>CP125847.1:38881271-48881271 GCA_030408175.1 Trifolium repens
ACTATATTTACACCTTTATAACTTTATATTGTTCCAAAAAAAGGCAGGTATTCATTCAAAAAGCTTAAAATCTCAAATTAAACCTTCATACGAATCTATTGAAAGTTTGGACGATCTTTGTCGTAGAAGTTTGCACAAGTTTTCCGTTGGATCAAAAATGGGTTTAACTTTCTTATATTAGGTTTATTACTATATTTATATCTTTATCACTTCATATTGGTCCAAAAAAAGGCCAATATTCTCTTCATACGAAGTTATTCAAAGTTGGGCAGTTCTTTGTCAAAGTAGTTTGGACCAAGTTTCCGCTTCTCCAATAATGGGTCTAACTTTTTGAGAATGATTTAAAAACTATATTTACACATTTATAACTTTATATTTGTCCAAAAAAAGGCCGGTATTCATTCAAAAAGCTTTAAATCTCAAATTAAACCTTCATACGAATCTATTGAAAGTTTGGACGATCTTTGTCGTAGAAGTTTGCACAAGTTTTCCGTTGGATCAAAAATGGGTCTAACTTTATTATATTAGGTTTATTACTATATTTATATCTTTATCACTTCATATTGGTCCAAAAAAAGGCCAATATTCTCTTCATACGAAGCTATTCAAAGTTGGGCAGTTCTTTGTCAACGTAGTTTGGACCAAGTTTCCGCTTCTCCAATAATGGGTCTAACTTCTTGAGAATGATTTAAAAACTATATTTACACATTTATAACTTTATATTGGTCCAAAAAAAGGCCGGTATTCATTCAAAAAGCTTTAAATCTCAAATTAAACCTTCATACGAATCTATTGAAAGTTTGGACGATCTTTGTCGTAGAAGTTTGCACAAGTTTTCCGTTGGATCAAAAATGGGTCAAATGTTCTTATATTAGTTTTATTACTATATTAATATCTTTATCACTTCATATTGGTCCAAAAAAAGGCCAATATTCTCTTCATACGAAACTATTCAAAGTTGGGCAGTTCTTTGTCAAAGTAGTTTGGACCAAGTTTCCGTTGCTCCAATAATGGGTTTAACTTTGTGAGAATGATTTAAAAACTATATTTACACCTTTATAACTTTATATTGTTCTAAAAAAAGGTCGGTATTCATTCAAAAAGCTTTAAATCTCAAATTAAACCTTCATACGAATATATTGAAAGTTTGGACGATCTTTGTCGTAGAAGTTTGCACATGTTTTCCGTTGGATCAAAAATGGGTCTAACTTTCTTATATTAGGTTTATTACTATGTTTATATCTTTATCACTTCATATTGGTCCAAAAAAAGGCCAATATTCTCTTCATATGAAGCTATTCAAAGTTGGGCAGTTCTTTGTCAAAGTATTTTGGATCAAGTTTCCGTTGCTCCAATAAAGGGTCTAACTTTGTGAGAATGATTTAAAAACTATATTTACACCTTTATAATTTTATATTGTTCCAAAAAAAGGCCGGTATTCAATCAAAAAGCTTTAAATCTCAAATTAAACCTTCATACGAATCTATTGAAAGTTTGGACGATCTTTGTCGTAGAAGTTTGCACAAGTTTTCCGTTGGATCAAAAATGGGTCTAACTTTCTTATATTAGGTTTATTACTATATTTATATCTTTATCACTTCATATTGGTCCAAAAAAAGGCCAATATTCTCTTCATACGAAGCTATTCAAAGTTGGGCAGTTCTTTGTCAAAGTAGTTTGGACCAACTTTCCGCTTCTCCAATAATGGGTCTAACTTTTTGAGAATGATTTAAAAACTATATTTACACATTTATAACTTTATATTGTTCCAAAAAAAGGCCGGTATTCATTCAAAAAGCTTTAAATCTCAAATTAAACCTTCATACGAATCTATTGAAAGTTTGGACGATCTTTGTCGTAGAAGTTTGCACAAGTTTTCCGTTGGATCAAAAATGGGTCTAACTTTCTTATATTAGGTTTATTACTATATTTATATCTTTATCACTTCATATTGGTCCAAAAAAAGGCCAATATTCTCTTCATACGAAGCTATTCAAAGTTGGGCAGTTCTTTGTCAAAGTAGTTTGGACCAAGTTTCCTCTTCTCCAATAATGGGTCTAACTTTTTGAGAATGATTTAAAAACTATATTTACACATTTATAACTTTATATTTGTCCAAAAAAAGGCCGGTATTCATTCAAAAAGCTTTAAATCTCAAATTAAACCTTCATACGAATCTATTGAAAGTTTGGACGATCTTTGTCGTAGAAGTTTGCACAAGTTTCCCGTTGGATCAAAAATGGGTCTAACTTTATTATATTAGGTTTATTACTATATTTATATCTTTATCACTTCATATTGGTCCAAAAAAAGGCCAATATTCTCTTCATACGAAGCTATTCAAAGTTGGGCAGTTCTTTGTCAAAGTAGTTTGGACCAAGTTTCCGCTTCTCCAATAATGGGTCTAACTTCTTGAGAATGATTTAAAAACTATATTTACACATTTATAACTTTATATTGGTCCAAAAAAAGGCCGGTATTCATTCAAAAAGCTTTAAATCTCAAATTAAACCTTCATACGAATCTATTGAAAGTTTGGACGATCTTTGTCGTAGAAGTTTGCACAAGTTTTCCGTTGGATCAAAAATGGGTCAAATGTTCTTATATTAGTTTTATTACTATATTAATATCTTTATCACTTCATATTGGTCCAAAAAAAGGCCAATATTCTCTTCATACGAAACTATTCAAAGTTGGGCAGTTCTTTGTCAAAGTAGTTTGGACCAAGTTTCCGTTGCTCCAATAATGGGTTTAACTTTGTGAGAATGATTTAAAAACTATATTTACACCTTTATAACTTTATATTGTTCTAAAAAAAGGCCGGTATTCATTCAAAAAGCTTTAAATCTCAAATTAAACCTTCATACGAATCTATTGAAAGTTTGGACGATCTTTGTCGTAGAAGTTTGCACATGTTTTCCGTTGGATCAAAAATGGGTCTAACTTTCTTATATTAGGTTTATTACTATGTTTATATCTTTATCACTTCATATTGGTCCAAAAAAAGGCCAATATTCTCTTCATATGAAGCTATTCAAAGTTGGGCAGTTCTTTGTCAAAGTATTTTGGATCAAGTTTCCGTTGCTCCAATAATGGGTCTAACTTTGTGAGAATGATTTAAAAACTATATTTACACCTTTATAATTTTATATTGTTCCAAAAAAAGGCCGGTATTCAATCAAAAAGCTTTAAATCTCAAATTAAACCTTCATACGAATCTATTGAAAGTTTGGACGATCTTTGTCGTAGAAGTTTGCACAAGTTTTCCGTTGGATCAAAAATGGGTCTAACTTTCTTATATTAGGTTTATTACTATATTTATATCTTTATCACTTCATATTGGTCCAAAAAAAGGCCAATATTCTCTTCATACGAAGCTATTCAAAGTTGGGCAGTTCTTTGTCAAAGTAGTTTGGACCAACTTTCCGCTTCTCCAATAATGGGTCTAACTTTTTGAGAATGATTTAAAAACTATATTTACACATTTATAACTTTATATTGTTCCAAAAAAAGGCCGGTATTCTTTCAAAAAGCTTTAAATCTCAAATTAAACCTTCATACGAATCTATTGAAAGTTTGGACGATCTTTGTCGTAGAAGTTTGCACAAGTTTTCCGTTGGATCAAAAATGGGTCTAACTTTCTTATATTAGGTTTATTACTATATTTATATCTTTATCACTTCATATTGGTCCAAAAAAAGGCCAATATTCTCTTCATACGAAGCTATTCAAAGTTGGGCAGTTCTTTGTCATAGTAGTTTGGACCAACTTTCCACTTCTCCAATAATGGGTCTAACTTTTTGAGAATGATTTAAAAACTATATTTACACCTTTATAACTTTATATTGTTCCAAAAAAAGGCCGGTATTCATTCAAAAAGCTTAAAATCTCAAATTAAACTTTCATACGAATCTATTGAAAGTTTGGACGATCTTTGTCGTAGATGTTTGCACAAGTTTTCCGTTGGATCAAAAATGGGTCTAACTTTCTTATATTAGGTTTATTACTATATTTATATCTTTATCACTTCATATTGGTCCAAAAAAAGGCCAATCTTCTCTTCATACGAAGCTATTCAAAGTTGGGCAGTTCTTTGTCAAAGTAGTTTGGACCAAGTTTCCGCTTCTCCAATAATGGGTCTAACTTTTTGAGAATGATTTAAAAACTATATTTACACATTTATATCTTTATATTTGTCCAAAAAAAGGCCGGTATTCATTCAAAAAGCTTTAAATCTCAAATTAAACATTCATACGAATCTATTGAAAGTTTGGACGATCTTTGTCGTAGAAGTTTGCACAAGTTTTCCGTTGGATCAAAAATGGGTCTAACTTTATTATATTAGGTTTATTACTATATTTATATCTTTATCACTTCATATTGGTCCAAAAAAAGGCCAATATTCTCTTCATACGAAGCTATTCAAAGTTGGGCAGTTCTTTGTCAAAGTAGTTTGGACCAAGTTTCCACTTCTCCAATAATGGGTCTAACTTTTTGAGAATGATTTAAAAACTATATTTACACATTTATATCTTTATATTTGTCCAAAAAAAGGCCGGTATTCATTCAAAAAGCTTTAAATCTCAAATTAAACATTCATACGAATCTATTGAAAGTTTGGACGATCTTTGTCGTAGAAGTTTGCACAAGTTTTCCGTTGGATCAAAAATGGGTCTAACTTTATTATATTAGGTTTATTACTATATTTATATCTTTATCACTTCATATTGGTCCAAAAAAAGGCCAATATTCTCTTCATACGAAGCTATTCAAAGTTGGGCAGTTCTTTGTCAAAGTAGTTTGGACCAAGTTTCCACTTCTCCAATAATGGGTCTAACTTTTTGAGAATGATTTAAAAACTATATTTACACATTTATAACTTTATATTGGTCCAAAAAAAGGCCGGTATTCATTCAAAAAGCTTTAAATCTCAAATTAAACCTTCATACGAATCTATTGAAAGTTTGGACGATCTTTGTCGTAGAAGTTTGCACAAGTTTTCCGTTGGATCAAAAATGGGTCTAATGTTCTTATATTAGGTTTATTACTATAATAATATCTTTATCACTTCATATTGGTCCAAAAAAAGGCCAATATTCTCTTCATACGAAACTATTCAAAGTTGGGCAGTTCTTTGTCAAAGTAGTTTGGACCAAGTTTCCGTTGCTCCAATAATGGGTCTAACTTTGTGAGAATGATTTAAAAACTATATTTACACCTTTATAACTTTATATTGTTCCAAAAAAAAGCCGGTATTCATTCAAAAAGCTTTAAATCTCAAATTAAACCTTCATACGAATCTATTGAAAGTTTGGACGATCTTTGTCGTAGAAGTTTGCACAAGTTTTCCGTTGGATCAAAAATGGGTCTAACTTTCTTATATTAGGTTTATTACTATATTTATATCTTTATCACTTCATATTGGTCCAAAAAAAGGCCAATATTCTCTTCATATGAAGCTATTCAAAGTTGGGCAGTTCTTTGTCAAAGTATTTTGGATCAAGTTTCCGTTGCTCCAATAATGGGTCTAACTTTGTGAGAATGATTTAAAAACTATATTTACACCTTTATAACTTTAAATTGTTACAAAAAAAGGCCGGTATTCAATCAAAAAGCTTTAAATCTCAAATTAAACCTTCATACGAATCTATTGAAAGTTTGGACGATCTTTGTCGTAGAAGTTTGCACAAGTTTTCCGTTGGATCAAAAATGGGTCTAACTTTCTTATATTAGGTTTATTACTATATTTATATCTTTATCACTTCATATTGGTCCAAAAAAAGGCCAATATTCTCTTCATACGAAGCTATTCAAAGTTGGGCAGTTCTTCGTCAAAGTAGTTTGGACCAAGTTTCCGCTTCTCCAATAATGGGTCTAACTTCTTGAGAATGATTTAAAAACTATATTTACACATTTATAACTTTATATTGGTCCAAAAAAAGGCCGGTATTCATTCAAAAAGCTTTAAATCTCAAATTAAACCTTCATACGAATCTATTGAAAGTTTGGACGATCTTTGTCGTAGAAGTTTGCACAAGTTTTCCGTTGGATCAAAAATGGGTCAAATGTTCTTATATTAGTTTTATTACTATATTAATATCTTTATCACTTCATATTGGTCCAAAAAAGGCCAATATTCTCTTCATACGAAACTATTCAAAGTTGGGCAGTTCTTTGTCAAAGTAGTTTGGACCAAGTTTCCGTTGCTCCAATAATGGGTTTAACTTTGTGAGAATGATTTAAAAACTATATTTACACCTTTATAACTTTATATTGTTCTAAAAAAAGGCCGGTATTCATTAAAAAAGCTTTAAATCTCAAATTAAACCTTCATACGAATCTATTGAAAGTTTGGACGATCTTTGTCGTAGAAGTTTGCACATGTTTTCCGTTGGATCAAAAATGGGTCTAACTTTCTTATATTAGGTTTATTACTATGTTTATATCTTTATCACTTCATATTGGTCCAAAAAAAGGCCAATATTCTCTTCATATGAAGCTATTCAAAGTTGGGCAGTTCTTTGTCAAAGTATTTTGGATCAAGTTTCCGCTCCAATAATGGGTCTAACTTTGTGAGAATGATTTAAAAACTACATTTACACCTTTATAACTTTATATTGTTCCAAAAAAAGGCCGGTATTCAATCAAAAAGCTTTAAATCTCAAATTAAACCTTCATACGAATCTATTGAAAGTTTGGACGATCTTTGTCGTAGAAGTTTGCACAAGTTTTCCGTTGGATCAAAAATGGGTCTAACTTTCTTATATTAGGTTTATTACTATATTTATATCTTTATCACTTCATATTGGTCCAAAAAAAGGCCAATATTCTCTTCATACGAAGCTATTCAAAGTTGGGCAGTTCTTTGTCAAAGTAGTTTGGACCAACTTTCCGCTTCTCCAATAATGGGTCTAACTTTTTGAGAATGATTTAAAAACTATATTTACACATTTATAACTTTATATTGTTCCAAAAAAAGGCCGGTATTCATTCAAAAAGCTTTAAATCTCAAATTAAACCTTCATACGAATCTATTGAAAGTTTGGACGATCTTTGTCGTAGAAGTTTGCACAAGTTTTCCGTTGGATCAAAAATGGGTCTAACTTTCTTATATTAGGTTTATTACTATATTTATATCTTTATCACTTCATATTGGTCCAAAAAAAGGCCAATATTCTCTTCATACGAAGCTATTCAAAGTTGGGCAGTTCTTTGTCAAAGTAGTTTGGACCAACTTTCCACTTCTCCAATAATGGGTCTAACTTTTTGAGAATGATTTAAAAACTATATTTACACCTTTATAACTTTATATTGTTCCAAAAAAAAGGCCGGTTTTCATTCAAAAAGCTTAAAATCTCAAATTAAACCTTCATACGAATCTATTGAAAGTTTGGACGATCTTTGTCGTAGAAGTTTGCACAAGTTTTCCGTTGGATCAAAATTGGGTCTAACTTTCTTATATTAGGTTTATTACTATATTTATATCTTTATCACTTCATATTGGTCCAAAAAAAGGCCAATATTCTCTTCATACGAAGCTATTCAAAGTTGGGCAGTTCTTTGTCAAAGTAGTTTGGACCAAGTTTCCGCTTCTCCAATAATGGGTCTAACTTTTTGAGAATGATTTAAAAACTATATTTACACATTTATAACTTTATATTTGTCCAAAAAAAGGCCGGTATTCATTCAAAAAGCTTTAAATCTCAAATTAAACCTTCATACGAATCTATTGAAAGTTTGGACGATCTTTGTCGTAGAAGTTTGCACAAGTTTTCCGTTGGATCAAAAATGGGTCTAACTTTATTATATTAGGTTTATTACTATATTTATATCTTTATCACTTCATATTGGTCCAAAAAAAGGCCAATATTCTCTTCATACGAAGCTATTCAAAGTTGGGCAGTTCTTTGTCAAAGTAGTTTGGACCAAGTTTCCACTTCTCCAATAATGGGTCTAACTTTTTGAGAATGATTTAAAAACTATATTTACACATTTATAACTTTATATTGGTCCAAAAAAAGGCCGGTATTCATTCAAAAAGCTTTAAATCTCAAATTAAACCTTCATACGAATCTATTGAAAGTTTGGACGATCTTTGTCGTAGAAGTTTGCACAAGTTTTCCGTTGGATCAAAAATGGGTCTAATGTTCTTATATTAGGTTTATTACTATAATAATATCTTTATCACTTCATATTGGTCCAAAAAAAGGCCAATATTCTCTTCATACGAAACTATTCAAAGTTGGGCAGTTCTTTGTCAAAGTAGTTTGGACCAAGTTTCCGTTGCTCCAATAATGGGTCTAACTTTGTGAGAATGATTTAAAAACTATATTTACACCTTTATAACTTTATATTGTTCCAAAAAAAAGCCGGTATTCATTCAAAAAGCTTTAAATCTCAAATTAAACCTTCATACGAATCTATTGAAAGTTTGGACGATCTTTGTCGTAGAAGTTTGCACAAGTTTTCCGTTGGATCAAAAATGGGTCTAACTTTCTTATATTAGGTTTATTACTATGTTTATATCTTTATCACTTCATATTGGTCCAAAAAAAGGCCAATATTCTCTTCATATGAAGCTATTCAAAGTTGGGCAGTTCTTTGTCAAAGTATTTTGGATCAAGTTTCTGTTGCTCCAATAATGGGTCTAACTTTGTGAGAATGATTTAAAAACTATATTTACACCTTTATAACTTTATATTGTTACAAAAAAAGGCCGGTATTCAATCAAAAAGCTTTAAATCTCAAATTAAACCTTCATACGAATCTATTGAAAGTTTGGACGATCTTTGTCGTAGAAGTTTGCACAAGTTTTCCGTTGGATCAAAAATGGGTCTAACTTTCTTATATTAGGTTTATTACTATATTTATCAAGAAGCATTGTTGATGATATAGCTACATTATGGCATAAAAGGAACCTTAAATAATTATAAATCACATGGCCCAATATAAAAAATTTCTCATGATGCTCCCATTCACACTGTGAAACCGAGTCACAACTGAGTTTTCTTTAAAATCACTAAAATATGAATAGAAGATTAACTTGAAAAAAGATTTGAAACTTTTCAATATTTTGGTTTATAAGGAAAAAGTAATAATGAGATTAGGTAAAGAGAAATAAATTTGTAGCCGTTGGATATATACCATATTGCTGTACAATGAAAATCACCTAATAAAAAATTAATCACATGGAAAAAAAATGGATAATCAAAATAATGTTTGTTATCATAAAAAATTACATGACATTCAATGTTATAGGACATACAGTATGAAAATTTAATTCAATGTTTTTTAATTGATTACATTTTTAATTCAATATTTGTTAATGAGTTATTTAAGGACAACATTTCATTTGTAATAAGAAATGGTCACATAACAACCATATAAAATCAAATGTCTATAATTTTTCATTCTACTTTGCGTTTCTTCTTTATCAATTATTTTAAATTCAATTTTGCAACATTTTCTCTTACTCGTAAACTTGCAACTCCAATTGATAATGAAGAACCAAAACTCAAATTTGTGTTATGGTTTTGCTATGTGTCTTGTTTATTGTAATTGTTACATTGCAAACATAGCGCCTACAATTACATAGTTAACTAAAAGATGACTGTGCAACAACAGAACACACCAACATCGTTTTAAATTAAATAGAATGAATATAGGAACATTACAGTACATAGAGTAGCAAGCAATCTAATGAATATATCCCATTACATAGAGCAGCAGCACATTAGCAAGTTCAAAGGAACATATAACTTAAAACAAAGGTTATAAAAATAAGCTAATTGTCATACATATAATACACCAACACTACATCAGTAGCTTCATTATAAGTCCTACTCAAACAACCAACCACAACATCCTGAGGATCGGAAAGTTGAAATTTCAACTTATCTCCCTCTCTAAGTCCATTTGCTTTCTTGAATTCATACCATCCTTCGGTAAAATACTTAAGTCTTCTTTCCATCCTTCGTGGTGTAATCCTTGATGGTCATATCGTTCCATCAAAATTGTGTCGAGTTTTAAGAACAATGCTTTTCCTCTTTCTAAGTACATACTCAGCAGTGCGTGGTGGAATATGCTAGCATATTATAAAATGGGAAAAATTATACAATGCATTATAATAGAAGTAAAGTAAGAAACCCAACACAAATAACTAACCAAAACTTGATTGTTTATGTCCCTTGCATAAGCTTCAGTCACTGTCAACTCCCAAGTCCCAACCAAACACACGATTGTTTTCATATTCAGTAAGGTATAAGTATCACCATCAGGCACATTGTCCACATCTGCAATGACTGATTCGTCCTCGGATTCATCAGATGAAATAACAATTCTATCTCCAGCTTCATGGGCACTTGAGACTTCAACATCTTTTTGTCTTTTGATTTTCAATCCAAAGTAATTGTGATTGACTTGATATGTAAGAATGACTTCAGTAGGTTTTATAATTCCAAATAAGATCATGTAAGAGTCACCCCCATCTAGATGTAATTCAAGCAAAACTGAATTTCTATTTGGGTGTACTAAGTATCCATTAGGGTCGTTTTCTAGCTCACTACGCCAGTCAGCTTTGAATTTTGGACAAATTTGAATAATTTCCTATAATACACATGTAAACTTAGCCCAACTGCAATTTAAATATCAAGCAACGATAATATACATCACTGACATGTATAGAAACATAGCATAAGATAGCTGAAAAATAAACATTCAAACCAATGATAATAGAATTCAACCGTGTGCTATTTTGATACATTTGAAATATCGTTGAATATAAGGAGAGTTGTCAAACCTTTTTTGGATACACAACAATCCTAAAGGATCGCTTCTTTGTTTGACAACTCCAGACCTGTCTAATCTTTAAGAATATGAAATAAAAATGAATTGGTGAGAAAAGTATCAAAGTTCGCTAAAATAGTTCAAAGGCTCAGACAACTATATCATCTATCTGTATAAATAAATCTCAGGGAGATTAAGATATAATCATTCATAAATAAAATTGACACTTATCACTAATTCCATAAAAACATACGAAAGTAAAGTGAAATAAGTGAAAATAGCTAAAATATTAATTTTCTAGTAAAGACTAATATTTACAAATAGTTGAGGTTTTTACTTCAAGTAACGTACAAAACAAGTCAATAAGTGCTTAAAATATATACGTAATGTAATATCCCACATCTTAATTCATCTAATTAATTTAATTAGAAGCTTGTTTAATTTTATAAATTAAATAATAGTGTCTAAATTAATTAATTAATTGATTAAGTGGATTAGATGATGATCTAACACTAAGAAATTCAAAACCACTCCCTCATTTCTTCCCTCCCCCACGGTTTCACACTCTCCCTCTCCCCCTCACATGAGTCATGTTTCCACTACTACATCACATGCAATGACTCATGAATCCACTATGCCCTTGACACTTCCTCTTGCAACACCTCACCTTGGCTTATGAGTCACTATTCCATTGTCTTAAGCCACTACTTTGCATGCATTGGACTTCACTTTTCATTGTTTTTCTAAACTGAAAATCTCAGCAGAGCTTTGCTCCCTCATTCCTCCTCTTCCACGCCATTTTCCTCCCTTTTAAGCCACATGACATAAAATTCCAAAACCTTCAATTAACCCACATTACCCTAAGTTCTCACATGCTAGAAACAACCAAACACAACCTGAATTTCCTCAGTGAATCAGTTCATTCACGAGCTCCTCACCTCACAAACAAACAACAACTCAAAATTTTACCAAAACCCATCTCCAATTAAATCACATGCAAGAGCAACTAGGACCAAATCAATTCTGAATCCTCCCACTCCACTAACTCTATAAATACCCTCCATATCACTGAATCAATCATCAAACAACACAACTCAGAATCACACTCAAAATTCGTAGAGCAAAAGAATCAAGGGTTTCAAGTGTTCAAAATTCCAAATCGTGCTCTGGAGTTCGTGGGGCTTTAGGAAAGGTTGCTGTAGCTGTAGAGGAACTCAGAAGCAAGGTTTAAAGCTTCAAACAGGTGGGTTCTTAGGCTAGTTTAGTTAGATTCCCATAAATTAAACTTTTGCATGTTAACATAGGAAAAATTAGGGAATTGTTGTGTGAGGGGAATTAACTCCCAAATTTCCCTCCATTCTATCTTATATTATGTAGTTTATGTCTCTGCACTATATCAAATGAGGAATGTAGGTGAAACTATGATAATTTTGATGATTTTCGCAAAACAGGGGCCTTTCTGCATGAACTCGCCATGGCGGATTGCTGGCGAGCACTCATGGCGAATAGAAGGTTCTGGGCTGAAGAACTTCGCCATGGCGGGCACTTGCTCGCCAGGCGAGTTGTTTAGGTCAGAACCTGGATTTCGCCATGGCGGACTAGCATTTCGCCATAGCGAGATTGTACAGAATGACCTGTAATCCTGCCATGGCGAACAGGTAACTCGCCGTGGCGAGCTTACACAGAACAGCCTGCAACTTTTGAATTTCAAACTGATTTAATCGCTTGTTTTATTTCCTCATCTGAGATAGATAAATTGCAGAAATGTAACTGGCATAATGTTAAATAGAATGTTAATTACAGATGATCTTAGGGTATAATCTAGATTTAATTAAGTTGTATGTTCCCCGGGATTTGGAAATTCATGGTAGTAATAACACAATTTAGTATCAGTCAGTTAAGAGCGAATTATATCGCACTATGGACTCCCAATGGGATAATCCATTAGGTTATGACTATGTGAGCTTCATGCCGTGACCGAATCGGTTGACGGATATGGCAGGCCTCTGAGACCTGCTCACCTCAGAGTGTCCTAGTGTTAAAATGAATAAGATATGCTTTGTGATACACCTTTATTTATGCTTATGATTTATGATAATATGTTAGTATGTATGACTGATTAGGATTCCCCGGTGTAGTCACCCTAGGAGGGTAGTAGGACTCACTGAGGCTTAGTAGTCTCACCCCACTCCAAATCAATTTTTTTTTCAGATAAACAGGTTGGCTAAGGTATGCTCATTGGTGTGCTAGCTGCTATGCTTGGAGGATTTGCATTTGTTCTCGCTTTCCTTTATTCCGTGTTCTTGTTGTATTTCAATCAATCCATGTTGTACCGTTAAATTCATGTTTATACTTCCGTTGTATCTTTACCCGTGTTGTACTTAGCACCTGCGTGTGCTCGAATTTCCTCATGTAATAATAATGCACTCGTTATCAATAATAATAATCCACTGATATTCTAGATATTTCATGTGGGGTGTTATAATTGGTATCAGAGCAGGTCGATTCAGATCGTGCCAGAGTTCATTAGTATTACTATCCGAATCCCAGTATTTGTCTGGATTTCTAACATCTGTTCTGGATGTCATGTCATTTTAAGCCTAGCTAACTTGACTTGATATTGGCAGTTAGAGCACTATGTCAGGAGCAAGACGAGGACCTGGAAGGTCTAGAAGGAACGTTGCTGACGATGATGATGAACCTGAGATGTACGGAGATGCTAATGTGAACATGTGGGCTGAAATGATGCATCAACAGCAGCAGTTCCAAGCTCAGCAGGCCCAGCAGCATCAAGAATTCATGAATATGTTTCAACAGCATATGAACAATCCTCCCCCTCAGCAGCAAGGATCTAGCGCTGCATTCAGAGAGTTCTGCCGCATGAGTCCGCCGGAGTTCTACGGAGAATACAATCCATCGAAAGCCAGGGAATGGATTCAGCGAATGAGCGGTATCCTTGAATCCATGGATTGCACTGAAGTTGACAAAGTAACATTCGTCTCCCGCTTCTTTAGGGGCGACGCGTGTCACTGGTGGGATGGAACCAAAGCGTATATGGAGGCCAGTCAGATGGAGGTGAATTGGGAAAATTTTCGACGTCTCTTCGTTGGACATTATATCCCAGAGAGCTACCAATTCCAGATGGAACGTGAACTGACGGAGCTAAAGCAGGGAAGTATGTCAATAGCGGAGTATACCATGAAGTTTAATGAGCTGGTCAGATATGTGATGGATGGGAATGATGCTCCCAGTGAATCATGGAAGATGAAGAAGTATAGGTTCGGACTGAGAGCTGATATAGCCCACGATGTCTCTATGCAGCATATCACTACCTTTGGTGATTTGGTGCAAAAGAGCTATCATGCTGAAGCTGATCTGGGAAACATACACAAGGAGCGTAGTGAAGCTTTTCAGAAGAAGAAGGATTCCGGAAAATTCAATCTGCAAGTGAGGACTAAAGGTACTACCAGTAAGGGAAAGCAGAGTTACTCTCAACGTTCACCAAAGAATTGTGCAGAGTGCGGGTTCCCTCACAGTGGAGAATGCATGAAGGGAAGGAATATGTGTTACTACTGTAAGCAGCCAGGCCACTACAAGCACGAATGTCCTAAGCTGAAAAGACAGGGCGATTCCAGTGGCGCTTCCAAAAGCAAAGATCGGGTATTTTCACTTGATGGTGAGAAAGTCAAATCTAATAATGCCTTGATTATGGATGTATGCATGTTAGGACAGTCTGAAGTGTTAGTTTTGTTTGATTGTGGAGCCACTAACTCATTCATAGCCGTTGACTGCGTTCAGCGACTGCAATTACCCTCTGTACCTTTAATTCCCCCTATGACTGTGGCTGTCGCTACAGGCGGTAAGGTTACTTCAAAACGTGTCTGCCAGAACTGTCCAATTCTTGTAGGCAGTAAAGTTTACAACATCGATCTGATCTGTCTGCCTCTGAAGGATATAGATGTAGTCCTAGGCATGGATTGGCTCTCCGCCAATACCGTGTATATAGGATGTGCTGAAAAGAACTTGTTCATTCCGCAAGAAACTTCTGCCGAGAGTAGAGCACTCACAGCTTTGCTCCAGAATACTCATCAGATGATCCAATACTTAGGAGCCAGCTGTAAGTGTTTCAGTGTTTTGCTTACCGTTGATTCGGAGTCTAGCTTATGCCCCGGTGATATACCAATTGTCAGCGAGTTTTTAGATGTCTTCCCAGACGATATCATGAGTTTACCTCCTGAAAGGGAAATCGAGTTTTCTATCGATCTTGTACCTGGGTCCCAGCCCATATCTGTTGCCCCATATAGGATGTCTCCCTTAGAGCTTCATGAACTCAAGTCTCAGCTAGAAGGGCTACTTCAGAAACACTTCATCAGGCCGAGTGTCTCACCTTGGGGAGCACTGGTGTTACTCGTTAAAAAGAAGGATGGTAGTATGCGTTTGTGCATAGACTATCGTCAACTCAACAAGGTCACAATCAAGAACAAGTATCCCCTACCTAGGATTGATGACCTGTTGGATCAACTCAGAGGTGCTACCGTCTTCTCCAAGATTGATCTTCGATCTGGATACCATCAGATCCGTATCAAGTCCTCGGATGTTTCCAAGACAGCGTTCAGGACTCGTTATGGACACTATGAATTCTTAGTCATGCCATTCGGTTTGACCAACGCTCCAGCCGTCTTCATGGATTACATGAACCGTATCTTCCAACCCTACTTGGACAAGTTTGTGGTTATCTTCATAGATGACATTCTGATCTATTCTAAGGATCCGCAGGAGCATGCTGTGCACTTGAGGATCGTTTTGGAGGTGCTTAGAGAAAAGCAGTTGTACGCCAAATTCAGTAAGTGTGAATTTTGGCTATCGGAGGTTAAGTTCTTGGGTCATGTCATATCGCAAGGCGGTGTGTCGGTTGATCCATCCAAGGTAGAAGCAGTGTTGAATTGGGAAAGACCCAGAAGCGTTACCGAAGTCCGAAGTTTCCTCGGATTGGCAGGCTATTACCGGAGATTCATCTTAGGGTTTTCGGAGATTGCTTTGCCACTAACTCGTTTGACCAGAAAGGGTACAGACTTTGATTGGGATGCTGCTTGTGAATGGAGTTTCAAAACCCTTAAGGAAAAGCTAACCACAGCACCAGTGTTAGTGATTCCTGACCCAACACGCAAGTATGTGGTATACTGTGATGCGTCCAACAAGGGACTTGGATGTGTATTGATGCAAGATGGAGCAGTTGTAGCATATGCATCCAGGCAGTTAAAACCTCATGAGCAGAATTATCCTACCCATGATCTGGAGTTAGCAGCCATTATCTTTGCACTCAAAATCTGGAGACATCATCTGTATGGAGTGCAGTTTGATCTGTTCAGTGATCACAAGAGTCTGAAGTACTTGTTTGATCAAAAGGAGTTGAATATGAGGCAGCGACGTTGGATGGAGTACCTTAAAGATTTTGATTTCAATCTCAACTACCATCCAGGAAAGGCCAATGTTGTGGCAGATGCTCTAAGCAGAAAGACGTTGTATGCATCGGAGTTACTAATGCAACAGTGCGGTCTGTATGAGAAGTTTAGAGATCTCAATCTGAATGTGATATATCGTAAGAGCGGTATTCGCATCAACAGAATCGAAGTGTCCTGTGAGTTACGCCCAAGTATTGTGCAGGCTCAGCAGGATGATGTAGAGTTGCAGAAGAGGATAAACCATCCAGAGTTCTCAGTAGCCACGGACGGTGCTATTCTCTATGAAGGCAGACTTTGTGTACCTCAGAATGATGAGTTGAAGCGGTTGATTCTAGAAGAGGCACACAAGAGTGGATTTTCAATTCACCCTGGATCCACCAAGATGTACCATGATTTGAAGGAGAACTATTGGTGGCCCAACATGAAGGCAGAGATTGCTGAATTCGTATCCAGGTGTATTGTTTGTCAACAGGTGAAGATTGAACATCAGAAACCTGGAGGACTGTTAGAACCGTTGGATATTCCAGAGTGGAAATGGGAACACATCACTATGGATTTTGTGGGAGGACTACCACGTAACCAGAGAGGTCAAGATTCGATCTGGGTAATCGTGGACAGGTTAACGAAGTCAGCTCATTTCATTCCAGTAAAATCCACCTACAAGGCCCCGCAATATGCAGCCATCTTCATGGAGCAGATTGTAAGGCTACATGGTGTACCTTTGAGTATCGTGTCAGATAGAGACCCGATTTTCACTTCAAGGTTTTGGAAAGCATTTCAGAATGCGATGGGGACTCGACTGAAGATGAGTACATCGCATCACCCTCAGACTGATGGTCAGTCAGAAAGGACTATTCAGACCCTTGAGGATATGCTTCGAGCTTGTGTATTAGAAGATGGTGGTTCGTGGAGTAATCACTTACACCTAATAGAGTTCGCATACAATAACAGTTACCATGCCAGTATCGGTATGGCACCTTATGAAGCTTTGTATGGCAGGAAGTGTAGGACCCCGTTGTGTTGGACAGAAGTTGGTGATCGTAGTTTCTTGGGACCAGATATTGTCCAAGAGACCACGTTAAAGATAAAGTCCATCCGTGATAAGCTGAAAGTTGCTCAGAGTCGGCAGAAGAGTTATGCCGACAGGAGAAGAAGGTTTTTGGAATTTCAGGAAGGTGATCATGTGTTCTTGAGAGTTACTCCTAAGTTGGGTTTGCGAGGTGTATTCAAAACTAAGAAGCTCTGTCCAAGATTCATTGGACCTTATCAGATTCTTCGACGCGTGGGTCCTGTAGCCTATCAGTTAGCTCTTCCTCCTTCTATGTCAGGGTTACACGACGTGTTTCATGTGTCTCAGCTACGGAAATTCATTCCTGATCCTTTTCATCCAGTGGAACTTGAACTGATTGATCTCCAACCCGATCTAACCTATCAGCCAGATCCTGTCCGGATTGTTGAACGTGATGCGAAAGTTCTTCGTAACAAGAGAATTCCAATTGTCAAGGTTGAATGGGCTCAGTCTCCTGATGGTGAATTCACATGGGAACTGGAGTCCGACATGCGGAAAAGTTATCCTTATCTTTTTACGAGGTAATTTCTTAATTTCGAGGACGAAATTTCTTTAAGGGGAGTAGGTTGTAATATCCCACATCTTAATTCATCTAATTAATTTAATTAGAAGCTTGTTTAATTTTATAAATTAAATAATAGTGTCTAAATTAATTAATTAATTGATTAAGTGGATTAGATGATGATCTAACACTAAGAAATTCAAAACCACTCCCTCATTTCTTCCCTCCCCCACGGTTTCACACTCTCCCTCTCCCCCTCACATGAGTCATGTTTCCACTACTACATCACATGCAATGACTCATGAATCCACTATGCCCTTGACACTTCCTCTTGCAACACCTCACCTTGGCTTATGAGTCACTATTCCATTGTCTTAAGCCACTACTTTGCATGCATTGGACTTCACTTTTCATTGTTTTTCTAAACTGAAAATCTCAGCAGAGCTTTGCTCCCTCATTCCTCCTCTTCCACGCCATTTTCCTCCCTTTTAAGCCACATGACATAAAATTCCAAAACCTTCAATTAACCCACATTACCCTAAGTTCTCACATGCTAGAAACAACCAAACACAACCTGAATTTCCTCAGTGAATCAGTTCATTCACGAGCTCCTCACCTCACAAACAAACAACAACTCAAAATTTTACCAAAACCCATCTCCAATTAAATCACATGCAAGAGCAACTAGGACCAAATCAATTCTGAATCCTCCCACTCCACTAACTCTATAAATACCCTCCATATCACTGAATCAATCATCAAACAACACAACTCAGAATCACACTCAAAATTCGTAGAGCAAAAGAATCAAGGGTTTCAAGTGTTCAAAATTCCAAATCGTGCTCTGGAGTTCGTGGGGCTTTAGGAAAGGTTGCTGTAGCTGTAGAGGAACTCAGAAGCAAGGTTTAAAGCTTCAAACAGGTGGGTTCTTAGGCTAGTTTAGTTAGATTCCCATAAATTAAACTTTTGCATGTTAACATAGGAAAAATTAGGGAATTGTTGTGTGAGGGGAATTAACTCCCAAATTTCCCTCCATTCTATCTTATATTATGTAGTTTATGTCTCTGCACTATATCAAATGAGGAATGTAGGTGAAACTATGATAATTTTGATGATTTTCGCAAAACAGGGGCCTTTCTGCATGAACTCGCCATGGCGGATTGCTGGCGAGCACTCATGGCGAATAGAAGGTTCTGGGCTGAAGAACTTCGCCATGGCGGGCACTTGCTCGCCAGGCGAGTTGTTTAGGTCAGAACCTGGATTTCGCCATGGCGGACTAGCATTTCGCCATAGCGAGATTGTACAGAATGACCTGTAATCCTGCCATGGCGAACAGGTAACTCGCCGTGGCGAGCTTACACAGAACAGCCTGCAACTTTTGAATTTCAAACTGATTTAATCGCTTGTTTTATTTCCTCATCTGAGATAGATAAATTGCAGAAATGTAACTGGCATAATGTTAAATAGAATGTTAATTACAGATGATCTTAGGGTATAATCTAGATTTAATTAAGTTGTATGTTCCCCGGGATTTGGAAATTCATGGTAGTAATAACACAATTTAGTATCAGTCAGTTAAGAGCGAATTATATCGCACTATGGACTCCCAATGGGATAATCCATTAGGTTATGACTATGTGAGCTTCATGCCGTGACCGAATCGGTTGACGGATATGGCAGGCCTCTGAGACCTGCTCACCTCAGAGTGTCCTAGTGTTAAAATGAATAAGATATGCTTTGTGATACACCTTTATTTATGCTTATGATTTATGATAATATGTTAGTATGTATGACTGATTAGGATTCCCCGGTGTAGTCACCCTAGGAGGGTAGTAGGACTCACTGAGGCTTAGTAGTCTCACCCCACTCCAAATCAATTTTTTTTTCAGATAAACAGGTTGGCTAAGGTATGCTCATTGGTGTGCTAGCTGCTATGCTTGGAGGATTTGCATTTGTTCTCGCTTTCCTTTATTCCGTGTTCTTGTTGTATTTCAATCAATCCATGTTGTACCGTTAAATTCATGTGTATACTTCCGTTGTATCTTTACCCGTGTTGTACTTAGCACCTGCGTGTGCTCGAATTTCCTCATGTAATAATAATGCACTCGTTATCAATAATAATAATCCACTGATATTCTAGATATTTCATGTGGGGTGTTATACGTAAATTTACTACTTTTTAGCACTTATCAGTTGTTTAAAATAAAAATCAAAATTTCTGAATTTTTTTTTTAAGATTTTAATAAGGTTTATAGTGGGCAATTAGGGGTGGCAATGAATCGAACCAACTCGAAAAAAATTCGAGACTCGATTCGACAATTGATTCGTTGAACTTGGTTCATGAACCAAATGAGCCGAACTTGAGCTAAATATTAAGTTCGTTAATTAAATGAATTGAACTTGAGCTATATATAGTTCGGCTCGTTTGGTTCACGAGTTGACTCGATTAAATATATAACACTTCAAAATATATTTTTAAATAACACTTCAAAAATAATTTTAAATTTATATTTGTTTGATTTTATAAATTTATATTTATATGATTGATTTTCTTTTCCACATATATAATTGATAATATATATAATACTTTAAAGAAACCAAGACAAACACTTAACAATAATATAATAAAAGTTAGTAATAACATTATAGTCTATAGACAACGGCATGTATAATGATGCTTTTACGGAATTGAAAAATAGGTAATCTCATATCAGAGTGTATCTATTACTATATATAAAGAGAATACAAATTTTTGGAATGACTTTTTCATTATACCTATTTTACCCTTAAAAAAAATTACCAAAAAAAAACTAAATATTATATATGTTGAAAAATAACTTCTACATAAAAATAGATTTTCAGTTTTTTTTAGTAAATAATTTTTTGTTTCTCTTAATAACTAACCACAACTTCCACAAAAAAGTATGTTTTCAGTTTTTTTATAGTAAAAAAAAATATATATATATTTTTTCTTCTTAATAACTAGCCACAACAAAAAAGAATGTTAAGTAGTTATCAATTAACTAAGTTCAATAAAAAAAGAGATTAAATAGTTATTTATATTTGCACAATAGAGAATTTCGATCACAACAAATAAAAAAAAAAGAATATCGATCACACAAACGGGCACGGAACGACGGCTAGTATAAAATAATGGAAAGTAAAATAGAAAAAAATTCATGTCGAACTCTTGAGTTGAGTTTCGAGTTTAAAACGAACTGAACCTAACGAGCCGAACCGGACTGCTCGTGAACTCTAAAGAGCCGAACTCGAGCTGAAAAAAGAGTTCGTGTCGAACTCGAGCCGAGTTTCAAGCTGAACCAATTCTTATCGAGTCAAGTCGAGCTCAGACATATTCGATTCGACTCATTTCCGGCCCTATGGGCAATTTACGATTCTCGCTTTATAATAAAATAATATAGGGTATGATGCTAGTCTACTTACAATATATTAAAAGAAACTACTACTAAAAAACCAAATTTGTCCATATCAAGTTTATAATATTTCAGAATTTATGCCCTTAAATGTAATTTTAACTCTATACTAAAAAAAAAATTAAAAAAAAGGAAAAAAAGAAGATAAGCATAAAAGAAACATTCCCATAAAAATAGCATCATAAACCACATCTTTAACAAACAAAAAAAACACAAAACAAAAATAAAAACAAAAGAAGATAAGTATCAAATAAATCTTCCCATAAAAGTTTAATTAAAATAAATCTACACATAAAAATATGAACAAAAATCACTATAAAAGATACGCTTCAAAAGTAGTAATTTTTTTTTAATGAAAAAATAGTAACTCGATCTAACATATAAAAACTTATATATATAAAATCAAAATAGAATAATCTAATAAAAGAATATACTTAATTATGAGCTTAAAAATAAAAGAACAGAAAAATAAAAACACATTTGACCCGTTTGGATTGACTTATTTATGAGTTTATGGGAAATAACTTATGCAAATAAATAAGTTTTTATGTATTATTATAAGTTTTTTAAGGTAGTTCATGAAAAATTTAATCATACACGGGACAATTGCTTTAATAAAAAAAATTAATCATACACGGGACAATCTACTTACAATATATTAAAAGAAACTTATGTTAAAAAACCAAATTTGTCCTTGGCACTTTTAACGGTGTTCCAAGTTTTATGCCTTTAAATGTAATTTTAACTTTAATACGATAAGTATAGAAAAACAATTTACCATAAAAATAGCATTGAAAACTACATCTCTAAACTAATGAAAAAATTTCAAAATAAAAATATGAAAAAAATAGATAAGTATGAAATAAACCAAATTGAACAAAAAAAAGGCATAAACATAAAAATAAAATACGTACAAAAAAAAATAGATAAGCATGAAATAAATAAAATTGAACAAAACAAGGCATAAACATAAAAATAAAATATGTAAAAAATAAAATAAAATAGATAAGCATGAAATAATCTACTTACAATATATTAAAAGAAACTATTATTTAACTCTAAACTAATAAAAAAATACAAAAAAAAATGAAAAGAAAGATAAGCATAAAAGAAATCTTCTCATAAAAATAGCATCAGAAACCAAATCTCTAAAAAAAAAATAGAAAAAAAATAAGATAAGCATTAAATAAATCTTCCCATAAAAATTTAATTAAAATAAATTTACACATAAAAATATGAATAAAAATCATATACGCTTCAAAAATAGTACTCCGACTAACTTTTTTTTTAATGAAAAAATAGTAACTGAATCTAACATATAAAAACGTATATATAAAAAATAAAAATAGAATAACCTAATAAAAGAAGATACTTATGTATGAGCTTAAAAATAAAAGAACAGAAAAATAGAAACAAAAAAACAATCGCCCTGATTGATTTGACTTATTTATGAGTTTATGCGAAATAATTTATCTAAATAAATAAATTTTTATGTATTATTATAAGTTTTTTTAATGTAATTCATGAAAACAATTTATAAAGATATTACTTTTGTCATCTTCAAAAAAGATATAATTTTTGTCAGTGAAAACTTATGAATTAACATCCTTGAAAAAAACTTATGAATTAACATAAAAGTTTATTTATAAATTATAACCATAAACTATTTTCATAAGCTTAAAAATAAGCCAAATTCAAACAGGTCCAATATATTAAAAGGTATTATATATTACTAAAAATTCTAATTTGTCCTCATCAATTCTTCAAAATATTTCAAATCTTCTATTTAGTAAAAAAAATTATACTTTTTAGTTTAATATATTTTTATATTAAATTCTACTCTATTTTTATTATAAAAAAATCTACTCTATTTTTGTTTACTCTTATATAAAAAATACAGAAGAAGTGCATTATTGATGAATATATATTATAATAATTACAGGGTAAATATTTGTCATTATACTTAAAACATCACAGGACAAGTGCTGATTAATAATTTTGTCAAAAAAAAAGTGTTGATCACTAATATATAAAAAATCATACACGGGACAATTGTTCTAATAACTTATTTTTTTAATCATACACGACACAATTGCTTTAATAAAAAAAATTAATCATACACGGGACAATTGCTTCAATAAAAAAAAATTAATCATACACGGGACAATTGCTTTAATAAAAAAAATAATCATGCACGGGACAATTGCTTTAATAAAAAAAATTAATCATACACGGCACAATTTCTTTAATAAAAAAAATTAATCATACACGGGACAATTGCTTTAATAAAAAAATTTAATCATACACGGGACAATTGCTTTCATAAAAAAATTTTAATCATACACGGGACAATTACTTTAATAAAAAATATTTAATCATACATGGGACAATTGCTTTAATAAAAAAAATTAATCATACACGTGACAATCACTTTAATAAAAAAAATTAATCTTATACGGGACAATTGCTTTAATAAAAAAAAGAAATTGAATAGGAAATATTTTTTATTATTAATTATAATTTATTACACAAAAATTATACATGGGACAATTACTTTAATAAAAAATGACTTAATTTAATATATTTTACAAAAAATAACAGAATGACGTCACTTATATTTTAACAATAATTTATAAATAAAAGTCAATAGATCCGTGCGAATGCACGGATCTCAAAACTAGTTGCTTTAATAAAAAAAAATTAATTATACACGGGACAACTGCTTTAATAAAAAAAATTAATCATACACGGGATAATTACTTAAATAAAAAAAATTTAATCATACACGGGACAATGGTTTTAATAAAAAAAATTAATCATACACGGAACAATTGCTTTAATAAAAAAATTGAATAGTAAATATTTTTTATTATTAATTATAATCTACTTACAATATATTAAAAGAAACTACAATTAAAAATCCAAGTTTGTCCTTATTACTTTTAACGGTGTTCCAAGTTTTATGCCCTTAAATTTAATTTTAACTCTAAACTAATAAAAAAAATATTAAATAAACATAAACAAATCTTCCCATAAAAATAGCATAAGAAACCACATCTCTAAACAAAAACAAAAAAACAAAACAAAAATATGAAAAAAAGAAGATAAGCATCAAATAAAACTTCCCATAAAAGTTTAATTAAAATAAATATACACATAAAAATACGAACAAAAGAAAATCCCTTACCAAAAAAAAAGAACAAAAATCACTATAAAAGATACGCTTCAAAAATAGTAATTTTTTTTAATGAAAAAGTAGTAACTCAATCTAACAAATAAAAACTTATATATAAAAAATAAAAATAGAATAACCTAATAAAAGAAGATACTTATTTATGGGCTTAAAAATAAAAGAACAGAAAAATAGAAACAAAAACATAATCGACCCGTTTGGATTGACTTATTTATGAGTTTATGCGAAATAACTTATGCAAATAACTAAGTTTTTATGTATTATTATAAGTTTTTTAAGGTAGTTCATGAAAATAATTTATAAAGATATAATTTTTGTTAGTGAAAACTTATGAATTAACATTCGTAAAAAAAACTTATGAATTAACATAAAAGTTTATTTAAAATTATAAATATAAATTGTTTTCATAAGCTTAAAAATAAGTCAAATTCAAACAGATCCAATATATTAAAAGGTATTACTACTAAAAATTCTAATTTGTCCTCATCGATTCTTAAAAATATTTCAAATATTCTATTTCGTAAATAAAATTGTATTTTTTAATTTAATATATTATAATATAATAGTTAAATTCTACTCTATTTTTATTATAAAAAAATCTACTCTATTTTTGTTTACTCTTATATAAAAATACAGAAGAAGTACATTATTGATGAATATATATATTATAGTAATAATTACGGGGTAAATATTTGTTATTATTGATGAATATATATTGATCAATAATTTTGTCATAAAAAAGAAAGTGTTGATCACTAATATATAAAAAATCATACACGGGACAATTGTTCTAATAAAAAAAATTTAATCATACACGGGACAATTGCTTTAATAAAAAAAATTAATCATACACAGGACAATTTCTTTAATAAATTTTTTTTAATCATACACGAGAGAATTTCTTTAATAAAAAAAATTAATCATACACGGGATAATTTCTTTAATAAAAAAAATTAATCATACACGGGATAATTGCTTTGATAAAAAAAATTAATCATACACGGGACAATTGCTTTTAAAAAAAAATTTAATCATACACGGGACAATTGCTTTAATAAAAAAAATTTAATCATACACGGAACAATTGCTTTAATAAAAAATGAAATTGAATAGTAAATATTTGTTATTATTAATTATAATTTATTACACAAAAATCATACACGAGACAATTACTTTAATAAAAAATGACTTAATTTAATATATTTTACAAAAAATAATAGAATGACGTCATTCATATTTAACAAAAATTTATATATAAAAGGCAATAGACCCGTGCGAATGCACGGGTCTCAAAATTAGTTAACATTAAAAGAAATCATTATCAATGATAATGAGCACGATTTTTTTTATTACAACATTTAAAATTTAATATTATTACATTGGAAAATGCTATTTAGCAAGAATTTTTTGATGCAAGAAAGAGAAGAATAAATCCTCACCCTTGATTACATCCATAACTACCCATGTTTTCCACTAAAAAAGAAGATTAAATGACATCATCCTTTAAGATTTTGCCATGTGTTAATTCTTGCATTTCTTGTGTAAAAATTTCATGCTAAATAGCAATGCTCTATTACATTTGTACAAATTTTTTTTAATATTACACCAATGTGTACACAATTACAATGTGTAAATTTAATATTAATATTACACCATTGTGTATACAGTTACAATTCGCTTTCAATTTAAACAAAATCTACTGTATAACGGAACAATATCACTTTTCTCAGTTTCATTCTCAATCTCAGTTTTTCTCTTTCGATTTCACACAAAGCAATCTCCCTCTCATTGTCAATCTCATGAACCCTAAACCAAATCACAGTCTCACTCTCAATCTGAATCTCACGAACCCTAACCCCTTTGTGTGACGAACGCCGCCGTTCTCTCATCTCTGTCACGAACGTCGTTCTTACGAACCCTAATCACTCCGTCACGAACGCCGCCGTTCTCTCCTCTCTGTCACGAACGTCGTTCTTACGAACCCTAATCACTCCGTCACGAACTTCGTTGCTTATTCTCTCACTCCCTCACAAATGTCGTTCTTCACCCTCACGCCGTCTCACCCGCAACATCAAAGGAGAAACAAAGACTCTGTTCCTCAATTACATGCAATTCCCAACATCTTTCTTCCTTATCCGGTTTGTTCAATCAAGTTTCAGTTTCTCAACTCCTCATTAACAATTTAGATTAATTTTTATTTCAATTTTTGTTTTATCTAATATGCTAGGGTTTTCCTTGTATTGCAGGTTTGTGCTTATTGGGGAGAGGAAGGTAGTGTTTTATATGTGGATAAATTCTGTTTCTTGAACTTAACTTTGCATCGACATATATTTCTTCTAACATATATTTTTCCTCAGATGCCAATTGCTCTCCTCTAAGAAAACTACAAAAGATGATATATATAATGAAAAAAGAAATCAATTGCATTTTCTAGTTTTTTTTTTTTATTTATAGTTTTTTATTTTTATTTATAGTTTAGATCCTGGTATTCACTTGGAAGTACATTGAAGGTGGCAAAGACGGACAAATTAAGGAAGCAGAGCATGTAACTTGGGAATCAAAGAAGGGCACGCCGCACATAACCAAGGAACTACTGAGGTAACCGCCAAAGCAATTGCGACCTTAGGAGTATAATAGGAAGAAAATACCTAAAACATGTTTACTTATTCATATAAACACTCGAACTTTGATCACAACACATCGACAATAAGAGTTATTGATATTTCAATCCAGAACAATTGATTTCAAATTATTTTTATACGATAGAAGATTTGAAATTTTAAAACTAATTTGAAATTTCTTTTAAGTTTAGAAAATAATTGTGACATACAAATTAAGTAAGTAAAAGAATGTGTGAATATATATAATATTGCATGAAAGTCTAGTGCATTTAAAGGTATATTTTCTTTGCACAACAAAAGGAAAAGGAAATTATATTTCTTTTAGGGAAGAGGCATTGTTTTGAGTTGGGAGTCTCACGTGCAAGGAGTGTTGTTGAGAGAATTATAATTAGATTTATATATTTATCAAACTTGAGGATTGTGGGGTCCATTAATGGAGCAATGTAGGGAATGCTTGTAACTTAACATTTGGGAGCAATAGTTCCTATTTGGCTTTTATAGCATTTGCCTGCCTACTTTGATGGTATTTGTTAGCTAGTTGTCTTGTATCACAACAAGGGACACAATTTATTTTATTTTTATTTTATTTTTCTTGTTACATTACATATATATAAATAAAAAATACTATATAATATATGGTTCCTGCTTAGGGAAGCATCAAGTCATGTGTGATGAAAGCATACTATCACAAATATTCACAATTTTGAAGAATCCAATAAAAAATGTGGCTGATTATGTTGGTAATTAATTATCATCTATCTATCTATATCTCAATAATACAAGATGCTTTTTTCTTTTGGGGGTACAACATAATATGAGATACTTTAAATCAATGATAGCTGAAGCTTGCGCAATATTCCTTATTTGTAATAACATTTAAAAAATAAAACAAAAAGATGAATAAGTTAAATGACAATATTCCTGTGGTGGACTTGTTTAGGAGTGCCAAAAACTCTAATTAACACATCTATTTGCATTTTTGTCTTCTGCAACTCTTATATTACCTCCACATAAAATGTGAACAATGAATCTCCAATGAAGGCAATGAAGGTGAACAAACTCACAGCCCATCATTTAAATAAAGTTTCTTCTCCTGTTTTTGTCTTCTGCAATTTACACATTTTAAAATTCAAATGATTCTGAGCATATCCAATGTTTATATTTTTGTCTTACAATCTATTTCTAACATTTATAAATTAATAGATGCTCATCGGCAACGGATAGTCAATTGGATCAATGCAACCAGCAGTACTTCATCAGCATTCGATATCACTACAAAGGTACTTTTAAGAGATGTTGATGAAGTTTCCAGGTGATGTCTAATTTAGTCATGAAATGTTTTATATTAAGAGACATTAAAGGTCTAGGTCGATTCAATCTGAAATCAAGTAATTCTGGGACCAGCTACGTAATGCACATAGACAATTAAGTAACAAGGAATAAAAAAATTGTGTAGCTGTCCCATACTATAATAAAATTTAATATTATCTTGATGCATTTTAACAATTGTTATTCTGTTGCTTACCGTTCCAGGGGATACTTCAGTCCGCTCTGCATAACGAATATTGGAGGATGATAGATCGTCAAGGGAAACCAACAGGAGTTATGGGATGGTGGCCGTCTCGTGCTGTCACATTCCTAGAGAACCATGATACAGGGTCCACACAAGTACGTGATCTGTTTCTTTTTCTGTCAAAGTATGATGCATTAGATATCAACATTGCTGATTATATGGAATTTATCCCATTATCACCTTCACCTTGTGTAAAAGCATGCTTTAGATACCGTGGAAGATGTGCCTAGCAAATAAAAACATGTCAATATTAGGTTATGTTTGGATAAACAATTTAATTAAGCGCTTATAGCACTAATGCTGCTATCATATGAGTTCTATGTATAAGCTATTTCTATAATAAAAGATAAAATAAAGTAAAACTGTTTTCATAAGCTTGCCTGAACAGCCTTACAAACAAGTGCTTAAGCTCACGAATATTTTCTCGTCTGAATTTATCATTGAAACCATAGTAGTTAATCCCGGATCCCGGAGCGGAGCGGCCAGCCCCAAAACTAGGATAGCGGCATCCCGGGGAGCGGGATGGTCGGGATGCTGCTATACTTTTTTTTTAATTACATAAATAATAACTATATATAAACATATAATTCTAAAATTAAACAAACATATCAAAATCCATAAAACATTCATAAATCAAAAATTCAAAACACAAATAGTCTTAAACATTTCATCCAAAATAAAGCAAAAGTCAAGTCTCCAACACTTAGATTAATAAAATAAGTAAATAACTAAAAATTAAAACGCTTGTTCATCATCAAAGTCTAAGAATCATCCTCAAAGTCATCTTCTTCATCATAATCCCCATCGGCCTCCACCTCATTATCTTCAACATCCTCTCCAATTTCTTCAACACCTTCCTCCTCCACTTGTTGTGTCATCCTTTCCTTAGATGCACATGCAGCTGCCAAATCATTTGCTCTTTGCCTCCTAGTGTAAATTATTGGCTCATTAACCCCACTTGCATTGGCAACTTGATCCCAAGTTAAATCATCATTTTCAAACACCAATTCTTCTTCCGGTTCACCATCTTCTCCCATCCCCATCTCTCCCAAAAACCATTCAGTGTGATAATTAACATCATTCAAAACCATGGGATCAATCTTATCACGAATATTAAATCGGTCTATCAAAGATTGATTATACTTAATGAAAACCAAGTCTTGCAATCTTTTATGCTCAAGCTTACTTCTCTTCTTGGAATGAATCTATATATTATAATTTAAAATGTTAGTATAATATCCTAGTATGTTAGTATAAAATGTTGGTTAAGTTGAATGCTTACATGCTCAAATTGGACAGTTAGAAGAATAAAGAAAAAAGAAAAAAAAAACAGAACAGAACAGACTCACAGAGTCAGAATAAAAAAAAAACTAGAAGAAGAAACAGATGAAGAATAGAAGTATGAACTAACAATAAAAAACAAGAACAGATGAAGAAACTAGAGGAACAGAACAAACAAGAAACTAGAAGAATAGAGAAGAATAAACTAACCTTGATTGGACAAGAAACAAGTTTGATGAAGAGGTGAAGAGGTGAAGCTTAGAGAAGAACCAGAAACATAAACTTGAAGAAGAAACTTGGTTGAAGAGGTGAGAATACGATGAGAATAGGTGAAGCTTAGAGAAGCTTGGTTGAAGAGGTGAGAATACGATGAAAAACGATGAAGAGGTGACTGAAGAAACTTGGATCGTGTTTCTGAGTCGTTGTAGCGGCTAGGGTTTGTTAACACAACAAATAAAACTTGAAAACCCAAATTTGCCCTTACTAAAATGCATCAAATTTCAAAATTGCCCTTATAATCAAATCCCAGTTTTGACCCGGGATGGGATGAACCGAGACCGCTCCGCACCGATCCACCGGGATATCACCTGTCGCGCCCGAGAAGCCTAGCTGCGCCGCTCCCACAGTTCCCGTAGCGGCAGGACGCCGCTCCGCTCCGGGAGGCCGGGATCTCGCCGGGATCGGCCGGGATTGACTACTCTGATTGAAACTGCTGATGGACGTCGTCTGAAGAAGTATAAGCAGGTAGTGATTCATTGATTTTGAATATTTGATGATGAAGAACTGAAATTGATTTTGAATTTGTTGATTTAGGATTTGCTAGGTTTTTATCGTTTGATGTTATGAACTAAAACTGAAGTTGTCGATATAGGATTTTGCTAGGGTTTTCAATTGTTGTTATGAACTGAAATTGATTTTGAATCTGTGGATTTAGGATTTGCTAGGGTTTTGAATGTGTTCTTGATATAGGATCGTGTTAAGGATTTTAATGTTTGGAATGATTAACTGAAATTGAGTTTGTTGATTTGGGATCCTGCCAGGGTTTTGATGCATGGTGAAATGAACTTAAGCTTTTGTTTTTTGATTGATTATACTTTGGTATGTTCTCAATTGGTGACTCCAATTTCGGGAATACACTTTAGAATCATTGCAGTTTATGACTTTATGTATAAATAAATTTAGGTATATTAATTGTGGATTTAGGATCCTGTTATGGTTTTAAATTTTAAAGGAAATGAACTGAAGTTTGGTGTATTAGGCTGTTGTTAGGTTGATATTCCATTTTTTATAAGTACTTTTTCATTTTGGTCTTTGATTTCGTTGCTTTCATTCCTTCTGCTAGTTACTTTTTATTTTATTTTAATTTTAATTAATGATGATTAACTGATTAGCTGAAGTTTGGGTGTATTTGATAGTTCTTAGGTATATGCTCAGTCAGTGCTTTCTTTTAACTACTAACATTGCAGAATCTTTGGAATGTTTGTTTTAGTTTTGGCTTTCATTTATATGGTTCTCCTTATTTTTTTGTTAATCATTAAGCCTAATTTTCTGTAACTTGAAGCTCATCTATATATATTAGTTTATGGGCCATTTATGCAGCTGTTTGTGGTGATTTATATGGCTATTGATGATTGGGTTGATTTTTTTGTGTTACAAAGGTGTTCTCAAACAATATGGGGAAGAAGTCCGAACCAGTTATAACCAAATGCAAAGCTAGTGAGAATTGGACAAAGGTGACCTTTAAGCCTGACTTGGAGAAGTTCAAAATGACCTATCTTGAAGAGGACGTTGTTGCTTTGATGAAAAAGCGTGTGTTGGACATGGCAGGGTGCCTTGGAAAGACTGTTAAAGTTGAACTCAATGGCACCTTGATTCGTTTTAAGTCGTTCCGTGATTATGCTGATCTCTTCCTGAAATCTGCAGAGAAGACCAAAGGCACGCCCCTGCCAAGGTTTGTTCCTATAGATATATAGTTTGAGAACTCAATCTGTGTGTGTATGTATGGTTGTGTTTTTCCTGTTGTTATATAACTTGAGTTGGTTGATATTAGGATTCATGCCAAAGTAGGTGATAGGTGGGAGATTTGCGTAAGTCTAAGTGATGGGCAGTTTCAACAGGTGACTAGTGACTTTTGAAGTATACTAACTTTGAGGTTCTTTGGTGTTAATTTTTTGTCTTACACATCTTAATTTTATTTTTTACCAGGTCAGCTTTGTTAACTCCATTGCTACAATCAAGGGTGGGACTCATGTTGATTACATCACCAATCAGATTACCGCCCATGTAATGAATAAAGTAAATAAGAAAAAGAAGGATGCCAATGTGAAAGCTCACACTGTGAAGAATCATTTGTGGGTTTTCGTCAATGCTCTTATTGACAACCCTGCTTTTGATTCTCAAACTAAGGAGTCTCTCACTACCAGACAAGCTAGTTTTGGCTCTAAATGTGATGTTCCAGAATCGATGCTGAAGGATGGTTAGTAGTGCTTCATTTGCTGGCTGTAATGTGATCAATTAACTGGAAATTGTACTCTTATTTACACTCACATGTTGTAAACCTCTGCAGTTGAAAAATCTGGAATAGTGGAAGCCCTCCTATCATGGGCATATTTTAAACAAAGCAAATATTTGAAGAAAACTGATGGAACTAAGACCCAGAGGATCCGTGGGATTGTAAAGCTTGAGGATGCCAATGATGCTGGTGGAAGGAACTCTGAAAAGTGTACCTTGATATTGACAGAGGGAGATTCAGCTAAGGCCCTTGCTGTAAGTGGTTGTACATTGTCTACTATTGTCTATATTCAAATACTAATAGAAAAATTTATATTTCAAATTTTGGTCTGAATATTGTCATTTAAGTAAATAAAAGAATAAATGGTTGAAGCATATAGTCATTTAAATCTAAAGTCAACCACAAAGAATAAGAAAAACTTGATTTAATTTGACATATTTTTTGGCGTGAAGATGGCTGGGCTCTCTGTTGTGGGTCGAGACCACTATGGCGTGTTTCCATTGAGATGTAAATTGCTCAATGTGCGGGAAGCTAGTAGTAAACAGATAATGGAGAACGAAGAAATTCGAAATATAAAGAAGATTCTTGGACTGCAGCAAAATAAAGAGTACACAAATGTGAAGTCTTTGAGATATGGCCATTTGATGATTATGCCTGATCAGGTGAGAGTTACTTAAACATCTGTCTATTAATGTTTTGACTTTTATGTTCAGTTTCAGTAGGATATGATGAGGCATGAATACGTACTATGTATGGGTTTTCTTATTCCCCATAATTATAATAATAGCTCAACGTTATGTGTGATTCAGGATCATGATGGCTCCCACATCAAAGGGCTACTTATAAACTTCATTCATTCATTCTAGCCATCACTGCTTAAAGTTCCATCTTTCATGGTTGAGTTTACCACTCCTATTATAAGGGTTAGTATTATTAATGCTGTATGTTTTATATTTGATTTGATAATCCGTTTTGATGATGAAAACACTGAGCTGTACATATTGTTGAGTAAAGGTTCCCTTTTGGATATCATATCTATATCTATTATCTACATTTATCTTTTTCTCTTGTTTTTTTTTGAGATACATTTATCTTTCTCTGCAGGCTTCGCATTCAAACGGGACAAAACTATCATTTTATTCCATGCCGGAATATGTTGCGTGGAGAGAAACATTGGGGAATGCAAGTGGTTGGCAGATAAAATACTATAAGGTCTGTTGCTGTAAGCATTGACAACCCTTATATGTTGGGTCATATTAGCAACCCCTTCTTCCCTTATTACTTTTTCTTTCATTTTTCTGTTATTTCTGCCATGGCTGCACATCCCGTGAAAGGATCTTTGCTGGGCACATAATCTGTCAAACCAAAATAATCTGTGTTTATAATTGTTCCTTTCAGTGTTTGCTTACTTTGTTTTCGTTGTTTCTATAGGGGTTTGGGTACAAGTACTCCCCAAGAAGGGCGAGAGTACTTTCGAGATCTTGGTAAGCACAAAAAAGACTTCATTTGGGAAGATGAACTCGATGGAAATGCAATTGAGCTGGCATTCAGTAAGAAAATGGCTGAACATCGGAAGACCTGGATTCATAATTTTGAGGTTTGATTTTTACCAATATGCGATTCTGCTAACAGTAGCTTACTCTTCTAGGGTGTATTGCTAACATATATTTTACCATTCTCTGTTGTTGCAGCCTGGCACTTTTCGTGATCATGACGCCAAACTGATAAGCTACAAGGACTTTGTCAACAAAGAGCTTATATTGTTCTCAAGGGAAGATCTCCAAAGGTCCATTCCCTCTATGGTTGATGGCCTTAAACCTGGTCAAAGGAAGATTCTTTTCTGTTCATTTAAGAAAAAGTTGGTCAAAGAAATTAAAGTTGGCCAATTCATAGGTTATGTGTCTGAGCACTCTGGTTACCACCATGGGGAGCAAAGTCTTGCTAGCACGATTATTGGAATGGCACAGGACTTTGTCTGCAGTAACAACATCAATCTTCTCAAACCAAATGGTCAATTTGGTACTCTGGTGAGTTGAACCTACCCTGTTGTTGCATTATTCATCATTTTCTTTTTTAAATTTGTCCTTGATAATTTTGTGAATAAAGTAAAACTGTTTTCATAAGCTTGCCTGAACAGCCTTACAAACAAGTGCTTATGCCAATAGGATTAGTCAAATAAGCCAACCCAAACAAACTTTTTGTCTTCGAAGTTTGATATTGATTTAGGACGTAATCTGTATCGCTTTGTGCTTGTTGACTTGTGACAAGTGAGCTTAAAATTAATATGTAGTCTTTCAATTTACCTGATAGTATGTCTGTATTTGAACCTAAATAGTTCTAAATTCGAAAAACACAAAAAATGATGGAATTTTACCCGAATTGGATTGAAAATATCAAGTTGTGTTAAACTTGATAATTGAATTGTTGGTATAAAAAGGTTGGATTGTGTTTTGTCCCTATGTCCCTAAAGTAAATATGATATTTGACCATTTACGGTTCTAAATTCGAAAAACTAAAAAGATGATGGAATTTTGTCGGAATAGATTTGAAAATCAAATTTGATATTTGAATCAAGTTATCCTAAACTTGATAAATTAAAATTGATGGAATCGGTTGTTGGAATGTAGGATCTCTGATCAACAAATCGCAAAATATGCGGTTCACTCAAGGTATGCCATTATGCTTTTTTAGCTATTCCTAATTTGATTCTTTAATCACTACTTACGTTTATTGATATTTTATGATGGATTTGGAAAAATGTGATATGTTTTTTGCAATCATACACATTATCTTGAATAGGAGCTTAAAATTAATATGTAGTCTTTCAATTTACCTGATAGTATGTCTGTATTTGAACCTAAATAGTTCTAAATTCGAAAAACACAAAAAATGATGGAATTTTACCCGAATTGGATTGAAAATATCAAGTTGTGTTAAACTTGATAATTGAATTGTTGGTATAAAAAGGTTGGATTGTGTTTTGTCCCTATGTCCCTAAAGTAAATATGATATTTGACCATTTACGGTTCTAAATTCGAAAAACTAAAAAAATGATGGAATTTTGTCGGAATAGATTTGAAAATCAAATTTGATATTTGAATCAAGTTATCCTAAACTTGATAAATTAAAATTGATGGAATCGGTTGTTGGAATGTAGGATCTCTGATCAACAAATCGCACAATATGCGGTTCACTCACGGTATGCCATTATGCTTTTTTAGCTTTTCCTAATTTGATTCTTTAATCACTACTTACGTTTATTGATATTTTATGATGGATTTGGAAAAATGTGATATGTTTTTGCAATCATACACATTATCTTGAATAGGAGCTTAAAATTAATATGTAGTCTTTCAATTTACCTGATAGTATGTCTGAATGGATCGATTGTGATGTGTCCGATGTCCGTAAAGGAAAATATGATATTTGAACCTAAATGGTTCTAAATTCGAAAAACACAAAAAATGATGGAATTTTACCCGAATTGGATTGAAAATATCAAGTTGTGTTAAACTTGATAATTGAATTGTTGGTATAAAAAGGTTGGATTGTGTTTTGTCCCTATGTCCCTAAAGTAAATATGATATTTGACCATTTGCGGTTCTAAATTCGAAAAACAAAAAAGATGATGGAATTTTGTCGGAATAGATTTGAAAATCAAATTTGATATTTGAATCAAGTTGTCCGAAACTTGATAAATTAAAATTGATGGAATCGGTTGTTGGAATGTAGGATCTCTGATCAACAAATAGCAAAATATGCGGTTCACTCAAGGTATGCCATTATGCTTTTTTAGCTATTCCTAATTTGATTCTTTAATCACTACTTACGTTTATTGATATTTTATGATGGATTTGGAAAAATGTGATATGTTTTTGCAATCATACACATTATCTTGAATAGGAGCTTAAAATTAATATGTAGTCTTTCAATTTACCTGATAGTATGTCTGAATGGATCGATTGTGATGTGTCCGATATCCGTAAAGGAAAATATGATATTTGAACCTAAATGGTTCTAAATTCGAAAAACACAAAAAATGATGGAATTTTACCCGAATTGGATTGAAAATATCAAGTTGTGTTAAACTTGATAATTGAATTGTTGGTATAAAAAGGTTGGATTGTGTTTTGTTCCTATGTCCCTAAAGTAAATATGATATTTGACCATTTGCGGTTCTAAATTCGAAAAACTAAAAAGATGATGGAATTTTGTCGGAATAGATTTGAAAATCAAATTTGATATTTGAATCAAGTTGTCCGAAACTTGATAAATTAAAATTGATGGAATCGGTTGTTGGAATGTAGGATCTCTGATCAACAAATAGCAAAATATGCGGTTCACTCAAGGTATGCCATTATGCTTTTTTAGCTATTCCTAATTTGATTCTTTAATCACTACTTACGTTTATTGATATTTTATGATGGATTTGGAAAAATGTGATATGTTTTTGCAATCATACACATTATCTTGAATAGGAGCTTAAAATTAATATGTAGTCTTTCAATTTACCTGATAGTATGTCTGTATTTGAACCTAAATAGTTCTAAATTCGAAAAACACAAAAAATGATGGAATTTTACCCGAATTGGATTGAAAATATCAAGTTGTGTTAAACTTGATAATTGAATTGTTGGTATAAAAAGGTTGGATTGTGTTTTGTCCCTATGTCCCTAAAGTAAATATGATATTTGACCATTTACGGTTCTAAATTCGAAAAACTAAAAAGATGATGGAATTTTGTCGGAATAGATTTGAAAATCAAATTTGATATTTGAATCAAGTTATCCTAAACTTGATAAATTAAAATTGATGGAATCGGTTGTTGGAATGTAGGATCTCTGATCAACAAATCGCACAATATGCGGTTCACTCACGGTATGCCATTATGCTTTTTTAGCTTTTCCTAATTTGATTCTTTAATCACTACTTACGTTTATTGATATTTTATGATGGATTTGGAAAAATGTGATATGTTTTTGCAATCATACACATTATCTTGAATAGGAGCTTAAAATTAATATGTAGTCTTTCAATTTACCTGATAGTATGTCTGAATGGATCGATTGTGATGTGTCCGATGTCCGTAAAGGAAAATATGATATTTGAACCTAAATGGTTCTAAATTCGAAAAACACAAAAAATGATGGAATTTTACCCGAATTGGATTGAAAATATCAAGTTGTGTTAAACTTGATAATTGAATTGTTGGTATAAAAAGGTTGGATTGTGTTTTGTCCCTATGTCCCTAAAGTAAATATGATATTTGACCATTTGCGGTTCTAAATTCGAAAAACAAAAAAGATGATGGAATTTTGTCGGAATAGATTTGAAAATCAAATTTGATATTTGAATCAAGTTGTCCGAAACTTGATAAATTAAAATTGATGGAATCGGTTGTTGGAATGTAGGATCTCTGATCAACAAATAGCAAAATATGCGGTTCACTCAAGGTATGCCATTATGCTTTTTTAGCTATTCCTAATTTGATTCTTTAATCACTACTTACGTTTATTGATATTTTATGATGGATTTGGAAAAATGTGATATGTTTTTGCAATCATACACATTATCTTGAATAGGAGCTTAAAATTAATATGTAGTCTTTCAATTTACCTGATAGTATGTCTGAATGGATCGATTGTGATGTGTCCGATATCCGTAAAGGAAAATATGATATTTGAACCTAAATGGTTCTAAATTCGAAAAACACAAAAAATGATGGAATTTTACCCGAATTGGATTGAAAATATCAAGTTGTGTTAAACTTGATAATTGAATTGTTGGTATAAAAAGGTTGGATTGTGTTTTGTTCCTATGTCCCTAAAGTAAATATGATATTTGACCATTTGCGGTTCTAAATTCGAAAAACTAAAAAGATGATGGAATTTTGTCGGAATAGATTTGAAAATCAAATTTGATATTTGAATCAAGTTGTCCGAAACTTGATAAATTAAAATTGATGGAATCGGTTGTTGGAATGTAGGATCTCTGATCAACAAATAGCAAAATATGCGGTTCACTCAAGGTATGCCATTATGCTTTTTTAGCTATTCCTAATTTGATTCTTTAATCACTACTTACGTTTATTGATATTTTATGATGGATTTGGAAAAATGTGATATGTTTTTGCAATCATACACATTATCTTGAATAGGAGCTTAAAATTAATATGTAGTCTTTCAATTTACCTGATAGTATGTCTGTATTTGAACCTAAATAGTTCTAAATTCGAAAAACACAAAAAATGATGGAATTTTACCCGAATTGGATTGAAAATATCAAGTTGTGTTAAACTTGATAATTGAATTGTTGGTATAAAAAGGTTGGATTGTGTTTTGTCCCTATGTCCCTAAAGTAAATATGATATTTGACCATTTACGGTTCTAAATTCGAAAAACTAAAAAGATGATGGAATTTTGTCGGAATAGATTTGAAAATCAAATTTGATATTTGAATCAAGTTATCCTAAACTTGATAAATTAAAATTGATGGAATCGGTTGTTGGAATGTAGGATCTCTGATCAACAAATCGCACAATATGCGGTTCACTCACGGTATGCCATTATGCTTTTTTAGCTTTTCCTAATTTGATTCTTTAATCACTACTTACGTTTATTGATATTTTATGATGGATTTGGAAAAATGTGATATGTTTTTGCAATCATACACATTATCTTGAATAGGAGCTTAAAATTAATATGTAGTCTTTCAATTTACCTGATAGTATGTCTGTATTTGAACCTAAATAGTTCTAAATTCGAAAAACACAAAAAATGATGGAATTTTACCCGAATTGGATTGAAAATATCAAGTTGTGTTAAACTTGATAATTGAATTGTTGGTATAAAAAGGTTGGATTGTGTTTTGTCCCTATGTCCCTAAAGTAAATATGATATTTGACCATTTGCGGTTCTAAATTCGAAAAACTAAAAAGATGATGGAATTTTGTCGGAATAGATTTGAAAATCAAATTTGATATTTGAATCAAGTTATCCTAAACTTGATAAATTAAAATTGATGGAATCGGTTGTTGGAATGTAGGATCTCTGATCAACAAATCGCAAAATATGCGGTTCACTCAAGGTATGCCATTATGCTTTTTTAGCTATTCCTAATTTGATTCTTTAATCACTACTTACGTTTATTGATATTTTATGATGGATTTGGAAAAATGTGATATGTTTTTTGCAATCATACACATTATCTTGAATAGGACCTTAAAATTAATATGTAGTCTTTCAATTTACCTGATAGTATGTCTGAATGGATCGATTGTGATGTGTCCGATGTCCGTAAAGGAAAATATGATATTTGAACCTAAATGGTTCTAAATTCGAAAAACACAAAAAATGATGGAATTTTACCCGAATTGGATTGAAAATATCAAGTTGTGTTAAACTTGATAATTGAATTGTTGGTATAAAAAGGTTGGATTGTGTTTTGTCCCTATGTCCCTAAAGTAAATATGATATTTGACCATTTGCGGTTCTAAATTCGAAAAACAAAAAAGATGATGGAATTTTGTCGGAATAGATTTGAAAATCAAATTTGATATTTGAATCAAGTTGTCCGAAACTTGATAAATTAAAATTGATGGAATCGGTTGTTGGAATGTAGGATCTCTGATCAACAAATAGCAAAATATGCGGTTCACTCAAGGTATGCCATTATGCTTTTTTAGCTATTCCTAATTTGATTCTTTAATCACTACTTACGTTTATTGATATTTTATGATGGATTTGGAAAAATGTGATATGTTTTTGCAATCATACACATTATCTTGAATAGGAGCTTAAAATTAATATGTAGTCTTTCAATTTACCTGATAGTATGTCTGAATGGATCGATTGTGATGTGTCCGATGTCCGTAAAGGAAAATATGATATTTGAACCTAAATGGTTCTAAATTCGAAAAACACAAAAAATGATGGAATTTTACCCGAATTGGATTGAAAATATCAAGTTGTGTTAAACTTGATAATTGAATTGTTGGTATAAAAAGGTTGGATTGTGTTTTGTTCCTATGTCCCTAAAGTAAATATGATATTTGACCATTTGCGGTTCTAAATTCGAAAAACTAAAAAGATGATGGAATTTTGTCGGAATAGATTTGAAAATCAAATTTGATATTTGAATCAAGTTGTCCGAAACTTGATAAATTAAAATTGATGGAATCGGTTGTTGGAATGTAGGATCTCTGATCAACAAATAGCAAAATATGCGGTTCACTCAAGGTATGCCATTATGCTTTTTTAGCTATTCCTAATTTGATTCTTTAATCACTACTTACGTTTATTGATATTTTATGATGGATTTGGAAAAATGTGATAAGTTTTTGCAATCATACACATTATCTTGAATAGGAGCTTAAAATTAATATGTAGTCTTTCAATTTACCTGATAGCATGTCTGTATTTGAACCTAAATAGTTCTAAATTCGAAAAACACAAAAAATGATGGAATTTTACCCGAATTGGATTGAAAATATCAAGTTGTGTTAAACTTGATAATTGAATTGTTGGTATAAAAAGGTTGGATTGTGTTTTGTCCCTATGTCCCTAAAGTAAATATGATATTTGACCATTTACGGTTCTAAATTCGAAAAACTAAAAAGATGATGGAATTTTGTCGGAATAGATTTGAAAATCAAATTTGATATTTGAATCAAGTTATCCTAAACTTGATAAATTAAAATTGATGGAATCGGTTGTTGGAATGTAGGATCTCTGATCAACAAATCGCAAAATATGCGGTTCACTCAAGGTATGCCATTATACTTTTTTTAGCTATTCCTAATTTGATTCTTTAATCACTACTTACGTTTATTGATATTTTATGATGGATTTGAAAAAATGTGATATGTGTTTGCAATCATACACATTATCTTGAATAGGAGCTTAAAATTAATATGTAGTCTTTCAATTTACCTGATAGTATGTCTGAATGGATCGATTGTGATGTGTCCGATGTCCGTAAAGGAAAATATGATATTTGAACCTAAATGGTTCTAAATTCGAAAAACACAAAAAATGATGGAATTTTACCCGAATTGGATTGAAAATATCAAGTTGTGTTAAACTTGATAATTGAATTGTTGGTATAAAAAGGTTGGATTGTGTTTTGTCCCTATGTCCCTAAAGTAAATATGATATTTGACCATTTGCGGTTCTAAATTCGAAAAACAAAAAAGATAATGGAATTTTGTCGGAATAGATTTGAAAATCAAATTTGATATTTGAATCAAGTTGTCCGAAACTTGATAAATTAAAATTGATGGAATCGGTTGTTGGAATGTAGGATCTCTGATCAACAAATAGCAAAATATTCGGTTCACTCAAGGTATGCCATTATGCTTTTTTAGCTATTCCTAATTTGATTCTTTAATCACTACTTACGTTTATTGATATTTTATGATGGATTTGGAAAAATGTGATATGTTTTTGCAATCATACACATTATCTTGAATAGGAGCTTAAAATTAATATGTAGTCTTTCAATTTACCTGATAGTATGTCTGAATGGATCGATTGTGATGTGTCCGATGTCCGTAAAGGAAAATATGATATTTGAACCTAAACGGTTCTAAATTCGAAAAACACAAAAAATGATGGAATTTTACCCGAATTGGATTGAAAATATCAAGTTGTGTTAAACTTGATAATTGAATTGTTGGTATAAAAAGGTTGGATTGTGTTTTGTCCCTATGTCCCTAAAGTAAATATGATATTTGACCATTTGCGGTTCTAAATTCGAAAAACAAAAAAGATGATGGAATTTTGTCGGAATAGATTTGAAAATCAAATTTGATATTTGAATCAAGTTGTCCGAAACTTGATAAATTAAAATTGATGGAATCGGTTGTTGGAATGTAGGATCTCTGATCAACAAATAGCAAAATATGCGGTTCACTCAAGGTATGCCATTATGCTTTTTTAGCTATTCCTAATTTGATTCTTTAATCACTACTTACGTTTATTGATATTTTATGATGGATTTGGAAAAATGTGATATGTTTTTTGCAATCATACACATTATCTTGAATAGGAGCTTAAAATTAATATGTAGTCTTTCAATTTACCTGATAGTATGTCTGTATTTGAACCTAAATAGTTCTAAATTCGAAAAACACAAAAAATGATGGAATTTTACCCGAATTGGATTGAAAATATCAAGTTGTGTTAAACTTGATAATTGAATTGTTGGTATAAAAAGGTTGGATTGTCTTTTGTCCCTATGTCCCTAAAGTAAATATGATATTTGACCATTTACGGTTCTAAATTCGAAAAACTAAAAAGATGATGGAATTTTGTCGGAATAGATTTGAAAATCAAATTTGATATTTGAATCAAGTTATCCTAAACTTGATAAATTAAAATTGATGGAATCGGTTGTTGGAATGTAGGATCTCTGATCAACAAATCGCAAAATATGCGGTTTACTCAAGGTATGCCATTATACTTTTTTAGCTATTCCTAATTTGATTCTTTAATCACTACTTACGTTTATTGATATTTTATGATGGATTTGGAAAAATGTGATATGTGTTTGCAATCATACACATTATCTTGAATAGGAGCTTAAAATTAATATGTAGTCTTTCAATTTACCTGATAGTATGTCTGAATGGATCGATTGTGATGTGTCCGATGTCCGTAAATGAAAATATGATATTTGAACCTAAATGGTTCTAAATTCGAAAAACACAAAAAATGATGGAATTTTACCCGAATTGGATTGAAAATATCAAGTTGTGTTAAACTTGATAATTGAATTGTTGGTATAAAAAGGTTGGATTGTGTTTTGTCCCTATGTCCCTAAAGTAAATATGATATTTAACCATTTGCGGTTCTAAATTCGAAAAACTAAAAAGATGATGAAATTTTGTCGGAATAGATTTGAGATTCAAATTTGATATTTGAATCAAGTTGTCCGAAACTTGATAAATTAAAATTGATGGAATTGGTTGTTGGAATGTAGGATCTCTGATCAACAAATCGCACAATATGCGGTTCACTCAAGGTATGCCATTATGCTTTTTTAGCTTTTCCTAATTTGATTCTTTAATCACTACTTACGTTTATTGATATTTTATGATGGATTTGGAAAAATGTGATATGTTTTTGCAATCATACACATTATCTTGAATAGGAGCTTAAAATTAATATGTAGTCTTTCAATTTACCTGATAGTATGTCTGAATGGATCGATTGTGATGTGTCCGATGTCCGTAAAGGAAAATATGATATTTGAACCTAAACGGTTCTAAATTCGAAAAACACAAAAAATGATGGAATTTTACCCGAATTGGATTGAAAATATCAAGTTGTGTTAAACTTGATAATTGAATTGTTGGTATAAAAAGGTTGGATTGTGTTTTGTCCCTATGTCCCTAAAGTAAATATGATATTTGACCATTTGCGGTTCTAAATTCGAAAAACAAAAAAGATGATGGAATTTTGTCGGAATAGATTTGAAAATCAAATTTGATATTTGAATCAAGTTGTCCGAAACTTGATAAATTAAAATTGATGGAATCGGTTGTTGGAATGTAGGATCTCTGATCAACAAATAGCAAAATATGCGGTTCACTCAAGGTATGCCATTATGCTTTTTTAGCTATTCCTAATTTGATTCTTTAATCACTACTTACGTTTATTGATATTTTATGATGGATTTGGAAAAATGTGATATGTTTTTTGCAATCATACACATTATCTTGAATAGGAGCTTAAAATTAATATGTAGTCTTTCAATTTACCTGATAGTATGTCTGTATTTGAACCTAAATAGTTCTAAATTCGAAAAACACAAAAAATGATGGAATTTTACCCGAATTGGATTGAAAATATCAAGTTGTGTTAAACTTGATAATTGAATTGTTGGTATAAAAAGGTTGGATTGTCTTTTGTCCCTATGTCCCTAAAGTAAATATGATATTTGACCATTTACGGTTCTAAATTCGAAAAACTAAAAAGATGATGGAATTTTGTCGGAATAGATTTGAAAATCAAATTTGATATTTGAATCAAGTTATCCTAAACTTGATAAATTAAAATTGATGGAATCGGTTGTTGGAATGTAGGATCTCTGATCAACAAATCGCAAAATATGCGGTTCACTCAAGGTACGCCATTATACTTTTTTAGCTATTCCTTATTTGATTCTTTAATCACTACTTACGTTTATTGATATTTTATGATGGATTTGGATAAATGTGATATGTGTTTGCAATCATACACATTATCTTGAATAGGAGCTTAAAATTAATATGTAGTCTTTCAATTTACCTGATAGTATGTCTGAATGGATCGATTGTGATGTGTCCGATGTCCGTAAATGAAAATATGATATTTGAACCTAAATGGTTCTAAATTCGAAAAACACAAAAAATGATGGAATTTTACCCGAATTGGATTGAAAATATCAAGTTGTGTTAAACTTGATAATTGAATTGTTGGTATAAAAAGGTTGGATTGTGTTTTGTCCCTATGTCCCTAAAGTAAATATGATATTTAACCATTTGCGGTTCTAAATTCGAAAAACTAAAAAGATGATGGAATTTTGTCGGAATAGATTTGAAAATCAAATTTGATATTTGAATCAAGTTGTCCTAAACTTGATAAATTAAAATTGATGGAATCGGTTGTTGGAATGTAGGATCTCTGATCAACAAATCGCACAATATGCGGTTCACTCAAGGTATGCCATTATGCTTTTTTAGCTTTTCCTAATTTGATTCTTTAATCACTACTTACGTTTATTGATATTTTATGATGGATTTGGAAAAATGTGATATGTTTTTGCAATCATACACATTATCTTGAATAGGAACTTAAAATTAATATGTAGTCTTTCAATTTACCTGATAGTATGTCTGAATGGATCGATTGTGATGTGTCCGATGTCCGTAAAGGAAAATATGATATTTGAACCTAAATGGTTCTAAATTCGAAAAACACAAAAAATGATGGAATTTTACCCGAATTGGATTGAAAATATCAAGTTGTGTTAAACTTGATAATTGAATTGTTGGTATAAAAAGGTTGGATTGTGTTTTGTCCCTATGTCCCTAAAGTAAATATGATATTTGACCATTTGCGGTTCTAAATTCGAAAAACAAAAAAGATGATGGAATTTTGTCGGAATAGATTTGAAAATCAAATTTGATATTTGAATCAAGTTGTCCGAAACTTGATAAATTAAAATTGATGGAATCGGTTGTTGGAATGTAGGATCTCTGATCAACAAATAGCAAAATATTCGGTTCACTCAAGGTATGCCATTATGCTTTTTTAGCTATTCCTAATTTGATTCTTTAATCACTACTTACGTTTATTGATATTTTATGATGGATTTGGAAAAATGTGATATGTTTTTGCAATCATACACATTATCTTGAATAGGAGCTTAAAATTAATATGTAGTCTTTCAATTTACCTGATAGTATGTCTGTATTTGAACCTAAATAGTTCTAAATTCGAAAAACACAAAAAATGATGGAATTTTACCCGAATTGGATTGAAAATATCAAGTTGTGTTAAACTTGATAATTGAATTGTTGGTATAAAAAGGTTGGATTGTGTTTTGTCCCTATGTCCCTAAAGTAAATATGATATTTGACCATTTACGGTTCTAAATTCGAAAAACTAAAAAGATGATGGAATTTTGTCGGAATAGATTTGAAAATCAAATTTGATATTTGAATCAAGTTATCCTAAACTTGATAAATTAAAATTGATGGAATCGGTTGTTGGAATGTAGGATCTCTGATCAACAAATCGCAAAATATGCGGTTCACTCAAGGTATGCCATTATACTTTTTTAGCTATTCCTAATTTGATTCTTTAATCACTACTTACGTTTATTGATATTTTATGATGGATTTGGAAAAATGTGATATGTGTTTGCAATCATACACATTATCTTGAATAGGAGCTTAAAATTAATATGTAGTCTTTCAATTTACCTGATAGTATGTCTGTATTTGAACCTAAATAGTTCTAAATTCGAAAAACACAAAAAATGATGGAATTTTACCCGAATTGGATTGAAAATATCAAGTTGTGTTAAACTTGATAATTGAATTGTTGGTATAAAAAGGTTGGATTGTGTTTTGTCCCTATGTCCCTAAAGTAAATATGATATTTGACCATTTACGGTTCTAAATTCGAAAAACTAAAAAGATGATGGAATTTTGTCGGAATAGATTTGAAAATCAAATTTGATATTTGAATCAAGTTATCCTAAACTTGATAAATTAAAATTGATGGAATCGGTTGTTGGAATGTAGGATCTCTGATCAACAAATCGCAAAATATGCGGTTTACTCAAGGTATGCCATTATACTTTTTTAGCTATTCCTAATTTGATTCTTTAATCACTACTTACGTTTATTGATATTTTATGATGGATTTGGAAAAATGTGATATGTGTTTGCAATCATACACATTATCTTGAATAGGAGCTTAAAATTAATATGTAGTCTTTCAATTTACCTGATAGTATGTCTGAATGGATCGATTGTGATGTGTCCGATGTCCGTAAATGAAAATATGATATTTGAACCTAAATGGTTCTAAATTCGAAAAACACAAAAAATGATGGAATTTTACCCGAATTGGATTGAAAATATCAAGTTGTGTTAAACTTGATAATTGAATTGTTGGTATAAAAACGTTGGATTGTGTTTTGTCCCTATGTCCCTAAAGTAAATATGATATTTAACCATTTGCGGTTCAAAATTCGAAAAACTAAAAAGATGATGGAATTTTGTCGGAATAGATTTGAAAATCAAATTTGATATTTGAATCAAGTTGTCCTAAACTTGATAAATTAAAATTGATGGAATCGGTTGTTGGAATGTAGGATCTCTGATCAACAAATCGCACAATATGCGGTTCACTCAAGGTATGCCATTATGCTTTTTTAGCTTTTCCTAATTTGATTCTTTAATCACTACTTACGTTTATTGATATTTTATGATGGATTTGGAAAAATGTGATATGTTTTTGCAATCATACACATTATCTTGAATAGGAGCTTAAAATTAATATGTAGTCTTTCAATTTACCTGATAGTATGTCTGAATGGATCGATTGTGATGTGTCCGATGTCCGTAAAGGAAAATATGATATTTGAACCTAAATGGTTCTAAATTCGAAAAACACAAAAAATGATGGAATTTTACCCGAATTGGATTGAAAATATCAAGTTGTGTTAAACTTGATAATTGAATTGTTGGTATAAAAAGGTTGGATTGTGTTTTGTCCCTATGTCCCTAAAGTAAATATGATATTTGACCATTTGCGGTTCTAAATTCGAAAATCAAAAAAGATGATGGAATTTTGTCGGAATAGATTTGAAAATCAAATTTGATATTTGAATCAAGTTGTCCGAAACTTGATAAATTAAAATTGATGGAATCGGTTGTTGGAATGTAGGATCTCTGATCAACAAATAGCAAAATATTCGGTTCACTCAAGGTATGCCATTATGCTTTTTTTGCTATTCCTAATTTGATTCTTTAATCACTACTTACGTTTATTGATATTTTATGATGGATTTGGAAAAATGTGATATGTTTTTGCAATCATACACATTATCTTGAATAGGAGCTTAAAATTAATATGTAGTCTTTCAATTTACCTGATAGTATGTCTGTATTTGAACCTAAATAGTTCTAAATTCGAAAAACACAAAAAATGATGGAATTTTACCCGAATTGGATTGAAAATATCAAGTTGTGTTAAACTTGATAATTGAATTGTTGGTATAAAAAGGTTGGATTGTGTTTTGTCCCTATGTCCCTAAAGTAAATATGATATTTGACCATTTACGGTTCTAAATTCGAAAAACTAAAAAGATGATGGAATTTTGTCGGAATAGATTTGAAAATCAAATTTGATATTTGAATCAAGTTATCCTAAACTTGATAAATTAAAATTGATGGAATCGGTTGTTGGAATGTAGGATCTCTGATCAACAAATCGCAAAATATGCGGTTCACTCAAGGTATGCCATTATGCTTTTTTAGCTATTCCTAATTTGATTCTTTAATCACTGCTTACGTTTATTGATATTTTATGATGGATTTGGAAAAATGTGATATGTTTTTTGCAATCATACACATTATCTTGAATAGGAGCTTAAAATTAATATGTAGTCTTTCAATTTACCTGATAGTATGTCTGTATTTGAACCTAAATAGTTCTAAATTCGAAAAACACAAAAAATGATGGAATTTTACCCGAATTGGATTGAAAATATCAAGTTGTGTTAAACTTGATAATTGAATTGTTGGTATAAAAAGGTTGGATTGTGTTTTGTCCCTATGTCCCTAAAGTAAATATGATATTTGACCATTTACGGTTCTAAATTCGAAAAACTGAAAAGATGATGGAATTTTGTCGGAATAGATTTGAAAATCAAATTTGATATTTGAATCAAGTTATCCTAAACTTGATAAATTAAAATTGATGGAATCGGTTGTTGGAATGTAGGATCTCTGATCAACAAATCGCAAAATATGCGGTTTACTCAAGGTATGCCATTATACTTTTTTAGCTATTCCTAATTTGATTCTTTAATCACTACTTACGTTTATTGATATTTTATGATGGATTTGGAAAAATGTGATATGTGTTTGCAATCATACACATTATCTTGAATAGGAGCTTAAAATTAATATGTAGTCTTTCAATTTACCTGATAGTATGTCTGAATGGATCGATTGTGATGTTTCTGATGTCCGTAAATGAAAATATGATATTTGAACCTAAATGGTTCTAAATTCGAAAAACACAAAAAATGATGGAATTTTACCCGAATTGGATTGAAAATATCAAGTTGTGTTAAACTTGATAATTGAATTGTTGGTATAAAAAGGTTGGATTGTGTTTTGTCCCTATGTCCCTAAAGTAAATATGATATTTAACCATTTGCGGTTCTAAATTCGAAAAACTAAAAAGATGATGAAATTTTGTCGGAATAGATTTGAAAATCAAATTTGATATTTGAATCAAGTTGTCCGAAACTTGATAAATTAAAATTGATGGAATTGGTTGTTGGAATGTAGGATCTGTGATCAACAAATCGCACAATATGCGGTTCACTCAAGGTATGCCATTATGCTTTTTTAGCTTTTCCTAATTTGATTCTTTAATCACTACTTACGTTTATTGATATTTTATGATGGATTTGGAAAAATGTGATATGTTTTTGCAATCATATACATTATCTTGAATAGGAGCTTAAAATTAATATGTAGTCTTTCAATTTACCTGATAGTATGTCTGAATGGATCGATTGTGATGTGTCCGATGTCCGTAAAGGAAAATATGATATTTGAACCTAAACGGTTCTAAATTCGAAAAACACAAAAAATGATGGAATTTTACCCGAATTGGATTGAAAATATCAAGTTGTGTTAAACTTGATAATTGAATTGTTGGTATAAAAAGGTTGTAGATAAAAAATGTGGGACCCATGGTTTGGTGTGTCACTTAAATTGGTCAATTAAATTACTCTATTATTTTTATCGTAATAAACTTGACACAATTTATCCCAATTACACCTCTAAATATTTTTCTTCTATTAAATAGAACATGGGATGTTACAATCTACCCCCCTTAAAGAAATTTCGTCCTCGAAATTCAGGATTTCTTTCATTCCATAACAGGGTAGCTTGTTTAGGTTTGCATCTGGGACAACACCTCGTCCATTCTTTAGTTTAAGGTACACAAATCCTTGGAATAAAATTTTCCTCTTTTGGTTACAGGCTAAGGTTATCTTCCCATTCTTAAAGGTTTCAGTGCTGCGCACTCTGATTCAAGTACTTACTGTCACCTTCTGACAGTGCTGTTGTCATCATAGTCTAGTCTTATACTCCTCTACTGCTACTATGGTTATGTTTCTTCACTACGTTCAACGTCATTCCAAATACCTCACTGTCTTAGAAGGTCGGTATCTGGCTGGTTGGTACACACTTATCTTGGAGTCAAAACTGCGCGCTCTGATGTGCATCATTCAGATCAGTCCTTCCACAGACGTTCCTCATTTCTGAGCACCTTTGTGCATAACACATCGTACGTACATCTGTACCACAGTGTCGTCTACTACTCCAAGATCGATTTAAATATAAAACGAGTGGAAAATCGTCTAAACACCACTGATTCTTCTGCCAACAAGACAGACTCGCCTGCAGATGAACCTATAGTTGTCCGATAAAATCCCACCTACAATTTAATCCATCCTGGCCCAACACGGTGATCAAGTTGCACTTCCAACATGCGTATGCATTTAGGTTCAAATCATCTCTTGAAGTTAAGGGTCACTCTCGTTCGAGGTCCTTCGCTGGTAAGCATTGCACGAGACTTGTCTAATTGGTTGGGTCCTATACTTGGCTAATTTGGGCACTCTGGATTTTGCTCTAGTATTACCCAGGCTGAAAAGATTGGCAAAGCTTAAGACGATAGGCTGAACTAACCGGCGTATCCTTATGATAACAGTACGAGTTCGATTAACATAAATCATTACTCTAATGAGTAATTAATTCTTCCACTCAAGTAAACTGGCTGAAGAAGTCTAGGCTTGGAGTCGGAGTATCCGGGTCAAATTACTCAGGCTGAACACTCAGTCTCACGAGGTTACGGTAGGCAAGGCTGATAAGTCGAACATACGGCAGAGACACTAGAATCAACAAGATAATCTAATCATGAATTTAGGAAGGAATCGAAGGGCTGGAATTCCCAATACTGGTGTCGTTAGAGCGACTGATTTTCTCTGAATTGGAATTAACTATGACCTTAGATCTGAATTCGGCTGAAGGGTTCCGACGAATACGGTTAGCCAACTAAGTCTGGAAATCTGGTTACAAGGCTTGAATGTACGAAGTCCAAATGATTTGCTGACACTGAGCGACGTCATTTGTGTCGGAATAGATGATGTTGCTACTTAATAGGTTGACTAACGTTCGAGAGTTGAATCGGATACTATCCGTGGTTTTTCAAGAGCAACGAACTTCCACGAATAGGAAGGAAATACTTAACGGCACAACTGAAAGACTAAAAGCATAGAGTAAGATTATTTAAGAGTGATGCTTCACGACATCAGCGCGACTGACTGACGTCGATAAATCTGAGTAGCTGAATCTGATTTGAATTTGTGTGGAGTACCTGACTGATAGGCAGCTTCAGACACGAGGAAGAATATGCGTCTGAGACGTAACTCAGATGAGTTAGAGCAAATACGCGTTCGTAGTGTTCCAAAAACTACGGACGGGGAAAATTTGAACATTGTTCGGCTCGAATCAAGGTTAAAAGAAGGCCCAGATATACAAAGGTAACTGATGATTGGTCTAGGTGATCAGTGTCACTAATAAGGTCTCTCATACGTTACATTCATCAGAACATGTTTCCTACGGTTTGATACTAAAGCTTGGATAAAGATGGCTGACTAAATCTAATCCTTGAATTAGCTGGCGAGTAGGTTTCTGGTACATATTACAAATCTAATGATAACTGGATGGCAACCCTCATGTATGATCAATACTACTGATTTCTCAACTAACTGGTTCAGGGATCGAATACGTTTAGAAAAGGTCAACCTAGTATGAAACTGAACTTCCGGTCTCTATGCTATTGATGACAAGGTAGTTACAAGTCACTCGACAATTACTTGTGCTAATGGTAATACTCAACAGTTATACTAATTAAACTTAATCTGATGCGACTACTGGTAATCATTGACAGGTTAATCCAAGTCACTGACATCTGGAAGAATAATCTTAGGTGTTTACTTAATGGGTTTGTGGCAAGAGAATGAAAATTATAGGTGTTCTAGAAGATAGTTCTATAAAGTGGCCTTGGTGGAATTACTAAAATGTGTTTGTGCTCTAATCTTGGTTTCCTCAGCTTAAGTGGTCTGTCTAAGCATTCTCTATTTTAGAAGTGTCTAACAGGCTAACTATTTTGGGTTTCTAATTTTTGGAACATAATGTAATAATATCTAAGATGTATTCTTAAGTACGGGATTTCCAAAAGGAGTTTCTAGTTTTTGATGGAAGGTAGGTTAAACCTACTTGGTAAGGTTCAGCTGTTAACTTCTAATTGTTTGATAATGATGTACTATAGATTAGTTTGGTGGTTTGTGTGGTTACTAGAGATTTGCTAACTGTCAAACTAGTCGATGCTTGATTCCTTAGAACTGATGGGGTAGGCATAGATCTGTCAAACTTCTGGGTACCTAAGGGTTCCTGTCTCGCACTAGACAACTAATGGTTTAGGGAGAAAGTTTGGATTTTAAATCTCTACTGCTAGATGTTGCTTATAAAGTCCTTATTTGATTCCTGTTACGATGATGTACGTCAGGTCCACTATGCTAAGTTTGGTTATTCTAATTCTTTTTATGTGCTAATACTTAATATGTCACGTTGGATGTGGTGCCGCAAAAAGGAAAGTCTAACTGCTGTGATTAATCAAGGCTGAATCTTCGTTGGGTCCAATTCAGGTCTGGACTTCTAAGAGTTAAGGGAGTTTACCTAAGGCTACCTAATCTTTAAACATATAGGAGCTTCTCAATTACTCTGGATAACTAGACATTTAGCAACAGGCTTGGCTTACTAATTCCTATTTCAAGTGTCGGTTTTCCATAAGGAAGTATGTCCTCGTTCCATTGAGAACCTTAAGGTTTGATAATCTTGGGATAGGCTTAGCTAAATAGGGATTTCAAATTTAACTGAACAGATATGAGGTCTATCTAAGGTCTTTCTACCACGGATGAATTCCCTCACTTGTGATGTTAAACTACTTATTCTGGTAGAATTAAGTTTCGGATAGCTTGGTAGGGTTATTGGTTTCCATCTTTTGGTGTTATGCCTAAAGGCATTTCCTCAACAGTCCTTATGAGTAAAAAGGTGGTTAAGAGTCACTTTTCCTAAAGCTCGGAAGGTAGGATGGTAAGATTATATGAAGGCTGAAGGCTAACCACTAAAACTAAAACAGTTGAACATGGAACAAGGCAAAAACATGTAGCAGCAAAAGCCTGCTAAGCTCGCTGCAGCGAGTGACTACTCGCTAAGCGAGTGAGACAGAATTGGGAAAGATTATTCTGTGGTTTCCAATTTCCACTTAGTACATCACTCATACTTCCCAAGTTATAACTAGATGGATGGACCGCTTACTGGTATAGATTGCTGAGGGTTTCCTAAACTTGGTTGGAACTTAGCTCCTGATAGGATAAGATAATTCTAAGCTTAGGAAATTCACCTGACACACTGTGTCAGTGGAATACTGTTGTGCACTGCGCACTTCAGTCTTGAGGATACACTTACTTTCCTTCAATCTGCAGCCTTTACTCCGGTCTTAAGTTACGCAACTTACTCCTGTGGCACCATCTGCCACTGCTTCAAAATCCACTTATAAGGTTTCTCTTCGACGACAGCTCCTCGATTGCACTTCATTGCGACATTAACGCTAGAATTTCAAAGTTCACTTCAGCTCTAAACCACAATACACTGCCTACCATACACAATACTGAGTTGATCAGGCTCAGCACGCGACGGTTTCAGCGTAAACAGTCCAGGTCCAAAGGGTCTGTATTGCTTGGGAAGGAATTGTTCTGACTCATGGCAAGGTCCGATACTGAATCGACCTGCTCTGATACCAATTATAACGCCCCAACTAAAATACCTAGAATATTTAGTCGAGACATACATAATGGCATCTGAGTACAAATAAATTTCTGAATTTAAATAAACAAGAAACAACTTGTTTCAGATACAAGATAATCAAGAAGAATATACAGCGGAAACAAAAGAATTCTAAGATAAACAGATTAAATCTAAAACAAAGAAGAAGACTACAGTCTTCAAATCTGATGAATTCAAGCTCGGCTCCAAACATCAGCTCCGTCCCGGTCCTTGCTTCGGTTAACCTGTCTACCTAAAAAAAAATGATTTGGAGTGGGGTGAGACTACTAAGCCTCAGTGAGTCCTACTACCCTCCTAGAGGTGACTACACCGGGGGCACCTAATCAGTCGTAACAATATATATATATATATATATATCTATAACATAATCCTTAAGCAATAATAAGGTGTAACACAGATAACATGAAACTTATTCATTTTTAACACAAGGACACTCTGAGGTGAGCATGTCTCAGAGGCCTGCCATATCCGTCAACCGATTCGGTCACGGCATGCAGCTCACAATAACTTATCCTAATGGATTGTCCCATTGGGAGTCCATAACGCGATATCACAAAATCGTTCATAATTGACTGAAACTAATTTAGTTATTACTACCATATATTCCCAAAACCCGGGGAGCATACATTCCTAAATAATTCTAGGTTATGCCCTAAAGATTATCTGTACCTAACATGCTATTCGACATTATGTCATTTACGCTAATACAAATTATCTGTCTCTAATGAGGGCATAAAACGAGTGTTTGAAGTTTCAAGAATAAATGTAAAGTGTGGACTATTCTGTACCAGCTCGCTCTGGCGAGTCACCAGCTCGCTATGGCGAGATTATAGGTCCTGACCTAAATCAACTCGCTGTGGCGAGCAGTAGCTCGCCGTGGCAAGTTTCATCAGCCCAGAACCCAGCTCGCCATGAACGCTCGCCAACTACTCGCTGGAGCGAGTTCATGCAGAATTGCCCTGTTTTGCAGAAATCATGATTTTTCAAACTAACACCTACAACCCTCATTTAAGACAGTGCATCAACATATACTAACATAATACAGAATAGAATGGAGAGGAGTTTGGGATTTAACCCCTCTCGCACAACATTTCCTAATTCCTAATTGTTATCATGCATTTTCATTAATTTTGGGAAACTAGCTAAACTAGCCTAAAGAACCCACCTGGAGATTGAAGCTTTACACTGATGCAGCAACAACCATGAATCTTCCAGCAATAAGACATCACTTGAACCCCATTGTACACTAGAAGGAATAGAATTGGAAATGAATTAATGATTGTTTGAAGGCTTGCTAAGTTTAGGATCATAGAACAACCTCTACACGACTTAAGAAAGGAATAAAGAGGGTATTGGACAACTTACCAAGGCTTGAAAAGGATTTCCCAAGGGGTGGCAGCACCTTGCTGCAGACTACCGCAGGTTCCCGCAGCTCCTCGCAGGTTGCCCGCAGCTCCTCGCAGGTTGCCCGCAGCTCCTCGCAGGTTGCCCGCAGCTCCCCGCAGGACTCCGCCAGCACTCCGCAGGACTCCGCCAGGCTTCCGCAGGACTCCGCAGGCTTTGCTGTCAAGCTCGCCAGGGCGAGTTCCACGCGCCAGAGCGAGTCGTGACAGTGCTGAAACGAGTTTTCTTTGATTCTCCATCGATTTCCCACTTCTCCATGACACCCATGGACTTCCAGTAGCACCTAGCACCGTATTTAGGGTAATACACGAACATGCAACACAGAATTTTGAACTCAAAGTGATGATTTGAAAGTTTGGGTCAAAGGGGAAAAACTTACTTGTTCAATGAGAATGAATTTTCTTACCTTGTCTTTCAAAATCAGCATCCATAGAAGCTTCTTCAACTCATATCTCAGAACCACAGTCCTTTACATGCAACATTCCCTTCCAATCAAAGGTTAGGTCTCACAAAGAAGCTAAAGGGTGGAATTCGGTCAAACACAAGAGAAGGAAGGAATTGGAATTCCTAATTTTGTTTTGATGTTGGTTAAACTTGCTTGCTTAGGCTTGAGAGTGATTTGAAGAAGAAAGATCCTTGGAGCTTGGGTTATGGTGGAAAGATGGTTTTGCGTGAGGGAGGAAAAGGGGTGGGAGTGTTTACTGATTCTTTCGGTAACAGAGAAGAAAGAATGAAACTTGTTTCTAGTTTTATTGCCTTTTTGTAGATAAAAAATGTGGGACCCATGGTTTGGTGTGTCACTTAAATTGGTCAATTAAATTACTCTATTATTTTTATCGTAATAAACTTGACACAATTTATCCCAATTACACCTCTAAATATTTTTCTTCTATTAAATAGAACATGGGATGTTACACTAAATTCGAAAAACAAAAAAGATGATGGAATTTTGTCGGAATAGATTTGAAAATCAAATTTGATATTTGAATCAAGTTGTCCGAAACTTGATAAATTAAAATTGATGGAATCGGTTGTTGGAATGTAGGATCTCTGATCAACAAATAGCAAAATATGCGGTTCACTCAAGGTATGCCATTATGCTTTTTTAGCTATTCCTAATTTGATTCTTTAATCACTACTTACGTTTATTGATATTTTATGATGGATTTGGAAAAATGTGATATGTTTTTTGCAATCATACACATTATCTTGAATAGGAGCTTAAAATTAATATGTAGTCTTTCAATTTACCTGATAGTATGTCTGTATTTGAACCTAAATAGTTCTAAATTCGAAAAACACAAAAAATGATGGAATTTTACCCGAATTGGATTGAAAATATCAAGTTGTGTTAAACTTGATAATTGAATTGTTGGTATAAAAAGGTTGGATTGTGTTTTGTCCCTATGTCCCTAAAGTAAATATGATATTTGACCATTTACGGTTCTAAATTCGAAAAACTAAAAAGATGATGGAATTTTGTCGGAATAGATTTGAAAATCAAATTTGATATTTGAATCAAGTTATCCTAAACTTGATAAATTAAAATTGATGGAATCGGTTGTTGGAATGTAGGATCTCTGATCAACAAATCGCAAAATATGCGGTTCACTCAAGGTATGCCATTATACTTTTTTAGCTATTCCTAATTTGATTCTTTAATCACTACTTACGTTTATTGATATTTTATGATGGATTTGGAAAAATGTGATATGTGTTTGCAATCATACACATTATCTTGAATAGGAGCTTAAAATTAATATGTAGTCTTTCAATTTACCTGATAGTATGTCTGAATGGATCGATTGTGATGTGTCCGATGTCCGTAAATGAAAATATGATATTTGAACCTAAATGGTTCTAAATTCGAAAAACACAAAAAATGATGGAATTTTACCCGAATTGGATTGAAAATATCAAGTTGTGTTAAACTTGATAATTGAATTGTTGGTATAAAAAGGTTGGATTGTATTTTGTCCCTATGTCCCTAAAGTAAATATGATATTTAACCATTTGCGGTTCTAAATTCGAAAAACTAAAAAGATGATGGAATTTTGTCGGAATAGATTTGAAAATCAAATTTGATATTTGAATCAAGTTGTCCTAAACTTGATAAATTAAAATTGATGGAATCGGTTGTTGGAATGTAGGATCTCTGATCAACAAATCGCACAATATGCGGTTCACTCAAGGTATGCCATTATGCTTTTTTAGCTTTTCCTAATTTGATTCTTTAATCACTACTTACGTTTATTGATATTTTATGATGGATTTGGAAAAATGTGATATGTTTTTGCAATCATACACATTATCTTGAATAGGAGCTTAAAATTAATATGTAGTCTTTCAATTTACCTGATAGTATGTCTGAATGGATCGATTGTGATGTGTCCGATGTCCGTAAAGGAAAATATGATATTTGAACCTAAATGGTTCTAAATTCGAAAAACACAAAAAATGATGGAATTTTACCCGAATTGGATTGAAAATATCAAGTTGTGTTAAACTTGATAATTGAATTGTTGGTATAAAAAGGTTGGATTGTGTTTTGTCCCTATGTCCCTAAAGTAAATATGATATTTGACCATTTGCGGTTCTAAATTCGAAAAACAAAAAAGATGATGGAATTTTGTCGGAATAGATTTGAAAATCAAATTTGATATTTGAATCAAGTTGTCCGAAACTTGATAAATTAAAATTGATGGAATCGGTTGTTGGAATGTAGGATCTCTGATCAACAAATAGCAAAATATTCGGTTCACTCAAGGTATGCCATTATGCTTTTTTAGCTATTCCTAATTTGATTCTTTAATCACTACTTACGTTTATTGATATTTTATGATGGATTTGGAAAAATGTGATATGTTTTTGCAATCATACACATTATCTTGAATAGGAGCTTAAAATTAATATGTAGTCTTTCAATTTACCTGATAGTATGTCTGTATTTGAACCTAAATAGTTCTAAATTCGAAAAACACAAAAAATGATGGAATTTTACCCGAATTGGATTGAAAATATCAAGTTGTGTTAAACTTGATAATTGAATTGTTGGTATAAAAAGGTTGGATTGTGTTTTGTCCCTATGTCCCTAAAGTAAATATGATATTTGACCATTTACGGTTCTAAATTCGAAAAACTAAAAAGATGATGGAATTTTGTCGGAATAGATTTGAAAATCAAATTTGATATTTGAATCAAGTTATCCTAAACTTGATAAATTAAAATTGATGGAATCGGTTGTTGGAATGTAGGATCTCTGATCAACAAATCGCAAAATATGCGGTTCACTCAAGGTATGCCATTATGCTTTTTTAGCTATTCCTAATTTGATTCTTTAATCACTACTTACGTTTATTGATATTTTATGATGGATTTGGAAAAATGTGATATGTTTTTTGCAATCATACACATTATCTTGAATAGGAGCTTAAAATTAATATGTAGTCTTTCAATTTACCTGATAGTATGTCTGTATTTGAACCTAAATAGTTCTAAATTCGAAAAACACAAAAAATGATGGAATTTTACCCGAATTGGATTGAAAATATCAAGTTGTGTTAAACTTGATAATTGAATTGTTGGTATAAAAAGGTTGGATTGTGTTTTGTCCCTATGTCCCTAAAGTAAATATGATATTTGACCATTTACGGTTCTAAATTCGAAAAACTAAAAAGATGATGGAATTTTGTCGGAATAGATTTGAAAATCAAATTTGATATTTGAATCAAGTTATCCTAAACTTGATAAATTAAAATTGATGGAATCGGTTGTTGGAATGTAGGATCTCTGATCAACAAATCGCAAAATATGCGGTTTACTCAAGGTATGCCATTATACTTTTTTAGCTATTCCTAATTTGATTCTTTAATCACTACTTACGTTTATTGATATTTTATGATGGATTTGGAAAAATGTGATATGTGTTTGCAATCATACACATTATCTTGAATAGGAGCTTAAAATTAATATGTAGTCTTTCAATTTACCTGATAGTATGTCTGAATGGATCGATTGTGATGTGTCCGATGTCCGTAAATGAAAATATGATATTTGAACCTAAATGGTTCTAAATTCGAAAAACACAAAAAATGATGGAATTTTACCCGAATTGGATTGAAAATATCAAGTTGTGTTAAACTTGATAATTGAATTGTTGGTATAAAAACGTTGGATTGTGTTTTGTCCCTATGTCCCTAAAGTAAATATGATATTTAACCATTTGCGGTTCTAAATTCGAAAAACTAAAAAGATGATTGAATTTTGTCGGAATAGATTTGAAAATCAAATTTGATATTTGAATCAAGTTGTCCTAAACTTGATAAATTAAAATTGATGGAATCGGTTGTTGGAATGTAGGATCTCTGATCAACAAATCACACAATATGCGGTTCACTCAAGGTATGCCATTATGCTTTTTTAGCTTTTCCTAATTTGATTCTTTAATCACTACTTACGTTTATTGATATTTTATGATGGATTTGGAAAAATGTGATATGTTTTTGCAATCATACACATTATCTTGAATAGGAGCTTAAAATTAATATGTAGTCTTTCAATTTACCTGATAGTATGTCTGAATGGATCGATTGTGATGTGTCCGATGTCCGTAAAGGAAAATATGATATTTGAACCTAAATGGTTCTAAATTCGAAAAACACAAAAAATGATGGAATTTTACCCGAATTGGATTGAAAATATCAAGTTGTGTTAAACTTGATAATTGAATTGTTGGTATAAAAAGGTTGGATTGTGTTTTGTCCCTATGTCCCTAAAGTAAATATGATATTTGACCATTTGCGGTTCTAAATTCGAAAAACAAAAAAGATGATGAAATTTTGTCGGAATAGATTTGAAAATCAAATTTGATATTTGAATCAAGTTGTCCGAAACTTGATAAATTAAAATTGATGGAATCGGTTGTTGGAATGTAGGATCTCTGATCAACAAATAGCAAAATATTCGGTTCACTCAAGGTATGCCATTATGCTTTTTTAGCTATTCCTAATTTGATTCTTTAATCACTACTTACGTTTATTGATATTTTATGATGGATTTGGAAAAATGTGATATGTTTTTGCAATCATACACATTATCTTGAATAGGAGCTTAAAATTAATATGTAGTCTTTCAATTTACCTGATAGTATGTCTGAATGGATCGATTGTGATGTGTCCGATGTCCGTAAAGGAAAATATGATATTTGAACCTAAACGGTTCTAAATTCGAAAAACACAAAAAATGATGGAATTTTACCCGAATTGGATTGAAAATATCAAGTTGTGTTAAACTTGATAATTGAATTGTTGGTATAAAAAGGTTGGATTGTGTTTTGTCCCTATGTCCCTAAAGTAAATATGATATTTGACCATTTGCGGTTCTAAATTCGAAAAACAAAAAAGATGATGGAATTTTGTCGGAATAGATTTGAAAATCAAATTTGATATTTGAATCAAGTTGTCCGAAACTTGATAAATTAAAATTGATGGAATCGGTTGTTGGAATGTAGGATATCTGATCAACAAATAGCAAAATATGCGGTTCACTCAAGGTATGCCATTATGCTTTTTTAGCTATTCCTAATTTGATTCTTTAATCACTACTTACGTTTATTGATATTTTAAGATGGATTTGGAAAAATGTGATATGTTTTTTGCAATCATACACATTATCTTGAATAGGAGCTTAAAATTAATATGTAGTCTTTCAATTTACCTGATAGTATGTCTGTATTTGAACCTAAATAGTTCTAAATTCGAAAAACACAAAAAATGATGGAATTTTACCCGAATTGGATTGAAAATATCAAGTTGTGTTAAACTTGATAATTGAATTGTTGGTATAAAAAGGTTGGATTGTGTTTTGTCCCTATGTCCCTAAAGTAAATATGATATTTGACCATTTACGGTTCTAAATTCGAAAAACTAAAAAGATGATGGAATTTTGTCGGAATAGATTTGAAAATCAAATTTGATATTTGAATCAAGTTATCCTAAACTTGATAAATTAAAATTGATGGAATCGGTTGTTGGAATGTAGGATCTCTGATCAACAAATCGCAAAATATGCGGTTTACTCAAGGTATGCCATTATACTTTTTTAGCTATTCCTAATTTGATTCTTTAATCACTACTTACGTTTATTGATATTTTATGATGGATTTGGAAAAATGTGATATGTGTTTGCAATCATACACATTATCTTGAATAGGAGCTTAAAATTAATATGTAGTCTTTCAATTTACCTGATAGTATGTCTGAATGGATCGATTGTGATGTGTCCGATGTCCGTAAATGAAAATATGATATTTGAACCTAAATGGTTCTAAATTCGAAAAACACAAAAAATGATGGAATTTTACCCGAATTGGATTGAAAATATCAAGTTGTGTTAAACTTGATAATTGAATTGTTGGTATAAAAACGTTGGATTGTGTTTTGTCCCTATGTCCCTAAAGTAAATATGATATTTAACCATTTGCGGTTCTAAATTCGAAAAACTAAAAAGATGATGGAATTTTGTCGTAATAGATTTGAAAATCAAATTTGATATTTGAATCAAGTTGTCCGAAACTTGATAAATTAAAATTGATGGAATTGGTTGTTGGAATGTAGGATCTCTGATCAACAAATCGCACAATATGCGGTTCACTCAAGGTATGCCATTATGCTTTTTTAGCTTTTCCTAATTTGATTCTTTAATCACTATTTACGTTTATTGATATTTTATGATGGATTTGGAAAAATGTGATATGTTTTTTGCAATCATACACATTATCTTGAATAGGAGCTTAAAATTAATATGTAGTCTTTCAATTTACCTGATAGTATGTCTGTATTTGAACCTAAATAGTTCTAAATTCGAAAAACACAAAAAATGATGGAATTTTACCCGAATTGGATTGAAAATATCAAGTTGTGTTAAACTTGATAATTGAATTGTTGGTATAAAAAGGTTGGATTGTGTTTTGTCCCTATGTCCCTAAAGTAAATATGATATTTGACCATTTACGGTTCTAAATTCGAAAAACTAAAAAGATGATGGAATTTTGTCGGAATAGATTTGAAAATCAAATTTGATATTTGAATCAAGTTATCCTAAACTTGATAAATTAAAATTGATGGAATCGGTTGTTGGAATGTAGGATCTCTGATCAACAAATCGCAAAATATGCGGTTCACTCAAGGTATGCCATTATGCTTTTTTAGCTATTCCTAATTTGATTCTTTAATCACTACTTACGTTTATTGATATTTTATGATGGATTTGGAAAAATGTGATATGTTTTTTGCAATCATACACATTATCTTGAATAGGAGCTTAAAATTAATATGTAGTCTTTCAATTTACCTGATAGTATGTCTGTATTTGAACCTAAATAGTTCTAAATTCGAAAAACACAAAAAATGATGGAATTTTACCCGAATTGGATTGAAAATATCAAGTTGTGTTAAACTTGATAATTGAATTGTTGGTATAAAAAGGTTGGATTGTGTTTTGTCCCTATGTCCCTAAAGTAAATATGATATTTGACCATTTACGGTTCTAAATTCGAAAAACTAAAAAGATGATGGAATTTTGTCGGAATAGATTTGAAAATCAAATTTGATATTTGAATCAAGTTATCCTAAACTTGATAAATTAAAATTGATGGAATCGGTTGTTGGAATGTAGGATCTCTGATCAACAAATCGCAAAATATGCGGTTTACTCAAGGTATGCCATTATACTTTTTTAGCTATTCCTAATTTGATTCTTTAATCACTACTTACGTTTATTGATATTTTATGATGGATTTGGAAAAATGTGATATGTGTTTGCAATCATACACATTATCTTGAATAGGAGCTTAAAATTAATATGTAGTCTTTCAATTTACCTGATAGTATGTCTGAATGGATCGATTGTGATGTGTCCGATGTCCGTAAATGAAAATATGATATTTGAACCTAAATGGTTCTAAATTCGAAAAACACAAAAAATGATGGAATTTTACCCGAATTGGATTGAAAATATCAAGTTGTGTTAAACTTGATAATTGAATTGTTGGTATAAAAAGGTTGGATTGTGTTTTGTCCCTATGTCCCTAAAGTAAATATGATATTTAACCATTTGCGGTTCTAAATTCGAAAAACTAAAAAGATGATGAAATTTTGTCGGAATAGATTTGAAAATCAAATTTGATATTTGAATCAAGTTGTCCGAAACTTGATAAATTAAAATTGATGGAATTGGTTGTTGGAATGTAGGATCTCTGATCAACAAATCGCACAATATGCGGTTCACTCAAGGTATGCCATTATGCTTTTTTAGCTTTTCCTAATTTGATTCTTTAATCACTACTTACGTTTATTGATATTTTATGATGGATTTGGAAAAATGTGATATGTTTTTGCAATCATACACATTATCTTGAATAGGAGCTTAAAATTAATATGTAGTCTTTCAATTTACCTGATAGTATGTCTGAATGGATCGATTGTGATGTGTCCGATGTCCGTAAAGGAAAATATGATATTTGAACCTAAACGGTTCTAAATTCGAAAAACACAAAAAATGATGGAATTTTACCCGAATTGGATTGAAAATATCAAGTTGTGTTAAACTTGATAATTGAATTGTTGGTATAAAAAGGTTGGATTGTGTTTTGTCCCTATGTCCCTAAAGTAAATATGATATTTGACCATTTGCGGTTCTAAATTCGAAAAACAAAAAAGATGATGGAATTTTGTCGGAATAGATTTGAAAATCAAATTTGATATTTGAATCAAGTTGTCCGAAACTTGATAAATTAAAATTGATGGAATCGGTTGTTGGAATGTAGGATCTCTGATCAACAAATAGCAAAATATGCGGTTCACTCAAGGTATGCCATTATGCTTTTTTAGCTATTCCTAATTTGATTCTTTAATCACTACTTACGTTTATTGATATTTTATGATGGATTTGGAAAAATGTGATATGTTTTTTGCAATCATACACATTATCTTGAATAGGAGCTTAAAATTAATATGTAGTCTTTCAATTTACCTGATAGTATGTCTGTATTTGAACTTAAATAGTTCTAAATTCGAAAAACACAAAAAATGATGGAATTTTACCCGAATTGGATTGAAAATATCAAGTTGTGTTAAACTTGATAATTGAATTGTTGGTATAAAAAGGTTGGATTGTGTTTTGTCCCTATGTCCCTAAAGTAAATATGATATTTGACCATTTACGGTTCTAAATTCGAAAAACTAAAAAGATGATGGAATTTTGTCGGAATAGATTTGAAAATCAAATTTGATATTTGAATCAAGTTATCCTAAACTTGATAAATTAAAATTGATGGAATCGGTTGTTGGAATGTAGGATCTCTGATCAACAAATCGCAAAATATGCGGTTTACTCAAGGTATGCCATTATACTTTTTTAGCTATTCCTAATTTGATTCTTTAATCACTACTTACGTTTATTGATATTTTATGATGGATTTGGAAAAATGTGATATGTGTTTGCAATCATACACATTATCTTGAATAGGAGCTTAAAATTAATATGTAGTCTTTCAATTTACCTGATAGTATGTCTGAATGGATCGATTGTGATGTGTCCGATGTCCGTAAATGAAAATATGATATTTGAACCTAAATGGTTCTAAATTCGAAAAACACATAAAATGATGGAATTTTACCCGAATTGGATTGAAAATATCAAGTTGTGTTAAACTTGATAATTGAATTGTTGGTATAAAAAGGTTGGATTGTGTTTTGTCCCTATGTCCCTAAAGTAAATATGATATTTAACCATTTGCGGTTCTAAATTCGAAAAACTAAAAAGATGATGGAATTTTGTCGGAATAGATTTGAAAATCAAATTTGATATTTGAATCAAGTTGTCCGAAACTTGATAAATTAAAATTGATGGAATTGGTTGTTGGAATGTAGGATCTCTGATCAACAAATCGCAAAGTATGCGGTTCACTCAAGGTATGCCATTATGCTTTTTTAGCTTTTCCTAATTTGGTTCTTTAATCACTACTTACGTTTATTGATATTTTATGATGGATTTGGAAAAATGTGATATGTTTTTGCAATCATACACATTATCTTGAATAGGAGCTTAAAATTAATATGTAGTCTTTCAATTTACCTGATAGTATGTTTGTATTTGAACCTAAATAGTTCTAAATTCGAAAAACACAAAAAATGATGGAATTTTACCCGAATTGGATTGAAAATATCAAGTTGTGTTAAACTTGATAATTGAATTGTTGGTATAAAAAGGTTGGATTGTGTTTTGTCCCTATGTCCCTAAAGTAAATATGATATTTGACCATTTACGGTTCTAAATTCGAAAAACTAAAAAGATGATGGAATTTTGTCGGAATAGATTTGAAAATCAAATTTGATATTTGAATCAAGTTATCCTAAACTTGATAAATTAAAATTGATGGAATCGGTTGTTGGAATGTAGGATCTCTGATCAACAAATCGCAAAATATGCGGTTCACTCAAGGTATGCCATTATACTTTTTTAGCTATTCCTAATTTGATTCTTTAATCACTACTTACGTTTATTGATATTTTATGATGGATTTGGAAAAATGTGATATGTGTTTGCAATCATACACATTATCTTGAATAGGAGCTTAAAATTAATATGTAGTCTTTCAATTTACCTGATAGTATGTCTGAATGGATCGATTGTGATGTGTCCGATGTCCGTAAATGAAAATATGATATTTGAACCTAAATGGTTCTAAATTCGAAAAACACAAAAAATGATGGAATTTTACCCGAATTGGATTGAAAATATCAAGTTGTGTTAAACTTGATAATTGAATTGTTGGTATAAAAAGGTTGGATTGTGTTTTGTCTCCATGTCCCTAAAGTAAATATGATATTTAACCATTTGCGGTTCTAAATTCGAAAAACTAAAAAGATGATGGAATTTTGTCGGAATAGATTTGAAAATCAAATTTGATATTTGAATCAAGTTGTCCGAAACTTGATAAATTAAAATTGATGGAATTGGTTGTTGGAATGTAGGATCTCTGATCAACAAATCGCACAATATGCGGTTCACTCAAGGTATGCCATTATGCTTTTTTAGCTTTTCCTAATTTGATTCTTTAATCACTACTTACGTTTATTGATATTTTATGATGGATTTGGAAAAATGTGATATGTTTTTGCAATCATACACATTATCTTGAATAGGAGCTTAAAATTAATATGTAGTCTTTCAATTTACCTGATAGTATGTCTGAATGGATCGATTGTGATGTGTCCGATGTCCGTAAAGGAAAATATGATATTTGAACCTAAACGGTTCTAAATTCGAAAAACACAAAAAATGATGGAATTTTACCCGAATTGGATTGAAAATATCAAGTTGTGTTAAACTTGATAATTGAATTGTTGGTATAAAAAGGTTGGATTGTGTTTTGTCCCTATGTCCCTAAAGTAAATATGATATTTGACCATTTGCGGTTCTAAATTCGAAAAACAAAAAAGATGATGGAATTTTGTCGGAATCGATTTGAAAATCAAATTTGATATTTGAATCAAGTTGTCCGAAACTTGATAAATTAAAATTGATGGAATCGGTTGTTGGAATGTAGGATCTCTGATCAACAAATAGCAAAATATTCGGTTCACTCAAGGTATGTCATTATGCTTTTTTAGCTATTCCTAATTTGATTCTTTAATCACTACTTACGTTTATTGATATTTTATGATGGATTTGGAAAAATGTGATATGTTTTTGCAATCATACACATTATCTTGAATATGAGCTTAAAATTAATATGTAGTCTTTCAATTTACCTGATAGTATGTCTGTATTTGAACCTAAATAGTTCTAAATTCGAAAAACACAAAAAATGATGGAATTTTACCCGAATTGGATTGAAAATATCAAGTTGTGTTAAACTTGATAATTGAATTGTTGGTATAAAAAGGTTGGATTGTGTTTTGTCCCTATGTCCCTAAAGTAAATATGATATTTGACCATTTACGGTTCTAAATTCGAAAAACTAAAAAGATGATGGAATTTTGTCGGAATAGATTTGAAAATCAAATTTGATATTTGAATCAAGTTATCCTAAACTTGATAAATTAAAATTGATGGAATCGGTTGTTGGAATGTAGGATCTCTGATCAACAAATCGCAAAATATGCGGTTCACTCAAGGTATGCCATTATACTTTTTTAGCTATTCCTAATTTGATTCTTTAATCACTACTTACGTTTATTGATATTTTATGATGGATTTGGAAAAATGTGATATGTGTTTGCAATCATACACATTATCTTGAATAGGAGCTTAAAATTAATATGTAGTCTTTCAATTTACCTGATAGTATGTCTGTATTTGAACCTAAATAGTTCTAAATTCGAAAAACACAAAAAATGATGGAATTTTACCCGAATTGGATTGAAAATATCAAGTTGTGTTAAACTTGATAATTGAATTGTTGGTATAAAAAGGTTGGATTGTGTTTTGTCCCTATGTCCCTAAAGTAAATATGATATTTGACCATTTACGGTTTTAAATTCGAAAAACTAAAAAGATGATGGAATTTTGTCGGAATAGATTTGAAAATCAAATTTGATATTTGAATCAAGTTATCCTAAACTTGATAAATTAAAATTGATGGAATCGGTTGTTGGAATGTAGGATCTCTGATCAACAAATCGCAAAATATGCGGTTCACTCAAGGTATGCCATTATACTTTTTTAGCTATTCCTAATTTGATTCTTTAATCACTACTTACGTTTATTGATATTTTATGATGGATTTGGAAAAATGTGATATGTGTTTGCAATCATACACATTATCTTGAATAGGAGCTTAAAATTAATATGTAGTCTTTCAATTTACCTGATAGTATGTCTGAATGGATCGATTGTGATGTGTCCGATGTCCGTAAATGAAAATATGATATTTGAACCTAAATGGTTCTAAATTCGAAAAACACGAAAAATGATGGAATTTTACCCGAATTGGATTGAAAATATCAAGTTGTGTTAAACTTGATAATTGAATTGTTGGTATAAAAAGGTTGGATTGTGTTTTGTCCCTATGTCCCTAAAGTAAATATGATATTTGACCATTTGCGGTTCTAAATTCGAAAAACTAAAAAGATGATGGAATTTTGTCGGAATAGATTTGAAAATCAAATTTGATATTTGAATCAAGTTGTCTGAAACTTGATAAATTAAAATTGATGGAATCGGTTGTTGGAATGTAAGATCTCTGATCAACAAATCGAAAAATATGCGGTTCACTCAAGGTATGCCATTATGCTTTTTTAGCTATTCCTAATTTAATTTTTTAATCACTACTTACGTTTATTGATATTTTATGATGGATTTGGAAAAATGTGATATGTTTTTGCAATCATACACATTATCTTGAATAGGAGCTTAAAATTAATATGTAGTCTTTCAATTTACCTGATAGTATGTCTGTATGGATCGATTGTGATGTGTCCGATGTCCGTAAAGGAAAATATGATATTTGAACCTAAATGGTTCTAAATTCGAAAAACACAAAAAATGATGGAATTTTACCCGAATTGGATTGAAAATATCAAGTTGTGTTAAACTTGATAATTGAATTGTTGGTATAAAAAGGTTGGATTGTGTTTTGTCCCTATGTCCCTAAAGTAAATATGATATTTGACCATTTGCGGTTCTAAATTCGAAAAATTAAAAAGATGATGGAATTTTGTCGGAATAGATTTGAAAATCAAATTTGATATTTGAATCAAGTTGTCCGAAACTTGATCAATTAAAATTGATGGAATCGGTTGTTGGAATGTAGGATCTCTGATCAACAAATCGCAAAGTATGCGGTTCAGTCAAGCTATGCCATTATGCTTTTTTAGCTATTCCTAATTTGATTCTTTAATCACTACTTACGTTTATTGATATTTTATGATGGATTTGGAAAAATGTGATATGTTTTTGCAATCATACACATTATCTTGAATAGGAGCTTAAAATTAATATGTAGTCTTTCAATTTACCTGATAGTATATCTGTATGGATCGATTGTGATGTGTCCGATGTCCGTAAAGGAAAATATGATATTTGAACCTAAATGGTTCTAAATTCGAAAAACAAAAAAAATGATGGAATTTTACCCGAATTGGATTGAAAATATCAAGTTGTGTTAAACTTGATAATTGAATTGTTGGTATAAAAAGGTTGAATTGTGTTTTGTCCCTATGTCCCTAAAGTAAATATGATATTTGACCATTTGCGGTTCTAAATTCGAAAAACAAAAAAGATGATGGAATTTTGTCGGAATAGATTTGAAAATCAAATTTGATATTTGAATCAAGTTGTCCGAAACTTGATAAATTAAAATTGATGGAATCGGTTGTTGGAATGTAGGACCTCTGATCAACAAATCGCAAAATATGCGGTTCACTCAAGGTATGCCATTATGCTTTTTTAGCTATTCCTAATTTGATTCTTTAATCACTACTTACGTTTATTGATATTTTATGATGGATTTGGAAAAATGTGATATGTTTTTGCAATCATACACATTATCTTGAATAGGAGCTTAAAATTAATATGTAGTCTTTCAATTTACCTGATAGTATGTCTGTATTTGAACCTAAATAGTTCTAAATTCGAAAAACACAAAAAATGATGGAATTTTACCCGAATTGGATTGAAAATATCAAGTTGTGTTAAACTTGATAATTGAATTGTTGGTATAAAAAGGTTGGATTGTGTTTTGTCCCTATGTCCCTAAAGTAAATATGATATTTGACCATTTGCGGTTCTAAATTCGAAAAACTAAAAAGATGATGGAATTTTGTCGGAATAGATTTGAAAATCAAATTTGATATTTGAATCAAGTTGTCCGAAACTTGATAAATTAAAATTGATGGAATCGGTTGTTGGAATGTAGGATCTCTGATCAACAAATAGCAAAATATTCGGTTCACTCAAGGTATGTCATTATGCTTTTTTAGCTATTCCTAATTTGATTCTTTAATCACTACTTACGTTTATTGATATTTTATGATGGATTTGGAAAAATGTGATATGTTTTTGCAATCATACACATTATCTTGAATATGAGCTTAAAATTAATATGTAGTCTTTCAATTTACCTGATAGTATGTCTGTATTTGAACCTAAATAGTTCTAAATTCGAAAAACACAAAAAATGATGGAATTTTACCCGAATTGGATTGAAAATATCAAGTTGTGTTAAACTTGATAATTGAATTGTTGGTATAAAAAGGTTGGATTGTGTTTTGTCCCTATGTCCCTAAAGTAAATATGATATTTGACCATTTACGGTTCTAAATTCGAAAAACTAAAAAGATGATGGAATTTTGTCGGAATAGATTTGAAAATCAAATTTGATATTTGAATCAAGTTATCCTAAACTTGATAAATTAAAATTGATGGAATCGGTTGTTGGAATGTAGGATCTCTGATCAACAAATCGCAAAATATGCGGTTCACTCAAGGTATGCCATTATACTTTTTTAGCTATTCCTAATTTGATTCTTTAATCACTACTTACGTTTATTGATATTTTATGATGGATTTGGAAAAATGTGATATGTGTTTGCAATCATACACATTATCTTGAATAGGAGCTTAAAATTAATATGTAGTCTTTCAATTTACCTGATAGTATGTCTGTATTTGAACCTAAATAGTTCTAAATTCGAAAAACACAAAAAATGATGGAATTTTACCCGAATTGGATTGAAAATATCAAGTTGTGTTAAACTTGATAATTGAATTGTTGGTATAAAAAGGTTGGATTGTGTTTTGTCCCTATGTCCCTAAAGTAAATATGATATTTGACCATTTACGGTTTTAAATTCGAAAAACTAAAAAGATGATGGAATTTTGTCGGAATAGATTTGAAAATCAAATTTGATATTTGAATCAAGTTATCCTAAACTTGATAAATTAAAATTGATGGAATCGGTTGTTGGAATGTAGGATCTCTGATCAACAAATCGCAAAATATGCGGTTCACTCAAGGTATGCCATTATACTTTTTTAGCTATTCCTAATTTGATTCTTTAATCACTACTTACGTTTATTGATATTTTATGATGGATTTGGAAAAATGTGATATGTGTTTGCAATCATACACATTATCTTGAATAGGAGCTTAAAATTAATATGTAGTCTTTCAATTTACCTGATAGTATGTCTGAATGGATCGATTGTGATGTGTCCGATGTCCGTAAATGAAAATATGATATTTGAACCTAAATGGTTCTAAATTCGAAAAACACGAAAAATGATGGAATTTTACCCGAATTGGATTGAAAATATCAAGTTGTGTTAAACTTGATAATTGAATTGTTGGTATAAAAAGGTTGGATTGTGTTTTGTCCCTATGTCCCTAAAGTAAATATGATATTTGACCATTTGCGGTTCTAAATTCGAAAAACTAAAAAGATGATGGAATTTTGTCGGAATAGATTTGAAAATCAAATTTGATATTTGAATCAAGTTGTCTGAAACTTGATAAATTAAAATTGATGGAATCGGTTGTTGGAATGTAAGATCTCTGATCAACAAATCGAAAAATATGCGGTTCACTCAAGGTATGCCATTATGCTTTTTTAGCTATTCCTAATTTAATTCTTTAATCACTACTTACGTTTATTGATATTTTATGATGGATTTGGAAAAATGTGATATGTTTTTGCAATCATACACATTATCTTGAATAGGAGCTTAAAATTAATATGTAGTCTTTCAATTTACCTGATAGTATGTCTGTATGGATCGATTGTGATGTGTCCGATGTCCGTAAAGGAAAATATGATATTTGAACCTAAATGGTTCTAAATTCGAAAAACACAAAAAATGATGGAATTTTACCCGAATTGGATTGAAAATATCAAGTTGTGTTAAACTTGATAATTGAATTGTTGGTATAAAAAGGTTGGATTGTGTTTTGTCCCTATGTCCCTAAAGTAAATATGATATTTGACCATTTGCGGTTCTAAATTCGAAAAATTAAAAAGATGATGGAATTTTGTCGGAATAGATTTGAAAATCAAATTTGATATTTGAATCAAGTTGTCCGAAACTTGATCAATTAAAATTGATGGAATCGGTTGTTGGAATGTAGGATCTCTGATCAACAAATCGCAAAGTATGCGGTTCAGTCAAGCTATGCCATTATGCTTTTTTAGCTATTCCTAATTTGATTCTTTAATCACTACTTACGTTTATTGATATTTTATGATGGATTTGGAAAAATGTGATATGTTTTTGCAATCATACACATTATCTTGAATAGGAGCTTAAAATTAATATGTAGTCTTTCAATTTACCTGATAGTATATCTGTATGGATCGATTGTGATGTGTCCGATGTCCGTAAAGGAAAATATGATATTTGAACCTAAATGGTTCTAAATTCGAAAAACACGAAAAATGATGGAATTTTACCCGAATTGGATTGAAAATATCAAGTTGTGTTAAACTTGATAATTGAATTGTTGGTATAAAAAGGTTGGATTGTGTTTTGTCCCTATGTCCCTAAAGTAAATATGATATTTGACCATTTGCGGTTCTAAATTCGAAAAACTAAAAAGATGATGGAATTTTGTCGGAATAGATTTGAAAATCAAATTTGATATTTGAATCAAGTTGTCTGAAACTTGATAAATTAAAATTGATGGAATCGGTTGTTGGAATGTAAGATCTCTGATCAACAAATCGAAAAATATGCGGTTCACTCAAGGTATGCCATTATGCTTTTTTAGCTATTCCTAATTTAATTCTTTAATCACTACTTACGTTTATTGATATTTTATGATGGATTTGGAAAAATGTGATATGTTTTTGCAATCATACACATTATCTTGAATAGGAGCTTAAAATTAATATGTAGTCTTTCAATTTACCTGATAGTATGTCTGTATGGATCGATTGTGATGTGTCCGATGTCCGTAAAGGAAAATATGATATTTGAACCTAAATGGTTCTAAATTCGAAAAACACAAAAAATGATGGAATTTTACCCGAATTGGATTGAAAATATCAAGTTGTGTTAAACTTGATAATTGAATTGTTGGTATAAAAAGGTTGGATTGTGTTTTGTCCCTATGTCCCTAAAGTAAATATGATATTTGACCATTTGCGGTTCTAAATTCGAAAAATTAAAAAGATGATGGAATTTTGTCGGAATAGATTTGAAAATCAAATTTGATATTTGAATCAAGTTGTCCGAAACTTGATCAATTAAAATTGATGGAATCGGTTGTTGGAATGTAGGATCTCTGATCAACAAATCGCAAAGTATGCGGTTCAGTCAAGCTATGCCATTATGCTTTTTTAGCTATTCCTAATTTGATTCTTTAATCACTACTTACGTTTATTGATATTTTATGATGGATTTGGAAAAATGTGATATGTTTTTGCAATCATACACATTATCTTGAATAGGAGCTTAAAATTAATATGTAGTCTTTCAATTTACCTGATAGTATATCTGTATGGATCGATTGTGATGTGTCCGATGTCCGTAAAGGAAAATATGATATTTGAACCTAAATGGTTCTAAATTCGAAAAACACAAAAAATGATGGAATTTTACCCGAATTGGATTGAAAATATCAAGTTGTGTTAAACTTGATAATTGAATTGTTGGTATAAAAAGGTTGAATTGTGTTTTGTCCCTATGTTCCTAAAGTAAATATGATATTTGACCATTTGCGGTTCTAAATTCGAAAAACAAAAAAGATGATGGAATTTTGTCGGAATAGATTTGAAAATCAAATTTGATATTTGAATCAAGTTGTCCGAAACTTGATAAATTAAAATTGATGGAATCGGTTGTTGGAATGTAGGACCTCTGATCAACAAATCGCAAAATATGCGGTTCACTCAAGGTATGCCATTATGCTTTTTTAGCTATTCCTAATTTGATTCTTTAATCACTACTTACGTTTATTGATATTTTATGATGGATTTGGAAAAATGTGATATGTTTTTGCAATCATACACATTATCTTGAATAGGAGCTTAAAATTAATATGTAGTCTTTCAATTTACCTGATAGTATGTCTGTATTTGAACCTAAATAGTTCTAAATTCGAAAAACACAAAAAATGATGGAATTTTACCCGAATTGGATTGAAAATATCAAGTTGTGTTAAACTTGATAATTGAATTGTTGGTATAAAAAGGTTGGATTGTGTTTTGTCCCTATGTCCCTAAAGTAAATATGATATTTGACCATTTGCGGTTCTAAATTCGAAAAACTAAAAAGATGATGGAATTTTGTCGGAATAGATTTGAAAATCAAATTTGATATTTGAATCAAGTTGTCCGAAACTTGATAAATTAAAATTGATGGAATCGGTTGTTGGAATGTAAGATCTCTGATCAACAAATCGAAAAATATGCGGTTCACTCATGGTATGCCATTATGCTTTTTTAGCTATTCCTAATTTAATTCTTTAATCACTACTTACGTTTATTGATATTTTATGATGGATTTGGAAAAATGTGATATGTTTTTGCAATCATACACATTATCTTGAATGGGAGCTTAAAATTAATATGTAGTCTTTCAATTTACCTGATAGTATGTCTGTATGGATCGATTGTGATGTGTCCGATGTCCGTAAAGGAAAATATGATATTTGAACCTAAATGGTTCTAATTCGAAAAACACAAAAAATGATGGAATTTTACCCGAATTGGATTGAAAATATCAAGTTGTGTTAAACTTGATAATTGAATTGTTGGTATAAAAAGGTTGAATTGTGTTTTGTCCCTATGTCCCTAAAGTAAATATGATATTTGACCATTTGCGGTTCTAAATTCGAAAAACAAAAAAGATGATGGAATTTTGTCGGAATAGATTTGAAAATCAAATTTGATATTTGAATCAAGTTGTCCGAAACTTGATAAATTAAAATTGATGGAATCGGTTGTTGGAATGTAGGACCTCTGATCAACAAATCGCAAAATATGCGGTTCACTCAAGGTATGCCATTATGCTTTTTTAGCTATTCCTAATTTGATTCTTTAATCACTACTTACGTTTATTGATATTTTATGATGGATTTGGAAAAATGTGATATGTTTTTGCAATCATACACATTATCTTGAATAGGAGCTTAAAATTAATATGTAGTCTTTCAATTTACCTGATAGTATGTCTGTATTTGAACCTAAATAGTTCTAAATTCGAAAAACACAAAAAATGATGGAATTTTACCCGAATTGGATTGAAAATATCAAGTTGTGTTAAACTTGATAATTGAATTGTTGGTATAAAAAGGTTGGATTGTGTTTTGTCCCTATGTCCCTAAAGTAAATATGATATTTGACCATTTGCGGTTCTAAATTCGAAAAACTAAAAAGATGATGGAATTTTGTCGGAATAGATTTGAAAATCAAATTTGATATTTGAATCAAGTTGTCCGAAACTTGATAAATTAAAATTGATGGAATCGGTTGTTGGAATGTAAGATCTCTGATCAACAAATCGAAAAATATGCGGTTCACTCAAGGTATGCCATTATGCTTTTTTAGCTATTCCTAATTTAATTCTTTAATCACTACTTACGTTTATTGATATTTTATGATGGATTTGGAAAAATGTGATATGTTTTTGCAATCATACACATTATCTTGAATGGGAGCTTAAAATTAATATGTAGTCTTTCAATTTACCTGATAGTATGTCTGTATGGATCGATTGTGATGTGTCCGATGTCCGTAAAGGAAAATATGATATTTGAACCTAAATGGTTCTAATTCGAAAAACACAAAAAATGATGGAATTTTACCCGAATTGGATTGAAAATATCAAGTTGTGTTAAACTTGATAATTGAATTGTTGGTATAAAAAGGTTGAATTGTGTTTTGTCCCTATGTCCCTAAAGTAAATATGATATTTGACCATTTGCGGTTCTAAATTCGAAAAACAAAAAAGATGATGGAATTTTGTCGGAATAGATTTGAAAATCAAATTTGATATTTGAATCAAGTTGTCCGAAACTTGATAAATTAAAATTGATGGAATCGGTTGTTGGAATGTAGGACCTCTGATCAACAAATCGCAAAATATGCGGTTCACTCAAGGTATGCCATTATGCTTTTTTAGCTATTCCTAATTTGATTCTTTAATCACTACTTACGTTTATTGATATTTTATGATGGATTTGGAAAAATGTGATATGTTTTTGCAATCATACACATTATCTTGAATAGGAGCTTAAAATTAATATGTAGTCTTTCAATTTACCTGATAGTATGTCTGTATTTGAACCTAAATAGTTCTAAATTCGAAAAACACAAAAAATGATGGAATTTTACCCGAATTGGATTGAAAATATCAAGTTGTGTTAAACTTGATAATTGAATTGTTGGTATAAAAAGGTTGGATTGTGTTTTGTCCCTATGTCCCTAAAGTAAATATGATATTTGACCATTTGCGGTTCTAAATTCGAAAAACTAAAAAGATGATGGAATTTTGTCGGAATAGATTTGAAAATCAAATTTGATATTTGAATCAAGTTGTCCGAAACTTGATAAATTAAAATTGATGGAATCGGTTGTTGGAATGTAAGATCTCTGATCAACAAATCGAAAAATATGCGGTTCACTCAAGGTATGCCATTATGCTTTTTTAGCTATTCCTAATTTAATTCTTTAATCACTACTTACGTTTATTGATATTTTATGATGGATTTGGAAAAATGTGATATGTTTTTGCAATCATACACATTATCTTGAATAGGAGCTTAAAATTAATATGTAGTCTTTCAATTTACCTGATAGTATGTCTGTATGGATCGATTGTGATGTGTCCGATGTCCGTAAAGGAAAATATGATATTTGAACCTAAATGGTTCTAAATTCGAAAAACACAAAAAATGATGGAATTTTACCCGAATTGGATTGAAAATATCAAGTTGTGTTAAACTTGATAATTGAATTGTTGCTATAAAAAGGTTGGATTGTGTTTTGTCCCTATGTCCCAAAAGTAAATATGATATTTGACCATTTGCGGTTCTAAATTCGAAAAACTAAAAAGATGATGGAATTTTGTCGGAATAGATTTGAAAATCAAATTTGATATTTGAATCAAGTTGTCCGAAACTTGATAAATTAAAATTGATGGAATCGGTTGTTGGAATGTAGGATCTCTGATCAACAAATCGCAAAGTATGCGGTTCACTCAAGCTATGCCATTATGCTTTTTTAGCTATTCCTAATTTGATTCTTTAATCACTACTTACGTTTATTGATATTTTATGATGGATTTGGAAAAATGTGATATGTTTTTGCAATCATACACATTATCTTGAATAGGAGCTTAAAATTAATATGTAGTCTTTCAATTTACCTGATAGTATGTCTGTATTTGAACCTAAATAGTTCTAAATTCGAAAAACACAAAAAATGATGGAATTTTACCCGAATTGGATTGAAAATATCAAGTTGTGTTAAACTTGATAATTGAATTGTTGGTATAAAAAGGTTGGATTATGTTTTGTCGCTATGTCCCTAAAGTAAATATGATATTTGACCATTTGCGGTTCTAAATTCGAAAAACTAAAAAGATGATGGAATTTTGTCGGAATAGATTTGAAAATCAAATTTGATATTTGAATCAAGTTGTCCGAAACTTGATAAATTAAAATTGATGGAATCGGTTGTAGGAATGTAGGACCTCTGATCAACAAATCGCAAAATATGCGGTTCACTCAAGGTATGCCATTATGCTTTTTTAGCTATTCCTAATTTGATTCTTTAATCACTACTTACGTTTATTGATATTTTATGATGGATTTGGAAAAATGTGATATGTTTTTGCAATCATACACATTATCTTGAATAGGAGCTTAAAATTAATATGTAGTCTTTCAATTTACCTGATAGTATGTCTCTATGGATCGATTGTGATGTGTCCGATGTCCGTAAAGGAAAATATGATATTTGAACCTAAATGGTTCTAAATTCGAAAAACACAAAAAATGATGGAATTTTACCCGAATTGGATTGAAAATATCAAGTTGTGTTAAACTTGATAATTGAATTGTTGGTATAAAAAGGTTGGATTGTGTTTTGTCCCTATGTCCCTAAAGTAAATATGATATTTGACCATTTGCGGTTCTAAATTCGAAAAACTAAAAAGATGATGGAATTTTGTCGGAATAGATTTGAAAATCAAATTTGATATTTGAATCAAGTTGTCCTAAACTTGATAAATTAAAATTGATGGAATCGGTTGTTGGAATGTAGGATCTCTGATCAACAAATCGCAAAATATGCGGTTCACTCAAGGTGTGCCATTATGCTTTTTTAGCTATTCCTAATTTGATTCTTTAATCACTACTTACGTTTATTGATATTTTATGATGGATTTGGAAAAATGTGATATGTTTTTGCAATCATACACATTATCTTGAATAGGAGCTTAAAATTAATATGTAGTCTTTCAATTTACCTGAGATAGTATGTCTGAATGGATCGATTGTGATGTGTCCGATGTCCGTAAAGGAAAATATGATATTTGAACTTAAATGGTTCTAAATTCGAAAAACACAAAAAATGATGGAATTTTACCCGAATTGGATTGAAAATATCAAGTTGTGTTAAACTTGATAATTGAATTGTTGGTATAAAAAGGTTGGATTGTGTTTTGTCCCTATGTCCCTAAAGTAAATATGATATTTGACCATTTGCGGTTCTAAATTCGAAAAACTAAAAAGATGATGGAATTTTGTCGGAATAGATTTGAAAATCAAATTTGATATTTGAATCAAGTTGTCCTAAACTTGATAAATTAAAATTGATGGAATCAGTTGTTGGAATGTAGGATCTCTGATCAACAAATCGCAAAATATGCGGTTCACTTAAGGTATGCCATTATACTTTTTTAGCTATTCCTAATTTGATTCTTAAATCACTACTTACGTTTATTGATATTTTATGATGGATTTGGAAAAATGTGATATGTGTTTGCAATCATACACATTATCTTGAATAGGAGCTTAAAATTAATATGTAGTCTTTCAATTTACCTGATAGTATGTCTGAATGGATCGATTGTGATGTGTCCGATGTCCGTAAATGAAAATATGATATTTGAACCTAAATGGTTCTAAATTCGAAAAACACAAAAAATGATGGAATTTTACCCGAATTGGATTGAAAATATCAAGTTGTGTTAAACTTGATAATTGAATTGTTGGTATAAAAAGGTTGGATTGTGTTTTGTCCCTATGTCCCTAAAGTAAAATATGATATTTAACCATTTGCGGTTCTAAATTCGAAAAACTAAAAAGATGATGGAATTTTGTCGGAATAGATTTGAAAATCAAATTTGATATTTGAATCAAGTTGTCCGAAACTTGATAAATTAAAATTGATGGAATTGGTTGTTGGAATGTAGGATCTCTGATCAACAAATCGCACAATATGCGGTTCACTCAAGGTATGCCATTATGCTTTTTTAGCTATTCCTAATTTGATTCTTTAATCACTACTTACGTTTATTGATATTTTATGATGGATTTGGAAAAATGTGATATGTTTTTGCAATCATACACATTATCTTGAATAGGAGCTTAAAATAAATATGTAGTCTTTCAATTTACCTGAGATAGTATGTCTGAATGGATCGATTGTGATGTGTCCGATGTCCGTAAAGGAAAATATGATATTTGAACTTAATTGGTTCTAAATTCGAAAAACACAAAAAATGATGGAATTTTACCCGGATTGGATTGAAAATATCAAGTTGTGTTAAACTTGATAATTGAATTGTTGGTATAAAAAGGTTGGATTGTGTTTTGTCCCTATGTCCCTAAAGTAAATATGATATTTGACCATTTGCGGTTCTAAATTCGAAAAACTAAAAAGATGATGGAATTTGTCGGAATAGATTTGAAAATCAAATTTGATATTTGAATCAAGTTGTCCTAAACTTGATAAATTAAAATTGATGGAATCGGTTGTTGGAATGTAGGATCTCTGGTCAACAAATCGCAAAATATGCGGTTCACTCAAGGTATGTCATTATACTTTTTTAGCTATTCCTAATTTGATTCTTGGCAAAATGCATTCATTGGTCCTTTAAGTTTTATGTTTGTAACAGATTGGTCCTTTAAGTTTTTTAAGTAACAAATAAGTCCTTTAAGTTTTTTAAGTAACAAATAGGTCCTTTAAGTTTGCAATTTGTAACATCTAGGTCCCTCAATTACTTAAAAAATAGGACCTAAATGTTACAAATTACAAACTTAAAGGACCTATTTGTTACTTAAAAAACTTAAAGGACTTATTTGTTACTTAAAAAACTTACAGGACCAATCTGTTACAAACATAAAACTTAAAGGACCTATGAATGCATTTTGCCTTGATTCTTTAATCACTACTTACGTTTATTGATATTTTATGATGGATTTGGAAAAATGTGATATGTGTTTGCAATCATACACATTATCTTGAATAGGAGCGTAAAATTAATATGTAGTCTTTCAATTTACCTGATAGTATGTCTGAATGGATCGATTGTGATGTGTCCGATGTCCGTTGTTACACCCCGTTTTTCATGGCCCAAAAGTAGGCAGTTTTTTTTTTTTTTTTTTCAACTAACACTCAGAGTGCGCATAGAATATTTTTCAATGAGCCGGCATTCAAATATACAAAAAGACTCATTACCATAAGGTGCTTCGACAAGCAAAGTGTATTCCTGAATAATTACAATCCAAGTCTAAGTATACAAATACTTACAACAAAACAAAGTTAGAAACCCTATGCTAACCAAAAAGTACGGTGCACAAAACACACCGGTGCATAGTCTAACTAAACTAAAACTCCAGCCTCTCACTGGGGCCTGGAACAGCCACCGTCGTCACCACGACCTAACCCATCATCTGGGTGGGATGAGCCCGGAAATGAAAGAAAGGGTCACCACAAAATATATAGTATGTATATATATAACCGGTGCGAAAGATTGTACACATAACAATAATTCCACAAAACACAAGAGAAAGCTCTTAACCAACAAAGCAATTCCCACCAACGGGTTCATATAAGCAATGCACACATAGCCTATAATGCAACCTCTACAATGCGTGGTACTAACCCTAGCTACCACGATGCATGAATTCCGGAATCGTAGGTCCATCCCCTACTAACAATATCAATAAAATCCCGTAGCTCTCCCGATCACTACAAGGATTAGAGTGGGCTCTCCCGATCACCGCACCCCGTGGCTCTCCCGATCACCACGTATCGAACTAAATAAAATCCCGTAGCTCTCCCGATCACTACAAGGATTAGAGTGGGCTCTCCCGATCACCACACCCCTACCATAAGTATCAATAAAATCCCGTAGCTCTCCCGATCACTACAAGGATTAGAGTGGGCTCTCCCGATCACCGCACCCCGTGGCTCTCCCGATCACCACGTATCGATCTCAACAAAAATCTTGTAGCTCTCCCGATCACTACGAATAAAAAGGTGGGCTCTCCCGATCACCACACCGTACACGCAACTACCAAATGCATGAGCATACGCTTCCCCATATATGCTAATGCAATGAATACATACCTCTCTAGCATATGCAAACCAAACATAACAACATACATACATTTCTCATCATATGTATTCCAACCACCTGTTCATACATATATTTTCATAATCATATGTAAACAGCGCAAGTATTGTAAACACTTTCTCATCACGAGAATACATAATACAAACATGCCAAAGCACACAACAATTGCATACACAGCAAAACAAAGCATGTCGTAACCGTTTTAAAGACAGAAATAAAGTGGAGCCCTTACCTCGGCAAGCTTCCGTTAACTTTTCTCACGAAATTCTACAATTCACGCTACCTAAAAGTTAAGCAGCGTACAATCAATAAGATATTCCTCGTTTATCCTATCGAAACGAAACTTGTTCTCAAAGCTCTAGAGGGGTCTAAGGCACTTTCTAAAACTATCCCATAGTGATTTCGAGTTCTTCTCATAGTGATTAAAAATTCCCAAAGTTAATTGCACTATTTCTCGCCACGCGAAAATATTTTCGTTTCAAAACAAACTAAGAAACACTTTGATTCCTAACTCCAAGGCAATCAATTTTCACATACTAAAACCATTTGAAAACAACCCAAAAACTCTTTGAAAATTTTCACAAATATAAAAGTTTACTTGCGCCACAAGTTACAAGTTTTTCCTTTCAAATAAAATGGTCATAACTCATTCAATCTTTATCCAATCGAGACGAGCCATACGCCGAAATCTTCGTCTCGAAAAGACGGATCAAATAGTTAAGTTTTCAGGTCACAAAAACAATTTTAAAAGGACGAAAATACCCCTGTCCATTTCGGCCAGAATCCAAAAACAAAGGTAGTTCAAACATTTTTCATTGCACAACCATGACATTGATCACTTAGTTCCCAAAATCATTTAATTGATCAAACAAAACATTTCCAAACATAATCCACAAATCACATGATTTCTCAAGAACACACACAAAATAATTTTTCTTGTTTCTCAAAACAAAATCATTTATCACACATCCATTTCCATAAAAAGCCTTAAAACAACATCATGAACACAATCTCTAAACAAAAATTCATGTTCATGATCAAGAGAAATTTTTTCTCAAAACCCTAACCCAAAATCTCATGAAAATCTCATCACTCCATGGAAATCAACCATACTAAGCTTAAACATGCTAATCTAACACTCATGAATAACTTCTATGGGACAAAAGCATTTATGAATCATTTTCTAACATTTTCATCTCAAGAACATAAACCTATCAATCCATAAAACTCTAAGAGTTTGGCTAACTAAAAGAAAAGAATAGGTTTAGTTACCTTAGAGGAGATGATTTCCTTTTGATCTCTATGATCCAACAAAACAAATATCCAAGCTTTTGGTGAAGAAATGAAGGATTTGGATTAAGAACACAAGGGTGGGGAGAAGCCACGGCAAAGAGAAGAAGAGTGAAGTGAATTTGTGATTTTTCCAAGTCCACCACTTATAAAAGTCTTGCTAGTTTATGGCCATTGGATCAAATAGGATAAAGTTCTAAGATTCAAATCTAACCATTGGATCAATCCAAGTCTATCCTCACAAGATATTTCCCATAACCTCATACAACGAAACGCACGCTCAGTTCTCGCGCATCGCGACGAACGAAACTCGCAAAAACAGAAAACCTACAGAAAGAACGTCTATCGTTTTTCCATTCCAAAACTTATCGCCGAATCTTTTTCCGCGACTGTAATTTTCTCCCATACCTTAGAAAATTAATCTCAGGACATATCCTAACTCACGCAGATATATGAAACTTCCATCCGAAACCTCACTTAAAACAGACGCAGTAAGATTTTCCATCAGCGGGTAAAATCCTACTCGTTTTTCCAAAAACAAGAATAATCCAAATCTCGTCATTCTGACTTCACAAAAATCTCCTCATACTTAAAAGAGAACCACGACCCGAAAGTCTGTGCCTTTCCAGCGCACGAGCACAAAACAGGCTCCGTTTCAGCAAAAATCTCATTAACGCGACAATACTCACGAAACCGCTTCACCAAAAACCCTAAAAACTTAGCCGACACTAAAGTTCCTTATGAAAATTGTACAGTGAAATCTTGGGTCTTACATCCGTAAATGAAAATATGGATATTTGAACCTAAATGGTTCTAAATTCGAAAAACACAAAAAATGATGGAATTTTACCCGAATTGGATTGAAAATATCAAGTTGTGTTAAACTTGATAATAGAATTGTTGGTATAAAAAGGTTGGATTGTGTTTTGTCCCTATGTCCCTAAAGTAAATATGATATTTAACCATTTGCGGTTCTAAATTCGAAAAACTAAAAAGATGATGGAATTTTGTCGGAATAGATTTGAAAATCAAATTTGATATTTGAATCAAGTTGTCCGAAACTTGATAAATTAAAATTGATGGAATTGGTTGTTGGAATGTAGGATCTCTGATCAACAAATCGCACAATATGCGGTTCACTCAAGGTATGCCATTATGCTTTTTTAGCTATTCCTAATTTGATTCTTTAATCACTACTTACGTTTATTGATATTTTATGATGGATTTGGAAAAATGTGATATGTTTTTGCAATCATACACATTATCTTGAATAGGAGCTTAAAATTAATATGTAGTCTTTCAATTTACCTGATAGTATGTCTGTATTTGAACCTAAATAGTTCTAAATTCGAAAAACACAAAAAATGATGGAATTTTACCCGAATTGGATTGAAAATATCAAGTTGTGTTAAACTTGATAATTGAATTGTTGGTATAAAAAGGTTGGATTGTGTTTTGTTCCTATGTCCCTAAAGTAAATATGATATTTGACCATTTGCGGTTCTAAATTCGAAAAACTAAAAAGATGATGGAATTTTGTCGGAATAGATTTGAAAATCAAATTTGATATTTGAATCAAGTTGTCCTAAACTTGATAAATTAAAATTGATGGAATCGGTTGTTGGAATGTAGGATCTCTGATCAACAAATCGCAAAATATGCGGTTCACTCAAGGTATGCCATTATACTTTTTTAGCTATTCCTAATTTGATTCTTTAATCACTACTTACGTTTATTGATATTTTATGATGGATTTGGAAAAATGTGATATGTGTTTGCAATCATACACATTATCTTGAATAGGAGCTTAAAATTAATATGTAGTCTTTCAATTTACCTGATAGTATGTCTGAATGGATCGATTGTGATGTGTCCGATGTCCGTAAATGAAAATATGATATTTGAACCTAAATGGTTCTAAATTCGAAAAACACAAAAAATGATGGAATTTTACCCGAATTGGATTGAAAATATCAAGTTGTGTTAAACTTGATAATTGAATTGTTGGTATAAAAAGGTTGGATTGTGTTTTGTCCCTATGTCCCTAAAGTAAAATATGATATTTAACCATTTGCGGTTCTAAATTCGAAAAACTAAAAAGATGATGGAATTTTGTCGGAATAGATTTGAAAATCAAATTTGATATTTGAATCAAGTTGTCCGAAACTTGATAAATTAAAATTGATGGAATTGGTTGTTGGAATGTAGGATCTCTGATCAACAAATCGCACAATATGCGGTTCACTCAAGGTATGCCATTATGCTTTTTTAGCTATTCCTAATTTGATTCTTTAATCACTACTTACGTTTATTGATATTTTATGATGGATTTGGAAAAATGTGATATGTTTTTGCAATCATACACATTATCTTGAATAGGAGCTTAAAATAAATATGTAGTCTTTCAATTTACCTGAGATAGTATGTCTGAATGGATCGATTGTGATGTGTCCGATGTCCGTAAAGGAAAATATGATATTTGAACTTAATTGGTTCTAAATTCGAAAAACACAAAAAATGATGGAATTTTACCCGGATTGGATTGAAAATATCAAGTTGTGTTAAACTTGATAATTGAATTGTTGGTATAAAAAGGTTGGATTGTGTTTTGTCCCTATGTATAACGCCCCAACTAAAATACCTAGAATATTTAGTCGAGACATACATAATGGCATCTGAGTGCAAATAAATTCCTGATTTTAATTAAGCAAGGTACAACTAGTTTCAGATACAAGATAATCAAAGTAGAATATACAGCGGAAACAAAAGAATCTAAGATAAACAGATTAAATTAAAACAAAGAGGAAGACTACGGTCTTCAAGTCTGATGAATCAAGCTCAGCTCCAAACATCAGCTCCGTCCTGGTCCTTGCTTCGGTTAACCTGTCTACCTAAAAAAATTGATTTGGAGTGGGGTGAGACTACTAAGCCTCAGTGAGTCCTACTACCCTCCTAGAGGTGACTACACCGGGGGCACCTAATCAGTCGTAACATAATGTTTATAAACATAACATGATTCATAAACAATAATAAGGTGTAACACATAATTAATCTTGTTCGTTTTAAACACAAGGACACTCTGAGGTGAGCCTGTCTCAGAGGCCTGCCATATCCGTCAACCGATTCGGTCACGGCATGAAGCTCACATAATACATATCCTGATGGATTATCCCAATGGGAGTCCATATTGACGACATAGATCGCAACTGAATTGACTGATACTAAAATTACATTCTTACTACCATAATTTTCCCAAGGCCCGGGGAACATGCAAACTTAATTCTAAGTTATACCCTAATATTCGGAATTGTGCTTGACTTCCTGTTTAATATTAAATACATTATGTAACTACAAGCTATCTATCTCAGATGAGGATATAAAACGAGTGCTTCGGAATTATTTTAGAAACTGAAAATATGAGTCATTCTGCACTTAACTCGCTACGGCGAGTTACCAAGCTCGCCATGGCGAACTGCAGGTCCTGGCCTAAATCAACTCGCTAGGCGAGCAGTTGCTCGCCATGGCGAGTTTCATCAGCCCAGAACTTGGATATTCGCCATGATCGCTCGCTAACAACTCGCTATGGCGAGTGTATACAGAAAGCACCCTGTTTTACTAAAATCATTGACTTAAAACAGTACACCTACAATCATCCTCTGAGAAAGTGCAGAAACATAATATAATTAATATAGAACAGAATAGAAGAGAAATTGGGAGCTATTTCTCCTCACACAATTAATTCCTAATTTCCTATGTTATCATGCAAAATATTCAATCTGGGGGAAATCTATCTATACTATCCTAAAGAACCCACCTGAGAGACGAAGCTTTAGCACTGACATAAGGCTCAGCTACATCTACAACCATCTCTGCATCAACTCACATGAACCCCACAAGCTCTAAGATTAGGGATAGTTGTAACAAGACTTCTGGTTGCTGCAGTAGTGCTGAGTTGTTCTTTGTAATTTCTCAAACTCCAATCCTTTATCCAAATCCCACCAACTCACAAGCAACACAAAAGATGTATTAATGAATGTTTTGAGATCATGCTAAGGTTATAGGAAAGGAACGGTCCACACCAAAACAGAAGGAATGCTAGGAGGTTAGGAATAACTTACCAATGCTGAGAATGAGTTTCAGAAGCAAGAACAAGTGATGCTGATCCTGCTGAACTCGCCAGGGCGAGTAGCAGCTCGCCAGAGCGAGTTGTCACAGTAGCAACATTGCAGATTTCACTGATAAGCTCGCCAGGGCGAGTTCCATGCGCCAGGGCGAGTCGGGACAGAGCTGAAACGTTGATTTGCGATCTCTGCATCAATTTCTCACTTCTCCATGATACCCATACACTCTAACCTCCTCCAAACTCATGATTTCGACGGAATAACACACATGCACAGAGAATTTCATGTCCGGGTTCAAAATTGAGTATTGAATCAAAAGAGGAATTGAGGAGTTCATGAAAAAGAGGATCCCTTACCTTGATTATTGTTTTCAGAACAACACTTCTCCATCACAGCACCACAAGTCCTTTGCATGTAGCACGAGAACAGAATTTCAGAATATTATCCAAGAGAAAGAGCAAGGTACAAACGAAGGAAATTGTGAAAAAGGTTGAACAATTAACTTACCCTTCTCAAGAGTTGAAACCTAGGAGGAAGGATTAGTCCTTGCATGCTAGTGTTGATGAGGTTTGATGAAACTTAGGTGATGGTGAGGTTATGAGCGTGAGATAGGGAGATAGGCAAGGGAGAGAAACTCTTTTACTGATTAGTGAAACTTCAGTAATGAAATAAAACAAATGAATGGAGTTTGGGATAGTTAAGTCCTTTTATAAGCCCATTAAATCCTTATTTACCAATTTTATCTTTTGTCTTACTAATAATTCCACTCACTTGTTCACATCCCTCTATTGTCTAAGAATAGGAAATATACCTTCGTTAATTTTCCGAAATTTTTCTCTAATTAATATTCTTTTATTAATTAAAGCTAGGGATGTTACAATCCACCCCCCTTAAGAAAATTTCGTCCTCGAAATTCAGAATTCTCCATTCCACAACAGGGTAGGTTGTTTGGGTTTGCATCCGAACTACACTTAGTCTATTCTTCAGTTTAAGGTACTCAATTCCTTGGAATAAAACTTTCCGCTCTTAAGGTTACTGGTTAAAGGTTATCCTTACATCCTCATAGTTCCAGTGCTGCGCACTCTGATTTAAAGGCTCACTGTCACCCTTTTTGACAGTGTCGTTACCATCTTAGTATAGTCTCATATACCTCTACTTCTACTACGGTTATGTTTCTTTTACTACGATCGACATCGTTTCCCAATACCTCACTGTCTTGGAAGTTCGGTACCTGGCCTGGTTGGTACACACTTAACTTGGGGGTCAACTCTGAACGTTCCTTTTTGGTATGTTGCAAATCTTTCCTTATAGACGTTTCTCCTTTCTGAGCACCCCTTTGCATATCATGTCGTATATACATCTATGCCACGGTGTCGTCTACTACTCCAGGATCAATTTAAATATAAAACGAGTGGAAAATTGTCTGAACACTACTGATTCTTCTGCCAACAAGTCAGACCCGCCTGCAGATGAATCTATAGTTGTCCGATAAAATCCCACCTACAATTTAATCCATCCTGGCCCAACACAGTGATCAAGTTGCACTTCCAACATGCGTATGCACTTAGGTTCAGATCATCTTGTGAAGTCAAGGGTCACTCTCGTTTGCGGTCCTTCGCTGATAAGTATTGAACGAGACTTGTCTAATCGGTCGGGTTCTCTACTTGACTAATTTGAACACTCTGGATTTGCTTCTTGTATTACTCAGGCTGAAAAGATTGGCAAAGCTTAGGACGGTAGGCTGAACTAACTGACGAATCTCTATGGTAGCAGAACGGGTTTTAATTAACATGAATCATTGCTCTAATGAGTAATGTAATTCATCCACTTATATGAACTGGCTGAAGAAGTCTAGGCTTGGAGTCGGAGTCTCCGGGTCAAGTTACTCAAGCGGAACACTCAGTCTCACGAGGTTACGACAGACAAGGTTGAATGGTCGAACATACGACAGAGATACTTGAAATCATCACGCTAATCTGATCCTGAGCTTAGGAAGGAATTTAAAGGCTTGGATTCTCAATACTGGTGTCGTTAGAGCGACTGAATTTCCCTGAATTGGAATTAACTATAATCTTAACTCTGAATTTGGCTGAAAGGTTCCGACGAATACGGTTAACCAACTAAGTCGAGAATATTGGTTACATGGTTGGAGTGTACGAAGTCCAAATGATTTGCTGACACTGAGCGACGTCCTTTGTGTCGGAACAGTTGAGGTTGCTACTTAGCAGGTTAACTAACGTTTGAGAGTTGAATCAGAAACTATCTGTGGGTCTCCAGGCAACTGATTTCCACGAATACGAAAGAGTTATTTGACAGTATTGCTGAAAGTCTAATAGCATAGAGTAGGATTACTTAAGAGTGATGCTTCACGAAATCAGTGTGACTGACTGACGTCGATAAATTTGGGTAGCTGATTCTGATTTGAATTTGTGTGTAGTACCTGGCTGACAGGTAGCTTTAAACACAAGGAAACATATGCGTCTGATGCGTAACTTCAGACAAGTTAGGGTGAATACACGTTCATAGTGTTCCAAGGACTACGGACGTGGAATAGAACAGTGCTCGGCTCGACTCAACGGCTAAATGAAGGTGCAAGTATGCAAAGGTAACTGATGATTGGTCTCCGTCTGGTTCAGACCTACACTCTACAGATCTACCTTCTATTTCTCTCAGACTAGGACAGTAAAGTCTTTACTCAGGCTTCTAGCTAGCTAAGTCTCACAGGGAGGTCTAACTCTGTTTGATAATCTCTCAGCTGACAGGTGCTGGAATAGTTAAGGTTATCGGTGTCTAATTGGAGCTAATGTTAAACTTAATCTCTTTTCTCTGGATAGCAATATACGGCTGGAAGACTAGTCTAGATGATCAGTGTCACTAACAAGGTCTCTCATACGTTACATTCATCAGAACATGTTTCCTACGGTTTGATACTAAAGCTTTGATAAAGATGACTGATTAAATCTAATCCTTGAACTAGCTAGCGAGTAGGTTTCTGGTACATACTACAAATCTAATGATGGCAGATTGGTAACTATGATGTATGGTTTAACTAATACTATTGATTCCTCAACTAACTGGCCCAAGGTCGAATATGTTCAGAAAAAGGTCAATCCTAATATGAAATTGAGCTCCCGATCTCTAAGTTATTTAATGAAAAGGCAATTATAAGTCAACTTAGCAACTACTAGTGCTAATGGTAATACTTTAATGGTCATACTAACTAAACTTAATCTAATGCGACTACTGGTAATTAATGATAGGTTAATCCAAGTCACTGACATCTAAAGGAATAATCTTAATTATTTACTTAATAGGTTCACGGTAAAAGAATACAAGGTATAGGTGTTCTAGAGGATAGTTTAATAAAGTGATCTTGAAGAGATATTGACATGTGCCTGTATTCTAATCCTAGTTTCTCTAACTTATGTGATTCACTTAAAAGTCTCTGTTGTAAGAATGTCTAATAGGTTAACTATACTGGGCTACTAGTTTGGGGTCATCGAGTGATGGTACCTAATATGTCCTCTTAGATAAGGTATTGTTTAATGGGAATCTCTAGTCTTGATGGAAGGCATGCTTAACTTATGTGGTAAGATTCTATTATTGTCCCTTAGTCGTTCGATGGTAATGTCCTATAGACTAGCTTAGGTGACTTGGGTGGCTACTAGAGATTTACTAACGGTCAGTCTAGTCGATGTTTGGTTCCTTAGAACTAATGGGGTAGGCATAGATCTGTTAACTTCTGGGTACCTAAAAGTTCCTTTCTTGCACTAGACGACTATAGGTTTAGGGAGGAAGTTTGGATTTTAAATCTCTACTGCTAAATGTTGCTTAAGTCCTTATTTAATTCCTGTTACGATGATGTACGTTAGGTCCACTATGTTAAGTTTGGTTATTCTAATTACTTATTTATATGCTAATACTTAGTGTGTCACTTGAATGTGGTACCGCAAAAAGGAAAGTCTAACTGCTGTGATTTAGTCAAGGCTGAATCTTCGTTGGTCCAATTCAGGTATGGACTTCTAAGAGTTAAGGGAGTTTACCTAAGGCTACCTAACCTTTAAATATATAGGAGTTTCTCATCTACTCTAGATAACTAGACATTTAGCAACATGCTTGGTTTACTAATTCCTATTTCAAGTGTCGGTTTTTCCATAAGGAAGTATGTCCTCGTTCCATTGAGAACCTTAAGGTTTGATAATCTTGGGATAGGCTTAGCTAAATAGGGATTTCAATTAATTGAATAGGTATGAGGTCTGGCTAAGTTTCCCCTAATATCGATGAATCTTTCTCACTTGTACTAAAATCCGGTAGGTATGATGGTAAGATCCTGTAAGGTTGGAAGCTTATCATTAAGGTTAAAACAGCTGGACAAGGAGTATAACAGCAACATGAGGCAGTAGCAGCCTGCTACGCTCGCTGTAGCGAGTGATTACTCGCTGAGCGAGTGTGACAGATCTGGAAAGGGTTATTCTGTGGTTTCTCAGTTTAACTCAGTACAACACTCATACTTTCCAAGTATTAACTGGATTGATTGACCGCTTATGGGTATAGATTGCTGAGGGTTTCCTAATCTTGGTTGAACTTAGCTCCTGATAGGGTAGAGTAACTCTAGGCTTAGAAAATTCACCTGACACACTGTGTCAGTGGGATACTGTTGTGCACTGCGCACTTCAGTCTGGAGGATACACTTACTTTTCTTCAAACTACAGCCTTTGCTCCGGTCTTAAGTTACGCAACTCATCCCTGTGGCACCATCTGCCACTGTTCCAAAATCTTCTCATAAGATATTCCTCCGACGACAGCTCCTTGATTGTACTTCACTGCGACGTTAACGCTGAAATTTCAGAGTTCATTTCAGTTCTAAACCATAATACACTGCCTACCATACACAATACTGAGTTGATCAGGCTCAGCACGTGACAGTTTCAGCGTATACAGTCCAGATCCAAAGGGTCTGTATTGATTAGGAAGGAATTGTTCTGACTCAAGGCAAGGTCCGATACTGAATCGACCTGCTCTGATACCAATTATAACGCCCCAACTAAAATACCTAGAATATTTAGTCGAGACATACATAATGGCATCTGAGTGCAAATAAATTCCTGATTTTAATTAAGCAAGGTACAACTAGTTTCAGATACAAGATAATCAAAGTAGAATATACAGCGGAAACAAAAGAATCTAAGATAAACAGATTAAATTAAAACAAAGAGGAAGACTACGGTCTTCAAGTCTGATGAATCAAGCTCAGCTCCAAACATCAGCTCCGTCCTGGTCCTTGCTTCGGTTAACCTGTCTACCTAAAAAAATTGATTTGGAGTGGGGTGAGACTACTAAGCCTCAGTGAGTCCTACTACCCTCCTAGAGGTGACTACACCGGGGGCACCTAATCAGTCGTAACATAATGTTTATAAACATAACATGATTCATAAACAATAATAAGGTGTAACACATAATTAATCTTGTTCGTTTTAAACACAAGGACACTCTGAGGTGAGCCTGTCTCAGAGGCCTGCCATATCCGTCAACCGATTCGGTCACGGCATGAAGCTCACATAATACATATCCTGATGGATTATCCCAATGGGAGTCCATATTGACGACATAGATCGCAACTGAATTGACTGATACTAAAATTACATTCTTACTACCATAATTTTCCCAAGGCCCGGGGAACATGCAAACTTAATTCTAAGTTATACCCTAATATTCGGAATTGTGCTTGACTTCCTGTTTAATATTAAATACATTATGTAACTACAAGCTATCTATCTCAGATGAGGATATAAAACGAGTGCTTCGGAATTATTTTAGAAACTGAAAATATGAGTCATTCTGCACTTAACTCGCTACGGCGAGTTACCAAGCTCGCCATGGCGAACTGCAGGTCCTGGCCTAAATCAACTCGCTAGGCGAGCAGTTGCTCGCCATGGCGAGTTTCATCAGCCCAGAACTTGGATATTCGCCATGATCGCTCGCTAACAACTCGCTATGGCGAGTGTATACAGAAAGCACCCTGTTTTACTAAAATCATTGACTTAAAACAGTACACCTACAATCATCCTCTGAGAAAGTGCAGAAACATAATATAATTAATATAGAACAGAATAGAAGAGAAATTGGGAGCTATTTCTCCTCACACAATTAATTCCTAATTTCCTATGTTATCATGCAAAATATTCAATCTGGGGGAAATCTATCTATACTATCCTAAAGAACCCACCTGAGAGACGAAGCTTTAGCACTGACATAAGGCTCAGCTACATCTACAACCATCTCTGCATCAACTCACATGAACCCCACAAGCTCTAAGATTAGGGATAGTTGTAACAAGACTTCTGGTTGCTGCAGTAGTGCTGAGTTGTTCTTTGTAATTTCTCAAACTCCAATCCTTTATCCAAATCCCACCAACTCACAAGCAACACAAAAGATGTATTAATGAATGTTTTGAGATCATGCTAAGGTTATAGGAAAGGAACGGTCCACACCAAAACAGAAGGAATGCTAGGAGGTTAGGAATAACTTACCAATGCTGAGAATGAGTTTCAGAAGCAAGAACAAGTGATGCTGATCCTGCTGAACTCGCCAGGGCGAGTAGCAGCTCGCCAGAGCGAGTTGTCACAGTAGCAACATTGCAGATTTCACTGATAAGCTCGCCAGGGCGAGTTCCATGCGCCAGGGCGAGTCGGGACAGAGCTGAAACGTTGATTTGCGATCTCTGCATCAATTTCTCACTTCTCCATGATACCCATACACTCTAACCTCCTCCAAACTCATGATTTCGACGGAATAACACACATGCACAGAGAATTTCATGTCCGGGTTCAAAATTGAGTATTGAATCAAAAGAGGAATTGAGGAGTTCATGAAAAAGAGGATCCCTTACCTTGATTATTGTTTTCAGAACAACACTTCTCCATCACAGCACCACAAGTCCTTTGCATGTAGCACGAGAACAGAATTTCAGAATATTATCCAAGAGAAAGAGCAAGGTACAAACGAAGGAAATTGTGAAAAAGGTTGAACAATTAACTTACCCTTCTCAAGAGTTGAAACCTAGGAGGAAGGATTAGTCCTTGCATGCTAGTGTTGATGAGGTTTGATGAAACTTAGGTGATGGTGAGGTTATGAGCGTGAGATAGGGAGATAGGCAAGGGAGAGAAACTCTTTTACTGATTAGTGAAACTTCAGTAATGAAATAAAACAAATGAATGGAGTTTGGGATAGTTAAGTCCTTTTATAAGCCCATTAAATCCTTATTTACCAATTTTATCTTTTGTCTTACTAATAATTCCACTCACTTGTTCACATCCCTCTATTGTCTAAGAATAGGAAATATACCTTCGTTAATTTTCCGAAATTTTTCTCTAATTAATATTCTTTTATTAATTAAAGCTAGGGATGTTACACTATGTCCCTAAAGTAAATATGATGTTTGACCATTTGCGGTTCTAAATTCGAAAAACTAAAAAGATGATGGAATTTGTCGGAATAGATTTGAAAATCAAATTTGATATTTGAATCAAGTTGTCCTAAACTTGATAAATTAAAATTGATGGAATCGGTTGTTGGAATGTAGGATCTCTGATCAACAAATCGCAAAATATGCGGTTCACTCAAGGTATGTCATTATACTTTTTTAGCTATTCCTAATTTGATTCTTGGCAAAATGCATTCATAGGTCCTTTAAGTTTTATGTTTGTAACAGATTGGTCCTTTAAGTTTTTTAAGTAACAAATAAGTCCTTTAAGTTTTTTAAGTAACAAATAGGTCCTTTAAGTTTGCAATTTGTAACATCTAGGTCCCTCAATTACTTAAAAAATAGGACCTAAATGTTACAAATTACAAACTTAAAGGACCTATTTGTTACTTAAAAAACTTAAAGGACTTATTTGTTACTTAAAAAACTTACAGGACCAATCTGTTACAAACATAAAACTTAAAGGACCTATGAATGCATTTTGCCTTGATTCTTTAATCACTACTTACGTTTATTGATATTTTATGATGGATTTGGAAAAATGTGATATGTGTTTGCAATCATACACATTATCTTGAATAGGAGCTTAAAATTAATATGTAGTCTTTCAATTTACCTGATAGTATGTCTGAATGGATCGATTGTGATGTGTCCGATGTCCGTTGTTACACCCCGTTTTTCATGGCCCAAAAGTAGGCAGTTTTTTTTTTTTTTTTCAACTAACACTCAGAGTGCGCATAGAATATTTTTCAATGAGCCGGCATTCAAATATACAAAAAGACTCATTACCATAAGGTGCTTCGACAAGCAAAGTGTATTCCTGAATAATTACAATCCAAGTCTAAGTATACAAATACTTACAACAAAACAAAGTTAGAAACCCTATGCTAACCAAAAAGTACGGTGCACAAAACACACCGGTGCATAGTCTAACTAAACTAAAACTCCAGCCTCTCACTGGGGCCTGGAACAGCCACCGTCGTCACCACGACCTAACCCATCATCTGGGTGGGATGAGCCCGCAAATGAAAGAAAGGGTCACCACAAAATATATAGTATGTATATATATAACCGGTGCGAAAGATTGTACACATAACAATAATTCCACAAAACACAAGAGAAAGCTCTTAACCAACAAAGCAATTCCCACCAACGGGTTCATATAAGCAATGCACACATAGCCTATAATGCAACCTCTACAATGCGTGGTACTAACCCTAGCTACCACGATGCATGAATTCCGGAATCGTAGGTCCATCCCCTACTAACAATATCAATAAAATCCCGTAGCTCTCCCGATCACTACAAGGATTAGAGTGGGCTCTCCCGATCACCGCACCCCGTGGCTCTCCCGATCACCACGTATCGAACTAAATAAAATCCCGTAGCTCTCCCGATCACTACAAGGATTAGAGTGGGCTCTCCCGATCACCACACCCCTACCATAAGTATCAATAAAATCCCGTAGCTCTCCCGATCACTACAAGGATTAGAGTGGGCTCTCCCGATCACCGCACCCCGTGGCTCTCCCGATCACCACGTATCGATCTCAACAAAAATCTTGTAGCTCTCCCGATCACTACGAATAAAAAGGCGGGCTCTCCCGATCACCACACCATACACGCAACTACCAAATGCATGAGCATACGCTTCCCCATATATGCTAATGCAATGAATACATACCTCTCTAGCATATGCAAACCAAACATAACAACATACATACATTTCTCATCATATGTATTCCAACCACCTGTTCATACATATATTTTCATAATCATATGTAAACAGCGCAAGTATTGTAAACACTTTCTCATCACGAGAATACATAATACAAACATGCCAAAGCACACAACAATTGCATACACAGCAAAACAAAGCATGTCGTAACCGTTTTAAAGACAGAAATAAAGTGGAGCCCTTACCTCGGCAAGCTTCCGTTAACTTTTCTCACGAAATTCTACAATTCACGCTACCTAAAAGTTAAGCAGCGTACAATCAATAAGATATTCCTCGTTTATCCTATCGAAACGAAACTTGTTCTCAAAGCTCTAGAGGGGTCTAAGGCACTTTCTAAAACTATCCCATAGTGATTTCGAGTTCTTCTCATAGTGATTAAAAATTCCCAAAGTTAATTGCACTATTTCTCGCCACGCGAAAATATTTTCGTTTCAAAACAAACTTAGAAACACTTTGATTCCTAACTCCAAGGCAATCAATTTTCACATACTAAAACCATTTGAAAACAACCCAAAAACTCTTTGAAAATTTTCACAAATATAAAAGTTTACTTGCGCCACAAGTTACAAGTTTTTCCTTTCAAATAAAATGGTCATAACTCATTCAATCTTTATCCAATCGAGACGAGCCATACGCCGAAATCTTCGTCTCGAAAAGACGGATCAAATAGTTAAGTTTTCAGGTCACAAAAACAATTTTAAAAGGACGAAAATACCCCTGTCCATTTCGGCCAGAATCCAAAAACAAAGGTAGTTCAAACATTTTTCATTGCACAACCATGACATTGATCACTTAGTTCCCAAAATCATTTAATTGATCAAACAAAACATTTCCAAACATAATCCACAAATCACATGATTTCTCAAGAACACACACAAAATAATTTTTCTTGTTTCTCAAAACAAAATCATTTATCACACATCCATTTCCATAAAAAGCCTTAAAACAACATCATGAACACAATCTCTAAACAAAAATTCATGTTCATGATCAAGAGAAATTTTTTCTCAAAACCCTAACCCAAAATCTCATGAAAATCTCATCACTCCATGGAAATCAACCATACTAAGCTTAAACATGCTAATCTAACACTCATGAATAACTTCTATGGGACAAAAGCATTTATGAATCATTTTCTAACATTTTCATCTCAAGAACATAAACCTATCAATCCATAAAACTCTAAGAGTTTGGCTAACTAAAAGAAAAGAATAGGTTTAGTTACCTTAGAGGAGATGATTTCCTTTTGATCTCTATGATCCAACAAAACAAATATCCAAGCTTTTGGTGAAGAAATGAAGGATTTGGATTAAGAACACAAGGGTGGGGAGAAGCCACGGCAAAGAGAAGAAGAGTGAAGTGAATTTGTGATTTTTCCAAGTCCACCACTTATAAAAGTCTTGCTAGTTTATGGCCATTGGATCAAATAGGATAAAGTTCTAAGATTCAAATCTAACCATTGGATCAATCCAAGTCTATCCTCACAAGATATTTCCCATAACCTCATACAACGAAACGCACGCTCAGTTCTCGCGCATCGCGACGAACGAAACTCGCAAAAACAGAAAACCTACAGAAAGAACGTCTATCGTTTTTCCATTCCAAAACTTATCGCCGAATCTTTTTCCGCGACTGTAATTTTCTCCCATACCTTAGAAAATTAATCTCAGGACATATCCTAACTCACGCAGATATATGAAACTTCCATCCGAAACCTCACTTAAAACAGACGCAGTAAGATTTTCCATCAGCGGGTAAAATCCTACTCGTTTTTCCAAAAACAAGAATAATCCAAATCTCGTCATTCTGACTTCACAAAAATCTCCTCATACTTAAAAGAGAACCACGACCCGAAAGTCTGTGCCTTTCCAGCGCACGAGCACAAAACAGGCTCCGTTTCAGCAAAAATCTCATTAACGCGACAATACTCACGAAACCGCTTCACCAAAAACCCTAAAAACTTAGCCGACACTAAAGTTCCTTATGAAAATTGTACAGTGAAATCTTGGGTCTTACATCCGTAAATGAAAATATGGATATTTGAACCTAAATGGTTCTAAATTCGAAAAACACAAAAAATGATGGAATTTTACCCGAATTGGATTGAAAATATCAAGTTGTGTTAAACTTGATAATAGAATTGTTGGTATAAAAAGGTTGGATTGTGTTTTGTCCCTATGTCCCTAAAGTAAATATGATATTTAACCATTTGCGGTTCTAAATTCGAAAAACTAAAAAGATGATGGAATTTTGTCGGAATAGATTTGAAAATCAAATTTGATATTTGAATCAAGTTGTCCATAACTTGATAAATTAAAATTGATGGAATTGGTTGTTGGAATGTAGGATCTCTGATCAACAAATCGCACAATATGCGGTTCACTCAAGGTATGCCATTATGCTTTTTTAGCTATTCCTAATTTGATTCTTTAATCACTACTTACGTTTATTGATATTTTATGATGGATTTGGAAAAATGTGATATGTTTTTGAAATCATACACATTATCTTGAATAGGAGCTTAAAATTAATATGTAGTCTTTCAATTTACCTGATAGTATGTCTGTATTTGAACCTAAATAGTTCTAAATTCGAAAAACACAAAAAATGATGGAATTTTACCCGAATTGGATTGAAAATATCAAGTTGTGTTAAACTTGATAATTGAATTGTTGGTATAAAAAGGTTGGATTGTGTTTTGTTCCTATGTCCCTAAAGTAAATATGATATTTGACCCTTTGCGGTTCTAAATTCGAAAAACTAAAAAGATGATGGAATTTTGTCGGAATAGATTTGAAAATCAAATTTGATATTTGAATCAAGTTGTCCAAAACTTGATAAATTAAAATTGATGGAATCGGTTGTTGGAATGTAGGATCTCTGATCAACAAATCGCAAAATATGCGGTTCACTCAAGGTATGCCATTATACTTTTTTAGCTATTCCTAATTTGATTCTTTAATCACTACTTACGTTTATTGATATTTTATGATGGATTTGGAAAAATGTGATATGTGTTTGCAATCATACACATTATCTTGAATAGGAGCTTAAAATTAATATGTAGTCTTTCAATTTACCTGATAGTATGTCTGAATGGATCGATTGTGATGTGTCCGATGTCCGTAAATGAAAATATGATATTTGAACCTAAATGGTTCTAAATTCGAAAAACACAAAAAATGATGGAATTTTACCCGAATTGGATTGAAAATATCAAGTTGTGTTAAACTTGATAATTGAATTGTTGGTATAAAAAGGTTGGATTGTGTTTTGTCCCTATGTCCCTAAAGTAAAATATGATATTTAACCATTTGCGGTTCTAAATTCGAAAAACTAAAAAGATGATGGAATTTTGTCGGAATAGATTTGAAAATCAAATTTGATATTTGAATCAAGTTGTCCGAAACTTGATAAATTAAAATTGATGGAATTGGTTGTTGGAATGTAGGATCTCTGATCAACAAATCGCACAATATGCGGTTCACTCATGGTATGCCATTATGCTTTTTTAGCTATTCCTAATTTGATTCTTTAATCACTACTTACGTTTATTGATATTTTATGATGGATTTGGAAAAATGTGATATGTTTTTGCAATCATACACATTATCTTGAATAGGAGCTTAAAATAAATATGTAGTCTTTCAATTTACCTGAGATAGTATGTCTGAATGGATCGATTGTGATGTGTCCGATGTCCGTAAAGGAAAATATGATATTTGAACTTAATTGGTTCTAAATTCGAAAAACACAAAAAATGATGGAATTTTACCCGGATTGGATTGAAAATATCAAGTTGTGTTAAACTTGATAATTGAATTGTTGGTATAAAAAGGTTGGATTGTGTTTTGTCCCTATATCCCTAAAGTAAATATGATATTTGACCATTTGCGGTTCTAAATTCGAAAAACTAAAAAGATGATGGAATTTGTCGGAATAGATTTGAAAATCAAATTTGATATTTGAATCAAGTTGTCCTAAACTTGATAAATTAAAATTGATGGAATCGGTTGTTGGAATGTAGGATCTCTGATCAACAAATCGCAAAATATGCGGTTCACTCAAGGTATGTCCTTATACTTTTTTAGCTATTCCTAATTTGATTCTTGGCAAAATGCATTCATAGGTCCTTTAAGTTTTATGTTTGTAACAGATTGGTCCTTTAAGTTTTTTAAGTAACAAATAAGTCCTTTAAGTTTTTTAAGTAACAAATAGGTCCTTTAAGTTTGCAATTTGTAACATCTAGGTCCCTCAATTACTTAAAAAATAGGACCTAAATGTTACAAATTACAAACTTAAAGGACCTATTTGTTACTTAAAAAACTTAAAGGACTTATTTGTTACTTAAAAAACTTACAGGACCAATCTGTTACAAACATAAAACTTAAAGGACCTATGAATGCATTTTGCCTTGATTCTTTAATCACTACTTACGTTTATTGATATTTTATGATGGATTTGGAAAAATGTGATATGTGTTTGCAATCATACACATTATCTTGAATAGGAGCTTAAAATTAATATGTACTCTTTCAATTTACCTGATAGTATGTCTGAATGGATCGATTGTGATGTGTCCGATGTCCGTAAATGAAAATATGGATATTTGAACCTAAATGGTTCTAAATTCGAAAAACACAAAAAATGATGGAATTTTACCCGAATTGGATTGAAAATATCAAGTTGTGTTAAACTTAATAATTGAATTGTTGGTATAAAAAGGTTGGATTGTGTTTTGTCCCTATGTCCCTAAAGTAAATATGATATTTAACCATTTGCGGTTCTAAATTCGAAAAACTAAAAAGATGATGGAATTTTGTCGGAATAGATTTGAAAATCAAATTTGATATTTGAATCAAGTTGTCCGAAACTTGATAAATTAAAATTGATGGAATTGGTTGTTGGAATGTAGGATCTCTGATCAACAAATCGCACAATATGCGGTTCACTCAAGGTATGCCATTATGCTTTTTTAGCTATTCCTAATTTGATTCTTTAATCACTACTTACGTTTATTGATATTTTATGATGGATTTGGAAAAATGTGATATGTTTTTGCAATCATACACATTATCTTGAATAGGAGCTTAAAATTAATATGTAGTCTTTCAATTTACCTGATAGTAAGTCTGAATGGATCGATTGTGATGTGTCCGATGTCCGTAAAGGAAAATATGATATTTGAACCTAAATGGTTCTAAATTCGAAAAACACAAAAAATGATGGAATTTTACCGGAATTGGATTGAAAATATCAACTTGTGTTAAACTTGATAATTGAATTGTTGGTATAAAAAGGTTGGATTGTGTTTTGTCCCTATGTCCCTAAAGTAAATATGATATTTGACCATTTGCGGTTCTAAATTCGAAAAACAAAAAAGATGATGGAATTTTGTCGGAGTAGATTTGAAAATCAAATTTGATATTTGAATCAAGTTGTCCGAAACTTGATAAATTAAAATTGATGGAATCGGTTGTTGGAATGTAGGATCTCTGATCAACAAATCGCAAAATATGCGGTTCACTCAAGGTATGCCATTATGCTTTTTTAGCTATTCCTAATTTGATTCTTTAATCACTACTTACGTTTATTGATATTTTATGATGGATTTGGAAAAATGTGATATGTTTTTGCAATCATACACATTATCTTGAATAGGAGCTTAAAATTAATATGTAGTCTTTCAATTTACCTGATAGTATGTCTGTATTTGAACCTAAATAGTTCTAAATTCGAAAAACACAAAAAATTATGGAATTTTACCCGAATTGGATTGAAAATATCAAGTTGTGTTAAACTTTATAATTGAATTGTTGGTATAAAAAGGTTGGATTGTGTTTTGTCCCGATGTCCCTAAAGTAAATATGATATTTGACCATTTGTGGTTCTAAATTCGAAAAACAAAAAAGATGATGGAATTTTGTCGGAATAGATTTGAAAATCAAATTTGATATTTGAATCGAGTTGTCCTAAACTTGATAAATTAAAATTGATGGAATCGGTGGTTGGAATGTAGGATCTTTGATCAACAAATCGCAAAATATGTGGTTCACTCAAGGTATGCCATTATGCTTTTTTAGCTATTCCTAATTTGATTCTTTAATCACTACTTACGTTTATTGATATTTTATGATGGATTTGGAAAAATGTGATATGTGTTTGCAATCATACACATTATCTTGAATAGGAGCTTAAAATTAATATGTAGTCTTTCAATTTACCTGATAGTATGTCTGAATGGATCGATTGTGATGTGTCCGATGTCCGTAAATGAAAATATGATATTTGAACCTAAATGGTTCTAAATTCGAAAAACACAAAAAATGATGGAATTTTACCCGAATTGGATTGAGAATATCAAGTTGTGTTAAACTTGATAATTGAATTGTTGGTATAAATATGATATTTGACCATTTTGAAGGTGGAAAAACACAAGAAGGGGGGGGTTGAATTGTGTTTTTAGAATTAAAATCTTTTCGAAATAATACTAAGTTCGCAGCGGATAAAATAAAAAGAGGGTGCTGAGAGAGAGAAAGAAAGACACAGAATTTATCCTGGTTCCCCTCACAAATCGAGAGTACTCCAGTCCCCTTGTTACTAACAAGAGATTTTCACTATAATCTACTAAAGATTACAAATTGCTCAAGCACACTTGCAAGAGACTTCTCAGGTGCTCAAGTTTCACTAAACAAGAGACTTCTCAAATGCTCAAGTTAAACTTAACAAGAGACTTCTCAAACAAACTTAAGAATAAGAATGAATGTTAAGGAACACTTGATATACTATCAGAGGTGTTTACAAAATACAACTCAAATTGTTCTAAGACTTAGAATGACAGATTTAAATTATGATGTCAGAATGCTTCTTAGTCTTTGAACAGTGTTGGTAGAATGTTTTTTCGAACAGTTATCATTTCTTCCATTTGAGTCTTCTATTTATACTTGGAGGAAGATGATGACCGTTGCAGAGAGAGAGAGGTGCCAGCTGGAATTTATTCGTACAATTGTGATAGCTGTAGTTACCTTCTTTGGTAAAGATATCCAATTCCACTACCTTGCTATTTGAATTATCACTCATCCATTTTGAGTAATAATAGTACAATAGTACGTTTCTCAATTGCGCTCCACATATGGATAAGGTTAACGTTGTACCAACGAATATTCCTTCCTGTGGACGTGACAGATCCTTGAAGTAGATTGTTCTTCAATCATTGGTTCTGAATATGTCAGCTCTTGAGAGACGCAAATTCCTTTTGCTTCAGATGCTGTTATCAATGCTTCTTGAGGCCCTTTTTGCTTCTGAGTCCGTCAGAGCCTTGTTTTTGTCCTCAGAGGCACTTTCTTCAACATACAAAACTTAAGCTTCTGATGAACAGTGATGTGCTTTCAGAGCTTGTTTTGACTGGCTTCTCTGCTATTATTCATAGTGCTTCTGAATGAATTTTAACTTGTAGTTCTGCACACTAGAATAATCATTAGTAATTCCAATTGTAATTTTAATACTTTGTTATCATCAAAACCACTTAAAACATTAGAGGTTCATGTCAGACCCACTTTGTTCCAACAATCTCCCCCTTTTTGATGATGACAAACTAAAGCATTAAAATTCAATTGTTGTTGATTTAATTTAATTATGATGAGTTCAGGTTTCAAAGGTTTGCAATCTCCCCCTGAGTCTGATAATCCATAAGGGTAGGTTTGTAAGCTCCCCCTAAGTTTTATCCATAATTAATTAAAACAGTTTAAGAGTCGATTTATTAACTTAAAATAAATTTTCATATTTAACTCTCAGAAGCATAGTTTTGTAAGCTTTGCTTCTTAGAGTTTGATAATGCTCAGAAGCGGTTTGCAAGTTCTTCTGACATTGTCTATGAATTTTATTTTAGGTTCTTAAATTTTCTCCCCTTTCAATAATCGTTCAGAATGAGAAAGAATCATAAGGGATAAATATTGATTCATGATGCATTTAACATTACAGTTTCAGATTGAGCAGTATATGAATGAATCAACATTAATTATTAATTTTAACGCTACTCTTACTCCCCCTTTTGGCATCAGTCAAAAAGACACAGAAAACCAAGCAGTCAAAGCACCAAACAAGGTAGTCAAGTCAAAAGGAAGTGACAACCAAACGCATTCAATGAATGGCATTGAGTATCCTACTGACAAGATATCTTGAAGGTACTATAAATAAAGGATGATTCCTCTCATTTTACTCATTCAGAGTAATCAAGTCATTTCCAAAAACAAACATATAATGGAAAAGCAGGTTACCAAGGATGCTTCAGGCTCAAAAGAAAAGAGCAAGAAGGGAGCAGAGCCCTGGCGCTGCGAAGAAAACAAGCTTCGCTACGAAAGGAACAAGCAAGAACTGATTTTGACAGAGTCAGAGGAGGAGGAAATGGGCTCTGATCTGGAAGAATTTTTATGGACATACAATGATGATACTCCATACGAAGAGTACGAGGCTGCTGTTCAGAAGAACACTGAAGAACTAGTGCAAAAGGCCACTGCCAAATTGCTTGCTTACATTAAGGAGAAACATAAGAAGCTAGATGCAGAGTCTTCTGAAGTTAAGCCTAGCTCTAAGTAGAGTCTTATCATTCTATGTAATAGAAATTCTTCAATAATATTAATAAAGTAGTTTATGCTATTAATTCCCTTTGTTTTAAGCAAGTTTCTTATGTATATATACCTCATTCCTATTGTCAGAAAACCAGTTACCAGACACGCCTCATTCGGTATTGGTGCCCCGTTGTTAAACAGGCTTTAATACTAAGAAGCTATTTCATGAGTAAACAGGAGTACTGATGAGAGAGACTCTTAGGTTGTGAAAATCCTAGTCTTATTAGTTTAAAAACTAAGATGCTCTTCAGCATCTTTCACTAGAGTCAGAATTCTCAAGAGTACCAGACAATATCATGGTATATAGAAAAGTTAAATTTTGAAAAACAAATATAAAACAAACATTTAAGCAAATAACAAACACACAAATATGGATAATATAGATATGAATTTAAAAAAAAATTATCCAAAAATTACACAAGAACTAACAACAAAACAAGTGCTCAAACAATGACTAAGGTTTCTTAACATCTGCTATGGCTTTCAGAAGGGTTAACATCATGTCATCCATCCTTTTGTGAACTGATTCCACAGCAGCATTCACATCAGTGCGCACATCCACTCTTAGTTCATCAATTTCATTAGCCATGTTAGTTCTGAGATTATCCAAAGCATCTTGAACCGCAGGAGGTATTGCAGATGAGGTTGAGGCTATGTCAATCTTCATAGGAGAGTGAGAAGGAGTTGGAACAAAAATGGGCTTCTTACCCTTGTCAGAATCTTCATTGATATCCGTATCTTCTCTTATCAGATTCTGATCAAGCATGGCAACATCTTGTTCAGTAGCTTGATTCTCATTGATCTTATTGGTTTCAAATGTAGCAATATGCACAGCCCTATCTACCAATAATTTCAATGCTTCTTGTTCAGCTAGCCTTTTGTGCTCAATTTCAGCTTGCCTCTTCTCTTCTTCTTCAGCAGCTATCCTAGCCTGCTCCTTAACATGGTTGTAAGATGTGAGCCTTGGAGCGTTTAGCTTCTCAACAATCTCAAACAGTTCCCGTACAGTGTTTGCTCCTCTACCCTTAATCTTATCCTTCAGATGAGTACTGAGAATCCTTAAAGATTTACCAAATAAGTACTCTAATTCCCTGACATCAGCATCTATATCAGAAGGGAAGATAAGAGCTTCTTCCTCTCTTTGTTTGAACCTCTTAAGTCTAATACCTATAGCATTATGTAGCAGCTCAAGATTTGGTTCAGAGTCAGAATTGAAAAAGGGTAAGGATGGGTCAAAAGGAATGGTTGGTTCAGGTTGTTTACGTTTGAGGTTAATGATTTTTATTTTACTGAGATTTGGAGGTATGATATCATCATCAAGATTGATGGAATCCTTGAACATTTGATGTTCAGCCTCAGTGATGTTTTTGAAGATCTCAAGAACCTCTTCTAGTACTAGAGGTTTGTTGAGTGGGTCAGAGACAGGTTGTGGTGAAGGTGAAGGAGATGATTCAGTGGAGTATATTTCTGGTGGAGGTAATGGAGATTGTTCAGTTTCAATGTCATTGATAGGTGATGGATGAGGTGATTTTTGTTGTTCTTCAGAATGAGCAATTGACTCATCCTGAGCAGGTGTGAATGTAGGTGGATTCACTTGTGAGATGTGATCAAGTGAAGGAGGGGGTGTTTGAATGGATTGAACAACAGGTGGTTCTTGGATGGTTTGATCAGTAGTGGTTTTGACAACATGAAAACGAGGTGAGTTGGGATTGGAATGTGTAAAGGCATCTCCAGATAGATGTTGTTGGAGATGTTCAAGAACAGATTCAGTAGTGGTTGGTTGTTCAGGAATGGAGGTGTTAACGACAGTGTTTTGTTCCTCATCAGAAGACAGTTGGATTGGCTTTTTGATGGGTCTCTTGGTGGTCTTTTTAAGATTTGTTTTCTTTGGTCCTTCTCTGATTATCTTAGCAAAGAATTCCTCAGAGTCAGTGCTAGTATCAGATGATGAAGATGATATAGCTTTATGATCAGGTAAGACTACACTGATAGGTATAGTGAAGTCTATGGGTTGAGGTTGATTGGTAGATGATGGAGGTTGAGAAATAGAAGGGTTAGCGATGGAGGGTTGGGGTTCAGAACCAATATCCTGAGCTACAGGAATGCTAGAAGTATTAGATTCAGAGATCTTACCTTTTGGTTTAGAAGCACTGGTCTTTAATCTCTTTGCAGGTTTAGCAGGGTTCTGATCTTCCTCTGAAGCCGAAGGCCTATCATGCCTTTTCTTTGTCTGCTTTCCCTTCTGAACAGCTTCAGTCATCATATTTCCAGCACCTTCCTCAATCTCATCAGCACTAGCATGTCCTTGATCATCAGAGCCTTCATCAATCATTTCTTGCTCAGTAGTTCTTGGCTTTCTTCTGTTCCTTGTAATATCTCTTGGTCCCTTGAAGATATCCCAATTGGGAACACTTACAACCATTTTCCTGGGCACACTAACTCCAGTATCTCTTCTTACTAACTCAAGAAAGTTCTTGATGACCTCATCATTATCATGTTCTGATATGGTGGGAAACCCATCACACCAGAAGTACTTTTCGTACACTTGCTGTAGAGGTGTTTTCACTTGAATGATTTCTTCCTTGGTTTTTCTCTTCATGTTGACCAGAACTGATGCATCATACTTAGCAGTTTGGAAAACTCTAAGTTTTTCTTTGGCACTCACAATATCTGTGAGTTTGGTTTGCCTTATCAGTTCTGAAATTAACCTTGGGTGATGAATGACTGATGGTATTTTAGTTCTACCCTCATTGATGGTAAAGCACATGTGATCAAAAAGAATCTTAGCCAAATTAACTTTCACCCTCTTGTATAAGAACCAGATGAGATGTTTGTGTGGAATGGAGATGGTATCCAATCCACCTTTTCTGGTGAAGATGGTAGACAAACACATTCTGAAGGCAAATTCAAATGTGTGCTTCATGTGCATTACTTTTCCAAAATCCTTTTGTGTGCATCCAGATTTAAAGAGGTCCTGATGAATTGAATCCAAATGCTTGCTTTTCTTATCATACACTTCTATATCTTCTCCTTTGTTGTCTAAACCCAGAATCTTAGCAATGTGTGCCTGAGTTATCACAACATTGATTCCCAAAATATTTGACCTAATTTCCCTTTCTCTATAAGGTTTAAGACCAAGTTCCTTTCTTGTTTTCCCTCGTAATTCCTTGTTCTTCTCAACCATATCCTTGTATTCTTTATCAGCACTTGCTCTATCGTACACTTTAGCCTTCTGCCAGAAATACTTCACTATGTCGTAGTATACGAAGCCATTAAGCATTTCAAAATAATTCTGCCATTGTTGGTTGTAGAACAAGTATTGAATGTCAATCCCATTAGCTTTCAAACTTTCAAAATCCACGAACTTCTCAGTGAAGAAATCATAAGAGTCTGGTCCAGCGTCGGTTTGATGATGTTCGTAGACTAGATTATCTTTTGAATTAAGATCGATGATGGGTGGTAACGTAGGGTTAAATGGTTCTTGAACGATTTCGTTTGATGAACGAGCAGCCATAGTTGCAGAGAATTAAGAAGATGAAGATTGGGAATTTCTGTAAGGTCTAGGGTTGTGTAGGTAGTGATTTTGTGTAAAAAGTTGTGCAAGTGAGTGAAGTGACTTATGAATAGTAACTAGCACACATACACAGAGAAAATAAACATTGGGAGGGAGCGCGAGCAGTTTTAAAAATTAAATAATATACTTAACTGCCATAATCATCATTAACTGTTCTCTGCCCGTCAGGATCTAGACACGTGTTGTAAAAGTTTAATCATAGCTGACGCGTGTATAGACAACTGTTGTACACTTACTCGTACTGAACGTTTCATTTCCAAAAGGTTCAGAGCTTCACTCATTTGTATCTGACACCTCATCAGAACCTGTTACTCTTCAGAGCCTAAATTATTCAGAGCTTCCCAAGGGATACTCTAAATTATAAGAGGTTCTGATAGAGCTTCAGATGCTAATTCTATTCTACTTCTCAGAGCTAATTTTTTTCAGAGATATAGTGCATGTTCAAATTCTTTTTGATAAAATCAAATCTTTCAATAGCTAAAGGTTTAGTAAATATGTCAGCCCATTGATGTTCAGTATCAATGAATTGAATATCTATTGTACCTTTCTGAACATGATCCCTTATAAAATGGTGTTTTATTTCAATATGTTTAGCTCTAGAGTGTAGAATAGGGTTCTTAGACAAATGAATAGCAGCAGTATTGTCACAATATAGTGGAATACTACTTTCAGCTATGTTATAATCTTCCAACTGATATTTCATCCAGAGAAGCTGTGTGCAGCATTTAGCAGCTGAGATGTATTCTGCTTCTGCTGTAGACAAAGCAATAGTTGTTTGTCTCTTACTGGCCCAAGATATGAGATTCTCACCAATGAATTGGCAATTTCCACTAGTGGATTTCCTCTCAATCTTATCACCAGCATAGTCAGCATCACAGAATCCAACTAGCTTACTATCTAGGGATTTTTTATAAAGAAGTCCTAGATTAGTAGTTCCTTTCAGATATCTAAAGATCCTCTTAACAGCAGTTAAGTGAGGTTCTCTAGGATCTGACTGGAATCTTGCACACAAGCATACACTATATAAAATATCAGGTCTAGATGCTGTAAGGTAGAGTAAAGAACCAATCATACCTCGATACAGCTTCTGATCTACTTTGCTTCCTATCTCTTCCTTGCTTAAGCTGCTGGTAGGATGCATGGGTGTAGACATTATCTTGCAGTCATCAAGGTTGAACTTCTTCAGAAGCTCTTTTGTATACTTGCTTTGATGAATGTAAATGCCATCTTTTCCTTGATTAATTTGGATTCCAAGGAAGAACTTCAATTCACCCATCATACTCATCTCGAATTCATCCTGCATCAGCTTTGAAAAACTCTTGCACAAGGAAGCATTAGTAGAACCAAAAATAATATCATCAACGTATATTTGAATGATTAAGATATCTTTCTTAGATGTCTTTCTGAATAATGTATTGTCAATTTGACCTTTTTGAAAACCATTTTCTAAAAGGAAATTACTCAGTCTTTCATACCAAGCTCTCGGAGCTTGTTTGAGACCATAGAGTGATTTCTTAAGTTTATAAACATAATTAGGATTTTTCAAATCCTCAAAACCTGGGGGTTGTTTGACATATACTTCTTCAAAAATAACACCATTAAGAAAGGCGCTCTTAACATCCATTTGGTACAATGTGATTCCATTGTTAACAGCATATGAAAGAAGTAACCTGATTGCTTCCAGTCTTGCTACTGGAGCAAATGTTTCAGTGAAGTCTATACCTTCTTGCTGACTGTAGCCTTGTGCTACCAGTCTAGCTTTATTTCTTACCACTTCACCTTGTTCATTCATCTTGTTTCTAAATACCCACTTAGTTCCAATGATGTTCTTATGTGCTGGTCTTGGCACTAAATCCCATACATCATTTCTTTGAAACTGATTGAGCTCATCTTGCATAGCTACAATCCATCCATCGTCAGTAAGTGCTTCATCAACATTCTTTGGTTCTATCATTGAAATTAGTCCCAGAAGTGAATCAAGTTGTTGATAGTCTGATCTTGTCTTTCTTGGACTTTCTTTGTTTCCAAGAATTAAATTTTCTGGATGTGATGATCTATATTTGAACTTCCTTCTTGGAGCTTCATCAACATCAGCACTTGGTTGAGTGTCTTCTTCTGAAGTGTCATCATGTTCTTGTGATGCTTCTAATTGAGATGCTTCTTCAGCATCTTCTTCCAATACAGCTTCTGAAGCTTCAACAGCTTCTGATGCTTTTTCAGGTTCTGAATCGATGTATTGGTATGGAACACCTGCATAACTATTATCTTGCTCTGACATTTTACTGTCAGGCTCTTTATCATCAAATCTAACATGTATAGATTCTTCCACTGTGTTAGTTTCAGAATTATACACTCTGTATGCCTTTGAGCGTTCAGAGTAACCTATAAAGATTCCCTTACAAGCTTTGGCATCAAATTTTCTTTTGTAGGCCTTGTTGTTTAGAATGTAACATGTACATCCAAACTGATGAAAGTAAGAGATGTTGGGCTTTCTTCCTTTGAAGAGTTCATATGTTGTTAGATTCAATAGAGGTCTTATATAGATCCTATTTTGAATATAACAAGCTGTGTTTACAGCTTCTGCCCAGAAGTGCTTAGCAAGTTTTGTCTCATGCATCATGGTTCTTGCCATTTCTTGTAAAGACCTGTTCTTTCTCTCTACAACACCATTTTGTTGTGGTGTTCTAGGAGCAGAGAACTCATGGACAATGCCATGATCTTCACAAAAAGTTGCAAATGGTTCGTTTTCAAATTCACCACCATGATCACTTCTAACCTTTAAGATTTTGAGACCTTTCTTATTTTGCACTTGAGTGCAGAAGATGCTGAACACATCATATGCATCATCTTTCACTCTTAGAAACTTTACCCAAGTCCATCTACTGTAATCATCAACAATGACTAATCCATATTTCTTCCCATTGATTGAGGCAGTACTTACTGGACCAAACAAATCAATGTGAAGTAGTTCTAAGGGTCTTGAGGTAGAGACAATGTTTTTAGGTTTAAAAGAAGTTTTTGAAATTTTGCCAATCTGACAAGGACCACACAGAGCATCTGAATGATATTTAAGATTTGGCAGGCCTTTAACCAACTTTAGTTTGCTAAGCTTAGAGATTAATCTCCAGTTAGCATGACCTAAGCGTTGGTGCCAGACCCACTTTTCATCATTCAGAGATAGAAGACAAACTATCTTCTGCTCAGTGAGTTCTGACAGATTCACCTTATAAACATTACCTCTTCTTAATCCTCTAAACAATATGGACTTGTCAGAATCATTGATTACTGTACATGCCTCTTTATCAAATTTAACAATAAATCCGCTATCACAAAATTGACTAATGCTAAGCAGATTATGTTTGAGGCCATCAACTAACCAAACATTTTTAATTGAAAGAGAAGAGTTACCACTATACCTGTACCAATGATCTTCCCTTTTTGGTTTCCTCCAAACCCCACAGTACCTCCCTCTTTCAGAGTTAGGATTTGGAACATATGCCTTTCTCCCGTCATATGTCGTGAGCAGCCACTGTCCAGGTACCAGCATTGCTGCTTTGGCCTTCTTAGTGTGCAAACCTGAAGCAAATATTATTTGAGATTTTGGTACCCATATCTTTATGGGTCCTTTTGTGTTAGTCTTTACAGGTCCAGGTGGTCTTTGTTTAAAGGACCTATCAGAGCTTCTAGAGTTAACCACCCTTGTTGAAAAGTTTTTGGGTTTAGTATAGCTCTTGAGCTTTGTTCTTGAATGTGTCAGAGCTTCTTTAGATTTAACATTAGCTTGAGGCTTAAAAATCTTAGGTTCTGAGGTTTTATCCTTCAGAGTCTTTGACTTTTGAGCCTCTGGCTTTGATGTTCTATTAGAGGCTGACTCATTTAGAACTTCTGATTGACTCTTTACAAAGACAACCTTAGGTTTTGATTTATCTATATTAGAGGACTTTGAAGATAATGGATTATCTTTAAAACGTGAGAATCCAAGACCTTCTCCTCTATTTCTACTTACATGATAAATCAAAGAGGCTATTTTACTTCTTTTCATTCCATTGATAAGGAATTCCTGAAGAGCAAATTCATGTTCTGGAGGAACCTTATCATCAAGAACATAATGAGTTTCCATAAATTCATTTCTTGATTTTAGAGACTCATTTTGTTCAATTATTTCATTTGCCTTTTCGGTCAGGTTGTTATAGGCCTTTTTAAGGACCTTACACTCACCTGCCTTTTTGGTTAAAAGTTTTAAGGCATCTTTTAAGGAATCTATTAATTCAGAACGAGAAAGTTTAGCAAGTACCTCATCTTCATCTTCTGAATCTGAGTCAGCTTCGTGCTCAGAGTTCTCTTGGTCAGAAGCGGTTGCCATCAAGGCTAGGTTTGCTTCTTCTTCCCCATCAGAATCTGATTCCTGATCCAAATCATCCCAAGTGGCAAGGAACCCCTTCTTGAGCTTACTTTTGTATCTTTCTTTGTTAGAGGTTCTCTTGGATGTTTTACTCAGGTTCTCTGGGCAGTCAGCAATGAAGTGTCCTGGTTTGTTGCACTTAAAGCATTTGTTTTGTTCTTCCTTTTTATCCTTAGAAGCACCAACCTTCTTGGAAGAACCTCCAAACTTACCAGCATACTTCTTGCTTCTCTTAGCCCATTGCGATACTCTTGCAGCCATCAGAACCATTTCTTCTTCTTCATCAGAGTCCATCTCGTGACCTTCTTCAGAAGCTTCTTCATCAGATACTATAACCTTCGCCTTCAGAGCCTTAGAGGAACTCTTGGTGCTCAGGGCTATCCCTTTTAGCTTCTTAGTCGATTCATCAGTCATAAGTTCCATCTCATGACTCTTTAGAGAACTAACCAAGCTTTCAAGAGACACAGTATCTAAATCCTTAGATTCCTGAAACGCTGTCACTTTTGGTCTCCACTTTGGCGGCAAGCTTCTGAGTACTTTCCTTACATGATCAGCCTCAGTATAGCTCTTATCTAAAACTTGAAGTCCAGAAACAAGAATTTGAAACCTAGAGAACATTGTCTCAATGTCCTCTCCATCCTTCATTTTAAATAATTCATACTGATGTACTAACAAGTTGGCCTTAGCCTCCTTAACTTGTTTAATTCCTTCATACTTGGATTTAAGAGAATCCCAGATAGACTTAGCCGTTCTCTTATCTCCAATTTTCAAGTACTCATCATGAGAGATGACATTTGTCATCATCCCTTTTACACTGTGATGCTTCTTATATTCAAGCTTTTGAGTAGGTGTAAAAGCCTTTCTGTCTTTAGAGCTAACAACGCCTTCTAAGTCCATATTTTCAAAATTCACTCCATCTTCTACCAAGTCCCACAGATCACAATCAATCGCCATGATGTGACTGTACATCTTGGTTTTCCAGAATGGATAACCAGTCTCAGTTCCATTGAAAAAGGGAATTTTGTCAGAAGACCTTCTGTCTTTAGAATTAGAATCATAGTCAAATGGAACTTCATTGAGATTCTTCTCAGCAGACATGTTTTTCCTCCCTGAATCTTAACTGTTTCACTGATAGGTGAGAGTTAGGCAACAGCCCAGCTCCTGATACCAATTGAAGGTGGAAAAACACAAGAAGGGGGGGGGTTGAATTGTGTTTTTAGAATTAAAATCTTTTCGAAATAATACTAAGTTCGCAGCGGATAAAATAAAAAGAGGGTGCTGAGAGAGAGAAAGAAAGACACAGAATTTATCCTGGTTCCCCTCACAAATCGAGAGTACTCCAGTCCCCTTGTTACTAACAAGAGATTTTCACTATAATCTACTAAAGATTACAAATTGCTCAAGCACACTTGCAAGAGACTTCTCAGGTGCTCAAGTTTCACTAAACAAGAGACTTCTCAAATCTCAAGTTAAACTTAACAAGAGACTTCTCAAACAAACTTAAGAATAAGAATGAATGTTAAGGAACACTTGATATACTATCAGAGGTGTTTACAAAATACAACTCAAATTGTTCTAAGACTTAGAATGACAGATTTAAATTATGATGTCAGAATGCTTCTTAGTCTTTGAACAGTGTTGGTAGAATGTTTTTTCGAACAGTTATCATTTCTTCCATTTGAGTCTTCTATTTATACTTGGAGGAAGATGATGACCGTTGCAGAGAGAGAGAGGTGCCAGCTGGAATTTATTCGTACAATTGTGATAGCTGTAGTTACCTTCTTTGGTAAAGATATCCAATTCCACTACCTTGCTATTTGAATTATCACTCATCCATTTTGAGTAATAATAGTACAATAGTACGTTTCTCAATTGCGCTCCACATATGGATAAGGTTAACGTTGTACCAACGAATATTCCTTCCTGTGGACGTGACAGATCCTTGAAGTAGATTGTTCTTCAATCATTGGTTCTGAATATGTCAGCTCTTGAGAGACGCAAATTCCTTTTGCTTCAGATGCTGTTATCAATGCTTCTTGAGGCCCTTTTTGCTTCTGAGTCCGTCAGAGCCTTGTTTTTGTCCTCAGAGGCACTTTCTTCAACATACAAAACTTAAGCTTCTGATGAACAGTGATGTGCTTTCAGAGCTTGTTTTGACTGGCTTCTCTGCTATTATTCATAGTGCTTCTGAATGAATTTTAACTTGTAGTTCTGCACACTAGAATAATCATTAGTAATTCCAATTGTAATTTTAATACTTTGTTATCATCAAAACCACTTAAAACATTAGAGGTTCATGTCAGACCCACTTTGTTCCAACACATTTGTGGTTCTAAATTCGAAAAACAAAAAAGATGATGGAATTTTGTCGGAATAGATTTGAAAATCAAATTTGATATTTGAATCGAGTTGTCCTAAACTTGATAAATTAAAATTGATGGAATCGGTGGTTGGAATGTAGGATCTTTGATCAACAAATCGCAAAATATGTGGTTCACTCAAGGTATGCCATTATGCTTTTTTAGCTATTCCTAATTTGATTCTTTAATCACTACTTACGTTTATTGATATTTTATGATGGATTTGGAAAAATGTGATATGTTTTTGCAATCATACACATTATCTTGAATAGGAGCTTAAAATTAATATGTAGTCTTTCAATTTACCTGATAGTATATCTGTATGGATCGATTGTGATGTGTCCGTTGTCCGTAAAGGAAAATATGATATTTGAACCTAAATGGTTCTAAATTCGAAAAACACAAAAAATGATGGAATTTTACCCGAATTGGATTGAAAATATCAAGTTGTGTTAAACTTGATAATTGAATTGTTGGTATAAAAAGGTTGGATTGTGTTTTGTCCCTATGTCCCTAAAGTAAATATGATATTTGACCATTTGCGGTTCTAAATTCGAAAAACTAAAAAGATGATGGAATTTTGTCGGAATAGATTTGAAAATCAAATTTGATATTTGAATCAAGTTGTCCGAAACTTGATAAATTAAAATTGATGGAATCGGTTGTTGGAATGTAGGATCTCTGATCAACAAATCGCAAAATATGCGGTTCACTCAAGGTATGCCATTATGCTTTTTTAGCTATTCCTAATTTGATTCTTTAATCACTACTTACGTTTATTGATATTTTATGATGGATTTGGAAAAATGTGATATGTTTTTGCAATCATACACATTATCTTGAATAGGAGCTTAAAATTAATATGTAGTCTTTCAATTTACCTGATAGTATGTCTGTATTTGAACCTAAATAGTTCTAAATTCGAAAAACACAAAAAATTATGGAATTTTACCCGAATTGGATTGAAAATATCAAGTTGTGTTAAACTTGATAATTGAATTGTTGGTATAAAAAGGTTGGATTGTGTTTTGTCCCTATGTCCCTAAAGTAAATATGATATTTGACCATTTGTGGTTCTAAATTCGAAAAACAAAAAAGATGATGGAATTTTGTCGGAATAGATTTGAAAATCAAATTTGATATTTGAATCGAGTTGTCCTAAACTTGATAAATTAAAATTGATGGAATCGGTGGTTGGAATGTAGGATCTTTGATCAACAAATCGCAAAATATGCGGTTCACTCAAGGTATGCCATTATGCTTTTTTAGCTATTCCTAATTTGATTCTTTAATCACTACTTACGTTTATTGATATTTTATGATGGATTTGGAAAAATGTGATATGTTTTTGCAATCATACACATTATCTTGAATAGGAGCTTAAAATTAATATGTAGTCTTTCAATTTACCTGATGGTATATCTGTATGGATCGATTGTGATGTGTCCGTTGTCCGTAAAGCAAAATATGATATTTGAACCTAAATGGTTCTAAATTCAAAAAACACAAAAAATGATGGAATTTTACCCGAATTGGATTGAAAATATCAAGTTGTGTTAAACTTGATAATTGAATTGTTGGTATAAAAAGGTTGGATTGTGTTTTGTCCCTATGTCCCTAAAGTAAATATGATATTTGACCATTTGCGGTTCTAAATTCGAAAAACTAAAAAGATGATGGAATTTTGTCGGAATAGATTTGAAAATCAAATTTGATATTTGAATCAAGTTGTCCTAAACTTGATAAATTAAAATTGATGGAATCGGTTGTTGGAATGTAGGATCTCTGATCAACAAATCGCAAAATATGCGGTTCACTCAAGGTGTGCCATTATGCTTTTTTAGCTATTCCTAATTTGATTCTTTAATCACTACTTACGTTTATTGATATTTTATGATGGATTTGGAAAAATGTGATATGTTTTTGCAATCATACGCATTATCTTGAGTAGGAGCTTAAAATTAATATGTAGTCTTTCAATTTTCCTGATAGTATGTCTGAATGGATCGATTGTGATGTGTCTGATGTCCGTAAATGAAAATATGATATTTGAACCTAAATAGTTCTAAATTCGAAAAACACAAAAAATGATGGAATTTTACCCGAATTGGATTGAAAATATCAAGTTGTGTTAAACTTGATAATTGAATTGTTGGTATAAAAAGGTTGGATTGTGTTTTGTCCCTATGTCCCTAAAGTAAATATGATATTTGACCATTTGCGGTTCTAAATTCGAAAAACAAAAAAGATGATGGAATTTTGTCGGAATAGATTTGAAAATCAAATTTGATATTTGAATCGAGTTGTCCTAAACTTGATAAATTAAAATTGATGGAATCGGTGGTTGGAATGTTGGATCTCTGATCAACAAATCGCAAAATATGCGGTTCACTCAAGGTATGCCATTATGCTTTTTTAGCTATTCCTAATTTGATTCTTTAATCACTACTTACGTTTATTGATATTTTATGATGGATTTGGAAAAATGTGATATGTTTTTGCAATCATACACATTATCTTGAATAGGAGCTTAAAATTAATATGTAGTCTTTCAATTTACCTGATAGTATGTCTGTATTTGAACCTAAATAGTTCTAAATTCGAAAAACACAAAAAATTATGGAATTTTACCCGAATTGGATTGAAAATATCAAGTTGTGTTAAACTTTATAATTGAATTGTTGGTGTAAAAAGGTTGGATTGTGTTTTGTCCCTATGTCCCTAAAGTAAATATGATATTTGACCATTTGTGGTTCTAAATTCGAAAAACAAAAAAGATGATGGAATTTTGTCGGAATAGATTTGAAAATCAAATTTGATATTTGAATCGAGTTGTCCTAAACTTGATAAATTAAAATTGATGGAATCGGTGGTTGGAATGTAGGATCTTTGATCAACAAATCGCAAAATATGTGGTTCACTCAAGGTATGCCATTATGCTTTTTTAGCTATTCCTAATTTGATTCTTTAATCACTACTTACGTTTATTGATATTTTATGATGGATTTGGAAAAATGTGATATGTTTTTGCAATCATACACATTATCTTGAATAGGAGCTTAAAATTAATATGTAGTCTTTCAATTTACCTGATAGTATATCTGTATGGATCGATTGTGATGTGTCCGTTGTCCGTAAACGAAAATATGATATTTGAACCTAAATGATTCTAAATTCGAAAAACACAAAAAATGATGGAATTTTACCCGAATTGGATTGAAAATATCAAGTTGTGTTAAACTTGATAATTGAATTGTTGGTATAAAAAGGTTGGATTGTGTTTTGTCCCTATGTCCCTAAAGTAAATATGATATTTGACCATTTGCGGTTCTAAATTCGAAAAACTAAAAAGATGATGGAATTTTGTCGGAATAGATTTGAAAATCAAATTTGATATTTGAATCAAGTTGTCCTAAACTTGATAAATTAAAATTGATGGAATCGGTTGTTGGAATGTAGGATCTCTGATCAACAAATCGCAAAATATGCGGTTCACTCAAGGTGTGCCATTATGCTTTTTTAGCTATTCCTAATTTGATTCTTTAATCACTACTTACGTTTATTGATATTTTATGATGGATTTGGAAAAATGTGATATGTTTTTGCAATCATACACATTATCTTGAATAGGAGCTTAAAATTAATATGTAGTCTTTCAATTTTCCTGATAGTATGTCTGAATGGATCGATTGTGATGTGTCCGATGTCCGTAAATGAAAATATGATATTTGAACCTAAATAGTTCTAAATTCGAAAAACACAAAAAATGATGGAATTTTACCCGAATTGGATTGAAAATATCAAGTTGTGTTAAACTTGATAATTGAATTGTTGGTATAAAAAGGTTGGATTGTGTTTTGTCCCTATGTCCCTAAAGTAAATATGATATTTGACCATTTGCGGTTCTAAATTCGAAAAACAAAAAAGATGATGGAATTTTGTCGGAATAGATTTGAAAATCAAATTTGATATTTGAATCGAGTTGTCCTAAACTTGATAAATTAAAATTGATGGAATCGGTGGTTGGAATGTTGGATCTCTGATCAACAAATCGCAAAATATGCGGTTCACTCAAGGTGTGCCATTATGCTTTTTTAGCTATTCCTAATTAGATTCTTTAATCACTACTTATGTTTATTGATATTTTATGATGGATTTGGAAAAATGTGATATGTTTTTGCAATCATACACATTATCTTGAATAGGAGCTTAAAATAAATATGTAGTCTTTCAATTTACCTGAGATAGTATGTCTGAATGGATCGATTGTGATGTGTCCGATGTCCGTAAAGGAAAATATGATATTTGAACTTAAATGGTTCTAAATTCGAAAAACACAAAAATTGATGGAATTTTACCCGAATTGGATTGAAAATATCAAGTTGTGTTAAACTTGATAATTGAATTGTTGGTATAAAAAGGTTGGATTGTGTTTTGTCCCTATGTCCCTAAAGTAAATATGATATTTGACCATTTGCGGTTCTAAATTCGAAAAACTAAAAAGATGATGGAATTTTGTCGGAATAGATTTGAAAATCAAATTTGATATTTGAATCAAGTTGTCCTAAACTTGATAAATTAAAATTGATGGAATCGGTTGTTGGAATGTAGGATCTCTGATCAACAAATCGCAAAATATGCGGTTCACTCAAGGTATGCCATTATACTTTTTTAGCTATTCCTAATTTGATTCTTTAATCACTACTTACGTTTATTGATATTTTATGATGGATTTGGAAAAATGTGATATGTGTTTGCAATCATACACATTATCTTGAATAGGAGCTTAAAATTAATATGTAGTCTTTCAATTTACCTGATAGTATGTCTGAATGGATCGATTGTGATGTGTCCGATGTCCGTAAATGAAAATATGGATATTTGAACATAAATGGTTCTAAATTCGAAAAACACAAAAAATGATGGAATTTTACCCGAATTGGATTGAAAATTTCAAGTTGTGTTAAACTTGATAATTGAATTGTTGGTATAAAAAGGTTGGATTGTGTTTTGTCCCTATGTCCCTAAAGTAAATATGATATTTAACCATTTGCGGTTCTAAATTCGAAAAACTAAAAAGATGATGGAATTTTGTCGGAATAGATTTGAAAATCAAATTTGATATTTGAATCAAGTTGTCCGAAACTTGATAAATTAAAATTGATGGAATTGGTTGTTGGAATGTAGGATCTCTGATCAACAAATCGCAAAATATGCGGTTCACTCAAGGTATGCCATTATACTTTTTTAGCTATTCCTAATTTGATTCTTTAATCACTACTTACGTTTATTGATATTTTATGATGGATTTGGAAAAATGTGATATGTGTTTGCAATCATACACATTATCTTGAATAGGAGCTTAAAATTAATATGTAGTCTTTCAATTTACCTGATAGTATGTCTGAATGGATCGATTGTGATGTGTCCAATGTCCGTAAATGAAAATATGGATATTTGAACCTAAATGGTTCTAAATTCGAAAAACACAAAAAATGATGGAATTTTACCCGAATTGGATTGAAAATATCAAGTTGTGTTAAACTTGATAATTGAATTGTTGGTATAAAAAGGTTGGATTGTGTTTTGTCCCTATGTCCCTAAAGTAAATATGATATTTGACCATTTGCGGTTCTAAATTCGAAAAACTAAAAAGATGATGGAATTTTGTCGGAATAGATTTGAAAATCAAATTTGATATTTGAATCGAGTTGTCCTAAACTTGATAAATTAAAATTGATGGAATCGGTGGTTGGAATGTTGGATCTCTGATCAACAAATCGCAAAATATGCGGTTCACTCAAGGTATGCCATTATGCTTTTTTAGCTATTCCTAATTTGATTCTTTAATCACTACTTACGTTTATTGATATTTTATGATGGATTTGGAAAAATGTGATATGTTTTTGCAATCATACACATTATCTTGAATAGGAGCTTAAAATAAATATGTAGTCTTTCAATTTACCTGAGATAGTATGTCTGAATGGATCGATTGTGATGTGTCCGATGTCCGTAAAGGAAAATATGATATTTGAACTTAAATGGTTCTAAATTCGAAAAACACAAAAAATGATGGAATTTTACCCGAATTGGATTGAAAATATCAAGTTGTGTTAAACTTGATAATTGAATTGTTGGTATAAAAAGGTTGGATTGTGTTTTGACCCTATGTCCCTAAAGTAAATATGATATTTGACCATTTCCGATTCTAAATTCGAAAAACAAAAAAGATGATGGAATTTTGTCGGAATAGATTTGAAAATCAAATTTGATATTTGAATCAAGTTGTCCGAAACTTGATAAATTAAAATTGATGGAATCAGTTGTTGGAATGTAGGATCTCTGATCAACAAATCGCAAAATATGCGGTTCACTCAAGGTATGCCATTATACTTTTTTAGCTATTCCTAATTTGATTCTTTAATCACTACTTACGTTTATTGATATTTTATGATGGATTTGGAAAAATGTGATATGTGTTTGCAATCATACACATTATCTTGAATAGGAGCTTAAAATTAATATGTAGTCTTTCAATTTACCTGATAGTATGTCTGAATGGATCGATTGTGATGTGTCCGATGTCCGTAAATGAAAATATGGATATTTGAACCTAAATGGTTCTAAATTCGAAAAACACAAAAAATGATGGAATTTTACCCGAATTGGATTGAAAATATCAAGTTGTGTTAAACTTGATAATTGAATTGTTGGTATAAAAAGGTTGGATTGTGTTTTGTCCCTATGTCCCTAAAGTAAATATGATATTTGACCATTTGCGGTTCTAAATTCGAAAAACTAAAAAGATGATGGAATTTTGTCGGAATAGATTTGAAAATCAAATTTGATATTTGAATCGAGTTGTCCTAAACTTGATAAATTAAAATTGATGGAATCGGTGGTTGGAATGTTGGATCTCTGATCAACAAATCGCAAAATATGCGGTTCGCTCAAGGTATGCCATTATGCTTTTTTAGCTATTCCTAATTTGATTCTTTAATCACTACTTACGTTTATTGATATTTTATGATGGATTTGGAAAAATGTGATATGTGTTTGCAATCATACACATTATCTTGAATAGGAGCTTAAAATTAATATGTAGTCTTCCAATTTACCTGATAGTATGTCTGAATGGATCGATTGTGATGTGTCCGATGTCCGTAAAGGAAAATATGATATTTGAACCTAAATGGTTCTAAATTCGAAAAACACAAAAAATGATGGAATTTTACCGGAATTGGATTGAAAATATCAAGTTGTGTTAAACTTGATAATTGAATTGTTGGTATAAAAAGGTTGGATTGTGTTTTGTCCCTATGTCCCTAAAGTAAATATGATATTTAACCATTTGCGGTTCTAAATTCGAAAAACTAAAAAGATGATGGAATTTTGTCGGAATAGATTTGAAAATCAAATTTGATATTTGAATCAAGTTGTCCGAAACTTGATAAATTAAAATTGATGGAATTGGTTGTTGGAATGTAGGATCTCTGATCAACAAATCGCACAATATGCGGTTCACTCAAGGTATGCCATTATGCTTTTTTAGCTATTCCTAATTTGATTATTTAATCACTACTTACGTTTATTGATATTTTATGATGGATTTGGAAAAATGTGATATGTTTTTGCAATCATACACATTATCTTGAATAGGAGCTTAAAATTAATATGTAGTCTTTCAATTTACCTGATAGTATGTCTGAATGGATCGATTGTGATGTGTCCGATGTCCGTAAAGGAAAATATGATATTTGAACCTAAATGGTTCTAAATTCGAAAAACACAAAAAATGATGGAATTTTACCGGAATTGGATTGAAAATATCAACTTGTGTTAAACTTGATAATTGAATTGTTGGTATAAAAAGGTTGGATTGTGTTTTGTCCCTATGTCCCTAAAGTAAATATGATATTTGACCATTTGCGGTTCTAAATTCGAAAAACAAAAAAGATGATGGAATTTTGTCGGAGTAGATTTGAAAATCAAATTTGATATTTGAATCAAGTTGTCCGAAACTTGATAAATTAAAATTGATGGAATCGGTTGTTGGAATGTAGGATCTCTGATCAACAAATCGCAAAATATGCGGTTCACTCAAGGTATGCCATTATGCTTTTTTAGCTATTCCTAATTTGATTCTTTAATCACTACTTACGTTTATTGATATTTTATGATGGATTTGGAAAAATGTGATATGTTTTTGCAATCATACACATTATCTTGAATAGGAGCTTAAAATTAATATGTAGTCTTTCAATTTACCTGATAGTATGTCTGTATTTGAACCTAAATAGTTCTAAAATCGAAAAACACAAAAAATTATGGAATTTTACCCGAATTGGATTGAAAATATCAAGTTGTGTTAAACTTGATAATTGAATTGTTGGTATAAAAAGGTTGGATTGTGTTTTGTCCCTATGTCCCTAAAGTAAATATGATATTTGACCATTTGTGGTTCTAAATTCGAAAAACAAAAAAGATGATGGAATTTTGTCGGAATAGATTTGAAAATCAAATTTGATATTTGAATCGAGTTGTCCTAAACTTGATAAATTAAAATTGATGGAATCGGTGGTTGGAATGTAGGATCTTTGATCAACAAATCGCAAAATATGCGGTTCACTCAAGGTATGCCATTATGCTTTTTTAGCTATTCCTAATTTGATTCTTTAATCACTACTTACGTTTATTGATATTTTATGATGGATTTGGAAAAATGTGATATGTTTTTGCAATCATACACATTATCTTGAATAGGAGCTTAAAATTAATATGTAGTCTTTCAATTTACCTGATAGTATATCTGTATGGATCGATTGTGATGTGTCCGTTGTCCGTAAAGCAAAATATGATATTTGAACCTAAATGGTTCTAAATTCGAAAAACACAAAAAATGATGGAATTTTACCCGAATTGGATTGAAAATATCAAGTTGTGTTAAACTTGATAATTGAATTGTTGGTATAAAAAGGTTGGATTGTGTTTTGTCCCTATGTCCCTAAAGTAAATATGATATTTGACCATTTGCGGTTCTAAATTCGAAAAACTAAAAAGATGATGGAATTTTGTCGGAATAGATTTGAAAATCAAATTTGATATTTGAATCAAGTTGTCCTAAACTTGATAAATTAAAATTGATGGAATCGGTTGTTGGAATGTAGGATCTCTGATCAACAAATCGCAAAATATGCGGTTCACTCAAGGTGTGCCATTATGCTTTTTTAGCTATTCCTAATTTGATTCTTTAATAACTACTTACGTTTATTGATATTTTATGATGGATTTGGAAAAATGTGATATGTTTTTGCAATCATACGCATTATCTTGAATAGGAGCTTAAAATTAATATGTAGTCTTTCAATTTTCCTGATGGTATGTCTGAATGGATCGATTGTGATGTGTCCGATGTCCGTAAATGAAAATATGATATTTGAACCTAAATAGTTCTAAATTCGAAAAACACAAAAAATGATGGAATTTTACCCGAATTGGATTGAAAATATCAAGTTGTGTTAAACTTGATAATTGAATTGTTGGTATAAAAAGGTTGGATTGTGTTTTGTCCCTATGTCCCTAAAGTAAATATGATATTTGACCATTTGCGGTTCTAAATTCGAAAAACAAAAAAGATGATGGAATTTTGTCGGAATAGATTTGAAAATCAAATTTGATATTTGAATCGAGTTGTCCTAAACTTGATAAATTAAAATTGATGGAATCAGTGGTTGGAATGTTGGATCTCTGATCAACAAATCGCAAAATATGCGGTTCACTCAAGGTATGCCATTATGCTTTTTTAGCTATTCCTAATTTGATTCTTTAATCACTACTTACGTTTATTGATATTTTATGATGGATTTGGAATAATGTGATATGTTTTTGCAATCATACACATTATCTTGAATAGGAGCTTAATATTAATATGTAGTCTTTCAATTTACCTGATAGTATGTCTGTATTTGAACCTAAATAGTTCTAAATTCGAAAAACACAAAAAATTATGGAATTTTACCCGAATTGGATTGAAAATATCAAGTTGTGTTAAACTTGATAATTGAATTGTTGGTATAAAAAGGTTGGATTGTGTTTTGTCGCTATGTCCCTAAAGTAAATATGATATTTGACCATTTGCGGTTCTAAATTTGAAAAACAAAAAAGATGATGGAATTTGGTCGGAATAGATTTGAAAATCAAATTGGATATTTGAATCAAGTTCTCCGAAACTTCATAAATTAAAATTGATGGAATCGATTGTTGGAATGTAGGATCTATGATCAACAAATCGCAAAATATGCGGTTCACTCAAGGTGTGCCATAATGCTTTTTTAGCTATTCCTAATTTGATTCTTTAATCACTACTTACGTTTATTGATATTTTATGATGGATTTGGAAAAATGTGATATGTTTTTGCAATCATACACATTATCTTGAATAGGAGCTTAAAATTAATATGTAGTCTTTCAATTTTCCTGATAGTATGTCTGAATGGATCGATTGTGATGTGTCCGATGTCCGTAAAGGAAAATATGATATTTGAACCTAAATGGTTCTAAATTCGAAAAACACAAAAAATGATGGAATTTTACCCGAATTGGATTGAAAATATCAAGTTGTGTTAAACTTGATAATTGAATTGTTGGTATAAAAAGGTTGGATTGTGTGTTGTCCCTATGTCCCTAAAGTAAATATGATATTTGACCATTTGCGGTTCTAAATTCGAAAAACTAAAAAGATGATGGAATTTGGTCGGAATAGATTTGAAAATCAAGTTTGATATTTGAATCAAGTTGTCCTAAACTTGATAAATTAAAATTGATGGAATCGGTTGTTGGAATGTAGGATCTCTGATCAACAAATCGCAAAATATGCGGTTCACTCAAGGTGTGCCATTATGCTTTTTTAGCTATTCCTAATTTGATTCTTTAATCACTACTTACGTATATTGATATTTTATGATGGATTTGGAAAAATGTGATATGTTTTTGCAATCATACACATTATCTTGAATAGGAGCTTAAAATTAATATGTAGTCCTTCAATTTTCCTGATAGTATGTCTGAATGGATCGATTGTGATGTGTCCGATGTCCGTAAATGAAAATATGATATTTGAACCTAAATAGTTCTAAATTCGAAAAACACAAAAAATGATGGAATTTTACCCGAATTGGATTGAAAATATCAAGTTGTGTTAAACTTGATAATTGAATTGTTGGTATAAAAAGGTTGGATTGTGTTTTGTCCCTATGTCCCTAAAGTAAATATGATATTTGACCATTTGCGGTTCTAAATTCGAAAAACAAAAAAGATGATGGAATTTTGTCGGAATAGATTTGAAAATCAAATTTGATATTTGAATCGAGTTGTCCTAAACTTGATAAATTAAAATTGATGGAATCGGTGGTTGGAATGTTGGATCTCTGATCAACAAATCGCAAAATATGCGGTTCACTCAAGGTATGCCATTATGCTTTTTTAGCTATTCCTAATTTGATTCTTTAATCACTACTTACGTTTATTGATATTTTATGATGGATTTGGAAAAATGTGATATGTTTTTGCAATCATACACATTATCTTGAATAGGAGCTTAAAATAAATATGTAGTCTTTCAATTTACCTGAGATAGTATGTCTGAATGGATCGATTGTGATGTGTCCGATGTCCGTAAAGGAAAATATGATATTTGAACTTAAATGGTTCTAAATTCGAAAAACACAAAAAATGATGGAATTTTACCCGAATTGGATTGAAAATATCAAGTTGTGTTAAACTTGATAATTGAATTGTTGGTATAAAAAGGTTGGATGGTGTTTTGTCCCTATGTCCCTAAAGTAAATATGATATTTGACCATTTGCGGTTCTAAATTCGATAAACTAAAAAGATGATGGAATTTTGTCGGAATAGATTTGAAAATCAAATTTGATATTTGAATCAAGTTGTCCTAAACTTGATAAATTAAAATTGATGGAATCGGTTGTTGGAATGTAGGATCTCTGATCAACAAATCGCAAAATATGCGGTTCACTCAAGGTATGCCATTATACTTTTTTAGCTATTCCTAATTTGATTCTTTAATCACTACTTACGGATATTGATATTTTATGATGGATTTGGAAAAATGTGATATGTGTTTGCAATCATACACATTATCTTGAATAGGAGCTTAAAATTAATATGTAGTCTTTCAATTTACCTGATAGTATGTCTGAATGGATCGATTGTGATGTGTCCGATGTCCGTAAATGAAAATATGGATATTTGAACCTAAATGGTTCTAAATTCGAAAAACACAAAAAATGATGGAATTTTACCCGAATTGGATTGAAAATATCAAGTTGTGTTAAACTTGATAATTGAATTGTTGGTATAAAAAGGTTGGATTGTGTGTTGTCCCTATGTCCCTAAAGTAAATATGATATTTGACCATTTGCGGTTCTAAATTCGAAAAACTAAAAAGATGATGGAATTTGGTCGGAATAGATTTGAAAATCAAGTTTGATATTTGAATCAAGTTGTCCTAAACTTGATAAATTAAAATTGATGGAATCGGTTGTTGGAATGTAGGATCTCTGATCAACAAATCGCAAAATATGCGGTTCACTCAAGGTGTGCCATTATGCTTTTTTAGCTATTCCTAATTTGATTCTTTAATCACTACTTACGTATATTGATATTTTATGATGGATTTGGAAAAATGTGATATGTTTTTGCAATCATACACATTATCTTGAATAGGAGCTTAAAATTAATATGTAGTCCTTCAATTTTCCTGATAGTATGTCTGAATGGATCGATTGTGATGTGTCCGATGTCCGTAAATGAAAATATGATATTTGAACCTAAATAGTTCTAAATTCGAAAAACACAAAAAATGATGGAATTTTACCCGAATTGGATTGAAAATATCAAGTTGTGTTAAACTTGATAATTGAATTGTTGGTATAAAAAGGTTGGATTGTGTTTTGTCCCTATGTCCCTAAAGTAAATATGATATTTGACCATTTGCGGTTCTAAATTCGAAAAACAAAAAAGATGATGGAATTTTGTCGGAATAGATTTGAAAATCAAATTTGATATTTGAATCGAGTTGTCCTAAACTTGATAAATTAAAATTGATGGAATCGGTGGTTGGAATGTTGGATCTCTGATCAACAAATCGCAAAATATGCGGTTCACTCAAGGTGTGCCATTATGCTTTTTTAGCTATTCCTAATTTGATTCTTTAATCACTACTTACGTTTATTGATATTTTATGATGGATTTGGAAAAATGTGATATGTTTTTGCAATCATACACATTATCTTGAATAGGAGCTTAAAATAAATATGTAGTCTTTCAATTTACCTGAGATAGTATGTCTGAATGGATCGATTGTGATGTGTCCGATGTCCGTAAAGGAAAATATGATATTTGAACTTAAATGGTTCTAAATTCGAAAAACACAAAAAATGATGGAATTTTACCCGAATTGGATTGAAAATATCAAGTTGTGTTAAACTTGATAATTGAATTGTTGGTATAAAAAGGTTGGATTGTGTTTTGTCCCTATGTCCCTAAAGTAAATATGATATTTGACCATTTGCGGTTCTAAATTCGATAAACTAAAAAGATGATGGAATTTTGTCGGAATAGATTTGAAAATCAAATTTGATATTTGAATCAAGTTGTCCTAAACTTGATAAATTAAAATTGATGGAATCGGTTGTTGGAATGTAGGATCTCTGATCAACAAATCGCAAAATATGCGGTTCACTCAAGGTATGCCATTATACTTTTTTAGCTATTCCTAATTTGATTCTTTAATCACTACTTACGGATATTGATATTTTATGATGGATTTGGAAAAATGTGATATGTGTTTGCAATCATACACATTATCTTGAATAGGAGCTTAAAATTAATATGTAGTCTTTCAATTTACCTGATAGTATGTCTGAATGGATCGATTGTGATGTGTCCGATGTCCGTAAATGAAAATATGGATATTTGAACCTAAATGGTTCTAAATTCGAAAAACACAAAAAATGATGGAATTTTACCCGAATTGGATTGAAAATATCAAGTTGTGTTAAACTTGATAATTGAATTGTTGGTATAAAAAGGTTGGATTGTGTTTTGTCCCTAAAGTAAATATGATATTTAACCATTTGCGGTTCTAAATTCGAAAAACTAAAAAGATGATGGAATTTTGTCGGAATAGATTTGAAAATCAAATTTGATATTTGAATCAAGTTGTCCGAAACTTGATAAATTAAAATTGATGGAATTGGTTGTGGGAATGTAGGATCTCTGATCAACAAATCGCACAATATGTGGTTCACTCAAGGTATGCCATTATGCTTTTTTAGCTATTCCTAATTTGATTCTTTAATCACTACTTACGTTTATTGATATTTTATGATGGATTTGGAAAAATGTGATATGTTTTTGCAATCATACACATTATCTTGAATAGGAGCTTAAAATTAATATGTAGTCTTTCGATTTACCTGATAGTATGTCTGAATGGATCGATTGTGATGTGTCCGATGTCCGTAAAGGAAAATATGATATTTGAACCTAAATGGTTCTAAATTCGAAAAACACAAAAAATGATGGAATTTTACCCGAATTGGATTGAAAATATCAAGTTGTGTTAAACTTGATAATTGAATTGTTGGTATAAAAAGGTTGGATTGTGTTTTGTCCCTATGTCCCTAAAGTAAATAAGATATTTGACCATTTGCGGTTCTAAATTCGAAAAACAAAAAAGATGATGGAATTTTGTCGGAATAGATTTGAAAATCAAATTTGATATTTGAATCAAGTTGTCCGAAACTTGATAAATTAAAATTGATCTAATCGGTTGTTGGAATGTAGGATCTCTGATCAACAAATCGCAAAATATGCGGTTCACTCAAGGTATGCCATTATGCTTTTTTAGCTATTCCTAATTTGATTCTTTAATCACTACTTACGTTTATTGATATTTTATGATGGATTTGGAAAAATGTGATATGTTTTTGCAATCATACACATTATCTTGAATAGGAGCTTAAAATTAATATGTAGTCTTTCAATTTACCTGATAGTATGTCTGTATTTGAACCTAAATAGTTCTAAATTCGAAAAACACAAAAAATGATGGAATTTTACCCGAATTCGATTGAAAATATCAAGTTGTGTTAAACTTGATAATTGAATTGTTGGTATAAAAAGGTTGGATTGTGTTTTGTCCCTATGTCCCTAAAGTAAATAAGATATTTGACCATTTGTGGTTCTAAATTCGAAAAACAAAAAAGATGATGGAATTTTGTCGGAATAGATTTGAAAATCAAATTTGATATTTGAATCGAGTTGTCCTAAACTTGATAAATTAAAATTGATGGAATCGGTGGTTGGAATGTAGGATCTCTGATCAACAAATCGCAAAATATGCGGTTCACTCAAGGTATGCCATTATGCTTTTTTAGCTATTCCTAATTTGATTCTTTAATCACTACTTACGTTTATTGATATTTTATGATGGATTTGGAAAAATGTGATATGTTTTTGCAATCATACACATTATCTTGAATAGGAGCTTAAAATTAATATGTAGTCTATCAATTTACCTGGTAGTATATCTGTATGGATCGATTGTGATGTGTCCGATGTCCGTAAAGGAAAATATGATATTTGAACCTAAATGGTTCTAAATTCGAAAAACACAAAAAATGATGGAATTTTACCTGAATTGGATTGAAAATATCAAGTTGTGTTAAACTTTATAATTGAATTGTTGGTATAAAAAGGTTGGATTGGGTGTTGTCCCTATGTCCCTAAAGTAAATATGATATTTGACCATTTGCGGTTCTAAATTCGAAAAACAAAAAAGATGATGGAATTTTGTCGGAATAGATTTGAAAATCAAATTTGATATTTGAATCGAGTTGTCCTAAAGTTGATAAATTAAAATTGATGGAATCGGTGGTTGGAATGTTGGATCTCTGATCAACAAATCGCAAAATATGCGGTTCACTCAAGGTGTGCCATTATGCTTTTTTAGCTATTCCTAATTTGATTCTTTAATCACTACTTACGTTTATTGATATTTTATGATGGATTTGGAAAAATGTGATATGTTTTTGCAATCATACACATTATCTTGAATAGGAGCTTAAAATTAATATGTAGTCTTTCAATTTTCCTGATAGTATGTCTGAATGGATCGATTGTGATGTGTCCGATGTCCGTAAAGGAAAATATGATATTTGAACCTAAATGGTTCTAAATTCGAAAAACACAAAAAATGATGGAATTTTACCCGAATTGGATTGAAAATATCAAGTTGTGTTAAACTTGATAATTGAATTGTTGGTATAAAAAGGTTGGATTGGGTGTTGTCCCTATGTCCCTAAAGTAAATATGATATTTGACCATTTGCGGTTCTAAATTCGAAAAACAAAAAAGATGATGGAATTTTGTCGGAATAGATTTGAAAATCAAATTTGATATTTGAATCGAGTTGTCCTAAACTTGATAAATTAAAATTGATGGAATCGGTGGTTGGAATGTTGGATCTCTGATCAACAAATCGCAAAATATGCGGTTCACTCAAGGTGTGCCATTATGCTTTTTTAGCTATTCCTAATTTGATTCTTTAATCACTACTTACGTTTATTGATATTTTATGATGGATTTGGAAAAATGTGATATGTTTTTGCAATCATACACATTATCTTGAATAGGAGCTTAAAATAAATATGTAGTCTTTCAATTTACCTGAGATAGTATGTCTGAATGGATCGATTGTGATGTGTCCGATGTCCGTAAAGGAAAATATGATATTTGAACTTAAATGGTTCTAAATTCGAAAAACACAAAAAATGATGGAATTTTACCCGAATTGGATTGAAAATATCAAGTTGTGTTAAACTTGATAATTGAATTGTTGGTATAAAAAGGTTGGATTGTGTTTTGTCCCTATGTCCCTAAAGTACATATGATATTTGACCATTTGCGGTTCTAAATTCGAAAAACTAAAAAGATGATGGAATTTTGTCGGAATAGATTTGAAAATCAAATTTGATATTTGAATCAAGTTGTCCTAAACTTGATTAATTAAAATTGATGGAATCGGTTGTTGGAATGTAGGATCTCTGATCAACAAATCGCAAAATATGCGGTTCACTCAAGGTATGCCATTATACTTTTTTAGCTATTCCTAATTTGATTCTTTAATCACTACTTACGGATATTGATATTTTATGATGGATTTGGAAAAATGTGATATGTGTTTGCAATCATACACATTATCTTGAATAGGAGCTTAAAATTAATATGTAGTCTTTCAATTTACCTGATAGTATGTCTGAATGGATCGATTGTGATGTGTCGGTTGTCCGTAAATGAAAATATGGATATTTGAACCTAAATGGTTCTAAATTCGAAAAACACAAAAAATGATGGAATTTTACCCGAATTGGATTGAAAATATCAAGTTGTGTTAAACTTGATAATTGAATTGTTGGTATAAAAAGGTTGGATTGTGTTTTGTCCCTATGTCCCTAAAGTAAATAAGATATTTGACCATTTGCGGTTCTAAATTCGAAAAACAAAAAAGATGATGGAATTTTGTCGGAATAGATTTGAAAATCAAATTTGATATTTGAATCAAGTTGTCCGAAACTTGATAAATTAAAATTGATCTAATCGGTTGTTGGAATGTAGGATCTCTGATCAACAAATCGCAAAATATGCGGTTCACTCAAGGTATGCCATTATGCTTTTTTAGCTATTCCTAATTTGATTCTTTAATCACTACTTACGTTTATTGATATTTTATGATGGATTTGGAAAAATGTGATATGTTTTTGCAATCATACACATTATCTTGAATAGGAGCTTAAAATTAATATGTAGTCTTTCAATTTACCTGATAGTATGTCTGAATGGATCGATTGTGATGTGTCCGATGTCCGTAAAGGAAAATATGATATTTGAACCTAAATGGTTCTAAATTCGAAAAACACAAAAAATGATGGAATTTTACCCGAATTGGATTGAAAATATCAAGTTGTGTTAAACTTGATAATTGAATTGTTGGTATAAAAAGGTTGGATTGGGTGTTGTCCCTATGTCCCTAAAGTAAATATGATATTTGACCATTTGCGGTTCTAAATTCGAAAAACTAAAAAGATGATGGAATTTTGTCGGAATAGATTTGAAAATCAAATTTGATATTTGAATCAAGTTGTCCTAAACTTGATAAATTAAAATTGATGGAATCGGTGGTGGGAATGTAGGATCTCTGATCAACAAATCGCAAAATATGCGGTTCACTCAAGGTATGCCATTATGCTTTTTTAGCTATTCCTAATTTGATTCTTTAATCACTACTTACGTTTATTGATATTTTATGATGGATTTGGAAAAATGTGATATGTTTTTGCAATCATACACATTATCTTGAATAGGAGCTTAAAATTAATATGTAGTCTTTCAATTTACCTGATAGTATGTCTGTATTTGAACCTAAATAGTTCTAAATTCGAAAAACACAAAAAATGATGGAATTTTACCCGAATTGGATTGAAAATATCAAGTTGTGTTAAACTTGATAATTGAATTGTTGGTATAAAAAGGTTGGATTGTGTTTTGTCCCTATGTCCCTAAAGTAAATATGATATTTGACCATTTGTGGTTCTAAATTCGAAAAACAAAAAAGATGATGGAATTTTGTCGGAATAGATTTGAAAATCAAATTTGATATTTGAATCGAGTTGTCCTAAACTTGATAAATTAAAATTGATGGAATCGGTGGTGGGAATGTAGGATCTCTGATCAACAAATCGCAAAATATGCGGTTCACTCAAGGTATGCCATTATGCTTTTTTAGCTATTCCTAATTTGATTCTTTAATCACTACTTACGTTTATTGATATTTTATGATGGATTTGGAAAAATGTGATATGTTTTTGCAATCATACACATTATCTTGAATAGGAGCTTAAAATTAATATGTAGTCTATCAATTTACCTGATAGTATATCTGTATGGATCGATTGTGATGTGTCCGATGTCCGTAAAGGAAAATATGATATTTGAACCTAAATGGTTCTAAATTCGAAAAACACAAAAAATGATGGAATTTTACCCGAATTGGATTGAAAATATCAAGTTGTGTTAAACTTGATAATTGAATTGTTGGTATAAAAAGGTTGGATTGTGTTTTGTCCCTATGTCCCTAAAGTAAATATGATATTTGACCATTTGCGGTTCTAAATTCGAAAAACAAAAAAGATGATGGAATTTGGTCGGAATAGATTTGAAAATCAAATTTGATATTTGAATCAAGTTCTCCGAAACTTCATAAATTAAAATTGATGGAATCGATTGTTGGAATGTAGGATCTATGATCAACAAATCGCAAAATATGCGGTTCACTCAAGGTGTGCCATTATGCTTTTTTAGCTATTCCTAATTTGATTCTTTAATCACTACTTACGTTTATTGATATTTTATGATGGATTTGGAAAAATGTGATATGTTTTTGCAATCATACACATTATCTTGAATAGGAGCTTAAAATTAATATGTAGTCTTTCAATTTTCCTGATAGTATGTCTGAATGGATCGATTGTGATGTGTCCGATGTCCGTAAAGGAAAATATGATATTTGAACCTAAATGGTTCTAAATTCGAAAAACACAAAAAATGATGGAATTTTACCCGAATTGGATTGAAAATATCAAGTTGTGTTAAACTTGATAATTGAATTGTTGGTATAAAAAGGTTGGATTGGGTGTTATCCCTATGTCCCTAAAGTAAATATGATATTTGACCATTTGCGGTTCTAAATTCGAAAAACTAAAAAGATGATGGAATTTTGTCGGAATAGATTTGAAAATCAAATTTGATATTTGAATCAAGTTGTCCTAAACTTGATAAATTAAAATTGATGGAATCGGTTGTTGGAATGTAGGATCTCTGATCAACAAATCGCAAAATATGCGGTTCACTCAAGGCGTGCCATTATGCTTTTTTAGCTATTCCTAATTTGATTCTTTAATCACTACTTACGTTTATTGATATTTTATGATGGATTTGGAAAAATGTGATATGTTTTTGCAATCATACACATTATCTTGAATAGGAGCTTAAAATTAATATGTAGTCTTTTAATTTTCCTGATAGTATGTCTGAATGGATCGATTGTGATGTGTCCGATGTCCGTAAATGAAAATATGATATTTGAACCTAAATAGTTCTAAATTCGAAAAACACAAAAAATGATGGAATTTTACCCGAATTGGATTGAAAATATCAAGTTGTGTTAAACTTGATAATTGAATTGTTGGTATAAAAAGGTTGGATTGTGTTTTGTCCCTATGTCCCTAAAGTAAATAAGATATTTGACCATTTGCGGTTCTAAATTCGAAAAACAAAAAAGATGATGGAATTTTGTCGGAATAGATTTGAAAATCAAATTTGATATTTGAATCAAGTTGTCCGAAACTTGATAAATTAAAATTGATCTAATCGGTTGTTGGAATGTAGGATCTCTGATCAACAAATCGCAAAATATGCGGTTCACTCAAGGTATGCCATTATGCTTTTTTAGCTATTCCTAATTTGATTCTTTAATCACTACTTACGTTTATTGATATTTTATGATGGATTTGGAAAAATGTGATATGTTTTTGCAATCATACACATTATCTTGAATAGGAGCTTAAAATTAATATGTAGTCTTTCAATTTACCTGATAGTATGTCTGTATTTGAACCTAAATAGTTGTAAATTCGAAAAACACAAAAAATGATGGAATTTTACCCGAATTGGATTGGAAATATCAAGTTGTGTTAAACTTGATAATTGAATTGTTGGTATAAAAAGGTTGGATTGTGTTTTGTCCCTATGTCCCTAAAGTAAATATGATATTTGACCATTTGCGGTTCTAAATTCGAAAAACAAAAAAGATGATGGAATTTGGTCGGAATAGATTTGAAAATCAAATTTGATATTTGAATCAAGTTCTCCGAAACTTCATAAATTAAAATTGATGGAATCGATTGTTGGAATGTAGGATCTATGATCAACAAATCGCAAAATATGCGGTTCACTCAAGGTGTGCCATTATGCTTTTTTAGCTATTCCTAATTTGATTCTTTAATCACTACTTACGTTTATTGATATTTTATGATGGATTTGGAAAAATGTGATATGTTTTTGCAATCATACACATTATCTTGAATAGGAGCTTAAAATTAATATGTAGTCTTTCAATTTTCCTGATAGTATGTCTGAATGGATCGATTGTGATGTGTCCGATGTCCGTATAGGAAAATATGATATTTGAACCTAAATGGTTCTAAATTCGAAAAACACAAAAAATGATGGAATTTTACCCGAATTGGATTGAAAATATCAAGTTGTGTTAAACTTGATAATTGAATTGTTGGTATAAAAAGGTTGGATTGGGTGTTGTCCCTATGTCCCTAAAGTAAATATGATATTTGACCATTTGCGGTTCTAAATTCGAAAAACTAAAAAGATGATGGAATTTTGTCGGAATAGATTTGAAAATCAAATTTGATATTTGAATCAAGTTGTCCTAAACTTGATAAATTAAAATTGATGGAATCGGTTGTTGGAATGTAGGATCTCTGATCAACAAATCGCAAAATATGCGGTTCACTCAAGGCGTGCCATTATGCTTTTTTAGCTATTCCTAATTTGATTCTTTAATCACTACTTACGTTTATTGATATTTTATGATGGATTTGGAAAAATGTGATATGTTTTTGCAATCATACACATTATCTTGAATAGGAGCTTAAAATTAATATGTAGTCTTTTAATTTTCCTGATAGTATGTCTGAATGGATCGATTGTGATGTGTCCGATGTCCGTAAATGAAAATATGATATTTGAACCTAAATAGTTCTAAATTCGAAAAACACAAAAAATGATGGAATTTTACCCGAATTGGATTGAAAATATCAAGTTGTGTTAAACTTGATAATTGAATTGTTGGTATAAAAAGGTTGGATTGTGTTTTGTCCCTATGTCCCTAAAGTAAATAAGATATTTGACCATTTGCGGTTCTAAATTCGAAAAACAAAAAAGATGATGGAATTTTGTCGGAATAGATTTGAAAATCAAATTTGATATTTGAATCAAGTTGTCCGAAACTTGATAAATTAAAATTGATCTAATCGGTTGTTGGAATGTAGGATCTCTGATCAACAAATCGCAAAATATGCGGTTCACTCAAGGTATGCCATTATGCTTTTTTAGCTATTCCTAATTTGATTCTTTAATCACTACTTACGTTTATTGATATTTTATGATGGATTTGGAAAAATGTGATATGTTTTTGCAATCATACACATTATCTTGAATAGGAGCTTAAAATTAATATGTAGTCTTTCAATTTACCTGATAGTATGTCTGTATTTGAACCTAAATAGTTCTAAATTCGAAAAACACAAAAAAATGATGGAATTTTACCCGAATTGGATTGAAAATATCAAGTTGTGTTAAACTTGATAATTGAATTGTTGGTATAAAAAGGTTGGATTGTGTTTTGTCCCTATGTCCCTAAAGTAAATATGATATTTGACCATTTGTGGTTCTAAATTCGAAAAACAAAAAAGATGATGGAATTTTGTCGGAATAGATTTGAAAATCAAATTTGATATTTGAATCGAGTTGTCCTAAACTTGATAAATTAAAATTGATGGAATCGGTGGTGGGAATGTAGGATCTCTGATCAACAAATCGCAAAATATGCGGTTCACTCAAGGTATGCCATTATGCTTTTTTAGCTATTCCTAATTTGATTCTTTAATCACTACTTACGTTTATTGATATTTTATGATGGATTTGGAAAAATGTGATATGTTTTTGCAATCATACACATTATCTTGAATAGGAGCTTAAAATTAATATGTAGTCTATCAATTTACCTGATAGTATATCTGTATGGATCGATTGTGATGTGTCCGATGTCCGTAAAGGAAAATATGATATTTGAACCTAAATGGTTCTAAATTCGAAAAACACAAAAAATGATGGAATTTTACCCGAATTGGATTGAAAATATCAAGTTGTGTTAAACTTGATAATTGAATTGTTGGTATAAAAAGGTTGGATTGTGTTTTGTCCCTATGTCCCTAAAGTAAATATGATATTTGACCATTTGCGGTTCTAAATTCGAAAAACAAAAAAGATGATGGAATTTGGTCGGAATAGATTTGAAAATCAAATTTGATATTTGAATCAAGTTCTCCGAAACTTCATAAATTAAAATTGATGGAATCGATTGTTGGAATGTAGGATCTATGATCAACAAATCGCAAAATATGCGGTTCACTCAAGGTGTGCCATTATGCTTTTTTAGCTATTCCTAATTTGATTCTTTAATCACTACTTACGTTTATTGATATTTTATGATGGATTTGGAAAAATGTGATATGTTTTTGCAATCATACACATTATCTTGAATAGGAGCTTAAAATTAATATGTAGTCTTTCAATTTTCCTGATAGTATGTCTGAATGGATCGATTGTGATGTGTCCGATGTCCGTAAAGGAAAATATGATATTTGAACCTAAATGGTTCTAAATTCGAAAAACACAAAAAATGATGGAATTTTACCCGAATTGGATTGAAAATATCAAGTTGTGTTAAACTTGATAATTGAATTGTTGGTATAAAAAGGTTGGATTGGGTGTTATCCCTATGTCCCTAAAGTAAATATGATATTTGACCATTTGCGGTTCTAAATTCGAAAAACTAAAAAGATGATGGAATTTTGTCGGAATAGATTTGAAAATCAAATTTGATATTTGAATCAAGTTGTCCTAAACTTGATAAATTAAAATTGATGGAATCGGTTGTTGGAATGTAGGATCTCTGATCAACAAATCGCAAAATATGCGGTTCACTCAAGGCGTGCCATTATGCTTTTTTAGCTATTCCTAATTTGATTCTTTAATCACTACTTACGTTTATTGATATTTTATGATGGATTTGGAAAAATGTGATATGTTTTTGCAATCATACACATTATCTTGAATAGGAGCTTAAAATTAATATGTAGTCTTTTAATTTTCCTGATAGTATGTCTGAATGGATCGATTGTGATGTGTCCGATGTCCGTAAATGAAAATATGATATTTGAACCTAAATAGTTCTAAATTCGATAAACACAAAAAATGATGGAATTTTACCCGAATTGGATTGAAAATATCAAGTTGTGTTAAACTTGATAATTGAATTGTTGGTATAAAAAGGTTGGATTGTGTTTTGTCCCTATGTCCCTAAAGTAAATAAGATATTTGACCATTTGCGGTTCTAAATTCGAAAAACAAAAAAGATGATGGAATTTTGTCGGAATAGATTTGAAAATCAAATTTGATATTTGAATCAAGTTGTCCGAAACTTGATAAATTAAAATTGATCTAATCGGTTGTTGGAATGTAGGATCTCTGATCAACAAATCGCAAAATATGCGGTTCACTCAAGGTATGCCATTATGCTTTTTTAGCTATTCCTAATTTGATTCTTTAATCACTACTTACGTTTATTGATATTTTATGATGGATTTGGAAAAATGTGATATGTTTTTGCAATCATACACATTATCTTGAATAGGAGCTTAAAATTAATATGTAGTCTTTCAATTTACCTGATAGTATGTCTGTATTTGAACCTAAATAGTTCTAAATTCGAAAAACACAAAAAATGATGGAATTTTACCCGAATTGGATTGAAAATATCAAGTTGTGTTAAACTTGATAATTGAATTGTTGGTATAAAAAGGTTGGATTGTGTTTTGTCCCTATGTCCCTAAAGTAAATATGATATTTGACCATTTGTGGTTCTAAATTCGAAAAACAAAAAAGATGATGGAATTTTGTCGGAATAGATTTGAAAATCAAATTTGATATTTGAATCGAGTTGTCCTAAACTTGATAAATTAAAATTGATGGAATCGGTGGTGGGAATGTAGGATCTCTGATCAACAAATCGCAAAATATGCGGTTCACTCAAGGTATGCCATTATGCTTTTTTAGCTATTCCTAATTTGATTCTTTAATCACTACTTACGTTTATTGATATTTTATGATGGATTTGGAAAAATGTGATATGTTTTTGCAATCATACACATTATCTTGAATAGGAGCTTAAAATTAATATGTAGTCTATCAATTTACCTGATAGTATATCTGTATGGATCGATTGTGATGTGTCCGATGTCCGTAAAGGAAAATATGATATTTGAACCTAAATGGTTCTAAATTCGAAAAACACAAAAAATGATGGAATTTTACCCGAATTGGATTGAAAATATCAAGTTGTGTTAAACTTGATAATTGAATTGTTGGTATAAAAAGGTTGGATTGTGTTTTGTCCCTATGTCCCTAAAGTAAATATGATATTTGACCATTTGCGGTTCTAAATTCGAAAAACAAAAAAGATGATGGAATTTGGTCGGAATAGATTTGAAAATCAAATTTGATATTTGAATCAAGTTCTCCGAAACTTCATAAATTAAAATTGATGGAATCGATTGTTGGAATGTAGGATCTATGATCAACAAATCGCAAAATATGCGGTTCACTCAAGGTGTGCCATTATGCTTTTTTAGCTATTCCTAATTTGATTCTTTAATCACTACTTACGTTTATTGATATTTTATGATGGATTTGGAAAAATGTGATATGTTTTTGCAATCATACACATTATCTTGAATAGGAGCTTAAAATTAATATGTAGTCTTTCAATTTTCCTGATAGTATGTCTGAATGGATCGATTGTGATGTGTCCGATGTCCGTAAAGGAAAATATGATATTTGAACCTAAATGGTTCTAAATTCGAAAAACACAAAAAATGATGGAATTTTACCCGAATTGGATTGAAAATATCAAGTTGTGTTAAACTTGATAATTGAATTGTTGGTATAAAAAGGTTGGATTGGGTGTTATCCCTATGTCCCTAAAGTAAATATGATATTTGACCATTTGCGGTTCTAAATTCGAAAAACTAAAAAGATGATGGAATTTTGTCGGAATAGATTTGAAAATCAAATTTGATATTTGAATCAAGTTGTCCTAAACTTGATAAATTAAAATTGATGGAATCGGTTGTTGGAATGTAGGATCTCTGATCAACAAATCGCAAAATATGCGGTTCACTCAAGGTATGCCATTATGCTTTTTTAGCTATTCCTAATTTGATTCTTTAATCACTACTTACGTTTATTGATATTTTATGATGGATTTGGAAAAATGTGATATGTTTTTGCAATCATACACATTATCTTGAATAGGAGCTTAAAATTAATATGTAGTCTTTCAATTTACCTGATAGTATGTCTGTATTTGAACCTAAATAGTTCTAAATTCGAAAAACACAAAAAATGATGGAATTTTACCCGAATTGGATTGAAAATATCAAGTTGTGTTAAACTTGATAATTGAATTGTTGGTATAAAAAGGTTGGATTGTGTTTTGTCCCTATGTCCCTAAAGTAAATATGATATTTGACCATTTGTGGTTCTAAATTCGAAAAACAAAAAAGATGATGGAATTTTGTCGGAATAGATTTGAAAATCAAATTTGATATTTGAATCGAGTTGTCCTAAACTTGATAAATTAAAATTGATGGAATCGGTGGTGGGAATGTAGGATCTCTGATCAACAAATCGCAAAATATGCGGTTCACTCAAGGTATGCCATTATGCTTTTTTAGCTATTCCTAATTTGATTCTTTAATCACTACTTACGTTTATTGATATTTTATGATGGATTTGGAAAAATGTGATATGTTTTTGCAATCATACACATTATCTTGAATAGGAGCTTAAAATTAATATGTAGTCTATCAATTTACCTGATAGTATATCTGTATGGATCGATTGTGATGTGTCCGATGTCCGTAAAGGAAAATATGATATTTGAACCTAAATGGTTCTAAATTCGAAAAACACAAAAAATGATGGAATTTTACCCGAATTGGATTGAAAATATCAAGTTGTGTTAAACTTGATAATTGAATTGTTGGTATAAAAAGGTTGGATTGTGTTTTGTCCCTATGTCCCTAAAGTAAATATGATATTTGACCATTTGCGGTTCTAAATTCGAAAAACAAAAAAGATGATGGAATTTGGTCGGAATAGATTTGAAAATCAAATTTGATATTTGAATCAAGTTCTCCGAAACTTCATAAATTAAAATTGATGGAATCGATTGTTGGAATGTAGGATCTATGATCAACAAATCGCAAAATATGCGGTTCACTCAAGGTGTGCCATTATGCTTTTTTAGCTATTCCTAATTTGATTCTTTAATCACTACTTACGTTTATTGATATTTTATGATGGATTTGGAAAAATGTGATATGTTTTTGCAATCATACACATTATCTTGAATAGGAGCTTAAAATTAATATGTAGTCTTTCAATTTTCCTGATAGTATGTCTGAATGGATCGATTGTGATGTGTCCGATGTCCGTAAAGGAAAATATGATATTTGAACCTAAATGGTTCTAAATTCGAAAAACACAAAAAATGATGGAATTTTACCCGAATTGGATTGAAAATATCAAGTTGTGTTAAACTTGATAATTGAATTGTTGGTATAAAAAGGTTGGATTGGGTGTTATCCCTATGTCCCTAAAGTAAATATGATATTTGACCATTTGCGGTTCTAAATTCGAAAAACTAAAAAGATGATGGAATTTTGTCGGAATAGATTTGAAAATCAAATTTGATATTTGAATCAAGTTGTCCTAAACTTGATAAATTAAAATTGATGGAATCGGTTGTTGGAATGTAGGATCTCTGATCAACAAATCGCAAAATATGCGGTTCACTCAAGGCGTGCCATTATGCTTTTTTAGCTATTCCTAATTTGATTCTTTAATCACTACTTACGTTTATTGATATTTTATGATGGATTTGGAAAAATGTGATATGTTTTTGCAATCATACACATTATCTTGAATAGGAGCTTAAAATTAATATGTAGTCTTTTAATTTTCCTGATAGTATGTCTGAATGGATCGATTGTGATGTGTCCGATGTCCGTAAATGAAAATATGATATTTGAACCTAAATAGTTCTAAATTCGATAAACACAAAAAATGATGGAATTTTACCCGAATTGGATTGAAAATATCAAGTTGTGTTAAACTTGATAATTGAATTGTTGGTATAAAAAGGTTGGATTGTGTTTTGTCCCTATGTCCCTAAAGTAAATATGATATTTGACCATTTGCGGTTCTAAATTCGAAAAACTAAAAAGATGATGGAATTTTGTCGGAATAGATTTGAAAATCAAATTTGATATTTGAATCAAGTTGTCCTAAACTTGATAAATTAAAATTGATGGAATCGGTTGTTGGAATGTAGGATCTCTGATCAACAAATCGCAAAATATGCGGTTCACTCAAGGCGTGCCATTATGCTTTTTTAGCTATTCCTAATTTGATTCTTTAATCACTACTTACGTTTATTGATATTTTATGATGGATTTGGAAAAATGTGATATGTTTTTGCAATCATACACATTATCTTGAATAGGAGCTTAAAATTAATATGTAGTCTTTTAATTTTCCTGATAGTATGTCTGAATGGATCGATTGTGATGTGTCCGATGTCCGTAAATGAAAATATGATATTTGAACCTAAATAGTTCTAAATTCGAAAAACACAAAAAATGATGGAATTTTACCCGAATTGGATTGAAAATATCAAGTTGTGTTAAACTTGATAATTGAATTGTTGGTATAAAAAGGTTGGATTGTGTTTTGTCCCTATGTCCCTAAAGTAAATATGATATTTGACCATTTGCGGTTCTAAATTCGAAAAACTAAAAAGATGATGGAATTTTGTCGGAATAGATTTGAAAATCAAATTTGATATTTGAATCGAGTTGTCCTAAACTTGATAAATTAAAATTGATGGAATCGGTTGTTGGAATGTAGGATCTCTGATCAACAAATCGCAAAATATGTGGTTCACTCAAGGTATGCCATTATGCTTTTTTAGCTATTCCTAATTTGATTCTTTAATCACTACTTACGTTTATTGATATTTTATGATGGATTTGGAAAAATGTGATATGTTTTTGCAATCATACACATTATCTTGAATAGGAGCTTAAAATTAATATGTAGTCTTTCAATTTTCCTGATAGTATGTCTGAATGGATCGATTGTGATGTGTCCGATGTCCGTAAATGAAAATATGATATTTGAACCTAAATAGTTCTAAATTCGAAAAACACAAAAAATGATGGAATTTTACCCGAATTGGATTGAAAATATCAAGTTGTGTTAAACTTGATAATTGAATTGTTGGTATAAAAAGGTTGGATTGTGTTTTGTCCCTATGTCCCTAAAGTAAATATGATATTTGACCATTTGTGGTTCTAAATTCGAAAAACAAAAAAGATGATGGAATTTTGTCGGAATAGATTTGAAAATCAAATTTGATATTTGAATCGAGTTGTCCTAAACTTGATAAATTAAAATTGATGGAATCGGTGGTGGGAATGTAGGATCTCTGATCAACAAATCGCAAAATATGCGGTTCACTCAAGGTATGCCATTATGCTTTTTTAGCTATTCCTAATTTGATTCTTTAATCACTACTTACGTTTATTGATATTTTATGATGGATTTGGAAAAATGTGATATGTTTTTGCAATCATACACATTATCTTGAATAGGAGCTTAAAATTAATATGTAGTCTATCAATTTACCTGATAGTATATCTGTATGGATCGATTGTGATGTGTCCGATGTCCGTAAAGGAAAATATGATATTTGAACCTAAATGGTTCTAAATTCGAAAAACACAAAAAATGATGGAATTTTACCCGAATTGGATTGAAAATATCAAGTTGTGTTAAACTTGATAATTGAATTGTTGGTATAAAAAGGTTGGATTGTGTTTTGTCCCTATGTCCCTAAAGTAAATATGATATTTGACCATTTGCGGTTCTAAATTCGAAAAACAAAAAAGATGATGGAATTTGGTCGGAATAGATTTGAAAATCAAATTTGATATTTGAATCAAGTTCTCCGAAACTTCATAAATTAAAATTGATGGAATCGATTGTTGGAATGTAGGATCTATGATCAACAAATCGCAAAATATGCGGTTCACTCAAGGTGTGCCATTATGCTTTTTTAGCTATTCCTAATTTGATTCTTTAATCACTACTTACGTTTATTGATATTTTATGATGGATTTGGAAAAATGTGATATGTTTTTGCAATCATACACATTATCTTGAATAGGAGCTTAAAATTAATATGTAGTCTTTCAATTTTCCTGATAGTATGTCTGAATGGATCGATTGTGATGTGTCCGATGTCCGTAAAGGAAAATATGATATTTGAACCTAAATGGTTCTAAATTCGAAAAACACAAAAAATGATGGAATTTTACCCGAATTGGATTGAAAATATCAAGTTGTGTTAAACTTGATAATTGAATTGTTGGTATAAAAAGGTTGGATTGGGTGTTATCCCTATGTCCCTAAAGTAAATATGATATTTGACCATTTGCGGTTCTAAATTCGAAAAACTAAAAAGATGATGGAATTTTGTCGGAATAGATTTGAAAATCAAATTTGATATTTGAATCAAGTTGTCCTAAACTTGATAAATTAAAATTGATGGAATCGGTTGTTGGAATGTAGGATCTCTGATCAACAAATCGCAAAATATGCGGTTCACTCAAGGCGTGCCATTATGCTTTTTTAGCTATTCCTAATTTGATTCTTTAATCACTACTTACGTTTATTGATATTTTATGATGGATTTGGAAAAATGTGATATGTTTTTGCAATCATACACATTATCTTGAATAGGAGCTTAAAATTAATATGTAGTCTTTTAATTTTCCTGATAGTATGTCTGAATGGATCGATTGTGATGTGTCCGATGTCCGTAAATGAAAATATGATATTTGAACCTAAATAGTTCTAAATTCGATAAACACAAAAAATGATGGAATTTTACCCGAATTGGATTGAAAATATCAAGTTGTGTTAAACTTGATAATTGAATTGTTGGTATAAAAAGGTTGGATTGTGTTTTGTCCCTATGTCCCTAAAGTAAATATGATATTTGACCATTTGCGGTTCTAAATTCGAAAAACTAAAAAGATGATGGAATTTTGTCGGAATAGATTTGAAAATCAAATTTGATATTTGAATCAAGTTGTCCTAAACTTGATAAATTAAAATTGATGGAATCGGTTGTTGGAATGTAGGATCTCTGATCAACAAATCGCAAAATATGCGGTTCACTCAAGGCGTGCCATTATGCTTTTTTAGCTATTCCTAATTTGATTCTTTAATCACTACTTACGTTTATTGATATTTTATGATGTATTTGGAAAAATGTGATATGTTTTTGCAATCATACACATTATCTTGAATAGGAGCTTAAAATTAATATGTAGTCTTTTAATTTTCCTGATAGTATGTCTGAATGGATCGATTGTGATGTGTCCGATGTCCGTAAATGAAAATATGATATTTGAACCTAAATAGTTCTAAATTCGAAAAACACAAAAAATGATGGAATTTTACCCGAATTGGATTGAAAATATCAAGTTGTGTTAAACTTGATAATTGAATTGTTGGTATAAAAAGGTTGGATTGTGTTTTGTCCCTATGTCCCTAAAGTAAATATGATATTTGACCATTTGCGGTTCTAAATTCGAAAAACAAAAAAGATGATGGAATTTTGTCGGAATAGATTTGAAAATCAAATTTGATATTTGAATCGAGTTGTCCTAAACTTGATAAATTAAAGTTGATGGAATCGGTGGTTGGAATGTAGGATCTCTGATCAACAAATCGCAAAATATGCGGTTCACTCAAGGTATGCCATTATGCTTTTTTAGCTATTCCTAATTTGATTCTTTAATCACTACTTACGTTTATTGATATTTTATGATGGATTTGGAAAAATGTGATATGTTTTTGCAATCATACACATTATCTTGAATAGGAGCTTAAAATTAATATGTAGTCTTTCAATTTACCTGATAGTATATCTGTATGGATCGATTGTGATGTGTCCGATGTCCGTAAAGGAAAATATGATATTGGAACCTAAATGGTTCTAAATTCGAAAAACACAAAAAATGATGGAATTTTACCCGAATTGGATTGAAAATATCAAGTTGTGTTAAACTTGATAATTGAATTGTTGGTATAAAAAGGTTGGATTGTGTTTTGTCCCTATGTCCCTAAAGTAAATATGATATTTGACCATTTGCGGTTCTAAATTCGAAAAACTAAAAAGATGATGGAATTTTGTCGGAATAGATTTGAAAATCAAATTTGATATTTGAATCAAGTTGTCCTAAACTTGATAAATTAAAATTGATGGAATCGGTTGTTGGAATGTAGGATCTCTGATCAACAAATCGCAAAATATGCGGTTCACTCAAGGTATGCCATTATACTTTTTTAGCTATTCCTAATTTGATTCTTTAATCACTACTTACGTTTATTGATATTTTATGATGGATTTGGAAAAATGTGATATGTGTTTGCAATCATACACATTATCTTGAATAGGAGCTTAAAATTAATATGTAGTCTTTCAATTTACCTGATAGTATGTCTGAATGGATCGATTGTGATGTGTCCGATGTCCGTAAATGAAAATATGATATTTGAACCTAAATAGTTCTAAATTTGAAAAACACAAAAATTGATGGAATTTTACCCGAATTGGATTGAAAATATCAAGTTGTGTTAAACTTGATAATTGAATTGTTGGTATAAAAAGGTTGGATTGTGTTTTGTCCCTATGTCCCTAAAGTAAATATGATATTTGACCATTTGCGGTTCTAAATTCGAAAAACTAAAAAGATGATGGAATTTTGTCGGAATAGATTTGAAAATCAAATTTGATATTTGAATCAAGTTGTCCAAAACTTGATAAATTAAAATTGATGGAATCGGTTGTTGGAATGTAGGATCTCTGATCAACAAATCGCAAAATATGCGGTTCACTCAAGGTATGCCATTATACTTTTTTAGCTATTCCTAATTTGATTCTTTAATCACTACTTACGTTTATTGATATTTTATGATGGATTTGGAAAAATGTGATATGTGTTTGCAATCATACACATTATCTTGAATAGGAGCTTAAAATTAATATGTAGTCTTTCAATTTACCTGATAGTATGTCTGAATGGATCGATTGTGATGTGTCCGATGTCCGTAAATGAAAATATGATATTTGAACCTAAATAGTTCTAAATTTGAAAAACACAAAAATTGATGGAATTTTACCCGAATTGGATTGAAAATATCAAGTTGTGTTAAACTTGATAATTGAATTGTTGGTATAAAAAGGTTGGATTGTGTTTTGTCCCTATGTCCCTAAAGTAAATATGATATTTGACCATTTGCGGTTCTAAATTCGAAAAACTAAAAAGATGATGGAATTTTGTCGGAATAGATTTGAAAATCAAATTTGATATTTGAATCAAGTTGTCCAAAACTTGATAAATTAAAATTGATGGAATCGGTTGTTGGAATGTAGGATCTCTGATCAACAAATCGCAAAATATGCGGTTCACTCAAGGTATGCCATTATACTTTTTTAGCTATTCCTAATTTGATTCTTTAATCACTACTTACGTTTATTGATATTTTATGATGGATTTGGAAAAATGTGATATGTGTTTGCAATCATACACATTATCATGAATAGGAGCTTAAAATTAATATGTAGTCTTTCAATTTACCTGATAGTATGTCTGAATGGATCGATTGTGATGTGTCCGATGTCCGTAAATGAAAATATGGATATTTGAACCTAAATGGTTCTAAATTCGAAAAACACAAAAAATGATGGAATTTTACCCGAATTGGATTGAAAATATCAAGTTGTGTTAAACTTGATAATTGAATTGTTGGTATAAAAAGGTTGGATTGTGTTTTGTCCCTATGTCCCTAAAGTAAATATGATATTTAACCATTTGCGGTTCTAAATTCGAAAAACAAAAAAGATGATGGAATTTTGTCGGAATAGATTTGAAAATCAAATTTGATATTTGAATCAAGTTGTCCGAAACTTGATAAATTAAAATTGATGGAATTGGTTGTTGGAATGTAGGATCTCTGATCAACAAATCGCACAATATGCGGTTCACTCAAGGTATGCCATTATGCTTTTTTAGCTATTCCTAATTTGATTCTTTAATCACTACTTACGTTTATTGATATTTTATGATGGATTTGGAAAAATGTGATATGTTTTTGCAATCATACACATTATCTTGAATAGGAGCTTAACATTAATATGTAGTCTTTCAATTTACCTGATAGTATGTCTGTATTTGAACCTAAATAGTTCTAAATTCGAAAAACACAAAAAATGATGGAATTTTACCCAAATTGGATTGAAAATATCAAGTTATGTTAAACTTGATAATTGAATTGTTGGTATAAAAAGGTTGGATTGTGTTTTGTTCCTATGTCCCCAAAGTAAATATGATATTTGACCATTTGCGGTTCTAAATTCGAAAAACTAAAAAGATGATGGAATTTTGTCGGAATAGATTTGAAAATCAAATTTGATATTTGAATCAAGTTGTCCTAAACTTGATAAATTAAAATTGATGGAATCGGTTGTTGGAATGTAGGATCTCTGATCAACAAATCGCAAAATATGCGGTTCACTCAAGGTATGCCATTATACTTTTTTAGCTATTCCTAATTTGATTCTTTAATCACTACTTACGTTTATAGATATTTTATGATGGATTTGGAAAAATGTGATATGTGTTTGCAATCATACACATTATCTTGAATAGGAGCTTAAAATTAATATGTAGTCTTTCAATTTACCTGATAGTATGTCTGAATGGATCGATTGTGATGTGTCCGATGTCCGTGAATGAAAATATGATATTTGAACCTAAATGGTTCTAAATTCGAAAAACACAAAAAATGATGGAATTTTACCCGAATTGGATTGAAAATATCAAGTTGTGTTAAACTTGATAATTGAATTGTTGGTATAAAAAGGTTGGATTGTGTTTTGTCCCTATGTCCCTAAAGTAAATATGATATTTAACCATTTGCGGTTCTAAATTCGAAAAACTAAAAAGATGATGGAATTTTGTCGGAATAGATTTGAAAATCAAATTTGATATTTGAATCAAGTTGTCCGAAACTTGATAAATTAAAATTGATGGAATTGGTTGTTGGAATGTAGGATCTCTGATCAACAAATCGCACAATATGCGGTTCACTCAAGGTATGCCATTATGCTTTTTTAGCTTTTCCTAATTTGATTCTTTAATCACTACTTACGTTTATTGATATTTTATGATGGATTTGGAAAAATGTGATATGTTTTTGCAATCATACACATTATCTTGAATAGGAGCTTAAAATTAATATGTAGTCTTTCAATTTTCCTGATAGTATGTCTGAATGGATCGATTGTGATGTGTCTGATGTCCGTAAATAAAAATATGATATTTGAACCTAAATAGTTCTAAATTCGAAAAACACAAAAAATGATGGAATTTTACCCGAATTGGATTGAAAATATCAAGTTGTGTTAAACTTGATAATTGAATTGTTGGTATAAAAAGGTTGGATTGTGTTTTGTCCCTATGTCCCTAAAGTAAATATGATATTTGACCATTTGCGGTTCTAAATTCGAAAAACAAAAAAGATGATGGAATTTTGTCGGAATAGATTTGAAAATCAAATTTGATATTTGAATCGAGTTGTCCTAAACTTGATAAATTAAAATTGATGGAATCGGTGGTTGGAATGTTGGATCTCTGATCAACAAATCGCAAAATATGCGGTTCACTCAAGGTATGCCATTATGCTTTTTTAGCTATTCCTAATTTGATTCTTTAATCACTACTTACGTTTATTGATATTTTATGATGGATTTGGAAAAATGTGATATGTTTTTGCAATCATACACATTATCTTGAATAGGAGCTTAAAATTAATATGTAGTCTTCCAATTTACCTGATAGTATGTCTGAATGGATCGATTGTGATGTGTCCGATGTCCGTAAAGGAAAATATGATATTTGAACCTAAATGGTTCTAAATTCGAAAAACACAAAAAATGATGGAATTTTACCGGAATTGGATTGAAAATATCAAGTTGTGTTAAACTTGATAATTGAATTGTTGGTATAAAAAGGTTGGATTGTGTTTTGTCCCTATGTCCCTAAAGTAAATATGATATTTGACCATTTGCGGTTCTAAATTCGAAAAACTAAAAAGATGATGGAATTTTGTCGGAATAGATTTGAAAATCAAATTTGATATTTGAATCGAGTTGTCCTAAACTTGATAAATTAAAATTGATGGAATCGGTGGTTGGAATGTAGGATCTCTGATCAACAAATCGCAAAATATGCGGTTCACTCAAGGTATGCCATTATGCCTTTTTAGCTATTCCTAATTTGATTCTTTAATCACTACTTACGTTTATTGATATTTTATGATGGATTTGGAAAAATGTGATATGTTTTTGCAATCATACACATTATCTTGAATTGGAGCTTAAAATTAATATGTAGTCTTTCAATTTACCTGATAGTATGTCTGTATTTGAACCTAAATAGTTCTAAATTCGAAAAACACAAAAAATGATGGAATTTTACCCGAATTGGATTGAAAATATCAAGTTGTGTTAAACTTGATAATTGAATTGTTGGTATAAAAAGGTTGGATTGTGTTTTGTCCCTATGTCCCTAAAGTAAATATGATATTTGACCATTTGTGGTTCTAAATTCGAAAAACAAAAAAGATGATGGAATTTTGTCGGAATAGATTTGAAAATCAAATTTGATATTTGAATCGAGTTGTCCTAAACTTGATAAATTAAAATTGATGGAATCGGTGATTGGAATGTAGGATCTCTGATCAACAAATCGCAAAATATGCGGTTCACTCAAGGTATGCCATTATGCTTATTTAGCTATTCCTAATTTGATTCTTTAATCACTACTTACGTTTATTGATATTTTATGATGGATTTGGAAAAATGTGAAATGTTTTTGCAATCATACCCATTATCTTGAATAGGAGCTTAAAATTAATATGTAGTCTTTCAATTTACCTGATAGTATATCTATATGGATCGATTGTGATGTGTCCGATGTCCGTAAAGGAAAATATGATATTTGAACCTAAATGGTTCTAAATTCGAAAAACACAAAAAATGATGGAATTTTACCCGAATTGGATTGAAAATATCAAGTTGTGTTAAACTTGATAATTGAATTGTTGGTATAAAAAGGTTGGATTGTGTTTTGTCCCTATGTCCCTAAAGTAAATATGATATTTGACCATTTGCGGTTCTAAATTCGAAAAACTAAAAAGATGATGCAATTTTGTCGGAATAGATTTGAAAATCAAATTTGATATTTGAATCGAGTTGTCCTAAACTTGATAAATTAAAATTGATGGAATCGGTGGTTGGAATGTAGGATCTCTGATCAACAAATCGCAAAATATGCGGTTCACTCAAGGTATGCCATTATGCCTTTTTAGCTATTCCTAATTTGATTCTTTAATCACTACTTACGTTTATTGATATTTTATGATGGATTTGGAAAAATGTGATATGTTTTTGCAATCATACACATTATCTTGAATAGGAGCTTAAAATAAATATGTAGTCTTTCAATTTACCTGAGATAGTATGTCTGAATGGATCGATTGTGATGTGTCCGATGTCCGTAAAGGAAAATATGATATTTGAACTTAAATGGTTCTAAATTCGAAAAACACAAAAAATGATGGAATTTTACCCGAATTGGATTGAAAATATCAAGTTGTGTTAAACTTGATAATTGAATTGTTGGTATAAAAAGGTTGGATTGTGTTTTGTCCCTATGTCCCTAAAGTAAATATGATATTTGACCATTTGCGGTTCTAAATTCGAAAAACTAAAAAGATGATGGAATTTTGTCGGAATAGATTTGAAAATCAAATTTGATATTTGAATCAAGTTGTCCAAAACTTGATAAATTAAAATTGATGGAATCGGTTGTTGGAATGTAGGATCTCTGATCAACAAATCGCAAAATATGCGGTTCACTCAAGGTATGCCATTATACTTTTTTAGCTATTCCTAATTTGATTCTTTAATCACTACTTACGTTTATTGATATTTTATGATGGATTTGGAAAAATGTGATATGTGTTTGCAATCATACACATTATCTTGAATAGGAGCTTAAAATTAATATGTAGTCTTTCAATTTACCTGATAGTATGTCTGAATGGATCGATTGTGATGTGTCCGATGTCCGTAAATGAAAATATGGATATTTGAACCTAAATGGTTCTAAATTCGAAAAACACAAAAAATGATGGAATTTTACCCGAATTGGATTGAAAATATCAAGTTGTGTTAAACTTGATAATTGAATTGTTGGTATAAAAAGGTTGGATTGTGTTTTGTCCCTATGTCCCTAAAGTAAATATGATATTTAACCATTTGCGGTTCTAAATTCGAAAAACAAAAAAGATGATGGAATTTTGTCGGAATAGATTTGAAAATCAAATTTGATATTTGAATCAAGTTGTCCGAAACTTGATTAATTAAAATTGATGGAATTGGTTGTTGGAATGTAGGATCTCTGATCAACAAATCGCACAATATGCGGTTCACTCAAGGTATGCCATTATGCTTTTTTAGCTATTCCTAATTTGATTCTTTAATCACTACTTACGTTTATTGATATTTTATGATGGATTTGGAAAAATGTGATATGTTTTTGCAATCATACACATTATCTTGAATAGGAGCTTAACATTAATATGTAGTCTTTCAATTTACCTGATAGTATGTCTGTATTTGAACCTAAATAGTTCTAAATTCGAAAAACACAAAAAATGATGGAATTTTACCCAAATTGGATTGAAAATATCAAGTTATGTTAAACTTGATAATTGAATTGTTGGTATAAAAAGGTTGGATTGTGTTTTGTTCCTATGTCCCCAAAGTAAATATGATATTTGACCATTTGCGGTTCTAAATTCGAAAAACTAAAAAGATGATGGAATTTTGTCGGAATAGATTTGAAAATCAAATTTGATATTTGAATCAAGTTGTCCTAAACTTGATAAATTAAAATTGATGGAATCGGTTGTTGGAATGTAGGATCTCTGATCAACAAATCGCAAAATATGCGGTTCACTCAAGGTATGCCATTATACTTTTTTAGCTATTCCTAATTTGATTCTTTAATCACTACTTACGTTTATAGATATTTTATGATGGATTTGGAAAAATGTGATATGTGTTTGCAATCATACACATCTTCTTGAATAGGAGCTTAAAATTAATATGTAGTCGTTCAATTTACCTGATAGTATGTCTGAATGGATCGATTGTGATGTGTCCGATGTCCGTAAATAAAAATATGGATATTTGAACCTAAATGGTTCTAAATTCGAAAAACACAAAAAATGATGGAATTTTACCCGAATTGGATTGAAAATATCAAGTTGTGTTAAACTTGATAATTGAATTGTTGGTATAAAAAGGTTGGATTGTGTTTTGTCCCTATGTCCCTAAAGTAAATATGATATTTAACCATTTGCGGTTCTAAATTCGAAAAACAAAAAAGATGATGGAATTTTGTCGGAATAGATTTGAAAATCAAATTTGATATTTGAATCAAGTTGTCCGAAACTTGATAAATTAAAATTGATGGAATTGGTTGTTGGAATGTAGGATCTCTGATCAACAAATCGCACAATATGCGGTTCACTCAAGGTATGCCATTATGCTTTTTTAGCTATTCCTAATTTGATTCTTTAATCACTACTTACGTTTATTGATATTTTATGATGGATTTGGAAAAATGTGATATGTTTTTGCAATCATACACATTATCTTGAATAGGAGCTTAACATTAATATGTAGTCTTCCAATTTACCTGATAGTATGTCTGTATTTGAACCTAAATAGTTCTAAATTCGAAAAACACAAAAAATGATGGAATTTTACCCAAATTGGATTGAAAATATCAAGTTATGTTAAACTTGATAATTGAATTGTTGGTATAAAAAGGTTGGATTGTGTTTTGTTCCTATGTCCCCAAAGTAAATATGATATTTGACCATTTGCGGTTCTAAATTCGAAAAACTAAAAAGATGATGGAATTTTGTCGGAATAGATTTGAAAATCAAATTTGATATTTGAATCAAGTTGTCCTAAACTTGATAAATTAAAATTGATGGAATCGGTTGTTGGAATGTAGGATCTCTGATTAACAAATCGCAAAATATGCGGTTCACTCAAGGTATGCCATTATACTTTTTTAGATATTCCTAATTTGATTCTTTAATCACTACTTACGTTTATAGATATTTTATGATGGATTTGGAAAAATGTGATATGTGTTTGCAATCATACACATTATCTTGAATAGGAGCTTAAAATTAATATGTAGTCTTTCAATTTACCTGATAGTATGTCTGAATGGATCGATTGTGATGTGTCCGATGTCCGTGAATGAAAATATGATATTTGAACCTAAATGGTTCTAAATTCGAAAAACACAAAAAATGATGGAATTTTACCCGAATTGGATTGAAAATATCAAGTTGTGTTAAACTTGATAATTGAATTGTTGGTATAAAAAGGTTGGATTGTGTTTTGTCCCTATGTCCCTAAAGTAAATATGATATTTAACCATTTGCGGTTCTAAATTCCAAAAACTAAAAAGATGATGGAATTTTGTCGGAATAGATTTGAAAATCAAATTTGATATTTGAATCAAGTTGTCCGAAACTTGATAAATTAAAATTGATGGAATTGGTTGTTGGAATGTAGGATCTCTGATCAACAAATCGCACAATATGCGGTTCACTCAAGGTATGCCATTATGCTTTTTTAGCTTTTCCTAATTTGATTCTTTAATCACTACTTACGTTTATTGATATTTTATGATGGATTTGGAAAAATGTGATATGTTTTTGCAATCATACACATTATCTTGAATAGGAGCTTAAAATTAATATGTAGTCTTTCAATTTTCCTGATAGTATGTCTGAATGGATCGATTGTGATGTGTCCGATGACCGTAAATAAAAATATGATATTTGAACCTAAATAGTTCTAAATTCGAAAAACACAAAAAATGATGGAATTTTACCCGAATTGGATTGAAAATATCAAGTTGTGTTAAACTTGATAATTGAATTGTTGGTATAAAAAGGTTGGATTGTGTTTTGTCCCTATGTCCCTAAAGTAAATATGATATTTGACCATTTGCGGTTCTAAATTCGAAAAACAAAAAAGATGATGGAATTTTGTCGGAATAGATTTGAAAATCAAATTTGATATTTGAATCGAGTTGTCCTAAACTTGATAAATTAAAATTGATGGAATCGGTGGTTGGAATGTTGGATCTCTGATCAACAAATCGCAAAATATGCGGTTCACTCAAGGTATGCCATTATGCTTTTTTAGCTATTCCTAATTTGATTCTTTAATCACTACTTACGTTTATTGATATTTTATGATGGATTTGGAAAAATGTGATATGTTTTTGCAATCATACACATTATCTTGAATAGGAGCTTAAAATTAATATGTAGTCTTCCAATTTACCAGATAGTATGTCTGAATGGATCGATTGTGATGTGTCCGATGTCCGTAAAGGAAAATATGATATTTGAACCTAAATGGTTCTAAATTCGAAAAACACAAAAAATGATGGAATTTTACCGGAATTGGATTGAAAATATCAAGTTGTGTTAAACTTGATAATTGAATTGTTGGTATAAAAAGGTTGGATTGTGTTTTGTCCCTATGTCCCTAAAGTAAATATGATATTTGACCATTTGCGGTTCTAAATTCGAAAAACAAAAAAGATGATGGAATTTTGTCGGAATAGATTTGAAAATCAAATTTGATATTTGAATCAAGTTGTCCGAAACTTGATAAATTAAAATTGATGGAATCGGTTGTTGGAATGTAGGATCTCTGTTCAACAAATCGCAAAATATGCGGTTCACTCAAGGTATGCCATTATGCTTTTTTAGCTATTCCTAATTTGATTCTTTAATCACTACTTACGTTTATTGATATTTTATGATGGATTTGGAAAAATGTGATATGTTTTTGCAATCATACACATTATCTTGAATTGGAGCTTAAAATTAATATGTAGTCTTTCAATTTACCTGATAGTATGTCTGTATTTGAACCTAAATAGTTCTAAATTCGAAAAACACAAAAAATGATGGAATTTTACCCGAATTGGATTGAAAATATCAAGTTGTGTTAAACTTGATAATTGAATTGTTGGTATAAAAAGGTTGGATTGTGTTTTGTCCCTATGTCCCTAAAGTAAATATGATATTTGACCATTTGTGGTTCTAAATTCGAAAAACAAAAAAGATGATGGAATTTTGTCGGAATAGATTTGAAAATCAAATTTGATATTTGAATCGAGTTGTCCTAAACTTGATAAATTAAAATTGATGGAATCGGTGGTTGGAATGTAGGATCTCTGATCAACAAATCGCAAAATATGCGGTTCACTCAAGGTATGCCATTATGCTTTTTTAGCTATTCCTAATTTGATTCTTTAATCACTACTTACGTTTATTGATATTTTATGATGGATTTGGAAAAATGTGATATGTTTTTGCAATCATACCCATTATCTTGAATAGGAGCTTAAAATTAATATGTAGTCTTTCAATTTACCTGATAGTATATCTGTATGGATCGATTGTGATGTGTCCGATGTCCGTAAAGGAAAATATGATATTTGAACCTAAATGGTTCTAAATTCGAAAAACACAAAAAATGATGGAATTTTACCCGAATTGGATTGAAAATATCAAGTTGTGTTAAACTTGATAATTGAATTGTTGGTATAAAAAGGTTGGATTGTGTTTTGTCCCTATGTCCCTAAAGTAAATATGATATTTGACCATTTGCGGTTCTAAATTCGAAAAACAAAAAAGATGATGGAATTTGGTCGGAATAGATTTGAAAATCAAATTTGATATTTGAATCAAGTTCTCCGAAACTTCATAAATTAAAATTGATGGAATCGATTGTTGGAATGTAGGATCTGTGATCAACAAATCGCAAAATATGCGGTTCACTCAAGGTGTGCCATTATGCTTTTTTAGCTATTCCTAATTTGATTCTTTAATCACTACTTACGTTTATTGATATTTTATGATGGATTTGGAAAAATGTGATATGTTTTTGCAATCATACACATTATCTTGAATAGGAGCTTAAAATTAATATGTAGTCTTTCAATTTTCCTGATAGTATGTCTGAATGGATCGATTGTGATGTGTCCGATGTCCGTAAATGAAAATATGATATTTGAACCTAAATAGTTCTAAATTCGATAAACACAAAAAATGATGGAATTTTACCCGAATTGGATTGAAAATATCAAGTTGTGTTAAACTTGATAATTGAATTGTTGGTATAAAAAGGTTGGATTGTGTTTTGTCCCTATGTCCCTAAAGTAAATATGATATTTAACCATTTGCGGTTCTAAATTCGAAAAACTAAAAAGATGATGGAATTTTGTCGGAATAGATTTGAAAATCAAATTTGATATTTGAATCAAGTTGTCCGAAACTTGATAAATTAAAATTGATGGAATTGGTTGTTGGAATGTAGGATCTCTGATCAACAAATCGCACAATATGCGGTTCACTCAAGGTATGCCATTATGCTTTTTTAGCTTTTCCTAATTTGATTCTTTAATCACTACTTACGTTTATTGATATTTTATGATGGATTTGGAAAAATGTGATATGTTTTTGCAATCATACACATTATCTTGAATAGGAGCTTAAAATTAATATGTAGTCTTTCAATTTTCCTGATAGTATGTCTGAATGGATCGATTGTGATGTGTCCGATGTCCGTAAATAAAAATATGATATTTGAACCTAAATAGTTCTAAATTCGAAAAACTCAAAAAATGATGGAATTTTACCCGAATTGGATTGAAAATATCAAGTTGTGTTAAACTTGATAATTGAATTGTTGGTATAAAAAGGTTGGATTGTGTTTTGTCCCTATGTCCCTAAAGTAAATATGATATTTGACCATTTGCGGTTCTAAATTCGAAAAACAAAAAAGATGATGGAATTTTGTCGGAATAGATTTGAAAATCAAATTTGATATTTGAATCGAGTTGTCCTAAACTTGATAAATTAAAATTGATGGAATCGGTGGTTGGAATGTTGGATCTCTGATCAACAAATCGCAAAATATGCGGTTCACTCAAGGTATGCCATTATGCTTTTTTAGCTATTCCTAATTTGATTCTTTAATCACTACTTACGTTTATTGATATTTTATGATGGATTTGGAAAAATGTGATATGTTTTTGCAATCATACACATTATCTTGAATAGGAGCTTAAAATTAATATGTAGTCTTCCAATTTACCTGATAGTATGTCTGAATGGATCGATTGTGATGTGTCCGATGTCCGTAAAGGAAAATATGATATTTGAACCTAAATGGTTCTAAATTCGAAAAACACAAAAAATGATGGAATTTTACCGGAATTGGATTGAAAATATCAAGTTGTGTTAAACTTGATAATTGAATTGTTGGTATAAAAAGGTTGGATTGTGTTTTGTCCCTATGTCCCTAAAGTAAATATGATATTTGACCATTTGCGGTTCTAAATTCGAAAAACAAAAAAGATGATGGAATTTTGTCGGAATAGATTTGAAAATCAAATTTGATATTTGAATCGAGTTGTCCTAAACTTGATAAATTAAAATTGATGGAATCGGTGGTTGGAATGTAGGATCTCTGATCAACAAATCGCAAAATATGCGGTTCACTCAAGGTATGCCATTATGCTTTTTTAGCTATTCCTAATTTGATTCTTTAATCACTACTTACGTTTATTGATATTTTATGATGGATTTGGAAAAATGTGATATGTTTTTGCAATCATACACATTATCTTGAATAGGAGCTTAAAATTAATATGTAGTCTTCCAATTTACCTGATAGTATGTCTGAATGGATCGATTGTGATGTGTCCGATGTCCGTAAAGGAAAATATGATATTTGAACCTAAATGGTTCTAAATTCGAAAAACACAAAAAATGATGGAATTTTACCGGAATTGGATTGAAAATATCAAGTTGTGTTAAACTTGATAATTGAATTGTTGGTATAAAAAGGTTGGATTGTGTTTTGTCCCTATGTCCCTAAAGTAAATATGATATTTGACCATTTGCGGTTCTAAATTCGAAAAACAAAAAAGATGATGGAATTTTGTCGGAATAGATTTGAAAATCAAATTTGATATTTGAATCAAGTTGTCCGAAACTTGATAAATTAAAATTGATGGAATCGGTTGTTGGAATGTAGGATCTCTGATCAACAAATCGCAAAATATGCGGTTCACTCAAGGTATGCCATTATGCTTTTTTAGCTATTCCTAATTTGATTCTTTAATCACTACTTACGTTTATTGATATTTTATGATGGATTTGGAAAAATGTGATATGTTTTTGCAATCATACACATTATCTTGAATTGGAGCTTAAAATTAATATGTAGTCTTTCAATTTACCTGATAGTATGTCTGTATTTGAACCTAAATAGTTCTAAATTCGAAAAACACAAAAAATGATGGAATTTTACCCGAATTGGATTGAAAATATCAAGTTGTGTTAAACTTGATAATTGAATTGTTGGTATAAAAAGGTTGGATTGTGTTTTGTCCCTATGTCCCTAAAGTAAATATGATATTTGACCATTTGTGGTTCTAAATTCGAAAAACAAAAAAGATGATGGAATTTTGTCGGAATAGATTTGAAAATCAAATTTGATATTTGAATCGAGTTGTCCGAAACTTGATAAATTTAAATTGATGGAATTGGTTGTTGGAATGTAGGATCTCTGATCAACAAATCGCACAATATGCGGTTCACTCAAGGTATGCCATTATGCTTTTTTAGCTTTTCCTAATTTGATTCTTTAATCACTACTTACGTTTATTGATATTTTATGATGGATTTGGAAAAATGTGATATGTTTTTGCAATCATACCCATTATCTTGAATAGGAGCTTAAAATTAATATGTAGTCTTTCAATTTACCTGATAGTATATCTGTATGGATCGATTGTGATGTGTCCGATGTCCGTAAAGGAAAATATGATATTTGAACCTAAATGGTTCTAAATTCGAAAAACACAAAAAATGATGGAATTTTACCCGAATTGGATTGAAAATATCAAGTTGTGTTAAACTTGATAATTGAATTGTTGGTATAAAAAGGTTGGATTGTGTTTTGTCCCTATGTCCCTAAAGTAAATATGATATTTGACCATTTGCGGTTCTAAATTCGAAAAACAAAAAAGATGATGGAATTTGGTCGGAATAGATTTGAAAATCAAATTTGATATTTGAATCAAGTTCTCCGAAACTTCATAAATTAAAATTGATGGAATCGATTGTTGGAATGTAGGATCTGTGATCAACAAATCGCAAAATATGCGGTTCACTCAAGGTGTGCCATTATGCTTTTTTAGCTATTCCTAATTTGATTCTTTAATCACTACTTACGTTTATTGATATTTTATGATGGATTTGGAAAAATGTGATATGTTTTTGCAATCATACACATTATCTTGAATAGGAGCTTAAAATTAATATGTAGTCTTTCAATTTTCCTGATAGTATGTCTGAATGGATCGATTGTGATGTGTCCGATGTCCGTAAATGAAAATATGATATTTGAACCTAAATAGTTCTAAATTCGATAAACACAAAAAATGATGGAATTTTACCCGAATTGGATTGAAAATATCAAGTTGTGTTAAACTTGATAATTGAATTGTTGGTATAAAAAGGTTGGATTGTGTTTTGTCCCTATGTCCCTAAAGTAAATATGATATTTGACCATTTGCGGTTCTAAATTCGAAAAACAAAAAAGATGATGGAATTTTGTCGGAATAGATTTGAAAATCAAATTTGATATTTGAATCAAGTTGTCCGAAACTTGATAAATTAAAATTGATGGAATCGGTTGTTGGAATGTAGGATCTCTGATCAACAAATCACAAAATATGCGGTTCACTCAAGGTATGCCAATATGCTTTTTTAGCTATTCCTAATTTGATTCTTTAATCACTACTTACGTTTATTGATATTTTATGATGGATTTGGAAAAATGTGATATGTTTTTGCAATCATACACATTATCTTGAATAGGAGCTTAAAATTAATATGTAGTCTTGCAATTTACCTGATAGTATGTCTGTATTTGAACCTAAATAGTTCTAAATTCGAAAAACACAAAAAATGATGGAATTTTACCCGAATTGGATTGAAAATATCAAGTTGTGTTAAGCTTGATAATTGAATTGTTGGTATAAAAAGGTTGGATTGTGTTTTGTCCCTATGTCCCTAAAGTAAATATGATATTTGACCATTTGTGGTTCTAAATTCGAAAAACAAAAAAGATGATGGAATTTTGTCGGAATAGATTTGAAAATCAAATTTGATATTTGAATCGAGTTGTCCGAAACTTGATAAATTAAAATTGATGGAATTGGTTGTTGGAATGTAGGATCTCTGATCAACAAATCGCACAATATGCGGTTCACTCAAGGTATGCCATTATGCTTTTTTAGCTATTCCTAATTTGATTCTTTAATCACTACTTACGTTTATTGATATTTTATGATGGATTTGGAAAAATGTGATATGTTTTTGCAATCATACACATTATCTTGAATAGGAGCTTAAAATTAATATGTAGTCTTTCAATTTTCCTGATAGTATGTCTGAATGGATCGATTGTGATGTGTCCGATGTCCGTAAATGAAAATATGATATTTGAACCTAAATAGTTCTAAATTCGATAAACACAAAAAATGATGGAATTTTACCCGAATTGGATTGAAAATATCAAGTTGTGTTAAACTTGATAATTGAATTGTTGGTATAAAAAGGTTGGATTGTGTTTTGTCCCTATGTCCCTAAAGTAAATATGATATTTGACCATTTGCGGTTCTAAATTCGAAAAACAAAAAAGATGATGGAATTTTGTCGGAATAGATTTGAAAATCAAATTTGATATTTGAATCAAGTTGTCCGAAACTTGATAAATTAAAATTGATGGAATCGGTTGTTGGAATGTAGGATCTCTGATCAACAAATCGCAAAATATGCGGTTCACTCAAGGTATGCCATTATGCTTTTTTAGCTATTCCTAATTTGATTCTTTAATCACTACTTACGTTTATTGATATTTTATGATGGATTTGGAAAAATGTGATATGTTTTTGCAATCATACACATTATCTTGAATAGGAGCTTAAAATTAATATGTAGTCTTCCAATTTACCTGATAGTATGTCTGAATGGATCGATTGTGATGTGTCCGATGTCCGTAAAGGAAAATATGATATTTGAACCTAAATGGTTCTAAATTCGAAAAACACAAAAAATGATGGAATTTTACCGGAATTGGATTGAAAATATCAAGTTGTGTTAAACTTGATAATTGAATTGTTGGTATAAAAAGGTTGGATTGTGTTTTGTCCCTATGTCCCTAAAGTAAATATGATATTTGACCATTTGCGGTTCTAAATTCGAAAAACAAAAAAGATGATGGAATTTTGTCGGAATAGATTTGAAAATCAAATTTGATATTTGAATCAAGTTGTCCGAAACTTGATAAATTAAAATTGATGGAATCGGTTGTTGGAATGTAGGATCTCTGATCAACAAATCGCAAAATATGCGGTTCACTCAAGGTATGCCATTATGCTTTTTTAGCTATTCCTAATTTGATTCTTTAATCACTACTTACGTTTATTGATATTTTATGATGGATTTGGAAAAATGTGATATGTTTTTGCAATCATACACATTATCTTGAATTGGAGCTTAAAATTAATATGTAGTCTTTCAATTTACCTGATAGTATGTCTGTATTTGAACCTAAATAGTTCTAAATTCGAAAAACACAAAAAATGATGGAATTTTACCCGAATTGGATTGAAAATATCAAGTTGTGTTAAACTTGATAATTGAATTGTTGGTATAAAAAGGTTGGATTGTGTTTTGTCCCTATGTCCCTAAAGTAAATATGATATTTGACCATTTGTGGTTCTAAATTCGAAAAACAAAAAAGATGATGGAATTTTGTCGGAATAGATTTGAAAATCAAATTTGATATTTGAATCGAGTTGTCCGAAACTTGATAAATTTAAATTGATGGAATTGGTTGTTGGAATGTAGGATCTCTGATCAACAAATCGCACAATATGCGGTTCACTCAAGGTATGCCATTATGCTTTTTTAGCTTTTCCTAATTTGATTCTTTAATCACTACTTACGTTTATTGATATTTTATGATGGATTTGGAAAAATGTGATATGTTTTTGCAATCATACCCATTATCTTGAATAGGAGCTTAAAATTAATATGTAGTCTTTCAATTTACCTGATAGTATATCTGTATGGATCGATTGTGATGTGTCCGATGTCCGTAAAGGAAAATATGATATTTGAACCTAAATGGTTCTAAATTCGAAAAACACAAAAAATGATGGAATTTTACCCGAATTGGATTGAAAATATCAAGTTGTGTTAAACTTGATAATTGAATTGTTGGTATAAAAAGGTTGGATTGTGTTTTGTCCCTATGTCCCTAAAGTAAATATGATATTTGACCATTTGCGGTTCTAAATTCGAAAAACAAAAAAGATGATGGAATTTTGTCGGAATAGATTTGAAAATCAAATTTGATATTTGAATCAAGTTGTCCGAAACTTGATAAATTAAAATTGATGGAATCGGTTGTTGGAATGTAGGATCTCTGATCAACAAATCACAAAATATGCGGTTCACTCAAGGTATGCCAATATGCTTTTTTAGCTATTCCTAATTTGATTCTTTAATCACTACTTACGTTTATTGATATTTTATGATGGATTTGGAAAAATGTGATATGTTTTTGCAATCATACACATTATCTTGAATAGGAGCTTAAAATTAATATGTAGTCTTGCAATTTACCTGATAGTATGTCTGTATTTGAACCTAAATAGTTCTAAATTCGAAAAACACAAAAAATGATGGAATTTTACCCGAATTGGATTGAAAATATCAAGTTGTGTTAAGCTTGATAATTGAATTGTTGGTATAAAAAGGTTGGATTGTGTTTTGTCCCTATGTCCCTAAAGTAAATATGATATTTGACCATTTGTGGTTCTAAATTCGAAAAACAAAAAAGATGATGGAATTTTGTCGGAATAGATTTGAAAATCAAATTTGATATTTGAATCGAGTTGTCCGAAACTTGATAAATTAAAATTGATGGAATTGGTTGTTGGAATGTAGGATCTCTGATCAACAAATCGCACAATATGCGGTTCACTCAAGGTATGCCATTATGCTTTTTTAGCTATTCCTAATTTGATTCTTTAATCACTACTTACGTTTATTGATATTTTATGATGGATTTGGAAAAATGTGATATGTTTTTGCAATCATACACATTATCTTGAATAGGAGCTTAAAATTAATATGTAGTCTTTCAATTTTCCTGATAGTATGTCTGAATGGATCGATTGTGATGTGTCCGATGTCCGTAAATGAAAATATGATATTTGAACCTAAATAGTTCTAAATTCGATAAACACAAAAAATGATGGAATTTTACCCGAATTGGATTGAAAATATCAAGTTGTGTTAAACTTGATAATTGAATTGTTGGTATAAAAAGGTTGGATTGTGTTTTGTCCCTATGTCCCTAAAGTAAATATGATATTTGACCATTTGCGGTTCTAAATTCGAAAAACAAAAAAGATGATGGAATTTTGTCGGAATAGATTTGAAAATCAAATTTGATATTTGAATCAAGTTGTCCGAAACTTGATAAATTAAAATTGATGGAATCGGTTGTTGGAATGTAGGATCTCTGATCAACAAATCGCAAAATATGCGGTTCACTCAAGGTATGCCATTATGCTTTTTTAGCTATTCCTAATTTGATTCTTTAATCACTACTTACGTTTATTGATATTTTACGATGGATTTGGAAAAATGTGATATGTTTTTGCAATCATACACATTATCTTGAATAGGAGCTTAAAATTAATATGTAGTCTTGCAATTTACCTGATAGTATGTCTGTATTTGAACCTAAATAGTTCTAAATTCGAAAAACACAAAAAATGATGGAATTTTACCCGAATTGGATTGAAAATATCAAGTTGTGTTAAACTTGATAATTGAATTGTTGGTATAAAAAGGTTGGATTGTGTTTTGTCCCTATGTCCCTAAAGTAAATATGATATTTGACCATTTGTGGTTCTAAATTCGAAAAACAAAAAAGATGATGGAATTTTGTCGGAATAGATTTGAAAATCAAATTTGATATTTGAATCGAGTTGTCCGAAACTTGATAAATTTAAATTGATGGAATTGGTTGTTGGAATGTAGGATCTCTGATCAACAAATCGCACAATATGCGGTTCACTCAAGGTATGCCATTATGCTTTTTTAGCTTTTCCTAATTTGATTCTTTAATCACTACTTACGTTTATTGATATTTTATGATGGATTTGGAAAAATGTGATATGTTTTTGCAATCATACACATTATCTTGAATAGGAGCTTAAAATTAATATGTAGTCTTTCAATTTACCTGATAGTATGTCTGAATGGATCGATTGTGATGTGTCCGATGTCCGTAAAGGAAAATATGATATTTGAACCTAAATGGTTCTAAATTCGAAAAACACAAAAAATGATGGAATTTTACCCGAATTGGATTGAAAATATCAAGTTGTGTTAAACTTGATAATTGAATTGTTGGTATAAAAAGGTTGGATTGTGTTTTGTCCCTATGTCCCTAAAGTAAATATGATATTTGACCATTTGCGGTTCTAAATTCGAAAAACAAAAAAGATGATGGAATTTTGTCGGAATAGATTTGAAAATCAAATTTGATATTTGAATCAAGTTGTCCAAAATTTGATAAATTAAAATTGATGGAATCGGTTGTTGGAATGTAGGATCTCTGATCAACAAATCGCAAAATATGCGGTTCACTCAAGGTATGCCATTATGCTTTTTTAGCTATTCCTAATTTGATTCTTTAATCACTACTTACGTTTATTGATATTTTATGATGGATTTGGAAAAATGTGATATGTTTTTGCAATCATACACATTATCTTGAATAGGAGCTTAAAATTAATATGTAGTCTTTCAATTTACCTGATAGTATGTCTGTATTTGAACCTAAATAGTTCTAAATTCGAAAAACACAAAAAATGATGGAATTTTACCCGAATTGGATTGAAAATATCAAGTTGTGTTAAACTTGATAATTGAATTGTTGGTATAAAAAGGTTGGATTGTGTTTTGTCCCTATGTCCCTAAAGTAAATATGATATTTGACCATTTGTGGTTCTAAATTCGAAAAACAAAAAAGATGATGGAATTTTGTCGGAATAGATTTGAAAATCAAATTTGATATTTGAATCGAGTTGTCCGAAACTTGATAAATTAAAATTGATGGAATTGGTTGTTGGAATGTAGGATCTCTGATCAACAAATCGCACAATATGCGGTTCACTCAAGGTATGCCATTATGCTTTTTTAGCTTTTCCTAATTTGATTCTTTAATCACTACTTACGTTTATTGATATTTTATGATGGATTTGGAAAAATGTGATATGTTTTTGCAATCATACACATTATCTTGAATAGGAGCTTAAAATTAATATGTAGTCTTCCAATTTACCTGATAGTATGTCTGAATGGATCGATTGTGATGTGTCCGATGTCCGTAAAGGAAAATATGATATTTGAACCTAAATGGTTCTAAATTCGAAAAACACAAAAAATGATGGAATTTTACCGGAATTGGATTGAAATTATCAAGTTGTGTTAAACTTGATAATTGAATTGTTGGTATAAAAAGGTTGGATTGTGTTTTGTCCCTATGCCCTAAAGTAAATATGATATTTGACCATTTGCGGTTCTAAATTCGAAAAACAAAAAAGATGATGGAATTTTGTCGGAATAGATTTGAAAATCGAATTTGATATTTGAATCAAGTTGTCCGAAACTTGATAAATTAAAATTGATGGAATCGGTTGTTGGAATGTAGGATCTCTGATCAACAAATCGCAAAATATGCGGTTCACTCAAGGTATGCCATTATGCTTTTTTAGCTATTCCTAATTTGATTCTTTAATCACTACTTACGTTTATTGATATTTTATGATGGATTTGGAAAAATGTGATATGTTTTTGCAATCATACACATTATCTTGAATAGGAGCTTAAAATTAATATGTAGTCTTTCAATTTACCTGATAGTATGTCTGTATTTGAACCTAAATAGTTCTAAATTCGAAAAACACAAAAAATGATGGAATTTTACCCGAATTGGATTGAAAATATCAAGTTGTGTTAAACTTGATAATTGAATTGTTGGTATAAAAAGGTTGGATTGTGTTTTGTCCCTATGTCCCTAAAGTAAATATGATATTTGACCATTTGTGGTTCTAAATTCGAAAAACAAAAAAGATGATGGAATTTTGTCGGAATAGATTTGAAAATCAAATTTGATATTTGAATCAAGTTGTCCGAAACTTGATAAATTAAAATTGATGGAATCGGTTGTTGGAATGTAGGATCTCTGATCAACAAATCGCAAAATATGCGGTTCACTCAAGGTATGCCATTATGCTTTTTTAGCTATTCCTAATTTGATTCTTTAATCACTACTTACGTTTATTGATTTTTTATGATGGATTTGGAAAAATGTGATATGTTTTTGCAATCATACACATTATCTTGAATAGGAGCTTAAAATTAATATGTAGTCTTTCAATTTACCTGATAGTATATCTGTATGGATCGATTGTGATGTGTCCGATGTCCGTAAAGGAAAATATGATATTTGAACCTAAATGGTTCTAAATTCGAAAAACACAAAAAATGATGGAATTTTACCCGAATTGGATTGAAAATATCAAGTTGTGTTAAACTTGATAATTGAATTGTTGGTTTAAAAAGGTTGGATTGTGTTTTGTCCCTATGTCCCTAAAGTAAATATGATATTTGACCATTTGCGGTTCTAAATTCGAAAAACAAAAAAGATGATGGAATTTGGTCGGAATAGATTTGAAAATCAAATTTGATATTTGAATCAAGTTCTCCGAAACTTCATAAATTAAAATTGATGGAATCGATTGTTGGAATGTAGGATCTGTGATCAACAAATCGCAAAATATGCGGTTCACTCAAGGTGTGCCATTATGCTTTTTTAGCTATTCCTAGTTTGATTCTTTAATCACTACTTACGTTTATTGATATTTTATGATGGATTTGGAAAAATGTGATATGTTTTTGCAATCATACACATTATCTTGAATAGGAGCTTATAATTAATATGTAGTCTTTCAATTTACCTGATAGTATGTCTGTATTTGAACCTAAATAGTTCTAAATTCGAAAAACACAAAAAATGATGGAATTTTACCCGAATTGGATTGAAAATATCAAGTTGTGTTAAACTTGATAATTGAATTGTTGGTATAAAAAGGTTGGATTGTGTTTTGTCCCTATGTCCCTAAAGTAAATATGATATTTGACCATTTGTGGTTCTAAATTCGAAAAACAAAAAAGATGATGGAATTTTGTCGGAATAGATTTGAAAATCAAATTTGATATTTGAATCGAGTTGTCCTAAACTTGATAAATTAAAATTGATGGAATCGGTGGTTGGAATGTAGGATCTCTGATCAACAAATCGCAAAATATGCGGTTCACTCAAGGTATGCCATTATGCTTTTTTAGCTATTCCTAATTTGATTCTTTAATCACTACTTACGTTTATTGATATTTTATGATGGATTTGGAAAAATGTGATATGTTTTTGCAATCATACACATTATCTTGAATAGGAGCTTAAAATTAATATGTAGTCTTTCAATTTACCTGATAGTATATCTGTATGGATCGATTGTGATGTGTCCGATGTCCGTAAAGGAAAATATGATATTTGAACCTAAATGGTTCTAAATTCGAAAAACACAAAAAATGATGGAATTTTACCCGAATTGGATTGAAAATATCAAGTTGTGTTAAACTTGATAATTGAATTGTTGGTATAAAAAGGTTGGATTGTGTTTTGTCCCTATGTCCCTAAAGTAAATATGATATTTGACCATTTGCGGTTCTAAATTCGAAAAACAAAAAAGATGATGGAATTTGGTCGGAATAGATTTGAAAATCAAATTTGATATTTGAATCAAGTTCTCCGAAACTTCATAAATTAAAATTGATGGAATCGATTGTTGGAATGTAGGATCTGTGATCAACAAATCGCAAAATATGCGGTTCACTCAAGGTGTGCCATTATGCTTTTTTAGCTATTCCTAATTTGATTCTTTAATCACTACTTACGTTTATTGATATTTTATGATGGATTTGGAAAAATGTGATATGTTTTTGCAATCATACACATTATCTTGAATAGGAGCTTAAAATTAATATGTAGTCTTTCAATTTTCCTGATAGTATGTCTGAATGGATCGATTGTGATGTGTCCGATGTCCGTAAATGAAAATATGATATTTGAACCTAAATAGTTCTAAATTCGAAAAACACAAAAAATGATGGAATTTTACCCGAATTGGATTGAAAATATCAAGTTGTGTTAAACTTGATAATTGAATTGTTGGTATAAAAAGGTTGGATTGTGTTTTGTCCCTATGTCCCTAAAGTAAATATGATATTTGACCATTTGCGGTTCTAAATTCGAAAAACAAAAAAGATGATGGAATTTTGTCGGAATAGATTTGAAAATCAAATTTGATATTTGAATCAAGTTGTCCGAAACTTGAAAAATTAAAATTGATGGAATCGGTTGTTGGAATGTAGGATCTCTGATCAACAAATCGCAAAATATGCGGTTCACTCAAGGTATGCCATTATGCTTTTTTAGCTATTCCTAATTTGATTCTTTAATCACTACTTACGTTTATTGATATTTTATGATGGATTTGGAAAAATGTGATATGTTTTTGCAATCATACACATTATCTTGAATAGGAGCTTAAAATTAATATGTAGTCTTTCAATTTACCTGATAGTATGTCTGTATTTGAACCTAAATAGTTCTAAATTCGAAAAACACAAAAAATGATGGAATTTTACCCGAATTGGATTGAAAATATCAAGTTGTGTTAAACTTGATAATTGAATTGTTGGTATAAAAAGGTTGGATTGTGTTTTGTCCCTATGTCCCTAAAGTAAATATGATATTTGACCATTTGTGGTTCTAAATTCGAAAAACAAAAAAGATGATGGAATTTTGTCGGAATAGATTTGAAAATCAAATTTGATATTTGAATCGAGTTGTCCGAAACTTGATAAATTAAAATTGATGGAATTGGTTGTTGGAATGTAGGATCTCTGATCAACAAATCGCACAATATGCGGTTCACTCAAGGTATGCCATTATGCTTTTTTAGCTTTTCCTAATTTGATTCTTTAATCACTACTTACGTTTATTGATATTTTATGATGGATTTGGAAAAATGTGATATGTTTTTGCAATCATACACATTATCTTGAATAGGAGCTTAAAATTAATATGTAGTCTTTCAATTTACCTGATAGTATGTCTGAATGGATCGATTGTGATGTGTCCGATGTCCGTAAATGAAAATATGATATTTGAACCTAAATGGTTCTAAATTCGAAAAACACAAAAAATGATGGAATTTTACCCGAATTGGATTGAAAATATCAAGTTGTGTTAAACTTGATAATTGAATTGTTGGTATAAAAAGGTTGGATTGTGTTTTGTCCCTATGTCCCTAAAGTAAATATGATATTTGACCATTTGCGGTTCTAAATTCGAAAAACAAAAAAGATGATGGAATTTTGTCGGAATAGATTTGAAAATCAAATTTGATATTTGAATCAAGTTGTCCAAAATTTGATAAATTAAAATTGATGGAATCGGTTGTTGGAATGTAGGATCTCTGATCAACAAATCGCAAAATATGCGGTTCACTCAAGGTATGCCATTATGCTTTTTTAGCTATTCCTAATTTGATTCTTTAATCACTACTTACGTTTATTGATATTTTATGATGGATTTGGAAAAATGTGATATGGTTTTGCAATCATACACATTATCTTGAATAGGAGCTTAAAATTAATATGTAGTCTTTCAATTTACCTGATAGTATGTCTGTATTTGAACCTAAATAGTTCTAAATTCGAAAAACACAAAAAATGATGGAATTTTACCCGAATTGGATTGAAAATATCAAGTTGTGTTAAACTTGATAATTGAATTGTTGGTATAAAAAGGTTGGATTGTGTTTTGTCCCTATGTCCCTAAAGTAAATATGATATTTGACCATTTGTGGTTCTAAATTCGAAAAACAAAAAAGATGATGGAAATTTGTCGGAATAGATTTGAAAATCAAATTTGATATTTGAATCGAGTTGTCCGAAACTTGATAAATTAAAATTGATGGAATTGGTTGTTGGAATGTAGGATCTCTGATCAACAAATCGCACAATATGCGGTTCACTCAAGGTATGCCATTATGCTTTTTTAGCTTTTCCTAATTTGATTCTTTAATCACTACTTACGTTTATTGATATTTTATGATGGATTTGGAAAAATGTGATATGTTTTTGCAATCATACACATTATCTTGAATAGGAGCTTAAAATTAATATGTAGTCTTCCAATTTACCTGATAGTATGTCTGAATGGATCGATTGTGATGTGTCCGATGTCCGTAAAGGAAAATATGATATTTGAACCTAAATGGTTCTAAATTCGAAAAACACAAAAAATGATGGAATTTTACCGGAATTGGATTGAAAATATCAAGTTGTGTTAAACTTGATAATTGAATTGTTGGTATAAAAAGGTTGGATTGTGTTTTGTCCCTATGCCCTAAAGTAAATATGATATTTGACCATTTGCGGTTCTAAATTCGAAAAACAAAAAAGATGATGGAATTTTGTCGGAATAGATTTGAAAATCAAATTTGATATTTGAATCAAGTTGTCCGAAACTTGATAAATTAAAATTGATGGAATCGGTTGTTGGAATGTAGGATCTCTGATCAACAAATCGCAAAATATGCGGTTCACTCAAGGTATGCCATTATGCTTTTTTAGCTATTCCTAATTTGATTCTTTAATCACTACTTACGTTTATTGATATTTTATGATGGATTTGGAAAAATGTGATATGTTTTTGCAATCATACACATTATCTTGAATAGGAGCTTAAAATTAATATGTAGTCTTTCAATTTACCTGATAGTATGTCTGTATTTGAACCTAAATAGTTCTAAATTCGAAAAACACAAAAAATGATGGAATTTTACCCGAATTGGATTGAAAATATCAAGTTGTGTTAAACTTGATAATTGAATTGTTGGTATAAAAAGGTTGGATTGTGTTTTGTCCCTATGTCCCTAAAGTAAATATGATATTTGACCATTTGTGGTTCTAAATTCGAAAAACAAAAAAGATGATGGAATTTTGTCGGAATAGATTTGAAAATCAAATTTGATATTTGAATCGAGTTGTCCGAAACTTGATAAATTAAAATTGATGGAATTGGTTGTTGGAATGTAGGATCTCTGATCAACAAATCGCACAATATGCGGTTCACTCAAGGTATGCCATTATGCTTTTTTAGCTTTTCCTAATTTGATTCTTTAATCACTACTTACGTTTATTGATATTTTATGATGGATTTGGAAAAATGTGATATGTTTTTGCAATCATACACATTATCTTGAATAGGAGCTTAAAATTAATATGTAGTCTTTCAATTTACCTGATAGTATGTCTGAATGGATCGATTGTGATGTGTCCGATGTCCGTAAATGAAAATATGATATTTGAACCTAAATGGTTCTAAATTCGAAAAACACAAAAAATGATGGAATTTTACCCGAATTGGATTGAAAATATCAAGTTGTGTTAAACTTGATAATTGAATTGTTGGTATAAAAAGGTTGGATTGTGTTTTGTCCCTATGTCCCTAAAGTAAATATGATATTTGACCATTTGCGGTTCTAAATTCGAAAAACAAAAAAGATGATGGAATTTTGTCGGAATAGATTTGAAAATCAAATTTGATATTTGAATCAAGTTGTCCAAAATTTGATAAATTAAAATTGATGGAATCGGTTGTTGGAATGTAGGATCTCTGATCAACAAATCGCAAAATATGCGGTTCACTCAAGGTATGCCATTATGCTTTTTTAGCTATTCCTAATTTGATTCTTTAATCACTACTTACGTTTATTGATATTTTATGATGGATTTGGAAAAATGTGATATGGTTTTGCAATCATACACATTATCTTGAATAGGAGCTTAAAATTAATATGTAGTCTTTCAATTTACCTGATAGTATGTCTGTATTTGAACCTAAATAGTTCTAAATTCGAAAAACACAAAAAATGATGGAATTTTACCCGAATTGGATTGAAAATATCAAGTTGTGTTAAACTTGATAATTGAATTGTTGGTATAAAAAGGTTGGATTGTGTTTTGTCCCTATGTCCCTAAAGTAAATATGATATTTGACCATTTGTGGTTCTAAATTCGAAAAACAAAAAAGATGATGGAAATTTGTCGGAATAGATTTGAAAATCAAATTTGATATTTGAATCGAGTTGTCCGAAACTTGATAAATTAAAATTGATGGAATTGGTTGTTGGAATGTAGGATCTCTGATCAACAAATCGCACAATATGCGGTTCACTCAAGGTATGCCATTATGCTTTTTTAGCTTTTCCTAATTTGATTCTTTAATCACTACTTACGTTTATTGATATTTTATGATGGATTTGGAAAAATGTGATATGTTTTTGCAATCATACACATTATCTTGAATAGGAGCTTAAAATTAATATGTAGTCTTCCAATTTACCTGATAGTATGTCTGAATGGATCGATTGTGATGTGTCCGATGTCCGTAAAGGAAAATATGATATTTGAACCTAAATGGTTCTAAATTCGAAAAACACAAAAAATGATGGAATTTTACCGGAATTGGATTGAAAATATCAAGTTGTGTTAAACTTGATAATTGAATTGTTGGTATAAAAAGGTTGGATTGTGTTTTGTCCCTATGCCCTAAAGTAAATATGATATTTGACCATTTGCGGTTCTAAATTCGAAAAACAAAAAAGATGATGGAATTTTGTCGGAATAGATTTGAAAATCAAATTTGATATTTGAATCAAGTTGTCCGAAACTTGATAAATTAAAATTGATGGAATCGGTTGTTGGAATGTAGGATCTCTGATCAACAAATCGCAAAATATGCGGTTCACTCAAGGTATGCCATTATGCTTTTTTAGCTATTCCTAATTTGATTCTTTAATCACTACTTACGTTTATTGATATTTTATGATGGATTTGGAAAAATGTGATATGTTTTTGCAATCATACACATTATCTTGAATAGGAGCTTAAAATTAATATGTAGTCTTTCAATTTACCTGATAGTATGTCTGTATTTGAACCTAAATAGTTCTAAATTCGAAAAACACAAAAAATGATGGAATTTTACCCGAATTGGATTGAAAATATCAAGTTGTGTTAAACTTGATAATTGAATTGTTGGTATAAAAAGGTTGGATTGTGTTTTGTCCCTATGTCCCTAAAGTAAATATGATATTTGACCATTTGTGGTTCTAAATTCGAAAAACAAAAAAGATGATGGAATTTTGTCGGAATAGATTTGAAAATCAAATTTGATATTTGAATCGAGTTGTCCGAAACTTGATAAATTAAAATTGATGGAATTGGTTGTTGGAATGTAGGATCTCTGATCAACAAATCGCACAATATGCGGTTCACTCAAGGTATGCCATTATGCTTTTTTAGCTTTTCCTAATTTGATTCTTTAATCACTACTTACGTTTATTGATATTTTATGATGGATTTGGAAAAATGTGATATGTTTTTGCAATCATACACATTATCTTGAATAGGAGCTTAAAATTAATATGTAGTCTTTCAATTTACCTGATAGTATGTCTGAATGGATCGATTGTGATGTGTCCGATGTCCGTAAATGAAAATATGATATTTGAACCTAAATGGTTCTAAATTCGAAAAACACAAAAAATGATGGAATTTTACCCGAATTGGATTGAAAATATCAAGTTGTGTTAAACTTGATAATTGAATTGTTGGTATAAAAAGGTTGGATTGTGTTTTGTCCCTATGTCCCTAAAGTAAATATGATATTTGACCATTTGCGGTTCTAAATTCGAAAAACAAAAAAGATGATGGAATTTTGTCGGAATAGATTTGAAAATCAAATTTGATATTTGAATCAAGTTGTCCAAAATTTGATAAATTAAAATTGATGGAATCGGTTGTTGGAATGTAGGATCTCTGATCAACAAATCGCAAAATATGCGGTTCACTCAAGGTATGCCATTATGCTTTTTTAGCTATTCCTAATTTGATTCTTTAATCACTACTTACGTTTATTGATATTTTATGATGGATTTGGAAAAATGTGATATGGTTTTGCAATCATACACATTATCTTGAATAGGAGCTTAAAATTAATATGTAGTCTTTCAATTTACCTGATAGTATGTCTGTATTTGAACCTAAATAGTTCTAAATTCGAAAAACACAAAAAATGATGGAATTTTACCCGAATTGGATTGAAAATATCAAGTTGTGTTAAACTTGATAATTGAATTGTTGGTATAAAAAGGTTGGATTGTGTTTTGTCCCTATGTCCCTAAAGTAAATATGATATTTGACCATTTGTGGTTCTAAATTCGAAAAACAAAAAAGATGATGGAAATTTGTCGGAATAGATTTGAAAATCAAATTTGATATTTGAATCGAGTTGTCCGAAACTTGATAAATTAAAATTGATGGAATTGGTTGTTGGAATGTAGGATCTCTGATCAACAAATCGCACAATATGCGGTTCACTCAAGGTATGCCATTATGCTTTTTTAGCTTTTCCTAATTTGATTCTTTAATCACTACTTACGTTTATTGATATTTTATGATGGATTTGGAAAAATGTGATATGTTTTTGCAATCATACACATTATCTTGAATAGGAGCTTAAAATTAATATGTAGTCTTCCAATTTACCTGATAGTATGTCTGAATGGATCGATTGTGATGTGTCCGATGTCCGTAAAGGAAAATATGATATTTGAACCTAAATGGTTCTAAATTCGAAAAACACAAAAAATGATGGAATTTTACCGGAATTGGATTGAAAATATCAAGTTGTGTTAAACTTGATAATTGAATTGTTGGTATAAAAAGGTTGGATTGTGTTTTGTCCCTATGCCCTAAAGTAAATATGATATTTGACCATTTGCGGTTCTAAATTCGAAAAACAAAAAAGATGATGGAATTTTGTCGGAATAGATTTGAAAATCAAATTTGATATTTGAATCAAGTTGTCCGAAACTTGATAAATTAAAATTGATGGAATCGGTTGTTGGAATGTAGGATCTCTGATCAACAAATCGCAAAATATGCGGTTCACTCAAGGTATGCCATTATGCTTTTTTAGCTATTCCTAATTTGATTCTTTAATCACTACTTACGTTTATTGATATTTTATGATGGATTTGGAAAAATGTGATATGTTTTTGCAATCATACACATTATCTTGAATAGGAGCTTAAAATTAATATGTAGTCTTTCAATTTACCTGATAGTATGTCTGTATTTGAACCTAAATAGTTCTAAATTCGAAAAACACAAAAAATGATGGAATTTTACCCGAATTGGATTGAAAATATCAAGTTGTGTTAAACTTGATAATTGAATTGTTGGTATAAAAAGGTTGGATTGTGTTTTGTCCCTATGTCCCTAAAGTAAATATGATATTTGACCATTTGTGGTTCTAAATTCGAAAAACAAAAAAGATGATGGAATTTTGTCGGAATAGATTTGAAAATCAAATTTGATATTTGAATCGAGTTGTCCTAAACTTGATAAATTAAAATTGATGGAATCGGTGGTTGGAATGTAGGATCTCTGATCAACAAATCGCAAAATATGCGGTTCACTCAAGGTATGCCATTATGCTTTTTTAGCTATTCCTAATTTGATTCTTTAATCACTACTTACGTTTATTGATATTTTATGATGGATTTGGAAAAATGTGATATGTTTTTGCAATCATACACATTATCTTGAATAGGAGCTTAAAATTAATATGTAGTCTTTCAATTTACCTGATAGTATATCTGTATGGATCGATTGTGATGTGTCCGATGTCCGTAAAGGAAAATATGATATTTGAACCTAAATGGTTCTAAATTCGAAAAACACAAAAAATGATGGAATTTTACCCGAATTGGATTGAAAATATCAAGTTGTGTTAAACTTGATAATTGAATTGTTGGTTTAAAAAGGTTGGATTGTGTTTTGTCCCTATGTCCCTAAAGTAAATATGATATTTGACCATTTGCGGTTCTAAATTCGAAAAACATAAAAGATGATGGAATTTGGTCGGAATAGATTTGAAAATCAAATTTGATATTTGAATCAAGTTCTCCGAAACTTCATAAATTAAAATTGATGGAATCGATTGTTGGAATGTAGGATCTGTGATCAACAAATCGCAAAATATGCGGTTCACTCAAGGTGTGCCATTATGCTTTTTTAGCTATTCCTAATTTGATTCTTTAATCACTACTTACGTTTATTGATATTTTATGATGGATTTGGAAAAATGTGATATGTTTTTGCAATCATACACATTATCTTGAATAGGAGCTTATAATTAATATGTAGTCTTTCAATTTACCTGATAGTATGTCTGTATTTGAACCTAAATAGTTCTAAATTCGAAAAACACAAAAAATGATGGAATTTTACCCGAATTGGATTGAAAATATCAAGTTGTGTTAAACTTGATAATTGAATTGTTGGTATAAAAAGGTTGGATTGTGTTTTGTCCCTATGTCCCTAAAGTAAATATGATATTTGACCATTTGTGGTTCTAAATTCGAAAAACAAAAAAGATGATGGAATTTTGTCGGAATAGATTTGAAAATCAAATTTGATATTTGAATCGAGTTGTCCTAAACTTGATAAATTAAAATTGATGGAATCGGTGGTTGGAATGTAGGATCTCTGATCAACAAATCGCAAAATATGCGGTTCACTCAAGGTATGCCATTATGCTTTTTTAGCTATTCCTAATTTGATTCTTTAATCACTACTTACGTTTATTGATATTTTATGATGGATTTGGAAAAATGTGATATGTTTTTGCAATCATACACATTATCTTGAATAGGAGCTTAAAATTAATATGTAGTCTTTCAATTTACCTGATAGTATATCTGTATGGATCGATTGTGATGTGTCCGATGTCCGTAAAGGAAAATATGATATTTGAACCTAAATGGTTCTAAATTCGAAAAACACAAAAAATGATGGAATTTTACCCGAATTGGATTGAAAATATCAAGTTGTGTTAAACTTGATAATTGAATTGTTGGTATAAAAAGGTTGGATTGTGTTTTGTCCCTATGTCCCTAAAGTAAATATGATATTTGACCATTTGCGGTTCTAAATTCGAAAAACAAAAAAGATGATGGAATTTGGTCGGAATAGATTTGAAAATCAAATTTGATATTTGAATCAAGTTCTCCGAAACTTCATAAATTAAAATTGATGGAATCGATTGTTGGAATGTAGGATCTGTGATCAACAAATCGCAAAATATGCGGTTCACTCAAGGTGTGCCATTATGCTTTTTTAGCTATTCCTAATTTGATTCTTTAATCACTACTTACGTTTATTGATATTTTATGATGGATTTGGAAAAATGTGATATGTTTTTGCAATCATACACATTATCTTGAATAGGAGCTTAAAATTAATATGTAGTCTTTCAATTTTCCTGATAGTATGTTTGAATGGATCGATTGTGATGTGTACGATGTCCGTAAATGAAAATATGATATTTGAACCTAAATAGTTCTAAATTCGAAAAACACAAAAAATGATGGAATTTTACCCGAATTGGATTGAAAATATCAAGTTGTGTTAAACTTGATAATTGAATTGTTGGTATAAAAAGGTTGGATTGTGTTTTGTCCCTATGTCCCTAAAGTAAATATGATATTTGACCATTTGCGGTTCTAAATTCGAAAAACAAAAAAGATGATGGAATTTTGTCGGAATAGATTTGAAAATCAAATTTGATATTTGAATCAAGTTGTCCGAAACTTGATAAATTAAAATTGATGGAATCGGTTGTTGGAATGTAGGATCTCTGATCAACAAATCGCAAAATATGCGGTTCACTCAAGGTATGCCATTATGCTTTTTTAGCTATTCCTAATTTGATTCTTTAATCACTACTTACGTTTATTGATATTTTATGATGGATTTGGAAAAATGTGATATGTTTTTGCAATCATACACATTATCTTGAATAGGAGCTTAAAATTAATATGTAGTCTTTCAATTTACCTGATAGTATATCTGTATGGATCGATTGTGATGTGTCCGATGTCCGTAAAGGAAAATATGATATTTGAACCTAAATGGTTCTAAATTCGAAAAACACAAAAAATGATGGAATTTTACCCGAATTGGATTGAAAATATCAAGTTGTGTTAAACTTGATAATTGAATTGTTGGTTTAAAAAGGTTGGATTGTGTTTTGTCCCTATGTCCCTAAAGTAAACATGATATTTGACCATTTGCGGTTCTAAATTCGAAAAACAAAAAAGATGATGGAATTTGGTCGGAATAGATTTGAAAATCAAATTTGATATTTGAATCAAGTTCTCCGAAACTTCATAAATTAAAATTGATGGAATCGATTGTTGGAATGTAGGATCTGTGATCAACAAATCGCAAAATATGCGGTTCACTCAAGGTGTGCCATTATGCTTTTTTAGCTATTCCTAATTTGATTCTTTAATCACTACTTACGTTTATTGATATTTTATGATGGATTTGGAAAAATGTGATATGTTTTTGCAATCATACACATTATCTTGAATAGGAGCTTATAATTAATATGTAGTCTTTCAATTTACCTGATAGTATGTCTGTATTTGAACCTAAATAGTTCTAAATTCGAAAAACACAAAAAATGATGGAATTTTACCCGAATTGGATTGAAAATATCAAGTTGTGTTAAACTTGATAATTGAATTGTTGGTATAAAAAGGTTGGATTGTGTTTTGTCCCTATGTCCCTAAAGTAAATATGATATTTGACCATTTGTGGTTCTAAATTCGAAAAACAAAAAAGATGATGGAATTTTGTCGGAATAGATTTGAAAATCAAATTTGATATTTGAATCGAGTTGTCCTAAACTTGATAAATTAAAATTGATGGAATCGGTGGTTGGAATGTAGGATCTCTGATCAACAAATCGCAAAATATGCGGTTCACTCAAGGTATGCCATTATGCTTTTTTAGCTATTCCTAATTTGATTCTTTAATCACTACTTACGTTTATTGATATTTTATGATGGATTTGGAAAAATGTGATATGTTTTTGCAATCATACACATTATCTTGAATAGGAGCTTAAAATTAATATGTAGTCTTTCAATTTACCTGATAGTATATCTGTATGGATCGATTGTGATGTGTCCGATGTCCGTAAAGGAAAATATGATATTTGAACCTAAATGGTTCTAAATTCGAAAAACACAAAAAATGATGGAATTTTACCCGAATTGGATTGAAAATATCAAGTTGTGTTAAACTTGATAATTGAATTGTTGGTATAAAAAGGTTGGATTGTGTTTTGTCCCTATGTCCCTAAAGTAAATATGATATTTGACCATTTGCGGTTCTAAATTCGAAAAACAAAAAAGATGATGGAATTTGGTCGGAATAGATTTGAAAATCAAATTTGATATTTGAATCAAGTTCTCCGAAACTTCATAAATTAAAATTATTGGAATCGATTGTTGGAATGTAGGATCTGTGATCAACAAATCGCAAAATATGCGGTTCACTCAAGGTGTGCCATTATGCTTATTTAGCTATTCCTAATTTGATTCTTTAATCACTACTTACGTTTATTGATATTTTATGATGGATTTGGAAAAATGTGATATGTTTTTGCAATCATACACATTATCTTGAATAGGAGCTTAAAATTAATATGTAGTCTTTCAATTTTCCTGATAGTATGTCTGAATGGATCGATTGTGATGTGTCCGATGTCCGTAAATGAAAATATGATATTTGAACCTAAATAGTTCTAAATTCGAAAAACACAAAAAATGATGGAATTTTACCCGAATTGGATTGAAAATATCAAGTTGTGTTAAACTTGATAATTGAATTGTTGGTATAAAAAGGTTGGATTGTGTTTTGTCCCTATGTCCCTAAAGTAAATATGATATTTGACCATTTGCGGTTCTAAATTCGAAAAACAAAAAAGATGATGGAATTTTGTCGGAATAGATTTGAAAATCAAATTTGATATTTGAATCAAGTTGTCCGAAACTTGATAAATTAAAATTGATGGAATCGGTTGTTGGAATGTAGGATCTCTGATCAACAAATCGCAAAATATGCGGTTCACTCAAGGTATGCCATTATGCTTTTTTAGCTATTCCTAATTTGATTCTTTAATCACTACTTACGTTTATTGATATTTTATGATGGATTTGGAAAAATGTGATATGTTTTTGCAATCATACACATTATCTTGAATAGGAGCTTAAAATTAATATGTAGTCTTTCAATTTACCTGATAGTATGTCTGTATTTGAACCTAAATAGTTCTAAATTCGAAAAACACAAAAAATGATGGAATTTTACCCGAATTGGATTGAAAATATCAAGTTGTGTTAAACTTGATAATTGAATTGTTGGTATAAAAAGGTTGGATTGTGTTTTGTCCCTATGTCCCTAAAGTAAATATGATATTTGACCATTTGTGGTTCTAAATTCGAAAAACAAAAAAGATGATGGAATTTTGTCGGAATAGATTTGAAAATCAAATTTGATATTTGAATCAAGTTGTCCAAAATTTGATAAATTAAAATTGATGGAATCGGTTGTTGGAATGTAGGATCTCTGATCAACAAATCGCAAAATATGCGGTTCACTCAAGGTATGCCATTATGCTTTTTTAGCTATTCCTAATTTGATTCTTTAATCACTACTTACGTTTATTGATATTTTATGATGGATTTGGAAAAATGTGATATGTTTCTGCAATCATACACATTATCTTGAATAGGAGCTTAAAATTAATATGTAGTCTTTCAATTTACCTGATAGTATGTCTGTATTTGAACCTAAATAGTTCTAAATTCGAAAAACACAAAAAATGATGGAATTTTACCCGAATTGGATTGAAAATATCAAGTTGTGTTAAACTTGATAATTGAATTGTTGGTATAAAAAGGTTGGATTGTGTTTTGTCCCTATGTCCCTAAAGTAAATATGATATTTGACCATTTGCGGTTCTTATAACGCCCCAACTAAAATACCTAGAATATTTAGTCGAGACATACATGATGGCATCTGAGTACAAATAAATTTCTGAATTACATAAACAAGATACAACTTGTTTCAGTTACAAAGCAACAGATAAAATAGAATACAGCGGAATTAATAAGGTTCTAAGATAAACAGATTAAATCTAAAACAAAGAAGAAGACTACGGTCTTCAAATCTGATGAATCAAGCTCAGCTCCAAACATCAGCTCCGTCCCGGTCCTTGCTTCGGTTAACCTGTCTACCTAAAAAAATTGATTTGGAGTGGGGTGAGACTACTAAGCCTCAGTGAGTCCTACTACCCTCCTAATGGCAACTACGCCGGGGCACCTAAATCAGTCGTTTCAAAACTAATAATAACATAAATCATAAAAGCATAAGGTAAAGGTGTATCACAGATTAACTAAATCTTATTCGTTTTAAACACAAGGACACTCTGAGGTGAGCATGTCTCAGAGGCCTGACATATCCGTCAACCGATTCGGTCACGGCATGAAGCTCACATATACCTAACCTAATGGAGTATCCCATTGGGAGTCCATACTTGCGATATAATAAATCGCCCATAATGACTGACACTAAAATTGTGTTCTTGCTACCATAATTCCCAAAATCCCGGGGAGCATACAATCCTAATAATTCTAAGTTATACCCTAAAGATGATCTGTGCCTAACATGTTATTCGACATTATGTCGTTTACGTTAATGCAAATTATCTGACTCTAAAGAGGGAATAAAACGAGTGTTTGAAGTTTCAAGAATAATTGTAAAATGTGGACTATTCTGTACAAGCTCGCTCTGGCGAGTCACCAGCTCGCTATGGCGAGATTATAGGTCCTGACCTAAATCAACTCGCTGTGGCGAGCAGTAGCTCGCCATGGCGAGTTTCATCAGCCCAGAACCCAGCTCGCCATGAACGCTCGCCAACTACTCGCTGGAGCGAGTTCATGCAGAATTGCCCTGTTTTGCAGAAATCATGATATTTCAAACTAACACCTACAACCCTCATTTTAGACAGTGCATTAACAGATAATTAACATAATATAAAATAAAACGGAGAGGAATTTGGGTTCTAATCCCTCTCGCACAACATTTTCCTAAATTCCTAGTGTTATCATGCATAATTAATATTTCAAGGGGACTAGCTACACTATCCTAAGGAACCCACCTGGATAATGAAGCTTTACACTGATCATACCATAGCTCAGCAACAGCCACGAACTCTTACCAACTCACTTGAACCCCATCATGAGTGCTTGATCAAAGGATTGGAAAAGAATGATTAAAAAGGTAAGTTAGAGTTTGAGTAAGGTTTAGAGAACCGAAACTATCCCAATCAATAGCTGAAGAAGGAGTATAAGGGATTAGGAACAACTTACCAAGCTTGAAAAGGATTTCACGAGAGAGAGGCAGCACCTTGCTGCAGGCTGGCAGCAAGCATCAGCAGGGCTCCGCAAGTTCTCGCAGGATGCCGCAGGTCCCCGCAGCAGGTCCTCGCAGGATGCCGCAGGACTCCGCCAGTGCTCCGCAGCACTCCGCCAGGACCACGCAGGCAAGCCAGCTCGCCGTGGCGAGTGCTCCTGCTCGCGAGGCGAGCTGTAGCAGGTTGCATAAAAAGTTCTGTAGGCAGCAGCCACGATTTAATCCTTCAACCCATGATTTGTAGTGTTTAATTCGGTCATCCACGAAGAGAAAAAGCATACATGCATCAACCAAAACAGCAAGTATGAGGATCATGGACTTTGAATCTAAAGAGGGGTTTACATGAGTTTGAAGAGGATTGGATTTCTTACCTTATGATTTATGAATCCTAGCTCCACCCATGAATTGTAACAGCCACACAAGAACTTGGATTCAGGTGAGAAGTTGATGATGGGTTCGGTGGGGAAAGAAAAATGAAGAGGATGATGTTGATTGTTGTTGTTTATGCGTGAATAGAAGGAGAAGGGAAGGAATTGGAGCTTTTGCAGGTTAAATTGGACAAGGATTGATCATGGTAGTATAAGGGGGTGAGGGTACGATGGAGAGCAAAGAGGAGGAGGGGTTTTACTTCCCTGACTTTGAAAGTTCAGAAACATGTAAAATGAATAAAACTAATGGTTTGGTCTAGTCCTTTTCTTTATATAGTATAACTTGGGTGCAATACCAAATATGCCCTTCCTTTTACTAACAACAAACTCTTGTTCTTCATTTGATTTGGTAGGAATATCTCTAATGATTACCATTATTTAACTTCTCTTCTAATAAATAAAGTTAGGATGTTACAATCTACCCTCCTTAAAGAAATTTCGTCCTCGAAATTCAGAATTACTTCACTCCACAATAGGGTAGGTTGTTTAAGTTTGCTTCTGAAACAGCATTTCGGTTTAACGTTCACAATCCCTTGGAATAAAACTTTCCTCCTACAAGGTTATTGGCTAAAGGTTATCCTTGCAACTTCAAGATTCTAGTGCTGCGCACTCTGGTCCAAGTACTTACCGTCACTTTCTGACAGTGTCGTCATTGTTTTGAATGGCCTTGAACTCCTCTACTTCTACTATGGTTATGCTTCTTTCACTACGATCGACGTCATTCCAGATACCTCACTGTCTTAGAAGGTCGGTATCTGACCTGGTTGGCACATTCTTAACTTGAAATCAAGACTTGAGCGTTCGTAGGGGTACAACTCAGATTCGTCCTTCTACATCGTTCTTCCCTTCCGATCACCTTCATGCATAACACGTCGTATGTACATCCGTACCACGGTGTCGTCTACTACTCCAGGATCGATTTAAATATAAAACGAGTGGAAAATTGTCTAAACACTACTGATTCTTCTGCAAACGAGTCAGACCCGTTCGCAGATGAATCTATAGTTGTCCGATAAAATCCCACCTACAATTTAATCCATCCTGGCCCAACACGGTGATCAAGTTGCACTTCCAACATGCGTATGCACTTAGGTTCGAATCATCTCCTGAAGTTAAGGGTCACTCTCGATTCAAGGTCTTTCGCTGACAAGTGTAGCGCGAGGCTTGTCTAATCAGTCGGGTTCCAAACTCGACTAATTTGAACAATTTGGGTTGAACTGGTATTACTCAGGCTGAAAAGATTGGCAAAGCTTAGGACGGTATGCTGAATTAACCGATGGATCCTTATGATAACAGTACGAGTTCGACTAATATGAGTCATTACCCTAATGAGTAATTTAAATCCATTCTCTTATATGAACTGGCTGAGGAAGTCTAAGCTTGGAGTCGGAATATTCGGGTCAAGTTACTCAGGCTGAACACTCAGTCTCACGAGGTTACGGTAGGCAAGGCTGATAAGTCGAACATACGGCAGAGCCACTAGGATCAACAAGATAATCTACTCATGAATTTGAGAAGGAATCGAAGGGCTGGGATTCCCAATACTGGTGTCGTTAGAGCGACTGATTTTCTCTGAATTGGAATTAACTATGACCTTAGATCTGAATTCGGCTGAAGGGTTCCGACGAATACGGTTAACCAACTAAGTTGGGGATCTGATTACAAGGCTTGAATGTACGAAGTCCTAACGATTTGCTGACACGGAGCGACGTCATTTGTGTCGGAAGAGATGAGGTTGCTACTTAACAGGTTAACTAACGTTCGAGAGTTGAATCGGATACTACCCGTGGTTTTTCAAGAGCAACTAATCTCCACGAATAGGAAGGAAATACTTAACGGCACAGCTGAAAGACTAAAAGCATAGACTAAGATTATTTAAGAGTGATGCTTTACGAAATCCGTGCGACTGACTGACGTCGATAGATTTGAGTAGCTGAATCTGATTTGAATTTGTGTGAAATACTCGACTGACAGGCAGTTCTAAACACGTGGAGAGATACACGTCCGAGACGTAACTCAGATGAGTTAGAGCGAATACGCGTTCGTAGTGTTCCAAGAACTACGGACGGGGAATTTGAACGTTGTTCGGTTCGACTCAACGGCTAAAAGAAGGCCCAGATATACAAAGGTAACTGATGATTGATCTACTTCTGGTTCGGACCTATACTCTACAGTTCTACTTCCTATTTTCCTCAGGCTAGGACAATAAAGTCTTTTACTCAAGCTTCTAGCTAGCTACGTCTCACAGGGAGGTTTAACTCTGATTGGTAATCTCTCAGCTGACAGGTGCTGGAATAGTTAAGGTTATCGGTGTCTAATTGGAGCTAATGTTAAACTTAACCTCTTTTCTCTGGGTAGTAATATACGGCTGGAAAACTGGTCTAGGTGATAAGTGTCACTAATAAGGTCTCTCATACGCTACATTCATCAGAACATGTTTCCTACGGTTTGATACTAAAGCTTTGTTAAAGATGGCTGACTAAGTCTAATCCTTGATCTAGCTAGCGAACAGGTTTCGGGTACATACTACAAATCTCTCAACTAACTGGTTCAGGGACCGAATACGTTTAGAAAGGTCAACCTAGTATGAAACTGAACTTCCGGTCTCTATGCTATTGATGACAAGGTAGTTACAAGTCACTCGGCAACTACTTGTGCTAATGATAATACTTAACAGTTACACTAACTAAACTTAATCTGATGCGACTACTGGTAATCTTTGACAGACTGGTTCCTGTCACTAACATCTGAAGACAGTTATCTTAGGTGTTTACTTAATGGGTCTACGGTAAAAGAATACAAGATATAGGTGTTCTATAGGATGGCCTATTAGGATGACATTGGAAAGGATACTGAAATGTGCTCGGGTTCATAACTTGGTCTCTCTAACCTGTGAGATTCATCTTAAGGTCTATATTGTTGGAATATCTAACAGGTTAACTATACTGGGTCACTGATCTAGGAACATAGAGATGATGGTTTTTAATATAATTCCTTAGGTACGGTATTTCCAAAAAGGAGTTTCTAGTTTTTGATGGAAGGCAGGTTAAACCTACTTGGTAAGGTTCTGCTGTTAACTTCTAATTGTTTGATAATAATGTACTATAGATTGGTTGGGTGGCTTGTGTGGTTACTAGAGATTTACTAACTGTTAACCTAGTCAATGTTTGGTCCTTGAAACTGACGAGGTAGGCATAGTTCTGTCAAACTTCTGGGTACCTAAGGGTTCCTGTTTTGCACTCGACGACTAGTGGTTTAGGGAGAAAGTTTGGATTTTGAACCTCTACTGCTAAATGTTGCTTAAGTCCTTATTTGATTCTCGTTACGACGATCTACGTTAGGTCCACTATGCTAAGTTTGGGTAACTCTGGTTATAGGTATGTGTTAATACTTAGCGTCTCGTTGGAAAGTGGTACAACTAAAAGGAAATCTAACTGCTTGTAACTAGTTAAGGCTGTGTTCTCTAATGGTTCAGTTCAATTATCGGTTTCTAGAGTTAAAGGAGTTGGCCCAGGGCTGTCTAACCTTTTTAATGTACAGGAGTTTTCTCACTCACTCGGGATAACTAGACTTTTAGCAAGGGTTCGGTTTATTAACTCCTATTTCGAGTGTTGGTTTTCCATAAGGAAGTATGTCCTCGTTCCATTGAGAACCTTAAGGTTTGATAATCTTGGGTTAGTCTTGGCTAAATAGGGATTTCAAATAAATTGAATGGGTACGAGGTGTGGCTAAGTTCCTCCTAACATCGAGGAATCTTTCTCACATGCGCTAAAACCCGGTAGGTAAGATGGTAAGATCCTGTAGGGTTTGGAGGTTTATCATTAAGGCTAAAACAGTTGGTCAGGGAGTATAACAGCAACATGAAGCAGTAACAGCCTGCTACGCTCGCTGCAGCGAGTGATTACTCGCTGAGCGAGTGTGACAGAGTTGGAGAAGATTATTTTGTGGTTTCTTTTTCTAACTCAGTACCACACTCATACGTCCCAAGTATCGACTGGATTGACTGACCGCTTACTGGTATAGGTTGTTGACGGTTTCCTAAACTTAGTTGGACCTAGCTCCTGATAGGGTAGAGTAATTCTAGGCTTAGAAAATTCACCTGACACACTGTGTCAGTGGAATACTGTTGTGCACTGTGCACTTCAGTCTTGAGGATACACTTACTTTCCTTCAAACTACCGCCTTTACTCCGGTCTTCAGTTACGCAACTTATTCCTGTGGCACCATCTGCCACTGCTTCAAAATCTACTTATAAGGTTTCTCTTCGACAACAGCTCCTTGATTGTACTTCACTGCGACGTTAACGCTGGAATTTCAGAGTTCACTTCAGTTTCTAAACCATAATACACTGCCTACTATACACAATACTGAGTTGATCAGGCTCAGCACGCGACAGTTTCAGCGTAAACAGTCCAGATCCAAAGGGTCTGTATTGTTTAGGAAGGGATTGTTCTGACTCATGGCAAGGTCCGATACTGAATCGACCTGCTCTGATACCAATTATAATGCCCCAACTAAAATACCTAGAATATTTAGTCGAGACATACATGATGGCATCTGAGTACAAATAAATTTCTGAATTACATAAACAAGATACAACTTGTTTCAGTTACAAAGCAACAGATAAAATAGAATACAGCGGAATTAATAAGGTTCTAAGATAAACAGATTAAATCTAAAACAAAGAAGAAGACTACGGTCTTCAAATCTGATGAATCAAGCTCAGCTCCAAACATCAGCTCCGTCCCGGTCCTTGCTTCGGTTAACCTGTCTACCTAAAAAAATTGATTTGGAGTGGGGTGAGACTACTAAGCCTCAGTGAGTCCTACTACCCTCCTAATGGCAACTACGCCGGGGCACCTAAATCAGTCGTTTCAAAACTAATAATAACATAAATCATAAAAGCATAAGGTAAAGGTGTATCACAGATTAACTAAATCTTATTCGTTTTAAACACAAGGACACTCTGAGGTGAGCATGTCTCAGAGGCCTGACATATCCGTCAACCGATTCGGTCACGGCATGAAGCTCACATATACCTAACCTAATGGAGTATCCCATTGGGAGTCCATACTTGCGATATAATAAATCGCCCATAATGACTGACACTAAAATTGTGTTCTTGCTACCATAATTCCCAAAATCCCGGGGAGCATACAATCCTAATAATTCTAAGTTATACCCTAAAGATGATCTGTGCCTAACATGTTATTCGACATTATGTCGTTTACGTTAATGCAAATTATCTGACTCTAAAGAGGGAATAAAACGAGTGTTTGAAGTTTCAAGAATAATTGTAAAATGTGGACTATTCTGTACAAGCTCGCTCTGGCGAGTCACCAGCTCGCTATGGCGAGATTATAGGTCCTGACCTAAATCAACTCGCTGTGGCGAGCAGTAGCTCGCCATGGCGAGTTTCATCAGCCCAGAACCCAGCTCGCCATGAACGCTCGCCAACTACTCGCTGGAGCGAGTTCATGCAGAATTGCCCTGTTTTGCAGAAATCATGATATTTCAAACTAACACCTACAACCCTCATTTTAGACAGTGCATTAACAGATAATTAACATAATATAAAATAAAACGGAGAGGAATTTGGGTTCTAATCCCTCTCGCACAACATTTTCCTAAATTCCTAGTGTTATCATGCATAATTAATATTTCAAGGGGACTAGCTACACTATCCTAAGGAACCCACCTGGATAATGAAGCTTTACACTGATCATACCATAGCTCAGCAACAGCCACGAACTCTTACCAACTCACTTGAACCCCATCATGAGTGCTTGATCAAAGGATTGGAAAAGAATGATTAAAAAGGTAAGTTAGAGTTTGAGTAAGGTTTAGAGAACCGAAACTATCCCAATCAATAGCTGAAGAAGGAGTATAAGGGATTAGGAACAACTTACCAAGCTTGAAAAGGATTTCACGAGAGAGAGGCAGCACCTTGCTGCAGGCTGGCAGCAAGCATCAGCAGGGCTCCGCAAGTTCTCGCAGGATGCCGCAGGTCCCCGCAGCAGGTCCTCGCAGGATGCCGCAGGACTCCGCCAGTGCTCCGCAGCACTCCGCCAGGACCACGCAGGCAAGCCAGCTCGCCGTGGCGAGTGCTCCTGCTCGCGAGGCGAGCTGTAGCAGGTTGCATAAAAAGTTCTGTAGGCAGCAGCCACGATTTAATCCTTCAACCCATGATTTGTAGTGTTTAATTCGGTCATCCACGAAGAGAAAAAGCATACATGCATCAACCAAAACAGCAAGTATGAGGATCATGGACTTTGAATCTAAAGAGGGGTTTACATGAGTTTGAAGAGGATTGGATTTCTTACCTTATGATTTATGAATCCTAGCTCCACCCATGAATTGTAACAGCCACACAAGAACTTGGATTCAGGTGAGAAGTTGATGATGGGTTCGGTGGGGAAAGAAAAATGAAGAGGATGATGTTGATTGTTGTTGTTTATGCGTGAATAGAAGGAGAAGGGAAGGAATTGGAGCTTTTGCAGGTTAAATTGGACAAGGATTGATCATGGTAGTATAAGGGGGTGAGGGTACGATGGAGAGCAAAGAGGAGGAGGGGTTTTACTTCCCTGACTTTGAAAGTTCAGAAACATGTAAAATGAATAAAACTAATGGTTTGGTCTAGTCCTTTTCTTTATATAGTATAACTTGGGTGCAATACCAAATATGCCCTTCCTTTTACTAACAACAAACTCTTGTTCTTCATTTGATTTGGTAGGAATATCTCTAATGATTACCATTATTTAACTTCTCTTCTAATAAATAAAGTTAGGATGTTACAGTTCTAAATTCGAAAAACTAAAAAGATGATGGAATTTTGTCGGAATAGATTTGAAAATCAAATTTGATATTTGAATCAAGTTGTCCGAAACTTGATAAATTAAAATTGATGGAATCGGTTGTTGGAATGTAGGATCTCTGATCAACAAATCGCAAAATATGCGGTTCACTCAAGGTATGCCATTATGCTTTTTTAGCTATTCCTAATTTAATTCTTTAATCACTACTTACGTTTATTGATATTTTATGATGGATTTGGAAAAATGTGATATGTTTTTGCAATCATACACATTATCTTGAATAGGAGCTTAAAATTAATATGTAGTCTTTCAATTTACCTGATAGTATATCTGTATGGATCGATTGTGATGTGTCCGATGTCCGTAAAGGAAAATATGATATTTGAACCTAAATGGTTCTAAATTCGAAAAACACAAAAAATGATGGAATTTTACCCGAATTGGATTGAAAATATCAAGTTGTGTTAAACTTGATAATTGAATTGTTGGTATAAAAAGGTTGGATTGTGTTTTGTCCCTATGTCCCTAAAGTAAATATGATATTTGACCATTTGCGGTTCTAAATTCGAAAAACAAAAAAGATGATGGAATTTGGTCGGAATAGATTTGAAAATCAAATTTGATATTTGAATCAAGTTCTCCGAAACTTCATAAATTAAAATTATTGGAATCGATTGTTGGAATGTAGGATCTGTGATCAACAAATCGCAAAATATGCGGTTCACTCAAGGTGTGCCATTATGCTTTTTTAGCTATTCCTAATTTGATTCTTTAATCACTACTTACGTTTATTGATATTTTATGATGGATTTGGAAAAATGTGATATGTTTTTGCAATCATACACATTATCTTGAATAGGAGCTTAAAATTAATATGTAGTCTTTCAATTTTCCTGATAGTATGTCTGAATGGATCGATTGTGATGTGTCCGATGTCCGTAAATGAAAATATGATATTTGAACCTAAATAGTTCTAAATTCGAAAAACACAAAAAATGATGGAATTTTACCCGAATTGGATTGAAAATATCAAGTTGTGTTAAACTTGATAATTGAATTGTTGGTATAAAAAGGTTGGATTGTGTTTTGTCCCTATGTCCCTAAAGTAAATATGATATTTGACCATTTGCGGTTCTAAATTCGAAAAACAAAAAAGATGATGGAATTTTGTCGGAATAGATTTGAAAATCAAATTTGATATTTGAATCAAGTTGTCCGAAACTTGATAAATTAAAATTGATGGAATCGGTTGTTGGAATGTAGGATCTCTGATCAACAAATCGCAAAATATGCGGTTCACTCAAGGTATGCCATTATGCTTTTTTAGCTATTCCTAATTTGATTCTTTAATCACTACTTACGTTTATTGATATTTTATGATGGATTTGGAAAAATGTGATATGTTTTTGCAATCATACACATTATCTTGAATAGGAGCTTAAAATTAATATGTAGTCTTTCAATTTACCTGATAGTATGTCTGTATTTGAACCTAAATAGTTCTAAATTCGAAAAACACAAAAAATGATGGAATTTTACCCGAATTGGATTGAAAATATCAAGTTGTGTTAAACTTGATAATTGAATTGTTGGTATAAAAAGGTTGGATTGTGTTTTGTCCCTATGTCCCTAAAGTAAATATGATATTTGACCATTTGTGGTTCTAAATTCGAAAAACAAAAAAGATGATGGAATTTTGTCGGAATAGATTTGAAAATCAAATTTGATATTTGAATCAAGTTGTCCAAAATTTGATAAATTAAAATTGATGGAATCGGTTGTTGGAATGTAGGATCTCTGATCAACAAATCGCAAAATATGCGGTTCACTCAAGGTATGCCATTATGCTTTTTTAGCTATTCCTAATTTGATTCTTTAATCACTACTTACGTTTATTGATATTTTATGATGGATTTGGAAAAATGTGATATGTTTCTGCAATCATACACATTATCTTGAATAGGAGCTTAAAATTAATATGTAGTCTTTCAATTTACCTGATAGTATGTCTGTATTTGAACCTAAATAGTTCTAAATTCGAAAAACACAAAAAATGATGGAATTTTACCCGAATTGGATTGAAAATATCAAGTTGTGTTAAACTTGATAATTGAATTGTTGGTATAAAAAGGTTGGATTGTGTTTTGTCCCTATGTCCCTAAAGTAAATATGATATTTGACCATTTGCGGTTCTAAATTCGAAAAACTAAAAAGATGATGGAATTTTGTCGGAATAGATTTGAAAATCAAATTTGATATTTGAATCAAGTTGTCCGAAACTTGATAAATTAAAATTGATGGAATCGGTTGTTGGAATGTAGGATCTCTGATCAACAAATCGCAAAATATGCGGTTCACTCAAGGTATGCCATTATGCTTTTTTAGCTATTCCTAATTTAATTCTTTAATCACTACTTACGTTTATTGATATTTTATGATGGATTTGGAAAAATGTGATATGTTTTTGCAATCATACACATTATCTTGAATAGGAGCTTAAAATTAATATGTAGTCTTTCAATTTACCTGATAGTATATCTGTATGGATCGATTGTGATGTGTCCGATGTCCGTAAAGGAAAATATGATATTTGAACCTAAATGGTTCTAAATTCGAAAAACACAAAAAATGATGGAATTTTACCCGAATTGGATTGAAAATATCAAGTTGTGTTAAACTTGATAATTGAATTGTTGGTATAAAAAGGTTGGATTGTGTTTTGTCCCTATGTCCCTAAAGTAAATATGATATTTGACCATTTGCGGTTCTAAATTCGAAAAACAAAAAAGATGATGGAATTTGGTCGGAATAGATTTGAAAATCAAATTTGATATTTGAATCAAGTTCTCCGAAACTTCATAAATTAAAATTATTGGAATCGATTGTTGGAATGTAGGATCTGTGATCAACAAATCGCAAAATATGCGGTTCACTCAAGGTGTGCCATTATGCTTTTTTAGCTATTCCTAATTTGATTCTTTAATCACTACTTACGTTTATTGATATTTTATGATGGATTTGGAAAAATGTGATATGTTTTTGCAATCATACACATTATCTTGAATAGGAGCTTAAAATTAATATGTAGTCTTTCAATTTTCCTGATAGTATGTCTGAATGGATCGATTGTGATGTGTCCGATGTCCGTAAATGAAAATATGATATTTGAACCTAAATAGTTCTAAATTCGAAAAACACAAAAAATGATGGAATTTTACCCGAATTGGATTGAAAATATCAAGTTGTGTTAAACTTGATAATTGAATTGTTGGTATAAAAAGGTTGGATTGTGTTTTGTCCCTATGTCCCTAAAGTAAATATGATATTTGACCATTTGCGGTTCTAAATTCGAAAAACAAAAAAGATGATGGAATTTTGTCGGAATAGATTTGAAAATCAAATTTGATATTTGAATCAAGTTGTCCGAAACTTGATAAATTAAAATTGATGGAATCGGTTGTTGGAATGTAGGATCTCTGATCAACAAATCGCAAAATATGCGGTTCACTCAAGGTATGCCATTATGCTTTTTTAGCTATTCCTAATTTGATTCTTTAATCACTACTTACGTTTATTGATATTTTATGATGGATTTGGAAAAATGTGATATGTTTTTGCAATCATACACATTATCTTGAATAGGAGCTTAAAATTAATATGTAGTCTTTCAATTTACCTGATAGTATGTCTGTATTTGAACCTAAATAGTTCTAAATTCGAAAAACACAAAAAATGATGGAATTTTACCCGAATTGGATTGAAAATATCAAGTTGTGTTAAACTTGATAATTGAATTGTTGGTATAAAAAGGTTGGATTGTGTTTTGTCCCTATGTCCCTAAAGTAAATATGATATTTGACCATTTGTGTTTCTAAATTCGAAAAACAAAAAAGATGATGGAATTTTGTCGGAATAGATTTGAAAATCAAATTTGATATTTGAATCAAGTTGTCCAAAATTTGATAAATTAAAATTGATGGAATCGGTTGTTGGAATGTAGGATCTCTGATCAACAAATCGCAAAATATGCGGTTCACTCAAGGTATGCCATTATGCTTTTTTAGCTATTCCTAATTTGATTCTTTAATCACTACTTACGTTTATTGATATTTTATGATGGATTTGGAAAAATGTGATATGTTTCTGCAATCATACACATTATCTTGAATAGGAGCTTAAAATTAATATGTAGTCTTTCAATTTACCTGATAGTATGTCTGTATTTGAACCTAAATAGTTCTAAATTCGAAAAACACAAAAAATGATGGAATTTTACCCGAATTGGATTGAAAATATCAAGTTGTGTTAAACTTGATAATTGAATTGTTGGTATAAAAAGGTTGGATTGTGTTTTGTCCCTATGTCCCTAAAGTAAATATGATATTTGACCATTTGTGGTTCTAAATTCGAAAAACAAAAAAGATGATGGAATTTTGTCGGAATAGATTTGAAAATCAAATTTGATATTTGAATCAAGTTGTCCAAAATTTGATAAATTAAAATTGATGGAATCGGTTGTTGGAATGTAGGATCTCTGATCAACAAATCGCAAAATATGCGGTTCACTCAAGGTATGCCATTATGCTTTTTTAGCTATTCCTAATTTGATTCTTTAATCACTACTTACGTTTATTGATATTTTATGATGGATTTGGAAAAATGTGATATGTTTCTGCAATCATACACATTATCTTGAATAGGAGCTTAAAATTAATATGTAGTCTTTCAATTTACCTGATAGTATGTCTGTATTTGAACCTAAATAGTTCTAAATTCGAAAAACACAAAAAATGATGGAATTTTACCCGAATTGGATTGAAAATATCAAGTTGTGTTAAACTTGATAATTGAATTGTTGGTATAAAAAGGTTGGATTGTGTTTTGTCCCTATGTCCCTAAAGTAAATATGATATTTGACCATTTGCGGTTCTAAATTCGAAAAACTAAAAAGATGATGGAATTTTGTCGGAATAGATTTGAAAATCAAATTTGATATTTGAATCAAGTTGTCCGAAACTTGATAAATTAAAATTGATGGAATCGGTTGTTGGAATGTAGGATCTCTGATCAACAAATCGCAAAATATGCGGTTCACTCAAGGTATGCCATTATGCTTTTTTAGCTATTCCTAATTTAATTCTTTAATCACTACTTACGTTTATTGATATTTTATGATGGATTTGGAAAAATGTGATATGTTTTTGCAATCATACACATTATCTTGAATAGGAGCTTAAAATTAATATGTAGTCTTTCAATTTACCTGATAGTATATCTGTATGGATCGATTGTGATGTGTCCGATGTCCGTAAAGGAAAATATGATATTTGAACCTAAATGGTTCTAAATTCGAAAAACACAAAAAATGATGGAATTTTACCCGAATTGGATTGAAAATATCAAGTTGTGTTAAACTTGATAATTGAATTGTTGGTATAAAAAGGTTGGATTGTGTTTTGTCCCTATGTCCCTAAAGTAAATATGATATTTGACCATTTGCGGTTCTAAATTCGAAAAACAAAAAAGATGATGGAATTTGGTCGGAATAGATTTGAAAATCAAATTTGATATTTGAATCAAGTTCTCCGAAACTTCATAAATTAAAATTATTGGAATCGATTGTTGGAATGTAGGATCTGTGATCAACAAATCGCAAAATATGCGGTTCACTCAAGGTGTGCCATTATGCTTTTTTAGCTATTCCTAATTTGATTCTTTAATCACTACTTACGTTTATTGATATTTTATGATGGATTTGGAAAAATGTGATATGTTTTTGCAATCATACACATTATCTTGAATAGGAGCTTAAAATTAATATGTAGTCTTTCAATTTTCCTGATAGTATGTCTGAATGGATCGATTGTGATGTGTCCGATGTCCGTAAATGAAAATATGATATTTGAACCTAAATAGTTCTAAATTCGAAAAACACAAAAAATGATGGAATTTTACCCGAATTGGATTGAAAATATCAAGTTGTGTTAAACTTGATAATTGAATTGTTGGTATAAAAAGGTTGGATTGTGTTTTGTCCCTATGTCCCTAAATTAAATATGATATTTGACCATTTGCGGTTCTAAATTCGAAAAACAAAAAAGATGATGGAATTTTGTCGGAATAGATTTGAAAATCAAATTTGATATTTGAATCAAGTTGTCCGAAACTTGATAAATTAAAATTGATGGAATCGGTTGTTGGAATGTAGGATCTCTGATCAACAAATCGCAAAATATGCGGTTCACTCAAGGTATGCCATTATGCTTTTTTAGCTATTCCTAATTTGATTCTTTAATCACTACTTACGTTTATTGATATTTTATGATGGATTTGGAAAAATGTGATATGTTTTTGCAATCATACACATTATCTTGAATAGGAGCTTAAAATTAATATGTAGTCTTTCAATTTACCTGATAGTATGTCTGTATTTGAACCTAAATAGTTCTAAATTCGAAAAACACAAAAAATGATGGAATTTTACCCGAATTGGATTGAAAATATCAAGTTGTGTTAAACTTGATAATTGAATTGTTGGTATAAAAAGGTTGGATTGTGTTTTGTCCCTATGTCCCTAAAGTAAATATGATATTTGACCATTTGTGGTTCTAAATTCGAAAAACAAAAAAGATGATGGAATTTTGTCGGAATAGATTTGAAAATCAAATTTGATATTTGAATCAAGTTGTCCAAAATTTGATAAATTAAAATTGATGGAATCGGTTGTTGGAATGTAGGATCTCTGATCAACAAATCGCAAAATATGCGGTTCACTCAAGGTATGCCATTATGCTTTTTTAGCTATTCCTAATTTGATTCTTTAATCACTACTTACGTTTATTGATATTTTATGATGGATTTGGAAAAATGTGATATGTTTCTGCAATCATACACATTATCTTGAATAGGAGCTTAAAATTAATATGTAGTCTTTCAATTTACCTGATAGTATGTCTGTATTTGAACCTAAATAGTTCTAAATTCGAAAAACACAAAAAATTATGGAATTTTACCCGAATTGGATTGAAAATATCAAGTTGTGTTAAACTTGATAATTGAATTGTTGGTATAAAAAGGTTGGATTGTGTTTTGTCCCTATGTCCCTAAAGTAAATATGATATTTGACCATTTGCGGTTCTAAATTCGAAAAACTAAAAAGATGATGGAATTTTGTCGGAATAGATTTGAAAATCAAATTTGATATTTGAATCAAGTTGTCCGAAACTTGATAAATTAAAATTGATGGAATCGGTTGTTGGAATGTAGGATCTCTGATCAACAAATCGCAAAATATGCGGTTCACTCAAGGTATGCCATTATGCTTTTTTAGCTATTCCTAATTTAATTCTTTAATCACTACTTACGTTTATTGATATTTTATGATGGATTTGGAAAAATGTGATATGTTTTTGCAATCATACACATTATCTTGAATAGGAGCTTAAAATTAATATGTAGTCTTTCAATTTACCTGATAGTATATCTGTATGGATCGATTGTGATGTGTCCGATGTCCGTAAAGGAAAATATGATATTTGAACCTAAATGGTTCTAAATTCGAAAAACACAAAAAATGATGGAATTTTACCCGAATTGGATTGAAAATATCAAGTTGTGTTAAACTTGATAATTGAATTGTTGGTATAAAAAGGTTGGATTGTGTTTTGTCCCTATGTCCCTAAAGTAAATATGATATTTGACCATTTGCGGTTCTAAATTCGAAAAACAAAAAAGATGATGGAATTTGGTCGGAATAGATTTGAAAATCAAATTTGATATTTGAATCAAGTTCTCCGAAACTTCATAAATTAAAATTATTGGAATCGATTGTTGGAATGTAGGATCTGTGATCAACAAATCGCAAAATATGCGGTTCACTCAAGGTGTGCCATTATGCTTTTTTAGCTATTCCTAATTTGATTCTTTAATCACTACTTACGTTTATTGATATTTTATGATGGATTTGGAAAAATGTGATATGTTTTTGCAATCATACACATTATCTTGAATAGGAGCTTAAAATTAATATGTAGTCTTTCAATTTTCCTGATAGTATGTCTGAATGGATCGATTGTGATGTGTCCGATGTCCGTAAATGAAAATATGATATTTGAACCTAAATAGTTCTAAATTCGAAAAACACAAAAAATGATGGAATTTTACCCGAATTGGATTGAAAATATCAAGTTGTGTTAAACTTGATAATTGAATTGTTGGTATAAAAAGGTTGGATTGTGTTTTGTCCCTATGTCCCTAAAGTAAATATGATATTTGACCATTTGCGGTTCTAAATTCGAAAAACAAAAAAGATGATGGAATTTTGTCGGAATAGATTTGAAAATCAAATTTGATATTTGAATCAAGTTGTCCGAAACTTGATAAATTAAAATTGATGGAATCGGTTGTTGGAATGTAGGATCTCTGATCAACAAATCGCAAAATATGCGGTTCACTCAAGGTATGCCATTATGCTTTTTTAGCTATTCCTAATTTGATTCTTTAATCACTACTTACGTTTATTGATATTTTATGATGGATTTGGAAAAATGTGATATGTTTTTGCAATCATACACATTATCTTGAATAGGAGCTTAAAATTAATATGTAGTCTTTCAATTTACCTGATAGTATGTCTGTATTTGAACCTAAATAGTTCTAAATTCGAAAAACACAAAAAATGATGGAATTTTACCCGAATTGGATTGAAAATATCAAGTTGTGTTAAACTTGATAATTGAATTGTTGGTATAAAAAGGTTGGATTGTGTTTTGTCCCTATGTCCCTAAAGTAAATATGATATTTGACCATTTGTGTTTCTAAATTCGAAAAACAAAAAAGATGATGGAATTTTGTCGGAATAGATTTGAAAATCAAATTTGATATTTGAATCAAGTTGTCCAAAATTTGATAAATTAAAATTGATGGAATCGGTTGTTGGAATGTAGGATCTCTGATCAACAAATCGCAAAATATGCGGTTCACTCAAGGTATGCCATTATGCTTTTTTAGCTATTCCTAATTTGATTCTTTAATCACTACTTACGTTTATTGATATTTTATGATGGATTTGGAAAAATGTGATATGTTTCTGCAATCATACACATTATCTTGAATAGGAGCTTAAAATTAATATGTAGTCTTTCAATTTACCTGATAGTATGTCTGTATTTGAACCTAAATAGTTCTAAATTCGAAAAACACAAAAAATGATGGAATTTTACCCGAATTGGATTGAAAATATCAAGTTGTGTTAAACTTGATAATTGAATTGTTGGTATAAAAAGGTTGGATTGTGTTTTGTCCCTATGTCCCTAAAGTAAATATGATATTTGACCATTTGCGGTTCTAAATTCGAAAAACTAAAAAGATGATGGAATTTTGTCGGAATAGATTTGAAAATCAAATTTGATATTTGAATCAAGTTGTCCGAAACTTGATAAATTAAAATTGATGGAATCGGTTGTTGGAATGTAGGATCTCTGATCAACAAATCGCAAAATATGCGGTTCACTCAAGGTATGCCATTATGCTTTTTTAGCTATTCCTAATTTAATTCTTTAATCACTACTTACGTTTATTGATATTTTATGATGGATTTGGAAAAATGTGATATGTTTTTGCAATCATACACATTATCTTGAATAGGAGCTTAAAATTAATATGTAGTCTTTCAATTTACCTGATAGTATATCTGTATGGATCGATTGTGATGTGTCCGATGTCCGTAAAGGAAAATATGATATTTGAACCTAAATGGTTCTAAATTCGAAAAACACAAAAAATGATGGAATTTTACCCGAATTGGATTGAAAATATCAAGTTGTGTTAAACTTGATAATTGAATTGTTGGTATAAAAAGGTTGGATTGTGTTTTGTCCCTATGTCCCTAAAGTAAATATGATATTTGACCATTTGCGGTTCTAAATTCGAAAAACAAAAAAGATGATGGAATTTGGTCGGAATAGATTTGAAAATCAAATTTGATATTTGAATCAAGTTCTCCGAAACTTCATAAATTAAAATTATTGGAATCGATTGTTGGAATGTAGGATCTGTGATCAACAAATCGCAAAATATGCGGTTCACTCAAGGTGTGCCATTATGCTTTTTTAGCTATTCCTAATTTGATTCTTTAATCACTACTTACGTTTATTGATATTTTATGATGGATTTGGAAAAATGTGATATGTTTTTGCAATCATACACATTATCTTGAATAGGAGCTTAAAATTAATATGTAGTCTTTCAATTTTCCTGATAGTATGTCTGAATGGATCGATTGTGATGTGTCCGATGTCCGTAAATGAAAATATGATATTTGAACCTAAATAGTTCTAAATTCGAAAAACACAAAAAATGATGGAATTTTACCCGAATTGGATTGAAAATATCAAGTTGTGTTAAACTTGATAATTGAATTGTTGGTATAAAAAGGTTGGATTGTGTTTTGTCCCTATGTCCCTAAAGTAAATATGATATTTGACCATTTGTGTTTCTAAATTCGAAAAACAAAAAAGATGATGGAATTTTGTCGGAATAGATTTGAAAATCAAATTTGATATTTGAATCAAGTTGTCCAAAATTTGATAAATTAAAATTGATGGAATCGGTTGTTGGAATGTAGGATCTCTGATCAACAAATCGCAAAATATGCGGTTCACTCAAGGTATGCCATTATGCTTTTTTAGCTATTCCTAATTTGATTCTTTAATCACTACTTACGTTTATTGATATTTTATGATGGATTTGGAAAAATGTGATATGTTTCTGCAATCATACACATTATCTTGAATAGGAGCTTAAAATTAATATGTAGTCTTTCAATTTACCTGATAGTATGTCTGTATTTGAACCTAAATAGTTCTAAATTCGAAAAACACAAAAAATGATGGAATTTTACCCGAATTGGATTGAAAATATCAAGTTGTGTTAAACTTGATAATTGAATTGTTGGTATAAAAAGGTTGGATTGTGTTTTGTCCCTATGTCCCTAAAGTAAATATGATATTTGACCATTTGCGGTTCTAAATTCGAAAAACTAAAAAGATGATGGAATTTTGTCGGAATAGATTTGAAAATCAAATTTGATATTTGAATCAAGTTGTCCGAAACTTGATAAATTAAAATTGATGGAATCGGTTGTTGGAATGTAGGATCTCTGATCAACAAATCGCAAAATATGCGGTTCACTCAAGGTATGCCATTATGCTTTTTTAGCTATTCCTAATTTAATTCTTTAATCACTACTTACGTTTATTGATATTTTATGATGGATTTGGAAAAATGTGATATGTTTTTGCAATCATACACATTATCTTGAATAGGAGCTTAAAATTAATATGTAGTCTTTCAATTTACCTGATAGTATGTCTGTATGGATCGATTGTGATGTGTCCGATGTCCGTAAAGGAAAATATGATATTTGAACCTAAATGGTTCTAAATTCGAAAAACACAAAAAATGATGGAATTTTACCCGAATTGGATTGAAAATATCAAGTTGTGTTAAACTTGATAATTGAATTGTTGGTATAAAAAGGTTGGATTGTGTTTTGTCCCTATGTCCCTAAAGTAAATATGATATTTGACCATTTGCGGTTCTAAATTCGAAAAACAAAAAAGATGATGGAATTTTGTCGGAATAGATTTGAAAATCAAATTTGATATTTGAATCAAGTTGTCCGAAACTTGATAAATTAAAATTAATGGAATCGGTTGTTGGAATGTAGGATCTCTGATCAACAAATCGCAAAATATGCGGTTCACTCAAGGTATGCCATTATGCTTTTTTAGCTATTCCTAATTTGATTCTTTAATCACTACTTACGTTTATTGATATTTTATGATGGATTTGGAAAAATGTGATATGTTTTTGCAATCATACACATTATCTTGAATAGGAGCTTAAAATTAATATGTAGTCATTCAATTTACCTGATAGTATGTCTGAATGGATCGATTGTGATGTGTCCGATGTCCGTAAAGGAAAATATGATATTTGAACCTAAATGGTTCTAAATTCGAAAAACACAAAAAATGATGGAATTTTACCCGAATTGGATTGAAAATATCAAGTTGTGTTAAACTTGATAATTGAATTGTTGGTATAAAAAGGTTGGATTGTGTTTTGTCCCTATGTCCCTAAAGTAAATATGATATTTGACCATTTGCGGTTCTAAATTCGAAAAACAAAAAAGATGATGGAATTTGGTCGGAATAGATTTGAAAATCAAATTTGATATTTGAATCAAGTTCTCCGAAACTTCATAAATTAAAATTATTGGAATCGATTGTTGGAATGTAGGATCTGTGATCAACAAATCGCAAAATATGCGGTTCACTCAAGGTGTGCCATTATGCTTTTTTAGCTATTCCTAATTTGATTCTTTAATCACTACTTACGTTTATTGATATTTTATGATGGATTTGGAAAAATGTGATATGTTTTTGCAATCATACACATTATCTTGAATAGGAGCTTAAAATTAATATGTAGTCTTTCAATTTTCCTGATAGTATGTCTGAATGGATCGATTGTGATGTGTCCGATGTCCGTAAATGAAAATATGATATTTGAACCTAAATAGTTCTAAATTCGAAAAACACAAAAAATGATGGAATTTTACCCGAATTGGATTGAAAATATCAAGTTGTGTTAAACTTGATAATTGAATTGTTGGTATAAAAAGGTTGGATTGTGTTTTGTCCCTATGTCCCTAAAGTAAATATGATATTTGACCATTTGTGTTTCTAAATTCGAAAAACAAAAAAGATGATGGAATTTTGTCGGAATAGATTTGAAAATCAAATTTGATATTTGAATCAAGTTGTCCAAAATTTGATAAATTAAAATTGATGGAATCGGTTGTTGGAATGTAGGATCTCTGATCAACAAATCGCAAAATATGCGGTTCACTCAAGGTATGCCATTATGCTTTTTTAGCTATTCCTAATTTGATTCTTTAATCACTACTTACGTTTATTGATATTTTATGATGGATTTGGAAAAATGTGATATGTTTCTGCAATCATACACATTATCTTGAATAGGAGCTTAAAATTAATATGTAGTCTTTCAATTTACCTGATAGTATGTCTGTATTTGAACCTAAATAGTTCTAAATTCGAAAAACACAAAAAATGATGGAATTTTACCCGAATTGGATTGAAAATATCAAGTTGTGTTAAACTTGATAATTGAATTGTTGGTATAAAAAGGTTGGATTGTGTTTTGTCCCTATGTCCCTAAAGTAAATATGATATTTGACCATTTGCGGTTCTAAATTCGAAAAACTAAAAAGATGATGGAATTTTGTCGGAATAGATTTGAAAATCAAATTTGATATTTGAATCAAGTTGTCCGAAACTTGATAAATTAAAATTGATGGAATCGGTTGTTGGAATGTAGGATCTCTGATCAACAAATCGCAAAATATGCGGTTCACTCAAGGTATGCCATTATGCTTTTTTAGCTATTCCTAATTTAATTCTTTAATCACTACTTACGTTTATTGATATTTTATGATGGATTTGGAAAAATGTGATATGTTTTTGCAATCATACACATTATCTTGAATAGGAGCTTAAAATTAATATGTAGTCTTTCAATTTACCTGATAGTATGTCTGTATGGATCGATTGTGATGTGTCCGATGTCCGTAAAGGAAAATATGATATTTGAACCTAAATGGTTCTAAATTCGAAAAACACAAAAAATGATGGAATTTTACCCGAATTGGATTGAAAATATCAAGTTGTGTTAAACTTGATAATTGAATTGTTGGTATAAAAAGGTTGGATTGTGTTTTGTCCCTATGTCCCTAAAGTAAATATGATATTTGACCATTTGCGGTTCTAAATTCGAAAAACAAAAAAGATGATGGAATTTTGTCGGAATAGATTTGAAAATCAAATTTGATATTTGAATCAAGTTGTCCGAAACTTGATAAATTAAAATTAATGGAATCGGTTGTTGGAATGTAGGATCTCTGATCAACAAATCGCAAAATATGCGGTTCACTCAAGGTATGCCATTATGCTTTTTTAGCTATTCCTAATTTGATTCTTTAATCACTACTTACGTTTATTGATATTTTATGATGGATTTGGAAAAATGTGATATGTTTTTGCAATCATACACATTATCTTGAATAGGAGCTTAAAATTAATATGTAGTCATTCAATTTACCTGATAGTATGTCTGAATGGATCGATTGTGATGTGTCCGATGTCCGTAAAGGAAAATATGATATTTGAACCTAAATGGTTCTAAATTCGAAAAACACAAAAAATGATGGAATTTTACCCGAATTGGATTGAAAATATCAAGTTGTGTTAAACTTGATAATTGAATTGTTGGTATAAAAAGGTTGGATTGTGTTTTGTCCCTATGTCCCTAAAGTAAATATGATATTTGACCATTTGCGGTTCTAAATTCGAAAAACAAAAAAGATGATGGAATTTGGTCGGAATAGATTTGAAAATCAAATTTGATATTTGAATCAAGTTCTCCGAAACTTCATAAATTAAAATTATTGGAATCGATTGTTGGAATGTAGGATCTGTGATCAACAAATCGCAAAATATGCGGTTCACTCAAGGTGTGCCATTATGCTTTTTTAGCTATTCCTAATTTGATTCTTTAATCACTACTTACGTTTATTGATATTTTATGATGGATTTGGAAAAATGTGATATGTTTTTGCAATCATACACATTATCTTGAATAGGAGCTTAAAATTAATATGTAGTCTTTCAATTTTCCTGATAGTATGTCTGAATGGATCGATTGTGATGTGTCCGATGTCCGTAAATGAAAATATGATATTTGAACCTAAATAGTTCTAAATTCGAAAAACACAAGAAATGATGAAATTTTACCCGAATTGGATTGAAAATATCAAGTTGTGTTAAACTTGATAATTGAATTGTTGGTATAAAAAGGTTGGATTGTGTTTTGTCCCTATGTCCCTAAAGTAAATATGATATTTGACCATTTGCGGTTCTAAATTCGAAAAACAAAAAAGATGATGGAATTTTGTCGGAATAGATTTGAAAATCAAATTTGATATTTGAATCAAGTTGTCCGAAACTTGATAAATTAAAATTGATGGAATCGGTTGTTGGAATGTAGGATCTCTGATCAACAAATCGCAAAATATGCGGTTCACTCAAGGTATGCCATTATGCTTTTTTAGCTATTCCTAATTTGATTCTTTAATCACTACTTACGTTTATTGATATTTTATGATGGATTTGGAAAAATGTGATATGTTTTTGCAATCATACACATTATCTTGAATAGGAGCTTAAAATTAATATGTAGTCTTTCAATTTTCCTGATAGTATGTCTGAATGGATCGATTGTGATGTGTCCGATGTCCGTAAATGAAAATATGATATTTGAACCTAAATAGTTCTAAATTCGAAAAACACAAGAAATGATGAAATTTTACCCGAATTGGATTGAAAATATCAAGTTGTGTTAAACTTGATAATTGAATTGTTGGTATAAAAAGGTTGGATTGTGTTTTGTCCCTATGTCCCTAAAGTAAATATGATATTTGACCATTTGCGGTTCTAAATTCGAAAAACAAAAAAGATGATGGAATTTGGTCGGAATAGATTTGAAAATCAAATTTGATATTTGAATCAAGTTCTCCGAAACTTCATAAATTAAAATTATTGGAATCGATTGTTGGAATGTAGGATCTGTGATCAACAAATCGCAAAATATGCGGTTCACTCAAGGTGTGCCATTATGCTTTTTTAGCTATTCCTAATTTGATTCTTTAATCACTACTTACGTTTATTGATATTTTATGATGGATTTGGAAAAATGTGATATGTTTTTGCAATCATACACATTATCTTGAATAGGAGCTTAAAATTAATATGTAGTCTTTCAATTTTCCTGATAGTATGTCTGAATGGATCGATTGTGATGTGTCCGATGTCCGTAAATGAAAATATGATATTTGAACCTAAATAGTTCTAAATTCGAAAAACACAAGAAATGATGAAATTTTACCCGAATTGGATTGAAAATATCAAGTTGTGTTAAACTTGATAATTGAATTGTTGGTATAAAAAGGTTGGATTGTGTTTTGTCCCTATGTCCCTAAAGTAAATATGATATTTGACCATTTGCGGTTCTAAATTCGAAAAACAAAAAAGATGATGGAATTTGGTCGGAATAGATTTGAAAATCAAATTTGATATTTGAATCAAGTTCTCCGAAACTTCATAAATTAAAATTATTGGAATCGATTGTTGGAATGTAGGATCTGTGATCAACAAATCGCAAAATATGCGGTTCACTCAAGGTGTGCCATTATGCTTTTTTAGCTATTCCTAATTTGATTCTTTAATCACTACTTACGTTTATTGATATTTTATGATGGATTTGGAAAAATGTGATATGTTTTTGCAATCATACACATTATCTTGAATAGGAGCTTAAAATTAATATGTAGTCTTTCAATTTTCCTGATAGTATGTCTGAATGGATCGATTGTGATGTGTCCGATGTCCGTAAATGAAAATATGATATTTGAACCTAAATAGTTCTAAATTCGAAAAACACAAGAAATGATGAAATTTTACCCGAATTGGATTGAAAATATCAAGTTGTGTTAAACTTGATAATTGAATTGTTGGTATAAAAAGGTTGGATTGTGTTTTGTCCCTATGTCCCTAAAGTAAATATGATATTTGACCATTTGCGGTTCTAAATTCGAAAAACAAAAAAGATGATGGAATTTTGTCGGAATAGATTTGAAAATCAAATTTGATATTTGAATCAAGTTGTCCGAAACTTGATAAATTAAAATTGATGGAATCGGTTGTTGGAATGTAGGATCTCTGATCAACAAATCGCAAAATATGCGGTTCACTCAAGGTATGCCATTATGCTTTTTTAGCTATTCCTAATTTGATTCTTTAATCACTACTTACGTTTATTGATATTTTATGATGGATTTGGAAAAATGTGATATGTTTTTGCAATCATACACATTATCTTGAATAGGAGCTTAAAATTAATATGTAGTCTTTCAATTTTCCTGATAGTATGTCTGAATGGATCGATTGTGATGTGTCCGATGTCCGTAAATGAAAATATGATATTTGAACCTAAATAGTTCTAAATTCGAAAAACACAAGAAATGATGAAATTTTACCCGAATTGGATTGAAAATATCAAGTTGTGTTAAACTTGATAATTGAATTGTTGGTATAAAAAGGTTGGATTGTGTTTTGTCCCTATGTCCCTAAAGTAAATATGATATTTGACCATTTGCGGTTCTAAATTCGAAAAACAAAAAAGATGATGGAATTTTGTCGGAATAGATTTGAAAATCAAATTTGATATTTGAATCAAGTTGTCCGAAACTTGATAAATTAAAATTGATGGAATCGGTTGTTGGAATGTAGGATCTCTGATCAACAAATCGCAAAATATGCGGTTCACTCAAGGTATGCCATTATGCTTTTTTAGCTATTCCTAATTTGATTCTTTAATCACTACTTACGTTTATTGATATTTTATGATGGATTTGGAAAAATGTGATATGTTTTTGCAATCATACACATTATCTTGAATAGGAGCTTAAAATTAACAAGTAGTCTTTCAATTTACCTGATAGTATGTCTGTATTTGAACCTAAATAGTTCTAAATTCGAAAAACACAAAAAATGATGGAATTTTACCCGAATTGGATTGAAAATATCAAGTTGTGTTAAACTTGATAATTGAATTGTTGGTATAAAAAGGTTGGATTGTGTTTTGTCCCTATGTCCCTAAAGTAAATATGATATTTGACCATTTGTGGTTCTAAATTCGAAAAACAAAAAAGATGATGGAATTTTGTCGGAATAGATTTGAAAATCAAATTTGATAATTGAATCAAGTTGTCCAAAATTTGATAAATTAAAATTGATGGAATCGGTTGTTGGAATGTAGGATCTCTGATCAACAAATCGCAAAATATGCGGTTCACTCAAGGTTTGCCATTATGCTTTTTTAGCTATTCCTAATTTGATTCTTTAATCACTACTTACGTTTATTGATATTTTATGATGGATTTGGAAAAATGTGATATGTTTCTGCAATCATACACATTATCTTGAATAGGAGCTTAAAATTAATTTGTAGTCTTTCAATTTACCTGATAGTATGTCTGTATTTGAACCTAAATAGTTCTAAATTCGAAAAACACAAAAAATGATGGAATTTTACCCGAATTGGATTGAAAATATCAAGTTGTGTTAAACTTGATAATTGAATTGTTGGTATAAAAAGGTTGGATTGTGTTTTGTCCCTATGTCCCTAAAGTAAATATGATATTTGACCATTTGCGGTTCTAAATTCGAAAAACTAAAAAGATGATGGAATTTTGTCGGAATAGATTTGAAAATCAAATTTGATATTTGAATCAAGTTGTCCGAAACTTGATAAATTAAAATTGATGGAATCGGTTGTTGGAATGTAGGATCTCTGATCAACAAATCGCAAAATATGCGGTTCACTCAAGGTATGCCATTATGCTTTTTTAGCTATTCCTAATTTAATTCTTTAATCACTACTTACGTTTATTGATATTTTATGATGGATTTGGAAAAATGTGATATGTTTTTGCAATCATACACATTATCTTGAATAGGAGCTTAAAATTAATATGTAGTCTTTCAATTTACCTGATAGTATGTCTGTATGGATCGATTGTGATGTGTCCGATGTCCGTAAAGGAAAATATGATATTTGAACCTAAATGGTTCTAAATTCGAAAAACACAAAAAATGATGGAATTTTACCCGAATTGGATTGAAAATATCAAGTTGTGTTAAACTTGATAATTGAATTGTTGGTATAAAAAGGTTGGATTGTGTTTTGTCCCTATGTCCCTAAAGTAAATATGATATTTGACCATTTGCGGTTCTAAATTCGAAAAACTAAAAAGATGATGGAATTTTGTCGGAATAGATTTGAAAATCAAATTTGATATTTGAATCAAGTTGTCCGAAACTTGATAAATTAAAATTGATGGAATCGGTTGTTGGAATGTAGGATCTCTGATCAACAAATCGCAAAATATGCGGTTCACTCAAGGTATGCCATTATGCTTTTTTAGCTATTCCTAATTTGATTCTTTAATCACTACTTACGTTTATTGATATTTTATGATGGATTTGGAAAAATGTGATATGTTTTTGCAATCATACACATTATCTTGAATAGGAGCTTAAAATTAATATGTAGTCTTTCAATTTACCTGATAGTATGTCTGTATTTGAACCTAAATAGTTCTAAATTCGAAAAACACAAAAAATGATGGAATTTTACCCGAATTGGATTGAAAATATCAAGTTGTGTTAAACTTGATAATTGAATTGTTGGTATAAAAAGGTTGGATTGTGTTTTGTCCCTATGTCCCTAAAGTAAATATGATATTTGACCATTTGCGGTTCTAAATTCGAAAAACAAAAAAGATGATGGAATTTTGTCGGAATAGATTTGAAAATCAAATTTGATATTTGAATCAAGTTGTCCAAAATTTGATAAATTAAAATTGATGGAATCTGTTGTTGGAATGTAGGATCTCTGATCAACAAATCGCAAAATATGCGGTTCACTCAAGGTATGCCATTATGCTTTTTTAGCTATTCCTAATTTGATTCTTTAATCACTACTTACGTTTATTGATATTTTATGATGGATTTGGAAAAATGTGATATGTTTTTGCAATCATACACATTATCTTGAATAGGAGCTTAAAATTAATATGTAGTCTTTCAATTTACCTGATAGTATGTCTGAATGGATCGATTGTGATGTGTCCGATGTCCGTAAAGGAAAATATGATATTTGAACCTAAATGGTTCTAAATTCGAAAAACACAAAAAATGATGGAATTTTACCCGAATTGGATTGAAAATATCAAGTTGTGTTAAACTTGATAATTGAATTGTTGGTATAAAAAGGTTGGATTGTGTTTTGTCCCTATGTCCCTAAAGTAAATATGATATTTGACCATTTGCGGTTCTAAATTCGAAAAACAAAAAAGATGATGGAATTTTGTCGGAATAGATTTGAAAATCAAATTTGATATTTGAATCAAGTTGTCCGAAACTTGATAAATTAAAATTGATGGAATCGGTTGTTGGAATGTAGGATCTCTGATCAACAAATCGCAAAATATGCGGTTCACTCAAGGTATGCCATTATGCTTTTTTAGCTATTCCTAATTTAATTCTTTAATCACTACTTACGTTTATTGATATTTTATGATGGATTTGGAAAAATGTGATATGTTTTTGCAATCATACACATTATCTTGAATAGGAGCTTAAAATTAATATGTAGTCTTTCAATTTACCTGATAGTATGTCTGTATGGATCGATTGTGATGTGTCCGATGTCCGTAAAGGAAAATATGATATTTGAACCTAAATGGTTCTAAATTCGAAAAACACAAAAAATGATGGAATTTTACCCGAATTGGATTGAAAATATCAAGTTGTGTTAAACTTGATAATTGAATTGTTGGTATAAAAAGGTTGGATTGTGTTTTGTCCCTATGTCCCTAAAGTAAATATGATATTTGACCATTTGCGGTTCTAAATTCGAAAAACTAAAAAGATGATGGAATTTTGTCGGAATAGATTTGAAAATCAAATTTGATATTTGAATCAAGTTGTCCGAAACTTGATAAATTAAAATTGATGGAATCGGTTGTTGGAATGTAGGATCTCTGATCAACAAATCGCAAAATATGCGGTTCACTCAAGGTATGCCATTATGCTTTTTTAGCTATTCCTAATTTGATTCTTTAATCACTACTTACGTTTATTGATATTTTATGATGGATTTGGAAAAATGTGATATGTTTTTGCAATCATACACATTATCTTGAATAGGAGCTTAAAATTAATATGTAGTCTTTCAATTTACCTGATAGTATGTCTGTATTTGAACCTAAATAGTTCTAAATTCGAAAAACACAAAAAATGATGGAATTTTACCCGAATTGGATTGAAAATATCAAGTTGTGTTAAACTTGATAATTGAATTGTTGGTATAAAAAGGTTGGATTGTGTTTTGTCCCTATGTCCCTAAAGTAAATATGATATTTGACCATTTGCGGTTCTAAATTCGAAAAACAAAAAAGATGATGGAATTTTGTCGGAATAGATTTGAAAATCAAATTTGATATTTGAATCAAGTTGTCCAAAATTTGATAAATTAAAATTGATGGAATCTGTTGTTGGAATGTAGGATCTCTGATCAACAAATCGCAAAATATGCGGTTCACTCAAGGTATGCCATTATGCTTTTTTAGCTATTCCTAATTTGATTCTTTAATCACTACTTACGTTTATTGATATTTTATGATGGATTTGGAAAAATGTGATATGTTTTTGCAATCATACACATTATCTTGAATAGGAGCTTAAAATTAATATGTAGTCTTTCAATTTACCTGATAGTATGTCTGAATGGATCGATTGTGATGTGTCCGATGTCCGTAAAGGAAAATATGATATTTGAACCTAAATGGTTCTAAATTCGAAAAACACAAAAAATGATGGAATTTTACCCGAATTGGATTGAAAATATCAAGTTGTGTTAAACTTGATAATTGAATTGTTGGTATAAAAAGGTTGGATTGTGTTTTGTCCCTATGTCCCTAAAGTAAATATGATATTTGACCATTTGCGGTTCTAAATTCGAAAAACAAAAAAGATGATGGAATTTTGTCGGAATAGATTTGAAAATCAAATTTGATATTTGAATCAAGTTGTCCGAAACTTGATAAATTAAAATTGATGGAATCGGTTGTTGGAATGTAGGATCTCTGATCAACAAATCGCAAAATATGCGGTTCACTCAAGGTATGCCATTATGCTTTTTTAGCTATTCCTAATTTAATTCTTTAATCACTACTTACGTTTATTGATATTTTATGATGGATTTGGAAAAATGTGATATGTTTTTGCAATCATACACATTATCTTGAATAGGAGCTTAAAATTAATATGTAGTCTTTCAATTTACCTGATAGTATGTCTGTATGGATCGATTGTGATGTGTCCGATGTCCGTAAAGGAAAATATGATATTTGAACCTAAATGGTTCTAAATTCGAAAAACACAAAAAATGATGGAATTTTACCCGAATTGGATTGAAAATATCAAGTTGTGTTAAACTTGATAATTGAATTGTTGGTATAAAAAGGTTGGATTGTGTTTTGTCCCTATGTCCCTAAAGTAAATATGATATTTGACCATTTGCGGTTCTAAATTCGAAAAACTAAAAAGATGATGGAATTTTGTCGGAATAGATTTGAAAATCAAATTTGATATTTGAATCAAGTTGTCCGAAACTTGATAAATTAAAATTGATGGAATCGGTTGTTGGAATGTAGGATCTCTGATCAACAAATCGCAAAATATGCGGTTCACTCAAGGTATGCCATTATGCTTTTTTAGCTATTCCTAATTTGATTCTTTAATCACTACTTACGTTTATTGATATTTTATGATGGATTTGGAAAAATGTGATATGTTTTTGCAATCATACACATTATCTTGAATAGGAGCTTAAAATTAATATGTAGTCTTTCAATTTACCTGATAGTATGTCTGTATTTGAACCTAAATAGTTCTAAATTCGAAAAACACAAAAAATGATGGAATTTTACCCGAATTGGATTGAAAATATCAAGTTGTGTTAAACTTGATAATTGAATTGTTGGTATAAAAAGGTTGGATTGTGTTTTGTCCCTATGTCCCTAAAGTAAATATGATATTTGACCATTTGCGGTTCTAAATTCGAAAAACAAAAAAGATGATGGAATTTTGTCGGAATAGATTTGAAAATCAAATTTGATATTTGAATCAAGTTGTCCAAAATTTGATAAATTAAAATTGATGGAATCTGTTGTTGGAATGTAGGATCTCTGATCAACAAATCGCAAAATATGCGGTTCACTCAAGGTATGCCATTATGCTTTTTTAGCTATTCCTAATTTGATTCTTTAATCACTACTTACGTTTATTGATATTTTATGATGGATTTGGAAAAATGTGATATGTTTTTGCAATCATACACATTATCTTGAATAGGAGCTTAAAATTAATATGTAGTCTTTCAATTTACCTGATAGTATGTCTGAATGGATCGATTGTGATGTGTCCGATGTCCGTAAAGGAAAATATGATATTTGAACCTAAATGGTTCTAAATTCGAAAAACACAAAAAATGATGGAATTTTACCCGAATTGGATTGAAAATATCAAGTTGTGTTAAACTTGATAATTGAATTGTTGGTATAAAAAGGTTGGATTGTGTTTTGTCCCTATGTCCCTAAAGTAAATATGATATTTGACCATTTGCGGTTCTAAATTCGAAAAACAAAAAAGATGATGGAATTTTGTCGGAATAGATTTGAAAATCAAATTTGATATTTGAATCAAGTTGTCCGAAACTTGATAAATTAAAATTGATGGAATCGGTTGTTGGAATGTAGGATCTCTGATCAACAAATCGCAAAATATGCGGTTCACTCAAGGTATGCCATTATGCTTTTTTAGCTATTCCTAATTTAATTCTTTAATCACTACTTACGTTTATTGATATTTTATGATGGATTTGGAAAAATGTGATATGTTTTTGCAATCATACACATTATCTTGAATAGGAGCTTAAAATTAATATGTAGTCTTTCAATTTACCTGATGGTATGTCTGTATGGATCGATTGTGATGTGTCCGATGTCCGTAAAGGAAAATATGATATTTGAACCTAAATGGTTCTAAATTCGAAAAACACAAAAAATGATGGAATTTTACCCGAATTGGATTGAAAATATCAAGTTGTGTTAAACTTGATAATTGAATTGTTGGTATAAAAAGGTTGGATTGTGTTTTGTCCCTATGTCCCTAAAGTAAATATGATATTTGACCATTTGCGGTTCTAAATTCGAAAAACTAAAAAGATGATGGAATTTTGTCGGAATAGATTTGAAAATCAAATTTGATATTTGAATCAAGTTGTCCGAAACTTGATAAATTAAAATTGATGGAATCGGTTGTTGGAATGTAGGATCTCTGATCAACAAATCGCAAAATATGCGGTTCACTCAAGGTATGCCATTATGCTTTTTTAGCTATTCCTAATTTGATTCTTTAATCACTACTTACGTTTATTGATATTTTATGATGGATTTGGAAAAATGTGATATGTTTTTGCAATCATACACATTATCTTGAATAGGAGCTTAAAATTAATATGTAGTCTTTCAATTTACCTGATAGTATGTCTGTATTTGAACCTAAATAGTTCTAAATTCGAAAAACACAAAAAATGATGGAATTTTACCCGAATTGGATTGAAAATATCAAGTTGTGTTAAACTTGATAATTGAATTGTTGGTATAAAAAGGTTGGATTGTGTTTTGTCCCTATGTCCCTAAAGTAAATATGATATTTGACCATTTGCGGTTCTAAATTCGAAAAACAAAAAAGATGATGGAATTTTGTCGGAATAGATTTGAAAATCAAATTTGATATTTGAATCAAGTTGTCCAAAATTTGATAAATTAAAATTGATGGAATCTGTTGTTGGAATGTAGGATCTCTGATCAACAAATCGCAAAATATGCGGTTCACTCAAGGTATGCCATTATGCTTTTTTAGCTATTCTTAATTTGATTCTTTAATCACTACTTACGTTTATTGATATTTTATGATGGATTTGGAAAAATGTGATATGTTTTTGCAATCATACACATTATCTTGAATAGGAGCTTAAAATTAATATGTAGTCTTTCAATTTACCTGATAGTATGTCTGAATGGATCGATTGTGATGTGTCCGATGTCCGTAAAGGAAAATATGATATTTGAACCTAAATGGTTCTAAATTCGAAAAACACAAAAAATGATGGAATTTTACCCGAATTGGATTGAAAATATCAAGTTGTGTTAAACTTGATAATTGAATTGTTGGTATAAAAAGGTTGGATTGTGTTTTGTCCCTATGTCCCTAAAGTAAATATGATATTTGACCATTTGCGGTTCTAAATTCGAAAAACAAAAAAGATGATGGAATTTTGTCGGAATAGATTTGAAAATCAAATTTGATATTTGAATCAAGTTGTCCGAAACTTGATAAATTAAAATTGATGGAATCGGTTGTTGGAATGTAGGATCTCTGATCAACAAATCGCAAAATATGCGGTTCACTCAAGGTATGCCATTATGCTTTTTTAGCTATTCCTAATTTGATTCTTTAATCACTACTTACGTTTATTGATATTTTATGATGGATTTGGAAAAATGTGATATGTTTTTGCAATCATACACATTATCTTGAATAGGAGCTTAAAATTAATAAGTAGTCTTTCAATTTACCTGATAGTATGTCTGTATTTGAACCTAAATAGTTCTAAATTCGAAAAACACAAAAAATGATGGAATTTTACCCGAATTGGATTGAAAATATCAAGTTGTGTTAAACTTGATAATTGAATTGTTGGTATAAAAAGGTTGGATTGTGTTTTGTCCCTATGTCCCTAAAGTAAATATGATATTTGACCATTTGTGTTTCTAAATTCGAAAAACAAAAAAGATGATGGAATTTTGTCGGAATAGATTTGAAAATCAAATTTGATATTTGAATCAAGTTGTCCAAAATTTGATAAATTAAAATTGATGGAATCGGTTGTTGGAATGTAGGATCTCTGATCAACAAATCGCAAAATATGCGGTTCACTCAAGGTTTGCCATTATGCTTTTTTAGCTATTCCTAATTTGATTCTTTAATCACTACTTACGTTTATTGATATTTTATGATGGATTTGGAAAAATGTGATATGTTTCTGCAATCATACACATTATCTTGAATAGGAGCTTAAAATTAATTTGTAGTCTTTCAATTTACCTGATAGTATGTCTGTATTTGAACCTAAATAGTTCTAAATTCGAAAAACACAAAAAATGATGGAATTTTACCCGAATTGGATTGAAAATATCAAGTTGTGTTAAACTTGATAATTGAATTGTTGGTATAAAAAGGTTGGATTGTGTTTTGTCCCTATGTCCCTAAAGTAAATATGATATTTGACCATTTGCGGTTCTAAATTCGAAAAACTAAAAAGATGATGGAATTTTGTCGGAATAGATTTGAAAATCAAATTTGATATTTGAATCAAGTTGTCCGAAACTTGATAAATTAAAATTGATGGAATCGGTTGTTGGAATGTAGGATCTCTGATCAACAAATCGCAAAATATGCGGTTCACTCAAGGTATGCCATTATGCTTTTTTAGCTATTCCTAATTTAATTCTTTAATCACTACTTACGTTTATTGATATTTTATGATGGATTTGGAAAAATGTGATATGTTTTTGCAATCATACACATTATCTTGAATAGGAGCTTAAAATTAATATGTAGTCTTTCAATTTACCTGATAGTATGTCTGTATGGATCGATTGTGATGTGTCCGATGTCCGTAAAGGAAAATATGATATTTGAACCTAAATGGTTCTAAATTCGAAAAACACAAAAAATGATGGAATTTTACCCGAATTGGATTGAAAATATCAAGTTGTGTTAAACTTGATAATTGAATTGTTGGTATAAAAAGGTTGGATTGTGTTTTGTCCCTATGTCCCTAAAGTAAATATGATATTTGACCATTTGCGGTTCTAAATTCGAAAAACTAAAAAGATGATGGAATTTTGTCGGAATAGATTTGAAAATCAAATTTGATATTTGAATCAAGTTGTCCGAAACTTGATAAATTAAAATTGATGGAATCGGTTGTTGGAATGTAGGATCTCTGATCAACAAATCGCAAAATATGCGGTTCACTCAAGGTATGCCATTATGCTTTTTTAGCTATTCCTAATTTGATTCTTTAATCACTACTTACGTTTATTGATATTTTATGATGGATTTGGAAAAATGTGATATGTTTTTGCAATCATACACATTATCTTGAATAGGAGCTTAAAATTAATATGTAGTCTTTCAATTTACCTGATAGTATGTCTGTATTTGAACCTAAATAGTTCTAAATTCGAAAAACACAAAAAATGATGGAATTTTACCCGAATTGGATTGAAAATATCAAGTTGTGTTAAACTTGATAATTGAATTGTTGGTATAAAAAGGTTGGATTGTGTTTTGTCCCTATGTCCCTAAAGTAAATATGATATTTGACCATTTGCGGTTCTAAATTCGAAAAACAAAAAAGATGATGGAATTTTGTCGGAATAGATTTGAAAATCAAATTTGATATTTGAATCAAGTTGTCCAAAATTTGATAAATTAAAATTGATGGAATCTGTTGTTGGAATGTAGGATCTCTGATCAACAAATCGCAAAATATGCGGTTCACTCAAGGTATGCCATTATGCTTTTTTAGCTATTCCTAATTTGATTCTTTAATCACTACTTACGTTTATTGATATTTTATGATGGATTTGGAAAAATGTGATATGTTTTTGCAATCATACACATTATCTTGAATAGGAGCTTAAAATTAATATGTAGTCTTTCAATTTACCTGATAGTATGTCTGAATGGATCGATTGTGATGTGTCCGATGTCCGTAAAGGAAAATATGATATTTGAACCTAAATGGTTCTAAATTCGAAAAACACAAAAAATGATGGAATTTTACCCGAATTGGATTGAAAATATCAAGTTGTGTTAAACTTGATAATTGAATTGTTGGTATAAAAAGGTTGGATTGTGTTTTGTCCCTATGTCCCTAAAGTAAATATGATATTTGACCATTTGCGGTTCTAAATTCGAAAAACAAAAAAGATGATGGAATTTTGTCGGAATAGATTTGAAAATCAAATTTGATATTTGAATCAAGTTGTCCGAAACTTGATAAATTAAAATTGATGGAATCGGTTGTTGGAATGTAGGATCTCTGATCAACAAATCGCAAAATATGCGGTTCACTCAAGGTATGCCATTATGCTTTTTTAGCTATTCCTAATTTGATTCTTTAATCACTACTTACGTTTATTGATATTTTATGATGGATTTGGAAAAATGTGATATGTTTTTGCAATCATACACATTATCTTGAATAGGAGCTTAAAATTAATAAGTAGTCTTTCAATTTACCTGATAGTATGTCTGTATTTGAACCTAAATAGTTCTAAATTCGAAAAACACAAAAAATGATGGAATTTTACCCGAATTGGATTGAAAATATCAAGTTGTGTTAAACTTGATAATTGAATTGTTGGTATAAAAAGGTTGGATTGTGTTTTGTCCCTATGTCCCTAAAGTAAATATGATATTTGACCATTTGTGTTTCTAAATTCGAAAAACAAAAAAGATGATGGAATTTTGTCGGAATAGATTTGAAAATCAAATTTGATATTTGAATCAAGTTGTCCAAAATTTGATAAATTAAAATTGATGGAATCGGTTGTTGGAATGTAGGATCTCTGATCAACAAATCGCAAAATATGCGGTTCACTCAAGGTTTGCCATTATGCTTTTTTAGCTATTCCTAATTTGATTCTTTAATCACTACTTACGTTTATTGATATTTTATGATGGATTTGGAAAAATGTGATATGTTTCTGCAATCATACACATTATCTTGAATAGGAGCTTAAAATTAATTTGTAGTCTTTCAATTTACCTGATAGTATGTCTGTATTTGAACCTAAATAGTTCTAAATTCGAAAAACACAAAAAATGATGGAATTTTACCCGAATTGGATTGAAAATATCAAGTTGTGTTAAACTTGATAATTGAATTGTTGGTATAAAAAGGTTGGATTGTGTTTTGTCCCTATGTCCCTAAAGTAAATATGATATTTGACCATTTGCGGTTCTAAATTCGAAAAACTAAAAAGATGATGGAATTTTGTCGGAATAGATTTGAAAATCAAATTTGATATTTGAATCAAGTTGTCCGAAACTTGATAAATTAAAATTGATGGAATCGGTTGTTGGAATGTAGGATCTCTGATCAACAAATCGCAAAATATGCGGTTCACTCAAGGTATGCCATTATGCTTTTTTAGCTATTCCTAATTTAATTCTTTAATCACTACTTACGTTTATTGATATTTTATGATGGATTTGGAAAAATGTGATATGTTTTTGCAATCATACACATTATCTTGAATAGGAGCTTAAAATTAATATGTAGTCTTTCAATTTACCTGATAGTATGTCTGTATGGATCGATTGTGATGTGTCCGATGTCCGTAAAGGAAAATATGATATTTGAACCTAAATGGTTCTAAATTCGAAAAACACAAAAAATGATGGAATTTTACCCGAATTGGATTGAAAATATCAAGTTGTGTTAAACTTGATAATTGAATTGTTGGTATAAAAAGGTTGGATTGTGTTTTGTCCCTATGTCCCTAAAGTAAATATGATATTTGACCATTTGCGGTTCTAAATTCGAAAAACTAAAAAGATGATGGAATTTTGTCGGAATAGATTTGAAAATCAAATTTGATATTTGAATCAAGTTGTCCGAAACTTGATAAATTAAAATTGATGGAATCGGTTGTTGGAATGTAGGATCTCTGATCAACAAATCGCAAAATATGCGGTTCACTCAAGGTATGCCATTATGCTTTTTTAGCTATTCCTAATTTGATTCTTTAATCACTACTTACGTTTATTGATATTTTATGATGGATTTGGAAAAATGTGATATGTTTTTGCAATCATACACATTATCTTGAATAGGAGCTTAAAATTAATATGTAGTCTTTCAATTTACCTGATAGTATGTCTGTATTTGAACCTAAATAGTTCTAAATTCGAAAAACACAAAAAATGATGGAATTTTACCCGAATTGGATTGAAAATATCAAGTTGTGTTAAACTTGATAATTGAATTGTTGGTATAAAAAGGTTGGATTGTGTTTTGTCCCTATGTCCCTAAAGTAAATATGATATTTGACCATTTGCGGTTCTAAATTCGAAAAACAAAAAAGATGATGGAATTTTGTCGGAATAGATTTGAAAATCAAATTTGATATTTGAATCAAGTTGTCCAAAATTTGATAAATTAAAATTGATGGAATCTGTTGTTGGAATGTAGGATCTCTGATCAACAAATCGCAAAATATGCGGTTCACTCAAGGTATGCCATTATGCTTTTTTAGCTATTCCTAATTTAATTCTTTAATCACTACTTACGTTTATTGATATTTTATGATGGATTTGGAAAAATGTGATATGTTTTTGCAATCATACACATTATCTTGAATAGGAGCTTAAAATTAATATGTAGTCTTTCAATTTACCTGATAGTATGTCTGTATGGATCGATTGTGATGTGTCCGATGTCCGTAAAGGAAAATATGATATTTGAACCTAAATGGTTCTAAATTCGAAAAACACAAAAAATGATGGAATTTTACCCGAATTGGATTGAAAATATCAAGTTGTGTTAAACTTGATAATTGAATTGTTGGTATAAAAAGGTTGGATTGTGTTTTGTCCCTATGTCCCTAAAGTAAATATGATATTTGACCATTTGCGGTTCTAAATTCGAAAAACTAAAAAGATGATGGAATTTTGTCGGAATAGATTTGAAAATCAAATTTGATATTTGAATCAAGTTGTCCGAAACTTGATAAATTAAAATTGATGGAATCGGTTGTTGGAATGTAGGATCTCTGATCAACAAATAGCAAAATATGCGGTTCACTCAAGGTATGCCATTATGCTTTTTTAGCTATTCCTAATTTGATTCTTTAATCACTACTTCGTTTATTGATATTTTATGATGGATTTGGAAAAATGTGATATGTTTTTGCAATCATACACATTATCTTGAATAGGAGCTTAAAATTAATATGTAGTCTTTCAATTTACCTGATAGTATGTCTGAATGGATCGATTGTGATGTGTCCGATGTCCGTAAAGGAAAATATGATATTTGAACCTAAATGGTTCTAAATTCGAAAAATACAAAAAATGATGGAATTTTACCCGAATTGGATTGAAAATATCATGTTGTGTTAAACTTGATAATTGAATTGTTGGTATAAAAAGGTTGGATTGTGTTTTGTCCCTATGTCCCTAAAGTAAATATGATATTTGACCATTTGCGGTTCTAAATTCGAAAAACAAAAAAGATGATGGAATTTTGTCGGAATAGATTTGAAAATCAAATTTGATATTTGAATCAAGTTGTCCGAAACTTGATAAATTAAAATTGATGGAATCGGTTGTTGGAATGTAGGATCTCTGATCAACAAATCGCAAAATATGCGGTTCACTCAAGGTATGCCATTATGCTTTTTTAGCTATTCCTAATTTGATTCTTTAATCACTACTTACGTTTATTGATATTTTATGATGGATTTGGAAAAATGCGATATGTTTTTGCAATCATACACATTATCTTGAATAGGAGCTTAAAATTAATATGTAGTCTTTCAATTTACCTGATAGTATGTCTGAATGGATCGATTGTGATGTGTCCGATGTCCGTAAAGGAAAATATGATATTTGAACCTAAATGGTTCTAAATTCGAAAAATACAAAAAATGATGGAATTTTACCCGAATTGGATTGAAAATATCAAGTTGTGTTAAACTTGATAATTGAATTGTTGGTATAAAAAGGTTGGATTGTGTTTTGTCCCTATGTCCCTAAAGTAAATATGATATTTGACCATTTGCGGTTCTAAATTCGAAAAACAAAAAAGATGATGGAATTTTGTCGGAATAGATTTGAAAATCAAATTTGATATTTGAATCAAGTTGTCCGAAACTTGATAAATTAAAATTGATGGAATCGGTTGTTGGAATGTAGGATCTCTGATCAACAAATCGCAAAATATGCGGTTCACTCAAGGTATGCCATTATGCTTTTTTAGCTATTCCTAATTTGATTCTTTAATCACTACTTACGTTTATTGATATTTTATGATGGATTTGAAAAAATGTGATATGTTTTTGCAATCATACACATTATCTTGAATAGGAGCTTAAAATTAATAAGTAGTCTTTCAATTTACCTGATAGTATGTCTGTATTTGAACCTAAATAGTTCTAAATTCGAAAAACACAAAAAATGATGGAATTTTACCCGAATTGGATTGAAAATATCAAGTTGTGTTAAACTTGATAATTGAATTGTTGGTATAAAAAGGTTGGATTGTGTTTTGTCCCTATGTCCCTAAAGTAAATATGATATTTGACCATTTGTGTTTCTAAATTCGAAAAACAAAAAAGATGATGGAATTTTGTCGGAATAGATTTGAAAATCAAATTTGATATTTGAATCAAGTTGTCCAAAATTTGATAAATTAAAATTGATGGAATCGGTTGTTGGAATGTAGGATCTCTGATCAACAAATCGCAAAATATGCGGTTCACTCAAGGTTTGCCATTATGCTTTTTTAGCTATTCCTAATTTGATTCTTTAATCACTACTTACGTTTATTGATATTTTATGATGGATTTGGAAAAATGTGATATGTTTCTGCAATCATACACATTATCTTGAATAGGAGCTTAAAATTAATTTGTAGTCTTTCAATTTACCTGATAGTATGTCTGTATTTGAACCTAAATAGTTCTAAATTCGAAAAACACAAAAAATGATGGAATTTTACCCGAATTGGATTGAAAATATCAAGTTGTGTTAAACTTGATAATTGAATTGTTGGTATAAAAAGGTTGGATTGTGTTTTGTCCCTATGTCCCTAAAGTAAATATGATATTTGACCATTTGCGGTTCTAAATTCGAAAAACTAAAAAGATGATGGAATTTTGTCGGAATAGATTTGAAAATCAAATTTGATATTTGAATCAAGTTGTCCGAAACTTGATAAATTAAAATTGATGGAATCGGTTGTTGGAATGTAGGATCTCTGATCAACAAATCGCAAAATATGCGGTTCACTCAAGGTATGCCATTATGCTTTTTTAGCTATTCCTAATTTAATTCTTTAATCACTACTTACGTTTATTGATATTTTATGATGGATTTGGAAAAATGTGATATGTTTTTGCAATCATACACATTATCTTGAATAGGAGCTTAAAATTAATATGTAGTCTTTCAATTTACCTGATAGTATGTCTGTATGGATCGATTGTGATGTGTCCGATGTCCGTAAAGGAAAATATGATATTTGAACCTAAATGGTTCTAAATTCGAAAAACACAAAAAATGATGGAATTTTACCCGAATTGGATTGAAAATATCAAGTTGTGTTAAACTTGATAATTGAATTGTTGGTATAAAAAGGTTGGATTGTGTTTTGTCCCTATGTCCCTAAAGTAAATATGATATTTGACCATTTGCGGTTCTAAATTCGAAAAACTAAAAAGATGATGGAATTTTGTCGGAATAGATTTGAAAATCAAATTTGATATTTGAATCAAGTTGTCCGAAACTTGATAAATTAAAATTGATGGAATCGGTTGTTGGAATGTAGGATCTCTGATCAACAAATCGCAAAATATGCGGTTCACTCAAGGTATGCCATTATGCTTTTTTAGCTATTCCTAATTTGATTCTTTAATCACTACTTACGTTTATTGATATTTTATGATGGATTTGGAAAAATGTGATATGTTTTTGCAATCATACACATTATCTTGAATAGGAGCTTAAAATTAATATGTAGTCTTTCAATTTACCTGATAGTATGTCTGTATTTGAACCTAAATAGTTCTAAATTCGAAAAACACAAAAAATGATGGAATTTTACCCGAATTGGATTGAAAATATCAAGTTGTGTTAAACTTGATAATTGAATTGTTGGTATAAAAAGGTTGGATTGTGTTTTGTCCCTATGTCCCTAAAGTAAATATGATATTTGACCATTTGCGGTTCTAAATTCGAAAAACAAAAAAGATGATGGAATTTTGTCGGAATAGATTTGAAAATCAAATTTGATATTTGAATCAAGTTGTCCAAAATTTGATAAATTAAAATTGATGGAATCTGTTGTTGGAATGTAGGATCTCTGATCAACAAATCGCAAAATATGCGGTTCACTCAAGGTATGCCATTATGCTTTTTTAGCTATTCCTAATTTGATTCTTTAATCACTACTTACGTTTATTGATATTTTATGATGGATTTGGAAAAATGTGATATGTTTTTGCAATCATACACATTATCTTGAATAGGAGCTTAAAATTAATATGTAGTCTTTCAATTTACCTGATAGTATGTCTGAATGGATCGATTGTGATGTGTCCGATGTCCGTAAAGGAAAATATGATATTTGAACCTAAATGGTTCTAAATTCGAAAAACACAAAAAATGATGGAATTTTACCCGAATTGGATTGAAAATATCAAGTTGTGTTAAACTTGATAATTGAATTGTTGGTATAAAAAGGTTGGATTGTGTTTTGTCCCTATGTCCCTAAAGTAAATATGATATTTGACCATTTGCGGTTCTAAATTCGAAAAACAAAAAAGATGATGGAATTTTGTCGGAATAGATTTGAAAATCAAATTTGATATTTGAATCAAGTTGTCCGAAACTTGATAAATTAAAATTGATGGAATCGGTTGTTGGAATGTAGGATCTCTGATCAACAAATCGCAAAATATGCGGTTCACTCAAGGTATGCCATTATGCTTTTTTAGCTATTCCTAATTTGATTCTTTAATCACTACTTACGTTTATTGATATTTTATGATGGATTTGGAAAAATGTGATATGTTTTTGCAATCATACACATTATCTTGAATAGGAGCTCAAAATTAATAAGTAGTCTTTCAATTTACCTGATAGTATGTCTGTATTTGAACCTAAATAGTTCTAAATTCGAAAAACACAAAAAATGATGGAATTTTACCCGAATTGGATTGAAAATATCAAGTTGTGTTAAACTTGATAATTGAATTGTTGGTATAAAAAGGTTGGATTGTGTTTTGTCCCTATGTCCCTAAAGTAAATATGATATTTGACCATTTGTGTTTCTAAATTCGAAAAACAAAAAAGATGATGGAATTTTGTCGGAATAGATTTGAAAATCAAATTTGATATTTGAATCAAGTTGTCCAAAATTTGATAAATTAAAATTGATGGAATCGGTTGTTGGAATGTAGGATCTCTGATCAACAAATCGCAAAATATGCGGTTCACTCAAGGTTTGCCATTATGCTTTTTTAGCTATTCCTAATTTGATTCTTTAATCACTACTTACGTTTATTGATATTTTATGATGGATTTGGAAAAATGTGATATGTTTCTGCAATCATACACATTATCTTGAATAGGAGCTTAAAATTAATTTGTAGTCTTTCAATTTACCTGATAGTATGTCTGTATTTGAACCTAAATAGTTCTAAATTCGAAAAACACAAAAAATGATGGAATTTTACCCGAATTGGATTGAAAATATCAAGTTGTGTTAAACTTGATAATTGAATTGTTGGTATAAAAAGGTTGGATTGTGTTTTGTCCCTATGTCCCTAAAGTAAATATGATATTTGACCATTTGCGGTTCTAAATTCGAAAAACTAAAAAGATGATGGAATTTTGTCGGAATAGATTTGAAAATCAAATTTGATATTTGAATCAAGTTGTCCGAAACTTGATAAATTAAAATTGATGGAATCGGTTGTTGGAATGTAGGATCTCTGATCAACAAATCGCAAAATATGCGGTTCACTCAAGGTATGCCATTATGCTTTTTTAGCTATTCCTAATTTAATTCTTTAATCACTACTTACGTTTATTGATATTTTATGATGGATTTGGAAAAATGTGATATGTTTTTGCAATCATACACATTATCTTGAATAGGAGCTTAAAATTAATATGTAGTCTTTCAATTTACCTGATAGTATGTCTGTATGGATCGATTGTGATGTGTCCGATGTCCGTAAAGGAAAATATGATATTTGAACCTAAATGGTTCTAAATTCGAAAAACACAAAAAATGATGGAATTTTACCCGAATTGGATTGAAAATATCAAGTTGTGTTAAACTTGATAATTGAATTGTTGGTATAAAAAGGTTGGATTGTGTTTTGTCCCTATGTCCCTAAAGTAAATATGATATTTGACCATTTGCGGTTCTAAATTCGAAAAACTAAAAAGATGATGGAATTTTGTCGGAATAGATTTGAAAATCAAATTTGATATTTGAATCAAGTTGTCCGAAACTTGATAAATTAAAATTGATGGAATCGGTTGTTGGAATGTAGGATCTCTGATCAACAAATCGCAAAATATGCGGTTCACTCAAGGTATGCCATTATGCTTTTTTAGCTATTCCTAATTTGATTCTTTAATCACTACTTACGTTTATTGATATTTTATGATGGATTTGGAAAAATGTGATATGTTTTTGCAATCATACACATTATCTTGAATAGGAGCTTAAAATTAATATGTAGTCTTTCAATTTACCTGATAGTATGTCTGTATTTGAACCTAAATAGTTCTAAATTCGAAAAACACAAAAAATGATGGAATTTTACCCGAATTGGATTGAAAATATCAAGTTGTGTTAAACTTGATAATTGAATTGTTGGTATAAAAAGGTTGGATTGTGTTTTGTCCCTATGTCCCTAAAGTAAATATGATATTTGACCATTTGCGGTTCTAAATTCGAAAAACAAAAAAGATGATGGAATTTTGTCGGAATAGATTTGAAAATCAAATTTGATATTTGAATCAAGTTGTCCAAAATTTGATAAATTAAAATTGATGGAATCTGTTGTTGGAATGTAGGATCTCTGATCAACAAATCGCAAAATATGCGGTTCACTCAAGGTATGCCATTATGCTTTTTTAGCTATTCCTAATTTGATTCTTTAATCACTACTTACGTTTATTGATATTTTATGATGGATTTGGAAAAATGTGATATGTTTTTGCAATCATACACATTATCTTGAATAGGAGCTTAAAATTAATATGTAGTCTTTCAATTTACCTGATAGTATGTCTGAATGGATCGATTGTGATGTGTCCGATGTCCGTAAAGGAAAATATGATATTTGAACCTAAATGGTTCTAAATTCGAAAAACACAAAAAATGATGGAATTTTACCCGAATTGGATTGAAAATATCAAGTTGTGTTAAACTTGATAATTGAATTGTTGGTATAAAAAGGTTGGATTGTGTTTTGTCCCTATGTCCCTAAAGTAAATATGATATTTGACCATTTGCGGTTCTAAATTCGAAAAACAAAAAAGATGATGGAATTTTGTCGGAATAGATTTGAAAATCAAATTTGATATTTGAATCAAGTTGTCCGAAACTTGATAAATTAAAATTGATGGAATCGGTTGTTGGAATGTAGGATCTCTGATCAACAAATCGCAAAATATGCGGTTCACTCAAGGTATGCCATTATGCTTTTTTAGCTATTCCTAATTTGATTCTTTAATCACTACTTACGTTTATTGATATTTTATGATGGATTTGGAAAAATGTGATATGTTTTTGCAATCATACACATTATCTTGAATAGGAGCTTAAAATTAATAAGTAGTCTTTCAATTTACCTGATAGTATGTCTGTATTTGAACCTAAATAGTTCTAAATTCGAAAAACACAAAAAATGATGGAATTTTACCCGAATTGGATTGAAAATATCAAGTTGTGTTAAACTTGATAATTGAATTGTTGGTATAAAAAGGTTGGATTGTGTTTTGTCCCTATGTCCCTAAAGTAAATATGATATTTGACCATTTGTGTTTCTAAATTCGAAAAACAAAAAAGATGATGGAATTTTGTCGGAATAGATTTGAAAATCAAATTTGATATTTGAATCAAGTTGTCCAAAATTTGATAAATTAAAATTGATGGAATCGGTTGTTGGAATGTAGGATCTCTGATCAACAAATCGCAAAATATGCGGTTCACTCAAGGTATGCCATTATGCTTTTTTAGCTATTCCTAATTTGATTCTTTAATCACTACTTACGTTTATTGATATTTTATGATGGATTTGGAAAAATGTGATATGTTTCTGCAATCATACACATTATCTTGAATAGGAGCTTAAAATTAATATGTAGTCTTTCAATTTACCTGATAGTATGTCTGTATTTGAACCTAAATAGTTCTAAATTCGAAAAACACAAAAAATGATGGAATTTTACCCGAATTGGATTGAAAATATCAAGTTGTGTTAAACTTGATAATTGAATTGTTGGTATAAAAAGGTTGGATTGTGTTTTGTCCCTATGTCCCTAAAGTAAATATGATATTTGACCATTTGCGGTTCTAAATTCGAAAAACTAAAAAGATGATGGAATTTTGTCAGAATAGATTTGAAAATCAAATTTGATATTTGAATCAAGTTGTCCGAAACTTGATAAATTAAAATTGATGGAATCGGTTGTTGGAATGTAGGATCTCTGATCAACAAATCGCAAAATATGCGGTTCACTCAAGGTATGCCATTATGCTTTTTTAGCTATTCCTAATTTAATTCTTTAATCACTACTTACGTTTATTGATATTTTATGATGGATTTGGAAAAATGTGATATGTTTTTGCAATCATACACATTATCTTGAATAGGAGCTTAAAATTAATATGTAGTCTTTCAATTTACCTGATAGTATGTCTGTATGGATCGATTGTGATGTGTCCGATGTCCGTAAAGGAAAATATGATATTTGAACCTAAATGGTTCTAAATTCGAAAAACACAAAAAATGATGGAATTTTACCCGAATTGGATTGAAAATATCAAGTTGTGTTAAACTTGATAATTGAATTGTTGGTATAAAAAGGTTGGATTGTGTTTTGTCCCTATGTCCCTAAAGTAAATATGATATTTGACCATTTGCGGTTCTAAATTCGAAAAACTAAAAAGATGATGGAATTTTGTCGGAATAGATTTGAAAATCAAATTTGATATTTGAATCAAGTTGTCCGAAACTTGATAAATTAAAATTGATGGAATCGGTTGTTGGAATGTAGGATCTTTGATCAACAAATAGCAAAATATGCGGTTCACTCAAGGTATGCCATTATGCTTTTTTAGCTATTCCTAATTTGATTCTTTAATCACTACTTACGTTTATTGATATTTTATGATGGATTTGGAAAAATGTGATATGTTTTTGCAATCATACACATTATCTTGAATAGGAGCTTAAAATTAATATGTAGTCTTTCAATTTACCTGATAGTATGTCTGTATGGATCGATTGTGATATGTCCGATGTCCGTAAAGGAAAATATGATATTTGAACCTAAATGGTTCTAAATTCGAAAAACACAAAAAATGATGGAATTTTACCCGAATTGGATTGAAAATATCAAGTTGTGTTAAACTTGATAATTGAATTGTTGGTATAAATAGGTTGGATTGTGTTTTGTCCCTATGTCCCTAAAGTAAATATGATATTTGACCATTTGCGGTTCTAAATTCGAAAAACAAAAAAGATGATGGAATTTTGTCGGAATAGATTTGAAAATCAAATTTGATATTTGAATCAAGTTGTCCGAAACTTGATAAATTAAAATTGATGGAATCGGTTGTTGGAATGTAGGATCTCTGATCAACAAATCGCAAAATATGCGGTTCACTCAAGGTATGCCATTATGCTTTTTTAGCTATTCCTAATTTAATTCTTTAATCACTACTTACGTTTATTGATATTTTATGATGGATTTGGAAAAATGTGATATGTTTTTGCAATCATACACATTATCTTGAATAGGAGCTTAAAATTAATATGTAGTCTTTCAATTTACCTGATAGTATGTCTGTATGGATCGATTGTGATGTGTCCGATGTCCGTAAAGGAAAATATGATATTTGAACCTAAATGGTTCTAAATTCGAAAAACACAAAAAATGATGGAATTTTACCCGAATTGGATTGAAAATATCAAGTTGTGTTAAACTTGATAATTGAATTGTTGGTATAAAAAGGTTGGATTGTGTTTTGTCCCTATGTCCCTAAAGTAAATATGATATTTGACCATTTGCGGTTCTAAATTCGAAAAACTAAAAAGATGATGGAATTTTGTCGGAATAGATTTGAAAATCAAATTTGATATTTGAATCAAGTTGTCCGAAACTTGATAAATTAAAATTGATGGAATCGGTTGTTGGAATGTAGGATCTCTGATCAACAAATAGCAAAATATGCGGTTCACTCAAGGTATGCCATTATGCTTTTTTAGCTATTCCTAATTTGATTCTTTAATCACTACTTCGTTTATTGATATTTTATGATGGATTTGGAAAAATGTGATATGTTTTTGCAATCATACACATTATCTTGAATAGGAGCTTAAAATTAATATGTAGTCTTTCAATTTACCTGATAGTATGTCTGAATGGATCGATTGTGATGTGTCCGATGTCCGTAAAGGAAAATATGATATTTGAACCTAAATGGTTCTAAATTCGAAAAATACAAAAAATGATGGAATTTTACCCGAATTGGATTGAAAATATCATGTTGTGTTAAACTTGATAATTGAATTGTTGGTATAAAAAGGTTGGATTGTGTTTTGTCCCTATGTCCCTAAAGTAAATATGATATTTGACCATTTGCGGTTCTAAATTCGAAAAACAAAAAAGATGATGGAATTTTGTCGGAATAGATTTGAAAATCAAATTTGATATTTGAATCAAGTTGTCCGAAACTTGATAAATTAAAATTGATGGAATCGGTTGTTGGAATGTAGGATCTCTGATCAACAAATCGCAAAATATGCGGTTCACTCAAGGTATGCCATTATGCTTTTTTAGCTATTCCTAATTTGATTCTTTAATCACTACTTACGTTTATTGATATTTTATGATGGATTTGGAAAAATGCGATATGTTTTTGCAATCATACACATTATCTTGAATAGGAGCTTAAAATTAATATGTAGTCTTTCAATTTACCTGATAGTATGTCTGAATGGATCGATTGTGATGTGTCCGATGTCCGTAAAGGAAAATATGATATTTGAACCTAAATGGTTCTAAATTCGAAAAATACAAAAAATGATGGAATTTTACCCGAATTGGATTGAAAATATCAAGTTGTGTTAAACTTGATAATTGAATTGTTGGTATAAAAAGGTTGGATTGTGTTTTGTCCCTATGTCCCTAAAGTAAATATGATATTTGACCATTTGCGGTTCTAAATTCGAAAAACAAAAAAGATGATGGAATTTTGTCGGAATAGATTTGAAAATCAAATTTGATATTTGAATCAAGTTGTCCGAAACTTGATAAATTAAAATTGATGGAATCGGTTGTTGGAATGTAGGATCTCTGATCAACAAATCGCAAAATTTGCGGTTCACTCAAGGTATGCCATTATGCTTTTTTAGCTATTCCTAATTTGATTCTTTAATCACTACTTACGTTTATTGATATTTTATGATGGATTTGGAAAAATATGATATGTTTTTGCAATCATACACATTATCTTGAATAGGAGCTTAAAATTAATATGTAGTCTTTCAATTTACCTGATAGTATGTCTGTATTTGAACCTAAATAGTTCTAAATTCGAAAAACACAAAAAATGATGGAATTTTACCCGAATTGGATTGAAAATATCAAGTTGTGTTAAACTTGATAATTGAATTGTTGGTATAAAAAGGTTGGATTGTGTTTTGTCCCTATGTCCCTAAAGTAAATATGATATTTGACCATTTGCGGTTCTAAATTCGAAAAACAAAAAAGATGATGGAATTTTGTCGGAATAGATTTGAAAATCAAATTTGATATTTGAATCAAGTTGTCCAAAATTTGATAAATTAAAATTGATGGAATCTGTTGTTGGAATGTAGGATCTCTGATCAACAAATCGCAAAATATGCGGTTCACTCAAGGTATGCCATTATGCTTTTTTAGCTATTCCTAATTTGATTCTTTAATCACTACTTACGTTTATTGATATTTTATGATGGATTTGGAAAAATGTGATATGTTTTTGCAATCATACACATTATCTTGAATAGGAGCTTAAAATTAATATGTAGTCTTTCAATTTACCTGATAGTATGTCTGAATGGATCGATTGTGATGTGTCCGATGTCCGTAAAGGAAAATATGATATTTGAACCTAAATGGTTCTAAATTCGAAAAACACAAAAAATGATGGAATTTTACCCGAATTGGATTGAAAATATCAAGTTGTGTTAAACTTGATAATTGAATTGTTGGTATAAAAAGGTTGGATTGTGTTTTGTCCCTATGTCCCTAAAGTAAATATGATATTTGACCATTTGCGGTTCTAAATTCGAAAAACAAAAAAGATGATGGAATTTTGTCGGAATAGATTTGAAAATCAAATTTGATATTTGAATCAAGTTGTCCGAAACTTGATAAATTAAAATTGATGGAATCGGTTGTTGGAATGTAGGATCTCTGATCAACAAATCGCAAAATATGCGGTTCACTCAAGGTATGCCATTATGCTTTTTTTGCTATTCCTAATTTGATTCTTTAATCACTACTTACGTTTATTGATATTTTATGATGGATTTGGAAAAATGTGATATGTTTTTGCAATCATACACATTATCTTGAGTAGGAGCTTAAAATTAATATGTAGTCTTTCAATTTACCTGATAGTATGTCTGTATTTGAACCTAAATAGTTCTACATTCGAAAAACATAAAAAACGATGGAATTTTACCCGAATTGGATTGAAAATATCAAGTTGTGTTAAACTTGATAATTGAATTGTTGGTATAAAAAGGTTGGATTGTGTTTTGTCCCTATGTCCCTAAAGTAAATATGATATTTGACCATTTGCGGTTCTAAATTCGAAAAACAAAAAAGATGATGGAATTTTGTCGGAATAGATTTGAAAATCAAATTTGATATTTCAATCAAGTTGTCCGAAACTTGATAAATTAAAATTGATGGAATCGGTTGTTGGAATGTAGGATCTCTGATCAACAAATCGCAAAATATGCGGTTCACTCAAGGTATGCCATTATGCTTTTTTAGCTATTCCTAATTTGATTCTTTAATCACTACTTACGTTTATTGATATTTTATGATGGATTTGGAAAAATGTTAAATGTTTTTGCAATCATACACATTATCTTGAATAGGAGCTTAAAATTAATATGTAGTCTTTCAATTTACCTGATAGTATGTCTGTATTTGAACCTAAATAGTTCTAAATTCGAAAAACACAAAAAATGATGGAATTTTACCCGAATTGGATTGAAAATATCAAGTTGTGTTAAACTTGATAATTGAATTGTTGGTATAAAAAGGTTGGATTGTGTTTTGTCCCTATGTCCCTAAAGTAAATATGATATTTGACCATTTGCGGTTCTAAATTCGAAAAACTAAAAAGATGATGGAATTTTGTCGGAATAGATTTGAAAATCAAATTTGATATTTGAATCAAGTTGTCCGAAACTTGATAAATTAAAATTGATGGAATCGGTTGTTGGAATGTAGGATCTCTGATCAACAAATCGCAAAATATGCGGTTCACTCAAGGTATGCCATTATGCTTTTTTAGCTATTCCTAATTTGATTCTTTAATCACTACTTACGTTTATTGATATTTTATGATGGATTTGGAAAAATGTGATATGTTTTTGCAATCATACACATTATCTTGAATAGGAGCTTAAAATTAATATGTAGTCTTTCAATTTACCTGAGAGTATGTCTGAAAGGATCGATTGTGATGTGTCCGATGTCCGTAAAGGAAAATATGATATTTGAACCTAAATGGTTCTAAATTCGAAAAACACAAAAAATGATGGAATTTTACCCGAATTGGATTGAAAATATCAAGTTGTGTTAAACTTGATAATTGAATTGTTGGTATAAAAAGGTTGGATTGTGTTTTGTCCCTATGTCCCTAAAGTAAATATGATATTTGACCATTTGCGGTTCTAAATTCGAAAAACAAAAAAGATGATGGAATTTTGTCGGAATAGATTTGAAAATCAAATTTGATATTTGAATCAAGTTGTCCGAAACTTGATAAATTAAAATTGATGGAATCGGTTGTTGGAATGTAGGATCTCTGATCAACAAATCGCAAAATATGCGGTTCACTCAAGGTATGCCATTATGCTTTTTTTGCTATTCCTAATTTGATTCTTTAATCACTACTTACGTTTATTGTTATTTTATGATGGATTTGGAAAAATGTGATATGTTTTTGCAATCATACACATTATCTTGAGTAGGAGCTTAAAATTAATATGTAGTCTTTCAATTTACCTGATAGTATGTCTGTATTTGAACCTAAATAGTTCTACATTCGAAAAACATAAAAAACGATGGAATTTTACCCGAATTGGATTGAAAATATCAAGTTGTGTTAAACTTGATAATTGAATTGTTGGTATAAAAAGGTTGGATTGTGTTTTGTCCCTATGTCCCTAAAGTAAATATGATATTTGACCATTTGCGGTTCTAAATTCGAAAAACAAAAAAGATGATGGAATTTTGTCGGAATAGATTTGAAAATCAAATTTGATATTTCAATCAAGTTGTCCGAAACTTGATAAATTAAAATTGATGGAATCGGTTGTTGGAATGTAGGATCTCTGATCAACAAATCGCAAAATATGCGGTTCACTCAAGGTATGCCATTATGCTTTTTTAGCTATTCCTAATTTGATTCTTTAATCACTACTTACGTTTATTGATATTTTATGATGGATTTGGAAAAATGTTATATGTTTTTGCAATCATACACATTATCTTGAATAGGAGCTTAAAATTAATATGTAGTCTTTCAATTTACCTGATAGTATGTCTGTATTTGAACCTAAATAGTTCTAAATTCGAAAAACACAAAAAATGATGGAATTTTACCCGAATTGGATTGAAAATATCAAGTTGTGTTAAACTTGATAATTGAATTGTTGGTATAAAAAGGTTGGATTGTGTTTTGTCCCTATGTCCCTAAAGTAAATATGATATTTGACCATTTGCGGTTCTAAATTCGAAAAACAAAAAAGATGATGGAATTTTGTCGGAATAGATTTGAAAATCAAATTTGATATTTGAATCAAGTTGTCCGAAACTTGATAAATAAAAATTGATGGAATCGGTTGTTGGAATGTAGGATCTCTGATCAACAAATTGCAAAGTATGCGGTTCACTCAAGCTATGCCATTATGCTTTTTTAGCTTTTCCTAATTTGATTCTTTAATCACTACTTACGTTTATTGATATTTTATGATGGATTTGGAAAAATGTGATATGTTTTTGCAATCATACACATTATCTTGAATAGGAGCTTAAAATTAATATGTAATCTTTCAATTTACCTGATAGTATGTCTGAATGGATCGATTGTGATGTGTCCGATGTCCGTAAAGGAAAATATGATATTTGAACCTAAATGGTTCTAAATTCGAAAAACACAAAAAATGATGGAATTTTACCCGAATTGGATTGAAAATATCAAGTTGTGTTAAACTTGATAATTGAATTGTTGGTATAAAAAGGTTGGATTGTGTTTTGTCCCTATGTCCCTAAAGTAAATATGATATTTGACCATTTGCGGTTCTAAATTCGAAAAACTAAAAAGATGATGGAATTTTGTCGGAATAGATTTGAAAATCAAATTTGATATTTGAATCAAGTTGTCCGAAACTTGATAAATTAAAATTGATGGAATCGGTTGTTGGAATGTAGGATCTCTGATCAACAAATCGCAAAATATGCGGTTCACTCAAGGTATGCCATTATGCTTTTTTAGCTATTCCTAATTTAATTCTTTAATCACTACTTACGTTTATTGATATTTTATGATGGATTTGGAAAAATGTGATATGTTTTTGCAATCATACACATTATCTTGAATAGGAGCTTAAAATTAATATGTAGTCTTTCAATTTACCTGATAGTATGTCTGAATGGATCGATTGTGATGTGTCCGATGTCCGTAAACGAAAATATGATATTTGAACCTAAATGGTTCTAAATTCGAAAAACACAAAAAATGATGGAATTTTATCCGAATTGGATTGAAAATATCAAGTTGTGTTAAACTTGATAATTGAATTGTTGGTATAAAAAGGTTGGATTGTGTTTTGTCCCTATGTCCCTAAAGTAAATAAGATATTTGACCATTTGCGGTTCTAAATTCGAAAAACAAAAAAGATGATGGAATTTTGTCGGAATAGATTTGAAAATCAAATTTGATATTTGAATCAGTTGTCCGAAACTTGATAAATTAAAATTGATCTAATCGGTTGTTGGATGTAGGATCTCTGATCAACAAATCGCAAAATATGCGGTTCACTCAAGGTATGCCATTATGCTTTTTTAGCTATTCCTAATTTGATTCTTTAATCACTACTTACGTTTATTGATATTTTATGATGGATTTGGAAAAATGTGATATGTTTTTGCAATCATACACATTATCTTGAATAGGAGCTTAAAATTAATATGTAGTCTTTCAATTTACCTGATAGTATGTCTGTATTTGAACCTAAATAGTTCTAAATTCGAAAAACACAAAAAATGATGGAATTTTACCCGAATTGGATTGAAAATATCAAGTTGTGTTAAACTTGATAATTTAATTGTTGGTATAAAAAGGTTGGATTGTGTTTTGTCCCTATGTCCCTAAAGTAAATATGATATTTGACCATTTGCGGTTCTAAATTCGAAAAACTAAAAAGATGATGGAATTTTGTCGGAATAGATTTGAAAATCAAATTTGATATTTGAATCAAGTTGTCCGAAACTTGATAAATTAAAATTGATGGAATCGGTTGTTGGAATGTAGGATCTCTGATCAACAAATCGCAAAATATGCGGTTCACTCAAGGTATGCCATTATGCTTTTTTAGCTATTCCTAATTTAATTCTTTAATCACTACTTACGTTTATTGATATTTTATGATGGATTTGGAAAAATGTGATATGTTTTTGCAATCATACACATTATCTTGAATAGGAGCTTAAAATTAATATGTAGTCTTTCAATTTACCTGATAGTATGTCTGAATGGATCGATTGTGATGTGTCCGATGTCCGTAAAGGAAAATATGATATTTGAACCTAAATGGTTCTAAATTCGAAAAACACAAAAAATGATGGAATTTTACCCGAATTGGATTGAAAATATCAAGTTGTGTTAAACTTGATAATTGAATTGTTGGTATAAAAAGGTTGGATTGTGTTTTGTCCCTATGTCCCTAAAGTAAATATGATATTTGACCATTTGCGGTTCTAAATTCGAAAAACAAAAAAGATGATGGAATTTTGTCGGAATAGATTTGAAAATCAAATTTGATATTTGAATCAAGTTGTCCGAAACTTGATAAATTAAAATTGATGGAATCGGTTGTTGGAATGTAGGATCTCTGATCAACAAATCGCAAAATATGCGGTTCACTCAAGGTATGCCATTATGCTTTTTTATCTATTCCTAATTTGATTCTTTAATCACTACTTACGTTTTTTGATATTTTATGATGGATTTGGAAAAATGTGATATGTTTTTGCAATCATACACATTATCTTGAATAGGAGCTTAAAATTAATATGTAGTCTTTCAATTTACCTGATAGTATGTCTGTATTTGAACCTAAATAGTTCTAAATTCGAAAAACATAAAAAACAATGGAATTTTACCCGAATTGGATTGAAAATATCAAGTTGTGTTAAACTTGATAATTGAATTGTTGGTATAAAAAGGTTGGATTGTGTTTTGTCCCTATGTCCCTAAAGTAAATATGATATTTGACCATTTGCGGTTCTAAATTCGAAAAACAAAAAAGATGATGGAATTTTGTCGGAATAGATTTGAAAATCAAATTTGATATTTGAATCAAGTTGTCCGAAACTTGATAAATTAAAATTGATGGAATCGGTTGTTGGAATGTAGGATCTCTGATCAACAAATCGCAAAATATGCGGTTCACTCAAGGTATGCCATTATGCTTTTTTATCAATTCCTAATTTGATTCTTTAATCACTACTTACGTTTTTTGATATTTTATGATGGATTTGGAAAAATGTGATATGTTTTTGCAATCATACACATTATCTTGAATAGGAGCTTAAAATTAATATGTAGTCTTTCAATTTACCTGATAGTATGTCTGTATTTGAACCTAAATAGTTCTAAATTCGAAAAACATAAAAAACAATGGAATTTTACCCGAATTGGATTGAAAATATCAAGTTGTGTTAAACTTGATAATTGAATTGTTGGTATAAAAAGGTTGGATTGTGTTTTGTCCCTATGTCCCTAAAGTAAATATGATATTTGACCATTTGCGGTTCTAAATTCGAAAAACAAAAAAGATGATGGAATTTTGTCGGAATAGATTTGAAAATCAAATTTGATATTTGAATCAAGTTGTCCGAAACTTGATAAATTAAAATTGATGGAATCGGTTGTTGGAATGTAGGATCTCTGATCAACAAATCGCAAAATATGCGGTTCACTCAAGGTATGCCATTATGCTTTTTTAGCTATTCCTAATTTAATTCTTTAATCACTACTTACGTTTATTGATATTTTATGATGGATTTGGAAAAATGTGATATGTTTTTGCAATCATACACATTATCTTGAATAGGAGCATAAAATTAATATGTAGTCTTTCAATTTACCTGATAGTATGTCTGTATGGATCGATTGTGATGTGTCCGATGTCCGTAAAGGAAAATATGATATTTGAACCTAAATGGTTCTAAATTCGAAAAACACAAAAAATGATGGAATTTTACCCGAATTGGATTGAAAATATCAAGTTGTGTTAAACTTGATAATTGAATTGTTGGTATAAAAAGGTTGGATTGTGTTTTGTCCCTATGTCCCTAAAGTAAATATGATATTTGACCATTTGCGGTTCTAAATTCGAAAAACTAAAAAGATGATGGAATTTTGTCGGAATAGATTTGAAAATCAAATTTGATATTTGAATCAAGTTGTCCGAATCTTGATAAATTAAAATTGATGGAATCGGTTGTTGGAATGTAGGATCTCTGATCAACAAATTGCAAAGTATGCGGTTCACTCAAGCTATGCCATTGTGCTTTTTTAGCTTTTCCTAATTTGATTCTTTAATCACTACTTACATTTATTGATATTTTATGAGGGATTTGGAAAAATGTGATATGTTTTTGCAATCATACACATTATCTTGAATAGGAGCTTAAAATTAATATGTAGTCTTTCAATTTACCTGATAGTATGTCTGAATGGATCGATTGTGATGTGTCCGATGTCCGTAAAGGAAAATATGATATTTGAACCTAAATGGTTCTAAATTCGAAAAACACAAAAAATGATGGAATTTTACCCGAATTGGATTGAAAATATCAAGTTGTGTTAAACTTGATAATTGAATTGTTGGTATAAAAAGGTTGGATTGTGTTTTGTCCCTATGTCCCTAAAGTAAATATGATATTTGACCATTTGCGGTTCTAAATTCGAAAAACTAAAAAGATGATGGAATTTTGTCGGAATAGATTTGAAAATCAAATTTGATATTTGAATCAAGTTGTCCGAAACTTGATAAATTAAAATTGATGGAATCGGTTGTTGGAATGTAGGATCTCTGATCAACAAATCGCAAAATATGCGGTTCACTCAAGGTATGCCATTATGCTTTTTTAGCTATTCCTAATTTGATTCTTTAATCACTACTTACGTTTATTGATATTTTATGATGGATTTGGAAAAATGTGATATGTTTTTGCAATCATACACATTATCTTGAATAGGAGCTTAAAATTAATATGTAGTCTTTCAATTTACCTGATAGTATGTCTGTATGGATCGATTGTGATGTGTCCGATGTCCGTAAAGGAAAATATGATATTTGAACCTAAATGGTTCTAAATTCGAAAAACACAAAAAATGATGGAATTTTACCCGAATTGGATTGAAAATATCAAGTTGTGTTAAACTTGATAATTGAATTGTTGGTATAAAAAGGTTGGATTGGGTTTTGTCCCTATGTCCCTAAAGTAAATATGATATTTGACCATTTGCGGTTCTAAATTCGAAAAACTAAAAAGATAATGGAATTTTGTCGGAATAGATTTGAAAATCAAATTTGATATTTGAATCAAGTTGTCCGAAACTTGATAAATTAAAATTGATGGAATCGGTTGTTGGAATGTAGGATCTCTGATCAACAAATAGCAAAATATGCGGTTCACTCAAGGTATGCCATTATGCTTTTTTAGCTATTCCTAATTTGATTCTTTAATCACTACTTACGTTTATTGATATTTTATGATGGATTTGGAAAAATGTGATATGTTTTTGCAATCATACACATTATCTTGAATAGGAGCTTAAAATTAATATGTAGTCTTTCAATTTACCTGATAGTATGTCTGAATCGATCGATTGTGATGTGTCCGATGTCCGTAAAGGAAAATATGATATTTGAACCTAAATGGTTCTAAATTCGAAAAACACAAAAAATGATGGAATTTTACCCGAATTGGATTGAAAATATCAAGTTGTGTTAAACTTGATAATTGAATTGTTGGTATAAAAAGGTTGGATTGTGTTTTGTCCCTATGTCCCTAAAGTAAATATGATATTTGACCATTTGCGGTTCTAAATTCGAAAAACAAAAAAGATGATGGAATTTTGTCGGAATAGATTTGAAAATCAAATTTGATATTTGAATCAAGTTGTCCGAAACTTGATAAATTAAAATTGATGAAATCGGTTGTTGGAATGTAGGATCTCTGATGAACAAATCGCAAAATATGCGGTTCACTCAAGGTATGCCATTATGCTTTTTTAGCTATTCCTAATTTGATTCTTTAATCACTACTTCCGTTTATTGATATTTTATGATGGATTTGGAAAAATGTGATATGTTTTTGCAATCATACACATTATCTTGAATAGGAGCTTAAAATTAATATGTAGTCTTTCAATTTACCTGATAGTATGTCTGTATTTGAACCTAAATAGTTCTAAATTCGAAAAACACAAAAAATGATGGAATTTTACCCGAATTGGATTGAAAATATCAAGTTGTGTTAAACTTGATAATTGAATTGTTGGTATAAAAAGGTTGGATTGTGTTTTGTCCCTATGTCCCTAAAGTAAATATGATATTTGACCATTTGCGGTTCTAAATTCGAAAAACTAAAAAGATGATGGAATTTTGTCGGAATAGATTTGAAAATCAAATTTGATATTTGAATCAAGTTGTCCGAAACTTGATAAATTAAAATTGATGGAATCGGTTGTTGGAATGTAGGATCTCTGATCAACAAATCGCAAAATATGCGGTTCACTCAAGGTATGCCATTATGCTTTTTTAGCTATTCCTAATTTAATTCTTTAATCACTACTTACGTTTATTGATATTTTATGATGGATTTGGAAAAATGTGATATGTTTTTGCAATCATACACATTATCTTGAATAGGAGCATAAAATTAATATGTAGTCTTTCAATTTACCTGATAGTATGTCTGTATGGATCGATTGTGATGTGTCCGATGTCCGTAAAGGAAAATATGATATTTGAACCTAAATGGTTCTAAATTCGAAAAACACAAAAAATGATGGAATTTTACCCGAATTGGTTTGAAAATATCAAGTTGTGTTAAACTTGATAATTGAATTGTTGGTATAAAAAGGTTGGATTGTGTTTTGTCCCTATGTCCCTAAAGTAAATATGATATTTGACCATTTGCGGTTCTAAATTCGAAAAACTAAAAAGATAATGGAATTTTGTCGGAATAGATTTGAAAATCAAATTTGATATTTGAATCAAGTTGTCCGAAACTTGATAAATTAAAATTGATGGAATCGGTTGTTGGAATGTAGGATCTCTGATCAACAAATAGCAAAATATGCGGTTCACTCAAGGTATGCCATTATGCTTTTTTAGCTATTCCTAATTTGATTCTTTAATCACTACTTACGTTTATTGATATTTTATGATGGATTTGGAAAAATGTGATATGTTTTTGCAATCATACACATTATCTTGAATAGGAGCTTAAAATTAATATGTAGTCTTTCAATTTACCTGATAGTATGTCTGAATCGATCGATTGTGATGTGTCCGATGTCCGTAAAGGAAAATATGATATTTGAACCTAAATGGTTCTAAATTCGAAAAACACAAAAAATGATGGAATTTTACCCGAATTGGATTGAAAATATCAAGTTGTGTTAAACTTGATAATTGAATTGTTGGTATAAAAAGGTTGGATTGTGTTTTGTCCCTATGTCCCTAAAGTAAATATGATATTTGACCATTTGCGGTTCTAAATTCGAAAAACAAAAAAGATGATGGAATTTTGTCGGAATAGATTTGAAAATCAAATTTGATATTTGAATCAAGTTGTCCGAAACTTGATAAATTAAAATTGATGAAATCGGTTGTTGGAATGTAGGATCTCTGATGAACAAATCGCAAAATATGCGGTTCACTCAAGGTATGCCATTATGCTTTTTTAGCTATTCCTAATTTGATTCTTTAATCACTACTTCCGTTTATTGATATTTTATGATGGATTTGGAAAAATGTGATATGTTTTTGCAATCATACACATTATCTTGAATAGGAGCTTAAAATTAATATGTAGTCTTTCAATTTACCTGATAGTATGTCTGTATTTGAACCTAAATAGTTCTAAATTCGAAAAACACAAAAAATGATGGAATTTTACCCGAATTGGATTGAAAATATCAAGTTGTGTTAAACTTGATAATTGAATTGTTGGTATAAAAAGGTTGGATTGTGTTTTGTCCCTATGTCCCTAAAGTAAATATGATATTTGACCATTTGCGGTTCTAAATTCGAAAAACTAAAAAGATGATGGAATTTTGTCGGAATAGATTTGAAAATCAAATTTGATATTTGAATCAAGTTGTCCAAAACTTGATAAATTAAAATTGATGGAATCGGTTGTTGGAATGTAGGATCTCTGATCAACAAATCGCAAAATATGCGGTTCACTCAAGGTATGCCATTATGCTTTTTTAGCTATTCCTAATTTAATTCTTTAATCACTACTTACGTTTATTGATATTTTATGATGGATTTGGAAAAATGTGATATGTTTTTGCAATCATACACATTATCTTGAATAGGAGCATAAAATTAATATGTAGTCTTTCAATTTACCTGATAGTATGTCTGTATGGATCGATTGTGATGTGTCCGATGTCCGTAAAGGAAAATATGATATTTGAACCTAAATGGTTCTAAATTCGAAAAACACAAAAAATGATGGAATTTTACCCGAATTGGTTTGAAAATATCAAGTTGTGTTAAACTTGATAATTGAATTGTTGGTATAAAAAGGTTGGATTGTGTTTTGTCCCTATGTCCCTAAAGTAAATATGATATTTGACCATTTGCGGTTCTAAATTCGAAAAACTAAAAAGATGATGGAATTTTGTCGGAATAGATTTGAAAATCAAATTTGATATTTGAATCAAGTTGTCCGAAACTTGATAAATTAAAATTGATGGAATCGGTTGTTGGAATGTAGGATCTCTGATCAACAAATTGCAAAGTATGCGGTTCACTCAAGCTATGCCATTATGCTTTTTTAGCTTTTCCTAATTTGATTCTTTAATCACTACTTACATTTATTGATATTTTATGATGGATTTGGAAAAATGTGATATGTTTTTGCAATCATACACATTATCTTGAATAGGAGCTTAAAATTAATATGTAGTCTTTCAATTTACCTGATAGTATGTCTGAATGGATCGATTGTGATGTGTCCGATGTCCGTAAAGGAAAATATGATATTTGAACCTAAATGGTTCTAAATTCGAAAAACACAAAAAATGATGGAATTTTACCCGAATTGGATTGAAAATATCAAGTTGTGTTAAACTTGATAATTGAATTGTTGGTATAAAAAGGTTGGATTGTGTTTTGTCCCTATGTCCCTAAAGTAAATATGATATTTGACCATTTGCGGTTCTAAATTCGAAAAACTAAAAAGATGATGGAATTTTGTCGGAATAGATTTGAAAATCAAATTTGATATTTGAATCAAGTTGTCCGAAACTTGATAAATTAAAATTGATGGAATCGGTTGTTGGAATGTAGGATCTCTGATCAACAAATCGCAAAATATGCGGTTCACTCAAGGTATGCCATTATGCTTTTTTAGCTATTCCTAATTTAATTCTTTAATCACTACTTACGTTTATTGATATTTTATGATGGATTTGGAAAAATGTGATATGTTTTTGCAATCATACACATTATCTTGAATAGGAGCATAAAATTAATATGTAGTCTTTCAATTTACCTGATAGTATGTCTGTATGGATCGATTGTGATGTGTCCGATGTCCGTAAAGGAAAATATGATATTTGAACCTAAATGGTTCTAAATTCGAAAAACACAAAAAATGATGGAATTTTACCCGAATTGGATTGAAAATATCAAGTTGTGTTAAACTTGATAATTGAATTGTTGGTATAAAAAGGTTGGATTGGGTTTTGTCCCTATGTCCCTAAAGTAAATATGATATTTGACCATTTGCGGTTCTAAATTCGAAAAACTAAAAAGATGATGGAATTTTGTCGGAATAGATTTGAAAATCAAATTTGATATTTGAATCAAGTTGTCCGAAACTTGATAAATTAAAATTGATGGAATCGGTTGTTGGAATGTAGGATCTCTGATCAACAAATAGCAAAATATGCGGTTCACTCAAGGTATGCCATTATGCTTTTTTAGCTATTCCTAATTTGATTCTTTAATCACTACTTACGTTTATTGATATTTTATGATGGATTTGGAAAAATGTGATATGTTTTTGCAATCATACACATTATCTTGAATAGGAGCTTAAAATTAATATGTAGTCTTTCAATTTACCTGATAGTATGTCTGAATCGATCGATTGTGATGTGTCCGATGTCCGTAAAGGAAAATATGATATTTGAACCTAAATGGTTCTAAATTCGAAAAACACAAAAAATGATGGAATTTTACCCGAATTGGATTGAAAATATCAAGTTGTGTTAAACTTGATAATTGAATTGTTGGTATAAAAAGGTTGGATTGTGTTTTGTCCCTATGTCCCTAAAGTAAATATGATATTTGACCATTTGCGGTTCTAAATTCGAAAAACAAAAAAGATGATGGAATTTTGTCGGAATAGATTTGAAAATCAAATTTGATATTTCAATCAAGTTGTCCGAAACTTGATAAATTAAAATTGATGAAATCGGTTGTTGGAATGTAGGATCTCTGATGAACAAATCGCAAAATATGCGGTTCACTCAAGGTATGCCATTATGCTTTTTTAGCTATTCCTAATTTGATTCTTTAATCACTACTTCCGTTTATTGATATTTTATGATGGATTTGGAAAAATGTGATATCTTTTTGCAATCATACACATTATCTTGAATAGGAGCTTAAAATTAATATGTAGTCTTTCAATTTACCTGATAGTATGTCTGTATTTGAACCTAAATAGTTCTAAATTCGAAAAACACAAAAAATGATGGAATTTTACCCGAATTGGATTGAAAATATCAAGTTGTGTTAAACTTGATAATTGAATTGTTGGTATAAAAAGGTTGGATTGTGTTTTGTCCCTATGTCCCTAAAGTAAATATGATATTTGACCATTTGCGGTTCTAAATTCGAAAAACTAAAAAGATGATGGAATTTTGTCGGAATAGATTTGAAAATCAAATTTGATATTTGAATCAAGTTGTCCGAAACTTGATAAATTAAAATTGATGGAATCGGTTGTTGGAATGTAGGATCTCTGATCAACAAATCGCAAAATATGCGGTTCACTCAAGGTATGCCATTATGCTTTTTTAGCTATTCCTAATTTAATTCTTTAATCACTACTTACGTTTATTGATATTTTATGATGGATTTGGAAAAATGTGATATGTTTTTGCAATCATACACATTATCTTGAATAGGAGCATAAAATTAATATGTAGTCTTTCAATTTACCTGATAGTATGTCTGTATGGATCGATTGTGATGTGTCCGATGTCCGTAAAGGAAAATATGATATTTGAACCTAAATGGTTCTAAATTCGAAAAACACAAAAAATGATGGAATTTTACCCGAATTGGTTTGAAAATATCAAGTTGTGTTAAACTTGATAATTGAATTGTTGGTATAAAAAGGTTGGATTGTGTTTTGTCCCTATGTCCCTAAAGTAAATATGATATTTGACCATTTGCGGTTCTAAATTCGAAAAACTAAAAAGATGATGGAATTTTGTCGGAATAGATTTGAAAATCAAATTTGATATTTGAATCAAGTTGTCCGAAACTTGATAAATTAAAATTGATGGAATCGGTTGTTGGAATGTAGGATCTCTGATCAACAAATTGCAAAGTATGCGGTTCACTCAAGCTATGCCATTATGCTTTTTTAGCTTTTCCTAATTTGATTCTTTAATCACTACTTACATTTATTGATATTTTATGATGGATTTGGAAAAATGTGATATGTTTTTGCAATCATACACATTATCTTGAATAGGAGCTTAAAATTAATATGTAGTCTTTCAATTTACCTGATAGTATGTCTGAATGGATCGATTGTGATGTGTCCGATGTCCGTAAAGGAAAATATGATATTTGAACCTAAATGGTTCTAAATTCGAAAAACACAAAAAATGATGGAATTTTACCCGAATTGGATTGAAAATATCAAGTTGTGTTAAACTTGATAATTGAATTGTTGGTATAAAAAGGTTGGATTGTGTTTTGTCCCTATGTCCCTAAAGTAAATATGATATTTGACCATTTGCGGTTCTAAATTCGAAAAACTAAAAAGATGATGGAATTTTGTCGGAATAGATTTGAAAATCAAATTTGATATTTGAATCAAGTTGTCCGAAACTTGATAAATTAAAATTGATGGAATCGGTTGTTGGAATGTAGGATCTCTGATCAACAAATCGCAAAATATGCGGTTCACTCAAGGTATGCCATTATGCTTTTTTAGCTATTCCTAATTTAATTCTTTAATCACTACTTACGTTTATTGATATTTTATGATGGATTTGGAAAAATGTGATATGTTTTTGCAATCATACACATTATCTTGAATAGGAGCTTAAAATTAATATGTAGTCTTTCAATTTACCTGATAGTATGTCTGTATGGATCGATTGTGATGTGTCCGATGTCCGTAAAGGAAAATATGATATTTGAACCTAAATGGTTCTAAATTCGAAAAACACAAAAAATGATGGAATTTTACCCGAATTGGATTGAAAATATCAAGTTGTGTTAAACTTGATAATTGAATTGTTGGTATAAAAAGGTTGGATTGGGTTTTGTCCCTATGTCCCTAAAGTAAATATGATATTTGACCATTTGCGGTTCTAAATTCGAAAAACTAAAAAGATGATGGAATTTTGTCGGAATAGATTTGAAAATCAAATTTGATATTTGAATCAAGTTGTCCGAAACTTGATAAATTAAAATTGATGGAATCGGTTGTTGGAATGTAGGATCTCTGATCAACAAATAGCAAAATATGCGGTTCACTCAAGGTATGCCATTATGCTTTTTTAGCTATTCCTAATTTGATTCTTTAATCACTACTTACGTTTATTGATATTTTATGATGGATTTGGAAAAATGTGATATGTTTTGGCAATCATACACATTATCTTGAATAGGAGCTTAAAATTAATATGTAGTCTTTCAATTTACCTGATAGTATGTCTGAATGGATCGATTGTGATGTGTCCGATGTCCGTAAAGGAAAATATGATTTTTGAACCAAAATGGTTCTAAATTCGAAAAACACAAAAAATGATGGAATTTTACCCGAATTGGATTGAAAATATCAAGTTGTGTTAAACTTGATAATTGAATTGTTGGTATAAAAAGGTTGGATTGTGTTTTGTCCCTATGTCCCTAAAGTAAATATGATATTTGACCATTTGCGGTTCTAAATTCGAAAAACAAAAAAGATGATGGAATTTTGTCGGAATAGATTTGAAAATCAAATTTGATATTTCAATCAAGTTGTCCGAAACTTGATAAATTAAAATTGATGGAATCGGTTGTTGGAATGAAGGATCTCTGATCAACAAATCGCAAAATATGCGGTTCACTCAAGGTATGCCATTATGCTTTTTTAGCTATTCCTAATTTGATTCTTTAATCACTACTTACGTTTATTGATATTTTATGATGGATTTGGAAAAATGTGATATGTTTTTGCAATCATACACATTATCTTGAATAGGAGCTTAAAATTAATATGTAGTCTTTCAATTTACCTGATAGTATGTCTGTATTTGAACCTAAATAGTTCTAAATTCGAAAAACACAAAAAATGATGGAATTTTACCCGAATTGGATTGAAAATATCAAGTTGTGTTAAACTTGATAATTGAATTGTTGGTATAAAAAGGTTGGATTGTGTTTTGTCCCTATGTCCCTAAAGTAAATATGATATTTGACCATTTGCGGTTCTAAATTCGAAAAACTAAAAAGATGATGGAATTTTGTCGGAATAGATTTGAAAATCAAATTTGATATTTGAATCAAGTTGTCCGAAACTTGATAAATTAAAATTGATGGAATCGGTTGTTGGAATGTAGGATCTCTGATCAACAAATCGCAAAATATGCGGTTCACTCAAGGTATGCCATTATGCTTTTTTAGCTATTCCTAATTTAATTCTTTAATCACTACTTACGTTTATTGATATTTTATGATGGATTTGGAAAAATGTGATATGTTTTTGCAATCATACACATTATCTTGAATAGGAGCATAAAATTAATATGTAGTCTTTCAATTTACCTGATAGTATGTCTGTATGGATCGATTGTGATGTGTCCGATGTCCGTAAAGGAAAATATGATATTTGAACCTAAATGGTTCTAAATTCGAAAAACACAAAAAATGATGGAATTTTACCCGAATTGGTTTGAAAATATCAAGTTGTGTTAAACTTGATAATTGAATTGTTGGTATAAAAAGGTTGGATTGTGTTTTGTCCCTATGTCCCTAAAGTAAATATGATATTTGACCATTTGCGGTTCTAAATTCGAAAAACTAAAAAGATGATGGAATTTTGTCGGAATAGATTTGAAAATCAAATTTGATATTTGAATCAAGTTGTCCGAAACTTGATAAATTAAAATTGATGGAATCGGTTGTTGGAATGTAGGATCTCTGATCAACAAATTGCAAAGTATGCGGTTCACTCAAGCTATGCCATTATGCTTTTTTAGCTTTTCCTAATTTGATTCTTTAATCACTACTTACATTTATTGATATTTTATGATGGATTTGGAAAAATGTGATATGTTTTTGCAATCATACACATTATCTTGAATAGGAGCATAAAATTAATATGTAGTCTTTCAATTTACCTGATAGTATGTCTGTATGGATCGATTGTGATGTGTCCGATGTCCGTAAAGGAAAATATGATATTTGAACCTAAATGGTTCTAAATTCGAAAAACACAAAAAATGATGGAATTTTACCCGAATTGGTTTGAAAATATCAAGTTGTGTTAAACTTGATAATTGAATTGTTGGTATAAAAAGGTTGGATTGTGTTTTGTCCCTATGTCCCTAAAGTAAATATGATATTTGACCATTTGCGGTTCTAAATTCGAAAAACAAAAAAGATGATGGAATTTTGTCGGAATAGATTTGAAAATCAAATTTGATATTTCAATCAAGATGTCCGAAACTTGATAAATTAAAATTGATGGAATCGGTTGTTGGAATGTAGGATCTCTGATCAACAAATCGCAAAATATGCGGTTCACTCAAGGTATGCCATTATGCTTTTTTAGCTATTCCTAATTTGATTCTTTAATCACTACTTACGTTTATTGATATTTTATGATGGATTTGGAAAAATGTGATATGTTTTTGCAATCATACACATTATCTTGAATAGGAGCTTAAAATTAATATGTAGTCTTTCAATTTACCTGATAGTATGTCTGTATTTGAACCTAAATAGTTCTAAATTCGAAAAACACAAAAAATGATGGAATTTTACCCGAATTGGATTGAAAATATCAAGTTGTGTTAAACTTGATAATTGAATTGTTGGTATAAAAAGGTTGGATTGTGTTTTGTCCCTATGTCCCTAAAGTAAATATGATATTTGACCATTTGCGGTTCTAAATTCGAAAAACTAAAAAGATGATGGAATTTTGTCGGAATAGATTTGAAAATCAAATTTGATATTTGAATCAAGTTGTCCGAAACTTGATAAATTAAAATTGATGGAATCGGTTGTTGGAATGTAGGATCTCTGATCAACAAATCGCAAAATATGCGGTTCACTCAAGGTATGCCATTATGCTTTTTTAGCTATTCCTAATTTAATTCTTTAATCACTACTTACGTTTATTGATATTTTATGATGGATTTGGAAAAATGTGATATGTTTTTGCAATCATACACATTATCTTGAATAGGAGCATAAAATTAATATGTAGTCTTTCAATTTACCTGATAGTATGTCTGTATGGATCGATTGTGATGTGTCCGATGTCCGTAAAGGAAAATATGATATTTGAACCTAAATGGTTCTAAATTCGAAAAAACACAAAAAATGATGGAATTTTACCCGAATTGGTTTGAAAATATCAAGTTGTGTTAAACTTGATAATTGAATTGTTGGTATAAAAAGGTTGGATTGTGTTTTGTCCCTATGTCCCTAAAGTAAATATGATATTTGACCATTTGCGGTTCTAAATTCGAAAAACTAAAAAGATGATGGAATTTTGTCGGAATAGATTTGAAAATCAAATTTGATATTTGAATCAAGTTGTCCGAAACTTGATAAATTAAAATTGATGGAATCGGTTGTTGGAATGTAGGATCTCTGATCAACAAATTGCAAAGTATGCGGTTCACTCAAGCTATGCCATTATGCTTTTTTAGCTTTTCCTAATTTGATTCTTTAATCACTACTTACATTTATTGATATTTTATGATGGATTTGGAAAAATGTGATATGTTTTTGCAATCATACACATTATCTTGAATAGGAGCTTAAAATTAATATGTAGTCTTTCAATTTACCTAATAGTATGTCTGAATGGATCGATTGTGATGTGTCCGATGTCCGTAAAGGAAAATATGATATTTGAACCTAAATGGTTCTAAATTCGAAAAACACAAAAAATGATGGAATTTTACCCGAATTGGATTGAAAATATCAAGTTGTGTTAAACTTGATAATTGAATTGTTGGTATAAAAAGGTTGGATTGTGTTTTGTCCCTATGTCCCTAAAGTAAATATGATATTTGACCATTTGCGGTTCTAAATTCGAAAAACTAAAAAGATGATGGAATTTTGTCGGAATAGATTTGAAAATCAAATTTGATATTTGAATCAAGTTGTCCGAAACTTGATAAATTAAAATTGATGGAATCGGTTGTTGGAATGTAGGATCTCTGATCAACAAATCGCAAAATATGCGGTTCACTAAAGGTATGCCATTATGCTTTTTTAGCTATTCCTAATTTAATTCTTTAATCACTACTTACGTTTATTGATATTTTATGATGGATTTGGAAAAATGTGATATGTTTTTGCAATCATACACATTATCTTGAATAGGAGCTTAAAATTAATATGTAGTCTTTCAATTTACCTGATAGTATGTCTGAATGGATCGATTGTGATGTGTCCGATGTCCGTACAGGAAAATATGATATTTGAACCTAAATGGTTCTAAATTCGAAAAACACAAAAAATGATGGAATTTTATCCGAATTGGATTGAAAATATCAAGTTGTGTTAAACTTGATAATTGAATTGTTGGTATAAAAAGGTTGGATTGTGTTTTGTCCCTATGTCCCTAAAGTAAATAAGATATATGACCATTTGCGGTTCTAAATTCGAAAAACAAAAAAGATGATGGAATTTTGTCGGAATAGATTTGAAAATCAAATTTGATATTTGAATCAGTTGTCCGAAACTTGATAAATTAAAATTGATCTAATCGGTTGTTGGAATGTAGGATCTCTGATCAACAAATCGCAAAATATGCGGTTCACTCAAGGTATGCCATTATGCTTTTTTAGCTATTCCTAATTTGATTCTTTAATCACTACTTACGTTTATTGATATTTTATGATGGATTTGGAAAAATGTGATATGTTTTTGCAATCATACACATTATCTTGAATAGGAGCTTAAAATTAATATGTAGTCTTTCAATTTACCTGATAGTATGTCTGTATTTGAACCTAAATAGTTCTAAATTCGAAAAACACAAAAAATGATGGAATTTTACCCGAATTGGATTGAAAATATCAAGTTGTGTTAAACTTGATAATTGAATTGTTGGTATAAAAAGGTTGGATTGTGTTTTGTCCCTATGTCCCTAAAGTAAATATGATATTTGACCATTTGCGGTTCTAAATTCGAAAAACTAAAAAGATGATGGAATTTTGTCGGAATAGATTTGAAAATCAAATTTGATATTTGAATCAAGTTGTCCTAAACTTGATAAATTAAAATTGATGGAATCGGTTGTTGGAATGTAGGATCTCTGATCAACAAATCGCAAAATATGCGGTTCACTCAAGGTATGCCATTATACTTTTTTAGCTATTCCTAATTTGATTCTTTAATCACTACTTACGTTTATTGATATTTTATGATGGATTTGGAAAAATGTGATATGTGTTTGCAATCATACACATTCTCTTGAATAGGAGCTTAAAATTAATATGTAGTCTTTCAATTTACCTGATAGTATGTCTGAATGGATCGATTGTGATGTGTCCGATGTCCGTAAAGGAAAATATGATATTTGAACCTAAATGGTTCTAAATTCGAAAAACACAAAAAATGATGGAATTTTACCCGAATTGGATTGAAAATATCAAGTTGTGTTAAACTTGATAATTGAATTGTTGGTATAAAAAGGTTGGATTGTGTTTTGTCCCTATGTCCCTAAAGTAAATATGATATTTGACCATTTGCGGTTCTAAATTCGAAAAACTAAAAAGATGATGGAATTTTGTCGGAATAGATTTGAAAATCAAATTTGATATTTGAATCAAGTTGTCCGAAACTTGATAAATTAAAATTGATGGAATCGGTTGTTGGAATGTAGGATCTCTGATCAACAAATCGCAAAATATGCGGTTCACTAAAGGTATGCCATTATGCTTTTTTAGCTATTCCTAATTTAATTCTTTAATCACTACTTACGTTTATTGATATTTTATGATGGATTTGGAAAAATGTGATATGTTTTTGCAATCATACACATTATCTTGAATAGGAGCTTAAAATTAATATGTAGTCTTTCAATTTACCTGATAGTATGTCTGAATGGATCGATTGTGATGTGTCCGATGTCCGTACAGGAAAATATGATATTTGAACCTAAATGGTTCTAAATTCGAAAAACACAAAAAATGATGGAATTTTATCCGAATTGGATTGAAAATATCAAGTTGTGTTAAACTTGATAATTGAATTGTTGGTATAAAAAGGATGGATTGTGTTTTGTCCCTATGTCCCTAAAGTAAATAAGATATATGACCATTTGCGGTTCTAAATTCGAAAAACAAAAAAGATGATGGAATTTTGTCGGAATAGATTTGAAAATCAAATTTGATATTTGAATCAGTTGTCCGAAACTTGATAAATTAAAATTGATCTAATCGGTTGTTGGAATGTAGGATCTCTGATCAACAAATCGCAAAATATGCGGTTCACTCAAGGTATGCCATTATGCTTTTTTAGCTATTCCTAATTTGATTCTTTAATCACTACTTACGTTTATTGATATTTTATGATGGATTTGGAAAAATGTGATATGTTTTTGCAATCATACACATTATCTTGAATAGGAGCTTAAAATTAATATGTAGTCTTTCAATTTACCTGATAGTATGTCTGTATTTGAACCTAAATAGTTCTAAATTCGAAAAACACAAAAAATGATGGAATTTTACCCGAATTGGATTGAAAATATCAAGTTGTGTTAAACTTGATAATTGAATTGTTGGTATAAAAAGGTTGGATTGTGTTTTGTCCCTATGTCCCTAAAGTAAATATGATATTTGACCATTTGCGGTTCTAAATTCGAAAAACTAAAAAGATGATGGAATTTTGTCGGAATAGATTTGAAAATCAAATTTGATATTTGAATCAAGTTGTCCTAAACTTGATAAATTAAAATTGATGGAATCGGTTGTTGGAATGTAGGATCTCTGATCAACAAATCGCAAAATATGCGGTTCACTCAAGGTATGCCATTATACTTTTTTAGCTATTCCTAATTTGATTCTTTAATCACTACTTACGTTTATTGATATTTTATGATGGATTTGGAAAAATGTGATATGTGTTTGCAATCATACACATTCTCTTGAATAGGAGCTTAAAATTAATATGTAGTCTTTCAATTTACCTGATAGTATGTCTGAATGGATCGATTGTGATGTGTCCGATGTCCGTAAAGGAAAATATGATATTTGAACCTAAATGGTTCTAAATTCGAAAAACACAAAAAATGATGGAATTTTACCCGAATTGGATTGAAAATATCAAGTTGTGTTAAACTTGATAATTGAATTGTTGGTATAAAAAGGTTGGATTGTGTTTTGTCCCTATGTCCCTAAAGTAAATATGATATTTGACCATTTGCGGTTCTAAATTCGAAAAACAAAAAAGATGATGGAATTTTGTCGGAATAGATTTGAAAATCAAATTTGATATTTGAATCAAGTTGTCCGAAACTTGATAAATTAAAATTGATGGAATCGGTTGTTGGAATGTAGGATCTCTGATCAACAAATCGCAAAATATGCGGTTCACTCAAGGTATGCCATTATGCTTTTTTAGCTATTCCTAATTTGATTCTTTAATCACTACTTACGTTTATTGATATTTTATGATGGATTTGGAAAAATGTGATATGTTTTTGCAATCATACACATTATCTTGAATAGGAGCTTAAAATTAATATGTAGTCTTTCAATTTACCTGATAGTATGTCTGTATTTGAACCTAAATAGTTCTAAATTCGAAAAACACAAAAAATGATGGAATTTTACCCGAATTGGATTGAAAATATCAAGTTGTGTTAAACTTGATAATTGAATTGTTGGTATAAAAAGGTTGGATTGTGTTTTGTCCCTATGTCCCTAAAGTAAATATGATATTTGACCATTTGCGGTTCTAAATTCGAAAAACTAAAAAGATGATGGAATTTTGTCGGAATAGATTTAAAAATCAAATTTGATATTTGAATCAAGTTGTCCGAAACTTGATAAATTAAAATTGATGGAATCGGTTGTTGGAATGTAGGATCTCTGATCAACAAATCGCAAAACATGCGGTTCACTCAAGGTATGCCATTATGCTTTTTTAGCTATTCCTAATTTAATTCTTTAATCACTACTTACGTTTATTGATATTTTATGATGGATTTGGAAAAATGTGATATGTTTTTGCAATCATACACATTATCTTGAATAGGAGCTTAAAATTAATATGTAGTCTTTCAATTTACCTGATAGTATGTCTGAATGGATCGATTGTGATGTGTCCGATGTCCATAAAGGAAAATATGATATTTGAACCTAAATGGTTCTAAATTCGAAAAACACAAAAAATGATGGAATTTTACCCGAATTGGATTGAAAATATCAAGTTGTGTTAAACTTGATAATTGAATTGTTGGTATAAAAAGGTTGGATTGTGTTTTGTCCCTATGTCCCTAAAGTAAATATGATATTTGACCATTTGCGGTTCTAAATTCGAAAAACAAAAAAGATGATGGAATTTTGTCGGAATAGATTTGAAAATCAAATTTGATATTTGAATCAAGTTGTCCGAAACTTGATAAATTAAAATTGATGGAATCGGTTGTTGGAATGTAGGATCTCTGATCAACAAATCGCAAAATATGCGGTTCACTCAAGGTATGCCATTATGCTTTTTTAGCTATTCCTAATTTGATTCTTTAATCACTACTTACGTTTATTGATATTTTATGATGGATTTGGAAAAATGTGATATGTTTTTGCAATCATACACATTATCTTGAATAGGAGCTTAAAATTAATATGTAGTCTTTCAATTTACCTGATAGTATGTCTGTATTTGAACCTAAATAGTTCTAAATTCGAAAAACACAAAAAATGATGGAATTTTACCCGAATTGGATTGAAAATATCAAGTTGTGTTAAACTTGATAATTGAATTGTTGGTATAAAAAGGTTGGATTGTGTTTTGTCCCTATGTCCCTAAAGTAAATATGATATTTGACCATTTGCGGTTCTAAATTCGAAAAACTAAAAAGATGATGGAATTTTGTCGGAATAGATTTAAAAATCAAATTTGATATTTGAATCAAGTTGTCCGAAACTTGATAAATTAAAATTGATGGAATCGGTTGTTGGAATGTAGGATCTCTGATCAACAAATCGCAAAACATGCGGTTCACTCAAGGTATGCCATTATGCTTTTTTAGCTATTCCTAATTTAATTCTTTAATCACTACTTACGTTTATTGATATTTTATGATGGATTTGGAAAAATGTGATATGTTTTTGCAATCATACACATTATCTTGAATAGGAGCTTAAAATTAATATGTAGTCTTTCAATTTACCTGATAGTATGTCTGAATGGATCGATTGTGATGTGTCCGATGTCCATAAAGGAAAATATGATATTTGAACCTAAATGGTTCTAAATTCGAAAAACACAAAAAATGATGGAATTTTACCCGAATTGGATTGAAAATATCAAGTTGTGTTAAACTTGATAATTGAATTGTTGGTATAAAAAGGTTGGATTGTGTTTTGTCCCTATGTCCCTAAAGTAAATATGATATTTGACCATTTGCGGTTCTAAATTCGAAAAACAAAAAAGATGATGGAATTTTGTCGGAATAGATTTGAAAATCAAATTTGATATTTGAATCAAGTTGTCCGAAACTTGATAAATTAAAATTGATGGAATCGGTTGTTGGAATGTAGGATCTCTGATCAACAAATCGCAAAATATGCGGTTCACTCAAGGTATGCCATTATGCTTTTTTAGCTATTCCTAATTTGATTCTTTAATCACTACTTACGTTTATTGATATTTTATGATGGATTTGGAAAAATGTGATATGTTTTTGCAATCATACACATTATCTTGAATAGGAGCTTAAAATTAATATGTAGTCTTTCAATTTACCTGATAGTATGTCTGTATTTGAACCTAAATAGTTCTAAATTCGAAAAACACAAAAAATGATGGAATTTTACCCGAATTGGATTGAAAATATCAAGTTGTGTTAAACTTGATAATTGAATTGTTGGTATAAAATGGTTGGATTGTGTTTTGTCCCTATGTCCCTAAAGTAAATATGATATTTGACCATTTGCGGTTCTAAATTCGAAAAACTAAAAAGATGATGGAATTTGGTCGGAATAGATTTGAAAATCAAATTTGATATTTGAATCAAGTTGTCCGAAACTTGATAAATTAAAATTGATGGAATCGGTTGTTGGAATGTAGGATCTCTGATCAACAAATCGCAAAATATGCGGTTCACTCAAGGTATGCCATTATGCTTTTTTAGCTATTCCTAATTTGATTCTTTAATCACTACTTACGTTTATTGATATTTTATGATGGATTTGGAAAAATGTGATATGTTTTTGCTATCCTACACATTATCTTGAATAGGAGCTTAAAATTAATATGTAGTCTTTCAATTTACCTGATAGTATGTCTGTATTTGAACCTAAATAGTTCTAAATTCGAAAAACACAAAAAATGATGGAATTTTACCCGAATTGGATTGAAAATATCAAGTTGTGTTAAACTTGATAATTGAATTGTTGGTATAAAAAGGTTGGATTGTGTTTTGTCCCTATGTCCCTAAAGTAAATATGATATTTGACCATTTGCGGTTCTAAATTCGAAAAACTAAAAAGATGATGGAATTTTGTCGGAATAGATTTGAAAATCAAATTTGATATTTGAATCAAGTTGTCCGAAACTTGATAAATTAAAATTGATGGAATCGGTTGTTGGAATGTAGGATCTCTGATCAACAAATCGCAAAATATGCGGTTCACTCAAGGTATGCCATTATGCTTTTTTAGCTATTCCTAATTTAATTCTTTAATCACTACTTACGTTTATTGATATTTTATGATGGATTGGGAAAAATGTGATATGTTTTTGCAATCATACACATTATCTTGAATAGGAGCTTAAAATTAATATGTAGTCTTTCAATTTACCTGATAGTATGTCTGAATGGATCGATTGTGATGTGTCCGATGTCCGTAAAGGAAAATATGATATTTGAACCTAAATGGTTCTAAATTCGAAAAACACAAAAAATGATGGAATTTTACCCGAATTAGATTGAAAATATCGAGTTGTGTTAAACTTGATAATTGAATTGTTGGTATAAAAAGGTTGGATTGTGTTTTGTCCCTATGTCCCTAAAGTAAATATCATATTTGACCATTTGCGGTTCTAAATTCGAAAAACAAAAAAGATGATGGAATTTTGTCGGAATAGATTTGAAAATCAAATTTGATATTTGAATCAAGTTGTCCGAAACTTGATAAATTAAAATTGATGGAATCGGTTGTTGGAATGTAGGATCTCTGATCAACAAATCGCAAAATATGCGGTTCACTCAAGGTATGCCATTATGCTTTTTTAGCTATTCCTAATTTGATTCTTTAATCACTACTTACGTTTATTGATATTTTATGATGGATTTGGAAAAATGTGATATGTTTTTGCAATCATACACATTATCTTGAATAGGAGCTTAAAATTAATATGTAGTCTTTCAATTTACCTGATAGTATGTCTGAATGGATCGATTGTGATGTGTCCGATGTACGTAAAGGAAAATATGATATTTGAACCTAAATGATTCTAAATTCGAAAAACACAAAAAATGATGGAATTTTACCCGAATTGGATTGAAAATATCAAGTTGTGTTAAACTTGATAATTGAATTGTTGGTATAAAAAGGTTGGATTGTGTTTTGTCCCTATGTCCCTAAAGTAAATATGATATTTAACCATTTGCGGTTCTAAATTCGAAAAACTAAAAAGATGATGGAATTTTGTCGGAATAGATTTGAAAATCAAATTTGATATTTGAATCAAGTTGTCCGAAACTTGATAAATTAAAATTGATGGAATTGGTTGTTGGAATGTAGGATCTCTGATCAACAAATCGCACAATATGCGGTTCACTCAAGGTATGCCATTATGCTTTTTTAGCTATTCCTAATTTGATTCTTTAATCACTACTTACGTTTATTGATATTTTATGATGGATTTGGAAAAATGTGATATGTTTTTGCAATCATACACATTATCTTGAATAGGAGCTTAAAATTAATATGTAGTCTTTCAATTTACCTGATAGTATGTCTGTATTTGAACCTAAATAGTTCTAAATTCGAAAAACACAAAAAATGATGGAATTTTACCCGAATTGGATTGAAAATATCAAGTTGTGTTAAACTTGATAATTGAATTGTTGGTATAAAAAGGTTGGATTGTGTTTTGTCCCTATGTCCCTAAAGTAAAATATGATATTTAACCATTTGCGGTTCTAAATTCGAAAAACTAAAAAGATGATGGAATTTTGTCGGAATAGATTTGAAAATCAAATTTGATATTTGAATCAAGTTGTCCGAAACTTGATAAATTAAAATTGATGGAATTGGTTGTTGGAATGTAGGATCTCTGATCAACAAATCGCACAATATGCGGTTCACTCAAGGTATGCCATTATGCTTTTTTAGCTATTCCTAATTTGATTCTTTAATCACTACTTACGTTTATTGATATTTTATGATGGATTTGGAAAAATGTGATATGTTTTTGCAATCATACACATTATCTTGAATAGGAGCTTAAAATTAATATGTAGTCTTTCAATTTACCTGATAGTATGTCTGAATGGATCGATTGTGATGTGTCCGATGTCCGTACAGGAAAATATGATATTTGAACCTAAATGGTTCTAAATTCGAAAAACACAAAAAATGATGGAATTTTATCCGAATTGGATTGAAAATATCAAGTTGTGTTAAACTTGATAATTGAATTGTTGGTATAAAAAGGTTGGATTGTGTTTTGTCCCTATGTCCCTAAAGTAAATAAGATATTTGACCATTTGCGGTTCTAAATTCGAAAAACAAAAAAGATGATGGAATTTTGTCGGAATAGATTTGAAAATCAAATTTGATATTTGAATCAGTTGTCCGAAACTTGATAAATTAAAATTGATCTAATCGGTTGTTGGAATGTAGGATCTCTGATCAACAAATCGCAAAATATGCGGTTCACTCAAGGTATGCCATTATGCTTTTTTAGCTATTCCTAATTTGATTCTTTAATCACTACTTACGTTTATTGATATTTTATGATGGATTTGGAAAAATGTGATATGTTTTTGCAATCATACACATTATCTTGAATAGGAGCTTAAAATTAATATGTAGTCTTTCAATTTACCTGATAGTATGTCTGTATTTGAACCTAAATAGTTCTAAATTCGAAAAACACAAAAAATGATGGAATTTTACCCGAATTGGATTGAAAATATCAAGTTGTGTTAAACTTGATAATTGAATTGTTGGTATAAAAAGGTTGGATTGTGTTTTGTCCCTATGTCCCTAAAGTAAATATGATATTTGACCATTTGCGGTTCTAAATTCGAAAAACTAAAAAGATGATGGAATTTTGTCGGAATAGATTTGAAAATCAAATTTGATATTTGAATCAAGTTGTCCTAAACTTGATAAATTAAAATTGATGGAATCGGTTGTTGGAATGTAGGATCTCTGATCAACAAATCGCAAAATATGCGGTTCACTCAAGGTATGCCATTATACTTTTTTAGCTATTCCTAATTTGATTCTTTAATCAATACTTACGTTTATTGATATTTTATGATGGATTTGGAAAAATGTGATATGTGTTTGCAATCATACACATTCTCTTGAATAGGAGCTTAAAATTAATATGTAGTCTTTCAATTTACCTGATAGTATGTCTGAATGGATCGATTGTGATGTGTCCGATGTCCGTAAAGGAAAATATGATATTTGAACCTAAATGGTTCTAAATTCGAAAAACACAAAAAATGATGGAATTTTACCCGAATTGGATGGAAAATATCAAGTTGTGTTAAACTTGATAATTGAATTGTTGGTATAAAAAGGTTGGATTGTGTTTTGTCCCTATGTCCCTAAAGTAAATATGATATTTGACCATTTGCGGTTCTAAATTCGAAAAACAAAAAAGATGATGGAATTTTGTCGGAATAGATTTGAAAATCAAATTTGATATTTGAATCAAGTTGTCCGAAACTTGATAAATTAAAATTGATGGAATCGGTTGTTGGAATGTAGGATCTCTGATCAACAAATCGCAAAATATGCGGTTCACTCAAGGAATGCCATTATGCTTTTTTAGCTATTCCTAATTTGATTCTTTAATCACTACTTACGTTTATTGATATTTTATGATGGATTTGGAAAAATGTGATATGTTTTTGCAATCATACACATTATCTTGAATAGGAGCTTAAAATTAATATGTAGTCTTTCAATTTACCTGATAGTATGTCTGTATTTGAACCTAAATAGTTCTAAATTCGAAAAACACAAAAAATGATGGAATTTTACCCGAATTGGATTGAAAATATCAAGTTGTGTTAAACTTGATAATTGAATTGTTGGTATAAAAAGGTTGGATTGTGTTTTGTCCCTATGTCCCTAAAGTAAATATGATATTTGACCATTTGCGGTTCTAAATTCGAAAAACTAAAAAGATGATGGAATTTTGTCGGAATAGATTTAAAAATCAAATTTGATATTTGAATCAAGTTGTCCGAAACTTGATAAATTAAAATTGATGGAATCGGTTGTTGGAATGTAGGATCTCTGATCAACAAATCGCAAAATATGCGGTTCACTCAAGGTATGCCATTATGCTTTTTTAGCTATTCCTAATTTAATTCTTTAATCACTACTTACGTTTATTGATATTTTATGATGGATTTGGAAAAATGTGATATGTTTTTGCAATCATACACATTATCTTGAATAGGAGCTTAAAATTAATATGTAGTCTTTCAATTTACCTGATAGTATGTCTGAATGGATCGATTGTGATGTGTCCGATGTCCATAAAGGAAAATATGATATTTGAACCTAAATGGTTCTAAATTCGAAAAACACAAAAAATGATGGAATTTTACCCGAATTGGATTGAAAATATCAAGTTGTGTTAAACTTGATAATTGAATTGTTGGTATAAAAAGGTTGGATTGTGTTTTGTCCCTATGTCCCTAAAGTAAATATGATATTTGACCATTTGCGGTTCTAAATTCGAAAAACAAAAAAGATGATGGAATTTTGTCGGAATAGATTTGAAAATCAAATTTGATATTTGAATCAAGTTGTCCGAAACTTGATAAATTAAAATTGATGGAATCGGTTGTTGGAATGTAGGATCTCTGATCAACAAATCGCAAAATATGCGGTTCACTCAAGGTATGCCATTATGCTTTTTTAGCTATTCCTAATTTGATTCTTTAATCACTACTTACGTTTATTGATATTTTATGATGGATTTGGAAAAATGTGATATGTTTTTGCAATCATACACATTATCTTGAATAGGAGCTTAAAATTAATATGTAGTCTTTCAATTTACCTGATAGTATGTCTGTATTTGAACCTAAATAGTTCTAAATTCGAAAAACACAAAAAATGATGGAATTTTACCCGAATTGGATTGAAAATATCAAGTTGTGTTAAACTTGATAATTGAATTGTTGGTATAAAATGGTTGGATTGTGTTTTGTCCCTATGTCCCTAAAGTAAATATGATATTTGACCATTTGCGGTTCTAAATTCGAAAAACTAAAAAGATGATGGAATTTGGTCGGAATAGATTTGAAAATCAAATTTGATATTTGAATCAAGTTGTCCGAAACTTGATAAATTAAAATTGATGGAATCGGTTGTTGGAATGTAGGATCTCTGATCAACAAATCGCAAAATATGCGGTTCACTCAAGGTATGCCATTATGCTTTTTTAGCTATTCCTAATTTGATTCTTTAATCACTACTTACGTTTATTGATATTTTATGATGGATTTGGCAAAATGTGATATGTTTTTGCAATCCTACACATTATCTTGAATAGGAGCTTAAAATTAATATGTAGTCTTTCAATTTACCTGATAGTATGTCTGTATTTGAACCTAAATAGTTCTAAATTCGAAAAACACAAAAAATGATGGAATTTTACCCGAATTGGATTGAAAATATCAAGTTGTGTTAAACTTGATAATTGAATTGTTGGTATAAAAAGGTTGGATTGTGTTTTGTCCCTATGTCCCTAAAGTAAATATCATATTTGACCATTTGCGGTTCTAAATTCGAAAAACAAAAAAGATGATGGAATTTTGTCGGAATAGATTTGAAAATCAAATTTGATATTTGAATCAAGTTGTCCGAAACTTGATAAATTAAAATTGATGGAATCGGTTGTTGGAATGTAAGATCTCTGATCAACAAATCGCAAAATATGCGGTTCACTCAAGGTATGCCATTATGCTTTTTTAGCTATTCCTAATTTGATTCTTTAATCACTACTTACGTTTATTGATATTTTATGATGGATTTGGAAAAATGTGATATGTTTTTGCAATCATACACATTATCTTGAATAGGAGCTTAAAATTAATATGTAGTCTTTCAATTTACCTGATAGTATGTCTGAATGGATCGATTGTGATGTGTCCGATGTCCGTAAAGGAAAATATGATATTTGAACCTAAATGGTTCTAAATTCGAAAAACACAAAAAATGATGGAATTTTACCCGAATTAGATTGAAAATATCGAGTTGTGTTAAACTTGATAATTGAATTGTTGGTATAAAAAGGTTGGATTGTGTTTTGTCCCTATGTCCCTAAAGTAAATATCATATTTGACCATTTGCGGTTCTAAATTCGAAAAACAAAAAAGATGATGGAATTTTGTCGGAATAGATTTGAAAATCAAATTTGATATTTGAATCAAGTTGTCCGAAACTTGATAAATTAAAATTGATGGAATCGGTTGTTGGAATGTAGGATCTCTGATCAACAAATCGCAAAATATGCGGTTCACTCAAGGTATGCCATTATGCTTTTTTAGCTATTCCTAATTTGATTCTTTAATCACTACTTACGTTTATTGATATTTTATGATGGATTTGGAAAAATGTGATATGTTTTTGCAATCATACACATTATCTTGAATAGGAGCTTAAAATTAATATGTAGTCTTTCAATTTACCTGATAGTATGTCTGAATGGATCGATTGTGATGTGTCCGATGTACGTAAAGGAAAATATGATATTTGAACCTAAATGATTCTAAATTCGAAAAACACAAAAAATGATGGAATTTTACCCGAATTGGATTGAAAATATCAAGTTGTGTTAAACTTGATAATTGAATTGTTGGTATAAAAAGGTTGGATTGTGTTTTGTCCCTATGTCCCTAAAGTAAATATGATATTTAACCATTTGCGGTTCTAAATTCGAAAAACTAAAAAGATGATGGAATTTTGTCGGAATAGATTTGAAAATCAAATTTGATATTTGAATCAAGTTGTCCGAAACTTGATAAATTAAAATTGATGGAATTGGTTGTTGGAATGTAGGATCTCTGATCAACAAATCGCACAATATGCGGTTCACTCAAGGTATGCCATTATGCTTTTTTAGCTATTCCTAATTTGATTCTTTAATCACTACTTACGTTTATTGATATTTTATGATGGATTTGGAAAAATGTGATATGTTTTTGCAATCATACACATTATCTTGAATAGGAGCTTAAAATTAATATGTAGTCTTTCAATTTACCTGATAGTATGTCTGTATTTGAACCTAAATAGTTCTAAATTCGAAAAACACAAAAAATGATGGAATTTTACCCGAATTGGATTGAAAATATCAAGTTGTGTTAAACTTGATAATTGAATTGTTGGTATAAAAAGGTTGGATTGTGTTTTGTCCCTATGTCCCTAAAGTAAATATGATATTTGACCATTTGCGGTTCTAAATTCGAAAAACTAAAAAGATGATGGAATTTTGTCGGAATAGATTTGAAAATCAAATTTGATATTTGAATCAAGTTGTCCGAAACTTGATAAATTAAAATTGATGGAATCGGTTGTTGGAATGTAGGATCTCTGATCAACAAATCGCAAAATATGCGGTTCACTCAAGGTATGCCATTATGCTTTTTTAGCTATTCCTAATTTGATTCTTTAATCACTACTTACGTTTATTGATATTTTATGATGGATTTGGAAAAATGTGATATGTGTTTGCAATCATACACATTATCTTGAATAGGAGCTTAAAATTAATATGTAGTCTTTCAATTTACCTGATTGTATGTCTGAATGGATCGATTGTGATGTGTCCGATGTCCGTAAAGGAAAATATGATATTTGAACCTAAATGGTTCTAAATTCGAAAAACACAAAAAATGATGGAATTTTACCCGAATTGGATTGAAAATATCAAGTTGTGTTAAACTTGATAATTGAATTGTTGGTATAAAAAGGTTGGATTGTGTTTTGTCCCTATGTCCCTAAAGTAAATATGATATTTGACCATTTGTGGTTCTAAATTCGAAAAACAAAAAAGATGATGGAATTTTGTCGGAATAGATTTGAAAATCAAATTTGATATTTGAATCAAGTTGTCCGAAACTTGATAAATTAAAATTGATGGAATCGGTTGTTGGAATGTAGGATCTCTGATCAACAAATAGCAAAATATGCGGTTCACTCAAGGTATGCCATTATGCTTTTTTAGCTATTCCTAATTTGATTCTTTAATCACTACTTACGTTTATTGATATTTTATGATGGATTTGGAAAAATGTGATATGTTTTTGCAATCATACACATTATCTTGAATAGGAGCTTAAAATTAATATGTAGTCTTTCAATTTACCTGATAGTATGTCTGTATTTGAACCTAAATAGTTCTAAATTCGAAAAACACAAAAAATGATGGAATTTTACCCGAATTGGATTGAAAATATCAAGTTGTGTTAAACTTGATAATTGAATTGTTGGTATAAAAAGGTTGGATTGTGTTTTGTCCCTATGTCCCTAAAGTAAATATGATATTTAACCATTTGCGGTTCTAAATTCGAAAAACTAAAAAGATGAGGGAATTTTGTCGGAATAGATTTGCAAATCAAATTTGATATTTGAATCAAGTTGTCCGAAACTTGATAAATTAAAATTGATGGAATCGGTTGTTGGAATGTAGGATCTCTGATCAACAAATCGCAAAATATGCGGTTCACTCAAGGTGTGCCATTATGCTTTTTTAGCTATTCCTAATTTGATTCTTTAATCACTACTTACGTTTATTAATATTTTATGATGGATTTGGAAAAATGTGATATGTTTTGGCAATCATACACATTATCTTGAATAGGAGCTTAAAATTAATATGTAGTCTTTCAATTTTCCGGATTGTATGTCTGAATGGATCGATTGTGATGTGTCCGATGTCCGTAAATGAAAATATGATATTTGAACCTAAATAGTTCTAAATTCGAAAAACACAAAAAATGATGGAATTTTATCCGAATTGGATTGAAAATATCAAGTTGTGTTAAACTTTATAATTGAATTGTTGGTATAAAAAGGTTGGATTGTGTTTTGTCCCTATGTCCCTAAAGTAAATATGATATTTGACCATTTGCGGTTCTAAATTCGAAAAACTAAAAAGATGATGGAATTTTGTCGGAATAGATTTGAAAATCAAATTTGATATTTGAATCAAGTTGTCCTAAACTTGATAAATTAAAATTGATGGAATCGGTTGTTGGAATGTAGGATCTCTGATCAACAAATCGCAAAATATGCGGTTCACTCAAGGTATGCCATTATACTTTTTTAGCTATTCCTAATTTGATTCTTTAATCACTACTTACGTTTATTGATATTTTATGATGAATTTGGAAAAATGTGATATGTGTTTGCAATCATACACATTATCTTGAATAGGAGCTTAAAATTAATATGTAGTCTTTCAATTTACCTGATAGTATGTCTGAATGGATCGATTGTGATGTGTCCAATGTCCGTAAATGAAAATATGATATTTGAACCTAAATGGTTCTAAATTCGAAAAACACAAAAAATGATGGAATTTTACCCGAATTGGATTGAAAATATCAAGTTGTGTTAAACTTGATAATTGAATTGTTGGTATAAAAAGGTTGGATTGTGTTTTGTCCCTATGTCCCTAAAGTCAATATGATATTTAACCATTTGCGGTTCTAAATTCGAAAAACTAAAAAGATGATGGAATTTTGACGGAATAGATTTGAAAATCAAATTTGATATTTGAATCAAGTTGTCCGAAACTTGATAAATTAAAATTGATGGAATTGGTTGTTGGAATGTAGGATCTCTGATCAACAAATCGCACATTATGCGGTTCACTCAAGGTATGCCATTATGCTTTTTTAGCTTTTCCTAATTTGATTCTTTAATCACTACTTACGTTTATTGATATTTTATGATGGATTTGGAAAAATGTGATATGTTTTTGCAATCATACACATTATCTTGAATAGGAGCTTAAAATTAATATGTAGTATTTCAATTTACCTGATAGTATGTCTGAATGGATCTATTGTGATGTGTCCGATGTCCGTAAATGAAAATATGATATTTGAACCTAAATGGTTCTAAATTCGAAAAACACAAAAAATGATGGAATTTTACCCGAATTGGATTGAAAATATCAAGTTGTGTTAAACTTGATAATTGAATTGTTGGTATAAAAAGGTTGGATTGTGTTTTGTCCCTATGTCCCTAAAGTAAATATGATATTTAACCATTTGCGGTTCTAAATTCGAAAAACTAAAAAGATGATGGAATTTTGTCGGAATAGATTTGAAAATCAAATTTGATATTTGAATCAAGTTGTCCGAAACTTGATAAATTAAAATTGATGGAATTGGTTGTTGGAATGTAGGATCTCTGATCAACAAATCGCAAAATATGCGGTTCACTCAAGGTATGCCATTATGCTTTTTTAGCTATTCCTAATTTGATTCTTTAATCACTACTTACGTTTATTGATATTTTATGATGGATTTGGAAAAATGTGATATGTTTTTGCAATCATACACATTATCTTGAATAGGAGCTTAAAATTAATATGTAGTCTTTCAATTTACCTGATAGTATGTCTGTATTTGAACCTAAATAGTTCTAAATTCGAAAAACACAAAAAATGATGGAATTTTACCCGAATTGGATTGAAAATATCAAGTTGTGTTAAACTTGATAATTGAATTGTTGGTATAAAAAGGTTGGATTGTGTTTTGTCCCTATGTCCCTAAAGTAAATATGATATTTGACCATTTGCGGTTCTAAATTCGAAAAACTAAAAAGATGATGGAATTTTGTCAGAATAGATTTGAAAATCTAATTTGATATTTGAATCAAGTTGTACGAAACTTGATAAATTAAAATTGATGGAATCGGTTGTTGGATTGTAGGATCTCTGATCAACAAATCGCAAAATATGCGGTTCACTCAACGTATGCCATTATGCTTTTTTAGCTATTCCTAATTTAATTCTTTAATCACTACTTACGTTTATTGATATTTTATGATGGATTTGGAAAAATGTGATATGTTTTTGCAATCATACACATTATCTTGAATAGGAGCTTAAAATTAATATGTAGTCTTTCAATTTACCTGATAGTATGTCTGTAGGGATCGATTGTGATGTGTCCGATGTCCGTAAAGGAAAATATGATATTTGAACCTAAATGGTTCTAAATTCGAAAAACACAAAAAATGATGGAATTTTACCCGAATTGGATTGAAAATATCAAGTTGTGTTAAACTTGATAATTGAATTGTTGGTATAAAAAGGTTGGATTGTGTTTTGTCCCTATGTCCATAAAGTAAATATGATATTTGACCATTTGCGGTTCTAAATTCGAAAAACTAAAAAGATGATGGAATTTTGTCGGAATAGATTTGAAAATCAAATTTGATATTTGAATCAAGTTGTCCGAAACTTGATAAATTAAAATTGATGGAATCGGTTGTTGGAATGTAGGATCTCTGATCAACAAATCGCAAAATATGCGGTTCACTCAAGGTATGCCATTATGCTTTTTTAGCTATTCCTAATTTGATTCTTTAATCACTACTTACGTTTATTGATATTTTATGATGGATTTGGAAAAATGTGATATGTGTTTGCAATCATACACATTATCTTGAATAGGAGCTTAAAATTAATATGTAGTCTTTCAATTTACCTGATAGTATGTCTGAATGGATCGATTGTGATGTGTCCGATGTCCGTAAAGGAAAATATGATATTTGAACCTAAATGGTTCTAAATTCGAAAAACACAAAAAATGATGGAATTTTACCCGAATTGGATTGAAAATATCAAGTTGTGTTAAACTTGATAATTGAATTGTTGGTATAAAAAGGTTGGATTGTGTTTTGTCCCTATGTCCCTAAAGTAAATATGATATTTGACCATTTGTGGTTCTAAATTCGAAAAACAAAAAAGATGATGGAATTTTGTCGGAATAGATTTGAAAATCAAATTTGATATTTGAATCAAGTTGTCCGAAACTTGATAAATTAAAATTGATGGAATCGGTTGTTGGAATGTAGGATCTCTGATCAACAAATAGCAAAATATGCGGTTCACTCAAGGTATGCCATTATGCTTTTTTAGCTATTCCTAATTTGATTCTTTAATCACTACTTACGTTTATTGATATTTTATGATGGATTTGGAAAAATGTGATATGTTTTTGCAATCATACACATTATCTTGAATAGGAGCTTAAAATTAATATGTAGTCTTTCAATTTACCTGATAGTATGTCTGTATTTGAACCTAAATAGTTCTAAATTCGAAAAACACAAAAAATGATGGAATTTTACCCGAATTGGATTGAAAATATCAAGTTGTGTTAAACTTGATAATTGAATTGTTGGTATAAAAAGGTTGGATTGTGTTTTGTCCCTATGTCCCTAAAGTAAATATGATATTTGACCATTTGTGGTTCTAAATTCGAAAAACAAAAAAGATGATGGAATTTTGTCGGAATAGATTTGAAAATCAAATTTGATATTTGAATCAAGTTGTCCGAAACTTGATAAATTAAAATTGATGGAATCGGTTGTTGGAATGTAGGATCTCTGATCAACAAATCGCAAAATATGCGGTTCACTCAAGGTGTGCCATTATGCTTTTTTAGCTATGCCTAATTTGATTCTTTAATCACTACTTACGTTTATTGATATTTTATGATGGATTTGGAAAAATGTGATATGTTTTGGCAATCATACACATTATCTTGAATAGGAGCTTAAAATTAATATGTAGTCTTTCAATTTACCTGATAGTATGTCTGAATGGATCGATTGTGATGTGTCCGATGTCCGTAAATGAAAATATGATATTTGAACCTAAATGGTTCTAAATTCGAAAAACACAAAAAATGATGGAATTTTACCCGAATTGGATTGAAAATATCAAGTTGTGTTAAACTTGATAATTGAATTGTTGGTATAAAAAGGTTGGATTGTGTTTTGTCCCTATGTCCCTAAAGTAAATATGATATTTAACCATTTGCGGTTCTAAATTCGAAAAACTAAAAAGATGATGGAATTTTGACGGAATAGATTTGAAAATCAAATTTGATATTTGAATCAAGTTGTCCGAAACTTGATAAATTAAAATTGATGGAATTGGTTGTTGGAATGTAGGATCTCTGATCAACAAATCGCACATTATGCGGTTCACTCAAGGTATGCCATTATGCTTCTTTAGCTTTTCCTAATTTGATTCTTTAATCACTACTTACGTTTATTGATATTTTATGATGGATTTGGAAAAATGTGATATGTTTTTGCAATCATACACATTATCTTGAATAGGAGCTTAAAATTAATATGTAGTATTTCAATTTACCTGATAGTATGTCTGAATGGATCTATTGTGATGTGTCCGATGTCCGTAAATGAAAATATGATATTTGAACCTAAATGGTTCTAAATTCGAAAAACACAAAAAATGATGGAATTTTACCCGAATTGGATTGAAAATATCAAGTTGTGTTAAACTTGATAATTGAATTGTTGGTATAAAAAGGTTGGATTGTGTTTTGTCCCTATGTCCCTAAAGTAAATATGATATTTAAGCATTTGCGGTTCTAAATTCGAAAAACTAAAAAGATGATGGAATTTTGTCGGAATAGATTTGAAAATCAAATTTGATATTTGAATCAAGTTGTCCGAAACTTGATAAATTAAAATTGATGGAATTGGTTGTTGGAATGTAGGATCTCTGATCAACAAATCGCAAAATATGCGGTTCACTCAAGGTATGCCATTATGCTTTTTTAGCTATTCCTAATTTGATTCTTTAATCACTACTTACGTTTATTGATATTTTATGATGGATTTGGAAAAATGTGATATGTTTTTGCAATCATACACATTATCTTGAATAGGAGCTTAAAATTAATATGTAATCTTTCAATTTACCTGATAGTATGTCTGTATTTGAACTTAAATAGTTCTAAATTCGAAAAACACAAAAAATGATGGAATTTTACCCGAATTGGATTGAAAATATCAAGTTGTGTTAAACTTGATAATTGAATTGTTGGTATAAAAAGGTTGGATTGTGTTTTGTCCCTATGTCCCTAAAGTAAATATGATATTTGACCATTTGCGGTTCTAAATTCGAAAAACTAAAAAGATGATGGAATTTTGTCAGAATAGATTTGAAAATCAAATTTGATATTTGAATCAAGTTGTCCGAAACTTGATAAATTAAAATTGATGGAATCGGTTGTTGGAATGTAGGATCTCTGATCAACAAATCGCAAAATATGCGGTTCACTCAAGGTATGCCATTATGCTTTTTTAGCTATTCCTAATTTGATTCTTTAATCACTACTTACGTTTATTGATATTTTATGATGGATTTGGAAAAATGTGATATGTTTTTGCAATCATACACATTATCTTGAATAGGAGCTTAAAATTAATATGTAATCTTTCAATTTACCTGATAGTATGTCTGTATTTGAACTTAAATAGTTCTAAATTCGAAAAACACAAAAAATGATGGAATTTTACCCGAATTAGATTGAAAATATCAAGTTGTGTTAAACTTGATAATTGAATTGTTGGTATAAAAAGGTTGGATTGTGTTTTGTCCCTATGTCCCTAAAGTAAATATGATATTTGACCATTTGTGGTTCTAAATTCGAAAAACAAAAAAGATGATGGAATTTTGTCGGAATAGATTTGAAAATCAAATTTGATATTTGAATCAAGTTGTCCGAAACTTGATAAATTAAAATTGATGGAATCGGTTGTTGGAATGTAGGATCTCTGATCAACAAATCGCAAAATATGCGGTTCACTCAAGGTGTGCCATTATGCTTTTTTAGCTATGCCTAATTTGATTCTTTAATCACTACTTACGTTTATTGATATTTTATGATGGATTTGGAAAAATGTGATATGTTTTGGCAATCATACACATTATCTTGAATAGGAGCTTAAAATTAATATGTAGTCTTTCAATTTACCTGATAGTATGTCTGAATGGATCGATTGTGATGTGTCCGATGTCCGTAAATGAAAATATGATATTTGAACCTAAATGGTTCTAAATTCGAAAAACACAAAAAATGATGGAATTTTACCCGAATTGGATTGAAAATATCAAGTTGTGTTAAACTTGATAATTGAATTGTTGGTATAAAAAGGTTGGATTGTGTTTTGTCCCTATGTCCCTAAAGTAAATATGATATTTAACCATTTGCGGTTCTAAATTCGAAAAACTAAAAAGATGATGGAATTTTGACGGAATAGATTTGAAAATCAAATTTGATATTTGAATCAAGTTGTCCGAAACTTGATAAATTAAAATTGATGGAATTGGTTGTTGGAATGTAGGATCTCTGATCAACAAATCGCACATTATGCGGTTCACTCAAGGTATGCCATTATGCTTCTTTAGCTTTTCCTAATTTGATTCTTTAATCACTACTTACGTTTATTGATATTTTATGATGGATTTGGAAAAATGTGATATGTTTTTGCAATCATACACATTATCTTGAATAGGAGCTTAAAATTAATATGTAGTATTTCAATTTACCTGATAGTATGTCTGAATGGATCTATTGTGATGTGTCCGATGTCCGTAAATGAAAATATGATATTTGAACCTAAATGGTTCTAAATTCGAAAAACACAAAAAATGATGGAATTTTACCCGAATTGGATTGAAAATATCAAGTTGTGTTAAACTTGATAATTGAATTGTTGGTATAAAAAGGTTGGATTGTGTTTTGTCCCTATGTCCCTAAAGTAAATATGATATTTAAGCATTTGCGGTTCTAAATTCGAAAAACTAAAAAGATGATGGAATTTTGTCGGAATAGATTTGAAAATCAAATTTGATATTTGAATCAAGTTGTCCGAAACTTGATAAATTAAAATTGATGGAATTGGTTGTTGGAATGTAGGATCTCTGATCAACAAATCGCAAAATATGCGGTTCACTCAAGGTATGCCATTATGCTTTTTTAGCTATTCCTAATTTGATTCTTTAATCACTACTTACGTTTATTGATATTTTATGATGGATTTGGAAAAATGTGATATGTTTTTGCAATCATACACATTATCTTGAATAGGAGCTTAAAATTAATATGTAATCTTTCAATTTACCTGATAGTATGTCTGTATTTGAACTTAAATAGTTCTAAATTCGAAAAACACAAAAAATGATGGAATTTTACCCGAATTGGATTGAAAATATCAAGTTGTGTTAAACTTGATAATTGAATTGTTGGTATAAAAAGGTTGGATTGTGTTTTGTCCCTATGTCCCTAAAGTAAATATGATATTTGACCATTTGCGGTTCTAAATTCGAAAAACTAAAAAGATGATGGAATTTTGTCAGAATAGATTTGAAAATCAAATTTGATATTTGAATCAAGTTGTCCGAAACTTGATAAATTAAAATTGATGGAATCGGTTGTTGGAATGTAGGATCTCTGATCAACAAATCGCAAAATATGCGGTTCACTCAAGGTATGCCATTATGCTTTTTTAGCTATTCCTAATTTGATTCTTTAATCACTACTTACGTTTATTGATATTTTATGATGGATTTGGAAAAATGTGATATGTTTTTGCAATCATACACATTATCTTGAATAGGAGCTTAAAATTAATATGTAATCTTTCAATTTACCTGATAGTATGTCTGTATTTGAACTTAAATAGTTCTAAATTCGAAAAACACAAAAAATGATGGAATTTTACCCGAATTAGATTGAAAATATCAAGTTGTGTTAAACTTGATAATTGAATTGTTGGTATAAAAAGGTTGGATTGTGTTTTGTCCCTATGTCCCTAAAGTAAATATGATATTTGACCATTTGTGGTTCTAAATTCGAAAAACAAAAAAGATGATGGAATTTTGTCGGAATAGATTTGAAAATCAAATTTGATATTTGAATCAAGTTGTCCGAAACTTGATAAATTAAAATTGATGGAATCGGTTGTTGGAATGTAGGATCTCTGATCAACAAATCGCAAAATATGCGGTTCACTCAAGGTGTGCCATTATGCTTTTTTAGCTATGCCTAATTTGATTCTTTAATCACTACTTACGTTTATTGATATTTTATGATGGATTTGGAAAAATGTGATATGTTTTGGCAATCATACACATTATCTTGAATAGGAGCTTAAAATTAATATGTAGTCTTTCAATTTACCTGATAGTATGTCTGAATGGATCGATTGTGATGTGTCCGATGTCCGTAAATGAAAATATGATATTTGAACCTAAATGGTTCTAAATTCGAAAAACACAAAAAATGATGGAATTTTACCCGAATTGGATTGAAAATATCAAGTTGTGTTAAACTTGATAATTGAATTGTTGGTATAAAAAGGTTGGATTGTGTTTTGTCCCTATGTCCCTAAAGTAAATATGATATTTAACCATTTGCGGTTCTAAATTCGAAAAACTAAAAAGATGATGGAATTTTGACGGAATAGATTTGAAAATCAAATTTGATATTTGAATCAAGTTGTCCGAAACTTGATAAATTAAAATTGATGGAATTGGTTGTTGGAATGTAGGATCTCTGATCAACAAATCGCACATTATGCGGTTCACTCAAGGTATGCCATTATGCTTCTTTAGCTTTTCCTAATTTGATTCTTTAATCACTACTTACGTTTATTGATATTTTATGATGGATTTGGAAAAATGTGATATGTTTTTGCAATCATACACATTATCTTGAATAGGAGCTTAAAATTAATATGTAGTATTTCAATTTACCTGATAGTATGTCTGAATGGATCTATTGTGATGTGTCCGATGTCCGTAAATGAAAATATGATATTTGAACCTAAATGGTTCTAAATTCGAAAAACACAAAAAATGATGGAATTTTACCCGAATTGGATTGAAAATATCAAGTTGTGTTAAACTTGATAATTGAATTGTTGGTATAAAAAGGTTGGATTGTGTTTTGTCCCTATGTCCCTAAAGTAAATATGATATTTAACCATTTGCGGTTCTAAATTCGAAAAACTAAAAAGATGATGGAATTTTGTCGGAATAGATTTGAAAATCAAATTTGATATTTGAATCAAGTTGTCCGAAACTTGATAAATTAAAATTGATGGAATTGGTTGTTGGAATGTAGGATCTCTGATCAACAAATCGCAAAATATGCGGTTCACTCAAGGTATGCCATTATGCTTTTTTAGCTATTCCTAATTTGATTCTTTAATCACTACTTACGTTTATTGATATTTTATGATGGATTTGGAAAAATGTGATATGTTTTTGCAATCATACACATTATCTTGAATAGGAGCTTAAAATTAATATGTAATCTTTCAATTTACCTGATAGTATGTCTGTATTTGAACTTAAATAGTTCTAAATTCGAAAAACACAAAAAATGATGGAATTTTACCCGAATTGGATTGAAAATATCAAGTTGTGTTAAACTTGATAATTGAATTGTTGGTATAAAAAGGTTGGATTGTGTTTTGTCCCTATGTCCCTAAAGTAAATATGATATTTGACCATTTGCGGTTCTAAATTCGAAAAACTAAAAAGATGATGGAATTTTGTCATAATAGATTTGAAAATCTAATTTGATATTTGAATCAAGTTGTACGAAACTTGATAAATTAAAATTGATGGAATCGGTTGTTGGATTGTAGGATCTCTGATCAACAAATCGCAAAATATGCGGTTCACTCAACGTATACCATTATGCTTTTTTAGCTATTCCTAATTTAATTCTTTAATCACTACTTACGTTTAATGATATTTTATGATGGATTTGGAAAAATGTGATATGTTTTTGCAATCATACACATTATCTTGAATAGGAGCTTAAAATTAATATGTAGTCTTTCAATTTACCTGATAGTATGTCTGTAGGGATCGATTGTGATGTGTCCGATGTCCGTAAAGGAAAATATGATATTTGAACCTAAATGGTTCTAAATTCGAAAAACACAAAAAATGATGGAATTTTACCCGAATTGGATTGAAAATATCAAGTTGTGTTAAACTTGATAATTGAATTGTTGGTATAAAAAGGTTGGATTGTGTTTTGTCCCTATGTCCATAAAGTAAATATGATATTTGACCATTTGCGGTTCTAAATTCGAAAAACTAAAAAGATGATGGAATTTTGGCGGAATAGATTTGAAAATCAAATTTGATATTTGAATCAAGTTGTCCGAAACTTGATAAATTAAAATTGATGGAATCGGTTGTTGGAATGTAGGATCTCTGATCAACAAATCGCAAAATATGCGGTTCACTCAAGGTATGCCATTATGCTTTTTTAGCTATTCCTAATTTGATTCTTTAATCACTACTTACGTTTATTGATATTTTATGATGGATTTGGAAAAATGTGATATGTGTTTGCAATCATACACATTATCTTGAATAGGAGCTTAAAATTAATATGTAGTCTTTCAATTTACCTGATAGTATGTCTGAATGGATCGATTGTGATGTGTCCGATGTCCGTAAAGGAAAATATGATATTTGAACCTAAATGGTTCTAAATTCGAAAAACACAAAAAATGATGGAATTTTACCCGAATTGGATTGAAAATATCAAGTTGTGTTAAACTTGATAATTGAATTGTTGGTATAAAAAGGTTGGATTGTGTTTTGTCCCTATGTCCCTAAAGTAAATATGATATTTGACCATTTGTGGTTCTAAATTCGAAAAACAAAAAAGATGATGGAATTTTGTCGGAATAGATTTGAAAATCAAATTTGATATTTGAATCAAGTTGTCCGAAACTTGATAAATTAAAATTGATGGAATTGGTTGTTGGAATGTAGGATCTCTGATCAACAAATAGCAAAATATGCGGTTCACTCAAGGTATGCCATTATGCTTTTTTAGCTATTCCTAATTTGATTCTTTAATCACTACTTACGTTTATTGATATTTTATGATGGATTTGGAAAAATGTGATATGTTTTTGCAATCATACACATTATCTTGAATAGGAGCTTAAAATTAATATGTAGTCTTTCAATTTACCTGATAGTATGTCTGTATTTGAACCTAAATAGTTCTAAATTCGAAAAACACAAAAAATGATGGAATTTTACCCGAATTGGATTGAAAATATCAAGTTGTGTTAAACTTGATAATTGAATTGTTGGTATAAAAAGGTTGGATTGTGTTTTGTCCCTATGTCCCTAAAGTAAATATGATATTTAACCATTTGCGGTTCTAAATTCAAAAAACTAAAAAGATGATGGAATTTTGTCGGAATAGATTTGAAAATCAAATTTGATATTTGAATCAAGTTGTCCGAAACTTGATAAATTAAAATAGATGGAATCGGTTGTTGGAATGTAGGATCTCTGATCAACAAATCGCAAAATATGCGGTTCACTCAAGGTGTGCCATTATGCTTTTTTAGCTATTCCTAATTTGATTCTTTAATCACTACTTACGTTTATTGATATTTTATGATGGATTTGGAAAAATGTGATATGTTTTGGCAATCATACACATTATCTTGAATAGGAGCTTAAAATTAATATGTAGTCTTTCAATTTACCTGATAGTATGTCTGAATGGATCGATTGTGATGTGTCCGATGTCCGTAAATGAAAATATGATATTTGAACCTAAATGGTTCTAAATTCGAAAAACACAAAAAATGATGGAATTTTACCCGAATTGGATTGAAAATATCATGTTGTGTTAAACTTGATAATTGAATTGTTGGTATAAAAAGGTTGGATTGTGTTTTGTCCCTATGTCCCTAAAGTAAATATGATATTTAACCATTTGCGGTTCTAAATTCGAAAAACTAAAAAGATGATGGAATTTTGACGGAATAGATTTGAAAATCAAATTTGATATTTGAATCAAGTTGTCCGAAACTTGATAAATTAAAATTGATGGAATTGGTTGTTGGAATGTAGGATCTCTGATCAACAAATCGCACATTATGCGGTTCACTCAAGGTATGCCATTATGCTTTTTTAGCTTTTCCTAATTTGATTCTTTAATCACTACTTACGTTTATTGATATTTTATGATGGATTTGGAAAAATGTGATATGTTTTTGCAATCATACACATTATCTTGAATAGGAGCTTAAAATTAATATGTAGTATTTCAATTTACCTGATAGTATGTCTGAATGGATCTATTGTGATGTGTCCGATGTCCGTAAATGAAAATATGATATTTGAACCTAAATGGTTCTAAATTCGAAAAACACAAAAAATGATGGAATTTTACCCGAATTGGATTGAAAATATCAAGTTGTGTTAAACTTGATAATTGAATTGTTGGTATAAAAAGGTTGGATTGTGTTTTGTCCCTATGTCCCTAAAGTAAATATGATATTTAACCATTTGCGGTTCTAAATTCGAAAAACTAAAAAGATGATGGAATTTTGTCGGAATAGATTTGAAAATCAAATTTGATATTTGAATCAAGTTGTCCGAAACTTGATAAATTAAAATTGATGGAATTGGTTGTTGGAATGTAGGATCTCTGATCAACAAATCGCAAAATATGCGGTTCACTCAAGGTATGCCATTATGCTTTTTTAGCTATTCCTAATTTGATTCTTTAATCACTACTTACGTTTATTGATATTTTATGATGGATTTGGAAAAATGTGATATGTTTTTGCAATCATACACATTATCTTGAATAGGAGCTTAAAATTAATATGTAATCTTTCAATTTACCTGATAGTATGTCTGTATTTGAACTTAAATAGTTCTAAATTCGAAAAACACAAAAAATGATGGAATTTTACCCGAATTGGATTGAAAATATCAAGTTGTGTTAAACTTGATAATTGAATTGTTGGTATAAAAAGGTTGGATTGTGTTTTGTCCCTATGTCCCTAAAGTAAATATGATATTTGACCATTTGCGGTTCTAAATTCGAAAAACTAAAAAGATGATGGAATTTTGTCAGAATAGATTTGAAAATCAAATTTGATATTTGAATCAAGTTGTCCGAAACTTGATAAATTAAAATTGATGGAATCGGTTGTTGGAATGTAGGATCTCTGATCAACAAATCGCAAAATATGCGGTTCACTCAAGGTATAACGCCCCAACTAAAATACCTAGAATATTTAGTCGAGACATACATAATGGCATCTGAGTACAACTAAATTTCTGATTTAGAATAAACAAGATACAACTTGTTTGAGATACAAGATAATCAAAGTAGAATATACAGCGGAAACAAAAGAATTCTAAGATAAACAGATTAAATCTAAAACAAAGAAGAAGACTACGGTCTTCAAGTCTGATGAATCAAGCTCAGCTCCAAACATCAGCTCCGTCCTGGTCCTTGCTTCGGTTAACCTGTCTACCTAAAAAAAATTGATTTGGAGTGGGGTGAGACTACTAAGCCTCAGTGAGTCCTACTACCCTCCTAGAGGTGACTACACCGGGGGCACCTAATCAGTCGTAACATAATATTTATATACATAACATAATCCATAATAATAATAAGGTGTAACACATAATTAGTCTTGTTCGTTTTAAACACAAGGACACTCTGAGGTGAGCCTGTCTCAGAGGCCTGCCCTATCCGTCAACCGATTCGGTCACGGCATGAAGCTCACATAATACACATCCTGATGGATTATCCCATTGGGAGTCCATATTGGCGACATAGGTCGCATCTGATTTGACTGATACTGAAATTGTATTCTTACTACCATAATTCCCAAAATCCCGGGGAGCATACATTCCTAATTAATTCTAGGTTATGCCCTAAAGATTATCTGTGCCTAACATGCTATTCGACATTATGTCATTTACGTTAATGCAAATTATCTGTCTCTAATGAGGGTATAAAACGAGTGTTTGAAGTTTCAAGAATAAATGTAAAATGTGGACTATTCTGTACCAGCTCGCTCTGGCGAGTCACCAGCTCGCTATGGCGAGATTATAGGTTCTGACCTAAATCAACTCGCTGTGGCGAGCAGTAGCTCGCCATGGCAAGTTTCATCAGCCCAGAACCCAGCTCGCCATGAACGCTCGCCAGCTACTCGCTGGAGCGAGTTCATGCAGAATTGCCCTGTTTTGCAGAAATCATGATTTTTCAAACTAACACCTACAACTCTCATTTTAGACAGTGCATTAACAGATAATTAACATAATATAAAATAGAATGGAGAGGAGTTTGGGATTTAACCCCTCTCGCACAACATTTCCTAATTCCTAATTGTTATCATGCATAATCATTATTATGGGGAAAACTAGCTAAACTAGCCTAAAGAACCCACCTGTCAAGAGATTAACTCTGAAGCTTTAACCATTACACTAGCTCAGCTACAGCATCATAGTCTTTTGAATCGGAACTCACTTAAACCCCGAGCTTGTATTCTTGAACAAAAGGAAAGAATGAATTAATGAATGTTTGGGGTTTGCAAAGGTTAGGATCATGGAATCACCAATACACAACTTGAAAGAGGAACGAATAGGGTTTATGAATAACTCACCGAGCTTGAAAAAGGATTTCTCGAGGGGTGGCAGCACCTTGCTGCAGGCTACCGCAGGCTCCCGCAGCCTTCCCGCAGGCTCCCGCAGCCTTCCCGCAGGCTCCCGCAGCCTTCCCGCAGGCTCCCGCAGCCTTCCCGCAGGCTCCCGCAGCCTTCCCGCAGGACTCCGCAGCTTCCCGCCAGTGCTCAGCCAGGATCACGCAGCAGCCAGCTCGCCGTGGCGAGTGCTCCTGCTCGCGAGGCGAGCTATGACAGTACAGAGCATCGTTGTTGTATCTCCATTTCCTCCGTTTCTCCACAACACCCATGCATTTCCAGTGGTACCAAGAACCATTTCCGAGGTAGAGCACGCACATGCAACAGAGAATTTTGAACTCAAAGTGATGATTTGAAAGTTTGGGTCAAAGAGGGAAAAACTTACTTGTTCAATGAGAATGAATTTTCTTACCTTGTCTTTCAAAATCAGCATCCATAGAAGCTTCTTCAACTCATATCTCAGAACCACAGTCCTTTACATGCAACATTCCCTTTCAATCAAAGGTTAGGTCTCACAAAGAAGCTAAAGGGTGGAATTCGGTCAAACACAGGAGAAAGGAAGGAATTGGAATTCCTAATTTTGTTTTGATGTTGGTTAAACTTGCTTGCTTAGGCTTGAGAGTGATTTGAAGAAGAAAGATCCTTGGAGCTTGGGTTATGGTGGAAAGATGGTTTTGCGTGAGGGAGGAAAAGGGGTGGGAGTGTTTACTGATTCTTTCGGTAACAGAGAAGAAAGAATGAAACTTGTTTCTAGTTTTATTGCCTTTTTGTAGATAAAAAAATGTGGGACCCATGGTTTGGTGTGTCACTTAAATTGGTCAATTAAATTACTCTATTATTTTTATCGTAATAAACTTGACACAATTTATCCCAATTACACCTCTAAATATTTTTCTTCTATTAAATAGAACATGGGATGTTACAATCTACCCCCCTTAAAGAAATTTCGTCCTCGAAATTCATGATTTCTTTCATTCCATAACAGGGTAGCTTGTTTAGGTTTGCATCTGGGACAACACCTCGTCCATTCTTTAGTTTAAGGTACACAAATCCTTGGAATAAAATTTTCCTCTTTTGGTTACAGGCTAAGGTTATCTTCCCATTCTTAAAGGTTTCAGTGCTGCGCACTCTGATTCAAGTACTTACTGTCACCTTCTGACAGTGTTGTTGTCATCATAGTCTAGTCTTATACTCCTCTACTGCTACTATGGTTATGTTTCTTCACTACGTTCAACGTCATTCCAAATACCTCACTGTCTTAGAGGGTCGGTATCTGGCTGGTTGGTACACACTTATCTTGGAGTCAAAACTGCGCGCTCTTATGGGCATCATTCAGATCAGTCCTTCTACAAACGTTTTTCCTTTCTGATCACCTTCATGCATAAGACGTCGTCTGTACATATGTACCACAGTGTCGTCTACTACTCCAGGATCGATTTAAACATAAAACGAGTGGAAAATTGTCTAAACACTACTGATTCTTCTGCCAACAAGTCAGACTCGTCTGCAGATGAACCTATAGTTGTCCGATAAAATCCCACCTACAATTTAATCCATCCTGGCCCGACACAGTGATCAAGTTGTACTTCAAACATGCGTATGCACTTAGGCTCAGGTCATCTTGTGAAGTTAAGGGTCACTCTCGTTCGAGGTTCTTCGCTGGTAAGCATTGCACGAGACTTGTCTAATCAATCGGGTCTTATACTTGGCTAATTTGGGCACTCTGGATTTTGCTCTAGTATTACCCAGGCTGAAAAGATTGGCAAAGCTTAAGACGATAGGCTGAACTAACCGGCGTATCCTTATGATAACAGTACGAGTTCGATTAACATAAATCATTACTCTAATGAGTAATTAATTCTTCCACTCAAGTAAACTGGCTGAAGAAGTCTAGGCTTGGAGTCGGAGTATCCGGGTCAAATTACTCAGGCTGAACACTCAGTCTCACGAGGTTACGGTAGGCAAGGCTGATAAGTCGAACATACGGCAGAGACACTAGGATCAACAAGATAATCTAATCATGAATTTAGGAAGGAATCGAAGGGCTGGAATTCCCAATACTGGTGTCGTTAGAGCGACTGATTTTCTCTGAATTGGAATTAACTATGACCTTAGATCTGAATTCGGCTGAAGGGTTCCGACGAATACGGTTAGCCAACTAAGTTTGGAAATCTGGTTACAAGGCTTGAATGTACGAAGTCCAAATGATTTGCTGACACTGAGCGACGTCATTTGTGTCGGAATAGATGATGTTGCTACTTAATAGGTTAACTAACGTTCGAGCGTTGAATCGGATACTATCCGTGGTTTTTCAAGAGCAACGAACTTCCACGAATAGGAAGGAAATACTTAACGGCACAACTGAAAGACTAAAAGCATAGAGTAAGATTATTTAAGAGTGATGCTTCACGACATCAGCGCGACTGACTGACGTCGATAAATCTGAGTAGCTGAATCTGATTTGAATTTGTGTGGAGTACCTGACTGATAGGCAGCTTCAGACACGAGGAAGAATATGCGTCTGAGACGTAACTCAGATGAGTTAGAGCAAATACGCGTTCGTAGTGTTCCAAAAACTACGGACGGGGAAAAATTGAACATTGTTCGGCTCGAATCGAGGTTAAGAGAAGGCCCAGGTATACAAAGGTAACTGATGATTGATCTCCTTCTGGTTCAGACCTATGCTCTACAGTTCTACTTTCGATTTCCCTCAGGCTAGGACAATAAAGTCTTTACTTAGGCTTCTAGCTAGCTAAGTCTCACAGGGAGGTTTAACTCTGATTGATAATCTCTCAGCTGACAGGTGCTGGGAAAAGTTGAGGTTGTCGGTGACTACCGTCACAAATAGGATCTCTCATTGCTACTCTCCCCAGAACATGTTTCCTACGGTTTGGTACTAAAGCATTGATAACGGTGGTATGATTAAATCTAATCCTCGAGCGTGGTAGCTAGTTGGTTTCTAATGCTTATTCCATTCCTAATGGTGACTGAATAGTAACTCTCACACACGGTTTAACTAATGCTACTGATTTCTCATCTAACTGGTTCAGGGATCGGATACATTTAGAAATAGGTTAACCTAATGCAAAACTGAGCTTCCGGTCTCTATGCTATTTCAGGACATGGTAGTTACAAGTCACTCGGCAACTACTTGTGCTAATGGTAATGCTTAACAGTTATACTAACTAAACTTAATCTGATGCGTCTACCGGTAATCATTGACAGGTTAATCCAAGTCACTGACATCCGGAAGAATAATCTTAGGTGTTTACTTAATAGGTTTGTGGTAAGAAAATGAAAATTATAGGTGTTCTAGAGGTTAGTTCAATAAAGTGGCCTCGGAGGAATACTAAAATGGGTTTGTGCTCTAATCTTGGTTTCCTCAGCTTAAGTGGTTCGTCTAATCATTCTCTATTGTAGAAATGTCTAACAGGTTAACTATTTGGGTTTCTAATTTTTGGATCATAAGGTAATAATATCTAAGATGTATTCTTAAGTACGGTATTTCCAAAAAGAGTTTCTAGTTTTCGATGGAAGCATGTTAATCCTACTTGGTAAAGTTCTATTGTTGACTTCTAATTGTTTGGTGATAATTGTATAGACTAGCTTAGTTGACTTGTTTGATTTACTAGAGATCTACTATCGGTCAAACTTCTGGGTACCTAAGGGTTCCTGTTTCGCACTTGACGACTAATGGTTTAGGGAGAAAGTTTGGATTCTAAATCTTTACTGCTAAATGTTACTTAAGTCCTTATCTGACGCTGGTTACGTTGATGTACGTCAAGTCCTCTATGCTAAGTTTGGTTATTCTAATTACTTATGTGTGCTAATACTTAATGTGTCTCGTGAATGTGGTACCACTATAAGGAAACTCTAACTGTTGAAACTAGTTAAGACTGTGTCTCTAATGGTTCAGTTTAACTGTGGGTTTCTGAAATTTAAAAGAGTTTGCCTAGAGCTACCCGATCTTCTAAACATGTAGGAGTTGCACACTTACTCTGGTTAATCTAGGCATTTAGTAAAGGCTCGGTTATTAATTCCTATCTCAGTGTAGATTCTCTATAAGGGGTGCGTCCTCGTTCCATTGAGAACTTTAAGGTCTGATAATCTTGGAATAGGCCGGCTAAAAAGGGACCCCAAAATTAAGTTTGACAGGTATGTGATCTATCTAATGCTTTTCTATCACAGATGAATTCCTCGCTTGTGATGTTCAACTACTTATTCTGGTAGAATTAAGTTTCGGATAGCTTGGTAGGGTTATTGGTTTCCATCTTTTGGTGTTATGCCTAAAGGCATTTCCTCAACAGTCTTTATGAATAAAAAGGTGGTTAAGGGTCACTTATCCTAAAGCTCGGAAGTAGGATGGTAAGATTATATAAGGGCTAAAGGCTAACCACTAAGACTAAAACAGTTGAACATGGAATAAGGCAAAAACATGTAGCAGCAAAAGCCTGCTAAGCTCGCTGCAGCGAGTGACTACTCGCTAAGCGAGTGAGACAGAATTGGGAAAGATTATTCTGTGGTTTCCAATTTCCACTTAGTACATCACTCATACTTCCCAAGTTTTAACTAGATGGATTGACCGCTTACTGGTATAGATTGCTGAGGGTTTCCTAAACTTGGTTGGACTTAGCTCCTGATAGGGTAGAGTAATTCTAGGCTTAGAAAATTCACCTGACACACTGTGTCAGTGGAATACTGTTGTGCACTGCGCACTTCAGTCTTGAGGATACACTTACTTTCCTTCAATCTGTAGCCTTTACTCCGGTCTTAAGTTACGCAACTTACTCCTGTGGCACCATCTGCCACTGCTTCAAAATCCACTTATAAGGTTTCTCTTCGACGACAGCTCCTCGATTGCACTTCATTGCGTCATTAACGCTAGAATTTCAGAGTTCACTTCAGCTCTAAACCACAATACACTGCCTACCATACACAATACTGAGTTGATCAGGCTCAGCACGCGACGGTTTCAGCGTAAACAGTCCAGGTCCAAAGGGTCTGTATTGCTTGGGAAGGAATTGTTCTGACTCATGGCAAGGTCCGATACTGAATCGACCTGCTCTGATACCAATTATAACGCCCCAACTAAAATACCTAGAATATTTAGTCGAGACATACATAATGGCATCTGAGTACAACTAAATTTCTGATTTAGAATAAACAAGATACAACTTGTTTGAGATACAAGATAATCAAAGTAGAATATACAGCGGAAACAAAAGAATTCTAAGATAAACAGATTAAATCTAAAACAAAGAAGAAGACTACGGTCTTCAAGTCTGATGAATCAAGCTCAGCTCCAAACATCAGCTCCGTCCTGGTCCTTGCTTCGGTTAACCTGTCTACCTAAAAAAAATTGATTTGGAGTGGGGTGAGACTACTAAGCCTCAGTGAGTCCTACTACCCTCCTAGAGGTGACTACACCGGGGGCACCTAATCAGTCGTAACATAATATTTATATACATAACATAATCCATAATAATAATAAGGTGTAACACATAATTAGTCTTGTTCGTTTTAAACACAAGGACACTCTGAGGTGAGCCTGTCTCAGAGGCCTGCCCTATCCGTCAACCGATTCGGTCACGGCATGAAGCTCACATAATACACATCCTGATGGATTATCCCATTGGGAGTCCATATTGGCGACATAGGTCGCATCTGATTTGACTGATACTGAAATTGTATTCTTACTACCATAATTCCCAAAATCCCGGGGAGCATACATTCCTAATTAATTCTAGGTTATGCCCTAAAGATTATCTGTGCCTAACATGCTATTCGACATTATGTCATTTACGTTAATGCAAATTATCTGTCTCTAATGAGGGTATAAAACGAGTGTTTGAAGTTTCAAGAATAAATGTAAAATGTGGACTATTCTGTACCAGCTCGCTCTGGCGAGTCACCAGCTCGCTATGGCGAGATTATAGGTTCTGACCTAAATCAACTCGCTGTGGCGAGCAGTAGCTCGCCATGGCAAGTTTCATCAGCCCAGAACCCAGCTCGCCATGAACGCTCGCCAGCTACTCGCTGGAGCGAGTTCATGCAGAATTGCCCTGTTTTGCAGAAATCATGATTTTTCAAACTAACACCTACAACTCTCATTTTAGACAGTGCATTAACAGATAATTAACATAATATAAAATAGAATGGAGAGGAGTTTGGGATTTAACCCCTCTCGCACAACATTTCCTAATTCCTAATTGTTATCATGCATAATCATTATTATGGGGAAAACTAGCTAAACTAGCCTAAAGAACCCACCTGTCAAGAGATTAACTCTGAAGCTTTAACCATTACACTAGCTCAGCTACAGCATCATAGTCTTTTGAATCGGAACTCACTTAAACCCCGAGCTTGTATTCTTGAACAAAAGGAAAGAATGAATTAATGAATGTTTGGGGTTTGCAAAGGTTAGGATCATGGAATCACCAATACACAACTTGAAAGAGGAACGAATAGGGTTTATGAATAACTCACCGAGCTTGAAAAAGGATTTCTCGAGGGGTGGCAGCACCTTGCTGCAGGCTACCGCAGGCTCCCGCAGCCTTCCCGCAGGCTCCCGCAGCCTTCCCGCAGGCTCCCGCAGCCTTCCCGCAGGCTCCCGCAGCCTTCCCGCAGGCTCCCGCAGCCTTCCCGCAGGACTCCGCAGCTTCCCGCCAGTGCTCAGCCAGGATCACGCAGCAGCCAGCTCGCCGTGGCGAGTGCTCCTGCTCGCGAGGCGAGCTATGACAGTACAGAGCATCGTTGTTGTATCTCCATTTCCTCCGTTTCTCCACAACACCCATGCATTTCCAGTGGTACCAAGAACCATTTCCGAGGTAGAGCACGCACATGCAACAGAGAATTTTGAACTCAAAGTGATGATTTGAAAGTTTGGGTCAAAGAGGGAAAAACTTACTTGTTCAATGAGAATGAATTTTCTTACCTTGTCTTTCAAAATCAGCATCCATAGAAGCTTCTTCAACTCATATCTCAGAACCACAGTCCTTTACATGCAACATTCCCTTTCAATCAAAGGTTAGGTCTCACAAAGAAGCTAAAGGGTGGAATTCGGTCAAACACAGGAGAAAGGAAGGAATTGGAATTCCTAATTTTGTTTTGATGTTGGTTAAACTTGCTTGCTTAGGCTTGAGAGTGATTTGAAGAAGAAAGATCCTTGGAGCTTGGGTTATGGTGGAAAGATGGTTTTGCGTGAGGGAGGAAAAGGGGTGGGAGTGTTTACTGATTCTTTCGGTAACAGAGAAGAAAGAATGAAACTTGTTTCTAGTTTTATTGCCTTTTTGTAGATAAAAAAATGTGGGACCCATGGTTTGGTGTGTCACTTAAATTGGTCAATTAAATTACTCTATTATTTTTATCGTAATAAACTTGACACAATTTATCCCAATTACACCTCTAAATATTTTTCTTCTATTAAATAGAACATGGGATGTTACACAAGGTATGCCATTATGCTTTTTTAGCTATTCCTAATTTAATTCTTTAATCACTACTTACGTTTATTGATATTTTATGATGGATTTGGAAAAATGTGATATGTTTTTGCAATCATACACATTATCTTGAATAGGAGCTTAAAATTAATATGTAGTCTTTCAATTTACCTGATAGTATGTCTGTATGGATCGATTGTGATGTGTCCGATGTCCGTAAAGGAAAATATGATATTTGAACCTAAATGGTTCTAAATTCGAAAAACACAAAAAATGATGGAATTTTACCCGAATTGGATTGAAAATATCAAGTTGTGTTAAACTTGATAATTGAATTGTTGGTATAAAAAGGTTGGATTGTGTTTTGTCCCTATGTCCATAAAGTAAATATGATATTTGACCATTTGCGGTTCTAAATTCGAAAAACTAAAAAGATGATGGAATTTTGTCGGAATAGATTTGAAAATCAAATTTGATATTTGAATCAAGTTGTCCGAAACTTGATAAATTAAAATTGATGGAATCGGTTGTTGGAATGTAGGATCTCTGATCAACAAATCGCAAAATATGCGGTTCACTCAAGTTGTGCCATTATGCTTTTTTAGCTATTCCTAATTTGATTCTTTAATCACTACTTACGTTTATTGATATTTTATGATGGATTTGGAAAAATGTGATATGTTTTGGCAATCATACACATTATCTTGAATAGGAGCTTAAAATTAATATGTAGTCTTTCAATTTTCCTGATAGTATGTCTGAATGGATCGATTGTGATGTGTCCGATGTCCGTAAATGAAAATATGATATTTGAACCTAAATAGTTCTAAATTCGAAAAACACAAAAAATGATGGAATTTTACCCGAATTGAATTGAAAATATCAAGTTGTGTTAAACATGATAATTGAATTGTTGGTATAAAAAGGTTGGATTGTGTTTTGTCCCTATGTCCCTAAAGTAAATATGATATTTGACCATTTGCGGTTCTAAATTCGAAAAACTAAAAAGATGATGGAATTTTGTCGGAATAGATTTGAAAATCAAATTTGATATTTGAATCAAGTTGTCCTAAACTTGATAAATTAAAATTGATGGAATCGGTTGTTGGAATGTAGGATCTCTGATCAACAAATCGCAAAATATGCGGTTCACTCAAGGTATGCCATTATACTTTTTTAGCTATTCCTAATTTGATTCTTTAATCACTACTTACGTTTATTGATATTTTATGATGGATTTGGAAAAATGTGATATGTGTTTGCAATCATACACATTATCTTGAATAGGAGCTTAAAATTAATATGTAGTCTTTCAATTTACCTGATAGTATGTCTGAATGGATCGATTGTGATGTGTCCGATGTCCGTAAATGAAAATATGATATTTGAACCTAAATGGTTCTAAATTCGAAAAACACAAAAAATGATGGAATTTTACCCGAATTGGATTGAAAATATCAAGTTGTGTTAAACTTGATAATTGAATTGTTGGTATAAAAAGGTTGGATTGTGTTTTGTCCCTATGTCCCTAAAGTAAATATGATATTTAACCATTTGCGGTTCTAAATTCGAAAAACTAAAAAGATGATGGAATTTTGTCGGAATAGATTTGAAAAGCAAATTTCATATTTGAATCAAGTTGTCCGAAACTTGATAAATTAAAATTGATGGAATTGGTTGTTGGAATGTAGGATCTCTGATCAACAAATCGCACATTATGCGGTTCACTCAAGGTATGCCATTATGCTTTTTTAGCTTTTCCTAATTTGATTCCTTAATCACTACTTACGTTTATTGATATTTTATGATGGATTTGGAAAAATGTGATATGTTTTTGCAATCATACACATTATCTTGAATAGGAGCTTAAAATTAATATGTAGTCTTTCAATTTACCTGATAGTATGTCTGAATGGATCGATTGTGATGTGTCCGATGTCCGTAAATGAAAATATGATATTTGAACCTAAATGGTTCTAAATTCGAAAAACACAAAAAATGATGGAATTTTACCCGAATTGGATTGTAAATATCAAGTTGTGTTAAACTTGATAATTGAATTGTTGGTATAAAAAGGTTGGATTGTGTTTTGTCCCTATGTCCCTAAAGTAAATATGATATTTAACCATTTGCGGTTCTAAATTCGAAAAACTAAAAAGATGATGGAATTTTGTCGGAATAGATTTGAAAATCAAATTTGATATTTGAATCAAGTTGTCCGAAACTTGATAAATTAAAATTGATGGAATTGGTTGTTGGAATGTAGGATCTCTGATCAACAAATCGCAAATTATGCGGTTCACTCAAGGTATGCCATTATGCTTTTTTAGCTATTCCTAATTTGATTCTTTAATCACTACTTACGTTTATTGATATTTTATGATGGATTTGGAAAAATGTGATATGTTTTTGCAATCATACACATTATCTTGAATAGGAGCTTAAAATAAATATGTAATCTTTCAATTTACCTGATAGTATGTCTGTATTTGAACCTAAATAGTTCTAAATTCGAAAAACACAAAAAATGATGGAATTTTTCCCGAATTGGATTGAAAATATCAAGTTGTGTTAAACTTGATAATTGAATTGTTGGTATAAAAAGGTTGGATTGTGTTTTGTCCCTATGTCCCTAAAGTAAATATGATATTTGACCATTTGCGGTTCTAAATTCGAAAAACAAAAAAGATGATGGAATTTTGTCGGAATAGATTTGAAAATCAAATTTGATATTTGAATCAAGTTGTCCGAAACTTGATAAATTAAAATTGATGGAATCGGTTGTTGGAATGTAGGATCTCTGATCAACAAATCGCAAAATATGCGGTTCACTCAAGTTATGCCATTATGCTTTTTTAGCTATTCCTAATTTGATTCTTTAATCACTACTTACGTTTATTGATATTTTATGATGGATTTGGAAAAATGTGATATGTTTTTGCAATCATACACATTATCTTGAATAGGAGCTTAAAATTAATATGTAGTCTTTCAATTTACCTGATAGTATGTCTGTATTTGAACCTAAATAGTTCTAAATTCGAAAAACACAAAAAATAATGGAATTTTACCCGAATTGGATTGAAAATATCAAGTTGTGTTAAACTTGATAATTGAATTGTTGGTATAAAAAGGTTGGATTATGTTTTGTCCCTATGTCCCTAAAGTAAATATGATATTTGACCATTTGCAGTTCTAAATTCGAAAAACTAAAAAGATGATGGAATTTTGTCGGAATAGATTTGAAAATCAAATTTGATATTTGAATCAAGTTGTCCTAAACTTGATAAATTAAAATTGATGGAATCGGTTGTTGGAATGTAGGATCTCTGATCAACAAATCGCAAAATATGCGGTTCACTCAAGGTATGCCATTATACTTTTTTAGCTATTCCTAATTTGATTCTTTAATCACTGCTTACGTTTATTGATATTTTATGATGGATTTGGAAAAATGTGATATGTGTTTGCAATCATACACATTATCTTGAATAGGAGCTTAAAATTAATATGTAGTCTTTCAATTTACCTGATAGTATATCTGTATGGATCGATTGTGATGTGTCTGATGTCCGTAAAGGAAAATATGATATTTGAACCTAAATGGTTCTAAATTCGAAAAACACAAAAAATGATGGAATTTTACCCGAATTGGATTGAAAATATCAAGTTGTGTTAAACTTGATAATTGAATTGTTGGTATAAAAAGGTTGGATTGTGTTTTGTCCCTATGTCCCTAAAGTAAATATGATATTTAACCATTTGCGGTTCTAAATTCGAAAAACTAAAAAGATGATGGAATTTTGTCGGAATAGATTTGAAAATCAAATTTGATATTTGAATCAAGTTGTCCGAAACTTGATAAATTAAAATTGATGGAATCGGTTGTTGGAATGCAGGATCTCTGATCAACAAATTGCAAAGTATGCGGTTCACTCAAGCTATGCCATTATGCTTTTTTAGCTATTCCTAATTTGATTCTTTAATCACTACTTACGTTTATTGATATTTTGTGATGGATTTGGAAAAATGTGATATGTTTTTGCAATCATACACATTATCTTGAATAGGAGCTTAAAATTAATATGTAGTCTTTCAATTTACCTGATATGTATTTCTGTATGGATCGATTGTGATGTGTCTGATGTCCGTAAAGGAAAATATGATATTTGAACCTAAATGGTTCAAAATTCGAAAAACACAAAAAATGATGGAATTTTACCCGAATTGGATTGAAAATATCAAGTTATGTTAAACTTGATAATTGAATTGTTGGTATAAAAAGGTTGGATTGTGTTTTGTCCCTATGTCCCTAAAGTAAATATGATATTTAACCATTTGCGGTTCTAAATTCGAAAAACTAAAAAGATGATGGAATTTTGTCGGAATAGATTTGAAAATCAAATTTGATATTTGAATCAAGTTGTCCGAAACTTGATAAATTAAAATTGATGGAATTGGTTGTTGGAATGTAGGATCTCTGATCAACAAATCGCACATTATGCGGTTCACTCAAGGTATGCCATTATGCTTTTTTAGCTTTTCCTAATTTGATTCTTTAATCACTACTTACGTTTATTGATATTTTATGATGGATTTGGAAAAATGTGATATGTTTTTGCAATCATACACATTATCTTGAATAGGAGCTTAAAATTAATATGTAGTCTTTCAATTTACCTGATAGTATGTCTGAATGGATCGATTGTGATGTGTCCGATGTCCGTAAAGGAAAATATGATATTTGAACCTAAATGGTTCTAAATTCGAAAAACACAAAAAATGATGGAATTTTACCCGAATTGGATTGAAAATATCAAGTTGTGTTAAACTTGATAATTGAATTGTTGGTATAAAAAGGTTGGATTGTGTTTTGTCCCTATGTCCCTAAAGTAAATATGATATTTGACCATTTGCGGTTCTAAATTCGAAAAACAAAAAAGATGATGGAATTTTGTCGGAATAGATTTGAAAATCAAATTTGATATTTGAATCAAGTTGTCCGAAACTTGATAAATTAAAATTGATGGAATCGGTTGTTGGAATGTAGGATCTCTGATCAACAAATCGCAAAATATGCGGTTCACTCAAGGTATGCCATTATGCTTTTTTAGCTATTCCTAATTTGATTCTTTAATCACTACTTACGTTTATTGATATTTTATGATGGATTTGGAAAAATGTGATATGTTTTTGCAATCATACACATTATCTTGAATAGGAGCTTAAAATTAATATGTAGTCTTTCAATTTACCTGATAGTATGTCTGTATTTGAACCTAAATAGTTCTAAATTCGAAAAACACAAAAAATGATGGAATTTTACCCGAATTGGATTGAAAATATCAAGTTGTGTTAAACTTGATAATTGAATTGTTGGTATAAAAAGGTTGGATTGTGTTTTGTCCCTATGTACCTAAAGTAAATATGATATTTGACCATTTGCAGTTCTAAATTCGAAAAACTAAAAAGATGATGGAATTTTGTCGGAATAGATTTGAAAATCAAATTTGATATTTGAATCAAGTTGTCCTAAACTTGATAAATTAAAATTGATGGAATCGGTTGTTGGAATGTAGGATCTCTGATCAACAAATCGCAAAATATGCGGTTCACTCAAGGTATGCCATTATACTTTTTTAGCTATTCCTAATTTGATTCTTTAATCACTGCTTACGTTTATTGATATTTTATGATGGATTTGGAAAAATGTGATATGTGTTTGCAATCATACACATTATCTTGAATAGGAGCTTAAAATTAATATGTAGTCTTTCAATTTACCTGATAGTATATCTGAATGGATCGATTGTGATGTGTCCGATGTCCGTAAATGAAAATATGATATTTGAACCTAAATGGTTCTAAATTCGAAAAACACAAAAAATGATGGAATTTTACCCGAATTGGATTGAAAATATCAAGTTGTGTTAAACTTGATAATTGAATTGTTGGTATAAAAAGGTTGGATTGTGTTTTGTCCCTATGTCCCTAAAGTAAATATGATATTTAACCATTTGCGGTTCTAAATTCGAAAAACTAAAAAGATGATGGAATTTTGTCGGAATAGATTTGAAAATCAAATTTGATATTTGAATCAAGTTGTCCGAAACTTGATAAATTAAAATTGATGGAATTGGTTGTTGGAATGTAGGATCTCTGATCAACAAATCGCACAATATGCGGTTCACTCAAGGTATGCCATTATGCTTTTTTAGCTTTTCCTAATTTGATTCTTTAATCACTACTTACGTTTATTGATATTTTATGATGAATTTGGAAAAATGTGATATGTTTTTGCAATCATACACATTATCTTGAATAGGAGCTTAAAATTAATATGTAGTCTTTCAATTTACCTGATAGTATGTCTGAATGGATCGATTGTGATGTGTCCGATGTCCGTAAAGGAAAATATGATATTTGAACCTAAATGGTTCTAAATTCGAAAAACATAAAAAATGATGGAATTTTACCCGAATTGGATTGAAAATATCAAGTTGTGTTAAACTTGATAATTGAATTGTTGGTATAAAAAGGTTGGATTGTGTTTTGTCCCTATGTCCCTAAAGTAAATATGATATTTGACCATTTGCGGTTCTAAATTCGAAAAACAAAAAAGATGATGGAATTTTGTCGGAATAGATTTGAAAATCAAATTTGATATTTTAATCAAGTTGTCCGAAACTTGATAAATTAAAATTGATGGAATCGGTTGTTGGAATGTAGGATCTCTGATCAACAAATCGCAAAATATGCGGTTCACTCAAGGTATGCCATTATGCTTTTTTAGCTTTTCCTAATTTGATTCTTTAATCACTACTTACGTTTATTGATATTTTATGATGGATTTGGAAAAATGTGATATGTTTTTGCAATCATACACATTATCTTGAATAGGAGCTTAAAATTAATATGTAGTCTTTCAATTTACCTGATAGTATGTCTGTATTTGAACCTAAATAGTTCTAAATTCGAAAAACCCAAAAAATGATGGAATTTTACCCGAATTGGATTGAAAATATCAAGTAGTGTTAAACTTGATAATTGAATTGTTGGTATAAAAAGGTTGGATTGTGTTTTGTCCCTATGTCCCTAAAGTAAATATGATATTTGACCATTTGCAGTTCTAAATTCGAAAAACTAAAAAGATGATGGAATTTTGTCGGAATAGATTTGAAAATCAAATTTGATATTTGAATCAAGTTGTCCTAAACTTGATAAATTAAAATTGATGGAATCGGTTGTTGGAATGTAGGATCTCAGATCAACAAATCGCAAAATATGCGGTTCACTCAAGGTATGCCATTATACTTTTTTAGCTATTCCTAATTTGATTCTTTAATCACTACTTACGTTTATTGATATTTTATGATGGATTTGGAAAAATGTGATATGTGTTTGCAATCATACACATTATCTTGAATAGGAGCTTAAAATTAATATGTAGTCTTTCAATTTACCTGATAGTATATCTGAATGGATCGATTGTGATTTGTCCGATGTCCGTAAATGAAAATATGATATTTGAACCTAAATGGTTCTAAATTCGAAAAACACAAAAAATGATGGAGTTTTACCCGAATTGGATTGAAAATATCAAGTTGTGTTAAACTTGATAATTGAATTGTTGGTATAAAAATGTTGCATTGTGTTTTGTCCCTATGTCCCTAAAGTAAATATGATATTTAACCATTTGCGGCTCTAAATTCGAAAAACTAAAAAGATGATGGAATTTTGTCGGAATAGATTTGAAAATCAAATTTGATATTTGAATCAAGTTGTCCGAAACTTGATAAATTAAAATTGATGGAATTGGTTGTTGGAATGTAGGATCTCTGATCAACAAATCGCACAATATGCGGTTCACTCAAGGTATGCCATTATGCTTTTTTAGCTTTTCCTAATTTGATTCTTTAATCACTACTTACGTTTATTGATATTTTATGATGGAATTGGAAAAATGTGATATGTTTTTGCAATCATACACATTATCTTGAATAGGAGCTTAAAATTAATATGTAGTCTTTCAATTTACCTGATAGTATGTCTGAATGGATCGATTGTGATGTGTCCGATGTCCGTAAAGGAAAATATGATATTTGAACCTAAATGGTTCTAAATTCGAAAAACACAAAAAATGATGGAATTTTACCCGAATTGGATTGAAAATATCAAGTTGTGTTAAACTTGATAATTGAATTGTTGGTATAAAAAGGTTGGATTGTGTTTTGTCCCTATGTCCCTAAAGTAAATATGATATTTGACCATTTGCGGTTCTAAATTCGAAAAACAAAAAAGATGATGGAATTTTGTCGGAATAGATTTGAAAATCAAATTTGATATTTGAATCAAGTTGTCCGAAACTTGATAAATTAAAATTGATGGAATCGGTTGTTGGAATGTAGGATCTCTGATCAACAAATAGCAAAATATGCGGTTCACTCAAGGTATGCCATTATGCTTTTTTAGCTATTCCTAATTTGATTCTTTAATCACTACTTACGTTTATTGATATTTTATGATGGATTTGGAAAAATGTGATATGTTTTTGCAATCATACACATTATCTTGAATAGGAGCTTAAAATTAATATGTAGTCTTTCAATTTACCTGATAGTATATCTGAATGGATCGATTGTGATGTGTCCGATGTCCGTAAAGGAAAATATGATATTTGAACCTAAATGGTTCTAAATTCGAAAAACACAAAAAATGATGGAATTTTACCCGAATTGGATTGAAAATATCAAGTTGTGTTAAACTTGATAATTGAATTGTTGGTATAAAAAGGTTGGATTGTGTTTTGTCCCTATGTCCCTAAAGTAAATATGATATTTAACCATTTGCGGTTCTAAATTCAAAAAACTAAAAAGATGATGGAATTTTGTCGGAATAGATTTGAAAATCAAATTTGATATTTGAATCAAGTTGTCCGAAACTTGATAAATTAAAGTTGATGGAATTGGTTGTTGGAATGTAGGATCTCTGATCAATAAATCGCACAATATGCGGTTCACTCAAGGTATGCCATTATGCTTTTTTAGCTTTTCCTAATTTGATTCTTTAATCACTACTTACGTTTATTGATATTTTATGATGGATTTGGAAAAATGTGATATGTTTTTGCAATCATACACATTATCTTGAATAGGAGCTTAAAATTAATATGTAGTCTTTCAATTTACCTGATAGTATGTCTGAATGGATCGATTGTGATGTGTCCGATGTCCGTAAAGGAAAATATGATATTTGAACCTAAATGGTTCTAAATTCGAAAAACACAAAAATTGATGGAATTTTACCCGAATTGGATTGAAAATATCAAGTTGTGTTAAACTTGATAATTGAATTGTTGGTATAAAAAGGTTGGATTGTGTTTTGTCCCTATGTCCCTAAAGTAAATATGATATTTAACCATTTGCGGTTCTAAATTCGAAAAACTAAAAAGATGATGGAATTTTGTCGGAATAGATTTGAAAATCAAATTTGATATTTGAATCAAGTTGTCCGAAACTTGATAAATTAAAATTGATGGAATTGGTTGTTGGAATGTAGGATCTCTGATCAACAAATCGCACATTATGCGGTTCACTCAAGGTATGCCATTATGCTTTTTTAGCTTTTCCTAATTTGATTCTTTAATCACTACTTACGTTTATTGATATTTTATGATGGATTTGGAAAAATGTGATATGTTTTTGCAATCATACACATTATCTTGAATAGGAGCTTAAAATTAATATGTAGTCTTTCAATTTACCTGATAGTATGTCTGAATGGATCGATTGTGATGTGTCCGATGTCCGTAAAGGAAAATATGATATTTGAACCTAAATGGTTCTAAATTCGAAAAACACAAAAAATGATGGAATTTTACCCGAATTGGATTGAAAATATCAAGTTGTGTTAAACTTGATAATTGAATTGTTGGTATAAAAAGGTTGGATTGTGTTTTGTCCCTATGTCCCTAAAGTAAATATGATATTTGACCATTTGCGGTTCTAAATTCGAAAAACAAAAAAGATGATGGAATTTTGTCGGAATAGATTTGAAAATCAAATTTGATATTTGAATCAAGTTGTCCGAAACTTGATAAATTAAAATTGATGGAATCGGTTGTTGGAATGTAGGATCTCTGATCAACAAATCGCAAAATATGCGGTTCACTCAAGGTATGCCATTATGCTTTTTTAGCTATTCCTAATTTGATTCTTTAATCACTACTTACGTTTATTGATATTTTATGATGGATTTGGAAAAATGTGATATGTTTTTGCAATCATACACATTATCTTGAATAGGAGCTTAAAATTAATATGTAGTCTTTCAATTTACCTGATAGTATGTCTGTATTTGAACCTAAATAGTTCTAAATTCGAAAAACACAAAAAATGATGGAATTTTACCCGAATTGGATTGAAAATATCAAGTTGTGTTAAACTTGATAATTGAATTGTTGGTATAAAAAGGTTGGATTGTGTTTTGTCCCTATGTCCCTAAAGTAAATATGATATTTGACCATTTGCAGTTCTAAATTCGAAAAACTAAAAAGATGATGGAATTTTGTCGGAATAGATTTGAAAATCAAATTTGATATTTGAATCAAGTTGTCCTAAACTTGATAAATTAAAATTGATGGAATCGGTTGTTGGAATGTAGGATCTCTGATCAACAAATCGCAAAATATGCGGTTCACTCAAGGTATGCCATTATACTTTTTTAGCTATTCCTAATTTGATTCTTTAATCACTGCTTACGTTTATTGATATTTTATGATGGATTTGGAAAAATGTGATATGTGTTTGCAATCATACACATTATCTTGAATAGGAGCTTAAAATTAATATGTAGTCTTTCAATTTACATGATAGTATATCTGAATGGATCGATTGTGATGTGTCCGATGTCCGTAAATGAAAATATGATATTTGAACCTAAATGGTTCTAAATTCGAAAAACACAAAAAATGATGGAATTTTACCCGAATTGGATTGAAAATATCAAGTTGTGTTAAACTTGATAATTGAATTGTTGGTATAAAAAGGTTGGATTGTGTTTTGTCCCTATGTCCCTAAAGTAAATATGATATTTAACCATTTGCGGTTCTAAATTCGAAAAACTAAAAAGATGATGGAATTTTGTCGGAATAGATTTGAAAATCAAATTTGATATTTGAATCAAGTTGTCCGAAACTTGATAAATTAAAATTGATGGAATTGGTTGTTGGAATGTAGGATCTCTGATCAACAAATCGCACAATATGCGGTTCACTCAAGGTATGCCATTATGCTTTTTTAGCTTTTCCTAATTTGATTCTTTAATCACTACTTACGTTTATTGATATTTTATGATGAATTTGGAAAAATGTGATATGTTTTTGCAATCATACACATTATCTTGAATAGGAGCTTAAAATTAATATGTAGTCTTTCAATTTACCTGATAGTATGTCTGAATGGATCGATTGTGATGTGTCCGATGTCCGTAAAGGAAAATATGATATTTGAACCTAAATGGTTCTAAATTCGAAAAACATAAAAAATGATGGAATTTTACCCGAATTGGATTGAAAATATCAAGTTGTGTTAAACTTGATAATTGAATTGTTGGTATAAAAAGGTTGGATTGTGTTTTGTCCCTATGTCCCTAAAGTAAATATGATATTTGACCATTTGCGGTTCTAAATTCGAAAAACAAAAAAGATGATGGAATTTTGTCGGAATAGATTTGAAAATCAAATTTGATATTTTAATCAAGTTGTCCGAAACTTGATAAATTAAAATTGATGGAATCGGTTGTTGGAATGTAGGATCTCTGATCAACAAATCGCAAAATATGCGGTTCACTCAAGGTATGCCATTATGCTTTTTTAGCTTTTCCTAATTTGATTCTTTAATCACTACTTACGTTTATTGATATTTTATGATGGATTTGGAAAAATGTGATATGTTTTTGCAATCATACACATTATCTTGAATAGGAGCTTAAAATTAATATGTAGTCTTTCAATTTACCTGATAGTATGTCTGTATTTGAACCTAAATAGTTCTAAATTCGAAAAACCCAAAAAATGATGGAATTTTACCCGAATTGGATTGAAAATATCAAGTTGTGTTAAACTTGATAATTGAATTGTTGGTATAAAAAGGTTGGATTGTGTTTTGTCCCTATGTCCCTAAAGTAAATATGATATTTGACCATTTGCAGTTCTAAATTCGAAAAACTAAAAAGATGATGGAATTTTGTCGGAATAGATTTGAAAATCAAATTTGATATTTGAATCAAGTTGTCCTAAACTTGATAAATTAAAATTGATGGAATCGGTTGTTGGAATGTAGGATCTCTGATCAACAAATCGCAAAATATGCGGTTCACTCAAGGTATGCCATTATACTTTTTTAGCTATTCCTAATTTGATTCTTTAATCACTACTTACGTTTATTGATATTTTATGATGGATTTGGAAAAATGTGATATGTGTTTGCAATCATACACATTATCTTGAATAGGAGCTTAAAATTAATATGTAGTCTTTCAATTTACCTAATAGTATATCTGAATGGATCGATTGTGATTTGTCCGATGTCCGTAAATGAAAATATGATATTTGAACCTAAATGGTTCTAAATTCGAAAAACACAAAAAATGATGGAGTTTTACCCGAATTGGATTGAAAATATCAAGTTGTGTTAAACTTGATAATTGAATTGTTGGTATAAAAATGTTGCATTGTGTTTTGTCCCTATGTCCCTAAAGTAAATATGATATTTAACCATTTGCGGCTCTAAATTCGAAAAACTAAAAAGATGATGGAATTTTGTCGGAATAGATTTGAAAATCAAATTTGATATTTGAATCAAGTTGTCCGAAACTTGATAAATTAAAATTGATGGAATTGGTTGTTGGAATGTAGGATCTCTGATCAACAAATCGCACAATATGCGGTTCACTCAAGGTATGCCATTATGCTTTTTTAGCTTTTCCTAATTTGATTCTTTAATCACTACTTACGTTTATTGATATTTTATGATGGAATTGGAAAAATGTGATATGTTTTTGCAATCATACACATTATCTTGAATAGGAGCTTAAAATTAATATGTAGTCTTTCAATTTACCTGATAGTATGTCTGAATGGATCGATTGTGATGTGTCCGATGTCCGTAAAGGAAAATATGATATTTGAACCTAAATGGTTCTAAATTCGAAAAACACAAAAAATGATGGAATTTTACCCGAATTGGATTGAAAATATCAAGTTGTGTTAAACTTGATAATTGAATTGTTGGTATAAAAAGGTTGGATTGTGTTTTGTCCCTATGTCCCTAAAGTAAATATGATATTTGACCATTTGCGGTTCTAAATTCGAAAAACAAAAAAGATGATGGAATTTTGTCGGAATAGATTTGAAAATCAAATTTGATATTTGAATCAAGTTGTCCGAAACTTGATAAATTAAAATTGATGGAATCGGTTGTTGGAATGTAGGATCTCTGATCAACAAATAGCAAAATATGCGGTTCACTCAAGGTATGCCATTATGCTTTTTTAGCTATTCCTAATTTGATTCTTTAATCACTACTTACGTTTATTGATATTTTATGATGGATTTGGAAAAATGTGATATGTTTTTGCAATCATACACATTATCTTGAATAGGAGCTTAAAATTAATATGTAGTCTTTCAATTTACCTGATAGTATATCTGAATGGATCGATTGTGATGTGTCCGATGTCCGTAAAGGAAAATATGATATTTGAACCTAAATGGTTCTAAATTCGAAAAACACAAAAAATGATGGAATTTTACCCGAATTGGATTGAAAATATCAAGTTGTGTTAAACTTGATAATTGAATTGTTGGTATAAAAAGGTTGGATTGTGTTTTGTCCCTATGTCCCTAAAGTAAATATGATATTTAACCATTTGCGGTTCTAAATTCAAAAAACTAAAAAGATGATGGAATTTTGTCGGAATAGATTTGAAAATCAAATTTGATATTTGAATCAAGTTGTCCGAAACTTGATAAATTAAAGTTGATGGAATTGGTTGTTGGAATGTAGGATCTCTGATCAATAAATCGCACAATATGCGGTTCACTCAAGGTATGCCATTATGCTTTTTTAGCTTTTCCTAATTTGATTCTTTAATCACTACTTACGTTTATTGATATTTTATGATGGATTTGGAAAAATGTGATATGTTTTTGCAATCATACACATTATCTTGAATAGGAGCTTAAAATTAATATGTAGTCTTTCAATTTACCTGATAGTATGTCTGAATGGATCGATTGTGATGTGTCCGATGTCCGTAAAGGAAAATATGATATTTGAACCTAAATGGTTCTAAATTCGAAAAACACAAAAATTGATGGAATTTTACCCGAATTGGATTGAAAATATCAAGTTGTGTTAAACTTGATAATTGAATTGTTGGTATAAAAATGTTGCATTGTGTTTTGTCCCTATGTCCCTAAAGTAAATATGATATTTAACCATTTGCGGCTCTAAATTCGAAAAACTAAAAAGATGATGGAATTTTGTCGGAATAGATTTGAAAATCAAATTTGATATTTGAATCAAGTTGTCCGAAACTTGATAAATTAAAATTGATGGAATTGGTTGTTGGAATGTAGGATCTCTGATCAACAAATCGCACAATATGCGGTTCACTCAAGGTATGCCATTATGCTTTTTTAGCTTTTCCTAATTTGATTCTTTAATCACTACTTACGTTTATTGATATTTTATGATGGAATTGGAAAAATGTGATATGTTTTTGCAATCATACACATTATCTTGAATAGGAGCTTAAAATTAATATGTAGTCTTTCAATTTACCTGATAGTATGTCTGAATGGATCGATTGTGATGTGTCCGATGTCCGTAAAGGAAAATATGATATTTGAACCTAAATGGTTCTAAATTCGAAAAACACAAAAAATGATGGAATTTTACCCGAATTGGATTGAAAATATCAAGTTGTGTTAAACTTGATAATTGAATTGTTGGTATAAAAAGGTTGGATTGTGTTTTGTCCCTATGTCCCTAAAGTAAATATGATATTTGACCATTTGCGGTTCTAAATTCGAAAAACAAAAAAGATGATGGAATTTTGTCGGAATAGATTTGAAAATCAAATTTGATATTTGAATCAAGTTGTCCGAAACTTGATAAATTAAAATTGATGGAATCGGTTGTTGGAATGTAGGATCTCTGATCAACAAATAGCAAAATATGCGGTTCACTCAAGGTATGCCATTATGCTTTTTTAGCTATTCCTAATTTGATTCTTTAATCACTACTTACGTTTATTGATATTTTATGATGGATTTGGAAAAATGTGATATGTTTTTGCAATCATACACATTATCTTGAATAGGAGCTTAAAATTAATATGTAGTCTTTCAATTTACCTGATAGTATATCTGAATGGATCGATTGTGATGTGTCCGATGTCCGTAAAGGAAAATATGATATTTGAACCTAAATGGTTCTAAATTCGAAAAACACAAAAAATGATGGAATTTTACCCGAATTGGATTGAAAATATCAAGTTGTGTTAAACTTGATAATTGAATTGTTGGTATAAAAAGGTTGGATTGTGTTTTGTCCCTATGTCCCTAAAGTAAATATGATATTTGACCATTTGCGGTTCTAAATTCGAAAAACAAAAAAGATGATGGAATTTTGTCGGAATAGATTTGAAAATCAAATTTGATATTTGAATCAAGTTGTCCGAAACTTGATAAATTAAAATTGATGGAATCGGTTGTTGGAATGTAGGATCTCTGATCAACAAATAGCAAAATATGCGGTTCACTCAAGGTATGCCATTATGCTTTTTTAGCTATTCCTAATTTGATTCTTTAATCACTACTTACGTTTATTGATATTTTATGATGGATTTGGAAAAATGTGATATGTTTTTGCAATCATACACATTATCTTGAATAGGAGCTTAAAATTAATATGTAGTCTTTCAATTTACCTGATAGTATATCTGAATGGATCGATTGTGATGTGTCCGATGTCCGTAAAGGAAAATATGATATTTGAACCTAAATGGTTCTAAATTCGAAAAACACAAAAAATGATGGAATTTTACCCGAATTGGATTGAAAATATCAAGTTGTGTTAAACTTGATAATTGAATTGTTGGTATAAAAAGGTTGGATTGTGTTTTGTCCCTATGTCCCTAAAGTAAATATGATATTTAACCATTTGCGGTTCTAAATTCAAAAAACTAAAAAGATGATGGAATTTTGTCGGAATAGATTTGAAAATCAAATTTGATATTTGAATCAAGTTGTCCGAAACTTGATAAATTAAAGTTGATGGAATTGGTTGTTGGAATGTAGGATCTCTGATCAATAAATCGCACAATATGCGGTTCACTCAAGGTATGCCATTATGCTTTTTTAGCTTTTCCTAATTTGATTCTTTAATCACTACTTACGTTTATTGATATTTTATGATGGATTTGGAAAAATGTGATATGTTTTTGCAATCATACACATTATCTTGAATAGGAGCTTAAAATTAATATGTAGTCTTTCAATTTACCTGATAGTATGTCTGAATGGATCGATTGTGATGTGTCCGATGTCCGTAAAGGAAAATATGATATTTGAACCTAAATGGTTCTAAATTCGAAAAACACAAAAAATGATGGAATTTTACCCGAATTGGATTGAAAATATCAAGTTGTGTTAAACTTGATAATTGAATTGTTGGTATAAAAAGGTTGGATTGTGTTTTGTCCCTATGTCCCTAAAGTAAATATGATATTTGACCATTTGCGGTTCTAAATTCGAAAAACAAAAAAGATGATGGAATTTTGTCGGAATAGATTTGAAAATCAAATTTGATATTTGAATCAAGTTGTCCGAAACTTGATAAATTAAAATTGATGGAATCGGTTGTTGGAATATAGGATCTCTGATCAACAAATCGCAAAATATGCGGTTCACTCAAGGTATGCCATTATGCTTTTTTAGCTATTCCTAATTTGATTCTTTAATCACTACTTACGTTTATTGATATTTTATGATGGATTTGGAAAAATGTGATATGTTTTTGCAATCATACACATTATCTTGAATAGGAGCTTAAAATTAATATGTAGTCTTTCAATTTACCTGATAGTATGTCTGTATTTGAACCTAAATAGTTCTAAATTCGAAAAACACAAAAAATGATGGAATTTTACCCGAATTGGATTGAAAATATCAAGTTGTGTTAAACTTGATAATTGAATTGTTGGTATAAAAAGGTTGGATTGTGTTTTGTCCCTATGTCCCTAAAGTAAATATGATATTTGACCATTTGCAGTTCTAAATTCGAAAAACTAAAAAGATGATGGAATTTTGTCGGAATAGATTTGAAAATCAAATTTGATATTTGAATCAAGTTGTCCTAAACTTGATAAATTAAAATTGATGGAATCGGTTGTTGGAATGTAGGATCTCTGATCAACAAATCGCAAAATATGCGGTTCACTCAAGGTATGCCATTATACTTTTTTAGCTATTCCTAATTTGATTCTTTAATCACTGCTTACGTTTATTGATATTTTATGATGGATTTGGAAAAATGTGATATGTGTTTGCAATCATACACATTATCTTGAATAGGAGCTTAAAATTAATATGTAGTCTTTCAATTTACCTGATAGTATATCTGAATGGATCGATTGTGATGTGTCCGATGTCCGTAAATGAAAATATGATATTTGAACCTAAATGGTTCTAAATTCGAAAAACACAAAAAATGATGGAATTTTACCCGAATTGGATTGAAAATATCAAGTTGTGTTAAACTTGATAATTGAATTGTTGGTATAAAAAGGTTGGATTGTGTTTTGTCCCTATGTCCCTAAAGTAAATATGATATTTAACCATTTGCGGTTCTAAATTCGAAAAACTAAAAAGATGATGGAATTTTGTCGGAATAGATTTGAAAATCAAATTTGATATTTGAATCAAGTTGTCCGAAACTTGATAAATTAAAATTGATGGAATTGGTTGTTGGAATGTAGGATCTCTGATCAACAAATCGCACAATATGCGGTTCACTCAAGGTATGCCATTATGCTTTTTTAGCTTTTCCTAATTTGATTCTTTAATCACTACTTACGTTTATTGATATTTTATGATGGATTTGGAAAAATGTGATATGTTTTTGCAATCATACACATTATCTTGAATAGGAGCTTAAAATTAATATGTAGTCTTTCAATTTACCTGATAGTATGTCTGAATGGATCGATTGTGATGTGTCCGATGTCCGTAAAGGAAAATATGATATTTGAACCTAAATGGTTCTAAATTCGAAAAACATAAAAAATGATGGAATTTTACCCGAATTGGATTGAAAATATCAAGTTGTGTTAAACTTGATAATTGAATTGTTGGTATAAAAAGGTTGGATTGTGTTTTGTCCCTATGTCCCTAAAGTAAATATGATATTTGACCATTTGCGGTTCTAAATTCGAAAAACAAAAAAGATGATGGAATTTTGTCGGAATAGATTTGAAAATCAAATTTGATATTTTAATCAAGTTGTCCGAAACTTGATAAATTAAAATTGATGGAATCGGTTGTTGGAATGTAGGATCTCTGATCAACAAATCGCAAAATATGCGGTTCACTCAAGGTATGCCATTATGCTTTTTTAGCTATTCCTAATTTGATTCTTTAATCACTACTTACGTTTATTGATATTTTATGATGGATTTGGAAAAATGTGATATGTTTTTGCAATCATACACATTATCTTGAATAGGAGCTTAAAATTAATATGTAGTCTTTCAATTTACCTGATAGTATGTCTGTATTTGAACCTAAATAGTTCTAAATTCGAAAAACCCAAAAAATGATGGAATTTTACCCGAATTGGATTGAAAATATCAAGTTGTGTTAAACTTGATAATTGAATTGTTGGTATAAAAAGGTTGGATTGTGTTTTGTCCCTATGTCCCTAAAGTAAATATGATATTTGACCATTTGCAGTTCTAAATTCGAAAAACTAAAAAGATGATGGAATTTTGTCGGAATAGATTTGAAAATCAAATTTGATATTTGAATCAAGTTGTCCTAAACTTGATAAATTAAAATTGATGGAATCGGTTGTTGGAATGTAGGATCTCTGATCAACAAATCGCAAAATATGCGGTTCACTCAAGGTATGCCATTATACTTTTTTAGCTATTCCTAATTTGATTCTTTAATCACTACTTACGTTTATTGATATTTTATGATGGATTTGGAAAAATGTGATATGTGTTTGCAATCATACACATTATCTTGAATAGGAGCTTAAAATTAATATGTAGTCTTTCAATTTACCTGATAGTATATCTGAATGGATCGATTGTGATGTGTCCGATGTCCGTAAATGAAAATATGATATTTGAACCTAAATGGTTCTAAATTCGAAAAACACAAAAAATGATGGAATTTTACCCGAATTGGATTGAAAATATCAAGTTGTGTTAAACTTGATAATTGAATTGTTGGTATAAAAATGTTGGATTGTGTTTTGTCCCTATGTCCCTAAAGTAAATATGATATTTAACCATTTGCGGCTCTAAATTCGAAAAACTAAAAAGATGATGGAATTTTGTCGGAATAGATTTGAAAATCAAATTTGATATTTGAATCAAGTTGTCCGAAACTTGATAAATTAAAATTGATGGAATTGGTTGTTGGAATGTAGGATCTCTGATCAACAAATCGCACAATATGCGGTTCACTCAAGGTATGCCATTATGCTTTTTTAGCTTTTCCTAATTTGATTCTTTAATCACTACTTACGTTTATTGATATTTTATGATGGAATTGGAAAAATGTGATATGTTTTTGCAATCATACACATTATCTTGAATAGGAGCTTAAAATTAATATGTAGTCTTTCAATTTACCTGATAGTATGTCTGAATGGATCGATTGTGATGTGTCCGATGTCCGTAAAGGAAAATATGATATTTGAACCTAAATGGTTCTAAATTCGAAAAACACAAAAAATGATGGAATTTTACCCGAATTGGATTGAAAATATCAAGTTGTGTTAAACTTGATAATTGAATTGTTGGTATAAAAAGGTTGGATTGTGTTTTGTCCCTATGTCCCTAAAGTAAATATGATATTTGACCATTTGCGGTTCTAAATTCAAAAAACAAAAAAGATGATGGAATTTTGTCGGAATAGATTTGAAAATCAAATTTGATATTTGAATCAAGTTGTCCGAAACTTGATAAATTAAAATTGATGGAATCGGTTGTTGGAATGTAGGATCTCTGATCAACAAATAGCAAAATATGCGGTTCACTCAAGGTATGCCATTATGCTTTTTTAGCTATTCCTAATTTGATTCTTTAATCACTACTTACGTTTATTGATATTTTATGATGGATTTGGAAAAATGTGATATGTTTTTGCAATCATACACATTATCTTGAATAGGAGCTTAAAATTAATATGTAGTCTTTCAATTTACCTGATAGTATATCTGAATGGATCGATTGTGATGTGTCCGATGTCCGTAAAGGAAAATATGATATTTGAACCTAAATGGTTCTAAATTCGAAAAACACAAAAAATGATGGAATTTTACCCGAATTGGATTGAAAATATCAAGTTGTGTTAAACTTGATAATTGAATTGTTGGTATAAAAAGGTTGGATTGTGTTTTGTCCCTATGTCCCTAAAGTAAATATGATATTTAACCATTTGCGGTTCTAAATTCAAAAAACTAAAAAGATGATGGAATTTTGTCGGAATAGATTTGAAAATCAAATTTGATATTTGAATCAAGTTGTCCGAAACTTGATAAATTAAAATTGATGGAATTGGTTGTTGGAATGTAGGATCTCTGATCAACAAATCGCACAATATGCGGTTCACTCAACGTATGCCATTATGCTTTTTTAGCTTTTCCTAATTTGATTCTTTAATCACTACTTACGTTTATTGATATTTTATGATGGATTTGGAAAAATGTGATATGTTTTTGCAATCATACACATTATCTTGAATAGGAGCTTAAAATTAATATGTAGTCTTTCAATTTACCTGATAGTATATCTGAATGGATCGATTGTGATGTGTCCGATGTCCGTAAATGAAAATATGATATTTGAACCTCAATGGTTCTAAATTCGAAAAACACAAAAAATGATGGAATTTTACCCGAATTGGATTGAAAATATCAAGTTGTGTTAAACTTGATAATTGAATTGTTGGTATAAAAATGTTGGATTGTGTTTTGTCCCTATGTCCCTAAAGTAAATATGATATTTAACCATTTGCGGCTCTAAATTCGAAAAACTAAAAAGATGATGGAATTTTGTCGGAATAGATTTGAAAATCAAATTTGATATTTGAATCAAGTTGTCCGAAACTTGATAAATTAAAATTGATGGAATTGGTTGTTGGAATGTAGGATCTCTGATCAACAAATCGCACAATATGCGGTTCACTCAAGGTATGCCATTATGCTTTTTTAGCTTTTCCTAATTTGATTCTTTAATCACTACTTACGTTTATTGATATTTTATGATGGAATTGGAAAAATGTGATATGTTTTTGCAATCATACACATTATCTTGAATAGGAGCTTAAAATTAATATGTAGTCTTTCAATTTACCTGATAGTATGTCTGAATGGATCGATTGTGATGTGTCCGATGTCCGTAAAGGAAAATATGATATTTGAACCTAAATGGTTCTAAATTCGAAAAACACAAAAAATGATGGAATTTTACCCGAATTGGATTGAAAATATCAAGTTGTGTTAAACTTGATAATTGAATTGTTGGTATAAAAAGGTTGGATTGTGTTTTGTCCCTATGTCCCTAAAGTAAATATGATATTTGACCATTTGCGGTTCTAAATTCAAAAAACAAAAAAGATGATGGAATTTTGTCGGAATAGATTTGAAAATCAAATTTGATATTTGAATCAAGTTGTCCGAAACTTGATAAATTAAAATTGATGGAATCGGTTGTTGGAATGTAGGATCTCTGATCAACAAATAGCAAAATATGCGGTTCACTCAAGGTATGCCATTATGCTTTTTTAGCTATTCCTAATTTGATTCTTTAATCACTACTTACGTTTATTGATATTTTATGATGGATTTGGAAAAATGTGATATGTTTTTGCAATCATACACATTATCTTGAATAGGAGCTTAAAATTAATATGTAGTCTTTCAATTTACCTGATAGTATATCTGAATGGATCGATTGTGATGTGTCCGATGTCCGTAAAGGAAAATATGATATTTGAACCTAAATGGTTCTAAATTCGAAAAACACAAAAAATGATGGAATTTTACCCGAATTGGATTGAAAATATCAAGTTGTGTTAAACTTGATAATTGAATTGTTGGTATAAAAAGGTTGGATTGTGTTTTGTCCCTATGTCCCTAAAGTAAATATGATATTTAACCATTTGCGGTTCTAAATTCAAAAAACTAAAAAGATGATGGAATTTTGTCGGAATAGATTTGAAAATCAAATTTGATATTTGAATCAAGTTGTCCGAAACTTGATAAATTAAAATTGATGGAATTGGTTGTTGGAATGTAGGATCTCTGATCAACAAATCGCACAATATGCGGTTCACTCAAGGTATGCCATTATGCTTTTTTAGCTTTTCCTAATTTGATTCTTTAATCACTACTTACGTTTATTGATATTTTATGATGGATTTGGAAAAATGTGATATGTTTTTGCAATCATACACATTATCTTGAATAGGAGCTTAAAATTAATATGTAGTCTTTCAATTTACCTGATAGTATATCTGAATGGATCGATTGTGATGTGTCCGATGTCCGTAAAGGAAAATATGATATTTGAACCTAAATGGTTCTAAATTCGAAAAACACAAAAAATGATGGAATTTTACCCGAATTGGATTGAAAATATCAAGTTGTGTTAAACTTGATAATTGAATTGTTGGTATAAAAAGGTTGGATTGTGTTTTGTCCCTATGTCCCTAAAGTAAATATGATATTTAACCATTTGCGGTTCTAAATTCAAAAAACTAAAAAGATGATGGAATTTTGTCGGAATAGATTTGAAAATCAAATTTGATATTTGAATCAAGTTGTCCGAAACTTGATAAATTAAAATTGATGGAATTGGTTGTTGGAATGTAGGATCTCTGATCAACAAATCGCACAATATGCGGTTCACTCAAGGTATGCCATTATGCTTTTTTAGCTTTTCCTAATTTGATTCTTTAATCACTACTTACGTTTATTGATATTTTATGATGGATTTGGAAAAATGTGATATGTTTTTGCAATCATACACATTATCTTGAATAGGAGCTTAAAATTAATATGTAGTCTTTCAATTTACCTGATAGTATGTCTGAATGGATCGATTGTGATGTGTCCGATGTCCGTAAAGGAAAATATGATATTTGAACCTAAATGGTTCTAAATTCGAAAAACACAAAAAATGATGGAATTTTACCCGAATTGGATTGAAAATATCAAGTTGTGTTAAACTTGATAATTGAATTGTTGGTATAAAAAGGTTGGATTGTGTTTTGTCCCTATGTCCCTAAAGTAAATATGATATTTGACCATTTGCGGTTCTAAATTCGAAAAACAAAAAAGATGATGGAATTTTGTCGGAATAGATTTGAAAATCAAATTTGATATTTGAATCAAGTTGTCCGAAACTTGATAAATTAAAATTGATGGAATCGGTTGTTGGAATGTAGGATCTCTGATCAACAAATCGCAAAATATGCGGTTCACTCAAGGTATGCCATTATGCTTTTTTAGCTATTCCTAATTTGATTCTTTAATCACTACTTACGTTTATTGATATTTTATGATGGATTTGGAAAAATGTGATATGTTTTTGCAATCATACACATTATCTTGAATAGGAGCTTAAAATTAATATGTAGTCTTTCAATTTACCTGATAGTATATCTGAATGGATCGATTGTGATGTGTCCGATGTCCGTAAATGAAAATATGATATTTGAACCTAAATGGTTCTAAATTCGAAAAACACAAAAAATGATGGAATTTTACCCGAATTGGATTGAAAATATCAAGTTGTGTTAAACTTGATAATTGAATTGTTGGTATAAAAAGGTTGGATTGTGTTTTGTCCCTATGTCCCTAAAGTAAATATGATATTTAACCATTTGCGGTTCTAAATTCAAAAAACTAAAAAGATGATGGAATTTTGTCGGAATAGATTTGAAAATCAAATTTGATATTTGAATCAAGTTGTCCGAAACTTGATAAATTAAAATTGATGGAATTGGTTGTTGGAATGTAGGATCTCTGATCAACAAATCGCACAATATGCGGTTCACTCAAGGTATGCCATTATGCTTTTTTAGCTTTTCCTAATTTGATTCTTTAATCACTACTTACGTTTATTGATATTTTATGATGGATTTGGAAAAATGTGATATGTTTTTGCAATCATACACATTATCTTGAATAGGAGCTTAAAATTAATATGTAGTCTTTCAATTTACCTGATAGTATATCTGAATGGATCGATTGTGATGTGTCCGATGTCCGTAAATGAAAATATGATATTTGAACCTAAATGGTTCTAAATTCGAAAAACACAAAAAATGATGGAATTTTACCCGAATTGGATTGAAAATATCAAGTTGTGTTAAACTTGATAATTGAATTGTTGGTATAAAAATGTTGGATTGTGTTTTGTCCCTATGTCCCTAAAGTAAATATGATATTTAACCATTTGCGGCTCTAAATTCGAAAAACTAAAAAGATGATGGAATTTTGTCGGAATAGATTTGAAAATCAAATTTGATATTTGAATCAAGTTGTCCGAAACTTGATAAATTAAAATTGATGGAATTGGTTGTTGGAATGTAGGATCTCTGATCAACAAATCGCACAATATGCGGTTCACTCAAGGTATGCCATTATGCTTTTTTAGCTTTTCCTAATTTGATTCTTTAATCACTACTTACGTTTATTGATATTTTATGATGGATTTGGAAAAATGTGATATGTTTTTGCAATCATACACATTATCTTGAATAGGAGCTTAAAATTAATATGTAGTCTTTCAATTTACCTGATAGTATATCTGAATGGATCGATTGTGATGTGTCCGATGTCCGTAAATGAAAATATGATATTTGAACCTAAATGGTTCTAAATTCGAAAAACACAAAAAATGATGGAATTTTACCCGAATTGGATTGAAAATATCAAGTTGTGTTAAACTTGATAATTGAATTGTTGGTATAAAAATGTTGGATTGTGTTTTGTCCCTATGTCCCTAAAGTAAATATGATATTTAACCATTTGCGGCTCTAAATTCGAAAAACTAAAAAGATGATGGAATTTTGTCGGAATAGATTTGAAAATCAAATTTGATATTTGAATCAAGTTGTCCGAAACTTGATAAATTAAAATTGATGGAATTGGTTGTTGGAATGTAGGATCTCTGATCAACAAATCGCACAATATGCGGTTCACTCAAGGTATGCCATTATGCTTTTTTAGCTTTTCCTAATTTGATTCTTTAATCACTACTTACGTTTATTGATATTTTATGATGGAATTGGAAAAATGTGATATGTTTTTGCAATCATACACATTATCTTGAATAGGAGCTTAAAATTAATATGTAGTCTTTCAATTTACCTGATAGTATGTCTGAATGGATCGATTGTGATGTGTCCGATGTCCGTAAAGGAAAATATGATATTTGAACCTAAATGGTTCTAAATTCGAAAAACACAAAAAATGATGGAATTTTACCCGAATTGGATTGAAAATATCAAGTTGTGTTAAACTTGATAATTGAATTGTTGGTATAAAAAGGTTGGATTGTGTTTTGTCCCTATGTCCCTAAAGTAAATATGATATTTGACCATTTGCGGTTCTAAATTCAAAAAACAAAAAAGATGATGGAATTTTGTCGGAATAGATTTGAAAATCAAATTTGATATTTGAATCAAGTTGTCCGAAACTTGATAAATTAAAATTGATGGAATCGGTTGTTGGAATGTAGGATCTCTGATCAACAAATAGCAAAATATGCGGTTCACTCAAGGTATGCCATTATGCTTTTTTAGCTATTCCTAATTTGATTCTTTAATCACTACTTACGTTTATTGATATTTTATGATGGATTTGGAAAAATGTGATATGTTTTTGCAATCATACACATTATCTTGAATAGGAGCTTAAAATTAATATGTAGTCTTTCAATTTACCTGATAGTATATCTGAATGGATCGATTGTGATGTGTCCGATGTCCGTAAAGGAAAATATGATATTTGAACCTAAATGGTTCTAAATTCGAAAAACACAAAAAATGATGGAATTTTACCCGAATTGGATTGAAAATATCAAGTTGTGTTAAACTTGATAATTGAATTGTTGGTATAAAAAGGTTGGATTGTGTTTTGTCCCTATGTCCCTAAAGTAAATATGATATTTAACCATTTGCGGTTCTAAATTCAAAAAACTAAAAAGATGATGGAATTTTGTCGGAATAGATTTGAAAATCAAATTTGATATTTGAATCAAGTTGTCCGAAACTTGATAAATTAAAATTGATGGAATTGGTTGTTGGAATGTAGGATCTCTGATCAACAAATCGCACAATATGCGGTTCACTCAAGGTATGCCATTATGCTTTTTTAGCTTTTCCTAATTTGATTCTTTAATCACTACTTACGTTTATTGATATTTTATGATGGATTTGGAAAAATGTGATATGTTTTTGCAATCATACACATTATCTTGAATAGGAGCTTAAAATTAATATGTAGTCTTTCAATTTACCTGATAGTATGTCTGAATGGATCGATTGTGATGTGTCCGATGTCCGTAAAGGAAAATATGATATTTGAACCTAAATGGTTCTAAATTCGAAAAACACAAAAAATGATGGAATTTTACCCGAATTGGATTGAAAATATCAAGTTGTGTTAAACTTGATAATTGAATTGTTGGTATAAAAAGGTTGGATTGTGTTTTGTCCCTATGTCCCTAAAGTAAATATGATATTTGACCATTTGCGGTTCTAAATTCGAAAAACAAAAAAGATGATGGAATTTTGTCGGAATAGATTTGAAAATCAAATTTGATATTTGAATCAAGTTGTCCGAAACTTGATAAATTAAAATTGATGGAATCGGTTGTTGGATTGTAGGATCTCTGATCAACAAATCGCAAAATATGCGGTTCACTCAAGGTGTGCCATTATGCTTTTTTAGCTATTCCTAATTTGATTCTTTAATCACTACTTACGTTTATTGATATTTTATGATGGATTTGGAAAAATGTGATATGTTTTTGCAATCATACACATTATCTTGAATAGGAGCTTAAAATTAATATGTAGTCTTTCAATTTACCTGATAGTATATCTGAATGGATCGATTGTGATGTGTCCGATGTCCGTAAATGAAAATATGATATTTGAACCTAAATGGTTCTAAATTCGAAAAACACAAAAAATGATGGAATTTTACCCGAATTGGATTGAAAATATCAAGTTGTGTTAAACTTGATAATTGAATTGTTGGTATAAAAAGGTTGGATTGTGTTTTGTCCCTATGTCCCTAAAGTAAATATGATATTTGACCATTTGCGGTTCTAAATTCAAAAAACAAAAAAGATGATGGAATTTTGTCGGAATAGATTTGAAAATCAAATTTGATATTTGAATCAAGTTGTCCGAAACTTGATAAATTAAAATTGATGGAATCGGTTGTTGGAATGTAGGATCTCTGATCAACAAATAGCAAAATATGCGGTTCACTCAAGGTATGCCATTATGCTTTTTTAGCTATTCCTAATTTGATTCTTTAATCACTACTTACGTTTATTGATATTTTATGATGGATTTGGAAAAATGTGATATGTTTTTGCAATCATACACATTATCTTGAATAGGAGCTTAAAATTAATATGTAGTCTTTCAATTTACCTGATAGTATATCTGAATGGATCGATTGTGATGTGTCCGATGTCCGTAAAGGAAAATATGATATTTGAACCTAAATGGTTCTAAATTCGAAAAACACAAAAAATGATGGAATTTTACCCGAATTGGATTGAAAATATCAAGTTGTGTTAAACTTGATAATTGAATTGTTGGTATAAAAAGGTTGGATTGTGTTTTGTCCCTATGTCCCTAAAGTAAATATGATATTTAACCATTTGCGGTTCTAAATTCAAAAAACTAAAAAGATGATGGAATTTTGTCGGAATAGATTTGAAAATCAAATTTGATATTTGAATCAAGTTGTCCGAAACTTGATAAATTAAAATTGATGGAATTGGTTGTTGGAATGTAGGATCTCTGATCAACAAATCGCACAATATGCGGTTCACTCAAGGTATGCCATTATGCTTTTTTAGCTTTTCCTAATTTGATTCTTTAATCACTACTTACGTTTATTGATATTTTATGATGGATTTGGAAAAATGTGATATGTTTTTGCAATCATACACATTATCTTGAATAGGAACTTAAAATTAATATGTAGTCTTTCAATTTACCTGATAGTATGTCTGAATGGATCGATTGTGATGTGTCCGATGTCCGTAAAGGAAAATATGATATTTGAACCTAAATGGTTCTAAATTCGAAAAACACAAAAAATGATGGAATTTTACCCGAATTGGATTGAAAATATCAAGTTGTGTTAAACTTGATAATTGAATTGTTGGTATAAAAAGGTTGGATTGTGTTTTGTCCCTATGTCCCTAAAGTAAATATGATATTTGACCATTTGCGGTTCTAAATTCGAAAAACAAAAAAGATGATGGAATTTTGTCGGAATAGATTTGAAAATCAAATTTGATATTTGAATCAAGTTGTCCGAAACTTGATAAATTAAAATTGATGGAATCGGTTGTTGGAATGTAGGATCTCTGATCAACAAATCGCAAAATATGCGGTTCACTCAAGGTATGCCATTATGCTTTTTTAGCTATTCCTAATTTGATTCTTTAATCACTACTTACGTTTATTGATATTTTATGATGGATTTGGAAAAATGTGATATGTTTTTGCAATCATACACATTATCTTGAATAGGAGCTTAAAATTAATATGTAGTCTTTCAATTTACCTGATAGTATATCTGAATGGATCGATTGTGATGTGTCCGATGTCCGTAAATGAAAATATGATATTTGAACCTAAATGGTTCTAAATTCGAAAAACACAAAAAATGATGGAATTTTACCCGAATTGGATTGAAAATATCAAGTTGTGTTAAACTTGATAATTGAATTGTTGGTATAAAAAGGTTGGATTGTGTTTTGTCCCTATGTCCCTAAAGTAAATATGATATTTGACCATTTGCGGTTCTAAATTCAAAAAACAAAAAAGATGATGGAATTTTGTCGGAATAGATTTGAAAATCAAATTTGATATTTGAATCAAGTTGTCCGAAACTTGATAAATTAAAATTGATGGAATCGGTTGTTGGAATGTAGGATCTCTGATCAACAAATAGCAAAATATGCGGTTCACTCAAGGTATGCCATTATGCTTTTTTAGCTATTCCTAATTTGATTCTTTAATCACTACTTACGTTTATTGATATTTTATGATGGATTTGGAAAAATGTGATATGTTTTTGCAATCATACACATTATCTTGAATAGGAGCTTAAAATTAATATGTAGTCTTTCAATTTACCTGATAGTATATCTGAATGGATCGATTGTGATGTGTCCGATGTCCGTAAAGGAAAATATGATATTTGAACCTAAATGGTTCTAAATTCGAAAAACACAAAAAATGATGGAATTTTACCCGAATTGGATTGAAAATATCAAGTTGTGTTAAACTTGATAATTGAATTGTTGGTATAAAAAGGTTGGATTGTGTTTTGTCCCTATGTCCCTAAAGTAAATATGATATTTAACCATTTGCGGTTCTAAATTCAAAAAACTAAAAAGATGATGGAATTTTGTCGGAATAGATTTGAAAATCAAATTTGATATTTGAATCAAGTTGTCCGAAACTTGATAAATTAAAATTGATGGAATTGGTTGTTGGAATGTAGGATCTCTGATCAACAAATCGCACAATATGCGGTTCACTCAAGGTATGCCATTATGCTTTTTTAGCTTTTCCTAATTTGATTCTTTAATCACTACTTACGTTTATTGATATTTTATGATGGATTTGGAAAAATGTGATATGTTTTTGCAATCATACACATTATCTTGAATAGGAGCTTAAAATTAATATGTAGTCTTTCAATTTACCTGATAGTATGTCTGAATGGATCGATTGTGATGTGTCCGATGTCCGTAAAGGAAAATATGATATTTGAACCTAAATGGTTCTAAATTCGAAAAACACAAAAAATGATGGAATTTTACCCGAATTGGATTGAAAATATCAAGTTGTGTTAAACTTGATAATTGAATTGTTGGTCTAAAAAGGTTGGATTGTGTTTTGTCCCTATGTCCCTAAAGTAAATATGATATTTGACCATTTGCGGTTCTAAATTCGAAAAACAAAAAAGATGATGGAATTTTGTCGGAATAGATTTGAAAATCAAATTTGATATTTGAATCAAGTTGTCCGAAACTTGATAAATTAAAATTGATGGAATCGGTTGTTGGAATGTAGGATCTCTGATCAACAAATCGCAAAATATGCGGTTCACTCAAGGTATGCCATTATGCTTTTTTAGCTATTCCTAATTTGATTCTTTAATCACTACTTACGTTTATTGATATTTTATGATGGATTTGGAAAAATGTGATATGTTTTTGCAATCATACACATTATCTTGAATAGGAGCTTAAAATTAATATGTAGTCTTTCAATTTACCTGATAGTATGTCTGAATGGATCGATTGTGATGTGTCCGATGTCCGTAAATGAAAATATGATATTTGAACCTAAATGGTTCTAAATTCGAAAAACACAAAAAATGATGGAATTTTACCCGAATTGGATTGAAAATATCAAGTTGTGTTAAACTTGATAATTGAATTGTTGGTATAAAAAGGTTGGATTGTGTTTTGTCCCTATGTCCCTAAAGTAAATATGATATTTAACCATTTGCGGTTCTAAATTCGAAAAACCAAAAAGATGATGGAATTTTGTCGGAATAGATTTGAAAATCAAATTTGATATTTGAATCAAGTTGTCCGAAACTTGATAAATTAAAATTGATGGAATTGGTTGTTGGAATGTAGGATCTCTGATCAACAAATCGCAAAATATGCGGTTCACTCAAGGTATGCCATTATGCTTTTTTAGCTATTCCTAATTTGGTTCTTTAATCACTACTTACGTTTATTGATATTTTATGATGGATTTGGAAAAATGTGATATGTTTTTGCAATCATACACATTATCTTGAATAGGAGCTTAAAATTAATATGTAGTCTTTCAATTTACCTGATAGTATGTCTGAATGGATCGATTGTGATGTGTCCGATGGCCGTAAATGAAAATATGATATTTGAACCTAAATGGTTCTAAATTCGAAAAACACAAAAAATGATGGAATTTTACCCGAATTGGATTGAAAATATCAAGTTGTGTTAAACTTGATAATTGAATTGTTGGTATAAAAAGGTTGGATTGTGTTTTGTCCCTATGTCCCTAAAGTAAATATGATATTTAACCATTTGCGGTTCTAAATTCGAAAAACTAAAAAGATGATGGAATTTTGTCGGAATAGATTTGAAAATCAAATTTGATATTTGAATCAAGTTGTCCGAAACTTGATAAATTAAAATTGATGGAATTGGTTGTTGGAATGTAGGATCTCTGATCAACAAATCGCAAAATATGCGGTTCACTCAAGGTATGCCATTATGCTTTTTTAGCTATTCCTAATTTGATTCTTTAATCACTACTTACGTTTATTGATATTTTATGATGGATTTGGAAAAATGTGATATGTTTTTGCAATCATACACATTATCTTGAATAGGAGCTTGAAATTAATATGTAATCTTTCAATTTACCTGATAGTATGTCTGTATTTGAACCTAAATAGTTCTAAATTCGAAAAACACAAAAAATGATGGAATTTTACCCGAATTGGATTGAAAATATCAAGTTGTGTTAAACTTGATAATTGAATTGTTGGTATAAAAAGGTTGGATTGTGTTTTGTCCCTATGTCCCTAAAATAAATATGATATTTGACCATTTGCGGTTCTAAATTCGAAAAACAAAAAAGATGATGGAATTTTGTCGGAATAGATTTGAAAATCAAATTTGATATTTGAATCAAGTTGTCCGAAACTTGATAAATTAAAATTGATGGAATCGGTTGTTGGAATGCAGGATCTCTGATCAACAAATTGCAAAGTATGCGGTTCACTCAAGCTATGCCATTAAGCTTTTTTAGCTATTCCTAATTTGATTCTTTAATCACTACTTACGTTTATTGATATTTTATGATGGATTTGGAAAAATGTGATATGTTTTTGCAATCATACACATTATCTTGAATAGGAGCTTAAAATTAATATGTAATCTTTCAATTTACCTGATAGTATGTCTGTATTTGAACCTAAATAGTTCTAAATTCGAAAAACACAAAAAATGATGGAATTTTACCCGAATTGGATTGAAAATATCAAGTTGTGTTAAACTTGGTAATTGAATTGTTGGTATAAAAAGGTTGGATTGTGTTTTGTCCCTATGTCCCTAAAGTAAATATGATATTTGACCATTTGCGGTTCTAAATTCGAAAAACAAAAAAGATGATGGAATTTTGTCGGAATAGATTTGAAAATCAAATTTGATATTTGAATCAAGTTGTCCGAAACTTGATAAATTAAAATTGATGGAATCGGTTGTTGGAATGCAGGATCTCTGATCAACAAATTGCAAAGTATGCGGTTCACTCAAGCTATGCCATTAAGCTTTTTTAGCTATTCCTAATTTGATTCTTTAATCACTACTTACGTTTATTGATATTTTATGATGGATTTGGAAAAATGTGATATGTTTTTGCAATCATACACATTATCTTGAATAGGAGCTTAAAATTAATATGTAGTCTTTCAATTTACCTGATAGTATATATGTATGGATCGATTGTGATGTGTCCGATGTCCGTAAAGGAACATATGATATTTGAACCTAAATGGTTCTAAATTCGAAAAACACAAAAAATGAAGGAATTTTACCCGAATTGGATTGAAAATATCAAGTTGTGTTAAACTTGATAATTGAATTGTTGGTATAAAAAGGTTGGATTGTGTTTTGTCCCTATGTCCCTAAAGTAAATATGATATTTAACCATTTGCGGTTCTAAATTCGAAAAACTAAAAAGATGATGGAATTTTGTCGGAATAGATTTGAAAATCAAATTTGATATTTGAATCAAGTTGTCCGAAACTTGATAAATTAAAATTGATGGAATTGGTTGTGGGAATGTAGGATCTCTGATCAACAAATCGCAAAATATGCGGTTCACTCAAGGTATGCCATTATGCTTTTTTAGCTATTCCTAATTTGATTCTTTAATCACTACTTACGTTTATTGATATTTTATGATGGATTTGGAAAAATGTGATATGTTTTTGCAATCATACACATTATCTTGAATAGGAGCTTAAAATTAATATGTAATCTTTCAATTTACCTGATAGTATGTCTGTATTTGAACCTAAATAGTTCTAAATTCGAAAAACACAAAAAATGATGGAATTTTACCCGAATTGGATTGAAAATATCAAGTTGTGTTAAACTTGATAATTGAATTGTTGGTATAAAAAGGTTGGATTGTGTTTTGTCCCTATGTCCCTAAAGTAAATATGATATTTGACCATTTGCGGTTCTAAATTCGAAAAACAAAAAAGATGATGGAATTTTGTCGGAATAGATTTGAAAATCAAATTTGATATTTGAATCAAGTTGTCCGAAACTTGATAAATTAAAATTGATGGAATCGGTTGTTGGAATGCAGGATCTCTGATCAACAAATTGCAAAGTATGCGGTTCACTCAAGCTATGCCATTAAGCTTTTTTAGCTATTCCTAATTTGATTCTTTAATCACTACTTACGTTTATTGATATTTTATGATGGATTTGGAAAAATGTGATATGTTTTTGCAATCATACACATTATCTTGAATAGGAGCTTAAAATTAATATGTAATCTTTCAATTTACCTGATAGTATGTCTGTATTTGAACCTAAATAGTTCTAAATTCGAAAAACACAAAAAATGATGGAATTTTACCCGAATTGGATTGAAAATATCAAGTTGTGTTAAACTTGATAATTGAATTGTTGGTATAAAAAGGTTGGATTGTGTTTTGTCCCTAAAGTAAATATGATATTTGACCATTTGCGGTTCTAAATTCGAAAAACAAAAAAGATGATGGAATTTTGTCGGAATAGATTTGAAAATCAAATTTGATATTTGAATCAAGTTGTCCGAAACTTGATAAATTAAAATTGATGGAATCGGTTGTTGGAATGCAGGATCTCTGATCAACAAATTGCAAAGTATGCGGTTCACTCAAGCTATGCCATTAAGCTTTTTTAGCTATTCCTAATTTGATTCTTTAATCACTTCTTACGTTTATTGATATTTTATGATGGATTTGGAAAAATGTGATATGTTTTTGCAATCATACACATTATCTTGAATAGGAGCTTAAAATTAATATGTAGTCTTTCAATTTACCTGATAGTATATATGTATGGATCGATTGTGATGTGTCCGATGTCCGTAAAGGAACATATGATATTTGAACCTAAATGGTTCTAAATTCGAAAAACACAAAAAATGATGGAATTTTACCCGAATTGGATTGAAAATATCAAGTTGTGTTAAACTTGATAATTGAATTGTTGGTATAAAAAGGTTGGATTGTGTTTTGTCCCTATGTCCCTAAAGTAAATATGATATTTAACCATTTGCGGTTCTAAATTCGAAAAACTAAAAAGATGATGGAATTTTGTCGGAATAGATTTGAAAATCAAATTTGATATTTGAATCAAGTTGTCCGAAACTTGATAAATTAAAATTGATGGAATTGGTTGTTGGAATGTAGGATCTCTGATCAACAAATCGCACATTATGCGGTTCACTCAAGGTATGCCATTATGCTTTTTTAGCTTTTCCTAATTTGATTCTTTAATCACTACTTACGTTTATTGATATTTTATGATGGATTTGGAAAAATGTGATATGTTTTTGCAATCATACACATTATCTTGAATAGGAGCTTAAAATTAATATGTAGTCTTTCAATTTACCTGATAGTATGTCTGAATGGATCGATTGTGATGTGTCCGATGTCCGTAAAGGAAAATATGATATTTGAACCTAAATGGTTCTAAATTCGAAAAACACAAAAAATGATGGAATTTTACCCGAATTGGATTGAAAATATCAAGTTGTGTTAAACTTGATAATTGAATTGTTGGTATAAAAAGGTTGGATTGTGTTTTGTCCCTATGTCCCTAAAGTAAATATGATATTTGACCATTTGCGGTTCTAAATTCGAAAAACAAAAAAGATGATGGAATTTTGTCGGAATAGATTTGAAAATCAAATTTGATATTTGAATCAAGTTGTCCGAAACTTGATAAATTAAAATTAATGGAATCGGTTGTTGGAATGTAGGATCTCTGATCAACAAATCGCAAAATATGCGGTTCACTCAAGGTATGCCATTATGCTTTTTTAGCTATTCCTAATTTGATTCTTTAATCACTACTTACGTTTATTGATATTTTATGATGGATTTGGAAAAATGTGATATGTTTTTGCAATCATACACATTATCTTGAATAGGAGCTTAAAATTAATATGTAGTCTTTCAATTTACCTGATAGTATGTCTGTATTTGAACCTAAATAGTTCTAAATTCGAAAAACACAATAAATGATGGAATTTTACCCGAATTGGATTGAAAATATCAAGTTGTATTAAACTTGATAATTGAATTGTTGGTATAAAAAGGTTGGATTGTGTTTTGTCCCTATGTCCCTAAAGTAAATATGATATTTGACCATTTGCGGTTCTAAATTCGAAAAACAAAAAAGATGAAGGAATTTTGTCGGAATAGATTTGAAAATCAAATTTGATATTTGAATCGAGTTGTCCTAAACTTGATAAATTAAAATTGATGGAATCGGTGGTTGGAATGTAGGATCTCTGATCAACAAATCGCAAAATATGCAGTTCACTCAAGGTATGCCATTATGCTTTTTTAGCTATTCCTAATTTGATTCTTTAATCACTACTTACGTTTATTGATATTTTATGATGGATTTGGAAAAATGTGATATGTTTTTGCAATCATACACATTATCTTGAATAGGAGCTTAAAATAAATATGTAGTCTTTCAATTTACCTGAGATAGTATGTCTGAATGGATCGATTGTGATGTGTCCGATGTCCGTAAAGGAAAATATGATATTTGAACTTAAATGGTTCTAAATTCGAAAAACACAAAAAATGATGGAATTTTACCCGAATTGGATTGAAAATATCAAGTTGTGTTAAACTCTATAATTGAATTGTTGGTATAAAAAGGTTGGATTGTGTTTTGTCCCTATGTCCCTAAAGTAAATATGATATTTAACCATTTGCGGTTCTAAATTCGAAAAACTAAAAAGATGATGGAATTTTGTCGGAATAGATTTGAAAATCAAATTTGATATTTGAATCAAGTTGTCCGAAACTTGATAAATTAAAATTGATGGAATTGGTTGTTGGAATGTAGGATCTCTGATCAACAAATCGCACAATATGCGGTTCACTCAAGGTATGCCATTATGCTTTTTTAGCTTTTCCTAATTTGATTCTTTAATCACTACTTACGTTTATTGATATTTTATGATGGATTTGGAAAAATGTGATATGTTTTTGCAATCATACACATTATCTTGAATAGGAGCTTAAAATTAATATGTAGTCTTTCAATTTACCTGATAGTATGTCTGAATGGATCGATTGTGATGTGTCCGATGTCCGTAAAGGAAAATATGATATTTGAACCTAATTGGTTCTAAATTCGAAAAACACAAAAAATGATGGAATTTTACCCGAATTGGATTGAAAATATCAAGTTGTGTTAAACTTGATAATTGAATTGTTGGTATAAAAAGGTTGGATTGTGTTTTGTCCCTATGTCCCTAAAGTAAATATGATATTTGACCATTTGCGGTTCAAAATTCGAAAAACAAAAAAGATGATGGAATTTTGTCGGAATAGATTTGAAAATCAAATTTGATATTTGAATCAAGTTGTCCGAAACTTGATAAATTAAAATTAATGGAATCGGTTGTTGGAATGTAGGATCTCTGATCAACAAATCGCAAAATATGCGGTTCACTCAAGGTATGCCATTATGCTTTTTTAGCTATTCCTAATTTGATTCTTTAATCACTACTTACGTTTATTGATATTTTATGATGGATTTGGAAAATGTGATATGTTTTTGCAATCATACACATTATCTTGAATAGGAGCTTAAAATTAATATGTAGTCTTTCAATTTACCTGATAGTATGTCTGTATTTGAACCTAAATAGTTCTAAATTCGAAAAACACAAAAAATGATGGAATTTTACCCGAATTGGATTGAAAATATCAAGTTGTGTTAAACTTGATAATTGAATTGTTGGTATAAAAAGGTTGGATTGTGTTTTGTCCCTATGTCCCTAAAGTAAATATGATATTTGACCATTTGCGGTTCTAAATTCAAAAAACAAAAAAGATGATGGAATTTTGTCGGAATAGATTTGAAAATCAAATTTGATATTTGAATCGAGTTGTCCTAAACTTGATAAATTAAAATTGATGGAATCGGTGGTTGGAATGTAGGATCTCTGATCAACAAATCGCAAAATATGCGGTTCACTCAAGGTATGCCATTATGCTTTTTTAGCTATTCCTAATTTGATTCTTTAATCACTACTTACGTTTATTGATATTTTATGATGGATTTGGAAAAATGTGATATGTTTTTGCAATCATACACATTATCTTGAATAGGAGCTTAAAATAAATATGTAGTCTTTCAATTTACCTGAGATAGTATGTCTGAATGGATCGATTGTGATGTGTCCGATGTCCGTAAAGGAAAATATGATATTTGAACTTAAATGGTTCTAAATTCGAAAAACACAAAAAATGATGGAATTTTACCCGAATTGGATTGAAAATATCAAGTTGTGTTAAACTTGATAATTGAATTGTTGGTATAAAAAGGTTGGATTGTGTTTTGTCCCTATGTCCCTAAAGTAAATATGATATTTAACCATTTGCGGTTCTAAATTCGAAAAACTAAAAAGATGATGGAATTTTGTCGGAATAGATTTGAAAATCAAATTTGATATTTGAATCAAGTTGTCCGAAACTTGATAAATTAAAATTGATGGAATTGGTTGTTGGAATGTAGGATCTCTGATCAACAAATCGCACAATATGCAGTTCACTCAAGGTATGCCATTATGCTTTTTTAGCTTTTCCTAATTTGATTCTTTAATCACTACTTACGTTTATTGATATTTTATGATGGATTTGGAAAAATGTGATATGTTTTTGCAATCATACACATTATCTTGAATAGGAGCTTAAAATTAATATGTAGTCTTTCAATTTACCTGATAGTATGTCTGAATGGATCGATTGTGATGTGTCCGATGTCCGTAAAGGAAAATATGATATTTGAACCTAGATGGTTCTAAATTCGAAAAACACAAAAAATGATGGAATTTTACCCGAATTGGATTGAAAATATCAAGTTGTGTTAAACTTGATAATTGAATTGTTGGTATAAAAAGGTTGGATTGTGTTTTGTCCCTATGTCCCTAAAGTAAATATGATATTTGACCATTTGCGGTTCTAAATTCGAAAAACAAAAAAGATGATGGAATTTTGTCGGAATAGATTTGAAAATCAAATTTGATATTTTAATCAAGTTGTCCGAAACTTGATAAATTAAAATTGATGGAATCGGTTGTTGGAATGTAGGATCTCTGATCAACAAATCGCAAAATATGCGGTTCACTCAAGGTATGCCATTATGCTTTTTTAGCTATTCCTAATTTGATTCTTTAATCACTACTTACGTTTATTGATATTTTAAGATGGATTTGGAAAAATGTGATATGTTTTTGCAATCATACACATTATTTTGAATAGGAGCTTAAAATTAATATGTAGGCTTTCAATTTACCTGATAGTATGTCTGTATTTGAACCTAAATAGTTCTAAATTCGAAAAACACAAAAAATGATGGAATTTTACCCGAATTGGATTGAAAATATCAAGTTGTGTTAAACTTGATAATTGAATTGTTGGTATAAAAAGGTTGGATTGGGTTTTGTCCCTATGTCCCTAAAGTAAATATGATATTTAACCATTTGCGGCTCTAAATTCGAAAAACTAAAAAGATGATGGAATTTTGTCGGAATAGATTTGAAAATCAAATTTGATATTTGAATCAAGTTGTCCGAAACTTGATAAATTAAAATTGATGGAATTGGTTGTTGGAATGTAGGATCTCTGATCAACAAATCGCACAATATGCGGTTCACTCAAGGTATGCCATTATGCTTTTTTAGCTTTTCCTAATTTGATTCTTTAATCACTACTTACGTTTATTGATATTTTATGATGGAATTGGAAAAATGTGATATGTTTTTGCAATCATACACATTATCTTGAATAGGAGCTTAAAATTAATATGTAGTCTTTCAATTTACCTGATAGTATGTCTGAATGGATCGATTGTGATGTGTCCGATGTCCGTAAAGGAAAATATGATATTTGAACCTAAATGGTTCTAAATTCGAAAAACACAAAAAATGATGGAATTTTACCCGAATTGGATTGAAAATATCAAGTTGTGTTAAACTTGATAATTGAATTGTTGGTATAAAAAGGTTGGATTGTGTTTTGTCCCTATGTCCCTAAAGTAAATATGATATTTGACCATTTGCGGTTCTAAATTCGAAAAACAAAAAAGATGATGGAATTTTGTCGGAATAGATTTGAAAATCAAATTTGATATTTGAATCAAGTTGTCCGAAACTTGATAAATTAAAATTGATGGAATCGATTGTTGGAATGTAGGATCTCTGATCAACAAATAGCAAAATATGCGGTTCACTCAAGGTATGCCATTATGCTTTTTTAGCTATTCCTAATTTGATTCTTTAATCACTACTTACGTTTATTGATATTTTATGATGGATTTGGAAAAATGTGATATGTTTTTGCAATCATACACATTATCTTGAATAGGAGCTTAAAATTAATATGTAGTCTTTCAATTTACCTGATAGTATATCTGAATGGATCGATTGTGATGTGTCCGATGTCCGTAAAGGAAAATATGATATTTGAACCTAAATGGTTCTAAATTCGAAAAACACAAAAAATGATGGAATTTTACCCGAATTGGATTGAAAATATCAAGTTGTGTTAAACTTGATAATTGAATTGTTGGTATAAAAAGGTTGGATTGTGTTTTGTCCCTATGTCCCTAAAGTAAATATGATATTTGACCATTTGCGGTTCTAAATTCGAAAAACAAAAAAGATGATGGAATTTTGTCGGAATAGATTTGAAAATCAAATTTGATATTTGAATCAAGTTGTCCGAAACTTGATAAATTAAAATTGATGGAATCGGTTGTTGGAATGTAGGATCTCTGATCAACAAATAGCAGAATATGCGGTTCACTCAAGGTATGCCATTATGCTTTTTTAGCTATTCCTAATTTGATTCTTTAATCACTACTTACGTTTATTGATATTTTATGATGGATTTGGAAAAATGTGATATGTTTTTGCAATCATACACATTATCTTGAATAGGAGCTTAAAATTAATATGTAGTCTTTCAATTTACCTGATAGTATATCTGAATGGATCGATTGTGATGTGTCCGATGTACGTAAAGGAAAATATGATATTTGAACCTAAATGGTTCTAAATTCGAAAAACACAAAAAATGATGGAATTTTACCCGAATTGGATTGAAAATATCAAGTTGTGTTAAACTTGATAATTGAATTGTTGGTATAAAAAGGTTGGATTGTGTTTTGTCCCTATGTCCCTAAAGTAAATATGATATTTAACCATTTGCGGTTCTAAATTCGAAAAACTAAAAAGATGATGGAATTTTGTCGGAATAGATTTGAAAATCAAATTTGATATTTGAATCAAGTTGTCCGAAACTTGATAAATTAAAATTGATGGAATTGGTTGTTGGAATGTAGGATCTCTGATCAACAAATCGCACAATATGCGGTTCACTCAAGGTATGCCATTATGCTTTTTTAGCTTTTCCTAATTTGATTCTTTAATCACTACTTACGTTTATTGATATTTTATGATGGATTTGGAAAAATGTGATATGTTTTTGCAATCATACACATTATCTTGAATAGGAGCTTAAAATTAATATGTAGTCTTTCAATTTACCTGATAGTATGTCTGAATGGATCGATTGTGATGTGTCCGATGTCCGTAAAGGAAAATATGATATTTGAACCTAAATGGTTCTAAATTCGAAAAACACAAAAAATGATGGAATTTTACCCGAATTGGATTGAAAATATCAAGTTGTGTTAAACTTGATAATTGAATTGTTGGTATAAAAAGGTTGGATTGTGTTTTGTCCCTATGTCCCTAAAGTAAATATGATATTTGACCATTTGCGGTTCTAAATTCGAAAAACAAAAAAGATGATGGAATTTTGTCGGAATAGATTTGAAAATCAAATTTGATATTTGAATCAAGTTGTCCGAAACTTGATAAATTAAAATTGATGGAATCGGTTGTTGGAATGTAGGATCTCTGATCAACAAATCGCAAAATATGCGGTTCACTCAAGGTATGCCATTATGCTTTTTTAGCTATTCCTAATTTGATTCTTTAATCACTACTTACGTTTATTGATATTTTATGATGGATTTGGAAAAATGTGATATGTTTTTGCAATCATACACATTATCTTGAATAGGAGCTTAAAATTAATATGTAGTCTTTCAATTTACCTGATAGTATGTCTGTATTTGAACCTAAATAGTTCTAAATTCGAAAAACACAAAAAATGATGGAATTTTACCCGAATTGGATTGAAAATATCAAGTTGTGTTAAACTTGATAATTGAATTGTTGGTATAAAAAGGTTGGATTGTGTTTTGTCCCTATGTCCCTAAAGTAAATATGATATTTGACCATTTGCAGTTCTAAATTCGAAAAACTAAAAAGATGATGGAATTTTGTCGGAATAGATTTGAAAATCAAATTTGATATTTGAATCAAGTTGTCCGAAACTTGAGAAATTAAAATTGATGGAATCGGTTGTTGGAATGTAGGATCTCTGATCAACAAATCGCAAAATATGCGGTTCACTCAAGGTATGCCATTATGCTTTTTTAGCTATTCCTAATTTGATTCTTTAATCACTACTTACGTTTATTGATATTTTATGATGGATTTGGAAAAATGTGATATGTTTTTGCAATCTTACACATTATCTTGAATAGGAGCTTAAAATTAATATGTAGTCTTTCAATTTACCTGATAGTATGTCTGAATGGATCGATTGTGATGTGTCCGATGTCCGTAAAGGAAAATATGATATTTGAACCTAAATGGTTCTACATTCGAAAAACACAAAAAATGATGGAATTTTACCCGAATTGGATTGAAAATATCAAGTTGTGTTAAACTTGATAATTGAATTGTTGGTATAAAAAGGTTGGATTGTGTTTTGTCCCTATGTCCCTAAAGTAAATATGATATTTGACCATTTGCGGTTCTAAATTCGAAAAACAAAAAAGATGATGGAATTTTGTCGGAATAGATTTGAAAATCAAATTTGATATTTGAATCAAGTTGTCCGAAACTTGATAAATTAAAATTGATGGAATCGGTTGTTGGAATGTAGGATCTCTGATCAACAAATCGCAAAATATGCGGTTCACTCAAGGTATGCCATTATGCTTTTTTAGCTATTCCTAATTTGATTCTTTAATCACTACTTACGTTTATTGATATTTTATGATGGATTTGGAAAAATGTGATATGTTTTTGCAATCATACACATTATCTTGAATAGGAGCTTAAAATTAATATGTAGTCTTTCAATTTACCTGATAGTATGTCTGTATTTGAACCTAAATAGTTCTAAATTCGAAAAACACAAAAAATGATGGAATTTTACCCGAATTGGATTGAAAATATCAAGTTGTGTTAAACTTGACAATTGAATTGTTGGTATAAAAAGGTTGGATTGTGTTTTGTCCCTATGTCCCTAAAGTAAATATGATATTTGACCATTTGCAGTTCTAAATTCGAAAAACTAAAAAGATGATGGAATTTTGTCGGAATAGATTTGAAAATCAAATTTTATATTTGAATCAAGTTGTCCTAAACTTGATAAATTAAAATTGATGGAATCGGTTGTTGGAATGTAGGATCTCTGATCAACAAATCGCAAAATATGCGGTTCACTCAAGGTATGCCATTATACTTTTTTAGCTATTCCTAATTTGATTCTTTAATCACTACTTACGTTTATTGATATTTTATGATGGATTTGGAAAAATGTGATATGTGTTTGCAATCATACTCATTATCTTGAATAGGAGCTTAAAATTAATATGTAGTCTTTCAATTTACCTGATAGTATATCTGAATGGATCGATTGTGATGTGTCCGATGTCCGTAAATGAAAATATGATATTTGAACCTAAATGGTTCTAAATTCGAAAAACACAAAAAATGATGGAATTTTACCCGAATTGGATTGAAAATATCAAGTTGTGTTAAACTTGATAATTGAATTGTTGGTATAAAAAGGTTGGATTGTGTTTTGTCCCTATGTCCCTAAAGTAAATATGATATTTGACCATTTGTGGTTCTAAATTCGAAAAACAAAAAAGATGATGGAATTTTGTCGGAATAGATTTGAAAATCAAATTTGATATTTGAATCGAGTTGTCCTAAACTTGATAAATTAAAATTGATGGAATCGGTGGTTGGAATGTAGGATCTCTGATCAACAAATCGCAAAATATGCGGTTCACTCAAGGTATGTCATTATGCTTTTTTAGCTATTCCTAATTTGATCCTTTAATCACTACTTACGTTTATTGATATTTTATGATGGATTTGGAAAAATGTGATATGTTTTTGCAATCATACACATTATCTTGAATAGGAGCTTAAAATTAATATGTAGTCTTTCAATTTACCTGATAGTATATCTGTATGGATCGATTGTGATGTGTCCGATGTCCGTAAAGGAAAATATGATATTTGAACCTAAATGGTTCTAAATTCGAAAAACACAAAAAATGATGGAATTTTACCCGAATTGGATTGAAAATATCAAGTTGTGTTAAACTTGATAATTGAATTGTTGGTATAAAAAGGTTGGATTGTGTTTTGTCCCTATGTCCCTAAAGTAAATATGATATTTGACCATTTGCGGTTCTAAATTCGAAAAACAAAAAAGATGATGGAATTTGGTCGGAATAGATTTGAAAATCAAATTTGATATTTGAATCAAGTTCTCCGAAACTTCATAAATTAAAATTGATGGAATCGATTGTTGGAATGTAGGATCTGTGATCAACAAATCGCAAAATATGCGGTTCACTCAAGGTGTGCCATTATGCTTTTTTAGCTATTCCTAATTTGATTCTTTAATCACTACTTACGTTTAATGATATTTTATGATGGATTTGGAAAAATGTGATATGTTTTTGCAATCATACACATTATCTTGAATAGGAGCTTAAAATTAATATGGAGTCTTTCAATTTTCCTGATAGTATGTCTGAATGGATCGATTGTGATGTGTCCGATGTCCGTAAATGAAAATATGATATTTGAACCAAAATAGTTCTAAATTCGAAAAACACAAAAAATGATGGAATTTTACCCGAATTGGATTGAAAATATCAAGTTGTGTTAAACTTGATAATTGAATTGTTGGTATAAAAAGGTTGGATTGTGTTTTGTCCCTATGTCCCTAAAGTAAATATGATATTTGACCATTTGCGGTTCTAAATTCGAAAAACAAAAAAGATGATGGAATTTTGTCGGAATAGATTTGAAAATCAAATTTGATATTTGAATCAAGTTGTCCGAAACTTGATAAATTAAAATTGATGGAATCGGTTGTTGGAATGTAGGATCTCTGATCAACAAATCGCAAAATATGCGGTTCACTCAAGGTATGCCATTATGCTTTTTTAGCTATTCCTAATTTGATTCTTTAATCACTACTTACGTTTATTGATATTTTATGATGGATTTGGAAAAATGTGATATGTTTTTGCAATCATACACATTATCTTGAATAGGAGCTTAAAATTAATATGTAGTCTTTCAATTTACCTGATAGTATGTCTGTATTTGAACCTAAATAGTTCTAAATTCGAAAAACACAAAAAATGATGGAATTTTACCCGAATTGGATTGAAAATATCAAGTTGTGTTAAACTTGATAATTGAATTGTTGGTATAAAAAGGTTGGATTGTGTTTTGTCCCTATGTCCCTAAAGTAAATATGATATTTGACCATTTGTGGTTCTAAATTCGAAAAACAAAAAAGATGATGGAATTTTGTCGGAATAGATTTGAAAATCAAATTTGATATTTGAATCGAGTTGTCCGAAACTTGATAAATTAAAATTGATGGAATTGGTTGTTGGAATGTAGGATCTCTGATCAACAAATCGCACAATATGCGGTTCACTCAAGGTATGCCATTATGCTTTTTTAGCTTTTCCTAATTTGATTCTTTAATCACTACTTACGTTTATTGATATTTTATGATGGATTTGGAAAAATGTGATATGTTTTTGCAATCATACACATTATCTTGAATAGGAGCTTAAAATTAATATGTAGTCTTTCAATTTACCTGATAGTATGTCTGAATGGATCGATTGTGATGTGTCCGATGTCCGTAAAGGAAAATATGATATTTGAACCTAAATGGTTCTAAATTCGAAAAACACAAAAAATGATGGAATTTTACCCGAATTGGATTGAAAATATCAAGTTGTGTTAAACTTGATAATTGAATTGTTGGTATAAAAAGGTTGGATTGTGTTTTGTCCCTATGTCCCTAAAGTAAATATGATATTTGACCATTTGCGGTTCTAAATTCGAAAAACAAAAAAGATGATGGAATTTGGTCGGAATAGATTTGAAAATCAAATTTGATATTTGAATCAAGTTCTCCGAAACTTCATAAATTAAAATTGATGGAATCGATTGTTGGAATGTAGGATCTGTGATCAACAAATCGCAAAATATGCGGTTCACTCAAGGTGTGCCATTATGCTTTTTTAGCTATTCCTAATTTGATTCTTTAATCACTACTTACGTTTAATGATATTTTATGATGGATTTGGAAAAATGTGATATGTTTTTGCAATCATACACATTATCTTGAATAGGAGCTTAAAATTAATATGGAGTCTTTCAATTTTCCTGATAGTATGTCTGAATGGATCGATTGTGATGTGTCCGATGTCCGTAAATGAAAATATGATATTTGAACCAAAATAGTTCTAAATTCGAAAAACACAAAAAATGATGGAATTTTACCCGAATTGGATTGAAAATATCAAGTTGTGTTAAACTTGATAATTGAATTGTTGGTATAAAAAGGTTGGATTGTGTTTTGTCCCTATGTCCCTAAAGTAAATATGATATTTGACCATTTGCGGTTCTAAATTCGAAAAACAAAAAAGATGATGGAATTTTGTCGGAATAGATTTGAAAATCAAATTTGATATTTGAATCAAGTTGTCCGAAACTTGATAAATTAAAATTGATGGAATCGGTTGTTGGAATGTAGGATCTCTGATCAACAAATCGCAAAATATGCGGTTCACTCAAGGTATGCCATTATGCTTTTTTAGCTATTCCTAATTTGATTCTTTAATCACTACTTACGTTTATTGATATTTTATGATGGATTTGGAAAAATGTGATATGTTTTTGCAATCATACACATTATCTTGAATAGGAGCTTAAAATTAATATGTAGTCTTTCAATTTACCTGATAGTATGTCTGTATTTGAACCTAAATAGTTCTAAATTCGAAAAACACAAAAAATGATGGAATTTTACCCGAATTGGATTGAAAATATCAAGTTGTGTTAAACTTGATAATTGAATTGTTGGTATAAAAAGGTTGGATTGTGTTTTGTCCCTATGTCCCTAAAGTAAATATGATATTTGACCATTTGTGGTTCTAAATTCGAAAAACAAAAAAGATGATGGAATTTTGTCGGAATAGATTTGAAAATCAAATTTGATATTTGAATCGAGTTGTCCGAAACTTGATAAATTAAAATTGATGGAATTGGTTGTTGGAATGTAGGATCTCTGATCAACAAATCGCACAATATGCGGTTCACTCAAGGTATGCCATTATGCTTTTTTAGCTTTTCCTAATTTGATTCTTTAATCACTACTTACGTTTATTGATATTTTATGATGGATTTGGAAAAATGTGATATGTTTTTGCAATCATACACATTATCTTGAATAGGAGCTTAAAATTAATATGTAGTCTTTCAATTTACCTGATAGTATGTCTGAATGGATCGATTGTGATGTGTCCGATGTCCGTAAAGGAAAATATGATATTTGAACCTAAATGGTTCTAAATTCGAAAAACACAAAAAATGATGGAATTTTACCCGAATTGGATTGAAAATATCAAGTTGTGTTAAACTTGATAATTGAATTGTTGGTATAAAAAGGTTGGATTGTGTTTTGTCCCTATGTCCCTAAAGTAAATATGATATTTGACCATTTGCGGTTCTAAATTCGAAAAACAAAAAAGATGATGGAATTTTGTCGGAATAGATTTGAAAATCAAATTTGATATTTGAATCAAGTTGTCCAAAATTTGATAAATTAAAATTGATGGAATCGGTTGTTGGAATGTAGGATCTCTGATCAACAAATCGCAAAATATGCGGTTCACTCAAGGTATGCCATTATGCTTTTTTAGCTATTCCTAATTTGATTCTTTAATCACTACTTACGTTTATTGATATTTTATGATGGATTTGGAAAAATGTGATATGTTTCTGCAATCATACACATTATCTTGAATAGGAGCTTAAAATTAATATGTAGTCTTTCAATTTACCTGATAGTATGTCTGTATTTGAACCTAAATAGTTCTAAATTCGAAAAACACAAAAAATGATGGAATTTTACCCGAATTGGATTGAAAATATCAAGTTGTGTTAAACTTGATAATTGAATTGTGGGTATAAAAAGGTTGGATTGTGTTTTGTCCCTATGTCCCTAAAGTAAATATGATATTTGACCATTTGCGGTTCTAAATTCGAAAAACTAAAAAGATGATGGAATTTTGTCGGAATAGATTTGAAAATCAAATTTGATATTTGAATCGAGTTGTCCGAAACTTGATAAATTAAAATTGATGGAATTGGTTGTTGGAATGTAGGATCTCTGATCAACAAATCGCACAATATGCGGTTCACTCAAGGTATGCCATTATGCTTTTTTAGCTTTTCCTAATTTGATTCTTTAATCACTACTTACGTTTATTGATATTTTATGATGGATTTGGAAAAATGTGATATGTTTTTGCAATCATACACATTATCTTGAATAGGAGCTTAAAATTAATATGTAGTCTTTCAATTTACCTGATAGTATGTCTGAATGGATCGATTGTGATGTGTCCGATGTCCGTAAAGGAAAACATGATATTTGAACCTAAATGGTTCTAAATTCGAAAAACACAAAAAATGATGGAATTTTACCCGAATTGGATTGAAAATATCAAGTTGTGTTAAACTTGATAATTGAATTGTTGGTATAAAAAGGTTGGATTGTGTTTTGTCCCTATGTCCCTAAAGTAAATATGATATTTGACCATTTGCGGTTCTAAATTCGAAAAACAAAAAAGATGATGGAATTTTGTCGGAATAGATTTGAAAATCAAATTTGATATTTGAATCAAGTTGTCCGAAACTTGATAAATTAAAATTGATGGAATCGGTTGTTGGAATGTAGGATCTCTGATCAACAAATCGCAAAATATGCGGTTCACTCAAGGTATGCCATTATGCTTTTTTAGCTATTCCTAATTTGATTCTTTAATCACTACTTACGTTTATTGATATTTTATGATGGATTTGGAAAAATGTGATATGTTTTTGCAATCATACACATTATCTTGAATAGGAGCTTAAAATTAATATGTAGTCTTTCAATTTACCTGATAGTATGTCTGTATTTGAACCTAAATAGTTCTAAATTCGAAAAACACAAAAAATGATGGAATTTTACCCGAATTGGATTGAAAATATCAAGTTGTGTTAAACTTGATAATTGAATTGTTGGTATAAAAAGGTTGGATTGTGTTTTGTCCCTATGTCCCTAAAGTAAATATGATATTTGACCATTTGTGGTTCTAAATTCGAAAAACAAAAAAGATGATGGAATTTTGTCGGAATAGATTTGAAAATCAAATTTGATATTTGAATCGAGTTGTCCGAAACTTGATAAATTAAAATTGATGGAATTGGTTGTTGGAATGTAGGATCTCTGATCAACAAATCGCACAATATGCGGTTCACTCAAGGTATGCCATTATGCTTTTTTAGCTTTTCCTAATTTGATTCTTTAATCACTACTTACGTTTATTGATATTTTATGATGGATTTGGAAAAATGTGATATGTTTTTGCAATCATACACATTATCTTGAATAGGAGCTTAAAATTAATATGTAGTCTTTCAATTTACCTGATAGTATGTCTGAATGGATCGATTGTGATGTGTCCGATGTCCGTAAAGGAAAATATGATATTTGAACCTAAATGGTTCTAAATTCGAAAAACACAAAAAATGATGGAATTTTACCCGAATTGGATTGAAAATATCAAGTTGTGTTAAACTTGATAATTGAATTGTTGGTATAAAAAGGTTGGATTGTGTTTTGTCCCTATGTCCCTAAAGTAAATATGATATTTGACCATTTGCGGTTCTAAATTCGAAAAACAAAAAAGATGATGGAATTTTGTCGGAATAGATTTGAAAATCAAATTTGATATTTGAATCAAGTTGTCCAAAATTTGATAAATTAAAATTGATGGAATCGGTTGTTGGAATGTAGGATCTCTGATCAACAAATCGCAAAATATGCGGTTCACTCAAGGTATGCCATTATGCTTTTTTAGCTATTCCTAATTTGATTCTTTAATCACTACTTACGTTTATTGATATTTTATGATGGATTTGGAAAAATGTGATATGTTTCTGCAATCATACACATTATCTTGAATAGGAGCTTAAAATTAATATGTAGTCTTTCAATTTACCTGATAGTATGTCTGTATTTGAACCTAAATAGTTCTAAATTCGAAAAACACAAAAAATGATGGAATTTTACCCGAATTGGATTGAAAATATCAAGTTGTGTTAAACTTGATAATTGAATTGTGGGTATAAAAAGGTTGGATTGTGTTTTGTCCCTATGTCCCTAAAGTAAATATGATATTTGACCATTTGCGGTTCTAAATTCGAAAAACTAAAAAGATGATGGAATTTTGTCGGAATAGATTTGAAAATCAAATTTGATATTTGAATCGAGTTGTCCGAAACTTGATAAATTAAAATTGATGGAATTGGTTGTTGGAATGTAGGATCTCTGATCAACAAATCGCACAATATGCGGTTCACTCAAGGTATGCCATTATGCTTTTTTAGCTTTTCCTAATTTGATTCTTTAATCACTACTTACGTTTATTGATATTTTATGATGGATTTGGAAAAATGTGATATGTTTTTGCAATCATACACATTATCTTGAATAGGAGCTTAAAATTAATATGTAGTCTTTCAATTTACCTGATAGTATGTCTGAATGGATCGATTGTGATGTGTCCGATGTCCGTAAAGGAAAACATGATATTTGAACCTAAATGGTTCTAAATTCGAAAAACACAAAAAATGATGGAATTTTACCCGAATTGGATTGAAAATATCAAGTTGTGTTAAACTTGATAATTGAATTGTTGGTATAAAAAGGTTGGATTGTGTTTTGTCCCTATGTCCCTAAAGTAAATATGATATTTGACCATTTGCGGTTCTAAATTCGAAAAACAAAAAAGATGATGGAATTTTGTCGGAATAGATTTGAAAATCAAATTTGATATTTGAATCAAGTTGTCCAAAATTTGATAAATTAAAATTGATGGAATCGGTTGTTGGAATGTAGGATCTCTGATCAACAAATCGCAAAATATGCGGTTCACTCAAGGTATGCCATTATGCTTTTTTAGCTATTCCTAATTTGATTCTTTAATCACTACTTACGTTTATTGATATTTTATGATGGATTTGGAAAAATGTGATATGTTTTTGCAATCATACACATTATCTTGAATAGGAGCTTAAAATTAATATGTAGTCTTTCAATTTACCTGATAGTATGTCTGTATTTGAACCTAAATAGTTCTAAATTCGAAAAACACAAAAAATGATGGAATTTTACCCGAATTGGATTGAAAATATCAAGTTGTGTTAAACTTGATAATTGAATTGTTGGTATAAAAAGGTTGGATTGTGTTTTGTCCCTATGTCCCTAAAGTAAATATGATATTTGACCATTTGTGGTTCTAAATTCGAAAAACAAAAAAGATGATGGAAATTTGTCGGAATAGATTTGAAAATCAAATTTGATATTTGAATCGAGTTGTCCGAAACTTGATAAATTAAAATTGATGGAATTGGTTGTTGGAATGTAGGATCGCTGATCAACAAATCGCACAATATGCGGTTCACTCAAGGTATGCCATTATGCTTTTTTAGCTTTTCCTAATTTGATTCTTTAATCACTACTTACGTTTATTGATATTTTACGATGGATTTGGAAAAATGTGATATGTTTTTGCAATCATACACATTATCTTGAATAGGAGCTTAAAATTAATATGTAGTCTTTCAATTTACCTGATAGTATATCTGTTTGGATCGATTGTGATGTGTCCGATGTCCGTAAAGGAAAATATGATATTTGAACCTAAATGGTTCTACATTCGAAAAACACAAAAAATGATGGAATTTTACCCGAATTGGATTGAAAATATCAAGTTGTGTTAAACTTGATAATTGAATTGTTGGTATAAAAAGGTTGGATTGTGTTTTGTCCCTATGTCCCTAAAGTAAATATGATATTTGACCATTTGCGGTTCTAAATTCGAAAAACAAAAAAGATGATGGAATTTTGTCGGAATAGATTTGAAAATCAAATTTGATATTTGAATCAAGTTGTCCGAAACTTGATAAATTAAAATTGATGGAATCGGTTGTTGGAATGTAGGATCTCTGATCAACAAATCGCAAAATATGCGGTTCACTCAAGGTATGCCATTATGCTTTTTTAGCTATTCCTAATTTGATTCTTTAATCACTACTTACGTTTATTGATATTTTATGATGGATTTGGAAAAATGTGATATGTTTTTGCAATCATACACATTATCTTGAATAGGAGCTTAAAATTAATATGTAGTCTTTCAATTTACCTGATAGTATGTCTGTATTTGAACCTAAATAGTTCTAAATTCGAAAAACACAAAAAATGATGGAATTTTACCCGAATTGGATTGAAAATATCAAGTTGTGTTAAACTTGATAATTGAATTGTTGGTATAAAAAGGTTGGATTGTGTTTTGTCCCTATGTCCCTAAAGTAAATATGATATTTGACCATTTGCAGTTCTAAATTCGAAAAACTAAAAAGATGATGGAATTTTGTCGGAATAGATTTGAAAATCAAATTTTATATTTGAATCAAGTTGTCCTAAACTTGATAAATTAAAATTGATGGAATCGGTTGTTGGAATGTAGGATCTCTGATCAACAAATCGCAAAATATGCGGTTCACTCAAGGTATGCCATTATACTTTTTTAGCTATTCCTAATTTGATTCTTTAATCACTACTTACGTTTATTGATATTTTATGATGGATTTGGAAAAATGTGATATGTGTTTGCAATCATACTCATTATCTTGAATAGGAGCTTAAAATTAATATGTAGTCTTTCAATTTACCTGATAGTATATCTGAATGGATCGATTGTGATGTGTCCGATGTCCGTAAATGAAAATATGATATTTGAACCTAAATGGTTCTAAATTCGAAAAACACAAAAAATGATGGAATTTTACCCGAATTGGATTGAAAATATCAAGTTGTGTTAAACTTGATAATTGAATTGTTGGTATAAAAAGGTTGGATTGTGTTTTGTCCCTATGTCCCTAAAGTAAATATGATATTTGACCATTTGTGGTTCTAAATTCGAAAAACAAAAAAGATGATGGAATTTTGTCGGAATAGATTTGAAAATCAAATTTGATATTTGAATCGAGTTGTCCTAAACTTGATAAATTAAAATTGATGGAATCGGTGGTTGGAATGTAGGATCTCTGATCAACAAATCGCAAAATATGCGGTTCACTCAAGGTATGTCATTATGCTTTTTTAGCTATTCCTAATTTGATCCTTTAATCACTACTTACGTTTATTGATATTTTATGATGGATTTGGAAAAATGTGATATGTTTTTGCAATCATACACATTATCTTGAATAGGAGCTTAAAATTAATATGTAGTCTTTCAATTTACCTGATAGTATATCTGTATGGATCGATTGTGATGTGTCCGATGTCCGTAAAGGAAAATATGATATTTGAACCTAAATGGTTCTAAATTCGAAAAACACAAAAAATGATGGAATTTTACCCGAATTGGATTGAAAATATCAAGTTGTGTTAAACTTGATAATTGAATTGTTGGTATAAAAAGGTTGGATTGTGTTTTGTCCCTATGTCCCTAAAGTAAATATGATATTTGACCATTTGCGGTTCTAAATTCGAAAAACAAAAAAGATGATGGAATTTGGTCGGAATAGATTTGAAAATCAAATTTGATATTTGAATCAAGTTCTCCGAAACTTCATAAATTAAAATTGATGGAATCGATTGTTGGAATGTAGGATCTGTGATCAACAAATCGCAAAATATGCGGTTCACTCAAGGTGTGCCATTATGCTTTTTTAGCTATTCCTAATTTGATTCTTTAATCACTACTTACGTTTAATGATATTTTATGATGGATTTGGAAAAATGTGATATGTTTTTGCAATCATACACATTATCTTGAATAGGAGCTTAAAATTAATATGGAGTCTTTCAATTTTCCTGATAGTATGTCTGAATGGATCGATTGTGATGTGTCCGATGTCCGTAAATGAAAATATGATATTTGAACCAAAATAGTTCTAAATTCGAAAAACACAAAAAATGATGGAATTTTACCCGAATTGGATTGAAAATATCAAGTTGTGTTAAACTTGATAATTGAATTGTTGGTATAAAAAGGTTGGATTGTGTTTTGTCCCTATGTCCCTAAAGTAAATATGATATTTGACCATTTGCGGTTCTAAATTCGAAAAACAAAAAAGATGATGGAATTTTGTCGGAATAGATTTGAAAATCAAATTTGATATTTGAATCAAGTTGTCCGAAACTTGATAAATTAAAATTGATGGAATCGGTTGTTGGAATGTAGGATCTCTGATCAACAAATCGCAAAATATGCGGTTCACTCAAGGTATGCCATTATGCTTTTTTAGCTATTCCTAATTTGATTCTTTAATCACTACTTACGTTTATTGATATTTTATGATGGATTTGGAAAAATGTGATATGTTTTTGCAATCATACACATTATCTTGAATAGGAGCTTAAAATTAATATGTAGTCTTTCAATTTACCTGATAGTATGTCTGTATTTGAACCTAAATAGTTCTAAATTCGAAAAACACAAAAAATGATGGAATTTTACCCGAATTGGATTGAAAATATCAAGTTGTGTTAAACTTGATAATTGAATTGTTGGTATAAAAAGGTTGGATTGTGTTTTGTCCCTATGTCCCTAAAGTAAATATGATATTTGACCATTTGTGGTTCTAAATTCGAAAAACAAAAAAGATGATGGAATTTTGTCGGAATAGATTTGAAAATCAAATTTGATATTTGAATCGAGTTGTCCGAAACTTGATAAATTAAAATTGATGGAATTGGTTGTTGGAATGTAGGATCTCTGATCAACAAATCGCACAATATGCGGTTCACTCAAGGTATGCCATTATGCTTTTTTAGCTTTTCCTAATTTGATTCTTTAATCACTACTTACGTTTATTGATATTTTATGATGGATTTGGAAAAATGTGATATGTTTTTGCAATCATACACATTATCTTGAATAGGAGCTTAAAATTAATATGTAGTCTTTCAATTTACCTGATAGTATGTCTGAATGGATCGATTGTGATGTGTCCGATGTCCGTAAAGGAAAATATGATATTTGAACCTAAATGGTTCTAAATTCGAAAAACACAAAAAATGATGGAATTTTACCCGAATTGGATTGAAAATATCAAGTTGTGTTAAACTTGATAATTGAATTGTTGGTATAAAAAGGTTGGATTGTGTTTTGTCCCTATGTCCCTAAAGTAAATATGATATTTGACCATTTGCGGTTCTAAATTCGAAAAACAAAAAAGATGATGGAATTTTGTCGGAATAGATTTGAAAATCAAATTTGATATTTGAATCAAGTTGTCCAAAATTTGATAAATTAAAATTGATGGAATCGGTTGTTGGAATGTAGGATCTCTGATCAACAAATCGCAAAATATGCGGTTCACTCAAGGTATGCCATTATGCTTTTTTAGCTATTCCTAATTTGATTCTTTAATCACTACTTACGTTTATTGATATTTTATGATGGATTTGGAAAAATGTGATATGTTTCTGCAATCATACACATTATCTTGAATAGGAGCTTAAAATTAATATGTAGTCTTTCAATTTACCTGATAGTATGTCTGTATTTGAACCTAAATAGTTCTAAATTCGAAAAACACAAAAAATGATGGAATTTTACCCGAATTGGATTGAAAATATCAAGTTGTGTTAAACTTGATAATTGAATTGTGGGTATAAAAAGGTTGGATTGTGTTTTGTCCCTATGTCCCTAAAGTAAATATGATATTTGACCATTTGCGGTTCTAAATTCGAAAAACTAAAAAGATGATGGAATTTTGTCGGAATAGATTTGAAAATCAAATTTGATATTTGAATCGAGTTGTCCGAAACTTGATAAATTAAAATTGATGGAATTGGTTGTTGGAATGTAGGATCTCTGATCAACAAATCGCACAATATGCGGTTCACTCAAGGTATGCCATTATGCTTTTTTAGCTTTTCCTAATTTGATTCTTTAATCACTACTTACGTTTATTGATATTTTATGATGGATTTGGAAAAATGTGATATGTTTTTGCAATCATACACATTATCTTGAATAGGAGCTTAAAATTAATATGTAGTCTTTCAATTTACCTGATAGTATGTCTGAATGGATCGATTGTGTTGTGTCCGATGTCCGTAAAGGAAAACATGATATTTGAACCTAAATGGTTCTAAATTCGAAAAACACAAAAAATGATGGAATTTTACCCGAATTGGATTGAAAATATCAAGTTGTGTTAAACTTGATAATTGAATTGTTGGTATAAAAAGGTTGGATTGTGTTTTGTCCCTATGTCCCTAAAGTAAATATGATATTTGACCATTTGCGGTTCTAAATTCGAAAAACAAAAAAGATGATGGAATTTTGTCGGAATAGATTTGAAAATCAAATTTGATATTTGAATCAAGTTGTCCAAAATTTGATAAATTAAAATTGATGGAATCGGTTGTTGGAAAGTAGGATCTCTGATCAACAAATCGCAAAATATGCGGTTCACTCAAGGTATGCCATTATGCTTTTTTAGCTATTCCTAATTTGATTCTTTAATCACTACTTACGTTTATTGATATTTTATGATGGATTTGGAAAAATGTGATATGTTTTTGCAATCATACACATTATCTTGAATAGGAGCTTAAAATTAATATGTAGTCTTTCAATTTACCTGATAGTATGTCTGTATTTGAACCTAAATAGTTCTAAATTCGAAAAACACAAAAAATGATGGAATTTTACCCGAATTGGATTGAAAATATCAAGTTGTGTTAAACTTGATAATTGAATTGTTGGTATAAAAAGGTTGGATTGTGTTTTGTCCCTATGTCCCTAAAGTAAATATGATATTTGACCATTTGTGGTTCTAAATTCGAAAAACAAAAAAGATGATGGAAATTTGTCGGAATAGATTTGAAAATCAAATTTGATATTTGAATCGAGTTGTCCGAAACTTGATAAATTAAAATTGATGGAATTGGTTGTTGGAATGTAGGATCGCTGATCAACAAATCGCACAATATGCGGTTCACTCAAGGTATGCCATTATGCTTTTTTAGCTTTTCCTAATTTGATTCTTTAATCACTACTTACGTTTATTGATATTTTACGATGGATTTGGAAAAATGTGATATGTTTTTGCAATCATACACATTATCTTGAATAGGAGCTTAAAATTAATATGTAGTCTTCCAATTTACCTGATAGTATGTCTGAATGGATCGATTGTGATGTGTCCGATGTCCGTAAAGGAAAATATGATATTTGAACCTAAATGGTTCTAAATTCGAAAAACACAAAAAATGATGGAATTTTACCGGAATTGGATTGAAAATATCAAGTTGTGTTAAACTTGATAATTGAATTGTTGGTATAAAAAGGTTGGATTGTGTTTTGTCCCTATGCCCTAAAGTAAATATGATATTTGACCATTTGCGGTTCTAAATTCGAAAAACAAAAAAGATGATGGAATTTTGTCGGAATAGATTTGAAAATCAAATTTGATATTTGAATCAACTTGTCCGAAACTTGATAAATTAAAATTGATGGAATCGGTTGTTGGAATGTAGGATCTCTGATCAACAAATCGCAAAATATGCGGTTCACTCAAGGTATGCCATTATGCTTTTTTAGCTATTCCTAATTTGATTCTTTAATCACTACTTACGTTTATTGATATTTTATGATGGATTTGGAAAAATGTGATATGTTTTTGCAATCATACACATTATCTTGAATAGGAGCTTAAAATTAATATGTAGTCTTTCAATTTACCTGATAGTATGTCTGTATTTGAACCTAAATAGTTCTAAATTCGAAAAACACAAAAAATGATGGAATTTTACCCGAATTGGATTGAAAATATCAAGTTGTGTTAAACTTGATAATTGAATTGTTGGTATAAAAAGGTTGGATTGTGTTTTGTCCCTATGTCCCTAAAGTAAATATGATATTTGACCATTTGTGGTTCTAAATTCGAAAAACAAAAAAGATGATGGAAATTTGTCGGAATAGATTTGAAAATCAAATTTGATATTTGAATCGAGTTGTCCGAAACTTGATAAATTAAAATTGATGGAATTGGTTGTTGGAATGTAGGATCGCTGATCAACAAATCGCACAATATGCGGTTCACTCAAGGTATGCCATTATGCTTTTTTAGCTTTTCCTAATTTGATTCTTTAATCACTACTTACGTTTATTGATATTTTACGATGGATTTGGAAAAATGTGATATGTTTTTGCAATCATACACATTATCTTGAATAGGAGCTTAAAATTAATATGTAGTCTTCCAATTTACCTGATAGTATGTCTGAATGGATCGATTGTGATGTGTCCGATGTCCGTAAAGGAAAATATGATATTTGAACCTAAATGGTTCTAAATTCGAAAAACACAAAAAATGATGGAATTTTACCGGAATTGGATTGAAAATATCAAGTTGTGTTAAACTTGATAATTGAATTGTTGGTATAAAAAGGTTGGATTGTGTTTTGTCCCTATGCCCTAAAGTAAATATGATATTTGACCATTTGCGGTTCTAAATTCGAAAAACAAAAAAGATGATGGAATTTTGTCGGAATAGATTTGAAAATCAAATTTGATATTTGAATCAACTTGTCCGAAACTTGATAAATTAAAATTGATGGAATCGGTTGTTGGAATGTAGGATCTCTGATCAACAAATCGCAAAATATGCGGTTCACTCAAGGTATGCCATTATGCTTTTTTAGCTATTCCTAATTTGATTCTTTAATCACTACTTACGTTTATTGATATTTTATGATGGATTTGGAAAAATGTGATATGTTTTTGCAATCATACACATTATCTTGAATAGGAGCTTAAAATTAATATGTAGTCTTTCAATTTACCTGATAGTATGTCTGTATTTGAACCTAAATAGTTCTAAATTCGAAAAACACAAAAAATGATGGAATTTTACCCGAATTGGATTGAAAATATCAAGTTGTGTTAAACTTGATAATTGAATTGTTGGTATAAAAAGGTTGGATTGTGTTTTGTCCCTATGTCCCTAAAGTAAATATGATATTTGACCATTTGTGGTTCTAAATTCGAAAAACAAAAAAGATGATGGAATTTTGTCGGAATAGATTTGAAAATCAAATTTGATATTTGAATCGAGTTGTCCTAAACTTGATAAATTAAAATTGATGGAATCGGTGGTTGGAATGTAGGATCTCTGATCAACAAATCGCAAAATATGCGGTTCACTCAAGGTTTGCCATTATGCTTTTTTAGCTATTCCTAATTTGATTCTTTAATCACTACTTACGTTTATTGATATTTTATGATGGATTTGGAAAAATGTGATATGTTTTTGCAATCATACACATTATCTTGAATAGGAGCTTAAAATTAATATGTAGTCTTTCAATTTACCTGATAGTATATCTGTATGGATCGATTGTGATGTGTCCGATGTCCGTAAAGGAAAATATGATATTTGAACCTAAATGGTTCTAAATTCGAAAAACACAAAAAATGATGGAATTTTACCCGAATTGGAATGAAAATATCAAGTTGTGTTAAACTTGATAATTGAATTGTTGGTTTAAAAAGGTTGGATTGTGTTTTGTCCCTATGTCCCTAAAGTAAATATGATATTTGACCATTTGCGGTTCTAAATTCGAAAAACAAAAAAGATGATGGAATTTGGTCGGAATAGATTTGAAAATCAAATTTGATATTTGAATCAAGTTCTCCGAAACTTCATAAATTAAAATTGATGGAATCGATTGTTGGAATGTAGGATCTGTGATCAACAAATCGCAAAATATGCGGTTCACTCAAGGTGTGCCATTATGCTTTTTTAGCTATTCCTAATTTGATTCTTTAATCACTACTTACGTTTATTGATATTTTATGATGGATTTGGAAAAATGTGATATGTTTTTGCAATCATACACATTATCTTGAATAGGAGCTTATAATTAATATGTAGTCTTTCAATTTACCTGATAGTATGTCTGTATTTGAACCTAAATAGTTCTAAATTCGAAAAACACAAAAAATGATGGAATTTTACCCGAATTGGATTGAAAATATCAAGTTGTGTTAAACTTGATAATTGAATTGTTGGTATAAAAAGGTTGGATTGTGTTTTGTCCCTATGTCCCTAAAGTAAATATGATATTTGACCATTTGTGGTTCTAAATTCGAAAAACAAAAAAGATGATGGAATTTTGTCGGAATAGATTTGAAAATCAAATTTGATATTTGAATCGAGTTGTCCTAAACTTGATAAATTAAAATTGATGGAATCGGTGGTTGGAATGTAGGATCTCTGATCAACAAATCGCAAAATATGCGGTTCACTCAAGGTATGCCATTATGCTTTTTTAGCTATTCCTAATTTGATTCTTTAATCACTACTTACGTTTATTGATATTTTATGATGGATTTGGAAAAATGTGATATGTTTTTGCAATCATACACATTATCTTGAATAGGAGCTTAAAATTAATATGTAGTCTTTCAATTTACCTGATAGTATATCTGTATGGATCGATTGTGATGTGTCCGATGTCCGTAAAGGAAAATATGATATTTGAACCTAAATGGTTCTAAATTCGAAAAACACAAAAAATGATGGAATTTTACCCGAATTGGATTGAAAATATCAAGTTGTGTTAAACTTGATAATTGAATTGTTGGTATAAAAAGGTTGGATTGTGTTTTGTCCCTATGTCCCTAAAGTAAATATGATATTTGACCATTTGCGGTTCTAAATTCGAAAAACAAAAAAGATGATGGAATTTGGTCGGAATAGATTTGAAAATCAAATTTGATATTTGAATCAAGTTCTCCGAAACTTCATAAATTAAAATTGATGGAATCGATTGTTGGAATGTAGGATCTGTGATCAACAAATCGCAAAATATGCGGTTCACTCAAGGTGTGCCATTATGCTTTTTTAGCTATTCCTAATTTGATTCTTTAATCACTACTTACGTTTATTGATATTTTATGATGGATTTGGAAAAATGTGATATGTTTTTGCAATCATACACATTATCTTGAATAGGAGCTTAAAATTAATATGTAGTCTTTCAATTTTCCTGATAGTATGTTTGAATGGATCGATTGTGATGTGTCCGATGTCCGTAAATGAAAATATGATATTTGAACCTAAATAGTTCTAAATTCGAAAAACACAAAAAATGATGGAATTTTACCCGAATTGGATTGAAAATATCAAGTTGTGTTAAACTTGATAATTGAATTGTTGGTATAAAAAGGTTGGATTGTGTTTTGTCCCTATGTCCCTAAAGTAAATATGATATTTGACCATTTGCGGTTCTAAATTCGAAAAACAAAAAAGATGATGGAATTTTGTCGGAATAGATTTGAAAATCAAATTTGATATTTGAATCAAGTTGTCCGAAACTTGATAAATTAAAATTGATGGAATCGGTTGTTGGAATGTAGGATCTCTGATCAACAAATCGCAAAATATGCGGTTCAGTCAAGGTATGCCATTATGCTTTTTTAGCTATTCCTAATTTGATTCTTTAATCACTACTTACGTTTATTGATATTTTATGATGGATTTGGAAAAATGTGATATGTTTTTGCAATCATACACATTATCTTGAATAGGAGCTTAAAATTAATATGTAGTCTTTCAATTTACCTGATAGTATATCTGTATGGATCGATTGTGATGTGTCCGATGTCCGTAAAGGAAAATATGATATTTGAACCTAAATGGTTCTAAATTCGAAAAACACAAAAAATGATGGAATTTTACCCGAATTGGATTGAAAATATCAAGTTGTGTTAAACTTGATAATTGAATTGTTGGTTTAAAAAGGTTGGATTGTGTTTTGTCCCTATGTCCCTAAAGTAAATATGATATTTGACCATTTGCGGTTCTAAATTCGAAAAACAAAAAAGATGATGGAATTTGGTCGGAATAGATTTGAAAATCAAATTTGATATTTGAATCAAGTTCTCCGAAACTTCATAAATTAAAATTGATGGAATCGATTGTTGGAACGTAGGATCTGTGATCAACAAATTGCAAAATATGCGGTTCACTCAAGGTGTGCCATTATGCTTTTTTAGCTATTCCTAATTTGATTCTTTAATCACTACTTACGTTTATTGATATTTTATGATGGATTTGGAAAAATGTGATATGTTTTTGCAATCATACACATTATCTTGAATAGGAGCTTATAATTAATATGTAGTCTTTCAATTTACCTGATAGTATGTCTGTATTTGAACCTAAATAGTTCTAAATTCGAAAAACACAAAAAATGATGGAATTTTACCCGAATTGGATTGAAAATATCAAGTTGTGTTAAACTTGATAATTGAATTGTTGGTATAAAAAGGTTGGATTGTGTTTTGTCCCTATGTCCCTAAAGTAAATATGATATTTGACCATTTGTGGTTCTAAATTCGAAAAACAAAAAAGATGATGGAATTTTGTCGGAATAGATTTGAAAATCAAATTTGATATTTGAATCGAGTTGTCCTAAACTTGATAAATTAAAATTGATGGAATCGGTGGTTGGAATGTAGGATCTCTGATCAACAAATCGCAAAATATGCGGTTCACTCAAGGTATGCCATTATGCTTTTTTAGCTAATCCTAATTTGATTCTTTAATCACTACTTACGTTTATTGATATTTTATGATGGATTTGGAAAAATGTGATATGTTTTTGCAATCATACACATTATCTTGAATAGGAGCTTAAAATTAATATGTAGTCTTTCAATTTACCTGATAGTATATCTGTATGGATCGATTGTGATGTGTCCGATGTCCGTAAAGGAAAATATGATATTTGAACCTAAATGGTTCTAAATTCGAAAAACACAAAAAATGATGGAATTTTACCCGAATTGGATTGAAAATATCAAGTTGTGTTAAACTTGATAATTGAATTGTTGGTATAAAAAGGTTGGATTGTGTTTTGTCCCTATGTCCCTAAAGTAAATATGATATTTGACCATTTGCGGTTCTAAATTCGAAAAACAAAAAAGATGATGGAATTTGGTCGGAATAGATTTGAAAATCAAATTTGATATTTGAATCAAGTTCTCCGAAACTTCATAAATTAAAATTATTGGAATCGATTGTTTGAATGTAGGATCTGTGATCAACAAATCGCAAAATATGCGGTTCACTCAAGGTGTGCCATTATGCTTTTTTAGCTATTCCTAATTTGATTCTTTAATCACTACTTACGTTTATTGATATTTTATGATGGATTTGGAAAAATGTGATATGTTTTTGCAATCATACACATTATCTTGAATAGGAGCTTAAAATTAATATGTAGTCTTTCAATTTACCTGATAGTATGTCTGTATTTGAACCTAAATAGTTCTAAATTCGAAAAACACAAAAAATGATGGAATTTTACCCGAATTGGATTGAAAATATCAAGTTGTGTTAAACTTGATAATTGAATTGTTGGTATAAAAAGGTTGGATTGTGTTTTGTCCCTATGTCCCTAAAGTAAATATGACATTTGACCATTTGTGGTTCTAAATTCGAAAAACAAAAAAGATGATGGAATTTTGTCGGAATAGATTTGAAAATCAAATTTGATATTTGAATCAAGTTGTCCAAAATTTGATAAATTAAAATTGATGGAATCGGTTGTTGGAATGTAGGATCTCTGATCAACAAATCGCAAAATATGCGGTTCACTCAAGGTATGCCATTATGCTTTTTTAGCTATTCCTAATTTGATTCTTTAATCACTACTTACGTTTATTGATATTTTATGATGGATTTGGAAAAATGTGATATGTTTCTGCTATCATACACATTATCTTGAATAGGAGCTTAAAATTAATATGTAGTCTTTCAATTTACCTGATAGTATGTCTGTATTTGAACCTAAATAGTTCTAAATTCGAAAAACACAAAAAATGATGGAATTTTACCCGAATTGGATTGAAAATATCAAGTTGTGTTAAACTTGATAATTGAATTGTTGGTATAAAAAGGTTGGATTGTGTTTTGTCCCTATGTCCCTAAAGTAAATATGATATTTGACCATTTGCGGTTCTAAATTCGAAAAACTAAAAAGATGATGGAATTTTGTCGGAATAGATTTGAAAATCAAATTTGATATTTGAATCAAGTTGTCCGAAACTTGATAAATTAAAATTGATGGAATCGGTTGTTGGAATGTAGGATCTCTGATCAACAAATCGCAAAATATGCGGTTCACTCAAGGTATGCCATTATGCTTTTTTAGCTATTCCTAATTTAATTCTTTAATCACTACTTACGTTTATTGATATTTTATGATGGATTTGGAAAAATGTGATATGTTTTTGCAATCATACACATTATCTTGAATAGGAGCTTAAAATTAATATGTAGTCTTTCAATTTACCTGATAGTATATCTGTATGGATCGATTGTGATGTGTCCGATGTCCGTAAAGGAAAATATGATATTTGAACCTAAATGGTTCTAAATTCGAAAAACACAAAAAATGATGGAATTTTACCCGAATTGGAATGAAAATATCAAGTTGTGTTAAACTTGATAATTGAATTGTTGGTATAAAAAGGTTGGATTGTGTTTTGTCCCTATGTCCCTAAAGTAAATATGATATTTGACCATTTGCGGTTCTAAATTCGAAAAACAAAAAAGATGATGGAATTTGGTCGGAATAGATTTGAAAATCAAATTTGATATTTGAATCAAGTTCTCCGAAACTTCATAAATTAAAATTATTGGAATCGATTGTTGGAATGTAGGATCTGTGATCAACAAATCGCAAAATATGCGGTTCACTCAAGGTGTGCCATTATGCTTTTTTAGCTATTCCTAATTTGATTCTTTAATCACTACTTACGTTTATTGATATTTTATGATGGATTTGGAAAAATGTGATATGTTTTTGCAATCATACACATTATCTTGAATAGGAGCTTAAAATTAATATGTAGTCTTTCAATTTTCCTGATAGTATGTTTGAATGGATCGATTGTGATGTGTCCGATGTCCGTAAATGAAAATATGATATTTGAACCTAAATAGTTCTAAATTCGAAAAACACAAAAAATGATGGAATTTTACCCGAATTGGATTGAAAATATCAAGTTGTGTTAAACTTGATAATTGAATTGTTGGTATAAAAAGGTTGGATTGTGTTTTGTCCCTATGTCCCTAAAGTAAATATGATATTTGACCATTTGCGGTTCTAAATTCGAAAAACAAAAAAGATGATGGAATTTTGTCGGAATAGATTTGAAAATCAAATTTGATATTTGAATCAAGTTGTCCGAAACTTGATAAATTAAAATTGATGGAATCGGTTGTTGGAATGTAGGATCTCTGATCAACAAATCGCAAAATATGCGGTTCACTCAAGGTATGCCATTATGCTTTTTTAGCTATTCCTAATTTGATTCTTTAATCACTACTTACGTTTATTGATATTTTATGATGGATTTGGAAAAATGTGATATGTTTTTGCAATCATACACATTATCTTGAATAGGAGCTTAAAATTAATATGTAGTCTTTCAATTTACCTGATAGTATGTCTGTATTTGAACCTAAATAGTTCTAAATTCGAAAAACACAAAAAATGATGGAATTTTACCCGAATTGGATTGAAAATATCAAGTTGTGTTAAACTTGATAATTGAATTGTTGGTATAAAAAGGTTGGATTGTGTTTTGTCCCTATGTCCCTAAAGTAAAAATGATATTTGACCATTTGTGGTTCTAAATTCGAAAAACAAAAAAGATGATGGAATTTTGTCGGAATAGATTTGAAAATCAAATTTGATATTTGAATCAAGTTGTCCAAAATTTGATAAATTAAAATTGATGGAATCGGTTGTTGGAATGTAGGATCTCTGATCAACAAATCGCAAAATATGCGGTTCACTCAAGGTATGCCATTATGCTTTTTTAGCTATTCCTAATTTGATTCTTTAATCACTACTTACGTTTATTGATATTTTATGATGGATTTGGAAAAATGTGATATGTTTCTGCAATCATACACATTATCTTGAATAGGAGCTTAAAATTAATATGTAGTCTTTCAATTTACCTGATAGTATGTCTGTATTTGAACCTAAATAGTTCTAAATTCGAAAAACACAAAAAATGATGGAATTTTACCCGAATTGGATTGAAAATATCAAGTTGTGTTAAACTTGATAATTGAATTGTTGGTATAAAAAGGTTGGATTGTATAACGCCCCAACTAAAATACCTAGAATATTTAGTCGAGACATACATAATGGATCTGAGTACAAATAAATTTCTGGATTAAATAAACGAGATACAACTTGTTTCAGATACAAAGTATTTAAACGAATAAAATACAGCGGAAAAGCTAGTATTCTGAGTAAACACGATAATAAACTTAAAAGCAAGACGAAGAAATAAAGTCTTCAAGGCGGACAATCCAAGCTCAGCTCCAACTGTCAGCCTCCTACCTGGTCCTTGCTCCGAATATCCTGTTTACCTAAAAAAAATTGATTTGGAGTGGGGTGAGACTACTAAGCCTCAGTGAGTCCTACTACCCTCCTAGAGGTGACTACACCGGGGGCACCTAATCAGTCATAACAATATATATACACATAACATAATCCATAAGTAATGATAAGGTGTAACACATAATTAATCTTGTTCGTTTTAAACACAAGGACACTCTGAGGTGAGCCTGTCTCAGAGGCCTGCCCTATCCGTCAACCGATTCGGTCACGGCATGAAGCTCACATAATACATATCCTGATGGATTATCCCATTGGGAGTCCATATTGGCGACATAGGTCGCATCTGATTTGACTGATACTAAAATTGTATTCTTACTACCATAATTCCCAAAATCCCGGGGAGCATACATTCCTAATTAATTCTAGGTTATGCCCTAAAGATTATCTGTGACTAACATTCTATTCGACATTATGTCATGTACGTTAATACAAATTATCTGACTCTAATGAGGGTATAAAACGAGTGTTTGAAGTTTCAATATCAATTGTAAAATATGGACTATCCTGTACAATCTCGCTTTAGCGAGTCACCAGCTCGCTATGGCGAGATTATAGGTTCTGACCTAATGTAACTCGCTGTGGCGAACAGAAGTTCGCTACGGCGAGTATCATCAGCCCAAAGCCCAGCTCGCCATGAATATTCGCTGACTACTCGCTACGGCGAGTTCCTACAGAATTTCCCTGTTTTGAAGAAATCATGATATAACAACCTAACACCTACAACCCTCATTTTAGACAGTGCGTTAACAAATAATTAACATAATATAAAATAAAATGGAGAGGAGTTTGGGATTTAAACCCCTCTCGCACAACATTTCCTAACTCCTAATTGTTATCATGCATAATCGTTATTATGGGGAAAACTAGCTAAACTAGCCTAAAGAACCCACCTGGATAAAGAAGCTTTACACTGATCATACCATAGCTCAGCAACAGCCACGAACTCTTACCAACTCACTTGAACCCCATCATGAGTGCTTGATCAAAGGATTGGAAAGGAATGATTAAAAAGGTAAGTTAGAGTTTGAGTAAGGTTTAGAGAACCGAAACTATCCCAATCAATAGCTGAAGAAGGAGTACAAGGGATTAGGAACAACTTACCAAGCTTGAAAAGGATTTCACGAGAGAGAGGCAGCACCTTGCTGCAGGCTGGCAGCAAGCATCAGCAGGGCTCCGCAAGTTCTCGCAGGATGCCGCAGGTCCCCGCAGCAGGTCCTCGCAGGATGCCGCAGGACTCCGCCAGGACCACGCAGGCAAGCCAGCTCGCCGTGGCGAGTGCTCCTGCTCGCGAGGCGAGCTGTAGCAGGTTGCATAAAATGCTCTGAAGGCAGCAGCCACGATTTAATCCTTCAACCCATGATTTGTAGTGTTTAATTCGGTCATCCACGAAGAGAAAAAGCATACATGCATCATCCAAAACAGCAAGTATGAGGATCATGGACTTTGAATCTAAAGAGGGGTTTACATGAGTTTGAAGAGGATTGGATTTCTTACCTTAGAAATTCTGAACAAAACCATTCTCTTGAGTTACTAAGAACATACAGTGGTTGCAATTCTCTTTTCTCCAGTCCAAAGCTTGATTCCACAGAGGTAATGGTCATGCATAAGAATTCTAGGGTTGGAAAGGGCAAAAGGCGTGGGAGTGAATGGAAGGATGAATGAGGATTGAAACTCATTACTGATGCTGATTGCAAGATGATCATGAGGTGAAGAAATCAGAATTTGAGATTGAAAGGGGTGAAGCTAGTGTTTGGGGCGTGAGAACAAATTGAAGAGGAAGGGGTGTTTGTTGAGATGCTTACCTTGATTCTTAAGGTCTAAGGAACATAATTCTTGGATTGCATGTGAAGTTTGGGGTTGATTTGGCTCAAGGAGGTGGGATTAGAGAATGAGGGCGTGAGGGAGAAGAGAGGAAGGAGCATTCTGTTCTTTTGCTTCAGCAAAAATGAAATGGAGAGATAGTCTTGGTTACTTTTATTCATTTACATAGAGTGGGTCCCACTTATACCAATAGAATGTCATACAACTTCCTCATTTTAATTACTTACTAGTTTGACAAGCTCTCACTTATTTCATAATTTCTCTTCTCTATGAATTGGAATACTTCCAAATAGTCCCAATAATCTTCTCTAATACCCATTAATTAATAACCCTTCTATTAATTAATTTGAAATGTTACAATCTACCCTCCTTAAAGAAATTTCGTCCTCGAAATTTAGAATTCCTTCATTCCACAACAGGGTAGGTTGTTAGGTTTGTATCTGGAACTGCACTTCGTCCAGTCTTCAGTTTAAAGTATACAATCCCTTGGAATAAAACTTTCCTCTCTTGAGGTTACTGGTTAAAGATTATCCTTACATTCTCAAAGGTTCCAGTGATGCGCACTCTGATTCAAGTACTTACTGTCACCTTCTGACAGTGTCATAGCCTTCTTAGTTTAGTTTCATGCTCCTCTGCTTCTACTACGATTATGCTTCTTTCACTACGATTGACCTCGTTCCAAATACTTCACCTTCTTAGAAGGTCGGTATCTGGCCTGGTTGGTACACACTTAACTAGGGTCAAAACTGCGCGCTCTTATGGGCATCATTCAGATCAGTCCCTCTACAGACGTTTTTCCTTTCTGATCACCTTCATGCATAACACGTCGTCTGTACATATGTACCACAGTGTCGTCTACTACTCCAGGATCGATTTAAATATAAAACGAGTGGAAAATTGTCTAAACACTACTGATTCTTCTGTCAACAAGTCAGACTCGCCTGCAGATGAACCTATAGTTGTCCGATAAAATCCCACCTACAGTTTAATCCATCCTGGCCCAACACAGTGATCAAGTTGCACTTCCATCATGCATATACACTTAGGTTTAGGTTATCTCTTAAAGTTAAGAATTATTCTCGTTTGCGGTCCTTCGCTGATATGTATTGCACGAGGCTTGTCTAATCGGTCGGGTTCCGCACTCGACCAATTTTGAACAATCTGGGTTTGAACTTATATTACTCAGGCTGAAAAGTTTGGCAAAGCTTAGGACGGTATGCTGAATTAACCGATGGATCCTTATGATAACAGTACGAGTTTGATTAATATGAGTCATTACCCTAATGAGTAATTTAATTCCTTCACTTAAGTGGACTGGCTGAAGAAGTCTAGGCTTGAAGTCGGAATACCCGGGTCAAATTACTCAGGCTGAACACTCAGTCTCACGAGGTTACGGTAGGCAAGGCTGATAAGTCGAACATACGGCAGAGACACTAGGATCAACAAGATAATCTAATCAAGAATTTAGGAAGAAATCGAAGGGCTGGAATTCCCAATACTGGTGTCGTTAGAGCGACTGATTTTCTCTGAATTGGAATTAACTATAACCTTAGATCTGAATTCGGCTGCAGGGTTCCGACGAATACGGTTAACCAACTAAGTTGGGGATCTTATTACAAGGCTTGAATGTACGAAGTCCTAATGATTTGCTGACACGGAGCGACGTCATTTGTGTCGGAAGAGATGAGGTTGCTACTTAACAGGTTAACTAACGTTCGAGAGTTGAATTGGAAACTATCCGTGGTTCTCCAGGCAATAGATTTCCACAAATACGAATGAGTTACTTAACGGCATAACTGAAAGACTAAAAGCATGGAGTAGGATTATTTAAGAGTGATGCTTCACGACATCAGCGCGACTGACTGACGTCGATAAATCTGGGTAGCTGAATCTGATTTGAATTTTGTGTGGAGTACCTGACTGACAGGCAGCTTCAGACATGAGGAAGAATATGCGTCTAAGACGTAACTCAGATGAGTTAGAGCGAATACGCGTTCGTAGTGTTCCAAGAACTACGGACGGGGAATTTGGACATTGTTCGGCTCGAATCAAGGTTAAAAGAAGGCCCAGATATACAAAAGTAACTGATGATTGGTCTCCTTCTGGTTCACACCCATACTCTACAGTTCTACTTTCTATTTCCTCAGACTAGGACAATAAAGTCTTTGCTCAGGCTTCTAGCTAGCTAAGTCTCACAGGGAGGTTTAACTCTGATTGATGATCTCTCAGCTGACAGGTGCTGGAATAGTTAAGGTTATCGGTGTCTAATTGGAGCTAATGTTAAACTTAATCTCTTTTCTCTGGGTAGTAATACACGGCTGGAAACTGGTCTAGGTGATAAGTGTCACTAATAAGGTCTCTCATACGTTACATTTATCAAAACATGTTTCCTACGGTTTGATACTAAAGCTTTGATAAAAACGGCCGATAGAGTCTAATCCTTGAACTATCTAGCGAGCAGGTTTCTGGTACATACTACAAATCTAATGATGGCAGAATGATAACTCTTTTGTATGGTTAACTAATACTATTGATTTCTCAACTAACTGGTTCAAAGGTTGAATACGTCTAGAAAAGGTCAATCCTATTATGAAACTGAGCTTCCGGTCTCTAAGCTATTCAATGACAAGGTAATTACGGATCGATTCGTCAACTATTAGAGCTAACGGTAAGACTTAACGGTGATACTAGCTATACTTAATCTGATGCGACTACCGGTAATTATTGACAGGTTACACCAAGTCGCTGACATCTAAGGGAATAATCTTAGGTGTTTACTTTATAGGTTCACGGCAAGAGAATACAAGATATAGGTGTTCTAGAGGATGGTCTAATAGAATGACATCGAAAAGGATACTGGAATGTGCTCGGGTCCATATCTTGGTTTCTCTAACCTATGTGATTCGTCTTAAGGTCTATATTGTTGGAAACATTTAACAGGTTAACTATACTGGGTCACTGATCTAGGAACATAGAGGTGATGGTATTTAATGTGATTCCTTAGGTACGGTATTGCCAAAAGAGTATTCCTAGCTTTGATGGGAGGTATGTTTAGACTTACAAGGTTAGGTTCTATTATTGGCATCTAATCGTTCGATGATAATTGTTCTATAGACTAGCTTAGGTGGTTTGTGTGGTTACTAGAAGTTTACTATCTGTCCGACTTCTCGGCACCTAAGGGTTCTTGTCTCGCACTTTGACAACTAGTGGTTTAGGAAAGAAGTTTGGATTTTAAATCTCTACTGCTAAATATTGCTTAAGTCTTTATTGGATTCCTGTTACGATGATGTATGTCAGGTCCACTATGCTAAGTTTGGTTATTATAATTACTTATTTATGTGCTATTACTTAATGTGTCACGTTGGATGTGGTACCGCTAAAAGGAAAGTCTAGCTACTGTGATTAGTCAAGGCTGAGTCTTCGTTGGTCCAATTCAGGTATAGACTTCTAAGAGTTAAGGCAGTTTACCTAAGGCTACCTAACTTTTAAACATATAGGAGCTTCTTATTTACTCTGGATAACTAGACATTTAGCAACAGGCTTGGTTTACTAATTCTTATTTCTAGTGTCGGTTTTCCATAAAGAAGTATGTCCTCGTCCCATTGAGAACCTTAAGGTTTGCTAATCTTGGGTTAGGCTTAGCCAAATAGGGATTTCAAATTAATTGAACAGGTACGAGGTCTGGCTAAGTTTCTCCTAACATCGATGAATCTCTCTCACTTATGCTAAAACCCGGTAGGTAAATTGGTAAGATCCTGTAAGGGTTAGAGGCTTATCGTTAAGGTTAAAACAGCTGGACAGGGGGCATAACAACATCATGAGGCAATAACAGCCTGCTACGCTCGCTACAGCGAGTGATTACTCGCTGAGCGAGTGTGACAGATCTGGAAAAGGTTATTCTATGGTTCCTTAGTTTAACCCATTACAACACTCATACATTCCAAGTATTAACTAGATTGATTGACTGCCTACTGGTATAGAGTGTTGATGGATTCTTAAACTTGGCTGGACATAGCTCCAGATAGGGTAAGATAATTCTAAGCTTAGGAAATTCACCTGACACACTGTGTCAGTGGAATAATGTTGTGCACTGCGCACTTCAGTCATGAGGGTACACTTACTTTCCTTCAAGCTACAACCCTTTTCTCTCGTCTTGTGTTACGCGACTTACTCTTGTGGCACCATTTGCCACTGTTCCAAAATCCACTTATAAGGTTGTCCTCCAATGATAGTTCCTTGATTGCGCTTCACTACGATGTTAACGCTGGAATTTCAGAGTTCACTTCAGTTCTAAACCATAATACACTGCCTACCATACACAATACTGAGTTGATCAGGCTCAACACGCGATGGTTTCAGCGTAAACAGTCCAGATCCAAAGGGTCTGTATTGTTCGGGAAAGAATTGTTCTGACTCATGGCAAGGTCCGATACTGAATCGACCTGCTCTGATACCAATTATAACGCCCCAACTAAAATACCTAGAATATTTAGTCGAGACATACATAATGGATCTGAGTACAAATAAATTTCTGGATTAAATAAACGAGATACAACTTGTTTCAGATACAAAGTATTTAAACGAATAAAATACAGCGGAAAAGCTAGTATTCTGAGTAAACACGATAATAAACTTAAAAGCAAGACGAAGAAATAAAGTCTTCAAGGCGGACAATCCAAGCTCAGCTCCAACTGTCAGCCTCGTACCTGGTCCTTGCTCCGAATATCCTGTTTACCTAAAAAAAATTGATTTGGAGTGGGGTGAGACTACTAAGCCTCAGTGAGTCCTACTACCCTCCTAGAGGTGACTACACCGGGGGCACCTAATCAGTCATAACAATATATATACACATAACATAATCCATAAGTAATGATAAGGTGTAACACATAATTAATCTTGTTCGTTTTAAACACAAGGACACTCTGAGGTGAGCCTGTCTCAGAGGCCTGCCCTATCCGTCAACCGATTCGGTCACGGCATGAAGCTCACATAATACATATCCTGATGGATTATCCCATTGGGAGTCCATATTGGCGACATAGGTCGCATCTGATTTGACTGATACTAAAATTGTATTCTTACTACCATAATTCCCAAAATCCCGGGGAGCATACATTCCTAATTAATTCTAGGTTATGCCCTAAAGATTATCTGTGACTAACATTCTATTCGACATTATGTCATGTACGTTAATACAAATTATCTGACTCTAATGAGGGTATAAAACGAGTGTTTGAAGTTTCAATATCAATTGTAAAATATGGACTATCCTGTACAATCTCGCTTTAGCGAGTCACCAGCTCGCTATGGCGAGATTATAGGTTCTGACCTAATGTAACTCGCTGTGGCGAACAGAAGTTCGCTACGGCGAGTATCATCAGCCCAAAGCCCAGCTCGCCATGAATATTCGCTGACTACTCGCTACGGCGAGTTCCTACAGAATTTCCCTGTTTTGAAGAAATCATGATATAACAACCTAACACCTACAACCCTCATTTTAGACAGTGCGTTAACAAATAATTAACATAATATAAAATAAAATGGAGAGGAGTTTGGGATTTAAACCCCTCTCGCACAACATTTCCTAACTCCTAATTGTTATCATGCATAATCGTTATTATGGGGAAAACTAGCTAAACTAGCCTAAAGAACCCACCTGGATAAAGAAGCTTTACACTGATCATACCATAGCTCAGCAACAGCCACGAACTCTTACCAACTCACTTGAACCCCATCATGAGTGCTTGATCAAAGGATTGGAAAGGAATGATTAAAAAGGTAAGTTAGAGTTTGAGTAAGGTTTAGAGAACCGAAACTATCCCAATCAATAGCTGAAGAAGGAGTACAAGGGATTAGGAACAACTTACCAAGCTTGAAAAGGATTTCACGAGAGAGAGGCAGCACCTTGCTGCAGGCTGGCAGCAAGCATCAGCAGGGCTCCGCAAGTTCTCGCAGGATGCCGCAGGTCCCCGCAGCAGGTCCTCGCAGGATGCCGCAGGACTCCGCCAGGACCACGCAGGCAAGCCAGCTCGCCGTGGCGAGTGCTCCTGCTCGCGAGGCGAGCTGTAGCAGGTTGCATAAAATGCTCTGAAGGCAGCAGCCACGATTTAATCCTTCAACCCATGATTTGTAGTGTTTAATTCGGTCATCCACGAAGAGAAAAAGCATACATGCATCATCCAAAACAGCAAGTATGAGGATCATGGACTTTGAATCTAAAGAGGGGTTTACATGAGTTTGAAGAGGATTGGATTTCTTACCTTAGAAATTCTGAACAAAACCATTCTCTTGAGTTACTAAGAACATACAGTGGTTGCAATTCTCTTTTCTCCAGTCCAAAGCTTGATTCCACAGAGGTAATGGTCATGCATAAGAATTCTAGGGTTGGAAAGGGCAAAAGGCGTGGGAGTGAATGGAAGGATGAATGAGGATTGAAACTCATTACTGATGCTGATTGCAAGATGATCATGAGGTGAAGAAATCAGAATTTGAGATTGAAAGGGGTGAAGCTAGTGTTTGGGGCGTGAGAACAAATTGAAGAGGAAGGGGTGTTTGTTGAGATGCTTACCTTGATTCTTAAGGTCTAAGGAACATAATTCTTGGATTGCATGTGAAGTTTGGGGTTGATTTGGCTCAAGGAGGTGGGATTAGAGAATGAGGGCGTGAGGGAGAAGAGAGGAAGGAGCATTCTGTTCTTTTGCTTCAGCAAAAATGAAATGGAGAGATAGTCTTGGTTACTTTTATTCATTTACATAGAGTGGGTCCCACTTATACCAATAGAATGTCATACAACTTCCTCATTTTAATTACTTACTAGTTTGACAAGCTCTCACTTATTTCATAATTTCTCTTCTCTATGAATTGGAATACTTCCAAATAGTCCCAATAATCTTCTCTAATACCCATTAATTAATAACCCTTCTATTAATTAATTTGAAATGTTACAGATTGTGTTTTTCCCCTATGTCCCTAAATTAAATATGATATTTGACCATTTGCGGTTCTAAATTCGAAAAACTAAAAAGATGATGGAATTTTGTCGGAATAGATTTGAAAATCAAATTTGATATTTGAATCAAGTTGTCCGAAACTTGATAAATTAAAATTGATGGAATCGGTTGTTGGAATGTAGGATCTCTGATCAACAAATCGCAAAATATGCGGTTCACTCAAGGTATGCCATTATGCTTTTTTAGCTATTCCTAATTTAATTCTTTAATCACTACTTACGTTTATTGATATTTTATGATGGATTTGGAAAAATGTGATATGTTTTTGCAATCATACACATTATCTTGAATAGGAGCTTAAAATTAATATGTAGTCTTTCAATTTACCTGATAGTATATCTGTATGGATCGATTGTGATGTGTCCGATGTCCGTAAAGGAAAATATGATATTTGAACCTAAATGGTTCTAAATTCGAAAAACACAAAAAATGATGGAATTTTACCCGAATTGGAATGAAAATATCAAGTTGTGTTAAACTTGATAATTGAATTGTTGGTATAAAAAGGTTGGATTGTGTTTTGTCCCTATGTCCCTAAAGTAAATATGATATTTGACCATTTGCGGTTCTAAATTCGAAAAACAAAAAAGATGATGGAATTTGGTCGGAATAGATTTGAAAATCAAATTTGATATTTGAATCAAGTTCTCCGAAACTTCATAAATTAAAATTATTGGAATCGATTGTTGGAATGTAGGATCTGTGATCAACAAATCGCAAAATATGCGGTTCACTCAAGGTGTGCCATTATGCTTTTTTAGCTATTCCTAATTTGATTCTTTAATCACTACTTACGTTTATTGATATTTTATGATGGATTTGGAAAAATGTGATATGTTTTTGCAATCATACACATTATCTTGAATAGGAGCTTAAAATTAATATGTAGTCTTTCAATTTTCCTGATAGTATGTTTGAATGGATCGATTGTGATGTGTCCGATGTCCGTAAATGAAAATATGATATTTGAACCTAAATAGTTCTAAATTCGAAAAACACAAAAAATGATGGAATTTTACCCGAATTGGATTGAAAATATCAAGTTGTGTTAAACTTGATAATTGAATTGTTGGTATAAAAAGGTTGGATTGTGTTTTGTCCCTATGTCCCTAAAGTAAATATGATATTTGACCATTTGCGGTTCTAAATTCGAAAAACTAAAAAGATGATGGAATTTTGTCGGAATAGATTTGAAAATCAAATTTGATATTTGAATCAAGTTGTCCGAAACTTGATAAATTAAAATTGATGGAATCGGTTGTTGGAATGTAGGATCTTTGATCAACAAATAGCAAAATATGCGGTTCACTCAAGGTATGCCATTATGCTTTTTTAGCTATTCCTAATTTGATTCTTTAATCACTACTTACATTTATTGATATTTTATGATGGATTTGGAAAAATGTGATATGTTTTTGCAATCATACACATTATCTTGAATAGGAGCTTAAAATTAATATGTAGTCATTCAATTTACCTGATAGTATGTCTGAATGGATCGATTGTGATGTGTCCGATGTCCGTAAAGGAAAATATGATATTTGAACCTAAATGGTTCTAAATTCGAAAAACACAAAAAATGATGGAATTTTACCCGAATTGGATTGAAAATATCAAGTTGTGTTAAACTTGATAATTGAATTGTTGGTATAAAAAGGTTGGATTGTGTTTTGTCCCAATGTCCCTAAAGTAAATATGATATTTGACCATTTGCGGTTCTAAATTCGAAAAACTAAAAAGATGATGGAATTTTGTCGGAATAGATTTGAAAATCAAATTTGATATTTGAATCAAGTTGTCCGAAACTTGATAAATTAAAATTGATGGAATCGGTTGTTGGAATGTAGGATCTCTGATCAACAAATCGCAAAATATGCGGTTCACTCAAGGTATGCCATTATGCTTTTTTAGCTATTCCTAATTTAATTCTTTAATCACTACTTACGTTTATTGATATTTTATGATGGATTTGGAAAAATGTAATATGTTTTTGCAATCATACACATTATCTTGAATAGGAGCTTAAAATTAATATGTAGTCTTTCAATTTACCTGATAGTATGTCTGTATGGATCGATTGTGATATGTCCGATGTCCGTAAAGGAAAATATTATATTTGAACCTAAATGGTTCTAAATTCGAAAAACACAAAAAATGATGGAATTTTACCCGAATTGGATTGAAAATATCAAGTTGTGTTAAACTTGATAATTGAATTGTTGGTATAAAAAGGTTGGATTGTGTTTTGTCCCTATGTCCCTAAAGTAAATATGATATTTGACCATTTGCGGTTCTAAATTCGAAAAACAAAAAAGATGATGGAATTTTGTCGGAATAGATTTGAAAATCAAATTTGATATTTGAATCAAGTTGTCCGAAACTTGATAAATTAAAATTGATGGAATCGGTTGTTGGAATGTAGGATCTCTGATCAACAAATAGCAAAATATGCGGTTCACTCAAGGTATGCCATTATGCTTTTTTAGCTATTCCTAATTTGATTCTTTAATCACTACTTCGTTTATTGATATTTTATGATGGATTTGGAAAAATGTGATATGTTTTTGCAATCATACACATTATCTTGAATAGGAGCTTAAAATTAATATGTAGTCTTTCAATTTACCTGATAGTATGTCTGAATGGATCGATTGTGATGAGTCCGATGTCCGTAAAGGAAAATATGATATTTGAACCTAAATGGTTCTAAATTCGAAAAATACAAAAAATGATGGAATTTTACCCGAATTGGATTGAAAATATCATGTTGTGTTAAACTTGATAATTGAATTGTTGGTATAAAAAGGTTGGATTGTGTTTTGTCCCTATGTCCCTAAAGTAAATATGATATTTGACCATTTGCGGTTCTAAATTCGAAAAACAAAAAAGATGATGGAATTTTGTCGGAATAGATTTGAAAATCAAATTTGATATTTGAATCAAGTTGTCCGAAACTTGATAAATTAAAATTGATGGAATCGGTTGTTGGAATGTAGGATCTCTGATCAACAAATCGCAAAATATGCGGTTCACTCAAGGTATGCCGTTATGCTTTTTTAGCTATTCCTAATTTGATTCTTTAATCACTACTTACGTTTATTGATATTTTATGATGGATTTGGAAAAATGCGATATGTTTTTGCAATCATACACATTATCTTGAATAGGAGCTTAAAATTAATATGTAGTCTTTCAATTTACCTGATAGTATGTCTGAATGGATCGATTGTGATGTGTCCGATGTCCGTAAAGGAAAATATGATATTTGAACCTAAATGGTTCTAAATTCGAAAAATACAAAAAATGATGGAATTTTACCCGAATTGGATTGAAAATATCAAGTTGTGTTAAACTTGATAATTGAATTGTTGGTATAAAAAGGTTGGATTGTGTTTTGTCCCTATGTCCCTAAAGTAAATATGATATTTGACCATTTGCGGTTCTAAATTCGAAAAACAAAAAAGATGATGGAATTTTGTCAGAATAGATTTGAAAATCAAATTTGATATTTGAATCAAGTTGTCCGAAACTTGATAAATTAAAATTGATGGAATCGGTTGTTGGAATGTAGGATCTCTGATCAACAAATCGCAAAATATGCGGTTCACTCAAGGTATGCCATTATGCTTTTTTTGCTATTCCTAATTTGATTCTTTAATCACTACTTACGTTTATTGATATTTTATGATGGATTTGGAAAAATGTGATATGTTTTTGCAATCATACACATTATCTTGAGTAGGAGCTTAAAATTAATATGTAGTCTTTCAATTTACCTGATAGTATGTCTGTATTTGAACCTAAATAGTTCTACATTCGAAAAACATAAAAAACGATGGAATTTTACCCGAATTGGATTGAAAATATCAAGTTGTGTTAAACTTGATAATTGAATTGTTGGTATAAAAAGGTTGGATTGTGTTTTGTCCCTATGTCCCTAAAGTAAATATGATATTTGACCATTTGCGGTTCTAAATTCGAAAAACAAAAAAGATGATGGAATTTTGTTGGAATAGATTTGAAAATCAAATTTGATATTTCAATCAAGTTGTCCGAAACTTGATAAATTAAAATTGATGGAATCGGTTGTTGGAATGTAGGATCTCTGATCAACATATCGCAAAATATGCGGTTCACTCAAGGTATGCCATTATGCTTTTTTAGCTATTCCTAATTTGATTCTTTAATCACTACTTACGTTTATTGATATTTTATGATGGATTTGGAAAAATGTTATATGTTTTTGCAATCATACACATTATCTTGAATAGGAGCTTAAAATTAATATGTAGTCTTTCAATTTACCTGATAGTATGTCTGTATTTGAACCTAAATAGTTCTAAATTCGAAAAACACAAAAAATGATGGAATTTTACCCGAATTGGATTGAAAATATCAAGTTTTGTTAAACTTGATAATTGAATTGTTGGTATAAAAAGGTTGGATTGTGTTTTGTCCCTATGTCCCTAAAGTAAATATGATATTTGACCATTTGCGGTTCTAAATTCGAAAAACTAAAAAGATGATGGAATTTTGTCGGAATAGATTTGAAAATCAAATTTGATATTTGAATCAAGTTGTCCGAAACTTGATAAATTAAAATTGATGGAATCGGTTGTTGGAATGTAGGATCTCTGATCAACAAATCGCAAAATATGCGGTTCACTCAAGGTATGCCATTATGCTTTTTTAGCTATTCCTAATTTGATTCTTTAATCACTACTTACGTTTATTGATATTTTATGATGGATTTGGAAAAATGTGATATGTTTTTGCAATCATACACATTATCTTGAATAGGAGCTTAAAATTAATATGTAGTCTTTCAATTTACCTGATAGTATGTCTGAAAGGATCGATTGTGATGTGTCCGATGTCCGTAAAGGAAAATATGATATTTGAACTTAAATGGTTCTAAATTCGAAAAACACAAAAAATGATGGAATTTTACCCGAATTGGATTGAAAATATCAAGTTGTGTTAAACTTGATAATTGAATTGTTGGTATAAAAAGGTTGGATTGTGTTTTGTCCCTATGTCCCTAAAGTAAATATGATATTTGACCATTTGCGGTTCTAAATTCGAAAAACTAAAAAGATGATGGAATTTTGTCGGAATAGATTTGAAAATCAAATTTGATATTTGAATCAAGTTGTCCGAAACTTGATAAATTAAAATTGATGGAATCGGTTGTTGGAATGTAGGATCTTTGATCAACAAATAGCAAAATATGCGGTTCACTCAAGGTATGCCATTATGCTTTTTTAGCTATTCCTAATTTGATTCTTTAATCACTACTTACGTTTATTGATATTTTATGATGGATTTGGAAAAATGTGATATGTTTTTGCAATCATACACATTATCTTGAATAGGAGCTTAAAATTAATATGTAGTCATTCAATTTACCTGATAGTATGTCTGAATGGATCGATTGTGATGTGTCCGATGTCCGTAAAGGAAAATATGATATTTGAACCTAAATGGTTCTAAATTCGAAAAACACAAAAAATGATGGAATTTTACCCGAATTGGATTGAAAATATCAAGTTGTGTTAAACTTGATAATTGAATTGTTGGTATAAAAAGGTTGGATTGTGTTTTGTCCCAATGTCCCTAAAGTAAATATGATATTTGACCATTTGCGGTTCTAAATTCGAAAAACTAAAAAGATGATGGAATTTTGTCGGAATAGATTTGAAAATCAAATTTGATATTTGAATCAAGTTGTCCGAAACTTGATAAATTAAAATTGATGGAATCGGTTGTTGGAATGTAGGATCTCTGATCAACAAATCGCAAAATATGCGGTTCACTCAAGGTATGCCATTATGCTTTTTTAGCTATTCCTAATTTAATTCTTTAATCACTACTTACGTTTATTGATATTTTATGATGGATTTGGAAAAATGTGATATGTTTTTGCAATCATACACATTATCTTGAATAGGAGCTTAAAATTAATATGTAGTCTTTCAATTTACCTGATAGTATGTCTGTATTTGAACCTAAATAGTTCTACATTCGAAAAACATAAAAAACGATGGAATTTTACCCGAATTGGATTGAAAATATCAAGTTGTGTTAAACTTGATAATTGAATTGTTGGTATAAAAAGGTTGGATTGTGTTTTGTCCCTATGTCCCTAAAGTAAATATGATATTTGACCATTTGCGGTTCTAAATTCGAAAAACAAAAAAGATGATGGAATTTTGTTGGAATAGATTTGAAAATCAAATTTGATATTTCAATCAAGTTGTCCGAAACTTGATAAATTAAAATTGATGGAATCGGTTGTTGGAATGTAGGATCTCTGATCAACATATCGCAAAATATGCGGTTCACTCAAGGTATGCCATTATGCTTTTTTAGCTATTCCTAATTTGATTCTTTAATCACTACTTACGTTTATTGATATTTTATGATGGATTTGGAAAAATGTTATATGTTTTTGCAATCATACACATTATCTTGAATAGGAGCTTAAAATTAATATGTAGTCTTTCAATTTACCTGATAGTATGTCTGTATTTGAACCTAAATAGTTCTAAATTCGAAAAACACAAAAAATGATGGAATTTTACCCGAATTGGATTGAAAATATCAAGTTTTGTTAAACTTGATAATTGAATTGTTGGTATAAAAAGGTTGGATTGTGTTTTGTCCCTATGTCCCTAAAGTAAATATGATATTTGACCATTTGCGGTTCTAAATTCGAAAAACTAAAAAGATGATGGAATTTTGTCGGAATAGATTTGAAAATCAAATTTGATATTTGAATCAAGTTGTCCGAAACTTGATAAATTAAAATTGATGGAATCGGTTGTTGGAATGTAGGATCTCTGATCAACAAATCGCAAAATATGCGGTTCACTCAAGGTATGCCATTATGCTTTTTTAGCTATTCCTAATTTGATTCTTTAATCACTACTTACGTTTATTGATATTTTATGATGGATTTGGAAAAATGTGATATGTTTTTGCAATCATACACATTATCTTGAATAGGAGCTTAAAATTAATATGTAGTCTTTCAATTTACCTGATAGTATGTCTGAAAGGATCGATTGTGATGTGTCCGATGTCCGTAAAGGAAAATATGATATTTGAACTTAAATGGTTCTAAATTCGAAAAACACAAAAAATGATGGAATTTTACCCGAATTGGATTGAAAATATCAAGTTGTGTTAAACTTGATAATTGAATTGTTGGTATAAAAAGGTTGGATTGTGTTTTGTCCCTATGTCCCTAAAGTAAATATGATATTTGACCATTTGCGGTTCTAAATTCGAAAAACTAAAAAGATGATGGAATTTTGTCGGAATAGATTTGAAAATCAAATTTGATATTTGAATCAAGTTGTCCGAAACTTGATAAATTAAAATTGATGGAATCGGTTGTTGGAATGTAGGATCTTTGATCAACAAATAGCAAAATATGCGGTTCACTCAAGGTATGCCATTATGCTTTTTTAGCTATTCCTAATTTGATTCTTTAATCACTACTTACGTTTATTGATATTTTATGATGGATTTGGAAAAATGTGATATGTTTTTGCAATCATACACATTATCTTGAATAGGAGCTTAAAATTAATATGTAGTCATTCAATTTACCTGATAGTATGTCTGAATGGATCGATTGTGATGTGTCCGATGTCCGTAAAGGAAAATATGATATTTGAACCTAAATGGTTCTAAATTCGAAAAACACAAAAAATGATGGAATTTTACCCGAATTGGATTGAAAATATCAAGTTGTGTTAAACTTGATAATTGAATTGTTGGTATAAAAAGGTTGGATTGTGTTTTGTCCCAATGTCCCTAAAGTAAATATGATATTTGACCATTTGCGGTTCTAAATTCGAAAAACTAAAAAGATGATGGAATTTTGTCGGAATAGATTTGAAAATCAAATTTGATATTTGAATCAAGTTGTCCGAAACTTGATAAATTAAAATTGATGGAATCGGTTGTTGGAATGTAGGATCTCTGATCAACAAATCGCAAAATATGCGGTTCACTCAAGGTATGCCATTATGCTTTTTTAGCTATTCCTAATTTAATTCTTTAATCACTACTTACGTTTATTGATATTTTATGATGGATTTGGAAAAATGTGATATGTTTTTGCAATCATACACATTATCTTGAATAGGAGCTTAAAATTAATATGTAGTCTTTCAATTTACCTGATAGTATGTCTGTATGGATCGATTGTGATATGTCCGATGTCCGTAAAGGAAAATATTATATTTGAACCTAAATGGTTCTAAATTCGAAAAACACAAAAAATGATGGAATTTTACCCGAATTGGATTGAAAATATCAAGTTGTGTTAAACTTGATAATTGAATTGTTGGTATAAAAAGGTTGGATTGTGTTTTGTCCCTATGTCCCTAAAGTAAATATGATATTTGACCATTTGCGGTTCTAAATTCGAAAAACTAAAAAGATGATGGAATTTTGTCGGAATAGATTTGAAAATCAAATTTGATATTTGAATCAAGTTGTCCGAAACTTGATAAATTAAAATTGATGGAATCGGTTGTTGGAATGTAGGATCTCTGATCAACAAATAGCAAAATATGCGGTTCACTCAAGGTATGCCATTATGCTTTTTTAGCTATTCCTAATTTGATTCTTTAATCACTACTTCGTTTATTGATATTTTATGATGGATTTGGAAAAATGTGATATGTTTTTGCAATCATACACATTATCTTGAATAGGAGCTTAAAATTAATATGTAGTCTTTCAATTTACCTGATAGTATGTCTGAATGGATCGATTGTGATGAGTCCGATGTCCGTAAAGGAAAATATGATATTTGAACCTAAATGGTTCTAAATTCGAAAAATACAAAAAATGATGGAATTTTACCCGAATTGGATTGAAAATATCATGTTGTGTTAAACTTGATAATTGAATTGTTGGTATAAAAAGGTTGGATTGTGTTTTGTCCCTATGTCCCTAAAGTAAATATGATATTTGACCATTTGCGGTTCTAAATTCGAAAAACAAAAAAGATGATGGAATTTTGTCGGAATAGATTTGAAAATCAAATTTGATATTTGAATCAAGTTGTCCGAAACTTGATAAATTAAAATTGATGGAATCGGTTGTTGGAATGTAGGATCTCTGATCAACAAATCGCAAAATATGCGGTTCACTCAAGGTATGCCATTATGCTTTTTTAGCTATTCCTAATTTGATTCTTTAATCACTACTTACGTTTATTGATATTTTATGATGGATTTGGAAAAATGCGATATGTTTTTGCAATCATACACATTATCTTGAATAGGAGCTTAAAATTAATATGTAGTCTTTCAATTTACCTGATAGTATGTCTGAATGGATCGATTGTGATGTGTCCGATGTCCGTAAAGGAAAATATGATATTTGAACCTAAATGGTTCTAAATTCGAAAAATACAAAAAATGATGGAATTTTACCCGAATTGGATTGAAAATATCAAGTTGTGTTAAACTTGATAATTGAATTGTTGGTATAAAAAGGTTGGATTGTGTTTTGTCCCTATGTCCCTAAAGTAAATATGATATTTGACCATTTGCGGTTCTAAATTCGAAAAACAAAAAAGATGATGGAATTTTGTCAGAATAGATTTGAAAATCAAATTTGATATTTGAATCAAGTTGTCCGAAACTTGATAAATTAAAATTGATGGAATCGGTTGTTGGAATGTAGGATCTCTGATCAACAAATCGCAAAATATGCGGTTCACTCAAGGTATGCCATTATGCTTTTTTTGCTATTCCTAATTTGATTCTTTAATCACTACTTACGTTTATTGATATTTTATGATGGATTTGGAAAAATGTGATATGTTTTTGCAATCATACACATTATCTTGAGTAGGAGCTTAAAATTAATATGTAGTCTTTCAATTTACCTGATAGTATGTCTGTATTTGAACCTAAATAGTTCTACATTCGAAAAACATAAAAAACGATGGAATTTTACCCGAATTGGATTGAAAATATCAAGTTGTGTTAAACTTGATAATTGAATTGTTGGTATAAAAAGGTTGGATTGTGTTTTGTCCCTATGTCCCTAAAGTAAATATGATATTTGACCATTTGCGGTTCTAAATTCGAAAAACAAAAAAGATGATGGAATTTTGTTGGAATAGATTTGAAAATCAAATTTGATATTTCAATCAAGTTGTCCGAAACTTGATAAATTAAAATTGATGGAATCGGTTGTTGGAATGTAGGATCTCTGATCAACATATCGCAAAATATGCGGTTCACTCAAGGTATGCCATTATGCTTTTTTAGCTATTCCTAATTTGATTCTTTAATCACTACTTACGTTTATTGATATTTTATGATGGATTTGGAAAAATGTTATATGTTTTTGCAATCATACACATTATCTTGAATAGGAGCTTAAAATTAATATGTAGTCTTTCAATTTACCTGATAGTATGTCTGTATTTGAACCTAAATAGTTCTAAATTCGAAAAACACAAAAAATGATGGAATTTTACCCGAATTGGATTGAAAATATCAAGTTTTGTTAAACTTGATAATTGAATTGTTGGTATAAAAAGGTTGGATTGTGTTTTGTCCCTATGTCCCTAAAGTAAATATGATATTTGACCATTTGCGGTTCTAAATTCGAAAAACTAAAAAGATGATGGAATTTTGTCGGAATAGATTTGAAAATCAAATTTGATATTTGAATCAAGTTGTCCGAAACTTGATAAATTAAAATTGATGGAATCGGTTGTTGGAATGTAGGATCTCTGATCAACAAATCGCAAAATATGCGGTTCACTCAAGGTATGCCATTATGCTTTTTTAGCTATTCCTAATTTGATTCTTTAATCACTACTTACGTTTATTGATATTTTATGATGGATTTGGAAAAATGTGATATGTTTTTGCAATCATACACATTATCTTGAATAGGAGCTTAAAATTAATATGTAGTCTTTCAATTTACCTGATAGTATGTCTGAAAGGATCGATTGTGATGTGTCCGATGTCCGTAAAGGAAAATATGATATTTGAACTTAAATGGTTCTAAATTCGAAAAACACAAAAAATGATGGAATTTTACCCGAATTGGATTGAAAATATCAAGTTGTGTTAAACTTGATAATTGAATTGTTGGTATAAAAAGGTTGGATTGTGTTTTGTCCCTATGTCCCTAAAGTAAATATGATATTTGACCATTTGCGGTTCTAAATTCGAAAAACTAAAAAGATGATGGAATTTTGTCGGAATAGATTTGAAAATCAAATTTGATATTTGAATCAAGTTGTCCGAAACTTGATAAATTAAAATTGATGGAATCGGTTGTTGGAATGTAGGATCTTTGATCAACAAATAGCAAAATATGCGGTTCACTCAAGGTATGCCATTATGCTTTTTTAGCTATTCCTAATTTGATTCTTTAATCACTACTTACGTTTATTGATATTTTATGATGGATTTGGAAAAATGTGATATGTTTTTGCAATCATACACATTATCTTGAATAGGAGCTTAAAATTAATATGTAGTCATTCAATTTACCTGATAGTGTAACATCCCAAATTAATTAATAGAGGGATTATTAATTAATGGGTATTAAAGAAAAATATTGGGATTAATTGGAAGTATTCCAATTTATAGAGAAGGGAAAAATATGAAATAAGTGAGAGCTTGTCAAACTAGTAAGTAATTAAAATGAGGAAGTTGTATGACATTATATTGGTATAAGTGGGACCCACTCTTTAAAGAAAATAAGAGTAACTAAGAATATCCTTTCCATTTCATTTTTACAGAAACAAAAAAAAAAAAAGGGAAACTCCTTCTTCTTCCCTCCTCACGCCTTCATGCTCCAATTCCACCTCCTTGAGCCAAATCAGCCCCAAACTTCACATGCAACACAAGAGTTAGACTCTTTTGACCTGAAGAATGAAGGATAACATCTCAACAAACACTCCTTCCCCTTCAATTTATTCTCACGCCCAAAAACCCCTTTTCTAACCCTCTTGTTTCAAACTTCTTCTCATGGTCTGCATGTGTTGAATTCGTGGTGCTGTGGTAATGGAATTGTTGTTCTAAAAATAGAAATTAAGAGATAATGGACATAGGTTGTTAATGGAAGTTTTGGAACAATTGGAATTTGGAGGTTTTACTCAACTATCCATGAGGATGTTTCTTCAGCATAATTAATAACTCTTTGATGGCAAACACTTGGAGTAGTTTGTTATCAGTGCTGTTTATGTATAGAGGTAAGAAAATCCAATCTTTCTAAACTCATGAAATTCCCTTTTACAATTCCAACAATTGATTAATTCTCCTTCAATCGGTGTTGCATACATGTCTAATCTCTTCAAACTCGACCTCTGAGCTGTTGGTTATGTTTGGGTATCATAAAGAAGTGAGAAATCGATGGAAATTGCAGAAATTGCGTTTTCTGCACTGTGCAACTCGCCCTGGCGGGAGCCTGCGGGAGCCTGCGGAAGCCTGCGGAGTCCTGCGAGGAGCTGCGGGCGACCTGCGAGGAGCTGCGGGCGACCTGCGAGGAGCTGCGGGCGACCTGCGAGGAGCTGCGGGCAACCAGCGGTAGTCTGCAGCAAGGTGCTGCCACCCTTGGGAAATCCTTTTCAAGCCTTGGTAAGTTGTCCAATACCTTTTTTTAACCCTTTCTTAAGTCGTGTAGAGGTTGTTCTATGATCCTAAACTTAGCAAGCCTTCAAGCAATCATTAATTCATTTCCAATTCTATTCCTTCTAGTGTACAATCGGGGTTCAAGAGATGTCCTATTGCTGGAAGGTTCGTGGTTGTTGCTGCATCTGTGTAGAGCTTCAATCTCCAGGTGGGTTCTTTAGGCTAGTTTAGCTAGTTTTCCCCATAATAATGATTATGCATGATAACAATTAGGAATTAGGAAATGTTGTGCGAGAGGGGTTAAATCCCAAACTCCTCTCCATTTTATTTCATATTATGTTAATTATCTGTTAATGCACTGTCTAAAATGAGGGTTGTAGGTGTTAGTTTGAAAAATCATGATTTCTGCAAAACAGGACAATTCTGCATGAACTCGCTCCAGCGAGTAGTTGGCGAACGTTCATGGCGAGCTGGGTTCTGGGCTGATGAAACTTGCCATGGCGAGCTACTGCTCGCCACAGCGAGTTGATTTAGGTCAGGACCTATAATCTCGCCATAGCGAGCTGGTGACTCGCCAGGGCGAGCTGGTACAGAATCGTCCACATTTTACATTTATTCTTGAAACTTCAAACACTCGTTTTATACCCTCATTAGAGTCAGATAATTTGTATTAACGTACATGACATAATGTCGAATAGAATGTTAGTCACAGATAATCTTCAGGGCATAACCTAGAATTAATTAGGAATGTATGCTCCCCGGGATTTTGGGAATTATGGTAGTAAGAATACAATTTTAGTATCAGTCAAATCAGATGCGACCTATGTCGCCAATGTGGACTCCCAATGGGATAATCCATCAGGATGTGTATTATGTGAGCTTCATGCCGTGACCGAATCGGTTGACGGATAGGGCAGGCCTCTGAGACAGGCTCACCTCAGAGTGTCCTTGTGTTTAAAACGAACAAGATTAATTATGTGTTACACCTTATCATTATTTATGGATTATGTTATGTATATAAATATTATGTTACGACTGATTAGGTGCCCCCGGTGTAGTCACCTCTAGGAGGGTAGTAGGACTCACTGAGGCTTAGTAGTCTCACCCCACTCCAAATCAATTTTTTTAGGTAGACAGGTTAACCGAAGCAAGGACCGGGACGGAGCTGATGTTTGGAGCCGAGCTTGATTCATCAGATTTGAAGACTGTAGTCTTCTTCTTTGTTTTAGATTTAATCTGTTTATCTTAGAATTCTTTCGTTTCCGCTGTATATTCTACTTTGATTATCTTGTATCTCAAACAAGTTGTATCTTGTTTATTCTAAATCAGAAATTTATTTGTACTCAGATGCCATTATGTATGTCTCGACTAAATATTCTAGGTATTTTAGTTGGGGCGTTATAATTGGTATCAGAGCAGGTCGATCTAGTATCGGACCTTGCCATGAGTCAGAACAATTCTTTCCCAAACAATACAGACCCTTTGGATCTGGACTGTTTACGCTGAAACCATCGCGTGCTGAGCCTGATCAACTCAGTATTGTGTATGGTAGGCAGTGTATTATGGTTTAGAACTGAAGTGAACTCTGAAATTCCAGCGTTAACATCGTAGTGAAGCGCAATCAAGGAACTGTCATTGGAGGACAACCTTATAAGTGGATTTTGAAGCAGTGGCAGATGGTGTCACAGGAGTAAGGTGCGTAACTTAAGACCGGAGTAAAGACTGCAGCTTGAAGGAAAGTAAGTGTATCCTCAAGACTGAAGTGCGCAGTGCACAACAGTATCCCACTGACACAGTGAGTCAGGTGAATTTTCTAAGCCTAGAGTTACACTACCCTATCAGGAGCTAAGTCCAACCAAGTTTAGGAAACCCTCAGCAATCTATACCAGTAGACAGTCAATCAATCTGGTCAATACTTGAGAAGTATGAGTGTTATACTAAGTGTAAATTGGAAACCACAGAATAACCTTTCTCAAATCTGTTTCACTCGCTAAGCGAGTAATTACTCGCTGCAGCGAGCTTAGCAGACTACTACTGCTACAATTGCTGCCTCACTCCCTGTCCAACAGTTTTAGCCTTGATGTTAGTCTCCAACTCTTTCATAACCTTACCATCCTACCTTCTGGCCTTAGGATAAGCGATTCGTAACTACCTTGTGTGTGCAAAGATTCATCTGTATTAGGAACATTTAGCCGAACCTCATTTCTGTCCACTTGATTTGAAATCCCTATTTAGCTAGGCCTAAACCAAGATTATCAAACCTTAAGGTTCTCAATGGAACGAGGACATACTTCTTATGGAAAACCAACACTTGAAATAGGAATTAGTAAACCAAGCATGTTGCTAAATGTCTAGTTATCTAGAGTATGTGAGAAGCTCCTAGATGTTTAAAGTTAGGTAGCCTTAGGTAAACTCTCTTAACTCTTAGAAGTCTATACCTGAATTGGACCAACGAAGACTCAGTCTTGACTAATCACAGTAGCTAGACTTTCCTTTTAGCGGTACCACATCCAACGTGACACATTAAGTATTAGCACATAAATAAGTAATCATAATAACCAAACTTAGCATAGTGGACCTGACATACATCATCGTAACAGGAATCCAATAAAGACTTAAGCAACATTTAGCAGTAGAGATTTAAAATCCAAACTTCTTCCCTAAACCACTAGTTGTCAAAGTGCGAGACAGGAACCCTTAGGTACCGAGAAGTCTGACAGATAGTAAATTTCTAGTAACCACACAAACCACCTAAGCTAGTCTATAGAACAATTATCATCGAACGATTAGATGCCAAAAATAGAACCTAACCTTGTAAGTCTAAACATACCTCCCATCACAACTAGGAATACTCTTTTGGCAATACCGTACCTAAGGAATCACATTAAATACCATCACCTCTATGTTCCTAGATCAGTGACCCAGTATAGTTAACCTGTTAAATGTTTCCAACAATATAGACCTTAAGACGAATCACACAGGTTAGAGAAATCAAGATATGGACCCGAGCACATTCCAGTATCCTTTTCGATGTCCTTCCATTAGACCATCCTCTAGAACACCTATATCTTGTATTCTCTTGCCGTGAACCTATAAAGTAAACACCTAAGATTATTCCTTTAGATGTCAGCGACTTGGTGTAACCTGTCAATAATTACCGGTAGTCGCATCAGATTAAGTATAGCTAGTATCACCGTTAAGTATTACCGTTAGCTCTAATAGTTGACGAATCGATCCGTAATTACCTTGTCATTGAATAGCTTAGAGACCGGAAGCTCAGTTTCATAATAGGATTGACCTTTTCTAGACGTATTCAACCTTTGAACCAGTTAGTTGAGAAATCAATAGTATTAGTTAACCATACAACAGAGTTATCATTCTGCCATCATTAGATTTGTAGTATGTACCAGAAACCTGCTCGCTAGCTAGTTCAAGGATTAGACTCTATCGGCCGTTTTTATCAAAGCTTTAGTATCAAACCGTAGGAAACATGTTCTGATAAATGTAACGTATGAGAGACCTTATTAGTGACACTTGTCACCTAGACCAGTTTTCCAGCCGTGTATTACTACCCAGAGAAAAGAGATTAAGTTTAACATTAGCTCCAATTAGACACTGATAACCTTAACTATTCCAGCACCTGTCAGCTGAGAGATTACCAAGTAGAACTAAACCTTCCTGTGAGACATTTGCAGCTAAAGACTTGAGTAAAGACTTAGTTGTCCCAGCCGGAGAGAAATAGGAAAGTAGAATTATGGGGTATAGGTCTGTACCCAAAAGGAGACCAAACTTCAGTTGTCTGTATATACATGGACCCTCTTTTAGCCTTTGATTCGAGCCGAACAATGTTCAAATTTCCCGTTCGTAATTTTTGGAACACTACGAACGCGTATTCGCTCTAACTTGTCTGAGTTACGTTCCAGACGCATATACCTTCTCGTGTTTAAACTGCCTATCAACCAAGTACATCACACGAAACCAAACCAGATGCAACTACCCAACATTATCGACGTCAGTCAGTCGCACTGATTTCGTGAAGCATCACTCTTAAGTAATCCTACTCTGTGCAATTAGTCTTTCAGCTACGCCGCTAAGTAACTCAGTCGTATTTGTGGAAATCAATTGCCTGGAAATCCACGAATAGCCTTCGATTCAACTCTCAAACGTCAGTTAACCTGTTAGGTAGCAATTTCATCTGTTCTGACACAAATGACTCTGCTCAGTGTCAGCAAATAAATTAAACTTCATATGTTCGAAACATGTAACCGGAATTCTGGATTTTGTAGTTAACTGTATTCGTCGGAACTTCCCAGCCAAATTCAGATTTAAGGTCATAGTTAATTCCTATTCAGAGAAATTCAGTCGCTCTAACGACACCAGTATTGAGAATTCAACCTCTCAGTTTCCTTCCTAAATTCATGTTATCTTAGTGTGTTAAGCTCAAGTGACTCTGTCGTATGTCCGACCTTTCCAGTCTTATTTCAATAATCTTGTGAGATCAAGTGATCAGCCTGAGTAACTTGACCCGGGTACTCCGACTCCAAGCCTAGACTTCTTCAGCCAGTTCATATAAGAGAATGGATTAAATCACTCATTAGAGTAATGTTTCATGTCAATCAAACCCGTACTGTTATCATAAGGATTCGTCGGTTAGTTCGGCAGACCGTCCTAAGCTTTGCCAATCTTTTCAGCCTGAGTTATACAAGAGCTAATCAAGAGTGTTCAAACTGGACGAGTTTAGAACCCGACTTATTAGACAAGCTCCGCGCAACACATGTCAGCGAAAGACCTTGAAACGAGAGTAACCCTTAACTTCAAGAGATGATTTGAACCTAAGTGCATACGCATGTTGGAAGTGCAACTTGATCACCGTGTTGGGCCAGGATGGATTAAATTGTAGGTGGGATTTTATCGGACAACTATAGATTCATCTGCAGGCGAGTCTGACTCGTTAGCAGAAGAATCAGTAGTATTTAGACAATTTTCCACTCGTTTTATATTTAAATCGATCCTGGAGTAGTAGACGACACCGTGGTCTAGATGTGTATACGACATGATATGCATAAAGGTGCTCAGAAAGGAGAAGCGTCTATAAGGACAGATTTGCGTAATACCAAAAAGAAACGTTCGGAGTTGACCCCAAGTTAAGTATGTACCAGCCAGGCCAGATACCAACCTTCTAAGACAGTGAGGTACTGGGAAACGATGTCGATCGTTGTAAGAGAAGTCTAGCTGTATTAGAAGTATGGGAGTTTGAGTCAGAACTAAGATAGTCTGACCCTGTCAGAAGGTGACAGTAAGTACTTGATCAGTGTACTCGGCACTGGAACCTTAAAGTATGCAAGGATAACCTTTAACCAGTAACCTTAAGAGAGGAAAGTTTTATTCCAAGGGATTGTATACTTCAAACTGAAGAATAGACTAAGTGCAGTTCCATATGCAAACCTAAACGACCTACCCTGTTGTGGAATGAAGGAATTCTGAATTTCGAGGACGAAATTTCTTTAAGGAGGGTAGATTGTAACATCCCAAATTAATTAATAGAGGGATTATTAATTAATGGGTATTAAAGAAAAATATTGGGATTAATTGGAAGAATTCCAATTTATAGAGAAGGGAAAAATATGAAATAAGTGAGAGCTTGTCAAACTAGTAAGTAATTAAAATGAGGAAGTTGTATGACATTATATTGGTATAAGTGGGACCCACTCTTTAAAGAAAATAAGAGTAACTAAGAATATCCTTTCCATTTCATTTTTACAGAAACAAAAAAAAAAAAAGGGAAACTCCTTCTTCTTCCCTCCTCACGCCTTCATGCTCCAATTCCACCTCCTTGAGCCAAATCAGCCCCAAACTTCACATGCAACACAAGAGTTAGACTCTTTTGACCTGAAGAATGAAGGATAACATCTCAACAAACACTCCTTCCCCTTCAATTTATTCTCACGCCCAAAAACCCCTTTTCTAACCCTCTTGTTTCAAACTTCTTCTCATGGTCTGCATGTGTTGAATTCGTGGTGCTGTGGTAATGGAATTGTTGTTCTAAAAATAGAAATTAAGAGATAATGGACATAGGTTGTTAATGGAAGTTTTGGAACAATTGGAATTTGGAGGTTTTACTCAACTATCCATGAGGATGTTTCTTCAGCATAATTAATAACTCTTTGATGGCAAACACTTGGAGTAGTTTGTTATCAGTGCTGTTTATGTATAGAGGTAAGAAAATCCAATCTTTCTAAACTCATGAAATTCCCTTTTACAATTCCAACAATTGATTAATTCTCCTTCAATCGGTGTTGCATACATGTCTAATCTCTTCAAACTCGACCTCTGAGCTGTTGGTTATGTTTGGGTATCATAAAGAAGTGAGAAATCGATGGAAATTGCAGAAATTGCGTTTTCTGCACTGTGCAACTCGCCCTGGCGGGAGCCTGCGGGAGCCTGCGGAAGCCTGCGGAGTCCTGCGAGGAGCTGCGGGCGACCTGCGAGGAGCTGCGGGCGACCTGCGAGGAGCTGCGGGCGACCTGCGAGGAGCTGCGGGCAACCAGCGGTAGTCTGCAGCAAGGTGCTGCCACCCTTGGGAAATCCTTTTCAAGCCTTGGTAAGTTGTCCAATACCTTTTTTTAACCCTTTCTTAAGTCGTGTAGAGGTTGTTCTATGATCCTAAACTTAGCAAGCCTTCAAGCAATCATTAATTCATTTCCAATTCTATTCCTTCTAGTGTACAATCGGGGTTCAAGAGATGTCCTATTGCTGGAAGGTTCGTGGTTGTTGCTGCATCTGTGTAGAGCTTCAATCTCCAGGTGGGTTCTTTAGGCTAGTTTAGCTAGTTTTCCCCATAATAATGATTATGCATGATAACAATTAGGAATTAGGAAATGTTGTGCGAGAGGGGTTAAATCCCAAACTCCTCTCCATTTTATTTCATATTATGTTAATTATCTGTTAATGCACTGTCTAAAATGAGGGTTGTAGGTGTTAGTTTGAAAAATCATGATTTCTGCAAAACAGGACAATTCTGCATGAACTCGCTCCAGCGAGTAGTTGGCGAACGTTCATGGCGAGCTGGGTTCTGGGCTGATGAAACTTGCCATGGCGAGCTACTGCTCGCCACAGCGAGTTGATTTAGGTCAGGACCTATAATCTCGCCATAGCGAGCTGGTGACTCGCCAGGGCGAGCTGGTACAGAATCGTCCACATTTTACATTTATTCTTGAAACTTCAAACACTCGTTTTATACCCTCATTAGAGTCAGATAATTTGTATTAACGTACATGACATAATGTCGAATAGAATGTTAGTCACAGATAATCTTCAGGGCATAACCTAGAATTAATTAGGAATGTATGCTCCCCGGGATTTTGGGAATTATGGTAGTAAGAATACAATTTTAGTATCAGTCAAATCAGATGCGACCTATGTCGCCAATGTGGACTCCCAATGGGATAATCCATCAGGATGTGTATTATGTGAGCTTCATGCCGTGACCGAATCGGTTGACGGATAGGGCAGGCCTCTGAGACAGGCTCACCTCAGAGTGTCCTTGTGTTTAAAACGAACAAGATTAATTATGTGTTACACCTTATCATTATTTATGGATTATGTTATGTATATAAATATTATGTTACGACTGATTAGGTGCCCCCGGTGTAGTCACCTCTAGGAGGGTAGTAGGACTCACTGAGGCTTAGTAGTCTCACCCCACTCCAAATCAATTTTTTTAGGTAGACAGGTTAACCGAAGCAAGGACCGGGACGGAGCTGATGTTTGGAGCCGAGCTTGATTCATCAGATTTGAAGACTGTAGTCTTCTTCTTTGTTTTAGATTTAATCTGTTTATCTTAGAATTCTTTCGTTTCCGCTGTATATTCTACTTTGATTATCTTGTATCTCAAACAAGTTGTATCTTGTTTATTCTAAATCAGAAATTTATTTGTACTCAGATGCCATTATGTATGTCTCGACTAAATATTCTAGGTATTTTAGTTGGGGCGTTATAGATAGTATGTCTGAATGGATCGATTGTGATGTGTCCGATGTCCGTAAAGGAAAATATGATATTTGAACCTAAATGGTTCTAAATTCGAAAAACACAAAAAATGATGGAATTTTACCCGAATTGGATTGAAAATATCAAGTTGTGTTAAACTTGATAATTGAATTGTTGGTATAAAAAGGTTGGATTGTGTTTTGTCCCAATGTCCCTAAAGTAAATATGATATTTGACCATTTGCGGTTCTAAATTCGAAAAACTAAAAAGATGATGGAATTTTGTCGGAATAGATTTGAAAATCAAATTTGATATTTGAATCAAGTTGTCCGAAACTTGATAAATTAAAATTGATGGAATCGGTTGTTGGAATGTAGGATCTCTGATCAACAAATCGCAAAATATGCGGTTCACTCAAGGTATGCCATTATGCTTTTTTAGCTATTCCTAATTTAATTCTTTAATCACTACTTACGTTTATTGATATTTTATGATGGATTTGGAAAAATGTGATATGTTTTTGCAATCATACACATTATCTTGAATAGGAGCTTAAAATTAATATGTAGTCTTTCAATTTACCTGATAGTATGTCTGTATTTGAACCTAAATAGTTCTACATTCGAAAAACATAAAAAACGATGGAATTTTACCCGAATTGGATTGAAAATATCAAGTTGTGTTAAACTTGATAATTGAATTGTTGGTATAAAAAGGTTGGATTGTGTTTTGTCCCTATGTCCCTAAAGTAAATATGATATTTGACCATTTGCGGTTCTAAATTCGAAAAACAAAAAAGATGATGGAATTTTGTTGGAATAGATTTGAAAATCAAATTTGATATTTCAATCAAGTTGTCCGAAACTTGATAAATTAAAATTGATGGAATCGGTTGTTGGAATGTAGGATCTCTGATCAACATATCGCAAAATATGCGGTTCACTCAAGGTATGCCATTATGCTTTTTTAGCTATTCCTAATTTGATTCTTTAATCACTACTTACGTTTATTGATATTTTATGATGGATTTGGAAAAATGTTATATGTTTTTGCAATCATACACATTATCTTGAATAGGAGCTTAAAATTAATATGTAGTCTTTCAATTTACCTGATAGTATGTCTGTATTTGAACCTAAATAGTTCTAAATTCGAAAAACACAAAAAATGATGGAATTTTACCCGAATTGGATTGAAAATATCAAGTTTTGTTAAACTTGATAATTGAATTGTTGGTATAAAAAGGTTGGATTGTGTTTTGTCCCTATGTCCCTAAAGTAAATATGATATTTGACCATTTGCGGTTCTAAATTCGAAAAACTAAAAAGATGATGGAATTTTGTCGGAATAGATTTGAAAATCAAATTTGATATTTGAATCAAGTTGTCCGAAACTTGATAAATTAAAATTGATGGAATCGGTTGTTGGAATGTAGGATCTCTGATCAACAAATCGCAAAATATGCGGTTCACTCAAGGTATGTATAACACCCCACATGAAATATCTAGAATATCAGTGGATTATTATTATTGATAACGAGTGCATTATTATTACATGAGGAAATTCGAGTACACGCAGGTGCTAAGTACAACACGAATAAAGATACAACGGAAGCATAAACATGAATTTAACGGTACAACATGGATTGATTGAAATACAACAAGAACACGGAATAAAGGAAAGCGAGAACAAATGCAAATCCTCCAAGCATAGCAGCTAGCACACCAACGAGCATACCTTAGCCAACCTGTTTATCTGAAAAAAAATTGATTTGGAGTGGGGTGAGACTACTAAGCCTCAGTGAGTCCTACTACCCTCCTAAGGTGACTACACCGGGGAATCCTAATCAGTCATACATACTAACATATTATCATAAATCATAAGCATAAATAAAGGTGTATCACAAAGCATATCTTATTCATTTTAACACTAGGACACTCTGAGGTGAGCAGGTCTCAGAGGCCTGCCATATCCGTCAACCGATTCGGTCACGGCATGAAGCTCACATAGTCATAACCTAATGGATTATCCCATTGGGAGTCCATAGTGCGATATAATTCGCTCTTAACTGACTGATACTAAATTGTGTTATTACTACCATGAATTTCCAAATCCCGGGGAACATACAACTTAATTAAATCTAGATTATACCCTAAGATCATCTGTGATTAACATTCTATTTAACATTATGCCAGTTACATTTCTGCAATTTATCTATCTCAGATGAGGAAATAAAACGAGCGATTAAATCAGTTTGAAAATCAAAAGTTGCAGGCTGTTCTGTGTAAGCTCGCCACGGCGAGTTACCTGTTCGCCATGGCAGGATTACAGGTCATTCTGCACAATCTCGCTATGGCGAAATGCTAGTCCGCCATGGCGAAATCCAGGTTCTGACCTAAACAACTCGCCTGGCGAGCAAGTGCCCGCCATGGCGAAGTTCTTCAGCCCAGAACCTTCCATTCGCCATGAGTGCTCGCCAGCAATCCGCCATGGCGAGTTCATGCAGAAAGGCCCCTGTTTTGCGAAAATCATCAATTTATCATAGTTTCACCTACATTCCTCATTTGATATAGTGCAGAGACATAAACTACATAATATAAGATAGAATGGAGGGAAATTTGGGAGTTAATTCCCCTCACACAACAATTCCCTGATTTTTCCTATGTTAACATGCAAAAGTTTAATTTGGGGAAACTAGCTAACTATCCTAAGAACCCACCTGTTTGAAGCTTTAAACCTTGCTTCTGAGTTCCTCTACAGCTACAGCAACCTTTCCTAAAGCCCCACGAACACCAGACAAGAATTTGAGAATTTTGACACTTGAAACCCTTATACTTGCTCTACGAATTTTGAGTGTGATTCTGAGTTGTGTTGTTTGATGATTGATTCAGTGATATGGAGGGTATTTATAGAGTTAGTGGAGTGGGAGGATTCAGAATTGATTTGGTCCTAGTTGCTCTTGCATGTGATTTAATTGGAGATGGGTTTTGGTAAAATTTTGAGTTGTTGTTTGTTTGTGAGGTGAGGAGCTCGTGAATGAGCTGATTCACTGAGGAAATTCAGGTTGTGTTTGGTTGTTTCTAGCATGTGAGAATTTAGGGTAATGTGGGTTAATTGAAGGTTTTGGAATTTTATGTCATGTGGCTTAAAAGGGAGGAAAATGGCGTGGAAGAGGAGGAATGAGGGAGCAAAGCTCTGCTGAGATTTTCAGTTTAGAAAAACAATGAAAAGTGAAGTCCAATGCATGCAAAGTAGTGGCTTAAGACAATGGAATAGTGACTCATAAGCCAAGGTGAGGTGTTGCAAGAGGAAGTGTCAAGGGCATAGTGGATTCATGAGTCATTGCATGTGATGTAGTGGAAACATGACTCATGTGAGGGGGAGAGGGAGAGTGTGAAACCGTGGGGGAGGGAAGAAATGAGGGAGTGGTTTTGAATTTCTTAGTGTTAGATCATCATCTAATCCACTTAATCAATTAATTAATTAATTTAGACACTATTATTTAATTTATAAAATTAAACAAGCTTCTAATTAAATTAATTAGATGAATTAAGATGTGGGATATTACAACCTACTCCCCTTAAAGAAATTTCGTCCTCGAAATTAAGAAATTACCTCGTAAAAAGATAAGGATAACTTTTCCGCATGTCGGACTCCAGTTCCCATGTGAATTCACCATCAGGAGACTGAGCCCATTCAACCTTGACAATTGGAATTCTCTTGTTACGAAGAACTTTCGCATCACGTTCAACAATCCGGACAGGATCTGGCTGATAGGTTAGATCGGGTTGGAGATCAATCAGTTCAAGTTCCACTGGATGAAAAGGATCAGGAATGAATTTCCGTAGCTGAGACACATGAAACACGTCGTGTAACCCTGACATAGAAGGAGGAAGAGCTAACTGATAGGCTACAGGACCCACGCGTCGAAGAATCTGATAAGGTCCAATGAATCTTGGACAGAGCTTCTTAGTTTTGAATACACCTCGCAAACCCAACTTAGGAGTAACTCTCAAGAATACATGATCACCTTCCTGAAATTCCAAAAATCTCCTTCTTCTGTCGGCGTAACTCTTCTGCCGACTCTGAGCAACCTTCAGCTTATCCCGAATAGACTTAATCTTTAAAGTGGTCTCTTGGACTATATCTGGTCCCAAGAAACTACGATCACCAACTTCTGTCCAACACAACGGGGTTCTACACTTCCTGCCATACAAAGCTTCATAAGGCGCCATACCGATACTGGCTTGGTAGCTATTATTGTATGCGAACTCTATTAGGTGTAAGTGATTACTCCACGAACCACCATCTTCTAATACACAAGCTCGAAGCATATCCTCAAGGGTCTGAATAGTCCTTTCTGACTGACCATCAGTCTGAGGGTGATGCGATGTACTCATCTTCAGTCGAGTCCTCATCGCATTCTGAAATGCTTTCCAAAATCTTGAAGTGAAAATCGGGTCTCTATCTGACACGATACTCAGAGGTACACCATGCAGTCTTACAATCTGCTCCATGAAGATGGCTGCATATTGCGGGGCCTTGTAGGTAGATTTCACTGGAATGAAATGAGCTGATTTAGTCAACCGGTCCACGATTACCCAGATCGAATCTTGACCTCTCTGGTTACGTGGTAGTCCTCCTACAAAGTCCATAGTGATGTGTTCCCATTTCCACTCTGGAATATCCAACGGTTGTAACAGTCCTCCAGGTTTCTGATGTTCAATCTTCACCTGTTGACAAACAATACACCTGGACACGAATTCAGCAATCTCTGCCTTCATGCTGGGCCACCAATAGTTCTCCTTCAAATCATGGTACATCTTGGTGGATCCAGGGTGAATTGAAAATCCACTCTTGTGTGCCTCTTCTAGAATCAACCGCTTCAACTCATCATTCTGAGGTACACAAAGTCTGCCTTCATAGAGGATAGCACCGTCCGTGGCTACTGAGAACTCCGGATGGTTCACTCTCTTCTGTAACTCTACATCATCCCGCTGAGCCTGCACAATACTAGGGCGTAACTCACAGGACACTTCGATTCTGTTGATGCGAATACCGCTCTTACGATATATCACATTCAGATTGAGATCTCTAAACTTCTCATACAGACCGCACTGTTGCATTAGTAGCTCCGATGCATACAATGTCTTTCTGCTTAGAGCATCTGCCACAACATTGGCCTTTCCTGGATGGTAGTTGAGATTAAAATCAAAATCTTTGAGGTACTCCATCCAACGTCGCTGCCTCATATTCAATTCCTTTTGATCAAACAAGTACTTCAGACTCTTGTGATCACTGAACAGATCAAACTGCACTCCATACAGATGATGTCTCCAGATTTTGAGTGCAAAGATAATGGCTGCTAACTCCAGATCATGGGTAGGGTAATTCTGCTCATGAGGTTTTAGCTGCCTTGATGCATAAGCTACAACTGCACCATCTTGCATGAGTACACATCCAAGTCCCTTATGAGATGCGTCACAGTACACGACATACTTCCGATTAGGATCAGGAATTACTAACACTGGTGCTGTGGTTAGTTTTTCCTTCAGAGTTGTGAAGCTCCATTCACAAGTAGCATCCCAATCAAAATCTGCACCCTTTCTGGTTAGACGAGTTAATGGCAAAGCAATCTCCGAAAATCCTAAGATGAATCTCCGGTAATAGCCTGCCAATCCGAGGAAACTTCGGACTTCGGTAACGCTTCTGGGTCTTTCCCAATTCAACACTGCTTCTACCTTGGATGGATCAACCGACACACCGCCTTGCGATATGACATGACCCAAGAACTTAACCTCCGATAGCCAAAATTCACACTTACTGAATTTGGCGTACAACTGCTTTTCTCTAAGCACCTCCAAAACGATCCTCAAGTGCACAGCATGCTCCTGCGGATCCTTAGAATAGATCAGAATGTCATCTATGAAGATAACCACAAACTTGTCCAAGTAGGGTTGGAAGATACGGTTCATGTAATCCATGAAGACGGCTGGAGCGTTGGTCAAACCGAATGGCATGACTAAGAATTCATAGTGTCCATAACGAGTCCTGAACGCTGTCTTGGAAACATCCGAGGACTTGATACGGATCTGATGGTATCCAGATCGAAGATCAATCTTGGAGAAGACGGTAGCACCTCTGAGTTGATCCAACAGGTCATCAATCCTAGGTAGGGGATACTTGTTCTTGATTGTGACCTTGTTGAGTTGACGATAGTCTATGCACAAACGCATACTACCATCCTTCTTTTTAACGAGTAACACCGGTGCTCCCCAAGGTGAGACACTCGGCCTGATGAAGTGTTTCTGAAGTAGCTCTTCTAGCTGAGACTTGAGTTCATGAAGCTCTAAGGGAGACATCCTATATGGGGCAACAGATATGGGCTGGGACCCAGGTACAAGATCGATAGAAAACTCGATTTCCCTTTCAGGAGGTAAACTCATGATATCGTCTGGAAAGACATCTAAAAACTCACTGACAATTGGTATATCACCGGGGCATAAGCTAGACTCCGAATCAACGGTAAACAGAACACTGAAACACTTACAGCTGGCTCCTAAGTATTGGATCATCTGATGAGTATTCTGGAGCAAAGCTGTGAGTGCTCTACTCTCGGCAGAAGTTTCTTGCGGAATGAACAAGTTCTTTTCAGCACATCCTATATACACGGTATTGGCGGAGAGCCAATCCATGCCTAGGACTACATCTATATCCTTCAGAGGCAGACAGATCAGATCGATGTTGTAAACTTTACTGCCTACAAGAATTGGACAGTTCTGGCAGACACGTTTTGAAGTAACCTTACCGCCTGTAGCGACAGCCACAGTCATAGGGGGAATTAAAGGTACAGAGGGTAATTGCAGTCGCTGAACGCAGTCAACGGCTATGAATGAGTTAGTGGCTCCACAATCAAACAAAACTAACACTTCAGACTGTCCTAACATGCATACATCCATAATCAAGGCATTATTAGATTTGACTTTCTCACCATCAAGTGAAAATACCCGACCTTTGCTTTTGGAAGCGCCACTGGAATCGCCCTGTCTTTTCAGCTTAGGACATTCGTGCTTGTAGTGGCCTGGCTGCTTACAGTAGTAACACATATTCCTTCCCTTCATGCATTCTCCACTGTGAGGGAACCCGCACTCTGCACAATTCTTTGGTGAACGTTGAGAGTAACTCTGCTTTCCCTTACTGGTAGTACCTTTAGTCCTCACTTGCAGATTGAATTTTCCGGAATCCTTCTTCTTCTGAAAAGCTTCACTACGCTCCTTGTGTATGTTTCCCAGATCAGCTTCAGCATGATAGCTCTTTTGCACCAAATCACCAAAGGTAGTGATATGCTGCATAGAGACATCGTGGGCTATATCAGCTCTCAGTCCGAACCTATACTTCTTCATCTTCCATGATTCACTGGGAGCATCATTCCCATCCATCACATATCTGACCAGCTCATTAAACTTCATGGTATACTCCGCTATTGACATACTTCCCTGCTTTAGCTCCGTCAGTTCACGTTCCATCTGGAATTGGTAGCTCTCTGGGATATAATGTCCAACGAAGAGACGTCGAAAATTTTCCCAATTCACCTCCATCTGACTGGCCTCCATATACGCTTTGGTTCCATCCCACCAGTGACACGCGTCGCCCCTAAAGAAGCGGGAGACGAATGTTACTTTGTCAACTTCAGTGCAATCCATGGATTCAAGGATACCGCTCATTCGCTGAATCCATTCCCTGGCTTTCGATGGATTGTATTCTCCGTAGAACTCCGGCGGACTCATGCGGCAGAACTCTCTGAATGCAGCGCTAGATCCTTGCTGCTGAGGGGGAGGATTGTTCATATGTTGTTGAAACATATTCATGAATTCTTGATGCTGCTGGGCCTGCTGAGCTTGGAACTGCTGCTGTTGATGCATCATTTCAGCCCACATGTTCACATTAGCATCTCCGTACATCTCAGGTTCATCATCATCGTCAGCAACGTTCCTTCTAGGCCTTCCAGGTCCTCGTCTTGCTCCTGACATAGTGCTCTAACTGCCAATATCAAGTCAAGTTAGCTAGGCTTAAAATGACATGACATCTAGAACAGATGTTAGAAATCCAGACAAATACTGGGATTCGGATAGTAATACTAATGAACTCTGGCACGATCTGAATCGACCAGCTCTGATACCAATTATAACACCCCACATGAAATATCTAGAATATCAGTGGATTATTATTATTGATAACGAGTGCATTATTATTACATGAGGAAATTCGAGTACACGCAGGTGCTAAGTACAACACGAATAAAGATACAACGGAAGCATAAACATGAATTTAACGGTACAACATGGATTGATTGAAATACAACAAGAACACGGAATAAAGGAAAGCGAGAACAAATGCAAATCCTCCAAGCATAGCAGCTAGCACACCAACGAGCATACCTTAGCCAACCTGTTTATCTGAAAAAAAATTGATTTGGAGTGGGGTGAGACTACTAAGCCTCAGTGAGTCCTACTACCCTCCTAAGGTGACTACACCGGGGAATCCTAATCAGTCATACATACTAACATATTATCATAAATCATAAGCATAAATAAAGGTGTATCACAAAGCATATCTTATTCATTTTAACACTAGGACACTCTGAGGTGAGCAGGTCTCAGAGGCCTGCCATATCCGTCAACCGATTCGGTCACGGCATGAAGCTCACATAGTCATAACCTAATGGATTATCCCATTGGGAGTCCATAGTGCGATATAATTCGCTCTTAACTGACTGATACTAAATTGTGTTATTACTACCATGAATTTCCAAATCCCGGGGAACATACAACTTAATTAAATCTAGATTATACCCTAAGATCATCTGTGATTAACATTCTATTTAACATTATGCCAGTTACATTTCTGCAATTTATCTATCTCAGATGAGGAAATAAAACGAGCGATTAAATCAGTTTGAAAATCAAAAGTTGCAGGCTGTTCTGTGTAAGCTCGCCACGGCGAGTTACCTGTTCGCCATGGCAGGATTACAGGTCATTCTGCACAATCTCGCTATGGCGAAATGCTAGTCCGCCATGGCGAAATCCAGGTTCTGACCTAAACAACTCGCCTGGCGAGCAAGTGCCCGCCATGGCGAAGTTCTTCAGCCCAGAACCTTCCATTCGCCATGAGTGCTCGCCAGCAATCCGCCATGGCGAGTTCATGCAGAAAGGCCCCTGTTTTGCGAAAATCATCAATTTATCATAGTTTCACCTACATTCCTCATTTGATATAGTGCAGAGACATAAACTACATAATATAAGATAGAATGGAGGGAAATTTGGGAGTTAATTCCCCTCACACAACAATTCCCTGATTTTTCCTATGTTAACATGCAAAAGTTTAATTTGGGGAAACTAGCTAACTATCCTAAGAACCCACCTGTTTGAAGCTTTAAACCTTGCTTCTGAGTTCCTCTACAGCTACAGCAACCTTTCCTAAAGCCCCACGAACACCAGACAAGAATTTGAGAATTTTGACACTTGAAACCCTTATACTTGCTCTACGAATTTTGAGTGTGATTCTGAGTTGTGTTGTTTGATGATTGATTCAGTGATATGGAGGGTATTTATAGAGTTAGTGGAGTGGGAGGATTCAGAATTGATTTGGTCCTAGTTGCTCTTGCATGTGATTTAATTGGAGATGGGTTTTGGTAAAATTTTGAGTTGTTGTTTGTTTGTGAGGTGAGGAGCTCGTGAATGAGCTGATTCACTGAGGAAATTCAGGTTGTGTTTGGTTGTTTCTAGCATGTGAGAACTTAGGGTAATGTGGGTTAATTGAAGGTTTTGGAATTTTATGTCATGTGGCTTAAAAGGGAGGAAAATGGCGTGGAAGATGAGGAATGAGGGAGCAAAGCTCTGCTGAGATTTTCAGTTTAGAAAAACAATGAAAAGTGAAGTCCAATGCATGCAAAGTAGTGGCTTAAGACAATGGAATAGTGACTCATAAGCCAAGGTGAGGTGTTGCAAGAGGAAGTGTCAAGGGCATAGTGGATTCATGAGTCATTGCATGTGATGTAGTGGAAACATGACTCATGTGAGGGGGAGAGGGAGAGTGTGAAACCGTGGGGGAGGGAAGAAATGAGGGAGTGGTTTTGAATTTCTTAGTGTTAGATCATCATCTAATCCACTTAATCAATTAATTAATTAATTTAGACACTATTATTTAATTTATAAAATTAAACAAGCTTCTAATTAAATTAATTAGATGAATTAAGATGTGGGATATTACAGTATGCCATTATGCTTTTTTAGCTATTCCTAATTTGATTCTTTAATCACTACTTACGTTTATTGATATTTTATGATGGATTTGGAAAAATGTGATATGTTTTTGCAATCATACACATTATCTTGAATAGGAGCTTAAAATTAATATGTAGTCTTTCAATTTACCTGATAGTATGTCTGAAAGGATCGATTGTGATGTGTCCGATGTCCGTAAAGGAAAATATGATATTTGAACTTAAATGGTTCTAAATTCGAAAAACACAAAAAATGATGGAATTTTACCCGAATTGGATTGAAAATATCAAGTTGTGTTAAACTTGATAATTGAATTGTTGGTATAAAAAGGTTGGATTGTGTTTTGTCCCTATGTCCCTAAAGTAAATATGATATTTGACCATTTGCGGTTCTAAATTCGAAAAACTAAAAAGATGATGGAATTTTGTCGGAATAGATTTGAAAATCAAATTTGATATTTGAATCAAGTTGTCCGAAACTTGATAAATTAAAATTGATGGAATCGGTTGTTGGAATGTAGGATCTTTGATCAACAAATAGCAAAATATGCGGTTCACTCAAGGTATGCCATTATGCTTTTTTAGCTATTCCTAATTTGATTCTTTAATCACTACTTACGTTTATTGATATTTTATGATGGATTTGGAAAAATGTGATATGTTTTTGCAATCATACACATTATCTTGAATAGGAGCTTAAAATTAATATGTAGTCTTTCAATTTACCTGATAGTATGTCTGAATGGATCGATTGTGATGAGTCCGATGTCCGTAAAGGAAAATATGATATTTGAACCTAAATGGTTCTAAATTCGAAAAATACAAAAAATGATGGAATTTTACCCGAATTGGATTGAAAATATCATGTTGTGTTAAACTTGATAATTGAATTGTTGGTATAAAAAGGTTGGATTGTGTTTTGTCCCTATGTCCCTAAAGTAAATATGATATTTGACCATTTGCGGTTCTAAATTCGAAAAACAAAAAAGATGATGGAATTTTGTCGGAATAGATTTGAAAATCAAATTTGATATTTGAATCAAGTTGTCCGAAACTTGATAAATTAAAATTGATGGAATCGGTTGTTGGAATGTAGGATCTCTGATCAACAAATCGCAAAATATGCGGTTCACTCAAGGTATGCCATTATGCTTTTTTAGCTATTCCTAATTTGATTCTTTAATCACTACTTACGTTTATTGATATTTTATGATGGATTTGGAAAAATGCGATATGTTTTTGCAATCATACACATTATCTTGAATAGGAGCTTAAAATTAATATGTAGTCTTTCAATTTACCTGATAGTATGTCTGAATGGATCGATTGTGATGTGTCCGATGTCCGTAAAGGAAAATATGATATTTGAACCTAAATGGTTCTAAATTCGAAAAATACAAAAAATGATGGAATTTTACCCGAATTGGATTGAAAATATCAAGTTGTGTTAAACTTGATAATTGAATTGTTGGTATAAAAAGGTTGGATTGTGTTTTGTCCCTATGTCCCTAAAGTAAATATGATATTTGACCATTTGCGGTTCTAAATTCGAAAAACAAAAAAGATGATGGAATTTTGTCGGAATAGATTTGAAAATCAAATTTGATATTTGAATCAAGTTGTCCGAAACTTGATAAATTAAAATTGATGGAATCGGTTGTTGGAATGTAGGATCTCTGATCAACAAATCGCAAAATATGCGGTTCACTCAAGGTATGCCATTATGCTTTTTTTGCTATTCCTAATTTGATTCTTTAATCACTACTTACGTTTATTGATATTTTATGATGGATTTGGAAAAATGTGATATGTTTTTGCAATCATACACATTATCTTGAGTAGGAGCTTAAAATTAATATGTAGTCTTTCAATTTACCTGATAGTATGTCTGTATTTGAACCTAAATAGTTCTACATTCGAAAAACATAAAAAACGATGGAATTTTACCCGAATTGGATTGAAAATATCAAGTTGTGTTAAACTTGATAATTGAATTGTTGGTATAAAAAGGTTGGATTGTGTTTTGTCCCTATGTCCCTAAAGTAAATATGATATTTGACCATTTGCGGTTCTAAATTCGAAAAACAAAAAAGATGATGGAATTTTGTCGGAATAGATTTGAAAATCAAATTTGATATTTCAATCAAGTTGTCCGAAACTTGATAAATTAAAATTGATGGAATCGGTTGTTGGAATGTAGGATCTCTGATCAACATATCGCAAAATGTGCGGTTCACTCAAGGTATGCCATTATGCTTTTTTAGCTATTCCTAATTTGATTCTTTAATCACTACTTACGTTTATTGATATTTTATGATGGATTTGGAAAAATGTTATATGTTTTTGCAATCATACACATTATCTTGAATAGGAGCTTAAAATTAATATGTAGTCTTTCAATTTACCTGATAGTATGTCTGTATTTGAACCTAAATAGTTCTAAATTCGAAAAACACAAAAAATGATGGAATTTTACCCGAATTGGATTGAAAATATCAAGTTTTGTTAAACTTGATAATTGAATTGTTGGTATAAAAAGGTTGGATTGTGTTTTGTCCCTATGTCCCTAAAGTAAATATGATATTTGACCATTTGCGGTTCTAAATTCGAAAAACTAAAAAGATGATGGAATTTTGTCGGAATAGATTTGAAAATCAAATTTGATATTTGAATCAAGTTGTCCGAAACTTGATAAATTAAAATTGATGGAATCGGTTGTTGGAATGTAGGATCTCTGATCAACAAATCGCAAAATATGCGGTTCACTCAAGGTATGCCATTATGCTTTTTTAGCTATTCCTAATTTGATTCTTTAATCACTACTTACGTTTATTGATATTTTATGATGGATTTGGAAAAATGTGATATGTTTTTGCAATCATACACATTATCTTGAATAGGAGCTTAAAATTAATATGTAGTCTTTCAATTTACCTGATAGTATGTCTGAAAGGATCGATTGTGATGTGTCCGATGTCCGTAAAGGAAAATATGATATTTGAACTTAAATGGTTCTAAATTCGAAAAACACAAAAAATGATGGAATTTTACCCGAATTGGATTGAAAATATCAAGTTGTGTTAAACTTGATAATTGAATTGTTGGTATAAAAAGGTTGGATTGTGTTTTGTCCCTATGTCCCTAAAGTAAATATGATATTTGACCATTTGCGGTTCTAAATTCGAAAAACAAAAAAGATGATGGAATTTTGTCGGAATAGATTTGAAAATCAAATTTGATATTTGAATCAAGTTGTCCGAAACTTGATAAATTAAAATTGATGGAATCGGTTGTTGGAATGTAGGATCTCTGATCAACAAATCGCAAAATATGCGGTTCACTCAAGGTATGCCATTATGCTTTTTTTGCTATTCCTAATTTGATTCTTTAATCACTACTTACGTTTATTGTTATTTTATGATGGATTTGGAAAAATGTGATATGTTTTTGCAATCATACACATTATCTTGAGTAGGAGCTTAAAATTAATATGTAGTCTTTCAATTTACCTGATAGTATGTCTGTATTTGAACCTAAATAGTTCTACATTCGAAAAACATAAAAAACGATGGAATTTTACCCGAATTGGATTGAAAATATCAAGTTGTGTTAAACTTGATAATTGAATTGTTGGTATAAAAAGGTTGGATTGTGTTTTGTCCCTATGTCCCTAAAGTAAATATGATATTTGACCATTTGCGGTTCTAAATTCGAAAAACAAAAAAGATGATGGAATTTTGTCGGAATAGATTTGAAAATCAAATTTGATATTTCAATCAAGTTGTCCGAAACTTGATAAATTAAAATTGATGGAATCAGTTGTTGGAATGTAGGATTTCTGATCAACAAATCGCAAAATATGCGGTTCACTCAAGGTATGCCATTATGCTTTTTTAGCTATTCCTAATTTGATTCTTTAATCACTACTTACGTTTATTGATATTTTATGATGGATTTGGAAAAATGTTATATGTTTTTGCAATCATACACATTATCTTGAATAGGAGCTTAAAATTAATATTTAGTCTTTCAATTTACCTGATAGTATGTCTGTATTTGAACCTAAATAGTTCTAAATTCGAAAAACACAAAAAATGATGGAATTTTACCCGAATTGGATTGAAAATATCAAGTTGTGTTAAACTTGATAATTGAATTGTTGGTATAAAAAGGTTGGATTGTGTTTTGTCCCTATGTCCCTAAAGTAAATATGATATTTGACCATTTGCGGTTCTAAATTCGAAAAACTAAAAAGATGATGGAATTTTGTCGGAATAGATTTGAAAATCAAATTTGATATTTGAATCAAGTTGTCCGAAACTTGATAAATTAAAATTGATGGAATCGGTTGTTGGAATGTAGGATCTCTGATCAACAAATCGCAAAATATGCGGTTCACTCAAGGTATGCCATTATGCTTTTTTAGCTATTCCTAATTTGATTCTTTAATCACTACTTACATTTATTGATATTTTATGATGGATTTGGAAAAATGTGATATGTTTTTGCAATCATACACATTATCTTGAATATGAGCTTAAAATTAATATGTAGTCTTTCAATTTACCTGATAGTATGTCTGAAAGGATCGATTGTGATGTGTCCGATGTTCGTAAAGGAAAATATGATATTTGAACTTAAATGGTTCTAAATTCGAAAAACACAAAAAATGATGGAATTTTACCCGAATTGGATTGAAAATATCAAGTTGTGTTAAACTTGATAATTGAATTGTTGGTATAAAAAGGTTGGATTGTGTTTTGTCCCTATGTCCCTAAAGTAAATATGATATTTGACCATTTGCGGTTCTAAATTCGAAAAACAAAAAAGATGATGGAATTTTGTCGGAATAGATTTGAAAATCAAATTTGATATTTGAATCAAGTTGTCCGAAACTTGATAAATTAAAATTGATGGAATCGGTTGTTGGAATGTAGGATCTCTGATCAACAAATCGCAAAATATGCGGTTCACTCAAGGTATGCCATTATGCTTTTTTTGCTATTCCTAATTTGATTCTTTAATCACTACTTACGTTTATTGTTATTTTATGATGGATTTGGAAAAATGTGATATGTTTTTGCAATCATACACATTATCTTGAGTAGGAGCTTAAAATTAATATGTAGTCTTTCAATTTACCTGATAGTATGTCTGTATTTGAACCTAAATAGTTCTACATTCGAAAAACATAAAAAACGATGGAATTTTACCCGAATTGGATTGAAAATATCAAGTTGTGTTAAACTTGATAATTGAATTGTTGGTATAAAAAGGTTGGATTGTGTTTTGTCCCTATGTCCCTAAAGTAAATATGATATTTGACCATTTGCGGTTCTAAATTCGAAAAACAAAAAAGATGATGGAATTTTGTCGGAATAGATTTGAAAATCAAATTTGATATTTCAATCAAGTTGTCCGAAACTTGATAAATTAAAATTGATGGAATCGGTTGTTGGAATGTAGGATCTCTGATCAACAAATCGCAAAATATGCGGTTCACTCAAGGTATGCCATTATGCTTTTTTAGCTATTCCTAATTTGATTCTTTAATCACTACTTACGTTTATTGATATTTTATGATGGATTTGGAAAAATGTTATATGTTTTTGCAATCATACACATTATCTTGAATAGGAGCTTAAAATTAATATTTAGTCTTTCAATTTACCTGATAGTATGTCTGTATTTGAACCTAAATAGTTCTAAATTCGAAAAACACAAAAAATGATGGAATTTTACCCGAATTGGATTGAAAATATCAAGTTGTGTTAAACTTGATAATTGAATTGTTGGTATAAAAAGGTTGGATTGTGTTTTGTCCCTATGTCCCTAAAGTAAATATGATATTTGACCATTTGCGGTTCTAAATTCGAAAAACTAAAAAGATGATGGAATTTTGTCGGAATAGATTTGAAAATCAAATTTGATATTTGAATCAAGTTGTCCGAAACTTGATAAATTAAAATTGATGGAATCGGTTGTTGGAATGTAGGATCTCTGATCAACAAATCGCAAAATATGCGGTTCACTCAAGGTATGCCATTATGCTTTTTTAGCTATTCCTAATTTAATTCTTTAATCACTACTTACGTTTATTGATATTTTATGATGGATTTGGAAAAATGTGATATGTTTTTGCAATCATACACATTATCTTGAATAGGAGCATAAAATTAATATGTAGTCTTTCAATTTACCTGATAGTATGTCTGTATGGATCGATTGTGATGTGTCCGATGTCCGTAAAGGAAAATATGATATTTGAACCTAAATGGTTCTAAATTCGAAAAACACAAAAAATGATGGAATTTTACCCGAATTGGATTGAAAATATCAAGTTGTGTTAAAGTTGATAATTGAATTGTTGGTATAAAAAGGTTGGATTGTGTTTTGTCCCTATGTCCCTAAAGTAAATATGATATTTGACCATTTGCGGTTCTAAATTCGAAAAACTAAAAAGATGATGGAATTTTGTCGGAATAGATTTGAAAATCAAATTTGATATTTGAATCAAGTTGTCCGAAACTTGATAAATTAAAATTGATGGAATCGGTTGTTGGAATGTAGGATCTCTGATCAACAAATTGCAAAGTATGCGGTTCACTTAAGCTATGCCATTATGCTTTTTTAGCTTTTCCTAATTTGATTCTTTAATCACTACTTACGTTTATTGATATTTTATGATGGATTTGGAAAAATGTGATATGTTTTTGCAGTCATACACATTATCTTGAATAGGAGCTTAAAATTAATATGTAATCTTTCAATTTACCTGATAGTATGTCTGAATGGATCGATTGTGATGTGTCCGATGTCCGTAAAGGAAAATATGATATTTGAACCTAAATGGTTCTAAATTCGAAAAACACAAAAAATGATGGAATTTTACCCGAATTGGATTGAAAATATCAAGTTGTGTTAAACTTGATAATTGAATTGTTGGTATAAAAAGGTTGGATTGTGTTTTGTCCCTATGTCCCTAAAGTAAATATGATATTTGACCATTTGCGGTTCTAAATTCGAAAAACTAAAAAGATGATGGAATTTTGTCGGAATAGATTTGAAAATCAAATTTGATATTTGAATCAAGTTGTCCGAAACTTGATAAATTAAAATTGATGGAATCGGTTGTTGGAATGTAGGATCTCTGATCAACAAATCGCAAAATATGCGGTTCACTCAAGGTATGCCATTATGCTTTTTTAGCTATTCCTAATTTAATTCTTTAATCACTACTTACGTTTATTGATATTTTATGATGGATTTGGAAAAATGTGATATGTTTTTGCAATCATACACATTATCTTGAATAGGAGCTTAAAATTAATATGTAGTCTTTCAATTTACCTGATAGTATGTCTGAATGGATCGATTGTGATGTGTCCGATGTCCGTAAACGAAAATATGATATTTGAACCTAAATGGTTCTAAATTCGAAAAACACAAAAAATGATGGAATTTTATCCGAATTGGATTGAAAATATCAAGTTGTGTTAAACTTGATAATTGAATTGTTGGTATAAAAAGGTTGGATTGTGTTTTGTCCCTATGTCCCTAAAGTAAATAAGATATTTGACCATTTGCGGTTCTAAATTCGAAAAACAAAAAAGATGATGGAATTTTGTCGGAATAGATTTGAAAATCAAATTTGATATTTGAATCAGTTGTCCGAAACTTGATAAATTAAAATTGATCTAATCGGTTGTTGGAATGTAGGATCTCTGATCAACAAATCGCAAAATATGCGGTTCACTCAAGGTATGCCATTATGCTTTTTTAGCTATTCCTAATTTGATTCTTTAATCACTACTTACGTTTATTGATATTTTATGATGGATTTGGAAAAATGTGATATGTTTTTGCAATCATACACATTATCTTGAATAGGAGCTTAAAATTAATATGTAGTCTTTCAATTTACCTGATAGTATGTCTGTATTTGAACCTAAATAGTTCTAAATTCGAAAAACACAAAAAATGATGGAATTTTACCCGAATTGGATTGAAAATATCAAGTTGTGTTAAACTTGATAATTGAATTGTTGGTATAAAAAGGTTGGATTGTGTTTTGTCCCTATGTCCCTAAAGTAAATATGATATTTGACCATTTGCGGTTCTAAATTCGAAAAACTAAAAAGATGATGGAATTTTGTCGGAATAGATTTGAAAATCAAATTTGATATTTGAATCAAGTTGTCCTAAACTTGATAAATTAAAATTGATGGAATCGGTTGTTGGAATGTAGGATCTCTGATCAACAAATCGCAAAATATGCGGTTCACTCAAGGTATGCCATTATACTTTTTTAGCTATTCCTAATTTGATTCTTTAATCACTAGTTACGTTTATTGATATTTTATGATGGATTTGGAAAAATGTGATATGTGTTTGCAATCATACACATTATCTTGAATAGGAGCTTAAAATTAATATGTAGTCTTTCAATTTACCTGATAGTATGTCTGAATGGATCGATTGTGATGTGTCCGATGTCCGTAAAGGAAAATATGATATTTGAACCTAAATGGTTCTAAATTCGAAAAACACAAAAAATGATGGAATTTTACCCGAATTGGATTGAAAATATCAAGTTGTGTTAAAGTTGATAATTGAATTGTTGGTATAAAAAGGTTGGATTGTGTTTTGTCCCTATGTCCCTAAAGTAAATATGATATTTGACCATTTGCGGTTCTAAATTCGAAAAACTAAAAAGATGATGGAATTTTGTCGGAATAGATTTGAAAATCAAATTTGATATTTGAATCAAGTTGTCCGAAACTTGATAAATTAAAATTGATGGAATCGGTTGTTGGAATGTAGGATCTCTGATCAACAAATTGCAAAGTATGCGGTTCACTCAAGCTATGCCATTATGCTTTTTTAGCTTTTCCTAATTTGATTCTTTAATCACTACTTACGTTTATTGATATTTTATGATGGATTTGGAAAAATGTGATATGTTTTTGCAGTCATACACATTATCTTGAATAGGAGCTTAAAATTAATATGTAATCTTTCAATTTACCTGATAGTATGTCTGAATGGATCGATTGTGATGTGTCCGATGTCCGTAAAGGAAAATATGATATTTGAACCTAAATGGTTCTAAATTCGAAAAACACAAAAAATGATGGAATTTTACCCGAATTGGATTGAAAATATCAAGTTGTGTTAAACTTGATAATTGAATTGTTGGTATAAAAAGGTTGGATTGTGTTTTGTCCCTATGTCCCTAAAGTAAATATGATATTTGACCATTTGCGGTTCTAAATTCGAAAAACTAAAAAGATGATGGAATTTTGTCGGAATAGATTTGAAAATCAAATTTGATATTTGAATCAAGTTGTCCGAAACTTGATAAATTAAAATTGATGGAATCGGTTGTTGGAATGTAGGATCTCTGATCAACAAATCGCAAAATATGCGGTTCACTCAAGGTATGCCATTATGCTTTTTTAGCTATTCCTAATTTAATTCTTTAATCACTACTTACGTTTATTGATATTTTATGATGGATTTGGAAAAATGTGATATGTTTTTGCAATCATACACATTATCTTGAATAGGAGCTTAAAATTAATATGTAGTCTTTCAATTTACCTGATAGTATGTCTGAATGGATCGATTGTGATGTGTCCGATGTCCGTAAACGAAAATATGATATTTGAACCTAAATGGTTCTAAATTCGAAAAACACAAAAAATGATGGAATTTTATCCGAATTGGATTGAAAATATCAAGTTGTGTTAAACTTGATAATTGAATTGTTGGTATAAAAAGGTTGGATTGTGTTTTGTCCCTATGTCCCTAAAGTAAATAAGATATTTGACCATTTGCGGTTCTAAATTCGAAAAACAAAAAAGATGATGGAATTTTGTCGGAATAGATTTGAAAATCAAATTTGATATTTGAATCAGTTGTCCGAAACTTGATAAATTAAAATTGATCTAATCGGTTGTTGGAATGTAGGATCTCTGATCAACAAATCGCAAAATATGCGGTTCACTCAAGGTATGCCATTATGCTTTTTTAGCTATTCCTAATTTGATTCTTTAATCACTACTTACGTTTATTGATATTTTATGATGGATTTGGAAAAATGTGATATGTTTTTGCAATCATACACATTATCTTGAATAGGAGCTTAAAATTAATATGTAGTCTTTCAATTTACCTGATAGTATGTCTGTATTTGAACCTAAATAGTTCTAAATTCGAAAAACACAAAAAATGATGGAATTTTACCCGAATTGGATTGAAAATATCAAGTTGTGTTAAACTTGATAATTGAATTGTTGGTATAAAAAGGTTGGATTGTGTTTTGTCCCTATGTCCCTAAAGTAAATATGATATTTGACCATTTGCGGTTCTAAATTCGAAAAACTAAAAAGATGATGGAATTTTGTCGGAATAGATTTGAAAATCAAATTTGATATTTGAATCAAGTTGTCCTAAACTTGATAAATTAAAATTGATGGAATCGGTTGTTGGAATGTAGGATCTCTGATCAACAAATCGCAAAATATGCGGTTCACTCAAGGTATGCCATTATACTTTTTTAGCTATTCCTAATTTGATTCTTTAATCACTAGTTACGTTTATTGATATTTTATGATGGATTTGGAAAAATGTGATATGTGTTTGCAATCATACACATTATCTTGAATAGGAGCTTAAAATTAATATGTAGTCTTTCAATTTACCTGATAGTATGTCTGAATGGATCGATTGTGATGTGTCCGATGTCCGTAAAGGAAAATATGATATTTGAACCTAAATGGTTCTAAATTCGAAAAACACAAAAAATGATGGAATTTTACCCGAATTGGATTGAAAATATCAAGTTGTGTTAAACTTGATAATTGAATTGTTGGTATAAAAAGGTTGGATTGTGTTTTGTCCCTATGTCCCTAAAGTAAATATGATATTTGACCATTTGCGATTCTAAATTCGAAAAACAAAAAAGATGATGGAATTTTGTCGGAATAGATTTGAAAATCAAATTTGATATTTGAATCAAGTTGTCCGAAACTTGATAAATTAAAATTGATGGAATCGGTTGTTGGAATGTAGGATCTCTGATCAACAAATCGCAAAATATGCGGTTCACTCAAGGTATGCCATTATGCTTTTTTAGCTATTCCTAATTTGATTCTTTAATCACTACTTACGTTTATTGATATTTTATGATGGATTTGGAAAAATGTGATATGTTACTGCAATCATACACATTATCTTGAATAGGAGCTTAAAATTAATATGTAGTCTTTCAATTTACCTGATAGTATGTCTGTATTTGAACCTAAATAGTTCTAAATTCGAAAAACACAAAAAATGATGGAATTTTACCCGAATTGGATTGAAAATATAAAGTTGTGTTAAACTTGATAATTTAATTGTTGGTATAAAAAGGTTGGATTGTGTTTTGTCCCTATGTCCCTAAAGTAAATAAGATATTTGACCATTTGCGGTTCTAAATTCGAAAAACTAAAAAGATGATGGAATTTTGTCGGAATAGATTTGAAAATCAAATTTGATATTTGAATCAAGTTGTCCGAAACTTGATAAATTAAAATTGATGGAATCGGTTGTTGGAATGTAGGATCTCTGATCAACAAATCGCAAAATATGCGGTTCACTCAAGGTATGCCATTATGCTTTTTTAGCTATTCCTAATTTAATTCTTTAATCACTACTTACGTTTATTGATATTTTATGATGGATTTGGAAAAATGTGATATGTTTTTGCAATCATACACATTATCTTGAATAGGAGCTTAAAATTAATATGTAGTCTTTCAATTTACCTGATAGTATGTCTGAATGGATCGATTGTGATGTGTCCGATGTCCGTAAAGGAAAATATGATATTTGAACCTAAATGGTTCTAAATTCGAAAAACACAAAAAATGATGGAATTTTACCCGAATTGGATTGAAAATATCAAGTTGTGTTAAACTTGATAATTGAATTGTTGGTATAAAAAGGTTGGATTGTGTTTTGTCCCTATGTCCCTAAAGTAAATATGATATTTTACCATTTGCGGTTCTAAATTCGAAAAACAAAAAAGATGATGGAATTTTGTCGGAATAGATTTGAAAATCAAATTTGATATTTGAATCAAGTTGTCCGAAACTTGATAAATTAAAATTGATGGAATCGGTTGTTGGAATGTAGGATCTCTGATCAACAAATCGCAAAATATGCGGTTCACTCAAGGTATGCCATTATGCTTTTTTATCTATTCCTAATTTGATTCTTTAATCACTACTTACGTTTATTGATATTTAATGATGGATTTGGAAAAATGTGATATGTTTTTGCAATCATACACATTATCTTGAATAGGAGCTTAAAATTAATATGTAGTCTTTCAATTTACCTGATAGTATGTCTGTATTTGAACCTAAATAGTTCTAAATTCGAAAAACATAAAAAACAATGGAATTTTACCCGAATTGGATTGAAAATATCAAGTTGTGTTAAACTTGATAATTGAATTGTTGGTATAAAAAGGTTGGATTGTGTTTTGTCCCTATGTCCCTAAAGTAAATATGATATTTGACCATTTGCGGTTCTAAATTCGAAAAACAAAAAAGATGATGGAATTTTGTCGGAATAGATTTGAAAATCAAATTTGATATTTGAATCAAGTTGTCCAAAATTTGATAAATTAAAATTGATGGAATCGGTTGTTGGAATGTAGGATCTCTGATCAACAAATCGCAAAATATGCGGTTCACTCAAGGTATGCCATTATGCTTTTTTAGCTATTCCTAATTTGATTCTTTAATCACTACTTACGTTTATTGATATTTTATGATGGATTTGGAAAAATGTGATATGTTTCTGCAATCATACACATTATCTTGAATAGGAGCTTAAAATTAATATGTAGTCTTTCAATTTACCTGATAGTATGTCTGTATTTGAACCTAAATAGTTCTAAATTCGAAAAACACAAAAAATGATGGAATTTTACCCGAATTGGATTGAAAATATCAAGTTGTGTTAAACTTGATAATTGAATTGTTGGTATAAAAAGGTTGGATTGTGTTTTGTCCCTATGTCCCTAAAGTAAATATGATATTTGACCATTTGCGGTTCTAAATTCGAAAAACTAAAAAGATGATGGAATTTTGTCGGAATAGATTTGAAAATCAAATTTGATATTTGAATCAAGTTGTCCGAAACTTGATAAATTAAAATTGATGGAATCGGTTGTTGGAATGTAGGATCTCTGATCAACAAATCGCAAAATATGCGGTTCACTCAAGGTATGCCATTATGCTTTTTTAGCTATTCCTAATTTAATTCTTTAATCACTACTTACGTTTATTGATATTTTATGATGGATTTGGAAAAATGTGATATGTTTTTGCAATCATACACATTATCTTGAATAGGAGCTTAAAATTAATATGTAGTCTTTCAATTTACCTGATAGTATGTCTGTATGGATCGATTGTGATGTGTCCGATGTCCGTAAAGGAAAATATGATATTTGAACCTAAATGGTTCTAAATTCGAAAAACACAAAAAATGATGGAATTTTACCCGAATTGGATTGAAAATATCAAGTTGTGTTAAACTTGATAATTGAATTGTTGGTATAAAAAGGTTGGATTGTGTTTTGTCCCTATGTCCCTAAAGTAAATATGATATTTGACCATTTGCGGTTCTAAATTCGGAAAACTAAAAAGATGATGGAATTTTGTCGGAATAGATTTGAAAATCAAATTTGATATTTGAATCAAGTTGTCCGAAACTTGATAAATTAAAATTGATGGAATCGGTTGTTGGAATGTAGGATCTCTGATCAACAAATAGCAAAATATGCGGTTCACTCAAGGTATGCCATTATGCTTTTTTAGCTATTCCTAATTTGATTCTTTAATCACTACTTACGTTTATTGATATTTTATGATGGATTTGGAAAAATGTGATATGTTTTTGCAATCATACACATTATCTTGAATAGGAGCTTAAAATTAATATGTAGTCTTTCAATTTACCTGATAGTATGTCTGAATGGATCGATTGTGATGTGTCCGATGTCCGTAATGGAAAATATGATATTTGAACCTAAATGGTTCTAAATTCGAAAAACACAAAAAATGATGGAATTTTACCCGAATTGGATTGAAAATATCAAGTTGTGTTAAACTTGATAATTGAATTGTTGGTATAAAAAGGTTGGATTGTGTTTTGTCCCTATGTCCCTAAAGTAAATATGATATTTGACCATTTGCGGTTCTAAATTCGAAAAACAAAAAAGATGATGGAATTTTGTCGGAATAGATTTGAAAATCAAATTTGATATTTCAATCAAGTTGTCCGAAACTTGATAAATTAAAATTGATGGAATCGGTTGTTGGAATGTAGGATCTCTGATCAACAAATCGCAAAATATACGGTTCACTCAAGGTATGCCATTATGCTTTTTTAGCTATTCCTAATTTGATTCTTTAATCACTACTTACGTTTATTGATATTTTATGATGGATTTGGAAAAATGTTATATGTTTTTGCAATCATACACATTATCTTGAATAGGAGCTTAAAATTAATATGTAGTCTTTCAATTTACCTGATAGTATGTCTGTATTTGAACCTAAATAGTTCTAAATTCGAAAAACACAAAAAATGATGGAATTTTACCCGAATTGGATTGAAAATATCAAGTTGTGTTAAACTTGATAATTGAATTGTTGGTATAAAAAGGTTGGATTGCGTTTTGTCCCTATGTCCCTAAAGTAAATATGATATTTGACCATTTGCGGTTCTAAATTCGAAAAACTAAAAAGATGATGGAATTTTGTCATAATAGATTTGAAAATCAAATTTGATATTTGAATCAAGTTGTCCGAAACTTGATAAATTAAAATTGATGGAATCGGTTGTTGGAATGTAGGATCTCTGATCAACAAATCGCAAAATATGCGGTTCACTCAAGGTATGCCATTATGCTTTTTTAGCTATTCCTAATTTAATTCTTTAATCACTACTTACGTTTATTGATATTTTATGATGGATTTGGAAAAATGTGATATGTTTTTGCAATCATACACATTATCTTGAATAGAAGCATAAAATTAATATGTAGTCTTTCAATTTACCTGATAGTATGTCTGTATGGATCGATTGTGATGTGTCCGATGTCCGTAAAGGAAAATATGATATTTGAACCTAAATGGTTCTAAATTCGAAAAACACAAAAAATGATGGAATTTTACCCGAATTGGATTGAAAATATCAAGTTGTGTTAAACTTGATAATTGAATTGTTGGTATAAAAAGGTTGGATTGTGTTTTGTCCCTATGTCCCTAAAGTAAATATGATATTTGACCATTTGCGGTTCTAAATTCGAAAAACTAAAAAGATGATGGAATTTTGTCGGAATAGATTTGAAAATCAAATTTGATATTTGAATCAAGTTGTCCGAATCTTGATAAATTAAAATTGATGGAATCGGTTGTTGGAATGTAGGATCTCTGATCAACAAATTGCAAAGTATGCGGTTCACTCAAGCTATGCCATTGTGCTTTTTTAGCTTTTCCTAATTTGATTCTTTAATCACTACTTACATTTATTGATATTTTATGAGGGATTTGGAAAAATGTGATATGTTTTTGCAATCATACACATTATCTTGAATAGGAGCTTAAAATTAATATGTAGTCTTTCAATTTACCTGATAGTATGTCTGAATGGATCGATTGTGATGTGTCCGATGTCCGTAAAGGAAAATATGATATTTGAACCTAAATGGTTCTAAATTCGAAAAACACAAAAAATGATGGAATTTTACCCGAATTGGATTGAAAATATCAAGTTGTGTTAAACTTGATAATTGAATTGTTGGTATAAAAAGGTTGGATTGTGTTTTGTCCCTATGTCCCTAAAGTAAATATGATATTTGACCATTTGCGGTTCTAAATTCGAAAAACTAAAAAGATGATGGAATTTTGTCGGAATAGATTTGAAAATCAAATTTGATATTTGAATCAAGTTGTCCGAAACTTGATAAATTAAAATTGATGGAATCGGTTGTTGGAATGTAGGATCTCTGATCAACAAATCGCAAAATATGCGGTTCACTCAAGGTATGTCATTATGCTTTTTTAGCTATTCCTAATTTGATTCTTTAATCACTACTTCCGTTTATTGATATTTTATGATGGATTTGGAAAAATGTGATATGTTTTTGCAATCATACACATTATCTTGAATAGGAGCTTAAAATTAATATGTAGTCTTTCAATTTACCTGATAGTATGTCTGTATTTGAACCTAAATAGTTCTAAATTCGAAAAACACAAAAAATGATGGAATTTTACCCGAATTGGATTGAAAATATAAAGTTGTGTTAAACTTGATAATTTAATTGTTGGTATAAAAAGGTTGGATTGTGTTTTGTCCATATGTCCCTAAAGTAAATATGATATTTGACCATTTGCGGTTCTAAATTCGAAAAACTAAAAAGATGATGGAATTTTGTCGGAATAGATTTGAAAATCAAATTTGATATTTGAATCAAGTTGTCCGAAACTTGATAAATTAAAATTGATGGAATCGGTTGTTGGAATGTAGGATCTCTGATCAACAAATAGCAAAATATGCGGTTCACTCAAGGTATGCCATTATGCTTTTTTAGCTATTCCTAATTTGATTCTTTAATCACTACTTACGTTTATTGATATTTTATGATGGATTTGGAAAAATGTGATATGTTTTTGCATTCATACACATTATCTTGAATAGGAGCTTAAAATTAATATGTAGTCTTTCAATTTACCTGATAGTATGTCTGAATGGATCGATTGTGATGTGTCCGATGTCCGTAAAGGAAAATATGATATTTGAACCTAAATGGTTCTAAATTCGAAAAACACAAAAAATGATGGAATTTTACCCGAATTGGATTGAAAATATCAAGTTGTGTTAAACTTGATAATTGAATTGTTGGTATAAAAAGGTTGGATTGTGTTTTGTCCCTATGTCCCTAAAGTAAATATGATATTTGACCATTTGCGGTTCTAAATTCGAAAAACAAAAAAGATGATGGAATTTTGTCGGAATAGATTTGAAAATCAAATTTGATATTTCGATCAAGTTGTCCGAAACTTGATAAATTAAAATTGATGGAATCGGTTGTTGGAATGTAGGATCTCTGATCAACAAATCGCAAAATATGCGGTTCACTCAAGGTATGTCATTATGCTTTTTTAGCTATTCCTAATTTGATTCTTTAATCACTACTTCCGTTTATTGATATTTTATGATGGATTTGGAAAAATGTGATATGTTTTTGCAATCATACACATTATCTTGAATAGGAGCTTAAAATTAATATGTAGTCTTTCAATTTACCTGATAGTATGTCTGTATTTGAACCTAAATAGTTCTAAATTCGAAAAACACAAAAAATGATGGAATTTTACCCGAATTGGATTGAAAATATAAAGTTGTGTTAAACTTGATAATTTAATTGTTGGTATAAAAAGGTTGGATTGTGTTTTGTCCCTATGTCCCTAAAGTAAATAAGATATTTGACCATTTGCGGTTCTAAATTCGAAAAACTAAAAAGATGATGGAATTTTGTCGGAATAGATTTGAAAATCAAATTTGATATTTGAATCAAGTTGTCCGAAACTTGATAAATTAAAATTGATGGAATCGGTTGTTGGAATGTAGGATCTCTGATCAACAAATCGCAAAATATGCGGTTCACTCAAGGTATGCCATTATGCTTTTTTAGCTATTCCTAATTTAATTCTTTAATCACTACTTACGTTTATTGATATTTTATGATGGATTTGGAAAAATGTGATATGTTTTTGCAATCATACACATTATCTTGAATAGGAGCATAAAATTAATATGTAGTCTTTCAATTTACCTGATAGTATGTCTGTATGGATCGATTGTGATGTGTCCGATGTCCGTAAAGGAAAATATGATATTTGAACCTAAATGGTTCTAAATTCGAAAAACACAAAAAATGATGGAATTTTACCCGAATTGGATTGAAAATATCAAGTTGTGTTAAACTTGATAATTGAATTGTTGGTATAAAAAGGTTGGATTGTGTTTTGTCCCTATGTCCCTAAAGTAAATATGATATTTGACCATTTGCGGTTCTAAATTCGAAAAACTAAAAAGATGATGGAATTTTGTCGGAATAGATTTGAAAATCAAATTTGATATTTGAATCAAGTTGTCCGAATCTTGATAAATTAAAATTGATGGAATCGGTTGTTGGAATGTAGGATCTCTGATCAACAAATTGCTAAGTATGCGGTTCACTCAAGCTATGCCATTGTGCTTTTTTAGCTTTTCCTAATTTGATTCTTTAATCACTACTTACATTTATTGATATTTTATGAGGGATTTGGAAAAATGTGATATGTTTTTGCAATCATACACATTATCTTGAATAGGAGCTTAAAATTAATATGTAGTCTTTCAATTTACCTGATAGTATGTCTGAATGGATCGATTGTGATGTGTCCGATGTCCGTAAAGGAAAATATGATATTTGAACCTAAATGGTTCTAAATTCGAAAAACACAAAAAATGATGGAATTTTACCCGAATTGGATTGAAAATATCAAGTTGTGTTAAACTTGATAATTGAATTGTTGGTATAAAAAGGTTGGATTGTGTTTTGTCCCTATGTCCCTAAAGTAAATATGATATTTGACCATTTGCGGTTCTAAATTCGAAAAACTAAAAAGATGATGGAATTTTGTCGGAATAGATTTGAAAATCAAATTTGATATTTGAATCAAGTTGTCCGAAACTTGATAAATTAAAATTGATGGAATCGGTTGTTGGAATGTAGGATCTCTGATCAACAAATCGCAAAATATGCGGTTCACTCAAGGTATGCCATTATGCTTTTTTAGCTATTCCTAATTTAATTCTTTAATCACTACTTACGTTTATTGATATTTTATGATGGATTTGGAAAAATGTGATATGTTTTTGCAATCATACACATTATCTTGAATAGGAGCTTAAAATTAATATGTAGTCTTTCAATTTACCTGATAGTATGTCTGTATGGATCGATTGTGATGTGTCCGATGTCCGTAAAGGAAAATATGATATTTGAACCTAAATGGTTCTAAATTCGAAAAACACAAAAAATGATGGAATTTTACCCGAATTGGATTGAAAATATCAAGTTGTGTTAAACTTGATAATTGAATTGTTGGTATAAAAAGGTTGGATTGTGTTTTGTCCCTATGTCCCTAAAGTAAATATGATATTTGACCATTTGCGGTTCTAAATTCGAAAAACTAAAAAGATGATGGAATTTTGTCGGAATAGATTTGAAAATCAAATTTGATATTTGAATCAAGTTGTCCGAAACTTGATAAATTAAAATTGATGGAATCGGTTGTTGGAATGTAGGATCTCTGATCAACAAATCGCAAAATATGCGGTTCACTCAAGGTATGCCATTATGCTTTTTTAGCTATTCCTAATTTAATTCTTTAATCACTACTTACGTTTATTGATATTTTATGATGGATTTGGAAAAATGTGATATGTTTTTGCAATCATACACATTATCTTGAATAGGAGCTTAAAATTAATATGTAGTCTTTCAATTTACCTGATAGTATGTCTGTATGGATCGATTGTGATGTGTCCGATGTCCGTAAAGGAAAATATGATATTTGAACCTAAATGGTTCTAAATTCGAAAAACACAAAAAATGATGGAATTTTACCCGAATTGGATTGAAAATATCAAGTTGTGTTAAACTTGATAATTGAATTGTTGGTATAAAAAGGTTGGATTGTGTTTTGTCCATATGTCCCTAAAGTAAATATGATATTTGACCATTTGCGGTTCTAAATTCGAAAAACTAAAAAGATGATGGAATTTTGTCGGAATAGATTTGAAAATCAAATTTGATATTTGAATCAAGTTGTCCGAAACTTGATAAATTAAAATTGATGGAATCGGTTGTTGGAATGTAGGATCTCTGATCAACAAATAGCAAAATATGCGGTTCACTCAAGGTATGCCATTATGCTTTTTTAGCTATTCCTAATTTGATTCTTTAATCACTACTTACGTTTATTGATATTTTATGATGGATTTGGAAAAATGTGATATGTTTTTGCATTCATACACATTATCTTGAATAGGAGCTTAAAATTAATATGTAGTCTTTCAATTTACCTGATAGTATGTCTGAATGGATCGATTGTGATGTGTCCGATGTCCGTAAAGGAAAATATGATATTTGAACCTAAATGGTTCTAAATTCGAAAAACACAAAAAATGATGGAATTTTACCCGAATTGGATTGAAAATATCAAGTTGTGTTAAACTTGATAATTGAATTGTTGGTATAAAAAGGTTGGATTGTGTTTTGTCCCTATGTCCCTAAAGTAAATATGATATTTGACCATTTGCGGTTCTAAATTCGAAAAACAAAAAAGATGATGGAATTTTGTCGGAATAGATTTGAAAATCAAATTTGATATTTCAATCAAGTTGTCCGAAACTTGATAAATTAAAATTGATGGAATCGGTTGTTGGAATGTAGGATCTCTGATCAACAAATCGCAAAATATGCGGTTCACTCAAGGTATGTCATTATGCTTTTTTAGCTATTCCTAATTTGATTCTTTAATCACTACTTCCGTTTATTGATATTTTATGATGGATTTGGAAAAATGTGATATGTTTTTGCAATCATACACATTATCTTGAATAGGAGCTTAAAATTAATATGTAGTCTTTCAATTTACCTGATAGTATGTCTGTATTTGAACCTAAATAGTTCTAAATTCGAAAAACACAAAAAATGATGGAATTTTACCCGAATTGGATTGAAAATATCAAGTTGTGTTAAACTTGATAATTGAATTGTTGGTATAAAAAGGTTGGATTGTGTTTTGTCCCTATGTCCCTAAAGTAAATATGATATTTGACCATTTGCGGTTCTAAATTCGAAAAACTAAAAAGATGATGGAATTTTGTCGGAATAGATTTGAAAATCAAATTTGATATTTGAATCAAGTTGTCCGAAACTTGATAAATTAAAATTGATGGAATCGGTTGTTGGAATGTAGGATCTCTGATCAACAAATCGCAAAATATGCGGTTCACTCAAGGTATGCCATTATGCTTTTTTAGCTATTCCTAATTTAATTCTTTAATCACTACTTACGTTTATTGATATTTTATGATGGATTTGGAAAAATGTGATATGTTTTTGCAATCATACACATTATCTTGAATAGGAGCATAAAATTAATATGTAGTCTTTCAATTTACCTGATAGTATGTCTGTATGGATCGATTGTGATGTGTCCGATGTCCGTAAAGGAAAATATGATATTTGAACCTAAATGGTTCTAAATTCGAAAAACACAAAAAATGATGGAATTTTACCCGAATTGGTTTGAAAATATCAAGTTGTGTTAAACTTGATAATTGAATTGTTGGTATAAAAAGGTTGGATTGTGTTTTGTCCCTATGTCCCTAAAGTAAATATGATATTTGACCATTTGCGGTTCTAAATTCGAAAAACTAAAAAGATGATGGAATTTTGTCGGAATAGATTTGAAAATCAAATTTGATATTTGAATCAAGTTGTCCGAAACTTGATAAATTAAAATTGATGGAATCGGTTGTTGGAATGTAGGATCTCTGATCAACAAATTGCAAAGTATGCGGTTCACTCAAGCTATGCCATTATGCTTTTTTAGCTTTTCCTAATTTGATTCTTTAATCACTACTTACATTTATTGATATTTTATGATGGATTTGGAAAAATGTGATATGTTTTTGCAATCATACACATTATCTTGAATAGGAGCTTAAAATTAATATGTAGTCTTTCAATTTACCTGATAGTATGTCTGAATGGATCGATTGTGATGTGTCTGATGTCCGTAAAGGAAAATATGATATTTGAACCTAAATGGTTCTAAATTCGAAAAACACAAAAAATGATGGAATTTTACCCGAATTGGATTGAAAATATCAAGTTGTGTTAAACTTGATAATTGAATTGTTGGTATAAAAAGGTTGGATTGTGTTTTGTCCCTATGTCCCTAAAGTAAATATGATATTTGACCATTTGCGGTTCTAAATTCGAAAAACTAAAAAGATGATGGAATTTTGTCGGAATAGATTTGAAAATCAAATATGATATTTGAATCAAGTTGTCCGAAACTTGATAAATTAAAATTGATGGAATCGGTTGTTGGAATGTAGGATCTCTGATCAACAAATCGCAAAATATGCGGTTCACTCAAGGTATGCCATTATGCTTTTTTAGCTATTCCTAATTTAATTCTTTAATCACTACTTACGTTTATTGATATTTTATGATGGATTTGGAAAAATGTGATATGTTTTTGCAATCATACACATTATCTTGAATAGGAGCTTAAAATTAATATGTAGTCTTTCAATTTACCTGATAGTATGTCTGTATGGATCGATTGTGATGTGTCCGATGTCCGTAAAGGAAAATATGATATTTGAACCTAAATGGTTCTAAATTCGAAAAACACAAAAAATGATGGAATTTTACCCGAATTGGATTGAAAATATCAAGTTGTGTTAAACTTGATAATTGAATTGTTGGTATAAAAAGGTTGGATTGGGTTTTGTCCCTATGTCCCTAAAGTAAATATGATATTTGACCATTTGCGGTTCTAAATTCGAAAAACTAAAAAGATGATGGAATTTTGTCGGAATAGATTTGAAAATCAAATTTGATATTTGAATCAAGTTGTCCGAAACTTGATAAATTAAAATTGATGGAATCGGTTGTTGGAATGTAGGATCTCTGATCAACAAATAGCAAAATATGCGGTTCACTCAAGGTATGCCATTATGCTTTTTTAGCTATTCCTAATTTGATTCTTTAATCACTACTTACGTTTATTGATATTTTATGATGGATTTGGAAAAATGTGATATGTTTTTGCAATCATACACATTATCTTGAATAGGAGCTTAAAATTAATATGTAGTCTTTCAATTTACCTGATAGTATGTCTGAATGGATCGATTGTGATGTGTCCGATGTCCGTAAAGGAAAATAAGATATTTGAACCTAAATGGTTCTAAATTCGAAAAACACAAAAAATGATGGAATTTTACCCGAATTGGATTGAAAATATCAAGTTGTGTTAAACTTGATAATTGAATTGTTGGTATAAAAAGGTTGGATTGTGTTTTGTCCCTATGTCCCTAAAGTAAATATGATATTTGACCATTTGCGGTTCTAAATTCGAAAAACAAAAAAGATGATGGAATTTTGTCGGAATAGATTTGAAAATCAAATTTGATATTTGAATCAAGTTGTCCGAAACTTGATAAATTAAAATTGATGGAATCGGTTGTTGGAATGTAGGATCTCTGATCAACAAATCGCAAAATATGCGGTTCACTCAAGGTATGCCATTATGCTTTTTTAGCTATTCCTAATTTGATTCTTTAATCACTACTTACGTTTATTGATATTTTATGATGGATTTGGAAAAATGTGATATGTTTTTGCAATCATACACATTATCTTGAATAGGAGCTTAAAATTAATATGTAGTCTTTCAATTTACCTGATAGTATGTCTGTATTTGAACCTAAATAGTTCTAAATTCGAAAAACACAAAAAATGATGGAATTTTACCCGAATTGGATTGAAAATATCAAGTTGTGTTAAACTTGATAATTGAATTGTTGGTATAAAAAGGTTGGATTGTGTTTTGTCCCTATGTCCCTAAAGTAAATATGATATTTGACCATTTGCGGTTCTAAATTCGAAAAACTAAAAAGATGATGGAATTTTGTCGGAATAGATTTGAAAATCAAATTTGATATTTGAATCAAGTTGTCCGAAACTTGATAAATTAAAATTGATGGAATCGGTTGTTGGAATGTAGGATCTCTGATCAACAAATCGCAAAATATGCGGTTCACTCAAGGTATGCCATTATGCTTTTTTAGCTATTCCTAATTTAATTCTTTAATCACTACTTACGTTTATTGATATTTTATGATGGATTTGGAAAAATGTGATATGTTTTTGCAATCATACACATTATCTTGAATAGGAGCATAAAATTAATATGTAGTCTTTCAATTTACCTGATAGTATGTCTGTATGGATCGATTGTGATGTGTCCGATGTCCGTAAAGGAAAATATGATATTTGAACCTAAACGGTTCTAAATTCGAAAAACACAAAAAATGATGGAATTTTACCCGAATTGGATTGAAAATATCAAGTTGTGTTAAACTTGATAATTGAATTGTTGGTATAAAAAGGTTGGATTGTGTTTTGTCCCTATGTCCCTAAAGTAAATATGATATTTGACCATTTGCGGTTCTAAATTCGAAAAACTAAAAAGATGATGGAATTTTGTCGGAATAGATTTGAAAATCAAATATGATATTTGAATCAAGTTGTCCGAAACTTGATAAATTAAAATTGATGGAATCGGTTGTTGGAATGTAGGATCTCTGATCAACAAATCGCAAAATATGCGGTTCACTCAAGGTATGCCATTATGCTTTTTTAGCTATTCCTAATTTAATTCTTTAATCACTACTTACGTTTATTGATATTTTATGATGGATTTGGAAAAATGTGATATGTTTTTGCAATCATACACATTATCTTGAATAGGAGCTTAAAATTAATATGTAGTCTTTCAATTTACCTGATAGTATGTCTGTATGGATCGATTGTTGTAACATCCCAAAATTTAATAAATAGAGGAATGTTAATTAAATTATTATATTTGGAACTTAATTAGAAATTAAGTGACAAAACCAACCTTATCAACTACACTAGCCACCAAGACTTAAGGGAGGAATTTAAATTAATCTCTTCCACTTACTTTTCCTCTCTTGAGCCTCCCTCAATTTCTTACCAACACCCCCACTCACTTACTTAGTTCTATATAAGCTCATGTTCACCTAAAGAAGCAAAATTTGGCAAGCTTCTCACTCTTTCTCTCTCTCTCTCGTGGCTGATCTGCAGCAACAACAACTCATCAATTTATGTCTCAATTCTTGTTGAATTTAACATGCAAAGATCCAACCTTCCTCTCACAAACCGTTCGTATCATAAAGAGGTAAGTTAGCACCTAGATCCTTCTCTTTGTCTCAAATTCGTACTCCTACTTTCCACCCTTATAACCAGAAATTCTGTTTGGTCTTGCATGCATGAGAATCAAGTTGGTTATGGGTTGTTCTTGAACATAAAGATTGGAAGCAAAGTAGAGTTTCAAGTTCAACACTTTTCCAAATCTGTCCATTCTGATTCGTGGGTGTAGCTGAGGAGTTTGTAGCTGTTGGAGAGCCCAGGAATCAAGCCTAAAGCTTCAATTCCAGGTGGGTTCTTAGGCTAGGTAGTTAGATTTCCCCAATTTTATGAAATATGCATGTTAACCTAGGAAATTAGGAAAATATTGTGTGAGGGGAAATAACTCCCAACTTTCCCTCCATTCTGTGATATATTATGTCTATTATGTGATTGCACTGTTTTAAAAGAGGATTGTAAGTGACTTCATAGCAAAATTATCAAAATTCGTAAAACAGGGTGCTTTCTGCATAAACTCGCCACGGCGAGCCTTCATGGCGAGTTAACAACTTCTGGGCTGATGAAACTCGCCATGGCGAGAGTTTTCTCGCCTCGCGAGCTGATTTAGGCCAGAACCAGTTTACTCGCCATGGCGAGCAGATTTCTCGCCATGGCGAGATTGGGCGGGAAAATTTTACCAGTTTTCTCGCCATGGCGAGCAGATTTCTCGCCATGGCGAGCTGGAGCAGAATTAACTCAACTTTTTAATTTTTCCAAAAACTGATCACTCGTTTTATATCCTCTATTACTACAGATGTTTTTGCACTTGTGTAATTAATATAATGTTTCACAGGAGGTCAAACACAATTGGAATCTTAGGGTATAACTTAGGAAATTTAGTTTGTATGCTCCCCGGGTTTTGGGATAATTATGGTAGTAAGAACTAAATTAGTTTCAGTCAACTATGAGCGATTTTGTGATATCGCGCTATGGACTCCCAATGGGATAATCCATTAGGATAAGTTATTGTGAGCTGCATGCCGTGACCGAATCGGTTGACGGATATGGCAGGCCTCTGAGACATGCTCACCTCAGAGTGTCCTTGTGTCTAAAATGAATAAGAGTTTATTAATCTGTGATACACCTTTATATTATGCTATTATGTTATGTTAGTTAAGTTAATATGTTACGACTGATTTTAGGAATCCCCCGGTGTAGTCACCTCTAGGAGGGTAGTAGGACTCACTGAGGCTTAGTAGTCTCACCCCACTCCAAATCAATTTTTTTAGGTAAACAGGATATTCGGGGCAAGGACCAGGTAGGAGGCTGACAGTTGGAGCTGAGCTTGGATTGTCCGCCTTGAAGATTTTATTTTCTTCGTCTTGCTATTAGTTTATTATCTTGTATACTCAGAATAATAGCATTTACCGCTGTATTTTATTGTTATCCCTTTTGTATTTGAAGCAATTTGTATCTTGCTAATTCATTCAGTAAATCTTAATTGTACTCAGATCCATATTATGTATGTCTTGACTAAATATTCTAGATATTTTAGTTGGGGCGTTATAATTGGTATCAGAGCAGGTCGATCCAGTATCGGACCTTGCCATGAGTCATATCAATCTTTCCTAAGTAATACAGACCCTTTGGATCTGGACTGTTTACGCTGAAACCATCGCGTGCTGAGCCTGATCAACTCAGTATTGTGTATGGTAGGCAGGGTATTATGGTTTAAAACTGAAGTGAACTCTGGAATTTCAGCGTTAAGATCTTAGCGCAGAAGCAATCGAGGAGCCATCGATGAAGGAAATTCTTATAAAGAGAACATCGGAACAGTGGCAAATGGTGCCACAGGAGTAAGTTGTGAATGCAAGCAAGGAATGCAAGTGTATCCATATACTAAATTGTGTAATACACAACAGTATTCAACTGACACTGTGTGTCAGGTATACTTCCTGAACCTATAAGTAACCTTATTCTAGCAAGAGCCTAAGTTCAGCCAAGATTGTGAGCATAAGAGTTGTTGAGGAATTACATTTGAGATGACATTAGGATTAGGAGACGATAAGAAAATTAGACTGACCGTACCTTTCCATTAGGAACCAATAAGTGCAGTGAAACTATTAGGAGCTTAATCATAACTGATGTGACATTTAGAATCCTTGTAATCCGTTTCCGTATCCGAGAAAGCATAACTAAGTTCAACCATGTATAGGGTCCTAAGTTAGCAACCCAGCGTAGAAAAACCTGGTAGATAACACCGTAATAGAAATTCAAATCAAATCGTCTGTATTTAAGTAACCCAATTAGGACAAACGCACATTCCAATATCCCCTCTAGTCACCTTATTAGGTTATCCTTAGAATGCCCCTAACTAAGTTACTTTTACCTTTCAACTCGTAAGAACATATCTACCTCACCACTGACAGACCAGTTACATTTAGTACAACAAATTATGAATTTCCTTTCCAACCCCACCAGTCTTTAACAGTAAACCAGAAAACCCTTTGGGACCCAAACTCAGATTAGTCTACAGTTAGGAATCCTTACTAGCATTATCAGAACTCTTATGTCAGAAATTTTTAGAGCATCATCACCGAATAATTAGCAACCAAACCTAGTAGGTTAACACTTGTGATGAAACCTGTAGGTGCCAAGTAAATGGGATCAGCCTACCACTTGATACAGGTAATTGCACCGAACCATTATAGATTAAGTTTGATTTGAATGACAACCAAGAATTACCTATGACACAACCCATCGCTGAGATCGATTCGTTGAACCTACTATTAGATAGTTTAAAGACCGATAGTTTAGATCAAATTAGTTGGACTTTAGCCAAACGAAAATCATACATATGAACCACTTAGCCAAGAAGTTAGTAGGATCTGTTGACCATGCATTTGAGAGTTGTCCATCAAATTATCCTTAGATCAGTAAATCAGCATTATAGACCAACTAGCTACCTAGTTCAAGGAGTAAACCTAACCGGTCACATTTTATCACTGTCGTAGTACTAGAGAATAGAATACCTGACCTGAGAGGACTAACCAATAAGAGATACAATTAGTAACACCAATCACCTGAACTAATCTTTTAGGAATATTTTAGTTGACTAGGAACAAGTAAATGAGTTTAACTTTGGTTTCATGCCAACCGCCAACACTATCACATGTTCAGACCTGTCAGCCAAGCGACTTCTGGAATCTGTTGAATCCTCCCATGAGAACATTGTCAACAAGAAGCATGAGTGAAAAACCTAGTCGTCCCACCCTAAGAGTTCTGACAGAAGAAATAGAACTATGGAACATCAGTCTGAACCAAGATGAGACTAATCTTCATTTCCATTCCATTCATAGAAATCCCCTTTCAGCCAATTCGTTGAACCGAACAATGTTCAATTCAATAAATCACAAGTCTTGAACCACCATGAATGTGTGTACTCTCTAACTTGTCTGAGTAGGCCTCAGATGAGAAAATCTTTTCCATATTTTAAATACTTATCCGTCAGGTGCTAAGCACAAATTCCATTAAGATGCAATCTTCCAAACTTATCGATGTCTGTCAGTCACACAGATTGTGTATAAACGTTGCTCCTAAAGTAACCTCGTGCAATGCCTTCAGTCTTTCAGCCTTGTTGTTAGTAACCCCATCATATTCGTGGAAGCCAGTCACTCTTGAGAACCCACGGATAATTTCAAATTCAATCTTTCGCTGTTGGCTGATCTGCTAATCAACATTTTAGATGTTCTGATACAGATGATTTAGCTTTGGGTCAACCAATCAGTTAAAATTTGTGTACTCAAATCTGTCAGTCTGTTTTTCATTGTAACTAGTTACCTATTTCTTCGTAGCAGCATCAGCCGAATTCAATATTTAGTTTGAATCTTATCCAAACCAGTGGACTTAAGCTCTACAAGTGAAGTCAGTATAGAGCATCCAAACCTTCTAGCCCCGTGTTCTAAATCTTGTGATATCAGTGTGTTAATCTGGAGTATCTCTATCAGACATTTCAATCTTCCGAATTCACTTTCTGTAATCTTCTGGGACCAAGTGGTAAGCCTGAGTATCGTGAGTATAATATTCTAACCCCAAGTTTAGTTATCTTTAACCAGACCATCTAAGTGAAGGAGTTATGTAATGCTTCATTCCCACTGGGAACCATCCCTTAACCTTAGTGATCCGTCAGTTAGTTCAGTAAGTGATCTTAAGTCAAACAGTTTAGTTCAGCCTCAACAACACAATCTCATCCTTGAGTGTTCAACTAGCCAAGTTTAGAACTCGACTGTGTTAACCAAGCTCCATACATTAATTACCAGTGAAGGACCACAGACAAGATTGACCTTTAACCCAAGGAATAGTCTGAACCTAAATGTATCTGCGTGTTGAATGTACAACTCGATCACCGTGTCATGCCAGAATGGATAAAGATTGTAGGTGGGACTTTATCGGATAACTATGGGTTCGTCTGCGGGCGAGTTTTGCTCGTTGGCAGAAGAATCAGTAGTGTCTAGACAATTTTCCACTCGTTTTATATTTAAATCGATTCTGGAGTATTTAGACGGCACACGTAGTGTAGTTGTACAAATGACACGTCATGCATAATAGTGTTCGGAAAGGAGAACTACCATGAGGAGGAAAATTTGGAATTCGCCCGTAATAACACTCAAGCTTATACCATAGATTCTAGTTGTGCCCAACCAGGTCAGATACCGACATTCAAGTCCGTTGGAGTTGGAGTTGTATACCGGTGGTAATGGAAGGAAACTGATCGTAACAGAGGCATTCAGAAAATTTTAGCCTAACGCAAAGACGACACTGCCAGAAGGTGACAGTAAGTATTTGAATCAGAGTGCGCAGCACTGGAACCTTTGAGAACGTGGGAATAGCCTCCAGCCAATAACCCTTAAGAGAGGAAAATTTTATTCCAAGGGATTGTATGCGTTAAACTGGAGAATAAACGAAGTGTAGTTTCGGATGCAGACCTAAACAACCTATCCTGATGTGAAATGGAGAAGTTTGAATTTCGAGGACGAAATTTCTTTAAGGGGGATAGATTGTAACATCCCAAAATTTAATAAATAGAGGAATGTTAATTAAATTATTATATTTGGAACTTAATTAGAAATTAAGTGACAAAACCAACCTTATCAACTACACTAGCCACCAAGACTTAAGGGAGGAATTTAAATTAATCTCTTCCACTTACTTTTCCTCTCTTGAGCCTCCCTCAATTTCTTACCAACACCCCCACTCACTTACTTAGTTCTATATAAGCTCATGTTCACCTAAAGAAGCAAAATTTGGCAAGCTTCTCACTCTTTCTCTCTCTCTCTCGTGGCTGATCTGCAGCAACAACAACTCATCAATTTATGTCTCAATTCTTGTTGAATTTAACATGCAAAGATCCAACCTTCCTCTCACAAACCGTTCGTATCATAAAGAGGTAAGTTAGCACCTAGATCCTTCTCTTTGTCTCAAATTCGTACTCCTACTTTCCACCCTTATAACCAGAAATTCTGTTTGGTCTTGCATGCATGAGAATCAAGTTGGTTATGGGTTGTTCTTGAACATAAAGATTGGAAGCAAAGTAGAGTTTCAAGTTCAACACTTTTCCAAATCTGTCCATTCTGATTCGTGGGTGTAGCTGAGGAGTTTGTAGCTGTTGGAGAGCCCAGGAATCAAGCCTAAAGCTTCAATTCCAGGTGGGTTCTTAGGCTAGGTAGTTAGATTTCCCCAATTTTATGAAATATGCATGTTAACCTAGGAAATTAGGAAAATATTGTGTGAGGGGAAATAACTCCCAACTTTCCCTCCATTCTGTGATATATTATGTCTATTATGTGATTGCACTGTTTTAAAAGAGGATTGTAAGTGACTTCATAGCAAAATTATCAAAATTCGTAAAACAGGGTGCTTTCTGCATAAACTCGCCACGGCGAGCCTTCATGGCGAGTTAACAACTTCTGGGCTGATGAAACTCGCCATGGCGAGAGTTTTCTCGCCTCGCGAGCTGATTTAGGCCAGAACCAGTTTACTCGCCATGGCGAGCAGATTTCTCGCCATGGCGAGATTGGGCGGGAAAATTTTACCAGTTTTCTCGCCATGGCGAGCAGATTTCTCGCCATGGCGAGCTGGAGCAGAATTAACTCAACTTTTTAATTTTTCCAAAAACTGATCACTCGTTTTATATCCTCTATTACTACAGATGTTTTTGCACTTGTGTAATTAATATAATGTTTCACAGGAGGTCAAACACAATTGGAATCTTAGGGTATAACTTAGGAAATTTAGTTTGTATGCTCCCCGGGTTTTGGGATAATTATGGTAGTAAGAACTAAATTAGTTTCAGTCAACTATGAGCGATTTTGTGATATCGCGCTATGGACTCCCAATGGGATAATCCATTAGGATAAGTTATTGTGAGCTGCATGCCGTGACCGAATCGGTTGACGGATATGGCAGGCCTCTGAGACATGCTCACCTCAGAGTGTCCTTGTGTCTAAAATGAATAAGAGTTTATTAATCTGTGATACACCTTTATATTATGCTATTATGTTATGTTAGTTAAGTTAATATGTTACGACTGATTTTAGGAATCCCCCGGTGTAGTCACCTCTAGGAGGGTAGTAGGACTCACTGAGGCTTAGTAGTCTCACCCCACTCCAAATCAATTTTTTTAGGTAAACAGGATATTCGGGGCAAGGACCAGGTAGGAGGCTGACAGTTGGAGCTGAGCTTGGATTGTCCGCCTTGAAGATTTTATTTTCTTCGTCTTGCTATTAGTTTATTATCTTGTATACTCAGAATAATAGCATTTACCGCTGTATTTTATTGTTATCCCTTTTGTATTTGAAGCAATTTGTATCTTGCTAATTCATTCAGTAAATCTTAATTGTACTCAGATCCATATTATGTATGTCTTGACTAAATATTCTAGATATTTTAGTTGGGGCGTTATAATTGTGATGTGTCCGATGTCCGTAAAGGAAAATATGATATTTGAACCTAAATGGTTCTAAATTCGAAAAACACAAAAAATGATGGAATTTTACCCGAATTGGATTGAAAATATCAAGTTGTGTTAAACTTGATAATTGAATTGTTGGTATAAAAAGGTTGGATTGGGTTTTGTCCCTATGTCCCTAAAGTAAATATGATATTTGACCATTTGCGGTTCTAAATTCGAAATACTAAAAAGATGATGGAATTTTGTCGGAATAGATTTGAAAATCAAATTTGATATTTGAATCAAGTTGTCCGAAACTTGATAAATTAAAATTGATGGAATCGGTTGTTGGAATGTAGGATCTCTGATCAACAAATAGCAAAATATGCGGTTCACTCAAGGTATGCCATTATGCTTTTTTAGCTATTCCTAATTTGATTCTTTAATCACTACTTACGTTTATTGATATTTTATGATGGATTTGGAAAAATGTGATATGTTTTTGCAATCAAACACATTATCTTGAATAGGAGCTTAAAATTAATATGTAGTCTTTCAATTTACCTGATAGTATGTCTGAATGGATCGATTGTGATGTGTCCGATGTCCGTAAAGGAAAATATGATATTTGAACCTAAATGGTTCTAAATTCGAAAAACACAAAAAATGATGGAATTTTACCCGAATTGGATTGAAAATATCAAGTTGTGTTAAACTTGATAATTGAATTGTTGGTATAAAAAGGTTGGATTGTGTTTTGTCCCTATGTCCCTAAAGTAAATATGATATTTGACCATTTGCGGTTCTAAATTCGAAAAACAAAAAAGATGATGGAATTTTGTCGGAATAGATTTGAAAATCAAATTTGATATTTGAATCAAGTTGTCCGAAACTTGATAAATTAAAATTGATGGAATCGGTTGTTGGAATGTAGGATCTCTGATCAACAAATCGCAAAATATGCGGTTCACTCAAGGTATGCCATTATGCTTTTTTAGCTATTCCTAATTTGATTCTTTAATCACTACTTACGTTTATTGATATTTTATGATGGATTTGGAAAAATGTGATATGTTTTTGCAATCATACACATTATCTTGAATAGGAGCTTAAAATTAATATGTAGTCTTTCAATTTACCTGATAGTATGTCTGTATTTGAACCTAAATAGTTCTAAATTCGAAAAACACAAAAAATGATGGAATTTTACCCGAATTGGATTGAAAATATCAAGTTGTGTTAAACTTGATAATTGAATTGTTGGTATAAAAAGGTTGGATTGTGTTTTGTCCCTATGTCCCTAAAGTAAATATGATATTTGACCATTTGCGGTTCTAAATTCGAAAAACTAAAAAGATGATGGAATTTTGTCGGAATAGATTTGAAAATCAAATTTGATATTTGAATCAAATTGTCCGAAACTTGATAAATTAAAATTGATGGAATCGGTTGTTGGAATGTAGGATCTCTGATCAACAAATCGCAAAATATGCGGTTCACTCAAGGTATGCCATTATGCTTTTTTAGCTATTCCTAATTTAATTCTTTAATCACTACTTACGTTTATTGATATTTTATGATGGATTTGGAAAAATGTGATATGTTTTTGCAATCATACACATTATCTTGAATAGGAGCATAAAATTAATATGTAGTCTTTCAATTTACCTGATAGTATGTCTGTATGGATCGATTTTTATGTGTCCGATGTCCGTAAAGGAAAATATGATATTTGAACCTAAATGGTTCTAAATTCGAAAAACACAAAAAATGATGGAATTTTACCCGAATTGGTTTGAAAATATCAAGTTGTGTTAAACTTGATAATTGAATTGTTGGTATAAAAAGGTTGGATTGTGTTTTGTGCCTATGTCCCTAAAGTAAATATGATATTTGACCATTTGCGGTTCTAAATTCGAAAAACTAAAAAGATGATGGAATTTTGTCGGAATAGATTTGAAAATCAAATTTGATATTTGAATCAAGTTGTCCGAAACTTGATAAATTAAAATTGATGGAATCGGTTGTTGGAATGTAGGATCTCTGATCAACAAATTGCAAAGTATGCGGTTCACTCAAGCTATGCCATTATGCTTTTTTAGCTTTTCCTAATTTGATTCTTTAATCACTACTTACATTTATTGATATTTTATGATGGATTTGGAAAAATGTGATATGTTTTTGCAATCATACACATTATCTTGAATAGGAGCTTAAAATTAATATGTAGTCTTTCAATTTACCTGATAGTATGTCTGAATGGATCGATTGTGATGTGTCCGATGTCCGTAAAGGAAAATATGATATTTGAACCTAAATGGTTCTAAATTCGAAAAACACAAAAAATGATGGAATTTTACCCGAATTGGATTGAAAATATCAAGTTGTGTTAAACTTGATAATTGAATTGTTGGTATAAAAAGGTTGGATTGTGTTTTGTCCCTATGTCCCTAAAGTAAATATGATATTTGACCATTTGCGGTTCTAAATTCGAAAAACTAAAAAGATGATGGAATTTTGTCGGAATAGATTTGAAAATCAAATTTGATATTTGAATCAAGTTGTCCGAAACTTGATAAATTAAAATTGATGGAATCGGTTGTTGGAATGTAGGATCTCTGATCAACAAATCGCAAAATATGCGGTTCACTAAAGGTATGCCATTATGCTTTTTTAGCTATTCCTAATTTAATTCTTTAATCACTACTTACATTTATTGATATTTTATGATGGATTTGGAAAAATGTGATATGTTTTTGCAATCATACACATTATCTTGAATAGGAGCTTAAAATTAATATGTAGTCTTTCAATTTACCTGATAGTATGTCTGAATGGATCGATTGTGATGTGTCCGATGTCCGTAAAGGAAAATATGATATTTGAACCTAAATGGTTCTAAATTCGAAAAACACAAAAAATGATGGAATTTTACCCGAATTGGATTGAAAATATCAAGTTGTGTTAAACTTGATAATTGAATTGTTGGTATAAAAAGGTTGGATTGTGTTTTGTCCCTATGTCCCTAAAGTAAATATGATATTTGACCATTTGCGGTTCTAAATTCGAAAAACTAAAAAGATGATGGAATTTTGTCGGAATAGATTTGAAAATCAAATTTGATATTTGAATCAAGTTGTCCGAAACTTGATAAATTAAAATTGATGGAATCGGTTGTTGGAATGTAGGATCTCTGATCAACAAATCGCAAAATATGCGGTTCACTAAAGGTATGCCATTATGCTTTTTTAGCTATTCCTAATTTAATTCTTTAATCACTACTTACGTTTATTGATATTTTATGATGGATTTGGAAAAATGTGATATGTTTTTGCAATCATACACATTATCTTGAATAGGAGCTTAAAATTAATATGTAGTCTTTCAATTTACCTGATAGTATGTCTGAATGGATCGATTGTGATGTGTCCGATGTCCGTACAGGAAAATATGATATTTGAACCTAAATGGTTCTAAATTCGAAAAACACAAAAAATGATGGAATTTTATCCGAATTGGATTGAAAATATCAAGTTGTGTTCAACTTGATAATTGAATTGTTGGTATAAAAAGGTTGGATTGTGTTTTGTCCCTATGTCCCTAAAGTAAATAAGATATTTGACCATTTGCGGTTCTAAATTCGAAAAACAAAAAAGATGATGGAATTTTGTCGGAATAGATTTGAAAATCAAATTTGATATTTGAATCAGTTGTCCGAAACTTGATAAATTAAAATTGATCTAATCGGTTGTTGGAATGTAGGATCTCTGATCAACAAATCGCAAAATATGCGGTTCACTCAAGGTATGCCATTATGCTTTTTTAGCTATTCCTAATTTGATTCTTTAATCACTACTTACGTTTATTGATATTTTATGATGGATTTGGAAAAATGTGATATGTTTTTGCAATCATACACATTATCTTGAATAGGAGCTTAAAATTAATATGTAGTCTTTCAATTTACCTGATAGTATGTCTGTATTTGAACCTAAATAGTTCTAAATTCGAAAAACACAAAAAATGATGGAATTTTACCCGAATTGGATTGAAAATATCAAGTTGTGTTAAACTTGATAATTGAATTGTTGGTATAAAAAGGTTGGATTGTGTTTTGTCCCTATGTCCCTAAAGTAAATATGATATTTGACCATTTGCGGTTCTAAATTCGAAAAACTAAAAAGATGATGGAATTTTGTCGGAATAGATTTGAAAATCAAATTTGATATTTGAATCAAGTTGTCCGAAACTTGATAAATTAAAATTGATGGAATCGGTTGTTGGAATGTAGGATCTCTGATCAACAAATCGCAAAATATGCGGTTCACTCAAGGTATGCCATTATGCTTTTTTAGCTATTCCTAATTTAATTCTTTAATCACTACTTACGTTTATTGATATTTTATGATGGATTTGGAAAAATGTGATATGTTTTTGCAATCATACACATTATCTTGAATAGGAGCATAAAATTAATATGTAGTCTTTCAATTTACCTGATAGTATGTCTGTATGGATCGATTGTGATGTGTCCGATGTCCGTAAAGGAAAATATGATATTTGAACCTAAATGGTTCTAAATTCGAAAAACACAAAAAATGATGGAATTTTACCCGAATTGGTTTGAAAATATCAAGTTGTGTTAAACTTGATAATTGAATTGTTGGTATAAAAAGGTTGGATTGTGTTTTGTCCCTATGTCCCTAAAGTAAATATGATATTTGACCATTTGCGGTTCTAAATTCGAAAAACTAAAAAGATGATGGAATTTTGTCGGAATAGATTTGAAAATCAAATTTGATATTTGAATCAAGTTGTCCGAAACTTGATAAATTAAAATTGATGGAATCGGTTGTTGGAATGTAGGATCTCTGATCAACAAATCGCAAAATATGCGGTTCACTCAAGGTATGCCATTATGCTTTTTTAGCTATTCCTAATTTAATTCTTTAATCACTACTTACGTTTATTGATATTTTATGATGGATTTGGAAAAATGTGATATGTTTTTGCAATCATACACATTATCTTGAATAGGAGCATAAAATTAATATGTAGTCTTTCAATTTACCTGATAGTATGTCTGTATGGATCGATTGTGATGTGTCCGATGTCCGTAAAGGAAAATATGATATTTGAACCTAAATGGTTCTAAATTCGAAAAACACAAAAAATGATGGAATTTTACCCGAATTGGTTTGAAAATATCAAGTTGTGTTAAACTTGATAATTGAATTGTTGGTATAAAAAGGTTGGATTGTGTTTTGTCCCTATGTCCCTAAAGTAAATATGATATTTGACCATTTGCGGTTCTAAATTCGAAAAACTAAAAAGATGATGGAATTTTGTCGGAATAGATTTGAAAATCAAATTTGATATTTGAATCAAGTTGTCCGAAACTTGATAAATTAAAATTGATGGAATCGGTTGTTGGAATGTAGGATCTCTGATCAACAAATCGCAAAATATGCGGTTCACTCAAGGTATGCCATTATGCTTTTTTAGCTATTCCTAATTTAATTCTTTAATCACTACTTACGTTTATTGATATTTTATGATGGATTTGGAAAAATGTGATATGTTTTTGCAATCATACACATTATCTTGAATAGGAGCTTAAAATTAATATGTAGTCTTTCAATTTACCTGATAGTATGTCTGTATGGATCGATTGTGATGTGTCCGATGTCCGTAAAGGAAAATATGATATTTGAACCTAAATGGTTCTAAATTCGAAAAACACAACAAATGATGGAATTTTACCCGAATTGGATTGAAAATATCAAGTTGTGTTAAACTTGATAATTGAATTGTTGGTATAAAAAGGTTGGATTGTGTTTTGTCCCTATGTCCCTAAAGTAAATATGATATTTGACCATTTGCGGTTCTAAATTCGGAAAACTAAAAAGATGATGGAATTTTGTCGGAATAGATTTGAAAATCAAATTTGATATTTGAATCAAGTTGTCCGAAACTTGATAAATTAAAATTGATGGAATCGGTTGTTGGAATGTAGGATCTCTGATCAACAAATAGCAAAATATGCGGTTCACTCAAGGTATGCCATTATGCTTTTTTAGCTTTTCCTAATTTGATTCTTTAATCACTACTTACGTTTATTGATATTTTATGATGGATTTGGAAAAATGTGATATGTTTTTGCAATCATACACATTATCTTGAATAGGAGCTTAAAATTAATATGTAGTCTTTCAATTTACCTGATAGTATGTCTGAATGGATCGATTGTGATGTGTCCGATGTCCGTAATGGAAAATATGATATTTGAACCTAAATGGTTCTAAATTCGAAAAACACAAAAAATGATGGAATTTTACCCGAATTGGATTGAAATTATCAAGTTGTGTTAAACTTGATAATTGAATTGTTGGTATAAAAAGGTTGGATTGTGTTTTGTCCCTATGTCCCTAAAGTAAATATGATATTTGACCATTTGCGGTTCTAAATTCGAAAAACAAAAAAGATGATGGAATTTTGTCGGAATAGATTTGAAAATCAAATTTGATATTTCAATCAAGTTGTCCGAAACTTGATAAATTAAAATTGATGGAATCGGTTGTTGGAATGTAGGATCTCTGATCAACAAATCGCAAAATATGCGGTTCACTCAAGGTATGCCATTATGCTTTTTTAGCTATTCCTAATTTGATTCTTTAATCACTACTTACGTTTATTGATATTTTATGATGGATTTGGAAAAATGTTATATGTTTTTGCAATCATACACATTATCTTGAATAGGAGCTTAAAATTAATATGTAGTCTTTCAATTTACCTGATAGTATGTCTGTATTTGAACCTAAATAGTTCTAAATTCGAAAAACACAAAAAATGATGGAATTTTACCCGAATTGGATTGAAAATATCAAGTTGTGTTAAACTTGATAATTGAATTGTTGGTATAAAAAGGTTGGATTGTGTTTTGTCCCTATGTCCCTAAAGTAAATATGATATTTGACCATTTGCGGTTCTAAATTCGAAAAACTAAAAAGATGATGGAATTTTGTCGGAATAGATTTGAAAATCAAATTTGATATTTGAATCAAGTTGTCCGAAACTTGATAAATTAAAATTGATGGAATCGGTTGTTGGAATGTAGGATCTCTGATCAACAAATCGCAAAATATGCGGTTCACTCAAGGTATGCCATTATGCTTTTTTAGCTATTCCTAATTTAATTCTTTAATCACTACTTACGTTTATTGATATTTTATGATGGATTTGGAAAAATGTGATATGTTTTTGCAATCATACACATTATCTTGAATAGGAGCTTAAAATTAATATGTAGTCTTTCAATTTACCTGATAGTATGTCTGTATGGATCGATTGTGATGTGTCCGATGTCCGTAAAGGAAAATATGATATTTGAACCTAAATGGTTCTAAATTCGAAAAACACAAAAAATGATGGAATTTTACCCGAATTGGATTGAAAATATCAAGTTGTGTTAAACTTGATAATTGAATTGTTGGTATAAAAAGGTTGGATTGTGTTTTGTCCCTATGTCCCTAAAGTAAATATGATATTTGACCATTTGCGGTTCTAAATTCGGAAAACTAAAAAGATGATGGAATTTTGTCGGAATAGATTTGAAAATCAAATTTGATATTTGAATCAAGTTGTCCGAAACTTGATAAATTAAAATTGATGGAATCGGTTGTTGGAATGTAGGATCTCTGATCAACAAATAGCAAAATATGCGGTTCACTCAAGGTTTGCCATTATGCTTTTTTAGCTATTCCTAATTTGATTCTTTAATCACTACTTACGTTTATTGATATTTTATGATGGATTTGGAAAAATGTGATATGTTTTTGCAATCATACACATTATCTTGAATAGGAGCTTAAAATTAATATGTAGTCTTTCAATTTACCTGATAGTATGTCTGAATGGATCGATTGTGATGTGTCCGATGTCCGTAATGGAAAATATGATATTTGAACCTAAATGGTTCTAAATTCGAAAAACACAAAAAATGATGGAATTTTACCCGAATTGGATTGAAAATATCAAGTTGTGTTAAACTTGATAATTGAATTGTTGGTATAAAAAGGTTGGATTGTGTTTTGTCCCTATGTCCCTAAAGTAAATATGATATTTGACCATTTGCGGTTCTAAATTCGAAAAACAAAAAAGATGATGGAATTTTGTCGGAATAGATTTGAAAATCAAATTTGATATTTCAATCAAGTTGTCCGAAACTTGATAAATTAAAATTGATGGAATCGGTTGTTGGAATGTAGGATCTCTGATCAACAAATCGCAAAATATACGGTTCACTCAAGGTATGCCATTATGCTTTTTTAGCTATTCCTAATTTGATTCTTTAATCACTACTTACGTTTATTGATATTTTATGATGGATTTGGAAAAATGTTATATGTTTTTGCAATCATACACATTATCTTGAATAGGAGCTTAAAATTAATATGTAGTCTTTCAATTTACCTGATAGTATGTCTGTATTTGAACCTAAATAGTTCTAAATTCGAAAAACACAAAAAATGATGGAATTTTACCCGAATTGGATTGAAAATATCAAGTTGTGTTAAACTTGATAATTGAATTGTTGGTATAAAAAGGTTGGATTGTGTTTTGTCCCTATGTCCCTAAAGTAAATATGATATTTGACCATTTGCGGTTCTAAATTCGAAAAACTAAAAAGATGATGGAATTTTGTCGGAATAGATTTGAAAATCAAATTTGATATTTGAATCAAGTTGTCCGAAACTTGATAAATTAAAATTGATGGAATCGGTTGTTGGAATGTAGGATCTCTGATCAACAAATCGCAAAATATGCGGTTCACTCAAGGTATGCCATTATGCTTTTTTAGCTATTCCTAATTTAATTCTTTAATCACTACTTACGTTTATTGATATTTTATGATGGATTTGGAAAAATGTGATATGTTTTTGCAATCATACACATTATCTTGAATAGGAGCATAAAATTAATATGGAGTCTTTCAATTTACCTGATAGTATGTCTGTATGGATCGATTGTGATGTGTCCGATATCCGTAAAGGAAAATATGATATTTGAACCTAAATGGTTCTAAATTCGAAAAACACAAAAAATGATGGAATTTTACCCGAATTGGATTGAAAATATCAAGTTGTGTTAAACTTGATAATTGAATTGTTGGTATAAAAAGGTTGGATTGTGTTTTGTCCCTATGTCCCTAAAGTAAATATGATATTTGACCATTTGCGGTTCTAAATTCGAAAAACTAAAAAGATGATGGAATTTTGTCGGAATAGATTTGAAAATCAAATTTGATATTTGAATCAAGTTGTCCGAATCTTGATAAATTAAAATTGATGGAATCGGTTGTTGGAATGTAGGATCTCTGATCAACAAATTGCAAAGTATGCGGTTCACTCAAGCTATGCCATTGTGCTTTTTTAGCTTTTCCTAATTTGATTCTTTAATCACTACTTACATTTATTGATATTTTATGAGGGATTTGGAAAAATGTGATATGTTTTTGCAATCATACACATTATCTTGAATAGGAGCTTAAAATTAATATGTAGTCTTTCAATTTACCTGATAGTATGTCTGAATGGATCGATTGTGATGTGTCCGATGTCCGTAAAGGAAAATATGATATTTGAACCTAAATGGTTCTAAATTCGAAAAACACAAAAAATGATGGAATTTTACCCGAATTGGATTGAAAATATCAAGTTGTGTTAAACTTGATAATTGAATTGTTGGTATAAAAAGGTTGGATTGTGTTTTGTCCCTATGTCCCTAAAGTAAATATGATATTTGACCATTTGCGGTTCTAAATTCGAAAAACAAAAAAGATGATGGAATTTTGTCGGAATTGATTTGAAAATCAAATTTGATATTTCAATCAAGTTGTCCGAAACTTGATAAATTAAAATTGATGGAATCGGTTGTTGGAATGTAGGATCTCTGATCAACAAATCGCAAAATATACGGTTCACTCAAGGTATGCCATTATGCTTTTTTAGCTATTCCTAATTTGATTCTTTAATCACTACTTACGTTTATTGATATTTTATGATGGATTTGGAAAAATGTTATATGTTTATGCAATCATACACATTATCTTGAATAGGAGCTTAAAATTAATATGTAGTCTTTCAATTTACCTGATAGTATGTCTGTATTTGAACCTAAATAGTTCTAAATTCGAAAAACACAAAAAATGATGGAATTTTACCCGAATTGGATTGAAAATATCAAGTTGTGTTAAACTTGATAATTGAATTGTTGGTATAAAAAGGTTGGATTGTGTTTTGTCCCTATGTCCCTAAAGTAAATATGATATTTGACCATTTGCGGTTCTAAATTCGAAAAACTAAAAAGATGATGGAATTTGGTCGGAATAGATTTGAAAATCAAATTTGATATTTGAATCAAGTTGTCCGAAACTTGATAAATTAAAATTGATGGAATCGGTTGTTGGAATGTAGGATCTCTGATCAACAAATCGCAAAATATGCGGTTCACTCAAGGTATGCCATTATGCTTTTTTAGCTATTCCTAATTTGATTCTTTAATCACTACTTACGTTTATTGATATTTTATGATGGATTTGGAAAAATGTGATATGTTTTTGCAATCATACACATTATCTTGAATAGGAGCTTAAAATTAATATGTAGTCTTTCAATTTACCTGATAGTATGTCTGTATTTGAACCTAAATAGTTCTAAATTCGAAAAACACAAAAAATGATGGAATTTTACCCGAATTGGATTGAAAATATCAAGTTGTGTTAAACTTGATAATTGAATTGTTGGTATAAAAAGGTTGGATTGTGTTTTGTCCCTATGTCCCTAAAGTAAATATGATATTTGACCATTTGCGGTTCTAAATTCGAAAAACAAAAAAGATGATGGAATTTTGTCGGAATAGATTTGAAAATCAAATTTGATATTTGAATCAAGTTGTCCGAAACTTGATAAATTAAAATTGATGGAATCGGTTGTTGGAATGTAGGATCTCTGATCAACAAATAGCAAAATATGCGGTTCACTCAAGGTATGCCATTATGCTTTTTTAGCTATTCCTAATTTGATTCTTTAATCACTACTTACGTTTATTGATATTTTATGATGGATTTGGAAAAATGTGATATGTTTTTGCAATCATACACATTATCTTGAATAGGAGCTTAAAATTAATATGTAGTCTTTCAATTTACCTGATAGTATGTCTGAATGGATCGATTGTGATGTGTCCGATGTCCGTAATGGAAAATATGATATTTGAACCTAAATGGTTCTAAATTCGAAAAACACAAAAAATGATGGAATTTTACCCGAATTGGATTGAAAATATCAAGTTGTGTTAAACTTGATAATTGAATTGTTGGTATAAAAAGGTTGGATTGTGTTTTGTCCCTATGTCCCTAAAGTAAATATGATATTTGACCATTTGCGGTTCTAAATTCGAAAAACAAAAAAGATGATGGAATTTTGTCGGAATAGATTTGAAAATCAAATTTGATATTTCAATCAAGTTGTCCGAAACTTGATAAATTAAAATTGATGGAATCGGTTGTTGGAATGTAGGATCTCTGATCAACAAATCGCAAAATATACGGTTCACTCAAGGTATGCCATTATGCTTTTTTAGCTATTCCTAATTTGATTCTTTAATCACTACTTACGTTTATTGATATTTTATGATGGATTTGGAAAAATGGTATATGTTTTTGCAATCATACACATTATCTTGAATAGGAGCTTAAAATTAATATGTAGTCTTTCAATTTACCTGATAGTATGTCTGTATTTGAACCTAAATAGTTCTAAATTCGAAAAACACAAAAAATGATGGAATTTTACCCGAATTGGATTGAAAATATCAAGTTGTGTTAAACTTGATAATTGAATTGTTGGTATAAAAAGGTTGGATTGTGTTTTGTCCCTATGTCCCTAAAGTAAATATGATATTTGACCATTTGCGGTTCTAAATTCGAAAAACTAAAAAGATGATGGAATTTTGTCGGAATAGATTTGAAAATCAAATTTGATATTTGAATCAAGTTGTCCGAAACTTGATAAATTAAAATTGATGGAATCGGTTGTTGGAATGTAGGATCTCTGATCAACAAATCGCAAAATATGCGGTTCACTCAAGGTATGCCATTATGCTTTTTTAGCTATTCCTAATTTAATTCTTTAATCACTACTTACGTTTATTGATATTTTATGATGGATTTGGAAAAATGTGATATGTTTTTGCAATCATACACATTATCTTGAATAGGAGCATAAAATTAATATGGAGTCTTTCAATTTACCTGATAGTATGTCTGTATGGATCGATTGTGATGTGTCCGATATCCGTAAAGGAAAATATGATATTTGAACCTAAATGGTTCTAAATTCGAAAAACACAAAAAATGATGGAATTTTACCCGAATTGGATTGAAAATATCAAGTTGTGTTAAACTTGATAATTGAATTGTTGGTATAAAAAGGTTGGATTGTGTTTTGTCCCTATGTCCCTAAAGTAAATATGATATTTGACCATTTGCGGTTCTAAATTCGAAAAACTAAAAAGATGATGGAATTTTGTCGGAATAGATTTGAAAATCAAATTTGATATTTGAATCAAGTTGTCCGAATCTTGATAAATTAAAATTGATGGAATCGGTTGTTGGAATGTAGGATCTCTGATCAACAAATTGCAAAGTATGCGGTTCACTCAAGCTATGCCATTGTGCTTTTTTAGCTTTTCCTAATTTGATTCTTTAATCACTACTTACATTTATTGATATTTTATGAGGGATTTGGAAAAATGTGATATGTTTTTGCAATCATACACATTATCTTGAATAGGAGCTTAAAATTAATATGTAGTCTTTCAATTTACCTGATAGTATGTCTGAATGGATCGATTGTGATGTGTCCGATGTCCGTAAAGGAAAATATGATATTTGAACCTAAATGGTTCTAAATTCGAAAAACACAAAAAATGATGGAATTTTACCCGAATTGGATTGAAAATATCAAGTTGTGTTAAACTTGATAATTGAATTGTTGGTATAAAAAGGTTGGATTGTGTTTTGTCCCTATGTCCCTAAAGTAAATATGATATTTGACCATTTGCGGTTCTAAATTCGAAAAACTAAAAAGATGATGGAATTTTGTCGGAATAGATTTGAAAATCAAATTTGATATTTGAATCAAGTTGTCCGAAACTTGATAAATTAAAATTGATGGAATCAGTTGTTGGAATGTAGGATCTCTGATCAACAAATCGCAAAATATGCGGTTCACTCAAGGTATGCCATTATGCTTTTTTAGCTATTCCTAATTTAATTCTTTAATCACTACTTACGTTTATTGATATTTTATGATGGATTTGGAAAAATGTGATATGTTTTTGCAATCATACACATTATCTTGAATAGGAGCTTAAAATTAATATGTAGTCTTTCAATTTACCTGATAGTATGTCTGTATGGATCGATTGTGATGTGTCCGATGTCCGTAAAGGAAAATATGATATTTGAACCTAAATGGTTCTAAATTCGAAAAACACAAAAAATGATGGAATTTTACCCGAATTGGATTGAAAATATCAAGTTGTGTTAAACTTGATAATTGAATTGTTGGTATAAAAAGGTTGGATTGTGTTTTGTCCATATGTCCCTAAAGTAAATATGATATTTGACCATTTGCGGTTCTAAATTCGAAAAACTAAAAAGATGATGGAATTTTGTCGGAATAGATTTGAAAATCAAATTTGATATTTGAATCAAGTTGTCCGAAACTTGATAAATTAAAATTGATGGAATCGGTTGTTGGAATGTAGGATCTCTGATCAACAAATAGCAAAATATGCGGTTCACTCAAGGTATGCCATTATGCTTTTTTAGCTATTCCTAATTTGATTCTTTAATCACTACTTACGTTTATTGATATTTTATGATGGATTTGGAAAAATGTGATATGTTTTTGCAATCATACACATTATCTTGAATAGGAGCTTAAAATTAATATGTAGTCTTTCAATTTACCTGATAGTATGTCTGAATGGATCGATTGTGATGTGTCCGATGTCCGTAAAGGAAAATATGATATTTGAACCTAAATGGTTCTAAATTCGAAAAACACAAAAAATGATGGAATTTTACCCGAATTGGATTGAAAATATCAAGTTGTGTTAAACTTGATAATTGAATTGTTGGTATAAAAAGGTTGGATTGTGTTTTGTCCCTATGTCCCTAAAGTAAATATGATATTTGACCATTTGCGGTTCTAAATTCGAAAAACTAAAAAGATGATGGAATTTTGTCGGAATAGATTTGAAAATCAAATTTGATATTTGAATCAAGTTGTCCGAAACTTGATAAATTAAAATTGATGGAATCGGTTGTTGGAATGTAGGATCTCTGATCAACAAATCGCAAAATATGCGGTTCACTCAAGGTATGCCATTATGCTTTTTTAGCTATTCCTAATTTAATTCTTTAATCACTACTTACGTTTATTGATATTTTATGATGGATTTGGAAAAATGTGATATGTTTTTGCAATCATACACATTATCTTGAATAGGAGCATAAAATTAATATGTAGTCTTTCAATTTACCTGATAGTATGTCTGTATGGATCGATTGTGATGTGTCCGATGTCCGTAAAGGAAAATATGATATTTGAACCTAAATGGTTCTAAATTCGAAAAACACAAAAAATGATGGAATTTTACCCGAATTGGTTTGAAAATATCAAGTTGTGTTAAACTTGATAATTGAATTGTTGGTATAAAAAGGTTGGATTGTGTTTTGTCCCTATGTCCCTAAAGTAAATATGATATTTGACCATTTGCGGTTCTAAATTCGAAAAACTAAAAAGATGATGGAATTTTGTCGGAATAGATTTGAAAATCAAATTTGATATTTGAATCAAGTTGTCCGAAACTTGATAAATTAAAATTGATGGAATCGGTTGTTGGAATGTAGGATCTCTGATCAACAAATCGCAAAATATGCGGCTCACTCAAGGTATGCCATTATGCTTTTTTAGCTATTCCTAATTTGATTCTTTAATCACTACTTACGTTTATTGATATTTTATGATGGATTTGGAAAAATGTGATATGTTTTTGCAATCATACACATTATCTTGAATAGGAGCTTAAAATTAATATGTAGTCTTTCAATTTACCTGATAGTATGTCTGTATTTGAACCTAAATAGTTCTAAATTCGAAAAACACAAAAAATGATGGAATTTTACCCGAATTGGATTGAAAATATCAAGTTGTGTTAAACATGATAATTGAATTGTTGGTATAAAAAGGTTGGATTGTGTTTTGTCCCTATGTCCCTAAAGTAAATATGATATTTGACCATTTGCGGTTCTAAATTCGAAAAACAAAAAAGATGATGGAATTTTGTCGGAATAGATTTGAAAATCAAATTTGATATTTGAATCAAGTTGTCCGAAACTTGATAAATTAAAATTGATGGAATCGGTTGTTGGAATGTAGGATCTCTGATCAACAAATCGCAAAATATGCGGTTCACTCAAGGTATGCCATTATGCTTTTTTAGCTATTCCTAATTTGATTCTTTAATCACTACTTACGTTTATTGATATTTTATGATGGATTTGGAAAAATGTGATATGTTTTTGCAATCATACACATTATCTTGAATAGGAGCTTAAAATTAATATGTAGTCTTTCAATTTACCTGATAGTATGTCTGTATTTGAACCTAAATAGTTCTAAATTCGAAAAACACAAAAAATGATGGAATTTTACCCGAATTAGATTGAAAATATCAAGTTGTGTTAAACTTGATAATTGAATTGTTGGTATAAAAAGGTTGGATTGTGTTTTGTCCCTATGTCCCTAAAGTAAATATGATATTTGACCATTTGCGGTTCTAAATTCGAAAAACTAAAAAGATGATGGAATTTTGTCGGAATAGATTTGAAAATCAAATTTGATATTTGAATCAAGTTGTCCGAAACTTGATAAATTAAAATTGATGGAATCGGTTGTTGGAATGTAGGATCTCTGATCAACAAATCGCAAAATATGCGGTTCACTCAAGGTATGCCATTATGCTTTTTTGGCTATTCCTAATTTAATTCTTTAATCACTACTTACGTTTATTGATATTTTATGATGGATTGGGAAAAATGTGATATGTTTTTGCAATCATACACATTATCTTGAATAGGAGCTTAAAATTAATATGTAGTCTTTCAATTTACCTGATAGTATGTCTGAATGGATTGATTGTGATGTGTCCGATGTCCGTAAAGGAAAATATGATATTTGAACCTAAATGGTTCTAAATTCGAAAAACACAAAAAATGATGGAATTTTACCCGAATTGGATTGAAAATATCAAGTTGTGTTAAACTTGATAATTGAATTGTTGGTATAAAAAGGTTGGATTGTGTTTTGTCCCTATGTCCCTAAAGTAAATATGATATTTGACCATTTGCGGTTCTAAATTCGAAAAACAAAAAAGATGATGGAATTTTGTCGGAATAGATTTGAAAATCAAATTTGATATTTGAATCAAGTTGTCCGAAACTTGATAAATTAAAATTGATGGAATCGGTTGTTGGAATGTAGGATCTCTGATCAACAAATCGCAAAATATGCGGTTCACTCAAGGTATGCCATTATGCTTTTTTAGCTATTCCTAATTTGATTCTTTAATCACTACTTACGTTTATTGATATTTTATGATGGATTTGGAAAAATGTGATATGTTTTTGCAATCATACACATTATCTTGAATAGGAGCTTAAAATTAATATGTAGTCTTTCAATTTACCTGATAGTATGTCTGTATTTGAACCTAAATAGTTCTAAATTCGAAAAACACAAAAAATGATGGAATTTTACCCGAATTGGATTGAAAATATCAAGTTGTGTTAAACTTGATAATTGAATTGTTGGTATAAAAAGGTTGGATTGTGTTTTGTCCCTATGTCCCTAAAGTAAATATGATATTTGACCATTTGCGGTTCTAAATTCGAAAAACTAAAAAGATGATGGAATTTGGTCGGAATAGATTTGAAAATCAAATTTGATATTTGAATCAAGTTGTCCGAAACTTGATAAATTAAAATTGATGGAATCGGTTGTTGGAATGTAGGATCTCTGATCAACAAATCGCAAAATATGCGGTTCACTCAAGGTATGCCATTATGCTTTTTTAGCTATTCCTAATTTGATTCTTTAATCACTACTTACGTTTATTGATATTTTATGATGGATTTGGAAAAATGTGATATGTTTTTGCAATCATACACATTATCTTGAATAGGAGCTTAAAATTAATATGTAGTCTTTCAATTTACCTGATAGTATGTCTGTATTTGAACCTAAATAGTTCTAAATTCGAAAAACACAAAAAATGATGGAATTTTACCCGAATTGGATTGAAAATATCAAGTTGTGTTAAACTTGATAATTGAATTGTTGGTATAAAAAGGTTGGATTGTGTTTTGTCCCTATGTCCCTAAAGTAAATATGATATTTGACCATTTGCGGTGCTAAATTCGAAAAACTAAAAAGATGATGGAATTTTGTCGGAATAGATTTGAAAATCAAATTTGATATTTGAATCAAGTTGTCCGAAACTTGATAAATTAAAATTGATGGAATCGGTTGTTGGAATGTAGGATCTCTGATCAACAAATCGCAAAATATGCGGTTCACTCAAGGTATGCCATTATGCTTTTTTAGCTATTCCTAATTTAATTCTTTAATCACTACTTACGTTTATTGATATTTTATGATGGATTTGGAAAAATGTGATATGTTTTTGCAATCATACACATTATCTTGAATAGGAGCTTAAAATTAATATGTAGTCTTTCAATTTACCTGATAGTATGTCTGAATGGATCGATTGTGATGTGTCCGATGTCCGTAAAGGAAAATATGATATTTGAACCTAAATGGTTCTAAATTCGAAAAACACAAAAAATGATGGAATTTTACCCGAATTGGATTGAAAATATCAAGTTGTGTTAAACTTGATAATTGAATTGTTGGTATAAAAAGGTTGGATTGTGTTTTGTCCCTATGTCCCTAAAGTAAATATGATATTTGACCATTTGCGGTTCTAAATTCGAAAAACAAAAAAGATGATGGAATTTTGTCGGAATAGATTTGAAAATCAAATTTGATATTTGAATCAAGTTGTCCGAAACTTGATAAATTAAAATTGATGGAATCGGTTGTTGGAATGTAGGATCTCTGATCAACAAATCGCAAAATATGCGGTTCACTCAAGGTATGCCATTATGCTTTTTTAGCTATTCCTAATTTGATTCTTTAATCACTACTTACGTTTATTGATATTTTATGATGGATTTGGAAAAATGTGATATGTTTTTGCAATCATACACATTATCTTGAATAGGAGCTTAAAATTAATATGTAGTCTTTCAATTTACCTGATAGTATGTCTGTATTTGAACCTAAATAGTTCTAAATTCGAAAAACACAAAAAATGATGGAATTTTACCCGAATTGGATTGAAAATATCAAGTTGTGTTAAACTTGATAATTGAATTGTTGGTATAAAAAGGTTGGATTGTGTTTTGTCCCTATGTCCCTAAAGTAAATATGATATTTGACCATTTGCGGTTCTAAATTCGAAAAACTAAAAAGATGATGGAATTTTGTCAGAATAGATTTGAAAATCAAATTTGATATTTGAATCAAGTTGTCCGAAACTTGATAAATTAAAATTGATGGAATCGGTTGTTGGAATGTAGGATCTCTGATCAACAAATCGCAAAATATGCGGTTCACTCAAGGTATGCCATTATGCTTTTTTAGCTATTCCTAATTTAATTCTTTAATCACTACTTACGTTTATTGATATTTTATGATGGATTGGGAAAAATGTGATATGTTTTTGCAATCATACACATTATCTTGAATAGGAGCTTAAAATTAATATGTAGTCTTTCAATTTACCTGATAGTATGTCTGAATGGATCGATTGTGATGTGTCCGATGTCCGTAAAGGAAAATATGATATTTGAACCTAAATGGTTCTAAATTCGAAAAACACAAAAAATGATGGAATTTTACCCGAATTGGATTGAAAATATCAAGTTGTGTTAAACTTGATAATTGAATTGTTGGTATAAAAAGGTTGGATTGTGTTTTGTCCCTATGTCCCTAAAGTAAATATGATATTTGACCATTTGCGGTTCTAAATTCGAAAAACAAAAAAGATGATGGAATTTTGTCGGAATAGATTTGAAAATCAAATTTGATATTTGAATCAAGTTGTCCGAAACTTGATAAATTAAAATTGATGGAATCGGTTGTTGGAATGTAGGATCTCTGATCAACAAATCGCAAAATATGCGGTTCACTCAAGGTATGCCATTATGCTTTTTTAGCTATTCCTAATTTGATTCTTTAATCACTACTTACGTTTATTGATATTTTATGATGGATTTGGAAAAATGTGATATGTTTTTGCAATCATACACATTATCTTGAATAGGAGCTTAAAATTAATATGTAGTCTTTCAATTTACCTGATAGTATGTCTGTATTTGAACCTAAATAGTTCTAAATTCGAAAAACACAAAAAATGATGGAATTTTACCCGAATTGGATTGAAAATATCAAGTTGTGTTAAACTTGATAATTGAATTGTTGGTATAAAAAGGTTGGATTGTGTTTTGTCCCTATGTCCCTAAAGTAAATATGATATTTGACCATTTGCGGTTCTAAATTCAAAAAACTAAAAAGATGATGGAATTTGGTCGGAATAGATTTGAAAATCAAATTTGATATTTGAATCAAGTTGTCCGAAACTTGATAAATTAAAATTGATGGAATCGGTTGTTGGAATGTAGGATCTCTGATCAACAAATCGCAAAATATGCGGTTCACTCAAGGTATGCCATTATGCTTTTTTAGCTATTCCTAATTTGATTCTTTAATCACTACTTACGTTTATTGATATTTTATGATGGATTTGGAAAAATGTGATATGTTTTTGCAATCATACACATTATCTTGAATAGGAGCTTAAAATTAATATGTAGTCTTTCAATTTACCGGATAGTATGTCTGTATTTGAACCTAAATAGTTCTAAATTCGAAAAACACAAAAAATGATGGAATTTTACCCGAATTGGATTGAAAATATCAAGTTGTGTTAAACTTGATAATTGAATTGTTGGTATAAAAAGGTTGGATTGTGTTTTGTCCCTATGTCCCTAAAGTAAATATGATATTTGACCATTTGCGGTTCTAAATTCGAAAAACTAAAAAGATGATGGAATTTTGTCGGAATAGATTTGAAAATCAAATTTGATATTTGAATCAAGTTGTCCGAAACTTGATAAATTAAAATTGATGGAATCGGTTGTTGGAATGTAGGATCTCTGATCAACAAATCGCAAAATATGCGGTTCACTCAAGGTATGCCATTATGCTTTTTTAGCTATTCCTAATTTAATTCTTTAATCACTACTTACGTTTATTGATATTTTATGATGGATTGGGAAAAATGTGATATGTTTTTGCAATCATACACATTATCTTGAATAGGAGCTTAAAATTAATATGTAGTCTTTCAATTTACCTGATAGTATGTCTGAATGGATCGATTGTGATGTGTCCGATGTCCGTAAAGGAAAATATGATATTTGAACCTAAATGGTTCTAAATTCGAAAAACACAAAAAATGATGGAATTTTACCCGAATTGGATTGAAAATATCAAGTTGTGTTAAACTTGATAATTGAATTGTTGGTATAAAAAGGTTGGATTGTGTTTTGTCCCTATGTCCCTAAAGTAAATATGATATTTGACCATTTGCGGTTCTAAATTCGAAAAACAAAAAAGATGATGGAATTTTGTCGGAATAGATTTGAAAATCAAATTTGATATTTGAATCAAGTTGTCCGAAACTTGATAAATTAAAATTGATGGAATCGGTTGTTGGAATGTAGGATCTCTGATCAACAAATCGCAAAATATGCGGTTCACTCAAGGTATGCCATTATGCTTTTTTAGCTATTCCTAATTTGATTCTTTAATCACTACTTACGTTTATTGATATTTTGTGATGGATTTGGAAAAATGTGATATGTTTTTGCAATCATACACATTATCTTGAATAGGAGCTTAAAATTAATATGTAGTCTTTCAATTTACCTGATAGTATGTCTGTATTTGAACCTAAATAGTTCTAAATTCGAAAAACACAAAAAATGATGGAATTTTACCCGAATTGGATTGAAAATATCAAGTTGTGTTAAACTTGATAATTGAATTGTTGGTATAAAAAGGTTGGATTGTGTTTTGTCCCTATGTCCCTAAAGTAAATATGATATTTGACCATTTGCGGTTCTAAATTCGAAAAACTAAAAAGATGATGGAATTTTGTCGGAATAGATTTAAAAATCAAATTTGATATTTGAATCAAGTTGTCCGAAACTTGATAAATTAAAATTGATGGAATCGGTTGTTGGAATGTAGGATCTCTGATCAACAAATCGCAAAATATGCGGTTCACTCAAGGTGTGCCATTATGCTTTTTTAGCTATTCCTAATTTGATTCTTTAATCACTACTTACGTTTATTGATATTTTATGATGGATTTGGAAAAATGTGATATGTTTTGGCAATCATACACATTATCTTGAATAGGAGCTTAAAATTAATATGTAGTCTTTCAATTTACCTGATAGTATGTCTGAATGGATCGATTGTGATGTGTCCGATGTCCGTAAATGAAAATATGATATTTGAACCTAAATGGTTCTAAATTCGAAAAACACAAAAAATGATGGAATTTTACCCGAATTGGATTGAAAATATCAAGTTGTGTTAAACTTGATAATTGAATTGTTGGTATAAAAAGGTTGGATTGTGTTTTGTCCCTATGTCCCTAAAGTAAATATGATATTTAACCATTTGCGGTTCTAAATTCGAAAAACTAAAAAGATGATGGAATTTTGACGGAATAGATTTGAAAATCAAATTTGATATTTGAATCAAGTTGTCCGAAACTTGATAAATTAAAATTGATGGAATTGGTTGTTGGAATGTAGGATCTCTGATCAACAAATCGCACATTATGCGGTTCACTCAAGGTATGCCATTATGCTTTTTTAGCTATTCCTAATTTGATTCTTTAATCACTACTTACGTTTATTGATATTTTATGATGGATTTGGAAAAATGTGATATGTTTTTGCAATCATACACATTATCTTGAATAGGAGCTTAAAATTAATATGTAATCTTTCAATTTACCTGATAGTATGTCTGTATTTGAACTTAAATAGTTCTAAATTCGAAAAACACAAAAAATGATGGAATTTTACCCGAATTGGATTGAAAATATCAAGTTGTGTTAAACTTGATAATTGAATTGTTGGTATAAAAAGGTTGGATTGTGTTTTGTCCCTATGTCCCTAAAGTAAATATGATATTTGACCATTTGCGGTTCTAAATTCGAAAAACTAAAAAGATGATGGAATTTTGTCAGAATAGATTTGAAAATCAAATTTGATATTTGAATCAAGTTGTCCGAAACTTGATAAATTAAAATTGATGGAATCGGTTGTTGGAATGTAGGATCTCTTATCAACAAATCGCAAAATATGCGGTTCACTCAAGGTATGCCATTATGCTTTTTTAGCTATTCCTAATTTAATTCTTTAATCACTACTTACGTTTATTGATATTTTATGATGGATTTGGAAAAATGTGATATGTTTTTGCAATCATACACATTATCTTGAATAGGAGCTTAAAATTAATATGTAGTCTTTCAATTTACCTGATAGTATGTCTGTATGGATCGATTGTGATGTGTCCGATGTCCGTAAAGGAAAATATGATATTTGAACCTAAATGGTTCTAAATTCGAAAAACACAAAAAATGATGGAATTTTACCCGAATTGGATTGAAAATATCAAGTTGTGTTAAACTTGATAATTGAATTGTTGGTATAAAAAGGTTGGATTGTGTTTTGTCCCTATGTCCATAAAGTAAATATGATATTTGACCATTTGCGGTTCTAAATTCGAAAAACTAAAAAGATGATGGAATTTTGTCGGAATAGATTTGAAAATCAAATTTGATATTTGAATCAAGTTGTCCGAAACTTGATAAATTAAAATTGATGGAATCGGTTGTTGGAATGTAGGATCTCTGATCAACAAATCGCAAAATATGCGGTTCACTCAAGTTGTGCCATTATGCTTTTTTAGCTATTCCTAATTTGATTCTTCAATCACTACTTACGTTTATTGATATTTTATGATGGATTTGGAAAAATGTGATATGTTTTGGCAATCATACACATTATCTTGAATAGGAGCTTAAAATTAATATGTAGTCTTTCAATTTTCCTGATAGTATGTCTGAATGGATCGATTGTGATGTGTCCGATGTCCGTAAATGAAAATATGATATTTGAACCTAAATAGTTCTAAATTCGAAAAACACAAAAAATGATGGAATTTTACCCGAATTGGATTGAAAATATCAAGTTGTGTTAAACTTGATAATTGAATTGTTGGTATAAAAAGGTTGGATTGTGTTTTGTCCCTATGTCCCTAAAGTAAATATGATATTTGACCATTTGCGGTTCTAAATTCGAAAAACTAAAAAGATGATGGAATTTTGTCGGAATAGATTTGAAAATCAAATTTGATATTTGAATCAAGTTGTCCTAAACTTGATAAATTAAAATTGATGGAATCGGTTGTTGGAATGTAGGATCTCTGATCAACAAATCGCAAAATATGCGGTTCACTCAAGGTATGCCATTATACTTTTTTAGCTATTCCTAATTTGATTCTTTAATCACTACTTACGTTTATTGATATTTTATGATGGATTTGGAAAAATGTGATATGTGTTTGCAATCATACACATTATCTTGAATAGGAGCTTAAAATTAATATGTAGTCTTTCAAATTACCTGATAGTATGTCTGAATGGATCGATTGTGATGTGTCCGATGTCCGTAAATGAAAATATGATATTTGAACCTAAATGGTTCTAAATTCGAAAAACACAAAAAATGATGGAATTTTACCCGAATTGGATTGAAAATATCAAGTTGTGTTAAACTTGATAATTGAATTGTTGGTATAAAAAGGTTGGATTGTGTTTTGTCCCTATGTCCCTAAAGTAAATATGATATTTAACCATTTGCGGTTCTAAATTCGAAAAACTAAAAAGATGATGGAATTTTATCGGAATAGATTTGAAAATCAAATTTGATATTTGAATCAAGTTGTCCGAAACTTGATAAATTAAAATTGATGGAATCGGTTGTTGGAATGTAGGATCTCTGATCAACAAATCGCAAAATATGCGGTTCACTCAAGGTATGCCATTATGCTTTTTTAGCTATTCCTAATTTGATTCTTTAATCACTACTTACGTTTATTGATATTTTATGATGGATTTGGAAAAATGTGATATGTTTTTGCAATCATACACATTATCTTGAATAGGAGCTTAAAATTAATATGTAGTCTTTCAATTTACCTGATAGTATGTCTGTATTTGAACCTAAATAGTTCTAAATTCGAAAAACACAAAAAATGATGGAATTTTACCCGAATTGGATTGAAAATATCAAGTTGTGTTAAACTTGATAATTGAATTGTTGGTATAAAAAGGTTGGATTGTGTTTTGTCCCTATGTCCCTAAAGTAAATATGATATTTGACCATTTGCGGTTCTAAATTCAAAAAACTAAAAAGATGATGGAATTTGGTCGGAATAGATTTGAAAATCAAATTTGATATTTGAATCAAGTTGTCCGAAACTTGATAAATTAAAATTGATGGAATCGGTTGTTGGAATGTAGGATCTCTGATCAACAAATCGCAAAATATGCGGTTCACTCAAGGTATGCCATTATGCTTTTTTAGCTATTCCTAATTTGATTCTTTAATCACTACTTACGTTTATTGATATTTTATGATGGATTTGGAAAAATGTGATATGTTTTTGCAATCATACACATTATCTTGAATAGGAGCTTAAAATTAATATGTAGTCTTTCAATTTACCGGATAGTATGTCTGTATTTGAACCTAAATAGTTCTAAATTCGAAAAACACAAAAAATGATGGAATTTTACCCGAATTGGATTGAAAATATCAAGTTGTGTTAAACTTGATAATTGAATTGTTGGTATAAAAAGGTTGGATTGTGTTTTGTCCCTATGTCCCTAAAGTAAATATGATATTTGACCATTTGCGGTTCTAAATTCGAAAAACTAAAAAGATGATGGAATTTTGTCGGAATAGATTTGAAAATCAAATTTGATATTTGAATCAAGTTGTCCGAAACTTGATAAATTAAAATTGATGGAATCGGTTGTTGGAATGTAGGATCTCTGATCAACAAATCGCAAAATATGCGGTTCACTCAAGGTATGCCATTATGCTTTTTTAGCTATTCCTAATTTAATTCTTTAATCACTACTTACGTTTATTGATATTTTATGATGGATTGGGAAAAATGTGATATGTTTTTGCAATCATACACATTATCTTGAATAGGAGCTTAAAATTAATATGTAGTCTTTCAATTTACCTGATAGTATGTCTGAATGGATCGATTGTGATGTGTCCGATGTCCGTAAAGGAAAATATGATATTTGAACCTAAATGGTTCTAAATTCGAAAAACACAAAAAATGATGGAATTTTACCCGAATTGGATTGAAAATATCAAGTTGTGTTAAACTTGATAATTGAATTGTTGGTATAAAAAGGTTGGATTGTGTTTTGTCCCTATGTCCCTAAAGTAAATATGATATTTGACCATTTGCGGTTCTAAATTCGAAAAACAAAAAAGATGATGGAATTTTGTCGGAATAGATTTGAAAATCAAATTTGATATTTGAATCAAGTTGTCCGAAACTTGATAAATTAAAATTGATGGAATCGGTTGTTGGAATGTAGGATCTCTGATCAACAAATCGCAAAATATGCGGTTCACTCAAGGTATGCCATTATGCTTTTTTAGCTATTCCTAATTTGATTCTTTAATCACTACTTACGTTTATTGATATTTTGTGATGGATTTGGAAAAATGTGATATGTTTTTGCAATCATACACATTATCTTGAATAGGAGCTTAAAATTAATATGTAGTCTTTCAATTTACCTGATAGTATGTCTGTATTTGAACCTAAATAGTTCTAAATTCGAAAAACACAAAAAATGATGGAATTTTACCCGAATTGGATTGAAAATATCAAGTTGTGTTAAACTTGATAATTGAATTGTTGGTATAAAAAGGTTGGATTGTGTTTTGTCCCTATGTCCCTAAAGTAAATATGATATTTGACCATTTGCGGTTCTAAATTCGAAAAACTAAAAAGATGATGGAATTTTGTCGGAATAGATTTAAAAATCAAATTTGATATTTGAATCAAGTTGTCCGAAACTTGATAAATTAAAATTGATGGAATCGGTTGTTGGAATGTAGGATCTCTGATCAACAAATCGCAAAATATGCGGTTCACTCAAGGTGTGCCATTATGCTTTTTTAGCTATTCCTAATTTGATTCTTTAATCACTACTTACGTTTATTGATATTTTATGATGGATTTGGAAAAATGTGATATGTTTTGGCAATCATACACATTATCTTGAATAGGAGCTTAAAATTAATATGTAGTCTTTCAATTTACCTGATAGTATGTCTGAATGGATCGATTGTGATGTGTCCGATGTCCGTAAATGAAAATATGATATTTGAACCTAAATGGTTCTAAATTCGAAAAACACAAAAAATGATGGAATTTTACCCGAATTGGATTGAAAATATCAAGTTGTGTTAAACTTGATAATTGAATTGTTGGTATAAAAAGGTTGGATTGTGTTTTGTCCCTATGTCCCTAAAGTAAATATGATATTTAACCATTTGCGGTTCTAAATTCGAAAAACTAAAAAGATGATGGAATTTTGACGGAATAGATTTGAAAATCAAATTTGATATTTGAATCAAGTTGTCCGAAACTTGATAAATTAAAATTGATGGAATTGGTTGTTGGAATGTAGGATCTCTGATCAACAAATCGCACATTATGCGGTTCACTCAAGGTATGCCATTATGCTTTTTTAGCTATTCCTAATTTGATTCTTTAATCACTACTTACGTTTATTGATATTTTATGATGGATTTGGAAAAATGTGATATGTTTTTGCAATCATACACATTATCTTGAATAGGAGCTTAAAATTAATATGTAATCTTTCAATTTACCTGATAGTATGTCTGTATTTGAACTTAAATAGTTCTAAATTCGAAAAACACAAAAAATGATGGAATTTTACCCGAATTGGATTGAAAATATCAAGTTGTGTTAAACTTGATAATTGAATTGTTGGTATAAAAAGGTTGGATTGTGTTTTGTCCCTATGTCCCTAAAGTAAATATGATATTTGACCATTTGCGGTTCTAAATTCGAAAAACTAAAAAGATGATGGAATTTTGTCAGAATAGATTTGAAAATCAAATTTGATATTTGAATCAAGTTGTCCGAAACTTGATAAATTAAAATTGATGGAATCGGTTGTTGGAATGTAGGATCTCTTATCAACAAATCGCAAAATATGCGGTTCACTCAAGGTATGCCATTATGCTTTTTTAGCTATTCCTAATTTAATTCTTTAATCACTACTTACGTTTATTGATATTTTATGATGGATTTGGAAAAATGTGATATGTTTTTGCAATCATACACATTATCTTGAATAGGAGCTTAAAATTAATATGTAGTCTTTCAATTTACCTGATAGTATGTCTGTATGGATCGATTGTGATGTGTCCGATGTCCGTAAAGGAAAATATGATATTTGAACCTAAATGGTTCTAAATTCGAAAAACACAAAAAATGATGGAATTTTACCCGAATTGGATTGAAAATATCAAGTTGTGTTAAACTTGATAATTGAATTGTTGGTATAAAAAGGTTGGATTGTGTTTTGTCCCTATGTCCATAAAGTAAATATGATATTTGACCATTTGCGGTTCTAAATTCGAAAAACTAAAAAGATGATGGAATTTTGTCGGAATAGATTTGAAAATCAAATTTGATATTTGAATCAAGTTGTCCGAAACTTGATAAATTAAAATTGATGGAATCGGTTGTTGGAATGTAGGATCTCTGATCAACAAATCGCAAAATATGCGGTTCACTCAAGTTGTGCCATTATGCTTTTTTAGCTATTCCTAATTTGATTCTTCAATCACTACTTACGTTTATTGATATTTTATGATGGATTTGGAAAAATGTGATATGTTTTGGCAATCATACACATTATCTTGAATAGGAGCTTAAAATTAATATGTAGTCTTTCAATTTTCCTGATAGTATGTCTGAATGGATCGATTGTGATGTGTCCGATGTCCGTAAATGAAAATATGATATTTGAACCTAAATAGTTCTAAATTCGAAAAACACAAAAAATGATGGAATTTTACCCGAATTGGATTGAAAATATCAAGTTGTGTTAAACTTGATAATTGAATTGTTGGTATAAAAAGGTTGGATTGTGTTTTGTCCCTATGTCCCTAAAGTAAATATGATATTTGACCATTTGCGGTTCTAAATTCGAAAAACTAAAAAGATGATGGAATTTTGTCGGAATAGATTTGAAAATCAAATTTGATATTTGAATCAAGTTGTCCTAAACTTGATAAATTAAAATTGATGGAATCGGTTGTTGGAATGTAGGATCTCTGATCAACAAATCGCAAAATATGCGGTTCACTCAAGGTATGCCATTATACTTTTTTAGCTATTCCTAATTTGATTCTTTAATCACTACTTACGTTTATTGATATTTTATGATGGATTTGGAAAAATGTGATATGTGTTTGCAATCATACACATTATCTTGAATAGGAGCTTAAAATTAATATGTAGTCTTTCAAATTACCTGATAGTATGTCTGAATGGATCGATTGTGATGTGTCCGATGTCCGTAAATGAAAATATGATATTTGAACCTAAATGGTTCTAAATTCGAAAAACACAAAAAATGATGGAATTTTACCCGAATTGGATTGAAAATATCAAGTTGTGTTAAACTTGATAATTGAATTGTTGGTATAAAAAGGTTGGATTGTGTTTTGTCCCTATGTCCCTAAAGTAAATATGATATTTAACCATTTGCGGTTCTAAATTCGAAAAACTAAAAAGATGATGGAATTTTATCGGAATAGATTTGAAAATCAAATTTGATATTTGAATCAAGTTGTCCGAAACTTGATAAATTAAAATTGATGGAATCGGTTGTTGGAATGTAGGATCTCTGATCAACAAATCGCAAAATATGCGGTTCACTCAAGGTATGCCATTATGCTTTTTTAGCTATTCCTAATTTAATTCTTTAATCACTACTTACGTTTATTGATATTTTATGATGGATTTGGAAAAATGTGATATGTTTTTGCAATCATACACATTATCTTGAATAGGAGCTTAAAATTAATATGTAGTCTTTCAATTTACCTGATAGTATGTCTGTATGGATCGATTGTGATGTGTCCGATGTCCGTAAAGGAAAATATGATATTTGAACCTAAATGGTTCTAAATTCGAAAAACACAAAAAATGATGGAATTTTACCCGAATTGGATTGAAAATATCAAGTTGTGTTAAACTTGATAATTGAATTGTTGGTATAAAAAGGTTGGATTGTGTTTTGTCCCTATGTCCATAAAGTAAATATGATATTTGACCATTTGCGGTTCTAAATTCGAAAAACTAAAAAGATGATGGAATTTTGTCGGAATAGATTTGAAAATCAAATTTGATATTTGAATCAAGTTGTCCGAAACTTGATAAATTAAAATTGATGGAATCGGTTGTTGGAATGTAGGATCTCTGATCAACAAATCGCAAAATATGCGGTTCACTCAAGTTGTGCCATTATGCTTTTTTAGCTATTCCTAATTTGATTCTTCAATCACTACTTACGTTTATTGATATTTTATGATGGATTTGGAAAAATGTGATATGTTTTGGCAATCATACACATTATCTTGAATAGGAGCTTAAAATTAATATGTAGTCTTTCAATTTTCCTGATAGTATGTCTGAATGGATCGATTGTGATGTGTCCGATGTCCGTAAATGAAAATATGATATTTGAACCTAAATAGTTCTAAATTCGAAAAACACAAAAAATGATGGAATTTTACCCGAATTGGATTGAAAATATCAAGTTGTGTTAAACTTGATAATTGAATTGTTGGTATAAAAAGGTTGGATTGTGTTTTGTCCCTATGTCCCTAAAGTAAATATGATATTTGACCATTTGCGGTTCTAAATTCGAAAAACTAAAAAGATGATGGAATTTTGTCGGAATAGATTTGAAAATCAAATTTGATATTTGAATCAAGTTGTCCTAAACTTGATAAATTAAAATTGATGGAATCGGTTGTTGGAATGTAGGATCTCTGATCAACAAATCGCAAAATATGCGGTTCACTCAAGGTATGCCATTATACTTTTTTAGCTATTCCTAATTTGATTCTTTAATCACTACTTACGTTTATTGATATTTTATGATGGATTTGGAAAAATGTGATATGTGTTTGCAATCATACACATTATCTTGAATAGGAGCTTAAAATTAATATGTAGTCTTTCAAATTACCTGATAGTATGTCTGAATGGATCGATTGTGATGTGTCCGATGTCCGTAAATGAAAATATGATATTTGAACCTAAATGGTTCTAAATTCGAAAAACACAAAAAATGATGGAATTTTACCCGAATTGGATTGAAAATATCAAGTTGTGTTAAACTTGATAATTGAATTGTTGGTATAAAAAGGTTGGATTGTGTTTTGTCCCTATGTCCCTAAAGTAAATATGATATTTAACCATTTGCGGTTCTAAATTCGAAAAACTAAAAAGATGATGGAATTTTATCGGAATAGATTTGAAAATCAAATTTGATATTTGAATCAAGTTGTCCGAAACTTGATAAATTAAAATTGATGGAATCGGTTGTTGGAATGTAGGATCTCTGATCAACAAATCGCAAAATATGCGGTTCACTCAAGGTATGCCATTATGCTTTTTTAGCTTTTCCTAATTTGATTCTTTAATCACTACTTACGTTTATTGATATTTTATGATGGATTTGGAAAAATGTGATATGTTTTTGCAATCATACACATTATCTTGAATAGGAGCTTAAAATTAATATGTAGTATTTCAATTTACCTGATAGTATGTCTGAATGGATCTATTGTGATGTGTCCGATGTCCGTAAATGAAAATATGATATTTGAACCTAAATGGTTCTAAATTCGAAAAACACAAAAAATGATGGAATTTTACCCGAATTGGATTGAAAATATCAAGTTGTGTTAAACTTGATAATTGAATTGTTGGTATAAAAAGGTTGGATTGTGTTTTGTCCCTATGTCCCTAAAGTAAATATGATATTTGACCATTTGCGGTTCTAAATTCGAAAAACTAAAAAGATGATGGAATTTTGTCGGAATAGATTTGAAAATCAAATTTGATATTTGAATCAAGTTGTCCTAAACTTGATAAATTAAAATTGATGGAATCGGTTGTTGGAATGTAGGATCTCTGATCAACAAATCGCAAAATATGCGGTTCACTCAAGGTATGCCATTATACTTTTTTAGCTATTCCTAATTTGATTCTTTAATCACTACTTACGTTTATTGATATTTTATGATGGATTTGGAAAAATGTGATATGTGTTTGCAATCATACACATTATCTTGAATAGGAGCTTAAAATTAATATGTAGTCTTTCAAATTACCTGATAGTATGTCTGAATGGATCGATTGTGATGTGTCCGATGTCCGTAAATGAAAATATGATATTTGAACCTAAATGGTTCTAAATTCGAAAAACACAAAAAATGATGGAATTTTACCCGAATTGGATTGAAAATATCAAGTTGTGTTAAACTTGATAATTGAATTGTTGGTATAAAAAGGTTGGATTGTGTTTTGTCCCTATGTCCCTAAAGTAAATATGATATTTAACCATTTGCGGTTCTAAATTCGAAAAACTAAAAAGATGATGGAATTTTGTCGGAATAGATTTGAAAATCAAATTTGATATTTGAATCAAGTTGTCCGAAACTTGATAAATTAAAATTGATGGAATTGGTTGTTGGAATGTAGGATCTCTGATCAACAAATCGCACATTATGCGGTTCACTCAAGGTATGCCATTATGCTTTTTTAGCTTTTCCTAATTTGATTCTTTAATCACTACTTACGTTTATTGATATTTTATGATGGATTTGGAAAAATGTGATATGTTTTTGCAATCATACACATTATCTTGAATAGGAGCTTAAAATTAATATGTAGTATTTCAATTTACCTGATAGTATGTCTGAATGGATCTATTGTGATGTGTCCGATGTCCGTAAATGAAAATATGATATTTGAACCTAAATGGTTCTAAATTCGAAAAACACAAAAAATGATGGAATTTTACCCGAATTGGATTGAAAATATCAAGTTGTGTTAAACTTGATAATTGAATTGTTGGTATAAAAAGGTTGGATTGTGTTTTGTCCCTATGTCCCTAAAGTAAATATGATATTTAACCATTTGCGGTTCTAAATTCGAAAAACTAAAAAGATGATGGAATTTTGTCGGAATAGATTTGAAAATCAAATTTGATATTTGAATCAAGTTGTCCGAAACTTGATAAATTAAAATTGATGGAATTGATTGTTGGAATGTAGGATCTCTGATCAACAAATCGCACATTATGCGGTTCACTCAAGGTATGCCATTATGCTTTTTTAGCTTTTCCTAATTTGATTCTTTAATCACTACTTACGTTTATTGATATTTTATGATGGATTTGGAAAAATGTGATATGTTTTTGCAATCATACACATTATCTTGAATAGGAGCTTAAAATTAATATGTAATCTTTCAATTTACCTGATAGTATGTCTGTATTTGAACTTAAATAGTTCTAAATTCGAAAAACACAAAAAATGATGGAATTTTACCCGAATTGGATTGAAAATATCAAGTTGTGTTAAACTTGATAATTGAATTGTTGGTATAAAAAGGTTGGATTGTGTTTTGTCCCTATGTCCCTAAAGTAAATATGATATTTGACCATTTGCGGTTCTAAATTCGAAAAACTAAAAAGATGATGGAATTTTGTCAGAATAGATTTGAAAATCAAATTTGATATTTGAATCAAGTTGTCCGAAACTTGATAAATTAAAATTGATGGAATCGGTTGTTGGAATGTAGGATCTCTGATCAACAAATCGCAAAATATGCGGTTCACTCAAGGTATGCCATTATGCTTTTTTAGCTATTCCTAATTTAATTCTTTAATCACTACTTACGTTTATTGATATTTTATGATGGATTTGGAAAAATGTGATATGTTTTTGCAATCATACACATTATCTTGAATAGGAGCTTAAAATTAATATGTAGTCTTTCAATTTACCTGATAGTATGTCTGTATGGATCGATTGTGATGTGTCCGATGTCCGTAAAGGAAAATATGATATTTGAACCTAAATGGTTCTAAATTCGAAAAACACAAAAAATGATGGAATTTTACCCGAATTGGATTGAAAATATCAAGTTGTGTTAAACTTGATAATTGAATTGTTGGTATAAAAAGGTTGGATTGTGTTTTGTCCCTATGTCCCTAAAGTAAATATGATATTTAACCATTTGCGGTTCTAAATTCGAAAAACTAAAAAGATGATGGAATTTTATCGGAATAGATTTGAAAATCAAATTTGATATTTGAATCAAGTTGTCCGAAACTTGATAAATTAAAATTGATGGAATCGGTTGTTGGAATGTAGGATCTCTGATCAACAAATCGCAAAATATGCGGTTCACTCAAGGTATGCCATTATGCTTTTTTAGCTTTTCCTAATTTGATTCTTCAATCACTACTTACGTTTATTGATATTTTATGATGGATTTGGAAAAATGTGATATGTTTTTGCAATCATACACATTATCTTGAATAGGAGCTTAAAATTAATATGTAGTATTTCAATTTACCTGATAGTATGTCTGAATGGATCTATTGTGATGTGTCCGATGTCCGTAAATGAAAATATGATATTTGAACCTAAATGGTTCTAAATTCGAAAAACACAAAAAATGATGGAATTTTACCCGAATTGGATTGAAAATATCAAGTTGTGTTAAACTTGATAATTGAATTGTTGGTATAAAAAGGTTGGATTGTGTTTTGTCCCTATGTCCCTAAAGTAAATATGATATTTGACCATTTGCGGTTCTAAATTCGAAAAACTAAAAAGATGATGGAATTTTGTCGGAATAGATTTGAAAATCAAATTTGATATTTGAATCAAGTTGTCCTAAACTTGATAAATTAAAATTGATGGAATCGGTTGTTGGAATGTAGGATCTCTGATCAACAAATCGCAAAATATGCGGTTCACTCAAGGTATGCCATTATACTTTTTTAGCTATTCCTAATTTGATTCTTTAATCACTACTTACGTTTATTGATATTTTATGATGGATTTGGAAAAATGTGATATGTGTTTGCAATCATACACATTATCTTGAATAGGAGCTTAAAATTAATATGTAGTCTTTCAAATTACCTGATAGTATGTCTGAATGGATCGATTGTGATGTGTCCGATGTCCGTAAATGAAAATATGATATTTGAACCTAAATGGTTCTAAATTCGAAAAACACAAAAAATGATGGAATTTTACCCGAATTGGATTGAAAATATCAAGTTGTGTTAAACTTGATAATTGAATTGTTGGTATAAAAAGGTTGGATTGTGTTTTGTCCCTATGTCCCTAAAGTAAATATGATATTTAACCATTTGCGGTTCTAAATTCGAAAAACTAAAAAGATGATGGAATTTTGTCGGAATAGATTTGAAAATCAAATTTGATATTTGAATCAAGTTGTCCGAAACTTGATAAATTAAAATTGATGGAATTGGTTGTTGGAATGTAGGATCTCTGATCAACAAATCGCACATTATGCGGTTCACTCAAGGTATGCCATTATGCTTTTTTAGCTTTTCCTAATTTGATTCTTTAATCACTACTTACGTTTATTGATATTTTATGATGGATTTGGAAAAATGTGATATGTTTTTGCAATCATACACATTATCTTGAATAGGAGCTTAAAATTAATATGTAGTATTTCAATTTACCTGATAGTATGTCTGAATGGATCTATTGTGATGTGTCCGATGTCCGTAAATGAAAATATGATATTTGAACCTAAATGGTTCTAAATTCGAAAAACACAAAAAATGATGGAATTTTACCCGAATTGGATTGAAAATATCAAGTTGTGTTAAACTTGATAATTGAATTGTTGGTATAAAAAGGTTGGATTGTGTTTTGTCCCTATGTCCCTAAAGTAAATATGATATTTAACCATTTGCGGTTCTAAATTCGAAAAACTAAAAAGATGATGGAATTTTGTCGGAATAGATTTGAAAATCAAATTTGATATTTGAATCAAGTTGTCCGAAACTTGATAAATTAAAATTGATGGAATTGGTTGTTGGAATGTAGGATCTCTGATCAACAAATCGCAAAATATGCGGTTCACTCAAGGTATGCCATTATGCTTTTTTAGCTATTCCTAATTTGATTCTTTAATCACTACTTACGTTTATTGATATTTTATGATGGATTTGGAAAAATGTGATATGTTTTTGCAATCATACACATTATCTTGAATAGGAGCTTAAAATTAATATGTAGTCTTTCAATTTACCTGATAGTATGTCTGTATTTGAACCTAAATAGTTCTAAATTCGAAAAACACAAAAAATGATGGAATTTTACCCGAATTGGATTGAAAATATCAAGTTGTGTTAAACTTGATAATTGAATTGTTGGTATAAAAAGGTTGGATTGTGTTTTGTCCCTATGTCCCTAAAGTAAATATGATATTTGACCATTTGCGGTTCTAAATTCGAAAAACTAAAAAGATGATGGAATTTTGTCAGAATAGATTTGAAAATCAAATTTGATATTTGAATCAAGTTGTCCGAAACTTGATAAATTAAAATTGATGGAATCGGTTGTTGGAATGTAGGATCTCTGATCAACAAATCGCAAAATATGCGGTTCACTCAAGGTATGCCATTATGCTTTTTTAGCTATTCCTAATTTAATTCTTTAATCACTACTTACGTTTATTGATATTTTATGATGGATTTGGAAAAATGTGATATGTTTTTGCAATCATACACATTATCTTGAATAGGAGCTTAAAATTAATATGTAGTCTTTCAATTTACCTGATAGTATGTCTGTATGGATCGATTGTGATGTGTCCGATGTCCGTAAAGGAAAATATGATATTTGAACCTAAATGGTTCTAAATTCGAAAAACACAAAAAATGATGGAATTTTACCCGAATTGGATTGAAAATATCAAGTTGTGTTAAACTTGATAATTGAATTGTTGGTATAAAAAGGTTGGATTGTGTTTTGTCCCTATGTCCATAAAGTAAATATGATATTTGACCATTTGCGGTTCTAAATTCGAAAAACTAAAAAGATGATGGAATTTTGTCGGAATAGATTTGAAAATCAAATTTGATATTTGAATCAAGTTGTCCGAAACTTGATAAATTAAAATTGATGGAATCGGTTGTTGGAATGTAGGATCTCTGATCAACAAATCGCAAAATATGCGGTTCACTCAAGTTGTGCCATTATGCTTTTTTAGCTATTCCTAATTTGATTCTTTAATCACTACTTACGTTTATTGATATTTTATGATGGATTTGGAAAAATGTGATATGTGTTTGCAATCATACACATTATCTTGAATAGGAGCTTAAAATTAATATGTAGTCTTTCAATTTACCTGATAGTATGTCTGAATGGATCGATTGTGATGTGTCCGATGTCCGTAAATGAAAATATGATATTTGAACCTAAATGGTTCTAAATTCGAAAAACACAAAAAATGATGGAATTTTACCCGAATTGGATTGAAAATATCAAGTTGTGTTAAACTTGATAATTGAATTGTTGGTATAAAAAGGTTGGATTGTGTTTTGTCCCTATGTCCCTAAAGTAAATATGATATTTAACCATTTGCGGTTCTAAATTCGAAAAACTAAAAAGATGATGGAATTTTGTCGGAATAGATTTGAAAATCAAATTTGATATTTGAATCAAGTTGTCCGAAACTTGATAAATTAAAATTGATGGAATTGGTTGTTGGAATGTAGGATCTCTGATCAACAAATCGCACATTATGCGGTTCACTCAAGGTATGCCATTATGCTTTTTTAGCTTTTCCTAATTTGATTCTTTAATCACTACTTACGTTTATTGATATTTTATGATGGATTTGGAAAAATGTGATATGTTTTTGCAATCATACACATTATCTTGAATAGGAGCTTAAAATTAATATGTAGTCTTTCAATTTACCTGATAGTATGTCTGAATGGATCGATTGTGATGTGTCCGATGTCCGTAAATGAAAATATGATATTTGAACCTAAATGGTTCTAAATTCGAAAAACACAAAAAATGATGGAATTTTACCCGAATTGGATTGAAAATATCAAGTTGTGTTAAACTTGATAATTGAATTGTTGGTATAAAAAGGTTGGATTGTGTTTTGTCCCTATGTCCCTAAAGTAAATATGATATTTAACCATTTGCGGTTCTAAATTCGAAAAACTAAAAAGATGATGGAATTTTGTCGGAATAGATTTGAAAATCAAATTTGATATTTGAATCAAGTTGTCCGAAACTTGATAAATTAAAATTGATGGAATTGGTTGTTGGAATGTAGGATCTCTGATCAACAAATCGCAAAATATGCGGTTCACTCAAGGTATGCCATTATTCTTTTTTAGCTATTCCTAATTTGATTCTTTAATCACTACTTACGTTTATTGATATTTTATGATGGATTTGGAAAAATGTGATATGTTTTTGCAATCATACACATTATCTTGAATAGGAGCTTAAAATAAATATGTAATCTTTCAATTTACCTGATAGTATGTCTGTATTTGAACCTAAATAGTTCTAAATTCGAAAAACACAAAAAATGATGGAATTTTTCCCGAATTGGATTGAAAATATCAAGTTGTGTTAAACTTGATAATTGAATTGTTGGTATAAAAAGGTTGGATTGTGTTTTGTCCCTATGTCCTTAAAGTAAATATGATATTTGACCATTTTTGGTTCTAAATTCGAAAAACAAAAAAGATGATGGAATTTTGTCGGAATAGATTTGAAAATCAAATTTGATATTTGAATCAAGTTGTCCGAAACTTGATAAATTAAAATTGATGGAATCGGTTGTTGGAATGTAGGATCTCTGATCAACAAATCGCAAAATATGCGGTTCACTCAAGGTATGCCATTATGCTTTTTTAGCTATTCCTAATTTGATTCTTTAATCACTACTTACGTTTATTGATATTTTATGATGGATTTGGAAAAATGTGATATGTTTTTGCAATCATACACATTATCTTGAATAGGAGCTTAAAATTAATATGTAGTCTTTCAATTTACCTGATAGTATGTCTGTATTTGAACCTAAATAGTTCTAAATTCGAAAAACACAAAAAATGATGGAATTTTACCCGAATTGGATTGAAAATATCAAGTTGTGTTAAACTTGATAATTGAATTGTTGGTATAAAAAGGTTGGATTGTGTTTTGTCCCTATGTCCCTAAAGTAAATAGGATATTTGACCATTTGTAGTTCTAAATTCGAAAAACTAAAAAGATGATGGAATTTTGTCGGAATAGATTTGAAAATCAAATTTGATATTTGAATCAAGTTGTCCTAAACTTGATAAATTAAAATTGATGGAATCGGTTGTTGGAATGTAGGATCTCTGATCAACAAATCGCAAAATATGCGGTTCACTCAAGGTATGCCATTATACTTTTTTAGCTATTCCTAATTTGATTCTTTAATCACTGCTTACGTTTATTGATATTTTATGATGGATTTGGAAAAATGTGATATGTGTTTGCAATCATACACATTATCTTGAATAGGAGCTTAAAACTAATATGTAGTCTTTCAATTTACCTGATAGTATATCTGAATGGATCGATTGTGATGTGTCCGATGTCCGTAAATGAAAATATGATATTTGAACCTAAATGGTTCTAAATTCGAAAAACACAAAAAATGATGGAATTTTACCCTAATTGGATTGAAAATATCAAGTTGTGTTAAACTTGATAATTGAATTGTTGGTATAAAAAGGTTGGATTGTGTTTTGTCCCTATGTCCCTAAAGTAAATATGATATTTAACCATTTGCGGTTCTAAATTCGAAAAACTAAAAAGATGATGGAATTTTGTCGGAATAGATTTGAAAATCAAATTTGATATTTGAATCAAGTTGTCCGAAACTTGATAAATTAAAATTGATGGAATTGGTTGTTGGAATGTAGGATCTCTGATCAACAAATCGCACAATATGCGGTTCACTCAAGGTATGTCATTATGCTTTTTTAGCTTTTCCTAATTTGATTCTTTAATCACTACTTACGTTTATTGATATTTTATGATGGATTTGGAGAAATGTGATATGTTTTTGCAATCATACACATTATCTTGAATAGGAGCTTAAAATTAATATGTAGTCTTTCAATTTACCTGATAGTATGTCTGAATGGATCGATTGTGATGTGTCCGATGTCCGTAAAGGAAAATATGATATTTGAACCTAAATGGTTCTAAATTCGAAAAACATAAAAAATGATGGAATTTTACCCGAATTGGATTGAAAATATCAAGTTGTGTTAAACTTGATAATTGAATTGTTGGTATAAAAAGGTTGGATTGTGTTTTGTCCCTATGTCCCTAAAGTAAATATGATATTTGACCATTTGCGGTTCTAAATTCGAAAAACAAAAAAGATGATGGAATTTTGTCGGAATAGATTTGAAAATCAAATTTGATATTTTAATCAAGTTGTCCGAAACTTGATAAATTAAAATTGATGGAATCGGTTGTTGGAATGTAGGATCTCTGATCAACAAATCGCAAAATATGCGGTTCACTCAAGGTATGCCATTATGCTTTTTTAGCTATTCCTAATTTGATTCTTTAATCACTACTTACGTTTATTGATATTTTATGATGGATTTGGAAAAATGTGATATGTTTTTGCAATCATACACATTATCTTGAATAGGAGCTTAAAATTAATATGTAGTCTTTCAATTTACCTGATAGTATGTCTGTATTTGAACCTAAATAGTTCTAAATTCGAAAAACCCAAAAAATGATGGAATTTTACCCGAATTGGATTGAAAATATCAAGTTGTGTTAAACTTGATAATTGAATTGTTGGTATAAAAAGGTTGGATTGTGTTTTGTCCCTATGTCCCTAAAGTAAATATGATATTTGACCATTTGCAGTTCTAAATTCGAAAAACTAAAAAGATGATGGAATTTTGTCGGAATAGATTTGAAAATCAAATTTGATATTTGAATCAAGTTGTCCTAAACTTGATAAATTAAAATTGATGGAATCGGTTGTTGGAATGTAGGATCTCTGATCAACAAATCGCAAAATATGCGGTTCACTCAAGGTATGCCATTATACTTTTTTGCTATTCCTAATTTGATTCTTTAATCACTACTTACGTTTATTGATATTTTATGATGGATTTGGAAAAATGTGATATGTGTTTGCAATCATACACATTATCTTGAATAGGAGCTTAAAATTATTATGTAGTCTTTCAATTTACCTGATAGTATATCTGAATGGATCGATTGTGATTTGTCCGATGTCCGTAAATGAAAATATGATATTTGAACCTAAATGGTTCTAAATTCGAAAAACACAAAAAATGATGGAGTTTTACCCGAATTGGATTGAAAATATCAAGTTGTGTTAAACTTGATAATTGAATTGTTGGTATAAAAATGTTGCATTGTGTTTTGTCCCTATGTCCCTAAAGTAAATATGATATTTAACCATTTGCGGCTCTAAATTCGAAAAACTAAAAAGATGATGGAATTTTGTCGGAATAGATTTGAAAATCAAATTTGATATTTGAATCAAGTTGTCCGAAACTTGATAAATTAAAATTGATGGAATCGGTTGTTGGAATGTAGGATCTCTGATCAACAAATCGCAAAATATGCGGTTCACTCAAGGTATGCCATTATGCTTTTTTAGCTATTCCTAATTTGATTCTTTAATCACTACTTACGTTTATTGATATTTTATGATGGATTTGGAAAAATGTGATATGTGTTTGCAATCATACACATTATCTTGAATAGGAGCTTAAAATTAATATGTAGTCTTTCAATTTACCTGATAGTATGTCTGAATGGATCGATTGTGATGTGTCCGATGTCCGTAAATGAAAATATGATATTTGAACCTAAATGGTTCTAAATTCGAAAAACACAAAAAATGATGGAATTTTACCCGAATTGGATTGAAAATATCAAGTTGTGTTAAACTTGATAATTGAATTGTTGGTATAAAAAGGTTGGATTGTGTTTTGTCCCTATGTCCCTAAAGTAAATATGATATTTAACCATTTGCGGTTCTAAATTCGAAAAACTAAAAAGATGATGGAATTTTGTCGGAATAGATTTGAAAATCAAATTTGATATTTGAATCAAGTTGTCCGAAACTTGATAAATTAAAATTGATGGAATTGGTTGTTGGAATGTAGGATCTCTGATCAACAAATCGCACATTATGCGGTTCACTCAAGGTATGCCATTATGCTTTTTTAGCTTTTCCTAATTTGATTCTTTAATCACTACTTACGTTTATTGATATTTTATGATGGATTTGGAAAAATGTGATATGTTTTTGCAATCATACACATTATCTTGAATAGGAGCTTAAAATTAATATGTAGTCTTTCAATTTACCTGATAGTATGTCTGAATGGATCGATTGTGATGTGTCCGATGTCCGTAAATGAAAATATGATATTTGAACCTAAATGGTTCTAAATTCGAAAAACACAAAAAATGATGGAATTTTACCCGAATTGGATTGAAAATATCAAGTTGTGTTAAACTTGATAATTGAATTGTTGGTATAAAAAGGTTGGATTGTGTTTTGTCCCTATGTCCCTAAAGTAAATATGATATTTAACCATTTGCGGTTCTAAATTCGAAAAACTAAAAAGATGATGGAATTTTGTCGGAATAGATTTGAAAATCAAATTTGATATTTGAATCAAGTTGTCCGAAACTTGATAAATTAAAATTGATGGAATTGGTTGTTGGAATGTAGGATCTCTGATCAACAAATCGCAAAATATGCGGTTCACTCAAGGTATGCCATTATTCTTTTTTAGCTATTCCTAATTTGATTCTTTAATCACTACTTACGTTTATTGATATTTTATGATGGATTTGGAAAAATGTGATATGTTTTTGCAATCATACACATTATCTTGAATAGGAGCTTAAAATAAATATGTAATCTTTCAATTTACCTGATAGTATGTCTGTATTTGAACCTAAATAGTTCTAAATTCGAAAAACACAAAAAATGATGGAATTTTTCCCGAATTGGATTGAAAATATCAAGTTGTGTTAAACTTGATAATTGAATTGTTGGTATAAAAAGGTTGGATTGTGTTTTGTCCCTATGTCCTTAAAGTAAATATGATATTTGACCATTTTTGGTTCTAAATTCGAAAAACAAAAAAGATGATGGAATTTTGTCGGAATAGATTTGAAAATCAAATTTGATATTTGAATCAAGTTGTCCGAAACTTGATAAATTAAAATTGATGGAATCGGTTGTTGGAATGTAGGATCTCTGATCAACAAATCGCAAAATATGCGGTTCACTCAAGGTATGCCATTATGCTTTTTTAGCTATTCCTAATTTGATTCTTTAATCACTACTTACGTTTATTGATATTTTATGATGGATTTGGAAAAATGTGATATGTTTTTGCAATCATACACATTATCTTGAATAGGAGCTTAAAATTAATATGTAGTCTTTCAATTTACCTGATAGTATGTCTGTATTTGAACCTAAATAGTTCTAAATTCGAAAAACACAAAAAATGATGGAATTTTACCCGAATTGGATTGAAAATATCAAGTTGTGTTAAACTTGATAATTGAATTGTTGGTATAAAAAGGTTGGATTGTGTTTTGTCCCTATGTCCCTAAAGTAAATAGGATATTTGACCATTTGTAGTTCTAAATTCGAAAAACTAAAAAGATGATGGAATTTTGTCGGAATAGATTTGAAAATCAAATTTGATATTTGAATCAAGTTGTCCTAAACTTGATAAATTAAAATTGATGGAATCGGTTGTTGGAATGTAGGATCTCTGATCAACAAATCGCAAAATATGCGGTTCACTCAAGGTATGCCATTATACTTTTTTAGCTATTCCTAATTTGATTCTTTAATCACTGCTTACGTTTATTGATATTTTATGATGGATTTGGAAAAATGTGATATGTGTTTGCAATCATACACATTATCTTGAATAGGAGCTTAAAACTAATATGTAGTCTTTCAATTTACCTGATAGTATATCTGAATGGATCGATTGTGATGTGTCCGATGTCCGTAAATGAAAATATGATATTTGAACCTAAATGGTTCTAAATTCGAAAAACACAAAAAATGATGGAATTTTACCCTAATTGGATTGAAAATATCAAGTTGTGTTAAACTTGATAATTGAATTGTTGGTATAAAAAGGTTGGATTGTGTTTTGTCCCTATGTCCCTAAAGTAAATATGATATTTAACCATTTGCGGTTCTAAATTCGAAAAACTAAAAAGATGATGGAATTTTGTCGGAATAGATTTGAAAATCAAATTTGATATTTGAATCAAGTTGTCCGAAACTTGATAAATTAAAATTGATGGAATTGGTTGTTGGAATGTAGGATCTCTGATCAACAAATCGCACAATATGCGGTTCACTCAAGGTATGTCATTATGCTTTTTTAGCTTTTCCTAATTTGATTCTTTAATCACTACTTACGTTTATTGATATTTTATGATGGATTTGGAGAAATGTGATATGTTTTTGCAATCATACACATTATCTTGAATAGGAGCTTAAAATTAATATGTAGTCTTTCAATTTACCTGATAGTATGTCTGAATGGATCGATTGTGATGTGTCCGATGTCCGTAAAGGAAAATATGATATTTGAACCTAAATGGTTCTAAATTCGAAAAACATAAAAAATGATGGAATTTTACCCGAATTGGATTGAAAATATCAAGTTGTGTTAAACTTGATAATTGAATTGTTGGTATAAAAAGGTTGGATTGTGTTTTGTCCCTATGTCCCTAAAGTAAATATGATATTTGACCATTTGCGGTTCTAAATTCGAAAAACAAAAAAGATGATGGAATTTTGTCGGAATAGATTTGAAAATCAAATTTGATATTTTAATCAAGTTGTCCGAAACTTGATAAATTAAAATTGATGGAATCGGTTGTTGGAATGTAGGATCTCTGATCAACAAATCGCAAAATATGCGGTTCACTCAAGGTATGCCATTATGCTTTTTTAGCTATTCCTAATTTGATTCTTTAATCACTACTTACGTTTATTGATATTTTATGATGGATTTGGAAAAATGTGATATGTTTTTGCAATCATACACATTATCTTGAATAGGAGCTTAAAATTAATATGTAGTCTTTCAATTTACCTGATAGTATGTCTGTATTTGAACCTAAATAGTTCTAAATTCGAAAAACCCAAAAAATGATGGAATTTTACCCGAATTGGATTGAAAATATCAAGTTGTGTTAAACTTGATAATTGAATTGTTGGTATAAAAAGGTTGGATTGTGTTTTGTCCCTATGTCCCTAAAGTAAATATGATATTTGACCATTTGCAGTTCTAAATTCGAAAAACTAAAAAGATGATGGAATTTTGTCGGAATAGATTTGAAAATCAAATTTGATATTTGAATCAAGTTGTCCTAAACTTGATAAATTAAAATTGATGGAATCGGTTGTTGGAATGTAGGATCTCTGATCAACAAATCGCAAAATATGCGGTTCACTCAAGGTATGCCATTATACTTTTTTGCTATTCCTAATTTGATTCTTTAATCACTACTTACGTTTATTGATATTTTATGATGGATTTGGAAAAATGTGATATGTGTTTGCAATCATACACATTATCTTGAATAGGAGCTTAAAATTATTATGTAGTCTTTCAATTTACCTGATAGTATATCTGAATGGATCGATTGTGATTTGTCCGATGTCCGTAAATGAAAATATGATATTTGAACCTAAATGGTTCTAAATTCGAAAAACACAAAAAATGATGGAGTTTTACCCGAATTGGATTGAAAATATCAAGTTGTGTTAAACTTGATAATTGAATTGTTGGTATAAAAATGTTGCATTGTGTTTTGTCCCTATGTCCCTAAAGTAAATATGATATTTAACCATTTGCGGCTCTAAATTCGAAAAACTAAAAAGATGATGGAATTTTGTCGGAATAGATTTGAAAATCAAATTTGATATTTGAATCAAGTTGTCCGAAACTTGATAAATTAAAATTGATGGAATCGGTTGTTGGAATGTAGGATCTCTGATCAACAAATCGCAAAATATGCGGTTCACTCAAGGTATGCCATTATGCTTTTTTAGCTATTCCTAATTTGATTCTTTAATCACTACTTACGTTTATTGATATTTTATGATGGATTTGGAAAAATGTGATATGTGTTTGCAATCATACACATTATCTTGAATAGGAGCTTAAAATTAATATGTAGTCTTTCAATTTACCTGATAGTATGTCTGAATGGATCGATTGTGATGTGTCCGATGTCCGTAAATGAAAATATGATATTTGAACCTAAATGGTTCTAAATTCGAAAAACACAAAAAATGATGGAATTTTACCCGAATTGGATTGAAAATATCAAGTTGTGTTAAACTTGATAATTGAATTGTTGGTATAAAAAGGTTGGATTGTGTTTTGTCCCTATGTCCCTAAAGTAAATATGATATTTAACCATTTGCGGTTCTAAATTCGAAAAACTAAAAAGATGATGGAATTTTGTCGGAATAGATTTGAAAATCAAATTTGATATTTGAATCAAGTTGTCCGAAACTTGATAAATTAAAATTGATGGAATTGGTTGTTGGAATGTAGGATCTCTGATCAACAAATCGCACATTATGCGGTTCACTCAAGGTATGCCATTATGCTTTTTTAGCTTTTCCTAATTTGATTCTTTAATCACTACTTACGTTTATTGATATTTTATGATGGATTTGGAAAAATGTGATATGTTTTTGCAATCATACACATTATCTTGAATAGGAGCTTAAAATTAATATGTAGTCTTTCAATTTACCTGATAGTATGTCTGAATGGATCGATTGTGATGTGTCCGATGTCCGTAAATGAAAATATGATATTTGAACCTAAATGGTTCTAAATTCGAAAAACACAAAAAATGATGGAATTTTACCCGAATTGGATTGAAAATATCAAGTTGTGTTAAACTTGATAATTGAATTGTTGGTATAAAAAGGTTGGATTGTGTTTTGTCCCTATGTCCCTAAAGTAAATATGATATTTAACCATTTGCGGTTCTAAATTCGAAAAACTAAAAAGATGATGGAATTTTGTCGGAATAGATTTGAAAATCAAATTTGATATTTGAATCAAGTTGTCCGAAACTTGATAAATTAAAATTGATGGAATTGGTTGTTGGAATGTAGGATCTCTGATCAACAAATCGCAAAATATGCGGTTCACTCAAGGTATGCCATTATTCTTTTTTAGCTATTCCTAATTTGATTCTTTAATCACTACTTACGTTTATTGATATTTTATGATGGATTTGGAAAAATGTGATATGTTTTTGCAATCATACACATTATCTTGAATAGGAGCTTAAAATAAATATGTAATCTTTCAATTTACCTGATAGTATGTCTGTATTTGAACCTAAATAGTTCTAAATTCGAAAAACACAAAAAATGATGGAATTTTTCCCGAATTGGATTGAAAATATCAAGTTGTGTTAAACTTGATAATTGAATTGTTGGTATAAAAAGGTTGGATTGTGTTTTGTCCCTATGTCCTTAAAGTAAATATGATATTTGACCATTTTTGGTTCTAAATTCGAAAAACAAAAAAGATGATGGAATTTTGTCGGAATAGATTTGAAAATCAAATTTGATATTTGAATCAAGTTGTCCGAAACTTGATAAATTAAAATTGATGGAATCGGTTGTTGGAATGTAGGATCTCTGATCAACAAATCGCAAAATATGCGGTTCACTCAAGGTATGCCATTATGCTTTTTTAGCTATTCCTAATTTGATTCTTTAATCACTACTTACGTTTATTGATATTTTATGATGGATTTGGAAAAATGTGATATGTTTTTGCAATCATACACATTATCTTGAATAGGAGCTTAAAATTAATATGTAGTCTTTCAATTTACCTGATAGTATGTCTGTATTTGAACCTAAATAGTTCTAAATTCGAAAAACACAAAAAATGATGGAATTTTACCCGAATTGGATTGAAAATATCAAGTTGTGTTAAACTTGATAATTGAATTGTTGGTATAAAAAGGTTGGATTGTGTTTTGTCCCTATGTCCCTAAAGTAAATAGGATATTTGACCATTTGTAGTTCTAAATTCGAAAAACTAAAAAGATGATGGAATTTTGTCGGAATAGATTTGAAAATCAAATTTGATATTTGAATCAAGTTGTCCTAAACTTGATAAATTAAAATTGATGGAATCGGTTGTTGGAATGTAGGATCTCTGATCAACAAATCGCAAAATATGCGGTTCACTCAAGGTATGCCATTATACTTTTTTAGCTATTCCTAATTTGATTCTTTAATCACTGCTTACGTTTATTGATATTTTATGATGGATTTGGAAAAATGTGATATGTGTTTGCAATCATACACATTATCTTGAATAGGAGCTTAAAACTAATATGTAGTCTTTCAATTTACCTGATAGTATATCTGAATGGATCGATTGTGATGTGTCCGATGTCCGTAAATGAAAATATGATATTTGAACCTAAATGGTTCTAAATTCGAAAAACACAAAAAATGATGGAATTTTACCCTAATTGGATTGAAAATATCAAGTTGTGTTAAACTTGATAATTGAATTGTTGGTATAAAAAGGTTGGATTGTGTTTTGTCCCTATGTCCCTAAAGTAAATATGATATTTAACCATTTGCGGTTCTAAATTCGAAAAACTAAAAAGATGATGGAATTTTGTCGGAATAGATTTGAAAATCAAATTTGATATTTGAATCAAGTTGTCCGAAACTTGATAAATTAAAATTGATGGAATTGGTTGTTGGAATGTAGGATCTCTGATCAACAAATCGCACAATATGCGGTTCACTCAAGGTATGTCATTATGCTTTTTTAGCTTTTCCTAATTTGATTCTTTAATCACTACTTACGTTTATTGATATTTTATGATGGATTTGGAGAAATGTGATATGTTTTTGCAATCATACACATTATCTTGAATAGGAGCTTAAAATTAATATGTAGTCTTTCAATTTACCTGATAGTATGTCTGAATGGATCGATTGTGATGTGTCCGATGTCCGTAAAGGAAAATATGATATTTGAACCTAAATGGTTCTAAATTCGAAAAACATAAAAAATGATGGAATTTTACCCGAATTGGATTGAAAATATCAAGTTGTGTTAAACTTGATAATTGAATTGTTGGTATAAAAAGGTTGGATTGTGTTTTGTCCCTATGTCCCTAAAGTAAATATGATATTTGACCATTTGCGGTTCTAAATTCGAAAAACAAAAAAGATGATGGAATTTTGTCGGAATAGATTTGAAAATCAAATTTGATATTTTAATCAAGTTGTCCGAAACTTGATAAATTAAAATTGATGGAATCGGTTGTTGGAATGTAGGATCTCTGATCAACAAATCGCAAAATATGCGGTTCACTCAAGGTATGCCATTATGCTTTTTTAGCTATTCCTAATTTGATTCTTTAATCACTACTTACGTTTATTGATATTTTATGATGGATTTGGAAAAATGTGATATGTTTTTGCAATCATACACATTATCTTGAATAGGAGCTTAAAATTAATATGTAGTCTTTCAATTTACCTGATAGTATGTCTGAATGGATCGATTGTGATGTGTCCGATGTCCGTAAAGGAAAATATGATATTTGAACCTAAATGGTTCTAAATTCGAAAAACACAAAAAATGATGGAATTTTACCCGAATTGGATTGAAAATATCAAGTTGTGTTAAACTTGATAATTGAATTGTTGGTATAAAAAGGTTGGATTGTGTTTTGTCCCTATGTCCCTAAAGTAAATATGATATTTGACCATTTGCGGTTCTAAATTCGAAAAACAAAAAAGATGATGGAATTTTGTCGGAATAGATTTGAAAATCAAATTTGATATTTGAATCAAGTTGTCCGAAACTTGATAAATTAAAATTGATGGAATCGGTTGTTGGAATGTAGGATCTCTGATCAACAAATCGCAAAATATGCGGTTCACTCAAGGTATGCCATTATGCTTTTTTAGCTATTCCTAATTTGATTCTTTAATCACTACTTACGTTTATTGATATTTTATGATGGATTTGGAAAAATGTGATATGTTTTTGCAATCATACACATTATCCTGAATAGGAGCTTAAAATTAATATGTAGTCTTTCAATTTACCTGATAGTATGTCTGTATTTGAACCTAAATAGTTCTAAATTCGAAAAACACAAAAAATGATGGAATTTTACCCGAATTGGATTGAAAATATCAAGTTGTGTTAAACTTGATAATTGAATTGTTGGTATAAAAAGGTTGGATTGTGTTTTGTCCCTATGTCCCTAAAGTAAATATGATATTTGACCATTTGCAGTTCTAAATTCGAAAAACTAAAAAGATGATGGAATTTTGTCGGAATAGATTTGAAAATCAAATTTGATATTTGAATCAAGTTGTCCTAAACTTGATAAATTAAAATTGATGGAATCGGTTGTTGGAATGTAGGATCTCTGATCAACAAATCGCAAAATATGCGGTTCACTCAAGGTATGCCATTATACTTTTTTAGCTATTCCTAATTTGATTCTTTAATCACTGCTTACGTTTATTGATATTTTATGATGGATTTGGAAAAATGTGATATGTGTTTTCAATCATACACATTATCTTGAATAGGAGCTTAAAATTAATATGTAGTCTTTCAATTTACCTGATAGTATATCTGAATGGATCGATTGTGATGTGTCCGATGTCCGTAAATGAAAATATGATATTTGAACCTAAATGGTTCTAAATTCGAAAAACACAAAAAATGATGGAATTTTACCCGAATTGGATTGAAAATATCAAGTTGTGTTAAACTTGATAATTGAATTGTTGGTATAAAAAGGTTGGATTGTGTTTCGTCCCTATGTCCCTAAAGTAAATATGATATTTAACCATTTGCGGTTCTAAATTCGAAAAACTAAAAAGATGATGGAATTTTGTCGGAATAGATTTGAAAATCAAATTTGATATTTGAATCAAGTTGTCCGAAACTTGATAAATTAAAATTGATGGAATTGGTTGTTGGAATGTAGGATCTCTGATCAACAAATCGCACAATATGCGGTTCACTCAAGGTATGCCATTATGCTTTTTTAGCTTTTCCTAATTTGATTCTTTAATCACTACTTACGTTTATTGATATTTTATGATGGATTTGGAAAAATGTGATATGTTTTTGCAATCATACACATTATCTTGAATAGGAGCTTAAAATTAATATGTAGTCTTTCAATTTACCTGATAGTATGTCTGAGTGGATCGATTGTGATGTGTCCGATGTCCGTAAAGGAAAATATGATATTTGAACCTAAATGGTTCTAAATTCGAAAAACATAAAAAATGATGGAATTTTACCCGAATTGGATTGAAAATATCAAGTTGTGTTAAAATTGATAATTGAATTGTTGGTATAAAAAGGTTGGATTGTGTTTTGTCCCTATGTCCCTAAAGTAAATATGATATTTGACCATTTGCGGTTCTAAATTCGAAAAACAAAAAAGATGATGGAATTTTGTCGGAATAAATTTGAAAATCAAATTTGATATTTTAATCAAGTTGTCCGAAACTTGATAAATTAAAATTGATGGAATCGGTTGTTGGAATGTAGGATCTCTGATCAACAAATCGCAAAATATGCGGTTCACTCAAGGTATGCCATTATGCTTTTTTAGCTATTCCTAATTTGATTCTTTAATCACTACTTACGTTTATTGATATTTTATGATGGATTTGGAAAAATGTGATATGTTTTTGCAATCATACACATTATCTTGAATAGGAGCTTAAAATTAATATGTAGTCTTTCAATTTACCTGATAGTATGTCTGTATTTGAACCTAAATAGTTCTAAATTCGAAAAACCCAAAAAATGATGGAATTTTACCCGAATTGGATTGAAAATATCAAGTTGTGTTAAACTTGATAATTGAATTGTTGGTATAAAAAGGTTGGATTGTGTTTTGTCCCTATGTCCCTAAAGTAAATATGATATTTAACCATTTGCGGTTCTAAATTCGAAAAACTAAAAAGATGATGGAATTTTGTCGGAATAGATTTGAAAATCAAATTTGATATTTGAATCAAGTTGTCCGAAACTTGATAAATTAAAATTGATGGAATTGGTTGTTGGAATGTAGGATCTCTGATCAACAAATCGCACAATATGCGGTTCACTCAAGGTATGCCATTATGCTTTTTTAGCTTTTCCTAATTTGATTCTTTAATCACTACTTACGTTTATTGATATTTTATGATGGATTTGGAAAAATGTGATATGTTTTTGCAATCATACACATTATCTTGAATAGGAGCTTAAAATTAATATGTAGTCTTTCAATTTACCTGATAGTATGTCTGAATGGATCGATTGTGATGTGTCCGATGTCCGTAAAGGAAAATATGATATTTGAACCTAAATGGTTCTAAATTCGAAAAACACAAAAAATGATGGAATTTTACCCGAATTGGAATGAAAATATCAAGTTGTGTTAAACTTGATAATTGAATTGTTGGTATAAAAAGGTTGGATTGTGTTTTGTCCCTATGTCCCTAAAGTAAATATGATATTTGACCATTTGCGGTTCTAAATTCGAAAAACAAAAAAGATGATGGAATTTTGTCGGAATAGAGTTGAAAATCAAATTTGATATTTGAATCAAGTTGTCCGAAACTTGATAAATTAAAATTGATGGAATCGGTTGTTGGAATGTAGGATCTCTGATCAACAAATCGCAAAATATGCGGTTCACTCAAGGTATGCCATTATGCTTTTTTAGCTATTCCTAATTTGATTCTTTAATCACTACTTACGTTTATTGATATTTTATGATGGATTTGGAAAAATGTGATATGTTTTTGCAATCATACACATTATCTTGAATAGGAGCTTAAAATTAATATGTAGTCTTTCAATTTACCTGATAGTATGTCTGAGTGGATCGATTGTGATGTGTCCGATGTCCGTAAAGGAAAATATGATATTTGAACCTAAATGGTTCTAAATTCGAAAAACATAAAAAATGATGGAATTTTACCCGAATTGGATTGAAAATATCAAGTTGTGTTAAACTTGATAATTGAATTGTTGGTATAAAAAGGTTGGATTGTGTTTTGTCCCTATGTCCCTAAAGTAAATATGATATTTGACCATTTGCGGTTCTAAATTCGAAAAACAAAAAAGATGATGGAATTTTGTCGGAATAAATTTGAAAATCAAATTTGATATTTTAATCAAGTTGTCCGAAACTTGATAAATTAAAATTGATGGAATCGGTTGTTGGAATGTAGGATCTCTGATCAACAAATCGCAAAATATGCGGTTCACTCAAGGTATGCCATTATGCTTTTTTAGCTATTCCTAATTTGATTCTTTAATCACTACTTACGTTTATTGATATTTTATGATGGATTTGGAAAAATGTGATATGTTTTTGCAATCATACACATTATCTTGAATAGGAGCTTAAAATTAATATGTAGTCTTTCAATTTACCTGATAGTATGTCTGTATTTGAACCTAAATAGTTCTAAATTCGAAAAACCCAAAAAATGATGGAATTTTACCCGAATTGGATTGAAAATATCAATTTGTGTTAAACTTGATAATTGAATTGTTGGTATAAAAAGGTTGGATTGTGTTTTGTCCCTATGTCCCTAAAGTAAATATGATATTTAACCATTTGCGGTTCTAAATTCGAAAAACTAAAAAGATGATGGAATTTTGTCGGAATAGATTTGAAAATCAAATTTGATATTTGAATCAAGTTGTCCGAAACTTGATAAATTAAAATTGATGGAATTGGTTGTTGGAATGTAGGATCTCTGATCAACAAATCGCACAATATGCGGTTCACTCAAGGTATGCCATTATGCTTTTTTAGCTTTTCCTAATTTGATTCTTTAATCACTACTTACGTTTATTGATATTTTATGATGGATTTGGAAAAATGTGATATGTTTTTGCAATCATACACATTATCTTGAATAGGAGCTTAAAATTAATATGTAGTCTTTCAATTTACCTGATAGTATGTCTGAATGGATCGATTGTGATGTGTCCGATGTCCGTAAAGGAAAATATGATATTTGAACCTAAATGGTTCTAAATTCGAAAAACACAAAAAATGATGGAATTTTACCCGAATTGGAATGAAAATATCAAGTTGTGTTAAACTTGATAATTGAATTGTTGGTATAAAAAGGTTGGATTGTGTTTTGTCCCTATGTCCCTAAAGTAAATATGATATTTGACCATTTGCGGTTCTAAATTCGAAAAACAAAAAAGATGATGGAATTTTGTCGGAATAGATTTGAAAATCAAATTTGATATTTGAATCAAGTTGTCCGAAACTTGATAAATTAAAATTGATGGAATCGGTTGTTGGAATGTAGGATCTCTGATCAACAAATCGCAAAATATGCGGTTCACTCAAGGTATGCCATTATGCTTTTTTAGCTATTCCTAATTTGATTCTTTAATCACTACTTACGTTTATTGATATTTTATGATGGATTTGGAAAAATGTGATATGTTTTTGCAATCATACACATTATCTTGAATAGGAGCTTAAAATTAATATGTAGTCTTTCAATTTACCTGATAGTATGTCTGAATGGATCGATTGTGATGTGTCCGATGTCCGTAAATGAAAATATGATATTTGAACCTAAATGGTTCTAAATTCGAAAAACACAAAAAATGATGGAATTTTACCCGAATTGGATTGAAAATATCAAGTTGTGTTAAACTTGATAATTGAATTGTTGGTATAAAAAGGTTGGATTGTGTTTTGTCCCTATGTCCCTAAAGTAAATATGATATTTAACCATTTGCGGTTCTAAATTCGAAAAACTAAAAAGATGATGGAATTTTGTCGGAATAGATTTGAAAATCAAATTTGATATTTGAATCAAGTTGTCCGAAACTTGATAAATTAAAATTGATGGAATTGGTTGTTGGAATGTAGGATCTCTGATCAACAAATCGCACATTATGCGGTTCACTCAAGGTATGCCATTATGCTTTTTTAGCTTTTCCTAATTTGATTCTTTAATCACTACTTACGTTTATTGATATTTTATGATGGATTTGGAAAAATGTGATATGTTTTTGCAATCATACACATTATCTTGAATAGGAGCTTAAAATTAATATGTAGTCTTTCAATTTACCTGATAGTATGTCTGAATGGATCGATTGTGATGTGTCCGATGTCCGTAAAGGAAAATATGATATTTGAACCTAAATGGTTCTAAATTCGAAAAACACAAAAAATGATGGAATTTTACCCGAATTGGATTGAAAATATCAAGTTGTGTTAAACTTGATAATTGAATTGTTGGTATAAAAAGGTTGGATTGTGTTTTGTCCCTATGTCCCTAAAGTAAATATGATATTTGACCATTTGCGGTTCTAAATTCGAAAAACAAAAAAGATGATGGAATTTTGTCGGAATAGATTTGAAAATCAAATTTGATATTTGAATCAAGTTGTCCGAAACTTGATAAATTAAAATTAATGGAATCGGTTGTTGGAATGTAGGATCTCTGATCAACAAATCGCAAAATATGCGGTTCACTCAAGGTATGCCATTATGCTTTTTTAGCTATTCCTAATTTGATTCTTTAATCACTACTTACGTTTATTGATATTTTATGATGGATTTGGAAAAATGTGATATGTTTTTGCAATCATACACATTATCTTGAATAGGAGCTTAAAATTAATATGTAGTCTTTCAATTTACCTGATAGTATGTCTGTATTTGAACCTAAATAGTTCTAAATTCGAAAAACACAAAAAATGATGGAATTTTACCCGAATTGGATTGAAAATATCAAGTTGTGTTAAACTTGATAATTGAATTGTTGGTATAATGTAACATCCCAAATTTAATTAATAGAGGAATGTTAATTAAATAGAGTTAATTGTTGGAACTTATTGGAGTTAAGTGTTACTGTTGGAATAAGGGATTTATTTACAAGTGATCAAAATCAAATGGACTGATTACTCTTAAGCTTCACCCAAGCAAGAGATTAAGCAAAATAACACTCTCCACTCATTTCCTTTCTTCTCGCTCCCCTCACCATTTCTCCAACACCCCCCATAAGATTTATTGTCTTATATAATCACATGTTATGACAAGGAAACACAATCAGTAACTTCTCTTTCTTTTCCTTCCACTCTCACGCCAACCTCAAACACAATAGCAGCAAGGTTTCCAAAGCTCCAACTTCTCAAGCACAAATCAACATGCAAAACCAAATCTACAATTCTCATGAATTTTGGAATCAAGTTAACCTTTCCTAGCACTTTTCTTTTAGTTTCAAACTCTCCATCATCAATGAAAGGATTTATAAGCTTAGTAATCTCCCTTCTCTGCAAACGGTCACCATTGTTGGATTGAGCACTTGATACTCAGAAAATCAAGGTAAGAACATCATCCTCCATGAACTCTTGTAATGTCCTCTTTCACATCAAATCATCCATTCTTGACCCATGCTTGAAATTCTTGTTGCATGTGTGTTTATTTCACTGGAATACGAGTTTGGAGATGATTGGAAAGTATGGGTATCATAGAGAAGTGGAAATTGGAAGAATTGTGCAAACCCGTATTCTAGGACAGGGTCTCACTAAAACGGTAATTACTCTCTCCTCGTAACTCCGTTTGAAACGATTCCTTTTTCTATGGATAGATAACAAAATTCCCTTCGTTTTGAGTACAAACTTCGTAGGTTTTGGCTTAAAATCGAAGTCTGTAGAGCATTTCGAAGTTGGAGATCTGATGCTGAGTTATGCTGAATTTCTGGTGTACTCGCTGTAGCGAGTAAGAGCTCGCCCGGCGAGTTTCTCAGGGCTGAAATGCTCCATAAGTGTGAAAATTTGATGCTAGGGTGTTGGAGGCATTATTGGGGACTCCTTGAAGCAACCGGGATTGATCTCAAAGTCGTAGGGAACACGCAGAGTCAGATTTAAGCTTCGTTTTCCAGGTGGGTTCTTTAGGATAGTTTAGCTAGCTTTCCCCCAAATCAATCAATTGCATGTTAATTTAGGATTCTAGGAAATGTTGTGTGAGAGGGATTAAATCCCAAATTCCTCTCCGTTCTATTTTATATTATGTTAATGTATGTTGATGCACTGACTAAAAGGAGGGTTGTAGGTGTTGTATTGAAAAATCATGATTTTTGCAAAACAGGGCACTTCTGCATGAACTCGCCCCGGCGAGTGATTAGCGAGTATTCATGGCGAGCTGGGTTCTGGGCTGATGAAACTCGCCATGGTGAGCTACTGCTCGCCACAGCGAGTTGATTTAGGTCAGGACCTATAATCTCGCCATAGCGAGCTAGTGACTCGCCAGAGCGAGCTTGAACAGATTAGCCTGCATTTTTATAATTATCCTTGAAACTTCATGCACTCGTTTTATACCCTTATCAGAGTCAGATAATTTGCATTAACGTAATTGACATAATGTTAAATAGAATGTTAGGCACAGATAATCTTTAGGGTATAATCTAGAACTATTTAGGATTGTATGCTCCCCGGGTTTTGGGAATTATGGTAGTAAGAACTATTTAGTATCAGTCAATCATGAGCGACCCGTTATGTCGCGCTATGGACTCCCAATGGGACAATCCATTAGGATATGATATTTGTGAGCTTCATGCCGTGACCGAATCGGTTGACGGATATGGCAGGCCTCTGAGACCTGCTCACCTCAGAGTGTCCTTGTGTTTAAAATGAATAAGAGTTTATTTATCTGTGTTACACTTTTAAATTCTATTATCAGGATATTATTATATATATATATATATATATGTTAGTATGTTGTGACTGATTAGGGCTCCCCCGGTGTAGTCACCTCTAGGAGGGTAGTAGGACTCACTGAGGCTTAGTAGTCTCACCCCACTCCAAATCAATTTTTTTAGGTAGACAGGTTAACTGGAGCAAGGACCAGGATGGAGCTGATGATTGGAGCGAGGCTTGGATCATCACTTTAGACGATTTTAGTCTTTCCTTGTTTTAGTTTATTTGTATATCTTGAATTTCTATTCTATTCCGCTGTATTTCTTAAATTTATTAACTGATGTAAAGAATTATTTTCTGTTTACCTCGTTTAATTTATTGTACTCAGATCCATTTATTTATGTCTTGACTAAATATTCTAGATATTTTAGTTGGGGCATTATAATTGGTATCAGAGCAGGTCGATCCAGTATCGGACCTTGCCATGAGTCATATCAATCTTTCCCAAGTAATACAGACCCTTGGATCTGGACTGTTTACGCTGAAACCATCACGTGCTGAGTCTGATCAGCTCAGTATTGTGTATGGTAGGCAGGGTATTATGGTTTAGAACTGGAGTGAACTCTGGAATTCCAACGTTAAACTCGTAGGGAAGCTGCGAAGAAGGAGCATTCGTCGAAAAGGACTCTTATAAGTAGATATTGGGACGATGGCAAATGGTGCCACAGAAGTAAGTTGTGGATGGCAAGCGATGAATGCGAGTGTATCTTTATGCTGAGATGCTTAGTGCATAACAGTATTCCACTGGCACTATGTGTCAGCTAAACTTCCTGAACCTATAAGTCACCTTATCTTGTCAAGAGCTTAATTTCAGCCAAGTTTGTGGAACCATCAACACCAATGATAGTAGTCAGTAAACCAAAACTCATCCTAAATTCAAGTTAGTATACGACTGAGAGTTATGAGTATTGTGCAAGGTAGAGAATTGGGCGAACCACTGAATTATCCTTCACACTCTGTCAAACTCGCTTGGCGAGTAAACGCGCGCTGCAGCGAGCTTAGCAGGCTGCTGCTACTGCTTGTTGCTGCCTTACTCCCTGTTCAGTTGTTTTAATCATGGTGAGTAGCCTCCAGCCCTCTTCCATAATCTCACCCTTCAACCTATTGTGTTTTAGTGTAGGTGATTCTAAACTACCCTGTATGCATAAGGATTGTTGAGGAGATGCATTTGGAGATGATAAGAGAAGTTGGATGCAACTAGAAATTAGGCCACATATACCTTTCCTAGTAGAAGCCAATGACTTGTTGGACTATCAGAAACTTAACAGTAACTGATGTAACAATTAGAACCCTTGTAATCTGCATCCGTACCCGAGAAAGCATATTAAGTCCAATCACCTATAGGACTCCGAACCAGTAACTCAACATAGTGAACCTGATAGATATAATAGAAATTCAACCGAAACGTTCGTAGTAGAGGAACCAAATTAGAAATATAATCACATTCCTATGTTCCCTCAAGTTACCTTATTAGGCACCCGTTTAGAATGCCTTACCTAATTTACTTCGACCTTTCACCTCGTAATAGCATTCCTAATTCACCATTAAGAGCTAAGCTTCATTTAATATAACAATTAGGAATTCCCTTTTTACTACCAGCCTTTAGCAATAAATCCGGCAAGCTTTTAGGGACCCAAATAAGGACTAGATTAACAATTAGGAATCATTATGACACCGTTAATTATCTAAGACAGTTGAGGGACAATGGCACATAATAGATTGGAAGCCAATAGTAGTACCATGACACATAAACCAGATCAATAGTTAGGAATCCTTATGACAACTTGGGATCTCTTCAGTCAAAATCCCTGGAACATCATCACCGAATAGTTAGCAACCAAACCGATGATAGAACCTTGACACATAAGTATAGAACTTGCCTCACATCAAAATTAAATTCCTCCTTAGAGACACCGTCATCCAAATACGTTTGTTAAGGACCGTTAAATCAAGCATCCAAATACTAGCAACCTAGAACTTTTGACCACTTTAATTGCCCCGTTAAGAATAGGAAACCTCAGTATCCGTACCTTAATATCTTCTTATCGCAAAACCTATTAGGTGAACACCTAAGATAACTACCTCTAGATGTCAGTAAATAGGACCGGCCTATCAGAGTATACCAGTAGTCGCACCAGACCCTTGTAGGTTAAGTTTTAATTAGTGTAACAGTTAAGGATTATCGTTAGCACTGTCAGACGCCAAGTCAATCCGTAGTTGCCTTGCCATTAGATGGATTAGAGACCGGAAACTCAATTCCATGTTAGATTGACCATTCAATTTACGAACCCTTGCAGTTGAACCGTTTAGCTAAGAAATCAGTTGGATCAGTTAACAGTACGTTCGAAAGTTGTCATCCAGTTACCCTTAGGCTAGTGATTCAATATTGTAGGCCCACTAGCCATCCGGTTTGAGGATTAGGTTTAAATTACCATACTTTATTACTCTCTTGATGCCAACCAAGCTATAATACCACCTAGGATAATAACACTAGACTAGATGCCAGCGGCATAAGGTCAACATTTTTGTGTGGGACAAACCTCAAACCAGACAGTAGAAGACAAAATAGGAGACTGTGCCAATGTTACCAATTCCTGGAATATTCCTTTAGGTATTTTATCCAGACTTAAGTAACTATGTTTGACCTTAGTCTTAGCTACCGACACTCCTCAGTATACTCGGATCCTTCCGCTAGGAGACTGTTAGAAATCATTTAGACACACCAGTGAGAAATCGTCAGTAAGAAACTTGAGTGAGAATCCAGTGTCCTGAGAGCACTGACAGCAGAAATAGAGATGTAGAACATCAGCCTGAATTCAATAGGAAAACAATCTTTAATTACCTCTCATTCGTTCTGAGATTCTTTTCAGCCAGCTCATTGGACCAAGCAATGTTCAGATCTGCGTTCATAAGCCCTGGGACACTATGTACGTGTGAATTCTATAACTTGTCTGACTACGTGTCAGATGAGAAAATTCTTCTCGTGCCTTAAGTGACTTGTCAATCACATGTTATGCCTAAATTCAATTAGGATTCAAACTTTTCAAATTCCTTGAAGCCAATTAGTTACATTAATAATGATTAATGTCACACTTAAGTAACCGCATCAAGTGTCTTCAGTTTTCCAGTTGTGTCATCTTTAGCTGCAATCTATCAGTGGAAGTTAATTATTCTTGAGAAGGTCAAGAATAATTTCAGTTCCATTTCTTGCCCGTTGGTTGATTTGTCAAATCAACATCCGTAACTGTTTTGATACAAATGACTTAGCTCAGTATCAGAGAATCATTTAGGTTTCGTGCACTCGAGTCTGTTAAATCAACTCCTCAATATAATTAGTTGTCTATCTCTTCGTACCCTTTGCAATCAAATTCAGAATTAAGTCCGGAGTTATTCCCAATCCAGTGGAGTGTAGTTGTTCTAGCAAAATCAGAGTTAAGGATTCAAACCTGTCAGTTTCACCTTCTGAATTCATTTTAAATTAGCGTGTTAACCTTAAGTACCTTTGCACGAACATTTCAATTTCAAGTCTAATTACCAGTAATTAATTAGCATGAGTGTAAGAATTACTTACTCGCTTGGAGTAATATATCGAGCTCATTTGGAAACCATTTTTCCCTATCCTTAGTGATCTATTAAGATAATTCAATCAACCATCCTAAGCTAAATCATTCAATTAGCCTCAGCTTTGCAAGTTTACACCTTACGTGTGCACTCAACCAAGTGGAGAATCGGGTTACCATATCCTAGTTTCGCATATTAGTTACCAACAAAGGAAAATTCAAACAAGATGGACCACTGACTTTGAGAGATAATCTGAACCTAAATGCATCTGCATGTTAGACGTACAACTGCGATCACCGTGCTGTACCAGAATGGATTAAAATTGTAGGTGGAATTTTATCGGATAGCTATAGATTCGTCTGCTCAGGAGCCCAACTCATTGGCAGAAGAATCAGTAGTGTCTAGACAATTTTCCACTCGTTTTATATTTCGATCGATTCAGGAGTATTTGAACAACACGTGGTACATGTGTATATTCGACGTGTCATGCATGATAGTGTTCGACAAGGGAGCGATCCTGGAAAGGAAGGATTAGAATTTGTTGTAACAACACTCGAGTTTATACCTTAGGTTTTAGCTTGTACCCAACCAGGCCAGATACCGACATCCAAGTCCAATCAAGTTGGAGTTATATACCGGTGGTGACGGAAGAAGACTGACCGTAATCTAGGTGTCCGGGGAATCATAGACTAAGATAATGGCAACCCAGTCAGAAGATGACTGTAGGCAACCGAATCAGAGTGCGCAGCACTGGAACCTTTGAAAGCCTGAGGATAACCTTAGCCAGTAGCTTAAGAGGAAAGTTTTATTCCAAGGGATTGAATGCTATTAACTGGTGAATAGACACAATGTAGTTTCGTATACAGGCTTAGGCAACCTACTCTGATGTTGAATAGAGAAGTTTGAATTTCGAGGACGAAAATTCTTTAAGGGGGGTAGATTGTAACATCCCAAATTTAATTAATAGAGGAATGTTAATTAAATAGAGTTAATTGTTGGAACTTATTGGAGTTAAGTGTTACTGTTGGAATAAGGGATTTATTTACAAGTGATCAAAATCAAATGGACTGATTACTCTTAAGCTTCACCCAAGCAAGAGATTAAGCAAAATAACACTCTCCACTCATTTCCTTTCTTCTCGCGCCCCTCACCATTTCTCCAACACCCCCCATAAGATTTATTGTCTTATATAATCACATGTTATGACAAGGAAACACAATCAGTAACTTCTCTTTCTTTTCCTTCCACTCTCACGCCAACCTCAAACACAATAGCAGCAAGGTTTCCAAAGCTCCAACTTCTCAAGCACAAATCAACATGCAAAACCAAATCTACAATTCTCATGAATTTTGGAATCAAGTTAACCTTTCCTAGCACTTTTCTTTTAGTTTCAAACTCTCCATCATCAATGAAAGGATTTATAAGCTTAGTAATCTCCCTTCTCTGCAAACGGTCACCATTGTTGGATTGAGCACTTGATACTCAGAAAATCAAGGTAAGAACATCATCCTCCATGAACTCTTGTAATGTCCTCTTTCACATCAAATCATCCATTCTTGACCCATGCTTGAAATTCTTGTTGCATGTGTGTTTATTTCACTGGAATACGAGTTTGGAGATGATTGGAAAGTATGGGTATCATAGAGAAGTGGAAATTGGAAGAATTGTGCAAACCCGTATTCTAGGACAGGGTCTCACTAAAACGGTAATTACTCTCTCCTCGTAACTCCGTTTGAAACGATTCCTTTTTCTATGGATAGATAACAAAATTCCCTTCGTTTTGAGTACAAACTTCGTAGGTTTTGGCTTAAAATCGAAGTCTGTAGAGCATTTCGAAGTTGGAGATCTGATGCTGAGTTATGCTGAATTTCTGGTGTACTCGCTGTAGCGAGTAAGAGCTCGCCCGGCGAGTTTCTCAGGGCTGAAATGCTCCATAAGTGTGAAAATTTGATGCTAGGGTGTTGGAGGCATTATTGGGGACTCCTTGAAGCAACCGGGATTGATCTCAAAGTCGTAGGGAACACGCAGAGTCAGATTTAAGCTTCGTTTTCCAGGTGGGTTCTTTAGGATAGTTTAGCTAGCTTTCCCCCAAATCAATCAATTGCATGTTAATTTAGGATTCTAGGAAATGTTGTGTGAGAGGGATTAAATCCCAAATTCCTCTCCGTTCTATTTTATATTATGTTAATGTATGTTGATGCACTGACTAAAAGGAGGGTTGTAGGTGTTGTATTGAAAAATCATGATTTTTGCAAAACAGGGCACTTCTGCATGAACTCGCCCCGGCGAGTGATTAGCGAGTATTCATGGCGAGCTGGGTTCTGGGCTGATGAAACTCGCCATGGTGAGCTACTGCTCGCCACAGCGAGTTGATTTAGGTCAGGACCTATAATCTCGCCATAGCGAGCTAGTGACTCGCCAGAGCGAGCTTGAACAGATTAGCCTGCATTTTTATAATTATCCTTGAAACTTCATGCACTCGTTTTATACCCTTATCAGAGTCAGATAATTTGCATTAACGTAATTGACATAATGTTAAATAGAATGTTAGGCACAGATAATCTTTAGGGTATAATCTAGAACTATTTAGGATTGTATGCTCCCCGGGTTTTGGGAATTATGGTAGTAAGAACTATTTAGTATCAGTCAATCATGAGCGACCCGTTATGTCGCGCTATGGACTCCCAATGGGACAATCCATTAGGATATGATATTTGTGAGCTTCATGCCGTGACCGAATCGGTTGACGGATATGGCAGGCCTCTGAGACCTGCTCACCTCAGAGTGTCCTTGTGTTTAAAATGAATAAGAGTTTATTTATCTGTGTTACACTTTTAAATTCTATTATCAGGATATTATTATATATATATATATGTTAGTATGTTGTGACTGATTAGGGCTCCCCCGGTGTAGTCACCTCTAGGAGGGTAGTAGGACTCACTGAGGCTTAGTAGTCTCACCCCACTCCAAATCAATTTTTTTAGGTAGACAGGTTAACTGGAGCAAGGACCAGGATGGAGCTGATGATTGGAGCGAGGCTTGGATCATCACTTTAGACGATTTTAGTCTTTCCTTGTTTTAGTTTATTTGTATATCTTGAATTTCTATTCTATTCCGCTGTATTTCTTAAATTTATTAACTGATGTAAAGAATTATTTTCTGTTTACCTCGTTTAATTTATTGTACTCAGATCCATTTATTTATGTCTTGACTAAATATTCTAGATATTTTAGTTGGGGCATTATATATAAAAAGGTTGGATTGTGTTTTGTCCCTATGTCCCTAAAGTAAATATGATATTTGACCATTTGCGGTTCTAAATTCGAAAAACAAAAAAGATGATGGAATTTTGTCGGAATAGATTTGAAAATCAAATTTGATATTTGAATCGAGTTGTCCTAAACTTGATAAATTAAAATTGATGGAATCGGTGGTTGGAATGTAGGATCTCTGATCAACAAATCGCAAAATATGCGGTTCACTCAAGGTATGCCATTATGCTTTTTTAGCTATTCCTAATTTGATTCTTTAATCACTACTTACGTTTATTGATATTTTATGATGGATTTGGAAAAATGTGATATGTTTTTGCAATCATACACATTATCTTGAATAGGAGCTTAAAATAAATATGTAGTCTTTCAATTTACCTGAGATAGTATGTCTGAATGGATCGATTGTGATGTGTCCGATGTCCGTAAAGGAAAATATGATATTTGAACTTAAATGGTTCTAAATTCGAAAAACACAAAAAATGATGGAATTTTACCCGAATTGGATTGAAAATATCAAGTTGTGTTAAACTTGATAATTGAATTGTTGGTATAAAAAGGTTGGATTGTGTTTTGTCCCTATGTCCCTAAAGTAAATATGATATTTAACCATTTGCGGTTCTAAATTCGAAAAACTAAAAAGATGATGGAATTTTGTCGGAATAGATTTGAAAATCAAATTTGATATTTGAATCAAGTTGTCCGAAACTTGATAAATTAAAATTGATGGAATTGGTTGTTGGAATGTAGGATCTCTGATCAACAAATCGCACAATATGCGGTTCACTCAAGGTATGCCATTATGCTTTTTTAGCTTTTCCTAATTTGATTCTTTAATCACTACTTACGTTTATTGATATTTTATGATGGATTTGGAAAAATGTGATATGTTTTTGCAATCATACACATTATCTTGAATAGGAGCTTAAAATTAATATGTAGTCTTTCAATTTACCTGATAGTATGTCTGTATTTGAACCTAAATAGTTCTAAATTCGAAAAACACAAAAAATGATGGAATTTTACCCGAATTGGATTGAAAATATCAAGTTGTGTTAAACTTGATAATTGAATTGTTGGTATAAAAAGGTTGGATTGTGTTTTGTCCCTATGTCCCTAAAGTAAATATGATATTTGACCATTTGCGGTTCTAAATTCGAAAAACATAAAAGATGATGGAATTTTGTCGGAATAGATTTGAAAATCAAATTTGATATTTGAATCGAGTTGTCCTAAACTTGATAAATTAAAATTGATGGAATCGGTGGTTGGAATGTAGGATCTCTGATCAACAAATCGCAAAATATGCGGTTCACTCAAGGTATGCCATTATGCTTTTTTAGCTATTCCTAATTTGATTCTTTAATCACTACTTACGTTTATTGATATTTTATGATGGATTTGGAAAAATGTGATATGTTTTTGCAATCATACACATTATCTTGAATAGGAGCTTAAAATAAATATGTAGTCTTTCAATTTACCTGAGATAGTATGTCTGAATGGATCGATTGTGATGTGTCCGATGTCCGTAAAGGAAAATATGATATTTGAACTTAAATGGTTCTAAATTCGAAAAACACAAAAAATGATGGAATTTTACCCGAATTGGATTGAAAATATCAAGTTGTGTTAAACTTGATAATTGAATTGTTGGTATAAAAAGGTTGGATTGTGTTTTGTCCCTATGTCCCTAAAGTAAATATGATATTTAACCATTTGCGGTTCTAAATTCGAAAAACTAAAAAGATGATGGAATTTTGTCGGAATAGATTTGAAAATCAAATTTGATATTTGAATCAAGTTGTCCGAAACTTGATAAATTAAAATTGATGGAATTGGTTGTTGGAATGTAGGATCTCTGATCAACAAATCGCACATTATGCGGTTCACTCAAGGTATGCCATTATGCTTTTTTAGCTTTTCCTAATTTGATTCTTTAATCACTACTTACGTTTATTGATATTTTATGATGGATTTGGAAAAATGTGATATGTTTTTGCAATCATACACATTATCTTGAATAGGAGCTTAAAATTAATATGTAGTCTTTCAATTTACCTGATAGTATGTCTGAATGGATCGATTGTGATGTGTCCGATGTCCGTAAAGGAAAATATGATATTTGAACCTAAATGGTTCTAAATTCGAAAAACACAAAAAATGATGGAATTTTACCCGAATTGGATTGAAAATATCAAGTTGTGTTAAACTTGATAATTGAATTGTTGGTATAAAAAGGTTGGATTGTGTTTTGTCCCTATGTCCCTAAAGTAAATATGATATTTGACCATTTGCGGTTCTAAATTCGAAAAACAAAAAAGATGATGGAATTTTGTCGGAATAGATTTGAAAATCAAATTTGATATTTGAATCAAGTTGTCCGAAACTTGATAAATTAAAATTAATGGAATCGGTTGTTGGAATGTAGGATCTCTGATCAACAAATCGCAAAATATGCGGTTCACTCAAGGTATGCCATTATGCTTTTTTAGCTATTCCTAATTTGATTCTTTAATCACTACTTACGTTTATTGATATTTTATGATGGATTTGGAAAAATTTGATATGTTTTTGCAATCATACACATTATCTTGAATAGGAGCTTAAAATTAATATGTAGTCTTTCAATTTACCTGATAGTATGTCTGTATTTGAACCTAAATAGTTCTAAATTCGAAAAACACAAAAAATGATGGAATTTTACCCGAATTGGATTGAAAATATCAAGTTGTGTTAAACTTGATAATTGAATTGTTGGTATAAAAAGGTTGGATTGTGTTTTGTCCCTATGTCCCTAAAGTAAATATGATATTTGACCATTTGCGGTTCTAAATTCGAAAAACAAAAAAGATGATGGAATTTTGTCGGAATAGATTTGAAAATCAAATTTGATATTTGAATCGAGTTGTCCTAAACTTGATAAATTAAAATTGATGGAATCGGTGGTTGGAATGTAGGATCTCTGATCAACAAATCGCAAAATATGCGGTTCACTCAAGGTATGCCATTATGCTTTTTTAGCTATTCCTAATTTGATTCTTTAATCACTACTTACGTTTATTGATATTTTATGATGGATTTGGAAAAATGTGATATGTTTTTGCAATCATACACATTATCTTGAATAGGAGCTTAAAATAAATATGTAGTCTTTCAATTTACCTGAGATAGTATGTCTGAATGGATCGATTGTGATGTGTCCGATGTCCGTAAAGGAAAATATGATATTTGAACTTAAATGGTTCTAAATTCGAAAAACACAAAAAATGATGGAATTTTACCCGAATTGGATTGAAAATATCAAGTTGTGTTAAACTTGATAATTGAATTGTTGGTATAAAAAGGTTGGATTGTGTTTTGTCCCTATGTCCCTAAAGTAAATATGATATTTAACCATTTGCGGTTCTAAATTCGAAAAACTAAAAAGATGATGGAATTTTGTCGGAATAGATTTGAAAATCAAATTTGATATTTGAATCAAGTTGTCCGAAACTTGATAAATTAAAATTGATGGAATTGGTTGTTGGAATGTAGGATCTCTGATCAACAAATCGCACAATATGCGGTTCACTCAAGGTATGCCATTATGCTTTTTTAGCTTTTCCTAATTTGATTCTTTAATCACTACTTACGTTTATTGATATTTTATGATGGATTTGGAAAAATGTGATATGTTTTTGCAATCATACACATTATCTTGAATAGGAGCTTAAAATTAATATGTAGTCTTTCAATTTACCTGATAGTATGTCTGAATGGATCGATTGTGATGTGTCCGATGTCCGTAAAGGAAAATATGATATTTGAACCTAGATGGTTCTAAATTCGAAAAACACAAAAAATGATGGAATTTTACCCGAATTGGATTGAAAATATCAAGTTGTGTTAAACTTGATAATTGAATTGTTGGCATAAAAAGGTTGGATTGTGTTTTGTCCCTAAAGTAAATATGATATTTGACCATTTGCGGTTCTAAATTCGAAAAACAAAAAAGATGATGGAATTTTGTCGGAATAGATTTGAAAATCAAATTTGATATTTGAATCAAGTTGTCCGAAACTTGATAAATTAAAATTAATGGAATCGGTTGTTGGAATGTAGGATCTCTGATCAACAAATCGCAAAATATGCGGTTCACTCAAGGTATGCCATTATGCTTTTTTAGCTATTCCTAATTTGATTCTTTAATCACTACTTACGTTTATTGATATTTTATGATGGATTTGGAAAAATGTGATATGTTTTTGCAATCATACACATTATCTTGAATAGGAGCTTAAAATTAATATGTAGTCTTTCAATTTACCTGATAGTATGTCTGAATGGATCGATTGTGATGTGTCCGATGTCCGTAAAGGAAAATATGATATTTGAACCTAGATGGTTCTAAATTCGAAAAACACAAAAAATGATGGAATTTTACCCGAATTGGATTGAAAATATCAAGTTGTGTTAAACTTGATAATTGAATTGTTGGTATAAAAAGGTTGGATTGTGTTTTGTCCCTATGTCCCTAAAGTAAATATGATATTTGACCATTTGCGGTTCTAAATTCGAAAAACAAAAAAGATGATGGAATTTTGTCGGAATAGATTTGAAAATCAAATTTGATATTTTAATCAAGTTGTCCGAAACTTGATAAATTAAAATTGATGGAATCGGTTGTTGGAATGTAGGATCTCTGATCAACAAATCGCAAAATATGCGGTTCACTCAAGGTATGCCATTATGCTTTTTTAGCTATTCCTAATTTGATTCTTTAATCACTACTTACGTTTATTGATATTTTATGATGGATTTGGAAAAATGTGATATGTTTTTGCAATCATACACATTATCTTGAATAGGAGCTTAAAATTAATATGTAGTCTTTCAATTTACCTGATAGTATGTCTGTATTTGAACCTAAATAGTTCTAAATTCGAAAAACACAAAAAATGATGGAATTTTACCCGAATTGGATTGAAAATATCAAGTTGTGTTAAACTTGATAATTGAATTGTTGGTATAAAAAGGTTGGATTGGGTTTTGTCCCTATGTCCCTAAAGTAAATATGATATTTAACCATTTGCGGTTCTAAATTCGAAAAACTAAAAAGATGATGGAATTTTGTCGGAATAGATTTGAAAATCAAATTTGATATTTGAATCAAGTTGTCCGAAACTTGATAAATTAAAATTGATGGAATTGGTTGTTGGAATGTAGGATCTCTGATCAACAAATCGCACAATATGCGGTTCACTCAAGGTATGCTATTATGCTTTTTTAGCTTTTCCTAATTTGATTCTTTAATCACTACTTACGTTTATTGATATTTTATGATGGAATTGGAAAAATGTGATATGTTTTTGCAATCATACACATTATCTTGAATAGGAGCTTAAAATAAATATGTAGTCTTTCAATTTACCTGAGATAGTATGTCTGAATGGATCGATTGTGATGTGTCCGATGTCCGTAAAGGAAAATATGATATTTGAACTTAAATGGTTCTAAATTCGAAAAACACAAAAAATGATGGAATTTTACCCGAATTGGATTGAAAATATCAAGTTGTGTTAAACTTGATAATTGAATTGTTGGTATAAAAAGGTTGGATTGTGTTTTGTCCCTATGTCCCTAAAGTAAATATGATATTTAACCATTTGCGGTTCTAAATTCGAAAAACTAAAAAGATGATGGAATTTTGTCGGAATAGATTTGAAAATCAAATTTGATATTTGAATCAAGTTGTCCGAAACTTGATAAATTAAAATTGATGGAATTGGTTGTTGGAATGTAGGATCTCTGATCAACAAATCGCACAATATGCAGTTCACTCAAGGTATGCCATTATGCTTTTTTAGCTTTTCCTAATTTGATTCTTTAATCACTACTTACGTTTATTGATATTTTATGATGGATTTGGAAAAATGTGATATGTTTTTGCAATCATACACATTATCTTGAATAGGAGCTTAAAATTAATATGTAGTCTTTCAATTTACCTGATAGTATGTCTGAATGGATCGATTGTGATGTGTCCGATGTCCGTAAAGGAAAATATGATATTTGAACCTAGATGGTTCTAAATTCGAAAAACACAAAAAATGATGGAATTTTACCCGAATTGGATTGAAAATATCAAGTTGTGTTAAACTTGATAATTGAATTGTTGGTATAAAAAGGTTGGATTGTGTTTTGTCCCTATGTCCCTAAAGTAAATATGATATTTGACCATTTGCGGTTCTAAATTCGAAAAACAAAAAAGATGATGGAATTTTGTCGGAATAGATTTGAAAATCAAATTTGATATTTTAATCAAGTTGTCCGAAACTTGATAAATTAAAATTGATGGAATCGGTTGTTGGAATGTAGGATCTCTGATCAACAAATCGCAAAATATGCGGTTCACTCAAGGTATGCCATTATGCTTTTTTAGCTATTCCTAATTTGATTCTTTAATCACTACTTACGTTTATTGATATTTTATGATGGATTTGGAAAAATGTGATATGTTTTTGCAATCATACACATTATCTTGAATAGGAGCTTAAAATTAATATGTAGTCTTTCAATTTACCTGATAGTATGTCTGTATTTGAACCTAAATAGTTCTAAATTCGAAAAACACAAAAAATGATGGAATTTTACCCGAATTGGATTGAAAATATCAAGTTGTGTTAAACTTGATAATTGAATTGTTGGTATAAAAAGGTTGGATTGGGTTTTGTCCCTATGTCCCTAAAGTAAATATGATATTTAACCATTTGCGGCTCTAAATTCGAAAAACTAAAAAGATGATGGAATTTTGTCGGAATAGATTTGAAAATCAAATTTGATATTTGAATCAAGTTGTCCGAAACTTGATAAATTAAAATTGATGGAATTGGTTGTTGGAATGTAGGATCTCTGATCAACAAATCGCACAATATGCGGTTCACTCAAGGTATGCTATTATGCTTTTTTAGCTTTTCCTAATTTGATTCTTTAATCACTACTTACGTTTATTGATATTTTATGATGGAATTGGAAAAATGTGATATGTTTTTGCAATCATACACATTATCTTGAATAGGAGCTTAAAATTAATATGTAGTCTTTCAATTTACCTGATAGTATGTCTGAATGGATCGATTGTGATGTGTCCGATGTCCGTAAAGGAAAATATGATATTTGAACCTAAATGGTTCTAAATTCGAAAAACACAAAAAATGATGGAATTTTACCCGAATTGGATTGAAAATATCAAGTTGTGTTAAACTTGATAATTGAATTGTTGGTATAAAAAGGTTGGATTGTGTTTTGTCCCTATGTCCCTAAAGTAAATATGATATTTGACCATTTGCGGTTCTAAATTCGAAAAACAAAAAAGATGATGGAATTTTGTCGGAATAGATTTGAAAATCAAATTTGATATTTGAATCAAGTTGTCCGAAACTTGATAAATTAAAATTGATGGAATCGGTTGTTGGAATGTAGGATCTCTGATCAACAAATAGCAAAATATGCGGTTCACTCAAGGTATGCCATTATGCTTTTTTAGCTATTCCTAATTTGATTCTTTAATCACTACTTACGTTTATTGATATTTTATGATGGATTTGGAAAAATGTGATATGTTTTTGCAATCATACACATTATCTTGAATAGGAGCTTAAAATTAATATGTAGTCTTTCAATTTACCTGATAGTATATCTGAATGGATCGATTGTGATGTGTCCGATGTCCGTAAAGGAAAATATGATATTTGAACCTAAATGGTTCTAAATTCGAAAAACACAAAAAATGATGGAATTTTACCCGAATTGGATTGAAAATATCAAGTTGTGTTAAACTTGAAAATTGAATTGTTGGTATAAAAAGGTTGGATTGTGTTTTGTCCCTATGTCCCTAAAGTAAATATGATATTTGACCATTTGCGGTTCTAAATTCGAAAAACAAAAAAGATGATGGAATTTTGTCGGAATAGATTTGAAAATCAAATTTGATATTTGAATCAAGTTGTCCGAAACTTGATAAATTAAAATTGATGGAATCGGTTGTTGGAATGTAGGATCTCTGATCAACAAATAGCAAAATATGCGGTTCACTCAAGGTATGCCATTATGCTTTTTTAGCTATTCCTAATTTGATTCTTTAATCACTACTTACGTTTATTGATATTTTATGATGGATTTGGAAAAATGTGATATGTTTTTGCAATCATACACATTATCTTGAATAGGAGCTTAAAATTAATATGTAGTCTTTCAATTTACCTGATAGTATATCTGAATGGATCGATTGTGATGTGTCCGATGTCCGTAAAGGAAAATATGATATTTGAACCTAAATGGTTCTAAATTCGAAAAACACAAAAAATGATGGAATTTTACCCGAATTGGATTGAAAATATCAAGTTGTGTTAAACTTGATAATTGAATTGTTGGTATAAAAAGGTTGGATTGTGTTTTGTCCCTATGTCCCTAAAGTAAATATGATATTTAACCATTTGCGGTTCTAAATTCGAAAAACTAAAAAGATGATGGAATTTTGTCGGAATAGATTTGAAAATCAAATTTGATATTTGAATCAAGTTGTCCGAAACTTGATAAATTAAAATTGATGGAATTGGTTGTTGGAATGTAGGATCTCTGATCAACAAATCGCACAATATGCGGTTCACTCAAGGTATGCCATTATGCTTTTTTAGCTTTTCCTAATTTGATTCTTTAATCACTACTTACGTTTATTGATATTTTATGATGGATTTGGAAAAATGTGATATGTTTTTGCAATCATACACATTATCTTGAATAGGAGCTTAAAATTAATATGTAGTCTTTCAATTTACCTGATAGTATGTCTGAATGGATCGATTGTGATGTGTCCGATGTCCGTAAAGGAAAATATGATATTTGAACCTAAATGGTTCTAAATTCGAAAAACACAAAAAATGATGGAATTTTACCCGAATTGGATTGAAAATATCAAGTTGTGTTAAACTTGATAATTGAATTGTTGGTATAAAAAGGTTGGATTGTGTTTTGTCCCTATGTCCCTAAAGTAAATATGATATTTGACCATTTGCGGTTCTAAATTCGAAAAACAAAAAAGATGATGGAATTTTGTCGGAATAGATTTGAAAATCAAATTTGATATTTGAATCAAGTTGTCCGAAACTTGATAAATTAAAATTGATGGAATCGGTTGTTGGAATGTAGGATCTCTGATCAACAAATCGCAAAATATGCGGTTCACTCAAGGTATGCCATTATGCTTTTTTAGCTATTCCTAATTTGATTCTTTAATCACTACTTACGTTTATTGATATTTTATGATGGATTTGGAAAAATGTGATATGTTTTTGCAATCATACACATTATCTTGAATAGGAGCTTAAAATTAATATGTAGTCTTTCAATTTACCTGATAGTATGTCTGTATTTGAACCTAAATAGTTCTAAATTCGAAAAACACAAAAAATGATGGAATTTTACCCGAATTGGATTGAAAATATCAAGTTGTGTTAAACTTGATAATTGAATTGTTGGTATAAAAAGGTTGGATTGTGTTTTGTCCCTATGTCCCTAAAGTAAATATGATATTTGACCATTTGCAGTTCTAAATTCGAAAAACTAAAAAGATGATGGAATTTTGTCGGAATAGATTTGAAAATCAAATTTGATATTTGAATCAAGTTGTCCGAAACTTGATAAATTAAAATTGATGGAATCGGTTGTTGGAATGTAGGATCTCTGATCAACAAATCGCAAAATATGCGGTTCACTCAAGGTATGCCATTATGCTTTTTTAGCTATTCCTAAATTGATTCTTTAATCACTACTTACGTTTATTGATATTTTATGATGGATTTGGAAAAATGTGATATGTTTTTGCAATCATACACATTATCTTGAATAGGAGCTTAAAATTAATATGTAGTCTTTCAATTTACCTGATAGTATGTCTGAATGGATCGATTGTGATGTGTCCGATGTCCGTAAAGGAAAATATGATATTTGAACCTAAATGGTTCTAAATTCGAAAAACACAAAAAATGATGGAATTTTACCCGAATTGGATTGAAAATATCAAGTTGTGTTAAACTTGATAATTGAATTGTTGGTATAAAAAGGTTGGATTGTGTTTTGTCCCTATGTCCCTAAAGTAAATATGATATTTGACCATTTGCGGTTCTAAATTCGAAAAACAAAAAAGATGATGGAATTTTGTCGGAATAGATTTGAAAATCAAATTTGATATTTGAATCAAGTTGTCCGAAACTTGATAAATTAAAATTGATGGAATTGGTTGTTGGAATGTAGGATCTCTGATCAACAAATCGCACAATATGCGGTTCACTCAAGGTATGCCATTATGCTTTTTTAGCTTTTCCTAATTTGATTCTTTAATCACTACTTACGTTTATTGATATTTTATGATGGATTTGGAAAAATGTGATATGTTTTTGCAATCATACACATTATCTTGAATAGGAGCTTAAAATTAATATGTAGTCTTTCAATTTACCTGATAGTATGTCTGAATGGATCGATTGTGATGTGTCCGATGTCCGTAAAGGAAAATATGATATTTGAACCTAAATGGTTCTAAATTCGAAAAACACAAAAAATGATGGAATTTTACCCGAATTGGATTGAAAATATCAAGTTGTGTTAAACTTGATAATTGAATTGTTGGTATAAAAAGGTTGGATTGTGTTTTGTCCCTATGTCCCTAAAGTAAATATGATATTTGACCATTTGCGGTTCTAAATTCGAAAAACAAAAAAGATGATGGAATTTTGTCGGAATAGATTTGAAAATCAAATTTGATATTTGAATCAAGTTGTCCGAAACTTGATAAATTAAAATTGATGGAATCGGTTGTTGGAATGTAGGATCTCTGATCAACAAATAGCAAAATATGCGGTTCACTCAAGGTATGCCATTATGCTTTTTTAGCTATTCCTAATTTGATTCTTTAATCACTACTTACGTTTATTGATATTTTATGATGGATTTGGAAAAATGTGATATGTTTTTGCAATGATACACATTATCTTGAATAGGAGCTTAAAATTAATATGTAGTCTTTCAATTTACCTGATAGTATGTCTGTATTTGAACCTAAATAGTTCTAAATTCGAAAAACACAAAAAATGATGGAATTTTACCCGAATTGGATTGAAAATATCAAGTTGTGTTAAACTTGATAATTGAATTGTTGGTATAAAAAGGTTGGATTGTGTTTTGTCCCTATGTCCCTAAAGTAAATATGATATTTGACCATTTGCGGTTCTAAATTCGAAAAACTAAAAAGATGATGGAATTTTGTCGGAATAGATTTGAAAATCAAATTTGATATTTGAATCAAGTTGTCCGAAACTTGATAAATTAAAATTGATGGAATCGGTTGTTGGAATGTAGGATCTCTGATCAACAAATCGCAAAATATGCGGTTCACTCAAGGTATGCCATTATGCTTTTTTAGCTATTCCTAATTTAATTCTTTAATCACTACTTACGTTTATTGATATTTTATGATGGATTTGGAAAAATGTGATATGTTTTTGCAATCATACACATTATCTTGAATAGGAGCTTAAAATTAATATGTAGTCTTTCAATTTACTTGATAGTATGTCTGTATGGATCGATTGTGATGTGTCCGATGTCCGTAAAGGAAAATATGATATTTGAACCTAAATGGTTCTAAATTCGAAAAACACAAAAAATGATGGAATTTCACCCGAATTGGATTGAAAATATCAAGTTGTGTTAAACTTGATAATTGAATTGTTGGTATAAAAACGTTGGATTGTGTTTTGTCCCTATGTCCCTAAAGTAAATATGATATTTGACCATTTGCGGTTCTAAATTCGAAAAACTAAAAAGATGATGGAATTTTGTGGGAATAGATTTGAAAATCAAATTTGATATTTGAATCAAGTTGTCCGAAACTTGATAAATTAAAATTGATTGAATCGGTTGTTGGAATGTAGGATCTCTGATCAACAAAACGCAAAATATGCGGTTCACTCAAGGTATGCCATTATGCTTTTTTAGCTATTCCTAATTTGATTCTTTAATCACTACTTACGTTTATTGATATTTTATGATGGATTTGGAAAAATGTGATATGTTTTTGCAATCATACACATTATGTTGAATAGGAGCTTAAAATTAATATGTAGTCTTTCAATTTTCCTGATAGTATGTCTGTATGGATCGATTGTGATGTGTCCGATGTCCGTAAAGGAAAATATGATATTTGAACCTAAATGGTTCTAAATTCGAAAAACACAAAAAATGATGGAATTTTACCCGAATTGGATTGAAAATATCAAGTTGTGTTAAACTTGATAATTGAATTGTTGGTATAAAAACGTTGGATTGTGTTTTGTCCCTATGTCCCTAAAGTAAATATGATATTTGACCATTTGCGGTTCTAAATTCGAAAAACTAAAAAGATGATGGAATTTTGTCGGAATAGATTTGAAAATCAAATTTGATATTTGAATCAAGTTGTCCGAAACTTGATAAATTAAAATTGATGGAATCGGTTGTTGGAATGTAGGATCTCTGATCAACAAATCGCAAAATATGCGGTTCACTCAAGGTATGCCATTATGCTTTTTTAGCTATTCCTAATTTGATTCTTTAATCACTACTTACGTTTATTGATATTTTATGATGGATTTGGAAAAATGTGATATGTTTTTGCAATCATACACATTATCTTGAATAGGAGCTTAAAATTAATATGTAGTCTTTCAATTTACCTGATAGTATGTCTGTATTTGAACCTAAATAGTTCTAAATTCGAAAAACACAAAAAATGATGGAATTTTACCCGAATTGGATTGAAAATATCAAGTTGTGTTAAACTTGATAATTGAATTGTTGGTATAAAAAGGTTGGATTGTGTTTTGTCCCTATGTCCCTAAAGTAAATATGATATTTGACCATTTGCGGTTCTAAATTCGAAAAACTAAAAAGATGATGGAATTTTGTCGGAATAGATTTGAAAATCAAATTTGATATTTGAATCAAGTTGTCCGAAACTTGATAAATTAAAATTGATCGAATCGGTTGTTGGAATGTAGGATCTCAGATCAACAAATCGCAAAATATGCGATTCACTCAAGGTATGCCATTATGCTTTTTTAGCTATTCCTAATTTGATTCTTTAATCACTACTTACGTTTATTGATATTTTATGATGGATTTGGAAAAATGTGATATGTTTTTGCAATCATACACATTATCTTGAATAGGAGCTTAAAATTAATATGTAGTCTTTCAATTTACCTGATAGTATGTCTGTATTTGAACCTAAATAGTTCTAAATTCGAAAAACACAAAAAATGATGGAATTTTACCCGAATTGGATTGAAAATATCAAGTTGTGTTAAACTTGATAATTGAATTGTTGGTATAAAAAGGTTGGATTGTGTTTTGTCCCTATGTCCCTAAAGTAAATATGATATTTGACCATTTGCGGTTCTAAATTCGAAAAACAAAAAAGATGATGGAATTTTGTCGGAATAGATTTGAAAATCAAATTTGATATTTGAATCGAGTTGTCCTAAACTTGATAAATTAAAATTGATGGAATCGGTGGTTGGAATGTAGGATCTCTGATCAACAAATCGCAAAATATGCGGTTCACTCAAGGTATGCCATTATGCTTTTTTAGCTATTCCTAATTTTATTCTTTAATCACTACTTACGTTTATTGATATTTTATGATGGATTTGGAAAAATGTGATATGTTTTTGCAATCATACACATTATCTTGAATAGGAGCTTAAAATAAATATGTAGTCTTTCAATTTACCTGAGATAGTATGTCTGAATGGATCGATTGTGATGTGTCCGATGTCCGTAAAGGAAAATATGATATTTGAACTTAAATGGTTCTAAATTCGAAAAACACAAAAAATGATGGAATTTTACCCGAATTGGATTGAAAATATCAAGTTGTGTTAAACTTGATAATTGAATTGTTGGTATAAAAAGGTTGGATTGTGTTTTGTCCCTATGTCCCTAAAGTAAATATGATATTTAACCATTTGCGGTTCTAAATTCGAAAAACTAAAAAGATGATGGAATTTTGTCGGAATAGATTTGAAAATAAAATTTGGTATTTGAATCAAGTTGTCCGAAACTTGATAAATTAAAATTGATGGAATTGGTTGTTGGAATGTAGGATCTCTGATCAACAAATCGCACATTATGCGGTTCACTCAAGGTATGCCATTATGCTTTTTTAGCTTTTCCTAATTTGATTCTTTAATCACTACTTACATTTATTGATATTTTATGATGGATTTGGAAAAATGTGATATGTTTTTGCAATCATACACATTATCTTGAATAGGAGCTTAAAATTAATATGTAGTCTTTCAATTTACCTGATAGTATGTCTGAATGGATCGATTGTGATGTGTCCGATGTCCGTAAAGGAAAATATGATATTTGAACTTAAATGGTTCTAAATTCGAAAAACACAAAAAATGATGGAATTTTACCCGAATTGGATTGAAAATATCAAGTTGTGTTAAACTTGATAATTGAATTGTTGGTATAAAAAGGTTGGATTGTGTTTTGTCCCTATGTCCCTAAAGTAAATATGATATTTGACCATTTGCGGTTCTAAATTCGAAAAACAAAAAAGATGATGGAATTTTGTCGGAATAGATTTGAAAATCAAATTTGATATCTGAATCAAGTTGTCCGAAACTTGATAAATTAAAATTAATGGAATCGGTTGTTGGAATGTAGGATCTCTGATCAACAAATCGCAAAATATGCGGTTCACTCAAGGTATGCCATTATGCTTTTTTAGCTATTCCTAATTTGATTCTTTAATCACTACTTACGTTTATTGATATTTTATGATGGATTTGGAAAAATGTGATATGTTTTTGCAATCATACACATTATCTTGAATAGGAGCTTAAAATTAATATGTAGTCTTTCAATTTACCTGATAGTATGTCTGTATTTGAACCTAAATAGTTCTAAATTCGAAAAACACAAAAAATGATGGAATTTTACCCGAATTGGATTGAAAATATCAAGTTGTGTTAAACTTGATAATTGAATTGTTGGTATAAAAAGGTTGGATTGTGTTTTGTCCCTATGTCCCTAAAGTAAATATGATATTTGACCATTTGCGGTTCTAAATTCGAAAAACAAAAAAGATGATGGAATTTTGTCGGAATAGATTTGAAAATCAAATTTGATATTTGAATCGAGTTGTCCTAAACTTGATAAATTAAAATTGATGGAATCGGTGGTTGGAATGTAGGATCTCTGATCAACAAATCGCAAAATATGCGGTTCACTCAAGGTATGCCATTATGCTTTTTTAGCTATTCCTAATTTGATTCTTTAATCACTACTTACGTTTATTGATATTTTATGATGGATTTGGAAAAATGTGATATGTTTTTGCAATCATACACATTATCTTGAATAGGAGCTTAAAATAAATATGTAGTCTTTCAATTTACCTGAGATAGTATGTCTGAATGGATCGATTGTGATGTGTCCGATGTCCGTAAAGGAAAATATGATATTTGAACTTAAATGGTTCTAAATTCGAAAAACACAAAAAATGATGGAATTTTACCCGAATTGGATTGAAAATATCAAGTTGTGTTAAACTTGATAATTGAATTGTTGGTATAAAAAGGTTGGATTGTGTTTTGTCCCTATGTCCCTAAAGTAAATATGATATTTAACCATTTGCGGTTCTAAATTCGAAAAACTAAAAAGATGATGGAATTTTGTCGGAATAGATTTGAAAATCAAATTTGATATTTGAATCAAGTTGTCCGAAACTTGATAAATTAAAATTGATGGAATTGGTTGTTGGAATGTAGGATCTCTGATCAACAAATCGCACAATATGCAGTTCACTCAAGGTATGCCATTATGCTTTTTTAGCTTTTCCTAATTTGATTCTTTAATCACTACTTACGTTTATTGATATTTTATGATGGATTTGGAAAAATGTGATATGTTTTTGCAATCATACACATTATCTTGAATAGGAGCTTAAAATTAATATGTAGTCTTTCAATTTACCTGATAGTATGTCTGAATGGATCGATTGTGATGTGTCCGATGTCCGTAAAGGAAAATATGATATTTGAACCTAGATGGTTCTAAATTCGAAAAACACAAAAAATGATGGAATTTTACCCGAATTGGATTGAAAATATCAAGTTGTGTTAAACTTGATAATTGAATTGTTGGCATAAAAAGGTTGGATTGTGTTTTGTCCCTATGTTCCTAAAGTAAATATGATATTTGACCATTTGCGGTTCTAAATTCGAAAAACAAAAAAGATGATGGAATTTTGTCGGAATAGATTTGAAAATCAAATTTGATATTTGAATCAAGTTGTCCGAAACTTGATAAATTAAAATTAATGGAATCGGTTGTTGGAATGTAGGATCTCTGATCAACAAATCGCAAAATATGCGGTTCACTCAAGGTATGCCATTATGCTTTTTTAGCTATTCCTAATTTGATTCTTTAATCACTACTTACGTTTATTGATATTTTATGATGGATTTGGAAAAATGTGATATGTTTTTGCAATCATACACATTATCTTGAATAGGAGCTTAAAATTAATATGTAGTCTTTCAATTTACCTGATAGTATGTCTGTATTTGAACCTAAATAGTTCTAAATTCGAAAAACACAAAAAATGATGGAATTTTACCCGAATTGGATTGAAAATATCAAGTTGTGTTAAACTTGATAATTGAATTGTTGGTATAAAAAGGTTGGATTGTGTTTTGTCCCTATGTCCCTAAAGTAAATATGATATTTGACCATTTGCGGTTCTAAATTCGAAAAACAAAAAAGATGATGGAATTTTGTCGGAATAGATTTGAAAATCAAATTTGATATTTGAATCGAGTTGTCCTAAACTTGATAAATTAAAATTGATGGAATCGGTGGTTGGAATGTAGGATCTCTGATCAACAAATCGCAAAATATGCGGTTCACTCAAGGTATGCCATTATGCTTTTTTAGCTATTCCTAATTTGATTCTTTAATCACTACTTACGTTTATTGATATTTTATGATGGATTTGGAAAAATGTGATATGTTTTTGCAATCATACACATTATCTTGAATAGGAGCTTAAAATAAATATGTAGTCTTTCAATTTACCTGAGATAGTATGTCTGAATGGATCGATTGTGATGTGTCCGATGTCCGTAAAGGAAAATATGATATTTGAACTTAAATGGTTCTAAATTCAAAAAACACAAAAAATGATGGAATTTTACCCGAATTGGATTGAAAATATCAAGTTGTGTTAAACTTGATAATTGAATTGTTGGTATAAAAAGGTTGGATTGTGTTTTGTCCCTATGTCCCTAAAGTAAATATGATATTTGACCATTTGCGGTTCTAAATTCGAAAAACAAAAAAGATGATGGAATTTTGTCGGAATAGATTTGAAAATCAAATTTGATATTTGAATCAAGTTGTCTGAAACTTGATAAATTAAAATTGATGGAATTGGTTGTTGGAATGTAGGATCTCTGATCAACAAATCGCACAATATGCGGTTCACTCAAGGTATGCCATTATGCTTTTTTAGCTTTTCCTAATTTGATTCTTTAATCACTACTTACGTTTATTGATATTTTATGATGGATTTGGAAAAATGTGATATGTTTTTGCAATCATACACATTATCTTGAATAGGAGCTTAAAATTAATATGTAGTCTTTCAATTTACCTGATAGTATGTCTGAATGGATCGATTGTGATGTGTCCGATGTCCGTAAAGGAAAATATGATATTTGAACCTAAATGGTTCTAAATTCGAAAAACACAAAAAATGATGGAATTTTACCCGAATTGGATTGAAAATATCAAGTTGTGTTAAACTTGATAATTGAATTGTTGGTATAAAAAGGTTGGATTGTGTTTTGTCCCTATGTCCCTAAAGTAAATATGATATTTGACCATTTGCGGTTCTAAATTCGAAAAACAAAAAAGATGATGGAATTTTGTCGGAATAGATTTGAAAATCAAATTTGATATTTGAATCAAGTTGTCCGAAACTTGATAAATTAAAATTGATGGAATCGGTTGTTGGAATGTAGGATCTCTGATCAACAAATAGCAAAATATGCGGTTCACTCAAGGTATGCCATTATGCTTTTTTAGCTATTCCTAATTTGATTCTTTAATCACTACTTACGTTTATTGATATTTTATGATGGATTTGGAAAAATGTGATATGTTTTTGCAATGATACACATTATCTTGAATAGGAGCTTAAAATTAATATGTAGTCTTTCAATTTACCTGATAGTATGTCTGTATTTGAACCTAAATAGTTCTAAATTCGAAAAACACAAAAAATGATGGAATTTTACCCGAATTGGATTGAAAATATCAAGTTGTGTTAAACTTGATAATTGAATTGTTGGTATAAAAAGGTTGGATTGTGTTTTGTCCCTATGTCCCTAAAGTAAATATGATATTTGACCATTTGCGGTTCTAAATTCGAAAAACTAAAAAGATGATGGAATTTTGTCGGAATAGATTTGAAAATCAAATTTGATATTTGAATCAAGTTGTCCGAAACTTGATAAATTAAAATTGATGGAATCGGTTGTTGGAATGTAGGATCTCTGATCAACAAATCGCAAAATATGCGGTTCACTCAAGGTATGCCATTATGCTTTTTTAGCTATTCCTAATTTAATTCTTTAATCACTACTTACGTTTATTGATATTTTATGATGGATTTGGAAAAATGTGATATGTTTTTGCAATCATACACATTATCTTGAATAGGAGCTTAAAATTAATATGTAGTCTTTCAATTTACCTGATAGTATGTCTGTATGGATCGATTGTGATGTGTCCGATGTCCGTAAAGGAAAATATGATATTTGAACCTAAATGGTTCTAAATTCGAAAAACACAAAAAATGATGGAATTTTACCCGAATTGGATTGAAAATATCAAGTTGTGTTAAACTTGATAATTGAATTGTTGGTATAAAAAGGTTGGATTGTGTTTTGTCCCTATGTCCCTAAAGTAAATATGATATTTAACCATTTGCGGTTCTAAATTCGAAAAACTAAAAAGATGATGGAATTTTGTCGGAATAGATTTGAAAATCAAATTTGATATTTGAATCAAGTTGTCCGAAACTTGATAAATTAAAATTGATGGAATTGGTTGTTGGAATGTAGGATCTCTGATCAACAAATCGCACAATATGCAGTTCACTCAAGGTATGCCATTATGCTTTTTTAGCTTTTCCTAATTTGATTCTTTAATCACTACTTACGTTTATTGATATTTTATGATGGATTTGGAAAAATGTGATATGTTTTTGCAATCATACACATTATCTTGAATAGGAGCTTAAAATTAATATGTAGTCTTTCAATTTACCTGATAGTATGTCTGAATGGATCGATTGTGATGTGTCCGATGTCCGTAAAGGAAAATATGATATTTGAACCTAGATGGTTCTAAATTCGAAAAACACAAAAAATGATGGAATTTTACCCGAATTGGATTGAAAATATCAAGTTGTGTTAAACTTGATAATTGAATTGTTGGTATAAAAAGGTTGGATTGTGTTTTGTCCCTATGTCCCTAAAGTAAATATGATATTTGACCATTTGCGGTTCTAAATTCGAAAAACAAAAAAGATGATGGAATTTTGTCGGAATAGATTTGAAAATCAAATTTGATATTTTAATCAAGTTGTCCGAAACTTGATAAATTAAAATTGATGGAATCGGTTGTTGGAATGTAGGATCTCTGATCAACAAATCGCAAAATATGCGGTTCACTCAAGGTATGCCATTATGCTTTTTTAGCTATTCCTAATTTGATTCTTTAATCACTACTTACGTTTATTGATATTTTATGATGGATTTGGAAAAATGTGATATGTTTTTGCAATCATACACATTATCTTGAATAGGAGCTTAAAATTAATATGTAGTCTTTCAATTTACCTGATAGTATGTCTGAATGGATCGATTGTGATGTGTCCGATGTCCGTAAAGGAAAATATGATATTTGAACCTAGATGGTTCTAAATTCGAAAAACACAAAAAATGATGGAATTTTACCCGAATTGGATTGAAAATATCAAGTTGTGTTAAACTTGATAATTGAATTGTTGGTATAAAAAGGTTGGATTGGGTTTTGTCCCTATGTCCCTAAAGTAAATATGATATTTAACCATTTGCGGCTCTAAATTCGAAAAACTAAAAAGATGATGGAATTTTGTCGGAATAGATTTGAAAATCAAATTTGATTTTTGAATCAAGTTGTCCGAAACTTGATAAATTAAAATTGATGGAATTGGTTGTTGGAATGTAGGATCTCTGATCAACAAATCGCACAATATGCGGTTCACTCAAGGTATGCCATTATGCTTTTTTAGCTTTTCCTAATTTGATTCTTTAATCACTACTTACGTTTATTGATATTTTATGATGGAATTGGAAAAATGTGATATGTTTTTGCAATCATACACATTATCTTGAATAGGAGCTTAAAATTAATATGTAGTCTTTCAATTTACCTGATAGTATGTCTGAATGGATCGATTGTGATGTGTCCGATGTCCGTAAAGGAAAATATGATATTTGAACCTAAATGGTTCTAAATTCGAAAAACACAAAAAATGATGGAATTTTACCCGAATTGGATTGAAAATATCAAGTTGTGTTAAACTTGATAATTGAATTGTTGGTATAAAAAGGTTGGATTGTGTTTTGTCCCTATGTCCCTAAAGTAAATATGATATTTGACCATTTGCGGTTCTAAATTCGAAAAACAAAAAAGATGATGGAATTTTGTCGGAATAGATTTGAAAATCAAATTTGATATTTGAATCAAGTTGTCCGAAACTTGATAAATTAAAATTGATGGAATCGGTTGTTGGAATGTAGGATCTCTGATCAACAAATAGCAAAATATGCGGTTCACTCAAGGTATGCCATTATGCTTTTTTAGCTATTCCTAATTTGATTCTTTAATCACTACTTACGTTTATTGATATTTTATGATGGATTTGGAAAAATGTGATATGTTTTTGCAATCATACACATTATCTTGAATAGGAGCTTAAAATTAATATGTAGTCTTTCAATTTACCTGATAGTATATCTGAATGGATCGATTGTGATGTGTCCGATGTCCGTAAAGGAAAATATGATATTTGAACCTAAATGGTTCTAAATTCGAAAAACACAAAAAATGATGGAATTTTACCCGAATTGGATTGAAAATATCAAGTTGTGTTAAACTTGATAATTGAATTGTTGGTATAAAAAGGTTGGATTGTGTTTTGTCCCTATGTCCCTAAAGTAAATATGATATTTGACCATTTGCGGTTCTAAATTCGAAAAACAAAAAAGATGATGGAATTTTGTCGGAATAGATTTGAAAATCAAATTTGATATTTGAATCAAGTTGTCCGAAACTTGATAAATTAAAATTGATGGAATCGGTTGTTGGAATGTAGGATCTCTGATCAACAAATAGCAAAATATGCGGTTCACTCAAGGTATGCCATTATGCTTTTTTAGCTATTCCTAATTTGATTCTTTAATCACTACTTACGTTTATTGATATTTTATGATGGATTTGGAAAAATGTGATATGTTTTTGCAATCATACACATTATCTTGAATAGGAGCTTAAAATTAATATGTAGTCTTTCAATTTACCTGATAGTATATCTGAATGGATCGATTGTGATGTGTCCGATGTCCGTAAAGGAAAATATGATATTTGAACCTAAATGGTTCTAAATTCGAAAAACACAAAAAATGATGGAATTTTACCCGAATTGGATTGAAAATATCAAGTTGTGTTAAACTTGATAATTGAATTGTTGGTATAAAAAGGTTGGATTGTGTTTTGTCCCTATGTCCCTAAAGTAAATATGATATTTAACCATTTGCGGTTCTAAATTCGAAAAACTAAAAAGATGATGGAATTTTGTCGGAATAGATTTGAAAATCAAATTTGATATTTGAATCAAGTTGTCCGAAACTTGATAAATTAAAATTGATGGAATTGGTTGTTGGAATGTAGGATCTCTGATCAACAAATCGCACAATATGCGGTTCACTCAAGGTATGCCATTATGCTTTTTTAGCTTTTCCTAATTTGATTCTTTAATCACTACTTACGTTTATTGATATTTTATGATGGATTTGGAAAAATGTGATATGTTTTTGCAATCATACACATTATCTTGAATAGGAGCTTAAAATTAATATGTAGTCTTTCAATTTACCTGATAGTATGTCTGAATGGATCGATTGTGATGTGTCCGATGTCCGTAAAGGAAAATATGATATTTGAACCTAAATGGTTCTAAATTCGAAAAACACAAAAAATGATGGAATTTTACCCGAATTGGATTGAAAATATCAAGTTGTGTTAAACTTGATAATTGAATTGTTGGTATAAAAAGGTTGGATTGTGTTTTGTCCCTATGTCCCTAAAGTAAATATGATATTTGACCATTTGCGGTTCTAAATTCGAAAAACAAAAAAGATGATGGAATTTTGTCGGAATAGATTTGAAAATCAAATTTGATATTTGAATCAAGTTGTCCGAAACTTGATAAATTAAAATTGATGGAATCGGTTGTTGGAATGTAGGATCTCTGATCAACAAATCGCAAAATATGCGGTTCACTCAAGGTATGCCATTATGCTTTTTTAGCTATTCCTAATTTGATTCTTTAATCACTACTTACGTTTATTGATATTTTATGATGGATTTGGAAAAATGTGATATGTTTTTGCAATCATACACATTATCTTGAATAGGAGCTTAAAATTAATATGTAGTCTTTCAATTTACCTGATAGTATGTCTGTATTTGAACCTAAATAGTTCTAAATTCGAAAAACACAAAAAATGATGGAATTTTACCCGAATTGGATTGAAAATATCAAGTTGTGTTAAACTTGATAATTGAATTGTTGGTATAAAAAGGTTGGATTGTGTTTTGTCCCTATGTCCCTAAAGTAAATATGATATTTGACCATTTGCAGTTCTAAATTCGAAAAACTAAAAAGATGATGGAATTTTGTCGGAATAGATTTGAAAATCAAATTTGATATTTGAATCAAGTTGTCCGAAACTTGATAAATTAAAATTGATGGAATCGGTTGTTGGAATGTAGGATCTCTGATCAACAAATCGCAAAATATGCGGTTCACTCAAGGTATGCCATTATGCTTTTTTAGCTATTCCTAATTTGATTCTTTAATCACTACTTACGTTTATTGATATTTTATGATGGATTTGGAAAAATGTGATATGTTTTTGCAATCATACACATTATCTTGAATAGGAGCTTAAAATTAATATGTAGTCTTTCAATTTACCTGATAGTATGTCTGAATGGATCGATTGTGATGTGTCCGATGTCCGTAAAGGAAAATATGATATTTGAACCTAAATGGTTCTAAATTCGAAAAACACAAAAAATGATGGAATTTTACCCGAATTGGATTGAAAATATCAAGTTGTGTTAAACTTGATAATTGAATTGTTGGTATAAAAAGGTTGGATTGTGTTTTGTCCCTATGTCCCTAAAGTAAATATGATATTTGACCATTTGCGGTTCTAAATTCGAAAAACAAAAAAGATGATGGAATTTTGTCGGAATAGATTTGAAAATCAAATTTGATATTTGAATCAAGTTGTCCGAAACTTGATAAATTAAAATTGATGGAATCGGTTGTTGGAATGTAGGATCTCTGATCAACAAATAGCAAAATATGCGGTTCACTCAAGGTATGCCATTATGCTTTTTTAGCTATTCCTAATTTGATTCTTTAATCACTACTTACGTTTATTGATATTTTATGATGGATTTGGAAAAATGTGATATGTTTTTGCAATGATACACATTATCTTGAATAGGAGCTTAAAATTAATATGTAGTCTTTCAATTTACCTGATAGTATGTCTGTATTTGAACATAAATAGTTCTAAATTCGAAAAACACAAAAAATGATGGAATTTTACCCGAATTGGATTGAAAATATCAAGTTGTGTTAAACTTGATAATTGAATTGTTGGTATAAAAAGGTTGGATTGTGTTTTGTCCCTATGTCCCTAAAGTAAATATGATATTTGACCATTTGCGGTTCTAAATTCGAAAAACTAAAAAGATGATGGAATTTTGTCGGAATAGATTTGAAAATCAAATTTGATATTTGAATCAAGTTGTCCGAAACTTGATAAATTAAAATTGATGGAATCGGTTGTTGGAATGTAGGATCTCTGATCAACAAATCGCAAAATATGCGGTTCACTCAAGGTATGCCATTATGCTTTTTTAGCTATTCCTAATTTAATTCTTTAATCACTACTTACGTTTATTGATATTTTATGATGGATTTGGAAAAATGTGATATGTTTTTGCAATCATACACATTATCTTGAATAGGAGCTTAAAATTAATATGTAGTCTTTCAATTTACCTGATAGTATGTCTGTATGGATCGATTGTGATGTGTCCGATGTCCGTAAAGGAAAATATGATATTTGAACCTAAATGGTTCTAAATTCGAAAAACACAAAAAATGATGGAATTTTACCCGAATTGGATTGAAAATATCAAGTTGTGTTAAACTTGATAATTGAATTGTTGGTATAAAAAGGTTGGATTGTGTTTTGTCCCTATGTCCCTAAAGTAAATATGATATTTGACCATTTGCGGTTCTAAATTCGAAAAACAAAAAAGATGATGGAATTTTGTCGGAATAGATTTGAAAATCAAATTTGATATTTGAATCAAGTTGTCCGAAACTTGATAAATTAAAATTGATGGAATCGGTTGTTGGAATGTAGGATCTCTGATCAACAAATAGCAAAATATGCGGTTCACTCAAGGTATGCCATTATGCTTTTTTAGCTATTCCTAATTTGATTCTTTAATCACTACTTACGTTTATTGATATTTTATGATGGATTTGGAAAAATGTGATATGTTTTTGCAATCATACACATTATCTTGAATAGGAGCTTAAAATTAATATGTAGTCTTTCAATTTACCTGATAGTATATCTGAATGGATCGATTGTGATGTGTCCGATGTCCGTAAAGGAAAATATGATATTTGAACCTAAATGGTTCTAAATTCGAAAAACACAAAAAATGATGGAATTTTACCCGAATTGGATTGAAAATATCAAGTTGTGTTAAACTTGATAATTGAATTGTTGGTATAAAAAGGTTGGATTGTGTTTTGTCCCTATGTCCCTAAAGTAAATATGATATTTAACCATTTGCGGTTCTAAATTCGAAAAACTAAAAAGATGATGGAATTTTGTCGGAATAGATTTGAAAATCAAATTTGATATTTGAATCAAGTTGTCCGAAACTTGATAAATTAAAATTGATGGAATTGGTTGTTGGAATGTAGGATCTCTGATCAACAAATCGCACAATATGCGGTTCACTCAAGGTATGCCATTATGCTTTTTTAGCTTTTCCTAATTTGATTCTTTAATCACTACTTACGTTTATTGATATTTTATGATGGATTTGGAAAAATGTGATATGTTTTTGCAATCATACACATTATCTTGAATAGGAGCTTAAAATTAATATGTAGTCTTTCAATTTACCTGATAGTATGTCTGAATGGATCGATTGTGATGTGTCCGATGTCCGTAAAGGAAAATATGATATTTGAACCTAAATGGTTCTAAATTCGAAAAACACAAAAAATGATGGAATTTTACCCGAATTGGATTGAAAATATCAAGTTGTGTTAAACTTGATAATTGAATTGTTGGTATAAAAAGGTTGGATTGTGTTTTGTCCCTATGTCCCTAAAGTAAATATGATATTTGACCATTTGCGGTTCTAAATTCGAAAAACAAAAAAGATGATGGAATTTTGTCGGAATAGATTTGAAAATCAAATTTGATATTTGAATCAAGTTGTCCGAAACTTGATAAATTAAAATTGATGGAATCGGTTGTTGGAATGTAGGATCTCTGATCAACAAATCGCAAAATATGCGGTTCACTCAAGGTATGCCATTATGCTTTTTTAGCTTTTCCTAATTTGATTCTTTAATCACTACTTACGTTTATTGATATTTTATGATGGATTTGGAAAAATGTGATATGTTTTTGCAATCATACACATTATCTTGAATAGGAGCTTAAAATTAATATGTAGTCTTTCAATTTACCTGATAGTATGTCTGAATGGATCGATTGTGATGTGTCCGTAAAGGAAAATATGATATTTGAACCTAAATGGTTCTAAATTCGAAAAACACAAAAAATGATGGAATTTTACCCGAATTGGATTGAAAATATCAAGTTGTGTTAAACTTGATAATTGAATTGTTGGTATAAAAAGGTTGGATTGTGTTTTGTCCCTATGTCCCTAAAGTAAATATGATATTTGACCATTTGCGGTTCTAAATTCGAAAAACAAAAAAGATGATGGAATTTTGTCGGAATAGATTTGAAAATCAAATTTGATATTTGAATCAAGTTGTCCGAAACTTGATAAATTAAAATTGATGGAATCGGTTGTTGGAATGTAGGATCTCTGATCAACAAATCGCAAAATATGCGGTTCACTCAAGGTATGCCATTATGCTTTTTTAGCTATTCCTAATTTGATTCTTTAATCACTACTTACGTTTATTGATATTTTATGATGGATTTGGAAAAATGTGATATGTTTTTGCAATCATACACATTATCTTGAATAGGAGCTTAAAATTAATATGTAGTCTTTCAATTTACCTGATAGTATGTCTGTATTTGAACCTAAATAGTTCTAAATTCGAAAAACACAAAAAGTGATGGAATTTTACCCGAATTGGATTGAAAATATCAAGTTGTGTTAAACTTGATAATTGAATTGTTGGTATAAAAAGGTTGGATTGTGTTTTGTCCCTATGTCCCTAAAGTAAATATGATATTTGACCATTTGCAGTTCTAAATTCGAAAAACTAAAAAGATGATGGAATTTTGTCGGAATAGATTTGAAAATCAAATTTGATATTTGAATCAAGTTGTCCGAAACTTGATAAATTAAAATTGATGGAATCGGTTGTTGGAATGTAGGATCTCTGATCAACAAATCGCAAAATATGCGGTTCACTCAAGGTATGCCATTATGCTTTTTTAGCTATTCCTAATTTGATTCTTTAATCACTACTTACGTTTATTGATATTTTATGATGGATTTGGAAAAATGTGATATGTTTTTGCAATCATACACATTATCTTGAATAGGAGCTTAAAATTAATATGTAGTCTTTCAATTTACCTGATAGTATGTCTGAATGGATCGATTGTGATGTGTCCGATGTCCGTAAAGGAAAATATGATATTTGAACCTAAATGGTTCTAAATTCGAAAAACACAAAAAATGATGGAATTTTACCCGAATTGGATTGAAAATATCAAGTTGTGTTAAACTTGATAATTGAATTGTTGGTATAAAAAGGTTGGATTGTGTTTTGTCCCTATGTCCCTAAAGTAAATATGATATTTGACCATTTGCGGTTCTAAATTCGAAAAACAAAAAAGATGATGGAATTTTGTCGGAATAGATTTGAAAATCAAATTTGATATTTGAATCAAGTTGTCTGAAACTTGATAAATTAAAATTGATGGAATTGGTTGTTGGAATGTAGGATCTCTGATCAACAAATCGCACAATATGCGGTTCACTCAAGGTATGCCATTATGCTTTTTTAGCTTTTCCTAATTTGATTCTTTAATCACTACTTACGTTTATTGATATTTTATGATGGATTTGGAAAAATGTGATATGTTTTTGCAATCATACACATTATCTTGAATAGGAGCTTAAAATTAATATGTAGTCTTTCAATTTACCTGATAGTATGTCTGAATGGATCGATTGTGATGTGTCCGATGTCCGTAAAGGAAAATATGATATTTGAACCTAAATGGTTCTAAATTCGAAAAACACAAAAAATGATGGAATTTTACCCGAATTGGATTGAAAATATCAAGTTGTGTTAAACTTGATAATTGAATTGTTGGTATAAAAAGGTTGGATTGTGTTTTGTCCCTATGTCCCTAAAGTAAATATGATATTTGACCATTTGCGGTTCTAAATTCGAAAAACAAAAAAGATGATGGAATTTTGTCGGAATAGATTTGAAAATCAAATTTGATATTTGAATCAAGTTGTCCGAAACTTGATAAATTAAAATTGATGGAATCGGTTGTTGGAATGTAGGATCTCTGATCAACAAATAGCAAAATATGCGGTTCACTCAAGGTATGCCATTATGCTTTTTTAGCTATTCCTAATTTGATTCTTTAATCACTACTTACGTTTATTGATATTTTATGATGGATTTGGAAAAATGTGATATGTTTTTGCAATGATACACATTATCTTGAATAGGAGCTTAAAATTAATATGTAGTCTTTCAATTTACCTGATAGTATGTCTGTATTTGAACCTAAATAGTTCTAAATTCGAAAAACACAAAAAATGATGGAATTTTACCCGAATTGGATTGAAAATATCAAGTTGTGTTAAACTTGATAATTGAATTGTTGGTATAAAAAGGTTGGATTGTGTTTTGTCCCTATGTCCCTAAAGTAAATATGATATTTGACCATTTGCGGTTCTAAATTCGAAAAACTAAAAAGATGATGGAATTTTGTCGGAATAGATTTGAAAATCAAATTTGATATTTGAATCAAGTTGTCCGAAACTTGATAAATTAAAATTGATGGAATCGGTTGTTGGAATGTAGGATCTCTGATCAACAAATCGCAAAATATGCGGTTCACTCAAGGTATGCCATTATGCTTTTTTAGCTATTCCTAATTTAATTCTTTAATCACTACTTACGTTTATTGATATTTTATGATGGATTTGGAAAAATGTGATATGTTTTTGCAATCATACACATTATCTTGAATAGGAGCTTAAAATTAATATGTAGTCTTTCAATTTACTTGATAGTATGTCTGTATGGATCGATTGTGATGTGTCCGATGTCCGTAAAGGAAAATATGATATTTGAACCTAAATGGTTCTAAATTCGAAAAACACAAAAAATGATGGAATTTTACCCGAATTGGATTGAAAATATCAAGTTGTGTTAAACTTGATAATTGAATTGTTGGTATAAAAACGTTGGATTGTGTTTTGTCCCTATGTCCCTAAAGTAAATATGATATTTGACCATTTGCGGTTCTAAATTCGAAAAACTAAAAAGATGATGGAATTTTGTCGGAATAGATTTGAAAATCAAATTTGATATTTGAATCAAGTTGTCCGAAACTTGATAAATTAAAATTGATTGAATCGGTTGTTGGAATGTAGGATCTCTGATCAACAAAACGCAAAATATGCGGTTCACTCAAGGTATGCCATTATGCTTTTTTAGCTATTCCTAATTTGATTCTTTAATCACTACTTACGTTTATTGATATTTTATGATGGATTTGGAAAAATGTGATATGTTTTTGCAATCATACACATTATCTTGAATAGGAGCTTAAAATTAATATGTAGTCTTTCAATTTTCCTGATAGTATGTCTGTATGGATCGATTGTGATGTGTCCTGTAAGACCCAAGATTTCATTGTATAGTTGGTTTAAGGAATATTAGGGGTTCGATGTGTTCGTGTGACGAAACATCGTGTAATTATTAGCTTTTGCTGTAATTGAGCCTGTTTAGTGCTCGTGCACTGTAATTGTACAGACTTTGGTCTTGTGATCCTGTTGCTTGAATAAGAAGTTACTTGTGGTTTCAGAATAATAAGTTTTGGATTATTCTTGTTTTTGGAAAAACGAGTAGGATTTTACCCGTCGTTGTAAAATCTTACTGCGTCTGTTTTAAGTGAGGTTTCGGATGGGAGTTTTATATATCTGCACGAGTTAAGATATATTCTGAGATTAATTTTCTGAGGTATGGAAGAAAATTACAGTCGCGGAAAAAGATTCGGCGATAAGTTTTGGAATGGAAAAGCGTTAGGCGTTCTTTCCGTAGGTTTTATGTTTTTGTGTTTTACGTTCGTCGCGTCGCGCGAGAACTGAACGTGTGAGTGTTTGTATGAGGTTTTGAGTGTTGCCTCAAGTGGATTGGTTTTGGTTTGATCCAATGGCTATGGTTTGGTCTTGGCATTGTGTTTTTGATCCAATGGCCATGAGCTAGCAAGAGCTTTAGCATAGTAAGGAGGTTTGCTCATTTGTGGACTTAGAAAAACATCACCAAACATCTCATTCTTTCTCTCTTTCACGTGGAACTCCATTACTCAAACCTTAACCTTCACAAATTTCATTTCCTCACCATTTCACTCCATTTCAAGCTTGGAAGCTTTGAGGAAAGTTGTTGAGAATCACTTTCTTAAGGTAACCCTCTCTTCTCATCTCCTAGGTTGGTAGATTTTTAGAGTTGTGTGGTTTTTGGGTTTATGTTCTTAAGAGGGTTTGGTGAGAAAGGTTGTTCTTGCTTGTTCTTGTTTCATGAAAGTTGTTCATGAGAGTTTAGTAAGCATGCTAGACTTTGTTGTTTTTGTTTTCCATGAGTTGGTGAAGAATCTCATGAGAAAAGTTAGGGTTTTAGTTTGATTATGTATTGATCAATAACATGAGGCTATGTTGTAAGGTTTTGAAAAGAAAAGTTGTCTTTGAACCTTTGGGCGAAAGGGAAATGCGTTGTATGGTTTTGTTTTGGAAAATCCGATGAAAAATATTTTGAAGTTTATGAAAATATTTTCTAAGAGTTTTGGGTAGTATTTTGGGGTCAAAATGGTTTAAAACTAATGTGACATGTGGTGTCGCTTTTTACCTTGAAAACATGTTTGAAAATGATTACCGGACGGTTAAGGCCCGTAATAAAACTTGTGCTTGGATTTGGTTTTGATTTTGGGAATGAAAATCAAATGACTTGCACTCGAAGCAACCAACATGCTTTCGGAAATGTGTTGCTTGCTTATGAAAATGGTTTGTTTTTATGCCATGAAAAGATGTTGGGAACTAATAGAATCAAACTAGGCTTGGGGTGGAAAAAGGTGGTGTGAGTTGCTGTCTTGTGCTGTCATGACAGGTGAAACTCGCCAGGCGAGTGGTTACTCGCCAGGGCGAGTGTCACAGGTCTTGACAACTCGCCAGGGCGAGCTCCAGGGCGAGTAAGACCAGAACTCTCTGCCTTCACTCGCCACCAACTCGCCAGGGCGAGCTCTGGGAGTTGAGATTTTGGATTTTGATTTCTAAACTTGGTTTTTAGCCTTCTAATCCCTTTTTATTAATTTATGGAAGTGGTTGGGATCGGAAACGAGTTTTTCGGGTACTCGGAAAGTACGTAGCTTATAACGCAAGAAAATAGCCATTTTGCATTTCAAATTATTTAAGACTTTTGGCAAATGTTTTGGGTCCTAAAAATAGTACAAATAACTCATGGGGGTTGATCAATACGATAGATTTTGGTATGGTGTCCGAAAGAGTGGTTTTACCTTAGGAGCCATTAGGTTTTTGGGGCTTTGGTGTAGTTTCAATACGATTGGTTAGAGAACAAATGTATTGATTATTACGCTGCTTGTTTTAGGAAGCGCGTTGTGTTGTTGAGCGTGTGTTGTTGACGGAAGCTTGCTGAGGTAAGGGCTCCACTTTATTTCCGTCTTTTCAAACGGTTTGGAAAACATGCTTTGTTTTGCTGTGTATGCAATTGTTTGTGTGTCGACATGTTTGTGTTATGTATGCTCGTTGATGAGAACGTGTTTACATTACTTGTGCAATTTACATATGATTTGGAAAATATATGTATGAATTGCTACGTTTTAGTTACATATGCCTGAGAGGTATGTATGTGTGGCATTAGCATACGTAGGGATTAGTATGCTCATGCATTCATTGTGCGTAGTTGCGTGAGTGGACTACGGGGTGTTGGTTGCGTGAGTGGACCCACCCAAAATCCTACGGGATCTTTTTGAGTACAATAAGTGGTTGCGTGAGTGGACCACGGGGTGTGATTGCGTGAGTGGATCCACCTTAACCCTTTGCGGTTTTATTGGTTGTGATTAGTAATTCCGGAATTCATTTGCATGTGGTAGCTCTGGTAGTACCACACCCATTGTAGGAGTCTGCATTAGGCTTGTTGTGCATTATATATATAAGCCCGTTGGTGGGAATTGTTGAATGTTTTAAGAGCTTTCTCTTGTGTTTTATGGAAATTTTGTTACGTGTACAATCTTTCGAACCAGTTATATATATATATCTACTGTTATTTTGTGGTGACCCTTTCTTTCATTTGCGGGCTCATCCCACCCCAGAGGACGATGTAGGTCGAGAGGACGGCGTTGGTAGCTCTAGGCCTTAGTGAGCTCGTGTTGGAGCTGGTGTGGTAGTTTCTAGTTAGACTATGCGCCGGTGTGTTTTGTGCACCGTGCTTTTTGGTTAGCATAGGGTTTCTAACTTTGTTTTGTTGTAAGTATTTGTATACTTAGACTTGGATTGTAATTATTCAGGAAATACACTTTGCTTGTCGAAGCACCTTTTGGTAATGAGTCTTTTGTATATTTGAATGCCGGCTCATTGGAAAACATTCTATGCGCACTCTGAGTGTTAGTTGAAAAAAAAAAAAAAAAAAAATAATGCCCTTTTTGGTTTTCGAAAAACGGGGTGTTACAATTTGGTATCAGAGCTCGGCTTTAAATCTTCAAAGGGAAAGTGTATACTGAGTCGTTAGTTCAGAGTCGGTTAGAACGTAGCTAGGGTTGAGTTAGTTCTAGTGGTTGTTCTGTGTCGGGTTTTGTGTTAGTAGCCGTTGTATGAGATTTTCTGTTGAGACTCAGAAATGTCTGGATAAGGAATCTAATCAGAATTGGTATTGTGCAGAGATAGAATGCCTCCAAGAAGGGCACCTACAGCACCTGTGACGGATAATGCTGATATTTATCAAATGGCTTATGCCATGAACACAATGGCAGCGGCGGTGACTGCCCAGAGCCATGCTAAGGCGCAAAGGGATCTGGAAAAGCGCGAAAGAGAAATACTTGCGGCTGGATCTAGACTTCTTTCGAATTTCAACCACCAAACTCCTCCTAAGTTTAATGGGGAGGGAGGTCCGGAAACTGCTGATTTGTGGCTCCAATCTGTGGAGAGGATATTCGGGGCAATTCATTGTCCGGAGGGGGAGAAGGTAGTTCTAGCTACCTATCAGCTGCTTGGGGGTTCCGAATTTTGGTGGAGGAACACCCGTCTGATTATGGAAAATGCATATGAGGAGATTAACTGGGAGAACTTCAAGAGGAGGTTCCTGGCTAAGTATTTCCCTGAGACTGCAAGGGAAAGGTATGGTGAGGAGTTTCTGAGACTACGTCAGGGGAGTATGAATGTGGAGGCATATTCCAAGAAGTTTGAATCATTATCCCGTTTCTTCCGCTTCTTTAGGGATGGGATAGATGAGGTCTATATGTGTCGTCGATTCCAAGATGGGCTGAGGTACGAACTGCAGGATGCGGTTGTGCCATTGGGTATTCGGCAATTTCAAGTCTTGGTTGAAAAGTGCCAAGAGGTGGAAGATATGAGAAATAAAAGGGTGAACCGACAGGGTGGTTTTAGTGCTGGGGGACCAAGTCGTTCTAGTGGTCCGAATCAGAGTCAGAACCGTGGAAAACAAGGCAGTAAGCCATATGACCGTCCACAGTATAACAAGGGACAGGGTCGATCGGTGAATCAGGGCAGTCAGAATACTGGGAAGCAGGGCTGTTTTAAGTGTGGTGAAGTGGGCCACTATGCGAATGAATGCCGGAATCAGGGGCATGTTTGTTTTAATTGCAAGAAGCCGGGACACTTTGCTAGGGATTGCAAAGCCCCGAAGGCCGGGCCGTCGGCTAATGTGGCACAAAGCTCACAAGGTACCAGACCTACGGCAAAGGCACGTGCTTACTGTATGGGCACAGAAGTGAGTGGGCAGGCTAGCAATGCCATCCACGAGAGCTGTCACATTGCAGGTAATTCTTTAACTGCTTTGATTGACACGGGGGCAACCCACTCATTCATATCTTTGGCATGTGCAAGTCGTTTAAACTTGAATGTTTCTGTTCTTCCGTTTGATTTGAATGTTTTGACTCCTGCTAAGGATTTGGTAGTGAATACTGCATGTTTGCATTGTTTAGTAGTAATTCAGAATAGGGAGTTTCTGGTCAACTTGGTGTGTTTACCGCTTACATCTCTCGAGATCATCCTCGGGATGGATTGGTTGTCTTATCATTATGTGATTCTAGACTGTGCTCGGAAATTGGTTTTCTTTCCCGAGCCAGGTGTGCGAAGGTACTTGTCCGCAAATCGACTTTCTGTGGTTATGCGTAATGGAGAGCCGGAGATAGTTTCACTTGCTAGCTTAGGAGTGATGTCGGAGATCCGAATTGAGGAAATTCGAGTGGTGCAGGATTTCCAAGACGTGTTTCCGTCGGAGATTCCAGCTTTTCCTCCGTGTAGAGAGGTGGAATTCTTTATTGATTTGCAACCGGGTACGGGTCCGATTTCGGAATCAGCTTATCGGATGGCTCCAGCTGAGTTGGTAGAGTTGAAGAGTCAGATTGAGGACTTGTTAGAGAAAGGTTTCATAAGGCCTAGTGTGTCGCCTTGGGGAGCACCGGTCTTATTGGTGAAGAAGAAGGATGGGAAATCTCGTTTGTGTGTGGATTATCGGAAGCTTAATAAGGTGACTATCAAGAACCGATATCCATTGCCACGGATTGATGATCTAATGGATCAGTTGAGGGGAGCCTCAGTGTTTTCAAAGATTGACTTGAAATCTGGTTATCACCAGATAAGAGTACGAGATGCGGATATTCAGAAAACGGCGTTTAGGACGCGCTATGGACATTATGAGTACTTGGTGATGCCGTTCGGAGTGACGAATGCACCTGCTATCTTTATGGCGTACATGAATCGGATATTCAACTCATTTTTGGACAAGTTTGTGGTGGTGTTCATTGATGACATTTTGGTGTATTCGAAGAGTGAAGAGGAGCATGAAGAGCATCTTCGCTTGGTTTTGCAAGTTTTGCGGGAAAGTAAGTTGTATGCGAACCCGTCAAAGTGTGACTTTTGGTTGGAAGAGGTGAATTTCCTTGGCCATGTTATATCAAAAGAGGGAATAGCCGTGGATCCAGCCAAGATTGATACGGTACTTTCATGGAAGCAGCCTCAAACAGTGACGGACGTGAGGAGTTTTGTTGGTTTGGCCGGTTATTACCGGAGGTTCATAGAAGGATTCGCTAAGATTGTGGCACCAATGACACAACTTACGCGAAAAGATCAACCGTTTGCGTGGACTGAGCAGTGTGAACTTAGTTTTCAATTGTTGAAGGAGCGGTTGACGACTTCACCGGTGTTGGTGTTACCTCAGTCAGATGAACCTTATGAGGTTTATTGTGATGCGTCTCATCAGGGTTTAGGTTGTGTGTTGATGCAGCACAAGAGAGCAGTGGCTTATGCATCACGGCAGTTGAAGGTGCATGAGAAGAATTATCCGACGCACGATTTGGAGCTTGCGGCCGTGGTTTTTGCATTGAAGATTTGGAGACATCATCTTTATGGTTGCACTTTTGTCGTGTTTAGTGACCATAAAAGTCTTAAGTATCTGTTCGATCAGAAAGAGCTTAATATGAGGCAACGGAGGTGGATGGAAACTTTGAAAGACTTCGATTTTACGTTGGAATACCATCCGGGAAAGGCTAATGTGGTAGCCGATGCCTTGAGTAGGAAGAGTGTGTCGGTTTGTTCGGCACAAATGGCTAGTCAACAAGAGTTGTTGAGAGAGTTTCGTGACTTGCACCTAGAGGTAGAGTTTGCTCTAGGGAATATGAGACTGGGTATGATTACCATCTCAAGCGGTTTGTTGGAGGATATTGCTAATTGTCAAGATGACAAGTTTCTCATGGAGAAAAGAGCGTTGATTGTTCGAGGAACCAACCGAGATTTCAAGGTGGGATCGGACAATATCTTGAGGTGTCAAGGTAGGGTGTGTGTACCCGATGCTATGAACTTGAAAAACGTCATTCTAGGGGAGGCACACAAGAGTAAGCTTAGTATGCATCCCGGGGCAACAAAAATGTATCAGGACCTGAGGCAAGATTTCTGGTGGCCGGGTATGAAGAGGGATGTGGCTGAGTATGTGGCGTCGTGTCTGACTTGTCAGAAGGCGAAGATTGAGCATCAGAGACCGGCAGGGATGCTGCAGTCGTTAGATATCCCTGAGTGGAAGTGGGACAGCATTTCTATGGATTTCATCACTGGTTTACCCAAGACCAGGAGGAAGCATGATTCCATTTGGGTGATAGTGGATCGTTTGACGAAGTCCGCTCATTTTCTACCGGTAAGGATTACGGATACGGCGGCAAGGTTGACCGATGTGTATATTGCTGAGATTGTGAGGTTACATGGGATTCCGTCAAGTATAGTGTCGGATAGAGATCCAAAGTTCACTTCACATTTTTGGAGGACTTTGCATGAGGCGTTGGGGACAAAACTGAGGTTGAGTTCTGCTTATCATCCCCAGACCGATGGGCAGACCGAGAGAACAAATCAATCTTTAGAAGATTTGTTGAGAGCATGTGTGCTGGATGATCGTGGGAGTTGGGACGACGTGTTGCCGTTGATAGAGTTCACGTACAACAATAGTTACCATTCGACTATCGGAATGGCACCATATGAGGCTTTGTATGGGAGAAGATGTCAGACTCCTTTGTGTTGGTACCAAGATGGGGAAGGTTTAATAGTAGGACCGGAAATGGTACAACAGACGACGGACAAGGTCCGAAAGATACGGGCAAGGATGAAAGTTGCTCAAGATCGTCAAAAGAGTTATGCGGATAGGCGTCGGAGGCCTTTAGAGTTTGAGGAGGGAGATCACGTATTTCTCCGTGTTACTCCAACAACGGGTGTTGGAAGGGCTTTGAAAGCGAAAAAGTTGACTCCAAAGTTTATAGGGCCGTATCAGATTTTGGAACGGATTGGGAAGGTAGCATACCGGATCGCGTTGCCACCGGTACTATCTTTGATTCATGATGTGTTCCATGTGTCGCAGTTGCGGAAGTATACACCGGATCCATCACATGTAATCACACCAGATGATATCCAGTTGAGGGATAACTTGTCATTTGAAGTTCCGCCGACCAAGATCGCGGATAGGAAGATGAAGCGTTTGAGAACGAAAGAGATACCTTTGGTGAAGGTAATATGGAACGAGGCTACAGGAGATACCACCTGGGAGCTCGAGAGTAAGATGAAAGAGTTATACCCCAGTTTGTTTGTCGATGTCTAAGTTTCGAGGACGAAACTTCTTTTAGGGGGGTAGTATTGTAAGACCCAAGATTTCATTGTATAGTTGGTTTAAGGAATATTAGGGGTTCGATGTGTTCGTGTGACGAAACATCGTGTAATTATTAGCTTTTGCTGTAATTGAGCCTGTTTAGTGCTCGTGCACTGTAATTGTACAGACTTTGGTCTTGTGATCCTGTTGCTTGAATAAGAAGTTACTTGTGGTTTCAGAATAATAAGTTTTGGATTATTCTTGTTTTTGGAAAAACGAGTAGGATTTTACCCGTCGTTGTAAAATCTTACTGCGTCTGTTTTAAGTGAGGTTTCGGATGGGAGTTTTATATATCTGCACGAGTTAAGATATATTCTGAGATTAATTTTCTGAGGTATGGAAGAAAATTACAGTCGCGGAAAAAGATTCGGCGATAAGTTTTGGAATGGAAAAGCGTTAGGCGTTCTTTCCGTAGGTTTTATGTTTTTGTGTTTTACGTTCGTCGCGTCGCGCGAGAACTGAACGTGTGAGTGTTTGTATGAGGTTTTGAGTGTTGCCTCAAGTGGATTGGTTTTGGTTTGATCCAATGGCTATGGTTTGGTCTTGGCATTGTGTTTTTGATCCAATGGCCATGAGCTAGCAAGAGCTTTAGCATAGTAAGGAGGTTTGCTCATTTGTGGACTTAGAAAAACATCACCAAACATCTCATTCTTTCTCTCTTTCACGTGGAACTCCATTACTCAAACCTTAACCTTCACAAATTTCATTTCCTCACCATTTCACTCCATTTCAAGCTTGGAAGCTTTGAGGAAAGTTGTTGAGAATCACTTTCTTAAGGTAACCCTCTCTTCTCATCTCCTAGGTTGGTAGATTTTTAGAGTTGTGTGGTTTTTGGGTTTATGTTCTTAAGAGGGTTTGGTGAGAAAGGTTGTTCTTGCTTGTTCTTGTTTCATGAAAGTTGTTCATGAGAGTTTAGTAAGCATGCTAGGCTTTGTTGTTTTTGTTTTCCATGAGTTGGTGAAGAATCTCATGAGAAAAGTTAGGGTTTTAGTTTGATTATGTATTGATCAATAACATGAGGCTATGTTGTAAGGTTTTGAAAAGAAAAGTTGTCTTTGAACCTTTGGGCGAAAGGGAAATGCGTTGTATGGTTTTGTTTTGGAAAATCCGATGAAAAATATTTTGAAGTTTATGAAAATATTTTCTAAGAGTTTTGGGTAGTATTTTGGGGTCAAAATGGTTTAAAACTAATGTGACATGTGGTGTCGCTTTTTACCTTGAAAACATGTTTGAAAATGATTACCGGACGGTTAAGGCCCGTAATAAAACTTGTGCTTGGATTTGGTTTTGATTTTGGGAATGAAAATCAAATGACTTGCACTCGAAGCAACCAACATGCTTTCGGAAATGTGTTGCTTGCTTATGAAAATGGTTTGTTTTTATGCCATGAAAAGATGTTGGGAACTAATAGAATCAAACTAGGCTTGGGGTGGAAAAAGGTGGTGTGAGTTGCTGTCTTGTGCTGTCATGACAGGTGAAACTCGCCAGGCGAGTGGTTACTCGCCAGGGCGAGTGTCACAGGTCTTGACAACTCGCCAGGGCGAGCTCCAGGGCGAGTAAGACCAGAACTCTCTGCCTTCACTCGCCACCAACTCGCCAGGGCGAGCTCTGGGAGTTGAGATTTTGGATTTTGATTTCTAAACTTGGTTTTTAGCCTTCTAATCCCTTTTTATTAATTTATGGAAGTGGTTGGGATCGGAAACGAGTTTTTCGGGTACTCGGAAAGTACGTAGCTTATAACGCAAGAAAATAGCCATTTTGCATTTCAAATTATTTAAGACTTTTGGCAAATGTTTTGGGTCCTAAAAATAGTACAAATAACTCATGGGGGTTGATCAATACGATAGATTTTGGTATGGTGTCCGAAAGAGTGGTTTTACCTTAGGAGCCATTAGGTTTTTGGGGCTTTGGTGTAGTTTCAATACGATTGGTTAGAGAACAAATGTATTGATTATTACGCTGCTTGTTTTAGGAAGCGCGTTGTGTTGTTGAGCGTGTGTTGTTGACGGAAGCTTGCTGAGGTAAGGGCTCCACTTTATTTCCGTCTTTTCAAACGGTTTGGAAAACATGCTTTGTTTTGCTGTGTATGCAATTGTTTGTGTGTCGACATGTTTGTGTTATGTATGCTCGTTGATGAGAACGTGTTTACATTACTTGTGCAATTTACATATGATTTGGAAAATATATGTATGAATTGCTACGTTTTAGTTACATATGCCTGAGAGGTATGTATGTGTGGCATTAGCATACGTAGGGATTAGTATGCTCATGCATTCATTGTGCGTAGTTGCGTGAGTGGACTACGGGGTGTTGGTTGCGTGAGTGGACCCACCCAAAATCCTACGGGATCTTTTTGAGTACAATAAGTGGTTGCGTGAGTGGACCACGGGGTGTGATTGCGTGAGTGGATCCACCTTAACCCTTTGCGGTTTTATTGGTTGTGATTAGTAATTCCGGAATTCATTTGCATGTGGTAGCTCTGGTAGTACCACACCCATTGTAGGAGTCTGCATTAGGCTTGTTGTGCATTATATATATAAGCCCGTTGGTGGGAATTGTTGAATGTTTTAAGAGCTTTCTCTTGTGTTTTATGGAAATTTTGTTACGTGTACAATCTTTCGAACCAGTTATATATATATATCTACTGTTATTTTGTGGTGACCCTTTCTTTCATTTGCGGGCTCATCCCACCCCAGAGGACGATGTAGGTCGAGAGGACGGCGTTGGTAGCTCTAGGCCTTAGTGAGCTCGTGTTGGAGCTGGTGTGGTAGTTTCTAGTTAGACTATGCGCCGGTGTGTTTTGTGCACCGTGCTTTTTGGTTAGCATAGGGTTTCTAACTTTGTTTTGTTGTAAGTATTTGTATACTTAGACTTGGATTGTAATTATTCAGGAAATACACTTTGCTTGTCGAAGCACCTTTTGGTAATGAGTCTTTTGTATATTTGAATGCCGGCTCATTGGAAAACATTCTATGCGCACTCTGAGTGTTAGTTGAAAAAAAAAAAAAAAAAAATAATGCCCTTTTTGGTTTTCGAGAAACGGGGTGTTACATGTCCGATGTCCGTAAAGGAAAATATGATATTTGAACCTAAATGGTTCTAAATTCGAAAAACACAAAAAATGATGGAATTTTACCCGAATTGGATTGAAAATATCAAGTTGTGTTAAACTTGATAATTGAATTGTTGGTATAAAAACGTTGGATTGTGTTTTGTCCCTATGTCCCTAAAGTAAATATGATATTTGACCATTTGCGGTTCTAAATTCGAAAAACTAAAAAGATGATGGAATTTTGTCGGAATAGATTTGAAAATCAAATTTGATATTTGAATCAAGTTGTCCGAAACTTGATAAATTAAAATTGATGGAATCGGTTGTTGGAATGTAGGATCTCTGATCAACAAATCGCAAAATATGCGGTTCACTCAAGGTATGCCATTATGCTTTTTTAGCTATTCCTAATTTGATTCTTTAATCACTACTTACGTTTATTGATATTTTATGATGGATTTGGAAAAATGTGATATGTTTTTGCAATCATACACATTATCTTGAATAGGAGCTTAAAATTAATATGTAGTCTTTCAATTTACCTGATAGTATATCTGTATTTGAACCTAAATAGTTCTAAATTCGAAAAACACAAAAAATGATGGAATTTTACCCGAATTGGATTGAAAATATCAAGTTGTGTTAAACTTGTTAATTGAATTGTTGGTATAAAAAGGTTGGATTGTGTTTTGTCCCTATGTCCCTAAAGTAAATATGATATTTGACCATTTGCGGTTCTAAATTCGAAAAACTAAAAAGATGATGGAATTTTGTCGGAATAGATTTGAAAATCAAATTTGATATTTGAATCAAGTTGTCCGAAACTTGATAAATTAAAATTGATGGAATCGGTTGTTGGAATGTAGGATCTCTGATCAACAAATCGCAAAATATGCGGTTCACTCAAGGTATGCCATTATGCTTTTTTAGCTATTCCTAATTTGATTCTTTAATCACTACTTACGTTTATTGATATTTTATGATGGATTTGGAAAAATGTGATATGTTTTTGCAATCATACACATTATCTTGAATAGGAGCTTAAAATTAATATGTAGTCTTTCAATTTACCTGATAGTATGTCTGTATTTGAACCTAAATAGTTCTAAATTCGAAAAACACAAAAAATGATGGAATTTTACCCGAATTGGATTGAAAATATCAAGTTGTGTTATACTTGATAATTGAATTGTTGGTATAAAAAGGTTGGATTGTGTTTTGTCCCTATGTCCCTAAAGTAAATATGATATTTGACCATTTGCGGTTCTAAATTCGAAAAACTAAAAAGATGATGGAATTTTGTCGGAATAGATTTGAAAATCAAATTTGATATTTGAATCAAGTTGTCCGAAACTTGATAAATTAAAATTGATGGAATCGGTTGTTGGAATGTAGGATCTCTGATCAACAAATCGCAAAATATGCGGTTCACTCAAGGTATGCCATTATGCTTTTTTAGCTATTCCTAATTTGATTCTTTAATCACTACTTACGTTTATTGATATTTTATGATGGATTTGGAAAAATGTGATATGTTTTTGCAATCATACACATTATCTTGAATAGGAGCTTAAAATTAATATGTAGTCTTTCAATTTACCTGATAGTATGTCTGTATTTGAACCTAAATAGTTCTAAATTCGAAAAACACAAAAAATGATGGAATTTTACCCGAATTGGATTGAAAATATCAAGTTGTGTTAAACTTGATAATTGAATTGTTGGTATAAAAAGGTTGGATTGTGTTTTGTCCCTATGTCCCTAAAGTAAATATGATATTTGACCATTTGCGGTTCTAAATTCGAAAAACTAAAAAGATGATGGAATTTTGTCGGAATAGATTTGAAAATCAAATTTGATATTTGAATCAAGTTGTCCGAAACTTGATAAATTAAAATTGATGGAATCGGTTGTTGGAATGTAGGATCTCTGATCAACAAATCGCAAAATATGCGGTTCACTCAAGGTATGCCATTATGCTTTTTTAGCTATTCCTAATTTGATTCTTTAATCACTACTTACGTTTATTGATATTTTATGATGGATTTGGAAAAATGTGATATGTTTTTGCAATCATACACATTATCTTGAATAGGAGCTTAAAATTAATATGTAGTCTTTCAATTTACCTGATAGTATGTCTGTATTTGAACCTAAATAGTTCTAAATTCGAAAAACACAAAAAATGATGGAATTTTACCCGAATTGGATTGAAAATATCAAGTTGTGTTAAACTTGATAATTGAATTGTTGGTATAAAAAGGTTGGATTGTGTTTTGTCCCTATGTCCCTAAAGTAAATATGATATTTGACCATTTGCGGTTCTAAATTCGAAAAACTAAAAAGATGATGGAATTTTGTCGGAATAGATTTGAAAATCAAATTTGATATTTGAATCAAGTTGTCCGAAACTTGATAAATTAAAATTGATGGAATCGGTTGTTGGAATGTAGGATCTCTGATCAACAAATCGCAAAATATGCGGTTCACTCAAGGTATGCCATTATGCTTTTTTAGCTATTCCTAATTTGATTCTTTAATCACTACTTACGTTTATTGATATTTTATGATGGATTTGGAAAAATGTGATATGTTTTTGCAATCATACACATTATCTTGAATAGGAGCTTAAAATTAATATGTAGTCTTTCAATTTACCTGATAGTATGTCTGTATTTGAACCTAAATAGTTCTAAATTCGAAAAACACAAAAAATGATGGAATTTTACCCGAATTGGATTGAAAATATCAAGTTGTGTTAAACTTGATAATTGAATTGTTGGTATAAAAAGGTTGGATTGTGTTTTGTCCCTATGTCCCTAAAGTAAATATGATATTTGACCATTTGCGGTTCTAAATTCGAAAAACTAAAAAGATGATGGAATTTTGTCGGAATAGATTTGAAAATCAAATTTGATATTTGAATCAAGTTGTCCGAAACTTGATAAATTAAAATTGATGGAATCGGTTGTTGGAATGTAGGATCTCTGATCAACAAATCGCAAAATATGCGGTTCACTCAAGGTATGCCATTATGCTTTTTTAGCTATTCCTAATTTGATTCTTTAATCACTACTTACGTTTATTGATATTTTATGATGGATTTGGAAAAATGTGATATGTTTTTGCAATCATACACATTATCTTGAATAGGAGCTTAAAATTAATATGTAGTCTTTCAATTTACCTGATAGTATGTCTGTATTTGAACCTAAATAGTTCTAAATTCGAAAAACACAAAAAATGATGGAATTTTACCCGAATTGGATTGAAAATATCAAGTTGTGTTATACTTGATAATTGAATTGTTGGTATAAAAAGGTTGGATTGTGTTTTGTCCCTATGTCCCTAAAGTAAATATGATATTTGACCATTTGCGGTTCTAAATTCGAAAAACTAAAAAGATGATGGAATTTTGTCGGAATAGATTTGAAAATCAAATTTGATATTTGAATCAAGTTGTCCGAAACTTGATAAATTAAAATTGATGGAATCGGTTGTTGGAATGTAGGATCTCTGATCAACAAATCGCAAAATATGCGGTTCACTCAAGGTATGCCATTATGCTTTTTTAGCTATTCCTAATTTGATTCTTTAATCACTACTTACGTTTATTGATATTTTATGATGGATTTGGAAAAATGTGATATGTTTTTGCAATCATACACATTATCTTGAATAGGAGCTTAAAATTAATATGTAGTCTTTCAATTTACCTGATAGTATGTCTGTATTTGAACCTAAATAGTTCTAAATTCGAAAAACACAAAAAATGATGGAATTTTACCCGAATTGGATTGAAAATATCAAGTTGTGTTATACTTGATAATTGAATTGTTGGTATAAAAAGGTTGGATTGTGTTTTGTCCCTATGTCCCTAAAGTAAATATGATATTTGACCATTTGCGGTTCTAAATTCGAAAAACTAAAAAGATGATGGAATTTTGTCGGAATAGATTTGAAAATCAAATTTGATATTTGAATCAAGTTGTCCGAAACTTGATAAATTAAAATTGATGGAATCGGTTGTTGGAATGTAGGATCTCTGATCAACAAATCGCAAAATATGCGGTTCACTCAAGGTATGCCATTATGCTTTTTTAGCTATTCCTAATTTAATTCTTTAATCACTACTTACGTTTACTGATATTTTATGATGGATTTGAAAAAATGTGATATGTTTTTGCAATCATACACATTATCTTGAATAGGAGCTTAAAATTAATATGTAGTCTTTCAATTTACCTGATAGTATATCTGTATGGATCGATTGTGATGTGTCCGATGTCCGTAAAGGAAAATATGATATTTGAACCTAAATGGTTCTAAATTCGAAAAACACAAAAAATGATGGAATTTTACCCGAATTGGATTGAAAATATCAAGTTGTGTTAAACTTGATAATTGAATTGTTGGTATAAAAAGGTTGGATTGTGTTTTGTCCCTATGTCCCTAAAGTAAATATGATATTTGACCATTTGCGGTTCTAAATTCGAAAAACTAAAAAGATGATGGAATTTTGTCGGAATAGATTTGAAAATCAAATTTGATATTTGAATCAAGTTGTCCTAAACTTGATAAATTAAAATTGATGGAATCGGTTGTTGGAATGTAGGATCTCTGATCAACAAATCGCAAAATATGCGGTTCACTCAAGGTGTGCCATTATGCTTTTTTAGCTATTCCTAATTTGATTCTTTAATCACTACTTACGTTTATTGATATTTTATGATGGATTTGAAAAAATGTGATATGTTTTTGCAATCATACACATTATCTTGAATAGGAGCTTAAAATTAATATGTAGTCTTTCAATTTTCCTGATAGTATGTCTGAATGGATCGATTGTGATGTGTCCGATGTCCGTAAATGAAAATATGATATTTGAACCTAAATAGTTCTAAATTCGAAAAACACAAAAAATGATGGAATTTTACCCGAATTGGATTGAAAATATCAAGTTGTGTTAAACTTGATAATTGAATTGTTGGTATAAAAAGGTTGGATTGTGTTTTGTCCCTATGTCCCTAAAGTAAATATGATATTTGACCATTTGCGGTTCTAAATTCGAAAAACAAAAAAGATGATGGAATTTTGTCGGAATAGATTTGAAAATCAAATTTGATATTTGAATCGAGTTGTCCTAAACTTGATAAATTAAAATTGATGGAATCGGTGGTTGGAATGTAGGATCTCTGATCAATAAATCGCACAATATGTGGTTCACTCAAAGTGTGCTATTATGCTTTTTTAGCTATTCCTAATTTGATTCTTTAATCACTACTTACGTTTATTGATATTTTATGATGGATTTGGAAAAATGTGATATGTTTTTGCAATCATACACATTATCTTGAATAGGAGCTTAAAATTAATATGTAGTCTTTCAATTTACCTGATAGTATGTCTGAATGGATCGATTGTGATGTGTCCGATGTCCGTAAATGAAAATATGATATTTGAACCTAAATAGTTCTAAATTCGAAAAACACAAAAAATGATGGAATTTTACCCGAATTGGATTGAAAATATCAAGTTGTGTTAAACTTGATAATTGAATTGTTGGTATAAAAAGGTTGGATTGTGTTTTGTCCCTATGTCCCTAAAGTAAATATGATATTTGACCATTTGCGGTTCTAAATTCGAAAAACTAAAAAGATGATGGAATTTTGTCGGAATAGATTTGAAAATCAAATTTGATATTTGAATCAAGTTGTCCGAAACTTGATAAATTAAAATTGATGGAATCGGTTGTTGGAATGTAGGATCTCTGATCAACAAATCGCAAAATATGCGGTTCACTCAAGGTATGCCATTATGCTTTTTTAGCTATTCCTAATTTAATTCTTTAATCACTACTTACGTTTACTGATATTTTATGATGGATTTGAAAAAATGTGATATGTTTTTGCAATCATACACATTATCTTGAATAGGAGCTTAAAATTAATATGTAGTCTTTCAATTTACCTGATAGTATATCTGTATGGATCGATTGTGATGTGTCCGATGTCCGTAAAGGAAAATATGATATTTGAACCTAAATGGTTCTAAATTCGAAAAACACAAAAAATGATGGAATTTTACCCGAATTGGATTGAAAATATCAAGTTGTGTTAAACTTGATAATTGAATTGTTGGTATAAAAACGTTGGATTGTGTTTTGTCCCTATGTCCCTAAAGTAAATATGATATTTGACCATTTGCGGTTCTAAATTCGAAAAACTAAAAAGATGATGGAATTTTGTCGGAATAGATTTGAAAATCAAATTTGATATTTGAATCAAGTTGTCCGAAACTTGATAAATTAAAATTGATGGAATCGGTTGTTGGAATGTAGGATCTCTGATCAACAAATCGCAAAATATGCGGTTCACTCAAGGTATGCCATTATGCTTTTTTAGCTATTCCTAATTTAATTCTTTAATCACTACTTACGTTTACTGATATTTTATGATGGATTTGAAAAAATGTGATATGTTTTTGCAATCATACACATTATCTTGAATAGGAGCTTAAAATTAATATGTAGTCTTTCAATTTACCTGATAGTATATCTGTATGGATCGATTGTGATGTGTCCGACGTCCGTAAAGGAAAATATGATATTTGAACCTAAATGGTTCTAAATTCGAAAAACACAAAAAATGATGGAATTTTACCCGAATTGGATTGAAAATATCAAGTTGTGTTAAACTTGATAATTGAATTGTTGGTATAAAAACGTTGGATTGTGTTTTGTCCCTATGTCCCTAAAGTAAATATGATATTTGACCATTTGCGGTTCTAAATTCGAAAAACTAAAAAGATGATGGAATTTTGTCGGAATAGATTTGAAAATCAAATTTGATATTTGAATCAAGTTGTCCGAAACTTGATAAATTAAAATTGATGGAATCGGTTGTTGGAATGTAGGATCTCTGATCAACAAATCGCAAAATATGCGGTTCACTCAAGGTATGCCATTATGCTTTTTTAGCTATTCCTAATTTGATTCTTTAATCACTACTTACGTTTATTGATATTTTATGATGGATTTGGAAAAATGTGATATGTTTTTGCAATCATACACATTATCTTGAATAGGAGCTTAAAATTAATATGTAGTCTTTCAATTTACCTGATAGTATGTCTGTATTTGAACCTAAATAGTTCTAAATTCGAAAAACACAAAAAATGATGGATTTTTACCCGAATTGGATTGAAAATATCAAGTTGTGTTAAACTTGATAATTGAATTGTTGGTATAAAAAGGTTGGATTGTGTTTTGTCCCTATGTCCCTAAAGTAAATATGATATTTGACCATTTGCGGTTCTAAATTCGAAAAACTAAAAAGATGATGGAATTTTGTCGGAATAGATTTGAAAATCAAATTTGATATTTGAATCAAGTTGTCCGAAACTTGATAAATTAAAATTGATGGAATCGGTTGTTGGAATGTAGGATCTCTGATCAACAAATCGCAAAATATGCGGTTCACTCAAGGTATGCCATTATGCTTTTTTAGCTATTCCTAATTTGATTCTTTAATCACTACTTACGTTTATTGATATTTTATGATGGATTTGGAAAAATGTGATATGTTTTTGCAATCATACACATTATCTTGAATAGGAGCTTAAAATTAATATGTAGTCTTTCAATTTACCTGATAGTATGTCTGTATTTGAACCTAAATAGTTCTAAATTCGAAAAACACAAAAAATGATGGAATTTTACCCGAATTGGATTGAAAATATCAAGTTGTGTTAAACTTGATAATTGAATTGTTGGTATAAAAAGGTTGGGTTGTGTTTTGTCCCTATGTCCCTAAAGTAAATGTGATATTTGACCATTTGCGGTTCTAAATTCGAAAAACTAAAAAGATGATGGAATTTTGTCGGAATAGATTTGAAAATCAAATTTGATATTTGAATCAAGTTGTCCGAAACTTGATAAATTAAAATTGATGGAATCGGTTGTTGGAATGTAGGATCTCTGATCAACAAATCGCAAAATATGCGGTTCACTCAAGGTATGCCATTATGCTTTTTTAGCTATTCCTAATTTAATTCTTTAATCACTACTTACGTTTACTGATATTTTATGATGGATTTGAAAAAATGTGATATGTTTTTGCAATCATACACATTATCTTGAATAGGAGCTTAAAATTAATATGTAGTCTTTCAATTTACCTGATAGTATATCTGTATGGATCGATTGTGATGTGTCCGATGTCCGTAAAGGAAAATATGATATTTGAACCTAAATGGTTCTAAATTCGAAAAACACAAAAAATGATGGAATTTTACCCGAATTGGATTGAAAATATCAAGTTGTGTTAAACTTGATAATTGAATTGTTGGTATAAAAACGTTGGATTGTGTTTTGTCCCTATGTCCCTAAAGTAAATATGATATTTGACCATTTGCGGTTCTAAATTCGAAAAACAAAAAAGATGATGGAATTTTGTCGGAATAGATTTGAAAATCAAATTTGATATTTGAATCAAGTTGTCCGAAACTTGATAAATTAAAATTGATGGAATCGGTTGTTGGAATGTAGGATCTCTGATCAACAAATCGCAAAATATGCGGTTCACTCAAGGTATGCCATTATGCTTTTTTAGCTATTCCTAATTTAATTCTTTAATCACTACTTACGTTTACTGATATTTTATGATGGATTTGAAAAAATGTGATATGTTTTTGCAATCATACACATTATCTTGAATAGGAGCTTAAAATTAATATGTAGTCTTTCAATTTACCTGATAGTATATCTGTATGGATCGATTGTGATGTGTCCGACGTCCGTAAAGGAAAATATGATATTTGAACCTAAATGGTTCTAAATTCGAAAAACACAAAAAATGATGGAATTTTACCCGAATTGGATTGAAAATATCAAGTTGTGTTAAACTTGATAATTGAATTGTTGGTATAAAAACGTTGGATTGTGTTTTGTCCCTATGTCCCTAAAGTAAATATGATATTTGACCATTTGCGGTTCTAAATTCGAAAAACTAAAAAGATGATGGAATTTTGTCGGAATAGATTTGAAAATCAAATTTGATATTTGAATCAAGTTGTCCGAAACTTGATAAATTAAAATTGATGGAATCGGTTGTTGGAATGTAGGATCTCTGATCAACAAATCGCAAAATATGCGGTTCACTCAAGGTATGCCATTATGCTTTTTTAGCTATTCCTAATTTGATTCTTTAATCACTACTTACGTTTATTGATATTTTATGATGGATTTGGAAAAATGTGATATGTTTTTGCAATCATACACATTATCTTGAATAGGAGCTTAAAATTAATATGTAGTCTTTCAATTTACCTGATAGTATGTCTGTATTTGAACCTAAATAGTTCTAAATTCGAAAAACACAAAAAATGATGGATTTTTACCCGAATTGGATTGAAAATATCAAGTTGTGTTAAACTTGATAATTGAATTGTTGGTATAAAAAGGTTGGATTGTGTTTTGTCCCTATGTCCCTAAAGTAAATATGATATTTGACCATTTGCGGTTCTAAATTCGAAAAACTAAAAAGATGATGGAATTTTGTCGGAATAGATTTGAAAATCAAATTTGATATTTGAATCAAGTTGTCCGAAACTTGATAAATTAAAATTGATGGAATCGGCTGTTGGAATGTAGGATCTCTGATCAACAAATCGCAAAATATGCGGTTCACTCAAGGTATGCCATTATGCTTTTTTAGCTATTCCTAATTTGATTCTTTAATCACTACTTACGTTTATTGATATTTTATGATGGATTTGGAAAAATGTGATATGTTTTTGCAATCATACACATTATCTTGAATAGGAGCTTAAAATTAATATGTAGTCTTTCAATTTACCTGATAGTATGTCTGTATTTGAACCTAAATAGTTCTAAATTCGAAAAACACAAAAAATGATGGAATTTTACCCGAATTGGATTGAAAATATCAAGTTGTGTTAAACTTGATAATTGAATTGTTGGTATAAAAAGGTTGGGTTGTGTTTTGTCCCTATGTCCCTAAAGTAAATGTGATATTTGACCATTTGCGGTTCTAAATTCGAAAAACTAAAAAGATGATGGAATTTTGTCGGAATAGATTTGAAAATCAAATTTGATATTTGAATCAAGTTGTCCGAAACTTGATAAATTAAAATTGATGGAATCGGTTGTTGGAATGTAGGATCTCTGATCAACAAATCGCAAAATATGCGGTTCACTCAAGGTATGCCATTATGCTTTTTTAGCTATTCCTAATTTAATTCTTTAATCACTACTTACGTTTACTGATATTTTATGATGGATTTGAAAAAATGTGATATGTTTTTGCAATCATACACATTATCTTGAATAGGAGCTTAAAATTAATATGTAGTCTTTCAATTTACCTGATAGTATATCTGTATGGATCGATTGTGATGTGTCCGATGTCCGTAAAGGAAAATATGATATTTGAACCTAAATGGTTCTAAATTCGAAAAACACAAAAAATGATGGAATTTTACCCGAATTGGATTGAAAATATCAAGTTGTGTTAAACTTGATAATTGAATTGTTGGTATAAAAACGTTGGATTGTGTTTTGTCCCTATGTCCCTAAAGTAAATATGATATTTGACCATTTGCGGTTCTAAATTCGAAAAACTAAAAAGATGATGGAATTTTGTCGGAATAGATTTGAAAATCAAATTTGATATTTGAATCAAGTTGTCTGAAACTTGATAAATTAAAATTGATGGAATCGGTTGTTGGAATGTAGGATCTCTGATCAACAAATCGCAAAATATGCGGTTCACTCAAGGTATGCCATTATGCTTTTTTAGCTATTCCTAATTTGATTCTTTAATCACTACTTACGTTTATTGATATTTTATGATGGATTTGGAAAAATGTGATATGTTTTTGCAATCATACACATTATCTTGAATAGGAGCTTAAAATTAATATGTAGTCTTTCAATTTACCTGATAGTATGTCTGTATTTGAACCTAAATAGTTCTAAATTCGAAAAACACAAAAAATGATGGAATTTTACCCGAATTGGATTGAAAATATCAAGTTGTGTTAAACTTGATAATTGAATTGTTGGTATAAAAAGGTTGGGTTGTGTTTTGTCCCTATGTCCCTAAAGTAAATGTGATATTTGACCATTTGCGGTTCTAAATTCGAAAAACTAAAAAGATGATGGAATTTTGTCGGAATAGATTTGAAAATCAAATTTGATATTTGAATCAAGTTGTCCGAAACTTGATAAATTAAAATTGATGGAATCGGTTGTTGGAATGTAGGATCTCTGATCAACAAATCGCAAAATATGCGGTTCACTCAAGGTATGCCATTATGCTTTTTTAGCTATTCCTAATTTAATTCTTTAATCACTACTTACGTTTACTGATATTTTATGATGGATTTGAAAAAATGTGATATGTTTTTGCAATCATACACATTATCTTGAATAGGAGCTTAAAATTAATATGTAGTCTTTCAATTTACCTGATAGTATATCTGTATGGATCGATTGTGATGTGTCCGATGTCCGTAAAGGAAAATATGATATTTGAACCTAAATGGTTCTAAATTCGAAAAACACAAAAAATGATGGAATTTTACCCGAATTGGATTGAAAATATCAAGTTGTGTTAAACTTGATAATTGAATTGTTGGTATAAAAACGTTGGATTGTGTTTTGTCCCTATGTCCCTAAAGTAAATATGATATTTGACCATTTGCGGTTCTAAATTCGAAAAACTAAAAAGATGATGGAATTTTGTCGGAATAGATTTGAAAATCAAATTTGATATTTGAATCAAGTTGTCCGAAACTTGATAAATTAAAATTGATGGAATCGGTTGTTGGAATGTAGGATCTCTGATCAACAAATCGCAAAATATGCGGTTCACTCAAGGTATGCCATTATGCTTTTTTAGCTATTCCTAATTTGATTCTTTAATCACTACTTACGTTTATTGATATTTTATGATGGATTTGGAAAAATGTGATATGTTTTTGCAATCATACACATTATCTTGAATAGGAGCTTAAAATTAATATGTAGTCTTTCAATTTACCTGATAGTATGTCTGTATTTGAACCTAAATAGTTCTAAATTCGAAAAACACAAAAAATGATGGATTTTTACCCGAATTGGATTGAAAATATCAAGTTGTGTTAAACTTGATAATTGAATTGTTGGTATAAAAAGGTTGGATTGTGTTTTGTCCCTATGTCCCTAAAGTAAATATGATATTTGACCATTTGCGGTTCTAAATTCGAAAAACTAAAAAGATGATGGAATTTTGTCGGAATAGATTTGAAAATCAAATTTGATATTTGAATCAAGTTGTCCGAAACTTGATAAATTAAAATTGATGGAATCGGTTGTTGGAATGTAGGATCTCTGATCAACAAATCGCAAAATATGCGGTTCACTCAAGGTATGCCATTATGCTTTTTTAGCTATTCCTAATTTGATTCTTTAATCACTACTTACGTTTATTGATATTTTATGATGGATTTGGAAAAATGTGATATGTTTTTGCAATCATACACATTATCTTGAATAGGAGCTTAAAATTAATATGTAGTCTTTCAATTTACCTGATAGTATGTCTGTATTTGAACCTAAATAGTTCTAAATTCGAAAAACACAAAAAATGATGGAATTTTACCCGAATTGGATTGAAAATATCAAGTTGTGTTAAACTTGATAATTGAATTGTTGGTATAAAAAGGTTGGGTTGTGTTTTGTCCCTATGTCCCTAAAGTAAATGTGATATTTGACCATTTGCGGTTCTAAATTCGAAAAACTAAAAAGATGATGGAATTTTGTCGGAATAGATTTGAAAATCAAATTTGATATTTGAATCAAGTTGTCCGAAACTTGATAAATTAAAATTGATGGAATCGGTTGTTGGAATGTAGGATCTCTGATCAACAAATCGCAAAATATGCGGTTCACTCAAGGTATGCCATTATGCTTTTTTAGCTATTCCTAATTTAATTCTTTAATCACTACTTACGTTTACTGATATTTTATGATGGATTTGAAAAAATGTGATATGTTTTTGCAATCATACACATTATCTTGAATAGGAGCTTAAAATTAATATGTAGTCTTTCAATTTACCTGATAGTATATCTGTATGGATCGATTGTGATGTGTCCGATGTCCGTAAAGGAAAATATGATATTTGAACCTAAATGGTTCTAAATTCGAAAAACACAAAAAATGATGGAATTTTACCCGAATTGGATTGAAAATATCAAGTTGTGTTAAACTTGATAATTGAATTGTTGGTATAAAAACGTTGGATTGTGTTTTGTCCCTATGTCCCTAAAGTAAATATGATATTTGACCATTTGCGGTTCTAAATTCGAAAAACTAAAAAGATGATGGAATTTTGTCGGAATAGATTTGAAAATCAAATTTGATATTTGAATCAAGTTGTCCGAAACTTGATAAATTAAAATTGATGGAATCGGTTGTTGGAATGTAGGATCTCTGATCAACAAATCGCAAAATATGCGGTTCACTCAAGGTATGCCATTATGCTTTTTTAGCTATTCCTAATTTAATTCTTTAATCACTACTTACGTTTACTGATATTTTATGATGGATTTGAAAAAATGTGATATGTTTTTGCAATCATACACATTATCTTGAATAGGAGCTTAAAATTAATATGTAGTCTTTCAATTTACCTGATAGTATATCTGTATGGATCGATTGTGATGTGTCCGACGTCCGTAAAGGAAAATATGATATTTGAACCTAAATGGTTCTAAATTCGAAAAACACAAAAAATGATGGAATTTTACCCGAATTGGATTGAAAATATCAAGTTGTGTTAAACTTGATAATTGAATTGTTGGTATAAAAACGTTGGATTGTGTTTTGTCCCTATGTCCCTAAAGTAAATATGATATTTGACCATTTGCGGTTCTAAATTCGAAAAACTAAAAAGATGATGGAATTTTGTCGGAATAGATTTGAAAATCAAATTTGATATTTGAATCAAGTTGTCCGAAACTTGATAAATTAAAATTGATGGAATCGGTTGTTGGAATGTAGGATCTCTGATCAACAAATCGCAAAATATGCGGTTCACTCAAGGTATGCCATTATGCTTTTTTAGCTATTCCTAATTTGATTCTTTAATCACTACTTACGTTTATTGATATTTTATGATGGATTTGGAAAAATGTGATATGTTTTTGCAATCATACACATTATCTTGAATAGGAGCTTAAAATTAATATGTAGTCTTTCAATTTACCTGATAGTATGTCTGTATTTGAACCTAAATAGTTCTAAATTCGAAAAACACAAAAAATGATGGATTTTTACCCGAATTGGATTGAAAATATCAAGTTGTGTTAAACTTGATAATTGAATTGTTGGTATAAAAAGGTTGGATTGTGTTTTGTCCCTATGTCCCTAAAGTAAATATGATATTTGACCATTTGCGGTTCTAAATTCGAAAAACTAAAAAGATGATGGAATTTTGTCGGAATAGATTTGAAAATCAAATTTGATATTTGAATCAAGTTGTCCGAAACTTGATAAATTAAAATTGATGGAATCGGCTGTTGGAATGTAGGATCTCTGATCAACAAATCGCAAAATATGCGGTTCACTCAAGGTATGCCATTATGCTTTTTTAGCTATTCCTAATTTGATTCTTTAATCACTACTTACGTTTATTGATATTTTATGATGGATTTGGAAAAATGTGATATGTTTTTGCAATCATACACATTATCTTGAATAGGAGCTTAAAATTAATATGAAGTCTTTCAATTTACCTGATAGTATGTCTGTATTTGAACCTAAATAGTTCTAAATTCGAAAAACACAAAAAATGATGGAATTTTACCCGAATTGGATTGAAAATATCAAGTTGTGTTAAACTTGATAATTGAATTGTTGGTATAAAAAGGTTGGGTTGTGTTTTGTCCCTATGTCCCTAAAGTAAATGTGATATTTGACCATTTGCGGTTCTAAATTCGAAAAACTAAAAAGATGATGGAATTTTGTCGGAATAGATTTGAAAATCAAATTTGATATTTGAATCAAGTTGTCCGAAACTTGATAAATTAAAATTGATGGAATCGGTTGTTGGAATGTAGGATCTCTGATCAACAAATCGCAAAATATGCGGTTCACTCAAGGTATGCCATTATGCTTTTTTAGCTATTCCTAATTTAATTCTTTAATCACTACTTACGTTTACTGATATTTTATGATGGATTTGAAAAAATGTGATATGTTTTTGCAATCATACACATTATCTTGAATAGGAGCTTAAAATTAATATGTAGTCTTTCAATTTACCTGATAGTATATCTGTATGGATCGATTGTGATGTGTCCGATGTCCGTAAAGGAAAATATGATATTTGAACCTAAATGGTTCTAAATTCGAAAAACACAAAAAATGATGGAATTTTACCCGAATTGGATTGAAAATATCAAGTTGTGTTAAACTTGATAATTGAATTGTTGGTATAAAAACGTTGGATTGTGTTTTGTCCCTATGTCCCTAAAGTAAATATGATATTTGACCATTTGCGGTTCTAAATTCGAAAAACTAAAAAGATGATGGAATTTTGTCGGAATAGATTTGAAAATCAAATTTGATATTTGAATCAAGTTGTCCGAAACTTGATAAATTAAAATTGATGGAATCGGTTGTTGGAATGTAGGATCTCTGATCAACAAATCGCAAAATATGCGGTTCACTCAAGGTATGCCATTATGCTTTTTTAGCTATTCCTAATTTAATTCTTTAATCACTACTTACGTTTACTGATATTTTATGATGGATTTGAAAAAATGTGATATGTTTTTGCAATCATACACATTATCTTGAATAGGAGCTTAAAATTAATATGTAGTCTTTCAATTTACCTGATAGTATATCTGTATGGATCGATTGTGATGTGTCCGACGTCCGTAAAGGAAAATATGATATTTGAACCTAAATGGTTCTAAATTCGAAAAACACAAAAAATGATGGAATTTTACCCGAATTGGATTGAAAATATCAAGTTGTGTTAAACTTGATAATTGAATTGTTGGTATAAAAACGTTGGATTGTGTTTTGTCCCTATGTCCCTAAAGTAAATATGATATTTGACCATTTGCGGTTCTAAATTCGAAAAACTAAAAAGATGATGGAATTTTGTCGGAATAGATTTGAAAATCAAATTTGATATTTGAATCAAGTTGTCCGAAACTTGATAAATTAAAATTGATGGAATCGGTTGTTGGAATGTAGGATCTCTGATCAACAAATCGCAAAATATGCGGTTCACTCAAGGTATGCCATTATGCTTTTTTAGCTATTCCTAATTTGATTCTTTAATCACTACTTACGTTTATTGATATTTTATGATGGATTTGGAAAAATGTGATATGTTTTTGCAATCATACACATTATCTTGAATAGGAGCTTAAAATTAATATGTAGTCTTTCAATTTACCTGATAGTATGTCTGTATTTGAACCTAAATAGTTCTAAATTCGAAAAACACAAAAAATGATGGATTTTTACCCGAATTGGATTGAAAATATCAAGTTGTGTTAAACTTGATAATTGAATTGTTGGTATAAAAACGTTGGATTGTGTTTTGTCCCTATGTCCCTAAAGTAAATATGATATTTGACCATTTGCGGTTCTAAATTCGAAAAACTAAAAAGATGATGGAATTTTGTCGGAATAGATTTGAAAATCAAATTTGATATTTGAATCAAGTTGTCCGAAACTTGATAAATTAAAATTGATGGAATCGGTTGTTGGAATGTAGGATCTCTGATCAACAAATCGCAAAATATGCGGTTCACTCAAGGTATGCCATTATGCTTTTTTAGCTATTCCTAATTTGATTCTTTAATCACTACTTACGTTTATTGATATTTTATGATGGATTTGGAAAAATGTGATATGTTTTTGCAATCATACACATTATCTTGAATAGGAGCTTAAAATTAATATGTAGTCTTTCAATTTACCTGATAGTATGTCTGTATTTGAACCTAAATAGTTCTAAATTCGAAAAACACAAAAAATGATGGAATTTTACCCGAATTGGATTGAAAATATCAAGTTGTGTTAAACTTGATAATTGAATTGTTGGTATAAAAAGGTTGGGTTGTGTTTTGTCCCTATGTCCCTAAAGTAAATGTGATATTTGACCATTTGCGGTTCTAAATTCGAAAAACTAAAAAGATGATGGAATTTTGTCGGAATAGATTTGAAAATCAAATTTGATATTTGAATCAAGTTGTCCGAAACTTGATAAATTAAAATTGATGGAATCGGTTGTTGGAATGTAGGATCTCTGATCAACAAATCGCAAAATATGCGGTTCACTCAAGGTATGCCATTATGCTTTTTTAGCTATTCCTAATTTAATTCTTTAATCACTACTTACGTTTACTGATATTTTATGATGGATTTGAAAAAATGTGATATGTTTTTGCAATCATACACATTATCTTGAATAGGAGCTTAAAATTAATATGTAGTCTTTCAATTTACCTGATAGTATATCTGTATGGATCGATTGTGATGTGTCCGATGTCCGTAAAGGAAAATATGATATTTGAACCTAAATGGTTCTAAATTCGAAAAACACAAAAAATGATGGAATTTTACCCGAATTGGATTGAAAATATCAAGTTGTGTTAAACTTGATAATTGAATTGTTGGTATAAAAACGTTGGATTGTGTTTTGTCCCTATGTCCCTAAAGTAAATATGATATTTGACCATTTGCGGTTCTAAATTCGAAAAACTAAAAAGATGATGGAATTTTGTCGGAATAGATTTGAAAATCAAATTTGATATTTGAATCAAGTTGTCCGAAACTTGATAAATTAAAATTGATGGAATCGGTTGTTGGAATGTAGGATCTCTGATCAACAAATCGCAAAATATGCGGTTCACTCAAGGTATGCCATTATGCTTTTTTAGCTATTCCTAATTTGATTCTTTAATCACTACTTACGTTTATTGATATTTTATGATGGATTTGGAAAAATGTGATATGTTTTTGCAATCATACACATTATCTTGAATAGGAGCTTAAAATTAATATGTAGTCTTTCAATTTACCTGATAGTATGTCTGTACTTGAACCTAAATAGTTCTAAATTCGAAAAACACAAAAAATGATGGAATTTTACCCGAATTGGATTGAAAATATCAAGTTGTGTTAAACTTGATAATTGAATTGTTGGTATTAAAAGGTTGGATTGTGTTTTGTCCCTATGTCCCTAAAGTAAATATGATATTTGACCATTTGCGGTTCTAAATTCGAAAAACTAAAAAGATGATGGAATTTTGTCGGAATAGATTTGAAAATCAAATTTGATATTTGAATCAAGTTGTCCGAAACTTGATAAATTAAAATTGATGGAATCGGTTGTTGGAATGTAGGATCTCTGATCAACAAATCGCAAAATATGCGGTTCACTCAAGGTATGCCATTATGCTTTTTTAGCTATTCCTAATTTAATTCTTTAATCACTACTTACGTTTATTGATATTTTATGATGGATTTGAAAAAATGTGATATGTTTTTGCAATCATACACATTATCTTGAATAGGAGCTTAAAATTAATATGTAGTCTTTCAATTTACCTGATAGTATATCTGTATGGATCGATTGTGATGTGTCCGATGTCCGTAAAGGAAAATATGATATTTGAACCTAAATGGTTCTAAATTCGAAAAACACAAAAAACGATGGAATTTTACCCGAATTGGATTGAAAATATCAAGTTGTGTTAAACTTGATAATTGAATTGTTGGTATAAAAAGGTTGGATTGTGTTTTGTCCCTATGTCCCTAAAGTAAATATGATATTTGACCATTTGCGGTTCTAAATTCGAAAAACTAAAAAGATGATGGAATTTTGTCGGAATAGATTTGAAAATCAAATTTGATATTTGAATCAAGTTGTCCTAAACTTGATAAATTAAAATTGATGGAATCGGTTGTTGGAATGTAGGATCTCTGATCAACAAATCGCAAAATATGCGGTTCACTCAAGGTGTGCCATTATGCTTTTTTAGCTATTCCTAATTTGATTCTTTAATCACTACTTACGTTTATTGATATTTTATGATGGATTTGAAAAAATGTGATATGTTTTTGCAATCATACACATTATCTTGAATAGGAGCTTAAAATTAATATGTAGTCTTTCAATTTTCCTGATAGTATGTCTGAATGGATCGATTGTGATGTGTCCGATGTCCGTAAATGAAAATATGATATTTGAACCTAAATAGTTCTAAATTCGAAAAACACAAAAAATGATGGAATTTTACCCGAATTGGATTGAAAATATCAAGTTGTGTTAAACTTGATAATTGAATTGTTGGTATAAAAAGGTTGGATTGTGTTTTGTCCCTATTGAAGGTGGAAAAACACAAGAAGGGGGGGGGGGGGGTTGAATTGTGTTTTAAAAATTAAAACTTTTTGCCTAATAGCGACTAAGTATGCAGCGGATAAAAACACAAATTAACGAGAGGGTGCTGAGAGAGAGAAAGAAAGACACAGAATTTATCCTGGTTCCCCTCACAAATCGAGAGTACTCCAGTCCCCTTGTTACTAACAAGAGATTTTCACTATAATCTACTAAAGATTACAAATTGCTCAAGCACACTTGCAAGAGACTTCTCAGGTGCTCAAGTTTCACTAAACAAGAGACTTCTCAAATGCTCAAGTTAAACTTAACAAGAGACTTCTCAAACAAACTTAAGAATAAGAATGAATGTTAAGGAACACTTGATATACTATCAGAGGTGTTTACAAAATACAACTCAATTTGTTCTAAGACTTAGAATGACAGATTTAAAATATGATGTCAGAATGCTTCTTAGTCTTTGAACGCAGTAATAGAACAGTAGTAGGAACAGTAGTCATTTCTTCCATTTGAGTCTTCTATTTATACTTGGAGGAAGATGATGACCGTTGCAGAGAGAGAGGTGCCAGCTGGAATTTACTCGTACAATTGATAGCTGTATATTGCCTTCTTTGGTAAGGAATTCCAATTCCACTACCTAGCTATTCAATTTATCACTCCTCCATTTTGAGTAATAATAGTACGATAGTACAATCCTCAAATGCGCTCCACTTATGGATAAGGTTAACGTTGTACCAACGAATATTCCTTCCTGTGGATGTGACAGAGCCTTGAAGTGGATTGTTCTTCAATCATTGGTTCTATATAGGTCAGCTCTTGAGTGACGTAAATTCCTTTTGCTTCTGATGCTGTTGCCATAGCTTCTTGAGGTCTTTTAGCTTCTGAGTCCTTCAGAGCCTTGTTTTATCCTCAGAGTCACTTTCTTCAGTATTCAAAATTTAAGCTTCTGACGAACAGTGTCGTGCTTTCAGAGCTTGTTTTGACTGGCTTCTCTGCTACTATTCATAGTGCTTCTGAATGAATTTTGACTTATAATTCTGCACACTAGAATAATCATTAGTAATACCAGTTGCAATTTTAATACTTTGTTATCATCAAAACTACTTAAAACATTAGAGGTTCAAGTCAGACCCACTTTGTTCCAACAATCTCCCCCTTTTTGATGATGACAAACCAAAGCATTAAAATTCAATTGTTGTTGATTTAATTTAATTATGATGACTTCAGGTTTCAAAGGTTTGCAATCTCCCCCTGAGTCTGATAATCCATAAGGGTAGGTTTGTAAGCTCCCCCTAAGTTTTATCCATAATTAATTAAAACAGTTTAAGAGTTGATTTATTAACTTAAAATAAATTTTCATATTTAACTCTCAGAAGCATAGTTTTGCAAGCTTTGCTTCTTAGAGTTTAATAATGCTCAGAAGCGGTTTGCAAGCTCTTCTGACATTGTCTATGAATTTTATTTTAGGTTCTTAAATTTTCTCCCCTTTCAATAATCGTACAGAATGAGAAAGAATCATAAGAGATAAATATTGATTCATAATGTATTTAACATAACAGTTTCAGATTGAGCAGTATATGAATGAATCAACATTAATTTTAACGCTACTCTTACTCCCCCTTTTGGCATCAGTCAAAAAGACACAGAAAACCAAGCAGTCAAATGCGTCATAACAAGGCAGTCAAGTCAAAAAGTGATGACAACTAAATTCATTTAATGAATTGTGTTGAAAACCGTCCTGACAAGAGAGCTTGATGACACTATAAAAAGGGATGATTCCTCTCATTTTACTCATCCAGAGTAATCAAGTAACATCAAAAGAAAAACATACAATGGAAAGGCAGGTTACCAAGGATGCTTCAGGCTCAAAAAAAGAGAGCAAGAAGGGAGCAGAGCCCTGGCGCTGCGAAGAAAACAGGCTACGCTATGAGAGAAACAAGGAAGAACTTATTTTAACAGAGTCAGAGGAGGAAGAATTGGGCTCTGATCTGGAAGAGTTCTTATGGACATATGAAGATAATCTAGCAGATTATCCAGCTGAGGTTCAGAAGCTTGCTGATGAAGCACTATCTCTTCTCAAAGAGAAACTGAAGAGTATAGAATCAGAGGCTTCTAAATCTAAGCCTTAGGCTAGATGCAATCATATGTAATAAAGAATCTTTCTATTAATAATAAAAGTTGTTCCTCTACCTATCTCTCGCTCTTTTAAGCTTGCTTTCTTTTTATATACCACATAAGTATTGTCAGAACACCAGTTACCAGACACGCCTCATTCGGTATTGGTGCCCCGTTGTTAAACAGGCTTTAATACTAAGAAGCTATTTCATGAGTAAACAGGAGTACTGATGAGAGGGACTCTTAGGTTTTGAAAATCCTAGGCTTATTAGTTTAAATACTAAGATGCTCTTCAGCATCTTTCACTAGAGTCAGAATTCTTCAAGAGTACCAGACAATATTATGGTATATAGAAAAGTTAAATTTTGAAAAACAAAGATAAAACAAACATATAAGCAAATAACAAACACACAAATATGGATAATATAGATATGAATTAAAAGAAAATTATCCAAAAAATTACACAAGAACTTAACAATAAAACAAGTGCTCAAACATAAGGGTTTAGGGTTTGGGTTGCTGTTGAGTAAGCTTCAGAAGAAGTTCCATCATTGCATCTATCTTCTTGTTTGTAGCTTCACCAGATCTGTTCATGTCTTCTCTTATATCAGCCCTGAATTCATCCATTTCATTTCTTAGTTCCTCTCTTATGTCATGCTTGATTACATCCAGAGCTTCTTGCATAACAGAGGGTATAGCAGATGAAGAAGAGCCTTGGACAAGTACTGGTGGAGATCTTGGAGGAGATGAAGCAACAATGGGAGCTTTTCCTTTATCAGAATCTGGTTTACTAAGGTTCTGATCATTCATAACAGTATCTTCTGTAGCTCCTTGATTCTCAAGAATCTTATTAGTCTCAATGACAGCAATGTGAACAGCTCTATCAACCAATAAGTTTAAGGCTTCTTGTTCAGCAAGCCTCTGACGTTCCATTTCAGCAGCTATCCTAGCCTGCTCTTCATCCAAAGATCTTCTCATACTTTCATCAACAGCAGCTAAAAAGGCTATCCTCTGACATTCTTCTTCATGGTTGAAGAATGTGAGCCTTGGAGCACATGTCCTCTCAGCAATCTCAAATAGTTCCCGTACAGTGTTTGCTCCTCTACCCTTAATCTTACCCTTCAGATGAGTACTGAGAATCCTTAAAGATTCACCAAATAAGTACTCTAATTTCCTGACATCAGCATCCAAATCAGAGGGAAAGATAAGAGCTTCTTCCTCTCTTTGTTTGAACCTCTTAAGTCTAATACCTATAGCATTATTTAGCAGCTCAAGATTTGGTTCAGAGTCAGAATTGAAAAAGGGTAAGGATGAGTCAAAGGGAATGGTTGGTTCAGGTTTCTTTCTTTTGAGTTCAATAATTTTGATTTTGCTGAGATTTGGAGGTATGATATCATCATCAAGATTGATGGAATCCTTGAATATTTGATGTTCAGCTTTAGTTAGGTGTTGGTAAAGCTCAAGAACCTCTTCTAAAACTAGAGGTCTGTTGAGTGGGTCAGGGACAGGTTGTGGTGATTGATGTTGTTGTTCAGTCATGACATTGATTGGTGATGAGTGAGGTGTTTTTTGTTGTTCTTCAGAATGAGCAATTGGCTCATTCTGAACAGGGGTGAATGTAGGTGGATTTACTCGTGAGATGTGATCAAGTGAGGGAGGGGGTGTGTGAATGACCTGTGTGTTTTGTGTTTTATGGACGGGTGGATCATTTGTGAGATTCATGGATGGAAATTGATTTGGTGAATTTGGATTTGAGTTGGTAAATGCAACACCACACATGTGTTGTTCAAGATGTTCTATGACAGAACCTTGATTTGTGGATTGATGGAGAATGGTTGTGTCTACATAAATAGAAGGTTCTTCATCAGAAGAGAGATGAATGGACTTTATGGTGGTTTTCTTTGTGGTTTTCTTGAAAGAGGTTCTCTTTGGTGTAAGAGTTTTCTTTTGTTTTGGGTTGGATTCTCTGATGAGTGTAGCAATTAACTCATCCGAGGCAGTGCTGGTATCTGATGAAGATGATGATGATGGTTTGTGATCAGGTAAGACTACACTAATAGGTATAGTGAAGTCTATGGGTTGAGGTTGATTGGTAGATGATGGAGGTTGAGAAATAGATGGTTTAGCAATAGAGGGTTGAGGTTCAGAACCAATAACCTGAGCTACAGGAATGCTAGAAGTATTAGATTCAGAGATCTTACCTTTTGGTTTAGAAGCTCTGGTCTTTAGTCTCTTTGTAGGTTTAGCAGGGTTCTGATCTTCCTCAGAAGCTGAAGGCCTATCATGCCTTTTCTTTGTCCGCTTTTCCTTCTGAACAGCTTCAGTCATCATATTTTCAGCACCTTCCTCAATCTCATCAGCACTAGCATGTCCTTGATCATCAGAGCCTTCATCAATCATTTCTTGCTCAGTAGTTCTTGGCTTTCTTCTGCTCCTTGTAATATCTCTTGGTCCCTTGAAGATATCCCAATTAGGAACACTTACAACCATTTTCCTGGGCACACTGACCCCAGTTTCTCTTCTTACTGATTCAAGAAAGTTTTTGATGACCTCATCATTATCATGTTCTGATATGGTGGGAAACCCATCACACCAGAAGTACTTTTCGTACACTTGCTGTAGAGGTGTTCTCACTTGAATGATTTCTTCCTTTGTTTTTCTCTTCATGTTGACCAGAACTGATGCATCATACTTAGCAGTTTGGAAAACTCTAAGTTTTTCTTTGGCACTCACAATGTCTGTGAGTTTGGTTTGCCTTATCAGTTCTGAAATTAATCTTGGGTGATGAATGACCGATGGTATTTTAGTTCTACCCTCATTGATGGTAAGGCACATGTGATCAAAAAGAATCTTAGCCAAATTAACTTTTACCCTCTTGTATAAGAACCAGATGAGATGTTTGTGTGGAATGGAGATGGTATCCAATCCACCTTTTCTGGTGAAGATAGTGGACAAACACATTCTGAAAGCAAATTCAAATGTGTTCTTCATGTGCATTACTTTTCCAAAATCCTTTTGTGTGCAACCAGATTTAAAGAGGTCCTGATGAATTGAATCCAAATGCTTGCTTCTCTTATCATACACTTCTATATCTTCTCCTTTGTTGTCTAAACCCAGAATCTTAGCAATGTGTGCCTGAGTTATCACAACATTGATTCCCAAAATATTTGACCTAATTTCCCTTTCTCTATAAGGTTTAAGACCAAGTTCCTTTCTTGTTTTCCCTCGTAATTCCTGGTTCTTCTCAACCATATCCCTGTATTCTTTATCAGCACTTGCTCTATCGTACACTTTAGCCTTCTGCCAGAAATACTTCACTATGTCGTAGTATACGAAGCCATTAAGCATCTCAAAGTAATTTTGCCATTGTTGGTTGTAGAACAAGTATTGAATGTCAATCCCATTCGCTTTCAAACTTTCAAAATCCACGAACTTCTCAGTGAAGAAATCATAAGCATCTGGTCCAGCGTCAGTTTGATGATGTTCGTAGACTAGGTTATCTTTTGAATTGAGATCGATGATGGGTGGTAACGTAGGGTTAAAGGGTTCTTGAACGATTTCGTTTGATGAACGAGCGGCCATTGTTTCAGAAAATTGAGAAGATGAAGATTGGGAATTTTCTGTAAAGCCTAGGGTTGTGTAGGTAGTGATTTTGTGTAAAAAGTTGTGCAAGTGAGTGAAGTGACTTATAAATAGTAACTAGCACACATACACAGAGAAAGTAAACATTGGGAGGGAGCGCGAGCAGTTTTAAAAATTAAATAATATACTTAACTGCCATAATCATCATTAACTGTTCTCTGCCCGTCAGGATCTAGACACGTGTTGAAAAAGTTTAAACAAAGCTGACGCGTGTATAGACAACTGTTGTACACTTACACGTACTGAACGTTTCATTTCTAAAAGGTTCAGAGTCTCACTCATTTGTATCTGACACCTCATCAGAACCTGTTACTCTTCAGAGCCTAAATTATTCAGAGCTTCCCAAGGGATACTCTAAATTATAAGAGGTTCTGATAGAGCTTCAGATGCTAATTCTATTTCTACTTCTCAGAGCTAATTTTCTTCAGAGATATAGTGCATGTTCAAATTCTTTTTGATAAAATCAAATCTTTCAATAGCTAAAGGTTTAGTAAATATATCAGCCCATTGATGTTCAGTATCAATGAATTGAATATCTATTGTACCTTTCTGAACATGATCCCTTATAAAATGATGCTTTATTTCAATATGTTTAGCTCTTGAGTGTTGAATAGGGTTCTTAGACAAATGAATAGCAGCAGTATTGTCACAATATAGTGGAATACTCCTTTCAGCTATGTTATAATCTTCCAACTGATACTTCATCCAGAGAAGCTGTGTGCAGCATTTAGCAGCTGAGATGTATTCTGCTTCTGCTGTAGACAAAGCAGTCTCTTACTGGCCCAAGATATGAGATTCTCACCAATGAATTGGCAATTTCCACTAGTGGATTTCCTCTCAATCTTATCACCAGCATAGTCAGCATCACAGAATCCAACTAGCTTACTATCTAGGGATTTTTTATAAAGAAGTCCTAGATTAGTAGTTCCTTTCAGATATCTAAAGATCCTTTTAACAGCAGTTAAGTGAGGTTCTCTAGGATCTGACTGGAATCTTGCACATAAGCATACACTATATAGAATATCAGGTCTAGATGCTGTAAGGTAGAGTAAAGAACCAATCATACCTCGATACAGCTTCTGATCTACTTTGCTTCCTATCTCTTCTTTGCTTAAGCTGCTGGTAGGATGCATGGGTGTAGACATTATCTTGCAGTCATCAAGGTTGAACTTCTTCAGAAGCTCTTTTGTATACTTGCTTTGATGAATGTAAGTGCCATCTTTTCCTTGATTAATTTGGATTCCAAGGAAGAACTTCAATTCACCCATCATACTCATTTCAAATTCATCCTGCATAAGCTTAGAGAAATTCTTGCAAAGAGAAGCATTAGTTGAACCAAAAATTATATCATCTACATAAATTTGAATGATTAAGATATCTTTCTTAGATGTCTTTCTGAATAATGTATTGTCAATTTGACCTTTTTGAAAACCATTTTCTAAAAGGAAATTACTCAGTCTTTCATACCAAGCTCTTGGAGCTTGTTTGAGACCATAGAGTGATTTCTTAAGTTTATAAACATAATTAGGATTTTTCAAATCCTCAAAACCTGGGGGTTGTTTGACATATACTTCTTCAGAAATAACACCATTAAGAAAGGCGCTCTTAACATCCATTTGGTACAATGTGATTCCATTGTTAACAGCATATGAAAGAAGTAACCTGATTGCTTCCAGTCTTGCTACTGGAGCAAATGTTTCAGTGAAGTCTATACCTTCTTGCTGACTGTAGCCTTGTGCTACCAGTCTAGCTTTATTTCTTACCACTTCACCTTGTTCATTCATCTTGTTTCTAAATACCCACTTAGTTCCAATGATGTTCTTATGTGCTGGTATTGGCACTAAGTCCCATACATCATTTCTTTGAAACTGATTGAGCTCATCCTGCATAGCTACAATCCATCCATCGTCCGTAAGTGCTTCATCAACATTCTTTGGTTCTATCATTGAGATTAGTCCCAGAAGAGAATCAAGTTGTTGATAGTCTGATCTTGTCTTTCTTGGACTTTCTTTGTTTCCAAGAATTAAGTCTTCTGGATGTGATGATCTATATTTGAACTTCCTTCTTGGAGCTTCATCAACATCAGCACTTGGTTGAGTGTCTTCTTCTGAAGTGTCATCATGTTCTTGTGATGCTTCTAATTGAGATGCTTCTTCAGCATCTTCTTCCAATACAGCTTCTGAAGCTTCAACAGCTTCTGATGCTTTTTCAGGTTCTGAATCGATGTATTGGTATGGAACACCTGCATAACTATTATCTTGCTCTGACATTTTACTGTCAGGCTCTTTATCATCAAATCTAACATGTATAGATTCTTCCACTGTGTTGGTTTCAGAATTATACACTCTGTATGCTTTTGAGCGTTCAGAGTAACCTATAAAGATTCCCTTACAAGCTTTGGCATCAAATTTTCTTTTGTAGGCCTTGTTGTTTAGAATGTAACATGTACATCCAAACTGATGAAAGTAAGAGATGTTGGGCTTTCTTCCTTTGAAGAGTTCATATGTTGTTAGATTCAATAGAGGTCTTATATAGATCCTATTTTGAATATAACAAGCTGTGTTTACAGCTTCTGCCCAGAAGTGCTTAGCAAGTTTTGTCTCGTGCATCATGGTTCTTGCCATTTCTTGTAAAGACCTGTTCTTTCTCTCTACAACACCATTTTGTTGTGGTGTTCTAGGAGCAGAGAACTCATGGACAATGCCATGATCTTCACAAAAAGTTGCAAATGGTTCATTTTCAAATTCACCACCATGATCACTTCTAACCTTTAAGATTTTGAGACTTTTCTCATTTTGCACTTGAGTGCAGAAGATGCTGAACACATCATATGCATCATCTTTCACTCTTAGAAACTTTACCCAAGTCCATCTACTGTAATCATCAACAATGACTAATCCATATTTCTTCCCATTGATTGAGGCAGTACTTACTGGACCAAATAAATCAATGTGAAGTAGTTCTAAGGGTCTTGAGGTAGAGACAATGTTTTTAGGTTTAAAAGAAGTTTTTGAAATTTTGCCAATCTGACAAGGACCACACAGAGCATCTGAATGATATTTAAGATTTGGCAGGCCTTTAACCAACTTTAGTTTGCTAAGCTTAGAGATTAATCTCCAGTTAGCATGACCTAAGCGTTGGTGCCAGACCCACTTTTCATCATTCAGAGATAGAAGACAAACTATCTTCTGCTCAGTGAGTTCTGACAGATTCACCTTATAAACATTACCTCTTCTTAATCCTTTAAACAATATGGACTTGTCAGAATCATTGATTACTGTACATGCCTCTTTATCAAATTTAACAATAAATCCGCTATCACAAAATTGACTAATGCTAAGCAGATTATGTTTGAGGCCATCAACTAACCAAACATTTTTAATTGAAAGAGAAGAGTTACCAACTATACCTGTACCAATGATCTTCCCTTTTTGGTTTCCTCCAAACCCCACAGTACCTCCCTCTTTCAGAGTCAGGGTTTGGAACATATGCCTTTCTCCCGTCATATGTCGTGAGCAGCCACTGTCCAGGTACCAGCATTGCTGCTTTGGCCTTCTTAGTGTGCAAACCTGAAGTAAATATTATTTGAGATTTTGGTACCCATATCTTTATGGGTCCTTTTGTGTTAGTCTTTACAGGTCCAGGTGGTCTTTGTTTGAAGGACCTATCAGAGCTTCTAGAGTTAACCACCCTTGTTGAAAAGTTTTTGGGTTTAGTATAGCTCTTGAGCTTTGTTCTTGAATGTGTCAGAGCTTTTTTAGATTTAACATTAGCTTGAGGCTTAACAATCTTAGGTTCTGAGGTTTTATCCTTCAGAGTCTTTGACTTTTGAGCCTCTGGCTTTGATGTTCTATTAGAAGCTGACTCATTTAGAACTTCTGATTGACTCTTTACAAAGACGACCTTAGGTTTTGATTTATCTGTATTGGAGGACTTTGAAGATAATGGATTATCTTTAAAACGGGAGTATCCAAGACCTTCTCCTCTATTTCTACTTACATGATAAATCAAAGAGGCTATTTTACTTCTTTTCATTCCATTGATAAGGAATTCCTGAAGAGCAAATTCATGTTCTGGAGGAACCTTATCATCAAGAACATAATGAGTTTCCATAAATTCATTTCTTGATTTTAGAGACTCATTTTGTTCAATTATTTCATTTGCCTTTTTGGTCAGGTTGTTATAAGCCTTTTTAAGGACCTTACACTCACCTGCCTTTTTGGTTAAAAGTTTTAAGGCATCTTTTAATGAATCTATTAATTCAGAACGAGAAAGTTTAGCAAGTACCTCATCTTCATCTTCTGAATCTGAGTCATCTTCGTGCTCAGAGTTCTCTTGGTCAGAAGCGGTTGCCATCAAGGCTAGGTTTGCTTCTTCTTCCCCATCAGAATCTGATTCCTGATCCAAATCATCCCAAGTGGCAAGGAACCCCTTTTTGAGCTTACTTTTGTATCTTTCTTTGTTAGAGGTTCTCTTGGATGATTTACTCAGGTTCTCTGGGCAGTCAGCAATGAAGTGTCCTGGTTTGTTGCACTTAAAACATTTGTTTTGTTCTTCCTTTTTATCCTTAGAAGTACCAACCTTCTTGGAAGAACCTCCAAACTTACCAGCATACTTCTTGCTTCTCTTAGCCCATTGCGATACTCTTGCAGCCATCAGAACCATTTCTTCTTCTTCATCAGAGTCCATCTCGTGACCTTCTTCAGAAGCTTCTTCATCAGATACTATAACCTTCGCCTTCAGAGCCTTAGAGGAACTCTTGGTGCTTAGTGCTATCCCTTTTAGCTTCTTAGTCGATTCATCAGTCATGAGTTCCATCTCATGACTCTTTAGAGAACTAACCAAGCTTTCAAGAGACACAGTATCTAAATCCTTAGATTCCTGAAACGCTGTCACTTTTGGTCTCCACTTTGGCGGCAAGCTTCTGAGTACTTTCCTTACATGATCAGCCTCAGTATAGCTCTTATCTAAAACTTGAAGTCCAGAAACAAGAATTTGAAACCTAGAGAACATTGTCTCAATGTCCTCTCCGTCCTTCATTTTAAATAATTCATACTGATGTACTAACAAGTTGGCCTTAGCCTCCTTAACTTGTTTATTTCCTTCATACTTGGATTTAAGAGAATCCCAGATAGACTTAGCCGTTCTCTTATCTCCAATTTTCAAGTACTCATCATGAGAGATGGCATTTGTCATCATCCCTTTTACACTGTGGTGCTTCTTATATTCCAGCTTTTGAGTGGGTGTAAAAGCCTTCCTGTCTTTAGAGCTAACAACGCCTTCTAAGTCCATATTTTCAAAGTTCACTCCATCTTCTACCAAATCCCACAGATCACAATCAATCGCCATGATGTGACTGTACATCTTGGTTTTCCAGAATGGATAACCAGTCTCAGTTCCATTGAAAAAGGGAATTTTGTCAGAAGACCTTCTGTCTTTAGAATTAGAATCATAGTCAAATGGAACTTCATTGAGATTCTTCTCAGCAGACATGTTTTTCCTCCCTGAATCTTAACTGTTTCACTGATAGGTGAGAGTTAGGCAACAGCCCAGCTCCTGATACCAATTGAAGGTGGAAAAACACAAGAAGGGGGGGGTTGAATTGTGTTTTAAAAATTAAAACTTTTTGCCTAATAGCGACTAAGTATGCAGCGGATAAAAACACAAATTAACGAGAGGGTGCTGAGAGAGAGAAAGAAAGACACAGAATTTATCCTGGTTCCCCTCACAAATCGAGAGTACTCCAGTCCCCTTGTTACTAACAAGAGATTTTCACTATAATCTACTAAAGATTACAAATTGCTCAAGCACACTTGCAAGAGACTTCTCAGGTGCTCAAGTTTCACTAAACAAGAGACTTCTCAAATGCTCAAGTTAAACTTAACAAGAGACTTCTCAAACAAACTTAAGAATAAGAATGAATGTTAAGGAACACTTGATATACTATCAGAGGTGTTTACAAAATACAACTCAATTTGTTCTAAGACTTAGAATGACAGATTTAAAATATGATGTCAGAATGCTTCTTAGTCTTTGAACGCAGTAATAGAACAGTAGTAGGAACAGTAGTCATTTCTTCCATTTGAGTCTTCTATTTATACTTGGAGGAAGATGATGACCGTTGCAGAGAGAGAGGTGCCAGCTGGAATTTACTCGTACAATTGATAGCTGTATATTGCCTTCTTTGGTAAGGAATTCCAATTCCACTACCTAGCTATTCAATTTATCACTCCTCCATTTTGAGTAATAATAGTACGATAGTACAATCCTCAAATGCGCTCCACTTATGGATAAGGTTAACGTTGTACCAACGAATATTCCTTCCTGTGGATGTGACAGAGCCTTGAAGTGGATTGTTCTTCAATCATTGGTTCTATATAGGTCAGCTCTTGAGTGACGTAAATTCCTTTTGCTTCTGATGCTGTTGCCATAGCTTCTTGAGGTCTTTTAGCTTCTGAGTCCTTCAGAGCCTTGTTTTATCCTCAGAGTCACTTTCTTCAGTATTCAAAATTTAAGCTTCTGACGAACAGTGTCGTGCTTTCAGAGCTTGTTTTGACTGGCTTCTCTGCTACTATTCATAGTGCTTCTGAATGAATTTTGACTTATAATTCTGCACACTAGAATAATCATTAGTAATACCAGTTGCAATTTTAATACTTTGTTATCATCAAAACTACTTAAAACATTAGAGGTTCAAGTCAGACCCACTTTGTTCCAACACCTATGTCCCTAAAGTAAATATGATATTTGACCATTTGCGGTTCTAAATTCGAAAAACAAAAAAGATGATGGAATTTTGTCGGAATAGATTTGAAAATCAAATTTGATATTTGAATCAAGTTGTCCGAAACTTGATAAATTAAAATTGATGGAATCGGTTGTTGGAATGTAGGATCTCTGATCAACAAATCGCAAAATATGCGGTTCACTCAAGGTATGCCATTATGCTTTTTTAGCTATTCCTAATTTAATTCTTTAATCACTACTTACGTTTACTGATATTTTATGATGGATTTGAAAAAATGTGATATGTTTTTGCAATCATACACATTATCTTGAATAGGAACTTAAAATTAATATGTAGTCTTTCAATTTACCTGATAGTATATCTGTATGGATCGATTGTGATGTGTCCGATGTCCGTAAAGGAAAATATGATATTTGAACCTAAATGGTTCTAAATTCGAAAAACACAAAAAACGATGGAATTTTACCCGAATTGGATTGAAAATATCAAGTTGTGTTAAACTTGATAATTGAATTGTTGGTATAAAAAGGTTGGATTGTGTTTTGTCCCTATGTCCCTAAAGTAAATATGATATTTGACCATTTGCGGTTCTAAATTCGAAAAACTAAAAAGATGATGGAATTTTGTCGGAATAGATTTGAAAATCAAATTTGATATTTGAATCAAGTTGTCCGAAACTTGATAAATTAAAATTGATGGAATCGGTTGTTGGAATGTAGGATCTCTGATCAACAAATCGCAAAATATGCGGTTCACTCAAGGTATGCCATTATGCTTTTTTAGCTATTCCTAATTTAATTCTTTAATCACTACTTACGTTTACTGATATTTTATGATGGATTTGAAAAAATGTGATATGTTTTTGCAATCATACACATTATCTTGAATAGGAGCTTAAAATTAATATGTAGTCTTTCAATTTACCTGATAGTATATCTGTATGGATCGATTGTGATGTGTCCGATGTCCGTAAAGGAAAATATGATATTTGAACCTAAATGGTTCTAAATTCGAAAAACACAAAAAACGATGGAATTTTACCCGAATTGGATTGAAAATATCAAGTTGTGTTAAACTTGATAATTGAATTGTTGGTATAAAAAGGTTGGATTGTGTTTTGTCCCTATGTCCCTAAAGTAAATATGATATTTGACCATTTGCGGTTCTAAATTCGAAAAACCAAAAAGATGATGGAATTTTGTCGGAATAGATTTGAAAATCAAATTTGATATTTGAATCGAGTTGTCCTAAACTTGATAAATTAAAATTGATGGAATCGGTGGTTGGAATGTAGGATCTCTGATCAACAAATCGCACAATATGTGGTTCACTCAAAGTGTGCTATTATGCTTTTTTAGCTATTCCTAATTTGATTCTTTAATCACTACTTACGTTTATTGATATTTTATGATGGATTTGGAAAAATGTGATATGTTTTTGCAATCATACACATTATCTTGAATAGGAGCTTAAAATTAATATGTAGTCTTTCAATTTACCTGATAGTATGTCTGAATGGATCGATTGTGATGTGTCCGATGTCCGTAAATGAAAATATGATATTTGAACCTAAATAGTTCTAAATTCGAAAAACACAAAAAATGATGGAATTTTACCCGAATTGGATTGAAAATATCAAGTTGTGTTAAACTTTATAATTGAATTGTTGGTATAAAAAGGTTGGATTGTGTTTTGTCCCTATGTCCCTAAAGTAAATATGATATTTGACCATTTGCGGTTCTAAATTCGAAAAACACAAAAAACGATGGAATTTTACCCGAATTGGATTGAAAATATCAATTTGTGTTAAACTTGATAATTGAATTGTTGGTATAAAAAGGTTGGATTGTGTTTTGTCCCTATGTCCCTAAAGTAAATATGATATTTGACCATTTGCGGTTCTAAATTCGAAAAACTAAAAAGATGATGGAATTTTGTCGGAATAGATTTGAAAATCAAATTTGATATTTGAATCAAGTTGTCCTAAACTTGATAAATTAAAATTGATGGAATCGGTTGTTGGAATGTAGGATCTCTGATCAACAAATCGCAAAATATGCGGTTCACTCAAGGTGTGCCATTATGCTTTTTTAGCTATTCCTAATTTGATTCTTTAATCACTACTTACGTTTATTGATATTTTATGATGGATTTGAAAAAATGTGATATGTTTTTGCAATCATACACATTATCTTGAATAGGAGCTTAAAATTAATATGTAGTCTTTCAATTTTCCTGATAGTATGTCTGAATGGATCGATTGTGATGTGTCCGATGTCCGTAAATGAAAATATGATATTTGAACCTAAATAGTTCTAAATTCGAAAAACACAAAAAATGATGGAATTTTACCCGAATTGGATTGAAAATATCAAGTTGTGTTAAACTTGATAATTGAATTGTTGGTATAAAAAGGTTGGATTGTGTTTTGTCCCTATGTCCCTAAAGTAAATATGATATTTGACCATTTGCGGTTCTAAATTCGAAAAACAAAAAAGATGATGGAATTTTGTCGGAATAGATTTGAAAATCAAATTTGATATTTGAATCGAGTTGTCCTAAACTTGATAAATTAAAATTGATGGAATCGGTGGTTGGAATGTAGGATCTCTGATCAACAAATCGCACAATATGTGGTTCACTCAAAGTGTGCTATTATGCTTTTTTAGCTATTCCTAATTTGATTCTTTAATCACTACTTACGTTTATTGATATTTTATGATGGATTTGGAAAAATGTGATATGTTTTTGCAATCATACACATTATCTTGAATAGGAGCTTAAAATTAATATGTAGTCTTTCAATTTACCTGATAGTATGTCTGAATGGATCGATTGTGATGTGTCCGATGTCCGTAAATGAAAATATGATATTTGAACCTAAATAGTTCTAAATTCGAAAAACACAAAAAATGATGGAATTTTACCCGAATTGGATTGAAAATATCAAGTTGTGTTAAACTTTATAATTGAATTGTTGGTATAAAAAGGTTGGATTGTGTTTTGTCCCTATGTCCCTAAAGTAAATATGATATTTGACCATTTGCGGTTCTAAATTCGAAAAACACAAAAAATGATGGAATTTTACCCGAATTGGATTGAAAATATCAATTTGTGTTAAACTTGATAATTGAATTGTTGGTATAAAAAGGTTGGATTGTGTTTTGTCCCTATGTCCCTAAAGTAAATATGATATTTGACCATTTGCGGTTCTAAATTCGAAAAACTAAAAAGATGATGGAATTTTGTCGGAATAGATTTGAAAATCAAATTTGATATTTGAATCAAGTTGTTCTAAACTTGATAAATTAAAATTGATGGAATCGGTTGTTGGAATGTAGGATCTCTGATCAACAAATCGCAAAATATGCGGTTCACTCAAGGTGTGCCATTATGCTTTTTTAGCTATTCCTAATTTGATTCTTTAATCACTACTTACGTTTATTGATATTTTATGATGGATTTGAAAAAATGTGATATGTTTTTGCAATCATACACATTATCTTGAATAGGAGCTTAAAATTAATATGTAGTCTTTCAATTTTCCTGATAGTATGTCTGAATGGATCGATTGTGATGTGTCCGATGTCCGTAAATGAAAATATGATATTTGAACCTAAATAGTTCTAAATTCGAAAAACACAAAAAATGATGGAATTTTACCCGAATTGGATTGAAAATATCAAGTTGTGTTAAACTTGATAATTGAATTGTTGGTATAAAAAGGTTGGATTGTGTTTTGTCCCTATGTCCCTAAAGTAAATATGATATTTGACCATTTGCGGTTCTAAATTCGAAAAACAAAAAAGATGATGGAATTTTGTCGGAATAGATTTGAAAATCAAATTTGATATTTGAATCGAGTTGTCCTAAACTTGATAAATTAAAATTGATGGAATCGGTGGTTGGAATGTAGGATCTCTGATCAATAAATCGCACAATATGTGGTTCACTCAAAGTGTGCTATTATGCTTTTTTAGCTATTCCTAATTTGATTCTTTAATCACTACTTACGTTTATTGATATTTTATGATGGATTTGGAAAAATGTGATATGTTTTTGCAATCATACACATTATCTTGAATAGGAGCTTAAAATTAATATGTAGTCTTTCAATTTACCTGATAGTATGTCTGAATGGATCGATTGTGATGTGTCCGATGTCCGTAAATGAAAATATGATATTTGAACCTAAATAGTTCTAAATTCGAAAAACACAAAAAATGATGGAATTTTACCCGAATTGGATTGAAAATATCAAGTTGTGTTAAACTTGATAATTGAATTGTTGGTATAAAAAGGTTGGATTGTGTTTTGTCCCTATGTCCCTAAAGTAAATATGATATTTGACCATTTGCGGTTCTAAATTCGAAAAACTAAAAAGATGATGGAATTTTGTCGGAATAGATTTGAAAATCAAATTTGATATTTGAATCGAGTTGTCCTAAACTTGATAAATTAAAATTGATGGAATCGGTGGTTGGAATGTAGGATCTCTGATCAACAAATCGCACAATATGTGGTTCACTCAAAGTGTGCTATTATGCTTTTTTAGCTATTCCTAATTTGATTCTTTAATCACTACTTACGTTTATTGATATTTTAAGATGGATTTGGAAAAATGTGATATGTTTTTGCAATCATACACATTATCTTGAATAGGAGCTTAAAATTAATATGTAGTCTTTCAATTTACCTGATAGTATGTCTGAATGGATCGATTGTGATGTGTCTGATGTCCGTAAATGAAAATATGATATTTGAACCTAAATAGTTCTAAATTCGAAAAACACAAAAAATGATGGAATTTTACCCGAATTGGATTGAAAATATCAAGTTGTGTTAAACTTTATAATTGAATTGTTGGTATAAAAAGGTTGGATTGTGTTTTGTCCCTATGTCCCTAAAGTAAATATGATATTTGACCATTTGCGGTTCTAAATTCGAAAAACACAAAAAACGATGGAATTTTACCCGAATTGGATTGAAAATATCAATTTGTGTTAAACTTGATAATTGAATTGTTGGTATAAAAAGGTTGGATTGTGTTTTGTCCCTATGTCCCTAAAGTAAATATGATATTTGACCATTTGCGGTTCTAAATTCGAAAAACTAAAAAGATGATGGAATTTTGTCGGAATAGATTTGAAAATCAAATTTGATATTTGAATCAAGTTGTCCTAAACTTGATAAATTAAAATTGATGGAATCGGTTGTTGGAATGTAGGATCTCTGATCAACAAATCGCAAAATATGCGGTTCACTCAAGGTGTGCCATTATGCTTTTTTAGCTATTCCTAATTTGATTCTTTAATCACTACTTACGTTTATTGATATTTTATGATGGATTTGAAAAAATGTGATATGTTTTTGCAATCATACACATTATCTTGAATAGGAGCTTAAAATTAATATGTAGTCTTTCAATTTTCCTGATAGTATGTCTGAATGGATCGATTGTGATGTGTCCGATGTCCGTAAATGAAAATATGATATTTGAACCTAAATAGTTCTAAATTCGAAAAACACAAAAAATGATGGAATTTTACCCGAATTGGATTGAAAATATCAAGTTGTGTTAAACTTGATAATTGAATTGTTGGTATAAAAAGGTTGGATTGTGTTTTGTCCCTATGTCCCTAAAGTAAATATGATATTTGACCATTTGCGGTTCTAAATTCGAAAAACAAAAAAGATGATGGAATTTTGTCGGAATAGATTTGAAAATCAAATTTGATATTTGAATCGAGTTGTCCTAAACTTGATAAATTAAAATTGATGGAATCGGTGGTTGGAATGTAGGATCTCTGATCAATAAATCGCACAATATGTGGTTCACTCAAAGTGTGCTATTATGCTTTTTTAGCTATTCCTAATTTGATTCTTTAATCACTACTTACGTTTATTGATATTTTATGATGGATTTGGAAAAATGTGATATGTTTTTGCAATCATACACATTATCTTGAATAGGAGCTTAAAATTAATATGTAGTCTTTCAATTTACCTGATAGTATGTCTGAATGGATCGATTGTGATGTGTCCGATGTCCGTAAATGAAAATATGATATTTGAACCTAAATAGTTCTAAATTCGAAAAACACAAAAAATGATGGAATTTTACCCGAATTGGATTGAAAATATCAAGTTGTGTTAAACTTTATAATTGAATTGTTGGTATAAAAAGGTTGGATTGTGTTTTGTCCCTATGTCCCTAAAGTAAATATGATATTTGACCATTTGCGGTTCTAAATTCGAAAAACACAAAAAATGATGGAATTTTACCCGAATTGGATTGAAAATATCAATTTGTGTTAAACTTGATAATTGAATTGTTGGTATAAAAAGGTTGGATTGTGTTTTGTCCCTATGTCCCTAAAGTAAATATGATATTTGACCATTTGCGGTTCTAAATTCGAAAAACTAAAAAGATGATGGAATTTTGTCGGAATAGATTTGAAAATCAAATTTGATATTTGAATCAAGTTGTCCTAAACTTGATAAATTAAAATTGATGGAATCGGTTGTTGGAATGTAGGATCTCTGATCAACAAATCGCAAAATATGCGGTTCACTCAAGGTGTGCCATTATGCTTTTTTAGCTATTCCTAATTTGATTCTTTAATCACTACTTACGTTTATTGATATTTTATGATGGATTTGAAAAAATGTGATATGTTTTTGCAATCATACACATTATCTTGAATAGGAGCTTAAAATTAATATGTAGTCTTTCAATTTTCCTGATAGTATGTCTGAATGGATCGATTGTGATGTGTCCGATGTCCGTAAATGAAAATATGATATTTGAACCTAAATAGTTCTAAATTCGAAAAACACAAAAAATGATGGAATTTTACCCGAATTGGATTGAAAATATCAAGTTGTGTTAAACTTGATAATTGAATTGTTGGTATAAAAAGGTTGGATTGTGTTTTGTCCCTATGTCCCTAAAGTAAATATGATATTTGACCATTTGCGGTTCTAAATTCGAAAAACAAAAAAGATGATGGAATTTTGTCGGAATAGATTTGAAAATCAAATTTGATATTTGAATCGAGTTGTCCTAAACTTGATAAATTAAAATTGATGGAATCGGTGGTTGGAATGTAGGATCTCTGATCAATAAATCGCACAATATGTGGTTCACTCAAAGTGTGCTATTATGCTTTTTTAGCTATTCCTAATTTGATTCTTTAATCACTACTTACGTTAATTGATATTTTATGATGGATTTGGAAAAATGTGATATGTTTTTGCAATCATACACATTATCTTGAATAGGAGCTTAAAATTAATATGTAGTCTTTCAATTTACCTGATAGTATGTCTGAATGGATCGATTGTGATGTGTCCGATGTCCGTAAATGAAAATATGATATTTGAACCTAAATAGTTCTAAATTCGAAAAACACAAAAAATGATGGAATTTTACCCGAATTGGATTGAAAATATCAAGTTGTGTTAAACTTGATAATTGAATTGTTGGTATAAAAAGGTTGGATTGTGTTTTGTCCCTATGTCCCTAAAGTAAATATGATATTTGACCATTTGCGGTTCTAAATTCGAAAAACTAAAAAGATGATGGAATTTTGTCGGAATAGATTTGAAAATCAAATTTGATATTTGAATCGAGTTGTCCTAAACTTGATAAATTAAAATTGATGGAATCGGTGGTTGGAATGTAGGATCTCTGATCAACAAATCGCACAATATGTGGTTCACTCAAAGTGTGCTATTATGCTTTATTAGCTATTCCTAATTTGATTCTTTAATCACTACTTACGTTTATTGATATTTTAAGATGGATTTGGAAAAATGTGATATGTTTTTGCAATCATACACATTATCTTGAATAGGAGCTTAAAATTAATATGTAGTCTTTCAATTTACCTGATAGTATGTCTGAATGGATCGATTGCGATGTGTCTGATGTCCGTAAATGAAAATATGATATTTGAACCTAAATAGTTCTAAATTCGAAAAACACAAAAAATGATGGAATTTTACCCGAATTGGATTGAAAATATCAAGTTGTGTTAAACTTTATAATTGAATTGTTGGTATAAAAAGGTTGGATTGTGTTTTGTCCCTATGTCCCTAAAGTAAATATGATATTTGACCATTTGCGGTTCTAAATTCGAAAAACACAAAAAACGATGGAATTTTACCCGAATTGGATTGAAAATATCAATTTGTGTTAAACTTGATAATTGAATTGTTGGTATAAAAAGGTTGGATTGTGTTTTGTCCCTATGTCCCTAAAGTAAATATGATATTTGACCATTTGCGGTTCTAAATTCGAAAAACTAAAAAGATGATGGAATTTTGTCGGAATAGATTTGAAAATCAAATTTGATATTTGAATCAAGTTGTCCTAAACTTGATAAATTAAAATTGATGGAATCGGTTGTTGGAATGTAGGATCTCTGATCAACAAATCGCAAAATATGCGGTTCACTCAAGGTGTGCCATTATGCTTTTTTAGCTATTCCTAATTTGATTCTTTAATCACTACTTACGTTTATTGATATTTTATGATGGATTTGAAAAAATGTGATATGTTTTTGCAATCATACACATTATCTTGAATAGGAGCTTAAAATTAATATGTAGTCTTTCAATTTTCCTGATAGTATGTCTGAATGGATCGATTGTGATGTGTCCGATGTCCGTAAATGAAAATATGATATTTGAACCTAAATAGTTCTAAATTCGAAAAACACAAAAAATGATGGAATTTTACCCGAATTGGATTGAAAATATCAAGTTGTGTTAAACTTGATAATTGAATTGTTGGTATAAAAAGGTTGGATTGTGTTTTGTCCCTATGTCCCTAAAGTAAATATGATATTTGACCATTTGCGGTTCTAAATTCGAAAAACAAAAAAGATGATGGAATTTTGTCGGAATAGATTTGAAAATCAAATTTGATATTTGAATCGAGTTGTCCTAAACTTGATAAATTAAAATTGATGGAATCGGTGGTTGGAATGTAGGATCTCTGATCAATAAATCGCACAATATGTGGTTCACTCAAAGTGTGCTATTATGCTTTTTTAGCTATTCCTAATTTGATTCTTTAATCACTACTTACGTTTATTGATATTTTATGATGGATTTGGAAAAATGTGATATGTTTTTGCAATCATACACATTATCTTGAATAGGAGCTTAAAATTAATATGTAGTCTTTCAATTTACCTGATAGTATGTCTGAATGGATCGATTGTGATGTGTCCGATGTCCGTAAATGAAAATATGATATTTGAACCTAAATAGTTCTAAATTCGAAAAACACAAAAAATGATGGAATTTTACCCGAATTGGATTGAAAATATCAAGTTGTGTTAAACTTGATAATTGAATTGTTGGTATAAAAAGGTTGGATTGTGTTTTGTCCCTATGTCCCTAAAGTAAATATGATATTTGACCATTTGCGGTTCTAAATTCGAAAAACTAAAAAGATGATGGAATTTTGTCGGAATAGATTTGAAAATCAAATTTGATATTTGAATCAAGTTGTCCGAAACTTGATAAATTAAAATTGATGGAATCGGTTGTTGGAATGTAGGATCTCTGATCAACAAATCGCAAAATATGCGGTTCACTCAAGGTATGCCATTATGCTTTTTTAGCTATTCCTAATTTGATTCTTTAATCACTACTTACGTTTATTGATATTTTATGATGGATTTGGAAAAATGTGATATGTTTTTGCAATCATACACATTATCTTGAATAGGAGCTTAAAATTAATATGTAGTCTTTCAATTTACCTGATAGTATGTCTGTATTTGAACCTAAATAGTTCTAAATTCGTAAAACACAAAAAATGATGGAATTTTACCCGAATTGGATTGAAAATATCAAGTTGTGTTAAACTTGATAATTGAATTGTTGGTATAAAAAGGTTGGATTGTGTTTTGTCCCTATGTCCCTAAAGTAAATATGATATTTGACCATTTGCGGTTCTAAATTCGAAAAACTAAAAAGATGATGGAATTTTGTCGGAATAGATTTGAAAATCAAATTTGATATTTGAATCAAGTTGTCCGAAACTTGATAAATTAAAATTGATGGAATCGGTTGTTGGAATGTAGGATCTCTGATCAACAAATCGCAAAATATGCGGTTCACTCAAGGTATGCCATTATGCTTTTTTAGCTATTCCTAATTTAATTCTTTAATCACTACTTACGTTTACTGATATTTTATGATGGATTTGAAAAAATGTGATATGTTTTTGCAATCATACACATTATCTTGAATAGGAGCTTAAAATTAATATGTAGTCTTTCAATTTACCTGATAGTATATCTGTATGGATCGATTGTTGTAACAGCCCGTTTTTCAAAGGCCAAAAAGTCACTATAAATTTTTTTTTTTCTTTTCTTTTTCAACTAACACTCAGAGTGCGCATATAATATTTTTCAATGAGCCGGCATTCAAATATACAAAAGACTCATTACCATAGGTGCTTCGACGAGCAAAGTGTATCCCTGAATAATTACAACCCAAGTCTAAGTATTCGAATACTTATAACAAAACAAGATAGACAACCCTATGCTAACCAAAAAGCACGGTGCACAAAACACACCGGCGCATAGTCTAACTATACTAAAACTCCAGCCACTCACTGGGCCTGGAACAGCCACCGTCGTCACCACGACCTAACCCATCACCTGGGTGGGATGAGCCCGCAAATGAAAGAAAGGGTCACCACAAAATACAAGTATATATATATAACCGGTGCGAAAGATTGTACACATAACAATAATTCCACAAAACACAAGAGAAAGCTCTTAACCAACAAAGCAATTCCCACCAACGGGTTCATATAAGCAATGCACACGTAGCCTATAATGCAACCTCTACAATGCGTGGTACTAACCCTAGCTACCACGATGCATGAGTTTAATTCCGGAATCGTAGGTCCATCCCCTACTAACAAACCAAATACAAAACCCGTAGCCCATCACGGTCACTACGAAACCTGATAAAACACCGTAGAACAATAATAAAATCCCGTAGCCCATCTCGGACACTACGAAGATTAGAGTGGACCCAATCTCTGTCAATCACACCCCGTAGCCCATCACGGACACTACGTATTATAAACCACATAAACACCGTGAAACATCAATAAAATCCCGTAGCCCATCACGGACACTACGAAGATTAGAGTGGACCCAATCTCTGTCAATCACACCCCGTAGCCCATCACGGACACTACGTATTATGCCCACTAAAATAAACACCAGTGGACCCAATCTCTGTCAGTCGCACCCCGTAGTCCCCTCTCGCAACTACTTACTAACAATGCATGAACATACGATCTTCAAATCTATGCTAATGCAACACGTACATATATTGTCACAATCATATGTACAACCCACACAAACATACATATATATCTAATCATATGTATTCCAAACACCTGTTCATACATATATTCTCATAATCATATGTAAACAGCGCAAATATTTTAAACACGTTCTCATCACGAGAATACATAATACAAACATGCCAAAACACACAGCAATTGCATACACCGCATAACAAAGCATGTCGTAACCATTTCGAAAGACGGAAATAAAGTGGAGCCCTTACCTCGTCAAGCACTCAACTATCACACGATCGCACAACACTTACTTGCTTCCTAAAACAAGCAAAGTATTCAATCAAAACCATAACCAATCAATCCTTAATGATTTGGACTCTAGAACCCCAAAACCCAAAGGTTCTCTAAGGTAAAATCCTTCTTTCGGATACCATACCCAAAACTATCGTATTGATCAACACTCATGAGTTATATGTACTATTTTTAGGACCCAAAACAATAGGCCAAAGTCTTAAATAAATTGAAATGCAAAATGGCCGTTTTCTTGCGTTACAAGCTACGTACTTTCCGAGTACCCGAAAAACTCGTTTCCAATCCCAACCACTTCCATAAATTAATAAAAAGGGATTAGAAAGCTAAAAACCCAGTTTAGAAATCAAAATCCAAAATCTCAACTCCCAGAGCTCGCCCTGGCGAGTTGGTGGCGAGTAAAGGCAGAGAGTACTGGTCTTACTCGCTCTGGAGCTCGCCCTGGCGAGTTGTCAAGACCTGTGACACTCGCCCTGGCGAGTAACCGCTCGCCCGGCGAGTTGCACCTGTCATGACAGCACAAGACAGCAACTCACACCACCTTTTTCCACCCAAACCTAGTTTGATTCTATTAGTTCCCAACACTTTATCAAGGCATAAAAGCAAACCATTTTCATAAATTAAGCAACACATTTCCGAAAGCATGTTGGTTGCTTCGAGTGCAAGTTATTGGATTTTCATTTCCAAAATCAAAACCAAATCCAAGCACAAGTTTTATTACGGGCCTTAACCGTCCGGTAATCATTTTCAAACATGTTTTCAAGGTAAAAAGCGACACCACATGTCACAAAAGTTTTAAACCATTTTTGACCCCAAAACACTACCCAAAAACTCTTAGAAAATATTTTCATAAACCACAAAATATTTTTCATCGGATTTTCTAAAACAAAACCATACAACGCATTTCCCTTTCATCCAAAGGTTCAAAGACAACTTTTCTTTTCAAAACCTTACAACATAATCTCATGTAATTGATCAATACTCTAAACTTTCAAAACCCTAACTTTTCTCATGAGATTCTCACAAACTCATGGAAAACAAAAATAACAAAGCCTACACATGCTTACTACACCCTCATGAACAACTTTCATGGAACAAAAACCCTTCACAACCAATTCTTATGAAATTTCTCCCAAGAACATAATCATAAAAATCCTAACTCCCTAAGAATCTTAGCCAAACAAGGATAGGGAATAGGTTTAGTTACCTTAGGAAGAAGAATCTCACAACTCCAAGCTTTCAACCAAGCTTCTAATCAAGTGATATGGTGAAGGAATGCAATTTTGCTCAAGGTTGGAAGAGAGAAAGAAAGTCACGGCCAAGAGAAGAAGAATGAAGTGAATGTGTGATTTCTCTAAGTCCACAAAGTGACTTCCAAAAGTCTACTAAATAATGGTCATAAGGCATTGTGGCCATTGGATCAAATAGGATAAAGTTCTAAGATCACATCCTAGCCATTGGACCAAATCCAAGTCTATCCTCACGAGATATTTCCCATAACCTCATACAACGAAACGCACGCTCAGTCCTCGCGCATCGCGACGGACGAAACTCGCAAAAACATAAAACCTACGGAAAGAACGTCTAACGTTTCTCCATTCCAAAACTTATCGCCGAATCTATTTCCGCGACTGCAATTTTCTTCCACACCTTAGAAAATTATTCTCAGAATATATCCTAACTCACGCAGATATATAAAACTTCCATCCGAAACCTCACTCAAAACAGACGCAGTAAGATTTTCCATCCGCGGGCAAAATCCTACTCGTTTTTCCAAAAACAAGAATAATCCAAAACTCGTTATTCTAAGACCACAGAAATCTCCTCATACTTAAAAGAGGACTACGACCCAAAAGTCTGTGCCTTTCCAGCGCACGAGCACAAAACAGGCTCCGTTTCAGCAAAAATCTCATTATTGTGACGATACCCACAAAACCGCCTCACCAAAAACCCTAAAACTCGTAGCCGACACCAGAGTTCCTTAGAAAATTGTACAGTGAAATCTTCGGTCTTACATTACTACCCTCCAAAAAGAAGTTTCGTCCTCGAAACTAAAGGTAAGAGTAACAACTCAACTAATTATTACCATCACCAACACAACAAAATCCCTTCGGATTAGGTGCAGCCACACAGATGCTAACACCGGGTGAAGTCACACAGATACTCTCACCAACACACTGGCACAACCGTGCACCAACCGCAACACTCAACGAGTTCACCACTCAAAAATTAACCTCACAACAGAGGTTCTCAACCTCTAGTTCCTCTAAAGTCCAAAGGTTCACACAAAAATTTTCCAAAACCACTTCCCTCGCCTCCGTGACATAGCCTAAACCACCATGTTCACACGAAGCAGGGACTGGCTACCCTCCAAAAAGAAACACAGGTCTCTCTGTGCACCACCAAAGCTAGCAAAAATTAGTCAGTTCCATTCAACACGACTTCGTCTATTATCAACAATCATTATCTAACGACACTAGGTCCACCGACCCTTTACACGCAAAACGCGAAATCCCAAATTGCCACTAACAGTGCAAACATGCTATACTACTACTAAGTCCTCCACAAAGTAGAAACATTCCAAAACAACCACAGTAACAAAACAAACAAAAGCCCACACCAAGACACGCAAAAGTGGGTTGTCCCCAAACAACAACAAACAATGCAGTAAAGTGTTACCTGCAATCTGGCAATCCTCATGCCGCATTCGCCGACGACCCGGCTTTTGGGGCTTTGCAATCTCTCACAAAATGACCCGGCTTTTGACAGTTGAAACAAACAGCTCCTGGTCCCCTATTTCCACACTCAACTGCATAATGGCCCCCTTGACCACATCGGTAACAAGTCTGTTTCTCTCCATCCCGACTCCCTCGAGTCCCTTGATTCTCAGAGCGTCCCGGTCCTCTATTATTTTGGGAACGGTTACCAGACATATCCCCTTGCTTCCTCTTATTTTGACCCGAACTCGGATTCTGACCACTTGGATTACTAGGTCCTCCAACACTAAAATCACCCTGGCGGTTCTCCCGCTTCTTCCTCATATCCTCTACCTCTTGGCACTTCTCTACCAAGACTTGAAACTGACGAATACCCAACGGCACCACTGCATCTTGCAGTTCATACCTCAAACCATCCTGAAAGCGACGACACATATAGGTCTCATCTATCCCATCCCTAAAGAAGCGGAAGTAACGGGACAATGATTCAAACTTTTTGGCATAGGCTTCCACTTTCATGCCACCCTGCCGCAGCTGCAGGAATTCCTCTCCGTACCTCTCCCTCGCAGTCTCGGGAAAGTACTTAGCTAAGAACCTCCTCTTGAAGTTCTCCCAATTTACCTCCTCATCAGCATTTCCCATAATGAGCCTGGTGTTCCCCCACCAATATTCAGAACTACCCTGCAACTGATAGGTAGCTAACACCACCTTCTCTCCTTCTGGACAATGAATTGCCCCGAATATTCTCTCCACAGATTGGAGCCACAAGTCAGCAGTTTCCGAACCTCCCTCCCCATTAAACCTTGGAGGAGTCTGCTGATTGAAACTCGTAAGAACCCGAGATGCAGCAGCTATAATCTCCCTCTCACGCTTCTCTGCATCCCTCTGCGCCTTAGCATGAGTTTGCGCAGTCACAGCAGCTGCCATGGTATGCATGGCATAAGCCATCTGATTCACATCAACCTCTGGTACTACAGGAACTGGATTCGCCCTTCTTGGCGGCATTCTATTCTGCACGATACCAATTCTGATTAGGTCCTTAGTCAAACAATCATGGATCCTAACAGAATATCTCACTCCACGGATTACTAACTCGAAACCCGACACAGAACAAACACTAGAACTAACTCCACCCTAGTTACGTTCTAACCGACTCTGGACTAACGACTCAGTATACACTTTCCCTTTGAAGATTTAAAGCCGTGCTCTGATACCAATTGTAACAGCCCGTTTTTCAAAGGCCAAAAAGTCACTATAAATTTTTTTTTTCTTTTCTTTTTCAACTAACACTCAGAGTGCGCATATAATATTTTTCAATGAGCCGGCATTCAAATATACAAAAGACTCATTACCATAGGTGCTTCGACGAGCAAAGTGTATCCCTGAATAATTACAACCCAAGTCTAAGTATTCGAATACTTATAACAAAACAAGATAGACAACCCTATGCTAACCAAAAAGCACGGTGCACAAAACACACCGGCGCATAGTCTAACTATACTAAAACTCCAGCCACTCACTGGGCCTGGAACAGCCACCGTCGTCACCACGACCTAACCCATCACCTGGGTGGGATGAGCCCGCAAATGAAAGAAAGGGTCACCACAAAATACAAGTATATATATATAACCGGTGCGAAAGATTGTACACATAACAATAATTCCACAAAACACAAGAGAAAGCTCTTAACCAACAAAGCAATTCCCACCAACGGGTTCATATAAGCAATGCACACGTAGCCTATAATGCAACCTCTACAATGCGTGGTACTAACCCTAGCTACCACGATGCATGAGTTTAATTCCGGAATCGTAGGTCCATCCCCTACTAACAAACCAAATACAAAACCCGTAGCCCATCACGGTCACTACGAAACCTGATAAAACACCGTAGAACAATAATAAAATCCCGTAGCCCATCTCGGACACTACGAAGATTAGAGTGGACCCAATCTCTGTCAATCACACCCCGTAGCCCATCACGGACACTACGTATTATAAACCACATAAACACCGTGAAACATCAATAAAATCCCGTAGCCCATCACGGACACTACGAAGATTAGAGTGGACCCAATCTCTGTCAATCACACCCCGTAGCCCATCACGGACACTACGTATTATGCCCACTAAAATAAACACCAGTGGACCCAATCTCTGTCAGTCGCACCCCGTAGTCCCCTCTCGCAACTACTTACTAACAATGCATGAACATACGATCTTCAAATCTATGCTAATGCAACACGTACATATATTGTCACAATCATATGTACAACCCACACAAACATACATATATATCTAATCATATGTATTCCAAACACCTGTTCATACATATATTCTCATAATCATATGTAAACAGCGCAAATATTTTAAACACGTTCTCATCACGAGAATACATAATACAAACATGCCAAAACACACAGCAATTGCATACACCGCATAACAAAGCATGTCGTAACCATTTCGAAAGACGGAAATAAAGTGGAGCCCTTACCTCGTCAAGCACTCAACTATCACACGATCGCACAACACTTACTTGCTTCCTAAAACAAGCAAAGTATTCAATCAAAACCATAACCAATCAATCCTTAATGATTTGGACTCTAGAACCCCAAAACCCAAAGGTTCTCTAAGGTAAAATCCTTCTTTCGGATACCATACCCAAAACTATCGTATTGATCAACACTCATGAGTTATATGTACTATTTTTAGGACCCAAAACAATAGGCCAAAGTCTTAAATAAATTGAAATGCAAAATGGCCGTTTTCTTGCGTTACAAGCTACGTACTTTCCGAGTACCCGAAAAACTCGTTTCCAATCCCAACCACTTCCATAAATTAATAAAAAGGGATTAGAAAGCTAAAAACCCAGTTTAGAAATCAAAATCCAAAATCTCAACTCCCAGAGCTCGCCCTGGCGAGTTGGTGGCGAGTAAAGGCAGAGAGTACTGGTCTTACTCGCTCTGGAGCTCGCCCTGGCGAGTTGTCAAGACCTGTGACACTCGCCCTGGCGAGTAACCGCTCGCCCGGCGAGTTGCACCTGTCATGACAGCACAAGACAGCAACTCACACCACCTTTTTCCACCCAAACCTAGTTTGATTCTATTAGTTCCCAACACTTTATCAAGGCATAAAAGCAAACCATTTTCATAAATTAAGCAACACATTTCCGAAAGCATGTTGGTTGCTTCGAGTGCAAGTTATTGGATTTTCATTTCCAAAATCAAAACCAAATCCAAGCACAAGTTTTATTACGGGCCTTAACCGTCCGGTAATCATTTTCAAACATGTTTTCAAGGTAAAAAGCGACACCACATGTCACAAAAGTTTTAAACCATTTTTGACCCCAAAACACTACCCAAAAACTCTTAGAAAATATTTTCATAAACCACAAAATATTTTTCATCGGATTTTCTAAAACAAAACCATACAACGCATTTCCCTTTCATCCAAAGGTTCAAAGACAACTTTTCTTTTCAAAACCTTACAACATAATCTCATGTAATTGATCAATACTCTAAACTTTCAAAACCCTAACTTTTCTCATGAGATTCTCACAAACTCATGGAAAACAAAAATAACAAAGCCTACACATGCTTACTACACCCTCATGAACAACTTTCATGGAACAAAAACCCTTCACAACCAATTCTTATGAAATTTCTCCCAAGAACATAATCATAAAAATCCTAACTCCCTAAGAATCTTAGCCAAACAAGGATAGGGAATAGGTTTAGTTACCTTAGGAAGAAGAATCTCACAACTCCAAGCTTTCAACCAAGCTTCTAATCAAGTGATATGGTGAAGGAATGCAATTTTGCTCAAGGTTGGAAGAGAGAAAGAAAGTCACGGCCAAGAGAAGAAGAATGAAGTGAATGTGTGATTTCTCTAAGTCCACAAAGTGACTTCCAAAAGTCTACTAAATAATGGTCATAAGGCATTGTGGCCATTGGATCAAATAGGATAAAGTTCTAAGATCACATCCTAGCCATTGGACCAAATCCAAGTCTATCCTCACGAGATATTTCCCATAACCTCATACAACGAAACGCACGCTCAGTCCTCGCGCATCGCGACGGACGAAACTCGCAAAAACATAAAACCTACGGAAAGAACGTCTAACGTTTCTCCATTCCAAAACTTATCGCCGAATCTATTTCCGCGACTGCAATTTTCTTCCACACCTTAGAAAATTATTCTCAGAATATATCCTAACTCACGCAGATATATAAAACTTCCATCCGAAACCTCACTCAAAACAGACGCAGTAAGATTTTCCATCCGCGGGCAAAATCCTACTCGTTTTTCCAAAAACAAGAATAATCCAAAACTCGTTATTCTAAGACCACAGAAATCTCCTCATACTTAAAAGAGGACTACGACCCAAAAGTCTGTGCCTTTCCAGCGCACGAGCACAAAACAGGCTCCGTTTCAGCAAAAATCTCATTATTGTGACGATACCCACAAAACCGCCTCACCAAAAACCCTAAAACTCGTAGCCGACACCAGAGTTCCTTAGAAAATTGTACAGTGAAATCTTGGGTCTTACAATTGTGATGTGTCCGATGTCCGTAAAGGAAAATATGATATTTGAACCTAAATGGTTCTAAATTCGAAAAACACAAAAAACGATGGAATTTTACCCGAATTGGATTGAAAATATCAAGTTGTGTTAAACTTGATAATTGAATTGTTGGTATAAAAAGGTTGGATTGTGTTTTGTCCCTATGTCCCTAAAGTAAATATGATATTTGACCATTTGCGGTTCTAAATTCGAAAAACCAAAAAGATGATGGAATTTTGTCGGAATAGATTTGAAAATCAAATTTGATATTTGAATCAAGTTGTCCTAAACTTGATAAATTAAAATTGATGGAATCGGTTGTTGGAATGTAGGATCTCTGATCAACAAATCGCAAAATATGCGGTTCACTCAAGGTGTGCCATTATGCTTTTTTAGCTATTCCTAATTTGATTCTTTAATCACTACTTACGTTTATTGATATTTTATGATGGATTTGGAAAAATGTGATATGTTTTTGCAATCATACACATTATCTTGAATAGGAGCTTAAAATTAATATGTAGTCTTTCAATTTACCTGATAGTATGTCTGAATGGATCAATTGTGATGTGTCCGATGTCGGTAAATGAAAATATGATATTTGAACCTAAATAGTTCTAAATTCGAAAAACACAAAAAATGATGGAATTTTACCCGAATTGGATTGAAAATATCAAGTTGTGTTAAACTTTATAATTGAATTGTTGGTATAAAAAGGTTGGATTGTGTTTTGTCCCTATGTCCCTAAAGTAAATATGATATTTGACCATTTGCGGTTCTAAATTCGAAAAACACAAAAAACGATGGAATTTTACCCGAATTGGATTGAAAATATCAATTTGTGTTAAACTTGATAATTGAATTGTTGGTATAAAAAGGTTGGATTGTGTTTTGTCCCTATGTCCCTAAAGTAAATATGATATTTGACCATTTGCGGTTCTAAATTCGAAAAACTAAAAAGATGATGGAATTTTGTCGGAATAGATTTGAAAATCAAATTTGATATTTGAATCAAGTTGTCCTAAACTTGATAAATTAAAATTGATGGAATCGGTTGTTGGAATGTAGGATCTCTGATCAACAAATCGCAAAATATGCGGTTCACTCAAGGTGTGCCATTATGCTTTTTTAGCTATTCCTAATTTGATTCTTTAATCACTACTTACGTTTATTGATATTTTATGATGGATTTGAAAAAATGTGATAAGTTTTTGCAATCATACACATTATCTTGAATAGGAGCTTAAAATTAATATGTAGTCTTTCAATTTTCCTGATAGTATGTCTGAATGGATCGATTGTGATGTGTCCGATGTCCGTAAATGAAAATATGATATTTGAACCTAAATAGTTCTAAATTCGAAAAACACAAAAAATGATGGAATTTTACCCGAATTGGATTGAAAATATCAAGTTGTGTTAAACTTTATAATTGAATTGTTGGTATAAAAAGGTTGGATTGTGTTTTGTCCCTATGTCCCTAAAGTAAATATGATATTTGACCATTTGCGGTTCTAAATTCGAAAAACAAAAAAGATGATGGAATTTTGTCGGAATAGATTTGAAAATCAAATTTGATATTTGAATCGAGTTGTCCTAAACTTGATAAATTAAAATTGATGGAATCGGTGGTTGGAATGTAGGATCTCTGATCTACAAATCGCACAATATGTGGTTCACTCAAAGTGTGCTATTATGCTTTTTTAGCTATTCCTAATTTGATTCTTTAATCACTACTTACGTTTATTGATATTTTATGATGGATTTGGAAAAATGTGATATGTTTTTGCAATCATACACATTATCTTGAATAGGAGCTTAAAATTAATATGTAGTCTTTCAATTTACCTGATAGTATGTCTGAATGGATCGATTGTGATGTGTCCGATGTCCGTAAATGAAAATATGATATTTGAACCTAAATAGTTCTAAATTCGAAAAACACAAAAAATGATGGAATTTTACCCGAATTGGATTGAAAATATCAAGTTGTGTTAAACTTGATAATTGAATTGTTGGTATAAAAAGGTTGGATTGTGTTTTGTCCCTATGTCCCTAAAGTAAATATGATATTTGACCATTTGCGGTTCTAAATTCGAAAAACTAAAAAGATGATGGAATTTTGTCGGAATAGATTTGAAAATCAAATTTGATATTCGAATCAAGTTGTCCGAAACTTGATAAATTAAAATTGATGGAATCGGTTGTTGGAATGTAGGATCTCTGATCAAAAAATCGCAAAGTATGCGGTTCACTCAAGCTATGCCATTATGATTTTTTAGCTATTCCTAATTTGATTCTTTAATCACTACTTACGTTTATTGATATTTTATGATGGATTTGGAAAAATGGGATATGTTTTTGCAATCATACACATTATCTTGAATAGGAGCTTAAAATTAATATGTAGTCTTTCAATTTTCCTGATAGTATGTCTGAATGGATCGATTGTGATGTGTCCGATGTCCGTAAATGAAAATATGATATTTGAACCTAAATAGTTCTAAATTCGAAAAACACAAAAAATGATGGAATTTTACCCGAATTGGATTGAAAATATCAAGTTGTGTTAAACTTGATAATTGAATTGTTGGTATAAAAAGGTTGGATTGTGTTTTGTCCCTATGTCCCTAAAGTAAATATGATATTTGACCATTTGCGGTTCTAAATTCGAAAAACTAAAAAGATGATGGAATTTTGTCGGAATAGATTTGAAAATCAAATTTGATATTTGAATCAAGTTGTCCGAAACTTGATAAATTAAAATTGATGGAATCGGTTGTTGGAATATAGGATCTCTGATCAAAAAATCGCAAAGTATGCGGTTCACTCAAGCTATGCCATTATGCTTTTTTAGCTATTCCTAATTTGATTCTTTAATCACTACTTACGTTTATTGATATTTTATGATGGATTTGGAAAAATGTGATCTGTTTTTGCAATCATACACATTATCTTGAATAGGAGCTTAAAATTAATATGTAGTCTTTCAATTTACCTGATAGTATATCTGTATGGATCGATTGTGATGTGTCCGATGTCCGTAAAGGAAAATATGATATTTGAACCTAAATGGTTCTAAATTCGAAAAACACAAAAAATTATGGAATTTTACCCGAAATGGATTGAAAATATCAAGTTGTGTTAAACTTGATAATTGAATTGTTGGTATAAAAAGGTTGGATTGTGTTTTGTCCCTATGTCCCTAAAGCAAATATGATATTTGACCATTCGCGGTTCTAAATTCGAAAAACAAAAAAGATGATGGAATTTTGTCGGAATAGATTTGAAAATCAAATTTGATATTTGAATCAAGTTGTCCGAAACTTGATAAATTAAAATTGATGGAATCGGTTGTTGGAATGTAGGATCTCTGATCAACAAATCGCAAAATATGCGGTTCACTCAAGGTGTGCCATTATGCTTTTTTAGCTATTCCTAATTTGATTATTTAATCACTACTTACGTTTATTGATATTTTATGATGGATTTGGAAAAATGTGATATGTTTTTGCAATCATACACATTATCTTGAATAGGAGCTTAAAATTAATATGTAGTCTTTCAATTTTCCTGATAGTATGTCTGAATGGATCGATTGTGATGTGTCTGATGTCCGTAAATGAAAATATGATATTTGAACCTAAATAGTTTTAAATTCGAAAAACACAAAAATTGATGGAATTTTACCCGAATTGGATTGAAAATATCAAGTTGTGTTAAACTTGATAATTGAATTGTTGGTATAAAAAGGTTGGATTGTGTTTTGTCCCTATGTCCCTAAAGTAAATATGATATTTAACCATTTGCGGTTCTAAATTCGAAAATCTAAAAAGATGATGGAATTTTGTCGGAATAGATTTGAAAATCAAATTTGATATTTGAATCAAGTTGTCCGAAACTTGATAAATTAAAATTGATGGAATTGGTTGTTGGAATGTAGGATCTCTGATCAACAAATCGCACAATATGTGGTTCACTCAAAGTGTGCTATTATGCTTTTTTAGCTATTCCTAATTTGATTCTTTAATCACTACTTACGTTTATTGATATTTTATGATGGATTTGGAAAAATGTGATATGTTTTTGCAATCATACACATTATCTTGAATAGGAGCTTAAAATTAATATGTAGTCTTTCAATTTACCTGATAGTATGTCTGAATGGATCGATTGTGATGTGTCCGATGTCCGTAAATGAAAATATGATATTTGAACCTAAATAGTTCTAAATTCGAAAAACACAAAAAATGACGGAATTTTACCCGAATTGGATTGAAAATATCAAGTTGTGTTAAACTTGATAATTGAATTGTTGGTATAAAAAGGTTGGATTGTGTTTTGTCCCTATGTCCCTAAAGTACATATGATATTTAACCATTTGCGGTTCTAAATTCGAAAATCTAAAAAGATGATGGAATTTTGTCGGAATAGATTTGAAAATCAAATTTGATATTTGAATCAAGTTGTCCGAAACTTGATAAATTAAAATTGATGGAATTGGTTGTTGGAATGTAGGAACTCTGATCAACAAATCGCACAATATGTGGTTCACTCAAAGTGTGCTATTATGCTTTTTTAGCTATTCATAATTTGATTCTTTAATCACTACTTACGTTTATTGATATTTTATGATGGATTTGGAAAAATGTGATATGTTTTTGCAATCATACACATTATCTTGAATAGGAGCTTAAAATTAATATGTAGTCTTTCAATTTACCTGATAGTATGTCTGAATGGATCGATTGTGATGTGTCCGATGTCCGTAAATGAAAATATGATATTTGAACCTAAATAGTTCTAAATTCGAAAAACACAAAAAATGATGGAATTTTACCCGAATTGGATTGAAAATATCAAGTTGTGTTAAACTTGATAATTGAATTGTTGGTATAAAAAGGTTGGATTGTGTTTTGTCCCTATGTCCCTAAAGTAAATATGATATTTGACCATTTGCGGTTCTAAATTCGAAAAACTAAAAAGATGATGGAATTTTGTCGGAATAGATTTGAAAATCAAATTTGATATTTGAATCAAGTTGTCTGAAACTTGATAAATTAAAATTGATGGAATCGGTTGTTGGAATGTAGCATCTCTGATCAAAAAATCGCAAAGTATGCGGTTCACTCAAGCTATGCCATTATGCTTTTTTAGCTATTCCTAATTTGATTCTTTAATCACTACTTACGTTTATTGATATTTTATGATGGATTTGGAAAAATGTGATATGTTTTTGCAATCATACACATTATCTTGAATAGGAGCTTAAAATTAATATGTAGTCTTTCAATTTTCCTGATAGTATGTCTGAATGGATCGATTGTGATGTGTCTGATGTCCGTAAATGAAAATATGATATTTGAACCTAAATAGTTCTAAATTCGAAAAACACAAAAAATGATGGAATTTTACCCGAATTGGATTGAAAATATCAAGTTGTGTTAAACTTTATAATTGAATTGTTGGTATAAAAAGGTTGGATTGTGTTTTGTCCCTATGTCCCTAAAGTAAATATGATATTTGACCATTTGCGGTTCTAAATTCGAAAAACACAAAAAACGATGGAATTTTACCCGAATTGGATTGAAAATATCAATTTGTGTTAAACTTGATAATTGAATTGTTGGTATAAAAAGGTTGGATTGTGTTTTGTCCCTATGTCCCTAAAGTAAATATGATATTTGACCATTTGCGGTTCTAAATTCGAAAAACTAAAAAGATGATGGAATTTTGTCGGAATAGATTTGAAAATCAAATTTGATATTTGAATCAAGTTGTCCTAAACTTGATAAATTAAAATTGATGGAATCGGTTGTTGGAATGTAGGATCTCTGATCAACAAATCGCAAAATATGCGGTTCACTCAAGGTGTGCCATTATGCTTTTTTAGCTATTCCTAATTTGATTCTTTAATCACTACTTACGTTTATTGATATTTTATGATGGATTTGAAAAAATGTGATAAGTTTTTGCAATCATACACATTATCTTGAATAGGAGCTTAAAATTAATATGTAGTCTTTCAATTTTCCTGATAGTATGTCTGAATGGATCGATTGTGATGTGTCCGATGTCCGTAAATGAAAATATGATATTTGAACCTAAATAGTTCTAAATTCGAAAAACACAAAAAATGATGGAATTTTACCCGAATTGGATTGAAAATATCAAGTTGTGTTAAACTTGATAATTGAATTGTTGGTATAAAAAGGTTGGATTGTGTTTTGTCCCTATGTCCCTAAAGTAAATATGATATTTGACCATTTGCGGTTCTAAATTCGAAAAACAAAAAAGATGATGGAATTTTGTCGGAATAGATTTGAAAATCAAATTTGATATTTGAATCGAGTTGTCCTAAACTTGATAAATTAAAATTGATGGAATCGGTGGTTGGAATGTAGGATCTCTGATCAACAAATCGCACAATATGTGGTTCACTCAAAGTGTGCTATTATGCTTTTTTAGCTATTCCTAATTTGATTCTTTAATCACTACTTACGTTTATTGATATTTTATGATGGATTTGGAAAAATGTGATATGTTTTTGCAATCATACACATTATCTTGAATAGGAGCTTAAAATTAATATGTAGTCTTTCAATTTACCTGATAGTATGTCTGAATGGATCGATTGTGATGTGTCCGATGTCCGTAAATGAAAATATGATATTTGAACCTAAATAGTTCTAAATTCGAAAAACACAAAAAATGATGGAATTTTACCCGAATTGGATTGAAAATATCAAGTTGTGTTAAACTTGATAATTGAATTATTGGTATAAAAAGGTTGGATTGTGTTTTGTCCCTATGTCCCTAAAGTAAATATGATATTTGACCATTTGCGGTTCTAAATTCGAAAAACTAAAAAGATGATGGAATTTTGTCGGAATAGATTTGAAAATCAAATTTGATATTCGAATCAAGTTGTCCGAAACTTGATAAATTAAAATTGATGGAATCGGTTGTTGGAATGTAGGATCTCTGATCAAAAAATCGCAAAGTATGCGGTTCACTCAAGCTATGCCATTATGATTTTTTAGCTATTCCTAATTTGATTCTTTAATCACTACTTACGTTTATTGATATTTTATGATGGATTTGGAAAAATGGGATATGTTTTTGCAATCATACACATTATCTTGAATAGGAGCTTAAAATTAATATGTAGTCTTTCAATTTTCCTGATAGTATGTCTGAATGGATCGATTGTGATGTGTCCGATGTCCGTAAATGAAAATATGATATTTGAACCTAAATAGTTCTAAATTCGAAAAACACAAAAAATGATGGAATTTTACCCGAATTGGATTGAAAATATCAAGTTGTGTTAAACTTGATAATTGAATTGTTGGTATAAAAAGGTTGGATTGTGTTTTGTCCCTATGTCCCTAAAGTAAATATGATATTTGACCATTTGCGGTTCTAAATTCGAAAAACTAAAAAGATGATGGAATTTTGTCGGAATAGATTTGAAAATCAAATTTGATATTTGAATCAAGTTGTCCGAAACTTGATAAATTAAAATTGATGGAATCGGTTGTTGGAATATAGGATCTCTGATCAAAAAATCGCAAAGTATGCGGTTCACTCAAGCTATGCCATTATGCTTTTTTAGCTATTCCTAATTTGATTCTTTAATCACTACTTACGTTTATTGATATTTTATGATGGATTTGGAAAAATGTGATCTGTTTTTGCAATCATACACATTATCTTGAATAGGAGCTTAAAATTAATATGTAGTCTTTCAATTTACCTGATAGTATATCTGTATGGATCGATTGTGATGTGTCCGATGTCCGTAAAGGAAAATATGATATTTGAACCTAAATGGTTCTAAATTCGAAAAACACAAAAAATTATGGAATTTTACCCGAAATGGATTGAAAATATCAAGTTGTGTTAAACTTGATAATTGAATTGTTGGTATAAAAAGGTTGGATTGTGTTTTGTCCCTATGTCCCTAAAGCAAATATGATATTTGACCATTCGCGGTTCTAAATTCGAAAAACAAAAAAGATGATGGAATTTTGTCGGAATAGATTTGAAAATCAAATTTGATATTTGAATCAAGTTGTCCGAAACTTGATAAATTAAAATTGATGGAATCGGTTGTTGGAATGTAGGATCTCTGATCAACAAATCGCAAAATATGCGGTTCACTCAAGGTGTGCCATTATGCTTTTTTAGCTATTCCTAATTTGATTATTTAATCACTACTTACGTTTATTGATATTTTATGATGGATTTGGAAAAATGTGATATGTTTTTGCAATCATACACATTATCTTGAATAGGAGCTTAAAATTAATATGTAGTCTTTCAATTTTCCTGATAGTATGTCTGAATGGATCGATTGTGATGTGTCTGATGTCCGTAAATGAAAATATGATATTTGAACCTAAATAGTTTTAAATTCGAAAAACACAAAAATTGATGGAATTTTACCCGAATTGGATTGAAAATATCAAGTTGTGTTAAACTTGATAATTGAATTGTTGGTATAAAAAGGTTGGATTGTGTTTTGTCCCTATGTCCCTAAAGTAAATATGATATTTAACCATTTGCGGTTCTAAATTCGAAAATCTAAAAAGATGATGGAATTTTGTCGGAATAGATTTGAAAATCAAATTTGATATTTGAATCAAGTTGTCCGAAACTTGATAAATTAAAATTGATGGAATTGGTTGTTGGAATGTAGGAACTCTGATCAACAAATCGCACAATATGTGGTTCACTCAAAGTGTGCTATTATGCTTTTTTAGCTATTCATAATTTGATTCTTTAATCACTACTTACGTTTATTGATATTTTATGATGGATTTGGAAAAATGTGATATGTTTTTGCAATCATACACATTATCTTGAATAGGAGCTTAAAATTAATATGTAGTCTTTCAATTTACCTGATAGTATGTCTGAATGGATCGATTGTGATGTGTCCGATGTCCGTAAATGAAAATATGATATTTGAACCTAAATAGTTCTAAATTCGAAAAACACAAAAAATGATGGAATTTTACCCGAATTGGATTGAAAATATCAAGTTGTGTTAAACTTGATAATTGAATTGTTGGTATAAAAAGGTTGGATTGTGTTTTGTCCCTATGTCCCTAAAGTAAATATGATATTTGACCATTTGCGGTTCTAAATTCGAAAAACTAAAAAGATGATGGAATTTTGTCGGAATAGATTTGAAAATCAAATTTGATATTTGAATCAAGTTGTCTGAAACTTGATAAATTAAAATTGATGGAATCGGTTGTTGGAATGTAGCATCTCTGATCAAAAAATCGCAAAGTATGCGGTTCACTCAAGCTATGCCATTATGCTTTTTTAGCTATTCCTAATTTGATTCTTTAATCACTACTTACGTTTATTGATATTTTATGATGGATTTGGAAAAATGTGATATGTTTTTGCAATCATACACATTATCTTGAATAGGAGCTTAAAATTAATATGTAGTCTTTCAATTTTCCTGATAGTATGTCTGAATGGATCGATTGTGATGTGTCTGATGTCCGTAAATGAAAATATGATATTTGAACCTAAATAGTTCTAAATTCGAAAAACACAAAAAATGATGGAATTTTACCCGAATTGGATTGAAAATATCAAGTTGTGTTAAACTTGATAATTGAATTGTTGGTATAAAAAGGTTGGATTGTGTTTTGTCCCTATGTCCCTAAAGTAAATATGATATTTGACCATTTGCGGTTCTAAATTCGAAAAACTAAAAAGATGATGGAATTTTGTCGGAATAGATTTGAAAATCAAATTTGATATTTGAATCGAGTTGTCCTAAACTTGATAAATTAAAATTGATGGAATCGGTTGTTGGAATGTAGGATCTCTGATCAACAAATCGCAAAATATGCGGTTCACTCAAGGTATGCCATTATGCTTTTTTAGCTATTCCTAATTTAATTCTTTAATCACTACTTACGTTTACTGATATTTTATGATGGATTTGAAAAAATGTGATATGTTTTTGCAATCATACACATTATCATGAATAGGAGCTTAAAATTAATATGTAGTCTTTCAATTTACCTGATAGTATATCTGTATGGATCGATTGTGATGTGTCCGATGTCCGTAAAGGAAAATATGATATTTGAACCTAAATGGTTCTAAATTCGAAAAACACAAAAAACGATGGAATTTTACCCGAATTGGATTGAAAATATCAAGTTGTGTTAAACTTGATAATTGAATTGTTGGTATAAAAAGGTTGGATTGTGTTTTGTCCCTATGTCCCTAAAGTAAATATGATATTTGACCATTTGCGGTTCTAAATTCGAAAAACTAAAAAGATGATGGAATTTTGTCGGAATAGATTTGAAAATCAAATATGATATTTGAATCAAGTTGTCCTAAACTTGATAAATTAAAATTGATGGAATCGGTTGTTGGAATGTAGGATCTCTGATCAACAAATCGCAAAATATGCGGTTCACTCAAGGTGTGCCATTATGCTTTTTTAGCTATTCCTAATTTGATTCTTTAATCACTACTTACGTTTATTGATATTTTATGATGGATTTGAAAAAATGTGATATGTTTTTGCAATCATACACATTATCTTGAATAGGAGCTTAAAATTAATATGTAGTCTTTCAATTTTCCTGATAGTATGTCTGAATGGATCGATTGTGATGTGTCCGATGTCCGTAAATGAAAATATGATATTTGAACCTAAATAGTTCTAAATTCGAAAAACACAAAAAATGATGGAATTTTACCCGAATTGGATTGAAAATATCAAGTTGTGTTAAACTTTATAATTGAATTGTTGGTATAAAAAGGTTGGATTGTGTTTTGTCCCTATGTCGCTAAAGTAAATATGATATTTGACCATTTGCGGTTCTAAATTCGAAAAACAAAAAAGATGATGGAATTTTGTCGGAATAGATTTGAAAATCAAATTTGATATTTGAATCGAGTTGTCCTAAACTTGATAAATTAAAATTGATGGAATCGGTGGTTGGAATGTAGGATCTTTGATCAACAAATCGCACAATATGTGGTTCACTCAAAGTGTGCTATTATGCTTTTTTAGCTATTCCTAATTTGATTCTTTAATCACTACTTACGTTTATTGATATTTTATGATGGATTTGGAAAAATGTGATATGTTTTTGCAATCATACACATTATCTTGAATAGGAGCTTAAAATTAATATGTAGTCTTTCAATTTTCCTGATAGTATGTCTGAATGGATCGATTGTGATGTGTCCGATGTCCGTAAATGAAAATATGATATTTGAACCTAAATAGTTCTAAATTCGAAAAACACAAAAAATGATGGAATTTTCCCCGAATTGGATTGAAAATATCAAGTTGTGTTAAACTTTATAATTGAATTGTTGGTATAAAAAGGTTGGATTGTGTTTTGTCCCTATGTCCCTAAAGTAAATATGATATTTGACCATTTGCGGTTCTAAATTCGAAAAACAAAAAAGATGATGGAATTTTGTCGGAATAGATTTGAAAATCAAATTTGATATTTGAATCGAGTTGTCCTAAACTTGATAAATTAAAATTGATGGAATCGGTGGTTGGAATGTAGGATCTCTGATCAACAAATCGCACAATATGTGGTTCACTCAAAGTGTGCTATTATGCTTTTTTAGCTATTCCTAATTTGATTCTTTAATCACTACTTACGTTTATTGATATTTTATGATGGATTTGGAAAAATGTGATATGTTTTTGCAATCATACACATTATCTTGAATAGGAGCTTAAAATTAATATGTAGTCTTTCAATTTACTTGATAGTATGTCTGAATGGATCGATTGTGATGTGTCCGATGTCCGTAAATGAAAATATGATATTTGAACCTAAATAGTTCTAAATTCGAAAAACACAAAAAATGATGGAATTTTACCCGAATTGGATTGAAAATATCAAGTTGTGTTAAACTTGATAATTGAATTGTTGGTATAAAAAGGTTGGATTGTGTTTTGTCCCTATGTCCCTAAAGTAAATATGATATTTGACCATTTGCGGTTCTAAATTCGAAAAACTAAAAAGATGATGGAATTTTGTCGGAATAGATTTGAAAATCAAATTTGATATTTGAATCAAGTTGTCCGAAACTTGATAAATTAAAATTGATGGAATCGGTTGTTGGAATGTAGGATCTCTGATCAAAAAATCGCAAAGTATGCGGTTCACTCAAGCTATGCCATTATGCTTTTTTAGCTATTCCTAATTTGATTCTTTAATCACTACTTACGTTTATTGATATTTTATGATGGATTTGGAAAAATGTGATATGTTTTTGCAATCATACACATTATCTTGAATAGGAGCTTAAAATTAATATGTAGTCTTTCAATTTACCTGATAGTATATCTGTATGGATCGATTGTGATGTGTCTGATGTCCGTAAAGGAAAATATGATATTTGAACCTAAATGGTTCTAAATTCGAAAAACACAAAAAATGATGGAATTTTACCCGAAATGGATTGAAAATATCAAGTTGTGTTAAACTTGATAATTGAATTGTTGGTATAAAAAGGTTGGATTGTGTTTTGTCCCTATGTCCCTAAAGCAAATATGATATTTGACCATTTGCGGTTCTAAATTCGAAAAACAAAAAAGATGATGGAATTTTGTCGGAATAGATTTGAAAATCAAATTTGATATTTGAATCAAGTTGTCCGAAACTTGATAAATTAAAATTGATGGAATCGGTTGTTGGAATCTAGGATCTCCGATCAACAAATCGCAAAATATGCGGTTCACTCAAGGTGTGCCATTATGCTTTTTTAGCTATTCCTAATTTGATTATTTAATCACTACTTACGTTTATTGATATTTTATGATGGATTTGGAAAAATGTGATATGTTTTTGCAATCATACACATTATCTTGAATAGGAGCTTAAAATTAATATGTAGTCTTTCAATTTTCCTGATAGTATGTCTGAATGGATCGATTGTGATGTGTCTGATGTCCGTAAATGAAAATATGATATTTGAACCTAAATAGTTCTAAATTCGAAAAACACATAAAATGATGGAATTTTACCCGAATTGGATTGAAAATATCAAGTTGTGTTAAACTTGATAATTGAATTGTTGGTATAAAAAGGTTGGATTGTGTTTTGTCCCTATGTCCCTAAAGTAAATATGATATTTGACCATTTGCGGTTCTAAATTCGAAAAACTAAAAAGATGATGGAATTTTGTCGGAATAGATTTGAAAATCAAATTTGATATTTGAATCGAGTTGTCCTAAACTTGATAAATTAAAATTGATGGAATCGGTTGTTGGAATGTAGGATCTCTGATCAACAAATCGCAAAATATGCGGTTCACTCAAGGTATGCCATTATGCTTTTTTAGCTATTCCTAATTTAATTCTTTAATCACTACTTACGTTTACTGATATTTTATGATGGATTTGAAAAAATGTGATATGTTTTTGCAATCATACACATTATCTTGAATAGGAGCTTAAAATTAATATGTAGTCTTTCAATTTACCTGATAGTATATCTGTATGGATCGATTGTGATGTGTCCGATGTCCGTAAAGGAAAATATGATATTTGAACCTAAATGGTTCTAAATTCGAAAAACACAAAAAACGATGGAATTTTACCCGAATTGGATTGAAAATATCAAGTTGTGTTAAACTTGATAATTGAATTGTTGGTATAAAAAGGTTGGATTGTGTTTTGTCCCTATGTCCCTAAAGTAAATATGATATTTGACCATTTGCGGTTCTAAATTCGAAAAACTAAAAAGATGATGGAATTTTGTCGTAATAGATTTGAAAATCAAATTTGATATTTGAATCAAGTTGTCCTAAACTTGATAAATTAAAATTGATGGAATCGGTTGTTGGAATGTAGGATCTCTGATCAACAAATCGCAAAATATGCGGTTCACTCAAGGTGTGCCATTATGCTTTTTTAGCTATTCCTAATTTGATTCTTTAATCACTACTTACGTTTATTGATATTTTATGATGGATTTGAAAAAATGTGATATGTTTTTGCAATCATACACATTATCTTGAATAGGAGCTTAAAATTAATATGTAGTCTTTCAATTTTCCTGATAGTATGTCTGAATGGATCGATTGTGATGTGTCCGATGTCCGTAAATGAAAATATGATATTTGAACCTAAATAGTTCTAAATTCGAAAAACACAAAAAATGATGGAATTTTACCCGAATTGGATTGAAAATATCAAGTTGTGTTAAACTTTATAATTGAATTGTTGGTATAAAAAGGTTGGATTGTGTTTTGTCCCTATGTCTATAACGCCCCAACTAAAATATCTAGAATATTTAGTCAGGACATACATAATATGGATCTGAGTACAAATAAAATTTTACTGAATAGTTACGCAAGTTACAACTTGTCTCGAATACAAGGAGAAGAACAAATAAAATACAGCGGAAGAGAATTAAAGTTGACAAATAAACAGATTAAAAGGAGACAAGAAGAAGAATAAAATCTTCTAGGCTGACAATCCAAGCTCTGCTCCAACTGTCAGTTCCTGCCTGGTCCTTGCTCCGGACAACCTGTTTACCTAAAAAAATTGATTTGGAGTGGGGTGAGACTACTAAGCCTCAGTGAGTCCTACTACCCTCCTAGAGGTGACTACACCGGGGGATTCCTAGAATCAGTCGTAACATATTAACTTAACTAACATAACATAATAGCATAATATAAAGGTGTAACACAGATTAATAAACTCTTATTCATTTTAAACACAAGGACACTCTGAGGTGAGCATGTCTCAGAGGCCTGCCATATCCGTCAACCGATTCGGTCACGGCATGCAGCTCACAATAACTTATCCTAATGGATTATCCCATTGGGAGTCCATAACGCGATATCACAAAATCGCTCATAACTGACTGAAACTAAATTAGTTCTTACTACCAATATTTCCCAAGACCCGGGGAGCATGCAACCTATTTTATTTCTAAGTTATACCCTAATGATTATCTGTGGTTAACATTCTGTTCGATATTATATTAATTATGTTACAGCAAACTATCTGATTATAATGAGGATATAAAACGAGTGTGAATATCTTCATTTAGAAAATGGAAATATGGGTTAATTCTGTACAAGCTCGCTACGGCGAGTCACCAGCTCGCCATGGCGAGATTATAGGTCCTGACCTAACTCAACTCGCTGTGGCGAGCAGTAGCTCGCCATGGCGAGTTTCATCAGCCCAAAACCCAGCTCGCCATGAATACTCGCCAGCTACTCGCTGTGGCGAGTTCATGCAGAACATACCCTGTTTATGCAAATTTCTCAGAAATACACCTACAATCCTCATCTTAATCAGTGCAGTAACATAACTTACATAATATACAACAGTATGGAGGGGAAATTGGGATTAAATCCCCTCACACAACATTATCCTAAAAACCTAAGTTAACATGCAATTGTTCATGAATGGGGAAAAACTAACTACACTATCCTAAAGAACCCACCTGTAATGAGTTTAACTCAGAAGCTTTAACACATACACTAGCTCTGCTACAGCATCAAACCTGCTTGTACAGGACTCACTTGAAGACCCCATTTGTGTTCTTGGTCAACAATGGAAAGGATGAAATTATGAGCAATCCAAGGCTTGATAAGGTTATGAGAATGAAACTTCCTAGTGGTGCCAGAACAAGGAATCAGAAAGGTTAAGGATCACTTACCAAGGTTTGAAATCGTAGAACAGGAAAGAGCATTAGCAAGCAGCAGCACCCTGCTGCGCTCGCCACGGCGAGTGGATGCTCGCTAGGCGAGTATTGCAGGAAACGCAGACACAGCTCTGCCGTTTGTACCAAAATCCAATGCCCACAGCATCTCTGACCTTCCATTCCTTAAGAAACTCGTGTTTACAGGCGGTAAATCCACATGCATGCAGTAATTTCGAATTTAGGTCAAGATTGAATGGTTGGATCAAAAAAGGAAAACTCACAAGTTTTGAGAAGAGTGAGTCTAGCTTACCTTATCTTGTTCCCAACACTCAGAAACTTCCATCTATGCAGCCTATTGCACATGCATCCACCAATTTGAAGAATTAAATCCATGGGTGTTGGATTTTTGATCCACGGCCAACAAGGGATGAGGAGGAACATGAAGCTTAGTTGAGGTTCTAAAATTTGAGATGTAATGGAAGTCTCTCATTGCATGCAAGGTCAAAGATTTGAAACCAAGGAGTGGGTGTGTGTGTGTTGCTGTTGTTCGGCCAAGAAGAGCAAGAGGGAGTGGGTTTCATTTTCTGATTTGCTGGGAGAATGAAAAATGAATGTAGGCTTGGTTCAAGTCTTGGTCTTAAGTAGAGAAATTGTGGGACCCAAGGCTTACTTGTTCACCTCTCATTGGCCTAGACTAGACTACACTACTAATTCATCTCATCAATTTTCTTGATTTACATTTCTAACTATTATTACTTCTAATAATTTGATTGGGTTGTTACACTCTACCCTCCTTAAAGAAATTTCGTCCTCGAAATTCAAACCTCTCTATTCCATATCAGGGTAGGTTGTTTAAGTCAGCGTTCAACTCTACACTTCGTCTATTCTCCAGTCAAAAGCATTCAATCCCTTGGAATAAAACTTCCCTCTCTTAAAGTCACTGGCTAAAGGTTATTTTCACATTCTCGAAAGTTCCGGTGTTGCGCACTCTGATTCAATTGCCTACAGTCATCTTCTCACAGAGTTGCCCTTGTCTTAGTCTATGATTTCCCGAACACCTTAACTAGGGTTATTCTTCTTCCGATACCAGAGGTACGTAGCTCCAACTTTATCGGGCTTGGATGCCGGTATCTGGCCTGGTTGGGTATAAGCTAAAACCTAAGGTATAAGCCCGAGTGTTAAAACAACAAATTCTAATTCTTCCGTTCCAGGATCGTTCCCTTTCCGAACATTATTATGCATGACACGTCAACTGTACACCTGCACCACGTGTTGTCCAAATACTCCCGAATCGATTGAAATATAAAACGAGTGGAAAATCGTCTAGACACTACTAATTCTTCTGCCAATGGGTTGGACTCATGAGCAGACGAATCTATAGTTATCCGATAAAATCCCACCTACAATTTTAATCTATTCTGGTACAGCACGGTGATCGCAGTTGCACTTCCAACATGCAGATGCATTTAGTTTCAAATTATCTCTCAAGGTCAAGGTCCATCTTGTTTGAATTCCCTTTATTGGTAACTAATACGTGAAATTGGGATGAGAAAATCAGATTCTCTACTTGGTTGATTGCACACTTAAAGTGTAAACTTGTAATGCTGAGGCTGAATAGAATGATTTGGCTTAGGGCGGTTGTCTGAATTATCTTAACAGATCACTAAGGATAGGGAAGGGTTTATAAATGTGATTGGTATACTACTCCAAGTGAGTAAGTAATTCTTACACTTATGCTAATCACCTACTGGCAATTAGACTTGGAATTGAAATGTTCGGTAGAGATAGATACGGTTAACGCGCTCATCTAACATGAATTTAGAAGATGGAACTGCCAAGTTTGGATCCAAAACTCCGATTCCGCTAGAACAACTGAATTCCACTGGATAGGGGATAACTTCGAAATTAATTCTGAATTTGATTGCAAAGGGGTACGAAGAGTTGTACAACCAATTGTACTGATAAGTTGAGTTAACAGACTGGAGTACATGAAATTTTAATGATTAACTGGTATTGAACTAAGTCATTTGTATCAGAACAGCTACGGATGTTGATTGACAAATCAACCAACGAGAAGGAAACGAAACTGAAATCATTCTTGACCTTCTCAAGAATAATTAACTTCCGCAGATAGATCTTTCTTGATAAGAACACAACTGGAAAAATTGAAAAACATCTAATGCGGTTACTTATGTGTGACATTAATCACTATTAATGTAACTAATTGGCTTCAAGGAATTTGAAAAGTTTGAATCCTAATTGAATTTAGGTATAACATGTGCTTGACAAGTCATTTAAGGCACGAGAAGAATTTTCTCATCTGACGCGTAATCAGACAAGTTATAGTGTACACACGTTCATAGTATTCCAGGACTTATGAACGCAGATTTGAACATTGCTTGGCCCAATGGGCTGGCTGAAAGAGGATCTCAAAGCGAATGAATGGTGATTGACGATTGGTTTCCTTTTGGGTTCAGGGTAAGGTTCTACATCTCTATTTCTGCCGTCAGAGCTCTCAGGTTAGGACAACTGGATTCTCACTCAAGTTTCTTACTGACGATTCCTCACTGGTGTGTCTAACTGATTTTCTAACAGTCTCCTAACGGAAGGGTCCGAATATACTGAGATGTGTCAGTGGCTAAAACTAAGGTCAAACTTAGTTACTTAAGTCTGGATAATTAATACATATGCCTAAAGGAATGTTCCAGGAATTGGTGTTATTGGTACAGTCTCTTATTTTGTCAATCTTATCAAGTTGTGTCTTCTACTGTTTGGCTTAAGGTTTGTTCTACACAAAAATGTCGACCCTAAGTCGCTGACATCTAATGTTTTTATCTGAGGTAGTAATACAGCTTGGTTGGGTTCGGGAGAGTGATACAATATGGTAGGTTAAACTTGATCCTCAAACTGGGCGACTTGTGGCCTACAACATTGTATTACTAGCCTATTGGTAAATGGATAATAACTCTCGAATGCATGGTTAATTGATTCTACTAATTTCTTAGATAACGATCCAGCTACAAGGGCTCATAAACTGAGTGGTCATCTCAACAAGGAACTGAGTTTCCGGTTTCTAATCCATCTAATGGCAAGGCAACTACGGATTGACTTGGCGTCTGACAGTGCTAACGGTAATCCTTAACTGTTATACTAGTTATAACTTAACCTACAAGGGTCTGGTGCGACTACTTGTGTACTCTGATAGGCCGGTCCTATTTACTGACATCTAAAGGTAGTTATCTTAGGTGTTCACCTAATAGGTTTTGCGATAAGAAACTATTAAGGTACGGATGCTGAGGTTTCCTATTCTTAACGGGATGATTAAATTGACCAAAAGTCCTATGCCACTAGCATTTGAATGCTTGATTTAACGGTCTATAACAAACCTATTTGGATGACGGTGTTACTAAAGAGGAATTTAATTTTGATGTGAGGCAAGGTCAGTACTTATATGTCAAGGTTCTATTATTGTCTTCTAATGTGATTCTCTAGTATAGGTTGTTCGATTTGTAATCCTAAACACGTAGTATCGGCTGGAGCTAATCCATGGAGGTACTATATTTGGGACATGGTAGGGAAGGTACCTAATGAGTTCTCTGGGTCCATTACTAAAGACTGGCGTGGTTGAAAAGGAATTTTCTAATTGTTGTTCTAATTGAAGTTTAGTTCTTAATGGTGGATTAGGAACACTATCACGAGACGAAAGGTCAAAGTAACTTAGTTAAGGGCATTCTAGAGGGAAGTCTAATAAGGTGACCTTAAAGGAACATTGGAATGTGTTCGCGCCCTAATTTGGTTTCTCTAGTTTAGGTAGTTCAATTTGAAAGTTCTATGCCAAGGACATCTATTTGGTTCACTATACTGGGTTTCTAACTTGGAACCAAAGAGTTGGTCTGAGTTTAAGGTGCTATCTCGGGTACGGACACAGACAATAGGGAGTCTAATTTTGTTGAACTAAATATGGCTGAGTCCTAGTGCTCTTAGTTTAATCATTGCTTCTTTATTAGAACGGGTTTACTCATTCCCACTTCTAGCTCGCATTCATCTTCTAACGTTACCCCCAAATGTGTTTCCTCAACAATCCCTAAATGTACAGGTTGGCTTAGGATCAAGTACACAGAAATTCTAAAAGATGGTATGCTAAGAATATGAATGAGGGCTTGAGATTGCTCACCATGGCTAAACATAACTGAACAGAGAACCAGGTTGCAACAAACAGTAGCAGCAGCCTGCTAAGTTCGCTGCAGCGTGTGCTTGTAAGAAGAGTAATGCTGTGGTTCGTCCAATTTCCCTACGTTACACAACACCCATAACTCCCAGTCGTATACTAGTCTTGAATTTGGGATGAATTTTTGGTCTACTGCCTACTGACAATGGTGCTGATGGGTCCACAAACTTGGTTGGAATTAAGCTCTCGACAAGATAGGGTGACTGATAGGTTCAGGAAGTTTAGCTGGAACATAGTGCCAGTGGAAAACTGTTATGCACTAAGCATCTCAACATAAAGATACCCTTGCATTCATCGCTTGTATACACAACTTACTCCTGTGGCACCATTTGCCATTGTTCCAAAATTTTCTTATAAGAGTCCCCTTCGACGAATGCTCCTTGATTGTAGCTTCACTACGGATTACACGTTGGAATTTCAGAGTTCACTCCAGTTCTAAACCATAATACCCTGCCTACCACACAATACTGAGTTGATCAGGCTCAGCACGCGATGGTTTCAGCGTAAACAGTTCAGGTCCAAAGGGTCTGTATTACTCAGGAAAGGATTGAAATGACTCATGGCAAGGTCCGATACTGGATCGACCTGCTCTGATACCAATTATAACGCCCCAACTAAAATATCTAGAATATTTAGTCAGGACATACATAATATGGATCTGAGTACAAATAAAATTTTACTGAATAGTTACGCAAGTTACAACTTGTCTCGAATACAAGGAGAAGAACAAATAAAATACAGCGGAAGAGAATTAAAGTTGACAAATAAACAGATTAAAAGGAGACAAGAAGAAGAATAAAATCTTCTAGGCTGACAATCCAAGCTCTGCTCCAACTGTCAGTTCCTGCCTGGTCCTTGCTCCGGACAACCTGTTTACCTAAAAAAATTGATTTGGAGTGGGGTGAGACTACTAAGCCTCAGTGAGTCCTACTACCCTCCTAGAGGTGACTACACCGGGGGATTCCTAGAATCAGTCGTAACATATTAACTTAACTAACATAACATAATAGCATAATATAAAGGTGTAACACAGATTAATAAACTCTTATTCATTTTAAACACAAGGACACTCTGAGGTGAGCATGTCTCAGAGGCCTGCCATATCCGTCAACCGATTCGGTCACGGCATGCAGCTCACAATAACTTATCCTAATGGATTATCCCATTGGGAGTCCATAACGCGATATCACAAAATCGCTCATAACTGACTGAAACTAAATTAGTTCTTACTACCAATATTTCCCAAGACCCGGGGAGCATGCAACCTATTTTATTTCTAAGTTATACCCTAATGATTATCTGTGGTTAACATTCTGTTCGATATTATATTAATTATGTTACAGCAAACTATCTGATTATAATGAGGATATAAAACGAGTGTGAATATCTTCATTTAGAAAATGGAAATATGGGTTAATTCTGTACAAGCTCGCTACGGCGAGTCACCAGCTCGCCATGGCGAGATTATAGGTCCTGACCTAACTCAACTCGCTGTGGCGAGCAGTAGCTCGCCATGGCGAGTTTCATCAGCCCAAAACCCAGCTCGCCATGAATACTCGCCAGCTACTCGCTGTGGCGAGTTCATGCAGAACATACCCTGTTTATGCAAATTTCTCAGAAATACACCTACAATCCTCATCTTAATCAGTGCAGTAACATAACTTACATAATATACAACAGTATGGAGGGGAAATTGGGATTAAATCCCCTCACACAACATTATCCTAAAAACCTAAGTTAACATGCAATTGTTCATGAATGGGGAAAAACTAACTACACTATCCTAAAGAACCCACCTGTAATGAGTTTAACTCAGAAGCTTTAACACATACACTAGCTCTGCTACAGCATCAAACCTGCTTGTACAGGACTCACTTGAAGACCCCATTTGTGTTCTTGGTCAACAATGGAAAGGATGAAATTATGAGCAATCCAAGGCTTGATAAGGTTATGAGAATGAAACTTCCTAGTGGTGCCAGAACAAGGAATCAGAAAGGTTAAGGATCACTTACCAAGGTTTGAAATCGTAGAACAGGAAAGAGCATTAGCAAGCAGCAGCACCCTGCTGCGCTCGCCACGGCGAGTGGATGCTCGCTAGGCGAGTATTGCAGGAAACGCAGACACAGCTCTGCCGTTTGTACCAAAATCCAATCCCCACAGCATCTCTGACCTTCCATTCCTTAAGAAACTCGTGTTTACAGGCGGTAAATCCACATGCATGCAGTAATTTCGAATTTAGGTCAAGATTGAATGGTTGGATCAAAAAAGGAAAACTCACAAGTTTTGAGAAGAGTGAGTCTAGCTTACCTTATCTTGTTCCCAACACTCAGAAACTTCCATCTATGCAGCCTCTTGCACATGCATCCACCAATTTGAAGAATTAAATCCATGGGTGTTGGATTTTTGATCCACGGCCAACAAGGGATGAGGAGGAACATGAAGCTTAGTTGAGGTTCTAAAATTTGAGATGTAATGGAAGTCTCTCATTGCATGCAAGGTCAAAGATTTGAAACCAAGGAGTGGGTGTGTGTGTGTTGCTGTTGTTCGGCCAAGAAGAGCAAGAGGGAGTGGGTTTCATTTTCTGATTTGCTGGGAGAATGAAAAATGAATGTAGGCTTGGTTCAAGTCTTGGTCTTAAGTAGAGAAATTGTGGGACCCAAGGCTTACTTGTTCACCTCTCATTGGCCTAGACTAGACTACACTACTAATTCATCTCATCAATTTTCTTGATTTACATTTCTAACTATTATTACTTCTAATAATTTGATTGGGTTGTTACAATGTCGCTAAAGTAAATATGATATTTGACCATTTGCGGTTCTAAATTCGAAAAACAAAAAAGATGATGGAATTTTGTCGGAATAGATTTGAAAATCAAATTTGATATTTGAATCGAGTTGTCCTAAACTTGATAAATTAAAATTGTTGGAATCGGTGGTTGGAATGTAGGATCTCTGATCAACAAATCGCACAATATGTGGTTCACTCAAAGTGTGCTATTATGCTTTTTTAGCTATTCCTAATTTGATTCTTTAATCACTACTTACGTTTATTGATATTTTATGATGGATTTGGAAAAATGTGATATGTTTTTGCAATCATACACATTATCTTGAACAGGAGCTTAAAATTAATATGTAGTCTTTCAATTTTCCTGATAGTATGTCTGAATGGATCGATTGTGATGTGTCCGATGTCCGTAAATGAAAATATGATATTTGAACCTAAATAGTTCTAAATTCGAAAAACACAAAAAATGATGGAATTTTACCCGAATTGGATTGAAAATATCAAGTTGTGTTAAACTTTATAATTGAATTGTTGGTATAAAAAGGTTGGATTGTGTTTTGTCCCTATGTCCCTAAAGTAAATATGATATTTGACCATTTGCGGTTCTAAATTCGAAAAACAAAAAAGATGATGGAATTTTGTCGGAATAGATTTGAAAATCAAATTTGATATTTGAATCGAGTTGTCCTAAACTTGATAAATTAAAATTGATGGAATCGGTGGTTGGAATGTAGGATCTCTGATCAACAAATCGCACAATATGTGGTTCACTCAAAGTGTGCTATTATGCTTTTTTAGCTATTCCTAATTTGATTCTTTAATCACTACTTACGTTTATTGATATTTTATGATGGATTTGGAAAAATGTGATATGTTTTTGCAATCATACACATTATCTTGAATAGGAGCTTAAAATTAATATGTAGTCTTTCAATTTACCTGATAGTATGTCTGAATGGATCGATTGTGATGTGTCCGATGTCCGTAAATGAAAATATGATATTTGAACCTAAATAGTTCTAAATTCGAAAAACACAAAAAATGATGGAATTTTACCCGAATTGGATTGAAAATATCAAGTTGTGTTAAACTTGATAATTGAATTGTTGGTATAAAAAGGTTGGATTGTGTTTTGTCCCTATGTCCCTAAAGTAAATATGATATTTGACCATTTGCGGTTCTAAATTCGAAAAACTAAAAAGATGATGTAATTTTGTCGGAATAGATTTGAAAATCAAATTTGATATTTGAATCAAGTTGTCTGAAACTTGATAAATTAAAATTGATGGAATCGGTTGTTGGAATGTAGGATCTCTGATCAAAAAATCGCAAAGTATGCGGTTCACTCAAGCTATGCCATTATGCTTTTTTAGCTATTCCTAATTTGATTCTTTAATCACTACTTACGTTTATTGATATTTTATGATGGATTTGGAAAAATGTGATATGTTTTTGCAATCATACACATTATCTTGAATAGGAGCTTAAAATTAATATGTAGTCTTTCAATTTACCTGATAGTATATCTGTATGGATCGATTGTGATGTGTCTGATGTCCGTAAAGGAAAATATGATATTTGAACCTAAATGGTTCTAAATTCGAAAAACACAAAAAATGATGGAATTTTACCCGAAATGGATTGAAAATATCAAGTTGTGTTAAACTTGATAATTGAATTGTTGGTATAAAAAGGTTGGATTGTGTTTTGTCCCTATGTCCCTAAAGCAAATATGATATTTGACCATTTGCGGTTCTAAATTCGAAAAACAAAAAAGATGATGGAATTTTGTCGGAATAGATTTGAAAATCAAATTTGATATTTGAATCAAGTTGTCCGAAACTTGATAAATTAAAATTGATGGAATCGGTTGTTGGAATCTAGGATCTCCGATCAACAAATCGCAAAATATGCGGTTCACTCAAGGTGTGCCATTATGCTTTTTTAGCTATTCCTAATTTGATTATTTAATCACTACTTACGTTTATTGATATTTTATGATGGATTTGGAAAAATGTGATATGTTTTTGCAATCATACACATTATCTTGAATAGGAGCTTAAAATTAATATGTAGTCTTTCAATTTTCCTGATAGTATGTCTGAATGGATCGATTGTGATGTGTCTGATGTCCGTAAATGAAAATATGATATTTGAACCTAAATAGTTCTAAATTCGAAAAACACAAAAAATGATGGAATTTTACCCGAATTGGATTGAAAATATCAAGTTGTGTTAAACTTGATAATTGAATTGTTGGTATAAAAAGGTTGGATTGTGTTTTGTCCCTATGTCCCTAAAGTAAATATGATATTTGACCATTTGCGGTTCTAAATTCGAAAAACTAAAAAGATGATGGAATTTTGTCGGAATAGATTTGAAAATCAAATTTGATATTTGAATCGAGTTGTCCTAAACTTGATAAATTAAAATTGATGGAATCGGTTGTTGGAATGTAGGATCTCTGATCAACAAATCGCAAAATATGCGGTTCACTCAAGGTATGCCATTATGCTTTTTTAGCTATTCCTAATTTAATTCTTTAATCACTACTTACGTTTACTGATATTTTATGATGGATTTGAAAAAATGTGATATGTTTTTGCAATCATACACATTATCTTGAATAGGAGCTTAAAATTAATATGTAGTCTTTCAATTTACCTGATAGTATATCTGTATGGATCGATTGTGATGTGTCCGATGTCCGTAAAGGAAAATATGATATTTGAACCTAAATGGTTCTAAATTCGAAAAACACAAAAAACGATGGAATTTTACCCGAATTGGATTGAAAATATCAAGTTGTGTTAAACTTGATAATTGAATTGTTGGTATAAAAAGGTTGGATTGTGTTTTGTCCCTATGTCCCTAAAGTAAATATGATATTTGACCATTTGCGGTTCTAAATTCGAAAAACTAAAAAGATGATGGAATTTTGTCGTAATAGATTTGAAAATCAAATTTGATATTTGAATCAAGTTGTCCTAAACTTGATAAATTAAAATTGATGGAATCGGTTGTTGGAATGTAGGATCTCTGATCAACAAATCGCAAAATATGCGGTTCACTCAAGGTGTGCCATTATGCTTTTTTAGCTATTCCTAATTTGATTCTTTAATCACTACTTACGTTTATTGATATTTTATGATGGATTTGAAAAAATGTGATATGTTTTTGCAATCATACACATTATCTTGAATAGGAGCTTAAAATTAATATGTAGTCTTTCAATTTTCCTGATAGTATGTCTGAATGGATCGATTGTGATGTGTCCGATGTCCGTAAATGAAAATATGATATTTGAACCTAAATAGTTCTAAATTCGAAAAACACAAAAAATGATGGAATTTTACCCGAATTGGATTGAAAATATCAAGTTGTGTTAAACTTTATAATTGAATTGTTGGTATAAAAAGGTTGGATTGTGTTTTGTCCCTATGTCGCTAAAGTAAATATGATATTTGACCATTTGCGGTTCTAAATTCGAAAAACAAAAAAGATGATGGAATTTTGTCGGAATAGATTTGAAAATCAAATTTGATATTTGAATCAAGTTGTCCTAAACTTGATAAATTAAAATTGATGGAATCGGTGGTTGGAATGTAGGATCTCTGATCAACAAATCGCACAATATGTGGTTCACTCAAAGTGTGCTATTATGCTTTTTTAGCTATTCCTAATTTGATTCTTTAATCACTACTTACGTTTATTGATATTTTATGATGGATTAGGAAAAATGTGATATGTTTTTGCAATCATACACATTATCTTGAATAGGAGCTTAAAATTAATATGTAGTCTTTCAATTTTCCTGATAGTATGTCTGAATGGATCGATTGTGATGTGTCCGATGTCCGTAAATGAAAATATGATATTTGAACCTAAATAGTTCTAAATTCGAAAAACACAAAAAATGATGGAATTTTACCCGAATTGGATTGAAAATATCAAGTTGTGTTAAACTTTATAATTGAATTGTTGGTATAAAAAGGTTGGATTGTGTTTTGTCCCTATGTCCCTAAAGTAAATATGATATTTGACCATTTGCGGTTCTAAATTCGAAAAACAAAAAAGATGATGGAATTTTGTCGGAATAGATTTGAAAATCAAATTTGATATTTGAATCGAGTTGTCCTAAACTTGATAAATTAAAATTGATGGAATCGGTGGTTGGAATGTAGGATCTCTGATCAACAAATCGCACAATATGTGGTTCACTCAAAGTGTGCTATTATGCTTTTTTAGCTATTCCTAATTTGATTCTTTAATCACTACTTACGTTTATTGATATTTTATGATGGATTTGGAAAAATGTGATATGTTTTTGCAATCATACACATTATCTTGAATAGGAGCTTAAAATTAATATGTAGTCTTTCAATTTACCTGATAGTATGTCTGAATGGATCGATTGTGATGTGTCCGATGTCCGTAAATGAAAATATGATATTTGAACCTAAATAGTTCTAAATTCGAAAAACACAAAAAATGATGGAATTTTACCCGAATTGGATTGAAAATATCAAGTTGTGTTAAACTTGATAATTGAATTGTTGGTATAAAAAGGTTGGATTGTGTTTTGTCCCTATGTCCCTAAAGTAAATATGATATTTGACCATTTGCGGTTCTAAATTCGAAAAACTAAAAAGATGATGGAATTTTGTCGGAATAGATTTGAAAATCAAATTTTGTAACAACCCTACTTCTAAATTGTCGAACTAATTTTAATTAGAGTTGTCTAATAAAATTGGAACTATTTTTAGAAGATTATTAGTAGTACTTAATTAATTAAACTAGTGATATAAGTAGATTAATTAAGTCTAAGAGAATTCAAACTCCCTCCCTCCCTCACGTGATCTCTCCCACTCCTCCATGAGTCATCCTTCCACTCAAGTTTCTCACTTCCATCTTAGCTCAACACCTCACCATTAAGCCATGACTCATACTTCCACTTAGATAACTTTCCCTCACATGCAACAAGCCTTTACATTTCACACCTAGGCTACAGAAAATTCAGTAAGCCATCTTCATCTCTCCCTCCTTCCCACGCCATTTTCAAAACATCAAACATGACACAAGAGTTGTCTTTTTCCCTCACATGCAATCCCCCAAAACTCAAGAGTTTGTCACTTTCTTCAACCTTTACACTATGCTTCTGAAACCTTTATCACATGAGACTGAATCAAACACTGAGGCATCAGAAAAACATCACTTCACTATCCACCTCAAGCTTCACATGCCACTACACAACAACTACCACTCACACCATTTGTGAACCAATGAGAAGACATGCAAACCCATTTGAGACAAATTCGTGTACTGTTCAAACACTCAGAAACCATCTATAAATACCACCTATTCCTGGCTGAAACATTCATCATCAACAACTCAAAATTCGTAGAGCAAAGTAAGGGGTTTTTCAAAGTATCAATTTTCCAAGTTCTGGTCCTGTGTTCGTGGGGCATCTTAGGAAGGTTCAGTAGCTGCTTTAGGAGCCCAGAAGCAAGATTAAAGCTTCAATCCAGGTGGGTTCTTAGGATAGTTAGCTAGTTTCCCAAATTAAACTTTTGCATGTCAACATAGGAAAAATTAGGGAATTGTTGTGTGAGGGGAATTAACTCCCAAATTTCCCTCCATTCTATTTTATATTATGTAGTTTATGTCTCTGCACTATATCAAATGAGGAATGTAGGTGAAACTATGATAATTTGATGATTTTCGCAAAACAGGGGCCTTTCTGCATGAACTCGCCATGGCGGATTGCTGGCGAGTACTCATGGCGAACAGAAGGTTCTGGGCTGAAGAACTTCGCCATGGCGGGCAATTGCTCGCCAGGCGAGTTGTTTAGGTCAGAACCTGGATTTCGCCATGGCGGACTAGCATTTCGCCATAGCGAGCTTGTACAGGATGACCTGTAATCCTGCCATGGCGAACAGGTAACTCGCCGTGGCGAGCTTACACAGAACAGCCTGCAACTTTTGATTTTCAAACTGATTTAATCGCTCGTTTTATTTCCTCATCTGAGATAGATAAATTGCAGAAATGTAACTGGTATAATGTTAAATAGAATGTTAATCACAGATGATCTTAGGGTATAATCTAGATTTAATTAAGTTTGTATGTTCCCCGGGATTTGGAAATTCATGGTAGTAATAACACAATTTAGTATCAGTCAGTTAAGAGCGAATTATATCGCACTATGGACTCCCAATGGGATAATCCATTAGGTTATGACTATGTGAGCTTCATGCCGTGACCGAATCGGTTGACGGATATGGCAGGCCTCTGAGACCTGCTCACCTCAGAGTGTCCTAGTGTTAAAATGAATAAGATATGCTTTGTGTTACACCTTTATTTATGCTTATGATTTATGATAAAATGTTAGTATGTATGACTGATTAGGTTTCCCCGGTGTAGTCACCTTAGGAGGGTAGTAGGACTCACTGAGGCTTAGTTGTCTCACCCCACTCCAAACAATTTTTTTCAGATAAGCAGGTTGGTTAAGGTATGCTGGTTGGTGTGCTTGCAGCTGTGCTTGGAGATGGCATTTCTTTCATGCATTTCTAGTTGTTTTGCGTTGTTTATTCCTATTCAATAATGTTTTGTTGTACTAGTTTCTATCGTTTCCGCTGAACTTTGTATCCTTGTTTTAATCAGCACCTGCGTGTGCTTAAATTTCAATTTGTAATAATAATGTACTCAGTTATCGGTTATAATATTTCACTGATATTCTAGATATAACATGTGGGGTATTATAATTGGTATCAGAGCAGGTCGATTCAGATCGTGCCAGAGTTCATTAGTATTACTATCCGAATCCCAGTATTTGTCTGGATTTCTAACATCTGTTCTAGATGTCATGTCATTTTAAGCCACTGATATTCTAGATATAACATGTGGGGTATTATAATTGGTATCAGAGCAGGTCGATTCAGATCGTGCCAGAGTTCATTAGTATTACTATCCGAATCCCAGTATTTGTCTGGATTTCTAACATCTGTTCTAGATGTCATGTCATTTTAAGCCTAGCTAACTTGACTTGATATTGGCAGTTAGAGCACTATGTCAGGAGCAAGACGAGGACCTGGAAGGCCTAGAAGGAACGTTGCTGACGATGATGATGAACCTGAGATGTACGGAGATGCTAATGCAAACATGTGGGCTGAAATGATGCATCAACAGCAGCAGTTCCAAGCTCAGCAGGCCCAGCAGCATCAAGAATTCATGAATATGTTTCAACAACATATGAACAATCCTCCCCCTCAGCAGCAAGGATCTAGCGCTGCATTCAGAGAGTTCTGCCGCATGAGTCCGCCGGAGTTCTTCGGAGAATACAATCCAGCGAAAGCCAGGGAATGGATTCAGCGAATGAGCGGAATCCTTGAATCCATGGATTGCACTGAAGTTGACAAAGTAACATTCGTCTCCCGCTTCTTTAGGGGCGACGCGTGTCACTGGTGGGATGGAACCAAGGCGTATATGGAGGCCAGTCAGATGGAGGTGAATTGGGAAAATTTCCGACGTCTCTTCGTTGGACATTATATCCCAGAGAGCTACCAATTCCAGATGGAACGTGAACTGACGGAGCTAAAGCAGAGAAGTATGTCAGTGGCGGAGTATACTATGAAGTTTAATGAGCTGGTCAGATATGTGATGGATGGGAATGATGCCCCCAGTGAATCATGGAAGATGAAGAAGTATAGGTTCGGACTGAGAGCTGATATAGCCCACGATGTCTCTATGCAGCATATCACTACCTTTGGTGATTTGGTGCAAAAGAGTTATCATGCTGAAGCTGATCTGGGTAACATACACAAGGAGCGTAGTGAAGCTTTTCAGAAGAAGAAGGATTCCGGAAAATTCAATCTGCAAGTGAGGACTAAAGGTACTACCAGTAAGGGAAAGCAGAGTTACTCTCAACGTTCACCAAAGAATTGTGCAGAGTGCGGGTTCCCTCACAGTGGAGAATGCATGAAGGGAAGGAATATGTGTTACTACTGTAAGCAGCCAGGCCACTACAAGCACGAATGTCCTAAGCTGAAAAGACAGGGCGATTCCAGCGGCGCTTCCAAAAGCAAAGGTCGGGTATTTTCGCTTGATGGTGAGAAAGTCAAATCTAATAATGCTTTGATTATGGATGTATGCATGTTAGGACAGTCTGAAGTGATAGTTTTGTTTGATTGTGGAGCTACTAATTCCTTTATAGCCGTTGACTGTGTTCAGCGACTTCAACTACCTTCTGTGCCTTTAATTCCCCCAATGACTGTAGCTGTTGCTACAGGTGGCAAGGTTACCTCTAAACGAGTTTGTCAGAATTGCCCTGTTCTTGTGGGCAGTAAAGTCTATAACATAGATTTGATCTGTCTACCCTTGAAAGATATTGATGTGGTCCTAGGCATGGATTGGCTATCTGCCAATACTGTGTACATTGGATGTGCTGAAAAGAATCTCTTCATTCCAACCGAAACTTCACCAGAAAGTAGAGCTCTTACCGCTTTACTCCAGAATACTCATCAGATGATCCAATACTTAGGTGCCAGTACTAAGTGTTTCAGTGTCTTGTTCACCATCGATCCGGAACCCAGTTTGAGCCCCTGTGACATTCCAGTTGTTAGTGAGTTTTTAGACGTCTTTCCAGATGACATCATGAATTTACCTCCCGAAAGGGAAGTGGAGTTTTCCATCGATCTAGTTCCTGGTTCCCAGCCGATCTCAGTTGCCCCGTATAGGATGTCTCCCTTAGAGCTTCGTGAACTGAAATCTCAACTTGAAGAGTTGCTTCAGAAACACTTTATCAGACCCAGTGTCTCACCTTGGGGAGCACCGGTGTTACTCGTGAAGAAGAAAGATGGTACGATGCGTCTGTGCATTGATTATCGTCAACTTAACAAGGTCACAATTAAGAACAAGTATCCCTTACCAAGGATTGACGACCTTTTGGATCAACTTAGAGGTGCTACTGTCTTTTCCAAGATTGATCTTCGTTCCGGTTATCATCAGATCCGTATCAAGTCCTCGGATGTTTCCAAGACAGCATTCAGGACTCGCTATGGGCATTACGAATTCCTGGTCATGCCGTTCGGTCTGACTAATGCTCCAGCCATTTTTATGGACTACATGAATCGGATTTTCCAGCCGTACCTTGATCAGTTTGTTGTTATCTTCATTGATGACATTCTGATCTATTCTAAAGATTCACAGGAGCACGCGGAACACCTGAGAATCGTGTTGAGCATTCTTAGAGAGAAGCAACTGTATGCCAAGTTCAGCAAGTGCGAATTTTGGCTATCTGAAGTTAAATTCTTGGGTCATGTCATATCGCAAGGCGGTGTGTCTGTTGATCCATCCAAGGTAGAAGCAGTATTGAATTGGGAAAGACCCAGAAGCGTTACCGAAGTCAGAAGTTTCCTCGGTTTGGCAGGTTACTACCGGAGATTCATCTTAGGATTTTCGGAGATTGCCTTACCATTAACTCGTCTAACCAGAAAGGAAGCAACCTTTGATTGGGATGCCGCTTGCGAATGGAGTTTCAGAACTCTAAAGGAAAAGCTAACCACAGCACCAGTGTTAGTGATTCCTGATCCAACCCGCAAATATGTGGTGTACTGTGACGCGTCCAACAAGGGACTTGGATGCGTGTTGATGCAAGATGGAGCGGTTGTAGCGTATGCATCAAGGCAGCTAAAACCTCATGAGCAGAATTATCCTACCCATGACTTGGAATTAGCAGCCATTATCTTTGCACTCAAAATCTGGAGACATCATCTGTATGGAGTGCAGTTTGATCTGTTCAGTGATCACAAGAGTCTGAAGTACTTGTTTGATCAAAAGGAATTGAATATGAGGCAGCGACGTTGGATGGAGTACCTCAAAGATTTTGATTTTAATCTCAACTACCATCCAGGAAAGGCCAATGTTGTGGCAGATGCTCTAAGCAGAAAGACATTGTATGCATCGGAGTTACTAATGCAACAGTGCGGTCTGTATGAGAAGTTTAGAGATCTCAATCTGAATGTGATATATCGCAAGAGCGGTATACGCATCAACAGAATCGAAGTGTCCTGTGAGTTACGCCCAAGTATTGTGCAGGCTCAGCAGGATGATGTAGAATTGCAGAAGAGAGTGAACCATCCGGAGTTCTCAGTAGCCACGGACGGTGCTATTCTCTATGAAGGCAGACTTTGTGTACCTCAGAATGATGAGTTGAAGCGGTTGATTCTAGGAGAGGCACACAAGAGTGGATTTTCAATTCACCCTGGATCCACCAAGATGTACCATGATTTGAAGGAGAACTATTGGTGGCCTAACATGAAGGCAGAGATTGCTGAATTCGTGTCCAGGTGTATTGTTTGTCAACAGGTGAAGATTGAACATCAGAAACCTGGAGGACTGTTACAACCGTTGGATATTCCAGAGTGGAAATGGGAACACATCACTATGGATTTTGTAGGGGGACTGCCACGTAACCAGAGAGGTCAAGATTCGATCTGGGTAATCGTGGACAGGTTAACGAAGTCAGCTCATTTCATTCCAGTAAAATCCACCTACAAGGCCCCGCAATATGCAGCCATCTTCATGGAGCAGATTGTAAGGCTACATGGTGTACCTTTGAGTATCGTGTCAGATAGAGACCCGATTTTCACTTCAAGGTTTTGGAAAGCATTTCAGAATGCGATGGGGACTCGACTGAAGATGAGTACATCGCATCACCCTCAGACTGATGGTCAGTCAGAAAGGACTATTCAGACCCTTGAGGATATGCTTCGAGCTTGTGTATTAGAAGATGGTGGTTCGTGGAGTAATCACTTACACCTAATAGAGTTTGCCTACAATAACAGTTACCATGCCAGTATCGGTATGGCACCTTATGAAGCTCTGTATGGCAGGAAGTGTAGAACCCCGTTGTGTTGGACAGAAGTTGGTGATCGTAGTTTCTTGGGACCAGATATAGTCCAAGAGACCACTTTAAAGATTAAGTCTATTCGGGATAAGTTGAAAATTGCTCAGAGTCGGCAGAAGAATTACGCCGACAGAAGAAGGAGATTTTTGGAATTTCAGGAAGGTGATCATGTGTTCTTGAGAGTTACTCCTAAGTTGGGTTTGCGAGGTGTTTTCAAAACTAAGAAGCTCTGTCCAAGATTCATTGGACCTTATCAGATTCTTCGACGCGTCGGTCCTGTAGCCTATCAGTTAGCTCTTCCTCCCTCTATGTCAGGGTTACACGACGTGTTTCATGTGTCTCAGCTACGAAAGTATATTCCTGATCCTTATCAGCCAGTGGAACTTGAACAAATTGATCTCCAGCCAGATCTAACTTATCAGCCGAATCCTGTTCGGATTGTTGAACGTGATGCTAAAATACTTCGGAACAAGAGGATTCCAATTGTCAAGGTTGAATGGGCTCAGTCTCCTGACGGTGAATTCACTTGGGAACTGGAGTCGGACATGCGGAAGAGTTATCCTTACCTGTTTTCGAGGTAATTTCTAAATTTCGAGGACGAAATTTCTTTAAGGGGGGTAGGTTGTAACAACCCTACTTCTAAATTGTCGAACTAATTTTAATTAGAGTTGTCTAATAAAATTGGAACTATTTTTAGAAGATTATTAGTAGTACTTAATTAATTAAACTAGTGATATAAGTAGATTAATTAAGTCTAAGAGAATTCAAACTCCCTCCCTCCCTCACGTGATCTCTCCCACTCCTCCATGAGTCATCCTTCCACTCAAGTTTCTCACTTCCATCTTAGCTCAACACCTCACCATTAAGCCATGACTCATACTTCCACTTAGATAACTTTCCCTCACATGCAACAAGCCTTTACATTTCACACCTAGGCTACAGAAAATTCAGTAAGCCATCTTCATCTCTCCCTCCTTCCCACGCCATTTTCAAAACATCAAACATGACACAAGAGTTGTCTTTTTCCCTCACATGCAATCCCCCAAAACTCAAGAGTTTGTCACTTTCTTCAACCTTTACACTATGCTTCTGAAACCTTTATCACATGAGACTGAATCAAACACTGAGGCATCAGAAAAACATCACTTCACTATCCACCTCAAGCTTCACATGCCACTACACAACAACTACCACTCACACCATTTGTGAACCAATGAGAAGACATGCAAACCCATTTGAGACAAATTCGTGTACTGTTCAAACACTCAGAAACCATCTATAAATACCACCTATTCCTGGCTGAAACATTCATCATCAACAACTCAAAATTCGTAGAGCAAAGTAAGGGGTTTTTCAAAGTATCAATTTTCCAAGTTCTGGTCCTGTGTTCGTGGGGCATCTTAGGAAGGTTCAGTAGCTGCTTTAGGAGCCCAGAAGCAAGATTAAAGCTTCAATCCAGGTGGGTTCTTAGGATAGTTAGCTAGTTTCCCAAATTAAACTTTTGCATGTCAACATAGGAAAAATTAGGGAATTGTTGTGTGAGGGGAATTAACTCCCAAATTTCCCTCCATTCTATTTTATATTATGTAGTTTATGTCTCTGCACTATATCAAATGAGGAATGTTGTAACAACCCAGCTCTAATTAATAGAGAATAATAATTAGAGTTAAGAATTTAGGAACTAATTGGAAAGTTTTATTTGATGGAAATGGGATAACTATTATATTGAAGCTCCCTATCACTCTTTTTCCTTGCCTTCACGTGAGAGAGAGAGAGAGACCAACTTAAACCAACACAACACTTAAGCAAGTGGGACCCACATCCTTGTTATAACACTTAACCTCTTGAACAACAATTCATTCATTCATTTTGTTTTCATTACTGAAGCAAAAGTCAGGAAGCTAGTGTATCCTCCCTCCTTCCTCTCACCCACGCCTTCTTCAACACTACCCCACCTTCACCAAAAAATTATTAAAACCCACATGCAAATAAGGATTTCTAACCCTTGATTAATCATGAAACCTAAGCAAATTCCATTTCATCTTTTCCCCTTCTTGGCCGAAATCACACCCTTTATTATTCTTGGGAAACCTTCAAAATTAATGGGTAAGAAGACTAAAGGTGTGGGAATGGTGGTACAGCAGTGGTAAACATATTTCAATAACAAAGGTTGGGAGAGAAATGGCATGAAGGAGTTCATGGAAGCCTTGGAACACTAGAAGTTGAAGACTTTGTTCAAAATAAACAAAAATGGGTATCCACTAACCATCACCTTATCAAGAACAGTTGGTGGGATTGGTAAGGTTGTTGTTGATGTTGATTCTCAAAGTAAGGTAAGAAACCCACTCTCCATGAGCACATGAATTTTTCCCCTTTCTAATTCAATCCCTCAAATCTTAACCTTATACTTGATTTTCTCCACTGCATGTGTGTCTATCTTCAACAACACGAATTTTGTGACACTGGGAGTGTTATGGGTATTGTGGAAAAGTAGGATTTCGGAGCTAATCGACAGAATCATGTCTGCCTTTTCTGCTGCACTCGCTCGGCGAGTATACGCTCGCCACGGCGAGCTCGACAGGCAAGCTGCTGTCTCACGTTGATGTTTATCCCTGTCCAGTCATTTTCGTAATGGTAAGAAGTCTCAAAACCCTTCCTTGTACCTTATCATTCTACTCTTTTAGTGTAATTAACCCTAGACCATTTTTGTACCTATGAGTTGGTTGAGGAAAGCCTTGAAAGATAAACACTTGAGTTGGAATACAACAAGAAATTGGAGGCCAATTCTGGACAACATCTGAGCCACAAGCCTAGGATCAAGCTTCTGAGTTAAACTCAATTCAGGTGGGTTCTTAGGATAGTGTAGATAGTTTCCCCAATTTATGAATTTGCATGTTAACTTAGGAAAAATTAGGAAAAGTTGTGTGAGGGGAATTAATCCCAAATTTCCCTCCATTCTGTTGTACATTATGTAAATTATGCTACTGCACTGATAAAACGAGGATTGTAGGTGTATTTTAGAAAAATATGATTTTTGGCAAAACAGGGTAAACTCTGTATGAACTCGCCACAGCGAGTAGCTGGCGAGCATTCATGGCGAGCTGGGCTCTGAGCTGATGAAACTCGCCATGGCGAGCTAGTGCTCGCCACAGCGAGTTGATTTAGGTCAGGACCTATAATCTCGCCATGGCGAGCTGATGACTCGCCGTAGCGAGCTTGTACAGAATTGACCTATATTTTCCATTTTCTAAATAAAGTTTTCAACACTCGTTTTATATCCTCGTTATAATCAGACAGTTTGCAGTAATATAATTAATATAATGTCGAACAGAATGTTAATCACAGATAATTGATAGGGCATAACTTAGACTATTATTAGGTTTGTATGCTCCCTGGGTTTTGGGAATTTATGGTAGTAATAACTAAATTAGTTTCAGTCAATTATGAGCGATTTTGTGATATCGCGCTATGGACTCCCGATGGGATAATCCATTAGGATAAGTTATTGTGAGCTGCATGCCGTGACCGAATCGGTTGACGGATATGGCAGGCCTCTGAGACATGCTCACCTCAGAGTGTCCTTGTGTCTAAAATGAATAAGAGTTAATTTATGTGTTACACCTATATTTATGCTATTATGATATGATTATGTTAGTATTTGAAACGACTGATTTAGGTGCCCCGGCGTAGTCGCCATTAGGAGGGTAGTAGGACTCACTGAGGCTTAGTAGTCTCACCCCACTCCAAACCAATTTTTTTTAGGTAAACAGGATATTCGGAGCAAGGACCAGGTAGGAGGCTGACAGCTGGAGCTGAGCTTGGATTGTCCGCCTTGAAGATTTTATTTCTTCGTCTTGCTTTTTAGTTTATTATCGTGTTTACTCAGAATACTAGCAACTTCCGCTGTATTTTATCCGTTATTTACTTTGTATCTGAAACAAAGTTGTATCTTGTTTATTTTAATCAAGAGAATTATTTGTACTCAGATCCTTTTATGTATGTCTCGACTAAATATTCTAGGTATTTTAGTTGGGGCGTTATAATTGGTATCAGAGCAGGTCGATCCAGTATCGGACCTTGCCATGAGTCATTCCAATCCTTCCTAATAATACAGACCCTTTGGATCTGGACTGTTTACGCTGAAACCATCGCGTGCTGAGCCTGATCAACTCAGTATTGTGTATGGTAGGCAGGGTATTATGGTTTAGAGCTGAAGTGAACTCTGGATTCCCGAGTTAAATCCGTAGTGAAACTACAACCGAGGAGCAATCGACGTAGGAAGTTCTTAAAAGTGGATATAGGAACGTGGCAAATGGTGCCACAGGAGTAAGATGTAGAAGACCAGTGAGGAATGCAAGTGTATCCATATACTGAATTGTGTAGTACACCACAGTAACCAACTGACACTGTGTGTCAAGTAAACTCTCTGAACCTATAAGTAACCTCATCCTAGCGAGAGTCTAATTTCAGCCAAGTCTGCGAGCCAATCTACATCAATGTTAGTAGGCAGTAAACCAAAACTTATCCTAAATTCAAGTTAGTATGTGACTGGGAATTACGAGTGTTGTGCAAAGTAGAGAATTGGGCGAACCACAAAATTATTCCCCTACACTCTGTCAAACTCGCTTAGCGAGTAAACACACGCTGCAGCGAGCTTAGCAGGCTGCTGCTACTGCTTGTTTGATGCCTTACTCCCTGTTCAGTTGTTTAATCATGGTGAGCAACCTTTAGCCCTCTCCCATAATCTCACCATTCTACCTTTCCCAGTAGAAGCCAATGACTTGTTGAACTATCAGAAACTTAACCATAACCGAGGTAACAATTAGAATCCTTGTAATCCGTATTCGTACCGGAGAAAGCATATTAAGTCCAATCACTTATAGGACTCTGAACCAGTAACCCAGCGTAGTGAACCTGATGGATATAGTAGAAATTCAACCGAACCGTTCAAATTAGAGAAGCCAAATTAGAAACAAAATCACATTCCTATGTTCCCTCAAGTTACCTTGTTGGGCACCCGTTTAGAATGCCTACCCTAAGTTACTTCGACCTTTCATCTCGTGATAGTATTCCTAATTCACCCTTAAGAACTAAACTCCATTTAGTACAACAATTAGGAATTTCCCCTTTTTCAACCACACCAGCCTATAGTAGTAGACCCAGCAAACTCATTAAGTACCTTTCCTATCATGTCCCTAGAATAGTAACTTCATGGATTAGCACAAACCGACACTACGTGATTAGGATTTCAAATCAAACAACCTAAACTAGAGAAACATAATTAGGGCGCTAACACATTCCAATACTTTTTAAAGTCACCTCATTAGGCTTCCCTCTAGAATACCCTTAACTAAGTTGCTTCGACCTTTCAGCTCGTAACAGCAAATCCTACCTCACTAGTATGAGACAGGTTTCATACAATACGACAAATAGGAATCACTTGTAACGCCAAGAGTCATCAAATAATTAGAAGTCAATAATAGAGCTTTGACACATAAGTGTGGACCTTGCCTCACATCAAAATTAAGTTCATCCTTAGTGACACCGTCATCCACATAGGTTTGTTAAGGACTATTAACTCAAGTATCCAAACACCAACGACCTAGAACTTTTGACCAATTCAATCACCCTGTTAAGAATAAGTAAACCTCAGCATCCGTACCTTAATAGTTTCTTATCGCAAAACCTATTAGGTGAACACCTAAGGTAACTACTCTTAGATGTCAGTAAAATAGGACCGATCTATCAGAGTATACCAGTAGTCGCACCAGACCCTTGTAGGATAAGTTTTAACTAGTGTAACAATTAAGGGTTACCGTTAGCACCGTCAGACGCCAAGTCAATCCGTAGTTGCCTTGCCTTTAGATAATTTAGAGACCGACAATTCAGTTCCATATTAGTTGACCATTCAGTTTACGAACCCTTACAGTTGAACCAATTAGCTAAGAAACCAATAGGGACAGTTAACCGTACATTCGAGAGTTGTCATCCAGTTACCATTAGGCTAGTAAATCAATACTGAAGGCCCACTAGCCATCTAGTTTGAGGATTAGGTTTAAACTGCCATATTTTATTACTCTCCTGACGCCAGCCAAGCTATAATACCACCTAGGGTAATAACACTAGATGCTAGCGGCATAAGGTCAACATTTTGTGTGGAGCAAACCTTAAGCCAGACAGTAGAAGACAAAATAGGAGACTGTTAGAAATTATTTAGACATACCGGTAAGAAATCGTCAAGTAAGGAATAGGAGTGAGTATCCAGTTGTCCTAACCTAAGAGCCCTGACAACAGAAATAGAGGTGTAGGACAGCAGCCTGAACCCAATAGGAAACCAATCTTCAATTACCTTTCATTCGCCTTGAGATCCTCTTTCAGCCAGCTCTTTGGACCAAGCAATGTTCAAATCTGCGTTCATAAGTCCTGAAACATTATGAACGTTTGTACGCTATAACTTGTCTGATTACGCGTCAGATGAGAAAATTCTTCTCGTGCCTTAAATGACTTGTCAATCACATGTTATGCCTAAATTCAATTAGGATTCAAACTTTTCAAATTCCTTGAAGCAAATTAGTTACATTAATAGTGATCAATGTCACACATAAGTAGCCGCATTAGATGTTTTTCAGTTTTCCAGTTGTGTTATTATCAAGAAAGATCTATCTGCGGAAGTTAATTATTCTTGAGAAGGTCAAGAATAATTTCAGTTTCTTTTCCTGTTCATTGGTTGATTTGTCAATCAACATCCGTAGCTGTTCTGGTACAAATGACTTAGCTCAGTATCAGAAAATCATTTAAATTTCGTACACTCGAGTCTGCTACATCAATTCTTCACTATAATTAGTTGTCCATCTCTTCGTAACCTTTACAAATCAAATTCAGAAATAAGCTCGGAGTTATTCCCAACCCAGTGGAGTTCAGTTGTTCTAGCGGAATCAGAGTTAAGGATCCAAACTGGCAGTCCCATCTTCTGAATTCATCATAGATTAGCGTGTTAACCTTAAGTGCCTCTGCCCGAATGTTTCAACCTTTTAGATTTATTCCTTGTAATCTCGTGAGGTTTTGTACCCAAGCCCGAACGCTTAAACCGGAACACTTCAATTCCAAGTCTAATTACCAGTAATTAGCATAAGTATAAGAGTTACTTACTCGCTTGGAGTAGTATACCAATCTCATTTGGGAAACCCTTTTTCCTATTCTCAGTGATCTATTAAGATAATTCAGTCAACCGCTCTAAGCTAAATCTTTTAATCAGCTTCAGTATTACAAGTTTGCACTTTAAGTGTGCAATCAGCCAAGTAGAGGATCTGATTTTCTCATCCCAGTTTCACGTATTAGTTACCAATAAAGGAAATTCAAACAAGATGTACCTTTGGCCTGGAGAGATAATCTGAACCTAAATGCATCTGCATGTTAGATGTGCAACTGCGATCACCGTGCGGTACCAGAATAGATTAAAAAATTGTAGGTGGGATTTTATCGGATAACTATAGGTTCGTCTGCTCATGAGTTCAACTCATTGACAGAAGAATCTATAGTGTCTAGACGATTTTCCACTCGTTTTATATTTCAATCGATTCTGGAGTATTTGGACAACACGTGGTACAGGTGTATAATTGACGTGTCATGCATGATAGTGTTCGGAAAGGGAACGATCCTGGAATGAAAAAAATTAGAATTTGTTGTTTTAACACTCGAGCTTATACCTTAGGTTTTAACTTTTACCCAACCAGGCCAGATACCGACATCCAAGTCCGATGAAGTTGGAGTTGTATACCAGTGGTAACGGACGAAGACTGACCATAATTGAGGTGTCCATGGAATCATAGATTAAGATAATAGCAACTCTGTCAGAAGATGACTGTAGGCAATTGAATCAGAGTGCGCAGCACTGGAACTTTTGAGAATGTGAGGATAACCTTAGCCAGTAACTTAAGAGGAAAGTTTTATTCCAAGGGATTGATTACTATTAACTGGTGAATAAACGAAGTGTAGTTTCATATGCAGGCATAGACAACCTACCCTGATGTGGGATAGAGAAGTTTGAATTTCGAGGACGAAATTTCTTTAAGGGGGGTAGATTGTAACAACCCAGCTCTAATTAATAGAGAATAATAATTAGAGTTAAGAATTTAGGAACTAATTGGAAAGTTTTATTTGATGGAAATGGGATAACTATTATATTGAAGCTCCCTATCACTCTTTTTCCTTGCCTTCACGTGAGAGAGAGAGAGAGACCAACTTAAACCAACACAACACTTAAGCAAGTGGGACCCACATCCTTGTTATAACACTTAACCTCTTGAACAACAATTCATTCATTCATTTTGTTTTCATTACTGAAGCAAAAGTCAGGAAGCTAGTGTATCCTCCCTCCTTCCTCTCACCCACGCCTTCTTCAACACTACCCCACCTTCACCAAAAAATTATTAAAACCCACATGCAAATAAGGATTTCTAACCCTTGATTAATCATGAAACCTAAGCAAATTCCATTTCATCTTTTCCCCTTCTTGGCCGAAATCACACCCTTTATTATTCTTGGGAAACCTTCAAAATTAATGGGTAAGAAGACTAAAGGTGTGGGAATGGTGGTACAGCAGTGGTAAACATATTTCAATAACAAAGGTTGGGAGAGAAATGGCATGAAGGAGTTCATGGAAGCCTTGGAACACTAGAAGTTGAAGACTTTGTTCAAAATAAACAAAAATGGGTATCCACTAACCATCACCTTATCAAGAACAGTTGGTGGGATTGGTAAGGTTGTTGTTGATGTTGATTCTCAAAGTAAGGTAAGAAACCCACTCTCCATGAGCACATGAATTTTTCCCCTTTCTAATTCAATCCCTCAAATCTTAACCTTATACTTGATTTTCTCCACTGCATGTGTGTCTATCTTCAACAACACGAATTTTGTGACACTGGGAGTGTTATGGGTATTGTGGAAAAGTAGGATTTCGGAGCTAATCGACAGAATCATGTCTGCCTTTTCTGCTGCACTCGCTCGGCGAGTATACGCTCGCCACGGCGAGCTCGACAGGCAAGCTGCTGTCTCACGTTGATGTTTATCCCTGTCCAGTCATTTTCGTAATGGTAAGAAGTCTCAAAACCCTTCCTTGTACCTTATCATTCTACTCTTTTAGTGTAATTAACCCTAGACCATTTTTGTACCTATGAGTTGGTTGAGGAAAGCCTTGAAAGATAAACACTTGAGTTGGAATACAACAAGAAATTGGAGGCCAATTCTGGACAACATCTGAGCCACAAGCCTAGGATCAAGCTTCTGAGTTAAACTCAATTCAGGTGGGTTCTTAGGATAGTGTAGATAGTTTCCCCAATTTATGAATTTGCATGTTAACTTAGGAAAAATTAGGAAAAGTTGTGTGAGGGGAATTAATCCCAAATTTCCCTCCATTCTGTTGTACATTATGTAAATTATGCTACTGCACTGATAAAACGAGGATTGTAGGTGTATTTTAGAAAAATATGATTTTTGGCAAAACAGGGTAAACTCTGTATGAACTCGCCACAGCGAGTAGCTGGCGAGCATTCATGGCGAGCTGGGCTCTGAGCTGATGAAACTCGCCATGGCGAGCTAGTGCTCGCCACAGCGAGTTGATTTAGGTCAGGACCTATAATCTCGCCATGGCGAGCTGATGACTCGCCGTAGCGAGCTTGTACAGAATTGACCTATATTTTCCATTTTCTAAATAAAGTTTTCAACACTCGTTTTATATCCTCGTTATAATCAGACAGTTTGCAGTAATATAATTAATATAATGTCGAACAGAATGTTAATCACAGATAATTGATAGGGCATAACTTAGACTATTATTAGGTTTGTATGCTCCCTGGGTTTTGGGAATTTATGGTAGTAATAACTAAATTAGTTTCAGTCAATTATGAGCGATTTTGTGATATCGCGCTATGGACTCCCGATGGGATAATCCATTAGGATAAGTTATTGTGAGCTGCATGCCGTGACCGAATCGGTTGACGGATATGGCAGGCCTCTGAGACATGCTCACCTCAGAGTGTCCTTGTGTCTAAAATGAATAAGAGTTAATTTATGTGTTACACCTATATTTATGCTATTATGATATGATTATGTTAGTATTTGAAACGACTGATTTAGGTGCCCCGGCGTAGTCGCCATTAGGAGGGTAGTAGGACTCACTGAGGCTTAGTAGTCTCACCCCACTCCAAACCAATTTTTTTTAGGTAAACAGGATATTCGGAGCAAGGACCAGGTAGGAGGCTGACAGCTGGAGCTGAGCTTGGATTGTCCGCCTTGAAGATTTTATTTCTTCGTCTTGCTTTTTAGTTTATTATCGTGTTTACTCAGAATACTAGCAACTTCCGCTGTATTTTATCCGTTATTTACTTTGTATCTGAAACAAAGTTGTATCTTGTTTATTTTAATCAAGAGAATTATTTGTACTCAGATCCTTTTATGTATGTCTCGACTAAATATTCTAGGTATTTTAGTTGGGGCGTTATAAATGTAGGTGAAACTATGATAATTTGATGATTTTCGCAAAACAGGGGCCTTTCTGCATGAACTCGCCATGGCGGATTGCTGGCGAGTACTCATGGCGAACAGAAGGTTCTGGGCTGAAGAACTTCGCCATTGCGGGCAATTGCTCGCCAGGCGAGTTGTTTAGGTCAGAACCTGGATTTCGCCATGGCGGACTAGCATTTCGCCATAGCGAGCTTGTACAGGATGACCTGTAATCCTGCCATGGCGAACAGGTAACTCGCCGTGGCGAGCTTACACAGAACAGCCTGCAACTTTTGATTTTCAAACTGATTTAATCGCTCGTTTTATTTCCTCATCTGAGATAGATAAATTGCAGAAATGTAACTGGTATAATGTTAAATAGAATGTTAATCACAGATGATCTTAGGGTATAATCTAGATTTAATTAAGTTTGTATGTTCCCCGGGATTTGGAAATTCATGGTAGTAATAACACAATTTAGTATCAGTCAGTTAAGAGCGAATTATATCGCACTATGGACTCCCAATGGGATAATCCATTAGGTTATGACTATGTGAGCTTCATGCCGTGACCGAATCGGTTGACGGATATGGCAGGCCTCTGAGACCTGCTCACCTCAGAGTGTCCTAGTGTTAAAATGAATAAGATATGCTTTGTGTTACACCTTTATTTATGCTTATGATTTATGATAAAATGTTAGTATGTATGACTGATTAGGTTTCCCCGGTGTAGTCACCTTAGGAGGGTAGTAGGACTCACTGAGGCTTAGTTGTCTCACCCCACTCCAAACAATTTTTTTCAGATAAGCAGGTTGGTTAAGGTATGCTGGTTGGTGTGCTTGCAGCTGTGCTTGGAGATGGCATTTCTTTCATGCATTTCTAGTTGTTTTGCGTTGTTTATTCCTATTCAATAATGTTTTGTTGTACTAGTTTCTATCGTTTCCGCTGAACTTTGTATCCTTGTTTTAATCAGCACCTGCGTGTGCTTAAATTTCAATTTGTAATAATAATGTACTCAGTTATCGGTTATAATATTTCACTGATATTCTAGATATAACATGTGGGGTATTATAAATTTGATATTTGAATCAAGTTGTCTGATACTTGATAAATTAAAATTGATGGAATCGGTTGTTGGAATGTAGGATCTCTGATCAAAAAATCGCAAAGTATGCGGTTCACTCAAGCTATGCCATTATGCTTTTTTAGCTATTCCTAATTTGATTCTTTAATCACTACTTACGTTTATTGATATTTTATGATGGATTTGGAAAAATGTGATATGTTTTTGCAATCATACACATTATCTTGAATAGGAGCTTAAAATTAATATGTAGTCTTTCAATTTACCTGATAGTATATCTGTATGGATCGATTGTGATGTGTCTGATGTCCGTAAAGGAAAATATGATATTTGAACCTAAATGGTTCTAAATTCGAAAAACACAAAAAATGATGGAATTTTACCCGAAATGGATTGAAAATATCAAGTTGTGTTAAACTTGATAATTGAATTGTTGGTATAAAAAGGTTGGATTGTGTTTTGTCCCTATGTCCCTAAAGCAAATATGATATTTGACCATTTGCGGTTCTAAATTCGAAAAACAAAAAAGATGATGGAATTTTGTCGGAATAGATTTGAAAATCAAATTTGATATTTGAATCAAGTTGTCCGAAACTTGATAAATTAAAATTGATGGAATCGGTTGTTGGAATCTAGGATCTCCGATCAACAAATCGCAAAATATGCGGTTCACTCAAGGTGTGCCATTATGCTTTTTTAGCTATTCCTAATTTGATTATTTAATCACTACTTACGTTTATTGATATTTTATGATGGATTTGGAAAAATGTGATATGTTTTTGCAATCATACACATTATCTTGAATAGGAGCTTAAAATTAATATGTAGTCTTTCAATTTTCCTGATAGTATGTCTGAATGGATCGATTGTGATGTGTCTGATGTCCGTAAATGAAAATATGATATTTGAACCTAAATAGTTCTAAATTCGAAAAACACAAAAAATGATGGAATTTTACCCGAATTGGATTGAAAATATCAAGTTGTGTTAAACTTGATAATTGAATTGTTGGTATAAAAAGGTTGGATTGTGTTTTGTCCCTATGTCCCTAAAGTAAATATGATATTTGACCATTTGCGGTTCTAAATTCGAAAAACTAAAAAGATGATGGAATTTTGTCGGAATAGATTTGAAAATCAAATTTGATATTTGAATCGAGTTGTCCTAAACTTGATAAATTAAAATTGATGGAATCGGTTGTTGGAATGTAGGATCTCTGATCAACAAATCGCAAAATATGCGGTTCACTCAAGGTATGCCATTATGCTTTTTTAGCTATTCCTAATTTAATTCTTTAATCACTACTTACGTTTACTGATATTTTATGATGGATTTGAAAAAATGTGATATGTTTTTGCAATCATACACATTATCTTGAATAGGAGCTTAAAATTAATATGTAGTCTTTCAATTTACCTGATAGTATATCTGTATGGATCGATTGTGATGTGTCCGATGTCCGTAAAGGAAAATATGATATTTGAACCTAAATGGTTCTAAATTCGAAAAACACAAAAAACGATGAAATTTTACCCGAATTGGATTGAAAATATCAAGTTGTGTTAAACTTGATAATTGAATTGTTGGTATAAAAAGGTTGGATTGTGTTTTGTCCCTATGTCCCTAAAGTAAATATGATATTTGACCATTTGCGGTTCTAAATTCGAAAAACTAAAAAGATGATGGAATTTTGTCGGAATAGATTTGAAAATCAAATTTGATATTTGAATCAAGTTGTCCTAAACTTGATAAATTAAAATTGATGGAATCGGTTGTTGGAATGTAGGATCTCTGATCAACAAATCGCAAAATATGCGGTTCACTCAAGGTGTGCCATTATGCTTTTTTAGCTATTCCTAATTTGATTCTTTAATCACTACTTACGTTTATTGATATTTTATGATGGATTTGAAAAAATGTGATATGTTTTTGCAATCATACACATTATCTTGAATAGGAGCTTAAAATTAATATGTAGTCTTTCAATTTTCCTGATAGTATGTCTGAATGGATCGATTGTGATGTGTCCGATGTCCGTAAATGAAAATATGATATTTGAACCTAAATAGTTCTAAATTCGAAAAACACAAAAAATGATGGAATTTTACCCGAATTGGATTGAAAATATCAAGTTGTGTTAAACTTTATAATTGAATTGTTGGTATAAAAAGGTTGGATTGTGTTTTGTCCCTATGTCCCTAAAGTAAATATGATATTTGACCATTTGCGGTTCTAAATTCGAAAAACAAAAAAGATGATGGAATTTTGTCGGAATAGATTTGAAAATCAAATTTGATATTTGAATCGAGTTGTCCTAAACTTGATAAATTAAAATTGATGGAATCGGTGGTTGGAATGTAGGATCTCTGATCAACAAATCGCACAATATGTGGTTCACTCAAAGTGTGCTATTATGCTTTTTTAGCTATTCCTAATTTGATTCTTTAATCACTACTTACGTTTATTGATATTTTATGATGGATTTGGAAAAATGTGATATGTTTTTGCAATCATACACATTATCTTGAATATGAGCTTAAAATTAATATGTAGTCTTTCAATTTTCCTGATAGTATGTCTGAATGGATCGATTGTGATGTGTCCGATGTCCGTAAATGAAAATATGATATTTGAACCTAAATAGTTCTAAATTCGAAAAACACAAAAAATGATGGAATTTTACCCGAATTGGATTGAAAATATCAAGTTGTGTTAAACTTTATAATTGAATTGTTGGTATAAAAAGGTTGGATTGTGTTTTGTCCCTATGTCCCTAAAGTAAATATGATATTTGACCATTTGCGGTTCTAAATTCGAAAAACAAAAAAGATGATGGAATTTTGTCGGAATAGATTTGAAAATCAAATTTGATATTTGAATCGAGTTGTCCTAAACTTGATAAATTAAAATTGATGGAATCGGTGGTTGGAATGTAGGATCTCTGATCAACAAATCGCACAATATGTGGTTCACTCAAAGTGTGCTATTATGCTTTTTTAGCTATTCCTAATTTGATTCTTTAATCACTACTTACGTTTATTGATATTTTATGATGGATTTGGAAAAATGTGATATGTTTTTGCAATCATACACATTATCTTGAATAGGAGCTTAAAATTAATATGTAGTCTTTCAATTTACCTGATAGTATGTCTGAATGGATCGATTGTGATGTGTCCGATGTCCGTAAATGAAAATATGATATTTGAACCTAAATAGTTCTAAATTCGAAAAACACAAAAAATGATGGAATTTTACCCGAATTGGATTGAAAATATCAAGTTGTGTTAAACTTGATAATTGAATTGTTGGTATAAAAAGGTTGGATTGTGTTTTGTCCCTATGTCCCTAAAGTAAATATGATATTTGACCATTTGCGGTTCTAAATTCGAAAAACTAAAAAGAATTTGGAATTTTGTCGGAATAGATTTGAAAATCAAATTTGATATTTGAATCAAGTTGTCCGAAACTTGATAAATTAAAATTGATGGAATCGGTTGTTGGAATGTAGGATCTCTGATCAAAAAATCGCAAAGTATGCGGTTCACTCAAGCTATGCCATTATGATTTTTTAGCTATTCCTAATTTGATTCTTTAATCACTACTTACGTTTATTGATATTTTATGATGGATTTGGAAAAATGGGATATGTTTTTGCAATCATACACATTATCTTGAATAGGAGCTTAAAATTAATATGTAGTCTTTCAATTTTCCTGATAGTATGTCTGAATGGATCGATTGTGATGTGTCCGATGTCCGTAAATGAAAATATGATATTTGAACCTAAATAGTTCTAAATTCGAAAAACACAAAAAATGATGGAATTTTACCCGAATTGGATTGAAAATATCAAGTTGTGTTAAACTTGATAATTGAATTGTTGGTATAAAAAGGTTGGATTGTGTTTTGTCCCTATGTCCCTAAAGTAAATATGATATTTGACCATTTGCGGTTCTAAATTCGAAAAACTAAAAAGATGATGGAATTTTGTCGGAATAGATTTGAAAATCAAATTTGATATTTGAATCAAGTTGTCCGAAACTTGATAAATTAAAATTGATGGAATCGGTTGTTGGAATGTAGGATCTCTGATCAAAAAATCGCAAAGTATGCGGTTCACTCAAGCTATGCCATTATGCTTTTTTAGCTATTCCTAATTTGATTCTTTAATCACTACTTACGTTTATTGATATTTTATGATGGATTTGGAAAAATGTGATATGTTTTTGCAATCATACACATTATCTTGAATAGGAGCTTAAAATTAATATGTAGTCTTTCAATTTACCTGATAGTATATCTGTATGGATCGATTGTGATGTGTCCGATGTCCGTAAAGAAAAATATGATATTTGAACCTAAATTGTTCTAAATTCGAAAAACACAAAAAATGATGGAATTTTACCCGAATTGGATTGAAAATATCAAGTTGTGTTAAACTTTATAATTGAATTGTTGGTATAAAAAGGTTGGATTGTGTTTTGTCCCTATGTCCCTAAAGTAAATATGATATTTGACCATTTGCGGTTCTAAATTCGAAAAACAAAAAAGATGATGGAATTTTGTCGGAATAGATTTGAAAATCAAATTTGATATTTGAATCGAGTTGTCCTAAACTTGATAAATTAAAATTGATGGAATCGGTGGTTGGAATGTAGGATCTCTGATCAACAAATCGCACAATATGTGGTTCACTCAAAGTGTGCTATTATGCTTTTTTAGCTATTCCTAATTTGATTCTTTAATCACTACTTACGTTTATTGATATTTTATGATGGATTTGGAAAAATGTGATATGTTTTTGCAATCATACACATTATCTTGAATAGGAGCTTAAAATTAATATGTAGTCTTTCAATTTACCTGATAGTATGTCTGAATGGATCGATTGTGATGTGTCCGATGTCCGTAAATGAAAATATGATATTTGAACCTAAATAGTTCTAAATTCGAAAAACACAAAAAATGATGGAATTTTACCCGAATTGGATTGAAAATATCAAGTTGTGTTAAACTTGATAATTGAATTGTTGGTATAAAAAGGTTGGATTGTGTTTTGTCCCTATGTCCCTAAAGTAAATATGATATTTGACCATTTGCGGTTCTAAATTCGAAAAACTAAAAAGATGATGGAATTTTGTCGGAATAGATTTGAAAATCAAATTTGATATTTGAATCAAGTTGTCCGAAACTTGATAAATTAAAATTGATGGAATCGGTTGTTGGAATGTAGGATCTCTGATCAAAAAATCGCAAAGTATGCGGTTCACTCAAGCTATGCCATTATGCTTTTTTAGCTATTCCTAATTTGATTCTTTAATCACTACTTACGTTTATTGATATTTTATGATGGATTTGGAAAAATGTGATATGTTTTTGCAATCATACACATTATCTTGAATAGGAGCTTAAAATTAATATGTAGTCTTTCAATTTACCTGATAGTATATCTGTATGGATCGATTGTGATGTGTCCGATGTCCGTAAAGAAAAATATGATATTTGAACCTAAATTGTTCTAAATTCGAAAAACACAAAAAATGATGGAATTTTACCCGAATTGGATTGAAAATATCAAGTTGTGTTAAACTTTATAATTGAATTGTTGGTATAAAAAGGTTGGATTGTGTTTTGTCCCTATGTCCCTAAAGTAAATATGATATTTGACCATTTGCGGTTCTAAATTCGAAAAACAAAAAAGATGATGGAATTTTGTCGGAATAGATTTGAAAATCAAATTTGATATTTGAATCGAGTTGTCCTAAACTTGATAAATTAAAATTGATGGAATCGGTGGTTGGAATGTAGGATCTCTGATCAACAAATCGCACAATATGCGGTTCACTCAAAGTGTGCTATTATGCTTTTTTAGCTATTCCTAATTTGATTCTTTAATCACTACTTACGTTTATTGATATTTTATGATGGATTTGGAAAAATGTGATATGTTTTTGCAATCATACACATTATCTTGAATAGGAGCTTAAAATTAATATGTAGTCTTTCAATTTTCCTGATAGTATGTCTGAATGGATCGATTGTGATGTGTCCGATGTCCGTAAATGAAAATATGATATTTGAACCTAAATAGTTCTAAATTCGAAAAACACAAAAAATGATGGAATTTTACCCGAATTGGATTGAAAATATCAAGTTGTGTTAAACTTTATAATTGAATTGTTGGTATAAAAAGGTTGGATTGTGTTTTGTCCCTATGTCCCTAAAGTAAATATGATATTTGACCATTTGCGGTTCTAAATTCGAAAAACAAAAAAGATGATGGAATTTTGTCGGAATAGATTTGAAAATCAAATTTGATATTTGAATCGAGTTGTCCTAAACTTGATAAATTAAAATTGATGGAATCGGTGGTTGGAATGTAGGATCTCTGATCAACAAATCGCACAATATGTGGTTCACTCAAAGTGTGCTATTATGCTTTTTTAGCTATTCCTAATTTGATTCTTTAATCACTACTTACGTTTATTGATATTTTATGATGGATTTGGAAAAATGTGATATGTTTTTGCAATCATACACATTATCTTGAATAGGAGCTTAAAATTAATATGTAGTCTTTCAATTTACCTGATAGTATGTCTGAATGGATCGATTGTGATGTGTCCGATGTCCGTAAATGAAAATATGATATTTGAACCTAAATAGTTCTAAATTCGAAAAACACAAAAAATGATGGAATTTTACCCGAATTGGATTGAAAATATCAAGTTGTGTTAAACTTGATAATTGAATTGTTGGTATAAAAAGGTTGGATTGTGTTTTGTCCCTATGTCCCAAAAGTAAATATGATATTTGACCATTTGCGGTTCTAAATTCGAAAAACTAAAAAGATGATGGAATTTTGTCGGAATAGATTTGAAAATCAAATTTGATATTTGAATCAAGTTGTCCGAAACTTGATAAATTAAAATTGATGGAATCGGTTGTTGGAATGTAGGATCTCTGATCAAAAAATCGCAAAGTATGCGGTTCACTCAAGCTATGCCATTATGATTTTTTAGCTATTCCTAATTTGATTCTTTAATCACTACTTACGTTTATTGATATTTTATGATGGATTTGGAAAAATGGGATATGTTTTTGCAATCATACACATTATCTTGAATAGGAGCTTAAAATTAATATGTAGTCTTTCAATTTTCCTGATAGTATGTCTGAATGGATCGATTGTGATGTGTCCGATGTCCGTAAATGAAAATATGATATTTGAACCTAAATAGTTCTAAATTCGAAAAACACAAAAAATGATGGAATTTTACCCGAATTGGATTGAAAATATCAAGTTGTGTTAAACTTGATAATTGAATTGTTGGTATAAAAAGGTTGGATTGTGTTTTGTCCCTATGTCCCTAAAGTAAATATGATATTTGACCATTTGCGGTTCTAAATTCGAAAAACTAAAAAGATGATGGAATTTTGTCGGAATAGATTTGAAAATCAAATTTGATATTTGAATCAAGTTGTCCGAAACTTGATAAATTAAAATTGATGGAATCGGTTGTTGGAATGTAGGATCTCTGATCAAAAAATCGCAAAGTATGCGGTTCACTCAAGCTATGCCATTATGCTTTTTTAGCTATTCCTAATTTGATTCTTTAATCACTACTTACGTTTATTGATATTTTATGATGGATTTGGAAAAATGTGATATGTTTTTGCAATCATACACATTATCTTGAATAGGAGCTTAAAATTAATATGTAGTCTTTCAATTTACCTGATAGTATATCTGTATGGATCGATTGTGATGTGTCCGATGTCCGTAAAGAAAAATATGATATTTGATCCTAAATTGTTCTAAATTCGAAAAACACAAAAAATGATGGAATTTTACCCGAAATGGATTGAAAATATCAAGTTGTGTTAAACTTGATAATTGAATTGTTGGTATAAAAAGGTTGGATTGTGTTTTGTCCCTATGTCCCTAAAGCAAATATGATATTTGACCATTCGCGGTTCTAAATTCGAAAAACAAAAAAGATGATGGAATTTTGTCGGAATAGATTTGAAAATCAAATTTGATATTTGAATCAAGTTGTCCGAAACTTGATAAATTAAAATTGATGGAATCGGTTGTTGGAATGTAGGATCTCTGATCAACAAATCGCAAAATATGCGGTTCACTCAAGGTGTGCCATTATGCTTTTTTAGCTATTCCTAATTTGATTATTTAATCACTACTTACGTTTATTGATATTTTATGATGGATTTGGAAAAATGTGATATGTTTTTGCAATCATACACATTATCTTGAATAGGAGCTTAAAATTAATATGTAGTCTTTCAATTTTCCTGATAGTATGTCTGAATGGATCGATTGTGATGTGTCTGATGTCCGTAAATGAAAATATGATATTTGAACCTAAATAGTTTTAAATTCGAAAAACACAAAAATTGATGGAATTTTACCCGAATTGGATTGAAAATATCAAGTTGTGTTAAACTTGATAATTGAATTGTTGGTATAAAAAGGTTGGATTGTGTTTTGTCCCTATGTCCCTAAAGTAAATATGATATTTAACCATTTGCGGTTCTAAATTCGAAAATCTAAAAAGATGATGGAATTTTGTCGGAATAGATTTGAAAATCAAATTTGATATTTGAATCAAGTTGTCCGAAACTTGATAAATTAAAATTGATGGAATTGGTTGTTGGAATGTAGGATCTCTGATCAACAAATCGCACAATATGTGGTTCACTCAAAGTGTGCTATTATGCTTTTTTAGCTATTCCTAATTTGATTCTTTAATCACTACTTACGTTTATTGATATTTTATGATGGATTTGGAAAAATGTGATATGTTTTTGCAATCATACACATTATCTTGAATATGAGCTTTAAATTAATATGTAGTCTTTCAATTTACCTGATAGTATGTCTGAATGGATCGATTGTGATGTGTCCGATGTCCGTAAATGAAAATATGATATTTGAACCTAAATAGTTCTAAATTCGAAAAACACAAAAAATGATGGAATTTTACCCGAATTGGATTGAAAATATCAAGTTGTGTTAAACTTGATAATTGAATTGTTGGTATAAAAAGGTTGGATTGTGTTTTGTCCCTATGTCCCTAAAGTAAATATGATATTTAACCATTTGCGGTTCTAAATTCGAAAATCTAAAAAGATGATGGAATTTTGTCGGAATAGATTTGAAAATCAAATTAGATATTTGAATCAAGTTGTCCGAAACTTGATAAATTAAAATTGATGGAATCGGTTGTTGGAATCTAGGATCTCTGATCAACAAATCGCAAAATATGCGGTTCACTCAAGGTGTGCCATTATGCTTTTTTAGCTATTCCTAATTTGATTATTTAATCACTACTTACGTTTATTGATATTTTATGATGCATTTGGAAAAATGTGATATGTTTTTGCAATCATACACATTATCTTGAATAGGAGCTTAAAATTAATATGTAGTCTTTCAATTTTCCTGATAGTATGTCTGAATGGATCGATTGTGATGTGTCTGATGTCCGTAAATGAAAATATGATATTTGAACCTAAATAGTTCAAAATTCGAAAAACACAAAAAATGATGGAATTTTACCCGAATTGGATTGAAAATATCAAGTTGTGTTAAACTTGATAATTGAATTGTTGGTATATAAAGGTTGGATTGTGTTTTGTCCCTATGTCCCTAAAGTAAATATGATATTTAACCATTTGCGGTTCTAAATTCGAAAATCTAAAAAGATGATGGAATTTTGTCGGAATAGATTTGAAAATCAAATTTGATATTTGAATCAAGTTGTCCGAAACTTGATAAATTAAAATTGATGGAATTGGTTGTTGGAATGTAGGATCTCTGATCAACAAATCGCACAATATGTGGTTCACTCAAAGTGTGCTATTATGCTTTTTTAGCTATTCATAATTTGATTCTTTAATCACTACTTACGTTTATTGATATTTTATGATGGATTTGGAAAAATGTGATATGTTTTTGCAATCATACACATTATCTTGAATAGGAGCTTAAAATTAATATGTAGTCTTTCAATTTACCTGATAGTATGTCTGAATGGATCGATTGTGATGTGTCCGATGTCCGTAAATGAAAATATGATATTTGAACCTAAATAGTTCTAAATTCGAAAAACACAAAAAATGATGGAATTTTACCCGAATTGGATTGAAAATATCAAGTTGTGTTAAACTTGATAATTGAATTGTTGGTATAAAAAGGTTGGATTGTGTTTTGTCCCTATGTCCCTAAAGTAAATATGATATTTGACCATTCGCGGTTCTAAATTCGAAAAACAAAAAAGATGATGGAATTTTGTCGGAATAGATTTGAAAATCAAATTTGATATTTGAATCAAGTTGTCCGAAACTTGATAAATTAAAATTGATGGAATCGGTTGTTGGAATGTAGGATCTCTGATCAACAAATCGCAAAATATGCGGTTCACTCAAGGTGTGCCATTATGCTTTTTTAGCTATTCCTAATTTGATTATTTAATCACTACTTACGTTTATTGATATTTTATGATGGATTTGGAAAAATGTGATATGTTTTTGCAATCATACACATTATCTTGAATAGGAGCTTAAAATTAATATGTAGTCTTTCAATTTTCCTGATAGTATGTCTGAATGGATCGATTGTGATGTGTCTGATGTCCGTAAATGAAAATATGATATTTGAACCTAAATAGTTTTAAATTCGAAAAACACAAAAATTGATGGAATTTTACCCGAATTGGATTGAAAATATCAAGTTGTGTTAAACTTGATAATTGAATTGTTGGTATAAAAAGGTTGGATTGTGTTTTGTCCCTATGTCCCTAAAGTAAATATGATATTTAACCATTTGCGGTTCTAAATTCGAAAATCCAAAAAGATGATGGAATTTTGTCGGAATAGATTTGAAAATCAAATTTGATATTTGAATCAAGTTGTCCGAAACTTGATAAATTAAAATTGATGGAATCGGTTGTTGGAATGTAGGATCTCGGATCAAAAAATCGCAAAGTATGCGGTTCACTCAAGCTATGCCATTATGATTTTTTAGCTATTCCTAATTTGATTCTTTAATCACTACTTACGTTTATTGATATTTTATGATGGATTTGGAAAAATGGGATATGTTTTTGCAATCATACACATTATCTTGAATAGGAGCTTAAAATTAATATGTAGTCTTTCAATTTTCCTGATAGTATGTCTGAATGGATCGATTGTGATGTGTCCGATGTCCGTAAATGAAAATATGATATTTGAACCTAAATAGTTCTAAATTCGAAAAACACAAAAAATGATGGAATTTTACCCGAATTGGATTGAAAATATCAAGTTGTGTTAAACTTGATAATTGAATTGTTGGTATAAAAAGGTTGGATTGTGTTTTGTCCCTATGTCCCTAAAGTAAATATGATATTTGACCATTTGCGGTTCTAAATTCGAAAAACAAAAAAGATGATGGAATTTTGTCGGAATAGATTTGAAAATCAAATTTGATATTTGAATCGAGTTGTCCTAAACTTGATAAATTAAAATTGATGGAATCGGTGGTTGGAATGTAGGATCTCTGATCAACAAATCGCACAATATGCGGTTCACTCAAGGTATGCCATTATGCTTTTTTAGCTATTCCTAATTTGATTCTTTAATCACTACTTACGTTTATTGATATTTTATGATGGATTTGGAAAAATGTGATATGTTTTTGCAATCATACACATTATCTTGAATAGGAGCTTAAAATTAATATGTAGTCTTTCAATTTACCTGAAAGTATGTCTGAATGGATCGATTGTGATGTGTCCGATGTCCGTAAATGAAAATATGATATTTGAACCTAAATAGTTCTAAATTCGAAAAACACAAAAAATGATGGAATTTTACCCGAATTGGATTGAAAATATCAAGTTGTGTTAAACTTGATAATTGAATTGTTGGTATAAAAAGGTTGGATTGTGTTTTGTCCCTATGTCCCTAAAGTAAATATGATATTTGACCATTTGCGGTTCTAAATTCGAAAAACTAAAAAGATGATGGAATTTTGTCGGAATAGATTTGAAAATCATATTTCATATTTGAATCAAGTTGTCCGAAACTTGATAAATTAAAATTGATGGAATCGGTTGTTGGAATGTAGGATCTCTGATCAACAAATCGCAAAATATGCGGTTCACTCAAGGTGTGCCATTATGCTTTTTAAGCTATTCCTAATTTGATTATTTAATCACTACTTACGTTTATTGATATTTTATGATGGATTTGGAAAAATGTGATATGTTTTTGCAATCATACACATTATCTTGAATAGGAGCTTAAAATTAATATGTAGTCTTTCAATTTTCCTGATAGTATGTCTGAATGGATCGATTGTGATGTGTCTGATGTCCGTAAATGAAAATATGATATTTGAACCTAAATAGTTCTAAATTCGAAAAACACAAAAAATGATGGAATTTTACCCGAATTGGATTGAAAATATCAAGTTGTGTTAAACTTGATAATTGAATTGTTGGTATAAAAAGGTTGGATTGTGTTTTGTCCCTATGTCCCTAAAGTAAATATGATATTTGACCATTTGCGGTTCTAAATTCGAAAAACAAAAAAGATGATGGAATTTTGTCGGAATAGATTTGAAAATCAAATTTGATATTTGAATCGAGTTGTCCTAAACTTGATAAATTAAAATTGATGGAATCGGTGGTTGGAATGTAGGATCTCTGATCAACAAATCGCACAATATGCGGTTCACTCAAGGTATGCCATTATGCTTTTTAAGCTATTCCTAATTTGATTCTTTAATCACTACTTACGTTTATTGATATTTTATGATGGATTTGGAAAAATGTGATATGTTTTTGCAATCATCACATTATCTTGAATAGGAGCTTAAAATTAATATGTAGTCTTTCAATTTACCTGATAGTATGTCTGAATGGATCGATTGTGATGTGTCCGATGTCCGTAAATGAAAATATGATATTTGAACCTAAATAGTTCTAAATTCGAAAAACACAAAAAATGATGGAATTTTACCCGAATTGGATTGAAAATATCAAGTTGTGTTAAACTTGATAATTGAATTGTTGGTATAAAAAGGTTGGATTGTGTTTTGTCCCTATGTCCCTAAAGTAAATATGATATTTGACCATTTGCGGTTCTAAATTCGAAAAACTAAAAAGATGATGGAATTTTGTCGGAATAGATTTGAAAATCAAATTTGATATTTGAATCAAGTTGTCCGAAACTTGATAAATTAAAATTGATGGAATCGGTTGTTGGAATGTAAGATCTCTGATCAAAAAATCGCAAAGTATGCGGTTCACTCAAGCTATGCCATTATGCTTTTTTAGCTATTCCTAATTTGATTCTTTAATCACTACTTACGTTTATTGATATTTTATGATGGATTTGGAAAAATGTGATATGTTTTTGCAATCATACACATTATCTTGAATAGGAGCTTAAAATTAATATGTAGTCTTTCAATTTACCTGATAGTATATCTGTATGGATCGATTGTGATGTGTCCGATGTCGGTAAAGGAAAATATGATATTTGAACCTAAATGGTTCTAAATTCGAAAAACACAAAAAATGATGGAATTTTACCCGAAATGGATTGAAAATATGAAGTTGTGTTAAACTTGATAATTGAATTGTTGGTATAAAAAGGTTGGATTGTGTTTTGTCCCTATGTCCCTAAAGCAAATATGATATTTGTCCATTTGCGGTTCTAAATTCGAAAAACAAAAAAGATGATGGAATTTTGTCGGAATAGATTTGAAAATCAAATTTGATATTTGAATCTAGTTGTCCGAAACTTGATAAATTAAAATTGATGGAATCGGTTGTTGGAATGTAGGATCTCTGATCAACAAATCGCAAAATATGCGGTTCACTCAAGGTGTGCCATTATGCTTTTTAAGCTATTCCTAATTTGATTATTTAATCACTACTTACGTTTATTGATATTTTATGATGGATTTGGAAAAATGTGATATGTTTTTGCAATCATACACATTATCTTGAATAGGAGCTTAAAATTAATATGTAGTCTTTCAATTTTCCTGATAGTATGTCTGAATGGATCGATTGTGATGTGTCTGATGTCCGTAAATGAAAATATGATATTTGAACCTAAATAGTTCTAAATTCGAAAAACACAAAAAATGATGGAATTTTACCCGAATTGGATTGAAAATATCAAGTTGTGTTAAACTTGATAATTGAATTGTTGGTATAAAAAGGTTGGATTGTGTTTTGTCCCTATGTCCCTAAAGTAAATATGATATTTGACCATTTGCGGTTCTAAATTCGAAAAACAAAAAAGATGATGGAATTTTGTCGGAATAGATTTGAAAATCAAATTTGATATTTGAATCGAGTTGTCCTAAACTTGATAAATTAAAATTGATGGAATCGGTGGTTGGAATGTAGGATCTCTGATCAACAAATCGCACAATATGCGGTTCACTCAAGGTATGCCATTATGCTTTTTTAGCTATTCCTAATTTGATTCTTTAATCACTACTTACGTTTATTGATATTTTATGATGGATTTGGAAAAATGTGATATGTTTTTGCAATCATACACATTATCTTAAATAGGAGCTTAAAATTAATATGTAGTCTTTCAATTTACTTGATATTATGTCTGTATGGATCGATTGTGATGTGTCCGATGTCCGTAAAGGAAAATATGACATTTGAACCTAAATGGTTCTAAATTCGAAAAACACAAAAAATGATGGAATTTTACCCGAATTGGATTGAAAATATCAAGTTGTGTTAAACTTGATAATTGAATTGTTGGTATAAAAACGTTGGATTGTGTTTTGTCCCTATGTCCCTAAAGTAAATATGATATTTGACCATTTGCAGTTCTAAATTCGAAAAACTAAAAAGATGATGGAATTTTGTCGGAATAGATTTGAAAATCAAATTTGATATTTGAATCAAGTTGTCCGAAACTTGATAAATTAAAATTGATGGAATCGGTTGTTGGAATGTAGGATCTCTGATCAACAAATCGCAAAATATGCGGTTCACTCAAGGTGTGCCATTATGCTTTTTTAGCTATTCCTAATTTGATTCTTTAATCACTACTTACGTTTATTGATATTTTATGATGGATTTGGAAAAATGTGATATGTTTTTGCAATCATACACATTATCTTGAATAGGAGCTTAAAATTAATATGTAGTCTTTCAATTTACCTGATAGTATGTCTGTATTTGAACCTAAATAGTTCTAAATTCGAAAAACACAAAAAATGATGGAATTTTACCCGAATTGGATTGAAAATATCAAGTTGTGTTAAACTTGATAATTGAATTGTTGGTATAAAAAGGTTGGATTGTGTTTTGTCCCTATGTCCCTAAAGTAAATATGATATTTGACCATTTGCGGTTCTAAATTCGAAAAACTAAAAAGATGATGGAATTTTGTCGGAATAGATTTGAAAATCAAATTTGATATTTGAATCAAGTTGTCCGAAACTTGATAAATTAAAATTGATGGAATCGGTTGTTGGAATGTAAGATCTCTGATCAAAAAATCGCAAAGTATGCGGTTCACTCAAGCTATGCCATTATGCTTTTTTAGCTATTCCTAATTTGATTCTTTAATCACTACTTACGTTTATTGATATTTTATGATGGATTTGGAAAAATGTGATATGTTTTTGCAATCATACACATTATCTTGAATAGGAGCTTAAAATTAATATGTAGTCTTTCAATTTACCTGATAGTATATCTGTATGGATCGATTGTGATGTGTCCGATGTCCGTAAAGGAAAATATGATATTTGAACCTAAATGGTTCTAAATTCGAAAAACACAAAAAATGATGGAATTTTACCCGAAATGGATTGAAAATATGAAGTTGTGTTAAACTTGATAATTGAATTGTTGGTATAAAAAGGTTGGATTGTGTTTTGTCCCTATGTCCCTAAAGCAAATATGATATTTGTCCATTTGCGGTTCTAAATTCGAAAAACAAAAAAGATGATGGAATTTTGTCGGAATAGATTTGAAAATCAAATTTGATATTTGAATCAAGTTGTCCGAAACTTGATAAATTAAAATTGATGGAATCGGTTGTTGGAATGTAGGATCTCTGATCAACAAATCGCAAAATATGCGGTTCACTCAAGGTGTGCCATTATGCTTTTTAAGCTATTCCTAATTTGATTATTTAATCACTACTTACGTTTATTGATATTTTATGATGGATTTGGAAAAATGTGATATGTTTTTGCAATCATACACATTATCTTGAATAGGAGCTTAAAATTAATATGTAGTCTTTCAATTTTCCTGATAGTATGTCTGAATGGATCGATTGTGATGTGTCTGATGTCCGTAAATGAAAATATGATATTTGAACCTAAATAGTTCTAAATTCGAAAAACACAAAAAATGATGGAATTTTACCCGAATTGGATTGAAAATATCAAGTTGTGTTAAACTTGATAATTGAATTGTTGGTATAAAAAGGTTGGATTGTGTTTTGTCCCTATGTCCCTAAAGTAAATATGATATTTGACCATTTGCGGTTCTAAATTCGAAAAACAAAAAAGATGATGTAATTTTGTCGGAATAGATTTGAAAATCAAATTTGATATTTGAATCGAGTTGTCCTAAACTTGATAAATTAAAATTGATGGAATCGGTGGTTGGAATGTAGGATCTCTGATCAACAAATCGCACAATATGCGGTTCACTCAAGGTATGCCATTATGCTTATTTAGCTATTCCTAATTTGATTCTTTAATCACTACTTACGTTTATTGATATTTTATGATGGATTTGGAAAAATGTGATATGTTTTTGCAATCATACACATTATCTTGAATAGGAGCTTAAAATAAATATGTGTTCTTTCAATTTACCTGAGATAGTATGTCTGAATGGATCGATTGTGATGTGTCCGATGTCCGTAAAGGAAAATATGATATTTGAACTTAAATGGTTCTAAATTCGAAAAACACAAAAAATGATGGAATTTTACCCGAATTGGATTGAAAATATCAAGTTGTGTTAAACTTGATAATTGAATTGTTGGTATAAAAAGGTTGGATTGTGTTTTGTCCCTATGTCCCTAAAGTAAATATGATATTTGACCATTTGCGGTTCTAAATTCGAAAAACTAAAAAGATGATGGAATTTTGTCGGAATAGATTTGAAAATCAAATTTGATATTTGAATCAAGTTGTCCTAAACTTGATAAATTAAAATTGATGGAATTGGTTGTTGGAATGTAGGATCTTTGATCAACAAATCGCAAAATATGCGGTTCACTCAAGGTATGCCATTATACTTTTTTAGCTATTCCTAATTTGATTCTTTAATCACTACTTACGTTTATTGATATTTTATGATGGATTTGGAAAAATGTGATATGTTTTTGCAATCATACACATTATCTTGAATAGGAGCTTAAAATAAATATGTGTTCTTTCAATTTACCTGAGATAGTATGTCTGAATGGATCGATTGTGATGTGTCCGATGTCCGTAAAGGAAAATATGATATTTGAACTTAAATGGTTCTAAATTCGAAAAACACAAAAAATGATGGAATTTTACCCGAATTGGATTGAAAATATCAAGTTGTGTTAAACTTGATAATTGAATTGTTGGTATAAAAAGGTTGGATTGTGTTTTGTCCCTATGTCCCTAAAGTAAATATGATATTTGACCATTTGCGGTTCTAAATTCGAAAAACTAAAAAGATGATGGAATTTTGTCGGAATAGATTTGAAAATCAAATTTGATATTTGAATCAAGTTGTCCTAAACTTGATAAATTAAAATTTATGGAATCGGTTGTTGGAATGTAGGATCTTTGATCAACAAATTGCAAAATATGCGGTTCACTCAAGGTATGCCATTATGCTTTTTTAGCTATTCCTAATTTGATTCTTTAATCACTACTTACGTTTATTGATATTTTATGATGGATTTGGAAAAATGTGATATGTTTTTGCAATCATACACATTATCTTGAATAGGAGCTTAAAATTAATATGTAGTCTTTCAATTTACTTGATAGTATGTCTGTATGGATCGATTGTGATGTGTCCGATGTCCGTAAAGGAAAATATGATATTTGAACCTAAATGTTTCTAAATTCGAAAAACACAAAAAATGATGGAATTTTACCCGAATTGGATTGAAAATATCAAGTTGTGTTAAACTTGATAATTGAATTGTTGGTATAAAAACGTTGGATTGTGTTTTGTCCCTATGTCCCTAAAGTATATATGATATTTGACCATTTGCGGTTCTAAATTCGAAAAACTAAAAAGATGATGGAATTTTGTCGGAATAGATTTGAAAATCAAATTTGATATTTGAATCAAGTTGTCCGAAACTTGATAAATTAAAATTGATGGAATCGGTTGTTGGAATGTAGGATCTCTGATCAACAAATCGCAAAATATGCGGTTCACTCAAGGTGTGCCATTATGCTTTTTTAGCTATTCCTAATTTGATTCTTTAATCACTACTTACGTTTATTGATATTTTATGATGGATTTGGAAAAATGTGATATGTTTTTGCAATCATACACATTATCTTGAATAGGAGCTTAAAATTAATATGTAGTCTTTCAATTTACCTGATAGTATGTCTGTATTTGAACCTAAATAGTTCTAAATTCGAAAAACACAAAAAATGATGGAATTTTACCCGAATTGGATTGAAAATATCAAGTTGTGTTAAACTTGATAATTGAATTGTTGGTATAAAAAGGTTGGATTGTGTTTTGTCCCTATGTCCCTAAAGTAAATATGATATTTAACCATTTGCGGTTCTAAATTCGAAAAACTAAAAAGATGATGGAATTTTGTCGGAATAGATTTGAAAATCAAATTTGATATTTGAATCAAGTTGTCCGAAACTTGATAAATTAAAATTGATGGAATCGGTTGTTGGAATGTAGGATCTCTGATCAACAAATCGCAAAATATGCGGTTCACTCAAGGTATGTCATTATGCTTTTTTAGCTATTCCTAATTTAATTCTTTAATCATTACTTACGTTTATTGATATTTTATGATGGATTTGGAAAAATGTGATATGTTTTTGCAATCATACAAATTATCTTGAATAGGAGCTTAAAATTAATATGTAGTCTTTCAATTTACCTGATAGTATGTCTGTATGGATCGATTGTGATGTGTCCGATGTCCGTAAAGGAAAATATGATATTTGAACCTAAATGGTTCTAAATTCGAAAAACACAAAAAATGATGGAATTTTACCCGAATTGGATTGAAAATATCAAGTTGTGTTAAACTTGATAATTGAATTGTTGGTATAAAAAGGTTGGATTGTGTTTTGTCCCTATGTCCCTAAAGTAAATATGATATTTGACCATTTGCGGTTCTAAATTCGAAAAACAAAAAAGACGATGGAATTTTGTCGGAATAGATTTGAAAATCGAATTTGATATTTGAATCGAGTTGTCCTAAACTTGATAAATTAAAATTGATGGAATCGGTGGTTGGAATGTAGGATCTTTGATCAACAAATCGCACAATATGCGGTTCACTCAAGGTATGCCATTATGCTTTTTTAGCTATTCCTAATTTGATTCTTTAATCACTACTTACGTTTATTGATATTTTATGATGGATTTGGAAAAATGTGATATGTTTTTGCAATCATACACATTATCTTGAATAGGAGCTTAAAATTAATATGTAGTCTTTCAATTTACTTGATAGTGTGTCTGTATGGATCGATTGTGATGTGTCCGATGTCCGTAAAGGAAAATATGATATTTGAACCTAAATGTTTCTAAATTCGAAAAACACAAAAAATGATGGAATTTTACCCGAATTGGATTGAAAATATCAAGTTGTGTTAAACTTGATAATTGAATTGTTGGTATAAAAACGTTGGATTGTGTTTTGTCCCTATGTCCCTAAAGTATATATGATATTTGACCATTTGCGGTTCTAAATTCGAAAAACTAAAAAGATGATGGAATTTTGTCGGAATAGATTTGAAAATCAAATTTGATATTTGAATCAAGTTGTCCGAAACTTGTTAAATTAAAATTGATGGAATCGGTTGTTGGAATGTAGGATCTCTGATCAACAAATCGCAAAATATGCGGTTCACTCAAGGTGTGCCATTATGCTTTTTTAGCTATTCCTAATTTGATTCTTTAATCACTACTTACGTTTATTGATATTTTATGATGGATTTGGAAAAATGTGATATGTTTTTGCAATCATACACATTATCTTGAATAGGAGCTTAAAATTAATATGTAGTCTTTCAATTTACCTGATAGTATGTCTGTATTTGAACCTAAATAGTTCTAAATTCGAAAAACACAAAAAATGATGGAATTTTACCCGAATTGGATTGAAAATATCAAGTTGTGTTAAACTTGATAATTGAATTGTTGGTATAAAAAGGTTGGATTGTGTTTTGTCCCTATGTCCCTAAAGTAAATATGATATTTAACCATTTGCGGTTCTAAATTCGAAAAACTAAAAAGATGATGGAATTTTGTCGGAATAGATTTGAAAATCAAATTTGATATTTGAATCAAGTTGTCCGAAACTTGATAAATTAAAATTGATGGAATCGGTTGTTGGAATGTAGGATCTCTGATCAACAAATCGCAAAATATGCGGTTCACTCAAGGTATGTCATTATGCTTTTTAAGCTATTCCTAATTTAATTCTTTAATCATTACTTACGTTTATTGATATTTTATGATGGATTTGGAAAAATGTGATATGTTTTTGCAATCATACAAATTATCTTGAATAGGAGCTTAAAATTAATATGTAGTCTTTCAATTTACCTGATAGTATGTCTGTATGGATCGATTGTGATGTGTCCGATGTCCGTAAAGGAAAATATGATATTTGAACCTAAATGGTTCTAAATTCGAAAAACACAAAAAATGATGGAATTTTACCCGAATTGGATTGAAAATATCAAGTTGTGTTAAACTTGATAATTGAATTGTTGGTATAAAAAGGTTGGATTGTGTTTTGTCCCTATGTCCCTAAAGTAAATATGATATTTGACCATTTGCGGTTCTAAATTCGAAAAACAAAAAAGACGATGGAATTTTGTCGGAATAGATTTGAAAATCAAATTTGATATTTGAATCGAGTTGTCCTAAACTTGATAAATTAAAATTGATGGAATCGGTGGTTGGAATGTAGGATCTTTGATCAACAAATCGCACAATATGCGGTTCACTCAAGGTATGCCATTATGCTTTTTTAGCTATTCCTAATTTGATTCTTTAATCACTACTTACGTTTATTGATATTTTATGATGGATTTGGAAAAATGTGATATGTTTTTGCAATCATACACATTATCTTGAATAGGAGCTTAAAATTAATATGTAGTCTTTCAATTTACTTGATAGTATGTCTGTATGGATCGATTGTGATGTGTCCGATGTCCGTAAAGGAAAATATGATATTTGAACCTAAATGGTTTTAAATTCGAAAAACACAAAAAATGATGGAATTTTACCCGAATTGGATTGAAAATATCAAGTTGTGTTAAACTTAATAATTGAATTGTTGGTATAAAAACGTTGGATTGTGTTTTGTCCCTATGTCCCTAAAGTAAATATGATATTTGACCATTTGCGGTTCTAAATTCGAAAAACTAAAAAGATGATGGAATTTTGTCGGAATAATTTGAAAATCAAATTTGATATTTGAATCAAGTTGTCCGAAACTTGATAAATTAAAATTGATGGAATCGGTTGTTGGAATGTAGGATCCCTGATCAACAAATCGCAAAATATGCGGTTCACTCAAGGTGTGCCATTATGCTTTTTTAGCTTTTCCTAATTTGATTCTTTAATCACTACTTACGTTTATTGATATTTTATGATGGATTTGGAAAAATGTGATATGTTTTTGCAATCATACACATTATCTTGAATAGGAGCTTAAAATAAATATGTGTTCTTTCAATTTACCTGAGATAGTATGTCTGAATGGATCGATTGTGATGTGTCCGATGTCCGTAAAGGAAAATATGATATTTGAACTTAAATGGTTCTAAATTCGAAAAACACAAAAAATGATGGAATTTTACCCGAATTGGATTGAAAATATCAAGTTGTGTTAAACTTGATAATTGAATTGTTGGTATAAAAAGGTTGGATTGTGTTTTGTCCCTATGTCCCTAAAGTAAATATGATATTTGACCATTTGCGGTTCTAAATTCGAAAAACTAAAAAGATGATGGAATTTTGTCGGAATAGATTTGAAAATCAAATTTGATATTTGAATCAAGTTGTCCTAAACTTGATAAATTAAAATTGATGGAATCGGTTGTTGGAATGTAGGATCTTTGATCAACAAATTGCAAAATATGCGGTTCACTCAAGGTATGCCATTATACTTTTTTAGCTATTCCTAATTTGATTCTTTAATCACTACTTACGTTTATTGATATTTTATGATGGATTTGGAAAAATGTGATATGTGTTTGCAATCATACACATTATCTTGAATAGGAGCTTAAAATTAATATGTAGTCTTTCAATTTACCTGATAGTATGTCTGAATGGATCGATTGTGATGTGTCCGATGTCCGTAAATGAAAATATGATATTTGAACCTAAATGGTTCTAAATTCGAAAAACACAAAAAATGATGGAATTTTACCCGAATTGGATTGAAAATATCAAGTTGTGTTAAACTTGATAATTGAATTGTTGGTATAAAAAGGTTGGATTGTGTTTTGTCCCTATGTCCCTAAAGTAAATATGATATTTGACCATTTGCGGTTCTAAATTCGAAAAACAAAAAAGATGATGGAATTTTGTCGGAATAGATTTGAAAATCAAATTTGATATTTGAATCAAGTTGTCCTAAACTTGATAAATTAAAATTGATGGAATCGGTTGTTGGAATGTAGGATCTCTGATCAACAAATCGCAAAATATGCGGTTCACTCAAGGTATGCCATTATGCTTTTTTAGCTATTCCTAATTTGATTCTTTAATCACTACTTACGTTTATTGATATTTTATGATGGATTTGGAAAAATGTGATATGTTTTTGCAATCATACACATTATCTTGAATAGGAGCTTAAAATTAATATGTAGTCTTTCAATTTCCCTGATAGTATGTCTGAATGGATCGATTGTGATGTGTCCAATGTCCGTAAAGGAAAATATGATATTTGAACCTAAATGGTTCTAAATTCGAAAAACACAAAAAATGATGGAATTTTACCCGAATTGGATTGAAAATATCAAGTTGTGTTAAACTTGATAATTGAATTGTTGGTATAAAAACGTTGGATTGTGTTTTGTCCCTATGTCCCTAAAGTAAATATGATATTTGACCATTTGCGGTTCTAAATTCGAAAAACTAAAAAGATGATGGAATTTTGTCGGAATAGATTTGAAAATCAAATTTGATATTTGAATCAAGTTGTCCGAAACTTGATAAATTAAAATTGATGGAATCGGTTGTTGGAATGTAGGATCCCTGATCAACAAATCGCAAAATATGCGGTTCTCTCAAGGTGTGCCATTATGCTTTTTTAGCTTTTCCTAATTTGATTCTTTAATCACTACTTACGTTTATTGATATTTTATGATGGATTTGGAAAAATGTGATATGTTTTTGCAATCATACACATTATCTTGAATAGGAGCTTAAAATAAATATGTGTTCTTTCAATTTACCTGAGATAGTATGTCTGAATGGATCGATTGTGATGTGTCCGATGTCCGTAAAGGAAAATATGATATTTGAACTTAAATGGTTCTAAATTCGAAAAACATAAAAAATGATGGAATTTTACCCGAATTGGATTGAAAATATCAAGTTGTGTTAAACTTGATAATTGAATTGTTGGTATAAAAAGGTTGGATTGTGTTTTGTCCCTATGTCCCTAAAGTAAATATGATATTTGACCATTTGCGGTTCTAAATTCGAAAAACTAAAAAGATGATGGAATTTTGTCGGAATAGATTTGAAAATCAAATTTGATATTTGAATCAAGTTGTCCTAAACTTGATAAATTAAAATTGATGGAATCGGTTGTTGGAATGTAGGATCTTTGATCAACAAATTGCAAAATATGCGGTTCACTCAAGGTATGCCATTATACTTTTTTAGCTATTCCTAATTTGATTCTTTAATCACTACTTACGTTTATTGATATTTTATGATGGATTTGGAAAAATGTGATATGTGTTTGCAATCATACACATTATCTTGAATAGGAGCTTAAAATTAATATGTAGTCTTTCAATTTACCTGATAGTATGTCTGAATGGATCGATTGTGATGTGTCCGATGTCCGTAAATGAAAATATGATATTTGAACCTAAATGGTTCTAAATTCGAAAAACACAAAAAATGATGGAATTTTACCCGAATTGGATTGAAAATATCAAGTTGTGTTAAACTTGATAATTGAATTGTTGGTATAAAAAGGTTGGATTGTGTTTTGTCCCTATGTCCCTAAAGTAAATATGATATTTGACCATTTGCGGTTCTAAATTCGAAAAACAAAAAAGATGATGGAATTTTGTCGGAATAGATTTGAAAATCAAATTTGATATTTGAATCAAGTTGTCCTAAACTTGATAAATTAAAATTGATGGAATCGGTTGTTGGAATGTAGGATCTCTGATCAACAAATCGCAAAATATGCGGTTCACTCAAGGTATGCCATTATGCTTTTTTAGCTATTCCTAATTTGATTCTTTAATCACTACTTACGTTTATTGATATTTTATGATGGATTTGGAAAAATGTGATATGTTTTTGCAATCATACACATTATCTTGAATAGGAGCTTAAAATTAATATGTAGTCTTTCAATTTCCCTGATAGTATGTCTGAATGGATCGATTGTGATGTGTCCAATGTCCGTAAAGGAAAATATGATATTTGAACCTAAATGGTTCTAAATTCGAAAAACACAAAAAATGATGGAATTTTACCCGAATTGGATTGAAAATATCAAGTTGTGTTAAACTTGATAATTGAATTGTTGGTATAAAAACGTTGGATTGTGTTTTGTCCCTATGTCCCTAAAGTATATATGATATTTGACCATTTGCGGTTCTAAATTCGAAAAACTAAAAAGATGATGGAATTTTGTCGGAATAGATTTGAAAATCAAATTTGATATTTGAATCAAGTTGTCCGAAACTTGATAAATTAAAATTGATGGAATCGGTTGTTGGAATGTAGGATCTCTGATCAACAAATCGCAAAATATGCGGTTCACTCAAGGTGTGCCATTATGCTTTTTTAGCTATTCCTAATTTGATTCTTTAATCACTACTTACGTTTATTGATATTTTATGATGGATTTGGAAAAATGTGATATGTTTTTGCAATCATACACATTATCTTGAATAGGAGCTTAAAATTAATATGTAGTCTTTCAATTTCCCTGATAGTATGTCTGAATGGATCGATTGTGATGTGTCCAATGTCCGTAAAGGAAAATATGATATTTGAACCTAAATGGTTCTAAATTCGAAAAACACAAAAAATGATGGAATTTTACCCGAATTGGATTGAAAATATCAAGTTGTGTTAAACTTGATAATTGAATTGTTGGTATAAAAACGTTGGATTGTGTTTTGTCCCTATGTCCCTAAAGTAAATATGATATTTGACCATTTGCGGTTCTAAATTCGAAAAACTAAAAAGATGATGGAATTTTGTCGGAATAGATTTGAAAATCAAATTTGATATTTGAATCAAGTTGTCCGAAACTTGATAAATTAAAATTGATGGAATCGGTTGTTGGAATGTAGGATCCCTGATCAACAAATCGCAAAATATGCGGTTCACTCAAGGTGTGCCATTATGCTTTTTTAGCTTTTCCTAATTTGATTCTTTAATCACTACTTACGTTTATTGATATTTTATGATGGATTTGGAAAAATGTGATATGTTTTTGCAATCATACACATTATCTTGAATAGGAGCTTAAAATAAATATGTGTTCTTTCAATTTACCTGAGATAGTATGTCTGAATGGATCGATTGTGATGTGTCCGATGTCCGTAAAGGAAAATATGATATTTGAACTTAAATGGTTCTAAATTCGAAAAACACAAAAAATGATGGAATTTTACCCGAATTGGATTGAAAATATCAAGTTGTGTTAAACTTGATAATTGAATTGTTGGTATAAAAAGGTTGGATTGTGTTTTGTCCCTATGTCCCTAAAGTAAATATGATATTTGACCATTTGCGGTTCTAAATTCGAAAAACTAAAAAGATGATGGAATTTTGTCGGAATAGATTTGAAAATCAAATTTGATATTTGAATCAAGTTGTCCTAAACTTGATAAATTAAAATTGATGGAATCGGTTGTTGGAATGTAGGATCTTTGATCAACAAATTGCAAAATATGCGGTTCACTCAAGGTATGCCATTATACTTTTTTAGCTATTCCTAATTTGATTCTTTAATCACTACTTACGTTTATTGATATTTTATGATGGATTTGGAAAAATGTGATATGTTTTTGCAATCATACACATTATCTTGAATAGGAGCTTAAAATTAATATGTAGTCTTTCAATTTCCCTGATAGTATGTCTGAATGGATCGATTGTGATGTGTCCAATGTCCGTAAAGGAAAATATGATATTTGAACCTAAATGGTTCTAAATTCGAAAAACACAAAAAATGATGGAATTTTACCCGAATTGGATTGAAAATATCAAGTTGTGTTAAACTTGATAATTGAATTGTTGGTATAAAAACGTTGGATTGTGTTTTGTCCCTATGTCCCTAAAGTAAATATGATATTTGACCATTTGCGGTTCTAAATTCGAAAAACTAAAAAGATGATGGAATTTTGTCGGAATAGATTTGAAAATCAAATTTGATATTTGAATCAAGTTGTCCGAAACTTGATAAATTAAAATTGATGGAATCGGTTGTTGGAATGTAGGATCCCTGATCAACAAATCGCAAAATATGCGGTTCACTCAAGGTGTGCCATTATGCTTTTTTAGCTTTTCCTAATTTGATTCTTTAATCACTACTTACGTTTATTGATATTTTATGATGGATTTGGAAAAATGTGATATGTTTTTGCAATCATACACATTATCTTGAATAGGAGCTTAAAATAAATATGTGTTCTTTCAATTTACCTGAGATAGTATGTCTGAATGGATCGATTGTGATGTGTCCGATGTCCGTAAAGGAAAATATGATATTTGAACTTAAATGGTTCTAAATTCGAAAAACACAAAAAATGATGGAATTTTACCCGAATTGGATTGAAAATATCAAGTTGTGTTAAACTTGATAATTGAATTGTTGGTATAAAAAGGTTGGATTGTGTTTTGTCCCTATGTCCCTAAAGTAAATATGATATTTGACCATTTGCGGTTCTAAATTCGAAAAACTAAAAAGATGATGGAATTTTGTCGGAATAGATTTGAAAATCAAATTTGATATTTGAATCAAGTTGTCCTAAACTTGATAAATTAAAATTGATGGAATCGGTTGTTGGAATGTAGGATCTTTGATCAACAAATTGCAAAATATGCGGTTCACTCAAGGTATGCCATTATACTTTTTTAGCTATTCCTAATTTGATTCTTTAATCACTACTTACGTTTATTGATATTTTATGATGGATTTGGAAAAATGTGATATGTTTTTGCAATCATACACATTATCTTGAATAGGAGCTTAAAATTAATATGTAGTCTTTCAATTTCCCTGATAGTATGTCTGAATGGATCGATTGTGATGTGTCCAATGTCCGTAAAGGAAAATATGATATTTGAACCTAAATGGTTCTAAATTCGAAAAACACAAAAAATGATGGAATTTTACCCGAATTGGATTGAAAATATCAAGTTGTGTTAAACTTGATAATTGAATTGTTGGTATAAAAACGTTGGATTGTGTTTTGTCCCTATGTCCCTAAAGTAAATATGATATTTGACCATTTGCGGTTCTAAATTCGAAAAACTAAAAAGATGATGGAATTTTGTCGGAATAGATTTGAAAATCAAATTTGATATTTGAATCAAGTTGTCCGAAACTTGATAAATTAAAATTGATGGAATCGGTTGTTGGAATGTAGGATCCCTGATCAACAAATCGCAAAATATGCGGTTCACTCAAGGTGTGCCATTATGCTTTTTTAGCTTTTCCTAATTTGATTCTTTAATCACTACTTACGTTTATTGATATTTTATGATGGATTTGGAAAAATGTGATATGTTTTTGCAATCATACACATTATCTTGAATAGGAGCTTAAAATAAATATGTGTTCTTTCAATTTACCTGAGATAGTATGTCTGAATGGATCGATTGTGATGTGTCCGATGTCCGTAAAGGAAAATATGATATTTGAACTTAAATGGTTCTAAATTCGAAAAACACAAAAAATGATGGAATTTTACCCGAATTGGATTGAAAATATCAAGTTGTGTTAAACTTGATAATTGAATTGTTGGTATAAAAAGGTTGGATTGTGTTTTGTCCCTATGTCCCTAAAGTAAATATGATATTTGACCATTTGCGGTTCTAAATTCGAAAAACTAAAAAGATGATGGAATTTTGTCGGAATAGATTTGAAAATCAAATTTGATATTTGAATCAAGTTGTCCTAAACTTGATAAATTAAAATTGATGGAATCGGTTGTTGGAATGTAGGATCTTTGATCAACAAATTGCAAAATATGCGGTTCACTCAAGGTATGCCATTATACTTTTTTAGCTATTCCTAATTTGATTCTTTAATCACTACTTACGTTTATTGATATTTTATGATGGATTTGGAAAAATGTGATATGTGTTTGCAATCATACACATTATCTTGAATAGGAGCTTAAAATTAATATGTAGTCTTTCAATTTACCTGATAGTATGTCTGAATGGATCGATTGTGATGTGTCCGATGTCCGTAAATGAAAATATGATATTTGAACCTAAATGGTTCTAAATTCGAAAAACACAAAAAATGATGGAATTTTACCCGAATTGGATTGAAAATATCAAGTTGTGTTAAACTTGATAATTGAATTGTTGGTATAAAAAGGTTGGATTGTGTTTTGTCCCTATGTCCCTAAAGTAAATATGATATTTGACCATTTGCGGTTCTAAATTCGAAAAACAAAAAAGATGATGGAATTTTGTCGGAATAGATTTGAAAATCAAATTTGATATTTGAATCAAGTTGTCCTAAACTTGATAAATTAAAATTGATGGAATCGGTTGTTGGAATGTAGGATCTCTGATCAACAAATCGCAAAATATGCGGTTCACTCAAGGTATGCCATTATGCTTTTTTAGCTATTCCTAATTTGATTCTTTAATCACTACTTACGTTTATTGATATTTTATGATGGATTTGGAAAAATGTGATATGTTTTTGCAATCATACACATTATCTTGAATAGGAGCTTAAAATTAATATGTAGTCTTTCAATTTCCCTGATAGTATGTCTGAATGGATCGATTGTGATGTGTCCAATGTCCGTAAAGGAAAATATGATATTTGAACCTAAATGGTTCTAAATTCGAAAAACACAAAAAATGATGGAATTTTACCCGAATTGGATTGAAAATATCAAGTTGTGTTAAACTTGATAATTGAATTGTTGGTATAAAAACGTTGGATTGTGTTTTGTCCCTATGTCCCTAAAGTATATATGATATTTGACCATTTGCGGTTCTAAATTCGAAAAACTAAAAAGATGATGGAATTTTGTTGGAATAGATTTGAAAATCAAATTTGATATTTGAATCAAGTTGTCCGAAACTTGATAAATTAAAATTGATGGAATCGGTTGTTGGAATGTAGGATCTCTGATCAACAAATCGCAAAATATGCGGTTCACTCAAGGTGTGCCATTATGCTTTTTTAGCTATTCCTAATTTGATTCTTTAATCACTACTTACGTTTATTGATATTTTATGATGGATTTGGAAAAATGTGATATGTTTTTGCAATCATACACATTATCTTGAATAGGAGCTTAAAATAAATATGTGTTCTTTCAATTTACCTGAGATAGTATGTCTGAATGGATCGATTGTGATGTGTCCGATGTCCGTAAAGGAAAATATGATATTTGAACTTAAATGGTTCTAAATTCGAAAAACACAAAAAATGATGGAATTTTACCCGAATTGGATTGAAAATATCAAGTTGTGTTAAACTTGATAATTGAATTGTTGGTATAAAAAGGTTGGATTGTGTTTTGTCCCTATGTCCCTAAAGTAAATATGATATTTGACCATTTGCGGTTCTAAATCCGGAAAACTAAAAAGATGATGGAATTTTGTCGGAATAGATTTGAAAATCAAATTTGATATTTGAATCAAGTTGTCCTAAACTTGATAAATTAAAATTGATGGAATCGGTTGTTGGAATGTAGGATCTCTGATCAACAAATCGCAAAATATGCGGTTCACTCAAGGTATGCCATTATGCTTTTTTAGCTATTCCTAATTTGATTCTTTAATCACTACTTACGTTTATTGATATTTTATGATGGATTTGGAAAAATGTGATATGTTTTTGCAATCATACACATTATCTTGAATAGGAGCTTAAAATTAATATGTAGTCTTTCAATTTCCCTGATAGTATGTCTGAATGGATCGATTGTGATGTGTCCGATGTCCGTAAAGGAAAATATGATATTTGAACCTAAATGGTTCTAAATTCGAAAAACACAAAAAATGATGGAATTTTACCCGAATTGGATTGAAAATATCAAGTTGTGTTAAACTTGATAATTGAATTGTTGGTATAAAAACGTTGGATTGTGTTTTGTCCCTATGTCCCTAAAGTATATATGATATTTGACCATTTGCGGTTCTAAATTCGAAAAACTAAAAAGATGATGGAATTTTGTCGGAATAGATTTGAAAATCAAATTTGATATTTGAATCAAGTTGTCCGAAACTTGATAAATTAAAATTGATGGAATCGGTTGTTGGAATGTAGGATCTCTGATCAACAAATCGCAAAATATGCGGTTCACTCAAGGTGTGCCATTATGCTTTTTTAGCTATTCCTAATTTGATTCTTTAATCACTACTTACGTTTATTGATATTTTATGATGGATTTGGAAAAATGTGATATGTTTTTGCAATCATACACATTATCTTGAATAGGAGCTTAAAATAAATATGTGTTCTTTCAATTTACCTGAGATAGTATGTCTGAATGGATCGATTGTGATGTGTCCGATGTCCGTAAAGGAAAATATGATATTTGAACTTAAATGGTTCTAAATTCGAAAAACACAAAAAATAATGGAATTTTACTCGAATTGGATTGAAAATATCAAGTTGTGTTAAACTTGATAATTGAATTGTTGGTATAAAAAGGTTGGATTGTGTTTTGTCCCTATGTCCCTAAAGTAAATATGATATTTGACCATTTGCGGTTCTAAATTCGAAAAACTAAAAAGATGATGGAATTTTGTCGGAATAGATTTGAAAATCAAATTTGATATTTGAATCAAGTTGTCCTAAACTTGATAAATTAAAATTGATGGAATCGGTTGTTGGAATGTAGGATCTTTGATCAACAAATTGCAAAATATGCGGTGCACTCAAGGTATGCCATTATACTTTTTTAGCTATTCCTAATTTGATTCTTTAATCACTACTTACGTTTATTGATATTTTATGATGGATTTGGAAAAATGTGATATGTGTTTGCAATCATACACATTATCTTGAATAGGAGCTTAAAATTAATATGTAGTCTTTCAATTTACCTGATAGTATGTCTGAATGGATCGATTGTGATGTGTCCGATGTCCGTAAATGAAAATATGATATTTGAACCTAAATGGTTCTAAATTCGAAAAACACAAAAAATGATGGAATTTTACCTGAATTGGATTGAAAATATCAAGTTGTGTTAAACTTGATAATTGAATTGTTGGTATAAAAAGGTTGGATTGTGTTTTGTCCCTATGTCCCTAAAGTAAATATGATATTTGACCATTTGCGGTTCTAAATTCGAAAAACAAAAAAGATGATGGAATTTTGTCGGAATAGATTTGAAAATCAAATTTGATATTTGAATCAAGTTGTCCTAAACTTGATAAATTAAAATTGATGGAATCGGTTGTTGGAATGTAGGATCTCTGATCAACAAATCGCAAAATATGCGGTTCACTCAAGGTATGCCATTATGCTTTTTTAGCTATTCCTAATTTGATTATTTAATCACTACTTACGTTTATTGATATTTTATGATGGATTTGGAAAAATGTGATATGTTTTTGCAATCATACACATTATCTTGAATAGGAGCTTAAAATTAATATGTAGTCTTTCAATTTCCCTGATAGTATGTCTGAATGGATCGATTGTGATGTGTCCGATGTCCGTAAAGGAAAATATGATATTTGAACCTAAATGGTTCTAAATTCGAAAAACACAAAAAATGATGGAATTTTACCCGAATTGGATTGAAAATATCAAGTTGTGTTAAACTTGATAATTGAATTGTTGGTATAAAAACGTTGGATTGTGTTTTGTCCCTATGTCCCTAAAGTATATATGATATTTGACCATTTGCGGTTCTAAATTCGAAAAACTAAAAAGATGATGGAATTTTGTCGGAATAGATTTGAAAATCAAATTTGATATTTGAATCAAGTTGTCCGAAACTTGATAAATTAAAATTGATGGAATCGGTTGTTGGAATGTAGGATCTCTGATCAACAAATCGCAAAATATGCGGTTCACTCAAGGTGTGCCATTATGCTTTTTTTGCTATTCCTAATTTGATTCTTTAATCACTACTTACGTTTATTGATATTTTATGATGGATTTGGAAAAATGTGATATGTTTTTGCAATCATACACATTATCTTGAATAGGAGCTTAAAATAAATATGTGTTCTTTCAATTTACCTGAGATAGTATGTCTGAATGGATCGATTGTGATGTGTCCGATGTCCGTAAAGGAAAATATGATATTTGAACTTAAATGGTTCTAAATTCGAAAAACACAAAAAATAATGGAATTTTACTCGAATTGGATTGAAAATATCAAGTTGTGTTAAACTTGATAATTGAATTGTTGGTATAAAAAGGTTGGATTGTGTTTTGTCCCTATGTCCCTAAAGTAAATATGATATTTGACCATTTGCGGTTCTAAATTCGAAAAACTAAAAAGATGATGGAATTTTGTCGGAATAGATTTGAAAATCAAATTTGATATTTGAATCAAGTTGTCCTAAACTTGATAAATTAAAATTGATGGAATCGGTTGTTGGAATGTAGGATCTTTGATCAACAAATTGCAAAATATGCGGTTCACTCAAGGTATGCCATTATACTTTTTTAGCTATTCCTAATTTGATTCTTTAATCACTACTTACGTTTATTGATATTTTATGATGGATTTGGAAAAATGTGATATGTGTTTGCAATCATACACATTATCTTGAATAGGAGCTTAAAATTAATATGTAGTCTTTCAATTTACCTGATAGTATGTCTGAATGGATCGATTGTGATGTGTCCGATGTCCGTAAATGAAAATATGATATTTGAACCTAAATGGTTCTAAATTCGAAAAACACAAAAAATGATGGAATTTTACCCGAATTGGATTGAAAATATCAAGTTGTGTTAAACTTGATAATTGAATTGTTGGTATAAAAAGGTTGGATTGTGTTTTGTCCCTATGTCCCTAAAGTAAATATGATATTTGACCATTTGCGGTTCTAAATTCGAAAAACAAAAAAGATGATGGAATTTTGTCGGAATAGATTTGAAAATCAAATTTGATATTTGAATCAAGTTGTCCTAAACTTGATAAATTAAAATTGATGGAATCGGTTGTTGGAATGTAGGATCTCTGATCAACAAATCGCAAAATATGCGGTTCACTCAAGGTATGCCATTATGCTTTTTTAGCTATTCCTAATTTGATTCTTTAATCACTACTTACGTTTATTGATATTTTATGATGGATTTGGAAAAATGTGATATGTTTTTGCAATCATACACATTATCTTGAATAGGAGCTTAAAATTAATATGTAGTCTTTCAATTTCCCTGATAGTATGTCTGAATGGATCGATTGTGATGTGTCCGATGTCCGTAAAGGAAAATATGATATTTGAACCTAAATGGTTCTAAATTCGAAAAACACAAAAAATGATGGAATTTTACCCGAATTGGATTGAAAATATCAAGTTGTGTTAAACTTGATAATTGAATTGTTGGTATAAAAACGTTGGATTGTGTTTTGTCCCTATGTCCCTAAAGTGTATATGATATTTGACCATTTGCGGTTCTAAATTCGAAAAACTAAAAAGATGATGGAATTTTGTCGGAATAGATTTGAAAATCAAATTTGATATTTGAATCAAGTTGTCCTAAACTTGATAAATTAAAATTTATGGAATCGGTTGTTGGAATGTAGGATCTTTGATCAACAAATTGCAAAATATGCGGTTCACTCAAGGTATGCCATTATGCTTTTTTAGCTATTCCTAATTTGATTCTTTAATCACTACTTACGTTTATTGATATTTTATGATGGATTTGGAAAAATGTGATATGTTTTTGCAATCATACACATTATCTTGAATAGGAGCTTAAAATAAATATGTGTTCTTTCAATTTACCTGAGATAGTATGTCTGAATGGATCGATTGTGATGTGTCCGATGTCCGTAAAGGAAAATATGATATTTGAACTTAAATGGTTCTAAATTCGAAAAACACAAAAAATAATGGAATTTTACTCGAATTGGATTGAAAATATCAAGTTGTGTTAAACTTGATAATTGAATTGTTGGTATAAAAAGGTTGGATTGTGTTTTGTCCCTAAAGTGTATATGATATTTGACCATTTGCGGTTCTAAATTCGAAAAACTAAAAAGATGATGGAATTTTGTCGGAATAGATTTGAAAATCAAATTTGATATTTGAATCAAGTTGTCCTAAACTTGATAAATTAAAATTTATGGAATCGGTTGTTGGAATGTAGGATCTTTGATCAACAAATTGCAAAATATGCGGTTCACTCAAGGTATGCCATTATGCTTTTTTAGCTATTCCTAATTTGATTCTTTAATCACTACTTACGTTTATTGATATTTTATGATGGATTTGGAAAAATGTGATATGTTTTTGCAATCATACACATTATCTTGAATAGGAGCTTAAAATAAATATGTGTTCTTTCAATTTACCTGAGATAGTATGTCTGAATGGATCGATTGTGATGTGTCCGATGTCCGTAAAGGAAAATATGATATTTGAACTTAAATGGTTCTAAATTCGAAAAACACAAAAAATAATGGAATTTTACTCGAATTGGATTGAAAATATCAAGTTGTGTTAAACTTGATAATTGAATTGTTGGTATAAAAAGGTTGGATTGTGTTTTGTCCCTATGTCCCTAAAGTAAATATGATATTTGACCATTTGCGGTTCTAAATTCGAAAAACTAAAAAGATGATGGAATTTTGTCGGAATAGATTTGAAAATCAAATTTGATATTTGAATCAAGTTGTCCTAAACTTGATAAATTAAAATTGATGGAATCGGTTGTTGGAATGTAGGATCTTTGATCAACAAATTGCAAAATATGCGGTTCACTCAAGGTATGCCATTATACTTTTTTAGCTATTCCTAATTTGATTCTTTAATCACTACTTACGTTTATTGATATTTTATGACGGATTTGGAAAAATGTGATATGTGTTTGCAATCATACACATTATCTTGAATAGGAGCTTAAAATTAATATGTAGTCTTTCAATTTACCTGATAGTATGTCTGAATGGATCGATTGTGATGTGTCCGATGTCCGTAAATGAAAATATGATATTTGAACCTAAATGGTTCTAAATTCGAAAAACACAAAAAATGATGGAATTTTACCCGAATTGGATTGAAAATATCAAGTTGTGTTAAACTTGATAATTGAATTGTTGGTATAAAAAGGTTGGATTGTGTTTTGTCCCTATGTCCCTAAAGTAAATATGATATTTGACCATTTGCGGTTCTAAATTCGAAAAACAAAAAAGATGATGGAATTTTGTCGGAATAGATTTGAAAATCAAATTTGATATTTGAATCAAGTTGTCCTAAACTTGATAAATTAAAATTGATGGAATCGGTTGTTGGAATGTAGGATCTCTGATCAACAAATCGCAAAATATGCGGTTCACTCAAGGTATGCCATTATGCTTTTTTAGCTATTCCTAATTTGATTATTTAATCACTACTTACGTTTATTGATATTTTATGATGGATTTGGAAAAATGTGATATGTTTTTGCAATCATACACATTATCTTGAATAGGAGCTTAAAATTAATATGTAGTCTTTCAATTTCCCTGATAGTATGTCTGAATGGATCGATTGTGATGTGTCCGATGTCCGTAAAGGAAAATATGATATTTGAACCTAAATGGTTCTAAATTCGAAAAACACAAAAAATGATGGAATTTTACCCGAATTGAATTGAAAATATCAAGTTGTGTTAAACTTGATAATTGAATTGTTGGTATAAAAACGTTGGATTGTGTTTTGTCCCTATGTCCCTAAAGTATATATGATATTTGACCATTTGCGGTTCTAAATTCGAAAAACTAAAAAGATGATGGAATTTTGTCGGAATAGATTTGAAAATCAAATTTGATATTTGAATCAAGTTGTCCGAAACTTGATAAATTAAAATTGATGGAATCGGTTGTTGGAATGTAGGATCTCTGATCAACAAATCGCAAAATATGCGGTTCACTCAAGGTGTGCCATTATGCTTTTTTTGCTATTCCTAATTTGATTCTTTAATCACTACTTACGTTTATTGATATTTTATGATGGATTTGGAAAAATGTGATATGTTTTTGCATTCATACACATTATCTTGAATAGGAGCTTAAAATAAATATGTGTTCTTTCAATTTACCTGAGATAGTATGTCTGAATGGATCGATTGTGATGTGTCCGATGTCCGTAAAGGAAAATATGATATTTGAACTTAAATGGTTCTAAATTCGAAAAACACAAAAAATAATGGAATTTTACTCGAATTGGATTGAAAATATCAAGTTGTGTTAAACTTGATAATTGAATTGTTGGTATAAAAAGGTTGGATTGTGTTTTGTCCCTATGTCCCTAAAGTATATATGATATTTGACCATTTGCGGTTCTAAATTCGAAAAACTAAAAAGATGATGGAATTTTGTCGGAATAGATTTGAAAATCAAATTTGATATTTGAATCAAGTTGTCCTAAACTTGATAAATTAAAATTGATGGAATCGGTTGTTGGAATGTAGGATCTTTGATCAACAAATTGCAAAATATGCGGTTCACTCAAGGTATGCCATTATACTTTTTTAGCTATTCCTAATTTATTTCTTTAATCACTACTTACGTTTATTGATATTTTATGATGGATTTGGAAAAATGTGATATGTGTTTGCAATCATACACATTATCTTGAATAGGAGCTTAAAATTAATATGTAGTCTTTCAATTTACCTGATAGTATGTCTGAATGGATCGATTGTGATGTGTCCGATGTCCGTAAATGAAAATATCATATTTGAACCTAAATGGTTCTAAATTCGAAAAACACAAAAAATGATGGAATTTTACCCGAATTGGATTGAAAATATCAAGTTGTGTTAAACTTGATAATTGAATTGTTGGTATAAAAAGGTTGGATTGTGTTTTGTCCCTATGTCCCTAAAGTAAATATGATATTTGACCATTTGCGGTTCTAAATTCGAAAAACAAAAAAGATGATGGAATTTTGTCGGAATAGATTTGAAAATCAAATTTGATATTTGAATCAAGTTGTCCGAAACTTGATAAATTAAAATTGATGGAATCGGTTGTTGGAATGTAGGATCTCTGATCAACAAATCGCAAAATATGCGGTTCACTCAAGGTATGCCATTATGCTTTTTTAGCTATTCCTAATTTGATTCTTTAATCACTACTTACGTTTATTGATATTTTATGATGGATTTGGAAAAATGTGATATGTTTTTGCAATCATACACATTATCTTGAATAGGAGCTTAAAATTAATATGTAGTCTTTCAATTTCCCTGATAGTATGTCTGAATGGATCGATTGTGATGTGTCCGATGTCCGTAAAGGAAAATATGATATTTGAACCTAAATGGTTCTAAATTCGAAAAACACAAAAAATGATGGAATTTTACCCGAATTGGATTGAAAATATCAAGTTGTGTTAAACTTGATAATTGAATTGTTGGTATAAAAACGTTGGATTGTGTTTTGTCCCTATGTCCCTAAAGTGTATATGATATTTGACCATTTGCGGTTCTAAATTCGAAAAACTAAAAAGATGATGGAATTTTGTCGGAATATATTTGAAAATCAAATTTGATATTTGAATCAAGTTGTCCTAAACTTGATAAATTAAAATTTATGGAATCGGTTGTTGGAATGTAGGATCTTTGATCAACAAATTGCAAAATATGCGGTTCACTCAAGGTATGCCATTATGCTTTTTTAGCTATTCCTAATTTGATTCTTTAATCACTACTTACGTTTATTGATATTTTATGATGGATTTGGAAAAATGTGATATGTTTTTGCAATCATACACATTATCTTGAATAGGAGCTTAAAATAAATATGTGTTCTTTCAATTTACCTGAGATAGTATGTCTGAATGGATCGATTGTGATGTGTCCGATGTCCGTAAAGGAAAATATGATATTTGAACTTAAATGGTTCTAAATTCGAAAAACACAAAAAATAATGGAATTTTACTCGAATTGGATTGAAAATATCAAGTTGTGTTAAACTTGATAATTGAATTGTTGGTATAAAAAGGTTGGATTGTGTTTTGTCCCTATGTCCCTAAAGTAAATATGATATTTGACCATTTGCGGTTCTAAATTCGAAAAACTAAAAAGATGATGGAATTTTGTCGGAATAGATTTGAAAATCAAATTTGATATTTGAATCAAGTTGTCCTAAACTTGATAAATTAAAATTGATGGAATCGGTTGTTGGAATGTAGGATCTTTGATCAACAAATTGCAAAATATGCGGTTCACTCAAGGTATGCCATTATACTTTTTTAGCTATTCCTAATTTGATTCTTTAATCACTACTTACGTTTATTGATATTTTATGATGGATTTGGAAAAATGTGATATGTGTTTGCAATCATACACATTATCTTGAATAGGAGCTTAAAATTAATATGTAGTCTTTCAATTTACCTGATAGTATGTCTGAATGGATCGATTGTGATGTGTCCGATGTCCGTAAATGAAAATATGATATTTGAACCTAAATGGTTCTAAATTCGAAAAACACAAAAAATGATGGAATTTTACCCGAATTGGATTGAAAATATCAAGTTGTGTTAAACTTGATAATTGAATTGTTGGTATAAAAAGGTTGGATTGTGTTTTGTCCCTATGTCCCTAAAGTAAATATGATATTTGACCATTTGCGGTTCTAAATTCGAAAAACAAAAAAGATGATGGAATTTTGTCGGAATAGATTTGAAAATCAAATTTGATATTTGAATCAAGTTGTCCTAAACTTGATAAATTAAAATTGATGGAATCGGTTGTTGGAATGTAGGATCTCTGATCAACAAATCGCAAAATATGCGGTTCACTCAAGGTATGCCATTATGCTTTTTTAGCTATTCCTAATTTGATTATTTAATCACTACTTACGTTTATTGATATTTTATGATGGATTTGGAAAAATGTGATATGTTTTTGCAATCATACACATTATCTTGAATAGGAGCTTAAAATTAATATGTAGTCTTTCAATTTCCCTGATAGTATGTCTGAATGGATCGATTGTGATGTGTCCGATGTCCGTAAAGGAAAATATGATATTTGAACCTAAATGGTTCTAAATTCGAAAAACACAAAAAATGATGGAATTTTACCCGAATTGGATTGAAAATATCAAGTTGTGTTAAACTTGATAATTGAATTGTTGGTATAAAAACGTTGGATTGTGTTTTGTCCCTATGTCCCTAAAGTATATATGATATTTGACCATTTGCGGTTCTAAATTCGAAAAACTAAAAAGATGATGGAATTTTGTCGGAATAGATTTGAAAATCAAATTTGATATTTGAATCAAGTTGTCCGAAACTTGATAAATTAAAATTGATGGAATCGGTTGTTGGAATGTAGGATCTCTGATCAACAAATCGCAAAATATGCGGTTCACTCAAGGTGTGCCATTATGCTTTTTTTGCTATTCCTAATTTGATTCTTTAATCACTACTTACGTTTATTGATATTTTATGATGGATTTGGAAAAATGTGATATGTTTTTGCAATCATACACATTATCTTGAATAGGAGCTTAAAATAAATATGTGTTCTTTCAATTTACCTGAGATAGTATGTCTGAATGGATCGATTGTGATGTGTCCGATGTCCGTAAATGAAAATATGATATTTGAACCTAAATGGTTCTAAATTCGAAAAACACAAAAAATGATGGAATTTTACCCGAATTGGATTGAAAATATCAAGTTGTGTTAAACTTGATAATTGAATTGTTGGTATAAAAAGGTTGGATTGTGTTTTGTCCCTATGTCCCTAAAGTATATATGATATTTGACCATTTGCGGTTCTAAATTCGAAAAACAAAAAAGATGATGGAATTTTGTCGGAATAGATTTGAAAATCAAATTTGATATTTGAATCAAGTTGTCCTAAACTTGATAAATTAAAATTGATGGAATCGGTTGTTGGAATGTAGGATCTCTGATCAACAAATCGCAAAATATGCGGTTCACTCAAGGTATGCCATTATGCTTTTTTAGCTATTCCTAATTTGATTCTTTAATCACTACTTACGTTTATTGATATTTTATGATGGATTTGGAAAAATGTGATATGTTTTTGCAATCATACACATTATCTTGAATAGGAGCTTAAAATTAATATGTAGTCTTTCAATTTCCCTGATAGTATGTCTGAATGGATCGATTGTGATGTGTCCGATGTCCGTAAAGGAAAATATGATATTTGAACCTAAATGGTTCTAAATTCGAAAAACACAAAAAATGATGGAATTTTACCCGAATTGGATTGAAAATATCAAGTTGTGTTAAACTTGATAATTGAATTGTTGGTATAAAAACGTTGGATTGTGTTTTGTCCCTATGTCCCTAAAGTGTATATGATATTTGACCATTTGCGGTTCTAAATTCGAAAAACTAAAAAGATGATGGAATTTTGTCGGAATAGATTTGAAAATCAAATTTGATATTTGAATCAAGTTGTCCTAAACTTGATAAATTAAAATTTATGGAATCGGTTGTTGGAATGTAGGATCTTTGATCAACAAATTGCAAAATATGCGGTTCACTCAAGGTATGCCATTATGCTTTTTTAGCTATTCCTAATTTGATTCTTTAATCACTACTTACGTTTATTGATATTTTATGATGGATTTGGAAAAATGTGATATGTTTTTGCAATCATACACATTATCTTGAATAGGAGCTTAAAATAAATATGTGTTCTTTCAATTTACCTGAGATAGTATGTCTGAATGGATCGATTGTGATGTGTCCGATGTCCGTAAAGGAAAATATGATATTTGAACTTAAATGGTTCTAAATTCGAAAAACACAAAAAATAATGGAATTTTACTCGAATTGGATTGAAAATATCAAGTTGTGTTAAACTTGATAATTGAATTGTTGGTATAAAAAGGTTGGATTGTGTTTTGTCCCTATGTCCCTAAAGTAAATATGATATTTGACCATTTGCGGTTCTAAATTCGAAAAACTAAAAAGATGATGGAATTTTGTCGGAATAGATTTGAAAATCAAATTTGATATTTGAATCAAGTTGTCCTAAACTTGATAAATTAAAATTGATGGAATCGGTTGTTGGAATGTAGGATCTTTGATCAACAAATTGCAAAATATGCGGTTCACTCAAGGTATGCCATTATACTTTTTTAGCTATTCCTAATTTGATTCTTTAATCACTACTTACGTTTATTGATATTTTATGATGGATTTGGAAAAATGTGATATGTGTTTGCAATCATACACATTATCTTGAATAGGAGCTTAAAATTAATATGTAGTCTTTCAATTTACCTGATAGTATGTCTGAATGGATCGATTGTGATGTGTCCGATGTCCGTAAATGAAAATATGATATTTGAACCTAAATGGTTCTAAATTCGAAAAACACAAAAAATGATGGAATTTTACCCGAATTGGATTGAAAATATCAAGTTGTGTTAAACTTGATAATTGAATTGTTGGTATAAAAAGGTTGGATTGTGTTTTGTCCCTATGTCCCTAAAGTAAATATGATATTTGACCATTTGCGGTTCTAAATTCGAAAAACAAAAAAGATGATGGAATTTTGTCGGAATAGATTTGAAAATCAAATTTGATATTTGAATCAAGTTGTCCTAAACTTGATAAATTAAAATTGATGGAATCGGTTGTTGGAATGTAGGATCTCTGATCAACAAATCGCAAAATATGCGGTTCACTCAAGGTATGCCATTATGCTTTTTTAGCTATTCCTAATTTGATTCTTTAATCACTACTTACGTTTATTGATATTTTATGATGGATTTGGAAAAATGTGATATGTTTTTGCAATCATACACATTATCTTGAATAGGAGCTTAAAATTAATATGTAGTCTTTCAATTTCCCTGATAGTATGTCTGAATGGATCGATTGTGATGTGTCCGATGTCCGTAAAGGAAAATATGATATTTGAACCTAAATGGTTCTAAATTCGAAAAACACAAAAAATGATGGAATTTTACCCGAATTGGATTGAAAATATCAAGTTGTGTTAAACTTGATAATTGAATTGTTGGTATAAAAACGTTGGATTGTGTTTTGTCCCTATGTCCCTAAAGTGTATATGATATTTGACCATTTGCGGTTCTAAATTCGAAAAACTAAAAAGATGATGGAATTTTGTCGGAATAGATTTGAAAATCAAATTTGATATTTGAATCAAGTTGTCCGAAACTTGATAAATTAAAATTGATGGAATCGGTTGTTGGAATGTAGGATCTCTGATCAACAAATCGCAAAATATGCGGTTCACTCAAGGTGTGCCATTATGCTTTTTTAGCTATTCCTAATTTGATTCTTTAATCACTACTTACGTTTATTGATATTTTATGATGGATTTGGAAAAATGTGATATGTTTTTGCAATCATACACATTATCTTGAATAGGAGCTTAAAATAAATATGTGTTCTTTCAATTTACCTGAGATAGTATGTCTGAATGGATCGATTGTGATGTGTCCGATGTCCGTAAAGGAAAATATGATATTTGAACTTAAATGGTTCTAAATTCGAAAAACACAAAAAATAATGGAATTTTACTCGAATTGGATTGAAAATATCAAGTTGTGTTAAACTTGATAATTGAATTGTTGGTATAAAAAGGTTGGATTGTGTTTTGTCCCTATGTCCCTAAAGTAAATATGATATTTGACCATTTGCGGTTCTAAATTCGAAAAACTAAAAAGATGATGGAATTTTGTCGGAATAGATTTGAAAATCAAATTTGATATTTGAATCAAGTTGTCCTAAACTTGATAAATTAAAATTGATGGAATCGGTTGTTGGAATGTAGGATCTTTGATCAACAAATTGCAAAATATGTGGTTCACTCAAGGTATGCCCTTATACTTTTTTAGCTATTCCTAATTTGATTCTTTAATCACTACTTACGTTTATTGATATTTTATGATGGATTTGGAAAAATGTGATATGTGTTTGCAATCATACACATTATCTTGAATAGGAGCTTAAAATTAATATGTAGTCTTTCAATTTACCTGATAGTATGTCTGAATGGATCGATTGTTATGTGTCCGATGTCCGTAAATGAAAATATGATATTTGAACCTAAATGGTTCTAAATTCGACAAACACAAAAAATGATGGAATTTTACCCGAATTGGATTGAAAATATCAAATTGTGTTAAACTTGATAATTGAATTGTTGGTATAAAAAGGTTGGATTGTGTTTTGTCCCTATGTCCCTAAAGTAAATATGATATTTGACCATTTGCGGTTCTAAATTCGAAAAACAAAAAAGATGATGGAATTTTGTCGGAATAGATTTGAAAATCAAATTTGATATTTTAATCAAGTTGTCCTAAACTTGATAAATTAAAATTGATGGAATCGGTTGTTGGAATGTAGGATCTCTGATCAACAAATCGCAAAATATGCGGTTCACTCAAGGTATGCCATTATGCTTTTTTAGCTATTCCTAATTTGATTCTTTAATCACTACTTACGTTTATTGATATTTCATGATGGATTTGGAAAAATGTGATATGTTTTTGCAATCACACACATTATCTTGAATAGGAGCTTAAAATTAATATGTAGTCTTTCAATTTCCCTGATAGTATGTCTGAATGGATCGATTGTGATGTGTCCAATGTCCGTAAAGGAAAATATGATATTTGAACCTAAATGGTTCTAAATTTGAAAAACACAAAAAATGATGGAATTTTACCCGAATTGGATTGAAAATATCAAGTTGTGTTAAACTTGATAATTGAATTGTTGGTATAAAAACGTTGGATTGTGTTTTGTCCCTATGTCCCTAAAGTATATATGATATTTGACCATTTGCGGTTCTAAATTCGAAAAACTAAAAAGATGATGGAATTTTGTCGGAATAGATTTGAAAATCAAATTTGATATTTGAATCAAGTTGTCCGAAACTTGATAAATTAAAATTGATGGAATCGGTTGTTGGAATGTAGGATCTCTGATCAACAAATCGCAAAATATGCGGTTCACTCAAGGTGTGCCATTATGCTTTTTTAGCTATTCCTAATTTGATTCTTTAATCACTACTTACGTTTATTGATATTTTATGATGGATTTGGAAAAATGTGATATGTTTTTGCAATCATACACATTATCTTGAATAGGAGCTTAAAATAAATATGTGTTCTTTCAATTTACCTGAGATAGTATGTCTGAATGGATCGATTGTGATGTGTCCGATGTCCGTAAAGGAAAATATGATATTTGAACTTAAATGGTTCTAAATTCGAAAAACACAAAAAATGATGGAATTTTACCCGAATTGGATTGAAAATATCAAGTTGTGTTAAACTTGATAATTGAATTGTTGGTATAAAAAGGTTGGATTGTGTTTTGTCCCTATGTCCCTAAAGTAAATATGATATTTGACCATTTGCGGTTCTAAATTCGAAAAACAAAAAAGATGATGGAATTTTGTCGGAATAGATTTGAAAATCAAATTTGATATTTGAATCAAGTTGTCCTAAACTTGATAAATTAAAATTGATGGAATCGGTTGTTGGAATGTAGGATCTCTGATCAACAAATCGCAAAATATGCGGTTCACTCAAGGTATGCCATTATGCTTTTTTAGCTATTCCTAATTTGATTCTTTAATCACTACTTACGTTTATTGATATTTCATGATGGATTTGGAAAAATGTGATATGTTTTTGCAATCATACACATAATCTTGAATAGGAGCTTAAAATTAATATGTAGTCTTTCAATTTACCTGATAGTATGTCTGTATTTGAACCTAAATAGTTCTAAATTCGAAAAACACAAAAAATGATGGAATTTTACCCGAATTGGATTGAAAATATCAAGTTGTGTTAAACTTGATAATTGAATTGTTGGTATAAAAACGTTGGATTGTGTTTTGTCCCTATGTCCCTAAAGTAAATATGATATTTGACCATTTGCGGTTCTAAATTCGAAAAACTAAAAAGATGATCAAATTTTGTCGGAATAGATTTGAAAATCAAATTTGATATTTGAATCAAGTTGTCCGAAACTTGATAAATTAAAATTGATGGAATCGGTTGTTGGAATGTAGGATCCCTGATCAATAAATCGCAAAATATGCGGTTCACTCAAGGTGTGCCATTATGCTTTTTTAGCTATTCCTAATTTGATTCTTTAATCACTACTTACGTTTATTGATATTTTATGATGGATTTGGAAAAATGTGATATGTTTTTGCAATCATACACATTATCTTGAATAGGAGCTTAAAATAAATATGTGTTCTTTCAATTTACCTGAGATAGTATGTCTGAATGGATCTATTGTGATGTGTCCGATGTCCGTAAAGGAAAATATGATATTTGAACTTAAATGGTTCTAAATTCGAAAAACACAAGAAATGATGGAATTTTACCCGAATTGGATTGAAAATATCAAGTTGTGTTAAACTTGATAATTGAATTGTTGGTATAAAAAGGTTGGATTGTGTTTTGTCCCTATGTCCCTAAAGTAAATATGATATTTGACCATTTGCGGTTCTAAATTCGAAAAACTAAAAAGATGATGGAATTTTGTCGGAATAGATTTGAAAATCAAATTTGATATTTGAATCAAGTTGTCCTAAACTTGATAAATTAAAATTGATGGAATCGGTTGTTGGAATGTAGGATCTTTGATCAACAAATTGCAAAATATGCGGTTCACTCAAGGTATGCCATTATACTTTTTTAGCTATTCCTAATTTGATTCTTTAATCACTACTTACGTTTATTGATATTTTATGATGGATTTGGAAAAATGTGATATGTGTTTGCAATCATACACATTATCTTGAATAGGAGCTTAAAATTAATATGTAGTCTTTCAATTTACCTGATAGTATGTCTGAATGGATCGATTGTGATGTGTCCGATGTCCGTAAATGAAAATATGATATTTGAACCTAAATGGTTCTAAATTCGAAAAACACAAAAAATGATGGAATTTTACCCGAATTGGATTGAAAATATCAAGTTGTGTTAAACTTGATAATTGAATTGTTGGTATAAAAAGGTTGGATTGTGTTTTGTCCCTATGTCCCTAAAGTAAATATGATATTTGACCATTTGCGGTTCTAAATTCGAAAAACAAAAAAGATGATGGAATTTTGTCGGAATAGATTTGAAAATCAAATTTGATATTTGAATCAAGTTGTCCTAAACTTGATAAATTAAAATTGATGGAATCGGTTGTTGGAATGTAGGATCTCTGATAAACAAATCGCAAAATATGCGGTTCACTCAAGGTATGCCATTATGCTTTTTTAGCTATTCCTAATTTGATTCTTTAATCACTACTTACGTTTATTGATATTTCATGATGGATTTGGAAAAATGTGATATGTTTTTGCAATCATACACATTATCTTGAATAGGAGCTTAAAATTAATATGTAGTCTTTCAATTTACCTGATAGTATGTCTGTATTTGAACCCAAATAGTTCTAAATTCGAAAAACACAAAAAATGATGGAATTTTACCCGAATTGGATTGAAAATATCAAGTTGTGTTAAACTTGATAATTGAATTGTTGGTATAAAAACGTTGGATTGTGTTTTGTCCCTATGTCCCTAAAGTAAATATGATATTTGACCATTTGCGGTTCTAAATTCGAAAAACTAAAAAGATGATCAAATTTTGTCGGAATAGATTTGAAAATCAAATTTGATATTTGAATCAAGTTGTCCGAAACTTGATAAATTAAAATTGATGGAATCGGTTGTTGGAATGTAGGATCCCTGATCAACAAATCGCAAAATATGCGGTTCACTCAAGGTGTGCCATTATGCTTTTTTAGCTATTCCTAATTTGATTCTTTAATCACTACTTACGTTTATTGATATTTTATGATGGATTTGGAAAAATGTGATATGTTTTTGCAATCATACACATTATCTTGAATAGGAGCTTAAAATAAATATGTGTTCTTTCAATTTACCTGAGATAGTATGTCTGAATGGATCTATTGTGATGTGTCCGATGTCCGTAAAGGAAAATATGATATTTGAACTTAAATGGTTCTAAATTCGAAAAACACAAGAAATGATGGAATTTTACCCGAATTGGATTGAAAATATCAAGTTGTGTTAAACTTGATAATTGAATTGTTGGTATAAAAAGGTTGGATTGTGTTTTGTCCCTATGTCCCTAAAGTAAATATGATATTTGACCATTTGCGGTTCTAAATTCGAAAAACTAAAAAGATGATGGAATTTTGTCGGAATAGATTTGAAAATCAAATTTGATATTTGAATCAAGTTGTCCTAAACTTGATAAATTAAAATTGATGGAATCGGTTGTTGGAATGTAGGATCTTTGATCAACAAATTGCAAAATATGCGGTTCACTCAAGGTATGCCATTATACTTTTTTAGCTATTCCTAATTTGATTCTTTAATCACTACTTACGTTTATTGATATTTTATGATGGATTTGGAAAAATGTGATATGTGTTTGCAATCATACACATTATCTTGAATAGGAGCTTAAAATTAATATGTAGTCTTTCAATTTACCTGATAGTATGTCTGAATGGATCGATTGTGATGTGTCCGATGTCCGTAAATGAAAATATGATATTTGAACCTAAATGGTTCTAAATTCGAAAAACACAAAAAATGATGGAATTTTACCCGAATTGGATTGAAAATATCAAGTTGTGTTAAACTTGATAATTGAATTGTTGGTATAAAAAGGTTGGATTGTGTTTTGTCCCTATGTCCCTAAAGTAAATATGATATTTGACCATTTGCGGTTCTAAATTCGAAAAACAAAAAAGATGATGGAATTTTGTCGGAATAGATTTGAAAATCAAATTTGATATTTGAATCAAGTTGTCCTAAACTTGATAAATTAAAATTGATGGAATCGGTTGTTGGAATGTAGGATCTCTGATCAACAAATCGCAAAATATGCGGTTCACTCAAGGTATGCCATTATGCTTTTTTAGCTATTCCTAATTTGATTCTTTAATCACTACTTACGTTTATTGATATTTTATGATGGATTTGGAAAAATGTGATATGTTTTTGCAATCATACACATTATCTTGAATAGGAGCTTAAAATTAATATGTAGTCTTTCAATTTCCCTTATAGTATGTCTGAATGGATCGATTGTGATGTGTCCAATGTCCGTAAAGGAAAATATGATATTTGAACCTAAATGGTTCTAAATTCGAAAAACACAAAAAATGATGGAATTTTACCCGAATTGGATTGAAAATATCAAGTTGTGTTAAACTTGATAATTGAATTGTTGGTATAAAAACGTTGGATTGTGTTTTGTCCCTATGTCCCTAAAGTATATATGATATTTGACCATTTGCGGTTCTAAATTCGAAAAACTAAAAAGATGATGGAATTTTGTCGGAATAGATTTGAAAATCAAATTTGATATTTGAATCAAGTTGTCCGAAACTTGATAAATTAAAATTGATGGAATCGGTTGTTGGAATGTAGGATCTCTGATCAACAAATCGCAAAATATGCGGTTCACTCAAGGTGTGCCATTATGCTTTTTTAGCTATTCCTAATTTGATTCTTTAATCACTACTTACGTTTATTGATATTTTATGATGGATTTGGAAAAATGTGATATGTTTTTGCAATCATACACATTATCTTGAATAGGAGCTTAAAATAAATATGTGTTCTTTCAATTTACCTGAGATAGTATGTCTGAATGGATCGATTGTGATGTGTCCGATGTCCGTAAAGGAAAATATGATATTTGAACTTAAATGGTTCTAAATTCGAAAAACACAAAAAATGATGGAATTTTACCCGAATTGGATTGAAAATATCAAGTTGTGTTAAACTTGATAATTGAATTGTTGGTATAAAAAGGTTGGATTGTGTTTTGTCCCTATGTCCCTAAAGTAAATATGATATTTGACCATTTGCGGTTCTAAATTCGAAAAACTAAAAAGATGATGGAATTTTGTCGGAATAGATTTGAAAATCAAATTTGATATTTGAATCAAGTTGTCCTAAACTTGATAAATTAAAATTGATGGAATCGGTTGTTGGAATGTAGGATCTCTGATCAACAAATCGCAAAATATGCGGTTCACTCAAGGTATGCCATTATGCTTTTTTAGCTATTCCTAATTTGATTCTTTAATCACTACTTATGTTTATTGATATTTTATGATGGATTTGGAAAAATGTGATATGTTTTTGCAATCACACACATTATCTTGAATAGGAGCTTAAAATTAATATGTAGTCTTTCAATTTCCCTGATAGTATGTCTGAATGGATCGATTGTGATGTGTCCGATGTCCGTAAAGGAAAATATGATATTTGAACCTAAATGGTTCTAAATTCGAAAAACACAAAAAATGATGGAATTTTACCCGAATTGGATTGAAAATATCAAGTTGTGTTAAACTTGATAATTGAATTGTTGGTATAAAAACGTTGGATTGTGTTTTGTCCCTATGTCCCTAAAGTATATATGATATTTGACCATTTGCGGTTCTAAATTCGAAAAACTAAAAAGATGATGGAATTTTGTCGGAATAGATTTGAAAATCAAATTTGATATTTGAATCAAGTTGTCCGAAACTTGATAAATTAAAATTGATGGAATCGGTTGTTGGAATGTAGGATCTCTGATCAACAAATCGCAAAATATGCGGTTCACTCAAGGTGTGCCATTATGCTTTTTTAGCTATTCCTAATTTGATTCTTTAATCACTACTTACGTTTATTGATATTTTATGATGGATTTGGAAAAATGTGATATGTTTTTGCAATCATACACATTATCTTGAATAGGAGCTTAAAATAAATATGTGTTCTTTCAATTTACCTGAGATAGTATGTCTGAATGGATCGATTGTGATGTGTCCGATGTCCGTAAAGGAAAATATGATATTTGAACTTAAATGGTTCTAAATTCGAAAAACACAAAAAATGATGAAATTTTACCCGAATTGGATTGAAAATATCAAGTTGTGTTAAACTTGATAATTGAATTGTTGGTATAAAAAGGTTGGATTGTGTTTTGTCCCTATGTCCCTAAAGTAAATATGATATTTGACCATTTGCGGTTCTAAATTCGAAAAACTAAAAAGATGATGGAATTTTGTCGGAATAGATTTGAAAATCAAATTTGATATTTGAATCAAGTTGTCCTAAACTTGATAAATTAAAATTGATGGAATCGGTTGTTGGAATGTAGGATCTCTGATCAACAAATCGCAAAATATGCGGTTCACTCAAGGTATGCCATTATGCTTTTTTAGCTATTCCTAATTTGATTCTTTAATCACTACTTACGTTTATTGATATTTTATGATGGATTTGGAAAAATGTGATATGTTTTTGCAATCATACACATTATCTTGAATAGGAGCTTAAAATTAATATGTAGTCTTTCAATTTCCCTGATAGTATGTCTGAATGGATCGATTGTGATGTGTCCGATGTTCGTAAAGGAAAATATGATATTTGAACCTAAATGGTTCTAAATTCGAAAAACACAAAAAATGATGGAATTTTACCCGAATTGGATTGAAAATATCAAGTTGTGTTAAACTTGATAATTGAATTGTTGGTATAAAAACGTTGGATTGTGTTTTGTCCCTATGTCCCTAAAGTATATATGATATTTGACCATTTGCGGTTCTAAATTCGAAAAACTAAAAAGATGATGGAATTTTGTCGGAATAGATTTGAAAATCAAATTTGATATTTGAATCAAGTTGTCCGAAACTTGATAAATTAAAATTGATGGAATCGGTTGTTGGAATGTAGGATCTCTGATCAACAAATCGCAAAATATGCGGTTCACACAAGGTGTGCCATTATGCTTTTTTAGCTATTCCTAATTTGATTCTTTAATCACTACTTACGTTTATTGATATTTTATGATGGATTTGGAAAAATGTGATATGTTTTTGCAATCATACACATTATCTTGAATAGGAGCTTAAAATAAATATGTGTTCTTTCAATTTACCTGAGATAGTATGTCTGAATGGATCGATTGTGATGTGTCCGATGTCCGTAAAGGAAAATATGATATTTGAACTTAAATGGTTCTAAATTCGAAAAACACAAAAAATAATGGAATTTTACTCGAATTGGATTGAAAATATCAAGTTGTGTTAAACTTGATAATTGAATTGTTGGTATAAAAAGGTTGGATTGTGTTTTGTCCCTATGTCCCTAAAGTAAATATGATATTTGACCATTTGCGGTTCTAAATTCGAAAAACTAAAAAGATGATGGAATTTTGTCGGAATAGATTTGAAAATTAAATTTGATATTTGAATCAAGTTGTCCTAAACTTGATAAATTAAAATTGATGGAATCGGTTGTTGGAATGTAGGATCTTTGATCAACAAATTGCAAAATATGCGGTTCACTCAAGGTATGCCATTATGCTTTTTTAGCTATTCCTAATTTGATTCTTTAATCACTACTTACGTTTATTGATATTTTATGATGGATTTGGAAAAATGTGATATGTTTTTGCAATCATACACATTATCTTGAATAGGAGCTTAAAATTAATATGTAGTCTTTCAATTTCCCTGATAGTATGTCTGAATGGATCGATTGTGATGTGTCCGATGTTCGTAAAGGAAAATATGATATTTGAACCTAAATGGTTCTAAATTCGAAAAACACAAAAAATGATGGAATTTTACCCGAATTGGATTGAAAATATCAAGTTGTGTTAAACTTGATAATTGAATTGTTGGTATAAAAACGTTGGATTGTGTTTTGTCCCTATGTCCCTAAAGTATATATGATATTTGACCATTTGCGGTTCTAAATTCGAAAAACTAAATGGATCGATTGTGATGTGTCCGATGTCCGTAAAGGAAAATATGATATTTGAACCTAAATGGTTCTAAATTCGAAAAACACAAAAAATGATGGAATTTTACCCGAATTGGATTGAAAATATCAAGTTGTGTTAAACTTGATAATTGAATTGTTGGTATAAAAACGTTGGATTGTGTTTTGTCCCTATGTCCCTAAAGTAAATATGATATTTGACCATTTGCGGTTCTAAATTCGAAAAACTAAAAAGATGATGGAATTTTGTCGGAATAGATTTGAAAATCAAATTTGATATTTGAATCAAGTTGTCCTAAACTTGATAAATTAAAATTGATGGAATCGGTTGTTGGAATGTAGGATCTCTGATCAACAAATCGCAAAATATGCGGTTCACTCAAGGTATGCCATTATGCTTTTTTAGCTATTCCTAATTTGATTCTTTAATCACTACTTACGTTTATTGATATTTTATGATGGATTTGGAAAAATGTGATATGTTTTTGCAATCATACACATTATCTTGAATAGGAGCTTAAAATTAATATGTAGTCTTTCAATTTCCCTGATAGTATGTCTGAATGGATCGATTGTGATGTGTCCGATGTTCGTAAAGGAAAATATGATATTTGAACCTAAATGGTTCTAAATTCGAAAAACACAAAAAATGATGGAATTTTACCCGAATTGGATTGAAAATATCAAGTTGTGTTAAACTTGATAATTGAATTGTTGGTATAAAAACGTTGGATTGTGTTTTGTCCCTATGTCCCTAAAGTATATATGATATTTGACCATTTGCGGTTCTAAATTCGAAAAACTAAAAAGATGATGGAATTTTGTCGGAATAGATTTGAAAATCAAATTTGATATTTGAATCAAGTTGTCCGAAACTTGATAAATTAAAATTGATGGAATCGGTTGTTGGAATGTAGGATCTCTGATCAACAAATCGCAAAATATGCGGTTCACACAAGGTGTGCCATTATGCTTTTTTAGCTATTCCTAATTTGATTCTTTAATCACTACTTACGTTTATTGATATTTTATGATGGATTTGGAAAAATGTGATATGTTTTTGCAATCATACACATTATCTTGAATAGGAGCTTAAAATAAATATGTGTTCTTTCAATTTACCTGAGATAGTATGTCTGAATGGATCGATTGTGATGTGTCCGATGTCCGTAAAGGAAAATATGATATTTGAACTTAAATGGTTCTAAATTCGAAAAACACAAAAAATAATGGAATTTTACTCGAATTGGATTGAAAATATCAAGTTGTGTTAAACTTGATAATTGAATTGTTGGTATAAAAAGGTTGGATTGTGTTTTGTCCCTATGTCCCTAAAGTAAATATGATATTTGACCATTTGCGGTTCTAAATTCGAAAAACTAAAAAGATGATGGAATTTTGTCGGAATAGATTTGAAAATTAAATTTGATATTTGAATCAAGTTGTCCTAAACTTGATAAATTAAAATTGATGGAATCGGTTGTTGGAATGTAGGATCTTTGATCAACAAATTGCAAAATATGCGGTTCACTCAAGGTATGCCATTATGCTTTTTTAGCTATTCCTAATTTGATTCTTTAATCACTACTTACGTTTATTGATATTTTATGATGGATTTGGAAAAATGTGATATGTTTTTGCAATCATACACATTATCTTGAATAGGAGCTTAAAATTAATATGTAGTCTTTCAATTTCCCTGATAGTATGTCTGAATGGATCGATTGTGATGTGTCCGATGTTCGTAAAGGAAAATATGATATTTGAACCTAAATGGTTCTAAATTCGAAAAACACAAAAAATGATGGAATTTTACCCGAATTGGATTGAAAATATCAAGTTGTGTTAAACTTGATAATTGAATTGTTGGTATAAAAACGTTGGATTGTGTTTTGTCCCTATGTCCCTAAAGTATATATGATATTTGACCATTTGCGGTTCTAAATTCGAAAAACTAAATGGATCGATTGTGATGTGTCCGATGTCCGTAAAGGAAAATATGATATTTGAACCTAAATGGTTCTAAATTCGAAAAACACAAAAAATGATGGAATTTTACCCGAATTGGATTGAAAATATCAAGTTGTGTTAAACTTGATAATTGAATTGTTGGTATAAAAACGTTGGATTGTGTTTTGTCCCTATGTCCCTAAAGTATATATGATATTTGACCATTTGCGGTTCTAAATTCGAAAAACTAAAAAGATGATGGAATTTTGTCGGAATAGATTTGAAAATCAAATTTGATATTTGAATCAAGTTGTCCGAAACTTGATAAATTAAAATTGATGGAATCGGTTGTTGGAATGTAGGATCTCTGATCAACAAATCGCAAAATATGCGGTTCACTCAAGGTGTGCCATTATGCTTTTTTAGCTATTCCTAATTTGATTCTTTAATCACTACTTACGTTTATTGATATTTTATGATGGATTTGGAAAAATGTGATATGTTTTTGCAATCATACACATTATCTTGAATAGGAGCTTAAAATTAATATGTAGTCTTTCAATTTACCTGATAGTATGTCTGAATGGATCGATTGTGATGTGTCCGATGTCCGTAAATGAAAATATGATATTTGAACCTAAATGGTTCTAAATTTGAAAAACACAAAAAATGATGGAATTTTACCCGAATTGGATTGAAAATATCAAGTTGTGTTAAACTTGATAATTGAATTGTTGGTATAAAAAGGTTGGATTGTGTTTTGTCCCTATGTCCCTAAAGTAAATATGATATTTGACCATTTGCGGTTCTAAATTCGAAAAACAAAAAAGATGATGGAATTTTGTCGGAATAGATTTGAAAATCAAATTTGATATTTGAATCAAGTTGTCCTAAACTTGATAAATTAAAATTGATGGAATCGGTTGTTGGAATGTAGGATCTCTGATAAACAAATCGCAAAATATGCGGTTCACTCAAGGTATGCCATTATGCTTTTTTAGCTATTCCTAATTTAATTCTTTAATCACTACTTACGTTTATTGATATTTTATGATGGATTTGGAAAAATGTGATATGTTTTTGCAATCATACACATTATCTTGAATAGGAGCTTAAAATTAATATGTAGTCTTTCAATTTCCCTGATAGTATGTCTGAATGGATCGATTGTGATGTGTCCGATGTCCGTAAAGGAAAATATGATATTTGAACCTAAATGGTTCTAAATTCGAAAAACACAAAAAATGATGGAATTTTACCCGAATTGGATTGAAAATATCAAGTTGTGTTAAACTTGATAATTGAATTGTTGGTATAAAAACGTTGGATTGTGTTTTGTCCCTATGTCCCTAAAGTATATATGATATTTGACCATTTGCGGTTCTAAATTCGAAAAACTAAAAAGATGATGGAATTTTGTTGGAATAGATTTGAAAATCAAATTTGATATTTGAATCAAGTTGTCCGAAACTTGATAAATTAAAATTGATGGAATCGGTTGTTGGAATGTAGGATCTCTGATCAACAAATCGCAAAATATGCGGTTCACTCAAGGTGTGCCATTATGCTTTTTTAGCTATTCCTAATTTGATTCTTTAATAACTACTTACGTTTATTGATATTTTATGATGGATTTGGAAAAATGTGATATGTTTTTGCAATCATACACATTATCTTGAATAGGAGCTTAAAATAAATATGTGTTCTTTCAATTTACCTGAGATAGTATGTCTGAATGGATCGATTGTGATATGTCCGATGTCCGTAAAGGAAAATATGATATTTGAACTTAAATGGTTCTAAATTCGAAAAACACAAAAAATGATGGAATTTTACCCGAATTGGATTGAAAATATCAAGTTGTGTTAAACTTGATAATTGAATTGTTGGTATAAAAACGTTGGATTGTGTTTTGTCCCTATGTCCCTAAAGTATATATGATATTTGACCATTTGCGGTTCTAAATTCGAAAAACTAAAAAGATGATGGAATTTTGTCGGAATAGATTTGAAAATCAAATTTGATATTTGAATCAAGTTGTCCGAAACTTGATAAATTAAAATTGATGGAATCGGTTGTTGGAATGTAGGATCTCTGATCAACAAATCGCAAAATATGCGGTTCACTCAAGGTGTGCCATTATGCTTTTTTAGCTATTCCTAATTTGATTCTTTAATCACTACTTACGTTTATTGATATTTTATGATGGATTTGGAAAAATGTGATATGTTTTTGCAATCATACACATTATCTTGAATAGGAGCTTAAAATAAATATGTGTTCTTTCAATTTACCTGTGATAGTATGTCTGAATGGATCGATTGTGATGTGTCCGATGTCCGTAAAGGAAAATATGATATTTGAACTTAAATGGTTCTAAATTCGAAAAACACAAAAAATAATGGAATTTTACTCGAATTGGATTGAAAATATCAAGTTGTGTTAAACTTGATAATTGAATTGTTGGTATAAAAAGGTTGGATTGTGTTTTGTCCCTATGTCCCTAAAGTAAATATGATATTTGACCATTTGCGGTTCTAAATTCGAAAAACTAAAAAGATGATGGAATTTTGTCGGAATAGATTTGAAAATCAAATTTGATATTTGAATCAAGTTGTCCTAAACTTGATAAATTAAAATTGATGGAATCGGTTGTTGGAATGTAGGATCTTTGATCAACAAATTGCAAAATATGCGGTTCACTCAAGGTATGCCATTATACTTTTTTAGCTATTCCTAATTTGATTCTTTAATCACTACTTACGTTTATTGATATTTTATGATGGATTTGGAAAAATGTGATATGTGTTTGCAATCATACACATTATCTTGAATAGGAGCTTAAAATTAATATGTAGTCTTTCAATTTACCTGATAGTATGTCTGAATGGATCGATTGTGATGTGTCCGATGTCCGTAAATGAAAATATGATATTTGAACCTAAATGGTTCTAAATTCGAAAAACACAAAAAATGATGGAATTTTACCCGAATTGGATTGAAAATATCAAGTTGTGTTAAACTTGATAATTGAATTGTTGGTATAAAAAGGTTGGATTGTGTTTTGTCCCTATGTCCCTAAAGTAAATATGATATTTGACCATTTGCGGTTCCAAATTCGAAAAACAAAAAAGATGATGGAATTTTGTCGGAATAGATTTGAAAATCAAATTTGATATTTGAATCAAGTTGTCCTAAACTTGATAAATTAAAATTGATGGAATCGGTTGTTGGAATGTAGGATCTCTGATCAACAAATCGCAAAATATGCGGTTCACTCAAGGTATGCCATTATGCTTTTTTAGCTATTCCTAATTTGATTCTTTAATCACTACTTACATTTATTGATATTTCATGATGGATTTGGAAAAATGTGATATGTTTTTGCAATCATACACATTATCTTGAATAGGAGCTTAAAATTAATATGTAGTCTTTCAATTTACCTGATAGTATGTCTGTATTTGAACCTAAATAGTTCTAAATTCGAAAAACACAAAAAATGATGGAATTTTACCCGAATTGGATTGAAAATATCAAGTTGTGTTAAACTTGATAATTGAATTGTTGGTATAAAAAGGTTGGATTGTGTTTTGTCCCTATGTCCCTAAAGTAAATATGATATTTGACCATTTGCGGTTCCAAATTCGAAAAACAAAAAAGATGATGGAATTTTGTCGGAATAGATTTGAAAATCAAATTTGATATTTGAATCAAGTTGTCCTAAACTTGATAAATTAAAATTGATGGAATCGGTTGTTGGAATGTAGGATCTCTGATCAACAAATCGCAAAATATGCGGTTCACTCAAGGTATGCCATTATGCTTTTTTAGCTATTCCTAATTTGATTCTTTAATCACTACTTACATTTATTGATATTTCATGATGGATTTGGAAAAATGTGATATGTTTTTGCAATCATACACATTATCTTGAATAGGAGCTTAAAATTAATATGTAGTCTTTCAATTTACCTGATAGTATGTCTGTATTTGAACCTAAATAGTTCTAAATTCGAAAAACACAAAAAATGATGGAATTTTACCCGAATTGGATTGAAAATATCAAGTTGTGTTAAACTTGATAATTGAATTGTTGGTATAAAAAGGTTGGATTGTGTTTTGTCCCTATGTCCCTAATGTAAATATGATATTTAACCATTTGCGGTTCTAAATTCGAAAAACTAAAAAGTTGATGGAATTTTGTCGGAATAGATTTGAAAATCAAATTTGATATTTGAATCAAGTTGTCCGAAACTTGATAAATTAAAATTGATGGAATCGGTTGTTGGAATGTAGGATCTCTGATCAACAAATCGCAAAATATGCGGTTCACTCAAGGTATGTCATTATGCTTTTTTAGCTATTCCTAATTTAATTCTTTAATCATTACTTACGATTATTGATATTTTATGATGGATTTGGAAAAATGTGATATGTTTTTGCAATCATACACATTATCTTGAATAGGAGCTTAAAATTAATATGTAGTCTTTCAATTTACCTGATAGTATGTCTGTATGGATCGATTGTGATGTGTCCGATGTCCGTAAAGGAAAATATGATATTTGAACCTAAATGGTTCTAAATTCGAAAAACACAAAAAATGATGGAATTTTACCCGAATTGGATTGAAAATATCAAGTTGTGTTAAACTTGATAATTGAATTGTTGGTATAAAAAGGTTGGATTGTGTTTTGTCCCTATGTCCCTAAAGTAAATATGATATTTGACCATTTGCGGTTCTAAATTCGAAAAACAGAAAAGATGATGGAATTTTGTCGGAATAGATTTGAAAATCAAATTTGATATTCGAATCGAGTTGTCCTAAACTTGATAAATTAAAATTGATGGAATCGGTGGTTGGAATGTAGGATCTCTGATCAACAAATCGCACAATATGCGGTTCACTCAAGGTATGCCATTATGCTTTTTTAGCTATTCCTAATTTGATTCTTTAATCACTACTTACGTTTATTGATATTTTATGATGGATTTGGAAAAATGTGATATGTTTTTGCAATCATACACATTATCTTGAATAGGAGCTTAAAATTAATATGTAGTCTTTCAATTTACCTGATAGTATGTCTGTATTTGAACCTAAATAGTTCTAAATTCGAAAAACACAAAAAATGATGGAATTTTACCCGAATTGGATTGAAAATATCAAGTTGTGTTAAACTTGATAATTGAATTGTTGGTATAAAAACGTTGGATTGTGTTTTGTCCCTATGTCCCTTAAGTAAATATGATATTTGACCATTTGCGGTTCTAAATTCGAAAAACTAAAAAGATGATGGAATTTTGTCGGAATAGATTTGAAAATCAAATTTGATATTTGAATCAAGTTGTCCTAAACTTGATAAATTAAAATTGATGGAATCGGTTGTTGGAATGTAGGATCTTTGATCAACAAATTGCAAAATATGCGGTTCACTCAAGGTATGCCATTATACTTTTTTAGCTATTCCTAATTTGATTCTTTAATCACTACTTACGTTTATTGATATTTTATGATGGATTTGGAAAAATGTGATATGTGTTTGCAATCATACACATTATCTTGAATAGGAGCTTAAAATTAATATGTAGTCTTTCAATTTACCTGATAGTATGTCTGAATGGATCGATTGTGATGTGTCCGATGTCCGTAAATGAAAATATGATATTTGAACCTAAATGGTTCTAAATTCGAAAAACACAAAAAATGATGGAATTTTACCCGAATTGGATTGAAAATATCAAGTTGTGTTAAACTTGATAATTGAATTGTTGGTATAAAAAGGTTGGATTGTGTTTTGTCCCTATGTCCCTAAAGTAAATATGATATTTGACCATTTGCGGTTCTAAATTCGAAAAACAAAAAAGATGATGGAATTTTGTCGGAATAGATTTGAAAATCAAATTTGATATTTGAATCAAGTTGTCCTAAACTTGATAAATTAAAATTGATGGAATCGGTTGTTGGAATGTAGGATCTCTGATCAACAAATCGCAAAATATGCGGTTCACTCAAGGTATGCCATTATGCTTTTTTAGCTATTCCTAATTTGATTCTTTAATCACTACTTATGTTTATTGATATTTTATGATGTATTTGGAAAAATGTGATATGTTTTTGCAATCATACACATTATCTTGAATAGGAGCTTAAAATTAAAATGTAGTCTTTCAATTTACCTGATAGTATGTCTGTATTTGAACCTAAATAGTTCTAAATTCGAAAAACACAAAAAATGATGGAATTTTACCCGAATTGGATTGAAAATATCAAGTTGTGTTGAACTTGATAATTGAATTGTTTGTATAAAAAGGTTGGATTGTGTTTTGTCCCTATGTCCCTAAAGTAAATATGATATTTAACCATTTGCGGTTCTAAATTCGAAAAACTAAAAAGATGATGGAATTTTGTCGGAATAGATTTGAAAATCAAATTTGATATTTGAATCAAGTTGTCCGAAACTTGATAAATTAAAATTGATGGAATCGGTTGTTGGAATGTAGGATCTCTGATCAACAAATCGCAAAATATGCGGTTCACTCAAGGTATGTCATTATGCTTTTTTAGCTATTCCTAATTTAATTCTTTAATCATTACTTACGTTTATTGATATTTTATGATGGATTTGGAAAAATGTGATATGTTTTTGCAATCATACACATTATCTTGAATAGGAGCTTAAAATTAATATGTAGTCTTTCAATTTACCTGATAGTATGTCTGTATGGATCGATTGTGATGTGTCCGATGTCCGTAAAGGAAAATATGATATTTGAACCTAAATGGTTCTAAATTCGAAAAACACAAAAAATGATAGAATTTTACCCGAATTGGATTGAAAATATCAAGTTGTGTTAAACTTGATAATTGAATTGTTGGTATAAAAAGGTTGGATTGTGTTTTGTCCCTATGTCCCTAAAGTAAATATGATATTTGACCATTTGCGGTTCTAAATTCGAAAAACTAAAAAGATGATGGAATTTTGTCGGAATAGATTTGAAAATCAAATTTGATATTTGAATCAAGTTGTCCGAAACTTGATAAATTAAAATTGATGGAATCGGTTGTTGGAATGTAGGATCTCTGATAAACAAATCGCAAAATATGCGGTTCACTCAAGGTATGCCATTATGCTTTTTTAGCTATTCCTAATTTAATTCTTTAATCACTACTTACGTTTATTGATATTTTATGATGGATTTGGAAAAATGTGATATGTTTTTGCAATCATACACATTATCTTGAATAGGAGCTTAAAATTAATATGTAGTCTTTCAATTTACCTGATAGTATATCTGTATGGATCGATTGTGATGTGTCCGATGTCCGTAAAGGAAAATATGATATTTGAACCTAAATGGTTCTAAATTCGAAAAACACAAAAAATGATGGAATTTTACCCGAATTGGATTGAGAATATCAAGTTGTGTTAAACTTGATAATTGAATTGTTGGTATAAAAAGGTTGGATTGTGTTTTGTCCCTATGTCCCTAAAGTAAATATGATATTTGACCATTTGCGGTTCTAAATTCGAAAAACAAAAAAGATGATGGAATGTTGTCGGAATAGATTTGAAAATCAATTTTGATATTTGAATCAAGTTGTCCGAAACTTGATAAATTAAAATTGATGGAATCGGTTGTTGGAATGTAGGATCTCTGATCAACAAATCGCAAAATATGCGGTTCACTCAAGGTATGCCATTATGCTTTTTTAGCTATTCCTAATTTGATTTTTTAATCACTACTTACGTTTATTGATATTTTATGATGGATTTGGAAAAATGTGATATGTTTTTGCAATCATACACATTATCTTGAATAGGAGCTTAAAATTAATATGTAGTCTTTCAATTTACCTGATAGTATGTCTGTATTTGAACCTAAATAGTTCTAAATTCGAAAAACACAAAAAATGATGGAATTTTACCCAAATTGGATTGAAAATATCAAGTTGTGTTAAACTTGATAATTGATTTGTTGGTATAAAAAGGTTGGATTGTGTTTTGTCCCTATGTCCCTAAAGTAAATATGATATTTAACCATTTGCGGTTCTAAATTCGAAAAACTAAAAAGATGATGGAATTTTGTCGGAATAGATTTGAAAATCAAATTTGATATTTGAATCAAGTTGTCCGAAACTTGATAAATTAAAATTGATGGAATCGGTTGTTGGAATGTAGGATCTCTGATCAACAAATCGCAAAATATGCGGTTTACTCAAGCTATGCCATTATGCTTTTTTAGCTATTCCTAATTTGATTCTTTAATCACTACTTACGTTTATTGATATTTTATGATGGATTTGGAAAAATGTGATATGTTTTTGCAATCATACACATTATCTTGAATAGGAGCTTAAAATTAATATGTAGTCTTTCAATTTACCTGATAGTATATCTGTATGGATCGATTGTGATGTGTCCGATGTCCGTAAAGGAAAATATGATATTTGAACCTAAATGGTTCTAAATTCGAAAAACACAAAAAATGATGGAATTTTACCCGAATTGGATTGAAAATATCAAGTTTTGTTAAACTTGATAATTGAATTGTTGGTATAAAAAGGTTGGATTGTGTTTTGTCCCTATGTCCCTAAAGTAAATATGATATTTGACCATTTGCGGTTCTAAATTCGAAAAACTAAAAAGTTGATGGAATTTTGTCGGAATAGATTTGAAAATCAAATTTGATATTTGAATCAAGTTGTCCTAAACTTGATAAATTAAAATTGATGGAATCGGTTGTTGGAATGTAGGATCTCTGATCAACAAATCGCAAAATATGCGGTTCACGCAAGGTGTGCCATTATGCTTTTTTAGCTATTCCTAATTTGATTCTTTAATCACTACTTACGTTTATTGATATTTTATGATGGATTTGGAAAAATGTGATATGTTTTTGCAATCATACACATTATCTCGAATAGGAGCTTAAAATTAATATGTAGTCTTTCAATTTTCCTGATAGTATGTCTGAATGGATCGATTGTGATGTGTCCGATGTCCGTAAAGGAAAATATGATATTTGAACTTAAATGGTTCTAAATTCGAAAAACACAAAAAATGATGGAATTTTACCCGAATTGGATTGAAAATATCAAGTTGTGTTAAACTTGATAATTGAATTGTTGGTATAAAAAGGTTGGATTGTGTTTTGTCCCTATGTCCCTAAAGTAAATATGATATTTGACCATTTGCGGTTCTAAATTCGAAAAACTAAAAAGATGATGGAATTTTGTCGGAATAGATTTGAAAATCAAATTTGATATTTGAATCAAGTTGTCCTAAACTTGATAAATTAAAATTGATGGAATCGGTTGTTGGAATGTAGGATCTTTGATCAACAAATCGCAAAATATGCGGTTCACTCAAGGTATGTCATTATACTTTTTTAGCTATTCCTAATTTGATTCTTTAATCACTACTTACGTTTATTGATATTTTATGATGGATTTGGAAAAATGTGATATGTGTTTGCAATCATACACATTATCTTGAATAGGAGCTTAAAATTAATATGTAGTCTTTCAATTTACCTGATAGTATGTCTGAATGGATCGATTGTGATGTGTCCGATGTCCGTAAATGAAAATATGATATTTGAACCTAAATGGTTCTAAATTCGAAAAACACAAAAAATGATGGAATTTTACCCGAATTGGATTGAAAATATCAAGTTGTGTTAAACTTGATAATTGAATTGTTGGTATAAAAAGGTTGGATTGTGTTTTGTCCCTATGTCCCTAAAGTAAATATGATATTTAACCATTTGCGGTTCTAAATTCGAAAATCTAAAAAGATGATGGAATTTTGTCGGAATAGATTTGAAAATCAAATTTGATATTTGAATCAAGTTGTCCGAAACTTGATAAATTAAAATTGATGGAATTGGTTGTTGGAATGTAGGATCTCTGATCAACAAATCGCACAATATGTGGTTCACTCAAAGTGTGCTATTATGCTTTTTTAGCTATTCATAATTTGATTCTTTAATCACTACTTACGTTTATTGATATTTTATGATGGATTTGGAAAAATGTGATATGTTTTTGCAATCATACACATTATCTTGAATAGGAGCTTAAAATTAATATGTAGTCTTTCAATTTACCTGATAGTATGTCTGAATGGATCGATTGTGATGTGTCCGATGTCCGTAAATGAAAATATGATATTTGAACCTAAATAGTTCTAAATTCGAAAAACACAAAAAATGATGGAATTTTACCCGAATTGGATTGAAAATATCAAGTTGTGTTAAACTTGATAATTGAATTGTTGGTATAAAAAGGTTGGATTGTGTTTTGTCCCTATGTCCCTAAAGTAAATATGATATTTGACCATTTGCGGTTCTAAATTCGAAAAACTAAAAAGATGATGGAATTTTGTCGGAATAGATTTGAAAATCAAATTTGATATTTGAATCAAGTTGTCCGAAACTTGATAAATTAAAATTGATGGAATCGGTTGTTGGAATGTAGGATCTCTGATCAACAAATCGCAAAATATGCGGTTCACTCAAGGTATGCCATTATGCTTTTTTAGCTATTCCTAATTTGATTTTTTAATCACTACTTACGTTTATTGATATTTTATGATGGATTTGGAAAAATGTGATATGTTTTTGCAATCATACACATTATCTTGAATAGGAGCTTAAAATTAATATGTAGTCTTTCAATTTACCTGATAGTATGTCTGTATTTGAACCTAAATAGTTCTAAATTCGAAAAACACAAAAAATGATGGAATTTTACCCAAATTGGATTGAAAATATCAAGTTGTGTTAAACTTGATAATTGATTTGTTGGTATAAAAAGGTTGGATTGTGTTTTGTCCCTATGTCCCTAAAGTAAATATGATATTTAACCATTTGCGGTTCTAAATTCGAAAAACTAAAAAGATGATGGAATTTTGTCGGAATAGATTTGAAAATCAAATTTGATATTTGAATCAAGTTGTCCGAAACTTGATAAATTAAAATTGATGGAATCGGTTGTTGGAATGTAGGATCTCTGATCAACAAATCGCAAAATATGCGGTTTACTCAAGCTATGCCATTATGCTTTTTTAGCTATTCCTAATTTGATTCTTTAATCACTACTTACGTTTATTGATATTTTATGATGGATTTGGAAAAATGTGATATGTTTTTGCAATCATACACATTATCTTGAATAGGAGCTTAAAATTAATATGTAGTCTTTCAATTTACCTGATAGTATATCTGTATGGATCGATTGTGATGTGTCCGATGTCCGTAAAGGAAAATATGATATTTGAACCTAAATGGTTCTAAATTCGAAAAACACAAAAAATGATGGAATTTTACCCGAATTGGATTGAAAATATCAAGTTTTGTTAAACTTGATAATTGAATTGTTGGTATAAAAAGGTTGGATTGTGTTTTGTCCCTATGTCCCTAAAGTAAATATGATATTTGACCATTTGCGGTTCTAAATTCGAAAAACTAAAAAGTTGATGGAATTTTGTCGGAATAGATTTGAAAATCAAATTTGATATTTGAATCAAGTTGTCCTAAACTTGATAAATTAAAATTGATGGAATCGGTTGTTGGAATGTAGGATCTCTGATCAACAAATCGCAAAATATGCGGTTCACGCAAAGTGTGCCATTATGCTTTTTTAGCTATTCCTAATTTGATTCTTTAATCACTACTTACGTTTATTGATATTTTATGATGGATTTGGAAAAATGTGATATGTTTTTGCAATCATACACATTATCTCGAATAGGAGCTTAAAATTAATATGTAGTCTTTCAATTTTCCTGATAGTATGTCTGAATGGATCGATTGTGATGTGTCCGATGTCCGTAAATGAAAATATGATATTTGAACCTAAATAGTTCTAAATTCGAAAAACACAAAAAATGATGGAATTTTACCCGAATTGGATTGAAAATATCAAGTTGTGTTAAACATGATAATTGAATTGTTGGTATAAAAAGGTTGGATTGTGTTTTGTCCCTATGTCCCTAAAGTAAATATGATATTTGACCATTTGCGGTTCTAAATTCGAAAAACAAAAAAGATGATGGAATTTTGTCGGAATAGATTTGAAAATCAAATTTGATATTTGAATCGAGTTGTCCTAAACTTGATAAATTAAAATTGATGGAATCGGTAGTTGGAATGTAGGATCTCTGATCAACAAATCGCAAAATATGCGGTTCACTCAAGGTATGCCATTATGTTTTTTTAGCTATTCCTAATTTGATTCTTTAATCACTACTTACGTTTATTGATATTTTATGATGGATTTGGAAAAATGTGATATGTTTTTGCAATCATACACATTATCTTGAATAGGAGCTTAAAATAAATATGTAGTCTTTCAATTTACCTGAGATAGTATGTCTGAATGGATCGATTGTGATGTGTCCGATGTCCGTAAAGGAAAATATGATATTTGAACTTAAATGGTTCTAAATTCGAAAAACACAAAAAATGATGGAATTTTACCCGAATTGGATTGAAAATATCAAGTTGTGTTAAACTTGATAATTGAATTGTTGGTATAAAAAGGTTGGATTGTGTTTTGTCCCTATGTCCCTAAAGTAAATATGATATTTGACCATTTGCGGTTCTAAATTCGAAAAACTAAAAAGATGATGGAATTTTGTCGGAATAGATTTGAAAATCAAATTTGATATTTGAATCAAGTTGTCCTAAACTTGATAAATTAAAATTGATGGAATCGGTTGTTGGAATGTAGGATCTTTGATCAACAAATCGCAAAATATGCGGTTCACTCAAGGTATGTCATTATACTTTTTTAGCTATTCCTAATTTGATTCTTTAATCACTACTTACGTTTATTGATATTTTATGATGGATTTGGAAAAATGTGATATGTGTTTGCAATCATACACATTATCTTGAATAGGAGCTTAAAATTAATATGTAGTCTTTCAATTTACCTGATAGTATGTCTGAATGGATCGATTGTGATGTGTCCGATGTCCGTAAATGAAAATATGATATTTGAACCTAAATGGTTCTGAATTCGAAAAACACAAAAAATGATGGAATTTTACCCGAATTGGATTGAAAATATCAAGTTGTGTTAAACTTGATAATTGAATTGTTGGTATAAAAAGGTTGGATTGTGTTTTGTCCCTATGTCCCTAAAGTAAATATGATATTTAACCATTTGCGGTTCTAAATTCGAAAATCTAAAAAGATGATGGAATTTTGTCGGAATAGATTTGAAAATCAAATTTGATATTTGAATCAAGTTGTCCGAAACTTGATAAATTAAAATTGATGGAATTGGTTGTTGGAATGTAGGATCTCTGATCAACAAATCGCACAATATGTGGTTCACTCAAAGTGTGCTATTATGCTTTTTTAGCTATTCATAATTTGATTCTTTAATCACTACTTACGTTTATTGATATTTTATAATGGATTTGGAAAAATGTGATATGTTTTTGCAATCATACACATTATCTTGAATAGGAGCTTAAAATTAATATGTAGTCTTTCAATTTACCTGATAGTATGTCTGAATGGATCGATTGTGATGTGTCCGATGTCCGTAAATGAAAATATGATATTTGAACCTAAATAGTTCTAAATTCGAAAAACACAAAAAATGATGGAATTTTACCCGAATTGGATTGAAAATATCAAGTTGTGTTAAACTTGATAATTGAATTGTTGGTATAAAAAGGTTGGATTGTGTTTTGTCCCTATGTCCCTAAAGTAAATATGATATTTGACCATTTGCGGTTCTAAATTCGAAAAACTAAAAAGATGATGGAATTTTGTCGGAATAGATTTGAAAATCAAATTTGATATTTGAATCAAGTTGTCCGAAACTTGATAAATTAAAATTGATGGAATTGGTTGTTGGAATGTAGGATCTCTGATCAACAAATCGCACAATATGTGGTTCACTCAAAGTGTGCTATTATGCTTTTTTAGCTATTCATAATTTGATTCTTTAATCACTACTTACGTTTATTGATATTTTATGATGGATTTGGAAAAATGTGATATGTTTTTGCAATCATACACATTATCTTGAATAGGAGCTTAAAATTAATATGTAGTCTTTCAATTTACCTGATAGTATGTCTGAATGGATCGATTGTGATGTGTCCGATGTCCGTAAATGAAAATATGATATTTGAACCTAAATAGTTCTAAATTCGAAAAACACAAAAAATGATGGAATTTTACCCGAATTGGATTGAAAATATCAAGTTGTGTTAAACTTGATAATTGAATTGTTGGTATAAAAAGGTTGGATTGTGTTTTGTCCCTATGTCCCTAAAGTAAATATGATATTTGACCATTTGCGGTTCTAAATTCGAAAAACTAAAAAGATGATGGAATTTTGTCGGAATAGATTTGAAAATCAAATTTGATATTTGAATCAAGTTGTCCGAAACTTGATAAATTAAAATTGATGGAATCGGTTGTTGGAATGTAGGATCTCTGATCAACAAATCGCAAAATATGCGGTTCACTCAAGGTATGCCATTATGCTTTTTTAGCTATTCCTAATTTGATTTTTTAATCACTACTTACGTTTATTGATATTTTATGATGGATTTGGAAAAATGTGATATGTTTTTGCAATCATACACATTATCTTGAATAGGAGCTTAAAATTAATATGTAGTCTTTCAATTTACCTGATAGTATGTCTGTATTTGAACCTAAATAGTTCTAAATTCGAAAAACACAAAAAATGATGGAATTTTACCCAAATTGGATTGAAAATATCAAGTTGTGTTAAACTTGATAATTGATTTGTTGGTATAAAAAGGTTGGATTGTGTTTTGTCCCTATGTCCCTAAAGTAAATATGATATTTAACCATTTGCGGTTCTAAATTCGAAAAACTAAAAAGATGATGGAATTTTGTCGGAATAGATTTGAAAATCAAATTTGATATTTGAATCAAGTTGTCCGAAACTTGATAAATTAAAATTGATGGAATCGGTTGTTGGAATGTAGGATCTCTGATCAACAAATCGCAAAATATGCGGTTTACTCAAGCTATGCCATTATGCTTTTTTAGCTATTCCTAATTTGATTCTTTAATCACTACTTACGTTTATTGATATTTTATGATGGATTTGGAAAAATGTGATATGTTTTTGCAATCATACACATTATCTTGAATAGGAGCTTAAAATTAATATGTAGTCTTTCAATTTACCTGATAGTATATCTGTATGGATCGATTGTGATGTGTCCGATGTCCGTAAAGGAAAATATGATATTTGAACCTAAATGATTCTAAATTCGAAAAACACAAAAAATGATGGAATTTTACCCGAATTGGATTGAAAATATCAAGTTTTGTTAAACTTGATAATTGAATTGTTGGTATAAAAAGGTTGGATTGTGTTTTGTCCCTATGTCCCTAAAGTAAATATGATATTTGACCATTTGCGGTTCTAAATTCGAAAAACTAAAAAGTTGATGGAATTTTGTCGGAATAGATTTGAAAATCAAATTTGATATTTGAATCAAGTTGTCCTAAACTTGATAAATTAAAATTGATGGAATCGGTTGTTGGAATGTAGGATCTCTGATCAACAAATCGCAAAATATGCGGTTCACGCAAGGTGTGCCATTATGCTTTTTTAGCTATTCCTAATTTGATTCTTTAATCACTACTTACGTTTATTGATATTTTATGATGGATTTGGAAAAATGTGATATGTTTTTGCAATCATACACATTATCTCGAATAGGAGCTTAAAATTAATATGTAGTCTTTCAATTTTCCTGATAGTATGTCTGAATGGATCGATTGTGATGTGTCCGATGTCCGTAAATGAAAATATGATATTTGAACCTAAATAGTTCTAAATTCGAAAAACACAAAAAATGATGGAATTTTACCCGAATTGGATTGAAAATATCAAGTTGTGTTAAACATGATAATTGAATTGTTGGTATAAAAAGGTTGGATTGTGTTTTGTCCCTATGTCCCTAAAGTAAATATGATATTTGACCATTTGCGGTTCTAAATTCGAAAAACAAAAAAGATGATGGAATTTTGTCGGAATAGATTTGAAAATCAAATTTGATATTTGAATCGAGTTGTCCTAAACTTGATAAATTAAAATTGATGGAATCGGTGGTTGGAATTTAGGATCTCTGATCAACAAATCGCAAAATATGCGGTTCACTCAAGGTATGCCATTATGTTTTTTTAGCTATTCCTAATTTGATTCTTTAATCACTACTTACGTTTATTGATATTTTATGATGGATTTGGAAAAATGTGATATGTTTTTGCAATCATACACATTATCTTGAATAGGAGCTTAAAATAAATATGTAGTCTTTCAATTTACCTGAGATAGTATGTCTGAATGGATCGATTGTGATGTGTCCGATGTCCGTAAAGGAAAATATGATATTTGAACTTAAATGGTTCTAAATTCGAAAAACACAAAAAATGATGGAATTTTACCCGAATTGGATTGAAAATATCAAGTTGTGTTAAACTTGATAATTGAATTGTTGGTATAAAAAGGTTGGATTGTGTTTTGTCCCTATGTCCCTAAAGTAAATATGATATTTGACCATTTGCGGTTCTAAATTCGAAAAACTAAAAAGATGATGGAATTTTGTCGGAATAGATTTGAAAATCAAATTTGATATTTGAATCAAGTTGTCCTAAACTTGATAAATTAAAATTGATGGAATCGGTTGTTGGAATGTAGGATCTTTGATCAACAAATCGCAAAATATGCGGTTCACTCAAGGTATGTCATTATACTTTTTTAGCTATTCCTAATTTGATTCTTTAATCACTACTTACGTTTATTGATATTTTATGATGGATTTGGAAAAATGTGATATGTGTTTGCAATCATACACATTATCTTGAATAGGAGCTTAAAATTAATATGTAGTCTTTCAATTTACCTGATAGTATGTCTGAATGGATCGGTTGTGATGTGTCCGATGTCCGTAAATGAAAATATGATATTTGAACCTAAATGGTTCTAAATTCGAAAAACACAAAAAATGATGGAATTTTACCCGAATTGGATTGAAAATATCAAGTTGTGTTAAACTTGATAATTGAATTGTTGGTATAAAAAGGTTGGATTGTGTTTTGTCCCTATGTCCCTAAAGTAAATATGATATTTAACCATTTGCGGTTCTAAATTCGAAAATCTAAAAAGATGATGGAATTTTGTCGGAATAGATTTGAAAATCAAATTTGATATTTGAATCAAGTTGTCCGAAACTTGATAAATTAAAATTGATGGAATTGGTTGTTGGAATGTAGGATCTCTGATCAACAAATCGCACAATATGTGGTTCACTCAAAGTGTGCTATTATGCTTTTTTAGCTATTCATAATTTGATTCTTTAATCACTACTTACGTTTATTGATATTTTATGATGGATTTGGAAAAATGTGATATGTTTTTGCAATCATACACATTATCTTGAATAGGAGCTTAAAATTAATATGTAGTCTTTCAATTTACCTGATAGTATGTCTGAATGGATCGATTGTGATGTGTCCGATGTCCGTAAATGAAAATATGATATTTGAACCTAAATAGTTCTAAATTCGAAAAACACAAAAAATGATGGAATTTTACCCGAATTGGATTGAAAATATCAAGTTGTGTTAAACTTGATAATTGAATTGTTGGTATAAAAAGGTTGGATTGTGTTTTGTCCCTATGTCCCTAAAGTAAATATGATATTTGACCATTTGCGGTTCTAAATTCGAAAAACTAAAAAGATGATGGAATTTTGTCGGAATAGATTTGAAAATCAAATTTGATATTTGAATCAAGTTGTCCGAAACTTGATAAATTAAAATTGATGGAATTGGTTGTTGGAATGTAGGATCTCTGATCAACAAATCGCACAATATGTGGTTCACTCAAAGTGTGCTATTATGCTTTTTTAGCTATTCATAATTTGATTCTTTAATCACTACTTACGTTTATTGATATTTTATGATGGATTTGGAAAAATGTGATATGTTTTTGCAATCATACACATTATCTTGAATAGGAGCTTAAAATTAATATGTAGTCTTTCAATTTACCTGATAGTATGTCTGAATGGATCGATTGTGATGTGTCCGATGTCCGTAAATGAAAATATGATATGTGAACCTAAATAGTTCTAAATTCGAAAAACACAAAAAATGATGGAATTTTACCCGAATTGGATTGAAAATATCAAGTTGAGTTAAACTTGATAATTGAATTGTTGGTATAAAAAGGTTGGATTGTGTTTTGTCCCTATGTCCCTAAAGTAAATATGATATTTGACCATTTGCGGTTCTAAATTCGAAAAACTAAAAAGATGATGGAATTTTGTCGGAATAGATTTGAAAATCAAATTTGATATTTGAATCAAGTTGTCCTAAACTTGATAAATTAAAATTGATGGAATCGGTTGTTGGAATGTAGGATCTCTGATCAACAAATCGCAAAATATGCGGTTCACTCAAGGTGTGCCATTATGCTTTTTTAGCTATTCCTAATTTGATTCTTTAATCACTACTTACGTTTATTGATATTTTATGATGGATTTGGAAAAATGTGATATGTTTTTGCAATCATACACATTATCTCGAATAGGAGCTTAAAATTAATATGTAGTCTTTCAATTTACCTGATAGTATGTCTGAATGGATCGATTGTGATGTGTCCGATGTCCGTAAATGAAAATATGATATTTGAACCTAAATAGTTCTAAATTCGAAAAACACAAAAAATGATGGAATTTTACCCGAATTGGATTGAAAATATCAAGTTGTGTTAAACTTGATAATTGAATTGTTGGTATAAAAAGGTTGGATTGTGTTTTGTCCCTATGTCCCTAAAGTAAATATGATATTTGACCATTTGCGGTTCTAAATTCGAAAAACTAAAAAGATGATGGAATTTTGTCGGAATAGATTTGAAAATAAAATTTGATATTTGAATCAAGTTGTCCTAAACTTGATAAATTAAAATTGATGGAATTGGTTGTTGGAATGTAGGATCTCTGATCAACAAATCGCAAAATATGCGGTTCACTCAAGGTGTGCCATTATGCTTTTTTAGCTATTCCTAATTTGATTCTTTAATCACTACTTACGTTTATTGATATTTTATGATGGATTTGGAAAAATGTGATATGTTTTTGCAATCATACACATTATCTCGAATAGGAGCTTAAAATTAATATGTAGTCTTTCAATTTACCTGATAGTATGTCTGAATGGATCGATTGTGATGTGTCCGATGTCCGTAAAGGAAAATATGATATTTGAACCTAAATGGTTCTAAATTCGAAAAACACAAAAAATGATGGAATTTTACCCGAATTGGATTGAAAATATCAAGTTTTGTTAAACTTGATAATTGAATTGTTGGTATAAAAAGGTTGGATTGTGTTTTGTCCCTATGTCCCTAAAGTAAATATGATATTTGACCATTTGCGGTTCTAAATTCGAAAAACTAAAAAGTTGATGGAATTTTGTCGGAATAGATTTGAAAATCAAATTTGATATTTGAATCAAGTTGTCCTAAACTTGATAAATTAAAATTGATGGAATCGGTTGTTGGAATGTAGGATCTCTGATCAACAAATCGCAAAATATGCGGTTCACTCAAGGTGTGCCATTATGCTTTTTTAGCTATTCCTAATTTGATTCTTTAATCACTACTTACGTTTATTGATATTTTATGATGGATTTGGAAAAATGTGATATGTTTTTGCAATCATACACATTATCTTGAATAGGAGCTTAAAATAAATATGTAGTCTTTCAATTTACCTGAGATAGTATGTCTGAATGGATCGATTGTGATGTGTCCGATGTCCGTAAAGGAAAATATGATATTTGAACTTAAATGGTTCTAAATTCGAAAAACACAAAAAATGATGGAATTTTACCCGAATTGGATTGAAAATATCAAGTTGTGTTAAACTTGATAATTGAATTGTTGGTATAAAAAGGTTGGATTGTGTTTTGTCCCTATGTCCCTAAAGTAAATATGATATTTGACCATTTGCGGTTCTAAATTCGAAAAACTAAAAAGATGATGGAATTTTGTCGGAATAGATTTGAAAATCAAATTTGATATTTGAATCAAGTTGTCCTAAACTTGATAAATTAAAATTGATGGAATCGGTTGTTGGAATGTAGGATCTTTGATCAACAAATCGCAAAATATGCGGTTCACTCAAGGTATGTCATTATACTTTTTTAGCTATTCCTAATTTGATTCTTTAATCACTACTTACGTTTATTGATATTTTATGATGGATTTGGAAAAATGTGATATGTGTTTGCAATCATACACATTATCTTGAATAGGAGCTTAAAATTAATATGTAGTCTTTCAATTTACCTGATAGTATGTCTGAATGGATCGATTGTGATGTGTCCGATGTCCGTAAATGAAAATATGATATTTGAACCTAAATCGTTCTAAATTCGAAAAACACAAAAAATGATGGAATTTTACCCGAATTGGATTGAAAATATCAAGTTGTGTTAAACTTGATAATTGAATTGTTGGTATAAAAAGGTTGGATTGTGTTTTGTCCCTATGTCCCTAAAGTAAATATGATATTTAACCATTTGCGGTTCTAAATTCGAAAATCTAAAAAGATGATGGAATTTTGACGGAATAGATTTGAAAATCAAATTTGATATTTGAATCAAGTTGTCCGAAACTTGATAAATTAAAATTGATGGAATTGGTTGTTGGAATGTAGGATCTCTGATCAACAAATCGCACAATATGCGGTTCACTCAAAGTATGCCATTATGTTTTTTTAGCTATTCATAATTTGATTCTTTAATCACTACTTACGTTTATTGATATTTTATGATGGATTTGGAAAAATGTGATATGTTTTTGCAATCATACACATTATCTTGAATAGGAGTTTAAAATTAATATGTAGTCTTTCAATTTACCTGATAGTATGTCTAAATGGATCGATTGTGATGTGTCCGATGTCCGTAAATGAAAATATGATATTTGAACCTAAATAGTTCTAAATTCGAAAAACACAAAAAATGATGGAATTTTACCCGAATTGGATTGAAAATATCAAGTTGTGTTAAACTTGATAATTGAATTGTTGGTATAAAAAGGTTGGATTGTATTTTGTCCCTATGTCCCTAAAGTAAATATGATATTTGACCATTTGCGGTTCTAAATTCGAAAAACTAAAAAGATGATGGAATTTTGTCGGAATAGATTTGAAAATCAAATTTGATATTTGAATCAAGTTGTCCTAAACTTGATAAATTAAAATTGATGGAATCGGTTGTTGGAATGTAGAATCTCTGATCAACAAATCGCAAAATATACGGTTCACTCAAGGTGTGCCATTATGCTTTTTTAGCTATTCCTAATTTGATTCTTTAATCACTACTTACGTTTATTGATATTTTATGATGGATTTGGAAAAATGTGATATGTTTTTGCAATCATACACATTATCTCGAATAGGAGCTTAAAATTAATATGTAGTCTTTCAATTTACCTGATAGTATGTCTGAATGGATCGATTGTGATGTGTCCGATGTCCGTAAATGAAAATATGACATTTGAACCTAAATAGTTCTAAATTCGAAAAACACAAAAAATGATGGAATTTTACCCGAATTGGATTGAAAATATCAAGTTGTGTTAAACTTGATAATTGAATTGTTGGTATAAAAAGGTTGGATTGTGTTTTGTCCCTATGTCCCTAAAGTAAATATGATATTTGACCATTTGCGGTTCTAAATTCGAAAAACTAAAAAGATGATGGAATTTTGTCGGAATAGATTTGAAAATCAAATTTGATATTTGAATCGAGTTGTCCTAAACTTGATAAATTAAAATTGATGGAATCGGTTGTTGGAATGTAGGATCTCTGATCAACAAATCGCAAAATATGCGGTTCACGCAAGGTGTGCCATTATGCTTTTTTAGCTATTCCTAATTTGATTCTTTAATCACTACTTACGTTTATTGATATTTTATGATGGATTTGGAAAAATGTGATATGTTTTTGCAATCATACACATTATCTCGAATAGGAGCTTAAAATTAATATGTAGTCTTTCAATTTTCCTGATAGTATGTCTGAATGGATCGATTGTGATGTGTCCGATGTCCGTAAATGAAAATATGATATTTGAACCTAAATAGTTCTAAATTCGAAAATCACAAAAAATGATGGAATTTTACCCGAATTGGATTAAAAATATCAAGTTGTGTTAAACTTGATAATTGAATTGTTGGTATAAAAAGGTTGGATTGTGTTTTGTCCCTATGTCCCTAAAGTAAATATGATATTTGACCATTTGCGGTTCTAAATTCGAAAAACAAAAAAGATGATGGAATTTTGTCGGAATAGATTTGAAAATCAAATTTGATATTTGAATCAAGTTGTCCTAAACTTGATAAATTAAAATTGATGGAATCGGTTGTTGGAATGTAGGATCTCTGATCAACAAATCGCAAAATATGCGGTTCACTCAAGGTATGCCATTATGCTTTTTTAGCTATTCCTAATTTGATTCTTTAATCACTACTTACGTTTATTGATATTTTATGATGGATTTGGAAAAATGTGATATGTTTTGGCAAGCATACACATTATCTTGAATAGGAGCTTAAAATTAATATGTAGTCTTTCAATTTTCCTGATAGTATGTCTAAATGGATCGATTGTGATGTGTCCGATGTCCGTAAATGAAAATATGATATTTGAACCTAAATGGTTCTAAATTCGAAAAACACAAAAAATGATGGAATTTTACCCGAATTGGATTGAAAATATCAAGTTGTGTTAAACTTGATAATTGAATTGTTGGTATAAAAAGGTTGGATTGTGTTTTGTCCCTATGTCCCTAAAGTAAATATGATATTTAACCATTTGCGGTTCTAAATTCGAAAAACTAAAAAGATGATGGAATTTTGTCGGAATAGATTTGAAAATCAAATTTGATATTTGAATCATGTAGTCCGAAACTTGATAAATTAAAATTGATGGAATTGGTTGTTGGAATGTAGGATCTCTGATCAACAAATCGCACAATATGTGGTTCACTCAAAGTGTGCTATTATGCTTTTTTAGCTATTACTAATTTGATTCTTTAATCACTACTTACGTTTATTGATATTTTATGATGGATTTGGAAAAATGTGATATGTTTTTGCAATCATACACATTATCTTGAATAGGAGCTTAAAATTAATATGTAGTCTTTCAATTTACCTGATAGTATGTCTGAATGGATCGATTGTGATGTGTCCGATGTCCGTAAATGAAAATATGATATTTGAACCTAAATAGTTCTAAATTCGAAAAACACAAAAAATGATGGAATTTTACCCGAATTGGATTGAAAATATCAAGTTGTGTTAAACTTGATAATTGAATTGTTGGTATAAAAAGGTTGGATCGTGTTTTGTCCCTATGTCCCTAAAGTAAATATGATATTTGACCATTTGCGGTTCTAAATTCGAAAAACAAAAAAGATGATGGAATTTTGTCGGAATAGATTTGAAAATCAAATTTGATATTTGAATCGAGTTGTCCTAAACTTGATAAATTAAAATTGATGGAATCGGTTGTTGGAATGTAGGATCTCTGATCAACAAATCGCAAAATATGCGGTTCACTCAAGGTATGCCATTATGCTTTTTTAGCTATTCCTAATTTGATTCTTTAATCACTACTTACGTTTATCGATATTTTATGATGGATTTGGAAAAATGTGATATGTTTTTGCAATCATACACATTATCTTGAATAGGAGCTTAAAATTAATATGTAGTCTTTCAATTTACCTGATAGTATTTCTGAATGGATCGATTGTGATGTGTCCGATGTCCGTAAATGAAAATATGATATTTGAACCTAAATAGTTCTAAATTCGAAAAACACAAAAAATGATGGAATTTTACCCGAATTGGATTGAAAATATCAAGTTGTGTTAAACTCTATAATTGAATTGTTGGTATAAAAAGGTTGGATTGTGTTTTGTCCCTATGTCCCTAAAGTAAATATGATATTTGACCATTTGCGGTTCTAAATTCGAAAAACTAAAAAGATGATGGAATTTTGTCGGAATAGATTTGAAAATCAAATTTGATATTTGAATCATGTAGTCCGAAACTTGATAAATTAAAATTGATGGAATTGGTTGTTGGAATGTAGGATCTCTGATCAACAAATCGCACAATATGTGGTTCACTCAAAGTGTGCTATTATGCTTTTTTAGCTATTACTAATTTGATTCTTTAATCACTACTTACGTTTATTGATATTTTATGATGGATTTGGAAAAATGTGATATGTTTTTGCAATCATACACATTATCTTGAATAGGAGCTTAAAATTAATATGTAGTCTTTCAATTTACCTGATAGTATGTCTGAATGGATCGATTGTGATGTGTCCGATGTCCGTAAATGAAAATATGATATTTGAACCTAAATAGTTCTAAATTCGAAAAACACAAAAAATGATGGAATTTTACCCGAATTGGATTGAAAATATCAAGTTGTGTTAAACTTGATAATTGAATTGTTGGTATAAAAAGGTTGGATCGTGTTTTGTCCCTAAAGTAAATATGATATTTGACCATTTGCGGTTCTAAATTCGAAAAACAAAAAAGATGATGGAATTTTGTCGGAATAGATTTGAAAATCAAATTTGATATTTGAATCGAGTTGTCCTAAACTTGATAAATTAAAATTGATGGAATCGGTTGTTGGAATGTAGGATCTCTGATCAACAAATCGCAAAATATGCGGTTCACTCAAGGTATGCCATTATGCTTTTTTAGCTATTCCTAATTTGATTCTTTAATCACTACTTACGTTTATCGATATTTTATGATGGATTTGGAAAAATGTGATATGTTTTTGCAATCATACACATTATCTTGAATAGGAGCTTAAAATTAATATGTAGTCTTTCAATTTACCTGATAGTATTTCTGAATGGATCGATTGTGATGTGTCCGATGTCCGTAAATGAAAATATGATATTTGAACCTAAATAGTTCTAAATTCGAAAAACACAAAAAATGATGGAATTTTACCCGAATTGGATTGAAAATATCAAGTTGTGTTAAACTTGATAATTGAATTGTTGGTATAAAAAGGTTGGATTGTGTTTTGTCCCTATGTCCCTAAAGTAAATATGATATTTAACCATTTGCGGTTCTAAATTCGAAAAACTAAAAAGATGATGGAATTTTGTCGGAATAGATTTGAAAATCAAATTTGATATTTGAATCATGTAGTCCGAAACTTGATAAATTAAAATTGATGGAATTGGTTGTTGGAATGTAGGATCTCTGATCAACAAATCGCACAATATGTGGTTCACTCAAAGTGTGCTATTATGCTTTTTTAGCTATTACTAATTTGATTCTTTAATCACTACTTACGTTTATTGATATTTTATGATGGATTTGGAAAAATGTGATATGTTTTTGCAATCATACACATTATCTTGAATAGGAGCTTAAAATTAATATGTAGTCTTTCAATTTACCTGATAGTATGTCTGAATGGATCGATTGTGATGTGTCCGATGTCCGTAAATGAAAATATGATATTTGAACCTAAATAGTTCTAAATTCGAAAAACACAAAAAATGATGGAATTTTACCCGAATTGGATTGAAAATATCAAGTTGTGTTAAACTTGATAATTGAATTGTTGGTATAAAAAGGTTGGATCGTGTTTTGTCCCTAAAGTAAATATGATATTTGACCATTTGCGGTTCTAAATTCGAAAAACAAAAAAGATGATGGAATTTTGTCGGAATAGATTTGAAAATCAAATTTGATATTTGAATCGAGTTGTCCTAAACTTGATAAATTAAAATTGATGGAATCGGTTGTTGGAATGTAGGATCTCTGATCAACAAATCGCAAAATATGCGGTTCACTCAAGGTATGCCATTATGCTTTTTTAGCTATTCCTAATTTGATTCTTTAATCACTACTTACGTTTATCGATATTTTATGATGGATTTGGAAAAATGTGATATGTTTTTGCAATCATACACATTATCTTGAATAGGAGCTTAAAATTAATATGTAGTCTTTCAATTTACCTGATAGTATTTCTGAATGGATCGATTGTGATGTGTCCGATGTCCGTAAATGAAAATATGATATTTGAACCTAAATAGTTCTAAATTCGAAAAACACAAAAAATGATGGAATTTTACCCGAATTGGATTGAAAATATCAAGTTGTGTTAAACTTGATAATTGAATTGTTGGTATAAAAAGGTTGGATTGTGTTTTGTCCCTATGTCCCTAAAGTAAATATGATATTTAACCATTTGCGGTTCTAAATTCGAAAAACTAAAAAGATGATGGAATTTTGTCGGAATAGATTTGAAAATCAAATTTGATATTTGAATCATGTAGTCCGAAACTTGATAAATTAAAATTGATGGAATTGGTTGTTGGAATGTAGGATCTCTGATCAACAAATCGCACAATATGTGGTTCACTCAAAGTGTGCTATTATGCTTTTTTAGCTATTACTAATTTGATTCTTTAATCACTACTTACGTTTATTGATATTTTATGATGGATTTGGAAAAATGTGATATGTTTTTGCAATCATACACATTATCTTGAATAGGAGCTTAAAATTAATATGTAGTCTTTCAATTTACCTGATAGTATGTCTGAATGGATCGATTGTGATGTGTCCGATGTCCGTAAATGAAAATATGATATTTGAACCTAAATAGTTCTAAATTCGAAAAACACAAAAAATGATGGAATTTTACCCGAATTGGATTGAAAATATCAAGTTGTGTTAAACTTGATAATTGAATTGTTGGTATAAAAAGGTTGGATCGTGTTTTGTCCCTATGTCCCTAAAGTAAATATGATATTTGACCATTTGCGGTTCTAAATTCGAAAAACAAAAAAGATGATGGAATTTTGTCGGAATAGATTTGAAAATCAAATTTGATATTTGAATCGAGTTGTCCTAAACTTGATAAATTAAAATTGATGGAATCGGTTGTTGGAATGTAGGATCTCTGATCAACAAATCGCAAAATATGCGGTTCACTCAAGGTATGCCATTATGCTTTTTTAGCTATTCCTAATTTGATTCTTTAATCACTACTTACGTTTATCGATATTTTATGATGGATTTGAAAAAATGTGATATGTTTTTGCAATCATACACATTATCTTGAATAGGAGCTTAAAATTAATATGTAGTCTTTCAATTTACCTGATAGTATTTCTGAATGGATCGATTGTGATGTGTCCGATGTCCGTAAATGAAAATATGATATTTGAACCTAAATAGTTCTAAATTCGAAAAACACAAAAAATGATGGAATTTTACCCGAATTGGATTGAAAATATCAAGTTGTGTTAAACTCTATAATTGAATTGTTGGTATAAAAAGGTTGGATTGTGTTTTGTCCCTATGTCCCTAAAGTAAATATGATATTTGACCATTTGCGGTTCTAAATTCGAAAAACTAAAAAGATGATGGAATTTTGTCGGAATAGATTTGAAAATCAAATTTGATATTTGAATCATGTAGTCCGAAACTTGATAAATTAAAATTGATGGAATTGGTTGTTGGAATGTAGGATCTCTGATCAACAAATCACACAATATGTGGTTCACTCAAAGTGTGCTATTATGCTTTTTTAGCTATTACTAATTTGATTCTTTAATCACTACTTACGTTTATTGATATTTTATGATGGATTTGGAAAAATGTGATATGTTTATGCAATCATACACATTATCTTGAATAGGAGCTTAAAATTAATATGTAGTCTTTCAATTTACCTGATAGTATGTCTGAATGGATCGATTGTGATGTGTCCGATGTCCGTAAATGAAAATATGATATTTGAACCTAAATAGTTCTAAATTCGAAAAACAACAAAAATGATGGAATTTTACCCGAATTGGATTCAAAATATCAAGTTTTGTTGATAATTGAATTGTTGGTATAAAAAGGTTGGTGTAAGACCCAAGATTTTACTGTACTATTTTCTAAGGAACTCTAGTGTCGGCTACGAGTTTTAGGGTTTTTAGCAGAAGCGGATTTGTGAATATCGTCACATTAATGAGATTTTTGCTGAAACGGAGCCTGTTTTGTGCTCGTGCGCTGGAAAGGCACAGACTTTTGGGTCGTAGTCCTCTTTTAAGTATGAGGAGATTTCTGTGGTCTTAGAATAATAAGTTTTGGATTATTCTTGTTTTTGGAAAAACGAGTAGGATTTTACCCGCGGATGGAAAATCTTATTGCGTCTGTTTTGAGTGAGGTTTCGGATGGAAGTTTTATATATCTGCGCGAGTTAGGATATATCCTGAGATTAATTTTCTAAGGTATGGAAGAAAATTACAGTCGCGGAAAAAGATTCGGCGATAAGTTTTGGAATGGAAAAACGATAGACGTTCTTTCTGTAGGTTTTCTATTTTTGCGAGTTTCGTCCGTCACGATGCGCGAGGACTGAGCGTGCGTTTCGTTGTATGAGGTTATGGGAAATATCTTGTGAGGATAGACTTGGATTTGATCCAAGGGCTAGGGATTAGTCTTGGAAGCTTTCACTATTTGATCCAATGGCCTAAATCTAGCAAGACTTTTATAAGTGGTGGACTTAGAATTATCACAAGTTCACTTCTTCTTTCTCTCTTGGCCGTGGCTTTCTTTCCACCTTCCATCTTGAAGAAATTTCATTCCTTCACCAAAACACTTGATCTTAAGCTTGTTGGAAAGCTTGGAGTTGTGAGATTCTTCTTCCTAAGGTAACTAAACCTATTCCATATCCTTGTTTGGCTAAGATTCTTAGGGAGTTAGGATTTTTATGATTATGTTCTTGGGAGAAATTTCATAAGAATTGGTTGTGAATGGTTTTTGTTCCATGAAAGTTGTTCATGAGGGTTTAGTAAGCATGTGTAGGCTTTGTTATTTCAATTTTCCATGAGTTTATGAGAATCTCATGAGAAAAGTTAGGGTTTTGGTTGGTTTATGTATTGATCCATTTCATGAGGTTATGTTGTAAGGTTTTGAAAAGAAAAGTTGTCTTTGAACCTTTGGGCAAAAGGGAAATGCGTTGTATGGTTTTGTTTTAGAAAATCCGATGAAAAATATTTTGGGGTTTATGAAAATATTTTCCTAAGTGTTTTGAGTAGTGTTTTTGGGGTCAAAGTGGTTTAAAACTCTTGTGACATGTGGTGTTACTCTTTACCTCGAAAACATGTTTGAAAATGATTACCGGACGGTTAAGGCCCGTAATAAAACTTGTGCTTGGATTTGGTTTTGATTTTGGAAATGAAAATCAAATAACTTGCACTCGAAGCAACCAACAAGCTTTCGGAAAACGAATTGCTTGCTTATGAAAATGGTTTGCTTTTGTGCCTTGAAAAAATGTTGGGAACTAATAGAATCAAACTAGGCTTGGGTGGAAAAGGGTGGTGTGAGTTGCTGTCTTTTGCTGTCATGACAGTTGAAACTCGCTGAGCGAGTGGTTACTCGCTAGGGCGAGTGTCACAGGTCCTGACAACTCGCCAGGGCGAGCTCCAGAGCGAGTAAGACCAGTACTCCCTGCCTTCACTCGCCACCAACTCGCCAGGGCGAGCTCTGGGAGTTGAGATTTTGGATTCTAATTTCTAAAACTTGGTTTTTAACTTCTAATCCTTTTTTTTTTTAATTTATGGAAGTGGTTGGGATTGGAAACGAGTTTTTCGGGTACTCGGAAAGTACGTAACTTATAACGCAAGAAAACGGCCATTTTGCATTTCAAATTATTTAAGAATTTTGACAATTGTTTTGGGTCCTAAAAATAGTACAAATAACTCATGGTGGTTGATCAATACGGTAGTTTTTGGTTCGATGTCCGAAAGAGTGGTTTTTCCTTAGGAACCTTTAGGTTTTTGGGGTTTTGGTGTAGTTTCAATACGATTGGTTAGAGAACAATGTATTGATTGTTACGCTGCTTGTTTTAGGAAGCGCGTTGTGTTGTCTAAGCGTGTGTTGTTGACGGGAGCTTGCCGAGGTAAGGGCTCCACTTTATTTCTGTCTTTTCACTGAGATACAACATGTTTGGTTATTTTTAGTGATGTGTGTTGGTGTGCTTGGCATGTATGTGTTATGTATTCTCGTGATGAGAAAGTGTTTACAATGCTTGCGCTGTTTACATATGATGAGAAATGTATGTATGAATTGCAATGATTTAGTTACATATGCTTGAGAGGTATGTATGTGTGGCATTAGCATATGTAGGGAATCGTATGCTCATGCATTCATTGTGCGTAGTTGCGTGAGTGGACTACGGGGTGTTGGTTGCGTGAGTGGACCCACCCAAAATCCTACGGGATCTTTTTGAGTACAATAAGTGGTTGCGTGAGTGGACCACGGGGTGTGATTGCGTGAGTGGATCCACCTTAACCCTTTGCGGTTTTATTGGTTATGATTAGTAATTCCGGAATTCATTTGCATGTGGTAGCTCTGGCAGTACCACACCCATTGTAGAAGTCTGCATTAGGCTTGTTGTGCATTATATATATAAGCCCGTTGGAGGGAATTGTTGAATGTTTTAAGAGCTTTCTCTTGTGTTTTGTGGAAATTTTGTTACGTGTACAATCTTTTGCACCGGTTATATATATATATATATATATATCTACTTTTATTTTGTGGTGACCCTTTCTTTCATTTGCGGGCTCATCCCACCCCAGATGACGATGTAGGTCGAGAGGATGGTGTTGGCAGCTCTAGGCCTTAGTGAGCTCGTGTTGGAGCGGGAGTGGTAGTTTTAGTTAGACTATGCGCCGGTGTGTTTGTGCACTGTGCCTTTGATTAGCATAGGACATTCTAACTTCTATTAGTTAGTGCTTGTAAGCACATAGACTTATGGATTGTAATTATTCAGGTTTACACTTAGCATTTTCGAACACAATATATATATGGTGTGATATATATATGGTTCGTTTGTAATATTTAATGTCGGCTCAATTAAAAATGTTTTGCGCACTCTGAGCGTTTGTTAAAAAAAAAAAAAATAATGCCCTTTTTGCGTTATGAAAACGGGGTGTTACATTTGTGGTATCAGAGCACGGCTTTAAATCTTCAAAGGGAAAGTGTACACTTGAGTCGTTAGTCCAGAGTCGGTTAGAACATAGCTAGAGTTGTGTTAGTTCTAGCGATTGTTTTTGTTGTGTTGTGGGTTATGTGGTCGGTTGTTTTGAGTCTAGTATGAGATATGCTTAGACACTGGTTTGTGTCTTACTGAAGTAATGCAGGGAGTGAGGCTTCAGTAAGTGGAATTGTGAAACCCCGAGCCTTGGTCGAATTTAGTCGACGAGTGTCTCTGAAATTCCTTAGACAGAGTGGTCCGAGGAGGATGGACTCGCGGTGAACAAGAACTACAAGTGATTCTTGGAAGTAAATCAATGGAAGTATTATGGGTCGTTGTCACCCGGAGGTGTTGAGTACGGACGTGTGGACGTCGACTGATAAAGGATTGCAAGTAAGGATCAGATTGAGATACCTTTTGAAGAAGGTGCTGGATATCCGTTCTGGTGAGCTCGGACGAGACTTGATGAAGTCATTCAGTTGTCACGAGGATGCAACCATTGTAGAATGGTGGAGCATGCAGAGATGTCAGTTGGATTTAATTACAATAATTGGATAATCATTGGGGCAACTTGTATTGGAGTTAAAGTGCGTCGCGCGCCAAGGGTCAGCGGACCTAGTGTTGTTAGATGAGGATTATACCAATGGTGGAATACCTTAGGGGTTTAAGTTAAGTGTTTGAGGTATATTAGATTCGAAATTGAGATTATTATGGATTAATCTCGTGATGATTGAAGGTAGGAGACCAATTATCACGTTGATAAGTGACAATCTATCCGTAGTTCGAGGGATAGTAAGTATAGATACCGATGTGAGATACAATGTTAGGTAAATGATTGTTAGATAAGTGTTTCATGGCTTAATGTATGAGTTGAGGTAGGCTAGTTTTAAATAATTCAAGTTATGGACGATAATTGTTGGAGAATACTATAGCTTTAGATGGTTATGAAGATTTGAGATTGGTCGAACGGAGAAGGGTATGCTTGTGGTGATTCAAAATTATGTGGAATGAGAGAGTATTTGAATTGTGTGCTGCGAATTAAAGATGTTGTTTTGATTTAACAAGTTATTGGTCATGGTGGTTTGGGAACCAACTCTAGACAGTTGTTGAACTAGAAAGTTGTAAAGTAGTAGATTGATGATACAGGCCTGATTGGAGTTTTGTAGAGGTTATGACATCGATGAGTTAGTCATAAAGGGAGGTTAGTCATGGAAAGAATGTGTTAACAATAAGTGTGGCTGAAGGTGGAAAAACACAAGAAGGGGGGGGTTGAATTGTGTTTTTAGAATTAAAACTTTTTCGAAATAAAACCAAGTTTGCAGCGGATAAAACACAAAATAAAAGAGATGCTGAGAGAAAGAGAGAAAGAAGGACACAGAATTTATCCTGGTTCCCCTCACAAATCGAGAGTACTCCAGTCCCCTTGTTACTAACAAGAGATTTTCACTATAATCTACTAAAGATTACAAATTGCTCAAGCACACTTGCAAGAGACTTCTCAGGTGCTCAAGTTTCACTAAACAAGAGACTTCTCAAATGCTCAAGTTAAACTTAACAAGAGACTTCTCAAACAAACTTAAGAATAAGAATGAATGTTAAGGAACACTTGATATACTATCAGAGGTGTTTACAAAATACAACTCAAATTGTTCTAAGACTTAGAATGACAGATTTAAATTATGATGTCAGAATGCTTCTTAGTCTTTGAACGTAGTAATAGAACAGTCGTTTGAACAGTAGTAGTAACGGTAGTCATTTCTTCCATTTGAGTCTTCTATTTATACTTGGAGGAAGATGATGACCGTTGCAGAGAGAGAGGTGCCAGCTGGAATTTACTCGTACAATTGATAGCTGTATATTGCCTTCTTTGGTAAGGAATTCCAATTCCACTACCTAGCTATTCAATTTATCACTCATCCATTTTGAGTAATAATAGTACGATAGTACAATCCTCAAATGCGCTCCACTTATGGATAAGTTTAACGTTGTACCAACGAATATTCCTTCCTGTGGATGTGACAGAGCCTTGAAGTGGATTGTTCTTCAATCATTGGTTCTGTATAGGTCAGCTCTTGAGTGACGTAAATTCCTTTTTGCTTCTGATGTTCTTGTCATAGCTTCTTAAGATCTTCAGCTTCTGAACTTCATCAGAGCCTAGCTTTTGGTCTTCAGAAGTGCTATCTTCAGCACGCAAAAATTAAGCTTCTGATGAACAGTGATACTCTTTCAGAGCTTGTTTTGACTGGCTTCTCTGCTACTATTCATAGTGCTTCTGAATGAATTTTAACTTGTAATTCTGCACACTAGAATAATCATTAGTAATACCAATTGTAATTTTAATACTTTGTTATCATCAAAACCACTTAAAACATTAGAGGTTCATGTCGGACCCACTTTGTTCCAACAATCTCCCCCTTTTTGATGATGACAAACCAAAGCATTAAAATTCAATTGTTGTTGATTTAATTTAATTATGATGACTTCGGGTTTCAAAGGTTTGCAATCTCCCCCTGAGTCTGATAATCCATAAGGGTAGGTTTGTAAGCTCCCCCTAAGTTTTATCCATAATTAATTAAAACAGTTTAAGAGTTGATTTATTAACTTAAAATAAATTTTCATATTTAACTCTCAGAAGCATAGTTTTGCAAGCTTTGCTTCTTAGAGTTTGATAATGCTCAGAAGCGGTTTGCAAGCTCTTCTGACATTGTCTATGAATTTTATTTTAGGTTCTTAAATTTTCTCCCCTTTCAATAATCGTTCAGAATGAGAAAGAATCATAAGAGATAAATATTGATTCATAATACTTTTATCATTACAGTTTCAGATTGAGCAGTATATGAATGAATCAACATTAATTTTAACGCTACTCTTACTCCCCCTTTTGGCATCAGTCAAAAAGACACAGAAAACCAAGCAGTCAAAGCACCAAACAAACTAGTCAAGTCAAAAAGTGATGACAACTAAATTCATTTAATGAATTGTGTTGAAAACCGTCCTGACAAGAGAGCTTGATGACACTATAAAAAGGGATGATTCCTCTCATTTTACTCATCCAGAGTAATCAAGTAACATCAAAAGAAAAACATACAATGGAAAGGCAGGTTACCAAGGATGCTTCAGGCTAAAAAGAAGAGAGCAAGAAGGGAGCAGAGCCCTGGCGCTGCGAAGAAAACAGGCTTCGTTATGAGCGAAACAAGCAAGAACTTAGATTGACAGAAGCAGAAAGAGAAGAGTTGGGCTCTGATCTGGAGGAATTCTTATGGACATACGATGATGATACTTCATACGAAGATTATAGAGCTGAGGTTCAGAAGGCTACTGAAGAATTGCTCGCAGTTCTTAGGAAGAAATATAAGAGACTGGATGCAGAGGCTTCTGAGTCCAAGTCTAAATCTAAGTAGAGTTTCACTATCTTATGTAATAAAGTTCCCTCTTAATTATAATAATAAAAAATGTTCCTGCTATAAATTTCTTTCTTTTGGAGCATGTTTCTTTTATATACTCTTGTCAAACGTCAGAAAACCAGTTACCAGACACGCCTCATACGGTATTGTTGCCCCGCTTATAAACAGGCTATAATACTAAGAAGCTATTTCATGAGTAAACAGGAATACTGATGTGGGGGAACCTTAGGTTTTCAAAATCCTATATAAGTTTAAAAACAAGATGTTCTCCAACATCTTACACTAGGTTCAGAAACCACAAGAGTATCAGACATTATCAGAGTATATGATTTTCATTTTGTAAAACAAAGTAAAATAAACACACCAGCACAAGCACATATATGAGGATAATAAGAAGCTTAATTAACTTAAAAGAAAAATTATCCAAAAGATGTACATAAACATGATTACAAATAAGTGCACAGACATAAGGGTTAAGGTTTGGGTTGCTGTTGAGTAAGCTTTAGAAGAAGTTCCATCATTGCATCTATCTTCTTGTTAGTAGCTTCACCAGATCTGTTCATGTCTTCTCTTATATCGGCCCTGAACTCATCCATTTCATTTCTTAGTTCCTCTCTTAAGTCATGCTTGATTACATCCAGAGCTTCTTGCATAACAGAGGGTATAGCAGATGAAGAAGAGCCTTGGACAAGTGCTGGTGGAGATCTAGGAGGAGATGAAGCAACAATGGGAGCTTTACCTTTATCAGAATCTGGTTCACTAAGGTTCTGATCATTCATAACAGTATCTTCTGCAGCTCCTTGATTCTCAAGAATCTTATTAGTCTCAATGACAGCAATGTGAACAGCTCTATCAACCAATAACTTGAAGGCTTCTTGTTCAGCAAGCCTCTGACGTTCCATTTCAGCAGCTATCTTAGCCTGCTCATCATCCAGAGATCTTGTGATACTTTCATTCACAGCAGCTAAAAATGCTAACCTCTGACATTCTTCTTCATGGTTGAAAGATGTGAGCCTTGGAGCGTTTAGCTTCTCAACAATCTCAAACAGTTCCTGTACAGTGTTTGCTCCTCTACCCTTAATCTTATCCTTCAGATGAGTACTGAGAATCCTTAAAGATTTACCAAATAAGTACTCTAATTCCCTGACATCAGCATCCATATCAGAGGGGAAGGTAAGAGCTTCTTCCTCTCTTTGTTTAAACCTCTTGAGTCTAATACCTATAGCATTATTTAGCAGCTCAAGGTTTGGTTCAGAGTCAGAATTGAAAAAGGGTAAGGATGGGTCAAAGGGAATGGTTGGTTCAGGTTTCTTTCTTTTGAGTTCAATGATTTTGATTTTGCTGAGATTTGGAGGTATGATATCATCATCAAGATTGATGGAATCCTTGAATATTTGATGTTCAGCTTTAGTTAGGTGTTGGTAAAGCTCAAGAACCTCTTCTAAAACTAGAGGTTTGTTGAGTGGGTCAGAGACAGGTTGTGGTGATTGGTGTTGTTGTTCAGTCATGACATTGATTGGTGATGAGTGAGGTGATTTTTGTTGTTCTTCAGAATGAGCAATTGGCTCATTCTGAACAGGGGTGAATGTAGGTGGATTCACTCGTGAGATGTGATCAAGTGAGGGAGGGGGTGTGTGAATGACCTGTGTGTTTTGTGTTTTATGGACGGGTGAATCATTTGTGAGATTCATGGATGGAAATTGATGTGGTGAATTTGGATTTGAGTTGGTAAATGCAACACCACACATGTGTTGTTCAAGATGTTTTATGACAGAATCTTGATTTGTGGTTTGATTGAGAATGGTTGTGTCTACATAAATAGTAGGTTCTTCATCAGAAGAGAGATGAATGGGCTTTATGGTGGTTTTCTTTGTGGTTTTCTTGAAAGACGTTCTCTTTGGTGTAAGAGTTTTCTTTTGTTTTGAGTTAGATTCTCTGATGAGTGTAGCAATTAACTCATCCGAGGCAGTGCTGGTATCTGATGAAGATGATGATGATGGCTTGACAGATGGTAAAACTACACTAAGAGGTACAGTGTAGTCTATGGGTTGAGTTTGATTGTTAGATGAAGGAGGTTGAGAAATAAATGGTTTAGCAGTAGAGGGTTGAGGTTCAGAACCAATAACCTGAGCTACAGGAATGCTAGAAGTATTAGATTCAGAGATCTTACCTTTTGGTTTAGAAGCTCTGGTCTTTAATCTCTTTGCAGGTTTAGCAGGGTTCTGATCTTCCTCAGAAGCTGAAGGCCTATCATGCCTTTTCTTTGTCCGCTTTTCCTTCTGAACAGCTTCAGTCATCATATTTTCAGCACCTTCCTCAATCTCATCAGTACTAGCATGTCCTTGATCATCAGAGCCTTCATCAATCATTTCTTGCTCAGTAGTTCTTGGCTTTCTTCTGTTCTTTGTAATATCTCTTGGTCCCTTAAAGATATCCCAATTGGGAACACTTACAACCATTTTCCTGGGCACACTAACCCCAGTTTCTCTTCTTACTGATTCAAGAAAGTTCTTGATGACCTCATCATTATCATGTTCTGATATGGTGGGAAACCCATCATACCAGAAGTACTTCTCGTACACTTGCTGTAGAGGTGTTTTCACTTGAATGATTTCTTCCTTGGTTTTTCTCTTCATGTTGACCAGAACTGATGCATCATACTTAGCAGTTTGGAAAACTCTAAGTTTTTCTTTGGCACTCACAATGTCTGTGAGTTTGGTTTGCCTTATCAGTTCTGAAATTAACCTTGGGTGATGAATGACTGATGATATTTTAGTTCTACCCTCATTGATGGTAAGGCACATGTGATCAAAAAGAATCTTAGCCAAATTAACTTTTACCCTCTTGTATAAGAACCAGATGAGATGTTTGTGTGGAATAGAGATGGTATCCAATCCACCTTTTCTGGTGAAGATGGTAGACAAACACATTCTGAAAGCAAATTCAAATGTGTGCTTCATGTGCATTACTTTTCCAAAATCCTTTTGTGTGCATCCTGATTTAAAGAGGTCCTGATGAATTGAATCCAAATGCTTGCTTTTCTTATCATACACTTCTATATCTTCTCCTTTGTTGTCTAAACCCAGAATCTTAGCAATGTGTGCCTGAGTTATCACAACATTGATTCCCAAAATGTTTGACCTAATTTCCCTTTCTCTATAAGGTTTAAGACCAAGTTCCTTTCTTGTTTTCCCTCGTAATTCCTTGTTCTTCTCAACCATATCCTTGTATTCTTTATCAGCACTTGCTCTATCGTACACTTTAGCCTTCTGCCAGAAATACTTCACTATGTCGTAGTATACGAAGCCATTAAGCATCTCAAAATAATTTTGCCATTGTTGGTTGTAGAACAAGTATTGAATGTCAATCCCATTCGCTTTCAAACTTTCAAAATCCACGAACTTCTCAGTGAAGAAATCATAAGCATCTGGTCCAGCGTCAGTTTGATGATGTTCGTAGACTAGATTATCTTTTGAATTAAGATCGATGATGGGTGGTAACGTAGGGTTAAAGGGTTCTTGAACGATTTCGTTTGATGAACGAGCAGCCATAGTTGCAGAGAATTAAGAAGATGAAGATTGGGAATTTCCGTAAGGTCTAGGGTTGTGTAGGTAGTGATTTTGTGTAAAAGGTTGTGCAAGTGAGTGAAGTGACTTATAAATAGTAACTAGCACACATACACAGAGAAAATAAACATTGGGAGGGAGCGCAAGCAGTTTTTTAAAAATTAAATAATATTCTTAACTGCCATAATCATCATTAACTGTTCTCTGCCCGTCAGGATCTAGACACGTGTTGAAAAAGTTTAATCATAGCTGACGCGTGTATAGACAACTGTTGTACACTTACTCGTACTGAACGTTTCATTTCCAAAAGGTTCAGAGCCTCACTCATTTGTATCTGACACCTCATCAGAACCTGTTACTCTTCAGAGCCTAAATTATTCAGAGCTTCCCAAGGGATACTCTAAATTATAAGAGGTTCTGATAGAGCTTCAGATGCTAATTCTATTCTACTTCTCAGAGCTAATTTTCTTCAGAGATATAGTGCATGTTCAAATTCTTTTTGATAAAATCAAATCTTTCAATAGCTAAAGGTTTAGTAAATATGTCAGCCCATTGATGTTCAGTATCAATGAATTGAATATTTATTGTACCTTTCTGAACATGATCCCTTATAAAATGATGTTTTATTTCAATATGTTTGGCTCTTGAGTGTAGAATAGGGTTCTTAGACAAATGAATAGCAGCAGTATTGTCACAATATAGTGGAATACTGCTTTCAGCTATGTTATAATCTTCCAACTGATATTTCATCCAGAGAAGCTGTGTGCAGCATTTAGCAGCTGAGATGTATTCTGCTTCTGCTGTAGACAAAGCAATAGTTGTTTGTCTCTTGCTGGCCCAAGATATGAGATTCTCACCAATGAATTGGCAATTTCCACTAGTGGATTTCCTCTCATTCTTATCACCAGCATAGTCAGCATCACAGAATCCAACTAGCTTACTATCTAGGGATTTTTTATAAAGAAGTCCTAGATTAGTAGTTCCTCTCAGATATCTAAAGATCCTCTTAACAGCAGTTAAGTGAGGTTCTCTAGGATCTGACTGGAATCTTGCACACAAGCATACACTATATAGAATATCAGGTCTAGATGCTGTAAGGTAGAGTAAAGAACCAATCATACCTCGATACAGCTTCTGATCTACTTTGCTTCCTATCTCTTCTTTGCTTAAGCTGCTGGTAGGATGCATGGGTGTAGACATTATCTTGCAGTCATCAAGGTTGAACTTCTTCAGAAGCTCTTTTGTATACTTGCTTTGATGAATGTAAGTGCCATCTTTTCCTTGATTAATTTGGATTCCAAGGAAGAACTTCAATTCACCCATCATACTCATCTCGAATTCATCCTGCATCAGCTTTGAAAAACTCTTGCACAAGGAAGCATTAGTAGAACCAAAAATAATATCATCAACGTATATTTGAATGATTAAGATATCTTTCTTAGATGTCTTTCTGAATAATGTATTGTCAATTTGACCTTTTTGAAAACCATTTTCTAAAAGGAAATTACTCAGTCTTTCATACCAAGCTCTTGGAGCTTGTTTGAGACCATAGAGTGATTTCTTAAGTTTATAAACATAATTAGGATTTTTCAAATCCTCAAAACCTGGGGGTTGTTTGACATATACTTCTTCAGAAATAACACCATTAAGAAAGGCGCTCTTAACATCCATTTGGTACAATGTGATTCCATTGTTAACAGCATATGAAAGAAGTAACCTGATTGCTTCCAGTCTTGCTACTGGAGCAAATGTTTCAGTGAAGTCTATACCTTCTTGCTGACTGTAGCCTTGTGCTACCAGTCTAGCTTTATTTCTTACCACTTCACCTTGTTCATTCATTTTGTTTCTAAATACCCACTTAGTTCCAATGATGTTCTTATGTGCTGGTCTTGGCACTAAATCCCATACATCATTTCTTTGAAACTGATTGAGCTCATCTTGCATAGCTACAATCCATCCATCGTCAGTAAGTGCTTCATCAACATTCTTTGGTTCTATCATTGAGATTAGTCCCAGAAGTGAATCAAGTTGTTGATAGTCTGATCTTGTTTTTCTTGGACTTTCTTTGTTTCCAAGAATTAAATCTTCTGGATGTGATGATCTATATTTGAACTTCCTTCTTGGAGCTTCATCAACATCAGCACTTGGTTGAGTGTCTTCTTCTGAAGTGTCATCATGTTCTTGTGATGCTTCTAATTGAGATGCTTATTCAGCATCTTCTTCCAGTACAGCTTCTGAAGCTTCAACAGCTTCTGATGCTTTTTCAGGTTCTGAATCGATGTATTGGTATGGAACACCTGCATAACTATTATCTTGCTCTGACATTTTACTGTCAGGCTCTTTATCATCAAATCTAACATGTATAGATTCTTCCACTGTGTTAGTTTCAGAATTATACACTCTGTATGCCTTTGAGCGTTCAGAGTAACCTATAAAGATTCCCTTACAAGCTTTGGCATCAAATTTTCTTTTGTAGGCCTTGTTGTTTAGAATGTAACATGTACATCCAAACTGATGAAAGTAAGAGATGTTGGGCTTTCTTCCTTTGAAGAGTTCATATGTTGTTAGATTCAATAGAGGTCTTATATAGATCCTATTTTGAATGTAACAAGCTGTGTTTACAGCTTCTGCCCAGAAGTGCTTAGCAAGTTTTGTCTCATGCATCATGGTTCTTGCCATTTCTTGTAAAGACCTGTTCTTTCTCTCTACAACACCATTTTGTTGTGGTGTTCTAGGAGCAGAGAACTCATGGACAATGCCATGATCTTCACAAAAAGTTGCAAATGGTTCGTTTTCAAATTCACCACCATGATCACTTCTAACCTTTAAGATTTTGAGACCTTTCTCATTTTGTACTTGAGTGCAGAAGATGCTGAACACATCATATGCATCATCTTTCACTCTTAGAAACTTTACCCAAGTCCATCTACTGTAATCATCAACAATGACTAATCCATATTTCTTCCCATTGATTGAGGCAGTACTTACTGGACCAAACAAATCAATGTGAAGTAGTTCTAAGGGTCTTGAGGTAGAGACAATGTTTTTAGGTTTAAAAGAAGTTTTTGAAATTTTGCCAATCTGACAAGGACCACACAGAGCATCTGAATGATATTTAAGATTTGGCAGGCCTTTAACCAACTTTAGTTTGCTAAGCTTAGAGATTATTCTCCAGTTAGCATGACCTAAGCGTTGGTGCCAGACCCACTTTTCATCATTCAGAGATAGAAGACAAACTATCTTCTGCTCAGTGAGTTCTGACAGATTCACCTTATAAACATTACCTCTTCTTAATCCTTTAAACAATATGGACTTGTCAGAATCATTGATTACTGTACATGCCTCTTTATCAAATTTAACAATAAATCCGCTATCACAAAATTGACTAATGCTAAGCAGATTATGTTTGAGGCCATCAACTAACCAAACATTTTTAATTGAAAGAGAAGAGTTACCAACTATACCTGTACCAATGATCTTCCCTTTTTGGTTTCCTCCAAACCCCACAGTACCTCCCTCTTTCAGAGTCAGGGTTTGGAACATATGCCTTTCTCCCGTCATATGTCGTGAGCAGCCACTGTCCAGGTACCAGCATTGCTGCTTTGGCCTTCTTGGTGTGCAAACCTGAAGCAAATATTATTTGAGATTTTGGTACCCATATCTTTATGGGTCCTTTTGTGTTAGTCTTTACAGGTCCAGGTGGTCTTTGTTTGAAAGACCTATCAGAGCCTCTAGAGTTAACCACCCTTGTTGAAAAGTTTTTGGGTTTAGTATAGCTCTTGAGCTTTGTTCTTGAATGTGTCAGAGCTTCTTTAGATTTAACATTAGCTTGAGGCTTAAAAATCTTAGGTTCTGAGGTTTTATCCTTCAGAGTCTTTGACTTTTGAGCCTCTGGCTTTGATGTTCTATTAGAAGCTGACTCATTTAGAACCTCTGATTGACTCTTTACAAAGACAACCTTAGGTTTTGATTTATCTATATTAGAGGACTTTGAAGATAATGGATTATCTTTAAAACGTGAGAATCCAAGACCTTCTCCTCTATTTCTACTTACATGATAAATCAAAGAGGCTATTTTACTTCTTTTCATTCCATTGATAAGGAATTCCTGAAGAGCAAATTCATGTTCTGGAGGAACCTTATCATCAAGAACATAATGAGTTTCCATAAATTCATTTCTTGATTTTAGAGACTCATTTTGTTCAATTATTTCATTTGCCTTTTCGGTCAGGTTGTTATAGGCCTTTTTAAGGACCTTACACTCACCTGCCTTTTTGGTTAAAAGTTTTAAGGCATCTTTTAAGGAATCTATTAATTCAGAACGAGAAAGTTTAGCAAGTACCTCATCTTCATCTTCTGAATCTGAGTCAGCTTCGTGCTCAGAGTTCTCTTGGTCAGAAGCGGTTGCCATCAAGGCTAGGTTTGCTTCTTCTTCCCCATCAGAATCTGATTCCTGATCCAAATCATCCCAAGTGGCAAGGAACCCCTTCTTGAGCTTACTTTTGTATCTTTCTTTGTTAGAGGTTCTCTTGGATGTTTTACTCAGGTTCTCTGGGCAGTCAGCAATGAAGTGTCCTGGTTTGTTGCACTTAAAGCATTTGCTTTGTTCTTCCTTTTTATCCTTAGAAGCACCAACCTTCTTGGAAGAACCTCCAAATTTACCAGCATACTTCTTGCTTCTCTTAGCCCATTGCGATACTCTTGCAGCCATCAGAACCATTTCTTCTTCTTCATCAGAGTCCATCTCGTGACCTTCTTCAGAAGCTTCTTCATCAGATACTATAACCTTCGCCTTCAGAGCCTTAGAGGAACTCTTGGTGCTCAGGGCTATCCCTTTTAGCTTCTTAGTCGATTCATCAGTCATAAGTTCCATCTCATGACTCTTTAGAGAACTAACCAAGCTTTCAAGAGACACAGTATCTAAATCCTTAGATTCCTGAAACGCTGTCACTTTTGGTCTCCACTTTGGCGGCAAGCTTCTGAGTACTTTCCTTACATGATCAGCCTCAGTATAGCTCTTATCTAAAACTTGGAGTCCCGAAACAAGAATTTGAAACCTAGGGAACATTGTCTCAATGTCCTCTCCGTCCTTCATTTTAAATAATTCATACTGATGTACTAACAAGTTGGCCTTAGCCTCCTTAACTTGTTTATTTCCTTCATACTTGGATTTAAGAGAATCCCAGATAGACTTAGCCGTTCTCTTATCTCCAATTTTCAAGTACTCATCATGAGAGATGGCATTTGTCATCATCCCTTTTACACTGTGATGCTTCTTATATTCCAGCTTTTGAGTAGGTGTAAAAGCCTTTCTGTCTTTAGAGCTAACAACACCTTCTAAGTCCATATTTTCAAAGTTCACTCCATCTTCTACCAAGTCCCACAGATCACAATCAATCGCCATGATGTGACTGTACATCTTGGTTTTCCAGAATGGATAACCAGTCTCAGTTCCATTGAAAAAGGGAATTTTGTCAGAAGACCTTCTGTCTTTAGAATTAGAATCATAGTCAAAAATGGAACTTCATTGAGATTCTTCTCAGCAGACATGTTTTTCCTCCCTGAATCTTAACTGTTTCACTGATAGGTGAGAGTTAGGCAACAGCCCAGCTCCTGATACCAATTGAAGGTGGAAAAACACAAGAAGGGGGGGTTGAATTGTGTTTTTAGAATTAAAACTTTTTCGAAATAAAACCAAGTTTGCAGCGGATAAAACACAAAATAAAAGAGATGCTGAGAGAAAGAGAGAAAGAAGGACACAGAATTTATCCTGGTTCCCCTCACAAATCGAGAGTACTCCAGTCCCCTTGTTACTAACAAGAGATTTTCACTATAATCTACTAAAGATTACAAATTGCTCAAGCACACTTGCAAGAGACTTCTCAGGTGCTCAAGTTTCACTAAACAAGAGACTTCTCAAATGCTCAAGTTAAACTTAACAAGAGACTTCTCAAACAAACTTAAGAATAAGAATGAATGTTAAGGAACACTTGATATACTATCAGAGGTGTTTACAAAATACAACTCAAATTGTTCTAAGACTTAGAATGACAGATTTAAATTATGATGTCAGAATGCTTCTTAGTCTTTGAACGTAGTAATAGAACAGTCGTTTGAACAGTAGTAGTAACGGTAGTCATTTCTTCCATTTGAGTCTTCTATTTATACTTGGAGGAAGATGATGACCGTTGCAGAGAGAGAGGTGCCAGCTGGAATTTACTCGTACAATTGATAGTTGTATATTGCCTTCTTTGGTAAGGAATTCCAATTCCACTACCTAGCTATTCAATTTATCACTCATCCATTTTGAGTAATAATAGTACGATAGTACAATCCTCAAATGCGCTCCACTTATGGATAAGGTTAACGTTGTACCAACGAATATTCCTTCCTGTGGATGTGACAGAGCCTTGAAGTGGATTGTTCTTCAATCATTGGTTCTGTATAGGTCAGCTCTTGAGTGACGTAAATTCCTTTTTGCTTCTGATGTTCTTGTCATAGCTTCTTAAGATCTTCAGCTTCTGAACTTCATCAGAGCCTAGCTTTTGGTCTTCAGAAGTGCTATCTTCAGCACGCAAAAATTAAGCTTCTGATGAACAGTGATACTCTTTCAGAGCTTGTTTTGACTGGCTTCTCTGCTACTATTCATAGTGCTTCTGAATGAATTTTAACTTGTAATTCTGCACACTAGAATAATCATTAGTAATACCAATTGTAATTTTAATACTTTGTTATCATCAAAACCACTTAAAACATTAGAGGTTCATGTCGGACCCACTTTGTTCCAACAGTGGCTAGTGGTGTTTCTAGCCGAACTCGTAGAGAAAATGTTCCATTGTTTGGTTGTCTTTTACTTGATGATTCATCTTCAAAGAGGAGAAAGAGTGATGGAGATGAAATGGTTTGTGGATCTGTTTCTGGGTCTAGAAAAGAATGAGGATTTAGAGAGAAGCCCATGAACATGTGGCTTATGCCAATTGAAGATTGGCGAAGGGATTTGTCTCACACCTAATTTGGAAATAAGAAGGATAAGAGATTGTCTAATGGCAAGTTTATGGAAGCTTGTAGAGCTTTGGTTCATTGTAGTGGTTACAATGAAGAGAGACGTGGTATGATGGAAATCGGTAGTGAGTAAGTATAAGGAATTCGGAGGTTGTCAACAAGGATGGTTGGACAATAGTAATGTGAGGAATACCCTAAGAGCTATTTTGAAGGTAGGTACCTCGACGAAAGTGGTGATGTCGAAGCAATTAAGAATGGTCAGAGTGACCAACTCTTTTGAGTAAAAGAGGATTTAATTGCAAGAGGAAAGGAACTCAAGAGAGAGTTCAGAATTAGAATGGAATTACGATGTGAAGAGGGTGTGCGCCGACGATGGTAGTCGACGAGGTTAAGCGTTTTGTTTAAGGCACGCGAGATCTATCTAAGTGTCGTTTGGAAGTAATATGAATGCATAAGAAGCCGATTCTGGGGAATTGGGGATTTGGATAAAAGGAGTCCAAGAGAAGTAGATGGTATAGTTGGCAAGTGACAAGACTATGAGGAGTTGTAATCACCAACCGGAGGTTGGGATGGTATTATTTAAGTCGTGTTGGGAACGAGATTCGAATGTGAACATGCGGTTCGGCATATTCATTGAGTTGCGGACTCAGAGATATAGTGTGAAGTTCTTCGATAGAAAGGACAACTTTTGTTGAATGAAATGGTTTTGGGTGGTACTGCCGTAGTGGCATTGTACTACTATTGGATGATACTCCACGGATGCTTCAAGAGTGGAAGCATGAGAGCTTATGCGACGTGTGTTGAGCGTCGTGTCTTACGACTTGAATCTTGTATTCGTAAGAGATCGAGGGAAGCGTGTGGGAAAACCTCGAAAGATTTGTGGAACCCTTGTGACTCGGAGGACCTTGAGCACAAGTGGAATGAAGTATCACTTAAGTTGGGTAAAGATGGTCTAAACCACCATCAGGATTGTCGACTGTCTATTGACAAATTGAGGGACTGGCCGTCCTTAATTTATTGTTGATGGTAGACGGGAATCGTGTTGACTGGAATTGACTAGTTTTGCTAGCTTTGGTGATGCACAGAGAACTTCAGTGTTTCTTTTTGGAGGGTAGCCACTCACAACTTCGTGTGAAACTAATGGAGTGGGCTATGCCCCGGAGGCGAAAGAGGTGACTTTGGAAATTTTTGTTTGTGGGCACGAGGATCTTTGGGAACTAGAGGTTGTGAACCTCTGTTGTGGGGTTAAATTTTGAGTGGTGAACTCGTTGAGAGTTGCGGTTGGTGCACGGTTGTGCCAGTGTGTTGGTGAGAGTATCTGTGTCGGCTACGAGTTTTAGGGTTTTTAGTAGAAGCGGATTTGTGAATATCGTCACATTAATGAGATTTTTGCTGAAACGGAGCCTGTTTTGTGCTCGTGCGCTGGAAAGGCACAGACTTTTGGGTCGTAGTCCTCTTTTAAGTATGAGGAGATTTCTGTGGTCTTAGAATAATAAGTTTTGGATTATTCTTGTTTTTGGAAAAACGAGTAGGATTTTACCCGCGGATGGAAAATCTTATTGCGTCTGTTTTGAGTGAGGTTTCGGATGGAAGTTTTATATATCTGCGCGAGTTAGGATATATCCTGAGATTAATTTTCTAAGGTATGGAAGAAAATTACAGTCGCGGAAAAAGATTCGGCGATAAGTTTTGGAATGGAAAAACGATAGACGTTCTTTCTGTAGGTTTTCTATTTTTGCGAGTTTCGTCCGTCGCGATGCGCGAGGACTGAGCGTGCGTTTCGTTGTATTAGGTTATGGGAAATATCTTGTGAGGATAGACTTGGATTTGATCCAAGGGCTAGGGATTAGTCTTGGAAGCTTTCACTATTTGATCCAATGGCCTAAATCTAGCAAGACTTTTATAAGTGGTGGACTTAGAATTATCACAAGTTCACTTCTTCTTTCTCTCTTGGCCGTGGCTTTCTTTCCACCTTCCATCTTGAAGAAATTTCATTCCTTCACCAAAACACTTGATCTTAAGCTTGTTGGAAAGCTTGGAGTTGTGAGATTCTTCTTCCTAAGGTAACTAAACCTATTCCCTATCCTTGTTTGGCTAAGATTCTTAGGGAGTTAGGATTTTTATGATTATGTTCTTGGGAGAAATTTCATAAGAATTGGTTGTGAATGGTTTTTGTTCCATGAAAGTTGTTCATGAGGGTTTAGTAAGCATGTGTAGGCTTTGTTATTTCAATTTTCCATGAGTTTATGAGAATCTCATGAGAAAAGTTAGGGTTTTGGTTGGTTTATGTATTGATCCATTTCATGAGGTTATGTTGTAAGGTTTTGAAAAGAAAAGTTGTCTTTGAACCTTTGGGCAAAAGGGAAATGCGTTGTATGGTTTTGTTTTAGAAAATCCGATGAAAAATATTTTGGGGTTTATGAAAATATTTTCCTAAGTGTTTTGAGTAGTGTTTTTCGGGTCAAAGTGGTTTAAAACTCTTGTGACATGTGGTGTTACTCTTTACCTCGAAAACATGTTTGAAAATGATTACCGGACGGTTAAGGCCCGTAATAAAACTTGTGCTTGGATTTGGTTTTGATTTTGGAAATGAAAATCAAATAACTTGCACTCGAAGCAACCAACAAGCTTTCGGAAAACGAATTGCTTGCTTATGAAAATGGTTTGCTTTTGTGCCTTGAAAAAATGTTGGGAACTAATAGAATCAAACTAGGCTTGGGTGGAAAAGGGTGGTGTGAGTTGCTGTCTTTTGCTGTCATGACAGTTGAAACTCGCTGAGCGAGTGGTTACTCGCTAGGGCGAGTGTCACAGGTCCTGACAACTCGCCAGGGCGAGCTCCAGAGCGAGTAAGACCAGTACTCCCTGCCTTCACTCGCCACCAACTCGCCAGGGCGAGCTCTGGGAGTTGAGATTTTGGATTCCGATTTCTAAAACTTGGTTTTTAACTTCTAATCCTTTTTTTTATTAATTTATGGAAGTGGTTGGGATTGGAAACGAGTTTTTCGGGTACTCGGAAAGTACGTAACTTATAACGCAAGAAAACGGCCATTTTGCATTTCAAATTATTTAAGACTTTTGACAATTGTTTTGGGTCCTAAAAATAGTACAAATAACTCATGGTGGTTGATCAATACGGTAGTTTTTGGTTCGATGTCCGAAAGAGTGGTTTTTCCTTAGGAACCTTTAGGTTTTTGGGGTTTTGGTGTAGTTTCAATACGATTGGTTAGAGAACAATGTATTGATTGTTACGCTGCTTGTTTTAGGAAGCGCGTTGTGTTGTCTAAGCGTGTGTTGTTGACGGGAGCTTGCCGAGGTAAGGGCTCCACTTTATTTCTGTCTTTTCACTGAGATACAACATGTTTGGTTATTTTTAGTGATGTGTGTTGGTGTGCTTGGCATGTATGTGTTATGTATTCTCGTGATGAGAAAGTGTTTACAATGCTTGCGCTGTTTACATATGATGAGAAATGTATGTATGAATTGCAATGATTTAGTTACATATGCTTGAGAGGTATGTATGTGTGGCATTAGCATATGTAGGGAATCGTATGCTCATGCATTCATTGTGCGTAGTTGCGTGAGTGGACTACGGGGTGTTGGTTGCGTGAGTGGACCCACCCAAAATCCTACGGGATCTTTTTGAGTACAATAAGTGGTTGCGTGAGTGGACCACGGGGTGTGATTGCGTGAGTGGATCCACCTTAACCCTTTGCGGTTTTATTGGTTATGATTAGTAATTCCGGAATTCATTTGCATGTGGTAGCTCTGGCAGTACCACACCCATTGTAGAAGTCTGCATTAGGCTTGTTGTGCATTATATATATAAGCCCGTTGGAGGGAATTGTTGAATGTTTTAAGAGCTTTCTCTTGTGTTTTGTGGAAATTTTGTTACGTGTACAATCTTTCGCACCGGTTATATATATATATATATCTACTTTTATTTTGTGGTGACCCTTTCTTTCATTTGCGGGCTCATCCCACCCCAGATGACGATGTAGGTCGAGAGGATGGTGTTGGCAGCTCTAGGCCTTAGTGAGCTCGTGTTGGAGCGGGAGTGGTAGTTTTAGTTAGACTATGCGCCGGTGTGTTTGTGCACTGTGCCTTTGATTAGCATAGGACATTCTAACTTCTTTTAGTTAGTGCTTGTAAGCACATAGACTTATGGATTGTAATTATTCAGGTTTACACTTAGCATTTTCGAACACAATATATATATGGTGTGATATATATATGGTTCGTTTGTAATATTTAATGTCGGCTCAATTAAAAATGTTTTGCGCACTCTGAGCGTTTGTTAAAAAAAAAAAAAATAATGCCCTTTTTCCGTTATGAAAACGGGGTGTTACAGTTGGATTGTGTTTTGGCCCTATGTCCCTAAAGTAAATATGATATTTGACCATTTGCGGTTCTAAATTCGAAAAACTAAAAAGATGATGGAATTTTGTCGGAATAGATTTGAAAATCAAATTTGATATTTGAATCAAGTTGTCCTAAACTTGATAAATTAAAATTGATGGAATCGGTTGTTGGAATGTAGGATCTCTGATCAACAAATCGCACAATATGTGGTTCACTCAAAGTGTGCTATTATGCTTTTTTAGCTATTACTAATTTGATTCTTTAATCACTACTTACGTTTATTGATATTTTATGATGGATTTGGAAAAATGTGATATGTTTTTGCAATCATACACATTATCTTGAATAGGAGCTTAAAATTAATATGTAGTCTTTCAATTTACCTGATAGTATGTCTGAATGGATCGATTGTGATGTGTCCGATGTCCGTAAATGAAAATATGATATTTGAACCTAAATAGTTCTAAATTCGAAAAACACAAAAAATGATGGAATTTTACCCGAATTGGATTGAAAATATCAAGTTGTGTTAAACTTGATAATTGAATTGTTGGTATAAAAAGGTTGGATCGTGTTTTGTCCCTATGTCCCTAAAGTAAATATGATATTTGACCATTTGCGGTTCTAAATTCGAAAAACAAAAAAGATGATGGAATTTTGTCGGAATAGATTTGAAAATCAAATTTGATATTTGAATCGAGTTGTCCTAAACTTGATAAATTAAAATTGATGGAATCGGTTGTTGGAATGTAGGATCTCTGATCAACAAATCGCAAAATATGCGGTTCACTCAAGGTATGCCATTATGCTTTTTTAGCTATTCCTAATTTGATTCTTTAATCACTACTTACGTTTATCGATATTTTATGATGGATTTGGAAAAATGTGATATGTTTTTGCAATCATACACATTATCTTGAATAGGAGCTTAAAATTAACATGTAGTCTTTCAATTTACCTGATAGTATTTCTGAATGGATCGATTGTGATGTGTCCGATGTCCGTAAATGAAAATATGATATTTGAACCTAAATAGTTCTAAATTCGAAAAACACAAAAAATGACGGAATTTTACCCGAATTGGATTGAAAATATCAAGTTGTGTTAAACTCTATAATTGAATTGTTGGTATAAAAAGGTTGGATTGTGTTTTGTCCCTATGTCCCTAAAGTAAATATGATATTTGACCATTTGCGGTTCTAAATTCGAAAAACTAAAAAGATGATGGAATTTTGTCGGAATAGATTTGAAAATCAAATTTGATATTTGAATCATGTAGTCTGAAACTTGATAAATTAAAATTGATGGAATTGGTTGTTGGAATGTAGGATCTCTGATCAACAAATCGCACAATATGTGGTTCACTCAAAGTGTGCTATTATGCTTTTTTAGCTATTACTAATTTGATTCTTTAATCACTACTTACGTTTATTGATATTTTATGATGGATTTGGAAAAATGTGATATGTTTTTGCAATCATACACATTATCTTGAATAGGAGCTTAAAATTAATATGTAGTCTTTCAATTTACCTGATAGTATGTCTGAATGGATCGATTGTGATGTGTCCGATGTCCGTAAATGAAAATATGATATTTGAACCTAAATAGTTCTAAATTCGAAAAACACAAAAAATGATGGAATTTTACCCGAATTGGATTGAAAATATCAAGTTGTGTTAAACTTGATAATTGAATTGTTGGTATAAAAAGGTTGGATCGTGTTTTGTCCCTATGTCCCTAAAGTAAATATGATATTTGACCATTTGCGGTTCTAAATTCGAAAAACAAAAAAGATGATGGAATTTTGTCGGAATAGATTTGAAAATCAAATTTGATATTTGAATCGAGTTGTCCTAAACTTGATAAATTAAAATTGATGGAATCGGTTGTTGGAATGTAGGATCTCTGATCAACAAATCGCAAAATATGCGGTTCACTCAAGGTATGCCATTATGCTTTTTTAGCTATTCCTAATTTGATTCTTTAATCACTACTTACGTTTATCGATATTTTATGATGGATTTGGAAAAATGTGATATGTTTTTGCAATCATACACATTATCTTGAATAGGAGCTTAAAATTAACATGTAGTCTTTCAATTTACCTGATAGTATTTCTGAATGGATCGATTGTGATGTGTCCGATGTCCGTAAATGAAAATATGATATTTGAACCTAAATAGTTCTAAATTCGAAAAACACAAAAAATGACGGAATTTTACCCGAATTGGATTGAAAATATCAAGTTGTGTTAAACTCTATAATTGAATTGTTGGTATAAAAAGGTTGGATTGTGTTTTGTCCCTATGTCCCTAAAGTAAATATGATATTTGACCATTTGCGGTTCTAAATTCGAAAAACTAAAAAGATGATGGAATTTTGTCGGAATAGATTTGAAAATCAAATTTGATATTTGAATCATGTAGTCCGAAACTTGATAAATTAAAATTGATGGAATTGGTTGTTGGAATGTAGGATCTCTGATCAACAAATCGCACAATATGTGGTTCACTCAAAGTGTGCTATTATGCTTTTTTAGCTATTACTAATTTGATTCTTTAATCACTACTTACGTTTATTGATATTTTATGATGGATTTGGAAAAATGTGATATGTTTTTGCAATCATACACATTATCTTGAATAGGAGCTTAAAATTAATATGTAGTCTTTCAATTTACCTGATAGTATGTCTGAATGGATCGATTGTGATGTGTCCGATGTCCGTAAATGAAAATATGATATTTGAACCTAAATAGTTCTAAATTCGAAAAACACCAAAAATGATGGAATTTTACCCGAATTGGATTCAAAATATCAAGTTTTGTTGATAATTGAATTGTTGGTATAAAAAGGTTGGATTGTGTTTTGGCCCTATGTCCCTAAAGTAAATATGATATTTGACCATTTGCGGTTCTAAATTCGAAAAACTAAAAAGATGATGGAATTTTGTCGGAATAGATTTGAAAATCAAATTTGATATTTGAATCAAGTTGTCCTAAACTTGATAAATTAAAATTGATGGAATCGGTTGTTGGAATGTAGGATCTCTGATCAACAAATCGCACAATATGTGGTTCACTCAAAGTGTGCTATTATGCTTTTTTAGCTATTACTAATTTGATTCTTTAATCACTACTTACGTTTATTGATATTTTATGATGGATTTGGAAAAATGTGATATGTTTTTGCAATCATACACATTATCTTGAATAGGAGCTTAAAATTAATATGTAGTCTTTCAATTTACCTGATAGTATGTCTGAATGGATCGATTGTGATGTGTCCGATGTCCGTAAATGAAAATATGATATTTGAACCTAAATAGTTCTAAATTCGAAAAACTAAAAAGATGATGGAATTTTGTCGGAATAGATTTGAAAATCAAATTTGATATTTGAATCAAGTTGTCCTAAACTTGATAAATTAAAATTGATGGAATCGGTTGTTGGAATGTAGGATCTCTGATCAACAAATCGCAAAATATGCGGTTCACTCAAGGTGTGCCATTATGCTTTTTTAGCTATTCCTAATTTGATTCTTTAATCACTACTTACGTTTATTGATATTTTATGATGGATTTGGAAAAATGTGATATGTTTTGGCAAGCATACACATTATCTTGAATAGGAGCTTAAAATTAATATGTAGTCTTTCAATTTTCCTGATAGTATGTCTGAATGGATCGATTGTGATGTGTCCGATGTCCGTAAATGAAAATATGATATTTGAACCTAAATGGTTCTAAATTCGAAAAACACAAAAAATGATGGAATTTTACCCGAATTTGATTGAAAATATCAAGTTGTGTTAAACTTGATAATTGAATTGTTGGTATAAAAAGGTTGGATTGTGTTTTGTCCCTATGTCCCTAAAGTAAATATGATATTTAACCATTTGCGGTTCTAAATTCGAAAAACTAAAAAGATGATGGAATTTTGTCGGAATAGATTTGAAAATCAAATTTGATATTTGAATCATGTAGTCCGAAACTTGATAAATTAAAATTGATGGAATTGGTTGTTGGAATGTAGGATCTCTGATCAACAAATCGCACAATATGTGGTTCACTCAAAGTGTGCTATTATGCTTTTTTAGCTATTACTAATTTGATTCTTTAATCACTACTTACGTTTATTGATATTTTATGATGGATTTGGAAAAATGTGATATGTTTTTGCAATCATACACATTATCTTGAATAGGAGCTTAAAATTAATATGTAGTCTTTCAATTTACCTGATAGTATGTCTGAATGGATCGATTGTGATGTGTCCGATGTCCGTAAATGAAAATATGATATTTGAACCTAAATAGTTCTAAATTCGAAAAACACAAAAAATGATGGAATTTTACCCGAATTGGATTGAAAATATCAAGTTGTGTTAAACTTGATAATTGAATTGTTGGTATAAAAAGGTTGGATCGTGTTTTGTCCCTATGTCCCTAAAGTAAATATGATATTTGACCATTTGCGGTTCTAAATTCGAAAAACAAAAAAGATGATGGAATTTTGTCGGAATAGATTTGAAAATCAAATTTGATATTTGAATCGAGTTGTCCTAAACTTGATAAATTAAAATTGATGGAATCGGTTGTTGGAATGTAGGATCTCTGATCAACAAATCGCAAAATATGCGGTTCACTCAAGGTATGCCATTATGCTTTTTTAGCTATTCCTAATTTGATTCTTTAATCACTACTTACGTTTATCGATATTTTATGATGGATTTGGAAAAATGTGATATGTTTTTGCAATCATACACATTATCTTGAATAGGAGCTTAAAATTAATATGTAGTCTTTCAATTTACCTGATAGTATTTCTAAATGGATCGATTGTGATGTGTCCGATGTCCGTAAATGAAAATGTGATATTTGAACCTAAATAGTTCTAAATTCGAAAAACACAAAAAATGATGGAATTTTACCCGAATTGGATTGAAAATATCAAGTTGTGTTAAACTCTATAATTGAATTGTTGGTATAAAAAGGTTGGATTGTGTTTTGTCCCTATGTCCCTAAAGTAAATATGATATTTGACCATTTGCGGTTCTAAATTCGAAAAACTAAAAAGATGATGGAATTTTGTCGGAATAGATATGAAAATCAAATTTGATATTTGAATCATGTAGTCCGAAACTTGATAAATTAAAATTGATGGAATTGGTTGTTGGAATGTAGGATCTCTGATCAACAAATCGCACAATATGTGGTTCACTCAAAGTGTGCTATTATGCTTTTTTAGCTATTACTAATTTGATTCTTTAATCACTACTTACGTTTATTGATATTTTATGATGGATTTGGAAAAATGTGATATGTTTTTGCAATCATACACATTATCTTGAATAGGAGCTTAAAATTAATATGTAGTCTTTCAATTTACCTGATAGTATGTCTGAATGGATCGATTGTGATGTGTCCGATGTCCGTAAATGAAAATATGATATTTGAACCTAAATAGTTCTAAATTCGAAAAACACAAAAAATGATGGAATTTTACCCGAATTGGATTGAAAATATCAAGTTGTGTTAAACTTGATAATTGAATTGTTGGTATAAAAAGGTTGGATCGTGTTTTGTCCCTATGTCCCTAAAGTAAATATGATATTTGACCATTTGCGGTTCTAAATTCGAAAAACAAAAAAGATGATGGAATTTTGTCGGAATAGATTTGAAAATCAAATTTGATATTTGAATCGAGTTGTCCTAAACTTGATAAATTAAAATTGATGGAATCGGTTGTTGGAATGTAGGATCTCTGATCAACAAATCGCAAAATATGCGGTTCACTCAAGGTATGCCATTATGCTTTTTTAGCTATTCCTAATTTGATTCTTTAATCACTACTTACGTTTATCGATATTTTATGATGGATTTGGAAAAATGTGATATGTTTTTGCAATCATACACATTATCTTGAATAGGAGCTTAAAATTAATATGTAGTCTTTCAATTTACCTGATAGTATTTCTAAATGGATCGATTGTGATGTGTCCGATGTCCGTAAATGAAAATGTGATATTTGAACCTAAATAGTTCTAAATTCGAAAAACACAAAAAATGATGGAATTTTACCCGAATTGGATTGAAAATATCAAGTTGTGTTAAACTCTATAATTGAATTGTTGGTATAAAAAGGTTGGATTGTGTTTTGTCCCTATGTCCCTAAAGTAAATATGATATTTGACCATTTGCGGTTCTAAATTCGAAAAACTAAAAAGATGATGGAATTTTGTCGGAATAGATATGAAAATCAAATTTGATATTTGAATCATGTAGTCCGAAACTTGATAAATTAAAATTGATGGAATTGGTTGTTGGAATGTAGGATCTCTGATCAACAAATCGCACAATATGTGGTTCACTCAAAGTGTGCTATTATGCTTTTTTAGCTATTACTAATTTGATTCTTTAATCACTACTTACGTTTATTGATATTTTATGATGGATTTGGAAAAATGTGATATGTTTTTGCAATCATACACATTATCTTGAATAGGAGCTTAAAATTAATATGTAGTCTTTCAATTTACCTGATAGTATGTCTGAATGGATCGATTGTGATGTGTCCGATGTCCGTAAATGAAAATATGATATTTGAACCTAAATAGTTCTAAATTCGAAAAACACCAAAAATGATGGAATTTTACCCGAATTGGATTCAAAATATCAAGTTTTGTTGATAATTGAATTGTTGGTATAAAAAGGTTGGATTGTGTTTTGGCCCTATGTCCCTAAAGTAAATATGATATTTGACCATTTGCGGTTCTAAATTCGAAAAACTAAAAAGATGATGGAATTTTGTCGGAATAGATTTGAAAATCAAATTTGATATTTGAATCAAGTTGTCCTAAACTTGATAAATTAAAATTGATGGAATCGGTTGTTGGAATGTAGGATCTCTGATCAACAAATCGCACAATATGTGGTTCACTCAAAGTGTGCTATTATGCTTTTTTAGCTATTACTAATTTGATTCTTTAATCACTACTTACGTTTATTGATATTTTATGATGGATTTGGAAAAATGTGATATGTTTTTGCAATCATACACATTATCTTGAATAGGAGCTTAAAATTAATATGTAGTCTTTCAATTTACCTGATAGTATGTCTGAATGGATCGATTGTGATGTGTCCGATGTCCGTAAATGAAAATATGATATTTGAACCTAAATAGTTCTAAATTCGAAAAACACAAAAAATGATGGAATTTTACCCGAATTGGATTGAAAATATCAAGTTGTGTTAAACTTGATAATTGAGTTGTTGGTATAAAAAGGTTGGATCGTGTTTTGTCCCTATGTCCCTAAAGTAAATATGATATTTGACCATTTGCGGTTCTAAATTCGAAAAACAAAAAAGATGATGGAATTTTGTCGGAATAGATTTGAAAATCAAATTTGATATTTGAATCGAGTTGTCCTAAACTTGATAAATTAAAATTGATGGAATCGGTTGTTGGAATGTAGGATCTCTGATCAACAAATCGCAAAATATGCGGTTCACTCAAGGTATGCCATTATGCTTTTTTAGCTATTCCTAATTTGATTCTTTAATCACTACTTACGTTTATCGATATTTTATGATGGATTTGGAAAAATGTGATATGTTTTTGCAATCATACACATTATCTTGAATAGGAGCTTAAAATTAATATGTAGTCTTTCAATTTACCTGATAGTATTTCTGAATGGATCGATTGTGATGTGTCCGATGTCCGTAAATGAAAATGTGATATTTGAACCTAAATAGTTCTAAATTCGAAAAACACAAAAAATGATGGAATTTTACCCGAATTGGATTGAAAATATCAAGTTGTGTTAAACTCTATAATTGAATTGTTGGTATAAAAAGGTTGGATTGTGTTTTGTCCCTATGTCCCTAAAGTAAATATGATATTTGACCATTTGCGGTTCTAAATTCGAAAAACTAAAAAGATGATGGAATTTTGTCGGAATAGATTTGAAAATCAAATTTGATATTTGAATCATGTAGTCCGAGACTTGATAAATTAAAATTGATGGAATTGGTTGTTGGAATGTAGGATCTCTGATCAACAAATCGCACAATATGTGGTTCACTCAAAGTGTGCTATTATGCTTTTTTAGCTATTACTAATTTGATTCTTTAATCACTACTTACGTTTATTGATATTTTATGATAGATTTGGAAAAATGTGATATGTTTTTGCAATCATACACATTATCTTGAATAGGAGCTTAAAATTAATATGTAGTCTTTCAATTTACCTGATAGTATGTCTGAATGGATCGATTGTGATGTGTCCGATGTCCGTAAATGAAAATATGATATTTGAACCTAAATAGTTCTAAATTCGAAAAACACCAAAAATGATGGAATTTTACCCGAATTGGATTCAAAATATCAAGTTTTGTTGATAATTGAATTGTTGGTATAAAAAGGTTGGATTGTCTTTTGGCCCTATGTCCCTAAAGTAAATATGATATTTGACCATTTGCGGTTCTAAATTCGAAAAACTAAAAAGATGATGGAATTTTGTCGGAATAGATTTGAAAATCAAATTTGATATTTGAATCAAGTTGTCCTAAACTTGATAAATTAAAATTGATGGAATCGGTTGTTGGAATGTAGGATCTCTGATCAACAAATCGCACAATATGTGGTTCACTCAAAGTGTGCTATTATGCTTTTTTAGCTATTACTATTTTGATTCTTTAATCACTACTTACGTTTATTGATATTTTATGATGGATTTGGAAAAATGTGATATGTTTTTGCAATCATACACATTATCTTGAATAGGAGCTTAAAATTAATATGTAGTCTTTCAATTTACCTGATAGTATGTCTGAATGGATCGATTGTGATGTGTCCGATGTCCGTAAATGAAAATATGATATTTGAACCTAAATAGTTCTAAATTCGAAAAACACCAAAAATGATGGAATTTTACCCGAATTGGATTCAAAATATCAAGTTTTATTGATAATTGAATTGTTGGTATAAAAAGGTTGGATTGTGTTTTGGCCCTATGTCCCTAAAGTAAATATGATATTTGACCATTTGCGGTTCTAAATTCGAAAAACTAAAAAGATGATGGAATTTTGTCGGAATAGATTTGAAAATCAAATTTGATATTTGAATCAAGTTGTCCTAAACTTGATAAATTAAAATTGATGGAATCGGTTGTTGGAATGTAGGATCTCTGATCAACAAATCGCAAAATATGCGGTTCACTCAAGGTGTGCCATTATGCTTTTTTAGCTATTCCTAATTTGATTCTTTAATCACTACTTACGTTTATTGATATTTTATGATGGATTTGGAAAAATGTGATATGTTTTGGCAATCATACACATTATCTTGAATAGGAGCTTAAAATTAATATGTAGTCTTTCAATTTTCCTGATAGTAAGTCTGAATGGATCGATTGTGATGTGTCCGATGTCCGTAAATGAAAATATGATATTTGAACCTAAATGGTTCTAAATTCGAAAAACACAAAAAATGATGGAATTTTACCCGAATTGGATTGAAAATATCAAGTTGTGTTAAACTTGATAATTGAATTGTTGGTATAAAAAGGTTGGATTGTGTTTTGTCCCTATGTCCCTAAAGTAAATATGATATTTAACCATTTGCGGTTCTAAATTCGAAAAACTAAAAAGATGATGGAATTTTGTCGGAATAGATTTGAAAATCAAATTTGATATTTGAATCATGTAGTCCGAAACTTGATAAATTAAAATTGATGGAATTGGTTGTTGGAATGTAGGATCTCTGATCAACAAATCGCACAATATGTGGTTCACTCAAAGTGTGCTATTATGCTTTTTTAGCTATTACTAATTTGATTCTTTAATCACTACTTACGTTTATTGATATTTTATGATGGATTTGGAAAAATGTGATATGTTTTTGCAATCATACACATTATCTTGAATAGGAGCTTAAAATTAATATGTAGTCTTTCAATTTACCTGATAGTATGTCTGAATGGATCGATTGTGATGTGTCCGATGTCCGTAAATGAAAATATGATATTTGAACCTAAATAGTTCTAAATTCGAAAAACACAAAAAATGATGGAATTTTACCCGAATTGGATTGAAAATATCAAGTTGTGTTAAACTTGATAATTGAGTTGTTGGTATAAAAAGGTTGGATCGTGTTTTGTCCCTATGTCCCTAAAGTAAATATGATATTTGACCATTTGCGGTTCTAAATTCGAAAAACAAAAAAGATGATGGAATTTTGTCGGAATAGATTTGAAAATCAAATTTGATATTTGAATCGAGTTGTCCTAAACTTGATAAATTAAAATTGATGGAATCGGTTGTTGGAATGTAGGATCTCTGATCAACAAATCGCAAAATATGCGGTTCACTCAAGGTATGCCATTATGCTTTTTTAGCTATTCCTAATTTGATTCTTTAATCACTACTTACGTTTATCGATATTTTATGATGGATTTGGAAAAATGTGATATGTTTTTGCAATCATACACATTATCTTGAATAGGAGCTTAAAATTAATATGTAGTCTTTCAATTTACCTGATAGTATTTCTGAATGGATCGATTGTGATGTGTCCGATGTCCGTAAATGAAAATGTGATATTTGAACCTAAATAGTTCTAAATTCGAAAAACACAAAAAATGATGGAATTTTACCCGAATTGGATTGAAAATATCAAGTTGTGTTAAACTCTATAATTGAATTGTTGGTATAAAAAGGTTGGATTGTGTTTTGTCCCTATGTCCCTAAAGTAAATATGATATTTGACCATTTGCGGTTCTAAATTCGAAAAACTAAAAAGATGATGGAATTTTGTCGGAATAGATTTGAAAATCAAATTTGATATTTGAATCATGTAGTCCGAGACTTGATAAATTAAAATTGATGGAATTGGTTGTTGGAATGTAGGATCTCTGATCAACAAATCGCACAATATGTGGTTCACTCAAAGTGTGCTATTATGCTTTTTTAGCTATTACTAATTTGATTCTTTAATCACTACTTACGTTTATTGATATTTTATGATAGATTTGGAAAAATGTGATATGTTTTTGCAATCATACACATTATCTTGAATAGGAGCTTAAAATTAATATGTAGTCTTTCAATTTACCTGATAGTATGTCTGAATGGATCGATTGTGATGTGTCCGATGTCCGTAAATGAAAATATGATATTTGAACCTAAATAGTTCTAAATTCGAAAAACACCAAAAATGATGGAATTTTACCCGAATTGGATTCAAAATATCAAGTTTTGTTGATAATTGAATTGTTGGTATAAAAAGGTTGGATTGTCTTTTGGCCCTATGTCCCTAAAGTAAATATGATATTTGACCATTTGCGGTTCTAAATTCGAAAAACTAAAAAGATGATGGAATTTTGTCGGAATAGATTTGAAAATCAAATTTGATATTTGAATCAAGTTGTCCTAAACTTGATAAATTAAAATTGATGGAATCGGTTGTTGGAATGTAGGATCTCTGATCAACAAATCGCACAATATGTGGTTCACTCAAAGTGTGCTATTATGCTTTTTTAGCTATTACTATTTTGATTCTTTAATCACTACTTACGTTTATTGATATTTTATGATGGATTTGGAAAAATGTGATATGTTTTTGCAATCATACACATTATCTTGAATAGGAGCTTAAAATTAATATGTAGTCTTTCAATTTACCTGATAGTATGTCTGAATGGATCGATTGTGATGTGTCCGATGTCCGTAAATGAAAATATGATATTTGAACCTAAATAGTTCTAAATTCGAAAAACACCAAAAATGATGGAATTTTACCCGAATTGGATTCAAAATATCAAGTTTTATTGATAATTGAATTGTTGGTATAAAAAGGTTGGATTGTGTTTTGGCCCTATGTCCCTAAAGTAAATATGATATTTGACCATTTGCGGTTCTAAATTCGAAAAACTAAAAAGATGATGGAATTTTGTCGGAATAGATTTGAAAATCAAATTTGATATTTGAATCAAGTTGTCCTAAACTTGATAAATTAAAATTGATGGAATCGGTTGTTGGAATGTAGGATCTCTGATCAACAAATCGCAAAATATGCGGTTCACTCAAGGTGTGCCATTATGCTTTTTTAGCTATTCCTAATTTGATTCTTTAATCACTACTTACGTTTATTGATATTTTATGATGGATTTGGAAAAATGTGATATGTTTTGGCAATCATACACATTATCTTGAATAGGAGCTTAAAATTAATATGTAGTCTTTCAATTTTCCTGATAGTAAGTCTGAATGGATCGATTGTGATGTGTCCGATGTCCGTAAATGAAAATATGATATTTGAACCTAAATGGTTCTAAATTCGAAAAACACAAAAAATGATGGAATTTTACCCGAATTGGATTGAAAATATCAAGTTGTGTTAAACTTGATAATTGAATTGTTGGTATAAAAAGGTTGGATTGTGTTTTGTCCCTATGTCCCTAAAGTAAATATGATATTTAACCATTTGCGGTTCTAAATTCGAAAAACTAAAAAGATGATGGAATTTTGTCGGAATAGATTTGAAAATCAAATTTGATATTTGAATCATGTAGTCCGAAACTTGATAAATTAAAATTGATGGAATTGGTTGTTGGAATGTAGGATCTCTGATCAACAAATCGCACAATATGTGGTTCACTCAAAGTGTGCTATTATGCTTTTTTAGCTATTACTAATTTGATTCTTTAATCACTACTTACGTTTATTGATATTTTATGATGGATTTGGAAAAATGTGATATGTTTTTGCAATCATACACATTATCTTGAATAGGAGCTTAAAATTAATATGTAGTCTTTCAATTTACCTGATAGTATGTCTGAATGGATCGATTGTGATGTGTCCGATGTCCGTAAATGAAAATATGATATTTGAACCTAAATAGTTCTAAATTCGAAAAACACAAAAAATGATGGAATTTTACCCGAATTGGATTGAAAATATCAAGTTGTGTTAAACTTGATAATTGAATTGTTGGTACAAAAAGGTTGGATCGTGTTTTCTCCCTATGTCCCTAAAGTAAATATGATATTTGACCATTTGCGGTTCTAAATTCGAAAAACAAAAAAGATGATGGAATTTTGTCGGAATAGATTTGAAAATCAAATTTGATATTTGAATCGAGTTGTCCTAAACTTGATAAATTAAAATTGATGGAATCGGTTGTTGCAATGTAGGATCTCTGATCAACAAATCGCAAAATATGCGGTTCACTCAAGGTATGCCATTATGCTTTTTTAGCTATTCCTAATTTGATTCTTTAATCACTACTTACGTTTATTGATATTTTATGATGGATTTGGAAAAATGTGATATGTTTTTGCAATCATACACATTATCTTGAATAGGAGCTTAAAATAAATATGTAGTCTTTCAATTTACCTGATAGTATGTCTGAATGGATCGATTGTGATGTGTCCGATGTCCGTAAATGAAAATATGATATTTGAACCTAAATAGTTCTAAATTCGAAAAACACAAAAAATGATGGAATTTTAACCGAATTGGATTGAAAATATCAAGTTGTGTTAAACTTGATAATTGAATTGTTGGTATAAAAAGGTTGGATCGTGTTTTGTCCCTATGTCCCTAAAGTAAATATGATATTTGACCATTTGCGGTTCTAAATTCGAAAAACAAAAAAGATGATGGAATTTTGTCGGAATAGATTTGAAAATCAAATTTGATATTTGAATCGAGTTGTCCTAAACTTGATAAATTAAAATTGATGGAATCGGTTGTTGCAATGTAGGATCTCTGATCAACAAATCGCAAAATATGCGGTTCACTCAAGGTATGCCATTATGCTTTTTTAGCTATTCCTAATTTGATTCTTTAATCACTACTTACGTTTATTGATATTTTATGATGGATTTGGAAAAATGTGATATGTTTTTGCAATCATACACATTATCTTGAATAGGAGCTTAAAATAAATATGTAGTCTTTCAATTTACCTGATAGTATGTCTGAATGGATCGATTGTGATGTGTCCGATGTCCGTAAATGAAAATATGATATTTGAACCTAAATAGTTCTAAATTCGAAAAACACAAAAAATGATGGAATTTTAACCGAATTGGATTGAAAATATCAAGTTGTGTTAAACTTGATAATTGAATTGTTGGTATAAAAAGGTTGGATCGTGTTTTGTCCCTATGTCCCTAAAGTAAATATGATATTTGACCATTTGCGGTTCTAAATTCGAAAAACAAAAAAGATGATGGAATTTTGTCGGAATAGATTTGAAAATCAAATTTGATATTTGAATCGAGTTGTCCTAAACTTGATAAATTAAAATTGATGGAATCGGTTGTTGGAATGTAGGATCTCTGATCAACAAATCGCAAAATATGCGGTTCACTCAAGGTATGCCATTATGCTTTTTTAGCTATTCCTAATTTGATTCTTTAATCACTACTTACGTTTATCGATATTTTATGATGGATGAGGAAAAATGTGATATGTTTTTGCAATCATACACATTATCTTGAATAGGAGCTTAAAATTAATATGTAGTCTTTCAATTTACCTGATAGTATTTCTGAATGGATCGATTGTGATGTGTCCGATGTCCGTAAATGAAAATATGATATTTGAACCTAAATAGTTCTAAATTCGAAAAACACAAAAAATGATGGAATTTTACCCGAATTGGATTGAAAATATCAAGTTGTGTTAAACTCTATAATTGAATTGTTGGTATAAAAAGGTTGGATTGTGTTTTGTCCCTATGTCCCTAAAGTAAATATGATATTTGACCATTTGCGGTTCTAAATTCGAAAAACTAAAAAGATGATGGAATTTTGTCGGAATAGATTTGAAAATCAAATTTGATATTTGAATCATGTAGTCCGAAACTTGATAAATTAAAATTGATGGAATTGGTTGTTGGAAAGTAGGATCTCTGATCAACAAATCGCACAATATGTGGTTCACTCAAAGTGTGCTATTATGCTTTTTTAGCTATTACTAATTTGATTCTTTAATCACTACTTACGTTTATTGATATTTTATGATGGATTTGGAAAAATGTGATATGTTTTTGCAATCATACACATTATCTTGAATAGGAGCTTAAAATTAATATGTAGTCTTTCAATTTACCTGATAGTATGTATGAATGGATCGATTGTGATGTGTCCGATGTCCGTAAATGAAAATATGATATTTGAACCTAAATAGTTCTAAATTCGGAAAACACCAAAAATGATTGAATTTTACCCGAATTGGATTCAAAATATCAAGTTTTGTTGATAATTGAATTGTTGGTATAAAAAGGTTGGATTGTGTTTTGGCCCTATGTCCCTAAAGTAAATATGATATTTGACCATTTGCGGTTCTAAATTCGAAAAACTAAAAAGATGATGGAATTTTGTCGGAATAGATTTGAAAATCAAATTTGATATTTGAATCAAGTTGTCCTAAACTTGATAAATTAAAATTGATGGAATCGGTTGTCGGAATGTAGGATCTCTGATCAACAAATCGCAAAATATGCGGTTCACTCAAGGTGTGCCATTATGCTTTTTTAGCTATTCCTAATTTGATTCTTTAATCACTACTTACGTTTATTGATATTTTATGATGGATTTGGAAAAATGTGATATGTTTTGGCAATCATACACATTATCTTGAATAGGAGCTTAAAATTAATATGTAGTCTTTCAATTTACCTGATAGTATGTCTGAATGGATCGATTGTGATGTGTCCGATGTCCGTAAATGAAAATATGATATTTGAACCTAAATAGTTCTAAATTCGAAAAACACAAAAAATGATGGAATTTTACCCGAATTGGATTGAAAATATCAAGTTGTGTTAAACTTGATAATTGAGTTGTTGGTATAAAAAGGTTGGATCGTGTTTTGTCCCTATGTCCCTAAAGTAAATATGATATTTGACCATTTGCGGTTCTAAATTCGAAAAACAAAAAAGATGATGGAATTTTGTCGGAATAGATTTGAAAATCAAATTTGATATTTGAATCGAGTTGTCCTAAACTTGATAAATTAAAATTGATGGAATCGGTTGTTGGAATGTAGGATCTCTGATCAACAAATCGCAAAATATGCGGTTCACTCAAGGTATGCCATTATGCTTTTTTAGCTATTCCTAATTTGATTCTTTAATCACCACTTACGTTTATCGATATTTTATGATGGATTTGGAAAAATGTGATATGTTTTTGCAATCATACACATTATCTTGAATAGGAGCTTAAAATTAATATGTAGTCTTTCAATTTACCTGATAGTATTTCTGAATGGATCGATTGTGATGTGTCCGATGTCCGTAAATGAAAATGTGATATTTGAACCTAAATAGTTCTAAATTCGAAAAACACAAAAAATGATGGAATTTTACCCGAATTGGATTGAAAATATCAAGTTGTGTTAAACTCTATAATTGAATTGTTGGTATAAAAAGGTTGGATTGTGTTTTGTCCCTATGTCCCTAAAGTAAATATGATATTTGACCATTTGCGGTTCTAAATTCGAAAAACTAAAAAGATGATGGAATTTTGTCGGAATAGATTTGAAAATCAAATTTGATATTTGAATCATGTAGTCCGAGACTTGATAAATTAAAATTGATGGAATTGGTTGTTGGAATGTAGGATCTCTGATCAACAAATCGCACAATATGTGGTTCACTCAAAGTGTGCTATTATGCTTTTTTAGCTATTACTAATTTGATTCTTTAATCACTACTTACGTTTATTGATATTTTATGATAGATTTGGAAAAATGTGATATGTTTTTGCAATCATACACATTATCTTGAATAGGAGCTTAAAATTAATATGTAGTCTTTCAATTTACCTGATAGTATGTCTGAATGGATCGATTGTGATGTGTCCGATGTCCGTAAATGAAAATATGATATTTGAACCTAAATAGTTCTAAATTCGAAAAACACCAAAAATGATGGAATTTTACCCGAATTGGATTCAAAATATCAAGTTTTGTTGATAATTGAATTGTTGGTATAAAAAGGTTGGATTGTCTTTTGGCCCTATGTCCCTAAAGTAAATATGATATTTGACCATTTGCGGTTCTAAATTCGAAAAACTAAAAAGATGATGGAATTTTGTCGGAATAGATTTGAAAATCAAATTTGATATTTGAATCAAGTTGTCCTAAACTTGATAAATTAAAATTGATGGAATCGGTTGTTGGAATGTAGGATCTCTGATCAACAAATCGCACAATATGTGGTTCACTCAAAGTGTGCTATTATGCTTTTTTAGCTATTACTATTTTGATTCTTTAATCACTACTTACGTTTATTGATATTTTATGATGGATTTGGAAAAATGTGATATGTTTTTGCAATCATACACATTATCTTGAATAGGAGCTTAAAATTAATATGTAGTCTTTCAATTTACCTGATAGTATGTCTGAATGGATCGATTGTGATGTGTCCGATGTCCGTAAATGAAAATATGATATTTGAACCTAAATAGTTCTAAATTCGAAAAACACCAAAAATGATGGAATTTTACCCGAATTGGATTCAAAATATCAAGTTTTATTGATAATTGAATTGTTGGTATAAAAAGGTTGGATTGTGTTTTGGCCCTATGTCCCTAAAGTAAATATGATATTTGACCATTTGCGGTTCTAAATTCGAAAAACTAAAAAGATGATGGAATTTTGTCGGAATAGATTTGAAAATCAAATTTGATATTTGAATCAAGTTGTCCTAAACTTGATAAATTAAAATTGATGGAATCGGTTGTTGGAATGTAGGATCTCTGATCAACAAATCGCAAAATATGCGGTTCACTCAAGGTGTGCCATTATGCTTTTTTAGCTATTCCTAATTTGATTCTTTAATCACTACTTACGTTTATTGATATTTTATGATGGATTTGGAAAAATGTGATATGTTTTGGCAATCATACACATTATCTTGAATAGGAGCTTAAAATTAATATGTAGTCTTTCAATTTTCCTGATAGTAAGTCTGAATGGATCGATTGTGATGTGTCCGATGTCCGTAAATGAAAATATGATATTTGAACCTAAATGGTTCTAAATTCGAAAAACACAAAAAATGATGGAATTTTACCCGAATTGGATTGAAAATATCAAGTTGTGTTAAACTTGATAATTGAATTGTTGGTATAAAAAGGTTGGATTGTGTTTTGTCCCTATGTCCCTAAAGTAAATATGATATTTAACCATTTGCGGTTCTAAATTCGAAAAACTAAAAAGATGATGGAATTTTGTCGGAATAGATTTGAAAATCAAATTTGATATTTGAATCATGTAGTCCGAAACTTGATAAATTAAAATTGATGGAATTGGTTGTTGGAATGTAGGATCTCTGATCAACAAATCGCACAATATGTGGTTCACTCAAAGTGTGCTATTATGCTTTTTTAGCTATTACTAATTTGATTCTTTAATCACTACTTACGTTTATTGATATTTTATGATGGATTTGGAAAAATGTGATATGTTTTTGCAATCATACACATTATCTTGAATAGGAGCTTAAAATTAATATGTAGTCTTTCAATTTACCTGATAGTATGTCTGAATGGATCGATTGTGATGTGTCCGATGTCCGTAAATGAAAATATGATATTTGAACCTAAATAGTTCTAAATTCGAAAAACACAAAAAATGATGGAATTTTACCCGAATTGGATTGAAAATATCAAGTTGTGTTAAACTTGATAATTGAATTGTTGGTACAAAAAGGTTGGATCGTGTTTTGTCCCTATGTCCCTAAAGTAAATATGATATTTGACCATTTGCGGTTCTAAATTCGAAAAACAAAAAAGATGATGGAATTTTGTCGGAATAGATTTGAAAATCAAATTTGATATTTGAATCGAGTTGTCCTAAACTTGATAAATTAAAATTGATGGAATCGGTTGTTGCAATGTAGGATCTCTGATCAACAAATCGCAAAATATGCGGTTCACTCAAGGTATGCCATTATGCTTTTTTAGCTATTCCTAATTTGATTCTTTAATCACTACTTACGTTTATTGATATTTTATGATGGATTTGGAAAAATGTGATATGTTTTTGCAATCATACACATTATCTTGAATAGGAGCTTAAAATAAATATGTAGTCTTTCAATTTACCTGATAGTATGTCTGAATGGATCGATTGTGATGTGTCCGATGTCCGTAAATGAAAATATGATATTTGAACCTAAATAGTTCTAAATTCGAAAAACACAAAAAATGATGGAATTTTAACCGAATTGGATTGAAAATATCAAGTTGTGTTAAACTTGATAATTGAATTGTTGGTATAAAAAGGTTGGATCGTGTTTTGTCCCTATGTCCCTAAAGTAAATATGATATTTGACCATTTGCGGTTCTAAATTCGAAAAACAAAAAAGATGATGGAATTTTGTCGGAATAGATTTGAAAATCAAATTTGATATTTGAATCGAGTTGTCCTAAACTTGATAAATTAAAATTGATGGAATCGGTTGTTGGAATGTAGGATCTCTGATCAACAAATCGCAAAATATGCGGTTCACTCAAGGTATGCCATTATGCTTTTTTAGCTATTCCTAATTTGATTCTTTAATCACTACTTACGTTTATCGATATTTTATGATGGATGAGGAAAAATGTGATATGTTTTTGCAATCATACACATTATCTTGAATAGGAGCTTAAAATTAATATGTAGTCTTTCAATTTACCTGATAGTATTTCTGAATGGATCGATTGTGATGTGTCCGATGTCCGTAAATGAAAATATGATATTTGAACCTAAATAGTTCTAAATTCGAAAAACACAAAAAATGATGGAATTTTACCCGAATTGGATTGAAAATATCAAGTTGTGTTAAACTCTATAATTGAATTGTTGGTATAAAAAGGTTGGATTGTGTTTTGTCCCTATGTCCCTAAAGTAAATATGATATTTGACCATTTGCGGTTCTAAATTCGAAAAACTAAAAAGATGATGGAATTTTGTCGGAATAGATTTGAAAATCAAATTTGATATTTGAATCATGTAGTCCGAAACTTGATAAATTAAAATTGATGGAATTGGTTGTTGGAAAGTAGGATCTCTGATCAACAAATCGCACAATATGTGGTTCACTCAAAGTGTGCTATTATGCTTTTTTAGCTATTACTAATTTGATTCTTTAATCACTACTTACGTTTATTGATATTTTATGATGGATTTGGAAAAATGTGATATGTTTTTGCAATCATACACATTATCTTGAATAGGAGCTTAAAATTAATATGTAGTCTTTCAATTTACCTGATAGTATGTATGAATGGATCGATTGTGATGTGTCCGATGTCCGTAAATGAAAATATGATATTTGAACCTAAATAGTTCTAAATTCGAAAAACACCAAAAATGATTGAATTTTACCCGAATTGGATTCAAAATATCAAGTTTTGTTGATAATTGAATTGTTGGTATAAAAAGGTTGGATTGTGTTTTGGCCCTATGTCCCTAAAGTAAATATGATATTTGACCATTTGCGGTTCTAAATTCGAAAAACTAAAAAGATGATGGAATTTTGTCGGAATAGATTTGAAAATCAAATTTGATATTTGAATCAAGTTGTCCTAAACTTGATAAATTAAAATTGATGGAATCGGTTGTCGGAATGTAGGATCTCTGATCAACAAATCGCAAAATATGCGGTTCACTCAAGGTGTGCCATTATGCTTTTTTAGCTATTCCTAATTTGATTCTTTAATCACTACTTACGTTTATTGATATTTTATGATGGATTTGGAAAAATGTGATATGTTTTGGCAATCATACACATTATCTTGAATAGGAGCTTAAAATTAATATGTAGTCTTTCAATTTTCCTGATAGTATGTCTGAATGGATCGATTGTGATGTGTCCGATGTCCGTAAATGAAAATATGATATTTGAACCTAAATGGTTCTAAATTCGAAAAACACAAAAAATGATGGAATTTTACCCGAATTGGATTGAAAATATCAAGTTGTGTTAAACTTGATAATTGAATTGTTGGTATAAAAAGGTTGGATTGTGTTTTGTCCCTATGTCCCTAAAGTAAATATGATATTTAACCATTTGCGGTTCTAAATTCGAAAAACTAAAAAGATGATGGAATTTTGTCGGAATAGATTTGAAAATCAAATTTGATATTTGAATCATGTAGTCGGAAACTTGATAAATTAAAATTGATGGAATTGGTTGTTGGAATGTAGGATCTCTGATCAACAAATCGCACAATATGTGGTTCACTCAAAGTGTGCTATTATGCTTTTTTAGCTATTACTAATTTGATTCTTTAATCACTACTTACGTTTATTGATATTTTATGATGGATTTGGAAAAATGTGATATGTTTTTGCAATCATACACATTATCTTGAATAGGAGCTTAAAATTAATATGTAGTCTTTCAATTTACCTGATAGTATGTCTGAATGGATCGATTGTGATGTGTCCGATGTCCGTAAATGAAAATATGATATTTGAACCTAAATAGTTCTAAATTCGAAAAACACAAAAAATGATGGAATTTTACCCGAATTGGATTGAAAATATCAAGTTGTGTTAAACTTGATAATTGAATTGTTGGTATAAAAAGGTTGGATCGTGTTTTGTCCCTATGTCCCTAAAGTAAATATGATATTTGACCATTTGCGGTTCTAAATTCGAAAAACAAAAAAGATGATGGAATTTTGTCGGAATAGATTTGAAAATCAATGTAACACCCCGTTTTTCAAAGCCTAAAAAGGGCATTATTTTATTTTTTTTTCTTTTTAAAACACAAGACAGAGTGCGCGGAAAATATTTTACAAGAGCCGGCGTTATTCATACAACAGAACTATAGCATATAATAGTGCTTCTCATAAGCAAAGTGTGTACCTGAATATTTACATAACCAGAACATAACATCTAGTCCACGACAAATATACAAAGTAGTCGTGACTAGGAATACTATAGCCAACACCAAAAGAGGCTCATCCAAAGCGTAAGAGTTTAGAGTACAGTCATCCAGAAACATTAGAACCTACTACAAGTCATGCTACCAGTCACCAGCCAACAAGGCCTGTCCAAAAGAATACTACTCTAAGTCAGTGGTCCTAGTCCTAACATGCACAACGGCATCAGGAGTCGTCCGTATCGCTCGATAACAGGACCAAGCTCAAGGTAGAAGTGGGAGATACCAAGTGAGGTACTCCGGATCCTCCAATGGATCCATCCCCTGCAGCAGTCGCTGCCTCCTGAAGAACATCATCCGGCTCCCCTAAAAAGTCGGGTAAAGCCCCATCACCCCAACTACCCATGGAGGAGGAAGAAGTAGTAACTAGACCATCTGTGGGGGTCTCTCCAATGACCGATCCACCACCCTCTGGTGTATCTGGCGCCCCTGGCAGTGGTCCTCCAGGAACCGTCCACAATGCACTGAGCAGTACCGGTAGAGGTATGGTGAAAGGCGGAGTCTGCCATATCAGACACTGATGAACCTGACGGGTACCAAGAAAAGTAGTAATCCTAACGCGCCCGTGGTAACTAGCCGTGCCGGAAGCTGGGTCGAGGCTCCAGGCAGGCAGAAGCAGGCGATCAAGGAAGTCCCACCTCGTCACCGTCTCTCTCGTGAGCATCGGTAACAAAGGGTGATCCATGGTCTGGGTGGGAGGAGCCCGCAAATGAAAGAATGCAAGGGTCACCACACATAACACAACAACAAATAGCATGTATATATATATAACAGCGAATAAACACTTAGCAGTTCATATACTTGCACACAGTATCGAAATGCACACCAGCCTATCAATGCAGACGCTAAATGATTGTGATCACCCTAACCGGGTCTTTTTCACATGCATGAATTCCGGAATTTTACCTCTCCGCAGAGAGTCGTAGGTCCAACCCCTACTATACCCTTCAGGGCGTCAATACAATCCTAGCGGATTAGAGTGGATCCATTCCCGATAATCGCACCCCGTGGTCCATTCCCGATAACCACGTATTGGACTCAATAAATCCCGCAGGATTAAGGTGGATCCATTCCCGATAATCACACCCCGTGGTCCGTTTCCGATCACCACTACTATGAATGCATGAGCATACGCTTCCCCATATATGCTAATGCAACATCATACATAATATTCGAACATTATCAAATGAATCAAATATTCATACATATATTTCGCAAAATCATATGTAATATCGCATGTATTTTAAACACAGTCTCATCACGAGAATACATAATACAATTGTCAAACAATCACACAGTCCAGAACCAAGCATACAATTATTTGACAGAAAGTAAAGGTGCCCTTACCTTAGCAAGCTTTTGTTACTTTAATTCCGCGAAAAACTACAACACGCGCTACCTAAAATAAATGCAGCGTAACATCAATAAAATATTCCTCGTTTATCCTAACGAAACGAAACTCGCTCTCAAAGCTCCAGAGGGGTCTAAGGTACTTTCTAAAGCCATCCCTCAAGGATTTCAGGTTATACTCAAAGTGTTTAAAAATTCCCGAAGTAAATTGCACTATTTTTATAACACGAAATTCATTTTGTTTTCAAATCAAAAACTAAAACCATTTTGGATTTCTCCACCTCAAGGACTTGTTTCACACACAACAAGACCATTTGAAACACAACTAAAACTTTTCAAAAATATTTTTATGAAAAATCGAAGTTTTCTTGCGTTACAAGTTACACATTTTTTTCTTCCTAACAACCTTTCCTATACTCATTTTTCTTCAAAACTAGGATTATCCAACACACACAAAATTTTCACACAATTGTGGACTTAGAAAAATTTTGAAATTTCTCCCCAGACAAGAGAGAGGCCTCGGCCAAATTTTTCAAAAACCCCCTTCTATTCAAAATTTTTCACTTCTAAAAGCATGGTAATATCCCATAATACCTAACTAGCACTTATCAAAGCGATTTAGAAATTATCGAGTCGAATCGCAAATTTTCGAAAAATCTCAAATAAGTTTTTCTTAAGGCAAGAAATCATTTTTTTCTTACAAAACATCCCATAACCAATCAAACATTTAAACAATGATCATGGGAAACAATTTGCCTCTAAACAATTTTCGAAATTCGATTCCTCGAACCATATATGATTGCCACGGCCAAAATGAGGCAAAAGGGCAATCTTACACAATTTTTCTTCATTTGAAACCCTAACCACATATGTTAGCTCGTAACGATATTCAATCGTATACCCGACTCTTTTTGAAACTCGAAATAAAATTTTTCTAAATTGCGTTCTTCGAGTCGCTCAAGAACACGAAAAATATTTTTTCTTATTTTTCGAAACAAAATTCATATTCAACAATCCATTTTGTTTAAAAGCTCAATTCTAACTTCAAAACCAAAATCTTACAACACAAATCAAATTTATGATCCTTTTCAAATTTTTCTTCAAAACCCTTACTAAAAATTTGTAAGAACAAGATTAAACCATAGAATCAACTCATGTTTTCAATCATGTGTACTAACAACCCTTAAGAACACATTTATGGAAACAAAATTAAATTCTAACATTTTTCTACTCAAGAACAAAATTGTGAAACTTCAAAAATTCAAGAGAATTTCATGAGAAATGAGAGAAGGAAGATGTTAGTTACCTTAGCAAGCAAGTGATTCCTAAGTATGCCAAAGATTCAAGCTTGAATGGATGGAAAAATGAAATTTGGAAGAGATGAGTGAGTGAGGGAGTGGGCGGCCGAATGAGAGAAGAGAGGAGTGAGTAGTTTTTTTGTTTTTGCTTCTAAGTCCAAACAAAGTTAAACCTCCTTACTAATAACCACTCTTGTAAAATCTAAGCCCTTGGATCAAACTAACCTTTGCATGGCTAAACCCTAGCCAATGGATCAAAAAAAACTCATGATTGCTTTTGAACAAATATCTCCTTTTCGCCACTCAGCTCGTCGCGTTTGCTCTCGGCGAGTCGCGCCTCGCTAACGGACGAAAATCTCAAAAACAGAAAATCTCACAATTAAATGTCCGTCGTAAACCATTTCCAAATATTATCGCTAAATTTCATTCTCCGACTGAAATTTATTTCCTTAGCTCCCAAAAATATTCTGACACTAGATTCCAACTTACGCCGATATATAAAGTCTCCAATTAAAATTCGACGGAAAACAGAAACCGTAAAATTTTAAGAAGCGGGCACAGTTTTCTACTCGTTTTTTCCAATAAACGGAGAAAGTTGAAACTCTAAATTCTGAATTCACAGGAACGTTCTCGTATCCAAAAGAGGACTAAAAACCAAAAGCCTGAGCTTAAATAGTACACGAGTCCAAAACCAGTTCCAACTCAGCAAAACGCTGTTATTACACGATACTTAAGAAATTAATCTTACAGAAAACCCTAAAAACTCTTATCTACTACTTACGCTTATAACTTGCGTACAGTACAGTAGAATTATGGGTCTTACATTACTTCCCCCCTAAAAGAAGTTTCGTCCTCGAAACTTAGACATCGCTAAATAACTCGGGGTATTGCTCTTTCATCTTGCTTTCAAGCTCCCAAGTCGCATCTCCCGTAGCTTCATTCCATATTATCTTGACTAAGGGTATCTCCTTGGTCCTTAGACGTTTCACCTTTCTATCCGCAATCTTAACTGGCGGAACTTCAAATGACAAGTTCTCTTTCAACTGAATGTCATCTGGCGTGATCACATGTGACGGGTCAGGAACATACTTCCTTAACTGAGACACATGGAACACATCATGAATCTGGGACAGTATCGGTGGCAATGCAATTCGATAGGCTACCTTTCCTATCCTTTCCGTAATCTGATACGGTCCAATAAATTTCGGAGTCAACTTTCTTGCTTTTATTGCCCTTCCAACGCCAGTAGTTGGAGTAACTCGGAGAAATACATGTTCTCCTGCCTCAAATTCTAAGGGTCTACGACGCCTATCTGCGTAACTCTTCTGACGATCCTGGGCGACCTTCATTCTTTCCCGTATCTTCCGGACCTTGTCCGTAGTCTGCTGCACCACTTCCGGTCCTACAATCATGCTTTCTCCATCTTGGTACCAACACAATGGAGTTTGACACCTTCTCCCATAAAGAGCCTCATACGGAGCCATTCCAATGCTCGTGTGGAAACTGTTGTTGTAGGTGAACTCTATTAGTGGTAACACATCGTCCCAACTTCCTCTATCATCTAGCACACATGCCCTCAACAAATCCTCCAAAGATTGATTCGTTCTTTCGGTCTGTCCGTCTGTCTGCGGATGGTAAGCCGAACTTAACCTCAACTTCGTCCCTAAAGCCTCATGTAGAGTTCTCCAAAAATGTGAAGTAAATTTTGGGTCTCGATCTGAAATAATGCTTGACGGTATACCATGGAGTCTTACTATCTCAGCCACGTAGATGTTTGTTAACTTTTCTGCAGTGTCGGTAATCCTGACAGGCAGAAAATGAGCGGACTTCGTCAATCGATCCACTATCACCCAAATAGAATCATGCTTCCTTCTTGTCTTGGGTAAACCAGTGATGAAATCCATAGATATGCTATTCCACTTCCACTCTGGTATATCTAACGATTGCAGCATTCCTGCAGGTTTCTGATGTTCCACCTTAGCTTTCTGACACGTCAAACACGATGCCACGTACTCTACCACATGTCTCTTCATACCCGGCCACCAATAGTCTAGCCTCAAATCCTGGTACATCTTGGTAGCTCCAAGATGTATACTCAGTTTACTCTTATGCGCTTCCTCTAGAACCGTATTCCTCAAGTTCTTAGCATCGGGTACGCACACTCTCCCATTGCATCTCAAAATATTATCTGATCCCACCTTGAACTCTGTGGTGGTTCCTCTATCTATCAAAGCTCTCTTTTCCATAAGTAGATCTCGAAACTCTTCTAATAACTCTTGCTGACTAGCCATCTGAGCTGAGCATACCGATACACTTCTTCTACTCAAAGCGTCAGCTACCACATTAGCCTTTCCAGGATGGTACTGTAACGTGAAATCAAAATCCTTCAGTGTTTCCATCCACCTCCTCTGCCTCATATTCAACTCTTTCTGGTCGAACAGATATTTCAGACTTTTGTGATCACTGAAAACGACAAAAGTACATCCATAAAGATAATGTCTCCAAATCTTCAACGCAAAAACTACTGCAGCAAGTTCTAGATCATGAGTGGGGTAGTTCCTTTCGTGGTTCTTCAACTGTCTGGACGCATAAGCCACTGCCCTCTTGTGTTGCATCAATACACATCCGAGTCCCTGATGTGACGCATCACAATAAACTTCATACGGTTCGTCCGACTGGGGTAGAACTAACACCGGTGAGGTCGTCAATCGCTCTTTCAGCAACTGAAAACTAGCTTCACACTTCTCTGTCCAAGCAAATGGTTGATCTTTCCTCGTAAGTTGTGTCATTGGTGCCACAATCTTAGCGAAACCCTCGATAAATCTCCGATAATATCCAGCTAAACCCACAAAACTTCGTATATCCGTAACAGTTTGCGGTTGTTTCCATGCAAGTACGGTTTCAATCTTTGCTGGATCCACAGATATTCCCTCTTCTGAGATGACGTGACCAAGAAAATTTACCGTTTTCATCCAGAATTCACACTTTGACGGGTTTGCATACAACTTTCTGTCACGCAGAACTTGCAAAACCAAGCGGAGATGCTCTTCGTGTTCCTCTTCATCCTTCGAATAAATGAGTATATCGTCGATGAACACCACCACAAACTTGTCTAGGAACGTATGGAAGATCCTATTCATGTAATCCATAAAAATTGCGGGTGCATTCGTCACTCCAGACGGCATCACTAGATACTCATAGTGTCCATAGCGTGAACGAAACGCTGTTTTCTGAACGTCTTCTTCTCTTACTCTTATCTGATGATATCCGGACTTCAAGTCAATCTTTGAAAACACAGACGCACCCTTTAACTGGTCCATTAAATCATCAATTCGTGGCAAAGGATATCGGTTCTTAATAGTAACCTTGTTGAGTTTCCGATAATCCACACATAAACGTGACCGTCCGTCCTTCTTTTTCACCAATAAGACTGGCGCTCCCCACGGAGACACACTTGGTCTAATAAAACCCTTTTCTAACAAGTCCTCTATCTGACTCTTCAATTCCACCAACTCAGCTGGGGCCATCCGATAAGGTGATTCCGAGATTGGTCCCGTTCCTGGATGTAAGTCGATAAAGAATTCCACTTCTCTGATCGGAGGAAATCCCAGAATCTCTAACGGAAAAACATCCTGGAATTGTTGAACTACGCGCAACTCCTCTATATGCACGTCTGAAGTCACTCCTATAAAAGCAAGTGAAATAATTTCTGGCTCTCCATTCCTCATGGTTACTGTAAGCCGGTTCGCCGACAAGTACCTCTGTACTCCTGGTTCGGGGAAAAAGACCATCTTACGAGCACAGTCTAAAATAACATAGTGATACGACAGCCAATCCATCCCAAGAATGATCTCGAGTGACTGAAGGGGTAAACAGATCAGATTGATCAAAAACTCTCTATTCTGAATCATCACTAAACAATGCAAACATGCTGTATTAACCACAAGATCCTTTGCAGGAGTAGAAACATTCAAATCAAAAGGCAGCGGAGAAACAATCAATTTCATACGATTTGCACAATCCACAGATATGAAAGAATGGGTTGCCCCGGTATCTATCAATGCAGTTAAAGTGTTACCTGCAATCTGACAATTCTCATGTATGGCGTTACTAGCCTCGCCACTCACTTCCGTGCCCATACAGTAGACACGTCCCCTAGCAGTGGGTTTGGCTCCCTGCGTCACATTCACAGATGGTTCAGCCTTCTGAGCCTTGCAATCCCTAGCCACGTGACCTGGCTTCTTACAATTATAACAAATAATCCCGGGCTCCGCGTTCCTACAGTCGTTCGCATAATGTCCTTCCTTCCCACACTTGAAACAACTCTGTTTCGCCGCATTCGGATTCCCTTGATTCACCGAGCGATCCTGCCCTTTGTTATTCTGGGGGCGGTTGTAAGGCTTATTTCCTCGCCTTCCACGGTTCTGAGCCTGATTACTTGGACGACTAGGTCCCCCAGCAGTAGAATTCACATTGCGATTCACTCGCTTATTCTTCATGTCCTCAATTTCCTGACACTTCTCAACCAGCACTTGGAAATTCCGGATTCCCAATGGTATCACTGAATCCTGTAACTCATACCTCAGCCCGTCTTGAAAACGGCGACACATATAAGTCTCATCTATGCCATCCCTGAAGAAACGGAAAAACCTTGACAGTGATTCAAATTTCTTAGCATAAACTTCAACATTCATACTTCCCTGACGCAACCTCAGGAATTCCTCTCCATATCTTTCTCTGGCGGTCTCTGGAAAGTACTTGGCCAAAAACTTTCTCTTAAAACTCACCTAGTTAATTTCCTCGTGAGCGGCCTCCATCATAAGACTAGTACTCTTCCACCAATATTCAGAGCCTCCCGACAACTGGTATGTGGCCAGAGTCACCCTTTCGTCCTCGGGGCAGTGGATTGCTCCGAAGATCTTTTCCATCGCCTGAAGCCATAAGTCAGCAGCATCAGGACCTCCCTCTCCGTTATACTTCGGAGGACTCTGATGGTTAAAACTAGTGAGAACTCGAGATCCAGCAGCGAGAATCTCTCTTTCCCTTTTTTCCATGTCCCTCTGCGCCTTAGCATGAGCTTGGGCAGTCAAAGTTGCTGCCATGGTATTCATGGAGTGAGCCAGCTGGTTTATTTGATTCTCATCAGCTCCAGGAGCTGCAGGTGCCCGTCTTGGAGGCATGTTTTCCTGCGCAAACCACTTTCTGGTTAGATTCTTTTCCAATTCTCTTAGAAATCTTATACCATGAGTCAATAACATCAACACACCAAAACAATGGTCACTCAGAACTAATCCAACTCTAGTTCTAACTCGACTGACAACTCTTACGACACACTTTTCCCTTGATGATCTAATGCCGGGCTCTGATACCAACAATGTAACACCCCGTTTTTCAAAGCCTAAAAAGGGCATTATTATTTTTTTTTTCTTTTTAAAACACAAGACAGAGTGCGCGGAAAATATTTTACAAGAGCCGGCGTTATTCATACAACAGAACTATAGCATATAATAGTGCTTCTCATAAGCAAAGTGTGTACCTGAATATTTACATAACCAGAACATAACATCTAGTCCACGACAAATATACAAAGTAGTCGTGACTAGGAATACTATAGCCAACACCAAAAGAGGCTCATCCAAAGCGTAAGAGTTTAGAGTACAGTCATCCAGAAACATTAGAACCTACTACAAGTCATGCTACCAGTCACCAGCCAACAAGGCCTGTCCAAAAGAATACTACTCTAAGTCAGTGGTCCTAGTCCTAACATGCACAACGGCATCAGGAGTCGTCCGTATCGCTCGATAACAGGACCAAGCTCAAGGTAGAAGTGGGAGATACCAAGTGAGGTACTCCGGATCCTCCAATGGATCCATCCCCTGCAGCAGTCGCTGCCTCCTGAAGAACATCATCCGGCTCCCCTAAAAAGTCGGGTAAAGCCCCATCACCCCAACTACCCATGGAGGAGGAAGAAGTAGTAACTAGACCATCTGTGGGGGTCTCTCCAATGACCGATCCACCACCCTCTGGTGTATCTGGCGCCCCTGGCAGTGGTCCTCCAGGAACCGTCCACAATGCACTGAGCAGTACCGGTAGAGGTATGGTGAAAGGCGGAGTCTGCCATATCAGACACTGATGAACCTGACGGGTACCAAGAAAAGTAGTAATCCTAACGCGCCCGTGGTAACTAGCCGTGCCGGAAGCTGGGTCGAGGCTCCAGGCAGGCAGAAGCAGGCGATCAAGGAAGTCCCACCTCGTCACCGTCTCTCTCGTGAGCATCGGTAACAAAGGGTGATCCATGGTCTGGGTGGGAGGAGCCCGCAAATGAAAGAATGCAAGGGTCACCACACATAACACAACAACAAATAGCATGTATATATATATAACAGCGAATAAACACTTAGCAGTTCATATACTTGCACACAGTATCGAAATGCACACCAGCCTATCAATGCAGACTCTAAATGATTGTGATCACCCTAACCGGGTCTTTTTCACATGCATGAATTCCGGAATTTTACCTCTCCGCAGAGAGTCGTAGGTCCAACCCCTACTATACCCTTCAGGGCGTCAATACAATCCTAGCGGATTAGAGTGGATCCATTCCCGATAATCGCGCCCCGTGGTCCATTCCCGATAACCACGTATTGGACTCAATAAATCCCGCAGGATTAAGGTGGATCCATTCCCGATAATCACACCCCGTGGTCCGTTTCCGATCACCACTACTATGAATGCATGAGCATACGCTTCCCCATATATGCTAATGCAACATCATACATAATATTCGAACATTATCAAATGAATCAAATATTCATACATATATTTCGCAAAATCATATGTAATATCGCATGTATTTTAAACACAGTCTCATCACGAGAATACATAATACAATTGTCAAACAATCACACAGTCCAGAACCAAGCATACAATTATTTGACAGAAAGTAAAGGTGCCCTTACCTTAGCAAGCTTTTGTTACTTTAATTCCGCGAAAAACTACAACACGCGCTACCTAAAATAAATGCAGCGTAACATCAATAAAATATTCCTCGTTTATCCTAACGAAACGAAACTCGCTCTCAAAGCTCCAGAGGGGTCTAAGGTACTTTCTAAAGCCATCCCTCAAGGATTTCAGGTTATACTCAAAGTGTTTAAAAATTCCCGAAGTAAATTGCACTATTTTTATAACACGAAATTCATTTTGTTTTCAAATCAAAAACTAAAACCATTTTGGATTTCTCCACCTCAAGGACTTGTTTCACACACAACAAGACCATTTGAAACACAACTAAAACTTTTCAAAAATATTTTTATGAAAAATCGAAGTTTTCTTGCGTTACAAGTTACACATTTTTTTCTTCCTAACAACCTTTCCTATACTCATTTTTCTTCAAAACTAGGATTATCCAACACACACAAAATTTTCACACAATTGTGGACTTAGAAAAATTTTGAAATTTCTCCCCAGACAAGAGAGAGGCCTCGGCCAAATTTTTCAAAAACCCCCTTCTATTCAAAATTTTTCACTTCTAAAAGCATGGTAATATCCCATAATACCTAACTAGCACTTATCAAAGCGATTTAGAAATTATCGAGTCGAATCGCAAATTTTCGAAAAATCTCAAATAAGTTTTTCTTAAGGCAAGAAATCATTTTTTTCTTACAAAACATCCCATAACCAATCAAACATTTAAACAATGATCATGGGAAACAATTTGCCTCTAAACAATTTTCGAAATTCGATTCCTCGAACCATATATGATTGCCACGGCCAAAATGAGGCAAAAGGGCAATCTTACACAATTTTTCTTCATTTGAAACCCTAACCACATATGTTAGCTCGTAACGATATTCAATCGTATACCCGACTCTTTTTGAAACTCGAAATAAAATTTTTCTAAATTGCGTTCTTCGAGTCGCTCAAGAACACGAAAAATATTTTTTCTTATTTTTCGAAACAAAATTCATATTCAACAATCCATTTTGTTTAAAAGCTCAATTCTAACTTCAAAACCAAAATCTTACAACACAAATCAAATTTATGATCCTTTTCAAATTTTTCTTCAAAACCCTTACTAAAAATTTGTAAGAACAAGATTAAACCATAGAATCAACTCATGTTTTCAATCATGTGTACTAACAACCCTTAAGAACACATTTATGGAAACAAAATTAAATTCTAACATTTTTCTACTCAAGAACAAAATTGTGAAACTTCAAAAATTCAAGAGAATTTCATGAGAAATGAGAGAAGGAAGATGTTAGTTACCTTAGCAAGCAAGTGATTCCTAAGTATGCCAAAGATTCAAGCTTGAATGGATGGAAAAATGAAATTTGGAAGAGATGAGTGAGTGAGGGAGTGGGCGGCCGAATGAGAGAAGAGAGGAGTGAGTAGTTTTTTTGTTTTTGCTTCTAAGTCCAAACAAAGTTAAACCTCCTTACTAATAACCACTCTTGTAAAATCTAAGCCCTTGGATCAAACTAACCTTTGCATGGCTAAACCCTAGCCAATGGATCAAAAAAAACTCATGATTGCTTTTGAACAAATATCTCCTTTTCGCCACTCAGCTCGTCGCGTTTGCTCTCGGCGAGTCGCGCCTCGCTAACGGACGAAAATCTCAAAAACAGAAAATCTCACAATTAAATGTCCGTCGTAAACCATTTCCAAATATTATCGCTAAATTTCATTCTCCGACTGAAATTTATTTCCTTAGCTCCCAAAAATATTCTGACACTAGATTCCAACTTACGCCGATATATAAAGTCTCCAATTAAAATTCGACGGAAAACAGAAACCGTAAAATTTTAAGAAGCGGGCACAGTTTTCTACTCGTTTTTTCCAATAAACGGAGAAAGTCGAAACTCTAAATTCTGAATTCACAGGAACGTTCTCGTATCCAAAAGAGGACTAAAAACCAAAAGCCTGAGCTTAAATAGTACACGAGTCCAAAACCAGTTCCAACTCAGCAAAACGCTGTTATTACACGATACTTAAGAAATTAATCTTACAGAAAACCCTAAAAACTCTTATCTACTACTTACGCTTATAACTTGCGTACAGTACAGTAGAATTATGGGTCTTACAATCAAATTTGATATTTGAATCGAGTTGTCCTAAACTTGATAAATTAAAATTGATGGAATCGGTTGTTGGAATGTAGGATCTCTGATCAACAAATCGCAAAATATGCGGTTCACTCAAGGTATGCTATTATGCTTTTTTAGCTATTCCTAATTTGATTCTTTAATCACTACTTACGTTTATCGATATTTTATGATGGATTTGGAAAAATGTGATATGTTTTTGCAATCATACACATTATCTTGAATAGGAGCTTAAAATTAATATGTAGTCTTTCAATTTACCTGATAGTATTTCTGAATGGATCGATTGTGATGTGTCCGATGTCCGTAAATGAAAATATGATATTTGAACCTAAATAGTTCTAAATTCGAAAAACACAAAAAATGATGGAATTTTACCCGAATTGGATTGAAAATATCAAGTTGTGTTAAACTCTATAATTGAATTGTTGGTATAAAAAGGTTGGATTGTGTTTTGTCCCTATGTCCCTAAAGTAAATATGATATTTGACCATTTGCGGTTCTAAATTCGAAAAACTAAAAAGATGATGGAATTTTGTCGGAATAGATTTGAAAATCAAATTTGATATTTGAATCATGTAGTCCGAAACTTGATAAATTAAAATTGATGGAATTGGTTGTTGGAATGTAGGATCTCTGATCAACAAATCGCACAATATGTGGTTCACTCAAAGTGTGCTATTATGCTTTTTTAGCTATTACTAATTTGATTCTTTAATCACTACTTACGTTTATTGATATTTTATGATGGATTTGGAAAAATGTGATATGTTTTTGCAATCATACACATTATCTTGAATAGGAGCTTAAAATTAATATGTAGTCTTTCAATTTACCTGATAGTATGTCTGAATGGATCGATTGTGATGTGTCCGATGTCCGTAAATGAAAATATGATATTTGAACCTAAATAGTTCTAAATTCGAAAAACACCAAAAATGATGGAATTTTACCCGAATTGGATTCAAAATATCAAGTTTTGTTGATAATTGAATTGTTGGTATAAAAAGGTTGGATTGTGTTTTGGCCCTATGTCCCTAAAGTAAATATGATATTTGACCATTTGCGGTTCTAAATTCGAAAAACTAAAAAGATGATGGAATTTTGTCGGAATAAATTTGAAAATCAAATTTGATATTTGAATCAAGTTGTCCTAAACTTGATAAATTTAAATTGATGGAATCGGTTGTTGGAATGTAGGATCTCTGATCAACAAATCGCAAAATATGCGGTTCACTCAAGGTGTGCCATTATGCTTTTTTAGCTATTCCTAATTTGATTCTTTAATCACTTCTTACGTTTATTGATATTTTATGATGGATTTGGAAAAATGTGATATGTTTTGGCAATCATACACATTATCTTGAATAGGAGCTTAAAATTAATATGTAGTCTTTCAATTTTCCTGATAGTATGTCTGAATGGATCGATTGTGATGTGTCCGATGTCCGTAAATGAAAATATGATATTTGAACCTAAATGGTTCTAAATTCGAAAAACACAAAAAATGATGGAATTTTACCCGAATTGGATTGAAAATATCAAGTTGTGTTAAACTTGATAATTGAATTGTTGGTATAAAAAGGTTGGATCGTGTTTTGTCCCTATGTCCCTAAAGTAAATATGATATTTGACCATTTGCGGTTCTAAATTCGAAAAACAAAAAAGATGATGGAATTTTGTCGGAATAGATTTGAAAATCAAATTTGATATTTGAATCGAGTTGTCCTAAACTTGATAAATTAAAATTGATGGAATCGGTTGTTGGAATGTAGGATCTCTGATCAACAAATCGCAAAATATGCGGTTCACTCAAGGTATGCCATTATGCTTTTTTAGCTATTCCTAATTTGATTCTTTAATCACTACTTACGTTTATCGATATTTTATGATGGATTTGGAAAAATGTGATATGTTTTTGCAATCATACACATTATCTTGAATAGGAGCTTAAAATTAATATGTAGTCTTTCAATTTACCTGATAGTATTTCTGAATGGATCGATTGTGATGTGTCCGATGTCCGTAAATGAAAATATGATATTTGAACCTAAATAGTTCTAAATTCGAAAAACACAAAAAATGATGGAATTTTACCCGAATTGGATTGAAAATATCAAGTTGTGTTAAACTCTATAATTGAATTGTTGGTATAAAAAGGTTGGATTGTGTTTTGTCCCTATGTCCCTAAAGTAAATATGATATTTGACCATTTGCGGTTCTAAATTCGAAAAACTAAAAAGATGATGGAATTTTGTCGGAATAGATTTGAAAATCAAATTTGATATTTGAATCATGTAGTCCGAAACTTGATAAATTAAAATTGATGGAATTGGTTGTTGGAATGTAGGATCTCTGATCAACAAATCGCACAATATGTGGTTCACTCAAAGTGTGCTATTATGCTTTTTTAGCTATTACTAATTTGATTCTTTAATCACTACTTACGTTTATTGATATTTTATGATGGATTTGGAAAAATGTGATATGTTTTTGCAATCATACACATTATCTTGAATAGGAGCTTAAAATTAATATGTAGTCTTTCAATTTACCTGATAGTATGTCTGAATGGATCGATTGTGATGTGTCCGATGTCCGTAAATGAAAATATGATATTTGAACCTAAATAGTTCTAAATTCGAAAAACACCAAAAATGATGGAATTTTACCCGAATTGGATTCAAAATATCAAGTTTTGTTGATAATTGAATTGTTGGTATAAAAAGGTTGGATTGTGTTTTGGCCCTATGTCCCTAAAGTAAATATGATATTTGACCATTTGCGGTTCTAAATTCGAAAAACTAAAAAGATGATGGAATTTTGTCGGAATAGATTTGAAAATCAAATTTGATATTTGAATCAAGTTGTCCTAAACTTGATAAATTTAAATTGATGGAATCGGTTGTTGGAATGTAGGATCTCTGATCAACAAATCGCAAAATATGCGGTTCACTCAAGGTGTGCCATTATGCTTTTTTAGCTATTCCTAATTTGATTCTTTAATCACTTCTTACGTTTATTGATATTTTATGATGGATTTGGAAAAATGTGATATGTTTTGGCAATCATACACATTATCTTGAATAGGAGCTTAAAATTAATATGTAGTCTTTCAATTTTCCTGATAGTATGTCTGAATGGATCGATTGTGATGTGTCCGATGTCCGTAAATGAAAATATGATATTTGAACCTAAATGGTTCTAAATTCGAAAAACACAAAAAATGATGGAATTTTACCCGAATTGGATTGAAAATATCAAGTTGTGTTAAACTTGATAATTGAATTGTTGGTATAAAAAGGTTGGATCGTGTTTTGTCCCTATGTCCCTAAAGTAAATATGATATTTGACTATTTGCGGTTCTAAATTCGAAAAACAAAAAAGATGATGGAATTTTGTCGGAATAGATTTGAAAATCAAATTTGATATTTGAATCGAGTTGTCCTAAACTTGATAAATTAAAATTGATGGAATCGGTTGTTGGAATGTAGGATCTCTGATCAACAAATCGCAAAATATGCGGTTCACTCAAGGTATGCCATTATGCTTTTTTAGCTATTCCTAATTTGATTCTTTAATCACTACTTACGTTTATCGATATTTTATGATGGATTTGGAAAAATGTGATATGTTTTTGCAATCATACACATTATCTTGAATAGGAGCTTAAAATTAATATGTAGTCTTTCAATTTACCTGATAGTATTTCTGAATGGATCGATTGTGATGTGTCCGATGTCCGTAAATGAAAATATGATATTTGAACCTAAATAGTTCTAAATTCGAAAAACACAAAAAATGATGGAATTTTACCCGAATTGGATTGAAAATATCAAGTTGTGTTAAACTCTATAATTGAATTGTTGGTATAAAAAGGTTGGATTGTGTTTTGTCCCTATGTCCCTAAAGTAAATATGATATTTGACCATTTGCGGTTCTAAATTCGAAAAACTAAAAAGATGATGGAATTTTGTCGGAATAGATTTGAAAATCAAATTTGATATTTGAATCATGTAGTCCGAAACTTGATAAATTAAAATTGATGGAATTGGTTGTTGGAATGTAGGATCTCTGATCAACAAATCGCACAATATGTGGTTCACTCAAAGTCTGCTATTATGCTTTTTTAGCTATTACTAATTTGATTCTTTAATCACTACTTACGTTTATTGATATTTTATGATGGATTTGGAAAAATGTGATATGTTTTTGCAATCATACACATTATCTTGAATAGGAGCTTAAAATTAATATGTAGTCTTTCAATTTACCTGATAGTATGTCTGAATGGATCGATTGTGATGTGTCCGATGTCCGTAAATGAAAATATGATATTTGAACCTAAATAGTTCTAAATTCGAAAAACACCAAAAATGATGGAATTTTACCCGAATTGGATTCAAAATATCAAGTTTTGTTGATAATTGAATTGTTGGTATAAAAAGGTTGGATTGTGTTTTGGCCCTATGTCCCTAAAGTAAATATGATATTTGACCATTTGCGGTTCTAAATTCGAAAAACTAAAAAGATGATGGAATTTTGTCGGAATAGATTTGAAAATCAAATTTGATATTTGAATCAAGTTGTCCTAAACTTGATAAATTAAAATTGATGGAATCGGTTGTTGGAATGTAGGATCTCTGATCAACAAATCGCAAAATATGCGGTTCACTCAAGGTGTGCCATTATGCTTTTTTAGCTATTCCTAATTTGATTCTTTAATCACTTCTTACGTTTATTGATATTTTATGATGGATTTGGAAAAATGTGATATGTTTTGGCAATCATACACATTATCTTGAATAGGAGCTTAAAATTAATATGTAGTCTTTCAATTTTCCTGATAGTATGTCTGAATGGATCGATTGTGATGTGTCCGATGTCCGTAAATGAAAATATGATATTTGAACCTAAATGGTTCTAAATTCGAAAAACACAAAAAATGATGGAATTTTACCCGAATTGGATTGAAAATATCAAGTTGTGTTAAACTTGATAATTGAATTGTTGGTATAAAAAGGTTCGATTGTGTTTTGTCCCTATGTCCCTAAAGTAAATATGATATTTAACCATTTGCGGTTCTAATTTCGAAAAACTAAAAAGATGATGGAATTTTGTCGGAATAGATTTGAAAATCAAATTTGATATTTGAATCATGTAGTCTGAAACTTGATAAATTAAAATTGATGGAATTGGTTGTTGGAATGTAGGATCTCTGATCAACAAATCGCACAATATGTGGTTCACTCAAAGTGTGCTATTATGCTTTTTTAGCTATTACTAATTTGATTCTTTAATCACTACTTACGTTTATTGATATTTTATGATGGATTTGGAAAAATGTGATATGTTTTTGCAATCATACACATTATCTTGAATAGGAGCTTAAAATTAATATGTAGTCTTTCAATTTACCTGATAGTATGTCTGAATGGATCGATTGTGATGTGTCCGATGTCCGTAAATGAAAATATGATATTTGAACCTAAATAGTTCTAAATTCGAAAAACACCAAAAATGATGGAATTTTACCCGAATTGGATTCAAAATATCAAGTTTTGTTGATAATTGAATTGTTGGTATAAAAAGGTTGGATTGTGTTTTGGCCCAATGTCCCTAAAGTAAATATGATATTTGACCATTTGCGGTTCTAAATTCGAAAAACTAAAAAGATGATGGAATTTTGTCGGAATATATTTGAAAATCAAATTTGATATTTGAATCAAGTTGTCCTAAACTTGATAAATTAAAATTGATGGAATCGGTTGTTGGAATGTAGGATCTCTGATCAACAAATCGCAAAATATGCGGTTCACTCAAGGTGTGCCATTATGCGTTTTTAGCTATTCCTAATTTGATTCTTTAATCACTACTTAGGTTTATTGATATTTTATGATGGATTTGGAAAAATGTGATATGTTTTGGCAATCATACACATTATCTTGAATAGGAGCTTAAAATTAATATGTAGTCTTTCAATTTTCCTGATAGTATGTCTGAATGGATCGATTGTGATGTGTCCGATGTCCGTAAATGAAAATATGATATTTGAACCTAAATGGTTCTAAATTCGAAAAACACAAAAAATGATGGAATTTTACCCGAATTGGATTGAAAATATCAAGTTGTGTTAAACTTGATAATTGAATTGTTGGTATAAAAAGGTTGGATTGTGTTTTGTCCCTATGTCCCTAAAGTAAATATGATATTTAACCATTTGCGGTTCTAAATTCGAAAAACTAAAAAGATGATGGAATTTTGTCGGAATAGATTTGAAAATCAAATTTGATATTTGAATCATGTAGTCCAAAACTTGATAAATTAAAATTGATGGAATTGGTTGTTGGAATGTAGGATCTCTGATCAACAAATCGCACAATATGTGGTTCACTCAAAGTGTGCTATTATGCTTTTTTAGCTATTACTAATTTGATTCTTTAATCACTACTTACGTTTATTGATATTTTATGATGGATTTGGAAAAATGTGATATGTTTTTGCAATCATACACATTATCTTGAATAGGAGCTTAAAATTAATATGTAGTCTTTCAATTTACCTGATAGTATGTCTGAATGGATCGATTGTGATGTGTCCGATGTCCGTAAATGAAAATATGATATTTGAACCTAAATAGTTCTAAATTCGAAAAACACCAAAAATGATGGAATTTTACCCGAATTGGATTCAAAATATCAAGTTTTGTTGATAATTGAATTGTTGGTATAAAAAGGTTGGATTGTGTTTTGGCCCTATGTCCCTAAAGTAAATATGATATTTGACCATTTGCGGTTCTAAATTCGAAAAACTAAAAAGATGATGGAATTTTGTCGGAATAGATTTGAAAATCAAATTTGATATTTGAATCAAGTTGTCCTAAACTTGATAAATTAAAATTGATGGAATCGGTTGTTGGAATGTAGGATCTCTGATCAACAAATCGCAAAATATGCGGTTCACTCAAGGTGTGCCATTATGCTTTTTTAGCTATTCCTAATTTGATTCTTTAATCACTTCTTACGTTTATTGATATTTTATGATGGATTTGGAAAAATGTGATATGTTTTGGCAATCATACACATTATCTTGAATAGGAGCTTAAAATTAATATGTAGTCTTTCAATTTTCCTGATAGTATGTCTGAATGGATCGATTGTGATGTGTCCGATGTCCGTAAATGAAAATATGATATTTGAACCTAAATGGTTCTAAATTCGAAAAACACAAAAAATGATGGAATTTTACCCGAATTGGATTGAAAATATCAAGTTGTGTTAAACTTGATAATTGAATTGTTGGTATAAAAAGGTTCGATTGTGTTTTGTCCCTATGTCCCTAAAGTAAATATGATATTTAACCATTTGCGGTTCTAATTTCGAAAAACTAAAAAGATGATGGAATTTTGTCGGAATAGATTTGAAAATCAAATTTGATATTTGAATCATGTAGTCTGAAACTTGATAAATTAAAATTGATGGAATTGGTTGTTGGAATGTAGGATCTCTGATCAACAAATCGCACAATATGTGGTTCACTCAAAGTGTGCTATTATGCTTTTTTAGCTATTACTAATTTGATTCTTTAATCACTACTTACGTTTATTGATATTTTATGATGGATTTGGAAAAATGTGATATGTTTTTGCAATCATACACATTATCTTGAATAGGAGCTTAAAATTAATATGTAGTCTTTCAATTTACCTGATAGTATGTCTGAATGGATCGATTGTGATGTGTCCGATGTCCGTAAATGAAAATATGATATTTGAACCTAAATAGTTCTAAATTCGAAAAACACCAAAAATGATGGAATTTTACCCGAATTGGATTCAAAATATCAAGTTTTGTTGATAATTGAATTGTTGGTATAAAAAGGTTGGATTGTTTTTTGGCCCAATGTCCCTAAAGTAAATATGATATTTGACCATTTGCGGTTCTAAATTCGAAAAACTAAAAAGATGATGGAATTTTGTCGGAATATATTTGAAAATCAAATTTGATATTTGAATCAAGTTGTCCTAAACTTGATAAATTAAAATTGATGGAATCGGTTGTTGGAATGTAGGATCTCTGATCAACAAATCGCAAAATATGCGGTTCACTCAAGGTGTGCCATTATGCGTTTTTAGCTATTCCTAATTTGATTCTTTAATCACTACTTAGGTTTATTGATATTTTATGATGGATTTGGAAAAATGTGATATGTTTTGGCAATCATACACATTATCTTGAATAGGAGCTTAAAATTAATATGTAGTCTTTCAATTTTCCTGATAGTATGTCTGAATGGATCGATTGTGATGTGTCCGATGTCCGTAAATGAAAATATGATATTTGAACCTAAATGGTTCTAAATTCGAAAAACACAAAAAATGATGGAATTTTACCCGAATTGGATTGAAAATATCAAGTTGTGTTAAACTTGATAATTGAATTGTTGGTATAAAAAGGTTGGATTGTGTTTTGTCCCTATGTCCCTAAAGTAAATATGATATTTAACCATTTGCGGTTCTAAATTCGAAAAACTAAAAAGATGATGGAATTTTGTCGGAATAGATTTGAAAATCAAATTTGATATTTGAATCATGTAGTCCAAAACTTGATAAATTAAAATTGATGGAATTGGTTGTTGGAATGTAGGATCTCTGATCAACAAATCGCACAATATGTGGTTCACTCAAAGTGTGCTATTATGCTTTTTTAGCTATTACTAATTTGATTCTTTAATCACTACTTACGTTTATTGATATTTTATGATGGATTTGGAAAAATGTGATATGTTTTTGCAATCATACACATTATCTTGAATAGGAGCTTAAAATTAATATGTAGTCTTTCAATTTACCTGATAGTATGTCTGAATGGATCGATTGTGATGTGTCCGATGTCCGTAAATGAAAATATGATATTTGAACCTAAATAGTTCTAAATTCGAAAAACACAAAAAATGATGGAATTTTACCCGAATTGGATTGAAAATATCAAGTTGTGTTAAACTTGATAATTGAATTGTTGGTATAAAAAGGTTGGATCGTGTTTTGTCCCTATGTCCCTAAAGTAAATATGATATTTGACCATTTGCGGTTCTAAATTCGAAAAACAAAAAAGATGATGGAATTTTGTCGGAATAGATTTGAAAATCAAATTTGATATTTGAATCGAGTTGTCCTAAACTTGATAAATTAAAATTGATGGAATCGGTTGTTGGAATGTAGGATCTCTGATCAACAAATCGCAAAATATGCGGTTCACTCAAGGTATGCCATTATGCTTTTTTAGCTATTCCTAATTTGATTCTTTAATCACTACTTACGTTTATCGATATTTTATGATGGATTTGGAAAAATGTGATATGTTTTTGCAATCATACACATTATCTTGAATAGGAGCTTAAAATTAATATGTAGTCTTTCAATTTACCTGATAGTATTTCTGAATGGATCGATTGTGATGTGTCCGATGTCCGTAAATGAAAATATGATATTTGAACCTAAATAGTTCTAAATTCGAAAAACACAAAAAATGACGGAATTTTACCCGAATTGGATTGAAAATATCAAGTTGTGTTAAACTCTATAATTGAATTGTTGGTATAAAAAGGTTGGATTGTGTTTTGTCCCTATGTCCCTAAAGTAAATATGATATTTGACCATTTGCGGTTCTAAATTCGAAAAACTAAAAAGATGATGGAATTTTGTCGGAATAGATTTGAAAATCAAATTTGATATTTGAATCATGTAGTCCGAAACTTGATAAATTAAAATTGATGGAATTGGTTGTTGGAATGTAGGATCTCTGATCAACAAATCGCACAATATGTGGTTCACTCAAAGTGTGCTATTATGCTTTTTTAGCTATTACTAATTTGATTCTTTAATCACTACTTACGTTTATTGATATTTTATGATGGATTTGGAAAAATGTGATATGTTTTTGCAATCATACACATTATCTTGAATAGGAGCTTAAAATTAATATGTAGTCTTTCAATTTACCTGATAGTATGTCTGAATGGATCGATTGTGATGTGTCCGATGTCCGTAAATGAAAATATGATATTTGAACCTAAATAGTTCTAAATTCGAAAAACACCAAAAATGATGGAATTTTACCTGAATTGGATTCAAAATATCAAGTTTTGTTGATAATTGAATTGTTGGTATAAAAAGGTTGGATTGTGTTTTGGCCCTATGTCCCTAAAGTAAATATGATATTTGACCATTTGCGGTTCTAAATTCGAAAAACTAAAAAGATGATGGAATTTTGTCGGAATAGATTTGAAAATCAAATTTGATATTTGAATCAAGTTGTCCTAAACTTGATAAATTAAAATTGATGGAATCGGTTGTTGGAATGTAGGATCTCTGATCAACAAATCGCAAAATATGCGGTTCACTCAAGGTGTGCCATTATGCTTTTTTAGCTATTCCTAATTTGATTCTTTAATCACTACTTACGTTTATTGATATTTTATGATGGATTTGGAAAAATGTGATATGTTTTGGCAATCATACACATTATCTTGAATAGGAGCTTAAAATTAATATGTAGTCTTTCAATTTTCCTGATAGTATGTCTGAATGGATCGATTGTGATGTGTCCGATGTCCGTAATTGAAAATATGATATTTGAACCTAAATGGTTCTAAATTCGAAAAACACAAAAAATGATGGAATTTTACCCGAATTGGATTGAAAATATCAAGTTGTGTTAAACTTGACAATTGAATTGTTGGTATAAAAAGGTTGGATTGTGTTTTGTCCCTATGTCCCTAAAGTAAATATGATATTTAACCATTTGCGGTTCTAAATTCGAAAAACTAAAAAGATGATGGAATTTTGTCGGAATAGATTTGAAAATCAAATTTGATATCTGAATCATGTAGTCCGAAACTTGATAAATTAAAATTGATGGAATTGGTTGTTGGAATGTAGGATCTCTGATCAACAAATCGCACAATATGTGGTTCACTCAAAGTGTGCTATTATGCTTTTTTAGCTATTACTAATTCGATTCTTTAATCACTACTTACGTTTATTGATATTTTATGATGGATTTGGAAAAATGTGATATGTTTTTGCAATCATACACATTATCTTGAATAGGAGCTTAAAATTAATATGTAGTCATTCAATTTACCTGATAGTATGTCTGAATGGATCGATTGTGATGTGTCCGATGTCCGTAAATGAAAATATGATATTTGAACCTAAATAGTTCTAAATTCGAAAAACACCAAAAATGATGGAATTTTACCCGAATTGGATTGAAAATATCAAGTTGTGTTAAACTTGATAATTGAATTGTTGGTATAAAAAGGTTGGATTGTGTTTTGGCCCTATGTCCCTAAAGTAAATATGATATTTGACCATTTGCGGTTCTAAATTCGAAAAACTAAAAAGATGATGGAATTTTGTCGGAATAGATTTGAAAATCAAATTTGATATTTGAATCAAGTTGTCCTAAACTTGATAAATTAAAATTGATGGAATCGGTTGTTGGAATGTAGGATCTCTGATCAACAAATCGCAAAATATGCGGTTCACTCAAGGTGTGCCATTATGCTTTTTTAGCTATTCCTAATTTGATTCTTTAATCACTACTTACGTTTATTGATATTTTATGATGGATTTGGAAAAATGTGATATGTTTTGGCAATCATACACATTATCTTGAATAGGAGCTTAAAATTAATATGTAGTCTTTCAATTTTCCTGATAGTATGTCTGAATGGATCGATTGTGATGTGTCCGATGTCCGTAAAGGAAAATATGATATTTGAACTTAAATGGTTCTAAATTCGAAAAACACAAAAAATGATGGAATTTTACCCGAATTGGATTGAAAATATCAAGTTGTGTTAAACTTGATAATTGAATTGTTGGTATAAAAAGGTTGGATTGTGTTTCGTCCCTATGTCCCTTAAGTAAATATGATATTTGACCATTTGCGGTTCTAAATTCGAAAAACTAAAAAGATGATGGAATTTTGTCGGAATAGATTTGAAAATCAAATTTGATATTTGAATCAAGTTGTCCTAAACTTGATAAATTACAATTGATGGAATCGGTTGTTGGAATGTAGGATCTCTGATCAACAAATCGCAAAATATGCGGTTCACTCAAGGTATGCCATTATACTTTTTTAGCTATTCCTAATTTGATTCTTTAATCACTACTTACGTTTATTGATATTTTATGATGGATTTGGAAAAATGTGATATGTGTTTGCAATCATACACATTATCTTGAATAGGAGCTTAAAATTAATATGTAGTCTTTCAATTTACCTGATAGTATGTCTGAATGGATCGATTGTGATGTGTCCGATGTCCGTAAATGAAAATATGATATTTGAACCTAAATGGTTCTAAATTCGAAAAACACAAAAAATGATGGAATTTTACCTGAATTGGATTGAAAATATCAAGTTGTGTTAAACTTGATAATTGAATTGTTGGTATAAAAAGGTTGGATTGTGTTTTGTCCCTATGTCCCTAAAGTAAATATGATATTTAACCATTTGCGGTTCTAAATTCGAAAAACTAAAAAGATGATGGAATTTTGTCGGAATAGATTTGAAAATCAAATTTGATATTTGAATCATGTAGTCCGAAACTTGATAAATTAAAATTGATGGAATTGGTTGTTGGAATGTAGGATCTCTGATCAACAAATCGCACAATATGTGGTTCACTCAAAGTGTGCAATTATGCTTTTTTAGCTATTACTAATTTGATTCTTTAATCACTACTTACGTTTATTGATATTTTATGATGGATTTGGAAAAATGTGATATGTTTTTGCAATCATACACATTATCTTGAATAGGAGCTTAAAATAAATATGTAGTCTTTCAATTTACCTGATAGTATGTCTGAATGGATCGATTGTGATGTGTCCGATGTCCGTAAAGGAAAATATGATATTTGAACTTAAATGGTTCTAAATTCGAAAAACACAAAAAATGATGGAATTTTACCCGAATTGGATTGAAAATATCAAGTTGTGATAAACTTGATAATTGAATTGTTGGTATAAAAATGTTGGATTGTGTTTCGTCCCTATGTCCCTAAAGTAAATATGATATTTGACCATTTGCGGTTCTAAATTCGAAAAACTAAAAAGATGATGGAATTTTGTCGGAATAGATTAGAAAATCAAATTTGATATTTGAATCAAGTTGTCCTAAACTTGATAAATTAAAATTGCTGGAATCGGTTGTTGGAATGTAGGATCTCTGATCAACAAATCGCAAAATATGCGGTTCACTCAAGGTATGCCATTATACTTTTTTAGCTATTCCTAATTTGATTCTTTAATCACTACTTACGTTTATTGATATTTTATGATGGATTTGGAAAAATGTGATATGTGTTTGCAATCATACACATTATCTTGAATAGGAGCTTAAAATTAATATGTAGTCTTTCAATTTACCTGATAGTATGTCTGAATGGATCGATTGTGATGTGTCCGATGTCCGTAAATGAAAATATGATATTTGAACCTAAATGGTTCTAAATTCGAAAAACACAAAAAATGATGGAATTTTACCCGAATTGGATTGAAAATATCAAGTTGTGTTAAACTTGATAATTGAATTGTTGGTATAAAAAGGTTGGATTGTGTTTTGTCCCTATGTCCCTAAAGTAAATATGATATTTAACCATTTGCGGTTCTAAATTCGAAAAACTAAAAAGATGATGGAATTTTGTCGGAATAGATTTGAAAATCAAATTTGATATTTGAATCATGTAGTCCGAAACTTGATAAATTAAAATTGATGGAATTGGTTGTTGGAATGTAGGATCTCTGATCAACAAATCGCACAATATGTGGTTCACTCAAAGTGTGCTATTATGCTTTTTTAGCTATTACTAATTTGATTCTTTAATCACTACTTACGTTTATTGATATTTTATGATGGATTTGGAAAAATGTGATATGTTTTTGCAATCATACACATTATCTTGAATAGGAGCTTAAAATTAATATGTAGTCTTTCAATTTACCTGATAGTATGTCTGAATGGATCGATTGTGATGTGTCCGATGTCCGTAAATGAAAATAAGATATTTGAACCTAAATAGTTCTAAATTCGAAAAACACAAAAAAGGATGGAATTTTACCCGAATTGGATTGAAAATATCAAGTTGTGTTAAACTTGATAATTGAATTGTTGGTATAAAAAGGTTGGATTGTGTTTCGTCCCTATGTCCCTAAAGTAAATATGATATTTGACCATTTGCGGTTCTAAATTCGAAAAACTAAAAAGATGATGGAATTTTGTCGGAATAGATTTGAAAATCAAATTTGATATTTGAATCAAGTTGTCCTAAACTTGATAAATTAAAATTGCTGGAATCGGTTGTTGGAATGTAGGATCTCTGATCAACAAATCGCAAAATATGCGGTTCACTCAAGGTATGCCATTATACTTTTTTAGCTATTCCTAATTTGATTCTTTAATCACTACTTACGTTTATTGATATTTTATGATGGATTTGGAAAAATGTGATATGTGTTTGCAATCATACACATTATCTTGAATAGGAGCTTAAAATTAATATGTAGTCTTTCAATTTACCTGATAGTATGTCTGAATGGATCGATTGTGATGTGTCCGATGTCCGTAAATGAAAATATGATATTTGAACCTAAATGGTTCAAAATTCGAAAAACACAAAAAATGATGGAATTTTACCCGAATTGGATTGAAAATATCAAGTTGTGTTAAACTTGATAATTGAATTGTTGGTATAAAAAGGTTGGATTGTGTTTTGTCCCTATGTCCCTAAAGTAAATATGATATTTAACCATTTGCGGTTCTAAATTCGAAAAACTAAAAAGATGATGGAATTTTGTCGGAATAGATTTGAAAATCAAATTTGATATTTGAATCATGTAGTCCGAAACTTGATAAATTAAAATTGATGGAATTGGTTGTTGGAATGTAGGATCTCTGATCAACAAATCGCACAATATGTGGTTCACTCAAAGTGTGCTATTATGCTTTTTTAGCTATTACTAATTTGATTCTTTAATCACTACTTACGTTTATTGATATTTTATGATGGATTTGGAAAAATGTGATATGTTTTTGCAATCATACACATTATCTTGAATAGGAGCTTAAAATTAATATGTAGTCTTTCAATTTACCTGATAGTATGTCTGAATGGATCGATTGTGATGTGTCCGATGTCCGTAAATGAAAATATGATATTTGAACCTAAATAGTTCTAAATTCGAAAAACACAAAAAAGGATGGAATTTTACCCGAATTGGATTGAAAATATCAAGTTGTGTTAAACTTGATAATTGAATTGTTGGTATAAAAAGGTTGGATTGTGTTTTGGCCCTATGTCCCTAAAGTAAATATGATATTTGACCATTTGCGGTTCTAAATTCGAAAAACTAAAAAGATGATGGAATTTTGTCGGAATAGATTTGAAAATCAAATTTGATACTTGAATCAAGTTGTCCTAAACTTGATAAATTAAAATTGATGGAATCGGTTGTTGGAATGTAGGATCTCTGATCAACAAATCGCAAAATATGCGGTTCACTCAAGGTGTGCCATTATGCTTTTTTAGCTATTCCTAATTTGATTCTTTAATCACTACTTACGTTTAGTGATATTTTATGATGGATTTGGAAAAATGTGAAATGTTTTTGCAATCATACACATTATCTTGAATAGGAGCTTAAAATTAATATGTAGTCTTTCAATTTTCCTGATAGTATGTCTGAATGGATCGATTGTGATGTGTCCGATGTCCGTAAATGAAAATATGATATTTGAACCTAAATAGTTCTAAATTCGAAAAACACAAAAAATGATGGAATTTTACCCGAATTGGATTGAAAATATCAAGTTGTGTTAAACTCTATAATTGAATTGTTGGTATAAAAAGGTTGGATTGTGTTTTGTCCCTAAAGTAAATATGATATTTAACCATTTGCGGTTCTAAATTCGAAAAACTAAAAAGATGATGGAATTTTGTCGGAATAGATTTGAAAATCAAATTTGATATTTGAATCATGTAGTCCGAAACTTGATAAATTAAAATTGATGGAATTGGTTGTTGGAATGTAGGATCTCTGATCAACAAATCGCACAATATGTGGTTCACTCAAAGTGTGCTATTATGCTTTTTTAGCTATTACTAATTTGATTCTTTAATCACTACTTACGTTTATTGATATTTTATGATGGATTTGGAAAAATGTGATATGTTTTTGCAATCATACACATTATCTTGAATAGGAGCTTAAAATTAATATGTAGTCTTTCAATTTACCTGATAGTATGTCTGAATGGATCGATTGTGATGTGTCCGATGTCCGTAAATGAAAATATGATATTTGAACCTAAATAGTTCTAAATTCGAAAAACACAAAAAATGATGGAATTTTACCCGAATTGGATTGAAAATATCAAGTTGTGTTAAACTCTATAATTGAATTGTTGGTATAAAAAGGTTGGATTGTGTTTTGTCCCTAAAGTAAATATGATATTTGACCATTTGCGGTTCTAAATTCGAAAAACTAAAAAGATGATGGAATTTTGTCGGAATAGATTTGAAAATCAAATTTGATATTTGAATCATGTAGTCCGAAACTTGATAAATTAAAATTGATGGAATTGGTTGTTGGAATGTAGGATCTCTGATCAACAAATCGCACAATATGTGGTTCACTCAAAGTGTGCTATTATGCTTTTTTAGCTATTACTAATTTGATTCTTTAATCACTACTTACGTTTATTGATATTTTATGATGGATTTGGAAAAATGTGATATGTTTTTGCAATCATACACATTATCTTGAATAGGAGCTTAAAATTAATATGTAGTCTTTCAATTTACCTGATAGTATGTCTGAATGGATCGATTGTGATGTGTCCGATGTCCGTAAATGAAAATATGATATTTGAACCTAAATAGTTCTAAATTCGAAAAACACAAAAAATGATGGAATTTTACCCGAATTGGATTGAAAATATCAAGTTGTGTTAAACTTGATAATTGAATTGTTGGTATAAAAAGGTTGGATTGTGTTTTGGCCCTATGTCCCTAAAGTAAATATGATATTTGACCATTTGCGGTTCTAAATTCGAAAAACTAAAAAGATGATGGAATTTTGTCGGAATAGATTTGAAAATCAAATTTGATATTTGAATCAAGTTGTCCTAAACTTGATAAATTAAAATTGATGGAATCGGTTGTTGGAATGTAGGATCTCTGATCAACAAATCGCAAAATATGCGGTTCACTCAAGGTGTGCCATTATGCTTTTTTAGCTATTCCTAATTTGATTCTTTAATCACTACTTACGTTTAGTGATATTTTATGATGGATTTGGAAAAATGTGAAATGTTTTTGCAATCATACACATTATCTTGAATAGGAGCTTAAAATTAATATGTAGTCTTTCAATTTTCCTGATAGTATGTCTGAATGGATCGATTGTGATGTGTCCGATGTCCGTAAATGAAAATATGATATTTGAACCTAAATAGTTCTAAATTCGAAAAACACAAAAAATGATGGAATTTTACCCGAATTGGATTGAAAATATCAAGTTGTGTTAAACTTGATAATTGAATTGTTGGTATAAAAAGGTTGGATTGTGTTTTGTCCCTATGTCCCTAAAGTAAATATGATATTTGACCATTTGCGGTTCTAAATTCGAAAAACAAAAAAGATGATGGAATTTTGTCGGAATAGATTTGAAAATCAAATTTGATATTTGAATCGAGTTGTCCTAAACTTGATAAATTAAAATTGATGGAATCGGTGGTTGGAATGTAGGATCTCTAATCAACAAATCGCAAAATATGCGGTTCACTCAAGGTATGCCATTATGCTTTTTTAGCTATTCCTAATTTGATTCTTTAATCACTACTTACGTTTATTGATATTTTATGATGAATTTGGAAAAATGTGATATGTTTTTGCAATCATACACATTATCTTGAATAGGAGCTTAAAATAAATATGTAGTCTTTCAATTTACCTGAGATAGTATGTCTGAATGGATCGATTGTGATGTGTCCGATGTCCGTAAAGGAAAATATGATATTTGAACTTAAATGGTTCTAAATTCGAAAAACACAAAAAATGATGGAATTTTACCCGAATTGGATTGAAAATATCAAGTTGTGTTAAACTTGATAATTGAATTGTTGGTATAAAAAGGTTGGATTGTGTTTCGTCCCTATGTCCCTAAAGTAAATATGATATTTGACCATTTGCGGTTCTAAATTCGAAAAACTAAAAAGATGATGGAATTTTGTCGGAATAGATTTGAAAATCAAATTTGATATTTGAATCAAGTTGTCCTAAACTTGATAAATTAAAATTGATGGAATCGGTTGTTGGAATGTAGGATCTCTGATCAACAAATCGCAAAATATGCGGTTTACTCAAGGTATGCCATTATACTTTTTTAGCTATTCCTAATTTGATTCTTTAATCACTACTTACGTTTATTGATATTTTATGATGGATTTGGAAAAATGTGATATGTGTTTGCAATCATACACATTATCTTGAATAGGAGCTTAAAATTAATATGTAGTCTTTCAATTTACCTGATAGTATGTCTGAATGGATTGATTGTGATGTGTCCGATGTCCGTAAATGAAAATATGATATTTGAACCTAAATGGTTCTAAATTCGAAAAACACAAAAAATGATGGAATTTTACCCGAATTGGATTGAAAATATCAAGTTGTGTTAAACTTGATAATTGAATTGTTGGTATAAAAAGGTTAGATTGTGTTTTGTCCCTATGTCCCTAAAGTAAATATGATATTTAACCATTTGCGGTTCTAAATTCGAAAAACTAAAAAGATGATGGAATTTTGTCGGAATAGATTTGAAAATCAAATTTGATATTTGAATCATGTAGTCCGAAACTTGATAAATTAAAATTGATGGAATTGGTTGTTGGAATGTAGGATCTCTGATCAACAAATCGCACAATATGTGGTTCACTCAAAGTGTGCTATTATGCTTTTTTAGCTATTACTAATTTGATTCTTTAATCACTACTTACGTTTATGGATATTTTATGATGGATTTGGAAAAATGTGATATGTTTTTGCAATCATACACATTATCTTGAATAGGAGCTTAAAATAAATATGTAGTCTTTCAATTTACCGGATAGTATGTCTGAATGGATCGATTGTGATGTGTCCGATGTCCGTAAAGGAAAATATGATATTTGAACTTAAATGGTTCTAAATTCGAAAAACACAAAAAATGATGGAATTTTACCCGAATTGGATTGAAAATATCAAGTTGTGTTAAACTTGATAATTGAATTGTTGGTATAAAAAGGTTGGATTGTGTTTCGTCCCTATGTCCCTAAAGTAAATATGATATTTGACCATTTGCGGTTCTAAATTCGAAAAACTAAAAAGATGATGGAATTTAGTCGGAATAGATTTGAAAATCAAATTTGATATTTGAATCAAGTTGTCCTAAACTTGATAAATTAAAATTGATGGAATCGGTTGTTGGAATGTAGGATCTCTGATCAACAAATCGCAAAATATGCGGTTCACTCAAGGTATGCCATTATACTTTTTTAGCTATTCCTAATTTGATTCTTTAATCACTACTTACGTTTATTGATATTTTATGATGGATTTGGAAAAATGTGATATGTGTTTGCAATAATACACATTATCTTGAATAGGAGCTTAAAATTAATATGTAGTCTTTCAATTTACCTGATAGTATGTCTGAATGGATCGATTGTGATGTGTCCGATGTCCGTAAATGAAAATATGATATTTGAACCTAAATGGTTCTAAATTCGAAAAACACAAAAAATGATGGAATTTTACCCGAATTGGATTGAAAATATCAAGTGTGTTAAACTTGATAATTGAATTGTTGGTATAAAAAGGTTGGATTGTGTTTTGTCCCTATGTCCCTAAAGTAAATATGATATTTAACCATTTGCGGTTCTAAATTCGAAAAACTAAAAAGATGATGGAATTTTGTCGGAATAGATTTGAAAATCAAATTTGATATTTGAATCATGTAGTCCGAAACTTGATAAATTAAAATTGATGGAATTGGTTGTTGGAATGTAGGATCTCTGATCAACAAATCGCACAATATGTGGTTCACTCAAAGTGTGCTATTATGCTTTTTTAGCTATTACTAATTTGATTCTTTAATCACTACTTACGTTTATTGATATTTTATGATGGATTTGGAAAAATGTGAAATGTTTTTGCAATGATACACATTATCTTGAATAGGAGCTTAAAATTAATATGTAGTCTTTCAATTTTCCTGATAGTATGTCTGAATGGATCGATTGTGATGTGTCCGATGTCCGTAAATGAAAATATGATATTTGAACCTAAATAGTTCTAAATTCGAAAAACACAAAAAATGATGGAATTTTACCCGAATTGGATTGAAAATATCAAGTTGTGTTAAACTTGATAATTGAATTGTTGGTATAAAAAGGTTGGATCGTGTTTTGTCCCTATGTCCCTAAAGTAAATATGATATTTGACCATTTGCGGTTCTAAATTCGAAAAACAAAAAAGATGATGGAATTTTGTCGGAATAGATTTGAAAATCAAATTTGATATTTGAATCATGTAGTCCGAAACTTGATAAATTAAAATTGATGGAATTGGTTGTTGGAATGTAGGATCTCTGATCAACAAATCGCACAATATGTGGTTCACTCAAAGTGTGCTATTATGCTTTTTTAGCTATTACTAATTTGATTCTTTAATCACTACTTACGTTTATTGATATTTTATGATGGATTTGGAAAAATATGATATGTTTTTGCAATCATACACATTATCTTGAATAGGAGCTTAAAATTAATATGTAGTCTTTCAATTTACCTGATAGTATGTCTGAATGGATCGATTGTGATGTGTCCGATGTCCGTAAATGAAAATATGATATTTGAACCTAAATAGTTCTAAATTCGAAAAACACAAAAAAGGATGGAATTTTACCCGAATTGGATTGAAAATATCAAGTTGTGTTAAACTTGATAATTGAATTGTTGGTATAAAAAGGTTGGATTGTGTTTTGGCCCTATGTCCCTAAAGTAAATATGATATTTGACCATTTGCGGTTCTAAATTCGAAAAACTAAAAAGATGATGGAATTTTGTCGGAATAGATTTGAAAATCAAATTTGATATTTGAATCAAGTTGTCCTAAACTTGATAAATTAAAATTGATGGAATCGGTTGTTGGAATGTAGGATCTCTGATCAACAAATCGCAAAATATGCGGTTCACTCAAGGTGTGCCATTATGCTTTTTTAGCTATTCCTAATTTGATTCTTTAATCACTACTTACGTTTAGTGATATTTTATGATGGATTTGGAAAAATGTGAAATGTTTTTGCAATCATACACATTATCTTGAATAGGAGCTTAAAATTAATATGTAGTCTTTCAATTTTCCTGATAGTATGTCTGAATGGATCGATTGTGATGTGTCCGATGTCCGTAAATGAAAATATGATATTTGAACCTAAATAGTTCTAAATTCGAAAAACACAAAAAATGATGGAATTTTACCCGAATTGGATTGAAAATATCAAGTTGTGTTAAACTCTATAATTGAATTGTTGGTATAAAAAGGTTGGATTGTGTTTTGTCCCTAAAGTAAATATGATATTTGACCATTTGCGGTTCTAAATTCGAAAAACTAAAAAGATGATGGAATTTTGTCGGAATAGATTTGAAAATCAAATTTGATATTTGAATCATGTAGTCCGAAACTTGATAAATTAAAATTGATGGAATTGGTTGTTGGAATGTAGGATCTCTGATCAACAAATCGCACAATATGTGGTTCACTCAAAGTGTGCTATTATGCTTTTTTAGCTATTACTAATTTGATTCTTTAATCACTACTTACGTTTATTGATATTTTATGATGGATTTGGAAAAATGTGATATGTTTTTGCAATCATACACATTATCTTGAATAGGAGCTTAAAATTAATATGTAGTCTTTCAATTTACCTGATAGTATGTCTGAATGGATCGATTGTGATGTGTCCGATGTCCGTAAATGAAAATATGATATTTGAACCTAAATAGTTCTAAATTCGAAAAACACAAAAAAGGATGGAATTTTACCCGAATTGGATTGAAAATATCAAGTTGTGTTAAACTTGATAATTGAATTGTTGGTATAAAAAGGTTGGATTGTGTTTCGTCCCTATGTCCCTAAAGTAAATATGATATTTGACCATTTGCGGTTCTAAATTCGAAAAACTAAAAAGATGATGGAATTTTGTCGGAATAGATTTGAAAATCAAATTTGATATTTGAATCAAGTTGTCCTAAACTTGATAAATTAAAATTGCTGGAATCGGTTGTTGGAATGTAGGATCTCTGATCAACAAATCGCAAAATATGCGGTTCACTCAAGGTATGCCATTATACTTTTTTAGCTATTCCTAATTTGATTCTTTAATCACTACTTACGTTTATTGATATTTTATGATGGATTTGGAAAAATGTGATATGTGTTTGCAATCATACACATTATCTTGAATAGGAGCTTAAAATTAATATGTAGTCTTTCAATTTACCTGATAGTATGTCTGAATGGATCGATTGTGATGTGTCCGATGTCCGTAAATGAAAATATGATATTCGAACCTAAATAGTTCTAAATTCGAAAAACACAAAAAAGGATGGAATTTTACCCGAATTGGATTGAAAATATCAAGTTGTGTTAAACTTGATAATTGAATTGTTGGTATAAAAAGGTTGGATTGTGTTTCGTCCCTATGTCCCTAAAGTAAATATGATATTTGACCATTTGCGGTTCTAAATTCGAAAAACTAAAAAGATGATGGAATTTTGTCGGAATAGATTTGAAAATCAAATTTGATATTTGAATCAAGTTGTCCTAAACTTGATAAATTAAAATTGCTGGAATCGGTGGTTGGAATGTAGGATCTCTAATCAACAAATCGCAAAATATGCGGTTCACTCAAGGTATGCCATTATGCTTTTTTAGCTATTCCTAATTTGATTCTTTAATCACTACTTACGTTTATTGATATTTTATGATGAATTTGGAAAAATGTGATATGTTTTTGCAATCATACACATTATCTTGAATAGGAGCTTAAAATAAATATGTAGTCTTTCAATTTACCTGAGATAGTATGTCTGAATGGATCGATTGTGATGTGTCCGATGTCCGTAAAGGAAAATATGATATTTGAACTTAAATGGTTCTAAATTCGAAAAACACAAAAAATGATGGAATTTTACCCGAATTGGATTGAAAATATCAAGTTGTGTTAAACTTGATAATTGAATTGTTGGTATAAAAAGGTTGGATTGTGTTTCGTCCCTATGTCCCTAAAGTAAATATGATATTTGACCATTTGCGGTTCTAAATTCGAAAAACTAAAAAGATGATGGAATTTTGTCGGAATAGATTTGAAAATCAAATTTGATATTTGAATCAAGTTGTCCTAAACTTGATAAATTAAAATTGATGGAATCGGTTGTTGGAATGTAGGATCTCTGATCAACAAATCGCAAAATATGCGGTTTACTCAAGGTATGCCATTATACTTTTTTAGCTATTCCTAATTTGATTCTTTAATCACTACTTACGTTTATTGATATTTTATGATGGATTTGGAAAAATGTGATATGTGTTTGCAATCATACACATTATCTTGAATAGGAGCTTAAAATTAATATGTAGTCTTTCAATTTACCTGATAGTATGTCTGAATGGATTGATTGTGATGTGTCCGATGTCCGTAAATGAAAATATGATATTTGAACCTAAATGGTTCTAAATTCGAAAAACACAAAAAATGATGGAATTTTACCCGAATTGGATTGAAAATATCAAGTTGTGTTAAACTTGATAATTGAATTGTTGGTATAAAAAGGTTAGATTGTGTTTTGTCCCTATGTCCCTAAAGTAAATATGATATTTAACCATTTGCGGTTCTAAATTCGAAAAACTAAAAAGATGATGGAATTTTGTCGGAATAGATTTGAAAATCAAATTTGATATTTGAATCATGTAGTCCGAAACTTGATAAATTAAAATTGATGGAATTGGTTGTTGGAATGTAGGATCTCTGATCAACAAATCGCACAATATGTGGTTCACTCAAAGTGTGCTATTATGCTTTTTTAGCTATTACTAATTTGATTCTTTAATCACTACTTACGTTTATTGATATTTTATGATGGATTTGGAAAAATGTGATATGTTTTTGCAATCATACACATTATCTTGAATAGGAGCTTAAAATAAATATGTAGTCTTTCAATTTACCGGATAGTATGTCTGAATGGATCGATTGTGATGTGTCCGATGTCCGTAAAGGAAAATATGATATTTGAACTTAAATGGTTCTAAATTCGAAAAACACAAAAAAAGATGGAATTTTACCCGAATTGGATTGAAAATATCAAGTTGTGTTAAACTTGATAATTGAATTGTTGGTATAAAAAGGTTGGATTGTGTTTCGTCCCTATGTCCCTAAAGTAAATATGATATTTGACCATTTGCGGTTCTAAATTCGAAAAACTAAAAAGATGATGGAATTTTGTCGGAATAGATTTGAAAATCAAATTTGATATTTGAATCAAGTTGTCCTAAACTTGATAAATTAAAATTGATGGAATCGGTTGTTGGAATGTAGGATCTCTGATCAACAAATCGCAAAATATGCGGTTCACTCAAGGTATGCCATTATACTTTTTTAGCTATTCCTAATTTGATTCTTTAATCACTACTTACGTTTATTGATATTTTATGATGGATTTGGAAAAATGTGATATGTGTTTGCAATCATACACATTATCTTGAATAGGAGCTTAAAATTAATATGTAGTCTTTCAATTTACCTGATAGTATGTCTGAATGGATCGATTGTGATGTGTCCGATGTCCGTAAATGAAAATATGATATTTGAACCTAAATGGTTCTAAATTCGAAAAACACAAAAAATGATGGAATTTTACCCGAATTGGATTGAAAATATCAAGTGTGTTAAACTTGATAATTGAATTGTTGGTATAAAAAGGTTGGATTGTGTTTTGTCCCTATGTCCCTAAAGTAAATATGATATTTAACCATTTGCGGTTCTAAATTCGAAAAACTAAAAAGATGATGGAATTTTGTCGGAATAGATTTGAAAATCAAATTTGATATTTGAATCATGTAGTCCGAAACTTGATAAATTAAAATTGATGGAATTGGTTGTTGGAATGTAGGATCTCTGATCAACAAATCGCACAATATGTGGTTCACTCAAAGTGTGCTATTATGCTTTTTTAGCTATTACTAATTTGATTCTTTAATCACTACTTACGTTTATTGATATTTTATGATGGATTTGGAAAAATGTGAAATGTTTTTGCAATCATACACATTATCTTGAATAGGAGCTTAAAATTAATATGTAGTCTTTCAATTTTCCTGATAGTATGTCTGAATGGATCGATTGTGATGTGTCCGATGTCCGTAAATGAAAATATGATATTTGAACCTAAATAGTTCTAAATTCGAAAAACACAAAAAATGATGGAATTTTACCCGAATTGGATTGAAAATATCAAGTTGTGTTAAACTTGATAATTGAATTGTTGGTATAAAAAGGTTGGATCGTGTTTTGTCCCTATGTCCCTAAAGTAAATATGATATTTGACCATTTGCGGTTCTAAATTCGAAAAACAAAAAAGATGATGGAATTTTGTCGGAATAGATTTGAAAATCAAATTTGATATTTGAATCATGTAGTCCGAAACTTGATAAATTAAAATTGATGGAATTGGTTGTTGGAATGTAGGATCTCTGATCAACAAATCGCACAATATGTGGTTCACTCAAAGTGTGCTATTATGCTTTTTTAGCTATTACTAATTTGATTCTTTAATCACTACTTACGTTTATTGATATTTTATGATGGATTTGGAAAAATGTGATATGTTTTTGCAATCATACACATTATCTTGAATAGGAGCTTAAAATTAATATGTAGTCTTTCAATTTACCTGATAGTATGTCTGAATGGATCGATTGTGATGTGTCCGATGTCCGTAAATGAAAATATGATATTTGAACCTAAATAGTTCTAAATTCGAAAAACACAAAAAAGGATGGAATTTTACCCGAATTGGATTGAAAATATCAAGTTGTGTTAAACTTGATAATTGAATTGTTGGTATAAAAAGGTTGGATTGTGTTTTGGCCCTATGTCCCTAAAGTAAATATGATATTTGACCATTTGCGGTTCTAAATTCGAAAAACAAAAAAGATGATGGAATTTTGTCGGAATAGATTTGAAAATCAAATTTGATATTTGAATCAAGTTGTCCTAAACTTGATAAATTAAAATTGATGGAATCGGTTGTTGGAATGTAGGATCTCTGATCAACAAATCGCAAAATATGCGGTTCACTCAAGGTGTGCCATTATGCTTTTTTAGCTATTCCTAATTTGATTCTTTAATCACTACTTACGTTTAGTGATATTTTATGATGGATTTGGAAAAATGTGAAATGTTTTTGCAATCATACACATTATCTTGAATAGGAGCTTAAAATTAATATGTAGTCTTTCAATTTTCCTGATAGTATGTCTGAATGGATCGATTGTGATGTGTCCGATGTCCGTAAATGAAAATATGATATTTGAACCACAATAGTTCTAAATTCGAAAAACACAAAAAATGATGGAATTTTACCCGAATTGGATTGAAAATATCAAGTTGTGTTAAACTCTATAATTGAATTGTTGGTATAAAAAGGTTGGATTGTGTTTTGTCCCTAAAGTAAATATGATATTTGACCATTTGCGGTTCTAAATTCGAAAAACTAAAAAGATGATGGAATTTTGTCGGAATAGATTTGAAAATCAAATTTGATATTTGAATCATGTAGTCCGAAACTTGATAAATTAAAATTGATGGAATTGGTTGTTGGAATGTAGGATCTCTGATCAACAAATCACACAATATGTGGTTCACTCAAAGTGTGCTATTATGCTTTTTTAGCTATTACTAATTTGATTCTTTAATCACTACTTACGTTTATTGATATTTTATGATGGATTTGGAAAAATGTGATATGTTTTTGCAATCATACACATTATCTTGAATAGGAGCTTAAAATTAATATGTAGTCTTTCAATTTACCTGATAGTATGTCTGAATGGATCGATTGTGATGTGTCCGATGTCCGTAAATGAAAATATGATATTTGAACCTAAATAGTTCTAAATTCGAAAAACACAAAAAATGATGGAATTTTACCCGAATTGGATTGAAAATATCAAGTTGTGTTAAACTTGATAATTGAATTGTTGGTATAAAAAGGTTGGATTGTGTTTTGGCCCTATGTCCCTAAAGTAAATATGATATTTGACCATTTGCGGTTCTAAATTCGAAAAACTAAAAAGATGATGGAATTTTGTCGGAATAGATTTGAAAATCAAATTTGATATTTGAATCAAGTTGTCCTAAACTTGATAAATTAAAATTGATGGAATCGGTTGTTGGAATGTAGGATCTCTGATCAACAAATCGCAAAATATGCGGTTCACTCAAGGTGTGCCATTATGCTTTTTTAGCTATTCCTAATTTGATTCTTTAATCACTACTTACGTTTAGTGATATTTTATGATGGATTTGGAAAAATGTGAAATGTTTTTGCAATCATACACATTATCTTGAATAGGAGCTTAAAATTAATATGTAGTCTTTCAATTTTCCTGATAGTATGTCTGAATGGATCGATTGTGATGTGTCCGATGTCCGTAAATGAAAATATGATATTTGAACCTAAATAGTTCTAAATTCGAAAAACACAAAAAATGATGGAATTTTACCCGAATTGGATTGAAAATATCAAGTTGTGTTAAACTTGATAATTGAATTGTTGGTATAAAAAGGTTGGATTGTGTTTTGTCCCTATGTCCCTAAAGTAAATATGATATTTGACCATTTGCGGTTCTAAATTCGAAAAACAAAAAAGATGATGGAATTTTGTCGGAATGGATTTGAAAATCAAATTTGATATTTGAATCGAGTTGTCCTAAACTTGATAAATTAAAATTGATGGAATCGGTGGTTGGAATGTAGGATCTCTAATCAACAAATCGCAAAATATGCGGTTCACTCAAGGTATGCCATTATGCTTTTTTAGCTATTCCTAATTTGATTCTTTAATCACTACTTACGTTTATTGATATTTTATGATGAATTTGGAAAAATGTGATATGTTTTTGCAATCATACACATTATCTTGAATAGGAGCTTAAAATAAATATGTAGTCTTTCAATTTACCTGAGATAGTATGTCTGAATGGATCGATTGTGATGTGTCCGATGTCCGTAAAGGAAAATATGATATTTGAACTTAAATGGTTCTAAATTCGAAAAACACAAAAAATGATGGAATTTTACCCGAATTGGATTGAAAATATCAAGTTGTGTTAAACTTGATAATTGAATTGTTGGTATAAAAAGGTTGGATTGTGTTTCGTCCCTATGTCCCTAAAGTAAATATGATATTTGACCATTTGCGGTTCTAAATTCGAAAAACTAAAAAGATGATGGAATTTTGTCGGAATAGATTTGAAAATCAAATTTGATATTTGAATCAAGTTGTCCTAAACTTGATAAATTAAAATTGATGGAATTGGTTGTTGGAATGTAGGATCTCTGATCAACAAATCGCAAAATATGCGGTTTACTCATGGTATGCCATTATACTTTTTTAGCTATTCCTAATTTGATTCTTTAATCACTACTTACGTTTATTGATATTTTATGATGGATTTGGAAAAATGTGATATGTGTTTGCAATCATACACATTATCTTGAATAGGAGCTTAAAATTAATATGTAGTCTTTCAATTTACCTGATAGTATGTCTGAATGGATCGATTGTGATGTGTCCGATGTCCGTAAATGAAAATATGATATTTGAACCTAAATGGTTCTAAATTCGAAAAACACAAAAAATGATGGAATTTTACCCGAATTGGATTGAAAATATCAAGTGTGTTAAACTTGATAATTGAATTGTTGGTATAAAAAGGTTGGATTGTGTTTTGTCCCTATGTCCCTAAAGTAAATATGATATTTAACCATTTGCGGTTCTAAATTCGAAAAACTAAAAAGATGATGGAATTTTGTCGGAATAGATTTGAAAATCAAATTTGATATTTGAATCATGTAGTCCGAAACTTGATAAATTAAAATTGATGGAATTGGTTGTTGGAATGTAGGATCTCTGATCAACAAATCGCACAATATGTGGTTCACTCAAAGTGTGCTATTATGCTTTTTTAGCTATTACTAATTTGATTCTTTAATCACTACTTACGTTTATTGATATTTTATGATGGATTTGGAAAAATGTGAAATGTTTTTGCAATCATACACATTATCTTGAATAGGAGCTTAAAATTAATATGTAGTCTTTCAATTTTCCTGATAGTATGTCTGAATGGATCGATTGTGATGTGTCCGATGTCCGTAAATGAAAATATGATATTTGAACCTAAATAGTTCTAAATTCGAAAAACACAAAAAATGATGGAATTTTACCCGAATTGGATTGAAAATATCAAGTTGTGTTAAACTTGATAATTGAATTGTTGGTATAAAAAGGTTGGATCGTGTTTTGTCCTTATGTCCCTAAAGTAAATATGATATTTGACCATTTGCGGTTCTAAATTCGAAAAACAAAAAAGATGATGGAATTTTGTCGGAATAGATTTGAAAATCAAATTTGATATTTGAATCATGTAGTCCGAAACTTGATAAATTAAAATTGATGGAATTGGTTGTTGGAATGTAGGATCTCTGATCAACAAATCGCACAATATGTGGTTCACTCAAAGTGTGCTATTATGCTTTTTTAGCTATTACTAATTTGATTCTTTAATCACTACTTACGTTTATTGATATTTTATGATGGATTTGGAAAAATGTGATATGTTTTTGCAATCATACACATTATCTTGAATAGGAGCTTAAAATTAATATGTAGTCTTTCAATTTACCTGATAGTATGTCTGAATGGATCGATTGTGATGTGTCCGATGTCCGTAAATGAAAATATGATATTTGAACCTAAATAGTTCTAAATTCGAAAAACACAAAAAATGATGGAATTTTACCCGAATTGGATTGAAAATATCAAGTTGTGTTAAACTTGATAATTGAATTGTTGGTATAAAAAGGTTGGATTGTGTTTTGGCCCTATGTCCCTAAAGTAAATATGATATTTGACCATTTGCGGTTCTAAATTCGAAAAACAAAAAAGATGATGGAATTTTGTCGGAATAGATTTGAAAATCAAATTTGATATTTGAATCAAGTTGTCCTAAACTTGATAAATTAAAATTGATGGAATCGGTTGTTGGAATGTAGGATCTCTGATCAACAAATCGCAAAATATGCGGTTCACTCAAGGTATGCCATTATACTTTTTTAGCTATTCCTAATTTGATTCTTTAATCACTACTTACGTTTATTGATATTTTATGATGGATTTGGAAAAATGTGATATGTGTTTGCAATCATACACATTATCTTGAATAGGAGCTTAAAATTAATATGTAGTCTTTCAATTTACCTGATAGTATGTCTGAATGGATCGATTGTGATGTGTCCGATGTCCGTAAATGAAAATATGATATTTGAACCTAAATGGTTCTAAATTCGAAAAACACAAAAAATGATGGAATTTTACCCGAATTGGATTGAAAATATCAAGTGTGTTAAACTTGATAATTGAATTGTTGGTATAAAAAGGTTGGATTGTGTTTTGTCCCTATGTCCCTAAAGTAAATATGATATTTAACCATTTGCGGTTCTAAATTCGAAAAACTAAAAAGATGATGGAATTTTGTCGGAATAGATTTGAAAATCAAATTTGATATTTGAATCATGTAGTCCGAAACTTGATAAATTAAAATTGATGGAATTGGTTGTTGGAATGTAGGATCTCTGATCAACAAATCGCACAATATGTGGTTCACTCAAAGTGTGCTATTATGCTTTTTTAGCTATTACTAATTTGATTCTTTAATCACTACTTACGTTTATTGATATTTTATGATGGATTTGGAAAAATGTGAAATGTTTTTGCAATCATACACATTATCTTGAATAGGAGCTTAAAATTAATATGTAGTCTTTCAATTTACCTGATAGTATGTCTGAATGGATCGATTGTGATGTGTCCGATGTCCGTAAATGAAAATATGATATTTGAACCTAAATGGTTCTAAATTCGAAAAACACAAAAAATGATGGAATTTTACCCGAATTGGATTGAAAATATCAAGTGTGTTAAACTTGATAATTGAATTGTTGGTATAAAAAGGTTGGATTGTGTTTTGTCCCTATGTCCCTAAAGTAAATATGATATTTAACCATTTGCGGTTCTAAATTCGAAAAACTAAAAAGATGATGGAATTTTGTCGGAATAGATTTGAAAATCAAATTTGATATTTGAATCATGTAGTCCGAAACTTGATAAATTAAAATTGATGGAATTGGTTGTTGGAATGTAGGATCTCTGATCAACAAATCGCACAATATGTGGTTCACTCAAAGTGTGCTATTATGCTTTTTTAGCTATTACTAATTTGATTCTTTAATCACTACTTACGTTTATTGATATTTTATGATGGATTTGGAAAAATGTGAAATGTTTTTGCAATCATACACATTATCTTGAATAGGAGCTTAAAATTAATATGTAGTCTTTCAATTTTCCTGATAGTATGTCTGAATGGATCGATTGTGATGTGTCCGATGTCCGTAAATGAAAATATGATATTTGAACCTAAATAGTTCTAAATTCGAAAAACACAAAAAATGATGGAATTTTACCCGAATTGGATTGAAAATATCAAGTTGTGTTAAACTTGATAATTGAATTGTTGGTATAAAAAGGTTGGATCGTGTTTTGTCCCTATGTCCCTAAAGTAAATATGATATTTGACCATTTGCGGTTCTAAATTCGAAAAACAAAAAAGATGATGGAATTTTGTCGGAATAGATTTGAAAATCAAATTTGATATTTGAATCATGTAGTCCGAAACTTGATAAATTAAAATTGATGGAATTGGTTGTTGGAATGTAGGATCTCTGATCAACAAATCGCACAATATGTGGTTCACTCAAAGTGTGCTATTATGCTTTTTTAGCTATTACTAATTTGATTCTTTAATCACTACTTACGTTTATTGATATTTTATGATGGATTTGGAAAAATGTGATATGTTTTTGCAATCATACACATTATCTTGAATAGGAGCTTAAAATTAATATGTAGTCTTTCAATTTACCTGATAGTATGTCTGAATGGATCGATTGTGATGTGTCCGATGTCCGTAAATGAAAATATGATATTTGAACCTAAATAGTTCTAAATTCGAAAAACACAAAAAAGGATGGAATTTTACCCGAATTGGATTGAAAATATCAAGTTGTGTTAAACTTGATAATTGAATTGTTGGTATAAAAAGGTTGGATTGTGTTTTGGCCCTATGTCCCTAAAGTAAATATGATATTTGACCATTTGCGGTTCTAAATTCGAAAAACAAAAAAGATGATGGAATTTTGTCGGAATAGATTTGAAAATCAAATTTGATATTTGAATCAAGTTGTCCTAAACTTGATAAATTAAAATTGATGGAATCGGTTGTTGGAATGTAGGATCTCTGATCAACAAATCGCAAAATATGCGGTTCACTCAAGGTGTGCCATTATGCTTTTTTAGCTATTCCTAATTTGATTCTTTAATCACTACTTACGTTTAGTGATATTTTATGATGGATTTGGAAAAATGTGAAATGTTTTTGCAATCATACACATTATCTTGAATAGGAGCTTAAAATTAATATGTAGTCTTTCAATTTTCCTGATAGTATGTCTGAATGGATCGATTGTGATGTGTCCGATGTCCGTAAATGAAAATATGATATTTGAACCACAATAGTTCTAAATTCGAAAAACACAAAAAATGATGGAATTTTACCCGAATTGGATTGAAAATATCAAGTTGTGTTAAACTCTATAATTGAATTGTTGGTATAAAAAGGTTGGATTGTGTTTTGTCCCTAAAGTAAATATGATATTTGACCATTTGCGGTTCTAAATTCGAAAAACTAAAAAGATGATGGAATTTTGTCGGAATAGATTTGAAAATCAAATTTGATATTTGAATCATGTAGTCCGAAACTTGATAAATTAAAATTGATGGAATTGGTTGTTGGAATGTAGGATCTCTGATCAACAAATCACACAATATGTGGTTCACTCAAAGTGTGCTATTATGCTTTTTTAGCTATTACTAATTTGATTCTTTAATCACTACTTACGTTTATTGATATTTTATGATGGATTTGGAAAAATGTGATATGTTTTTGCAATCATACACATTATCTTGAATAGGAGCTTAAAATTAATATGTAGTCTTTCAATTTACCTGATAGTATGTCTGAATGGATCGATTGTGATGTGTCCGATGTCCGTAAATGAAAATATGATATTTGAACCTAAATAGTTCTAAATTCGAAAAACACAAAAAATGATGGAATTTTACCCGAATTGGATTGAAAATATCAAGTTGTGTTAAACTTGATAATTGAATTGTTGGTATAAAAAGGTTGGATTGTGTTTTGGCCCTATGTCCCTAAAGTAAATATGATATTTGACCATTTGCGGTTCTAAATTCGAAAAACTAAAAAGATGATGGAATTTTGTCGGAATAGATTTGAAAATCAAATTTGATATTTGAATCAAGTTGTCCTAAACTTGATAAATTAAAATTGATGGAATCGGTTGTTGGAATGTAGGATCTCTGATCAACAAATCGCAAAATATGCGGTTCACTCAAGGTGTGCCATTATGCTTTTTTAGCTATTCCTAATTTGATTCTTTAATCACTACTTACGTTTAGTGATATTTTATGATGGATTTGGAAAAATGTGAAATGTTTTTGCAATCATACACATTATCTTGAATAGGAGCTTAAAATTAATATGTAGTCTTTCAATTTTCCTGATAGTATGTCTGAATGGATCGATTGTGATGTGTCCGATGTCCGTAAATGAAAATATGATATTTGAACCTAAATAGTTCTAAATTCGAAAAACACAAAAAATGATGGAATTTTACCCGAATTGGATTGAAAATATCAAGTTGTGTTAAACTTGATAATTGAATTGTTGGTATAAAAAGGTTGGATTGTGTTTTGTCCCTATGTCCCTAAAGTAAATATGATATTTGACCATTTGCGGTTCTAAATTCGAAAAACAAAAAAGATGATGGAATTTTGTCGGAATGGATTTGAAAATCAAATTTGATATTTGAATCGAGTTGTCCTAAACTTGATAAATTAAAATTGATGGAATCGGTGGTTGGAATGTAGGATCTCTAATCAACAAATCGCAAAATATGCGGTTCACTCAAGGTATGCCATTATGCTTTTTTAGCTATTCCTAATTTGATTCTTTAATCACTACTTACGTTTATTGATATTTTATGATGAATTTGGAAAAATGTGATATGTTTTTGCAATCATACACATTATCTTGAATAGGAGCTTAAAATAAATATGTAGTCTTTCAATTTACCTGAGATAGTATGTCTGAATGGATCGATTGTGATGTGTCCGATGTCCGTAAAGGAAAATATGATATTTGAACTTAAATGGTTCTAAATTCGAAAAACACAAAAAATGATGGAATTTTACCCGAATTGGATTGAAAATATCAAGTTGTGTTAAACTTGATAATTGAATTGTTGGTATAAAAAGGTTGGATTGTGTTTCGTCCCTATGTCCCTAAAGTAAATATGATATTTGACCATTTGCGGTTCTAAATTCGAAAAACTAAAAAGATGATGGAATTTTGTCGGAATAGATTTGAAAATCAAATTTGATATTTGAATCAAGTTGTCCTAAACTTGATAAATTAAAATTGATGGAATTGGTTGTTGGAATGTAGGATCTCTGATCAACAAATCGCAAAATATGCGGTTTACTCATGGTATGCCATTATACTTTTTTAGCTATTCCTAATTTGATTCTTTAATCACTACTTACGTTTATTGATATTTTATGATGGATTTGGAAAAATGTGATATGTGTTTGCAATCATACACATTATCTTGAATAGGAGCTTAAAATTAATATGTAGTCTTTCAATTTACCTGATAGTATGTCTGAATGGATCGATTGTGATGTGTCCGATGTCCGTAAATGAAAATATGATATTTGAACCTAAATGGTTCTAAATTCGAAAAACACAAAAAATGATGGAATTTTACCCGAATTGGATTGAAAATATCAAGTGTGTTAAACTTGATAATTGAATTGTTGGTATAAAAAGGTTGGATTGTGTTTTGTCCCTATGTCCCTAAAGTAAATATGATATTTAACCATTTGCGGTTCTAAATTCGAAAAACTAAAAAGATGATGGAATTTTGTCGGAATAGATTTGAAAATCAAATTTGATATTTGAATCATGTAGTCCGAAACTTGATAAATTAAAATTGATGGAATTGGTTGTTGGAATGTAGGATCTCTGATCAACAAATCGCACAATATGTGGTTCACTCAAAGTGTGCTATTATGCTTTTTTAGCTATTACTAATTTGATTCTTTAATCACTACTTACGTTTATTGATATTTTATGATGGATTTGGAAAAATGTGAAATGTTTTTGCAATCATACACATTATCTTGAATAGGAGCTTAAAATTAATATGTAGTCTTTCAATTTTCCTGATAGTATGTCTGAATGGATCGATTGTGATGTGTCCGATGTCCGTAAATGAAAATATGATATTTGAACCTAAATAGTTCTAAATTCGAAAAACACAAAAAATGATGGAATTTTACCCGAATTGGATTGAAAATATCAAGTTGTGTTAAACTTGATAATTGAATTGTTGGTATAAAAAGGTTGGATCGTGTTTTGTCCTTATGTCCCTAAAGTAAATATGATATTTGACCATTTGCGGTTCTAAATTCGAAAAACAAAAAAGATGATGGAATTTTGTCGGAATAGATTTGAAAATCAAATTTGATATTTGAATCATGTAGTCCGAAACTTGATAAATTAAAATTGATGGAATTGGTTGTTGGAATGTAGGATCTCTGATCAACAAATCGCACAATATGTGGTTCACTCAAAGTGTGCTATTATGCTTTTTTAGCTATTACTAATTTGATTCTTTAATCACTACTTACGTTTATTGATATTTTATGATGGATTTGGAAAAATGTGATATGTTTTTGCAATCATACACATTATCTTGAATAGGAGCTTAAAATTAATATGTAGTCTTTCAATTTACCTGATAGTATGTCTGAATGGATCGATTGTGATGTGTCCGATGTCCGTAAATGAAAATATGATATTTGAACCTAAATAGTTCTAAATTCGAAAAACACAAAAAATGATGGAATTTTACCCGAATTGGATTGAAAATATCAAGTTGTGTTAAACTTGATAATTGAATTGTTGGTATAAAAAGGTTGGATTGTGTTTTGGCCCTATGTCCCTAAAGTAAATATGATATTTGACCATTTGCGGTTCTAAATTCGAAAAACAAAAAAGATGATGGAATTTTGTCGGAATAGATTTGAAAATCAAATTTGATATTTGAATCAAGTTGTCCTAAACTTGATAAATTAAAATTGATGGAATCGGTTGTTGGAATGTAGGATCTCTGATCAACAAATCGCAAAATATGCGGTTCACTCAAGGTATGCCATTATACTTTTTTAGCTATTCCTAATTTGATTCTTTAATCACTACTTACGTTTATTGATATTTTATGATGGATTTGGAAAAATGTGATATGTGTTTGCAATCATACACATTATCTTGAATAGGAGCTTAAAATTAATATGTAGTCTTTCAATTTACCTGATAGTATGTCTGAATGGATCGATTGTGATGTGTCCGATGTCCGTAAATGAAAATATGATATTTGAACCTAAATGGTTCTAAATTCGAAAAACACAAAAAATGATGGAATTTTACCCGAATTGGATTGAAAATATCAAGTGTGTTAAACTTGATAATTGAATTGTTGGTATAAAAAGGTTGGATTGTGTTTTGTCCCTATGTCCCTAAAGTAAATATGATATTTAACCATTTGCGGTTCTAAATTCGAAAAACTAAAAAGATGATGGAATTTTGTCGGAATAGATTTGAAAATCAAATTTGATATTTGAATCATGTAGTCCGAAACTTGATAAATTAAAATTGATGGAATTGGTTGTTGGAATGTAGGATCTCTGATCAACAAATCGCACAATATGTGGTTCACTCAAAGTGTGCTATTATGCTTTTTTAGCTATTACTAATTTGATTCTTTAATCACTACTTACGTTTATTGATATTTTATGATGGATTTGGAAAAATGTGAAATGTTTTTGCAATCATACACATTATCTTGAATAGGAGCTTAAAATTAATATGTAGTCTTTCAATTTACCTGATAGTATGTCTGAATGGATCGATTGTCATGTGTCCGATGTCCGTAAATGAAAATATGATATTTGAACCTAAATGGTTCTAAATTCGAAAAACACAAAAAATGATGGAATTTTACCCGAATTGGATTGAAAATATCAAGTGTGTTAAACTTGATAATTGAATTGTTGGTATAAAAAGGTTGGATTGTGTTTTGTCCCTATGTCCCTAAAGTAAATATGATATTTAACCATTTGCGGTTCTAAATTCGAAAAACTAAAAAGATGATGGAATTTTGTCGGAATAGATTTGAAAATCAAATTTGATATTTGAATCATGTAGTCCGAAACTTGATAAATTAAAATTGATGGAATTGGTTGTTGGAATGTAGGATCTCTGATCAACAAATCGCACAATATGTGGTTCACTCAAAGTGTGCTATTATGCTTTTTTAGCTATTACTAATTTGATTCTTTAATCACTACTTACGTTTATTGATATTTTATGATGGATTTGGAAAAATGTGAAATGTTTTTGCAATCATACACATTATCTTGAATAGGAGCTTAAAATTAATATGTAGTCTTTCAATTTTCCTGATAGTATGTCTGAATGGATCGATTGTGATGTGTCCGATGTCCGTAAATGAAAATATGATATTTGAACCTAAATAGTTCTAAATTCGAAAAACACAAAAAATGATGGAATTTTACCCGAATTGGATTGAAAATATCAAGTTGTGTTAAACTTGATAATTGAATTGTTGGTATAAAAAGGTTGGATCGTGTTTTGTCCTTATGTCCCTAAAGTAAATATGATATTTGACCATTTGCGGTTCTAAATTCGAAAAACAAAAAAGATGATGGAATTTTGTCGGAATAGATTTGAAAATCAAATTTGATATTTGAATCATGTAGTCCGAAACTTGATAAATTAAAATTGATGGAATTGGTTGTTGGAATGTAGGATCTCTGATCAACAAATCGCACAATATGTGGTTCACTCAAAGTGTGCTATTATGCTTTTTTAGCTATTACTAATTTGATTCTTTAATCACTACTTACGTTTATTGATATTTTATGATGGATTTGGAAAAATGTGATATGTTTTTGCAATCATACACATTATCTTGAATAGGAGCTTAAAATTAATATGTAGTCTTTCAATTTACCTGATAGTATGTCTGAATGGATCGATTGTGATGTGTCCGATGTCCGTAAATGAAAATATGATATTTGAACCTAAATAGTTCTAAATTCGAAAAACACAAAAAATGATGGAATTTTACCCGAATTGGATTGAAAATATCAAGTTGTGTTAAACTTGATAATTGAATTGTTGGTATAAAAAGGTTGGATTGTGTTTTGGCCCTATGTCCCTAAAGTAAATATGATATTTGACCATTTGCGGTTCTAAATTCGAAAAACAAAAAAGATGATGGAATTTTGTCGGAATAGATTTGAAAATCAAATTTGATATTTGAATCAAGTTGTCCTAAACTTGATAAATTAAAATTGATGGAATCGGTTGTTGGAATGTAGGATCTCTGATCAACAAATCGCAAAATATGCGGTTCACTCAAGGTGTGCCATTATGCTTTTTTAGCTATTCCTAATTTGATTCTTTAATCACTACTTACGTTTAGTGATATTTTATGATGGATTTGGAAAAATGTGAAATGTTTTTGCAATCATACACATTATCTTGAATAGGAGCTTAAAATTAATATGTAGTCTTTCAATTTACCTAATAGTATGTCTGAATGGATCGATTGTGATGTGTCCGATGTCCGTAAATGAAAATATGATATTTGAACCTAAATAGTTCTAAATTCGAAAAACACAAAAAAGGATGGAATTTTACCCGAATTGGATTGAAAATATCAAGTTGTGTTAAACTTGATAATTGAATTGTTGGTATAAAAAGGTTGGATTGTGTTTCGTCCCTATGTCCCTAAAGTAAATATGATATTTGACCATTTGCGGTTCTAAATTCGAAAAACTAAAAAGATGATGGAATTTTGTCGGAATAGATTTGAAAATCAAATTTGATATTTGAATCATGTAGTCCGAAACTTGATAAATTAAAATTGATGGAATTGGTTGTTGGAATGTAGGATCTCTGATCAACAAATCGCACAATATGTGGTTCACTCAAAGTGTGCTATTATGCTTTTTCAGCTATTACTAATTTGATTCTTTAATCACTACTTACGTTTATTGATATTTTATGATGGATTTGGAAAAATGTGATATGTTTTTGCAATCATACACATTATCTTGAATAGGAGCTTAAAATTAATATGTAGTCTTTCAATTTACCTGATAGTATGTCTGAATGGATCGATTGTGATGTGTCCGATGTCCGTAAATGAAAATATGATATTTGAACCTAAATAGTTCTAAATTCGAAAAACACAAAAAAGGATGGAATTTTACCCGAATTGGATTGAAAATATCAAGTTGTGTTAAACTTGATAATTGAATTGTTGGTATAAAAAGGTTGGATTGTGTTTCGTCCCTATGTCCCTAAAGTAAATATGATATTTGACCATTTGCGGTTCTAAATTCGAAAAACTAAAAAGATGATGGAATTTTGTCGGAATAGATTTGAAAATCAAATTTGATATTTGAATCAAGTTGTCCTAAACTTGATAAATTAAAATTGCTGGAATCGGTTGTTGGAATGTAGGATCTCTGATCAACAAATCGCAAAATATGCGGTTCACTCAAGGTATGCCATTATACTTTTTTAGCTATTCCTAATTTGATTCTTTAATCACTACTTACGTTTATTGATATTTTATGATGGATTTGGAAAAATGTGATATGTGTTTGCAATCATACACATTATCTTGAATAGGAGCTTAAAATTAATATGTAGTCTTTCAATTTACCTGATAGTATGTCTGAATGGATCGATTGTGATGTGTCCGATGTCCGTAAATGAAAATATGATATTTGAACCTAAATAGTTCTAAATTCGAAAAACACAAAAAAGGATGGAATTTTACCCGAATTGGATTGAAAATATCAAATTGTGTTAAACTTGATAATTGAATTGTTGGTATAAAAAGGTTGGATTGTGTTTCGTCCCTATGTCCCTAAAGTAAATATGATATTTGACCATTTGCGGTTCTAAATTCGAAAAACTAAAAAGATGATGGAATTTTGTCGGAATAGATTTGAAAATCAAATTTGATATTTGAATCAAGTTGTCCTAAACTTGATAAATTAAAATTGCTGGAATCGGTTGTTGGAATGTAGGATCTCTGATCAACAAATCGCAAAATATGCGGTTCACTCAAGGTATGCCATTATACTTTTTTAGCTATTACTAATTTGATTCTTTAATCACTACTTACGTTTATTGATATTTTATGATGGATTTGGAAAAATGTGATATGTTTTTGCAATCATACACATTATCTTGAATAGGAGCTTAAAATTAATATGTAGTCTTTCAATTTACCTGATAGTATGTCTGAATGGATCGATTGTGATGTGTCCGATGTCCGTAAATGAAAATATGATATTTGAACCTAAATAGTTCTAAATTCGAAAAACACAAAAAAGGATGGAATTTTACCCGAATTGGATTGAAAATATCAAGTTGTGTTAAACTTGATAATTGAATTGTTGGTATAAAAAGGTTGGATTGTGTTTTGGCCCTATGTCCCTAAAGTAAATATGATATTTGACCATTTGCGGTTCTAAATTCGAAAAACTAAAAAGATGATGGAATTTTGTCGGAATAGATTTGAAAATCAAATTTGATATTTGAATCAAGTTGTCCTAAACTTGATAAATTAAAATTGATGGAATCGGTTGTTGGAATGTAGGATCTCTGATCAACAAATCGCAAAATATGCGGTTCACTCAAGGTGTGTCATTATGCTTTTTTAGCTATTCCTAATTTGATTCTTTAATCACTACTTACGTTTAGTGATATTTTATGATGGATTTGGAAAAATGTGAAATGTTTTTGCAATCATACACATTATCTTGAATAGGAGCTTAAAATTAATATGTAGTCTTTCAATTTTCCTGATAGTATGTCTGAATGGATCGATTGTGATGTGTCCGATGTCCGTAAATGAAAATATGATATTTGAACCTAAATAGTTCTAAATTCGAAAAACACAAAAAATGATGGAATTTTACCCGAATTGGATTGAAAATATCAAGTTGTGTTAAACTCTATAATTGAATTGTTGGTATAAAAAGGTTGGATTGTGTTTTGTCCCTAAAGTAAATATGATATTTGACCATTTGCGGTTCTAAATTCGAAAAACTAAAAAGATGATGGAATTTTGTCGGAATAGATTTGAAAATCAAATTTGATATTTGAATCATGTAGTCCGAAACTTGATAAATTAAAATTGATGGAATTGGTTGTTGGAATGTAGGATCTCTGATCAACAAATCGCACAATATGTGGTTCACTCAAAGTGTGCTATTATGCTTTTTTAGCTATTACTAATTTGATTCTTTAATCACTACTTACGTTTATTGATATTTTATGATGGATTTGGAAAAATGTGATATGTTTTTGCAATCATACACATTATCTTGAATAGGAGCTTAAAATTAATATGTAGTCTTTCAATTTACCTGATAGTATGTCTGAATGGATCGATTGTGATGTGTCCGATGTCCGTAAATGAAAATATGATATTTGAACCTAAATAGTTCTAAATTCGAAAAACACAAAAAATGATGGAATTTTACCCGAATTGGATTGAAAATATCAAGTTGTGTTAAACTTGATAATTGAATTGTTGGTATAAAAAGGTTGGATTGTGTTTTGGCCCTATGTCCCTAAAGTAAATATGATATTTGACCATTTGCGGTTCTAAATTCGAAAAACTAAAAAGATGATGGAATTTTGTCGGAATAGATTTGAAAATCAAATTTGATATTTGAATCAAGTTGTCCTAAACTTGATAAATTAAAATTGATGGAATCGGTTGTTGGAATGTAGGATCTCTGATCAACAAATCGCAAAATATGCGGTTCACTCAAGGTGTGCCATTATGCTTTTTTAGCTATTCCTAATTTGATTCTTTAATCACTACTTACGTTTAGTGATATTTTATGATGGATTTGGAAAAATGTGAAATGTTTTTGCAATCATACACATTATCTTGAATAGGAGCTTAAAATTAATATGTAGTCTTTCAATTTTCCTGATAGTATGTCTGAATGGATCGATTGTGATGTGTCCGATGTCCGTAAATTAAAATATGATATTTGAACCTAAATAGTTCTAAATTCGAAAAACACAAAAAATGATGGAATTTTACCCGAATTGGATTGAAAATATCAAGTTGTGTTAAACTTGATAATTGAATTGTTGGTATAAAAAGGTTGGATTGTGTTTTGTCCCTATGTCCCTAAAGTAAATATGATATTTGACCATTTGCGGTTCTAAATTCGAAAAACAAAAAAGATGATGGAATTTTGTCGGAATAGATTTGAAAATCAAATTTGATATTTGAATCGAGTTGTCCTAAACTTGATAAATTAAAATTGATGGAATCGGTGGTTGGAATGTAGGATCTCTAATCAACAAATCGCAAAATATGCGGTTCACTCAAGGTATGCCATTATGCTTTTTTAGCTATTCCTAATTTGATTCTTTAATCACTACTTACGTTTATTGATATTTTATGATGAATTTGGAAAAATGTGATATGTTTTTGCAATCATACACATTATCTTGAATAGGAGCTTAAAATAAATATGTAGTCTTTCAATTTACCTGAGATACTATGTCTGAATGGATCGATTGTGATGTGTCCGATGTCCGTAAAGGAAAATATGATATTTGAACTTAAATGGTTCTAAATTCGAAACACACAAAAAATGATGGAATTTTACCCGAATTGGATTGAAAATATCAAGTTGTGTTAAACTTGATAATTGAATTGTTGGTATAAAAAGGTTGGATTGTGTTTCGTCCCTATGTCCCTAAAGTAAATATGATATTTGACCATTTGCGGTTCTAAATTCGAAAAACTAAAAAGATGATGGAATTTTGTCGGAATAGATTTGAAAATCAAATTTGATATTTGAATCAAGTTGTCCTAAACTTGATAAATTAAAATTGATGGAATCGGTTGTTGGAATGTAGGATCTCTGATCAACAAATCGCAAAATATGCGGTTTACTCAAGGTATGCCATTATACTTTTTTAGCTATTCCTAATTTGATTCTTTAATCACTACTTACGTTTATTGATATTTTATGATGGATTTGGAAAAATGTGATATGTGTTTGCAATCATACACATTATCTTGAATAGGAGCTTAAAATTAATATGTAGTCTTTCAATTTACCTGATAGTATGTCTGAATGGATTGATTGTGATGTGTCCGATGTCCGTAAATGAAAATATGATATTTGAACCTAAATGGTTCTAAATTCGAAAAACACAAAAAATGATGGAATTTTACCCGAATTGGATTGAAAATATCAAGTTGTGTTAAACTTGATAATTGAATTGTTGGTATAAAAAGGTTAGATTGTGTTTTGTCCCTATGTCCCTAAAGTAAATATGATATTTAACCATTTGCGGTTCTAAATTCGAAAAACTAAAAAGATGATGGAATTTTGTCGGAATAGATTTGAAAATCAAATTTGATATTTGAATCATGTAGTCCGAAACTTGATAAATTAAAATTGATGGAATTGGTTGTTGGAATGTAGGATCTCTGATCAACAAATCGCACAATATGTGGTTCACTCAAAGTGTGCTATTATGCTTTTTTAGCTATTACTAATTTGATTCTTTAATCACTACTTACGTTTATTGATATTTTATGATGGATTTGGAAAAATGTGATATGTTTTTGCAATCATACACATTATCTTGAATAGGAGCTTAAAATAAATATGTAGTCTTTCAATTTACCGGATAGTATGTCTGAATGGATCGATTGTGATGTGTCCGATGTCCGTAAAGGAAAATATGATATTTGAACTTAAATGGTTCTAAATTCGAAAAACACAAAAAAAGATGGAATTTTACCCGAATTGGATTGAAAATATCAAGTTGTGTTAAACTTGATAATTGAATTGTTGGTATAAAAAGGTTGGATTGTGTTTCGTCCCTATGTCCCTAAAGTAAATATGATATTTGACCATTTGCGGTTCTAAATTCGAAAAACTAAAAAGATGATGGAATTTTGTCGGAATAGATTTGAAAATCAAATTTGATATTTGAATCAAGTTGTCCTAAACTTGATAAATTAAAATTGATGGAATCGGTTGTTGGAATGTAGGATCTCTGATCAACAAATCGCAAAATATGCGGTTCACTCAAGGTATGCCATTATACTTTTTTAGCTATTCCTAATTTAATTCTTTAATCACTACTTACGTTTATTGATATTTTATGATGGATTTGGAAAAATGTGATATGTGTTTGCAATCATACACATTATCTTGAATAGGAGCTTAAAATTAATATGTAGTCTTTCAATTTTCCTGATAGTATGTCTGAATGGATCGATTGTGATGTGTCCGATGTCCGTAAATGAAAATATGATATTTGAACCTAAATAGTTCTAAATTCGAAAAACACAAAAAATGATGGAATTTTACCCGAATTGGATTGAAAATATCAAGTTGTGTTAAACTTGATAATTGAATTGTTGGTATAAAAAGGTTGGATCGTGTTTTGTCCCTATGTCCCTAAAGTAAATATGATATTTGACCATTTGCGGTTCTAAATTCGAAAAACAAAAAAGATGATGGAATTTTTTCGGAATAGATTTGAAAATCAAATTTGATATTTGAATCATGTAGTCCGAAACTTGATAAATTAAAATTGATGGAATTGGTTGTTGGAATGTAGGATCTCTGATCAACAAATCGCACAATATGTGGTTCACTCAAAGTGTGCTATTATGCTTTTTTAGCTATTACTAATTTGATTCTTTAATCACTACTTACGTTTATTGATATTTTATGATGGATTTGGAAAAATGTGATATGTTTTTGCAATCATACACATTATCTTGAATAGGAGCTTAAAATTAATATGTAGTCTTTCAATTTACCTGATAGTATGTCTGAATGGATCGATTGTGATGTGTCCGATGTCCGTAAATGAAAATATGATATTTGAACCTAAATAGTTCTAAATTCGAAAAACACAAAAAAGGATGGAATTTTACCCGAATTGGATTGAAAATATCAAGTTGTGTTAAACTTGATAATTGAATTGTTGGTATAAAAAGGTTGGATTGTGTTTTGGCCCTATGTCCCTAAAGTAAATATGATATTTGACCATTTGCGGTTCTAAATTCGAAAAACAAAAAAGATGATGGAATTTTGTCGGAATAGATTTGAAAATCAAATTTGATATTTGAATCAAGTTGTCCTAAACTTGATAAATTAAAATTGATGGAATCGGTTGTTGGAATGTAGGATCTCTGATCAACAAATCGCAAAATATGCGGTTCACTCAAGGTGTGCCATTATGCTTTTTTAGCTATTCCTAATTTGATTCTTTAATCACTACTTACGTTTAGTGATATTTTATGATGGATTTGGAAAAATGTGAAATGTTTTTGCAATCATACACATTATCTTGAATAGGAGCTTAAAATTAATATGTAGTCTTTCAATTTTCCTGATAGTATGTCTGAATGGATCGATTGTGATGTGTCCGATGTCCGTAAATGAAAATATGATATTTGAACCACAATAGTTCTAAATTCGAAAAACACAAAAAATGATGGAATTTTACCCGAATTGGATTGAAAATATCAAGTTGTGTTAAACTCTATAATTGAATTGTTGGTATAAAAAGGTTGGATTGTGTTTTGTCCCTAAAGTAAATATGATATTTGACCATTTGCGGTTCTAAATTCGAAAAACTAAAAAGATGATGGAATTTTGTCGGAATAGATTTGAAAATCAAATTTGATATTTGAATCATGTAGTCCGAAACTTGATAAATTAAAATTGATGGAATTGGTTGTTGGAATGTAGGATCTCTGATCAACAAATCACACAATATGTGGTTCACTCAAAGTGTGCTATTATGCTTTTTTAGCTATTACTAATTTGATTCTTTAATCACTACTTACGTTTATTGATATTTTATGATGGATTTGGAAAAATGTGATATGTTTTTGCAATCATACACATTATCTTGAATAGGAGCTTAAAATTAATATGTAGTCTTTCAATTTACCTGATAGTATGTCTGAATGGATCGATTGTGATGTGTCCGATGTCCGTAAATGAAAATATGATATTTGAACCTAAATAGTTCTAAATTCGAAAAACACAAAAAATGATGGAATTTTACCCGAATTGGATTGAAAATATCAAGTTGTGTTAAACTTGATAATTGAATTGTTGGTATAAAAAGGTTGGATTGTGTTTTGGCCCTATGTCCCTAAAGTAAATATGATATTTGACCATTTGCGATTCTAAATTCGAAAAACTAAAAAGATGATGGAATTTTGTCGGAATAGATTTGAAAATCAAATTTGATATTTGAATCAAGTTGTCCTAAACTTGATAAATTAAAATTGATGGAATCGGTTGTTGGAATGTAGGATCTCTGATCAACAAATCGCAAAATATGCGGTTCACTCAAGGTGTGCCATTATGCTTTTTTAGCTATTCCTAATTTGATTCTTTAATCACTACTTACGTTTAGTGATATTTTATGATGGATTTGGAAAAATGTGAAATGTTTTTGCAATCATACACATTATCTTGAATAGGAGCTTAAAATTAATATGTAGTCTTTCAATTTTCCTGATAGTATGTCTGAATGGATCGATTGTGATGTGTCCGATGTCCGTAAATGAAAATATGATATTTGAACCTAAATAGTTCTAAATTCGAAAAACACAAAAAATGATGGAATTTTACCCGAATTGGATTGAAAATATCAAGTTGTGTTAAACTTGATAATTGAATTGTTGGTATAAAAAGGTTGGATTGTGTTTTGTCCCTATGTCCCTAAAGTAAATATGATATTTGACCATTTGCGATTCTAAATTCGAAAAACAAAAAAGATGATGGAATTTTGTCGGAATGGATTTGAAAATCAAATTTGATATTTGAATCGAGTTGTCCTAAACTTGATAAATTAAAATTGATGGAATCGGTGGTTGGAATGTAGGATCTCTAATCAACAAATCGCAAAATATGCGGTTCACTCAAGGTATGCCATTATGCTTTTTTAGCTATTCCTAATTTGATTCTTTAATCACTACTTACGTTTATTGATATTTTATGATGAATTTGGAAAAATGTGATATGTTTTTGCAATCATACACATTATCTTGAATAGGAGCTTAAAATAAATATGTAGTCTTTCAATTTACCTGAGATAGTATGTCTGAATGGATCGATTGTGATGTGTCCGATGTCCGTAAAGGAAAATATGATATTTGAACTTAAATGGTTCTAAATTCGAAAAACACAAAAAATGATGGAATTTTACCCGAATTGGATTGAAAATATCAAGTTGTGTTAAACTTGATAATTGAATTGTTGGTATAAAAAGGTTGGATTGTGTTTCGTCCCTATGTCCCTAAAGTAAATATGATATTTGACCATTTGCGGTTCTAAATTCGAAAAACTAAAAAGATGATGGAATTTTGTCGGAATAGATTTGAAAATCAAATTTGATATTTGAATCAAGTTGTCCTAAACTTGATAAATTAAAATTGATGGAATTGGTTGTTGGAATGTAGGATCTCTGATCAACAAATCGCAAAATATGCGGTTTACTCATGGTATGCCATTATACTTTTTTAGCTATTCCTAATTTGATTCTTTAATCACTACTTACGTTTATTGATATTTTATGATGGATTTGGAAAAATGTGATATGTGTTTGCAATCATACACATTATCTTGAATAGGAGCTTAAAATTAATATGTAGTCTTTCAATTTACCTGATAGTATGTCTGAATGGATCGATTGTGATGTGTCCGATGTCCGTAAATGAAAATATGATATTTGAACCTAAATGGTTCTAAATTCGAAAAACACAAAAAATGATGGAATTTTACCCGAATTGGATTGAAAATATCAAGTGTGTTAAACTTGATAATTGAATTGTTGGTATAAAAAGGTTGGATTGTGTTTTGTCCCTATGTCCCTAAAGTAAATATGATATTTAACCATTTGTGGTTCTAAATTCGAAAAACTAAAAAGATGATGGAATTTTGTCGGAATAGATTTGAAAATCAAATTTGATATTTGAATCATGTAGTCCGAAACTTGATAAATTAAAATTGATGGAATTGGTTGTTGGAATGTAGGATCTCTGATCAACAAATCGCACAATATGTGGTTCACTCAAAGTGTGCTATTATGCTTTTTTAGCTATTACTAATTTGATTCTTTAATCACTACTTACGTTTATTGATATTTTATGATGGATTTGGAAAAATGTGATATGTTTTTGCAATCATACACATTATCTTGAATAGGAGCTTAAAATAAATATGTAGTCTTTCAATTTACCGGATAGTATGTCTGAATGAATCGATTGTGATGTGTCCGATGTCCGTAAAGGAAAATATGATATTTGAACTTAAATGGTTCTAAATTCGAAAAACACAAAAAATGATGGAATTTTACCCGAATTGGATTGAAAATATCAAGTTGTGTTAAACTTGATAATTGAATTGTTGGTATAAAAAGGTTGGATTGTGTTTTGGCCCTATGTCCCTAAAGTAAATATGATATTTGACCATTTGCGATTCTAAATTCGAAAAACTAAAAAGATGATGGAATTTTGTCGGAATAGATTTGAAAATCAAATTTGATATTTGAATCAAGTTGTCCTAAACTTGATAAATTAAAATTGATGGAATCGGTTGTTGGAATGTAGGATCTCTGATCAACAAATCGCAAAATATGCGGTTCACTCAAGGTGTGCCATTATGCTTTTTTAGCTATTCCTAATTTGATTCTTTAATCACTACTTACGTTTAGTGATATTTTATGATGGATTTGGAAAAATGTGAAATGTTTTTGCAATCATACACATTATCTTGAATAGGAGCTTAAAATTAATATGTAGTCTTTCAATTTTCCTGATAGTATGTCTGAATGGATCGATTGTGATGTGTCCGATGTCCGTAAATGAAAATATGATATTTGAACCTAAATAGTTCTAAATTCGAAAAACACAAAAAATGATGGAATTTTACCCGAATTGGATTGAAAATATCAAGTTGTGTTAAACTTGATAATTGAATTGTTGGTATAAAAAGGTTGGATTGTGTTTTGTCCCTATGTCCCTAAAGTAAATATGATATTTGACCATTTGCGATTCTAAATTCGAAAAACAAAAAAGATGATGGAATTTTGTCGGAATGGATTTGAAAATCAAATTTGATATTTGAATCGAGTTGTCCTAAACTTGATAAATTAAAATTGATGGAATCGGTGGTTGGAATGTAGGATCTCTAATCAACAAATCGCAAAATATGCGGTTCACTCAAGGTATGCCATTATGCTTTTTTAGCTATTCCTAATTTGATTCTTTAATCACTACTTACGTTTATTGATATTTTATGATGAATTTGGAAAAATGTGATATGTTTTTGCAATCATACACATTATCTTGAATAGGAGCTTAAAATAAATATGTAGTCTTTCAATTTACCTGAGATAGTATGTCTGAATGGATCGATTGTGATGTGTCCGATGTCCGTAAAGGAAAATATGATATTTGAACTTAAATGGTTCTAAATTCGAAAAACACAAAAAATGATGGAATTTTACCCGAATTGGATTGAAAATATCAAGTTGTGTTAAACTTGATAATTGAATTGTTGGTATAAAAAGGTTGGATTGTGTTTCGTCCCTATGTCCCTAAAGTAAATATGATATTTGACCATTTGCGGTTCTAAATTCGAAAAACTAAAAAGATGATGGAATTTTGTCGGAATAGATTTGAAAATCAAATTTGATATTTGAATCAAGTTGTCCTAAACTTGATAAATTAAAATTGATGGAATTGGTTGTTGGAATGTAGGATCTCTGATCAACAAATCGCAAAATATGCGGTTTACTCATGGTATGCCATTATACTTTTTTAGCTATTCCTAATTTGATTCTTTAATCACTACTTACGTTTATTGATATTTTATGATGGATTTGGAAAAATGTGATATGTGTTTGCAATCATACACATTATCTTGAATAGGAGCTTAAAATTAATATGTAGTCTTTCAATTTACCTGATAGTATGTCTGAATGGATCGATTGTGATGTGTCCGATGTCCGTAAATGAAAATATGATATTTGAACCTAAATGGTTCTAAATTCGAAAAACACAAAAAATGATGGAATTTTACCCGAATTGGATTGAAAATATCAAGTGTGTTAAACTTGATAATTGAATTGTTGGTATAAAAAGGTTGGATTGTGTTTTGTCCCTATGTCCCTAAAGTAAATATGATATTTAACCATTTGTGGTTCTAAATTCGAAAAACTAAAAAGATGATGGAATTTTGTCGGAATAGATTTGAAAATCAAATTTGATATTTGAATCATGTAGTCCGAAACTTGATAAATTAAAATTGATGGAATTGGTTGTTGGAATGTAGGATCTCTGATCAACAAATCGCACAATATGTGGTTCACTCAAAGTGTGCTATTATGCTTTTTTAGCTATTACTAATTTGATTCTTTAATCACTACTTACGTTTATTGATATTTTATGATGGATTTGGAAAAATGTGATATGTTTTTGCAATCATACACATTATCTTGAATAGGAGCTTAAAATAAATATGTAGTCTTTCAATTTACCGGATAGTATGTCTGAATGAATCGATTGTGATGTGTCCGATGTCCGTAAAGGAAAATATGATATTTGAACTTAAATGGTTCTAAATTCGAAAAACACAAAAAATGATGGAATTTTACCCGAATTGGATTGAAAATATCAAGTTGTGTTAAACTTGATAATTGAATTGTTGGTATAAAAAGGTTGGATTGTGTTTCGTCCCTATGTCCCTAAAGTAAATATGATATTTGACCATTTGCGGTTCTAAATTCGAAAAACTAAAAAGATGATGGAATTTTGTCGGAATAGATTTGAAAATCAAATTTGATATTTGAATCAAGTTGTCCTAAACTTGATAAATTAAAATTGATGGAATCGGTTGTTGGAATGTAGGATCTCTGATCAACAAATCGCAAAATATGCGGTTCACTCAAGGTATGCCATTATACTTTTTTAGCTATTCCTAATTTGATTCTTTAATCACTACTTACGTTTATTGATATTTTATGATGGATTTGGAAAAATGTGATATGTGTTTGCAATCATACACATTATCTTGAATAGGAGCTTAAAATTAATATGTAGTCTTTCAATTTACCTGATAGTATGTCTGAATGGATCGATTGTGATGTGTCCGATGTCTGTAAATGAAAATATGATATTTGAACCTAAATGGTTCTAAATTCGAAAAACACAAAAAATGATGGAATTTTACCCGAATTGGATTGAAAATATCAAGTGTGTTAAACTTGATAATTGAATTGTTGGTATAAAAAGGTTGGATTGTGTTTTGTCCCTATGTCCCTAAAGTAAATATGATATTTAACCATTTGCGGTTCTAAATTCGAAAAACTAAAAAGATGATGGAATTTTGTCGGAATAGATTTGAAAATCAAATTTGATATTTGAATCATGTAGTCCGAAACTTGATAAATTAAAATTGATGGAATTGGTTGTTGGAATGTAGGATCTCTGATCAACAAATCGCACAATATGTGGTTCACTCAAAGTGTGCTATTATGCTTTTTTAGCTATTACTAATTTGATTCTTTAATCACTACTTACGTTTATTGATATTTTATGATGGATTTGGAAAAATGTGAAATGTTTTTGCAATCATACACATTATCTTGAATAGGAGCTTAAAATTAATATGTAGTCTTTCAATTTACCTGATAGTATGTCTGAATGGATCGATTGTGATGTGTCCGATGTCCGTAAATGAAAATATGATATTTGAACCTAAATGGTTCTAAATTCGAAAAACACAAAAAATGATGGAATTTTACCCGAATTGGATTGAAAATATCAAGTGTGTTAAACTTGATAATTGAATTGTTGGTATAAAAAGGTTGGATTGTGTTTTGTCCCTATGTCCCTAAAGTAAATATGATATTTAACCATTTGCGGTTCTAAATTCGAAAAACTAAAAAGATGATGGAATTTTGTCGGAATAGATTTGAAAATCAAATTTGATATTTGAATCATGTAGTCCGAAACTTGATAAATTAAAATTGATTGTTGGAATGTAGGATCTCTGATCAACAAATCGCACAATATGTGGTTCACTCAAAGTGTGCTATTATGCTTTTTTAGCTATTACTAATTTGATTCTTTAATCACTACTTACGTTTATTGATATTTTATGATGGATTTGGAAAAATGTGAAATGTTTTTGCAATCATACACATTATCTTGAATAGGAGCTTAAAATTAATATGTAGTCTTTCAATTTTCCTGATAGTATGTCTGAATGGATCGATTGTGATGTGTCCGATGTCCGTAAATGAAAATATGATATTTGAACCTAAATAGTTCTAAATTCGAAAAACACAAAAAATGATGGAATTTTACCCGAATTGGATTGAAAATATCAAGTTGTGTTAAACTTGATAATTGAATTGTTGGTATAAAAAGGTTGGATCGTGTTTTGTCCTTATGTCCCTAAAGTAAATATGATATTTGACCATTTGCGGTTCTAAATTCGAAAAACAAAAAAGATGATGGAATTTTGTCGGAATAGATTTGAAAATCAAATTTGATATTTGAATCATGTAGTCCGAAACTTGATAAATTAAAATTGATGGAATTGGTTGTTGGAATGTAGGATCTCTGATCAACAAATCGCACAATATGTGGTTCACTCAAAGTGTGCTATTATGCTTTTTTAGCTATTACTAATTTGATTCTTTAATCACTACTTACGTTTATTGATATTTTATGATGGATTTGGAAAAATGTGATATGTTTTTGCAATCATACACATTATCTTGAATAGGAGCTTAAAATTAATATGTAGTCTTTCAATTTACCTGATAGTATGTCTGAATGGATCGATTGTGATGTGTCCGATGTCCGTAAATGAAAATATGATATTTGAACCTAAATAGTTCTAAATTCGAAAAACACAAAAAATGATGGAATTTTACCCGAATTGGATTGAAAATATCAAGTTGTGTTAAACTTGATAATTGAATTGTTGGTATAAAAAGGTTGGATTGTGTTTTGGCCCTATGTCCCTAAAGTAAATATGATATTTGACCATTTGCGGTTCTAAATTCGAAAAACAAAAAAGATGATGGAATTTTGTCGGAATAGATTTGAAAATCAAATTTGATATTTGAATCAAGTTGTCCTAAACTTGATAAATTAAAATTGATGGAATCGGTTGTTGGAATGTAGGATCTCTGATCAACAAATCGCAAAATATGCGGTTCACTCAAGGTGTGCCATTATGCTTTTTTAGCTATTCCTAATTTGATTCTTTAATCACTACTTACGTTTAGTGATATTTTATGATGGATTTGGAAAAATGTGAAATGTTTTTGCAATCATACACATTATCTTGAATAGGAGCTTAAAATTAATATGTAGTCTTTCAATTTTCCTGATAGTATGTCTGAATGGATCGATTGTGATGTGTCCGATGTCCGTAAATGAAAATATGATATTTGAACCTAAATAGTTCTAAATTCGAAAAACACAAAAAATGATGGAATTTTACCCGAATTGGATTGAAAATATCAAGTTGTGTTAAACTTGATAATTGAATTGTTGGTATAAAAAGGTTGGATCGTGTTTTGTCCCTATGTCCCTAAAGTAAATATGATATTTGACCATTTGCGGTTCTAAATTCGAAAAACAAAAAAGATGATGGAATTTTGTCGGAATAGATTTGAAAATCAAATTTGATATTTGAATCGAGTTGTCCTAAACTTGATAAATTAAAATTGATGGAATCGGTTGTTGGAATGTAGGATCTCTGATCAACAAATCGCAAAATATGCGGTTCACTCAAGGTATGCCATTATGCTTTTTTAGCTATTCCTAATTTGATTCTTTAATCACTACTTACGTTTATCGATATTTTATGATGGATTTGGAAAAATGTGATATGTTTTTGCAATCATACACATTATCTTGAATAGGAGCTTAAAATTAATATGTAGTCTTTCAATTTACCTGATAGTATGTCTGAATGGATCGATTGTGATGTGTCCGATGTCCGTAAATGAAAATATGATATTTGAACCTAAATAGTTCTAAATTCGAAAAACACAAAAAATGATGGAATTTTACCCGAATTGGATTGAAAATATCAAGTTGTGTTAAACTTGATAATTGAATGGTTGGTATAAAAAGGTTGGATTGTGTTTTGTCCCTATGTCCCTAAAGTAAATATGATATTTGACCATCTGCGGTTCTAAATTCGAAAAACTAAAAAGATGATGGAATTTTGTCGGAATAGATTTGAAAATCAAATTTGATATTTGAATCAAGTTGTCCTAAACTTGATAAATTAAAATTGATGGAATCGGTTGTTGGAATGTAGGATCTCTGATCAACAAATCGCAAAATATGCGGTTCACTCAAGGTGTGCCATTATGCTTTTTTAGCTATTCCTAATTTGATTCTTTAATCACTACTTACGTTTATTGATATTTTATGATGGATTTGGAAAAATGTGATATGTTTTGGCAATCATACACATTATCTTGAATAGGAGCTTAAAATTAATATGTAGTCTTTCAATTTTCCCGATAGTATGTCTGAATGGATCGATTGTGATGTGTCCGATGTCCGTAAATGAAAATATGATATTTGAACCTAAATAGTTCTAAATTCGAAAAACACAAAAAATGATGGAATTTTACCCGAATTGGATTGAAAATATCAAGTTGTGTTAAACTTGATAATTGAATTGTTGGTATAAAAAGGTTGGATTGTGTTTTGTCCCTATGTCCCTAAAGTAAATATGATATTTGACCATTTGCGGTTCTAAATTCGAAAAACAAAAAAGATGATGGAATTTTGTCGGAATAGATTTGAAAATTAAATTTGATATTTGAATCGAGTTGTCCTAAACTTGATAAATTAAAATTGATGGAATCGGTGGTTGGAATGTAGGATCTCTGATCAACAAATCGCAAAATATGCGGTTCACTCAAGGTATGCCATTATGCTTTTTTAGCTATTCCTAATTTGATTATTTAATCACTACTTACGTTTATTGATATTTTATGATGGATTTGGAAAAATGTGATATGTTTTTGCAATCATACACATTATCTTGAATAGGAGCATAAAATAAATATGTAGTCTTTCAATTTACCTGAGATAGTATGTCTGAATGGATCGATTGTGATGTGTCCGATGTCCGTAAAGGAAAATATGATATTTGAACTTAAATGGTTCTAAATTCGAAAAACACAAAAAATGATGGAATTTTACCCGAATTGGATTGAAAATATCAAGTTGTGTTAAACTTGAAAATTGAATTGTTGGTATAAAAAGGTTGGATTTTGTTTCGTCCCTATGTCCCTAAAGTAAATATGATATTTGACCATTTGCGGTTCTAAATTCGAAAAACTAAAAAGATGATGGAATTTTGTCGGAATAGATTTGAAAATCAAATTTGATATTTGAATCAAGTTGTCCTAAACTTGATAAATTAAAATTGATGGAATCGGTTGTTGGAATGTAGGATCTCTGATCAACAAATCGCAAAATATGCGGTTCACTCAAGGTGTGCCATTATGCTTTTTTAGCTATTCCTAATTTGATTCTTTAATCACTACTTACGTTTATTGATATTTTATGATGGATTTGGAAAAATGTGATATGTTTTGGCAATCATACACATTATCTTGAATAGGAGCTTAAAATTAATATGTATTCTTTCAATTTTCCCGATAGTATGTCTGAATGGATCGATTGTGATGTGTCCGATGTCCGTGAATGAAAATATGATATTTGAACCTAAATAGTTCTAAATTCGAAAAACACAAAAAATGATGGAATTTTACCCGAATTGGATTGAAAATATCAAGTTGTGTTAAACTTGATAATTGAATTGTTGGTATAAAAAGGTTGGATTGTGTTTTGTCCCTATGTCCCTAAAGTAAATATGATATTTGACCATTTGCGGTTCTAAATTCGAAAAACAAAAAAGATGATGGAATTTTGTCGGAATAGATTTGAAAATTAAATTTGATATTTGAATCGAGTTGTCCTAAACTTGATAAATTAAAATTGATGGAATCGGTGGTTGGAATGTAGGATCTCTGATCAACAAATCGCAAAATATGCGGTTCACTCAAGGTATGCCATTATGCTTTTTTAGCTATTCCTAATTTGATTATTTAATCACTACTTACGTTTATTGATATTTTATGATGGATTTGGAAAAATGTGATATGTTTTTGCAATCATACACATTATCTTGAAAAGGAGCTTAAAATAAATATGTAGTCTTTCAATTTACCTGAGATAGTATGTCTGAATGGATCGATTGTGATGTGTCCGATGTCCGTAAAGGAAAATATGATATTTGAACTTAAATGGTTCTAAATTCGAAAAACACAAAAAATGATGGAATTTTACCCGAATTGGATTGAAAATATCAAGTTGTGTTAAACTTGATAATTGAATTGTTGGTATAAAAAGGTTGGATTGTGTTTCGTCCCGATGTCCCTAAAGTAAATATGATATTTGACCATTTGCGGTTCTAAATTCGAAAAACTAAAAAGATGATGGAATTTTGTCGGAATAGATTTGAAAATCAAATTTGATATTTGAATCAAGTTGTCCTAAACTTGATAAATTAAAATTGATGGAATCGGTTGTTGGAATGTAGGATCTCTGATCAACAAATCGCAAAATATGCGGTTCACTCAAGGTATGCCATTATACTTTTTTAGCTATTCCTAATTTGATTCTTTAATCACTACTTACGTTTATTGATATTTTATGATGGATTTGGAAAAATGTGATATGTGTTTGCAATCATACACATTATCTTGAATAGGAGCTTAAAATTAATATGTAGTCTTTCAATTTACCTGATAGTATGTCTGAATGGATTGATTGTGATGTGTCCGATGTCCGTAAATGAAAATATGATATTTGAACCTAAATGGTTCTAAATTCGAAAAACACAAAAAATGATGGAATTTTACCCGAATTGGATTGAAAATATCAAGTTGTGTTAAACTTGATAATTGAATTGTTGGTATAAAAAGGTTAGATTGTGTTTTGTCCCTATGTCCCTAAAGTAAATATGATATTTAACCATTTGCGGTTCTAAATTCGAAAAACTAAAAAGATGATGGAATTTTGTCGGAATAGATTTGAAAATCAAATTTGATATTTGAATCATGTAGTCCGAAACTTGATAAATTAAAATTGATGGAATTGGTTGTTGGAATGTAGGATCTCTGATCAACAAATCGCACAATATGTGGTTCACTCAAAGTGTGCTATTATGCTTTTTTAGCTATTACTAATTTGATTCTTTAATCACTACTTACGTTTATTGATATTTTATGATGGATTTGGAAAAATGTGATATGTTTTTGCAATCATACACATTATCTTGAATAGGAGCTTAAAATAAATATGTAGTCTTTCAATTTACCGGATAGTATGTCTGAATGGATCGATTGTGATGTGTCCGATGTCCGTAAAGGAAAATATGATATTTGAACTTAAATGGTTCTAAATTCGAAAAACACAAAAAAAGATGGAATTTTACCCGAATTGGATTGAAAATATCAAGTTGTGTTAAACTTGATAATTGAATTGTTGGTATAAAAAGGTTGGATTGTGTTTCGTCCCTATGTCCCTAAAGTAAATATGATATTTGACCATTTGCGGTTCTAAATTCGAAAAACTAAAAAGATGATGGAATTTTGTCGGAATAGATTTGAAAATCAAATTTGATATTTGAATCAAGTTGTCCTAAACTTGATAAATTAAAATTGATGGAATCGGTTGTTGGAATGTAGGATCTCTGATCAACAAATCGCAAAATATGCGGTTCACTCAAGGTATGCCATTATACTTTTTTAGCTATTCCTAATTTGATTCTTTAATCACTACTTACGTTTATTGATATTTTATGATGGATTTGGAAAAATGTGATATGTGTTTGCAATCATACACATTATCTTGAATAGGAGCTTAAAATTAATATGTAGTCTTTCAATTTACCTGATAGTATGTCTGAATGGATCGATTGTGATGTGTCCGATGTCCGTAAATGAAAATATGATATTTGAACCTAAATGGTTCTAAATTCGAAAAACACAAAAAATGATGGAATTTTACCCGAATTGGATTGAAAATATCAAGTGTGTTAAACTTGATAATTGAATTGTTGGTATAAAAAGGTTGGATTGTGTTTTGTCCCTATGTCCCTAAAGTAAATATGATATTTAACCATTTGCGGTTCTAAATTCGAAAAACTAAAAAGATGATGGAATTTTGTCGGAATAGATTTGAAAATCAAATTTGATATTTGAATCATGTAGTCCGAAACTTGATAAATTAAAATTGATGGAATTGGTTGTTGGAATGTAGGATCTCTGATCAACAAATCGCACAATATGTGGTTCACTCAAAGTGTGCTATTATGCTTTTTTAGCTATTACTAATTTGATTCTTTAATCACTACTTACGTTTATTGATATTTTATGATGGATTTGGAAAAATGTGAAATGTTTTTGCAATCATACACATTATCTTGAATAGGAGCTTAAAATTAATATGTAGTCTTTCAATTTTCCTGATAGTATGTCTGAATTGATCGATTGTGATGTGTCCGATGTCCGTAAATGAAAATATGATATTTGAACCTAAATAGTTCTAAATTCGAAAAACACAAAAAATGATGGAATTTTACCCGAATTGGATTGAAAATATCAAGTTGTGTTAAACTTGATAATTGAATTGTTGGTATAAAAAGGTTGGATCGTGTTTTGTCCCTATGTCCCTAAAGTAAATATGATATTTGACCATTTGCGGTTCTAAATTCGAAAAACAAAAAAGATGATGGAATTTTTTCGGAATAGATTTGAAAATCAAATTTGATATTTGAATCATGTAGTCCGAAACTTGATAAATTAAAATTGATGGAATTGGTTGTTGGAATGTAGGATCTCTGATCAACAAATCGCACAATATGTGGTTCACTCAAAGTGTGCTATTATGCTTTTTTAGCTATTACTAATTTGATTCTTTAATCACTACTTACGTTTATTGATATTTTATGATGGATTTGGAAAAATGTGATATGTTTTTGCAATCATACACATTATCTTGAATAGGAGCTTAAAATTAATATGTAGTCTTTCAATTTACCTGATAGTATGTCTGAATGGATCGATTGTGATGTGTCCGATGTCCGTAAATGAAAATATGATATTTGAACCTAAATAGTTCTAAATTCGAAAAACACAAAAAAGGATGGAATTTTACCCGAATTGGATTGAAAATATCAAGTTGTGTTAAACTTGATAATTGAATTGTTGGTATAAAAAGGTTGGATTGTGTTTTGGCCCTATGTCCCTAAAGTAAATATGATATTTGACCATTTGCGGTTCTAAATTCGAAAAACAAAAAAGATGATGGAATTTTGTCGGAATAGATTTGAAAATCAAATTTGATATTTGAATCAAGTTGTCCTAAACTTGATAAATTAAAATTGATGGAATCGGTTGTTGGAATGTAGGATCTCTGATCAACAAATCGCAAAATATGCGGTTCACTCAAGGTGTGCCATTATGCTTTTTTAGCTATTCCTAATTTGATTCTTTAATCACTACTTACGTTTAGTGATATTTTATGATGGATTTGGAAAAATGTGAAATGTTTTTGCAATCATACACATTATCTTGAATAGGAGCTTAAAATTAATATGTAGTCTTTCAATTTTCCTGATAGTATGTCTGAATGGATCGATTGTGATGTGTCCGATGTCCGTAAATGAAAATATGATATTTGAACCACAATAGTTCTAAATTCGAAAAACACAAAAAATGATGGAATTTTACCCGAATTGGATTGAAAATATCAAGTTGTGTTAAACTCTATAATTGAATTGTTGGTATAAAAAGGTTGGATTGTGTTTTGTCCCTAAAGTAAATATGATATTTGACCATTTGCGGTTCTAAATTCGAAAAACTAAAAAGATGATGGAATTTTGTCGGAATAGATTTGAAAATCAAATTTGATATTTGAATCATGTAGTCCGAAACTTGATAAATTAAAATTGATGGAATTGGTTGTTGGAATGTAGGATCTCTGATCAACAAATCACACAATATGTGGTTCACTCAAAGTGTGCTATTATGCTTTTTTAGCTATTACTAATTTGATTCTTTAATCACTACTTACGTTTATTGATATTTTATGATGGATTTGGAAAAATGTGATATGTTTTTGCAATCATACACATTATCTTGAATAGGAGCTTAAAATTAATATGTAGTCTTTCAATTTACCTGATAGTATGTCTGAATGGATCGATTGTGATGTGTCCGATGTCCGTAAATGAAAATATGATATTTGAACCTAAATAGTTCTAAATTCGAAAAACACAAAAAATGATGGAATTTTACCCGAATTGGATTGAAAATATCAAGTTGTGTTAAACTTGATAATTGAATTGTTGGTATAAAAAGGTTGGATTGTGTTTTGGCCCTATGTCCCTAAAGTAAATATGATATTTGACCATTTGCGATTCTAAATTCGAAAAACTAAAAAGATGATGGAATTTTGTCGGAATAGATTTGAAAATCAAATTTGATATTTGAATCAAGTTGTCCTAAACTTGATAAATTAAAATTGATGGAATCGGTTGTTGGAATGTAGGATCTCTGATCAACAAATCGCAAAATATGCGGTTCACTCAAGGTGTGCCATTATGCTTTTTTAGCTATTCCTAATTTGATTCTTTAATCACTACTTACGTTTAGTGATATTTTATGATGGATTTGGAAAAATGTGAAATGTTTTTGCAATCATACACATTATCTTGAATAGGAGCTTAAAATTAATATGTAGTCTTTCAATTTTCCTGATAGTATGTCTGAATGGATCGATTGTGATGTGTCCGATGTCCGTAAATGAAAATATGATATTTGAACCTAAATAGTTCTAAATTCGAAAAACACAAAAAATGATGGAATTTTACCCGAATTGGATTGAAAATATCAAGTTGTGTTAAACTTGATAATTGAATTGTTGGTATAAAAAGGTTGGATTGTGTTTTGTCCCTATGTCCCTAAAGTAAATATGATATTTGACCATTTGCGATTCTAAATTCGAAAAACAAAAAAGATGATGGAATTTTGTCGGAATGGATTTGAAAATCAAATTTGATATTTGAATCGAGTTGTCCTAAACTTGATAAATTAAAATTGATGGAATCGGTGGTTGGAATGTAGGATCTCTAATCAACAAATCGCAAAATATGCGGTTCACTCAAGGTATGCCATTATGCTTTTTTAGCTATTCCTAATTTGATTCTTTAATCACTACTTACGTTTATTGATATTTTATGATGAATTTGGAAAAATGTGATATGTTTTTGCAATCATACACATTATCTTGAATAGGAGCTTAAAATAAATATGTAGTCTTTCAATTTACCTGAGATAGTATGTCTGAATGGATCGATTGTGATGTGTCCGATGTCCGTAAAGGAAAATATGATATTTGAACTTAAATGGTTCTAAATTCGAAAAACACAAAAAATGATGGAATTTTACCCGAATTGGATTGAAAATATCAAGTTGTGTTAAACTTGATAATTGAATTGTTGGTATAAAAAGGTTGGATTGTGTTTCGTCCCTATGTCCCTAAAGTAAATATGATATTTGACCATTTGCGGTTCTAAATTCGAAAAACTAAAAAGATGATGGAATTTTGTCGGAATAGATTTGAAAATCAAATTTGATATTTGAATCAAGTTGTCCTAAACTTGATAAATTAAAATTGATGGAATTGTGTAACATCCTAACTTTATTTATTAGAAGAGAAGTTAAATAATGGTAATCATTAGAGATATTCCTACCAAATCAAATGAAGAACAAGAGTTTGTTGTTAGTAAAAGGAAGGGCATATTTGGTATTGCACCCAAGTTATACTATATAAAGAAAAGGACTAGACCAAACCATTAGTTTTATTCATTTTACATGTTTCTGAACTTTCAAAGTCAGGGAAGTAAAACCCCTCCTCCTCTTTGCTCTCCATCGTACCCTCACCCCCTTATACTACCATGATCAATCCTTGTCCAATTTAACCTGCAAAAGCTCCAATTCCTTCCCTTCTCCTTCTATTCACGCATAAACAACAACAATCAACATCATCCTCTTCATTTTTCTTTCCCCACCGAACCCATCATCAACTTCTCACCTGAATCCAAGTTCTTGTGTGGCTGTTACAATTCATGGGTGGAGCTAGGATTCATAAATCATAAGGTAAGAAATCCAATCCTCTTCAAACTCATGTAAACCCCTCTTTAGATTCAAAGTCCATGATCCTCATACTTGCTGTTTTGGTTGATGCATGTATGCTTTTTCTCTTCGTGGATGACCGAATTAAACACTACAAATCATGGGTTGAAGGATTAAATCGTGGCTGCTGCCTACAGAACTTTTTATGCAACCTGCTACAGCTCGCCTCGCGAGCAGGAGCACTCGCCACGGCGAGCTGGCTTGCCTGCGTGGTCCTGGCGGAGTGCTGCGGAGCACTGGCGGAGTCCTGCGGCATCCTGCGAGGACCTGCTGCGGGGACCTGCGGCATCCTGCGAGAACTTGCGGAGCCCTGCTGATGCTTGCTGCCAGCCTGCAGCAAGGTGCTGCCTCTCTCTCGTGAAATCCTTTTCAAGCTTGGTAAGTTGTTCCTAATCCCTTATACTCCTTCTTCAGCTATTGATTGGGATAGTTTCGGTTCTCTAAACCTTACTCAAACTCTAACTTACCTTTTTAATCATTCTTTTCCAATCCTTTGATCAAGCACTCATGATGGGGTTCAAGTGAGTTGGTAAGAGTTCGTGGCTGTTGCTGAGCTATGGTATGATCAGTGTAAAGCTTCATTATCCAGGTGGGTTCCTTAGGATAGTGTAGCTAGTCCCCTTGAAATATTAATTATGCATGATAACACTAGGAATTTAGGAAAATGTTGTGCGAGAGGGATTAGAACCCAAATTCCTCTCCGTTTTATTTTATATTATGTTAATTATCTGTTAATGCACTGTCTAAAATGAGGGTTGTAGGTGTTAGTTTGAAATATCATGATTTCTGCAAAACAGGGCAATTCTGCATGAACTCGCTCCAGCGAGTAGTTGGCGAGCGTTCATGGCGAGCTGGGTTCTGGGCTGATGAAACTCGCCATGGCGAGCTACTGCTCGCCACAGCGAGTTGATTTAGGTCAGGACCTATAATCTCGCCATAGCGAGCTGGTGACTCGCCAGAGCGAGCTTGTACAGAATAGTCCACATTTTACAATTATTCTTGAAACTTCAAACACTCGTTTTATTCCCTCTTTAGAGTCAGATAATTTGCATTAACGTAAACGACATAATGTCGAATAACATGTTAGGCACAGATCATCTTTAGGGTATAACTTAGAATTATTAGGATTGTATGCTCCCCGGGATTTTGGGAATTATGGTAGCAAGAACACAATTTTAGTGTCAGTCATTATGGGCGATTTATTATATCGCAAGTATGGACTCCCAATGGGATACTCCATTAGGTTAGGTATATGTGAGCTTCATGCCGTGACCGAATCGGTTGACGGATATGTCAGGCCTCTGAGACATGCTCACCTCAGAGTGTCCTTGTGTTTAAAACGAATAAGATTTAGTTAATCTGTGATACACCTTTACCTTATGCTTTTATGATTTATGTTATTATTAGTTTTGAAACGACTGATTTAGGTGCCCCGGCGTAGTTGCCATTAGGAGGGTAGTAGGACTCACTGAGGCTTAGTAGTCTCACCCCACTCCAAATCAATTTTTTTAGGTAGACAGGTTAACCGAAGCAAGGACCGGGACGGAGCTGATGTTTGGAGCTGAGCTTGATTCATCAGATTTGAAGACCGTAGTCTTCTTCTTTGTTTTAGATTTAATCTGTTTATCTTAGAACCTTATTAATTCCGCTGTATTCTATTTTATCTGTTGCTTTGTAACTGAAACAAGTTGTATCTTGTTTATGTAATTCAGAAATTTATTTGTACTCAGATGCCATCATGTATGTCTCGACTAAATATTCTAGGTATTTTAGTTGGGGCGTTATAATTGGTATCAGAGCCTGGTTGATTCAGTATCGGACCTTGCCATGAGTCAGAACAATCCCTTCCTAAACAATACAGACCCTTTGGATCTGGACTGTTTACGCTGAAACTGTCGCGTGCTGAGCCTGATCAACTCAGTATTGTGTATAGTAGGCAGTGTATTATGGTTTAGAAACTGAAGTGAACTCTGAAATTCCAGCGTTAACGTCGCAGTGAAGTACAATCAAGGAGCTGTTGTCGAAGAGAAACCTTATAAGTAGATTTTGAAGCAGTGGCAGATGGTGCCACAGGAATAAGTTGCGTAACTGAAGACCGGAGTAAAGGCGGTAGTTTGAAGGAAAGTAAGTGTATCCTCAAGACTGAAGTGCACAGTGCACAACAGTATTCCACTGACACAGTGTGTCAGGTGAATTTTCTAAGCCTAGAATTACTCTACCCTATCAGGAGCTAGGTCCAACTAAGTTTAGGAAACCGTCAACAACCTATACCAGTAAGCGGTCAGTCAATCCAGTCGATACTTGGGACGTATGAGTGTGGTACTGAGTTAGAAAAAGAAACCACAAAATAATCTTCTCCAACTCTGTCACACTCGCTCAGCGAGTAATCACTCGCTGCAGCGAGCGTAGCAGGCTGTTACTGCTTCATGTTGCTGTTATACTCCCTGACCAACTGTTTTAGCCTTAATGATAAACCTCCAAACCCTACAGGATCTTACCATCTTACCTACCGGGTTTTAGCGCATGTGAGAAAGATTCCTCGATGTTAGGAGGAACTTAGCCACACCTCGTACCCATTCAATTTATTTGAAATCCCTATTTAGCCAAGACTAACCCAAGATTATCAAACCTTAAGGTTCTCAATGGAACGAGGACATACTTCCTTATGGAAAACCAACACTCGAAATAGGAGTTAATAAACCGAACCCTTGCTAAAAGTCTAGTTATCCCGAGTGAGTGAGAAAACTCCTGTACATTAAAAAGGTTAGACAGCCCTGGGCCAACTCCTTTAACTCTAGAAACCGATAATTGAACTGAACCATTAGAGAACACAGCCTTAACTAGTTACAAGCAGTTAGATTTCCTTTTAGTTGTACCACTTTCCAACGAGACGCTAAGTATTAACACATACCTATAACCAGAGTTACCCAAACTTAGCATAGTGGACCTAACGTAGATCGTCGTAACGAGAATCAAATAAGGACTTAAGCAACATTTAGCAGTAGAGGTTCAAAATCCAAACTTTCTCCCTAAACCACTAGTCGTCGAGTGCAAAACAGGAACCCTTAGGTACCCAGAAGTTTGACAGAACTATGCCTACCTCGTCAGTTTCAAGGACCAAACATTGACTAGGTTAACAGTTAGTAAATCTCTAGTAACCACACAAGCCACCCAACCAATCTACAGTACATTATTATCAAACAATTAGAAGTTAACAGCAGAACCTTACCAAGTAGGTTTAACCTGCCTTCCATCAAAAACTAGAAACTCCTTTTTGGAAATACCGTACCTAAGGAATTATATTAAAAACCATCATCTCTATGTTCCTAGATCAGTGACCCAGTATAGTTAACCTGTTAGATATTCCAACAATATAGACCTTAAGATGAATCTCACAGGTTAGAGAGACCAAGTTATGAACCCGAGCACATTTCAGTATCCTTTCCAATGTCATCCTAATAGGCCATCCTATAGAACACCTATATCTTGTATTCTTTTACCGTAGACCCATTAAGTAAACACCTAAGATAACTGTCTTCAGATGTTAGTGACGGGAACCAGTCTGTCAAAGATTACCAGTAGTCGCATCAGATTAAGTTTAGTTAGTGTAACTGTTAAGTATTATCATTAGCACAAGTAGTTGCCGAGTGACTTGTAACTACCTTGTCATCAATAGCATAGAGACCGGAAGTTCAGTTTCATACTAGGTTGACCTTTCTAAACGTATTCGGTCCCTGAACCAGTTAGTTGAGAGATTTGTAGTATGTACCCGAAACCTGTTCGCTAGCTAGATCAAGGATTAGACTTAGTCAGCCATCTTTAACAAAGCTTTAGTATCAAACCGTAGGAAACATGTTCTGATGAATGTAGCGTATGAGAGACCTTATTAGTGACACTTATCACCTAGACCAGTTTTCCAGCCGTATATTACTACCCAGAGAAAAGAGGTTAAGTTTAACATTAGCTCCAATTAGACACCGATAACCTTAACTATTCCAGCACCTGTCAGCTGAGAGATTACCAATCAGAGTTAAACCTCCCTGTGAGACGTAGCTAGCTAGAAGCTTGAGTAAAAGACTTTATTGTCCTAGCCTGAGGAAAATAGGAAGTAGAACTGTAGAGTATAGGTCCGAACCAGAAGTAGATCAATCATCAGTTACCTTTGTATATCTGGGCCTTCTTTTAGCCGTTGAGTCGAACCGAACAACGTTCAAATTCCCCGTCCGTAGTTCTTGGAACACTACGAACGCGTATTCGCTCTAACTCATCTGAGTTACGTCTCGGACGTGTATCTCTCCACGTGTTTAGAACTGCCTGTCAGTCGAGTATTTCACACAAATTCAAATCAGATTCAGCTACTCAAATCTATCGACGTCAGTCAGTCGCACGGATTTCGTAAAGCATCACTCTTAAATAATCTTACTCTATGCTTTTAGTCTTTCAGCTGTGCCGTTAAGTATTTCCTTCCTATTCGTGGAGATTAGTTGCTCTTGAAAAACCACGGGTAGTATCCGATTCAACTCTCGAACGTTAGTTAACCTGTTAAGTAGCAACCTCATCTCTTCCGACACAAATGACGTCGCTCCGTGTCAGCAAATCGTTAGGACTTCGTACATTCAAGCCTTGTAATCAGATCCCCAACTTAGTTGGTTAACCGTATTCGTCGGAACCCTTCAGCCGAATTCAGATCTAAGGTCATAGTTAATTCCAATTCAGAGAAAATCAGTCGCTCTAACGACACCAGTATTGGGAATCCCAGCCCTTCGATTCCTTCTCAAATTCATGAGTAGATTATCTTGTTGATCCTAGTGGCTCTGCCGTATGTTCGACTTATCAGCCTTGCCTACCGTAACCTCGTGAGACTGAGTGTTCAGCCTGAGTAACTTGACCCGAATATTCCGACTCCAAGCTTAGACTTCCTCAGCCAGTTCATATAAGAGAATGGATTTAAATTACTCATTAGGGTAATGACTCATATTAGTCGAACTCGTACTGTTATCATAAGGATCCATCGGTTAATTCAGCATACCGTCCTAAGCTTTGCCAATCTTTTCAGCCTGAGTAATACCAGTTCAACCCAAATTGTTCAAATTAGTCGAGTTTGGAACCCGACTGATTAGACAAGCCTCGCGCTACACTTGTCAGCGAAAGACCTTGAATCGAGAGTGACCCTTAACTTCAGGAGATGATTCGAACCTAAGTGCATACGCATGTTGGAAGTGCAACTTGATCACCGTGTTGGGCCAGGATGGATTAAATTGTAGGTGGGATTTTATCGGACAACTATAGATTCATCTGCGAACGGGTCTGACTCGTTTGCAGAAGAATCAGTAGTGTTTAGACAATTTTCCACTCGTTTTATATTTAAATCGATCCTGGAGTAGTAGACGACACCGTGGTACGGATGTACATACGACGTGTTATGCATGAAGGTGATCGGAAGGGAAGAACGATGTAGAAGGACGAATCTGAGTTGTACCCCTACGAACGCTCAAGTCTTGATTTCAAGTTAAGAATGTGCCAACCAGGTCAGATACCGACCTTCTAAGACAGTGAGGTATCTGGAATGACGTCGATCGTAGTGAAAGAAGCATAACCATAGTAGAAGTAGAGGAGTTCAAGGCCATTCAAAACAATGACGACACTGTCAGAAAGTGACGGTAAGTACTTGGACCAGAGTGCGCAGCACTAGAATCTTGAAGTTGCAAGGATAACCTTTAGCCAATAACCTTGTAGGAGGAAAGTTTTATTCCAAGGGATTGTGAACGTTAAACCGAAATGCTGTTTCAGAAGCAAACTTAAACAACCTACCCTATTGTGGAGTGAAGTAATTCTGAATTTCGAGGACGAAATTTCCTTAAGGAGGGTAGATTGTAACATCCTAACTTTATTTATTAGAAGAGAAGTTAAATAATGGTAATCATTAGAGATATTCCTACCAAATCAAATGAAGAACAAGAGTTTGTTGTTAGTAAAAGGAAGGGCATATTTGGTATTGCACCCAAGTTATACTATATAAAGAAAAGGACTAGACCAAACCATTAGTTTTATTCATTTTACATGTTTCTGAACTTTCAAAGTCAGGGAAGTAAAACCCCTCCTCCTCTTTGCTCTCCATCGTACCCTCACCCCCTTATACTACCATGATCAATCCTTGTCCAATTTAACCTGCAAAAGCTCCAATTCCTTCCCTTCTCCTTCTATTCACGCATAAACAACAACAATCAACATCATCCTCTTCATTTTTCTTTCCCCACCGAACCCATCATCAACTTCTCACCTGAATCCAAGTTCTTGTGTGGCTGTTACAATTCATGGGTGGAGCTAGGATTCATAAATCATAAGGTAAGAAATCCAATCCTCTTCAAACTCATGTAAACCCCTCTTTAGATTCAAAGTCCATGATCCTCATACTTGCTGTTTTGGTTGATGCATGTATGCTTTTTCTCTTCGTGGATGACCGAATTAAACACTACAAATCATGGGTTGAAGGATTAAATCGTGGCTGCTGCCTACAGAACTTTTTATGCAACCTGCTACAGCTCGCCTCGCGAGCAGGAGCACTCGCCACGGCGAGCTGGCTTGCCTGCGTGGTCCTGGCGGAGTGCTGCGGAGCACTGGCGGAGTCCTGCGGCATCCTGCGAGGACCTGCTGCGGGGACCTGCGGCATCCTGCGAGAACTTGCGGAGCCCTGCTGATGCTTGCTGCCAGCCTGCAGCAAGGTGCTGCCTCTCTCTCGTGAAATCCTTTTCAAGCTTGGTAAGTTGTTCCTAATCCCTTATACTCCTTCTTCAGCTATTGATTGGGATAGTTTCGGTTCTCTAAACCTTACTCAAACTCTAACTTACCTTTTTAATCATTCTTTTCCAATCCTTTGATCAAGCACTCATGATGGGGTTCAAGTGAGTTGGTAAGAGTTCGTGGCTGTTGCTGAGCTATGGTATGATCAGTGTAAAGCTTCATTATCCAGGTGGGTTCCTTAGGATAGTGTAGCTAGTCCCCTTGAAATATTAATTATGCATGATAACACTAGGAATTTAGGAAAATGTTGTGCGAGAGGGATTAGAACCCAAATTCCTCTCCGTTTTATTTTATATTATGTTAATTATCTGTTAATGCACTGTCTAAAATGAGGGTTGTAGGTGTTAGTTTGAAATATCATGATTTCTGCAAAACAGGGCAATTCTGCATGAACTCGCTCCAGCGAGTAGTTGGCGAGCGTTCATGGCGAGCTGGGTTCTGGGCTGATGAAACTCGCCATGGCGAGCTACTGCTCGCCACAGCGAGTTGATTTAGGTCAGGACCTATAATCTCGCCATAGCGAGCTGGTGACTCGCCAGAGCGAGCTTGTACAGAATAGTCCACATTTTACAATTATTCTTGAAACTTCAAACACTCGTTTTATTCCCTCTTTAGAGTCAGATAATTTGCATTAACGTAAACGACATAATGTCGAATAACATGTTAGGCACAGATCATCTTTAGGGTATAACTTAGAATTATTAGGATTGTATGCTCCCCGGGATTTTGGGAATTATGGTAGCAAGAACACAATTTTAGTGTCAGTCATTATGGGCGATTTATTATATCGCAAGTATGGACTCCCAATGGGATACTCCATTAGGTTAGGTATATGTGAGCTTCATGCCGTGACCGAATCGGTTGACGGATATGTCAGGCCTCTGAGACATGCTCACCTCAGAGTGTCCTTGTGTTTAAAACGAATAAGATTTAGTTAATCTGTGATACACCTTTACCTTATGCTTTTATGATTTATGTTATTATTAGTTTTGAAACGACTGATTTAGGTGCCCCGGCGTAGTTGCCATTAGGAGGGTAGTAGGACTCACTGAGGCTTAGTAGTCTCACCCCACTCCAAATCAATTTTTTTAGGTAGACAGGTTAACCGAAGCAAGGACCGGGACGGAGCTGATGTTTGGAGCTGAGCTTGATTCATCAGATTTGAAGACCGTAGTCTTCTTCTTTGTTTTAGATTTAATCTGTTTATCTTAGAACCTTATTAATTCCGCTGTATTCTATTTTATCTGTTGCTTTGTAACTGAAACAAGTTGTATCTTGTTTATGTAATTCAGAAATTTATTTGTACTCAGATGCCATCATGTATGTCTCGACTAAATATTCTAGGTATTTTAGTTGGGGCGTTATAAATTGGTTGTTGGAATGTAGGATCTCTGATCAACAAATCGCAAAATATGCGGTTTACTCATGGTATGCCATTATACTTTTTTAGCTATTCCTAATTTGATTCTTTAATCACTACTTACGTTTATTGATATTTTATGATGGATTTGGAAAAATGTGATATGTGTTTGCAATCATACACATTATCTTGAATAGGAGCTTAAAATTAATATGTAGTCTTTCAATTTACCTGATAGTATGTCTGAATGGATCGATTGTGATGTGTCCGATGTCCGTAAATGAAAATATGATATTTGAACCTAAATGGTTCTAAATTCGAAAAACACAAAAAATGATGGAATTTTACCCGAATTGGATTGAAAATATCAAGTGTGTTAAACTTGATAATTGAATTGTTGGTATAAAAAGGTTGGATTGTGTTTTGTCCCTATGTCCCTAAAGTAAATATGATATTTAACCATTTGTGGTTCTAAATTCGAAAAACTAAAAAGATGATGGAATTTTGTCGGAATAGATTTGAAAATCAAATTTGATATTTGAATCATGTAGTCCGAAACTTGATAAATTAAAATTGATGGAATTGGTTGTTGGAATGTAGGATCTCTGATCAACAAATCGCACAATATGTGGTTCACTCAAAGTGTGCTATTATGCTTTTTTAGCTATTACTAATTTGATTCTTTAATCACTACTTACGTTTATTGATATTTTATGATGGATTTGGAAAAATGTGATATGTTTTTGCAATCATACACATTATCTTGAATAGGAGCTTAAAATAAATATGTAGTCTTTCAATTTACCGGATAGTATGTCTGAATGAATCGATTGTGATGTGTCCGATGTCCGTAAAGGAAAATATGATATTTGAACTTAAATGGTTCTAAATTCGAAAAACACAAAAAATGATGGAATTTTACCCGAATTGGATTGAAAATATCAAGTTGTGTTAAACTTGATAATTGAATTGTTGGTATAAAAAGGTTGGATTGTGTTTCGTCCCTATGTCCCTAAAGTAAATATGATATTTGACCATTTGCGGTTCTAAATTCGAAAAACTAAAAAGATGATGGAATTTTGTCGGAATAGATTTGAAAATCAAATTTGATATTTGAATCAAGTTGTCCTAAACTTGATAAATTAAAATTGATGGAATCGGTTGTTGGAATGTAGGATCTCTGATCAACAAATCGCAAAATATGCGGTTCACTCAAGGTATGCCATTATACTTTTTTAGCTATTCCTAATTTGATTCTTTAATCACTACTTACGTTTATTGATATTTTATGATGGATTTGGAAAAATGTGATATGTGTTTGCAATCATACACATTATCTTGAATAGGAGCTTAAAATTAATATGTAGTCTTTCAATTTACCTGATAGTATGTCTGAATGGATCGATTGTGATGTGTCCGATGTCCGTAAATGAAAATATGATATTTGAACCTAAATGGTTCTAAATTCGAAAAACACAAAAAATGATGGAATTTTACCCGAATTGGATTGAAAATATCAAGTGTGTTAAACTTGATAATTGAATTGTTGGTATAAAAAGGTTGGATTGTGTTTTGTCCCTATGTCCCTAAAGTAAATATGATATTTAACCATTTGCGGTTCTAAATTCGAAAAACTAAAAAGATGATGGAATTTTGTCGGAATAGATTTGAAAATCAAATTTGATATTTGAATCATGTAGTCTGAAACTTGATAAATTAAAATTGATGGAATTGGTTGTTGGAATGTAGGATCTCTGATCAACAAATCGCACAATATGTGGTTCACTCAAAGTGTGCTATTATGCTTTTTTAGCTATTACTAATTTGATTCTTTAATCACTACTTACGTTTATTGATATTTTATGATGGATTTGGAAAAATGTGAAATGTTTTTGCAATCATACACATTATCTTGAATAGGAGCTTAAAATTAATATGTAGTCTTTCAATTTACCTGATAGTATGTCTGAATGGATCGATTGTGATGTGTCCGATGTCCGTAAATGAAAATATGATATTTGAACCTAAATGGTTCTAAATTCGAAAAACACAAAAAATGATGGAATTTTACCCGAATTGGATTGAAAATATCAAGTGTGTTAAACTTGATAATTGAATTGTTGGTATAAAAAGGTTGGATTGTGTTTTGTCCCTATGTCCCTAAAGTAAATATGATATTTAACCATTTGCGGTTCTAAATTCGAAAAACTAAAAAGATGATGGAATTTTGTCGGAATAGATTTGAAAATCAAATTTGATATTTGAATCATGTAGTCCGAAACTTGATAAATTAAAATTGATTGTTGGAATGTAGGATCTCTGATCAACAAATCGCACAATATGTGGTTCACTCAAAGTGTGCTATTATGCTTTTTTAGCTATTACTAATTTGATTCTTTAATCACTACTTACGTTTATTGATATTTTATGATGGATTTGGAAAAATGTGAAATGTTTTTGCAATCATACACATTATCTTGAATAGGAGCTTAAAATTAATATGTAGTCTTTCAATTTTCCTGATAGTATGTCTGAATGGATCGATTGTGATGTGTCCGATGTCCGTAAATGAAAATATGATATTTGAACCTAAATAGTTCTAAATTCGAAAAACACAAAAAATGATGGAATTTTACCCGAATTGGATTGAAAATATCAAGTTGTGTTAAACTTGATAATTGAATTGTTGGTATAAAAAGGTTGGATCGTGTTTTGTCCTTATGTCCCTAAAGTAAATATGATATTTGACCATTTGCGGTTCTAAATTCGAAAAACAAAAAAGATGATGGAATTTTGTCGGAATAGATTTGAAAATCAAATTTGATATTTGAATCATGTAGTCCGAAACTTGATAAATTAAAATTGATGGAATTGGTTGTTGGAATGTAGGATCTCTGATCAACAAATCGCACAATATGTGGTTCACTCAAAGTGTGCTATTATGCTTTTTTAGCTATTACTAATTTGATTCTTTAATAACTACTTACGTTTATTGATATTTTATGATGGATTTGGAAAAATGTGATATGTTTTTGCAATCATACACATTATCTTGAATAGGAGCTTAAAATTAATATGTAGTCTTTCAATTTACCTGATAGTATGTCTGAATGGATCGATTGTGATGTGTCCGATGTCCGTAAATGAAAATATGATATTTGAACCTAAATAGTTCTAAATTCGAAAAACACAAAAAATGATGGAATTTTACCCGAATTGGATTGAAAATATCAAGTTGTGTTAAACTTGATAATTGAATTGTTGGTATAAAAAGGTTGGATTGTGTTTTGGCCCTATGTCCCTAAAGTAAATATGATATTTGACCATTTGCGGTTCTAAATTCGAAAAACAAAAAAGATGATGGAATTTTGTCGGAATAGATTTGAAAATCAAATTTGATATTTGAATCAAGTTGTCCTAAACTTGATAAATTAAAATTGATGGAATCGGTTGTTGGAATGTAGGATCTCTGATCAACAAATCGCAAAATATGCGGTTCACTCAAGGTGTGCCATTATGCTTTTTTAGCTATTCCTAATTTGATTCTTTAATCACTACTTACGTTTAGTGATATTTTATGATGGATTTGGAAAAATGTGAAATGTTTTTGCAATCATACACATTATCTTGAATAGGAGCTTAAAATTAATATGTAGTCTTTCAATTTTCCTGATAGTATGTCTGAATGGATCGATTGTGATGTGTCCGATGTCCGTAAATGAAAATATGATATTTGAACCTAAATAGTTCTAAATTCGAAAAACACAAAAAATGATGGAATTTTACCCGAATTGGATTGAAAATATCAAGTTGTGTTAAACTTGATAATTGAATTGTTGGTATAAAAAGGTTGGATCGTGTTTTGTCCCTATGTCCCTAAAGTAAATATGATATTTGACCATTTGCGGTTCTAAATTCGAAAAACAAAAAAGATGATGGAATTTTGTCGGAATAGATTTGAAAATCAAATTTGATATTTGAATCGAGTTGTCCTAAACTTGATAAATTAAAATTGATGGAATCAGTTGTTGGAATGTAGGATCTCTGATCAACAAATCGCAAAATATGCGGTTCACTCAAGGTATGCCATTATGCTTTTTTAGCTATTCCTAATTTGATTCTTTAATCACTACTTACGTTTATCGATATTTTATGATGGATTTGGAAAAATGTGATATGTTTTGGCAATCATACACATTATCTTGAATAGGAGCTTAAAATTAATATGTAGTCTTTCAATTTTCCCGATAGTATGTCTGAATGGATCGATTGTGATGTGTCCGATGTCCGTAAATGAAAATATGATATTTGAACCTAAATAGTTCTAAATTCGAAAAACACAAAAAATGATGGAATTTTACCCGAATTGGATTGAAAATATCAAGTTGTGTTAAACTTGATAATTGAATTGTTGGTATAAAAAGGTTGGATTGTGTTTTGTCCCTATGTCCCTAAAGTAAATATGATATTTGACCATTTGCGGTTCTAAATTCGAAAAACAAAAAAGATGATGGAATTTTGTCGGAATAGATTTGAAAATTAAATTTGATATTTGAATCGAGTTGTCCTAAACTTGATAAATTAAAATTGATGGAATCGGTGGTTGGAATGTAGGATCTCTGATCAACAAATCGCAAAATATGCGGTTCACTCAAGGTATGCCATTATGCTTTTTTAGCTATTCCTAATTTGATTATTTAATCACTACTTACGTTTATTGATATTTTATGATGGATTTGGAAAAATGTGATATGTTTTTGCAATCATACACATTATCTTGAATAGGAGCATAAAATAAATATGTAGTCTTTCAATTTACCTGAGATAGTATGTCTGAATGGATCGATTGTGATGTGTCCGATGTCCGTAAAGGAAAATATGATATTTGAACTTAAATGGTTCTAAATTCGAAAAACACAAAAAATGATGGAATTTTACCCGAATTGGATTGAAAATATCAAGTTGTGTTAAACTTGAAAATTGAATTGTTGGTATAAAAAGGTTGGATTTTGTTTCGTCCCTATGTCCCTAAAGTAAATATGATATTTGACCATTTGCGGTTCTAAATTCGAAAAACTAAAAAGATGATGGAATTTTGTCGGAATAGATTTGAAAATCAAATTTGATATTTGAATCAAGTTGTCCTAAACTTGATAAATTAAAATTGATGGAATCGGTTGTTGGAATGTAGGATCTCTGATCAACAAATCGCAAAATATGCGGTTCACTCAAGGTATGCCATTATACTTTTTTAGCTATTCCTAATTTGATTCTTTAATCACTACTTACGTTTATTGATATTTTATGATGGATTTGGAAAAATGTGATATGTGTTTGCAATCATACACATTATCTTGAATAGGAGCTTAAAATTAATATGTAGTCTTTCAATTTACCTGATAGTATGTCTGAATGGATCGATTTTGATGTTTCCGATGTCCGTAAATGAAAATATGATATTTGAACCTAAATGGTTCTAAATTCGAAAAACACAAAAAATGATGGAATTTTACCCGAATTGGATTGAAAATATCAAGTTGTGTTAAACTTGATAATTGAATGGTTGGTATAAAAAGGTTGGATTGTGTTTTGTCCCTATGTCCCTAAAGTAAATATGATATTTGACCATCTGCGGTTCTAAATTCGAAAAACTAAAAAGATGATGGAATTTTGTCGGAATAGATTTGAAAATCAAATTTGATATTTGAATCAAGTTGTCCTAAACTTGATAAATTAAAATTGATGGAATCGGTTGTTGGAATGTAGGATCTCTGATCAACAAATCGCAAAATATGCGGTTCACTCAAGGTGTGCCATTATGCTTTTTTAGCTATTCCTAATTTGATTCTTTAATCACTACTTACGTTTATTGATATTTTATGATGGATTTGGAAAAATGTTATATGTTTTGGCAATCATACACGTTATCTTGAATAGGAGCTTAAAATTAATATGTAGTCTTTCAATTTACCTGATAGTATGTCTGAATGGATCGATTGTGATGTGTCCGATGTCCGTAAATGAAAATATGATATTTGAACCTAAATAGTTCAAAATTCGAAAAAAACAAAAAATGATGGAATTTTACCCGAATTGGATTGAAAATATCAAGTTGTGTTAAACTTGATAATTGAATTGTTGGTATAAAAAGGTTGGATTGTGTTTTGTCCCTATGTCCCTAAAGTAAATATGAATGATATTTGAACCTAAATAGTTCTAAATTCGAAAAACACAAAAAATGATGGAATTTTACCCGAATTGGATTGAAAATATCAAGTTGTGTTAAACTTGATAATTGAATTGTTGGTATAAAAAGGTTGGATTGTGTTTTGTCCCTATGTCCCTAAAGTAAATATGATATTTGACCATTTGCGGTTCTAAATTCGAAAAACAAAAAAGATGATGAAATTTTGTCGGAATAGATTTGAAAATCAAATTTGATATTTGAATCAAGTTGTCCTAAACTTGATAAATTAAAATTGATGGAATCGGTTGTTGGAATGTAGGCTCTCTGATCAACAAATCGCAAAATATGCGGTTCACTCAAGGTATGCCATTATGCTTTTTTAGCTATTCCTAATTTGATTCTTTAATCACTACTTACGTTTATTGATATTTTATGATGGATTTGGAAAAATGTGATATGTTTTTGCAATCATACACATTATCTTGAATAGGAGCTTAAAATAAATATGTAGTCTTTCAATTTACCTGAGATAGTATGTCTGAATGGATCGATTGTGATGTGTCCGATGTCCGTAAAGGAAAATATGATATTTGAACTTAAATGGTTCTAAATTCGAAAAACACAAAAAATGATGGAATTTTACCCGAATTGGATTGAAAATATCAAGTTGTGTTAAACTTGATAATTGAATTGTTGGTATAAAAAGGTTGGATTGTGTTTTGTCCCTATGTCCCTAAAGTAAATATGATATTTAACCATTTGCGGTTCTAAATTCGAAAAACTAAAAAGATGATGGAATTTTGTCGGAATAGATTTGAAAATCAAATTTGATATTTGAATCATGTAGTCCGAAACTTGATAAATTAACATTGATGGAATCGGTGGTTGGAATGTAGGATCTCTGATCAACAAATCGCAAAATATGCGGTTCACTCAAGGTATGCCATTATGCTTTTTTAGCTATTCCTAATTTGATTCTTTAATCACTACTTACGTTTATTGATATTTTATGATGGATTTGGAAAAATGTGATATGTTTTTTCAATCATACACATTATCTTGAATAGGAGCTTAAAATAAATATGTAGTCTTTCAATTTACCTGAGATAGTATGTCTGAATGGATCGATTGTGATGTGTCCGATGTCCGTAAAGGAAAATATGATATTTGAACTTAAATGGTTCTAAATTCGAAAAACACAAAAAATGATGGAATTTTACCCGAATTGGATTGAAAATATCAAGTTGTGTTAAACTTGATAATTGAATTGTTGGTATAAAAAGGTTGGATTGTGTTTCGTCCCTATGTCCCTAAAGTAAATATGATATTTGACCATTTGCGGTTCTAAATTCGAAAAACTAAAAAGATGATGGAATTTTGTCGGAATAGATTTGAAAATCAAATTTGATATTTGAATCAAGTTGTCCTAAACTTGATAAATTAAAATTGATGGAATCGGTTGTTGGAATGTAGGATCTCTGATCAACAAATCGCAAAATATGCGGTTCACTCAAGGTATGCCATTATACTTTTTTAGCTATTCCTAATTTGATTCTTTAATCACTACTTACGTTTATTGATATTTTTTGATGGATTTGGAAAAATATGATATGTGTTTGCAATCATACACATTATCTTGAATAGGAGCTTAAAATTAATATGTAGTCTTGCAATTTACCTGATAGTATGTCTGAATGGATCGATTGTGATGTGTCCGATGTCCGTAAATGAAAATATGATATTTGAACCTAAATGGTTCTAAATTCAAAAAACACAAAAAATGATGGAATTTTACCCGAATTGGATTGAAAATATCAAGTTGTGTTAAACTTGATAATTGAATTGTTGGTATAAAAAGGTTGGATTGTGTTTCGTCCCTATGTCCCTAAAGTAAATATGATATTTGACCATTTGCGGTTCTAAATTCGAAAAACTAAAAAGATGATGGAATTTTCTCGGAATAGATTTGAAAATCAAATTTGATATTTGAATCAAGTTGTCCTAAACTTGATAAATTAAAATTGATGGAATCGGTTGTTGGAATGTAGGATCTCTGATCAACAAATCGCAAAATATGCGGTTCACTCAAGGTATGCCATTATACTTTTTTAGCTATTCCTAATTTGATTCTTTAATCACTACTTACGTTTATTGATATTTTATGATGGATTTGGAAAAATGTGATATGTGTTTGCAATCATACACATTATCTTGAATAGGAGCTTAAAATTAATATGTAGTCTTTCAATTTACCTGATAGTATGTCTGAATGGATCGATTGTGATGTGTCCGATGTCCGTAAATGAAAATATGATATTTGAACCTAAATAGTTCTAAATTCGAAAAACACAAAAAATGATGGAATTTTACCCGAATTGGATTGAAAATATCAAGTTGTGTTAAACTTGATAATTGAATTGTTGGTATAAAAAGGTTGGATTGTGTTTCGTCCCTATGTCCCTAAAGTAAATATGATATTTGACCATTTGCGGTTCTAAATTCGAAAAACAAAAAAGATGATGGAATTTTGTCGGAATAGATTTGAAAATCAAATTTGATATTTGAATCGAGTTTTTCTAAACTTGATAAATTAAAATTGATGGAATCGGTGGTAGGAATGTAGGATCTCTGATCAACAAATCGCAAAATATGCGGTTCACTCAAGGTATGCCATTATGCTTTTTTAGCTATTCCTAATTTGATTCTTTAATCACTACTTACGTTTATTGATATTTTATGATGGATTTGGAAAAATGTGATATGTTATTGCAATCATACACATTATCTTGAATAGGAGCTTAAAATAAATATGTAGTCTTTCAATTTACCTGAGATAGTATGTCTGAATGGATCGATTGTGATGTGTCCGATGTCCGTAAAGGAAAATATGATATTTGAACTTAAATGGTTCTAAATTCGAAAAACACAAAAAATGATGGAATTTTACCCGAATTGGATTGAAAATATCAAGTTGTGTTAAACTTGATAATTGAATTGTTGGTATAAAAAGGTTGGATTGTGTTTCGTCCCTATGTCCCTAAAGTAAATATGATATATGACCATTTGCGGTTCTAAATTCGAAAAACTAAAAAGATGATGGAATTTTGTCGGAATATAGATTTGAAAATCAAATTTGATATTTGAATCAAGTTGTCCTAAACTTGATAAATTAAAATTGATGGAATCGGTTGTTGGAATGTAGGATCTCTGATCAACAAATCGCAAAATATGCGGTTCACTCAAGGTATGCCATTATACTTTTTTAGCTATTCCTAATTTGATTCTATAATCACTACTTACGTTTATTGATATTTTATGATGGATTTAGAAAAATGTGATATGTGTTTGCAATCATACACATTATCTTGAATAGGAGCTTAAAATTAATATGTAGTCTTTCAATTTACCTGATAGTATGTCTGAATGGATCGATTGTGATGTGTCCGATGTCCGTAAATGAAAATATGATATTTGAACCTAAATGGTTCTAAATTCGAAAAATACAAAAAATGATGGAATTTTACCCGAATTGGATTGAAAATATCAAGTTGTGTTAAACTTGATAATTGAATTGTTGGTATAAAAAGGTTGGATTGTGTTTCGTCCCTATGTCCCTAAAGTAAATATGATATTTGACCATTTGCGGTTCTAAATTCGAAAAACTAAAAAGATGATGGAATTTTGTCGGAATAGATTTGAAAATCAAATTTGATATATAACGCCCCAACTAAAATATCTAGAATATTTAGTCAGGACATACATAATATGGATCTGAGTACAAATAAAATTTTACTGAATAGTTACGCAAGTTACAACTTGTCTCGAATACAAGGAGAAGAACAAATAAAATACAGCGGAAGAGAATTAAAGTTGACAAATAAACAGATTAAAAGGAGACAAGAAGAAGAATAAAATCTTCTAGGCTGACAATCCAAGCTCTGCTCCAACTGTCAGTTCCTGCCTGGTCCTTGCTCCGGACAACCTGTTTACCTAAAAAAATTGATTTGGAGTGGGGTGAGACTACTAAGCCTCAGTGAGTCCTACTACCCTCCTAGAGGTGACTACACCGGGGGATTCCTAGAATCAATCGTAACATATTAACTTAACTAACATAACATAATAGCATAATATAAAGGTGTAACACAGATTAATAAACTCTTATTCATTTTAAACACAAGGACACTCTGAGGTGAGCATGTCTCAGAGGCCTGCCATATCCGTCAACCGATTCGGTCACGGCATGCAGCTCACAATAACTTATCCTAATGGATTATCCCATTGGGAGTCCATAACGCGATATCACAAAATCGCTCATAACTGACTGAAACTAAATTAGTTCTTACTACCAATATTTCCCAAGACCCGGGGAGCATGCAACCTATTTTATTTCTAAGTTATACCCTAATGATTATCTGTGGTTAACATTCTGTTCGATATTATATTAATTATGTTACAGCAAACTATCTGATTATAATGAGGATATAAAACGAGTGTGAATATCTTCATTTAGAAAATGGAAATATGGGTTAATTCTGTACAAGCTCGCTACGGCGAGTCACCAGCTCGCCATGGCGAGATTATAGGTCCTGACCTAACTCAACTCGCTGTGGCGAGCAGTAGCTCGCCATGGCGAGTTTCATCAGCCCAAAACCCAGCTCGCCATGAATACTCGCCAGCTACTCGCTGTGGCGAGTTCATGCAGAACATACCCTGTTTATGCAAATTTCTCAGAAATACACCTACAATCCTCATCTTAATCAGTGCAGTAACATAACTTACATAATATACAACAGTATGGAGGGGAAATTGGGATTAAATCCCCTCACACAACATTATCCTAAAAACCTAAGTTAACATGCAATTGTTCATGAATGGGGAAAAACTAACTACACTATCCTAAAGAACCCACCTGTAATGAGTTTAACTCAGAAGCTTTAACACATACACTAGCTCTGCTACAGCATCAAACCTGCTTGTACAGGACTCACTTGAAGACCCCATTTGTGTTCTTGGTCAACAATGGAAAGGATGAAATTATGAGCAATCCAAGGCTTGATAAGGTTATGAGAATGAAACTTCCTAGTGGTGCCAGAACAAGGAATCAGAAAGGTTAAGGATCACTTACCAAGGTTTGAAATCGTAGAACAGGAAAGAGCATTAGCAAGCAGCAGCACCCTGCTGCGCTCGCCACGGCGAGTGGATGCTCGCTAGGCGAGTATTGCAGGAAACGCAGACACAGCTCTGCCGTTTGTACCAAAATCCAATCCCCACAGCATCTCTGACCTTCCATTCCTTAAGAAACTCGTGTTTACAGGCGGTAAATCCACATGCATGCAGTAATTTCGAATTTAGGTCAAGATTGAATGGTTGGATCAAAAAAGGAAAACTCACAAGTTTTGAGAAGAGTGAGTCTAGCTTACCTTATCTTGTTCCCAACACTCAGAAACTTCCATCTATGCAGCCTCTTGCACATGCATCCACCAATTTGAAGAATTAAATCCATGGGTGTTGGATTTTTGATCCACGGCCAACAAGGGATGAGGAGGAACATGAAGCTTAGTTGAGGTTCTAAAATTTGAGATGTAATGGAAGTCTCTCATTGCATGCAAGGTCAAAGATTTGAAACCAAGGAGTGGGTGTGTGTGTGTTGCTGTTGTTCGGCCAAGAAGAGCAAGAGGGAGTGGGTTTCATTTTCTGATTTGCTGGGAGAATGAAAAATGAATGTAGGCTTGGTTCAAGTCTTGGTCTTAAGTAGAGAAATTGTGGGACCCAAGGCTTACTTGTTCACCTCTCATTGGCCTAGACTAGACTACACTACTAATTCATCTCATCAATTTTCTTGATTTACATTTCTAACTATTATTACTTCTAATAATTTGATTGGGTTGTTACACTCTACCCTCCTTAAAGAAATTTCGTCCTCGAAATTCAAACCTCTCTATTCCATATCAGGGTAGGTTGTTTAAGTCAGCGTTCAACTCTACACTTCGTCTATTCTCCAGTCAAAAGCATTCAATCCCTTGGAATAAAACTTCCCTCTCTTAAAGTCACTGGCTAAAGGTTATTTTCACATTCTCGAAAGTTCCGGTGCTGCGCACTCTGATTCAATTGCCTACAGTCATCTTCTCACAGAGTTGCCCTTGTCTTAGTCTATGATTTCCCGAACACCTTAACTAGGGTTATTCTTCTTCCGATACCAGAGGTACGTAGCTCCAACTTTATCGGGCTTGGATGCCGGTATCTGGCCTGGTTGGGTATAAGCTAAAACCTAAGGTATAAGCCCGAGTGTTAAAACAACAAATTCTAATTCTTCCGTTCCAGGATCGTTCCCTTTCCGAACATTATTATGCATGACACGTCAACTGTACACCTGCACCACGTGTTGTCCAAATACTCCCGAATCGATTGAAATATAAAACGAGTGGAAAATCGTCTAGACACTACTGATTCTTCTGCCAATGGGTTGGACTCATGAGCAGACGAATCTATAGTTATCCGATAAAATCCCACCTACAATTTTAATCTATTCTGGTACAGCACGGTGATCGCAGTTGCACTTCCAACATGCAGATGCATTTAGTTTCAAATTATCTCTCAAGGTCAAGGTCCATCTTGTTTGAATTCCCTTTATTGGTAACTAATACGTGAAATTGGGATGAGAAAATCAGATTCTCTACTTGGTTGATTGCACACTTAAAGTGTAAACTTGTAATGCTGAGGCTGAATAGAATGATTTGGCTTAGGGCGGTTGTCTGAATTATCTTAACAGATCACTAAGGATAGGGAAGGGTTTATAAATGTGATTGGTATACTACTCCAAGTGAGTAAGTAATTCTTACACTTATGCTAATCACCTACTGGCAATTAGACTTGGAATTGAAATGTTCGGTAGAGATAGATACGGTTAACGCGCTCATCTAACATGAATTTAGAAGATGGAACTGCCAAGTTTGGATCCAAAACTCCGATTCCGCTAGAACAACTGAATTCCACTGGATAGGGGATAACTTCGAAATTAATTCTGAATTTGATTGCAAAGGGGTACGAAGAGTTGTACAACCAATTGTACTGATAAGTTGAGTTAACAGACTGGAGTACATGAAATTTTAATGATTAACTGGTATTGAACTAAGTCATTTGTATCAGAACAGCTACGGATGTTGATTGACAAATCAACCAACGAGAAGGAAACGAAACTGAAATCATTCTTGACCTTCTCAAGAATAATTAACTTCCGCAGATAGATCTTTCTTGATAAGAACACAACTGGAAAAATTGAAAAACATCTAATGCGGTTACTTATGTGTGACATTAATCACTATTAATGTAACTAATTGGCTTCAAGGAATTTGAAAAGTTTGAATCCTAATTGAATTTAGGTATAACATGTGCTTGACAAGTCATTTAAGGCACGAGAAGAATTTTCTCATCTGACGCGTAATCAGACAAGTTATAGTGTACACACGTTCATAGTATTCCAGGACTTATGAACGCAGATTTGAACATTGCTTGGCCCAATGGGCTGGCTGAAAGAGGATCTCAAAGCGAATGAATGGTGATTGACGATTGGTTTCCTTTTGGGTTCAGGGTAAGGTTCTACATCTCTATTTCTGCCGTCAGAGCTCTCAGGTTAGGACAACTGGATTCTCACTCAAGTTTCTTACTGACGATTCCTCACTGGTGTGTCTAACTGATTTTCTAACAGTCTCCTAACGGAAGGGTCCGAATATACTGAGATGTGTCAGTGGCTAAAACTAAGGTCAAACTTAGTTACTTAAGTCTGGATAATTAATACATATGCCTAAAGGAATGTTCCAGGAATTGGTGTTATTGGTACAGTCTCTTATTTTGTCAATCTTATCAAGTTGTGTCTTCTACTGTTTGGCTTAAGGTTTGTTCTACACAAAAATGTCGACCCTAAGTCGCTGACATCTAATGTTTTTATCTGAGGTAGTAATACAGCTTGGTTGGGTTCGGGAGAGTGATACAATATGGTAGGTTAAACTTGATCCTCAAACTGGGCGACTTGTGGCCTACAACATTGTATTACTAGCCTATTGGTAAATGGATAATAACTCTCGAATGCATGGTTAATTGATTCTACTAATTTCTTAGATAACGATCCAGCTACAAGGGCTCATAAACTGAGTGGTCATCTCAACAAGGAACTGAGTTTCCGGTTTCTAATCCATCTAATGGCAAGGCAACTACGGATTGACTTGGCGTCTGACAGTGCTAACGGTAATCCTTAACTGTTATACTAGTTATAACTTAACCTACAAGGGTCTGGTGCGACTACTTGTGTACTCTGATAGGCCGGTCCTATTTACTGACATCTAAAGGTAGTTATCTTAGGTGTTCACCTAATAGGTTTTGCGATAAGAAACTATTAAGGTACGGATGCTGAGGTTTCCTATTCTTAACGGGATGATTAAATTGACCAAAAGTCCTATGCCACTAGCATTTGAATGCTTGATTTAACGGTCTATAACAAACCTATTTGGATGACGGTGTTACTAAAGAGGAATTTAATTTTGATGTGAGGCAAGGTCAGTACTTATATGTCAAGGTTCTATTATTGTCTTCTAATGTGATTCTCTAGTATAGGTTGTTCGATTTGTAATCCTAAACACGTAGTATCGGCTGGAGCTAATCCATGGAGGTACTATATTTGGGACATGGTAGGGAAGGTACCTAATGAGTTCTCTGGGTCCATTACTAAAGACTGGCGTGGTTGAAAAGGAATTTTCTAATTGTTGTTCTAATTGAAGTTTAGTTCTTAATGGTGGATTAGGAACACTATCACGAGACGAAAGGTCAAAGTAACTTAGTTAAGGGCATTCTAGAGGGAAGTCTAATAAGGTGACCTTAAAGGAACATTGGAATGTGTTCGCGCCCTAATTTGGTTTCTCTAGTTTAGGTAGTTCAATTTGAAAGTTCTATGCCAAGGACATCTATTTGGTTCACTATACTGGGTTTCTAACTTGGAACCAAAGAGTTGGTCTGAGTTTAAGGTGCTATCTCGGGTACGGACACGGACAATAGGGAGTCTAATTTTGTTGAACTAAATATGGCTGAGTCCTAGTGCTCTTAGTTTAATCATTGCTTCTTTATTAGAACGGGTTTACTCATTCCCACTTCTAGCTCGCATTCATCTTCTAACGTTACCCCCAAATGTGTTTCCTCAACAATCCCTAAATGTACAGGTTGGCTTAGGATCAAGTACACAGAAATTCTAAAAGATGGTATGCTAAGAATATGAATGAGGGCTTGAGATTGCTCACCATGGCTAAACATAACTGAACAGAGAACCAGGTTGCAACAAACAGTAGCAGCAGCCTGCTAAGTTCGCTGCAGCGTGTGCTTGTAAGAAGAGTAATTCTGTGGTTCGTCCAATTTCCCTACGTTACACAACACCCATAACTCCCAGTCGTATACTAGTCTTGAATTTGGGATGAATTTTTGGTCTACTGCCTACTGACAATGGTGCTGATGGGTCCACAAACTTGGTTGGAATTAAGCTCTCGACAAGATAGGGTGACTGATAGGTTCAGGAAGTTTAGCTGGAACATAGTGCCAGTGGAAAACTGTTATGCACTAAGCATCTCAACATAAAGATACCCTTGCATTCATCGCTTGTATACACAACTTACTCCTGTGGCACCATTTGCCATTGTTCCAAAATTTTCTTATAAGAGTCCCCTTCGACGAATGCTCCTTGATTGTAGCTTCACTACGGATTACACGTTGGAATTTCAGAGTTCACTCCAGTTCTAAACCATAATACCCTGCCTACCACACAATACTGAGTTGATCAGGCTCAGCACGCGATGGTTTCAGCGTAAACAGTTCAGGTCCAAAGGGTCTGTATTACTCAGGAAAGGATTGAAATGACTCATGGCAAGGTCCGATACTGGATCGACCTGCTCTGATACCAATTATAACGCCCCAACTAAAATATCTAGAATATTTAGTCAGGACATACATAATATGGATCTGAGTACAAATAAAATTTTACTGAATTGTTACGCAAGTTACAACTTGTCTCGAATACAAGGAGAAGAACAAATAAAATACAGCGGAAGAGAATTAAAGTTGACAAATAAACAGATTAAAAGGAGACAAGAAGAAGAATAAAATCTTCTAGGCTGACAATCCAAGCTCTGCTCCAACTGTCAGTTCCTGCCTGGTCCTTGCTCCGGACAACCTGTTTACCTAAAAAAATTGATTTGGAGTGGGGTGAGACTACTAAGCCTCAGTGAGTCCTACTACCCTCCTAGAGGTGACTACACCGGGGGATTCCTAGAATCAGTCGTAACATATTAACTTAACTAACATAACATAATAGCATAATATAAAGGTGTAACACAGATTAATAAACTCTTATTCATTTTAAACACAAGGACACTCTGAGGTGAGCATGTCTCAGAGGCCTGCCATATCCGTCAACCGATTCGGTCACGGCATGCAGCTCACAATAACTTATCCTAATGGATTATCCCATTGGGAGTCCATAACGCGATATCACAAAATCGCTCATAACTGACTGAAACTAAATTAGTTCTTACTACCAATATTTCCCAAGACCCGGGGAGCATGCAACCTATTTTATTTCTAAGTTATACCCTAATGATTATCTGTGGTTAACATTCTGTTCGATATTATATTAATTATGTTACAGCAAACTATCTGATTATAATGAGGATATAAAACGAGTGTGAATATCTTCATTTAGAAAATGGAAATATGGGTTAATTCTGTACAAGCTCGCTTCGGCGAGTCACCAGCTCGCCATGGCGAGATTATAGGTCCTGACCTAACTCAACTCGCTGTGGCGAGCAGTAGCTCGCCATGGCGAGTTTCATCAGCCCAAAACCCAGCTCGCCATGAATACTCGCCAGCTACTCGCTGTGGCGAGTTCATGCAGAACATACCCTGTTTATGCAAATTTCTCAGAAATACACCTACAATCCTCATCTTAATCAGTGCAGTAACATAACTTACATAATATACAACAGTATGGAGGGGAAATTGGGATTAAATCCCCTCACACAACATTATCCTAAAAACCTAAGTTAACATGCAATTGTTCATGAATGGGGAAAAACTAACTACACTATCCTAAAGAACCCACCTGTAATGAATTTAACTCAGAAGCTTTAACACATACACTAGCTCTGCTACAGCATCAAACCTGCTTGTACAGGACTCACTTGAAGACCCCATTTGTGTTCTTGGTCAACAATGGAAAGGATGAAATTATGAGCAATCCAAGGCTTGATAAGGTTATGAGAATGAAACTTCCTAGTGGTGCCAGAACAAGGAATCAGAAAGGTTAAGGATCACTTACCAAGGTTTGAAATCGTAGAACAGGAAAGAGCATTAGCAAGCAGCAGCACCCTGCTGCGCTCGCCACGGCGAGTGGATGCTCGCTAGGCGAGTATTGCAGGAAACGCAGACACAGCTCTGCCGTTTGTACCAAAATCCAATCCCCACAGCATCTCTGACCTTCCATTCCTTAAGAAACTCGTGTTTACAGGCGGTAAATCCACATGCATGCAGTAATTTCGAATTTAGGTCAAGATTGAATGGTTGGATCAAAAAAGGAAAACTCACAAGTTTTGAGAAGAGTGAGTCTAGCTTACCTTATCTTGTTCCCAACACTCAGAAACTTCCATCTATGCAGCCTCTTGCACATGCATCCACCAATTTGAAGAATTAAATCCATGGGTGTTGGATTTTTGATCCACGGCCAACAAGGGATGAGGAGGAACATGAAGCTTAGTTGAGGTTCTAAAATTTGAGATGTAATGGAAGTCTCTCATTGCATGCAAGGTCAAAGATTTGAAACCAAGGAGTGGGTGTGTGTGTGTTGCTGTTGTTCGGCCAAGAAGAGCAAGAGGGAGTGGGTTTCATTTTCTGATTTGCTGGGAGAATGAAAAATGAATGTAGGCTTGGTTCAAGTCTTGGTCTTAAGTAGAGAAATTGTGGGACCCAAGGCTTACTTGTTCACCTCTCATTGGCCTAGACTAGACTACACTACTAATTCATCTCATCAATTTTCTTGATTTACATTTCTAACTATTATTACTTCTAATAATTTGATTGGGTTGTTACATGATATTTGAATCAAGTTGTCCTAAACTTGATAAATTAAAATTGATGGAATCGGTTGTCGGAATGTAGGATCTCTGATCAACAAATCGCAAAATATGCGGTTCACTCAAGGTATGCCATTATACTTTTTTAGCTATTCCTAATTTGATTCTATAATCACTACTTACGTTTATTGATATTTTATGATGGATTTGGAAAAATGTGATATGTGTTTGCAATCATACACATTATCTTGAATAGGAGCTTAAAATTAATATGTAGTCTTTCAATTTACCTGATAGTATGTCCGAATGGATCGATTGTGATGTGTCCGATGTCCGTAAATGAAAATATGATATTTGAACCTAAATGGTTCTAAATTCGAAAAACACAAAAAATGATGGAATTTTACCCGAATTGGATTGAAAATATCAAGTTGTGTTAAACTTGATAATTGAATTGTTGGTATAAAAAGGTTGGATTGTGTTTTGTCCCTATCTCCCTAAAGTAAATATGATATTTGACCATCTGCGGTTCTAAATTCGAAAAACTAAAAAGATGATGGAATTTTGTCGGAATAGATTTGAAAATCAAATTTGATATTTGAATCAAGTTGTCCTAAACTTGATAAATTAAAATTGATGGAATCGGTTGTTGGAATGTAGGATCTCTGATCAACAAATCGCAAAATATGCGGTTCACTCAAGGTGTGCCATTATACTTTTTTAGCTATTCCTAATTTGATTCTTTAATCACTACTTACGTTTATTGATATTTTATGATGGATTTGGAAAAATGTGATATGTGTTTGCAATCATACACATTATCTTGAATAGGAGCTTAAAATTAATGTGTAGTCTTTCAATTTACCTGATAATATGTCTGAATGGATCGATTGTGATGTGTCCGATGTCCGTAAATGAAAATATGATATTTGAACCTAAATAGTTCTAAATTCGAAAAACACAAAAAATGATGGAATTTTACTCGAATTGGATTGAAAATATCAAGTTGTGTTAAACTTGATAATTGAATAGTTGGTATAAAAAGGTTGGATTGTGTTTTGTCCCTATGTCCCTAAAGTAAATATGAATGATATTTGAACCTAAATAGTTCTAAATTCGAAAAACACAAAAAATGATGGAATTTTACCCGAATTAGATTGAAAATATCAAGTTGTGTTAAACTTGATAATTGAATTGTTGGTATAAAAAGGTTGGATTGTGTTTCGTCCCTATGTCCCTAAAGTAAATATGATATTTGACCATTTGCGGTTCTAAATTCGAAAAACTAAAAAGATGATGGAATTTTGTCGGAATAGATTTGAAAATCAAATTTGATATTTGAATCAAGTTGTCCTAAACTTGATAAATTAAAATTGATGGAATCGGTTGTTGGAATGTAGGATCTCTGATCAACAAATCGCAAAATATGCGGTTCACTCAAGGTATGCCATTATACTTTTTTAGCTATTCCTAATTTGATTCTATAATCACTACTTACGTTTATTGATATTTTATGATGGATTTGGAAAAATGTGATATGTGTTTGCAATCATACACATTATCTTGAATAGGAGCTTAAAATTAATATGTAGTCTTTCAATTTACCTGATAGTATGTCTGAATGGATCGATTGTGATGTGTCCGATGTCCGTAAATGAAAATATGATATTTGAACCTAAATGGTTCTAAATTCGAAAAACACAAAAAATGATGGAATTTTACCCGAATTGGATTGAAAATATCAAGTTGTGTTAAACTTGATAATTGAATTGTTGGTATAAAAAGGTTGGATTGTGTTTCGTCCCTATGTCCCTAAAGTAGATATGATATTTGACCATTTGCGGTTCTAAATTCGAAAAACTAAAAAGATGATGGAATTTTGTCGGAATAGATTTGAAAATCAAATTTGATATTTGAATCAAGTTGTCCTAAACTTGATAAATTAAAATTGATGGAATCGGTTGTTGGAATGTAGGATCTCTGATCAACAAATCGCAAAATATGCGGTTCACTCAAGGTATGCCATTATACTTTTTTAGCTATTCCTAATTTGATTCTATAATCACTACTTACGTTTATTGATATTTTATGATGGATTTGGAAAAATGTGATATGTGTTTGCAATCATACACATTATCTTGAATATGAGCTTAAAATTAATATGTAGTCTTTCAATTTACCTGATAGTATGTCTGAATGGATCGATTGTGATGTGTCCGATGTCCGTAAATGAAAATATGATATTTGAACCTAAATGGTTCTAAATTCGAAAAACACAAAAAATGATGGAATTTTACCCGAATTGGATTGAAAATATCAAGTTGTGTTAAACTTGATAATTGAATTGTTGGTATAAAAAGGTTGGATTGTGTTTTGTCCCTATGTCCCTAAAGTAAATATGATATTTGACCATCTGCGGTTCTAAATTCGAAAAACTAAAAAGATGATGGAATTTTGTCGGAATAGATTTGAAAATCAAATTTGATATTTGAATCAAGTTGTCCTAAACTTGATAAATTAAAATTGATGGAATCGGTTGTTGGAATGTAGGATCTCTGATCAACAAATCGCAAAATATGCGGTTCACTCAAGGTGTACCATTATACTTTTTTAGCTATTCCTAATTTGATTCTTTAATCACTACTTACGTTTATTGATATTTTATGATGGATTTGGAAAAATGTGATATGTGTTTGCAATCATACACATTATCTTGAATAGGAGCTTAAAATTAATGTGTAGTCTTTCAATTTACCTGATAGTATGTCTGAATGGATCGATTGTGATGTGTCCGATGTCCGTAAATGAAAATATGATATTTGAACCTAAATAGTTCTAAATTCGAAAAACACAAAAAATGATGGAATTTTACCCGAATTGGATTGAAAATATCAAGTTGTGTTAAACTTGATAATTGAATAGTTGGTATAAAAAGGTTGGATTGTGTTTTGTCCCTATGTCCCTAAAGTAAATATGAATGATATTTGAACCTAAATAGTTCTAAATTCGAAAAACACAAAAAATGATGGAATTTTACCCGAATTGGATTGAAAATATCAAGTTGTGTTAAACTTGATAATTGAATTGTTGGTATAAAAAGGTTGGATTGTGTTTTGTCCCTATGTCCCTAAAGTAAATATGATATTTGACCATTTGCGGTTCTAAATTCGAAAAACAAAAAAGATGATGAAATTTTGTCGGAATAGATTTGAAAATCAAATTTGATATTTGAATCAAGTTGTCCTAAACTTGATAAATTAAAATTGATGGAATCGGTTGTTGGAATGTAGGATCTCTGATCAACAAATCGCAAAATATGCGGTTCACTCAAGGTATGCCATTATACTTTTTTAGCTATTCCTAATTTGATTCTTTAATCACTACTTACGTTTATTGATATTTTATGATGGATTTGGAAAAATGTGATATGTGTTTGCAATCATACACATTATCTTGAATAGGAGCTTAAAATTAATATGTAGTCTTTCAATTTACCTGATAGTATGTCTGAATGGATCGATTGTGATGTGTCCGATGTCCGTAAATGAAAATATGATATTTGAACCTAAATGGTTCTAAATTCGAAAAACACAAAAAATGATGGAATTTTACCCGAATTGGATTGAAAATATCAAGTTGTGTTAAACTTGATAATTGAATTGTTGTTATAAAAAGGTTGGATTGTGTTTTGTCCCTATGTCCCTAAAGTAAATATGATATTTAACCATTTGCGGTTCTAAATTCGAAAAACTAAAAAGATGATGGAATTTTGTCGGAATAGATTTGAAAATCAAATTTGATATTTGAATCATGTAGTCCGAAACTTGATAAATTAAAATTGATGGAATTGGTTGTTGGAATGTAGGATCTCTGATCAACAAATCGCACAATATGTGGTTCACTCAAAGTGTGCTATTATGCTTTTTTAGCTATTACTAATTTGATTCTTTAATCACTACTTACGTTTATTGATATTTTATGATGGATTTGGAAAAATGTGATATGTGTTTGCAATCATACACATTATCTTGAATAGGAGCTTAAAATTAATATGTAGTCTTTCAATTTACCTGATAGTATGTCTGAATGGATCGATTGTGATGTGTCCGATGTCCGTAAATGAAAATATGATATTTGAACCTAAATGGTTCTAAATTCGAAAAACACAAAAAATGATGGAATTTTACCCGAATTGGATTGAAAATATCAAGTTGTGTTAAACTTGATAATTGAATTGTTGGTATAAAAAGGTTGGATTGTGTTTTGTCCCTATGTCCCTAAAGTAAATATGATATTTGACCATCTGCGGTTCTAAATTCGAAAAACTAAAAAGATGATGGAATTTTGTCGGAATAGATTTGAAAATCAAATTTGATATTTGAATCAAGTTGTCCTAAACTTGATAAATTAAAATTGATGGAATCGGTTGTTGGAATGTAGGATCTCTGATCAACAAATCGCAAAATATGCGGTTCACTCAAGGTGTACCATTATACTTTTTTAGCTATTCCTAATTTGATTCTTTAATCACTACTTACGTTTATTGATATTTTATGATGGATTTGGAAAAATGTGATATGTGTTTGCAATCATACACATTATCTTGAATAGGAGCTTAAAATTAATGTGTAGTCTTTCAATTTACCTGATAGTATGTCTGAATGGATCGATTGTGATGTGTCCGATGTCCGTAAATGAAAATATGATATTTGAACCTAAATAGTTCTAAATTCGAAAAACACAAAAAATGATGGAATTTTACCCGAATTGGATTGAAAATATCAAGTTGTGTTAAACTTGATAATTGAATAGTTGGTATAAAAAGGTTGGATTGTGTTTTGTCCCTATGTCCCTAAAGTAAATATGAATGATATTTGAACCTAAATAGTTCTAAATTCGAAAAACACAAAAAATGATGGAATTTTACCCGAATTGGATTGAAAATATCAAGTTGTGTTAAACTTGATAATTGAATTGTTGGTATAAAAAGGTTGGATTGTGTTTTGTCCCAATGTCCCTAAAGTAAATATGATATTTGACCATTTGCGGTTCTAAATTAGAAAAACAAAAAAGATGATGAAATTTTGTCGGAATAGATTTGAAAATCAAATTTGATATTTGAATCAAGTTGTCCTAAACTTGATAAATTAAAATTGATGGAATCGGTTGTTGGAATGTAGGATCTCTGATCAACAAATCGCAAAATATGCGGTTCACTCAAGGTATGCCATTATACTTTTTTAGCTATTCCTAATTTGATTCTTTAATCACTACTTACGTTTATTGATATTTTATGATGGATTTGGAAAAATGTGATATGTGTTTGCAATCATACACATTATCTTGAATAGGAGCTTAAAATTAATATGTAGTCTTTCAATTTACCTGATAGTATGTCTGAATGGATCGATTGTGATGTGTCCGATGTCCGTAAATGAAAATATGATATTTGAACCTAAATGGTTCTAAATTCGAAAAACACAAAAAATGATGGAATTTTACCCGAATTGGATTGAAAATATCAAGTTGTGTTAAACTTGATAATTGAATTGTTGGTATAAAAAGGTTGGATTGTGTTTTGTCCCTATGTCCCTAAAGTAAATATGATATTTAACCATTTGCGGTTCTAAATTCGAAAAACTAAAAAGATGATGGAATTTTGTCAGAATAGATTTGAAAATCAAATTTGATATTTGAATCATGTAGTCCGAAACTTGATAAATTAAAATTGATGGAATCGGTGGTTGGAATGTAGGATCTCTGATCAACAAATCGCAAAATATGCGGTTCACTCAAGGTATGCCATTATACTTTTTTAGCTATTCCTAATTTGATTCTTTAATCACTACTTACGTTTATTGATATTTTATGATGGATTTGGAAAAATGTGATATGTGTTTGCAATCATACACATTATCTTGAATAGGAGCTTAAAATTAATATGTAGTCTTTCAATTTACCTGATAGTATGTCTGAATGGATCGATTGTGATGTGTCCGATGTCCGTAAATGAAAATATGATATTTGAACCTAAATGGTTCTAAATTCGAAAAACACAAAAAATGATGGAATTTTACCCGAATTGGATTGAAAATATCAAGTTGTGTTAAACTTGATAATTGAATTGTTGGTATAAAAAGGTTGGATTGTGTTTCGTCCCTATGTCCCTAAAGTAAATATGATATTTGACCATTTGCGGTTCTAAATTCGAAAAACTAAAAAGATGATGGAATTTTGTCGGAATAGATTTGAAAATCAAATTTGATATTTGAATCAAGTTGTCCTAAACTTGATAAATTAAAATTGATGGAATCGGTTGTTGGAATGTAGGATCTCTGATCAACAAATCGCAAAATATGCGGTTCACTCAAGGTATGCCATTATACTTTTTTAGCTATTCCTAATTTGATTCTATAATCACTACTTACGTTTTTTGATATTTTATGATGGATTTGGAAAAATGTGATATGTGTTTGCAATCATACACATTATCTTGAATCGGAGCTTAAAATTAATATGTAGTCTTTCAATTTACCTGATAGTATGTCTGAATGGATCGATTGTGATGTGTCCGATGTCCGTAAATGAAAATATGATATTTGAACCTAAATGGTTCTAAATTCGAAAAACACAAAAAATGATGGAATTTTACCCGAATTGGATTGAAAATATCAAGTTGTGTTAAACTTGTTAATTGAATTGTTGGTATAAAAAGGTTGGATTGTGTTTTGTCCCTATGTCCCTAAAGTAAATATGATATTTAACCATTTGCGGTTCTAAATTCGAAAAACTAAAAAGATGATGGAATTTTGTCAGAATAGATTTGAAAATCAAATTTGATATTTGAATCATGTAGTCCGAAACTTGATAAATTAAAATTGATGGAATCGGTGGTTGGAATGTAGGATCTCTGATCAACAAATCGCAAAATATGCGGTTCACTCAAGGTATGCCATTATACTTTTTTAGCTATTCCTAATTTGATTCTTTAATCACTACTTACGTTTATTGATATTTTATGATGGATTTGGAAAAATGTGATATGTGTTTGCAATCATACACATTATCTTGAATAGGAGCTTAAAATTAATATGTAGTCTTTCAATTTACCTGATAGTATGTCTGAATGGATCGATTGTGATGTGTCCGATGTCCGTAAATGAAAATATGATATTTGAACCTAAATGGTTCTAAATTCGAAAAACACAAAAAATGATGGAATTTTACCCGAATTGGATTGAAAATATCAAGTTGTGTTAAACTTGATAATTGAATTGTTGGTATAAAAAGGTTGGATTGTGTTTCGTCCCTATGTCCCTAAAGTAAATATGATATTTGACCATTTGCGGTTCTAAATTCGAAAAACTAAAAAGATGATGGAATTTTGTCGGAATAGATTTGAAAATCAAATTTGATATTTGAATCAAGTTGTCCTAAACTTGATAAATTAAAATTGATGGAATCGGTTGTTGGAATGTAGGATCTCTGATCAACAAATCGCAAAATATGCGGTTCACTCAAGGTATGCCATTATACTTTTTTAGCTATTCCTAATTTGATTCTATAATCACTACTTACGTTTTTTGATATTTTATGATGGATTTGGAAAAATGTGATATGTGTTTGCAATCATACACATTATCTTGAATCGGAGCTTAAAATTAATATGTAGTCTTTCAATTTACCTGATAGTATGTCTGAATGGATCGATTGTGATGTGTCCGATGTCCGTAAATGAAAATATGATATTTGAACCTAAATGGTTCTAAATTCGAAAAACACAAAAAATGATGGAATTTTACCCGAATTGGATTGAAAATATCAAGTTGTGTTAAACTTGATAATTGAATTGTTGGTATAAAAAGGTTGGATTGTGTTTTGTCCCTATGTCCCTAAAGTAAATATGATATTTGACCATCTGCGGTTCTAAATTCGAAAAACTAAAAAGATGATGGAATTTTGTCGGAATAGATTTGAAAATCAAATTTGATATTTGAATCAAGTTGTCCTAAACTTGATAAATTAAAATTGATGGAATCGGTTGTTGGAATGTAGGATCTCTGATCAACAAATCGCAAAATATGCGGTTCACTCAAGGTGTGCCATTATACTTTTTTAGCTATTCCTAATTTGATTCTTTAATCACTACTTACGTTTATTGATATTTTATGATGGATTTGGAAAAATGTGATATGTGTTTGCAATCATACACATTATCTTGAATAGGAGCTTAAAATTAATGTGTAGTCTTTCAATTTACCTGATAATATGTCTGAATGGATCGATTGTGATGTGTCCGATGTCCGTAAATGAAAATATGATATTTGAACCTAAATAGTTCTAAATTCGAAAAACACAAAAAATGATGGAATTTTACCCGAATTGGATTGAAAATATCAAGTTGTGTTAAACTTGATAATTGAATAGTTGGTATAAAAAGGTTGGATTGTGTTTTGTCCCTATGTCCCTAAAGTAAATATGAATGATATTTGAACCTAAATAGTTCTAAATTCGAAAAACACAAAAAATGATGGAATTTTACCCGAATTGGATTGAAAATATCAAGTTGTGTTAAACTTGATAATTGAATTGTTGGTATAAAAAGGTTGGATTGTGTTTCGTCCCTATGTCCCTAAAGTAAATATGATATTTGACCATTTGCGGTTCTAAATTCGAAAAACTAAAAAGATGATGGAATTTTGTCGGAATAGATTTGAAAATCAAATTTGATATTTGAATCAAGTTGTCCTAAACTTGATAAATTAAAATTGATGGAATCGGTTGTTGGAATGTAGGATCTCTGATCAACAAATCGCAAAATATGCGGTTCACTCAAGGTATGCCATTATACTTTTTTAGCTATTCCTAATTTGATTCTATAATCACTACTTACGTTTATTGATATTTTATGATGGATTTGGAAAAATGTGATATGTGTTTGCAATCATACACATTATCTTGAATAGGAGCTTAAAATTAATATGTAGTCTTTCAATTTACCTGATAGTATGTCTGAATGGATCGATTGTGATGTGTCCGATGTCCGTAAATGAAAATATGATATTTGAACCTAAATGGTTCTAAATTCGAAAAACACAAAAAATGATGGAATTTTACCCGAATTGGATTGAAAATATCAAGTTGTGTTAAACTTGATAATTGAATTGTTGGTATAAAAAGGTTGGATTGTGTTTTGTCCCTATGTCCCTAAAGTAAATATGATATTTGACCATTTGCGGTTCTAAATTCGAAAAACTAAAAAGATGATGGAATTTTGTCGGAATAGATTTGAAAATCAAATTTGATATTTGAATCGAGTTGTCCTAAACTTGATAAATTAAAATTGATGGAATCGGTGGTTGGAATGTAGGATCTCTGATCAACAAATCGCAAAATATGCGGTTCACTCAAGGTATGCCATTATGCTTTTTTAGCTATTCCTAATTTGATTCTATAATCACTACTTACGTTTATTGATATTTTATGATGGATTTGGAAAAATGTGATATGTTTTTGCAATCATACACATTATCTTGAATAGGAGCTTAAAATAAATATGTAGTCTTTCAATTTACCTGAGATAGTATGTCTGAATGGATCGATTGTGATGTGTCCGATGTCCGTAAAGGAAAATATGGTATTTGAACTTAAATGGTTCTAAATTCGAAAAACACAAAAAATGATGGAATTTTACCCGAATTGGATTGAAAATATCAAGTTGTGTTAAACTTGATAATTGAATTGTTGGTATAAAAAGGTTGGATTGTGTTTCGTCCCTATGTCCCTAAAGTAAATATGATATTTGACCATTTGCGGTTCTAAATTCGAAAAACTAAAAAGATGATGGAATTTTGTCGGAATAGATTTGAAAATCAAATTTGATATTTGAATCAAGTTGTCCTAAACTTGATAAATTAAAATTGATGGAATCGGTTGTTGGAATGTAGGATCTCTGATCAACAAATCGCAAAATATGCGGTTCACTCAAGGTATGCCATTATACTTTTTTAGCTATTCCTAATTTGATTCTATAATCACTACTTACGTTTATTGATATTTTATGATGGATTTGGAAAAATGTGATATGTGTTTGCAATCATACACATTATCTTGAATAGGAGCTTAAACTTAATATGTAGTCTTTCAATTTACCTGATAGTATGTCTGAATGGATCGATTGTGATGTGTCCGATGTCCGTAAATGAAAATATGATATTTGAACCTAAATGGTTCTAAATTCGAAAAACACAAAAAATGATGGAATTTTACCCGAATTGGATTGAAAATATCAAGTTGTGTTAAACTTGATAATTGAATTGTTGGTATTAAAAGGTTGGATTGTGTTTTGTCCCTATGTCCCTAAAGTAAATATGATATTTGACCATCTGCGGTTCTAAATTCGAAAAACTAAAAAGATGATGGAATTTTGTCGGAATAGATTTGAAAATCAAATTTGATATTTGAATCAAGTTGTCCTAAACTTGATAAATTAAAATTGATGGAATCGGTTGTTGGAATGTAGGATCTCTGATCAACAAATCGCAAAATATGCGGTTCACTCAAGGTGTGCCATTATACTTTTTTAGCTATTCCTAATTTGATTCTTTAATCACTACTTACGTTTATTGATATTTTATGATGGATTTGGAAAAATGTGATATGTGTTTGCAATCATACACATTATCTTGAATAGGAGCTTAAAATTAATGTGCAGTCTTTCAATTTACCTGATAGCATGTCTGAATGGATCGATTGTGATGTGTCCGATGTCCGTAAATGAAAATATGATATTTGAACCTAAATAGTTCTAAATTCGAAAAACACAAAAAATGATGGAATTTTACCCGAATTGGATTGAAAATATCAAGTTGTGTTAAACTTGATAATTGAATTGTTGGTATAAAAAGGTTGGATTGTGTTTTGTCCCTATGTCCCTAAAGTAAATATGATATTTAACCATTTGCGGTTCTAAATTCGAAAAACTAAAAAGATGATGGAATTTTGTCGGAATAGATTTGAAAATCAAATTTGATATTTGAATCGAGTTGTCCTAAACTTGATAAATTAAAATTGATGGAATCGGTGGTTGGAATGTAGGATCTCTGATCAACAAATCGCAAAATATGCGGTTCACTCAAGGTATGCCATTATGCTTTTTTAGCTATTCCTAATTTGATTCTTTAATCACTACTTACGTTTATTGATATTTTATGATGGATTTGGAAAAATGTGATATGTTTTTGCAATCATACACATTATCTTGAATAGGAGCTTAAAATAAATATGTAGTCTTTCAATTTACCTGAGATAGTATGTCTGAATGGATCGATTGTGATGTGTCCGATGTCCGTAAAGGAAAATATGGTATTTGAACTTAAATGGTTCTAAATTCGAAAAACACAAAAAATGATGGAATTTTACCCGAATTGGATTGAAAATATCAAGTTGTGTTAAACTTGATAATTGAATTGTTGGTATAAAAAGGTTGGATTGTGTTTCGTCCCTATGTCCCTAAAGTAAATATGATATTTGACCATTTGCGGTTCTAAATTCGAAAAACTAAAAAGATGATGGAATTTTGTCGGAATAGATTTGAAAATCAAATTTGATATTTGAATCAAGTTGTCCTAAACTTGATAAATTAAAATTGATGGAATCGGTTGTTGGAATGTAGGATCTCTGATCAACAAATCGCAAAATATGCGGTTCACTCAAGGTATGCCATTATACTTTTTTAGCTATTCCTAATTTGATTCTATAATCACTACTTACGTTTATTGATATTTTATGATGGATTTGGAAAAATGTGATATGTGTTTGCAATCATACACATTATCTTGAATAGGAGCTTAAAATTAATATGTAGTCTTTCAATTTACCTGATAGTATGTCTGAATGGATCGATTGTGATGTGTCCGATGTCCGTAAATGAAAATATGATATTTGAACCTAAATGGTTCTAAATTCGAAAAACACAAAAAATGATGGAATTTTACCCGAATTGGATTGAAAATATCAAGTTGTGTTAAACTTGATAATTGAATTGTTGGTATAAAAAGGCTGGATTGTGTTTTGTCCCTATGTCCCTAAAGTAAATATGATATTTAACCATTTGCGGTTCTAAATTCGAAAAACTAAAAAGATGATGGAATTTTGTCGGAATAGATTTGAAAATCAAATTTGATATTTGAATCATGTAGTCCGAAACTTGATAAATTAAAATTGATGGAATCGGTGGTTGGAATGTAGGATCTCTGATCAACAAATCGCAAAATATGCGGTTCACTCAAGGTATGCCATTATGCTTTTTTAGCTATTCCTAATTTGATTCCTTAATCACTACTTACGTTTATTGATATTTTATGATGGATTTGGAAAAATGTGATATGTTTTTGCAATCATACACATTATCTTGAATAGGAGCTTAAAATAAATATGTAGTCTTTCAATTTACCTGAGATAGTATGTCTGAATGGATCGATTGTGATGTGTCCGATGTCCGTAAAGGAAAATATGATATTTGAACTTAAATGGTTCTAAATTCGAAAAACACAAAAAATGATGGAATTTTACCCGAATTGGATTGAAAATATCAAGTTGTGTTAAACTTGATAATTGAATTGTTGGTATAAAAAGGTTGGATTGTGTTTTGTCCCTATGTCCCTAAAGTAAATATGATATTTAACCATTTGCGGTTCTAAATTCGAAAAACTAAAAAGATGATGGAATTTTGTCGGAATAGATTTGAAAATCAAATTTGATATTTGAATCGAGTTGTCCTAAACTTGATAAATTAAAATTGATGGAATCGGTGGTTGGAATGTAGGATCTCTGATCAACAAATCGCAAAATATGCGGTTCACTCAAGGTATGCCATTATGCTTTTTTAGCTATTCCTAATTTGATTCTTTAATCACTACTTACGTTTATTGATATTTTATGATGGATTTGGAAAAATGTGATATGTTTTTGCAATCATACACATTATCTTGAATAGGAGCTTAAAATAAATATGTAGTCTTTCAATTTACCTGAGATAGTATGTCTGAATGGATCGATTGTGATGTGTCCGATGTCCGTAAAGGAAAATATGGTATTTGAACTTAAATGGTTCTAAATTCGAAAAACACAAAAAATGATGGAATTTTACCCGAATTGGATTGAAAATATCAAGTTGTGTTAAACTTGATAATTGAATTGTTGGTATAAAAAGGTTGGATTGTGTTTCGTCCCTATGTCCCTAAAGTAAATATGATATTTGACCATTTGCGGTTCTAAATTCGAAAAACTAAAAAGATGATGGAATTTTGTCGGAATAGATTTGAAAATCAAATTTGATATTTGAATCAAGTTGTCCTAAACTTGATAAATTAAAATTGATGGAATCGGTTGTTGGAATGTAGGATCTCTGATCAACAAATCGCAAAATATGCGGTTCACTCAAGGTATGCCATTATACTTTTTTAGCTATTCCTAATTTGATTCTATAATCACTACTTACGTTTATTGATATTTTATGATGGATTTGGAAAAATGTGATATGTGTTTGCAATCATACACATTATCTTGAATAGGAGCTTAAAATTAATATGTAGTCTTTCAATTTACCTGATAGTATGTCTGAATGGATCGATTGTGATGTGTCCGATGTCCGTAAATGAAAATATGATATTTGAACCTAAATGGTTCTAAATTCGAAAAACACAAAAAATGATGGAATTTTACCCGAATTGGATTGAAAATATCAAGTTGTGTTAAACTTGATAATTGAATTGTTGGTATAAAAAGGCTGGATTGTGTTTTGTCCCTATGTCCCTAAAGTAAATATGATATTTAACCATTTGCGGTTCTAAATTCGAAAAACTAAAAAGATGATGGAATTTTGTCGGAATAGATTTGAAAATCAAATTTGATATTTGAATCATGTAGTCCGAAACTTGATAAATTAAAATTGATGGAATCGGTGGTTGGAATGTAGGATCTCTGATCAACAAATCGCAAAATATGCGGTTCACTCAAGGTATGCCATTATGCTTTTTTAGCTATTCCTAATTTTATTCCTTAATCACTACTTACGTTTATTGATATTTTATGATGGATTTGGAAAAATGTGATATGTTTTTGCAATCATACACATTATCTTGAATAGGAGCTTAAAATAAATATGTAGTCTTTCAATTTACCTGAGATAGTATGTCTGAATGGATCGATTGTGATGTGTCCGATGTCCGTAAAGGAAAATATGATATTTGAACTTAAATGGTTCTAAATTCGAAAAACACAAAAAATGATGGAATTTTACCCGAATTGGATTGAAAATATCAAGTTGTGTTAAACTTGATAATTGAATTGTTGGTATAAAAAGGTTGGATTGTGTTTTGTCCCTATGTCCCTAAAGTAAATATGATATTTGACCGTCTGCGGTTCTAAATTCGAAAAACTAAAAAGATGATGGAATTTTGTCGGAATAGATTTGAAAATCAAATTTGATATTTGAATCAAGTTGTCCTAAACTTGATAAATTAAAATTGATGGGATCGGTTGTTGGAATGTAGGATCTCTGATCAACAAATCGCAAAATATGCGGTTCACTCAAGGTGTGCCATTATACTTTTTTAGCTATTCCTAATTTGATTCTTTAATCACTACTTACGTTTATTGATATTTTATGATGGATTTGGAAAAATGTGATATGTGTTTGCAATCATACACATTATCTTGAATAGGAGCTTAAAATTAATGTGTAGTCTTTCAATTTACCTGATAGTATGTCTGAATGGATCGATTGTGATGTGTCCGATGTCCGTAAATGAAAATATGATATTTGAACCTAAATAGTTCTAAATTCGAAAAACACATAAAATGATGGAATTTTACCCGAATTGGATTGAAAATATCAAGTTGTGTTAAACTTGATAATTGAATAGTTGGTATAAAAAGGTTGGATTGTGTTTTGTCCCTATGTCCCTAAAGTAAATATGAATGATATTTGAACCTAAATAGTTCTAAATTCGAAAAACACAAAAAATGATGGAATTTTACCCGAATTGGATTGAAAATATCAAGTTGTGTTAAACTTGATAATTGAATTGTTGGTATAAAAAGGTTGGATTGTGTTTTGTCCCTATGTCCCTAAAGTAAATATGATATTTGACCATTTGCGGTTCTAAATTCGAAAAACAAAAAAGATGATGAAATTTTGTCGGAATAGATTTGAAAATCAAATTTGATATTTGAATCAAGTTGTCCTAAACTTGATAAATTAAAATTGATGGAATCGGTTGTTGGAATGTAGGATCTCTGATCAACAAATCGCAAAATATGCGGTTCACTCAAGGTATGCCATTATACTTTTTTAGCTATTCCTAATTTGATTCTTTAATCACTACTTACGTTTATTGATATTTTATGATGGATTTGGAAAAATGTGATATGTGTTTGCAATCATACACATTATCTTGAATAGGAGCTTAAAATTAATATGTAGTCTTTCAATTTACCTGATAGTATGTCTGAATGGATCGATTGTGATGTGTCCGATGTCCGTAAATGAAAATATGATATTTGAACCTAAATGGTTCTAAATTCGAAAAACACAAAAAATGATGGAATTTTACCCGAATTGGATTGAAAATATCAAGTTGTGTTAAACTTGATAATTGAATTGTTGGTATAAAAAGGTTGGATTGTGTTTTGTCCCTATGTCCCTAAAGTAAATATGATATTTAACCATTTGCGGTTCTAAATTCGAAAAACTAAAAAGATGATGGAATTTTGTCGGAATAGATTTGAAAATCAAATTAGATATTTGAATCGAGTTGTCCTAAACTTGATAAATTAAAATTGATGGAATCGGTGGTTGGAATGTAGGATCTCTGATCAACAAATCGCAAAATATGCGGTTCACTCAAGGTATGCCATTATGCTTTTTTAGCTATTCCTAATTTGATTCTTTAATCACTACTTACGTTTATTGATATTTTATGATGGATTTGGAAAAATGTGATATGTTTTTGCAATCATACACATTATCTTGAATAGGAGCTTAAAATAAATATGTAGTCTTTCAATTTACCTGAGATAGTATGTCTGAATGGATCGATTGTGATGTGTCCGATGTCCGTAAAGGAAAATATGGTATTTGAACTTAAATGGTTCTAAATTCGAAAAACACAAAAAATGATGGAATTTTACCCGAATTGGATTGAAAATATCAAGTTGTGTTAAACTTGATAATTGAATTGTTGGTATAAAAAGGTTGGATTGTGTTTCGTCCCTATGTCCCTAAAGTAAATATGATATTTGACCATTTGCGGTTCTAAATTCGAAAAACTAAAAAGATGATGGAATTTTGTCGGAATAGATTTGAAAATCAAATTTGATATTTGAATCAAGTTGTCCTAAACTTGATAAATTAAAATTGATGGAATCGGTTGTTGGAATGTAGGATCTCTGATCAACAAATCGCAAAATATGCGGTTCACTCAAGGTATGCCATTATACTTTTTTAGCTATTCCTAATTTGATTCTATAATCACTACTTACGTTTATTGATATTTTATGATGGATTTGGAAAAATGTGATATGTGTTTGCAATCATACACATTATCTTGAATAGGAGCTTAAAATTAATATGTAGTCTTTCAATTTTCCTGATAGTATGTCTGAATGGATCGATTGTGATGTGTCCGATGTCCGTAAATGAAAATATGATATTTGAACCTAAATAGTTCTAAATTCGAAAAACACAAAAAATGATGGAATTTTACCCGAATTGGATTGAAAATATCAAGTTGTGTTAAACTTGATAATTGAATTGTTGGTATAAAAAGGTTGGATTGTGTTTTGTCCCTATGTCCCTAAAGTAAATATGATATTTAACCATTTGCGGTTCTAAATTCGAAAAACTAAAAAGATGATGGAATTTTGTCGGAATAGATTTGAAAATCAAATTTGATATTTGAATCAAGTTGTCCGAAACTTGATAAATTAAAATTGATGGAATTGGTTGTTGGAATGTAGGATCTCTGATCAACAAATCGCACAATATGTGGTTCACTCAAAGTGTGCTATTATGCTTTTTTAGCTATTCCTAATTTGATTCTTTAATCACTACTTACGTTTATTGATATTTTATGATGGATTTGGAAAAATGTGATATTTTTTTGCAATCATACACATTATCATGAATAGGAGCTTAAAATTAATATGTAGTCTTTCAATTTACCTGATAGTATGTCTGAATGGATCGATTGTGATGTGTCCGATGTCCGTAAATGAAAATATGATATTTGAACCTAAATAGTTCTAAATTCGAAAAACACAAAAAATGATGGAATTTTACCCGAATTGGATTGAAAATATCAAGTTGTGTTAAACTTGATAATTGAATTGTTGGTATAAAAAGGTTGGATTGTGTTTTGTCCCTATGTCCCTAAAGTAAATATGATATTTGACCATTTGCGGTTCTAAATTCGAAAAACAAAAAAGATGATGAAATTTTGTCGGAATAGATTTGAAAATCAAATTTGATATTTGAATCAAGTTGTCCTAAACTTGATAAATTAAAATTGATGGAATCGGTTGTTGGAATGTAGGATCTTTGATCAACAAATCGCAAAATATGCGGTTCACTCAAGGTATGCCATTATACTTTTTTAGCTATTCCTAATTTGATTCTTTAATCACTACTTACGTTTATTGATATTTTATGATGGATTTGGAAAAATGTGATATGTGTTTGCAATCATACACATTATCTTGAATAGGAGCTTAAAATTAATATGTAGTCTTTCAATTTACCTGATAGTATGTCTGAATGGATCGATTGTGATGTGTCCGATGTCCGTAAATGAAAATATGATATTTGAACCTAAATGGTTCTAAATTCGAAAAACACAAAAAATGATGGAATTTTACCCGAATTGGATTGAAAATATCAAGTTGTGTTAAACTTGATAATTGAATTGTTGGTATAAAAAGGTTGGATTGTGTTTTGTCCCTATGTCCCTAAAGTAAATATGATATTTAACCATTTGCGGTTCTAAATTCGAAAAACTAAAAAGATGATGGAATTTTGTCGGAATAGATTTGAAAATCAAATTTGATATTTGAATCGAGTTGTCCTAAACTTGATAAATTAAAATTGATGGAATCGGTGGTTGGAATGTAGGATCTCTGATCAACAAATCGCAAAATATGCGGTTCACTCAAGGTATGCCATTATGCTTTTTTAGCTATTACTAATTTGATTCTTTAATCACTACTTACGTTTATTGATATTTTATGATGGATTTGGAAAAATGTGATATGTTTTTGCAATCATACACATTATCTTGAATAGGAGCTTAAAATAAATATGTAGTCTTTCAATTTACCTGAGATAGTATGTCTGAATGGATCGATTGTGATGTGTCCGATGTCCGTAAAGGAAAATATGGTATTTGAACTTAAATGGTTCTAAATTCGAAAAACACAAAAAATGATGGAATTTTACCCGAATTGGATTGAAAATATCAAGTTGTGTTAAACTTGATAGATGAATTGTTGGTATAAAAAGGTTGGATTGTGTTTCGTCCCTATGTCCCTAAAGTAAATATGATATTTGACCATTTGCGGTTCTAAATTCGAAAAACTAAAAAGATGATGGAATTTTGTCGGAATAGATTTGAAAATCAAATTTGATATTTGAATCAAGTTGTCCTAAACTTGATAAATTAAAATTGATGGAATCGGTTGTTGGAATGTAGGATCTCTGATCAACAAATCGCAAAATATGCGGTTCACTCAAGGTATGCCATTATACTTTTTTAGCTATTCCTAATTTGATTCTATAATCACTACTTACGTTTATTGATATTTTATGATGGATTTGGAAAAATGTGATATGTGTTTGCAATCATACACATTATCTTGAATAGGAGCTTAAAATTAATATGTAGTCTTTCAATTTTCCTGATAGTATGTCTGAATGGATCGATTGTGATGTGTCCGATGTCCGTAAATGAAAATATGATATTTGAACCTAAATAGTTCTAAATTCGAAAAACACAAAAAATGATGGAATTTTACCCGAATTGGATTGAAAATATCAAGTTGTGTTAAACTTGATAATTGAATTGTTGGTATAAAAAGGTTGGATTGTGTTTTGTCCCTATGTCCCTAAAGTAAATATGATATTTAACCATTTGCGGTTCTAAATTCGAAAAACTAAAAAGATGATGGAATTTTGTCGGAATAGATTTGAAAATCAAATTTGATATTTGAATCAAGTTGTCCGAAACTTGATAAATTAAAATTGATGGAATTGGTTGTTGGAATGTAGGATCTCTGATCAACAAATCGCACAATATGTGGTTCACTCAAAGTGTGCTATTATGCTTTTTTAGCTATTCCTAATTTGATTCTTTAATCACTACTTACGTTTATTGATATTTTATGATGGATTTGGAAAAATGTGATATTTTTTTGCAATCATACACATTATCATGAATAGGAGCTTAAAATTAATATGTAGTCTTTCAATTTACCTGATAGTATGTCTGAATGGATCGATTGTGATGTGTCCGATGTCCGTAAATGAAAATATGATATTTGAACCTAAATAGTTCTAAATTCGAAAAACACAAAAAATGATGGAATTTTACCCGAATTGGATTGAAAATATCAAGTTGTGTTAAACTTGATAATTGAATTGTTGGTATAAAAAGGTTGGATTGTGTTTTGTCCCTATGTCCCTAAAGTAAATATGATATTTGACCATTTGCGGTTCTAAATTCGAAAAACAAAAAAGATGATGAAATTTTGTCGGAATAGATTTGAAAATCAAATTTGATATTTGAATCAAGTTGTCCTAAACTTGATAAATTAAAATTGATGGAATCGGTTGTTGGAATGTAGGATCTTTGATCAACAAATCGCAAAATATGCGGTTCACTCAAGGTATGCCATTATACTTTTTTAGCTATTCCTAATTTGATTCTTTAATCACTACTTACGTTTATTGATATTTTATGATGGATTTGGAAAAATGTGATATGTGTTTGCAATCATACACATTATCTTGAATAGGAGCTTAAAATTAATATGTAGTCTTTCAATTTACCTGATAGTATGTCTGAATGGATCGATTGTGATGTGTCCGATGTCCGTAAATGAAAATATGATATTTGAACCTAAATGGTTCTAAATTCGAAAAACACAAAAAATGATGGAATTTTACCCGAATTGGATTGAAAATATCAAGTTGTGTTAAACTTGATAATTGAATTGTTGGTATAAAAAGGTTGGATTGTGTTTTGTCCCTATGTCCCTAAAGTAAATATGATATTTAACCATTTGCGGTTCTAAATTCGAAAAACTAAAAAGATGATGGAATTTTGTCGGAATAGATTTGAAAATCAAATTTGATATTTGAATCGAGTTGTCCTAAACTTGATAAATTAAAATTGATGGAATCGGTGGTTGGAATGTAGGATCTCTGATCAACAAATCGCAAAATATGCGGTTCACTCAAGGTATGCCATTATGCTTTTTTAGCTATTACTAATTTGATTCTTTAATCACTACTTACGTTTATTGATATTTTATGATGGATTTGGAAAAATGTGATATGTTTTTGCAATCATACACATTATCTTGAATAGGAGCTTAAAATAAATATGTAGTCTTTCAATTTACCTGAGATAGTATGTCTGAATGGATCGATTGTGATGTGTCCGATGTCCGTAAAGGAAAATATGGTATTTGAACTTAAATGGTTCTAAATTCGAAAAACACAAAAAATGATGGAATTTTACCCGAATTGGATTGAAAATATCAAGTTGTGTTAAACTTGATAATTGAATTGTTGGTATAAAAAGGTTGGATTGTGTTTCGTCCCTATGTCCCTAAAGTAAATATGATATTTGACCATTTGCGGTTCTAAATTCGAAAAACTAAAAAGATGATGGAATTTTGTCGGAATAGATTTGAAAATCAAATTTGATATTTGAATCAAGTTGTCCTAAACTTGATAAATTAAAATTGATGGAATCGGTTGTTGGAATGTAGGATCTCTGATCAACAAATCGCAAAATATGCGGTTCACTCAAGGTATGCCATTATACTTTTTTAGCTATTCCTAATTTGATTCTATAATCACTACTTACGTTTATTGATATTTTATGATGGATTTGGAAAAATGTGATATGTGTTTGCAATCATACACATTATCTTGAATAGGAGCTTAAAATTAATATGTAGTCTTTCAATTTTCCTGATAGTATGTCTGAATGGATCGATTGTGATGTGTCCGATGTCCGTAAATGAAAATATGATATTTGAACCTAAATAGTTCTAAATTCGAAAAACACAAAAAATGATGGAATTTTACCCGAATTGGATTGAAAATATCAAGTTGTGTTAAACTTGATAATTGAATTGTTGGTATAAAAAGGTTGGATTGTGTTTTGTCCCTATGTCCCTAAAGTAAATATGATATTTAACCATTTGCGGTTCTAAATTCGAAAAACTAAAAAGATGATGGAATTTTGTCGGAATAGATTTGAAAATCAAATTTGATATTTGAATCAAGTTGTCCGAAACTTGATAAATTAAAATTGATGGAATTGGTTGTTGGAATGTAGGATCTCTGATCAACAAATCGCACAATATGTGGTTCACTCAAAGTGTGCTATTATGCTTTTTTAGCTATTCCTAATTTGATTCTTTAATCACTACTTACGTTTATTGATATTTTATGATGGATTTGGAAAAATGTGATATTTTTTTGCAATCATACACATTATCATGAATAGGAGCTTAAAATTAATATGTAGTCTTTCAATTTACCTGATAGTATGTCTGAATGGATCGATTGTGATGTGTCCGATGTCCGTAAATGAAAATATGATATTTGAACCTAAATAGTTCTAAATTCGAAAAACACAAAAAATGATGGAATTTTACCCGAATTGGATTGAAAATATCAAGTTGTGTTAAACTTGATAATTGAATTGTTGGTATAAAAAGGTTGGATTGTGTTTTGACCCTATGTCCCTAAAGTAAATATGATATTTGACCATTTGCGGTTCTAAATTCGAAAAACTAAAAAGATGATGGAATTTTGTCGGAATAGATTTGAAAATCAAATTTGATATTTGAATCAAGTTGTCCTAAACTTGATAAATTAAAATTGATGGAATCGGTTGTTGGAATGTAGGATCTCTGATCAACAAATCGCAAAATATGCGGTTCACTCAAGGTGTGCCATTATGCTTTTTTAGCTATTCCTAATTTGATTCTTTAATCACTACTTACGTTTATTGATATTTTATGATGGATTTGGAAAAATGTGAAATGTTTTTGCAATCATACACATTATCTTGAATAGGAGCTTAAAATTAATATGTAGTCTTTCAATTTTCCTGATAGTATGTCTGAATGGATCGATTGTGATGTGTCCGATGTCCGTAAATGAAAATATGATATTTGAACCTAAATTGTTCTAAATTCGAAAAACACAAAAAATGATGGAATTTTACCCGAATTGGATTGAAAATATCAAGTTGTGTTAAACTTGATAATTGAATTGTTGGTATAAAAAGGTTGGATTGTGTTTTGTCCCTATGTCCCTAAAGTAAATATGATATTTGACCATTTGCGGTTCTAAATTCGAAAAACAAAAAAGATGATGGAATTTTGTCGGAATAGATTTGAAAATCAAATTTGATATTTGAATCGAGTTGTCCTAAACTTGATAAATTAAAATTGATGGAATCGGTTGTTGGAATGTAGGATCTCTGATCAACAAATCGCAAAATATGCGGTTCACTCAAGGTATGCCATTATGCTTTTTTAGCTATTCCTAATTTTATTCTTTAATCACTACTTACGTTTATCGATATTTTATGATGGATTTGGAAAAATGTGATATGTTTTTGCAATCATACACATTATCTTGAATAGGAGCTTAAAATTAATATGTAGTCTTTCAATTTACCTGATAGTATGTCTGAATGGATCGATTGTGATGTGTCCGATGTCCGTAAATGAAAATATGATATTTGAACCTAAATAGTTATAAATTCGAAAAACACAAAAAATGATGGAATTTTACCCGAATTGGATTGAAAATATCAAGTTGTGTTAAACTCTATAATTGAATTGTTGGTATAAAAAGGTTGGATTGTGTTTTGTCCCTATGTCCCTAAAGTAAATATGATATTTGACCATTTGCGGTTCTAAATTCGAAAAACAAAAAAGATGATGAAATTTTGTCGGAATAGATTTGAAAAGCAAATTTGATATTTGAATCAAGTTGTCCTAAACTTGATAAATTAAAATTGATGGAATCGGTTGTTGGAATGTAGGATCTCTGATCAACAAATCGCAAAATATGCGGTTCACTCAAGGTATGCCATTATGCTTTTTTAGCTATTCCTAATTTGATGCTTTAATCACTACTTACGTTTATTGATATTTTATGATGGATTTGGAAAAATGTGATATGTTTTTGCAATCATACACATTATCTTGAATAGGAGCTTAAAATTAATATGTAGTCTTTCAATTTTCCTGATAGTATGTCTGAATGGATCGATTGTGATGTGTCCGATGTCCGTAAATGAAAATATGATATTTGAACCTAAATAGTTCTAAATTCGAAAAACACAAAAAATGATGGAATTTTACCCGAATTGGATTGAAAATATCAAGTTGCGTTAAACTTGATAATTGAATTGTTGGTATAAAAAGGTTGGATTGTGTTTTGTCCCTATGTCCCTAAAGTAAATATGATATTTGACCATTTGCGGTTCTAAATTCGAAAAACAAAAAAGATGATGGAATTTTGTCGGAATAGATTTGAAAATCAAATTTGATATTTGAATCGAGTTGTCCTAAACTTGATAAATTAAAATTGATGGAATCGGTTGTTGGAATGTAGGATCTCTGATTAACAAATCGCAAAATATGCGGTTCACTCAAGGTATGCCATTATGCTTTTTTAGCTATTCCTAATTTGATTCTTTAATCACTACTTACGTTTATTGATATTTTATGATGGATTTGGAAAAATGTGATATGTTTTTGCAATCATACACATTATCTTGAATAGGAGCTTAAAATTAATATGTAGTCTTTCAATTTACCTGAGATAGTATGTCTGAATGGATCGATTGTGATGTGTCCGATGTCCGTAAAGGAAAATATGATATTTGAACTTAAATGGTTCTAAATCCGAAAAACACAAAAAATGATGGAATTTTACCCGAATTGGATTGAAAATATCAAGTTGTGTTAAACTTTATAATTGAATTGTTGGTATAAAAAGGTTGGATTGTGTTTTGTCCCTATGTCCCAAAAGTAAATATGATATTTGACCATTTGCGGTTCTAAATTCGAAAAACTAAAAAGATGATGGAATTTTGTCGGAATAGATTTGAAAATCAAATTTGATATTTGAATCAAGTTGTCCTAAACTTGATAAATTAAAATTGATGGAATCGGTTGTTGGAATGTAGGATCTCTGATCAACAAATCGCAAAATATGCGGTTCACTCAAGGTGTGCCATTATGCTTTTTTAGCTATTCCTAATTTGATTCTTTAATCACTACTTACGTTTATTGATATTTTATGATGGATTTGGAAAAAAGTGATATGTTTTTGCAATCATACACATTATCTTGAATAGGAGCTTAAAATTAATATGTAGCCTTTCAATTTTCCTGATAGTATGTCTGAATGGATCGATTGTGATATGTCCGATGTCCGTAAATGAAAATATGATATTTGAACCTAAATAGTTCTAAATTCGAAAAACACAAAAAATGATGGAATTTTACCCGAATTGGATTGAAAATATCAGGTTGTGTTAAACTCTATAATTGAATTGTTGGTATAAAAAGGTTGGATTGTGTTTTGTCCCTATGTCCCTAAAGTAAATATGATATTTGACCATTTGCGGTTCTAAATTCGAAAAACAAAAAAGATGATGGAATTTTGTCGGAATAGATTTGAAAATCAAATTTGATATTTGAATCAAGTTGTCCTAAACTTGATAAATTAAAATTGATGGAATCGGTTGTTGGAATGTAGGATCTCTGATCAACAAATCGCAAAATATGCGGTTCACTCAAGGTATGCCATTATGCTTATTTAGCTATTCCTAATTTGATTCTTTAATCACTACTTACGTTTATTGATATTTTATGATGGATTTGGAAAAATGTGATATGTTTTTGCAATCATATGTATCTTGAATAGGAGCTTAAAATTAATATGTATTCTTTCAATTTACCTGATAGTATGTCTGAATGGATCAAATGTGATGTGTCCGATGTCCGTAAATGAAAATATGATATTTGAACCTAAATAGTTATAAATTCGAAAAACACAAAAAATGATGGAATTTTACCCGAATTGGATTGAAAATATCAAGTTGTGTTAAACTTGATAATTGAATTGTTGGTATAAAAAGGTTGGATTGTGTTTTGTCCCTATGTCCCTAAAGTAAATATGATATTTGACCATTTGCGGTTCTAAATTCGAAAAACAAAAAAGATGATGAAATTTTGTCGGAATTGATTTGAAAATCAAATTTGATATTTGAATCAAGTTGTCCTAAACTTGATAAATTAAAATTGATGGAATCGGTTGTTGGAATGTAGGATCTCTGATCAACAAATCGCAAAATATGCGGTTCACTCAAGGTATGCCATTATACTTTTTTAGCTATTCCTAATTTGATTCTTTAATCACTACTTACGTTTATTGATATTTTATGATGGATTTGGAAAAATGGGATATGTTTTTGCAATCATACACATTATCTTGAATAGGAGCTTAAAATTAATATGTAGTCTTTCAATTTACCTGATAGTATGTCTGAATGGATCGATTGTGATGTGTCCGATGTCTGTAAATGAAAATATGATATTTGAACCTAAATAGTTCTAAATTCGAAAAACACAAAAAATGATGGAATTTTACCCGAATTGGATTGAAAATATCAAGTTGTGTTAAACTTGATAATTGAATTGTTGGTATAAAAAGGTTGGATTGTGTTTTGTCCCTATGTCCCTAAAGTAAATATGATATTTGACCATTTGCGGTTCTAAATTCGAAAAACAAAAAAGATGATGGAATTTTGTCGGAATAGATTTGAAAATCAAATTTGATATTTGAATCAAGTTGTCCTAAACTTGATAAATTAAAATTGATGGAATCGGTTGTTGGAATGTAGGATCTCTGATCAACAAATCGCAAAATATGCGGTTCACTCAAGGTATGCCATTATGCTTATTTAGCTATTCCTAATTTGATTCTTTAATCACTACTTACGTTTATTGATATTTTATGATGGATTTGGAAAAATGTGATATGTTTTTGCAATCATACACATTATCTTGAATAGGAGCTTAAAATTAATATGTAGTCTTTCAATTTACCAGATAGTATGTCTGAATGGATCAAATGTGATGTGTCCGATGTCCGTAAATGAAAATATGATATTTGAACCTAAATAGTTATAAATTCGAAAAACACAAAAAATGATGGAATTTTACCCGAATTGGATTGAAAATATCAAGTTGTGTTAAACTTGATAATTGAATTGTTGGTATAAAAAGGTTGGATTGTGTTTTGTCCCTATGTCCCTAAAGTAAATATGATATTTGACCATTTGCGGTTCTAAATTCGAAAAACAAAAAAGATGATGAAATTTTGTCGGAATTGATTTGAAAATCAAATTTGATATTTGAATCAAGTTGTCCTAAACTTGATAAATTAAAATTGATGGAATCGGTTGTTGGAATGTAGGATCCCTGATCAACAAATCGCAAAATATGCGGTTCACTCAAGGTATGCCATTATACTTTTTTAGCTATTCCTAATTTGATTCTTTAATCACTACTTACGTTTATTGATATTTTATGATGGATTTGGAAAAATGTGATATGTGTTTGCAATCATACACATTATCTTGAATAGGAGCTTAAAATTAATATGTAGTCTTTCAATTTACCTGATAGTATGTCTGAATGGATCGATTGTGATGTGTCCGATGTCCGTAAATGAAAATATGATATTTGAACCTAAATAGTTCTAAATTCGAAAAACACAAAAAATGATGGAATTTTACCCGAATTGGATTGAAAATATCAAGTTGTGTTAAACTTGATAATTGAATTGTTGGTATAAAAAGGTTGGATTGTGTTTTGTCCCTATGTCCCTAAAGTAAATATGATATTTAACCATTTGCGGTTCTAAATTCCAAAAACTAAAAAGATGATGGAATTTTGTCGGAATAGATTTGAAAATCAAATTTGATATTTGAATCAACTTGTCCGAAACTTGATAAATTAAAATTGATGGAATTGGTTGTTGGAATGTAGGATCTCTGATCAACAAATCGCACAATATGTGGTTCACTCAAAGTGTGCTATTATGCTTTTTTAGCTATTCCAAATTTGATTCTTTAATCACTACTTACGTTTATTGATATTTTATGATGGATTTGGAAAAATGTGATATGTTTTTGCAATCATACACATTATCTTGAATAGGAGCTTAAAATTAATATGTAGTCTTTCAATTTACCTGATAGTATGTCTGAATGGATCGATTGTGATGTGTCCGATGTCCGTAAATGAAAATATGATATTTGAACCGAAATAGTTCTAAAGTCGAAAAACACAAAAAATGATGGAATTTTACCCGAATTGGATTGAAAATATCAAGTTGTGTTAAACTTGATAATTGAATTGTTGGTATAAAAAGGTTGGATTGTGTTTTGTCCCTATGTCCCTAAAGTAAATATGATATTTGACCATTTGCGGTTCTAAATTCGAAAAACAAAAAAGATGATGAAATTTTTTCGGAATAGATTTGAAAATCAAATTTGATATTTGAATCAAGTTGTCCTAAACTTGATAAATTAAAATTGATGGAATCGGTTGTTGGAATGTAGGATCTCTGATCAACAAATCGCAAAATATGCGGTTCACTCAAGGTATGCCATTATACTTTTTTAGCTATTCCTAATTTGATTCTTTAATCACTACTTACGTTTATTGATATTTTATGATGGATTTGGAAAAATGTGATATGTGTTTGCAATCATACACATTATCTTGAATAGGAGCTTAAAATTAATATGTAGTCTTTCAATTTACCTGATAGTATGTCTGAATGGATCGATTGTGATGTGTCCGATGTCCGTAAATGAAAATATGATATTTGAACCTAAATAGTTCTAAATTCGAAAAACACAAAAAATGATGGAATTTTACCCGAATTGGATTGAAAATATCAAGTTGTGTTAAACTTGATAATTGAATTGTTGGTATAAAAAGGTTGGATTGTGTTTTGTCCCTATGTCCCTAAAGTAAATATGATATTTAACCATTTGCGGTTCTAAATTCCAAAAACTAAAAAGATGATGGAATTTTGTCGGAATAGATTTGAAAATCAAATTTGATATTTGAATCAAGTTGTCCGAAACTTGATAAATTAAAATTGATGGAATTGGTTGTTGGAATGTAGGATCTCTGATCAACAAATTGCACAATATGTGATTCACTCAAAGTGTGCTATTATGCTTTTTTAGCTATTCCTAATTTGATTCTTTAATCACTACTTACGTTTATTGATATTTTATGATGGATTTGGAAAAATGTGATATGTTTTTGCAATCATACACATTATCTTGAATAGGAGCTGAAAATTAATATGTAGTCTTTCAATTTACCTGATAGTATGTCTGAATGGATCGATTGTGATGTGTCCGATGTCCGTAAATGAAAATATGATATTTGAACCTAAATAGTTCTAAATTCGAAAAACACAAAAAATGATGGAATTTTACCCGAATTGGATTGAAAATATCAAGTTGTGTTAAACTTGATAATTGAATTGTTGGTATAAAAAGGTTGGATTGTGTTTTGTCCCTATGTCCCTAAAGTAAATATGATATTTAACCATTTGCGGTTCTAAATTCGAAAAACAAAAAAGATGATGAAATTTTGTCGGAATAGATTTGAAAATCAAATTTGATATTTGAATCAAGTTGTCCTAAACTTGATAAATTAAAATTGATGGAATCGGTTGTTGGAATGTAGGATCTCTGATCAACAAATCGCAAAATATGCGGTTCACTCAAGGTATGCCATTATACTTTTTTAGCTATTCCTAATTTGATTCTTTAATCACTACTTACGTTTATTGATATTTTATGATGGATTTGGAAAAATGTGATATGTGTTTGCAATCATACACATTATCTTGAATAGGAGCTTAAAATTAATATGTAGTCTTTCAATTTACCTGATAGTATGTCTGAATGGATCGATTGTGATGTGTCCGATGTCCGTAAATGAAAATATGATATTTGAACCTAAATAGTTCTAAATTCGAAAAACACAAAAAATGATGGAATTTTACCCGAATTGGATTGAAAATATCAAGTTGTGTTAAACTTGATAATTGAATTGTTGGTATAAAAAGGTTGGATTGTGTTTTGTCCCTATGTCCCTAAAGTAAATATGATATTTAACCATTTGCGGTTCTAAATTCGAAAAACTAAAAAGATGATGGAATTTTGTCGGAATAGATTTGAAAATCAAATTTGATATTTGAAACAAGTTGTCCGAAACTTGATAAATTAAAATTGATGGAATTGGTTGTTGGAATGTAGGATCTCTGATCAACAAATCGCACAATATGTGGTTCACTCAAAGTGTGCTATTATTCTTTTTTAGCTATTCCTAATTTGATTCTTTAATCACTACTTACGTTTATTGATATTTTATGATGGATTTGGAAAAATGTGATATGTTTTTGCAATCATACACATTATCTTGAATAGGAGCTTAAAATGAATATGTAGACTTTCAATTTACCTGATAGTATGTCTGAATGGATCGATTGTGATGTGTCCGATGTCTGTAAATGAAAATATGATATTTGAAACTAAATAGTTCTAAATTCGAAAAACACAAAAAATGATGGAATTTTACCCGAATTGGATTGAAAATATCAAGTTGTGTTAAACTTGATAATTGAATTGTTGGTATAAAAAGGTTGGATTGTGTTTTGTCCCTATGTCCCTAAAGTAAATATGATATTTGACCATTTGCGGTTCTAAATTCGAAAAACTAAAAAGATGATGGAATTTTGTCGGAATAGATTTGAAAATCAAATTTGATATTTGAATCAAGTTGTCCGAAACTTGATAAAGTAAAATTGATGGAATTGGTTGTTGGAATGTAGGATCTCTGATCAACAAATCGCACAATATGTGGTTCACTCAAAGTGTGCTATTATGCTTTTTTAGCTATTCCTAATTTGATTCTTTAATCACTACTTACGTTTATTGATATTTTATGATGGATTTGGAAAAATGTGATATGTGTTTGCAATCATACACATTATCTTGAATAGGAGCTTAAAATTAATATGTAGTCTTTCAATTTACCTGATAGTATGTCTGAATGGATCGATTGTGATGTGTCCGATGTCCGTAAATGAAAATATGATATTTGAAACTAAATAGTTCTAAATTCGAAAAACACAAAAAATGATGGAATTTTACCCGAATTGGATTGAAAATATCAAGTTGTGTTAAACTTGATAATTGAATTGTTGGTATAAAAAGGTTGGATTGTGTTTTGTCCCTATGTCCCTAAAGTAAATATGATATTTAACCATTTGCGGTTCTAAATTCGAAAAACTAAAAAGATGATGGAATTTTGTCGGAATAGATTTGAAAATCAAATTTGATATTTGAATCAAGTTGTCCGAAACTTGATAAAGTAAAATTGATGGAATTGGTTGTTGGAATGTAGGATCTCTGATCAACAAATCGCACAATATGTGGTTCACTCAAAGTGTGCTATTATGCTTTTTTAGCTATTCCTAATTTGATTCTTTAATCACTACTTACGTTTATTGATATTTTATGATGGATTTGGAAAAATGTGATATGTTTTTGCAATCATACACATTATCTTGAATAGGAGCTTAAAATTAATATGTAGTCTTTCAATTTACCTGATAGTATGTCTGAATGGATCGATTGTGATGTGTCCGATGTCCGTAAATGAAAATATGATATTTGAACCTAAATAGTTCTAAATTCGAAAAACACAAAAAATGATGGAATTTTACCCGAATTGGATTGAAAATATCAAGTTGTGTTAAACTTGATAATTGAATTGTTGGTATAAAAAGGTTGGATTGTGTTTTGTCCCTATGTCCCTAAAGTAAATATGATATTTGACCATTTGCGGTTCTAAATTCGAAAAACAAAAAAGATGATGGAATTTTGTCGGAATAGATTTGAAAATCAAATTTGATATTTGAATCGAGTTGTCCTAAACTTGATAAATTAAAATTGATGGAATCGGTTGTTGGAATGTAGGATCTCTGATCAACAAATCGCAAAATATGCGGTTCACTCAAGGTATGCCATTATGCTTTTTTAGCTATTCCTAATTTGATTCTTTAATCACTACTTACGTTTATTGATATTTTATGATGGATTTGGAAAAATGTGATATGTTTTTGCAATCATACACATTATCTTGAATAGGAGCTTAAAATTAACATGTAGTCTTTCAATTTACCTGAGATAGTATGTCTGAATGGATCGATTGTGATGTGTCCGATGTCCGTAAAGGAAAATATGATATTTGAATTTAAATGGTTCTAAATCCGAAAAACACAAAAAATGATGGAATTTACCCGAATTGGATTGAAAATATCAAGTTGTGTTAAACTTTATAATTGAATTGTTGGTATAAAAAGGTTGGATTGTGTTTTGTCCCTATGTCCCTAAAGTAAATATGATATTTGACCATTTGCGGTTCTAAATTCGAAAAACTAAAAAGATGATGGAATTTTGTCGGAATAGATTTGAAAATCAAATTTGATATTTGAATCAAGTTGTCCTAAACTTGATAAATTAAAATTGATGGAATCGGTTGTTGGAATGTAGGATCTCTGATCAACAAATCGCACAATATGCGGTTCACTCAAGGTATGCCATTATGCTTTTTTAGCTATTCCTAATTTGATTCTTTAATCACTACTTACGTTTATTGATATTTTATGATGGATTTGGAAAAATGTGATATGTTTTTGCAATCATACACATTATCTTGAATAGGAGCTTAAAATTAATATGTAGCCTTTCAATTTTCCTGATAGTATGTCTGAATGGATCGATTGTGATGTGTCCGATGTCCGTAAATGAAAATATGATATTTGAACCTAAATAGTTCTAAATTCGAAAAACACAAAAAATGATGGAATTTTACCCGAATTGGATTGAAAATATCAAGTTGTGTTAACCTTGATAATTGAATTGTTGGTATAAAAAGGTTGGATTGTGTTTTGTCCCTATGTCCCTAAAGAAAATATTATATTTGACCATTTGCGGTTCTAAATTCGAAAAACAAAAAAGATGATGGAATTTTGTCGGAATAGATTTGAAAATCAATTTTGATATTTGAATCAAGTTGTCCGAAACTTGATAAATTAAAATTGATGGAATCGGTTGTTGGAATGTAGGATCTCTGATCAACAAATCGCAAAATATGCGGTTCACTCAAGGTATGCCATTATGCTTTTTTAGCTATTCCTAATTTGATTCTTTAATCACTACTTACGTTTATTGATATTTTATGATGGATTTGGAAAAATGTGATATGTTTTTGCAATCATACACATTATCTTGAATAGGAGCTTAAAATTAATATGTAGTCTTTCAATTTCCCTGATAGTATGTCTGAATGGATCGATTGTGATGTGTCCGATGTCCGTAAAGGAAAATATGATATTTGAACCTAAATGGTTCTAAATTCGAAAAACACAAAAAATGATGGAATTTTACCGGAATTGGATTGAAAATATCAAGTTGTGTTAAACTTGATAATTGAATTGTTGGTATAAAAAGGTTGGATTGTGTTTTGTCCCTATGTCCCTAAACTAAATATGATATTTGACCATTTGCGGTTCTAAATTCGAAAAACTAAAAAGATGATGGAATTTTGTCGGAATAGATTTGAAAATCAAATTTGATATTTGAATCAAGTTGTCCGAAACTTGATAAATTAAAATTGATGGAATCGGTTGTTGGAATGAAGGATCTCTGATCAACAAATCGCAAAATATGCGGTTCACTCAAGGTATGCCATTATGCTTTTTTAGCTATTCCTAATTTGATTCTTTAATCACTACTTACGTTTATTGATATTTTATGATGGATTTGGAAAAATGTGATATGTTTTTGCAATCATACACATTATCTTGAATAGGAGCTTAAAATTAATATGTAGTCTTTCAATTTACCTGATAGTATGTCTGAATGGATCGATTGTGATGTGTCCGATGTCCGTAAATGAAAATATGATATTTGAACCTAAATAGTTCTAAATTCGAAAAACACAAAAAATGATGGAATTTTACCCGAATTGGATTGAAAATATCAAGTTGTGTTAAACTTGATAATTGAATTGTTGGTATAAAAAGGTTGGATTGTGTTTTGTCCCTATGTCCCTAAAGTAAATATGATATTTAACCATTTGCGGTTCTAAATTCCAAAAACTAAAAAGATGATGGAATTTTGTCGGAATAGATTTGAAAATCAAATTTGATATTTGAATCAAGTTGTCCGAAACTTGATAAATTAAAATTGATGGAATTGGTTGTTGGAATGTAGGATCTCTGATCAACAAATCGCAAAATATGCGGTTCACTCAAGGTGTGCCATTATGCTTTTTTAGCTATTCCTAATTTGATTCTTTAATCACTACTTACGTTTATTGATATTTTATGATGGATTTGGAAAAATGTGATATGTTTTTGCAATCATACACATTATCTTGAATAGGAGCTTAAAATTAATGTAACATCCCAAATTAATTAATAGAAGAGTATTAATTAAAAGAGTGTTATTGGAAACAATTTGAGAATAGGTGAACTAGTGTGGAGAAATAATTAACTTACACAAGTAAATTAGTTGTTTAAAGGAAGGACCAAATGGGAATTGAACATAAGGCAAGTTGCAATTGTAGTATTTATATACCAAGACCAAAGACTAATTCCTTCCCAACACTTTCATTTTACAAAGTCAGAAACCTTCCTCCTCTTGCTCTCACACTCTCACGTAAACACCATAACCTTTCCCTCCATAGATGAAGCACCAGAACACACCTCAACCTTGTAAGCTCACATGCAATCATGAAATCTTAACCCTTGAATTAACATTAGCCAAGCCAAAAGCTCAATTTCATTCCTTTTCCCCTTTTTGGCCGATTCCACCCTTTTTCCTACCTATGAGAAATTCTAGAAATTATTGATTATGGGAGACAACCTGTGTATATTGAATTGAAGTTCAACTTTCTGGGTGCTAAAGGATTGTGAGGTAAGATCAAATTAATCAATTCCATTCTTTTCCTTTTCTTCTAAACCTAAAACTTGAACTTCCATTCTTACACCTTCTGTGACTGCATGTGTATGGTTATCATCCAAAATGTGACTCTGAGACGGTTGGGAACGTTTTAGATGCTGAAGAAGTGGAGGATTCGAGCCAAAACGACAGAACTTTGTGTCCAGGTCTGTCGCGCTCGCCACGGCGAGCTGGTACTCGCCTAGCGAGTTTAGCAGCTGCTGCTGCATGTGTTGCTCTGTTGTGTACTCAGTTCTGCAGCCTTATTCACCCTTCTGGTAAATTATTCCTATCAATCTGTGAACCTTTCTCAGTTATGACGAGCATTGTTCATTCCTTAACCTTAGAGATCTCTCGGGAAAATTCACTAATCCATTCCTTGCCTTGCTTGTTAATTTGTGGATTTTAGATAACGGAGTTGAGGCTTAAGAAATTGCAGAGAACAACCCGTGACTAATTCAGCACTCAGAAGCCTCTATTCATCATTTTCGTATTCGTAAGAGCTAGTTGGGGTTTCCCAAATATGAGTCCTGGTACACTAGAGCTTGTGACTGTTGCAGAGCATTTGTATCAAAGAAAAGCTTCTGAGTTGATCTCAATACAGGTGGGTTCTTAGGATAGTTTAGTTAGTTGCCCAATTTATGAATTTTGCATGATAACTTAGGAAATAATTAGGAAAAGTTGTGTGAGGGGAATTAATCCCAAATTGCCCTCCATTCTGTTTGTATATTATGTAAATTAAGTCACTGCACTGATAAAAGGAGGATTGTAGGTGTATTTCTAAAAAACTATGATTTTGGCTAAATAGGGTACATTCTGCATGAACTCGCCACAGCGAGTAACTGGCGAGTATTCATGGCGAGCTGGGTTCTGGGCTGATGAAACTCGCCATGGCGAGCTACTGCTCGCCACAGCGAGTTGATTTAGGTCAGGACCTATAATCTCGCCATGGCGAGCTGGTGACTCGCCATAGCGAGCTTGTGCAGAACTGAACTCCATTTTCTAATTCCTAAAAATAAAGATTTTCACACTCGTTTTATATCCTCATTATAATCAGATAGCTTGCAGTAATATAATTAATATATTGTCGAACAGAATGTTAATCGCAGACAATCATTAGGGTATAACTTAGAGATTAAATAGGTTTGCATGCCCCCCGGGTTTTGGGAAATATTGGTAGTAAGAACTTAATTAGTTTCAGTCAGTTATGAGCGATTTTGTGATATCGCGTTATGGACTCCCAATGGGACAATCCATTAGGATACGTTATTGTGAGCTGCATGCCGTGACCGAATCGGTTGACGGATATGGCAGGCCTCTGAGACATGCTCACCTCAGAGTGTCCTTGTGTTTAAAATGAATAAGAGTTAATTTCTGTGTTACACATTTACTTTCAGTTCAGGATATGATCATATATATATATGCTAGAATGATACGACTGATTTTAGGTGCCCCCGGTGTAGTCACCTCTAGGAGGGTAGTAGGACTCACTGAGGCTTAGTAGTCTCACCCCACTCCAAACCAATTTTTTTTAGGTAGACAGGTTATCTGGAGCAAGGACCAGGATGGAGCTGATGATTGGAGCTGAGCTTGGATCATCGCATTAGACGATTTAGTCTTCCCTTGTTTTTAGTTTATCTGTGTATCGGGGAATTTAATTCTAATGTCCGCTGTATTATTTAAGCTTATCAACTGTTGTAATGAATTATTTGTAATTCATGTGTTTTATCTCGTTAAATTTATTGTACTCAGATTCAATTATTTATGTCTTGACTAAATATTCTAGATACTTTAGTTGGGGCGTTATAATTGGTATCAGAGCAGGTCGATCCAGTATCGGACCTTGCCATGAGTCGGAACAACTCATTCCTAAGTAATGCAGACCCTTTGGATCTGGACTGTTTACGCTGAAACCATCGCGTGCTGAGCCTGATCAACTCAGTATTGTGAATGGTAGGCAGGGTATTATGGTTTAGAACTGAAGTGAATTCTGGAATTCCACCGTTAAATCCGTAGTGAAACTACAGTCGAGGAGCAATCGTCGAAGGAAGTTCTTTTAAGTGGATTTTGGAATGTGGCAAATGGTGCCACAGGAGTAAGTTGCGTAACACAAGACAGGAGTAGAGTTATAAATTGAAGGAATGTAAGTGTACCTTTAAAACTGAAGTGCGCAGTGCACAACAGTATTCCACTGGCATAGTGTGTCAGGTGAATTTCCTGAATCTAGAATTGCCTTATCCACCGAGAGCCTAAAATCAGTCAAGTATATTGACCAAGTAACACCAGTGATAGGAGTAAGCCAAACTTATCTCGGGACGTTTAGTTATCCAGTGCAAACGAGGAACTCCCCTTTATTAGGAAGACTTAGATAAACCTCACATGTATTCCATTAATTCTTGTGAAGCCGAGAAGTTCACCCTGTTAGGGGACAACTTAGTAATACCTCAGCCAAGTAACACTAATCCCTGAGGACAACCAGTTAAGCTTACCCCAAGATTATTAAGCCTTAAGTGTTCTCATTGGAATGAGTACCCTCTCTCAATTAGTAACCAGTAATTATTCCGAACGATTAGAGACTTGGCCTTCATTAGTATAGCGACTAGGATTCTTGGAATTGGACACAATCAGGAATTAGAATGAGTATACCTTTCCTATTAGGAGCCTATGAGCATTTTGAGACTAATAGGAAAACCCAGCCTTAAACCAGTATTAGCAATCAGATTTCCCTTCTAAGAGTACCTTACCCAGAGGACGTATTAAGTAGTGGTACATAGGTGTTCCAGATTTAGCAGGGTTAGTATAGTGAACCTGATGGATATTAGTAAGAGGGATCCAACCCGAAATACCTAAGTTAGAGGAACCAAGATTAGAATGCTAGCACTTATCTTTATCACCCAGGTTACCTTATTAGATTATTAGTTAGAATATCCTTAACTAAGTTATTCTTACCCTTCAACTCGTGAGAACCCTTCTACCTCACCCTGAGGGACAAGTTACTTTTAGTACGACAATTAGAAAATCACCTTGCAACTACACCAGTCTTTAGCAGTAGACCCAGCGAAACTTTAGAAACCCAAATATAACTAGATCAACAGTTAGGCCATATCACGAGAACTCTTCAGTCAAAGCCTCTAGGACATTATTACCGAATAGTTTAGCAACCAAATCAGTAATAACACACTGTCACATAAGTATAAAGTTCTCCCTTAGCAATACCATCACCAAATAGGTTTACTGAAGACCGTTAATTTGAGTACCCATAAACTAGTAATCCAGCACTTTTGACCAGTTAATTACATTAATAAAAATAGTGGAACCTTAGCATCCTTACCTTAGTATTAGCTCATCACAAGACCGTTAAGTTAACGCTTGCGACAGCTACTCCTAGATGCCCATGAGATAAGACAACCTGTCACTTACCCTAGTAATTGCACCAACCCATCACAGGATAAGTTTGATTAGTAATAATAATTGAGAGTTACCTTTAGCATGACCTGTCCCCAAGGTTGAACCATAGATACCTCATCATTAGGCGGTTTTAGGGATCAGTAACTTAGTTCCATACTAGTTAGGCTACCCACTATATAAGTTTGTACATATAAATCCGTCAGCTAGTAAATCAATAGGTTCAGTTGATCATACCTTGAGAGATGCCACTCAGTCATCCTTAAACTAGACATTCAATCGTATAGGCTAAATAGTTAACCAGTTGAGATTCAGATCTAACCAACCATAGTTTACCTCTACCGTAGTGCCGAAGGTAGGAAACCAATACTTGACGGAAATAACAAATAGGATGGCTCTATTAATGATCCTTACCACTCGGACTAACCTTTTAGATACACATTAGTTAACCAGAGACAAGTAATTAAGATCGACCTTAGCTTCAGCCAACAGTCGACACTTTCTGCATAATTAAAATCTTCAGCCAAGAGACTATTAGAACCAGTTAGACCTACCTGTGAGAACTTGTCAGCAATGAACGTGAGTGAAAAACTTAGTTGCCCCAGCCCGAGAGTCTGGCAGGAATAGGAATGCGAAACACTAGTCTCAATGCAATAGGAGACCAATTTTCAGTAGCCTCCATTTCGTTCTGAATTTTCTTCAGCCGACTCGTTGGACCGAGCATTGGTCAAATTTTATGTTCATAAGTCTTGAAACACTAAGGATGTAGGTACCCTCTAATTTATCTGCTTACGAATCAGATGAGAAAATTCTTCTCGTGCCGTAATAACTGGACAACCATGTGCAATGCCTAAATTTAAATAGGATGCAATTTCCCAAACTTCCTCGAAGCCAGTTAGTTAAACTAATGGTAATCAGCGTCATTCTTAGGTAATCATAGTAATTGTTCTCAGTTTCTTTCAGTTGTGTTATCAGTGGCTCCATCCTATATGAGGAAGTTAAATATTCTTGAGAAGGTCAAGAACAATTTCAATTTAATTTCTTGCTCACTTCAGCTGATCCGTTAATTCCGCATGCTTCAAAACTACTTTGGTAAAAACTTACCTAGCTTAGTGTCAGTAAACCCTTTAGACCTTCATTCTCGCAATCGTCGAAGTCATTATTCCAGCTGAATTAGTTAACTCTTCTCTACCAAGCTTCATCAGTTAAAATCAGGATAAGTTTCAGTTCCATCAGCTTAAGTGAAACCTAGAAAATAAGAATGTTATCCGGGTTCTTTGTATATCGGTCCCACACTCTGGAATCATGTTAGATCAGTGTATTCACCTCGAATACTTCTGCCGAACGTTTTGACCTCCCAGATTCAGTTCTTGTACCTTGTAATACCAAGTTCCTAACTCAGACACCATGACTAGAGCTTTCCAAACCTTAAGACTAATTATCCAAATCCGGCTCAGATAAGTGTGTGTTAACTGCCCGTTTAAGATGATGTATCATCGTCCTTGGGACTACTTTCTGTCCTTGGTAATCAGCCAGTTATTTCAGTAAATCATCTTGAGTCGAATATAATTATTTCAGCCTTAGCTTTACAAATTCAAGCTGTGCGTGTACTATCAGCCAAGTTTAGAATCTGATCATTCTAGCCATAATTCCACGCATCAGTCACCGGTAAAAGGTTTCAAACAAGATGAACCGTTAACCCTGGAAGATAGTTTGAACCTAAATGCATCTTCAGGTTAAATGTGCGAATGTGATCACCGTGTTGTACCAGAATGGATTAAAATTGTAGGTGGGATTTTATCGGATAACTATAAATCCGTCTGCGGATGGGACTGACTCGCCAGCAGAAGAATCAGTAGTGTCTAGACGATTTTCCACTCGTTTTATATTTCGATCGATTCTGGAGTATTTAGATAACACGTGGTACAGGTGTACATTTGACATATCGTGCATGATAGCGTTCGAAAGGGAACGACCTTGGAAGGAAGATTTAGAATTTGCCCGTTATGACACTCAAGCTTATACCATAGGTTCTAGTTGTACCCAACCAGGCCGGATACCGACATCCAAGTCCGCTGAAGTTGGAGTTATACCGGTGGTAATGGAAAAAGACTGATCATAGTAAAGGTGCCCAAAGAATTATGGACTAGGATGATGGCGCTCCTGTCAGAAGGTGACAGTAAGCATTTGAATCAGAGTGCGCAACACAGGAACCTTGAGAATGTGAGGACAACCTTCAGCCAGTAACCTTATAAGAGGAAAGTTTTATTCCAAGGGATTGAATACAGTTGGTCGGAGAATAAGGGAAGCATGGATGTCGAGTGCAGATACACACGATTTACCCTGAAGAGAACGAAGGAGTTTAAATTTCGAGGACGAAATTTCTTTAAGGAGGGTAGATTGTAACATCCCAAATTAATTAATAGAAGAGTATTAATTAAAAGAGTGTTATTGGAAACAATTTGAGAATAGGTGAACTAGTGTGGAGAAATAATTAACTTACACAAGTAAATTAGTTGTTTAAAGGAAGGACCAAATGGGAATTGAACATAAGGCAAGTTGCAATTGTAGTATTTATATACCAAGACCAAAGACTAATTCCTTCCCAACACTTTCATTTTACAAAGTCAGAAACCTTCCTCCTCTTGCTCTCACACTCTCACGTAAACACCATAACCTTTCCCTCCATAGATGAAGCACCAGAACACACCTCAACCTTGTAAGCTCACATGCAATCATGAAATCTTAACCCTTGAATTAACATTAGCCAAGCCAAAAGCTCAATTTCATTCCTTTTCCCCTTTTTGGCCGATTCCACCCTTTTTCCTACCTATGAGAAATTCTAGAAATTATTGATTATGGGAGACAACCTGTGTATATTGAATTGAAGTTCAACTTTCTGGGTGCTAAAGGATTGTGAGGTAAGATCAAATTAATCAATTCCATTCTTTTCCTTTTCTTCTAAACCTAAAACTTGAACTTCCATTCTTACACCTTCTGTGACTGCATGTGTATGGTTATCATCCAAAATGTGACTCTGAGACGGTTGGGAACGTTTTAGATGCTGAAGAAGTGGAGGATTCGAGCCAAAACGACAGAACTTTGTGTCCAGGTCTGTCGCGCTCGCCACGGCGAGCTGGTACTCGCCTAGCGAGTTTAGCAGCTGCTGCTGCATGTGTTGCTCTGTTGTGTACTCAGTTCTGCAGCCTTATTCACCCTTCTGGTAAATTATTCCTATCAATCTGTGAACCTTTCTCAGTTATGACGAGCATTGTTCATTCCTTAACCTTAGAGATCTCTCGGGAAAATTCACTAATCCATTCCTTGCCTTGCTTGTTAATTTGTGGATTTTAGATAACGGATTTTGCAATCATACACATTATCTTGAATAGGAGCTTAAAATTAATATGTAGTCTTTCAATTTCCCTGATAGTATGTCTGAATGGATCGATTGTGATGTGTCCGATGTCCGTAAAGGAAAATATGATATTTGAACCTAAATGGTTCTAAATTCGAAAAACACAAAAAATGATGGAATTTTACCGGAATTGGATTGAAAATATCAAGTTGTGTTAAACTTGATAATTGAATTGTTGGTATTAAAAGGTTGGATTGTGTTTTGTCCCTATGTCCCTAAACTAAATATGATATTTGACCATTTGCGGTTCTAAATTCGAAAAACTAAAAAGATGATGGAATTTTGTCGGAATAGATTTGAAAATCAAATTTGATATTTGAATCAAGTTGTCCTAAACTTGATAAATTAAAATTGATGGAATCGGTTGTTGGAATGTAGGATCTCTGATCAACAAATCGCAAAATATGCGGTTCACTCAAGGTGTGCCATTATGCTTTTTTAGCTATTCCTAATTTGATTCTTTAATCACTACTTACGTTTATTGATATTTTATCATGGATTTGGAAAAATGTGATATGTTTTTGCAATCATACACATTATCTTGAATAGGAGCTTAAAATTAATATGTAGTCTTTCAATTTACCTGAGATAGTATGTCTGAATGGATCGATTGTGATGTGTCCGATGTCCGTAAAGGAAAATATGATATTTGAATTTAAATGGTTCTAAATCCGAAAAACACAAAAAATGATGGAATTTTACCCGAATTGGATTGAAAATATCAAGTTGTGTTAAACTTTATAATTGAATTGTTGGTATAAAAAGGTTGGATTGTGTTTTGTCCCTATGTCCCTAAAGTAAATATGATATTTGACCATTTGCGGTTCTAAATTCGAAAAACTAAAAAGATGACGGAATTTTGTCGGTATAGATTTGAAAATCAAATTTGATATTTGAATCAAGTTGTCCTAAACTTGATAAATTAAAATTGATGGAATCGGTTGTTGGAATGTAGGATCTCTGATCAACAAATCGCACAATATGCGGTTCACTCAAGGTATGCCATTATGCTTTTTTAGCTATTCCTAATTTGATTCTTTAATCACTACTTACGTTTATTGATATTTTATGATGGATTTGGAAAAATGTGATATGTTTTTGCAATCATACACATTATCTTGAATAGGAGCTTAAAATTAATATGTAGTCTTTCAATTTACCTGATAGTATGTCTGAATGGATCGATTGTGATGTGTCCGATGTCCGTAAATGAAAATATGATATTTGAACCTAAATAGTTCTAAATTCGAAAAACACAAAAAATGATGGAATTTTACCCGAATTGGATTGAAAATATCAAGTTGTGTTAAACTTGATAATTGAATTGTTGGTATAAAAAGGTTGGATTGTGTTTTGTCCCTATGTCCCTAAAGTAAATATGATATTTGACCATTTGCGGTTCTAAATTCGAAAAACAAAAAAGATGATGGAATTTTGTCGGAATAGATTTGAAAATCAAATTTGATATTTGAATCGAGTTGTCCTAAACTTGATAAATTAAAATTGATGGAATCGGTTGTTGGAATGTAGGATCTCTGATCAACAAATCGCAAAATATGCGGTTCACTCAAGGTATGCCATTATGCTTTTTTAGCTATTCCTAATTTGATTCTTTAATCACTACTTACGTTTATTGATATTTTATGATGGATTTGGAAAAATGTGATATGTTTTTGCAATCATACACATTATCTTGAATAGAAGCTTAAAATTAATATGTAGTCTTTCAATTTCCCTGATAGTATGTCTGAATGGATCGATTGTGATGTGTCCGATGTCCGTAAAGGAAAATATGATATTTGAACCTAAATGGTTCTAAATTCGAAAAACACAAAAAATGATGGAATTTTACCGGAATTGGATTGAAAATATCAAGTTGAGTTAAACTTGATAATTGAATTGTTGGTATAAAAAGGTTGGATTGTGTTTTGTCCCTATGTCCCTAAACTAAATATGATATTTGACCATTTGCGGTTCTAAATTCGAAAAACTAAAAAGATGATGGAATTTTGTCGGAATAGATTTGAAAATCAAATTTGATATTTGAATCAAGTTGTCCTAAACTTGATAAATTAAAATTGATGGAATCGGTTGTTGGAATGTAGGATCTCTGATCAACAAATCGCAAAATATGCGGTTCACTCAAGGTGTGCCATTATGCTTTTTTAGCTATTCCTAATTTGATTCTTTAATCACTACTTACGTTTATTGATATTTTATGATGGATTTGGAAAAATGTGATATGTTTTTGCAATCATACACATTATCTTGAATAGGAGCTTAAAATTAATATGTAGTCTTTCAATTTACCTGAGATAGTATGTCTGAATGGATCGATTGTGATGTGTCCGATGTCCGTAAAGGAAAATATGATATTTGAATTTAAATGGTTCTAAATCCGAAAAACACAAAAAATGATGGAATTTTACCCGAATTGGATTGAAAATATCAAGTTGTGTTAAACTTTATAATTGAATTGTTGGTATAAAAAGGTTGGATTGTGTTTTGTCCCTATGTCCCTAAAGTAAATATGATATTTGACCATTTGCGGTTCTAAATTCGAAAAACTAAAAAGATGACGGAATTTTGTCGGTATAGATTTGAAAATCAAATTTGATATTTGAATCAAGTTGTCCTAAACTTGATAAATTAAAATTGATGGAATCGGTTGTTGGAATGTAGGATCTCTGATCAACAAATCGCACAATATGCGGTTCACTCAAGGTATGCCATTATGCTTTTTTAGCTATTCCTAATTTGATTCTTTAATCACTACTTACGTTTATTGATATTTTATGATGGATTTGGAAAAATGTGATATGTTTTTGCAATCATACACATTATCTTGAATAGGAGCTTAAAATTAACATGTAGTCTTTCAATTTACCTGAGATAGTATGTCTGAATGGATCGATTGTGATGTGTCCGATGTCCGTAAAGGAAAATATGATATTTGAATTTAAATGGTTCTAAATCCGAAAAACACAAAAAATGATGGAATTTTACCCGAATTGGATTGAAAATATCAAGTTGTGTTAAACTTTATAATTGAATTGTTGGTATAAAAAGGTTGGATTGTGTTTTGTCCCTATGTCCCTAAAGTAAATATGATATTTGACCATTTGCGGTTCTAAATTCGAAAAACTAAAAAGATGATGGAATTTTGTCGGAATAGATTTGAAAATCAAATTTGATATTTGAATCAAGTTGTCCTAAACTTGATAAATTAAAATTGATGGAATCGGTTGTTGGAATGTAGGATCTCTGATCAACAAATCGCACAATATGCGGTTCACTCAAGGTATGCCATTATGCTTTTTTAGCTATTCCTAATTTGATTCTTTAATCACTACTTACGTTTATTGATATTTTATGATGGATTTGGAAAAATGTGATATGTTTTTGCAATCATACACATTATCTTGAATAGGAGCTTAAAATTAATATGTAGCCTTTCAATTTTCCTGATAGTATGTCTGAATGGATCGATTGTGATGTGTCCGATGTCCGTAAATGAAAATATGATATTTGAACCTAAATAGTTCTAAATTCGAAAAACACAAAAAATGATGGAATTTTACCCGAATTGGATTGAAAATATCAAGTTGTGTTAACCTTGATAATTGAGTTGTTGGTATAAAAAGGTTGGATTGTGTTTTGTCCCTATGTCCCTAAAGAAAATATTATATTTGACCATTTGCGGTTCTAAATTCGAAAAACAAAAAAGATGATGGAATTTTGTCGGAATAGATTTGAAAATCAATTTTGATATTTGAATCAAGTTGTCCGAAACTTGATAAATTAAAATTGATGGAATCGGTTGTTGGAATGTAGGATCTCTGATCAACAAATCGCAAAATATGCGGTTCACTCAAGGTATGCCATTATGCTTTTTTAGCTATTCCTAATTTGATTCTTTAATCACTACTTACGTTTATTGATATTTTATGATGGATTTGGAAAAATGTGATATGTTTTTGCAATCATACACATTATCTTGAATAGGAGCTTAAAATTAATATGTAGTCTTTCAATTTCCCTGATAGTATGTCTGAATGGATCGATTGTGATGTGTCCGATGTCCGTAAAGGAAAATATGATATTTGAACCTAAATGGTTCTAAATTCGAAAAACACAAAAAATGATGGAATTTTACCGGAATTGGATTGAAAATATCAAGTTGTGTTAAACTTGATAATTGAATTGTTGGTATAAAAAGGTTGGATTGTGTTTTGTCCCTATGTCCCTAAAGTAAATATGATATTTGACCATTTGCGGTTCTAAATTCGAAAAACTAAAAAGATGATGGAATTTTGTCGGAATAGATTTGAAAATCAAATTTGATATTTGAATCAAGTTGTCCTAAACTTGATAAATTAAAATTGATGGAATCGGTTGTTGGAATGTAGGATCTCTGATCAACAAATCGCAAAATATGCGGTTCACTCAAGGTGTGCCATTATGCTTTTTTAGCTATTCCTAATTTGATTCTTTAATCACTACTTACGTTTATTGATATTTTATGATGGATTTGGAAAAATGTGATATGTTTTTGCAATCATACACATTATCTTGAATAGGAGCTTAAAATTAATATGTAGTCTTTCAATTTACCTGAGATAGTATGTCTGAATGGATCGATTGTGATGTGTCCGATGTCCGTAAAGGAAAATATGATATTTGAATTTAAATGGTTCTATATCCGAAAAACACAAAAAATGATGGAATTTTACCCGAATTGGATTGAAAATATCAAGTTGTGTTAAACTTTATAATTGAATTGTTGGTATAAAAAGGTTGGATTGTGTTTTGTCCCTATGTCCCTAAAGTAAATATGATATTTGACCATTTGCGGTTCTAAATTCGAAAAACTAAAAAGATGACGGAATTTTGTCGGTATAGATTTGAAAATCAAATTTGATATTTGAATCAAGTTGTCCTAAACTTGATAAATTAAAATTGATGGAATCGGTTGTTGGAATGTAGGATCTCTGATCAACAAATCGCACAATATGCGGTTCACTCAAGGTATGCCATTATGCTTTTTTAGCTATTCCTAATTTGATTCTTTAATCACTACTTACGTTTATTGATATTTTATGATGGATTTGGAAAAATGTGATATGTTTTTGCAATCATACACATTATCTTGAATAGGAGCTTAAAATTAATATGTAGTCTTTCAATTTTCCTGATAGTATGTCTGAATGGATCGATTGTGATGTGTCTGATGTCCGTAAATGAAAATATGATATTTGAACCTAAATAGTTCTAAATTCGAAAAACACAAAAAATGATGAATTTTACCCGAATTGGATTGAAAATATCAAGTTGTGTTAAACTTGATAATTGAATTGTTGGTATAAAAAGGTTGGATTGTGTTTTGTCCCTATGTCCCTAAAGTAAATATGATATATGACCATTTGCGGTTCTAAATTCGAAAAACAAAAAAGATGATGGAATTTTGTCGGAATAGATTTGAAAATCAAATTTGATATTTGAATCAAGTTGTCCTAAACTTGATAAATTAAAATTGATGGAATCAGTTGTTGGAATGTAGGATCTCTGATCAACAAATCGCAAAATATGCGGTTCACTCAAGGTATGCCATTATGCTTTTTTAGCTATTCCTAATTTGATTCTTTAATCACTACTTACGTTTATTGATATTTTATGATGGATTTGGAAAAATGTGATATGTTTTTGCAATCATACACATTATCTTGAATAGGAGCTTAAAATTAATATGTAGTCTTTCAATTTACCTGAGATAGTATGTCTGAATGGATCGATTGTGATGTGTCCGATGTCCGTAAAGGAAAATATGATATTTGAATTTAAATGGTTCTAAATCCGAAAAACACAAAAAATGATGGAATTTTACCCGAATTGGATTGAAAATATCAAGTTGTGTTAAACTTTATAATTGAATTGTTGGTATAAAAAGGTTGGATTGTGTTTTGTCCCTATGTCCCTAAAGTAAATATGATATTTGACCATTTGCGGTTCTAAATTCGAAAAACTAAAAAGATGACGGAATTTTGTCGGTATAGATTTGAAAATCAAATTTGATATTTGAATCAAGTTGTCCTAAACTTGATAAATTAAAATTGATGGAATCGGTTGTTGGAATGTAGGATCTCTGATCAACAAATCGCACAATATGCGGTTCACTCAAGGTATGCCATTATGCTTTTTTAGCTATTCCTAATTTGATTCTTTAATCACTACTTACGTTTATTGATATTTTATGATGGATTTGGAAAAATGTGACATGTTTTTGCAATCATACACATTATCTTGAATAGGAGCTTAAAATTAACATGTAGTCTTTCAATTTACCTGAGATAGTATGTCTGAATGGATCGATTGTGATGTGTCCGATGTCCGTAAAGGAAAATATGATATTTGAATTTAAATGGTTCTAAATCCGAAAAACACAAAAAATGATGGAATTTTACCCGAATTGGATTGAAAATATCAAGTTGTGTTAAACTTTATAATTGAATTGTTGGTATAAAAAGGTTGGATTGTGTTTTGTCCCTATGTCCCTAAAGTAAATATGATATTTGACCATTTGCGGTTCTAAATTCGAAAAACTAAAAAGATGATGGAATTTTGTCGGAATAGATTTGAAAATCAAATTTGATATTTGAATCAAGTTGTCCTAAACTTGATAAATTAAAATTGATGGAATCGGTTGTTGGAATGTAGGATCTCTGATCAACAAATCGCACAATATGCGGTTCACTCAAGGTATGCCATTATGCTTTTTTAGCTATTCCTAATTTGATTCTTTAATCACTACTTACGTTTATTGATATTTTATGATGGATTTGGAAAAATGTGATATGTTTTTGCAATCATACACATTATCTTGAATAGGAGCTTAAAATTAATATGTAGCCTTTCAATTTTCCTGATAGTATGTCTGAATGGATCGATTGTGATGTGTCCGATGTCCGTAAATGAAAATATGATATTTGAACCTAAATAGTTCTAAATTCGAAAAACACAAAAAATGATGGAATTTTACCCGAATTGGATTGAAAATATCAAGTTGTGTTAACCTTGATAATTGAGTTGTTGGTATAAAAAGGTTGGATTGTGTTTTGTCCCTATGTCCCTAAAGAAAATATTATATTTGACCATTTGCGGTTCTAAATTCGAAAAACAAAAAAGATGATGGAATTTTGTCGGAATAGATTTGAAAATCAATTTTGATATTTGAATCAAGTTGTCCGAAACTTGATAAATTAAAATTGATGGAATCGGTTGTTGGAATGTAGGATCTCTGATCAACAAATCGCAAAATATGCGGTTCACTCAAGGTATGCCATTATGCTTTTTTAGCTATTCCTAATTTGATTCTTTAATCACTACTTACGTTTATTGATATTTTATGATGGATTTGGAAAAATGTGATATGTTTTTGCAATCATACACATTATCTTGAATAGGAGCTTAAAATTAATATGTAGTCTTTCAATTTCCCTGATAGTATGTCTGAATGGATCGATTGTGATGTGTCCGATGTCCGTAAAGGAAAATATGATATTTGAACCTAAATGGTTCTAAATTCGAAAAACACAAAAAATGATGGAATTTTACCGGAATTGGATTGAAAATATCAAGTTGTGTTAAACTTGATAATTGAATTGTTGGTATAAAAAGGTTGGATTGTGTTTTGTCCCTATGTCCCTAAAGTAAATATGATATTTGACCATTTGCGGTTCTAAATTCGAAAAACTAAAAAGATGATGGAATTTTGTCGGAATAGATTTGAAAATCAAATTTGATATTTGAATCAAGTTGTCCTAAACTTGATAAATTAAAATTGATGGAATCGGTTGTTGGAATGTAGGATCTCTGATCAACAAATCGCAAAATATGCGGTTCACTCAAGGTATGCCATTATGCTTTTTTAGCTATTCCTAATTTGATTCTTTAATCACTACTTACGTTTATTGATATTTTATGATGGATTTGGAAAAATGTGATATGTTTTTGCAATCATACACATTATCTTGAATAGGAGCTTAAAATTAATATGTAGTCTTTCAATTTCCCTGATAGTATGTCTGAATGGATCGATTGTGATGTGTCCGATGTCCGTAAAGGAAAATATGATATTTGAACCTAAATGGTTCTAAATTCGAAAAACACAAAAAATGATGGAATTTTACCGGAATTGGATTGAAAATATCAAGTTGTGTTAAACTTGATAATTGAATTGTTGGTATAAAAAGGTTGGATTGTGTTTTGTCCCTATGTCCCTAAAGTAAATATGATATTTGACCATTTGCGGTTCTAAATTCGAAAAACTAAAAAGATGATGGAATTTTGTCGGAATAGATTTGAAAATCAAATTTGATATTTGAATCAAGTTGTCCTAAACTTGATAAATTAAAATTGATGGAATCGGTTGTTGGAATGTAGGATCTCTGATCAACAAATCGCAAAATATGCGGTTCACTCAAGGTGTGCCATTATGCTTTTTTAGCTATTCCTAATTTGATTCTTTAATCACTACTTACGTTTATTGATATTTTATGATGGATTTGGAAAAATGTGATATGTTTTTGCAATCATACACATTATCTTGAATAGGAGCTTAAAATTAATATGTAGTCTTTCAATTTACCTGAGATAGTATGTCTGAATGGATCGATTGTGATGTGTCCGATGTCCGTAAATGAAAATATGATATTTGAACCTAAATAGTTCTAAATTCGAAAAACACAAAAAATGATGGAATTTTACTCGAATTGGATTGAAAATATCAAGTTGTGTTAAACTTGATAATTGAATTGTTGGTATAAAAAGGTTGGATTGTGTTTTGTCCCTATGTCCCTAAAGAAAATATTATATTTGACCATTTGCGGTTCTAAATTCGAAAAACAAAAAAGATGATGGAATTTTGTCGGAATAGATTTGAAAATCAAATTTGATATTTGAATCAAGTTGTCCGAAACTTGATAAATTAAAATTGATGGAATCGGTTGTTGGAATGTAGGATCTCTGATCAACAAATCGCAAAATATGCGGTTCACTCAAGGTATGCCATTATGCTTTTTTAGCTATTCCTAATTTGATTCTTTAATCACTACTTACGTTTATTGATATTTTATGATGGATTTGGAAAAATGTGATATGTTTTTGCAATCATACACATTATCTTGAATAGGAGCTTAAAATTAATATGTAGTCTTTCAATTTCCCTGATAGTATGTCTGAATGGATCGATTGTGATGTGTCCGATGTCCGTAAAGGAAAATATGATATTTGAACCTAAATGGTTCTAAATTCGAAAAACACAAAAAATGATGGAATTTTACCGGAATTGGATTGAAAATATCAAGTTGTGTTAAACTTGATAATTGAATTGTTGGTATAAAAAGGTTGGATTGTGTTTTGTCCCTATGTCCCTAAAGTAAATATGATATTTGACCATTTGCGGTTCTAAATTCGAAAAACTAAAAAGATGATGGAATTTTGTCGGAATAGATTTGAAAATCAAATTTGATATTTGAATCAAGTTGTCCTAAACTTGATAAATTAAAATTGATAGAATCGGTTGTTGGAATGTACGATCTCTGATCAACAAATCGCAAAATATGCGGTTCACTCAAGGTGTGCCATTATGCTTTTTTAGCTATTCCTAATTTGATTCTTTAATCACTACTTACGTTTATTGATATTTTATGATGGATTTGGAAAAATGTGATATGTTTTTGCAATCATACACATTATCTTGAATAGGAGCTTAAAATTAATATGTAGTCTTTCAATTTACCTGAGATAGTATGTCTGAATGGATCGATTGTGATGTGTCCGATGTCCGTAAAGGAAAATATGATATTTGAATTTAAATGGTTCTAAATCCCAAAAACACAAAAAATGATGGAATTTTACCCGAATTGGATTGAAAATATCAAGTTGTGTTAAACTTTATAAGTGAATTGTTGGTATAAAAAGGTTGGATTGTGTTTTGTTCCTATGTCCCTAAAGTAAATATGATATTTGACCATTTGCGGTTCTAAATTCGAAAAACTAAAAAGATGACGGAATTTTGTCGGAATAGAATTGAAAATCAAATTTGATATTTGAATCAAGTTGTCCTAAACTTGATAAATTAAAATTGATGGAATCGGTTGTTGGAATGTAGGATCTCTGATCAACAAATCGCAAAATATGCGGTTCACTCAAGGTATGCCATTATGCTTTTTTAGCTATTCCTAATTTGATTCTTTAATCACTACTTACGTTTATTGATATTTTATGATGGATTTGGAAAAATGTGATATGTTTTTGCAATCATACACATTATCTTGAATAGGAGCTTAAAATTAATATGTAGTCTTTCAATTTACCTGAGATAGTATGTCTGAATGGATCGATTGTGATGTGTCCGATGTCCGTAAAGGAAAATATGATATTTGAACCTAAATAGTTCTAAATTCGAAAAACACAAAAAATGATGGAATTTTACCCGAATTGGATTGAAAATATCAAGTTGTGTTAAACTTGATAATTGAATTGTTGGTATAAAAAGGTTGGATTGTGTTTTGTCCCTATGTCCCTAAAGTAAATATGATATTTGACCATTTGCGGTTCTAAATTCGAAAAACAAAAAAGATGATGGAATTTTGTCGGAATAGATTTGAAAATCAAATTTGATATTTGAATCGAGTTGTCCTAAACTTGATAAATTAAAATTGATGGAATCGGTTGTTGGAATGTAGGATCTCTGATCAACAAATCGCAAAATATGCGGTTCACTCAAGGTATGCCATTATGCTTTTTTAGCTATTCCTAATTTGATTCTTTAATCACTACTTACGTTTATTGATATTTTATGATGGATTTGGAAAAATGTGATATGTTTTTGCAATCATACACATTATCTTGAATAGAAGCTTAAAATTAATATGTAGTCTTTCAATTTCCCTGATAGTATGTCTGAATGGATCGATTGTGATGTGTCCGATGTCCGTAAAGGAAAATATGATATTTGAACCTAAATGGTTCTAAATTCGAAAAACACAAAAAATGATGGAATTTTACCGGAATTGGATTGAAAATATCAAGTTGTGTTAAACTTGATAATTGAATTGTTGGTATAAAAAGGTTGGATTGTGTTTTGTCCCTATGTCCCTAAACTAAATATGATATTTGACCATTTGCGGTTCTAAATTCGAAAAACTAAAAAGATGATGGAATTTTGTCGGAATAGATTTGAAAATCAAATTTGATATTTGAATCAAGTTGTCCTAAACTTGATAAATTAAAATTGATGGAATCGGTTGTTGGAATGTAGGATCTCTGATCAACAAATCGCAAAATATGCGGTTCACTCAAGGTGTGCCATTATGCTTTTTTAGCTATTCCTAATTTGATTCTTTAATCACTACTTACGTTTATTGATATTTTATGATGGATTTGGAAAAATGTGATATGTTTTTGCAATCATACACATTATCTTGAATAGGAGCTTAAAATTAATATGTAGTCTTTCAATTTACCTGAGATAGTATGTCTGAATGGATCGATTGTGATGTGTCCGATGTCCGTAAAGGAAAATATGATATTTGAATTTAAATGGTTCTAAATCCGAAAAACACAAAAAATGATGGAATTTTACCCGAATTGGATTGAAAATATCAAGTTGTGTTAAACTTTATAATTGAATTGTTGGTATAAAAAGGTTGGATTGTGTTTTGTCCCTATGTCCCTAAAGTAAATATGATATTTGACCATTTGCGGTTCTAAATTCGAAAAACTAAAAAGATGACGGAATTTTGTCGGTATAGATTTGAAAATCAAATTTGATATTTGAATCAAGTTGTCCTAAACTTGATAAATTAAAATTGATGGAATCGGTTGTTGGAATGTAGGATCTCTGATCAACAAATCGCACAATATGCGGTTCACTCAAGGTATGCCATTATGCTTTTTTAGCTATTCCTAATTTGATTCTTTAATCACTACTTACGTTTATTGATATTTTATGATGGATTTGGAAAAATGTGATATGTTTTTGCAATCATACACATTATCTTGAATAGGAGCTTAAAATTAACATGTAGTCTTTCAATTTACCTGAGATAGTATGTCTGAATGGATCGATTGTGATGTGTCCGATGTCCGTAAAGGAAAATATGATATTTGAATTTAAATGGTTCTAAATCCGAAAAACACAAAAAATGATGGAATTTTACCCGAATTGGATTGAAAATATCAAGTTGTGTTAAACTTTATAATTGAATTGTTGGTATAAAAAGGTTGGATTGTGTTTTGTCCCTATGTCCCTAAAGTAAATATGATATTTGACCATTTGCGGTTCTAAATTCGAAAAACTAAAAAGATGATGGAATTTTGTCGGAATAGATTTGAAAATCAAATTTGATATTTGAATCAAGTTGTCCTAAACTTGATAAATTAAAATTGATGGAATCGGTTGTTGGAATGTAGGATCTCTGATCAACAAATCGCACAATATGCGGTTCACTCAAGGTATGCCATTATGCTTTTTTAGCTATTCCTAATTTGATTCTTTAATCACTACTTACGTTTATTGATATTTTATGATGGATTTGGAAAAATGTGATATGTTTTTGCAATCATACACATTATCTTGAATAGGAGCTTAAAATTAATATGTAGCCTTTCAATTTTCCTGATAGTATGTCTGAATGGATCGATTGTGATGTGTCCGATGTCCGTAAATGAAAATATGATATTTGAACCTAAATAGTTCTAAATTCGAAAAACACAAAAAATGATGGAATTTTACCCGAATTGGATTGAAAATATCAAGTTGTGTTAACCTTGATAATTGAGTTGTTGGTATAAAAAGGTTGGATTGTGTTTTGTCCCTATGTCCCTAAAGAAAATATTATATTTGACCATTTGCGGTTCTAAATTCGAAAAACAAAAAAGATGATGGAATTTTGTCGGAATAGATTTGAAAATCAATTTTGATATTTGAATCAAGTTGTCCGAAACTTGATAAATTAAAATTGATGGAATCGGTTGTTGGAATGTAGGATCTCTGATCAACAAATCGCAAAATATGCGGTTCACTCAAGGTATGCCATTATGCTTTTTTAGCTATTCCTAATTTGATTCTTTAATCACTACTTACGTTTATTGATATTTTATGATGGATTTGGAAAAATGTGATATGTTTTTGCAATCATACACATTATCTTGAATAGGAGCTTAAAATTAATATGTAGTCTTTCAATTTCCCTGATAGTATGTCTGAATGGATCGATTGTGATGTGTCCGATGTCCGTAAAGGAAAATATGATATTTGAACCTAAATGGTTCTAAATTCGAAAAACACAAAAAATGATGGAATTTTACCGGAATTGGATTGAAAATATCAAGTTGTGTTAAACTTGATAATTGAATTGTTGGTATAAAAAGGTTGGATTGTGTTTTGTCCCTATGTCCCTAAAGTAAATATGATATTTGACCATTTCCGGTTCTAAATTCGAAAAACTAAAAAGATGATGGAATTTTGTCGGAATAGATTTGAAAATCAAATTTGATATTTGAATCAAGTTGTCCTAAACTTGATAAATTAAAATTGATGGAATCGGTTGTTGGAATGTAGGATCTCTGATCAACAAATCGCAAAATATGCGGTTCACTCAAGGTGTGCCATTATGCTTTTTTAGCTATTCCTAATTTGATTCTTTAATCACTACTTACGTTTATTGATATTTTATGATGGATTTGGAAAAATGTGATATGTTTTTGCAATCATACACATTATCTTGAATAGGAGCTTAAAATTAATATGTAGTCTTTCAATTTACCTGAGATAGTATGTCTGAATGGATCGATTGTGATGTGTCCGATGTCCGTAAAGGAAAATATGATATTTGAATTTAAATGGTTCTAAATCCGAAAAACACAAAAAATGATGGAATTTTACCCGAATTGGATTGAAAATATCAAGTTGTGTTAAACTTTATAATTGAATTGTTGGTATAAAAAGGTTGGATTGTGTTTTGTCCCTATGTCCCTAAAGTAAATATGATATTTGACCATTTGCGGTTCTAAATTCGAAAAACTAAAAAGATGACGGAATTTTGTCGGTATAGATTTGAAAATCAAATTTGATATTTGAATCAAGTTGTCCTAAACTTGATAAATTAAAATTGATGGAATCGGTTGTTGGAATGTAGGATCTCTGATCAACAAATCGCACAATATGCGGTTCACTCAAGGTATGCCATTATGCTTTTTTAGCTATTCCTAATTTGATTCTTTAATCACTACTTACGTTTATTGATATTTTATGATGGATTTGGAAAAATGTGATATGTTTTTGCAATCATACACATTATCTTGAATAGGAGCTTAAAATTAATATGTAGTCTTTCAATTTTCCTGATAGTATGTCTGAATGGATCGATTGTGATGTGTCTGATGTCCGTAAATGAAAATATGATATTTGAACCTAAATAGTTCTAAATTCGAAAAACACAAAAAATGATGAATTTTACCCGAATTGGATTGAAAATATCAAGTTGTGTTAAACTTGATAATTGAATTGTTGGTATAAAAAGGTTGGATTGTGTTTTGTCCCTATGTCCCTAAAGTAAATATGATATATGACCATTTGCGGTTCTAAATTCGAAAAACAAAAAAGATGATGGAATTTTGTCGGAATAGATTTGAAAATCAAATTTGATATTTGAATCAAGTTGTCCTAAACTTGATAAATTAAAATTGATGGAATCAGTTGTTGGAATGTAGGATCTCTGATCAACAAATCGCAAAATATGCGGTTCACTCAAGGTATGCCATTATGCTTTTTTAGCTATTCCTAATTTGATTCTTTAATCACTACTTACGTTTATTGATATTTTATGATGGATTTGGAAAAATGTGATATGTTTTTGCAATCATACACATTATCTTGAATAGGAGCTTAAAATTAATATGTAGTCTTTCAATTTACCTGAGATAGTATGTCTGAATGGATCGATTGTGATGTGTCCGATGTCCGTAAAGGAAAATATGATATTTGAATTTAAATGGTTCTAAATCCGAAAAACACAAAAAATGATGGAATTTTACCCGAATTGGATTGAAAATATCAAGTTGTGTTAAACTTTATAATTGAATTGTTGGTATAAAAAGGTTGGATTGTGTTTTGTCCCTATGTCCCTAAAGTAAATATGATATTTGACCATTTGCGGTTCTAAATTCGAAAAACTAAAAAGATGACGGAATTTTGTCGGTATAGATTTGAAAATCAAATTTGATATTTGAATCAAGTTGTCCTAAACTTGATAAATTAAAATTGATGGAATCGGTTGTTGGAATGTAGGATCTCTGATCAACAAATCGCACAATATGCGGTTCACTCAAGGTATGCCATTATGCTTTTTTAGCTATTCCTAATTTGATTCTTTAATCACTACTTACGTTTATTGATATTTTATGATGGATTTGGAAAAATGTGACATGTTTTTGCAATCATACACATTATCTTGAATAGGAGCTTAAAATTAACATGTAGTCTTTCAATTTACCTGAGATAGTATGTCTGAATGGATCGATTGTGATGTGTCCGATGTCCGTAAAGGAAAATATGATATTTGAATTTAAATGGTTCTAAATCCGAAAAACACAAAAAATGATGGAATTTTACCCGAATTGGATTGAAAATATCAAGTTGTGTTAAACTTTATAATTGAATTGTTGGTATAAAAAGGTTGGATTGTGTTTTGTCCCTATGTCCCTAAAGTAAATATGATATTTGACCATTTGCGGTTCTAAATTCGAAAAACTAAAAAGATGATGGAATTTTGTCGGAATAGATTTGAAAATCAAATTTGATATTTGAATCAAGTTGTCCTAAACTTGATAAATTAAAATTGATGGAATCGGTTGTTGGAATGTAGGATCTCTGATCAACAAATCGCACAATATGCGGTTCACTCAAGGTATGCCATTATGCTTTTTTAGCTATTCCTAATTTGATTCTTTAATCACTACTTACGTTTATTGATATTTTATGATGGATTTGGAAAAATGTGATATGTTTTTGCAATCATACACATTATCTTGAATAGGAGCTTAAAATTAATATGTAGCCTTTCAATTTTCCTGATAGTATGTCTGAATGGATCGATTGTGATGTGTCCGATGTCCGTAAATGAAAATATGATATTTGAACCTAAATAGTTCTAAATTCGAAAAACACAAAAAATGATGGAATTTTACCCGAATTGGATTGAAAATATCAAGTTGTGTTAACCTTGATAATTGAGTTGTTGGTATAAAAAGGTTGGATTGTGTTTTGTCCCTATGTCCCTAAAGAAAATATTATATTTGACCATTTGCGGTTCTAAATTCGAAAAACAAAAAAGATGATGGAATTTTGTCGGAATAGATTTGAAAATCAATTTTGATATTTGAATCAAGTTGTCCGAAACTTGATAAATTAAAATTGATGGAATCGGTTGTTGGAATGTAGGATCTCTGATCAACAAATCGCAAAATATGCGGTTCACTCAAGGTATGCCATTATGCTTTTTTAGCTATTCCTAATTTGATTCTTTAATCACTACTTACGTTTATTGATATTTTATGATGGATTTGGAAAAATGTGATATGTTTTTGCAATCATACACATTATCTTGAATAGGAGCTTAAAATTAATATGTAGTCTTTCAATTTCCCTGATAGTATGTCTGAATGGATCGATTGTGATGTGTCCGATGTCCGTAAAGGAAAATATGATATTTGAACCTAAATGGTTCTAAATTCGAAAAACACAAAAAATGATGGAATTTTACCGGAATTGGATTGAAAATATCAAGTTGTGTTAAACTTGATAATTGAATTGTTGGTATAAAAAGGTTGGATTGTGTTTTGTCCCTATGTCCCTAAAGTAAATATGATATTTGACCATTTGCGGTTCTAAATTCGAAAAACTAAAAAGATGATGGAATTTTGTCGGAATAGATTTGAAAATCAAATTTGATATTTGAATCAAGTTGTCCTAAACTTGATAAATTAAAATTGATGGAATCGGTTGTTGGAATGTAGGATCTCTGATCAACAAATCGCAAAATATGCGGTTCACTCAAGGTGTGCCATTATGCTTTTTTAGCTATTCCTAATTTGATTCTTTAATCACTACTTACGTTTATTGATATTTTATGATGGATTTGGAAAAATGTGATATGTTTTTGCAATCATACACATTATCTTGAATAGGAGCTTAAAATTAATATGTAGTCTTTCAATTTACCTGAGATAGTATGTCTGAATGGATCGATTGTGATGTGTCCGATGTCCGTAAATGAAAATATGATATTTGAACCTAAATAGTTCTAAATTCGAAAAACACAAAAAATGATGGAATTTTACTCGAATTGGATTGAAAATATCAAGTTGTGTTAAACTTGATAATTGAATTGTTGGTATAAAAAGGTTGGATTGTGTTTTGTCCCTATGTCCCTAAAGAAAATATTATATTTGACCATTTGCGGTTCTAAATTCGAAAAACAAAAAAGATGATGGAATTTTGTCGGAATAGATTTGAAAATCAAATTTGATATTTGAATCAAGTTGTCCGAAACTTGATAAATTAAAATTGATGGAATCGGTTGTTGGAATGTAGGATCTCTGATCAACAAATCGCAAAATATGCGGTTCACTCAAGGTATGCCATTATGCTTTTTTAGCTATTCCTAATTTGATTCTTTAATCACTACTTACGTTTATTGATATTTTATGATGGATTTGGAAAAATGTGATATGTTTTTGCAATCATACACATTATCTTGAATAGGAGCTTAAAATTAATATGTAGTCTTTCAATTTCCCTGATAGTATGTCTGAATGGATCGATTGTGATGTGTCCGATGTCCGTAAAGGAAAATATGATATTTGAACCTAAATGGTTCTAAATTCGAAAAACACAAAAAATGATGGAATTTTACCGGAATTGGATTGAAAATATCAAGTTGTGTTAAACTTGATAATTGAATTGTTGGTATAAAAAGGTTGGATTGTGTTTTGTCCCTATGTCCCTAAAGTAAATATGATATTTGACCATTTGCGGTTCTAAATTCGAAAAACTAAAAAGATGATGGAATTTTGTCGGAATAGATTTGAAAATCAAATTTGATATTTGAATCAAGTTGTCCTAAACTTGATAAATTAAAATTGATAGAATCGGTTGTTGGAATGTACGATCTCTGATCAACAAATCGCAAAATATGCGGTTCACTCAAGGTGTGCCATTATGCTTTTTTAGCTATTCCTAATTTGATTCTTTAATCACTACTTACGTTTATTGATATTTTATGATGGATTTGGAAAAATGTGATATGTTTTTGCAATCATACACATTATCTTGAATAGGAGCTTAAAATTAATATGTAGTCTTTCAATTTACCTGAGATAGTATGTCTGAATGGATCGATTGTGATGTGTCCGATGTCCGTAAAGGAAAATATGATATTTGAATTTAAATGGTTCTAAATCCCAAAAACACAAAAAATGATGGAATTTTACCCGAATTGGATTGAAAATATCAAGTTGTGTTAAACTTTATAAGTGAATTGTTGGTATAAAAAGGTTGGATTGTGTTTTGTTCCTATGTCCCTAAAGTAAATATGATATTTGACCATTTGCGGTTCTAAATTCGAAAAACTAAAAAGATGACGGAATTTTGTCGGAATAGAATTGAAAATCAAATTTGATATTTGAATCAAGTTGTCCTAAACTTGATAAATTAAAATTGATGGAATCGGTTGTTGGAATGTAGGATCTCTGATCAACAAATCGCAAAATATGCGGTTCACTCAAGGTATGCCATTATGCTTTTTTAGCTATTCCTAATTTGATTCTTTAATCACTACTTACGTTTATTGATATTTTATGATGGATTTGGAAAAATGTGATATGTTTTTGCAATCATACACATTATCTTGAATAGGAGCTTAAAATTAATATGTAGTCTTTCAATTTACCTGAGATAGTATGTCTGAATGGATCGATTGTGATGTGTCCGATGTCCGTAAAGGAAAATATGATATTTGAATTTAAATGGTTCTAAATCCCAAAAACACAAAAAATGATGGAATTTTACCCGAATTGGATTGAAAATATCAAGTTGTGTTAAACTTTATAATTGAATTGTTGGTATAAAAAGGTTGGATTGTGTTTTGTCCCTATGTCCCTAAAGTAAATATGATATTTGACCATTTGCGGTTCTAAATTCGAAGAACTAAAAAGATGACGGAATTTTGTCGGAATAGAATTGAAAATCAAATTTGATATTTGAATCAAGTTGTCCTAAACTTGATAAATTAAAATTGATGGAATCGGTTGTTGGAATGTAGGATCTCTGATCAACAAATCGCACAATATGCGGTTCACTCAAGGTATGCCATTATGCTTTTTTAGCTATTCCTAATTTGATTCTTTAATCACTACTTACGTTTATTGATATTTTATGATGGATTTGGAAAAATGTGATATGTTTTTGCAATCATACACATTATCTTGAATAGGAGCTTAAAATTAATATGTAGCCTTTCAATTTTCCTGATAGTATGTCTGAATGGATCGATTGTGATGTGTCCGATGTCCGTAAATGAAAATATGATATTTGAACCTAAATAGTTCTAAATTCGAAAAACACAAAAAATGATGGAATTTTACCCGAATTGGATTGAAAATATCAAGTTGTGTTAAACTTGATAATTGATTTGTTGGTATAAAAAGGTTGGATTGTGTTTTGTCCCTATGTCCCTAAATAAAATATTATATTTGACCATTTGCGGTTCTAAATTCGAAAAACAAAAAAGATGATGGAATTTTGTCGGAATAGATTTGAAAATCAAATTTGATATTTGAATCAAGTTGTCCGAAACTTGATAAATTAAAATTGATGGAATCGGTTGTTGGAATGTAGGATCTCTGATCAACAAATCGCAAAATATGCGGTTCACTCAAGGTATGCCATTATGCTTTTTTAGCTATTCCTAATTTGATTCTTTAATCACTACTTACGTTTATTGATATTTTATGATGGATTTGGAAAAATGTGATATGTTTTTGCAATCATACACATTATCTTGAATAGGAGCTTAAAATTAATATGTAGTCTTTCAATTTCCCTGATAGTATGTCTGAATGGATCGATTGTGATGTGTCCGATGTCCGTAAAGGAAAATATGATATTTGAACCTAAATGGTTCTAAATTCGAAAAACACAAAAAATGATGGAATTTTACCGGAATTGGATTTAAAATATCAAGTTGTGTTAAACTTGATAATTGAATTGTTGGTATAAAAAGGTTGGATTGTGTTTTGTCCCTATGTCCCTAAAGTAAATATGATATTTGACCATTTGCGGTTCTAAATTCGAAAAACTAAAAAGATGATGGAATTTTGTCGGAATAGATTTGAAAATCAAATTTGATATTTGAATCAAGTTGTCCTAAACTTGATAAATTAAAATTGATGGAATCGATTGTTGGAATGTAGGATCTCTGATCAACAAATCGCAAAATATGCGGTTCACTCAAGGTGTGCCATTATGCTTTTTTAGCTATTCCTAATTTGATTCTTTAATCACTACTTACGTTTATTGATATTTTATGATGGATTTGGAAAAATGTGATATGTTTTTGCAATCATACACATTATCTTGAATAGGAGCTTAAAATTAATATGTAGTCTTTCAATTTTCCTGATAGTATGTCTGAATGGATCGATTGTGATGTGTCCGATGTCCGTAAATGAAAATATGATATTTGAACCTAAATAGTTCTAAATTCGTAAAACACAAAAAATGATGAATTTTACCCGAATTGGATTGAAAATATCAAGTTGTGTTAAACTTGATAATTGAATTGTTGGTATAAAAAGGTTGGATTGTGTTTTGTCCCTATGTCCCTAAAGTAAATATGATATATGGCCATTTGCGGTTCTAAATTCGAAAAACAAAAAAGATGATGGAATTTTGTCGGAATAGATTTGAAAATCAAATTTGATATTTGAATCAAGTTGTCCTAAACTTGATAAATTAAAATTGATGGAATCGGTTGTTGGAATGTAGGATCTCTGATCAACAAATCGCAAAATATGCGGTTCACTCAAGGTATGCCATTATGCTTTTTTAGCTATTCCTAATTTGATTCTTTAATCACTACTTACGTTTATTGATATTTTATGATGGATTTGGAAAAATGTGATATGATTTTGCAATCATACACATTATCTTGAATAGGAGCTTAAAATTAATATGTAGTCTTTCAATTTACCTGAGATAGTATGTCTGAATGGATCGATTGTGATGTGTCCGATGTCCGTAAATGAAAATATGATATTTGAACCTAAATAGTTCTAAATTCGAAAAACACAAAAAATGATGGAATTTTACCCGAATTGGATTGAAAATATCAAGTTGTGTTAAACATGATAATTGAATTGTTGGTATAAAAAGGTTGGATTGTGTTTTGTCCCTATGTCCCTAAAGTAAATATGATATTTGACCATTTGCGGTTCTAAATTCGAAAAACAAAAAAGATGAAGGAATTTTGTCGGAATAGATTTGAAAATCAAATTTGATATTTGAATCGAGTTGTCCTAAAATTGATAAATTAAAATTGATGGAATCGGTTGTTGGAATGTAGGATCTCTGATAAACAAATCGCAAAATATGCGGTTCACTCAAGGTATGCCATTATGCTTTTTTAGCTATTCCTAATTTGATTCTTTAATCACTACTTACGTTTATTGATATTTTATGATGGATTTGGAAAAATGTGATATGTTTTTGCAATCATACACATTATCTTGAATAGGAGCTTAAAATTAATATGTAGTCTTTCAATTTACCTGAGATAGTATGTCTGAATGGATCGATTGTGATGTGTCCGATGTCCGTAAAGGAAAATATGATATTTGAATTTAAATGGTTCTAAATCCGAAAAACACAAAAAATGATGGAATTTTACCCGAATTGGATTGAAAATATCAAGTTGTGTTAAACTTTATAATTGAATTGTTGGTATAAAAAGGTTGGATTGTGTTTTGTCCCTATGTCCCTAAAGTAAATATGATATTTGACCATTTGCGGTTCTAAATTCGAAAAACTAAAAAGATGATGGAATTTTGTCGGAATAGATTTGAAAATCAAATTTGATATTTGAATCAAGTTGTCCGAAACTTGATAAATTAAAATTGATGGAATCGGTTGTTGGAATGTAGGATCTCTGATCAACAAATCGCAAAATATGCGGTTCACTCAAGGTATGCCATTATGCTTTTTTAGCTATTCCTAATTTGATTCTTTAATCACTACTTACGTTTATTGATATTTTATGATGGATTTGGAAAAATGTGATATGTTTTTGCAATCATACACATTATCTTGAATAGGAGCTTAAAATTAATATGTAGTCTTTCAATTTACCTGAGATAGTATGTCTGAATGGATCGATTGTGATGTGTCCGATGTCCGTAAAGGAAAATATGATATTTGAATTTAAATGGTTCTAAATCCGAAAAACACAAAAAATGATGGAATTTTACCCGAATTGGATTGAAAATATCAAGTTGTGTTAAACTTTATAATTGAATAGTTGGTATAAAAAGGTTGGATTGTGTTTTGTCCCTATGTCCCTAAAATAAATATGATATTTGACCATTTGCGGTTCTAAATTCGAAAAACTAAAAAGATGATGGAATTTTGTCGGAATATATTTGAAAATCAAATTTGATATTTGAATCAAGTTGTCCAAAACTTGATAAATTAAAATTGATGGAATCGGTTGTTGGAATGTAGGATCTCTGATCAACAAATCGCACAATATGCGGTTCACTCAAGGTATGCCATTATGCTTTTTTAGCTATTCCTAATTTGATTCTTTAATCACTACTTACGTTTATTGATATTTTATGATGGATTTGGAAAAATGTGATATGTTTTTGCAATCATACACATTATCTTGAATAGGAGCTTAAAATTAATATGTAGTCTTTCAATTTCCCTGATAGTATGTCTGAATGGATCGATTGTGATGTGTCCGATGTCCGTAAAGGAAAATATGATATTTGAACCTAAATGGTTCTAAATTCGAAAAACACAAAAAATGATGGAATTTTACCCGAATTGGATTGAAAATATCAAGTTGTGTTAAACATGATAATTGAATTGTTGGTATAAAAAGGTTGGATTGTGTTTTGTCCCTATGTCCCTAAAGTAAATATGATATTTGACCATTTGCGGTTCTAAATTCGAAAAACAAAAAAGATGAAGGAATTTTGTCGGAATAGATTTGAAAATCAAATTTGATATTTGAATCGAGTTGTCCTAAACTTGATAAATTAAAATTGATGGAATCGGTTGTTGGAATGTAGGATCTCTGATAAACAAATCGCAAAATATGCGGTTCACTCAAGGTATGCCATTATGCTTTTTTAGCTATTCCTAATTTGATTCTTTAATCACTACTTACGTTTATTGATATTTTATGATGGATTTGGAAAAATGTGATATGTTTTTGCAATCATACACATTATCTTGAATAGGAGCTTAAAATTAATATGTAGTCTTTCAATTTACCTGAGATAGTATGTCTGAATGGATCGATTGTGATGTGTCCGATGTCCGTAAAGGAAAATATGATATTTGAATTTAAATGGTTCTAAATCCGAAAAACACAAAAAATGATGGAATTTTACCCGAATTGGATTGAAAATATCAAGTTGTGTTAAACTTTATAATTGAATTGTTGGTATAAAAAGGTTGGATTGTGTTTGGTCCCTATGTCCCTAAAGTAAATATGATATTTGACCATTTGCGGTTCTAAATTCGAAAAACTAAAAAGATGATGGAATTTTGTCGGAATAGATTTGAAAATCAAATTTGATATTTGAATCAAGTTGTCCGAAACTTGATAAATTAAAATTGATGGAATCGGTTGTTGGAATGTAGGATCTCTGATCAACAAATCGCAAAATATGCGGTTCACTCAAGGTATGCCATTATGCTTTTTTAGCTATTCCTAATTTGATTCTTTAATCACTACTTACGTTTATTGATATTTTATGATGGATTTGGAAAAATGTGATATGTTTTTGCAATCATACACATTATCTTGAATAGGAGCTTAAAATTAATATGTAGTCTTTCAATTTACCTGAGATAGTATGTCTGAATGGATCGATTGTGATGTGTCCGATGTCCGTAAAGGAAAATATGATATTTGAATTTAAATGGTTCTAAATCCGAAAAACACAAAAAATGATGGAATTTTACCCGAATTGGATTGAAAATATCAAGTTGTGTTAAACTTTATAATTGAATTGTTGGTATAAAAAGGTTGGATTGTGTTTTGTCCCTATGTCCCTAAAGTAAATATGATATTTGACCATTTGCGGTTCTAAATTCGAAAAACTAAAAAGATGATGGAATTTTGTCGGAATATATTTGAAAATCAAATTTGATATTTGAATCAAGTTGTCCAAAACTTGATAAATTAAAATTGATGGAATCGGTTGTTGGAATGTAGGATCTCTGATCAACAAATCGCACAATATGCGGTTCACTCAAGGTATGCCATTATGCTTTTTTAGCTATTCCTAATTTGATTCTTTAATCACTACTTACGTTTATTGATATTTTATGATGGATTTGGAAAAATGTGATATGTTTTTGCAATCATACACATTATCTTGAATAGGAGCTTAAAATTAATATGTAGTCTTTCAATTTCCCTGATAGTATGTCTGAATGGATCGATTGTGATGTGTCCGATGTCCGTAAAGGAAAATATGATATTTGAACCTAAATGGTTCTAAATTCGAAAAACACAAAAAATGATGGAATTTTACCGGAATTGGATTGAAAATATCAAGTTGTGTTAAACTTGATAATTGAATTGTTGGTATAAAAAGGTTGGAATGTGTTTTGTCCCTATGTCCCTAAAGTAAATATGATATTTGACCATTTGCGGTTCTAAATTCGAAAAACTAAAAAGATGATGGAATTTTGTCGGAATAGATTTGAAAATCAAATTTGATATTTGAATCAAGTTGTCCGAAACTTGATAAATTAAAATTGATGGAATCGGTTGTTGGAATGTAGGATCTCTGATCAACAAATCGCAAAATATGCGGTTCACTCAAGGTATGCCATTATGCTTTTTTAGCTATTCCTAATTTGATTCTTTAATCACTACTTACGTTTATTGATATTTTATGATGGATTTGGAAAAATGTGATATGTTTTTGCAATCATACACATTATCTTGAATAGGAGCTTAAAATTAATATGTAGTCTTTCAATTTACCTGAGATAGTATGTCTGAATGGATCGATTGTGATGTGTCCGATGTCCGTAAAGGAAAATATGATATTTGAATTTAAATGGTTCTAAATCCGAAAAACACAAAAAATGATGGAATTTTACCCGAATTGGATTGAAAATATCAAGTTGTGTTAAACTTTATAATTGAATAGTTGGTATAAAAAGGTTGGATTGTGTTTTGTCCCTATGTCCCTAAAATAAATATGATATTTGACCATTTGCGGTTCTAAATTCGAAAAACTAAAAAGATGATGGAATTTTGTCGGAATATATTTGAAAATCAAATTTGATATTTGAATCAAGTTGTCCAAAACTTGATAAATTAAAATTGATGGAATCGGTTGTTGGAATGTAGGATCTCTGATCAACAAATCGCACAATATGCGGTTCACTCAAGGTATGCCATTATGCTTTTTTAGCTATTCCTAATTTGATTCTTTAATCACTACTTACGTTTATTGATATTTTATGATGGATTTGGAAAAATGTGATATGTTTTTGCAATCATACACATTATCTTGAATAGGAGCTTAAAATTAATATGTAGTCTTTCAATTTACCTGAGATAGTATGTCTGAATGGATCGATTGTGATGTGTCCGATGTCCGTAAAGGAAAATATGATATTTGAATTTAAATGGTTCTAAATTCGAAAAACACAAAAAATGATGGAATTTTACCGGAATTGGATTGAAAATATCAAGTTGTGTTAAACTTGATAATTGAATTGTTGGTATAAAAAGGTTGGATTGTGTTTTGTCCCTATGTCCCTAAAGTAAATATGATATTTGACCATTTGCGGTTCTAAATTCGAAAAACTAAAAAGATGATGGAATTTTGTCGGAATAGATTTGAAAATCAAATTTGATATTTGAATCAAGTTGTCCTAAACTTGATAAATTAAAATTGATGGAATCGGTTGTTGGAATGTAGGATCTCAGATCAACAAATCGCAAAATATGCGGTTCACTCAAGGTGTGCCATTATGCTTTTTTAGCTATTCCTAATTTGATTCTTTAATCACTACTTACGTTTATTGATATTTTATGATGGATTTGGAAAAATGTGATATGTTTTTGCAATCATACACATTATCTTGAATAGGAGCTTAAAATTAATATGTAGTCTTTCAATTTTCCTGATAGTATGTCTGAATGGATCGATTGTGATGTGTCCGATGTCCGTAAATGAAAATATGATATTTGAACCTAAATAGTTCTAAATTCGAAAAACACAAAAAATGATGAATTTTACCCGAATTGGATTGAACATATCAAGTTGTGTTAAACTTGATAATTGAATTGTTGGTATAAAAAGGTTGGATTGTGTTTTGTCCCTATGTCCCTAAAGTAAATATGATATATGGCCATTTGCGGTTCTAAATTCGAAAAACAAAAAAGATGATGGAATTTTGTCGGAATAGATTTGAAAATCAAATTTGATATTTGAATCAAGTTGTCCTAAACTTGATAAATTAAAATTGATGGAATCGGTTGTTGGAATGTAGGATCTCTGATCAACAAATCGCAAAATATGCGGTTCACTCAAGGTATGCCATTATGCTTTTTTAGCTATTCCTAATTTGATTCTTTAATCACTACTTACGTTTATTGATATTTTATGATGGATTTGGAAAAATGTGATATGTTTTTGCAATCATACACATTATCTTGAATAGGAGCTTAAAATTAATATGTAGTCTTTCAATTTACCTGAGATAGTATGTCTGAATGGATCGATTGTGATGTGTCCGATGTCCGTAAATGAAAATATGATATTTGAACCTAAATAGTTCTAAATTCGAAAAACACAAAAAATGATGGAATTTTACCCGAATTGGATTGAAAATATCAAGTTGTGTTAAACTTGATAATTGAATTGTTGGTATAAAAAGGTTGGATTGTGTTTTGTCCCTATGTCCCTAAAGTAAATATGATATTTGACCATTTGCGGTTCTAAATTCGAAAAACAAAAAAGATGAAGGAATTTTGTCGGAATAGATTTGAAAATCAAATTTGATATTTGAATCGAGTTGTCCTAAACTTGATAAATTAAAATTGATGGAATCGGTTGTTGGAATGTAGGATCTCTGATAAACAAATCGCAAAATATGCGGTTCACTCAAGGTATGCCATTATGCTTTTTTAGCTATTCCTAATTTGATTCTTTAATCACTACTTACGTTTATTGATATTTTATGATGGATTTGGAAAAATGTGATATGTTTTTGCAATCATACACATTATCTTGAATAGGAGCTTAAAATTAATATGTAGTCTTTCAATTTACCTGAGATAGTATGTCTGAATGGATCGATTGTGATGTGTCCGATGTCCGTAAAGGAAAATATGATATTTGAATTTAAATGGTTCTAAATCCGAAAAACACAAAAAATGATGGAATTTTACCCGAATTGGATTGAAAATACCAAGTTGTGTTAAACTTTATAATTGAATTGTTGGTATAAAAAGGTTGGATTGTGTTTTGTCCCTTTGTCCCTAAAGTAAATATGATATTTGACCATTTGCGGTTCTAAATTCGAAAAACTAAAAAGATGATGGAATTTTGTCGGAATAGATTTGAAAATCAAATTTGATATTTGAATCAAGTTGTCCGAAACTTGATAAATTAAAATTGATGGAATCGGTTGTTGGAATGTAGGATCTCTGATCAACAAATCGCAAAATATGCGGTTCACTCAAGGTATGCCATTATGCTTTTTTAGCTATTCCTAATTTGATTCTTTAATCACTACTTACGTTTATTGATATTTTATGATGGATTTGGAAAAATGTGATATGTTTTTGCAATCATACACATTATCTTGAATAGGAGCTTAAAATTAATATGTAGTCTTTCAATTTACCTGAGATAGTATGTCTGAATGGATCGATTGTGATGTGTCCGATGTCCGTAAAGGAAAATATGATATTTGAATTTAAATGGTTCTAAATCCGAAAAACACAAAAAATGATGGAATTTTACCCGAATTGGATTGAAAATATCAAGTTGTGTTAAACTTTATAATTGAATTGTTGGTATAAAAAGGTTGGATTGTGTTTTGTCCCTATGTCCCTAAAGTAAATATGATATTTGACCATTTGCGGTTCTAAATTCGAAAAACTAAAAAGATGATGGAATTTTGTCGAAATATATTTGAAAATCAAATTTGATATTTGAATCAAGTTGTCCAAAACTTGATAAATTAAAATTGATGGAATCGGTTGTTGGAATGTAGGATCTCTGATCAACAAATCGCACAATATGCGGTTCACTCAAGGTATGCCATTATGCTTTTTTAGCTATTCCTAATTTGATTCTTTAATCACTACTTACGTTTATTGATATTTTATGATGGATTTGGAAAAATGTGATATGTTTTTGCAATCATACACATTATCTTGAATAGGAGCTTAAAATTAATATGTAGTCTTTCAATTTCCCTGATAGTATGTCTGAATGGATCGATTGTGATGTGTCCGATGTCCGTAAAGGAAAATATGATATTTGAACCTAAATGGTTCTAAATTCGAAAAACACAAAAAATGATGGAATTTTACCGGAATTGGATTGAAAATATCAAGTTGTGTTAAACTTGATAATTGAATTGTTGGTATAAAAAGGTTGGATTGTGTTTTGTCCCTATGTCCCTAAAGTAAATATGATATTTGACCATTTGCGGTTCTAAATTCGAAAAACTAAAAAGATGATGGAATTTTGTCGGAATAGATTTGAAAATCAAATTTTATATTTGAATCAAGTTGTCCTAAACTTGATAAATTAAAATTGATGGAATCGGTTGTTGGAATGTAGGATCTCTGATCAACAAATCGCAAAATATGCGGTTCACTCAAGGTGTGCCATTATGCTTTTTTAGCTATTCCTAATTTGATTCTTTAATCACTACTTACGTTTATTGATATTTTATGATGGATTTGGAAAAATGTGATATGTTTTTGCAATCATACACATTATCTTGAATAGGAGCTTAAAATTAATATGTAGTCTTTCAATTTTCCTGATAGTATGTCTGAATGGATCGATTGTGATGTGTCCGATGTCCGTAAATGAAAATATGATATTTGAACCTAAATAGTTCTAAATTCGAAAAACACAAAAAATGATGAATTTTACCCGAATTGGATTGAAAATATCAAGTTGTGTTAATCTTGATAATTGAATTGTTGGTATAAAAAGGTTGGATTGTGTTTTGTCCCTATGTCCCTAAAGTAAATATGATATATGACCATTTGCGGTTCTAAATTCGAAAAACAAAAAAGATGATGGAATTTTGTCGGAATAGATTTGAAAATCAAATTTGATATTTGAATCAAGTTGTCCTAAACTTGATAAATTAAAATTGATGGAATCGGTTGTTGGAATGTAGGATCTCTGATCAACAAATCGCAAAATATGCGGTTCACTCAAGGTATGCCATTATGCTTTTTTAGCTATTCCTAATTTGATTCTTTAATCACTACTTACGTTTATTGATATTTTATGATGGATTTGGAAAAATGTGATATGTTTTTGCAATCATACACATTATCTTGAATAGGAGCTTAAAATTAATATGTAGTCTTTCAATTTAGCTGATAGTATGTCTGTATTTGAACCTAAATAGTTCTAAATTCGAAAAACACAAAAAATGATGGAATTTTACCCGAATTGGATTGAAAATATCAAGTTGTGTTAAACTTGATAATTGAATTGTTGGTATAAAAAGGTTGGATTGTGTTTTGTCCCTATGTCCCTAAAGTAAATATGATATTTGACCATTTGCGGTTCTAAATTCGAAAAACTAAAAAGATGATGGAATTTTGTCGGAATAGATTTGAAAATCAAATTTGATATTTGAATAAAGTTGTCCTAAACTTGATAAATTAAAATTGATGGAATCGGTTGTTGGAATGTAGGATCTCTGATCAACAAATCGCAAAATATGCGGTTCACTCAAGGTGTGCCATTATGCTTTTTTAGCTATTCCTAATTTGATTCTTTAATCACTACTTACGTTTATTGATATTTTATGATGGATTTGGAAAAATGTGATATGTTTTTGCAATCATACACATTATCTTGAATAGGAGCTTAAAATTAATATGTAGTCTTTCAATTTTCCTGATAGTATGTCTGAATGGATCGATTGTGATGTGCCCGATGTCCGTAAATGAAAATATGATATTTGAACCTAAATAGTTCTAAATTCGAAAAACACAAAAAATGATGAATTTTACCCGAATTGGATTGAAAATATCAAGTTGTGTTAAACTTGATAATTGAATTGTTGGTATAAAAAGGTTGGATTGTGTTTTGTCCCTATGTCCCTAAAGTAAATATGATATATGACCATTTGCGGTTCTAAATTCGAAAAACAAAAAAGATGATGGAATTTTGTCGGAATAGATTTGAAAATCAAATTTGATATTTGAATCAAGTTGTCCTAAACTTGATAAATTAAAATTGATGGAATCGGTTGTTGGAATGTAGGATCTCTGATCAACAAATCGCAAAATATGCGGTTCACTCAAGGTATGCCATTATGCTTTTTTAGCTATTCCTAATTTGATTCTTTAATCACTACTTACGTTTATTGATATTTTATGATGGATTTGGAAAAATGTGATATGTTTTTGCAATCATACACATTATCTTGAATAGGAGCTTAAAATTAATATGTAGTCTTTCAATTTACCTGAGATAGTATGTCTGAATGGATCGATTGTGATGTGTCCGATGTCCGTAAATGAAAATATGATATTTGAACCTAAATAGTTCTAAATTCGAAAAACACAAAAAATGATGAATTTTACCCGAATTGGATTGAAAATATCAAGTTGTGTTAAACTTGATAATTGAATTGTTGGTATAAAAAGGTTGGATTGTGTTTTGTCCCTATGTCCCTAAAGTAAATATGATATATGACCATTTGCGGTTCTAAATGCGAAAAACAAAAAAGATGATGGAATTTTGTCGGAATAGATTTGAAAATCAAATTTGATATTTGAATCAAGTTGTCCTAAACTTGATAAATTAAAATTGATGGAATCGGTTGTTGGAATGTAGGATCTCTGATCAACAAATCGCAAAATATGCGGTTCACTCAAGGTATGCCATTATGCTTTTTTAGCTATTCCTAATTTGATTCTTTAATCACTACTTACGTTTATTGATATTTTATGATGGATTTGGAAAAATGTGATATGTTTTTGCAATCATACACATTATCTTGAATAGGAGCTTAAAATTAATATGTAGTCTTTCAATTTAGCTGATAGTATGTCTGTATTTGAACCTAAATAGTTCTAAATTCGAAAAACACAAAAAATGATGGAATTTTACCCGAATTGGATTGAAAATATCAAGTTGTGTTAAACTTGATAATTGAATTGTTGGTATAAAAAGGTTGGATTGTGTTTTGTCCCTATGTCCCTAAAGTAAATATGATATTTGACCATTTGCGGTTCTAAATTCGAAAAACTAAAAAGATGATGGAATTTTGTCGGAATAGATTTGAAAATCAAATTTGATATTTGAATAAAGTTGTCCTAAACTTGATAAATTAAAATTGATGGAATCGGTTGTTGGAATGTAGGATCTCTGATCAACAAATCGCAAAATATGCGGTTCACTCAAGGTGTGCCATTATGCTTTTTTAGCTATTCCTAATTTGATTCTTTAATCACTACTTACGTTTATTGATATTTTATGATGGATTTGGAAAAATGTGATATGTTTTTGCAATCATACACATTATCTTGAATAGGAGCTTAAAATTAATATGTAGTCTTTCAATTTTCCTGATAGTATGTCTGAATGGATCGATTGTGATGTGCCCGATGTCCGTAAATGAAAATATGATATTTGAACCTAAATAGTTCTAAATTCGAAAAACACAAAAAATGATGAATTTTACCCGAATTGGATTGAAAATATCAAGTTGTGTTAAACTTGATAATTGAATTGTTGGTATAAAAAGGTTGGATTGTGTTTTGTCCCTATGTCCCTAAAGTAAATATGATATATGACCATTTGCGGTTCTAAATTCGAAAAACAAAAAAGATGATGGAATTTTGTCGGAATAGATTTGAAAATCAAATTTGATATTTGAATCAAGTTGTCCTAAACTTGATAAATTAAAATTGATGGAATCGGTTGTTGGAATGTAGGATCTCTGATCAACAAATCGCAAAATATGCGGTTCACTCAAGGTATGCCATTATGCTTTTTTAGCTATTCCTAATTTGATTCTTTAATCACTACTTACGTTTATTGATATTTTATGATGGATTTGGAAAAATGTGATATGTTTTTGCAATCATACACATTATCTTGAATAGGAGCTTAAAATTAATATGTAGTCTTTCAATTTACCTGAGATAGTATGTCTGAATGGATCGATTGTGATGTGTCCGATGTCCGTAGATGAAAATATGATATTTGAACCTAAATAGTTCTAAATTCGAAAAACACAAAAAATGATGAATTTTACCCGAATTGGATTGAAAATATCAAGTTGTGTTAAACTTGATAATTGAATTGTTGGTATAAAAAGGTTGGATTGTGTTTTGTCCCTATGTCCCTAAAGTAAATATGATATATGACCATTTGCGGTTCTAAATTCGAAAAACAAAAAAGATGATGGAATTTTGTCGGAATAGATTTGAAAATCAAATTTGATATTTGAATCAAGTTGTCCTAAACTTGATAAATTAAAATTGATGGAATCGGTTGTTGGAATGTAGGATCTCTGATCAACAAATCGCAAAATATGCGGGTCACTCAAGGTATGCCATTATGCTTTTTTAGCTATTCCTAATTTGATTCTTTAATCACTACTTACGTTTATTGATATTTTATGATGGATTTGGAAAAATGTGATATGTTTTTGCAATCATACACATTATCTTGAATAGGAGCTTAAAATTAATATGTAGTCTTTCAATTTCCCTGATAGTATGTCTGAATGGATCGATTGTGATGTGTCCGATGTCCGTAAAGGAAAATATGATATTTGAACCTAAATGGTTCTAAATTCGAAAAACACAAAAAATGATGGAATTTTACCGGAATTGGATTGAAAATATCAAGTTGTGTTAAACTTGATAATTGAATTGTTGGTATAAAAAGGTTGGAATGTGTTTTGTCCCTATGTCCCTAAAGTAAATATGATATTTGACCATTTGCGGTTCTAAATTCGAAAAACTAAAAAGATGATGGAATTTTGTCGGAATAGATTTGAAAATCAAATTTGATATTTGAATCAAGTTGTCCGAAACTTGATAAATTAAAATTGATGGAATCGGTTGTTGGAATGTAGGATCTCTGATCAACAAATCGCAAAATATGCGGTTCACTCAAGGTATGCCATTATGCTTTTTTAGCTATTCCTAATTTGATTCTTTAATCACTACTTACGTTTATTGATATTTTATGATGGATTTGGAAAAATGTGATATGTTTTTGCAATCATACACATTATCTTGAATAGGAGCTTAAAATTAATATGTAGTCTTTCAATTTACCTGAGATAGTATGTCTGAATGGATCGATTGTGATGTGTCCGATGTCCGTAAAGGAAAATATGATATTTGAATTTAAATGGTTCTAAATCCGAAAAACACAAAAAATGATGGAATTTTACCCGAATTGGATTGAAAATATCAAGTTGTGTTAAACTTTATAATTGAATAGTTGGTATAAAAAGGTTGGATTGTGTTTTGTCCCTATGTCCCTAAAATAAATATGATATTTGACCATTTGCGGTTCTAAATTCGAAAAACTAAAAAGATGATGGAATTTTGTCGGAATATATTTGAAAATCAAATTTGATATTTGAATCAAGTTGTCCAAAACTTGATAAATTAAAATTGATGGAATCGGTTGTTGGAATGTAGGATCTCTGATCAACAAATCGCACAATATGCGGTTCACTCAAGGTATGCCATTATGCTTTTTTAGCTATTCCTAATTTGATTCTTTAATCACTACTTACGTTTATTGATATTTTATGATGGATTTGGAAAAATGTGATATGTTTTTGCAATCATACACATTATCTTGAATAGGAGCTTAAAATTAATATGTAGTCTTTCAATTTACCTGAGATAGTATGTCTGAATGGATCGATTGTGATGTGTCCGATGTCCGTAAAGGAAAATATGATATTTGAATTTAAATGGTTCTAAATTCGAAAAACACAAAAAATGATGGAATTTTACCGGAATTGGATTGAAAATATCAAGTTGTGTTAAACTTGATAATTGAATTGTTGGTATAAAAAGGTTGGATTGTGTTTTGTCCCTATGTCCCTAAAGTAAATATGATATTTGACCATTTGCGGTTCTAAATTCGAAAAACTAAAAAGATGATGGAATTTTGTCGGAATAGATTTGAAAATCAAATTTGATATTTGAATCAAGTTGTCCTAAACTTGATAAATTAAAATTGATGGAATCGGTTGTTGGAATGTAGGATCTCAGATCAACAAATCGCAAAATATGCGGTTCACTCAAGGTGTGCCATTATGCTTTTTTAGCTATTCCTAATTTGATTCTTTAATCACTACTTACGTTTATTGATATTTTATGATGGATTTGGAAAAATGTGATATGTTTTTGCAATCATACACATTATCTTGAATAGGAGCTTAAAATTAATATGTAGTCTTTCAATTTTCCTGATAGTATGTCTGAATGGATCGATTGTGATGTGTCCGATGTCCGTAAATGAAAATATGATATTTGAACCTAAATAGTTCTAAATTCGAAAAACACAAAAAATGATGAATTTTACCCGAATTGGATTGAACATATCAAGTTGTGTTAAACTTGATAATTGAATTGTTGGTATAAAAAGGTTGGATTGTGTTTTGTCCCTATGTCCCTAAAGTAAATATGATATATGGCCATTTGCGGTTCTAAATTCGAAAAACAAAAAAGATGATGGAATTTTGTCGGAATAGATTTGAAAATCAAATTTGATATTTGAATCAAGTTGTCCTAAACTTGATAAATTAAAATTGATGGAATCGGTTGTTGGAATGTAGGATCTCTGATCAACAAATCGCAAAATATGCGGTTCACTCAAGGTATGCCATTATGCTTTTTTAGCTATTCCTAATTTGATTCTTTAATCACTACTTACGTTTATTGATATTTTATGATGGATTTGGAAAAATGTGATATGTTTTTGCAATCATACACATTATCTTGAATAGGAGCTTAAAATTAATATGTAGTCTTTCAATTTACCTGAGATAGTATGTCTGAATGGATCGATTGTGATGTGTCCGATGTCCGTAAAGGAAAATATGATATTTGAATTTAAATGGTTCTAAATCCGAAAAACACAAAAAATGATGGAATTTTACCCGAATTGGATTGAAAATATCAAGTTGTGTTAAACTTTATAATTGAATAGTTGGTATAAAAAGGTTGGATTGTGTTTTGTCCCTATGTCCCTAAAATAAATATGATATTTGACCATTTGCGGTTCTAAATTCGAAAAACTAAAAAGATGATGGAATTTTGTCGGAATATATTTGAAAATCAAATTTGATATTTGAATCAAGTTGTCCAAAACTTGATAAATTAAAATTGATGGAATCGGTTGTTGGAATGTAGGATCTCTGATCAACAAATCGCACAATATGCGGTTCACTCAAGGTATGCCATTATGCTTTTTTAGCTATTCCTAATTTGATTCTTTAATCACTACTTACGTTTATTGATATTTTATGATGGATTTGGAAAAATGTGATATGTTTTTGCAATCATACACATTATCTTGAATAGGAGCTTAAAATTAATATGTAGTCTTTCAATTTACCTGAGATAGTATGTCTGAATGGATCGATTGTGATGTGTCCGATGTCCGTAAAGGAAAATATGATATTTGAATTTAAATGGTTCTAAATTCGAAAAACACAAAAAATGATGGAATTTTACCGGAATTGGATTGAAAATATCAAGTTGTGTTAAACTTGATAATTGAATTGTTGGTATAAAAAGGTTGGATTGTGTTTTGTCCCTATGTCCCTAAAGTAAATATGATATTTGACCATTTGCGGTTCTAAATTCGAAAAACTAAAAAGATGATGGAATTTTGTCGGAATAGATTTGAAAATCAAATTTGATATTTGAATCAAGTTGTCCTAAACTTGATAAATTAAAATTGATGGAATCGGTTGTTGGAATGTAGGATCTCAGATCAACAAATCGCAAAATATGCGGTTCACTCAAGGTGTGCCATTATGCTTTTTTAGCTATTCCTAATTTGATTCTTTAATCACTACTTACGTTTATTGATATTTTATGATGGATTTGGAAAAATGTGATATGTTTTTGCAATCATACACATTATCTTGAATAGGAGCTTAAAATTAATATGTAGTCTTTCAATTTTCCTGATAGTATGTCTGAATGGATCGATTGTGATGTGTCCGATGTCCGTAAATGAAAATATGATATTTGAACCTAAATAGTTCTAAATTCGAAAAACACAAAAAATGATGAATTTTACCCGAATTGGATTGAACATATCAAGTTGTGTTAAACTTGATAATTGAATTGTTGGTATAAAAAGGTTGGATTGTGTTTTGTCCCTATGTCCCTAAAGTAAATATGATATATGGCCATTTGCGGTTCTAAATTCGAAAAACAAAAAAGATGATGGAATTTTGTCGGAATAGATTTGAAAATCAAATTTGATATTTGAATCAAGTTGTCCTAAACTTGATAAATTAAAATTGATGGAATCGGTTGTTGGAATGTAGGATCTCTGATCAACAAATCGCAAAATATGCGGTTCACTCAAGGTATGCCATTATGCTTTTTTAGCTATTCCTAATTTGATTCTTTAATCACTACTTACGTTTATTGATATTTTATGATGGATTTGGAAAAATGTGATATGTTTTTGCAATCATACACATTATCTTGAATAGGAGCTTAAAATTAATATGTAGTCTTTCAATTTACCTGAGATAGTATGTCTGAATGGATCGATTGTGATGTGTCCGATGTCCGTAAATGAAAATATGATATTTGAACCTAAATAGTTCTAAATTCGAAAAACACAAAAAATGATGGAATTTTACCCGAATTGGATTGAAAATATCAAGTTGTGTTAAACTTGATAATTGAATTGTTGGTATAAAAAGGTTGGATTGTGTTTTGTCCCTATGTCCCTAAAGTAAATATGATATTTGACCATTTGCGGTTCTAAATTCGAAAAACAAAAAAGATGAAGGAATTTTGTCGGAATAGATTTGAAAATCAAATTTGATATTTGAATCGAGTTGTCCTAAACTTGATAAATTAAAATTGATGGAATCGGTTGTTGGAATGTAGGATCTCTGATAAACAAATCGCAAAATATGCGGTTCACTCAAGGTATGCCATTATGCTTTTTTAGCTATTCCTAATTTGATTCTTTAATCACTACTTACGTTTATTGATATTTTATGATGGATTTGGAAAAATGTGATATGTTTTTGCAATCATACACATTATCTTGAATAGGAGCTTAAAATTAATATGTAGTCTTTCAATTTACCTGAGATAGTATGTCTGAATGGATCGATTGTGATGTGTCCGATGTCCGTAAAGGAAAATATGATATTTGAATTTAAATGGTTCTAAATCCGAAAAACACAAAAAATGATGGAATTTTACCCGAATTGGATTGAAAATACCAAGTTGTGTTAAACTTTATAATTGAATTGTTGGTATAAAAAGGTTGGATTGTGTTTTGTCCCTTTGTCCCTAAAGTAAATATGATATTTGACCATTTGCGGTTCTAAATTCGAAAAACTAAAAAGATGATGGAATTTTGTCGGAATAGATTTGAAAATCAAATTTGATATTTGAATCAAGTTGTCCGAAACTTGATAAATTAAAATTGATGGAATCGGTTGTTGGAATGTAGGATCTCTGATCAACAAATCGCAAAATATGCGGTTCACTCAAGGTATGCCATTATGCTTTTTTAGCTATTCCTAATTTGATTCTTTAATCACTACTTACGTTTATTGATATTTTATGATGGATTTGGAAAAATGTGATATGTTTTTGCAATCATACACATTATCTTGAATAGGAGCTTAAAATTAATATGTAGTCTTTCAATTTACCTGAGATAGTATGTCTGAATGGATCGATTGTGATGTGTCCGATGTCCGTAAAGGAAAATATGATATTTGAATTTAAATGGTTCTAAATCCGAAAAACACAAAAAATGATGGAATTTTACCCGAATTGGATTGAAAATATCAAGTTGTGTTAAACTTTATAATTGAATTGTTGGTATAAAAAGGTTGGATTGTGTTTTGTCCCTATGTCCCTAAAGTAAATATGATATTTGACCATTTGCGGTTCTAAATTCGAAAAACTAAAAAGATGATGGAATTTTGTCGAAATATATTTGAAAATCAAATTTGATATTTGAATCAAGTTGTCCAAAACTTGATAAATTAAAATTGATGGAATCGGTTGTTGGAATGTAGGATCTCTGATCAACAAATCGCACAATATGCGGTTCACTCAAGGTATGCCATTATGCTTTTTTAGCTATTCCTAATTTGATTCTTTAATCACTACTTACGTTTATTGATATTTTATGATGGATTTGGAAAAATGTGATATGTTTTTGCAATCATACACATTATCTTGAATAGGAGCTTAAAATTAATATGTAGTCTTTCAATTTCCCTGATAGTATGTCTGAATGGATCGATTGTGATGTGTCCGATGTCCGTAAAGGAAAATATGATATTTGAACCTAAATGGTTCTAAATTCGAAAAACACAAAAAATGATGGAATTTTACCGGAATTGGATTGAAAATATCAAGTTGTGTTAAACTTGATAATTGAATTGTTGGTATAAAAAGGTTGGATTGTGTTTTGTCCCTATGTCCCTAAAGTAAATATGATATTTGACCATTTGCGGTTCTAAATTCGAAAAACTAAAAAGATGATGGAATTTTGTCGGAATAGATTTGAAAATCAAATTTTATATTTGAATCAAGTTGTCCTAAACTTGATAAATTAAAATTGATGGAATCGGTTGTTGGAATGTAGGATCTCTGATCAACAAATCGCAAAATATGCGGTTCACTCAAGGTGTGCCATTATGCTTTTTTAGCTATTCCTAATTTGATTCTTTAATCACTACTTACGTTTATTGATATTTTATGATGGATTTGGAAAAATGTGATATGTTTTTGCAATCATACACATTATCTTGAATAGGAGCTTAAAATTAATATGTAGTCTTTCAATTTTCCTGATAGTATGTCTGAATGGATCGATTGTGATGTGTCCGATGTCCGTAAATGAAAATATGATATTTGAACCTAAATAGTTCTAAATTCGAAAAACACAAAAAATGATGAATTTTACCCGAATTGGATTGAAAATATCAAGTTGTGTTAATCTTGATAATTGAATTGTTGGTATAAAAAGGTTGGATTGTGTTTTGTCCCTATGTCCCTAAAGTAAATATGATATATGACCATTTGCGGTTCTAAATTCGAAAAACAAAAAAGATGATGGAATTTTGTCGGAATAGATTTGAAAATCAAATTTGATATTTGAATCAAGTTGTCCTAAACTTGATAAATTAAAATTGATGGAATCGGTTGTTGGAATGTAGGATCTCTGATCAACAAATCGCAAAATATGCGGTTCACTCAAGGTATGCCATTATGCTTTTTTAGCTATTCCTAATTTGATTCTTTAATCACTACTTACGTTTATTGATATTTTATGATGGATTTGGAAAAATGTGATATGTTTTTGCAATCATACACATTATCTTGAATAGGAGCTTAAAATTAATATGTAGTCTTTCAATTTAGCTGATAGTATGTCTGTATTTGAACCTAAATAGTTCTAAATTCGAAAAACACAAAAAATGATGGAATTTTACCCGAATTGGATTGAAAATATCAAGTTGTGTTAAACTTGATAATTGAATTGTTGGTATAAAAAGGTTGGATTGTGTTTTGTCCCTATGTCCCTAAAGTAAATATGATATTTGACCATTTGCGGTTCTAAATTCGAAAAACTAAAAAGATGATGGAATTTTGTCGGAATAGATTTGAAAATCAAATTTGATATTTGAATAAAGTTGTCCTAAACTTGATAAATTAAAATTGATGGAATCGGTTGTTGGAATGTAGGATCTCTGATCAACAAATCGCAAAATATGCGGTTCACTCAAGGTGTGCCATTATGCTTTTTTAGCTATTCCTAATTTGATTCTTTAATCACTACTTACGTTTATTGATATTTTATGATGGATTTGGAAAAATGTGATATGTTTTTGCAATCATACACATTATCTTGAATAGGAGCTTAAAATTAATATGTAGTCTTTCAATTTTCCTGATAGTATGTCTGAATGGATCGATTGTGATGTGCCCGATGTCCGTAAATGAAAATATGATATTTGAACCTAAATAGTTCTAAATTCGAAAAACACAAAAAATGATGAATTTTACCCGAATTGGATTGAAAATATCAAGTTGTGTTAAACTTGATAATTGAATTGTTGGTATAAAAAGGTTGGATTGTGTTTTGTCCCTATGTCCCTAAAGTAAATATGATATATGACCATTTGCGGTTCTAAATTCGAAAAACAAAAAAGATGATGGAATTTTGTCGGAATAGATTTGAAAATCAAATTTGATATTTGAATCAAGTTGTCCTAAACTTGATAAATTAAAATTGATGGAATCGGTTGTTGGAATGTAGGATCTCTGATCAACAAATCGCAAAATATGCGGTTCACTCAAGGTATGCCATTATGCTTTTTTAGCTATTCCTAATTTGATTCTTTAATCACTACTTACGTTTATTGATATTTTATGATGGATTTGGAAAAATGTGATATGTTTTTGCAATCATACACATTATCTTGAATAGGAGCTTAAAATTAATATGTAGTCTTTCAATTTACCTGAGATAGTATGTCTGAATGGATCGATTGTGATGTGTCCGATGTCCGTAAATGAAAATATGATATTTGAACCTAAATAGTTCTAAATTCGAAAAACACAAAAAATGATGAATTTTACCCGAATTGGATTGAAAATATCAAGTTGTGTTAAACTTGATAATTGAATTGTTGGTATAAAAAGGTTGGATTGTGTTTTGTCCCTATGTCCCTAAAGTAAATATGATATATGACCATTTGCGGTTCTAAATGCGAAAAACAAAAAAGATGATGGAATTTTGTCGGAATAGATTTGAAAATCAAATTTGATATTTGAATCAAGTTGTCCTAAACTTGATAAATTAAAATTGATGGAATCGGTTGTTGGAATGTAGGATCTCTGATCAACAAATCGCAAAATATGCGGTTCACTCAAGGTATGCCATTATGCTTTTTTAGCTATTCCTAATTTGATTCTTTAATCACTACTTACGTTTATTGATATTTTATGATGGATTTGGAAAAATGTGATATGTTTTTGCAATCATACACATTATCTTGAATAGGAGCTTAAAATTAATATGTAGTCTTTCAATTTAGCTGATAGTATGTCTGTATTTGAACCTAAATAGTTCTAAATTCGAAAAACACAAAAAATGATGGAATTTTACCCGAATTGGATTGAAAATATCAAGTTGTGTTAAACTTGATAATTGAATTGTTGGTATAAAAAGGTTGGATTGTGTTTTGTCCCTATGTCCCTAAAGTAAATATGATATTTGACCATTTGCGGTTCTAAATTCGAAAAACTAAAAAGATGATGGAATTTTGTCGGAATAGATTTGAAAATCAAATTTGATATTTGAATAAAGTTGTCCTAAACTTGATAAATTAAAATTGATGGAATCGGTTGTTGGAATGTAGGATCTCTGATCAACAAATCGCAAAATATGCGGTTCACTCAAGGTGTGCCATTATGCTTTTTTAGCTATTCCTAATTTGATTCTTTAATCACTACTTACGTTTATTGATATTTTATGATGGATTTGGAAAAATGTGATATGTTTTTGCAATCATACACATTATCTTGAATAGGAGCTTAAAATTAATATGTAGTCTTTCAATTTTCCTGATAGTATGTCTGAATGGATCGATTGTGATGTGCCCGATGTCCGTAAATGAAAATATGATATTTGAACCTAAATAGTTCTAAATTCGAAAAACACAAAAAATGATGAATTTTACCCGAATTGGATTGAAAATATCAAGTTGTGTTAAACTTGATAATTGAATTGTTGGTATAAAAAGGTTGGATTGTGTTTTGTCCCTATGTCCCTAAATTAAATATGATATATGACCATTTGCGGTTCTAAATTCGAAAAACAAAAAAGATGATGGAATTTTGTCGGAATAGATTTGAAAATCAAATTTGATATTTGAATCAAGTTGTCCTAAACTTGATAAATTAAAATTGATGGAATCGGTTGTTGGAATGTAGGATCTCTGATCAACAAATCGCAAAATATGCGGTTCACTCAAGGTATGCCATTATGCTTTTTTAGCTATTCCTAATTTGATTCTTTAATCACTACTTACGTTTATTGATATTTTATGATGGATTTGGAAAAATGTGATATGTTTTTGCAATCATACACATTATCTTGAATAGGAGCTTAAAATTAATATGTAGTCTTTCAATTTACCTGAGATAGTATGTCTGAATGGATCGATTGTGATGTGTCCGATGTCCGTAGATGAAAATATGATATTTGAACCTAAATAGTTCTAAATTCGAAAAACACAAAAAATGATGAATTTTACCCGAATTGGATTGAAAATATCAAGTTGTGTTAAACTTGATAATTGAATTGTTGGTATAAAAAGGTTGGATTGTGTTTTGTCCCTATGTCCCTAAAGTAAATATGATATATGACCATTTGCGGTTCTAAATTCGAAAAACAAAAAAGATGATGGAATTTTGTCGGAATAGATTTGAAAATCAAATTTGATATTTGAATCAAGTTGTCCTAAACTTGATAAATTAAAATTGATGGAATCGGTTGTTGGAATGTAGGATCTCTGATCAACAAATCGCAAAATATGCGGGTCACTCAAGGTATGCCATTATGCTTTTTTAGCTATTCCTAATTTGATTCTTTAATCACTACTTACGTTTATTGATATTTTATGATGGATTTTATAACGCCCCAACTAAAATATCTAGAATATTTAGTCAAGACATACATAATATGGATCTGAGTACAATTAAAATTTACTGAATAATTTAAGCAGTTACAACTGGTCACGAATACAAAAGGATAAACTGATGAAATACAGCGGAATTGAAACAACGACAAATAAACAGATTAATAAAGAAACAAGAAGAAGACTAAAAGCTTCTAGTCCGACAATCCAAGCACAGCTCCAACTGTCAGTCTCCCGCCTGGTCCTTGCTCCGAATGACCTGTCTACCTAAAAAAATTGATTTGGAGTGGGGTGAGACTACTAAGCCTCAGTGAGTCCTACTACCCTCCTAGAGGTGACTACACCGGGGGATCCTAAAATCAGTCGTAGCATACTAACTTAACTAATATAACATAATAGCATAATATAAAGGTGTATCACAGATTAATAAACTCTTATTCATTTTAAACACGAGGACACTCTGAGGTGAGCAGGTCTCAGAGGCCTGCCATATCCGTCAACCGATTCGGTCACGGCATGAAGCTCACAAATATCATATCCTAATGGATTGTCCCATTGGGAGTCCATAGCGCGACATAACAGATCGCTCATGATTGACTGATACTAATTTAGTTCTTACTACCATAATTTCCCAAAACCCGGGGAGCATACAAACCTAATAATATTCTAAGTTATGCCCTAACAATTATCTGTGATTAACATTCTGTCCGATGTTATATTAATTATAGTACTGCAAACTATCTGGCTCTTATGAGGATATAAAACGAGTGTGTGCAGTTTGTTAGAAAAATAGAAAATATTGACAAGTTTTGTACAAGCTCGCTGTGGCGAGTCACAAGCTCGCCATGGCGAGATTATAGGTCCTGACCTAACTCAACTCACTCTGGCGAGCAGAAGCTCGCTACGGCGAGTATCATCAGCCCAAAACCCAGCTCGCCATGAATACTCGCTGTCTACTCGCTACGGCGAGTTCATGCAGAAATTACTCAATTTTGCTAAAATCATAGTTTTCCAGAAATAACACCTACAATCCTCATTTAACCAGTGCAGTAGCATAATTTACATAATATATAAACAGAATGGAGGGAAATTTGGGATTAATTCCCCTCACACAACTTTTCCTAATTTTTCCTAAGTTCACATGCAAATTCATAAATTGGGGAAAACTATCTAAACTATCCTAAAGAACCCACCTGGAGTGGAGCTTTAAACTTGTTCATAAGCCATGCTACAATCACGAACTCTAACCATCAGAACTCACTTGTAATTCCCAACTTGTTTTCTTGGACAAAATGGAAAAGGAATGGATTAATTGGTGCTAGAGAGTTTATTGAGGTTAAAGAATGGTAAGGCCATCAACATAACTGAGAATTCTAAAAAAAAAGGGGTAGAAACATCTTACCACGAATGAGGGAAAAGCTGCAGAAGGATTGGAAGCACATGCAGCAGGATGTGCTGCTCTGCACAACTCGCTGGAGCGAGTGGTTTTACTCGCCAAGCGAGTACACCAGATTGAGGGAAAACAGTTCTGTTTGTTTGCTAAAGCTGTACCCACTTCGTTTCTTCATTCTTAGACCTCCTTTCAACCACCCACGAAGGTTAAGCTCACACATGCAACACCAGAAAAGTAAGGATGAGGAATTGGGGTTTTCAAATTGAATTGGAAAAGAAAGAGTTTAGGAACCATTACTATACCTTAGTTTCAATACCCAAGACTTAATCCTTGATTCTATGGTGCTCCTATGCTTCAGTTTGTTTGAATCTTCACACAACAAACTCCAATTTGAAAAGATGAGGCTTCTAAGGTGGAAAGGGTGATGTACGACCAAATAAGAAAATGAGAAAGGGTAAAAGTGTGGAATGGTTCACTAGATGCATAAATGTTCAAGAGTTGGTTAGTCTTGCTGCATGTATTGCTATTGGAAGGAGTAGAAATTTGATCTTCCTTAGGGGTGTTTGTTGTTTTTAGCGTGAGAGAGAGATGAGAGCAAAGGGGTGGGTTTTTCTTTCTTTGGCTTTACTGATACTTTCAGTAAGTTAGAGAAATGTGGAGGCTTGGTACCATTCTAAGTCTTAAGTATAGAATTTGTGGGACCCAATGCTTCTTGTCCAATTCCTATTGGTTGGCCAAATTAAATTACTTTATTATTTTCATCATAATAAATTTGACACAATTTGTCTCAATTACACCTCTAATTATTTTTCTCCTATTAAATAGAATTTGGGATGTTACAATCTACTCCCCCTTAAAGAATTTCGTCCTCGAAATTCAAAACTCCTTTGTCCTACAACAGGGTAGATCGTTTATATTCGCGTCCAAATCTTCACTTCACCTTACACCGGTCAACATTGTTTAATCCCTTGGAATAAAACTTTCCTCTCTTAGGGGTTACTGGTTGAAGGTTATCCTCACATTCTCAAGAGTCCTAGTGCTGCGTACTCTGATTCAACTTCTTACTACCACTACACTTCTTCCGTTCCTAATGGAATTAATTCCAGTTTTAACTGAGTTAGAGGGTCGGTATCTAGCCTGGTATTGATATTGTCATATCCAAATTCTCTCAATCATGTTGTCGTTCTCCTTTCCGATCACCACTAGGCATGACATGTTATATGTACCTCTGTATCACGTGTTGTGAAATTACCCCAGAATTGATCGAAATATAAAACGAGTGGAAAATTGTCTAGACACTACTGGTTCTTCTGCCAACGAGTGGAACTCATCCGCAGACGAACTTATAGTTATCCGATAAAATCCCACCTACAATCTCTATCTATCCCGACACGACCCGATGATCAAGTTGTACATTTAACGCGCGGACGCACTGAGGTTCAGATCATTCTCAAGGTTATAGATCAAACTTGTTTGAAATCCTTCGTTGGTAACCCAAGTATGGAACTTGGCTAGCTGGAAACATAAAGTCTGAATTTGTAATGCTAAGGTTGGATTGAATGGTTTGGCTTAGAGTGGTTGACTGAATTGTCTTAACAGATAACTAGGATAGAAAAGGGTTTCCAAATGAGGATGGCACATTACTCCAAGCGAGTAATTAACTCTTGCGCTTACACTAACTAATTACTGGCAACTAGGCTTGGGATTGGAAAACTCTGATTCAGGCGTTCAGGCTCCTGTACTTGATCTCACGAGATTATAGGAATTGAATTTTTGAAAGTTGGTATGTTCGGGCAGAGACACTCAAGGTTATCACACTAATCTTACATGGTTAGGAGTGCGGAGTTAGCAGGTTTGAATCCTTAACACTGCTTTCACTGGTATAACTTAATTCCACTGAACTTGGAACTGGTCCAAACTTAATTCTGAATTCGACTGATAAGGCTGCGAAAGATAGATGACTAACTTCATTGTAGAATAGACTACTGGATCCAAGTGCACGAAGTTTAACTGATTTTTTTTTTTTTTTTGATACTGAGCTAGGTAAGTTTTACTAGGGTGGTTTGAAGTATGTTGATTGATAGATCAACCGAGCGAGTAAGAAATGAAACTAAAAGTATTCCTGGCCTTCTCAAGAATAATTAATTTTCGCAGATAGATTTTGTTAATAATAACACAGCTGGAAAATTGGTAAACACTTAATGCAGTTACTTAAGTGTGACATTATCACCCTCGATGTAACTACGTGACTCCGAGAAATTTGAAAATTTGCACCCTAATTAAATTTAGGTACTGAACATGGTTGTCAAGCCATTAAGGCACGTGAAGAATTTATCCAACTGAGGCATGATTAGACGGGCTAGAGAATACACACGTCCATGGTGTCCCAAGACTTGTGAATATTGAATTGAGCATTGTTCGGTTCGATGACTCTGCTGAATTAGGATCCCTAGAGATACATAGACAATTGAAGATTTATCTTCTACTAGTTTATACTTATATTCTACACTTCTAATTCTTCTGTCAGCCTCTCAGGTTAGGGCAACTACGTTTCCACTCAATGTTTCTTGCTGACAATTTCTAACCGGTAGGTCTAACCGATTCACATAGGCTCTAAATTGGGAGGTTTTGTCATGAGGGAATGTCGGTGTTGATTGATGCTAAAGTTAAATCTAGCTGCTTGTTTCTGCGTAACTAACATATACCTAAAGGTTGATCTAGGTGTTTAATGTCTACTACGGCCTGCTACTAATATTGGTTTCACACTGAAATCGTGGCTCAGCATCACCTATATCTAGTATTAACATTCTAAATGATATTCTATTTGGCTGGTTAACTAATCTTACCGGTCTCTTATTTCAAAAGTTCTAATATAGGAACTGGCTTGGTGGCTGGTCGAACTAATGTTGAACTGGATTTATCAAGTCATGTCTCATACTATTCGGTACTACTCTAGTGGTAGAATATGGCTGGCCAAATCTAAACCTTAACCGATTAACTAACTGGTCGGTAATCTTGAATTACTAACCTAAGGACAATTGTTGGGCAATTCTCGAGGCACAGTTACTGATCCTGTTCACTTCTTAGCTGGGTGGTCAAAAGAGTGGGTTCGATTAAGGTCAAACTGGTATAATCTGAATTATCGTTCTCTAAGCTATCTAATGGCAAGGCTAAGACGAGTTGACCTTGGTGGCTGATTGTGCTAAGGCATCTCTCAATTGTTATTACTAATCAAAATCTAGCCTATGATGGTTCGATGTAATTTCAGTATAAGTAACAGACTGTCCTATTCTATTGACACCTAAAGGTAGTTGTCGCAAGTGCTAACTCTATAGGTTTGCAATTGAGAAAATATCGAGGTATAGATGCTAAGGTTCCACTATCCTTATCGAGATAATTAACTGGTCAGAAGTGCTAGATTGCTGGTTTTAGGTTACTTAATTTTTACGGTCTTAACAAACCTATTTAGGTGACGGTATTGCTAAGGAAGAATTCAGCTTTGATGTGAGTCAAGGTCTATACTTATGTGCCAAGGTTCTATTATTGGCTTCTAATTATCTGATGATAGTGTTCTATGAACTTGTTTAGGTGATTCTTGGTGTTACAAGTGATTCCTATTTGTTAATCTAACCAATGTTTGGTCTCTAAAGGTCTGCGGATATACTGCTAAAGACTGGTATTGTTCTAACTGAAAGTCCTAATCGCCGTATTAAATGAAACTTGCCTCTTACTAGTGAGGTAGGATTGTTGGTACGGGTTGAAAGGTCGAAGTAACTTAGTTAAGGGCATTCTAGAGGAAAGTCTAATAAGGTGACCTTAAAGAAATATTTGAATGTGCTCGCGCCCTAATTTGGTTTCTCTGGTTTAGGTAGTTCAAATTGAAAGTTCTATGCCAAGGATATCTATTTGGCTCACTATACTGGGTTTCTAACTTTTGAACCATAGGGGTGGTCTGAGTTTAAGGTGCTATCTCGGGTACGAATACAGATTACCAGGATTCTATTTGTCACATCAGTTACGATTAAGCCCTTAATAGTTTCACTACACTTATCGGTTTCTAATGGAAGGGTACACTCGGTCCAAATTCTTATCGTCTCCAAATCCCAATTTCATCTCCAAACATAATTCCTCAACAACTCTTATGTTCACAAGGTAACGTGGGATTGCTTACATCGAAACTCAAAGGTAGAATGATGGGATACATAAGGAGGGCTTGGGACTGTCCACCATAACTAAAAATGAATGAACAGAGAACCATGTTGCAACAATCAGTAGCTGCAGCCTGCTAGACTCGCTGCAGCGTGTGTTGGCTCGCTAAGCGAGTTAGACAGAGTGTAAAAGAATAATTATGTGGTTCGTCCAATTCTTTACTCTACACAACACCCATAACTCCCAGTCGTATACTAACTTGAATTTAGGATGAGTTTTGGTTTACTGCCTACTGTTCTTGGGTGTTGATTGGCTCACAATCTTGGCTGAATTTAGGCTCTCGCTAAAATAATGTCACTTATAGGCTCAGGGAGTTTATCTGACACACAGTGTCAGTTGGATACCGTTGTGTACAACACAATTCAGTATATGGATACACTTGCATTCCTTGCTTGCATACACAACTTACTCCTGTGGCACCATTTGCCACTGTTCCAATATTCTCTTGTGATAAGTATCTTCTTCGACGACTGATCCTCGGTTGTAGTTTCACTACGAATTTAACTCGGGAATCCAGAGTTCACTTCAGCTCTAAACCATAATACCCTGCTTACCATACACAATACTGAGCTGATCAGACTCAGCACGTGATGGTTTCAGCGTAAACAGCCCAGATCCAAAGGTCTGTGTTACTTGGGAAAGATTGATATGACTCATGGCAAGGTCCGATACTGGATCGACCTGCTCTGATACCAATTATAACGCCCCAACTAAAATATCTAGAATATTTAGTCAAGACATACATAATATGGATCTGAGTACAATTAAAATTTACTGAATAATTTAAGCAGTTACAACTGGTCACGAATACAAAAGGATAAACTGATGAAATACAGCGGAATTGAAACAACGACAAATAAACAGATTAATAAAGAAACAAGAAGAAGACTAAAAGCTTCTAGTCCGACAATCCAAGCACAGCTCCAACTGTCAGTCTCCCGCCTGGTCCTTGCTCCGAATGACCTGTCTACCTAAAAAAATTGATTTGGAGTGGGGTGAGACTACTAAGCCTCAGTGAGTCCTACTACCCTCCTAGAGGTGACTACACCGGGGGATCCTAAAATCAGTCGTAGCATACTAACTTAACTAATATAACATAATAGCATAATATAAAGGTGTATCACAGATTAATAAACTCTTATTCATTTTAAACACGAGGACACTCTGAGGTGAGCAGGTCTCAGAGGCCTGCCATATCCGTCAACCGATTCGGTCACGGCATGAAGCTCACAAATATCATATCCTAATGGATTGTCCCATTGGGAGTCCATAGCGCGACATAACAGATCGCTCATGATTGACTGATACTAATTTAGTTCTTACTACCATAATTTCCCAAAACCCGGGGAGCATACAAACCTAATAATATTCTAAGTTATGCCCTAACAATTATCTGTGATTAACATTCTGTCCGATGTTATATTAATTATAGTACTGCAAACTATCTGGCTCTTATGAGGATATAAAACGAGTGTGTGCAGTTTGTTAGAAAAATAGAAAATATTGACAAGTTTTGTACAAGCTCGCTGTGGCGAGTCACAAGCTCGCCATGGCGAGATTATAGGTCCTGACCTAACTCAACTCACTGTGGCGAGCAGAAGCTCGCTACGGCGAGTATCATCAGCCCAAAACCCAGCTCGCCATGAATACTCGCTGTCTACTCGCTACGGCGAGTTCATGCAGAAATTACTCAATTTTGCTAAAATCATAGTTTTCCAGAAATAACACCTACAATCCTCATTTAACCAGTGCAGTAGCATAATTTACATAATATATAAACAGAATGGAGGGAAATTTGGGATTAATTCCCCTCACACAACTTTTCCTAATTTTTCCTAAGTTCACATGCAAATTCATAAATTGGGGAAAACTATCTAAACTATCCTAAAGAACCCACCTGGAGTGGAGCTTTAAACTTGTTCATAAGCCATGCTACAATCACGAACTCTAACCATCAGAACTCACTTGTAATTCCCAACTTGTTTTCTTGGACAAAATGGAAAAGGAATGGATTAATTGGTGCTAGAGAGTTTATTGAGGTTAAAGAAAGGTAAGGCCATCAACATAACTGATAATTCTAAAAAAAAAGGGGGTAGAAACATCTTACCACGAATGAGGGAAAAGCTGCAGAAGGATTGGAAGCACATGCAGCAGGATGTGCTGCTCTGCACAACTCGCTGGAGCGAGTGGTTTTACTCGCCAAGCGAGTACACCAGATTGAGGGAAAACAGTTCTGTTTGTTTGCTAAAGCTGTACCCACTTCGTTTCTTCATTCTTAGACCTCCTTTCAACCACCCACGAAGGTTAAGCTCACACATGCAACACCAGAAAAGTAAGGATGAGGAATTGGGGTTTTCAAATTGAATTGGAAAAGAAAGAGTTTAGGAACCATTACTATACCTTAGTTTCAATACCCAAGACTTAATCCTTGATTCTATGGTGCTCCTATGCTTCAGTTTGTTTGAATCTTCACACAACAAACTCCAATTTGAAAAGATGAGGCTTCTAAGGTGGAAAGGGTGATGTACGACCAAATAAGAAAATGAGAAAGGGTAAAAGTGTGGAATGGTTCACTAGATGCATAAATGTTCAAGAGTTGGTTAGTCTTGCTGCATGTATTGCTATTGGAAGGAGTAGAAATTTGATCTTCCTTAGGGGTGTTTGTTGTTTTTAGCGTGAGAGAGAGATGAGAGCAAAGGGGTGGGTTTTTCTTTCTTTGGCTTTACTGATACTTTCAGTAAGTTAGAGAAATGTGGAGGCTTGGTACCATTCTAAGTCTTAAGTATAGAATTTGTGGGACCCAATGCTTCTTGTCCAATTCCTATTGGTTGGCCAAATTAAATTACTTTATTATTTTCATCATAATAAATTTGACACAATTTGTCTCAATTACACCTCTAATTATTTTTCTCCTATTAAATAGAATTTGGGATGTTACAGATTTGGAAAAATGTGATATGTTTTTGCAATCATACACATTATCTTGAATAGGAGCTTAAAATTAATATGTAGTCTTTCAATTTAGCTGATAGTATGTCTGTATTTGAACCTAAATAGTTCTAAATTCGAAAAACACAAAAAATGATGGAATTTTACCCGAATTGGATTGAAAATATCAAGTTGTGTTAAACTTGATAATTGAATTGTTGGTATAAAAAGGTTGGATTGTGTTTTGTCCCTATTTCCCTAAAGTAAATATGATATTTGACCATTTGCGGTTCTAAATTCGAAAAACTAAAAAGATGATGGAATTTTGTCGGAATAGATTTGAAAATCAAATTTGATATTTGAATCAAGTTGTCCTAAACTTGATAAATTAAAATTGATGGAATCGGTTGTTGGAATGTAGGATCTCTGATCAACAAATCGCAAAATATGCGGTTCACTCAAGGTGTGCCATTATGCTTTTTTAGCTATTCCTAATTTGATTCTTTAATCACTACTTACGTTTATTGATATTTTATGATGGATTTGGAAAAATGTGATATGTTTTTGCAATCATACACATTATCTTGAATAGGAGCTTAAAATTAATATGTAGTCTTTCAATTTTCCTGATAGTATGTCTGAATGGATCGATTGTGATGTGCCCGATGTCCGTAAATGAAAATATGATATTTGAACCTAAATAGTTCTAAATTCGAAAAACACAAAAAATGATGAATTTTACCCGAATTGGATTGAAAATATCAAGTTGTGTTAAACTTGATAATTGAATTGTTGGTATAAAAAGGTTGGATTGTGTTTTGTCCCTATGTCCCTAAAGTAAATATGATATATGACCATTTGCGGTTCTAAATTCGAAAAACAAAAAAGATGATGGAATTTTGTCGGAATAGATTTGAAAATCAAATTTGATATTTGAATCAAGTTGTCCTAAACTTGATAAATTAAAATTGATGGAATCGGTTGTTGGAATGTAGGATCTCTGATCAACAAATCGCAAAATATGCGGTTCACTCAAGGTATGCCATTATGCTTTTTTAGCTATTCCTAATTTGATTCTTTAATCACTACTTACGTTTATTGATATTTTATGATGGATTTGGAAAAATGTGATATGTTTTTGCAATCATACACATTATCTTGAATAGGAGCTTAAAATTAATATGTAGTCTTTCAATTTACCTGAGATAGTATGTCTGAATGGATCGATTGTGATGTGTCCGATGTCCGTAAATGAAAATATGATATTTGAACCTAAATAGTTCTAAATTCGAAAAACACAAAAAATGATGAATTTTACCCGAATTGGATTGAAAATATCAAGTTGTGTTAAACTTGATAATTGAATTGTTGGTATAAAAAGGTTGGATTGTGTTTTGTCCCTATGTCCCTAAAGTAAATATGATATATGACCATTTGCGGTTCTAAATTCGAAAAACAAAAAAGATGATGGAATTTTGTCGGAATAGATTTGAAAATCAAATTTGATATTTGAATCAAGTTGTCCTAAACTTGATAAATTAAAATTGATGGAATCGGTTGTTGGAATGTAGGATCTCCGATCAACAAATCGCAAAATATGCGGTTCACTCAAGGTATGCCATTATGCTTTTTTAGCTATTCCTAATTTGATTCTTTAATCACTACTTACATTTATTGATATTTTATGATGGATTTGGAAAAATGTGATATGTTTTTGCAATCATACACATTATCTTGAATAGGAGCTTAAAATTAATATGTAGTCTTTCAATTTTCCTGATAGTATGTCTGAATGGATCGATTGTGATGTGCCCGATGTCCGTAAATGAAAATATGATATTTGAACCTAAATAGTTCTAAATTCGAAAAACACAAAAAATGATGAATTTTACCCGAATTGGATTGAAAATATCAAGTTGTGTTAAACTTGATAATTGAATTGTTGGTATAAAAAGGTTGGATTGTGTTTTGTCCCTATGTCCCTAAAGTAAATATGATATATGACCATTTGCGGTTCTAAATTCGAAAAACAAAAAAGATGATGGAATTTTGTCGGAATAGATTTGAAAATCAAATTTGATATTTGAATCAAGTTGTCCTAAACTTGATAAATTAAAATTGATGGAATCGGTTGTTGGAATGTAGGATCTCTGATCAACAAATCGCAAAATATGCGGTTCACTCAAGGTATGCCATTATGCTTTTTTAGCTATTCCTAATTTGATTCTTTAATCACTACTTACGTTTATTGATATTTTATGATGGATTTGGAAAAATGTGATATGTTTTTGCAATCATACACATTATCTTGAATAGGAGCTTAAAATTAATATGTAGTCTTTCAATTTACCTGAGATAGTATGTCTGAATGGATCGATTGTGATGTGTCCGATGTCCGTAAATGAAAATATGATATTTGAACCTAAATAGTTCTAAATTCGAAAAACACAAAAAATGATGAATTTTACCCGAATTGGATTGAAAATATCAAGTTGTGTTAAACTTGATAATTGAATTGTTGGTATAAAAAGGTTGGATTGTGTTTTGTCCCTATGTCCCTAAAGTAAATATGATATATGACCATTTGCGGTTCTAAATTCGAAAAACAAAAAAGATGATGGAATTTTGTCGGAATAGATTTGAAAATCAAATTTGATATTTGAATCAAGTTGTCCTAAACTTGATAAATTAAAATTGATGGAATCGGTTGTTGGAATGTAGGATCTCCGATCAACAAATCGCAAAATATGCGGTTCACTCAAGGTATGCCATTATGCTTTTTTAGCTATTCCTAATTTGATTCTTTAATCACTACTTACATTTATTGATATTTTATGATGGATTTGGAAAAATGTGATATGTTTTTGCAATCATACACATTATCTTGAATAGGAGCTTAAAATTAATATGTAGTCTTTCAATTTTCCTGATAGTATGTCTGAATGGATCGATTGTGATGTGCCCGATGTCCGTAAATGAAAATATGATATTTGAACCTAAATAGTTCTAAATTCGAAAAACACAAAAAATGATGAATTTTACCCGAATTGGATTGAAAATATCAAGTTGTGTTAAACTTGATAATTGAATTGTTGGTATAAAAAGGTTGGATTGTGTTTTGTCCCTATGTCCCTAAAGTAAATATGATATATGACCATTTGCGGTTCTAAATTCGAAAAACAAAAAAGATGATGGAATTTTGTCGGAATAGATTTGAAAATCAAATTTGATATTTGAATCAAGTTGTCCTAAACTTGATAAATTAAAATTGATGGAATCGGTTGTTGGAATGTAGGATCTCTGATCAACAAATCGCAAAATATGCGGTTCACTCAAGGTATGCCATTATGCTTTTTTAGCTATTCCTAATTTGATTCTTTAATCACTACTTACGTTTATTGATATTTTATGATGGATTTGGAAAAATGTGATATGTTTTTGCAATCATACACATTATCTTGAATAGGAGCTTAAAATTAATATGTAGTCTTTCAATTTACCTGAGATAGTATGTCTGAATGGATCGATTGTTATGTGTCCGATGTCCGTAAATGAAAATATGATATTTGAACCTAAATGGTTCTAAATTCGAAAAACACAAAAAATGATGGAATTTTACCCGAATTGGATTGAAAATATCAAGTTGTGTTAAACTTGATAATTGAATTGTTGGTATAAAAAGGTTGGATTGTGTTTTGTCCCTATGTCCCTAAAGTAAATATGATATTTGACCATTTGCGGTTCTAAATTCGAAAAACTAAAAAGATGATGGAATTTTGTCGGAATAGATTTGAAAATCAAATTTGATATTTGAATCAAGTTGTCCTAAACTTGATAAATTAAAATTGATGGAATCGGTTGTTGGAATGTAGGATCTCTGATCAACAAATCGCAAAATATGCGGTTCACTCAAGGTGTGCCATTATGCTTTTTTAGCTATTCCTAATTTGATTCTTTAATCACTACTTACGTTTATTGATATTTTATGATGGATTTGGAAAAATGTGATATGTTTTTGCAATCATACACATTATCTTGAATAGGAGCTTAAAATTAATATGTAGTCTTTCAATTTTCCTGATAGTATGTCTGAATGGATCGATTGTGATGTGCCCGATGTCCGTAAATGAAAATATGATATTTGAACCTAAATAGTTCTAAATTCGAAAAACACAAAAAATGATGAATTTTACCCGAATTGGATTGAAAATATCAAGTTGTGTTAAACTTGATAATTGAATTGTTGGTATAAAAAGGTTGGATTGTGTTTTGTCCCTATGTCCCTAAAGTAAATATGATATATGACCATTTGCGGTTCTAAATTCGAAAAACAAAAAAGATGATGGAATTTTGTCGGAATAGATTTGAAAATCAAATTTGATATTTGAATCAAGTTGTCCTAAACTTGATAAATTAAAATTGATGGAATCGGTTGTTGGAATGTAGGATCTCTGATCAACAAATCGCAAAATATGCGGTTCACTCAAGGTATGCCATTATGCTTTTTTAGCTATTCCTAATTTGATTCTTTAATCACTACTTACGTTTATTGATATTTTATGATGGATTTGGAAAAATGTGATATGTTTTTGCAATCATACACATTATCTTGAATAGGAGCTTAAAATTAATATGTAGTCTTTCAATTTACCTGAGATAGTATGTCTGAATGGATCGATTGTGATGTGTCCGATGTCCGTAAATGAAAATATGATATTTGAACCTAAATAGTTCTAAATTCGAAAAACACAAAAAATGATGAATTTTACCCGAATTGGATTGAAAATATCAAGTTGTGTTAAACTTGATAACTGAATTGTTGGTATAAAAAGGTTGGATTGTGTTTTGTCCCTATGTCCCTAAAGTAAATATGATATATGACCATTTGCGGTTCTAAATTCGAAAAACAAAAAAGATGATGGAATTTTGTCGGAATAGATTTGAAAATCAAATTTGATATTTGAATCAAGTTGTCCTAAACTTGATAAATTAAAATTGATGGAATCGGTTGTTGGAATGTAGGATCTCCGATCAACAAATCGCAAAATATGCGGTTCACTCAAGGTTTGCCATTATGCTTTTTTAGCTATTCCTAATTTGATTCTTTAATCACTACTTACGTTTATTGATATTTTATGATGGATTTGGAAAAATGTGATATGTTTTTGCAATCATACACATTATCTTGAATAGGAGCTTAAAATTACTATGTAGTCTTTCAATTTTCCTGATAGTATGTCTGAATGGATCGATTGTGATGTGCCCGATGTCTGTAAATGAAAATATGATATTTGAACCTAAATAGTTCTAAATTCGAAAAACACAAAAAATGATGAATTTTACCCGAATTGGATTGAAAATATCAAGTTGTGTTAAACTTGATAATTGAATTGTTGGTATAAAAAGGTTGGATTGTGTTTTGTCCCTATGTCCCTAAAGTAAATATGATATATGACCATTTGCGGTTCTAAATTCGAAAAACAAAAAAGATGATGGAATTTTGTCGGAATAGATTTGAAAATCAAATTTGATATTTGAATCAAGTTGTCCTAAACTTGATAAATTAAAATTGATGGAATCGGTTGTTGGAATGTAGGATCTCTGATCAACAAATCGCAAAATATGCGGTTCACTCAAGGTATGCCATTATGCTTTTTTAGCTATTCCTAATTTGATTCTTTAATCACTACTTACGTTTATTGATATTTTATGATGGATTTGGAAAAATGTGATATGTTTTTGCAATCATACACATTATCTTGAATAGGAGCTTAAAATTAATATGTAGTCTTTCAATTTACCTGAGATAGTATGTCTGAATGGATCGATTATGATGTGTCCGATGTCCGTAAATGAAAATATGATATTTGAACCTAAATAGTTCTAAATTCGAAAAACACAAAAAATGATGGAATTTTACCCGAATTGGATTGAAAATATCAAGTTGTGTTAAACTTGATAATTGAATTGTTGGTATAAAAAGGTTGGATTGTGTTTTGTCCCTATTTCCCTAAAGTAAATATGATATTTGACCATTTGCGGTTCTAAATTCGAAAAACTAAAAAGATGATGGAATTTTGTCGGAATAGATTTGAAAATCAAATTTGATATTTGAATCAAGTTGTCCTAAACTTGATAAATTAAAATTGATGGAATCGGTTGTTGGAATGTAGGATCTCTGATCAACAAATCGCAAAATATGCGGTTCACTCAAGGTGTGCCATTATGCTTTTTTAGCTATTCCTAATTTGATTCTTTAATCACTACTTACGTTTATTGATATTTTATGATGGATTTGGAAAAATGTGATATGTTTTTGCAATCATACACATTATCTTGAATAGGAGCTTAAAATTAATATGTAGTCTTTCAATTTTCCTGATAGTATGTCTGAATGGATCGATTGTGATGTGCCCGATGTCCGTAAATGAAAATATGATATTTGAACCTAAATAGTTCTAAATTCGAAAAACACAAAAAATGATGAATTTTACCCGAATTGGATTGAAAATATCAAGTTGTGTTAAACTTGATAATTGAATTGTTGGTATAAAAAGGTTGGATTGTGTTTTGTCCCTATGTCCCTAAAGTAAATATGATATATGACCATTTGCGGTTCTAAATTCGAAAAACAAAAAAGATGATGGAATTTTGTCGGAATAGATTTGAAAATCAAATTTGATATTTGAATCAAGTTGTCCTAAACTTGATAAATTAAAATTGATGGAATCGGTTGTTGGAATGTAGGATCTCTGATCAACAAATCGCAAAATATGCGGTTCACTCAAGGTATGCCATTATGCTTTTTTAGCTATTCCTAATTTGATTCTTTAATCACTACTTACGTTTATTGATATTTTATGATGGATTTGGAAAAATGTGATATGTTTTTGCAATCATACACATTATCTTGAATAGGAGCTTAAAATTAATATGTAGTCTTTCAATTTACCTGAGATAGTATGTCTGAATGGATCGATTGTGATGTGTCCGATGTCCGTAAATGAAAATATGATATTTGAACCTAAATAGTTCTAAATTCGAAAAACACAAAAAATGATGAATTTTACCCGAATTGGATTGAAAATATCAAGTTGTGTTAAACTTGATAACTGAATTGTTGGTATAAAAAGGTTGGATTGTGTTTTGTCCCTATGTCCCTAAAGTAAATATGATATATGACCATTTGCGGTTCTAAATTCGAAAAACAAAAAAGATGATGGAATTTTGTCGGAATAGATTTGAAAATCAAATTTGATATTTGAATCAAGTTGTCCTAAACTTGATAAATTAAAATTGATGGAATCGGTTGTTGGAATGTAGGATCTCCGATCAACAAATCGCAAAATATGCGGTTCACTCAAGGTTTGCCATTATGCTTTTTTAGCTATTCCTAATTTGATTCTTTAATCACTACTTACGTTTATTGATATTTTATGATGGATTTGGAAAAATGTGATATGTTTTTGCAATCATACACATTATCTTGAATAGGAGCTTAAAATTAATATGTAGTCTTTCAATTTTCCTGATAGTATGTCTGAATGGATCGATTGTGATGTGCCCGATGTCTGTAAATGAAAATATGATATTTGAACCTAAATAGTTCTAAATTCGAAAAACACAAAAAATGATGAATTTTACCCGAATTGGATTGAAAATATCAAGTTGTGTTAAACTTGATAATTGAATTGTTGGTATAAAAAGGTTGGATTGTGTTTTGTCCCTATGTCCCTAAAGTAAATATGATATATGACCATTTGCGGTTCTAAATTCGAAAAACAAAAAAGATGATGGAATTTTGTCGGAATAGATTTGAAAATCAAATTTGATATTTGAATCAAGTTGTCCTAAACTTGATAAATTAAAATTGATGGAATCGGTTGTTGGAATGTAGGATCTCTGATCAACAAATCGCAAAATATGCGGTTCACTCAAGGTATGCCATTATGCTTTTTTAGCTATTCCTAATTTGATTCTTTAATCACTACTTACGTTTATTGATATTTTATGATGGATTTGGAAAAATGTGATATGTTTTTGCAATCATACACATTATCTTGAATAGGAGCTTAAAATTAATATGTAGTCTTTCAATTTACCTGAGATAGTATGTCTGAATGGATCGATTATGATGTGTCCGATGTCCGTAAATGAAAATATGATATTTGAACCTAAATAGTTCTAAATTCGAAAAACACAAAAAATGATGGAATTTTACCCGAATTGGATTGAAAATATCAAGTTGTGTTAAACTTGATAATTGAATTGTTGGTATAAAAAGGTTGGATTGTGTTTTGTCCCTATTTCCCTAAAGTAAATATGATATTTGACCATTTGCGGTTCTAAATTCGAAAAACTAAAAAGATGATGGAATTTTGTCGGAATAGATTTGAAAATCAAATTTGATATTTGAATCAAGTTGTCCTAAACTTGATAAATTAAAATTGATGGAATCGGTTGTTGGAATGTAGGATCTCTGATCAACAAATCGCAAAATATGCGGTTCACTCAAGGTGTGCCATTATGCTTTTTTAGCTATTCCTAATTTGATTCTTTAATCACTACTTACGTTTATTGATATTTTATGATGGATTTGGAAAAATGTGATATGTTTTTGCAATCATACACATTATCTTGAATAGGAGCTTAAAATTAATATGTAGTCTTTCAATTTTCCTGATAGTATGTCTGAATGGATCGATTGTGATGTGCCCGATGTCCGTAAATGAAAATATGATATTTGAACCTAAATAGTTCTAAATTCGAAAAACACAAAAAATGATGAATTTTACCCGAATTGGATTGAAAATATCAAGTTGTGTTAAACTTGATAATTGAATTGTTGGTATAAAAAGGTTGGATTGTGTTTTGTCCCTATGTCCCTAAAGTAAATATGATATATGACCATTTGCGGTTCTAAATTCGAAAAACAAAAAAGATGATGGAATTTTGTCGGAATAGATTTGAAAATCAAATTTGATATTTGAATCAAGTTGTCCTAAACTTGATAAATTAAAATTGATGGAATCGGTTGTTGGAATGTAGGATCTCTGATCAACAAATCGCAAAATATGCGGTTCACTCAAGGTATGCCATTATGCTTTTTTAGCTATTCCTAATTTGATTCTTTAATCACTACTTACGTTTATTGATATTTTATGATGGATTTGGAAAAATGTGATATGTTTTTGCAATCATACACATTATCTTGAATAGGAGCTTAAAATTAATATGTAGTCTTTCAATTTACCTGAGATAGTATGTCTGAATGGATCGATTGTGATGTGTCCGATGTCCGTAAATGAAAATATGATATTTGAACCTAAATAGTTCTAAATTCGAAAAACACAAAAAATGATGAATTTTACCCGAATTGGATTGAAAATATCAAGTTGTGTTAAACTTGATAATTGAATTGTTGGTATAAAAAGGTTGGATTGTGTTTTGTCCCTATGTCCCTAAAGTAAATATGATATATGACCATTTGCGGTTCTAAATTCGAAAAACAAAAAAGATGATGGAATTTTGTCGGAATAGATTTGAAAATCAAATTTGATATTTGAATCAAGTTGTCCTAAACTTGATAAATTAAAATTGATGGAATCGGTTGTTGGAATGTAGGATCTCCGATCAACAAATCGCAAAATATGCGGTTCACTCAAGGTATGCCATTATGCTTTTTTAGCTATTCCTAATTTGATTCTTTAATCACTACTTACATTTATTGATATTTTATGATGGATTTGGAAAAATGTGATATGTTTTTGCAATCATACACATTATCTTGAATAGGAGCTTAAAATTAATATGTAGTCTTTCAATTTTCCTGATAGTATGTCTGAATGGATCGATTGTGATGTGCCCGATGTCCGTAAATGAAAATATGATATTTGAACCTAAATAGTTCTAAATTCGAAAAACACAAAAAATGATGAATTTTACCCGAATTGGATTGAAAATATCAAGTTGTGTTAAACTTGATAATTGAATTGTTGGTATAAAAAGGTTGGATTGTGTTTTGTCCCTATGTCCCTAAAGTAAATATGATATATGACCATTTGCGGTTCTAAATTCGAAAAACAAAAAAGATGATGGAATTTTGTCGGAATAGATTTGAAAATCAAATTTGATATTTGAATCAAGTTGTCCTAAACTTGATAAATTAAAATTGATGGAATCGGTTGTTGGAATGTAGGATCTCTGATCAACAAATCGCAAAATATGCGGTTCACTCAAGGTATGCCATTATGCTTTTTTAGCTATTCCTAATTTGATTCTTTAATCACTACTTACGTTTATTGATATTTTATGATGGATTTGGAAAAATGTGATATGTTTTTGCAATCATACACATTATCTTGAATAGGAGCTTAAAATTAATATGTAGTCTTTCAATTTACCTGAGATAGTATGTCTGAATGGATCGATTGTTATGTGTCCGATGTCCGTAAATGAAAATATGATATTTGAACCTAAATGGTTCTAAATTCGAAAAACACAAAAAATGATGGAATTTTACCCGAATTGGATTGAAAATATCAAGTTGTGTTAAACTTGATAATTGAATTGTTGGTATAAAAAGGTTGGATTGTGTTTTGTCCCTATGTCCCTAAAGTAAATATGATATTTGACCATTTGCGGTTCTAAATTCGAAAAACTAAAAAGATGATGGAATTTTGTCGGAATAGATTTGAAAATCAAATTTGATATTTGAATCAAGTTGTCCTAAACTTGATAAATTAAAATTGATGGAATCGGTTGTTGGAATGTAGGATCTCTGATCAACAAATCGCAAAATATGCGGTTCACTCAAGGTGTGCCATTATGCTTTTTTAGCTATTCCTAATTTGATTCTTTAATCACTACTTACGTTTATTGATATTTTATGATGGATTTGGAAAAATGTGATATGTTTTTGCAATCATACACATTATCTTGAATAGGAGCTTAAAATTAATATGTAGTCTTTCAATTTTCCTGATAGTATGTCTGAATGGATCGATTGTGATGTGCCCGATGTCCGTAAATGAAAATATGATATTTGAACCTAAATAGTTCTAAATTCGAAAAACACAAAAAATGATGAATTTTACCCGAATTGGATTGAAAATATCAAGTTGTGTTAAACTTGATAATTGAATTGTTGGTATAAAAAGGTTGGATTGTGTTTTGTCCCTATGTCCCTAAAGTAAATATGATATATGACCATTTGCGGTTCTAAATTCGAAAAACAAAAAAGATGATGGAATTTTGTCGGAATAGATTTGAAAATCAAATTTGATATTTGAATCAAGTTGTCCTAAACTTGATAAATTAAAATTGATGGAATCAGTTGTTGGAATGTAGGATCTCTGATCAACAAATCGCAAAATATGCGGTTCACTCAAGGTATGCCATTATGCTTTTTTAGCTATTCCTAATTTGATTCTTTAATCACTACTTACGTTTATTGATATTTTATGATGGATTTGGAAAAATGTGATATGTTTTTGCAATCATACACATTATCTTGAATAGGAGCTTAAAATTAATATGTAGTCTTTCAATTTTCCTGATAGTATGTCTGAATGGATCGATTGTGATGTGCCCGATGTCCGTAAATGAAAATATGATATTTGAACCTAAATAGTTCTAAATTCGAAAAACACAAAAAATGATGAATTTTACCCGAATTGGATTGAAAATATCAAGTTGTGTTAAACTTGATAATTGAATTGTTGGTATAAAAAGGTTGGATTGTGTTTTGTCCCTATGTCCCTAAAGTAAATATGATATATGACCATTTGCGGTTCTAAATTCGAAAAACAAAAAAGATGATGGAATTTTGTCGGAATAGATTTGAAAATCAAATTTGATATTTGAATCAAGTTGTCCTAAACTTGATAAATTAAAATTGATGGAATCGGTTGTTGGAATGTAGGATCTCTGATCAACAAATCGCAAAATATGCGGTTCACTCAAGGTATGCCATTATGCTTTTTTAGCTATTCCTAATTTGATTCTTTAATCACTACTTACGTTTATTGATATTTTATGATGGATTTGGAAAAATGTGATATGTTTTTGCAATCATACACATTATCTTGAATAGGAGCTTAAAATTAATATGTAGTCTTTCAATTTACCTGAGATAGTATGTCTGAATGGATCGATTGTGATGTGTCCGATGTCCGTAAATGAAAATATGATATTTGAACCTAAATAGTTCTAAATTCGAAAAACACAAAAAATGATGAATTTTACCCGAATTGGATTGAAAATATCAAGTTGTGTTAAACTTGATAATTGAATTGTTGGTATAAAAAGGTTGGATTGTGTTTTGTCCCTATGTCCCTAAAGTAAATATGATATATGACCATTTGCGGTTCTAAATTCGAAAAACAAAAAAGATGATGGAATTTTGTCGGAATAGATTTGAAAATCAAATTTGATATTTGAATCAAGTTGTCCTAAACTTGATAAATTAAAATTGATGGAATCGGTTGTTGGAATGTAGGATCTCCGATCAACAAATCGCAAAATATGCGGTTCACTCAAGGTATGCCATTATGCTTTTTTAGCTATTCCTAATTTGATTCTTTAATCACTACTTACGTTTATTGATATTTTATGATGGATTTGGAAAAATGTGATATGTTTTTGCAATCATACACATTATCTTGAATAGGAGCTTAAAATTAATATGTAGTCTTTCAATTTACCTGAGATAGTATGTCTGAATGGATCGATTGTGATGTGTCCGATGTCCGTAAATGAAAATATGATATTTGAACCTAAATAGTTCTAAATTCGAAAAACACAAAAAATGATGAATTTTACCCGAATTGGATTGAAAATATCAAGTTGTGTTAAACTTGATAATTGAATTGTTGGTATAAAAAGGTTGGATTGTGTTTTGTCCCTATGTCCCTAAAGTAAATATGATATATGACCATTTGCGGTTCTAAATTCGAAAAACAAAAAAGATGATGGAATTTTGTCGGAATAGATTTGAAAATCAAATTTGATATTTGAATCAAGTTGTCCTAAACTTGATAAATTAAAATTGATGGAATCGGTTGTTGGAATGTAGGATCTCTGATCAACAAATCGCAAAATATGCGGTTCACTCAAGGTATGCCATTATACTTTTTTAGCTATTCCTAATTTGATTCTTTAATCACTACTTACGTTTATTGATATTTTATGATGGATTTGGAAAAATGTGATATGTGTTTGCAATCATACATATTATCTTGAATAGGAGCTTAAAATTAATATGTAGTCTTTCAATTTACCTGATAGTATGTCTGAATGGATCGATCGTTATGTGTCCGATGTCCGTAAATGAAAATATGATATTTGAACCTAAATGGTTCTAAATTCGAAAAACAAAAAAAAATGATGGAATTTTACCCGAATTGGATTGAAAATATCAAGTTGTGTTAAACTTGATAATTGAATTGTTGGTAAAAAAAGGTTGGATTGTGTTTTGTCCCTATGTCCCTAAAGTAAATATGATATTTAACCATTTGCTGTTCTAAATTCGAAAAACTAAAAAGATGATGGAATTTTGTCGGAATAGATTTGAAAATCAAATTTGATATTTGAATCAAGTTGTCCGAAACTTGATAAATTAAAATTGATGGAATTGGTTGTTGGAATGTAGGATCTCTGATCAACAAATCGCACAATATGCGGTTCACTCAAAGTGTGCCATTATGCTTTTTTAGCTATTCCTAATTTGATTCTTTAATCACTACTTACGTTTATTGAAATTTTATGATGGATTTGGAAAAATGTGATATGTTTTTGCAATCATACACATTATCTTGAATAGGAGCTTAAAATTAATATGTAGTCTTTCAATTTACCTGATAGTATGTCTGTATTTGAACCTAAATGGTTCTAAATTCGAAAAACACAAAAAATGATGGAATTTTACCCGAATTGGATTGAAAATATCAAGTTGTGTTAAACTTGATAATTGAATTGTTGGTATAAAAAGGTTGGATTGTGTTTTGTCCCTATGTCCCTAAAGTAAATATGATATTTAACCATTTGCGGTTCTAAATTCGAAAAACTAAAAAGATGATGGAATTTTGTCGGAATAGATTTGAAAATCAAATTTGATATTTGAATCAAGTTGTCCGAAACTTGATAAATTAAAATTGATGGAATTGGTTGTTGGAATGTAGGATCTCTGATCAACAAATCGCACAATATGCGGTTCACTCAAAGTGTGCCATTATGCTTTTTTAGCTATTCCTAATTTGATTCTTTAATCACTACTTGCGTTTATTGAAATTTTATGATGGATTTGGAAAAATGTGATATGTTTTTGCAATCATACACATTATCTTGAATAGGAGCTTAAAATTAATATGTAGTCTTTCAATTTACCTGATAGTATGTCTGTATTTGAACCTAAATAGTTCTAAATTCGAAAAACACAAAAAATGATGGAATTTTACCCGAATTGGATTGAAAATATCAAGTTGTGTTAAACTTGATAATTGAATTGTTGGTATAAAAAGGTTGGATTGTGTTTTGTCCCTATGTCCCTAAAGTAAATATGATATTTGACCATTTGCGGTTCTAAATTCGAAAAACTAAAAAGATGATGGAATTTTGTCGGAATAGATTTGAAAATCAAATTTGATATTTGAATCAAGTTGTCCTAAACTTGATAAATTAAAATTGATGGAATCGGTTGTTGGAATGTAGGATCTATGATCAACAAATCGCAAAATATGCGGTTCACTCAAGGTGTGCCATTATGCTTTTTTAGCTATTCCTAATTTGATTCTTTAATCACTACTTACGTTTATTGATATTTTATGATGGATTTGGAAAAATGTGATATGTTTTTGCAATCATACACATTATCTTGAATAGGAGCTTAAAATTAATATGTAGTCTTTCAATTTTCCTGATAGTATGTCTGAATGGATCGATTGTGATGTGTCCGATGTCCGTAAATGAAAATATGATATTTGAACCTAAATAGTTCTAAATTCGAAAAACACAAAAAATGATGAATTTTACCCGAGTTGGATTGAAAATATCAAGTTGTGTTAAACTTGATAATTGAATTGTTGGTATAAAAAGGTTGGATTGTGTTTTGTCCCTATGTCCCTAAAGTAAATATGATATATGACCATTTGCGGTTCTAAATTCGAAAAACAGAAAAGATGATGGAATTTTGTCGGAATAGATTTGAAATTCAAATTTGATATTTGAATCAAGTTGTCCTAAACTTGATAAATTAAAATTGATGGAATCGGTTGTTGGAATGTAGGATCTCTGATCAACAAATCGCAAAATATGCGGTTCACTCAAGGTATGCCATTATGCTTTTTTAGCTATTCCTAATTTGATTCTTTAATCACTACTTACGTTTATTGATATTTTATGATGGATTTGGAAAAATGTGATATGTTTTTGCAATCATACACATTATCTTGAATAGGAGCTTAAAATTAATATGTAGTCTTTCAATTTACCTGATAGTATGTCTGAATGGATCGATTGTGATGTGTCCGATGTCCGTAAATGAAAATATGATATTTGAACCTAAATGGTTCTAAATTCGAAAAACACAAAAAATGATGGAATTTTACCCGAATTGGATTGAAAATATCAAGTTGTGTTAAACTTGATAATTGAATTGTTGGTATAAAAAGGTTGGATTATGTTTTGTCCCTATGTCCCTAAAGTAAATATGATATATGACCATTTGCGGTTCTAAATTCGAAAAACAAAAAAGATGATGGAATTTTGTCGGAATAGATTTGAAAATCAAATTTGATATTTGAATCAAGTTGTCCTAAACTTGATAAATTAAAATTGATGGAATCGGTTGTTGGAATGTAGGATCTCTGATCAACAAATCGCAAAATATGCGGTTCACTCAAGGTATGCCATTATGCTTTTTTAGCTATTCCTAATTTGATTCTTTAATCACTACTTACGTTTATTGATATTTTATGATGGATTTGGAAAAATGTGATATGTTTTTGCAATCATACACATTATCTTGAATAGGAGCTTAAAATTAATATGTAGTCTTTCAATTTACCTGATAGTATGTCTGAATGGATCGATTGTGATGTGTCCGATGTCCGTAAATGAAAATATGATATTTGAACCTAAATGGTTCTAAATTCGAAAAACACAAAAAATGATGGAATTTTACCCGAATTGGATTGAAAATATCAAGTTGTGTTAAACTTGATAATTGAATTGTTGGTATAAAAAGGTTGGATTATGTTTTGTCCCTATGTCCCTAAAGTAAATATGATATATGACCATTTGCGGTTCTAAATTCGAAAAACAAAAAAGATGATGGAATTTTGTCGGAATAGATTTGAAAATCAAATTTGATATTTGAATCAAGTTGTCCTAAACTTGATAAATTAAAATTGATGGAATCGGTTGTTGGAATGTAGGATCTCTGATCAACAAATCGCAAAATATGCGGTTCACTCAAGGTATGCCATTATACTTTTTTAGCTATTCCTAATTTGATTCTTTAATCACTACTTACGTTTATTGATATTTTATGATGGATTTGGAAAAATGTGATATGTGTTTGCAATCATACACATTATCTTGAATAGGAGCTTAAAATTAATATGTAGTCTTTCAATTTACCAGATAGTATGTCTGTATTTGAACCTAAATAGTTCTAAATTCGAAAAACACAAAAAATGATGGAATTTTACCCGAATTGGATTGAAAATATCAAGTTGTGTTAAACTTGATAATTGAATTGTTGGTATAAAAAGGTTGGATTGTGTTTTGTCCCTATGTCCCTAAAGTAAATATGATATTTGACCATTTGCGGTTCTAAATTCGAAAAACTAAAAAGATGATGGAATTTTGTCGGAATAGATTTGAAAATCAAATTTGATATTTGAATCAAGTTGTCCTAAACTTGATAAATTAAAATTGATGGAATCGGTTGTTGGAATGTAGGATCTATGATCAACAAATCGCAAAATATGCGGTTCACTCAAGGTGTGCCATTATGCTTTTTTAGCTATTCCTAATTTGATTCTTTAATCACTACTTACGTTTATTGATATTTTATGATGGATTTGGAAAAATGTGATATGTTTTTGCAATCATACACATTATCTTGAATATGAGCTTAAAATTAATATGTAGTCTTTCAATTTTCCTGATAGTATGTCTGAATGGATCGATTGTGATGTGTCCGATGTCCGTAAATGAAAATATGATATTTGAACCTAAATAGTTCTAAATTCGAAAAACACAAAAAATGATGAATTTTACCCGAATTGGATTGAAAATATCAAGTTGTGTTAAACTTGATAATTGAATTGTTGGTATAAAAAGGTTGGATTGTGTTTTGTCCCTATGTCCCTAAAGTAAATATGATATATGACCATTTGCGGTTCTAAATTCGAAAAACAAAAAAGATGATGGAATTTTGTCGGAATAGATTTGAAATTCAAATTTGATATTTGAATCAAGTTGTCCTAAACTTGATAAATTAAAATTGATGGAATCGGTTGTTGGAATGTAGGATCTCTGATCAACAAATCGCAAAATATGCGGTTCACTCAAGGTATGCCATTATGCTTTTTTAGCTATTCCTAATTTGATTCTTTAATCACTACTTACGTTTATTGATATTTTATGATGGATTTGGAAAAATGTGATATGTTTTTGCAATCATACACATTATCTTGAATAGGAGCTTAAAATTAATATGTAGTCTTTCAATTTACCTGATAGTATGTCTGAATGGATCGATTGTGATGTGTCCGATGTCCGTAAATGAAAATATGATATTTGAACCTAAATGGTTCTAAATTCGAAAAACACAAAAAATGATGGAATTTTACCCGAATTGGATTGAAAATATCAAGTTGTGTTAAACTTGATAATTGAATTGTTGGTATAAAAAGGTTGGATTATGTTTTGTCCCTATGTCCCTAAAGTAAATATGATATATGACCATTTGCGGTTCTAAATTCGAAAAACAAAAAAGATGATGGAATTTTGTCGGAATAGATTTGAAATTCAAATTTGATATTTGAATCAAGTTGTCCTAAACTTGATAAATTAAAATTGATGGAATCGGTTGTTGGAATGTAGGATCTCTGATCAACAAATCGCAAAATATGCGGTTCACTCAAGGTATGCCATTATGCTTTTTTAGCTATTCCTAATTTGATTCTTTAATCACTACTTACGTTTATTGATATTTTATGATGGATTTGGAAAAATGTGATATGTTTTTGCAATCATACACATTATCTTGAATAGGAGCTTAAAATTAATATGTAGCCTTTCAATTTACCTGAGATAGTATGTCTGAATGGATCGATTGTGATGTGTCCGATGTCCGTAAATGAAAATATGATATTTGAACCTAAATAGTTCTAAATTCGAAAAACACAAAAAATGATGAATTTTACCCGAATTGGATAGAAAATATCAAGTTGTGTTAAACTTGATAATTGAATTATTGGTATAAAAAGGTTGGATTATGTTTTGTCCCTATGTCCCTAAAGTAAATATGATATATGACCATTTGCGGTTCTAAATTCGAAAAACAAAAAAGATGATGGAATTTTGTCGGAATAGATTTGAAAATCAAATTTGATATTTGAATCAAGTTGTCCTAAACTTGATAAATTAAAATTGATGGAATCGGTTGTTGGAATGTAGGATCTCTGATCAACAAATCGCAAAATATGCGGTTCACTCAAGGTATGCCATTATACTTTTTTAGCTATTCCTAATTTGATTCTTTAATCACTACTTACGTTTATTGATATTTTATGATGGATTTGGAAAAATGTGATATGTGTTTGCAATCATACACATTATCTTGAATAGGAGCTTAAAATTAATATGTAGTCTTTCAATTTACCTGATAGTATGTCTGAATGGATCGATTGTTATGTGTCCGATGTCCGTAAATGAAAATATGATATTTGAACCTAAATGGTTCTAAATTCGAAAAACACAAAAAATGATGGAATTTTACCCGAATTGGATTGAAAATATCAAGTTGTGTTAAACTTGATAATTGAATTGTTGGTATAAAAAGGTTAGATTGTGTTTTGTCCCTATGTCCCTAAAGTAAATATGATATTTAACCATTTGCGGTTCTAAATTCGAAAAACTAAAAAGATGATGGAATTTTGTCGGAATAGATTTGAAAATCAAATTTGATATTTGAATCAAGTTGTCCTAAACTTGATAAATTAAAATTGATGGAATCGGTTGTTGGAATGTAGGATCTCTGATCAACAAATCGCAAAATATGCGGTTCACTCAAGGTATGCCATTATGCTTTTTTAGCTATTCCTAATTTGATTCTTTAATCACTACTTACGTTTATTGATATTTTATGATGGATTTGGAAAAATGTGATATGTGTTTGCAATCATACACATTATCTTGAATAGGAGCTTAAAATTAATATGTAGTCTTTCAATTTACCTGATAGTATGTCTGAATGGATCGATTGTTATGTGTCCGATGTCCGTAAATGAAAATATGATATTTGAACCTAAATGGTTCTAAATTCGAAAAACACAAAAAATGATGGAATTTTACCCGAATTGGATTGAAAATATCAAGTTGTGTTAAACTTGATAATTGAATTGTTGGTATAAAAAGGTTGGATTGTGTTTTGTCCCTATGTCCCTAAAGTAAATATGATATTTAACCATTTGCGGTTCTAAATTCGAAAAACTAAAAAGATGATGGAATTTTGTCGGAATAGATTTGAAAATCAAATTTGATATTTGAATCAAGTTGTCCGAAACTTGATAAATTAAAATTGATGGAATTGGTTGTTGGAATGTAGGATCTCTGATCAACAAATCGCACAATATGCGGTTCACTCAAAGTGTGCCATTATGCTTTTTTAGCTATTCCTAATTTGATTCTTTAATCACTACTTACGTTTATTGAAATTTTATGATGGATTTGGAAAAATGTGATATGTTTTTGCAATCATACACATTATCTTGAATAGGAGCTTAAAATTAATATGTAGTCTTTCAATTTACCTGATAGTATGTCTGTATTTGAACCTAAATGGTTCTAAATTCGAAAAACACAAAAAATGATGGAATTTTACCCGAATTGGATTGAAAATATCAAGTTGTGTTAAACTTGATAATTGAATTGTTGGTATAAAAAGGTTGGATTGTGTTTTGTCCCTATGTCCCTAAACTAAATATGATATTTAACCATTTGCGGTTCTAAATTCGAAAAACTAAAAAGATGATGGAATTTTGTCGGAATAGATTTGAAAATCAAATTTGATATTTGAATCAAGTTGTCCGAAACTTGATAAATTAAAATTGATGGAATTGGTTGTTGGAATGTAGGATCTCTGATCAACAAATCGCACAATATGCGGTTCACTCAAAGTGTGCCATTATGCTTTTTTAGCTATTCCTAATTTGATTCTTTAATCACTACTTACGTTTATTGAAATTTTATGATGGATTTGGAAAAATGTGATATGTTTTTGCAATCATACACATTATCTTGAATAGGAGCTTAAAATTAATATGTAGTCTTTCAATTTACCTGATAGTATGTCTGTATTTGAACCTAAATGGTTCTAAATTCGAAAAACACAAAAATTGATGGAATTTTACCCAATTGGATTGAAAATATCAAGTTGTGTTAAACTTGATAATTGAATTGTTGGTATAAAAAGGTTGGATTGTGTTTTGTCCCTATGTCCCTAAAGTAAATATGATATTTGACCATTTGCGGTTCTAAATTCGAAAAACTAAAAAGATGATGGAATTTTGTCGGAATAGATTTGAAAATCAAATTTGATATTTGAATCAAGTTGTCCTAAACTTGATAAATTAAAATTGATGGAATCGGTTGTTGGAATGTAGGATCTCTGATCAACAAATCGCAAAATATGCGGTTCACTCAAGGTATGCCATTATACTTTTTTAGCTATTCCTAATTTGATTCTTTAATCACTACTTACGTTTATTGATATTTTATGATGGATTTGGAAAAATGTGATATGTTTTTGCAATCATACACATTATCTTGAATAGGAGCTTAAAATTAATATGTAGTCTTTCAATTTACCTGATAGTATGTCTGAATGGATCGATTGTGATGTGTCCGATGTCCGTAAATGAAAATATGATATTTGAACCTAAATGGTTCTAAATTCGAAAAACACAAAAAATGATGGAATTTTACCCGAATTGGATTGAAAATATCAAGTTGTGTTAAACTTGATAATTGAATTGTTGGTATAAAAAGGTTGGATTGTGTTTTGTCCCTATGTCCCTAAAGTAAATATGATATTTAACCATTTGCGGTTCTAAATTCGAAAAACTAAAAAGATGATGGAATTTTGTCGGAATAGATTTGAAAATCAAATTTGATATTTGAATCAAGTTGTCCGAAACTTGATAAATTAAAATTGATGGAATTGGTTGTTGGAATGTAGGATCTCTGATCAACAAATCGCACAATATGCGGTTCACTCAATGTGTGCCATTATGCTTTTTTAGCTATTCCTAATTTGATTATTTAATCACTACTTACGTTTTTTGAAATTTTATGATGGATTTGGAAAAATGTGATATGTTTTTGCAATCATACACATTATCTTGAATAGGAGCTTAAAATTAATTTGTAGTCTTTCAATTTACCTGATAGTATGTCTGAATGGATCGATTGTGATGTGTCCGATGTCCGTAAATGAAAATATGATATTTGAACCTAAATAGTTCTAAATTCGAAAAACACAAAAAATTATGGAATTTTACCCGAATTGGATTGAAAATATCAAGTTGTGTTAAACTTGATAATTGAATTGTTGGTATAAAAAGGTTGGATTGTGTTTTGCCCCTATGTCCCTAAAGTAAATATGATATTTGACCATTTGCGGTTCTAAATTCGAAAAACAAAAAAGATGATGGAATTTTGTCGGAATAGATTTGAAAATCAAATTTGATATTTGAATCAAGTTGTCCTAAACTTGATAAATTAAAATTGATGGAAACGGTTGTTGGAATGTACGATCTCTGATCAACAAATCGCAAAATATGCGGTTCACTCAAGGTATGCCATTATGCTTTTTTAGCTATTCCTAATTTGATTCTTTAATCACTACTTACGTTTATTGATATTTTATGATGGATTTGGAAAAATGTGATATGTTTTTGCAATCATACACATTATCTTGAATAGGAGCTTAAAATTAATCTGTAGTCTTTCAATTTACCTGATAGTATGTCTGAATGGATCGATTGTGATGTGTCCGATGTCCGTAAAGGAAAATATGATATTTGAACCTAAATGGTTCTAAATTCGAAAAACTCAAAAAATGATGGAATTTTACCGGAATTGGATTGAAAATATCAAGTTGTGTTAAACTTGATAATTGAATTGTTGGTATAAAAAGGTTGGATTGTGTTTTGTCCCTATGTCCCTAAAGTAAATATGATATTTGACCATTTGCGGTTCTAAATTCGAAAAACTAAAAAGATGATGGAATTTTGTCGGAATAGATTTGAAAATCAAATTTGATATTTGAATCAAGTTGTCCTAAACTTGATAAATTAAAATTGGTGGAATCGGTTGTTGGAATGTAGGATCTCTGATCAACAAATCGCAAAATATGCGGTTCACTCAAGGTGTGCCATTATGCTTTTTTAGCTATTCCTAATTTGATTCTTTAATCACTACTTACGTTTATTGATATTTTATGATGGATTTGGAAAAATGTGATATGTTTTTGCAATCATACACATTATCTTGAATAGGAGCTTAAAATTAATATGTAGTCTTTCAATTTACCTGATAGTATGTCTAAATGGATCGATTGTGATGTGTCCGATGTCCGTAAATGAAAATATGATATTTGAACCTAAATAGTTCTAAATTCGAAAAACACAAAAAATTATGGAATTTTACCCGAATTGGATTGAAAATATCAAGTTGTGTTAAACTTGATAATTGAATTGTTGGTATAAAAAGGTTGGATTGTGTTTTGTCCCTATGTCCCTAAAGTAAATATGATATTTGACCATTTGCGGTTCTAAATTCGAAAAACAAAAAAGATGATGGAATTTTGTCGGAATAGATTTGAAAATCAAATTTGATATTTGAATCAAGTTGTCCTAAACTTGATAAATTAAAATTGATAGAATCGGTTGTTGGAATGTACGATCTCTGATCAACAAATCGCAAAATATGCGGTTCACTCAAGGTATGCCATTATGCTTTTTTAGCTATTCCTAATATGATTCTTTAATCACTACTTACGTTTATTGATATTTTATGATGGATTTGGAAAAATGTGATATGTTTTTGCAATCATACACATTATCTTGAATAGGAGCTTAAAATTAATATGTAGTCTTTCAATTTACCTGATAGTATGTCTGAATGGATCGATTGTGATGTGTCCGATGTCCGTAAAGGAAAATATGATATTTGAACCTAAATGGTTATAAATTCGAAAAACACAAAAAATGATGGAATTTTACCGGAATTGGATTGAAAATATCAAGTTGTGTTAAACTTGATAATTGAATTGTTGGTATAAAAAGGTTGGATTGTGTTTTGTCCCTATGTCCCTAAAGTAAATATGATATTTGACCATTTGCGGTTCTAAATTCGAAAAACTAAAAAGCTGATGGAATTTTGTCGGAATAGATTTGAAAATCAAATTTGATATTTGAATCAAGTTGTCCTAAACTTGATAAATTAAAATTGGTGGAATCGGTTGTTGGAATGTAGGATCTCTGATCAACAAATCGCAAAATATGCGGTTCACTCAAGGTGTGCCATTATGCTTTTTTAGCTATTCCTAATTTGATTCTTTAATCACTACTTACGTTTATTGATATTTTATGATGGATTTGGAAAAATGTGATATGTTTTTGCAATCATACACATTATCTTGAATAGGAGCTTAAAATTAATATGTAGTCTTTCAATTTACCTGATAGTATGTCTAAATGGATCGATTGTGATGTGTCCGATGTCCGTAAATGAAAATATGATATTTGAAGCTAAATAGTTCTAAATTCGAAAAACACAAAAAATTATGGAATTTTACCCGAATTGGATTGAAAATATCAAGTTGTGTTAAACTTGATAATTGAATTGTTGGTATAAAAAGGTTGGATTGTGTTTTGTCCCTATGTCCCTAAAGTAAATATGATATTTGACCATTTGCGGTTCTAAATTCGAAAAACAAAAAAGATGATGGAATTTTGTCGGAATAGATTTGAAAATCAAATTTGATATTTGAATCAAGTTGTCCTAAACTTGATAAATTAAAATTGATAGAATCGGTTGTTGGAATGTACGATCTCTGATCAACAAATCGCAAAATATGCGGTTCACTCAAGGTATGCCATTATGCTTTTTTAGCTATTCCTAATATGATTCTTTAATCACTACTTACGTTTATTGATATTTTATGATGGATTTGGAAAAATGTGATATGTTTTTGCAATCATACACATTATCTTGAATAGGAGCTTAAAATTAATATGTAGTCTTTCAATTTACCTGATAGTATGTCTGAATGGATCGATTGTGATGTGTCCGATGTCCGTAAAGGAAAATATGATATTTGAACCTAAATGGTTATAAATTCGAAAAACACAAAAAATGATGGAATTTTACCGGAATTGGATTGAAAATATCAAGTTGTGTTAAACTTGATAATTGAATTGTTGGTATAAAAAGGTTGGATTGTGTTTTGTCCCTATGTCCTTAAAGTAAATATGATATTTGACCATTTGCGGTTCTAAATTCGAAAAACTAAAAAGCTGATGGAATTTTGTCGGAATAGATTTGAAAATCAAATTTGATATTTGAATCAAGTTGTCCTAAACTTGATAAATTAAAATTGGTGGAATCGGTTGTTGGAATGTAGGATCTCTGATCAACAAATCGCAAAATATGCGGTTCACTCAAGGTGTGCCATTATGCTTTTTTAGCTATTCCTAATTTGATTCTTTAATCACTACTTACGTTTGTTGATATTTTATGATGGATTTGGAAAAATGTGACATGTTTTTGCAATCATACACATTATCTTGAATAGGAGCTTAAAATTAATATGTAGTCTTTCAATTTACCTGATAGTATGTCTAAATGGATCGATTGTGATGTGTCCGATGTCCGTAAATGAAAATATGATATTTGAAGCTAAATAGTTCTAAATTCGAAAAACACAAAAAATTATGGAATTTTACCCGAATTGGATTGAAAATATCAAGTTGTGTTAAACTTGATAATTGAATTGTTGGTATAAAAAGGTTGGATTGTGTTTTGTCCCTATGTCCCTAAAGTAAATATGATATTTGACCATTTGCGGTTCTAAATTCGAAAAACAAAAAAGATGATGGAATTTTGTCGGAATAGATTTGAAAATCAAATTTGATATTTGAATCAAGTTGTCCTAAACTTGATAAATTAAAATTGATAGAATCGGTTGTTGGAATGTACGATCTCTGATCAACAAATCGCAAAATATGCGGTTCACTCAAGGTATGCCATTATGCTTTTTTAGCTATTCCTAATATGATTCTTTAATCACTACTTACGTTTATTGATATTTTATGATGGATTTGGAAAAATGTGATATGTTTTTGCAATCATACACATTATCTTGAATAGGAGCTTAAAATTAATATGTAGTCTTTCAATTTACCTGATAGTATGTCTGAATGGATCGATTGTGATGTGTCCGATGTCCGTAAAGGAAAATATGATATTTGAACCTAAATGGTTATAAATTCGAAAAACACAAAAAATGATGGAATTTTACCGGAATTGGATTGAAAATATCAAGTTGTGTTAAACTTGATAATTGAATTGTTGGTATAAAAAGGTTGGATTGTGTTTTGTCCCTATGTCCCTAAAGTAAATATGATATTTGACCATTTGCGGTTCTAAATTCGAAAAACTAAAAAGCTGATGGAATTTTGTCGGAATAGATTTGAAAATCAAATTTGATATTTGAATCAAGTTGTCCTAAACTTGATAAATTAAAATTGGTGGAATCGGTTGTTGGAATGTAGGATCTCTGATCAACAAATCGCAAAATATGCGGTTCACTCAAGGTGTGCCATTATGCTTTTTTAGCTATTCCTAATTTGATTCTTTAATCACTACTTACGTTTATTGATATTTTATGATGGATTTGGAAAAATGTGATATGTTTTTGCAATCATACACATTATCTTGAATAGGAGCTTAAAATTAATATGTAGTCATTCAATTTTCCTGATAGTATGTCTGAATGGATCGATTGTGATGTGTCCGATGTCCGTAAATGAAAATATGATATTTGAACCTAAATAGTTCTAAATTCGAAAAACACAAAAAATGATGGAATTTTACCCGAATTGGATTGAAAATATCAAGTTGTGTTAAACTTGATAATTGAATTGTTGGTATAAAAAGGTTGGATTGTGTTTTGTCCCTATGTCCCTAAAGTAAATATGATATTTGACCATTTGCGGTTCTAAATTCGAAAAACTAAAAAGCTGATGGAATTTTGTCGGAATAGATTTGAAAATCAAATTTGATATTTGAATCAAGTTGTCCTAAACTTGATAAATTAAAATTGATAGAATCGGTTGTTGGAATGTACGATCTCTGATCAACAAATCGCAAAATATGCGGTTCACTCAAGGTATGCCATTATGCTTTTTTAGCTATTCCTAATATGATTCTTTAATCACTACTTACGTTTATTGATATTTTATGATGGATTTGGAAAAATGTGATATGTTTTTGCAATCATACACATTATCTTGAATAGGAGCTTAAAATTAATATGTAGTCTTTCAATTTACCTGATAGTATGTCTGAATGGATCGATTGTGATGTGTCCGATGTCCGTAAAGGAAAATATGATATTTGAACCTAAATGGTTATAAATTCGAAAAACACAAAAAATGATGGAATTTTACCGGAATTGGATTGAAAATATCAAGTTGTGTTAAACTTGATAATTGAATTGTTGGTATAAAAAGGTTGGATTGTGTTTTGTCCCTATGTCCCTAAAGTAAATATGATATTTGACCATTTGCGGTTCTAAATTCGAAAAACTAAAAAGCTGATGGAATTTTGTCGGAATAGATTTGAAAATCAAATTTGATATTTGAATCAAGTTGTCCTAAACTTGATAAATTAAAATTGGTGGAATCGGTTGTTGGAATGTAGGATCTCTGATCAACAAATCGCAAAATATGCGGTTCACTCAAGGTGTGCCATTATGCTATTTTAGCTATTCCTAATTTGATTCTTTAATCACTACTTACGTTTGTTGATATTTTATGATGGATTTGGAAAAATGTGACATGTTTTTGCAATCATACACATTATCTTGAATAGGAGCTTAAAATTAATATGTAGTCTTTCAATTTACCTGATAGTATGTCTAAATGGATCGATTGTGATGTGTCCGATGTCCGTAAATGAAAATATGATATTTGAAGCTAAATAGTTCTAAATTCGAAAAACACAAAAAATTATGGAATTTTACCCGAATTGGATTGAAAATATCAAGTTGTGTTAAACTTGATAATTGAATTGTTGGTATAAAAAGGTTGGATTGTGTTTTGTCCCTATGTCCCTAAAGTAAATATGATATTTGACCATTTGCGGTTCTAAATTCGAAAAACAAAAAAGATGATGGAATTTTGTCGGAATAGATTTGAAAATCAAATTTGATATTTGAATCAAGTTGTCCTAAACTTGATAAATTAAAATTGATAGAATCGGTTGTTGGAATGTACGATCTCTGATCAACAAATCGCAAAATATGCGGTTCACTCAAGGTATGCCATTATGCTTTTTTAGCTATTCCTAATATGATTCTTTAATCACTACTTACGTTTATTGATATTTTATGATGGATTTGGAAAAATGTGATATGTTTTTGCAATCATACACATTATCTTGAATAGGAGCTTAAAATTAATATGTAGTCTTTCAATTTACCTGATAGTATGTCTGAATGGATCGATTGTGATGTGTCCGATGTCCGTAAAGGAAAATATGATATTTGAACCTAAATGGTTATAAATTCGAAAAACACAAAAAATGATGGAATTTTACCGGAATTGGATTGAAAATATCAAGTTGTGTTAAACTTGATAATTGAATTGTTGGTATAAAAAGGTTGGATTGTGTTTTGTCCCTATGTCCCTAAAGTAAATATGATATTTGACCATTTGCGGTTCTAAATTCGAAAAACTAAAAAGCTGATGGAATTTTGTCGGAATAGATTTGAAAATCAAATTTGATATTTGAATCAAGTTGTCCTAAACTTGATAAATTAAAATTGGTGGAATCGGTTGTTGGAATGTAGGATCTCTGATCAACAAATCGCAAAATATGCGGTTCACTCAAGGTGTGCCATTATGCTTTTTTAGCTATTCCTAATTTGATTCTTTAATCACTACTTACGTTTATTGATATTTTATGATGGATTTGGAAAAATGTGATATGTTTTTGCAATCATACACATTATCTTGAATAGGAGCTTAAAATTAATATGTAGTCATTCAATTTTCCTGATAGTATGTCTGAATGGATCGATTGTGATGTGTCCGATGTCCGTAAATGAAAATATGATATTTGAACCTAAATAGTTCTAAATTCGAAAAACACAAAAAATGATGGAATTTTACCCGAATTGGATTGAAAATATCAAGTTGTGTTAAACTTGATAATTGAATTGTTGGTATAAAAAGGTTGGATTGTGTTTTGTCCCTATGTCCCTAAAGTAAATATGATATTTGACCATTTGCGGTTCTAAATTCGAAAAACTAAAAAGCTGATGGAATTTTGTCGGAATAGATTTGAAAATCAAATTTGATATTTGAATCAAGTTGTCCTAAACTTGATAAATTAAAATTGGTGGAATCGGTTGTTGGAATGTAGGATCTCTGATCAACAAATCGCAAAATATGCGGTTCACTCAAGGTGTGCCATTATGCTTTTTTAGCTATTCCTAATTTGATTCTTTAATCACTACTTACGTTTATTGATATTTTATGATGGATTTGGAAAAATGTGATATGTTTTAGAGATCATACACATTATCGTGAATAGGAGCTTAAAATTAATATGTAGTCTTTCAATTTTCCTGATAGTATGTCTGAATGGATCGATTGTGATGTGTCCGATGTCCGTAAATGAAAATATGATATTTGAACCTAAATAGTTCTAAATTCGAAAAACACAAAAAATGATGGAATTTTACCCGAATTGGATTGAAAATATCAAGTTGTGTTAAACTTGATAATTGAATTGTTGGTATAAAAAGGTTGGATTGTGTTTTGTCCCAATGTCCCTAAAGTAAATATGATATTTGACCATTTGCGGTTCTAAATTTGAAAAACGAAAAAGATGATGGAATTTTGTCGGAATAGATTTGAAAATCAAATTTGATATTTGAATCAAGTTGTCCTAAACTTGATAAATTAAAATTGATAGAATCGGTTGTTGGAATGTACGATCTCTGATCAACAAATCGCAAAATATGCGGTTCACTCAAGGTATGCCATTATGCTTTTTTAGCTATTCCTAATATGATTCTTTAATCACTACTTACGTTTATTGATATTTTATGATGGATTTGGAAAAATGTGATATGTTTTTGCAATCATACACATTATCTTGAATAGGAGCTTAAAATTAATATGTAGTCTTTCAATTTACCTGATAGTATGTCTGAATGGATCGATTGTGATGTGTCCGATGTCCGTAAAGGAAAATATGATATTTGAACCTAAATGGTTATAAATTCGAAAAACACAAAAAATGATGGAATTTTACCGGAATTGGATTGAAAATATCAAGTTGTGTTAAACTTGATAATTGAATTGTTGGTATAAAAAGGTTGGATTGTGTTTTGTCCCTATGTCCCTAAAGTAAATATGATATTTGACCATTTGCGGTTCTAAATTCGAAAAACTAAAAAGCTGATGGAATTTTGTCGGAATAGATTTGAAAATCAAATTTGATATTTGAATCAAGTTGTCCTAAACTTGATAAATTAAAATTGGTGGAATCGGTTGTTGGAATGTAGGATCTCTGATCAACAAATCGCAAAATATGCGGTTCACTCAAGGTGTGCCATTATGCTATTTTAGCTATTCCTAATTTGATTCTTTAATCACTACTTACGTTTGTTGATATTTTATGATGGATTTGGAAAAATGTGACATGTTTTTGCAATCATACACATTATCTTGAATAGGAGCTTAAAATTAATATGTAGTCTTTCAATTTACCTGATAGTATGTCTAAATGGATCGATTGTGATGTGTCCGATGTCCGTAAATGAAAATATGATATTTGAAGCTAAATAGTTCTAAATTCGAAAAACACAAAAAATTATGGAATTTTACCCGAATTGGATTGAAAATATCAAGTTGTGTTAAACTTGATAATTGAATTGTTGGTATAAAAAGGTTGGATTGTGTTTTGTCCCTATGTCCCTAAAGTAAATATGATATTTGACCATTTGCGGTTCTAAATTCGAAAAACAAAAAAGATGATGGAATTTTGTCGGAATAGATTTGAAAATCAAATTTGATATTTGAATCAAGTTGTCCTAAACTTGATAAATTAAAATTGATAAAATCGGTTGTTGGAATGTACGATCTCTGATCAACAAATCGCAAAATATGCGGTTCACTCAAGGTATGCCATTATGCTTTTTTAGCTATTCCTAATATGATTCTTTAATCACTACTTACGTTTATTGATATTTTATGATGGATTTGGAAAAATGTGATATGTTTTTGCAATCATACACATTATCTTGAATAGGAGCTTAAAATTAATATGTAGTCTTTCAATTTACCTGATAGTATGTCTGAATGGATCGATTGTGATGTGTCCGATGTCCGTAAAGGAAAATATGATATTTGAACCTAAATGGTTATAAATTCGAAAAACACAAAAAATGATGGAATTTTACCGGAATTGGATTGAAAATATCAAGTTGTGTTAAACTTGATAATTGAATTGTTGGTATAAAAAGGTTGGATTGTGTTTTGTCCCTATGTCCCTAAAGTAAATATGATATTTGACCATTTGCGGTTCTAAATTCGAAAAACTAAAAAGCTGATGGAATTTTGTCGGAATAGATTTGAAAATCAAATTTGATATTTGAATCAAGTTGTCCTAAACTTGATAAATTAAAATTGGTGGAATCGGTTGTTGGAATGTAGGATCTCTGATCAACAAATCGCAAAATATGCGGTTCACTCAAGGTGTGCCATTATGCTATTTTAGTTATTCCTAATTTGATTCTTTAATCACTACTTACGTTTGTTGATATTTTATGATGGATTTGGAAAAATGTGACATGTTTTTGCAATCATACACATTATCTTGAATAGGAGCTTAAAATTAATATGTAGTCTTTCAATTTACCTGATAGTATGTCTAAATGGATCGATTGTGATGTGTCCGATGTCCGTAAATGAAAATATGATATTTGAAGCTAAATAGTTCTAAATTCGAAAAACACAAAAAATTATGGAATTTTACCCGAATTGGATTGAAAATATCAAGTTGTGTTAAACTTGATAATTGAATTGTTGGTATAAAAAGGTTGGATTGTGTTTTGTCCCTATGTCCCTAAAGTAAATATGATATTTGACCATTTGCGGTTCTAAATTCGAAAAACAAAAAAGATGATGGAATTTTGTCGGAATAGATTTGAAAATCAAATTTGATATTTGAATCAAGTTGTCCTAAACTTGATAAATTAAAATTGATAGAATCGGTTGTTGGAATGTACGATCTCTGATCAACAAATCGCAAAATATGCGGTTCACTCAAGGTATGCCATTATGCTTTTTTAGCTATTCCTAATATGATTCTTTAATCACTACTTACGTTTATTGATATTTTATGATGGATTTGGAAAAATGTGATATGTTTTTGCAATCATACACATTATCTTGAATAGGAGCTTAAAATTAATATGTAGTCTTTCAATTTACCTGATAGTATGTCTGAATGGATCGATTGTGATGTGTCCGATGTCCGTAAAGGAAAATATGATATTTGAACCTAAATGGTTATAAATTCGAAAAACACAAAAAATGATGGAATTTTACCGGAATTGGATTGAAAATATCAAGTTGTGTTAAACTTGATAATTGAATTGTTGGTATAAAAAGGTTGGATTGTGTTTTGTCCCTATGTCCCTAAAGTAAATATGATATTTGACCATTTGCGGTTCTAAATTCGAAAAACTAAAAAGCTGATGGAATTTTGTCGGAATAGATTTGAAAATCAAATTTGATATTTGAATCAAGTTGTCCTAAACTTGATAAATTAAAATTGGTGGAATCGGTTGTTGGAATGTAGGATCTCTGATCAACAAATCGCAAAATATGCGGTTCACTCAAGGTGTGCCATTATGCTTTTTTAGCTATTCTTAATTTGATTCTTTAATCACTACTTACGTTTATTGATATTTTATGATGGATTTGGAAAAATGTGATATGTTTTTGCAATCATACACATTATCTTGAATAGGAGCTTAAAATTAATATGTAGTCATTCAATTTTCCTGATAGTATGTCTGAATGGATCGATTGTGATGTGTCCGATGTCCGTAAATGAAAATATGATATTTGAACCTAAATAGTTCTAAATTCGAAAAACACAAAAAATGATGGAATTTTACCCGAATTGGATTGAAAATATCAAGTTGTGTTAAACTTGATAATTGAATTGTTGGTATAAAAAGGTTGGATTGTGTTTTGTCCCTATGTCCCTAAAGTAAATATGATATTTGACCATTTGCGGTTCTAAATTCGAAAAACTAAAAAGCTGATGGAATTTTGTCGGAATAGATTTGAAAATCAAATTTGATATTTGAATCAAGTTGTCCTAAACTTGATAAATTAAAATTGGTGGAATCGGTTGTTGGAATGTAGGATCTCTGATCAACAAATCGCAAAATATGCGGTTCACTCAAGGTGTGCCATTATGCTTTTTTAGCTATTCCTAATTTGATTCTTTAATCACTACTTACGTTTATTGATATTTTATGATGGATTTGGAAAAATGTGATATGTTTTAGAGATCATACACATTATCGTGAATAGGAGCTTAAAATTAATATGTAGTCTTTCAATTTTCCTGATAGTATGTCTGAATGGATCGATTGTGATGTGTCCGATGTCCGTAAATGAAAATATGATATTTGAACCTAAATAGTTCTAAATTCGAAAAACACAAAAAATGATGGAATTTTACCCGAATTGGATTGAAAATATCAAGTTGTGTTAAACTTGATAATTGAATTGTTGGTATAAAAAGGTTGGATTGTGTTTTGTCCCAATGTCCCTAAAGTAAATATGATATTTGACCATTTGCGGTTCTAAATTTGAAAAACGAAAAAGATGATGGAATTTTGTCGGAATAGATTTGAAAATCAAATTTGATATTTGAATCAAGTTGTCCTAAACTTGATAAATTAAAATTGGTGGAATCGGTTGTTGGAATGTAGGGTCTCTGATCAACAAATCGCAAAATATGCGGTTCACTCAAGGTATGCCATTATGCTTTTTTAGCTATTCCTAATTTGATTCTTTAATCACTACTTATGTTTATTGATATTTTATGATGGATTTGGTAAAATGTGATATGTTTTTGCAATCATACACATTATCTTGAATAGGAGCTTAAAATTAATATGTAGTCTTTCAATTTACCTGATAGTATGTCTGAATGGATCGATTGTGATGTGTCCTGTAACATCCCAACTCCAAAAATTATCCAACTAATTTTAATTAGAAATGGTCTAATAAAATTAGAATCAAATTGAGGAAATTAATTAATTAAGTCATGGGATTAAGGTGAATTATGTGTAATAGTAGTAAATTCAATTTGATCTAAACTACACAATTGATACTCTAATACCACTCTTAAGATTAATTACTTTAAGAATTCAAATCTTCCCTCTTGTGACTCACTCTTCCATTACCATGACACCTCATTGATGAATCAATGAGTCATGTTTCCACTTAACTATAATCCACCCCTATTATTGCATGCAAAACACCTCATTCACTCACTCTAACTTCAGTAAGAATCAGAAACACTTCCACCACAATCTCTTCTCTCACTCACGCCAAACAACCATCACCCCACATAACTCCAATTTCCAAATTTGTTACAAAACTCAAGCTTTTGTCATTTCTCCACAACTTCACCTTGAAACTCAGAGAACTCCTCACATGCAACCTCAGTAAAGGAAATCAGACTGAATTAACACAATTCCAATACCTCACATGCCACTACACAACAACAACCCCAATTTCACCACTTTCAAGCCAATGAGAAAACATGCAGCCCAAAGATCAAACAATTCGTGTACTGTTCCTACTCAGAAACACTTCCTATAAATACCCCTTCACTCCAAGCAATCTCAGCATCAAACCCTCCTCATATTCATAGAGCTAAGCTTAAGGGTTTCAAGAGTCAAGTTTCAACATTTCTGGTCTGGGGTTCGTGGGGCATTTCTGGAGGTTTGCAGTAGCTGTGGTTAGAGCCCAGAAGCAAGGTTAAAGCTTCTTTCCAGGTGGGTTCTTAGGATAGTTAGCTAGTTTCCCCAAATTAAACTTTTGCATGTTAACATAGGAAAATTAGGGAATTGTTGTGTGAGGGGAATTAACTCCCAAATTTCCCTCCATTCTATCTTAGATTATGTAGTTTATGTTTCTGCACTATATCAAATGAGGAATGTAGGTGAAACTATGATAATTTGATGATTTTCGCAAAACAGGGGCCTTTCTGCATGAACTCGCCATGGCGGATGGCTGGCGAGCACTCATGGCGAATAGAAGGTACTGGGCTGAAGAACTTCGCCATGGCGGGCACTTGCTCGCCAGGCGAGTTGTTTAGGTCAGGACCTGGATTTCGCCATGGCGGACTAGCATTTCGCCATAGCGAGATTGTACAGAATGACCTGTAATCCTGCCATGGCGAACAGGTAACTCGCCGTGGCGAGCTTACACAGAACAGCCTGCAACTTTTGATTTTCAAACTGATTTAATCGCTCGTTTTATTTCCTCATCTGAGATAGATAAATTGCAGAAATGTAACTGGCATAATGTTAAATAGAATGTTAATCACAGATGATCTTAGGGTATAATCTAGATTTAATTAAGTTTGTATGTTCCCCGGGATTTGGAAATTCATGGTAGTAATAACACAATTTAGTATCAGTCAGTTAAGAGCGAATTATATCGCACTATGGACTCCCAATGGGATAATCCATTAGGTTATGACTATGTGAGCTTCATGCCGTGACCGAATCGGTTGACGGATATGGCAGGCCTCTGAGACCTGCTCACCTCAGAGTGTCCTAGTGTTAAAATGAATAAGATATGCTTTGTGATACACCTTTATTTATGCTTATGATTTTATGAAATATGTTAGTATGTATGACTGATTAGGATTCCCCGGTGTAGTCACCTTAGGAGGGTAGTAGGACTCACTGAGGCTTAGTAGTCTCACCCCACTCCAAATCAATTTTTTTTCAGATAAACAGGTTGGCTAAGGTATGCTCGTTGGTGTGCTAGCTGCTATGCTTGGAGGATTTGCATTTGTTCTTGCCTTCCTTTATTCCGCATCTTGTTGTATTTCAATCAATCCATGTTGTACCGTTAAATTCATGTTTTTGCTTCCGTTGTATCTTTATCCGTGTTGTACTTAGCACCTGCGTGTGCTCGAATTTCCTCATGTAATAATAATGCACTCGTTATCAATAATAATAATCCACTGATATTCTAGATATTTCATGTGGGGTGTTATAATTGGTATCAGAGCAGGTCGATTCAGATCGTGCCAGAGTTCATTAGTATTACTATCCGAATCCCAGTATTTGTCTGGATTTCTAACATCTGTTCTAGATGTCATGTCATTTTAAGCCTAGCTAACTTGACTTGATATTGGCAGTTAGAGCACTATGTCAGGAGCAAGACGGGGACCTGGAAGGCCTAGAAGGAACGTTGCTGATGATGATGATGAACCTGAGATGTACGGAGATGCTAATGCGAACATGTGGGCGGAAATGATGCATCAGCAGCAGCAGTTCCAAGCTCAACAGGCCCAGCAGCATCAAGAATTCATGAATATGTTTCAACAACATATGAACAATCCTCCCCCTCAGCAGCAAGGATCTAGCGCTGCCTTCAGAGAGTTCTGCCGCATGAGTCCGCCGGAGTTCTTCGGAGAATACAACCCAGCGAAAGCCAGGGAATGGATTCAACGAATGAGTGGAATCCTTGAATCCATGGATTGCACTGAAGTTGACAAAGTAACATTCGTCTCCCGCTTCTTTAGGGGCGACGCGTGTCACTGGTGGGATGGAACCAAGGCGTATATGGAGGCCAGTCAGATGGAGGTGAACTGGGAAAATTTTCGACGTCTCTTCGTTGGACATTATATCCCAGAGAGCTACCAATTCCAGATGGAACGTGAACTGACGGAGCTAAAGCAGGGAAGTATGTCAGTGGCGGAATATACCATGAAGTTTAATGAGCTGGTCAGATATGTGATGGATGGGAATGATGCTCCCAGTGAATCATGGAAGATGAAGAAGTATAGGTTCGGGCTGAGAGCTGACATAGCCCACGATGTCTCTATGCAGCATATCACTACCTTTGGTGATTTGGTGCAAAAGAGCTATCATGCTGAAGCTGATCTGGGTAACATACACAAGGAACGTAGTGAAGCTTTTCAGAAGAAGAAGGATTCCGGAAAATTCAATCTGCAAGTGAGGACTAAAGGTACTACCAGTAAGGGAAAGCAGAGTTACTCTCAACGTTCACCAAAGAATTGTGCAGAGTGCGGGTTCCCTCACAGTGGAGAATGCATGAAGGGAAGGAATATGTGTTACTACTGTAAGCAGCCAGGCCACTACAAGCACGAATGTCCTAAGCTGAAAAGACAGGGCGATTCCAGCGGTGCCTCAAAAAGCAAAGGTCGGGTATACTCACTTGACGGTGAGAGTGTTAAATCTAATAATGCTTTAATTATGGATGTATGCATGTTAGGACAGTCTGAAGTGTTAGTTTTGTTTGATTGTGGAGCTACTAATTCCTTTATAGCCGTTGATTGTGTTCAGCGACTTCAACTACCCTCTGTGCCTTTAATTCCCCCAATGACTGTAGCTGTCGCTACAGGTGGCAAGGTTACCTCTAAACGTGTTTGCCAGAATTGTCCTGTTCTTGTGGGCAGTAAAGTCTATAACATAGATTTGATCTGTCTACCCTTGAAAGATATTGATGTGGTCCTAGGCATGGATTGGCTATCTGCCAATACTGTGTACATTGGATGTGCTGAAAAGAATCTCTTCTTTCCAACCGAAACTTCACCAGAAAGTAGAGCTCTTACCGCTTTACTCCAGAATACTCATCAGATGATCCAATACTTAGGTGCCAGTACTAAGTGTTTCAGTGTCTTGTTCACCATCGATCCGGAACCCAGTTTGAGCCCCGGTGACATTCCAGTTGTTAGTGAGTTTTTAGACGTCTTTCCAAATGACATCATGAATTTACCTCCCGAAAGGGAAGTGGAGTTTTCCATCGATCTAGTTCCTGGTTCCCAGCCGATCTCAGTTGCCCCGTATAGGATGTCTCCCTTAGAGCTTCGTGAACTGAAATCTCAACTTGAAGAGTTGCTTCAGAAACACTTTATCAGACCCAGTGTCTCACCTTGGGGAGCACCGGTGTTACTCGTAAAGAAGAAAGATGGTACGATGCGTTTGTGCATTGATTATCGTCAACTCAACAAGGTCACAATCAAGAACAAGTATCCCTTACCAAGAATTGATGACCTTCTGGATCAACTTAGAGGTGCTACTGTCTTTTCCAAGATTGATCTTCGTTCTGGATATCATCAGATCCGTATCAAGTCCTCGGATGTTTCTAAGACAGCATTCAGGACTCGCTATGGACATTATGAATTCTTGGTCATGCCTTTCGGTTTGACAAATGCTCCAGCCATCTTTATGGACTATATGAATCGGATATTCCAGCCGTACCTTGACCAGTTTGTTGTTATCTTCATTGATGACATTCTGATCTATTCTAAGGATTCACAGGAGCATGCGGAGCACCTGAGAATTGTGTTGAGTATCCTCAGAGAGAAACAACTGTATGCCAAGTTCAGCAAGTGCGAATTTTGGCTATCTGAAGTTAAATTCTTGGGTCATGTCATATCGCAAGGCGGTGTGTCTGTTGATCCATCTAAGGTAGAAGCAGTATTGAATTGGGAAAGACCCAAAAGTGTTACCGAAGTTAGAAGTTTCCTCGGTTTGGCAGGTTATTACCGGAGATTCATTTTAGGATTTTCGGAGATCGCTCTGCCATTAACCCGCTTAACTAAGAAGGATGCAGTGTTTGATTGGGATGCCGCTTGTGAATGGAGTTTCGCAACTCTGAAGGAAAAGCTAACCACAGCACCAGTGTTAGTAATTCCTGATCCTAATCGGAAGTATGTCGTGTACTGTGACGCATCTCACAAGGGACTTGGATGTGTACTAATGCAAGATGGTGCAGTTGTAGCGTATGCATCCAGGCAGCTAAAACCTCATGAGCAGAATTATCCTACCCATGATCTGGAATTAGCAGCCATTATCTTTGCCCTCAAGATCTGGAGACATCATCTGTATGGAGTGCAGTTTGATCTGTTCAGTGATCACAAGAGTCTGAAGTATTTGTTTGATCAAAAGGAGTTGAATATGAGGCAGCGGCGTTGGATGGAGTACCTCAAAGATTTTGATTTCAATCTCAACTACCATCCAGGAAAGGCCAATGTTGTGGCAGATGCTCTAAGCAGAAAGACATTGTATGCATCGGAGTTACTAATGCAACAGTGCGGTCTGTATGAGAAGTTTAGAGATCTCAATCTGAATGTGATATATCGTAAGAGCGGTATTCGCATCAGCAGAATCGAAGTGTCCTGTGAGTTACGCCCTAGTATTGTGCAGGCTCAGCGGGATGATGTAGAGTTACAGAAGAGAGTAAACCATCCGGAGTTCTCAGTAGCCACGGACGGTGCTATCCTCTATGAAAGCAGACTTTGTGTACCTCAGAATGATGAGTTGAAACGGTTGATTCTAGAAGAGGCACACAAGAGTGGATTTTCAATTCACCCTGGATCCACCAAGATGTACCATGATTTGAAGGAGAACTATTGGTGGCCCAACATGAAGGCAGAGATTGCTGAATTCGTGTCCAGGTGTATTGTTTGTCAACAGGTGAAGATTGAACATCAGAAACCTGGAGGACTGTTACAACCGTTGGATATTCCAGAGTGGAAATGGGAGCATATCACTATGGATTTTGTAGGGGGACTGCCACGTAACCAGAGAGGTCAAGATTCGATCTGGGTAATCGTGGACCGGTTGACTAAATCAGCTCATTTCATTCCAGTGAAATCCACCTACAAGGCCCCGCAATATGCAGCCATCTTCATGGAACAGATTGTAAGGCTACATGGTGTACCTTTGAGTATCGTGTCAGATAGAGACCCGATTTTCACTTCAAGGTTTTGGAAAGCATTTCAGAATGCGATGGGGACTCGACTGAAGATGAGTACATCGCATCACCCTCAGACTGATGGTCAGTCAGAAAGGACTATTCAGACCCTTGAGGATATGCTTCGAGCTTGTGTATTAGAAGATGGTGGTTCGTGGAGTAATCACTTACACCTAATAGAGTTCGCATACAATAACAGTTACCATGCCAGTATCGGTATGGCACCCTATGAAGCTTTGTATGGCAGGAAGTGTAGAACCCCGTTGTGTTGGACAGAAGTCGGGGATCGTAGTTTCTTGGGACCAGATATAGTCCAAGAGACCACTTTAAAGATTAAGTCTATTCGGGATAAGCTGAAGGTTGCTCAGAGTCGGCAGAAGAGTTACGCCGACAGAAGAAGGAGATTGTTGGAATTTCAGGAAGGTGATCATGTGTTCTTGAGAGTTACTCCTAAGTTGGGTTTACGAGGTGTATTCAAAACTAAGAAGCTCTGTCCAAGATTCATTGGACCTTATCAGATTCTTCGACGCGTCGGTCCTGTAGCCTATCAGTTAGCCCTTCCTCCATCTATGTCAGGGTTACACGACGTGTTTCACGTGTCTCAGCTACGGAAGTATATTCCTGATCCTTATCAGCCAGTGGAACTTGAACAAATCGATCTCCAGCCAGATCTAACTTATCAGCCGGATCCTGTTCGGATTGTTGAACGTGATGCCAAAATACTTCGGAACAAGAGGATTCCTATTGTCAAAGTTGAATGGGCTCAGTCTCCTGATGGTGAATTCACATGGGAACTGGAGTCCGACATGCGGAAGAGTTATCCTTATCTTTTTACGAGGTAAATTCTTAATTTCGAGGACGAAATTTCTTTAAGGGGGGTAGGTTGTAACATCCCAACTCCAAAAATTATCCAACTAATTTTAATTAGAAATGGTCTAATAAAATTAGAATCAAATTGAGGAAATTAATTAATTAAGTCATGGGATTAAGGTGAATTATGTGTAATAGTAGTAAATTCAATTTGATCTAAACTACACAATTGATACTCTAATACCACTCTTAAGATTAATTACTTTAAGAATTCAAATCTTCCCTCTTGTGACTCACTCTTCCATTACCATGACACCTCATTGATGAATCAATGAGTCATGTTTCCACTTAACTATAATCCACCCCTATTATTGCATGCAAAACACCTCATTCACTCACTCTAACTTCAGTAAGAATCAGAAACACTTCCACCACAATCTCTTCTCTCACTCACGCCAAACAACCATCACCCCACATAACTCCAATTTCCAAATTTGTTACAAAACTCAAGCTTTTGTCATTTCTCCACAACTTCACCTTGAAACTCAGAGAACTCCTCACATGCAACCTCAGTAAAGGAAATCAGACTGAATTAACACAATTCCAATACCTCACATGCCACTACACAACAACAACCCCAATTTCACCACTTTCAAGCCAATGAGAAAACATGCAGCCCAAAGATCAAACAATTCGTGTACTGTTCCTACTCAGAAACACTTCCTATAAATACCCCTTCACTCCAAGCAATCTCAGCATCAAACCCTCCTCATATTCATAGAGCTAAGCTTAAGGGTTTCAAGAGTCAAGTTTCAACATTTCTGGTCTGGGGTTCGTGGGGCATTTCTGGAGGTTTGCAGTAGCTGTGGTTAGAGCCCAGAAGCAAGGTTAAAGCTTCTTTCCAGGTGGGTTCTTAGGATAGTTAGCTAGTTTCCCCAAATTAAACTTTTGCATGTTAACATAGGAAAATTAGGGAATTGTTGTGTGAGGGGAATTAACTCCCAAATTTCCCTCCATTCTATCTTAGATTATGTAGTTTATGTTTCTGCACTATATCAAATGAGGAATGTAGGTGAAACTATGATAATTTGATGATTTTCGCAAAACAGGGGCCTTTCTGCATGAACTCGCCATGGCGGATGGCTGGCGAGCACTCATGGCGAATAGAAGGTACTGGGCTGAAGAACTTCGCCATGGCGGGCACTTGCTCGCCAGGCGAGTTGTTTAGGTCAGGACCTGGATTTCGCCATGGCGGACTAGCATTTCGCCATAGCGAGATTGTACAGAATGACCTGTAATCCTGCCATGGCGAACAGGTAACTCGCCGTGGCGAGCTTACACAGAACAGCCTGCAACTTTTGATTTTCAAACTGATTTAATCGCTCGTTTTATTTCCTCATCTGAGATAGATAAATTGCAGAAATGTAACTGGCATAATGTTAAATAGAATGTTAATCACAGATGATCTTAGGGTATAATCTAGATTTAATTAAGTTTGTATGTTCCCCGGGATTTGGAAATTCATGGTAGTAATAACACAATTTAGTATCAGTCAGTTAAGAGCGAATTATATCGCACTATGGACTCCCAATGGGATAATCCATTAGGTTATGACTATGTGAGCTTCATGCCGTGACCGAATCGGTTGACGGATATGGCAGGCCTCTGAGACCTGCTCACCTCAGAGTGTCCTAGTGTTAAAATGAATAAGATATGCTTTGTGATACACCTTTATTTATGCTTATGATTTTATGAAATATGTTAGTATGTATGACTGATTAGGATTCCCCGGTGTAGTCACCTTAGGAGGGTAGTAGGACTCACTGAGGCTTAGTAGTCTCACCCCACTCCAAATCAATTTTTTTTCAGATAAACAGGTTGGCTAAGGTATGCTCGTTGGTGTGCTAGCTGCTATGCTTGGAGGATCTGCATTTGTTCTTGCCTTCCTTTATTCCGCATCTTGTTGTATTTCAATCAATCCATGTTGTACCGTTAAATTCATGTTTTTGCTTCCGTTGTATCTTTATCCGTGTTGTACTTAGCACCTGCGTGTGCTCGAATTTCCTCATGTAATAATAATGCACTCGTTATCAATAATAATAATCCACTGATATTCTAGATATTTCATGTGGGGTGTTATATGTCCGATGTCCGTAAAGGAAAATATGATATTTGAACCTAAATGGTTATAAATTCGAAAAACACAAAAAATGATGGAATTTTACCGGAATTGGATTGAAAATATCAAGTTGTGTTAAACTTGATAATTGAATTGTTGGTATAAAAAGATTGGATTGTGTTTTGTCCCTATGTCCCTAAAGTAAATATGATATTTGACCATTTGCGGTTCTAAATTCGAAAAACTAAAAAGCTGATGGAATTTTGTCGGAATAGATTTGAAAATCAAATTTGATATTTGAATCAAGTTGTCCTAAACTTGATAAATTAAAATTGGTGGAATCGGTTGTTGGAATGTAGGATCTCTGATCAACAAATCGCAAAATATGCGGTTCACTCAAGGTGTGCCATTATGCTTTTTTAGCTATTCCTAATTTGATTCTTTAATCACTACTTACGTTTATTGATATTTTATGATGGATTTGGAAAAATGTGATATGTTTTTGCAATCATACACATTATCTTGAATAGGAGCTTAAAATTAATATGTAGTCTTTCAATTTTCCTGATAGTATGTCTGAATGGATCGATTGTGATGTGTCCGATGTCCGTAAATGAAAATATGATATTTGAACCTAAATAGTTCTAAATTCGAAAAACACAAAAAATGATGGAATTTTACCCGAATTGGATTGAAAATATCAAGTTGTGTTAAACTTGATAATTGAATTGTTGGTATAAAAAGGTTGGATTGTGTTTTGTCCCAATGTCCCTAAAGTAAATATGATATTTGACCATTTGCGGTTCTAAATTTGAAAAACGAAAAAGATGATGGAATTTTGTCGGAATAGATTTGAAAATCAAATTTGATATTTGAATCAAGTTGTCCTAAACTTGATAAATTAAAATTGGTGGAATCGGTTGTTGGAATGTAGGGTCTCTGATCAACAAATCGCAAAATATGCGGTTCACTCAAGGTATGCCATTATGCTTTTTTAGCTATTCCTAATTTGATTCTTTAATCACTACTTACGTTTATTGATATTTTATGATGGATTTGGTAAAATGTGATATGTTTTTGCAATCATACACATTATCTTGAATAGGAGCTTAAAATTAATATGTAGTCTTTCAATTTTCCTGATAGTATGTCTGAATGGATCGATTGTGATGTGTCCGATGTCCGTAAATGAAAATATGATATTTGAACCTAAATAGTTCTAAATTCGAAAAACACAAAAAATGATGGAATTTTACCCGAATTGGATTGAAAATATCAAGTTGTGTTAAACTTGATAATTGAATTGTTGGTATAAAAAGGTTGGATTGTGTTTTGTCCCAATGTCCCTAAAGTAAATATGATATTTGACCATTTGCGGTTCTAAATTTGAAAAACGAAAAAGATGATGGAATTTTGTCGGAATAGATTTGAAAATCAAATTTGATATTTGAATCAAGTTGTCCTAAACTTGATAAATTAAAATTGGTGGAATCGGTTGTTGGAATGTAGGGTCTCTGATCAACAAATCGCAAAATATGCGGTTCACTCAAGGTATGCCATTATGCTTTTTTAGCTATTCCTAATTTGATTCTTTAATCACTACTTACGTTTATTGATATTTTATGATGGATTTGGTAAAATGTGATATGTTTTTGCAATCATACACATTATCTTGAATAGGAGCTTAAAATTAATATGTAGTCTTTCAATTTTCCTGATAGTATGTCTGAATGGATCGATTGTGATGTGTCCGATGTCCGTAAATGAAAATATGATATTTGAACCTAAATAGTTCTAAATTCGAAAAACACAAAAAATGATGGAATTTTACCCGAATTGGATTGAAAATATCAAGTTGTGTTAAACTTGATAATTGAATTGTTGGTATAAAAAGGTTGGATTGTGTTTTGTCCCAATGTCCCTAAAGTAAATATGATATTTGACCATTTGCGGTTCTAAATTTGAAAAACGAAAAAGATGATGGAATTTTGTCGGAATAGATTTGAAAATCAAATTTGATATTTGAATCAAGTTGTCCTAAACTTGATAAATTAAAATTGGTGGAATCGGTTGTTGGAATGTAGGGTCTCTGATCAACAAATCGCAAAATATGCGGTTCACTCAAGGTATGCCATTATGCTTTTTTAGCTATTCCTAATTTGATTCTTTAATCACTACTTACGTTTATTGATATTTTATGATGGATTTGGTAAAATGTGATATGTTTTTGCAATCATACACATTATCTTGAATAGGAGCTTAAAATTAATATGTAGTCTTTCAATTTTCCTGATAGTATGTCTGAATGGATCGATTGTGATGTGTCCGATGTCCGTAAATGAAAATATGATATTTGAACCTAAATAGTTCTAAATTCGAAAAACACAAAAAATGATGGAATTTTACCCGAATTGGATTGAAAATATCAAGTTGTGTTAAACTTGATAATTGAATTGTTGGTATAAAAAGGTTGGATTGTGTTTTGTCCCAATGTCCCTAAAGTAAATATGATATTTGACCATTTGCGGTTCTAAATTTGAAAAACGAAAAAGATGATGGAATTTTGTCGGAATAGATTTGAAAATCAAATTTGATATTTGAATCAAGTTGTCCTAAACTTGATAAATTAAAATTGGTGGAATCGGTTGTTGGAATGTAGGGTCTCTGATCAACAAATCGCAAAATATGCGGTTCACTCAAGGTATGCCATTATGCTTTTTTAGCTATTCCTAATTTGATTCTTTAATCACTACTTACGTTTATTGATATTTTATGATGGATTTGGTAAAATGTGATATGTTTTTGCAATCATACACATTATCTTGAATAGGAGCTTAAAATTAATATGTAGTCTTTCAATTTACCTGATAGTATGTCTGAATGGATCGATTGTGATGTGTCCGATGTCCGTAAAGGAAAATATGATATTTGAACCTAAATGGTTATAAATTCGAAAAACACAAAAAATGATGGAATTTTACCGGAATTGGATTGAAAATATCAAGTTGTGTTAAACTTGATAATTGAATTGTTGGTATAAAAAGGTTGGATTGTGTTTTGTCCCTATGTCCCTAAAGTAAATATGATATTTGACCATTTGCGGTTCTAAATTCGAAAAACTAAAAAGCTGATGGAATTTTGTCGGAATAGATTTGAAAATCAAATTTGATATTTGAATCAAGTTGTCCTAAACTTGATAAATTAAAATTGGTGGAATCGGTTGTTGGAATGTAGGATCTCTGATCAACAAATCGCAAAATATGCGGTTCACTCAAGGTGTGCCATTATGCTTTTTTAGCTATTCCTAATTTGATTCTTTAATCACTACTTACGTTTATTGATATTTTATGATGGATTTGGAAAAATGTGATATGTTTTTGCAATCATACACATTATCTTGAATAGGAGCTTAAAATTAATATGTAGTCTTTCAATTTTCCTGATAGTATGTCTGAATGGATCGATTGTGATGTGTCCGATGTCCGTAAATGAAAATATGATATTTGAACCTAAATAGTTCTAAATTCGAAAAACACAAAAAATGATGGAATTTTACCCGAATTGGATTGAAAATATCAAGTTGTGTTAAACTTGATAATTGAATTGTTGGTATAAAAAGGTTGGATTGTGTTTTGTCCCTATGTCCCTAAAGTAAATATGATATTTGACCATTTGCGGTTCTAAATTCGAAAAACTAAAAAGCTGATGGAATTTTGTCGGAATAGATTTGAAAATCAAATTTGATATTTGAATCAAGTTGTCCTAAACTTGATAAATTAAAATTGGTGGAATCGGTTGTTGGAATGTAGGATCTCTGATCAACAAATCGCAAAATATGCGGTTCACTCAAGGTGTGCCATTATGCTTTTTTAGCTATTCCTAATTTGATTCTTTAATCACTACTTACGTTTATTGATATTTTATGATGGATTTGGAAAAATGTGATATGTTTTAGAGATCATACACATTATCGTGAATAGGAGCTTAAAATTAATATGTAGTCTTTCAATTTTCCTGATAGTATGTCTGAAAGGATCGATTGTGATGTGTCCGATGTCCGTAAATGAAAATATGATATTTGAACCTAAATAGTTCTAAATTCGAAAAACACAAAAAATGATGGAATTTTACCCGAATTGGATTGAAAATATCAAGTTGTGTTAAACTTGATAATTGAATTGTTGGTATAAAAAGGTTGGATTGTGTTTTGTCCCAATGTCCCTAAAGTAAATATGATATTTGACCATTTGCGGTTCTAAATTTGAAAAACGAAAAAGATGATGGAATTTTGTCGGAATAGATTTGAAAATCAAATTTGATATTTGAATCAAGTTGTCCTAAACTTGATAAATTAAAATTGGTGGAATCGGTTGTTGGAATGTAGGGTCTCTGATCAACAAATCGCAAAATATGCGGTTCACTCAAGGTATGCCATTATGCTTCTTTAGCTATTCCTAATTTGATTCTTTAATCACTACTTACGTTTATTGATATTTTATGATGGATTTGGTAAAATGTGATATGTTTTTGCAATCATACACATTATCTTGAATAGGAGCTTAAAATTAATATGTAGTCTTTCAATTTACCTGATAGTATGTCTGAATGGATCGATTGTGATGTGTCCGATGTCCGTAAAGGAAAATATGATATTTGAACCTAAATGGTTATAAATTCGAAAAACACAAAAAATGATGGAATTTTACCGGAATTGGATTGAAAATATCAAGTTGTGTTAAACTTGATAATTGAATTGTTGGTATAAAAAGGTTGGATTGTGTTTTGTCCCTATGTCCCTAAAGTAAATATGATATTTGACCATTTGCGGTTCTAAATTCGAAAAACTAAAAAGCTGATGGAATTTTGTCGGAATAGATTTGAAAATCAAATTTGATATTTGAATCAAGTTGTCCTAAACTTGATAAATTAAAATTGGTGGAATCGGTTGTTGGAATGTAGGATCTCTGATCAACAAATCGCAAAATATGCGGTTCACTCAAGGTGTGCCATTATGCTTTTTTAGCTATTCCTAATTTGATTCTTTAATCACTACTTACGTTTATTGATATTTTATGATGGATTTGGAAAAATGTGATATGTTTTTGCAATCATACACATTATCTTGAATAGGAGCTTAAAATTAATATGTAGTCTTTCAATTTTCCTGATAGTATGTCTGAATGGATCGATTGTGATGTGTCCGATGTCCGTAAATGAAAATATGATATTTGAACCTAAATAGTTCTAAATTCGAAAAACACAAAAAATGATGGAATTTTACCCGAATTGGATTGAAAATATCAAGTTGTGTTAAACTTGATAATTGAATTGTTGGTATAAAAAGGTTGGATTGTGTTTTGTCCCAATGTCCCTAAAGTAAATATGATATTTGACCATTTGCGGTTCTAAATTTGAAAAACGAAAAAGATGATGGAATTTTGTCGGAATAGATTTGAAAATCAAATTTGATATTTGAATCAAGTTGTCCTAAACTTGATAAATTAAAATTGGTGGAATCGGTTGTTGGAATGTAGGGTCTCTGATCAACAAATCGCAAAATATGCGGTTCACTCAAGGTATGCCATTATGCTTTTTTAGCTATTCCTAATTTGATTCTTTAATCACTACTTACGTTTATTGATATTTTATGATGGATTTGGTAAAATGTGATATGTTTTTGCAATCATACACATTATCTTGAATAGGAGCTTAAAATTAATATGTAGTCTTTCAATTTTCCTGATAGTATGTCTGAATGGATCGATTGTGATGTGTCCGATGTCCGTAAATGAAAATATGATATTTGAACCTAAATAGTTCTAAATTCGAAAAACACAAAAAATGATGGAATTTTACCCGAATTGGATTGAAAATATCAAGTTGTGTTAAACTTGATAATTGAATTGTTGGTATAAAAAGGTTGGATTGTGTTTTGTCCCAATGTCCCTAAAGTAAATATGATATTTGACCATTTGCGGTTCTAAATTTGAAAAACGAAAAAGATGATGGAATTTTGTCGGAATAGATTTGAAAATCAAATTTGATATTTGAATCAAGTTGTCCTAAACTTGATAAATTAAAATTGGTGGAATCGGTTGTTGGAATGTAGGGTCTCTGATCAACAAATCGCAAAATATGCGGTTCACTCAAGGTATGCCATTATGCTTTTTTAGCTATTCCTAATTTGATTCTTTAATCACTACTTACGTTTATTGATATTTTATGATGGATTTGGTAAAATGTGATATGTTTTTGCAATCATACACATTATCTTGAATAGGAGCTTAAAATTAATATGTAGTCTTTCAATTTACCTGATAGTATGTCTGAATGGATCGATTGTGATGTGTCCGATGTCCGTAAAGGAAAATATGATATTTGAACCTAAATGGTTATAAATTCGAAAAACACAAAAAATGATGGAATTTTACCGGAATTGGATTGAAAATATCAAGTTGTGTTAAACTTGATAATTGAATTGTTGGTATAAAAAGGTTGGATTGTGTTTTGTCCCTATGTCCCTAAAGTAAATATGATATTTGACCATTTGCGGTTCTAAATTCGAAAAACTAAAAAGCTGATGGAATTTTGTCGGAATAGATTTGAAAATCAAATTTGATATTTGAATCAAGTTGTCCTAAACTTGATAAATTAAAATTGGTGGAATCGGTTGTTGGAATGTAGGATCTCTGATCAACAAATCGCAAAATATGCGGTTCACTCAAGGTGTGCCATTATGCTTTTTTAGCTATTCCTAATTTGATTCTTTAATCACTACTTACGTTTATTGATATTTTATGATGGATTTGGAAAAATGTGATATGTTTTAGAGATCATACACATTATCGTGAATAGGAGCTTAAAATTAATATGTAGTCTTTCAATTTTCCTGATAGTATGTCTGAAAGGATCGATTGTGATGTGTCCGATGTCCGTAAATGAAAATATGATATTTGAACCTAAATAGTTCTAAATTCGAAAAACACAAAAAATGATGGAATTTTACCCGAATTGGATTGAAAATATCAAGTTGTGTTAAACTTGATAATTGAATTGTTGGTATAAAAAGGTTGGATTGTGTTTTGTCCCAATGTCCCTAAAGTAAATATGATATTTGACCATTTGCGGTTCTAAATTTGAAAAACGAAAAAGATGATGGAATTTTGTCGGAATAGATTTGAAAATCAAATTTGATATTTGAATCAAGTTGTCCTAAACTTGATAAATTAAAATTGGTGGAATCGGTTGTTGGAATGTAGGGTCTCTGATCAACAAATCGCAAAATATGCGGTTCACTCAAGGTATGCCATTATGCTTTTTTAGCTATTCCTAATTTGATTCTTTAATCACTACTTACGTTTATTGATATTTTATGATGGATTTGGTAAAATGTGATATGTTTTTGCAATCATACACATTATCTTGAATAGGAGCTTAAAATTAATATGTAGTCTTTCAATTTACCTGATAGTATGTCTGAATGGATCGATTGTGATGTGTCCGATGTCCGTAAAGGAAAATATGATATTTGAACCTAAATGGTTATAAATTCGAAAAACACAAAAAATGATGGAATTTTACCGGAATTGGATTGAAAATATCAAGTTGTGTTAAACTTGATAATTGAATTGTTGGTATAAAAAGGTTGGATTGTGTTTTGTCCCTATGTCCCTAAAGTAAATGTAACATCCCAAATTAATTAATAGAGGGATTATTAATTAATGGGTATTAAAGAAAAATATTGGGATTAATTGGAAGTATTCCAATTTATAGAGAAGGGAAAAATATGAAATAAGTGAGAGCTTGTCAAACTAGTAAGTAATTAAAATGAGGAAGTTGTATGACATTATATTGGTATAAGTGGGACCCACTCTTTAAAGAAAATAAGAGTAACTAAGAATATCCTTTCCATTTCATTTTTACAGAAACAAAAAAAAGGGAAACTCCTTCTTCTTCCCTCCTCACGCCTTCATGCTCCAATTCCACCTCCTTGAGCCAAATCAGCCCCAAACTTCACATGCAACACAAGAGTTAGACTCTTTTGACCTGAAGAATGAAGGATAACATCTCAACAAACACTCCTTCCCCTTCAATTTATTCTCACGCCCAAAAACCCCTTTTCTAACCCTCTTGTTTCAAACTTCTTCTCATGGTCTGCATGTGTTGAATTCGTGGTGCTGTGGTAATGGAATTGTTGTTCTAAAAATAGAAATTAAGAGATAATGGACATAGGTTGTTAATGGAAGTTTTGGAACAATTGGAATTTGGAGGTTTTACTCAACTATCCATGAGGATGTTTCTTCAGCATAATTAATAACTCTTTGATGGCAAACACTTGGAGTAGTTTGTTATCAGTGCTGTTTATGTATAGAGGTAAGAAAATCCAATCTTTCTAAACTCATGAAATTCCCTTTTACAATTCCAACAATTGATTAATTCTCCTTCAATCGGTGTTGCATACATGTCTAATCTCTTCAAACTCGACCTCTGAGCTGTTGGTTATGTTTGGGTATCATAAAGAAGTGAGAAATCGATGGAAATTGCAGAAATTGCGTTTTCTGCACTGTGCAACTCGCCCTGGCGGGAGCCTGCGGGAGCCTGCGGAAGCCTGCGGAGTCCTGCGAGGAGCTGCGGGCGACCTGCGAGGAGCTGCGGGCGACCTGCGAGGAGCTGCGGGCAACCAGCGGTAGTCTGCAGCAAGGTGCTGCCACCCTTGGGAAATCCTTTTCAAGCCTTGGTAAGTTGTCCAATACCTTTTTTAACCCTTTCTTAAGTCGTGTAGAGGTTGTTCTATGATCCTAAACTTAGCAAGCCTTCAAGCAATCATTAATTCATTTCCAATTCTATTCCTTCTAGTGTACAATCGGGGTTCAAGAGATGTCCTATTGCTGGAAGGTTCGTGGTTGTTGCTGCATCTGTGTAGAGCTTCAATCTCCAGGTGGGTTCTTTAGGCTAGTTTAGCTAGTTTTCCCCATAATAATGATTATGCATGATAACAATTAGGAATTAGGAAATGTTGTGCGAGAGGGGTTAAATCCCAAACTCCTCTCCATTTTATTTCATATTATGTTAATTATCTGTTAATGCACTGTCTAAAATGAGGGTTGTAGGTGTTAGTTTGAAAAATCATGATTTCTGCAAAACAGGACAATTCTGCATGAACTCGCTCCAGCGAGTAGTTGGCGAGCGTTCATGGCGAGCTGGGTTCTGGGCTGATGAAACTTGCCATGGCGAGCTACTGCTCGCCACAGCGAGTTGATTTAGGTCAGGACCTATAATCTCGCCATAGCGAGCTGGTGACTCGCCAGGGCGAGCTGGTGACTCGCCAGGGCGAGCTGGTACAGAATCGTCCACATTTTACATTTATTCTTGAAACTTCAAACACTCGTTTTATACCCTCATTAGAGTCAGATAATTTGTATTAACGTACATGACATAATGTCGAATAGAATGTTAGTCACAGATAATCTTCAGGGCATAACCTAGAATTAATTAGGAATGTATGCTCCCCGGGATTTTGGGAATTATGGTAGTAAGAATACAATTTTAGTATCAGTCAAATCAGATGCGACCTATGTCGCCAATGTGGACTCCCAATGGGATAATCCATCAGGATGTGTATTATGTGAGCTTCATGCCGTGACCGAATCGGTTGACGGATAGGGCAGGCCTCTGAGACAGGCTCACCTCAGAGTGTCCTTGTGTTTAAAACGAACAAGATTAATTATGTGTTACACCTTATCATTATTTATGGATTATGTTATGTATATAAATATTATGTTACGACTGATTAGGTGCCCCCGGTGTAGTCACCTCTAGGAGGGTAGTAGGACTCACTGAGGCTTAGTAGTCTCACCCCACTCCAAATCAATTTTTTTTTAGGTAGACAGGTTAACCGAAGCAAGGACCGGGACGGAGCTGATGTTTGGAGCCGAGCTTGATTCATCAGATTTGAAGACTGTAGTCTTCTTCTTTGTTTTAGATTTAATCTGTTTATCTTAGAATTCTTTCGTTTCCGCTGTATATTCTACTTTGATTATCTTGTATCTCAAACAAGTTGTATCTTGTTTATTCTAAATCAGAAATTTATTTGTACTCAGATGCCATTATGTATGTCTCGACTAAATATTCTAGGTATTTTAGTTGGGGCGTTATAATTGGTATCAGAGCAGGTCGATCTAGTATCGGACCTTGCCATGAGTCAGAACAATTCTTTCCCAAACAATACAGACCCTTTGGATCTGGACTGTTTACGCTGAAACCATCGCGTGCTGAGCCTGATCAACTCAGTATTGTGTATGGTAGGCAGTGTATTATGGTTTAGAACTGAAGTGAACTCTGAAATTCCAGCGTTAACATCGTAGTGAAGCGCAATCAAGGAACTGTCATTGGAGGACAACCTTATAAGTGGATTTTGAAGCAGTGGCAGATGGTGTCACAGGAGTAAGGTGCGTAACTTAAGACCGGAGTAAAGACTGCAGCTTGAAGGAAAGTAAGTGTATCCTCAAGACTGAAGTGCGCAGTGCACAACAGTATCCCACTGACACAGTGAGTCAGGTGAATTTTCTAAGCCTAGAGTTACACTACCCTATCAGGAGCTAAGTCCAACCAAGTTTAGGAAACCCTCAGCAATCTATACCAGTAGACAGTCAATCAATCTGGTCAATACTTGAGAAGTATGAGTGTTATACTAAGTGTAAATTGGAAACCACAGAATAACCTTTCTCAAATCTGTTTCACTCGCTAAGCGAGTAATTACTCGCTGCAGCGAGCTTAGCAGACTACTACTGCTACAATTGCTGCCTCACTCCCTGTCCAACAGTTTTAGCCTTGATGTTAGTCTCCAACTCTTTCATAACCTTACCATCCTACCTTCTGGCCTTAGGATAAGCGATTCGTAACTACCTTGTGTGTGCAAAGATTCATCTGTATTAGGAACATTTAGCCGAACCTCATTTCTGTCCACTTGATTTGAAATCCCTATTTAGCTAAGCCTAAACCAAGATTATCAAACCTTAAGGTTCTCAATGGAACGAGGACATACTTCTTATGGAAAACCAACACTTGAAATAGGAATTAGTAAACCAAGCATGTTGCTAAATGTCTAGTTATCTAGAGTATGTGAGAAGCTCCTAGATGTTTAAAGTTAGGTAGCCTTAGGTAAACTCTCTTAACTCTTAGAAGTCTATACCTGAATTGGACCAACGAAGACTCAGTCTTGACTAATCACAGTAGCTAGACTTTCCTTTTAGCGGTACCACATCCAACGTGACACATTAAGTATTAGCACATAAATAAGTAATCATAATAACCAAACTTAGCATAGTGGACCTGACATACATCATCGTAACAGGAATCCAATAAAGACTTAAGCAACATGTAGCAGTAGAGATTTAAAATCCAAACTTCTTCCCTAAACCACTAGTTGTCAAAGTGCGAGACAGGAACCCTTAGGTACCGAGAAGTCTGACAGATAGTAAATTTCTAGTAACCACACAAACCACCTAAGCTAGTCTATAGAACAATTATCATCGAACGATTAGATGCCAAAAATAGAACCTAACCTTGTAAGTCTAAACATACCTCCCATCACAACTAGGAATACTCTTTTGGCAATACCGTACCTAAGGAATCACATTAAATACCATCACCTCTATGTTCCTAGATCAGTGACCCAGTATAGTTAACCTGTTAAATGTTTCCAACAATATAGACCTTAAGACGAATCACACAGGTTAGAGAAATCAAGATATGGACCCGAGCACATTCCAGTATCCTTTTCGATGTCCTTCCATTAGACCATCCTCTAGAACACCTATATCTTGTATTCTCTTGCCGTGAACCTATAAAGTAAACACCTAAGATTATTCCTTTAGATGTCAGCGACTTGGTGTAACCTGTCAATAATTACCGGTAGTCGCATCAGATTAAGTATAGCTAGTATCACCGTTAAGTATTACCGTTAGCTCTAATAGTTGACGAATCGATCCGTAATTACCTTGTCATTGAATAGCTTAGAGACCGGAAGCTCAGTTTCATAATAGGATTGACCTTTTCTAGACGTATTCAACCTTTGAACCAGTTAGTTGAGAAATCAATAGTATTAGTTAACCATACAACAGAGTTATCATTCTGCCATCATTAGATTTGTAGTATGTACCAGAAACCTGCTCGCTAGCTAGTTCAAGGATTAGACTCTATCGGCCGTTTTTATCAAAGCTTTAGTATCAAACCGTAGGAAACATGTTCTGATAAATGTAACGTATGAGAGACCTTATTAGTGACACTTGTCACCTAGACCAGTTTTCCAGCCGTGTATTACTACCCAGAGAAAAGAGATTAAGTTTAACATTAGCTCCAATTAGACACTGATAACCTTAACTATTCCAGCACCTGTCAGCTGAGAGATTACCAAGTAGAACTAAACCTTCCTGTGAGACATTTGCAGCTAAAGACTTGAGTAAAGACTTAGTTGTCCCAGCCAGAGAGAAATAGGAAAGTAGAATTATGGGGTATAGGTCTGTACCCAAAAGGAGACCAAACTTCAGTTGTCTGTATATACATGGACCCTCTTTTAGCCTTTGATTCGAGCCGAACAATGTTCAAATTTCCCGTTCGTAATTTTTGGAACACTACGAACGCGTATTCGCTCTAACTTGTCTGAGTTACGTTCCAGACGCATATACCTTCTCGTGTTTAAACTGCCTATCAACCAAGTACATCACACGAAACCAAACCAGATGCAACTACCCAACATTATCGACGTCAGTCAGTCGCACTGATTTCGTGAAGCATCACTCTTAAGTAATCCTACTCTGTGCAATTAGTCTTTCAGCTACGCCGCTAAGTAACTCAGTCGTATTTGTGGAAATCAATTGCCTGGAAATCCACGAATAGCCTTCGATTCAACTCTCAAACGTCAGTTAACCTGTTAGGTAGCAATTTCATCTGTTCTGACACAAATGACTCTGCTCAGTGTCAGCAAATAAATTAAACTTCATATGTTCGAAACATGTAACCGGAATTCTGGATTTTGTAGTTAACTGTATTCGTCGGAACTTCCCAGCCAAATTCAGATTTAAGGTCATAGTTAATTCCTATTCAGAGAAATTCAGTCGCTCTAACGACACCAGTATTGAGAATTCAACCTCTCAGTTTCCTTCCTAAATTCATGTTATCTTAGTGTGTTAAGCTCAAGTGACTCTGTCGTATGTCCGACCTTTCCAGTCTTATTTCAATAATCTTGTGAGATCAAGTGATCAGCCTGAGTAACTTGACCCGGGTACTCCGACTCCAAGCCTAGACTTCTTCAGCCAGTTCATATAAGAGAATGGATTAAATCACTCATTAGAGTAATGTTTCATGTCAATCAAACCCGTACTGTTATCATAAGGATTCGTCGGTTAGTTCGGCAGACCGTCCTAAGCTTTGCCAATCTTTTCAGCCTGAGTTATACAAGAGCTAATCAAGAGTGTTCAAACTGGACGAGTTTAGAACCCGACTTATTAGACAAGCTCCGCGCAACACATGTCAGCGAAAGACCTTGAAACGAGAGTAACCCTTAACTTCAAGAGATGATTTGAACCTAAGTGCATACGCATGTTGGAAGTGCAACTTGATCACCGTGTTGGGCCAGGATGGATTAAATTGTAGGTGGGATTTTATCGGACAACTATAGATTCATCTGCAGGCGAGTCTGACTCGTTAGCAGAAGAATCAGTAGTATTTAGACAATTTTCCACTCGTTTTATATTTAAATCGATCCTGGAGTAGTAGACGACACCGTGGTCTAGATGTGTATACGACATGATATGCATAAAGGTGCTCAGAAAGGAGAAGCGTCTATAAGGACAGATTTGCGTAATACCAAAAAGAAACGTTCGGAGTTGACCCCAAGTTAAGTATGTACCAGCCAGGCCAGATACCAACCTTCTAAGACAGTGAGGTACTGGGAAACGATGTCGATCGTTGTAAGAGAAGTCTAGCTGTATTAGAAGTATGGGAGTTTGAGTCAGAACTAAGATAGTCTGACCCTGTCAGAAGGTGACAGTAAGTACTTGATCAGTGTACTCGGCACTGGAACCTTAAAGTATGCAAGGATAACCTTTAACCAGTAACCTTAAGAGAGGAAAGTTTTATTCCAAGGGATTGTATACTTCAAACTGAAGAATAGACTAAGTGCAGTTCCATATGCAAACCTAAACGACCTACCCTGTTGTGGAATGAAGGAATTCTGAATTTCGAGGACGAAATTTCTTTAAGGAGGGTAGATTGTAACATCCCAAATTAATTAATAGAGGGATTATTAATTAATGGGTATTAAAGAAAAATATTGGGATTAATTGGAAGTATTCCAATTTATAGAGAAGGGAAAAATATGAAATAAGTGAGAGCTTGTCAAACTAGTAAGTAATTAAAATGAGGAAGTTGTATGACATTATATTGGTATAAGTGGGACCCACTCTTTAAAGAAAATAAGAGTAACTAAGAATATCCTTTCCATTTCATTTTTACAGAAACAAAAAAAAGGGAAACTCCTTCTTCTTCCCTCCTCACGCCTTCATGCTCCAATTCCACCTCCTTGAGCCAAATCAGCCCCAAACTTCACATGCAACACAAGAGTTAGACTCTTTTGACCTGAAGAATGAAGGATAACATCTCAACAAACACTCCTTCCCCTTCAATTTATTCTCACGCCCAAAAACCCCTTTTCTAACCCTCTTGTTTCAAACTTCTTCTCATGGTCTGCATGTGTTGAATTCGTGGTGCTGTGGTAATGGAATTGTTGTTCTAAAAATAGAAATTAAGAGATAATGGACATAGGTTGTTAATGGAAGTTTTGGAACAATTGGAATTTGGAGGTTTTACTCAACTATCCATGAGGATGTTTCTTCAGCATAATTAATAACTCTTTGATGGCAAACACTTGGAGTAGTTTGTTATCAGTGCTGTTTATGTATAGAGGTAAGAAAATCCAATCTTTCTAAACTCATGAAATTCCCTTTTACAATTCCAACAATTGATTAATTCTCCTTCAATCGGTGTTGCATACATGTCTAATCTCTTCAAACTCGACCTCTGAGCTGTTGGTTATGTTTGGGTATCATAAAGAAGTGAGAAATCGATGGAAATTGCAGAAATTGCGTTTTCTGCACTGTGCAACTCGCCCTGGCGGGAGCCTGCGGGAGCCTGCGGAAGCCTGCGGAGTCCTGCGAGGAGCTGCGGGCGACCTGCGAGGAGCTGCGGGCGACCTGCGAGGAGCTGCGGGCGACCTGCGAGGAGCTGCGGGCAACCAGCGGTAGTCTGCAGCAAGGTGCTGCCACCCTTGGGAAATCCTTTTCAAGCCTTGGTAAGTTGTCCAATACCTTTTTTAACCCTTTCTTAAGTCGTGTAGAGGTTGTTCTATGATCCTAAACTTAGCAAGCCTTCAAGCAATCATTAATTCATTTCCAATTCTATTCCTTCTAGTGTACAATCGGGGTTCAAGAGATGTCCTATTGCTGGAAGGTTCGTGGTTGTTGCTGCATCTGTGTAGAGCTTCAATCTCCAGGTGGGTTCTTTAGGCTAGTTTAGCTAGTTTTCCCCATAATAATGATTATGCATGATAACAATTAGGAATTAGGAAATGTTGTGCGAGAGGGGTTAAATCCCAAACTCCTCTCCATTTTATTTCATATTATGTTAATTATCTGTTAATGCACTGTCTAAAATGAGGGTTGTAGGTGTTAGTTTGAAAAATCATGATTTCTGCAAAACAGGACAATTCTGCATGAACTCGCTCCAGCGAGTAGTTGGCGAGCGTTCATGGCGAGCTGGGTTCTGGGCTGATGAAACTTGCCATGGCGAGCTACTGCTCGCCACAGCGAGTTGATTTAGGTCAGGACCTATAATCTCGCCATAGCGAGCTGGTGACTCGCCAGGGCGAGCTGGTACAGAATCGTCCACATTTTACATTTATTCTTGAAACTTCAAACACTCGTTTTATACCCTCATTAGAGTCAGATAATTTGTATTAACGTACATGACATAATGTCGAATAGAATGTTAGTCACAGATAATCTTCAGGGCATAACCTAGAATTAATTAGGAATGTATGCTCCCCGGGATTTTGGGAATTATGGTAGTAAGAATACAATTTTAGTATCAGTCAAATCAGATGCGACCTATGTCGCCAATGTGGACTCCCAATGGGATAATCCATCAGGATGTGTATTATGTGAGCTTCATGCCGTGACCGAATCGGTTGACGGATAGGGCAGGCCTCTGAGACAGGCTCACCTCAGAGTGTCCTTGTGTTTAAAACGAACAAGATTAATTATGTGTTACACCTTATCATTATTTATGGATTATGTTATGTATATAAATATTATGTTACGACTGATTAGGTGCCCCCGGTGTAGTCACCTCTAGGAGGGTAGTAGGACTCACTGAGGCTTAGTAGTCTCACCCCACTCCAAATCAATTTTTTTTTAGGTAGACAGGTTAACCGAAGCAAGGACCGGGACGGAGCTGATGTTTGGAGCCGAGCTTGATTCATCAGATTTGAAGACTGTAGTCTTCTTCTTTGTTTTAGATTTAATCTGTTTATCTTAGAATTCTTTCGTTTCCGCTGTATATTCTACTTTGATTATCTTGTATCTCAAACAAGTTGTATCTTGTTTATTCTAAATCAGAAATTTATTTGTACTCAGATGCCATTATGTATGTCTCGACTAAATATTCTAGGTATTTTAGTTGGGGCGTTATAGTAAATATGATATTTGACCATTTGCGGTTCTAAATTCGAAAAACTAAAAAGCTGATGGAATTTTGTCGGAATAGATTTGAAAATCAAATTTGATATTTGAATCAAGTTGTCCTAAACTTGATAAATTAAAATTGGTGGAATCGGTTGTTGGAATGTAGGATCTCTGATCAACAAATCGCAAAATATGCGGTTCACTCAAGGTGTGCCATTATGCTTTTTTAGCTATTCCTAATTTGATTCTTTAATCACTACTTACGTTTATTGATATTTTATGATGGATTTGGAAAAATGTGATATGGTTTTGCAATCATACACATTATCTTGAATAGGAGCTTAAAATTAATATGTAGTCTTTCAATTTTCCTGATAGTATGTCTGAATGGATCGATTGTGATGTGTCCGATGTCCGTAAATGAAAATATGATATTTGAACCTAAATAGTTCTAAATTCGAAAAACACAAAAAATGATGGAATTTTACCCGAATTGGATTGAAAATATCAAGTTGTGTTAAACTTGATAATTGAATTGTTGGTATAAAAAGGTTGGATTGTGTTTTGTCCCAATGTCCCTAAAGTAAATATGATATTTGACCATTTGCGGTTCTAAATTTGAAAAACGAAAAAGATGATGGAATTTTGTCGGAATAGATTTGAAAATCAAATTTGATATTTGAATCAAGTTGTCCTAAACTTGATAAATTAAAATTGGTGGAATCGGTTGTTGGAATGTAGGGTCTCTGATCAACAAATCGCAAAATATGCGGTTCACTCAAGGTATGCCATTATGCTTTTTTAGCTATTCCTAATTTGATTCTTTAATCACTACTTACGTTTATTGATATTTTATGATGGATTTGGTAAAATGTGATATGTTTTTGCAATCATACACATTATCTTGAATAGGAGCTTAAAATTAATATGTAGTCTTTCAATTTTCCTGATAGTATGTCTGAATGGATCGATTGTGATGTGTCCGATGTCCGTAAATGAAAATATGATATTTGAACCTAAATAGTTCTAAATTCGAAAAACACAAAAAATGATGGAATTTTACCCGAATTGGATTGAAAATATCAAGTTGTGTTAAACTTGATAATTGAATTGTTGGTATAAAAAGGTTGGATTGTGTTTTGTCCCAATGTCCCTAAAGTAAATATGATATTTGACCATTTGCGGTTCTAAATTTGAAAAACGAAAAAGATGATGGAATTTTGTCGGAATAGATTTGAAAATCAAATTTGATATTTGAATCAAGTTGTCCTAAACTTGATAAATTAAAATTGGTGGAATCGGTTGTTGGAATGTAGGGTCTCTGATCAACAAATCGCAAAATATGCGGTTCACTCAAGGTATGCCATTATGCTTTTTTAGCTATTCCTAATTTGATTCTTTAATCACTACTTACGTTTATTGATATTTTATGATGGATTTGGTAAAATGTGATATGTTTTTGCAATCATACACATTATCTTGAATAGGAGCTTAAAATTAATATGTAGTCTTTCAATTTACCTGATAGTATGTCTGAATGGATCGATTGTGATGTGTCCGATGTCCGTAAAGGAAAATATGATATTTGAACCTAAATGGTTATAAATTCGAAAAACACAAAAAATGATGGAATTTTACCGGAATTGGATTGAAAATATCAAGTTGTGTTAAACTTGATAATTGAATTGTTGGTATAAAAAGGTTGGATTGTGTTTTGTCCCTATGTCCCTAAAGTAAATATGATATTTGACCATTTGCGGTTCTAAATTCGAAAAACTAAAAAGCTGATGGAATTTTGTCGGAATAGATTTGAAAATCAAATTTGATATTTGAATCAAGTTGTCCTAAACTTGATAAATTAAAATTGGTGGAATCGGTTGTTGGAATGTAGGATCTCTGATCAACAAATCGCAAAATATGCGGTTCACTCAAGGTGTGCCATTATGCTTTTTTAGCTATTCCTAATTTGATTCTTTAATCACTACTTACGTTTATTGATATTTTATGATGGATTTGGAAAAATGTGATATGTTTTTGCAATCATACACATTATCTTGAATAGGAGCTTAAAATTAATATGTAGTCTTTCAATTTTCCTGATAGTATGTCTGAATGGATCGATTGTGATGTGTCCGATGTCCGTAAATGAAAATATGATATTTGAACCTAAATAATTCTAAATTCGAAAAACACAAAAAATGATGGAATTTTACCCGAATTGGATTGAAAATATCAAGTTGTGTTAAACTTGATAATTGAATTGTTGGTATAAAAAGGTTGGATTGTGTTTTGTCCCTATGTCCCTAAAGTAAATATGATATTTGACCATTTGCGGTTCTAAATTCGAAAAACTAAAAAGCTGATGGAATTTTGTCGGAATAGATTTGAAAATCAAATTTGATATTTGAATCAAGTTGTCCTAAACTTGATAAATTAAAATTGGTGGAATCGGTTGTTGGAATGTAGGGTCTCTGATCAACAAATCGCAAAATATGCGGTTCACTCAAGGTATGCCATTATGCTTTTTTAGCTATTCCTAATTTGATTCTTTAATCACTACTTACGTTTATTGATATTTTATGATGGATTTGGTAAAATGTGATATGTTTTTGCAATCATACACATTATCTTGAATAGGAGCTTAAAATTAATATGTAGTCTTTCAATTTTCCTGATAGTATGTCTGAATGGATCGATTGTGATGTGTCCGATGTCCGTAAATGAAAATATGATATTTGAACCTAAATAGTTCTAAATTCGAAAAACACAAAAAATGATGGAATTTTACCCGAATTGGATTGAAAATATCAAGTTGTGTTAAACTTGATAATTGAATTGTTGGTATAAAAAGGTTGGATTGTGTTTTGTCCCAATGTCCCTAAAGTAAATATGATATTTGACCATTTGCGGTTCTAAATTTGAAAAACGAAAAAGATGATGGAATTTTGTCGGAATAGATTTGAAAATCAAATTTGATATTTGAATCAAGTTGTCCTAAACTTGATAAATTAAAATTGGTGGAATCGGTTGTTGGAATGTAGGGTCTCTGATCAACAAATCGCAAAATATGCGGTTCACTCAAGGTATGCCATTATGCTTTTTTAGCTATTCCTAATTTGATTCTTTAATCACTACTTACGTTTATTGATATTTTATGATGGATTTGGTAAAATGTGATATGTTTTTGCAATCATACACATTATCTTGAATAGGAGCTTAAAATTAATATGTAGTCTTTCAATTTACCTGATAGTATGTCTGAATGGATCGATTGTGATGTGTCCGATGTCCGTAAAGGAAAATATGATATTTGAACCTAAATGGTTATAAATTCGAAAAACACAAAAAATGATGGAATTTTACCGGAATTGGATTGAAAATATCAAGTTGTGTTAAACTTGATAATTGAATTGTTGGTATAAAAAGGTTGGATTGTGTTTTGTCCCTATGTCCCTAAAGTAAATATGATATTTGACCATTTGCGGTTCTAAATTCGAAAAACAAAAAAGATGATGGAATTTTGTCGGAATAGATTTGAAAATCAAATTTGATATTTGAATCAAGTTGTCCTAAACTTGATAAATTAAAATTGATGGAATCGGTTGTTGGAATGTAGGATCTCTGATCAACAAATCGCAAAATATGCGGTTCACTCAAGGTATGCCATTATGCTTTTTTAGCTATTCCTAATTTGATTCTTTAATCACTACTTACGTTTATTGATATTTTATGATGGATTTGGAAAAATGTGATATGTTTTTGCAATCATACACATTATCTTGAATAGGAGCTTAAAATTAATATGTTGTAAGACCCCTAATTCTACTGTATCGTACTGTATCGTACGCAAGTTATAAGCGTAAGTAGTGGCTAAGAGTTTTTTAGGGTTTCTGTAAGTTAATTTCATAAGTATCGTGTAATAACAGCGTTATTGCTGAGTTGGAACTGGTTTTGGATTCGTGTACTATTTAAGCCCAGGCTTTTGGTTCTTAGTCCTCTTTTATATACGAGAACGTTCCTGTGCTTTCAGAATTTTGAGTTTCGACTTTCTCCGTTTATTGGAAAAACGAGTAGAAAACAATACCCGCTGCCTAAAATTTTACGGTTTCTGTTTTCCGTCGAATTTTAATTGGAGACTTTATATATCGGCGCGAGTTGGAATCTAACTTCAGAATATTTTTGGGAGCTAAGGAAATAAATCTCAGTCGGAGAATAAAGTTTAGCGATAATATTTGGAAACGGTTTACGACGGACGTTTATTGGTTAGATTTTATATTTTTGAGATTTCCGTCCGTTAGCGAGGTGCGACTCGCCGAGAGCAAACGCGATGAGCTGAGTAGCGTAAAGTGGATATTTGTTCAAAAAGTAATCATGAGTGAATTGGATCCAAGGGCTAGGGTTTAGCCTTGCAAAAGTTAGTTTGATCCAATGGCCTAGATTGCACAAGAGTGTTTAGAATAGTAAGGAGGTTTATGTTTTGTCTTAGAAGCAAAAAAATCACAAAACTCTTCCTCTTTCTCCTCACTCTCTCGGCCGAACTCTCTCTCACTCTCATCATCCATTCAAATTTCATTTCTCATCTTCTCAAAGCTTGGATCTTTGGCTTACTAAGGGATCACTTGCAATTAAGGTAACTAACCTCCTCTTTCCCTCATTATGTTCATGAACCTCTTGGATTTTTAAAGTTGTAAGTTTTGTGTTCTTGAGAAAATTCATGAGAAAAGTGGTTATTAATTCATAGGAGGTTTTATTTAGTAGTAGTATAACCTATTCAAGCCTAGCATGGATGATTCTCATGGTTGTTTTAAAAGTTTTCACAAAATTTTTGTTAGGGTTTTAAGAAAATTTTGAAAGAGATCATAAACTTGGATTGTGTTGTATGATTTTGGTTTTGAAGTTAGTTTTGAGCTTTTTGACAAAATGGATTGGTGAATATGAATTTTGTTTCGAAAAATAAGAAAAAAAAAATTTCTCGTGTTCTTGAGCGACTCGAAGAACACAATTCAGAAAAAATTTATTTCGAGTTTCAAAAAGAGTCGGGTATACGATCGAATATCGTTACGAGCTAACACATGTGGGCTAGGGTTTCAAATGAAAAAAAATGTGTAGGGTTGCCCTTTTTGCCTCATTTGGCCGTGGCACCCATATAGGGTTCGAGGAATCGAATTTCGAAAATTGTTTAGAGGCAAATAGCTTCCCATGATCATTGATTAATTGTTTGATTGGTTATGGGATGTTTTGAAAAGAAAATGATCACTTGCCTTAAGAAAAACCTTATTTGAGATTTCTCGAAATTTGCGATTCGACTCTATAATTTCTAAATCGTTTTGATAAGTGCTAGTTAGGTATTATGGGATATTACCATGCTTTTAGAAGTGAAAAAAAATTGTGTGGAGGGGTGATTTCTAAAAATTTGGCCGTGGCCTTCTTGTGGGGAGGGGGAAATTCCAAAAATTTTTCTAAGTCCACAATTGTGTGAAAATTTTGTGTGTGTTGGATAAACTTAGTTTTGAAGAAAAATGAGTATAGGAAAGGTTGTTAGGAAGAAAAAAATGTGTAACTTGTGACGCAAGAAAACTTCGATTTTTCATAAAAATATTTTTGAAAAGTTTTAGTTGTGTTTCAAATGGTTTTGTTGTGTGTGGGACAAGTCCTTGAAGTGGAAAAATCCAAAATGGTTTTAGTTTATGATTTGAAAACAAAATGACTTTCGTGTTATAAAAATAGTACAATTAACGTCGTGAATTTTTAAACACTATGAGAATAACCTGAAATCATTGAGGGATAGCTTTAGAAAGTACCTTAGACCCCTCTGGAGCTTTGAGAGCAAGTTTCGTTTCGATAGGATAAACGAGGAATATTTTATTGATTGTACGCTGCTTAACTTTTAGGTAGCGCGTATCGTAGATTTGACGAGAAAAAGTAACGGAAGCTTGCTAAGGTAAGGGCTCCACTTTATTTCCGTCTTTTAAAACGGTTACGACATGCTTGGTTTGCTGTTTATGCTTTGCTGTGTGCTGTGGCATGTTTGTACTTATGTATTCTCATTGATGAGAAGGTGGTTATATTCACATATGTTTTGTTACCTATGCTATTAGGTTATGTGAATGTTTGCATGAGCATATATGATTGCGTGCGTCGGATAGGACTGCGCGGGGATTTTGTCTGTGTGACTATCCTGTATATGCCAAAGAGAATATATGCCATGCATTTCATAGTTGCGTGCCTAGGTGTATGTCTGTGTGACTTTGCCTACGTACCGGGCGTTGACTGTGTGACTTCGCCAAATCCTACTGGATTTTATTGAGTCGGTGGTTGTCTGTGTGACTCACCCGGTGTTATCCCACCGTGATTGTTTTGGTATTGTCTGTGTGACTCTACCTGGTGTTATCCCACCACTAGTAGGAGGTGTTATCCCACCTGAGACCTACGCCTTCTATAGAGAGGTTGATTCCGGAATCCATGCATGTGAAAAAGACCCAGCTAGGGTGATCACAATCATTTAGAGTCTGCATTGATAGGCTTGGTGTGCATTATATTTATAAAGAGCTTTCTATGTTGGTATTTGTATGTCTGGTAATTGTATACTCTCTCGCACCGGTTATATATACACATACCTTTTATTTTGTGGTGACCCTTTCTTTCATTTGCGGGCTCATCCCACCCAGACGATGTATCACCCTTTGTTACCGATGCTCGTGAGGGAGACGGTGACGAGGTGGGACTTCCTTGATCGCCTGCTGCTGCCTGCCTGGAGCCTCGAGCCAGCTTCCGGTACGGCTAGTTACCATGGGCGCGTTAGGATTACTACTTATCTCGGTACCCATCAGGTTCACCAGTGTCTGATATGGCAGACTCCACCTTTCACCATACCTCTACCGGTACTGCTCGGTGCACTTTGGACGGTTCCTGTGGCACCCCTGTCAGGGGCGCTAGACACATCAGAGGGTGATGGATCGGTCGTTGGAGAGACCTCCACGGATGGACCAGCTACTTCCTCTTTTATGGGTAGTTGGGGTGATGGGGCTTTACCCGACTTCTTAGGGGAGCCGGAAGTTGTTTTTCCGGAGGCAGCGACTGCTGCAGGGGATGGATCCATTGGAGGATCCGGAGTACCTCACTTGGTATCTCCCACTTCTACCTTGAGTTTGGTACTGTTATCGAGTGATACGGACGACACCTGATGCCGATGTGCATGATAGGACTAGGACACTGACTTTAGAGTAGTAGGTTCTAACGTTTTTGGATGACTGTACTCTATACCCTTACACTTTGGATGAGCCTCATTTGGTATCGGCTGTAGTATTTCCCTAGCCACGACTACCTTGTATATTTGTCGTGAACTAGATGTTATGTTTTGGATATGTAATTAAACAGGTACACACTTTGCTTATGAGAAGCACTATCGATGCATATAGTACTATTTCAGTCACCTCGTTGGTCGTACTATTACATGCTTTAGTTCTGTTGTATGAATAATGCCGGCTCTTGTAAAATATTTTCCGCACACTCTGTCTCGTGTTTTTAAATAAAAAAAAAAAAGTGCCTACTTTTGGGCCATGAAAATCGGGGTGTTACATATGTAGTCTTTCAATTTACCTGAGATAGTATGTCTGAATGGATCGATTGTGATGTGTCCGATGTCCGTAAAGGAAAATATGATATTTGAACCTAAATGGTTCTAAATTCGAAAAACACAAAAAATGATGGAATTTTACCCGAATTGGATTGAAAATATCAAGTTGTGTTAAACTTGATAATTGAATTGTTGGTATAAAAAGGTTGGATTGTGTTTTGTCCCTATGTCCCTAAAGTAAATATGATATTTGACCATTTGCGGTTCTAAATTCGAAAAACAAAAAAGATGATGGAATTTTGTCGGAATAGATTTGAAAATCAAATTTGATATTTGAATCAAGTTGTCCTAAACTTGATAAATTAAAATTGATGGAATCGGTTGTTGGAATGTAGGATTTCTGATCAACAAATCGCAAAATATGCGGTTCACTCAAGTTGTGCCATTATGCTTTTTTAGCTATTCCTAATTTGATTCTTTAATCACTACTTACGTTTATTGATATTTTATGATGGATTTGGTAAAATGTGATATGTTTTTGCAATCATACACATTATCTTGAATAGGAGCTTAAAATTAATATGTAGTCTTTCAATTTACCTGATAGTATGTCTGAATGGATCGATTGTGATGTGTCCGATGTCCGTAAAGGAAAATATGATATTTGAACCTAAATGGTTCTAAATTCGAAAAACACAAAAAATGATGGAATTTTACCCGAATTGGATTGAAAATATCAAGTTGTGTTAAACTTGATAATTGAATTGTTGGTATAAAAAGGTTGGATTGTGTTTTGTCCCTAAGTCCCTAAAGTAAATATGATATTTAACCATTTGCGGTTCTAAATTCGAAAAACTAAAAAGATGATGGAATTTTGTCGGAATAGATTTGAAAATCAAATTTGATATTTGAATCAAGTTGTCCGAAACTTGATAAATTAAAATTGATGGAATCGGTTGTTGGAATGTAGGATCTCTGATCAACAAATCGCAAAGTATGCGGTTCACTCAAGGTATGTCATTATGCTTTTTTAGCTATTCCTAATTTGATTCTTTAATCACTACTTACGTTTATTGATATTTTATGATGGATTTGGAAAAATGTGATATGTGTTTGCAATCATACACATTATCTTGAATAGGAGCTTAAAATTAATATGTAGACCCATTTTTTATCCAACGGAAAACTTGTGCAAACTTCTACGACAAAGATCGTCCAAACTTTCAATAGATTCGTATGAAGGTTTAATTTGAGATTTAAAGCTTTTTGAATGAATACCGGCCTTTTTTTGGACCAATATATAGTTATAAAGGTGTAAATATAGTTTTTAAATCATTCTCAGAAAGTTAGACCCATTATTGGAGCAACGGAAACTTGGTCCAAACTACTTTGACAAAGAACTGCCCAACTTTGAATAGCTTCGTATGAAGAGAATATTGGCCTTTTTTTGGACCAATATGAAGTGATAAAGATATAAATATAGTAATAAACCTAATTTAAGAACGTTAGACCCATTTTTGATCCAACGGAAAACTTGTGCAAACTTCTACGACAAAGATCGTCCAAACTTTCAATAGATTCGTATGAAGGTTTAATTTGAGATTTAAAGCTTTTTGAATGAATACCGGCCTTTTTTTGGACCAATATAAAGTTATAAATGTGTAAATATATTTTTTAAATCATTCTCAAAAAGTTAGACCCATTATTGGAGCAACGGAAACTTGGTCCAAACTACTTTGACAAAGAACTGTCCAACTTTGAATAGCTTCGTATGAAGAGAATATTGGCCTTTTTTTGGACCAATATGAAGTGATAAAGATATGAATATAGTAATAAATCTAATATAAGAACGTTAGACCCATTTTTGATCCAACGGAAAACTTGTGCAAACTTCTACGACAAAGATCGTCCAAACTTTCAATAGATTCGTATGAAGGTTTAATTTGAGATTTAAAGCTTTTTGAATGAATACCGGCCTTTTTTTGGACCAATATAAAGTTATAAAGGTGTAAATATAGTTTTTAAATCATTATCAAAAAGTTAGACCCATTATTGGAGCAACGGAAACTTGGTCCAAACTACTTTGACAAAGAACTGTCCAACTTTGAATAGCTTCGTAGGAAGAGAATATTGGCCTTTTTTTGGACCAATATGAAGTGATAAATATATAAATATAGTAATAAACCTAATATAAGAACGTTAGACCCATTTTTGATCCAACGGAAAACTTGTGCAAACTTCTACGACAAAGATCGTCCAAACTTTCAATAGATTCGTATGAAGGTTTAATTTGAGATTTAAATCTTTTTGAATGAATACCGGCCTTTATTTGGACCAATATATAGTTATAAAGGTGTAAATATAGTTTTTAAATCATTCTCACAAAGTTAGACCCATTATTGGAGCAACGGAAACTTGGTCCAAACTATTTTGACAAAGAACTGGCCAACTTTGAATAGCTTCGTATGGAGAGAATATTGGCCTTTTTTTGGACCAATATGAAGTGATAAAGATATGAATATAGTAATAAACCTAATATAAGAACGTTAGACCCATTTTTTATCCAACGGAAAACTTGTGCAAACTTCTACGACAAAGATCGTCCAAACTTTCAATAGATTCGTATGAAGGTTTAATTTGAGATTTAAAGCTTTTTGAATGAATACCGGCCTTTTTTTGGACCAATATATAGTTATAAAGGTGTAAATATAGTTTTTAAATCATTCTCACAATGTTAGACCCATTATTGGAGCAACGGAAACTTGGTCCAAACTACTTTGACAAAGAACTGTCCAACTTTGAATAGCTTCGTATGAAGAGAATATTGGCCTTTTTTTGGACCAATATGAAGTGATAAAGATATAAATATAGTAATAAACCTAATATAAGAACGTTAGACCCATTTTTGATCCAACGGAAAACTTGTGCAAACTTCTACGACAAAGATCGTCCAAACTTTCAATAGATTCGTATGAAGGTTTAATTTGAGATTTAAAGCTTTTTGAATGAATACCGGCCTTTTTTGGACCAATATATAGTTATAAAGGTGTAAATATAGTTTTTAAATCATTCTCAAAAAGTTCTTTGTCAAAGTAGTTTGAGAATGGGTCTAACTTTTTGAGAATGACTTAAAAACTATATTTACACCTTTATAACTATATATTGGTCCAAAAAAAGGCCGATATTCATTCAAAAAGCTTTAAATCTCAAATTAAACCTTCATACGAATCTATTGAAAGTTTGGACGATCTTTGTCGTAGAAGTTTGCACAAGTTTTCCGTTGGATCAAAAATGGGTCTAACTTTCTTATATTAGGTTTATTACTGTATTTATATCTTTATCACTTCATATTGGTCCAAAAAAAGGCCAATATTCTCTTCATACGAAGCTATTCAAAGTTGGGCAGTTCTTTGTCAAAGTAGTTTGGACCAAGTTTCCGCTTCTCCAATAATGGGTCTAACTTTTTGAGAATGATTTAAAAACTATATTTACACATTTATAACTTTATATTGGTCCAAAAAAAGGCCGGTATTCATTCAAAAAGCTTTAAATCTCAAATTAAACCTTCATACGAATCTATTGAAAATTTGGACGATCTTTGTCGTAGAAGTTTGCACAAGTTTTCCGTTGGATCAAAAATGGGTCTAACGTTCTTATATTAGGTTTATTACTATATTCATATCTTTATCACTTCATATTGGTCCAAAAAAAGGCAAATATTCTCTTCATACGAAGCTATTCAAAGTTGGACAGTTCTTTGTCAAAGTAGTCTGGACCAAGTTTCTGTTGCTCCAATAATGGGTCTAACATTGTGAGAATGATTTAAAAACTATATTTACACCTTTATAACTATATATTGGTCCAAAAAAAGGCCGGTATTCATTCAAAAAGCTTTAAATCTCAAATTAAACCTTCATACGAATCTATTGAAAGTTTGGACGATCTTTGTCGTAGAAGTTTGCACAAGTTTTCTGTTGGATCAAAAATGGGTCTAACGTTCTAAAATTAGGTTTATTACTATATTTATATCTTTATCACTTCATATTGGTCCTAAACGAGGCCAATATTCTCTTCATACGAAGCTATTCAAAGTTGGGCAGTTCTTTGTCAAAGTAGTTTGGACCATGTTTCCGTTGCTCCAATAATGGGTCTAACTTAATGAGAATGATTTAAAAACTATATTTACACCTTTATAACTTTATATTGGACCAAAAAAAGGCCGGTATTCATTCAAAAAGCTTTAAATCTCAAATTAAACCTTCATACGAATCTATTGAAAGTTTGGACGATCTTTGTCGTAGAAGTTTGCACAAGTTTTCTGTTGGATCAAAAATGGGTCTAACGTTCTAAAATTAGGTTTATTACTATATTTATATCTTTATCACTTCATATTGGTCCTAAACGAGGCCAATATTCTCTTCATACGAAGCTATTCAAAGTTGGGCAGTTCTTTGTCAAAGTAGTTTGGACCAAGTTTCCGCTTCTCCAATAATGGGTCTAACTTTTTGGGAATGACTTAAAAACTATATTTACACCTTTATAACTATATATTTGTCCAAAAAAAGGCCGGTATTCATTCAAAAAGCATTAAATCTCAAATTAAACCTTCATACGAATCTATTGAAAGTTTGGACGATCTTTGTCGTAGAAGTTTGCACAAGTTTTCCGTTGGATCAAAAATGGGTCTAACTTTCTTATATTAGGTTTATTACTGTATTTATATCTTTATCACTTCCTATTGGTCCAAAAAAAGGCCAATATTCTCTTCATACGAAGCTTTTCAAAGTTGGGCAGTTTTTTGTCAAAGTAGTTTGGACCAAGTTTCCGCTTCTCCAATAATGGGTCTAACTTTTTGAGAATGATTTAAAAACTATATTTACACATTTATAACTTTATATTGGTCCAAAAAAAGGCCGGTATTCATTCAAAAAGCTTTAAATCTCAAATTAAACCTTCATACGAATCTATTGAAAGTTTGGACGATCTTTGTCGTAGAAGTTTGCACAAGTTTTCCGTTGGATCAAAAATGGGTCTAACTTTCTTATATTAGGTTTATTACTGTATTTATATCTTTATCACTTCATATTGGTCCAAAAAAAGGCCAATATTCTCTTCATACGAAGCTATTCAAAGTTGGGCAGTTCTTTGTCAAAGTAGTTTGGACCAAGTTTCCGCTTCTCCAATAATGGGTCTAACTTTTTGAGAATGATTTAAAAACTATATTTACACATTTATAACTTTATATTGGTCCAAAAAAAGGCCGGTATTCATTCAAAAAGCTTTAAATCTCAAATTAAACCTTCATACGAATCTATTGAAAATTTGGACGATCTTTGTCGTAGAAGTTTGCACAAGTTTTCCGTTGGATCAAAAATGGGTCTAACGTTCTTATATTAGGTTTATTACTATATTCATATCTTTATCACTTCATATTGGTCCAAAAAAAGGCAAATATTCTCTTCATACGAAGCTATTCAAAGTTGGACAGTTCTTTGTCAAAGTAGTCTGGACCAAGTTTCTGTTGCTCCAATAATGGGTCTAACATTGTGAGAATGATTTAAAAACTATATTTACACCTTTATAACTTTATATTGGTCCAAAAAAAGGCCGGTATTCATTCAAAAAGCTTTAAATCTCAAATTAAACCTTCATACGAATCTATTGAAAGTTTGGATGATCTTTGTCGTAGAAATTTGCACAAGTTTTCCATTGGATCAAAAATGGGTCTAACTTTCTTATATTAGGTTTATTACTGTATTTATATCTTTATCACTTCATATTGGTCCAAAAAAAGGCCAATATTCTCTTCATACGAAGCTTTTCAAAGTTGGGCAGTTTTTTGTCAAAGTAGTTTGGACCAAGTTTCCGCTTCTCCAATAATGGGTCTAACTTTTTGAGAATGATTTAAAAACTATATTTACACATTTATAGCTTTATATTGGTCCAAAAAAAGGCCGGTATTCATTCAAAAAGCTTTAAATCTCAAATTAAACCTTCATACGAATCTATTGAAAGTTTGGACGATCTTTGTCGTAGAAGTTTGCACAAGTTTTCCGTTGGATCAAAAATGGGTCTAACGTTCTTATATTAGGTTTATTACTATATTCATATCTTTATCACTTCATATTGGTCCAAAAAAAGGCCAATATTCTCTTCATACGAAGCTATTCAAAGTTGGACAGTTCTTTGTCAAAGTAGTTTGGACCAAGTTTCTGTTGCTCCAATAATGGGTCTAACATTGTGAGAATGATTTAAAAACTATATTTACACCTTTATAACTTTATATTGCTCCAAAAAAAGGCCGGTATTCATTAAAAAAGCTTTAAATCTCAAATTAAACCTTCATACGAATCTATTGAAAGTTTGGACGATCTTTGTCGTAGAAATTTGCACAAGTTTTCCATTGGATCAAAAATGGGTCTAACTTTCTTATATTAGGTTTATTACTGTATTTATATCTTTATCACTTCATATTGGTCCAAAAAAAGGCCAATATTCTCTTCATACGAAGCTATTCAAAGTTGGGCAGTTCTTTGTCAAAGTAGTTTGGACCATGTTTCCGTTGCTCCAATAATGGGTCAAACTTAATGAGAATGATTTAAAAACTATATTTACACCTTTATAACTTTATATTGGACCAAAAAAAGGCCGGTATTCATTCAAAAAGCTTTAAATCTCAAATTAAACCTTCATACGAATCTATTGAAAGTTTGGACGATCTTTGTCGTAGAAGTTTGCACAAGTTTTCTGTTGGATCAAAAATGGGTCTAACGTTCTAAAATTAGGTTTATTACTATATTTATATCTTTATCACTTCATATTGGTCCTAAACGAGGCCAATATTCTCTTCATACGAAGCTATTCAAAGTTGGGCAGTTCTTTGTCAAAGTAGTTTGGACCAAGTTTCCGCTTCTCCAATAATGGGTCTAACTTTTTGGGAATGACTTAAAAACTATATTTACACCTTTATAACTATATATTGGTCCAAAAAAAGGCCGGTATTCATTCAAAAAGCTTTAAATCTCAAATTAAACCTTCATACGAATCTATTGAAAGTTTGGACGATCTTTGTCGTAGAAGTTTGCACAAGTTTTCCGTTGGATCAAAAATGGGTCTAACTTTCTTATATTAGGTTTATTACTGTATTTATATCTTTATCACTTCCTATTGGTCCAAAAAAAGGCCAATATTCTCTTCATACGAAGCTTTTCAAAGTTGGGCAGTTTTTTGTCAAAGTAGTTTGGACCAAGTTTCCGCTTCTCCAATAATGGGTCTAACTTTTTGAGAATGATTTAAAAACTATATTTACACATTTATAACTTTATATTGGTCCAAAAAAAGGCCGGTATTCATTCAAAAAGCTTTAAATCTCAAATTAAACCTTCATACGAATCTATTGAAAGTTTGGACGATCTTTGTCGTAGAAGTTTGCACAAGTTTTCCGTTGGATCAAAAATGGGTCTAACGTTCTTATATTAGGTTTATTACTATATTCATATCTTTATCACTTCATATTGGTCCAAAAAAAGGCCAATATTCTCTTCATACGAAGCTATTCAAAGTTGGACAGTTCTTTGTCAAAGAAGTTTGAACCAAGTTTCTGTTGCTCCAATAATGGGTCTAACATTGTGAGAATGATTTAAAAACTATATTTACACCTTTATAACTTTATATTGGTCCAAAAAAAGGCCGGTATTCATTCAAAAAGCTTTAAATCTCAAATTAAACCTTCTTACGAATCTATTGAAAGTTTGGACGATCTTTGTCGTAGAAGTTTGCACAAGTTTTCTGTTGGATCAAAAATGGGTCTAACGTTCTAAAATTAGGTTTATTACTATATTTATATCTTTATCACTTCATATTGGTCCTAAACGAGGCCAATATTCTCTTCATACGAAGCTATTCAAAGTTGGGCAGTTCTTTGTCAAAGTAGTTTGGACCAAGTTTCCGCTTTTCCAATAATGGGTCTAACTTTTTGGGAACGACTTAAAAACTATATTTACACCTTTATAACTATATATTGGTCCAAAAAAAGGCCGGTATTCATTCAAAAAGCTTTAAATCTCAAATTAAACCTTCATACGAATCTATTGAAAGTTTGGACGATCTTTGTCGTAGAAGTTTGCACAAGTTTTCCGTTGGATCAAAAATGGGTCTAACTTTCTTATATTAGGTTTATTACTGTATTTATATCTTTATCACTTCATATTGGTCCAAAAAAAGGCCAATATTCTCTTCATACGAAGCTATTCAAAGTTGGGCAGTTCTTTGTCAAAGTAGTTTGGACCAAGTTTCCGCTTCTCCAATAATGGGTCTAACTTTTTGAGAATGATTTAAAAACTATATTTACACATTTATAACTTTATATTGGTCCAAAAAAAGGCCGGTATTCATTCAAAAAGCTTTAAATCTCAAATTAAACCTTCATACGAATCTATTGAAAATTTGGACGATCTTTGTCGTAGAAGTTTGCACAAGTTTTCCGTTGGATCAAAAATGGGTCTAACGTTCTTATATTAGGTTTATTACTATATTCATATCTTTATCACTTCATATTGGTCCAAAAAAAGGCAAATATTCTCTTCATACGAAGCTATTCAAAGTTGGACAGTTCTTTGTCAAAGTAGTCTGGACCAAGTTTCTGTTGCTCCAATAATGGGTCTAACATTGTGAGAATGATTTAAAAACTATATTTACACCTTTATAACTTTATATTGGTCCAAAAAAAGGCCGGTATTCATTCAAAAAGCTTTAAATCTCAAATTAAACCTTCATACGAATCTACTGAAAGTTTGGACGATCTTTGTCGTAGAAATTTGCACAAGTTTTCCATTGGATCAAAAATGGGTCTAACTTTCTTATATTAGGTTTATTACTGTATTTATATCTTTATCACTTCATATTGGTCCAAAAAAAGGCCAATATTCTCTTCATACGAAGCTTTTCAAAGTTGGGCAGTTTTTTGTCAAAGTAGTTTGGACCAAGTTTCCGCTTCTCCAATAATGGGTCTAACTTTTTGAGAATGATTTAAAAACTATATTTACACCTTTATAACTTTATATTGGTCCAAAAAAAGGCCGGTATTCATTCAAAAAGCTTTAAATCTCAAATTAAACCTTCATACGAATCTATTGAAAGTTTGGACGATCTTTGTCGTAGAAATTTGCACAAGTTTTCCATTGGATCAAAAATGGGTCTAACTTTCTTATATTAGGTTTATTACTGTATTTATATCTTTATCACTTCATATTGGTCCAAAAAAAGGCCAATATTCTCTTCATACGAAGCTATTCAAAGTTGGGCAGTTCTTTGTCAAAGTAGTTTGGACCATGTTTCCGTTGCTCCAATAATGGGTCTAACTTAATGAGAATGATTTAAAAACTATATTTACACCTTTATAACTTTATATTGGACCAAAAAAAGGCCGGTATTCATTCAAAAAGCTTTAAATCTCAAATTAAACCTTCATACGAATCTATTGAAAGTTTGGACGATCTTTGTCGTAGAAGTTTGCACAAGTTTTCTGTTGGATCAAAAATGGGTCTAACGTTCTAAAATTAGGTTTATTACTATATTTATATCTTTATCACTTCATATTGGTCCTAAACGAGGCCAATATTCTCTTCATACGAAGCTATTCAAAGTTGGGCAGTTCTTTGTCAAAGTAGTTTGGACCAAGTTTCCGCTTCTCCAATAATGGGTCTAACTTTTTGGGAATGACTTAAAAACTATATTTACACCTTTATAACTATATATTGGTCCAAAAAAAGGCCGGTATTCATTCAAAAAGCTTTAAATCTCAAATTAAACCTTCATACGAATCTATTGAAAGTTTGGACGATCTTTGTCGTAGAAGTTTGCACAAGTTTTCCGTTGGATCAAAAATGGGTCTAACTTTCTTATATTAGGTTTATTACTGTATTTATATCTTTATCACTTCATATTGGTCCAAAAAAAGGCCAATATTCTCTTCATACGAAGCTTTTCAAAGTTGGGCAGTTTTTTGTCAAAGTAGTTTGGACCAAGTTTCCGCTTCTCCAATAATGGGTCTAACTTTTTGAGAATGATTTAAAAACTATATTTACACATTTATAACTTTATATTGGTCCAAAAAAAGGCCGGTATTCATTCAAAAAGCTTTAAATCTCAAATTAAACCTTCATACGAATCTATTGAAAGTTTGGACGATCTTTGTCGTGGAAGTTTGCACAAGTTTTCCGTTGGATCAAAAATGGGTCTAACGTTCTTATATTAGGTTTATTACTATATTCATATCTTTATCACTTCATATTGGTCCAAAAAAAGGCCAATATTCTCTTCATACGAAGCTATTCAAAGTTGGACAGTTCTTTGTCAAAGTAGTTTGGACCAAGTTTCTGTTGCTCCAATAATGGGTCTAACATTGTGAGAATGATTTAAAAACTATATTTACACCTTTATAACTTTATATTGGTCCAAAAAAAGGCCGGTATTCATTCAAAAAGCTTTAAATCTCAAATTAAACCTTCATACGAATCTATTGAAAGTTTGGACGATCTTTGTCGTAGAAATTTGCACAAGTTTTCCATTGGATCAAAAATGGGTCTAACTTTCTTATATTAGGTTTATTACTGTATTTATATCTTTATCACTTCATATTGGTCCAAAAAAAGGCCAATATTCTCTTCATACGAAGCTATTCAAAGTTGGGCAGTTCTTTGTCAAAGTAGTTTGGACCATGTTTCCGTTGCTCCAATAATGGGTCTAACTTAATGAGAATGATTTAAAAACTGTATTTACACCTTTATAACTTTATATTGGACCAAAAAAAGGCCGGTATTCATTCAAAAAGCTTTAAATCTCAAATTAAACCTTCATACGAATCTATTGAAAGTTTGGACGATCTTTGTCGTAGAAGTTTGCACAAGTTTTCTGTTGGATCAAAAATGGGTCTAACGTTCTAAAATTTGGTTTATTACTATATTTATATCTTTATCACTTCATATTGGTCCTAAACGAGGCCAATATTCTCTTCATACGAAGCTATTCAAAGTTGGACAGTTCTTTGTCAAAGTAGTTTGGACCAAGTTTCTGTTGCTCCAATAATGGGTCTAACATTGTGAGAATGATTTAAAAACTATATTTACACCTTTATAACTTTATATTGGTCCAAAAAAAGGCCGGTATTCATTCAAAAAGCTTTAAATCTCAAATTAAACCTTCATACGAATCTACTGAAAGTTTGGACGATCTTTGTCGTAGAAATTTGCACAAGTTTTCCATTGGATCAAAAATGGGTCTAACTTTCTTATATTAGGTTTATTACTGTATTTATATCTTTATCACTTCATATTGGTCCAAAAAAAGGCCAATATTCTCTTCATACGAAGCTTTTCAAAGTTGGGCAGTTTTTTGTCAAAGTAGTTTGGACCAAGTTTCCGCTTCTCCAATAATGGGTCTAACTTTTTGAGAATGATTTAAAAACTATATTTACACCTTTATAACTTTATATTGGTCCAAAAAAAGGCCGGTATTCATTCAAAAAGCTTTAAATCTCAAATTAAACCTTCATACGAATCTATTGAAAGTTTGGACGATCTTTGTCGTAGAAATTTGCACAAGTTTTCCATTGGATCAAAAATGGGTCTAACTTTCTTATATTAGGTTTATTACTGTATTTATATCTTTATCACTTCATATTGGTCCAAAAAAAGGCCAATATTCTCTTCATACGAAGCTATTCAAAGTTGGGCAGTTCTTTGTCAAAGTAGTTTGGACCATGTTTCCGTTGCTCCAATAATGGGTCTAACTTAATGAGAATGATTTAAAAACTATATTTACACCTTTATAACTTTATATTGGACCAAAAAAAGGCCGGTATTCATTCAAAAAGCTTTAAATCTCAAATTAAACCTTCATACGAATCTATTGAAAGTTTGGACGATCTTTGTCGTAGAAGTTTGCACAAGTTTTCTGTTGGATCAAAAATGGGTCTAACGTTCTAAAATTAGGTTTATTACTATATTTATATCTTTATCACTTCATATTGGTCCTAAACGAGGCCAATATTCTCTTCATACGAAGCTATTCAAAGTTGGGCAGTTCTTTGTCAAAGTAGTTTGGACCAAGTTTCCGCTTCTCCAATAATGGGTCTAACTTTTTGGGAATGACTTAAAAACTATATTTACACCTTTATAACTATATATTGGTCCAAAAAAAGGCCGGTATTCATTCAAAAAGCTTTAAATCTCAAATTAAACCTTCATACGAATCTATTGAAAGTTTGGACGATCTTTGTCGTAGAAGTTTGCACAAGTTTTCCGTTGGATCAAAAATGGGTCTAACTTTCTTATATTAGGTTTATTACTGTATTTATATCTTTATCACTTCATATTGGTCCAAAAAAAGGCCAATATTCTCTTCATACGAAGCTTTTCAAAGTTGGGCAGTTTTTTGTCAAAGTAGTTTGGACCAAGTTTCCGCTTCTCCAATAATGGGTCTAACTTTTTGAGAATGATTTAAAAACTATATTTACACATTTATAACTTTATATTGGTCCAAAAAAAGGCCGGTATTCATTCAAAAAGCTTTAAATCTCAAATTAAACCTTCATACGAATCTATTGAAAGTTTGGACGATCTTTGTCGTGGAAGTTTGCACAAGTTTTCCGTTGGATCAAAAATGGGTCTAACGTTCTTATATTAGGTTTATTACTATATTCATATCTTTATCACTTCATATTGGTCCAAAAAAAGGCCAATATTCTCTTCATACGAAGCTATTCAAAGTTGGACAGTTCTTTGTCAAAGTAGTTTGGACCAAGTTTCTGTTGCTCCAATAATGGGTCTAACATTGTGAGAATGATTTAAAAACTATATTTACACCTTTATAACTTTATATTGGTCCAAAAAAAGGCCGGTATTCATTCAAAAAGCTTTAAATCTCAAATTAAACCTTCATACGAATCTATTGAAAGTTTGGACGATCTTTGTCGTAGAAATTTGCACAAGTTTTCCATTGGATCAAAAATGGGTCTAACTTTCTTATATTAGGTTTATTACTGTATTTATATCTTTATCACTTCATATTGGTCCAAAAAAAGGCCAATATTCTCTTCATACGAAGCTATTCAAAGTTGGGCAGTTCTTTGTCAAAGTAGTTTGGACCATGTTTCCGTTGCTCCAATAATGGGTCTAACTTAATGAGAATGATTTAAAAACTGTATTTACACCTTTATAACTTTATATTGGACCAAAAAAAGGCCGGTATTCATTCAAAAAGCTTTAAATCTCAAATTAAACCTTCATACGAATCTATTGAAAGTTTGGACGATCTTTGTCGTAGAAGTTTGCACAAGTTTTCTGTTGGATCAAAAATGGGTCTAACGTTCTAAAATTTGGTTTATTACTATATTTATATCTTTATCACTTCATATTGGTCCTAAACGAGGCCAATATTCTCTTCATACGAAGCTATTCAAAGTTGGACAGTTCTTTGTCAAAGTAGTTTGGACCAAGTTTCTGTTGCTCCAATAATGGGTCTAACATTGTGAGAATGATTTAAAAACTATATTTACACCTTTATAACTTTATATTGGTCCAAAAAAAGGCCGGTATTCATTCAAAAAGCTTTAAATCTCAAATTAAACCTTCATACGAATCTATTGAAAGTTTGGACGATCTTTGTCGTAGAAATTTGCACAAGTTTTCCATTGGATCAAAAATGGGTCTAACTTTCTTATATTAGGTTTATTACTGTATTTATATCTTTATCACTTCATATTGGTCCAAAAAAAGGCCAATATTCTCTTCATACGAAGCTATTCAAAGTTGGGCAGTTCTTTGTCAAAGTAGTTTGGACCATGTTTCCGTTGCTCCAATAATGGGTCTAACTTAATGAGAATGATTTAAAAACTATATTTACACCTTTATAACTTTATATTGGACCAAAAAAAGGCCGGTATTCATTCAAAAAGCTTTAAATCTCAAATTAAACCTTCATACGAATCTATTGAAAGTTTGGACGATCTTTGTCGTAGAAGTTTGCACAAGTTTTCTGTTGGATCAAAAATGGGTCTAACGTTCTAAAATTAGGTTTATTACTATATTTATATCTTTATCACTTCATATTGGTCCTAAACGAGGCCAATATTCTCTTCATACGAAGCTATTCAAAGTTGGGCAGTTCTTTGTCAAAGTAGTTTGGACCAAGTTTCCGCTTCTCCAATAATGGGTCTAACTTTTTGGGAATGACTTAAAAACTATATTTACACCTTTATAACTATATATTGGTCCAAAAAAAGGCCGGTATTCATTCAAAAAGCTTTAAATCTCAAATTAAACCTTCATACGAATCTATTGAAAGTTTGGACGATCTTTGTCGTAGAAGTTTGCACAAGTTTTCCGTTGGATCAAAAATGGGTCTAACTTTCTTATATTAGGTTTATTACTGTATTATATATCTTTATCACTTCATATTGGTCCAAAAAAAGGCCAATATTCTCTTCATACGAAGCTTTTCAAAGTTGGGCAGTTTTTTGTCAAAGTAGTTTGGACCAAGTTTCCGCTTCTCCAATAATGGGTCTAACTTTTTGAGAATGATTTAAAAACTATATTTACACATTTATAACTTTATATTGGTCCAAAAAAAGGCCGGTATTCATTCAAAAAGCTTTAAATCTCAAATTAAACCTTCATACGAATCTATTGAAAGTTTGGACGATCTTTGTCGTAGAAGTTTGCACAAGTTTTCCGTTGGATCAAAAATGGGTCTAACTTTCTTATATTAGGTTTATTACTGTATTTATATCTTTATCACTTCATATTGGTCCAAAAAAAGGCCAATATTCTCTTCATACGAAGCTTTTCAAAGTTGGGCAGTTTTTTGTCAAAGTAGTTTGGACCAAGTTTCCGCTTCTCCAATAATGGGTCTAACTTTTTGAGAATGATTTAAAAACTATATTTACACATTTATAACTTTATATTGGTCCAAAAAAAGGCCGGTATTCATTCAAAAAGCTTTAAATCTCAAATTAAACCTTCATACGAATCTATTGAAAGTTTGGACGATCTTTGTCGTAGAAGTTTGCACAAGTTTTCCGTTGGATCAAAAATGGGTCTAACGTTCTTATATTAGGTTTATTACTATATTCATATCTTTATCACTTCATATTGGTCCAAAAAAAGGCCAATATTCTCTTCATACGAAGCTATTCAAAGTTGGACAGTTCTTTGTCAAAGTAGTTTCGACCAAGTTTCTGTTGCTCCAATAATGGGTCTAACATTGTGAGAATGATTTAAAAACTATATTTACACCTTTATAACTTTATATTGGTCCAAAAAAAGGCCGGTATTCATTCAAAAAGCTTTAAATCTCAAATTAAACCTTCATACGAATCTATTGAAAGTTTGGACGATCTTTGTCGTAGAAATTTGCACAAGTTTTCCATTGGATCAAAAATGGGTCTAACTTTCTTATATTAGGTTTATTACTGTATTTATATCTTTATCACTTCATATTGGTCCAAAAAAAGGCCAATATTCTCTTCATACGAAGCTATTCAAAGTTGGGCAGTTCTTTGTCAAAGTAGTTTGGACCATGTTTCCGTTGCTCCAATAATGGGTCTAACTTAATGAGAATGATTTAAAAACTGTATTTACACCTTTATAACTTTATATTGGACCAAAAAAAGGCCGGTATTCATTCAAAAAGCTTTAAATCTCAAATTAAACCTTCATACGAATCTATTGAAAGTTTGGACGATCTTTGTCGTAGAAGTTTGCACAAGTTTTCTGTTGGATCAAAAATGGGTCTAACGTTCTAAAATTTGGTTTATTACTATATTTATATCTTTATCACTTCATATTGGTCCTAAACGAGGCCAATATTCTCTTCATACGAAGCTATTCAAAGTTGGACAGTTCTTTGTCAAAGTAGTTTGGACCAAGTTTCTGTTGCTCCAATAATGGGTCTAACATTGTGAGAATGATTTAAAAACTATATTTACACCTTTATAACTTTATATTGGTCCAAAAAAAGGCCGGTATTCATTCAAAAAGCTTTAAATCTCAAATTAAACCTTCATACGAATCTATTGAAAGTTTGGACGATCTTTGTCGTAGAAATTTGCACAAGTTTTCCATTGTATCAAAAATGGGTCTAACTTTCTTATATCAGGTTTATTACTGTATTTATATCTTTATCACTTCATATTGGTCCAAAAAAAGGCCAATATTCTCTTCATACGAAGCTATTCAAAGTTGGGCAGTTCTTTGTCAAAGTAGTTTGGACCATGTTTCCGTTGCTCCAATAATGGGTCTAACTTAATGAGAATGATTTAAAAACTATATTTACACCTTTATAACTTTATATTGGACCAAAAAAAGGCCGGTATTCATTCAAAAAGCTTTAAATCTCAAATTAAACCTTCATACGAATCTATTGAAAGTTTGGACGATCTTTGTCGTAGAAGTTTGCACAAGTTTTCTGTTGGATCAAAAATGGGTCTAACGTTCTAAAATTAGGTTTATTACTATATTTATATCTTTATCACTTCATATTGGTCCTAAACGAGGCCAATATTCTCTTCATACGAAGCTATTCAAAGTTGGGCAGTTCTTTGTCAAAGTAGTTTGGACCAAGTTTCCGCTTCTCCAATAATGGGTCTAACTTTTTGGGAATGACTTAAAAACTATATTTACACCTTTATAACTATATATTGGTCCAAAAAAAGGCCGGTATTTATTCAAAAAGCTTTAAATCTCAAATTAAACCTTCATACGAATCTATTGAAAGTTTGGACGATCTTTGTCGTAGAAGTTTGCACAAGTTTTCCGTTGGATCAAAAATGGGTCTAACTTTCTTATATTAGGTTTATTACTGTATTATATATCTTTATCACTTCATATTGGTCCAAAAAAAGGCCAATATTCTCTTCATACGAAGCTTTTCAAAGTTGGGCAGTTTTTTGTCAAAGTAGTTTGGACCAAGTTTCCGCTTCTCCAATAATGGGTCTAACTTTTTGAGAATGATTTAAAAACTATATTTACACATTTATAACTTTATATTGGTCCAAAAAAAGGCCGGTATTCATTCAAAAAGCTTTAAATCTCAAATTAAACCTTCATACGAATCTATTGAAAGTTTGGACGATCTTTGTCGTAGAAGTTTGCACAAGTTTTCCGTTGGATCAAAAATGGGTCTAACTTTCTTATATTAGGTTTATTACTGTATTTATATCTTTATCACTTCATATTGGTCCAAAAAAAGGCCAATATTCTCTTCATACGAAGCTATTCAAAGTTGGGCAGTTCTTTGTCAAAGTAGTTTGGACCAAGTTTCCGCTTCTCCAATAATGGGTCTAACTTTTTGAGAATGATTTAAAAACTATATTTACACATTTATAACTTTATATTGGTCCAAAAAAAGGCCGGTATTCATTCAAAAAGCTTTAAATCTCAAATTAAACCTTCATACGAATCTATTGAAAATTTGGACGATCTTTGTCGTAGAAGTTTGCACAAGTTTTCCGTTGGATCAAAAATGGGTCCAACGTTCTTATATTAGGTTTATTACTATATTCATATCTTTATCACTTCATATTGGTCCAAAAAAAGGCAAATATTCTCTTCATACGAAGCTATTCAAAGTTGGACAGTTCTTTGTCAAAGTAGTCTGGACCAAGTTTCTGTTGCTCCAATAATGGGTCTAACATTGTGAGAATGATTTAAAAACTATATTTACACCTTTATAACTTTATATTGGTCCAAAAAAAGGCCGGTATTCATTCAAAAAGCTTTAAATCTCAAATTAAACCTTCATACGAATCTACTGAAAGTTTGGACGATCTTTGTCGTAGAAATTTGCACAAGTTTTCCATTGGATCAAAAATGGGTCTAACTTTCTTATATTAGGTTTATTACTGTATTTATATCTTTATCACTTCATATTGGTCCAAAAAAAGGCCAATATTCTCTTCATACGAAGCTTTTCAAAGTTGGGCAGTTTTTTGTCAAAGTAGTTTGGACCAAGTTTCCGCTTCTCCAATAATGGGTCTAACTTTTTGAGAATGATTTAAAAACTATATTTACACATTTATAACTTTATATTGGTCCAAAAAAAGGCCGGTATTCATTCAAAAAGCTTTAAATCTCAAATTAAACCTTCATACGAATCTATTGAAAGTTTGGACGATCTTTGTCGTAGAAGTTTGCACAAGTTTTCCGTTGGATCAAAAATGGGTCTAACTTTCTTATATTAGGTTTATTACTGTATTTATATCTTTATCACTTCATATTGGTCCAAAAAAAGGCCAATATTCTCTTCATACGAAGCTTTTCAAAGTTGGGCAGTTTTTTGTCAAAGTAGTTTGGACCAAGTTTCCGCTTCTCCAATAATGGGTCTAACTTTTTGAGAATGATTTAAAAACTATATTTACACATTTATAACTTTATATTGGTCCAAAAAAAGGCCGGTATTCATTCAAAAAGCTTTAAATCTCAAATTAAACCTTCATACGAATCTATTGAAAGTTTGGACGATCTTTGTCGTAGAAGTTTGCACAAGTTTTCCGTTGGATCAAAAATGGGTCTAACGTTCTTATATTAGGTTTATTACTATATTCATATCTTTATCACTTCATATTGGTCCAAAAAAAGGCCAATATTCTCTTCATACGAAGCTATTCAAAGTTGGACAGTTCTTTGTCAAAGTAGTTTCGACCAAGTTTCTGTTGCTCCAATAATGGGTCTAACATTGTGAGAATGATTTAAAAACTATATTTACACCTTTATAACTTTATATTGGTCCAAAAAAAGGCCGGTATTCATTCAAAAAGCTTTAAATCTCAAATTAAACCTTCATACGAATCTATTGAAAGTTTGGACGATCTTTGTCGTAGAAATTTGCACAAGTTTTCCATTGGATCAAAAATGGGTCTAACTTTCTTATATTAGGTTTATTACTGTATTTATATCTTTATCACTTCATATTGGTCCAAAAAAAGGCCAATATTCTCTTCATACGAAGCTATTCAAAGTTGGGCAGTTCTTTGTCAAAGTAGTTTGGACCATGTTTCCGTTGCTCCAATAATGGGTCTAACTTAATGAGAATGATTTAAAAACTGTATTTACACCTTTATAACTTTATATTGGACCAAAAAAAGGCCGGTATTCATTCAAAAAGCTTTAAATCTCAAATTAAACCTTCATACGAATCTATTGAAAGTTTGGACGATCTTTGTCGTAGAAGTTTGCACAAGTTTTCTGTTGGATCAAAAATGGGTCTAACGTTCTAAAATTTGGTTTATTACTATATTTATATCTTTATCACTTCATATTGGTCCTAAACGAGGCCAATATTCTCTTCATACGAAGCTATTCAAAGTTGGACAGTTCTTTGTCAAAGTAGTTTGGACCAAGTTTCTGTTGCTCCAATAATGGGTCTAACATTGTGAGAATGATTTAAAAACTATATTTACACCTTTATAACTTTATATTGGTCCAAAAAAAGGCCGGTATTCATTCAAAAAGCTTTAAATCTCAAATTAAACCTTCATACGAATCTATTGAAAGTTTGGACGATCTTTGTCGTAGAAATTTGCACAAGTTTTCCATTGTATCAAAAATGGGTCTAACTTTCTTATATTAGGTTTATTACTGTATTTATATCTTTATCACTTCATATTGGTCCAAAAAAAGGCCAATATTCTCTTCATACGAAGCTATTCAAAGTTGGGCAGTTCTTTGTCAAAGTAGTTTGGACCATGTTTCCGTTGCTCCAATAATGGGTCTAACTTAATGAGAATGATTTAAAAACTATATTTACACCTTTATAACTTTATATTGGACCAAAAAAAGGCCGGTATTCATTCAAAAAGCTTTAAATCTCAAATTAAACCTTCATACGAATCTATTGAAAGTTTGGACGATCTTTGTCGTAGAAGTTTGCACAAGTTTTCTGTTGGATCAAAAATGGGTCTAACGTTCTAAAATTAGGTTTATTACTATATTTATATCTTTATCACTTCATATTGGTCCTAAACGAGGCCAATATTCTCTTCATACGAAGCTATTCAAAGTTGGGCAGTTCTTTGTCAAAGTAGTTTGGACCAAGTTTCCGCTTCTCCAATAATGGGTCTAACTTTTTGGGAATGACTTAAAAACTATATTTACACCTTTATAACTATATATTGGTCCAAAAAAAGGCCGGTATTTATTCAAAAAGCTTTAAATCTCAAATTAAACCTTCATACGAATCTATTGAAAGTTTGGACGATCTTTGTCGTAGAAGTTTGCACAAGTTTTCCGTTGGATCAAAAATGGGTCTAACTTTCTTATATTAGGTTTATTACTGTATTATATATCTTTATCACTTCATATTGGTCCAAAAAAAGGCCAATATTCTCTTCATACGAAGCTTTTCAAAGTTGGGCAGTTTTTTGTCAAAGTAGTTTGGACCAAGTTTCCGCTTCTCCAATAATGGGTCTAACTTTTTGAGAATGATTTAAAAACTATATTTACACATTTATAACTTTATATTGGTCCAAAAAAAGGCCGGTATTCATTCAAAAAGCTTTAAATCTCAAATTAAACCTTCATACGAATCTATTGAAAGTTTGGACGATCTTTGTCGTAGAAGTTTGCACAAGTTTTCCGTTGGATCAAAAATGGGTCTAACTTTCTTATATTAGGTTTATTACTGTATTTATATCTTTATCACTTCATATTGGTCCAAAAAAAGGCCAATATTCTCTTCATACGAAGCTATTCAAAGTTGGGCAGTTCTTTGTCAAAGTAGTTTGGACCAAGTTTCCGCTTCTCCAATAATGGGTCTAACTTTTTGAGAATGATTTAAAAACTATATTTACACATTTATAACTTTATATTGGTCCAAAAAAAGGCCGGTATTCATTCAAAAAGCTTTAAATCTCAAATTAAACCTTCATACGAATCTATTGAAAATTTGGACGATCTTTGTCGTAGAAGTTTGCACAAGTTTTCCGTTGGATCAAAAATGGGTCCAACGTTCTTATATTAGGTTTATTACTATATTCATATCTTTATCACTTCATATTGGTCCAAAAAAAGGCAAATATTCTCTTCATACGAAGCTATTCAAAGTTGGACAGTTCTTTGTCAAAGTAGTCTGGACCAAGTTTCTGTTGCTCCAATAATGGGTCTAACATTGTGAGAATGATTTAAAAACTATATTTACACCTTTATAACTTTATATTGGTCCAAAAAAAGGCCGGTATTCATTCAAAAAGCTTTAAATCTCAAATTAAACCTTCATACGAATCTACTGAAAGTTTGGACGATCTTTGTCGTAGAAATTTGCACAAGTTTTCCATTGGATCAAAAATGGGTCTAACTTTCTTATATTAGGTTTATTACTGTATTTATATCTTTATCACTTCATATTGGTCCAAAAAAAGGCCAATATTCTCTTCATACGAAGCTTTTCAAAGTTGGGCAGTTTTTTGTCAAAGTAGTTTGGACCAAGTTTCCGCTTCTCCAATAATGGGTCTAACTTTTTGAGAATGATTTAAAAACTATATTTACACATTTATAACTTTATATTGGTCCAAAAAAAGGCCGGTATTCATTCAAAAAGCTTTAAATCTCAAATTAAACCTTCATACGAATATATTGAAAGTTTGGACGATCTTTGTCGTAGAAGTTTGCACAAGTTTTCCGTTGGATCAAAAATGGGTCCAACGTTCTTATATTAGGTTTATTACTATATTCATATCTTTATCACTTCATATTGGTCCAAAAAAAGGCAAATATTCTCTTCATACGAAGCTATTCAAAGTTGGACAGTTCTTTGTCAAAGTAGTCTGGACCAAGTTTCTGTTGCTCCAATAATGGGTCTAACATTGTGAGAATTATTTAAAAACTATATTTACACCTTTATAACTTTATATTGGTCCAAAAAAAGGCCGGTATTCATTCAAAAAGCTTTAAATCTCAAATTAAACCTTCATACGAATCTACTGAAAGTTTGGACGATCTTTGTCGTAGAAATTTGCACAAGTTTTCCGTTGGATCAAAAATGGGTCTAACTTTCTTATATTAGGTTTATTACTGTATTTATATCTTTATCACTTCATATTGGTCCAAAAAAAGGCCAATATTCTCTTCATACGAAGCTTTTCAAAGTTGGGCAGTTTTTTGTCAAAGTAGTTTGGACCAAGTTTCCGCTTCTCCAATAATGGGTCTAACTTTTTGAGAATGATTTAAAAACTATATTTACACATTTATAACTTTATATTGGTCCAAAAAAAGGCCGGTATTCATTCAGAAAGCTTTAAATCTCAAATTAAACCTTCATACGAATCTATTGAATGTTTGGACGATCTTTGTCGTAGAAGTTTGCACAAGTTTTCCGTTGGATCAAAAATGGGTCTAACTTTCTTATATTAGGTTTATTACTGTATTATATATCTTTATCACTTCATATTGGTCCAAAAAAAGGCCAATATTCTCTTCATACGAAGCTTTTCAAAGTTGGGCAGTTTTTTGTCAAAGTAGTTTGGACCAAGTTTCCGCTTCTCCAATAATGGGTCTAACTTTTTGAGAATGATTTAAAAACTATATTTACACATTTATAACTTTATATTGGTCCAAAAAAAGGCCGGTATTCATTCAAAAAGCTTTAAATCTCAAATTAAACCTTCATACGAATCTATTGAAAGTTTGGACGATCTTTGTCGTAGAAGTTTTCACAAGTTTTCCGTTGGATCAAAAATGGGTCTAACTTTCTTATATTAGGTTTATTACTGTATTTATATCTTTATCACTTCATATTGGTCCAAAAAAAGGCCAATATTCTCTTCATACGAAGCTATTCAAAGTTGGGCAGTTCTTTGTCAAAGTAGTTTGGACCAAGTTTCCGCTTCTCCAATAATGGGTCTAACTTTTTGAGAATGATTTAAAAACTATATTTACACATTTATAACTTTATATTGGTCCAAAAAAAGGCCGGTATTCATTCAAAAAGCTTTAAATCTCAAATTAAACCTTCATACGAATCTATTGAAAATTTGGACGATCTTTGTCGTAGAAGTTTGCACAAGTTTTCCGTTGGATCAAAAATGGGTCCAACGTTCTTATATTAGGTTTATTACTATATTCATATCTTTATCACTTCATATTGGTCCAAAAAAAGGCAAATATTCTCTTCATACGAAGCTATTCAAAGTTGGACAGTTCTTTGTCAAAGTAGTCTGGACCAAGTTTCTGTTGCTCCAATAATGGGTCTAACATTGTGAGAATGATTTAAAAACTATATTTACACCTTTATAACTTTATATTGGTCCAAAAAAAGGCCGGTATTCATTCAAAAAGCTTTAAATCTCAAATTAAAACTTCATACGAATCTACTGAAAGTTTGGACGATCTTTGTCGTAGAAATTTGCACAAGTTTTCCATTGGATCAAAAATGGGTCTAACTTTCTTATATTAGGTTTATTACTGTATTTATATCTTTATCACTTCATATTGGTCCAAAAAAAGGCCAATATTCTCTTCATACGAAGCTTTTCAAAGTTGGGCAGTTTTTTGTCAAAGTAGTTTGGACCAAGTTTCCGCTTCTCCAATAATGGGTCTAACTTTTTGAGAATGATTTAAAAACTATATTTACACATTTATAACTTTATATTGGTCCAAAAAAAGGCCGGTATTCATTCAAAAAGCTTTAAATCTCAAATTAAACCTTCATACGAATCTATTGAAAGTTTGGACGATCTTTGTCGTAGAAGTTTGCACAAGTTTTCCGTTGGATCAAAAATGGGTCTAACGTTCTTATATTAGGTTTATTACTATATTCATATCTTTATCACTTCATATTGGTCCAAAAAAAGGCCAATATTCTCTTCATACGAAGCTATTCAAAGTTGGACAGTTCTTGGTCAAAGTAGTTTGGACCAAGTTTCTGTTGCTCCAATAATGGGTCTAACATTGTGAGAATGATTTAAAAACTATATTTACACCTTTATAACTTTATATTGGTCCAAAAAAAGGCCGGTATTCATTCAAAAAGCTTTAAATCTCAAATTAAACCTTCATACGAATCTATTGAAAGTTTGGACGATCTTTGTCGTAGAAATTTGCACAAGTTTTCCATTGGATCAAAAATGGGTCTAACTTTCTTATATTAGGTTTATTACTGTATTTATATCTTTATCACTTCATATTGGTCCAAAAAAAGGCCAATATTCTCTTCATACGAAGCTATTCAAAGTTGGGCAGTTCTTTGTCAAAGTAGTTTGGACCATGTTTCCGTTGCTCCAATAATGGGTCTAACTTAATGAGAATGATTTAAAAACTATATTTACACCTTTATAACTTTATATTGGACCAAAAAAAGGCCGGTATTCATTCAAAAAGCTTTAAATCTCAAATTAAACCTTCATACGAATCTATTGAAAGTTTGGACGATCTTTGTCGTAGAAGTTTGCACAAGTTTTCTGTTGGATCAAAAATGGGTCTAACGTTCTAAAATTAGGTTTATTACTATATTTATATCTTTATCACTTCATATTGGTCCTAAACGAGGCCAATATTCTCTTCATACGAAGCTATTCAAAGTTGGGCAGTTCTTTGTCAAAGTAGTTTGGACCAAGTTTCCGCTTCTCCAATAATGGGTCTAACTTTTTGGGAATGACTTAAAAACTATATTTACACCTTTATAACTATATATTGGTCCAAAAAAAGGCCGGTATTCATTCAAAAAGCTTTAAATCTCAAATTAAACCATCATACGAATCTATTGAAAGTTTGGACGATCTTTGTCGTAGAAGTTTGCACAAATTTTCCGTTGGATCAAAAATGGGTCCAACGTTCTTATATTAGGTTTATTACTATATTCATATCTTTATCACTTCATATTGGTCCAAAAAAAGGCAAATATTCTCTTCATACGAAGCTATTCAAAGTTGGACAGTTCTTTGTCAAAGTAGTCTGGACCAAGTTTCTGTTGCTCCAATAATGGGTCTAACATTGTGAGAATGATTTAAAAACTATATTTACACCTTTATAACTTTATATTGGTCCAAAAAAAGGCCGGTATTCATTCAAAAAGCTTTAAATCTCAAATTAAACCTTCATACGAATCTACTGAAAGTTTGGACGATCTTTGTCGTAGAAATTTGCACAAGTTTTCCGTTGGATCAAAAATGGGTCTAACTTTCTTATATTAGGTTTATTACTGTATTTATATCTTTATCACTTCATATTGGTCCAAAAAAAGGCCAATATTCTCTTCATACGAAGCTTTTCAAAGTTGGGCAGTTTTTTGTCAAAGTAGTTTGGACCAAGTTTCCGCTTCTCCAATAATGGGTCTAACTTTTTGAGAATGATTTAAAAACTATATTTACACATTTATAACTTTATATTGGTCCAAAAAAAGGCCGGTATTCATTCAAAAAGCTTTAAATCTCAAATTAAACCTTCATACGAATCTACTGAAAGTTTGGACGATCTTTGTCGTAGAAATTTGCACAAGTTTTCCATTGGATCAAAAATGGGTCCAACGTTCTTATATTAGGTTTATTACTATATTCATATCTTTATCACTTCATATTGGTCCAAAAAAAGGCAAATATTCTCTTCATACGAAGCTATTCAAAGTTGGACAGTTCTTTGTCAAAGTAGTCTGGACCAAGTTTCTGTTGCTCCAATAATGGGTCTAACATTGTGAGAATGATTTAAAAACTATATTTACACCTTTATAACTTTATATTGGTCCAAAAAAAGGCCGGTATTCATTCAAAAAGCTTTAAATCTCAAATTAAACCTTCATACGAATCTACTGAAAGTTTGGACGATCTTTGTTGTAGAAATTTGCACAAGTTTTCCGTTGGATCAAAAATGGGTCTAACTTTCTTATATTAGGTTTATTACTGTATTTATATCTTTATCACTTCATATTGGTCCAAAAAAAGGCCAATATTCTCTTCATACGAAGCTTTTCAAAGTTGGGCAGTTTTTTGTCAAAGTAGTTTGGACCAAGTTTCCGCTTCTCCAATAATGAGTCTAACTTTTTGAGAATGATTTAAAAACTATATTTACACATTTATAACTTTATATTGGTCCAAAAAAAGGCCGGTATTCATTCAAAAAGCTTTAAATCTCAAATTAAACCTTCATACGAATCTATTGAAAGTTTGGACGATCTTTGTCGTAGAAGTTTGCACAAGTTTTCCGTTGGATCAAAAATGGGTCTAACTTTCTTATATTAGGTTTATTACTGTATTATATATCTTTATCACTTCATATTGGTCCAAAAAAAGGCAAATATTCTCTTCATACGAAGCTTTTCAAAGTTGGGCAGTTTTTTGTCAAAGTAGTTTGGACCAAGTTTCCGCTTCTCCAATAATGGGTCTAACTTTTTGAGAATGATTTAAAAACTATATTTACACATTTATAACTTTATATTGGTCCAAAAAATGGCCGGTATTCATTCAAAAAGCTTTAAATCTCAAATTAAACCTTCATACGAATCTATTGAAAGTTTGGACGATCTTTGTCGTAGAAGTTTGCACAAGTTTTCCGTTGGATCAAAAATGGGTCTAACTTTCTTATATTAGGTTTATTACTGTATTTATATCTTTATCACTTCATATTGGTCCAAAAAAAGGCTAATATTCTCTTCATACGAAGCTATTCAAAGTTGGGCAGTTCTTTGTCAAAGTAGTTTGGACCAAGTTTCCGCTTCTCCAATAATGGGTCTAACTTTTTGAGAATGATTTAAAAACTATATTTACACATTTATAACTTTATATTGGTCCAAAAAAAGGCCGGTATTCATTCAAAAAGCTTTAAATCTCAAATTAAACCTTCATACGAATCTATTGAAAATTTGGACGATCTTTGTCGTAGAAGTTTGCACAAGTTTTCCGTTGGATCAAAAATGGGTCCAACGTTCTTATATTAGGTTTATTACTATATTCATATCTTTATCACTTCATATTGGTCCAAAAAAAGGCAAATATTCTCTTCATACGAAGCTATTCAAAGTTGGACAGTTCTTTGTCAAAGTAGTCTGGACCAAGTTTCTGTTGCTCCAATAATGGGTCTAACATTGTGAGAATGATTTAAAAACTATATTTACACCTTTATAACTTTATATTGGTCCAAAAAAAGGCCGGTATTCATTCAAAAAGCTTTAAATCTCAAATTAAACCTTCATACGAATCTACTGAAAGTTTGGACGATCTTTGTCGTAGAAATTTGCACAAGTTTTCCATTGGATCAAAAATGGGTCTAACTTTCTTATATTAGGTTTATTACTGTATTTATATCTTTATCACTTCATATTGGTCCAAAAAAAGGCCAATATTCTCTTCATACGAAGCTTTTCAAAGTTGGGCAGTTTTTTGTCAAAGTAGTTTGGACCAAGTTTCCGCTTCTCCAATAATGGGTCTAACTTTTTGAGAATGATTTAAAAACTATATTTACACATTTATAACTTTATATTGGTCCAAAAAAAGGCCGGTATTCATTCAAAAAGCTTTAAATCTCAAATTAAACCTTCATACGAATCTATTGAAAGTTTGGACGATCTTTGTCGTAGAAGTTTGCACAAGTTTTCCGTTGGATCAAAAATGGGTCTAACGTTCTTATATTAGGTTTATTACTATATTCATATCTTTATCACTTCATATTGGTCCAAAAAAAGGCCAATATTCTCTTCATACGAAGCTATTCAAAGTTGGACAGTTCTTGGTCAAAGTAGTTTGGACCAAGTTTCTGTTGCTCCAATAATGGGTCTAACATTGTGAGAATGATTTAAAAACTATATTTACACCTTTATAACTTTATATTGGTCCAAAAAAAGGCCGGTATTCATTCAAAAAGCTTTAAATCTCAAATTAAACCTTCATACGAATCTATTGAAAGTTTGGACGATCTTTGTCGTAGAAATTTGCACAAGTTTTCCATTGGATCAAAAATGGGTCTAACTTTCTTATATTAGGTTTATTACTGTATTTATATCTTTATCACTTCATATTGGTCCAAAAAAAGGCCAATATTCTCTTCATACGAAGCTATTCAAAGTTGGGCAGTTCTTTGTCAAAGTAGTTTGGACCATGTTTCCGTTGCTCCAATAATGGGTCTAACTTAATGAGAATGATTTAAAAACTATATTTACACCTTTATAACTTTATATTGGACCAAAAAAAGGCCGGTATTCATTCAAAAAGCTTTAAATCTCAAATTAAACCTTCATACGAATCTATTGAAAGTTTGGACGATCTTTGTCGTAGAAGTTTGCACAAGTTTTCTGTTGGATCAAAAATGGGTCTAACGTTCTAAAATTAGGTTTATTACTATATTTATATCTTTATCACTTCATATTGGTCCTAAACGAGGCCAATATTCTCTTCATACGAAGCTATTCAAAGTTGGGCAGTTCTTTGTCAAAGTAGTTTGGACCAAGTTTCCGCTTCTCCAATAATGGGTCTAACTTTTTGAGAATGATTTAAAAACTATATTTACACCTTTATAACTTTATATTGGACCAAAAAAAGGCCGGTATTCATTCAAAAAGCTTTAAATCTCAAATTAAACCATCATACGAATCTATTGAAAGTTTGGACGATCTTTGTCGTAGAAGTTTGCACAAATTTTCCGTTGGATCAAAAATGGGTCCAACGTTCTTATATTAGGTTTATTACTATATTCATATCTTTATCACTTCATATTGGTCCAAAAAAAGGCAAATATTCTCTTCATACGAAGCTATTCAAAGTTGGACAGTTCTTTGTCAAAGTAGTCTGGACCAAGTTTCTGTTGCTCCAATAATGGGTCTAACATTGTGAGAATGATTTAAAAACTATATTTACACCTTTATAACTTTATATTGGTCCAAAAAAAGGCCGGTATTCATTCAAAAAGCTTTAAATCTCAAATTAAACCTTCATACGAATCTACTGAAAGTTTGGACGATCTTTGTCGTAGAAATTTGCACAAGTTTTCCGTTGGATCAAAAATGGGTCTAACTTTCTTATATTAGGTTTATTACTGTATTTATATCTTTATCACTTCATATTGGTCCAAAAAAAGGCCAATATTCTCTTCATACGAAGCTTTTCAAAGTTGGGCAGTTTTTTGTCAAAGTAGTTTGGACCAAGTTTCCGCTTCTCCAATAATGGGTCTAACTTTTTGAGAATGATTTAAAAACTATATTTACACATTTATAACTTTATATTGGTCCAAAAAAAGGCCGGTATTCATTCAAAAAGCTTTAAATCTCAAATTAAACCTTCATACGAATCTACTGAAAGTTTGGACGATCTTTGTCGTAGAAATTTGCACAAGTTTTCCATTGGATCAAAAATGGGTCCAACGTTCTTATATTAGGTTTATTACTATATTCATATCTTTATCACTTCATATTGGTCCAAAAAAAGGCAAATATTCTCTTCATACGAAGCTATTCAAAGTTGGACAGTTCTTTGTCAAAGTAGTCTGGACCAAGTTTCTGTTGCTCCAATAATGGGTCTAACATTGTGAGAATGATTTAAAAACTATATTTACACCTTTATAACTTTATATTGGTCCAAAAAAAGGCCGGTATTCATTCAAAAAGCTTTAAATCTCAAATTAAACCTTCATACGAATCTACTGAAAGTTTGGACGATCTTTGTTGTAGAAATTTGCACAAGTTTTCCGTTGGATCAAAAATGGGTCTAACTTTCTTATATTAGGTTTATTACTGTATTTATATCTTTATCACTTCATATTGGTCCAAAAAAAGGCCAATATTCTCTTCATACGAAGCTTTTCAAAGTTGGGCAGTTTTTTGTCAAAGTAGTTTGGACCAAGTTTCCGCTTCTCCAATAATGAGTCTAACTTTTTGAGAATGATTTAAAAACTATATTTACACATTTATAACTTTATATTGGTCCAAAAAAAGGCCGGTATTCATTCAAAAAGCTTTAAATCTCAAATTAAACCTTCATACGAATCTATTGAAAGTTTGGACGATCTTTGTCGTAGAAGTTTGCACAAGTTTTCCGTTGGATCAAAAATGGGTCTAACTTTCTTATATTAGGTTTATTACTGTATTATATATCTTTATCACTTCATATTGGTCCAAAAAAAGGCAAATATTCTCTTCATACGAAGCTATTCAAAGTTGGACAGTTCTTTGTCAAAGTAGTCTGGACCAAGTTTCTGTTGCTCCAATAATGGGTCTAACATTGTGAGAATGATTTAAAAACTATATTTACACCTTTATAACTTTATATTGGTCCAAAAAAAGGCCGGTATTCATTCAAAAAGCTTTAAATCTCAAATTAAACCTTCATACGAATCTACTGAAAGTTTGGACGATCTTTGTCGTAGAAATTTGCACAAGTTTTCCATTGGATCAAAAATGGGTCTAACTTTCTTATATTAGGTTTATTACTGTATTTATATCTTTATCACTTCATATTGGTCCAAAAAAAGGCCAATATTCTCTTCATACGAAGCTTTTCAAAGTTGGGCAGTTTTTTGTCAAAGTAGTTTGGACCAAGTTTCCGCTTCTCCAATAATGGGTCTAACTTTTTGAGAATGATTTAAAAACTATATTTACACATTTATAACTTTATATTGGTCCAAAAAAAGGCCGGTATTCATTCAAAAAGCTTTAAATCTCAAATTAAACCTTCATACGAATCTATTGAAAGTTTGGACGATCTTTGTCGTAGAAGTTTGCACAAGTTTTCCGTTGGATCAAAAATGGGTCTAACGTTCTTATATTAGGTTTATTACTATATTCATATCTTTATCACTTCATATTGGTCCAAAAAAAGGCCAATATTCTCTTCATACGAAGCTATTCAAAGTTGGACAGTTCTTGGTCAAAGTAGTTTGGACCAAGTTTCTGTTGCTCCAATAATGGGTCTAACATTGTGAGAATGATTTAAAAACTATATTTACACCTTTATAACTTTATATTGGACCAAAAAAAGGCCGGTATTCATTCAAAAAGCTTTAAATCTCAAATTAAACCTTCATACGAATCTATTGAAAGTTTGGACGATCTTTGTCGTAGAAGTTTGCACAAGTTTTCTGTTGGATCAAAAATGGGTCTAACGTTCTAAAATTAGGTTTATTACTATATTTATATCTTTATCACTTCATATTGGTCCTAAACGAGGCCAATATTCTCTTCATACGAAGCTATTCAAAGTTGGGCAGTTCTTTGTCAAAGTAGTTTGGACCAAGTTTCCGCTTCTCCAATAATGGGTCTAACTTTTTGGGAATGACTTAAAAACTATATTTACACCTTTATAACTATATATTGGTCCAAAAAAAGGCCGGTATTCATTCAAAAAGCTTTAAATCTCAAATTAAACCTTCATACGAATCTATTGAAAGTTTGGACGATCTTTGTCGTAGAAGTTTGCACAAGTTTTCCGTTGGATCCACTACTATAAAATATTGAATAGACAGCGCACTTTAGACAGCGTTTATTTACATAACCGCTATTAAAAGAAACACGGAATCTTTAAACAGCACTTATTGGGAAAAACGCTGTATAAAGTACTAGCTTTTAACAGCGCATTTCAGTAAAAGCGCTTCTATAAGATTTATAAAAAAGTTAAAAAATTTATATTTCACTTTAGACAACGCTTTATAGGAAAGCGCTGTCTAAAGTAAATCATTAGACAGCGCTTTTGGAAGCGTTGTCTTTGGTCCTTTCGTTTAGTTTTAACATTTGACAACGGTTGATTTAAAAGCGCTTCTAAAATATAACAATAGACAACGCTTAAATATAGAAGAAAAGCGCTTTCATAGGTCTACTTTAGACAGCGCCCGAAAATCGAAAAAAGCTCTGTCTATGTGTTTATTAAAATTTTTATTTTTTTCTCTTAACGTTGCCTTCTTTTTCTTCTTCAATCGTAACACAGCCCACACATACTCAGTCTCACACTCCTTCTCCCTAATAATTTCTTCTCAATTCACATGTCTTCTTGTTATTCAATCAACACAGAAACCCTAAACCCCATAAAGAAATTGTTGTTTCTAGAATAGTTAGCTTTGTCACTTTGAAGATTGAAACCCTAAATCCCATAAAAACATTGAAGAAATTGACCAATTGAAACCGTAGTTGTGAACCAAGATAGGAACCTCTTGCTGTAACTCCTAACTCGCTCAAACTCCTTGTTGCAAAACTCGTTGAATCTCTTTCTCACGGCGAATTCCACTCACACGCTTCCGTTGGTGTGTTCTGCTGCAGGACTGCTTTATGAAGACTTTTGTTCAGGTTAGTGAAATTATTTCTTATTAGATTTGTCATTGTTGTAATGGAATTTTAAAAATTGTTTATGTTGATCTCATTATAGAATTTTAAAAATTGTTACGGTAAATGGATTTGGACTGAAAATTCGTTTATGTTTTTTATTACAGTAGCTGGATTTGTTTAAAATATTTTTATCAGATTTTCTTTGTGCTAAATGAGCTTGCCAAGAACAGGAGGGTGTCTGTGAGGATTTGGCAGGGTAAGGTTTGGATCGACATTCGTGAATTTTACGATAAAGATGGCAAGCAATTGCCTGGTAAAAAAGGTATTGCATTGAGCAAAGATCAGTGGACTGTGTTTCGTGGTCACGTTGCAGAAATTGACAGGCAGTCCAAAAGAGGTCTTGAGAAATTGTGCACAAAGTGGATTACTAGTCCAAATACTATCTGTGGGCTTGTTTAGTTTATTTTTTGAATCATTAGAAGATTAGACACTGTCATATGATGCAGTAGTATATTAGGTAAGAATGAAAACCTTTGTATCTTGGTGCATATTTGTTTTCTGTTTGTTGAATCTTGAATGTGCGTCAAGGTCTAAATTTTAATTCGTAGCTTCCATGAAAGCCTGGTGTTTGGGCATTGACATATAGTTCTGTTATTAAGTAGCTTATATCCTTAAAGTTTGGAATTTTGGGCTTAAAAAAAAATCAGAAATTTAATGATGTTAATCATTTATAACACAATGGTTTTGACCAATTAGAATGCTTGCACAAACAGAGTTTGTCACTTGTAGAACGATTTGGTAGTCCATGGTTTATGTCACGAATATCTTATTCTGATTGAATAAACAGTGGAATTGCAGTTTGAAGTCACTTTTTCATTTACTGTGATGTGTGTGTGTGTGTGTGTGAATCCTTACTTTCCCATTCTTTTGAAGGTTGATTGTTAATGTCATATAGTATATTCTCTATTTTTGCAGCTGCACCAGAAGCTACTACTTGTGTGTAGTTTGGTTAGGGGAAAAGACATAGTAGAAGGTATATGTGGAGATCATTCATATATACCAAAAGAAAACAAAGCGGTGGGATATTGTTACAGTCGCAAGGTTGACGGAAACGGCGTTTATCATATAAGTACTTATGTCTAAGCTATTTTTTATAACAAAAAATAAAATAAAGTCACTTTGTTTTCTTATAGGGTATAAGTTGTTTTCATAAGTTATTCCGTGGAGTTTATAGAATTAAGGTGAAAAGAACTTGTGAACATGTCAGATAAATAAATTATTCGCTGTTAGTTGTCACTGTAGTTAAGATCTCAGCTGTTGAGACCACCGATTTACCGACTTATTTTATATTCAATTGCTTAGATTAGCCAAGTGCAGTGACTGATGGAATTTCCTACTGCAGGCAACCTCAGTCCCATATTTTGTTTGTAGATAACTATAGACCTGTCTGGATAGAACTATTTGAGCTAATTTATTAGCATAAGCACTTGTCGACACTGTTTGAGAGAGTTTATATAAACCAATCCTTTATCTTATAGAGTTTCTTTGCATATGCAGGAGTTTGTTGGAGTAATCTATGCAACTGGTGCAGTGGCTTCAATAATAGGAGTTCTAATCTACCACAAGTATCTAAAAAGCTATACATTTAGAAATTAATATTCTATGCACAACTCTTATATGCAACATCAGGTGTATTGGACTTGATCTTCGTCCTACGTTGGAATTTGAAAATTAGAATTCCTGACTACTTTTTCTTGTCATTGGAGAAACTGCATTAGTATTTTCCTTTACATATGGAATTTACTCAAGTATTTTCCTTTATTTATTTTAGTCTAAACTAAACTAATATGGTTGTTAAGAAGAGTTATGTGGTTTTTATTGCGATAGATTCATGTTATTGCACCATGCACTATGTTATTGCACTATGAAAGATTGAACTTTTTGGCACTTCTTGTGATGCTATTTGAGTCAATTCTGGTTGTATAATGTGATTTTCTTACACAAATAACAATCCATAACTGTGACACTGACCACTGCTTCTTATGTCAGGCTATTGAAGACTTGATCAAGGCATTAGAGTTTGAATCACAGCAGACATTTTACACGAGAGAGGTATTTTTTCTAACACCGAGTGTTTCCATCTTGGTTTTTTATAGTGCATTTAATTTGAACAAACGCATGCGCAGCATTATAGGCTTCTCTTCTGTAAAAGGAGCACAAAACATTAGAATTGAGATTCCAAAAATGGCTTACTTGGAAAATACAATGGGTATGCTGCACTGCCTACACATACTTCAATCCTTCTTTTCTTTTTTCTACTGTTGGTCTGTGCTACCTGCTAACTTCTTCTGTTACATTATGAAATCACTTATCGGCTTCTGTTATGATATGAAATTAAGGTTCTTGCTTTTCTGCACCTGTTTGAGTCATGCTTCCAGTTTTTATAATAAGTAAAGATTGTTTGTTCATGCAGTTCATGAATTCATATAATTTCTGTCACACAGTTAGTTGACTATGGTTGTTGAATGACATGGACAGTATTTTACAAAGTTCAAGTTACTAAACATTGATTGCTGATTGTTTTTGGATGGATATGGAGGTGATTTCTCATTGATTTGTCTCAAGGATTTTGATTTCACTTCTTTATGTTCTCTAGGGAGCACAATAGACACTGGATATGCAGCTTTATGGCTTGGCTGTTGCTACTTATTGCAAGCAAGAATTATTTTTCTTCAATATTTATGTTTTGTTCAGAGTATATACTTAATTTTGTGAGAGAAAATACATGATACGTTTATGGCTTTCCAGTCTCACCCAAGAGTCCCCGGAAGTAGTTATAGGGAAATCATGATAACGTGCTTCTTTGCATGATAATGTGCATCTATCTTTGAGGCAGTTTGAGTTGGCTACTTTTAATTTATCTTTTTAGCATGATTTTAGCATAATTACTTATTGCACATAATGACTCTTGCTTTTAATTGATATTTTAGTGTGATTTTTACCTTGATATATGATTATATGCTTTCGGTGGCATGTATCATAACCTGGTGAAGCTATTTCAAGAACTTAGATGTAGTAACTGATTGTTACTTTTTATTTCAAGGAGTTTCTATCATGATTTGTGGTCTTTAAATGATATATGTAATATGTGGGTGCTTCAGAAGTAAAAGTTGTCTTTTGTTTTCAATTTTTTCATCTTAATGATTGTGCATGCTTACTCTTAATTATTGTCATAGCTTTTGGACTTCAGGTTAATTACTTTTGATTTATCTTGCTGAGCTTAATCTTGCTCTTTGCCTATGTATCCATCTATACATTTTAAGAGGGTTTGCTTTCTTGCATTAGAAGAATGAGTTAAACAGGCTCAACATTGTATTGATCCAAGTTACAAATATGATCTTTCTTTAAAATAATCATATTGCATACATGTCTAGGATTTGAGGTTGAAGGTGGGTGACAAGTTGGTGTTTCATCTGCAAGACCTCATCTAAGCACTTTCTTAATTGATCTCATGAGTTTCAGTACTCTTTTATGTTGTGGCTTATGTATTTTATGTACCTATTACACTTATGGCGTCGGAACCCTATAACGTGTATTGGAGCAGATAGAGGTTGATCATTTAATTGAATTTATTGGCGAGACAGTCGCTCCCATATTCTGTGACTCTGTCAGTTGGCTGTCACTGCTTTGCCAAATTGCAGGTTCTAAGATTGGCGGATAGAGGATCATCGGCAGTGTGAAATCATTCCGATTAAATATTCTTGTTTTGGTTGATTCACATAAAATCTCTGCTGCCTAAGAGTTTTTTAGAGGCGTGTTGCGAGGTCCTAAAGCGATTTATCTGTGGAATGGTCGCGACTAGTTTAGCTTTTAGCCGACTTGAGAGTAAGGGTGGATCAAGAGCTCGGTTCTTCAACAGATTCATGCTAATTTCCTTGCTGCCAGTGAATATTATGGTGTTTGGATCTTTTGTTTTGATCTGCAGCAGCATATTTTTGTTTGGTTGCCTCCTGAGTAGTGTGTGTTTGCTACCTTAATCTCAATGCTTGCCATTAATTGTTATGTATAGGTGATCTGGTTGGGTTGCTTTATCTCATGGCTAACAGTGAGGCTCTAGATTGGTATTTGACATTTTGTACCTGCTTGTATTTGTTAGTCTTGTGTTATGGGTGGTTTGTATTGTATAGGTGTATGTCCCTATTTTTGATTGTCCATTTTGTACCAGATTTGCTCCAGTTTTGCATTCCTTGTGCATAACTCCCTTGTTAATAATTTTTTTTTGTCTTTCCAAAAAATAAAGTCATTGTGTTGCTCATATTATCATGTCATTTGCTAGCCATAAAAAATTGACCAATAGTGTGACACATAAGCATTCCATTAGTTGATAATGCAAAAAACATACGGAAGGACCAATCTTGATAACGGAAATAAATTATAAGATTTTTTTACACTATTTTAAAAATGCAAGAGATATTCTAAAATTGAGAGCAAAATATAGGAATTATATATATATAACTGAGAATTATAAAATTAAAAGTAGGTATCCATATTTACTCTTTTACTATGAATAAAATTGTCGGCTGGCCCAGCCTAGCATGATGGGCCAAACTAAATAAAATGATCAATCCGGCCCGACCCATTATTTAGTGGGATAAATATTAGCAAGCCAACCTGCCACATATGGGCTATATGGGTCATCCCAATCCTTTTTCATTTAAATTTTTTTGTTTATTACTTTGTTAAATGTCGCCTTGACGCATTAGTTATTCACAATTATCAACTTTATTGAGATAATGTGCAAGTGTAAATTATTTTTTACATCAACACATATAAATATCAATTAAACTCTATTTTGATTCTTGTAAGAACAAATTGAATCAAATTATTAATTTATAAACTTAAAATTTCTAAAAGTCATATAGCGGGTTAGGATCAAATGACACCAACTAGTTTGATACCAAATGTTACACGAGAGTCTCAATAACCTTAAAATTTATAAACTTAAAATTTCTCAATAACCCTCCGTTAATCTTGATGAGTCTCAATAATATATCAAATGGTTTTAGAATTTTATAAAATTTAACATGGATGATATATATGATATAATTTTCCAATCCAACGGTGGATATATTTTGTAAAATTTGAATTCGTTAAAGTGTTATTGAGCGGTGTAACATTTGGTATCAAACTAGTTTGTGTCATTTGATCCCAACCCTATGACTTTTAGAAATTTTAAGTTTATAAAATTTGAATTCGTTAAATATATTTTTATTAATAGATTTTCAATTCGATAATAACTTTAATTTTATTTTTTAATTGATATTATTATTACAAAAATCACATAATTTTTATTAGCGGGCTGGCCCAAAGTCCAATGGGCTAGGCCCAAAAAGGCCTTTTTTTTTTTGGCACCGTTTTTTGTTGGCTCGACTCATTTTTTACAGCTTTAACTATGAATTAAGTCTTTATAATTTAGGCTAAATTGCGCTTTTAATCTATAACTTTCATAATTTTGCGATTTTGGACCCTAGCTTTAGTCCATTATGCAAATCGCCGGTCCCCACCACTCTGATTTTGACCAAGTCAACACACACATGTACAGCGTCTCACATGCCACATCAGCATATGTGAGTCACTGTTCACGTGCGTGTTGACTTGGTCAAAATCAAAGGGTGTGGGCCAATCTTTTGCAAAAAGGCTAAAGTATAAGAGGCCAAAAGTCATATTATGAAAGTTAGTGAGCCAAAATCGAAAATTTGTGAAAGTTTTAGCCAGTATAGTCTATATTTTAATAAATTACTCTTAATTTCATTCCTGACAATACCCACTTACTATCAATTTAGTTCTTTGCATATTTTTAGAAGTATTAAAATAAAATAAAAAATTGATAGAAGCAAGAGCCTTTTTGAAGTATTCATAAAATTAAAGATCTATTTGAGAACTCCTTAGAAAGTCAAGGACCAATTTGATAGCTTATTTATATACATAAAAAACTAAATAATAATATATTTTTTTGAATAATTTTTTTTTACAAGAAATTAAAATTTATTTATTTATTAATTATTAAAGATATATATAGTTACTTGACCAAAATAAATTAAAGGCTTAAGTTTTGATCTTTCTATTTTCACCCTTTCACGAAATTGGTTCTCTTATTTTAAAATCACACAGTTTTGGTCCCTTTGGCAAATTTTTGTACACAAAAAATTATGATTTAACATGTTTTAAATTATGCGACAAACAACTTGATGATAATAAATGATTAAAATTCATGAATTACAAGAAAACTCAATAAAAACTTCGATCTCAATTTTTAAAATTATTCATTTTTAAAATTTAATTAATAAAATGTAAATAATTAATACACCCGATGAATATACATCGTCAAATTGTATGCTATATTATTTAAAATATATTAAATCACAACTTTTAAGTATAAAAATTTAGTGGAAGGAACAAAACTGTATAATTTTAAAATAGGGAGTTTAATTTAGTGAATGAGTAAAAATCTATGAAGCACGGACACCTCTAGGAGGTGGCGTGTCGCGGTGTCCGACGCACGTCGGTGTCCGACACTTGTATGACACCTGTCGGAATAGTCAAACAAATTTCACCAAAAATAATTATTTCTTTTCTTTGCTTTGACACTCTAAAAAAGTTAAACATGATTTAAACAATGTTATCAATGAAGAATTAAAGATATTAATTTTTATTAGAATATTTTTAATTTTTTTAATTAATAAATCGATAAATAAAATCAAATTTTATCATATATATATCGGTGTCCGTGTTAGAGTCTGTGCTTCATAGGTAAAAATAAAAGACCATAACTATAATCATACATAAACCAAATTAAAGATTAAAAACTGTTAAAAAAATAATTAAAGATTAAAAATATAGTGTTACCATGACTAGGTATTTTTTTCCTTGTACCCAAAGTTCACAAAATATATCAACAAATTAAAGAAAAACTTTTTACGCAAACAAATTTATCCATTCTCTTATTCAAAATTAGAAATCGTCTCTTCTTCACTCTTCTTGGCGCGCGATTCCGCAGATAGAAATCATCATCAAGTTCATCTTCTTCTTCACTCTTCTTGGCGCGCGATTCCGCAGACAGAAATCATCATCAAGTTCATCTTCTTCTTCAATAGCCTTCGATTGCTTTCAATCTTTTTCGCTTTCTGTCAGCTCAGGTACCCTAAAACCTTTCCCTCAATCTTTTTCGCATACCGTGACTTGTAAACTAAGGGGTAATTGCAAATTGAACATTTTTTCACCTCTTCAACTTGGCTTTTGATTAATGGGTTTTCTTTAAAGAACACCCGTTTTTATATTCTGGGTTGTTTATGAATGGGTTCCATAAGAGGGATGAAGAAGAGGGAGAAGGGTAGCAAGAAAAATGTCATTAAAAACTTTGAATTCATATATTCACATGTGAAAACCATTTTTTTTTCTTATAATAACTGTTAAACATGTTTTATTGGAATTTTATTTCATACTTGCCAAATATCCCGGCATAATTGCCTCTTTTGTGAAGGTTAAATCTTGACCATATAATCACAAGATTGAAGTTATTTAATTATTACATGGTTATTTAAAAAAGTCAAACGAAGATGTTTTGATCTTTACCATTCATGGTTTGATCTAATAATAAAGATTTACTTCTTTCACTGTCACATGAAAAAGGAACTCTTACATGATATGTCTCGTGTGTGTGTGTGTGAAAGAGAGAGAGGGATCAACGTTGTGTCTTTTCCATAAGTATGGCTACTGAGTGCGTGAAGTTATGTGAATGTTATATAGCTAGGAGCAAAAGAAAATTTATGTGGCTACTCAATATTATTTTGCAATCATATTAGACTTGATATGAATTTCAACTCCATCTATCATATGCCTTCATTCACAGACATTTTTGTTAATCAGAAGACTACCAATTTACCCCTAATATTTGTCTATACTCAATACTTTATTTTCTCCATTAGTACTTTTGAACAACAAAATAAGCGATGATAACATTGAGGTTCAAGATGATACGGCTATTGAAGATGATCCTTTCGCAGCAACATCACAATCGCTTAAAACTGGTCCAACTATAGAGGATGACTTGTATATCAGAGATGATCATGATGAGGGAATTTTGATCAAAAGAAAATTCCACGTAACTAAAGAACAAACAAATCGTATTCTCACAAAGAAAAGAAAAAGATCAAGAAAATTTTAAGATCCAAATTAGCTTGGTTTTTTTTAGAAGCTCGAAAATGGCTTCTTTGTGTACTAAAATTCTTTGATGTACATTGTATTCATTTTTGCTATTCCACTAGTTTGTGTATCATTTTTTAAGATCATAAGGTTTTTTTTTCATAGATCATATATAATGTTTTAGCTATTCCACATGTTTACTTTTACTTTAACAGATAGTTCAGCTACAAACATGTGGGGTTACTTTTACTTTCACTTGATTGCATCGACCACTGATTTGAGTTTGTTATCTGCTTTATATTTCATTTGCTTTCCAAATCCAAATTTATAAAAAGGGCTTGTTGAAGCTTGATGGCTTAGTCCAAGCATGCTTGCATTTTCTTAGCTAATCCATCTTTGAGGGAAACTGAATGTTTCTCATTTCAATAGAAAATGATGAACACACTTCAGGAATTTGTGTCTTTGATTTATTGTTGTTGGAATGTTTTACTAGTTTTGGTTGGTAATTTTTTTTCTATTTTCTTACTGTAGATAAATGGAGTATGTTTCTTATGATGACCCTTATGATGAGGAAAATGATTGTCCTCTTGATGAGGAAAATGACTCTCCTAATAACGAGGAAAAGGATGCTCATAATGAGGAAAATGAGATTACGCGTGGGATAACCATTATGAAGAAAGTCATCCGCGCAAGAGATAAAGGGATAAAATATGAGGTAGATCAATACTTTGTTTAATATTCAATTATGTTCCCATTTTTATAGACGTATATACTTAGCCGATAAGATTATTAGGTGGGGTGGAATGAACTTGGTCAGCCAATTGATCCCAATGGATCAATGTTTGTAAGTTATATTGGTGCCGTTGTTCGTGAACATATTCCAATCACCCTTGATTGCTGGAGACCCAAAGACAAATCAATAATTGGACCTGCTAAAGACTTTATTTGGAGTGAAATACAGGTACCATAGTTGTAATTATTTGTTGTTGATATATTAGTATTTGGTAGTTACTTTATGACTATATTTAAGGGATGGTCCAATCTTTGGAGTAAGATGTGATGAGTTACTTTGTGGCTTCATTGAGTCTATTTTGTTTATACTTTTTTGTAGAGGTCTTTCATTGTAGATGATACACATAAACATTATGTGCTTCAAGTTGCTGGGAAGTTACATAGAGGTTTTCGAACTATGTTAACAAAAAAGCATCTTAAAGATGCTGATGGGAATTTTAAAGACTGTCCGAAGCTATATAAATGTCTGATATCGCCAGATGAATGGAAATCATTTGTAGCTAAACGGAAAACTGAAGCTTTCCAAGTAATATATTAATTTATTGACAAGTGTGTTTTATGATATACTTGTTCATACCATGTTTTGATATGAGTGATACATGTTTGCACAGATCAGAAGCGATCTAAATAGAAAGAGAGCAGAAAAGCCCATGTATCCATACAAAAGGGGGCGTAGGGGATATGCACTCTTAGAGCAAGATATAGTAAGTATATATATATATATATATATATATATATATATATATATATATATATATATATATATATATATATATATATATATATATGATGTTTTATATGGTAACAATAACTTATAATAACAGTATGCTTATTTGTCTTAATGAATAGCTAAAAGAGACTTAATCTAAAGAAAAAACCATTGACCGGTATATTTTGTGGAAGGAAGGTCGTGTGGGGAAGAATGGAGTTGTTGATAACAAAAATGTTCAAGAAGTATTTGAACAATGTGTAAGTATAATAACACTTTATTTATTTATTTATGCTTGTGAAAATTTTGATGATGAACTTATCTTTTTCATATTAATATATATTTCAGGAGGCTCTATCACAGTCGTTATCTAAGGGGGATACGCAAGACTTCAGATGTAGGGACATACTTAGTAAAGTATTAAATGTTCCCGAGTATTCTGGCTGTGTGAGGGGTAGGGGGAATGGGGTTAATCCAACGACTTTTTTTTCAACTCCAAAAATACCTAAACCAAGTAATGCACAATTAATGAATATGTTTCAAGAGCTAAGAGCTGAACTTCATTACTTGAAGAAGGATAAAAGAAAAGATATGTCAGGAAGTCAATATGATATGCATGGCCATAGTGACAAAGATAGTTCCAACTTTAATGTTTTGAAGAACTTTCCCGAGGTAATTACTTACTACAATATTCCATTTAATGATTTATCTTATAATTAAGTACATTAATACATTTATATTGATTATTGGTTTAGGGTATTTCACCTTGTCTACTCTTCTTATCGTCTCCTACTTATCGCCTGGTTGGTAAGGGAAAAGTGCATAATATCTTGGGAGATATACTACACCATAAACCACTCCCTGCCGGCTATTTGAAAGTATCAGTTGATATTGCATTAGAGTCGACTACAGATTTGCCTATACCTGATGATGTTGCAGAAGTAACGTTAGTGGGAGAGGCAATAGGATCATATGTGGCATGGCCAGCAAACCTAATTTCCCTTAATGTTGAGGTATGTTAAAAGAATATATTTGTCCTCCACCCACACATAGATAGTTTGTCCTAAAATGTTTAATTTGTTATTTGATCACTAACTAAATTAACTGCACATAGACTGCTGAAAAATCCAAAGAAATTGGTAATGAGGTAATTACATCGCATGAGTCGGCCACATCAAAAAAGAAGGTATATCTATATATGTAGAAAATGTTCATTTTAATATTCAATAATTATGTTAATCATTAACTAACTTAATTGTACGGCATTTTAGATTCAAACACCAAAGTTGCAACAAGTCAATAAAAGTAAGGTGGTTGGACCTAGCAACACATCACCAAAAAAAGGTCTTGCAAAAACCAAACCTCCAAAGCTGTCCCCTACAAATGATCGTCCACCTCTCCCTACAAATGATCATCCTCCTGTTTGTCGAGCTATGTTGTGCCTTCAATCACTTGTAGATTTGAATTTGGAGAAAACAGACACACGCATCATACCTATGGAGGAAAGTATTTTTGGTGTATACTATGAAGAAAATATTGTTAAAGAGTATTTCAATGAGTTTTTCTGAGGTGAAGAAATAGGTGTCTCTGTTATCTGCATATATATCAGGTACTCTAAATGACTTTGAAATGATTGAACAATTTCTTTTAATTACTTGTGTCAATGAAATATTGATTAGTATCTGATGTTATATAATTTTATTCTAGATACTTATTCGAAAAATTGTTGTGCCCGCGTAATTTGACAAGACAATTCTCTTTCTTATCTCCCCATCGAGTATCCATGGTGTTAATTGAAAAAGATCTAAAACCGGTTGAAGAATACATGGTCGCTGAACTTATGAAGACTAAAGATTTGCAGAAGTTGTTTTTTGCACCATTATATTTCGATAATTATGGGTTAGATTTTCATTAAAACTTCTTTTTTGATAATTTATTTTCTCATTTTGTAGATGATTTTACTAACCCACCATTTCTTTAGGGGGGGACATTGGGTGTTGGTTGTCATTGATGCTGTGTCCGAAATAGTTTACTATTTGGATCCATTCTTAGGTGACCCTAATAGCCACCCAAACATGAAGAAGTTCTTAAATACGTAAGTATAATTATCTTTAATATTATATATATAATTACTGTGCGGTTATTTTAAATCTTTGTATTCATTTTGTAGAGTCTTACAAAAATTCCGCTCGCTAAGGGGAGCTCGAGTTCAAAGGAGTAAATTGAACAACATATCATGGATTCGAATACAGGTTTTATTATAACTATCTCTAAAATTTTGTGCACGTACGAATATAAATAATTACATGAGCACCGCTATTGACACACTCTTTCTCACACTCTTAAACACTCTATCACTCATTGGTCCACGTCATTAGTTTTTTAAAAAGCATTACAGGCCAACCTACTGCATCGGTATATTGCAGTTTTTAATTTCATTGAAACTAATAATAAAAAATAAAAAAAGTCATATGTTTCCTTCTCAATCTTTGTGACCGTCTCCATTAATCACAGTTCTGAGAATCAAAGAAAAATAATTGTGCTCAACAACCCAGAGATACTGCTGCTTCTTTTCGTATTTGGAGAGGATGGTAGTAAATTCAAAATGGATTTTGTATATTCAACAAAAATGGGTTCTTTCTTTCATTGTCTTTATTTATTCCTCATACAATAGTTGGTTCTTTGACTTCTATCATTTTTTCATCTATAGAATAACCTCATATAAAATGCTTTCAAATTTGACTTCGTCCCAAACTATATATGTTTGCTGCTTCAACATCGAAACAATTATTTGAAAATTCATATGCTATAATCTCTCCACAGTGAAAAGATCTAACAGCCTTGTTGTCGCTTCCCACGATTTCGGCGAGTTTGATGATGAAAGCAGAACGGTGATTTGGGGGCGGTGAGGTTAATTAGAACACTTTTAATTTTTTTAATAAAAAATAGCATAGCCGGTTGCCGGTAAAAGGATGTTTTAACATGAATGATGTGGACCAATAGTTGGTCAAGTGTTCAAAAGCATTTGTTAGAGTGAGTGTCGGTAGCAGTGCTCACAAATTGATGTGTATATTTTTTGTCTGTGCAGTGTCCTCGACAACGTAATAGTATAGATTGTGGATACTTCGTGATGGGATTTATGAAGGAGATTGTTATTTCAAATAAAATTGAGATTCCCGTGTCGGTATGTTATTTATATTACCTATTATTTAAATATTTAATATTAACATATAATTAATTTTTACATGTTATATTATGTAGTACTTTGATGACTTCAAGTGTCCTACTTATTCTAAAGATAAACTAACTGAAATCAAGGAAGAGTGGAGTTAGTACGTGCTTGGACTGAGAATCATATGATCATTTTACTGTAAGGTGAGTTATTTGATCCTACTCTCACTTGTGTGAGTAACTTTGGCAACACCAATTCCTAGCATGATACCACCTTCCACTACATGCTTATGCTATCCATACAAATAAAGTTAATTGGTCACAACATTATTGGGAAGTCATAGATGATTATTTACATTATTTGAATAAAGAGTAACCTTATATCAATAGTTATATATATGCTATTCTCAAGTCTCCTTTTTTTTTCCTTTCTAGCTAAGTCTTGAAGTTTGCTTTATTTTTTCCTCAATGATAATTCAAATATGATGCATGATAACATTAGGTAAATTCTCCACCCCTACTGATTATGTGATGATATGATTGTGGTAAAATATGTTTAATAAGTATTTTTGATCATGGTGTATGAAATGGGCACCATTGTGTTTGAAAATAGAACCATTTAGAACTGGTTTATTCATGAAAATGCAAACTGCAGCAGGGTAAATCGATTTACCTCATCCCTGTGTTGAAAAAATGAAATTGAATACAGGTAAATCAATTTACCTTCCTGGTAATTTCATTGTTCAGTCTTAGTGCAATTTGGTATTTGTGTTGATGTTACTGTATCACTTCAAAGAGCACATCACCATCAATTATGATCATGTAAGTATTCAAATATACCTCTCTCATTCTCTTAAGTATTATTGTTCATTTTATACTGGTTTGTCATTAAAATTTGTATGCCTTCTTTGCTAGTTTTTGTTCCTTTTATTGTGTTAGGATATGCTCAATTAATCCCCTAGGTACTGGAGTTTACTTTTTTTTTTCATTAGGTACCTTGATGCTCTAACATGAGGCCTAGCTTTAGTCTTAGATTATTTATAAGCATTTCCTTTAGTCTTAGTTTATGTAGTCTATTTTAGTTTATTTTTCTCATTTGTTTTCTTTTCTGATATGAAGGACTTTATCTTGAGAGCTTCATTATTACATACAAAATGAGGAAAAAAAATATTATTAAGTAATTAGAGACTTTTATGACATGTTGAATGTCAATTAAAGTTTTGTTTTCTTATATGCAGGGGTACATGTGAATGAAGAGTTGTTAGAAGATGCCATCAAGTTCTTAGATTATATATGTATATAGCATACACACACTCTCTTTAGAAGAAGACAGTATATCAAGTTCTTAGATATATTGCTGCAAATTTTATCATGTGAAGTTTTGATCTTTGTATGATAGATTATCAATTTTCATATATTACTTTCATTAAAATTGTATGTTATAATAATAATAATAATAATAATACAAATAAATATTTTGCAACTGTGATATCAAATTCTAATATGTAGAAAGTGTTATCTAAACATAACTTAAAGACAGCGCTTAGAAGTCGAAAGCGCTATCTAAAATTTAACATAAGACAGCGCTTACAAGTAGAAAGCGCTATTTAAACATAACATAAGACAACTCTTAGAAGTAGAAAGTGCTATGTAAACATAACCTAAGATAGCGCTTATATGTAGAAAGCGCCGTCTAAACATATCATAAGACAACGCTTATAAGTAAAAACGCTGTCTAAACCTAACATAAGATAGCACTTATAAGTAAAAAGCGACGTCTAAACGTAACATAAGACAACGATTATGTGTAGAAGTGCTGCCTAAACATAACATAAGATAGCGCTTATATAAATAAGCGCTATCTAATGATGACAATAGACAGCGCTCTTATAAATAAGTGTTGTCTAAAGACGACATTAGACAACGCTTTTACTTAATTATCAAGCGCTGCCTATACTTTTAACAGCGCCAGAATAGACAGCGCTTATAAGCACTGTTTAAGGCCAAAAAAAGCGCTGTCTAAAGCCTTTTTTGGCATAGTGATCAAAAATGGGTCTAACGTTCTTATATTAGGTTTATTACTATATTCATATCTTTATCACTTCATATTGGTCCAAAAAAAGGCAAATATTCTCTTCATACGAAGCTATTCAAAGTTGGACAGTTCTTTGTCAAAGTAGTCTGGACCAAGTTTCTGTTGCTCCAATAATGGGTCTAACATTGTGAGAATGATTTAAAAACTATATTTACACCTTTATAACTTTATATTGGTCCAAAAAAAGGCTGGTATTCATTCAAAAAGCTTTAAATCTCAAATTAAACCTTCATACGAATCTATTGAAAGTTTGGACGATCTTTGTCGTAGAAATTTGCACAAGTTTTCCATTGGATCAAAAATGGGTCTAACGTTCTTATATTAGGTTTATTCCTATATTCATATCTTTATCACTTCATATTGGTCCAAAAAAAGGCAAATATTCTCTTCATACGAAGCTATTCAAAGTTGGACAGTTCTTTGTCAAAGTAGTCTGGACCAAGTTTCTGTTGCTCCAATAATGGGTCTAACATTGTGAGAATGATTTAAAAACTATATTTACACCTTTATAACTATATATTGGTCCAAAAAAAGGCTGGTATTCATTCAAAAAGCTTTAAATCTCAAATTAAACCTTCATACGAATCTATTGAAAGTTTGGACAATCTTTGTCGTAGAAATTTGCACAAGTTTTCCATTGGATCAAAAATGGGTCTAACTTTCTTATATTAGGTTTATTACTGTATTTATATCTTTATCACTTCATATTGGTCCAAAAAAAGGCCAATATTCTCTTCATACGAAGCTTTTCAAAGTTGGGCAGTTTTTTGTCAAAGTAGTTTGGACCAAGTTTCTGCTTCTCCAATAATGGGTCTAACTTTTTGAGAATGATTTAAAAACTATATTTACACATTTATAACTTTATATTGGTCCAAAAAAAGGCCGGTATTCATTCAAAAAGCTTTAAATCTCAAATTAAACCTTCATACGAATCTATTGAAAGTTTGGACGATCTTTGTCGTAGAAGTTTGCACAAGTTTTCCGTTGGATCAAAAATGGGTCTAACGTTCTTATATTAGGTTTATTACTATATTCATATCTTTATCACTTCATATTGGTCCAAAAAAAGGCCAATATTCTCTTCATACGAAGCTATTCAAAGTTGGACAGTTCTTTGTCAAAGTAGTTTGGACCAAGTTTCTGTTGCTCCAATAATGGGTCTAACATTGTGAGAATGATTTAAAAACTATATTTACACCTTTATAACTTTATATTGGTCCAAAAAGAGGCCGGTATTTATTCAAAAAGCTTTAAATCTCAAATTAAACCTTCATACGAATCTATTGAAAGTTTGGACGATCTTTGTCGTAGAAATTTGCACAAGTTTTCCATTGGATCAAAAATGGGTCTAACTTTCTAATATTAGGTTTATTACTGTATTTATATCTTTATCACTTCATATTGGTCCAAAAAAAGGCCAATATTCTCTTCATACGAAGCTATTCAAAGTTGGGCAGTTCTTTGTCAAAGTAGTTTGGACCATGTTTCCGTTGCTCCAATAATGGGTCTAACTTAATGAGAACGATTTAAAAACTATATTTACACCTTTATAACTTTATATTGGACCAAAAAAAGGCCGGTATTCATTCAAAAAGCTTTAAATCTCAAATTAAACCTTCATACGAATCTATTGAAAGTTTGGACGATCTTTGTCGTAGAAGTTTGCACAAGTTTTCTGTTGGATCAAAAATGGGTCTAACGTTCTAAAATTAGGTTTATTACTATATTTATATCTTTATCACTTCATATTGGTCCTAAACGAGGCCAATATTCTCTTCATACGAAGCTATTCAAAGTTGGGCAGTTCTTTGTCAAAGTAGTTTGGACCAAGTTTCCGCTTCTCCAATAATGGGTCTAACTTTTTGGGAATGACTTAAAAACTATATTTACACCTTTATAACTATATATTGGTCCAAAAAAAGGCCGGTATTCATTCAAAAAGCTTTAAATCTCAAATTAAACCTTCATACGAATCTATTGAAAGTTTGGACGATCTTTGTCGTAGAAGTTTGCACAAGTTTTCCGTTGGATCAAAAATGAGTCTAACTTTCTTATATTAGGTTTATTACTGTATTTATATCTTTATCACTTCATATTGGTCCAAAAAAAGGCCAATATTCTCTTCATACGAAGCTATTCAAAGTTGGGCAGTTCTTTGTCAAAGTAGTTTGGACCATGTTTCCGTTGCTCCAATAATGGGTCTAACTTAATGAGAATGATTTAAAAACTATATTTACACCTTTATAACTTTATATTGGACCAAAAAAAGGCCGGTATTCATTCAAAAAGCTTTAAATCTCAAATTAAACCTTCATACGAATCTATTGAAAGTTTGGACGATCTTTGTCGTAGAAGTTTGCACAAGTTTTCTGTTGGATCAAAAATGGGTCTAACGTTCTAAAATTAGGTTTATTACTATATTTATATCTTTATCACTTCATATTGGTCCTAAACGAGGCCAATATTCTCTTCATACGAAGCTATTCAAAGTTGGGCAGTTCTTTGTCAAAGTAGTTTGGACCAAGTTTCCGCTTCTCCAATAATGGGTCTAACTTTTTGGGAATGACTTAAAAACTATATTTACACCTTTATAACTATATGTTGGTCCAAAAAAAGGCCGGTATTCATTCAAAAAGCTTTATAAATCTCAAATTAAACCTTCATACGAATCTATTGAAAGTTTGGACGATCTTTGTCGTAGAAGTTTGCACAAGTTTTCCGTTGGATAAAAAATGGGTCTAACTTTCTTATATTAGGTTTATTACTGTATTTATATCTTTATCACTTCATATTGGTCCAAAAAAAGGCCAATATTCTCTTCATACGAAGCTATTCAAAGTTGGGCAGTTCTTTGTCAAAGTAGTTTGGACCAAGTTTCCGCTTCTCCAATAATGGGTCTAACTTTTTGAGAATGATTTAAAAACTATATTTACACATTTATAACTTTATATTGGTCCAAAAAAAGGCCGGTATTCATTCAAAAAGCTTTAAATCTCAAATTAAACCTTCATACGAATCTATTGAAAATTTGGACGATCTTTGTCGTAGAAGTTTGCACAAGTTTTCCGTTGGATCAAAAATGGGTCTAACGTTCTTATATTAGGTTTATTACTATATTCATATCTTTATCACTTCATATTGGTCCAAAAAAAGGCAAATATTCTCTTCATACAAAGCTATTCAAAGTTGGACAGTTCTTTGTCAAAGTAGTCTGGACCAAGTTTCTGTTGCTCCAATAATGGGTCTAACATTGTGAGAATGATTTAAAAACTATATTTACACCTTTATAACTATATATTGGTCCAAAAAAAGGCTGGTATTCATTCAAAAAGCTTTAAATCTCAAATTAAACCTTCATACGAATCTATTGAAAGTTTGGACAATCTTTGTCGTAGAAATTTGCACAAGTTTTCCATTGGATCAAAAATGGGTCTAACTTTCTTATATTAGGTTTATTACTGTATTTATATCTTTATCACTTCATATTGGTCCAAAAAAAGGCCAATATTCTCTTCATACGAAGCTTTTCAAAGTTGGGCAGTTTTTTGTCAAAGTAGTTTGGACCAAGTTTCTGCTTCTCCAATAATGGGTCTAACTTTTTGAGAATGATTTAAAAACTATATTTACACATTTATAACTTTATATTGGTCCAAAAAAAGGCCGATATTCATTCAAAAAGCTTTAAATCTCAAATTAAACCTTCATACGAATCTATTGAAAGTTTGGACGATCTTTGTCGTAGAAGTTTGCACAAGTTTTCCGTTGGATCAAAAATGGGTCTAACTTTCTTATATTAGGTTTATTACTGTATTTATATCTTTATCACTTCATATTGGTCCAAAAAAAGGCCAATATTCTCTTCATACGAAGCTTTTCAAAGTTGGGCAGTTTTTTGTCAAAGTAGTTTGGACCAAGTTTCCGCTTCTCCAATAATGCGTCTAACTTTTTGAGAATGATTTAAAAACTATATTTACACATTTATAACTTTATATTGGTCCAAAAAAAGGCCGGTATTCATTCAAAAAGCTTTAAATCTCAAATTAAACCTTCATACGAATCTATTGAAAATTTGGACGATCTTTGTCGTAGAAGTTTGCACAAGTTTTCCGTTGGATCAAAAATGGGTCCAACGTTCTTATATTAGGTTTATTACTATATTCATATCTTTATCACTTCATATTGGTCCAAAAAAAGGCAAATATTCTCTTCATACGAAGCTATTCAAAGTTGGACAGTTCTTTGTCAAAGTAGTCTGGACCAAGTTTCTGTTGCTCCAATAATGGGTCTAACATTGTGAGAATGATTTAAAAACTATATTTACACCTTTATAACTTTATATTGGTCCAAAAAAAGGCCGGTATTCATTCAAAAAGCTTTAAATCTCAAATTAAACCTTCATACGAATCTATTGAAAGTTTGGACGATCTTTGTCGTAGAAGTTTGCACAAGTTTTCCGTTGGATCAAAAATGGGTCTAACGTTCTTATATTAGGTTTATTACTATATTCATATCTTTATCACTTCATATTGGTCCAAAAAAAGGCCAATATTCTCTTCATACGAAGCTATTCAAAGTTGGACAGTTCTTTGTCAAAGTAGTTTGGACCAAGTTTCTGTTGCTCCAATAATGGGTCTAACATTGTGAGAATGATTTAAAAACTATATTTACACCTTTATAACTTTATATTGGTCCAAAAAGAGGCCGGTATTTATTCAAAAAGCTTTAAATCTCAAATTAAACCTTCATACGAATCTATTGAAAGTTTGGACGATCTTTGTCGTAGAAATTTGCACAAGTTTTCCATTGGATCAAAAATGGGTCTAACTTTCTTATATTAGGTTTATTACTGTATTTATATCTTTATAACTTCATATTGGTCCAAAAAAAGGCCAATATTCTCTTCATACGAAGCTATTCAAAGTTGGGCAGTTCTTTGTCAAAGTAGTTTGGACCATGTTTCCGTTGCTCCAATAATGGGTCTAACTTAATGAGAACGATTTAAAAACTATATTTACACCTTTATAACTTTATATTGGACCAAAAAAAGGCCGGTATTCATTCAAAAAGCTTTAAATCTCAAATTAAACCTTCATACGAATCTATTGAAAGTTTGGACGATCTTTGTCGTAGAAGTTTGCACAAGTTTTCTGTTGGATCAAAAATGGGTCTAACGTTCTAAAATTAGGTTTATTACTATATTTATATCTTTATCACTTCATATTGGTCCTAAACGAGGCCAATATTCTCTTCATACGAAGCTATTCAAAGTTGGGCAGTTCTTTGTCAAAGTAGTTTGGACCAAGTTTCCGCTTCTCCAATAATGGGTCTAACTTTTTGGGAATGACTTAAAAACTATATTTACACCTTTATAACTATATATTGGTCCAAAAAAAGGCCGGTATTCATTCAAAATGCTTTAAATCTCAAATTAAACCTTCATACGAATCTATTGAAAGTTTGGACGATCTTTGTCGTAGAAGTTTGCACAAGTTTTCCGTTGGATCAAAAATGAGTCTAACTTTCTTATATTAGGTTTATTACTGTATTTATATCTTTATCACTTCATATTGGTCCAAAAAAAGGCCAATATTCTCTTCATACGAAGCTATTCAAAGTTGGGCAGTTCTTTGTCAAAGTAGTTTGGACCATGTTTCCGTTGCTCCAATAATGGGTCTAACTTAATGAGAATGATTTAAAAACTATATTTACACCTTTATAACTTTATATTGGACCAAAAAAAGGCCGGTATTCATTCAAAAAGCTTTAAATCTCAAATTAAACCTTCATACGAATCTATTGAAAGTTTGGACGATCTTTGTCGTAGAAGTTTGCACAAGTTTTCTGTTGGATCAAAAATGGGTCTAACGTTCTAAAATTAGGTTTATTACTATATTTATATCTTTATCACTTCATATTGGTCCTAAACGAGGCCAATATTCTCTTCATACGAAGCTATTCAAAGTTGGGCAGTTCTTTGTCAAAGTAGTTTGGACCAAGTTTCCGCTTCTCCAATAATGGGTCTAACTTTTTGGGAATGACTTAAAAACTATATTTACACCTTTATAACTATATATTGGTCCAAAAAAAGGCCGGTATTCATTCAAAAAGCTTTAAATCTCAAATTAAACCTTCATACGAATCTATTGAAAGTTTGGACGATCTTTGTCGTAGAAGTTTGCACAAGTTTTCCGTTGGATCAAAAATGGGTCTAACTTTCTTATATTAGGTTTATTACTGTATTTATATCTTTATCACTTCATATTGGTCCAAAAAAAGGCCAATATTCTCTTCATACGAAGCTATTCAAAGTTGGGCAGTTCTTTGTCAAAGTAGTTTGGACCAAGTTTCCGCTTCTCCAATAATGGGTCTAACTTTTTGAGAATGATTTAAAAACTATATTTACACATTTATAACTTTATATTGGTCCAAAAAAAGGCCGGTATTCATTCAAAAAGCTTTAAATCTCAAATTAAACCTTCATACGAATCTATTGAAAATTTGGACGATCTTTGTCGTAGAAGTTTGCACAAGTTTTCCGTTGGATCAAAAATGGGTCTAACGTTCTTATATTAGGTTTATTACTATATTCATATCTTTATCACTTCATATTGGTCCAAAAAAAGGCAAATATTCTCTTCATACGAAGCTATTCAAAGTTGGACAGTTCTTTGTCAAAGTAGTCTGGACCAAGTTTCTGTTGCTCCAATAATGGGTCTAACATTGTGAGAATGATTTAAAAACTATATTTACACCTTTATAACTTTATATTGGTCCAAAAAAAGGCCGGTATTCATTCAAAAAGCTTTAAATCTCAAATTAAACCTTCATACGAATCTATTGAAAGTTTGGACGATCTTTGTCGTAGAAATTTGCACAAGTTTTCCATTGGATCAAAAATGGGTCTAACTTTCTTATATTAGGTTTATTACTGTATTTATATCTTTATCACTTCATATTGGTCCAAAAAAAGGCCAATATTCTCTTCATACGAAGCTTTTCAAAGTTGGGCAGTTTTTTGTCAAAGTAGTTTGGACCAAGTTTCCGCTTCTCCAATAATGGGTCTAACTTTTTGAGAATGATTTAAAAACTATATTTACACATTTATAACTTTATATTGGTCCAAAAAAAGGCCGGTATTCATTCAAAAAGCTTTAAATCTCAAATTAAACCTTCATACGAATCTATTGAAAGTTTGGACGATCTTTGTCGTAGAAGTTTGCACAAGTTTTCCGTTGGATCAAAAATGGGTCTAACGTTCTTATATTAGGTTTATTACTATATTCATATCTTTATCACTTCATATTGGTCCAAAAAAGGCCAATATTCTCTTCATACGAAGCTATTCAAAGTTGGACAGTTCTTTGTCAAAGTAGTTTGGACCAAGTTTCTGTTGCTCCAATAATGGGTCTAACATTGTGAGAATGATTTAAAAACTATATTTACACCTTTATAACTTTATATTGGTCCAAAAAAAGGCCGGTATTCATTCAAAAAGCTTTAAATCTCAAATTAAACCTTCATACGAATCTATTGAAAGTTTGGACGATCTTTGTCGTAGAAATTTGCACAAGTTTTCCATTGGATCAAAAATGGGTCTAACTTTCTTATATTAGGTTTATTACTGTATTTATATCTTTATCACTTCATATTGGTCCCAAAAAAGGCCAATATTCTCTTCATACGAAGCTATTCAAAGTTGGGCAGTTCTTTGTCAAAGTAGTTTGGACCATGTTTCCGTTGCTCCAATAATGGGTCTAACTTAATGAGAACGATTTAAAAACTACATTTACACCTTTATAACTTTATATTGGACCAAAAAAAGGCCGGTATTCATTCAAAAAGCTTTAAATCTCAAATTAAACCTTCATACGAATCTGTTGAAACTTTGGACGATCTTTGTCGTAGAAGTTTGCACAAGTTTTCTGTTGGATCAAAAATGGGTCTAACGTTCTAAAATTAGGTTTATTACTATATTTATATCTTTATCACTTCATATTGGTCCTAAACGAGGCCAATATTCTCTTCATACGAAGCTATTCAAAGTTGGGCAGTTCTTTGTCAAAGTAGTTTGGACCAAGTTTCCGCTTCTCCAATAATGGGTCTAACTTTTTGGGAATGACTTAAAAACTATATTTACACCTTTATAACTATATATTGGTCCAAAAAAAGGCCGGTATTCATTCAAAAAGCTTTAAATCTCAAATTAAACCTTCATACGAATCTATTGAAAGTTTGGACGATCTTTGTCGTAGAAGTTTGCACAAGTTTTCCGTTGGATCAAAAATGGGTCTAACTTTCTTATATTAGGTTTATTACTGTATTTATATCTTTATCACTTCATATTGGTCCAAAAAAAGGCCAATATTCTCTTCATACGAAGCTATTCAAAGTTGGGCAGTTCTTTGTCAAAGTAGTTTGGACCAAGTTTTCGCTTCTCCAATAATGGGTCTAACTTTTTGAGAATGATTTAAAAACTATATTTACACATTTATAACTTTATATTGGTCCAAAAAAAGGCCGGTATTCATTCAAAAAGATTTAAATCTCAAATTAAACCTTCATACGAATCTATTGAAAATTTGGACGATCTTTGTCGTAGAAGTTTGCACAAGTTTTCCGTTGGATCAAAAATGGGTCTAACGTTCTTATATTAGGTTTATTACTATATTCATATCTTTATCACTTCATATTGGTCCAAAAAAAGGCAAATATTCTCTTCATACGAAGCTATTCAAAGTTGGACAGTTCTTTGTCAAAGTAGTCTGGACCAAGTTTCTGTTGCTCCAATAATGGGTCTAACATTGTGAGAATGATTTAAAAACTATATTTACACCTTTATAACTTTATATTGGTCCAAAAAAAGGCCGGTATTCATTCAAAAAGCTTTAAATCTCAAATTAAACCTTCATACGAATCTATTGAAAGTTTGGACGATCTTTGTCGTAGAAATTTGCACAAGTTTTCCATTGGATCAAAAATGGGTCTAACTTTCTTATATTAGGTTTATTACTGTATTTATATCTTTATCACTTCATATTGGTCCAAAAAAAGGCCAATATTCTCTTCATACGAAGCTTTTCAAAGTTGGGCAGTTTTTTGTCAAAGTAGTTTGGACCAAGTTTCCGCTTCTCCAATAATGGGTCTAACTTTTTGAGAATGATTTAAAAACTATATTTACACATTTATAACTTTATATTGGTCCAAAAAAAGGCCGGTATTCATTCAAAAAGCTTTAAATCTCAAATTAAACCTTCATACGAAACTATTGAAAGTTTGGACGATCTTTGTCGTAGAAGTTTGCACAAGTTTTCCGTTGGATCAAAAATGGGTCTAACGTTCTTATATTAGGTTTATTACTATATTCATATCTTTATCACTTCATATTGGTCCAAAAAAGGCCAATATTCTCTTCATACGAAGCTATTCAAAGTTGGACAGTTCTTTGTCAAAGTAGTTTGGACCAAGTTTCTGTTGCTCCAATAATGGGTCTAACATTGTGAGAATGATTTAAAAACTATATTTACACCTTTATAACTTTATATTGGTCCAAAAAAAGGCCGGTATTCATTCAAAAAGCTTTAAATCTCAAATTAAACCTTCATACGAATCTATTGAAAGTTTGGACGATCTTTGTCGTAGAAATTTGCACAAGTTTTCCATTGGATCAAAAATGGGTCTAACTTTCTTATATTAGGTTTATTACTGTATTTATATCTTTATCACTTCATATTGGTCCAAAAAAAGGCCAATATTCTCTTCATACGAAGCTATTCAAAGTTGGGCAGTTCTTTGTCAAAGTAGTTTGGACCATGTTTCCGTTGCTCCAATAATGGGTCTAACTTAATGAGAACGATTTAAAAACTACATTTACACATTTATAACTTTATATTGGACCAAAAAAAGGCCGGTATTCATTCAAAAAGCTTTAAATCTCAAATTAAACCTTCATACGAATCTATTGAAAGTTTGGACGATCTTTGTCGTAGAAGTTTGCACAAGTTTTCTGTTGGATCAAAAATGGGTCTAACGTTCTAAAATTAGGTTTATTACTATATTTATATCTTTATCACTTCATATTGGTCCTAAACGAGGCCAATATTCTCTTCATACGAAGCTATTCAAAGTTGGGCAGTTCTTTGTCAAAGTAGTTTGGACCAAGTTTCCGCTTCTCCCATAATGGGTCTAACTTTTTGGGAATGACTTAAAAACTATATTTACACCTTTATAACTATATATTGGTCCAAAAAAGGCCGGTATTCATTCAAAAAGCTTTAAATCTCAAATTAAACCTTCATACGAATCTATTGAAAGTTTGGACGATCTTTGTCGTAGAAGTTTGCACAAGTTTTCTGTTGGATCAAAAATGGGTCTAACGTTCTAAAATTAGGTTTATTACTATATTTATATCTTTATCACTTCATATTGGTCCTAAACGAGGCCAATATTCTCTTCATACGAAGCTATTCAAAGTTGGGCAGTTCTTTGTCAAAGTAGTTTGGACCAAGTTTCCGCTTCTCCCATAATGGGTCTACCTTTTTGGGAATGACTTAAAAACTATATTTACACCTTTATAACTATATATTGGTCCAAAAAAAGGCCGGTATTCATTCAAAAAGCTTTAAATCTCAAATTAAACCTTCATACGAATCTATTGAAAGTTTGGACGATCTTTGTCGTAGAAGTTTGCACAAGTTTTCCGTTGGATCAAAAATGAGTCTAACTTTCTTATATTAGGTTTATTACTGTATTTATATCTTTATCACTTCATATTGGTCCAAAAAAAGGCCAATATTCTCTTCATACGAAGCTATTCAAAGTTGGGCAGTTCTTTGTCAAAGTAGTTTGGACCATGTTTCCGTTGCTCCAATAATGGGTCTAACTTAATGAGAACGATTTAAAAACTATATTTACACCTTTATAACTTTATATTGGACCAAAAAAAGGCCGGTATTCATTCAAAAAGATTTAAATCTCAAATTAAACCTTCATACGAATCTATTGAAAATTTGGACGATCTTTGTCGTAGAAGTTTGCACAAGTTTTCTGTTGGATCAAAAATGGGTCTAACGTTCTAAAATTAGGTTTATTACTATATTTATATCTTTATCACTTCATATTGGTCCTAAACGAGGCCAATATTCTCTTCATACGAAGCTATTCAAAGTTGGGCAGTTCTTTGTCAAAGTAGTTTGGACCAAGTTTCCGCTTCTCCCATAATGGGTCTAACTTTTTGGGAATGACTTAAAAACTATATTTACACCTTTATAACTATATATTGGTCCAAAAAAAGGCCGGTATTCATTCAAAAAGCTTTAAATCTCAAATTAAACCTTCATACGAATCTATTGAAAGTTTGGACGATCTTTGTCGTAGAAGTTTGCACAAGTTTTCCGTTGGATCAAAAATGAGTCTAACTTTCTTATATTAGGTTTATTACTGTATTTATATCTTTATCACTTCATATTGGTCCAAAAAAAGGCCAATATTCTCTTCATACGAAGCTATTCAAAGTTGGGCAGTTCTTTGTCAAAGTAGTTTGGACCATGTTTCCGTTGCTCCAATAATGGGTCTAACTTAATGAGAACGATTTAAAAACTATATTTACACCTTTATAACTTTATATTGGACCAAAAAAAGGCCGGTATTCATTCAAAAAGATTTAAATCTCAAATTAAACCTTCATACGAATCTATTGAAAATTTGGACGATCTTTGTCGTAGAAGTTTGCACAAGTTTTCTGTTGGATCAAAAATGGGTCTAACGTTCTAAAATTAGGTTTATTACTATATTTATATCTTTATCACTTCATATTGGTCCTAAACGAGGCCAATATTCTCTTCATACGAAGCTATTCAAAGTTGGGCAGTTCTTTGTCAAAGTAGTTTGGACCAAGTTTCCGCTTCTCCCATAATGGGTCTAACTTTTTGGGAATGACTTAAAAACTATATTTACACCTTTATAACTATATATTGGTCCAAAAAAAGGCCGGTATTCATTCAAAAAGCTTTAAATCTCAAATTAAACCTTCATACGAATCTATTGAAAGTTTGGACGATCTTTGTCGTAGAAGTTTGCACAAGTTTTCCGTTGGATCAAAAATGGGTCTAACGTTCTTATATTAGGTTTATTACTATATTCATATCTTTATCACTTCATATTGGTCCAAAAAAAGGCAAATATTCTCTTCATACGAAGCTATTCAAAGTTGGACAGTTCTTTGTCAAAGTAGTCTGGACCAAGTTTCTGTTGCTCCAATAATGGGTCTAACATTGTGAGAATGATTTAAAAACTATATTTACACCTTTATAACTTTATATTGGTCCAAAAAAAGGCCGGTATTCATTCAAAAAGCTTTAAATCTCAAATTAAACCTTCATACGAACCTATTGAAAGTTTGGACGATCTTTGCCGTAGAAATTTGCACAAGTTTTCCGTTGGATCAAAAATGGGTCTAACTTTCTTATATTAGGTTTATTACTGTATTTATATCTTTATCACTTCATATTGGTCCAAAAAAAGGCCAATATTCTCTTCATACGAAGCTATTCAAAGTTGGGCAGTTCTTTGTCAAAGTAGTTTGGACCATGTTTCCGTTGCTCCAATAATGGGTCTAACTTAATGAGAACGATTTAAAAACTATATTTACACCTTTATAACTTTATATTGGACCAAAAAAAGGCCGGTATTCATTCAAAAAGCTTTAAATCTCAAATTAAACCTTCATACGAATCTATTGAAAGTTTGGACGATCTTTGTCGTAGAAGTTTGCACAAGTTTTCTGTTGGATCAAAAATGGGTCTAACGTTCTAAAATTAGGTTTATTACTATATTTATATCTTTATCACTTCATATTGGTCCTAAACGAGGCCAATATTCTCTTCATACGAAGCTATTCAAAGTTGGGCAGTTCTTTGTCAAAGTAGTTTGGACCAAGTTTCCGCTTCTCCCATAATGGGTCTAACTTTTTGGGAATGACTTAAAAACTATATTTACACCTTTATAACTATATATTGGTCCAAAAAAAGGCCGGTATTCATTCAAAAAGCTTTAAATCTCAAATTAAACCTTCATACGAATCTATTGAAAGTTTGGACGATCTTTGTCGTAGAAGTTTGCACAAGTTTTCCGTTGGATCAAAAATGAGTCTAACTTTCTTATATTAGGTTTATTACTGTATTTATATCTTTATCACTTCATATTGGTCCAAAAAAAGGCCAATATTCTCTTCATACGAAGCTATTCAAAGTTGGGCAGTTCTTTGTCAAAGTAGTTTGGACCAAGTTTCCGCTTCTCCAATAATGGGTCTAACTTTTTGAGAATGATTTAAAAACTATAGTTACACATTTATAACTTTATATTGGTCCAAAAAAAGGCCGGTATTCATTCAAAAAGCTTTAAATCTCAAATTAAACCTTCATACGAATCTATTGAAAATTTGGACGATCTTTGTCGTAGAAGTTTGCACAAGTTTTCTGTTGGATCAAAAATGAGTCTAACTTTCTTATATTAGGTTTATTACTATATTTATATCTTTATCACTTCATATTGGTCCTAAACGAGGCCAATATTCTCTTCATACGAAGTTATTCAAAGTTGGGCAGTTCTTTGTCAAAGTAGTTTGGACCAAGTTTCCGCTTCTCCCATAATGGGTCTAACTTTTTGGGAATGACTTAAAAACTATATTTACACCTTTATAACTATATATTGGTCCAAAAAAAGGCCGGTATTCATTCAAAAAGCTTTAAATCTCAAATTAAACCTTCATACGAATCTATTGAAAGTTTGGACGATCTTTGTCGTAGAAGTTTGCACAAGTTTTCCGTTGGATCAAAAATGAGTCTAACTTTCTTATATTAGGTTTATTACTGTATTTATATCTTTATCACTTCATATTGGTCCAAAAAAAGGCCAATATTCTCTTCATACGAAGCTATTCAAAGTTGGGCAGTTCTTTGTCAAAGTAGTTTGGACCATGTTTCCGTTGCTCCAATAATGGGTCTAACTTAATGAGAACGATTTAAAAACTATATTTACACCTTTATAACTTTATATTGGACCAAAAAAAGGCCGGTATTCATTCAAAAAGATTTAAATCTCAAATTAAACCTTCATACGAATCTATTGAAAATTTGGACGATCTTTGTCGTAGAAGTTTGCACAAGTTTTCTGTTGGATCAAAAATGGGTCTAACGTTCTAAAATTAGGTTTATTACTATATTTATATCTTTATCACTTCATATTGGTCCTAAACGAGGCCAATATTCTCTTCATACGAAGCTATTCAAAGTTGGGCAGTTCTTTGTCAAAGTAGTTTGGACCAAGTTTCCGCTTCTCCCATAATGGGTCTAACTTTTTGGGAATGACTTAAAAACTATATTTACACCTTTATAACTATATATTGGTCCAAAAAAAGGCCGGTATTCATTCAAAAAGCTTTAAATCTCAAATTAAACCTTCATACGAATCTATTGAAAGTTTGGACGATCTTTGTCGTAGAAGTTTGCACAAGTTTTCCGTTGGATCAAAAATGAGTCTAACTTTCTTATATTAGGTTTATTACTGTATTTATATCTTTATCACTTCATATTGGTCCAAAAAAAGGCCAATATTCTCTTCATACGAAGCTATTCAAAGTTGGGCAGTTCTTTGTCAAAGTAGTTTGGACCATGTTTCCGTTGCTCCAATAATGGGTCTAACTTAATGAGAACGATTTAAAAACTATATTTACACCTTTATAACTTTATATTGGACCAAAAAAAGGCCGGTATTCATTCAAAAAGATTTAAATCTCAAATTAAACCTTCATACGAATCTATTGAAAATTTGGACGATCTTTGTCGTAGAAGTTTGCACAAGTTTTCTGTTGGATCAAAAATGGGTCTAACGTTCTAAAATTAGGTTTATTACTATATTTATATCTTTATCACTTCATATTGGTCCTAAACGAGGCCAATATTCTCTTCATACGAAGCTATTCAAAGTTGGGCAGTTCTTTGTCAAAGTAGTTTGGACCAAGTTTCCGCTTCTCCCATAATGGGTCTAACTTTTTGGGAATGACTTAAAAACTATATTTACACCTTTATAACTATATATTGGTCCAAAAAAAGGCCGGTATTCATTCAAAAAGCTTTAAATCTCAAATTAAACCTTCATACGAATCTATTGAAAGTTTGGACGATCTTTGTCGTAGAAGTTTGCACAAGTTTTCCGTTGGATCAAAAATGGGTCTAACGTTCTTATATTAGGTTTATTACTATATTCATATCTTTATCACTTCATATTGGTCCAAAAAAAGGCAAATATTCTCTTCATACGAAGCTATTCAAAGTTGGACAGTTCTTTGTCAAAGTAGTCTGGACCAAGTTTCTGTTGCTCCAATAATGGGTCTAACATTGTGAGAATGATTTAAAAACTATATTTACACCTTTATAACTTTATATTGGTCCAAAAAAAGGCCGGTATTCATTCAAAAAGCTTTAAATCTCAAATTAAACCTTCATACGAACCTATTGAAAGTTTGGACGATCTTTGCCGTAGAAATTTGCACAAGTTTTCCGTTGGATCAAAAATGGGTCTAACTTTCTTATATTAGGTTTATTACTGTATTTATATCTTTATCACTTCATATTGGTCCAAAAAAAGGCCAATATTCTCTTCATACGAAGCTATTCAAAGTTGGGCAGTTCTTTGTCAAAGTAGTTTGGACCATGTTTCCGTTGCTCCAATAATGGGTCTAACTTAATGAGAACGATTTAAAAACTATATTTACACCTTTATAACTTTATATTGGACCAAAAAAAGGCCGGTATTCATTCAAAAAGCTTTAAATCTCAAATTAAACCTTCATACGAATCTATTGAAAGTTTGGACGATCTTTGTCGTAGAAGTTTGCACAAGTTTTCTGTTGGATCAAAAATGGGTCTAACGTTCTAAAATTAGGTTTATTACTATATTTATATCTTTATCACTTCATATTGGTCCTAAACGAGGCCAATATTCTCTTCATACGAAGCTATTCAAAGTTGGGCAGTTCTTTGTCAAAGTAGTTTGGACCAAGTTTCCGCTTCTCCCATAATGGGTCTAACTTTTTGGGAATGACTTAAAAACTATATTTACACCTTTATAACTATATATTGGTCCAAAAAAAGGCCGGTATTCATTCAAAAAGCTTTAAATCTCAAATTAAACCTTCATACGAATCTATTGAAAGTTTGGACGATCTTTGTCGTAGAAGTTTGCACAAGTTTTCCGTTGGATCAAAAATGAGTCTAACTTTCTTATATTAGGTTTATTACTGTATTTATATCTTTATCACTTCATATTGGTCCAAAAAAAGGCCAATATTCTCTTCATACGAAGCTATTCAAAGTTGGGCAGTTCTTTGTCAAAGTAGTTTGGACCAAGTTTCCGCTTCTCCAATAATGGGTCTAACTTTTTGAGAATGATTTAAAAACTATAGTTACACATTTATAACTTTATATTGGTCCAAAAAAAGGCCGGTATTCATTCAAAAAGCTTTAAATCTCAAATTAAACCTTCATACGAATCTATTGAAAATTTGGACGATCTTTGTCGTAGAAGTTTGCACAAGTTTTCTGTTGGATCAAAAATGAGTCTAACTTTCTTATATTAGGTTTATTACTATATTTATATCTTTATCACTTCATATTGGTCCTAAACGAGGCCAATATTCTCTTCATACGAAGTTATTCAAAGTTGGGCAGTTCTTTGTCAAAGTAGTTTGGACCAAGTTTCCGCTTCTCCCATAATGGGTCTAACTTTTTGGGAATGACTTAAAAACTATATTTACACCTTTATAACTATATATTGGTCCAAAAAAAGGCCGGTATTCATTCAAAAAGCTTTAAATCTCAAATTAAACCTTCATACGAATCTATTGAAAGTTTGGACGATCTTTGTCGTAGAAGTTTGCACAAGTTTTCCGTTGGATCAAAAATGAGTCTAACTTTCTTATATTAGGTTTATTACTGTATTTATATCTTTATCACTTCATATTGGTCCAAAAAAAGGCCAATATTCTCTTCATACGAAGCTATTCAAAGTTGGGCAGTTCTTTGTCAAAGTAGTTTGGACCATGTTTCCGTTGCTCCAATAATGGGTCTAACTTAATGAGAACGATTTAAAAACTATATTTACACCTTTATAACTTTATATTGGACCAAAAAAAGGCCGGTATTCATTCAAAAAGATTTAAATCTCAAATTAAACCTTCATACGAATCTATTGAAAATTTGGACGATCTTTGTCGTAGAAGTTTGCACAAGTTTTCTGTTGGATCAAAAATGGGTCTAACGTTCTAAAATTAGGTTTATTACTATATTTATATCTTTATCACTTCATATTGGTCCTAAACGAGGCCAATATTCTCTTCATACGAAGCTATTCAAAGTTGGGCAGTTCTTTGTCAAAGTAGTTTGGACCAAGTTTCCGCTTCTCCCATAATGGGTCTAACTTTTTGGGAATGACTTAAAAACTATATTTACACCTTTATAACTATATATTGGTCCAAAAAAAGGCCGGTATTCATTCAAAAAGCTTTAAATCTCAAATTAAACCTTCATACGAATCTATTGAAAGTTTGGACGATCTTTGTCGTAGAAGTTTGCACAAGTTTTCCGTTGGATCAAAAATGGGTCTAACGTTCTTATATTAGGTTTATTACTATATTCATATCTTTATCACTTCATATTGGTCCAAAAAAAGGCAAATATTCTCTTCATACGAAGCTATTCAAAGTTGGACAGTTCTTTGTCAAAGTAGTCTGGACCAAGTTTCTGTTGCTCCAATAATGGGTCTAACATTGTGAGAATGATTTAAAAACTATATTTACACCTTTATAACTTTATATTGGTCCAAAAAAAGGCCGGTATTCATTCAAAAAGCTTTAAATCTCAAATTAAACCTTCATACGAACCTATTGAAAGTTTGGACGATCTTTGCCGTAGAAATTTGCACAAGTTTTCCGTTGGATCAAAAATGGGTCTAACTTTCTTATATTAGGTTTATTACTGTATTTATATCTTTATCACTTCATATTGGTCCAAAAAAAGGCCAATATTCTCTTCATACGAAGCTATTCAAAGTTGGGCAGTTCTTTGTCAAAGTAGTTTGGACCATGTTTCCGTTGCTCCAATAATGGGTCTAACTTAATGAGAACGATTTAAAAACTATATTTACACCTTTATAACTTTATATTGGACCAAAAAAAGGCCGGTATTCATTCAAAAAGCTTTAAATCTCAAATTAAACCTTCATACGAATCTATTGAAAGTTTGGACGATCTTTGTCGTAGAAGTTTGCACAAGTTTTCTGTTGGATCAAAAATGGGTCTAACGTTCTAAAATTAGGTTTATTACTATATTTATATCTTTATCACTTCATATTGGTCCTAAACGAGGCCAATATTCTCTTCATACGAAGCTATTCAAAGTTGGGCAGTTCTTTGTCAAAGTAGTTTGGACCAAGTTTCCGCTTCTCCCATAATGGGTCTAACTTTTTGGGAATGACTTAAAAACTATATTTACACCTTTATAACTATATATTGGTCCAAAAAAAGGCCGGTATTCATTCAAAAAGCTTTAAATCTCAAATTAAACCTTCATACGAATCTATTGAAAGTTTGGACGATCTTTGTCGTAGAAGTTTGCACAAGTTTTCCGTTGGATCAAAAATGAGTCTAACTTTCTTATATTAGGTTTATTACTGTATTTATATCTTTATCACTTCATATTGGTCCAAAAAAAGGCCAATATTCTCTTCATACGAAGCTATTCAAAGTTGGGCAGTTCTTTGTCAAAGTAGTTTGGACCAAGTTTCCGCTTCTCCAATAATGGGTCTAACTTTTTGAGAATGATTTAAAAACTATAGTTACACATTTATAACTTTATATTGGTCCAAAAAAAGGCCGGTATTCATTCAAAAAGCTTTAAATCTCAAATTAAACCTTCATACGAATCTATTGAAAATTTGGACGATCTTTGTCGTAGAAGTTTGCACAAGTTTTCTGTTGGATCAAAAATGAGTCTAACTTTCTTATATTAGGTTTATTACTATATTTATATCTTTATCACTTCATATTGGTCCTAAACGAGGCCAATATTCTCTTCATACGAAGTTATTCAAAGTTGGGCAGTTCTTTGTCAAAGTAGTTTGGACCAAGTTTCCGCTTCTCCCATAATGGGTCTAACTTTTTGGGAATGACTTAAAAACTATATTTACACCTTTATAACTATATATTGGTCCAAAAAAAGGCCGGTATTCATTCAAAAAGCTTTAAATCTCAAATTAAACCTTCATACGAATCTATTGAAAATTTGGACGATCTTTGTCGTAGAAGTTTGCACAAGTTTTCTGTTGGATCAAAAATGGGTCTAACGTTCTAAAATTAGGTTTATTACTATATTTATATCTTTATCACTTCATATTGGTCCTAAACGAGGCCAATATTCTCTTCATACGAAGCTATTCAAAGTTGGGCAGTTCTTTGTCAAAGTAGTTTGGACCAAGTTTCCGCTTCTCCCATAATGGGTCTAACTTTTTGGGAATGACTTAAAAACTATATTTACACCTTTATAACTATATATTGGTCCAAAAAAAGGCCGGTATTCATTCAAAAAGCTTTAAATCTCAAATTAAACCTTCATACGAATCTATTGAAAGTTTGGACGATCTTTGTCGTAGAAGTTTGCACAAGTTTTCTGTTGGATCAAAAATGGGTCTAACGTTCTAAAATTAGGTTTATTACTATATTTATATCTTTATCACTTCATATTGGTCCTAAACGAGGCCAATATTCTCTTCATACGAAGCTATTCAAAGTTGGGCAGTTCTTTGTCAAAGTAGTTTGGACCAAGTTTCCGCTTCTCCCATAATGGGTCTAACTTTTTGGGAATGACTTAAAAACTATATTTACACCTTTATAACTATATATTGGTCCAAAAAAAGGCCGGTATTCATTCAAAAAGCTTTAAATCTCAAATTAAACCTTCATACGAATCTATTGAAAGTTTGGACGATCTTTGTCGTAGAAGTTTGCACAAGTTTTCCGTTGGATCAAAAATGAGTCTAACTTTCTTATATTAGGTTTATTACTGTATTTATATCTTTATCACTTCATATTGGTCCAAAAAAAGGCCAATATTCTGTTCATACGAAGCTATTCAAAGTTGGGCAGTTCTTTGTCAAAGTAGTTTGGACCATGTTTCCGTTGCTCCAATAATGGGTCTAACTTAATGAGAACGATTTAAAAACTATATTTACACCTTTATAACTTTATATTGGACCAAAAAAAGGCCGGTATTCATTCAAAAAGCTTTAAATCTCAAATTAAACCTTCATACGAATCTATTGAAAGTTTGGACGATCTTTGTCGTAGAAGTTTGCACAAGTTTTCAGTTGGATCAAAAATGGGTCTAACGTTCTAAAATTAGGTTTATTACTATATTTATATCTTTATCACTTCATATTGGTCCTAAACGAGGCCAATATTCTCTTCATACGAAGCTATTCAAAGTTGGGCAGTTCTTTGTCAAAGTAGTTTGGACCAAGTTTCCGCTTCTCCCATAATGGGTCTAACTTTTTGGGAATGACTTAAAAACTATATTTACACCTTTATAACTATATATTGGTCCAAAAAAAGGCCGGTATTCATTCAAAAAGCTTTAAATCTCAAATTAAACCTTCATACGAATCTATTGAAAGTTTGGACGATCTTTGTCGTAGAAGTTTGCACAAGTTTTCTGTTGGATCAAAAATGAGTCTAACTTTCTTATATTAGGTTTATTACTGTATTTATATCTTTATCACTTCATATTGGTCGAAAAAAAGGCCAATATTCTCTTCATACGAAGCTATTCAAAGTTGGGCAGTTCTTTGTCAAAGTAGTTTGGACCAAGTTTCCGCTTCTCCAATAATGGGTCTAACTTTTTGAGAATGATTTAAAAACTATATTTACACATTTATAACTTTATATTGGTCCAAAAAAAGGCCGGTATTCATTCAAAAAGCTTTAAATCTCAAATTAAACCTTCATACGAATCTATTGAAAATTTGGACGATCTTTGTCGTAGAAGTTTGCACAAGTTTTCCGTTGGATCAAAAATGGGTCTAACGTTCTTATATTAGGTTTATTACTATATTCATATCTTTATCACTTCATATTGGTCCAAAAAAAGGCAAATATTCTCTTCATACGAAGCTATTCAAAGTTGGGCAGTTCTTTGTCAAAGTAGTTTGGACCAAGTTTCCGCTTCTCCCATAATGGGTCTAACTTTTTGGGAATGACTTAAAAACTATATTTACACCTTTATAACTATATATTGGTCCAAAAAAAGGCCGGTATTCATTCAAAAAGCTTTAAATCTCAAATTAAACCTTCATACGAATCTATTGAAAGTTTGGACGATCTTTGTCGTAGAAGTTTGCACAAGTTTTCCGTTGGATCAAAAATGAGTCTAACTTTCTTATATTAGGTTTATTACTGTATTTATATCTTTATCACTTCATATTGGTCCAAAAAAAGGCCAATATTCTCTTCATACGAAGCTATTCAAAGTTGGGCAGTTCTTTGTCAAAGTAGTTTGGACCATGTTTCCGTTGCTCCAATAATGGGTCTAACTTAATGAGAACGATTTAAAAACTATATTTACACCTTTATAACTTTATATTGGACCAAAAAAAGGCCGGTATTCATTCAAAAAGCTTTAAATCTCAAATTAAACCTTCATACGAATCTATTGAAAGTTTGGACGATCTTTGTCGTAGAAGTTTGCACAAGTTTTCTGTTGGATCAAAAATGGGTCTAACGTTCTAAAATTAGGTTTATTACTATATTTATATCTTTATCACTTCATATTGGTCCTAAACGAGGCCAATATTCTCTTCATACGAAGCTATTCAAAGTTGGGCAGTTCTTTGTCAAAGTAGTTTGGACCAAGTTTCCGCTTCTCCCATAATGGGTCTAACTTTTTGGGAATGACTTAAAAACTATATTTACACCTTTATAACTATATATTGGTCCAAAAAAAGGCCGGTATTCATTCAAAAAGCTTTAAATCTCAAATTAAACCTTCATACGAATCTATTGAAAGTTTGGACGATCTTTGTCGTAGAAGTTTGCACAAGTTTTCTGTTGGATCAAAAATGAGTCTAACTTTCTTATATTAGGTTTATTACTGTATTTATATCTTTATCACTTCATATTGGTCGAAAAAAAGGCCAATATTCTCTTCATACGAAGCTATTCAAAGTTGGGCAGTTCTTTGTCAAAGTAGTTTGGACCAAGTTTCCGCTTCTCCAATAATGGGTCTAACTTTTTGAGAATGATTTAAAAACTATATTTACACATTTATAACTTTATATTGGTCCAAAAAAAGGCCGGTATTCATTCAAAAAGCTTTAAATCTCAAATTAAACCTTCATACGAATCTATTGAAAATTTGGACGATCTTTGTCGTAGAAGTTTGCACAAGTTTTCCGTTGGATCAAAAATGGGTCTAACGTTCTTATATTAGGTTTATTACTATATTCATATCTTTATCACTTCATATTGGTCCAAAAAAAGGCAAATATTCTCTTCATACGAAGCTATTCAAAGTTGGACAGTTCTTTGTCAAAGTAGTCTGGACCAAGTTTCTGTTGCTCCAATAATGGGTCTAACATTGTGAGAATGATTTAAAAACTATATTTACACCTTTATAACTTTATATTGGTCCAAAAAAAGGCCGGTATTCATTCAAAAAGCTTTAAATCTCAAATTAAACCTTCATACGAACCTATTGAAAGTTTGGACGATCTTTGTCGTAGAAATTTGCACAAGTTTTCCGTTGGATCAAAAATGGGTCTAACTTTCTTATATTAGGTTTATTACTGTATTTATATCTTTATCACTTCATATTGGTCCAAAAAAAGGCCAATATTCTCTTCATACGAAGCTATTCAAAGTTGGGCAGTTCTTTGTCAAAGTAGTTTGGACCATGTTTCCGTTGCTCCAATAATGGGTCTAACTTAATGAGAACGATTTAAAAACTATATTTACACCTTTATAACTTTATATTGGACCAAAAAAAGGCCGGTATTCATTCAAAAAGCTTTAAATCTCAAATTAAACCTTCATACGAATCTATTGAAAGTTTGGACGATCTTTGTCGTAGAAGTTTGCACAAGTTTTCTGTTGGATCAAAAATGGGTCTAACGTTCTAAAATTAGGTTTATTACTATATTTATATCTTTATCACTTCATATTGGTCCTAAACGAGGCCAATATTCTCTTCATACGAAGCTATTCAAAGTTGGGCAGTTCTTTGTCAAAGTAGTTTGGACCAAGTTTCCGCTTCTCCCATAATGGGTCTAACTTTTTGGGAATGACTTAAAAACTATATTTACACCTTTATAACTATATATTGGTCCAAAAAAAGGCCGGTATTCATTCAAAAAGCTTTAAATCTCAAATTAAACCTTCATACGAATCTATTGAAAGTTTGGACGATCTTTGTCGTAGAAGTTTGCACAAGTTTTCCGTTGGATCAAAAATGAGTCTAACTTTCTTATATTAGGTTTATTACTGTATTTATATCTTTATCACTTCATATTGGTCCAAAAAAAGGCCAATATTCTCTTCATACGAAGCTATTCAAAGTTGGGCAGTTCTTTGTCAAAGTAGTTTGGACCAAGTTTCCGCTTCTCCAATAATGGGTCTAACTTTTTGAGAATGATTTAAAAACTTTATTTACACATTTATAACTTTATATTGGTCCAAAAAAAGGCCGGTATTCATTCAAAAAGCTTTAAATCTCAAATTAAACCTTCATACGAATCTATTGAAAATTTGGACGATCTTTGTCGTAGAAGTTTGCACAAGTTTTCCGTTGGATCAAAAATGGGTCTAACGTTCTTATATTAGGTTTATTACTATATTCATATCTTTATCACTTCATATTGGTCCAAAAAAAGGCAAATATTCTCTTCATACGAAGCTATTCAAAGTTGGACAGTTCTTTGTCAAAGTTGTCTGGACCAAGTTTCTGTTGCTCCAATAATGGGTCTAACATTGTGAGAATGATTTAAAAACTATATTTACACCTTTATAACTTTATATTGGTCCAAAAAAAGGCCGGTATTCATTCAAAAAGCTTTAAATCTCAAATTTAACCTTCATACGAATCTATTGAAAGTTTGGACGATCTTTGTCGTAGAAATTTGCACAAGTTTTCCGTTGGATCAAAAATGGGTCTAACTTTCTTATATTAGGTTTATTACTGTATTTATATCTTTATCACTTCATATTGGTCCAAAAAAAGGCCAATATTCTCTTCATACGAAGCTTTTCAAAGTTGGGCTGTTTTTTGTCAAAGTAGTTTGGACCAAGTTTCCGCTTCTCCAATAATGGGTCTAACTTTTTGAGAATGATTTAAAAACTGTATTTACACATTTATAACTTTATATTGGTCCAAAAAAAGGCCGGTATTCATTCAAAAAGCTTTAAATCTCAAATTAAACCTTCATACGAATCTATTGAAAGTTTGGACGATCTTTGTCGTAGAAGTTTGCACAAGTTTTCCGTTGGATCAAAAATGAGTCTAACTTTCTTATATTAGGTTTATTACTGTATTTATATCTTTATCACTTCATATTGGTCCAAAAAAGGCCAATATTCTCTTCATACGAAGCTATTCAAAGTTGGGCAGTTCTTTGTCAAAGTAGTTTGGACCAAGTTTCCGCTTCTCCAATAATGGGTCTAACTTTTTGAGAATGATTTAAAAACTATATTTACACATTTATAACTTTATATTGGTCCAAAAAAAGGCCGGTATTCATTCAAAAAGCTTTAAATCTCAAATTAAACCTTCATACGAATCTATTGAAAATTTGGATGATCTTTGTCGTAGAAGTTTGCACAAGTTTTCTGTTGGATCAAAAATGGGTCTAACGTTCTAAAATTAGGTTTATTACTATATTTATATCTTTATCACTTCATATTGGTCCTAAACGAGGCCAATATTCTCTTCATACGAAGCTATTCAAAGTTGGGCAGTTCTTTGTCAAAGTAGTTTGGACCAAGTTTCCGCTTCTCCCATAATGGGTCTAACTTTTTGGGAATGACTTAAAAACTATATTTACACCTTTATAACTATATATTGGTCCAAAAAAAGGCCGGTATTCATTCAAAAAGCTTTAAATCTCAAATTAAACCTTCATACGAATCTATTGAAAGTTTGGACGATCTTTGTCGTAGAAGTTTGCACAAGTTTTCTGTTGGATCAAAAATGAGTCTAACTTTCTTATATTAGGTTTATTACTGTATTTATATCTTTATCACTTCATATTGGTCGAAAAAAAGGCCAATATTCTCTTCATACGAAGCTATTCAAAGTTGGGCAGTTCTTTGTCAAAGTAGTTTGGACCAAGTTTCCGCTTCTCCAATAATGGGTCTAACTTTTTGAGAATGATTTAAAAACTATATTTACACATTTATAACTTTATATTGGTCCAAAAAAAGGCCGGTATTCATTCAAAAAGCTTTAAATCTCAAATTAAACCTTCATACGAATCTATTGAAAATTTGGATGATCTTTGTCGTAGAAGTTTGCACAAGTTTTCCGTTGGATCAAAAATGGGTCTAACGTTCTTATATTAGGTTTATTACTATATTCATATCTTTATCACTTCATATTGGTCCAAAAAAAGACAAATATTCTCTTCATACGAAGCTATTCAAAGTTGGACAGTTCTTTGTCAAAGTAGTCTGGACCAAGTTTCTGTTGCTCCAATAATGGGTCTAACATTGTGAGAATGATTTAAAAACTATATTTACACCTTTATAACTTTATATTGGTCCAAAAAAAGGCCGGTATTCATTCAAAAAGCTTTAAATCTCAAATTAAACCTTCATACGAATCTATTGAAAGTTTGGACGATCTTTGTCGTAGAAATTTGCACAAGTTTTCCGTTGGATCAAAAATGGGTCTAACTTTCTTATATTAGGTTTATTACTGTATTTATATCTTTATCACTTCATATTGGTCCAAAAAAAGGCCAATATTCTCTTCATACGAAGCTTTTCAAAGTTGGGCTGTTTTTTGTCAAAGTAGTTTGGACCAAGTTTCCGCTTCTCCAATAATGGGTCTAACTTTTTGAGAATGATTTAAAAACTGTATTTACACATTTATAACTTTATATTGGTCCAAAAAAAGGCCGGTATTCATTCAAAAAGCTTTAAATCTCAAATTAAACCTTCATACGAATCTATTGAAAGTTTGGACGATCTTTGTCGTAGAAGTTTGCACAAGTTTTCTGTTGGATCAAAAATGGGTCTAACGTTCTAAAATTAGGTTTATTACTATATTTATATCTTTATCACTTCATATTGGTCCTAAACGAGGCCAATATTCTCTTCATACGAAGCTATTCAAAGTTGGGCAGTTCTTTGTCAAAGTAGTTTGGACCAAGTTTCCGCTTCTCCCATAATGGGTCTAACTTTTTGGGAATGACTTAAAAACTATATTTACACCTTTATAACTATATATTGGTCCAAAAAAAGGCCGGTATTCATTCAAAAAGCTTTAAATCTCAAATTAAACCTTCATACGAATCTATTGAAAGTTTGGACGATCTTTGTCGTAGAAGTTTGCACAAGTTTTCTGTTGGATCAAAAATGAGTCTAACTTTCTTATATTAGGTTTATTACTGTATTTATATCTTTATCACTTCATATTGGTCGAAAAAAAGGCCAATATTCTCTTCATACGAAGCTATTCAAAGTTGGGCAGTTCTTTGTCAAAGTAGTTTGGACCAAGTTTCCGCTTCTCCAATAATGGGTCTAACTTTTTGAGAATGATTTAAAAACTATATTTACACATTTATAACTTTATATTGGTCCAAAAAAAGGCCGGTATTCATTCAAAAAGCTTTAAATCTCAAATTAAACCTTCATACGAATCTATTGAAAATTTGGACGATCTTTGTCGTAGAAGTTTGCACAAGTTTTCCGTTGGATCAAAAATGGGTCTAACGTTCTTATATTAGGTTTATTACTATATTCATATCTTTATCACTTCATATTGGTCCAAAAAAAGGCAAATATTCTCTTCATACGAAGCTATTCAAAGTTGGACAGTTCTTTGTCAAAGTAGTCTGGACCAAGTTTCTGTTGCTCCAATAATGGGTCTAACATTGTGAGAATGATTTAAAAACTATATTTACACCTTTATAACTTTATATTGGTCCAAAAAAAGGCCGGTATTCATTCAAAAAGCTTTAAATCTCAAATTAAACCTTCATACGAATCTATTGAAAGTTTGGACGATCTTTGTCGTAGAAATTTGCACAAGTTTTCCGTTGGATCAAAAATGGGTCTAACTTTCTTATATTAGGTTTATTACTGTATTTATATCTTTATCACTTCATATTGGTCCAAAAAAAGGCCAATATTCTCTTCATACGAAGCTATTCAAAGTTGGGCAGTTCTTTGTCAAAGTAGTTTGGACCATGTTTCCGTTGCTCCAATAATGGGTCTAACTTAATGAGAACGATTTAAAAACTATATTTACACCTTTATAACTTTATATTGGACCAAAAAAAGGCCGGTATTCATTCAAAAAGCTTTAAATCTCAAATTAAACCTTCATACGAATCTATTGAAAGTTTGGACGATCTTTGTCGTAGAAGTTTGCACAAGTTTTCTGTTGGATCAAAAATGGGTCTAACGTTCTTATATTAGGTTTATTACTATATTCATATCTTTATCACTTCATATTGGTCCAAAAAAAGGCAAATATTCTCTTCATACGAAGCTATTCAAAGTTGGACAGTTCTTTGTCAAAGTAGTCTGGACCAAGTTTCTGTTGCTCCAATAATGGGTCTAACATTGTGAGAATGATTTAAAAACTATATTTACACCTTTATAACTTTATATTGGTCCAAAAAAAGGCCGGTATTCATTCAAAAAGCTTTAAATCTCAAATTAAACCTTCATACGAATCTATTGAAAGTTTGGACGATCTTTGTCGTAGAAGTTTGCACAAGTTTTCCGTTGGATCAAAAATGAGTCTAACTTTCTTATATTAGGTTTATTACTGTATTTATATCTTTATCACTTCATATTGGTCCAAAAAAAGGCCAATATTCTCTTCATACGAAGCTATTCAAAGTTGGGCAGTTCTTTGTCAAAGTAGTTTGGACCAAGTTTCCGCTTCTCCAATAATGGGTCTAACTTTTTGAGAATGATTTAAAAACTATATTTACACATTTATAACTTTATATTGGTCCAAAAAAAGGCCGTTATTCATTCTAAAAGCTTTAAATCTCAAATTAAACCTTCATACGAATCTATTGAAAATTTGGACGATCTTTGTCGTAGAAGTTTGCACAAGTTTTCCGTTGGATCAAAAATGGGTCTAACGTTCTTATATTAGGTTTATTACTATATTCATATCTTTATCACTTCATATTGGTCCAAAAAAAGGCAAATATTCTCTTCATACGAAGCTATTCAAAGTTGGACAGTTCTTTGTCAAAGTTGTCTGGACCAAGTTTCTGTTGCTCCAATAATGGGTCTAACATTGTGAGAATGATTTAAAAACTATATTTACACCTTTATAACTTTATATTGGTCCAAAAAAAGGCCGGTATTCATTCAAAAAGCTTTAAATCTCAAATTAAACCTTCATACGAATCTATTGAAAGTTTGGACGATCTTTGTCGTAGAAATTTGCACAAGTTTTCCGTTGGATCAAAAATGGGTCTAACTTTCTTATATTAGGTTTATTACTGTATTTATATCTTTATCACTTCATATTGGTCCAAAAAAAGGCCAATATTCTCTTCATACGAAGCTTTTCAAAGTTGGGCTGTTTTTTGTCAAAGTAGTTTGGACCAAGTTTCCGCTTCTCCAATAATGGGTCTAACTTTTTGAGAATGATTTAAAAACTGTATTTACACATTTATAACTATATATTGGTCCAAAAAAAGGCCGGTATTCATTCAAAAAGCTTTAAATCTCAAATTAAACCTTCATACGAATCTATTGAAAGTTTGGACGATCTTTGTCGTAGAAGTTTGCACAAGTTTTCCGTTGGATCAAAAATGAGTCTAACTTTCTTATATTAGGTTTATTACTGTATTTATATCTTTATCACTTCATATTGGTCCAAAAAAAGGCCAATATTCTCTTCATACGAAGCTATTCAAAGTTGGGCAGTTCTTTGTCAAAGTAGTTTGGACCAAGTTTCCGCTTCTCCAATAATGGGTCTAACTTTTTGAGAATGATTTAAAAACTATATTTACACATTTATAACTTTAGATTGGTCCATAAAAAGGCCGGTATTCATTCAAAAAGCTTTAAATCTCAAATTAAACCTTCATACGAATCTATTGAAAATTTGGACGATCTTTGTCGTAGAAGTTTGCACAAGTTTTCCGTTGGATCAAAAATGGGTCTAACGTTCTTATATTAGGTTTATTACTATATTCATATCTTTATCACTTCATATTGGTCCAAAAAAAGGCAAATATTCTCTTCATACGAAGCTATTCAAAGTTGGACAGTTCTTTGTCAAAGTAGTCTGGACCAAGTTTCTGTTGCTCCAATAATGGGTCTAACATTGTGAGAATGATTTAAAAACTATATTTACACCTTTATAACTTTATATTGGTCCAAAAAAAGGCCGGTATTCATTCAAAAAGCTTTAAATCTCAAATTAAACCTTCATACGAATCTATTGAAAGTTTGGACGATCTTTGTCGTAGAAATTTGCACAAGTTTTCCGTTGGATCAAAAATGGGTCTAACTTTCTTATATTAGGTTTATTACTGTATTTATATCTTTATCACTTCATATTGGTCCAAAAAAAGGCCAATATTCTCTTCATACGAAGCTTTTCAAAGTTGGGCTGTTTTTTGTCAAAGTAGTTTGGACCAAGTTTCCGCTTCTCCAATAATGGGTCTAACTTTTTGAGAATGATTTAAAAACTGTATTTACACATTTATAACTTTATATTGGTCCAAAAAAAGGCCGGTATTCATTCAAAAAGCTTTAAATCTCAAATTAAACCTTCATACGAATCTATTGAAAGTTTGGACGATCTTTGTCGTAGAAGTTTGCACAAGTTTTCCGTTGGATCAAAAATGGGTCTAACGTTCTTATATTAGGTTTATTACTATATTCATATCTTTATCACTTCATATTGGTCCAAAAAAAGGCCAATATTCTCTTCATACAAAGCTATTCAAAGTTGGACAGTTCTTTGTCAAAGTAGTTTGGACCAAGTTTCCGTTGCTCCAATAATGGGTCTAACTTTTTGAGAATGATTTAAAAACTATATTTACACCTTTATAACTTATATTGGTCGAAAAAAAGGCTGGTATTCATTCAAAAAGCTTTAAATCTCAAATTAAACCTTCATACGAATCTATTGAAAGTTTGGACGATCTTTGTCGTAGAAGTTTGCACAAGTTTTCCGTTGGATCAAAAATGGGTCTAACGTTCTTAAATTAGGTTTAATACTATATTTATATCTTTATCACTTCATATTGGTCCTAAACGAGGCCAATATTCTCTTCATATGAAGCTATTCAAAGTTGGGCAGTTCTTTGTCAAAGTAGTTTGGACCAAGTTTTCGTTGCTCCAATAATGGGTCAAACTTAATGAGAATGATTTAAAAACTATATTTACACCCTTATAACTTTATATTGGTCCTAAAAAAGGCCGGTATTCATTCAAAAAGCTTTAAATCTCAAATTAAACCTTCATACGAATCTATTGAAAGTTTGGACGATCTTTGTCGTAGAAGTTTGCACAAGTTTTCTGTTGGATCAAAAATGGGTCTAACGTACTTATATTAGGTTTATTACTATATTTATATCTTTATCACTTCATATTGGTCCAAAAAAAGACCAATATTCTCTTCATACGAAGCTATTCAAAGTTGGACAGTTCTTTGTCAAAGTAGTTTGGACCAAGTTTCCATTGCTCCAATAATGGGTCTAACTTTTTGAGAATGATTTAAAAACTATATTTACACCTTTATAACTTATATTGGTCCAAAAAAGGCTGGTATTCATTCAAAAAGCATTAAATCTCAAATTAAACCTTCATACGAATCTGTTGAAAGTTTGGACGATATTTGTCGTAGAAGTTTGCACAAGTTTTCCGTTGGATCAAAAATGGGTCTAACTTTCTTATATTAGGTTTATTACTATATTTATATCTTTATCACTTCATATTGGTCCAAAAAAAGGCCAATATTCTCTTCATACGAAGCTATTCAAAGTTGGACAGTTCTTTGTCAAAGTATTTTGGACCAAGTTTCCGTTGCTCCAATAATGGGTCTAACTTAATGAGAATGATTTAAAAACTATATTTACACCTTTATAACTTTATATTGGACCAAAAAAAGGCCGGTATTCATTCAAAAAGCTTTAAATCTCAAATTAAACCTTCATACGAATCTATTGAAAGTTTGGACGATCTTTGTCGTAGAAGTTTGCACAAGTTTTCTGTTGGATCAAAAATGGGTCTAACGTTCTTATATTAGGTTTATTACTATATTCATATCTTTATCACTTCATATTGGTCCAAAAAAAGGCCAATATTCTCTTCATACGAAACTATTCAAAGTTGGGCAGTTCTTTGTCAAAGTAGTTTGGACCAAGTTTCCGTTGCTCCAATAATGGGTCTAACATTGTGAGAATGATTTAAAAACTATATTTACACATTTATAACTTTATATTGGTCCAAAAAAAGGCCGGTATTCATTCAAAAAGCTTTAAATCTCAAATTAAACCTTCATACGAATCTATTGAAAGTTTGGACGATCTTTGTCGTAGAAGTTTGCAAAGTTTTCCGTTGGATCAAAAATGGGTCTAACGTTCTTATTTTAGGTTTATTACTATATTTATATCTTTATCCCTTCATATTGGTCCAAAAAAAGGCCAATATTCTCTTCATACGAAGCTATTCAAAGTTGGGCAGTTCTTTGTCAAAGTAGTTTGGACCAAGTTTCCGTTGCTCCAATAATGGGACTAACTTAATGAGAATGATTTAAAAACTATATTTACACCTTTATAACTTTATATTGGACCAAAAAAAGGCCGGTATTCATTCAAAAAGCTTTAAATCTAAAATTAAACCTTCATACGAATCTATTGAAAGTTTGGACGATCTTTGTCGTAGAAGTTTGCACAAGTTTTCTGTTGGATCAAAAATGGGTCTAACGTTCTAAAATTAGGTTTATTACTATATTTATATCTTTATCACTTCATATTGGTCCTAAACGAGGCCAATATTCTCTTCATACGAAGCTATTCAAAGTTGGGCAGTTCTTTGTCAAAGTAGTTTGGACCAAGTTTCCGCTTCTCCAATAATGGGTCTAACTTTTTGAGAATGACTTAAAAACTATATTTACACCTTTATAACTATATATTGGTCCAAAAAAAGGCCGGTATTCATTCAAAAAGCTTTAAATCTCAAATTAAACCTTCATACGAATCTATTGAAAGTTTGGACGATCTTTGTCGTAGAAGTTTGCACAAGTATTCCGTTGGATCAAAAATGGGTCTAACTTTCTTATATTAGGTTTATTACTGTATTTATATCTTTATCACTTCATATTGGTCCAAAAAAAGGCCAATATTCTCTTCATACGAAGCTATTCAAAGTTGGGCAGTTCTTTGTCAAAGTAGTTTGGACCAAGTTTCCGCTTCTCCAATAATGGGTCTTACTTTTTGAGAATGATTTAAAAACTATATTTACACATTTATAACTTAATATTGGTCCAAAAAAAGGCCGGTATTCATTCAAAAAGCTTTAAATCTCAAATTAAACCTTCATACGAATCTATTGAAAGTTTGGACGATCTTTGTCGTAGAAGTTTGCACAACTTTTCCGTTGGATAAAAAATGGGTCTAACTTTGTTATATTAGGTTTATTACTATATTTATATCTTTATCACTTCATATTGGTCCAAAAAAAGGCCAATATTCTCTTCATACGAAGCTATTCAAAGTTGGACAGTTCTTTGTCAAAGTAGTTTGGACCAAGTTTCCGTTGCTCCAATAATGGATCTAACTTTTTGAGAATGATTTAAAAACTATATTTACACCTTTATAACTTTATATTGGTCCAAAAAAAGGCCGGTATTCATTCAAAAAGCTTTAAATCTCAAATTAAACCTTCATACGAATCTATTGAAAGTTTGGACGATCTTTGTCGTAGAAGTTTGCAAAGTTTTCCGTTGGATCAAAAATGGGTCTAACGTTCTTATTTTAGGTTTATTACTATATTTATATCTTTATCCCTTCATATTGGTCCAAAAAAAGGCCAATATTCTCTTCATACGAAGCTATTCAAAGTTGGGCAGTTCTTTGTCAAAGTAGTTTGGACCAAGTTTCCGTTGCTCCAATAATGGGACTAACTTAATGAGAATGATTTAAAAACTATATTTACACCTTTATAACTTTATATTGGACCAAAAAAAGGCCGGTATTCATTCAAAAAGCTTTAAATCTTAAATTAAACCTTCATACGAATCTATTGAAAGTTTGGACGATCTTTGTCGTAGAAGTTTGCACAAGTTTTCTGTTGGATCAAAAATGGGTCTAACGTTCTAAAATTAGGTTTATTACTATATTTATATCTTTATCACTTCATATTGGTCCTAAACGAGGCCAATATTCTCTTCATACGAAGCTATTCAAAGTTGGGCAGTTCTTTGTCAAAGTAGTTTGGACCAAGTTTCCGCTTCTCCAATAATGGGTCTAACTTTTTGAGAATGACTTAAAAACTATATTTACACCTTTATAACTATATATTGGTCCAAAAAAAGGCCGGTATTCATTCAAAAAGCTTTAAATCTCAAATTAAACCTTCATACGAATCTATTGAAAGTTTGGACGATCTTTGTCGTAGAAGTTTGCACAAGTATTCCGTTGGATCAAAAATGGGTCTAACTTTCTTATATTAGGTTTATTACTGTATTTATATCTTTATCACTTCATATTGGTCCAAAAAAAGGCCAATATTCTCTTCATACGAAGCTATTCAAAGTTGGGCAGTTCTTTGTCAAAGTAGTTTGGACCAAGTTTCCGCTTCTCCAATAATGGGTCTTACTTTTTGAGAATGATTTAAAAACTATATTTACACATTTATAACTTAATATTGGTCCAAAAAAAGGCCGGTATTCATTCAAAAAGCTTTAAATCTCAAATTAAACCTTCATACGAATCTATTGAAAGTTTGGACGATCTTTGTCGTAGAAGTTTGCACAACTTTTCCGTTGGATAAAAAATGGGTCTAACTTTCTTATATTAGGTTTATTACTATATTTATATCTTTATCACTTCATATTGGTCCAAAAAAAGGCCAATATTCTCTTCATACGAAGCTATTCAAAGTTGGACAGTTCTTTGTCAAAGTAGTTTGGACCAAGTTTCCGTTGCTCCAATAATGGATCTAACTTTTTGAGAATGATTTAAAAACTATATTTACACCTTTATAACTTTATATTGGTCCAAAAAAAGGCCGGTATTCATTCAAAAAGCTTTAAATCTCAAATTAAACCTTCATACGAATCTATTGAAAGTTTGGACGATCTTTGTCGTAGAAGTTTGCAAAGTTTTCCGTTGGATCAAAAATGGGTCTAACGTTCTTATTTTAGGTTTATTACTATATTTATATCTTTATCCCTTCATATTGGTCCAAAAAAAGGCCAATATTCTCTTCATACGAAGCTATTCAAAGTTGGGCAGTTCTTTGTCAAAGTAGTTTGGACCAAGTTTCCGTTGCTCCAATAATGGGACTAACTTAATGAGAATGATTTAAAAACTATATTTACACCTTTATAACTTTATATTGGACCAAAAAAAGGCCGGTATTCATTCAAAAAGCTTTAAATCTAAAATTAAACCTTCATACGAATCTATTGAAAGTTTGGACGATCTTTGTCGTAGAAGTTTGCACAAGTTTTCTGTTGGATCAAAAATGGGTCTAACGTTCTAAAATTAGGTTTATTACTATATTTATATCTTTATCACTTCATATTGGTCCTAAACGAGGCCAATATTCTCTTCATACGAAGCTATTCAAAGTTGGGCAGTTCTTTGTCAAAGTAGTTTGGACCAAGTTTCCGCTTCTCCAATAATGGGTCTAACTTTTTGAGAATGACTTAAAAACTATATTTACACCTTTATAACTATATATTGGTCCAAAAAAAGGCCGGTATTCATTCAAAAAGCTTTAAATCTCAAATTAAACCTTCATACGAATCTATTGAAAGTTTGGACGATCTTTGTCGTAGAAGTTTGCACAAGTATTCCGTTGGATCAAAAATGGGTCTAACTTTCTTATATTAGGTTTATTACTGTATTTATATCTTTATCACTTCATATTGGTCCAAAAAAAGGCCAATATTCTCTTCATACGAAGCTATTCAAAGTTGGGCAGTTCTTTGTCAAAGTAGTTTGGACCAAGTTTCCGCTTCTCCAATAATGGGTCTTACTTTTTGAGAATGATTTAAAAACTATATTTACACATTTATAACTTAATATTGGTCCAAAAAAAGGCCGGTATTCATTCAAAAAGCTTTAAATCTCAAATTAAACCTTCATACGAATCTATTGAAAGTTTGGACGATCTTTGTCGTAGAAGTTTGCACAACTTTTCCGTTGGATAAAAAATGGGTCTAACTTTCTTATATTAGGTTTATTACTATATTTATATCTTTATCACTTCATATTGGTCCAAAAAAAGGCCAATATTCTCTTCATACGAAGCTATTCAAAGTTGGACAGTTCTTTGTCAAAGTAGTTTGGACCAAGTTTCCGTTGCTCCAATAATGGATCTAACTTTTTGAGAATGATTTAAAAACTATATTTACACCTTTATAACTTTATATTGGTCCAAAAAAAGGCCGGTATTCATTCAAAAAGCTTTAAATCTCAAATTAAACCTTCATACGAATCTATTGAAAGTTTGGACGATCTTTGTCGTAGAAGTTTGCAAAGTTTTCCGTTGGATCAAAAATGGGTCTAACGTTCTTATTTTAGGTTTATTACTATATTTATATCTTTATCCCTTCATATTGGTCCAAAAAAAGGCCAATATTCTCTTCATACGAAGCAATTCAAAGTTGGGCAGTTCTTTGTCAAAGTAGTTTGGACCAAGTTTCCGTTGCTCCAATAATGGGACTAACTTAATGAGAATGATTTAAAAACTATATTTACACCTTTATAACTTTATATTGGACCAAAAAAAGGCCGGTATTCATTCAAAAAGCTTTAAATCTAAAATTAAACCTTCATACGAATCTATTGAAAGTTTGGACGATCTTTGTCGTAGAAGTTTGCACAAGTTTTCTGTTGGATCAAAAATGGGTCTAACGTTCTAAAATTAGGTTTATTACTATATTTATATCTTTATCACTTCATATTGGTCCTAAACGAGGCCAATATTCTCTTCATACGAAGCTATTCAAAGTTGGGCAGTTCTTTGTCAAAGTAGTTTGGACCAAGTTTCCGCTTCTCCAATAATGGGTCTAACTTTTTGAGAATGACTTAAAAACTATATTTACACCTTTATAACTATATATTGGTCCAAAAAAAGGCCGGTATTCATTCAAAAAGCTTTAAATCTCAAATTAAACCTTCATACGAATCTATTGAAAGTTTGGACGATCTTTGTCGTAGAAGTTTGCACAAGTATTCCGTTGGATCAAAAATGGGTCTAACTTTCTTATATTAGGTTTATTACTGTATTTATATCTTTATCACTTCATATTGGTCCAAAAAAAGGCCAATATTCTCTTCATACGAAGCTATTCAAAGTTGGGCAGTTCTTTGTCAAAGTAGTTTGGACCAAGTTTCCGCTTCTCCAATAATGGGTCTTACTTTTTGAGAATGATTTAAAAACTATATTTACACATTTATAACTTAATATTGGTCCAAAAAAAGGCCGGTATTCATTCAAAAAGCTTTAAATCTCAAATTAAACCTTCATACGAATCTATTGAAAGTTTGGACGATCTTTGTCGTAGAAGTTTGCACAACTTTTCCGTTGGATAAAAAATGGGTCTAACTTTCTTATATTAGGTTTATTACTATATTTATATCTTTATCACTTCATATTGGTCCAAAAAAAGGCCAATATTCTCTTCATACGAAGCTATTCAAAGTTGGACAGTTCTTTGTCAAAGTAGTTTGGACCAAGTTTCCGTTGCTCCAATAATGGATCTAACTTTTTGAGAATGATTTAAAAACTATATTTACACCTTTATAACTTTATATTGGTCCAAAAAAAGGCCGGTATTCATTCAAAAAGCTTTAAATCTCAAATTAAACCTTCATACGAATCTATTGAAAGTTTGGACGATCTTTGTCGTAGAAGTTTGCACAAGTTTTCCGATGGATCAAAAATGGGTCTAACGTTCTTATATTAGGTTTATTACTATATTTATATCTTTATCACTTCATATTGGTCCAAAAAAAGGCCAATATTCTCTTCATACGAAGCTATTCAAAGTTGGGCAGTTCTTTGTCAAAGTAGTCTGGACCAAGTTTCTGTTGCTCCAATAATGGGACTAACATTGTGAGAATGATTTAAAAACTATATTTACACCTTTATAACTTTATATTGGTCCAAAAAAAGGCCGGTATTCATTCAAAAAGCTTTAAATCTCAAATTAAACCTTCATACGAATCTATTGAAAGTTTGGACGATCTTTGTCGTAGAAATTTGCACAAGTTTTCCGTTGGATCAAAAATGGGTCTAACTTTCTTATATTAGGTTTATTACTGTATTTATATCTTTATCACTTCATATTGGTCCAAAAAAAGGCCAATATTCTCTTCATACGAAGCTATTCAAAGTTGGGCAGTTCTTTGTCAAAGTAGTTTGGACCAAGTTTCCGCTTCTCCAATAATGGGTCTTACTTTTTGAGAATGATTTAAAAACTATATTTACACATTTATAACTTAATATTGGTCCAAAAAAAGGCCGGTATTCATTCAAAAAGCTTTAAATCTCAAATTAAACCTTCATACGAATCTATTGAAAGTTTGGACGATCTTTGTCGTAGAAGTTTGCACAACTTTTCCGTTGGATAAAAAATGGGTCTAACTTTCTTATATTTGGTTTATTACTATATTTATATCTTTATCACTTCATATTGGTCCAAAAAAAGGCCAATATTCTCTTCATACGAAGCTATTCAAAGTTGGACAGTTCTTTGTCAAAGTAGTTTGGACCAAGTTTCCGTTGCTCCAATAATGGATCTAACTTTTTGAGAATGATTTAAAAACTATATTTACACCTTTATAACTTTATATTGGTCCAAAAAAAGGCCGGTATTCATTCAAAAAGCTTTAAATCTCAAATTAAACCTTCATACGAATCTATTGAAAGTTTGGACGATCTTTGTCGTAGAAGTTTGCACAAGTTTTCCAATGGATCAAAAATGGGTCTAACGTTCTTATATTAGGTTTATTACTATATTTATATCTTTATCACTTCATATTGGTCCAAAAAAAGGCCAATATTCTCTTCATACGAAGCTATTCAAAGTTGGGCAGTTCTTTGTCAAAGTAGTCTGGACCAAGTTTCTGTTGCTCCAATAATGGGACTAACATTGTGAGAATGATTTAAAAACTATATTTACACCTTTATAACTTTATATTGGTCCAAAAAAAGGCCGGTATTCATTCAAAAAGCTTTAAATCTCAAATTAAACCTTCATACGAATCTATTGAAAGTTTGGACGATCTTTGTCGTAGAAATTTGCACAAGTTTTCCATTGGATCAAAAATGGGTCTAACTTTCTTATATTAGGTTTATTACTGTATTTATATCTTTATCACTTCATATTGGTCCAAAAAAAGGCCAATATTCTCTTCATACGAAGCTTTTCAAAGTTGGGCAGTTTTTTGTCAAAGTAGTTTGGACCAAGTTTCCGCTTCTCCAATAATGGGTCTAACTTTTTTAGAATGATTTAAAAACTATATTTACACATTTATAACTTTATATTGGTCCAAAAAAAGGCCGGTATTCATTCAAAAAGCTTTAAATCTCAAATTAAACCTTCATACGAATCTATTGAAAGTTTGGACGATCTTTGTCGTAGAAGTTTGCACAAGTTTTCCGTTGGATCAAAAATGGGTCTAACGTTCTTATATTAGGTTTATTACTATATTCATATCTTTATCACTTCATATTGGTCCAAAAAAAGGCCAATATTCTCTTCATACGAAGCTATTCAAAGTTGGGCAGTTCTTTGTCAAAGTAGTCTGGACCAAGTTTCTGTTGCTCCAATAATGGGACTAACATTGTGAGAATGATTTAAAAACTATATTTACACCTTTATAACTTTATATTGGTCCAAAAAAAGGCCGGTATTCATTCAAAAAGCTTTAAATCTCAAATTAAACCTTCATACGAATCTATTGAAAGTTTGGACGATCTTTGTCGTAGAAATTTGCACAAGTTTTCCGTTGGATCAAAAATGGGTCTAACTTTCTTATATTAGGTTTATTACTGTATTTATATCTTTATCACTTCATATTGGTCCAAAAAAAGGCCAATATTCTCTTCATACGAAGCTATTCAAAGTTGGGCAGTTCTTTGTCAAAGTAGTTTGGACCAAGTTTCCGCTTCTCCAATAATGGGTCTTACTTTTTGAGAATGATTTAAAAACTATATTTACACATTTATAACTTAATATTGGTCCAAAAAAAGGCCGGTATTCATTCAAAAAGCTTTAAATCTCAAATTAAACCTTCATACGAATCTATTGAAAGTTTGGACGATCTTTGTCGTAGAAGTTTGCACAACTTTTCCGTTGGATAAAAAATGGGTCTAACTTTCTTATATTTGGTTTATTACTATATTTATATCTTTATCACTTCATATTGGTCCAAAAAAAGGCCAATATTCTCTTCATACGAAGCTATTCAAAGTTGGACAGTTCTTTGTCAAAGTAGTTTGGACCAAGTTTCCGTTGCTCCAATAATGGATCTAACTTTTTGAGAATGATTTAAAAACTATATTTACACCTTTATAACTTTATATTGGTCCAAAAAAAGGCCGGTATTCATTCAAAAAGCTTTAAATCTCAAATTAAACCTTCATACGAATCTATTGAAAGTTTGGACGATCTTTGTCGTAGAAGTTTGCACAAGTTTTCCAATGGATCAAAAATGGGTCTAACGTTCTTATATTAGGTTTATTACTATATTTATATCTTTATCACTTCATATTGGTCCAAAAAAAGGCCAATATTCTCTTCATACGAAGCTATTCAAAGTTGGGCAGTTCTTTGTCAAAGTAGTCTGGACCAAGTTTCTGTTGCTCCAATAATGGGACTAACATTGTGAGAATGATTTAAAAACTATATTTACACCTTTATAACTTTATATTGGTCCAAAAAAAGGCCGGTATTCATTCAAAAAGCTTTAAATCTCAAATTAAACCTTCATACGAATCTATTGAAAGTTTGGACGATCTTTGTCGTAGAAATTTGCACAAGTTTTCCATTGGATCAAAAATGGGTCTAACTTTCTTATATTAGGTTTATTACTGTATTTATATCTTTATCACTTCATATTGGTCCAAAAAAAGGCCAATATTCTCTTCATACGAAGCTTTTCAAAGTTGGGCAGTTTTTTGTCAAAGTAGTTTGGACCAAGTTTCCGCTTCTCCAATAATGGGTCTAACTTTTTTAGAATGATTTAAAAACTATATTTACACATTTATAACTTTATATTGGTCCAAAAAAAGGCCGGTATTCATTCAAAAAGCTTTAAATCTCAAATTAAACCTTCATACGAATCTATTGAAAGTTTGGACGATCTTTGTCGTAGAAGTTTGCACAAGTTTTCCGTTGGATCAAAAATGGGTCTAACGTTCTTATATTAGGTTTATTACTATATTCATATCTTTATCACTTCATATTGGTCCAAAAAAAGGCCAATATTCTCTTCATACGAAGCTATTCAAAGTTGGGCAGTTCTTTGTCAAAGTAGTTTGGACCAAGTTTCCGTTGCTCCAATAATGGGACTAACTTAATGAGAATGATTTAAAAACTATATTTACACCTTTATAACTTTATATTGGACCAAAAAAAGGCCGGTATTCATTCAAAAAGCTTTAAATCTCAAATTAAACCTTCATACGAATCTATTGAAAGTTTGGACGATCTTTGTCGTAGAAGTTTGCACAAGTTTTCTGTTGGATCAAAAATGGGTCTAACGTTCTAAAATTAGGTTTATTACTATATTTATATCTTTATCACTTCATATTGGTCCTAAACGAGGCCAATATTCTCTTCATACGAAGCTATTCAAAGTTGGGCAGTTCTTTGTCAAAGTAGTTTGGACCAAGTTTCCGCTTCTCCAATAATGGGTCTAACTTTTTGAGAATGACTTAAAAACTATATTTACACCTTTATAACTATATATTGGTCCAAAAAAAGGCCGGTATTCATTCAAAAAGCTTTAAATCTCAAATTAAACCTTCATACGAATCTATTGAAAGTTTGGACGATCTTTGTCGTAGAAGTTTGCACAAGTATTCCGTTGGATAAAAAATGGGTCTAACTTTCTTATATTAGGTTTATTACTGTATTTATATCTTTATCACTTCATATTGGTCCAAAAAAAGGCCAATATTCTCTTCATACGAAGCTATTCAAAGTTGGGCAGTTCTTTGTCAAAGTAGTTTGGACCAAGTTTCCGCTTCTCCAATAATGGGTCTAACTTTTTGAGAATGATTTAAAAACTATATTTACACATTTATAACTTAATATTGGTCCAAAAAAAGGCCGGTATTCATTCAAAAAGCTTTAAATCTCAAATTAAACCTTCATACGAATCTATTGAAAGTTTGGACGATCTTTGTCGTAGAAGTTTGCACAAGTTTTCCGATGGATCAAAAATGGGTCTAACGTTCTTATATTAGGTTTATTACTATATTTATATCTTTATCACTTCATATTGGTCCAAAAAAAGGCCAATATTCTCTTCATACGAAGCTATTCAAAGTTGGGCAGTTCTTTGTCAAAGTAGTCTGGACCAAGTTTCTGTTGCTCCAATAATGGGACTAACATTGTGAGAATGATTTAAAAACTATATTTACACCTTTATAACTTTATATTGGTCCAAAAAAAGGCCGGTATTCATTCAAAAAGCTTTAAATCTCAAATTAAACCTTCATACGAATCTATTGAAAGTTTGGACGATCTTTGTCGTAGAAATTTGCACAAGTTTTCCATTGGATCAAAAATGGGTCTAACTTTCTTATATTAGGTTTATTACTGTATTTATATCTTTATCACTTCATATTGGTCCAAAAAAAGGCCAATATTCTCTTCATACGAAGCTTTTCAAAGTTGGGCAGTTTTTTGTCAAAGTAGTTTGGACCAAGTTTCCGCTTCTCCAATAATGGGTCTAACTTTTTTAGAATGATTTAAAAACTATATTTACACATTTATAACTTTATATTGGTCCAAAAAAAGGCCGGTATTCATTCAAAAAGCTTTAAATCTCAAATTAAACCTTCATACGATTCTATTGAAAGTTTGGACGATCTTTGTCGTAGAAGTTTGCACAAGTTTTCCGTTGGATCAAAAATGGGTCTAACGTTCTTATATTAGGTTTATTACTATATTCATATCTTTATCACTTCATATTGGTCCAAAAAAAGGCCAATATTCTCTTCATACGAAGCTATTCAAAGTTGGGCAGTTCTTTGTCAAAGTAGTTTGGACCAAGTTTCCGTTGCTCCAATAATGGGACTAACTTAATGAGAATGATTTAAAAACTATATTTACACCTTTATAACTTTATATTGGACCAAAAAAAGGCCGGTATTCATTCAAAAAGCTTTAAATCTCAAATTAAACCTTCATACGAATCTATTGAAAGTTTGGACGATCTTTGTCGTAGAAGTTTGCACAAGTTTTCTGTTGGATCAAAAATGGGTCTAACGTTCTAAAATTAGGTTTATTACTATATTTATATCTTTATCACTTCATATTGGTCCTAAACGAGGCCAATATTCTCTTCATACGAAGCTATTCAAAGTTGGGCAGTTCTTTGTCAAAGTAGTTTGGACCAAGTTTCCGCTTCTCCAATAATGGGTCTAACTTTTTGAGAATGACTTAAAAACTATATTTACACCTTTATAACTATATATTGGTCCAAAAAAAGGCCGGTATTCATTCAAAAAGCTTTAAATCTCAAATTAAACCTTCATACAAATCTATTGAAAGTTTGGACGATCTTTGTCGTAGAAGTTTGCACAAGTATTCCGTTGGATCAAAAATGGGTCTAACTTTCTTATATTAGGTTTATTACTGTATTTATATCTTTATCACTTCATATTGGTCCAAAAAAAGGCCAATATTCTCTTCATACGAAGCTATTCAAAGTTGGGCAGTTCTTTGTCAAAGTAGTTTGGACCAAGTTTCTGCTTCTCCAATAATGGGTCTAACTTTTTGAGAATGATTTAAAAACTATATTTACACATTTATAACTTAATATTGGTCCAAAAAAAGGCCGGTATTCATTCAAAAAGCTTTAAATCTCAAATTAAACCTTCATACGAATCTATTGAAAGTTTGGACGATCTTTGTCGTAGAAGTTTGCACAAGTTTTCCGTTGGATCAAAAATGGGTCTAACGTTCTTATATTAGGTTTATTACTATATTCATATCTTTATCACTTCATATTGGTCCAAAAAAAGGCCAATATTCTCTTCATACGAAGCTATTCAAAGTTGGGCAGTTCTTTGTCAAAGTAGTTTGGACCAAGTTTCCGTTGCTCCAATAATGGGACTAACTTAATGAGAATGATTTAAAAACTATATTTACACCTTTATAACTTTATATTGGACCAAAAAAAGGCCGGTATTCATTCAAAAAGCTTTAAATCTCAAATTAAACCTTCATACGAATCTATTGAAAGTTTGGACGATCTTTGTCGTAGAAGTTTGCACAAGTTTTCTGTTGGATCAAAAATGGGTCTAACGTTCTAAAATTAGGTTTATTACTATATTTATATCTTTATCACTTCATATTGGTCCTAAACGAGGCCAATATTCTCTTCATACGAAGCTATTCAAAGTTGGGCAGTTCTTTGTCAAAGTAGTTTGGACCAAGTTTCCGTTGCTCCAATAATGGGACTAACTTAATGAGAATGATTTAAAAACTATATTTACACCTTTATAACTTTATATTGGACCAAAAAAAGGCCGGTATTCATTCAAAAAGCTTTAAATCTCAAATTAAACCTTCATACGAATCTATTGAAAGTTTGGACGATCTTTGTCGTAGAAGTTTGCACAAGTTTTCCGTTGGATCAAAAATGGGTCTAACGTTCTTATATTAGGTTTATTACTATATTCATATCTTTATCACTTCATATTGGTCCAAAAAAAGGCCAATATTCTCTTCATACGAAGCTATTCAAAGTTGGGCAGTTCTTTGTCAAAGTAGTTTGGACCAAGTTTCCGTTGCTCCAATAATGGGACTAACTTAATGAGAATGATTTAAAAACTATATTTACACCTTTATAACTTTATATTGGACCAAAAAAAGGCCGGTATTCATTCAAAAAGCTTTAAATCTCAAATTAAACCTTCATACGAATCTATTGAAAGTTTGGACGATCTTTGTCGTAGAAGTTTGCACAAGTTTTCTGTTGGATCAAAAATGGGTCTAACGTTCTAAAATTAGGTTTATTACTATATTTATATCTTTATCACTTCATATTGGTCCTAAACGAGGCCAATATTCTCTTCATACGAAGCTATTCAAAGTTGGGCAGTTCTTTGTCAAAGTAGTTTGGACCAAGTTTCCGCTTCTCCAATAATGGGTCTAACTTTTTGAGAATGACTTAAAAACTATATTTACACCTTTATAACTATATATTGGTCCAAAAAAAGGCCGGTATTCATTCAAAAAGCTTTAAATCTCAAATTAAACCTTCATACGAATCTATTGAAAGTTTGGACGATCTTTGTCGTAGAAGTTTGCACAAGTATTCCGTTGGATCAAAAATGGGTCTAACTTTCTTATATTAGGTTTATTACTGTATTTATATCTTTATCACTTCATATTGGTCCAAAAAAAGGCCAATATTCTCTTCATACGAAGCTATTCAAAGTTGGGCAGTTCTTTGTCAAAGTAGTTTGGACCAAGTTTCTGCTTCTCCAATAATGTGTCTAACTTTTTGAGAATGATTTAAAAACTATATTTACACATTTATAACTTAATATTGGTCCAAAAAAAGGCCGGTATTCATTCAAAAAGCTTTAAATCTCAAATTAAACCTTCATACGAATCTATTGAAAGTTTGGACGATCTTTGTCGTAGAAGTTTGCACAAGTTTTCCGTTGGATAAAAAATGGGTCTAACTTTCTTATATTAGGTTTATTACTATATTTATATCTTTATCACTTCATATTGGTCCAAAAAAAGGCCAATATTCTCTTCATACGAAGCTATTCAAAGTTGGACAGTTCTTTGTCAAAGTAGTTTGGACCAAGTTTCCGTTGCTCCAATAATGGATCTAACTTTTTGAGAATGATTTAAAAATTATATTTACACCTTTATAACTTTATATTGGTCCAAAAAAAGGCCGGTATTCATTCAAAAAGCTTTAAATCTCAAATTAAACCTTCATACGAATCTATTGAAAGTTTGGACGATCTTTGTCGTAGAAGTTTGCACAAGTTTTCCGTTGGATCAAAAATGGGTCTAACGTTCTTATATTAGGTTTATTACTATATTTATATCTTTATCACTTCATATTGGTCCAAAAAAAGGCCAATATTCTCTTCATACGAAGCTATTCAAAGTTGGGCGGTTCTTTGTCAAAGTAGTCTGGACCAAGTTTCTGTTGCTCCAATAATGGGTCTAACATTGTGAGAATGATTTAAAAACTATATTTACACCTTTATAACTTTATATTGGTCCAAAAAAAGGCCGGTATTCATTCAAAAAGCTTTAAATCTCAAATTAAACCTTCATACGAATCTATTGAAAGTTTGGACGATCTTTGTCGTAGAAATTTGCACAAGTTTTCCATTGGATCAAAAATGGGTCTAACTTTCTTATATTAGGTTTATTACTGTATTTATATCTTTATCACTTCATATTGGTCCAAAAAAAGGCCAATATTCTCTTCATACGAAGCTTTTCAAAGTTGGGCAGTTTTTTGTCAAAGTAGTTTGGACCAAGTTTCCGCTTCTCCAATAATGGGTCTAACTTTTTTAGAATGATTTAAAAACTATATTTACACATTTATAACTTTATATTGGTCCAAAAAAAGGCCGGTATTCATTCAAAAAGCATTAAATCTCAAATTAAACCTTCATACGAATCTATTGAAAGTTTGGACGATCTTTGTCGTAGAAGTTTGCACAAGTTTTCCGTTGGATCAAAAATAGGTCTAACGTTCTTATATTAGGTTTATTACTATATTCATATCTTTATCACTTCATATTGGTCCAAAAAAAGGCCAATATTCTCTTCATACGAAGCTATTCAAAGTTGGACAGTTCTTTGTCAAAGTAGTTTGGACCAAGTTTCCGTTGCTCCAATAATGGGTCTAACTTTTTGAGAATGATTTAAAAACTATATTTACACCTTTATAACTTATATTGGTCCAAAAAAAGGCTGGTATTCATTCAAAAAGCTTTAAATCTCAAATTAAACCGTCATACGAATCTATTGAAAGTTTGGACGATCTTTGTCGTAGAAGTATGCACAAGTTTTCCGTCGGATAAAAAATGGGTCTAATGTTCTTAAATTAGGTTTATTACTATATTTATATCTTTATCACTTCATATTGGTCCTAAACGAGGCCAATATTCTCTTCATATGAAGCTATTCAAAGTTGGGCAGTTCTTTGTCAAAGTAGTTTGGACCAAGTTTCCGCTTCTCCAATAATGGGTCTAACTTTTTGAGAATGATTTAAAAACTATATTTACACCTTTATAACTTATATTGGTCCAAAAAAAGGCTGGTATTCATTCAAAAAGCTTTAAATCTCAAATTAAACCTTCATACGAATCTGTTGAAACTTTGGACGATCTTTGTCGTAGAAGTTTGCACAAGTTTTCCGTTGGATCAAAAATGGGTCTAACTTTCTTATATTAGGTTTATTACTATATTTATATCTTTATCACTTCATATTGGTCCAAAAAAAGGCCAATATTCTCTTCATACGAAGCTATTCAAAGTTGGACAGTTCTTTGTCAAAGTAGTTTGGACCAAGTTTCCGTTGCTCCAATAATGGGTCTAACTTAATGAGAATGATTTAAAAACTATATTTACACCTTTATAACTTTATATTGGACCAAAAAAAGGCCGGTATTCATTCAAAAAGCTTTAAATCTCAAATTAAACCTTCATACGAATCTATTGAAAGTTTGGACGATCTTTGTCGTAGAACTTTGCACAAGTTTTCTGTTGGATCAAAAATGGGTCTAACGTTCTTATATTAGGTTTATTACTATATTCATATCTTTATCACTTCATATTGGTCCAAAAAAAGGCCAATATTCTCTTCATACGAAGCTATTCAAAGTTGGGCAGTTCTTTGTCAAAGTAGTTTGGACCAAGTTTCCGTTGCTCCAATAATGGGTCTAACATTGTGAGAATGATTTAAAAACTATATTTACACATTTATAACTTTATATTGGTCCAAAAAAAGGCCGGTATTCATTCAAAAAGCTTTAAATCTCAAATTAAACCTTCATACGAATCTATTGAAAGTTTGGACGATCTTTGTCGTAGAAGTTTGCACAAGTTTTCCGTTGGATCAAAAATGGGTCTAACGTTCTTATATTAGGTTTATTACTATATTCATATCTTTATCACTTCATATTGGTCCAAAAAAAGGCCAATATTCTCTTCATACGAAGCTATTCAAAGTTGGACAGTTCTTTGTCAAAGTAGTTTGGACCAAGTTTCCGTTGCTCCAATAATGGGTCTAACTTTTTGAGAATGATTTAAAAACTATATTTACACCTTTATAACTTATATTGGTCCAAAAAAAGGCTGGTATTCATTCAAAAAGCTTTAAATCTCAAATTAAACCGTCATACGAATCTATTGAAAGTTTGGACGATCTTTGTCGTAGAAGTATGCACAAGTTTTCCGTTGGATCAAAAATGGGTCTAACGTTCTTAAATTAGGTTTATTACTATATTTATATCTTTATCACTTCATATTGGTCCTAAACGAGGCCAATATTCTCTTCATATGAAGCTATTCAAAGTTGGGCAGTTCTTTGTCAAAGTAGTTTGGACCAAGTTTCCGCTTCTCCAATAATGGGTCTAACTTTTTGAGAATGATTTAAAAACTATATTTACACCTTTATAACTTATATTGGTCCAAAAAAAGGCTGGTATTCATTCAAAAAGCTTTAAATCTCAAATTAAACCTTCATACGAATCTGTTGAAACTTTGGACGATCTTTGTCGTAGAAGTTTGCACAAGTTTTCCGTTGGATCAAAAATGGGTCTAACTTTCTTATATTAGGTTTATTACTATATTTATATCTTTATCACTTCATATTGGTCCAAAAAAAGGCCAATATTCTCTTCATACGAAGCTATTCAAAGTTGGACAGTTCTTTGTCAAAGTAGTTTGGACCAAGTTTCCGTTGCTCCAATAATGGGTCTAACTTAATGAGAATGATTTAAAAACTATATTTACACCTTTATAACTTTATATTGGACCAAAAAAAGGCCGGTATTCATTCAAAAAGCTTTAAATCTCAAATTAAACCTTCATACGAATCTATTGAAAGTTTGGACGATCTTTGTCGTAGAACTTTGCACAAGTTTTCTGTTGGATCAAAAATGGGTCTAACGTTCTTATATTAGGTTTATTACTATATTCATATCTTTATCACTTCATATTGGTCCAAAAAAAGGCCAATATTCTCTTCATACGAAGCTATTCAAAGTTGGGCAGTTCTTTGTCAAAGTAGTTTGGACCAAGTTTCCGTTGCTCCAATAATGGGTCTAACATTGTGAGAATGATTTAAAAACTATATTTACACATTTATAACTTTATATTGGTCCAAAAAAAGGCCGGTATTCATTCAAAAAGCTTTAAATCTCAAATTAAACCTTCATACGAATCTATTGAAAGTTTGGACGATCTTTGTCGTAGAAGTTTGCACAAGTTTTTTGTTGGATCAAAAATGGGTCTAACGTTCTTATATTAGGTTTATTACTATATTTATATCTTTATCACTTCATATTGGTCCAAAAAAAGGCCAATATTCTCTTCATACGAAGCTATTCAAAGTTGGACAGTTCTTTGTCAAAGTAGTTTGGACCAAGTTTCCGTTGCTCCAATAATGGGTCTAACTTTTTGAGAATAAATTAAAAACTATATTTACACCTTTATAACTTATATTGGTCCAAAAAAAGGCTGGTATTCATTCAAAAAGCTTTAAATCTCAAATTAAACCGTCATACGAATCTATTGAAAGTTTGGACGATCTTTGTCGTAGAAGTATGCACAAGTTTTCCGTTGGATCAAAAATGGGTCTAACGTTCTTAAATTAGGTTTATTACTATATTTATATCTTTATCACTTCATATTGGTCCTAAACGAGGCCAATATTCTCTTCATATGAAGCTATTCAAAGTTGGGCAGTTCTTTGTCAAAGTAGTTTGGACCAAGTTTCCGTTGCTCCAATAATGGGTCTAACTTTTTGAGAATGATTTAAAAACTATATTTACACCTTTATAACTTATATTGGTCCAAAAAAAGGCTGGTATTCATTCAAAAAGCTTTAAATCTCAAATTAAACCGTCATACGAATCTATTGAAAGTTTGGACGATCTTTGTCGTAGAAGTATGCACAAGTTTTCCGTTGGATCAAAAATGGGTCTAACGTTCTTAAATTAGGTTTATTACTATATTTATATCTTTATCACTTCATATTGGTCCTAAACGAGGCCAATATTCTCTTCATATGAAGCTATTCAAAGTTGGGCAGTTCTTTGTCAAAGTAGTTTGGACCAAGTTTCCGTTGCTCCAATAATGGGTCTAACTTTTTGAGAATGATTTAAAAACTATATTTACACCTTTATAACTTATATTGGTCCAAAAAAAGGCTGGTATTCATTCAAAAAGCTTTAAATCTCAAATTAAACCGTCATACGAATCTATTGAAAGTTTGGACGATCTTTGTCGTAGAAGTATGCACAAGTTTTCCGTTGGATCAAAAATGGGTCTAACGTTCTTAAATTAGGTTTATTACTATATTTATATCTTTATCACTTCATATTGGTCCTAAACGAGGCCAATATTCTCTTCATATGAAGCTATTCAAAGTTGGGCAGTTCTTTGTCAAAGTAGTTTGGACCAAGTTTCCGTTGCTCCAATAATGGGTCTAACTTTTTGAGAATGATTTAAAAACTATATTTACACCTTTATAACTTATATTGGTCCAAAAAAAGGCTGGTATTCATTCAAAAAGCTTTAAATCTCAAATTAAACTGTCATACGAATCTATTGAAAGTTTGGACGATCTTTGTCGTAGAAGTATGCACAAGTTTTCCGTTGGATCAAAAATGGGTCTAACGTTCTTAAATTAGGTTTATTACTATATTTATATCTTTATCACTTCATATTGGTCCTAAACGAGGCCAATATTCTCTTCATATGAAGCTATTCAAAGTTGGGCAGTTCTTTGTCAAAGTAGTTTGGACCAAGTTTCCGCTTCTCCAATAATGGGTCTAACTTTTTGAGAATGATTTAAAAACTATATTTACACCTTTATAACTTATATTGGTCCAAAAAAAGGCTGGTATTCATTCAAAAAGCTTTAAATCTCAAATTAAACCTTCATACGAATCTGTTGAAACTTTGGACGATCTTTGTCGTAGAAGTTTGCACAAGTTTTCCGTTGGATCAAAAATGGGTCTAACTTTCTTATATTAGGTTTATTACTATATTTATATCTTTATCACTTCATATTGGTCCAAAAAAAGGCCAATATTCTCTTCATACGAAGCTATTCAAAGTTGGACAGTTCTTTGTCAAAGTAGTTTGGACCAAGTTTCCGTTGCTCCAATAATGGGTCTAACTTAATGAGAATGATTTAAAAACTATATTTACACCTTTATAACTTTATATTGGACCAAAAAAAGGCCGGTATTCATTCAAAAAGCTTTAAATCTCAAATTAAACCTTCATACGAATCTATTGAAAGTTTGGACGATCTTTGTCGTAGAACTTTGCACAAGTTTTCTGTTGGATCAAAAATGGGTCTAACGTTCTTATATTAGGTTTATTACTATATTCATATCTTTATCACTTCATATTGGTCCAAAAAAGGCCAATATTCTCTTCATACGAAGCTATTCAAAGTTGGGCAGTTCTTTGTCAAAGTAGTTTGGACCAAGTTTCCGTTGCTCCAATAATGGGTCTAACATTGTGAGAATGATTTAAAAACTATATTTACACATTTATAACTTTATATTGGTCCAAAAAAAGGCCGGTATTCATTCAAAAAGCTTTAAATCTCAAATTAAACCTTCATACGAATCTATTGAAAGTTTGGACGATCTTTGTCGTAGAAGTTTGCACAAGTTTTTTGTTGGATCAAAAATGGGTCTAACGTTCTTATATTAGGTTTATTACTATATTTATATCTTTATCACTTCATATTGGTCCAAAAAAAGGCCAATATTCTCTTCATACGAAGCTATTCAAAGTTGGACAGTTCTTTGTCAAAGTAGTTTGGACCAAGTTTCCGTTGCTCCAATAATGGGTCTAACTTTTTGAGAATGATTTAAAAACTATATTTACACCTTTATAACTTATATTGGTCCAAAAAAAGGCTGGTATTCATTCAAAAAGCTTTAAATCTCAAATTAAACCGTCATACGAATCTATTGAAAGTTTGGACGATCTTTGTCGTAGAAGTATGCACAAGTTTTCCGTTGGATCAAAAATGGGTCTAACGTTCTTAAATTAGGTTTATTACTATATTTATATCTTTATCACTTCATATTGGTCCTAAACGAGGCCAATATTCTCTTCATATGAAGCTATTCAAAGTTGGGCAGTTCTTTGTCAAAGTAGTTTGGACCAAGTTTCCGTTGCTCCAATAATGGGTCTAACTTTTTGAGAATGATTTAAAAACTATATTTACACCTTTATAACTTATATTGGTCCAAAAAAAGGCTGGTATTCATTCAAAAAGCTTTAAATCTCAAATTAAACCGTCATACGAATCTATTGAAAGTTTGGACGATCTTTGTCGTAGAAGTATGCACAAGTTTTCCGTTGGATCAAAAATGGGTCTAACGTTCTTAAATTAGGTTTATTACTATATTTATATCTTTATCACTTCATATTGGTCCTAAACGAGGCCAATATTCTCTTCATATGAAGCTATTCAAAGTTGGGCAGTTCTTTGTCAAAGTAGTTTGGACCAAGTTTCCGTTGCTCCAATAATGGGTCTAACTTTTTGAGAATGATTTAAAAACTATATTTACACCTTTATAACTTATATTGGTCCAAAAAAAGGCTGGTATTCATTCAAAAAGCTTTAAATCTCAAATTAAACCGTCATACGAATCTATTGAAAGTTTGGACGATCTTTGTCGTAGAAGTATGCACAAGTTTTCCGTTGGATCAAAAATGGGTCTAACGTTCTTAAATTAGGTTTATTACTATATTTATATCTTTATCACTTCATATTGGTCCTAAACGAGGCCAATATTCTCTTCATATGAAGCTATTCAAAGTTGGGCAGTTCTTTGTCAAAGTAGTTTGGACCAAGTTTCCGTTGCTCCAATAATGGGTCTAACTTTTTGAGAATGATTTAAAAACTATATTTACACCTTTATAACTTATATTGGTCCAAAAAAAGGCTGGTATTCATTCAAAAAGCTTTAAATCTCAAATTAAACCGTCATACGAATCTATTGAAAGTTTGGACGATCTTTGTCGTAGAAGTATGCACAAGTTTTCCGTTGGATCAAAAATGGGTCTAACGTTCTTAAATTAGGTTTATTACTATATTTATATCTTTATCACTTCATATTGGTCCTAAACGAGGCCAATATTCTCTTCATATGAAGCTATTCAAAGTTGGGCAGTTCTTTGTCAAAGTAGTTTGGACCAAGTTTCCGTTGCTCCAATAATGGGTCTAACTTTTTGAGAATGATTTAAAAACTATATTTACACCTTTATAACTTATATTGGTCCAAAAAAAGGCTGGTATTCATTCAAAAAGCTTTAAATCTCAAATTAAACCGTCATACGAATCTATTGAAAGTTTGGACGATCTTTGTCGTAGAAGTATGCACAAGTTTTCCGTTGGATCAAAAATGGGTCTAACGTTCTTAAATTAGGTTTATTACTATATTTATATCTTTATCACTTCATATTGGTCCTAAACGAGGCCAATATTCTCTTCATATGAAGCTATTCAAAGTTGGGCAGTTCTTTGTCAAAGTAGTTTGGACCAAGTTTCCGCTTCTCCAATAATGGGTCTAACTTTTTGAGAATGATTTAAAAACTATATTTACACCTTTATAACTTATATTGGTCCAAAAAAAGGCTGGTATTCATTCAAAAAGCTTTAAATCTCAAATTAAACCTTCATACGAATCTGTTGAAACTTTGGACGATCTTTGTCGTAGAAGTTTGCACAAGTTTTCCGTTGGATCAAAAATGGGTCTAACTTTCTTATATTAGGTTTATTACTATATTTATATCTTTATCACTTCATATTGGTCCAAAAAAAGGCCAATATTCTCTTCATACGAAGCTATTCAAAGTTGGACAGTTCTTTGTCAAAGTAGTTTGGACCAAGTTTCCGTTGCTCCAATAATGGGTCTAACTTAATGAGAATGATTTAAAAACTATATTTACACCTTTATAACTTTATATTGGACCAAAAAAAGGCCGGTATTCATTCAAAAAGCTTTAAATCTCAAATTAAACCTTCATACGAATCTATTGAAAGTTTGGACGATCTTTGTCGTAGAACTTTGCACAAGTTTTCTGTTGGATCAAAAATGGGTCTAACGTTCTTATATTAGGTTTATTACTATATTCATATCTTTATCACTTCATATTGGTCCAAAAAAAGGCCAATATTCTCTTCATACGAAGCTATTCAAAGTTGGGCAGTTCTTTGTCAAAGTAGTTTGGACCAAGTTTCCGTTGCTCCAATAATGGGTCTAACATTGTGAGAATGATTTAAAAACTATATTTACACATTTATAACTTTATATTGGTCCAAAAAAAGGCCGGTATTCATTCAAAAAGCTTTAAATCTCAAATTAAACCTTCATACGAATCTATTGAAAGTTTGGACGATCTTTGTCGTAGAAGTTTGCACAAGTTTTTTGTTGGATCAAAAATGGGTCTAACGTTCTTATATTAGGTTTATTACTATATTTATATCTTTATCACTTCATATTGGTCCAAAAAAAGGCCAATATTCTCTTCATACGAAGCTATTCAAAGTTGGACAGTTCTTTGTCAAAGTAGTTTGGACCAAGTTTCCGTTGCTCCAATAATGGGTCTAACTTTTTGAGAATGATTTAAAAACTATATTTACACCTTTATAACTTATATTGGTCCAAAAAAAGGCTGGTATTCATTCAAAAAGCTTTAAATCTCAAATTAAACCGTCATACGAATCTATTGAAAGTTTGGACGATCTTTGTCGTAGAAGTATGCACAAGTTTTCCGTTGGATCAAAAATGGGTCTAACGTTCTTAAATTAGGTTTATTACTATATTTATATCTTTATCACTTCATATTGGTCCTAAACGAGGCCAATATTCTCTTCATATGAAGCTATTCAAAGTTGGGCAGTTCTTTGTCAAAGTAGTTTGGACCAAGTTTCCGCTTCTCCAATAATGGGTCTAACTTTTTGAGAATGATTTAAAAACTATATTTACACCTTTATAACTTATATTGGTCCAAAAAAAGGCTGGTATTCATTCAAAAAGCTTTAAATCTCAAATTAAACCTTCATACGAATCTGTTGAAACTTTGGACGATCTTTGTCGTAGAAGTTTGCACAAGTTTTCCGTTGGATCAAAAATGGGTCTAACTTTCTTATATTAGGTTTATTACTATATTTATATCTTTATCACTTCATATTGGTCCAAAAAAAGGCCAATATTCTCTTCATACGAAGCTATTCAAAGTTGGACAGTTCTTTGTCAAAGTAGTTTGGACCAAGTTTCCGTTGCTCCAATAATGGGTCTAACTTAATGAGAATGATTTAAAAACTATATTTACACCTTTATAACTTTATATTGGACCAAAAAAAGGCCGGTATTCATTCAAAAAGCTTTAAATCTCAAATTAAACCTTCATACGAATCTATTGAAAGTTTGGACGATCTTTGTCGTAGAACTTTGCACAAGTTTTCTGTTGGATCAAAAATGGGTCTAACGTTCTTATATTAGGTTTATTACTATATTCATATCTTTATCACTTCATATTGGTCCAAAAAAAGGCCAATATTCTCTTCATACGAAGCTATTCAAAGTTGGGCAGTTCTTTGTCAAAGTAGTTTGGACCAAGTTTCCGTTGCTCCAATAATGGGTCTAACATTGTGAGAATGATTTAAAAACTATATTTACACATTTATAACTTTATATTGGTCCAAAAAAAGGCCGGTATTCATTCAAAAAGCTTTAAATCTCAAATTAAACCTTCATACGAATCTATTGAAAGTTTGGACGATCTTTGTCGTAGAAGTTTGCACAAGTTTTTTGTTGGATCAAAAATGGGTCTAACGGTCTTATATTAGGTTTATTACTATATTTATATCTTTATCACTTCATATTGGTCCAAAAAAAGCCCAATATTCTCTTCATACGAAGCTATTCAAAGTTGGACAGTTCTTTGTCAAAGTAGTTTGGACCAAGTTTCCGTTGCTCCAATAATGGGTCTAACTTTTTGAGAATGATTTAAAAACTATATTTACACCTTTATAACTTATATTGGTCCAAAAAAAGGCTGGTATTCATTCAAAAAGCTTTAAATCTCAAATTAAACCTTCATACGAATCTGTTGAAAGTTTGGACGATCTTTGTCGTAGAAGTTTGCACAAGTTTTCCGTTGGATCAAAAATGGGTCTAACTTTCTTATATTAGGTTTATTACTATATTTATATCTTTATCACTTCATATTGGTCCAAAAAAAGGCCAATATTCTCTTCATACGAAGCTATTCAAAGTTGGACAGTTCTTTGTCAAAGTAGTTTGGACCAAGTTTCCGTTGCTCCAATAATGGGTCTAACTTAATGAGAATGATTTAAAAACTATATTTACACCTTTATAACTTTATATTGGACCAAAAAAAGGCCGGTATTCATTCAAAAAGCTTTAAATCTCAAATTAAACCTTCATACGAATCTATTGAAAGTTTGGACGATCTTTGTCGTAGAACTTTGCACAAGTTTTCTGTTGGATCAAAAATGGGTCTAACGTTCTTATATTAGGTTTATTACTATATTCATATCTTTATCACTTCATATTGGTCCAAAAAAAGGCCAATATTCTCTTCATACGAAGCTATTCAAAGTTGGGCAGTTCTTTGTCAAAGTAGTTTGGACCAAGTTTCCGTTGCTCCAATAATGGGTCTAACATTGTGAGAATGATTTAAAAACTATATTTACACATTTATAACTTTATATTGGTCCAAAAAAAGGCCGGTATTCATTCAAAAAGCTTTAAATCTCAAATTAAACCTTCATACGAATCTATTGAAAGTTTGGACGATCTTTGTCGTAGAAGTTTGCACAAGTTTTTTGTTGGATCAAAAATGGGTCTAACGTTCATATATTAGGTTTATTACTATATTTATATCTTTATCACTTCATATTGGTCCAAAAAAAGGCCAATATTCTCTTCATACGAAGCTATTCAAAGTTGGACAGTTCTTTGTCAAAGTAGTTTGGACCAAGTTTCCGTTGCTCCAATAATGGGTCTAACTTTTTGAGAATGATTTAAAAACTATATTTACACCATTATAACTTATATTGGTCCAAAAAAAGGCTGGTATTCATTCAAAAAGCTTTAAATCTCAAATTAAACCTTCATACGAATCTGTTGAAAGTTTGGACGATCTTTGTCGTAGAAGTTTGCACAAGTTTTCCGTTGGATCAAAAATGGGTCTAACTTTCTTATATTAGGTTTATTACTATATTTATATCTTTATCACTTCATATTGGTCCAAAAAAAGGCCAATATTCTCTTCATACGAAGCTATTCAATGTTGGACAGTTTTTTGTCAAAGTAGTTTGGACCAAGTTTCCGTTGCTCCAATAATGGGTCTAACTTAATGAGAATGATTTAAAAACTATATTTACACCTATATAACTTTATATTGGACCAAAAAAAGGCCGGTATTCATTCAAAAAGCTTTAAATCTCAAATTAAACCTTCATACGAATCTATTGAAAGTTTGGACGATCTTTGTCGTAGAAGTTTGCACAAGTTTTCTGTTGGATCAAAAATGGGTCTAACGTTCTAAAATTAGGTTTATTACTATATTTATATCTTTATCACTTCATATTGGTCCTAAACGAGGCCAATATTCTCTTCATACGAAGCTATTCAAAGTTGGGCAGTTCTTTGTCAAAGTAGTTTGGACCAAGTTTCCGCTTCTCCAATAATGGGTCTAACTTTTTGAGAATGACTTAAAAACTATATTTACACCTTTATAACTATATATTGGACCAAAAAAAGGCCGGTATTCATTCAAAAAGCTTTAAATCTCAAATTAAACCTTCATACGAATCTATTGAAAGTTTGGACGATCTTTGTCGTAGAACTTTGCACAAGTTTTCTGTTGGATCAAAAATGGGTCTAACGTTCTTATATTAGGTTTATTACTATATTCATATATTTATCACTTCATATTGGTCCAAAAAAAGGCCAATATTCTCTTCATACGAAGCTATTCAAAGTTGGGCAGTTCTTTGTCAAAGTAGTTTGGACCAAGTTTCCGTTGCTCCAATAATGGGTCTAACATTGTGAGAATGATTTAAAAACTATATTTACACATTTATAACTTTATATTCGTCCAAAAAAAGGCCGATATTCATTCAAAAAGCTTTAAATCTCAAATTAAACCTTCATACGATTCTATTGAAAGTTTGGACGATCTTTGTCGTAGAAGTTTGCAAAGTTTTCCGTTGGATCAAAAATGGGTATAACGTTCTTATATTAGGTTTATTACTATATTTATATCTTTATCACTTCATATTGGTCCAAAAAAAGGCCAATATTCTCTTCATACGAAGCTATTCAAAGTTGGGCAGTTCTTTGTCAAAGTAGTTTGGACCAAGTTTCCGTTGCTCCAATAATGGGTCTAACTTAATGAGAATGATTTAAAAGCTATATTTACATCTTTATAACTTTATATTGGACCAAAAAAAGGCCGGTATTCATTCAAAAAGCTTTAAATCTCAAATTAAACCTTCATACGAATCTATTGAAAGTTTGGACGATCTTTGTCGTAGAAGTTTGCACAAGTTTTCCGTTGGATCAAAAATGGGTCTAACTTTCTTATATTAGGTTTATTACTGTATTTATATCTTTATCACTTCATATTGGTCCAAAAAAAGGCCAATATTCTCTTCATACGAAGCTATTCAAAGTTGGGCATTTCTTTGTCAAAGTAGTTTGGACCAAGTTTCCGCTTCTCCAATAATGCGTCTAACTTTTTGAGAATGATTTAAAAACTATATTTACACATTTATAACTTTATATTGGTCCAAAAAAAGGCCGGTATTCATTCAAAAAGCTTTAAATCTAAAATTAAACCTTCATACGAATCTATTGAAAGTTTGGACGATCTTTGTCGTAGAAGTTTGCACAACTTTTCCGTTGGATCAAAAATGGGTCTAACTTTCTTATATTAGGTTTATTACTATATTTATATCTTTATCACTTCATATTGGTCCAAAAAAAGGCCAATATTCTCTTCATACGAAGCTATTCAAAGTTGGACAGTTCTTTGTCAAAGTAGTTTGGACCAAGTTTCCGTTGCTCCAATAATGGGTCTAACTTTTTGAGAATGATTTAAAAACTATATTTACACCTTTATAACTTTATATTGGTCCAAAAAAAGGCCGGTATTCATTCAAAAAGCTTTAAATCTCAAATTAAACCTTCATACGAATCTATTGAAAGTTTGGACGATCTTTGTCGTAGAAGTTTGCACAAGTTTTCCGTTGGATCAAAAATGGGTCTAACGTTCTTATATTAGGTTTATTACTATATTTATATCTTTATCACTTCATATTGGTCCAAAAAAAGGCCAATATTCTCTTCATACGAAGCTATTCAAAGTTGGGCAGTTCTTTGTCAAAGTAGTTTGGACCAAGTTTCCGTTGCTCCAATAACGGGTCTAACTTAATGAGAATGATTTATAAACTATATTTACACCTTTATAACTTTATATTGGACCAAAAAAAGGCCGGTATTCATTCAAAAAGCTTTAAATCTCAAATTAAACCTTCATACGAATCTATTGAAAGTTTGGACGATCTTTGTCGTAGAAGTTTGCACAAGTTTTCCGTTGGATCAAAAATGGGTCTAACGTTCTTATATTAGGTTTATTACTATATTTATATCTTTATCACTTCATATTGGTCCAAAAAAAGGCCAATATTCTCTTCATACGAAGCTATTCAAAGTTGGGCAGTTCTTTGTCAAAGTAGTTTGGACCAAGTTTCCGTTGCTCCAATAATGGGTCTAACTTAATGAGAATGATTTAAAAACTATATTTACACCTTTATAACTTTATATTGGACCAAAAAAAGGCCGGTATTCATTCAAAAAGATTTAAATCTCAAATTAAACCTTCATACGAATCTATTGAAAGTTTGGACGATCTTTGTCGTAGAAGTTTGCACAAGTATTCTGTTGGATCAAAAATGGGTCTAACTTTCTAAAATTAGGTTTATTACTATATTCATATCTTTATCACTTCATATTGGTCCAAAAAAAGGCCAATATTCTCTTCATACGAAGCTATTCAAAGTTGGGCAGTTCTTTGTCAAAGTAGTTTAGACCAAGTTTCCGTTGCTCCAATAATGGGTCTAACATTGTGAGAATGATTTAAAAACTATATTTACACATTTATAACTTTATATTCGTCCAAAAAAAGGCCGGTATTCATTCAAAAAGCTTTAAATCTCAAATTAAACCTTCATACGAATCTATTGAAAGTTTGGACGATCTTTGTCGTAGAAGTTTGCACAAGTTTTCCGTTGGATCAAAAATGGGTCTAACGTGCTTATATTAGGTTTATTACTATATTTATATCTTTATCACTTCATATTGGTCCAAAAAAAGGCCAATATTCTCTTCATACGAAGCTATTCAAAGTTGGGCAGTTCTTTGTCAAAGTAGTTTAGACCAAGTTTCCGTTGCTCCAATAATGGGTCTAACATTGTGAGAATGATTTAAAAACTATATTTACACATTTATAACTTTATATTCGTCCAAAAAAAGGCCGGTATTCATTCAAAAAGCTTTAAATCTCAAATTAAACCTTCATACGATTCTATTGAAAGTTTGGACGATCTTTGTCGTAGAAGTTTGCAAAGTTTTCCGTTGGATAAAAAATGGGTCTAACGTTCTTATATTAGGTTTATTACTATATTCATATCTTTATCACTTCATATTGGTCCAAAAAAAGGCCAATATTCTCTTCATACGAAGCTATTCAAAGTTGGGCAGTTCTTTGTCAAAGTAGTTTGGACCAAGTTTCCGTTGCTCCAATAATGGGTCTAACTTTTTGAGAATGATTTAAAAACTATATTTACACCTTTATAACTTTATATTGGTCCAAAAAAAGGCCGGTATTCATTCAAAAAGCTTTAAATCTCAAATTAAACCTTCATACGAATCTATTGAAAGTTTGGACGATCTTTGTCGTAGAAGTTTGCACAAGTTTTCCGTTGGATCAAAAATGGGTCTAACGTTCTTATATTAGGTTTATTACTATATTTATATCTTTATCACTTCATATTGGTCCAAAAAAAGGCCAATATTCTCTTCATACGAAGCTATTCAAAGTTGGGCAGTTCTTTGTCAAAGTAGTTTGGACCAAGTTTCCGTTGCTCCAATAATGGGTCTAACTTAATGAGAATGATTTATAAACTATATTTACACCTTTATAACTTTATATTGGACCAAAAAAAGGCCGGTATTCATTCAAAAAGCTTTAAATCTCAAATTAAACCTTCATACGAATCTATTGAAAGTTTGGACGATCTTTGTCGTAGAAGTTTGCACAAGTTTTCCGTTGGATCAAAAATGGGTCTAACGTTCTTATATTAGGTTTATTACTATATTTATATCTTTATCACTTCATATTGGTCCAAAAAAAGGCCAATATTCTCTTCATACGAAGCTATTCAAAGTTGGGCAGTTCTTTGTCAAAGTAGTTTGGACCAAGTTTCCGTTGCTCCAATAATGGGTCTAACTTAATGAGAATGATTTAAAAACTATATTTACACCTTTATAACTTTATATTGGACCAAAAAAAGGCCGGTATTCATTCAAAAAGATTTAAATCTCAAATTAAACCTTCATACGAATCTATTGAAAGTTTGGACGATCTTTGTCGTAGAAGTTTGCACAAGTATTCTGTTGGATCAAAAATGGGTCTAACGTTCTAAAATTAGGTTTATTACTATATTCATATCTTTATCACTTCATATTGGTCCAAAAAAAGGCCAATATTCTCTTCATACGAAGCTATTCAAAGTTGGGCAGTTCTTTGTCAAAGTAGTTTAGACCAAGTTTCCGTTGCTCCAATAATGGGTCTAACATTGTGAGAATGATTTAAAAACTATATTTACACATTTATAACTTTATATTCGTCCAAAAAAAGGCCGGTATTCATTCAAAAAGCTTTAAATCTCAAATTAAACCTTCATACGATTCTATTGAAAGTTTGGACGATCTTTGTCGTAGAAGTTTGCAAAGTTTTCCGTTGGATCAAAAATGGGTCTAACGTTCTTATATTAGGTTTATTACTATATTTATATCTTTATCACTTCATATTGGTCCAAAAAAAGGCCAATATTCTCTTCATACGAAGCTATTCAAAGTTGGGCAGTTCTTTGTCAAAGTAGTTTGGACCAAGTTTCCGTTGCTCCAATAATGGGTCTAACTTAATGAGAATGATTTAAAAACTATATTTACATCTTTATAACTTTATATTGGACCAAAAAAAGGCCGGTATTCATTCAAAAAGCTTTAAATCTCAAATTAAACCTTCATACGAATCTATTTAAAGTTTGGACGATCTTTGTCGTAGAAGTTTGCACAAGTTTTCTGTTGGATCAAAAATGGGTCTAACGTTCTAAACTTAGGTTTATTACTATATTTATATCTTTATCACTTCATATTGGTCCTAAACGACGCCAATATTCTCTTCATACGAAGCTATTCAAAGTTGGGCAGTTCTTTGTCAAAGTAGTTTGGACCAAGTTTCCGCTTCTCCAATAATGGGTCTAACTTCTTGAGAATGACTTAAAAACTATATTTACACCTTTATAACTATATATTGGTCCAAAAAAAGGCCGGTATTCATTCAAAAAGCTTTAAATCTCAAATTAAACCTTCATACGAATCTATTGAAAGTTTGGACGATCTTTGTCGTAGAAGTTTGCACAAGTTTTCCGTTGGATCAAAAATGGGTCTAACTTTCTTATATTAGGTTTATTACTGTATTTATATCTTTATCACTTCATATTGGTCCAAAAAAAGGCCAATATTCTCTTCATACGAAGCTATTCAAAGTTGGGCATTTCTTTGTCAAAGTAGTTTGGACCAAGTTTCCGCTTCTCGAATAATGCGTCTAACTTTTTGAGAATGATTTAAAAACTATATTTACACATTTATAACTTTATATTGGTCCAAAAAAAGGCCGGTATTCATTCAAAAAGCTTTAAATCTCAAATTAAACCTTCATACGAATCTATTGAAAGTTTGGACGATCTTTGTCGTAGAAGTTTGCACAACTTTTCCGTTGGATCAAAAATGGGTCTAACTTTCTTATATTAGGTTTATTACTATATTTATATCTTTATCACTTCATATTGGTCCAAAAAAAGGCCAATATTCTCTTCATACGAAGCTATTCAAAGTTGGACAGTTCTTTGTCAAAGTAGTTTGGACCAAGTTTCCGTTGCTCCAATAATGGGTCTAACTTTTTGAGAATGATTTAAAAACTATATTTACACCTTTATAACTTTATATTGGTCCAAAAAAAGGCCGGTATTCATTCAAAAAGCTTTAAATCTCAAATTAAACCTTCATACGAATCTATTGAAAGTTTGGACGATCTTTGTCGTAGGAGTTTGCACAAGTTTTCCGTTGGATCAAAAATGGGTCTAACGTTCTTATATTAGGTTTATTACTATATTTATATCTTTATCACTTCATATTGGTCCAAAAAAAGGCCAATATTCTCTTCATACGAAACTATTCAAAGTTGGGCAGTTCTTTGTCAAAGTAGTTTGGACCAAGTTTCCGTTGCTCCAATAATGGGTCTAACTTAATGAGAATGATTTAAAAACTATATTTACACCTTTATAACTTTATATTGGACCAAAAAAAGGCCGGTATTCATTCAAAAAGATTTAAATCTCAAATTAAACCTTCATACGAATCTATTGAAAGTTTGGACGATCTTTGTCGTAGAAGTTTGCACAAGTATTCTGTTGGATCAAAAATGGGTCTAACATTCTAAAATTAGGTTTATTACTATATTTATATCTTTATCACTTCATATTGGTCCTAAACGAGGCCAATATTCTCTTCATACGAAGCTATTCAAAGTTGGGCAGTTCTTTGTCAAAGTAGTTTGGACCAAGTTTCCGCTTCTCCAATAATGGGTCTAACTTTTTGAGAATGACTTAAAAACTATATTTACACCTTTATAACTATATATTGGTCCAAAAAAAGGCCGGTATTCATTCAAAAAGCTTTAAATCTCAAATTAAACCTTCATACGAATCTATTGAAAGTTTGGACGATCATTGTCGTAAAAGTTTGCACAAGTTTTCCGTTGGATCAAAAATGGGTCTAACTTTCTTATATTAGGTTTATTACTGTATTTATATCTTTATCACTTCATATTGGTCCAAAAAAAGGCCAATATTCTCTTCATACGAAGCTATTCAAAGTTGGGCAGTTCTTTGTCAAAGTAGTTTGGACCAAGTTTCCGCTTCTCCAATAATGGGTCTAACTTTTTGAGAATGATTTAAAAACTATATTTACACATTTATAACTTTATATTGGTCCAAAAAAAGGCCGGTATTCATTCAAAAAGCTTTAAATCTCAAATTAAACCTTCATACGAATCTATTGAAAGTTTGGACGATCTTTTTCGTAGAAGTTTGCACAACTTTTCCGTTGGATCAAAAATGGGTCTAACTTTCTTATATTAGGTTTATTACTATATTTATATCTTTATCACTTCATATTGGTCCAAAAAAAGGCCAATATTCTCTTCATACGAAGCTATTCAAAGTTGGACAGTTCTTTGTCAAAGTAGTTTGGACCAAGTTTCCGTTGCTCCAATAATGGGTCTAACTTTTTGAGAATGATTTAAAAACTATATTTACACCTTTATAACTTTATATTGGTCCAAAAAAAGGCCGGTATTCATTCAAAAAGCTTTAAATCTCAAATTAAACCTTCATACGAATCTATTGAAAGTTTGGACGATCTTTGTCGTAGAAGTTTGCACAAGTTTTCCGTTGGATCAAAAATGGGTCTAACGTTCTTATATTAGGTTTATTACTATATTTATATCTTTATCACTTCATATTGGTCCAAAAAAAGGCCAATATTCTCTTCATACGAAGCTATTCAAAGTTGGGCAGTTCTTTGTCAAAGTAGTTTGGACCAAGTTTCCGTTGCTCCAATAATGGGTCTAACTTAATGAGAATGATTTAAAAACTATATTTACACCTTTATAACTTTATATTGGACCAAAAAAAGGCCGGTATTCATTCAAAAAGCTTTAAATCTCAAATTAAACCTTCATACGAATCTTTTGAAAGTTTGGACGATCTTTGTCGTAGAAGTTTGCACAAGTTTTCCGTTGGATCAAAAATGGGTCTAACGTTCTTATATTAGGTTTATTACTATATTTATATCTTTATCACTTCATATTGGTCCCAAAAAAGGCCAATATTCTCTTCATACGAAGCTATTCAAAGTTGGGCAGTTCTTTGTCAAAGTAGTTTGGACCAAGTTTCCGTTGCTCCAATAATGGGTCTAACTTAATGAGAATGATTTAAAAACTATATATACACCTTTATAACTATATATTGGTCCAAAAAAAGGCCGGTATTCATTCAAAAAGCTTTAAATCTCAAATTAAACCTTCATACGAATCTATTGAAAGTTTGGACGATCTTTGTCGTAGAAGTTTGCACAAGTTTTCTGTTGGATCAAAAATGGGTCTAACGTTCTAAAATTAGGTTTATTACTATATTTATATCTTTATCACTTCATATTGGTCCTAAACGAGGCCAATATTCTCTTCATACGAAGCTATTCAAAGTTGGGCAGTTCTTTGTCAAAGTAGTTTGGACCAAGTTTCCGCTTCTCCAATAATGGGTCTAACTTTTTGAGAATGACTTAAAAACTATATTTACACCTTTATAACTATATATTGGTCCAAAAAAAGGCCGGTATTCATTCAAAAAGCTTTAAATCTCAAATTAAACCTTCATACGAATCTATTGAAAGTTTGGACGATCTTTGTCGTAGAAGTTTGCACAAGTTTTCCGTTGGATCAAAAATGGGTCTAACTTTCTTATATTAGGTTTATTACTGTATTTATATCTTTATCACTTCATATTGGTCCAAAAAAAGGCCAATATTCTCTTCATACGAAGCTATTCAAAGTTGGGCAGTTCTTTGTCAAAGTAGTTTGGACCAAGTTTCCGTTGCTCCAATAATGGGTCTAACTTAATGAGAATGATTTAAAAACTATATATACACCTTTATAACTATATATTGGTCCAAAAAAAGGCCGGTATTCATTCAAAAAGCTTTAAATCTCAAATTAAACCTTCATACGAATCTATTGAAAGTTTGGACGATCTTTGTCGTAGAAGTTTGCACAAGTTTTCTGTTGGATCAAAAATGGGTCTAACGTTCTAAAATTAGGTTTATTACTATATTTATATCTTTATCACTTCATATTGGTCCTAAACGAGGCCAATATTCTCTTCATACGAAGCTATTCAAAGTTGGGCAGTTCTTTGTCAAAGTAGTTTGGACCAAGTTTCCGCTTCTCCAATAATGGGTCTAACTTTTTGAGAATGACTTAAAAACTATATTTACACCTTTATAACTATATATTGGTCCAAAAAAAGGCCGGTATTCATTCAAAAAGCTTTAAATCTCAAATTAAACCTTCATACGAATCTATTGAAAGTTTGGACGATCTTTGTCGTAGAAGTTTGCACAAGTTTTCCGTTGGATCAAAAATGGGTCTAACTTTCTTATATTAGGTTTATTACTGTATTTATATCTTTATCACTTCATATTGGTCCAAAAAAAGGCCAATATTCTCTTCATACGAAGCTATTCAAAGTTGGGCAGTTCTTTGTCAAAGTAGTTTGGACCAAGTTTCCGTTGCTCCAATAATGGGTCTAACTTAATGAGAATGATTTAAAAACTATATATACACCTTTATAACTATATATTGGTCCAAAAAAAGGCCGGTATTCATTCAAAAAGATTTAAATCTCAAATTAAACCTTCATACGAATCTATTGAAAGTTTGGACGATCTTTGTCGTAGAAGTTTGCACAAGTTTTCTGTTGGATCAAAAATGGGTCTAACGTTCTAAAATTAGGTTTATTACTATATTTATATCTTTATCACTTCATATTGGTCCTAAACGAGGCCAATTTTCTCTTCATACGAAGCTATTCAAAGTTGGGCAGTTCTTTGTCAAAGTAGTTTGGACCAAGTTTCCGCTTCTCCAATAATGGGTCTAACTTTTTGAGAATGACTTAAAAACTATATTTACACCTTTATAACTATATATTGGTCCAAAAAAAGGCCGGTATTCATTCAAAAAGCTTTAAATCTCAAATTAAACCTTCATACGAATCTATTGAAAGTTTGGACGATCTTTGTCGTAGAAGTTTGCACAAGTTTTCCGTTGGATCAAAAATGGGTCTAACTTTCTTATATTAGGTTTATTACTGTATTTATATCTTTATCACTTCATATTGGTCCAAAAAAAGGCCAATATTCTCTTCATACGAAGCTATTCAAAGTTGGGCAGTTCTTTGTCAAAGTAGTTTGGACCAAGTTTCCGCTTCTCCAATAATGCGTCTAACTTTTTGAGAATGATTTAAAAACTATATTTACACATTTATAACTTTATATTGGTCCAAAAAAAGGCCGGTATTCATTCAAAAAGCTTTAAATCTCAAATTAAACCTTCATACGAATCTATTGAAAGTTTGGACGATCTTTGTCGTAGAAGTTTGCACAAGTTTTCCGTTGGATCAAAAATGGGTCTAACTTTCTTATATTAGGTTTATTACTGTATTTATATCTTTATCACTTCATATTGGTCCAAAAAAAGGCCAATATTCTCTTCATACGAAGCTATTCAAAGTTGGGCAGTTCTTTGTCAAAGTAGTTTGGACCAAGTTTCCGCTTCTCCAATAATGCGTCTAACTTTTTGAGAATGATTTAAAAACTATATTTACACATTTATAACTTTATATTGGTCCAAAAAAAGGCCGGTATTCATTCAAAAAGCTTTAAATCTCAAATTAAACCTTCATACGAATCTATTGAAAGTTTGGACGATCTTTGTCATAGAAGTTTGCACAACTTTTCCGTTGGATCAAAAATGGGTCTAACTTTCTTATATTAGGTTTATTACTATATTTATATCTTTATCACTTCATATTGGTCCAAAAAAAGGCCAATATTCTCTTCATACGAAGCTATTCAAAGTTGGACAGTTCTTTGTCAAAGTAGTTTGGACCAAGTTTCCGTTGCTCCAATAATGGGTCTAACTTTTTGAGAATGATTTAAAAACTATATTTACACCTTTATAACTTTATATTGGTCCAAAAAAAGGCCGGTATTCATTCAAAAAGCTTTAAATCTCAAATTAAACCTTCATACGAATCTATTGAAAGTTTGGACGATCTTTGTCGTAGAAGTTTGCACAAGTTTTCCGTTGGATCAAAAATGGGTCTAACGTTCTTATATTAGGTTTATTACTATATTTATATATTTATCACTTAATATTGGTCCAAAAAAAGGCCAATATTCTCTTCATACGAAGCTATTCAAAGTTGGGCAGTTCTTTGTCAAAGTAGTTTGGACCAAGTTTCCGTTGCTCCAATAATGGGTCTAACTTAATGAGAATGATTTAAAAACTATATTTACACCTTTATAACTTTATATTGGACCAAAAAAAGGCCGGTATTCATTCAAAAAGCTTTAAATCTCAAATTAAACCTTCATACGAATCTATTGAAAGTTTGGACGATCTTTGTCGTAGAAGTTTGCACAAGTTTTCCGTTGGATCAAAAATGGGTCTAACTTTCTTATATTAGGTTTATTACTGTATTTATATCCTTATCACTTCATATTGGTCCAAAAAAAGGCCAATATTCTCTTCATACGAAGCTATTCAAAGTTGGGCAGTTCTTTGTCAAAGTAGTTTGGACCAAGTTTCCGTTTCTCCAATAACGGGTCTAACTTTTTGAGAATGATTTAAAAACTATATTTACACATTTATAACTTTATATTGGTCCAAAAAAAGGCCGGTATTCATTCAAAAAGCTTTAAATCTCAAATTAAACCTTCATACGAATCTATTGAAAGTTTGGACGATCTTTGTCGTAGAAGTTTGCACAACTTTTCCGTTGGATCAAAAATGGGTCTAACTTTCTTATATTAGGTTTATTACTATATTTATATCTTTATCACTTCATATTGGTCCAAAAAAAGGCCAATATTCTCTTCATACGAAGCTATTCAAAGTTGGACAGTTCTTTGTCAAAGTAGTTTGGACCAAGTTTCCGTTGCTCCAATAATGGGTCTAACTTTTTGAGAATGATTTAAAAACTATATTTACACCTTTATAACTTTATATTGGTCCAAAAAAAGGCCGGTATTCATTCAAAAAGCTTTAAATCTCAAATTAAACCTTCATACGAATCTATTGAAAGTTTGGACGATCTTTGTCGTAGAAGTTTGCACAAGTTTTCCGTTGGATCAAAAATGGGTCTAACGTTCTTATATTAGGTTTATTACTATATTTATATCTTTATCACTTCATATTGGTCCAAAAAAAGGCCAATATTCTCTTCATACGAAGCTATTCAAAGTTGGGCAGTTCTTTGTCAAAGTAGTTTGGACCAAGTTTCCGTTGCTCCAATAATGGGTCTAACTTAATGAGAATGATTTAAAAACTATATATACACCTTTATAACTATATATTGGTCCAAAAAAAGGCCGGTATTCATTCAAAAAGCTTTAAATCTCAAATTAAACCTTCATACGAATCTATTGAAAGTTTGGACGATCTTTGTCATAGAAGTTTGCACAACTTTTCCGTTGGATCAAAAATGGGTCTAACTTTCTTATATTAGGTTTATTACTATATTTATATCTTTATCACTTCATATTGGTCCAAAAAAAGGCCAATATTCTCTTCATACGAAGCTATTCAAAGTTGGACAGTTCTTTGTCAAAGTAGTTTGGACCAAGTTTCCGTTGCTCCAATAATGGGTCTAACTTTTTGAGAATGATTTAAAAACTATATTTACACCTTTATAACTTTATATTGGTCCAAAAAAAGGCCGGTATTCATTCAAAAAGCTTTAAATCTCAAATTAAACCTTCATACGAATCTATTGAAAGTTTGGACGATCTTTGTCGTAGAAGTTTGCACAAGTTTTCCGTTGGATCAAAAATGGGTCTAACGTTCTTATATTATGTTTATTACTATATTTATATCTTTATCACTTCATATTGGTCCAAAAAAAGGCCAATATTCTCTTCATACGAAGCTATTCAAAGTTGGGCAGTTCTTTGTCAAAGTAGTTTGGACCAAGTTTCCGCTTCTCCAATAATGGGTCTAACTTTTTGAGAATGACTTAAAAACTATATTTACACCTTTATAACTATATATTGGTCCAAAAAAAGGCCGGTATTCATTCAAAAAGCTTTAAATCTCAAATTAAACCTTCATACGAATCTATTGAAAGTTTGGACGATCTTTGTCGTAGAAGTTTGCACAAGTTTTCCGTTGGATCAAAAATGGGTCTAACTTTCTTATATTAGGTTTATTACTGTATTTATATCTTTATCACTTCATATTGGTCCAAAAAAAGGCCAATATTCTCTTCATACGAAGCTATTCAAAGTTGGGCAGTTCTTTGTCAAAGTAGTTTGGACCAAGTTTCCGCTTCTCCAATAATGCGTCTAACTTTTTGAGAATGATTTAAAAACTATATTTACACATTTATAACTTTATATTGGTCCAAAAAAAGGCCGGTATTCATTCAAAAAGCTTTAAATCTCAAATTAAACCTTCATACGAATCTATTGAAAGTTTGGACGATCTTTGTCGTAGAAGTTTGCACAACTTTTCCGTTGGATCAAGAATGGGTCTAACTTTCTTATATTAGGTTTATTACTGTATTTATATCTTTATCACTTCATATTGGTCCAAAAAAAGGCCAATATTCTCTTCATACGAAGCTATTCAAAGTTGGGCAGTTCTTTGTCAAAGTAGTTTGGACCAAGTTTCCGCTTCTCCAATAATGCGTCTAACTTTTTGAGAATGATTTAAAAACTATATTTACACATTTATAACTTTATATTGGTCCAAAAAAAGGCCGGTATTCATTCAAAAAGCTTTAAATCTCAAATTAAACCTTCATACGAATCTATTGAAAGTTTGGACGATCTTTGTCGTAGAAGTTTGCACAACTTTTCCGTTGGATCAAGAATGGGTCTAACTTTCTTATATTAGGTTTATTACTGTATTTATATCTTTATCACTTCATATTGGTCCAAAAAAAGGCCAATATTCTCTTCATACGAAGCTATTCAAAGTTGGGCAGTTCTTTGTCAAAGTAGTTTGGACCAAGTTTCCGCTTCTCCAATAATGCGTCTAACTTTTTGAGAATGATTTAAAAACTATATTTACACATTTATAACTTTATATTGGTCCAAAAAAAGGCCGGTATTCATTCAAAAAGCTTTAAATCTCAAATTAAACCTTCATACGAATCTATTGAAAGTTTGGACGATCTTTGTCATAGAAGTTTGCACAACTTTTCCGTTGGATCAAAAATGGGTCTAACTTTCTTATATTAGGTTTATTACTATATTTATATCTTTATCACTTCATATTGGTCCAAAAAAAGGCCAATATTCTCTTCATACGAAGCTATTCAAAGTTGGACAGTTCTTTGTCAAAGTAGTTTGGACCAAGTTTCCGTTGCTCCAATAATGGGTCTAACTTTTTGAGAATGATTTAAAAACTATATTTACACCTTTATAACTTTATATTGGTCCAAAAAAAGGCCGGTATTCATTCAAAAAGCTTTAAATCTCAAATTAAACCTTCATACGAATCTATTGAAAGTTTGGACGATCTTTGTCGTAGAAGTTTGCACAAGTTTTCCGTTGGATCAAAAATGGGTCTAACGTTCTTATATTATGTTTATTACTATATTTATATCTTTATCACTTCATATTGGTCCAAAAAAAGGCCAATATTCTCTTCATACGAAGCTATTCAAAGTTGGGCAGTTCTTTGTCAAAGTAGTTTGGACCAAGTTTCCGCTTCTCCAATAATGGGTCTAACTTTTTGAGAATGACTTAAAAACTATATTTACACCTTTATAACTATATATTGGTCCAAAAAAAGGCCGGTATTCATTCAAAAAGCTTTAAATCTCAAATTAAACCTTCATACGAATCTATTGAAAGTTTGGACGATCTTTGTCGTAGAAGTTTGCACAAGTTTTCCGTTGGATCAAAAATGGGTCTAACTTTCTTATATTAGGTTTATTACTGTATTTATATCTTTATCACTTCATATTGGTCCAAAAAAAGGCCAATATTCTCTTCATACGAAGCTATTCAAAGTTGGGCAGTTCTTTGTCAAAGTAGTTTGGACCAAGTTTCCGCTTCTCCAATAATGCGTCTAACTTTTTGAGAATGATTTAAAAACTATATTTACACATTTATAACTTTATATTGGTCCAAAAAAAGGCCGGTATTCATTCAAAAAGCTTTAAATCTCAAATTAAACCTTCATACGAATCTATTGAAAGTTTGGACGATCTTTGTCGTAGAAGTTTGCACAACTTTTCCGTTGGATCAAGAATGGGTCTAACTTTCTTATATTAGGTTTATTACTGTATTTATATCTTTATCACTTCATATTGGTCCAAAAAAAGGCCAATATTCTCTTCATACGAAGCTATTCAAAGTTGGGCAGTTCTTTGTCAAAGTAGTTTGGACCAAGTTTCCGCTTCTCCAATAATGCGTCTAACTTTTTGAGAATGATTTAAAAACTATATTTACACATTTATAACTTTATATTGGTCCAAAAAAAGGCCGGTATTCATTCAAAAAGCTTTAAATCTCAAATTAAACCTTCATACGAATCTATTGAAAGTTTGGACGATCTTTGTCGTAGAAGTTTGCACAACTTTTCCGTTGGATCAAGAATGGGTCTAACTTTCTTATATTAGGTTTATTACTGTATTTATATCTTTATCACTTCATATTGGTCCAAAAAAAGGCCAATATTCTCTTCATACGAAGCTATTCAAAGTTGGGCAGTTCTTTGTCAAAGTAGTTTGGACCAAGTTTCCGCTTCTCCAATAATGCGTCTAACTTTTTGAGAATGATTTAAAAACTATATTTACACATTTATAACTTTATATTGGTCCAAAAAAAGGCCGGTATTCATTCAAAAAGCTTTAAATCTCAAATTAAACCTTCATACGAATCTATTGAAAGTTTGGACGATCTTTGTCATAGAAGTTTGCACAACTTTTCCGTTGGATCAAAAATGGGTCTAACTTTCTTATATTAGGTTTATTACTATATTTATATCTTTATCACTTCATATTGGTCCAAAAAAAGGCCAATATTCTCTTCATACGAAGCTATTCAAAGTTGGACAGTTCTTTGTCAAAGTAGTTTGGACCAAGTTTCCGTTGCTCCAATAATGGGTCTAACTTTTTGAGAATGATTTAAAAACTATATTTACACCTTTATAACTTTATATTGGTCCAAAAAAAGGCCGGTATTCATTCAAAAAGCTTTAAATCTCAAATTAAACCTTCATACGAATCTATTGAAAGTTTGGACGATCTTTGTCGTAGAAGTTTGCACAAGTTTTCCGTTGGATCAAAAATGGGTCTAACGTTCTTATATTATGTTTATTACTATATTTATATCTTTATCACTTCATATTGGTCCAAAAAAAGGCCAATATTCTCTTCATACGAAGCTATTCAAAGTTGGGCAGTTCTTTGTCAAAGTAGTTTGGACCAAGTTTCCGCTTCTCCAATAATGGGTCTAACTTTTTGAGAATGACTTAAAAACTATATTTACACCTTTATAACTATATATTGGTCCAAAAAAAGGCCGGTATTCATTCAAAAAGCTTTAAATCTCAAATTAAACCTTCATACGAATCTATTGAAAGTTTGGACGATCTTTGTCGTAGAAGTTTGCACAAGTTTTCCGTTGGATCAAAAATGGGTCTAACTTTCTTATATTAGGTTTATTACTGTATTTATATCTTTATCACTTCATATTGGTCCAAAAAAAGGCCAATATTCTCTTCATACGAAGCTATTCAAAGTTGGGCAGTTCTTTGTCAAAGTAGTTTGGACCAAGTTTCCGCTTCTCCAATAATGCGTCTAACTTTTTGAGAATGATTTAAAAACTATATTTACACATTTATAACTTTATATTGGTCCAAAAAAAGGCCGGTATTCATTCAAAAAGCTTTAAATCTCAAATTAAACCTTCATACGAATCTATTGAAAGTTTGGACGATCTTTGTCGTAGAAGTTTGCACAACTTTTCCGTTGGATCAAGAATGGGTCTAACTTTCTTATATTAGGTTTATTACTGTATTTATATCTTTATCACTTCATATTGGTCCAAAAAAAGGCCAATATTCTCTTCATACGAAGCTATTCAAAGTTGGGCAGTTCTTTGTCAAAGTAGTTTGGACCAAGTTTCCGCTTCTCCAATAATGCGTCTAACTTTTTGAGAATGATTTAAAAACTATATTTACACATTTATAACTTTATATTGGTCCAAAAAAAGGCCGGTATTCATTCAAAAAGCTTTAAATCTCAAATTAAACCTTCATACGAATCTATTGAAAGTTTGGACGATCTTTGTCGTAGAAGTTTGCACAACTTTTCCGTTGGATCAAGAATGGGTCTAACTTTCTTATATTAGGTTTATTACTGTATTTATATCTTTATCACTTCATATTGGTCCAAAAAAAGGCCAATATTCTCTTCATACGAAGCTATTCAAAGTTGGGCAGTTCTTTGTCAAAGTAGTTTGGACCAAGTTTCCGCTTCTCCAATAATGCGTCTAACTTTTTGAGAATGATTTAAAAACTATATTTACACATTTATAACTTTATATTGGTCCAAAAAAAGGCCGGTATTCATTCAAAAAGCTTTAAATCTCAAATTAAACCTTCATACGAATCTATTGAAAGTTTGGACGATCTTTGTCATAGAAGTTTGCACAACTTTTCCGTTGGATCAAAAATGGGTCTAACTTTCTTATATTAGGTTTATTACTATATTTATATCTTTATCACTTCATATTGGTCCAAAAAAAGGCCAATATTCTCTTCATACGAAGCTATTCAAAGTTGGACAGTTCTTTGTCAAAGTAGTTTGGACCAAGTTTCCGTTGCTCCAATAATGGGTCTAACTTTTTGAGAATGATTTAAAAACTATATTTACACCTTTATAACTTTATATTGGTCCAAAAAAAGGCCGGTATTCATTCAAAAAGCTTTAAATCTCAAATTAAACCTTCATACGAATCTATTGAAAGTTTGGACGATCTTTGTCGTAGAAGTTTGCACAAGTTTTCCGTTGGATCAAAAATGGGTCTAACGTTCTTATATTATGTTTATTACTATATTTATATCTTTATCACTTCATATTGGTCCAAAAAAAGGCCAATATTCTCTTCATACGAAGCTATTCAAAGTTGGGCAGTTCTTTGTCAAAGTAGTTTGGACCAAGTTTCCGCTTCTCCAATAATGGGTCTAACTTTTTGAGAATGACTTAAAAACTATATTTACACCTTTATAACTATATATTGGTCCAAAAAAAGGCCGGTATTCATTCAAAAAGCTTTAAATCTCAAATTAAACCTTCATACGAATCTATTGAAAGTTTGGACGATCTTTGTCGTAGAAGTTTGCACAAGTTTTCCGTTGGATCAAAAATGGGTCTAACTTTCTTATATTAGGTTTATTACTGTATTTATATCTTTATCACTTCATATTGGTCCAAAAAAAGGCCAATATTCTCTTCATACGAAGCTATTCAAAGTTGGGCAGTTCTTTGTCAAAGTAGTTTGGACCAAGTTTCCGCTTCTCCAATAATGCGTCTAACTTTTTGAGAATGATTTAAAAACTATATTTACACATTTATAACTTTATATTGGTCCAAAAAAAGGCCGGTATTCATTCAAAAAGCTTTAAATCTCAAATTAAACCTTCATACGAATCTATTGAAAGTTTGGACGATCTTTGTCGTAGAAGTTTGCACAACTTTTCCGTTGGATCAAGAATGGGTCTAACTTTCTTATATTAGGTTTATTACTGTATTTATATCTTTATCACTTCATATTGGTCCAAAAAAAGGCCAATATTCTCTTCATACGAAGCTATTCAAAGTTGGGCAGTTCTTTGTCAAAGTAGTTTGGACCAAGTTTCCGCTTCTCCAATAATGCGTCTAACTTTTTGAGAATGATTTAAAAACTATATTTACACATTTATAACTTTATATTGGTCCAAAAAAAGGCCGGTATTCATTCAAAAAGCTTTAAATCTCAAATTAAACCTTCATACGAATCTATTGAAAGTTTGGACGATCTTTGTCGTAGAAGTTTGCACAACTTTTCCGTTGGATCAAGAATGGGTCTAACTTTCTTATATTAGGTTTATTACTGTATTTATATCTTTATCACTTCATATTGGTCCAAAAAAAGGCCAATATTCTCTTCATACGAAGCTATTCAAAGTTGGGCAGTTCTTTGTCAAAGTAGTTTGGACCAAGTTTCCGCTTCTCCAATAATGCGTCTAACTTTTTGAGAATGATTTAAAAACTATATTTACACATTTATAACTTTATATTGGTCCAAAAAAAGGCCGGTATTCATTCAAAAAGCTTTAAATCTCAAATTAAACCTTCATACGAATCTATTGAAAGTTTGGACGATCTTTGTCATAGAAGTTTGCACAACTTTTCCGTTGGATCAAAAATGGGTCTAACTTTCTTATATTAGGTTTATTACTATATTTATATCTTTATCACTTCATATTGGTCCAAAAAAAGGCCAATATTCTCTTCATACGAAGCTATTCAAAGTTGGACAGTTCTTTGTCAAAGTAGTTTGGACCAAGTTTCCGTTGCTCCAATAATGGGTCTAACTTTTTGAGAATGATTTAAAAACTATATTTACACCTTTATAACTTTATATTGGTCCAAAAAAAGGCCGGTATTCATTCAAAAAGCTTTAAATCTCAAATTAAACCTTCATACGAATCTATTGAAAGTTTGGACGATCTTTGTCGTAGAAGTTTGCACAAGTTTTCCGTTGGATCAAAAATGGGTCTAACGTTCTTATATTATGTTTATTACTATATTTATATCTTTATCACTTCATATTGGTCCAAAAAAAGGCCAATATTCTCTTCATACGAAGCTATTCAAAGTTGGGCAGTTCTTTGTCAAAGTAGTTTGGACCAAGTTTCCGTTGCTCCAATAATGGGTCTAACTTAATGAGAATGATTTAAAAACTATATTTACACCTTTATAACTTTATATTGGACCAAAAAAAGGCCGGTATTCATTCAAAAAGCTTTAAATCTCAAATTAAACCTTCATACGAATCTATTGAAAGTTTGGACGATCTTTGTCGTAGAAGTTTGCACAAGTTTTCCGTTGGATCAAAAATGGGTCTAACTTTCTTATATTAGGTTTATTACTGTATTTATATCCTTATCACTTCATATTGTTCCAAAAAAAGGCCAATATTCTCTTCATACGAAGCTATTCAAAGTTGGGCAGTTCTTTGTCAAAGTAGTTTGGACCAAATTTCCGCTTCTCCAATAATGGGTCTAACTTTTTGAGAATGATTTAAAAACTATATTTACACATTTATAACTTTATATTGTTCCAAAAAAAGGCCGGTATTCATTCAAAAAGCTATAAATCTCAAATTAAACCTTCATACGAATCTATTGAAAGTTTGGACGATCTTTGTCGTAGAAGTTTGCACAAGTTTTCCGTTGGATCAAAAATGGGTGTAACGTTCTTATATTAGGTTTATTACTATATTCATATCTTTATCACTTCATATTGGTCCAAAAAAAGGCCAATATTCCCTTCATACGAAGCTATTCAAAGTTGGACAGTTCTTTGTCAAAGTAGTTTGGACCAAGTTTCCGTTGCTCCAATAATGGGTCTAACTTAATGAGAATGATTTAAAAGCTATATTTACATCTTTATAACTTTATATTGGACCAAAAAAAGGCCGGTATTCATTCAAAAAGCTTTAAATCTCAAATTAAACCATCATACGAATCTATTGAAAGTTTGGACGATCTTTGTCGTAGAAGTTTGCACAAGTTTTCCGTTGGATCAAAAATGGGTCTAGCTTTCTTATATTAGGTTTATTACTGTATTTATATCTTTATCACTTCATATTGGTCCAAAAAAAGGCCAATATTCTCTTCATACGAAGCTATTCAAAGTTGGGCAGTTCTTTGTCAAAGTAGTTTGGACCAAGTTTCCGTTGCTCCAATAATGGGTCTAACTTAATGAGAATGATTTAAAAACTATATTTACACCTTTATAACTTTATATTGGACCAAAAAAAGGCCGGTATTCATTCAAAAAGCTTTAAATCTCAAATTAAACCTTCATACGAATCTATTGAAAGTTTGGACGATCTTTGTCGTAGAAGTTTGCACAAGTTTTCCGTTGGATCAAAAATGGGTCTAACATTCTTATATTAGGTTTATTACTATATTTATATCTTTATCACTTCATATTGGTCCAAAAAAAGGCCAATATTCTCTTCATACGAAGCTATTCAAAGTTGGGCAGTTCTTTGTCAAAGTAGTTTGGACCAAGTTTCCGTTGCTCCAATAATGGGTCTAACTTAATGAGAATGATTTAAAAACTATATTTACACCTTTATAACTTTATATTGGACCAAAAAAAGGCCGGTATTCATTCAAAAAGCTTTAAATCTCAAATTAAACCTTCATACGAATCTATTGAAAGTTTGGACGATCTTTGTCGTAGAAGTTTGCACAAGTTTTCCGTTGGATCAAAAATGGGTCTAACGTTCTTATATTAGGTTTATTACTATATTTATATCTTTATCACTTCATATTGGTCCAAAAAAAGGCCAATATTCTCTTCATACGAAGCTATTCAAAGTTGGGCAGTTCTTTGTCAAAGTAGTTTGGACCAAGTTTCCGTTGCTCCAATAATGGGTCTAACTTAATGAGAATGATTTAAAAACTATATTTACACCTTTATAACTTTATATTGGACCAAAAAAAGGCCGGTATTCATTCAAAAAGCTTTAAATCTCAAATTAAACCTTCATACGAATCTATTGAAAGTTTGGACGATCTTTGTCGTAGAAGTTTGCACAAGTTTTCCGTTGGATCAAAAATGGGTCTAACTTTCTTATATTAGGTTTATTACTGTATTTATATCCTTATCACTTCATATTGGTCCAAAAAAAGGCCAATATTCTCTTCATACGAAGCTATTCAAAGTTGGGCAGTTCTTTGTCAAAGTAGTTTGGACCAAATTTCCGCTTCTCCAATAATGGGTCTAACTTTTTGAGAATGATTTAAAAACTATATTTACACATTTATAACTTTATATTGTTCCAAAAAAAGGCCGGTATTCATTCAAAAAGCTATAAATCTCAAATTAAACCTTCATACGAATCTATTGAAAGTTTGGACGATCTTTGTCGTAGAAGTTTGCACAAGTTTTCCGTTGGATCAAAAATGGGTGTAACGTTCTTATATTAGGTTTATTACTATATTCATATCGTTATCACTTCATATTGGTCCAAAAAAAGGCCAATATTCTCTTCATACGAAGCTATTCAAAGTTGGACAGTTCTTTGTCAAAGTAGTTTGGACCAAGTTTCCGTTGCTCCAATAATGGGTCTAACTTAATGAGAATGATTTAAAAGATATATTTACATCTTTATAACTTTATATTGGACCAAAAAAAGGCCGGTATTCATTCAAAAAGCTTTAAATCTCAAATTAAACCATCATACGAATCTATTGAAAGTTTGGACGATCTTTGTCGTAGAAGTTTGCACAAGTTTTCTGTTGGATCAAAAATGGGTCTAACGTTCTAAAATTAGGTTTATTACTATATTTATATCTTTATCACTTCATATTGGTCCTAAACGACGCCAATATTCTCTTCATACGAAGCTATTCAAAGTTGGGCAGTTCTTTGTCAAAGTAGTTTGGACCAAGTTTCCGCTTCTCCAATAATGGGTCTAACTTTTTGAGAATGACTTAAAAACTATATTTACACCTTTATAACTATATATTGGTCCAAAAAAAGGCCGGTATTCATTCAAAAAGCTTTAAATCTCAAATTAAACCTTCATACGAATCTATTGAAAGTTTGGACGATCTTTGTCGTAGAAGTTTGCACAAGTTTTCCGTTGGATCAAAAATGGGTCTAACTTTCTTATATTAGGTTTATTACTGTATTTATATCTTTATCACTTCATATTGGTCCAAAAAAAGGCCAATATTCTCTTCATACGAAGCTATTCAAAGTTGGGCAGTTCTTTGTCAAAGTAGTTTGGACCAAGTTTCCGCTTCTCCAATAATGCGTCTAACTTTTTGAGAATGATTTAAAAACTATATTTACACATTTATAACTTTATATTGGTCCAAAAAAAGGCCGGTATTCATTCAAAAAGCTTTAAATCTCAAATTAAACCTTCATACGAATCTATTGAAAGTTTGGACGATCTTTGTCGTAGAAGTTTGCACAACTTTTCCGTTCGATCAAAAATGGGTCTAACTTTCTTATATTAGGTTTATTACTGTATTTATATCTTTATCACTTCATATTGGTCCAAAAAAAGGCCAATATTCTCTTCATACGAAGCTATTCAAAGTTGGGCAGTTCTTTGTCAAAGTAGTTTGGACCAAGTTTCCGCTTCTCCAATAATGCGTCTAACTTTTTGAGAATGATTTAAAAACTATATTTACACATTTATAACTTTATATTGGTCCAAAAAAAGGCCGGTATTCATTCAAAAAGCTTTAAATCTCAAATTAAACCTTCATACGAATCTATTGAAAGTTTGGACGATCTTTGTCATAGAAGTTTGCACAACTTTTCCGTTGGATCAAAAATGGGTCTAACTTTCTTATATTAGGTTTATTACTATATTTATAACTTTATCACTTCATATTGGTCCAATAAAAGGCCAATATTCTCTTCATACGAAGCTATTCAAAGTTGGACAGTTCTTTGTCAAAGTAGTTTGGACCAAGTTTCCGTTGCTCCAATAATGGGTCTAACTTTTTGAGAATGATTTAAAAACTATATTTACACCTTTATAACTTTATATTGGTCCAAAAAAAGGCCGGTTTTCATTCAAAAAGCTTTAAATCTCAAATTAAACCTTCATACGAATCTATTGAAAGTTTGGACGATCTTTGTCGTAGAAGTTTGCACAAGTTTTCCGTTGGATCAAAAATGGGTCTAACGTTCTTATATTAGGTTTATTACTATATTTATATCTTTATCACTTCATATTGGTCCAAAAAAAGGCCAATATTCTCTTCATACGAAGCTATTCAAAGTTGGGCAGTTCTTTGTCAAAGTAGTTTGGACCAAGTTTCCGCTTCTCCAATAATGCGTCTAACTTTTTGAGAATGATTTAAAAACTATATTTACACATTTATAACTTTATATTGGTCCAAAAAAAGGCCGGTATTCATTCAAAAAGCTTTAAATCTCAAATTAAACCTTCATACGAATCTATTGAAAGTTTGGACGATCTTTGTCATAGAAGTTTGCACAACTTTTCCGTTGGATCAAAAATGGGTCTAACTTTCTTATATTAGGTTTATTACTATATTTATAACTTTATCACTTCATATTGGTCCAAAAAAAGGCCAATATTCTCTTCATACGAAGCTATTCAAAGTTGGACAGTTCTTTGTCAAAGTAGTTTGGACCAAGTTTCCGTTGCTCCAATAATGGGTCTAACTTTTTGAGAATGATTTAAAAACTATATTTACACCTTTATAACTTTATATTGGTCCAAAAAAAGGCCGGTATTCATTCAAAAAGCTTTAAATCTCAAATTAAACCTTCATACGAATCTATTGAAAGTTTGAACGATCTTTGTCGTAGAAGTTTGCACAAGTTTTCCGTTGGATCAAAAATGGGTCTAACGTTCTTATATTAGGTTTATTACTATATTTATATCTTTATCACTTCATATTGGTCCAAAAAAAGGCCAATATTCTCTTCATACGAAGCTATTCAAAGTTGGGCAGTTCTTTGTCAAAGTAGTTTGGACCAAGTTTCCGTTGCTCCAATAATGGGTCTAACTTAATGAGAATGATTTAAAAACTATATTTACACCTTTATAACTTTATATTGGACCAAAAAAAGGCCGGTATTCATTCAAAAAGCTTTAAATCTCAAATTAAACCTTCATACGAATCTATTGAAAGTTTGGACGATCTTTGTCGTAGAAGTTTGCACAAGTTTTCCGTTGGATCAAAAATGGGTCTAACTTTCTTATATTAGGTTTATTACTGTATTTATATCCTTATCACTTCATATTGGTCCAAAAAAAGGCCAATATTCTCTTCATACGAAGCTATTCAAAGTTGGGCAGTTCTTTGTCAAAGTAGTTTGGACCAAATTTCCGCTTCTCCAATAATGGGTCTAACTTTTTGAGAATGATTTAAAAACTATATTTACACATTTATAACTTTATATTGTTCCAAAAAAAGGCCGGTATTCATTCAAAAAGCTATAAATCTCAAATTAAACCTTCATACGAATCTATTGAATGTTTGGACGATCTTTGTCGTAGAAGTTTGCACAAGTTTTCCGTTGGATCAAAAATGGGTGTAACGTTCTTATATTAGGTTTATTACTATATTCATATCTTTATCACTTCATATTGGTCCAAAAAAAGGCCAATATTCTCTTCATACGAAGCTATTCAAAGTTGGACAGTTCTTTGTCAAAGTAGTTTGGACCAAGTTTCCGTTGCTCCAATAATGGGTCTAACTTAATGAGAATGATTTAAAAGCTATATTTACATCTTTATAACTTTATATTGGACCAAAAAAAGGCCGGTATTCATTCAAAAAGCTTTAAATCTCAAATTAAACCATCATACGAATCTATTGAAAGTTTGGACGATCTTTGTCGTAGAAGTTTGCACAAGTTTTCTGTTGGATCAAAAATGGGTCTAACGTTCTAAAATTAGGTTTATTACTATATTTATATCTTTATCACTTCATATTGGTCCTAAACGACGCCAATATTCTCTTCATACGAAGCTATTCAAAGTTAGGCAGTTCTTTGTCAAAGTAGTTTGGACCAAGTTTCCGCTTCTCCAATAATGGGTCTAACTTTTTGAGAATGACTTAAAAACTATATTTACACCTTTATAACTATATATTGGTCCAAAAAAAGGCCGGTATTCATTCAAAAAGCTTTAAATCTCAAATTAAACCTTCATACGAATCTATTGAAAGTTTGGACGATCTTTGTCGTAGAAGTTTGCACAAGTTTTCCGTTGGATCAAAAATGGGTCTAACTTTCTTATATTAGGTTTATTACTGTATTTATATCTTTATCACTTCATATTGGTCCAAAAAAAGGCCAATATTCTCTTCATACGAAGCTATTCAAAGTTGGGCATTTCTTTGTCAAAGTAGTTTGGACCAAGTTTCCGCTTCTCCAATAATGCGTCTAACTTTTTGAGAAAGATTTAAAAACTATATTTACACATTTATAACTTTATATTGGTCCAAAAAAAGGCCGGTATTCATTCAAAAAGCTTTAAATCTCAAATTAAACCTTCATACGAATCTATTGAAAGTTTGGACGATCTTTGTCGTAGAAGTTTGCACAAGTTTTCCGTTGGATCAAAAATGGGTCTAACGTTCTTATATTAGGTTTATTACTATGTTTATATCTTTATCACTTCATATTGGTCCAAAAAAAGGCCAATATTCTCTTCATACGAAGCTATTCAAAGTTGGGCAGTTCTTTGTCAAAGTAGTTTGGACCAAGTTTCCGCTTCTCCAATAATGCGTCTAACTTTTTGAGAATGATTTAAAAACTATATTTACACATTTATAACTTTATATTGTTCCAAAAAAAGGCCGGTATTCATTCAAAAAGCTATAAATCTCAAATTAAACCTTCATACGAATCTATTGAAAGTTTGGACGATCTTTGTCGTAGAAGTTTGCACAAGTTTTCCGTTGGATCAAAAATGGGTGTAACGTTCTTATATTAGGTTTATTACTATATTCATATCTTTATCACTTCATATTGGTCCAAAAAAAGGCCAATATTCTCTTCATACGAAGCTATTCAAAGTTGGACAGTTCTTTGTCAAAGTAGTTTGGACCAAGTTTCCGTTGCTCCAATAATGGGTCTAACTTAATGAGAATGATTAAAAAGCTATATTTACATCTTTATAACTTTATATTGGACCAAAAAAAGGCCGGTATTCATTCAAAAAGCTTTAAATCTCAAATTAAACCATCATACGAATCTATTGAAAGTTTGGACGATCTTTGTCGTAGAAGTTTGCACAAGTTTTCTGTTGGATCAAAAATGGGTCTAACGTTCTAAAATTAGGTTTATTACTATATTTATATCTTTATCACTTCATATTGGTCCTAAACGACGCCAATATTCTCTTCATACGAAGCTATTCAAAGTTAGGCAGTTCTTTGTCAAAGTAGTTTGGACCAAGTTTCCGCTTCTCCAATAATGGGTCTAACTTTTTGAGAATGACTTAAAAACTATATTTACACCTTTATAACTATATATTGGTCCAAAAAAAGGCCGGTATTCATTCAAAAAGCTTTAAATCTCAAATTAAACCTTCATACGAATCTATTGAAAGTTTGGACGATCTTTGTCGTAGAAGTTTGCACAAGTTTTCCGTTGGATCAAAAATGGGTCTAACTTTCTTATATTAGGTTTATTACTGTATTTATATCTTTATCACTTCATATTGGTCCAAAAAAAGGCCAATATTCTCTTCATACGAAGCTATTCAAAGTTGGGCATTTCTTTGTCAAAGTAGTTTGGACCAAGTTTCCGCTTCTCCAATAATGCGTCTAACTTTTTGAGAAAGATTTAAAAACTATATTTACACATTTATAACTTTATATTGGTCCAAAAAAAGGCCGGTATTCATTCAAAAAGCTTTAAATCTCAAATTAAACCTTCATACGAATCTATTGAAAGTTTGGACGATCTTTGTCGTAGAAGTTTGCACAAGTTTTCCGTTGGATCAAAAATGGGTCTAACGTTCTTATATTAGGTTTATTACTATGTTTATATCTTTATCACTTCATATTGGTCCAAAAAAAGGCCAATATTCTCTTCATACGAAGCTATTCAAAGTTGGGCAGTTCTTTGTCAAAGTAGTTTGGACCAAGTTTCCGTTGCTCCAATAATGGGTCTAACTTAATGAGAATGATTTAAAAACTATATTTACACCTTTATAACTTTATATTGGACCAAAAAAAGGCCGGTATTCATTCAAAAAGCTTTAAATCTCAAATTAAACCTTCATACGAATCTATTGAAAGTTTGGACGATCTTTGTCGTAGAAGTTTGCACAAGTATTCCGTTGGATCAAAAATGGGTCTAACGTTCTTATATTAGGTTTATTACTATATTTATATCTTTATCACTTCATATTGGTCCAAAAAAAGGCCAATATTCTCTTCATACGAAGCTATTCAAAGTTGGGCAGTTCTTTGTCAAAGTAGTTTGGACCAAGTTTCCGTTGCTCCAATAATGGGTCTAACTTAATGAGAATGATTTAAAAACTATATATACACCTTTATAACTATATATTGGTCCAAAAAAAGGCCGGTATTCATTCAAAAAGCTTTAAATCTCAAATTAAACCTTCATACGAATCTATTGAAAGTTTGGACGATCTTTGTCGTAGAAGTTTGCACAAGTTTTCTGTTGGATCAAAAATGGGTCTAACGTTCTAAAATTAGGTTTATTACTATATTTATATCTTTATCACTTCATATTGGTCCTAAACGAGGCCAATATTCTCTTCATACGAAGCTATTCAAAGTTGGGCAGTTCTTTGTCAAAGTAGTTTGGACCAAGTTTCCGCTTCTCCAATAATGGGTCTAACTTTTTGAGAATGACTTAAAAACTATATTTACACCTTTATAACTATATATTGGTCCAAAAAAAGGCCGGTATTCATTCAAAAAGCTTTAAATCTCAAATTAAACCTTCATACGAATCTATTGAAAGTTTGGACGATCTTTGTCATAGAAGTTTGCACAAGTTTTCCGTTGGATCAAAAATGGGTCTAACTTTCTTATATTAGGTTTATTACTGTATTTATATCTTTATCACTTCATATTGGTCCAAAAAAAGACCAATATTCTCTTCATACGAAGCTATTCAAAGTTGGGCAGTTATTTGTCAAAGTAGTTTGGACCAAGTTTCCGCTTCTCCAATAATGCGTCTAACTTTTTGAGAATGATTTAAAAACTATATTTACACATTTATAACTTTATATTGGTCCAAAAAAAGGCCGGTATTCATTCAAAAAGCTTTAAATCTCAAATTAAACCTTCATACGAATCTATTGAAAGTTTGGACGATCTTTGTCGTAGAAGTTTGCACAACTTTTCCGTTGGATCAAAAATGGGTCTAACTTTCTTATATTAGGTTTATTACTGTATTTATATCTTTATCACTTCATATTGGTCCAAAAAAAGGCCAATATTCTCTTCATACGAAGCTATTCAAAGTTGGGCAGTTCTTTGTCAAAGTAGTTTGGACCAAGTTTCCGCTTCTCCAATAATGCGTCTAACTTTTTGAGAATGATTTAAAAACTATATTTACACATTTATAACTTTATATTGGTCCAAAAAAAGGCCGGTATTCATTCAAAAAGCTTTAAATCTCAAATTAAACCTTCATACGAATCTATTGAAAGTTTGGACGATCTTTGTCATAGAAGTTTGCACAACTTTTCCGTTGGATCAAAAATGGGTCTAACTTTCTTATATTAGGTTTATTACTATATTTATAACTTTATCACTTCATATTGGTCCAAAAAAAGGCCAATATTCTCTTCATACGAAGCTATTCAAAGTTGGGCAGTTCTTTGTCAAAGTAGTTTGGACCAAGTTTCCGTTGCTCCAATAATGGGTCTAACTTAATGAGAATGATTTAAAAACTATATTTACACCTTTATAACTTTATATTGGACCAAAAAAAGGCCGGTATTCATTCAAAAAGCTTTAAATCTCAAATTAAACCTTCATACGAATCTATTGAAAGTTTGGACGATCTTTGTCGTAGAAGTTTGCACAAGTTTTCCGTTGGATCAAAAATGGGTCTAACTTTCTTATATTAGGTTTATTACTGTATTTATATCCTTATCACTTCATATTGGTCCAAAAAAAGGCCAATATTCTCTTCATACGAAGCTATTCAAAGTTGGGCAGTTCTTTGTCAAAGTAGTTTGGACCAAATTTCCGCTTCTCCAATAATGGGTCTAACTTTTTGAGAATGATTTAAAAACTATATTTACACATTTATAACTTTATATTGTTCCAAAAAAAGGCCGGTATTCATTCAAAAAGCTATAAATCTCAAATTAAACCTTCATACGAATCTATTGAAAGTTTGGACGATCTTTGTCGTAGAAGTTTGCACAAGTTTTCCGTTGGATCAAAAATGGGTGTAACGTTCTTATATTAGGTTTATTACTATATTCATATCTTTATCACTTCATATTGGTCCAAAAAAAGGCCAATATTCTCTTCATACGAAGCTATTCAAAGTTGGACAGTTCTTTGTCAAAGTAGTTTGGACCAAGTTTCCGTTGCTCCAATAATGGGTCTAACTTAATGAGAATGATTTAAAAGCTATATTTACATCTTTATAACTTTATATTGGACCAAAAAAAGGCCGGTATTCATTCAAAAAGCTTTAAATCTCAAATTAAACCATCATACGAATCTATTGAAAGTTTGGACGATCTTTGTCGTAGAAGTTTGCACAAGTTTTCTGTTGGATCAAAAATGGGTCTAACGTTCTAAAATTAGGTTTATTACTATATTTATATCTTTATCACTTCATATTGGTCCTAAACGACGCCAATATTCTCTTCATACGAAGCTATTCAAAGTTGGGCAGTTCTTTGTCAAAGTAGTTTGGACCAAGTTTCCGCTTCTCCAATAATGGGTCTAACTTTTTGAGAATGACTTAAAAACTATATTTACACCTTTATAACTATATATTGGTCCAAAAAAAGGCCGGTATTCATTCAAAAAGCTTTAAATCTCAAATTAAACCTTCATACGAATCTATTGAAAGTTTGGACGATCTTTGTCGTAGAAGTTTGCACAAGTTTTCCGTTGGATCAAAAATGGGTCTAACTTTCTTATATTAGGTTTATTACTGTATTTATATCTTTATCACTTCATATTGGTCCAAAAAAAGGCCAATATTCTCTTCATACGAAGCTATTCAAAGTTGGGCATTTCTTTGTCAAAGTAGTTTGGACCAAGTTTCCGCTTCTCCAATAATGCGTCTAACTTTTTGAGAAAGATTTAAAAACTATATTTACACATTTATAACTTTATATTGGTCCAAAAAAAGGCCGGTATTCATTCAAAAAGCTTTAAATCTCAAATTAAACCTTCATACGAATCTATTGAAAGTTTGGACGATCTTTGTCGTAGAAGTTTGCACAAGTTTTCCGTTGGATCAAAAATGGGTCTAACGTTCTTATATTAGGTTTATTACTATGTTTATATCTTTATCACTTCATATTGGTCCAAAAAAAGGCCAATATTCTCTTCATACGAAGCTATTCAAAGTTGGGCAGTTCTTTGTCAAAGTAGTTTGGACCAAGTTTCCGTTGCTCCAATAATGGGTCTAACTTAATGAGAATGATTTAAAAACTATATTTACACCTTTATAACTTTATATTGGACCAAAAAAAGGCCGGTATTCATTCAAAAAGCTTTAAATCTCAAATTAAACCTTCATACGAATCTATTGAAAGTTTGGACGATCTTTGTCGTAGAAGTTTGCACAAGTATTCCGTTGGATCAAAAATGGGTCTAACGTTCTTATATTAGGTTTATTACTATATTTATATCTTTATCACTTCATATTGGTCCAAAAAAAGGCCAATATTCTCTTCATACGAAGCTATTCAAAGTTGGGCAGTTCTTTGTCAAAGTAGTTTGGACCAAGTTTCCGTTGCTCCAATAATGGGTCTAACTTAATGAGAATGATTTAAAAACTATATATACACCTTTATAACTATATATTGGTCCAAAAAAAGGCCGGTATTCATTCAAAAAGCTTTAAATCTCAAATTAAACCTTCATACGAATCTATTGAAAGTTTGGACGATCTTTGTCGTAGAAGTTTGCACAAGTTTTCTGTTGGATCAAAAATGGGTCTAACGTTCTAAAATTAGGTTTATTACTATATTTATATCTTTATCACTTCATATTGGTCCTAAACGAGGCCAATATTCTCTTCATACGAAGCTATTCAAAGTTGGGCAGTTCTTTGTCAAAGTAGTTTGGACCAAGTTTCCGCTTCTCCAATAATGGGTCTAACTTTTTGAGAATGACTTAAAAACTATATTTACACCTTTATAACTATATATTGGTCCAAAAAAAGGCCGGTATTCATTCAAAAAGCTTTAAATCTCAAATTAAACCTTCATACGAATCTATTGAAAGTTTGGACGATCTTTGTCATAGAAGTTTGCACAAGTTTTCCGTTGGATCAAAAATGGGTCTAACTTTCTTATATTAGGTTTATTACTGTATTTATATCTTTATCACTTCATATTGGTCCAAAAAAAGACCAATATTCTCTTCATACGAAGCTATTCAAAGTTGGGCAGTTATTTGTCAAAGTAGTTTGGACCAAGTTTCCGCTTCTCCAATAATGCGTCTAACTTTTTGAGAATGATTTAAAAACTATATTTACACATTTATAACTTTATATTGGTCCAAAAAAAGGCCGGTATTCATTCAAAAAGCTTTAAATCTCAAATTAAACCTTCATACGAATCTATTGAAAGTTTGGACGATCTTTGTCGTAGAAGTTTGCACAACTTTTCCGTTGGATCAAAAATGGGTCTAACTTTCTTATATTAGGTTTATTACTGTATTTATATCTTTATCACTTCATATTGGTCCAAAAAAAGGCCAATATTCTCTTCATACGAAGCTATTCAAAGTTGGGCAGTTCTTTGTCAAAGTAGTTTGGACCAAGTTTCCGCTTCTCCAATAATGCGTCTAACTTTTTGAGAATGATTTAAAAACTATATTTACACATTTATAACTTTATATTGGTCCAAAAAAAGGCCGGTATTCATTCAAAAAGCTTTAAATCTCAAATTAAACCTTCATACGAATCTATTGAAAGTTTGGACGATCTTTGTCATAGAAGTTTGCACAACTTTTCCGTTGGATCAAAAATGGGTCTAACTTTCTTATATTAGGTTTATTACTATATTTATAACTTTATCACTTCATATTGGTCCAAAAAAAGGCCAATATTCTCTTCATACGAAGCTATTCAAAGTTGGGCAGTTCTTTGTCAAAGTAGTTTGGACCAAGTTTCCGTTGCTCCAATAATGGGTCTAACTTAATGAGAATGATTTAAAAACTATATTTACACCTTTATAACTTTATATTGGACCAAAAAAAGGCCGGTATTCATTCAAAAAGCTTTAAATCTCAAATTAAACCTTCATACGAATCTATTGAAAGTTTGGACGATCTTTGTCGTAGAAGTTTGCACAAGTTTTCCGTTGGATCAAAAATGGGTCTAACTTTCTTATATTAGGTTTATTACTGTATTTATATCCTTATCACTTCATATTGGTCCAAAAAAAGGCCAATATTCTCTTCATACGAAGCTATTCAAAGTTGGGCAGTTCTTTGTCAAAGTAGTTTGGACCAAATTTCCGCTTCTCCAATAATGGGTCTAACTTTTTGAGAATGATTTAAAAACTATATTTACACATTTATAACTTTATATTGTTCCAAAAAAAGGCCGGTATTCATTCAAAAAGCTATAAATCTCAAATTAAACCTTCATACGAATCTATTGAAAGTTTGGACGATCTTTGTCGTAGAAGTTTGCACAAGTTTTCCGTTGGATCAAAAATGGGTGTAACGTTCTTATATTAGGTTTATTACTATATTCATATCTTTATCACTTCATATTGGTCCAAAAAAAGGCCAATATTCTCTTCATACGAAGCTATTCAAAGTTGGACAGTTCTTTGTCAAAGTAGTTTGGACCAAGTTTCCGTTGCTCCAATAATGGGTCTAACTTAATGAGAATGATTTAAAAGCTATATTTACATCTTTATAACTTTATATTGGACCAAAAAAAGGCCGGTATTCATTCAAAAAGCTTTAAATCTCAAATTAAACCATCATACGAATCTATTGAAAGTTTGGACGATCTTTGTCGTAGAAGTTTGCACAAGTTTTCTGTTGGATCAAAAATGGGTCTAACGTTCTAAAATTAGGTTTATTACTATATTTATATCTTTATCACTTCATATTGGTCCTAAACGACGCCAATATTCTCTTCATACGAAGCTATTCAAAGTTGGGCAGTTCTTTGTCAAAGTAGTTTGGACCAAGTTTCCGCTTCTCCAATAATGGGTCTAACTTTTTGAGAATGACTTAAAAACTATATTTACACCTTTATAACTATATATTGGTCCAAAAAAAGGCCGGTATTCATTCAAAAAGCTTTAAATCTCAAATTAAACCTTCATACGAATCTATTGAAAGTTTGGACGATCTTTGTCGTAGAAGTTTGCACAAGTTTTCCGTTGGATCAAAAATGGGTCTAACTTTCTTATATTAGGTTTATTACTGTATTTATATCTTTATCACTTCATATTGGTCCAAAAAAAGGCCAATATTCTCTTCATACGAAGCTATTCAAAGTTGGGCATTTCTTTGTCAAAGTAGTTTGGACCAAGTTTCCGCTTCTCCAATAATGCGTCTAACTTTTTGAGAAAGATTTAAAAACTATATTTACACATTTATAACTTTATATTGGTCCAAAAAAAGGCCGGTATTCATTCAAAAAGCTTTAAATCTCAAATTAAACCTTCATACGAATCTATTGAAAGTTTGGACGATCTTTGTCGTAGAAGTTTGCACAACTTTTCCGTTGGATCAAAAATGGGTCTAACTTTCTTATATTAGGTTTATTACTATATTTATATCTTTATCACTTCATATTGGTCCAAAAAAAGGCCAATATTCTCTTCATACGAAGCTATTCAAAGTTGGACAGTTCTTTGTCAAAGTAGTTTGGACCAAGTTTCCGTTGCTCCAATAATGGGTCTAACTTTTTGAGAATGATTTAAAAACTATATTTACACCTTTATAACTTTATATTGGTCCAAAAAAAGGCCGGTATTCATTCAAAAAGCTTTAAATCTCAAATTAAACCTTCATACGAATCTAATGAAAGTTTGGACGATCTTTGTCGTAGAAGTTTGCACAAGTTTTCTGTTGGATCAAAAATGGGTCTAACGTTCTAAAATTAGGTTTATTACTATATTTATATCTTTATCACTTCATATTGGTCCTAAACGACGCCAATATTCTCTTCATACGAAGCTATTCAAAGTTGGGCAGTTCTTTGTCAAAGTAGTTTGGACCAAGTTTCCGCTTCTCCAATAATGGGTCTAACTTTTTGAGAATGACTTAAAAACTATATTTACACCTTTATAACTATATATTGGTCCAAAAAAAGGCCGGTATTCATTCAAAAAGCTTTAAATCTCAAATTAAACCTTCATACGAATCTATTGAAAGTTTGGACGATCTTTGTCGTAGAAGTTTGCACAACTTTTCCGTTGGATCAAAAATGGGTCTAACTTTCTTATATTAGGTTTATTACTGTATTTATATCTTTATCACTTCATATTGGTCCAAAAAAAGGCCAATATTCTCTTCATACGAAGCTATTCAAAGTTGGGCAGTTCTTTGTCAAAGTAGTTTGGACCAAGTTTCCGCTTCTCCAATAATGCGTCTAACTTTTTGAGAATGATTTAAAAACTATATTTACACATTTATAACTTTATATTGGTCCAAAAAAAGGCCGGTATTCATTCAAAAAGCTTTAAATCTCAAATTAAACCTTCATACGAATCTATTGAAAGTTTGGACGATCTTTGTCATAGAAGTTTGCACAACTTTTCCGTTGGATCAAAAATGGGTCTAACTTTCTTATATTAGGTTTATTACTATATTTATATCTTTATCACTTCATATTGGTCCAAAAAAAGGCCAATATTCTCTTCATATGAAGCTATTCAAAGTTGGACAGTTCTTTGTCAAAGTAGTTTGGACCAAGTTTCCGTTGCTCCAATAATGGGTCTAACTTTTTGAGAATGATTTATAAACTATATTTACACCTTTATAACTTTATATTGGTCCAAAAAAAGGCCGGTATTCATTCAAAAAGCTTTAAATCTCAAATTAAACCTTCATACGAATCTATTGAAAGTTTGGACGATCTTTGTCGTAGAAGTTTGCACAAGTTTTCCGTTGGATCAAAAATGGGTCTAACGTTCTTATATTAGGTTTATTACTATATTTATATCTTTATCACTTCATATTGGTCCAAAAAAAGGCCAATATTCTCTTCATACGAAGCTATTCAAAGTTGGGCAGTTCTTTGTCAAAGTAGTTTGGACCAAGTTTCCGTTGCTCCAATAATGGGTCTAACTTAATGAGAATGTTTTAAAAACTATATTTACACCTTTATAACTTTATATTGGACCAAAAAAAGGCCGGTATTCATTCAAAAAGCTTTAAATCTCAAATTAAACCTTCATACGAATCTATTGAAAGTTTGGACGATCTTTGTCGTAGAAGTTTGCACAAGTTTTCCGTTGGATCAAAAATGGGTCTAACTTTCTTATATTAGGTTTATTACTGTATTTATATCCTTATCACTTCATGTTGGTCCAAAAAAAGGCCAATATTCTCTTCATACGAAGCTATTCAAAGTTGGGCAGTTCTTTGTCAAAGTAGTTTGGACCAAATTTCCGCTTCTCCAATAATGGGTCTAACTTTTTGAGAATGATTTAAAAACTATATTTACACATTTATAACTTTATATTGTTCCAAAAAAAGGCCGGTATTCATTCAAAAAGCTATAAATCTCAAATTAAACCTTCATACGAATCTATTGAAAGTTTGGACGATCTTTGTCGTAGAAGTTTGCACAAGTTTTCCGTTGGATCAAAAATGGGTGTAACGTTCTTATATTAGGTTTATTACTATATTCATATCTTTATCACTTCATATTGGTCCAAAAAAAGGCCAATATTCTCTTCATACGAAGCTATTCAAAGTTGGACAGTTCTTTGTCAAAGTAGTTTGGACCAAGTTTCCGTTGCTCCAATAATGGGTCTAACTTAATGAGAATGATTTAAAAGCTATATTTACATCTTTATAACTTTATATTGGACCAAAAAAAGGCCGGTATTCATTCAAAAAGCTTTAAATCTCAAATTAAACCATCATACGAATCTATTGAAAGTTTGGACGATCTTTGTCGTAGAAGTTTGCACAAGTTTTCTGTTGGATCAAAAATGGGTCTAACGTTCTAAAATTAGGTTTATTACTATATTTATATCTTTATCACTTCATATTGGTCCTAAACGACGCCAATATTCTCTTCATACGAAGCTATTCAAAGTTGGGCAGTTCTTTGTCAAAGTAGTTTGGACCAAGTTTCCGCTTCTCCAATAATGGGTCTAACTTTTTGAGAATGACTTAAAAACTATATTTACACCTTTATAACTGTATATTGGTCCAAAAAAAGGCCGGTATTCATTCAAAAAGCTTTAAATCTCAAATTAAACCTTCATACGAATCTATTGAAAGTTTGGACGATCTTTGTCGTAGAAGTTTGCACAAGTTTTCCGTTGGATCAAAAATGGGTCTAACTTTCTTATATTAGGTTTATTACTGTATTTATATCTTTATCACTTGATATTGGTCCAAAAAAAGGCCAATATTCTCTTCATACGAAGCTATTCAAAGTTGGGCATTTCTTTGTCAAAGTAGTTTGGACCAAGTTTCCGCTTCTCCAATAATGCGTCTAACTTTTTGAGAAAGATTTAAAAACTATATTTACACATTTATAACTTTATATTGGTCCAAAAAAAGGCCGGTATTCATTCAAAAAGCTTTAAATCTCAAATTAAACCTTCATACGAATCTATTGAAAGTTTGGACAATCTTTGTCGTAGAAGTTTGCACAACTTTTCCGTTGGATCAAAAATGGGTCTAACTTTCTTATATTAGGTTTATTACTATATTTATATATTTATCACTTCATATTGGTCCAAAAAAAGGCCAATATTCTCTTCATACGAAGCTATTCAAAGTTGGACAGTTCTTTGTCAAAGTAGTTTGGACCAAGTTTCCGTTGCTCCAATAATGGGTCTAACTTTGTGAGAATGATTTAAAAACTATATTTACACCTTTATAACTTTATATTGGTCCAAAAAAAGGCCGGTATTCATTCAAAAAGCTTTAAATCTCAAATTAAACCTTCATACGAATCTATTGAAAGTTTGGACGATCTTTGTCGTAGAAGTTTGCACAAGTTTTCTGTTGGATCAAAAATGGGTCTAACGTTCTAAAATTAGGTTTATTACTATATTTATATATTTATCACTTCATATTGGTCCTAAACGACGCCAATATTCTCTTCATACGAAGCTATTCAAAGTTGGGCAGTTCTTTGTCAAAGTAGTTTGGACCAAGTTTCCGCTTCTCCAATAATGGGTCTAACTTTTTGAGAATGACTTAAAAACTATATTTACACCTTTATAACTATATATTGGTCCAAAAAAAGGCCGGTATTCATTCAAAAAGCTTTAAATCTCAAATTAAACCTTCATACGAATCTATTGAAAGTTTGGACGATCTTTGTCGTAGAAGTTTGCACAACTTTTCCGTTGGATCAAAAATGGGTCTAACTTTCTTATATTAGGTTTATTACTGTATTTATATCTTTATCACTTCATATTGGTCCAAAAAAAGGCCAATATTCTCTTCATACGAAGCTATTCAAAGTTGGGCAGTTCTTTGTCAAAGTAGTTTGGACCAAGTTTCCGCTTCTCCAATAATGCGTCTAACTTTTTGAGAATGATTTAAAAACTATATTTACACATTTATAACTTTATATTGGTCCAAAAAAAGGCCGGTATTCATTCAAAAAGCTTTAAATCTCAAATTAAACCTTCATACGAATCTATTGAAAGTTTGGACGATCTTTGTCATAGAAGTTTGCACAACTTTTCCGTTGGATCAAAAATGGGTCTAACTTTCTTATATTAGGTTTATTACTATATTTATATCTTTATCACTTCATATTGGTCCAAAAAAAGGCCAATATTCTCTTCATATGAAGCTATTCAAAGTTGGACAGTTCTTTGTCAAAGTAGTTTGGACCAAGTTTCCGTTGCTCCAATAATGGGTCTAACTTTTTGAGAATGATTTATAAACTATATTTACACCTTTATAACTTTATATTGGTCCAAAAAAAGGCCGGTATTCATTCAAAAAGCTTTAAATCTCAAATTAAACCTTCATACGAATCTATTGAAAGTTTGGACGATCTTTGTCGTAGAAGTTTGCACAAGTTTTCCGTTGGATCAAAAATGGGTCTAACGTTCTTATATTAGGTTTATTACTATATTTATATCTTTATCACTTCATATTGGTCCAAAAAAAGGCCAATATTCTCTTCATACGAAGCTATTCAAAGTTGGGCAGTTCTTTGTCAAAGTAGTTTGGACCAAGTTTCCGTTGCTCCAATAATGGGTCTAACTTAATGAGAATGATTTAAAAACTATATTTACACCTTTATAACTTTATATTGGACCAAAAAAAGGCCGGTATTCATTCAAAAAGCTTTAAATCTCAAATTAAACCTTCATACGAATCTATTGAAAGTTTGGACGATCTTTGTCGTAGAAGTTTGCACAAGTTTTCCGTTGGATCAAAAATGGGTCTAACTTTCTTATATTAGGTTTATTACTGTATTTATATCCTTATCACTTCATGTTGGTCCAAAAAAAGGCCAATATTCTCTTCATACGAAGCTATTCAAAGTTGGGCAGTTCTTTGTCAAAGTAGTTTGGACCAAATTTCCGCTTCTCCAATAATGGGTCTAACTTTTTGAGAATGATTTAAAAACTATATTTACACATTTATAACTTTATATTGTTCCAAAAAAAGGCCGGTATTCATTCAAAAAGCTATAAATCTCAAATTAAACCTTCATACGAATCTATTGAAAGTTTGGACGATCTTTGTCGTAGAAGTTTGCACAAGTTTTCCGTTGGATCAAAAATGGGTGTAACGTTCTTATATTAGGTTTATTACTATATTCATATCTTTATCACTTCATATTGGTCCAAAAAAAGGCCAATATTCTCTTCATACGAAGCTATTCAAAGTTGGACAGTTCTTTGTCAAAGTAGTTTGGACCAAGTTTCCGTTGCTCCAATAATGGGTCTAACTTAATGAGAATGATTTAAAAGCTATATTTACATCTTTATAACTTTATATTGGACCAAAAAAAGGCCGGTATTCATTCAAAAAGCTTTAAATCTCAAATTAAACCTTCATACGAATCTATTGAAAGTTTGGACGATCTTTGTCGTAGAAGTTTGCACAAGTTTTCTGTTGGATCAAAAATGGGTCTAACGTTCTAAAATTAGGTTTATTACTATATTTATATCTTTATCACTTCATATTGGTCCTAAACGACGCCAATATTCTCTTCATACGAAGCTATTCAAAGTTGGGCAGTTCTTTGTCAAAGTAGTTTGGACCAAGTTTCCGCTTCTCCAATAATGGGTCTAACTTTTTGAGAATGACTTAAAAACTATATTTACACCTTTATAACTATATATTGGTCCAAAAAAAGGCCGGTATTCATTCAAAAAGCTTTAAATCTCAAATTAAACCTTCATACGAATCTATTGAAAGTTTGGACGATCTTTGTCGTAGAAGTTTGCACAAGTTTTCCGTTGGATCAAAAATGGGTCTAACTTTCTTATATTAGGTTTATTACTGTATTTATATCTTTATCACTTCATATTGGTCCAAAAAAAGGCCAATATTCTCTTCATACGAAGCTATTCAAAGTTGGGCATTTCTTTGTCAAAGTAGTTTGGACCAAGTTTCCGCTTCTCCAATAATGCGTCTAACTTTTTGAGAAAGATTTAAAAACTATATTTACACATTTATAACTTTATATTGGTCCAAAAAAAGGCCGGTATTCATTCAAAAAGCTTTAAATCTCAAATTAAACCTTCATACGAATCTATTGAAAGTTTGGACGATCTTTGTCGTAGAAGTTTGCACAACTTTTCCGTTGGATCAAAAATGGGTCTAACTTTCTTATATTAGGTTTAATACTATATTTATATCTTTATAACTTCATATTGGTCCAAAAAAATGCCAATATTCTCTTCATACGAAGCTATTCAAAGTTGGACAGTTCTTTGTCAAAGTAGTTTGGACCAAGTTTCCGTTGCTCCAATAATGGGTCTAACTTTTTGAGAATGATTTAAAAACTATATTTACACATTTATAACTTTATATTGGTCCAAAAAAAGGCCGGTATTCATTCAAAAAGCTTTAAATCTCAAATTAAACCTTCATACGAATCTATTGAAAGTTTGGACGATCTTTGTCATAGAAGTTTGCACAACTTTTCCGTTGGATCAAAAATGGGTCTAACTTTCTTATATTAGGTTTATTACTATATTTATATCTTTATCACTTCATATTGGTCCAAAAAAAGGCCAATATTCTCTTCATATGAAGCTATTCAAAGTTGGACAGTTCTTTGTCAAAGTAGTTTGGACCAAGTTTCCGTTGCTCCAATAATGGGTCTAACTTTTTGAGAATGATTTATAAACTATATTTACACCTTTATAACTTTATATTGGTCCATAAAAAGGCCGGTATTCATTCAAAAAGCTTTAAATCTCAAATTAAACCTTCATACGAATCTATTGAAAGTTTGGACGATCTTTGTCGTAGAAGTTTGCACAAGTTTTCCGTTGGATCAAAAATGGGTCTAACGTTCTTATATTAGGTTTATTACTATATTTATATCTTTATCACTTCATATTGGTCCAAAAAAAGGCCAATATTCTCTTCATACGAAGCTATTCAAAGTTGGGCAGTTCTTTGTCAAAGTAGTTTGGACCAAGTTTCCGTTGCTCCAATAATGGGTCTAACTTAATGAGAATGATTTAAAAACTATATTTACACCTTTATAACTTTATATTGGACCAAAAAAAGGCCGGTATTCATTCAAAAAGCTTTAAATCTCAAATTAAACCTTCATACGAATCTATTGAAAGTTTGGACGATCTTTGTCGTAGAAGTTTGCACAAGTTTTCCGTTGGATCAAAAATGGGTCTAACTTTCTTATATTAGGTTTATTACTGTATTTATATCCTTATCACTTCATGTTGGTCCAAAAAAAGGCCAATATTCTCTTCATACGAAGCTATTCAAAGTTGGGCAGTTCTTTGTCAAAGTAGTTTGGACCAAATTTCCGCTTCTCCAATAATGGGTCTAACTTTTTGAGAATGATTTAAAAACTATATTTACACATTTATAACTTTATATTGTTCCAAAAAAAGGCCGGTATTCATTCAAAAAGCTATAAATCTCAAATTAAACCTTCATACGAATCTATTGAAAGTTTGGACGATCTTTGTCGTAGAAGTTTGCACAAGTTTTCCGTTGGATCAAAAATGGGTGTAACGTTCTTATATTAGGTTTATTACTATATTCATATCTTTATCACTTCATATTGGTCCAAAAAAAGGCCAATATTCTCTTCATACGAAGCTATTCAAAGTTGGACAGTTCTTTGTCAAAGTAGTTTGGACCAAGTTTCCGTTGCTCCAATAATGGGTCTAACTTAATGAGAATGATTTAAAAGCTATATTTACATCTTTATAACTTTATATTGGACCAAAAAAAGGCCGGTATTCATTCAAAAAGCTTTAAATCTCAAATTAAACCTTCATACGAATCTATTGAAAGTTTGGACGATCTTTGTCGTAGAAGTTTGCACAAGTTTTCTGTTGGATCAAAAATGGGTCTAACGTTCTAAAATTAGGTTTATTACTATATTTATATCTTTATCACTTCATATTGGTCCTAAACGACGCCAATATTCTCTTCATACGAAGCTATTCAAAGTTGGGCAGTTCTTTGTCAAAGTAGTTTGGACCAAGTTTCCGCTTCTCCAATAATGGGTCTAACTTTTTGAGAATGACTTAAAAACTATATTTACACCTTTATAACTATATATTGGTCCAAAAAAAGGCCGGTATTCATTCAAAAAGCTTTAAATCTCAAATTAAACCTTCATACGAATCTATTGAAAGTTTGGACGATCTTTGTCGTAGAAGTTTGCACAAGTTTTCCGTTGGATCAAAAATGGGTCTAACTTTCTTATATTAGGTTTATTACTGTATTTATATCTTTATCACTTCATATTGGTCCAAAAAAAGGCCAATATTCTCTTCATACGAAGCTATTCAAAGTTGGGCATTTCTTTGTCAAAGTAGTTTGGACCAAGTTTCCGCTTCTCCAATAATGCGTCTAACTTTTTGAGAAAGATTTAAAAACTATATTTACACATTTATAACTTTATATTGGTCCAAAAAAAGGCCGGTATTCATTCAAAAAGCTTTAAATCTCAAATTAAACCTTCATACGAATCTATTGAAAGTTTGGACGATCTTTGTCGTAGAAGTTTGCACAACTTTTCCGTTGGATCAAAAATGGGTCTAACTTTCTTATATTAGGTTTAATACTATATTTATATCTTTATAACTTCATATTGGTCCAAAAAAATGCCAATATTCTCTTCATACGAAGCTATTCAAAGTTGGACAGTTCTTTGTCAAAGTAGTTTGGACCAAGTTTCCGTTGCTCCAATAATGGGTCTAACTTTTTGAGAATGATTTAAAAACTATATTTACACATTTATAACTTTATATTGGTCCAAAAAAAGGCCGGTATTCATTCAAAAAGCTTTAAATCTCAAATTAAACCTTCATACGAATCTATTGAAAGTTTGGACGATCTTTGTCATAGAAGTTTGCACAACTTTTCCGTTGGATCAAAAATGGGTCTAACTTTCTTATATTAGGTTTATTACTATATTTATATCTTTATCACTTCATATTGGTCCAAAAAAAGGCCAATATTCTCTTCATATGAAGCTATTCAAAGTTGGACAGTTCTTTGTCAAAGTAGTTTGGACCAAGTTTCCGTTGCTCCAATAATGGGTCTAACTTTTTGAGAATGATTTATAAACTATATTTACACCTTTATAACTTTATATTGGTCCAAAAAAAGGCCGGTATTCATTCAAAAAGCTTTAAATCTCAAATTAAACCTTCATACGAATCTATTGAAAGTTTGGACGATCTTTGTCGTAGAAGTTTGCACAAGTTTTCCGTTGGATCAAAAATGGGTCTAACGTTCTTATATTAGGTTTATTACTATATTTATATCTTTATCACTTCATATTGGTCCAAAAAAAGGCCAATATTCTCTTCATACGAAGCTATTCAAAGTTGGGCAGTTCTTTGTCAAAGTAGTTTGGACCAAGTTTCCGTTGCTCCAATAATGGGTCTAACTTAATGAGAATGATTTAAAAACTATATTTACACCTTTATAACTTTATATTGGACCAAAAAAAGGCCGGTATTCATTCAAAAAGCTTTAAATCTCAAATTAAACCTTCATACGAATCTATTGAAAGTTTGGACGATCTTTGTCGTAGAAGTTTGCACAAGTTTTCCGTTGGATCAAAAATGGGTCTAACTTTCTTATATTAGGTTTATTACTGTATTTATATCCTTATCACTTCATGTTGGTCCAAAAAAAGGCCAATATTCTCTTCATACGAAGCTATTCAAAGTTGGGCAGTTCTTTGTCAAAGTAGTTTGGACCAAATTTCCGCTTCTCCAATAATGGGTCTAACTTTTTGAGAATGATTTAAAAACTATATTTACACATTTATAACTTTATATTGTTCCAAAAAAAGGCCGGTATTCATTCAAAAAGCTATAAATCTCAAATTAAACCTTCATACGAATCTATTGAAAGTTTGGACGATCTTTGTCGTAGAAGTTTGCACAAGTTTTCCGTTGGATCAAAAATGGGTGTAACGTTCTTATATTAGGTTTATTACTATATTCATATCTTTATCACTTCATATTGGTCCAAAAAAAGGCCAATATTCTCTTCATACGAAGCTATTCAAAGTTGGACAGTTCTTTGTCAAAGTAGTTTGGACCAAGTTTCCGTTGCTCCAATAATGGGTCTAACTTAATGAGAATGATTTAAAAGCTATATTTACATCTTTATAACTTTATATTGGACCAAAAAAAGGCCGGTATTCATTCAAAAAGCTTTAAATCTCAAATTAAACCTTCATACGAATCTATTGAAAGTTTGGACGATCTTTGTCGTAGAAGTTTGCACAAGTTTTCTGTTGGATCAAAAATGGGTCTAACGTTCTAAAATTAGGTTTATTACTATATTTATATCTTTATCACTTCATATTGGTCCTAAACGACGCCAATATTCTCTTCATACGAAGCTATTCAAAGTTGGGCAGTTCTTTGTCAAAGTAGTTTGGACCAAGTTTCCGCTTCTCCAATAATGGGTCTAACTTTTTGAGAATGACTTAAAAACTATATTTACACCTTTATAACTATATATTGGTCCAAAAAAAGGCCGGTATTCATTCAAAAAGCTTTAAATCTCAAATTAAACCTTCATACGAATCTATTGAAAGTTTGGACGATCTTTGTCGTAGAAGTTTGCACAAGTTTTCCGTTGGATCAAAAATGGGTCTAACTTTCTTATATTAGGTTTATTACTGTATTTATATCTTTATCACTTCATATTGGTCCAAAAAAAGGCCAATATTCTCTTCATACGAAGCTATTCAAAGTTGGGCATTTCTTTGTCAAAGTAGTTTGGACCAAGTTTCCGCTTCTCCAATAATGCGTCTAACTTTTTGAGAAAGATTTAAAAACTATATTTACACATTTATAACTTTATATTGGTCCAAAAAAAGGCCGGTATTCATTCAAAAAGCTTTAAATCTCAAATTAAACCTTCATACGAATCTATTGAAAGTTTGGACGATCTTTGTCGTAGAAGTTTGCACAACTTTTCCGTTGGATCAAAAATGGGTCTAACTTTCTTATATTAGGTTTAATACTATATTTATATCTTTATAACTTCATATTGGTCCAAAAAAATGCCAATATTCTCTTCATACGAAGCTATTCAAAGTTGGACAGTTCTTTGTCAAAGTAGTTTGGACCAAGTTTCCGTTGCTCCAATAATGGGTCTAACTTTTTGAGAATGATTTAAAAACTATATTTACACCTTTATAACTTTATATTGGTCCAAAAAAAGGCCGGTATTCATTCAAAAAGCTTTAAATCTCAAATTAAACCTTCATACGAATCTATTGAAAGTTTGGACGATCTTTGTCGTAAAAGTTTGCACAAGTTTTCTGTTGGATCAAAAATGGGTCTAACGTTCTAAAATTAGGTTTATTACTATATTTATATCTTTATCACTTCATATTGGCCCTAAACGACGCCAATATTCTCTTCATACGAAGCTATTCAAAGTTGGGCAGTTCTTTGTCAAAGTAGTTTGGACCAAGTTTCCGCTTCTCCAATAATGGGTCTAACTTTTTGAGAATGACTTAAAAACTATATTTACACCTTTATAACTATATATTGGTCCAAAAAAAGGCCGGTATTCATTCAAAAAGCTTTAAATCTCAAATTAAACCTTCATACGAATCTATTGAAAGTTTGGACGATCTTTGTCGTAGAAGTTTGCACAAGTTTTCCGTTGGATCAAAAATGGGTCTAACTTTCTTATATTAGGTTTATTACTGTATTTATATCTTTATCACTTCCTATTGGTCCAAAAAAAGGCCAATATTCTCTTCATACGAAGCTATTCAAAGTTGGGCATTTCTTTGTCAAAGTAGTTTGGACCAAGTTTCCGCTTCTCCAATAATGCGTCTAACTTTTTGAGAATGATTTAAAAACTATATTTACACATTTATAACTTTATATTGGTCCAAAAAAAGGCCGGTATTCATTCAAAAAGCTTTAAATCTCAAATTAAACCTTCATACGAATCTATTGAAAGTTTGGACGATCTTTGTCGTAGAAGTTTGCACAACTTTTCCGTTGGATCAAAAATGGGTCTAACTTTCTTATATTAGGTTTATTACTATATTTATATCTTTATCACTTCATATTGGTCCAAAAAAAGGCCAATATTCTCTTCATACGAAGCTATTCAAAGTTGGACAGTTCTTTGTCAAAGTAGTTTGGACCAAGTTTCCGTTGCTCCAATAATGGGTCTAACTTTTTGAGAATGATTTAAAAACTATATTTACACCTTTATAACTTTATATTGGTCCAAAAAAAGGCCGGTATTCATTCAAAAAGCTTTAAATCTCAAATTAAACCTTCATACGAATCTATTGAAAGTTTGGACGATCTTTGTCGTAGAAGTTTGCACAAGTTTTCCGTTGGATCAAAAATGGGTCTAACGTTCTTATATTAGGTTTATTACTATATTTATATCTTTATCACTTCATATTGATCCAAAAAAAGGCCAATATTCTCTTCATACGAAGCTATTCAAAGTTGGGCAGTTCTTTGTCAAAGTAGTTTGGACCAAGTTTCCGTTGCTCCAATAATGGGTCTAACTTAATGAGAATGATTTAAAAACTATATTTACACCTTTATAACATTATATTGGACCAAAAAAAGGCTGGTATTCATTCAAAAAGCTTTAAATCTCAAATTAAACCTTCATACGAATCTATTGAAAGTTTGGACGATCTTTGTCGTAGAAGTTTGCACAAGTTTTCCGTTGGATCAAAAATGGGTCTAACGTTCTTATATTAGGTTTATTACTATATTTATATCTTTATCACTTCATATTGGTCCAAAAAAAGGCCAATATTCTCTTCATACGAAGCTATTCAAAGTTGGGCAGTTCTTTGTCAAAGTAGTTTGGACCAAGTTTCCGTTGCTCCAATAATGGGTCTAACTTAATGAGAATGATTTAAAAACTATATTTACACCTTTATAACTTTATATTGGACCAAAAAAAGGCCGGTATTCATTCAAAAAGATTTAAATCTCAAATTAAACCTTCATACGAATCTATTGAAAGTTTGGACGATCTTTGTCGTAGAAGTTTGCACAAGTATTCTGTTGGATCAAAAATGGGTCTAACGTTCTAAAATTAGGTTTATTACTATATTCATATCTTTATCACTTCATATTGGTCCAAAAAAAGGCCAATATTCTCTTCATACGAAGCTATTCAAAGTTGGGCAGTTCTTTGTCAAAGTAGTTTGGACCAAGTTTCCGTTGCTCCAATAATGGGTCTAACATTGTGAGAATGATTTAAAAACTATATTTACACATTTATAACTTTATATTCGTCCAAAAAAAGGCCGGTATTCATTCAAAAAGCTTTAAATCTCAAATTAAACCTTCATACGAATCTATTGAAAGTTTGGACGATCTTTGTCGTAGAAGTTTGCACAACTTTTCCGTTGGATCAAAAATGGGTCTAACTTTCTTATATTAGGTTTATTACAATATTTATATCTTTATCACTTCATATTGGTCCAAAAAAAGGCCAATATTCTCTTCATACGAAGCTATTCAAAGTTGGACAGTTCTTTGTCAAAGTAGTTTGGACCAAGTTTCCGTTGCTCCAATAATGGGTCTAACTTTTTGAGAATGATTTAAAAACTATATTTACACCTTTATAACTTTATATTGGTCCAAAAAAAGGCCGGTATTCATTCAAAAAGCTTTAAATCTCAAATTAAACCTTCATACGAATCTATTGAAAGTTTGGACGATCTTTGTCGTAGAAGTTTGCACAAGTTTTCCGTTGGATCAAAAATGGGTCTAACGTTCTTATATTAGGTTTATTACTATATTTATATCTTTATCACTTCATATTGGTCCAAAAAAAGGCCAATATTCTCTTCATACGAAGCTATTCAAAGTTGGGCAGTTCTTTGTCAAAGTAGTTTGGACCAAGTTTCCGTTGCTCCAATAATGGGTCTAACTTAATGAGAATGATTTAAAAACTATATTTACACCTTTATAACTTTATATTGGACCAAAAAAAGGCCGGTATTCATTCAAAAAGATTTAAATCTCAAATTAAACCTTCATACGAATCTATTGAAAGTTTGGACGATCTTTGTCGTAGAAGTTTGCACAAGTATTCTGTTGGATCAAAAATGGGTCTAACGTTCTAAAATTAGGTTTATTACTATATTCATATCTTTATCACTTCATATTGGTCCAAAAAAAGGCCAATATTCTCTTCATACGAAGCTATTCAAAGTTGGGCAGTTCTTTGTCAAAGTAGTTTGGACCAAGTTTCCGTTTCTCCAATAATGGGTCTAACATTGTGAGAATGATTTAAAAACTATATTTACACATTTATAACTTTATATTCGTCCAAAAAAAGGCCGGTATTCATTCAAAAAGCTTTAAATCTCAAATTAAACCTTCATACGATTCTATTGAAAGTTTGGACGATCTTTGTCGTAGAAGTTTGCAAAGTTTTCCGTTGGATCAAAAATGGGTCTAACGTTCTTATATTAGGTTTATTACTATATTTATATCTTTATCACTTCATATTGGTCCAAAAAAAGGCCAATATTCTCTTCATACGAAGCTATTCAAAGTTGGGCAGTTCTTTGTCAAAGTAGTTTGGACCAAGTTTCCGTTGCTCCAATAATGGGTCTAACTTAATGAGAATGATTTAAAAACTATATTTACATCTTTATAACTTTATATTGGACCAAAAAAAGGCCGGTATTCATTCAAAAAGCTTTAAATCTCAAATTAAACCTTCATACGAATCTATTGAAAGTTTGGACGATCTTTGTCGTAGAAGTTTGCACAAGTTTTCTGTTGGATCAAAAATGGGTCTAACGTTCTAAAATTAGGTTTATTACTATATTTATATCTTTATCACTTCATATTGGTCCTAAACGACGCCAATATTCTCTTCATACGAAGCTATTCAAAGTTGGGCAGTTCTTTGTCAAAGTAGTTTGGACCAAGTTTCCGCTTCTCCAATAATGGGTCTAACTTTTTGAGAATGACTTAAAAACTATATTTACACCTTTATAACTATATATTGGTCCAAAAAAAGGCCGGTATTCATTCAAAAAGCTTTAAATCTCAAATTAAACCTTCATACGAATCTATTGAAAGTTTGGACGATCTTTGTCGTAGAAGTTTGCACAAGTTTTCCGTTGGATCAAAAATGGGTCTAACTTTCTTATATTAGGTTTATTACTGTATTTATATCTTTATCACTTCATATTGGTCCAAAAAAAGGCCAATATTCTCTTCATACGAAGCTATTCAAAGTTGGACAGTTCTTTGTCAAAGTAGTTTGGACCAAGTTTCCGTTGCTCCAATAATGGGTCTAACTTTTTGAGAATGACTTAAAAACTATATTTACACCTTTATAACTATATATTGGTCCAAAAAAAGGCCGGTATTCATTCAAAAAGCTTTAAATCTCAAATTAAACCTTCATACGAATCTATTGAAAGTTTGGACGATCTTTGTCGTAGAAGTTTGCACAACTTTTCCGTTGGATCAAAAATGGGTCTAACTTTCTTATATTAGGTTTATTACTATATTTATATCTTTATCACTTCATATTGGTCCAAAAAAAGGCCAATATTCTCTTCATACGAAACTATTCAAAGTTGGGCAGTTCTTTGTCAAAGTAGTTTGGACCAAGTTTCCGTTGCTCCAATAATGGGTCTAACTTAATGAGAATGATTTAAAAACTATATTTACACCTTTATAACTTTATATTGGACCAAAAAAAGGCCGGTATTCATTCAAAAAGATTTAAATCTCAAATTAAACCTTCATACGAATCTATTGAAAGTTTGGACGATCTTTGTCGTAGAAGTTTGCACAAGTATTCTGTTGGATCAAAAATGGGTCTAACGTTCTAAAATTAGGTTTATTACTATATTTATATCTTTATCACTTCATATTGGTCCTAAACGAGGCCGATATTCTCTTCATACGAAGCTATTCAAAGTTGGGCAGTTCTTTGTCAAAGTAGTTTGGACCAAGTTTCCGCTTCTCCAATAATGGGTCTAACTTTTTGAGAATGACTTAAAAACTATATTTACACCTTTATAACTATATATTGGTCCAAAAAAAGGCCGGTATTCATTCAAAAAGCTTTAAATCTCAAATTAAACCTTCATACGAATCTATTGAAAGTTTGGACGATCTTTGTCGTAGAAGTTTGCACAAGTTTTCCGTTGGATCAAAAATGGGTCTAACTTTCTTATATTAGGTTTATTACTGTATTTATATCTTTATCACTTCATATTGGTCCAAAAAAAGGCCAATATTCTCTTCATACGAAGCTATTCAAAGTTGGGCAGTTCTTTGTCAAAGTAGTTTGGACCAAGTTTCCGCTTCTCCAATAATGGGTCTAACTTTTTGAGAATGATTTTAAAACTATATTTACACATTTATAACTTTATATTGGTCCAAAAAAAGGCCGGTATTCATTCAAAAAGCTTTAAATCTCAAATTAAACCTTCATACGAATCTATTGAAAGTTTGGACGATCTTTGTCGTAGAAGTTTGCACAACTTTTCCGTTGGATCAAAAATGGGTCTAACTTTCTTATATTAGGTTTATTACTATATTTATATCTTTATCACTTCATATTGGTCCAAAAAAAGGCCAATATTCTCTTCATACGAAGCTATTCAAAGTTGGACAGTTCTTTGTCAAAGTAGTTTGGACCAAGTTTCCGTTGCTCCAATAATGGGTCTAACTTTTTGAGAATGATTTAAAAACTATATTTACACCTTTATAACTTTATAATGGTCCAAAAAAAGGCCGGTATTCATTCAAAAAGCTTTAAATCTCAAATTAAACCTTCATACGAATCTATTGAAAGTTTGGACGATCTTTGTCGTAGAAGTTTGCACAAGTTTTCCGTTGGATCAAAAATGGGTCTAACGTTCTTATATTAGGTTTATTACTATATTTATATCTTTATCACTTCATATTGGTCCAAAAAAAGGCCAATATACTCTTCATACGAAGCTATTCAAAGTTGGGCAGTTCTTTGTCAAAGTAGTTTGGACCAAGTTTCCGTTGCTCCAATAATGGGTCTAACTTAATGAGAATGATTTAAAAACTATATTTACACCTTTATAACTTTATATTGGACCAAAAAAAGGCCGGTATTCATTCAAAAAGCTTTAAATCTCAAATTAAACCTTCATACGAATCTATTGAAAGTTTGGACGATCTTTGTCGTAGAAGTTTGCACAAGTTTTCCGTTGGATCAAAAATGGGTCTAACGTTCTTATATTAGGTTTATTACTATATTTATATTTTTATCACTTCATATTGGTCCAAAAAAAGGCCAATATTCTCTTCATACGAAGCTATTCAAAGTTGGGCAGTTCTTTGTCAAAGTAGTTTGGACCAAGTTTCCGTTGCTCCAATAATGGGTCTAACTTAATGAGAATGATTTAAAAACTATATATACACCTTTATAACTATATATTGGTCCAAAAAAAGGCCGGTATTCATTCAAAAAGCTTTAAATCTCAAATTAAACCTTCATACGAATCTATTGAAAGTTTGGACGATCTTTGTCGTAGAAGTTTGCACAAGTTTTCTGTTGGATCAAAAATGGGTCTAACGTTCTAAAATTAGGTTTATTACTATATTTATATCTTTATCACTTCATATTGGTCCTAAACGAGGCCAATATTCTCTTCATACGAAGCTATTCAAAGTTGGGCAGTTCTTTGTCAAAGTAGTTTGGACCAAGTTTCCGCTTCTCCAATAATGGGTCTAACTTTTTGAGAATGACTTAAAAACTATATTTACACCTTTATAACTATATATTGGTCCAAAAAAAGGCCGGTATTCATTCAAAAAGCTTTAAATCTCAAATTAAACCTTCATACGAATCTATTGAAAGTTTGGACGATCTTTGTCGTAGAAGTTTGCACAAGTTTTCCGTTGGATCAAAAATGGGTCTAACTTTCTTATATTAGGTTTATTACTGTATTTATATCTTTATCACTTCATATTGGTCCAAAAAAAGGCCAATATTCTCTTCATACGAAGCTATTCAAAGTTGGGCAGTTCTTTGTCAAAGTAGTTTGGACCAAGTTTCCGCTTCTCCAATAATGCGTCTAACTTTTTGAGAATGATTTAAAAACTATATTTACACATTTATAACTTTATATTGGTCCAAAAAAAGGCCGGTATTCATTCAAAAAGCTTTAAATCTCAAATTAAACCTTCATACGAATCTATTGAAAGTTTGGACGATCTTTGTCGTAGAAGTTTGCACAACTTTTCCGTTGGATCAAAAATGGGTCTAACTTTCTTATATTAGGTTTATTACTGTATTTATATCTTTATCACTTCATATTGGTCCAAAAAAAGGCCAATATTCTCTTCATACGAAGCTATTCAAAGTTGGGCAGTTCTTTGTCAAAGTAGTTTGGACCAAGTTTCCGCTTCTCCAATAATGCGTCTAACTTTTTGAGAATGATTTAAAAACTATATTTACACATTTATAACTTTATATTGGTCCAAAAAAAGGCCGGTATTCATTCAAAAAGCTTTAAATCTCACATTAAACCTTCATACGAATCTATTGAAAGTTTGGACGATCTTTGTCGTAGAAGTTTGCACAACTTTTCCGTTGGATCAAAAATGGGTCTAACTTTCTTATATTAGGTTTATTACTATATTTATATCTTTATCACTTCATATTGGTCCAAAAAAAGGCCAATATTCTCTTCATACGAAGCTATTCAAAGTTGGACAGTTCTTTGTCAAAGTAGTTTGGACCAAGTTTCCGTTGCTCCAATAATGGGTCTAACTTTTTGAGAATGATTTAAAAACTATATTTACACATTTATAACTTTATATTGGTCCAAAAAAAGGCCGGTATTCATTCAAAAAGCTTTAAATCTCAAATTAAACCTTCATACGAATCTATTGAAAGTTTGGACGATCTTTGTCGTAGAAGTTTGCACAACTTTTCCGTTGGATCAAAAATGGGTCTAACTTTCTTATATTAGGTTTATTACTATATTTATATCTTTATCACTTCATATTGGTCCAAAAAAAGGCCAATATTCTCTTCATACGAAACTATTCAAAGTTGGGCAGTTCTTTGTCAAAGTAGTTTGGACCAAGTTTCCGTTGCTCCAATAATGGGTCTAACTTAATGAGAATGATTTAAAAACTATATTTACACCTTTATAACTTTATATTGGACCAAAAAAAGGCCGGTATTCATTCAAAAAGATTTAAATCTCAAATTAAACCTTCATACGAATCTATTGAAAGTTTGGACGATCTTTGTCGTAGAAGTTTGCACAAGTATTCTGTTGGATCAAAAATGGGTCTAACGTTCTAAAATTAGGTTTATTACTATATTTATATCTTTATCACTTCATATTGGTCCTAAACGAGGCCAATATTCTCTTCATACGAAGCTATTCAAAGTTGGGCAGTTCTTTGTCAAAGTAGTTTGGACCAAGTTTCCGCTTCTCCAATAATGGGTCTAACTTTTTGAGAATGACTTAAAAACTATATTTACACCTTTATAACTATATATTGGTCCAAAAAAAGGCCGGTATTCATTCAAAAAGCTTTAAATCTCAAATTAAACCTTCATACGAATCTATTGAAAGTTTGGACGATCTTTGTCGTAGAAGTTTGCACAACTTTTCCGTTGGATCAAAAATGGGTCTAACTTTCTTATATTAGGTTTATTACTATATTTATATCTTTATCACTTCATATTGGTCCAAAAAAAGGCCAATATTCTCTTCATACGAAGCTATTCAAAGTTGGACAGTTCTTTGTCAAAGTAGTTTGGACCAAGTTTCCGTTGCTCCAATAATGGGTCTAACTTTTTGAGAATGATTTAAAAACTATATTTACACCTTTATAACTTTATATTGGTCCAAAAAAAGGCCGGTATTCATTCAAAAAGCTTTAAATCTCAAATTAAACCTTCATACGAATCTATTGAAAGTTTGGACGATCTTTGTCGTAGAAGTTTGCACAAGTTTTCCGTTGGATCAAAAATGGGTCTAACGTTCTTATATTAGGTTTATTACTATATTTATATCTTTATCACTTCATATTGGTCCAAAAAAAGGCCAATATTCTCTTCATACGAAGCTATTCAAAGTTGGGCAGTTCTTTGTCAAAGTAGTTTGGACCAAGTTTCCGTTGCTCCAATAATGGGTCTAACTTAATGAGAATGATTTAAAAACTATATTTACACCTTTATAACTTTATATTGGACCAAAAAAAGGCCGGTATTCATTCAAAAAGCTTTAAATCTCAAATTAAACCTTCATACGAATCTATTGAAAGTTTGGACGATCTTTGTCGTAGAAGTTTGCACAAGTTTTCCGTTGGATCAAAAATGGGTCTAACGTTCTTATATTAGGTTTATTACTATATTTATATCTTTATCACTTCATATTGGTCCAAAAAAAGGCCAATATTCTCTTCATACGAAGCTATTCAAAGTTGGGCAGTTCTTTGTCAAAGTAGTTTGGACCAAGTTTCCGTTGCTCCAATAATGGGTCTAACTTAATGAGAATGATTTAAAAACTATATATACACCTTTATAACTATATATTGGTCCAAAAAAAGGCCGGTATTCATTCAAAAAGCTTTAAATCTCAAATTAAACCTTCATACGAATCTATTGAAAGTTTGGACGATCTTTGTCGTAGAAGTTTGCACAAGTTTTCTGTTGGATCAAAAATGGGTCTAACGTTCTAAAATTAGGTTTATTACTATATTTATATCTTTATCACTTCATATTGGTCCTAAACGAGGCCAATATTCTCTTCATACGAAACTATTCAAAGTTGGGCAGTTCTTTGTCAAAGTAGTTTGGACCAAGTTTCCGCTTCTCCAATAATGGGTCTAACTTTTTGAGAATGACTTAAAAACTATATTTACACCTTTATAACTATATATTGGTCCAAAAAAAGGCCGGTATTCATTCAAAAAGCTTTAAATCTCAAATTAAACCTTCATACGAATCTATTGAAAGTTTGGACGATCTTTGTCGTAGAAGTTTGCACAAGTTTTCCGTTGGATCAAAAATGGGTCTAACTTTCTTATATTAGGTTTATTACTGTATTTATATCTTTATCACTTCATATTGGTCCAAAAAAAGGCCAATATTCTCTTCATACGAAGCTATTCAAAGTTGGGCAGTTCTTTGTCAAAGTAGTTTGGACCAAGTTTCCGCTTCTCCAATAATGCGTCTAACTTTTTGAGAATGATTTAAAAACTATATTTACACATTTATAACTTTATATTGGTCCAAAAAAAGGCCGGTATTCATTCAAAAAGCTTTAAATCTCAAATTAAACCTTCATACGAATCTATTGAAAGTTTGGACGATCTTTGTCGTAGAAGTTTGCACAACTTTTCCGTTGGATCAAAAATGGGTCTAACTTTCTTATATTAGGTTTATTACTGTATTTATATCTTTATCACTTCATATTGGTCCAAAAAAAGGCCAATATTCTCTTCATACGAAGCTATTCAAAGTTGGGCAGTTCTTTGTCAAAGTAGTTTGGACCAAGTTTCCGCTTCTCCAATAATGCGTCTAACTTTTTGAGAATGATTTAAAAACTATATTTACACATTTATAACTTTATATTGGTCCAAAAAAAGGCCGGTATTCATTCAAAAAGCTTTAAATCTCACATTAAACCTTCATACGAATCTATTGAAAGTTTGGACGATCTTTGTCGTAGAAGTTTGCACAACTTTTCCGTTGGATCAAAAATGGGTCTAACTTTCTTATATTAGGTTTATTACTATATTTATATCTTTATCACTTCATATTGGTCCAAAAAAAGGCCAATATTCTCTTCATACGAAGCTATTCAAAGTTGGACAGTTCTTTGTCAAAGTAGTTTGGACCAAGTTTCCGTTGCTCCAATAATGGGTCTAACTTTTTGAGAATGATTTAAAAACTATATTTACACATTTATAACTTTATATTGGTCCAAAAAAAGGCCGGTATTCATTCAAAAAGCTTTAAATCTCAAATTAAACCTTCATACGAATCTATTGAAAGTTTGGACGATCTTTGTCGTAGAAGTTTGCACAACTTTTCCGTTGGATCAAAAATGGGTCTAACTTTCTTATATTAGGTTTATTACTATATTTATATCTTTATCACTTCATATTGGTCCAAAAAAAGGCCAATATTCTCTTCATACGAAACTATTCAAAGTTGGGCAGTTCTTTGTCAAAGTAGTTTGGACCAAGTTTCCGTTGCTCCAATAATGGGTCTAACTTAATGAGAATGATTTAAAAACTATATTTACACCTTTATAACTTTATATTGGACCAAAAAAAGGCCGGTATTCATTCAAAAAGCTTTAAATCTCAAATTAAACCTTCATACGAATCTATTGAAAGTTTGGACGATCTTTGTCGTAGAAGTTTGCACAAGTTTTCCGTTGGATCAAAAATGGGTCTAACGTTCTTATATTAGGTTTATTACTATATTTATATCTTTATCACTTCATATTGGTCCAAAAAAAGGCCAATATTCTCTTCATACGAAGCTATTCAAAGTTGGGCAGTTCTTTGTCAAAGTAGTTTGGACCAAGTTTCCGTTGCTCCAATAATGGGTCTAACTTAATGAGAATGATTTAAAAACTATATATACACCTTTATAACTATATATTGGTCCAAAAAAAGGCCGGTATTCATTCAAAAAGCTTTAAATCTCAAATTAAACCTTCATACGAATCTATTGAAAGTTTGGACGATCTTTGTCGTAGAAGTTTGCACAAGTTTTCTGTTGGATCAAAAATGGGTCTAACGTTCTAAAATTAGGTTTATTACTATATTTATATCTTTATCACTTCATATTGGTCCTAAACGAGGCCAATATTCTCTTCATACGAAACTATTCAAAGTTGGGCAGTTCTTTGTCAAAGTAGTTTGGACCAAGTTTCCGCTTCTCCAATAATGGGTCTAACTTTTTGAGAATGACTTAAAAACTATATTTACACCTTTATAACTATATATTGGTCCAAAAAAAGGCCGGTATTCATTCAAAAAGCTTTAAATCTCAAATTAAACCTTCATACGAATCTATTGAAAGTTTGGACGATCTTTGTCGTAGAAGTTTGCACAAGTTTTCCGTTGGATCAAAAATGGGTCTAACTTTCTTATATTAGGTTTATTACTGTATTTATATCTTTATCACTTCATATTGGTCCAAAAAAAGGCCAATATTCTCTTCATACGAAGCTATTCAAAGTTGGGCAGTTCTTTGTCAAAGTAGTTTGGACCAAGTTTCCGCTTCTCCAATAATGCGTCTAACTTTTTGAGAATGATTTAAAAACTATATTTACACATTTATAACTTTATATTGGTCCAAAAAAAGGCCGGTATTCATTCAAAAAGCTTTAAATCTCAAATTAAACCTTCATACGAATCTATTGAAAGTTTGGACGATCTTTGTCGTAGAAGTTTGCACAACTTTTCCGTTGGATCAAAAATGGGTCTAACTTTCTTATATTAGGTTTATTACTGTATTTATATCTTTATCACTTCATATTGGTCCAAAAAAAGGCCAATATTCTCTTCATACGAAGCTATTCAAAGTTGGGCAGTTCTTTGTCAAAGTAGTTTGGACCAAGTTTCCGCTTCTCCAATAATGCGTCTAACTTTTTGAGAATGATTTAAAAACTATATTTACACATTTATAACTTTATATTGGTCCAAAAAAAGGCCGGTATTCATTCAAAAAGCTTTAAATCTCACATTAAACCTTCATACGAATCTATTGAAAGTTTGGACGATCTTTGTCGTAGAAGTTTGCACAACTTTTCCGTTGGATCAAAAATGGGTCTAACTTTCTTATATTAGGTTTATTACTATATTTATATATTTATCACTTCATATTGGTCCAAAAAAAGGCCAATATTCTCTTCATACGAAGCTATTCAAAGTTGGACAGTTCTTTGTCAAAGTAGTTTGGACCAAGTTTCCGTTGCTCCAATAATGGGTCTAACTTTTTGAGAATGATTTAAAAACTATATTTACACATTTATAACTTTATATTGGTCCAAAAAAAGGCCGGTATTCATTCAAAAAGCTTTAAATCTCAAATTAAACCTTCATACGAATCTATTGAAAGTTTGGACGATCTTTGTCGTAGAAGTTTGCACAACTTTTCCGTTGGATCAAAAATGGGTCTAACTTTCTTATATTAGGTTTATTACTATATTTATATCTTTATCACTTCATATTGGTCCAAAAAAAGGCCAATATTCTCTTCATACGAAACTATTCAAAGTTGGGCAGTTCTTTGTCAAAGTAGTTTGGACCAAGTTTCCGTTGCTCCAATAATGGGTCTAACTTAATGAGAATGATTTAAAAACTATATTTACACCTTTATAACTTTATATTGGACCAAAAAAAGGCCGGTATTCATTCAAAAAGATTTAAATCTCAAATTAAACCTTCATACGAATCTATTGAAAGTTTGGACGATCTTTGTCGTAGAAGTTTGCACAAGTATTCTGTTGGATCAAAAATGGGTCTAACGTTCTAAAATTAGGTTTATTACTATATTTATATCTTTATCACTTCATATTGGTCCTAAACGAGGCCAATATTCTCTTCATACGAAGCTATTCAAAGTTGGGCAGTTCTTTGTCAAAGTAGTTTGGACCAAGTTTCCGCTTCTCCAATAATGGGTCTAACTTTTTGAGAATGACTTAAAAACTATATTTACACCTTTATAACTATATATTGGTCCAAAAAAAGGCCGGTATTCATTCAAAAAGCTTTAAATCTCAAATTAAACCTTCATACGAATCTATTGAAAGTTTGGACGATCTTTGTCGTAGAAGTTTGCACAAGTTTTCCGTTGGATCAAAAATGGGTCTAACTTTCTTATATTAGGTTTATTACTGTATTTATATCTTTATCACTTCATATTGGTCCAAAAAAAGGCCAACATTCTCTTCATACGAAGCTATTCAAAGTTGGGCAGTTCTTTGTCAAAGTAGTTTGGACCAAGTTTCCGCTTCTCCAATAATGGGTCTAACTTTTTGAGAATGATTTAAAAACTATATTTACACATTTATAACTTTATATTGGTCCAAAAAAAGGCCGGTATTCATTCAAAAAGCTTTAAATCTCAAATTAAACCTTCATACGAATCTATTGAAAGTTTGGACGATCTTTGTCGTAGAAGTTTGCACAACTTTTCCGTTGGATCAAAAATGGGTCTAACTTTCTTATATTAGGTTTATTACTATATTTATATCTTTATCACTTCATATTGGTCCAAAAAAAGGCCAATATTCTCTTCATACGAAGCTATTCAAAGTTGGACAGTTCTTTGTCAAAGTAGTTTGGACCAAGTTTCCGTTGCTCCAATAATGGGTCTAACTTTTTGAGAATGATTTAAAAACTATATTTACACCTTTATAACTTTATATTGGTCCAAAAAAAGGCCGGTATTCATTCAAAAAGCTTTAAATCTCAAATTAAACCTTCATACGAATCTATTGAAAGTTTGGACGATCTTTGTCGTAGAAGTTTGCACAAGTTTTCCGTTGGATCAAAAATGGGTCTAACTTTCTTATATTAGGTTTATTACTGTATTTATATCTTTATCACTTCATATTGGTCCAAAAAAAGGCCAATATTCTCTTCATACGAAGCTATTCAAAGTTGGGCAGTTCTTTGTCAAAGTAGTTTGGACCAAGTTTCCGCTTCTCCAATAATGGGTCTAACTTTTTGAGAATGATTTAAAAACTATATTTACACATTTATAACTTTATATTGGTCCAAAAAAAGGCCGGTATTCATTCAAAAAGCTTTAAATCTCAAATTAAACCTTCATACGAATCTATTGAAAGTTTGGACGATCTTTGTCGTAGAAGTTTGCACAACTTTTCCGTTGGATCAAAAATGGGTCTAACTTTCTTATATTAGGTTTATTACTATATTTATATCTTTATCACTTCATATTGGTCCAAAAAAAGGCCAATATTCTCTTCATACGAAGCTATTCAAAGTTGGACAGTTCTTTGTCAAAGTAGTTTGGACCAAGTTTCCGTTGCTCCAATAATGGGTCTAACTTTTTGAGAATGATTTAAAAACTATATTTACACCTTTATAACTTTATATTGGTCCAAAAAAAGGCCGGTATTCATTCAAAAAGCTTTAAATCTCAAATTAAACCTTCGTACGAATCTATTGAAAGTTTGGACGATCTTTGTCGTAGAAGTTTGCACAAGTTTTCCGTTGGATCAAAAATGGGTCTAACGTTCTTATATTAGGTTTATTACAATATTTATATCTTTATCACTTCATATTGGTCCAAAAAAAGGCCAATATTCTCTTCATACGAAGCTATTCAAAGTTGGGCAGTTCTTTGTCAAAGTAGTTTGGACCAAGTTTCCGTTGCTCCAATAATGGGTCTAACTTAATGAGAATGATTTAAAAACTATATTTACACCTTTATAACTTTATATTGGACCAAAAAAAGGCCGGTATTCATTCAAAAAGCTTTAAATCTCAAATTAAACCTTCATACGAATCTATTGAAAGTTTGGACGATCTTTGTCGTAGAAGTTTGCACAAGTTTTCCGTTGGATCAAAAATGGGTCTAACGTTCTTATATTAGGTTTATTACTATATTTATATCTTTATCACTTCATATTGGTCCAAAAAAAGGCCAATATTCTCTTCATACGAAGCTATTCAAAGTTGGGCAGTTCTTTGTCAAAGTAGTTTGGACCAAGTTTCCGTTGCTCCAATAATGGGTCTAACTTAATGAGAATGATTTAAAAACTACATATACACCTTTATAACTATATATTGGTCCAAAAAAAGGCCGGTATTCATTCAAAAAGCTTTAAATCTCAAATTAAACCTTCATACGAATCTATTGAAAGTTTGGACGATCTTTGTCGTAGAAGTTTGCACAAGTTTTCTGTTGGATCAAAAATGGGTCTAACGTTCTAAAATTAGGTTTATTACTATATTTATATCTTTATCACTTCATATTGGTCCTAAACGAGGCCAATATTCTCTTCATACGAAGCTATTCAAAGTTGGGCAGTTCTTTGTCAAAGTAGTTTGGACCAAGTTTCCGCTTCTCCAATAATGGGTCTAACTTTTTGAGAATGACTTAAAAACTATATTTACACCTTTATAACTATATATTGGTCCAAAAAAAGGCCGGTATTCATTCAAAAAGCTTTAAATCTCAAATTAAACCTTCATACGAATCTATTGAAAGTTTGGACGATCTTTGTCGTAGAAGTTTGCACAACTTTTCCGTTGGATCAAAAATGGGTCTAACTTTCTTATATTAGGTTTATTACTATATTTATATCTTTATCACTTCATATTGGTCCAAAAAAAGGCCAATATTCTCTTCATACGAAGCTATTCAAAGTTGGACAGTTCTTTGTCAAAGTAGTTTGGACCAAGTTTCCATTGCTCCAATAATGGGTCTAACTTTTTGAGAATGATTTAAAAACTATATTTACACCTTTATAACTTATATTGGTCCAAAAAAAGGCTGGTATTCATTCAAAAAGCATTAAATCTCAAATTAAACCTTCATACGAATCTGTTGAAAGTTTGGACGATATTTGTCGTAGAAGTTTGCACAAGTTTTCCGTTGGATCAAAAATGGGTCTAACTTTCTTATATTAGGTTTATTACTATATTTATATCTTTATCACTTCATATTGGTCCAAAAAAAGGCCAATATTCTCTTCATACGAAGCTATTCAAAGTTGGACAGTTCTTTGTCAAAGTATTTTGGACCAAGTTTCCGTTGCTCCAATAATGGGTCTAACTTAATGAGAATGATTTAAAAACTATATTTACACCTTTATAACTTTATATTGGACCAAAAAAAGGCCGGTATTCATTCAAAAAGCTTTAAATCTCAAATTAAACCTTCATACGAATCTATTGAAAGTTTGGACGATCTTTGTCGTAGAAGTTTGCACAAGTTTTCCGTTGGATCAAAAATGGGTCTAACGTTCTTATATTAGGTTTATTACTATATTTATATCTTTATCACTTCATATTGGTCCAAAAAAAGGCCAATATTCTCTTCATACGAAGCTATTCAAAGTTGGGCAGTTCTTTGTCAAAGTAGTTTGGACCAAGTTTCCGTTGCTCCAATAATGGGTCTAACTTAATGAGAATGATTTAAAAACTATATATACACCTTTATAACTATATATTGGTCCAAAAAAAGGCCGGTATTCATTCAAAAAGCTTTAAATCTCAAATTAAACCTTCATACGAATCTATTGAAAATTTGGACGATCTTTGTCGTAGAAGTTTGCACAAGTTTTCCGTTGGATCAAAAATGGGTCTAACGTTCTTATATTAGGTTTATTACTATATTTATATCTTTATCACTTCATATTGGTCCAAAAAAAGGCCAATATTCTCTTCATACGAAGCTATTCAAAGTTAGGCAGTTCTTTGTCAAAGTAGTTTGGACCAAGTTTCCGTTGCTCCAATAATGGGTCTAACTTAATGAGAATGATTTAAAAACTATATTTACACCTTTATAACATTATATTGGACCAAAAAAAGGCCGGTATTCATTCAAAAAGCTTTAAATCTCAAATTAAACCTTCATACGAATCTATTGAAAGTTTGGACGATCTTTGTCGTAGAAGTTTGCACAAGTTTTCCGTTGGATCAAAAATGGGTCTAACGTTCTTATATTAGGTTTATTACTATATTTATATCTTTATCACTTCATATTGGTCCAAAAAAAGGCCAATATTCTCTTCATACGAAGCTATTCAAAGTTGGGCAGTTCTTTGTCAAAGTAGTTTGGACCAAGTTTCCGTTGCTCCAATAATGGGTCTAACTTAATGAGAATGATTTAAAAACTATATTTACACCTTTATAACTTTATATTGGACCAAAAAAAGGCCGGTATTCATTCAAAAAGATTTAAATCTCAAATTAAACCTTCATACGAATCTATTGAAAGTTTGGACGATCTTTGTCGTAGAAGTTTGCACAAGTATTCTGTTGGATCAAAAATGGGTCTAACGTTCTAAAATTAGGTTTATTACTATATTCATATCTTTATCACTTCATATTGGTCCAAAAAAAGGCCAATATTCTCTTCATACGAAGCTATTCAAAGTTGGGCAGTTCTTTGTCAAAGTAGTTTGGACCAAGTTTCCGTTGCTCCAATAATGGGTCTAACATTGTGAGAATGATTTAAAAACTATATTTACACATTTATAACTTTATATTCGTCCAAAAAAAGGCCGGTATTCATTCAAAAAGCTTTAAATCTCAAATTAAACCTTCATACGAATCTATTGAAAGTTTGGACGATCTTTGTCGTAGAAGTTTGCACAACTTTTCCGTTGGATCAAAAATGGGTCTAACTTTCTTATATTAGGTTTATTACAATATTTATATCTTTATCACTTCATATTGGTCCAAAAAAAGGCCAATATTCTCTTCATACGAAGCTATTCAAAGTTGGACAGTTCTTTGTCAAAGTAGTTTGGACCAAGTTTCCGTTGCTCCAATAATGGGTCTAACTTTTTGAGAATGATTTAAAAACTATATTTACACCTTTATAACTTTATATTGGTCCAAAAAAAGGCCGGTATTCTTTCAAAAAGCTTTAAATCTCAAATTAAACCTTCATACGAATCTATTGAAAGTTTGGACGATCTTTGTCGTAGAAGTTTGCACAAGTTTTCCGTTGGATCAAAAATGGGTCTAACGTTCTTATATTAGGTTTATTACTATATTTATATCTTTATCACTTCATATTGGTCCAAAAAAAGGCCAATATTCTCTTCATACGAAGCTATTCAAAGTTGGGCAGTTCTTTGTCAAAGTAGTTTGGACCAAGTTTCCGTTGCTCCAATAATGGGTCTAACTTAATGAGAATGATTTAAAAACTATATTTACACCTTTATAACTTTATATTGGACCAAAAAAAGGCCGGTATTCATTCAAAAAGCTTTAAATCTCAAATTAAACCTTCATACGAATCTATTGAAAGTTTGGACGATCTTTGTCGTAGAAGTTTGCACAAGTTTTCCGTTGGATCAAAAATGGGTCTAACGTTCTTATATTAGGTTTATTACTATATTTATATCTTTATCACTTCATATTGGTCCAAAAAAAGGCCAATATTCTCTTCATACGAAGCTATTCAAAGTTGGGCAGTTCTTTGTCAAAGTAGTTTGGACCAAGTTTCCGTTGCTCCAATAATGGGTCTAACTTAATGAGAATGATTTAAAAACTATATTTACACCTTTATAACTTTATATTGGACCAAAAAAAGGCCGGTATTCATTCAAAAAGATTTAAATCTCAAATTAAACCTTCATACGAATCTATTGAAAGTTTGGACGATCTTTGTCGTAGAAGTTTGCACAAGTATTCTGTTGGATCAAAAATGGGTCTAACGTTCTAAAATTAGGTTTATTACTATATTCATATCTTTATCACTTCATATTGGTCCAAAAAAAGGCCAATATTCTCTTCATACGAAGCTATTCAAAGTTGGGCAGTTCTTTGTCAAAGTAGTTTGGACCAAGTTTCCGTTGCTCCAATAATGGGTCTAACATTGTGAGAATGATTTAAAAACTATATTTACACATTTATAACTTTATATTCGTCCAAAAAAAGGCCGGTATTCATTCAAAAAGCTTTAAATCTCAAATTAAACCTTCATACGATTCTATTGAAAGTTTGGACGATCTTTGTCGTAGAAGTTTGCAAAGTTTTCCGTTGGATCAAAAATGGGTCTAACGTTCTTATATTAGGTTTATTACTATATTTATATCTTTATCACTTCATATTGGTCCAAAAAAAGGCCAATATTCTCTTCATACGAAGCTATTCAAAGTTGGGCAGTTCTTTGTCAAAGTAGTTTGGACCAAGTTTCCGTTGCTCCAATAATGGGTCTAACTTAATGAGAATGATTTAAAAACTATATTTACATCTTTATAACTTTATATTGGACCAAAAAAAGGCCGGTATTCATTCAAAAAGCTTTAAATCTCAAATTAAACCTTCATACGAATCTATTGAAAGTTTGGACGATCTTTGTCGTAGAAGTTTGCACAAGTTTTCCGTTGGATCAAAAATGGGTCTAACTTTCTTATATTAGGTTTATTACTGTATTTATATCTTTATCACTTCATATTGGTCCAAAAAAAGGCCAATATTCTCTTCATACGAAGCTATTCAAAGTTGGGCAGTTCTTTGTCAAAGTAGTTTGGACCAAGTTTCCGCTTCTCCAATAATGGGTCTAACTTTTTGAGAATGACTTAAAAACTATATTTACACCTTTATAACTATATATTGGTCCAAAAAAAGGCCGGTATTCATTCAAAAAGCTTTAAATCTCAAATTAAACCTTCATACGAATCTATTGAAAGTTTGGACGATCTTTGTCGTAGAAGTTTGCACAAGTTTTCCGTTGGATCAAAAATGGGTCTAACGTTCTTCTATTAGGTTTATTACTATATTCATATCTTTATCACTTCATATTGGTCCAAAAAAAGGCCAATATTCTCTTCATACGAAGCTATTCAAAGTTGGGCAGTTCTTTGTCAAAGTAGTTTGGACCAAGTTTCCGTTGCTCCAATAATGGGTCTAACTTTGTGAGAATGATTTAAAAACTATATTTACACCTTTATAACTTTATATTGGACCAAAAAAAGGCCGGTATTCATTCAAAAAGATTTAAATCTCAAATTAAACCTTCATACGAATCTATTGAAAGTTTGGACGATCTTTGTCGTAGAAGTTTGCACAAGTATTCCGTTGGATCAAAAATGGGTCTAACTTTCTTATATTAGGTTTATTACTGTATTTATATCTTTATCACTTCATATTGGTCCAAAAAAAGGCCAATATTCTCTTCATACGAAGCTATTCAAAGTTGGGCATTTCTTTGTCAAAGTAGTTTGGACCAAATTTCCGCTTCTCAAATAATGCGTCTAACTTTTTGAGAATGATTTAAAAACTATATTTACACATTTATAACTTTATATTGGTCCAAAAAAAGGCCGGTATTCATTCAAAAAGCTTTAAATCTCAAATTAAACCTTCATACGAATCTATTGAAAGTTTGGACGATCTTTGTCGTAGAAGTTTGCACAACTTTTCCGTTGGATCAAAAATGGGTCTAACGTTCTTATATTAGGTTTATTACTATATTTATATCTTTATCACTTCATATTGGTCCAAAAAAAGGCCAATATTCTCTTCATACGAAGCTATTCAAAGTTGGGCAGTTCTTTGTCAAAGTAGTTTGGACCAAGTTTCCGTTGCTCCAATAATGGGTCTAACTTAATGAGAATGATTTAAAAACTATATTTACATCTTTATAACTTTATATTGGACCAAAAAAAGGCCGGTATTCATTCAAAAAGCTTTAAATCTCAAATTAAACCTTCATACGAATCTATTGAAAGTTTGGACGATCTTTGTCGTAGAAGTTTGCACAAGTTTTCCGTTGGATCAAAAATGGGTCTAACTTTCTTATATTAGGTTTATTACTGTATTTATATCTTTATCACTTCATATTGGTCCAAAAAAAGGCCAATATTCTCTTCATACGAAGCTATTCAAAGTTGGGCAGTTCTTTGTCAAAGTAGTTTGGACCAAGTTTCCGCTTCTCCAATAATGGGTCTAACTTTTTGAGAATGACTTAAAAACTATATTTACACCTTTATAACTATATATTGGTCCAAAAAAAGGCCGGTATTCATTCAAAAAGCTTTAAATCTCAAATTAAACCTTCATACGAATCTATTGAAAGTTTGGACGATCTTTGTCGTAGAAGTTTGCACAAGTTTTCCGTTGGATCAAAAATGGGTCTAACTTTCTTATATTAGGTTTATTACTGTATTTATATCTTTATCACTTCATATTGGTCCAAAAAAAGGCCAATATTCTCTTCATACGAAGCTATTCAAAGTTGGGCATTTCTTTGTCAAAGTAGTTTGGACCAAATTTCCGCTTCTCCAATAATGCGTCTAACTTTTTGAGAATGATTTAAAAACTATATTTACACATTTATAACTTTATATTGGTCCAAAAAAAGGCCGGTATTCATTCAAAAAGCTTTAAATCTCAAATTAAACCTTCATACGAATCTATTGAAAGTTTGGACGATCTTTGTCGTAGAAGTTTGCACAACTTTTCCGTTGGATCAAAAATGGGTCTAACTTTCTTATATTAGGTTTATTACTATATTTATATCTTTATCACTTCATATTGGTCCAAAAAAAGGCCAATATTCTCTTCATACGAAGCTATTCAAAGTTGGACAGTTCTTTGTCAAAGTAGTTTGGACCAAGTTTCCGTTGCTCCAATAATGGGTCTAACTTTTTGAGAATGATTTAAAAACTATATTTACACCTTTATAACTTTATATTGGTCCAAAAAAAGGCCGGTATTCATTCAAAAAGCTTTAAATCTCAAATTAAACCTTCATACGAATCTATTGAAAGTTTGGACGATCTTTGTCGTAGAAGTTTGCACGACTTTTCCGTTGGATCAAAAATGGGTCTAACTTTCTTATATTAGGTTTATTACTATATTTATATCTTTATCACTTCATATTGGTCCAAAAAAAGGCCAATATTCTCTTCATACGAAACTATTCAAAGTTGGGCAGTTCTTTGTCAAAGTAGTTTGGACCAAGTTTCCGTTGCTCCAATAATGGGTCTAACTTAATGAGAATGATTTAAAAACTATATTTACACCTTTATAACTTTATATTGGACCAAAAAAAGGCCGGTATTCATTCAAAAAGATTTAAATCTCAAATTAAACCTTCATACGAATCTATTGAAAGTTTGGACGATCTTTGTCGTAGAAGTTTGCACAAGTATTCTGTTGGATCAAAAATGGGTCTAACGTTCTAAAATTAGGTTTATTACTATATTTATATCTTTATCACTTCATATTGGTCCTAAACGAGGCCAATATTCTCTTCATACGAAGCTATTCAAAGTTGGGCAGTTCTTTGTCAAAGTAGTTTGGACCAAATTTCCGCTTCTCCAATAATGGGTCTAACTTTTTGAGAATGACTTAAAAACTATATTTACACCTTTATAACTATATATTGGTCCAAAAAAAGGCCGGTATTCATTCAAAAAGCTTTAAATCTCAAATTAAACCTTCATACGAATCTATTGAAAGTTTGGACGATCTTTGTCGTAGAAGTTTGCACAACTTTTCCGTTGGATCAAAAATGGGTCTAACTTTCTTATATTAGGTTTATTACTATATTTATATCTTTATCACTTCATATTGGTCCAAAAAAAGGCCAATATTCTCTTCATACGAAACTATTCAAAGTTGGGCAGTTCTTTGTCAAAGTAGTTTGGACCAAGTTTCCGTTGCTCCAATAATGGGTCTAACATTGTGAGAATGATTTAAAAACTATATTTACACATTTATAACTTTATATTCGTCCAAAAAAAGGCCGGTATTCATTCAAAAAGCTTTAAATCTCAAATTAAACCTTCATACGATTCTATTGAAAGTTTGGACGATCTTTGTCGTAGAAGTTTGCAAAGTTTTCCGTTGGATCAAAAATGGGTCTAACGTTCTTATATTAGGTTTATTACTATATTTATATCTTTATCACTTCATATTGGTCCAAAAAAAGGCCAATATTCTCTTCATACGAAGCTATTCAAAGTTGGGCAGTTCTTTGTCAAAGTAGTTTGGACCAAGTTTCCGTTGCTCCAATAATGGGTCTAACTTAATGAGAATGATTTAAAAACTATATTTACATCTTTATAACTTTATATTGGACCAAAAAAAGGCCGGTATTCATTCAAAAAGCTTTAAATCTCAAATTAAACCTTCATACGAATCTATTGAAAGTTTGGACGATCTTTGTCGTAGAAGTTTGCACAAGTTTTCCGTTGGATCAAAAATGGGTCTAACTTTCTTATATTAGGTTTATTACTGTATTTATATCTTTATCACTTCATATTGGTCCAAAAAAAGGCCAATATTCTCTTCATACGAAGCTATTCAAAGTTGGGCAGTTCTTTGTCAAAGTAGTTTGGACCAAGTTTCCGCTTCTCCAATAATGCGTCTAACTTTTTGAGAATGATTTAAAAACTATATTTACACATTTATAACTTTATATTGGTCCAAAAAAAGGCCGGTATTCATTCAAAAAGCTTTAAATCTCAAATTAAACCTTCATACGAATCTATTGAAAGTTTGGACGATCTTTGTCGTAGAAGTTTGCACAACTTTTCCGTTGGATCAAGAATGGGTCTAACTTTCTTATATTAGGTTTATTACTGTATTTATATCTTTATCACTTCATATTGGTCCAAAAAAAGGCCAATATTCTCTTCATACGAAGCTATTCAAAGTTGGGCAGTTCTTTGTCAAAGTAGTTTGGACCAAGTTTCCGCTTCTCCAATAATGGGTCTAACTTTTTGAGAATGACTTAAAAACTATATTTACACCTTTATAACTATATATTGGTCCAAAAAAAGGCCGGTATTCATTCAAAAAGCTTTAAATCTCAAATTAAACCTTCATACGAATCTATTGAAAGTTTGGACGATCTTTGTCGTAGAAGTTTGCACAAGTTTTCCGTTGGATCAAAAATGGGTCTAACTTTCTTATATTAGGTTTATTACTGTATTTATATCTTTATCACTTCATATTGGTCCAAAAAAAGGCCAATATTCTCTTCATACGAAGCTATTCAAAGTTGGGCATTTCTTTGTCAAAGTAGTTTGGACCAAATTTCCGCTTCTCCAATAATGCGTCTAACTTTTTGAGAATGATTTAAAAACTATATTTACACATTTATAACTTTATATTGGTCCAAAAAAAGGCCGGTATTCATTCAAAAAGCTTTAAATCTCAAATTAAACCTTCATACGAATCTATTGAAAGTTTGGACGATCTTTGTCGTAGAAGTTTGCACAACTTTTCCGTTGGATCAAAAATGGGTCTAACTTTCTTATATTAGGTTTATTACTATATTTATATCTTTATCACTTCATATTGGTCCAAAAAAAGGCCAATATTCTCTTCATACGAAGCTATTCAAAGTTGGACAGTTCTTTGTCAAAGTAGTTTGGACCAAGTTTCCGTTGCTCCAATAATGGGTCTAACTTTTTGAGAATGATTTAAAAACTATATTTACACCTTTATAACTTTATATTGGTCCAAAAAAAGGCCGGTATTCATTCAAAAAGCTTTAAATCTCAAATTAAACCTTCATACGAATCTATTGAAAGTTTGGACGATCTTTGTCGTAGAAGTTTGCACGACTTTTCCGTTGGATCAAAAATGGGTCTAACTTTCTTATATTAGGTTTATTACTATATTTATATCTTTATCACTTCATATTGGTCCAAAAAAAGGCCAATATTCTCTTCATACGAAACTATTCAAAGTTGGGCAGTTCTTTGTCAAAGTAGTTTGGACCAAGTTTCCGTTGCTCCAATAATGGGTCTAACTTAATGAGAATGATTTAAAAACTATATTTACACCTTTATAACTTTATATTGGACCAAAAAAAGGCCGGTATTCATTCAAAAAGATTTAAATCTCAAATTAAACCTTCATACGAATCTATTGAAAGTTTGGACGATCTTTGTCGTAGAAGTTTGCACAAGTATTCTGTTGGATCAAAAATGGGTCTAACGTTCTAAAATTAGGTTTATTACTATATTTATATCTTTATCACTTCATATTGGTCCTAAACGAGGCCAATATTCTCTTCATACGAAGCTATTCAAAGTTGGGCAGTTCTTTGTCAAAGTAGTTTGGACCAAATTTCCGCTTCTCCAATAATGGGTCTAACTTTTTGAGAATGACTTAAAAACTATATTTACACCTTTATAACTATATATTGGTCCTAAAAAAGGCCGGTATTCATTCAAAAAGCTTTAAATCTCAAATTAAACCTTCATACGAATCTATTGAAAGTTTGGACGATCTTTGTCGTAGAAGTTTGCACAACTTTTCCGTTGGATCAAAAATGGGTCTAACTTTCTTATATTAGGTTTATTACTATATTTATATCTTTATCACTTCATATTGGTCCAAAAAAAGGCCAATATTCTCTTCATACGAAACTATTCAAAGTTGGGCAGTTCTTTGTCAAAGTAGTTTGGACCAAGTTTCCGTTGCTCCAATAATGGGTCTAACATTGTGAGAATGATTTAAAAACTATATTTACACATTTATAACTTTATATTCGTCCAAAAAAAGGCCGGTATTCATTCAAAAAGCTTTAAATCTCAAATTAAACCTTCATACGATTCTATTGAAAGTTTGGACGATCTTTGTCGTAGAAGTTTGCAAAGTTTTCCGTTGGATCAAAAATGGGTCTAACGTTCTTATATTAGGTTTATTACTATATTTATATCTTTATCACTTCATATTGGTCCAAAAAAAGGCCAATATTCTCTTCATACGAAGCTATTCAAAGTTGGGCAGTTCTTTGTCAAAGTAGTTTGGACCAAGTTTCCGTTGCTCCAATAATGGGTCTAACTTAATGAGAATGATTTAAAAACTATATTTACATCTTTATAACTTTATATTGGACCAAAAAAAGGCCGGTATTCATTCAAAAAGCTTTAAATCTCAAATTAAACCTTCATACGAATCTATTGAAAGTTTGGACGATCTTTGTCGTAGAAGTTTGCACAAGTTTTCCGTTGGATCAAAAATGGGTCTAACTTTCTTATATTAGGTTTATTACTGTATTTATATCTTTATCACTTCATATTGGTCCAAAAAAAGGCCAATATTCTCTTCATACGAAGCTATTCAAAGTTGGGCAGTTCTTTGTCAAAGTAGTTTGGACCAAGTTTCCGCTTCTCCAATAATGGGTCTAACTTTTTGAGAATGACTTAAAAACTATATTTACACCTTTATAACTATATATTGGTCCAAAAAAAGGCCGGTATTCATTCAAAAAGCTTTAAATCTCAAATTAAACCTTCATACGAATCTATTGAAAGTTTGGACGATCTTTGTCGTAGAAGTTTGCAGAAGTTTTCCGTTGGATCAAAAATGGGTCTAACTTTCTTATATTAGGTTTATTACTGTATTTATATCTTTATCACTTCATATTGGTCCAAAAAAAGGCCAATATTCTCTTCATACGAAGCTATTCAAAGTTGGGCATTTCTTTGTCAAAGTAGTTTGGACCAAATTTCCGCTTCTCCAATAATGCGTCTAACTTTTTGAGAATGATTTAAAAACTATATTTACACATTTATAACTTTATATTGGTCCAAAAAAAGGCCGGTATTCATTCAAAAAGCTTTAAATCTCAAATTAAACCTTCATACGAATCTATTGAAAGTTTGGACGATCTTTGTCGTAGAAGTTTGCACAACTTTTCCGTTGGATCAAAAATGGGTCTAACGTTCTTATATTAGGTTTATTACTATATTTATATCTTTATCACTTCATATTGGTCCAAAAAAGGCCAATATTCTCTTCATACGAAGCTATTCAAAGTTGGGCAGTTCTTTGTCAAAGTAGTTTGGACCAAGTTTCCGTTGCTCCAATAATGGGTCTAACTTAATGAGAATGATTTAAAAACTATATTTACATCTTTATAACTTTATATTGGACCAAAAAAAGGCCGGTATTCATTCAAAAAGCTTTAAATCTCAAATTAAACCTTCATACGAATCTATTGAAAGTTTGGACGATCTTTGTCGTAGAAGTTTGCACAAGTTTTCCGTTGGATCAAAAATGGGTCTAACTTTCTTATATTAGGTTTATTACTGTATTTATATCTTTATCACTTCATATTGGTCCAAAAAAAGGCCAATATTCTCTTCATACGAAGCTATTCAAAGTTGGGCAGTTCTTTGTCAAAGTAGTTTGGACCAAGTTTCCGCTTCTCCAATAATGGGTCTAACTTTTTGAGAATGACTTAAAAACTATATTTACACCTTTATAACTATATATTGGTCCAAAAAAAGGCCGGTATTCATTCAAAAAGCTTTAAATCTCAAATTAAACCTTCATACGAATCTATTGAAAGTTTGGACGATCTTTGTCGTAGAAGTTTGCACAAGTTTTCCGTTGGATCAAAAATGGGTCTAACTTTCTTATATTAGGTTTATTACTGTATTTATATCTTTATCACTTCATATTGGTCCAAAAAAAGGCCAATATTCTCTTCATACGAAGCTATTCAAAGTTGGGCATTTCTTTGTCAAAGTAGTTTGGACCAAATTTCCGCTTCTCCAATAATGCGTCTAACTTTTTGAGAATGATTTAAAAACTATATTTACACATTTATAACTTTATATTGGTCCAAAAAAAGGCCGGTATTCATTCAAAAAGCTTTAAATCTCAAATTAAACCTTCATACGAATCTATTGAAAGTTTGGACGATCTTTGTCGTAGAAGTTTGCACAACTTTTCCGTTGGATAAAAAATGGGTCTAACTTTCTTATATTAGGTTTATTACTATATTTATATCTTTATCACTTCATATTGGTCCAAAAAAAGGCCAATATTCTCTTCATACGAAGCTATTCAAAGTTGGACAGTTCTTTGTCAAAGTAGTTTGGACCAAGTTTCCGTTGCTCCAATAATGGGTCTAACTTTTTGAGAATGATTTAAAAACTATATTTACACCTTTATAACTTTATATTGGTCCAAAAAAAGGCCGGTATTCATTCAAAAAGCTTTAAATCTCAAATTAAACCTTCATACGAATCTATTGAAAGTTTGGACGATCTTTGTCGTAGAAGTTTGCACGACTTTTCCGTTGGATCAAAAATGGGTCTAACTTTCTTATATTAGGTTTATTACTATATTTATATCTTTATCACTTCATATTGGTCCAAAAAAAGGCCAATATTCTCTTCATACGAAACTATTCAAAGTTGGGCAGTTCTTTGTCAAAGTAGTTTGGACCAAGTTTCCGTTGCTCCAATAATGGGTCTAACTTAATGAGAATGATTTAAAAACTATATTTACACCTTTATAACTTTATATTGGACCAAAAAAAGGCCGGTATTCATTCAAAAAGATTTAAATCTCAAATTAAACCTTCATACGAATCTATTGAAAGTTTGGACGATCTTTGTCGTAGAAGTTTGCACAAGTATTCTGTTGGATCAAAAATGGGTCTAACGTTCTAAAATTAGGTTTATTACTATATTTATATCTTTATCACTTCATATTGGTCCTAAACGAGGCCAATATTCTCTTCATACGAAGCTATTCAAAGTTGGGCAGTTCTTTGTCAAAGTAGTTTGGACCAAGTTTCCGCTTCTCCAATAATGGGTCTAACTTTTTGAGAATGACTTAAAAACTATATTTACACCTTTATAACTATATATTGGTCCAAAAAAAGGCCGGTATTCATTCAAAAAGCTTTAAATCTCAAATTAAACCTTCATACGAATCTATTGAAAGTTTGGACGATCTTTGTCGTAGAAGTTTGCACAAGTTTTCCGTTGGATCAAAAATGGGTCTAACTTTCTTATATTAGGTTTATTACTGTATTTATATCTTTATCACTTCATATTGGTCCAAAAAAAGGCCAATATTCTCTTCATACGAAGCTATTCAAAGTTGGGCAGTTCTTTGTCAAAGTAGTTTGGACCAAGTTTCCGCTTCTCCAATAATGGGTCTAACTTTTTGAGAATGATTTAAAAACTATATTTACACATTTATAACTTTATATTGGTCCAAAAAAAGGCCGGTATTCATTCAAAAAGCTTTAAATCTCAAATTAAACCTTCATACGAATCTATTGAAAGTTTGGACGATCTTTGTCGTAGAAGTTTGCACAACTTTTCCGTTGGATCAAAAATGGGTCTAACTTTCTTATATTAGGTTTATTACTATATTTATATCTTTATCACTTCATATTGGTCCAAAAAAAGGCCAATATTCTCTTCATACGAAGCTATTCAAAGTTGGACAGTTCTTTGTCAAAGTAGTTTGGACCAAGTTTCCGTTGCTCCAATAATGGGTCTAACTTTTTGAGAATGATTTAAAAACTATATTTACACCTTTATAACTTTATATTGGTCCAAAAAAAGGCCGGTATTCATTCAAAAAGCTTTAAATCTCAAATTAAACCTTCATACGAATCTATTGAAAGTTTGGACGATCTTTGTCGTAGAAGTTTGCACAAGTTTTCCGTTGGATCAAAAATGGGTCTAACGTTCTTATATTAGGTTTATTACTATATTTATATCTTTATCACTTCATATTGGTCCAAAAAAAGGCCAATATTCTCTTCATACGAAGCTATTCAAAGTTGGGCAGTTCTTTGTCAAAGTAGTTTGGACCAAGTTTCCGTTGCTCCAATAATGGGTCTAACTTAATGAGAATGATTTAAAAACTATATTTACACCTTTATAACTTTATATTGGACCAAAAAAAGGCCGGTATTCATTCAAAAAGCTTTAAATCTCAAATTAAACCTTCATACGAATCTATTGAAAGTTTGGACGATCTTTGTCGTAGAAGTTTGCACAAGTTTTCCGTTGGATCAAAAATGGGTCTAACGTTCTTATATTAGGTTTATTACTATATTTATATCTTTATCACTTCATATTGGTCCAAAAAAAGGCCAATATTCTCTTCATACGAAGCTATTCAAAGTTGGGCAGTTCTTTGTCAAAGTAGTTTGGACCAAGTTTCCGTTGCTCCAATAATGGGTCTAACTTAATGAGAATGATTTAAAAACTATATATACACCTTTATAACTATATATTGGTCCAAAAAAAGGCCGGTATTCATTCAAAAAGCTTTAAATCTCAAATTAAACCTTCATACGAATCTATTGAAAGTTTGGACGATCTTTGTCGTAGAAGTTTGCACAAGTTTTCTGTTGGATCAAAAATGGGTCTAACGTTCTAAAATTAGGTTTATTACTATATTTATATCTTTATCACTTCATATTGGTCCTAAACGAGGCCAATATTCTCTTCATACGAAGCTATTCAAAGTTGGGCAGTTCTTTGTCAAAGTAGTTTGGACCAAGTTTCCGCTTCTCCAATAATGGGTCTAACTTTTTGAGAATGACTTAAAAACTATATTTACACCTTTATAACTATATATTGGTCCAAAAAAAGGCTGGTATTCATTCAAAAAGCTTTAAATCTCAAATTAAACCTTCATACGAATCTATTGAAAGTTTGGACGATCTTTGTCGTAGAAGTTTGCACAAGTTTTCCGTTGGATCAAAAATGGGTCTAACTTTCTTATATTAGGTTTATTACTGTATTTATATCTTTATCACTTCATATTGGTCCAAAAAAAGGCCAATATTCTCTTCATACGAAGCTATTCAAAGTTGGGCAGTTCTTTGTCAAAGTAGTTTGGACCAAGTTTCCGCTTCTCCAATAATGCGTCTAACTTTTTGAGAATGATTTAAAAACTATATTTACACATTTATAACTTTATATTGGTCCAAAAAAAGGCCGGTATTCATTCAAAAAGCTTTAAATCTCAAATTAAACCTTCATACGAATCTATTGAAAGTTTGGACGATCTTTGTCGTAGAAGTTTGCACAACTTTTCCGTTGGATCAAAAATGGGTCTAACTTTCTTATATTAGGTTTATTACTGTATTTATATCTTTATCACTTCATATTGGTCCAAAAAAAGGCCAATATTCTCTTCATACGAAGCTATTCAAAGTTGGGCAGTTCTTTGTCAAAGTAGTTTGGACCAAGTTTCCGCTTCTCCAATAATGCGTCTAACTTTTTGAGAATGATTTAAAAACTATATTTACACATTTATAACTTTATATTGGTCCAAAAAAAGGCCGGTATTCATTCAAAAAGCTTTAAATCTCACATTAAACCTTCATACGAATCTATTGAAAGTTTGGACGATCTTTGTCGTAGAAGTTTGCACAACTTTTCCGTTGGATCAAAAATGGGTCTAACTTTCTTATATTAGGTTTATTACTATATTTATATCTTTATCACTTCATATTGGTCCAAAAAAAGGCCAATATTCTCTTCATACGAAGCTATTCAAAGTTGGACAGTTCTTTGTCAAAGTAGTTTGGACCAAGTTTCCGTTGCTCCAATAATGGGTCTAACTTTTTGAGAATGATTTAAAAACTATATTTACACATTTATAACTTTATATTGGTCCAAAAAAAGGCCGGTATTCATTCAAAAAGCTTTAAATCTCAAATTAAACCTTCATACGAATCTATTGAAAGTTTGGACGATCTTTGTCGTAGAAGTTTGCACAACTTTTCCGTTGGATCAAAAATGGGTCTAACTTTCTTATATTAGGTTTATTACTATATTTATATCTTTATCACTTCATATTGGTCCAAAAAAAGGCCAATATTCTCTTCATACGAAACTATTCAAAGTTGGGCAGTTCTTTGTCAAAGTAGTTTGGACCAAGTTTCCGTTGCTCCAATAATGGGTCTAACTTAATGAGAATGATTTAAAAACTATATTTACACCTTTATAACTTTATATTGGACCAAAAAAAGGCCGGTATTCATTCAAAAAGATTTAAATCTCAAATTAAACCTTCATACGAATCTATTGAAAGTTTGGACGATCTTTGTCGTAGAAGTTTGCACAAGTATTCTGTTGGATCAAAAATGGGTCTAACGTTCTAAAATTAGGTTTATTACTATATTTATATCTTTATCACTTCATATTGGTCCTAAACGAGGCCAATATTCTCTTCATACGAAGCTATTCAAAGTTGGGCAGTTCTTTGTCAAAGTAGTTTGGACCAAGTTTCCGCTTCTCCAATAATGGGTCTAACTTTTTGAGAATGACTTAAAAACTATATTTACACCTTTATAACTATATATTGGTCCAAAAAAAGGCCGGTATTCATTCAAAAAGCTTTAAATCTCAAATTAAACCTTCATACGAATCTATTGAAAGTTTGGACGATCTTTGTCGTAGAAGTTTGCACAAGTTTTCCGTTGGATCAAAAATGGGTCTAACTTTCTTATATTAGGTTTATTACTGTATTTATATCTTTATCACTTCATATTGGTCCAAAAAAAGGCCAATATTCTCTTCATACGAAGCTATTCAAAGTTGGGCAGTTCTTTGTCAAAGTAGTTTGGACCAAGTTTCCGCTTCTCCAATAATGGGTCTAACTTTTTGAGAATGATTTAAAAACTATATTTACACATTTATAACTTTATATTGGTCCAAAAAAAGGCCGGTATTCATTCAAAAAGCTTTAAATCTCAAATTAAACCTTCATACGAATCTATTGAAAGTTTGGACGATCTTTGTCGTAGAAGTTTGCACAACTTTTCCGTTGGATCAAAAATGGGTCTAACTTTCTTATATTAGGTTTATTACTATATTTATATCTTTATCACTTCATATTGGTCCAAAAAAAGGCCAATATTCTCTTCATACGCAGCTATTCAAAGTTGGACAGTTCTTTGTCAAAGTAGTTTGGACCAAGTTTCCGTTGCTCCAATAATGGGTCTAACTTTTTGAGAATGATTTAAAAACTATATTTACACCTTTATAAATTTATATTGGTCCAAAAAAAGGCCGGTATTCATTCAAAAAGCTTTAAATCTCAAATTAAACCTTCATACGAATCTATTGAATGTTTGGACGATCTTTGTCGTAGAAGTTTGCACAAGTTTTCCGTTGGATCAAAAATGGGTCTAACGTTCTTATATTAGGTTTATTACTATATTTATATCTTTATCACTTCATATTGGTCCAAAAAAAGGCCAATATTCTCTTCATACGAAGCTATTCAAAGTTGGGCAGTTCTTTGTCAAAGTAGTTTGGACCAAGTTTCCGTTGCTCCAATAATGGGTCTAACTTAATGAGAATGATTTAAAAACTATATTTACACCTTTATAACTTTATATTGGACCAAAAAAAGGCCGGTATTCATTCAAAAAGCTTTAAATCTCAAATTAAACCTTCATACGAATCTATTGAAAGTTTGGACGATCTTTGTCGTAGAAGTTTGCACAAGTTTTCCGTTGGATCAAAAATGGGTCTAACGTTCTTATATTAGGTTTATTACTATATTTATATCTTTATCACTTCATATTGGTCCAAAAAAAGGCCAATATTCTCTTCATACGAAGCTATTCAAAGTTGGGCAGTTCTTTGTCAAAGTAGTTTGGACCAAGTTTCCGTTGCTCCAATAATGGGTCTAACTTAATGAGAATGATTTAAAAACTATATATACACCTTTATAACTATATATTGGTCCAAAAAAAGGCCGGTATTCATTCAAAAAGCTTTAAATCTCAAATTAAACCTTCATACGAATCTATTGAAAGTTTGGACGATCTTTGTCGTAGAAGTTTGCACAAGTTTTCTGTTGGATCAAAAATGGGTCTAACGTTCTAAAATTAGGTTTATTACTATATTTATATCTTTATCACTTCATATTGGTCCTAAACGAGGCCAATATTCTCTTCATACGAAGCTATTCAAAGTTGGGCAGTTCTTTGTCAAAGTAGTTTGGACCAAGTTTCCGCTTCTCCAATAATGGGTCTAACTTTTTGAGAATGACTTAAAAACTATATTTACACCTTTATAACTATATATTGGTCCAAAAAAAGGCTGGTATTCATTCAAAAAGCTTTAAATCTCAAATTAAACCTTCATACGAATCTATTGAAAGTTTGGACGATCTTTGTCGTAGAAGTTTGCACAAGTTTTCCGTTGGATCAAAAATGGGTCTAACTTTCTTATATTAGGTTTATTACTGTATTTATATCTTTATCACTTCATATTGGTCCAAAAAAAGGCCAATATTCTCTTCATACGAAGCTATTCAAAGTTGGGCAGTTCTTTGTCAAAGTAGTTTGGACCAAGTTTCCGCTTCTCCAATAATGCGTCTAACTTTTTGAGAATGATTTAAAAACTATATTTACACATTTATAACTTTATATTCGTCCAAAAATAGGCCGGTATTCATTCAAAAAGCTTTAAATCTCAAATTAAACCTTCATACGAATCTATTGAAAGTTTGGACGATCTTTGTCGTAGAAGTTTGCACAACTTTTCCGTTGGATCAAAAATGGGTCTAACTTTCTTATATTAGGTTTATTACTATATTTATATCTTTATCACTTCATATTGGTCCAAAAAAAGGCCAATATTCTCTTCATACGAAGCTATTCAATGTTGGACAGTTCTTTGTCAAAGTAGTTTGGACCAAGTTTCCGTTGCTCCAATAATGGGTCTAACTTTTTGAGAATGATTTAAAAACTATATTTACACCTTTATAACTTTATATTGGTCCAAAAAAAGGCCGGTATTCATTCAAAAAGCTTTAAATCTCAAATTAAACCTTCATACGAATCTATTGAAAGTTTGGACGATCTTTGTCGTAGAAGTTTGCACAAGTTTTCCGTTGGATCAAAAATGGGTCTAACGTTCTTATATTAGGTTTATTACTATATTTATATCTTTATCACTTCATATTGGTCCAAAAAAAGGCCAATATTCTCTTCATACGAAGCTATTCAAAGTTGGGCAGTTCTTTGTCAAAGTAGTTTGGACCAAGTTTCCGTTGCTCCAATAATGGGTCTAACTTAATGAGAATGATTTAAAAACTATATATACACCTTTATAACTATATATTGGTCCAAAAAAAGGCCGGTATTCATTCAAAAAGCTTTAAATCTCAAATTAAACCTTCATACGAATCTATTGAAAGTTTGGACGATCTTTGTCGTAGAAGTTTGCACAAGTTTTCTGTTGGATCAAAAATGGGTCTAACGTTCTAAAATTAGGTTTATTACTATATTTATATCTTTATCACTTCATATTGGTCCTAAACGAGGCCAATATTCTCTTCATACGAAGCTATTCAAAGTTGGGCAGTTCTTTGTCAAAGTAGTTTGGACCAAGTTTCCGCTTCTCCAATAATGGGTCTAACTTTTTGAGAATGACTTAAAAACTATATTTACACCTTTATAACTATATATTGGTCCAAAAAAAGGCCTGTATTCATTCAAAAAGCTTTAAATCTCAAATTAAACCTTCATACGAATCTATTGAAAGTTTGGACGATCTTTGTCGTAGAAGTTTGCACAAGTTTTCCGTTGGATCAAAAATGGGTCTAACTTTCTTATATTAGGTTTATTACTGTATTTATATCTTTATCACTTCATATTGGTCCAAAAAAAGGCCAATATTCTCTTCATACGAAGCTATTCAAAGTTGGGCAGTTCTTTGTCAAAGTAGTTTGGACCAAGTTTCCGCTTCTCCAATAATGCGTCTAACTTTTTGAGAATGATTTAAAAACTATATTTACACATTTATAACTTTATATTGGTCCAAAAAAAGGCCGGTATTCATTCAAAAAGCTTTAAATCTCAAATTAAACCTTCATACGAATCTATTGAAAGTTTGGACGATCTTTGTCGTAGAAGTTTGCACAACTTTTCCGTTGGATCAAAAATGGGTCTAACTTTCTTATATTAGGTTTATTACTGTATTTATATCTTTATCACTTCATATTGGTCCAAAAAAAGGCCAATATTCTCTTCATACGAAGCTATTCAAAGTTGGGCAGTTCTTTGTCAAAGTAGTTTGGACCAAGTTTCCGCTTCTCCAATAATGCGTCTAACTTTTTGAGAATGATTTAAAAACTATATTTACACATTTATAACTTTATATTGGTCCAAAAAAAGGCCGGTATTCATTCAAAAAGCTTTAAATCTCACATTAAACCTTCATACGAATCTATTGAAAGTTTGGACGATCTTTGTCGTAGAAGTTTGCACAACTTTTCCGTTGGATCAAAAATGGGTCTAACTTTCTTATATTAGGTTTATTACTATATTTATATCTTTATCACTTCATATTGGTCCAAAAAAAGGCCAATATTCTCTTCATACGAAGCTATTCAAAGTTGGACAGTTCTTTGTCAAAGTAGTTTGGACCAAGTTTCCGTTGCTCCAATAATGGGTCTAACTTTTTGAGAATGATTTAAAAACTATATTTACACCTTTATAACTTTATATTGGTCCAAAAAAAGGCCGGTATTCATTCAAAAAGCTTTAAATCTCAAATTAAACCTTCATACGAATCTATTGAAAGTTTGGACGATCTTTGTCGTAGAAGTTTGCACAAGTTTTCCGTTGGATCAAAAATGGGTCTAACGTTCTTATATTAGGTTTATTACTATATTTATATCTTTATCACTTCATATTGGTCCAAAAAAAGGCCAATATTCTCTTCATACGAAGCTATTCAAAGTTGGGCAGTTCTTTGTCAAAGTAGTTTGGACCAAGTTTCCGTTGCTCCAATAATGGGTCTAACTTAATGAGAATGATTTAAAAACTATATTTACACCTTTATAAATTTATATTGGACCAAAAAAAGGCCGGTATTCATTCAAAAAGCTTTAAATCTCAAATTAAACCTTCATACGAATCTATTGAAAGTTTGGACGATCTTTGTCGTAGAAGTTTGCACAAGTTTTCCGTTGGATCAAAAATGGGTCTAACTTTCTTATATTAGGTTTATTACTGTATTTATATCTTTATCACTTCATATTGGTCCAAAAAAAGGCCAATATTCTCTTCATACGAAGCTATTCAAAGTTGGGCAGTTCTTTGTCATAGTAGTTTGGACCAAATTTCCGCTTCTCCAAAAATGGGTCTAACTTTTTGAGAATGATTTAAAAACTATATTTACACATTTATAACTTTATATTGTTCCAAAAAAAGGCCGGTATTCATTCAAAAAGCTATAAATCTCAAATTAAACCTTCATACGAATCTATTGAAAGTTTGGACGATCTTTGTCGTAGAAGTTTGCACAAGTTTTCCGTTGGATCAAAAATGGGTGTAACGTTCTTATATTAGGTTTATTACTATATTCATATCTTTATCACTTCATATTGGTCCAAAAAAAGGCCAATATTCTCTTCATACGAAGCTATTCAAAGTTGGACAGTTCTTTGTCAAAGTAGTTTGGACCAAGTTTTCGTTGCTCCAATAATGGGTCTAACTTAATGAGAATGATTTAAAAACTATATTTACACCCTTATAACTTTATATTGGTCCTAAAAAAGGCCGGTATTCATTCAAAAAGCTTTAAATCTCAAATTAAACCTTCATACGAATCTATTGAAAGTTTGGACGATCTTTGTCGTAGAAGTTTGCCCAAGTTTTCTGTTGGATCAAAAATGGGTCTAACGTTCTTATATTAGGTTTATTACTATATTTATATCTTTATCACTTCATATTGGTCCAAAAAAAGGCCAATATTCTCTTCATACGAAGCTATTCAAAGTTGGACAGTTCTTTGTCAAAGTAGTTTGGACCAAGTTTCCGTTGCTCCAATAATGGGTCTAACTTTTTGAGAATGATTTAAAAACTATATTTACACCTTTATAACTTATATTGGTCCAAAAAAAGGCTGGTATTCATTCAAAAAGCTTTAAATCTCAAATTAAACCTTCATACGAATCTGTTGAAAGTTTGGACGATCTTTGTCGTAGAAGTTTGCACAAGTTTTCCGTTGGATCAAAAATGGGTCTAACTTTCTTATATTAGGTTTATTACTATATTTATATCTTTATCACTTCATATTGGTCCAAAAAAAGGCCAATATTCTCTTCATACGAAGCTATTCAAAGTTGGACAGTTCTTTGTCAAAGTAGTTTGGACCAAGTTTCCGTTGCTCCAATAATGGGTCTAACTTAATGAGAATGATTTAAAAACTATATTTACACCTTTATAACTTTATATTGGACCAAAAAAAGGCCGGTATTCATTCAAAAAGCTTTAAATCTCAAATTAAACCTTCATACGAATCTATTGAAAGTTTGGACGATCTTTGTCGTAGAAGTTTGCACAAGTTTTCTGTTGGATCAAAAATGGGTCTAACGTTCTTATATTAGGTTTATTACTATATTTATATCTTTATCACTTCATATTGGTCCAAAAAAAGGCCAATATTCTCTTCATACGAAGATATTCAAAGTTGGACAGTTCTTTGTCAAAGTAGTTTGGACCAAGTTTCCGTTGCTCCAATAATGGGTCTAACTTTTTGAGAATGATTTAAAAACTATATTTACACCTTTATAACTTATATTGGTCCAAAAAAAGGCTGGTATTCATTCAAAAAGCTTTAAATCTCAAATTAAACCTTCATACGAATCTGTTGAAAGTTTGGACGATCTTTGTCGTAGAAGTTTGCACAAGTTTTCCGTTGGATCAAAAATGGGTCTAACTTTCTTATATTAGGTTTATTACTATATTTATATCTTTATCACTTCATATTGGTCCAAAAAAAGGCCAATATTCTCTTCATACGAAGCTATTCAAAGTTGGACAGTTCTTTGTCAAAGTAGTTTGGACCAAGTTTCCGTTGCTCCAATAATGGGTCTAACTTAATGAGAATGATTTAAAAACTATATTTACACCTTTATAACTTTATATTGGACCAAAAAAAGGCCGGTATTCATTCAAAAAGCTTTAAATCTAAAATTAAACCTTCATACGAATCTATTGAAAGTTTGGACGATCTTTGTCGTAGAAGTTTGCACAAGTTTTCTGTTGGATCAAAAATGGGTCTAACGTTCTTATATTAGGTTTATTACTATATATATATTCATATCTTTATCACTTCATATTGGTCCAAAAAAAGGCCAATATTCTCTTCATACGAAGCTATTCAAAGTTGGGCAGTTCTTTGTCAAAGTAGTTTGGACCAAGTTTCCGTTGCTCCAATAATGGGTCTAACATTGTGAGAATGATTTAAAAACTATATTTACACATTTATAACTTTATATTGGTCCAAAAAAAGGCCGGTATTCATTCAAAAAGCTTTAAATCTCAAATTAAACCTTCATACGAATCTATTGAAAGTTTGGACGATCTTTGTCGTAGAAGTTTGCAAAGTTTTCCGTTGGATCAAAAATGGGTCTAACGTTCTTATATTAAGTTTATTACTATATTTATATCTTTATCACTTCATATTGGTCCAAAAAAAGGCCAATATTCTCTTCATACGAAGCTATTCAAAGTTGGGCAGTTCTTTGTCAAAGTAGTTTGGATCAAGTTTCCGTTGCTCCAATAATGGGTCTAACTTAATGAGAATGATTTAAAAACTATATTTACACCTTTATAACTTTATATTGGACCAAAAAAAGGCCGGTATTCATTCAAAAAGCTTTAAATCTCAAATTAAACCTTCATACGAATCTATTGAAAGTTTGGACGATCTTTGTCGTAGAAGTTTGCACAAGTTTTCTGTTGGATCAAAAATGGGTCTAACGTTCTAAAATTAGGTTTATTACTATATTTATATCTTTATCACTTCATATTGGTCCTAAACGAGGCCAATATTCTCTTCATACAAAGCTATTCAAAGTTGGGCAGTTCTTTGTCAAAGTAGTTTGGACCAAGTTTCCGCTTCTCCAATAATGGGTTTAACTTTTTGAGAATGACTTAAAAACTATATTTACACCTTTATAACTATATATTGGTCCAAAAAAAGGCCGGTATTCATTCAAAAAGCTTTAAATCTCAAATTAAACCTTCATACGAATCTATTGAAAGTTTCGACGATCTTTGTCGTAGAAGTTTGCACAAGTTTTCTGTTGGATCAAAAATGGGTCTAACGTTCTTATATTAGGTTTATTACTATATATATATTCATATCTTTATCACTTCATATTGGTCCAAAAAAAGGCCAATATTCTCTTCATACGAAGCTATTCAAAGTTGGGCAGTTCTTTGTCAAAGTAGTTTGGACCAAGTTTCCGTTGCTCCAATAATGGGTCTAACATTGTGAGAATGATTTAAAAACTATATTTACACATTTATAACTTTATATTGGTCCAAAAAAAGGCCGGTATTCATTCAAAAAGCTTTAAATCTCAAATTAAACCTTCATACGAATCTATTGAAAGTTTGGACGATCTTTGTCGTAGAAGTTTGCAAAGTTTTCCGTTGGATCAAAAATGGGTCTAACGTTCTTATATTAAGTTTATTACTATATTTATATCTTTATCACTTCATATTGGTCCAAAAAAAGGCCAATATTCTCTTCATACGAAGCTATTCAAAGTTGGGCAGTTCTTTGTCAAAGTAGTTTGGATCAAGTTTCCGTTGCTCCAATAATGGGTCTAACTTAATGAGAATGATTTAAAAACTATATTTACACCTTTATAACTTTATATTGGACCAAAAAAAGGCCGGTATTCATTCAAAAAGCTTTAAATCTCAAATTAAACCTTCATACGAATCTATTGAAAGTTTGGACGATCTTTGTCGTAGAAGTTTGCACAAGTTTTCTGTTGGATCAAAAATGGGTCTAACGTTCTAAAATTAGGTTTATTACTATATTTATATCTTTATCACTTCATATTGGTCCTAAACGAGGCCAATATTCTCTTCATACGAAGCTATTCAAAGTTGGGCAGTTCTTTGTCAAAGTAGTTTGGACCAAGTTTCCGCTTCTCCAATAATGGGTTTAACTTTTTGAGAATGACTTAAAAACTATATTTACACCTTTATAACTATATATTGGTCCAAAAAAAGGCCGGTATTCATTCAAAAAGCTTTAAATCTCAAATTAAACCTTCATACGAATCTATTGAAAGTTTCGACGATCTTTGTCGTAGAAGTTTGCACAAGTTTTCCGTTGGATCAAAAATGGGTCTAACTTTCTTATATTAGGTTTATTACTGTATTTATATCTTTATAACTTCATATTGGTCCAAAAAAAGGCCAATATTCTCTTCATACGAAGCTATTCAAAGTTGGGCAGCTCTTTGTCAAAGTAGTTTGGACCAAGTTTCCGCTTCTCCAATAATGGGTCTAACTTTTTGAGAATGATTTAAAAACTATATTTACACATTTATAACTTTATATTGGTCCAAAAAAAGGCCGGTATTCATTCAAAAAGCTTTAAATCTCAAATTAAACCTTCATACGAATCTATTGAAAGTTTGGACGATCTTTGTCGTAGAAGTTTGCACAACTTTTCCGTTGGATCAAAAATGGGTCTAACTTTCTTATATTAGGTTTATTACTATATTTATATCTTTATCACTTCATATTGGTCCAAAAAAAGGCCAATATTCTCTTCATACGAAGCTATTCAAAGTTGGACAGTTCTTTGTCAAAGTAGTTTGGACCAAGTTTCCGTTGCTCCAATAATGGGTCTAACTTTTTGAGAATGATTTAAAAACTATATTTACACCTTTATAACTTTATATTGGTCCAAAAAAAGGCCGGTATTCATTCAAAAAGCTTTAAATCTCAAATTAAACCTTCATACGAATCTATTGAAAGTTTGGACGATCTTTGTCGTAGAAGTTTGCACAAGTTTTCCGTTGGATCAAAAATGGGTCTAACGTTCTTATATTAGGTTTATTACTATATTTATATCTTTATCACTTCATATTGGTCCAAAAAAAGGCCAATATTCTCTTCATACGAAGCTATTCAAAGTTGGGCAGTTCTTTGTCAAAGTAGTTTGGACCAAGTTTCCGTTGCTCCAATAATGGGTCTAACTTAATGAGAATGATTTAAAAACTATATTTACACCTTTATAACTTTATATTGGACCAAAAAAAGGCCGGTATTCATTCAAAAAGCTTTAAATCTCAAATTAAACCTTCATACGAATCTATTGAAAGTTTGGACGATCTTTGTCGTAGAAGTTTGCACAAGTTTTCCGTTGGATCAAAAATGGGTCTAACGTTCTTATATTAGGTTTATTACTATATTTATATCTTTATCACTTCATATTGGTCCAAAAAAAGGCCAATATTCTCTTCATACGAAGCTATTCAAAGTTGGGCAGTTCTTTGTCAAAGTAGTTTGGACCAAGTTTCCGTTGCTCCAATAATGGGTCTAACTTAATGAGAATGATTTAAAAACTATATTTACACCTTTATAACTTTATATTGGACCAAAAAAAGGCCGGTATTCATTCAAAAAGGTTTAAATCTCAAATTAAACCTTCATACGAATCTATTGAAAGTTTGGACGATCTTTGTCGTAGAAGTTTGCACAAGTTTTCTGTTGGATCAAAAATGGGTCTAACGTTCTAAAATTAGGTTTATTACTATATTTATATCTTTATCACTTCATATTGGTCCTAAACGAGGCCAATATTCTCTTCATACGAAGCTATTCAAAGTTGGGCAGTTCTTTGTCAAAGTAGTTTGGACCAAGTTTCCGCTTCTCCAATAATGGGTCTAACTTTTTGAGAATGACTTAAAAACTATATTTACACCTTTATAACTATATATTGGTCCAAAAAAAGGCCGGTATTCATTCAAAAAGCTTTAAATCTCAAATTAAACCTTCATACGAATCTATTGAAAGTTTGGACGATCTTTGTCGTAGAAGTTTGCACAAGTTTTCCGTTGGATCAAAAATGGGTCTAACTTTCTTATATTAGGTTTATTACTGTATTTATATCTTTATCACTTCATATTGGTCCAAAAAAAGGCCAATATTCTCTTCATACGAAGCTATTCAAAGTTGGGCAGTTCTTTGTCAAAGTAGTTTGGACCAAGTTTCCGCTTCTCCAATAATGGGTCTAACTTTTTGAGAATGATTTAAAAACTATATTTACACATTTATAACTTTATATTGGTCCAAAAAAAGGCCGGTATTCATTCAAAAAGCTTTAAATCTCAAATTAAACCTTCATACGAATCTATTGAAAGTTTGGACGATCTTTGTCGTAGAAGTTTGCACAACTTTTCCGTTGGATCAAAAATGGGTCTAACTTTCTTATATTAGGTTTATTACTATATTTATATCTTTATCACTTCATATTGGTCCAAAAAAAGGCCAATATTCTCTTCATACGAAGCTATTCAAAGTTGGACAGTTCTTTGTCAAAGTAGTTTGGACCAAGTTTCCGTTGCTCCAATAATGGGTCTAACTTTTTGAGAATGATTTAAAAACTATATTTACACATTTATAACTTTATATTGGTCCAAAAAAAGGCCGGTATTCATTCAAAAAGCTTTAAATCTCAAATTAAACCTTCATACGAATCTATTGAAAGTTTGGACGATCTTTGTCGTAGAAGTTTGCACAACTTTTCCGTTGGATCAAAAATGGGTCTAACTTTCTTATATTAGGTTTATTACTATATTTATATCTTTATAACTTCATATTGGTCCAAAAAAAGGCCAATATTCTCTTCATACGAAGCTATTCAAAGTTGGGCAGCTCTTTGTCAAAGTAGTTTGGACCAAGTTTCCGCTTCTCCAATAATGGGTCTAACTTTTTGAGAATGATTTAAAAACTATATTTACACATTTATAACTTTATATTGGTCCAAAAAAAGGCCGGTATTCATTCAAAAAGCTTTAAATCTCAAATTAAACCTTCATACGAATCTATTGAAAGTTTGGACGATCTTTGTCGTAGAAGTTTGCACAACTTTTCCGTTGGATCAAAAATGGGTCTAACTTTCTTATATTAGGTTTATTACTATATTTATATCTTTATCACTTCATATTGGTCCAAAAAAAGGCCAATATTCTCTTCATACGAAGCTATTCAAAGTTGGACAGTTCTTTGTCAAAGTAGTTTGGACCAAGTTTCCGTTGCTCCAATAATGGGTCTAACTTTTTGAGAATGATTTAAAAACTATATTTACACCTTTATAACTTTATATTGGTCCAAAAAAAGGCCGGTATTCATTCAAAAAGCTTTAAATCTCAAATTAAACCTTCATACGAATCTATTGAAAGTTTGGACGATCTTTGTCGTAGAAGTTTGCACAAGTTTTCCGTTGGATCAAAAATGGGTCTAACGTTCTTATATTAGGTTTATTACTATATTTATATCTTTATCACTTCATATTGGTCCAAAAAAAGGCCAATATTCTCTTCATACGAAGCTATTCAAAGTTGGGCAGTTCTTTGTCAAAGTAGTTTGGACCAAGTTTCCGTTGCTCCAATAATGGGTCTAACTTAATGAGAATGATTTAAAAACTATATTTACACCTTTATAACTTTATATTGGACCAAAAAAAGGCCGGTATTCATTCAAAAAGCTTTAAATCTCAAATTAAACCTTCATACGAATCTATTGAAAGTTTGGACGATCTTTGTCGTAGAAGTTTGCACAAGTTTTCCGTTGGATCAAAAATGGGTCTAACGTTCTTATATTAGGTTTATTACTATATTTATATCTTTATCACTTCATATTGGTCCAAAAAAAGGCCAATATTCTCTTCATACGAAGCTATTCAAAGTTGGGCAGTTCTTTGTCAAAGTAGTTTGGACCAAGTTTCCGTTGCTCCAATAATGGGTCTAACTTAATGAGAATGATTTAAAAACTATATTTACACCTTTATAACTTTATATTGGACCAAAAAAAGGCCGGTATTCATTCAAAAAGGTTTAAATCTCAAATTAAACCTTCATACGAATCTATTGAAAGTTTGGACGATCTTTGTCGTAGAAGTTTGCACAAGTTTTCTGTTGGATAAAAAATGGGTCTAACGTTCTAAAATTAGGTTTATTACTATATTTATATCTTTATCACTTCATATTGGTCCTAAACGAGGCCAATATTCTCTTCATACGAAGCTATTCAAAGTTGGGCAGTTCTTTGTCAAAGTAGTTTGGACCAAGTTTCCGCTTCTCCAATAATGGGTCTAACTTTTTGAGAATGACTTAAAAACTATATTTACACCTTTATAACTATATATTGGTCCAAAAAAAGGCCGGTATTCATTCAAAAAGCTTTAAATCTCAAATTAAACCTTCATACGAATCTATTGAAAGTTTGGACGATCTTTGTCGTAGAAGTTTGCACAAGTTTTCCGTTGGATCAAAAATGGGTCTAACTTTCTTATATTAGGTTTATTACTGTATTTATATCTTTATCACTTCATATTGGTCCAAAAAAAGGCCAATATTCTCTTCATACGAAGCTATTCAAAGTTGGGCAGTTCTTTGTCAAAGTAGTTTGGACCAAGTTTCCGCTTCTCCAATAATGGGTCTAACTTTTTGAGAATGATTTAAAAACTATATTTACACATTTATAACTGTATATTGGTCCAAAAAAAGGCCGGTATTCATTCAAAAAGCTTTAAATCTCAAATTAAACCTTCATACGAATCTATTGAAAGTTTGGACGATCTTTGTCGTAGAAGTTTGCACAACTTTTCCGTTGGATCAAAAATGGGTCTAACTTTCTTATATTAGGTTTATTACTATATTTATATCTTTATCACTTCATATTGGTCCAAAAAAAGGCCAATATTCTCTTCATACGAAGCTATTCAAAGTTGGACAGTTCTTTGTCAAAGTAGTTTGGACCAAGTTTCCGTTGCTCCAATAATGGGTCTAACTTTTTGAGAATGATTTAAAAACTATATTTACACCTTTATAACTATATATTGGTCCAAAAAAAGGCCGGTATTCATTCAAAAAGCTTTAAATCTCAAATTAAACCTTCATACGAATCTATTGAAAGTTTGGACGATCTTTGTCGTAGAAGTTTACACAAGTTTTCCGTTGGATCAAAAATGGGTCTAACTTTCTTATATTAGGTTTATTACTGTATTTATATCTTTATCACTTCATATTGGTCCAAAAAAAGGCCAATATTCTCTTCATACGAAGCTATTCAAAGTTGGGCAGTTCTTTGTCAAAGTAGTTTGGACCAAGTTTCCGCTTCTCCAATAATGGGTCTAACTTTTTGAGAATGATTTAAAAACAATATTTACACATTTATAACTTTATATTGGTCCAAAAAAAGGCCGGTATTCATTCAAAAAGCTTTAAATCTCAAATTAAACCTTCATACGAATCTATTGAAAGTTTGGACGATCTTTGTCGTAGAAGTTTGCACAACTTTTCCGTTGGATCAAAAATGGGTCTAACTTTCTTATATTAGGTTTATTACTATATTTATATCTTTATCACTTCATATTGGTCCAAAAAAAGGCCAATATTCTCTTCATACGAAGCTATTCTAAGTTGGACAGTTCTTTGTCAAAGTAGTTTGGACCAAGTTTCCGTTGCTCCAATAATGGGTCTAACTTTTTGAGAATGATTTAAAAACTATATTTACACCTTTATAACTTTATATTGGTCCAAAAAAAGGCCGGTATTCATTCAAAAAGCCTTAAATCTCAAATTAAACCTTCATACGAATCTATTGAAAGTTTGGACGATCTTTGTCGTAGAAGTTTGCACAACTTTTCCGTTGGATCAAAAATGGGTCTAACTTTCTTATATTAGGTTTATTACTAAATTTATATCTTTATCACTTCATATTGGTCCAAAAAAAGGCCAATATTCTCTTCATACGAAGCTATTCAAAGTTGGACAGTTCTTTGTCAAAGTAGTTTGGACCAAGTTTCCGTTGCTCCAATAATGGGTCTAACTTTTTGAGAATGATTTAAAAACTATATTTACACCTTTATAACTATATATTGGTCCAAAAAAAGGCCGGTATTCATTCAAAAAGCTTTAAATCTCAAATTAAACCTTCATACGAATCTATTGAAAGTTTGGACGATCTTTGTCGTAGAAGTTTACACAAGTTTTCCGTTGGATCAAAAATGGGTCTAACTTTCTTATATTAGGTTTATTACTGTATTTATATCTTTATCACTTCATATTGGTCCAAAAAAAGGCCAATATTCTCTTCATACGAAGCTATTCAAAGTTGGGCAGTTCTTTGTCAAAGTAGTTTGGACCAAGTTTCCGCTTCTCCAATAATGGGTCTAACTTTTTGAGAATGATTTAAAAACTATATTTACACATTTATAACTTTATATTGGTCCAAAAAAAGGCCGGTATTCATTCAAAAAGCTTTAAATCTCAAATTAAACCTTCATACGAATCTATTGAAAGTTTGGACGATCTTTGTCGTAGAAGTTTGCACAACTTTTCCGTTGGATCAAAAATGGGTCTAACTTTCTTATATTAGGTTTATTACTATATTTATATCTTTATCACTTCATATTGATCCAAAAAAAGGCCAATATTCTCTTCATACGAAGCTATTCAAAGTTGGACAGTTCTTTGTCAAAGTAGTTTGGACCAAGTTTCCGTTGCTCCAATAATGGGTCTAACTTTTTGAGAATGATTTAAAAACTATATTTACACCTTTATAACTTTATATTGGTCCAAAAAAAGGCCGGTATTCATTCAAAAAGCTTTAAATCTCAAATTAAACCTTCATACGAATCTATTGAAAGTTTGGACGATCTTTGTCGTAGAAGTTTGCACAAGTTTTCCGTTGGATCAAAAATGGGTCTAACGTTCTTATATTAGGTTTATTACTATATTTATATCTTTATCACTTCATATTGGTCCAAAAAAAGGCCAATATTCTCTTCATACGAAGCTATTCAAAGTTGGGCAGTTCTTTGTCAAAGTAGTTTGGACCAAGTTTCCGTTGCTCCAATAATGGGTCTAACTTAATGAGAATGATTTAAAAACTATATTTACACCTTTATAACTTTATATTGGACCAAAAAAAGGCCGGTATTCATTCAAAAAGCTTTAAATCTCAAATTAAACCTTCATACGAATCTATTGAAAGTTTGGACGATCTTTGTCGTAGAAGTTTGCACAAGTTTTCCGTTGGATCAAAAATGGGTCTAACGTTCTTATATTAGGTTTATTACTATATTTATATCTTTATCACTTCATATTGGTCCAAAAAAAGGCCAATATTCTCTTCATACGAAGCTATTCAAAGTTGGGCAGTTCTTTGTCAAAGTAGTTTGGACCAAGTTTCCGTTGCTCCAATAATGGGTCTAACTTAATGAGAATGATTTAAAAACTATATTTACACCTTTATAACTTTATATTGGACCAAAAAAAGGCCGGTATTCATTCAAAAAGCTTTAAATCTCAAATTAAACCTTCATACGAATCTATTGAAAGTTTGGACGATCTTTGTCGTAGAAGTTTGCACAAGTTTTCCGTTGGATCAAAAATGGGTCTAACGTTCTTATATTAGGTTTATTACTATATTTATATCTTTATCACTTCATATTGGTCCAAAAAAAGGCCAATATTCTCTTCATACGAAGCTATTCAAAGTTGGACAGTTCTTTGTCAAAGTAGTTTGGACCAAGTTTCCGTTGCTCCAATAATGGGTCTAACTTTTTGAGAATGATTTAAAAACTATATTTACACCTTTATAACTTTATATTGGTCCAAAAAAAGGCCGGTATTCATTCAAAAAGCTTTAAATCTCAAATTAAACCTTCATACGAATCTATTGAAAGTTTGGACGATCTTTGTCGTAGAAATTTGCACAAGTTTTCCGTTGGATCAAAAATGGGTCTAACGTTCTTATATTAGGTTTATTACTATATTTATATCTTTATTACTTCATATTGGTCCAAAAAAAGGCCAATATTCTCTTCATACGAAGCTATTCAAAGTTGGGCAGTTCTTTGTCAAAGTAGTTTGGACCAAGTTTCCGTTGCTCCAATAATGGGTCTAACTTAATGAGAATGATTTAAAAACTATATTTACACCTTTATAACTTTATATTGGACCAAAAATAGGCCGGTATTCATTCAAAAAGCTTTAAATCTCAAATTAAACCTTCATACGAATCTATTGAAAGTTTGGACGATCTTTGTCGTAGAAGTTTGCACAAGTTTTCCGTTGGATCAAAAATGGGTCTAACGTTCTTATATTAGGTTTATTACTATATTTATATCTTTATCACTTCATATTGGTCCAAAAAAAGGCCAATATTCTCTTCATACGAAGCTATTCAAAGTTGGGCAGTTCTTTGTCAAAGTAGTTTGGACCAAGTTTCCGTTGCTCCAATAATGGGTCTAACTTAATGAGAATGATTTAAAAACTATATTTACACCTTTATAACTTTATATTGGACCAAAAAAAAGCCGGTATTCATTCAAAAAGGTTTAAATCTCAAATTAAACCTTCATATGAATCTATTGAAAGTTTGGACGATCTTTGTCGTAAAAGTTTGCACAACTTTTCCGTTGGATCAAAAATGGGTCTAACTTTCTTATATTAGGTTTATTACTGTATTTATATCTTTATCACTTCATATTGGTCCAAAAAAAGGCCAATATTCTCTTCATACGAAGCTATTCAAAGTTGGGCAGTTCTTTGTCAAAGTAGTTTGGACCAAGTTTCCGCTTCTCCAATAATGGGTCTAACTTTTTGAGAATGATTTAAAAACTATATTTACACATTTATAACTGTATATTGGTCCAAAAAAAGGCCGGTATTCATTCAAAAAGCTTTAAATCTCAAATTAAACCTTCATACGAATCTATTGAAAGTTTGGACGATCTTTGTCGTAGAAGTTTGCACAACTTTTCCGTTGGATCAAAAATGGGTCTAACTTTCTTATATTAGGTTTATTACTATATTTATATCTTTATCACTTCATATTGGTCCAAAAAAAGGCCAATATTCTCTTCATACGAAGCTATTCAAAGTTGGACAGTTCTTTGTCAAAGTAGTTTGGACCAAGTTTCCGTTGCTCCAATAATGGGTCTAACTTTTTGAGAATGATTTAAAAACTATATTTACACCTTTATAACTATATATTGGTCCAAAAAAAGGCCGGTATTCATTCAAAAAGCTTTAAATCTCAAATTAAACCTTCATACGAATCTATTGAAAGTTTGGACGATCTTTGTCGTAGAAGTTTACACAAGTTTTCCGTTGGATCAAAAATGGGTCTAACTTTCTTATATTAGGTTTATTACTGTATTTATATCTTTATCACTTCATATTGGTCCAAAAAAAGGCCAATATTCTCTTCATACGAAGCTATTCAAAGTTGGGCAGTTCTTTGTCAAAGTAGTTTGGACCAAGTTTCCGCTTCTCCAATAATGGGTCTAACTTTTTGAGAATGATTTAAAAACAATATTTACACATTTATAACTTTATATTGGTCCAAAAAAAGGCCGGTATTCATTCAAAAAGCTTTAAATCTCAAATTAAACCTTCATACGAATCTATTGAAAGTTTGGACGATCTTTGTCGTAGAAGTTTGCACAACTTTTCCGTTGGATCAAAAATGGGTCTAACTTTCTTATATTAGGTTTATTACTATATTTATATCTTTATCACTTCATATTGGTCCAAAAAAAGGCCAATATTCTCTTCATACGAAGCTATTCTAAGTTGGACAGTTCTTTGTCAAAGTAGTTTGGACCAAGTTTCCGTTGCTCCAATAATGGGTCTAACTTTTTGAGAATGATTTAAAAACTATATTTACACCTTTATAACTTTATATTGGTCCAAAAAAAGGCCGGTATTCATTCAAAAAGCCTTAAATCTCAAATTAAACCTTCATACGAATCTATTGAAAGTTTGGACGATCTTTGTCGTAGAAGTTTGCACAACTTTTCCGTTGGATCAAAAATGGGTCTAACTTTCTTATATTAGGTTTATTACTAAATTTATATCTTTATCACTTCATATTGGTCCAAAAAAAGGCCAATATTCTCTTCATACGAAGCTATTCAAAGTTGGACAGTTCTTTGTCAAAGTAGTTTGGACCAAGTTTCCGTTGCTCCAATAATGGGTCTAACTTTTTGAGAATGATTTAAAAACTATATTTACACCTTTATAACTATATATTGGTCCAAAAAAAGGCCGGTATTCATTCAAAAAGCTTTAAATCTCAAATTAAACCTTCATACGAATCTATTGAAAGTTTGGACGATCTTTGTCGTAGAAGTTTACACAAGTTTTCCGTTGGATCAAAAATGGGTCTAACTTTCTTATATTAGGTTTATTACTGTATTTATATCTTTATCACTTCATATTGGTCCAAAAAAAGGCCAATATTCTCTTCATACGAAGCTATTCAAAGTTGGGCAGTTCTTTGTCAAAGTAGTTTGGACCAAGTTTCCGCTTCTCCAATAATGGGTCTAACTTTTTGAGAATGATTTAAAAACTATATTTACACATTTATAACTTTATATTGGTCCAAAAAAAGGCCGGTATTCATTCAAAAAGCTTTAAATCTCAAATTAAACCTTCATACGAATCTATTGAAAGTTTGGACGATCTTTGTCGTAGAAGTTTGCACAACTTTTCCGTTGGATCAAAAATGGGTCTAACTTTCTTATATTAGGTTTATTACTATATTTATATCTTTATCACTTCATATTGATCCAAAAAAAGGCCAATATTCTCTTCATACGAAGCTATTCAAAGTTGGACAGTTCTTTGTCAAAGTAGTTTGGACCAAGTTTCCGTTGCTCCAATAATGGGTCTAACTTTTTGAGAATGATTTAAAAACTATATTTACACCTTTATAACTTTATATTGGTCCAAAAAAAGGCCGGTATTCATTCAAAAAGCTTTAAATCTCAAATTAAACCTTCATACGAATCTATTGAAAGTTTGGACGATCTTTGTCGTAGAAGTTTGCACAAGTTTTCCGTTGGATCAAAAATGGGTCTAACGTTCTTATATTAGGTTTATTACTATATTTATATCTTTATCACTTCATATTGGTCCAAAAAAAGGCCAATATTCTCTTCATACGAAGCTATTCAAAGTTGGGCAGTTCTTTGTCAAAGTAGTTTGGACCAAGTTTCCGTTGCTCCAATAATGGGTCTAACTTAATGAGAATGATTTAAAAACTATATTTACACCTTTATAACTTTATATTGGACCAAAAAAAGGCCGGTATTCATTCAAAAAGCTTTAAATCTCAAATTAAACCTTCATACGAATCTATTGAAAGTTTGGACGATCTTTGTCGTAGAAGTTTGCACAAGTTTTCCGTTGGATCAAAAATGGGTCTAACGTTCTTATATTAGGTTTATTACTATATTTATATCTTTATCACTTCATATTGGTCCAAAAAAAGGCCAATATTCTCTTCATACGAAGCTATTCAAAGTTGGGCAGTTCTTTGTCAAAGTAGTTTGGACCAAGTTTCCGTTGCTCCAATAATGGGTCTAACTTAATGAGAATGATTTAAAAACTATATTTACACCTTTATAACTTTATATTGGACCAAAAAAAGGCCGGTATTCATTCAAAAAGCTTTAAATCTCAAATTAAACCTTCATACGAATCTATTGAAAGTTTGGACGATCTTTGTCGTAGAAGTTTGCACAAGTTTTCCGTTGGATCAAAAATGGGTCTAACGTTCTTATATTAGGTTTATTACTATATTTATATCTTTATCACTTCATATTGGTCCAAAAAAAGGCCAATATTCTCTTCATACGAAGCTATTCAAAGTTGGACAGTTCTTTGTCAAAGTAGTTTGGACCAAGTTTCCGTTGCTCCAATAATGGGTCTAACTTTTTGAGAATGATTTAAAAACTATATTTACACCTTTATAACTTTATATTGGTCCAAAAAAAGGCCGGTATTCATTCAAAAAGCTTTAAATCTCAAATTAAACCTTCATACGAATCTATTGAAAGTTTGGACGATCTTTGTCGTAGAAATTTGCACAAGTTTTCCGTTGGATCAAAAATGGGTCTAACGTTCTTATATTAGGTTTATTACTATATTTATATCTTTATTACTTCATATTGGTCCAAAAAAAGGCCAATATTCTCTTCATACGAAGCTATTCAAAGTTGGGCAGTTCTTTGTCAAAGTAGTTTGGACCAAGTTTCCGTTGCTCCAATAATGGGTCTAACTTAATGAGAATGATTTAAAAACTATATTTACACCTTTATAACTTTATATTGGACCAAAAATAGGCCGGTATTCATTCAAAAAGCTTTAAATCTCAAATTAAACCTTCATACGAATCTATTGAAAGTTTGGACGATCTTTGTCGTAGAAGTTTGCACAAGTTTTCCGTTGGATCAAAAATGGGTCTAACGTTCTTATATTAGGTTTATTACTATATTTATATCTTTATCACTTCATATTGGTCCAAAAAAAGGCCAATATTCTCTTCATACGAAGCTATTCAAAGTTGGGCAGTTCTTTGTCAAAGTAGTTTGGACCAAGTTTCCGTTGCTCCAATAATGGGTCTAACTTAATGAGAATGATTTAAAAACTATATTTACACCTTTATAACTTTATATTGGACCAAAAAAAAGCCGGTATTCATTCAAAAAGGTTTAAATCTCAAATTAAACCTTCATATGAATCTATTGAAAGTTTGGACGATCTTTGTCGTAAAAGTTTGCACAACTTTTCTGTTGGATCAAAAATGGGTCTAACGTTCTAAAATTAGGTTTATTACTATATTTATATCTTTATCACTTCATATTGGTCCTAAACGAGGCCAATATTCTCTTCATACGAAGCTATTCAAAGTTGGGCAGTTCTTTGTCAAAGTAGTTTGGACCAAGTTTCCGCTTCTCCAATAATGGGTCTAACTTTTTGAGAATGACTTAAAAACTATATTTACACCTTTATAACTATATATTGGTCCAAAAAAAGGCCGGTATTCATTCAAAAAGCTTTAAATCTCAAATTAAACCTTCATACGAATCTATTGAAAGTTTGGACGATCTTTGTCGTAGAAGTTTGCACAAGTTTTCCGTTGGATCAAAAATGGGTCTAACTTTCTTATATTAGGTTTATTACTGTATTTATATCTTTATCACTTCATATTGGTCCAAAAAAAGGCCAATATTCTCTTCATACGAAGCTATTCAAAGTTGGGCAGTTCTTTGTCAAAGTAGTTTGGACCAAGTTTCCGCTTCTCCAATAATGGGTCTAACTTTTTGAGAATGATTTAAAAACTATATTTACACATTTATAACTTTATATTCGTCCAAAAATAGGCCGGTATTCATTCAAAAAGCTTTAAATCTCAAATTAAACCTTCATACGAATCTATTGAAAGTTTGGACGATCTTTGTCGTAGAAGTTTGCACAACTTTTCCGTTGGATCAAAAATGGGTCTAACTTTCTTATATTAGGTTTATTACTATATTTATATCTTTATCACTTCATATTGGTCCAAAAAAAGGCCAATATTCTCTTCATACGAAGCTATTCAATGTTGGACAGTTCTTTGTCAAAGTAGTTTGGACCAAGTTTCCGTTGCTCCAATAATGGGTCTAACTTTTTGAGAATGATTTAAAAACTATATTTACACCTTTATAACTTTATATTGGTCCAAAAAAAGGCCGGTATTCATTCAAAAAGCTTTAAATCTCAAATTAAACCTTCATACGAATCTATTGAAAGTTTGGACGATCTTTGTCGTAGAAGTTTGCACAAGTTTTCTGTTGGATCAAAAATGGGTCTAACGTTCTAAAATTAGGTTTATTACTATATTTATATCTTTATCACTTCATATTGGTCCTAAACGAGGCCAATATTCTCTTCATACGAAGCTATTCAAAGTTGGGCAGTTCTTCGTCAAAGTAGTTTGGACCAAGTTTCCGCTTCTCCAATAATGGGTCTAACTTTTTGAGAATGACTTAAAAACTATATTTACACCTTTATAACTATATATTGGTCCAAAAAAAGGCCGGTATTCATTCAAAAAGCTTTAAATCTCAAATTAAACCTTCATACGAATCTATTGAAAGTTTGGACGATCTTTGTCGTAGAAGTTTGCACAAGTTTTCCGTTGGATCAAAAATGGGTCTAACTTTCTTATATTAGGTTTATTACTGTATTTATATCTTTATCACTTCATATTGGTCCAAAAAAAGGCCAATATTCTCTTCATACGAAGCTATTCAAAGTTGGGCAGTTCTTTGTCAAAGTAGTTTGGACCAAGTTTCCGCTTCTCCAATAATGGGTCTAACTTTTTGAGAATGATTTAAAAACTATATTTACACATTTATAACTTTATATTGGTCCAAAAAAAGGCCGGTATTCATTCAAAAAGCTTTAAATCTCAAATTAAACCTTCATACGAATCTATTGAAAGTTTGGACGATCTTTGTCGTAGAAGTTTGCACAACTTTTCCGTTGGATCAAAAATGGGTCTAACTTTCTTATATTAGGTTTATTACTATATTTATATCTTTATCACTTCATATTGGTCCAAAAAAAGGCCAATATTCTCTTCATACGAATCTATTTAAAGTTGGACAGTTCTTTGTCAAAGTAGTTTGGACCAAGTTTCCGTTGCTCCAATAATGGGTCTAACTTTTTGAGAATGATTTAAAAACTATATTTACACCTTTATAACTTTATATTGGTCCAAAAAAAGGCCGGTATTCATTCAAAAAGCTTTAAATCTCAAATTAAACCTTCATACGAATCTATTGAAAGTTTGGACGATCTTTGTCGTAGAAGTTTGCACAAGTTTTCCGTTGGATCAAAAATGGGTCTAACTTTCTTATATTAGGTTTATTACTATATTTATATCTTTATCACTTCATATTGGTCCAAAAAAAGGCCAATATTCTCTTCATACGAAGCTATTCAAAGTTGGGCAGTTCTTTGTCAAAGTAGTTTGGACCAAGTTTCCGCTTCTCCAATAATGGGTCTAACTTTTTGAGAATGATTTAAAAACTATATTTACACATTTATAACTTTATATTCGTCCAAAAATAGGCCGGTATTCATTCAAAAAGCTTTAAATCTCAAATTAAACCTTCATACGAATCTATTGAAAGTTTGGACGATCTTTGTCGTAGAAGTTTGCACAACTTTTCCGTTGGATCAAAAATGGGTCTAACTTTCTTATATTAGGTTTATTACTATATTTATATCTTTATCACTTCATATTGGTCCAAAAAAAGGCCAATATTCTCTTCATACGAAGCTATTCAAAGTTGGACAGTTCTTTGTCAAAGTAGTTTGGACTAAGTTTCCGTTGCTCCAATAATGGGTCTAACTTTTTGAGAATGATTTAAAAACTATATTTACACCTTTATAACTTTATATTGGTCCAAAAAAAGGCCGGTATTCATTCAAAAAGCTTTAAATCTCAAATTAACCCTTCATACGAATCTATTGAAAGTTTGGACGATCTTTGTCGTAGAAGTTTGCACAAGTTTTCTGTTGGATCAAAAATGGGTCTAACGTTCTAAAATTAGGTTTATTACTATATTTATATCTTTATCACTTCATATTGGTCCTAAACGAGGCCAATATTCTCTTCATACGAAGCTATTCAAAGTTGGGCAGTTCTTCGTCAAAGTAGTTTGGACCAAGTTTCCGCTTCTCCAATAATGGGTCTAACTTTTTGAGAATGACTTAAAAACTATATTTACACCTTTATAACTATATATTGGTCCAAAAAAAGGCCGGTATTCATTCAAAAAGCTTTAAATCTCAAATTAAACCTTCATACGAATCTATTGAAAGTTTGGACGATCTTTGTCGTAGAAATTTGTACAAGTTTTCCGTTGGATCAAAAATGGGTCTAACTTTCTTATATTAGGTTTATTACTGTATTTATATCTTTATCACTTCATATTGGTCCAAAAAAAGGCCAATATTCTCTTCATACGAAGCTATTCAAAGTTGGGCCGTTCTTTGTCAAAGTAGTTTGGACCAAGTTTCCGCTTCTCCAATAATGGGTCTAACTTTTTGAGAATGATTTAAAAACTATATTTACACATTTATAACTTTATATTGGTCCAAAAAAAGGCCGGTATTCATTCAAAAAGCTTTAAATCTCAAATTAAACCTTCATACGAATCTATTGAAAGTTTGGACGATCTTTGTCGTAGAAGTTTGCACAACTTTTCCGTTGGATCAAAAATGGGTCTAACTTTCTTATATTAGGTTTATTACTATATTTATATCTTTATCACTTCATATTGGTCCAAAAAAAGGCCAATATTCTCTTCATACGAAGCTATTTAAAGTTGGACAGTTCTTTGTCAAAGTAGTTTGGACCAAGTTTCCGTTGCTCCAATAATGGGTCTAACTTTTTGAGAATGATTTAAAAACTATATTTACACCTTTATAACTTTATATTGGTCCAAAAAAAGGCCGGTATTCATTCAAAAAGCTTTAAATCTCAAATTAAACCTTCATACGAATCTATTGAAAGTTTGGACGATCTTTGTCGTAGAAGTTTGCACAAGTTTTCCGTTGGATCAAAAATGGGTCTAACGTTCTTATATTAGGTTTATTACTATATTTATATCTTTATCACTTCATATTGGTCCAAAAAAAGGCCAATATTCTCTTCATACGAAGCTATTCAAAGTTGGGCAGTTCTTTGTCAAAGTAGTTTGGACCAAGTTTCCGTTGCTCCAATAATGGGTCTAACTTAATGAGAATGATTTAAAAACTATATTTACACCTTTATAACTTTATATTGGACCAAAAAAAGGCCGGTATTCATTCAAAAAGCTTTAAATCTCAAATTAAACCTTCATACGAATCGATTGAAAGTTTGGACGATCTTTGTCGTAGAAGTTTGCACAAGTTTTCCGTTGGATCAAAAATGGGTCTAACGTTCTTATATTAGGTTTATTACTATATTTATATCTTTATCACTTCATATTGGTCCAAAAAAAGGCCAATATTCTCTTCATACGAAGCTATTCAAAGTTGGGCAGTTCTTTGTCAAAGTAGTTTGGACCAAGTTTCCGTTGCTCCAATAATGGGTCTAACTTAATGAGAATGATTTAAAAACTATATATACACCTTTATAACTATATATTGGTCCAAAAAAAGGCCGGTATTCATTCAAAAAGCTTTAAATCTCAAATTAAACCTTCATACGAATCTATTGAAAGTTTGGACGATCTTTGTCGTAGAAGTTTGCACAAGTTTTCCGTTGGATCAAAAATGGGTCTAACTTTCTTATATTAGGTTTATTACTGTATTTATATCTTTATCACTTCATATTGGTCCAAAAAAAGGCCAATATTCTCTTCATACGAAGCTATTCAAAGTTGGGCAGTTCTTTGTCAAAGTAGTTTGGACCAAGTTTCCGCTTCTCCAATAATGGGTCTAACTTTTTGAGAATGATTTAAAAACTATATTTACACATTTATAACTTTATATTGGTCCAAAAAAAGGCCGGTATTCATTCAAAAAGCTTTAAATCTCAAATTAAACCTTCATACGAATCTATTGAAAGTTTGGACGATCTTTGTCGTAGAAGTTTGCACAAGTTTTCCGTTGGATCAAAAATGGGTCTAACTTTCTTATATTAGGTTTATTACTGTATTTATATCTTTATCACTTCATATTGGTCCAAAAAAAGGCCAATATTCTCTTCATACGAAGCTATTCAAAGTTGGGCATTTCTTTGTCAAAGTAGTTTGGACCAAGTTTCCGCTTCTCCAATAATGCGTCTAACTTTTTGAGAATGATTTAAAAACTATATTTACACTTTTATAACTTTATATTGGTCCAAAAAAAGGCCGGTATTCATTCAAAAAGCTTTAAATCTCAAATTAAACCTTCATACGAATCTATTGAAAGTTTGGACGATCTTTGTCGTAGAAGTTTGCACAACTTTTCCGTTGGATCAAAAATGGGTCTAACTTTCTTATATTAGGTTTATTACTATATTTATATCTATATCACTTCATATTGGTCCAAAAAAAGGCCAATATTCTCTTCATACGAAGCTATTCAAAGTTGGGCAGTTCTTTGTCAAAGTAGTTTGGACCAAGTTTCCGCTTCTCCCATAATGGGTCTAACTTTTTGGGAATGACTTAAAAACTATATTTACACCTTTATAACTATATATTGGTCCAAAAAAAGGCCGGTATTCATTCAAAAAGCTTTAAATCTCAAATTAAACCTTCATACGAATCTATTGAAAGTTTGGACGATCTTTGTCGTAGAAGTTTGCACAAGTTTTCCGTTGGATCAAAAATGGGTCTAACGTTCTTATATTAGGTTTATTACTATATTCATATCTTTATCACTTCATATTGGTCCAAAAAAAGGCCAATATTCTCTTCATACGAAGCTATTCAAAGTTGGGCAGTTCTTTGTCAAAGTAGTTTGGACCAAGTTTCCGCTTCTCCAATAATGGGTCTAACTTTTTGAGAATGATTTAAAAACTATATTTACACATTTATAACTTTATATTGGTCCAAAAAAAGGCCGGTATTCATTCAAAAAGCTTTAAATCTCAAATTAAACCTTCATACGAATCTATTGAAAGTTTGGACGATCTTTGTCGTAGAAGTTTGCACAAGTTTTCCGTTGGATCAAAAATGGGTCTAATGTTCTTATATTAGGTTTATTACTATATTCATATCTTTATCACTTCATATTGGCGCAAAAAAAGGCAAATATTCTCTTCATACGAAGCTATTCAAAGTTGGACAGTTCTTTGTCAAAGTAGTCTGGACCAAGTTTTTGTTGCTCCAATAATGGGTCTAACATTGTGAGAATGATTTAAAAACTATATTTACACCTTTATAACTTTATATTGGTCCAAAAAAGGCCGGTATTCATTCAAAAAGCTTTAAATCTCTTATTAAACCTTCATACGAATCTATTGAAAGTTTGGACGATCTTTGTCGTAGAAATTTGCACAAGTTTTCCGTTGGATCAAAAATGGGTCTAACTTTCTTATATTAGGTTTATTACTATATTTATATCTTTATCACTTCATATTGGTCCAAAAAAAGGCCAATATTCTCTTCATACGAAGCTATTCAAAGTTGGGCAGTTCTTTGTCAAAGTAGTTTGGACCAAGTTTCCGTTGCTCCAATAATGGGTCTAACTTAATGAGAATGATTTAAAAACTATATTTACACCTTTATAACTTTATATTGGACCAAAAAAAGGCCGGTATTCATTCAAAAAGATTTAAATCTCAAATTAAACCTTCATACGAATCTATTGAAAGTTTGGACGATCTTTGTCGTAGAAGTTTGCACAAGTTTTCTGTTGGATCAAAAATGGGTCTAACGTTCTAAAATTAGGTTTATTACTATATTTATATCTTTATCACTTCATATTGGTCCTAAACGAGGCCAATATTCTCTTCATACGAAGCTATTCAAAGTTGGGCAGTTCTTTGTCAAAGTAGTTTGGACCAAGTTTCCGCTTCTCCAATAATGGGTCTAACTTTTTGAGAATGACTTAAAAACTATATTTACACCTTTATAACTATATATTGGTCCAAAAAAAGGCCGGTATTCATTCAAAAAGCTTTAAATCTCAAATTAAACCTTCATACGAATATATTGAAAGTTTGGACGATCTTTGTCGTAGAAGTTTGCACAAGTTTTCCGTTGGATCAAAAATGGGTCTAACTTTCTTATATTAGGTTTATTACTGTATTTATATCTTTATCACTTCATATTGGTCCAAAAAAAGGCCAATATTCTCTTCATACGAAGCTATTCAAAGTTGGGCAGTTCTTTGTCAAAGTAGTTTGGACCAAGTTTCCGCTTCTCCGATAATGGGTCTAACTTTTTGAGAATGATTTAAAAACTATATTTACACATTTATAACTTTATATTGGTCCAAAAAAAGGCCGGTATTCATTCAAAAAGCTTTAAATCTCAAATTAAACCTTCATACGAATCTATTGAAAATTTGGACGATCTTTGTCGTAGAAGTTTGCACAAGTTTTCCGTTGGATCAAAAATGGGTCTAACTTTCTTATATTAGGTTTATTACTGTATTTATATCTTTATCACTTCATATTGGTCCAAAAAAAGGCCAATATTCTCTTCATACGAAGCTATTCAAAGTTGGGCAGTTCTTTGTCAAAGTAGTTTGGACCAAGTTTCCGCTTCTCCAATAATGGGTCTAACTTTTTGAGAATGATTTAAAAACTATATTTACACATTTATAACTTTATATTGGTCCAAAAAAAGGCCGGTATTCATTCAAAAAGCTTTAAATCTCAAATTAAACCTTCATACGAATCTATTGAAAGTTTGGACGATCTTTGTCGTAGAAGTTTGCACAAGTTTTCCGTTGGATCAAAAATGGGTCTAATGTTCTTATATTAGGTTTATTACTATATTCATATCTTTATCACTTCATATTGGTCCAAAAAAAGGCAAATATTCTCTTCATACGAAGCTATTCAAAGTTGGACAGTTCTTTGTCAAAGTAGTCTGGACCAAGTTTTTGTTGCTCCAATAATGGGTCTAACATTGTGAGAATGATTTAAAAACTATATTTACACCTTTATAACTTTATATTGGTCCAAAAAAGGCCGGTATTCATTCAAAAAGCTTTAAATCTCAAATTAAACCTTCATACGAATCTATTGAAAGTTTGGACGATCTTTGTCGTAGAAATTTGCACAAGTTTTCCGTTGGATCAAAAATGGGTCTAACTTTCTTATATTAGGTTTATTACTATATTTATATCTTTATCACTTCATATTGGTCCAAAAAAAGGCCAATATTCTCTTCATACGAAGCTATTCAAAGTTGGGCAGTTCTTTGTCAAAGTAGTTTGGACCAAGTTTCCGTTGCTCCAATAATGGGTCTAACTTAATGAGAATGATTTAAAAACTATATTTACACCTTTATAACTTTATATTGGACCAAAAAAAGGCCGGTATTCATTCAAAAAGATTTAAATCTCAAATTAAACCTTCATACGAATCTATTGAAAGTTTGGACGATCTTTGTCGTAGAAGTTTGCACAAGTTTTCTGTTGGATCAAAAATGGGTCTAACGTTCTAAAATTAGGTTTATTACTATATTTATATCTTTATCACTTCATATTGGTCCTAAACGAGGCCAATATTCTCTTCATACGAAGCTATTCAAAGTTGGGCAGTTCTTTGTCAAAGTAGTTTGGACCAAGTTTCCGCTTCTCCAATAATGGGTCTAACTTTTTGAGAATGACTTAAAAACTATATTTACACCTTTATAACTATATATTGGTCCAAAAAAAGGCCGGTATTCATTCAAAAAGCTTTAAATCTCAAATTAAACCTTCATACGAATATATTGAAAGTTTGGACGATCTTTGTCGTAGAAGTTTGCACAAGTTTTCCGTTGGATCAAAAATGGGTCTAACTTTCTTATATTAGGTTTATTACTGTATTTATATCTTTATCACTTCATATTGGTCCAAAAAAAGGCCAATATTCTCTTCATACGAAGCTATTCAAAGTTGGGCAGTTCTTTGTCAAAGTAGTTTGGACCAAGTTTCCGCTTCTCCGATAATGGGTCTAACTTTTTGAGAATGATTTAAAAACTATATTTACACATTTATAACTTTATATTGGTCCAAAAAAAGGCCGGTATTCATTCAAAAAGCTTTAAATCTCAAATTAAACCTTCATACGAATCTATTGAAAATTTGGACGATCTTTGTCGTAGAAGTTTGCACAAGTTTTCCGTTGGATCAAAAATGGGTCTAACTTTCTTATATTAGGTTTATTACTGTATTTATATCTTTATCACTTCATATTGGTCCAAAAAAAGGCCAATATTCTCTTCATACGAAGCTATTCAAAGTTGGGCAGTTCTTTGTCAAAGTAGTTTGGACCAAGTTTCCGCTTCTCCAATAATGGGTCTAACTTTTTGAGAATGATTTAAAAACTATATTTACACATTTATAACTTTATATTGGTCCAAAAAAAGGCCGGTATTCATTCAAAAAGCTTTAAATCTCAAATTAAACCTTCATACGAATCTATTGAAAGTTTGGACGATCTTTGTCGTAGAAGTTTGCACAAGTTTTCCGTTGGATCAAAAATGGGTCTAATGTTCTTATATTAGGTTTATTACTATATTCATATCTTTATCACTTCATATTGGTCCAAAAAAAGGCAAATATTCTCTTCATACGAAGCTATTCAAAGTTGGACAGTTCTTTGTCAAAGTAGTCTGGACCAAGTTTTTGTTGCTCCAATAATGGGTCTAACATTGTGAGAATGATTTAAAAACTATATTTACACCTTTATAACTTTATATTGGTCCAAAAAAGGCCGGTATTCATTCAAAAAGCTTTAAATCTCAAATTAAACCTTCATACGAATCTATTGAAAGTTTGGTCGATCTTTGTCGTAGAAATTTGCACAAGTTTTCCGTTGGATCAAAAATGGGTCTAACTTTCTTATATTAGGTTTATTACTATATTTATATCTTTATCACTTCATATTGGTCCAAAAAAAGGCCAATATTCTCTTCATACGAAGCTATTCAAAGTTGGGCAGTTCTTTGTCAAAGTAGTTTGGACCAAGTTTCCGTTGCTCCAATAATGGGTCTAACTTAATGAGAATGATTTAAAAACTATATTTACACCTTTATAACTTTATATTGGACCAAAAAAAGGCCGGTATTCATTCAAAAAGATTTAAATCTCAAATTAAACCTTCATACGAATCTATTGAAAGTTTGGACGATCTTTGTCGTAGAAGTTTGCACAAGTTTTCTGTTGGATCAAAAATGGGTCTAACGTTCTAAAATTAGGTTTATTACTATATTTATATCTTCATCACTTCATATTGGTCCTAAACGAGGCCAATATTCTCTTCATACGAAGCTATTCAAAGTTGGGCAGTTCTTTGTCAAAGTAGTTTGGACCAAGTTTCCGCTTCTCCAATAATGGGTCTAACTTTTTGAGAATGACTTAAAAACTATATTTACACCTTTATAACTATATATTGGTCCAAAAAAAGGCCGGTATTCATTCAAAAAGCTTTAAATCTCAAATTAAACCTTCATACGAATATATTGAAAGTTTGGACGATCTTTGTCGTAGAAGTTTGCACAAGTTTTCCGTTGGATCAAAAATGGGTCTAACTTTCTTATATTAGGTTTATTACTGTATTTATATCTTTATCACTTCATATTGGTCCAAAAAAAGGCCAATATTCTCTTCATACGAAGCTATTCAAAGTTGGGCAGTTCTTTGTCAAAGTAGTTTGGACCAAGTTTCCGCTTCTCCAATAATGGGTCTAACTTTTTGAGAATGATTTAAAAACTATATTTACACATTTATAACTTTATATTGGTCCAAAAAAGGCCGGTATTCATTCAAAAAGCTTTAAATCTCAAATTAAACCTTCATACGAATCTATTGAAAGTTTGGACGATCTTTGTCGTAGAAGTTTGCACAACTTTTCCGTTGGATCAAAAATGGGTCTAACTTTCTTATATTAGGTTTATTACTATATTTATATCTTTATCACTTCATATTGGTCCAAAAAAAGGCCAATATTCTCTTCATACGAAGCTATTCAAAGTTGGACAGTTCTTTGTCAAAGTAGTTTGGACCAAGTTTCCGTTGCTCCAATAATGGGTCTAACTTTTTGAGAATGATTTAAAAACTATATTTACACCTTTATAACTTTATATTGGTCCAAAAAAAGGCCGGTATTCATTCAAAAAGCTTTAAATCTCAAATTAAACCTTCATACGAATCTATTGAAAGTTTGGACGATCTTTGTCGTAGAAGTTTGCACAAGTTTTCCGTTGGATCAAAAATGGGTCTAACGTTCTTATATTAGGTTTATTACTATATTTATATCTTTATCACTTCATATTGGTCCAAAAAAAGGCCAATATTCTCTTCATACGAAGCTATTCAAAGTTGGGCAGTTCTTTGTCAAAGTAGTTTGGACCAAGTTTCCGTTGCTCCAATAATGGGTCTAACTTAATGAGAATGATTTAAAAACTATATTTACACCTTTATAACTTTATATTGGACCAAAAAAAGGCCGGTATTCATTCAAAAAGCTTTAAATCTCAAATTAAACCTTCATACGAATCGATTGAAAGTTTGGACGATCTTTGTCGTAGAAGTTTGCACAAGTTTTCCGTTGGATCAAAAATGGGTCTAACGTTCTTATATTAGGTTTATTACTATATTTATATCTTTATCACTTCATATTGGTCCAAAAAAAGGCCAATATTCTCTTCATACGAAGCTATTTAAAGTTGGGCAGTTCTTTGTCAAAGTAGTTTGGACCAAGTTTCCGTTGCTCCAATAATGGGTCTAACTTAATGAGAATGATTTAAAAACTATATATACACCTTTATAACTATATATTGGTCCAAAAAAAGGCCGGTATTCATTCAAAAAGCTTTAAATCTCAAATTAAACCTTCATACGAATCTAATGAAAGTTTGGACGATCTTTGTCGTAGAAGTTTGCACAAGTTTTCCGTTGGATCAAAAATGGGTCTAACTTTCTTATATTAGGTTTATTACTGTATTTATATCTTTATCACTTCATATTGGTCCAAAAAAAGGCCAATATTCTCTTCATACGATGCTATTCAAAGTTGGGCAGTTCTTTGTCAAAGTAGTTTGGACCAAGTTTCCGCTTCTCCAATAATGGGTCTAACTTTTTGAGAATGATTTAAAAACTATATTTACACATTTATAACTTTATATTGGTCCAAAAAAAGGCCGGTATTCATTCAAAAAGCTTTAAATCTCAAATTAAACCTTCATACGAATCTATTGAAAGTTTGGACGATCTTTGTCGTAGAAGTTTGCACAAGTTTTCCGTTGGATCAAAAATGGGTGTAACTTTCTTATATTAGGTTTATTACTGTATTTATATCTTTATCACTTCATATTGGTCCAAAAAAAGGCCAATATTCTCTTCATACGAAGCTATTCAAAGTTGGGCATTTCTTTGTCAAAGTAGTTTGGACCAAGTTTCCGCTTCTCCAATAATGCGTCTAACTTTTTGAGAATGATTTAAAAACTATATTTACACATTTATAACTTTATATTGGTCCAAAAAAAGGCCGGTATTCATTCAAAAAGCTTTAAATCTCAAATTAAACCTTCATACGAATCTATTGAAAGTTTGGACGATCTTTGTCGTAGAAGTTTGCACAACTTTTCCGTTGGATCAAAAATGGGTCTAACTTTCTTATATTAGGTTTATTACTATATTTATATCTTTATCACTTCATATTGGTCCAAAAAAAGGCCAATCTTCTCTTCATACGAAGCTATTCAAAGTTGGACAATTCTTTGTCAAAGTAGTTTGGACCAAGTTTCCGTTGCTCCAATAATGGGTCTAACTTTTTGAGAATGATTTAAAAACTATATTTACACCTTTATAACTTTATATTGGTCCAAAAAAAGGCCGGTATTCATTCAAAAAGCTTTAAATCTCAAATTAAACCTTCATACGAATCTATTGAAAGTTTGGACGATCTTTGTCGTAGAAGTTTGCACAAGTTTTCCGTTGGATCAAAAATGGGTCTAACGTTCTTATATTAGGTTTATTACTATATTTATATCTTTATCACTTCATATTGGTCCAAAAAAAGGTCAATATTCTCTTCATACGAAGCTATTCAAAGTTGGGCAGTTCTTTGTCAAAGTAGTTTGGACCAAGTTTCCGTTGCTCCAATAATGGGTCTAACTTAATGAGAATGATTTAAAAACTATATTTACACCTTTATAACTTTATATTGGACCAAAAAAAGGCCGGTATTCATTCAAAAAGCTTTAAATCTGAAATTAAACCTTCATACGAATCTATTGAAAGTTTGGACGATCTTTGTCGTAGAAGTTTGCACAAGTTTTCCGTTGGATCAAAAATGGGTCTAACGTTCTTATATTAGGTTTATTACTATATTTATATCTTTATCACTTCATATTGGTCCAAAAAAAGGCCAATATTCTCATCATACGAAGCTATTCAAAGTTGGGCAGTTCTTTGTCAAAGTAGTTTGGACCAAGTTTCCGTTGCTCCAATAATGGGTCTAACTTAATGAGAATGATTTAAAAACTATATTTACACCTTTATAACTTTATATTGGACCAAAAAAAGGCCGGTATTCATTCAAAAAGCTTTAAATCTCAAATTAAACCTTCATACGAATCTATTGAAAGTTTGGACGATCTTTGTCGTAGAAATTTGCACAAGTTTTCCGTTGGATCAAAAATGGGTCTAACTTTCTTATATTAGGTTTATTACTATATTTATATCTTTATCACTTCATATTGGTCCAAAAAAAGGCCAATATTCTCTTCATACGAAGCTATTCAAAGTTGGGCAGTTCTTTGTCAAAGTAGTTTGGACCAAGTTTCCGTTGCTCCAATAATGGGTCTAACTTAATGAGAATGATTTAAAAACTATATTTACACCTTTATAACTTTATATTGGACCAAAAAAAGGCCGGTATTCATTCAAAAAGATTTAAATCTCAAATTAAACCTTCATACGAATCTATTGAAAGTTTGGACGATCTTTGTCGTAGAAGTTTGCACAAGTTTTCTGTTGGATCAAAAATGGGTCTAACGTTCTAAAATTAGGTTTATTACTATATTTATATCTTTATCACTTCATATTGGTCCTAAACGAGGCCAATATTCTCTTCATACGAAGCTATTCAAAGTTGGGCAGTTCTTTGTCAAAGTAGTTTGGACCAAGTTTCCGCTTCTCCAATAATGGGTCTAACTTTTTGAGAATGACTTAAAAACTATATTTACACCTTTATAACTATATATTGGTCCAAAAAAAGGCCGGTATTCATTCAAAAAGCTTTAAATCTCAAATTAAACCTTCATACGAATCTATTGAAAGTTTGGACGATCTTTGTCGTAGAAGTTTGCACAAGTTTTCCGTTGGATCAAAAATGGGTCTAACTTTCTTATATTAGGTTTATTACTGTATTTATATCTTTATCACTTCATATTGGTCCAAAAAAAGGCCAATATTCTCTTCATACGAAGCTATTCAAAGTTGGGCAGTTCTTTGTCAAAGTAGTTTGGACCAAGTTTCCGCTTCTCCAATAATGGGTCTAACTTTTTGAGAATGATTTAAAAACTATATTTACACATTTATAACTTTATATTGGTCCAAAAAAAGGCCGGTATTCATTCAAAAAGCTTAAAATCTCAAATTAAACCTTCATACGAATCTATTGAAAGTTTGGACGATCTTTGTCGTAGAAGTTTGCACAACTTTTCCGTTGGATCAAAAATGGGTCTAACTTTCTTATATTAGGTTTATTACTATATTTATATCTTTATCACTTCATATTGGTCCAAAAAAAGGCCAATATTCTCTTCATACGAAGCTATTCAAAGTTGGACAGTTCTTTGTCAAAGTAGTTTGGACCAAGTTTCCGTTGCTCCAATAATGGGTCTAACTTTTTGAGAATGATTTAAAAACTATATTTACACCTTTATAACTTTATATTGGTCCAAAAAAAGGCCGGTATTCATTCAAAAAGCTTTAAATCTCAAATTAAACCTTCATACAAATCTATTGAAAGTTTGGACGATCTTTGTCGTAGAAGTTTGCACAAGTTTTCCGTTGGATCAAAAATGGGTCTAACGTTCTTATATTAGGTTTATTACTATATTTATATCTTTATCACTTCATATTGGTCCAAAAAAAGGCCAATATTCTCTTCATACGAAGCTATTCAAAGTTGGGCAGTTCTTTGTCAAAGTAGTTTGGACCAAGTTTCCGTTGCTCCAATAATGGGTCTAACTTAATGAGAATGATTTAAAAACTATATTTACACCTTTATAACTTTATATTGGACCAAAAAAAGGCCGGTATTCATTCAAAAAGCTTTAAATCTCAAATTAAACCTTCATACGAATCGATTGAAAGTTTGGACGATCTTTGTCGTAGAAGTTTGCACAAGTTTTCCGTTGGATCAAAAATGGGTCTAACGTTCTTATATTAGGTTTATTACTATATTTATATCTTTATCACTTCATATTGGTCCAAAAAAAGGCCAATATTCTCTTCATACGAAGCTATTCAAAGTTGGGCAGTTCTTTGTCAAAGTAGTTTGGACCAAGTTTCCGTTGCTCCAATAATGGGTCTAACTTAATGAGAATGATTTAAAAACTATATATACACCTTTATAACTATATATTGGTCCAAAAAAAGGCCGGTATTCATTCAAAAAGCTTTAAATCTCAAATTAAACCTTCATACGAATCTATTGAAAGTTTGGACGATCTTTGTCGTAGAAGTTTGCACAAGTTTTCCGTTGGATCAAAAATGGGTCTAACTTTCTTATATTAGGTTTATTACTGTATTTATATCTTTATCACTTCATATTGGTCCAAAAAAAGGCCAATATTCTCTTCATACGAAGCTATTCAAAGTTGGGCAGTTCTTTGTCAAAGTAGTTTGGACCAAGTTTCCGCTTCTCCAATAATGGGTCTAACTTTTTGAGAATGATTTAAAAACTATATTTACACATTTATAACTTTATATTGGTCCAAAAAAAGGCCGGTATTCATTCAAAAAGCTTTAAATCTCAAATTAAACCTTCATACGAATCTATTGAAAGTTTGGACGATCTTTGTCGTAGAAGTTTGCACAAGTTTTCCGTTGGATCAAAAATGGGTCTAACTTTCTTATATTAGGTTTATTACTGTATTTATATCTTTATCACTTCATATTGGTCCAAAAAAAGGCCAATATTCTCTTCATACGAAGCTATTCAAAGTTGGGCATTTCTTTGTCAAAGTAGTTTGGACCAAGTTTCCGCTTCTCCAATAATGCGTCTAACTTTTTGAGAATGATTTAAAAACTATATTTACACATTTATAACTTTATATTGGTCCAAAAAAAGGCCGGTATTCATTCAAAAAGCTTTAAATCTCAAATTAAACCTTCATACGAATCTATTGAAAGTTTGGACGATCTTTGTCGTAGAAGTTTGCACAACTTTTCCGTTGGATCAAAAATGGGTCTAACTTTCTTATATTAGGTTTATTACTATATTTATATCTTTATCACTTCATATTGGTCCAAAAAAAGGCCAATATTCTCTTCATACGAAGCTATTCAAAGTTGGACAGTTCTTTGTCAAAGTAGTTTGGACCAAGTTTCCGTTGCTCCAATAATGGGTCTAACTTTTTGAGAATGATTTAAAAACTATATTTACACCTTTATAACTTTATATTGGTCCAAAAAAAGGCCGGTATTCATTCAAAAAGCTTTAAATCTCAAATTAAACCTTCATACGAATCTATTGAAAGTTTGGACGATCTTTGTCGTAGAAGTTTGCACAAGTTTTCCGTTGGATCAAAAATGGGTCTAACGTTCTTATATTAGGTTTATTACTATATTTATATCTTTATCACTTCATATTGGTCCAAAAAAAGGCCAATATTCTCTTCATACGAAGCTATTCAAAGTTGGGCATTTCTTTGTCAAAGTAGTTTGGACCAAGTTTCCGCTTCTCCAATAATGCGTCTAACTTTTTGAGAATGATTTAAAAACTATATTTACACATTTATAACTTTATATTGGTCCAAAAAAAGGCCGGTATTCATTCAAAAAGCTTTAAATCTCAAATTAAACCTTCATACGAATCTATTGAAAGTTTGGACGATCTTTGTCGTAGAAGTTTGCACAACTTTTCCGTTGGATCAAAAATGGGTCTAACTTTCTTATATTAGGTTTATTACTATATTTATATCTTTATCACTTCATATTGGTCCAAAAAAAGGCCAATATTCTCTTCATACGAAGCTATTCAAAGTTGGACAATTCTTTGTCAAAGTAGTTTGGACCAAGTTTCCGTTGCTCCAATAATGGGTCTAACTTTTTGAGAATGATTTAAAAACTATATTTACACCTTTATAACTTTATATTGGTCCAAAAAAAGGCCGGTATTCATTCAAAAAGCTTTAAATCTCAAATTAAACCTTCATACGAATCTATTGAAAGTTTGGACGATCTTTGTCGTAGAAGTTTGCACAAGTTTTCCGTTGGATCAAAAATGGGTCTAACGTTCTTATATTAGGTTTATTACTATATTTATATCTTTATCACTTCATATTGGTCCAAAAAAAGGCCAATATTCTCTTCATACGAAGCTATTCAAAGTTGGGCAGTTCTTTGTCAAAGTAGTTTGGACCAAGTTTCCGTTGCTCCAATAATGGGTCTAACTTAATGAGAATGATTTAAAAACTATATTTACACCTTTATAACTTTATATTGGACCAAAAAAAGGCCGGTATTCATTCAAAAAGCTTTAAATCTCAAATTAAACCTTCATACGAATCTATTGAAAGTTTGGACGATCTTTGTCGTAGAAGTTTGCACAAGTTTTCCGTTGGATCAAAAATGGGTCTAACGTTCTTATATTAGGTTTATTACTATATTTATATCTTTATCACTTCATATTGGTCCAAAAAAAGGCCAATATTCTCTTCATACGAAGCTATTCAAAGTTGGGCAGTTCTTTGTCAAAGTAGTTTGGACCAAGTTTCCGTTGCTCCAATAATGGGTCTAACTTAATGAGAATGATTTAAAAACTATATTTAGACCTTTATAACTTTATATTGGACCAAAAAAAGGCCGGTATTCATTCAAAAAGCTTTAAATCTCAAATTAAACCTTCATACGAATCTATTGAAAGTTTGGACGATCTTTGTCGTAGAAATTTGCACAAGTTTTCCGTTGGATCAAAAATGGGTCTAACTTTCTTATATTAGGTTTATTACTATATTTATATCTTTATCACTTCATATTGGTCCAAAAAAAGGCCAATATTCTCTTCATACGAAGCTATTCAAAGTTGGGCAGTTCTTTGTCAAAGTAGTTTGGACCAAGTTTCCGTTGCTCCAATAATGGGTCTAACTTAATGAGAATGATTTAAAAACTATATTTACACCTTTATAACTTTATATTGGACCAAAAAAAGGCCGGTATTCATTCAAAAAGATTTAAATCTCAAATTAAACCTTCATACGAATCTATTGAAAGTTTGGACGATCTTTGTCGTAGAAGTTTGCACAAGTTTTCTGTTGGATCAAAAATGGGTCTAACGTTCTAAAATTAGGTTTATTACTATATTTATATCTTTATCACTTCATATTGGTCCTAAACGAGGCCAATATTCTCTTCATACGAAGCTATTCAAAGTTGGGCAGTTCTTTGTCAAAGTAGTTTGGACCAAGTTTCCGCTTCTCCAATAATGCGTCTAACTTTTTGAGAATGACTTAAAAACTATATTTACACCTTTATAACTATATATTGGTCCAAAAAAAGGCCGGTATTCATTCAAAAAGCTTTAAATCTCAAATTAAACCTTCATACGAATCTATTGAAAGTTTGGACGATCTTTGTCGTAGAAGTTTGCACAAGTTTTCCGTTGGATCAAAAATGGGTCTAACTTTCTTATATTAGGTTTATTACTGTATTTATATCTTTATCACTTCATATTGGTCCAAAAAAAGGCCAATATTCTCTTCATACGAAGCTATTCAAAGTTGGGCAGTTCTTTGTCAAAGTAGTTTGGACCAAGTTTCCGCTTCTCCAATAATGGGTCTAACTTTTTGAGAATGATTTAAAAACTATATTTACACATTTATAACTTTATATTGGTCCAAAAAAAGGCCGGTATTCATTCAAAAAGCTTTAAATCTCAAATTAAACCTTCATACGAATCTATTGAAAGTTTGGACGATCTTTGTCGTAGAAGTTTGCACAAGTTTTCCGTTGGATCAAAAATGGGTCTAACGTTCTTATATTAGGTTTATTACTATATTTATATCTTTATCACTTCATATTGGTCCAAAAAAAGGCCAATATTCTCTTCATACGAAGCTATTCAAAGTTGGGCAGTTCTTTGTCAAAGTAGTTTGGACCAAGTTTCCGTTGCTCCAATAATGGGTCTAACTTAATGAGAATGATTTAAAAACTATATTTACACCTTTATAACTTTATATTGGACCAAAAAAAGGCTGGTATTCATTCAAAAAGCTTTAAATCTCAAATTAAACCTTCATACGAATCTATTGAAAGTTTGGACGATCTTTGTCGTAGAAGTTTGCACAAGTTTTCCGTTGGATCAAAAATGGGTCTAACGTTCTTATATTAGGTTTATTACTATATTTATATCTTTATCACTTCATATTGGTCCAAAAAAAGGCCAATATTCTCTTCATACGAAGCTATTCAAAGTTGGGCAGTTCTTTGTCAAAGTAGTTTGGACCAAGTTTCCGTTGCTCCAATAATGGGTCTAACTTAATGAGAATGATTTAAAAACTATATTTACACCTTTATAAGTTTATATTGGACCAAAAAAAGGCCGGTATTCATTCAAAAAGCTTTAAATCTCAAATTAAACCTTCATACGAATCTATTGAAAGTTTGGACGATCTTTGTCGTAGAAGTTTGCACAAGTTTTCCGTTGGATCAAAAATGGGTCTAACGTTCTTATATTAGGTTTATTACTATATTTATATCTTTATCACTTCATATTGGTCCAAAAAAAGGCCAATATTCTCTTCATACGAAGCTATTCAAAGTTGGGCAGTTCTTTGTCAAAGTAGTTTGGACCAAGTTTCCGTTGCTCCAATAATGGGTCTAACTTAATGAGAATGATTTAAAAACTATATATACACCTTTATAACTATATATTGGTCCAAAAAAAGGCCGTTATTCATTCAAAAAGCTTTAAATCTCAAATTAAACCTTCATATGAATCTATTGAAAGTTTGGACGATCTTTGTCGTAGAAGTTTGCACAAGTTTTCCGTTGGATCAAAAATGGGTCTAACTTTCTTATATTAGGTTTATTACTGTATTTATATCTTTATCACTTCATATTGGTCCAAAAAAAGACCAATATTCTCTTCATACGAAGCTATTCAAAGTTGGGCAGTTCTTTGTCAAAGTAGTTTGGACCAAGTTTCCGCTTCTCCAATAATGGGTCTAAATTTTTGAGAATGATTTAAAAACTATATTTACACATTTATAACTTTATATTGGTCCAAAAAAAGGCCGGTATTCATTCAAAAAGCTTTAAATCTCAAATTAAACCTTCATACGAATCTATTGAAAGTTTGGACGATCTTTGTCGTAGAAGTTTGCACAAGTTTTCCGTTGGATCAAAAATGGGTCTAATGTTCTTATATTAGGTTTATTACTATATTCATATCTTTATCACTTCATATTGGTCCAAAAAAAGGCAAATATTCTCTTCATACGAAGCTATTCAAAGTTGGACAGTTCTTTGTCAAAGTAGTCTGGACCAAGTTTCTGTTGCTCCAATAATGGGTCTAACATTGTGAGAATGATTTAAAAACTATATTTACACCTTTATAAATTTATATTGGTCCAAAAAAAGGCCGGTATTCATTCAAAAAGCTTTAAATCTCAAATTAAACCTTCATACGAATCTATTGAAAGTTTGGACGATCTTTGTCGTAGAAATTTGTACAAGTTTTCCGTTGGATCAAAAATGGGTCTAACTTTCTTATATTAGGTTTATTACTGTATTTATATATTTATCACTTCATATTGGTCCAAAAAAAGGCCAATATTCTCTTCATACGAAGCTTTTCAAAGTTGGGCAGTTTTTTGTCAAAGTAGTTTGGACCAAGTTTCCGCTCTCCAATAATGGGTCTAACTTTTTGAGAATGATTTAAAAACTATATTTACACCTTTATAACTTTATATTGGTCCAAAAAAAGGCCGGTATTCATTCAAAAAGCTTTAAATCTCAAATTAAACCTTCATACGAATCTATTGAAAGTTTGGACGATCTTTGTCGTAGAAGTTTGCACAAGTTTTCCGTTGGATCAAAAATGGGTCTAACGTTCTTACATTAGGTTTATTACTATATTTATATCTTTATCACTTCATATTGGTCCAAAAAAAGGCCAATATTCTCTTCATACGAAGCTATTCAAAGTTGGGCAGTTCTTTGTCAAAGTAGTTTGGACCAAGTTTCCGTTGCTCCAATAATGGGTCTAACTTAATGAGAATGATTTAAAAACTATATTTACACCTTTATAAGTTTATATTGGACCAAAAAAAGGCCGGTATTCATTCAAAAAGCTTTAAATCTCAAATTAAACCTTCATACGAATCTATTGAAAGTTTGGACGATCTTTGTCGTAGAAGTTTGCACAAGTTTTCTGTTGGATCAAAAATGGGTCTAACGTTCTTATATTAGGTTTATTACTATATTTATATCTTTATCACTTCATATTGGTCCAAAAAAAGGCCAATATTCTCTTCATACGAAGCTATTCAAAGTTGGGCAGTTCTTTGTCAAAGTAGTTTGGACCAAGTTTCCGTTGCTCCAATAATGGGTCTAACTTAATGAGAATGATTTAAAAACTATATATACACCTTTATAACTATATATTGGTCCAAAAAAAGGCCGTTATTCATTCAAAAAGCTTTAAATCTCAAATTAAACCTTCATACGAATCTATTGAAAGTTTGGACGATCTTTGTCGTAGAAGTTTGCACAAGTTTTCCGTTGGATCAAAAATGGGTCTAATGTTCTTATATTAGGTTTATTACTATATTCATATCTTTATCACTTCATATTGGTCCAAAAAAAGGCAAATATTCTCTTCATACGAAGCTATTCAAAGTTGGACAGTTCTTTGTCAAAGTAGTCTGGACCAAGTTTCTGTTGCTCCAATAATGGGTCTAACATTGTGAGAATGATTTAAAAACTATATTTACACCTTTATAAATTTATATTGGTCCAAAAAAAGGCCGGTATTCATTCAAAAAGCTTTAAATCTCAAATTAAACCTTCATACGAATCTATTGAAAGTTTGGACGATCTTTGTCGTAGAAATTTGTACAAGTTTTCCGTTGGATCAAAAATGGGTCTAACTTTCTTATATTAGGTTTATTACTGTATTTATATATTTATCACTTCATATTGGTCCAAAAAAAGGCCAATATTCTCTTCATACGAAGCTTTTCAAAGTTGGGCAGTTTTTTGTCAAAGTAGTTTGGACCAAGTTTCCGCTCTCCAATAATGGGTCTAACTTTTTGAGAATGATTTAAAAACTATATTTACACCTTTATAACTTTATATTGGTCCAAAAAAAGGCCGGTATTCATTCAAAAAGCTTTAAATCTCAAATTAAACCTTCATACGAATCTATTGAAAGTTTGGACGATCTTTGTCGTAGAAGTTTGCACAAGTTTTCCGTTGGATCAAAAATGGGTCTAACGTTCTTACATTAGGTTTATTACTATATTTATATCTTTATCACTTCATATTGGTCCAAAAAAAGGCCAATATTCTCTTCATACGAAGCTATTCAAAGTTGGGCAGTTCTTTGTCAAAGTAGTTTGGACCAAGTTTCCGTTGCTCCAATAATGGGTCTAACTTAATGAGAATGATTTAAAAACTATATTTACACCTTTATAAGTTTATATTGGACCAAAAAAAGGCCGGTATTCATTCAAAAAGCTTTAAATCTCAAATTAAACCTTCATACGAATCTATTGAAAGTTTGGACGATCTTTGTCGTAGAAGTTTGCACAAGTTTTCTGTTGGATCAAAAATGGGTCTAACGTTCTTATATTAGGTTTATTACTATATTTATATCTTTATCACTTCATATTGGTCCAAAAAAAGGCCAATATTCTCTTCATACGAAGCTGTTCAAAGTTGGGCAGTTCTTTGTCAAAGTAGTTTGGACCAAGTTTCCGTTGCTCCAATAATGGGTCTAACTTAATGAGAATGATTTAAAAACTATATATACACCTTTATAACTATATATTGGTCCAAAAAAAGGCCGTTATTCATTCAAAAAGCTTTAAATCTCAAATTAAACCTTCATACGAATCTATTGAAAGTTTGGACGATCTTTGTCGTAGAAGTTTGCACAAGTTTTCCGTTGGATCAAAAATGGGTCTAACTTTCTTATATTAGGTTTATTACTATATTTATATCTTTATCACTTCATATTGGTCCAAAAAAAGGCCAATATTCTCTTCATACGAAGCTATTCAAAGTTGGGCAGTTCTTTGTCAAAGTAGTTTGGACCAAGTTTCCGCTTCTCCAATAATGGGTCTAAATTTTTGAGAATGATTTAAAAACTATATTTACACATTTATAACTTTATATTGGTCCAAAAAAAGGCCGGTATTCATTCAAAAAGCTTTAAATCTCAAATTAAACCTTCATACGAATCTATTGAAAGTTTGGACGATCTTTGTCGTAGAAGTTTGCACAAGTTTTCCGTTGGATCAAAAATGGGTCTAATGTTCTTATATTAGGTTTATTACTATATTCATATCTTTATCACTTCATATTGGTCCAAAAAAAGGCAAATATTCTCTTCATACGAAGCTATTCAAAGTTGGACAGTTCTTTGTCAAAGTAGTCTGGACCAAGTTTCTGTTGCTCCAATAATGGGTCTAACATTGTGAGAATGATTTAAAAACTATATTTACACCTTTATAAATTTATATTGGTCCAAAAAAAGGCCGGTATTCATTCAAAAAGCTTTAAATCTCAAATTAGACCTTCATACGAATCTATTGAAAGTTTGGACGATCTTTGTCGTAGAAATTTGTACAAGTTTTCCGTTGGATCAAAAATGGGTCTAACTTTCTTATATTAGGTTTATTACTGTATTTATATATTTATCACTTCATATTGGTCCAAAAAAAGGCCAATATTCTCTTCATACGAAGCTTTTCAAAGTTGGGCAGTTTTTTGTCAAAGTAGTTTGGACCAAGTTTCCGCTCTCCAATAATGGGTCTAACTTTTTGAGAATGATTTAAAAACTATATTTACACCTTTATAACTTTATATTGGTCCAAAAAAAGGCCGGTATTCATTCAAAAAGCTTTAAATCTCAAATTAAACCTTCATACGAATCTATTGAAAGTTTGGACGATCTTTGTCGTAGAAGTTTGCACAAGTTTTCCGTTGGATCAAAAATGGGTCTAACGTTCTTACATTAGGTTTATTACTATATTTATATCTTTATCACTTCATATTGGTCCAAAAAAAGGCCAATATTCTCTTCATACGAAGCTATTCAAAGTTGGGCAGTTCTTTGTCAAAGTAGTTTGGACCAAGTTTCCGTTGCTCCAATAATGGGTCTAACTTAATGAGAATGATTTAAAAACTATATTTACACCTTTATAAGTTTATATTGGACCAAAAAAAGGCCGGTATTCATTCAAAAAGCTTTAAATCTCAAATTAAACCTTCATACGAATCTATTGAAAGTTTGGACGATCTTTGTCGTAGAAGTTTGCACAAGTTTTCTGTTGGATCAAAAATGGGTCTAACGTTCTTATATTAGGTTTATTACTATATTTATATCTTTATCACTTCATATTGGTCCAAAAAAAGGCCAATATTCTCTTCATACGAAGCTATTCAAAGTTGGGCAGTTCTTTGTCAAAGTAGTTTGGACCAAGTTTCCGTTGCTCCAATAATGGGTCTAACTTAATGAGAATGATTTAAAAACTATATATACACCTTTATAACTATATATTGGTCCAAAAAAAGGCCGTTATTCATTCAAAAAGCTTTAAATCTCAAATTAAACCTTCATACGAATCTATTGAAAGTTTGGACGATCTTTGTCGTAGAAGTTTGCACAAGTTTTCCGTTGGATCAAAAATGGGTCTAACTTTCTTATATTAGGTTTATTACTATATTTATATCTTTATCACTTCATATTGGTCCAAAAAAAGGCCAATATTCTCTTCATACGAAGCTATTCAAAGTTGGGCAGTTCTTTGTCAAAGTAGTTTGGACCAAGTTTCCGCTTCTCCAATAATGGGTCTAAATTTTTGAGAATGATTTAAAAACTATATTTACACATTTATAACTTTATATTGGTCCAAAAAAAGGCCGGTATTCATTCAAAAAGCTTTAAATCTCAAATTAAACCTTCATACGAATCTATTGAAAGTTTGGACGATCTTTGTCGTAGAAGTTTGCACAAGTTTTCCGTTGGATCAAAAATGGGTCTAATGTTCTTATATTAGGTTTATTACTATATTCATATCTTTATCACTTCATATTGGTCCAAAAAAAGGCAAATATTCTCTTCATACGAAGCTATTCAAAGTTGGACAGTTCTTTGTCAAAGTAGTCTGGACCAAGTTTCTGTTGCTCCAATAATGGGTCTAACATTGTGAGAATGATTTAAAAACTATATTTACACCTTTATAAATTTATATTGGTCCAAAAAAAGGCCGGTATTCATTCAAAAAGCTTTAAATCTCAAATTAGACCTTCATACGAATCTATTGAAAGTTTGGACGATCTTTGTCGTAGAAATTTGTACAAGTTTTCCGCTGGATCAAAAATGGGTCTAACTTTCTTATATTAGGTTTATTACTGTATTTATATATTTATCACTTCATATTGGTCCAAAAAAAGGCCAATATTCTCTTCATACGAAGCTTTTCAAAGTTGGGCAGTTTTTTGTCAAAGTAGTTTGGACCAAGTTTCCGCTCTCCAATAATGGGTCTAACTTTTTGAGAATGATTTAAAAACTATATTTACACCTTTATAACTTTATATTGGTCCAAAAAAAGGCCGGTATTCATTCAAAAAGCTTTAAATCTCAAATTAAACCTTCATACGAATCTATTGAAAGTTTGGACGATCTTTGTCGTAGAAGTTTGCACAAGTTTTCCGTTGGATCAAAAATGGGTCTAACGTTCTTACATTAGGTTTATTACTATATTTATATCTTTATCACTTCATATTGGTCCAAAAAAAGGCCAATATTCTCTTCATACGAAGCTATTCAAAGTTGGGCAGTTCTTTGTCAAAGTAGTTTGGACCAAGTTTCCGTTGCTCCAATAATGGGTCTAACTTAATGAGAATGATTTAAAAACTATATTTACACCTTTATAAGTTTATATTGGACCAAAAAAAGGCCGGTATTCATTCAAAAAGCTTTAAATCTCAAATTAAACCTTCATACGAATCTATTGAAAGTTTGGACGATCTTTGTCGTAGAAGTTTGCACAAGTTTTCCGTTGGATCAAAAATGGGTCTAACGTTCTTATATTAGGTTTATTACTATATTTATATCTTTATCACTTCATATTGGTCCAAAAAAAGGCCAATATTCTCTTCATACGAAGCTATTCAAAGTTGGGCAGTTCTTTGTCAAAGTAGTTTGGACCAAGTTTCCGTTGCTCCAATAATGGGTCTAACTTAATGAGAATGATTTAAAAACTATATATACACCTTTATAACTATATATTGGTCCAAAAAAAGGCCGTTATTCATTCAAAAAGCTTTAAATCTCAAATTAAACCTTCATACGAATCTATTGAAAGTTTGGACGATCTTTGTCGTAGAAGTTTGCACAAGTTTTCCGTTGGATCAAAAATGGGTCTAACGTTCTTACATTAGGTTTATTACTATATTTATATCTTTATCACTTCATATTGGTCCAAAAAAAGGCCAATATTCTCTTCATACGAAGCTATTCAAAGTTGGGCAGTTCTTTGTCAAAGTAGTTTGGACCAAGTTTCCGTTGCTCCAATAATGGGTCTAACTTAATGAGAATGATTTAAAAACTATATTTACACCTTTATAAGTTTATATTGGACCAAAAAAAGGCCGGTATTCATTCAAAAAGCTTTAAATCTCAAATTAAACCTTCATACGAATCTATTGAAAGTTTGGACGATCTTTGTCGTAGAAGTTTGCACAAGTTTTCCGTTGGATCAAAAATGGGTCTAACGTTCTTATATTAGGTTTATTACTATATTTATATCTTTATCACTTCATATTGGTCCAAAAAAAGGCCAATATTCTCTTCATACGAAGCTATTCAAAGTTGGGCAGTTCTTTGTCAAAGTAGTTTGGACCAAGTTTCCGTTGCTCCAATAATGGGTCTAACTTAATGAGAATGATTTAAAAACTATATATACACCTTTATAACTATATATTGGTCCAAAAAAAGGCCGTTATTCATTCAAAAAGCTTTAAATCTCAAATTAAACCTTCATACGAATCTATTGAAAGTTTGGACGATCTTTGTCGTAGAAGTTTGCACAAGTTTTCCGTTGGATCAAAAATGGGTCTAACTTTCTTATATTAGGTTTATTACTATATTTATATCTTTATCACTTCATATTGGTCCAAAAAAAGGCCAATATTCTCTTCATACGAAGCTATTCAAAGTTGGGCAGTTCTTTGTCAAAGTAGTTTGGACCAAGTTTCCGCTTCTCCAATAATGGGTCTAAATTTTTGAGAATGATTTAAAAACTATATTTACACATTTATAACTTTATATTGGTCCAAAAAAAGGCCGGTATTCATTCAAAAAGCTTTAAATCTCAAATTAAACCTTCATACGAATCTATTGAAAGTTTGGACGATGTTTGTCGTAGAAGTTTGCACAAGTTTTCCGTTGGATCAAAAATGGGTCTAATGTTCTTATATTAGGTTTATTACTATATTCATATCTTTATCACTTCATATTGGTCCAAAAAAAGGCAAATATTCTCTTCATACGAAGCTATTCAAAGTTGGACAGTTCTTTGTCAAAGTAGTCTGGACCAAGTTTCTGTTGCTCCAATAATGGGTCTAACATTGTGAGAATGATTTAAAAACTATATTTACACCTTTATAACTTTATATTGGTCCAAAAAAAGGCCGGTATTCATTCAAAAAGCTTTAAATCTCAAATTAAACCTTCATACGAATCTATTGAAAGTTTGGACGATCTTTGTCGTAGAAATTTGTACAAGTTTTCCGTTGGATCAAAAATGGGTCTAACTTTCTTATATTAGGTTTATTACTGTATTTATATATTTATCACTTCATATTGGTCCAAAAAAAGGCCAATATTCTCTTCATACGAAGCTTTTCAAAGTTGGGCAGTTTTTTGTCAAAGTAGTTTGGACCAAGTTTCCGCTCTCCAATAATGGGTCTAACTTTTTGAGAATGATTTAAAAACCATATTTACACCTTTATGACTTTATATTGGTCCAAAAAAAGGCCGGTATTCATTCAAAAAGCTTTAAATCTCAAATTAAACCTTCATACGAATCTATTGAAAGTTTGGACGATCTTTGTCGTAGAAGTTTGCACAAGTTTTCCGTTGGATCAAAAATGGGTCTAACGTTCTTACATTAGGTTTATTACTATATTTTTATCTTTATCACTTCATATTGGTCCAAAAAAAGGCCAATATTCTCTTCATACGAAGCTATTCAAAGTTGGGCAGTTCTTTGTCAAAGTAGTTTGGACCAAGTTTCCGTTGCTCCAATAATGGGTCTAACTTAATGAGAATGATTTAAAAACTATATTTACACCTTTATAACTTTATATTGGACCAAAAAAAGGCTGGTATTCATTCAAAAAGCTTTAAATCTCAAATTAAACCTTCATACGAATCTATTTAAAGTTTGGACGATCTTTGTCGTAGAAGTTTGCACAAGTTTTCCGTTGGATCAAAAATGGGTCTAACGTTCTTATATTAGGTTTATTACTATATTTATATCTTTATCACTTCATATTGGTCCAAAAAAAGGCCAATATTCTCTTCATACGAAGCTATTCAAAGTTGGGCAGTTCTTTGTCAAAGTAGTTTGGACCAAGTTTCCGTTGCTCCAATAATGGGTCTAACTTAATGAGAATGATTTAAAAACTATATATACACCTTTATAAATATATATTGGTCCAAAAAAAGGCCGGTATTCATTCAAAAAGCTTTAAATCTCAAATTAAACCTTCATACGAATCTGTTGAAAGTTTGGACGATCTTTGTCGTAGAAGTTTGCACAAGTTTTCCGTTGGATCAAAAATGGGTCTAATGTTCTTATATTAGGTTTATTACTATATTCATATCTTTATCACTTCATATTGGTCCAAAAAAAGGCAAATATTCTCTTCATACGAAGCTATTCAAAGTTGGACAGTTCTTTGTCAAAGTAGTCTGGACCAAGTTTCTGTTGCTCCAATAATGGGTCTAACATTGTGAGAATGATTTAAAAACTATATTTACACCTTTATAACTTTATATTGGTCCAAAAAAAGGCCGGTATTCATTCAAAAAGCTTTAAATCTCAAATTAAACCTTCATACGAATCTATTGAAAGTTTGGACGATCTTTGTCGTAGAAATGTGTACAAGTTTTCCGTTGGATCAAAAATGGGTCTAACTTTCTTATATTAGGTTTATTACTGTATTTATATATTTATCACTTCATATTGGTCCAAAAAAAGGCCAATATTCTCTTCATACGAAGCTTTTCAAAGTTGGGCAGTTTTTTGTCAAAGTAGTTTGGACCAAGTTTCCGCTCTCCAATAATGGGTCTAACTTTTTGAGAATGATTTAAAAACTATATTTACACCTTTATAACTATATATTGGTCCAAAAAAAGGCCGGTATTCATTCAAAAAGCTTTAAATCTCAAATTAAACCTTCATACGAATCTATTGAAAGTTTGGACGATCTTTGTCGTAGAAGTTTGCACAAGTTTTCCGTTGGATCAAAAATGGGTCTAACGTTCTTACATTAGGTTTATTACTATATTTATATCTTTATCACTTCATATTGGTCCAAAAAAAGGCCAATATTCTCTTCATACGAAGCTATTCAAAGTTGGGCAGTTCTTTGTCAAAGTAGTTTGGACCAAGTTTCCGTTGCTCCAATAATGGGTCTAACTTAATGAGAATGATTTAAAAACTATATTTACACCTTTATAACTTTATATTGGACCAAAAAAAGTCTGGTATTCATTCAAAAAGCTTTAAATCTCAAATTAAACCTTCATACGAATCTATTGAAAGTTTGGACGATCTTTGTCGTAGAAGTTTGCACAAGTTTTCCGTTGGATCAAAAATGGGTCTAACGTTCTTATATTAGGTTTATTACTATATTTATATCTTTATCACTTCATATTGGTCCAAAAAAAGGCCAATATTCTCTTCATACGAAGCTATTCAAAGTTGGGCAGTTCTTTGTCAAAGTAGTTTGGACCAAGTTTCCGTTGCTCCAATAATGGGTCTAACTTAATGAGAATGATTTAAAAACTATATATACACCTTTATAAATATATATTGGTCCAAAAAAAGGCCGGTATTCATTCAAAAAGCTTTAAATCTCAAATTAAACCTTCATACGAATCTGTTAAAAGTTTGGACGATCTTTGTCGTAGAAGTTTGCACAAGTTTTCCGTTGGATCAAAAATGGGTCTAACGTTCTTATATTAGGTTTATTACTATATTTATATCTTTATCACTTCATATTGGTCCAAAAAAAGGCCAATATTCTCTTCATACAAAGCTATTCAAAGTTGGGCAGTTCTTTGTCAAAGTAGTTTGGACCAAGTTTCCGTTGCTCCAATAATGGGTCTAACTTAATGAGAATGATTTAAAAACTATATTTACACCTTTATAAGTTTATATTGGACCAAAAAAAGGCCGGTATTCATTCAAAAAGCTTTAAATCTCAAATTAAACCTTCATACGAATCTATTGAAAGTTTGGACGATCTTTGTCGTAGAAGTTTGCACAAGTTTTCCGTTGGATCAAAAATGGGTCTAACGTTCTTATATTAGGTTTATTACTATATTTATATCTTTATCACTTCATATTGGTCCAAAAAAAGGCCAATATTCTCTTCATACGAAGCTATTCAAAGTTGGGCAGTTCTTTGTCAAAGTAGTTTGGACCAAGTTTCCGTTGCTCCAATAATGGGTCTAACTTAATGAGAATGATTTAAAAACTATATATACACCTTTATAACTATATATTGGTCCAAAAAAAGGCCGTTATTCATTCAAAAAGCTTTAAATCTCAAATTAAACCTTCATACGAATCTATTGAAAGTTTGGACGATCTTTGTCGTAGAAATTTGCACAAGTTTTCCGTTGGATCAAAAATGGGTCTAACTTTCTTATATTAGGTTTATTACTGTATTTATATCTTTATCACTTCATATTGGTCCAAAAAAAGGCCAATATTCTCTTCATACGAAGCTATTCAAAGTTGGACAGTTCTTTGTCAAAGTAGTCTGGACCAAGTTTCTGTTGCTCCAATAATGGGTCTAACATTGTGAGAATGATTTAAAAACTATATTTACACCTTTATAACTTTATATTGGTCCAAAAAAAGGCCGGTATTCATTCAAAAAGCTTTAAATCTCAAATTAAACCTTCATACGAATCTATTGAAAGTTTGGACGATCTTTGTCGTAGAAATTTGTACAAGTTTTCCGTTGGATCAAAAATGGGTCTAACTTTCTTATATTAGGTTTATTACTGTATTTATATATTTATCACTTCATATTGGTCCAAAAAAAGGCCAATATTCTCTTCATACGAAGCTTTTCAAAGTTGGGCAGTTTTTTGTCAAAGTAGTTTGGACCAAGTTTCCGATCTCCAATAATGGGTCTAACTTTTTGAGAATGATTTAAAAACTATATTTACACATTTATAACTTTATATTGGTCCAAAAAAAGGCCGGTATTCATTCAAAAAGCTTTAAATCTCAAATTAAACCTTCATACGAAACTATTGAAAGTTTGGACGATCTTTGTCGTAGAAGTTTGCACAAGTTTTCCGTTGGATCAAAAATGGGTCTAACGTTCTTATATTAGGTTTATTACTATATTCATATCTTTATCACTTCATATTGGTCCAAAAAAAGGCCAATATTCTCTTCATACGAAGCTATTCAGAGTTGGACAGTTCTTTGTCAAAGTAGTTTGGACCAAGTTTCTGTTGCTCCAATAATGGGTCTAACATTGTGAGAATGATTTAAAAACTATATTTACACCTTTATAACTTTATATTGGTCCAAAAAAAGGCCGGTATTCATTCAAAAAGCTTTAAATCTCAAATTAAACCTTCATACGAATCTATTGAAAGTTTGGACGATCTTTGTCGTAGAAATTTGTACAAGTTTTCCGTTGGATCAAAAATGGGTCTAACTTTCTTATATTAGGTTTATTACTGTATTTATATATTTATCACTTCATATTGGTCCAAAAAAAGGCCAATATTCTCTTCATACGAAGCTTTTCAAAGTTGGGCAGTTTTTTGTCAAAGTAGTTTGGACCAAGTTTCCGCTCTCCAATAATGGGTCTAACTTTTTGAGAATGATTTAAAAACTATATTTACACATTTATAACTTTATATTGGTCCAAAAAAAGGCCGGTATTCATTCAAAAAGCTTTAAATCTCAAATTAAACCTTCATACGAAACTATTGAAAGTTTGGACGATCTTTGTCGTAGAAGTTTGCACAAGTTTTCCGTTGGATCAAAAATGGGTCTAACGTTCTTATATTAGGTTTATTACTATATTCATATCTTTATCACTTCATATTGATCCAAAAAAAGGCCAATATTCTCTTCATACGAAGCTATTCAGAGTTGGACAGTTCTTTGTCAAAGTAGTTTGGACCAAGTTTCCGTTGCTCCAATAATGGGTCTAACTTAATGAGAATGATTTAAAAACTATATTTACACCTTTATAACTTTATATTGGACCAAAAAAAGGCCGGTATTCATTCAAAAAGCTTTAAATCTCAAATTAAACCTTCATACGAATCTATTGAAAGTTTGGACGATCTTTGTCGTAGAAGTTTGCACAAGTTTTCTGTTGGATCAAAAATGGGTCTAACGTTCTTATATTAGGTTTATTACTATATTTATATCTTTATCACTTCATATTGGTCCAAAAAAAGGCCAATATTCTCTTTATACGAAGCTATTCAAAGTTGGGCTGTTCTTTGTCAAAGTAGTTTGGACCAAGTTTCCGTTGCTCCAATAATGGGTATAACTTTTTGAGAATTATTTAAAAACTATATTTACACCTTATTAACTTTATATTGGTCCATAAAAAGGCCGGTATTCATTCTAAAAGCTTTAAATCTCAATTTAAACCTTCATACGAATCTATTGAAAGTTTGGACGATCTTTGTCGTAGAAGTTTGCACAAGTTTTCCGTTGGATCAAAAATGGGTCTAACGTTCTTCTATTAGGTTTATTACTATATTCATATCTTTATCACTTCATATTGGTCCAAAAAAAGGCCAATATTCTCTTCATACGAAGCTATTCAAAGTTGGGCAGTTCTTTGTCAAAGTAGTTTGGACCAAGTTTCCGCTGCTCCATTAATGGGTCTAACTTTTTGAGAATAATTTAAAAACTATATTTACACCTTTATAACTTTATATTGGTCCAAAAAAAGGTCGTTATACATTCTAAAAGCTTTAAATCTCAATTTAAACCTTCATACGAATCTATTGAAAGTTTGGATGATCTTTGTAGTAGAAGTTTGCACAAGTTTTTCGTTGGATCAAAAATGGGACTAACGTTCTTATATTAGGTTTATTACTATATTTATATCTTTATCACTTCATATTGGTCCAAAAAAAGGCCAATATTTTCTTCATACGAAGCTATTCAAAGTTGGGCAGTTCTTTGTCAAAGTAGTTTGGACCAAGTTTCCGCTGCTCCATTAATAGGTCTAACTTTTTGAGAATAATTTAAAAACTATATTTACACCTATATAATTTGTTATTGGTCCAAAAAAAGGCCGGTATTCATTCTAAAAGCTTTAAATCTCAATTTAAACCTTCATACGAATCTATTGAAAGTTTGGACGATCTTTGTAGTAGAAGTTTGCACAAGTTTTCTGTTGGATCAAAAATGGGTCTAACGTTCTTATATTAGGTTTATTACTATATTTATATCTTTATCACTTCATATTGGTCCAAAAAAAGGCCAATATTCTCTTTATACGAAGCTATTCAAAGTTGGGCTGTTCTTTGTCAAAGTAGTTTGGACCAAGTTTCCGTTGCTCCAATAATGGGTATAACTTTTTGAGAATTATTTAAAAACTATATTTACACCTTATTAACTTTATATTGGTCCATAAAAAGGCCGGTATTCATTCTAAAAGCTTTAAATCTCAATTTAAACCTTCATACGAATCTATTGAAAGTTTGGACGATCTTTGTCGTAGAAGTTTGCACAAGTTTTCCGTTGGATCAAAAATGGGTCTAACGTTCTTCTATTAGGTTTATTACTATATTCATATCTTTATCACTTCATATTGGTCCAAAAAAAGGCCAATATTCTCTTCATACGAAGCTATTCAAAGTTGGGCAGTTCTTTGTCAAAGTAGTTTGGACCAAGTTTCCGCTGCTCCATTAATGGGTCTAACTTTTTGAGAATAATTTAAAAACTATATTTACACCTTTATAACTTTATATTGGTCCAAAAAAAGGTCGGTATACATTCTAAAAGCTTTAAATCTCAATTTAAACCTTCATACGAATCTATTGAAAGTTTGGATGATCTTTGTAGTAGAAGTTTGCACAAGTTTTCCGTTGGATCAAAAATGGGACTAACGTTCTTATATTAGGTTTATTACTATATTTATATCTTTATCACTTCATATTGGTCCAAAAAAAGGCCAATATTTTCTTCATACGAAGCTATTCAAAGTTGGGCAGTTCTTTGTCAAAGTAGTTTGGACCAAGTTTCCGCTGCTCCATTAATAGGTCTAACTTTTTGAGAATAATTTAAAAACTATATTTACACCTATATAATTTGTTATTGGTCCAAAAAAAGGCCGGTATTCATTCTAAAAGCTTTAAATCTCAATTTAAACCTTCATACGAATCTATTGAAAGTTTGGACGATCTTTGTAGTAGAAGTTTGCACAAGTTTTTCGTTGGATCAAAAATGGGACTCACGTTCTTATATTAGGTTTATTACTATATTTATATCTTTATCACTTCATATTGGACCAAAAAGAGGCCAATATTCTCTTCAGACGAAGCTATTCAAAGTTGGCAATTCTTTGTCAAAGTAGTTTGGACCAAGATTCCTTTGCTCCAATAATGGGTATAACTTTTTGAGAATTATTTAAAAACTATATTTACACCTTATTAACTTTATATTGGTCCATAAAAAAGCCGGTATTCATTCTAAAAGCTTTAAATCTCAATTTAAACCTTCAGACGAATCTATTGAAAGTTTGGATGATCTTTGTAGTAGAAGTTTGCACAAGTTTTCCGTTGGATCAAAAATGGGACTAACGTTCTTATATTAGGTTTATTACTATATTTATATCTTTATCACTTCATATTGGTCCAAAAAAAGGCCAATATTCTCTTCATACGAAGCTATTCAAAGTTGGGCAGTTCTTTGTCAAAGTAGTTTGGACCAAGTTTCCGTTGCTCCAATAATGGGTATAACTTTTTGAGAATTATTTAAAAACTATATTTACACCTTATTAACTTTATATTGGTCCATAAAAAGGCCGGTATTCATTCTAAAAGCTTTAAATCTCAATTTAAAACTTCATACGAATCTATTGAAAGTTTGGACGATCTTTGTAGTAGAAGTTTGCACAAGTTTTCCGTTGGATCAAAAATGGGTCTAACGTTCTTCTATTAGGTTTATTACTATATTCATATCTTTATCACTTCATATTGGTCCAAAAAAAGGCCAATATTCTCTTCATACGAAGCTATTCAAAGTTGGGCAGTTCTTTGTCAAAGTAGTTTGGACCAAGTTTCCGCTGCTCCATTAATGGGTCTAACTTTTTGAGAATAATTTAAAAACTATATTTACACCTATATAATTTGTTATTGGTCCAAAAAAAGGCCGGTATTCATTCTAAAAGCTTTAAATCTCAATTTAAACCTTCATACGAATCTATTGAAAGTTTGGACGATCTTTGTAGTAGAAGTTTGCAAAAGTTTTCCGTTGGATCAAAAATGGGTCTAACGTTCTTATATTAGGTTTATTACTATATTTATATCTTTATCACTTCATATTGGTCCTAAAAAAGGCCAATATTCTCTTCATACGAAGCTATTCAAAGTTGGGTTGTTCTTTGTCAAAGTAGTTTGGACCAAGTTTCCGTTGCTCCAATAATGGGTATAACTTTTTGAGAATTATTTAAAAACTATATTTACACCTTATTAACTTTATATTGGTCCATAAAAAGGCCGGTATTCATTCTAAAAGCTTTAAATCTCAATTTAAAACTTCATACGAATCTATTGAAAGTTTGGACGATCTTTGTAGTAGAAGTTTGCACAAGTTTTCCGTTGGATCAAAAATGGGTCTAACGTTCCTCTATTAGGTTTATTACTATATTCATATCTTTATCACTTCATATTGGTCCAAAAAAAGGCCAATATTCTCTTCATACGAAGCTATTCAAAGTTGGGCAGTTCTTTGTCAAAGTAGTTTGGACGAAGTTTCCGCTGCTCCATTAATGGGTCTAACTTTTTGAGAATTATTTAAAAACTATATTTACACCTATATAATTTGTTATTGGTCCAAAAAAAGGCCGGTATTCATTCTAAAAGCTTTAAATCTCAATTTAAACCTTCATACGAATCTATTGAAAGTTTGGACGATCTTTGTAGTAGAAGTTTGCAAAAGTTTTCCGTTGGATCAAAAATGGGTCTAACGTTCTTATATTAGGTTTATTACTATATTTATATCTTTATCACTTCATATTGGTCCTAAAAAAGGCCAATATTCTCTTCATACGAAGCTATTCAAAGTTGGGTTGTTCTTTGTCAAAGTAGTTTGGACCAAGTTTCCGTTGCTCCAATAATGGGTATAACTTTTTGAGAATTATTTAAAAACTATATTTACACCTTATTAACTTTATATTGGTCCATAAAAAGGCCGGTATTCATTCTAAAAGCTTTAAATCTCAATTTAAAACTTCATACGAATCTATTGAAAGTTTGGACGATCTTTGTAGTAGAAGTTTGCACAAGTTTTCCGTTGGATCAAAAATGGGTCTAACGTTCCTCTATTAGGTTTATTACTATATTCATATCTTTATCACTTCATATTGGTCCAAAAAAAGGCCAATATTCTCTTCATACGAAGCTATTCAAAGTTGGGCAGTTCTTTGTCAAAGTAGTTTGGACGAAGTTTCCGCTGCTCCATTAATGGGTCTAACTTTTTGAGAATTATTTAAAAACTATATTTACACCTATATAATTTGTTATTGGTCCAAAAAAAGGCCGGTATTCATTCTAAAAGCTTTAAATCTCAATTTAAACCTTCATACGAATCTATTGAAAGTTTGGACGATCTTTGTAGTAGAAGTTTGCACAAGTTTTTCGTTGGATCAAAAATGGGACTCACGTTCTTATATTAGGTTTATTACTATATTTATATCTTTATCACTTCATATTGGACCAAAAAGAGGCCAATATTCTCTTCAGACGAAGCTATTCAAAGTTGGCAATTCTTTGTCAAAGTAGTTTGGACCAAGATTCCTTTGCTCCAATAATGGGTATAACTTTTTGAGAATTATTTAAAAACTATATTTACACCTTATTAACTTTATATTGGTCCATAAAAAGGCCGGTATTCATTCTAAAAGCTTTAAATCTCAATTTAAAACTTCATACGAATCTATTGAAAGTTTGGACGATCTTTGTAGTAGAAGTTTGCACAAGTTTTCCGTTGGATCAAAAATGGGTCTAACGTTCTTCTATTAGGTTTATTACTATATTCATATCTTTATCACTTCATATTGGTCCAAAAAAAGGCCAATATTCTCTTCATACGAAGCTATTCAAAGTTGGGCAGTTCTTTGTCAAAGTAGTTTGGACCAAGTTTCCGCTGCTCCATTAATGGGTCTAACTTTTTGAGAATAATTTAAAAACTATATTTACACCTATATAATTTGTTATTGGTCCAAAAAAAGGCCGGTATTCATCCTAAAAGCTTTAAATCTCAATTTAAACCTTCATACGAATCTATTGAAAGTTTGGACGATCTTTGTAGTAGAAGTTTGCAAAAGTTTTCCGTTGGATCAAAAATGGGTCTAACGTTCTTATATTAGGTTTATTACTATATTTATATCTTTATCACTTCATATTGGTCCTAAAAAAGGCCAATATTCTCTTCATACGAAGCTATTCAAAGTTGGGTTGTTCTTTGTCAAAGTAGTTTGGACCAAGTTTCCGTTGCTCCAATAATGGGTATAACTTTTTGAGAATTATTTAATAACTATATTTACACCTTATTAACTTTATATTGGTCCATAAAAAGGCCGGTATTCATTCTAAAAGCTTTAAATCTCAATTTAAAACTTCATACGAATCTATTGAAAGTTTGGACGATCTTTGTAGTAGAAGTTTGCACAAGTTTTCCGTTGGATCAAAAATGGGTCTAACGTTCCTCTATTAGGTTTATTACTATATTCATATCTTTATCACTTCATATTGGTCCAAAAAAAGGCCAATATTCTCTTCATACGAAGCTATTCAAAGTTGGGCAGTTCTTTGTCAAAGTAGTTTGGACGAAGTTTCCGCTGCTCCATTAATGGGTCTAACTTTTTGAGAATAATTTAAAAACTATATTTACACCTTTATAACTTTATATTGGTCCAAAAAAAGGTCGGTATTCATTCTAAAAGCTTTAAATCTCAATTTAATACTTCATACGAATCTATTGAAAGTTTGGACGATCTTTGTAGTAGAAGTTTGCACAAGTTTTCCGTTGGATCAAAAATGGGTCTAACGTTCTTCTATTAGGTTTATTACTATATTCATATCTTTATCACTTCATATTGGTCCAAAAAAAGGCCAATATTCTCTTCATACGAAGCTATTCAAAGTTGGGCAGTTCTTTGTCAAAGTAGTTTGGACCAAGTTTCCGCTGCTCCATTAATGGGTCTAACTTTTTGAGAATAATTTAAAAACTATATTTACACCTTTATAACTTTATATTGGTCCAAAAAAAGGTCGGTATACATTCTAAAACTTTAAATCTCAATTTAAACCTTCATACGAATCTATTGAAAGTTTGGATGATCTTTGTAGTAGAAGTTTGCACAAGTTTTCCGTTGGATCAAAAATGGGACTAACGTTCTTATATTAGGTTTATTACTATATTTATATCTTTATCACTTCATATTGGTCCAAAAAAAGGCCAATATTTTCTTCATACGAAGCTATTCAAAGTTGGGCAGTTCTTTGTCAAAGTAGTTTGGACCAAGTTTCCGCTGCTCCATTAATAGGTCTAACTTTTTAAGAATAATTTAAAAACTATATTTACACCTATATAATTTGTTATTGGTCCAAAAAAAGGCCGGTATTCATTCTAAAAGCTTTAAATCTCAATTTAAACCTTCATACGAATCTATTGAAAGTTTGGACGATCTTTGTAGTAGAAGTTTGCACAAGTTTTTCGTTGGATCAAAAATGGGACTCACGTTCTTATATTAGGTTTATTACTATATTTATATCTTTATCACTTCATATTGGACCAAAAAGAGGCCAATATTCTCTTCATACGAAGCTATTCAAAGTTGGCAATTCTTTGTCAAAGTAGTTTGGACCAAGATTCCTTTGCTCCAATAATGGGTATAACTTTTTGAGAATTATTTAAAAACTATATTTACACCTTATTAACTTTATATTGGTCCATAAAAAAGCCGGTATTCATTCTAAAAGCTTTAAATCTCAATTTAAACCTTCATACGAATCTATTGAAAGTTTGGATGATCTTTGTAGTAGAAGTTTGCACAAGTTTTCCGTTAGATCAAAAATGGGACTAACGTTCTTATATTAGGTTTATTACTATATTTATATCTTTATCACTTCATATTGGTCCAAAAAAAGGCCAATATTCTCTTCATACAAAGCTATTCAAAGTTGGGCAGTTCTTTGTCAAAGTAGTTTGGACCAAGTTTCCGTTGCTCCATTAATGGGTCTAACTTTTTGAGAATAATTTAAAAACTATATTTACACCTATATAATTTGTTATTGGTCCAAAAAAAGGCCGGTATTCATTCTAAAAGCTTTAAATCTCAGTTTAAACCTTCATACGAATCTATTGAAAGTTTGGACGATCTTTGTAGTAGAAGTTTGCAAAAGTTTTCCGTTGGATCAAAAATGGGTCTAACGTTCTTATATTAGGTTTATTACTATATTTATATCTTTATCACTTCATATTGGTCCTAAAAAAGGCCAATATTCTCTTCATACGAAGCTATTCAAAGTTGGGTTGTTCTTTGTCAAAGTAGTTTGGACCAAGTTTCCGTTGCTCCAATAATGGGTATAACTTTTTGAGAATTATTTAAAAACTATATTTACACCTTATTAACTTTATATTGGTCCATAAAAAGGCCGGTATTCATTCTAAAAGCTTTAAATCTCAATTTAAAACTTCATACGAATCTATTGAAAGTTTGGACGATCTTTGTAGTAGAAGTTTGCACAAGTTTTCCGTTGGATCAAAAATGGGTCTAACGTTCCTCTATTAGGTTTATTACTATATTCATATCTTTATCACTTCATATTGGTCCAAAAAAAGGCCAATATTCTCTTCATACGAAGCTATTCAAAGTTGGGCAGTTCTTTGTCAAAGTAGTTTGGACGAAGTTTCCGCTGCTCCATTAATGGGTCTAACTTTTTGAGAATAATTTAAAAACTATATTTACACCTTTATAACTTTATATTGGTCCAAAAAAAGGTCGGTATTCATTCTAAAAGCTTTAAATCTCAATTTAATACTTCATACGAATCTATTGAAAGTTTGGACGATCTTTGTAGTAGAAGTTTGCACAAGTTTTCCGTTGGATCAAAAATGGGTCTAACGTTCTTCTATTAGGTTTATTACTATATTCATATCTTTATCACTTCATATTGGTCCAAAAAAAGGCCAATATTCTCTTCATACGAAGCTATTCAAAGTTGGGCAGTTCTTTGTCAAAGTAGTTTGGACCAAGTTTCCGCTGCTCCATTAATGGGTCTAACTTTTTGAGAATAATTTAAAAACTATATTTACACCTTTATAACTTTATATTGGTCCAAAAAAAGGTCGGTATTGATTCTAAAAGCTTTAAATCTCAATTTAAACCTTCATACGATTCTATTGAAAGTTTGGACGATCTTTGTAGTAGAAGTTTGCACAAGTTTTCCGTTGGATCAAAAATGGGTCTAACGTTCTTATATTAGGTTTATTACTATATTTATATCTTTATCACTTCATATTGGTCCAAAAAAAGTCCAATATTCTCTTCATACGAAGCTATTCAAAGTTGGGTTGTTCTTTGTCAAAGTAGTTTGGACCAAGTTTCCGTTGCTCCAATAATGGGTATAACTTTTTGAGAATTATTTAAAAACTATATTTACACCTTATTAACTTTGTATTGGTCCATAAAAAGGCCGGTATTCATTCTAAAAGTGTAACAGCCCGTTTTTCATGGCCCAAAAGTAGGCACTTTTTTTTTTTTTTAAACACGGGACAGAGTGCGCGGAAAATATTTTACAATGAGCCGGCATTCAAATATGCAAAAGAACTCATTACCATAAGGTGCTTCGACAAGCAAAGTGTATTCCTGAATAATTACAGTCCAAGTCTAAGTATTCAAATACTTACAAGAAAACAAGTTAGAAAACCCTATGCTAACCAAAAAGCACGGTGTACAACCCACACCGGCGCATAGTCTAACTATACTAAGCCAAAGCTCCAACTCTTATATAAGAACGTTAAGCTCAAAACACATGGTTCAAGCTCTCATGCTTCCACTCTTGAAGCATCCGTGGAGTATCATCCAATAGTAGTACAGTGCTACTACAGCAAGTACCACCCAAAACCATTACATTCCACAAAAGTTGTCCTTTCTATCGAAGAACTTCACACTATATCCCTGAGTCCGCAACTCAATGAATATGCCGAACCGTATGTTCACATTCGAATCTCGTCCCAACCACGACTTAAATAATACCATCCCAACCTCCGGTTGGTGATTACAGCTCCTCATAGTCTTGGCACTTGCCAAACTAAACCATCTACTTCTCTTGGACTCCATTATCCAAATCTCCAATTCCCCAGAATCGGTTCCTTATACTTTAACATTACCTCCAAAACGACCCTTAGATAAATCTCGCGTGCCTTAAACAAAACGCTTATCCTCGTCGACTCCCATCGTCGGCGCACATCCTCTTCTCATCGTATATCCATTCTAATCTTGAACTCTCTCTTGAGTTCCTTTCCTCTTGCAATTAAATCCTCTCTTACTCAAAAGAGTTGGTCACTCTGACCATTCTTAATTGCTTTGACATCACCACTCTCGTCGAGGTACCTACCTTCAAAATAACTCTTAGGGCATTCCTCACATTACTATTGTCTAACCATCCTTGTTGACAACATCCGAATCCCTTATACTTACTCACTACTGATTTCCATCATACCACGTCTCTCTTCATTGTAACCTCTACAATGAACCAAAGCTCTACAAGCTTCCATCAACTTGCCATTAGACAATTTCTAATCCTTCTTATTTCCAAAATTAGGTGTAAGACCAATCCCTTCGCCAATCTTCAATTGGCATAAGCCACATCTTCATGGGCTTCTCTCTAAATCCCCATTCTTTTCTAGACCCAGAAACAGATCCACAAACCATTTCATCTCCATCACTCTTTCTCCTCTCTGAAGATGAATTCATCAAATGAAAGACAACCAAACAATGGAACATTTTCTCTACGAGTTCGGCTAGAAACACCACTAGCCACACTTATTGTTAACACATTCTTTCCATGACTAACCTCCCTTTTACGACTAACTCATCGATGTCATAACCTCTACAAAACTCCAATCAGGCCTGTATCATCAATCTACTACTTTGCAATTTTCTAGTTCAACAACTGTCTAGAGTTGGTTCCCAAACCACCATGACCAATAACTTGTTAAATCAAAACAACATCTTTAATTCGCCGCACACAATCCAAATACTCTCATTGTCTTAGTACTCTTACTAACGAACTCTTTTCTACACATACACGACATTTCCAGAAAATCTCCAACAATTATCGTCCATAACTTGGATTTATTCAAATCTTGCCTACCTCGACTCTCATGTTATCATGAATTCAAGATGCCACTTAGTCCTTCAACCCTCTCGGTCGATCAAAATTGTTTAACTTAAATGCACATCCACACAGGATCTCTACTCAATCTTGACTAATCTTTTCAAACTACTCAATAAGTTTACTTTCTCTTATGGTTTACCTGCCAATAATTCATAATTCCAGCTTACACTACTAAAATTCTCAAGGTATTTCCATACTATACACCTCTAGCATCACCTACTAGCAATGTGTAAATCACTTTCTAAGGTTGAACTCCCCGTTCTTTACCTGAATATCTCTCCACATCCATCTTTATTTAACAATCGATTACCTATCGTTGTATCTCACACCGACATCTATACTTACTATCTCCCGAACTATGTATAGATTGTCACATATCAACGTGATACTTGGTCTCCTACCTTCAATCATCACGAGATTCATCCTTACAAATTTTAGTTCCGAATCTAATTCATCTCGCACACTAAAATTAAACCCTTAAGGTACCCATCGTTCGCGTAATCGTCTTCTAACACCACCAAATTCATTTACTCTTGGCGCGCGATGCACTTTATTTCCAATACAAGTTGCCCCAATGATTATCCAATCATTGTAATTAAATCCAACTGACATCTCTGCATGCTCCACCATTCTACAATGGTTGCATCCTCTTGACAACTGAATGACTTCATCAAGTCTCGTCCGAACTCACCAGAACGGATATCCAGCACCTTCTTCAAAAGGTATCCCAATCTGATCCTTACTTGCAGTCCTTTATCAGTCGACGTCCACACGTCCGTACTCAACACCTCCGGGTGACAACGACCCATGCCAATTCAAGTTCATCGAATTTCTTCCAAGAATCCTTTGTGGTTCTCATTCGCTCAAGTCCGTCATCTTCGGACTGCCGCATCTAAGGAATTCAGAGACACTCGTCGACTAAATTCGACCAAGGCTTGGGGTTTCACAATTCCACTTACTGAAGCCTCACTCCCTGCATTACTTCAGTAAGACACAAACCAGTGTCTAAGCACATCTCATGCTAGCCTCAAAACAACCAACCACATAACCCACAACACAACAAAAACAGCCGCTAGAACTAACACAACTCTAGCTATGTTCTAACCGACTCTGGACTAACGACTCAAGTATACACTTTCCCTTTGAAGATTTAAAGTCGTGCTTTGATACCAATTGTAACAGCCCGTTTTTCATGGCCCAAAAGTAGGCACTTTTTTTTTTTTTTTTAAACACGGGACAGAGTGCGCGGAAAATATTTTACAATGAGCCGGCATTCAAATATGCAAAAGAACTCATTACCATAAGGTGCTTCGACAAGCAAAGTGTATTCCTGAATAATTACAGTCCAAGTCTAAGTATTCAAATACTTACAACAAAACAAGTTAGAAAACCCTATGCTAACCAAAAAGCACGGTGTACAACCCACACCGGCGCATAGTCTAACTATACTAAGCCAAAGCTCCAACCTCACACTGGGGCCTGGAACAGCCACAGTCGTCACCACGACCTAACCCATCATCTGGGTGGGATGACCCCGCAAATGAAAGAAAGGGTCACCACAAAATACAAGTATATATATATATATAACCGGCGCGAAAGATTGTACACATAACAATAATTTCACAAAACACAAGAGAAAGCTCTTAACCAACAAAGCAATTCCCACCAACGGGTTCATATAAGCAATGCACACATAGCCTATAATGCAACCTCTACAATGCGTGGTACTAACCCTAGCTACCACGATGCATGAATTCCGGAATCGTAGGTCCAACCCCAACTAACAAACCAATACAAAACCCGTAGCCCATCACGGTCACTACGAAACCTGATAAAACACCGTAGAACAATAATAAAATCCCGTAGCCCATCTCGGACACTACGAAGATTAGAGTGGACCCAATCTCTGTCAATCACACCCCGTAGCCCATCACGGACACTACGTATTATAAACCACATAAACACCGTGAAACATCAATAAAATCCCGTAGCCCATCACGGACACTACGAAGATCAGAGTGGACCCAATCTCTGTCAATCACACCCCGTAGCCCATCACGGACACTACGTATTATGCCCACTAAAATAAACACCAGTGGACCCAATCTCTGTCAGTCGCACCCCGTAGTCCCCTCTCGCAACTACTTACTAACAATGCATGAACATACGATCTTCAAATCTATGCTAATGCAACACGTACATATATTGTCACAATCATATGTACAACCCACACAAACATACATATATATCTAATCATATGTATTTCAACGCACGTATTGTAAACACTTTCTCATCACGAGAATACATCACAAAGACATGCCAAACACACCAACAATTGCATAAACAGCAAAACCAAGCATGTCAAACCGTTTTAAAAGACGGAAATAAAGTGGAGCCCTTACCTCAGCAAGCTTCCGTTACTTTACTTTTGCGAAAATCTACAACACACGCTACCTAAAAGTTAAGCAGCGTACAATCAATAAAATATTCCTCGTTTATCCTATCGAAACGAAACTCGCTCTCAAAGTTCCAGAGGGGTCTAAGGTACTTTCTAAAACAATCCCTCAATGATTTCAGGTTATTCTCATAGTGTTTAAAAATTCACGAAGTTAATTGTACTATTTTTATAACACGAAAATCATTTTGTTTTCAAATCATAAACTAAAACCATTTTGGATTTTCCACTTCAAGGACTTGTTTCACACACCACAAGACCATTTGAAACACAACTAAAACTTTTCAAAAATATTTTTATGAAAAATCGAAGTTTTCTTGCGTTACAAGTCACACATTTTTTTCTTCCTAACAACCTTTCCTATACTCATTTTTCTTCAAAACTAAGATTATCCAACACACACAAAATTTTCACACAATTGTGGACTTAGAAAAATTTTGGAATTTCTTCCCCACCCTTTAAAAAGCCACGGCCATTTTTTAGAAAAACACACTCCCACACAAAATTTTTCACTTCTAAATGCATGGTAATATCCCATAATACCTAACTAGCACTTATCAAAACGATTTAGAAATTATAGAGTTGAATCGCAAATTTTCGAGAAATCTCAAATATGGTTTTTCTTAAGGCAAATGATTATTTTCTTTTCAAAACATCCCATAACCAATCAAACAATTAAACAATGATTATGGGAAGCTATTTGCCTCTAAACAATTTTCGAAATTCGATTCCTCGAACCCTATATGGGTGCCACGGCCAAATGAGGCAAAAAGGGCAACCCTACACATTTTTTTCATTTGAAACCCTAGCCCACATGTGTTAGCTCGTAACGATATTCGATCGTATACCCGACTCTTTTTGAAACTCGAAATAAATTTTTTCTGAATTGTGTTCTTCGAGTCGCTCAAGAACACGAGAATAATTTTTTCTCATTTTTCGAAACTAATTTCATATTCACCAATCCATTTTGTCACAAAGCTTGAAACTAACTTCAAAAACCAAAATCATACAACACACCCAAAGTTATGATCATTTCAAGAAATTTTCTTCAAAACCCTTCACCAAAATTTGTGAAATTTAAAATCACCATGAGAATCACTTACTTGCTTCACCAATGTTTCCTACATAACACTCTTAAACACTACTATGGAATCAAAACTAATTAAAACTAAATTCTGAAGTTTTTCTTCTCAAGAACATAATCATAAAAACTCTAAATTCATGAGGTTTTCATGGAGAAATAAGGAAGAGAAGTGTTAGTTACCTTAAGTGAAGAAGATTCCTTGCAAGTCCTATGATCCAACAAGCCTAAAATCCAAGCTTTTGGTGATGAAATGAAATTTCTCTCAAGGTTGGAAGAGAGAAAGAAGCTCACGGCAAAGCAAGGAGGAAAATGAGTGAAATTGTGATTTTTGCCAAGTCTCCTTATGACCAAAAAGTCATGGTCTTGTTTCATGAGAACCATTGGATCAAATAGTGAAAAGTTCTAAGATCACATCCTAGCCATTGGATTCAATCCAAGTCTATCCTCACGACATATTTTCTATGCTTCAAGAAGCCACCTCGCCTCACAGCTCTCGCGCGTCGCGACGAACGTAAAACACAAAAACAGAAAATCTACGGAAAGAACGTCTATCGTTTTTCCATTCCAAAACTTATCGCCGAATCTTTTTCCGCGACTGTAATTTTCTTCCATACCTTAGAAAATTAATCTCAGGACATATCATAACTCGCGCAGATATATAAAACTTCCACCCGAAACCTCACTTAAAACAGACGCAGTAAGATTTTCCATCAGCGGGTAAAATCCTACTCGTTTTTCCAAAAACAAGAATAATCCAAATCTCGTCATTCTGACTTCACAGAAATCTTCTCATACTTAAAAGAGGACTACGACCCAAAAGTCTGTGCCTTTCCAGCGCACGAGCACAAAACAGGCTCCGTTTCAGCAAAAATCTCATTTATGCGACGATACTCACAAAAACAGCTTCACCAAAAACCCTAAAACTCGTAGCCATTACTTATTTTATTCACCAAAAGGTACAGTGGAATTACGGGTCTTACATTACTACCCTCCAAAAAGAAGTTTCGTCCTCGAAACTAAAGGTAAGAGTAACAATTCAACTAATTATTACCATCACCAACACAACAAAATCCCTCAGGATTAGGTGCAGCCACACAGATGCTAACACCGGGTGAAGTCCCACAGATACTCTCACCAACACACTGGCACAACCGTGCTTCAACCGCCACTCTCAACGAGTTCACCACTCAAAATTTAACCTCACAACAGAGGTTCACAACCTCTAATTCCCAAAGATCCTCGTGCCCACAAACAAAAATTTCCAAAGTCACCTCTTTCGTCTCCGCGGCATAGCCCACTCCATTAGTTTCACACGAAGTTGTGAGTGGCTACCCTCCAAAAAGAAACACTGAAGTTCTCTGTGCATCACCAAAGCTAGCAAAACTAGTCAATTCCAATCAACACGATTCTCGTCTACCATCAACAATAAATTAAGGACGGCCAGTCCCTCAATTTGTCAATAGACAGTCGACAATCTTGATGGTGGTTTAGACCATCTTTACCCAACTTAAGTGATACTTCATTCCGCTTATGCTCAAGGTCCTCCGAGTCACAAGGGTTCCACAAATCTTTCGAGGTTTTCCCACACGTTTCCCTCGATCTCTTACGAATACAAGATCAAAGTCGTAAGACACAACACTCAAAACACATGGTTCAAGCTCTCATGCTTCCACTCTTGAAGCATCCGTGGAGTATCATCCAATAGTAGTACAGTGCTACTACAGCAAGTACCACCCAAAACCATTACATTCCACAAAAGTTGTCCTTTCTATCGAAGAACTTCACACTATATCCCTGAGTCCGCAACTCAATGAATATGCCGAACCGTATGTTCACATTCGAATCTCGTCCCAACCACGACTTAAATAATACCATCCCAACCTCCGGTTGGTGATTACAGCTCCTCATAGTCTTGGCACTTGCCAAACTAAACCATCTACTTCTCTTGGACTCCATTATCCAAATCTCCAATTCCCCAGAATCGGTTCCTTATACTTTAACATTACCTCCAAAACGACCCTTAGATAAATCTCGCGTGCCTTAAACAAAACGCTTATCCTCGTCGACTCCCATCGTCGGCGCACATCCTCTTCTCATCGTATATCCATTCTAATCTTGAACTCTCTCTTGAGTTCCTTTCCTCTTGCAATTAAATCCTCTCTTACTCAAAAGAGTTGGTCACTCTGACCATTCTTAATTGCTTTGACATCACCACTCTCGTCGAGGTACCTACCTTCAAAATAACTCTTAGGGCATTCCTCACATTACTATTGTCTAACCATCCTTGTTGACAACATCCGAATCCCTTATACTTACTCACTACTGATTTCCATCATACCACGTCTCTCTTCATTGTAACCTCTACAATGAACCAAAGCTCTACAAGCTTCCATCAACTTGCCATTAGACAATTTCTAATCCTTCTTATTTCCAAAATTAGGTGTAAGACCAATCCCTTCGCCAATCTTCAATTGGCATAAGCCACATCTTCATGGGCTTCTCTCTAAATCCCCATTCTTTTCTAGACCCAGAAACAGATCCACAAACCATTTCATCTCCATCACTCTTTCTCCTCTCTGAAGATGAATTCATCAAATGAAAGACAACCAAACAATGGAACATTTTCTCTACGAGTTCGGCTAGAAACACCACTAGCCACACTTATTGTTAACACATTCTTTCCATGACTAACCTCCCTTTTACGACTAACTCATCGATGTCATAACCTCTACAAAACTCCAATCAGGCCTGTATCATCAATCTACTACTTTGCAATTTTCTAGTTCAACAACTGTCTAGAGTTGGTTCCCAAACCACCATGACCAATAACTTGTTAAATCAAAACAACATCTTTAATTCGCCGCACACAATCCAAATACTCTCATTGTCTTAGTACTCTTACTAACGAACTCTTTTCTACACATACACGACATTTCCAGAAAATCTCCAACAATTATCGTCCATAACTTGGATTTATTCAAATCTTGCCTACCTCGACTCTCATGTTATCATGAATTCAAGATGCCACTTAGTCCTTCAACCCTCTCGGTCGATCAAAATTGTTTAACTTAAATGCACATCCACACAGGATCTCTACTCAATCTTGACTAATCTTTTCAAACTACTCAATAAGTTTACTTTCTCTTATGGTTTACCTGCCAATAATTCATAATTCCAGCTTACACTACTAAAATTCTCAAGGTATTTCCATACTATACACCTCTAGCATCACCTACTAGCAATGTGTAAATCACTTTCTAAGGTTGAACTCCCCGTTCTTTACCTGAATATCTCTCCACATCCATCTTTATTTAACAATCGATTACCTATCGTTGTATCTCACACCGACATCTATACTTACTATCTCCCGAACTATGTATAGATTGTCACATATCAACGTGATACTTGGTCTCCTACCTTCAATCATCACGAGATTCATCCTTACAAATTTTAGTTCCGAATCTAATTCATCTCGCACACTAAAATTAAACCCTTAAGGTACCCATCGTTCGCGTAATCGTCTTCTAACACCACCAAATTCATTTACTCTTGGCGCGCGATGCACTTTATTTCCAATACAAGTTGCCCCAATGATTATCCAATCATTGTAATTAAATCCAACTGACATCTCTGCATGCTCCACCATTCTACAATGGTTGCATCCTCTTGACAACTGAATGACTTCATCAAGTCTCGTCCGAACTCACCAGAACGGATATCCAGCACCTTCTTCAAAAGGTATCCCAATCTGATCCTTACTTGCAGTCCTTTATCAGTCGACGTCCACACGTCCGTACTCAACACCTCCGGGTGACAACGACCCATGCCAATTCAAGTTCATCGAATTTCTTCCAAGAATCCTTTGTGGTTCTCATTCGCTCAAGTCCGTCATCTTCGGACTGCCGCATCTAAGGAATTCAGAGACACTCGTCGACTAAATTCGACCAAGGCTTGGGGTTTCACAATTCCACTTACTGAAGCCTCACTCCCTGCATTACTTCAGTAAGACACAAACCAGTGTCTAAGCACATCTCATGCTAGCCTCAAAACAACCAACCACATAACCCACAACACAACAAAAACAGCCGCTAGAACTAACACAACTCTAGCTATGTTCTAACCGACTCTGGACTAACGACTCAAGTATACACTTTCCCTTTGAAGATTTAAAGTCGTGCTTTGATACCAATTGTAACAGCCCGTTTTTCATGGCCCAAAAGTAGGCACTTTTTTTTTTTTTTTTAAACACGGGACAGAGTGCGCGGAAAATATTTTACAATGAGCCGGCATTCAAATATGCAAAAGAACTCATTACCATAAGGTGCTTCGACAAGCAAAGTGTATTCCTGAATAATTACAGTCCAAGTCTAAGTATTCAAATACTTACAACAAAACAAGTTAGAAAACCCTATGCTAACCAAAAAGCACGGTGTACAACCCACACCGGCGCATAGTCTAACTATACTAAGCCAAAGCTCCAACCTCACACTGGGGCCTGGAACAGCCACAGTCGTCACCACGACCTAACCCATCATCTGGGTGGGATGACCCCGCAAATGAAAGAAAGGGTCACCACAAAATACAAGTATATATATATATATAACCGGCGCGAAAGATTGTACACATAACAATAATTTCACAAAACACAAGAGAAAGCTCTTAACCAACAAAGCAATTCCCACCAACGGGTTCATATAAGCAATGCACACATAGCCTATAATGCAACCTCTACAATGCGTGGTACTAACCCTAGCTACCACGATGCATGAATTCCGGAATCGTAGGTCCAACCCCAACTAACAAACCAATACAAAACCCGTAGCCCATCACGGTCACTACGAAACCTGATAAAACACCGTAGAACAATAATAAAATCCCGTAGCCCATCTCGGACACTACGAAGATTAGAGTGGACCCAATCTCTGTCAATCACACCCCGTAGCCCATCACGGACACTACGTATTATAAACCACATAAACACCGTGAAACATCAATAAAATCCCGTAGCCCATCACGGACACTACGAAGATCAGAGTGGACCCAATCTCTGTCAATCACACCCCGTAGCCCATCACGGACACTACGTATTATGCCCACTAAAATAAACACCAGTGGACCCAATCTCTGTCAGTCGCACCCCGTAGTCCCCTCTCGCAACTACTTACTAACAATGCATGAACATACGATCTTCAAATCTATGCTAATGCAACACGTACATATATTGTCACAATCATATGTACAACCCACACAAACATACATATATATCTAATCATATGTATTTCAACGCACGTATTGTAAACACTTTCTCATCACGAGAATACATCACAAAGACATGCCAAACACACCAACAATTGCATAAACAGCAAAACCAAGCATGTCAAACCGTTTTAAAAGACGGAAATAAAGTGGAGCCCTTACCTCAGCAAGCTTCCGTTACTTTACTTTTGCGAAAATCTACAACACACGCTACCTAAAAGTTAAGCAGCGTACAATCAATAAAATATTCCTCGTTTATCCTATCGAAACGAAACTCGCTCTCAAAGTTCCAGAGGGGTCTAAGGTACTTTCTAAAACAATCCCTCAATGATTTCAGGTTATTCTCATAGTGTTTAAAAATTCACGAAGTTAATTGTACTATTTTTATAACACGAAAATCATTTTGTTTTCAAATCATAAACTAAAACCATTTTGGATTTTCCACTTCAAGGACTTGTTTCACACACCACAAGACCATTTGAAACACAACTAAAACTTTTCAAAAATATTTTTATGAAAAATCGAAGTTTTCTTGCGTTACAAGTCACACATTTTTTTCTTCCTAACAACCTTTCCTATACTCATTTTTCTTCAAAACTAAGATTATCCAACACACACAAAATTTTCACACAATTGTGGACTTAGAAAAATTTTGGAATTTCTTCCCCACCCTTTAAAAAGCCACGGCCATTTTTTAGAAAAACACACTCCCACACAAAATTTTTCACTTCTAAATGCATGGTAATATCCCATAATACCTAACTAGCACTTATCAAAACGATTTAGAAATTATAGAGTTGAATCGCAAATTTTCGAGAAATCTCAAATATGGTTTTTCTTAAGGCAAATGATTATTTTCTTTTCAAAACATCCCATAACCAATCAAACAATTAAACAATGATTATGGGAAGCTATTTGCCTCTAAACAATTTTCGAAATTCGATTCCTCGAACCCTATATGGGTGCCACAGCCAAATGAGGCAAAAAGGGCAACCCTACACATTTTTTTCATTTGAAACCCTAGCCCACATGTGTTAGCTCGTAACGATATTCGATCGTATACCCGACTCTTTTTGAAACTCGAAATAAATTTTTTCTGAATTGTGTTCTTCGAGTCGCTCAAGAACACGAGAATAATTTTTTCTCATTTTTCGAAACTAATTTCATATTCACCAATCCATTTTGTCACAAAGCTTGAAACTAACTTCAAAAACCAAAATCATACAACACACCCAAAGTTATGATCATTTCAAGAAATTTTCTTCAAAACCCTTCACCAAAATTTGTGAAATTTAAAATCACCATGAGAATCACTTACTTGCTTCACCAATGTTTCCTACATAACACTCTTAAACACTACTATGGAATCAAAACTAATTAAAACTAAATTCTGAAGTTTTTCTTCTCAAGAACATAATCATAAAAACTCTAAATTCATGAGGTTTTCATGGAGAAATAAGGAAGAGAAGTGTTAGTTACCTTAAGTGAAGAAGATTCCTTGCAAGTCCTATGATCCAACAAGCCTAAAATCCAAGCTTTTGGTGATGAAATGAAATTTCTCTCAAGGTTGGAAGAGAGAAAGAAGCTCACGGCAAAGCAAGGAGGAAAATGAGTGAAATTGTGATTTTTGCCAAGTCTCCTTATGACCAAAAAGTCATGGTCTTGTTTCATGAGAACCATTGGATCAAATAGTGAAAAGTTCTAAGATCACATCCTAGCCATTGGATTCAATCCAAGTCTATCCTCACGACATATTTTCTATGCTTCAAGAAGCCACCTCGCCTCACAGCTCTCGCGCGTCGCGACGAACGTAAAACACAAAAACAGAAAATCTACGGAAAGAACGTCTATCGTTTTTCCATTCCAAAACTTATCGCCGAATCTTTTTCCGCGACTGTAATTTTCTTCCATACCTTAGAAAATTAATCTCAGGACATATCATAACTCGCGCAGATATATAAAACTTCCACCCGAAACCTCACTTAAAACAGACGCAGTAAGATTTTCCATCAGCGGGTAAAATCCTACTCGTTTTTCCAAAAACAAGAATAATCCAAATCTCGTCATTCTGACTTCACAGAAATCTTCTCATACTTAAAAGAGGACTACGACCCAAAAGTCTGTGCCTTTCCAGCGCACGAGCACAAAACAGGCTCCGTTTCAGCAAAAATCTCATTTATGCGACGATACTCACAAAAACAGCTTCACCAAAAACCCTAAAACTCGTAGCCATTACTTATTTTATTCACCAAAAGGTACAGTGGAATTACGGGTCTTACAAAAAGCTTTAAATCTCAATTTAAAACTTCATACGAATCTATTGAAAGTTTCGACGATCTTTGTAGTAGAAGTTTGCACAAGTTTTCCGTTGGATCAAAAATGGGTCTAACGTTCTTCTATTAGGTTTATTACTATATTCATATCTTTATCACTTCATATTGGTCCAAAAAAAGGCCAATATTCTCTTCATACGAAGCTATTCAAAGTTGGGCAGTTCTTTGTCAAAGTAGTTTGGACCAAGTTTCCGCTGCTCCATTAATGGGTCTAACTTTTTGAGAATAATTTAAAAACTATATTTACACCTATATAATTTGTTATTGGTCCAAAAAAAGGCCGGTATTCATTCTAAAAGCTTTAAATCTCAATTTAAACCTTCATATGAATCTATTGAAAGTTTGGACGATCTTTGTAGTAGAAGTTTGCACAAGTTTTCCGTTGGATCAAAAATGGGTCTAACGTTCTTATATTAGGTTTATTACTATATTTATATCTTTATCACTTCTTATTGGTCCAAAAAAAGGCCAATATTCTCTTCATACGAAGCTATTCAAAGTTGGGCAGTTCTTTGTCAAAGTAGTTTGGACCTAGTTTCCGCTGCTCCATTAATGGGTCTAACTTTTTGAGAATAATTTAAAAACTATATTTACACCTTTATAACTTTATATTGGTCCAAAAAAAGGTCGGTATTCATTCTAAAAGCTTTAAATCTCAATTTAAACCTTCATACGATTCTATTGAAAGTTTGGACGATCTTTGTAGTAGAAGTTTGCACAAGGTTTCCGTTGGATCAAAAATGGGTCTAACGTTCTTATATTAGGTTTATTACTATATTTATATCTTTATCACTTCATATTGGTCCAAAAAAAGGCCAATATTCTCTTCATACGAAGCTATTCAAAGTTGGGCAGTTCTTTGTCAAAGTAGTTTGGACCAAGTTTCCGCTGCTCCATTAATGGGTCTAACTTTTTGAGAATAATTTAAAAACTATATTTACACCTTTATAACTTTATATTGGTCCAAAAAAAGGTCGGTATTCATTCTAAAAGCTTTAAATCTCAATTTAAACTTTCATACGATTCTATTGAAAGTTTGGACGATCTTTGTAGTAGAAGTTTGCACAAGGTTTCCGTTGGATCAAAAATGGGTCTAACGTTCTTATATTAGGTTTATTACTATATTTATATCTTTATCACTTCATATTGGTCCAAAAAAAGGTCAATATTCTCTTCTTACGAAGCTATTCAAAGTTGGGCAGTTCTTTGTCAAAGTAGTTTTGACCAAGTTTCCGCTGCTCCAATAATGGGTATAACTTTTTGAGAATTATTTAAAAGCTATATTTACACCTTATTAACTTTATATTGGTCCATAAAAAGGTCGGTATTCATTCTAAAAGCTTTAAATCTCAATTTAAACCTTCATACGAATCTATTGAAAGTTTGGACGATCTTTGTAGTAGAAGTTTGCACAAGTTTTCCGTTGGATCAAAAATGGGACTAACGTTCTTATAACTATATTTATATCTTTATCACTTCATATTGGTCCAAAAAAAGGCCAATATTCTCTTCATACGAAGCTATTCAAAGTTGGGCAGTTCTTTGTCAAAGTAGTTTGGACCAAGTTTTCGCTGCTCCATTAATGGGTCTAACTTTTTGAGAATAATTTAAAAACTATATTTACACCTATATAATTTGTTATTGGTCCAAAAAAAGGCCGGTATTCATTCTAAGAGCTTTAAATCTCAATTTAAACCTTCATACGAATCTATTGAAAGTTTGGACGATCTTTGTAGTAGAAGTTTGCACAAGTTTTCCGTTGGATCAAAAATGGGTCTAACGTTCTTATATTAGGTTTATTACTATATTTATATCTTTATCATTTCATATTGGTCCTAAAAAAGGCCAATATTCTCTTCATACGAAGCTATTCAAAGTTGGGTTGTTCTTTGTCAAAGTAGTTTGGACCAAGTTTCCGTTGCTCCAATAATGGGTATAACTTTTTGAGAATTATTTAAAAACTATATTTACACCTTATTAACTTTATATTGGTCCATAAAAAGGCCGGTATTCATTCTAAAAGCTTTAAATCTCAATTTAAAACTTCATACGAATCTATTGAAAGTTTCGACGATCTTTGTAGTAGAAGTTTGCACAAGTTTTCCGTTGGATCAAAAATGGGACTAACGTTCTTATATTAGGTTTATTACTATATTTATATCTTTATCACTTCATATTGGTCCAAAAAAAGGCCAATATTCTCTTCATACGAAGCTATTCAAAGTTGGGCAGTTCTTTGTCAAAGTAGTTTGGACCAAGTTTCCGCTGCTCCATTAATGGGTCTAACTTTTTGAGAATAATTTAAAAACTATATTTACACCTTTATAACTTTATATTGGTCCAAAAAAAGGTCGGTATTCATTCTAAAAGCTTTAAATCTCAATTTAAACTTTCATACGATTCTATTGAAAGTTTGGACGATCTTAGTAGTAGAAGTTTGCACAAGGTTTCCGTTGGATCAAAAATGGGTCTAACGTTCTTATATTAGGTTTATTACTATATTTATATCTTTATCACTTCATATTGGTCCAAAAAAAGGTCAATATTCTCTTCTTACGAAGCTATTCAAAGTTGGGCAGTTCTTTGTCAAAGTAGTTTTGACCAAGTTTCCGCTGCTCCAATAATGGGTATAACTTTTTGAGAATTATTTAAAAGCTATATTTACACCTTATTAACTTTATATTGGTCCATAAAAAGGTCGGTATTCATTCTAAAAGCTTTAAATCTCAATTTAAACCTTCATACGAATCTATTGAAAGTTTGGACGATCTTTGTAGTAGAAGTTTGCACAAGTTTTCCGTTGGATCAAAAATGGGACTAACGTTCTTATAACTATATTTATATCTTTATCACTTCATATTGGTCCAAAAAAAGGCCAATATTCTCTTCATACGAAGCTATTCAAAGTTGGGCAGTTCTTTGTCAAAGTAGTTTGGACCAAGTTTTCGCTGCTCCATTAATGGGTCTAACTTTTTGAGAATAATTTAAAAACTTTATTTACACCTATATAATTTGTTATTGGTCCAAAAAAAGGCCGGTATTCATTCTAAGAGCTTTAAATCTCAATTTAAACCTTCATACGAATCTATTGAAAGTTTGGACGATCTTTGTAGTAGAAGTTTGCACAAGTTTTCCGTTGGATCAAAAATGGGTCTAACGTTCTTATATTAGGTTTATTACTATATTTATATCTTTATCACTTCATATTGGTCCTAAAAAAGGCCAATATTCTCTTCATACGAATCTATTCAAAGTTGGGTTGTTCTTTGTCAAAGTAGTTTGGACCAAGTTTCCGTTGCTCCAATAATGGGTATAACTTTTTGAGAATTATTTAAAAACTATATTTACACCTTATTAACTTTATATTGGTCCATAAAAAGGCCGGTATTCATTCTAAAAGCTTTAAATCTCAATTTAAAACTTCATACGAATCTATTGAAAGTTTCGACGATCTTTGTAGTAGAAGTTTGCACAAGTTTTCCGTTGGATCAAAAATGGGACTAACGTTCTTATATTAGGTTTATTACTATATTTATATCTTTATCACTTCATATTGGTCCAAAAAAAGGCCAATATTCTCTTCATACGAAGCTATTCAAAGTTGGGCAGTTCTTTGTCAAAGTAGTTTGGACCAAGTTTCCGCTGCTCCATTAATGGGTCTAACTTTTTGAGAATAATTTAAAAACTATATTTACACCTTTATAACTTTATATTGGTCCAAAAAAAGGTCGGTATTCATTCTAAAAGCTTTAAATCTCAATTTAAACCTTCATACGATTCTATTGAAAGTTTGGACGATCTTTGTAGTAGAAGTTTGCACAAGGTTTCCGTTGGATCAAAAATGGGTCTAACGTTCTTATATTAGGTTTATTACTATATTTATATCTTTATCACTTCATATTGGTCCAAAAAAAGGTCAATATTCTCTTCTTACGAAGCTATTCAAAGTTGGGCAGTTCTTTGTCAAAGTAGTTTTGACCAAGTTTCCGCTGCTCCAATAATGGGTATAACTTTTTGAGAATTATTTAAAAGCTATATTTACACCTTATTAACTTTATATTGGTCCATAAAAAGGTCGGTATTCATTCTAAAAGCTTTAAATCTCAATTTAAACCTTCATACGAATCTATTGAAAGTTTGGACGATCTTTGTAGTAGAAGTTTGCACATGTTTTCCGTTGGATCAAAAATGGGACTAACGTTCTTATAACTATATTTATATCTTTATCACTTCATATTGGTCCAAAAAAAGGCCAATATTCTCTTCATACGAAGCTATTCAAAGTTGGGCAGTTCTTTGTCAAAGTAGTTTGGACCAAGTTTTCGCTGCTCCATTAATGGGTCTAACTTTTTGAGAATAATTTAAAAACTATATTTACACCTATATAATTTGTTATTGGTCCAAAAAAAGGCCGGTATTCATTCTAAAAGCTTTAAATCTCAATTTAAACCTTCATACGAATCTATTGAAAGTTTGGACGATCTTTGTAGCAGAAGTTTGCACAAGTTTTCCGTTGGATCAAAAATGGGTCTAACGTTCTTATATAAGGTTTATTACTATATTTATATCTTTATCACTTCATATTGGTCCTAAAAAAGGCCAATATTCTCTTCATACGAAGCTATTCAAAGTTGGGTTGTTCTTTGTCAAAGTAGTTTGGACCAAGTTTCCGTTGCTCCAATAATGGGTATAACTTTTTGAGAATTATTTAAAAACTATATTTACACCTTATTAACTTTGTATTGGTCCATAAAAAGGCCGGTATTCATTCTAAAAGCTTTAAATCTCAATTTAAAACTTCATACGAATCTATTGAAAGTTTCGACGATCTTTGTAGTAGAAGTTTGCACAAGTTTTCCGTTGGATCAAAAATGGGTCTAACGTTCTTCTATTAGGTTTATTACTATATTCATATCTTTATCACTTCATATTGGTCCAAAAAAAGGCCAATATTCTCTTCATACGAAGCTATTCAAAGTTGGGCAGTTCTTTGTCAAAGTAGTTTGGACCAAGTTTCCGCTGCTCCATTAATGGGTCTAACTTTTTGAGAATAATTTAAAAACTATATTTACACCTATATAATTTGTTATTGGTCCAAAAAAAGGCCGGTATTCATTCTAAAAGCTTTAAATCTCAATTTAAACCTTCATACGAATCTATTGAAAGTTTGGACGATCTTTGTAGTAGAAGTTTGCACAAGTTTTCCGTTGGATCAAAAATGGGTCCAACGTTCTTATATTAGGTTTATTACTATATTTATATCTTTATCACTTCATATTGGTCCTAAAAAAGGCCAATATTCTCTTCATACGAAGCTATTCAAAGTTGGGTTGTTCTTTGTCAAAGTAGTTTGGACCAAGTTTCCGTTGCTCCAATAATGGGTATAACTTTTTGAGAATTATTTAAAAACTATATTTACACCTTATTAACTTTGTATTGGTCCATAAAAAGGCCGGTATTCATTCTAAAAGCTTTAAATCTCAATTTAAAACTTCATACGAATCTATTGAAAGTTTCGACGATCTTTGTAGTAGAAGTTTGCACAAGTTTTCCGTTGGATCAAAAATGGGTCTAACGTTCTACTATTAGGTTTATTACTATATTCATATCTTTATCACTTCATATTGGTCCAAAAAAAGGCCAATATTCTCTTCATACGAAGCTATTCAAAGTTGGGCAGTTCTTTGTCAAAGTAGTTTGGACCAAGTTTCCGCTGCTCCATTAATGGGTCTAACTTTTTGAGAATAATTTAAAAACTATATTTACACCTTTATAACTTTATATTGGTCCAAAAAAAGGTCGGTATTCATTCTAAAAGCTTTAAATCTCAATTTAAACCTTCATACGATTCTATTGAAAGTTTGGACGATCTTTGTAGTAGAAGTTTGCACAAGGTTTCCGTTGGATAAAAAATGGGTCTAACGTTCTTATATTAGGTTTATTACTATATTTATATCTTTATCACTTCATATTGGTCCAAAAAAAGGTCAATATTCTCTTCTTACGAAGCTATTCAAAGTTGGGCAGTTCTTTGTCAAAGTAGTTTTGACCAAGTTTCCGCTGCTCCAATAATGGGTATAACTTTTTGAGAATTATTTAAAAGCTATATTTACACCTTATTAACTTTATATTGGTCCATAAAAAGGTCGGTATTCATTCTAAAAGCTTTAAATCTCAATTTAAACCTTCATACGAATCTATTGAAAGTTTGGACGATCTTTGTAGTAGAAGTTTGCACAAGTTTTCCGTTGGATCAAAAATGGGACTAACGTTCTTATAACTATATTTATATCTTTATCACTTCATATTGGTCCAAAAAAAGGCCAATATTCTCTTCATACGAAGCTATTCAAAGTTGGGCAGTTCTTTGTCAAAGTAGTTTGGACCAAGTTTTCGCTGCTCCATTAATGGGTCTAACTTTTTGAGAATAATTTAAAAACTATATTTACACCTATATAATTTGTTATTGGTCCAAAAAAAGGCCGGTATTCATTCTAAAAGCTTTAAATCTCAATTTAAACCTTCATACGAATCTATTGAAAGTTTGGACGATCTTTGTAGTAGAAGTTTGCACAAGTTTTCCGTTGGGTCAAAAATGGGTCTAACGTTCTTATATAAGGTTTATTACTATATTTATATCTTTATCACTTCATATTGGTCCTAAAAAGGCCAATATTCTCTTCATACGAAGCTATTCAAAGTTGGGTTGTTCTTTGTCAAAGTAGTTTGGACCAAGTTTCCGTTGCTCCAATAATGGGTATAACTTTTTGAGAATTATTTAAAAACTATATTTACACCTTATTAACTTTGTATTGGTCCATAAAAAGGCCGGTATTCATTCTAAAAGCTTTAAATCTCAATTTAAAACTTCATACGAATCTATTGAAAGTTTCGACGATCTTTGTAGTAGAAGTTTGCACAAGTTTTCCGTTGGATACAAAATGGGTCTAACGTTCTTCTATTAGGTTTATTACTATATTCATATCTTTATCACTTCATATTGGTCCAAAAAAAGTCCAATATTCTCTTCATACGAAGCTATTCAAAGTTGGGCAGTTCTTTGTCAAAGTAGTTTGGACCAAGTTTCCGCTGCTCCATTAATGGGTCTAACTTTTTGAGAATAATTTAAAAACTATATTTACACCTATATAATTTGTTATTGGTCCAAAAAAAGGCCGGTATTCATTCTAAAAGCTTTAAATCTCAATTTAAACCTTCATACGAATCTATTGAAAGTTTGGACGATCTTTGTAGTAGAAGTTTGCACAAGTTTTCCGTTGGATCAAAAATGGGTCTAACGTTCTTATATTAGGTTTATTACTATATTTATATCTTTATCACTTCATATTGGTCCTAAAAAAGGCCAATATTCTCTTCATACGAAGCTATTCAAAGTTGGGTTGTTCTTTGTCAAAGTAGTTTGGACCAAGTTTCCGTTGCTCCAATAATGGGTATAACTTTTTGAGAATTATTTAAAAACTATATTTACACCTTATTAACTTTATATTGGTCCATAAAAAGGCCGGTATTCATTCTAAAAGCTTTAAATCTCAATTTAAAACTTCATACGAATCTATTGAAAGTTTCGACGATCTTTGTAGTAGAAGTTTGCACAAGTTTTCCGTTGGATCAAAAATGGGACTAACGTTCTTATATTAGGTTTATTACTATATTTATATCTTTATCACTTCATATTGGTCCAAAAAAAGGCCAATATTCTCTTCATACGAAGCTATTCAAAGTTGGGCAGTTCTTTGTCAAAGTAGTTTGGACCAAGTTTCCGCTGCTCCATTAATGGGTCTAACTTTTTGAGAATAATTTAAAAACTATATTTACACCTTTATAACTTTATATTGGTCCAAAAAAAGGTCGGTATTCATTCTAAAAGCTTTAAATCTCAATTTAAACCTTCATACGATTCTATTGAAAGTTTGGACGATCTTTGTAGTAGAAGTTTGCACAAGGTTTCCGTTGGATCAAAAATGGGTCTAACGTTCTTATATTAGGTTTATTACTATATTTATATCTTTATCACTTCATATTGGTCCAAAAAAAGGTCAATATTCGCTTTTTACGAAGCTATTCAAAGTTGGGCAGTTCTTTGTCAAAGTAGTTTTGACCAAGTTTCCGCTGCTCCAATAATGGGTATAACTTTTTGAGAATTATTTAAAAACTATATTTACACCTTATTAACTTTATATTGGTCCATAAAAAGGTCGGTATTCATTCTAAAAGCTTTAAATCTCAATTTAAACCTTCATACGAATCTATTGAAAGTTTGGACGATCTTTGTAGTAGAAGTTTGCACAAGTTTTCCGTTGGATCAAAAATGGGACTAACGTTCTTATAACTATATTTATATCTTTATCACTTCATATTGGTCCAAAAAAAGGCCAATATTCTCTTCATACGAAGCTATTCAAAGTTGGGCAGTTCTTTGTCAAAGTAGTTTGGACCAAGTTTTCGCTGCTCCATTAATGGGTCTAACTTTTTGAGAATAATTTAAAAACTATATTTACACCTATATAATTTGTTATTGGTCCAAAAAAAGGCCGGTATTCATTCTAAAAGCTTTAAATCTCAATTTAAACCTTCATACGAATCTATTGAAAGTTTGGACGATCTTTGTAGTAGAAGTTTGCACAAGTTTTCCGTTGGATCAAAAATGGGTCTAACGTTCTTATATAAGGTTTATTACTATATTTATATCTTTATCACTTCATATTGGTCCTAAAAAAGGCCAATATTCTCTTCATACGAAGCTATTCAAAGTTGGGTTGTTCTTTGTCAAAGTAGTTTGGACCAAGTTTCCGTTGCTCCAATAATGGGTATAACTTTTTGAGAATTATTTAAAAACTATATTTACACCTTATTAACTTTGTATTGGTCCATAAAAAGGCCGGTATTCATTCTAAAAGCTTTAAATCTCAATTTAAAACTTCATACGAATCTATTGAAAGTTTCGACGATCTTTGTAGTAGAAGTTTGCACAAGTTTTCCGTTGGATCAAAAATGGGTCTAACGTTCTTCTATTAGGTTTATTACTATATTCATATCTTTATCACTTCATATTGGTCCAAAAAAAGGCCAATATTCTCTTCATACGAAGCTATTCAAAGTTGGGCAGTTCTTTGTCAAAGTAGTTTGGACCAAGTTTCCGCTGCTCCATTAATGGGTCTAACTTTTTGAGAATAATTTAAAAACTATATTTACACCTATATAATTTGTTATTGGTCCAAAAAAAGGCCGGTATTCATTCTAAAAGCTTTAAATCTCAATTTAAACCTTCATACGAATCTATTGAAAGTTTGGACGATCTTTGTAGTAGAAGTTTGCACAAGTTTTCCGTTGGATCAAAAATGGGTCTAACGTTCTTATATTAGGTTTATTACTATATTTATATCTTTATCACTTCATATTGGTCCTAAAAAAGGCCAATATTCTCTTCATACGAAGCTATTCAAAGTTGGGTTGTTCTTTGTCAAAGTAGTTTGGACCAAGTTTTCGTTGCTCCAATAATGGGTATAACTTTTTGAGAATTATTTAAAAACTATATTTACACCTTATTAACTTTATATTGGTCCATAAAAAGGCCGGTATTCATTCTAAAAGCTTTAAATCTCAATTTAAAACTTCATACGAATCTATTGAAAGTTTCGACGATCTTTGTAGTAGAAGTTTGCACAAGTTTTCCGTTGGATCAAAAATGGGACTAACGTTCTTATATTAGGTTTATTACTATATTTATATCTTTATCACTTCATATTGGTCCAAAAAAAGGCCAATATTCTCTTCATACGAAGCTATTCAAAGTTGGGCAGTTCTTTGTCAAAGTAGTTTGGACCAAGTTTCCGCTGCTCCATTAATGGGTCTAACTTTTTGAGAATAATTTAAAAACTATATTTACACCTTTATAACTTTATATTGGTCCAAAAAAAGGTCGGTATTCATTCTAAAAGCTTTAAATCTCAATTTAAACCTTCATACGATTCTATTGAAAGTTTGGACGATCTTTGTAGTAGAAGTTTGCACAAGGTTTCCGTTGGATCAAAAATGGGTCTAACGTTCTTATATTAGGTTTATTACTATATTTATATCTTTATCACTTCATATTGGTCCAAAAAAAGGTCAATATTCGCTTCTTACGAAGCTATTCAAAGTTGGGCAGTTCTTTGTCAAAGTAGTTTTGACCAAGTTTCCGCTGCTCCAATAATGGGTATAACTTTTTGAGAATTATTTAAAAACTATATTTACACCTTATTAACTTTATATTGGTCCATAAAAAGGTCGGTATTCATTCTAAAAGCTTTAAATCTCAATTTAAACCTTCATACGAATCTATTGAAAGTTTGGACGATCTTTGTAGTAGAAGTTTGCACAAGTTTTCCGTTGGATCAAAAATGGGACTAACGTTCTTATAACTATATTTATATCTTTATCACTTCATATTGGTCCAAAAAAAGGCCAATATTCTCTTCATACGAAGCTATTCAAAGTTGGGCAGTTCTTTGTCAAAGTAGTTTGGACCAAGTTTTCGCTGCTCCATTAATGGGTCTAACTTTTTGAGAATAATTTAAAAACTATATTTACACCTATATAATTTGTTATTGGTCCAAAAAAAGGCCGGTATTCATTCTAAAAGCTTTAAATCTCAATTTAAACCTTCATACGAATCTATTGAAAGTTTGGACGATCTTTGTAGTAGAAGTTTGCACAAGTTTTCCGTTGGATCAAAAATGGGTCTAACGTTCTTATATAAGGTTTATTACTATATTTATATCTTTATCACTTCATATTGGTCCTAAAAAAGGCCAATATTCTCTTCATACGAAGCTATTCAAAGTTGGGTTGTTCTTTGTCAAAGTAGTTTGGACCAAGTTTCCGTTGCTCCAATAATGGGTATAACTTTTTGAGAATTATTTAAAAACTATATTTACACCTTATTAACTTTGTATTGGTCCATAAAAAGGCCGGTATTCATTCTAAAAGCTTTAAATCTCAATTTAAAACTTCATACGAATCTATTGAAAGTTTCGACGATCTTTGTAGTAGAAGTTTGCACAAGTTTTCCGTTGGATCAAAAATGGGTCTAACGTTCTTCTATTAGGTTTATTACTATATTCATATCTTTATCACTTCATATTGGTCCAAAAAAAGGCCAATATTCTCTTCATACGAAGCTATTCAAAGTTGGGCAGTTCTTTGTCAAAGTAGTTTGGACCAAGTTTCCGCTGCTCCATTAATGGGTCTAACTTTTTGAGAATAATTTAAAAACTATATTTACACCTATATAATTTGTTATTGGTCCAAAAAAAGGCCGGTATTCATTCTAAAAGCTTTAAATCTCAATTTAAACCTTCATACGAATCTATTGAAAGTTTGGACGATCTTTGTAGTAGAAGTTTGCACAAGTTTTCCGTTGGATAAAAAATGGGTCTAACGTTCTTATATTAGGTTTATTACTATATTTATATCTTTATCACTTCATATTGGTCCTAAAAAAGGCCAATATTCTCTTCATACGAAGCTATTCAAAGTTGGGTTGTTCTTTGTCAAAGTAGTTTGGACCAAGTTTCCGTTGCTCCAATAATGGGTATAACTTTTTGAGAATTATTTAAAAACTATATTTACACCTTATTAACTTTATATTGGTCCATAAAAAGGCCGGTATTCATTCTAAAAGCTTTAAATCTCAATTTAAAACTTCATACGAATCTATTGAAAGTTTCGACGATCTTTGTAGTAGAAGTTTGCACAAGTTTTCCGTTGGATCAAAAATGGGACTAACGTTCTTATATTAGGTTTATTACTATATTTATATCTTAATCACTTCATATTGGTCCAAAAAAAGGCCAATATTCTCTTCATACGAAGCTATTCAAAGTTGGGCAGTTCTTTGTCAAAGTAGTTTGGACCAAGTTTCCGTTGCTCCAATAATGGGTATAACTTCTTGAGCATTATTTAAAAACTATATTTACACCTTATTAACTTTATATTGGTCCATAAAAAGGCCGGTATTCATTCTAAAAGCTTTAAATCTCAATTTAAAACTTCATACGAATCTATTGAAAGTTTGGACGATCTTTGTAGTAGAAGTTTGCACAAGTTTTCCGTTGGATCAAAAATGGGTCTAACGTTCTTCTATTAGGTTTATTACTATATTCATATCTTTATCACTTCATATTTGTCCAAAAAAAGGCCAATATTCTCTTCATACGAAGCTATTCAAAGTTGGGCAGTTCTTTGTCAAAGTAGTTTGGACCAAGTTTCCGCTGCTCCATTAATGGGTCTAACTTTTTGAGAATAATTTAAAAACTATATTTACACCTTTATAACTTTATATTGGTCCAAAAAAAGGTCGGTATTCATTCTAAAAGCTTTAAATCTCAATTTAAACCTTCATACGAATCTATTGAAAGTTTGGACGATCTTTGTAGTAGAAGTTTGCACAAGGTTTCCGTTGGATCAAAAATGGGTCTAACGTTCTTATATTAGGTTTATTACTATATTTATATCTTTATCACTTCATATTGGTCCAAAAAAGGTCAATATTCTCTTCTTACGAAGCTATTCAAAGTTGGGCAGTTCTTTGTCAAAGTAGTTTTGACCAAGTTTCCTTTGCTCCAATAATGGGTATAACTTTTAGAGAATTATTTAAAAGCTATATTTACACCTTATTAACTTTATATTGGTCCATAAAAAGGTCGGTATTCATTCTAAAAGCTTTAAATCTCAATTTAAACCTTCATACGAATCTATTGAAAGTTTGGACGATCTTTGTAGTAGAAGTTTGCACAAGTTTTCCGTTGGATCAAAAATGGGACTAACGTTCTTATATTAGGTTTATTACTATATTTATATCTTTATCACTTCATATTGGTCCAAAAAAAGGCCAATATTCTCTTCATACGAAGCTATTCAAAGTTGGGCAGTTCTTTGTCAAAGTAGTTTGGACCAAGTTTTCGCTGCTCCATTAATGGGTCTAACTTTTTGAGAATAATTTAAAAACTATATTTAAACCTATATAATTTGTTATTGGTCCAAAAAAAGGCCGGTATTCATTCTAAAAGCTTTAAATCTCAATTTAAACCTTCATAAGAATCTATTGAAAGTTTGGACGATCTTTGTAGTAGAAGTTTGCACAAGTTTTCCGTTGGATCAAAAATGGGTCTAACGTTCTTATATTAGTTTTATTACTATATTTATATCTTTATCACTTCATATTGGTCCTAAAAAAGGCCAATATTCTCTTCATACGAAGCTATTCAAAGTTGGGTTGTTCTTTGTCAAAGTAGTTTGGACCAAGTTTCCGTTGCTCCAATAATGGGTATAACTTTTTGAGAATTATTTAAAAACTATATTTACACCTTATTAACTTTATATTGGTCCATAAAAAGGCCGGTATTCATTCTAAAAGCTTTAAATCTCAATTTAAAACTTCATACGAATCTATTGAAAGTTTGGACGATCTTTGTAGTAGAAGTTTGCACAAGTTTTCCGTTGGATCAAAAATGGGTCTAACGTTCTTCTATTAGGTTTATTACTATATTCATATCTTTATCACTTCATATTTGTCCAAAAAAAGGCCAATATTCTCTTCATACGAAGCTATTCAAAGTTGGGCAGTTCTTTGTCAAAGTAGTTTGGACCAAGTTTCCGCTGCTCCATTAATGGGTCTAACTTTTTGAGAATAATTTAAAAACTATATTTACACCTTTATAACTTTATATTGGTCCAAAAAAAGGTCGGTATTCATTCTAAAAGCTTTAAATCTCAATTTAAACCTTCATACGAATCTATTGAAAGTTTGGACGATCTTTGTAGTAGAAGTTTGCACAAGGTTTCCGTTGGATCAAAAATGGGTCTAACGTTCTTATATTAGGTTTATTACTATATTTATATCTTTATCACTTCATATTGGTCCAAAAAAGGTCAATATTCTCTTCTTACGAAGCTATTCAAAGTTGGGCAGTTCTTTGTCAAAGTAGTTTTGACCAAGTTTCCTTTGCTCCAATAATGGGTATAACTTTTAGAGAATTATTTAAAAGCTATATTTACACCTTATTAACTTTATATTGGTCCATAAAAAGGTCGGTATTCATTCTAAAAGCTTTAAATCTCAATTTAAACCTTCATACGAATCTATTGAAAGTTTGGACGATCTTTGTAGTAGAAGTTTGCACAAGTTTTCCGTTGGATCAAAAATGGGACTAACGTTCTTATATTAGGTTTATTACTATATTTATATCTTTATCACTTCATATTGGTCCAAAAAAAGGCCAATATTCTCTTCATACGAAGCTATTCAAAGTTGGGCAGTTCTTTGTCAAAGTAGTTTGGACCAAGTTTTCGCTGCTCCATTAATGGGTCTAACTTTTTGAGAATAATTTAAAAACTATATTTAAACCTATATAATTTGTTATTGGTCCAAAAAAAGGCCGGTATTCATTCTAAAAGCTTTAAATCTCAATTTAAACCTTCATAAGAATCTATTGAAAGTTTGGACGATCTTTGTAGTAGAAGTTTGCACAAGTTTTCCGTTGGATCAAAAATGGGTCTAACGTTCTTATATTAGTTTTATTACTATATTTATATCTTTATCACTTCATATTGGTCCTAAAAAAGGCCAATATTCTCTTCATACGAAGCTATTCAAAGTTGGGTTGTTCTTTGTCAAAGTAGTTTGGACCAAGTTTCCGTTGCTCCAATAATGGGTATAACTTTTTGAGAATTATTTAAAAACTATATTTACACCTTATTAACTTTATATTGGTCCATAAAAAGGCCGGTATTCATTCTAAAAGCTTTAAATCTCAATTTAAAACTTCATACGAATCTATTGAAAGTTTGGACGATCTTTGTAGTAGAAGTTTGCACAAGTTTTCCGTTGGATCAAAAATGGGTCTAACGTTCTTCTATTAGGTTTATTACTATATTCATATCTTTATCACTTCATATTTGTCCAAAAAAAGGCCAATATTCTCTTCATACGAAGCTATTCAAAGTTGGGCAGTTCTTTGTCAAAGTAGTTTGGACCAAGTTTCCGCTGCTCCATTAATGGGTCTAACTTTTTGAGAATAATTTAAAAACTATATTTACACCTTTATAACTTTATATTGGTCCAAAAAAAGGTCGGTATTCATTCTAAAAGCTTTAAATCTCAATTTAAACCTTCATACGAATCTATTGAAAGTTTGGACGATCTTTGTAGTAGAAGTTTGCACAAGGTTTCCGTTGGATCAAAAATGGGTCTAACGTTCTTATATTAGGTTTATTACTATATTTATATCTTTATCACTTCATATTGGTCCAAAAAAGGTCAATATTCTCTTCTTACGAAGCTATTCAAAGTTGGGCAGTTCTTTGTCAAAGTAGTTTTGACCAAGTTTCCTTTGCTCCAATAATGGGTATAACTTTTAGAGAATTATTTAAAAGCTATATTTACACCTTATTAACTTTATATTGGTCCATAAAAAGGTCGGTATTCATTCTAAAAGCTTTAAATCTCAATTTAAACCTTCATACGAATCTATTGAAAGTTTGGACGATCTTTGTAGTAGAAGTTTGCACAAGTTTTCCGTTGGATCAAAAATGGGACTAACGTTCTTATATTAGGTTTATTACTATATTTATATCTTTATCACTTCATATTGGTCCAAAAAAAGGCCAATATTCTCTTCATACGAAGCTATTCAAAGTTGGGCAGTTCTTTGTCAAAGTAGTTTGGACCAAGTTTTCGCTGCTCCATTAATGGGTCTAACTTTTTGAGAATAATTTAAAAACTATATTTAAACCTATATAATTTGTTATTGGTCCAAAAAAAGGCCGGTATTCATTCTAAAAGCTTTAAATCTCAATTTAAACCTTCATAAGAATCTATTGAAAGTTTGGACGATCTTTGTAGTAGAAGTTTGCACAAGTTTTCCGTTGGATCAAAAATGGGTCTAACGTTCTTATATTAGTTTTATTACTATATTTATATCTTTATCACTTCATATTGGTCCTAAAAAAGGCCAATATTCTCTTCATACGAAGCTATTCAAAGTTGGGTTGTTCTTTGTCAAAGTAGTTTGGACCAAGTTTCCGTTGCTCCAATAATGGGTATAACTTTTTGAGAATTATTTAAAAACTATATTTACACCTTATTAACTTTATATTGGTCCATAAAAAGGCCGGTATTCATTCTAAAAGCTTTAAATCTCAATTTAAAACTTCATACGAATCTATTGAAAGTTTCGACGATCTTTGTAGTAGAAGTTTGCACAAGTTTTCCGTTGGATCAAAAATGGGACTAACGTTCTTATATTAGGTTTATTACTATATTTATATCTTAATCACTTCATATTGGTCCAAAAAAAGGCCAATATTCTCTTCATACGAAGCTATTCAAAGTTGGGCAGTTCTTTGTCAAAGTAGTTTGGACCAAGTTTCCGCTGCTCCATTAATGGGTCTAACTTTTTGACAATAATTTAAAAACTATATTTACACCTATATAATTTGTTATTAGTCCAAAAAAAGGCCGGTATTCATTCTAAAAGCTTTAAATCTCAATTTAAACCTTCATACGAATCTATTGAAAGTTTGGACGATCTTTGTAGTAGAAGTTTGCACAAGTTTTCCGTTGGATCAAAAATGGGTCTAACGTTCTTATATTAGGTTTATTACTATATTTATATCATTATCACTTCATATTGGTCCTAAAAAAGGCCAATATTCTCTTCATACGAAGCTATTCAAAGTTGGGTTGTTCTTGGTCAAAGTAGTTTGGACCAAGTTTCCGTTGCTCCAATAATGGGTATAACTTTTTGAGCATTATTTAAAAACTATATTTACACCTTATTAACTTTATATTGGTCCATAAAAAGGCCGGTATTCATTCTAATAGCTTTAAATCTCAATTTAAAACTTCATACGAATCTATTGAAAGTTTGGACGATCTTTGTAGTAGAAGTTTGCACAAGTTTTCCGTTGGATCAAAAATGGGTCTAACGTTCTTCTATTAGGTTTATTACTATATTCATATCTTTATCACTTCATATTGGTCCAAAAAAAGGCCAATATTCTCTTCATACGAAGCTATTCAAAGTTGGGCAGTTCTTTGTCAAAGTAGTTTGGACCAAGTTTCCGCTGCTCCATTAATGGGTCTAACTTTTTGAGAATAATTTAAAAACTATATTTACACCTTTATAACTTTATATTGGTCCAAAAAAAGGTCGGTATTCATTCTAAAAGCTTTAAATCTCAATTTAAACCTTCATACGATTCTATTGAAAGTTTGGACGATCTTTGTAGTAGAAGTTTGCACAAGGTTTCCGTTGGATCAAAAATGGGTCTAACGTTCTTATATTAGGTTTATTACTATATTTATATCTTTATCACTTCATATTGGTCCAAAAAAAGGTCAATATTCGCTTCTTACGAAGCTATTCAAAGTTGGGCAGTTCTTTGTCAAAGTAGTTTTGACCAAGTTTCCGCTGCTCCAATAATGGGTATAACTTTTTGAGAATTATTTAAAAACTATATTTACACCTTATTAACTTTATATTGGTCCATAAAAAGGTCGGTATTCATTCTAAAAGCTTTAAATCTCAATTTAAACCTTCATACGAATCTATTGAAAGTTTGGACGATCTTTGTAGTAGAAGTTTGCACAAGTTTTCCGTTGGATCAAAAATGGGACTAACGTTCTTATAACTATATTTATATCTTTATCACTTCATATTGGTCCAAAAAAAGGCCAATATTCTCTTCATACGAAGCTATTCAAAGTTGGGCAGTTCTTTGTCAAAGTAGTTTGGACCAAGTTTTCGCTGCTCCATTAATGGGTCTAACTTTTTGAGAATAATTTAAAAACTATATTTACACCTATATAATTTGTTATTGGTCCAAAAAAAGGCCGGTATTCATTCTAAAAGCTTTAAATCTCAATTTAAACCTTCATACGAATCTATTGAAAGTTTGGACGATCTTTGTAGTAGAAGTTTGCACAAGTTTTCCGTTGGATCAAAAATGGGTCTAACGTTCTTATATAAGGTTTATTACTATATTTATATCTTTATCACTTCATATTGGTCCTAAAAAAGGCCAATATTCTCTTCATACGAAGCTATTCAAAGTTGGGTTGTTCTTTGTCAAAGTAGTTTGGACCAAGTTTCCGTTGCTCCAATAATGGGTATAACTTTTTGAGAATTATTTAAAAACTATATTTACACCTTATTAACTTTGTATTGGTCCATAAAAAGGCCGGTATTCATTCTAAAAGCTTTAAATCTCAATTTAAAACTTCATACGAATCTATTGAAAGTTTCGACGATCTTTGTAGTAGAAGTTTGCACAAGTTTTCCGTTGGATCAAAAATGGGTCTAACGTTCTTCTATTAGGTTTATTACTATATTCATATCTTTATCACTTCATATTGGTCCAAAAAAAGGCCAATATTCTCTTCATACGAAGCTATTCAAAGTTGGGCAGTTCTTTGTCAAAGTAGTTTGGACCAAGTTTCCGCTGCTCCATTAATGGGTCTAACTTTTTGAGAATAATTTAAAAACTATATTTACACCTTTATAACTTTATATTGGTCCAAAAAAAGGTCGGTATTCATTCTAAAAGCTTTAAATCTCAATTTAAACCTTCATACGAATCTATTGAAAGTTTGGACGATCTTTGTAGTAGAAGTTTGCACAAGGTTTCCGTTGGATCAAAAATGGGTCTAACGTTCTTATATTAGGTTTATTACTATATTTATATCTTTATCACTTCATATTGGTCCAAAAAAGGTCAATATTCTCTTCTTACGAAGCTATTCAAAGTTGGGCAGTTCTTTGTCAAAGTAGTTTTGACCAAGTTTCCTTTGCTCCAATAATGGGTATAACTTTTAGAGAATTATTTAAAAGCTATATTTACACCTTATTAACTTTATATTGGTCCATAAAAAGGTCGGTATTCATTCTAAAAGCTTTAAATCTCAATTTAAACCTTCATACGAATCTATTGAAAGTTTGGACGATCTTTGTAGTAGAAGTTTGCACAAGTTTTCCGTTGGATCAAAAATGGGACTAACGTTCTTATATTAGGTTTATTACTATATTTATATCTTTATCACTTCATATTGGTCCAAAAAAAGGCCAATATTCTCTTCATACGAAGCTATTCAAAGTTGGGCAGTTCTTTGTCAAAGTAGTTTGGACCAAGTTTTCGCTGCTCCATTAATGGGTCTAACTTTTTGAGAATAATTTAAAAACTATATTTAAACCTATATAATTTGTTATTGGTCCAAAAAAAGGCCGGTATTCATTCTAAAAGCTTTAAATCTCAATTTAAACCTTCATAAGAATCTATTGAAAGTTTGGACGATCTTTGTAGTAGAAGTTTGCACAAGTTTTCCGTTGGATCAAAAATGGGTCTAACGTTCTTATATTAGTTTTATTACTATATTTATATCTTTATCACTTCATATTGGTCCTAAAAAAGGCCAATATTCTCTTCATACGAAGCTATTCAAAGTTGGGTTGTTCTTTGTCAAAGTAGTTTGGACCAAGTTTCCGTTGCTCCAATAATGGGTATAACTTTTTGAGAATTATTTAAAAACTATATTTACACCTTATTAACTTTATATTGGTCCATAAAAAGGCCGGTATTCATTCTAAAAGCTTTAAATCTCAATTTAAAACTTCATACGAATCTATTGAAAGTTTGGACGATCTTTGTAGTAGAAGTTTGCACAAGTTTTCCGTTGGATCAAAAATGGGTCTAACGTTCTTCTATTAGGTTTATTACTATATTCATATCTTTATCACTTCATATTTGTCCAAAAAAAGGCCAATATTCTCTTCATACGAAGCTATTCAAAGTTGGGCAGTTCTTTGTCAAAGTAGTTTGGACCAAGTTTCCGCTGCTCCATTAATGGGTCTAACTTTTTGAGAATAATTTAAAAACTATATTTACACCTTTATAACTTTATATTGGTCCAAAAAAAGGTCGGTATTCATTCTAAAAGCTTTAAATCTCAATTTAAACCTTCATACGAATCTATTGAAAGTTTGGACGATCTTTGTAGTAGAAGTTTGCACAAGGTTTCCGTTGGATCAAAAATGGGTCTAACGTTCTTATATTAGGTTTATTACTATATTTATATCTTTATCACTTCATATTGGTCCAAAAAAGGTCAATATTCTCTTCTTACGAAGCTATTCAAAGTTGGGCAGTTCTTTGTCAAAGTAGTTTTGACCAAGTTTCCTTTGCTCCAATAATGGGTATAACTTTTAGAGAATTATTTAAAAGCTATATTTACACCTTATTAACTTTATATTGGTCCATAAAAAGGTCGGTATTCATTCTAAAAGCTTTAAATCTCAATTTAAACCTTCATACGAATCTATTGAAAGTTTGGACGATCTTTGTAGTAGAAGTTTGCACAAGTTTTCCGTTGGATCAAAAATGGGACTAACGTTCTTATATTAGGTTTATTACTATATTTATATCTTTATCACTTCATATTGGTCCAAAAAAAGGCCAATATTCTCTTCATACGAAGCTATTCAAAGTTGGGCAGTTCTTTGTCAAAGTAGTTTGGACCAAGTTTTCGCTGCTCCATTAATGGGTCTAACTTTTTGAGAATAATTTAAAAACTATATTTAAACCTATATAATTTGTTATTGGTCCAAAAAAAGGCCGGTATTCATTCTAAAAGCTTTAAATCTCAATTTAAACCTTCATAAGAATCTATTGAAAGTTTGGACGATCTTTGTAGTAGAAGTTTGCACAAGTTTTCCGTTGGATCAAAAATGGGTCTAACGTTCTTATATTAGTTTTATTACTATATTTATATCTTTATCACTTCATATTGGTCCTAAAAAAGGCCAATATTCTCTTCATACGAAGCTATTCAAAGTTGGGTTGTTCTTTGTCAAAGTAGTTTGGACCAAGTTTCCGTTGCTCCAATAATGGGTATAACTTTTTGAGAATTATTTAAAAACTATATTTACACCTTATTAACTTTATATTGGTCCATAAAAAGGCCGGTATTCATTCTAAAAGCTTTAAATCTCAATTTAAAACTTCATACGAATCTATTGAAAGTTTGGACGATCTTTGTAGTAGAAGTTTGCACAAGTTTTCCGTTGGATCAAAAATGGGTCTAACGTTCTTCTATTAGGTTTATTACTATATTCATATCTTTATCACTTCATATTTGTCCAAAAAAAGGCCAATATTCTCTTCATACGAAGCTATTCAAAGTTGGGCAGTTCTTTGTCAAAGTAGTTTGGACCAAGTTTCCGCTGCTCCATTAATGGGTCTAACTTTTTGAGAATAATTTAAAAACTATATTTACACCTTTATAACTTTATATTGGTCCAAAAAAAGGTCGGTATTCATTCTAAAAGCTTTAAATCTCAATTTAAACCTTCATACGAATCTATTGAAAGTTTGGACGATCTTTGTAGTAGAAGTTTGCACAAGGTTTCCGTTGGATCAAAAATGGGTCTAACGTTCTTATATTAGGTTTATTACTATATTTATATCTTTATCACTTCATATTGGTCCAAAAAAGGTCAATATTCTCTTCTTACGAAGCTATTCAAAGTTGGGCAGTTCTTTGTCAAAGTAGTTTTGACCAAGTTTCCTTTGCTCCAATAATGGGTATAACTTTTAGAGAATTATTTAAAAGCTATATTTACACCTTATTAACTTTATATTGGTCCATAAAAAGGTCGGTATTCATTCTAAAAGCTTTAAATCTCAATTTAAACCTTCATACGAATCTATTGAAAGTTTGGACGATCTTTGTAGTAGAAGTTTGCACAAGTTTTCCGTTGGATCAAAAATGGGACTAACGTTCTTATATTAGGTTTATTACTATATTTATATCTTTATCACTTCATATTGGTCCAAAAAAAGGCCAATATTCTCTTCATACGAAGCTATTCAAAGTTGGGCAGTTCTTTGTCAAAGTAGTTTGGACCAAGTTTTCGCTGCTCCATTAATGGGTCTAACTTTTTGAGAATAATTTAAAAACTATATTTAAACCTATATAATTTGTTATTGGTCCAAAAAAAGGCCGGTATTCATTCTAAAAGCTTTAAATCTCAATTTAAACCTTCATAAGAATCTATTGAAAGTTTGGACGATCTTTGTAGTAGAAGTTTGCACAAGTTTTCCGTTGGATCAAAAATGGGTCTAACGTTCTTATATTAGTTTTATTACTATATTTATATCTTTATCACTTCATATTGGTCCTAAAAAAGGCCAATATTCTCTTCATACGAAGCTATTCAAAGTTGGGTTGTTCTTTGTCAAAGTAGTTTGGACCAAGTTTCCGTTGCTCCAATAATGGGTATAACTTTTTGAGAATTATTTAAAAACTATATTTACACCTTATTAACTTTATATTGGTCCATAAAAAGGCCGGTATTCATTCTAAAAGCTTTAAATCTCAATTTAAAACTTCATACGAATCTATTGAAAGTTTCGACGATCTTTGTAGTAGAAGTTTGCACAAGTTTTCCGTTGGATCAAAAATGGGACTAACGTTCTTATATTAGGTTTATTACTATATTTATATCTTAATCACTTCATATTGGTCCAAAAAAAGGTCAATATTCTCTTCATACGAAGCTATTCAAAGTTGGGCAGTTCTTTGTCAAAGTAGTTTGGACCAAGTTTCCGCTGCTCCATTAATGGGTCTAACTTTTTGACAATAATTTAAAAACTATATTTACACCTATATAATTTGTTATTAGTCCAAAAAAAGGCCGGTATTCATTCTAAAAGCTTTAAATCTCAATTTAAACCTTCATACGAATCTATTGAAAGTTTGGACGATCTTTGTAGTAGAAGTTTGCACAAGTTTTCCGTTGGATCAAAAATGGGTCTAACGTTCTTATATTAGGTTTATTACTATATTTATATCATTATCACTTCATATTGGTCCTAAAAAAGGCCAATATTCTCTTCATACGAAGCTATTCAAAGTTGGGTTGTTCTTGGTCAAAGTAGTTTGGACCAAGTTTCCGTTGCTCCAATAATGGGTATAACTTTTTGAGCATTATTTAAAAACTATATTTACACCTTATTAACTTTATATTGGTCCATAAAAAGGCCGGTATTCATTCTAATAGCTTTAAATCTCAATTTAAAACTTCATACGAATCTATTGAAAGTTTGGACGATCTTTGTAGTAGAAGTTTGCACAAGTTTTCCGTTGGATCAAAAATGGGTCTAACGTTCTTCTATTAGGTTTATTACTATATTCATATCTTTATCACTTCATATTGGTCCAAAAAAAGGCCAATATTCTCTTCATACGAAGCTATTCAAAGTTGGGCAGTTCTTTGTCAAAGTAGTTTGGACCAAGTTTCCGCTGCTCCATTAATGGGTCTAACTTTTTGAGAATAATTTAAAAACTATATTTACACCTTTATAACTTTATATTGGTCCAAAAAAAGGTCGGTATTCATTCTAAAAGCTTTAAATCTCAATTTAAACCTTCATACGAATCTATTGAAAGTTTGGACGATCTTTGTAGTAGAAGTTTGCACAAGGTTTCCGTTGGATCAAAAATGGGTCTAACGTTCTTATATTAGGTTTATTACTATATTTATATCTTTATCACTTCATATTGGTCCAAAAAAGGTCAATATTCTCTTCTTACGAAGCTATTCAAAGTTGGGCAGTTCTTTGTCAAAGTAGTTTTGACCAAGTTTCCGTTGCTCCAATAATGGGTATAACTTTTTGAGAATTATTTAAAAGCTATATTTACACCTTATTAACTTTATATTGGTCCATAAAAAGGTCGGTATTCATTCTAAAAGCTTTAAATCTCAATTTAAACCTTCATACGAATCTATTGAAAGTTTGGACGATCTTTGTAGTAGAAGTTTGCACAAGTTTTCCGTTGGATCAAAAATGGGACTAACGTTCTTATATTAGGTTTATTACTATATTTATATCTATATCACTTCATATTGGTCCAAAAAAAGGCCAATATTCTCTTCATACGAAGCTATTCAAAGTTGGGTTGTTCTTGGTCAAAGTAGTTTGGACCAAGTTTCCGTTGCTCCAATAATGGGTATAACTTTTTGAGCATTATTTAAAAACTATATTTACACCTTATTAACTTTATATTGGTCCATAAAAAGGCCGGTATTCATTCTAAAAGCTTTAAATCTCAATTTAAAACTTCATACGAATCTATTGAAAGTTTGGACGATCTTTGTAGTAGAAGTTTGCACAAGTTTTCCGTTGGATCAAAAATGGGTCTAACGTTCTTCTATTAGGTTTATTACTATATTCATATCTTTATCACTTCATATTGGTCCAAAAAAAGGCCAATATTCTCTTCATACGAAGCTATTCAAAGTTGGGCAGTTCTTTGTCAAAGTAGTTTGGACCAAGTTTCCGCTGCTCCATTAATGGGTCTAACTTTTTGAGAATAATTTAAAAACTATATTTACACCTTTATAACTTTATATTGGTCCAAAAAAAGGTCGGTATTCATTCTAAAAGCTTTAAATCTCAATTTAAACCTTCATACGAATCTATTGAAAGTTTGGACGATCTTTGTAGTAGAAGTTTGCACAAGGTTTCCGTTGGATCAAAAATGGGTCTAACGTTCTTATATTAGGTTTATTACTATATTTATATCTTTATCACTTCATATTGGTCCAAAAAAGGTCAATATTCTCTTCTTACGAAACTATTCAAAGTTGGGCAGTTCTTTGTCAAAGTAGTTTTGACCAAGTTTCCGTTGCTCCAATAATGGGTATAACTTTTTGAGAATTATTTAAAAGCTATATTTACACCTTATTAACTTTATATTCGTCCATAAAAAGGTCGGTATTCATTCTAAAAGCTTTAAATCTCAATTTAAACCTTCATACGAATCTATTGAAAGTTTGGACGATCTTTGTAGTAGAAGTTTGCACAAGTTTTCCGTTGGATCAAAAATGGGACTAACGTTCTTATATTAGGTTTATTACTATATTTATATCTTTATCACTTCATATTGGTCCAAAAAAAGGCCAATATTCTCTTCATACGAAGCTATTCAAAGTTGGGCAGTTCTTTGTCAAAGTAGTTTGGACCAAGTTTTCGCTGCTCCATTAATGGGTCTAACTTTTTGAGAATAATTTAAAAACTATATTTAAACCTATATAATTTGTTATTGGTCCAAAAAAAGGCCGGTATTCATTCTAAAAGCTTTAAATCTCAATTTAAACCTTCATAAGAATCTATTGAAAGTTTGGACGATCTTTGTAGTAGAAGTTTGCACAAGTTTTCCGTTGGATCAAAAATGGGTCTAACGTTCTTATATTAGGTTTATTACTATATTTATATCTTTATCACTTCATATTGGTCCTAAAAAAGGCCAATATTCTCTTCATACGAAGCTATTCAAAGTTGGGTTGTTCTTTGTCAAAGTAGTTTGGACCAAGTTTCCGTTGCTCCAATAATGGGTATAACTTTTTGAGAATTATTTAAAAACTATATTTACACCTTATTAACTTTATATTGGTCCATAAAAAGGCCGGTATTCATTCTAAATGCTTTAAATCTCAATTTAAAACTTCATACGAATCTATTGAAAGTTTGAACGATCTTTGTAGTAGAAGTTTGCACAAGTTTTCCGTTGGATCAAAAATGGGTCTAACGTTCTTCTATTAGGTTTATTACTATATTCATATCTTTATCACTTCATATTGGTCCAAAAAAAGGCCAATATTCTCTTCATACGAAGCTATTCAAAGTTGGGCAGTTCTTTGTCAAAGTAGTTTGGACCAAGTTTCCGCTGCTCCATTAATGGGTCTAACTTTTTGAGAATAATTTAAAAACTATATTTACACCTTTATAACTTTATATTGGTCCAAAAAAAGGTCGGTATTCATTCTAAAAGCTTTAAATCTCAATTTAAACCTTCATACGAATCTATTGAAAGTTTGGACGATCTTTGTAGTAGAAGTTTGCACAAGGTTTCCGTTGGATCAAAAATGGGTCTAACGTTCTTATATTAGGTTTATTACTATATTTATATCTTAATCACTTCATATTGGTCCAAAAAAAGGTCAATATTCTCTTCTTACGAAGCTATTCAAAGTTGGACAGTTCTTTGTCAAAGTAGTTTTGACCGAGTTTCCGTTGCTCCAATAATGGGTATAACTTTTTGAGAATTATTTAAAAGCTATATTTACACCTTATTAACTTTATATTGGTCCATAAAAAGGTCGGTATTCATTCTAAAAGCTTTAAATCTCAATTTAAACCTTCATACGAATCTATTGAAAGTTTGGACGATCTTTGTAGTAGAAGTTTGCACAAGTTTTCCGTTGGATCAAAAATGGGTCTAACGTTCTTATATTAGGTTTATTACTATATTCATATCTTTATCACTTCATATTGGTCCAAAAAAAGGCCAATATTCTCTTCATACGAAGCTATTCAAAGTTGGGCAGTTCTTTGTCAAAGTAGTTTGGACCAAGTTTCCGCTACTCCATTAATGGGTCTAAATTTTTGAGAATAATTTAAAAACTATATTTACACCTATATAATTTGTTATTGGTCCAAAAAAAGGCCGGTATTCATTCTAAAAGCTTTAAATCTCAATTTAAACCTTCATACGAATCTATTGAAAGTTTGGACGATCTTTGTAGTAGAAGTTTGCACAAGTTTTCCGTTGGATCAAAAATGGGACTAACGTTCTTATAACTATATTTATATCTTTATCACTTCATATTGGTCCAAAAAAAGGCCAATATTCTCTTCATACGTAGCTATTCAAAGTTGGGCAGTTCTTTGTCAAAGTAGTTTGGACCAAGTTTTCGCTGCTCCATTAATGGGTCTAACTTTTTGAGAATAATTTAAAAACTATATTTACACCTATATAATTTGTTATTGGTCCAAAAAAAGGCCGGTATACATTCTAAAAGCTTTAAATCTCAATTTAAACCTTCATACGAATCTATTGAAAGTTTGGACGATCTTTGTAGTAGAAGTTTGCACAAGTTTTCCGTTGGATCAAAAATGGGTCTAACGTTCTTATATTAGGTTTATTACTATATTTATATCTTTATCACTTCATATTGGTCCTAAAAAAGGCCAATATTCTCTTCATACGAAGCTATTCAAAGTTGGGTTGTTCTTGGTCAAAGTAGTTTGGACCAAGTTTCCGTTGCTCCAATAATGGGTATAACTTTTTGAGCATTATTTAAAAACTATATTTACACCTTATTAACTTTATATTGGTCCAAAAAAAGGCCGGTATTCATTCTAAAAGCTTTAAATCTCAATTTAAACCTTCATACGAATCTATTGAAAGTTTGGACGATCTTTGTAGTAGAAGTTTGCACAAGTTTTCCGTTGGATCAAAAATGGGACTAACGTTCTTATAACTATATTTATATCTTTATCACTTCATATTGGTCCAAAAAAAGGCCAATATTCTCTTCATACGAAGCTATTCAAAGTTGGGCAGTTCTTTGTCAAAGTAGTTTGGACCAAGTTTTCGCTGCTCCATTAATGGGTCTAACTTTTTGAGAATAATTTAAAAACTATATTTACACCTATATAATTTGTTATTGGTCCAAAAAAAGGCCGGTATTCATTCTAAAAGCTTTAAATCTCAATTTAAACCTTCATACGAATCTATTGAAAGTTTGGACGATCTTTGTAGTAGAAGTTTGCACAAGTTTTCCGTTGGATCAAAAATGGGTCTAACGTTCTTATATTAGGTTTATTACTATATTTATATCTTTATCACTTCATATTGGTCCAAAAAAAGGCCAATATTCTCTTCATACGAAGCTATTCAAAGTTGGGCAGTTCTTTGTCAAAGTAGTTTGGACCAAGTTTCCGCTACTCCATTAATGGGTCTAACTTTTTGAGAATAATTTAAAAACTATATTTACACCTATATAATTTGTTATTGGTCCAAAAAAAGGCCGGTATTCATTCTAAAAGCTTTAAATCTCAATTTAAACCTTCATACGAATCTATTGAAAGTTTGGACGATCTTTGTAGTAGAAGTTTGCACAAGTTTTCCGTTGGATCAAAAATGGGACTAACGTTCTTATAACTATATTTATATCTTTATCACTTCATATTGGTCCAAAAAAAGGCCAATATTCTCTTCATACGAAGCTATTCAAAGTTGGGCAGTTCTTTGTCAAAGTAGTTTGGACCAAGTTTTCGCTGCTCCATTAATGGGTCTAACTTTTTGAGAATAATTTAAAAACTATATTTACACCTATATAATTTGTTATTGGTCCAAAAAAAGGCCGGTATTCATTCTAAAAGCTTTAAATCTCAATTTAAACCTTCATACGAATCTATTGAAAGTTTGGACGATCTTTGTAGTAGAAGTTTGCACAAGTTTTCCGTTGGATCAAAAATGGGTCTAACGTTCTTATATTAGGTTTATTACTATATTTATATCTTTATCACTTCATATTGGTCCTAAAAAAGGCCAATATTCTCTTCATACGAAGCTATTCAAAGTTGGGTTGTTCTTTGTCAAAGTAGTTTTGACCAAGTTTCCGTTGCTCCAATAATGGGGATAACTTTTTGAGAATTATTTACAAACTATATTTACACCTTATTAACTTTATATTGGTCCATAAAAAGGCCGGTATTCATTCTAAAAGCTTTAAATCTCAATTTAAACCTTCATACGAATCTATTGAAATTTTGGACGATCTTTGTAGTAGAAGTTTGCACAAGGTTTCCGTTGGATCAAAAATGGGTCTAACGTTCTTATATTAGGTTTATTACTATATTTATATCTTTATCACTTCATATTGGTCCAAAAAAGGTCAATATTCTCTTCTTACGAAGCTATTCAAAGTTGGGCAGTTCTTTGTCAAAGTAGTTTTGACCAAGTTTCCGTTGCTCCAATAATGGGTATAACTTTTTGAGAATTATTTAAAAGCTATATTTACACCTTATTAACTTTATATTGGTCCATAAAAAGGTCGGTATTCATTCTAAAAGCTTTAAATATCAATTTAAACCTTCATACGAATCTATTGATAGTTTGGACGATCTTTGTAGTAGAAGTTTGCACAAGTTTTCCGTTGGATCAAAAATGGGACTTACGTTCTTATATTAGGTTTATTACTATATTTATATCTTTATCACTTCATATTGGTCCAAAAAAAGGCCAATATTCTCTTCATACGAAGCTATTCAAAGTTGGGCAGTTCTTTGTCAAAGTAGTTTGGACCAAGTTTTCGCTGCTCCATTAATGGGTCTAACTTTTTGAGAATAATTTAAAAACTATATTTAAACCTATATAATTTGTTATTGGTCCAAAAAAAGGCCGGTATTCATTCTAAAAGCTTTAAATCTCAATTTAAACCTTGATAAGAATCTATTGAAAGTTTGGACGATCTTTGTAGTAGAAGTTTGCACAAGTTTTCCGTTGGATCAAAAATGGGTCTAACGTTCTTATATTAGGTTTATTACTATATTTATATCTTTATCACTTCATATTGGTCCTAAAAAAGGCCAATATTCTCTTCATACGAAGCTATTCAAAGTTGGGTTGTTCTTTGTCAAAGTAGTTTGGACCAAGTTTCCGTTGCTCCAATAATGGGTATAACTTTTTGAGAATTATTTAAAAACTATATTTACACCTTATTAACTTTATATTGGTCCATAAAAAGGCCGGTATTCATTCTAAAAGCTTTAAATCTCAATTTAAAACTTCATACGAATCTATTGAAAGTTTGGACGATCTTTGTAGTAGAAGTTTGCACAAGTTTTCCGTTGGATCAAAAATGGGTCTAACGTTCTTCTATTAGGTTTATTACTATATTCATATCTTTATCACTTCATATTGGTCCAAAAAAAGGCCAATATTCTCTTCATACGAAGCTATTCAAAGTTGGGCAGTTCTTTGTCAAAGTAGTTTGGACCAAGTTTCCGCTGCTCCATTAATGGGTCTAACTTTTTGAGAATAATTTAAAAACTATATTTACACTTTTATAACTTTATATTGGTCCAAAAAAAGGTCGGTATTCATTCTAAAAGCTTTAAATCTCAATTTAAACCTTCATACGAATCTATTGAAAGTTTGGACGATCTTTGTAGTAGAAGTTTGCACAAGGTTTCCGTTGGATCAAAAATGGGTCTAACGTTCTTATATTAGGTTTATTACTATATTTATATCTTTATCACTTCATATTGGTCCAAAAAAGGTCAATATTCTCTTCTTACGAAGCTATTCAAAGTTGGGCAGTTCTTTGTCAAAGTAGTTTTGACCAAGTTTCCGTTGCTCCAATAATGGGTATAACTTTTTGAGAATTATTTAAAAGCTATATTTACACCTTATTAACTTTATATTGGTCCATAAAAAGGTCGGTATTCATTCTAAAAGCTTTAAATATCAATTTAAACCTTCATACGAATCTATTGATAGTTTGGACGATCTTTGTAGTAGAAGTTTGCACAAGTTTTCCGTTGGATCAAAAATGGGACTAACGTTCTTATATTAGGTTTATTACTATATTTATATCTTTATCACTTCATATTGGTCCAAAAAAAGGCCAATATTCTCTTCATACGAAGCTATTCAAAGTTGGGCAGTTCTTTGTCAAAGTAGTTTGGACCAAGTTTTCGCTGCTCCATTAATGGGTCTAACTTTTTGAGAATAATTTAAAAACTATATTTAAACCTATATAATTTGTTATTGGTCCAAAAAAAGGCCGGTATTCATTCTAAAAGCTTTAAATCTCAATTTAAACCTTCATAAGAATCTATTGAAAGTTTGGACGATCTTTGTAGTAGAAGTTTGCACAAGTTTTCCGTTGGATCAAAAATGGGTCTAACGTTCTTATATTAGGTTTATTACTATATTTATATCTTTATCACTTCATATTGGTCCTAAAAAAGGCCAATATTCTCTTCATACGAAGCTATTCAAAGTTGGGTTGTTCTTTGTCAAAGTAGTTTGGACCAAGTTTCCGTTGCTCCAATAATGGGTATAACTTTTTGAGAATTATTTAAAAACTATATTTACACCTTATTAACTTTATATTGGTCCATAAAAAGGCCGGTATTCATTCTAAAAGCTTTAAATCTCAATTTAAAACTTCATACGAATCTATTGAAAGTTTGGACGATCTTTGTAGTAGAAGTTTGCACAAGTTTTCCGTTGGATCAAAAATGGGTCTAACGTTCTACTATTAGGTTTATTACTATATTCATATCTTTATCACTTCATATTGGTCCAAAAAAAGGCCAATATTCTCTTCATACGAAGCTATTCAAAGTTGGGCAGTTCTTTGTCAAAGTAGTTTGGACCAAGTTTCCGCTGCTCCATTAATGGGTCTAACTTTTTGAGAATAATTTAAAAACTATATTTACACCTTTATAACTTTATATTGGTCCAAAAAAAGGTCGGTATTCATTCTAAAAGCTTTAAATCTCAATTTAAACCTTCATACGAATATATTGAAAGTTTGGACGATCTTTGTAGTAGAAGTTTGCACAAGTTTTCCGTTGGATCAAAAATGGGTCTAACGTTCTTCTATTAGGTTTATTACTATATTCATATCTTTATCACTTCATATTGGTCCAAAAAAAGGCCAATATTCTCTTCATACGAAGCTATTCAAAGTTGGGCAGTTCTTTGTCAAAGTAGTTTGGACCAAGTTTCCGCTGCTCCATTAATGGGTCTAACTTTTTGAGAATAATTTAAAAACTATATTTACACCTTTATAACTTTATATTGGTCCAAAAAAAGGTCGGTATTCATTCTAAAAGCTTTAAATCTCAATTTAAACCTTCATACGAATCTATTGAAAGTTTGGACGATCTTTGTAGAAGAAGTTTGCACAAGGTTTCCGTTGGATAAAAAATGGGTCTAACGTTCTTATATTAGGTTTATTACTATATTTATATCTTTATCACTTCATATTGGTCCAAAAAAGGTCAATATTCTCTTCTTACGAAGCTATTCAAAGTTGGGCAGTTCTTTGTCAAAGTAGTTTTGACCAAGTTTCCGTTGCTCCATTAATGGGTCTAACTTTTTGAGAATAATTTAAAAACTATATTTACACCTATATAATTTGTTATTGGTCCAAAAAAAGGCCGGTATTCATTCTAAAAGCTTTAAATCTCAATTTAAACCTTCATACGAATCTATTGAAAGTTTGGACGATCTTTGTAGTAGAAGTTTGTACAAGTTTTCCGTTGGATCAAAAATGGGACTAACGTTCTAATAACTATATTTATATCTTTATCACTTCATATTGGTCCAAAAAAAGGCCAATATTCTCTTCATACGAAGCTATTCAAAGTTGGGCAGTTCTTTGTCAAAGTAGTTTGGACCAAGTTTCCGCTGCTCCATTAATGGGTCTAACTTTTTGAGAATAATTTAAAAACTATATTTACACTTTTATAACTTTATATTGGTCCAAAAAAAGGTCGGTATTCATTCTAAAAGCTTTAAATCTCAATTTAAACCTTCATACGAATCTATTGAAAGTTTGGACGATCTTTGTAGTAGAAGTTTGCACAAGGTTTCCGTTGGATCAAAAATGGGTCTAACGTTCTTATATTAGGTTTATTACTATATTTATATCTTTATCACTTCATATTGGTCCAAAAAAGGTCAATATTCTCTTCTTACGAAGCTATTCAAAGTTGGGCAGTTCTTTGTCAAAGTAGTTTTGACCAAGTTTCCGTTGCTCCAATAATGGGTATAACTTTTTGAGAATTATTTAAAAGCTATATTTACACCTTATTAACTTTATATTGGTCCATAAAAAGGTCGGTATTCATTCTAAAAGCTTTAAATATCAATTTAAACCTTCATACGAATCTATTGATAGTTTGGACGATCTTTGTAGTAGAAGTTTGCACAAGTTTTCCGTTGGATCAAAAATGGGACTAACGTTCTTATATTAGGTTTATTACTATATTTATATCTTTATCACTTCATATTGGTCCAAAAAAAGGCCAATATTCTCTTCATACGAAGCTATTCAAAGTTGGGCAGTTCTTTGTCAAAGTAGTTTGGACCAAGTTTTCGCTGCTCCATTAATGGGTCTAACTTTTTGAGAATAATTTAAAAACTATATTTAAACCTATATAATTTGTTATTGGTCCAAAAAAAGGCCGGTATTCATTCTAAAAGCTTTAAATCTCAATTTAAACCTTCATAAGAATCTATTGAAAGTTTGGACGATCTTTGTAGTAGAAGTTTGCATAAGTTTTCCGTTGGATCAAAAATGGGTCTAACGTTCTTATATTAGGTTTATTACTATATTTATATCTTTATCACTTCATATTGGTCCTAAAAAAGGCCAATATTCTCTTCATACGAAGCTATTCAAAGTTGGGTTGTTATTTGTCAAAGTAGTTTGGACCAAGTTTCCGTTGCTCCAATAATGGGTATAACTTTTTGAGAATTATTTAAAAACTATATTTACACCTTATTAACTTTATATTGGTCCATAAAAAGGCCGGTATTCATTCTAAAAGCTTTAAATCTCAATTTAAAACTTCATACGAATCTATTGAAAGTTTGGACGATCTTTGTAGTAGAAGTTTGCACAAGTTTTCCGTTGGATCAAAAATGGGTCTAACGTTCTACTATTAGGTTTATTACTATATTCATATCTTTATCACTTCATATTGGTCCAAAAAAAGGCCAATATTCTCTTCATACGAAGCTATTCAAAGTTGGGCAGTTCTTTGTCAAAGTAGTTTGGACCAAGTTTCCGCTGCTCCATTAATGGGTCTAACTTTTTGAGAATAATTTAAAAACTATATTTAAACCTATATAATTTGTTATTGGTCCAAAAAAAGGCCGGTATTCATTCTAAAAGCTTTAAATCTCAATTTAAACCTTCATAAGAATCTATTGAAAGTTTGGACGATCTTTGTAGTAGAAGTTTGCACAAGTTTTCCGTTGGATCAAAAATGGGTCTAACGTTCTTATATTAGGTTTATTACTATATTTATATCTTTATCACTTCATATTGGTCCTAAAAAAGGCCAATATTCTCTTCATACGAAGCTATTCAAAGTTGGGTTGTTCTTTGTCAAAGTAGTTTGGACCAAGTTTCCGTTGCTCCAATAATGGGTATAACTTTTTGAGAATTATTTAAAAACTATATTTACACCTTATTAACTTTATATTGGTCCATAAAAAGGCCGGTATTCATTCTAAAAGCTTTAAATCTCAATTTAAAACTTCATACGAATCTATTGAAAGTTTGGACGATCTTTGTAGTAGAAGTTTGCACAAGTTTTCCGTTGGATCAAAAATGGGTCTAACGTTCTACTATTAGGTTTATTACTATATTCATATCTTTATCACTTCATATTGGTCCAAAAAAAGGCCAATATTCTCTTCATACGAAGCTATTCAAAGTTGGGCAGTTCTTTGTCAAAGTAGTTTGGACCAAGTTTCCGCTGCTCCATTAATGGGTCTAACTTTTTGAGAATAATTTAAAAACTATATTTACACCTTTATAACTTTATATTGGTCCAAAAAAAGGTCGGTATTCATTCTAAAAGCTTTAAATCTCAATTTAAACCTTCATACGAATATATTGAAAGTTTGGACGATCTTTGTAGTAGAAGTTTGCACAAGTTTTCCGTTGGATCAAAAATGGGTCTAACGTTCTTCTATTAGGTTTATTACTATATTCATATCTTTATCACTTCATATTGGTCCAAAAAAAGGCCAATATTCTCTTCATACGAAGCTATTCAAAGTTGGGCAGTTCTTTGTCAAAGTAGTTTGGACCAAGTTTCCGCTGCTCCATTAATGGGTCTAACTTTTTGAGAATAATTTAAAAACTATATTTACACCTTTATAACTTTATATTGGTCCAAAAAAAGGTCGGTATTCATTCTAAAAGCTTTAAATCTCAATTTAAACCTTCATACGAATCTATTGAAAGTTTGGACGATCTTTGTAGAAGAAGTTTGCACAAGGTTTCCGTTGGATAAAAAATGGGTCTAACGTTCTTATATTAGGTTTATTACTATATTTATATCTTTATCACTTCATATTGGTCCAAAAAAGGTCAATATTCTCTTCTTACGAAGCTATTCAAAGTTGGGCAGTTCTTTGTCAAAGTAGTTTTGACCAAGTTTCCGTTGCTCCATTAATGGGTCTAACTTTTTGAGAATAATTTAAAAACTATATTTACACCTATATAATTTGTTATTGGTCCAAAAAAAGGCCGGTATTCATTCTAAAAGCTTTAAATCTCAATTTAAACCTTCATACGAATCTATTGAAAGTTTGGACGATCTTTGTAGTAGAAGTTTGTACAAGTTTTCCGTTGGATCAAAAATGGGACTAACGTTCTAATAACTATATTTATATCTTTATCACTTCATATTGGTCCAAAAAAAGGCCAATATTCTCTTCATACGAAGCTATTCAAAGTTGGGCAGTTCTTTGTCAAAGTAGTTTGGACCAAGTTTTCGTTGCTCCATTAATGGGTCTAACTTTTTGAGAATAATTTAAAAACTATATTTACACCTATATAATTTGTTATTGGTCCAAAAAAAGGCCGGTATTCATTCTAAAAGCTTTAAATCTCAATTTAAACCTTCATACGAATCTATTGAAAGTTTGGACGATCTTTGTAGTAGAAGTTTGCACAAGTTTTCCGTTGGATCAAAAATGGGTCTAACGTTCTTATATTAGGTTTATTACTATATTTATATCTTTATCACTTCATATTGGTCCTAAAAAAGGCCAATATTCTCTTCATACGAAGCTATTCAAAGTTGGGTTGTTCTTTGTCAAAGTAGTTTGGACCAAGTTTCCGTTGCTCCAATAATGGGTATAACTTTTTGAGAATTATTTAAAAACTATATTTACACCTTATTAACTTTGTATTGGTCCATAAAAAGGCCGGTATTCATTCTAAAAGCTTTAAATCTCAATTTAAAACTTCATACGAATCTATTGAAAGTTTCGACGATCTTTGTAGTAGAAGTTTGCACAAGTTTTCCGTTGGATCAAAAATGTGTCTAACGTTCTTCTATTAGGTTTATTACTATATTCATATCTTTATCACTTCATATTCGTCCAAAAAAAGGCCAATATTCTCTTCATACGAAGCTATTCAAAGTTGGGCAGTTCTTTGTCAAAGTAGTTTGGACCAAGTTTCCGCTGCTCCATTAATGGGTCTAACTTTTTGAGAATAATTTAAAAACTATATTTACACCTATATAATTTGTTATTGGTCCAAAAAAAGGCCGGTATTCATTCTAAAAGCTTTAAATCTCAATTTAAACCTTCATACGAATCTATTGAAAGTTTGGACGATCTTTGTAGTAGAAGTTTGTACAAGTTTTCCGTTGGATCAAAAATGGGACTAACGTTCTTATAACTATATTTATATCTTTATCACTTCATATTGGTCCAAAAAAAGGCCAATATTCTCTTCATACGAAGCTATTCAAAGTTGGGCAGTTCTTTGTCAAAGTAGTTTGGACCAAGTTTTCGCTGCTCCATTAATGGGTCTAACTTTTAGAGAATAATTTAAAAACTATATTTACACCTATATAATTTGTTATTGGTCCAAAAAAAGGCCGGTATTCATTCTAAAAGCTTTAAATCTCAATTTAAACCTTCATACGAATCTATTGAAAGTTTGGACGATCTTTGTAGTAGATGTTTGCACAAGTTTTCCGTTGGATCAAAAATGGGTCTAACGTTCTTATATTAGGTTTATTACTATATTTATTTCTTTATCACTTCATATTGGTCCAAAAAAAGGCCAATATTCTCTTCATACGAAGCTATTCAAAGTTGGGCAGTTCTTTGTCAAAGTAGTTTGGACCAAGTTTCCGCTGCTCCATTAATGGGTCTAACTTTTTGAGAATAATTTAAAAACTATATTTACACCTATATAATTTGTTATTGGTCCAAAAAAAGGCCGGTATTCATTCTAAAAGCTTTAAATCTCAATTTAAACCTTCATACGAATCTATTGAAAGTTTGGACGATCTTTGTAGTAGAAGTTTGTACAAGTTTTCCGTTGGATCAAAAATGGGACTAACGTTCTTATAACTATATTTATATCTTTATCACTTCATATTGGTCCTAAAAAAGGCCAATATTCTCTTCATACGAAGCTATTCAAAGTTGGGTAGTTCTTTGTCAAAGTAGTTTGGACCAAGTTTCCGTTGCTCCAATAATGGGTATAACTTTTTGAGAATTATTTAAAAACTATATTTACACCTTATTAACTTTGTATTGGTCCATAAAAAGGCCGGTATTCATTCTAAAAGCTTTAAATCTCAATTTAAAACTTCATACGAATCTATTGAAAGTTTCGACGATCTTTGTAGTAGAAGTTTGCACAAGTTTTCCGTTGGATCAAAAATGGGTCTAACGTTCTTCTATTAGGTTTATTACTATATTCATATCTTTATCACTTCATATTGGTCCAAAAAAAGGCCAATATTCTCTTCATACGAAGCTATTCAAAGTTGGGCAGTTCTTTGTCAATGTAGTTTGGACCAAGTTTCCGCTGCTCCATTAATGGGTCTAACTTTTTGAGAATAATTTAAAAACTATATTTACACCTTTATAATTTGTTATTGGTCCAAAAAAAGGCCGGTATTCATTCTAAAAGCTTTAAATCTCAATTTAAACCTTCATACGAATCTATTGAAAGTTTGGACGATCTTTGTAGTAGAAGTTTGCACAAGTTTTCCGTTGGATCAAAAATGGGTCTAACGTTCTTCTATTAGGTTTATTACTATATTCATATCTTTATCACTTCATATTGGTCCAAAAAAAGGTCAATATTCTCTTCTTACGAAGGTATTCAAAGTTGGGCAGTTCTTTGTCAAAGTAGTTTTGACCAAGTTTCCGTTGCTCCAATAATGGGGATAACTTTTTGAGAATTATTTAAAAACTATATTTACACCTTATTAACTTTATATTGGTCCATAAAAAGGCCGTTATTCATTCTAAAAGCTTTAAATCTCAATTTAAACCTTCATACGAATCTATTGAAAGTTTGGACGATCTTTGTAGTAGAAGTTTGCACAAGTTTTCCGTTGGATAAAAAATGGGTCTAACGTTCTTATATTAGATTTATTACTATATTTATATATTTATCACTTCATATTGGACCAAAAAGAGGCCAATATTCTCTTCATACGAAGCTATTCAAAGTTGGCAATTCTTTGCCAAAGTAGTTTGGACCAAGATTCCGTTGCTCCAATAATGGGTATAACTTTTTGAGAATTATTTAAAAGCTATATTTACACCTTATTAACATTATATTGGTCCATAAAAAGGCCGGTATTCATTCTAAAAGCTTTAAATCTCAATTTAAACCTTCATACGAATCTATTGAAAGTTTGGACGATCTTTGTAGTAGAAGTTTGCACAAGTTTTCCGTTGGATCAAAAATGGGTCTAACGTTCTTCTATTAGGTTTATTACTATATTCATATCTTTATCACTTCATATTGGTCCAAAAAAAGGTCAATATTCTCTTCTTACGAAGGTATTCAAAGTTGGGCAGTTCTTTGTCAAAGTAGTTTTGACCAAGTTTCCGTTGCTCCAATAATGGGGATAACTTTTTGAGAATTTTTTACAAACTATATTTACACCTTATTAACTTTATATTGGTCCATAAAAAGGCCGGTATTCATTCTAAAAGCTTTAAATCTCAATTTAAACCTTCATACGAATCTATTGAAAGTTTGGACGATCTTTGTAGTAGAAGTTTGCACAAGTTTTCCGTTGGATCAAAAATGGGTCTAACGTTCTTATATTAGGTTTATTACTATATTTATATCTTTATCACTTCATATTGGTCCAAAAAAAGGCCAATATTCTCTTCATACGAAGCTATTCAAAGTTGGGCAGTTCTTTGCCAAAGTAGTTTGGACCTAGATTCCGTTGCTCCAATAATGGGTATAACTTTTTGAGAATTATTTAAAAGCTATATTTACACCATATTAACTTTATATTGGTCCATAAAAAGGCCGGTATTCATTCTAAAAGCTTTAAATCTCAATTTAAACCTTCATACGAATCTATTGAAAGTTTGGACGATCTTTGTAGTAGAAGTTTGCACAAGGTTTCCGTTGGATCAAAAATGGGTCTAACGTTCTTCTATTAGGTTTATTACTATATTCATATCTTTATCACTTCATATTGGTCCAAAAAAAGGCCAATATTCCCTTCATACGAAGCTATTCAAAGTTGGGCAGTTCTTTGTCAAAGTAGTTTGGACCAAGTTTCCGCTGCTCCATTAATGGGTCTAACTTTTTGAGAATAATTTAAAAACTGTATTTACACCTATATAATTTGTTATTGGTCCAAAAAAAGGCCGGTATTCATTCTAAAAGCTTTAAATCTCAATTTAAACCTTCATACGAATCTATTGAAAGTTTGGACGATCTTTGTAGTAGAAGTTTGCACAAGTTTTCCGTTGGATAAAAAATGGGTCTAACGTTCTTATATTAGGTTTATTACTATATTTATATATTTATCACTTCATATTGGACCAAAAAGAGGCCAATATTCTCTTCATACGAAGCTATTCAAAGTTGAGTAATTCTTTGCCAAAGTAGTTTGGACCAAGATTCCGTTGCTCCAATAATGGGTATAACTTTTTGAGAATTATTTAAAAACTATATTTACACCTTATTAACTTTATATTGGTCCATAAAAAGGCTGGTATTCAATCTAAAAGCTTTAAATCTCAATTTAAACCTTCATACGTATCTATTGAAAGTTTGGACGATCTTTGTAGTAGAAGTTTGCACAAGTTTTCCGTTGGATCAAAAATGGGTCTAACGTTCTTATATTAGGTTTATTACTATATTTATATCTTTATCACTTCATATTGGTCCAAAAAAAGGCCAATATTCTCTTCATACGAAGCTATTCAAAGTTGGGCAGTTCTTTGTCAAAGTAGTTTGGACCAAGTTTCCGCTGCTCCATTAATGGGTCTAACTTTTTGAGAATAATTTAATAACTATATTTACACCTATATAATTTGTTATTGGTCCAAAAAAAGGCCGGTATTCATTCTAAAAGCTTTAAATCTCAATTTAAACCTTCATACGAATCTATTGAAAGTTTGGACGATCTTTGTAGTAGAAGTTTGCACAAGGTTTCCGTTGGATCAAAAATGGGTCTAACGTTCTTATATTAGGTTTATTACTATATTTATATCTTTATCACTTCATATTGGTCCAAAAAAAGGTCAATATTCTCTTCTTATGAAGCTATTCAAAGTTGGGCAGTTCTTTGTCAAAGTAGTTTTGACCAAGTTTCCGTTGCTCCAATAATGGGTATAACTTTTTGAGAATTATTTAAAAGCTATATTTACACCTTATTAACTTTATATTGGTCCATAAAAAGGCCGGTATTCATTCTAAAAGCTTTAAATCTCAATTTAAACCTTCATACGAATCTATTGAAAGTTTGGACGATCTTTGTAGTAGAAGTTTGCACAAGTTTTCCGTTGGATAAAAAATGGGTCTAACGTTCTTATATTAGGTTTATTACTATATTTATATATTTATCACTTCATATTGGACCAAAAAGAGGCCAATATTCTCTTCATACGAAGCTATTCAAAGTTGGCAATTCTTTGCCAAAGTAGTTTGGACCAAGATTCCGTTGCTCCAATAATGGGTATAACTTTTTGAGAATTATTTAAAAGCTATATTTACACCTTATTAACATTATATTGGTCCATAAAAAGGCCGGTATTCATTCTAAAAGCTTTAAATCTCAATTTAAACCTTCATACGAATCTATTGAAAGTTTGGACGATCTTTGTAGTAGAAGTTTGCACAAGGTTTCCGTTGGATCAAAAATGGGTCTAACGTTCTTCTAATAGGTTTATTCCTATATTCATATCTTAATCACTTCATATTGGTCCAAAAAAAGGCCAATATTCTCTTCATACGAAGCTATTCAAAGTTGGGCAGTTCTTTGTCAAAGTAGTTTGGACCAAGTTTCCGCTGCTCCAATAATGGGTATTACTTTTTGAGAATTATTTAAAAACTATATTTACACCTTATTAACTTTATATTGGTTCATAAAAAGCCCGGTATTCATTCTAAAAGCTTTAAATCTCAATTTAAAACTTCATACGAATCTATTGAAAGTTTGGACGATCTTTGTAGTAGAAGTTTGCACAAGTTTTCCGTTGGATCAAAAATGGGTCTAAAGTTCTTCTATTAGGTTTATTACTATATTCATATCTTTATCACTTCATATTGGTCCAAAAAAAGGTCAATATTCTCTTCTTACGAAGGTATTCAAAGTTGGGCAGTTCTTTGTCAAAGTAGTTTTGACCAAGTTTCCGTTGCTCCAATAATGGGGATAACTTTTTGAGAATTATTTAAAAGCTATATTTACACCTTATTAACATTATATTGGTCCATAAAAAGGCCGGTATTCATTCTAAAAGCTTTAAATCTCAATTTAAACCTTCATACGAATCTATTGAAAGTTTGGACGATCTTTGTAGTAGAAGTTTGCACAAGGTTTCCGTTGGATCAAAAATGGGTCTAACGTTCTTCTAATAGGTTTATTCCTATATTCATATCTTTATCACTTCATATTGGTCCAAAAAAAGGCCAATATTCTCTTCATACGAAGCTATTCAAAGTTGGGCAGTTCTTTGTCAAAGTAGTTTGGACCAAGTTTCCGCTGCTCCAATAATGGGTATTACTTTTTGAGAATTATTTATAAACTATATTTACACCTTATTAACTTTATATTGGTTCATAAAAAGCCCGGTATTCATTCTAAAAGCTTTAAATCTCAATTTAAAACTTCATACGAATCTATTGAAAGTTTGGACGATCTTTGTAGTAGAAGTTTGCACAAGTTTTCCGTTGGATCAAAAATGGGTCTAACGTTCTTCTATTAGGTTTATTACTATATTCATATCTTTATCACTTCATATTGGTCCAAAAAAAGGTCAATATTCTCTTCTTACGAAGGTATTCAAAGTTGGGCAGTTCTTTGTCAAAGTAGTTTTGACCAAGTTTCCGTTGCTCCAATAATGGGGATAACTTTTTGAGAATTATTTAAAAACTATATTTACACCTTATTAACTTTATATTGGTCCATAAAAAGGCCGGTATTCATTCTAAAAGCTTTAAATCTCAATTTAAACCTTCATACGAATCTATTGAAAGTTTGGACGATCTTTGTAGTAGAAGTTTGCACAAGGTTTCCGTTGGATCAAAAATGGGTCTAACGTTCTTCTAATAGGTTTATTCCTATATTCATATCTTTATCACTTCATATTGGTCCAAAAAAAGGCCAATATTCTCTTCATACGAAGCTATTCAAAGTTGGGCAGTTCTTTGTCAAAGTAGTTTGGACCAAGTTTCCGCTGCTCCAATAATGGGTATTACTTTTTGAGAATTATTTAAAAACTATATTTACACCTTATTAACTTTATATTGGTTCATAAAAAGCCCGGTATTCATTCTAAAAGCTTTAAATCTCAATTTAAAACTTCATACGAATCTATTGAAAGTTTGGACGATCTTTGTAGTAGAAGTTTGCACAAGTTTTCCGTTGGATCAAAAATGGGTCTAAAGTTCTTCTATTAGGTTTATTACTATATTCATATCTTTATCACTTCATATTGGTCCAAAAAAAGGTCAATATTCTCTTCTTACGAAGGTATTCAAAGTTGGGCAGTTCTTTGTCAAAGTAGTTTTGACCAAGTTTCCGTTGCTCCAATAATGGGGATAACTTTTTGAGAATTATTTAAAAACTATATTTACACCTTATTAACTTTATATTGGTCCATAAAAAGGCCGGTATTCATTCTAAAAGCTTTAAATCTCAATTTAAACCTTCATACGAATCTATTGAAAGTTTGGACGATCTTTGTAGTAGAAGTTTGCACAAGTTTTCCGTTGGATAAAAAATGGGTCTAACGTTCTTATATTAGGTTTATTACTATATTTATATATTTATCACTTCATATTGGACCAAAAAGAGGCCAATATTCTCTTCATACGAAGCTATTCAAAGTTGGCAATTCTTTGCCAAAGTAGTTTGGACCAAGATTCCATTGCTCCAATAATGGGTATAACTTTTTGAGAATTATTTAAAAGCTATATTTACACCTTATTAACATTATATTGGTCCATAAAAAGGCCGGTATTCATTCTAAAAGCTTTAAATCTCAATTTAAACCTTCATACGAATCTATTGAAAGTTTGGACGGTCTTTGTAGTAGAAGTTTGCACAAGGTTTCCGTTGGATCAAAAATGGGTCTAACGTTCTTCTAATAGGTTTATTCCTATATTCATATCTTTATCACTTCATATTGGTCCAAAAAAAGGCCAATATTCTCTACATACGAAGCTATTCAAAGTTGGGCAGTTCTTTGTCAAAGTAGTTTGGACCAAGTTTCCGCTGCTCCAATAATGGGTATTACTTTTTGAGAATTATTTAAAAACTATATTTACACCTTATTAACTTTATATTGGTTCATAAAAAGCCCGGTATTCATTCTAAAAGCTTTAAATCTCAATTTAAAACTTCATACGAATCTATTGAAAGTTTGGACGATCTTTGTAGTAGAAGTTTGCACAAGTTTTCCGTTGGATCAAAAATGGGTCTAACGTTCTTCTATTAGGTTTATTACTATATTCATATCTTTATCACTTCATATTGGTCCAAAAAAAGGTCAATATTCTCTTCTTACGAAGGTATTCAAAGTTGGGCAGTTCTTTGTCAAAGTAGTTTTGACCAAGTTTCCGTTGCTCCAATAATGGGGATAACTTTTTGAGAATTATTTAAAAACTATATTTACACCTTATTAACTTTATATTGGTCCATAAAAAGGCCGGTATTCATTCTAAAAGCTTTAAATCTCAATTTAAACCTTCATACGAATCTATTGAAAGTTTGGACGATCTTTGTAGTAGAAGTTTGCACAAGTTTTCCGTTGGATAAAAAATGGGTCTAACGTTCTTATATTAGGTTTATTACTATATTTATATATTTATCACTTCATATTGGACCAAAAAGAGGCCAATATTCTCTTCATACGAAGCTATTCAAAGTTGGCAATTCTTTGCCAAAGTAGTTTGGACCAAGATTCCGTTGCTCCAATAATGGGTATAACTTTTTGAGAATTATTTAAAAGCTATATTTACACCTTATTAACTTTATATTGGTCCATAAAAAGGCCGGTATTCATTCTAAAAGCTTTAAATCTCAATTTAAACCTTCATACGAATCTATTGAAAGTTTGGACGATCTTTGTAGTAGAAGTTTGCACAAGGTTTCCGTTGGATCAAAAATGGGTCTAACGTTCTTCTATTAGGTTTATTACTATATTCATATCTTTATCACTTCATATTGGTCCAAAAAAAGGCCAATATTCCCTTCATACGAAGCTATTCAAAGTTGGGCAGTTCTTTGTCAAAGTAGTTTGGACCAAGTTTCCGCTGCTCCATTAATGGGTCTAACTTTTTGAGAATAATTTAAAAACTATATTTACACCTATATAATTTGTTATTGGTCCAAAAAAAGGCCGGTATTCATTCTAAAAGCTTTAAATCTCAATTTAAACCTTCATACGAATCTATTGAAAGTTTGGACGATCTTTGTAGTAGAAGTTTGCACAAGTTTTCCGTTGGATCAAAAATGGGTCTAACGTTCTTATATTAGGTTTATTACTATATTTATATATTTATCACTTCATATTGGACCAAAAAGAGGCCAATATTCTCTTCATACGAAGCTATTCAAAGTTGGGCAATTCTTTGCCAAAGTAGTTTGGACCAAGATTCCGTTGCTCCAATAATGGGTATAACTTTTTGAGAATTATTTAAAAACTATATTTACACCTTATTAACTTTATATTGGTCCATAAAAAGGCCGGTATTCAATCTAAAAGCTTTAAATCTCAATTTAAACCTTCATACGAATCTATTGAAAGTTTGGACGATCTTTGTAGTAGAAGTTTGCACAAGTTTTCCGTTGGATCAAAAATGGGTCTAACGTTCTTATATTAGGTTTATTACTATATTTATATCTTTATCACTTCATATTGGTCCAAAAAAAGGCCAATATTCTCTTCATACGAAGCTATTCAAAGTTGGGCAGTTCTTTGTCAAAGTAGTTTGGACCAAGTTTCCGCTGCTCCATTAATGGGTCTAACTTTTTGAGAATAATTTAATAACTATATTTACACCTATATAATTTGTTATTGGTCCAAAAAAAGGCCGGTATTCATTCTAAAAGCTTTAAATCTCAATTTAAACCTTCATACGAATCTATTGAAAGTTTGGACGATCTTTGTAGTAGAAGTTTGCACAAGTTTTCCGTTGGATCAAAAATGGGTCTAACGTTCTTATATTAGGTTTATTACTATATTTATATCTTTATCACTTCATATTGGTCCAAAAAAAGGCCAATATTCTCTTCATACGAAGCTATTCAAAGTTGGGCAGTTCTTTGTCAAAGTAGTTTGGACCAAGTTTCCGCTGCTCCATTAATGGGTCTAACTTTTTGAGAATAATTTAATAACTATATTTACACCTATATAATTTGTTATTGGTCCAAAAAAAGGCCGGTATTCATTCTAAAAGCTTTAAATCTCAATTTAAACCTTCATACGAATCTATTGAAAGTTTGGACGATCTTTGTAGTAGAAGTTTGCACAAGTTTTCCGTTGGATCAAAAATGGGTCTAACGTTCTTATATTAGGTTTATTACTATATTTATATCTTTATCACTTCATATTGGTCCAAAAAAAGGCCAATATTCTCTTCATACGAAGCTATTCAAAGTTGGGCAGTTCTTTGTCAAAGTAGTTTGGACCAAGTTTCCGCTGCTCCATTAATGGGTCTAACTTTTTGAGAATAATTTAATAACTATATTTACACCTATATAATTTGTTATTGGTCCAAAAAAAGGCCGGTATTCATTCTAAAAGCTTTAAATCTCAATTTAAACCTTCATACGAATCTATTGAAAGTTTGGACGATCTTTGTAGTAGAAGTTTGCACAAGTTTTCCGTTGGATCAAAAATGGGTCTAACGTTCTTATATTAGGTTTATTACTATATTTATATCTTTATCACTTCATATTGGTCCAAAAAAAGGCCAATATTCTCTTCATACGAAGCTATTCAAAGTTGGGCAGTTCTTTGTCAAAGTAGTTTGGACCAAGTTTCCGCTGCTCCATTAATGGGTCTAACTTTTTGAGAATAATTTAATAACTATATTTACACCTATATAATTTGTTATTGGTCCAAAAAAAGGCCGGTATTCATTCTAAAAGCTTTAAATCTCAATTTAAACCTTCATACGAATCTATTGAAAGTTTGGACGATCTTTGTAGTAGAAGTTTGCACAAGGTTTCCGTTGGATCAAAAATGGGTCTAACGTTCTTATATTAGGTTTATTACTATATTTATATCTTTATCACTTCATATTGGTCCAAAAAAACGTCAATATTCTCTTCTTACGAAGCTATTCAAAGTTGGGCAGTTCTTTGTCAAAGTAGTTTTGACCAAGTTTCCGTTGCTCCAATAATGGGTATAACTTTTTGAGAATTATTTAAAAGCTATATTTACACCTTATTAACTTTATATTGGTCCATAAAAAGGCCGGTATTCATTCTAAAAGCTTTAAATCTCAATTTAAACCTTCATACGAATCTATTGAAAGTTTGGACGATCTTTGTAGTAGAAGTTTGCACAAGTTTTCCGTTGGATAAAAAATGGGTCTAACGTTCTTATATTAGGTTTATTACTATATTTATATATTTATCACTTCATATTGGACCAAAAAGAGGCCAATATTCTCTTCATACGAAGCTATTCAAAGTTGGGCAATTCTTTGCCAAAGTAGTTTGGACCAAGATTCCGTTGCTCCAATAATGGGTATAACTTTTTGAGAATTATTTAAAAACTATATTTACACCTTATTAACTTTATATTGGTCCATTAAAAGGCCGGTATTCAATCTAAAAGCTTTAAATCTCAATTTAAACCTTCATACGAATCTATTGAAAGTTTGGACGATCTTTGTAGTAGAAGTTTGCACAAGTTTTCCGTTGGATCAAAAATGGGTCTAACGTTCTTATATTAGGTTTATTACTATATTTATATCTTTATCACTTCATATTGGTCCAAAAAAAGGCCAATATTCTCTTCATACGAAGCTATTCAAAGTTGGGCAGTTCTTTGTCAAAGTAGTTTGGACCAAGTTTCCGCTGCTCCATTAATGGGTCTAACTTTTTGAGAATAATTTAAAAACTATATTTACACCTATATAATTTGTTATTGGTCCAAAAAAAGGCCGGTATTCATTCTAAAAGCTTTAAATCTCAATTTAAACCTTCATACGAATCTATTGAAAGTTTGGACGATCTTTGTAGTAGAAGTTTGCACAAGGTTTCCGTTGGATCAAAAATGGGTCTAACGTTCTTATATTAGGTTTATTACTATATTTATATCTTTATCACTTCATATTGGTCCAAAAAAAGGTCAATATTCTCTTCTTACGAAGCTATTCAAAGTTGGGCAGTTCTTTGTCAAAGTAGTTTTGACCAAGTTTCCGTTGCTCCAATAATGGGTATGACTTTTTGAGAATTATTTAAAAGCTATATTTACACCTTATTAACTTTATATTGGTCCATAAAAAGGCCGGTATTCATTCTAAAAGCTTTAAATCTCAATTTAAACCTTCATACGAATCTATTGAAAGTTTGGACGATCTTTGTAGTAGAAGTTTGCACAAGTTTTCCGTTGGATAAAAAATGGGTCTAACGTTCTTATATTAGGTTTATTACTATATTTATATATTTATCACTTCATATTGGACCAAAAAGAGGACAATATTCTCTTCATACGAAGCTATTCAAAGTTGGGCAATTCTTTGCCAAAGTAGTTTGGACCAAGATTCCGTTGCTCCAATAATGGGTATAACTTTTTGAGAATTATTTAAAAACTATATTTACACCTTATTAACTTTATATTGGTCCATAAAAAGGCCGGTATTCATTCTAAAAGCTTTTAATCTCAATTTAAATCTTCATACGAATCTATTGAAAGTTTGGACGATCTTTGTAGTAGAAGTTTGCACAAGTTTTCCGTTGGATCAAAAATGGGTCTAACGTTCTTCTATTAGGTTTATTACTATATTCATATCTTTATCACTTCATATTGGTCCAAAAAAAGGCCAATATTCTCTTCATACGAAGCTATTCAAAGTTGGGCAGTTCTTTGTCAAAGTAGTTTGGACCAAGTTTCCGCTGCTCCATTAATGGGTCTAACTTTTTGAGAATAATTTAAAAACTATATTTACACCTATATAATTTGTTATTGGTCCAAAAAAAGGCCGGTATTCATTCTAAAAGCTTTAAATCTCAATTTAAACCTTCATACGAATCTATTGAAAGTTTGGACGATCTTTGTAGTAGAAGTTTGCACAAGGTTTCCGTTGGATCAAAAATGGGTCTAACGTTCTTATATTAGGTTTATTACTATATTTATATCTTTATCACTTCATATTGGTCCAAAAAAAGGTCAATATTCTCGTCTTACGAAGCTATTCAAAGTTGGGCAGTTCTTTGTCAAAGTAGTTTTGACCAAGTTTCTGTTGCTCCAATAATGGGTATAACTTTTTGAGAATTATTTAAAAGCTATATTTACACCTTATTAACTTTATATTGGTCCATAAAAAGGCCGGTATTCATTCTAAAAGCTTTAAATCTCAATTTAAACCTTCATACGAATCTATTGAAAGTTTGGACGATCTTTGTAGTAGAAGTTTGCACAAGTTTTCCGTTGGATAAAAAATGGGTCTAACGTTCTTATATTAGGTTTATTACTATATTTATATATTTATCACTTCATATTGGACCAAAAAGAGGCCAATATTCTCTTCATACGAAGCTATTCAAAGTTGGGCAATTCTTTGCCAAAGTAGTTTGGACCAAGATTCCGTTGCTCCAATAATGGGTATAACTTTTTGAGAATTATTTAAAAACTATATTTACACCTTATTAACTTTATATTGGTCCATAAAAAGGCCGGTATTCAATCTAAAAGTTTAAATCTCAATTTAAACCTTCATACGAATCTATTGAAAGTTTGGACGATCTTTGTAGTAGAAGTTTGCACAAGTTTTCCGTTGGATCAAAAATGGGTCTAACGTTCTTATATTAGGTTTATTACTATATTTATATCTTTATCACTTCATATTGGTCCAAAAAAAGGCCAATATTCTCTTCATACGAAGCTATTCAAAGTTGGGCAGTTCTTTGTCAAAGTAGTTTGGACCAAGTTTCCGCTGCTCCATTAATGGGTCTAACTTTTTGAGAATAATTTAAAAACTATATTTACACCTATATAATTTGTTATGGGTCCAAAAAAAGGCCGGTATTCATTCTAAAAGCTTTAAATCTCAATTTAAACCTTCATACGAATCTATTGAAAGTTTGGACGATCTTTGTAGTAGAAGTTTGCACAAGGTTTCCGTTGGATCAAAAATGGGTCTAACGTTCTTATATTAGGTTTATTACTATATTTATATCTTTATCACTTCATATTGGTCCAAAAAAAGGTCAATATTCTCTTCTTACGAAGCTATTCAAAGTTGGGCAGTTCTTTGTCAAAGTAGTTTTGACCAAGTTTCCGTTGCTCCAATAATGGGTATAACTTTTTGAGAATTATTTAAAATCTATATTTACACCTTATTAACTTTATATTGGTCCATAAAAAGGCCGGTATTCATTCTAAAAGCTTTAAATCTCAATTTAAACCTTCATACGAATCTATTGAAAGTTTGGACGATCTTTGTAGTAGAAGTTTGCACAAGTTTTCCGTTGGATAAAAAATGGGTCTAACGTTCTTATATTAGGTTTATTACTATATTTATATATTTATCACTTCATATTGGACCAAAAAGAGGACAATATTCTCTTCATACGAAGCTATTCAAAGTTGGGCAATTCTTTGCCAAAGTAGTTTGGACCAAGATTCCGTTGCTCCAATAATGGGTATAACTTTTTGAGAATTATTTAAAAACTATATTTACACCTTATTAACTTTATATTGGTCCATAAAAAGGCCGGTATTCATTCTAAAAGCTTTAAATCTCAATTTAAACCTTCATACGAATCTATTGAAAGTTTGGACGATCTTTGTAGTAGAAGTTTGCACAAGTTTTCCGTTGGATCAAAAATGGGTCTAACGTTCTTATATTAGGTTTATTACTATATTTATATCTTTATCACTTCATATTGGTCCAAAAAAAGGCCAATATTCTCTTCATACGAAGCTATTCAAAGTTGGGCAGTTCTTTGTCAAAGTAGTTTGGACCAAGATTCCGTTGCTCCAATAATGGGTATAACTTTTTGAGAATTATTTAAAAACTATATTTACACCTTATTAACTTTATATTGGTCCATAAAAAGGCCGGTATTCAATCTAAAAGCTTTAAATCTCAATTTAAACCTTCATACGAATCTATTGAAAGTTTGGACGATCTTTGTAGTAGAAGTTTGCACAAGTTTTCCGTTGGATCAAAAATGGGTCTAACGTTCTTATATTAGGTTTATTACTATATTTATATCTTTATCACTTCATATTGGTCCAAAAAAAGGCCAATATTCTCTTCATACGAAGCTATTCAAAGTTGGGCAGTTCTTTGTCAAAGTAGTTTGGACCAAGTTTCCGCTGCTCCATTAATGGGTCTAACTTTTTGAGAATAATTTAAAAACTATATTTACACCTATATAATTTGTTATTGGTCCAAAAAAAGGCCGGTATTCATTCTAAAAGCTTTAAATCTCAATTTAAACCTTCATACGAATCTATTGAAAGTTTGGACGATCTTTGTAGTAGAAGTTTGCACAAGTTTTCCGTTGGATCAAAAATGGGTCTAACGTTCTTATATTAGGTTTATTACTATATTTATATCTTTATCACTTCATATTGGTCCAAAAAAAGGCCAATATTCTCTTCATACGAAGCTATTCAAAGTTGGGCAGTTCTTTGTCAAAGTAGTTTGGACCAAGTTTCCGCTGCTCCATTAATGGGTCTAACTTTTTGAGAATAATTTAAAAACTATATTTACACCTATATAATTTGTTATGGGTCCAAAAAAAGGCCGGTATTCATTCTAAAAGCTTTAAATCTCAATTTAAACCTTCATACGAATCTATTGAAAGTTTGGACGATCTTTGTAGTAGAAGTTTGCACAAGGTTTCCGTTGGATCAAAAATGGGTCTAACGTTCTTATATTAGGTTTATTACTATATTTATATCTTTATCACTTCATATTGGTCCAAAAAAAGGTCAATATTCTCTTCTTACGAAGCTATTCAAAGTTGGGCAGTTCTTTGTCAAAGTAGTTTTGACCAAGTTTCCGTTGCTCCAATAATGGGTATAACTTTTTGAGAATTATTTAAAATCTATATTTACACCTTATTAACTTTATATTGGTCCATAAAAAGGCCGGTATTCATTCTAAAAGCTTTAAATCTCAATTTAAACCTTCATACGAATCTATTGAAAGTTTGGACGATCTTTGTAGTAGAAGTTTGCACAAGTTTTCCGTTGGATAAAAAATGGGTCTAACGTTCTTATATTAGGTTTATTACTATATTTATATATTTATCACTTCATATTGGACCAAAAAGAGGACAATATTCTCTTCATACGAAGCTATTCAAAGTTGGGCAATTCTTTGCCAAAGTAGTTTGGACCAAGATTCCGTTGCTCCAATAATGGGTATAACTTTTTGAGAATTATTTAAAAACTATATTTACACCTTATTAACTTTATATTGGTCCATAAAAAGGCCGGTATTCATTCTAAAAGCTTTAAATCTCAATTTAAACCTTCATACGAATCTATTGAAAGTTTGGACGATCTTTGTAGTAGAAGTTTGCACAAGTTTTCCGTTGGATCAAAAATGGGTCTAACGTTCTTATATTAGGTTTATTACTATATTTATATCTTTATCACTTCATATTGGTCCAAAAAAAGGCCAATATTCTCTTCATACGAAGCTATTCAAAGTTGGGCAGTTCTTTGTCAAAGTAGTTTGGACCAAGATTCCGTTGCTCCAATAATGGGTATAACTTTTTGAGAATTATTTAAAAACTATATTTACACCTTATTAACTTTATATTGGTCCATAAAAAGGCCGGTATTCAATCTAAAAGCTTTAAATCTCAATTTAAACCTTCATACGAATCTATTGAAAGTTTGGACGATCTTTGTAGTAGAAGTTTGCACAAGTTTTCCGTTGGATCAAAAATGGGTCTAACGTTCTTATATTAGGTTTATTACTATATTTATATCTTTATCACTTCATATTGGTCCAAAAAAAGGCCAATATTCTCTTCATACGAAGCTATTCAAAGTTGGGCAGTTCTTTGTCAAAGTAGTTTGGACCAAGTTTCCGCTGCTCCATTAATGGGTCTAACTTTTTGAGAATAATTTAAAAACTATATTTACACCTATATAATTTGTTATTGGTCCAAAAAAAGGCCGGTATTCATTCTAAAAGCTTTAAATCTCAATTTAAACCTTCATACGAATCTATTGAAAGTTTGGACGATCTTTGTAGTAGAAGTTTGCACAAGGTTTCCGTTGGATCAAAAATGGGTCTAACGTTCTTATATTAGGTTTATTACTATATTTATATCTTTATCACTTCATATTGGTCCAAAAAAAGGTCAATATTCTCTTCTTACGAAGCTATTCAAAGTTGGGCAGTTCTTTGTCAAAGTAGTTTTGACCAAGTTTCCGTTGCTCCAATAATGGGTATAACTTTTTGAGAATTATTTAAAAGCGATATTTACACCTTATTAACTTTATATTGGTCCATAAAAAGGCCGGTATTCATTCTAAAAGCTTTAAATCTCAATTTAAACCTTCATACGAATCTATTGAAAGTTTGGACGATCTTTGTAGTAGAAGTTTGCACAAGTTTTCCGTTGGATAAAAAATGGGTCTAACGTTATTATATTAGGTTTATTACTATATTTATATATTTATGACTTCATATTGGACCAAAAAGAGGACAATATTCTCTTCATACGAAGCTATTCAAAGTTGGGCAATTCTTTGCCAAAGTAGTTTGGACCAAGATTCTGTTGCTCCAATAATGGGTATAACTTTTTGAGAATTATTTAAAAACTATATTTACACCTTATTAACTTTATATTGGTCCATAAAAAGGCCGGTATTCATTCTAAAAGCTTTAAATCTCAATTTAAACCTTCATACGAATCTATTGAAAGTTTGGACGATCTTTGTAGTAGAAATTTGCACAAGTTTTCCGTTGGATCAAAAATGGGTCTAACGTTCTTATATTAGGTTTATTACTATATTTATATCTTTATCACTTCATATTGGTCCAAAAAAAGGCCAATATTCTCTTCATACGAAGCTATTCAAAGTTGGGCAGTTCTTTGTCAAAGTAGTTTGGACCAAGATTCCGTTGCTCCAATAATGGGTATAACTTTTTGAGAATTATTTAAAAACTATATTTACACCTTATTAACTTTATATTGGTCCATAAAAAGGCCGGTATTCAATCTAAAAGCTTTAAATCTCAATTTAAACCTTCATACGAATCTATTGAAAGTTTGGACGATCTTTGTAGTAGAAGTTTGCACAAGTTTTCCGTTGGATCAAAAATGGGTCTAACGTTCTTATATTAGGTTTATTACTATATTTATATCTTTATCACTTCATATTGGTCCAAAAAAAGGCCAATATTCTCTTCATACGAAGCTATTCAAAGTTGGGCAGTTCTTTGTCAAAGTAGTTTGGACCAAGTTTCCGCTGCTCCATTAATGGGTCTAACTTTTTGAGAATAATTTAAAAACTATATTTACACCTATATAATTTGTTATTGGTCCAAAAAAAGGCCGGTATTCATTCTAAAAGCTTTAAATCTCAATTTAAACCTTCATACGAATCTATTGAAAGTTTGGACGATCTTTGTAGTAGAAGTTTGCACAAGGTTTCCGTTGGATCAAAAATGGGTCTAACGTTCTTATATTAGGTTTATTACTATATTTATATCTTTATCACTTCATATTGGTCCAAAAAAAGGTCAATATTCTCTTCTTACGAAGCTATTCAAAGTTGGGCAGTTCTTTGTCAAAGTAGTTTTGACCAAGTTTCCGTTGCTCCAATAATGGGTATAACTTTTTGAGAATTATTTAAAAGCGATATTTACACCTTATTAACTTTATATTGGTCCATAAAAAGGCCGGTATTCATTCTAAAAGCTTTAAATCTCAATTTAAACCTTCATACGAATCTATTGAAAGTTTGGACGATCTTTGTAGTAGAAGTTTGCACAAGTTTTCCGTTGGATAAAAAATGGGTCTAACGTTATTATATTAGGTTTATTACTATATTTATATATTTATGACTTCATATTGGACCAAAAAGAGGACAATATTCTCTTCATACGAAGCTATTCAAAGTTGGGCAATTCTTTGCCAAAGTAGTTTGGACCAAGATTCTGTTGCTCCAATAATGGGTATAACTTTTTGAGAATTATTTAAAAACTATATTTACACCTTATTAACTTTATATTGGTCCATAAAAAGGCCGGTATTCATTCTAAAAGCTTTAAATCTCAATTTAAACCTTCATACGAATCTATTGAAAGTTTGGACGATCTTTGTAGTAGAAGTTTGCACAAGTTTTCCGTTGGATCAAAAATGGGTCTAACGTTCTTATATTAGGTTTATTACTATATTTATATCTTTATCACTTCATATTGGTCCAAAAAAAGGCCAATATTCTCTTCATACGAAGCTATTCAAAGTTGGGCAGTTCTTTGTCAAAGTAGTTTGGACCAAGATTCCGTTGCTCCAATAATGGGTATAACTTTTTGAGAATTATTTAAAAACTATAGTTACACCTTATTAACTTTATATTGGTCCATAAAAAGGCCGGTATTCAATCTAAAAGCTTTAAATCTCAATTTAAACCTTCATACGAATCTATTGAAAGTTTGGACGATCTTTGTAGTAGAAGTTTGCACAAGTTTTCCGTTGGATCAAAAATGGGTCTAACGTTCTTATATTAGGTTTATTACTATATTTATATCTTTATCACTTCATATTGGTCCAAAAAAAGGCCAATATTCTCTTCATACGAAGCTATTCAAAGTTGGGCAGTTCTTTGTCAAAGTAGTTTGGACCAAGTTTCCGCTGCTCCATTAATGGGTCTAACTTTTTGAGAATAATTTAAAAACTATATTTACACCTATATAATTTGTTATTGGTCCAAAAAAAGGCCGGTATTCATTCTAAAAGCTTTAAATCTCAATTTAAACCTTCATACGAATCTATTGAAAGTTTGGACGATCTTTGTAGTAGAAGTTTGCACAAGGTTTCCGTTGGATAAAAAATGGGTCTAACGTTCTTATATTAGGTTTATTACTATATTTATATCTTTATCACTTCATATTGGTCCAAAAAAAGGTCAATATTCTCTTCTTACGAAGCTATTCAAAGTTGGGCAGTTCTTTGTCAAAGTAGTTTTGACCAAGTTTCCGTTGCTCCAATAATGGGTATAACTTTTTGAGAATTATTTAAAAGCTATATTTACACCTTATTAACTTTATATTGGTCCATAAAAAGGCCGGTATTCATTCTAAAAGCTTTAAATCTCAATTTAAACCTTCATACGAATCTATTGAAAGTTTGGACGATCTTTGTAGTAGAAGTTTGCACAAGTTTTCCGTTGGATAAAAAATGGGTCTAACGTTCTTATATTAGGTTTATTACTATATTTATATATTTATCACTTCATATTGGAACAAAAAGAGGACAATATTCTCTTCATACGAAGCTATTCAAAGTTGGGCAATTCTTTGCCAAAGTAGTTTGGACCAAGATTCCGTTGCTCCAATAATGGGTATAACTTTTTGAGAATTATTTAAAAACTATATTTACACCTTATTAACTTTATATTGGTCCATAAAAAGGCCGGTATTCATTCTAAAAGCTTTAAATCTCAATTTAAACCTTCATATGAATCTATTGAAAGTTTGGACGATCTTTGTAGTAGAAGTTTGCACAAGTTTTCCGTTGGATCAAAAATGGGTCTAACGTTCTTATATTAGGTTTATTACTATATTTATATCTTTATCACTTCATATTGGTCCAAAAAAAGGCCAATATTCTCTTCATACGAAGCTATTCAAAGTTGGGCAGTTCTTTGTCAAAGTAGTTTGGACCAAGATTCCGTTGCTCCAATAATGGGTATAACTTTTTGAGAATTATTTAAAAACTATATTTACACCTTATTAACTTTATATTGGTCCATAAAAAGGCCGGTATTCAATCTAAAAGCTTTAAATCTCAATTTAAACCTTCATACGAATCTATTGAAAGTTTGGACGATCTTTGTAGTAGAAGTTTGCACAAGTTTTCCGTTGGATCAAAAATGGGTCTAACGTTCTTATATTAGGTTTATTACTATATTTATATCTTTATCACTTCATATTGGTCCAAAAAAAGGCCAATATTCTCTTCATACGAAGCTATTCAAAGTTGGGCAGTTCTTTGTCAAAGTAGTTTGGACCAAGTTTCCGCTGCTCCATTAATGGGTCTAACTTTTTGAGAATAATTTAAAAACTATATTTACACCTATATAATTTGTTATTGGTCCAAAAAAAGGCCGGTATTCATTCTAAAAGCTTTAAATCTCATTTTAAACCTTCATACGAATCTATTGAAAGTTTGGACGATCTTTGTAGTAGAAGTTTGCACAAGGTTTCCGTTGGATCAAAAATGGGTCTAACGTTCTTATATTAGGTTTATTACTATATTTATATCTTTATCACTTCATATTGGTCCAAAAAAAGGTCAATATTCTCTTCTTACGAAGCTATTCAAAGTTGGGCAGTTCTTTGTCAAAGTAGTTTTGACCAAGTTTCCGTTGCTCCAATAATGGGTATAACTTTTTGAGAATTATTTAAAAGCTATATTTACACCTTATTAACTTTATATTGGTCCATAAAAAGGCCGGTATTCATTCTAAAAGCTTTAAATCTCAATTTAAACCTTCATACGAATCTATTGAAAGTTTGGACGATCTTTGTAGTAGAAGTTTGCACAAGTTTTCCGTTGGATAAAAAATGGGTCTAACGTTCTTATATTAGGTTTATTACTATATTTATATATTTATCACTTCATATTGGACCAAAAAGAGGACAATATTCTCTTCATACGAAGCTATTCAAAGTTGGGCAATTCTTTGCCAAAGTAGTTTGGACCAAGATTCCGTTGCTCCAATAATGGGTATAACTTTTTGAGAATTATTTAAAAACTATATTTACACCTTATTAACTTTATATTGGTCCATAAAAAGGCCGGTATTCATTCTAAAAGCTTTAAATCTCAATTTAAACCTTCATACGAATCTATTGAAAGTTTGGACGATCTTTGTAGTAGAAGTTTGCACAAGTTTTCCGTTGGATCAAAAATGGGTCTAACGTTCTTATATTAGGTTTATTACTATATTTATATCTTTATCACTTCATATTGGTCCAAAAAAAGGCCAATATTCTCTTCATACGAAGCTATTCAAAGTTGGGCAGTTCTTTGTCAAAGTAGTTTGGACCAAGATTCCGTTGCTCCAATAATGGGTATAACTTTTTGAGAATTATTTAAAAACTATATTTACACCTTATTAACTTTATATTGGTCCATAAAAAGGCCGGTATTCAATCTAAAAGCTTTAAATCTCAATTTAAACCTTCATACGAATCTATTGAAAGTTTGGACGATCTTTGTAGTAGAAGTTTGCACAAGTTTTCCGTTGGATCAAAAATGGGTCTAACGTTCTTATATTAGGTTTATTACTATATTTATATCTTTATCACTTCATATTGGTCCAAAAAAAGGCCAATATTCTCTTCATACGAAGCTATTCAAAGTTGGGCAGTTCTTTGTCAAAGTAGTTTGGACCAAGTTTCCGCTGCTCCATTAATGGGTCTAACTTTTTGAGAATAATTTAAAAACTATATTTACACCTATATAATTTGTTATTGGTCCAAAAAAAGGCCGGTATTCATTCTAAAAGCTTTAAATCTCAATTTAAACCTTCATACGAATCTATTGAAAGTTTGGACGATCTTTGTAGTAGAAGTTTGCACAAGGTTTCCGTTGGATAAAAAATGGGTCTAACGTTCTTATATTAGGTTTATTACTATATTTATATCTTTATCACTTCATATTGGTCCAAAAAAAGGTCAATATTCTCTTCTTACGAAGCTATTCAAAGTTGGGCAGTTCTTTGTCAAAGTAGTTTTGACCAAGTTTCCGTTGCTCCAATAATGGGTATAACTTTTTGAGAATTATTTAAAAGCTATATTTACACCTTATTAACTTTATATTGGTCCATAAAAAGGCCGGTATTCATTCTAAAAGCTTTAAATCTCAATTTAAACCTTCATACGAATCTATTGAAAGTTTGGACGATCTTTGTAGTAGAAGTTTGCACAAGTTTTCCGTTGGATAAAAAATGGGTCTAACGTTCTTATATTAGGTTTATTACTATATTTATATATTTATCACTTCATATTGGACCAAAAAGAGGACAATATTCTCTTCATACGAAGCTATTCAAAGTTGGGCAATTCTTTGCCAAAGTAGTTTGGACCAAGATTCCGTTGCTCCAATAATGGGTATAACTTTTTGAGAATTATTTAAAAACTATATTTACACCTTATTAACTTTATATTGGTCCATAAAAAGGCCGGTATTCATTCTAAAAGCTTTAAATCTCAATTTAAACCTTCATATGAATCTATTGAAAGTTTGGACGATCTTTGTAGTAGAAGTTTGCACAAGTTTTCCGTTGGATCAAAAATGGGTCTAACGTTCTTATATTAGGTTTATTACTATATTTATATCTTTATCACTTCATATTGGTCCAAAAAAAGGCCAATATTCTCTTCATACGAAGCTATTCAAAGTTGGGCAGTTCTTTGTCAAAGTAGTTTGGACCAAGATTCCGTTGCTCCAATAATGGGTATAACTTTTTGAGAATTATTTAAAAACTATATTTACACCTTATTAACTTTATATTGGTCCATAAAAAGGCCGGTATTCAATCTAAAAGCTTTAAATCTCAATTTAAACCTTCATACGAATCTATTGAAAGTTTGGACGATCTTTGTAGTAGAAGTTTGCACAAGTTTTCCGTTGGATCAAAAATGGGTCTAACGTTCTTATATTAGGTTTATTACTATATTTATATCTTTATCACTTCATATTGGTCCAAAAAAAGGCCAATATTCTCTTCATACGAAGCTATTCAAAGTTGGGCAGTTCTTTGTCAAAGTAGTTTGGACCAAGTTTCCGCTGCTCCATTAATGGGTCTAACTTTTTGAGAATAATTTAAAAACTATATTTACACCTATATAATTTGTTATTGGTCCAAAAAAAGGCCGGTATTCATTCTAAAAGCTTTAAATCTCATTTTAAACCTTCATACGAATCTATTGAAAGTTTGGACGATCTTTGTAGTAGAAGTTTGCACAAGGTTTCCGTTGGATCAAAAATGGGTCTAACGTTCTTATATTAGGTTTATTACTATATTTATATCTTTATCACTTCATATTGGTCCAAAAAAAGGTCAATATTCTCTTCTTACGAAGCTATTCAAAGTTGGGCAGTTCTTTGTCAAAGTAGTTTTGACCAAGTTTCCGTTGCTCCAATAATGGGTATAACTTTTTGAGAATTATTTAAAAGCTATATTTACACCTTATTAACTTTATATTGGTCCATAAAAAGGCCGGTATTCATTCTAAAAGCTTTAAATCTCAATTTAAACCTTCATACGAATCTATTGAAAGTTTGGACGATCTTTGTAGTAGAAGTTTGCACAAGTTTTCCGTTGGATAAAAAATGGGTCTAACGTTCTTATATTAGGTTTATTACTATATTTATATATTTATCACTTCATATTGGACCAAAAAGAGGACAATATTCTCTTCATACGAAGCTATTCAAAGTTGGGCAATTCTTTGCCAAAGTAGTTTGGACCAAGATTCCGTTGCTCCAATAATGGGTATAACTTTTTGAGAATTATTTAAAAACTATATTTACACCTTATTAACTTTATATTGGTCCATAAAAAGGCCGGTATTCATTCTAAAAGCTTTAAATCTCAATTTAAACCTTCATACGAATCTATTGAAAGTTTGGACGATCTTTGTAGTAGAAGTTTGCACAAGTTTTCCGTTGGATCAAAAATGGGTCTAACGTTCTTATATTAGGTTTATTACTATATTTATATCTTTATCACTTCATATTGGTCCAAAAAAAGGCCAATATTCTCTTCATACGAAGCTATTCAAAGTTGGGCAGTTCTTTGTCAAAGTAGTTTGGACCAAGATTCCGTTGCTCCAATAATGGGTATAACTTTTTGAGAATTATTTAAAAACTATATTTACACCTTATTAACTTTATATTGGTCCATAAAAAGGCCGGTATTCAATCTAAAAGCTTTAAATCTCAATTTAAACCTTCATACGAATCTATTGAAAGTTTGGACGATCTTTGTAGTAGAAGTTTGCACAAGTTTTCCGTTGGATCAAAAATGGGTCTAACGTTCTTATATTAGGTTTATTACTATATTTATATCTTTATCACTTCATATTGGTCCAAAAAAAGGCCAATATTCTCTTCATACGAAGCTATTCAAAGTTGGGCAGTTCTTTGTCAAAGTAGTTTGGACCAAGTTTCCGCTGCTCCATTAATGGGTCTAACTTTTTGAGAATAATTTAAAAACTATATTTACACCTATATAATTTGTTATTGGTCCAAAAAAAGGCCGGTATTCATTCTAAAAGCTTTAAATCTCAATTTAAACCTTCATACGAATCTATTGAAAGTTTGGACGATCTTTGTAGTAGAAGTTTGCACAAGGTTTCCGTTGGATAAAAAATGGGTCTAACGTTCTTATATTAGGTTTATTACTATATTTATATCTTTATCACTTCATATTGGTCCAAAAAAAGGTCAATATTCTCTTCTTACGAAGCTATTCAAAGTTGGGCAGTTCTTTGTCAAAGTAGTTTTGACCAAGTTTCCGTTGCTCCAATAATGGGTATAACTTTTTGAGAATTATTTAAAAGCTATATTTACACCTTATTAACTTTATATTGGTCCATAAAAAGGCCGGTATTCATTCTAAAAGCTTTAAATCTCAATTTAAACCTTCATACGAATCTATTGAAAGTTTGGACGATCTTTGTAGTAGAAGTTTGCACAAGTTTTCCGTTGGATAAAAAATGGGTCTAACGTTCTTATATTAGGTTTATTACTATATTTATATATTTATCACTTCATATTGGACCAAAAAGAGGACAATATTCTCTTCATACGAAGCTATTCAAAGTTGGGCAATTCTTTGCCAAAGTAGTTTGGACCAAGATTCCGTTGCTCCAATAATGGGTATAACTTTTTGAGAATTATTTAAAAACTATATTTACACCTTATTAACTTTATATTGGTCCATAAAAAGGCCGGTATTCATTCTAAAAGCTTTAAATCTCAATTTAAACCTTCATATGAATCTATTGAAAGTTTGGACGATCTTTGTAGTAGAAGTTTGCACAAGTTTTCCGTTGGATCAAAAATGGGTCTAACGTTCTTATATTAGGTTTATTACTATATTTATATCTTTATCACTTCATATTGGTCCAAAAAAAGGCCAATATTCTCTTCATACGAAGCTATTCAAAGTTGGGCAGTTCTTTGTCAAAGTAGTTTGGACCAAGATTCCGTTGCTCCAATAATGGGTATAACTTTTTGAGAATTATTTAAAAACTATATTTACACCTTATTAACTTTATATTGGTCCATAAAAAGGCCGGTATTCAATCTAAAAGCTTTAAATCTCAATTTAAACCTTCATACGAATCTATTGAAAGTTTGGACGATCTTTGTAGTAGAAGTTTGCACAAGTTTTCCGTTGGATCAAAAATGGGTCTAACGTTCTTATATTAGGTTTATTACTATATTTATATCTTTATCACTTCATATTGGTCCAAAAAAAGGCCAATATTCTCTTCATACGAAGCTATTCAAAGTTGGGCAGTTCTTTGTCAAAGTAGTTTGGACCAAGTTTCCGCTGCTCCATTAATGGGTCTAACTTTTTGAGAATAATTTAAAAACTATATTTACACCTATATAATTTGTTATTGGTCCAAAAAAAGGCCGGTATTCATTCTAAAAGCTTTAAATCTCATTTTAAACCTTCATACGAATCTATTGAAAGTTTGGACGATCTTTGTAGTAGAAGTTTGCACAAGGTTTCCGTTGGATCAAAAATGGGTCTAACGTTCTTATATTAGGTTTATTACTATATTTATATCTTTATCACTTCATATTGGTCCAAAAAAAGGTCAATATTCTCTTCTTACGAAGCTATTCAAAGTTGGGCAGTTCTTTGTCAAAGTAGTTTTGACCAAGTTTCCGTTGCTCCAATAATGGGTATAACTTTTTGAGAATTATTTAAAAGCTATATTTACACCTTATTAACTTTATATTGGTCCATAAAAAGGCCGGTATTCATTCTAAAAGCTTTAAATCTCAATTTAAACCTTCATACGAATCTATTGAAAGTTTGGACGATCTTTGTAGTAGAAGTTTGCACAAGTTTTCCGTTGGATAAAAAATGGGTCTAACGTTCTTATATTAGGTTTATTACTATATTTATATATTTATCACTTCATATTGGACCAAAAAGAGGACAATATTCTCTTCATACGAAGCTATTCAAAGTTGGGCAATTCTTTGCCAAAGTAGTTTGGACCAAGATTCCGTTGCTCCAATAATGGGTATAACTTTTTGAGAATTATTTAAAAACTATATTTACACCTTATTAACTTTATATTGGTCCATAAAAAGGCCGGTATTCATTCTAAAAGCTTTAAATCTCAATTTAAACCTTCATACGAATCTATTGAAAGTTTGGACGATCTTTGTAGTAGAAGTTTGCACAAGTTTTCCGTTGGATCAAAAATGGGTCTAACGTTCTTATATTAGGTTTATTACTATATTTATATCTTTATCACTTCATATTGGTCCAAAAAAAGGCCAATATTCTCTTCATACGAAGCTATTCAAAGTTGGGCAGTTCTTTGTCAAAGTAGTTTGGACCAAGATTCCGTTGCTCCAATAATGGGTATAACTTTTTGAGAATTATTTAAAAACTATATTTACACCTTATTAACTTTATATTGGTCCATAAAAAGGCCGGTATTCAATCTAAAAGCTTTAAATCTCAATTTAAACCTTCATACGAATCTATTGAAAGTTTGGACGATCTTTGTAGTAGAAGTTTGCACAAGTTTTCCGTTGGATCAAAAATGGGTCTAACGTTCTTATATTAGGTTTATTACTATATTTATATCTTTATCACTTCATATTGGTCCAAAAAAAGGCCAATATTCTCTTCATACGAAGCTATTCAAAGTTGGGCAGTTCTTTGTCAAAGTAGTTTGGACCAAGTTTCCGCTGCTCCATTAATGGGTCTAACTTTTTGAGAATAATTTAAAAACTATATTTACACCTATATAATTTGTTATTGGTCCAAAAAAAGGCCGGTATTCATTCTAAAAGCTTTAAATCTCAATTTAAACCTTCATACGAATCTATTGAAAGTTTGGACGATCTTTGTAGTAGAAGTTTGCACAAGGTTTCCGTTGGATCAAAAATGGGTCTAACGTTCTTATATTAGGTTTATTACTATATTTATATCTTTATCACTTCATATTGGTCCAAAAAAAGGTCAATATTCTCTTCTTACGAAGCTATTCAAAGTTGGGCAGTTCTTTGTCAAAGTAGTTTTGACCAAGTTTCCGTTGCTCCAATAATGGGTATAACTTTTTGAGAATTATTTAAAAGCTATATTTACACCTTATTAACTTTATATTGGTCCATAAAAAGGCCGGTATTCATTCTAAAAGCTTTAAATCTCAATTTAAACCTTCATACGAATCTATTGAAAGTTTGGACGATCTTTGTAGTAGAAGTTTGCACAAGTTTTCCGTTGGATCAAAAATGGGTCTAACGTTCTTATATTAGGTTTATTACTATATTTATATCTTTATCACTTCATATTGGTCCAAAAAAAGGCCAATATTCTCTTCATACGAAGCTATTCAAAGTTGGGCAGTTCTTTGTCAAAGTAGTTTGGACCAAGATTCCGTTGCTCCAATAATGGGTATAACTTTTTGAGAATTATTTAAAAACTATATTTACACCTTATTAACTTTATATTGGTGCATAAAAAGGCCGGTATTCAATCTAAAAGCTTTAAATCTCAATTTAAACCTTCATACGAATCTATTGAAAGTTTGGACGATCTTTGTAGTAGAAGTTTGCACAAGTTTTCCGTTGGATCAAAAATGGGTCTAACGTTCTTATATTAGGTTTATTACTATATTTATATCTTTATCACTTCATATTGGTCCAAAAAAAGGCCAATATTCTCTTCATACGAAGCTATTCAAAGTTGGGCAGTTCTTTGTCAAAGTAGTTTGGACCAAGATTCCGTTGCTCCAATAATGGGTATAACTTTTTGAGAATTATTTAAAAACTATATTTACACCTTATTAACTTTATATTGGTCCATAAAAAGGCCGGTATTCAATCTAAAAGCTTTAAATCTCAATTTAAACCTTCATACGAATCTATTGAAAGTTTGGACGATCTTTGTAGTAGAAGTTTGCACAAGTTTTCCGTTGGATAAAAAATGGGTCTAACGTTCTTATATTAGGTTTATTACTATATTTATATATTTATCACTTCATATTGGACCAAAAAGAGGCCAACATTCTCTTCATACGAAGCTATTCAAAGTTGGGCTCTTCTTTGTCAAAGTAGTTTGGACCAAGTTTCCGTTGCTCCAATAATGGGTATAACTTTTTGAGAATTATTTAAAAACTATATTTACACCTTATTAACTTTATATTGGTCCATAAAAAGGCCGATATTCATTCTAAAAGCTTTAAATCTCAATTTAAATCTTCATACGAATCTATTGAAAGTTTGGACGATCTTTGTAGTATAAGGTTGCACAAGTTTTCCGTTGGATCAAAAATGGGTCTAACGTTCTTATATTAGGTTTATTACTATATTTATATCTTTATCACTTCATATTGGTCCAAAAAAAGGCCAATATTCTCTTCATACGAAGCTATTCAAAGTTGGGCTGTTCTTTGTCAAAGTAGTTTGGACCAAGTTTCCGCTGCTCCAATAATGGGTATAACTTTTTGAGAATTATTTAAAAACTATATTTACACCTTATTAACTTTATATTGGTCCAAAAAAAGGCCGGTATTCATTCTAAAAGCTTTAAATCTCAATTTAAACCTTCATACGAATCTATTGAAAGTTTGGACGATCTTTGTAGTAGAAGTTTGCACAAGTTTTCCGTTGGATAAAAAATGGGTCTAACGTTCTTATATTAGGTTTATTACTATATTTATATATTTATCACTTCATATTGGACCAAAAAGAGGCCAACATTCTCTTCATACGAAGCTATTTAAAGTTGGGCTCTTCTTTGTCAAAGTAGTTTGGACCAAGTTTCCGTTGCTCCAATAATGGGTATAACTTTTTGAGAATTATTTAAAAACTATATTTACACCTTATTAACTTTATATTGGTCCATAAAAAGGCCGGTATTCATTCTAAAAGCTTTAAATCTCAATTTAAACCTTCATACGAATCTATTGAAATTTTGGACGATCTTTGTAGTAGAAGTTTGCACAAGTTTTCCGTTGGATCAAAAATGGGTCTGACGTTCTTATATTAGGTTTATTACTATATTTATATCTTTATCACTTCATATTGGTCCAAAAAAAGTACAATATTCTCTTCATACGAAGCTATTCAAAGTTGGGTTGTTCTTTGTCAAAGTAGTTTGGACCAAGTTTCCGTTGCTCCAATAATGGGTATAACTTTTTGAGAATTATTTAAAAACTATATTTACACCTTATTAACTTTATATTGGTGCATAAAAAGGCCGGTATTCAATCTAAAAGCTTTAAATCTCAATTTAAACCTTCATACGAATCTATTGAAAGTTTGGACGATCTTTGTAGTAGAAGTTTGCACAAGTTTTACGTTGGATCAAAAATGGGTCTAACGTTCTTATATTAGGTTTATTACTATATTTATATCTTTATCACTTCATATTGGTCCAAAAAAAGGCCAATATTCTCTTCATACGAAGCTATTCAAAGTTGGGCAGTTCTTTGTCAAAGTAGTTTGGACCAAGATTCCGTTGCTCCAATAATGGGTATAACTTTTTGAGAATTATTTAAAAACTATATTTACACCTTATTAACTTTATATTGGTCCATAAAAAGGCCGGTATTCAATCTAAAAGCTTTAAATCTCAATTTAAACCTTCATACGAATCTATTGAAAGTTTGGACGATCTTTGTAGTAGAAGTTTGCACAAGTTTTCCGTTGGATAAAAAATGGGTCTAACGTTCTTATATTAGGTTTATTACTATATTTATATATTTATCACTTCATATTGGACCAAAAAGAGGCCAACATTCTCTTCATACGAAGCTATTCAAAGTTGGGCTCTTCTTTGTCAAAGTAGTTTGGACCAAGTTTCCGTTGCTCCAATAATGGGTATAACTTTTTGAGAATTATTTAAAAACTATATTTACACCTTATTAACTTTATATTGGTCCATAAAAAGGCCGATATTCATTCTAAAAGCTTTAAATCTCAATTTAAATCTTCATACGAATCTATTGAAAGTTTGGACGATCTTTGTAGTATAAGGTTGCACAAGTTTTCCGTTGGATCAAAAATGGGTCTAACGTTCTTATATTAGGTTTATTACTATATTTATATCTTTATCACTTCATATTGGTCCAAAAAAAGGCCAATATTCTCTTCATACGAAGCTATTCAAAGTTGGGCTGTTCTTTGTCAAAGTAGTTTGGACCAAGTTTCCGCTGCTCCAATAATGGGTATAACTTTTTGAGAATTATTTAAAAACTATATTTACACCTTATTAACTTTATATTGGTCCAAAAAAAGGCCGGTATTCATTCTAAAAGCTTTAAATCTCAATTTAAACCTTCATACGAATCTATTGAAAGTTTGGACGATCTTTGTAGTAGAAGTTTGCACAAGTTTTCCGTTGGATAAAAAATGGGTCTAACGTTCTTATATTAGGTTTATTACTATATTTATATATTTATCACTTCATATTGGACCAAAAAGAGGCCAACATTCTCTTCATACGAAGCTATTTAAAGTTGGGCTCTTCTTTGTCAAAGTAGTTTGGACCAAGTTTCCGTTGCTCCAATAATGGGTATAACTTTTTGAGAATTATTTAAAAACTATATTTACACCTTATTAACTTTATATTGGTCCATAAAAAGGCCGGTATTCATTCTAAAAGCTTTAAATCTCAATTTAAACCTTCATACGAATCTATTGAAATTTTGGACGATCTTTGTAGTAGAAGTTTGCACAAGTTTTCCGTTGGATCAAAAATGGGTCTGACGTTCTTATATTAGGTTTATTACTATATTTATATCTTTATCACTTCATATTGGTCCAAAAAAAGTACAATATTCTCTTCATACGAAGCTATTCAAAGTTGGGTTGTTCTTTGTCAAAGTAGTTTGGACCAAGTTTCCGTTGCTCCAATAATGGGTATAACTTTTTGAGAATTATTTAAAAACTATATTTACACCTTATTAACTTTATATTGGTCCATAAAAAGGCCGGTATTCATTCTAAAAGCTTTAAATCTCAATTTAAATCTTCATACGAATCTATTGAAAGTTTGGACGATCTTTGTAGTATAAGGTTGCACAAGTTTTACGTTGGATCAAAAATGGGTCAAACGTTCTTATATTAGGTTTATTACTATATTTATATCTTTATCACTTCATATTGGTCCAAAAAAAGGCCAATATTCTCTTCATACGAAGCTATTCAAAGTTGGGCAGTTCTTTGTCAAAGTAGTTTGGACCAAGATTCCGTTGCTCCAATAATGGGTATAACTTTTTGAGAATTATTTAAAAACTATATTTACACCTTATTAACTTTATATTGGTCCATAAAAAGGCCGGTATTCAATCTAAAAGCTTTAAATCTCAATTTAAACCTTCATACGAATCTATTGAAAGTTTGGACGATCTTTGTAGTAGAAGTTTGCACAAGTTTTCCGTTGGATAAAAAATGGGTCTAACGTTCTTATATTAGGTTTATTACTATATTTATATATTTATCACTTCATATTGGACCAAAAAGAGGCCAACATTCTCTTCATACGAAGCTATTCAAAGTTGGGCTCTTCTTTGTCAAAGTAGTTTGGACCAAGTTTCCGTTGCTCCAATAATGGGTATAACTTTTTGAGAATTATTTAAAAACTATATTTACACCTTATTAACTTTATATTGGTCCATAAAAAGGCCGATATTCATTCTAAAAGCTTTAAATCTCAATTTAAATCTTCATACGAATCTATTGAAAGTTTGGACGATCTTTGTAGTATAAGGTTGCACAAGTTTTCCGTTGGATCAAAAATGGGTCTAACGTTCTTATATTAGGTTTATTACTATATTTATATCTTTATCACTTCATATTGGTCCAAAAAAAGGCCAATATTCTCTTCATACGAAGCTATTCAAAGTTGGGCTGTTCTTTGTCAAAGTAGTTTGGACCAAGTTTCCGCTGCTCCAATAATGGGTATAACTTTTTGAGAATTATTTAAAAACTATATTTACACCTTATTAACTTTATATTGGTCCAAAAAAAGGCCGGTATTCATTCTAAAAGCTTTAAATCTCAATTTAAACCTTCATACGAATCTATTGAAAGTTTGGACGATCTTTGTAGTAGAAGTTTGCACAAGTTTTCCGTTGGATAAAAAATGGGTCTAACGTTCTTATATTAGGTTTATTACTATATTTATATATTTATCACTTCATATTGGACCAAAAAGAGGCCAACATTCTCTTCATACGAAGCTATTTAAAGTTGGGCTCTTCTTTGTCAAAGTAGTTTGGACCAAGTTTCCGTTGCTCCAATAATGGGTATAACTTTTTGAGAATTATTTAAAAACTATATTTACACCTTATTAACTTTATATTGGTCCATAAAAAGGCCGGTATTCATTCTAAAAGCTTTAAATCTCAATTTAAACCTTCATACGAATCTATTGAAATTTTGGACGATCTTTGTAGTAGAAGTTTGCACAAGTTTTCCGTTGGATCAAAAATGGGTCTGACGTTCTTATATTAGGTTTATTACTATATTTATATCTTTATCACTTCATATTGGTCCAAAAAAAGTACAATATTCTCTTCATACGAAGCTATTCAAAGTTGGGTTGTTCTTTGTCAAAGTAGTTTGGACCAAGTTTCCGTTGCTCCAATAATGGGTATAACTTTTTGAGAATTATTTAAAAACTATATTTACACCTTATTAACTTTATATTGGTCCATAAAAAGGCCGGTATTCATTCTAAAAGCTTTAAATCTCAATTTAAATCTTCATACGAATCTATTGAAAGTTTGGACGATCTTTGTAGTATAAGGTTGCACAAGTTTTACGTTGGATCAAAAATGGGTCAAACGTTCTTATATTAGGTTTATTACTATATTTATATCTTTATCACTTCATATTGGTCCAAAAAAAGGCCAATATTCTCTTCATACGAAGCTATTCAAAGTTGGGCAGTTCTTTGTCAAAGTAGTTTGGACCAAGATTCCGTTGCTCCAATAATGGGTATAACTTTTTGAGAATTATTTAAAAACTATATTTACACCTTATTAACTTTATATTGGTCCATAAAAAGGCCGGTATTCAATCTAAAAGCTTTAAATCTCAATTTAAACCTTCATACGAATCTATTGAAAGTTTGGACGATCTTTGTAGTAGAAGTTTGCACAAGTTTTCCGTTGGATAAAAAATGGGTCTAACGTTCTTATATTAGGTTTATTACTATATTTATATATTTATCACTTCATATTGGACCAAAAAGAGGCCAACATTCTCTTCATACGAAGCTATTCAAAGTTGGGCTCTTCTTTGTCAAAGTAGTTTGGACCAAGTTTCCGTTGCTCCAATAATGGGTATAACTTTTTGAGAATTATTTAAAAACTATATTTACACCTTATTAACTTTATATTGGTCCATTAAAAGGCCGATATTCATTCTAAAAGCTTTAAATCTCAATTTAAATCTTCATACGAATCTATTGAAAGTTTGGACGATCTTTGTAGTATAAGGTTGCACAAGTTTTCCGTTGGATCAAAAATGGGTCTAACGTTCTTATATTAGGTTTATTACTATATTTATATCTTTATCACTTCATATTGGTCCAAAAAAAGGCCAATATTCTCTTCATACGAAGCTATTCAAAGTTGGGCTGTTCTTTGTCAAAGTAGTTTGGACCAAGTTTCCGCTGCTCCAATAATGGGTATAACTTTTTGAGAATTATTTAAAAACTATATTTACACCTTATTAACTTTATATTGGTCCAAAAAAAGGCCGGTATTCATTCTAAAAGCTTTAAATCTCAATTTAAACCTTCATACGAATCTATTGAAAGTTTGGACGATCTTTGTAGTAGAAGTTTGCACAAGTTTTCCGTTGGATAAAAAATGGGTCTAACGTTCTTATATTATGTTTATTACTATATTTATATATTTATCACTTCATATTGGACCAAAAAGAGGCCAACATTCTCTTCATACGAAGCTATTCAAAGTTGGGCTCTTCTTTGTCAAAGTAGTTTGGACCAAGTTTCCGTTGCTCCAATAATGGGTATAACTTTTTGAGAATTATTTAAAAACTATATTTACACCTTATTAACTTTATATTGGTCCATAAAAAGGCCGGTATTCATTCTAAAAGCTTTAAATCTCAATTTAAACCTTCATACGAATCTATTGAACGTTTGGACGATCTTTGTAGTAGAAGTTTGCACAAGTTTTCCGTTGGATCAAAAATGGGTCTGACGTTCTTATATTAGGTTTATTACTATATTTATATCTTTATCACTTCATATTGGTCCAAAAAAAGTACAATATTCTCTTCATACGAAACTATTCAAAGTTGGGTTGTTCTTTGTCAAAGTAGTTTGGACCAAGTTTCCGCTGCTCCAATAATGGGTATAACTTTTTGAGAATTATTTAAAAACTATATTTACACCTTATTAACTTTATATTGGTCCATAAAAAGGCCGGTATTCATTCTAAAAGCTTTAAATCTCAATTTAAATCTTCATACGAATCTATTGAAAGTTTGGACGATCTTTGTAGTATAAGGTTGCACAAGTTTTCCGTTGGATCAAAAATGGGTCTAACGTTCTTATATTAGGTTTATTACTATATTTATATCTTTATCACTTCATATTGGTCCAAAAAAAGGCCAATATTCTCTTCATACGAAGCTATTCAAAGTTGGGCTGTTCTTTGTCAAAGTAGTTTGGACCAAGTTTCCGCTGCTTCAATAATGGGTATAACTTTTTGAGAATTATTTAAAAACTATATTTACACCTTATTAACTTTATATTGGTCCAAAAAAAGGCCGGTATTCATTCTAAAAGCTTTAAATCTCAATTTAAACCTTCATACGAATCTATTGAAAGTTTGGACGATCTTTGTAGTAGAAGTTTGCACAAGTTTTCCGTTGGATAAAAAATGGGTCTAACGTTCTTATATTAGGTTTATTACTATATTTATATATTTATCACTTCATATTGGACCAAAAAGAGGCCAACATTCTCTTCATACGAAGCTATTCAAAGTTGGGCTCTTCTTTGTCAAAGTAGTTTGGACCAAGTTTCCGTTGCTCCAATAATGGGTATAACTTTTTGAGAATTATTTAAAAACTATATTTACACCTTATTAACTTTATATTGGTCCATTAAAAGGCCGATATTCATTCTAAAAGCTTTAAATCTCAATTTAAATCTTCATACGAATCTATTGAAAGTTTGGACGATCTTTGTAGTATAAGGTTGCACAAGTTTTCCGTTGGATCAAAAATGGGTCTAACGTTCTTATATTAGGTTTATTACTATATTTATATCTTTATCACTTCATATTGGTCCAAAAAAAGGCCAATATTCTCTTCATACGAAGCTATTCAAAGTTGGGCTGTTCTTTGTCAAAGTAGTTTGGACCAAGTTTCCGCTGCTCCAATAATGGGTATAACTTTTTGAGAATTATTTAAAAACTATATTTACACCTTATTAACTTTATATTGGTCCAAAAAAAGGCCGGTATTCATTCTAAAAGCTTTAAATCTCAATTTAAACCTTCATACGAATCTATTGAAAGTTTGGACGATCTTTGTAGTAGAAGTTTGCACAAGTTTTCCGTTGGATAAAAAATGGGTCTAACGTTCTTATATTATGTTTATTACTATATTTATATATTTATCACTTCATATTGGACCAAAAAGAGGCCAACATTCTCTTCATACGAAGCTATTCAAAGTTGGGCTCTTCTTTGTCAAAGTAGTTTGGACCAAGTTTCCGTTGCTCCAATAATGGGTATAACTTTTTGAGAATTATTTAAAAACTATATTTACACCTTATTAACTTTATATTGGTCCATAAAAAGGCCGGTATTCATTCTAAAAGCTTTAAATCTCAATTTAAACCTTCATACGAATCTATTGAACGTTTGGACGATCTTTGTAGTAGAAGTTTGCACAAGTTTTCCGTTGGATCAAAAATGGGTCTGACGTTCTTATATTAGGTTTATTACTATATTTATATCTTTATCACTTCATATTGGTCCAAAAAAAGTACAATATTCTCTTCATACGAAACTATTCAAAGTTGGGTTGTTCTTTGTCAAAGTAGTTTGGACCAAGTTTCCGCTGCTCCAATAATGGGTATAACTTTTTGAGAATTATTTAAAAACTATATTTACACCTTATTAACTTTATATTGGTCCATAAAAAGGCCGGTATTCATTCTAAAAGCTTTAAATCTCAATTTAAATCTTCATACGAATCTATTGAAAGTTTGGACGATCTTTGTAGTATAAGGTTGCACAAGTTTTCCGTTGGATCAAAAATGGGTCTAACGTTCTTATATTAGGTTTATTACTATATTTATATCTTTATCACTTCATATTGGTCCAAAAAAAGGCCAATATTCTCTTCATACGAAGCTATTCAAAGTTGGGCTGTTCTTTGTCAAAGTAGTTTGGACCAAGTTTCCGCTGCTTCAATAATGGGTATAACTTTTTGAGAATTATTTAAAAACTATATTTACACCTTATTAACTTTATATTGGTCCAAAAAAAGGCCGGTATTCATTCTAAAAGCTTTAAATCTCAATTTAAACCTTCATACGAATCTATTGAAAGTTTGGACGATCTTTGTAGTAGAAGTTTGCACAAGTTTTCCGTTGGATAAAAAATGGGTCTAACGTTCTTATATTAGGTTTATTACTATATTTATATATTTATCACTTCATATTGGACCAAAAAGAGGCCAACATTCTCTTCATACGAAGCTATTCAAAGTTGGGCTCTTCTTTGTCAAAGTAGTTTGGACCAAGTTTCCGTTGCTCCAATAATGGGTATAACTTTTTGAGAATTATTTAAAAACTATATTTACACCTTATTAACTTTATATTGGTCCATAAAAAGGCCGGTATTCATTCTAAAAGCTTTAAATCTCAATTTAAACCTTCATACGAATCTATTGAACGTTTGGACGATCTTTGTAGTAGAAGTTTGCACAAGTTTTCCGTTGGATCAAAAATGGGTCTGACGTTCTTATATTAGGTTTATTACTATATTTATATCTTTATCACTTCATATTGGTCCAAAAAAAGTACAATATTCTCTTCATACGAAACTATTCAAAGTTGGGTTGTTCTTTGTCAAAGTAGTTTGGACCAAGTTTCCGCTGCTCCAATAATGGGTATAACTTTTTGAGAATTATTTAAAAACTATATTTACACCTTATTAACTTTATATTGGTCCATAAAAAGGCCGGTATTCATTCTAAAAGCTTTAAATCTCAATTTAAATCTTCATACGAATCTATTGAAAGTTTGGACGATCTTTGTAGTATAAGGTTGCACAAGTTTTCCGTTGGATCAAAAATGGGTCTAACGTTCTTATATTAGGTTTATTACTATATTTATATCTTTATCACTTCATATTGGTCCAAAAAAAGGCCAATATTCTCTTCATACGAAGCTATTCAAAGTTGGGCTGTTCTTTGTCAAAGTAGTTTGGACCAAGTTTCCGCTGCTTCAATAATGGGTATAACTTTTTGAGAATTATTTAAAAACTATATTTACACCTTATTAACTTTATATTGGTCCAAAAAAAGGCCGGTATTCATTCTAAAAGCTTTAAATCTCAATTTAAACCTTCATACGAATCTATTGAAAGTTTGGACGATCTTTGTAGTAGAAGTTTGCACAAGTTTTCCGTTGGATAAAAAATGGGTCTAACGTTCTTATATTAGGTTTATTACTATATTTATATATTTATCACTTCATATTGGACCAAAAAGAAGCCAACATTCTCTTCATACGAAGCTATTCAAAGTTGGGCTCTTCTTTGTCAAAGTAGTTTGGACCAAGTTTCCGTTGCTCCAATAATGGGTATAACTTTTTGAGAATTATTTAAAAACTATATTTACACCTTATTAACTTTATATTGGTCCATAAAAAGGCCGGTATTCATTCTAAAAGCTTTAAATCTCAATTTAAACCTTCATACGAATCTATTGAAAGTTTGGACGATCTTTGTAGTAGAAGTTTGCACAAGTTTTCCGTTGGATCAAAAATGGGTCTGACGTTCTTAAATTAGGTTTATTACTATATTTATATCTTTATCACTTCATATTGGTCCAAAAAAAGGCCAATATTCTCTTCATACGAAGCTATTCAAAGTTGGGCTGTTCTTTGTCAAAGTAGTTTGGACCAAGTTTTCGTTGCTCCAATAATGGGTATAACTTTTTGAGAATTAATTAAAAACTATATTTACACCTTATTAACTTTATATTGGTCCATAAAAAGGCCGGTATTCATTCTAAAAGCTTTAAATCTCAATTTAAACCTTCATACGAATCTATTGAAAGTTTGGACGATCTTTGTCGTAGAAGTTTGCACAAGTTTTCCGTTGGATCAAAAATGGGTCTAACGTTCTTCTATTAGGTTTATTACTATATTCATATCTTTATCACTTCATATTGGTCCAAAAAAAGGCCAATATTCTCTTCATACGAAGCTATTCAAAGTTGGGCAGTTCTTTGTCAAAGTAGTTTGGACCAAGTTTCCGCTGCTCCATTAATGGGTCTAACTTTTTGAGAATAATTTAAAAACTATATTTACACCTTTATAACTTTATATTGGTCCAAAAAAAGGTCGGTATTCATTCTAAAAGCTTTAAATCTCAATTTAAACCTTCATACGAATCTATTGAAAGTTTGGACGATCTTTGTAGTAGAAGTTTGCACAAGGTTTCCGTTGGATAAAAAATGGGTCTAACGTTCTTATATTAGGTTTATTACTATATTTATATCTTTATCACTTCATATTGGTCCAAAAAAAGGCCAATATTTTCTTCATACGAAGCTATTCAAAGTTGGGCTGTTCTTTGTCAAAGTAGTTTGGACCAAGTTTCCGTTGCTCCAATAATGGGTATAACTTTTTGAGAATTATTTAAAAACTATATTTACACCTTTATAACTTTATATTGGTCCAAAAAAAGGTCGGTATTCATTCTAAAAGCTTTAAATCTCAATTTAAACCTTCATACGAATCTATTGAAAGTTTGGACGATCTTTGTAGTAGAAGTTTGCACAAGTTTTCCGTTGGATAAAAAATGGGTCTAACGTTCTTATATTAGGTTTATTACTATATTTATATATTTATCACTTCATATTGGACCAAAAAGAGGCCAACATTCTCTTCATACGAAGCTATTCAAAGTTGGCATTTCTTTGTCAAAGTAGTTTTGACCAAGTTTCCGTTGCTCCAATAATGGGTATAACTTTTTGAGAATTATTTAAAAACTATATTTACACCTTATTAACTTTATATTGGTCCATAAAAAGGCCGGTATTCATTCTAAAAGCTTTAAATCTTAATTTAAACCTTCATACGAATCTATTGAAAGTTTGGACGATCTTTGTAGTAGAAGTTTCCACAAGTTTTCCGTTGGATAAAAAATGGGTCTAACGTTCTTATATTAGGTTTATTACTATATTTATATATTTATCACTTCATATTGGACCAAAAAGAGGCCAACATTCTCTTCATACGAAGCTATTCAAAGTTGGCAATTCTTTGCCAAAGTAGTTTGGACCAAGTTTCCGCTGCTCCATTAATGGGTCTAACTTTTTGAGAATAATTTAAAAACTATATTTACACCTATATAATTTGTTATTGGTCCAAAAAAAGGCCGGTATTCATTCTAAAAGCTTTAAATCTCAATTTAAACCTTCATACGAATCTATTGAAAGTTTGGACGATCTTTGTAGTAGAAGTTTGCACAAGTTTTCCGTTGGATCAAATATGGGTCTGACGTTCTTATATTAGGTTTATTACAATATTTATATCTTTATCACTTCATATTGGTCCAAAAAAAGTACAATATTCTCTTCATACGAAGCTATTCAAAGTTGGGTTGTTCTTTGTCAAAGTAGTTTGGACCAAGTTTCCTTTGCTCCAATAATGGGTATAACTTTTTGAGAATTATTTAAAAACTATATTTACACCTTATTAACTTTATATTGGTCCATAAAAAGGCCGGTATTCATTCTAAAAGCTTTAAATATCAATTTAAATCTTCATACGAATCTATTGAAAGTTTGGACGATCTTTGTAGTATAAGGTTGCACAAGTTTTCCGTTGGATCAAAAATGGGTCTAACGTTCTTATATTAGGTTTATTACTATATTTATATCTTTATCACTTCATATTGGTCCAAAAAAAGGCCAATATTCTCTTCATACGAAGCTATTCAAAGTTGGGCTGTTCTTTGTCAAAGTAGTTTGGACCAAGTTTCCGTTGCTCCAATAATGTGTATAACTTTTTGAGAATTATTTAAAAACTATATTTACACCTTATTAACTTTATATTGGTCCATAAAAAGGCCGGTATTCATTCTAAAAGCTTTAAATCTCAATTTAAACCTTCATACGAATCTATTGAAAGTTTGGACGATCTTTGTCGTAGAAGTTTGCACAAGTTTTCCGTTGGATCAAAAATGGGTCTAACGTTCTTCTATTAGGTTTATTACTATATTCATATCTTTATCACTTCATATTGGTCCAAAAAAAGGCCAATATTCTCTTCATACGAAGCTATTCAAAGTTGGGCAGTTCTTTGTCAAAGTAGTTTGGACCAAGTTTCCGCTGCTCCATTAATGGGTCTAACTTTTTGAGAATAATTTAAAAACTATATTTACACCTTTATAACTTTATATTGGTCCAAAAAAAGGTCGGTATTCATTCTAAAAGCTTTAAATCTCAATTTAAACCTTCATACGAATCTATTGAAAGTTTGGACGATCTTTGTAGTAGAAGTTTGCACAAGTTTTCCGTTGGATAAAAAATGGGTCTAACGTTCTTATATTAGGTTTATTACTATATTTATATATTTATCACTTCATATTGGACCAAAAAGAGGCCAACATTCTCTTCATACGAAGCTATTCAAAGTTGGCATTTCTTTGTCAAAGTAGTTTTGACCAAGTTTCCGTTGCTCCAATAATGGGTATAACTTTTTGAGAATTATTTAAAAACTATATTTACACCTTATTAACTTTATATTGGTCCATAAAAAGGCCGGTATTCATTCTAAAAGCTTTAAATCTTAATTTAAACCTTCATACGAATCTATTGAAAGTTTGGACGATCTTTGTAGTAGAAGTTTCCACAAGTTTTCCGTTGGATAAAAAATGGGTCTAACGTTCTTATATTAGGTTTATTACTATATTTATATATTTATCACTTCATATTGGACCAAAAAGAGGCCAACATTCTCTTCATACGAAGCTATTCAAAGTTGGCAATTCTTTGCCAAAGTAGTTTGGACCAAGTTTCCGCTGCTCCATTAATGGGTCTAACTTTTTGAGAATAATTTAGAAACTATATTTACACCTATATAATTTGTTATTGGTCCAAAAAAAGGCCGGTATTCATTCTAAAAGCTTTAAATCTCAATTTAAACCTTCATACGAATCTATTGAAAGTTTGGACGATCTTTGTAGTAGAAGTTTGCACAAGTTTTCCGTTGGATCAAATATGGGTCTGACGTTCTTATATTAGGTTTATTACAATATTTATATCTTTATCACTTCATATTGGTCCAAAAAAAGTACAATATTCTCTTCATACGAAGCTATTCAAAGTTGGGTTGTTCTTTGTCAAAGTAGTTTGGACCAAGTTTCCGTTGCTCCAATAATGGGTATAACTTTTTGAGAATTATTTAAAAACTATATTTACACCTTATTAACTTTATATTGGTCCATAAAAAGGCCGGTATTCATTCTAAAAGCTTTAAATATCAATTTAAATCTTCATACGAATCTATTGAAAGTTTGGACGATCTTTGTAGTATAAGGTTGCACAAGTTTTCCGTTGGATCAAAAATGGGTCTAACGTTCTTATATTAGGTTTATTACTATATTTATATATTTATCACTTCATATTGGACCAAAAAGAGGCCAACATTCTCTTCATACGAAGCTATTCAAAGTTGGCATTTCTTTGTCAAAGTAGTTTTGACCAAGTTTCCGTTGCTCCAATAATGGGTATAACTTTTTGAGAATTATTTAAAAACTATATTTACACCTTATTAACTTTATATTGGTCCATAAAAAGGCCGGTATTCATTCTAAAAGCTTTAAATCTTAATTTAAACCTTCATATGAATCTATTGAAAGTTTGGACGATCTTTGTAGTAGAAGTTTGCACAAGGTTTCCGTTGGATAAAAAATGGGTCTAACGTTCTTATATTAGGTTTATTACTATATTTATCACTTCATATTGGACCAAAAAGAGGCCAATATTCTCTTCATACGAAGCTATTCAAAGTTGGGCAATTCTTTGCCAAAGTAGTTTGGACCAAGATTCCGTTGCTCCAATAATGGGTATAACTTTTTGAGAATTATTTAAAAACTATATTTACACCTTATTAACTTTATATTGGTCCATAAAAAGGCCGGTATTCATTCTAAAAGCTTTAAATCTCAATTTAAACCTTCATACGAATCTATTGAAAGTTTGAACGATCTTTGTAGTAGAAGTTTGCACAAGTTTTCCGTTGGATCAAAAATGGGTCTAACGTTCTTATATTAGGTTTATTACTCTATTTATATCTTTATCACTTCATATTGGTCCAAAAAAAGGCCAATATTCTCTTCATACGAAGCTATTCAAAGTTGGGCAGTTCTTTGTCAAAGTAGTTTGGACCAAGTTTCCGCTGCTCCATTATGGGTCTAACTTTTTGAGAATAATTTAAAAACTATATTTACACCTATATAATTTGTTATTGGTCCAAAAAAAGGCCGGTATTCATTCTAAAAGCTTTAAATCTCAATTTAAACCTTCATACGAATCTATTGAAAGTTTGGACGATCTTTGTAGTAGAAGTTTGCACAAGTTTTCCGTTGGATAAAAAATGGGTCTAACGTTCTTATATTAGGTTTATTACTATATTTATATATTTATCACTTCATATTGGACCAAAAAGAGGCCAACATTCTCTTCATACGAAGCTATTCAAAGTTGGGCTCTTCTTTGTCAAAGTAGTTTGGACCAAGTTTCCGTTGTTCCAATAATGGGTATAACTTTTTGAGAATTATTTAAAAACTATATTTACACCTTATTAACTTTATATTGGTCCATAAAAAGGCCGGTATTCATTCTAAAAGCTTTAAATCTCAATTTAAACCTTCATACGAATCTATTGAAAGTTTGGACGATCTTTGTAGTAGAAGTTTGCACAAGTTTTCCGTTGGATCAAAAATGGGTCTGACGTTCTTATATTAGGTTTATTACTATATTTATATCTTTATCACTTCATATTGGTCCAAAAAAAGTACAATATTCTCTTCATACGAAGCTATTCAAAGTTGGGTTGTTCTTTGTCAAAGTAGTTTGGACCAAGTTTCCGTTGCTCCAATAATGGGTATAACTTTTTGAGAATTATTTAAAAACTATATTTACACCTTATTAACTTTATATTGGTCCATAAAAAGGCCGGTATTCATTCTAAAAGCTTTAAATCTCAATTTAAGTCTTCATACGAATCTATTGAAAGTTTGGACGATCTTTGTAGTATAAGGTTGCACAAGTTTTCCGTTGGATCAAAAATGGGTCTAACGTTCTTATATTAGGTTTATTACTATATTTATATCTTTATCACTTCATATTGGTCCAAAAAAAGGCCAATATTCTCTTCATACGAAGCTATTCAAAGTTGGGCTGTTCTTTGTCAAAGTAGTTTGGACCAAGTTTCCGCTGCTCCAATAATGGGTATAACTTTTTGAGAATTATTTAAAAACTATATTTACACCTTATTAACTTTATATTTGTCCAAAAAAAGGCCGGTATTCATTCTAAAAGCTTTAAATCTTAATTTAAACCTTCATACGAATCTATTGAAAGTTTGGACGATCTTTGTAGTAGAAGTTTCCACAAGTTTTCCGTTGGATAAAAAATGGGTCTAACGTTCTTATATTAGGTTTATTACTATATTTATATATTTATCACTTCATATTGGACCAAAAAGAGGCCAACATTCTCTTCATACGAAGCTATTCAAAGTTGGCAATTCTTTGCCAAAGTAGTTTGGACCAAGTTTCCGCTGCTCCATTAATGGGTCTAACTTTTTGAGAATAATTTAGAAACTATATTTACACCTATATAATTTGTTATTGGTCCAAAAAAAGGCCGGTATTCATTCTAAAAGCTTTAAATCTCAATTTAAACCATCATACGAATCTATTGAAAGTTTGGACGATCTTTGTAGTAGAAGTTTGCACAAGTTTTCCGTTGGATCAAATATGGGTCTGACGTTCTTATATTAGGTTTATTACAATATTTATATCTTCATCACTTCATATTGGTCCAAAAAAAGTACAATATTCTCTTCATACGAAGCTATTCAAAGTTGGGTTGTTCTTTGTCAAAGTAGTTTGGACCAAGTTTCCGTTGCTCCAATAATGGGTATAACTTTTTGAGAATTATTTAAAAACTATATTTACATCTTATTAACTTTATATTGGTCCATAAAAAGGCCGGTATTCATTCTAAAAGCTTTAAATATCAATTTAAATCTTCATACGAATCTATTGAAAGTTTGGACGATCTTTGTAGTATAAGGTTGCACAAGTTTTCCGTTGGATCAAAAATGGGTCTAACGTTCTTATATTAGGTTTATTATTTATATCTTTATCACTTCATATTGGTCCAAAAAAAGGCCAATATTCTCTTCATACGAAGCTATTCAAAGTTGGGTTGTTCTTTGTCAAAGTAGTTTGGACCAAGTTTCCGTTGCTCCAATAATGTGTATAACTTTTTGAGAATTATTTAAAAACTATATTTACACCTTATTAACTTTATATTGGTCCATAAAAAGGCCGGTATTCATTCTAAAAGCTTTAAATCTCAATTTAAACCTTCATACGAATCTATTGAAAGTTTGGACGATCTTTGTCGTAGAAGTTTGCACAAGTTTTCCGTTGGATCAAAAATGGGTCTAACGTTCTTCTATTAGGTTTATTACTATATTCATATCTTTATCACTTCATATTGGTCCAAAAAAAGGCCAATATTCTCTTCATACGAAGCTATTCAAAGTTGGGCAGTTCTTTGTCAAAGTAGTTTGGACCAAGTTTCCGCTGCTCCATTAATGGGTCTAACTGTTTGAGAATAATTTAAAAACTATATTTACACCTTTATAACTTTATATTGGTCCAAAAAAAGGTCGGTATTCATTCTAAAAGCTTTGAATCTCAATTTAAACCTTCATACGAATCTATTGAAAGTTTGGACGATCTTTGTAGTAGAAGTTTGCACAAGGTTTCCGTTGGATAAAAAATGGGTCTAACGTTCTTATATTAGGTTTATTACTATATTTATATATTTATCACTTCATATTGGACCAAAAAGAGGCCAATATTCTCTTCATACGAAGCTATTCAAAGTTGGGCAATTCTTTGCCAAAGTAGTTTGGACCAAGATTCCGTTGCTCCAATAATGGGTATAACTTTTTGAGAATTATTTAAAAACTATATTTACACCTTATTAACTTTATATTGGTCCATAAAAAGGCCGGTATTCATTCTAAAAGCTTTAAATCTCAATTTAAACCTTCATACGAATCTATTGAAAGTTTGAACGATCTTTGTAGTAGAAGTTTGCACAAGTTTTCCGTTGGATCAAAAATGGGTCTAACGTTCTTATATTAGGTTTATTACTCTATTTATATCTTTATCACTTCATATTGGTCCAAAAAAAGGCCAATATTCTCTTCATACGAAGCTATTCAAAGTTGGGCAGTTCTTTGTCAAAGTAGTTTGGACCAAGTTTCCGCTGCTCCATTATGGGTCTAACTTTTTGAGAATAATTTAAAAACTATATTTACACCTATATAATTTGTTATTGGTCCAAAAAAAGGCCGGTATTCATTCTAAAAGCTTTAAATCTCAATTTAAACCTTCATACGAATCTATTGAAAGTTTGGACGATCTTTGTTGTAGAAGTTTGCACAAGTTTTCCGTTGGATAAAAAATGGGTTTAACGTTCTTATATTAGGTTTATTACTATATTTATATATTTATCACTTCATATTGGACCAAAAAGAGGCCAACATTCTCTTCATACGAAGCTATTCAAAGTTGGGCTCTTCTTTGTCAAAGTAGTTTGGACCAAGTTTCCGTTGTTCCAATAATGGGTATAACTTTTTGAGAATTATTTAAAAACTATATTTACACCTTATTAACTTTATATTGGTCCATAAAAAGGCCGGTATTCATTCTAAAAGCTTTAAATCTCAATTTAAACCTTCATACGAATCTATTGAAAGTTTGGACGATCTTTGTAGTAGAAGTTTGCACAAGTTTTCCGTTGGATCAAAAATGGGTCTGACGTTCTTATATTAGGTTTATTACTATATTTATATCTTTATCACTTCATATTGGTCCAAAAAAAGTACAATATTCTCTTCATACGAAGCTATTCAAAGTTGGGTTGTTCTTTGTCAAAGTAGTTTGGACCAAGTTTCCGTTGCTCCAATAATGGGTATAACTTATTGAGAATTATTTAAAAACTATATTTACACCTTATTAACTTTATATTGGTCCATAAAAAGGCCGGTATTCATTCTAAAAGCTTTAAATCTCAATTTAAATCTTCATACGAATCTATTGAAAGTTTGGACGATCTTTGTAGTATAAGGTTGCACAAGTTTTCCGTTGGATCAAAAATGGGTCTAACGTTCTTATATTAGGTTTATTACTATATTTATATCTTTATCACTTCATATTGGTCCAAAAAAAGGCCAATATTCTCTTCATACGAAGCTATTCAAAGTTGGGCTGTTCTTTGTCAAAGTAGTTTGGACCAAGTTTCCGCTGCTCCAATAATGGGTATAACTTTTTGAGAATTATTTAAAAACTATATTTACACCTTATTAACTTTATATTTGTCCAAAAAAAGGCCGGTATTCATTCTAAAAGCTTTAAATCTCAATTTAAACCTTCATACGAATCTATTGAAAGTTTGGACGATCTTTGTAGTAGAAGTTTGCACATGTTTTCCGTTGGATAAAAAATGGGTCTAACGTTCTTATATTAGGTTTATTACTATATTTATATATTTATCACTTCATATTGGACCAAAAAGAGGCCAACATTCTCTTCATACGAAGCTATTCAAAGTTGGCATTTCTTTGTCAAAGTAGTTTTGACCAAGTTTCCGTTGCTCCAATAATGGGTATAACTTTTTGAGAATTATTTAAAAACTGTATTTACACCTTATTAACTTTATATTGGTCCATAAAAAGGCCGGTATTCATTCTAAAAGCTTTAAATCTTAATTTAAACCTTCATACGAATCTATTGAAAGTTTTGACGATCTTTGTAGTAGAAGTTTCCACAAGTTTTCCGTTGGATAAAAAATGGGTCTAACGTTCTTATATTAGGTTTATTACTATATTTATATATTTATCACTTCATATTGGACCAAAAAGAGGCCAACATTCTCTTCATACGAAGCTATTCAAAGTTGGCAATTCTTTGCCAAAGTAGTTTGGACCAAGTTTCCGCTGCTCCATTAATGGGTCTAACTTTTTGAGAATAATTTAGAAACTATATTTACACCTATATAATTTGTTATTGGTCCAAAAAAAGGCCGGTATTCATTCTAAAAGCTTTAAATCTCAATTTAAACCTTCATACGAATCTATTGAAAGTTTGGACGATCTTTGTAGTAGAAGTTTGCACAAGTTTTCCGTTGGATCAAATATGGGTCTGACGTTCTTATATTAGGTTTATTACAATATTTATATCTTTATCACTTCATATTGGTCCAAAAAAAGTACAATATTCTCTTCATACGAAGCTATTCAAAGTTGGGTTGTTCATTGTCAAAGTAGTTTGGACCAAGTTTCCGTTGCTCCAATAATGGGTATAACTTTTTGAGAATTATTTAAAAACTATATTTACACCTTATTAACTTTATATTGGTCCATAAAAAGGCCGGTATTCATTCTAAAAGCTTTAAATATCAATTTAAATCTTCATACGAATCTATTGAAAGTTTGGACGATCTTTGTAGTATAAGGTTGCACAAGTTTTCCGTTGGATCAAAAATGGGTCTAACGTTCTTATATTAGGTTTATTACTATATTTATATATTTATCACTTCATATTGGTCCAAAAAAAGGCCAATATTCTCTTCATACGAAGCTATTCAAAGTTGGGCTGTTCTTTGTCAAAATAGTTTGGACCAAGTTTCCGTTGCTCCAATAATATGTATAACTTTTTGAGAATTATTTAAAAACTATATTTACACCTTATTAACTTTATATTGGTCCATAAAAAGGCCGGTATTCATTCTAAAAGCTTTAAATCTCAATTTAAACCTTCATACGAATCTATTGAAAGTTTGGACGATCTTTGTCGTAGAAGTTTGCACAAGTTTTCCGTTGGATCAAAAATGGGTCTAACGTTCTTCTATTAGGTTTATTACTATATTCATATCTTTATCACTTCATATTGGTCCAAAAAAAGGCCAATATTCTCTTCATACGAAGCTATTCAAAGTTGGGCAGTTCTTTGTCAAAGTAGTTTGGACCAAGTTTCCGCTGCTCCATTAATGGGTCTAACTTTTTGAGAATAATTTAAAAACTATATTTACACCTTTATAACTTTATATTGGTCCAAAAAAAGGTCGGTATTCATTCTAAAAGCTTTAAATCTCAATTTAAACCTTCATACGAATCTATTGAAAGTTTGGACGATCTTTGTAGTAGAAGTTTGCACAAGGTTTCCGTTGGATAAAAAATGGGTCTAACGTTCTTATATTAGGTTTATTACTATATTTATATATTTATCACTTCATATTGGACCAAAAAGAGGCCAATATTCTCTTCATACGAAGCTATTCAAAGTTGGGCAATTCTTTGCCAAAGTAGTTTGGACCAAGATTCCGTTGCTCCAATAATGGGTATAACTTTTTGAGAATTATTTAAAAACTATATTTACACCTTATTAACTTTATATTGGTCCATAAAAAGGCCGGTATTCATTCTAAAAGCTTTAAATCTCAATTTAAACCTTCATACGAATCTATTGAAAGTTTGAACGATCTTTGTAGTAGAAGTTTGCACAAGTTTTCCGTTGGATCAAAAATGGGTCTAACGTTCTTATATTAGGTTTATTACTCTATTTATATCTTTATCACTTCATATTGGTCCAAAAAAAGGCCAATATTCTCTTCATACGAAGCTATTCAAAGTTGGGCAGTTCTTTGTCAAAGTAGTTTGGACCAAGTTTCCGCTGCTCCATTATGGGTCTAACTTTTTGAGAATAATTTAAAAACTATATTTACACCTATATAATTTGTTATTGGTCCAAAAAAAGGCCGGTATTCATTCTAAAAGCTTTAAATCTCAATTTAAACCTTCATACGAATCTATTGAAAGTTTGGACGATCTTTGTCGTAGAAGTTTGCACAAGTTTTCCGTTGGATCAAAAATGGGTCTAACGTTCTTCTATTAGGTTTATTACTATATTCATATCTTTATCACTTCATATTGGTCCAAAAAAAGGCCAATATTCTCTTCATACGAAGCTATTCAAAGTTGGGCAGTTCTTTGTCAAAGTAGTTTGGACCAAGTTTCCGCTGCTCCATTAATGGGTCTAACTTTTTGAGAATAATTTAAAAACTATATTTACACCTTTATAACTTTATATTGGTCCAAAAAAAGGTCGGTATTCATTCTAAAAGCTTTAAATCTCAATTTAAACCTTCATACGAATCTATTGAAAGTTTGGACGATCTTTGTAGTAGAAGTTTGCACAAGGTTTCCGTTGGATAAAAAATGGGTCTAACGTTCTTATATTAGGTTTATTACTATATTTATATATTTATCACTTCATATTGGACCAAAAAGAGGCCAATATTCTCTTCATACGAAGCTATTCAAAGTTGGGCAATTCTTTGCCAAAGTAGTTTGGACCAAGATTCCGTTGCTCCAATAATGGGTATAACTTTTTGAGAATTATTTAAAAACTATATTTACACCTTATTAACTTTATATTGGTCCATAAAAAGGCCGGTATTCATTCTAAAAGCTTTAAATCTCAATTTAAACCTTCATACGAATCTATTGAAAGTTTGAACGATCTTTGTAGTAGAAGTTTGCACAAGTTTTCCGTTGGATCAAAAATGGGTCTAACGTTCTTATATTAGGTTTATTACTCTATTTATATCTTTATCACTTCATATTGGTCCAAAAAAAGGCCAATATTCTCTTCATACGAAGCTATTCAAAGTTGGGCAGTTCTTTGTCAAAGTAGTTTGGACCAAGTTTCCGATGCTCCATTATGGGTCTAACTTTTTGAGAATAATTTAAAAACTATATTTACACCTATATAATTTGTTATTGGTCCAAAAAAAGGCCGGTATTCATTCTAAAAGCTTTAAATCTCAATTTAAACCTTCATACGAATCTATTGAAAGTTTGGACGATCTTTGTAGTAGAAGTTTGCACAAGTTTTCCGTTGGATAAAAAATGGGTCTAACGTTCTTATATTAGGTTTATTACTATATTTATATATTTATCACTTCATATTGGACCAAAAAGAGGCCAACATTCTCTTCATACGAAGCTATTCAAAGTTGGGCTCTTCTTTGTCAAAGTAGTTTGGACCAAGTTTCCGTTGTTCCAATAATGGGTATAACTTTTTGAGAATTATTTAAAAACTATATTTACACCTTATTAACTTTATATTGGTCCATAAAAAGGCCGGTATTCATTCTAAAAGCTTTAAATCTCAATTTAAACCTTCATACGAATCTATTGAAAGTTTGGACGATCTTTGTAGTAGAAGTTTGCACAAGTTTTCCGTTGGATCAAAAATGGGTCTGACGTTCTTATATTAGGTTTATTACTATATTTATATCTTTATCACTTCATATTGGTCCAAAAAAAGTACAATATTCTCTTCATACGAAGCTATTCAAAGTTGGGTTGTTCTTTGCCAAAGTAGTTTGGACCAAGTTTCCGTTGCTCCAATAATGGGTATAACTTTTTGAGAATTATTTAAAAACTATATTTACACCTTATTAACTTTATATTGGTCCATAAAAAGGCCGGTATTCATTCTAAAAGCTTTAAATATCAATTTAAATCTTCATACGAATCTATTGAAAGTTTGGACGATCTTTGTAGTATAAGGTTGCACAAGTTTTCCGTTGGATCAAAAATGGGTCTAACGTTCTTATATTAGGTTTATTACTATATTTATATCTTTATCACTTCATATTGGTCCAAAAAAAGGCCAATATTCTCTTCATACGAAGCTATTCAAAGTTGGGCTGTTCTTTGTCAAAATAGTTTGGACCAAGTTTCCGTTGCTCCAATAATGTGTATAACTTTTTGAGAATTATTTAAAAACTATATTTACACCTTATTAACTTTATATTGGTCCATAAAAAGGCCGGTATTCATTCTAAAAGCTTTAAATCTCAATTTAAACCTTCATACGAATCTATTGAAAGTTTGGACGATCTTTGTCGTAGAAGTTTGCACAAGTTTTCCGTTGGATCAAAAATGGGTCTAACGTTCTTCTATTAGGTTTATTACTATATTCATATCTTTATCACTTCATATTGGTCCAAAAAAAGGCCAATATTCTCTTCATACGAAGCTATTCAAAGTTGGGCAGTTCTTTGTCAAAGTAGTTTGGACCAAGTTTCCGCTGCTCCATTAATGGGTCTAACTTTTTGAGAATAATTTAAAAACTATATTTACACCTTTATAACTTTATATTGGTCCAAAAAAAGGTCGGTATTCATTCTAAAAGCTTTAAATCTCAATTTAAACCTTCATACGAATCTATTGAAAGTTTGGACGATCTTTGTAGTAGAAGTTTGCACAAGGTTTCCGTTGGATAAAAAATGGGTCTAACGTTCTTATATTAGGTTTATTACTATATTTATATATTTATCACTTCATATTGGACCAAAAAGAGGCCAATATTCTCTTCATACGAAGCTATTCAAAGTTGGGCAATTCTTTGCCAAAGTAGTTTGGACCAAGATTCCGTTGCTCCAATAATGGGTATAACTTTTTGAGAATTATTTAAAAACTATATTTACACCTTATTAACTTTATATTGGTCCATAAAAAGGCCGGTATTCATTCTAAAAGCTTTAAATCTCAATTTAAACCTTCATACGAATCTATTGAAAGTTTGAACGATCTTTGTAGTAGAAGTTTGCACAAGTTTTCCGTTGGATCAAAAATGGGTCTAACGTTCTTATATTAGGTTTATTACTCTATTTATATCTTTATCACTTCATATTGGTCCAAAAAAAGGCCAATATTCTCTTCATACGAAGCTATTCAAAGTTGGGCAGTTCTTTGTCAAAGTAGTTTGGACCAAGTTTCCGCTGCTCCATTATGGGTCTAACTTTTTGAGAATAATTTAAAAACTATATTTACACCTATATAATTTGTTATTGGTCCAAAAAAAGGCCGGTATTCATTCTAAAAGCTTTAAATCTCAATTTAAACCTTCATACGAATCTATTGAAAGTTTGGACGATCTTTGTAGTAGAAGTTTGCACAAGTTTTCCGTTGGGTAAAAAATGGGTCTAACGTTCTTATATTAGGTTTATTACTATATTTATATATTTATCACTTCATATTGGACCAAAAAGAGGCCAACATTCTCTTCATACGAAGCAATTCAAAGTTGGGCTCTTCTTTGTCAAAGTAGTTTGGACCAAGTTTCCGTTGTTCCAATAATGGGTATAACTTTTTGAGAATTATTTAAAAACTATATTTACACCTTATTAACTTTATATTGGTCCCTAAAAAGGCCGGTATTCATTCTAAAAGCTTTAAATCTCAATTTAAACCTTCATACGAATCTATTGAAAGTTTGGACGATCTTTGTAGTAGAAGTTTGCACAAGTTTTCCGTTGGATCAAAAATGGGTCTGACGTTCTTATATTAGGTTTATTACTATATTTATATCTTTATCACTTCATATTGGTCCAAAAAAAGTACAATATTCTCTTCATACGAAGCTATTCAAAGTTGGGTTGTTCTTTGCCAAAGTAGTTTGGACCAAGTTTCCGTTGCTCCAATAATGGGTATAACTTTTTGAGAATTATTTAAAAACTATATTTACACCTTATTAACTTTATATTGGTCCATAAAAAGGCCGGTATTCATTCTAAAAGCTTTAAATCTCAATTTAAATCTTCATACGAATCTATTGAAAGTTTGGACGATCTTTGTAGTATAAGGTTGCACAAGTTTTCCGTTGGATCAAAAATGGGTCTAACGTTCTTATATTAGGTTTATTACTATATTTATATCTTTATCACTTCATATTGGTCCAAAAAAAGGCCAATATTCTCTTCATACGAAGCTATTCAAAGTTGGGCTGTTCTTTGTCAAAGTAGTTTGGACCAAGTTTCCGCTGCTCCAATAATGGGTATAACTTTTTGAGAATTATTTAAAAACTATATTTACACCTTATTAACTTTATATTTGTCCAAAAAAAGGCCGGTATTCATTCTAAAAGCTTTAAATCTCAATTTAAACCTTCATACGAATCTATTGAAAGTTTGGACGATCTTTGTAGTAGAAGTTTGCACATGCTTTCCGTTGGATAAAAAATGGGTCTAACGTTCTTATATTAGGTTTATTACTATATTTATATATTTATCACTTCATATTGGACCAAAAAGAGGCCAACATTCTCTTCATACGAAGCTATTCGAAGTTGGGCTCTTCTTTGTCAAAGTAGTTTGGACCAAGTTTCCGTTGCTCCAATAATGGGTATAACTTTTTGAGAATTATTTAAAAACTATATTTACACCTTATTAACTTTATATTGGTCCATAAAAAGGCCGGTATTCATTCTAAAAGCTTTAAATCTCAATTTAAACCTTCATACGAATCTATTGAAAGTTTGGACGATCTTTGTAGTAGAAGTTTGCACAAGTTTTCCGTTGGATCAAAAATGGGTCTGACGTTCTTATATTAGGTTTATTACTATATTTATATCTTTATCACTTCATATTGGTCCAAAAAAAGTACAATATTCTCTTCATACGAAGCTATTCAAAGTTGGGTTGTTCTTTGTCAAAGTAGTTTGGACCAAGTTTCCGTTGCTCCAATAATGGGTATAACTTTTTGAGAATTATTTAAAAACTATATTTACACCTTATTAACTTTATATTGGTCCAAAAAAAGGCCGGTATTCATTCTAAAAGCTTTAAATCTCAATTTAAACCTTCATACGAATCTATTGAAAGTTTGGACGATCTTTGTAGTAGAAGTTTGCACAAGTTTTCCGTTGGATAAAAAATGGGTCTAACGTTCTTATATTAGGTTTATTACTATATTTATATATTTATCACTTCATATTGGACCAAAAAGAGGCCAACATTCTCTTCATACGAAGCTATTCAAAGTTGGGCTCTTCTTTGTCAAAGTAGCTTGGACCAAGTTTTCGTTGCTCCAATAATGGGTATAACTTTTTGAGAATTATTTAAAAACTATATTTACACCTTATTAACTTTATATTGGTCCATAAAAAGGCCGGTATTCATTCTAAAAGCTTTAAATCTCAATTTAAACCTTCATACGAATCTATTGAAATTTTGGACGATCTTTGTAGTAGAAGTTTGCACAAGTTTTCCGTTGGATCAAAAATGGGTCTGACGTTCTTATATTAGGTTTATTACTATATTTATATCTTTATCACTTCATATTGGTCCAAAAAAAGTACAATATTCTCTTCATACGAAGCTATTCAAAGTTGGGTTGTTCTTTGTCAAAGTAGTTTGGACCAACTTTCCGTTGCTCCAATAATGGGTATAACTTTTTGAGAATTATTTAAAAACTATATTTACACCTTATTAACTTTATATTGGTCCAAAAAAAGGCCGGTATTCATTCTAAAAGCTTTAAATCTCAATTTAAACCTTCATACGAATCTATTGAAAGTTTGGACGATCTTTGTAGTAGAAGTTTGCACAAGTTTTCCGTTGGATAAAAAATGGGTCTAACGTTCTTATATTAGGTTTATTACTATATTTATATATTTATCACTTCATATTGGACCAAAAAGAGGCCAACATTCTCTTCATACGAAGCTATTCAAAGTTGGGCTCTTCTTTGTCAAAGTAGTTTGGACCAAGTTTCCGTTGCTCCAATAATGGGTATAACTTTTTGAGAATTATTTAAAAACTATATTTACACCTTATTAACTTTATATTGGTCCATAAAAAGGCCGGTATTCATTCTAAAAGCTTTAAATCTCAATTTAAACCTTCATACGAATCTATTGAAAGTTTGGACGATCTTTGTAGTAGAAGTTTGCACAAGTTTTCCGTTGGATCAAAAATGGGTCTGACGTTCTTATATTAGGTTTATTATTATATTTATATCTTTATCACTTCATATTGGTCCAAAAAAAGTACAATATTCTCTTCATACGAAGCTATTCAAAGTTGGGTTGTTCTTTGTCAAAGTAGTTTGGACCAAGTTTCCGTTGCTCCAATAATGGGTATAACTTTTTGAGAATTATTTAAAAACTATATTTACACCTTATTAACTTTATATTGGTCCATAAAAAGGCCGGTATTCATTCTAAAAGCTTTAAATCTCAATTTAAATCTTCATACGAATCTATTGAAAGTTTGGACGATCTTTGTAGTATAAGGTTGCACAAGTTTTCCGTTGGATCAAAAATGGGTCTAACGTTCTTATATTAGGTTTATTACTATATTTATATCTTTATCACTTCATATTGGTCCAAAAAAAGGCCAATATTCTCTTCATACGAAGCTATTCAAAGTTGGGCTGTTCTTTGTCAAAGTAGTTTGGACCAAGTTTCCGCTGCTCCAATAATGGGTATAACTTTTTGAGAATTATTTAAAAACTATATTTACACCTTATTAACTTTATATTGGTCCAAAAAAGGCCGGTATTCATTCTAAAAGCTTTAAATCTCAATTTAAACCTTCATACGAATCTATTGAAAGTTTGGACGATCTTTGTAGTAGAAGTTTGCACAAGTTTTCCGTTGGATAAAAAATGGGTCTAACGTTCTTATATTAGGTTTATTACTATATTTATATATTTATCACTTCATATTGGACCAAAAAGAGGCCAACATTCTCTTCATACGAAGCTATTCAAAGTTGGGCTCTTCTTTGTCAAAGTAGTTTGGACCAAGTTTCCGTTGCTCCAATAATGGGTATAACTTTTTGAGAATTATTTAAAAACTATATTTACACCTTATTAACTTTATATTGGTCCATAAAAAGGCCGGTATTCATTCTAAAAGCTTTAAATCTCAATTTAAACCTTCATACGAATCTATTGAAATTTTGGACGATCTTTGTAGTAGAAGTTTGCACAAGTTTTCCGTTGGATCAAAAATGGGTCTGACGTTCTTATATTAGGTTTATTACTATATTTATATCTTTATCACTTCATATTGGTCCAAAAAAAGTACAATATTCTCTTCATACGAAGCTATTCAAAGTTGGGTTGTTCTTTGTCAAAGTAGTTTGGACCAAGTTTCCGTTGCTCCAATAATGGGTATAACTTTTTGAGAATTATTTAAAAACTATATTTACACCTTATTAACTTTATATTGGTCCAAAAAAAGGCCGGTATTCATTCTAAAAGCTTTAAATCTCAATTTAAACCTTCATACGAATCTATTGAAAGTTTGGACGATCTTTGTAGTAGAAGTTTGCACAAGTTTTCCGTTGGATAAAAAATGGGTCTAACGTTCTTATATTAGGTTTATTACTATATTTATATATTTATCACTTCATATTGGACCAAAAAGAGGCCAACATTCTCTTCATACGAAGCTATTCAAAGTTGGGCTCTTCTTTGTCAAAGTAGTTTGGACCAAGTTTCCGTTGCTCCAATAATGGGTATAACTTTTTGAGAATTATTTAAAAACTATATTTACACCTTATTAACTTTATATTGGTCCATAAAAAGGCCGGTATTCATTCTAAAAGCTTTAAATCTCAATTTAAACCTTCATACGAATCTATTGAAAGTTTGGACGATCTTTGTAGTAGAAGTTTGCACAAGTTTTCCGTTGGATCAAAAATGGGTCTGACGTTCTTATATTAGGTTTATTACTATATTTATATCTTTATCACTTCATATTGGTCCAAAAAAAGTACAATATTCTCTTCATACGAAGCTATACAAAGTTGGGTTGTTCTTTGTCAAAGTAGTTTGGACCAAGTTTCCGTTGCTCCAATAATGGGTATAACTTTTTGAGAATTATTTAAAAACTATATTTACACCTTATTAACTTTATATTGGTCCATAAAAAGGCCGGTATTCATTCTAAAAGCTTTAAATCTCAATTTAAATCTTCATACGAATCTATTGAAAGTTTGGACGATCTTTGTAGTATAAGGTTGCACAAGTTTTCCGTTGGATCAAAAATGGGTCTAACGTTCTTATATTAGGTTTATTACTATATTTATATCTTTATCACTTCATATTGGTCCAAAAAAAGGCCAATATTCTCTTCATACGAAGCTATTCAAAGTTGGGCTGTTCTTTGTCAAAGTAGTTTGGACCAAGTTTCCGCTGCTCCAATAATGGGTATAACTTTTTGAGAATTATTTAAAAACTATATTTACACCTTATTAACTTTATATTGGTCCAAAAAAGGCCGGTATTCATTCTAAAAGCTTTAAATCTCAATTTAAACCTTCATACGAATCTATTGAAAGTTTGGACGATCTTTGTAGTAGAAGTTTGCACAAGTTTTCCGTTGGATCAAAAATGGGTCTAACGTTCTTATATTAGGTTTATTACGATATTTATATATTTATCACTTCATATTGGACCAAAAAGAGGCCAACATTCTCTTCATACGAAGCTATTCAAAGTTGGGCTCTTCTTTGTCAAAGTAGTTTGGACCAAGTTTCCGTTGCTCCAATAATGGGTATAACTTTTTGAGAATTATTTAAAAACTATATTTACACCTTATTAACTTTATATTGGTCCATAAAAAGGCCGGTATTCATTCTAAAAGCTTTAAATCTCAATTTAAACCTTCATACGAATCTATTGAAAGTTTGGACGATCTTTGTAGTAGAAGTTTGCACAAGTTTTCCGTTGGATCAAAAATGGGTCTGACGTTCTTATATTAGGTTTATTACTATATTTATATCTTTATCACTTCATATTGGTCCAAAAAAAGTACAATATTCTCTTCATACGAAGCTATTCAAAGTTGGGTTGTTCTTTGTCAAAGTAGTTTGGACCAAGTTTCCGTTGCTCCAATAATGGGTATAACTTTTTGAGAATTATTTAAAAACTATATTTACACCTTATTAACTTTATATTGGTCCATAAAAAGGCCGGTATTCATTCTAAAAGCTTTAAATCTCAATTTAAATCTTCATACGAATCTATTGAAAGTTTGGACGATCTTTGTAAAATAAGGTTGCACAAGTTTTCCGTTGGATCAAAAATGGGTCTAACGTTCTTATATTAGGTTTATTACTATATTTATATCTTTATCACTTCATATTGGTCCAAAAAAAGGCCAATATTCTCTTCATACGAAGCTATTCAAAGTTGGGCTGTTCTTTGTCAAAGTAGTTTGGACCAAGTTTCCGCTGCTCCAATAATGGGTATAACTTTTTGAGAATTATTTAAAAACTATATTTACACCTTATTAACTTTATATTGGTCCAAAAAAAGGCCGGTATTCATTCTAAAAGCTTTAAATCTCAATTTAAACCTTCATACGAATCTATTGAAAGTTTGGACAATCTTTGTAGTAGAAGTTTGCACAAGTTTTCCGTTGGATAAAAAATGGGTCTAACGTTCTTATATTAGGTTTATTACTATATTTATATATTTATCACTTCATATTGGACCAAAAAGAGGCCAACATTCTCTTCATACGAAGCTATTCAAAGTTGGGCTCTTCTTTGTCAAAGTAGCTTGGACCAAGTTTCCGTTGCTCCAATAATGGGTATAACTTTTTGAGAATTATTTAAAAACTATATTTACACCTTATTAACTTTATATTGGTCCATAAAAAGGCCGGTATTCATTCTAAAAGCTTTAAATCTCAATTTAAACCTTCATACGAATCTATTGAAATTTTGGACGATCTTTGTAGTAGAAGTTTGCACAAGTTTTCCGTTGGATCAAAAATGGGTCTGACGTTCTTATATTAGGTTTATTACTATATTTATATCTTTATCACTTCATATTGGTCCAAAAAAAGTACAATATTCTCTTCATACGAAGCTATTCAAAGTTGGGTTGTTCTTTGTCAAAGTAGTTTGGACCAAGTTTCCGTTGCTCCAATAATGGGTATAACTTTTTGAGAATTATTTAAAAACTATATTTACACCTTATTAACTTTATATTGGTCCAAAAAAAGGCCGGTATTCATTCTAAAAGCTTTAAATCTCAATTTAAACCTTCATACGAATCTATTGAAAGTTTGGACAATCTTTGTAGTAGAAGTTTGCACAAGTTTTCCGTTGGATAAAAAATGGGTCTAACGTTCTTATATTAGGTTTATTACTATATTTATATATTTATCACTTCATATTGGACCAAAAAGAGGCCAACATTCTCTTCATACGAAGCTATTCAAAGTTGGGCTCTTCTTTGTCAAAGTAGTTTGGACCAAGTTTCCGTTGCTCCAATAATGGGTATAACTTTTTGAGAATTATTAAAAAACTATATTTACACCTTATTAACTTTATATTGGTCCATAAAAAGGCCGGTATTCATTCTAAAAGCTTTAAATCTCAATTTAAACCTTCATACGAATCTATTGAAAGTTTGGACGATCTTTGTAGTAGAAGTTTGCACAAGTTTTCCGTTGGATCAAAAATGGGTCTGACGTTCTTATATTAGGTTTATTACTATATTTATATCTTTATCACTTCATATTGGTCCAAAAAAAGTACAATATTCTCTTCATACGAAGCTATTCAAAGTTGGGTTGTTCTTTGTCAAAGTAGTTTGGACCAAGTTTCCGTTGCTCCAATAATGGGTATAACTTTTTGAGAATTATTTAAAAACTATATTTACACCTTATTAACTTTATATTGGTCCATAAAAAGGCCGGTATTCATTCTAAAAGCTTTAAATCTCAATTTAAATCTTCATACGAATCTATTGAAAGTTTGGACGATCTTTGTAGTATAAGGTTGCACAAGTTTTCCGTTGGATCAAAAATGGGTCTAACGTTCTTATATTAGGTTTATTACTATATTTATATCTTTATCACTTCATATTGGTCCAAAAAAAGGCCAATATTCTCTTCATACGAAGCTATTCAAAGTTGGGCTGTTCTTTGTCAAAGTAGTTTGGACCAAGTTTCCGCTGCTCCAATAATGGGTATAACTTTTTGAGAATTATTTAAAAACTATATTTACACCTTATTAACTTTATATTGGTCCAAAAAAGGCCGGTATTCATTCTAAAAGCTTTAAATCTCAATTTAAACCTTCATACGAATCTATTGAAAGTTTGGACGATCTTTGTAGTAGAAGTTTGCACAAGTTTTCCGTTGGATAAAAAATGGGTCTAACGTTCTTATATTAGGTTTATTACTATATTTATATATTTATCACTTCATATTGGACCAAAAAGAGGCCAACATTCTCTTCATACGAAGCTATTCAAAGTTGGGCTCTTCTTTGTCAAAGTAGTTTGGACCAAGTTTCCGTTGCTCCAATAATGGGTATAACTTTTTGAGAATTATTTAAAAACTATATTTACACCTTATTAACTTTATATTGGTCCATAAAAAGGCCGGTATTCATTCTAAAAGCTTTAAATCTCAATTTAAACCTTCATACGAATCTATTGAAATTTTGGACGATCTTTGTAGTAGAAGTTTGCACAAGTTTTCCGTTGGATCAAAAATGGGTCTGACGTTCTTATATTAGGTTTATTACTATATTTATATCTTTATCACTTCATATTGGTCCAAAAAAAGTACAATATTCTCTTCATACGAAGCTATTCAAAGTTGGGTTGTTCTTTGTCAAAGTAGTTTGGACCAAGTTTCCGTTGCTCCAATAATGGGTATAACTTTTTGAGAATTATTTAAAAACTATATTTACACCTTATTAACTTTATATTGGTCCAAAAAAAGGCCGGTATTCATTCTAAAAGCTTTAAATCTCAATTTAAACCTTCATACGAATCTATTGAAAGTTTGGACGATCTTTGTAGTAGAAGTTTGCACAAGTTTTCCGTTGGATAAAAAATGGGTCTAACGTTCTTATATTAGGTTTATTACTATATTTATATATTTATCACTTCATATTGGACCAAAAAGAGGCCAACATTCTCTTCATACGAAGCTATTCAAAGTTGGGCTCTTCTTTGTCAAAGTAGTTTGGACCAAGTTTCCGTTGCTCCAATAATGGGTATAACTTTTTGAGAATTATTTAAAAACTATATTTACACCTTATTAACTTTATATTGGTCCATAAAAAGGCCGGTATTCATTCTAAAAGCTTTAAATCTCAATTTAAACCTTCATACGAATCTATTGAAAGTTTGGACGATCTTTGTAGTAGAAGTTTGCACAAGTTTTCCGTTGGATCAAAAATGGGTCTGACGTTCTTATATTAGGTTTATTACTATATTTATATCTTTATCACTTCATATTGGTCCAAAAAAAGTACAATATTCTCTTCATACGAAGCTATACAAAGTTGGGTTGTTCTTTGTCAAAGTAGTTTGGACCAAGTTTCCGTTGCTCCAATAATGGGTATAACTTTTTGAGAATTATTTAAAAACTATATTTACACCTTATTAACTTTATATTGGTCCATAAAAAGGCCGGTATTCATTCTAAAAGCTTTAAATCTCAATTTAAATCTTCATACGAATCTATTGAAAGTTTGGACGATCTTTGTAGTATAAGGTTGCACAAGTTTTCCGTTGGATCAAAAATGGGTCTAACGTTCTTATATTAGGTTTATTACTATATTTATATCTTTATCACTTCATATTGGTCCAAAAAAAGGCCAATATTCTCTTCATACGAAGCTATTCAAAGTTGGGCTGTTCTTTGTCAAAGTAGTTTGGACCAAGTTTCCGCTGCTCCAATAATGGGTATAACTTTTTGAGAATTATTTAAAAACTATATTTACACCTTATTAACTTTATATTGGTCCAAAAAAGGCCGGTATTCATTCTAAAAGCTTTAAATCTCAATTTAAACCTTCATACGAATCTATTGAAAGTTTGGACGATCTTTGTAGTAGAAGTTTGCACAAGTTTTCCGTTGGATAAAAAATGGGTCTAACGTTCTTATATTAGGTTTATTACAATATTTATATATTTATCACTTCATATTGGACCAAAAAGAGGCCAACATTCTCTTCATACGAAGCTATTCAAAGTTGGGCTCTTCTTTGTCAAAGTAGTTTGGACCAAGTTTCCGTTGCTCCAATAATGGGTATAACTTTTTGAGAATTATTTAAAAACTATATTTACACCTTATTAACTTTATATTGGTCCATAAAAAGGCCGGTATTCATTCTAAAAGCTTTAAATCTCAATTTAAACCTTCATACGAATCTATTGAAATTTTGGACGATCTTTGTAGTAGAAGTTTGCACAAGTTTTCCGTTGGATCAAAAATGGGTCTGACGTTCTTATATTAGGTTTATTACTATATTTATATCTTTATCACTTCATATTGGTCCAAAAAAAGTACAATATTCTCTTCATACGAAGCTATTCAAAGTTGGGTTGTTCTTTGTCAAAGTAGTTTGGACCAAGTTTCCGTTGCTCCAATAATGGGTATAACTTTTTGAGAATTATTTAAAAACTATATTTACACCTTATTAACTTTATATTGGTCCATAAAAAGGCCGGTATTCATTCTAAAAGCTTTAAATCTCAATTTAAATCTTCATACGAATCTATTGAAAGTTTGGACGATCTTTGTAGTATAAGGTTGCACAAGTTTTACGTTGGATCAAAAATGGGTCTAACGTTCTTATATTAGGTTTATTACTATATTTATATCTTTATCACTTCATATTGGTCCAAAAAAAGGCCAATATTCTCTTCATACGAAGCTATTCAAAGTTGGGCAGTTCTTTGTCAAAGTAGTTTGGACCAAGTTTCCGCTGCTCCATTAATGGGTCTAACTTTTTGAGAATAATTTAAAAACTATATTTACACCTTTATAACTTTATATTGGTCCAAAAAAAGGTCGGTATTCATTCTAAAAGCTTTAAATCTCAATTTAAACCTTCATACGAATCTATTGAAAGTTTGGACGATCTTTGTAGTAGAAGTTTGCACAAGGTTTCCGTTGGATTAAAAATGGGTCTAACGTTCTTATATTAGGTTTATTACTATATTTATATATTTATCACTTCATATTGGACCAAAAAGAGGCCAATATTCTCTTCATACGAAGCTATTCAAAGTTGGGCAATTCTTTGCCAAAGTAGTTTGGACCAAGATTCCGTTGCTCCAATAATGGGTATAACTTTTTGAGAATTATTTAAAAACTATATTTACACCTTATTAACTTTATATTGGTCCATAAAAAGGCCGGTATTCATTCTAAAAGCTTTAAATCTCAATTTAAACCTTCATACGAATCTATTGAAAGTTTGAACGATCTTTGTAGTAGAAGTTTGCACAAGTTTTCCGTTGGATCAAAAATGGGTCTAACGTTCTTATATTAGGTTTATTACTCTATTTATATCTTTATCACTTCATATTGGTCCAAAAAAAGGCCAATATTCTCTTCATACGAAGCTATTCAAAGTTGGGCAGTTCTTTGTCAAAGTAGTTTGGACCAAGTTTCCGCTGCTCCATTAATGGGTCTAACTTTTTGAGAATAATTTAAAAACTATATTTACACCTATATAATTTGTTATTGGTCCCAAAAAAGGCCGGTATTCATTCTAAAAGCTTTAAATCTCAATTTAAACCTTCATACAAATCTATTGAAAGTTTGGACGATCTTTGTAGTAGAAGTTTGCACAAGTTTTCCGTTGGATAAAAAATGGGTCTAACGTTCTTATATTAGGTTTATTACTATATTTATATATTTATCACTTCATATTGGACCAAAAAGAGGCCAACATTCTCTTCATACGAAGCTATTCAAAGTTGGGCTCTTCTTTGTCAAAGTAGTTTGGACCAAGTTTCCGTTGCTCCAATAATGGGTATAACTTTTTGAGAATTATTTAAAAACTATATTTACACCTTATTAACTTTATATTGGTCCATAAAAAGGCCGGTATTCATTCTAAAAGCTTTAAATCTCAATTTAAACCTTCATACGAATCTATTGAAAGTTTGGACGATCTTTGTAGTAGAAGTTTGCACAAGTTTTCCGTTGGATCAAAAATGGGTCTAACGTTCTTCTATTAGGTTTATTAATATATTCATATCTTTATCATTTCATATTGGTCCAAAAAAAGGCCAATATTCTCTTCATACGAAGCTATTCAAAGTTGGGCAGTTCTTTGTCAAAGTAGTTTGGACCAAGTTTCCGCTGCTCCATTAATGGGTCTAACTTTTTGAGAATAATTTAAAAACTATATTTACACCTTTATAACTTTATATTGGTCCAAAAAAAGGTCGGTATTCATTCTAAAAGCTTTAAATCTCAATTTAAACCTTCATACGAATCTATTGAAATTTGGACGATCTTTGTAGTAGAAGTTTGCACAAGGTTTCCGTTGGATCAAAAATGGGTTTAACGTTCTTATATTAGGTTTATTACTATATTTATATCTTTATCACTTCATATTGGTCCAAAAAAAGGTCAATATTCTCTTCTTACGAAGCTATTCAAAGTTGGGCAGTTCTTTGTCAAAATAGTTTTGACCAAGTTTCCGTTGCTCCAATAATGGGTATAACTTTTTGAGAATTATTTAAAAACTATATTTACACCTTATTAACTTTATATTGGTCCATAAAAAGGCCGGTATTCATTCTAAAAGCTTTAAATATCAATTTAAACCTTCATACGAATCTATTGAAAGTTTGGACGATCTTTGTAGTAGAAGTTTGCACAAGTTTTCCGTTGGATAAAAAATGGGTCTAACGTTCTTATATTAGGTTTATTACTATATTTATATATTTATCACTTCATATTGGACCAAAAGGAGGCCAACATTCTCTTCATACGAAGCTATTCAAAGTTGGCAATTCTTTGCCAAAGTAGTTTGGACCAAGATTCCGTTGCTCCAATAATGGGTATAACTTTTTGAGAATTATTTAAAAACTATATTTACACCTTATAAACTTTATATTGGTCCATAAAAAGGCCGGTATTCATTCTAAAAGCTTTAAATCTCAATTTAAACCTTCATACGAATCTATTGAAAGTTTGGACGATCTTTGTAGTAGAAGTTTGCACAAGTTCTCCGTTGGATCAAAAATGGGTCTAACGTTCTTATATTAGGTTTATTACTATATTTATATCTTTATCACTTCATATTGGTCCAAAAAAAGGCCAATATTCTCTTCATACGAAGCTATTCAAAGTTGGGCAGTTCTTTGTCAAAGTAGTTTGGACCAAGTTTCCGCTGCTCCATTAATGGGTCTAACTTTTTGAGAATAATTTAAAAACTATATTTACACCTTTATAACTTTATATTGGTCCAAAAAAAGGTCGGTATTCATTCTAAAAGCTTTAAATCTCAATTTAAACCTTCATACGAATCTATTGAAAGTTTGGACGATCTTTGTAGTAGAAGTTTGCACAAGGTTTCCGTTGGATAAAAAATGGGTCTAACGTTCTTATATTAGGTTTATTACTATATTTATATATTTATCACTTCATATTGGACCAAAAAGAGGCCAACATTCTCTTCATACGAAGCTATTCAAAGTTGGGCTCTTCTTTGTCAAAGTAGTTTGGACCAAGTTTCCGTTGCTCCAATAATGGGTATAACTTTTTGAGAATTATTTAAAAACTATATTTACACCTTATTAACTTTATATTGGTCCATAAAAAGGCCGGTATTCATTCTAAAAGCTTTAAATCTCAATTTAAACCTTCATACGAATCTATTGAAAGTTTGGACGATCTTTGTAGTAGAAGTTTGCACAAGTTTTCCGTTGGATCAAAAATGGGTCTAACTTTCTTCTATTAGGTTTATTAATATATTCATATCTTTTTCTCATTTCATATTGGACCAAAAAGAGGCCAATATTCTCTTCATACGAAGCTATTCAAAGTTGGGCAATTCTTTGCCAAAGTAGTTTGGACCAAGATTCCGTTGCTCCAATAATGGGTATAACTTTTTGAGAATTATTTAAAAACTATATTTACACCTTATTAACATTATATTGGTCCATAAAAAGGCCGGTATTCATTCTAAAAGCTTTAAATCTCAATTTAAACCTTCATACGAATCTATTGAAAGTTTGAACGATCTTTGTAGTAGAAGTTTGCACAAGTTTTCCGTTGGATCAAAAATGGGTCTAATGCTCTTATATTAGGTTTATTACTCTATTTATATCTTTATCACTTCATATTGGTCCCAAAAAAGGCCAATATTCTCTTCATACGAAGCTATTCAAAGTTGGGCTGTTCTTTGTCAAAGTAGTTTGGACCAAGTTTCCGTTGCTCCAATAATGGGTATAACTTTTTGAGAATTATTTAAAAACTATATTTACACCTTATTAACTTTATATTGGTCCAAAAAAAGGCCGGTATTCATTCTAAAAGCTTTAAATCTCAATTTAAACCTTCATACGAATCTATTGAAAGTTTGGACGATCTTTGTAGTAGAAGTTTGCACAAGTTTTCCGTTGGATCAAAAATGGGTCTGACGTTCTTATATTAGGTTTATTACTATATTTATATCTTTATCACTTCATATTGGTCCAAAAAAAGTACAATATTCTCTTCATACGAAGCTATTCAAAGTTGGGTTGTTCTTTGTCAAAGTAGTTTGGACCAAGTTTCCGTTGCTCGAATAATGGGTATAACTTTTTGAGAATTATTTAAAAACTATATTTACACCTTATTAACTTTATATTGGTCCATAAAAAGGCCGGTATTCATTCTAAAAGCTTTAAATCTCAATTTAAATCTTCATACGAATCTATTGAAAGTTTGGACGATCTTTGCAGTATAAGGTTGCACAAGTTTTCCGTTGGATCAAAAATGGGTCTAACGTTCTTATATTAGGTTTATTACTATATTTATATCTTTATCACTTCATATTGGTCCCAAAAAAGGCCAATATTCTCTTCATACGAAGCTATTCAAAGTTGGGCTGTTCTTTGTCAAAGTAGTTTGGACCAAGTTTCCGTTGTTCCAATAATGGGTATAACTTTTTGAGAATTATTTAAAAACTATATTTACACGTTATTAACTTTATATTGGTCCATAAAAAGGCCGGTATTCATTCTAAAAGCTTTAAATCTCAATTTAAACCTTCATACGAATCTATTGAAAGTTTGGACGATCTTTGTCGTAGAAGTTTGCACAAGTTTTCCGTTGGATCAAAAATGGGTCTAACGTTCTTCTATTAGGTTTATTACTATATTCATATCTTTATCACTTCATATTGGTCAAAAAAAAGGCCAATATTCTCTTCATACGAAGCTATTCAAAGTTGGGCAGTTCTTTGTCAAAGTAGTTTGGACCAAGTTTCCGCTGCTCCATTAATGGGTCTAACTTTTTGAGAATAATTTAAAAACTATATTTACACCTTTATAACTTTATATTGGTCCAAAAAAAGGTCGGTATTCATTCTAAAAGCTTTAAATCTCAATTTAAACCTTCATACGAATCTATTGAAAGTTTGGACGATCTTTGTAGTTGAAGTTTGCACAAGGTTTCCGTTGGATAAAAAATGGGTCTAACGTTCTTATATTAGGTTTATTACTATATTTATATATTTATCACTTCATATTGGACCAAAAAGAGGCCAATATTCTCTTCATACGAAGCTATTCAAAGTTGGGCAATTCTTTGCCTAAGTAGTTTGAACCAAGATTCCGTTGCTCCAATAATGGGTATAACTTTTTGAGAATTATTTAAAAACTATATTTACACCTTATTAACATTATATTGGTCCATAAAAAGGCCGGTATTCATTCTAAAAGCTTTAAATCTCAATTTAAACCTTCATACGAATCTATTGAAAGTTTGAACGATCTTTGTAGTAGAAGTTTGCACAAGTTTTCCGTTGGATCAAAAATGGGTCTAATGTTCTTATATTAGGTTTATTACTCTATTTATATCTTTATCACTTCATATTGGTCCAAAAAAAGGCCAATATTCTCTTCATACGAAGCTATTCAAAGTTGGGCAGTTCTTTGTCAAAGTAGTTTGGACCAAGTTTCCGCTGCTCCATTAATGGGTCTAACTTTTTGAGAATAATTTAAAAACTATATTTACACCTTTATAACTTTATATTGGTCCAAAAAAAGGTCGGTATTCATTCTAAAAGCTTTAAATCTCAATTTAAACCTTCATACGAATCTATTAAAAGTTTGGACGATCTTTGTAGTAGAAGTTTGCACAAGGTTTCCGTTGGATCAAAAATGGGTCTAACGTTCTTATATTAGGTTTATTACTATATTTATATCTTTATCACTTCATATTGGTCCAAAAAAAGGCCAATATTCTCTTCATACGAAGCTATTCAAAGTTGGGCTGTTCTTTGTCAAAGTAGTTTGGACCAAGTATCCGTTGCTCCAATAATGGGTATAACTTTTTGAGAATTATTTAAAAACTATATTTACACCTTATTAACTTTATATTGGTCCAAAAAAAGGCCGGTATTTATTCTAAAAGCTTTAAATCTCAATTTAAACCTTCATACGAATCTATTGAAAGTTTGGACGATCTTTGTAGTAGAATTTTGCACAAGTTTTCCGTTGGATAAAAAATGGGTCTAACGTTCTTATATTAGGTTTATTACTATATTTATATATTTATCACTTCATATTGGACCAAAAAGAGGCCAACATTCTCTTCATACGAAGCTATTCAAAGTTGGGCTCTTCTTTGTCAAAGTAGTTTGGACCAAGTTTCCGTTGCTCCAATAATGGGTATAACTTTTTGAGAATTATTTAAAAACTATATTTACACCTTATTAACTTTATATTGGTCCATAAAAAGGCCGGTATTCATTCTTAAAGCTTTAAATCTCAATTTAAACCTTCATACGAATTTATTGAAAGTTTGGACGATCTTTGTAGTAGAAGTTTGCACAAGTTTTCCGTTGGATAAAAAATGGGTCTAACGTTCTTATATTAGGTTTATTACTATATTTATATATTTATCACTTCATATTGGACCAAAAAAAGTACAATATTCTCTTCATACGAAGCTATTCAAAGTTGGCAATTCTTTGCCAAAGTAGTTTGGACCAAGATTCCGTTGCTCCAATAATGGGTATAACTTTTTGAGAATTATTTAAAAACTATATTTACACCTTATAAACTTTATATTGGTCCATAAAAAGGCCGGTATTCATTCTAAAAGCTTTAAATCTCAATTTAAACCTTCATACGAATCTATTGAAAGTTTGGACGATCTTTGTAGTAGAAGTTTGCACAAGTTTTCCGTTGGATCAAAAATGGGTCTAACGTTCTTATATTAGGTTTATTACTATATTTATATATTTATCACTTCATATTGGACCAAAAAGAGGCCAACATTCCCTTCATACGAAGCTATTCAAAGTTGGGCTCTTCTTTGTCAAAGTAGTTTGGACCAAGTTTCCGTTGCTCCAATAATGGGTATAACTTTTTGAGAATTATTTAAAAACTATATTTACACCTTATTAACTTTATATTGGTCCAAAAAAAGGCCGGTATTCATTCTAAAAGCTTTAAATCTCAATTTAAATCTTCATACGAATCTATTGAAAGTTTGGACGATCTTTGTAGTATAAGGTTGCACAAGTTTTCCGTTGGATCAAAAATGGGTCTAACGTTCTTATATTAGGTTTATTACTATATTTATATCTTTATCACTTCATATTGGTCCCAAAAAAGGCCAATATTCTCTTCATAAGAAGCTATTCAAAGTTGGGCTGTTCTTTGTCAAAGTAGTTTGGACCAAGTTTCCGTTGTTCCAATAATGGGTATAACTTTTTGAGAATTATTTAAAAACTATATTTACACCTTATTAACTTTATATTGGTCCATAAAAAGGCCGGTATTCATTCTAAAAGGTTTAAATCTCAATTTAAACCTTCATACGAATCTATTGAAAGTTTGGACGATCTTTGTCGTAGAAGTTTGCACAAGTTTTCCGTTGGATCAAAAATGGGTCTAACGTTCTTCTATTAGGTTTATTACTATATTCATATCTTTATCACTTCATATTGGTCAAAAAAAGGCCAATATTCTCTTCATACGAAGCTATTCAAAGTTGGGCAGTTCTTTGTCAAAGTAGTTTGGACCAAGTTTCCGCTGCTCCATTAATGGGTCTAACTTTTTGAGAATAATTTAAAAACTATATTTACACCTTTATAACTTTATATTGGTCCAAAAAAAGGTCGGTATTCATTCTAAAAGCTTTAAATCTCAATTTAAACCTTCATACGAATCTATTGAAAGTTTGGACGATCTTTGTAGTAGAAGTTTGCACAAGGTTTCCGTTGGATAAAAAATGGGTCTAACGTTCTTATATTAGGTTTATTACTATATTTATATATTTATCACTTCATATTGGACCAAAAAGAGGCCAATATTCTCTTCATACGAAGCTATTCAAAGTTGGGCAATTCTTTGCCAAAGTAGTTTGGACCAAGATTCCGTTGCTCCAATAATGGGTATAACTTTTTGAGAATTATTTAAAAACTATATTTACACCTTATTAACATTATATTGGTCCATAAAAAGGCCGGTATTCATTCTAAAAGCTTTAAATCTCAATTTAAACCTTCATACGAATCTATTGAAAGTTTGAACGATCTTTGTAGTAGAAGTTTGCACAAGTTTTCCGTTGGATCAAAAATGGGTCTAATGCTCTTATATTAGGTTTATTACTCTATTTATATCTTTATCACTTCATATTGGTCCAAAAAAAGGCCAATATTCTCTTCATACGAAGCTATTCAAAGTTGGGCAGTTCTTTGTCAAAGTAGTTTGGACCAAGTTTCCGCTGCTCCATTAATGGGTCTAACTTTTTGAGAATAATTTAAAAACTATATTTACACCTTTATAACTTTATATTGGTCCAAAAAAAGGTCGGTATTCATTCTAAAAGCTTTAAATCTAAATTTAAACCTTCATACGAATCTATTGAAAGTTTGGACGATCTTTGTAGTAGAAGTTTGCACAAGGTTTCCGTTGGATCAAAAATGGGTCTAACGTTCTTATATTAGGTTTATTACTATATTTATATCTTTATCACTTCATATTGGTCCAAAAAAAGGCCAATATTCTCTTCATACGAAGCTATTCAAAGTTGGGCTGTTCTTTGTCAAAGTAGTTTGGACCAAGTATCCGTTGCTCCAATAATGGGTATAACTTTTTGAGAATTATTTAAAAACTATATTTACACCTTATTAACTTTATATTGGTCCAAAAAAAGGCCGGTATTCATTCTAAAAGCTTTAAATCTCAATTTAAACCTTCATACGAATCTATTGAAAGTTTGGACGATCTTTGTAGTAGAATTTTGCACAAGTTTTCCGTTGGATAAAAAATGGGTCTAACGTTCTTATATTAGGTTTATTACTATATTTATATATTTATCACTTCATATTGGACCAAAAAGAGGCCAACATTCTCTTCATACGAAGCTATTCAAAGTTGGGCTCTTCTTTGTCAAAGTAGTTTGGACCAAGTTTCCGTTGCTCCAATAATGGGTATAACTTTTTGAGAATTATTTAAAAACTATATTTACACCTTATTAACTTTATATTGGTCCATAAAAAGGCCGGTATTCATTCTAAAAGCTTTAAATCTCAATTTAAATCTTCATACGAATCTATTGAAAGTTTGGACGATCTTTGTAGTATAAGGTTGCACAAGTTTTCCGTTGGATCAAAAATGGGTCTAACGTTCTTATATTAGGTTTATTACTATATTTATATCTTTATCACTTCATATTGGTCCCAAAAAAGGCCAATATTCTCTTCATAAGAAGCTATTCAAAGTTGGGCTGTTCTTTGTCAAAGTAGTTTGGACCAAGTTTCCGTTGTTCCAATAATGGGTATAACTTTTTGAGAATTATTTAAAAACTATATTTACACCTTATTAACTTTATATTGGTCCATAAAAAGGCCGGTATTCATTCTAAAAGGTTTAAATCTCAATTTAAACCTTCATACGAATCTATTGAAAGTTTGGACGATCTTTGTCGTAGAAGTTTGCACAAGTTTTCCGTTGGATCAAAAATGGGTCTAACGTTCTTCTATTAGGTTTATTACTATATTCATATCTCTATCACTTCATATTGGTCAAAAAAAGGCCAATATTCTCTTCATACGAAGCTATTCAAAGTTGGGCAGTTCTTTGTCAAAGTAGTTTGGACCAAGTTTCCGCTGCTCCATTAATGGGTCTAACTTTTTGAGAATAATTTAAAAACTATATTTACACCTTTATAACTTTATATTGGTCCAAAAAAAGGTCGGTATTCATTCTAAAAGCTTTAAATCTCAATTTAAACCTTCATACGAATCTATTGAAAGTTTGGACGATCTTTGAAGTAGAAGTTTGCACAAGGTTTCCGTTGGATAAAAAATGGGTCTAACGTTCTTATATTAGGTTTATTACTATATTTATATATTTATCACTTCATATTGGACCAAAAAGAGGCCAACATTCCCTTCATACGAAGCTATTCAAAGTTGGGCTCTTCTTTGTCAAAGTAGTTTGGACCAAGTTTCCGTTGCTCCAATAATGGGTATAACTTTTTGAGAATTATTTAAAAACTATATTTACACCTTTATAACTTTATATTGGTCCATAAAAAGGCCGGTATTCATTCTAAAAGCTTTAAATCTAAATTTAAACCTTCATACGAATCTATTGAAAGTTTGGACGATCTTTGTAGTAGAAGTTTGCACAAGGTTTCCGTTGGATCAAAAATGGGTCTGACGTTCTTATATTAGGTTTATTACTATATTTATATCTTTATCACTTCATATTGGTCCAAAAAAAGTACAATATTCTCTTCATACGAAGCTATTCAAAGTTGGGCTGTTCTTTGTCAAAGTAGTTTGGACCAAGTATCCGTTGCTCCAATAATGGGTATAACTTTTTGAGAATTATTTAAAAACTATATTTACACCTTATTAACTTTATATTGGTCCAAAAAAAGGCCGGTATTCATTCTAAAAGCTTTAAATCTCAATTTAAACCTTCATACGAATCTATTGAAAGTTTGGACGATCTTTGTAGTAGAATTTTGCACAAGTTTTCCGTTGGATAAAAAATGGGTCTAACGTTCTTATATTAGGTTTATTACTATATTTATATCTTTATCACTTCATATTGGTCCCAAAAAAGGCCAATATTCTCTTCATAAGAAGCTATTCAAAGTTGGGCTGTTCTTTGTCAAAGTAGTTTGGACCAAGTTTCCGTTGTTCCAATAATGGGTATAACTTTTTGAGAATTATTTAAAAACTATATTTACACCTTATTAACTTTATATTGGTCCATAAAAAGGCCGGTATTCATTCTAAAAGGTTTAAATCTCAATTTAAACCTTCATACGAATCTATTGAAAGTTTGGACGATCTTTGTCGTAGAAGTTTGCACAAGTTTTCCGTTGGATCAAAAATGGGTCTAACGTTCTTCTATTAGGTTTATTACTATATTCATATCTTTATCACTTCATATTGGTCAAAAAAAGGCCAATATTCTCTTCATACGAAGCTATTCAAAGTTGGGCAGTTCTTTGTCAAAGTAGTTTGGACCAAGTTTCCGCTGCTCCATTAATGGGTCTAACTTTTTGAGAATAATTTAAAAACTATATTTACACCTTTATAACTTTATATTGGTCCAAAAAAAGGTCGGTATTCATTCTAAAAGCTTTAAATCTCAATTTAAACCTTCATACGAATCTATTGAAAGTTTGGACGATCTTTGTAGTAGAAGTTTGCACAAGGTTTCCGTTGGATAAAAAATGGGTCTAACGTTCTTATATTAGGTTTATTACTATATTTATATATTTATCACTTCATATTGGACCAAAAAGAGGCCAATATTCTCTTCATACGTAGCTATTCAAAGTTGGGCAATTCTTTGCCAAAGTAGTTTGGACCAAGATTCCGTTGCTCCAATAATGGGTATAACTTTTTGAGAATTATTTAAAAACTATATTTACACCTTATTAACATTATATTGGTCCATAAAAAGGCCGGTATTCATTCTAAAAGCTTTAAATCTCAATTTAAACCTTCATACGAATCTATTGAAAGTTTGAACGATCTTTGTAGTAGAAGTTTGCACAAGTTTTCCGTTGGATCAAAAATGGGTCTAATGCTTTTATATTAGGTTTATTACTCTATTTATATCTTTATCACTTCATATTGGTCCAAAAAAAGGCCAATATTCTCTTCATACGAAGCTATTCAAAGTTGGGCAGTTCTTTGTCAAAGTAGTTTGGACCAAGTTTCCGCTGCTCCATTAATGGGTCTAACTTTTTGAGAATAATTTAAAAACTATATTTACACCTTTATAACTTTATATTGGTCCAAAAAAAGGTCGGTATTCATTCTAAAAGCTTTAAATCTAAATTTAAACCTTCATACGAATCTATTGAAAGTTTGGACGATCTTTGTAGTAGAAGTTTGCACAAGGTTTCCGTTGGATCAAAAATGGGTCTAACGTTCTTATATTAGGTTTATTACTATATTTATATCTTTATCACTTCATATTGGTCCAAAAAAAGGCCAATATTCTCTTCATACGAAGCTATTCAAAGTTGGGCTGTTCTTTGTCAAAGTAGTTTGGACCAAGTATCCGTTGCCCCAATAATGGGTATAACTTTTTGAGAATTATTTAAAAACTATATTTACACCTTATTAACTTTATATTGGTCCAAAAAAAGGCCGGTATTCATTCTAAAAGCTTTAAATCTCAATTTAAACCTTCATACGAATCTATTGAAAGTTTGGACGATCTTTGTAGTAGAATTTTGCACAAGTTTTCCGTTGGATAAAAAATGGGTCTAACGTTCTTATATTAGGTTTATTACTATATTTATATATTTATCACTTCATATTGGACCAAAAAGAGGCCAACATTCTCTTCATACGAAGCTATTCAAAGTTGGGCTCTTCTTTGTCAAAGTAGTTTGGACTAAGTTTCCGTTGCTCCAATAATGGGTATAACTTTTTGAGAATTATTTAAAAACTATATTTACACCTTATTAACTTTATATTGGTCCATAAAAAGGCCGGTATTCATTCTAAAAGCTTTAAATCTCAATTTAAATCTTCATACGAATCTATTGAAAGTTTGGACGATCTTTGTAGTATAAGGTTGCACAAGTTTTCCGTTGGATCAAAAATGGGTCTAACGTTCTTATATTAGGTTTATTACTATATTTATATCGTTATCACTTCATATTGGTCCAAAAAAAGTCCAATATTCTCTTCATACGAAGCTATTCAAAGTTGGGTTATTCTTTGTCAAAGTAGTTTGGACCAAGTTTCCGTTGCTCCAATAATGGGTATAACTTTTTGAGAATTATTTAAAAACTATATTTACACCTTATTAACTTTATATTGGTCCATAAAAAGGCCGGTATTCATTCTAAAAGCTTTAAATCTCAATTTAAACCTTCATACGAATCTATTGAAAGTTTGGACGATCTTTGTAGTAGAAGTTTGCACAAGTTTTCCGTGGGATAAAAAATGGGTCTAACGTTCTTATATTAGGTTTATTACTATATTTATATATTTATCACTTCATATTGGACCAAAAAGAGGACAATATTCTCTTCATACGAAGCTATTCAAAGTTGGGCAATTCTTTGCCAAAGTAGTTTGGACCAAGATTCCGTTGCTCCAATAATGGGTAAAACTTTTTGAGAATTATTTAAAAACTATATTTACACCTTATTAACTTTATATTGGTCCATAAAAAGGCCGGTATTCATTCTAAAAGCTTTAAATCTCAATTTAAACCTTCATACGAATCTATTGAAAGTTTGGACGATCTTTGTAGTAGAAGTTTGCACAAGTTTTCCGTTGGATCAAAAATGGGTCTAACGTTCTTATATTAGGTTTATTACTATATTTATATCTTTATCACTTCATATTGGTCCAAAAAAAGGCCAATATTCTCTTCATACGAAGCTATTCAAAGTTGGGCAGTTCTTTGTCAAAGTAGTTTGGACCAAGTTTCCGCTGCTCCATTAATGGGTCTAACTTTTTGAGAATAATTTAAAAACTATATTTACACCTATATAATTTGTTATTGGTCCAAAAAAAGGCCGGTATTCATTCTAAAAGCTTTAAATCTCAATTTAAACCTTCATACGAATCTATTGAAAGTTTGGACGATCTTTGTAGTAGAAGTTTGCACAAGTTTTCCGTTGGATCAAAAATGGGTCTAACGTTCTTATATTAGGTTTATTACTATGTTTATATCTTTATCAATTCATATTGGTCCAAAAAAAGTCCAATATTCTCTTCATACGAAGCTATTCAAAGTTGGGCTGTTCTTTGTCAAAGTAGTTTGGACCAAGTTTCCGTTGCTCCAATAATGGGTATAACTTTTTGAGAATTATTTAAAAACTATATTTACACCTTATTAACTTTATATTGGTCCATAAAAAGGCCGGTATTCATTCTAAAAGCTTTAAATCTCAATTTAAACCTTCATACGAATCTATTGAAAGTTTGGACGATCTTTGTAGTAGAAGTTTGCACAAGTTCTCCGTTGGATCAAAAATGGGTCTAACATTCTTATATTAGGTTTATTACTATATTTATATCTTTGTCACTTCATATTGGTCCAAAAAAAGGCCAATATTCTCTTCATACGAAGCTATTCAAAGTTGGGCATTTCTTTGTCAAAGTAGTTTGGACCAAGTTTCCGCTGCTCCATTAATGGGTCTAACTTTTTGAGAATTATTTAAAAACTATATTTACACCTTATTAACTTTATATTGGTCCATAAAAAAGGCCGGTATTCATTCTAAAAGCTTTAAATCTCAATTTAAACATTCATACGAATCTATTGAAAGTTTGGACGATCTTTGTAGTAGAAGTTTGCACAAGTTTTCCGTTGGATCAAAAATGGGTCTAACGTTCTTATATTAGGTTTATTACTATATTTATATCTTTATCACTTCATATTGGTCCAAAAAAAGTCCAATATTCTCTTCATACGAAGCTATTCAAAGTTGGGTTGTTCTTTGTCAAAGTAGTTTGGACCAAGTTTCCGTTGCTCCAATAATGGGTATAACTTTTTGAGAATTATTTAAAAACTATATTTACACCTTATTAACTTTATATTGGTCCATAAAAAAGGCCGGTATTCATTCTAAAAGCTTTAAATCTCAATTTAAATCTTCATACGAATCTATTGAAAGTTTGGACGATCTTTGTAGTATAAGGTTGCACAAGTTTTCCGTTGGATCAAAAATGGGTGTAACGTTCTTATATTAGGTTTATTACTATATTTATATCTTTATCACTTCATATTGGTCCAAAAAAAGGCCAATATTCTCTTCATACGAAGCTATTCAAAGTTGGGCTGTTCTTTGTCAAAGTAGTTTGGACCAAGTTTCCGTTGCTCCAATAATGGGTATAACTTTTTGAGAATTATTTAAAAACTATATTTACACCTTATTAACTTTATATTGGTCCATAAAAAGGCTGGTATTCATTCTAAAAGCTTTAAATCTCAATTTAAACCTTCATACGAATCTATTGAAAGTTTGGACGATCTTTGTCGTAGAAGTTTGCACAAGTTTTCCGTTGGATCAAAAATGGGTCTAACGTTCTTCTATTAGGTTTATTACTATATTCATATCTTTATCACTTCATATTGGTCCAAAAAAAGGCCAATATTCTCTTCATACGAAGCTATTCAAAGTTGGGCAGTTCTTTGTCAAAGTAGTTTGGACCAAGTTTCCGCTGCTCCATTAATGGGTCTAACTTTTTGAGAATAATTTAAAAACTATATTTACACCTTTATAACTTTATATTTTTCCAAAAAAAGGTCGGTATTCATTCTAAAAGCTTTAAATCTCAATTTAAACCTTCATACGAATCTATTGAAAGTTTGGACGATCTTTGTAGTAGAAGTTTGCACAAGGTTTCCGTTGGATAAAAAATGGGTCTAACGTTCTTATATTAGGTTTATTACTATATTTATATCTTTATCACTTCATATTGGTCCAAAAAAAGGCAAATATTCTCTTCATACGAAGCTATTCAAAGTTGGGCTGTTCTTTGTCAAAGTAGTTTGGACCAAGTTTCCGTTGCTCCAATAATGGGTAGAACTTTTTGAGAATTATTTAAAAACTATATTTACACCTTATTAACTTTATATTGGTCCATAAAAAGGCCGGTATTCATTCTAAAAGCTTTAAATCTCAATTTAAACCTTCTTACGAATCTACTGAAAGTTTGGCCGATCTTTGTAGTAGAAGTTTGCACAAGTTCTCCGTTGGATAAAAAATGGGTCTAACGTTCTTATATTAGGTTTATTACTATATTTATATCTTTATCACTTCATATTGGTCCAAAAAAAGACCAATATTCTCTTCATACGAAGCTATTCAAAGTTGGGCAGTTCTTTGTCAAAGTAGTTTGGACCAAGTTTCCGCTGCTCCATTAATGGGTCTAACTTTTTGAGAATAATTTAAAAACTATATTTACACCTATATAATTTGTTATTGGTCCAAAAAAAGGCCGGTATTCATTCTAAAAGCTTTAAATCTCAATTTAAACCTTCATACGAATCTATTGAAAGTTTGGACGATCTTTGTAGTAGAAGTTTGCACAAGTTTTCCGTTGGATCAAAAATGGGTCTAACGTTCTTATATTAGGTTTATTACTATATTTATATCTTTATCACTTCATATTGGTCCAAAAAAAGTCCAATATTCTCTTCATACGAAGCTATTCAAAGTTGGGATGTTCTTTGTCAAAGTAGTTTGGACCAAGTTTCCGTTGCTCCAATAATGGGTATAACTTTTTGAGAATTATTTAAAAACTATATTTACACCTTATTAACTTTATATTGGTCCATAAAAAAGGCCGGTATTCATTCTAAAAGCTTTAAATCTCAATTTAAATCTTCATACGAATCTATTGAAAGTTTGGACGATCTTTGTAGTATAAGGTTGCACAAGTTTTCCGTTGGATCAAAAATGGGTCTAACGTTCTTATATTAGGTTTATTACTATATTTATATCTTTATCACTTCATATTGGTCCAAAAAAAGGCCAATATTCTCTTCATACGAAGCTATTCAAAGTTGGGCTGTTCTTTGTCAAAGTAGTTTGGACCAAGTTTCCGTTGCTCCAATAATGGGTATAACTTTTTGAGAATTATTTAAAAACTATATTTACACCTTATTAACTTTATATTGGTCCATAAAAAGGCCGGTATTCATTCTAAAAGCTTTAAATCTCAATTTAAACCTTCATACGAATCTATTGAAAGTTTGGACGATCTTTGTCGTAGAAGTTTGCACAAGTTTTCCGTTGGATCAAAAATGGGTCTAACGTTCTTCTATTAGGTTTATTACTATATTCATATCTTTATCACTTCATATTGGTCCAAAAAAAGGCCAATATTCTCTTCATACGAAGCTATTCAAAGTTGGGCAGTTCTTTGTCAAAGTAGTTTGGACCAAGTTTCCGCTGCTCCATTAATGGGTCTAACTTTTTGAGAATAATTTAAAAACTATATTTACACCTTTATAACTTTATATTTTTCCAAAAAAAGGTCGGTATTCATTCTAAAAGCTTTAAATCTCAATTTAAACCTTCATACGAATCTATTGAAAGTTTGGACGATCTTTGTAGTAGAAGTTTGCACAAGGTTTCCGTTGGATAAAAAATGGGTCTAACGTTCTTATATTAGGTTTATTACTATATTTATATCTTTATCACTTCATATTGGTCCAAAAAAAGGCAAATATTCTCTTCATACGAAGCTATTCAAAGTTGGGCTGTTCTTTGTCAAAGTAGTTTGGACCAAGTTTCCGTTGCTCCAATAATGGGTAGAACTTTTTGAGAATTATTTAAAAACTATATTTACACCTTATTAACTTTATATTGGTCCATAAAAAGGCCGGTATTCATTCTAAAAGCTTTAAATCTCAATTTAAACCTTCATACGAATCTACTGAAAGTTTGGCCGATCTTTGTAGTAGAAGTTTGCACAAGTTCTCCGTTGGATAAAAAATGGGTCTAACGTTCTTAAATTAGGTTTATTACTATATTTATATCTTTATCACTTCATATTGGTCCAAAAAAAGACCAATATTCTCTTCATACGAAGCTATTCAAAGTTGGGCAGTTCTTTGTCAAAGTAGTTTGGACCAAGTTTCCGCTGCTCCATTAATGGGTCTAACTTTTTGAGAATAATTTAAAAACTATATTTACACCTATATAATTTGTTATTGGTCCAAAAAAAGGCCGGTATTCATTCTAAAAGCTTTAAATCTCAATTTAAACCTTCATACGAATCTATTGAAAGTTTGGACGATCTTTGTAGTAGAAGTTTGCACAAGTTTTCCGTTGGATCAAAAATGGGTCTAACGTTCTTATATTAGGTTTATTACTATATTTATATCTTTATCACTTCATATTGGTCCAAAAAAAGTCCAATATTCTCTTCATACGAAGCTATTCAAAGTTGGGATGTTCTTTGTCAAAGTAGTTTGGACCAAGTTTCCGTTGCTCCAATAATGGGTATAACTTTTTGAGAATTATTTAAAAACTATATTTACACCTTATTAACTTTATATTGGTCCATAAAAAAGGCCGGTATTCATTCTAAAAGCTTTAAATCTCAATTTAAATCTTCATACGAATCTATTGAAAGTTTGGACGATCTTTGTAGTATAAGGTTGCACAAGTTTTCCGTTGGATCAAAAATGGGTCTAACGTTCTTATATTAGGTTTATTACTATATTTATATCTTTATCACATCATATTGGTCCAAAAAAAGGCCAATATTCTCTTCATACGAAGCTATTCAAAGTTGGGCTGTTCTTTGTCAAAGTAGTTTGGACCAAGTTTCCGTTGCTCCAATAATGGGTATAACTTTTTGAGAATTATTTAAAAACTATATTTACACCTTATTAACTTTATATTGGTCCATAAAAAGGCCAGTATTCATTCTAAAAGCTTTAAATCTCAATTTAAACCTTCATACGAATCTATTGAAAGTTTGGACGATCTTTGTCGTAGAAGTTTGCACAAGTTTTCCGTTGGATCAAAAATGGGTCTAACGTTCTTCTATTAGGTTTATTACTATATTCATATCTTTATCACTTCATATTGGTCCAAAAAAAGGCCAATATTCTCTTCATACGAAGCTATTCAAAGTTGGGCAGTTCTTTGTCAAAGTAGTTTGGACCAAGTTTCCGCTGCTCCATTAATGGGTCTAACTTTTTGAGAATAATTTAAAAACTATATTTACACCTTTATAACTTTATATTTTTCCAAAAAAAGGTCGGTATTCATTCTAAAAGCTTTAAATCTCAATTTAAACCTTCATACGAATCTATTGAAAGTTTGGACGATCTTTGTAGTAGAAGTTTGCACAAGGTTTCCGTTGGATAAAAAATGGGTCTAACGTTCTTATATTAGGTTTATTACTATATTTATATCTTTATCACTTCATATTGGTCCAAAAAAAGGCAAATATTCTCTTCATACGAAGCTATTCAAAGTTGGGCTGTTCTTTGTCAAAGTAGTTTGGACCAAGTTTCCGTTGCTCCAATAATGGGTAGAACTTTTTGAGAATTATTTAAAAACTATATTTACACCTTATTAACTTTATATTGGTCCATAAAAAGGCCGGTATTCATTCTAAAAGCTTTAAATCTCAATTTAAACCTTCATACGAATCTACTGAAAGTTTGGCCGATCTTTGTAGTAGAAGTTTGCACAAGTTCTCCGTTGGATAAAAAATGGGTCTAACGTTCTTATATTAGGTTTATTACTATATTTATATCTTTATCACTTCATATTGGTCCAAAAAAAGACCAATATTCTCTTCATACGAAGCTATTCAAAGTTGGGCAGTTCTTTGTCAAAGTAGTTTGGACCAAGTTTCCGCTGCTCCATTAATGGGTCTAACTTTTTGAGAATAATTTAAAAACTATATTTACACCTATATAATTTGTTATTGGTCCAAAAAAAGGCCGGTATTCATTCTAAAAGCTTTAAATCTCAATTTAAACCTTCATATGAATCTATTGAAAGTTTGGACGATCTTTGTAGTAGAAGTTTGCACAAGTTTTCCGTTGGATCAAAAATGGGTCTAACGTTCTTATATTAGGTTTATTACTATATTTATATCTTTATCACTTCATATTGGTCCAAAAAAAGGCCAATATTCTCTTCATACGAAGCTATTCAAAGTTGGGCTGTTCTTTGTCAAAGTAGTTTGGACCAAGTTTCCATTGCTCCAATAATGGGTATAACTTTTTGAGAATTATTTAAAAACTATATTTACACCTTATTAACTTTATATTGGTCCATAAAAAGGCCGGTATTCATTCTAAAAGCTTTAAATCTCAATTTAAACCTTCATACGAATCTATTGAAAGTTTGGACGATCTTTGTCGTAGAAGTTTGCACAAGTTTTCCGTTGGATCAAAAATGGGTCTAACGTTCTTCTATTAGGTTTATTACTATATTCATATCTTTATCACTTCATATTGGTCCAAAAAAAGGCCAATATTCTCTTCATACGAAGCTATTCAAAGTTGGGCAGTTCTTTGTCAAAGTAGTTTGGACCAAGTTTCCGCTGCTCCATTAATGGGTCTAACTTTTTGAGAATAATTTAAAAACTATATTTACACCTTTATAACTTTATATTTTTCCAAAAAAAGGTCGGTATTCATTCTAAAAGCTTTAAATCTCAATTTAAACCTTCATACGAATCTATTGAAAGTTTGGACGATCTTTGTAGTAGAAGTTTGCACAAGGTTTCCGTTGGATAAAAAATGGGTCTAACGTTCTTATATTAGGTTTATTACTATATTTATATCTCTATCACTTCATATTGGTCCAAAAAAAGGCAAATATTCTCTTCATACGAAGCTATTCAAAGTTGGGCTGTTCTTTGTCAAAGTAGTTTGGACCAAGTTTCCGTTGCTCCAATAATGGGTAGAACTTTTTGAGAATTATTTAAAAACTATATTTACACCTTATTAACTTTATATTGGTCCATAAAAAGGCCGGTATTCATTCTAAAAGCTTTAAATCTCAATTTAAACCTTCATACGAATCTACTGAAAGTTTGGCCGATCTTTGTAGTAGAAGTTTGCACAAGTTCTCCGTTGGATAAAAAATGGGTCTAACGTTCTTATATTAGGTTTATTACTATATTTACATCTTTATCACTTCATATTGGTCCATAAAAAGACCAATATTCTCTTCATACGAAGCTATTCAATGTTGGGCAGTTCTTTGTCAAAGTAGTTTGGACCAAGTTTCCGCTGCTCCATTAATGGGTCTAACTTTTTGAGAATAATTTAAAAACTATATTTACACCTATATAATTTGTTATTGGTCCAAAAAAAGGCCGGTATTCATTCTAAAAGCTTTAAATCTCAATTTAAACCTTCATACGAATCTATTGAAAGTTTGGACGATCTTTGTAGTAGAAGTTTGCACAAGTTTTCCGTTGGATCAAAAATGGGTCTAACGTTCTTATATTAGGTTTATTACTATATTTATATCTTTATCACTTCATATTGGTCCAAAAAAAGTCCAATATTCTCTTCATACGAAGCTATTCAAAGTTGGGATGTTCTTTGTCAAAGTAGTTTGGACCAAGTTTCCGTTGCTCCAATAATGGGTATAACTTTTTGAGAATTATTTAAAAACTATATTTACACCTTATTAACTTTATATTGGTCCATAAAAAAGGCCGGTATTCATTCTAAAAGCTTTAAATCTCAATTTAAATCTTCATACGAATCTATTGAAAGTTTGGACGATCTTTGTAGTATAAGGTTGCACAAGTTTTCCGTTGGATCAAAAATGGGTCTAACGTTCTTATATTAGGTTTATTACTATATTTATATCTTTATCACTTCATATTGGTCCAAAAAAAGGCCAATATTCTCTTCATACGAAGCTATTCAAAGTTGGGCTGTTCTTTGTCAAAGTAGTTTGGACCAAGTTTCCGTTGCTCCAATAATGGGTATAACTTTTTGAGAATTATTTAAAAACTATATTTACACCTTAGTAACTTTATATTGGTCCATAAAAAGGCCGGTATTCATTCTAAAAGCTTTAAATCTCAATTTAAACCTTCATACGAATCTATTGAAAGTTTGGACGATCTTTGTCGTAGAAGTTTGCACAAGTTTTCCGTTGGATAAAAAATGGGTCTAACGTTCTTCTATTAGGTTTATTACTATATTCATATCTTTATCACTTCATATTGGTCCAAAAAAAGGCCAATATTCTCTTCATACGAAGCTATTCAAAGTTGGGCAGTTCTTTGTCAAAGTAGTTTGGACCAAGTTTCCGCTGCTCCATTAATGGGTCTAACTTTTTGAGAATAATTTAAAAACTATATTTACACCTTTATAACTTTATATTGGTCCAAAAAAAGGTCGGTATTCATTCTAAAAGCTTTAAATCTCAATTTAAACCTTCATACAAATCTATTGAAAGTTTGGACGATCTTTGTAGTAGAAGTTTGCACAAGGTTTCCGTTGGATCAAAAATGGGTCTAACGTTCTTATATTAGGTTTATTACTATATTTATATCTTTATCACTTCGTATTGGTCCAAAAAAAGGCAAATATTCTCTTCATACGAAGCTATTCAAAGTTGGGCTGTTCTTTGTCAAAGTAGTTTGGACCAAGTTTCCGTTGCTCCAATAATGGGTAGAACTTTTTGAGAATTATTTAAAAACTATATTTACACCTTATTAACTTTATATTGGTCCATAAAAAGGCCGGTATTCATTCTAAAAGCTTTAAATCTCAATTTAAACATTCATACGAATCTATTGAAAGTTTGGACGATCTTTGTAGTAGAAGTTTGCACAAGTTCTCCGTTGGATCAAAAATGGGTCTAACGTTCTTATATTAGGTTTATTACTATATTTATATCTTTATCACTTCATATTGGTCCATAAAAAGACCAATATTCTCTTCATACGAAGCTATTCAATGTTGGGCAGTTCTTTGTCAAAGTAGTTTGGACCAAGTTTCCGCTGCTCCATTAATGGGTCTAACTTTTTGAGAATAATTTAAAAACTATATTTACACCTATATAATTTGTTATTGGTCCAAAAAAAGGCCGGTATTCATTCTAAAAGCTTTAAATCTCAATTTAAACCTTCATACGAATCTATTGAAAGTTTGGACGATCTTTGTAGTAGAAGTTTGCACAAGTTTTCCGTTGGATCAAAAATGGGTCTAACGTTCTTATATTAGGTTTATTACTATATTTATATCTTTATCACTTCATATTGGTCCAAAAAAAGTCCAATATTCTCTTCATACGAAGCTATTCAAAGTTGGGATGTTCTTTGTCAAAGTAGTTTGGACCAAGTTTCCGTTGCTCCAATAATGGGTATAACTTTTTGAGAATTATTTAAAAACTATATTTACACCTTATTAACTTTATATTGGTCCATAAAAAAGGCCGGTATTCATTCTAAAAGCTTTAAATCTCAATTTAAATCTTCATACGAATCTATTGAAAGTTTGGACGATCTTTGTAGTATAAGGTTGCACAAGTTTTCCGTTGGATCAAAAATGGGTCTAACGTTCTTATATTAGGTTTATTACTATATTTATATCTTTATCACTTCATATTGGTCCAAAAAAAGGCCAATATTCTCTTCATACGAAGCTATTCAAAGTTGGGCTGTTCTTTGTCAAAGTAGTTTGGACCAAGTTTCCGTTGCTCCAATAATGGGTATAACTTTTTGAGAATTATTTAAAAACTATATTTACACCTTAGTAACTTTATATTGGTCCATAAAAAGGCCGGTATTCATTCTAAAAGCTTTAAATCTCAATTTAAACCTTCATACGAATCTATTGAAAGTTTGGACGATCTTTGTCGTAGAAGTTTGCACAAGTTTTCCGTTGGATAAAAAATGGGTCTAACGTTCTTCTATTAGGTTTATTACTATATTCATATCTTTATCACTTCATATTGGTCCAAAAAAAGGCCAATATTCTCTTCATACGAAGCTATTCAAAGTTGGGCAGTTCTTTGTCAAAGTAGTTTGGACCAAGTTTCCGCTGCTCCATTAATGGGTCTAACTTTTTGAGAATAATTTAAAAACTATATTTACACCTTTATAACTTTATATTGGTCCAAAAAAAGGTCGGTATTCATTCTAAAAGCTTTAAATCTCAATTTAAACCTTCATACAAATCTATTGAAAGTTTGGACGATCTTTGTAGTAGAAGTTTGCACAAGGTTTCCGTTGGATCAAAAATGGGTCTAACGTTCTTATATTAGGTTTATTACTATATTTATATCTTTATCACTTCGTATTGGTCCAAAAAAAGGCAAATATTCTCTTCATACGAAGCTATTCAAAGTTGGGCAGTTCTTTGTCAAAGTAGTTTGGACCAAGTTTCCGTTGCTCCGATAATGGGTAGAACTTTTTGAGAATTATTTAAAAACTATATTTACACCTTATTAACTTTATATTGGTCCATAAAAAGGCCGGTATTCATTCTAAAAGCTTTAAATCTCAATTTAAACATTCATACGAATCTATTGAAAGTTTGGACGATCTTTGTAGTAGAAGTTTGCACAAGTTCTCCGTTGGATCAAAAATGGGTCTAACGTTCTTATATTAGGTTTATTACTATATTTATATCTTTATCACTTCATATTGGTCCAAAAAAAGGCCAATATTCTCTTCATAACAAGCTATTCAAAGTTGGGCAGTTCTTTGTCAAAGTAGTTTGGACCAAGTTTCCGTTGCCCCATTAATGGGTCTAACTTTTTGAGAATAATTTAAAAACTATATTTACACCTATATAATTTGTTATTGGTCCAAAAAAAGGCCGGTATTCATTCTAAAAGCTTTAAATCTCAATTTAAACCTTCATACGAATCTATTGAAAGTTTGGACGATCTTTGTAGTAGAAGTTTGCACAAGTTTTCCGTTGGATCAAAAATGGGTCTAACGTTCTTATATTAGGTTTATTACTATATTTATATCTTTATCACTTCATATTGGTCCAAAAAAAGTCCAATATTCTCTTCATACGAAGCTATTCAAAGTTGGGTTATTCTTTGTCAAAGTAGTTTGGACCAAGTTTCCGTTGCTCCAATAATGGGTATAACTTTTTGAGAATTATTTAAAAACTATATTTACACCTTATTAACTTTATATTGGTCCATAAAAAGGCCGGTATTCATTCTAAAAGCTTTAAATCTCAATTTAAACCTTCATACGAATCTATTGAAAGTTTGGACGATCTTTGTAGTAGAAGTTTGCACAAGTTTTCCGTTGGATCAAAAATGGGTCTAACGTTCTTATATTAGGTTTATTACTATATTTATATCTTTATCACTTCGTATTGGTCCAAAAAAAGGCAAATATTCTCTTCATACGAAGCTATTCAAAGTTGGGCAGTTCTTTGTCAAAGTAGTTTGGACCAAGTTTCCGTTGCTCCGATAATGGGTAGAACTTTTTGAGAATTATTTAAAAACTATATTTACACCTTATTAACTTTATATTGGTCCATAAAAAGGCCGGTATTCATTCTAAAAGCTTTAAATCTCAATTTAAACATTCATACGAATCTATTGAAAGTTTGGACGATCTTTGTAGTAGAAGTTTGCACAAGTTCTCCGTTGGATCAAAAATGGGTCTAACGTTCTTATATTAGGTTTATTACTATATTTATATCTTTATCACTTCATATTGGTCCAAAAAAAGGCCAATATTCTCTTCATAACAAGCTATTCAAAGTTGGGCAGTTCTTTGTCAAAGTAGTTTGGACCAAGTTTCCGTTGCCCCATTAATGGGTCTAACTTTTTGAGAATAATTTAAAAACTATATTTACACCTATATAATTTGTTATTGGTCCAAAAAAAGGCCGGTATTCATTCTAAAAGCTTTAAATCTCAATTTAAACCTTCATACGAATCTATTGAAAGTTTGGACGATCTTTGTAGTAGAAGTTTGCACAAGTTTTCCGTTGGATCAAAAATGGGTCTAACGTTCTTATATTAGGTTTATTACTATATTTATATCTTTATCACTTCATATTGGTCCAAAAAAAGTCCAATATTCTCTTCATACGAAGCTATTCAAAGTTGGGTTATTCTTTGTCAAAGTAGTTTGGACCAAGTTTCCGTTGCTCCAATAATGGGTATAACTTTTTGAGAATTATTTAAAAACTATATTTACACCTTATTAACTTTATATTGGTCCATAAAAAGGCCGGTATTCATTCTAAAAGCTTTAAATCTCAATTTAAACCTTCATACGAATCTATTGAAAGTTTGGACGATCTTTGTAGTAGAAGTTTGCACAAGTTTTCCGTTGGATCAAAAATAGGTCTAACGTTCTTATATTAGGTTTATTACTATATTTATATCTTTATCACTTCGTATTGGTCCAAAAAAAGGCAAATATTCTCTTCATACGAAGCTATTCAAAGTTGGGCTGTTCTTTGTCAAAGTAGTTTGGACCAAGTTTCCGTTGCTCCGATAATGGGTAGAACTTTTTGAGAATTATTTAAAAACTATATTTACACCTTATTAACTTTATATTGGTCCATAAAAAGGCCGGTATTCATTCTAAAAGCTTTAAATCTCAATTTAAACCTTCATACGAATCTATTGAAAGTTTGGACGATCTTTGTAGTAGAAGTTTGCACAAGTTTTCCGTTGGATCAAAAATAGGTCTAACGTTCTTATATTAGGTTTATTACTATATTTATATCTTTATCACTTCGTATTGGTCCAAAAAAAGGCAAATATTCTCTTCATACGAAGCTATTCAAAGTTGGGCTGTTCTTTGTCAAAGTAGTTTGGACCAAGTTTCCGTTGCTCCGATAATGGGTAGAACTTTTTGAGAATTATTTAAAAACTATATTTACACCTTATTAACTTTATATTGGTCCATAAAAAGGCCGGTATTCATTCTAAAAGCTTTAAATCTCAATTTAAACCTTCATACGAATCTATTGAAAGTTTGGACGATCTTTGTAGTAGAAGTTTGCACAAGTTTTCCGTTGGATAAAAAATGGGTCTAACGTTCTTATATTAGGTTTATTACTATATTTATATATTTATCACTTCATATTGGACCAAAAAGAGGACAATATTCTCTTCATACGAAGCTATTCAAAGTTGGGCAATTCTTTGCCAAAGTAGTTTGGACCAAGATTCCGTTGCTCCAATAATGGGTAAAACTTTTTGAGAATTATTTAAAAACTATATTTACACCTTATTAACTTTATATTGGTCCATAAAAAGGCCGGTATTCATTCTAAAAGCTTTAAATCTCAATTTAAACCTTCATACGAATCTATTGAAAGTTTGGACGATCTTTGTAGTAGAAGTTTGCACAAGTTTTCCGTTGGATCAAAAATGGGTCTAACGTTCTTATATTAGGTTTATTACTATATTTATATCTTTATCACTTCATATTGGTCCAAAAAAAGGCCAATATTCTCTTCATACGAAGCTATTCAAAGTTGGGCAGTTCTTTGTCAAAGTAGTTTGGACCAAGTTTCCGCTGCTCCATTAATGGGTCTAACTTTTTGAGAATAATTTAAAAACTATATTTACACCTATATAATTTGTTATTGGTCCAAAAAAAGGCCGGTATTCATTCTAAAAGCTTTAAATCTCAATTTAAACCTTCATACGAATCTATTGAAAGTTTGGACGATCTTTGTAGTAGAAGTTTGCACAAGTTTTCCGTTGGATCAAAAATGGGTCTAACGTTCTTATATTAGGTTTATTACTATATTTATATCTTTATCACTTCATATTGGTCCAAAAAAAGTCCAATATTCTCTTCATACGAAGCTATTCAAAGTTGGGATGTTCTTTGTCAAAGTAGTCTGGACCAAGTTTCCGTTGCTCCAATAATGGGTATAACTTTTTGAGAATTATTTAAAAACTATATTTACACCTTATTAACTTTATATTGGTCCATAAAAAAGGCCGGTATTCATTCTAAAAGCTTTAAATCTCAATTTAAATCTTCATACGAATCTATTGAAAGTTTGGACGATCTTTGTAGTATAAGGTTGCACAAGTTTTCCGTTGGATCAAAAATGGGTCTAACGTTCTTATATTAGGTTTATTACTATATTTATATCTTTATCACTTCATATTGGTCCAAAAAAAGTCCAATATTCTCTTCATACGAAGCTATTCAAAGTTGGGATGTTCTTTGTCAAAGTAGTTTGGACCAAGTTTCCGTTGCTCCAATAATGGGTATAACTTTTTGACAATTATTTAAAAACTATATTTACACCTTATTAACTTTATATTGGTCCATAAAAAAGGCCGGTATTCATTCTAAAAGCTTTAAATCTCAATTTAAATCTTCATACGAATCTATTGAAAGTTTGGACGATCTTTGTAGTATAAGGTTGCACAAGTTTTCCGTTGGATCAAAAATGGGTCTAACGTTCTTATATTAGGTTTATTACTATATTTATATCTTTATCACTTCATATTGGTCCAAAAAAAGGCCAATATTCTCTTCATACGAAGCTATTCAAAGTTGGGCTGTTCTTTGTCAAAGTAGTTTGGACCAAGTTTCCGTTGCTCCAATAATGGGTATAACTTTTTGAGAATTATTTAAAAACTATATTTACACCTTATTAACTTTATATTGGTCCATAAAAAGGCCGGTATTCATTCTAAAAGCTTTAAATCTCAATTTAAACCTTCATACGAATCTATTGAAAGTTTGGACGATCTTTGTCGTAGAAGTTTGCACAAGTTTTCCGTTGGATAAAAAATGGGTCTAACGTTCTTCTATTAGGTTTATTACTATATTCATATCTTTATCACTTCATATTGGTCCAAAAAAAGGCCAATATTCTCTTCATACGAAGCTATTCAAAGTTGGGCAGTTCTTTGTCAAAGTAGTTTGGACCAAGTTTCCGATGCTCCATTAATGGGTATAACTTTTTGAGAATAATTTAAAAACTATATTTACACCTTTATAACTTTATATTGGTCCAAAAAAAGGTCGGTATTCATTCTAAAAGCTTTAAATCTCAATTTAAACCTTCATACGAATCTATTGAAAGTTTGGACGATCTTTGTAGTAGAAGTTTGCACAAGGTTTCCGTTGGATCAAAAATGGGTCTAACGTTCTTCTATTAGGTTTATTACTATATTCATATCTTTATCACTTCATATTGGTCCAAAAAAAGTCCAATATTCTCTTCATACGAAGCTATTCAAAGTTGGGTTATTCTTTGTCAAAGTAGTTTGGACCAAGTTTCCGTTGCTCCAATAATGGGTATAACTTTTTGAGAATTATTTAAAAACTATATTTACACCTTATTAACTTTATATTGGTCCATAAAAAGGCCGGTATTCATTCTAAAAGCTTTAAATCTCAATTTAAACCTTCATACGAATCTATTGAAAGTTTGGACGATCTTTGTAGTAGAAGTTTGCACAAGTTTTCCGTTGGATCAAAAATAGGTCTAACGTTCTTATATTAGGTTTATTACTATATTTATATCTTTATCACTTCGTATTGGTCCAAAAAAAGGCAAATATTCTCTTCATACGAAGCTATTCAAAGTTGGGCTGTTCTTTGTCAAAGTAGTTTGGACCAAGTTTCCGTTGCTCCGATAATGGGTAGAACTTTTTGAGAATTATTTAAAAACTATATTTACACCTATATAATTTGTTATTGGTCCAAAAAAAGGCCGGTATTCATTCTAAAAGCTTTAAATCTCAATTTAAACCTTCATACGAATCTATTGAAAGTTTGGACGATCTTTGTAGTAGAAGTTTGCACAAGTTTTCCGTTGGATCAAAAATGGGTCTAACGTTCTTATATTAGGTTTATTACTATATTTATATCTTTATCACTTCATATTGGTCCAAAAAAAGTCCAATATTCTCTTCATACGTAGCTATTCAAAGTTGGGATGTTCTTTGTCAAAGTAGTTTGGACCAAGTTTCCGTTGCTCCAATAATGGGTATAACTTTTTGAGAATTATTTAAAAACTATATTTACACCTTATTAACTTTATATTGGTCCATAAAAAAGGCCGGTATTCATTCTAAAAGCTTTAAATCTCAATTTAAATCTTCATACGAATCTATTGAAAGTTTGGACGATCTTTGTAGTATAAGGTTGCACAAGTTTTCCGTTGGATCAAAAATGGGTCTAACGTTCTTATATTAGGTTTATTACTATATTTATATCTTTATCACTTCATATTGGTCCAAAAAAAGGCCAATATTCTCTTCATACGAAGCTATTCAAAGTTGGGCTGTTCTTTGTCAAAGTAGTTTGGACCAAGTTTCCGTTGCTCCAATAATGGGTATAACTTTTTGAGAATTATTTAAAAACTATATTTACACCTTATTAACTTTATATTGGTCCATAAAAAGGCCGGTATTCATTCTAAAAGCTTTAAATCTCAATTTAAACCTTCATACGAATCTATTGAAAGTTTGGACGATCTTTGTCGTAGAAGTTTGCACAAGTTTTCCGTTGGATAAAAAATGGGTCTAACGTTCTTCTATTAGGTTTATTACTATATTCATATCTTTATCACTTCATATTGGTCCAAAAAAAGGCCAATATTCTCTTCATACGAAGCTATTCAAAGTTGGGCAGTTCTTTGTCAAAGTAGTTTGGACCAAGTTTCCGATGCTCCATTAATGGGTATAACTTTTTGAGAATAATTTAAAAACTATATTTACACCTTTATAACTTTATATTGGTCCAAAAAAAGGTCGGTATTCATTCTAAAAGCTTTAAATCTCAATTTAAACCTTCATACGAATCTATTGAAAGTTTGCACAAGTTTTCCGTTGGATAAAAAATGGGTCTAACGTTCTTCTATTAGGTTTATTACTATATTCATATCTTTATCACTTCATATTGGTCCAAAAAAAGGCCAATATTCTCTTCATACGAAGCTATTCAAAGTTGGGCAGTTCTTTGTCAAAGTAGTTTGGACCAAGTTTCCGATGCTCCATTAATGGGTATAACTTTTTGAGAATAATTTAAAAACTATATTTACACCTTTATAACTTTATATTGGTCCAAAAAAAGGTCGGTATTCATTCTAAAAGCTTTAAATCTCAATTTAAACCTTCATACGAATCTATTGAAAGTTTGGACGATCTTTGTAGTAGAAGTTTGCACAAGGTTTCCGTTGGATCAAAAATGGGTCTAACGTTCTTATATTAGGTTTATTACTATATTTATATCTTTATCACTTCGTATTGGTCCAAAAAAAGGCAAATATTCTCTTCATACGAAGCTATTCAAAGTTGGGCTGTTCTTTGTCAAAGTAGTTTGGACCAAGTTTCCGTTGCTCCGATAATGGGTAGAACTTTTTGAGAATTATTTAAAAACTATATTTACACCTTATTAACTTTATATTGGTCCATAAAAAGGCCGGTATTCATTCTAAAAGCTTTAATTCTCAATTTAAACCTTCATACGAATCTATTGAAAGTTTCGACGATCTTTGTAGTAGAAGTTTGCACAAGTTCTCCGTTGGATCAAAAATGGGTCTAACGTTCTTATATTAGGTTTATTACTATATTTATATCTTTATCACATCATATTGGTCCAAAAAAAGGCCAATATTCTCTTCATACCAAGCTATTCAAAGTTGGGCAGTTCTTTGTCAAAGTAGTTTGGACCAAGTTTCCGTTGCCCCATTAATGGGTCTAACTTTTTGAGAATAATTTAAAAACTATATTTACACCTATATAATTTGTTATTGGTCCAAAAAAAGGCCGGTATTCATTCTAAAAGCTTTAAATCTCAATTTAAACCTTCATACGAATCTATTGAAAGTTTGGACGATCTTTGTAGTAGAAGTTTGCACAAGTTTTCCGTTGGATCAAAAATGGGTCTAACGTTCTTATATTAGGTTTATTACTATATTTATATCTTTATCACTTCATATTGGTCCAAAAAAAGTCCAATATTCTCTTCATACGAAGCTATTCAAAGTTGGGTTATTCTTTGTCAAAGTAGTTTGGACCAAGTTTCCGTTGCTCCAATAACGGGTATAACTTTTTTAGAATTATTTAAAAACTATATTTACACCTTATTAACTTTATATTGGTCCATAAAAAGGCCAGTATTCATTCTAAAAGCTTTAAATCTCAATTTAAATCTTCATATGAATCTATTGAAAGTTTGGACGATCTTTGTAGTATAAGGTTGCACAAGTTTTCCGTTGGATCAAAAATGGGTCTAACGTTCTTATATTAGGTTTATTACTATATTTATATCTTTATCACTTCATATTGGTCCAAAAAAAGGCCAATATTCTCTTCATACGAAGCTATTCAAAGTTGGGCAGTTCTTTGTCAATGTAGTTTGGACCAAGTTTCCGCTGCTCCATTAATGGGTCTAACTTTTTGAGAATAATTTAAAAACTATATTTACACCTATATAATTTGTTATTGGTCGAAAAAAAGGCCGGTATTCATTCTAAAAGCTTTAAATCTCAATTTAAACCTTCATACGAATCTATTGAAAGTTTGGACGATCTTTGTAGTAGAAGTTTGCACAAGTTTTCCGTTGTATCAAAAATGGGTCTAACGTTCTTATATTAGGTTTATTACTATATTTATATCTTTATCACTTCATATTGGTCCAAAAAAAGTCCAATATTCTCTTCATACGAAGCTATTCAAAGTTGGGTTGTTCTTTGTCAAAGTAGTTTGGACCAAGTTTCCGTTGCTCCAATAATGGGTATAACTTTTTGAGAATTATTTAAAAACTATATTTACACCTTATTAACTTTATATTGGTCCAAAAAAAGGCCGGTAATCATTCTAAAAGCTTTAAATCTCAATTTAATCCTTCATACGAATCTATTGAAAGTTTGGACGATCTTTGTAGTAGAAGTTTGCACAAGTTTTCCGTTGGATAAAAAATGGGTCTAACGTTCTTATATTAGGTTTATTACTATATTTATATATTTATCACTTCATATTGGACCAAAAAGAGGCCAACATTCTCTTCATACGAAGCTATTCAAAGTTGGGCAGTTCTTTGTCAAAGTAGTTTGGACCAAGTTTCCGATGCTCCATTAATGGGTATAACTTTTTGAGAATAATTTAAAAACTATATTTACACCTTTATAACTTTATATTGGTCCAAAAAAAGGTCGGTATTCATTCTAAAAGCTTTAAATCTCAATTTAAACCTTCATACGAATCTATTGAAAGTTTGGACGATCTTTGTAGTAGAAGTTTGCACAAGGTTTCCGTTGGATCAAAAATGGGTCTAACGTTCTTATATTAGGTTTATTACTATATTTATATCTTTATCACTTCGTATTGGTCCAAAAAAAGGCAAATATTCTCTTCATACGAAGCTATTCAAAGTTGGGCTGTTCTTTGTCAAAGTAGTTTGGACCAAGTTTCCGTTGCTCCGATAATGGGTAGAACTTTTTGAGAATTATTTAAAAACTATATTTACACCTTATTAACTTTATATTGGTCCATAAAAAGGCCGGTATTCATTCTAAAAGCTTTAATTCTCAATTTAAACCTTCATACGAATCTATTGAAAGTTTGGACGATCTTTGTAGTAGAAGTTTGCACAAGTTTTCCGTTGGATCAAAAATGGGTCTAACGTTCTTATATTAGGTTTATTACTATATTTATATCTTTATCACTTCATATTGGTCCAAAAAAAGTCCAATATTCTCTTCATACGAAGCTATTCAATGTTGGGTTATTCTTTGTCAAAGTAGTTTGGACCAAGTTTCCGTTGCTCCAATAACGGGTATAACTTTTTTAGAATTATTTAAAAACTATATTTACACCTTATTAACTTTATATTGGTCCATAAAAAGGCCGGTATTCATTCTAAAAGCTTTAAATCTCAATTTAAATCTTCATATGAATCTATTGAAAGTTTGGACGATCTTTGTAGTATAAGGTTGCACAAGTTTTCCGTTGGATCAAAAATGGGTCTAACGTTCTTATATTAGGTTTATTACTATATTTATATATTTATCACTTCATATTGGTCCAAAAAAAGGCCAATATTCTCTTCATACGAAGCTATTCAAAGTTGGGCAGTTCTTTGTCAATGTAGTTTGGACCAAGTTTCCGCTGCTCCATTAATGGGTCTAACTTTTTGAGAATAATTTAAAAACTATATTTACACCTATATAATTTGTTATTGGTCGAAAAAAAGGCCGGTATTCATTCTAAAAGCTTTAAATCTCAATTTAAACCTTCATACGAATCTATTGAAAGTTTGGACGATCTTTGTAGTAGAAGTTTGCACAAGGTTTCCGTTGGATCAAAAATGGGTCTAACGTTCTTATATTAGGTTTATTACTATATTTATATCTTTATCACTTCGTATTGGTCCAAAAAAAGGCAAATATTCTCTTCATACGAAGCTATTCAAAGTTGGGCTGTTCTTTGTCAAAGTAGTTTGGACCAAGTTTCCGTTGCTCCGATAATGGGTAGAACTTTTTGAGAATTATTTAAAAACTATATTTACACCTTATTAACTTTATATTGGTCCATAAAAAGGCCGGTATTCATTCTAAAAGCTTTAATTCTCAATTTAAACCTTCATACGAATCTATTGAAAGTTTCGACGATCTTTGTAGTATAAGGTTGCACAAGTTTTCCGTTGGATCAAAAATGGGTCTAACGTTCTTATATTAGGTTTATTACTATATTTATATATTTATCACTTCATATTGGTCCAAAAAAAGGCCAATATTCTCTTCATACGAAGCTATTCAAAGTTGGGCAGTTCTTTGTCAATGTAGTTTGGACCAAGTTTCCGCTGCTCCATTAATGGGTCTAACTTTTTGAGAATAATTTAAAAACTATATTTACACCTATATAATTTGTTATTGGTCGAAAAAAAGGCCGGTATTCATTCTAAAAGCTTTAAATCTCAATTTAAACCTTCATACGAATCTATTGAAAGTTTGGACGATCTTTGTAGTAGAAGTTTGCACAAGTTTTCTGTTGTATCAAAAATGGGTCTAACGTTCTTATATTAGGTTTATTACTATATTTATATCTTTATCACTTCATATTGGTCCAAAAAAAGTCCAATATTCTCTTCATACGAAGCTATTCAAAGTTGGGTTGTTCTTTGTCAAAGTAGTTTGGACCAAGTTTCCGTTGCTCCAATAATGGGTATAACTTTTTGAGAATTATTTAAAAACTATATTTACACCTTATTAACTTTATATTGGTCCAAAAAAAGGCCGGTAATCATTCTAAAAGCTTTAAATCTCAATTTAATCCTTCATACGAATCTATTGAAAGTTTGGACGATCTTTGTAGTAGAAGTTTGCACAAGTTTTCCGTTGGATAAAAAATGGGTCTAACGTTCTTATATTAGGTTTATTACTATATTTATATATTTATCACTTCATATTGGACCAAAAAGAGGCCAACATTCTCTTCATACGAAGCTATTCAAAGTTGGCAATTCTTTGCCAAAGTAGTTTGGACCAAGATTCCGTTGCTCCAATAATGGGTATAACTTTTTGAGAATTATTTAAAAACTATATTTACACCTTATTAACTTTATATTGGTCCATAAAAAGGCCGGTATTCATTCTAAAAGCTTTAAATCTCAATTTAAACCTTCATACGAATCTATTGAAAGTTTGGACGATCTTTGTAGTAGTAGTTTGTACAAGTTCTCCGTTGGATCAAAAATGGGTCTAACGTTCTTATATTAGGTTTATTACTATATTTATATCTTTATCACTTCATATTGGTCCAAAAAAAGGCCAATATTCTCTTCATACGAAGCTATTCAAAGTTGGGCAGTTCTTTGTCAAAGTAGTTTGGACCAAGTTTCCGCTGCTCCATTAATGGGTCTAACTTTTTGAGAATTATTTAAAAACTATATTTACACCTTATTAACTTTATATTGGTCCATAAAAAAGGCCGGTATTCATTCTAAAAGCTTTAAATCTCAATTTAAACATTCATACGAATCTATTGAAAGTTTGGACGATCTTTGTAGTAGAAGTTTGCACAAGTTTTCCGTTGTATCAAAAATGGGTCTAACGTTCTTATATTAGGTTTATTACTATATTTATATCTTTATCACTTCATATTGGTCCAAAAAAAGTCCAATATTCTCTTCATACGAAGCTATTCAAAGTTGGGTTGTTCTTTGTCAAAGTAGTTTGGACCAAGTTTCCGTTGCTCCAATAATGGGTATAACTTTTTGAGAATTATTTAAAAACTATATTTACACCTTATTAACTTTATATTGGTCCAAAAAAAGGCCGGTAATCATTCTAAAAGCTTTAAATCTCAATTTAATCCTTCATACGAATCTATTGAAAGTTTGGACGATCTTTGTAGTAGAAGTTTGCACAAGTTTTCCGTTGTATCAAAAATGGGTCTAACGTTCTTATATTAGGTTTATTACTATATTTATATCTTTATCACTTCATATTGGTCCAAAAAAAGTCCAATATTCTCTTCATACGAAGCTATTCAAAGTTGGGTTGTTCTTTGTCAAAGTAGTTTGGACCAAGTTTCCGTTGCTCCAATAATGGGTATAACTTTTTGAGAATTATTTAAAAACTATATTTACACCTTATTAACTTTATATTGGTCCAAAAAAAGGCCGGTAATCATTCTAAAATCTTTAAATCTCAATTTAATCCTTCATACGAATCTATTGAAAGTTTGGACGATCTTTGTAGTAGAAGTTTGCACAAGTTTTCCGTTGGATCAAAAATGGGTCTAACGTTCTTATATTAGGTTTATTACTATATTTATATCTTTATCACTTCATATTGGTCCAAAAAAAGTCCAATATTCTCTTCATACGAAGCTATTCAAAGTTGGGTTATTCTTTGTCAAAGTAGTTTGGACCAAGTTTCCGTTGCTCCAATAACGGGTATAACTTTTTTAGAATTATTTAAAAACTATATTTACACCTTATTAACTTTATATTGGTCCATAAAAAGGCCGGTATTCATTCTAAAAGCTTTAAATCTCAATTTAAATCTTCATATGAATCTATTGAAAGTTTGGACGATCTTTGTAGTATAAGGTTGCACAAGTTTTCCGTTGGATCAAAAATGGGTCTAACGTTCTTATATTAGGTTTATTACTATATTTATATCTTTATCACTTCATATTGGTCCAAAAAAAGGCCAATATTCTCTTCATACGAAGCTATTCAAAGTTGGGCAGTTCTTTGTCAATGTAGTTTGGACCAAGTTTCCGCTGCTCCATTAATGGGTCTAACTTTTTGAGAATAATTTAAAAACTATATTTACACCTATATAATTTGTTATTGGTCGAAAAAAAGGCCGGTATTCATTCTAAAAGCTTTAAATCTCAATTTAAACCTTCATACGAATCTATTGAAAGTTTGGACGATCTTTGTAGTAGAAGTTTGCACAAGTTTTCCGTTGTATCAAAAATGGGTCTAACGTTCTTATATTAGGTTTATTACTATATTTATATCTTTATCACTTCATATTGGTCCAAAAAAAGTCCAATATTCTCTTCATACGAAGCTATTCAAAGTTGGGTTGTTCTTTGTCAAAGTAGTTTGGACCAAGTTTCCGTTGCTCCAATAATGGGTATAACTTTTTGAGAATTATTTAAAAACTATATTTACACCTTATTAACTTTATATTGGTCCAAAAAAAGGCCGGTAATCATTCTAAAAGCTTTAAATCTCAATTTAATCCTTCATACGAATCTATTGAAAGTTTGGACGATCTTTGTAGTAGAAGTTTGCACAAGTTTTCCGTTGGATAAAAAATGGGTCTAACGTTCTTATATTAGGTTTATTACTATATTTATATATTTATCACTTCATATTGGACCAAAAAGAGGCCAACATTCTCTTCATACGAAGCTATTCAAAGTTGGCAATTCTTTGCCAAAGTAGTTTGGACCAAGATTCCGTTGCTCCAATAATGGGTATAACTTTTTGAGAATTATTTAAAAACTATATTTACACCTTATTAACTTTATATTGGTCCATAAAAAGGCCGGTATTCATTCTAAAAGCTTTAAATCTCAATTTAAACCTTCATACGAATCTATTGAAAGTTTGGACGATCTTTGTAGTAGTAGTTTGTACAAGTTCTCCGTTGGATCAAAAATGGGTCTAACGTTCTTATATTAGGTTTATTACTATATTTATATCTTTATCACATCATATTGGTCCAAAAAAAGGCCAATATTCTCTTCATACGAAGCTATTCAAAGTTGGGCAGTTCTTTGTCAAAGTAGTTTGGACCAAGTTTCCGCTGCTCCATTAATGGGTCTAACTTTTTGAGAATTATTTAAAAACTATATTTACACCTTATTAACTTTATATTGGTCCATAAAAAAGGCCGGTATTCATTCTAAAAGCTTTAAATCTCAATTTAAACATTCATACGAATCTAATGAAAGTTTGGACGATCTTTGTAGTAGAAGTTTGCACAAGTTTTCCGTTGTATCAAAAATGGGTCTAACGTTCTTATATTAGGTTTATTACTATATTTATATCTTTATCACTTCATATTGGTCCAAAAAAAGTCCAATATTCTCTTCATACGAAGCTATTCAAAGTTGGGCAGTTCTTTGTCAAAGTAGTTTGGACCAAGTTTCCGCTGCTCCATTAATGGGTCTAACTTTTTGAGAATTATTTAAAAACTATATTTACACCTTATTAACTTTATATTGGTCCATAAAAAAGGCCGGTATTCATTCTAAAAGCTTTAAATCTCAATTTAAACATTCATACGAATCTAATGAAAGTTTGGACGATCTTTGTAGTAGAAGTTTGCACAAGTTTTCCGTTGTATCAAAAATGGGTCTAACGTTCTTATATTAGGTTTATTACTATATTTATATCTTTATCACTTCATATTGGTCCAAAAAAAGTCCAATATTCTCTTCATACGAAGCTATTCAAAGTTGGGTTGTTCTTTGTCAAAGTAGTTTGGACCAAGTTTCCGTTGCTCCAATAATGGGTATAACTTTTTGAGAATTATTTAAAAACTATATTTACACCTTATTAACTTTATATTGGTCCAAAAAAAGGCCGGTAATCATTCTAAAAGCTTTAAATCTCAATTTAATCCTTCATACGAATCTATTGAAAGTTTGGACGATCTTTGTAGTAGAAGTTTGCACAAGTTTTCCGTTGTATCAAAAATGGGTCTAACGTTCTTATATTAGGTTTATTAATATATTTATATCTTTATCACTTCATATTGGTCCAAAAAAAGTCCAATATTCTCTTCATACGAAGCTATTCAAAGTTGGGTTGTTCTTTGTCAAAGTAGTTTGGACCAAGTTTCCGTTGCTCCAATAATGGGTATAACTTTTTGAGAATTATTTAAAAACTATATTTACACCTTATTAACTTTATATTGGTCCAAAAAAAGGCCGGTAATCATTCTAAAAGCTTTAAATCTCAATTTAATCCTTCATACGAATCTATTGAAAGTTTGGACGATCTTTGTAGTAGAAGTTTGCACAAGTTTTCCGTTGGATAAAAAATGGGTCTAACGTTCTTATATTAGGTTTATTACTATATTTATATATTTATCACTTCATATTGGACCAAAAAGAGGCCAACATTCTCTTCATACGAAGCTATTCAAAGTTGGCAATTCTTTGCCAAAGTAGTTTGGACCAAGATTCCGTTGCTCCAATAATGGGTATAACTTTTTGAGAATTATTTAAAAACTATATTTACACCTTATTAACTTTATATTGGTCCATAAAAAGGCCGGTATTCATTCTAAAAGCTTTAAATCTCAATTTAAACCTTCATACGAATCTATTGAAAGTTTGGACGATCTTTGTAGTAGTAGTTTGTACAAGTTCTCCGTTGGATCAAAAATGGGTCTAACGTTCTTATATTAGGTTTATTACTATATTTATATCTTTATCACTTCATATTGGTCCAAAAAAAGGCCAATATTCTCTTCATACGAAGCTATTCAAAGTTGGGCAGTTCTTTGTCAAAGTAGTTTGGACCAAGTTTCCGCTGCTCCATTAATGGGTCTAACTTTTTGAGAATTATTTAAAAACTATATTTACACCTTATTAACTTTATATTGGTCCATAAAAAAGGCCGGTATTCATTCTAAAAGCTTTAAATCTCAATTTAAACATTCATACGAATCTAATGAAAGTTTGGACGATCTTTGTAGTAGAAGTTTGCACAAGTTTTCCGTTGTATCAAAAATGGGTCTAACGTTCTTATATTAGGTTTATTACTATATTTATATCTTTATCACTTCATATTGGTCCAAAAAAAGTCCAATATTCTCTTCATACGAAGCTATTCAAAGTTGGGCAGTTCTTTGTCAAAGTAGTTTGGACCAAGTTTCCGCTGCTCCATTAATGGATCTAACTTTTTGAGAATTATTTAAAAACTATATTTACACCTTATTAACTTTATATTGGTCCATAAAAAAGGCCGGTATTCATTCTAAAAGCTTTAAATCTCAATTTAAACATTCATACGAATCTAATGAAAGTTTGGACGATCTTTGTAGTAGAAGTTTGCACAAGTTTTCCGTTGTATCAAAAATGGGTCTAACGTTCTTATATTAGGTTTATTACTATATTTATATCTTTATCACTTCATATTGGTCCAAAAAAAGTCCAATATTCTCTTCATACGAAGCTATTCAAAGTTGGGTTGTTCTTTGTCAAAGTAGTTTGGACCAAGTTTCCGTTGCTCCAATAATGGGTATAACTTTTTGAGAATTATTTAAAAACTATATTTACACCTTATTAACTTTATATTGGTCCAAAAAAAGGCCGGTAATCATTCTAAAAGCTTTAAATCTCAATTTAATCCTTCATACGAATCTATTGAAAGTTTGGACGATCTTTGTAGTAGAAGTTTGCACAAGTTTTCCGTTGTATCAAAAATGGGTCTAACGTTCTTATATTAGGTTTATTACTATATTTATATCTTTATCACTTCATATTGGTCCAAAAAAAGTCCAATATTCTCTTCATACGAAGCTATTCAAAGTTGGGTTGTTCTTTGTCAAAGTAGTTTGGACCAAGTTTCCGTTGCTCCAATAATGGGTATAACTTTTTGAGAATTATTTAAAAACTATATTTACACCTTATTAACTTTATATTGGTCCAAAAAAAGGCCGGTAATCATTCTAAAAGCTTTAAATCTCAATTTAATCCTTCATACGAATCTATTGAAAGTTTGGACGATCTTTGTAGTAGAAGTTTGCACAAGTTTTCCGTTGGATAAAAAATGGGTCTAACGTTCTTATATTAGGTTTATTACTATATTTATATATTTATCACTTCATATTGGACCAAAAAGAGGCCAACATTCTCTTCATACGAAGCTATTCAAAGTTGGCAATTCTTTGCCAAAGTAGTTTGGACCAAGATTCCGTTGCTCCAATAATGGGTATAACTTTTTGAGAATTATTTAAAAACTATATTTACACCTTATTAACTTTATATTGGTCCATAAAAAGGCCGGTATTCATTCTAAAAGCTTTAAATCTCAATTTAAACCTTCATACGAATCTATTGAAAGTTTGGACGATCTTTGTAGTAGTAGTTTGTACAAGTTCTCCGTTGGATCAAAAATGGGTCTAACGTTCTTATATTAGGTTTATTACTATATTTATATCTTTATCACTTCATATTGGTCCAAAAAAAGGCCAATATTCTCTTCATACGAAGCTATTCAAAGTTGGGCAGTTCTTTGTCAAAGTAGTTTGGACCAAGTTTCCGCTGCTCCATTAATGGGTCTAACTTTTTGAGAATTATTTAAAAACTATATTTACACCTTATTAACTTTATATTGGTCCATAAAAAAGGCCGGTATTCATTCTAAAAGCTTTAAATCTCAATTTAAACATTCATACGAATCTATTGAAAGTTTGGACGATCTTTGTAGTAGAAGTTTGCACAAGTTTTCCGTTGTATCAAAAATGGGTCTAACGTTCTTATATTAGGTTTATTACTATATTTATATCTTTATCACTTCATATTTGTCCAAAAAAAGTCCAATATTCTCTTCATACGAAGCTATTCAAAGTTGGGTTGTTCTTTGTCAAAGTAGTTTGGACCAAGTTTCCGTTGCTCCAATAATGGGTATAACTTTTTGAGAATTATTTAAAAACTATATTTACACCTTATTAACTTTATATTGGTCCAAAAAAAGGCCGGTAATCATTCTAAAAGCTTTAAATCTCAATTTAATCCTTCATACGAATCTATTGAAAGTTTGGACGATCTTTGTAGTAGAAGTTTGCACAAGTTTTCCGTTGGATCAAAAATGGGTCTAACGTTCTTATATTAGGTTTATTACTATATTTATATCTTTATCACTTCATATTGGTCCAAAAAAAGTCCAATATTCTCTTCATACGAAGCTATTCAAAGTTGGGTTATTCTTTGTCAAAGTAGTTTGGACCAAGTTTCCGTTGCTCCAATAACGGGTATAACTTTTTTAGAATTATTTAAAAACTATATTTACACCTTATTAACTTTATATTGGTCCATAAAAAGGCCGGTATTCATTCTAAAAGCTTTAAATCTCAATTTAAATTTTCATATGAATCTATTGAAAGTTTGGACGATCTTTGTAGTATAAGGTTGCACAAGTTTTCCGTTGGATCAAAAATGGGTCTAACGTTCTTATATTAGGTTTATTACTATATTTATATCTTTATCACTTCATATTGGTCCAAAAAAAGGCCAATATTCTCTTCATACGAAGCTATTCAAAGTTGGGCAGTTCTTTGTCAATGTAGTTTGGACCAAGTTTCCGCTGCTCCATTAATGGGTCTAACTTTTTGAGAATAATTTAAAAACTATATTTACACCTATATAATTTGTTATTGGTCGAAAAAAAGGCCGGTATTCATTCTAAAAGCTTTAAATCTCAATTTAAACCTTCATACGAATCTATTGAAAGTTTGGACGATCTTTGTAGTAGAAGTTTGCACAAGTTTTCCGTTGTATCAAAAATGGGTCTAACGTTCTTATATTAGGTTTATTACTATATTTATATCTTTATCACTTCATATTGGTCCAAAAAAAGTCCAATATTCTCTTCATACGAAGCTATTCAAAGTTGGGTTGTTCTTTGTCAAAGTAGTTTGGACCAAGTTTCCGTTGCTCCAATAATGGGTATAACTTTTTGAGAATTATTTAAAAACTATATTTACACCTTATTAACTTTATATTGGTCCAAAAAAAGGCCGGTAATCATTCTAAAAGCTTTAAATCTCAATTTAATCATTCATACGAATCTATTGAAAGTTTGGACGATCTTTGTAGTAGAAGTTTGCACAAGTTTTCCGTTGGATAAAAAATGGGTCTAACGTTCTTATATTAGGTTTATTACTATATTTATATATTTATCACTTCATATTGGACCAAAAAGAGGCCAACATTCTCTTCATACGAAGCTATTCAAAGTTGGCAATTCTTTGCCAAAGTAGTTTGGACCAAGATTCCGTTGCTCCAATAATGGGTATAACTTTTTGAGAATTATTTAAAAACTATATTTACACCTTATTAACTTTATATTGGTCCATAAAAAGGCCGGTATTCATTCTAAAAGCTTTAAATCTCAATTTAAACCTTCATACGAATCTATTGAAAGTTTGGACGATCTTTGTAGTAGTAGTTTGTACAAGTTCTCCGTTGGATCAAAAATGGGTCTAACGTTCTTATATTAGGTTTATTACTATATTTATATCTTTATCACTTCATATTGGTCCAAAAAAAGGCCAATATTCTCTTCATACGAAGCTATTCAAAGTTGGGCAGTTCTTTGTCAAAGTAGTTTGGACCAAGTTTCCGCTGCTCCATTAATGGGTCTAACTTTTTGAGAATTATTTAAAAACTATATTTACACCTTATTAACTTTATATTGGTCCAAAAAAAGGCCGGTAATCATTCTAAAAGCTTTAAATCTCAATTTAATCCTTCATACGAATCTATTGAAAGTTTGGACGATCTTGGTAGTAGAAGTTTGCACAAGTTTTCCGTTGGATAAAAAATGGGTCTAACGTTCTTATATTAGGTTTATTACTATATTTATATATTTATCACTTCATATTGGACCAAAAAGAGGCCAACATTCTCTTCATACGAAGCTATTCAAAGTTGGCAATTCTTTGCCAAAGTAGTTTGGACCAAGATTCCGTTGCTCCAATAATGGGTATAACTTTTTGAGAATTATTTAAAAACTATATTTACACCTTATTAACTTTATATTGGTCCATAAAAAGGCCGGTATTCATTCTAAAAGCTTTAAATCTCAATTTAAACCTTCATACGAATCTATTGAAAGTTTGGACGATCTTTGTAGTAGTAGTTTGTACAAGTTCTCCGTTGGATCAAAAATGGGTCTAACGTTCTTATATTAGGTTTATTACTATATTTATATCTTTATCACTTCATATTGGTCCAAAAAAAGGCCAATATTCTCTTCATACGAAGCTATTCAAAGTTGGGCAGTTCTTTGTCAAAGTAGTTTGGACCAAGTTTCCGCTGCTCCATTAATGGGTCTAACTTTTTGAGAATTATTTAAAAACTATATTTACACCTTATTAACTTTATATTGGTCCATAAAAAAGGCCGGTATTCATTCTAAAAGCTTTAAATCTCAATTTAAACATTCATACGAATCTATTGAAAGTTTGGACGATCTTTGTAGTAGAAGTTTGCACAAGTTTTCCGTTGTATCAAAAATGGGTCTAACGTTCTTATATTAGGTTTATTACTATATTTATATCTTTATCACTTCATATTGGTCCAAAAAAAGTCCAATATTCTCTTCATACGAAGCTATTCAAAGTTGGGTTGTTCTTTGTCAAAGTAGTTTGGACCAAGTTTCCGTTGCTCCAATAATGGGTATAACTTTTTGAGAATTATTTAAAAACTATATTTACACCTTATTAACTTTATATTGGTCCAAAAAAAGGCCGGTAATCATTTTAAAAGCTTTAAATCTCAATTTAATCCTTCATACGAATCTATTGAAAGTTTGGACGATCTTTGTAGTAGAAGTTTGCACAAGTTTTCCGTTGGATATAAAATGGGTCTAACGTTCTTATATTAGGTTTATTACTATATTTATATATTTATCACTTCATATTGGACCAAAAAGAGGCCAACATTCTCTTCATACGAAGCTATTCAAAGTTGGCAATTCTTTGCCAAAGTAGTTTGGACGAAGATTCCGTTGCTCCAATAATGGGTATAACTTTTTGAGAATTATTTAAAAACTATATTTACACCTTATTAACTTTATATTGGTCCATAAAAAGGCCGGTATTCATTCTAAAAGCTTTAAATCTCAATTTAAACCTTCATACGAATCTATTGAAAGTTTGGACGATCTTTGTAGTAGTAGTTTGTACAAGTTCTCCGTTGGATCAAAAATGGGTCTAACGTTCTTCTATTAGGTTTATTACTATATTCATATCTTTATCACTTCATATTGGTCCAAAAAAAGGCAAATATTCTCTTCATACGAAGCTATTCAAAGTTGGGCTGTTCTTTGTCAAAGTAGTTTGGACCAAGTTTCCGTTGCTCCAATAATGGGTATAACTTTTTGAGAATTATTTAAAAACTATATTTACACCTTATTAACTTTATATTGGTCCATAAAAAAGGCCGGTATTCATTCTAAAAGCTTTAAATCTCAATTTAAATCTTCATACGAATCTATTGAAAGTTTGGACGATCTTTGTAGTAGAAGTTTGCACAAGGTTTTCGTTGGATCAAAAATGGGTCTAACGTTCTTATATTAGGTTTATTACTATATTTATATCTTTATCACTTCATATTGGTCCAAAAAAAGGCAAATATTCTCTTCATACGAAGCTATTCAAAGTTGGGCTGTTCTTTGTCAAAGTAGTTTGGACCAAGTTTCCGTTGCTCCAATAATGGGTAGAACTTTTTTAGAATTATTTAAAAACTATATTTACACCTTATTAACTTTATATTGGTCCATAAAAAGGCCGGTATTCATTCTAAAAGCTTTAAATCTCAATTTAAACCTTCATACGAATCTATTGAAAGTTTGGCCGATCTTTGTAGTAGAAGTTTGCACAAGTTCTCCGTTGGATAAAAAATGGGTCTAACGTTCTTATATTAGGTTTATTACTATATTTATATCTTTATCACTTCATATTGGTCCAAAAAAAGGCCAATATTCTCTTCATACGAAGCTATTCAAAGTTGGGCAGTTCTTTGTCAAAGTAGTTTGGACCAAGTTTCCGCTGCTCCATTAATGGGTCTAACTTTTTGAGAATAATTTAAAAACTATATTTTCACCTTTATAATTTGTTATTGGTCCAAAAAAAGGCCGGTATTCATTCTAAAAGCTTTAAATCTCAATTTAAACCTTCATACGAATCTATTGAAAGTTTGGACGATCTTTGTAGTAGAAGTTTGCACAAGGTTTCCGTTGGATCAAAAATGGGTCTAACGTTCTTATATTAGGTTTATTACTATATTTATATCTTTATCACTTCATATTGGTCCAAAAAAAGGCAAATATTCTCTTCATACGAAGCTATTCAAAGTTGGGCTGTTCTTTGTCAAAGTAGTTTGGACCAAGTTTCCGTTGCTCCAATAATGGGTAGAACTTTTTTAGAATTATTTAAAAACTATATTTACACCTTATTAACTTTATATTGGTCCATAAAAAGGCCGGTATTCATTCTAAAAGCTTTAAATCTCAATTTAAACCTTCATACGAATCTATTGAAAGTTTGGACGATCTTTGTAGTAGAAGTTTGCACAAGTTTTCCGTTGGATCAAAAATGGGTCTAACGTTCTTATATTAGGTTTATTACTATATTTATATCTTTATAACTTCATATTGGTCAAAAAAAAGTCCAATATTCTCTTCATACGAAGCTATTCAAAGTTGGGATGTTCTTTGTCAAAGTAGTTTGGACCAAGTTTCCGTTGCTCCAATAATGGGTCTAACTTTTTGAGAATTATTTAAAAACTATATTTACACCTTATTAACTTTATATTGGTCCATAAAAAAGGCCGGTATTCATTCTAAAAGCTTTAAATCTCAATTTAAATCTTCATACGAATCTATTGAAAGTTTGGACGATCTTTGTAGTAGAAGTTTGCACAAGTTTTCCGTTGGATCAAAAATGGGTCTAACGTTCTTATATTAGGTTTATTACTATATTTATATCTTTATCACTTCATATTGGTCCAAAAAAAGTCCAATATTCTCTTCATACGAAGCTATTCAAAGTTGGGATGTTCTTTGTCAAAGTAGTTTGGACCAAGTTTCCGTTGCTCCAATAATGGGTATAACTTTTTGAGAATTATTTAAAAACTATATTTACACCTTATTAACTTTATATTGGTCCATAAAAAAGGCCGGTATTCATTCTAAAAGCTTTAAATCTCAATTTAAATCTTCATACGAATCTATTGAAAGTTTGGACGATCTTTGTAGTATAAGGTTGCACAAGTTTTCCGTTGGATCAAAAATGGGTCTAACGTTCTTATATTAGGTTTATTACTATATTTATATCTTTATCACTTCATATTGGTCCAAAAAAAGGCAAATATTCTCTTCATACGAAGCTATTCAAAGTTGGGCTGTTCTTTGTCAAAGTAGTTTGGACCAAGTTTCCGTTGCTCCAATAATGGGTATAACTTTTTGAGAATTATTTAAAAACTATATTTACACCTTATTAACTTTATATTGGTCCATAAAAAAGGCCGGTATTCATTCTAAAAGCTTTAAATCTCAATTTAAATCTTCATACGAATCTATTGAAAGTTTGGACGATCGTTGTAGTATAAGGTTGCACAAGTTTTCCGTTGGATCAAAAATGGGTCTAACGTTCTTATATTAGGTTTATTACTATATTTATATCTTTATCACTTCATATTGGTCCAAAAAAAGGCCAATATTCTCTTCATACGAAGCTATTCAAAGTTGGGCAGTTCTTTGTCAAAGTAGTTTGGACCAAGTTTCCGCTGCTCCATTAATGGGTCTAACTTTTTGAGAATAATTTAAAAACTATATTTACACCTATATAATTTGTTATTGGTCCAAAAAAAGGCCGGTATTCATTCTAAAAGCTTTAAATCTCAATTTAAACCTTCATACGAATCTATTGAAAGTTTGGACGATCTTTGTAGTAGAAGTTTGCACAAGTTTTCCGTTGGATCAAAAATGGGTCTAACGTTCTTATATTAGGTTTATTACTATATTTATATCTTTATCACTTCATATTGGTCAAAAAAAAGTCCAATATTCTCTTCATACGAAGCTATTCAAAGTTGGGATGTTCTTTGTCAAAGTAGTTTGGACCAAGTTTCCGTTGCTCCAATAATGGGTATAACTTTTTGAGAATTATTTAAAAACTATATTTACACCTTATTAACTTTATATTGGTCCATAAAAAAGGCCGGTATTCATTCTAAAAGCTTTAAATCTCAATTTAAATCTTCATACGAATCTATTGAAAGTTTGGACGATCTTTGTAGTATAAGGTTGCACAAGTTTTCCGTTGGATCAAAAATGGGTCTAACGTTCTTATATTAGGTTTATTACTATATTTATATCTTTATCACTTCATATTGGTCCAAAAAAAGGCAAATATTCTCTTCATACGAAGCTATTCAAAGTTGGGCAGTTCTTTGTCAAAGTAGTTTGGACCAAGTTTCCGATGCTCCATTAATGGGTATAACTTTTTGAGAATAATTTAAAAACTATATTTACACCTTTATAACTTTATATTGGTCCAAAAAAAGGTCGGTATTCATTCTAAAAGCTTTAAATCTCAATTTAAACCTTCATACGAATCTATTGAAAGTTTGGACGATCTTTGTAGTAGAAGTTTGCACAAGGTTTCCGTTGGATCAAAAATGGGTCTAACGTTCTTATATTAGGTTTATTACTATATTTATATCTTTATCACTTCGTATTGGTCCAAAAAAAGGCAAATATTCTCTTCATACGAAGCTATTCAAAGTTGGGCTGTTCTTTGTCAAAGTAGTTTGGACCAAGTTTCCGTTGCTCCGATAATGGGTAGAACTTTTTGAGAATTATTTAAAAACTATATTTACACCTTATTAACTTTATATTGGTCCATAAAAAGGCCGGTATTCATTCTAAAAGCTTTAATTCTCAATTTAAACCTTCATACGAATCTATTGAAAGTTTGGACGATCTTTGTAGTAGAAGTTTGCACAAGTTCTCCGTTGGATCAAAAATGGGTCTAACGTTCTTATATTAGGTTTATTACTATATTTATATCTTTATCACTTCATATTGGTCCAAAAAAAGGCCAATATTCTCTTCATACCAAGCTATTCAAAGTTGGGCAGTTCTTTGTCAAAGTAGTTTGAACCAAGTTTCCGTTGCCCCATTAATGGGTCTAACTTTTTGAGAATAATTTAAAAACTATATTTACACCTATATAATTTGTTATTGGTCCAAAAAAAGGCCGGTATTCATTCTAAAAGCTTTAAATCTCAATTTAAACCTTCATACGAATCTATTGAAAGTTTGGACGATCTTTGTAGTAGAAGTTTGCACAAGTTTTCCGTTGGATCAAAAATGGGTCTAACGTTCTTATATTAGGTTTATTACTATATTTATATCTTTATCACTTCATATTGGTCCAAAAAAAGGCCAACATTCTCTTCATACGAAGCTATTCAAAGTTGGCAATTCTTTGCCAAAGTAGTTTGGACCAAGATTCCGTTGCTCCAATAATGGGTATAACTTTTTGAGAATTATTTAAAAACTATATTTACACCTTATTAACTTTATATTGGTCCATAAAAAGGCCGGTATTCATTCTAAAAGCTTTAAATCTCAATTTAAACTTTCATACGAATCTATTGAAAGTTTGGACGATCTTTGTAGTAGTAGTTTGTACAAGTTCTCCGTTGGATCAAAAATGGGTCTAACGTTCTTATATTAGGTTTATTACTATATTTATATCTTTATCACTTCATATTGGTCCAAAAAAAGGCCAATATTCTCTTCATACGAAGCTATTCAAAGTTGGGCAGTTCTTTGTCAAAGTAGTTTGGACCAAGTTTCCGCTGCTCCATTAATGGGTCTAACTTTTTGAGAATTATTTAAAAACTATATTTACACCTTATTAACTTTATATTGGTCCATAAAAAAGGCCGGTATTCATTCTAAAAGCTTTAAATCTCAATTTAAACATTCATACGAATCTATTGAAAGTTTGGACGATCTTTGTAGTAGAAGTTTGCACAAGTTTTCCGTTGTATCAAAAATGGGTCTAACGTTCTTATATTAGGTTTATTACTATATTTATATCTTTATCACTTCATATTGGTCCAAAAAAAGGCCAATATTCTCTTCATACGAAGCTATTCAAAGTTGGGCAGTTCTTTGTCAATGTAGTTTGGACCAAGTTTCCGCTGCTCCATTAATGGGTCTAACTTTTTGAGAATAATTTAAAAACTATATTTACACCTATATAATTTGTTATTGGTCGAAAAAAGGCCGGTATTCATTCTAAAAGCTTTAAATCTCAATTTAAACCTTCATACGAATCTATTGAAAGTTTGGACGATCTTTGTAGTAGAAGTTTGCACAAGTTTTCCGTTGTATCAAAAATGGGTCTAACGTTCTTATATTAGGTTTATTACTATATTTATATCTTTATCACTTCATATTGGTCCAAAAAAAGTCCAATATTCTCTTCATACGAAGCTATTCAAAGTTGGGTTGTTCTTTGTCAAAGTAGTTTTGACCAAGTTTCCGTTGCTCCAATAATGGGTATAACTTTTTGAGAATTATTTAAAAACTATATTTACACCTTATTAACTTTATATTGGTCCAAAAAAAGGCCGGTAATCATTCTAAAAGCTTTAAATCTCAATTTAATCCTTCATACGAATCTATTGAAAGTTTGGACGATCTTTGTAGTAGAAGTTTGCACAAGTTTTCCGTTGGATAAAAAATGGGTCTAACGTTCTTATATTAGGTTTATTACTATATTTATATATTTATCACTTCATATTGGACCAAAAAGAGGCCAACATTCTCTTCATACGAAGCTATTCAAAGTTGGCAATTCTTTGCCAAAGTAGTTTGGACCAAGATTCCGTTGCTCCAATAATGGGTATAACTTTTTGAGAATTATTTAAAAACTATATTTACACCTTATTAACTTTATATTGGTCCATAAAAAGGCCGGTATTCATTCTAAAAGCTTTAAATCTCAATTTAAACTTTCATACGAATCTATTGAAAGTTTGGACGATCTTTGTAGTAGTAGTTTGTACAAGTTCTCCGTTGAATCAAAAATGGGTCTAACGTTCTTATATTAGGTTTATTACTATATTTATATCTTTATCACTTCATATTGGTCCAAAAAAAGGCCAATATTCTCTTCATACGAAGCTATTCAAAGTTAGGCAGTTCTTTGTCAAAGTAGTTTGGACCAAGTTTCCGCTGCTCCATTAATGGGTCTAACTTTTTGAGAATTATTTAAAAACTATATTTACACCTTATTAACTTTATATTGGTCCATAAAAAAGGCCGGTATTCATTCTAAAAGCTTTAAATCTCAATTTAAACCTTCATACGAATCTATTGAAAGTTTGGACGATCTTTGTAGTAGTAGTTTGTACAAGTTCTCCGTTGGATCAAAAATGGGTCTAACGTTCTTATATTAGGTTTATTACTATATTTATATCTTTATCACTTCATATTGGTCCAAAAAAAGGCCAATATTCTCTTCATACGAAGCTATTCAAAGTTGGGCAGTTCTTTGTCAAAGTAGTTTGGACCAAGTTTCCGCTGCTCCATTAATGGGTCTAACTTTTTGAGAATAATTTAAAAACTATATTTACACCTTTATAATTTGTTATTGGTCCAAAAAAAGGCCGGTATTCATTCTAAAAGCTTTAAATCTCAATTTAAACCTTCATACGAATCTATTGAAAGTTTGGACGATCTTTGTAGTAGAAGTTTGCACAAGTTTTCCGTTGGATCAAAAATGGGTCTAACGTTCTTATATTAGGTTTATTACTATATTTATATCTTTATCGCTTCATATTGGTCCAAAAAAAGGCCAATATTCTCTTCATACGAAGCTATTCAAAGTTGGGCTGTTCTTTGTCAAAGTAGTTTGGACCAAGTTTCCGTTGCTCCAATAATGGGTATAACTTTTTGAGAATTATTTAAAAACTATATTTACACCTTATTAACTTTATATTGGTCCATAAAAAGGCCGGTATTCATTCTAAAAGCTTTAAATCTCAATTTAAACCTTCATACGAATCTATTGAAAGTTTGGACGATCTTTGTAGTAGTAGTTTGTACAAGTTCTCCGTTGGATCAAAAATGGGTCTAACGTTCTTATATTAGGTTTATTACTATATTTATATCTTTATCACTTCATATTGGTCCAAAAAAAGGCCAATATTCTCTTCATACGAAGCTATTCAAAGTTGGGCAGTTCTTTGTCAAAGTAGTTTGGACCAAGTTTCCGCTGCTCCATTAATGGGTCTAACTTTTTGAGAATTATTTAAAAACTATATTTACACCTTATTAACTTTATATTGGTCCATAAAAAAGGCCGGTATTCATTCTAAAAGCTTTAAATCTCAATTTAAACATTCAAACGAATCTATTGAAAGTTTGGACGATCTTTGTAGTAGAAGTTTGCACAAGTTTTCCGTTGTATCAAAAATGGGTCTAACGTTCTTATATTAGGTTTATTACTATATTTATATCTTTATCACTTCATATTGGTCCAAAAAAAGTCCAATATTCTCTTCATACGAAGCTATTCAAAGTTGGGTTGTTCTTTGTCAAAGTAGTTTGGACCAAGTTTCCGTTGCTCCAATAATGGGTATAACTTTTTGAGAATTATTTAAAAACTATATTTACACCTTATTAACTTTATATTGGTCCAAAAAAAGGCCGGTAATCATTTTAATAGCTTTAAATCTCAATTTAATCCTTCGTACGAATCTATTGAAAGTTTGGACGATCTTTGTAGTAGAAGTTTGCACAAGTTTTCCGTTGGATATATAATGGGTCTAACGTTCTTATATTAGGTTTATTACTATATTTATATATTTATCACTTCATATTGGACCAAAAAGAGGCCAACATTCTCTTCATACGAAGCTATTCAAAGTTGGCAATTCTTTGCCAAAGTAGTTTGGACGAAGATTCCGTTGCTCCAATAATGGGTATAACTTTTTGAGAATTATTTAAAAACTATATTTACACCTTATTAACTTTATATTGGTCCATAAAAAGGCCGGTATTCATTCTAAAAGCTTTAAATCTCAATTTAAACCTTCATACGAATCTATTGAAAGTTTGGACGATCTTTGTAGTAGTAGTTTGTACAAGTTCTCCGTTGGATCAAAAATGGGTCTAACGTTCTTCTATTAGGTTTATTACTATATTCATATCTTTATCACTTCATATTGGTCCAAAAAAAGGCAAATATTCTCTTCATACGAAGCTATTCAAAGTTGGGCTGTTCTTTGTCAAAGTAGTTTGGACCAAGTTTCCGTTGCTCCAATAATGGGTATAACTTTTTGAGAATTATTTAAAAACTATATTTACACCTTATTAACTTTATATTGGTCCATAAAAAAGGCCGGTATTCATTCTAAAAGCTTTAAATCTCAATTTAAATCTTCATACGAATCTATTGAAAGTTTGGACGATCTTTGTAGTAGAAGTTTGCACAAGGTTTCCGTTGGATCAAAAATGGGTCTAACGTTCTGATATTAGGTTTATTACTATATTTATATCTTTATCACTTCATATTGGTCCAAAAAAAGGCAAATATTCTCTTCATACGAAGCTATTCAAAGTTGGGCTGTTCTTTGTCAAAGTAGTTTGGACCAAGTTTCCGTTGCTCCAATAATGGGTAGAACTTTTTTAGAATTATTTAAAAACTATATTTACACCTTATTAACTTTATATTGGTCCAAAAAAAGGCCGGTAATCATTCTAAAAGCTTTAAATCTCAATTTAATCCTTCATACGAATCTATTGAAAGTTTGGACGATCTTTGTAGTAGAAGTTTGCACAAGTTTTCCGTTGGATAAAAAATGGGTCTAACGTTCTTATATTAGGTTTATTACTATATTTATATATTTATCACTTCATATTGGACCAAAAAGAGGCCAACATTCTCTTCATACGAAGCTATTCAAAGTTGGCAATTCTTTGCCAAAGTAGTTTGGACGAAGATTCCGTTGCTCCAATAATGGGTATAACTTTTTGAGAATTATTTAAAAACTATATTTACACCTTATTAACTTTATATTGGTCCATAAAAAGGCCGGTATTCATTCTAAAAGCTTTAAATCTCAATTTAAACCTTCATACGAATCTATTGAAAGTTTGGACGATCTTTGTAGTAGTAGTTTGTACAAGTTCTCCGTTGGATCAAAAATGGGTCTAACGTTCTTCTATTAGGTTTATTACTATATTCATATCTTTATCACTTCATATTGGTCCAAAAAAAGGCAAATATTCTCTTCATACGAAGCTATTCAAAGTTGGGCTGTTCTTTGTCAAAGTAGTTTGGACCAAGTTTTCGTTGCTCCAATAATGGGTATAACTTTTTGAGAATTATTTAAAAACTATATTTACACCTTATTAACTTTATATTGGTCCATAAAAAAGGCCGGTATTCATTCTAAAAGCTTTAAATCTCAATTTAAATCTTCATACGAATCTATTGAAAGTTTGGACGATCTTTGTAGTAGAAGTTTGCACAAGGTTTCCGTTGGATCAAAAATGGGTCTAACGTTCTTATATTAGGTTTATTACTATATTTATATCTTTATCACTTCATATTGGTCCAAAAAAAGGCAAATATTCTCTTCATACGAAGCTATTCAAAGTTGGGCTGTTCTTTGTCAAAGTAGTTTGGACCAAGTTTCCGTTGCTCCAATAATGGGTAGAACTTTTTTAGAATTATTTAAAAACTATATTTACACCTTAATAACTTTATATTGGTCCAAAAAAAGGCCGGTAATCATTCTAAAAGCTTTAAATCTCAATTTAATCCTTCATACGAATCTATTGAAAGTTTGGACGATCTTTGTAGTAGAAGTTTGCACAAGTTTTCCGTTGGATAAAAAATGGGTCTAACGTTCTTATATTAGGTTTATTACTATATTTATATATTTATCACTTCATATTGGACCAAAAAGAGGCCAACATTCTCTTCATACGAAGCTATTCAAAGTTGGCAATTCTTTGCCAAAGTAGTTTGGACCAAGATTCCGTTGCTCCAATAATGGGTATAACTTTTTGAGAATTATTTAAAAACTATATTTACACCTTATTAACTTTATATTGGTCCATAAAAAGGCCGGTATTCATTCTAAAAGCTTTAAATCTCAATTTAAACCTTCATACGAATCTATTGAAAGTTTGGACGATCTTTGTAGTAGTAGTTTGTACAAGTTCTCCGTTGGATCAAAAATGGGTCTAACGTTCTTATATTAGGTTTATTACTATATTTATATCTTTATCACTTCATATTGGTCCAAAAAAAGGCCAATATTCTCTTCATACGAAGCTATTCAAAGTTGGGCAGTTCTTTGTCAAAGTAGTTTGGACCAAGTTTCCGCTGCTCCATTAATGGGTCTAACTTTTTGAGAATTATTTAAAAACTATATTTACACCTTATTAACTTTATATTGGTCCATAAAAAAGGCCGGTATTCATTCTAAAAGCTTTAAATCTCAATTTAAACATTCATACGAATCTATTGAAAGTTTGGACGATCTTTGTAGTAGAAGTTTGCACAAGTTTTCCGTTGTATCAAAAATGGGTCTAACGTTCTTATATTAGGTTTATTACTATATTTATATCTTTATCACTTCATATTGGTCCAAAAAAAGTCCAATATTCTCTTCATACGAAGCTATTCAAAGTTGGGTTGTTCTTTGTCAAAGTAGTTTGGACCAAGTTTCCGTTGCTCCAATAATGGGTATAACTTTTTGAGAATTATTTAAAAACTATATTTACACCTTATTAACTTTATATTGGTCCATAAAAAGGCCGGTATTCATTCTAAAAGCTTTAAATCTCAATTTAAACTTTCATACGAATCTATTGAAAGTTTGGACGATCTTTGTAGTAGTAGTTTGTACAAGTTCTCCGTTGGATCAAAAATGGGTCTAACGTTCTTATATTAGGTTTATTACTATATTTATATCTTTATCACTTCATATTGGTCCAAAAAAAGGCCAATATTCTCTTCATACGAAGCTATTCAAAGTTGGGCAGTTCTTTGTCAAAGTAGTTTGGACCAAGTTTCCGCTGCTCCATTAATGGGTCTAACTTTTTGAGAATTATTTAAAAACTATATTTACACCTTATTAACTTTATATTGGTCCATAAAAAAGGCCGGTATTCATTCTAAAAGCTTTAAATCTCAATTTAAACCTTCATACGAATCTATTGAAAGTTTGGACGATCTTTGTAGTAGTAGTTTGTACAAGTTCTCCGTTGGATCAAAAATGGGTCTAACGTTCTTATATTAGGTTTATTACTATATTTATATCTTTATCACTTCATATTGGTCCAAAAAAAGGCCAATATTCTCTTCATACGAAGCTATTCAAAGTTGGGCAGTTCTTTGTCAAAGTAGTTTGGACCAAGTTTCCGCTGCTCCATTAATGGGTCTAACTTTTTGAGAATAATTTAAAAACTATATTTACACCTATATAATTTGTTATTGGTCCAAAAAAAGGCCGGTATTCATTCTAAAAGCTTTAAATCTCAATTTAAACCTTCATACGAATCTATTGAAAGTTTGGACGATCTTTGTAGTAGAAGTTTGCACAAGTTTTCCGTTGGATCAAAAATGGGTCTAACGTTCTTATATTAGGTTTATTACTATATTTATATCTTTATCGCTTCATATTGGTCCAAAAAAAGGCCAATATTCTCTTCATACGAAGCTATTCAAAGTTGGGCTGTTCTTTGTCAAAGTAGTTTGGACCAAGTTTCCGTTGCTCCAATAATGGGTATAACTTTTTGAGAATTATTTAAAAACTATATTTACACCTTATTAACTTTATATTGGTCCATAAAAAGGCCGGTATTCATTCTAAAAGCTTTAAATCTCAATTTAAACCTTCATACGAATCTATTGAAAGTTTGGACGATCTTTGTAGTAGTAGTTTGTACAAGTTCTCCGTTGGATCAAAAATGGGTCTAACGTTCTTATATTAGGTTTATTACTATATTTATATCTTTATCACTTCATATTGGTCCAAAAAAAGGCCAATATTCTCTTCATACGAAGCTATTCAAAGTTGGGCAGTTCTTTGTCAAAGTAGTTTGGACCAAGTTTCCGCTGCTCCATTAATGGGTCTAACTTTTTGAGAATTATTTAAAAACTATAGTTACACCTTATTAACTTTATATTGGTCCATAAAAAAGGCCGGTATTCATTCTAAAAGCTTTAAATCTCAATTTAAACATTCAAACGAATCTATTGAAAGTTTGGACGATCTTTGTAGTAGAAGTTTGCACAAGTTTTCCGTTGTATCAAAAATGGGTCTAACGTTCTTATATTAGGTTTATTACTATATTTATATCTTTATCACTTCATATTGGTCCAAAAAAAGTCCAATATTCTCTTCATACGAAGCTATTCAAAGTTGGGTTGTTCTTTGTCAAAGTAGTTTGGACCAAGTTTCCGTTGCTCCAATAATGGGTATAACTTTTTGAGAATTATTTAAAAACTATATTTACACCTTATTAACTTTATATTGGTCCAAAAAAAGGCCGGTAATCATTTTAAAAGATTTAAATCTCAATTTAATCCTTCGTACGAATCTATTGAAAGTTTGGACGATCTTTGTAGTAGAAGTTTGCACAAGTTTTCCGTTGGATATAAAATGGGTCTAACGTTCTTCTATTAGGTTTATTACTATATTCATATCTTTATCACTTCATATTGGTCCAAAAAAAGGCAAATATTCTCTTCATACGAAGCTATTCAAAGTTGGGCTGTTCTTTGTCAAAGTAGTTTGGACCAAGTTTCCGTTGCTCCAATAATGGGTATAACTTTTTGAGAATTATTTAAAAACTATATTTACACCTTATTAACTTTATATTGGTCCATAAAAAAGGCCGGTATTCATTCTAAAAGCTTTAAATCTCAATTTAAATCTTCATACGAATCTATTGAAAGTTTGGACGATCTTTGTAGTAGAAGTTTGCACAAGGTTTCCGTTGGATCAAAAATGGGTCTAACGTTCTGATATTAGGTTTATTACTATATTTATATCTTTATCACTTCATATTGGTCCAAAAAAAGGCAAATATTCTCTTCATACGAAGCTATTCAAAGTTGGGCTGTTCTTTGTCAAAGTAGTTTGGACCAAGTTTCCGTTGCTCCAATAATGGGTAGAACTTTTTTAGAATTATTTAAAAACTATATTTACACCTTATTAACTTTATATTGGTCCAAAAAAAGGCCGGTAATCATTCTAAAAGCTTTAAATCTCAATTTAATCCTTCATACGAATCTATTGAAAGTTTGGACGATCTTTGTAGTAGAAGTTTGCACAAGTTTTCCGTTGGATAAAAAATGGGTCTAACGTTCTTATATTAGGTTTATTACTATATTTATATATTTATCACTTCATATTGGACCAAAAAGAGGCCAACATTCTCTTCATACGAAGCTATTCAAAGTTGGCAATTCTTTGCCAAAGTAGTTTGGACGAAGATTCCGTTGCTCCAATAATGGGTATAACTTTTTGAGAATTATTTAAAAACTATATTTACACCTTATTAACTTTATATTGGTCCATAAAAAGGCCGGTATTCATTCTAAAAGCTTTAAATCTCAATTTAAACCTTCATACGAATCTATTGAAAGTTTGGACGATCTTTGTAGTAGTAGTTTGTACAAGTTCTCCGTTGGATCAAAAATGGGTCTAACGTTCTTCTATTAGGTTTATTACTATATTCTTATCTTTATCACTTCATATTGGTCCAAAAAAAGGCAAATATTCTCTTCATACGAAGCTATTCAAAGTTGGGTTGTTCTTTGTCAAAGTAGTTTGGACCAAGTTTCCGTTGCTCCAATAATGGGTATAACTTTTTGAGAATTATTTAAAAACTATATTTACACCTTATTAACTTTATATTGGTCCATAAAAAAGGCCGGTATTCATTCTAAAAGCTTTAAATCTCAATTTAAATCTTCATACGAATCTATTGAAAGTTTGGACGATCTTTGTAGTAGAAGTTTGCACAAGGTTTCCGTTGGATCAAAAATGGGTCTAACGTTCTTATATTAGGTTTATTACTATATTTATATCTTTATCACTTCATATTGGTCCAAAAAAAGGCAAATATTCTCTTCATACGAAGCTATTCAAAGTTGGGCTGTTCTTTGTCAAAGTAGTTTGGACCAAGTTTCCGTTGCTCCAATAATGGGTAGAACTTTTTTAGAATTATTTAAAAACTATATTTACACCTTATTAACTTTATATTGGTCCAAAAAAAGGCCGGTAATCATTCTAAAAGCTTTAAATCTCAATTTAATCCTTCATACGAATCTATTGAAAGTTTGGACGATCTTTGTAGTAGAAGTTTGCACAAGTTTTCCGTTGGATAAAAAATGGGTCTAACGTTCTTATATTAGGTTTATTACTATATTTATATATTTATCACTTCATATTGGACCAAAAAGAGGCCAACATTCTCTTCATACGAAGCTATTCAAAGTTGGCAATTCTTTGCCAAAGTAGTTTGGACCAAGATTCCGTTGCTCCAATAATGCGTATAACTTTGTGAGAATTATTTAAAAACTATATTTACACCTTATTAACTTTATATTGGTCCATAAAAAGGCCGGTATTCATTCTAAAAGCTTTAAATCTCAATTTAAACCTTCATACGAATCTATTGAAAGTTTGGACGATCTTTGTAGTAGTAGTTTGTACAAGTTCTCCGTTGGATCAAAAATGGGTCTAACGTTCTTCTATTAGGTTTATTACTATATTCATATCTTTATCACTTCATATTGGTCCAAAAAAAGGCAAATATTCTCTTCATACGAAGCTATTCAAAGTTGGGATGTTCTTTGTCAAAGTAGTTTGGACCAAGTTTCCGTTGCTCCAATAATGGGTATAACTTTTTGAGAATTATTTAAAAACTATATTTACACCTTATTAACTTTATATTGGTCCATAAAAAAGGCCGGTATTCATTCTAAAAGCTTTAAATCTCAATTTAAATCTTCATACGAATCTATTGAAAGTTTGGACGATCTTTGTAGTAGAAGTTTGCACAAGGTTTCCGTTGGATCAAAAATGGGTCTAACGTTCTTATATTAGGTTTATTACTATATTTATATCTTTATCACTTCATATTGGTCCAAAAAAAGGCAAATATTCTCTTCATACGAAGCTATTCAAAGTTGGGCTGTTCTTTGTCAAAGTAGTTTGGACCAAGTTTCCGTTGCTCCAATAATGGGTAGAACTTTTTTAGAATTATTTAAAAACTATATTTACACCTTATTAACTTTATATTGGTCCAAAAAAAGGCCGGTAATCATTCTAAAAGCTTTAAATCTCAATTTAATCCTTCATACGAATCTATTGAAAGTTTGGACGATCTTTGTAGTAGAAGTTTGCACAAGTTTTCCGTTGGATCAAAAATGGGTCTAACGTTCTTATATTAGGTTTATTACTATATTTATATCTTTATCACTTCATATTGGTCCAAAAAAAGTCCAATATTCTCTTCATACGAAGCTATTCAAAGTTGGGATGTTCTTTGTCAAAGTAGTTTGGACCAAGTTTCCGTTGCTCCAATAATGGGTATAACTTTTTGAGAATTATTTAAAAACTATATTTACACCTTATTAACTTTATATTGGTCCATAAAAAAGGCCGGTATTCATTCTAAAAGCTTTAAATCTCAATTTAAATCTTCATACGAATCTATTGAAAGTTTGGACGATCTTTGTAGTATAAGGTTGCACAAGTTTTCCGTTGGATCAAAAATGGGTCTAACGTTCTTATATTAGGTTTATTACTATATTTATATCTTTATCACTTCATATTGGTCCAAAAAAAGGCAAATATTCTCTTCATACGAAGCTATTCAAAGTTGGGCTGTTCTTTGTCAAAGTAGTTTGGACCAAGTTTCCGTTGCTCCAATAATGGGTATAACTTTTTGAGAATTATTTAAAAACTATATTTACACCTTATTAACTTTATATTGGTCCATAAAAAAGGCCGGTATTCATTCTAAAAGCTTTAAATCTCAATTTAAATCTTCATACGAATCTATTGAAAGTTTGGACGATCTTTGTAGTATAAGGTTGCACAAGTTTTCCGTTGGATCAAAAATGGGTCTAACGTTCTTATATTAGGTTTATTACTATATTTATATCTTTATCACTTCATATTGGTCCAAAAAAAGGCCAATATTCTCTTCATACGAAGCTATTCAAAGTTGGGCAGTTCTTTGTCAAAGTAGGTTGGACCAAGTTTCCGCTGCTCCATTAATGGGTCTAACTTTTTGAGAATAATTTAAAAACTATATTACACCTATATAATTTGTTATTGGTCCAAAAAAAGGCCGGTATTCATTCTAAAAGCTTTAAATCTCAATTTAAACCTTCATACGAATCTATTGAAAGTTTGGACGATCTTTGTAGTAGAAGTTTGCACAAGTTTTCCGTTGGATCAAAAATGGGTCTAACGTTCTTATATTAGGTTTATTACTATATTTATATCTTTATCACTTCATATTGGTCAAAAAAAAGTCCAATATTCTCTTCATACGAAGCTATTCAAAGTTGGGATGTTCTTTGTCAAAGTAGTTTGGACCAAGTTTCCGTTGCTCCAATAATGGGTATAACTTTTTGAGAATTATTTAAAAACTATATTTACACCTTATTAACTTTATATTGGTCCATAAAAAAGGCCGGTATTCATTCTAAAAGCTTTAAATCTCAATTTAAATCTTCATACGAATCTATTGAAAGGTTGGACGATCTTTGTAGTATAAGGTTGCACAAGTTTTCCGTTGGATCAAAAATGGGTCTAACGTTCTTATATTAGGTTTATTACTATATTTATATCTTTATCACTTCATATTGGTCCAAAAAAAGGCAAATATTCTCTTCATACGAAGCTATTCAAAGTTGGGCTGTTCTTTGTCAAAGTAGTTTGGACCAAGTTTCCGTTGCTCCAATAATGGGTAGAACTTTTTTAGAATTATTTAAAAACTATATTTACACCTTATTAACTTTATATTGGTCCATAAAAAGGCCGGTATTCATTCTAAAAGCTTTAAATCTCAATTTAAACCTTCATACGAATCTATTGAAAGTTTGGACGATCTTTGTAGTAGAAGTTTGCACAAGTTTTCCGTTGGATCAAAAATGGGTCTAACGTTCTTATATTAGGTTTATTACTATATTTATATCTTTATCACTTCATATTGGTCAAAAAAAAGTCCAATATTCTCTTCATACGAAGCTATTCAAAGTTGGGATGTTCTTTGTCAAAGTAGTTTGGACCAAGTTTCCGTTGCTCCAATAATGGGTCTAACTTTTTGAGAATTATTTAAAAACTATATTTACACCTTATTAACTTTATATTGGTCCATAAAAAAGGCCGGTATTCATTCTAAAAGCTTTAAATCTCAATTTAAATCTTCATACGAATCTATTGAAAGTTTGGACGATCTTTGTAGTAGAAGTTTGCACAAGTTTTCCGTTGGATCAAAAATGGGTCTAACGTTCTTATATTAGGTTTATTACTATATTTATATCTTTATCACTTCATATTGGTCCAAAAAAAGTCCAATATTCTCTTCATACGAAGCTATTCAAAGTTGGGATGTTCTTTGTCAAAGTAGTTTGGACCAAGTTTCCGTTGCTCCAATAATGGGTATAACTTTTTGAGAATTATTTAAAAACTATATTTACACCTTATTAACTTTATATTGGTCCATAAAAAAGGCCGGTATTCATTCTAAAAGCTTTAAATCTCAATTTAAATCTTCATACGAATCTATTGAAAGTTTGGACGATCTTTGTAGTATAAGGTTGCACAAGTTTTCCGTTGGATCAAAAATGGGTCTAACGTTCTTATATTAGGTTTATTACTATATTTATATCTTTATCACTTCATATTGGTCCAAAAAAAGGCAAATATTCTCTTCATACGAAGCTATTCAAAGTTGGGCTGTTCTTTGTCAAAGTAGTTTGGACCAAGTTTCCGTTGCTCCAATAATGGGTATAACTTTTTGAGAATTATTTAAAAACTATATTTACACCTTATTAACTTTATATTGGTCCATAAAAAAGGCCGGTATTCATTCTAAAAGCTTTAAATCTCAATTTAAATCTTCATACGAATCTATTGAAAGTTTGGACGATCTTTGTAGTATAAGGTTGCACAAGTTTTCCGTTGGATCAAAAATGGGTCTAACGTTCTTATATTAGGTTTATTACTATATTTATATCTTTATCACTTCATATTGGTCCAAAAAAAGGCCAATATTCTCTTCATACGAAGCTATTCAAAGTTGGGCAGTTCTTTGTCAAAGTAGGTTGGACCAAGTTTCCGCTGCTCCATTAATGGGTCTAACTTTTTGAGAATAATTTAAAAACTATATTACACCTATATAATTTGTTATTGGTCCAAAAAAAGGCCGGTATTCATTCTAAAAGCTTTAAATCTCAATTTAAACCTTCATACGAATCTATTGAAAGTTTGGACGATCTTTGTAGTAGAAGTTTGCACAAGGTTTCCGTTGGATCAAAAATGGGTCTAACATTCTTATATTAGGTTTATTACTATATTTATATCTTTATCACTTCATATTGGTCCAAAAAAAGGCAAATATTCTCTTCATACGAAGCTATTCAAAGTTGGGCTGTTCTTTGTCAAAGTAGTTTGGACCAAGTTTCCGTTGCTCCAATAATGGGTAGAACTTTTTTAGAATTATTTAAAAACTATATTTACACCTTATTAACTTTATATTGGTCCATAAAAAGGCCGGTATTCATTCTAAAAGCTTTAAATCTCAATTTAAACCTTCATACGAATCTATTGAAAGTTTGGACGATCTTTGTAGTAGAAGTTTGCACAAGTTTTCCGTTGGATCAAAAATGGGTCTAACGTTCTTATATTAGGTTTATTACTATATTTATATCTTTATCACTTCATATTGGTCAAAAAAAAGTCCAATATTCTCTTCATACGAAGCTATTCAAAGTTGGGATGTTCTTTGTCAAAGTAGTTTGGACCAAGTTTCCGTTGCTCCAATAATGGGTCTAACTTTTTGAGAATTATTTAAAAACTATATTTACACCTTATTAACTTTATATTGGTCCATAAAAAAGGCCGGTATTCATTCTAAAAGCTTTAAATCTCAATTTAAATCTTCATACGAATCTATTGAAAGTTTGGACGATCTTTGTAGTAGAAGTTTGCACAAGTTTTCCGTTGGATCAAAAATGGGTCTAACGTTCTTATATTAGGTTTATTACTATATTTATATCTTTATCACTTCATATTGGTCCAAAAAAAGTCCAATATTCTCTTCATACGAAGCTATTCAAAGTTGGGATGTTCTTTGTCAAAGTAGTTTGGACCAAGTTTCCGTTGCTCCAATAATGGGTATAACTTTTTGAGAATTATTTAAAAACTATATTTACACCTTATTAACTTTATATTGGTCCATAAAAAAGGCCGGTATTCATTCTAAAAGCTTTAAATCTCAATTTAAATCTTCATACGAATCTATTGAAAGTTTGGACGATCTTTGTAGTATAAGGTTGCACAAGTTTTCCGTTGGATCAAAAATGGGTCTAACGTTCTTATATTAGGTTTATTACTATATTTATATCTTTATCACTTCATATTGGTCCAAAAAAAGGCAAATATTCTCTTCATACGAAGCTATTCAAAGTTGGGCTGTTCTTTGTCAAAGTAGTTTGGACCAAGTTTCCGTTGCTCCAATAATGGGTATAACTTTTTGAGAATTATTTAAAAACTATATTTACACCTTATTAACTTTATATTGGTCCATAAAAAAGGCCGGTATTCATTCTAAAAGCTTTAAATCTCAATTTAAATCTTCATACGAATCTATTGAAAGTTTGGACGATCTTTGTAGTATAAGGTTGCACAAGTTTTCCGTTGGATCAAAAATGGGTCTAACGTTCTTATATTAGGTTTATTACTATATTTATATCTTTATCACTTCATATTGGTCCAAAAAAAGGCCAATATTCTCTTCATACGAAGCTATTCAAAGTTGGGCAGTTCTTTGTCAAAGTAGGTTGGACCAAGTTTCCGCTGCTCCATTAATGGGTCTAACTTTTTGAGAATAATTTAAAAACTATATTACACCTATATAATTTGTTATTGGTCCAAAAAAAGGCTGGTATTCATTCTAAAAGCTTTAAATCTCAATTTAAACCTTCATACGAATCTATTGAAAGTTTGGACGATCTTTGTAGTAGAAGTTTGCACAAGTTTTCCGTTGGATCAAAAATGGGTCTAACGTTCTTATATTAGGTTTATTACTATATTTATATCTTTATCACTTCATATTGGTCAAAAAAAAGTCCAATATTCTCTTCATACGAAGCTATTCAAAGTTGGGATGTTCTTTGTCAAAGTAGTTTGGACCAAGTTTCCGTTGCTCCAATAATGGGTATAACTTTTTGAGAATTATTTAAAAACTATATTTACACCTTATTAACTTTATATTGGTCCATAAAAAAGGCCGGTATTCATTCTAAAAGCTTTAAATCTCAATTTAAATCTTCATACGAATCTATTGAAAGGTTGGACGATCTTTGTAGTATAAGGTTGCACAAGTTTTCCGTTGGATCAAAAATGGGTCTAACGTTCTTATATTAGGTTTATTACTATATTTATATCTTTATCACTTCATATTGGTCCAAAAAAAGGCAAATATTCTGTTCATACGAAGCTATTCAAAGTTGGGCTGTTCTTTGTCAAAGTAGTTTGGACCAAGTTTCCGTTGCTCCAATAATGGGTATAACTTTTTGAGAATTATTTAAAAACTATATTTACACCTTATTAACTTTATATTGGTCCATAAAAAAGGCCGGTATTCATTCTAAAAGCTTTAAATCTCAATTTAAACCTTCATACGAATCTATTGAAAGTTTGGCCGATCTTTGTAGTAGAAGTTTGCACAAGTTCTCCGTTGGATAAAAAATGGGTCTAACGTTCTTATATTAGGTTTATTACTATATTTATATCTTTATCACTTCATATTGGTCCAAAAAAAGGCCAATATTCTCTTCATACGAAGCTATTCAAAGTTGGGCAGTTCTTTGTCAAAGTAGTTTGGACCAAGATTCCGTTGCTCCAATAATGCGTATAACTTTGTGAGAATTATTTAAAAACTATATTTACACCTTATTAACTTTATATTGGTCCATAAAAAGGCCGGTATTCATTCTAAAAGCTTTAAATCTCAATTTAAACCTTCATACGAATCTATTGAAAGTTTGGACGATCTTTGTAGTAGTAGTTTGTACAAGTTCTCCGTTGGATCAAAAATGGGTCTAACGTTCTTCTATTAGGTTTATTACTATATTCATATCTTTATCACTTCATATTGGTCCAAAAAAAGGCAAATATTCTCTTCATACGAAGCTATTCAAAGTTGGGATGTTCTTTGTCAAAGTAGTTTGGACCAAGTTTCCGTTGCTCCAATAATGGGTATAACTTTTTGAGAATTATTTAAAAACTATATTTACACCTTATTAACTTTATATTGGTCCATAAAAAAGGCCGGTATTCATTCTAAAAGCTTTAAATCTCAATTTAAATCTTCATACGAATCTATTGAAAGTTTGGACGATCTTTGTAGTAGAAGTTTGCACAAGGTTTCCGTTGGATCAAAAATGGGTCTAACGTTCTTATATTAGGTTTATTACTATATTTATATCTTTATCACTTCATATTGGTCCAAAAAAAGGCAAATATTCTCTTCATACGAAGCTATTCAAAGTTGGGCTGTTCTTTGTCAAAGTAGTTTGGACCAAGTTTCCGTTGCTCCAATAATGGGTAGAACTTTTTTAGAATTATTTAAAAACTATATTTACACCTTATTAACTTTATATTGGTCCAAAAAAAGGCCGGTAATCATTCTAAAAGCTTTAAATCTCAATTTAATCCTTCATACGAATCTATTGAAAGTTTGGACGATCTTTGTAGTAGAAGTTTGCACAAGTTTTCCGTTGGATAAAAAATGGGTCTAACGTTCTTATATTAGGTTTATTACTATATTTATATATTTATCACTTCATATTGGACCAAAAAGAGGCCAACATTCTCTTCATACGAAGCTATTCAAAGTTGGCAATTCTTTGCCAAAGTAGTTTGGACCAAGATTCCGTTGCTCCAATAATGGGTATAACTTTTTGAGAATTATTTAAAAACTATATTTACACCTTATTAACTTTATATTGGTCCATAAAAAGGCCGGTATTCATTCTAAAAGCTTTAAATCTCAATTTAAACCTTCATACGAATCTATTGAAAGTTTGGACGATCTTTGTAGTAGTAGTTTGTACAAGTTCTCCGTTGGATCAAAAATGGGTCTAACGTTCTTATATTAGGTTTATTACTATATTTATATCTTTATCACTTCATATTGGTCCAAAAAAAGGCCAATATTCTCTTCATACGAAGCTATTCAAAGTTGGGCAGTTCTTTGTCAAAGTAGTTTGGACCAAGTTTCCGCTGCTCCATTAATGGGTCTAACTTTTTGAGAATTATTTAAAAACTATATTTACACCTTATTAACTTTATATTGGTCCATAAAAAAGGCCGGTATTCATTCTAAAAGCTTTAAATCTCAATTTAAACATTCATACGAATCTATTGAAAGTTTGGACGATCTTTGTAGTAGAAGTTTGCACAAGTTTTCCGTTGTATCAAAAATGGGTCTAACGTTCTTATATTAGGTTTATTACTATATTTATATCTTTATCACTTCATATTGGTCCAAAAAAAGTCCAATATTCTCTTCATACGAAGCTATTCAAAGTTGGGTTGTTCTTTGTCAAAGTAGTTTGGACCAAGTTTCCGTTGCTCCAATAATGGGTATAACTTTTTGAGAATTATTTAAAAACTATATTTACACCTTATTAACTTTATATTGGTCCAAAAAAAGGCCGGTAATCATTTTAAAAGCTTTAAATCTCAATTTAATCCTTCATACGAATCTATTGAAAGTTTGGACGATCTTTGTAGTAGAAGTTTGCACAAGTTTTCCGTTGGATATAAAATGGGTCTAACGTTCTTATATTAGGTTTATTACTATATTTATATATTTATCACTTCATATTGGACCAAAAAGAGGCCAACATTCTCTTCATACGAAGCTATTCAAAGTTGGCAATTCTTTGCCAAAGTAGTTTGGACGAAGATTCCGTTGCTCCAATAATGGGTATAACTTTTTGAGAATTATTTAAAAACTATATTTACACCTTATTAACTTTATATTGGTCCATAAAAAGGCCGGTATTCATTCTAAAAGCTTTAAATCTCAATTTAAACCTTCATACGAATCTATTGAAAGTTTGGACGATCTTTGTAGTAGTAGTTTGTACAAGTTCTCCGTTGGATCAAAAATGGGTCTAACGTTCTTCTATTAGGTTTATTACTATATTCATATCTTTATCACTTCATATTGGTCGAAAAAAAGGCAAATATTCTCTTCATACGAAGCTATTCAAAGTTGGGCTGTTCTTTGTCAAAGTAGTTTGGACCAAGTTTCCGTTGCTCCAATAATGGGTATAACTTTTTGAGAATTATTTAAAAACTATATTTACACCTTATTAACTTTATATTGGTCCATAAAAAAGGCCGGTATTCATTCTAAAAGCTTTAAATCTCGATTTAAATCTTCATACGAATCTATTGAAAGTTTGGACGATCTTTGTAGTAGAAGTTTGCACAAGGTTTCCGTTGGATCAAAAATGGGTCTAACGTTCTTATATTAGGTTTATTACTATATTTATATCTTTATCACTTCATATTGGTCCAAAAAAAGGCAAATATTCTCTTCATACGAAGCTATTCAAAGTTGGGCTGTTGTTTGTCAAAGTAGTTTGGACCAAGTTTCCGTTGCTCCAATAATGGGTAGAACTTTTTTAGAATTATTTAAAAACTATATTTACACCTTATTAACTTTATATTGGTCCATAAAAAGGCCGGTATTCATTCTAAAAGCTTTAAATCTCAATTTAAACCTTCATACGAATCTATTGAAAGTTTGGCCGATCTTTGTAGTAGAAGTTTGCACAAGTTCTCCGTTGGATAAAAAATGGGTCTAACGTTCTTATATTAGGTTTATTACTATATTTATATCTTTATCACTTCATATTGGTCCAAAAAAAGGCCAATATTCTCTTCATACGAAGCTATTCAAAGTTGGGCAGTTCTTTGTCAAAGTAGTTTGGACCAAGTTTCCGCTGCTCCATTAATGGGTCTAACTTTTTGAGAATAATTTAAAAACTATATTTACACCTTTATAATTTGTTATTGGTCCAAAAAAAGGCCGGTATTCATTCTAAAAGCTTTAAATCTCAATTTAAACCTTCATACGAATCTATTGAAAGTTTGGACGATCTTTGTAGTAGAAGTTTGCACAAGGTTTCCGTTGGATCAAAAATGGGTCTAACATTCTTATATTAGGTTTATTACTATATTTATATCTTTATCACTTCATATTGGTCCAAAAAAAGGCAAATATTCTCTTCATACGAAGCTATTCAAAGTTGGGCTGTTCTTTGTCAAAGTAGTTTGGACCAAGTTTCCGTTGCTCCAATAATGGGTAGAACTTTTTTAGAATTATTTAAAAACTATATTTACACCTTATTAACTTTATATTGGTCCATAAAAAGGCCGGTATTCATTCTAAAAGCTTTAAATCTCAATTTAAACCTTCATACGAATCTATTGAAAGTTTGGACGATCTTTGTAGTAGAAGTTTGCACAAGTTTTCCGTTGGATCAAAAATGGGTCTAACGTTCTTATATTAGGTTTATTACTATATTTATATCTTTATCACTTCATATTGGTCAAAAAAAAGTCCAATATTCTCTTCATACGAAGCTATTCAAAGTTGGGATGTTCTTTGTCAAAGTAGTTTGGACCAAGTTTCCGTTGCTCCAATAATGGGTCTAACTTTTTGAGAATTATTTAAAAACTATATTTACACCTTATTAACTTTATATTGGTCCATAAAAAAGGCCGGTATTCATTCTAAAAGCTTTAAATCTCAATTTAAATCTTCATACGAATCTATTGAAAGTTTGGACGATCTTTGTAGTAGAAGTTTGCACAAGGTTTCCGTTGGATCAAAAATGGGTCTAACATTCTTATATTAGGTTTATTACTATATTTATATCTTTATCACTTCATATTGGTCCAAAAAAAGGCAAATATTCTCTTCATACGAAGCTATTCAAAGTTGGGCTGTTCTTTGTCAAAGTAGTTTGGACCAAGTTTCCGTTGCTCCAATAATGGGTAGAACTTTTTTAGAATTATTTAAAAACTATATTTACACCTTATTAACTTTATATTGGTCCATAAAAAGGCCGGTATTCATTCTAAAAGCTTTAAATCTCAATTTAAACCTTCATACGAATCTATTGAAAGTTTGGACGATCTTTGTAGTAGAAGTTTGCACAAGTTTTCCGTTGGATCAAAAATGGGTCTAACGTTCTTATATTAGGTTTATTACTATATTTATATCTTTATCACTTCATATTGGTCAAAAAAAAGTCCAATATTCTCTTCATACGAAGCTATTCAAAGTTGGGATGTTCTTTGTCAAAGTAGTTTGGACCAAGTTTCCGTTGCTCCAATAATGGGTCTAACTTTTTGAGAATTATTTAAAAACTATATTTACACCTTATTAACTTTATATTGGTCCATAAAAAAGGCCGGTATTCATTCTAAAAGCTTTAAATCTCAATTTAAATCTTCATACGAATCTATTGAAAGTTTGGACGATCTTTGTAGTAGAAGTTTGCACAAGTTTTCCGTTGGATCAAAAATGGGTCTAACGTTCTTATATTAGGTTTATTACTATATTTATATCTTTATCACTTCATATTGGTCCAAAAAAAGTCCAATATTCTCTTCATACGAAGCTATTCAAAGTTGGGATGTTCTTTGTCAAAGTAGTTTGGACCAAGTTTCCGTTGCTCCAATAATGGGTATAACTTTTTGAGAATTATTTAAAAACTATATTTACACCTTATTAACTTTATATTGGTCCATAAAAAAGGCCGGTATTCATTCTAAAAGCTTTAAATCTCAATTTAAATCTTCATACGAATCTATTGAAAGTTTGGACGATCTTTGTAGTATAAGGTTGCACAAGTTTTCCGTTGGATCAAAAATGGGTCTAACGTTCTTATATTAGGTTTATTACTATATTTATATCTTTATCACTTCATATTGGTCCAAAAAAAGGCAAATATTCTCTTCATACGAAGCTATTCAAAGTTGGGCTGTTCTTTGTCAAAGTAGTTTGGACCAAGTTTCCGTTGCTCCAATAATGGGTATAACTTTTTGAGAATTATTTAAAAACTATATTTACACCTTATTAACTTTATATTGGTCCATAAAAAAGGCCGGTATTCATTCTAAAAGCTTTAAATCTCAATTTAAATCTTCATACGAATCTATTGAAAGTTTGGACGATCTTTGTAGTATAAGGTTGCACAAGTTTTCCGTTGGATCAAAAATGGGTCTAACGTTCTTATATTAGGTTTATTACTATATTTATATCTTTATCACTTCATATTGGTCCAAAAAAAGGCCAATATTCTCTTCATACGAAGCTATTCAAAGTTGGGCAGTTCTTTGTCAAAGTAGGTTGGACCAAGTTTCCGCTGCTCCATTAATGGGTCTAACTTTTTGAGAATAATTTAAAAACTATATTACACCTATATAATTTGTTATTGGTCCAAAAAAAGGCCGGTATTCATTCTAAAAGCTTTAAATCTCAATTTAAACCTTCATACGAATCTATTGAAAGTTTGGACGATCTTTGTAGTAGAAGTTTGCACAAGGTTTCCGTTGGATCAAAAATGGGTCTAACATTCTTATATTAGGTTTATTACTATATTTATATCTTTATCACTTCATATTGGTCCAAAAAAAGGCAAATATTCTCTTCATACGAAGCTATTCAAAGTTGGGCTGTTCTTTGTCAAAGTAGTTTGGACCAAGTTTCCGTTGCTCCAATAATGGGTAGAACTTTTTTAGAATTATTTAAAAACTATATTTACACCTTATTAACTTTATATTGGTCCATAAAAAGGCCGGTATTCATTCTAAAAGCTTTAAATCTCAATTTAGATCTTCATACGAATCTATTGAAAGTTTGGACGATCTTTGTAGTAGAAGTTTGCACAAGGTTTCCGTTGGATCAAAAATGGGTCTAACGTTCTTATATTAGGTTTATTACTATATTTATATCTTTATCACTTCATATTGGTCCAAAAAAAGGCAAATATTCTCTTCATACGAAGCTATTCAAAGTTGGGCTGTTCTTTGTCAAAGTAGTTTGGACCAAGTTTCCGTTGCTCCAATAATGGGTAGAACTTTTTTAGAATTATTTAAAAACTATATTTACACCTTATTAACTTTATATTGGTCCATAAAAAGGCCGGTATTCATTCTAAAAGCTTTAAATCTCAATTTAAATCTTCATACGAATCTATTGAAAGTTTGGACGATCTTTGTAGTAGAAGTTTGCACAAGTTTTCCGTTGGATCAAAAATGGGTCTAACGTTCTTATATTAGGTTTATTACTATATTTATATCTTTATCACTTCATATTGGTCCAAAAAAAGTCCAATATTCTCTTCATACGAAGCTATTCAAAGTTGGGATGTTCTTTGTCAAAGTAGTTTGGACCAAGTTTCCGTTGCTCCAATAATGGGTATAACTTTTTGAGAATTATTTAAAAACTATATTTACACCTTATTAACTTTATATTGGTCCATAAAAAAGGCCGGTATTCATTCTAAAAGCTTTAAATCTCAATTTAAATCTTCATACGAATCTATTGAAAGTTTGGACGATCTTTGTAGTATAAGGTTGCACAAGTTTTCCGTTGGATCAAAAATGGGTCTAACGTTCTTATATTAGGTTTATTACTATATTTATATCTTTATCACTTCATATTGGTCCAAAAAAAGGCAAATATTCTCTTCATACGAAGCTATTCAAAGTTGGGCTGTTCTTTGTCAAAGTAGTTTGGACCAAGTTTCCGTTGCTCCAATAATGGGTATAACTTTTTGAGAATTATTTAAAAACTATATTTACACCTTATTAACTTTATATTGGTCCATAAAAAAGGCCGGTATTCATTCTAAAAGCTTTAAATCTCAATTTAAATCTTCATACGAATCTATTGAAAGTTTGGACGATCTTTGTAGTATAAGGTTGCACAAGTTTTCCGTTGGATCAAAAATGGGTCTAACGTTCTTATATTAGGTTTATTACTATATTTATATCTTTATCACTTCATATTGGTCCAAAAAAAGGCCAATATTCTCTTCATACGAAGCTATTCAAAGTTGGGCAGTTCTTTGTCAAAGTAGGTTGGACCAAGTTTCCGCTGCTCCATTAATGGGTCTAACTTTTTGAGAATAATTTAAAAACTATATTACACCTATATAATTTGTTATTGGTCCAAAAAAAGGCCGGTATTCATTCTAAAAGCTTTAAATCTCAATTTAAACCTTCATACGAATCTATTGAAAGTTTGGACGATCTTTGTAGTAGAAGTTTGCACAAGGTTTCCGTTGGATCAAAAATGGGTCTAACGTTCTTATATTAGGTTTATTACTATATTTATATCTTTATCACTTCATATTGGTCCAAAAAAAGGCAAATATTCTCTTCATACGAAGCTATTCAAAGTTGGGCTGTTCTTTGTCAAAGTAGTTTGGACCAAGTTTCCGTTGCTCCAATAATGGGTAGAACTTTTTTAGAATTATTTAAAAACTATATTTACACCTTATTAACTTTATATTGGTCCATAAAAAGGCCGGTATTCATTCTAAAAGCTTTAAATCTCAATTTAAACCTTCATACGAATCTATTGAAAGTTTGGACGATCTTTGTAGTAGAAGTTTGCACAAGTTTTCCGTTGGATCAAAAATGGGTCTAACGTTCTTATATTAGGTTTATTACTATATTTATATCTTTATCACTTCATATTGGTCAAAAAAAAGTCCAATATTCTCTTCATACGAAGCTATTCAAAGTTGGGATGTTCTTTGTCAAAGTAGTTTGGACCAAGTTTCCGTTGCTCCAATAATGGGTCTAACTTTTTGAGAATTATTTAAAAACTATATTTACACCTTATTAACTTTATATTGGTCCATAAAAAAGGCCGGTATTCATTCTAAAAGCTTTAAATCTCAATTTAAATCTTCATACGAATCTATTGAAAGTTTGGACGATCTTTGTAGTAGAAGTTTGCACAAGTTTTCCGTTGGATCAAAAATGGGTCTAACGTTCTTATATTAGGTTTATTACTATATTTATATCTTTATCACTTCATATTGGTCCAAAAAAAGTCCAATATTCTCTTCATACGAAGCTATTCAAAGTTGGGATGTTCTTTGTCAAAGTAGTTTGGACCAAGTTTCCGTTGCTCCAATAATGGGTATAACTTTTTGAGAATTATTTAAAAACTATATTTACACCTTATTAACTTTATATTGGTCCATAAAAAAGGCCGGTATTCATTCTAAAAGCTTTAAATCTCAATTTAAATCTTCATACGAATCTATTGAAAGTTTGGACGATCTTTGTAGTATAAGGTTGCACAAGTTTTCCGTTGGATCAAAAATGGGTCTAACGTTCTTATATTAGGTTTATTACTATATTTATATCTTTATCACTTCATATTGGTCCAAAAAAAGGCAAATATTCTCTTCATACGAAGCTATTCAAAGTTGGGCTGTTCTTTGTCAAAGTAGTTTGGACCAAGTTTCCGTTGCTCCAATAATGGGTATAACTTTTTGAGAATTATTTAAAAACTATATTTACACCTTATTAACTTTATATTGGTCCATAAAAAAGGCCGGTATTCATTCTAAAAGCTTTAAATCTCAATTTAAATCTTCATACGAATCTATTGAAAGTTTGGACGATCTTTGTAGTATAAGGTTGCACAAGTTTTCCGTTGGATCAAAAATGGGTCTAACGTTCTTATATTAGGTTTATTACTATATTTATATCTTTATCACTTCATATTGGTCCAAAAAAAGGCCAATATTCTCTTCATACGAAGCTATTCAAAGTTGGGCAGTTCTTTGTCAAAGTAGGTTGGACCAAGTTTCCGCTGCTCCATTAATGGGTCTAACTTTTTGAGAATAATTTAAAAACTATATTACACCTATATAATTTGTTATTGGTCCAAAAAAAGGCCGGTATTCATTCTAAAAGCTTTAAATCTCAATTTAAACCTTCATACGAATCTATTGAAAGTTTGGACGATCTTTGTAGTAGAAGTTTGCACAAGTTTTCCGTTGGATCAAAAATGGGTCTAACGTTCTTATATTAGGTTTATTACTATATTTATATCTTTATCACTTCATATTGGTCAAAAAAAAGTCCAATATTCTCTTCATACGAAGCTATTCAAAGTTGGGATGTTCTTTGTCAAAGTAGTTTGGACCAAGTTTCCGTTGCTCCAATAATGGGTATAACTTTTTGAGAATTATTTAAAAACTATATTTACACCTTATTAACTTTATATTGGTCCATAAAAAAGGCCGGTATTCATTCTAAAAGCTTTAAATCTCAATTTAAATCTTCATACGAATCTATTGAAAGGTTGGACGATCTTTGTAGTATAAGGTTGCACAAGTTTTCCGTTGGATCAAAAATGGGTCTAACGTTCTTATATTAGGTTTATTACTATATTTATATCTTTATCACTTCATATTGGTCCAAAAAAAGGCAAATATTCTGTTCATACGAAGCTATTCAAAGTTGGGCTGTTCTTTGTCAAAGTAGTTTGGACCAAGTTTCCGTTGCTCCAATAATGGGTATAACTTTTTGAGAATTATTTAAAAACTATATTTACACCTTATTAACTTTATATTGGTCCATAAAAAAGGCCGGTATTCATTCTAAAAGCTTTAAATCTCAATTTAGATCTTCATACGAATCTATTGAAAGTTTGGACGATCTTTGTAGTAGAAGTTTGCACAAGGTTTCCGTTGGATCAAAAATGGGTCTAACGTTCTTATATTAGGTTTATTACTATATTTATATCTTTATCACTTCATATTGGTCCAAAAAAAGGCAAATATTCTCTTCATACGAAGCTATTCAAAGTTGGGCTGTTCTTTGTCAAAGTAGTTTGGACCAAGTTTCCGTTGCTCCAATAATGGGTAGAACTTTTTTAGAATTATTTAAAAACTATATTTACACCTTATTAACTTTATATTGGTCCATAAAAAGGCCGGTATTCATTCTAAAAGCTTTAAATCTCAATTTAAACCTTCATACGAATCTATTGAAAGTTTGGCCGATCTTTGTAGTAGAGGTTTGCACAAGTTCTCCGTTGGATAAAAAATGGGTCTAACGTTCTTATATTAGGTTTATTACTATATTTATATCTTTATCACTTCATATTGGTCCAAAAAAAGGCCAATATTCTCTTCATACGAAGCTATTCAAAGTTGGGCAGTTCTTTGTCAAAGTAGTTTGGACCAAGTTTCCGCTGCTCCATTAATGGGTCTAACTTTTTGAGAATAATTTAAAAACTATATTTACACCTATATAATTTGTTATTGGTCCAAAAAAAGGCCGGTATTCATTCTAAAAGCTTTAAATCTCAATTTAAACCTTCATACGAATCTATTGAAAGTTTGGACGATCTTTGTAGTAGAAGTTTGCACAAGGTTTCCGTTGGATCAAAAATGGGTCTAACGTTCTTATATTAGGTTTATTACTATATTTATATCTTTATCACTTCATATTGGTCCAAAAAAAGGCAAATATTCTCTTCATACGAAGCTATTCAAAGTTGGGCTGTTCTTTGTCAAAGTAGTTTGGACCAAGTTTCCGTTGCTCCAATAATGGGTAGAACTTTTTTAGAATTATTTAAAAACTATATTTACACCTTATTAACTTTATATTGGTCCATAAAAAGGCCGGTATTCATTCTAAAAGCTTTAAATCTCAATTTAAACCTTCATACGAATCTATTGAAAGTTTGGCCGATCTTTGTAGTAGAAGTTTGCACAAGTTCTCCGTTGGATAAAAAATGGGTCTAACGTTCTTATATTAGGTTTATTACTATATTTATATCTTTATCACTTCATATTGGTCCAAAAAAAGGCCAATATTCTCTTCATACGAAGCTATTCAAAGTTGGGCAGTTCTTTGTCAAAGTAGTTTGGACCAAGTTTCCGCTGCTCTATTAATGGGTCTAACTTTTTGAGAATAATTTAAAAACTATATTTACACCTATATAATTTGTTATTGGTCCAAAAAAAGGCCGGTATTCATTCTAAAAGCTTTAAATCTCAATTTAAACCTTCATACGAATCTATTGAAAGTTTGGACGATCTTTGTAGTAGAAGTTTGCACAAGTTTTCCGTTGGATCAAAAATGGGTCTAACGTTCTTATATTAGGTTTATTACTATATTTATATCTTTATCACTTCATATTGGTCCAAAAAAAGTCCAATATTCTCTTCATACGAAGCTATTCAAAGTTGGGATGTTCTTTGTCAAAGTAGTTTGGACCAAGTTTCCGTTGCTCCAATAATGGGTATAACTTTTTGAGAATTATTTAAAAACTATATTTACACCTTATTAACTTTATATTGGTCCATAAAAAAGGCCGGTATTCATTCTAAAAGCTTTAAATCTCAATTTAAATCTTCATACGAATCTATTGAAAGTTTGGACGATCTTTGTAGTATAAGGTTGCACAAGTTTTCCGTTGGATCAAAAATGGGTCTAACGTTCTTATATTAGGTTTATTACTATATTTATATCTTTATCACTTCATATTGGTCCAAAAAAAGGCCAATATTCTCCTCATACGAAGCTATTCAAAGTTGGGCTGTTCTTTGTCAAAGTAGTTTGGACCAAGTTTCCGTTGCTCCAATAATGGGTATAACTTTTTGAGAATTATTTAAAAACTATATTTACACCTTATTAACTTTATATTGGTCCATAAAAAGGCCGGTATTCATTCTAAAAGCTTTAAATCTCAATTTAAACCTTCATACGAATCTATTGAAAGTTTGGACGATCTTTGTCGTAGAAGTTTGCACAAGTTTTCCGTTGGATAAAAAATGGGTCTAACGTTCTTCTATTAGGTTTATTACTATATTCATATCTTTATCACTTCATACTGGTCCAAAAAAAGGCCAATATTCTCTTCATACCAAGCTATTCAAAGTTGGGCAGTTCTTTGTCAAAGTAGTTTGGACCAAGTTTCCGTTGCCCCATTAATGGGTCTAACTTTTTGAGAATAATTTAAAAACTATATTTACACCTATATAATTTGTTATTGGTCCAAAAAAAGGCCGGTATTCATTCTAAAAGCTTTAAATCTCAATTTAAACCTTCATACGAATCTATTGAAAGTTTGGACGATCTTTGTAGTAGAAGTTTGAACAAGTTTTCCGTTGGATCAAAAATGGGTCTAACGTTCTTATATTAGGTTTATTACTATATTTATATCTTTATCACTTCATATTGGTCCAAAAAAAGTCCAATATTCTCTTCATACGAAGCTATTCAAAGTTGGGTTATTCTTTGTCAAAGTAGTTTGGACCAAGTTTCCGTTGCTCCAATAATGGGTATAACTTTTTTAGAATTATTTAAAAACTATATTTACACCTTATTAACTTTATATTGGTCCATAAAAAGGCCGGTATTCATTCTAAAAGCTTTAAATCTCAATTTAAATCTTCATATGAATCTATTGAAAGTTTGGACGATCTTTGTAGTATAAGGTTGCACAAGTTTTCCGTTGGATCAAAAATGGGTCTAACGTTCTTATATTAGGTTTATTACTATATTTATATCTTTATCACTTCATATTGGTCCAAAAAAAGGCCAATATTCTCCTCATACGAAGCTATTCAAAGTTGGGCTGTTCTTTGTCAAAGTAGTTTGGACCAAGTTTCCGTTGCTCCAATAATGGGTATAACTTTTTGAGAATTATTTAAAAACTATATTTACACCTTATTAACTTTATATTGGTCCATAAAAAGGCCGGTATTCATTCTAAAAGCTTTAAATCTCAATTTAAACCTTCATACGAATCTATTGAAAGTTTGGACGATCTTTGTCGTAGAAGTTTGCACAAGTTTTCCGTTGGATAAAAAATGGGTCTAACGTTCTTCTATTAGGTTTATTACTATATTCATATCTTTATCACTTCATACTGGTCCAAAAAAAGGCCAATATTCTCTTCATACCAAGCTATTCAAAGTTGGGCAGTTCTTTGTCAAAGTAGTTTGGACCAAGTTTCCGTTGCCCCATTAATGGGTCTAACTTTTTGAGAATAATTTAAAAACTATATTTACACCTATATAATTTGTTATTGGTCCAAAAAAAGGCCGGTATTCATTCTAAAAGCTATAAATCTCAATTTAAACCTTCATACGAATCTATTGAAAGTTTGGACGATCTTTGTAGTAGAAGTTTGAACAAGTTTTCCGTTGGATCAAAAATGGGTCTAACGTTCTTATATTAGGTTTATTACTATATTTATATCTTTATCACTTCATATTGGTCCAAAAAAAGTCCAATATTCTCTTCATACGAAGCTATTCAAAGTTGGGTTATTCTTTGTCAAAGTAGTTTGGACCAAGTTTCCGTTGCTCCAATAATGGGTATAACTTTTTTAGAATTATTTAAAAACTATATTTACACCTTATTAACTTTATATTGGTCCATAAAAAGGCCGGTATTCATTCTAAAAGCTTTAAATCTCAATTTAAATCTTCATATGAATCTATTGAAAGTTTGGACGATCTTTGTAGTATAAGGTTGCACAAGTTTTCCGTTGGATCAAAAATGGGTCTAACGTTCTTATATTAGGTTTATTACTATATTTATATTTTTATCACTTCATATTGGTCCAAAAAAATGCCAATATTCTCTTCATACGAAGCTATTCAAAGTTGGGCTGTTCTTTGTCAAAGTAGTTTGGACCAAGTTTCCATTGCTCCAATAATGGGTATAACTTTTTGAGAATTATTTAAAAACTATATTTACACCTTATTAACTTTATATTGGTCCATAAAAAGGCTGGTATTCATTCTAAAAGCTTTAAATCTCAATTTAAACCTTCATACGAATCTATTGAAAGTTTGGACGATCTTTGTCGTAGAAGTTTGCACAAGTTTTCCGTTGGATCAAAAATGGGTCTAACGTTCTTCTATTAGGTTTATTACTATATTCATATCTTTATCACTTCATATTGGTCCAAAAAAAGGCAAATATTCTCTTCATACGAAGCTATTCAAAGTTGGGCAGTTCTTTGTCAAAGTAGTTTGGACCAAGTTTCCGCTGCTCCATTAATGGGTCTAACTTTTTGAGAATAATTTAAAAACTATATTTACACCTTTATAACTTTATATTGGTCCAAAAAAAGGTCGGTATTCATTCTAAAAGCTTTAAATCTCAATTTAAACCTTCATACGAATCTATTGAAAGTTTGGACGATCTTTGTAGTAGAAGTTTGCACAAGTTTTCCGTTGGATAAAAAATGGGTCTAACGTTCTTATATTAGGTTTATTACTATATTTATATCTTTATCACTTCATATTGGTCCAAAAAAAGGCCAATATTCTCTTCATACGAAGCTATTCAAAGTTGGGCAGTTCTTTGTCAAAGTAGTTTGGACCAAGTTTCCGCTGCTCCATTAATGGGTCTAACTTTTTGAGAATAATTTAAAAACTATATTTACACCTATATAATTTGTTATTGGTCCAAAAAAAGGCCGGCATTCATTCTAAAAGCTTTAAATCTCAATTTAAACCTTCATACGAATCTATTGAAAGTTTGGACGATCTTTGTAGTAGAAGTTTGCACAAGTTTTCCGTTGGATCAAAAATGGGTCTAACGTTCTTATATTAGGTTTATTACTATATTTATATCTTTATCACTTCATATTGGTCCAAAAAAAGTCCAATATTCTCTTCATACGAAGCTATTCAAAGTTGGGATGTTCTTTGTCAAAGTAGTTTGGACCAAGTTTCCGTTGCTCCAATAATGGGTATAACTTTTTGAGAATTATTTAAAAACTATATTTACACCTTATTAACTTTATATTGGTCCATAAAAAAGGCCGGTATTCATTCTAAAAGCTTTAAATCTCAATTTAAATCTTCATACGAATCTATTGAAAGTTTGGACGATCTTTGTAGTATAAGGTTGCACAAGTTTTCCGTTGGATCAAAAATGGGTCTAACGTTCTTATATTAGGTTTATTACTATATTTATATCTTTATCACTTCATATTGGTCCAAAAAAAGGCCAATATTCTCTTCATACGAAGCTATTCAAAGTTGGGCTGTTCTTTGTCAAAGTAGTTTGGACCAAGTTTCCGTTGCTCCAATAATGGGTATAACTTTTTGAGAATTATTTAAAAACTATATTTACACCTTATTAACTTTATATTGGTCCATAAAAAGGCTGGTATTCATTCTAAAAGCTTTAAATCTCAATTTAAACCTTCATACGAATCTATTGAAAGTTTGGACGATCTTTGTCGTAGAAGTTTGCACAAGTTTTCCGTTGGATAAAAAATGGGTCTAACGTTCTTATATTAGGTTTATTACTATATTTATATCTTTATCACTTCATATTGGTCCAAAAAAAGGCCAATATTCTCTTCATACGAAGCTATTCAAAGTTGGGCAGTTCTTTGTCAAAGTAGTTTGGACCAAGTTTCCGCTGCTCCATTAATGGGTCTAACTTTTTGAGAATAATTTAAAAACTATATTTACACCTATATAATTTGTTATTGGTCCAAAAAAAGGCCGGCATTCATTCTAAAAGCTTTAAATCTCAATTTAAACCTTCATACGAATCTATTGAAAGTTTGGACGATCTTTGTAGTAGAAGTTTGCACAAGTTTTCCGTTGGATCAAAAATGGGTCTAACGTTCTTATATTAGGTTTATTACTATATTTATATCTTTATCACTTCATATTGGTCCAAAAAAAGTCCAATATTCTCTTCATACGAAGCTATTCAAAGTTGGGATGTTCTTTGTCAAAGTAGTTTGGACCAAGTTTCCGTTGCTCCAATAATGGGTATAACTTTTTGAGAATTATTTAAAAACTATATTTACACCTTATTAACTTTATATTGGTCCATAAAAAAGGCCGGTATTCATTCTAAAAGCTTTAAATCTCAATTTAAATCTTCATACGAATCTATTGAAAGTTTGGACGATCTTTGTAGTATAAGGTTGCACAAGTTTTCCGTTGGATCAAAAATGGGTCTAACGTTCTTATATTAGGTTTATTACTATATTTATATCTTTATCACTTCATATTGGTCCAAAAAAAGGCCAATATTCTCTTCATACGAAGCTATTCAAAGTTGGGCTGTTCTTTGTCAAAGTAGTTTGGACCAAGTTTCCGTTGCTCCAATAATGGGTATAACTTTTTGAGAATTATTTAAAAACTATATTTACACCTTATTAACTTTATATTGGTCCATAAAAAGGCTGGTATTCATTCTAAAAGCTTTAAATCTCAATTTAAACCTTCATACGAATCTATTGAAAGTTTGGACGATCTTTGTCGTAGAAGTTTGCACAAGTTTTCCGTTGGATCAAAAATGGGTCTAACGTTCTTCTATTAGGTTTATTACTATATTCATATCTTTATCACTTCATATTGGTCCAAAAAAAGGCCAATATTCTCTTCATACGAAGCTATTCAAAGTTGGGCAGTTCTTTGTCAAAGTAGTTTGGACCAAGTTTCCGCTGCTCCATTAATGGGTCTAACTTTTTGAGAATAATTTAAAAACTATATTTACACCTTTATAACTTTATATTGGTCCAAAAAAAGGTCGGTATTCATTCTAAAAGCTTTAAATCTCAATTTAAACCTTCATACGAATCTATTGAAAGTTTGGACGATCTTTGTAGTAGAAGTTTGCACAAGTTTTCCGTTGGATAAAAAATGGGTCTAACGTTCTTATATTAGGTTTATTACTATATTTATATATTTATCACTTCATATTGGACCAAAAAGAGGCCAATATTCTCTTCATACGAAGCTATTCAAAGTTGGCAATTCTTTGCCAAAGTAGTTTGAACCAAGATTCCGCTGCTCCATTAATGGGTCTAACTTTTTGAGAATAATTTAAAAACTATATTTACACCTATATAATTTGTTATTGGTCCAAAAAAAGGCCGGTATTCATTCTAAAAGCTTTAAATCTCAATTTAAACCTTCATACGAATCTATTGAAAGTTTGGACGATCTTTGTAGTAGAAGTTTGCACAAGTTTTCCGTTGGATCAAAAATGGGTCTAACGTTCTTATATTAGGTTTATTACTATATTTATATCTTTATCGCTTCATATTGGTCCAAAAAAAGGCCAATATTCTCTTCATACGAAGCTATTCAAAGTTGGGCTGTTCTTTGTCAAAGTAGTTTGGACCAAGTTTCCGTTGCTCCAATAATGGGTATAACTTTTTGAGAATAATTTAAAAACTATATTTACACCTATATAATTTGTTATTGGTCCAAAAAAAGGCCGGTATTCATTCTAAAAGCTTTAAATCTCAATTTAAACCTTCATACGAATCTATTGAAAGTTTGGACGATCTTTGTAGTAGAAGTTTGCACAAGTTTTCCGTTGGATAAAAAATGGGTCTAACGTTCTTATATTAGGTTTATTACTATATTTATATCTTTATCACTTCATATTGGTCCAAAAAAAGGCCAATATTCTCTTCATACGAAGCTATTCAAAGTTGGGCAGTTCTTTGTCAAAGTAGTTTGGACTAAGTTTCCGCTGCTCCATTAATGGGTCTAACTTTTTGAGAATAATTTAAAAACTATATTTACACCTATATAATTTGTTATTGGTCCAAAAAAATGCCGGTATTCATTCTAAAAGCTTTAAATCTCAATTTAAACCTTCATACGAATCTATTGAAAGTTTGGACGATCTTTGTAGTAGAAGTTTGAACAAGTTTTCCGTTGGATCAAAAATGGGTCTAACGTTCTTATATTAGGTTTATTACTATATTTATATCTTTATCACTTCATATTGGTCCAAAAAAAGTCCAATATTCTCTTCATACGAAGCTATTCAAAGTTGGGTTATTCTTTGTCAAAGTAGTTTGGACCAAGTTTCCGTTGCTCCAATAATGGGTATAACTTTTTGAGAATTATTTAAAAACTATATTTACACCTTATTAACTTTATATTGGTCCATAAAAAAGGCCGGTATTCATTCTAAAAGCTTTAAATCTCAATTTAAATCTTCATACGAATCTATTGAAAGTTTGGACGATCTTTGTAGTAGAAGTTTGCACAAGGTTTCCGTTGGATCAAAAATGGGTCTAACGTTCTTATATTAGGTTTATTACTATATTTATATCTTTATCACTTCATATTGGTCCAAAAAAAGGCAAATATTCTCTTCATACGAAGCTATTCAAAGTTGGGTTATTCTTTGTCAAAGTAGTTTGGACCAAGTTTCCGTTGCTCCAATAATGGGTATAACTTTTTGAGAATTATTTAAAAACTATATTTACACGTTATTAACTTTATATTGGTCCATAAAAAGGCCGGTATTCATTCTAAAAGCTTTAAATCTCAATTTAAACCTTCATACGAATCTATTGAAAGTTTGGACGATCTTTGTCGTAGAAGTTTGCACAAGTTTTCCGTTGGATCAAAAATGGGTCTAACGTTCTTCTATTAGGTTTATTACTATATTCATATCTTTATCACTTCATATTGGTCCAAAAAAAGGCCAATATTCTCTTCATAAGAAGCTATTCAAAGTTGGGCAGTTCTTTGTCAAAGTAGTTTGGACCAAGTTTCCGCTGCTCCATTAATGGGTCTAACTTTTTGAGAATAATTTAAAAACTATATTTACACCTTTATAACTTTATATTGGTCCAAAAAAAGGTCGGTATTCATTCTAAAAGCTTTAAATCTCAATTTAAACCTTCATACGAATCTATTGAAAGTTTGGACGATCTTTGTAGTAGAAGTTTGCACAAGGTTTCCGTTGGATCAAAAATGGGTCTAACGTTCTTATATTAGGTTTATTACTATATTTATATCTTTATCACTTCATATTGGTCCAAAAAAAGGGCAATATTCTCTTCTTACGAAGCTATTCAAAGTTGGGCAGTTCTTTGTCAAAGTAGTTTTGACCAAGTTTCCGTTGCTCCAATAATGGGTCTAACTTTTTGAGAATAATTTAAAAACTATATTTACACCTATATAATTTGTTATTGGTCCAAAAAAAGGCCGGTATTCATTCTAAAAGCTTTAAATCTCAATTTAAACCTTCATACGAATCTATTGAAAGTTTGGACGATCTTTGTAGTAGAAGTTTGCACAAGTTTTCCGTTGGATAAAAAATGGGTCTAACGTTCTTATATTAGGTTTATTACTATATTTATATATTTATCACTTCATATTGGACCAAAAAGAGGCCAATATTCTCTTCATACGAAGCTATTCAAAGTTGGCAATTCTTTGCCAAAGTAGTTTGAACCAAGATTCCGCTGCTCCATTAATGGGTCTAACTTTTTGAGAATAATTTAAAAACTATATTTACACCTATATAATTTGTTATTGGTCCAAAAAAAGGCCGGTATTCATTCTAAAAGCTTTAAATCTCAATTTAAACCTTCATACGAATCTATTGAAAGTTTGGACGATCTTTGTAGTAGAAGTTTGCACAAGTTTTCCGTTGGATCAAAAATGGGTCTAACGTTCTTATATTAGGTTTATTACTATATTTATATCTTTATCGCTTCATATTGGTCCAAAAAAAGGCCAATATTCTCTTCATACGAAGCTATTCAAAGTTGGGCTGTTCTTTGTCAAAGTAGTTTGGACCAAGTTTCCGTTGCTCCAATAATGGGTATAACTTTTTGAGAATTATTTAAAAACTATATTTACACGTTATTAACTTTATATTGGTCCATAAAAAGGCCGGTATTCATTCTAAAAGCTTTAAATCTCAATTTAAACCTTCATACGAATCTATTGAAAGTTTGGACGATCTTTGTCGTAGAAGTTTGCACAAGTTTTCCGTTGGATCAAAAATGGGTCTAACGTTCTTCTATTAGGTTTATTACTATATTCATATCTTTATCACTTCATATTGGTCCAAAAAAAGGCCAATATTCTCTTCATACGAAGCTATTCAAAGTTGGGCAGTTCTTTGTCAAAGTAGTTTGGACCAAGTTTCCGCTGCTCCATTAATGGGTCTAACTTTTTGAGAATAATTTAAAAACTATATTTACACCTTTATAACTTTATATTGGTCCAAAAAAAGGTCGGTATTCATTCTAAAAGCTTTAAATCTCAATTTAAACCTTCATACGAATCTATTGAAAGTTTGGACGATCTTTGTAGTAGAAGTTTGCACAAGTTTTCCGTTGGATAAAAAATGGGTCTAACGTTCTTATATTAGGTTTATTACTATATTTATATATTTATCACTTCATATTGGACCAAAAAGAGGCCAATATTCTCTTCATACGAAGCTATTCAAAGTTGGCAATTCTTTGCCAAAGTAGTTTGAACCAAGATTCCGCTGCTCCATTAATGGGTCTAACTTTTTGAGAATAATTTAAAAACTATATTTACACCTATATAATTTGTTATTGGTCCAAAAAAAGGCCGGTATTCATTCTAAAAGCTTTAAATCTCAATTTAAACCTTCATACGAATCTATTGAAAGTTTGGACGATCTTTGTAGTAAAAGTTTGCACAAGTTTTCCGTTGGATCAAAAATGGGTCTAACGTTCTTATATTAGGTTTATTACTATATTTATATCTTTATCGCTTCATATTGGTCCAAAAAAAGGCCAATATTCTCTTCATACGAAGCTATTCAAAGTTGGGCTGTTCTTTGTCAAAGTAGTTTGGACCAAGTTTCCGTTGCTCCAATAATGGGTATAACTTTTTGAGAATTATTTAAAAACTATATTTACACGTTATTAACTTTATATTGGTCCATAAAAAGGCCGGTATTCATTCTAAAAGCTTTAAATCTCAATTTAAACCTTCATACGAATCTATTGAAAGTTTGGACGATCTTTGTCGTAGAAGTTTGCACAAGTTTTCCGTTGGATCAAAAATGGGTCTAACGTTCTTCTATTAGGTTTATTACTATATTCATATCTTTATCACTTCATATTGGTCCAAAAAAAGGCCAATATTCTCTTCATAAGAAGCTATTCAAAGTTGGGCAGTTCTTTGTCAAAGTAGTTTGGACCAAGTTTCCACTGCTCCATTAATGGGTCTAACTTTTTGAGAATAATTTAAAAACTATATTTACACCTTTATAACTTTATATTGGTCCAAAAAAAGGTCGGTATTCATTCTAAAAGCTTTAAATCTCAATTTAAACCTTCATACGAATCTATTGAAAGTTTGGACGATCTTTGTAGTAGAAGTTTGCACAAGGTTTCCGTTGGATCAAAAATGGGTCTAACGTTCTTATATTAGGTTTATTACTATATTTATATCTTTATCACTTCATATTGGTCCAAAAAAAGGTCAATATTCTCTTCTTACGAAGCTATTCAAAGTTGGGCAGTTCTTTGTCAAAGTAGTTTTGACCAAGTTTCCGTTGCTCCAATAATGGGTCTAACTTTTTGAGAATAATTTAAAAACTATATTTACACCTATATAATTTGTTATTGGTCCAAAAAAAGGCCGGTATTCATTCTAAAAGCTTTAAATCTCAATTTAAACCTTCATACGAATCTATTGAAAGTTTGGACGATCTTTGTAGTAGAAGTTTGCACAAGTTTTCCGTTGGATCAAAAATGGGTCTAACGTTCTTCTATTAGGTTTATTACTATATTCATATCTTTATCACTTCATATTGGTCCAAAAAAAGGCCAATATTCTCTTCATAAGAAGCTATTCAAAGTTGGGCAGTTCTTTGTCAAAGTAGTTTGGACCAAGTTTCCGCTGCTCCATTAATGGGTCTAACTTTTTGAGAATAATTTAAAAACTATATTTACACCTTTATAACTTTATATTGGTCCAAAAAAAGGTCGGTATTCATTCTAAAAGCTTTAAATCTCAATTTAAACCTTCATACGAATCTATTGAAAGTTTGGACGATCTTTGTAGTAGAAGTTTGCACAAGGTTTCCGTTGGATCAAAAATGGGTCTAACATTCTTATATTAGGTTTATTACTATATTTATATCTTTATCACTTCATATTGGTCCAAAAAAAGGTCAATATTCTCTCCTTACGAAGCTATTCAAAGTTGGGCAGTTCTTTGTCAAAGTAGTTTTGACCAAGTTTCCGTTGCTCCAATAATGGGTATAACTTTTTGAGAATTATTTAAAAACTATATTTACACCTTATTAACTTTATATTGGTCCATAAAAAGGCCGGTATTCATTCTAAAAGCATTAAATCTCAATTTAAACCTTCATTCGAATCTATTGAAAGTTTGGACGATCTTTGTAGTAGAAGTTTGCACAAGTTTTCCGTTGGACAAAAAATGGGTCTAACGTTCTTATATTAGGTTTATTACTATATTTATATATTTATCACTTCATATTGGACCAAAAAGAGGCCAATATTCTCTTCATACGAAGCTATTCAAAGTTGGCAATTCTTTGCCAAAGTAGTTTGGACCAAGATTCCGCTGCTCCATTAATGGGTCTAACTTTTTGAGAATAATTTAAAAACTATATTTACACCTATATAATTTGTTATTGGTCCAAAAAAAGGCCGGTATTCATTCTAAAAGCTTTAAATCTCAATTTAAACCTTCATACGAATCTATTGAAAGTTTGGACGATCTTTGTAGTAGAAGTTTGCACAAGTTTTCCGTTGGATCAAAAATGGGTCTAACGTTCTTATATTAGGTTTATTACTATATTTATATCTTTATCGCTTCATATTGGTCCAAAAAAAGGCCAATATTCTCTTCATACGAAGCTATTCAAAGTTGGGCTGTTCTTTGTCAAAGTAGTTTGGACCAAGTTTCCGTTGCTCCAATAATGGGTATAACTTTTTGAGAATTATTTAAAAACTATATTTACACGTTATTAACTTTATATTGGTCCATAAAAAGGCCGGTATTCATTCTAAAAGCTTTAAATCTCAATTTAAACCTTCATACGAATCTATTGAAAGTTTGGACGATCTTTGTCGTAGAAGTTTGCACAAGTTTTCCGTTGGATCAAAAATGGGTCTAACGTTCTTCTATTAGGTTTATTACTATATTCATATCTTTATCACTTCATATTGGTCCAAAAAAAGGCCAATATTCTCTTCATAAGAAGCTATTCAAAGTTGGGCAGTTCTTTGTCAAAGTAGTTTGGACCAAGTTTCCGCTGCTCCATTAATGGGTCTAACTTTTTGAGAATAATTTAAAAACTATATTTACACCTTTATAACTTTATATTGGTCCAAAAAAAGGTCGGTATTCATTCTAAAAGCTTTAAATCTCAATTTAAACCTTCATACGAATCTATTGAAAGTTTGGACGATCTTTGTAGTAGAAGTTTGCACAAGGTTTCCGTTGGATCAAAAATGGGTCTAACGTTCTTATATTAGGTTTATTACTATATTTATATCTTTATCACTTCATATTGGTCCAAAAAAAGGTCAATATTCTCTTCTTACGAAGCTATTCAAAGTTGGGCAGTTCTTTGTCAAAGTAGTTTTGACCAAGTTTCCGTTGCTCCAATAATGGGTCTAACTTTTTGAGAATAATTTAAAAACTATATTTACACCTATATAATTTGTTATTGGTCCAAAAAAAGGCCGGTATTCATTCTAAAAGCTTTAAATCTCAATTTAAACCTTCATACGAATCTATTGAAAGTTTGGACGATCTTTGTAGTAGAAGTTTGCACAAGTTTTCCGTTGGATCAAAAATGGGTCTAACGTTCTTATATTAGGTTTATTACTATATTTATATCTTTATCGCTTCATATTGGTCCAAAAAAAGGCCAATATTCTCTTCATACGAAGCTATTCAAAGTTGGGCTGTTCTTTGTCAAAGTAGTTTGGACCAAGTTTCCGTTGCTCCAATAATGGGTATAACTTTTTGAGAATTATTTAAAAACTATATTTACACCTTATTAACTTTATATTGGTCCATAAAAAGGCCGGTATTCATTCTAAAAGCTTTAAATCTCAATTTAAACCTTCATACGAATCTATTGAAAGTTTGGACGATCTTTGTAGTAGAAGTTTGCACAAGTTCTCCGTTGGATCAAAAATGGGTCTAACGTTCTTATATTAGGTTTATTACTATATTTATATCTTTATCACTTCATATTGGTCCAAAAAAAGGCCAATATTCTCTTCATACCAAGCTATTCAAAGTTGGGCAGTTCTTTGTCAAAGTAGTTTGGACCAAGTTTCCGTTGCCCCATTAATGGGTCTAACTTTTTGAGAATAATTTAAAAACTATATTTACACCTATATAATTTGTTATTGGTCCAAAAAAAGGCCGGTATTCATTCTAAAAGCTTTAAATCTCAATTTAAACCTTCATACGAATCTATTGAAAGTTTGGACGATCTTTGTAGTAGAAGTTTGCACAAGTTTTCCGTTGGATCAAAAATGGGTCTAACGTTCTTCTATTAGGTTTATTACTATATTCATATCTTTATCACTTCATATTGGTCCAAAAAAAGGCCAATATTCTCTTCATAAGAAGCTATTCAAAGTTGGGCAGTTCTTTGTCAAAGTAGTTTGGACCAAGTTTCCGCTGCTCCATTAATGGGTCTAACTTTTTGAGAATAATTTAAAAACTATATTTACACCTTTATAACTTTATATTGGTCCAAAAAAAGGTCGGTATTCATTCTAAAAGCTTTAAATCTCAATTTAAACCTTCATACGAATCTATTGAAAGTTTGGACGATCTTTGTAGTAGAAGTTTGCACAAGGTTTCCGTTGGATCAAAAATGGGTCTAACATTCTTATATTAGGTTTATTACTATATTTATATCTTTATCACTTCATATTGGTCCAAAAAAAGGTCAATATTCTCTCCTTACGAAGCTATTCAAAGTTGGGCAGTTCTTTGTCAAAGTAGTTTTGACCAAGTTTCCGTTGCTCCAATAATGGGTATAACTTTTTGAGAATTATTTAAAAACTATATTTACACCTTATTAACTTTATATTGGTCCATAAAAAGGCCGGTATTCATTCTAAAAGCATTAAATCTCAATTTAAACCTTCATTCGAATCTATTGAAAGTTTGGACGATCTTTGTAGTAGAAGTTTGCACAAGTTTTCCGTTGGACAAAAAATGGGTCTAACGTTCTTATATTAGGTTTATTACTATATTTATATATTTATCACTTCATATTGGACCAAAAAGAGGCCAATATTCTCTTCATACGAAGCTATTCAAAGTTGGCAATTCTTTGCCAAAGTAGTTTGGACCAAGATTCCGCTGCTCCATTAATGGGTCTAACTTTTTGAGAATAATTTAAAAACTATATTTACACCTATATAATTTGTTATTGGTCCAAAAAAAGGCCGGTATTCATTCTAAAAGCTTTAAATCTCAATTTAAACCTTCATACGAATCTATTGAAAGTTTGGACGATCTTTGTAGTAGAAGTTTGCACAAGTTTTCCGTTGGATCAAAAATGGGTCTAACGTTCTTATATTAGGTTTATTACTATATTTATATCTTTATCGCTTCATATTGGTCCAAAAAAAGGCCAATATTCTCTTCATACGAAGCTATTCAAAGTTGGGCTGTTCTTTGTCAAAGTAGTTTGGACCAAGTTTCCGTTGCTCCAATAATGGGTATAACTTTTTGAGAATTATTTAAAAACTATATTTACACGTTATTAACTTTATATTGGTCCATAAAAAGGCCGGTATTCATTCTAAAAGCTTTAAATCTCAATTTAAACCTTCATACGAATCTATTGAAAGTTTGGACGATCTTTGTCGTAGAAGTTTGCACAAGTTTTCCGTTGGATCAAAAATGGGTCTAACGTTCTTCTATTAGGTTTATTACTATATTCATATCTTTATCACTTCATATTGGTCCAAAAAAAGGCCAATATTCTCTTCATAAGAAGCTATTCAAAGTTGGGCAGTTCTTTGTCAAAGTAGTTTGGACCAAGTTTCCGCTGCTCCATTAATGGGTCTAACTTTTTGAGAATAATTTAAAAACTATATTTACACCTTTATAACTTTATATTGGTCCAAAAAAAGGTCGGTATTCATTCTAAAAGCTTTAAATCTCAATTTAAACCTTCATACGAATCTATTGAAAGTTTGGACGATCTTTGTAGTAGAAGTTTGCACAAGGTTTCCGTTGGATCAAAAATGGGTCTAACGTTCTTATATTAGGTTTATTACTATATTTATATCTTTATCACTTCATATTGGTCCAAAAAAAGGTCAATATTCTCTTCTTACGAAGCTATTCAAAGTTGGGCAGTTCTTTGTCAAAGTAGTTTTGACCAAGTTTCCGTTGCTCCAATAATGGGTCTAACTTTTTGAGAATAATTTAAAAACTATATTTACACCTATATAATTTGTTATTGGTCCAAAAAAAGGCCGGTATTCATTCTAAAAGCTTTAAATCTCAATTTAAACCTTCATACGAATCTATTGAAAGTTTGGACGATCTTTGTAGTAGAAGTTTGCACAAGGTTTCCGTTGGATCAAAAATGGGTCTAACATTCTTATATTAGGTTTATTACTATATTTATATCTTTATCACTTCATATTGGTCCAAAAAAAGGTCAATATTCTCTCCTTACGAAGCTATTCAAAGTTGGGCAGTTCTTTGTCAAAGTAGTTTTGACCAAGTTTCCGTTGCTCCAATAATGGGTATAACTTTTTGAGAATTATTTAAAAACTATATTTACACCTTATTAACTTTATATTGGTCCATAAAAAGGCCGGTATTCATTCTAAAAGCATTAAATCTCAATTTAAACCTTCATTCGAATCTATTGAAAGTTTGGACGATCTTTGTAGTAGAAGTTTGCACAAGTTTTCCGTTGGACAAAAAATGGGTCTAACGTTCTTATATTAGGTTTATTACTATATTTATATATTTATCACTTCATATTGGACCAAAAAGAGGCCAATATTCTCTTCATACGAAGCTATTCAAAGTTGGCAATTCTTTGCCAAAGTAGTTTGGACCAAGATTCCGCTGCTCCATTAATGGGTCTAACTTTTTGAGAATAATTTAAAAACTATATTTACACCTATATAATTTGTTATTGGTCCAAAAAAAGGCCGGTATTCATTCTAAAAGCTTTAAATCTCAATTTAAACCTTCATACGAATCTATTGAAAGTTTGGACGATCTTTGTAGTAGAAGTTTGCACAAGTTTTCCGTTGGATCAAAAATGGGTCTAACGTTCTTATATTAGGTTTATTACTATATTTATATCTTTATCGCTTCATATTGGTCCAAAAAAAGGCCAATATTCTCTTCATACGAAGCTATTCAAAGTTGGGCTGTTCTTTGTCAAAGTAGTTTGGACCAAGTTTCCGTTGCTCCAATAATGGGTATAACTTTTTGAGAATTATTTAAAAACTATATTTACACGTTATTAACTTTATATTGGTCCATAAAAAGGCCGGTATTCATTCTAAAAGCTTTAAATCTCAATTTAAACCTTCATACGAATCTATTGAAAGTTTGGACGATCTTTGTCGTAGAAGTTTGCACAAGTTTTCCGTTGGATCAAAAATGGGTCTAACGTTCTTCTATTAGGTTTATTACTATATTCATATCTTTATCACTTCATATTGGTCCAAAAAAAGGCCAATATTCTCTTCATAAGAAGCTATTCAAAGTTGGGCAGTTCTTTGTCAAAGTAGTTTGGACCAAGTTTCCGCTGCTCCATTAATGGGTCTAACTTTTTGAGAATAATTTAAAAACTATATTTACACCTTTATAACTTTATATTGGTCCAAAAAAAGGTCGGTATTCATTCTAAAAGCTTTAAATCTCAATTTAAACCTTCATACGAATCTATTGAAAGTTTGGACGATCTTTGTAGTAGAAGTTTGCACAAGGTTTCCGTTGGATCAAAAATGGGTCTAACGTTCTTATATTAGGTTTATTACTATATTTATATCTTTATCACTTCATATTGGTCCAAAAAAAGGTCAATATTCTCTTCTTACGAAGCTATTCAAAGTTGGGCAGTTCTTTGTCAAAGTAGTTTTGACCAAGTTTCCGTTGCTCCAATAATGGGTCTAACTTTTTGAGAATAATTTAAAAACTATATTTACACCTATATAATTTGTTATTGGTCCAAAAAAAGGCCGGTATTCATTCTAAAAGCTTTAAATCTCAATTTAAACCTTCATACGAATCTATTGAAAGTTTGGACGATCTTTGTAGTAGAAGTTTGCACAAGTTTTCCGTTGGATCAAAAATGGGTCTAACGTTCTTCTATTAGGTTTATTACTATATTCATATCTTTATCACTTCATATTGGTCCAAAAAAAGGCCAATATTCTCTTCATAAGAAGCTATTCAAAGTTGGGCAGTTCTTTGTCAAAGTAGTTTGGACCAAGTTTCCGCTGCTCCATTAATGGGTCTAACTTTTTGAGAATAATTTAAAAACTATATTTACACCTTTATAACTTTATATTGGTCCAAAAAAAGGTCGGTATTCATTCTAAAAGCTTTAAATCTCAATTTAAACCTTCATACGAATCTATTGAAAGTTTGGACGATCTTTGTAGTAGAAGTTTGCACAAGGTTTCCGTTGGATCAAAAATGGGTCTAACATTCTTATATTAGGTTTATTACTATATTTATATCTTTATCACTTCATATTGGTCCAAAAAAAGGTCAATATTCTCTCCTTACGAAGCTATTCAAAGTTGGGCAGTTCTTTGTCAAAGTAGTTTTGACCAAGTTTCCGTTGCTCCAATAATGGGTATAACTTTTTGAGAATTATTTAAAAACTATATTTACACCTTATTAACTTTATATTGGTCCATAAAAAGGCCGGTATTCATTCTAAAAGCATTAAATCTCAATTTAAACCTTCATTCGAATCTATTGAAAGTTTGGACGATCTTTGTAGTAGAAGTTTGCACAAGTTTTCCGTTGGATAAAAAATGGGTCTAACGTTCTTATATTAGGTTTATTACTATATTTATATATTTATCACTTCATATTGGACCAAAAAGAGGCCAATATTCTCTTCATACGAAGCTATTCAAAGTTGGCAATTCTTTGCCAAAGTAGTTTGGACCAAGATTCCGCTGCTCCATTAATGGGTCTAACTTTTTGAGAATAATTTAAAAACTATATTTACACCTATATAATTTGTTATTGGTCCAAAAAAAGGCCGGTATTCATTCTAAAAGCTTTAAATCTCAATTTAAACCTTCATACGAATCTATTGAAAGTTTGGACGATCTTTGTAGTAGAAGTTTGCACAAGTTTTCCGTTGGATCAAAAATGGGTCTAACGTTCTTATATTAGGTTTATTACTATATTTATATCTTTATCGCTTCATATTGGTCCAAAAAAAGGCCAATATTCTCTTCATACGAAGCTATTCAAAGTTGGGCTGTTCTTTGTCAAAGTAGTTTGGACCAAGTTTCCGTTGCTCCAATAATGGGTATAACTTTTTGAGAATTATTTAAAAACTATATTTACACCTTATTAACTTTATATTGGTCCATAAAAAGGCCGGTATTCATTCTAAAAGCTTTAAATCTCAATTTAAACCTTCATACGAATCTATTGAAAGTTTGGACGATCTTTGTAGTAGAAGTTTGCACAAGTTCTCCGTTGGATCAAAAATGGGTCTAACGTTCTTATATTAGGTTTATTACTATATTTATATCTTTATCACTTCATATTGGTCCAAAAAAAGGCCAATATTCTCTTCATACCAAGCTATTCAAAGTTGGGCAGTTCTTTGTCAAAGTAGTTTGGACCAAGTTTCCGTTGCCCCATTAATGGGTCTAACTTTTTGAGAATAATTTAAAAACTATATTTACACCTATATAATTTGTTATTGGTCCAAAAAAAGGCCGGTATTCATTCTAAAAGCTTTAAATCTCAATTTAAACCTTCATACGAATCTATTGAAAGTTTGGACGATCTTTGTAGTAGAAGTTTGCACAAGTTTTCCGTTGGATCAAAAATGGGTCTAACATTCTTATATTAGGTTTATTACTATATTTATATCTTTATCACTTCATATTGGTCCAAAAAAAGTCCAATATTCTCTTCATACGAAGCTATTCAAAGTTGGGTTATTCTTTGTCAAAGTAGTTTGGACCAAGTTTCCGTTGCTCCAATAATGGGTATAACTTTTTTAGAATTATTTAAAAACTATATTTACACCTTATTAACTTTATATTGGTCCATAAAAAGGCCGGTATTCATTCTAAAAGCTTTAAATCTCAATTTAAATCTTCATATGAATCTATTGAAAGTTTGGACGATCTTTGTAGTATAAGGTTGCACAAGTTTTCCGTTGGATCAAAAATGGGTCTAACGTTCTTATATTAGGTTTATTACTATATTTATATCTTTATCACTTCATATTGGTCCAAAAAAAGGCCAATATTCTCTTCATACGAAGCTATTCAAAGTTGGGCAGTTCTTTGTCAAAGTAGTTTGGACCAAGTTTCCGTTGCTCCAATAATGGGTATAACTTTTTGAGAATTATTTAAAAACTATATTTACACCTTATTAACTTTATATTGGTCCATAAAAAGGCTGGTATTCATTCTAAAAGCTTTAAATCTCAATTTAAACCTTCATACGAATCTATTGAAAGTTTGGACGATCTTTGTCGTAGAAGTTTGCACAAGTTTTCTGTTGGATCAAAAATGGGTCTAACGTTCTTCTATTAGGTTTATTACTATATTTATATCTTTATCACTTCATATTGGTCCAAAAAAAGGTCAATATTCTCTTCTTACGAAGCTATTCAAAGTTGGGCAGTTCTTTGTCAAAGTAGTTTTGACCAAGTTTCCGTTGCTCCAATAATGGGTCTAACTTTTTGAGAATAATTTAAAAACTATATTTACACCTATATAATTTGTTATTGGTCCAAAAAAAAGCCGGTATTCATTCTAAAAGCTTTAAATCTCAATTTAAACCTTCATACGAATCTATTGAAAGTTTGGACGATCTTTGTAGTAGAAGTTTGCACAAGTTTTCCGTTGGATCAAAAATGGGTCTAACGTTCTTCTATTAGGTTTATTACTATATTCATATCTTTATCACTTCATATTGGTCCAAAAAAAGGCCAATATTCTCTTCATAAGAAGCTATTCAAAGTTGGGCAGTTCTTTGTCAAAGTAGTTTGGACCAAGTTTCCGCTGCTCCATTAATGGGTCTAACTTTTTGAGAATAATTTAAAAACTATATTTACACCTTTATAACTTTATATTGGTCCAAAAAAAGGTCGGTATTCATTCTAAAAGCTTTAAATCTCAATTTAAACCTTCATACGAATCTATTGAAAGTTTGGACGATCTTTGTAGTAGAAGTTTGCACAAGGTTTCCGTTGGATCAAAAATGGGTCTAACGTTCTTATATTAGGTTTATTACTATATTTATATCTTTATCACTTCATATTGGTCCAAAAAAAGGTCAATATTCTCTTCTTACGAAGCTATTCAAAGTTGGGCAGTTCTTTGTCAAAGTAGTTTTGACCAAGTTTCCGCTGCTCCATTAATGGGTCTAACTTTTTGAGAATAATTTAAAAACTATATTTACACCTTTATAACTTTATATTGGTCCAAAAAAAGGTCGGTATTCATTCTAAAAGCTTTAAATCTCAATTTAAACCTTCATACGAATCGATTGAAAGTTTGGACGATCTTTGTAGTAGAAGTTTGCACAAGGTTTCCGTTGGATCAAAAATGGGTCTAACGTTCTTATATTAGGTTTATTACTATATTTATATCTTTATCACTTCATATTGGTCCAAAAAAGGTCAATATTCTCTTCTTACGAAGCTATTCAAAGTTGGGCAGTTCTTTGTCAAAGTAGTTTTGACCAAGTTTCCGTTGCTCCAATAATGGGTCTAACTTTTCGAGAATTATTTAAAAACTATATTTACACCTGTATAATTTGTTATTGGTCCAAAAAAAGGCCGGTATTCATACTAAAAGCTTTAAATCTCAATTTAAACCTTCATACGAATCTATTGAAAGTTTGGACGATCTTTGTAGTAGAAGTTTGCACAAGGTTTCCGTTGGATCAAAAATGGGTCTAACATTCTTATATTAGGTTTATTACTATATTTATATCTTTATCACTTCATATTGGTCCAAAAAAAGGTCAATATTTTCTTCTTACGAAGCTATTCAAAGTTGGGCAGTTCTTTGTCAAAGTAGTTTTGACCAAGTTTCCGTTGCTCCAATAATGGGTATAACTTTTTGAGAATTATTTAAAAACTATATTTACACCTTATTAACTTTATATTGGTCCATAAAAAGGCCGGTATTCATTCTAAAAGCATTAAATCTCAATTTAAACCTTCATACGAATCTATTGAAAGTTTGGACGATCTTTGTAGTAGAAGTTTGCACAAGTTTTCCGTTGGATAAAAAATGGGTCTAACGTTCTTATATTAGGTTTATTACTATATTTATATATTTATCACTTCATATTGGACCAAAAAGAGGCCAATATTCTCTTCATACGAAGCTATTCAAAGTTGGCAATTCTTTGCCAAAGTAGTTTGGACCAAGATTCCGCTGCTCCATTAATGGGTCTAACTTTTTGAGAATAATTTAAAAACTATATTTACACCTATATAATTTGTTATTGGTCCAAAAAAAGGCCGGTATTCATTCTAAAAGCTTTAAATCTCAATTTAAACCTTCATACGAATCTATTGAAAGTTTGGACGATCTTTGTAGTAGAAGTTTGCACAAGGTTTCCGTTGGATCAAAAATGGGTCTAACGTTCTTATATTAGGTTTATTACTATATTTATATCTTTATCACTTCATATTGGTCCAAAAAAAGGTCAATATTCTCTTCTTACGAAGCTATTCAAAGTTGGGCAGTTCTTTGTCAAAGTAGTTTTGACCAAGTTTCCGTTGCTCCAATAATGGGTCTAACTTTTCGAGAATTATTTAAAAACTATATTTACACCTGTATAATTTGTTATTGGTCCAAAAAAAGGCCGGTATTCATACTAAAAGCTTTAAATCTCAATTTAAACCTTCATACGAATCTATTGAAAGTTTGGACGATCTTTGTAGTAGAAGTTTGCACAAGTTTTCCGTTGGATCAAAAATGGGTCTAACGTTCTTCTATTAGGTTTATTACTATATTCATATCTTTATCACTTCATATTGGTCCAAAAAAAGGCCAATATTCTCTTCATAAGAAGCTATTCAAAGTTGGGCAGTTCTTTGTCAAAGTAGTTTGGACCAAGTTTCCGCTGCTCCATTAATGGGTCTAACTTTTTGAGAATAATTTAAAAACTATATTTACACCTTTTATAACTTTATATTGGTCCAAAAAAAGGTCGGTATTCATTCTAAAAGCTTTAAATCTCAATTTAAACCTTCATACGAATCTATTGAAAGTTTGGACGATCTTTGTAGTAGAAGTTTGCACAAGGTTTCCGTTGGATCAAAAATGGGTCTAACATTCTTATATTAGGTTTATTACTATATTTATATCTTTATCACTTCATATTGGTCCAAAAAAAGGTCAATATTTTCTTCTTACGAAGCTATTCAAAGTTGGGCAGTTCTTTGTCAAAGTAGTTTTGACCAAGTTTCCGTTGCTCCAATAATGGGTATAACTTTTTGAGAATTATTTAAAAACTATATTTACACCTTATTAACTTTATATTGGTCCATAAAAAGGCCGGTATTCATTCTAAAAGCATTAAATCTCAATTTAAACCTTCATACGAATCTATTGAAAGTTTGGACGATCTTTGTAGTAGAAGTTTGCACAAGTTTTCCGTTGGATAAAAAATGGGTCTAACGTTCTTATATTAGGTTTATTACTATATTTATATATTTATCACTTCATATTGGACCAAAAAGAGGCCAATATTCTCTTCATACGAAGCTATTCAAAGTTGGCAATTCTTTGCCAAAGTAGTTTGGACCAAGATTCCGCTGCTCCATTAATGGGTCTAACTTTTTGAGAATAATTTAAAAACTATATTTACACCTATATAATTTGTTATTGGTCCAAAAAAAGGCCGGTATTCATTCTAAAAGCTTTAAATCTCAATTTAAACCTTCATACGAATCTATTGAAAGTTTGGACGATCTTTGTAGTAGAAGTTTGCACAAGTTTTCCGTTGGATCAAAAATGGGTCTAACGTTCTTATATTAGGTTTATTACTATATTTATATCTTTAACGCTTCATATTGGTCCAAAAAAAGGCCAATATTCTCTTCATACGAAGCTATTCAAAGTTGGGCTGTTCTTTGTCAAAGTAGTTTGGACCAAGTTTCCGTTGCTCCAATAATGGGTATAACTTTTTGAGAATTATTTAAAAACTATATTTACACCTTATTAACTTTATATTGGTCCATAAAAAGGCCGGTATTCATTCTAAAAGCTTTAAATCTCAATTTAAACCTTCATACGAATCTATTGAAAGTTTGGACGATCTTTGTAGTAGAAGTTTGCACAAGTTCTCCGTTGGATCAAAAATGGGTCTAACGTTCTTATATTAGGTTTATTACTATATTTATATCTTTATCACTTCATATTGGTCCAAAAAAAGGCCAATATTCTCTTCATACCAAGCTATTCTAAGTTGGGCAGTTCTTTGTCAAAGTAGTTTGGACCAAGTTTCCGTTGCCCCATTAATGGGTCTAACTTTTTGAGAATAATTTAAAAACTATATTTACACCTATATAATTTGTTATTGGTCCAAAAAAAGGCCGGTATTCATTCTAAAAGCTTTAAATCTCAATTTAAATCTTCATATGAATCTATTGAAAGTTTGGACGATCTTTGTAGTATAAGGTTGCACAAGTTTTCCGTTGGATCAAAAATGAGTCTAACGTTCTTATATTAGGTTTATTACTATATTTATATCTTTATCACTTCATATTGGTCCAAAAAAAGGCCAATATTCTCTTCATACGAAGCTATTCAAAGTTGGGCAGTTCTTTGTCAAAGTAGTTTGGACCAAGTTTCCGTTGCTCCAATAATGGGTATAACTTTTTGAGAATTATTTAAAAACTATATTTACACCTTATTAACTTTATATTGGTCCATAAAAAGGCTGGTATTCATTCTAAAAGCTTTAAATCTCAATTTAAACCTTCATACGAATCTATTGAAAGTTTGGACGATCTTTGTCGTAGAAGTTTGCACAAGTTTTCCGTTGGATCAAAAATGAGTCTAACGTTCTTATATTAGGTTTATTACTATATTTATATCTTTATCACTTCATATTGGTCCAAAAAAAGGCCAATATTCTCTTCATACGAAGCTATTCAAAGTTGGGCAGTTCTTTGTCAAAGTAGTTTGGACCAAGTTTCCGTTGCTCCAATAATGGGTATAACTTTTTGAGAATTATTTAAAAACTATATTTACACCTTATTAACTTTATATTGGTCCATAAAAAGGCTGGTATTCATTCTAAAAGCTTTAAATCTCAATTTAAACCTTCATACGAATCTATTGAAAGTTTGGACGATCTTTGTCGTAGAAGTTTGCACAAGTTTTCCGTTGGATCAAAAATAGGTCTAACGTTCTTCTATTAGGTTTATTACTATATTCATATCTTTATCACTTCATATTGGTCCAAAAAAAGGCCAATATTCTCTTCATACGAAGCTATTCAAAGTTGGGCAGTTCTTTGTCAAAGTAGTTTGGACCAAGTTTCCGCTGCTCCATTAATGGGTCTAACTTTTTGAGAATAATTTAAAAACTATATTTACACCTTTATAACTTTATATTGGTCCAAAAAAAGGTCGGTATTCATTCTAAAAGCTTTAAATCTCAATTTAAACCTTCATACGAATCTATTGAAAGTTTGGACGATCTTTGTAGTAGAAGTTTGCACAAGTTTTCCGTTGGATCAAAAATGGGTCTAACGTTCTTCTATTAGGTTTATTACTATATTCATATCTTTATCACTTCATATTGGTCCAAAAAAAGGCCAATATTCTCTTCATAAGAAGCTATTCAAAGTTGGGCAGTTCTTTGTCAAAGTAGTTTGGACCAAGTTTCCGCTGCTCCATTAATGGGTCTAACTTTTTGAGAATAATTTAAAAACTATATTTACACCTTTTATAACTTTATATTGGTCCAAAAAAAGGTCGGTATTCATTCTAAAAGCTTTAAATCTCAATTTAAACCTTCATACGAATCTATTGAAAGTTTGGACGATCTTTGTAGTAGAAGTTTGCACAAGGTTTCCGTTGGATCAAAAATGGGTCTAACATTCTTATATTAGGTTTATTACTATATTTATATCTTTATCACTTCATATTGGTCCAAAAAAAGGTCAATATTTTCTTCTTACGAAGCTATTCAAAGTTGGGCAGTTCTTTGTCAAAGTAGTTTTGACCAAGTTTCCGTTGCTCCAATAATGGGTATAACTTTTTGAGAATTATTTAAAAACTATATTTACACCTTATTAACTTTATATTGGTCCATAAAAAGGCCGGTATTCATTCTAAAAGCATTAAATCTCAATTTAAACCTTCATACGAATCTATTGAAAGTTTGGACGATCTTTGTAGTAGAAGTTTGCACAAGTTTTCCGTTGGATAAAAAATGGGTCTAACGTTCTTATATTAGGTTTATTACTATATTTATATATTTATCACTTCATATTGGACCAAAAAGAGGCCAATATTCTCTTCATACGAAGCTATTCAAAGTTGGCAATTCTTTGCCAAAGTAGTTTGGACCAAGATTCCGCTGCTCCATTAATGGGTCTAACTTTTTGAGAATAATTTAAAAACTATATTTACACCTATATAATTTGTTATTGGTCCAAAAAAAGGCCGGTATTCATTCTAAAAGCTTTAAATCTCAATTTAAACCTTCATACGAATCTATTGAAAGTTTGGACGATCTTTGTAGTAGAAGTTTGCACAAGTTTTCCGTTGGATCAAAAATGGGTCTAACGTTCTTATATTAGGTTTATTACTATATTTATATCTTTAACGCTTCATATTGGTCCAAAAAAAGGCCAATATTCTCTTCATACGAAGCTATTCAAAGTTGGGCTGTTCTTTGTCAAAGTAGTTTGGACCAAGTTTCCGTTGCTCCAATAATGGGTATAACTTTTTGAGAATTATTTAAAAACTATATTTACACCTTATTAACTTTATATTGGTCCATAAAAAGGCCGGTATTCATTCTAAAAGCTTTAAATCTCAATTTAAACCTTCATACGAATCTATTGAAAGTTTGGACGATCTTTGTAGTAGAAGTTTGCACAAGTTCTCCGTTGGATCAAAAATGGGTCTAACGTTCTTATATTAGGTTTATTACTATATTTATATCTTTATCACTTCATATTGGTCCAAAAAAAGGCCAATATTCTCTTCATACCAAGCTATTCTAAGTTGGGCAGTTCTTTGTCAAAGTAGTTTGGACCAAGTTTCCGTTGCCCCATTAATGGGTCTAACTTTTTGAGAATAATTTAAAAACTATATTTACACCTATATAATTTGTTATTGGTCCAAAAAAAGGCCGGTATTCATTCTAAAAGCTTTAAATCTCAATTTAAATCTTCATATGAATCTATTGAAAGTTTGGACGATCTTTGTAGTATAAGGTTGCACAAGTTTTCCGTTGGATCAAAAATGAGTCTAACGTTCTTATATTAGGTTTATTACTATATTTATATCTTTATCACTTCATATTGGTCCAAAAAAAGGCCAATATTCTCTTCATACGAAGCTATTCAAAGTTGGGCAGTTCTTTGTCAAAGTAGTTTGGACCAAGTTTCCGTTGCTCCAATAATGGGTATAACTTTTTGAGAATTATTTAAAAACTATATTTACACCTTATTAACTTTATATTGGTCCATAAAAAGGCTGGTATTCATTCTAAAAGCTTTAAATCTCAATTTAAACCTTCATACGAATCTATTGAAAGTTTGGACGATCTTTGTCGTAGAAGTTTGCACAAGTTTTCCGTTGGATCAAAAATGAGTCTAACGTTCTTATATTAGGTTTATTACTATATTTATATCTTTATCACTTCATATTGGTCCAAAAAAAGGCCAATATTCTCTTCATACGAAGCTATTCAAAGTTGGGCAGTTCTTTGTCAAAGTAGTTTGGACCAAGTTTCCGTTGCTCCAATAATGGGTATAACTTTTTGAGAATTATTTAAAAACTATATTTACACCTTATTAACTTTATATTGGTCCATAAAAAGGCTGGTATTCATTCTAAAAGCTTTAAATCTCAATTTAAACCTTCATACGAATCTATTGAAAGTTTGGACGATCTTTGTCGTAGAAGTTTGCACAAGTTTTCCGTTGGATCAAAAATAGGTCTAACGTTCTTCTATTAGGTTTATTACTATATTCATATCTTTATCACTTCATATTGGTCCAAAAAAAGGCCAATATTCTCTTCATACGAAGCTATTCAAAGTTGGGCAGTTCTTTGTCAAAGTAGTTTGGACCAAGTTTCCGCTGCTCCATTAATGGGTCTAACTTTTTGAGAATAATTTAAAAACTATATTTACACCTTTATAACTTTATATTGGTCCAAAAAAAGGTCGGTATTCATTCTAAAAGCTTTAAATCTCAATTTAAACCTTCATACGAATCTATTGAAAGTTTGGACGATCTTTGTAGTAGAAGTTTGCACAAGTTTTCCGTTGGATAAAAAATGGGTCTAACGTTCTTATATTAGGTTTATTACTATATTTATATATTTATCACTTCATATTGGACCAAAAAGAGGCCAATATTCTCTTCATACGAAGCTATTCAAAGTTGGCAATTCTTTGCCAAAGTAGTTTGGACCAAGATTCCGCTGCTCCATTAATGGGTCTAACTTTTTGAGAATAATTTAAAAACTATATTTACACCTATATAATTTGTTATTGGTCCAAAAAAAGGCCGGTATTGATTCTAAAAGCTTTAAATCTCAATTTAAACCTTCATACGAATCTATTGAAAGTTTGGACGATCTTTGTAGTAGAAGTTTGCACAAGTTTTCCGTTGGATCAAAAATGGGTCTAACGTTCTTATATTAGGTTTATTACTATATTTATATCTTTATCGCTTCATATTGGTCCAAAAAAAGGCCAATATTCTCTTCATACGAAGCTATTCAAAGTTGGGCTGTTCTTTGTCAAAGTAGTTTGGACCAAGTTTCCGTTGCTCCAATAATGGGTATAACTTTTTGAGAATTATTTAAAAACTATATTTACACCTTATTAACTTTATATTGGTCCATAAAAAGGCCGGTATTCATTCTAAAAGCTTTAAATCTCAATTTAAACCTTCATACGAATCTATTGAAAGTTTGGACGATCTTTGTCGTAGAAGTTTGCACAAGTTTTCCGTTGGATCAAAAATGGGTCTAACGTTCTTCTATTAGGTTTATTACTATATTCATATCTTTATCACTTCATATTGGTCCAAAAAAAGGCCAATATTCTCTTCATAAGAAGCTATTCAAAGTTGGGCAGTTCTTTGTCAAAGTAGTTTGGACCAAGTTTCCGCTGCTCCATTAATGGGTCTAACTTTTTGAGAATAATTTAAAAACTATATTTACACCTTTATAACTTTATATTGGTCCAAAAAAAGGTCGGTATTCATTCTAAAAGCTTTAAATCTCAATTTAAACCTTCATACGAATCTATTGAAAGTTTGGACGATCTTTGTCGTAGAAGTTTGCACAAGTTTTCCGTTGGATCAAAAATGGGTCTAACGTTCTTCTGTTAGGTTTATTACTATATTCATATCTTTATCACTTCATATTGGTCCAAAAAAAGGCCAATATTCTCTTCATAAGAAGCTATTCAAAGTTGGGCAGTTCTTTGTCAAAGTAGTTTGGACCAAGTTTCCGCTGCTCCATTAATGGGTCTAACTTTTTTAGAATAATTTAAAAACTATATTTACACCTTTATAACTTTATATTGGTCCAAAAAAAGGTCGGTATTCATTCTAAAAGCTTTAAATCTCAATTTAAACCTTCATACGAATCTATTGAAAGTTTGGACGATCTTTGTAGTAGAAGTTTGCACAAGTTTTCCGTTGGATAAAAAATGGGTCTAACATTCTTATATTAGGTTTATTACTATATTTATATATTTATCACTTCATATTGGACCAAAAAGAGGCCAATATTCTCTTCATACGAAGCTATTCAAAGTTGGCAATTCTTTGCCAAAGTAGTTTGGACCAAGATTCCGCTGCTCCATTAATGGGTCTAACTTTTTGAGAATAATTTAAAAACTATATTTACACCTATATAATTTGTTATTGGTCCAAAAAAAGGCCGGTATTCATTCTAAAAGCTTTAAATCTCAATTTAAACCTTCATACGAATCTATTGAAAGTTTGGACGATCTTTGTAGTAGAAGTTTGCACAAGTTTTCCGTTGGATCAAAAATGGGTCTAACGTTCTTATATTAGGTTTATTACTATATTTATATCTTTATCACTTCATATTGGTCCAAAAAAAGGTCAATATTCTCTTCTTACGAAGCTATTCAAAGTTGGGCAGTTCTTTGTCAAAGTAGTTTTGACCAAGTTTCCGTTGCTCCAATAATGGGTATAACTTTTTGAGAATTATTTAAAAACTATATTTACACCTTATTAACTTTATATTGGTCCATAAAAAGGCCGGTATTCATTCTAAAAGCATTAAATCTCAATTTAAACCTTCATACGAATCTATTGAAAGTTTGGACGATCTTTGTAGTAGAAGTTTGCACAAGTTTTCCGTTGGATAAAAAATGGGTCTAACATTCTTATATTAGGTTTATTACTATATTTATATATTTATCACTTCATATTGGACCAAAAAGAGGCCAATATTCTCTTCATACGAAGCTATTCAAAGTTGGCAATTCTTTGCCAAAGTAGTTTGGACCAAGATTCCGCTGCTCCATTAATGGGTCTAACTTTTTGAGAATAATTTAAAAACTATATTTACACCTATATAATTTGTTATTGGTCCAAAAAAAGGCCGGTATTCATTCTAAAAGCTTTAAATCTCAATTTAAACCTTCATACGAATCTATTGAAAGTTTGGACGATCTTTGTAGTAGAAGTTTGCACAAGTTTTCCGTTGGATCAAAAATGGGTCTAACGTTCTTATATTAGGTTTATTACTATATTTATATCTTTATCGCTTCATATTGGTCCAAAAAAAGGCCAATATTCTCTTCATACGAAGCTATTCAAAGTTGGGCTGTTCTTTGTCAAAGTAGTTTGGACGAAGTTTCCGTTGCTCCAATAATGGGTATAACTTTTTGAGAATTATTTAAAAACTATATTTACACCTTATTAACTTTATATTGGTCCATAAAAAGGCCGGTATTCATTCTAAAAGCTTTAAATCTCAATTTAAACCTTCATACGAATCTATTGAAAGTTTGGACGATCTTTGTCGTAGAAGTTTGCACAAGTTTTCCGTTGGATCAAAAATGGGTCTAACGTTCTTCTATTAGGTTTATTACTATATTCATATCTTTATCACTTCATATTGGTCCAAAAAAAGGCCAATATTCTCTTCATAAGAAGCTATTCAAAGTTGGGCAGTTCTTTGTCAAAGTAGTTTGGACCAAGTTTCCGCTGCTCCATTAATGGGTCTAACTTTTTGAGAGTAATTTAAAAACTATATTTACACCTTTATAACTTTATATTGGTCCAAAAAAAGGTCGGTATTCATTCTAAAAGCTTTAAATCTCAATTTAAACCTTCATACGAATCTATTGAAAGTTTGGACGATCTTTGTCGTAGAAGTTTGCACAAGTTTTCCGTTGGATCAAAAATGGGTCTAACGTTCTTCTATTAGGTTTATTACTATATGTTGGAACAAAGTGGGTCTGACATGAACCTCTAATGTTTTAAGTGGTTTTGATGATAACAATGTATTAAAATTACAATTGGTATTACTAATGATTATTCTAGTGTGCAGAATTACAAGTTAAAATTCATTCAGAAGCACTATGAATAGTAGCAGAGAAGCCAGTCAAAACAAGCTCTGAAAGCACGACACGGTTCTATTACCACGTTTAAGACTCTGAAGCATTCTGACACTATCGTTTTATCTGTCATTCAAAGTCTTTAAACAAATTGAGTTGTATTTTGTAAACACCTCTGATAGTATATCAAGTGTTCCTTAACATTCATTCTTATTATTAAGTTTGTTTGAGAAGTCTCTTGTTAGGTATTAACTTGAGCATTTGAGAAGTCTCTTGTTTAGTGAAACTTGAGCATATGAGAAGTCTCTTGTAAGTGTGCTTGAGCAGTTTGTAATTTTAAGTAGATTATAGTGAAAATCTCTTGTTAGTAACAAGGGGACTGGAGTACTCTCGATTTGTGAGAGAAACCAGGATAAATTTCGTGTCTTTCTCTCTTTCTCTCAGCATCTCTTTTAGTTTTGTGTTTATATCCGCTGCAAACTTAGGTTCTATTAGGTAAAAAGTTTTATTTTTTAAAACACAATTCAACCCCCCCCCCCCTTCTTGTGTTTTTCCACCTTCAATTGGTATCAGGAGCTGGGCTGTTGCCTAACTCTCACCTATCAGTGAAACAGTTAAGATTCAGGGAGGAAAAACATGTCTGCTGAGAAGAATCTCAATGAAGTTCCGTTTGACTATGATTATAATTCTAAAGACAGAAGGTCTCCTGACAAAATTCCCTTTTTCAATGGAACTGAGACTGGTTATCCATTCTGGAAAACCAAGATGTACAGTCACATCATGGCGATTGATTGTGATCTGTGGGACTTGGTAGAAGATGGAGTGAATTTTGAAAATATGGACTTAGAAGGCGTTGTTAGCTCTAAAGACAGAAAGGCTTTTACACCTACTCAAAAGCTGGAATATAAGAAGCATCACAGTGTAAAAGGGATGATGACAAATGCCATCTCTCATGATGAGTACTTGAAAATTGGAGATAAGAGAACGGCTAAGTCTATCTGGGATTCTCTTAAATCCAAGTATGAAGGAAATAAACAAGTTAAGGAGGCTAAGGCCAACTTGTTAGTACATCAGTATGAATTATTTAAAATGAAGGATGGAGAGGACATTGAGACAATGTTCTCTAGGTTTCAAATTCTTGTTTCTGGACTTCAAGTTTTAGATAAGAGCTATACTGAGGCTGATCATGTAAGGAAAGTACTCAGAAGCTTGCCGCCAAAGTGGAGACCAAAAGTGACAGCGTTTCAGGAATCTAAGGATTTAGATACTGTGTCTCTTGAAAGCTTGGTTAGTTCTCTAAAGAGTCATGAGATGGAACTAATGACTGATGAATCAACCAAGAAGATGAAAGGGATAGCCTTAAGCTCCAAAAGTTCATCAAAGGCTCTGAAAGCTAAAATTGTGGAATCTGAAGATGAGGCTTCTGAAGAGGGTCAAGAAGATGAGTCTGATGATGAAGAAGAGATGGTGCTGATGGCTGCTAAGGTTTCACAATGGGCAAAACGAAGCAAGAAATATGCAGGCAAGTTCGGAGGATCTTCCAAGAGACTCAGTACTGCTAAAGACAAGAAGGAAGATCAAAACAAGTGTTTCAAATGCAACAAGCCTGGTCATTTCATTGCTGATTGTCCAGAAAACAAAAGTAGATCATCAAAGCAAAGCTCTAGCAAGGAAAGGTATAAGAGTAAAGTCAAGAAGAGCCTTCTGGCAACATGGGAAGATCTTGACAAAGACTCAGACTCAGAGGGTGATGAGGAAGCAAATCTAGCACTGATGGCAACTACCTCTGACAGAGAAGACTCTGAAGCAGGTTCAGACTCTGAAGATGAGGAAGAGCAGATCTGCACTCAAAGAAGGCCAGAGCAGCATTCTTGGTACCTGGACAGTGGCTGCTCGCGTCATATGACAGGAGACAAGCATATGTTCCAAACCCTGACTCTGAAAGAAGGAGGAACTGTGGGATTTGGAGGAAACCAAAAAGGGAAGATCACTGGTACTGGTACAGTTGGTAATTCTTCTCTTTCTATTAAAGATGTTTGGTTAGTTGATGGCCTCAAACATAATCTACTAAGCATTAGCCAATTTTGTGATAGTGGATTTGTTGTTAAGTTTAATAAAGATGCGTGTACTGTAATCAAAGAGTCTGATGAGTCTATAGTATTCAGAGGCTTAAGGAAAGGCAATGTTTATAAAATCAATCTGTCAGAACTCTCAGAGCAAAAGATAGTGTGTCTTCTATCTTTGATTGATGAGAAATGGGTCTGGCACCAACGCTTAGGACATGCTAACTGGAGATTAATCTCTAAGCTCAGCAAACTAAGCTTGGTTAAAGGTCTACCCAACCTTAATTATCATTCAAATGCTCTGTGTGGTCCTTGTCAGATTGGAAAGATTTCAAAAACTTCATTTAAACCTAAAAACATTGTCTCTACCTCAAGACCTCTTGAATTGCTTCACATTGATTTGTTTGGTCCTGTTAGTACAGCCTCAATCAATGGAAAGAAATATGGACTTGTTATTGTTGATGATTACAGTAGATGGACTTGGGTTAAATTTCTTAGAGTAAAGGATGATGCATATGATGTGTTTACCATCTTCTGCACACAAGTACAAAATGAGAAAAGTCTCAAGATCTTAAAGATCAGAAGTGATCATGGGGGTGAGTTTGAAAACGAACCCTTTGCAACCTATTGTGAAGACCATGGAATTATTCATGAGTTCTCAGCTCCTAGAACACCACAGCAAAATGGTGTTGTAGAGAGAAAGAACAGGTCTTTACAAGAGATGGCAAGAACCATGATGCATGAGACAAAACTTGCTAAGTACTTTTGGGCAGAAGCTGTGAACACAGCTTGTTATATTCAAAATAGGATCTATATCAGACCTATATTGAATAAAACTACATATGAACTTTTTAAAGGAAGAAAGCCCAACATCTCTTATTTTCATCAGTTTGGATGTACCTGTTACATTTTGAACAATAAGGCCTACAAAAGAAAATTTGATGCCAAAGCTTGTAAGGGAATCTTTATAGGTTACTCTGAACGCTCAAAGGCATACAGAGTGTATAATTCTGAAACCAATACAGTGGAAGAATCTATACATGTGAGGTTTGATGACAAAGAGCCTGACAATAAAATGTCAGAGCAAGATAATAGTTATGCAGGTATTCCATATCTATATAACAATTCAGAATCTGAGAAAGCATCAGAGACAAATGAAACTTCAGACGCAGTATTGGAAGAAGCTTCTGAAGAAGAACCTCCAACAGAAGCATCTGAAGAACATGATGATATCTTAGAAGATAATACCCAAACAAATGCTGAAACTAATGAAGCTCCAAAGAGAAAATTCAAATACAGATCATCACATCCAGAAGATCTTATTCTTGGAAACAAAGAGAGTCCAAGAAAAACAAGATCAGATTATCAACAACATGATTCACTTCTAGGACTCATATCCATGATAGAACCTAAAAATGTTGATGAAGCTCTTTCTGATGATGGATGGATTGTAGCAATGCAAGATGAGCTCAATCAGTTTCAAAGAAATGATGTGTGGGATTTAGTACCAAGACCAACACACAAGAACATCATTGGAACCAAGTGGGTATTCAGGAACAAACTGAATGAACAAGGTGAAGTGGTAAGAAACAAAGCTAGACTAGTAGCACAAGGCTACAGTCAGCAAGAAGGGATTGACTTCACTAAAACATTTGCTCCAGTGGCAAGACTGGAAGCAATCAGGTTATTATTATCATATGCAGTTAACAATGGAATAACCTTATACCAAATGGATGTTAAGAGTGCCTTTCTAAATGGTGTTATTTCTGAAGAAGTATATGTCAAACAACCTCCAGGTTTTGAGGATTTAAAAAACCCTGATTATGTTTATAAACTTAAGAAATCACTCTATGGTCTCAAACAAGCTCCAAGAGCTTGGTATGAAAGACTGAGTAATTTTATTTTAGAAAATGGTTTTCAAAAAGGCCAAATTGACAATACACTATTCAGAAAGACAAATAAGAAAGACATCTTAATTATTCAAATTTATGTAGATGATATAATTTTTGGTTCAACTAATGCTTCTCTTTGCAAGAATTTTTCTAAGCTTATGCAGGATGAATTTGAAATGAGTATGATGGGTGAGCTAAAATTCTTTCTTGGAATTCAAATCAACCAAGGAAAAGATGGCACTTACATACATCAAAGCAAATATACAAAAGAGCTTCTGAAGAAGTTTAATCTTGAAGACTGTAAGATAATGTCAACACCCATGCATCCTTCAAGCAGCCTAGGCAAGGAAGAAATTGGAAGCAAAGTGGATAAGAAGCTATATAGAGGTATGATTGGTTCATTACTCTATCTAACAGCTTCTAGACCTGATATTTTATATAGTGTATGCTTGTGTGCAAGATTCCAGTCAGATCCTAGAGAACCTCACTTAACTGCAGTTAAGAGGATCTTTAGATATCTGAAAGGAACTACTAATCTAGGACTCCTTTATAAAAAATCCCTAGATAGTAAGCTAGTTGGATTCTGTGATGCTGACTATGCTGGAGACAAGATAGAGAGAAAATCCACTAGTGGAAACTGCCAATTTATTGGTGAGAATCTCATATCTTGGGCCAGCAAAAGACAAACAACTATTGCTTTGTCTACAGCAGAAGCAGCATACATTTCAGCTGCTAAATGTTGCACACAGCTTCTCTGGATGAAATATCAGTTAGAGGATTATAATATAGCTGAGAGTAGTATTCCACTATATTGTGACAATACTGCTGCTATTCATTTATCTAAGAACCCAATTTTGCATTCCCGAGCTAAACATATTGAAATAAAACATCATTTTATAAGAGATCATGTTCAAAAAGGCACAATAGATATTCAATTCATTGATACTGAACATCAATGGGCTGATATATTTACTAAGCCTTTAGCTATTGAAAGATTTGATTTTATTAAAAAGAATTTGAACATGCACTATATCTCTGAAGAAAATTAGCTCTGAGATGTAAATTAGATTTAGCATCTGAAGCTCCTTCAGAACCTCTGGTAATTTAGAGTCTCCTTTGGGAAGCTCTGAATAAAACGGGTTCTGAAAAGTAACAGATTCTGATGAGGTGAAAGATACAAATGAGTTTGGCTCTGAACTAAACGGAAATGAAACGTTTAGTACTAGTTAGTGTACAACAGTTGTTTGTACACGTGTCAGCTTGATTAAGCCTCTCCTGCACGTGTCTAGATCCTGATGGGTAGAGAACAGTTAATGATGAAAATGCAGTTATGCAATTTAAAATTAATTTTAAAACTACTCACGCTCCCTCCCAATGTTTGCTTTCTCTGTGTATGTGTGCTAGTTACTATTTATAAGTCACTTCACTCACTTTGCACAACTTTTACACATAATCACTTCCCACACAAACCTAAAACTCAGAATTTCCCAAATTGCTTTGCGTTGAAATCATGGCTGCTAGATCGTCAAACGAAATCGTTCAACGTCCGTTCAACCCGGTCTTACCACCCGTTATTGATCTCAAGTCTCAAGAAAAACTTGTATTCAAAGATAACGAAATCGTCGCTGGTCCAGAATCCTTTGAGTTTATAACGGAAAAGTTTGTTGATTTTGAGAGTTTGAAGGTGAATGGAATCGACATTCAGAGTTTATTCTACGATCAACAATGGAAGAATTATTTCGAGATGCTGAATGGATTTGTCTATTATGACATTGTGAAATACTTCTGGCAGAAAGCTACCATTTTTGACAAGTTCAATGCTGATGAAGAGGTTAAAAAGATGGTAGAGAAGGATGGTTCTCTTAAAGGTAAATCTAGAACTCAACTTGGCTTAAGACCCTTTAGAGGAAAGGAGATAAGATCAAATATCATGGGTATCAATGTTTTTATCACTCAAGAACATATTGCCAAAATTCTGGGTCTGGACAATGAAGGTGAGAATGTGGATGAATATGGTGAGAAGAGCAAACACATTGAATCCATTAAGAATGATTTATTCCTGCCTGGCTGTGCCAACAATGACTTTGGAAAAGCTAAATTCATGAAGCAAAACTTCAGTTTTGCCTTCAAAGTGTTTCTGGCCTCCATCATCACTAGAGAAGGAGGATATGATACTATTTCTCTACCACATCGTCACTTCATCTGGTTTCTGTACAAGAAGGTGAAGATAAATTTGGCAAAGCTTCTGTTTGATCACCTATGCTTTACTATATCCAAAAGCAGATCCAAATCACCTTCAATGATTCATCATCCAAGGTTGATTTCTGAAATCATTCGACAGACGAAGCTTACTCAAATTATCAGTACCAAAGAAAAACTAAGGGTTTTCAACACGGCTAAGTATGATGCAAGTGTTTTGGTAAACATGCATCTGAAGACAAAAGAGGAGCTGAAGTCAACCAAGAGCCCTCTGGAGCAAGTTTATGAGAAGTACTTCTGGTGTGACGGTTTCCCAACCATATCAGAATTTGATAATGATGAGGTTATCAAGAACTTCTTGGAGTTGGTTAGATTGGACTCTCGTGTAAGTGTGCCCAGGAGTATGGTGGTTGGTGTACCAAACTGGGACATCTTCAAAGGACCCAAGCAAATCACAAGGTCTAAAAGAAAACCTCAACCAATTGAACAAGATATTGTTGAGGAAGAACAATCTGAAGAAAGGGTTGATGGTGCTGAAAGGATAACCACTGAAGAAACAGAAGAAGTCAGTAAGGAGCAAGTAGCTAAGATTGCTCAGAGAAAGGCTGCTCAGAAAGAAAGAAGAACAAAGAAAAGGCAGGATAGGCCTGCAGATGCTGAGGAGGAACAACCTGTCAGAGCCACAAAAAGAAAGAAGTCAGTTGTATCCAAACAAAAGGCTGCTGATTCAGGTAAACATTCTATGCCTAATATTGATAGTACTGCTAGTGCTCATCCCTCTACCCAATCACCTCCCATAGACTATACACAGCCTATTCGAATGATCCAACCTTCCCCTAAATCATCATCATCTGAAAAAACTCTTTCTGACTCCAGCATTGACTCTACTGAGTTAATTGCTGCACTTGACAAATTAGAGAAAGAGAAACCTGTACATAAACCTACCAAAAGAATCACAAAAAAACCCATCCTCATCGTTTCTGATGAAGAATCCCCCACTATCATTGATACTTCCATCCTTGACCAACCTACCAACACAACAACAATAAAATCACCAACCATTCTTGATCATCTGTCCACTCACTTATCTGGTGATGCCTTCACTCACTCCAACACAGCATCACCTGACCATTTTCACTTTGTAAATACTACTTCTAATTTACCTAGTGATTCACCTCTTCCAGAACCACAAATTCAATCTCCACCCTCCTCTCTTGCTGACATAGAACAAGAAGATCCACCCACATTCACACCAGCCCAGGATGAAGTCATAACTCATTCTGATCATATTACTAAACCACCCACACCACAACCTGAACTTTCCACTCCTGAACCAACACCAGAACCACAAACAACTTCATCAGAACCCATCTATGACCCAGTTTACAAACCCTTAACCATAGAAGAACTCTGTCTATCCATTGACTTTGCCCTACCAATTCTGGAGGATCTACTAAAAGCAGAAATTAATGTTGATGATGATATCATAACCATTGATCCCTTTGACAAAATCAAAAGAATCAAAATAATTCCCCTCAAAAGAAAAAGGCCTGAACCCACCATTCCTTTCAATAGAAACCAACCCTACTTCAACTACAACTCTGAACCAAACCTTGAGCTTCTAGAAAGTGCTATTAATATTAGTCTAAGGAATTTTAAAAGCATGGAAGAAGAAGTACTGATATTTCCCTCAGATATTGATGCTAAGATCAGGGAATTAGAGGAGAAGTTCAGTCAGTCTCTGAGGTTGTTGGGAGGCTATGTAAAAAGAAGGATTGAGGGAAGAGGAATGGAAGCTCTGTCTCAGATTACGAATGCTGCTGAACGCTCTCATGCTCTGAGACTTACTTTTTTCAACCATGAAGAAGAATGTCAGAGGTTAGCATTTTTAGCTGCTGTAAATGAAAGTATGAAAAGATCTCTGGATGAAGAGCAGGCTAAGATAGCTGCTGAAATGGAACGTCAGAGGCTTGCTGAACAAGAAGCCTTCAAGTTATTGGTTGATAGAGCTGTTCACATTGCTGTCATTGAGACTAATAAGATTATTGAGAATCAAGGAGCTGCAGAAGATTTTGTTATGAATGATCAGAATCTTAGTGAACCAGATTCTGATAAAGGTAAAGCTCCCATTGTTGCTTCATCTCCTCCTAGATCTCCACCTGTACTTGTCCAAGGCTCTTCTTCATCTAATATACCTTCTGTTATGCAAGAAGCTCTGGATGTAATCAAGAATGACTTAAGAGATGAACTAAGAAATGAAATGGATGAGTTCAGGGCCGATATAAGAGAAGACATGAACAGATCTGGTGAAGCTACTAACAAGAAGATAGATGCAATGATGGAACTTCTTCTAAAGCTTACTCAACAACAACCCAAACCTTAACCCTTATGTCTGAGCACTTATTTGTTATTAGTTCTTGTGTAATTTTTGGATAATTTTTTTTTTTTAATTCATATCTATATTATCCATATTTGTGTGTTTGTTATTTGCTTATATGTTTGTTTTATATTTGTTTTTCAAAATTTAACTTTTCTATATACCATGATATTGTCTGGTACTCTTGAGAATTCTGACTCTAGTGAAAGATGCTGGAGAGCATCTTAGTTTTTAAACTAATAAGCCTAGGATTTTCAAAACCTAAGAGTCCCTCTCATCAGTACTCTTGTTTACTCATGAAATAGCTTCTTAGTATTAAAGCCTGTTTAACAACGGGGCACCAATATCGAATGAGGCGTGTCTGGTAACTGGTTTTCTGACAATAGGAATGAGGTATATATATATAAGAAACTTGCTCAAAACAAAGGGAATTAATAGCATAAACTCCTTTATTAATATTATTGAAGAATTTCTATTACATAGACTGATAAGACTCTACTTAGAGCTAGGCTTAACTTCAGAAGACTCTGCATCTAGCTTCTTATGTTTCTCCTTAATGTAAGCAAGCAAGTTGGCAGTGGCTTTTTGCACTAGTTCTTCAGTGTTCTTCTGAACAGCAGCTTCGTACTCTTCGTATGGAGTATCATCATTGTATGTCCATAAAAATTCTTCCAGATCAGAGCCCATTTCCTCCTCCTCTGACTCTGTCAAAATCAGTTCTTGCTTGTTCCTTTCGTAGCGAAGCTTGTTTTCTTCGCAGCGCCAGGGCTCTGCTCCCTTCTTGCTCTCTCCTTTTGAGCCTGAAGCATCCTTGGTAACCTGCCTTTCCATTGTTTGTTTTTCTTTTGATATTACTTGATTACTCTGGATGAGTAAAATGAGAGGAATCATCCCTTTTTATAGTGTCATCAAGCTCTCCTGTCAGGTCGTTATTCAACACAATTCATTAAATGAATTAGTTGTAACCACCTTTTTGACTTGACTGCCTTGTTATGACGAGTTTGACTGCTTGGTTTTCTGTGTCTTTTTGACTGATGCCAAAAGGGGGAGTAAGAGTAGCGTTAAAATTAATGTTGATTCATTCATATACTGCTCAATCTGAAACTGTAATGTTAAAAGCATTATGAATCAATATTTATCTCTTATGATTCTTTCTCATTCTGAACGATTATTGAAAGGGGAGAAAATTTAAGAACCTAAAATAAAATTCATAGACAATGTCAGAAGAGCTTGCAAACCGCTTCTGAGCATTATCAAACTCTAAGAAGCAAAGCTTGCAAAACTATGCTTCTGAGAGTTAAATATGAAAATTTATTTTAAGTTAATAAATCGACTCTTAAACTGTTTTAATTAATTATGGATAAAACTTAGGGGGAGCTTACAAACCTACCCTTATGGATTATCAGACTCAGGGGGAGATTGCAAACCTTTGAAACCTGAAGTCATCATAATTAAATTAAATCAACAACAATTGAATTTTAATGCTTTGGTTTGTCATCATCAAAAAGGGGGAGATTGTTGGAACAAAGTGGGTCTGACATGAACCTCTAATGTTTTAAGTGGTTTTGATGATAACAATGTATTAAAATTACAATTGGTATTACTAATGATTATTCTAGTGTGCAGAATTACAAGTTAAAATTCATTCAGAAGCACTATGAATAGTAGCAGAGAAGCCAGTCAAAACAAGCTCTGAAAGCACGACACGGTTCTATTACCACGTTTAAGACTCTGAAGAATTCTGACACTATCGTTTTATCTGTCATTCAAAGTCTTTAAACAAATTGAGTTGTATTTTGTAAACACCTCTGATAGTATATCAAGTGTTCCTTAACATTCATTCTTATTATTAAGTTTGTTTGAGAAGTCTCTTGTTAGGTATTAACTTGAGCATTTGAGAAGTCTCTTGTTTAGTGAAACTTGAGCATCTGAGAAGTCTCTTGCAAGTGTGCTTGAGCAGTTTGTAATTTTAAGTAGATTATAGTGAAAATCTCTTGTTAGTAACAAGGGGACTGGAGTACTCTCGATTTGTGAGAGGAACCAGGATAAATTTCGTGTCTTTCTCTCTTTCTCTCAGCATCTCTTTTAGTTTTGTGTTTATATCCGCTGCAAACTTAGGTTCTATTAGGTAAAAAGTTTTATTTTTTTAATTCATATCTATTGGTTCTATTCATATCTTTATCACTTCATATTGGTCCAAAAAAAGGCCAATATTCTCTTCATAAGAAGCTATTCAAAGTTGGGCAGTTCTTTGTCAAAGTAGTTTGGACCAAGTTTCCGCTGCTCCATTAATGGGTCTAACTTTTTTAGAATAATTTAAAAACTATATTTACACCTTTATAACTTTATATTGGTCCAAAAAAAGGTCGGTATTCATTCTAAAAGCTTTAAATCTCAATTTAAACCTTCATACGAATCTATTGAAAGTTTGGACGATCTTTGTAGTAGAAGTTTGCACAAGGTTTCCGTTGGATCAAACATGGGTCTAACGTTCTTATATTAGGTTTATTACTATATTTATATCTTTATCACTTCATATTGGTCCAAAAAAAGGTCAATATTCTCTTCTTACGAAGCTATTCAAAGTTGGGCAGTTCTTTGTCAAAGTAGTTTTGACCAAGTTTCCGTTGCTCCAATAATGGGTATAACTTTTTGAGAATTATTTAAAAACTATATTTACACCTTATTAACTTTATATTGGTCCATAAAAAGGCCGGTATTCATTCTAAAAGCATTAAATCTCAATTTAAACCTTCATACGAATCTATTGAAAGTTTGGACGATCTTTGTAGTAGAAGTTTGCACAATTTTTCCGTTGGATAAAAAATGGGTCTAACGTTCTTATATTAGGTTTATTACTATATTTATATATTTATCACTTCATATTGGACCAAAAAGAGGCCAATATTCTCTTCATACGAAGCTATTCAAAGTTGGCAATTCTTTGCCAAAGTAGTTTGGACCAAGATGCCGCTGCTCCATTAATGGGTCTAACTTTTTGAGAATAATTTAAAAACTATATTTACACCTATATAATTTGTTATTGGTCCAAAAAAAGGCCGGTATTCATTCTAAAAGCTTTAAATCTCAATTTAAACCTTCATACGAATCTATTGAAAGTTTGGACGATCTTTGTAGTAGAAGTTTGCACAAGTTTTCCGTTGGATCAAAAATGGGTCTAACGTTCTTATATTAGGTTTATTACTATATTTATATCTTTATCGCTTCATATTGGTCCAAAAAAAGGCCAATATTCTCTTCATACGAAGCTATTCAATGTTGGGCTGTTCTTTGTCAAAGTAGTTTGGACCAAGTTTCCGTTGCTCCAATAATGGGTATAACTTTTTGAGAATTATTTAAAAACTATATTTACACCTTATTAACTTTATATTGGTCCATAAAAAGGCCGGTATTCATTCTAAAAGCTTTAAATCTCAATTTAAACCTTCATACGAATCTATTGAAAGTTTGGACGATCTTTGTCGTAGAAGTTTGCACAAGTTTTCCGTTGGATCAAAAATGGGTCTAACGTTCTTCTATTAGGTTTATTACTATATTCATATCTTTATCACTTCATATTGGTCCAAAAAAAGGCCAATATTCTCTTCATAAGAAGCTATTCAAAGTTGGGCAGTTCTTTGTCAAAGTAGTTTGGACCAAGTTTCCGCTGCTCCATTAATGGGTCTAACTTTTTGAGAATAATTTAAAAACTATATTTACACCTTTATAACTTTATATTGGTCCAAAAAAAGGTCGGTATTCATTCTAAAAGCTTTAAATCTCAATTTAAACATTCATACGAATCTATTGAAAGTTTGGACGATCTTTGTCGTAGAAGTTTGCACAAGTTTTCCGTTGGATCAAAAATGGGTCTAACGTTCTTCTATTAGGTTTATTACTATATTCATATCTTTATCACTTCATATTGGTCCAAAAAAAGGCCAATATTCTCTTCATAAGAAGCTATTCAAAGTTGGGCAGTTCTTTGTCAAAGTAGTTTGGACCAAGTTTCCGCTGCTCCATTAATGGGTCTAACTTTTTTAGAATAATTTAAAAACTATATTTACACCTTTATAACTTTATATTGGTCCAAAAAAAGGTCGGTATTCATTCTAAAAGCTTTAAATCTCAATTTAAACCTTCATACGAATCTATTGAAAGTTTGGACGATCTTTGTAGTAGAAGTTTGCACAAGGTTTCCGTTGGATCAAACATGGGTCTAACGTTCTTATATTAGGTTTATTACTATATTTATATCTTTATCACTTCATATTGGTCCAAAAAAAGGTCAATATTCTCTTCTTACGAAGCTATTCAAAGTTGGGCAGTTCTTTGTCAAAGTAGTTTTGACCAAGTTTCCGTTGCTCCAATAATGGGTATAACTTTTTGAGAATTATTTAAAAACTATATTTACACCTTATTAACTTTATATTGGTCCATAAAAGGCCGGTATTCATTCTAAAAGCTTTAAATCTCAATTTAAACCTTCATACGAATCTATTGAAAGTTTGGACGATCTTTGTCGTAGAAGTTTGCACAAGTTTTCCGTTGGATCAAAAATGGGTCTAACGTTCTTCTATTAGGTTTATTACTATATTCATATCTTTATCACTTCATATTGGTCCAAAAAAAGGCCAATATTCTCTTCATACGAAGCTATTCAAAGTTGGGCAGTTCTTTGTCAAAGTAGTTTGGACCAAGTTTCCGCTGCTCCATTAATGGGTCTAACTTTTTGAGAATAATTTAAAAACTATATTTACACATTTATAACTTTATATTGGTCCAAAAAAAGGTCGGTATTCATTCTAAAAGCTTTAAATCTCAATTTAAACCTTCATACGAATCTATTGAAAGTTTGGACGATCTTTGTAGTAGAAGTTTGCACAAGTTTTCCGTTGGATAAAAAATGGGTCTAACGTTCTTATATTAGGTTTATTACTATATTTATATATTTATCACTTCATATTGGACCAAAAAGAGGCCAATATTCTCTTCATACGAAGCTATTCAAAGTTGGCAATTCTTTGCCAAAGTAGTTTGGACCGAGATTCCGCTGCTCCATTAATGGGTCTAACTTTTTGAGAATAATTTAAAAACTATATTTACACCTATATAATTTGTTATTGGTCCAAAAAAAGGCCGGTATTCATTCTAAAAGCTTTAAATCTCAATTTAAACCTTCATACGAATCTATTGAAAGTTTGGACGATCTTTGTAGTAGAAGTTTGCACAAGTTTTCCGTTGGATCAAAAATGGGTCTAACGTTCTTATATTAGGTTTATTACTATATTTATATCTTTATCGCTTCATATTGGTCCAAAAAAAGGCCAATATTCTCTTCATACGAAGCTATTCAAAGTTGGGCTGTTCTTTGTCAAAGTAGTTTGGACCAAGTTTCCGTTGCTCCAATAATGGGTATAACTTTTTGAGAATTATTTAAAAACTATATTTACACCTTATTAACTTTATATTGGTCCATAAAAAGGCCGGTATTCATTCTAAAAGCTTTAAATCTCAATTTAAACCTTCATACGAATCTATTGAAAGTTTGGACGATCTTTGTCGTAGAAGTTTGCACAAGTTTTCCGTTGGATCAAAAATGGGTCTAACGTTCTTCTATTAGGTTTATTACTATATTCATATCTTTATCACTTCATATTGGTCCAAAAAAAGGCCAATATTCTCTTCATAAGAAGCTATTCAAAGTTGGGCAGTTCTTTGTCAAAGTAGTTTGGACCAAGTTTCCGCTGCTCCATTAATGGGTCTAACTTTTTGAGAATAATTTAAAAACTATATTTACACCTTTATAACTTTATATTGGTCCAAAAAAAGGTCGGTATTCATTCTAAAAGCTTTAAATCTCAATTTAAACCTTCATACGAATCTATTGAAAGTTTGGATGATCTTTGTAGTAGAAGTTTGCACAAGGTTTCCGTTGGATCAAAAATGGGTCTAACGTTCTTATATTAGATTTATTACTATATTTATATCTTTATCACTTCATATTGGTCCAAAAAAAGGTCAATATTCTCTTCTTACGAAGCTATTCAAAGTTGGGCAGTTCTTTGTCAAAGTAGTTTTGACCAAGTTTTCGTTGCTCCAATAATGGGTATAACTTTTTGAGAATTATTTAAAAACTATATTTACACCTTATTAACTTTATGTTGGTCCATAAAAAGGCCGGTATTCATTCTAAAAGCATTAAATCTCAATTTAAACCTTCATACGAATCTATCGAAAGTTTGGACGGTCTTTGTAGTAGAAGATTGCACAAGTTTTCCGTTGGATAAAAAATGGGTCTAACGTTCTTATATTAGGTTTATTACTATATTTATATATTTATCACTTCATATTGGACCAAAAAGAGGCCAATATTCTCTTCATACGAAGCTATTCAAAGTTGGCAATTCTTTGCCAAAGTAGTTTGGACCAAGATTCCGCTGCTCCATTAATGGGTCTAACTTTTTGAGAATAATTTAAAAACTATATTTACACCTATATAATTTGTTATTGGTCCAAAAAAAGGCCGGTATTCATTCTAAAAGCTTTAAATCTCAATTTAAACCTTCATACGAATCTATTGAAAGTTTGGACGATCTTTGTAGTAGAAGTTTGCACAAGTTTTCCGTTGGATCAAAAATGGGTCTAACGTTCTTATAATAGGTTTATTACTATATTTATATCTTTATCGCTTCATATTGGTCCAAAAAAAGGCCAATATTCTCTTCTTACGAAGCTATTCAAAGTTGGGCTGTTCTTTGTCAAAGTAGTTTGGACCAAGTTTCCGTTGCTCCAATAATGGGTATAACTTTTTGAGAATTATTTAAAAACTATATTTACACCTTATTAACTTTATATTGGTCCATAAAAAGGCCGGTATTCATTCTAAAAGCTTTAAATCTCAATTTAAACCTTCATACGAATCTATTGAAAGTTTGGACGATCTTTGTAGTAGAAGTTTGCACAAGGTTTCCGTTGGATCAAAAATGGGTCTAACGTTCTTATATTAGATTTATTACTATATTTATATCTTTATCACTTCATATTGGTCCAAAAAAAGGTCAATATTCTCTTTTTACGAAGCTATTCAAAGTTGGGCAGTTCTTTGTCAAAGTAGTTTTGACCAAGTTTCCGTTGCTCCAATAATGGGTATAACTTTTTGAGAATTATTTAAAAACTATATTTACACCTTATTAACTTTATATTGGTCCATAAAAAGGCCGGTATTCATTCTAAAAGCATTAAATCTCAATTTAAACCTTCATACGAATCTATTGAAAGTTTGGACGGTCTTTGTAGTAGAAGATTGCACAAGTTTTCCGTTGGATAAAAAATGGGTCTAACGTTCTTATATTAGGTTTATTACTATATTTATATATTTATCACTTCATATTGGACCAAAAAGAGGCCAATATTCTCTTCATACGAAGCTATTCAAAGTTGGCAATTCTTTGCCAAAGTAGTTTGGACCAAGATTCCGCTGCTCCATTAATGGGTCTAACTTTTTGAGAATAATTTAAAAACTATATTTACACCTATATAATTTGTTATTGGTCCAAAAAAAGGCCGGTATTCATTCTAAAAGCTTTAAATCTCAATTTAAACCTTCATACGAATCTATTGAAAGTTTGGACGATCTTTGTAGTAGAAGTTTGCACAAGTTTTCCGTTGGATCAAAAATGGGTCTAACGTTCTTATAATAGGTTTATTACTATATTTATATCTTTATCGCTTCATATTGGTCCAAAAAAAGGCCAATATTCTCTTCTTACGAAGCTATTCAAAGTTGGGCTGTTCTTTGTCAAAGTAGTTTGGACCAAGTTTCCGTTGCTCCAATAATGGGTATAACTTTTTGAGAATTATTTAAAAACTATATTTACACCTTATTAACTTTATATTGGTCCATAAAAAGGCCGGTATTCATTCTAAAATCTTTAAATCTCAATTTAAACCTTCATACGAATCTATTGAAAGTTTGGACGATCTTTGTAGTAGAAGTTTGCACAAGGTTTCCGTTGGATCAAAAATGGGTCTAACGTTCTTATATTAGATTTATTACTATATTTATATCTTTATCACTTCATATTGGTCCAAAAAAAGGTCAATATTCTCTTCTTACGAAGCTATTCAAAGTTGGGCAGTTCTTTGTCAAAGTAGTTTTGACCAAGTTTCCGTTGCTCCAATAATGGGTATAACTTTTTGAGAATTATTTAAAAACTATATTTACACCTTATTAACTTTATATTGGTCCATAAAAAGGCCGGTATTCATTCTAAAAGCATTAAATCTCAATTTAAACCTTCATACGAATCTATTGAAAGTTTGGACGATCTTTGTAGTAGAAGTCTGCACAAGTTTTCCGTTGGATAAAAAATGGGTCTAACGTTCTTATATTAGGTTTATTACTATATTTATATATTTATCACTTCATATTGGACCAAAAAGAGGCCAATATTCTCTTCATACGAAGCTATTCAAAGTTGGCAATTCTTTGCCAAAGTAGTTTGGACCAAGATTCCGCTGCTCCATTAATGGGTCTAACTTTTTGAGAATAATTTAAAAACTATATTTACACCTATATAATTTGTTATTGGTCCAAAAAAAGGCCGGTATTCATTCTAAAAGCTTTAAATCTCAATTTAAACCTTCATACGAATCTATTGAAAGTTTGGACGATCTTTGTCGTAGAAGTTTGCACAAGTTTTCCGTTGGATCAAAAATGGGTCTAACGTTCTTATATTAGGTTTATTACTATATTTATATCTTTATCGCTTCATATTGGTCCAAAAAAAGGCCAATATTCTCTTCATACGAAGCTATTCAAAGTTGGGCTGTTCTTTGTCAAAGTAGTTTGGACCAAGTTTCCGTTGCTCCAATAATGGGTATAACTTTTTGAGAATTATTTAAAAACTATATTTACACCTTATTAACTTTATATTGGTCCATAAAAAGGCTGGTATTCATTCTAAAAGCTTTAAATCTCAATTTAAACCTTCATACGAATCTATTGAAAGTTTGGACGATCTTTGTCGTAGAAGTTTGCACAAGTTTTCCGTTGGATCAAAAATGGGTCTAACGTTCTTCTATTAGGTTTATTACTATATTCATATCTTTATCACTTCATATTGGTCCAAAAAAAGGCCAATATTCTCTTCATACGAAGCTATTCAAAGTTGGGCAGTTCTTTGTCAAAGTAGTTTTGACCAAGTTTCCGCTGCTCCATTAATGGGTCTAACTTTTTGAGAATAATTTAAAAACTATATTTACACCTTTATAACTTTATATTGGTCCAAAAAAAGGGTGGTATTCATTCTAAAAGCTTTAAATCTCAATTTAAACCTTCATACGAATCTATTGAAAGTTTGGACGATCTTTGTAGTAGAAGTTTGCACAAGTTTTCCGTTGGATAAAAAATGGGTCTAACGTTCTTATATTAGGTTTATTACTATATTTATATATTTATCACTTCATATTGGACCAAAAAGAGGCCAATATTCTCTTCATACGAAGCTATTCAAAGTTGGCAATTCTTTGCCAAAGTAGTTTGGACCAAGATTCCGCTGCTCCATTAATGGGTCTAACTTTTTGAGAATAATTTAAAAACTATATTTACACCTATATAATTTGTTATTGGGTCAAAAAAAGGCCGGTATTCATTCTAAAAGCTTTAAATCTCAATTTAAACCTTCATACGAATCTATTGAAAGTTTGGACGATCTTTGTAGTAGAAGTTTGCACAAGTTTTCCGTTGGATCAAAAATGGGTCTAACGTTCTTATATTAGGTTTATTACTATATTTATATCTTGGTCGCTTCATATTGGTCCAAAAAAAGGCCAATATTCTCTTCATACGAAGCTATTCAAAGTTGGGCTGTTCTTTGTCAAAGTAGTTTGGACCAAGTTTCCGTTGCTCCAATAATGGGTATAACTTTTTGAGAATTATTTAAAAACTATATTTACACCTTATTAACTTTATATTGGTCCATAAAAAGGCCGGTATTCATTCTAAAAGCTTTAAATCTGAATTTAAACCTTCATACGAATCTATTGAAAGTTTGGACGATCTTTGTCGTAGAAGTTTGCACAAGTTTTCCGTTGGATCAAAAATGGGTCTAACGTTCTTCTATTAGGTTTATTACTATATTCATATCTTTATCACTTCATATTGGTCCAAAAAAAGGCCAATATTCTCTTCATAAGAAGCTATTCAAAGTTGGGCAGTTCTTTGTCAAAGTAGTTTGGACCAAGTTTCCGCTGCTCCATTAATGGGTCTAACTTTTTGAGAATAATTTAAAAACTATATTTACACCTTTATAACTTTATATTGGTCCAAAAAAAGGTCGGTATTCATTCTAAAAGCTTTAAATCTCAATTTAAACATTCATACGAATCTATTGAAAGTTTGGACGATCTTTGTCGTAGAAGTTTGCACAAGTTTTCCGTTGGATCAAAAATGGGTCTAACGTTCTTCTATTAGGTTTATTACTATATTCATATCTTTATCACTTCATATTGGTCCAAAAAAAGGCCAATATTCTCTTCATAAGAAGCTATTCAAAGTTGGGCAGTTCTTTGTCAAAGTAGTTTGGACCAAGTTTCCGCTGCTCCATTAATGGGTCTAACTTTTTTAGAATAATTTAAAAACTATATTTACACCTTTATAACTTTATATTGGTCCAAAAAAAGGTCGGTATTCATTCTAAAAGCTTTAAATCTCAATTTAAACCTTCATACGAATCTATTGAAAGTTTGGACGATCTTTGTAGTAGAAGTTTGCACAAGGTTTCCGTTGGATCAAACATGGGTCTAACGTTCTTATATTAGGTTTATTACTATATTTATATCTTTATCACTTCATATTGGTCCAAAAAAAGGTCAATATTCTCTTCTTACGAAGCTATTCAAAGTTGGGCAGTTCTTTGTCAAAGTAGTTTTGACCAAGTTTCCGTTGCTCCAATAATGGGTATAACTTTTTGAGAATTATTTAAAAACTATATTTACACCTTATTAACTTTATATTGGTCCATAAAAAGGCCGGTATTCATTCTAAAAGCTTTAAATCTCAATTTAAACCTTCATACGAATCTATTGAAAGTTTGGACGATCTTTGTCGTAGAAGTTTGCACAAGTTTTCCGTTGGATCAAAAATGGGTCTAACGTTCTTCTATTAGGTTTATTACTATATTCATATCTTTATCACTTCATATTGGTCCAAAAAAAGGCCAATATTCTCTTCATACGAAGCTATTCAAAGTTGGGCAGTTCTTTGTCAAAGTAGTTTTGACCAAGTTTCCGCTGCTCCATTAATGGGTCTAACTTTTTGAGAATAATTTAAAAACTATATTTACACCTTTATAACTTTATATTGGTCCAAAAAAAGGGTGGTATTCATTCTAAAAGCTTTAAATCTCAATTTAAACCTTCATACGAATCTATTGAAAGTTTGGACGATCTTTGTAGTAGAAGTTTGCACAAGTTTTCCGTTGGATAAAAAATGGGTCTAACGTTCTTATATTAGGTTTATTACTATATTTATATATTTATCACTTCATATTGGACCAAAAAGAGGCCAATATTCTCTTCATACGAAGCTATTCAAAGTTGGCAATTCTTTGCCAAAGTAGTTTGGACCAAGATTCCGCTGCTCCATTAATGGGTCTAACTTTTTGAGAATAATTTAAAAACTATATTTACACCTATATAATTTGTTATTGGTCCAAAAAAAGGCCGGTATTCATTCTAAAAGCTTTAAATCTCAATTTAAACCTTCATACGAATCTATTGAAAGTTTGGACGATCTTTGTAGTAGAAGTTTGCACAAGTTTTCCGTTGGATCAAAAATGGGTCTAACGTTCTTATATTAGGTTTATTACTATATTTATATCTTGGTCGCTTCATATTGGTCCAAAAAAAGGCCAATATTCTCTTCATACGAAGCTATTCAAAGTTGGGCTGTTCTTTGTCAAAGTAGTTTGGACCAAGTTTCCGTTGCTCCAATAATGGGTATAACTTTTTGAGAATTATTTAAAAACTATATTTACACCTTATTAACTTTATATTGGTCCATAAAAAGGCCGGTATTCATTCTAAAAGCTTTAAATCTCAATTTAAACCTTCATACGAATCTATTGAAAGTTTGGACGATCTTTGTCGTAGAAGTTTGCACAAGTTTTCCGTTGGATCAAAAATGGGTCTAACGTTCTTCTATTAGGTTTATTACTATATTCATATCTTTATCACTTCATATTGGTCCAAAAAAAGGCCAATATTCTCTTCATAAGAAGCTATTCAAAGTTGGGCAGTTCTTTGTCAAAGTAGTTTGGACCAAGTTTCCGCTGCTCCATTAATGGGTCTAACTTTTTGAGAATAATTTAAAAACTATATTTACACCTTTATAACTTTATATTGGTCCAAAAAAAGGTCGGTATTCATTCTAAAAGCTTTAAATCTCAATTTAAACATTCATACGAATCTATTGAAAGTTTGGACGATCTTTGTCGTAGAAGTTTGCACAAGTTTTCCGTTGGATCAAAAATGGGTCTAACGTTCTTCTATTAGCTTTATTACTATATTCATATCTTTATCACTTCATATTGGTCCAAAAAAAGGCCAATATTCTCTTCATAAGAAGCTATTCAAAGTTGGGCAGTTCTTTGTCAAAGTAGTTTGGACCAAGTTTCCGCTGCTCCATTAATGGGTCTAACTTTTTTAGAATAATTTAAAAACTATATTTACACCTTTATAACTTTATATTGGTCCAAAAAAAGGTCGGTATTCATTCTAAAAGCTTTAAATCTCAATTTAAACCTTCATACGAATCTATTGAAAGTTTGGACGATCTTTGTAGTAGAAGTTTGCACAAGGTTTCCGTTGGATCAAACATGGGTCTAACGTTCTTATATTAGGTTTATTACTATATTTATATCTTTATCACTTCATATTGGTCCAAAAAAGGTCAATATTCTCTTCTTACGAAGCTATTCAAAGTTGGGCAGTTCTTTGTCAAAGTAGTTTTGACCAAGTTTCCGTTGCTCCAATAATGGGTATAACTTTTTGAGAATTATTTAAAAACTATATTTACACCTTATTAACTTTATATTGGTCCATAAAAAGGCCGGTATTCATTCTAAAAGCTTTAAATCTCAATTTAAACCTTCATACGAATCTATTGAAAGTTTGGACGATCTTTGTCGTAGAAGTTTGCACAAGTTTTCCGTTGGATCAAAAATGGGTCTAACGTTCTTCTATTAGGTTTATTACTATATTCATATCTTTATCACTTCATATTGGTCCAAAAAAAGGCCAATATTCTCTTCATACGAAGCTATTCAAAGTTGGGCAGTTCTTTGTCAAAGTAGTTTGGACCAAGTTTCCGCTGCTCCATTAATGGGTCTAACTTTTTGAGAATAATTTAAAAACTATATTTACACCTTTATAACTTTATATTGGTCCAAAAAAAGGTCGGTATTCATTCTAAAAGCTTTAAATCTCAATTTAAACCTTCATACGAATCTATTGAAAGTTTGGACGATCTTTGTAGTAGAAGTTTGCACAAGTTTTCCGTTGGATAAAAAATGGGTCTAACGTTCTTATATTAGGTTTATTACTATATTTATATATTTATCACTTCATATTGGACCAAAAAGAGGCCAATATTCTCTTCATACGAAGCTATTCAAAGTTGGCAATTCTTTGCCAAAGTAGTTTGGACCGAGATTCCGCTGCTCCATTAATGGGTCTAACTTTTTGAGAATAATTTAAAAACTATATTTACACCTATATAATTTGTTATTGGTCCAAAAAAAGGCCGGTATTCATTCTAAAAGCTTTAAATCTCAATTTAAACCTTCATACGAATCTATTGAAAGTTTGGACGATCTTTGTAGTAGAAGTTTGCACAAGTTTTCCGTTGGATCAAAAATGGGTCTAACGTTCTTATATTAGGTTTATTACTATATTTATATCTTTATCGCTTCATATTGGTCCAAAAAAAGGCCAATATTCTCTTCATACGAAGCTATTCAAAGTTGGGCTGTTCTTTGTCAAAGTAGTTTGGACCAAGTTTCCGTTGCTCCAATAATGGGTATAACTTTTTGAGAATTATTTAAAAACTATATTTACACCTTATTAACTTTATATTGGTCCATAAAAAGGCCGGTATTCATTCTAAAAGCTTTAAATCTCAATTTAAACCTTCATACGAATCTATTGAAAGTTTGGACGATCTTTGTCGTAGAAGTTTGCACAAGTTTTCCGTTGGATCAAAAATGGGTCTAACGTTCTTCTATTAGGTTTATTACTATATTCATATCTTTATCACTTCATATTGGTCCAAAAAAAGGCCAATATTCTCTTCATAAGAAGCTATTCAAAGTTGGGCAGTTCTTTGTCAAAGTAGTTTGGACCAAGTTTCCGCTGCTCCATTAATGGGTCTAACTTTTTGAGAATAATTTAAAAACTATATTTACACCTTTATAACTTTATATTGGTCCAAAAAAAGGTCGGTATTCATTCTAAAAGCTTTAAATCTCAATTTAAACCTTCATACGAATCTATTGAAAGTTTGGATGATCTTTGTAGTAGAAGTTTGCACAAGGTTTCCGTTGGATCAAAAATGGGTCTAACGTTCTTATATTAGATTTATTACTATATTTATATCTTTATCACTTCATATTGGTCCAAAAAAAGGTCAATATTCTCTTCTTACGAAGCTATTCAAAGTTGGGCAGTTCTTTGTCAAAGTAGTTTTGACCAAGTTTTCGTTGCTCCAATAATGGGTATAACTTTTTGAGAATTATTTAAAAACTATATTTACACCTTATTAACTTTATGTTGGTCCATAAAAAGGCCGGTATTCATTCTAAAAGCATTAAATCTCAATTTAAACCTTCATACGAATCTATTGAAAGTTTGGACGGTCTTTGTAGTAGAAGATTGCACAAGTTTTCCGTTGGATAAAAAATGGGTCTAACGTTCTTATATTAGGTTTATTACTATATTTATATATTTATCACTTCATATTGGACCAATAAGAGGCCAATATTCTCTTCATACGAAGCTATTCAAAGTTGGCAATTCTTTGCCAAAGTAGTTTGGACCAAGATTCCGCTGCTCCATTAATGGGTCTAACTTTTTGAGAATAATTTAAAAACTATATTTACACCTATATAATTTGTTATTGGTCCAAAAAAAGGCCGGTATTCATTCTAAAAGCTTTAAATCTCAATTTAAACCTTCATACGAATCTATTGAAAGCTTGGACGATCTTTGTAGTAGAAGTTTGCACAAGTTTTCCGTTGGATCAAAAATGGGTCTAACGTTCTTATAATAGGTTTATTACTATATTTATATCTTTATCGCTTCATATTGGTCCAAAAAAAGGCCAATATTCTCTTCTTACGAAGCTATTCAAAGTTGGGCTGTTCTTTGTCAAAGTAGTTTGGACCAAGTTTCCGTTGCTCCAATAATGGGTATAACTTTTTGAGAATTATTTAAAAACTATATTTACACCTTATTAACTTTATATTGGTCCATAAAAAGGCCGGTATTCATTCTAAAAGCTTTAAATCTCAATTTAAACCTTCATACGAATCTATTGAAAGTTTGGACGATCTTTGTAGTAGAAGTTTGCACAAGGTTTCCGTTGGATCAAAAATGGGTCTAACGTTCTTATATTAGATTTATTACTATATTTATATCTTTATCACTTCATATTGGTCCAAAAAAGGTCAATATTCTCTTCTTACGAAACTATTCAAAGTTGGGCAGTTCTTTGTCAAAGTAGTTTTGACCAAGTTTCCGTTGCTCCAATAATGGGTATAACTTTTTGAGAATTATTTAAAAACTATATTTACACCTTATTAACTTTATATTGGTCCATAAAAAGGCCGGTATTCATTCTAAAAGCATTAAATCTCAATTTAAACCTTCATACGAATCTATTGAAAGTTTGGACGATCTTTGTAGTAGAAGTTTGCACAAGTTTTCCGTTGGATAAAAAATGGGTCTAACGTTCTTATATTAGGTTTATTACTATATTTATATATTTATCACTTCATATTGGACCAAAAAGAGGCCAATATTCTCTTCATACGAAGCTATTCAAAGTTGGCAATTCTTTGCCAAAGTAGTTTGGACCAAGATTCCGCTGCTCCATTAATGGGTCTAACTTTTTGAGAATAATTTAAAAACTATATTTACACCTATATAATTTGTTATTGGTCCAAAAAAAGGCCGGTATTCATTCTAAAAGCTTTAAATCTCAATTTAAACCTTCATACGAATCTATTGAAAGTTTGGACGATCTTTGTCGTAGAAGTTTGCACAAGTTTTCCGTTGGATCAAAAATGGGTCTAACGTTCTTATATTAGGTTTATTACTATATTTATATCTTTATCGCTTCATATTGGTCCAAAAAAAGGCCAATATTCTCTTCATACGAAGCTATTCAAAGTTGGGCTGTTCTTTGTCAAAGTAGTTTGGACCAAGTTTCCGTTGCTCCAATAATGGGTATAACTTTTTGAGAATTATTTAAAAACTATATTTACACCTTATTAACTTTATATTGGTCCATAAAAAGGCTGGTATTCATTCTAAAAGCTTTAAATCTCAATTTAAACCTTCATACGAATCTATTGAAAGTTTGGACGATCTTTGTCGTAGAAGTTTGCACAAGTTTTCCGTTGGATCAAAAATGGGTCTAACGTTCTTCTATTAGGTTTATTACTATATTCATATCTTTATCACTTCATATTGGTCCAAAAAAAGGCCAATATTCTCTTCATACGAAGCTATTCAAAGTTGGGCAGTTCTTTGTCAAAGTAGTTTTGACCAAGTTTCCGCTGCTCCATTAATGGGTCTAACTTTTTGAGAATAATTTAAAAACTATATTTACACCTTTATAACTTTATATTGGTCCAAAAAAAGGGTGGTATTCATTCTAAAAGCTTTAAATCTCAATTTAAACCTTCATACGAATCTATTGAAAGTTTGGACGATCTTTGTAGTAGAAGTTTGCACAAGTTTTCCGTTGGATAAAAAATGGGTCTAACGTTCTTATATTAGGTTTATTACTATATTTATATATTTATCACTTCATATTGGACCAAAAAGAGGCCAATATTCTCTTCATACGAAGCTATTCAAAGTTGGCAATTCTTTGCCAAAGTAGTTTGGACCAAGATTCCGCTGCTCCATTAATGGGTCTAACTTTTTGAGAATAATTTAAAAACTATATTTACACCTATATAATTTGTTATTGGTCCAAAAAAAGGCCGGTATTCATTCTAAAAGCTTTAAATCTCAATTTAAACCTTCATACGAATCTATTGAAAGTTTGGACGATCTTTGTAGTAGAAGTTTGCACAAGTTTTCCGTTGGATCAAAAATGGGTCTAACGTTCTTATATTAGGTTTATTACTATATTTATATCTTGGTCGCTTCATATTGGTCCAAAAAAAGGCCAATATTCTCTTCATACGAAGCTATTCAAAGTTGGGCTGTTCTTTGTCAAAGTAGTTTGGACCAAGTTTCCGTTGCTCCAATAATGGGTATAACTTTTTGAGAATTATTTAAAAACTATATTTACACCTTATTAACTTTATATTGGTCCATAAAAAGGCCGGTATTCATTCTAAAAGCTTTAAATCTCAATTTAAACCTTCATACGAATCTATTGAAAGTTTGGACGATCTTTGTAGTAGAAGTTTGCACAAGGTTTCCGTTGGATCAAAAATGGGTCTAACGTTCTTATATTAGATTTATTACTATATTTATATCTTTATCACTTCATATTGGTCCAAAAAAAGGTCAATATTCTCTTCTTACGAAGCTATTCAAAGTTGGGCAGTTCTTTGTCAAAGTAGTTTTGACCAAGTTTCCGTTGCTCCAATAATGGGTATAACTTTTTGAGAATTATTTAAAAACTATATTTACACCTTATTAACTTTATATTGGTCCATAAAAAGGCCGGTATTCATTCTAAAAGCATTAAATCTCAATTTAAACCTTCATACGAATCTATTGAAAGTTTGGACGATCTTTGTAGTAGAAGTTTGCACAAGTTTTCCGTTGGATAAAAAATGGGTCTAACGTTCTTATATTAGGTTTATTACTATATTTATATATTTATCACTTCATATTGGACCAAAAAGAGGCCAATATTCTCTTCATACGAAGCTATTCAAAGTTGGCAATTCTTTGCCAAAGTAGTTTGGACCAAGATTCCGCTGCTCCATTAATGGGTCTAACTTTTTGAAAATAATTTAAAAACTATATTTACACCTATATAATTTGTTATTGGTCCAAAAAAAGGCCGGTATTCATTCTAAAAGCTTTAAATCTCAATTTAAACCTTCATACGAATCTATTGAAAGTTTGGACGATCTTTGTCGTAGAAGTTTGCACAAGTTTTCCGTTGGATCAAAAATGGGTCTAACGTTCTTATATTAGGTTTCTTACTATATTTATATCTTTATCGCTTCATATTGGTCCAAAAAAAGGCCAATATTCTCTTCATACGAAGCTATTCAAAGTTGGGCTGTTCTTTGTCAAAGTAGTTTGGACCAAGTTTCCGTTGCTCCAATAATGGGTATAACTTTTTGAGAATTATTTAAAAACTATATTTACACCTTATTAACTTTATATTGGTCCATAAAAAGGCTGGTATTCATTCTAAAAGCTTTAAATCTCAATTTAAACCTTCATACGAATCTATTGAAAGTTTGGACGATCTTTGTCGTAGAAGTTTGCACAAGTTTTCCGTTGGATCAAAAATGGGTCTAACGTTCTTCTATTAGGTTTATTACTATATTCATATATTTATCACTTCATATTGGTCCAAAAAAAGGCCAATATTCTCTTCATACGAAGCTATTCAAAGTTGGGCAGTTCTTTGTCAAAGTAGTTTTGACCAAGTTTCCGCTGCTCCATTAATGGGTCTAACTTTTTGAGAATAATTTAAAAACTATATTTACACCTTTATAACTTTATATTGGTCCAAAAAAAGGGTGGTATTCATTCTAAAAGCTTTAAATCTCAATTTAAACCTTCATACGAATCTATTGAAAGTTTGGACGATCTTTGTAGTAGAAGTTTGCACAAGTTTTCCGTTGGATAAAAAATGGGTCTAACGTTCTTATATTAGGTTTATTACTATATTTATATATTTATCACTTCATATTGGACCAAAAAGAGGCCAATATTCTCTTCATACGAAGCTATTCAAAGTTGGCAATTCTTTGCCAAAGTAGTTTGGACCAAGATTCCGCTGCTCCATTAATGGGTCTAACTTTTTGAGAATAATTTAAAAACTATATTTACACCTATATAATTTGTTATTGGTCCAAAAAAAGGCCGGTATTCATTCTAAAAGCTTTAAATCTCAATTTAAACCTTCATACGAATCTATTGAAAGTTTGGACGATCTTTGTAGTAGAAGTTTGCACAAGTTTTCCGTTGGATCAAAAATGGGTCTAACGTTCTTATATTAGGTTTATTACTATATTTATATCTTGGTCGCTTCATATTGGTCCAAAAAAAGGCCAATATTCTCTTCATACGTAGCTATTCAAAGTTGGGCTGTTCTTTGTCAAAGTAGTTTGGACCAAGTTTCCGTTGCTCCAATAATGGGTATAACTTTTTGAGAATTATTTCAAAACTATATTTACACCTTATTAACTTTATATTGGTCCATAAAAAGGCTGGTATTCATTCTAAAAGCTTTAAATCTCAATTTAAACCTTCATACGAATCTATTGAAAGTTTGGACGATCTTTGTCGTAGAAGTTTGCACAAGTTTTCCGTTGGATCAAAAATGGGTCTAACGTTCTTCTATTAGGTTTATTACTATATTCATATCTTTATCACTTCATATTGGTCCAAAAAAAGGCCAATATTCTCTTCATACGAAGCTATTCAAAGTTGGGCAGTTCTTTGTCAAAGTAGTTTGGACCAAGTTTCCGCTGCTCCATTAATGGGTCTAACTTTTTGAGAATAATTTAAAAACTATATTTACACCTTTATAACTTTATATTGGTCCAAAAAAAGGGCGGTATTCATTCTAAAAGCTTTAAATCTCAATTTAAACCTTCATACGAATCTATTGAAAGTTTGGACGATCTTTGTAGTAGAAGTTTGCACAAGTTTTCCGTTGGATAAAAAATGGGTCTAACGTTCTTATATTAGGTTTATTACTATATTTATATATTTATCACTTCATATTGGACCAAAAAGAGGCCAATATTCTCTTCATACGAAGCTATTCAAAGTTGGCAATTCTTTGCCAAAGTAGTTTGGACCAAGATTCCGCTGCTCCATTAATGGGTCTAACTTTTTGAGAATAATTTAAAAACTATATTTACACCTATATAATTTGTTATTGGTCCAAAAAAAGGCCGATATTCATTCTAAAAGCTTTAAATCTCAATTTAAACCTTCATACGAATCTATTGAAAGTTTGGACGATCTTTGTAGTAGAAGTTTGCACAAGTTTTCCGTTGGATCAAAAATGGGTCTAACGTTCTTATATTAGGTTTATTACTATATTTATATCTTTATCGCTTCATATTGGTCCAAAAAAAGGCCAATATTCTCTTCATACGAAGCTATTCAAAGTTGGGCTGTTCTTTGTCAAAGTAGTTTGGACCAAGTTTCCGTTGCTCCAATAATGGGTATAACTTTTTGAGAATTATTTAAAAACTATATTTACACCTTATTAACTTTATATTGGTCCATAAAAAGGCCGGTATTCATTCCAAAAGCTTTAAATCTCAATTTAAACCTTCATACGAATCTAATGAAAGTTTGGACGATCTTTGTCGTAGAAGTTTGCACAAGTTTTCCGTTGGATCAAAAATGGGTCTAACGTTCTTCTATTAGGTTTATTACTATATTCATATCTTTATCACTTCATATTGGTCCAAAAAAAGGCCAATATTCTCTTCATAAGAAGCTATTCAAAGTTGGGCAGTTCTTTGTCAAAGTAGTTTGGACCAAGTTTCCGCTGCTCCATTAATGGGTCTAACTTTTTGAGAATAATTTAAAAATTATATTTACACCTTTATAACTTTATATTGGTCCAAAAAAAGGTCGGTATTCATTCTAAAAGCTTTAAATCTCAATTTAAACCTTCATACGAATCTATTGAAAGTTTGGACGATCTTTGTAGTAGAAGTTTGCACAAGGTTCCGTTGGATCAAAAATGGGTCTAACGTTCTTATATTAGATTTATTACTATATTTATATCTTTATCACTTCATATTGGTCCAAAAAAGGTCAATATTCTCTTCTTACGAAGCTATTCAAAGTTGGGCAGTTCTTTGTCAAAGTAGTTTTGACCAAGTTTCCGTTGCTCCAATAATGGGTATAACTTTTTGAGAATTATTTAAAAACTATATTTACACCTTATTAACTTTATATTGGTCCATAAAAAGGCCGGTATTCATTCTAAAAGCATTAAATCTCAATTTAAACCTTCATACGAATCTATTGAAAGTTTGGACGATCTTTGTAGTAGAAGTTTGCATAAGTTTTCCGTTGGATAAAAAATGGGTCTAACGTTCTTATATTAGGTTTATTACTATATTTATATATTTATCACTTCATATTGGACCAAAAAGAGGCCAATATTCTCTTCATACGAAGCTATTCAAAGTTGGCAATTCTTTGCCAAAGTAGTTTGGACCAAGATTCCGCTGCTCCATTAATGGGTCTAACTTTTTGAGAATAATTTAAAAACTATATTTACACCTATATAATTTGTTATTGGTCCAAAAAAAGGCCGGTATTCATTCTAAAAGCTTTAAATCTCAATTTAAACCTTCATACGAATCTATTGAAAGTTTGGACGATCTTTGTAGTAGAAGTTTGCACAAGTTTTCCGTTGGATCAAAAATGGGTCTAACGTTCTTATATTAGGTTTATTACTATATTTATATCTTTATCGCTTCATATTGGTCCAAAAAAAGGCCAATATTCTCTTCATACGAAGCTATTCAAACTTGGGCTGTTCTTTGTCAAAGTAGTTTGGACCAAGTTTCCGTTGCTCCAATAATGGGTATAACTTTTTGAGAATTATTTAAAAACTATATTTACACCTTATTAACTTTATATTGGTCCATAAAAAGGCCGGTATTCATTCTAAAAGCATTAAATCTCAATTTAAACCTTCATACGAATCTATTGAAAGTTTGGACGATCTTTGTCGTAGAAGTTTGCACAAGTTTTCCGTTGGATAAAAAATGGGTCTAACGTTCTTCTATTAGGTTTATTACTATATTCATATCTTTATCACTTCATATTGGTCCAAAAAAAGGCCAATATTCTCTTCATAAGAAGCTATTCAAAGTTGGGCAGTTCTTTGTCAAAGTAGTTTGGACCAAGTTTCCGCTGCTCCATTAATGGGTCTAACTTTTGAGAATAATTTAAAAACTATATTTACACCTTTATAACTTTATATTGGTCCAAAAAAAGGTCGGTATTCATTCTAAAAGCTTTAAATCTCAATTTAAACCTTCATACGAATCTATTGAAAGTTTGGACGATCTTTGTCGTAGAAGTTTGCACAAGTTTTCCGTTGGATCAAAAATGGGTCTAACGTTCTTCTATTAGGTTTATTACTATATTCATATCTTTATCACTTCATATTGGTCCAAAAAAAGGCCAATATTCTCTTCATACGAAGCTATTCAAAGTTGGGCAGTTCTTTGTCAAAGTAGTTTTGACCAAGTTTCCGTTGCTCCAATAATGGGTATAACTTTTTGAGAATTATTTAAAAACTATATTTACACCTTATTAACTTTATATTGGTCCATAAAAAGGCCGGTATTCATTCTAAAAGCATTAAATCTCAATTTAAACCTTCATACGAATCTATTGAAAGTTTGGACGATCTTTGTAGTAAAAGTTTGCACAAGTTTTCCGTTGGATAAAAAATGGGTCTAACGTTCTTATATTAGGTTTATTACTATATTTATATATTTATCACTTCATATTGGACCAAAAAGAGGCCAATATTCTCTTCATACGAAGCTATTCAAAGTTGGCAATTCTTTGCCAAAGTAGTTTGGACCAAGATTCCGCTGCTCCATTAATGGGTCTAACTTTTTGAGAATAATTTAAAAACTATATTTACACCTATATAATTTGTTATTGGTCCAAAAAAAGGCCGGTATTCATTCTAAAAGCTTTAAATCTCAATTTAAACCTTCATACGAATCTATTGAAAGTTTGGACGATCTTTGTAGTAGAAGTTTGCACAAGTTTTCCGTTGGATCTAAAATGGGTCTAACGTTCTTATATTAGGTTTATTACTATATTTATATCTTTATCGCTTCATATTGGTCCAAAAAAAGGCCAATATTCTCTTCATACGAAGCTATTCGAAGTTGGGCTGTTCTTTGACAAAGTAGTTTGGACCAAGTTTCCGTTGCTCCAATAATGGGTATAACTTTTTGAGAATTATTTAAAAACTATATTTACACCTTATTAACTTTATATTGGTCCATAAAAAGGCCGGTATTCATTCTAAAAGCTTTAAATCTCAATTTAAACCTTCATACGAATCTATTGAAAGTTTGGACGATCTTTGTCGTAGAAGTTTGCACAAGTTTTCCGTTGGATCAAAAATGGGTCTAACGTTCTTCTATTAGGTTTATTACTATATTCAAATCTTTATCACTTCATATTGGTCCAAAAAAAGGCCAATATTCTCTTCATACGAAGCTATTCAAAGTTGGGCAGTTCTTTGTCAAAGTAGTTTGGACCAAGTTTCCGCTGCTCCATTAATGGGTCGAACTTTTTGAGAATAATTTAAAAACTATATTTACACCTTTATAACTTTATATTGGTCCCAAAAAAGGTCGGTATTCATTCTAAAAGCTTTAAATCTCAATTTAAACCTTCATACGAATCTATTGAAAGTTTGGACGATCTTTGTAGTAGAAGTTTGCACAAGTTTTCCGTTGGATAAAAAATGGGTCTAACGTTCTTATATTAGGTTTATTACTATATTTATATCTTTATCACTTCATATTGGTCCAAAAAAAGGCCAATATTCTCTTCATACGAAGCTATTCAAAGTTGGGCAGTTCTTTGTCAAAGTAGTTTGGACCAAGTTTCCGCTGCTCCATTAATGGGTATAACTTTTTGAGAATTATTTAAAAACTATATTTACACCTTATTAACTTTATATTGGTCCATTAAAAGGCCGGTATTCATTCTAAAAGCTTTAAATCTCAATTTAAACCTTCATACGAATCTATTGAAAGTTTGGACGATCTTTGTAGTAGAAGTTTGCACAAGGTTTCCATTGGATCAAAAATGGGTCTAACGTTCTTATATTAGGTTTATTACTATATTTATATCTTTATCACTTCATATTGGTCCAAAAAAAGGTCAATATTCTCTTCTTACGAAGCTATTCAAAGTTGGGCAATTCTTTGTCAAACTAGTTTTGACCAAGTTTCCGTTGCTCCAATAATGGGTATAACTTTTTGAGAATTATTTAAAAACTATATTTACACCTTATTAACTTTATATTGGTCCATAAAAAGGCCGGTATTCATTCTAAAAGCTTTAAATCTCAATTTAAACCTTCATACGAATCTATTGAAAGTTTGGACGATCTTTGTAGTAGAAGTTTGCACAAGGTTTCCATTGGATAAAAAATGGGTCTAACGTTCTTATATTAGGTTTATTACTATATTTATATATTTATCACTTCATATTGGACCAAAAAGAGGCCAATATTCTCTTCATACGAAGCTATTCAAAGTTGGCAATTCTTTGCCAAAGTAGTTTGGACCAAGATTCCGCTGCTCCATTAATGGGTCTAACTTTTTGAGAATAATTTAAAAACTATATTTACACCTATATAATTTGTTATTGGTCCAAAAAAAGGCCGGTATTCATTCTAAAAGCTTTAAATCTCAATTTAAACCTTCATACGAATCTATTGAAAGTTTGGACGATCTTTGTAGTAGAAGTTTGCACAAGTTTTCCGTTGGATCAAAAATGGGTCTAACGTTCTTATATTAGGTTTATTACTATATTTATATCTTTATCGCTTCATATTGGTCCAAAAAAAGGCCAATATTCTCTTCATACGAAGCTATTCAAAGTTGGGCTGTTCTTTGTCAAAGTAGTTTGGACCAAGTTTCCGTTGCTCCAATAATGGGTATAACTTTTTGAGAATTATTTAAAAACTATATTTACACCTTATTAACTTTATATTGGTCCATAAAAAGGCCGGTATTCATTCTAAAAGCTTTAAATCTCAATTTAAACCTTCATACGAATCTATTGAAAGTTTGGACGATCTTTGTAGTAGAAGTTTGCACAAGGTTTCCATTGGATAAAAAATGGGTCTAACGTTCTTATATTAGGTTTATTACTATATTTATATATTTATCACTTCATATTGGACCAAAAAGAGGCCAATATTCTCTTCATACGAAGCTATTCAAAGTTGGCAATTCTTTGCCAAAGTAGTTTGGACCAAGATTCCGCTGCTCCATTAATGGGTCTAACTTTTTGAGAATAATTTAAAAACTATATTTACACCTATATAATTTGTTATTGGTCCAAAAAAAGGCCGGTATTCATTCTAAAAGCTTTAAATCTCAATTTAAACCTTCATACGAATCTATTGAAAGTTTGGACGATCTTTGTAGTAGAAGTTTGCACAAGTTTTCCGTTGGATCAAAAATGGGTCTAACGTTCTTATATTAGGTTTATTACTATATTTATATCTTTATCGCTTCATATTGGTCCAAAAAAAGGCCAATATTCTCTTCATACGAAGCTATTCAAAGTTGGGCTGTTCTTTGTCAAAGTAGTTTGGACCAAGTTTCCGTTGCTCCAATAATGGGTATAACTTTTTGAGAATTATTTAAAAACTATATTTACACCTTATTAACTTTATATTGGTCCATAAAAAGGCCGGTATTCATTCTAAAAGCTTTAAATCTCAATTTAAACCTTCATACGAATCTATTGAAAGTTTGGACGATCTTTGTAGTAGAAGTTTGCACAAGGTTTCCATTGGATAAAAAATGGGTCTAATGTTCTTATATTAGGTTTATTACTATATTTATATATTTATCACTTCATATTGGACCAAAAAGAGGCCAATATTTTCTTCATACGAAGCTATTCAAAGTTGGCAATTCTTTGCCAAGGTAGTTTGGACCAAGATTCCGCTGCTCCATTAATGGGTCTAACTTTTTGAGAATAATTTAAAAACTATATTTACACCTATATAATTTGTTATTGGTCCAAAAAAAGGCCGGTATTCATTCTAAAAGCTTTAAATCTCAATTTAAACCTTCATACGAATCTATTGAAAGTTTGGACGATCTTTGTAGTAGAAGTTTGCACAAGTTTTCCGTTGGATCAAAAATGGGTCTAACGTTCTTATATTAGGTTTATTACTATATTTATATCTTTATCGCTTCATATTGGTCCAAAAAAAGGCCAATATTCTCTTCATACGAAGCTATTCAAAGTTGGGCTGTTCTTTGTCAAAGTAGTTTGGACCAAGTTTCCGTTGCTCCAATAATGGGTATAACTTTTTGAGAATTATTTAAAAACTATATTTACACCTTATTAACTTTATATTGGTCCATAAAAAGGCCGGTATTCATTCTAAAAGCTTTAAATCTCAATTTAAACCTTCATACGAATCTATTGAAAGTTTGGACGATCTTTGTCGTAGAAGTTTGCACAAGTTTTCCGTTGGATCAAAAATGGGTCTAACGTTCTTATATTAGGTTTATTACTATATTTATATATTTATCACTTCATATTGGACCAAAAAGAGGCCAACATTCTCTTCATACGAAGCTATTCAAAGTTGGCAATTCTTTGCCAAAGTAGTTTGGACCAAGATTTCGTTGCTCCAATAATGGGTATAACTTTTTGAGAATTATTTAAAAACTATATTTACACCTTATTAACTTTATATTGGTCCATAAAAAGGCCGGTATTCATTCTAAAAGCTTTAAATCTCAATTTAAACCTTCATACGAATCTATTGAAAGTTTGGACGATCTTTGTAGTAGAAGTTTGCACAAGTTCTCCGTTGGATCAAAAATGGGTCTAACGTTCTTATATTAGGTTTATTACTATATTTATATCTTTATCACTTCATATTGGTCCAAAAAAAGGCCAATATTCTCTTCATACGAAGCTATTCAAAGTTGGGCAGTTCTTTGTCAAAGTAGTTTGGACCAAGTTTCCGCTGCTCCATTAATGGGTATAACTTTTTGAGAATTATTTAAAAACTATATTTACACCTTATTAACTTTATATTGGTCCATAAAAAGGCCGGTATTCATTCTAAAAGCATTAAATCTCAATTTAAACCTTCATACGAATCTATTGAAAGTTTGGACGATCTTTGTAGTAGAAGTTTGCACAAGTTTTCCGTTGGATCAAAAATGGGTCTAACGTTCTTATATTAGGTTTATTACTATATTTATATCTTTATCACTTCATATTGGTCCAAAAAAAGTCCAATATTCTCTTCATACGAAGCTATTCAAAGTTGGGTTGTTCTTTGTTAAAGTAGTTTGGACCAAGTTTCCGTTGCTCCAATAATGGGTATAACTTTTTGAGAATTATTTAAAAACTATATTTACACCTTATTAACTTTATATTGGTCCATTAAAAGGCCGGTATTCATTCTAAAAGCTTTAAATCTCAATTTAAACCTTCATACGAATCTATTGAAAGTTTGGACGATCTTTGTAGTAGAAGTTTGCACAAGTTCTCCGTTGGATCAAAAATGGGTCTAACGTTCTTATATTAGGTTTATTACTATATTTATATCTTTATCACTTCATACTGGTCCAAAAAAAGTCCAATATTCTCTTCATACGAAGATATTCAAAGTTGGGTTATTCTTTGTCAAAGTAGTTTGGACCAAGTTTCCGTTGCTCCAATAATGGGTATAACTTTTTGAGAATTATTTAAAAACTATAATTACACCTTATTAACTTTATATTGGTCCATAAAAAGGCCGGTATTCATTCTAAAAGCTTTAAATCTCAATTTAAATCTTCATATGAATCTATTGAAAGTTTGGATGATCTTTGTAGTATAAGGTTGCACAAGTTTTCCGTTGGATCAAAAATGGGTCTAACGATCTTATATTAGGTTTATTACTATATTTATATCTTTATCACTTCATATTGGTCCAAAAAAAGGCCAATATTCTCTTCATACGAAGCTATTCAAAGTTGGGCTGTTCTTTGTCAAAGTAGTTTGGACCAAGTTTCCGTTGCTCCAATAATGGGTATAACTTTTTGAGAATTATTTAAAAACTATATTTACACCTTATTAACTTTATATTGGTCCATAAAAATGCTGGTATTCATTCTAAAAGCTTTAAATCTCAATTTAAACCTTCATACGAATCTATTGAAAGTTTGGACGATCTTTGTCGTAGAAGTTTGCACAAGTTTTCCGTTGGATCAAAAATGGGTCTAACGTTCTTCTATTAGGTTTATTACTATATTCATATCTTTATCACTTCATATTGGTCCAAAAAAAGGCCAATATTCTCTTCATACGAAGCTATTCAAAGTTGGGCAGTTCTTTGTCAAAGTAGTTTGGACCAAGTTTCCGCTGCTCCATTAATGGGTCTAACTATTTGTGAATAATTTAAAAACTATATTTACACCTTTATAACTTTATATTGGTCCAAAAAAAGGTCGGTATTCATTCTAAAAGCTTTAAATCTCAATTTAAACCTTCATACGAATCTATTGAAAGTTTGGACGATCTTTGTAGTAGAAGTTTGCACAAGGTTTCCGTTGGATCAAAAATGGGTCTAACGTTCTTATATTAGATTTATTACTATATTTATATCTTTATCACTTCATATTGGTCCAAAAAAAGGTCAATATTCTCTTCTTACGAAGCTATTCAAAGTTGGGCAGTTCTTTGTCAAAGTAGTTTTGACCAAGTTTCCGTTGCTCCAATAATGGGTATAACTTTTTGAGAATTATTTAAAAACTATATTTACACCTTATTAACTTTATATTGGTCCATAAAAAGGCCGGTATTCATTCTAAAAGCATTAAATCTCAATTTAAACCTTCATACGAATCTATTGAAAGTTTGGACGATCTTTGTAGTAGAAGTTTGCACAAGTTTTCCGTTGGATAAAAAATGGGTCTAACGTTCTTATATTAGGTTTATTACTATATTTATATATTTATCACTTCATATTGGACCAAAAAGAGGCCAATATTCTCTTCATACGAAGCTATTCAAAGTTGGCAATTCTTTGCCAAAGTAGTTTGGACCAAGATTCCGCTGCTCCATTAATGGGTCTAACTTTTTGAGAATAATTTAAAAACTATATTTACACCTATATAATTTGTTATTGGTCCAAAAAAAGGCCGGTATTCATTCTAAAAGCTTTAAATCTCAATTTAAACCTTCATACGAATCTATTGAAAGTTTGGACGATCTTTGTAGTAGAAGTTTGCACAAGTTTTCCGTTGGATCAAAAATGGGTCTAACGTTCTTATATTAGGTTTATTACTATATTTATATCTTTATCACTTCATATTGGTCCAAAAAAAGTCCAATATTCTCTTCATACGAAGCTATTCAAAGTTGGGTTGTTCTTTGTTAAAGTAGTTTGGACCAAGTTTCCGTTGCTCCAATAATGGGTATAACTTTTTGAGAATTATTTAAAAACTATATTTACACCTTATTAACTTTATATTGGTCCATAAAAAGGCCGGTATTCATTCTAAAAGCTTTAAATCTCAATTTAAACCTTCATACGAATCTATTGAAAGTTTGGACGATCTTTGTAGTAGAAGTTTGCACAAGTTTTCCGTTGGATAAAAAATGGGTCTAACGTTCTTATATTAGGTTTATTACTATATTTATATATTTATCACTTCATATTGGACCAAAAAGAGGCCAACATTCTCTTCATACAAAGCTATTCAAAGTTGGCAATTCTTTGCCAAAGTAGTTTGGACCAAGATTCCGTTGCTCCAATAATGGGTATAACTTTTTGAGAATTATTTAAAAACTATAATTACACCTTATTAACTTTATATTGGTCCATTAAAAGGCCGGTATTCATTCTAAAAGCTTTAAATCTCAATTTAAACCTTCATACGAATCTATTGAAAGTTTGGACGATCTTTGTAGTAGAAGTTTGCACAAGTTCTCCGTTGGATCAAAAATGGGTCTAACGTTCTTATATTAGGTTTATTACTATATTTATATCTTTATCACTTCATATTGGTCCAAAAAAAGTCCAATATTCTCTTCTTACGAAGATATTCAAAGTTGGGTTATTCTTTGTCAAAGTAGTTTGGACCAAGTTTCCGTTGCTCCAATAATGGGTATAACTTTTTGAGAATTTTTTAAAAACTATAATTACACCTTATTAACTTTATATTGGTCCATAAAAAGGCCGGTATTCATTCTAAAAGCTTTAAATCTCAATTTAAATCTTCATATGAATCAATTGAAAGTTTGGACGATCTTTGTAGTATAAGGTTGCACAAGTTTTCCGTTGGATCAAAAATGGGTCTAACGTTCTTATATTATGTTTATTACTATATTTATATCTTTATCACTTCATATTGGTCCAAAAAAAGGCCAATATTCTCTTCATACGAAGCTATTCAAAGTTGGGCTGTTCTTTGTCAAAGTAGTTTGGACCAAGTTTCCGTTGCTCCAATAATGGGTATAACTTTTTGAGAATTATTTAAAAACTATATTTACACCTTATTAACTTTATATTGGTCCATAAAAAGGCCGGTATTCATTCTAAAAGCATTAAATCTCAATTTAAACCTTCATACGAATCTATTGAAAGTTTGGACGATCTTTGTAGTAGAAGTTTGCACAAGTTTTCCGTTGGATCAAAAATGGGTCTAACGTTCTTATATTAGGTTTATTACTATATTTATATCTTTATCACTTCATATTGGTCCAAAAAAAGTCCAATATTCTCTTCATACGAAGCTATTCAAAGTTGGGTTGTTCTTTGTTAAAGTAGTTTGGACCAAGTTTCCGTTGCTCCAATAATGGGTATAACTTTTTGAGAATTATTTAAAAACTATATTTACACCTTATTAACTTTATATTGGTCCATAAAAAGGCCGGTATTCATTCTAAAAGCTTTAAATCTCAATTTAAACCTTCATACGAATCTATTGAAAGTTTGGACGATCTTTGTAGTAGAAGTTTGCACAAGTTTTCCGTTGGATAAAAAATGGGTCTAACGTTCTTATATTAGGTTTATTACTATATTTATATCTTTATCACTTCATATTGGTCCAAAAAAAGTCCAATATTCTCTTCATACGAAGCTATTCAAAGTTGGGTTGTTCTTTGTTAAAGTAGTTTGGACCAAGTTTCCGTTGCTCCAATAATGGGTATAACTTTTTGAGAATTATTTAAAAACTATATTTACACCTTATTAACTTTATATTGGTCCATAAAAAGGCCGGTATTCATTCTAAAAGCTTTAAATCTCAATTTAAACCTTCATACGAATCTATTGAAAGTTTGGACGATCTTTGTAGTAGAAGTTTGCACAAGTTTTCCGTTGGATAAAAAATGGGTCTAACGTTCTTATATTAGGTTTATTACTATATTTATATCTTTATCACTTCATATTGGTCCAAAAAAAGTCCAATATTCTCTTCATACGAAGCTATTCAAAGTTGGGTTGTTCTTTGTTAAAGTAGTTTGGACCAAGTTTCCGTTGCTCCAATAATGGGTATAACTTTTTGAGAATTATTTAAAAACTATATTTACACCTTATTAACTTTATATTGGTCCATAAAAAGGCCGGTATTCATTCTAAAAGCTTTAAATCTCAATTTAAACCTTCATACGAATCTATTGAAAGTTTGGACGATCTTTGTAGTAGAAGTTTGCACAAGTTTTCCGTTGGATAAAAAATGGGTCTAACGTTCTTATATTAGGTTTATTACTATATTTATATCTTTATCACTTCATACTGGTCCAAAAAAAGTCCAATATTCTCTTCATACGAAGATATTCAAAGTTGGGTTATTCTTTGTCAAAGTAGTTTGGACCAAGTTCCCGTTGCTCCAATAATGGGTATAACTTTTTGAGAATTATTTAAAAACTATAATTACACCTTATTAACTTTATATTGGTCCATAAAAAGGCCGGTATTCATTCTAAAAGCTTTAAATCTCAATTTAAATCTTCATATGAATCTATTGAAAGTTTGGATGATCTTTGTAGTATAAGGTTGCACAAGTTTTCCGTTGGATCAAAAATGGGTCTAACGTTCTTATATTAGGTTTATTACTATATTTATATCTTTATCACTTCATATTGGTCCAAAAAAAGGCCAATATTCTCTTCATACGAAGCTATTCAAAGTTGGGCTGTTCTTTGTCAAAGTAGTTTGGACCAAGTTTCCGTTGCTCCAATAATGGGTATAACTTTTTGAGAATTATTTAAAAACTATATTTACACCTTATTAACTTTATATTGGTCCATAAAAATGCTGGTATTCATTCTAAAAGCTTTAAATCTCAATTTAAACCTTCATACGAATCTATTGAAAGTTTGGACGATCTTTGTCGTAGAAGTTTGCACAAGTTTTCCGTTGGATCAAAAATGGGTCTAACGTTCTTCTATTAGGTTTATTACTATATTCATATCTTTATCACTTCATATTGGTCCAAAAAAAGGCCAATATTCTCTTCATACGAAGCTATTCAAAGTTGGGCAGTTCTTTGTCAAAGTAGTTTGGACCAAGTTTCCGCTGCTCCATTAATGGGTCTAACTATTTGTGAATAATTTAAAAACTATATTTACACCTTTATAACTTTATATTGGTCCAAAAAAAGGTCGGTATTCATTCTAAAAGCTTTAAATCTCAATTTAAACCTTCATACGAATCTATTGAAAGTTTGGACGATCTTTGTAGTAGAAGTTTGCACATGGTTTCCGTTGGATCAAAAATGGGTCTAACGTTCTTATATTAGATTTATTACTATATTTATATCTTTATCACTTCATATTGGTCCAAAAAAAGGTCAATATTCTCTTCTTACGAAGCTATTCAAAGTTGGGCAGTTCTTTGTCAAAGTAGTTTTGACCAAGTTTCCGTTGCTCCAATAATGGGTATAACTTTTTGAGAATTATTTAAAAACTATATTTACACCTTATTAACTTTATATTGGTCCATAAAAAGGCCGGTATTCATTCTAAAAGCATTAAATCTCAATTTAAACTTTCATACGAATCTATTGAAAGTTTGGACGATCTTTGTAGTAGAAGTTTGCACAAGTTTTCCGTTGGATAAAAAATGGGTCTAACGTTCTTATATTAGGTTTATTACTATATTTATATATTTATCACTTCATATTGGACCAAAAAGAGGCCAATATTCTCTTCATACGAAGCTATTCAAAGTTGGCAATTCTTTGCCAAAGTAGTTTGGACCAAGATTCCGCTGCTCCATTAATGGGTCTAACTTTTTGAGAATAATTTAAAAACTATATTTACACCTATATAATTTGTTATTGGTCCAAAAAAAGGCCGGTATTCATTCTAAAAGCTTTAAATCTCAATTTAAACCTTCATACGAATCTATTGAAAGTTTGGACGATCTTTGTAGTAGAAGTTTGCACAAGTTTTCCGTTGGATCAAAAATGGGTCTAACGTTCTTATATTAGGTTTATTACTATATTTATATCTTTATCACTTCATATTGGTCCAAAAAAAGTCCAATATTCTCTTCATACGAAGCTATTCAAAGTTGGGTTGTTCTTTGTTAAAGTAGTTTGGACCAAGTTTCCGTTGCTCCAATAATGGGTATAACTTTTTGAGAATTATATAAAAACTATATTTACACCTTATTAACTTTATATTGGTCCATAAAAAGGCCGGTATTCATTCTAAAAGCTTTAAATCTCAATTTAAACCTTCATACGAATCTATTGAAAGTTTGGACGATCTTTGTAGTAGAAGTTTGCACAAGTTTTCCGTTGGATAAAAAATGGGTCTAACGTTCTTATATTAGGTTTATTACTATATTTATATATTTATCACTTCATATTGGACCAAAAAGAGGCCAACATTCTCTTCATACAAAGCTATTCAAAGTTAGCAATTCTTTGCCAAAGTAGTTTGGACCAAGATTCCGTTGCTCCAATAATGGGTATACCTTTTTGAGAATTATTTAAAAACTATATTTACACCTTATTAACTTTATATTGGTCCATTAAAAGGCCGGTATTCATTCTAAAAGCTTTAAATCTCAATTTAAACCTTCATACGAATCTATTGAAAGTTTGGACGATCTTTGTAGTAGAAGTTTGCACAAGTTCTCCGTTGGATCAAAAATGGGTCTAACGTTCTTATATTAGGTTTATTACTATATTTATATCTTTATCACTTCATATTGGTCCAAAAAAAGTCCAATATTCTCTTCATACGAAGATATTCAAAGTTGGGTTATTCTTTGTCAAAGTAGTTTGGACCAAGTTTCCGTTGCTCCAATAATGGGTATAACTTTTTGAGAATTATTTAAAAACTATAATTACACCTTATTAACTTTATATTGGTCCATAAAAAGGCCGGTATTCATTCTAAAAGCTTTAAATCTCAATTTAAATCTTTATATGAATCTATTGAAAGTTTGGACGATCTTTGTAGTATAAGGTTGCACAAGTTTTCCGTTGGATCAAAAATGGGTCTAACGTTCTTATATTAGGTTTATTACTATATTTATATCTTTATCACTTCATATTGGTCCAAAAAAAGGCCAATATTCTCTTCATACGAAGCTATTCAAAGTTGGGCTGTTCTTTGTCAAAGTAGTTTGGACCAAGTTTCCGTTGCTCCAATAATGGGTATAACTTTTTGAGAATTATTTAAAAACTATATTTACACCTTATTAACTTTATATTGGTCCATAAAAATGCTGGTATTCATTCTAAAAGCTTTAAATCTCAATTTAAACCTTCATACGAATCTATTGAAAGTTTGGACGATCTTTGTCGTAGAAGTTTGCACAAGTTTTCCGTTGGATCAAAAATGGGTCTAACGTTATTCTATTAGGTTTATTACTATATTCATATCTTTATCACTTCATATTGGTCCAAAAAAAGGCCAATATTCTCTTCATACGAAGCTATTCAAAGTTGGGCAGTTCTTTGTCAAAGTAGTTTGGACCAAGTTTCCGCTGCTCCATTAATGGGTCTAACTTTTTGTGAATAATTTAAAAACTATATTTACACCTTTATAACTTTATATTGCTCCAAAAAAAGGTCGGTATTCATTCTAAAAGCTTTAAATCTCAATTTAAACCTTCATACGAATCTATTGAAAGTTTGGACGATCTTTGTAGTAGAAGTTTGCACAAGGTTTCCGTTGGATCAAAAATGGGTCTAACGTTCTTATATTAGATTTATTACTATATTTATATCTTTATCACTTCATATTGGTCCAAAAAAAGGTCAATATTCTCTTCTTACGAAGCTATTCAAAGTTGGGCAGTTCTTTGTCAAAGTAGTTTTGACCAAGTTTCCGTTGCTCCAATAATGGGTATAACTTTTTGAGAATTATTTAAAAACTATATTTACACCTTATTAACTTTATATTGGTCCATAAAAAGGCCGGTATTCATTCTAAAAGCTTTAAATCTCAATTTAAACCTTCATACGAATCTATTGAAAGTTTGGACGATCTTTGTAGTAGAAGTTTGCACAAGTTTTCCGTTGGATAAAAAATGGGTCTAACGTTCTTATATTAGGTTTATTACTATATTTATATATTTATCACTTCATATTGGACCAAAAAGAGGCCAACATTCTCTTCATACGAAGCTATTCAAAGTTGGCAATTCTTTGCCAAAGTAGTTTGGACCAAGATTTCGTTGCTCCAATAATGGGTATAACTTTTTTAGAATTATTTAAAAACTATATTTACACCTTATTAACTTTATATTGGTCCATAAAAAGGCCGGTATTCATTCTAAAAGCTTTAAATCTCAATTTAAACCTTCATACGAATCTATTGAAAGTTTGGACGATCTTTGTAGTAGAAGTTTGCACAAGTTCTCCGTTGGATCAAAAATGGGTCTAACGTTCTTATATTAGGTTTATTACTATATTTATATCTTTATCACTTCATATTGGTCCAAAAAAAGGCCAATATTCTCTTCATACGAAGCTATTCAAAGTTGGGCTGTTCTTTGTCAAAGTAGTTTGGACCAAGTTTCCGTTGCTCCAATAATGGGTATAACTTTTTGAGAATTATTTAAAAACTATATTTACACCTTATTAACTTTATATTGGTCCATAAAAATGCTGGTATTCATTCTAAAAGCTTTAAATCTCAATTTAAACCTTCATACGAATCTATTGAAAGTTTGGACGATCTTTGTCGTAGAAGTTTGCACAAGTTTTCCGTTGGATCAAAAATGGGTCTAACGTTCTTCTATTAGGTTTATTACTATATTCATATCTTTATCACTTCATATTGGTCCAAAAAAAGGCCAATATTCTCTTCATACGAAGCTATTCAAAGTTGGGCAGTTCTTTGTCAAAGTAGTTTGGACCAAGTTTTCGCTGCTCCATTAATGGGTCTAACTTTTTGTGAATAATTTAAAAACTATATTTACACCTTTATAACTTTATATTGCTCCAAAAAAAGGTCGGTATTCATTCTAAAAGCTTTAAATCTCAATTTAAACCTTCATACGAATCTATTGAAAGTTTGGACGATCTTTGTAGTAGAAGTTTGCACAAGGTTTCCGTTGGATCAAAAATGGGTCTAACGTTCTTATATTAGATTTATTACTATATTTATATCTTTATCACTTCATATTGGTCCAAAAAAAGGTCAATATTCTCTTCTTACGAAGCTATTCAAAGTTGGGCAGTTCTTTGTCAAAGTAGTTTTGACCAAGTTTCCGTTGCTCCAATAATGGGTATAACTTTTTGAGAATTATTTAAAAACTATATTTACACCTTATTAACTTTATATTGGTCCATAAAAAGGCCGGTATTCATTCTAAAAGCTTTAAATCTCAATTTAAACCTTCATACGAATCTATTGAAAGTTTGGACGATCTTTGTAGTAGAAGTTTGCACAAGTTTTCCGTTGGATAAAAAATGGGTCTAACGTTCTTATATTAGGTTTATTACTATATTTATATATTTATCACTTCATATTGGACCAAAAAGAGGCCAACATTCTCTTCATACGAAGCTATTCAAAGTTGGCAATTCTTTGCCAAAGTAGTTTGGACCAAGATTTCGTTGCTCCAATAATGGGTATAACTTTTTGAGAATTATTTAAAAACTATATTTACACCTTATTAACTTTATATTGGTCCATAAAAAGGCCGGTATTCATTCTAAAAGCTTTAAATCTCAATTTAAACCTTCATACGAATCTATTGAAAGTTTGGACGATCTTTGTAGTAGAAGTTTGCACAAGTTCTCCGTTGGATCAAAAATGGGTCTAACGTTCTTATATTAGGTTTATTACTATATTTATATCTTTATCACTTCATATTGGTCCAAAAAAAGGCCAATATTCTCTTCATACGAAGCTATTCAAAGTTGGGCAGTTCTTTGTCAAAGTAGTTTGGACCAAGTTTCCGCTGCTCCATTAATGGGTATAACTTTTTGAGAATTATTTAAAAACTATATTTACACCTTATTAACTTTATATTGGTCCATAAAAAGGCCGGTATTCATTCTAAAAGCATTAAATCTCAATTTAAACCTTCATACGAATCTATTGAAAGTTTGGACGATCTTTGTAGTAGAAGTTTGCACAAGTTTTCCGTTGGATCAAAAATGGGTCTAACGTTCTTATATTAGGTTTATTACTATATTTATATCTTTATCACTTCATATTGGTCCAAAAAAAGTCCAATATTCTCTTCATACGAAGCTATTCAAAGTTGGGTTGTTCTTTGTTAAAGTAGTTTGGACCAAGTTTCCGTTGCTCCAATAATGGGTATAACTTTTTGAGAATTATTTAAAAACTATATTTACACCTTATTAACTTTATATTGGTCCATAAAAAGGCCGTTATTCATTCTAAAAGCTTTAAATCTCAATTTAAACCTTCATACGAATCTATTGAAAGTTTGGACGATCTTTGTAGTAGAAGTTTGCACAAGTTTTCCGTTGGATAAAAAATGGGTCTAACGTTCTTATATTAGGTTTATTACTATATTTATATATTTATCACTTCATATTGGACCAAAAAGAGGCCAACATTCTCTTCATACAAAGCTATTCAAAGTTGGCAATTCTTTGCCAAAGTAGTTTGGACCAAGATTCCGTTGCTCCAATAATGGGTATAACTTTTTGAGAATTATTTAAAAACTATATTTACACCTTATTAACTTTATATTGGTCCATTAAAAGGCCGTTATTCATTCTAAAAGCTTTAAATCTCAATTTAAACCTTCATACGAATCTATTGAAAGTTTGGACGATCTTTGTAGTAGAAGTTTGCACAAGTTCTCCGTTGGATCAAAAATGGGTCTAACGTTCTTATATTAGGTTTATTACTATATTTATATCTTTATCACTTCATACTGGTCCAAAAAAAGTCCAATATTCTCTTCATACGAAGATATTCAAAGTTGGGTTATTCTTTGTCAAAGTAGTTTGGACCAAGTTTCCGTTGCTCCAATAATGGGTATAACTTTTTGAGAATTATTTAAAAACTATAATTACACCTTATTAACTTTATATTGGTCCATAAAAAGGCCGGTATTCATTCTAAAAGCTTTAAATCTCAATTTAAATCTTCATATGAATCTATTGAAAGTTTGGATGATCTTTGTAGTATAAGGTTGCACAAGTTTTCCGTTGGATCAAAAATGGGTCTAACGTTCTTATATTAGGTTTATTACTATATTTATATCTTTATCACTTCATATTGGTCCAAAAAAAGTCCAATATTCTCTTCATACGAAGATATTCAAAGTTGGGTTATTCTTTGTCAAAGTAGTTTGGACCAAGTTTCCGTTGCTCCAATAATGGGTATAACTTTTTGAGAATTATTTAAAAACTATAATTACACCTTATTAACTTTATATTGGTCCATAAAAAGGCCGGTATTCATTCTAAAAGCTTTAAATCTCAATTTAAATCTTTATATGAATCTATTGAAAGTTTGGACGATCTTTGTAGTATAAGGTTGCACAAGTTTTCCGTTGGATCAAAAATGGGTCTAACGTTCTTATATTAGGTTTATTACTATATTTATATCTTTATCACTTCATATTGGTCCAAAAAAAGGCCAATATTCTCTTCATACGAAGCTATTCAAAGTTGGGCTGTTCTTTGTCAAAGTAGTTTGGACCAAGTTTCCGTTGCTCCAATAATGGGTATAACTTTTTGAGAATTATTTAAAAACTATATTTACACCTTATTAACTTTATATTGGTCCATAAAAATGCTGGTATTCATTCTAAAAGCTTTAAATCTCAATTTAAACCTTCATACGAATCTATTGAAAGTTTGGACGATCTTTGTCGTAGAAGTTTGCACAAGTTTTCCGTTGGATCAAAAATGGGTCTAACGTTCTTCTATTAGGTTTATTACTATATTCATATCTTTATCACTTCATATTGGTCCAAAAAAAGGCCAATATTCTCTTCATACGAAGCTATTCAAAGTTGGGCAGTTCTTTGTCAAAGTAGTTTGGACCAAGTTTCCGCTGCTCCATTAATGGTTCTAACTTTTTGTGAATAATTTAAAAACTATATTTACACCTTTATAACTTTATATTGCTCCAAAAAAAGGTCGGTATTCATTCTAAAAGCTTTAAATCTCAATTTAAACCTTCATACGAATCTATTGAAAGTTTGGACGATATTTGTAGTAGAAGTTTGCACAAGGTTTCCGTTGGATCAAAAATGGGTCTAACGTTCTTATATTAGATTTATTACTATATTTATATCTTTATCACTTCATATTGGTCCAAAAAAAGGTCAATATTCTCTTCTTACGAAGCTATTCAAAGTTGGGCAGTTCTTTGTCAAAGTAGTTTTGACCAAGTTTCCGTTGCTCCAATAATGGGTATAACTTTTTGAGAATTATTTAAAAACTATATTTACACCTTATTAACTTTATATTGGTCCATAAAAAGGCCGGTAGTCATTCTAAAAGCTTTAAATCTCAATTTAAACCTTCATACGAATCTATTGAAAGTTTGGACGATCTTTGTAGTAGAAGTTTGCACAAGTTTTCCGTTGGATAAAAAATGGGTCTAACGTTCTTATATTAGGTTTATTACTATATTTATATATTTATCACTTCATATTGGACCAAAAAGAGGCCAACATTCTCTTCATACGAAGCTATTCAAAGTTGACAATTCTTTGCCAAAGTAGTTTGGACCAAGATTTCGTTGCTCCAATAATGGGTATAACTTTTTGAGAATTATTTAAAAACTATATTTACACCTTATTAACTTTATATTGGTCCATAAAAAGGCCGGTATTCATTCTAAAAGCTTTAAATCTCAATTTAAACCTTCATACGAATCTATTGAAAGTTTGGACGATCTTTGTAGTAGAAGTTTGCACAAGTTCTCCGTTGGATCAAAAATGGGTCTAACGTTCTTATATTAGGTTTATTACTATATTTATATCTTTATCACTTCATATTGGTCCAAAAAAAGGCCAATATTCTCTTCATACGAAGCTATTCAAAGTTGGGCAGTTCTTTGTCAAAGTAGTTTGGACCAAGTTTCCGCTGCTCCATTAATGGGTATAACTTTTTGAGAATTATTTAAAAACTATATTTACACCTTATTAACTTTATATTGGTCCATAAAAAGGCCGGTATTCATTCTAAAAGCATTAAATCTCAATTTAAACCTTCATACGAATCTATTGAAAGTTTGGACGATCTTTGTAGTAGAAGTTTGCACAAGTTTTCCGTTGGATCAAAAATGGGTCTAACGTTCTTATATTAGGTTTATTACTATATTTATATCTTTATCACTTCATATTGGTCCAAAAAAAGTCCAATATTCTCTTCATACGAAGCTATTCAAAGTTGGGTTGTTCTTTGTTAAAGTAGTTTGGACCAAGTTTCCGTTGCTCCAATAATGGGTATAACTTTTTGAGAATTATTTAAAAACTATATTTACACCTTATTAACTTTATATTGGTCCATAAAAAGGCCGGTATTCATTCTAAAAGCTTTAAATCTCAATTTAAACCTTCATACGAATCTATTGAAAGTTTGGACGATCTTTGTAGTAGAAGTTTGCACAAGTTTTCCGTTGGATAAAAAATGGGTCTAACGTTCTTATATTAGGTTTATTACTATATTTATATATTTATCACTTCATATTGGACCAAAAAGAGGCCAACATTCTCTTCATACAAAGCTATTCAAAGTTGGCAATTCTTTGCCAAAGTAGTTTGGACCAAGATTCCGTTGCTCCAATAATGGGTATAACTTTTTGAGAATTATTTAAAAACTATATTTACACCTTATTAACTTTATATTGGTCCATTAAAAGGCCGGTATTCATTCTAAAAGCTTTAAATCTCAATTTAAACCTTCATACGAATCTATTGAAAGTTTGGACGATCTTTGTAGTAGAAGTTTGCACAAGTTCTCCGTTGGATCAAAAATGGGTCTAACGTTCTTATATTAGGTTTATTACTATATTTATATCTTTATCACTTCATACTGGTCCAAAAAAAGTCCAATATTCTCTTCATACGAAGATATTCAAAGTTGGGTTATTCTTTGTCAAAGTAGTTTGGACCAAGTTTCCGTTGCTCCAATAATAGGTATAACTTTTTGAGAATTATTTAAAAACTATAATTACACCTTATTAACTTTATATTGGTCCATAAAAAGGCCGGTATTCATTCTAAAAGCTTTAAATCTCAATTTAAATCTTCATATGAATCTATTGAAAGTTTGGATGATCTTTGTAGTATAAGGTTGCACAAGTTTTCCGTTGGATCAAAAATGGGTCTAACGTTCTTATATTAGGTTTATTACTATATTTATATCTTTATCACTTCATATTGGTCCAAAAAAAGGCCAATATTCTCTTCATACGAAGCTATTCAAAGTTGGGCTGTTCTTTGTCAAAGTAGTTTGGACCAAGTTTCCGTTGCTCCAATAATGGGTATAACTTTTTGAGAATTATTTAAAAACTATATTTACACCTTATTAACTTTATATTGGTCCATAAAAATGCTGGTATTCATTCTAAAAGCTTTAAATCTCAATTTAAACCTTCATACGAATCTATTGAAAGTTTGGACGATCTTTGTCGTAGAAGTTTGCACAAGTTTTCCGTTGGATCAAAAATGGGTCTAACGTTCTTCTATTAGGTTTATTACTATATTCATATCTTTATCACTTCATATTGGTCCAAAAAAAGGCCAATATTCTCTTCATACGAAGCTATTCAAAGTTGGGCAGTTCTTTGTCAAAGTAGTTTGGACCAAGTTTCCGCTGCTCCATTAATGGGTCTAACTATTTGTGAATAATTTAAAAACTATATTTACACCTTTATAACTTTATATTGGTCCAAAAAAAGGTCGGTATTCATTCTAAAAGCTTTAAATCTCAATTTAAACCTTCATACGAATCTATTGAAAGTTTGGACGATCTTTGTAGTAGAAGTTTGCACAAGTTTTCCGTTGGATCAAAAATGGGTCTAACGTTCTTATATTAGGTTTATTACTATATTTATATCTTTATCACTTCATATTGGTCCAAAAAAAGTCCAATATTCTCTTCATACGAAGCTATTCAAAGTTGGGTTGTTCTTTGTTAAAGTAGTTTGGACCAAGTTTCCGTTGCTCCAATAATGGGTATAACTTTTTGAGAATTATTTAAAAACTATATTTACACCTTATTAACTTTATATTGGTCCATAAAAAGGCCGGTATTCATTCTAAAAGCTTTAAATCTCAATTTAAACCTTCATACGAATCTATTGAATGTTTGGACGATCTTTGTAGTAGAAGTTTGCACAAGTTTTCCGTTGGATAAAAAATGGGTCTAACGTTCTTATATTAGGTTTATTACTATATTTATATATTTATCACTTCATATTGGACCAAAAAGAGGCCAACATTCTCTTCATACAAAGCTATTCAAAGTTGGCAATTCTTTGCCAAAGTAGTTTGGACCAAGATTCCGTTGCTCCAATAATGGGTATAACTTTTTGAGAATTATTTAAAAACTATATTTACACCTTATTAACTTTATATTGGTCCATTAAAAGGCCGGTATTCATTCTAAAAGCTTTAAATCTCAATTTAAACCTTCATACGAATCTATTGAAAGTTTGGACGATCTTTGTAGTAGAAGTTTGCACAAGTTCTCCGTTGGATCAAAAATGGGTCTAACGTTCTTATATTAGGTTTATTACTATATTTATATCTTTATCACTTCATATTGGTCCAAAAAAAGTCCAATATTCTCTTCATACGAAGATATTCAAAGTTGGGTTATTCTTTGTCAAAGTAGTTTGGACCAAGTTTCCGTTGCTCCAATAATGGGTATAAATTTTTGAGAATTATTTAAAAACTATAATTACACCTTATTAACTTTATATTGGTCCATAAAAAGGCCGGTATTCATTCTAAAAGCTTTAAATCTCAATTTAAATCTTCATATGAATCTATTGAAAGTTTGGACGATCTTTGTAGTATAAGGTTGCACAAGTTTTCCGTTGGATCAAAAATGGGTCTAACGTTCTTATATTAGGTTTATTACTATATTTATATCTTTATCACTTCATATTGGTCCAAAAAAAGGCCAATATTCTCTTCATACGAAGCTATTCAAAGTTGGGCTGTTCTTTGTCAAAGTAGTTTGGACCAAGTTTCCGTTGCTCCAATAATGGGTATAACTTTTTGAGAATTATTTAAAAACTATATTTACACCTTATTAACTTTATATTGGTCCATAAAAATGCTGGTATTCATTCTAAAAGCTTTAAATCTCAATTTAAACCTTCATACGAATCTATTGAAAGTTTGGACGATCTTTGTCGTAGAAGTTTGCACAAGTTTTCCGTTGGATCAAAAATGGGTCTAACGTTCTTCTATTAGGTTTATTACTATATTCAAATCTTTATCACTTCATATTGGTCCAAAAAAAGGCCAATATTCTCTTCATACGAAGCTATTCAAAGTTGGGCAGTTCTTTGTCAAAGTAGTTTGGACCAAGTTTCCGCTGCTCCATTAATGGGTCTAACTTTTTGTGAATAATTTAAAAACTATATTTACACCTTTATAACTTTATATTGCTCCAAAAAAAGGTCGTTATTCATTCTAAAAGCTTTAAATCTCAATTTAAACCTTCATTCGAATCTATTGAAAGTTTGGACGATCTTTGTAGTAGAAGTTTGCACAAGGTTTCCGTTGGATCAAAAATGGGTCTAACGTTCTTATATTAGATTTATTACTATATTTATATCTTTATCACTTCATATTGGTCCAAAAAAAGGTCAATATTCTCTTCTTACGAAGCTATTCAAAGTTGGGCAGTTCTTTGTCAAAGTAGTTTGGACCAAGTTTCCGTTGCTCCAATAATGGGTATAACTTTTTGAGAATTATTTAAAAACTATATTTACACCTTATTAACTTTATATTGGTCCATAAAAATGCTGGTATTCATTCTAAAAGCTTTAAATCTCAATTTAAACCTTCATACGAATCTATTGAAAGTTTGGACGATCTTTGTCGTAGAAGTTTGCACAAGTTTTCCGTTGGATCAAAAATGGGTCTAACGTTCTTCTATTAGGTTTATTACTATATTCATATCTTTATCACTTCATATTGGTCCAAAAAAAGGCCAATATTCTCTTCATACGAAGCTATTCAAAGTTGGGCAGTTCTTTGTCAAAGTAGTTTGGACCAAGTTTCCGCTGCTCCATTAATGGTTCTAACTTTTTGTGAATAATTTAAAAACTATATTTACACCTTTATAACTTTATATTGCTCCAAAAAAAGGTCGGTATTCATTCTAAAAGCTTTAAATCTCAATTTAAACCTTCATACGAATCTATTGAAAGTTTGGACGATATTTGTAGTAGAAGTTTGCACAAGGTTTCCGTTGGATCAAAAATGGGTCTAACGTTCTTATATTAGATTTATTACTATATTTATATCTTTATCACTTCATATTGGTCCAAAAAAAGGTCAATATTCTCTTCTTACGAAGCTATTCAAAGTTGGGCAGTTCTTTGTCAAAGTAGTTTTGACCAAGTTTCCGTTGCTCCAATAATGGGTATAACTTTTTGAGAATTATTTAAAAACTATATTTACACCTTATTAACTTTATATTGGTCCATAAAAAGGCCGGTAGTCATTCTAAAAGCTTTAAATCTCAATTTAAACCTTCATACGAATCTATTGAAAGTTTGGACGATCTTTGTAGTAGAAGTTTGCACAAGTTTTCCGTTGGATAAAAAATGGGTCTAACGTTCTTATATTAGGTTTATTACTATATTTATATATTTATCACTTCATATTGGACCAAAAAGAGGCCAACATTCTCTTCATACGAAGCTATTCAAAGTTGACAATTCTTTGCCAAAGTAGTTTGGACCAAGATTTCGTTGCTCCAATAATGGGTATAACTTTTTGAGAATTATTTAAAAACTATATTTACACCTTATTAACTTTATATTGGTCCATAAAAAGGCCGGTATTCATTCTAAAAGCTTTAAATCTCAATTTAAACCTTCATACGAATCTATTGAAAGTTTGGACGATCTTTGTAGTAGAAGTTTGCACAAGTTCTCCGTTGGATCAAAAATGGGTCTAACGTTCTTATATTAGGTTTATTACTATATTTATATCTTTATCACTTCATATTGGTCCAAAAAAAGGCCAATATTCTCTTCATACGAAGCTATTCAAAGTTGGGCAGTTCTTTGTCAAAGTAGTTTGGACCAAGTTTCCGCTGCTCCATTAATGGGTATAACTTTTTGAGAATTATTTAAAAACTATATTTACACCTTATTAACTTTATATTGGTCCATAAAAAGGCCGGTATTCATTCTAAAAGCATTAAATCTCAATTTAAACCTTCATACGAATCTATTGAAAGTTTGGACGATCTTTGTAGTAGAAGTTTGCACAAGTTTTCCGTTGGATCAAAAATGGGTCTAACGTTCTTATATTAGGTTTATTACTATATTTATATCTTTATCACTTCATATTGGTCCAAAAAAAGTCCAATATTCTCTTCATACGAAGCTATTCAAAGTTGGGTTGTTCTTTGTTAAAGTAGTTTGGACCAAGTTTCCGTTGCTCCAATAATGGGTATAACTTTTTGAGAATTATTTAAAAACTATATTTACACCTTATTAACTTTATATTGGTCCATAAAAAGGCCGGTATTCATTCTAAAAGCTTTAAATCTCAATTTAAACCTTCATACGAATCTATTGAAAGTTTGGACGATCTTTGTAGTAGAAGTTTGCACAAGTTTTCCGTTGGATAAAAAATGGGTCTAACGTTCTTATATTAGGTTTATTACTATATTTATATATTTATCACTTCATATTGGACCAAAAAGAGGCCAACATTCTCTTCATACAAAGCTATTCAAAGTTGGCAATTCTTTGCCAAAGTAGTTTGGACCAAGATTCCGTTGCTCCAATAATGGGTATAACTTTTTGAGAATTATTTAAAAACTATATTTACACCTTATTAACTTTATATTGGTCCATTAAAAGGCCGGTATTCATTCTAAAAGCTTTAAATCTCAATTTAAACCTTCATACGAATCTATTGAAAGTTTGGACGATCTTTGTAGTAGAAGTTTGCACAAGTTCTCCGTTGGATCAAAAATGGGTCTAACGTTCTTATATTAGGTTTATTACTATATTTATATCTTTATCACTTCATACTGGTCCAAAAAAAGTCCAATATTCTCTTCATACGAAGATATTCAAAGTTGGGTTATTCTTTGTCAAAGTAGTTTGGACCAAGTTTCCGTTGCTCCAATAATAGGTATAACTTTTTGAGAATTATTTAAAAACTATAATTACACCTTATTAACTTTATATTGGTCCATAAAAAGGCCGGTATTCATTCTAAAAGCTTTAAATCTCAATTTAAATCTTCATATGAATCTATTGAAAGTTTGGATGATCTTTGTAGTATAAGGTTGCACAAGTTTTCCGTTGGATCAAAAATGGGTCTAACGTTCTTATATTAGGTTTATTACTATATTTATATCTTTATCACTTCATATTGGTCCAAAAAAAGGCCAATATTCTCTTCATACGAAGCTATTCAAAGTTGGGCTGTTCTTTGTCAAAGTAGTTTGGACCAAGTTTCCGTTGCTCCAATAATGGGTATAACTTTTTGAGAATTATTTAAAAACTATATTTACACCTTATTAACTTTATATTGGTCCATAAAAATGCTGGTATTCATTCTAAAAGCTTTAAATCTCAATTTAAACCTTCATACGAATCTATTGAAAGTTTGGACGATCTTTGTCGTAGAAGTTTGCACAAGTTTTCCGTTGGATCAAAAATGGGTCTAACGTTCTTCTATTAGGTTTATTACTATATTCATATCTTTATCACTTCATATTGGTCCAAAAAAAGGCCAATATTCTCTTCATACGAAGCTATTCAAAGTTGGGCAGTTCTTTGTCAAAGTAGTTTGGACCAAGTTTCCGCTGCTCCATTAATGGGTCTAACTATTTGTGAATAATTTAAAAACTATATTTACACCTTTATAACTTTATATTGGTCCAAAAAAAGGTCGGTATTCATTCTAAAAGCTTTAAATCTCAATTTAAACCTTCATACGAATCTATTGAAAGTTTGGACGATCTTTGTAGTAGAAGTTTGCACAAGTTTTCCGTTGGATCAAAAATGGGTCTAACGTTCTTATATTAGGTTTATTACTATATTTATATCTTTATCACTTCATATTGGTCCAAAAAAAGTCCAATATTCTCTTCATACGAAGCTATTCAAAGTTGGGTTGTTCTTTGTTAAAGTAGTTTGGACCAAGTTTCCGTTGCTCCAATAATGGGTATAACTTTTTGAGAATTATTTAAAAACTATATTTACACCTTATTAACTTTATATTGGTCCATAAAAAGGCCGGTATTCATTCTAAAAGCTTTAAATCTCAATTTAAACCTTCATACGAATCTATTGAATGTTTGGACGATCTTTGTAGTAGAAGTTTGCACAAGTTTTCCGTTGGATAAAAAATGGGTCTAACGTTCTTATATTAGGTTTATTACTATATTTATATATTTATCACTTCATATTGGACCAAAAAGAGGCCAACATTCTCTTCATACAAAGCTATTCAAAGTTGGCAATTCTTTGCCAAAGTAGTTTGGACCAAGATTCCGTTGCTCCAATAATGGGTATAACTTTTTGAGAATTATTTAAAAACTATATTTACACCTTATTAACTTTATATTGGTCCATTAAAAGGCCGGTATTCATTCTAAAAGCTTTAAATCTCAATTTAAACCTTCATACGAATCTATTGAAAGTTTGGACGATCTTTGTAGTAGAAGTTTGCACAAGTTCTCCGTTGGATCAAAAATGGGTCTAACGTTCTTATATTAGGTTTATTACTATATTTATATCTTTATCACTTCATATTGGTCCAAAAAAAGTCCAATATTCTCTTCATACGAAGATATTCAAAGTTGGGTTATTCTTTGTCAAAGTAGTTTGGACCAAGTTTCCGTTGCTCCAATAATGGGTATAAATTTTTGAGAATTATTTAAAAACTATAATTACACCTTATTAACTTTATATTGGTCCATAAAAAGGCCGGTATTCATTCTAAAAGCTTTAAATCTCAATTTAAATCTTCATATGAATCTATTGAAAGTTTGGACGATCTTTGTAGTATAAGGTTGCACAAGTTTTCCGTTGGATCAAAAATGGGTCTAACGTTCTTATATTAGGTTTATTACTATATTTATATCTTTATCACTTCATATTGGTCCAAAAAAAGGCCAATATTCTCTTCATACGAAGCTATTCAAAGTTGGGCTGTTCTTTGTCAAAGTAGTTTGGACCAAGTTTCCGTTGCTCCAATAATGGGTATAACTTTTTGAGAATTATTTAAAAACTATATTTACACCTTATTAACTTTATATTGGTCCATAAAAATGCTGGTATTCATTCTAAAAGCTTTAAATCTCAATTTAAACCTTCATACGAATCTATTGAAAGTTTGGACGATCTTTGTCGTAGAAGTTTGCACAAGTTTTCCGTTGGATCAAAAATGGGTCTAACGTTCTTCTATTAGGTTTATTACTATATTCAAATCTTTATCACTTCATATTGGTCCAAAAAAAGGCCAATATTCTCTTCATACGAAGCTATTCAAAGTTGGGCAGTTCTTTGTCAAAGTAGTTTGGACCAAGTTTCCGCTGCTCCATTAATGGGTCTAACTTTTTGTGAATAATTTAAAAACTATATTTACACCTTTATAACTTTATATTGCTCCAAAAAAAGGTCGTTATTCATTCTAAAAGCTTTAAATCTCAATTTAAACCTTCATTCGAATCTATTGAAAGTTTGGACGATCTTTGTAGTAGAAGTTTGCACAAGGTTTCCGTTGGATCAAAAATGGGTCTAACGTTCTTATATTAGATTTATTACTATATTTATATCTTTATCACTTCATATTGGTCCAAAAAAAGGTCAATATTCTCTTCTTACGAAGCTATTCAAAGTTGGGCAGTTCTTTGTCAAAGTAGTTTTGACCAAGTTTCCGTTGCTCCAATAATGGGTATAACTTTTTGAGAATTATTTAAAAACTATATTTACACCTTATTAACTTTATATTGGTCCATAAAAAGGCCGGTATTCATTCTAAAAGCATTAAATCTCAATTTAAACCTTCATACGAATCTATTGAAAGTTTGGACGATCTTTGTAGTAGAAGTTTGCACAAGTTTTCCGTTGGATAAAAAATGGGTCTAACGTTCTTATATTAGGTTTATTACTATATTTATATATTTATCACTTCATATTGGACCAAAAAGAGGCCAATATTCTCATCATACGAAGCTATTCAAAGTTGGCAATTCTTTGCCAAAGTAGTTTGGACCAAGATTCCGCTGCTCCATTAATGGGTCTAACTTTTTGAGAATAATTTAAAAACTATATTTACACCTATATAATTTGTTATTGGTCCAAAAAAAGGCCGGTATTCATTCTAAAAGCTTTAAATCTCAATTTAAACCTTCATACGAATCTATTGAAAGTTTGGACGATCTTTGTAGTAGAAGTTTGCACAAGTTTTCCGTTGGATCAAAAATGGGTCTAACGTTCTTATATTAGGTTTATTACTATATTTATATCTTTATCACTTCATATTGGTCCAAAAAAAGTCCAATATTCTCTTCATACGAAGCTATTCAAAGTTGGGTTGTTCTTTGTTAAAGTAGTTTGGACCAAGTTTCCGTTGCTCCAATAATGGGTATAACTTTTTGAGAATTATTTAAAAACTATATTTACACCTTATTAACTTTATATTGGTCCATAAAAAGGCCGGTATTCATTCTAAAAGCATTAAATCTCAATTTAAACCTTCATACGAATCTATTGAAAGTTTGGACGATCTTTGTAGTAGAAGTTTGCACAAGTTTTCCGTTGGATCAAAAATGGGTCTAACGTTCTTATATTAGGTTTATTACTATATTTATATCTTTATCACTTCATATTGGTCCAAAAAAAGTCCAATATTCTCTTCATACGAAGCTATTCAAAGTTGGGTTGTTCTTTGTTAAAGTAGTTTGGACCAAGTTTCCGTTGCTCCAATAATGGGTATAACTTTTTGAGAATTATTTAAAAACTATATTTACACCTTATTAACTTTATATTGGTCCATAAAAAGGCCGGTATTCATTCTAAAAGCTTTAAATCTCAATTTAAACCTTCATACGAATCTATTGAAAGTTTGGACGATCTTTGTAGTAGAAGTTTGCACAAGTTTTCCGTTGGATAAAAAATGGGTCTAACGTTCTTATATTAGGTTTATTACTATATTTATATATTTATCACTTCATATTGGACCAAAAAGAGGCCAACATTCTCTTCATACAAAGCTATTCAAAGTTGGCAATTCTTTGCCAAAGTAGTTTGGACCAAGATTCCGTTGCTCCAATAATGGGTATAACTTTTTGAGAATTATTTAAAAACTATATTTACACCTTATTAACTTTATATTGGTCCATTAAAAGGCCGGTATTCATTCTAAAATCTTTAAATCTCAATTTAAACCTTCATACGAATCTATTGAAAGTTTGGACGATCTTTGTAGTAGAAGTTTGCACAAGTTCTCCGTTGGATCAAAAATGGGTCTAACGTTCTTATATTAGGTTTATTACTATATTTATATCTTTATCACTTCATACTGGTCCAAAAAAAGTCCAATATTCTCTTCATACGAAGATATTCAAAGTTGGGTTATTCTTTGTCAAAGTAGTTTGGACCAAGTTTCCGTTGCTCCAATAATGGGTATAACTTTTTGAGAATTATTTAAAAACTATAATTACACCTTATTAACTTTATATTGGTCCATAAAAAGGCCGGTATTCATTCTAAAAGCTTTAAATCTCAATTTAAATCTTCATATGAATCTATTGAAAGTTTGGATGATCTTTGTAGTATAAGGTTGCACAAGTTTTCCGTTGGATCAAAAATGGGTCTAACGTTCTTATATTAGGTTTATTACTATATTTATATCTTTATCACTTCATATTGGTCCAAAAAAAGGCCAATATTCTCTTCATACGAAGCTATTCAAAGTTGGGCTGTTCTTTGTCAAAGTAGTTTGGACCAAGTTTCCGTTGCTCCAATAATGGGTATAACTTTTTGAGAATTATTTAAAAACTATATTTACACCTTATTAACTTTATATTGGTCCATAAAAATGCTGGTATTCATTCTAAAAGCTTTAAATCTCAATTTAAACCTTCATACGAATCTATTGAAAGTTTGGACGATCTTTGTCGTAGAAGTTTGCACAAGTTTTCCGTTGGATCAAAAATGGGTCTAACGTTCTTCTATTAGGTTTATTACTATATTCATATCTTTATCACTTCATATTGGTCCAAAAAAAGGCCAATATTCTCTTCATACGAAGCTATTCAAAGTTGGGCAGTTCTTTGTCAAAGTAGTTTGGACCAAGTTTCCGCTGCTCCATTAATGGGTCTAACTATTTGTGAATAATTTAAAAACTATATTTACACCTTTATAACTTTATATTGGTCCAAAAAAAGGTCGGTATTCATTCTAAAAGCTTTAAATCTCAATTTAAACCTTCATACGAATCTATTGAAAGTTTGGACGATCTTTGTAGTAGAAGTTTGCACAAGTTTTCCGTTGGATCAAAAATGGGTCTAACGTTCTTATATTAGGTTTATTACTATATTTATATCTTTATCACTTCATATTGGTCCAAAAAAAGTCCAATATTCTCTTCATACGAAGCTATTCAAAGTTGGGTTGTTCTTTGTTAAAGTAGTTTGGACCAAGTTTCCGTTGCTCCAATAATGGGTATAACTTTTTGAGAATTATTTAAAAACTATATTTACACCTTATTAACTTTATATTGGTCCATAAAAAGGCCGGTATTCATTCTAAAAGCTTTAAATCTCAATTTAAACCTTCATACGAATCTATTGAAAGTTTGGACGATCTTTGTAGTAGAAGTTTGCACAAGTTTTCCGTTGGATAAAAAATGGGTCTAACGTTCTTATATTAGGTTTATTACTATATTTATATATTTATCACTTCATATTGGACCAAAAAGAGGCCAACATTCTCTTCATACAAAGCTATTCAAAGTTGGCAATTCTTTGCCAAAGTAGTTTGGACCAAGATTCCGTTGCTCCAATAATGGGTATAACTTTTTGAGAATTATTTAAAAACTATATTTACACCTTATTAACTTTATATTGGTCCATTAAAAGGCCGGTATTCATTCTAAAAGCTTTAAATCTCAATTTAAACCTTCATACGAATCTATTGAAAGTTTGGACGATCTTTGTAGTAGAAGTTTGCACAAGTTCTCCGTTGGATCAAAAATGGGTCTAACGTTCTTATATTAGGTTTATTACTATATTTATATCTTTATCACTTCATATTGGTCCAAAAAAAGTCCAATATTCTCTTCATACGAAGATATTCAAAGTTGGGTTATTCTTTGTCAAAGTAGTTTGGACCAAGTTTCCGTTGCTCCAATAATGGGTATAACTTTTTGAGAATTATTTAAAAACTATAATTACACCTTATTAACTTTATATTGGTCCATAAAAAGGCCGGTATTCATTCTAAAAGCTTTAAATCTCAATTTAAATTTTCATATGAATCTATTGAAAGTTTGGACGATCTTTGTAGTATAAGGTTGCACAAGTTTTCCGTTGGATCAAAAATGGGTCTAACGTTCTTATATTAGGTTTATTACTATATTTATATCTTTATCACTTCATATTGGTCCAAAAAAAGGCCAATATTCTCTTCATACGAAGCTATTCAAAGTTGGGCTGTTCTTTGTCAAAGTAGTTTGGACCAAGTTTCCGTTGCTCCAATAATGGGTATAACTTTTTGAGAATTATTTAAAAACTATATTTACACCTTATTAACTTTATATTGGTCCATAAAAATGCTGGTATTCATTCTAAAAGCTTTAAATCTCAATTTAAACCTTCATACGAATCTATTGAAAGTTTGGACGATCTTTGTCGTAGAAGTTTGCACAAGTTTTCCGTTGGATCAAAAATGGGTCTAACGTTCTTCTATTAGGTTTATTACTATATTCATATCTTTATCACTTCATATTGGTCCAAAAAAAGGCCAATATTCTCTTCATACGAAGCTATTCAAAGTTGGGCAGTTCTTTGTCAAAGTAGTTTGGACCAAGTTTCCGCTGCTCCATTAATGGGTCTAACTTTTTGTGAATAATTTAAAAACTATATTTACACCTTTATAACTTTATATTGCTCCAAAAAAAGGTCGTTATTCATTCTAAAAGCTTTAAATCTCAATTTAAACCTTCATTCGAATCTATTGAAAGTTTGGACGATCTTTGTAGTAGAAGTTTGCACAAGGTTTCCGTTGGATAAAAAATGGGTCTAACGTTCTTATATTAGATTTATTACTATATTTATATCTTTATCACTTCATATTGGTCCAAAAAAAGGTCAATATTCTCTTCTTACGAAGCTATTCAAAGTTGGGCAGTTCTTTGTCAAAGTAGTTTTGACCAAGTTTCCGTTGCTCCAATAATGGGTATAACTTTTTGAGAATTATTTAAAAACTATATTTACACCTTATTAACTTTATATTGGTCCATAAAAAGGCCGGTATTCATTCTAAAAGCATTAAATCTCAATTTAAACCTTCATACGAATCTATTGAAAGTTTGGACGATCTTTGTAGTAGAAGTTTGCACAAGTTTTCCGTTGGATAAAAAATGGGTCTAACGTTCTTATATTAGGTTTATTACTATATTTATATATTTATCACTTCATATTGGACCAAAAAGAGGCCAATATTCTCATCATACGAAGCTATTCAAAGTTGGCAATTCTTTGCCAAAGTAGTTTGGACCAAGATTCCGCTGCTCCATTAATGGGTCTAACTTTTTGAGAATAATTTAAAAACTATATTTACACCTATATAATTGGTTATTGGTCCAAAAAAAGGCCGGTATTCATTCTAAAAGCTTTAAATCTCAATTTAAACCTTCATACGAATCTATTGAAAGTTTGGACGATCTTTGTAGTAGAAGTTTGCACAAGTTTTCCGTTGGATCAAAAATGGGTCTAACGTTCTTATATTAGGTTTATTACTATATTTATATCTTTATCACTTCATATTGGTCCAAAAAAAGGCCAATATTCTCTTCATACGAAGCTATTCAAAGTTGGGCTGTTCTTTGTCAAAGTAGTTTGGACCAAGTTTCCGTTGCTCCAATAATGGGTATAACTTTTTGAGAATTATTTAAAAACTATATTTACACCTTATTAACTTTATATTGGTCCATAAAAATGCTGGTATTCATTCTAAAAGCTTTAAATCTCAATTTAAACCTTTATACGAATCTATTGAAAGTTTGGACGATCTTTGTCGTAGAAGTTTGCACAAGTTTTCCGTTGGATCAAAAATGGGTCTAACGTTCTTCTATTAGGTTTATTACTATATTCATATCTTTATCACTTCATATTGGTCCAAAAAAAGGCCAATATTCTCTTCATACGAAGCTATTCAAAGTTGGGCAGTTCTTTGTCAAAGTAGTTTTGACCAAGTTTCCGTTGCTCCAATAATGGGTATAACTTTTTGAGAATTATTTAAACACTATATTTACACCTTATTAACTTTATATTGGTCCATAAAAAGGCCGGTATTCATTCTAAAAGCATTAAATCTCAATTTAAACCTTCATACGAATCTATTGAAAGTTTGGACGATCTTTGTAGTAGAAGTTTGCACAAGTTTTCCGTTGGATAAAAAATGGGTCTAACGTTCTTATATTAGGTTTATTACTATATTTATATATTTATCACTTCATATTGGACCAAAAAGAGGCCAATATTCTCTTCATACGAAGCTATTCAAAGTTGGCAATTCTTTGCCAAAGTAGTTTGGACCAAGATTCCGCTGCACCATTAATGGGTCTAACTTTTTGAGAATAATTTAAAAACTATATTTACACCTATATAATTTGTTATTGGTCCAAAAAAAGGCCGGTATTCATTCTAAAAGCTTTAAATCTCAATTTAAACCTTCATACGAATCTATTGAAAGTTTGGACGATCTTTGTAGTAGAAGTTTGCACAAGTTTTCCGTTGGATCAAAAATGGGTCTAACGTTCTTATATTAGGTTTATTACTATATTTATATCTTTATCGCTTCATATTGGTCCAAAAAAAGGCCAATATTCTCTTCATACGAAGCTATTCAAAGTTGGGCTGTTCTTTGTCAAAGTAGTTTGGACCAAGTTTCCGTTGCTCCAATAATGGGTATAACTTTTTGAGAATTATTTAAAAACTATATTTACACCTTATTAACTTTATATTGGTCCATAAAAAGGCCGGTATTCATTCTAAAAGCTTTAAATCTCAATTTAAACCTTCATACGAGTCTATTGAAAGTTTGGACGATCTTTGTCGTAGAAGTTTGCACAAGTTTTCCGTTGGATCAAAAATGGGTCTAACGTTCTTCTATTAGGTTTATTACTATATTCATATCTTTATCACTTCATATTGGTCCAAAAAAAGGCCAATATTCTCTTCATACGAAGCTATTCAAAGTTGGGCAGTTCTTTGTCAAAGTAGTTTGGACCAAGTTTCCGCTGCTCCATTAATGGGTCGAACTTTTTGAGAATAATTTAAAAACTATATTTACACCTTTATAACTTTATATTGGTCCAAAAAAAGGTCGGTATTCATTCTAAAAGCTTTAAATCTCAATTTAAACCTTCATACGAATCTATTGAAAGTTTGGACGATCTTTGTAGTAGAAGTTTGCACAAGGTTTCCATTGGATCAAAAATGGGTCTAACGTTCTTATATTAGGTTTATTACTATATTTATATCTTTATCACTTCATATTGGTCCAAAAAAAGGTCAATATTCTCTTCTTACGAAGCTATTCAAAGTTGGGCAATTCTTTGTCAAACTAGTTTTGACCAAGTTTCCGTTGCTCCAATAATGGGTATAACTTTTTGAGAATTATTTAAAAACTATATTTACACCTTATTAACATTATATTGGTCCATAAAAAGGCCGGTATTCATTCTAAAAGCTTTAAATCTCAATTTAAACCTTCATACGAATCTATTGAAAGTTTGGACGATCTTTGTAGTAGAAGTTTGCACAAGTTTTCCGTTGGATAAAAAATGGGTCTAACGTTCTTATATTAGGTTTATTACTATATTTATATATTTATCACTTCATATTGGACCAAAAAGAGGCCAACATTCTCTTCATACGAAGTTATTCAAAGTTGGCAATTCTTTGCCAAAGTAGTTTGGACCAAGATTCCGTTGCTCCAATAATGGGTATAACTTTTTGAGAATTATTTAAAGACTATATTTACACCTTATTAACTTTATATTGGTCCATAAAAAGGTCGGTATTCATTCTAAAAGCTTTAAATCTCAATTTAAACCTTCATACGAATCTATTGAAAGTTTGGACGATCTTTGTAGTAGAAGTTTGCACAAGTTTTCCGTTGGATCAAAAATGGGTCTAACGTTCTTATATTAGGTTTATTACTATATTTATATCTTTATCACTTCATATTGGTCCAAAAAAAGTCCAATATTCTCTTCATACGAAGCTATTCAAAGTTGGGTTGTTCTTTGTTAAAGTAGTTTGGACCAAGTTTCCGTTGCTCCAATAATGGGTATAACTTTTTGAGAATTATTTAAAAACTATATTTACACCTTATTAACTTTATATTGGTCCATAAAAAGGCCGGTATTCATTCTAAAAGCTTTAAATCTCAATTTAAACCTTCATACGAATCTATTGAAAGTTTGGACGATCTTTGTCGTAGAAGTTTGCACAAGTTTTCCGTTGGATCAAAAATGGGTCTAACGTTCTTCTATTAGGTTTATTACTATATTCATATCTTTATCACTTCATATTGGTCCAAAAAAAGGCCAATATTCTCTTCATACGAAGCTATTCAAAGTTGGGCAGTTCTTTGTCAAAGTAGTTTGGACCAAGTTTCCGCTGCTCCATTAATGGGTCTAACTTTTTGAGAATAATTTAAAAACTATATTTACACCTATATAATTTGTTATTGGTCCTAAAAAAGGCCGGTATTCATTCTAAAAGCTTTAAATCTCAATTTAAACCTTCATACGAATCTATTGAAAGTTTGGACGATCTTTGTAGTAGAAGTTTGCACAAGTTTTCCGTTGGATCAAAAATGGGTCTAACGTTCTTATATTAGGTTTATTACTATATTTATATCTTTATCACTTCATATTGGTCCAAAAAAAGTCCAATATTCTCTTCATACGAAGCTATTCAAAGTTGGGTTGTTCTTTGTCAAAGTAGTTTGGACCAAGTTTCCGTTGCTCCAATAATGGGTATAACTTTTTGAGAATTATTTAAAAACTATATTTACACCTTATTAACTTTATATTGGTCCATAAAAAGGCCGGTATTCATTCTAAAAGCTTTAAATCTCAATTTAAATCTTTATACGAATCTATTGAAAGTTTGGACGATCTTTGTAGTATAAGGTTGCACAAGTTTTCCGTTGGATCAAAAATGGGTCTAACGTTCTTATATTAGGTTTATTACTATATTTATATCTTTATCACTTCATATTGGTCCAAAAAAAGGCCAATATTCTCTTCATACGAAGCTATTCAAAGTTGGGCTGTTCTTTGTCAAAGTAGTTTTGACCAAGTTTCCGTTGCTCCAATAATGGGTATAACTTTTTGAGAATTATTTAAAGACTATATTTACACCTTATTAACTTTATATTGGTCCATAAAAAGGTCGGTATTCATTCTAAAAGCTTTAAATCTCAATTGAAACCTTCATACGAATCTATTGAAAGTTTGGACGATCTTTGTAGTAGAAGTTTGCACAAGTTTTCCGTTGGATCAAAAATGGGTCTAACGTTCTTATATTAGGTTTATTACTATATTTATATCTTTATCACTTCATATTGGTCCAAAAAAAGTCCAATATTCTCTTCATACGAAGCTATTCAAAGTTGGGTTGTTCTTTGTTAAAGTAGTTTGGACCAAGTTTCCGTTGCTCCAATAATGGGTATAACTTTTTGAGAATTATTTAAAAACTATATTTACACCTTATTAACTTTATATTGGTCCATAAAAAGGCCGGTATTCATTCTAAAAGCTTTAAATCTCAATTTAAACCTTCATACGAATCTATTGAAAGTTTGGACGATCTTTGTCGTAGAAGTTTGCACAAGTTTTCCGTTGGATCAAAAATGGGTCTAACGTTCTTCTATTAGGTTTATTACTATATTCATATCTTTATCACTTCATATTGGTCCAAAAAAAGGCCAATATTCTCTTCATACGAAGCTATTCAAAGTTGGGCAGTTCTTTGTCAAAGTAGTTTGGACCAAGTTTCCGCTGCTCCATTAATGGGTCGAACTTTTTGAGAATAATTTAAAAACTATATTTACACCTTTATAACTTTATATTGGTCCAAAAAAAGGTTGGTATTCATTCTAAAAGCTTTAAATCTCAATTTAAACCTTCATACGAATCTATTGAAAGTTTGGACGATCTTTGTAGTAGAAGTTTGCACAAGTTCTCCGTTGGATCAAAAATGGGTCTAACGTTCTTATATTAGGTTTATTACTATATTTATATCTTTATCACTTCATATTGGTCCAAAAAAAGGCCAATATTCTCTTCATACGAAGCTATTCAAAGTTGGGCAGTTCTTTGTCAAAGTAGTTTGGACCAAGTTTCCGCTGCTCCATTAATGGGTCTAACTTTTTGAGAATAATTTAAAAACTATATTTACACCTATATAATTTGTTATTGGTCCAAAAGAAGGCCGGTATTCATTCTAAAAGCTTTAAATCTCAATTTAAACCTTCATACGAATCTATTGAAAGTTTGGACGATCTTTGTAGTAGAAGTTTGCACAAGTTTTCCGTTGGATCAAAAATGGGTCTAACGTTCTTATATTAGGTTTATTACTATATTTATATCTTTATCACTTCATATTGGTCCAAAAAAAGTCCAATATTCTCTTCATACGAAGCTATTCAAAGTTGGGTTGTTCTTTGTCAAAGTAGTTTGGACCAAGTTTCCGTTGCTCCAATAATGGGTATAACTTTTTGAGAATTATTTAAAAACTATATTTACACCTTATTAACTTTATATTGGTCCATAAAAAGGCCGGTATTCATTCTAAAAGCTTTAAATCTCAATTTAAATCTTCATACGAATCTATTGAAAGTTTGGACGATCTTTGTAGTATAAGGTTGCACAAGTTTTCCGTTGGATCAAAAATGGGTCTAACGTTCTTATATTAGGTTTATTACTATATTTATATCTTTATCACTTCATATTGGTCCAAAAAAAGGCCAATATTCTCTTCATACGAAGCTATTCAATGTTGGGCTGTTCTTTGTCAAAGTAGTTTTGACCAAGTTTCCGTTGCTCCAATAATGGGTATAACTTTTTGAGAATTATTTAAAAACTATATTTACACCTTATTAACTTTATATTGGTCCATAAAAAGGCCGGTATTCATTCTAAAAGTGTAAGACCCGTGATTTCACTGTGCGGTTTTCCTAAGGAACTTTAGCGTCGGCTAAGTTTTAGGGTTTTTAGTAGAACGGTTTTGTGTGTATCGTCGTATAAATGAGATTTTTGCTGTAATTGAGCCTGTTTTGTGCTCGTGCGCTGGAAAGGCACAGACTTTCAGGTCGTGATCCTCTTTTGTGAATAAGAAGGTTGGGGTGGTTTCAGAATAACGAGTTTTAGATTATTCTTGTTTTTGGAAAAACGAGTAGGATTTTACCCGTTGTTGTAAAATTTTACTGCGTCCGTTTTAAGTGAGGTTTCGGATGGGAGTTTCATATATCTGCGTGAGTTAGGATATGTCCTGAGATTAATTTTCTAAGGTATGGAAGAAAATTACAGTCGCGGAAAAAGATTCGGCGATAAGTTTTGGAATGGAAAAACGATAGACGTTCTTTCTGTAGGTTTTCTGTTTTTGCGAGTTTCGTTCGTCGCGATGCGCGAGAACTGAGCGTGCGTTTCGTTGTAAGAGGTTGTGGGAAATATCTTGTGAGGATAGACTTGGATTGATCCAAGTGCTAGGATTTTGTCTTGAATCTTTATACTATTTGATCCAAAGGCTAATATGAAACAAGACCATTATTTAGTAGACTTTTGGTCACATTTGGACTTAGAAAATAAATCACAAACTCACTCCTTTCTCTCTTTTTGGCCGTGGCATTTTCTAAGTGTAAGGGTGAGGAACAAAATTCAATCCTTCACCATTTCAATCCATTTTAAGTTTGTGGGATCAAAGGAAAGTTGCAAGGAATCATCTCCTAAGGTAACTAGAACCTCTTCCCTTCTCTTTGCTAGCCAAACTCTTGGAGTTTGATGGTTTATTAGTTGATGTTCATGAGATGGAATATTTTAGGAATTGGTTTTGAATGGTTATTTGTTCCATGAAAGTTGTTCATGAGTGAATATCTAGGATGTTTAAGCTTAGTTATTTTGATTTCCATGGTTGGATGAGAATCTCATGAAAATTCTTGTTAGAGTTTGATAAGAAAAACTTAAATTGTTCAAGAACATGAAGTTTTGTTTAGAGTTTGTGTTAATGATGTTGTTTTTGAGCTTTTAAGTGAAATGGATATATGAGAAATCATTTTGTTTTGAGAAACAAGAAAATTTTATTTTGTGTGTGTTCTTGACAATTTTCTTGTTTGTGGTTTGTGTTATGAAAATGTATTGGTTGTTCAAAACAATGATTTTGGGAACTAAAGGATAAATCCTATGGTTTTAGAATGGAAAATTTTGGGTGCTAACCATGTTTTGTTGTTTTTGGCCGTGGCCTATATGTGTGTATAACAATGGGATTTCAAATTTTTAAGTCCTAAATTGGAAGGCAATGATCATAGGTTTAAGTGAATGATCATGGTTTTAAAAAGGGATGATTAATGTGGTTTTATGTGAAAAGAAAAGATTTGCGAAGTTTTGAAGAAAAAATGACATTCTTGGATTCGAAATGATTTGGTGTGAGTGTTGGATCAATTTGAGAAATTAGAAATGGTTTAAGTGTTTTACACTATGTTTGACTTTGAAAAACAATGGTTTTGGAATAATTCCAATTCTGGCCGAAACTGGAAGGGCATTTTCGTCCATTTTAAATGTTATATTTTGTCATAGAAATTTGATCATTCAATCCGTTTTTTCGAGACGAAGATTTCGGCGTATGGCTCGTCTCGATCGGATAAAAATTGAATGAGCTATGACCATTTTATTTGGTAAGAAAAACTTGTAACTTGTGTTGCAAGAAAACTTTATTTTCTGTGAAATTTCTCGAAGAGTTGTTGGGTTGTTTTCAAATGGTTTTAGTGTGTGGAATTGATTGTTTTGGTGTTGGAAACAAAAGTATTTCATAGTATGTTTTGAAACGAAAATATTTTCGTGTAGCGAAAAATAGTGTATTTAATTTCGGAAATTTTTAATCACTATGGGGAGGACTCGAAATCACTATCCGAGAGTGTTAGAAAGTACCTTAAGCCTCCCTAGATTTTAGAGAACAAGTTTCGTTTCGATAGGATACGTTGGGAGTATTTTATTGATTGTACGCTGCTTATATTTTAGGTAGCGTGAATTGTAGAATTTCGCGAGAAAAGTTAACGGAAGCTTGCCGAGGTAAGGGCATCACTTTATTTCTGTCTTTTCACTGAGTTATAACATGTTTGTTGGTTATTTTCGGTGATGCGTGTTTGTGTGTTTGGCATGTATGTGTTATGTATTCTCGTGATGAGAAAGTGTTTACAATACATGCGTTGTTTTACATATGATTGGAGATGTATGTATGAACATGTGGGTGAATACATATGATTGGAAATGTATGTATGTTTGTTGTGGTTTGTTACATATGATTGGATATGTATGTATGTTGTTGGGATGGTTTACATATGCTAGGGAGGTATGTATTTGTTGCATTAGTATACATGGGGAATCGTATGCTCATGCATTGTTAGTGCGTAGTGGCGGGAGTGGATTACGAGGTGTGGTTGCGGGAGTGGACCCACCTGATTCTTATAGGGTTTTATTGAGTTCAATACATGGTTGCGGGAGTGGACCATGGGGTGTGATTGCGGGAGTGGATCCACCTTAATCCTTTGTGATTTTGTTGAGTTCGATACATGGTTGCGGGAGTGGACCATGGGGTGTGATTGCGGGAGTGGATCCACCTTAACCTTGTGATTTCGTTGGTGTTTTAGTAGGGGTTGGACCTACAGTTCCGGAACTCATGCATTGTGGTAGCTAGGGTTAGTACCACGCTCATTGTAGAGTTTGCATTGATAGGCTATGTGTGCATTGCTTTTATGAACCCGTTGGTGGGAGATTGTCTATGTGTTTATAGAGCTTTCTCTGTTGGTTGGTGTATGTTTGGTATGTGTATATCTCTCGCGCCGGTTATATATATATATATATACTTTTATTTTGTGGTGACCCTTTCTTTCATTTGCGGGCTCATCCCACCCAGATGATGGGTTAGGTCGTGGTGACGACGGTGGCTGTTTCAGGCCCCAGTGAGTGGTTGGAGCTTTAGCTTAGTTAGACTATGCGCCGGTGTGGGTTGTACACCGTGCTTTTTGGGTTTAGGCATAGGATTCTAACTTGTTTTGTTGTAAGTATTTGAATACTTAGACTTGGATTGTAATTATTCAGGAGTACACTTTGCTTGTCGAAGCACCTTATGGTAATGAGTTCTTTTGTATATTTGAATGCCGGCTCATTGAAAAATATTCTATGCGCACTCTGAGTGTTAGTTGAAAAAGAAAAAAAAATATTGACTTTTTGGCCTTTGAAAAACGGGCTGTTACAAAAAGCTTTAAATCTCAATTTAAACCTTCATACGAATCTATTGAAAGTTTGGACGATCTTTGTCGTAGAAGTTTGCACAAGTTTTCCGTTGGATCAAAAATGGGTCTAACGTTCTTCTATTAGGTTTATTACTATATTTATATCTTTATCACTTCATATTGGTCCAAAAAAAGTCCAATATTCTCTTCATACGAAGCTATTCAAAGTTGGGTTGTTCTTTGTCAAAGTAGTTTGGACCAAGTTTCCGTTGCTCCAATAATGGGTATAACTTTTTGAGAATTATTTAAAAACTATATTTACACCTTATTAACTTTATATTGGTCCATAAAAAGGCCGGTATTCATTCTAAAAGCTTTAAATCTCAATTTAAACCTTCATACGAATCTATTGAAAGTTTGGACGATCTTTGTCGTAGAAGTTTGCACAAGTTTTCCGTTGGATCAAAAATGGGTTTAACGTTCTTCTATTAGGTTTATTACTATATTCATATCTTTATCACTTCATATTGGTCCAAAAAAAGGCCAATATTCTCTTCATACGAAGCTATTCAAAGTTGGGCAGTTCTTTGTCAAAGTAGTTTGGACCAAGTTTCCGCTGCTCCATTAATGGGTCTAACTTTTTGAGAATAATTTAAAAACTATATTTACACCTTTATAACTTTATATTGGTCCAAAAAAAGGTCGGTATTCATTCTAAAAGCTTTAAATCTCAATTTAAACCTTCATACGAATCTATTGAAAGTTTGGACGATCTTTGTAGTAGAAGTTTGCACAAGGTTTCCGTTGGATCAAAAATGGGTCTAACGTTCTTATATTAGGTTTATTACTATATTTATATCTTTATCACTTCATATTGGTCCAAAAAAAGCAAATATTCTCTTCATACGAAGCTATTCAAAGTTGGGCTGTTCTTTGTCAAAGTAGTTTGGACCAAGTTTCCGTTGCTCCAATAATGGGTAGAACTTTTTGAGAATTATTTAAAAACTATATTTACACCTTATTAACTTTATATTGGTCCATAAAAAGGCCGGTATTCATTCTAAAAGCTTTAAATCTCAATTTAAACCTTCATACGAATCTATTGAAAGTTTGGACGATCTTTGTAGTAGAAGTTTGCACAAGGTTTCCGTTGGATCAAAAATGGGTCTAACGTTCTTATATTAGGTTTATTACTATATTTATATCTTTATCACTTCATATTGGTCCAAAAAAAGCAAATATTCTCTTCATACGAAGCTATTCAAAGTTGGGCTGTTCTTTGTCAAAGTAGTTTGGACCAAGTTTCCGTTGCTCCAATAATGGGTAGAACTTTTTGAGAATTATTTAAAAACTATATTTACACCTTATTAACTTTATATTGGTCCATAAAAAGGCCGGTATTCATTCTAAAAGCTTTAAATCTCAATTTAAACCTTCATACGAATCTATTGAAAGTTTGGACGATCTTTGTAGTAGAAGTTTGCACAAGTTCTCCGTTGGATCAAAAATGGGTCTAACGTTCTTCTATTAGGTTTATTACTATATTCATAGCTTTATCACTTCATATTGGTCCAAAAAAAGGCCAATATTCTCTTCATACGAAGCTATTCAAAGTTGGGCAGTTCTTTGTCAAAGTAGTTTGGACCAAGTTTCCGCTGCTCCATTAATGGGTTTAACTTTTTGAGAATAATTTAAAAACTATATTTACACCTATATAATTTGTTATTGGTCCAAAAAAAGGCCGGTATTCATTCTAAAAGCGTTAAATCTCAATTTAAACCTTCATACGAATCTATTGAAAGTTTGGACGATCTTTGTAGTAGAAGTTTGCACAAGTTTTCCGTTGGATCAAAAATGGGTCTAACGTTCTTATATTAGGTTTATTACTATATTTATATCTTTATCACTTCATATTGGTCCAAAAAAAGTCCAATATTCTCTTCATACGAAGCTATTCAAAGTTGGGTTGTTCTTTGTCAAAGTAGTTTGGACCAAGTTTCCGTTGCTCCAATAATGAGTAGAACTTTTTGAGAATTATTTAAAAACTATATTTACACCTTATTAACTTTATATTGGTCCATAAAAAGGCCGGTATTCATTCTAAAAGCTTTAAATCTCAATTTAAATCTTCATACGAATCTATTGAAAGTTTGGACGATCTTTGTAGTATAAGGTTGCCCAAGTTTTTCGTTGGATCAAAAATGGGTCTAACGTTCTTATATTAGGTTTATTACTATATTTATATCTTTATCACTTCATATTGGTCCGAAAAAAGGCAAATATTCTCTTCATACGAAGCTATTCAAAGTTGGGCTGTTCTTTGTCAAAGTAGTTTGGACCAAGTTTCCGTTGCTCCAATAATGGGTAGAACTTTTTGAGAATTATTTAAAAACTATATTTACACCTTATTAACTTTATATTGGTCCTTAAAAAGGCCGGTATTCATTCTAAAAGCTTTAAATCTCAATTTAAACCTTCATACGAATCTATTGAAAGTTTAGACGATCTTTGTAGTAGATGTAACACCCCAAAATTTAGAAATAGTTATTTATTTAGAATATGGTTTATTTAGGTGTTTATGTGCTAAGTAAATTATTTGATAAGTTAGAATTTATTTAATTTAGTGAGAACAAGAGAATTATTTGAAAAATAGAATTAATTAAGATATATTTTAGAGATATAATTTAGAGATATATTTTAGGAATATTTTATGAAAATAAAAGATTAGATTTTTATGAAAAATAAGATGAGAGTTTTTAGGAAAATATATTGTGGAAACAAATCCGATAAGAATATCTTTTCTTCTAGGAAAAGAAACCTAGTTAGTTGCTTATAAATAGACTAAAGTGAGAAGAAATTAGGAGAGCAAAATCAAATAGAAACCTGAGGAGACCTTGGAGAGCTAGGGCAGCACGAGGGATCGCCAACAATCAATCATTAAAGAATTTCAGCATAATCGAGGTAAGGGGGGAGATTGTTCACGCATAGGGGTAGTGTTAACCATAAGAATAGTCGAGGGGACCTTGCCCTCCTTCCCATTCCCTTTTATTTTCCCTTTTTTTTTTTTTCTTTCTTTTGATGATCATGATTTTCTATAAATTCCTTTTAATTGTTGTTGTTGTTGTTGTTGTTGTTTATTTTATAATTTGAAGTTCTGGAAACTATAAGTAAAGGAGTTTAACCATCTCAATAGAAATCTTTGAATTTTATAGTAATTAAGCGAGGCTTTTCTCTTTCTATTCTGGACATTCAATTACTTGTTGTTGTTTGTGTTGCTGTTTGATTACCTTAAAATTTAAAGAGTAGCTTCCGAATAAATCATTAAAATCAAATGAGATTAAAGTATAATGATGATCATAAGATAAAATATACTTGTTTATATCCCTATGTACGATCGAGATCATGCTTGTAGGAAGAAGTGAAATTCTATTTTTTCGATCTTGATTATTCAACGTGATGTGTGCCTTGTTGGGTCTTTAATTTTAATGGTCATTACGGTAGATTAAGAAGAAGCCCTATAGTATTGTAGGAGCATGCTTTTATAATAAGCACTCATATTAGTACAACTTGGTCACATGTCAGTGAGTTTAATCCTAAGTTCTAGTTCATTGGATTTATCCATTAATCATGCTATAAGATGTATTTTCAATTCCGAGTTTTCGAGTATTTACAGAATTAAGTTTTAAAGTCATAGATGTTGTTTCGAGACTGTTTTAGAAAATACTAGTGATTAAAGTATTTTTTTAAAATAAATTAACTTAATTGATCTTTGAGAAGCAAAGTTTATTAAACTAGTTTTGTGTCGGGGCTGTTTTGGGATAGTCCTAGTTACTAGTTAGAGAAGTTAAAAGTATAATTAAAAAGATTCAAGTGATAGTTGTAAGTGTAATTGGAGTTGGATCTATTTTGTGTTAATTAATTTGGTGTTGCGTTTAATTGATGTCGAGTTTATTTGGTGTTGAGTGTAATTGGCGTTGATTTTATTTGGTGTTGAGTTTCCTTAAGAATTAAATATTGTAGTTTGTTGAATAATGACGTTGATTGAATACTGTAGCCAGATATGGCAATGAAGTAGTAATATTATAGCCAGATATGGCAATGAAGTAGTAATATTGTAGCCAGATATGGCAATGAAGTTGTAATACTGTAGCCAGATATGGCAATGAAGGAGTAACAATGTAGCCAGATATGGCAATGAAGGAGTAATATTGTAGCCAGATATGGCAATGAAGGAGTAATAATGTAGCCAAATATGGCAATGAAGTTGCAATGATGTTGTTAGCTACGATGTAGCAATGAAGATGTTAATGATGTTGTGATAGTGATTACATTTATGAGTTGTGTTTGTTTATGTGTTTGATCGTCCCATAGGATGATATTGTTGTGTTTATGTTTTCCCTATTCTTGTGTGTTAATACACCGATGCCTTGTGTGAATGTATTCTCACCCCTTGCTTTTTGTCTTGTCTGGCTTGGCCCTGCGATTGTAAAATCGCAGTATCTACAGGTTATCGAGTTTCGAGTTCGAGTCAAGTGGAAGCCCGCTCTGATTGTGACACTTGGGAAAGAGTCTTAGAGTCTATAATGTTTCGCTACTTTATTTTTAAAGCTAATGTATTTTATTATAAAAGAAGTTACTATGTTTCACCTTTATAATAATTTTTAAATAATTTTGACATTGAGTCCAATTTTATAGTTATTTTATCCGCTGCATGATGTCTCTTAAAAGGAATTTTCGAAACAGTATTTTTAAAATTATAATATTAATAGTCTCGGGTTCGGGGCGTTACAGTAGAAGTTTGCACAAGTTCTCCGTTGGATCAAAAATGGGTCTAACGTTCTTATATTAGGTTTATTACTATATTTATATCTTTATCACTTCATATTGGTCCAAAAAAAGGCCAATATTCTCTTCATACGAAGTTATTCAAAGTTTGGCAGTTCTTTGTCAAAGTAGTTTGGACCAAGTTTCCGCTGCTCCATTAATGGGTTTAACTTTTTGAGAATAATTTAAAAACTATATTTACACCTATATAATTTGTTATTGGTCCAAAAAAAGGCCGGTATTCATTCTAAAAGCTTTAAATCTCAATTTAAACCTTCATACTGAAGGTGGAAAAACACAAGAAGGGGGGGTTGAATTGTGTTTTAAAAAATAAAAATTTTTGCCTAATAGCGACTAAGTATGCAGCGGATAAAAACACAAATTAACGAGAGGGTGCTGAGAGAGAGAAAGAAAGACACAGAATTTATCCTGGTTCCCCTCACAAATCGAGAGTACGCCAGTCCCCTTGTTACTAACAAGAGATTTTCACTATAATCTACTAAAGATTACAAATTGCTCAAGCACACTCGCAAGAGACTTCTCAGGTGCTCAAGTTTCACTAAACAAGAGACTTCTCAAATGCTCAAGTTAAACTTAACAAGAGACTTCTCAAACAAACTTAAGAATAAGAATGAATGTTAAGGAACACTTGATATACTATCAGAGGTGTTTACAAAATACAACTCAATTTGTTCTAAGACTTAGAATGACAGATTTAAAATATGATGTCAGAATGCTTCTTAGTCTTTGAACTCAGTAATAGAACAGTAGTGGGAACAGTAGTCATTTCTTCCATTTGAGTCTTCTATTTATACTTGGAGGAAGATGATGACCGTTGCAGAGAGAGAGGTGCCAGCTGGAATTTACTCGTACAATTGATAGCTGTATATTGCCTTCTTTGGTAAGGAATTCCAATTCCACTACCTAGCTATTCAATTTATCACTCCTCCATTTTGAGTAATAATAGTACGATAGTACAATCCTCAAATGCGCTCCACTTATGGATAAGGTTAACGTTGTACCAACGTATATTCCTTCCTGTGGATGTGACAGAGCCTTGAAGTGGATTGTTCTTCAATCATTAGTTCTATATAGGTCAGCTCTTGAGTGACGCAAATTCCTTTTGCTTCTGATGCTGTTGCCATAGCTTCTTGAGGTCTTTTAGCTTCTGAGTCCTTCAGAGCCTTGTTTTATCCTCAGAGTCACTTTCTTCAGCATTCAAAATTTAAGCTTCTGACGAACAGTGTCGTGCTTTCAGAGCTTGTTTTGACTGGCTTCTCTGCTACTATTTATAGTGCTTCTGAATGAATTTTGACTTATAATTCTGCACACTAGAATAATCATTAGTAATACCAATTGCAATTTTAATACTTTGTTATCATCAAAACTACTTAAAACATTAGAGGTTCATGTCAGACCCACTTTGTTCCAACAATCTCCCCCTTTTTGATGATGACAAACCAAAGCATTAAAATTCAATTGTTGTTGATTTAATTTAATTATGATGACTTCAGGTTTCAAAGGTTTGCAATCTCCCCCTGAGTCTGATAATCCATAAGGGTAGGTTTGTAAGCTCCCCCTAAGTTTTATCCATAATTAATTAAAACAGTTTAAGAGTTGATTTATTAACTTAAAATAAATGTTCATATTTAACTCTCAGAAGCATAGTTTTGCAAGCTTTGCTTCTTAGAGTTTGATAATGCTCAGAAGCGGTTTGCAAGCTCTTCTGACATTGTCTATGAATTTTATTTTAGGTTCTTAAATTTTCTCCCCTTTCAATAATCGTTCAGAATGAGAAAGAATCATAAGAGATAAATATTGATTCATAATGTATTTAACATAACAGTTTCAGATTGAGCAGTATATGAATGAATCAACATTAATTTTAACGCTACTCTTACTCCCCCTTTTGGCATCAGTCAAAAAGACACAGAAAACCAAGCAGTCAAATGCGTCATAACAAGGCAGTCAAGTCAAAAAGTGATGACAACTAAATTCATTTAATGAATTGTGTTGAAAACCGTCCTGACAAGAGAGCTTGATGACACTATAAAAAGGGATGATTCCTCTCATTTTACTCATCCAGAGTAATCAAGTAACATCAAAAGAAAAACATACAATGGAAAGGCAGGTTACCAAGGATGCTTCAGGCTCAAAAAAAGAGAGCAAGAAGGGAGCAGAGCCCTGGCGCTGCGAAGAAAACAGGCTACGATATGAGAGAAACAAGGAAGAACTTATTTTAACAGAGTCATAGGAGGAAGAATTGGGCTCTGATCTGGAAGAGTTCTTATGGACATATGAAGATAATCTAGCAGATTATCCAGCTGAGGTTCAGAAGCTTGCTGATGAAGCACTATCTCTTCTCAAGGAGAAACTGAAGAGTATAGAATCAGAGGCTTCTAAATCGAAGCCTTAGGCTAGATGCAATCATATGTAATAAAGAATCTTTCTATTAATAATAAAAGTTGTTCCTCTACCTATCTCTCTCTCTTTTAAGCTTGCTTTCTTTTTATATACCACATAAGTATTGTCAGAACACCAGTTACCAGACACGCCTCATTCGGTATTGGTGCCCCGTTGTTAAACAGGCTTTAATACTAAGAAGCTATTTCATGAGTAAACAGGAGTACTGATGAGAGGGACTCTTAGGTTTTGAAAATCCTAGGCTTATTAGTTTAAATACTAAGATGCTCTTCAGCATCTTTCACTAGAGTCAGAATTCTCAAGAGTACCAGACAATATTATGGTATATAGAAAAGTTAAATTTTGAAAAACAAAGATAAAACAATCATATAAGCAAATAACAAACACACACATATGGATAATATAGATATGAATTAAAAGAAAATTATCCAAAAATTACACAAGAACTTAACAATACAACAAGTGCTCAAACATAAGGGTTAAGGTTTGGGTTGCTGTTGAGTAAGCTTCAGAAGAAGTTCCATCATTGCATCTATCTTCTTGTTTGTAGCTTCACCAGATCTGTTCATGTCTTCTCTTATATCGGCCCTGAATTCATCCATTTCATTTCTTAGTTCCTCTCTTATGTCATGCTTGATTACATCCAGAGCTTCTTGCATAACAGAGGGTATAGCAGATGAAGAAGAGCCTTGGACAAGTATTGGTGGAGATCTTGGAGGAGATGAAGCAACAATGGGAGCTTTTCCTTTATCAGAATCTGGTTTACCAAGGTTCTGATCATTCATAACAGTATCTTCTGTAGCTCCTTGATTCTCAAGAATCTTATTAGTCTCAATGACAGCAATGTGAACAGCTCTATCAACCAATAAGTTTAAGGCTTCTTGTTCAGCAAGCCTCTGACGTTCCATTTCAGCAGCTATCCTAGCCTGCTCTTCATCCAAAGATCTTCTCATACTTTCATCAACAGCAGCTAAAAAGGCTACCCTCTGACATTCTTCTTCATGGTTGAAGAATGTGAGCCTTGGAGCACATGTCCTCTCAGCAATCTCAAATAGTTCCCGTACAGTGTTTGCTCCTCTACCCTTAATCTTACCCTTCAGATGAGTACTGAGAATCCTTAAAGATTCACCAAATAAGTACTCTAATTTCCTGACATCAGCATCCAAATCAGAGGGAAAGATAAGAGCTTCTTCCTCTCTGTGTTTGAACCTCTTAAGTCTAATACCTATAGCATTGTTTAGCAGCTCAAGATTTGGTTCAGAGTCAGAATTGAAAAAGGGTAAGGATGAGTCAAAGGGAATGGTTGGTTCAGGTTTCTTTCTTTTGAGTTCAATAATTTTGATTTTGCTGAGATTTGGGGGTATGATATCATCATCAAGATTGATGGAATCCTTGAATATTTGATGTTCAGCTTTAGTTAGGTGTTGGTAAAGTTCAAGAACCTCTTCTAAAACTAGAGGTCTGTTGAGTGGGTCAGGGACAGGTTGTGGTGATTGATGTTGTTGTTCAGTCATGACATTGATTGGTGATGAGTGAGGTGTTTTTTGTTGTTCTTCAGAATGAGCAATTGGCTCATTCTGAACAGGGGTGAATGTAGGTGGATTTACCCGTGAGATGTGATCAAGTGAGGGAGGGGGTGTGTGAATGACCTGTGTGTTTTGTGTTTTATGGACGGTTGAATCATTTGTGAGATTCATGGATGGAAATTGATTTGGTGAATTTGGATTTGAGTTGGTAAATGCAACACCACACATGTGTTGTTCAAGATGTTCTATGACAGAACCTTGATTTGTGGATTGATGGAGAATGGTGGTGTCTACATTAATAGTAGGTTCTTCATCAGAAGAAAGATGAATGGGCTTTATGGTGATCTTCTTTGTGGTTTTCTTGAAAGAGGTTCTCTTTGGTGTAAGAGTTTTCTTTTGTTTTGGGTTGGATTCTCTGATGAGTGTAGCAATTAACTCATCTGAGGCAGTGCTGGTATCTGATGAAGATGATGATGATGGTTTGTGATCAGGTAAGACTACACTAATAGGAACAGTGAAGTCTATGGGTTGAGGTTGATTGGTAGATGATGGAGGTTGAGAAATAGATGGTTTAGCAATAGAGGGTTGAGGTTCAGAACCAATAACCTGAGCTACAGGAATGCTAGAAGTATTAGATTCAGAGATCTTACCTTTTGGTTTAGAAGCTCTGGTCTTTAGTCTCTTTGCAGGTTTAGCAGGGTTCTGATCTTCCTCAGAAGCTGAAGGCCTATCATGCCTTTTCTTTGTCCGCTTTTCCTTCTGAACAGCTTCAGTCATCATATTTTCAGCACCTTCCTCAATCTCATCAGCACTAGCATGTCCTTGATCATCAGAGCCTTCATCAATCATTTCTTGCTCAGTAGTTCTTGGCTTTCTTCTGCTCCTTGTAATATCTCTTGGTCCCTTGAAGATATCCCAATTAGGAACACTTACAACCATTTTCCTGGGCACACTGACCCCAGTTTCTCTTCTTACTGATTCAAGAAAGTTTTTGATGACCTCATCATTATCATGTTCTGATATGGTGGGAAACCCATCACACCAGAAGTACTTTTCGTACACTTGCTGTAGAGGTGTTCTCACTTGAATGATTTCTTCCTTGGTTTTTCTCTTCATGTTGACCAGAACTGATGCATCATACTTAGCAGTTTGGAAAACTCTAAGTTTTTCTTTGGCACTCACAATGTCTGTGAGTTTGGTTTGCCTTATCAGTTCTGAAATTAATCTTGGGTGATGAATGACCGATGGTATTTTAGTTCTACCCTCATTGATGGTAAGACACATGTGATCAAAAAGAATCTTAGCCAAATTAACTTTTACCCTCTTGTATAAGAACCAGATGAGATGTTTGTGTGGAATGGAGATGGTATCCAATCCACCTTTTCTGGTGAAGATAGTGGACAAACACATTCTGAAAGCAAATTCAAATGTGTTCTTCATGTGCATTACTTTTCCAAAATCCTTTTGTGTGCAACCAGATTTAAAGAGGTCCTGATGAATTGAATCCAAATGCTTGCTTCTCTTATCATACACTTCTATATCTTCTCCTTTGTTGTCTAAACCCAGAATCTTAGCAATGTGTGCCTGAGTTATCACAACATTGATTCCCAAAATATTTGACCTAATTTCCCTTTCTCTATAAGGTTTAAGACCAAGTTCCTTTCTTGTTTTCCCTCGTAATTCCTGGTTCTTCTCAACCATATCCTTGTATTCTTTATCAGCACTTGCTCTATCATACACTTTAGCCTTCTGCCAGAAATACTTCACTATGTCGTAGTATACGAAGCCATTAAGCATCTCAAAGTAATTTTGCCATTGTTGGTTGTAGAACAAGTATTGAATGTCAATCCCATTCGCTTTCAAACTTTCAAAATCCACGAACTTCTCAGTGAAGAAATCATAAGCATCTGGTCCAGCGTCAGTTTGATGATGTTCGTAGACTAGGTTATCTTTTGAATTGAGATCGATGATGGGTGGTAACGTAGGGTTAAAGGGTTCTTGAACGATTTCGTTTGATGAACGAGCAGCCATTGTTTCAGAAAAATGAGAAGATGAAGATTGGGAATTTTCTGTAAAGCCTAGGGTTGTGTAGGTAGTGATTTTGTGTAAAAAGTTGTGCAAGTGAGTGAAGTGACTTATAAATAGTAACTAGCACACATACATAGAGAAAGTAAACATTGGGAGGGAGCGCGAGCAGTTTTAAAAATTAAATAATATACTTAACTGCCATAATCATCATTAACTGTTCTCTGCCCGTCAGGATCTAGACACGTGTTGAAAAAGTTTAATCATAGCTGACGCGTGTATAGACAACTGTTGTACACTTACACGTACTTGAACGTTTTATTTCTAAAAGGTTCAGAGCCTCACTCATTTGTATCTGACACCTCATCAGAACCTGTTACTCTTCAGAGCCTAAATTATTCAGAGCTTCCCAAGGGATACTCTAAATTATAAGAGGTTCTGATAGAGGTTCAGATGCTAATTCTATTTCTACTTCTCAGAGCTAATTTTCTTCAGAGATATAGTGCATGTTCAAATTCTTTTTGATAAAATCAAATCTTTCAATAGCTAAAGGTTTAGTAAATATATCAGCCCATTGATGTTCAGTATCAATGAATTGAATATCTATTGTACCTTTCTGAACATGATCCCTTATAAAATGATGCTTTATTTCAATATGTTTAGCTCTTGAGTGTAGAATAGAGTTCTTAGACAAATGAATAGCAGCAGTATTGTCACAATATAGTGGAATACTCCTTTCAGCTATGTTATAATCTTCCAACTGATACTTCATCCAGAGAAGCTGTGTGCAGCATTTAGCAGCTGAGATGTATTCTGCTTCTGCTGTAGACAAAGCAATAGTTGTTTGTCTCTTACTGGCCCAAGATATGAGATTCTCACCAATGAATTGGCAATTTCCACTAGTGGATTTCCTCTCAATCTTATCACCAGCATAGTCAGCATCACAGAATCCAACTAGCTTACTATCTAGGGATTTTTTATAAAGAAGTCATAGATTAGTAGTTCCTTTCAGATATCTAAAGATCCTTTTAACAGCAGTTAAGTGAGGTTCTCTAGGATCTGACTGGAATCTTGCACACAAGCATACACTATATAGAATATCAGGTCTAGATGCTGTAAGGTAGAGTAAAGAACCAATCATACCTCGATACAGCTTCTGATCTACTTTGCTTCCTATCTCTTCTTTGCTTAAGCTGCTGGTAGGATGCATGGGTGTAGACATTATCTTGCAGTCATCAAGGTTGAACTTCTTCAGAAGCTCTTTTGTATACTTGCTTTGATGAATGTAAGTGCCATCTTTTCCTTGATTAATTTGGATTCCAAGGAAGAACTTCAATTCACCCATCATACTCATTTCAAATTCATCCTGCATAAGCTTAGAGAAATTCTTGCAAAGAGAAGCATTAGTTGAACCAAAAATTATATCATCTACATAAATTTGAATGATTAAGATATCTTTCTTAGATGTCTTTCTGAATAATGTATTGTCAATTTGACCTTTTTGAAAACCATTTTCTAAAAGGAAATTACTCAGTCTTTCATACCAAGCTCTTGGAGCTTGTTTGAGACCATAGAGTGATTTCTTAAGTTTATAAACATAATTAGGATTTTTCAAATCCTCAAAACCTGGGGGTTGTTTGACATATACTTCTTCAGAAATAACACCATTAAGAAAGGCGCTCTTAACATCCATTTGGTACAATGTGATTCCATTGTTAACAGCATATGAAAGAAGTAACCTGATTGCTTCCAGTCTTGCTACTGGAGCAAATGTTTCAGTGAAGTCTATACCTTCTTGCTGACTGTAGCCTTGTGCTACCAGTCTAGCTTTATTTCTTACCACTTCACCTTGTTCATTCATCTTGTTTCTAAATACCCACTTAGTTCCAATGATGTTCTTATGTGCTGGTCTTGGCACTAAGTCCCATACATCATTTCTTTGAAACTGATTGAGCTCATCCTGCATAGCTACAATCCATCCATCGTCCGTAAGTGCTTCATCAACATTCTTTGGTTCTATCATTGAGATTAGTCCCAGAAGAGAATCAAGTTGTTGATAGTCTGATCTTGTCTTTCTTGGACTTTCTTTGTTTCCAAGAATTAAGTCTTCTGGATGTGATGACCTATATTTGAACTTCCTTCTTGGAGCTTCATCAACATCAGCACTTGGTTGAGTGTCTTCTTCTGAAGTGTCATCATGTTCTTGTGATGCTTCTAATTGAGATGCTTCTTCAGCATCTTCTTCCAATACAGCTTCTGAAGCTTCAACAGCTTCTGATGCTTTTTCAGGTTCTGAATCGATGTATTGGTATGGAACACCTGCATAACTATTATCTTGCTCTGACATTTTACTGTCAGGCTCTTTATCATCAAATCTAACATGTATAGATTCTTCCACTGTGTTGGTTTCAGAATTATACACTCTGTATGCCTTTGAGCGTTCAGAGTAACCTATAAAGATTCCCTTACAAGCTTTGGCATCAAATTTTCTTTTGTAGGCCTTGTTGTTTAGAATGTAACATGTACATCCAAACTGATGAAAGTAAGAGATGTTGGGCTTTCTTCCTTTGAAGAGTTCATATGTTGTTAGATTCAATAGAGGTCTTATATAGATCCTATTTTGAATATAACAAGCTGTGTTTACAGCTTCTGCCCAGAAGTGCTTAGCAAGTTTTGTCTCGTGCATCATGGTTCTTGCCATTTCTTGTAAAGACCTGTTCTTTCTCTCTACAACACCATTTTGTTGTGGTGTTCTAGGAGCAGAGAACTCATGGACAATGCCATGATCTTCACAAAAAGTTGCAAATGGTTCATTTTCAAATTCACCACCATGATCACTTCTAACCTTTAAGATTTTGAGACTTTTCTCATTTTGCACTTGAGTGCAGAAGATGCTGAACACATCATATGCATCATCTTTCACTCTTAGAAACTTTACCCAAGTCCATCTACTGTAATCATCAACAATGACTAATCCATATTTCTTCCCATTGATTGAGGCAGTACTTACTGGACCAAACAAATCAATGTGAAGTAGTTCTAAGGGTCTTGAGGTAGAGACAATGTTTTTAGGTTTAAAAGAAGTTTTTGAAATTTTGCCAATCTGACAAGGACCACACAGAGCATCTGAATGATATTTAAGATTTGGCAGGCCTTTAACCAACTTTAGTTTGCTAAGCTTAGAGATTAATCTCCAGTTAGCATGACCTAAGCGTTGGTGCCAGACCCACTTTTCATCATTCAGAGATAGAAGACAAACTATCTTCTGCTCAGTGAGTTCTGACAGATTCACCTTATAAACATTACCTCTTCTTAATCCTTTAAACAATATGGACTTGTCAGAATCATTGATTACTGTACATGCCTCTTTATCAAATTTAACAATAAATCCGCTATCACAAAATTGACTAATGCTAAGCAGATTATGTTTGAGGCCATCAACTAACCAAACATTTTTAATTGAAAGAGAAGAGTTACCAACTATACCTGTACCAATGATCTTCCCTTTTTGGTTTCCTCCAAACCCCACAGTACCTCCCTCTTTCAGAGTCAGGGTTTGGAACATATGCCTTTCTCCCGTCATATGTCGTGAGCAGCCACTGTCCAGGTACCAGCATTGCTGCTTTGGCCTTCTTAGTGTGCAAACCTGAAGCAAATATTATTTGAGATTTTGGTACCCATATCTTTATGGGTCCTTTTATGTTAGTCTTTACAGGTCCAGGTGGTCTTTGTTTGAAAGACCTATCAGAGCCTCTAGAGTTAACCACCCTTGTTGAAAAGTTTTTGGGTTTAGTATAGCTCTTGAGCTTTGTTCTTGAATGTGTCAGAGCTTCTTTAGATTTAACATTAGCTTGAGACTTAACAATCTTAGGTTCTGAGGTTTTATCCTTCAGAGTCTTTGACTTTTGAGCCTCTGGTTTTGATGTTCTATTAGAAGCTGACTCATTTAGAACTTCTGATTGACTCTTTACAAAGACGACCTTAGGTTTTGATTTATCTATATTAGAGGACTTTGAAGATAATGGATTATCTTTAAAACGAGAGAATCCAAGACCTTCTCCTCTATTTCTACTTACATGATAAATCAAAGAGGCTATTTTACTTCTTTTCATTCCATTGATAAGGAATTCCTGAAGAGCAAATTCATGTTCTGGAGGAACCTTATCATCAAAAACATAATGAGTTTCCATAAATTCATTTCTTGATTTTAGAGACTCATTTTGTTCAATTATTTCATTTGCCTTTTCGGTCAGGTTGTTATAAGCCTTTTTAAGGACCTTACACTCACCTGCCTTTTTGGTTAAAAGTTTTAAGGCATCTTTTAAGGAATCTATTAATTCAGAACGAGAAAGTTTAGCAAGTACCTCATCTTCATCTTCTGAATCTGAGTCATCTTCGTGCTCAGAGTTCTCTTGGTCAGAAGTGGTTGCCATCAAGGCTAGGTTTGCTTCTTCTTCCCCATCAGAATCTGATTCCTGATCCAAATCATCCCAAGTGGCAAGGAACCCCTTTTTGAGCTTACTTTTGTATCTTTCTTTGTTAGAGGTTCTCTTGGATGATTTACTCAGGTTCTCTGGGCAGTCAGCAATGAAGTGTCCTGGTTTGTTGCACTTAAAACATTTGTTTTGTTCTTCCTTTTTATCCTTAGAGGTACCAACCTTCTTGGAAGAACCTCCAAACTTACCAGCATACTTCTTGCTTCTCTTAGCCCATTGCGATACTCTTGCAGCCATCAGAACCATTTCTTCTTCTTCATCAGAGTCCATCTCGTGACCTTCTTCAGAAGCTTCTTCATCAGATACTATAACCTTCGCCTTCAGAGCCTTAGAAGAACTCTTGGTGCTTAGTGCTATCCCTTTTAGCTTCTTAGTCGATTCATCAGTCATGAGTTCCATCTCATGACTCTTTAGAGAACTAACCAAGCTTTCAAGAGACACAGTATCTAAATCCTTAGATTCCTGAAACGCTGTCACTTTTGGTCTCCACTTTGGCGGCAAGCTTCTGAGTACTTTCCTTACATGATCAGCCTCAGTGTAGCTCTTATCTAAAACTTGAAGTCCAGAAACAAGAATTTGAAACCTAGAGAACATTGTCTCAATGTCCTCTCCGTCCTTCATTTTAAATAATTCATACTGATGTACTAACAAGTTAGCCTTAGCCTCCTTAACTTGTTTATTTCCTTCATACTTGGATTTAAGAGAATCCCAGATAGACTTAGCCGTTCTCTTATCTCCAATTTTCAAGTACTCATCATGAGAGATGGCATTTGTCATCATCCCTTTTACACTGTGGTGCTTCTTATATTCCAGCTTTTGAGTGGGTGTAAAAGCCTTCCTGTCTTTAGAGCTAACAACGCCTTCTAAGTCCATATTTTCAAAGTTCACTCCATCTTCTACCAAATCCCACAGATCACAATCAATCGCCATGATGTGACTGTACATCTTGGTTTTCCAGAATGGATAACCAGTCTCAGTTCCATTGAAAAAGGGAATTTTGTCAGAAGACCTTCTGTCTTTAGAATTAGAATCATAGTCAAATGGAACTTCATTGAGATTCTTCTCAGCAGACATGTTTTTCCTCCCTGAATCTTAACTGTTTCACTGATAGGTGAGAGTTAGGCAACAGCCCAGCTCCTGATACCAATTGAAGGTGGAAAAACACAAGAAGGGGGGGTTGAATTGTGTTTTAAAAAATAAAAATTTTTGCCTAATAGCGACTAAGTATGCAGCGGATAAAAACACAAATTAACGAGAGGGTGCTGAGAGAGAGAAAGAAAGACACAGAATTTATCCTGGTTCCCCTCACAAATCGAGAGTACTCCAGTCCCCTTGTTACTAACAAGAGATTTTCACTATAATCTACTAAAGATTACAAATTGCTCAAGCACACTCGCAAGAGACTTCTCAGGTGCTCAAGTTTCACTAAACAAGAGACTTCTCAAATGCTCAAGTTAAACTTAACAAGAGACTTCTCAAACAAACTTAAGAATAAGAATGAATGTTAAGGAACACTTGATATACTATCAGAGGTGTTTACAAAATACAACTCAATTTGTTCTAAGACTTAGAATGACAGATTTAAAATATGATGTCAGAATGCTTCTTAGTCTTTGAACTCAGTAATAGAACAGTAGTGGGAACAGTAGTCATTTCTTCCATTTGAGTCTTCTATTTATACTTGGAGGAAGATGATGACCGTTGCAGAGAGAGAGGTGCCAGCTGGAATTTACTCGTACAATTGATAGCTGTATATTGCCTTCTTTGGTAAGGAATTCCAATTCCACTACCTAGCTATTCAATTTATCACTCCTCCATTTTGAGTAATAATAGTACGATAGTACAATCCTCAAATGCGCTCCACTTATGGATAAGGTTAACGTTGTACCAACGTATATTCCTTCCTGTGGATGTGACAGAGCCTTGAAGTGGATTGTTCTTCAATCATTAGTTCTATATAGGTCAGCTCTTGAGTGACGCAAATTCCTTTTGCTTCTGATGCTGTTGCCATAGCTTCTTGAGGTCTTTTAGCTTCTGAGTCCTTCAGAGCCTTGTTTTATCCTCAGAGTCACTTTCTTCAGCATTCAAAATTTAAGCTTCTGACGAACAGTGTCGTGCTTTCAGAGCTTGTTTTGACTGGCTTCTCTGCTACTATTTATAGTGCTTCTGAATGAATTTTGACTTATAATTCTGCACACTAGAATAATCATTAGTAATACCAATTGCAATTTTAATACTTTGTTATCATCAAAACTACTTAAAACATTAGAGGTTCATGTCAGACCCACTTTGTTCCAACACATACGAATCTATTGAAAGTTTGGACGATCTTTGTAGTAGAAGTTTGCACAAGTTTTCTGTTGGATCAAAAATGGGTCTAACGTTCTTATATTAGGTTTATTACAATATTTATATCTTTATCACTTCATATTGGTCCAAAAAAAGTCCAATATTCTCTTCATACGAAGCTATTCAAAGTTGGGTTGTTCTTTGTCAAAGTAGTTTGGACCAAGTTTCCGTTGCTCTAATAATGGGTATAACTTTTTGAGAATTATTTAAAAACTATATTTACACCTTATTAACTTTATATTGGTCCATAAAAAGGCCGGTATTCATTCTAAAAGCTTTAAATCTCAATTTAAATCTTCATACGAATCTATTGAAAGTTTGGACGATCTTTGTAGTATAAGGTTGCACAAGTTTTCCGTTGGATCAAAAATGGGTCTAACGTTCTTATATTAAGTTTATTACTATATTTATATCTTTATCACTTCATATTGGTCCAAAAAAAGGCAAATATTCTCTTCATACGAAGCTATTCAAAGTTGGGCTGTTCTTTGTCAAAGTAGTTTGGACCAAGTTTCCGTTGCTCCAATAATGGGTAGAACTTTTTGAGAATTATTTAAAAACTATATTTACACCTTATTAACTTTATATTGGTCCATAAAAAGGCCGGTATTCATTCTAAAAGCTTTAAATCTCAATTTAAACCTTCATACGAATCTATTGAAAGTTTGGACGATCTTTGTAGTAGAAGTTTGCACAAGTTCTCCGTTGGATCAAAAATGGGTCTAACGTTCTTATATTAGGTTTATTACTATATTTATATCTTTATCACTTCATATTGGTCCAAAAAAAGGCCAATATTCTCTTCATACGAAGCTATTCAAAGTTGGGCAGTTCTTTGTCAAAGTAGTTTGGACCAAGTTTCCGCTGCTCCATTAATGGGTTTAACTTTTTGAGAATAATTTAAAAACTATATTTACACCTATATAATTTGTTATTGGTCCAAAAAAAGGCCGGTATTCATTCTAAAAGCGTTAAATCTCAATTTAAACCTTCATACGAATCTATTGAAAGTTTGGACGATCTTTGTAGTAGAAGTTTGCACAAGTTTTCCGTTGGATCAAAAATGGGTCTAACGTTCTTATATTAGGTTTATTACTATATTTATATCTTTATCACTTCATATTGGTCCAAAAAAAGTCCAATATTCTCTTCATACGAAGCTATTCAAAGTTGGGTTGTTCTTTGTCAAAGTAGTTTGGACCAAGTTTCCGTTGCTCCAATAATGGGTATAACTTTTTGAGAATTATTTAAAAACTATATTTACACCTTATTAACTTTATATTGGTCCATAAAAAGGCCGGTATTCATTCTAAAAGCTTTAAATCTCAATTTAAATCTTCATACGAATCTATTGAAAGTTTGGACGATCTTTGTAGTATAAGGTCGCACAAGTTTTCCGTTGGATCAAAAATGGGTCTAACGTTCTTATATTAGGTTTATTACTATATTTATATCTTTATCACTTCATATTGGTCCAAAAAAAGGCAAATATTCTCTTCATACGAAGCTATTCAAAGTTGGGGTGTTCTTTGTCAAAGTAGTTTGGACCAAGTTTCCGTTGCTCCAATAATGGGTAGAACTTTTTGAGAATTATTTAAAAACTATATTTACACCTTATTAACTTTATATTGGTCCTTAAAAAGGCCGGTATTCATTCTAAAAGCTTTAAATCTCAATTTAAACCTTCATACGAATCTATTGAAAGTTTAGACGATCTTTGTAGTAGAAGTTTGCACAAGTTCTCCGTTGGATCAAAAATGGGTCTAACGTTCTTATATTAGGTTTATTACTATATTTATATCTTTATCACTTCATATTGGTCCAAAAAAAGGCCAATATTCTCTTCATACGAAGCTATTCAAAGTTGGGCAGTTCTTTGTCAAAGTAGTTTGGACCAAGTTTCCGCTGCTCCATTAATGGGTTTAACTTTTTGAGAATAATTTAAAAACTATATTTACACCTATATAATTTGTTATTGGTCCAAAAAAAGGCCGGTATTCATTCTAAAAGCTTTAAATCTCAATTTAAACCTTCATACGAATCTATTGAAAGTTTGGACGATCTTTGTAGTAGAAGTTTGCACAAGTTTTCCGTTGGATCAAAAATGGGTCTAACGTTCTTATGTTAGGTTTATTACTATATTTATATCTTTATCACTTCATATTGGTCCAAAAAAAGTCCAATATTCTCTTCATACGAAGCTATTCAAAGTTGGGTTGTTCTTTGTCAAAGTAGTTTGGACCAAGTTTCCGTTGCTCCAATAATGGGTATAACTTTTTGAGAATTATTTAAAAACTATATTTACACCTTATTAACTTTATATTGGTCCATAAAAAGGCCGGTATTCATTCTAAAAGCTTTAAATCTCAATTTAAATCTTCATACGAATCTATTGAAAGTTTGGACGATCTTTGTAGTATAAGGTTGCACAAGTTTTCCGTTGGATCAAAAATGGGTCTAACGTTCTTATATTAGGTTTATTACTATATTTATATCTTTATCACTTCATATTGGTCCAAAAAAAGGCCAATATTCTCTTCATACGAAGCTATTCAAAGTTGGGCTGTTCTTTGTCAAAGTAGTTTGGACCAAGTTTCCGTTGCTCCAATAATGGGTATAACTTTTTGAGAATTATTTAAAAACTATATTTACACCTTATTAACTTTATATTGGTCCATAAAAAGGCCGGTATTCATTCTAAAAGCTTTAAATCTCAATTTAAACCTTCATACGAATCTATTGAAAGTTTGGACGATCTTTGTAGTAGAAGTTTGCACAAGTTCTCCGTTGGATCAAAAATGGGTCTAACGTTCTTATATTAGGTTTATTACTATATTTATATCTTTATCACTTCATATTGGTCCAAAAAAAGGCCAATATTATCTTCATACGAAGCTATTCAAAGTTGGGCAGTTCTTTGTCAAAGTAGTTTGGACCAAGTTTCCGCTGCTCCATTAATGGGTCTAACTTTTTGAGAATAATTTAAAAACTATATTTACACCTTTATAACTTTATATTGGTCCAAAAAAAGGTCGGTATTCATTCTAAAAGCTTTAAATCTCAATTTAAACCTTCATACGAATCTATTGTAAGTTTGGACGATCTTTGTAGTAGAAGTTTGCACAAGGTTTCCGTTGGATCAAAAATGGGTCTAACGTTCTTATATTAGGTTTATTACTATATTTATATCTTTATCACTTCATATTGGTCCAAAAAAAGTCCAATATTCTCTTCATACGAAGCTATTCAAAGTTGGGTTGTTCTTTGTCAAAGTAGTTTGGACCAAGTTTCCGTTGCTCCAATACTGGGTATAACTTTTTGAGAATTATTTAAAAACTATATTTACACCTTATTAACTTTATATTGGTCCTTAAAAAGGCCGGTATTCATTCTAAAAGCTTTAAATCTCAATTTAAACCTTCATACGAATCTATTGAAAGTTTAGACGATCTTTGTAGTAGAAGTTTGCACAAGTTCTCCGTTGGATCAAAAATGGGTCTAACGTTCTTATATTAGGTTTATTACTATATTTATATCTTTATCACTTCATATTGGTCCAAAAAAAGGCCAATATTCTCTTCATACGAAGCTATTCAAAGTTGGGCAGTTCTTTGTCAAAGTAGTTTGGACCAAGTTTCCGCTGCTCCATTAATGGGTTTAACTTTTTGAGAATAATTTAAAAACTATATTTACACCTATATAATTTGTTATTGGTCCAAAAAAAGGCCGGTATTCATTCTAAAAGCTTTAAATCTCAATTTAAACCTTCATACGAATCTATTGAAAGTATGGACGATCTTTGTAGTAGAAGTTTGCACAAGTTTTCCGTTGGATCAAAAATGGGTCTAACGTTCTTATGTTAGGTTTATTACTATATTTATATCTTTATCACTTCATATTGGTCCAAAAAAAGTCCAATATTCTCTTCATACGAAGCTATTCAAAGTTGGGTTGTTCTTTGTCAAAGTAGTTTGGACCAAGTTTCCGTTGCTCCAATAATGGGTATAACTTTTTGTGAATTATTTAAAAACTATATTTACACCTTATTAACTTTATATTGGTCCATAAAAAGGCCGGTATTCATTCTAAAAGCTTTAAATCTCAATTTAAATCTTCATACGAATCTATTGAAAGTTTGGACGATCTTTGTAGTATAAGGTCGCACAAGTTTTCCGTTGGATCAAAAATGGGTCTAACGTTCTTATATTAGGTTTATTACTATATTTATATCTTTATCACTTCATATTGGTCCAAAAAAAGGCAAATATTCTCTTCATACGAAGCTATTCAAAGTTGGGGTGTTCTTTGTCAAAGTAGTTTGGACCAAGTTTCCGTTGCTCCAATAATGGGTAGAACTTTTTGAGAATTATTTAAAAACTATATTTACACCTTATTAACTTTATATTGGTCCTTAAAAAGGCCGGTATTCATTCTAAAAGCTTTAAATCTCAATTTAAACCTTCATACGAATCTATTGAAAGTTTAGACGATCTTTGTAGTAGAAGTTTGCACAAGTTCTCCGTTGGATCAAAAATGGGTCTAACGTTCTTATATTAGGTTTATTACTATATTTATATCTTTATCACTTCATATTGGTCCAAAAAAAGGCCAATATTCTCTTCATACGAAGCTATTCAAAGTTGGGCAGTTCTTTGTCAAAGTAGTTTGGACCAAGTTTCCGCTGCTCCATTAATGGGTTTAACTTTTTGAGAATAATTTAAAAACTATATTTACACCTATATAATTTGTTATTGGTCCAAAAAAAGGCCGGTATTCATTCTAAAAGCTTTAAATCTCAATTTAAACCTTCATACGAATCTATTGAAAGTTTGGACGATCTTTGTAGTAGAAGTTTGCACAAGTTTTCCGTTGGATCAAAAATGTGTCTAACGTTCTTATGTTAGGTTTATTACTATATTTATATCTTTATCACTTCATATTGGTCCAAAAAAAGTCCAATATTCTCTTCATACGAAGCTATTCAAAGTTGGGTTGTTCTTTGTCAAAGTAGTTTGGACCAAGTTTCCGTTGCTCCAATAATGGGTATAACTTTTTGAGAATTATTTAAAAACTATATTTACACCTTATTAACTTTATATTGGTCCATAAAAAGGCCGGTATTCATTCTAAAAGCTTTAAATCTCAATTTAAATCTTCATACGAATCTATTGAAAGTTTGGACGATCTTTGTAGTATAAGGTCGCACAAGTTTTCCGTTGGATCAAAAATGGGTCTAACGTTCTTATATTAGGTTTATTACTATATTTATATCTTTATCACTTCATATTGGTCCAAAAAAAGGCAAATATTCTCTTCATACGAAGCTATTCAAAGTTGGGGTGTTCTTTGTCAAAGTAGTTTGGACCAAGTTTCCGTTGCTCCAATAATGGGTAGAACTTTTTGAGAATTATTTAAAAACTATATTTACACCTTATTAACTTTATATTGGTCCTTAAAAAGGCCGGTATTCATTCTAAAAGCTTTAAATCTCAATTTAAACCTTCATACGAATCTATTGAAAGTTTAGACGATCTTTGTAGTAGAAGTTTGCACAAGTTCTCCGTTGGATCAAAAATGGGTCTAACGTTCTTATATTAGGTTTATTACTATATTTATATCTTTATCACTTCATATTGGTCCAAAAAAAGGCCAATATTCTCTTCATACGAAGCTATTCAAAGTTGGGCAGTTCTTTGTCAAAGTAGTTTGGACCAAGTTTCCGCTGCTCCATTAATGGGTTTAACTTTTTGAGAATAATTTAAAAACTATATTTACACCTATATAATTTGTTATTGGTCCAAAAAAAGGCCGGTATTCATTCTAAAAGCTTTAAATCTCAATTTAAACCTTCATACGAATCTATTGAAAGTTTGGACGATCTTTGTAGTAGAAGTTTGCACAAGTTTTCCGTTGGATCAAAAATGGGTCTAACGTTCTTATGTTAGGTTTATTACTATATTTATATCTTTATCACTTCATATTGGTCCAAAAAAAGTCCAATATTCTCTTCATACGAAGCTATTCAAAGTTGGGTTGTTCTTTGTCAAAGTAGTTTGGACCAAGTTTCCGTTGCTCCAATAATGGGTATAACTTTTTGAGAATTATTTAAAAACTATATTTACACCTTATTAACTTTATATTGGTCCATAAAAAGGCCGGTATTCATTCTAAAAGCTTTAAATCTCAATTTAAATCTTCATACGAATCTATTGAAAGTTTGGACGATCTTTGTAGTATAAGGTTGCACAAGTTTTCCGTTGGATCAAAAATGGGTCTAACGTTCTTATATTAGGTTTATTACTATATTTATATCTTTATCACTTCATATTGGTCCAAAAAAAGGCCAATATTCTCTTCATACGAAGCTATTCAAAGTTGGGCTGTTCTTTGTCAAAGTAGTTTGGACCAAGTTTCCGTTGCTCCAATAATGGGTATAACTTTTTGAGAATTATTTAAAAACTATATTTACACCTTATTAACTTTATATTGGTCCATAAAAAGGCCGGTATTCATTCTAAAAGCTTTAAATCTCAATTTAAACCTTCATACGAATCTATTGAAAGTTTGGACGATCTTTGTAGTAGAAGTTTGCACAAGTTCTCCGTTGGATCAAAAATGGGTCTAACGTTCTTATATTAGGTTTATTACTATATTTATATCTTTATCACTTCATATTGGTCCAAAAAAAGGCCAATATTCTCTTCATACGAAGCTATTCAAAGTTGGGCAGTTCTTTGTCAAAGTAGTTTGGACCAAGTTTCCGCTGCTCCATTAATGGGTCTAACTTTTTGAGAATAATTTAAAAACTATATTTACACCTTTATAACTTTATATTGGTCCAAAAAAAGGTCGGTATTCATTCTAAAAGCTTTAAATCTCGATTTAAACCTTCATACGAATCTATTGTAAGTTTGGACGATCTTTGTAGTAGAAGTTTGCACAAGGTTTCCGTTGGATCAAAAATGGGTCTAACGTTCTTATATTAGGTTTATTACTATATTTATATCTTTATCACTTCATATTGGTCCAAAAAAAGTCCAATATTCTCTTCATACGAAGCTATTCAAAGTTGGGTTGTTCTTTGTCAAACTAGTTTGGACCAAGTTTCCGTTGCTCCAATAATGGGTATAACTTTTTGAGAATTATTTAAAAACTATATTTACACCTTATTAACTTTATATTGGTCCTTAAAAAGGCCGGTATTCATTCTAAAAGCTTTAAATCTCAATTTAAACCTTCATACGAATCTATTGAAAGTTTAGACGATCTTTGTAGTAGAAGTTTGCACAAGTTCTCCGTTGGATCAAAAATGGGTCTAACGTTCTTATATTAGGTTTATTACTATATTTATATCTTTATCACTTCATATTGGTCCAAAAAAAGGCCAATATTCTCTTCATACGAAGCTATTCAAAGTTGGGCAGTTCTTTGTCAAAGTAGTTTGGACCAAGTTTCCGCTGCTCCATTAATGGGTTTAACTTTTTGAGAATAATTTAAAAACTATATTTACACCTATATAATTTGTTATTGGTCCAAAAAAAGGCCGGTATTCATTCTAAAAGCTTTAAATCTCAATTTAAACCTTCATACGAATCTATTGAAAGTTTGGACGATCTTTGTAGTAGAAGTTTGCACAAGTTTTCCGTTGGATCAAAAATGGGTCTAACGTTCTTATGTTAGGTTTATTACTATATTTATATCTTTATCACTTCATATTGGTCCAAAAAAAGTCCAATATTCTCTTCATACGAAGCTATTCAAAGTTGGGTTGTTCTTTGTCAAAGTAGTTTGGACCAAGTTTCCGTTGCTCCAATAATGGGTATAACTTTTTGAGAATTATTTAAAAACTATATTTACACCTTATTAACTTTATATTGGTCCATAAAAAGGCCGGTATTCATTCTAAAAGCTTTAAATCTCAATTTAAATCTTCATACGAATCTATTGAAAGTTTGGACGATCTTTGTAGTATAAGGTTGCACAAGTTTTCCGTTGGATCAAAAATGGGTCTAACGTTCTTATATTAGGTTTATTACTATATTTATATCTTTATCACTTCATATTGGTCCAAAAAAAGGCCAATATTCTCTTCATACGAAGCTATTCAAAGTTGGGCTGTTCTTTGTCAAAGTAGTTTGGACCAAGTTTCCGTTGCTCCAATAATGGGTATAACTTTTTGAGAATTATTTAAAAACTATATTTACACCTTATTAACTTTATATTGGTCCATAAAAAGGCCGGTATTCATTCTAAAAGCGTTAAATCTCAATTTAAACCTTCATACGAATCTATTGAAAGTTTGGACGATCTTTGTAGTAGAAGTTTGCACAAGTTCTCCGTTGGATCAAAAATGGGTCTAACGTTCTTATATTAGGTTTATTACTATATTTATATCTTTATCACTTCATATTGGTCCAAAAAAAGGCCAATATTCTCTTCATACGAAGCTATTCAAAGTTGGGCAGTTCTTTGTCAAAGTAGTTTGGACCAAGTTTCCGCTGCTCCATTAATGGGTCTAACTTTTTGAGAATAATTTAAAAACTATATTTACACCTTTATAACTTTATATTGGTCCAAAAAAAGGTCGGTATTCATTCTAAAAGCTTTAAATCTCAATTTAAACCTTCATACGAATCTATTGTAAGTTTGGACGATCTTTGTAGTAGAAGTTTGCACAAGGTTTCCGTTGGATCAAAAATGGGTCTAACGTTCTTATATTAGGTTTATTACTATATTTATATCTTTATCACTTCATATTGGTCCAAAAAAAGTCCAATATTCTCTTCATACGAAGCTATTCAAAGTTGGGTTGTTCTTTGTCAAAGTAGTTTGGACCAAGTTTCCGTTGCTCCAATAATGGGTATAACTTTTTGAGAATTATTTAAAAACTATATTTACACCTTATTAACTTTATATTGGTCCATAAAAAGGCCGGTATTCATTCTAAAAGCTTTAAATCTCAATTTAAATCTTCATACGAATCTATTGAAAGTTTGGACGATCTTTGTAGTATAAGGTTGCACAAGTTTTCCGTTGGATCAAAAATGGGTCTAACGTTCTTATATTAGGTTTATTACTATATTTATATCTTTATCACTTCATATTGGTCCAAAAAAAGGCAAATATTCTCTTCATTCGAAGCTATTCAAAGTTGGGGTGTTCTTTGTCAAAGTAGTTTGGACCAAGTTTCCGTTGCTCCAATAATGGGTAGAACTTTTTGAGAATTATTTAAAAACTATATTTACACCTTATTAACTTTATATTAGTCCATAAAAAGGCCGGTATTCATTCTAAAAGCTTTAAATCTCAATTTAAACCTTCATACGAATCTATTGAAAGTTTAGACGATCTTTGTAGTAGAAGTTTGCACAAGTTCTCCGTTGGATCAAAAATGGGTCTAACGTTCTTATATTAGGTTTATTACTATATTTATATCTTTATCACTTCATATTGGTCCAAAAAAAGGCCAATATTCTCTTCATACGAAGCTATTCAAAGTTGGGCAGTTCTTTGTCAAAGTAGTTTGGACCAAGTTTCCGCTGCTCCATTAATGGGTTTAACTTTTTGAGAATAATTTAAAAACTATATTTACACCTATATAATTTGTTATTGGTCCAAAAAAAGGCCGGTATTCATTCTAAAAGCTTTAAATCTCAATTTAAACCTTCATACGAATCTATTGAAAGTTTGGACGATCTTTGTAGTAGAAGTTTGCACAAGTTTTCCGTTGGATCAAAAATGGGTCTAACGTTCTTATGTTAGGTTTATTACTATATTTATATCTTTATCACTTCATATTGGTCCAAAAAAAGTCCAATATTCTCTTCATACGAAGCTATTCAAAGTTGGGTTGTTCTTTGTCAAAGTAGTTTGGACCAAGTTTCCGTTGCTCCAATAATGGGTATAACTTTTTGAGAATTATTTAAAAACTATATTTACACCTTATTAACTTTATATTGGTCCATAAAAAGGCCGGTATTCATTCTAAAAGCTTTAAATCTCAATTTAAATCTTCATACGAATCTATTGAAAGTTTGGACGATCTTTGTAGTATAAGGTTGCACAAGTTTTCCGTTGGATCAAAAATGGGTCTAACGTTCTTATATTAGGTTTATTACTATATTTATATCTTTATCACTTCATATTGGTCCAAAAAAAGGCCAATATTCTCTTCATACGAAGCTATTCAAAGTTGGGCTGTTCTTTGTCAAAGTAGTTTGGACCAAGTTTCCGTTGCTCCAATAATGGGTATAACTTTTTGAGAATTATTTAAAAACTATATTTACACCTTATTAACTTTATATTGGTCCATAAAAAGGCCGGTATTCATTCTAAAAGCTTTAAATCTCAATTTAAACCTTCATACGAATCTATTGAAAGTTTGGACGATCTTTGTAGTAGAAGTTTGCACAAGTTCTCCGTTGGATCAAAAATGGGTCTAACGTTCTTATATTAGGTTTATTACTATATTTATATCTTTATCACTTCATATTGGTCCAAAAAAAGGCCAATATTCTCTTCATACGAAGCTATTCAAAGTTGGGCAGTTCTTTGTCAAAGTAGTTTGGACCAAGTTTCCGCTGCTCCATTAATGGGTCTAACTTTTTGAGAATAATTTAAAAACTATATTTACACCTTTATAACTTTATATTGGTCCAAAAAAAGGTCGGTATTCATTCTAAAAGCTTTAAATCTCAATTTAAACCTTCATACGAATCTATTGTAAGTTTGGACGATCTTTGTAGTAGAAGTTTGCACAAGGTTTCCGTTGGATCAAAAATGGGTCTAACGTTCTTATATTAGGTTTATTACTATATTTATATCTTTATCACTTCATATTGGTCCAAAAAAAGTCCAATATTCTCTTCATACGAAGCTATTCAAAGTTGGGTTGTTCTTTGTCAAAGTAGTTTGGACCAAGTTTCCGTTGCTCCAATAATGGGTATAACTTTTTGAGAATTATTTAAAAACTATATTTACACCTTATTAACTTTATATTGGTCCTTAAAAAGGCCGGTATTCATTCTAAAAGCTTTAAATCTCAATTTAAACCTTCATACGAATCTATTGAAAGTTTAGACGATCTTTGTAGTAGAAGTTTGCACAAGTTCTCCGTTGGATCAAAAATGGGTCTAACGTTCTTATATTAGGTTTATTACTATATTTATATCTTTATCACTTCATATTGGTCCAAAAAAAGGCCAATATTCTCTTCATACGAAGCTATTCAAAGTTGGGCAGTTCTTTGTCAAAGTAGTTTGGACCAAGTTTCCGCTGCTCCATTAATGGGTCTAACTTTTTGAGAATAATTTAAAAACTATATTTACACCTTTATAACTTTATATTGGTCCAAAAAAAGGTCGGTATTCATTCTAAAAGCTTTAAATCTCAATTTAAACCTTCATACGAATCTATTGTAAGTTTGGACGATCTTTGTAGTAGAAGTTTGCACAAGGTTTCCGTTGGATCAAAAATGGGTCTAACGTTCTTATATTAGGTTTATTACTATATTTATATCTTTATCACTTCATATTGGTCCAAAAAAAGTCCAATATTCTCTTCATACGAAGCTATTCAAAGTTGGGTTGTTCTTTGTCAAAGTAGTTTGGACCAAGTTTCCGTTGCTCCAATAATGGGTATAACTTTTTGAGAATTATTTAAAAACTATATTTACACCTTATTAACTTTATATTGGTCCATAAAAAGGCCGGTATTCATTCTAAAAGCTTTAAATCTCAATTTAAATCTTCATACGAATCTATTGAAAGTTTGGACGATCTTTGTAGTATAAGGTTGCACAAGTTTTCCGTTGGATCAAAAATGGGTCTAACGTTCTTATATTAGGTTTATTACTATATTTATATCTTTATCACTTCATATTGGTCCAAAAAAAGGCAAATATTCTCTTCATTCGAAGCTATTCAAAGTTGGGGTGTTCTTTGTCAAAGTAGTTTGGACCAGGTTTCCGTTGCTCCAATAATGGGTAGAACTTTTTGAGAATTATTTAAAAACTATATTTACACCTTATTAACTTTATATTAGTCCATAAAAAGGCCGGTATTCATTCTAAAAGCTTTAAATCTCAATTTAAACCTTCATACGAATCTATTGAAAGTTTAGACGATCTTTGTAGTAGAAGTTTGCACAAGTTCTCCGTTGGATCAAAAATGGGTCTAACGTTCTTATATTAGGTTTATTACTATATTTATATCTTTATCACTTCATATTGGTCCAAAAAAAGGCCAATATTCTCTTCATACGAAGCTATTCAAAGTTGGGCAGTTCTTTGTCAAAGTAGTTTGGACCAAGTTTCCGCTGCTCCATTAATGGGTTTAACTTTTTGAGAATAATTTAAAAACTATATTTACACCTATATAATTTGTTATTGGTCCAAAAAAAGGCCGGTATTCATTCTAAAAGCTTTAAATCTCAATTTAAACCTTCATACGAATCTATTGAAAGTTTGGACGATCTTTGTAGTAGAAGTTTGCACAAGTTTTCCGTTGGATCAAAAATGGGTCTAACGTTCTTATGTTAGGTTTATTACTATATTTATATCTTTATCACTTCATATTGGTCCAAAAAAAGTCCAATATTCTCTTCATACGAAGCTATTCAAAGTTGGGTTGTTCTTTGTCAAAGTAGTTTGGACCAAGTTTCCGTTGCTCCAATAATGGGTATAACTTTTTGAGAATTATTTAAAAACTATATTTACACCTTATTAACTTTATATTGGTCCATAAAAAGGCCGGTATTCATTCTAAAAGCTTTAAATCTCAATTTAAATCTTCATACGAATCTATTGAAAGTTTGGACGATCTTTGTAGTATAAGGTTGCACAAGTTTTCCGTTGGATCAAAAATGGGTCTAACGTTCTTATATTAGGTTTATTACTATATTTATATCTTTATCACTTCATATTGGTCCAAAAAAAGGCCAATATTCTCTTCATACGAAGCTATTCAAAGTTGGGCTGTTCTTTGTCAAAGTAGTTTGGACCAAGTTTCCGTTGCTCCAATAATGGGTATAACTTTTTGAGAATTATTTAAAAACTATATTTACACCTTATTAACTTTATATTGGTCCATAAAAAGGCCGGTATTCATTCTAAAAGCTTTAAATCTCAATTTAAACCTTCATACGAATCTATTGAAAGTTTGGACGATCTTTGTAGTAGAAGTTTGCACAAGTTCTCCGTTGGATCAAAAATGGGTCTAACGTTCTTATATTAGGTTTATTACTATATTTATATCTTTATCACTTCATATTGGTCCAAAAAAAGGCCAATATTCTCTTCATACGAAGCTATTCAAAGTTGGGCAGTTCTTTGTCAAAGTAGTTTGGACCAAGTTTCCGCTGCTCCATTAATGGGTCTAACTTTTTGAGAATAATTTAAAAACTATATTTACACCTTTATAACTTTATATTGGTCCAAAAAAAGGTCGGTATTCATTCTAAAAGCTTTAAATCTCAATTTAAACCTTCATACGAATCTATTGTAAGTTTGGACGATCTTTGTAGTAGAAGTTTGCACAAGGTTTCCGTTGGATCAAAAATGGGTCTAACGTTCTTATATTAGGTTTATTACTATATTTATATCTTTATCACTTCATATTGGTCCAAAAAAAGTCCAATATTCTCTTCATACGAAGCTATTCAAAGTTGGGTTGTTCTTTGTCAAAGTAGTTTGGACCAAGTTTCCGTTGCTCCAATAATGGGTATAACTTTTTGAGAATTATTTAAAAACTATATTTACACCTTATTAACTTTATATTGGTCCTTAAAAAGGCCGGTATTCATTCTAAAAGCTTTAAATCTCAATTTAAACCTTCATACGAATCTATTGAAAGTTTAGACGATCTTTGTAGTAGAAGTTTGCACAAGTTCTCCGTTGGATCAAAAATGGGTCTAACGTTCTTATATTAGGTTTATTACTATATTTATATCTTTATCACTTCATATTGGTCCAAAAAAAGGCCAATATTCTCTTCATACGAAGCTATTCAAAGTTGGGCAGTTCTTTGTCAAAGTAGTTTGGACCAAGTTTCCGCTGCTCCATTAATGGGTTTAACTTTTTGAGAATAATTTAAAAACTATATTTACACCTATATAATTTGTTATTGGTCCAAAAAAAGGCCGGTATTCATTCTAAAAGCTTTAAATCTCAATTTAAACCTTCATACGAATCTATTGAAAGTTTGGACGATCTTTGTAGTAGAAGTTTGCACAAGTTTTCCGTTGGATCAAAAATGGGTCTAACGTTCTTATGTTAGGTTTATTACTATATTTATATCTTTATCACTTCATATTGGTCCAAAAAAAGTCCAATATTCTCTTCATACGAAGCTATTCAAAGTTGGGTTGTTCTTTGTCAAAGTAGTTTGGACCAAGTTTCCGTTGCTCCAATAATGGGTATAACTTTTTGAGAATTATTTAAAAACTATATTTACACCTTATTAACTTTATATTGGTCCATAAAAAGGCCGGTATTCATTCTAAAAGCTTTAAATCTCAATTTAAATCTTCATACGAATCTATTGAAAGTTTGGACGATCTTTGTAGTATAAGGTTGCACAAGTTTTCCGTTGGATCAAAAATGGGTCTAACGTTCTTATATTAGGTTTATTACTATATTTATATCTTTATCACTTCATATTGGTCCAAAAAAAGGCCAATATTCTCTTCATACGAAGCTATTCAAAGTTGGGCTGTTCTTTGTCAAAGTAGTTTGGACCAAGTTTCCGTTGCTCCAATAATGGGTATAACTTTTTGAGAATTATTTAAAAACTATATTTACACCTTATTAACTTTATATTGGTCCATAAAAAGGCCGGTATTCATTCTAAAAGCGTTAAATCTCAATTTAAACCTTCATACGAATCTATTGAAAGTTTGGACGATCTTTGTAGTAGAAGTTTGCACAAGTTCTCCGTTGGATCAAAAATGGGTCTAACGTTCTTATATTAGGTTTATTACTATATTTATATCTTTATCACTTCATATTGGTCCAAAAAAAGGCCAATATTCTCTTCATACGAAGCTATTCAAAGTTGGGCAGTTCTTTGTCAAAGTAGTTTGGACCAAGTTTCCGCTGCTCCATTAATGGGTCTAACTTTTTGAGAATAATTTAAAAACTATATTTACACCTTTATAACTTTATATTGGTCCAAAAAAAGGTCGGTATTCATTCTAAAAGCTTTAAATCTCAATTTAAACCTTCATACGAATCTATTGTAAGTTTGGACGATCTTTGTAGTAGAAGTTTGCACAAGGTTTCCGTTGGATCAAAAATGGGTCTAACGTTCTTATATTAGGTTTATTACTATATTTATATCTTTATCACTTCATATTGGTCCAAAAAAAGTCCAATATTCTCTTCATACGAAGCTATTCAAAGTTGGGTTGTTCTTTGTCAAAGTAGTTTGGACCAAGTTTCCGTTGCTCCAATAATGGGTATAACTTTTTGAGAATTATTTAAAAACTATATTTACACCTTATTAACTTTATATTGGTCCATAAAAAGGCCGGTATTCATTCTAAAAGCTTTAAATCTCAATTTAAATCTTCATACGAATCTATTGAAAGTTTGGACGATCTTTGTAGTATAAGGTTGCACAAGTTTTCCGTTGGATCAAAAATGGGTCTAACGTTCTTATATTAGGTTTATTACTATATTTATATCTTTATCACTTCATATTGGTCCAAAAAAAGGCAAATATTCTCTTCATACGAAGCTATTCAAAGTTGGGGTGTTCTTTGTCAAAGTAGTTTGGACCAAGTTTCCGTTGCTCCAATAATGGGTAGAACTTTTTGAGAATTATTTAAAAACTATATTTACACCTTATTAACTTTATATTGGTCCATAAAAAGGCCGGTATTCATTCTAAAAGCTTTAAATCTCAATTTAAACCTTCATACGAATCTATTGAAAGTTTAGACGATCTTTGTAGTAGAAGTTTGCACAAGTTCTCCGTTGGATCAAAAATGGGTCTAACGTTCTTATATTAGGTTTATTACTATATTTATATCTTTATCACTTCATATTGGTCCAAAAAAAGGCCAATATTCTCTTCATACGAAGCTATTCAAAGTTGGGCAGTTCTTTGTCAAAGTAGTTTGGACCAAGTTTCCGCTGCTCCATTAATGGGTTTAACTTTTTGAGAATAATTTAAAAACTATATTTACACCTATATAATTTGTTATTGGTCCAAAAAAAGGCCGGTATTCATTCTAAAAGCTTTAAATCTCAATTTAAACCTTCATACGAATCTATTGAAAGTTTGGACGATCTTTGTAGTAGAAGTTTGCACAAGTTTTCCGTTGGATCAAAAATGGGTCTAACGTTCTTATATTAGGTTTATTACTATATTTATATCTTTATCACTTCATATTGGTCCAAAAAAAGTCCAATATTCTCTTCATACGAAGCTATTCAAAGTTGGGTTGTTCTTTGTCAAAGTAGTTTGGACCAAGTTTCCGTTGCTCCAATAATGGGTATAACTTTTTGAGAATTATTTAAAAACTATATTTACACCTTATTAACTTTATATTGGTCCATAAAAAGGCCGGTATTCATTCTAAAAGCTTTAAATCTCAATTTAAATCTTCATACGAATCTATTGAAAGTTTGGACGATCTTTGTAGTATAAGGTTGCACAAGTTTTCCGTTGGATCAAAAATGGGTCTAACGTTCTTATATTAGGTTTATTACTATATTTATATCTTTATCACTTCATATTGGTCCAAAAAAAGGCCAATATTCTCTTCATACGAAGCTATTCAAAGTTGGGCTGTTCTTTGTCAAAGTAGTTTGGACCAAGTTTCCGTTGCTCCAATAATGGGTATAACTTTTTGAGAATTATTTAAAAACTATATTTACACCTTATTAACTTTATATTGGTCCATAAAAAGGCCGGTATTCATTCTAAAAGCGTTAAATCTCAATTTAAACCTTCATACGAATCTATTGAAAGTTTGGACGATCTTTGTAGTAGAAGTTTGCACAAGTTCTCCGTTGGATCAAAAATGGGTCTAACGTTCTTATATTAGGTTTATTACTATATTTATATCTTTATCACTTCATATTGGTCCAAAAAAAGGCCAATATTCTCTTCATACGAAGCTATTCAAAGTTGGGCAGTTCTTTGTCAAAGTAGTTTGGACCAAGTTTCCGCTGCTCCATTAATGGGTCTAACTTTTTGAGAATAATTTAAAAACTATATTTACACCTTTATAACTTTATATTGGTCCAAAAAAAGGTCGGTATTCATTCTAAAAGCTTTAAATCTCAATTTAAACCTTCATACGAATCTATTGTAAGTTTGGACGATCTTTGTAGTAGAAGTTTGCACAAGGTTTCCGTTGGATCAAAAATGGGTCTAACGTTCTTATATTAGGTTTATTACTATATTTATATCTTTATCACTTCATATTGGTCCAAAAAAAGTCCAATATTCTCTTCATACGAAGCTATTCAAAGTTGGGTTGTTCTTTGTCAAAGTAGTTTGGACCAAGTTTCCGTTGCTCCAATAATGGGTATAACTTTTTGAGAATTATTTAAAAACTATATTTACACCTTATTAACTTTATATTGGTCCATAAAAAGGCCGGTATTCATTCTAAAAGCTTTAAATCTCAATTTAAATCTTCATACGAATCTATTGAAAGTTTGGACGATCTTTGTAGTATAAGGTTGCACAAGTTTTCCGTTGGATCAAAAATGGGTCTAACGTTCTTATATTAGGTTTATTACTATATTTATATCTTTATCACTTCATATTGGTCCAAAAAAAGGCAAATATTCTCTTCATACGAAGCTATTCAAAGTTGGGGTGTTCTTTGTCAAAGTAGTTTGGACCAAGTTTCCGTTGCTCCAATAATGGGTAGAACTTTTTGAGAATTATTTAAAAACTATATTTACACCTTATTAACTTTATATTGGTCCATAAAAAGGCCGGTATTCATTCTAAAAGCTTTAAATCTCAATTTAAACCTTCATACGAATCTATTGAAAGTTTAGACGATCTTTGTAGTAGAAGTTTGCACAAGTTCTCCGTTGGATCAAAAATGGGTCTAACGTTCTTATATTAGGTTTATTACTATATTTATATCTTTATCACTTCATATTGGTCCAAAAAAAGGCCAATATTCTCTTCATACGAAGCTATTCAAAGTTGGGCAGTTCTTTGTCAAAGTAGTTTGGACCAAGTTTCCGCTGCTCCATTAATGGGTTTAACTTTTTGAGAATAATTTAAAAACTATATTTACACCTATATAATTTGTTATTGGTCCAAAAAAAGGCCGGTATTCATTCTAAAAGCTTTAAATCTCAATTTAAACCTTCATACGAATCTATTGAAAGTTTGGACGATCTTTGTAGTAGAAGTTTGCACAAGTTTTCCGTTGGATCAAAAATGGGTCTAACGTTCTTATATTAGGTTTATTACTATATTTATATCTTTATCACTTCATATTGGTCCAAAAAAAGTCCAATATTCTCTTCATACGAAGCTATTCAAAGTTGGGTTGTTCTTTGTCAAAGTAGTTTGGACCAAGTTTCCGTTGCTCCAATAATGGGTATAACTTTTTGAGAATTATTTAAAAACTATATTTACACCTTATTAACTTTATATTGGTCCATAAAAAGGCCGGTATTCATTCTAAAAGCTTTAAATCTCAATTTAAATCTTCATACGAATCTATTGAAAGTTTGGACGATCTTTGTAGTATAAGGTTGCACAAGTTTTCCGTTGGATCAAAAATGGGTCTAACGTTCTTATATTAGGTTTATTAATATATTTATATCTTTATCACTTCATATTGGTCCAAAAAAAGGCCAATATTCTCTTCATACGAAGCTATTCAAAGTTGGGCTGTTCTTTGTCAAAGTAGTTTGGACCAAGTTTCCGTTGCTTCAATAATGGGTATAACTTTTTGAGAATTATTTAAAAACTATATTTACACCTTATTAACTTTATATTGGTCCATAAAAAGGCCGGTATTCATTCTAAAAGCTTTAAATCTCAATTTAAACCTTCATACGAATCTATTGAAAGTTTAGACGATCTTTGTAGTAGAAGTTTGCACAAGTTCTCCGTTGGATCAAAAATGGGTCTAACGTTCTTATATTAGGTTTATTACTATATTTATATCTTTATCACTTCATATTGGTCCAAAAAAAGGCCAATATTCTCTTCATACGAAGCTATTCAAAGTTGGGCAGTTCTTTGTCAAAGTAGTTTGGACCAAGTTTCCGCTGCTCCATTAATGGGTTTAACTTTTTGAGAATAATTTAAAAACTATATTTACACCTATATAATTTGTTATTGGTCCAAAAAAAGGCCGGTATTCATTCTAAAAGCTTTAAATCTCAATTTAAACCTTCATACGAATCTATTGAAAGTTTGGACGATCTTTGTAGTAGAAGTTTGCACAAGTTTTCCGTTGGATCAAAAATGGGTCTAACGTTCTTATATTAGGTTTATTACTATATTTATATCTTTATCACTTCATATTGGTCCAAAAAAAGTCCAATATTCTCTTCATACGAAGCTATTCAAAGTTGGGTTGTTCTTTGTCAAAGTAGTTTGGACCAAGTTTCCGTTGCTCCAATAATGGGTATAACTTTTTGAGAATTATTTAAAAACTATATTTACACCTTATTAACTTTATATTGGTCCATAAAAAGGCCGGTATTCATTCTAAAAGCTTTAAATCTCAATTTAAATCTTCATACGAATCTATTGAAAGTTTGGACGATCTTTGTAGTATAAGGTTGCACAAGTTTTCCGTTGGATCAAAAATGGGTCTAACGTTCTTATATTAGGTTTATTAATATATTTATATCTTTATCACTTCATATTGGTCCAAAAAAAGGCCAATATTCTCTTCATACGAAGCTATTCAAAGTTGGGCTGTTCTTTGTCAAAGTAGTTTGGACCAAGTTTCCGTTGCTTCAATAATGGGTATAACTTTTTGAGAATTATTTAAAAACTATATTTACACCTTATTAACTTTATATTGGTCCATAAAAAGGCCGGTATTCATTCTAAAAGCTTTAAATCTCAATTTAAACCTTCATACGAATCTATTGAAAGTTTAGACGATCTTTGTAGTAGAAGTTTGCACAAGTTCTCCGTTGGATCAAAAATAGGTCTAACGTTCTTATATTAGGTTTATTACTATATTTATATCTTTATCACTTCATATTGGTCCAAAAAAAGGCCAATATTCTCTTCATACGAAGCTATTCAAAGTTGGGCAGTTCTTTGTCAAAGTAGTTTGGACCAAGTTTCCGCTGCTCCATTAATGGGTTTAACTTTTTGAGAATAATTTAAAAACTATATTTACACCTATATAATTTGTTATTGGTCCAAAAAAAGGCCGGTATTCATTCTAAAAGCTTTAAATCTCAATTTAAACCTTCATACGAATCTATTGAAAGTTTGGACGATCTTTGTAGTAGAAGTTTGCACAAGTTTTCCGTTGGATCAAAAATGGGTCTAACGTTCTTATATTAGGTTTATTACTATATTTATATCTTTATCACTTCATATTGGTCCAAAAAAAGTCCAATATTCTCTTCATACGAAGCTATTCAAAGTTGGGTTGTTCTTTGTCAAAGTAGTTTGGACCAAGTTTCCGTTGCTCCAATAATGGGTATAACTTTTTGAGAATTATTTAAAAACTATATTTACACCTTATTAACTTTATATTGGTCCATAAAAAGGCCGGTATTCATTCTAAAAGCTTTAAATCTCAATTTAAATCTTCATACGAATCTATTGAAAGTTTGGACGATCTTTGTAGTATAAGGTTGCACAAGTTTTCCGTTGGATCAAAAATGGGTCTAACGTTCTTATATTAGGTTTATTAATATATTTATATCTTTATCACTTCATATTGGTCCAAAAAAAGGCCAATATTCTCTTCATACGAAGCTATTCAAAGTTGGGCTGTTCTTTGTCAAAGTAGTTTGGACCAAGTTTCCGTTGCTCCAATAATGGGTATAACTTTTTGAGAATTATTTAAAAACTATATTTACACCTTATTAACTTTATATTGGTCCATAAAAAGGCCGGTATTCATTCTAAAAGCTTTAAATCTCAATTTAAACCTTCATACGAATCTATTGAAAGTTTGGACGATCTTTGTAGTAGAAGTTTGCACAAGTTCTCCGTTGGATCAAAAATGGGTCTAACGTTCTTATATTAGGTTTATTACTATATTTATATCTTTATCACTTCATATTGGTCCAAAAAAATGCCAATATTCTCTTCATACGAAGCTATTCAAAGTTGGGCAGTTCTTTGTCAAAGTAGTTTGGACCAAGTTTCCGCTGCTCCATTAATGGGTCTAACTTTTTGAGAATAATTTAAAAACTATATTTACACCTTTATAACTTTATATTGGTCCAAAAAAAGGTCGGTATTCATTCTAAAAGCTTTAAATCTCAATTTAAACCTTCATACGAATCTATTGTAAGTTTGGACGATCTTTGTAGTAGAAGTTTGCACAAGGTTTCCGTTGGATCAAAAATGGGTCTAACGTTCTTATATTAGGTTTATTACTATATTTATATCTTTATCACTTCATATTGGTCCAAAAAAAGGCAAATATTCTCTTCATACGAAGCTATTCAAAGTTGGGCTGTTCTTTGTCAAAGTAGTTTGGACCAAGTTTCCGTTGCTGCAATAATGGGTAGAACTTTTTGAGAATTATTTAAAAACTATATTTACACCTTATTAACTTTATATTGGTCCATAAAAAGGCCGGTATTCATTCTAAAAGCTTTAAATCTCAATTTAAACCTTCATACGAATCTATTGAAAGTTTGGACGATCTTTGAAGTAGAAGTTTGCACAAGTTCTCCGTTGGATCAAAAATGGGTCTAACGTTCTTATATTAGGTTTATTACTAAATTTATATCTTTATCACTTCATATTGGTCCAAAAAAAGGCCAATATTCTCTTCATACGAAGCTATTCAAAGTTGGGCAGTTCTTTGTCAAAGTAGTTTGGACCAAGTTTCCGCTGCTCCATTAATGGGTTTAACTTTTTGAGAATAATTTAAAAACTATATTTACACCTATATAATTTGTTATTGGTCCAAAAAAAGGCCGGTATTCATTCTAAAAGCTTTAAATCTCAATTTAAACCTTCATACGAATCTATTGAAAGTTTGGACGATCTTTGTAGTAGAAGTTTGCACAAGTTTTCCGTTGGATCAAAAATGGGTCTAACGTTCTTATGTTAGGTTTATTACTATATTTATATCTTTATCACTTCATATTGGTCCAAAAAAAGTCCAATATTCTCTTCATACGAAGCTATTCAAAGTTGGGTTGTTCTTTGTCAAAGTAGTTTGGACCAAGTTTCCGTTGCTCCAATAATGGGTATAACTTTTTGAGAATTATTTAAAAACTATATTTACACCTTATTAACTTTATATTGGTCCATAAAAAGGCCGGTATTCATTCTAAAAGCTTTAAATCTCAATTTAAATCTTCATATGAATCTATTGAAAGTTTGGACGATCTTTGTAGTATAAGGTTGCACAAGTTTTCCGTTGGATCAAAAATGGGTCTAACGTTCTTATATTAGGTTTATTACTATATTTATATCTTTATCACTTCATATTGGTCCAAAAAAAGGCCAATATTCTCTTCATACGAAGCTATTCAAAGTTGGGCTGTTCTTTGTCAAAGTAGTTTGGACCAAGTTTCCGTTGCTCCAATAATGGGTATAACTTTTTGAGAATTATTTAAAAACTATATTTACACCTTATTAACTTTATATTGGTCCATAAAAAGGCCGGTATTCATTCTAAAAGCGTTAAATCTCAATTTAAACCTTCATACGAATCTATTGAAAGTTTGGACGATCTTTGTAGTAGAAGTTTGCACAAGTTCTCCGTTGGATCAAAAATGGGTCTAACGTTCTTATATTAGGTTTATTACTATATTTATATCTTTATCACTTCATATTGGTCCAAAAAAAGGCCAATATTCTCTTCATACGAAGCTATTCAAAGTTGGGCAGTTCTTTGTCAAAGTAGTTTGGACCAAGTTTCCGCTGCTCCATTAATGGGTCTAACTTTTTGAGAATAATTTAAAAACTATATTTACACCTTTATAACTTTATATTGGTCCAAAAAAAGGTCGGTATTCATTCTAAAAGCTTTAAATCTCAATTTAAACCTTCATACGAATCTATTGTAAGTTTGGACGATCTTTGTAGTAGAAGTTTGCACAAGGTTTCCGTTGGATCAAAAATGGGTCTAACGTTCTTATATTAGGTTTATTACTATATTTATATCTTTATCACTTCATATTGGTCCAAAAAAAGGCAAATATTCTCTTCATACGAAGCTATTCAAAGTTGGGCTGTTCTTTGTCAAAGTAGTTTGGACCAAGTTTCCGTTGCTGCAATAATGGGTAGAACTTTTTGAGAATTATTTAAAAACTATATTTACACCTTATTAACTTTATATTGGTCCATAAAAAGGCCGGTATTCATTCTAAAAGCTTTAAATCTCAATTTAAACCTTCATACGAATCTATTGAAAGTTTGGACGATCTTTGAAGTAGAAGTTTGCACAAGTTCTCCGTTGGATCAAAAATGGGTCTAACGTTCTTATATTAGGTTTATTACTAAATTTATATCTTTATCACTTCATATTGGTCCAAAAAAAGGCCAATATTCTCTTCATACGAAGCTATTCAAAGTTGGGCAGTTCTTTGTCAAAGTAGTTTGGACCAAGTTTCCGCTGCTCCATTAATGGGTTTAACTTTTTGAGAATAATTTAAAAACTATATTTACACCTATATAATTTGTTATTGGTCCAAAAAAAGGCCGGTATTCATTCTAAAAGCTTTAAATCTCAATTTAAACCTTCATACGAATCTATTGAAAGTTTGGACGATCTTTGTAGTAGAAGTTTGCACAAGTTTTCCGTTGGATCAAAAATGGGTCTAACGTTCTTATGTTAGGTTTATTACTATATTTATATCTTTATCACTTCATATTGGTCCAAAAAAAGTCCAATATTCTCTTCATACGAAGCTATTCAAAGTTGGGTTGTTCTTTGTCAAAGTAGTTTGGACCAAGTTTCCGTTGCTCCAATAATGGGTATAACTTTTTGAGAATTATTTAAAAACTATATTTACACCTTATTAACTTTATATTGGTCCATAAAAAGGCCGGTATTCATTCTAAAAGCTTTAAATCTCAATTTAAATCTTCATATGAATCTATTGAAAGTTTGGACGATCTTTGTAGTATAAGGTTGCACAAGTTTTCCGTTGGATCAAAAATGGGTCTAACGTTCTTATATTAGGTTTATTACTATATTTATATCTTTATCACTTCATATTGGTCCAAAAAAAGGCCAATATTCTCTTCATACGAAGCTATTCAAAGTTGGGCTGTTCTTTGTCAAAGTAGTTTGGACCAAGTTTCCGTTGCTCCAATAATGGGTATAACTTTTTGAGAATTATTTAAAAACTATATTTACACCTTATTAACTTTATATTGGTCCATAAAAAGGCCGGTATTCATTCTAAAAGCGTTAAATCTCAATTTAAACCTTCATACGAATCTATTGAAAGTTTGGACGATCTTTGTAGTAGAAGTTTGCACAAGTTCTCCGTTGGATCAAAAATGGGTCTAACGTTCTTATATTAGGTTTATTACTATATTTATATCTTTATCACTTCATATTGGTCCAAAAAAAGGCCAATATTCTCTTCATACGAAGCTATTCAAAGTTGGGCAGTTCTTTGTCAAAGTAGTTTGGACCAAGTTTCCGCTGCTCCATTAATGGGTCTAACTTTTTGAGAATAATTTAAAAACTATATTTACACCTTTATAACTTTATATTGGTCCAAAAAAAGGTCGGTATTCATTCTAAAAGCTTTAAATCTCAATTTAAACCTTCATACGAATCTATTGTAAGTTTGGACGATCTTTGTAGTAGAAGTTTGCACAAGGTTTCCGTTGGATCAAAAATGGGTCTAACGTTCTTATATTAGGTTTATTACTATATTTATATCTTTATCACTTCATATTGGTCCAAAAAAAGTCCAATATTCTCTTCATACGAAGCTATTCAAAGTTGGGTTGTTCTTTGTCAAAGTAGTTTGGACCAAGTTTCCGTTGCTCCAATAATGGGTATAACTTTTTGAGAATTATTTAAAAACTATATTTACACCTTATTAACTTTATATTGGTCCATAAAAAGGCCGGTATTCATTCTAAAAGCTTTAAATCTCAATTTAAATCTTCATACGAATCTATTGAAAGTTTGGACGATCTTTGTAGTATAAGGTTGCACAAGTTTTCCGTTGGATCAAAAATGGGTCTAACGTTCTTATATTAGGTTTATTACTATATTTATATCTTTATCACTTCATATTGGTCCAAAAAAAGGCAAATATTCTCTTCATACGAAGCTATTCAAAGTTGGGGTGTTCTTTGTCAAAGTAGTTTGGACCAAGTTTCCGTTGCTCCAATAATGGGTAGAACTTTTTGAGAATTATTTAAAAACTATATTTACACCTTATTAACTTTATATTGGTCCATAAAAAGGCCGGTATTCATTCTAAAAGCTTTAAATCTCAATTTAAACCTTCATACGAATCTATTGAAAGTTTAGACGATCTTTGTAGTAGAAGTTTGCACAAGTTCTCCGTTGGATCAAAAATGGGTCTAACGTTCTTATATTAGGTTTATTACTATATTTATATCTTTATCACTTCATATTGGTCCAAAAAAAGGCCAATATTCTCTTCATACGAAGCTATTCAAAGTTGGGCAGTTCTTTGTCAAAGTAGTTTGGACCAAGTTTCCGCTGCTCCATTAATGGGTCTAACTTTTTGAGAATAATTTAAAAACTATATTTACACCTTTATAACTTTATATTGGTCCAAAAAAAGGTCGGTATTCATTCTAAAAGCTTTAAATCTCAATTTAAACCTTCATACGAATCTATTGTAAGTTTGGACGATCTTTGTAGTAGAAGTTTGCACAAGGTTTCCGTTGGATCAAAAATGGGTCTAACGTTCTTATATTAGGTTTATTACTATATTTATATCTTTATCACTTCATATTGGTCCAAAAAAAGTCCAATATTCTCTTCATACGAAGCTATTCAAAGTTGGGTTGTTCTTTGTCAAAGTAGTTTGGACCAAGTTTCCGTTGCTCCAATAATGGGTATAACTTTTTGAGAATTATTTAAAAACTATATTTACACCTTATTAACTTTATATTGGTCCATAAAAAGGCCGGTATTCATTCTAAAAGCTTTAAATCTCAATTTAAATCTTCATACGAATCTATTGAAAGTTTGGACGATCTTTGTAGTATAAGGTTGCACAAGTTTTCCGTTGGATCAAAAATGGGTCTAACGTTCTTATATTAGGTTTATTACTATATTTATATCTTTATCACTTCATATTGGTCCAAAAAAAGGCAAATATTCTCTTCATACGAAGCTATTCAAAGTTGGGGTGTTCTTTGTCAAAGTAGTTTGGACCAAGTTTCCGTTGCTCCAATAATGGGTAGAACTTTTTGAGAATTATTTAAAAACTATATTTACACCTTATTAACTTTATATTGGTCCATAAAAAGGCCGGTATTCATTCTAAAAGCTTTAAATCTCAATTTAAACCTTCATACGAATCTATTGAAAGTTTAGACGATCTTTGTAGTAGAAGTTTGCACAAGTTCTCCGTTGGATCAAAAATGGGTCTAACGTTCTTATATTAGGTTTATTACTATATTTATATCTTTATCACTTCATATTGGTCCAAAAAAAGGCCAATATTCTCTTCATACGAAGCTATTCAAAGTTGGGCAGTTCTTTGTCAAAGTAGTTTGGACCAAGTTTCCGCTGCTCCATTAATGGGTTTAACTTTTTGAGAATAATTTAAAAACTATATTTACACCTATATAATTTGTTATTGGTCCAAAAAAAGGCCGGTATTCATTCTAAAAGCTTTAAATCTCAATTTAAACCTTCATACGAATCTATTGAAAGTTTGGACGATCTTTGTAGTAGAAGTTTGCACAAGTTTTCCGTTGGATCAAAAATGGGTCTAACGTTCTTATATTAGGTTTATTACTATATTTATATCTTTATCACTTCATATTGGTCCAAAAAAAGTCCAATATTCTCTTCATACGAAGCTATTCAAAGTTGGGTTGTTCTTTGTCAAAGTAGTTTGGACCAAGTTTCCGTTGCTCCAATAATGGGTATAACTTTTTGAGAATTATTTAAAAACTATATTTACACCTTATTAACTTTATATTGGTCCATAAAAAGGCCGGTATTCATTCTAAAAGCTTTAAATCTCAATTTAAATCTTCATACGAATCTATTGAAAGTTTGGACGATCTTTGTAGTATAAGGTTGCACAAGTTTTCCGTTGGATCAAAAATGGGTCTAACGTTCTTATATTAGGTTTATTAATATATTTATATCTTTATCACTTCATATTGGTCCAAAAAAAGGCCAATATTCTCTTCATACGAAGCTATTCAAAGTTGGGGTGTTCTTTGTCAAAGTAGTTTGGACCAAGTTTCCGTTGCTCCAATAATGGGTAGAACTTTTTGAGAATTATTTAAAAACTATATTTACACCTTATTAACTTTATATTGGTCCATAAAAAGGCCGGTATTCATTCTAAAAGCTTTAAATCTCAATTTAAACCTTCATACGAATCTATTGAAAGTTTAGACGATCTTTGTAGTAGAAGTTTGCACAAGTTCTCCGTTGGATCAAAAATGGGTCTAACGTTCTTATATTAGGTTTATTACTATATTTATATCTTTATCACTTCATATTGGTCCAAAAAAAGGCCAATATTCTCTTCATACGAAGCTATTCAAAGTTGGGCAGTTCTTTGTCAAAGTAGTTTGGACCAAGTTTCCGCTGCTCCATTAATGGGTTTAACTTTTTGAGAATAATTTAAAAACTATATTTACACCTATATAATTTGTTATTGGTCCAAAAAAAGGCCGGTATTCATTCTAAAAGCTTTAAATCTCAATTTAAACCTTCATACGAATCTATTGAAAGTTTGGACGATCTTTGTAGTAGAAGTTTGCACAAGTTTTCCGTTGGATCAAAAATGGGTCTAACGTTCTTATATTAGGTTTATTACTATATTTATATCTTTATCACTTCATATTGGTCCAAAAAAAGTCCAATATTCTCTTCATACGAAGCTATTCAAAGTTGGGTTGTTCTTTGTCAAAGTAGTTTGGACCAAGTTTCCGTTGCTCCAATAATGGGTATAACTTTTTGAGAATTATTTAAAAACTATATTTACACCTTATTAACTTTATATTGGTCCATAAAAAGGCCGGTATTCATTCTAAAAGCTTTAAATCTCAATTTAAATCTTCATACGAATCTATTGAAAGTTTGGACGATCTTTGTAGTATAAGGTTGCACAAGTTTTCCGTTGGATCAAAAATGGGTCTAACGTTCTTATATTAGGTTTATTACTATATTTATATCTTTATCACTTCATATTGGTCCAAAAAAAGGCAAATATTCTCTTCATACGAAGCTATTCAAAGTTGGGGTGTTCTTTGTCAAAGTAGTTTGGACCAAGTTTCCGTTGCTCCAATAATGGGTAGAACTTTTTGAGAATTATTTAAAAACTATATTTACACCTTATTAACTTTATATTGGTCCATAAAAAGGCCGGTATTCATTCTAAAAGCTTTAAATCTCAATTTAAACCTTCATACGAATCTATTGAAAGTTTAGACGATCTTTGTAGTAGAAGTTTGCACAAGTTCTCCGTTGGATCAAAAATGGGTCTAACGTTCTTATATTAGGTTTATTACTATATTTATATCTTTATCACTTCATATTGGTCCAAAAAAAGGCCAATATTCTCTTCATACGAAGCTATTCAAAGTTGGGCAGTTCTTTGTCAAAGTAGTTTGGACCAAGTTTCCGCTGCTCCATTAATGGGTTTAACTTTTTGAGAATAATTTAAAAACTATATTTACACCTATATAATTTGTTATTGGTCCAAAAAAAGGCCGGTATTCATTCTAAAAGCTTTAAATCTCAATTTAAACCTTCATACGAATCTATTGAAAGTTTGGACGATCTTTGTAGTAGAAGTTTGCACAAGTTTTCCGTTGGATCAAAAATGGGTCTAACGTTCTTATATTAGGTTTATTACTATATTTATATCTTTATCACTTCATATTGGTCCAAAAAAAGTCCAATATTCTCTTCATACGAAGCTATTCAAAGTTGGGTTGTTCTTTGTCAAAGTAGTTTGGACCAAGTTTCCGTTGCTCCAATAATGGGTATAACTTTTTGAGAATTATTTAAAAACTATATTTACACCTTATTAACTTTATATTGGTCCATAAAAAGGCCGGTATTCATTCTAAAAGCTTTAAATCTCAATTTAAATCTTCATACGAATCTATTGAAAGTTTGGACGATCTTTGTAGTATAAGGTTGCACAAGTTTTCCGTTGGATCAAAAATGGGTCTAACGTTCTTATATTAGGTTTATTAATATATTTATATCTTTATCACTTCATATTGGTCCAAAAAAAGGCCAATATTCTCTTCATACGAAGCTATTCAAAGTTGGGGTGTTCTTTGTCAAAGTAGTTTGGACCAAGTTTCCGTTGCTCCAATAATGGGTAGAACTTTTTGAGAATTATTTAAAAACTATATTTACACCTTATTAACTTTATATTGGTCCATAAAAAGGCCGGTATTCATTCTAAAAGCTTTAAATCTCAATTTAAACCTTCATACGAATCTATTGAAAGTTTAGACGATCTTTGTAGTAGAAGTTTGCACAAGTTCTCCGTTGGATCAAAAATGGGTCTAACGTTCTTATATTAGGTTTATTACTATATTTATATCTTTATCACTTCATATTGGTCCAAAAAAAGGCCAATATTCTCTTCATACGAAGCTATTCAAAGTTGGGCAGTTCTTTGTCAAAGTAGTTTGGACCAAGTTTCCGCTGCTCCATTAATGGGTTTAACTTTTTGAGAATAATTTAAAAACTATATTTACACCTATATAATTTGTTATTGGTCCAAAAAAAGGCCGGTATTCATTCTAAAAGCTTTAAATCTCAATTTAAACCTTCATACGAATCTATTGAAAGTTTGGACGATCTTTGTAGTAGAAGTTTGCACAAGTTTTCCGTTGGATCAAAAATGGGTCTAACGTTCTTATATTAGGTTTATTACTATATTTATATCTTTATCACTTCATATTGGTCCAAAAAAAGTCCAATATTCTCTTCATACGAAGCTATTCAAAGTTGGGTTGTTCTTTGTCAAAGTAGTTTGGACCAAGTTTCCGTTGCTCCAATAATGGGTATAACTTTTTGAGAATTATTTAAAAACTATATTTACACCTTATTAACTTTATATTGGTCCATAAAAAGGCCGGTATTCATTCTAAAAGCTTTAAATCTCAATTTAAATCTTCATACGAATCTATTGAAAGTTTGGACGATCTTTGTAGTATAAGGTTGCACAAGTTTTCCGTTGGATCAAAAATGGGTCTAACGTTCTTATATTAGGTTTATTAATATATTTATATCTTTATCACTTCATATTGGTCCAAAAAAAGGCCAATATTCTCTTCATACGAAGCTATTCAAAGTTGGGCTGTTCTTTGTCAAAGTAGTTTGGACCAAGTTTCCGTTGCTCCAATAATGGGTATAACTTTTTGAGAATTATTTAAAAACTATATTTACACCTTATTAACTTTATATTGGTCCATAAAAAGGCCGGTATTCATTCTAAAAGCTTTAAATCTCAATTTAAACCTTCATACGAATCTATTGAAAGTTTGGACGATCTTTGTAGTAGAAGTTTGCACAAGTTCTCCGTTGGATCAAAAATGGGTCTAACGTTCTTATATTAGGTTTATTACTATATTTATATCTTTATCACTTCATATTGGTCCAAAAAAATGCCAATATTCTCTTCATACGAAGCTATTCAAAGTTGGGCAGTTCTTTGTCAAAGTAGTTTGGACCAAGTTTCCGCTGCTCCATTAATGGGTCTAACTTTTTGAGAATAATTTAAAAACTATATTTACACCTTTATAACTTTATATTGGTCCAAAAAAAGGTCGGTATTCATTCTAAAAGCTTTAAATCTCAATTTAAACCTTCATACGAATCTATTGTAAGTTTGGACGATCTTTGTAGTAGAAGTTTGCACAAGGTTTCCGTTGGATCAAAAATGGGTCTAACGTTCTTATATTAGGTTTATTACTATATTTATATCTTTATCACTTCATATTGGTCCAAAAAAAGGCCAATATTCTCTTCATACGAAGCTATTCAAAGTTGGGCTGTTCTTTGTCAAAGTAGTTTGGACCAAGTTTCCGTTGCTCCAATAATGGGTATAACTTTTTGAGAATTATTTAAAAACTATATTTACACCTTATTAACTTTATATTGGTCCATAAAAAGGCCGGTATTCATTCTAAAAGCTTTAAATCTCAATTTAAACCTTCATACGAATCTATTGAAAGTTTGGACGATCTTTGTAGTAGAAGTTTGCACAAGTTCTCCGTTGGATCAAAAATGGGTCTAACGTTCTTATATTAGGTTTATTACTATATTTATATCTTTATCACTTCATATTGGTCCAAAAAAATGCCAATATTCTCTTCATACGAAGCTATTCAAAGTTGGGCAGTTCTTTGTCAAAGTAGTTTGGACCAAGTTTCCGCTGCTCCATTAATGGGTCTAACTTTTTGAGAATAATTTAAAAACTATATTTACACCTTTATAACTTTATATTGGTCCAAAAAAAGGTCGGTATTCATTCTAAAAGCTTTAAATCTCAATTTAAACCTTCATACGAATCTATTGTAAGTTTGGACGATCTTTGTAGTAGAAGTTTGCACAAGGTTTCCGTTGGATCAAAAATGGGTCTAACGTTCTTATATTAGGTTTATTACTATATTTATATCTTTATCACTTCATATTGGTCCAAAAAAAGGCAAATATTCTCTTCATACGAAGCTATTCAAAGTTGGGCTGTTCTTTGTCAAAGTAGTTTGGACCAAGTTTCCGTTGCTCCAATAATGGGTAGAACTTTTTGAGAATTATTTAAAAACTATATTTACACCTTATTAACTTTATATTGGTCCATAAAAAGGCCGGTATTCATTCTAAAAGCTTTAAATCTCAATTTAAACCTTCATACGAATCTATTGAAAGTTTGGACGATCTTTGAAGTAGAAGTTTGCACAAGTTCTCCGTTGGATCAAAAATGGGTCTAACGTTCTTATATTAGGTTTATTACTAAATTTATATCTTTATCACTTCATATTGGTCCAAAAAAAGGCCAATATTCTCTTCATACGAAGCTATTCAAAGTTGGGCAGTTCTTTGTCAAAGTAGTTTGGACCAAGTTTCCGCTGCTCCATTAATGGGTTTAACTTTTTGAGAATAATTTAAAAACTATATTTACACCTATATAATTTGTTATTGGTCCAAAAAAAGGCCGGTATTCATTCTAAAAGCTTTAAATCTCAATTTAAACCTTCATACGAATCTATTGAAAGTTTGGACGATCTTTGTAGTAGAAGTTTGCACAAGTTTTCCGTTGGATAAAAAATGGGTCTAACGTTCTTATGTTAGGTTTATTACTATATTTATATCTTTATCACTTCATATTGGTCCAAAAAAAGTCCAATATTCTCTTCATACGAAGCTATTCAAAGTTGGGTTGTTCTTTGTCAAAGTAGTTTGGACCAAGTTTCCGTTGCTCCAATAATGGGTATAACTTTTTGAGAATTATTTAAAAACTATATTTACACCTTATTAACTTTATATTGGTCCATAAAAAGGCCGGTATTCATTCTAAAAGCTTTAAATCTCAATTTAAATCTTCATACGAATCTATTGAAAGTTTGGACGATCTTTGTAGTATAAGGTTGCACAAGTTTTCCGTTGGATCAAAAATGGGTCTAACGTTCTTATATTAGGTTTATTACTATATTTATATCTTTATCACTTCATATTGGTCCAAAAAAAGGCCAATATTCTCTTCATACGAAGCTATTCAAAGTTGGGCTGTTCTTTGTCAAAGTAGTTTGGACCAAGTTTCCGTTGCTCCAATAATGGGTATAACTTTTTGAGAATTATTTAAAAACTATATTTACACCTTATTAACTTTATATTGGTCCATAAAAAGGCCGGTATTCATTCTAAAAGCGTTAAATCTCAATTTAAACCTTCATACGAATCTATTGAAAGTTTGGACGATCTTTGTAGTAGAAGTTTGCACAAGTTCTCCGTTGGATCAAAAATGGGTCTAACGTTCTTATATTAGGTTTATTACTATATTTATATCTTTATCACTTCATATTGGTCCAAAAAAAGGCCAATATTCTCTTCATACGAAGCTATTCAAAGTTGGGCAGTTCTTTGTCAAAGTAGTTTGGACCAAGTTTCCGCTGCTCCATTAATGGGTCTAACTTTTTGAGAATAATTTAAAAACTATATTTACACCTTTATAACTTTATATTGGTCCAAAAAAAGGTCGGTATTCATTCTAAAAGCTTTAAATCTCAATTTAAACCTTCATACGAATCTATTGTAAGTTTGGACGATCTTTGTAGTAGAAGTTTGCACAAGGTTTCCGTTGGATCAAAAATGGGTCTAACGTTCTTATATTAGGTTTATTACTATATTTATATCTTTATCACTTCATATTGGTCCAAAAAAAGTCCAATATTCTCTTCATACGAAGCTATTCAAAGTTGGGTTATTCTTTGTCAAAGTAGTTTGGACCAAGTTTCCGTTGCTCCAATAATGGGTATAACTTTTTGAGAATTATTTAAAAACTATATTTACACCTTATTAACTTTATATTGGTCCATAAAAAGGCCGGTATTCATTCTAAAAGCTTTAAATCTCAATTTAAACCTTCATACGAATCTATTGAAAGTTTGGACGATCTTTGTAGTATAAGGTTGCACAAGTTTTCCGTTGGATCAAAAATGGGTCTAACGTTCTTATATTAGGTTTATTACTATATTTATATCTTTATCACTTCATATTGGTCCAAAAAAAGGCAAATATTCTCTTCATACGAAGCTATTCAAAGTTGGGGTGTTCTTTGTCAAAGTAGTTTGGACCAAGTTTCCGTTGCTCCAATAATGGGTAGAACTTTTTGAGAATTATTTAAAAACTATATTTACACCTTATTAACTTTATATTGGTCCATAAAAAGGCCGGTATTCATTCTAAAAGCTTTAAATCTCAATTTAAACCTTCATACGAATCTATTGAAAGTTTGGACGATCTTTGAAGTAGAAGTTTGCACAAGTTCTCCGTTGGATCAAAAATGGGTCTAACGTTCTTATATTAGGTTTATTACTAAATTTATATCTTTATCACTTCATATTGGTCCAAAAAAAGGCCAATATTCTCTTCATACGAAGCTATTCAAAGTTGGGCAGTTCTTTGTCAAAGTAGTTTGGACCAAGTTTCCGCTGCTCCATTAATGGGTTTAACTTTTTGAGAATAATTTAAAAACTATATTTACACCTATATAATTTGTTATTGGTCCAAAAAAAGGCCGGTATTCATTCTAAAAGCTTTAAATCTCAATTTAAACCTTCATACGAATCTATTGAAAGTTTGGACGATCTTTGTAGTAGAAGTTTGCACAAGTTTTCCGTTGGATAAAAAATGGGTCTAACGTTCTTATGTTAGGTTTATTACTATATTTATATCTTTATCACTTCATATTGGTCCAAAAAAAGTCCAATATTCTCTTCATACGAAGCTATTCAAAGTTGGGTTGTTCTTTGTCAAAGTAGTTTGGACCAAGTTTCCGTTGCTCCAATAATGGGTATAACTTTTTGAGAATTATTTAAAAACTATATTTACACCTTATTAACTTTATATTGGTCCATAAAAAGGCCGGTATTCATTCTAAAAGCTTTAAATCTCAATTTAAATCTTCATACGAATCTATTGAAAGTTTGGACGATCTTTGTAGTATAAGGTTGCACAAGTTTTCCGTTGGATCAAAAATGGGTCTAACGTTCTTATATTAGGTTTATTACTATATTTATATCTTTATCACTTCATATTGGTCCAAAAAAAGGCCAATATTCTCTTCATACGAAGCTATTCAAAGTTGGGCTGTTCTTTGTCAAAGTAGTTTGGACCAAGTTTCCGTTGCTCCAATAATGGGTATAACTTTTTGAGAATTATTTAAAAACTATATTTACACCTTATTAACTTTATATTGGTCCATAAAAAGGCCGGTATTCATTCTAAAAGCGTTAAATCTCAATTTAAACCTTCATACGAATCTATTGAAAGTTTGGACGATCTTTGTAGTAGAAGTTTGCACAAGTTCTCCGTTGGATCAAAAATGGGTCTAACGTTCTTATATTAGGTTTATTACTATATTTATATCTTTATCACTTCATATTGGTCCAAAAAAAGGCCAATATTCTCTTCATACGAAGCTATTCAAAGTTGGGCAGTTCTTTGTCAAAGTAGTTTGGACCAAGTTTCCGCTGCTCCATTAATGGGTCTAACTTTTTGAGAATAATTTAAAAACTATATTTACACCTTTATAACTTTATATTGGTCCAAAAAAAGGTCGGTATTCATTCTAAAAGCTTTAAATCTCAATTTAAACCTTCATACGAATCTATTGTAAGTTTGGACGATCTTTGTAGTAGAAGTTTGCACAAGGTTTCCGTTGGATCAAAAATGGGTCTAACGTTCTTATATTAGGTTTATTACTATATTTATATCTTTATCACTTCATATTGGTCCAAAAAAAGTCCAATATTCTCTTCATACGAAGCTATTCAAAGTTGGGTTATTCTTTGTCAAAGTAGTTTGGACCAAGTTTCCGTTGCTCCAATAATGGGTATAACTTTTTGAGAATTATTTAAAAACTATATTTACACCTTATTAACTTTATATTGGTCCATAAAAAGGCCGGTATTCATTCTAAAAGCTTTAAATCTCAATTTAAACCTTCATACGAATCTATTGAAAGTTTGGACGATCTTTGTAGTATAAGGTTGCACAAGTTTTCCGTTGGATCAAAAATGGGTCTAACGTTCTTATATTAGGTTTATTACTATATTTATATCTTTATCACTTCATATTGGTCCAAAAAAAGGCAAATATTCTCTTCATACGAAGCTATTCAAAGTTGGGGTGTTCTTTGTCAAAGTAGTTTGGACCAAGTTTCCGTTGCTCCAATAATGGGTAGAACTTTTTGAGAATTATTTAAAAACTATATTTACACCTTATTAACTTTATATTGGTCCATAAAAAGGCCGGTATTCATTCTAAAAGCTTTAAATCTCAATTTAAACCTTCATACGAATCTATTGAAAGTTTAGACGATCTTTGTAGTAGAAGTTTGCACAAGTTCTCCGTTGGATCAAAAATGGGTCTAACGTTCTTATATTAGGTTTATTACTATATTTATATCTTTATCACTTCATATTGGTCCAAAAAAAGTCCAATATTCTCTTCATACGAAGCTATTCAAAGTTGGGTTGTTCTTTGTCAAAGTAGTTTGGACCAAGTTTCCGTTGCTCCAATAATGGGTATAACTTTTTGAGAATTATTTAAAAACTATATTTACACCTTATTAACTTTATATTGGTCCATAAAAAGGCCGGTATTCATTCTAAAAGCTTTAAATCTCAATTTAAATCTTCATACGAATCTATTGAAAGTTTGGACGATCTTTGTAGTATAAGGTTGCACAAGTTTTCCGTTGGATCAAAAATGGGTCTAACGTTCTTATATTAGGTTTATTAATATATTTATATCTTTATCACTTCATATTGGTCCAAAAAAAGGCCAATATTCTCTTCATACGAAGCTATTCAAAGTTGGGCTGTTCTTTGTCAAAGTAGTTTGGACCAAGTTTCCGTTGCTCCAATAATGGGTATAACTTTTTGAGAATTATTTAAAAACTATATTTACACCTTATTAACTTTATATTGGTCCATAAAAAGGCCGGTATTCATTCTAAAAGCTTTAAATCTCAATTTAAACCTTCATACGAATCTATTGAAAGTTTGGACGATCTTTGTAGTAGAAGTTTGCACAAGTTCTCCGTTGGATCAAAAATGGGTCTAACGTTCTTATATTAGGTTTATTACTATATTTATATCATTATCACTTCATATTGGTCCAAAAAAATGCCAATATTCTCTTCATACGAAGCTATTCAAAGTTGGGCAGTTCTTTGTCAAAGTAGTTTGGACCAAGTTTCCGCTGCTCCATTAATGGGTCTAACTTTTTGAGAATAATTTAAAAACTATATTTACACCTTTATAACTTTATATTGGTCCAAAAAAAGGTCGGTATTCATTCTAAAAGCTTTAAATCTCAATTTAAACCTTCATACGAATCTATTGTAAGTTTGGACGATCTTTGTAGTAGAAGTTTGCACAAGGTTTCCGTTGGATCAAAAATGGGTCTAACGTTCTTATATTAGGTTTATTACTATATTTATATCTTTATCACTTCATATTGGTCCAAAAAAAGGCAAATATTCTCTTCATACGAAGCTATTCAAAGTTGGGCTGTTCTTTGTCAAAGTAGTTTGGACCAAGTTTCCGTTGCTCCAATAATGGGTAGAACTTTTTGAGAATTATTTAAAAACTATATTTACACCTTATTAACTTTATATTGGTCCATAAAAAGGCCGGTATTCATTCTAAAAGCTTTAAATCTCAATTTAAACCTTCATACGAATCTATTGAAAGTTTGGACGATCTTTGAAGTAGAAGTTTGCACAAGTTCTCCGTTGGATCAAAAATGGGTCTAACGTTCTTATATTAGGTTTATTACTAAATTTATATCTTTATCACTTCATATTGGTCCAAAAAAAGGCCAATATTCTCTTCATACGAAGCTATTCAAAGTTGGGCAGTTCTTTGTCAAAGTAGTTTGGACCAAGTTTCCGCTGCTCCATTAATGGGTTTAACTTTTTGAGAATAATTTAAAAACTATATTTACACCTATATAATTTGTTATTGGTCCAAAAAAAGGCCGGTATTCATTCTAAAAGCTTTAAATCTCAATTTAAACCTTCATACGAATCTATTGAAAGTTTGGACGATCTTTGTAGTAGAAGTTTGCACAAGTTTTCCGTTGGATCAAAAATGGGTCTAACGTTCTTATGTTAGGTTTATTACTATATTTATATCTTTATCACTTCATATTGGTCCAAAAAAAGTCCAATATTCTCTTCATACGAAGCTATTCAAAGTTGGGTTGTTCTTTGTCAAAGTAGTTTGGACCAAGTTTCCGTTGCTCCAATAATGGGTATAACTTTTTGAGAATTATTTAAAAACTATATTTACACCTTATTAACTTTATATTGGTCCATAAAAAGGCCGGTATTCATTCTAAAAGCTTTAAATCTCAATTTAAATCTTCATACGAATCTATTGAAAGTTTGGACGATCTTTGTAGTATAAGGTTGCACAAGTTTTCCGTTGGATCAAAAATGGGTCTAACGTTCTTATATTAGGTTTATTACTATATTTATATCTTTATCACTTCATATTGGTCCAAAAAAAGGCCAATATTCTCTTCATACGAAGCTATTCAAAGTTGGGCTGTTCTTTGTCAAAGTAGTTTGGACCAAGTTTCCGTTGCTCCAATAATGGGTATAACTTTTTGAGAATTATTTAAAAACTATATTTACACCTTATTAACTTTATATTGGTCCATAAAAAGGCCGGTATTCATTCTAAAAGCGTTAAATCTCAATTTAAACCTTCATACGAATCTATTGAAAGTTTGGACGATCTTTGTAGTAGAAGTTTGCACAAGTTCTCCGTTGGATCAAAAATGGGTCTAACGTTCTTATATTAGGTTTATTACTATATTTATATCTTTATCACTTCATATTGGTCCAAAAAAAGGCCAATATTCTCTTCATACGAAGCTATTCAAAGTTGGGCAGTTCTTTGTCAAAGTAGTTTGGACCAAGTTTCCGCTGCTCCATTAATGGGTCTAACTTTTTGAGAATAATTTAAAAACTATATTTACACCTTTATAACTTTATATTGGTCCAAAAAAAGGTCGGTATTCATTCTAAAAGCTTTAAATCTCAATTTAAACCTTCATACGAATCTATTGTAAGTTTGGACGATCTTTGTAGTAGAAGTTTGCACAAGGTTTCCGTTGGATCAAAAATGGGTCTAACGTTCTTATATTAGGTTTATTACTATATTTATATCTTTATCACTTCATATTGGTCCAAAAAAAGTCCAATATTCTCTTCATACGAAGCTATTCAAAGTTGGGTTGTTCTTTGTCAAAGTAGTTTGGACCAAGTTTCCGTTGCTCCAATAATGGGTATAACTTTTTGAGAATTATTTAAAAACTATATTTACACCTTATTAACTTTATATTGGTCCATAAAAAGGCCGGTATTCATTCTAAAAGCTTTAAATCTCAATTTAAATCTTCATACGAATCTATTGAAAGTTTGGACGATCTTTGTAGTATAAGGTTGCACAAGTTTTCCGTTGGATCAAAAATGGGTCTAACGTTCTTATATTAGGTTTATTACTATATTTATATCTTTATCACTTCATATTGGTCCAAAAAAAGGCAAATATTCTCTTCATACGAAGCTATTCAAAGTTGGGGTGTTCTTTGTCAAAGTAGTTTGGACCAAGTTTCCGTTGCTCCAATAATGGGTAGAACTTTTTGAGAATTATTTAAAAACTATATTTACACCTTATTAACTTTATATTGGTCCATAAAAAGGCCGGTATTCATTCTAAAAGCTTTAAATCTCAATTTAAATCTTCATACGAATCTATTGAAAGTTTGGACGATCTTTGTAGTATAAGGTTGCACAAGTTTTCCGTTGGATCAAAAATGGGTCTAACGTTCTTATATTAGGTTTATTAATATATTTATATCTTTATCACTTCATATTGGTCCAAAAAAAGGCCAATATTCTCTTCATACGAAGCTATTCAAAGTTGGGCTGTTCTTTGTCAAAGTAGTTTGGACCAAGTTTCCGTTGCTCCAATAATGGGTATAACTTTTTGAGAATTATTTAAAAACTATATTTACACCTTATTAACTTTATATTGGTCCATAAAAAGGCCGGTATTCATTCTAAAAGCTTTAAATCTCAATTTAAACCTTCATACGAATCTATTGAAAGTTTGGACGATCTTTGTAGTAGAAGTTTGCACAAGTTCTCCGTTGGATCAAAAATGGGTCTAACGTTCTTATATTAGGTTTATTACTATATTTATATCTTTATCACTTCATATTGGTCCAAAAAAATGCCAATATTCTCTTCATACGAAGCTATTCAAAGTTGGGCAGTTCTTTGTCAAAGTAGTTTGGACCAAGTTTCCGCTGCTCCATTAATGGGTCTAACTTTTTGAGAATAATTTAAAAACTATATTTACACCTTTATAACTTTATATTGGTCCAAAAAAAGGTCGGTATTCATTCTAAAAGCTTTAAATCTCAATTTAAACCTTCATACGAATCTATTGTAAGTTTGGACGATCTTTGTAGTAGAAGTTTGCACAAGGTTTCCGTTGGATCAAAAATGGGTCTAACGTTCTTATATTAGGTTTATTACTATATTTATATCTTTATCACTTCATATTGGTCCAAAAAAAGGCAAATATTCTCTTCATACGAAGCTATTCAAAGTTGGGCTGTTCTTTGTCAAAGTAGTTTGGACCAAGTTTCCGTTGCTCCAATAATGGGTAGAACTTTTTGAGAATTATTTAAAAACTATATTTACACCTTATTAACTTTATATTGGTCCATAAAAAGGCCGGTATTCATTCTAAAAGCTTTAAATCTCAATTTAAATCTTCATACGAATCTATTGAAAGTTTGGACGATCTTTGTAGTATAAGGTTGCACAAGTTTTCCGTTGGATCAAAAATGGGTCTAACGTTCTTATATTAGGTTTATTACTATATTTATATCTTTATCACTTCATATTGGTCCAAAAAAAGGCAAATATTCTCTTCATACGAAGCTATTCAAAGTTGGGGTGTTCTTTGTCAAAGTAGTTTGGACCAAGTTTCCGTTGCTCCAATAATGGGTAGAACTTTTTGAGAATTATTTAAAAACTATATTTACACCTTATTAACTTTATATTGGTCCATAAAAAGGCCGGTATTCATTCTAAAAGCTTTAAATCTCAATTTAAACCTTCATACGAATCTATTGAAAGTTTAGACGATCTTTGTAGTAGAAGTTTGCACAAGTTCTCCGTTGGATCAAAAATGGGTCTAACGTTCTTATATTAGGTTTATTACTATATTTATATCTTTATCACTTCATATTGGTCCAAAAAAAGGCCAATATTCTCTTCATACGAAGCTATTCAAAGTTGGGCAGTTCTTTGTCAAAGTAGTTTGGACCAAGTTTCCGCTGCTCCATTAATGGGTTTAACTTTTTGAGAATAATTTAAAAACTATATTTACACCTATATAATTTGTTATTGGTCCAAAAAAAGGCCGGTATTCATTCTAAAAGCTTTAAATCTCAATTTAAACCTTCATACGAATCTATTGAAAGTTTGGACGATCTTTGTAGTAGAAGTTTGCACAAGTTTTCCGTTGGATCAAAAATGGGTCTAACGTTCTTATATTAGGTTTATTACTATATTTATATCTTTATCACTTCATATTGGTCCAAAAAAAGTCCAATATTCTCTTCATACGAAGCTATTCAAAGTTGGGTTGTTCTTTGTCAAAGTAGTTTGGACCAAGTTTCCGTTGCTCCAATAATGGGTATAACTTTTTGAGAATTATTTAAAAACTATATTTACACCTTATTAACTTTATATTGGTCCATAAAAAGGCCGGTATTCATTCTAAAAGCTTTAAATCTCAATTTAAATCTTCATACGAATCTATTGAAAGTTTGGACGATCTTTGTAGTATAAGGTTGCACAAGTTTTCCGTTGGATCAAAAATGGGTCTAACGTTCTTATATTAGGTTTATTACTATATTTATATCTTTATCACTTCATATTGGTCCAAAAAAAGGCAAATATTCTCTTCATACGAAGCTATTCAAAGTTGGGGTGTTCTTTGTCAAAGTAGTTTGGACCAAGTTTCCGTTGCTCCAATAATGGGTAGAACTTTTTGAGAATTATTTAAAAACTATATTTACACCTTATTAACTTTATATTGGTCCATAAAAAGGCCGGTATTCATTCTAAAAGCTTTAAATCTCAATTTAAATCTTCATACGAATCTATTGAAAGTTTGGACGATCTTTGTAGTATAAGGTTGCACAAGTTTTCCGTTGGATCAAAAATGGGTCTAACGTTCTTATATTAGGTTTATTACTATATTTATATCTTTATCACTTCATATTGGTCCAAAAAAAGGCAAATATTCTCTTCATACGAAGCTATTCAAAGTTGGGGTGTTCTTTGTCAAAGTAGTTTGGACCAAGTTTCCGTTGCTCCAATAATGGGTAGAACTTTTTGAGAATTATTTAAAAACTATATTTACACCTTATTAACTTTATATTGGTCCATAAAAAGGCCGGTATTCATTCTAAAAGCTTTAAATCTCAATTTAAACCTTCATACGAATCTATTGAAAGTTTAGACGATCTTTGTAGTAGAAGTTTGCACAAGTTCTCCGTTGGATCAAAAATGGGTCTAACGTTCTTATATTAGGTTTATTACTATATTTATATCTTTATCACTTCATATTGGTCCAAAAAAAGGCCAATATTCTCTTCATACGAAGCTATTCAAAGTTGGGCAGTTCTTTGTCAAAGTAGTTTGGACCAAGTTTCCGCTGCTCCATTAATGGGTTTAACTTTTTGAGAATAATTTAAAAACTATATTTACACCTATATAATTTGTTATTGGTCCAAAAAAAGGCCGGTATTCATTCTAAAAGCTTTAAATCTCAATTTAAACCTTCATACGAATCTATTGAAAGTTTGGACGATCTTTGTAGTAGAAGTTTGCACAAGTTTTCCGTTGGATCAAAAATGGGTCTAACGTTCTTATATTAGGTTTATTACTATATTTATATCTTTATCACTTCATATTGGTCCAAAAAAAGTCCAATATTCTCTTCATACGAAGCTATTCAAAGTTGGGTTGTTCTTTGTCAAAGTAGTTTGGACCAAGTTTCCGTTGCTCCAATAATGGGTATAACTTTTTGAGAATTATTTAAAAACTATATTTACACCTTATTAACTTTATATTGGTCCATAAAAAGGCCGGTATTCATTCTAAAAGCTTTAAATCTCAATTTAAATCTTCATACGAATCTATTGAAAGTTTGGACGATCTTTGTAGTATAAGGTTGCACAAGTTTTCCGTTGGATCAAAAATGGGTCTAACGTTCTTATATTAGGTTTATTAATATATTTATATCTTTATCACTTCATATTGGTCCAAAAAAAGGCCAATATTCTCTTCATACGAAGCTATTCAAAGTTGGGCTGTTCTTTGTCAAAGTAGTTTGGACCAAGTTTCCGTTGCTACAATAATAAGGAGTATAACTTTTTGAGAATTATTTAAAAACTATATTTACACCTTATTAACTTTATATTGGTCCATAAAAAGGCCGGTATTCATTCTAAAAGCTTTAAATCTCAATTTAAACCTTCATACGAATCTATTGAAAGTTTGGACGATCTTTGTAGTAGAAGTTTGCACAAGTTCTCCGTTGGATCAAAAATGGGTCTAACGTTCTTATATTAGGTTTATTACTATATTTATATCTTTATCACTTCATATTGGTCCAAAAAAATGCCAATATTCTCTTCATACGAAGCTATTCAAAGTTGGGCAGTTCTTTGTCAAAGTAGTTTGGACCAAGTTTCCGCAGCTCCATTAATGGGTCTAACTTTTTGAGAATAATTTAAAAACTATATTTACACCTTTATAACTTTATATTGGTCCAAAAAAAGGTCGGTATTCATTCTAAAAGCTTTAAATCTCAATTTAAACCTTCATACGAATCTATTGTAAGTTTGGACGATCTTTGTAGTAGAAGTTTGCACAAGGTTTCCGTTGGATCAAAAATGGGTCTAACGTTCTTATATTAGGTTTATTACTATATTTATATCTTTATCACTTCATATTGGTCCAAAAAAAGGCAAATATTCTCTTCATACGAAGCTATTCAAAGTTGGGCTGTTCTTTGTCAAAGTAGTTTGGACCAAGTTTCCGTTGCTCCAATAATGGGTAGAACTTTTTGAGAATTATTTAAAAACTATATTTACACCTTATTAACTTTATATTGGTCCATAAAAAGGCCGGTATTCATTCTAAAAGCTTTAAATCTCAATTTAAACCTTCATACGAATCTATTGAAAGTTTGGACGATCTTTGAAGTAGAAGTTTGCACAAGTTCTCCGTTGGATCAAAAATGGGTCTAACGTTCTTATATTAGGTTTATTACTAAATTTATATCTTTATCACTTCATATTGGTCCAAAAAAAGGCCAATATTCTCTTCATACGAAGCTATTCAAAGTTGGGCAGTTCTTTGTCAAAGTAGTTTGGACCAAGTTTCCGCTGCTCCATTAATGGGTTTAACTTTTTGAGAATAATTTAAAAACTATATTTACACCTATATAATTTGTTATTGGTCCAAAAAAAGGCCGGTATTCATTCTAAAAGCGTTAAATCTCAATTTAAACCTTCATACGAATCTATTGAAAGTTTGGACGATATTTGTAGTAGAAGTTTGCACAAGTTTTCCGTTGGATCAAAAATGGGTCTAACGTTCTTATATTAGGTTTATTACTATATTTATATCTTTATCACTTCATATTGGTCCAAAAAAAGTCCAATATTCTCTTCATACGAAGCTATTCAAAGTTGGGTTGTTCTTTGTCAAAGTAGTTTGGACCAAGTTTCCGTTGCTCCAATAATGGGTATAACTTTTTGAGAATTATTTAAAAACTATATTTACACCTTATTAACTTTATATTGGTCCATAAAAAGGCCGGTATTCATTCTAAAAGCTTTAAATCTCAATTTAAATCTTCATACGAATCTATTGAAAGTTTGGACGATCGTTGTAGTATAAGGTTGCACAAGTTTTCCGTTGGATCAAAAATGGGTCTAACGTTCTTATATTAGGTTTATTACTATATTTATATCTTTATCACTTCATATTGGTCCAAAAAAAGGCAAATATTCTCTTCATACGAAGCTATTCAAAGTTGGGCTGTTCTTTGTCAAAGTAGTTTGGACCAAGTTTCCGTTGCTCCAATAATGGGTAGAACTTTTTGAAAATTATTTAAAAACTATATTTACACCTTATTAACTTTATATTGGTCCATAAAAAGGCCGGTATTCACTCTAAAAGCTTTAAATCTCAATTTAAACCTTCATACGAATCTATTGAAAGTTTGGACGATCTTTGTAGTAGAAGTTTACACAAGTTCTCCGTTGGATCAAAAATGGGTCTAACGTTCTTATATTAGGTTTATTACTATATTTATATCTTTATCACTTCATATTGGTCCTAAAAAAGGCCAATATTCTCTTCATACGAAGCTATTCAAAGTTGGGCAGTTCTTTGTCAAAGTAGTTTGGACCAAGTTTCCGCTGCTCCATTAATGGGTTTAACTTTTTGAGAATAATTTAAAAACTATATTTACACCTATATAATTTGTTATTGGTCCAAAAAAAGGCCGGTATTCATTCTAAAAGCTTTAAATCTCAATTTAAACCTTCATACGAATCTATTGTAAGTTTGGACGATCTTTGTAGTAGAAGTTTGCACAAGGTTTCCGTTGGATCAAAAATGGGTCTAACGTTCTTATATTAGGTTTATTACTATATTTATATCTTTATCACTTCATATTGGTCCAAAAAAAGTCCAATATTCTCTTCATACGAAGCTATTAAAAGTTGGGTTGTTCTTTGTCAAAGTAGTTTGGACCAAGTTTCCGTTGCTCCAATAATGGGTATAACTTTTTGAGAATTATTTAAAAACTATATTTACACCTTATTAACTTTATATTGGTCCATAAAAAGGCCGGTATTCATTCTAAAAGCTTTAAATCTCAATTTAAATCTTCATACGAATCTATTGAAAGTTTGGACGATCTTTGTAGTATAAGGTTGCACAAGTTTTCCGTTGGATCAAAAATGGGTCTAACGTTCTTATATTAGGTTTATTACTATATTTATATCTTTATCACTTCATATTGGTCCAAAAAAAGGCAAATATTCTCTTCATACGAAGCTATTCAAAGTTGGGCTGTTCTTTGTCAAAGTAGTTTGGACCAAGTTTCCGTTGCTCCAATAATGGGTAGAACTTTTTGAGAATTATTTAAAAACTATATTTACACCTTATTAACTTTATATTGGTCCATAAAAAGGCCGGTATTCATTCTAAAAGCTTTAAATCTCAATTTAAACCTTCATACGAATCTATTGAAAGTTTGGACGATCTTTGTAGTAGAAGTTTGCACAAGTTCTCCGTTGGATCAAAAATGGGTCTAACGTTCTTATATTAGGTTTATTACTAAATTTATATCTTTATCACTTCATATTGGTCCAAAAAAAGGCCAATATTCTCTTCATACGAAGCTATTCAAAGTTGGGCAGTTCTTTGTCGAAGTAGTTTGGACCAAGTTTCCGCTGCTCCTTTAATGGGTTTAACTTTTTGAGAATAATTTAAAAACTATATTTACACCTATATAATTTGTTATTGGTCCAAAAAAAAGGCCGGTATTCATTCTAAAAGCGTTAAATCTCAATTTAAACCTTCATACGAATCTATTGAAAGTTTGGACGATATTTGTAGTAGAAGTTTGCACAAGTTTTCCGTTGGATCAAAAATGGGTTTAACGTTCTTATATTAGGTTTATTACTATATTTATATCTTTATCACTTCATATTGGTCCAAAAAAAGTCCAATATTCTCTTCATACGAAGCTATTCAAAGTTGGGTTGTTCTTTGTCAAAGTAGTTTGGACCAAGTTTCCATTGCTCCAATAATGGGTATAACTTTTTGAGAATTATTTAAAAACTATATTTACACCTTATTAACTTTATATTGGTCCATAAAAAGGCCGGTATTCATTCTAAAAGCTTTAAATCTCAATTTAAATCTTCATACGAATCTATTGAAAGTTTGGACGATCTTTGTAGTATAAGGTTGCACAAGTTTTCCGTTGGATCAAAAATGGGTCTAACGTTCTTATATTAGGTTTATTACTATATTTATATCTTTACCACTTCATATTGGTCCAAAAAAAGGCAAATATTCTCTTCATACGAAGCTATTCAAAGTTGGGCTGTTCTTTGTCAAAGTAGTTTGGACCAAGTTTCCGTTGCTCCAATAATGGGTAGAACTTTTTGAGAATTATTTAAAAACTATATTTACACCTTATTAACTTTATATTGGTCCATAAAAAGGCCGGTATTCACTCTAAAAGCTTTAAATCTCAATTTAAACCTTCATACGAATCTATTGAAAGTTTGGACGATCTTTGTAGTAGAAGTTTACACAAGTTCTCCGTTGGATCAAAAATGGGTCTAACGTTCTTATATTAGGTTTATTACTATATTTATATCTTTATCACTTCATTTTGGTCCTAAAAAAGGCCAATATTCTCTTCATACGAAGCTATTCAAAGTTGGGCAGTTCTTTGTCAAAGTAGTTTGGACCAAGTTTCCGCTGCTCCATTAATGGGTTTAACTTTTTGAGAATAATTTAAAAACTATATTTACACCTATATAATTTGTTATTGGTCCAAAAAAAGGCCGGTATTCATTCTAAAAGCTTTAAATCTCAATTTAAACCTTCATACGAATCTATTGAAAGTTTGGACGATCTTTGTAGTAGAAGTTTGCTCAAGTTTTCCGTTGGATCAAAAATGGGTCTAACGTTCTTATATTAGGTTTATTACTATATTTATATCTTTATCACTTCATATTGGTCCAAAAAAAGTCCAATATTCTCTTCATACGAAGCTATTCAAAGTTAGGTTGTTCTTTGTCAAAGTAGTTTGGACCAAGTTTCCGTTGCTCCAATAATGGGTATAACTTTTTGAGAATTATTTAAAAACTATATTTACACCTTATTAACTTTATATTGGTCCATAAAAAGGCCGGTATTCATTCTAAAAGCTTTAAATCTCAATTTAAATCTTCATACGAATCTATTGAAAGTTTGGACGATCTTTGTAGTATAAGGTTGCACAAGTTTTCCGTTGGATCAAAAATGGGTCTAACGTTCTTATATTAGGTTTATTACTATATTTATATCTTTATCACTTCATATTGGTCCAAAAAAAGGCCAATATTCTCTTCATACGAAGCTATTCAAAGTTGGGCTGTTCTTTGTCAAAGTAGTTTGGACCAAGTTTCCGTTGCTCCAATAATGGGTATAACTTTTTGAGAATTATTTAAAAACTATATTTACACCTTATTAACTTTATATTGGTCCATAAAAAGGCCGGTATTCACTCTAAAAGCTTTAAATCTCAATTTAAACCTTCATACGAATCTATTGAAAGTTTGGACGATCTTTGTAGTAGAAGTTTGCACAAGTTCTCCGTTGGATCAAAAATGGGTCTAACGTTCTTATATTAGGTTTATTACTATATTTATATCTTTATCACTTCATATTGGTCCAAAAAAAGGCCAATATTCTCTTCATACGAAGCTATTCAAAGTTGGGCAGTTCTTTGTCAAAGTAGTTTGGACCAAGTTTCCGCTGCTCCATTAATGGGTCTAACTTTTTGAGAATAATTTAAAAACTATATTTACACCTTTATAACTTTATATTGGTCCAAAAAAAGGTCGGTATTCATTCTAAAAGCTTTAAATCTCAATTTAAACCTTCATACGAATCTATTGTAAGTTTGGACGATCTTTGTAGTAGAAGTTTGCACAAGGTTTCCGTTGGATCAAAAATGGGTCTAACGTTCTTATATTAGGTTTATTACTATATTTATATCTTTATCACTTCATATTGGTCCAAAAAAAGGCAAATATTCTCTTCATACGAAGCTATTCAAAGTTGGGCTGTTCTTTTTCAAAGTAGTTTGGACCAAGTTTCCGTTGCTCCAATAATGGGTAGAACTTTTTGAGAATTTTTTAAAAACTATATTTACACCTTATTAACTTTATATTGGTCCATAAAAAGGCCGGTATTCATTCTAAAAGCTTTAAATCTCAATTTAAACCTTCATACGAATCTATTGAAAGTTTGGACGATCTTTGTAGTAGAAGTTTGCACAAGTTCTCCGTTGGATCAAAAATGGGTCTAACGTTCTTATATTAGGTTTATTACTAAATTTATATCTTTATCACTTCATATTGGTCCAAAAAAAGGCCAATATTCTCTTCATACGAAGCTATTCAAAGTTGGGCAGTTCTTTGTCAAAGTAGTTTGGACCAAGTTTCCGCTGCTCCATTAATGGGTTTAACTTTTTGAGAATAATTTAAAAACTATATTTACACCTATATAATTTGTTATTGGTCCAAAAAAAGGCCGGTATTCATTCTAAAAGCGTTAAATCTCAATTTAAACCTTCATACGAATCTATTGAAAGTTTGGACGATCTTTGTAGTAGAAGTTTGCACAAGTTTTCCGTTGGATCAAAAATGGGTCTAACGTTCTTATATTAGGTTTACTACTATATTTATATCTTTATCACTTCATATTGGTCCAAAAAAAGTCCAATATTCTCTTCATACGAAGCTATTCAAAGTTGGGTTGTTCTTTGTCAAAGTAGTTTGGACCAAGTTTCCGTTGCTCCAATAATGGGTATAACTTTTTGAGAATTATTTAAAAACTCTATTTACACCTTATTAACTTTATATTGGTCCATAAAAAGGCCGGTATTCATTCTAAAAGCTTTAAAACTCAATTTAAATCTTCATACGAATCTATTGAAAGTTTGGACGATCTTTGTAGTATAAGGTTGCACAAGTTTTCCGTTGGATCAAAAATGGGTCTAACGTTCTTATATTAGGTTTATTACTATATTTATATCTTTATCACTTCATATTGGTCCAAAAAAAGTCCAATATTCTCTTCATACGTAGCTATTCAAAGTTGGGTTGTTCTTTGTCAAAGTAGTTTGGACCAAGTTTCCGTTGCTCCAATAATGGGTATAACTTTTTGAGAATTATTTAAAAACTATATTTACACCTTATTAACTTTATATTGGTCCATAAAAAGGCCAGTATTCATTCTAAAAGCTTTAAATCTCAATTTAAATCTTCATACGAATCTATTGAAAGTTTGGACGATCTTTGTAGTATAAGGTTGCACAAGTTTTCCGTTGGATCAAAAATGGGTCTAACGTTCTTATATTAGGTTTATTACTATATTTATATCTTTATCACTTCATATTGGTCCAAAAAAAGGCAAATATTCTCTTCATACGAAGCTATTCAAAGTTGGGGTGTTCTTTGTCAAAGTAGTTTGGACCAAGTTTCCGTTGCTCCAATAATGGGTAGAACTTTTTGAGAATTATTTAAAAACTATATTTACACCTTATTAACTTTATATTGGTCCATAAAAAGGCCGGTATTCATTCTAAAAGCTTTAAATCTCAATTTAAACCTTCATACGAATCTATTGAAAGTTTAGACGATCTTTGTAGTAGAAGTTTGCACAAGTTCTCCGTTGGATCAAAAATGGGTCTAACGTTCTTATATTAGGTTTATTACTATATTTATATCTTTATCACTTCATATTGGTCCAAAAAAAGGCCAATATTCTCTTCATACGAAGCTATTCAAAGTTGGGCAGTTCTTTGTCAAAGTAGTTTGGACCAAGTTTCCGCTGCTCCATTAATGGGTTTAACTTTTTGAGAATAATTTAAAAACTATATTTACACCTATATAATTTGTTATTGGTCCAAAAAAAGGCCGGTATTCATTCTAAAAGCTTTAAATCTCAATTTAAACCTTCATACGAATCTATTGAAAGTTTGGACGATCTTTGTAGTAGAAGTTTGCACAAGTTTTCCGTTGGATCAAAAATGGGTCTAACGTTCTTATATTAGGTTTATTACTATATTTATATCTTAATCACTTCATATTGGTCCAAAAAAAGTCCAATATTCTCTTCATACGAAGCTATTCAAAGTTGGGTTGTTCTTTGTCAAAGTAGTTTGGACCAAGTTTCCGTTGCTCCAATAATGGGTATAACTTTTTGAGAATTATTTAAAAACTATATTTACACCTTATTAACTTTATATTGGTCCATAAAAAGGCCGGTATTCATTCTAAAAGCTTTAAATCTCAATTTAAATCTTCATACGAATCTATTGAAAGTTTGGACGATCTTTGTAGTATAAGGTTGCACAAGTTTTCCGTTGGATCAAAAATGGGTCTAACGTTCTTATATTAGGTTTATTACTATATTTATATCTTTATCACTTCATATTGGTCCAAAAAATGGCCAATATTCTCTTCATACGAAGCTATTCAAAGTTGGGCTGTTCTTTGTCAAAGTAGTTTGGACCAAGTTTCCGTTGCTCCAATAATGGGTATAACTTTTTGAGAATTATTTAAAAACTATATTTACACCTTATTAACTTTATATTGGTCCATAAAAAGGTCGGTATTCATTCTAAAAGCTTTAAATCTCAATTTAAACCTTCATACGAATCTATTGAAAGTTTGGACGATCTTTGTAGTAGAAGTTTGCACAAGTTCTCCGTTGGATCAAAAATGGGTCTAACGTTCTTATATTAGGTTTATTACTATATTTATATCTTTATAACTTCATATTGGTCCAAAAAAATGCCAATATTCTCTTCATACGAAGCTATTCAAAGTTGGGCAGTTCTTTGTCAAAGTAGTTTGGACCAAGTTTCCGCTGCTCCATTAATGGGTCTAACTTTTTGAGAATAATTTAAAAACTATATTTACACCTTTATAACTTTATATTGGTCCAAAAAAAGGTCGGTATTCATTCTAAAAGCTTTAAATCTCAATTTAAACCTTCATACGAATCTATTGTAAGTTTGGACGATCTTTGTAGTAGAAGTTTGCACAAGGTTTCCGTTGGATCAAAAATGGGTCTAACGTTCTTATATTAGGTTTATTACTATATTTATATCTTTATCACTTCATATTGGTCCAAAAAAAGGCAAATATTCTCTTCATACGAAGCTATTCAAAGTTGGGCTGTTCTTTGTCAAAGTAGTTTGGACCAAGTTTCCGTTGCTCCAATAATGGGTAGAACTTTTTGAGAATTATTTAAAAACTATATTTACACCTTATTAACTTTATATTGGTCCATAAAAAGGCCGGTATTCATTCTAAAAGCTTTAAATCTCAATTTAAACCTTCATACGAATCTATTGAAAGTCTGGACGATCTTTGTAGTAGAAGTTTGCACAAGTTCTCCGTTGGATCAAAAATGGGTCTAACGTTCTTATATTAGGTTTATTACTATATTTATATCTTTATCACTTCATATTGGTCCAAAAAAATGCCAATATTCTCTTCATACGAAGCTATTCAAAGTTGGGCAGTTCTTTGTCAAAGTAGTTTGGACCAAGTTTCCGCTGCTCCATTAATGGGTCTAACTTTTTGAGAATAATTTAAAAACTATATTTACACCTTTATAACTTTATATTGGTCCAAAAAAAGGTCGGTATTCATTCTAAAAGCTTTAAATCTCAATTTAAACCTTCATACGAATCTATTGTAAGTTTGGACGATCTTTGTAGTAGAAGTTTGCACAAGTTTTCCGTTGGATCAAAAATGGGTCTAACGTTCTTATATTAGGTTTATTACTATATTTATATCTTTATCACTTCATATTGGTCCAAAAAATGGCCAATATTCTCTTCATACGAAGCTATTCAAAGTTGGGCTGTTCTTTGTCAAAGTAGTTTGGACCAAGTTTCCGTTGCTCCAATAATGGGTATAACTTTTTGAGAATTATTTAAAAACTATATTTACACCTTATTAACTTTATATTGGTCCATAAAAAGGTCGGTATTCATTCTAAAAGCTTTAAATCTCAATTTAAACCTTCATACGAATCTATTGAAAGTTTGGACGATCTTTGTAGTAGAAGTTTGCACAAGTTCTCCGTTGGATCAAAAATGGGTCTAACGTTCTTATATTAGGTTTATTACTATATTTATATCTTTATCACTTCATATTGGTCCAAAAAAATGCCAATATTCTCTTCATACGAAGCTATTCAAAGTTGGGCAGTTCTTTGTCAAAGTAGTTTGGACCAAGTTTCCGCTGCTCCATTAATGGGTCTAACTTTTTGAGAATAATTTAAAAACTATATTTACACCTTTATAACTTTATATTGGTCCAAAAAAAGGTCGGTATTCATTCTAAAAGCTTTAAATCTCAATTTAAACCTTCATACGAATCTATTGTAAGTTTGGACGATCTTTGTAGTAGAAGTTTGCACAAGGTTTCCGTTGGATCAAAAATGGGTCTAACGTTCTTATATTAGGTTTATTACTATATTTATATCTTTATCACTTCATATTGGTCCAAAAAAAGGCAAATATTCTCTTCATACGAAGCTATTCAAAGTTGGGCTGTTCTTTGTCAAAGTAGTTTGGACCAAGTTTCCGTTGCTCCAATAATGGGTAGAACTTTTTGAGAATTATTTAAAAACTATATTTACACCTTATTAACTTTATATTGGTCCATAAAAAGGCCGGTATTCATTCTAAAAGCTTTAAATCTCAATTTAAACCTTCATACGAATCTATTGAAAGTCTGGACGATCTTTGTAGTAGAAGTTTGCACAAGTTCTCCGTTGGATCAAAAATGGGTCTAACGTTCTTATATTAGGTTTATTACTATATTTATATCTTTATCACTTCATATTGGTCCAAAAAAAGGCCAATATTCTCTTCATACGAAGCTATTCAAAGTTGGGCAGTTCTTTGTCAAAGTAGTTTGGACCAAGTTTCCGCTGCTCCATTAATGGGTTTAACTTTTTGAGAATAATTTAAAAACTATATTTACACCTATATAATTTGTTATTGGTCCAAGAAAAGGCCGGTATTCATTCTAAAAGCGTTAAATCTCAATTTAAACCTTCATACGAATCTATTGAAAGTTTGGACGATATTTGTAGTAGAAGTTTGCACAAGTTTTCCGTTGGATCAAAAATGGGTCTAACGTTCTTATATTAGGTTTATTACTATATTTATATCTTTATCACTTCATATTGGTCCAAAAAAAGTCCAATATTCTCTTCATACGAAGCTATTCAAAGTTGGGTTGTTCTTTGTCAAAGTAGTTTGGACCAAGTTTCCGTTGCTCCAATAATGGGTATAACTTTTTGAGAATTATTTAAAAACTATATTTACACCTTATTAACTTTATATTGGTCCATAAAAAGGCCGGTATTCATTCTAAAAGCTTTAAATCTCAATTTAAATCTTCATACGAATCTATTGAAAGTTTGGACGATCTTTGTAGTATAAGGTTGCACAAGTTTTCCATTGGATCAAAAATGGGTCTAACGTTCTTATATTAGGTTTATTACTATATTTATATCTTTATCACTTCATATTGGTCCAATAAAAGGCAAATATTCTCTTCATACGAAGCTATTCAAAGTTGGGCTGTTCTTTGTCAAAGTAGTTTGAACCAAGTTTCCGTTGCTCCAATAATGGGTAGAACTTTTTGAGAATTATTTAAAAACTATATTTACACCTTATTAACTTTATATTGGTCCATAAAAAGGCCGGTATTCACTCTAAAAGCTTTAAATCTCAATTTAAACCTTCATACGAATCTATTGAAAGTTTGGACGATCTTTGTAGTAGAAGTTTGCACAAGTTCTCCGTTGGATCAAAAATGGGTCTAACGTTCTTATATTAGGTTTATTACTATATTTATATCTTTATCACTTCATATTAGTCCAAAAAAAGGCCAATATTCTCTTCATACGAAGCTATTCAAAGTTGGGCAGTTCTTTGTCAAAGTAGTTTGGACCAAGTTTCCGCTGCTCCATTAATGGGTTTAACTTTTTGAGAATAATTTAAAAACTATATTTACACCTATATAATTTGTTATTGGTCCAAAAAAAGGCCGGTATTCATTCTAAAAGCTTTAAATCTCAATTTAAACCTTCATACGAATCTATTGAAAGTTTGGACGATCTTTGTAGTAGAAGTTTGCACAAGTTTTCCGTTGGATCAAAAATGGGTCTAACGTTCTTATATTAGGTTTATTACTATATTTATATCTTTATCACTTCATATTGGTCCAAAAAAAGTCCAATATTCTCTTCATACGAAGCTATTCAAAGTTGGGTTGTTCTTTGTCAAAGTAGTTTGGACCAAGTTTCCGTTGCTCCAATAATGGGTATAACTTTTTGAGAATTATTTAAAAACTATATTTACACCTTATTAACTTTATATTGGTCCATAAAAAGGCCGGTATTCATTCTAAAAGCTTTAAATCTCAATTTAAATCTTCATACGAATCTATTGAAAGTTTGGACGATCTTTGTAGTATAAGGTTGCACAAGTTTTCCGTTGGATCAAAAATGGGTCTAACGTTCTTATATTAGGTTTATTACTATATTTATATCTTTATCACTTCATATTGGTCCAAAAAAAGGCCAATATTCTCTTCATACGAAGCTATTCAAAGTTGGGCTGTTCTTTGTCAAAGTAGTTTGGACCAAGTTTCCGTTGCTCCAATAATGGGTATAACTTTTTGAGAATTATTTAAAAACTATATTTACACCTTATTAACTTTATATTGGTCCATAAAAAGGCCGGTATTCACTCTAAAAGCTTTAAATCTCAATTTAAACCTTCATACGAATCTATTGAAAGTTTGGACGATCTTTGTAGTAGAAGTTTGCACAAGTTCTCCGTTGGATCAAAAATGGGTCTAACGTTCTTATATTAGGTTTATTACTATATTTATATCTTTATCACTTCATATTGGTCCAAAAAAAGTCCAATATTCTCTTCATACGAAGCTATTCAAAGTTGGGTTGTTCTTTGTCAAAGTAGTTTGGACCAAGTTTCCGTTGCTCCAATAATGGGTATAACTTTTTGAGAATTATTTAAAAACTATATTTACACCTTATTAACTTTATATTGGTCCATAAAAAGGCCGGTATTCATTCTAAAAGCTTTAAATCTCAATTTAAATCTTCATACGAATCTATTGAAAGTTTGGACGATCTTTGTAGTATAAGGTTGCACAAGTTTTCCATTGGATCAAAAATGGGTCTAACGTTCTTATATTAGGTTTATTACTATATTTATATCTTTATCACTTCATATTGGTCCAATAAAAGGCAAATATTCTCTTCATACGAAGCTATTCAAAGTTGGGCTGTTCTTTGTCAAAGTAGTTTGAACCAAGTTTCCGTTGCTCCAATAATGGGTAGAACTTTTTGAGAATTATTTAAAAACTATATTTACACCTTATTAACTTTATATTGGTCCATAAAAAGGCCGGTATTCACTCTAAAAGCTTTAAATCTCAATTTAAACCTTCATACGAATCTATTGAAAGTTTGGACGATCTTTGTAGTAGAAGTTTGCACAAGTTCTCCGTTGGATCAAAAATGGGTCTAACGTTCTTATATTAGGTTTATTACTATATTTATATCTTTATCACTTCATATTAGTCCAAAAAAAGGCCAATATTCTCTTCATACGAAGCTATTCAAAGTTGGGCAGTTCTTTGTCAAAGTAGTTTGGACCAAGTTTCCGCTGCTCCATTAATGGGTTTAACTTTTTGAGAATAATTTAAAAACTATATTTACACCTATATAATTTGTTATTGGTCCAAAAAAAGGCCGGTATTCATTCTAAAAGCTTTAAATCTCAATTTAAACCTTCATACGAATCTATTGAAAGTTTGGACGATCTTTGTAGTAGAAGTTTGCACAAGTTTTCCGTTGGATCAAAAATGGGTCTAACGTTCTTATATTAGGTTTATTACTATATTTATATCTTTATCACTTCATATTGGTCCAAAAAAAGTCCAATATTCTCTTCATACGAAGCTATTCAAAGTTGGGTTGTTCTTTGTCAAAGTAGTTTGGACCAAGTTTCCGTTGCTCCAATAATGGGTATAACTTTTTGAGAATTATTTAAAAACTATATTTACACCTTATTAACTTTATATTGGTCCATAAAAAGGCCGGTATTCATTCTAAAAGCTTTAAATCTCAATTTAAATCTTCATACGAATCTATTGAAAGTTTGGACGATCTTTGTAGTATAAGGTTGCACAAGTTTTCCGTTGGATCAAAAATGGGTCTAACGTTCTTATATTAGGTTTATTACTATATTTATATCTTTATCACTTCATATTGGTCCAAAAAAAGGCCAATATTCTCTTCATACGAAGCTATTCAAAGTTGGGCTGTTCTTTGTCAAAGTAGTTTGGACCAAGTTTCCGTTGCTCCAATAATGGGTATAACTTTTTGAGAATTATTTAAAAACTATATTTACACCTTATTAACTTTATATTGGTCCATAAAAAGGCCGGTATTCACTCTAAAAGCTTTAAATCTCAATTTAAACCTTCATACGAATCTATTGAAAGTTTGGACGATCTTTGTAGTAGAAGTTTGCACAAGTTCTCCGTTGGATCAAAAATGGGTCTAACGTTCTTATATTAGGTTTATTACTATATTTATATCTTTATCACTTCATTTTGGTCCAAAAAAAGTCCAATATTCTCTTCATACGAAGCTATTCAAAGTTGGGTTGTTCTTTGTCAAAGTAGTTTGGACCAAGTTTCCGTTGCTCCAATAATGGGTATAACTTTTTGAGAATTATTTAAAAACTATATTTACACCTTATTAACTTTATATTGGTCCATAAAAAGGCCGGTATTCATTCTAAAAGCTTTAAATCTCAATTTAAATCTTCATACGAATCTATTGAAAGTTTGGACGATCTTTGTAGTATAAGGTTGCACAAGTTTTCCATTGGATCAAAAATGGGTCTAACGTTCTTATATTAGGTTTATTACTATATTTATATCTTTATCACTTCATATTGGTCCAATAAAAGGCAAATATTCTCTTCATACGAAGCTATTCAAAGTTGGGCTGTTCTTTGTCAAAGTAGTTTGAACCAAGTTTCCGTTGCTCCAATAATGGGTAGAACTTTTTGAGAATTATTTAAAAACTATATTTACACCTTATTAACTTTATATTGGTCCATAAAAAGGCCGGTATTCACTCTAAAAGCTTTAAATCTCAATTTAAACCTTCATACGAATCTATTGAAAGTTTGGACGATCTTTGTAGTAGAAGTTTGCACAAGTTCTCTGTTGGATCAAAAATGGGTCTAACGTTCTTATATTAGGTTTATTACTATATTTATATCTTTATCACTTCATATTAGTCCAAAAAAAGGCCAATATTCTCTTCATACGAAGCTATTCAAAGTTGGGCAGTTCTTTGTCAAAGTAGTTTGGACCAAGTTTCCGCTGCTCCATTAATGGGTTTAACTTTTTGAGAATAATTTAAAAACTATATTTACACCTATATAATTTGTTATTGGTCCAAAAAAAGGCCGGTATTCATTCTAAAAGCTTTAAATCTCAATTTAAACCTTCATACGAATCTATTGAAAGTTTGGACGATCTTTGTAGTAGAAGTTTGCACAAGTTTTCCGTTGGATCAAAAATGGGTCTAACGTTCTTATATTAGGTTTATTACTATATTTATATCTTTATCACTTCATATTGGTCCAAAAAAAGTCCAATATTCTCTTCATACGAAGCTATTCAAAGTTGGGTTGTTCTTTGTCAAAGTAGTTTGGACCAAGTTTCCGTTGCTCCAATAATGGGTATAACTTTTTGAGAATTATTTAAAAACTATATTTACACCTTATTAACTTTATATTGGTCCATAAAAAGGCCGGTATTCATTCTAAAAGCTTTAAATCTCAATTTAAATCTTCATACGAATCTATTGAAAGTTTGGACGATCTTTGTAGTATAAGGTTGCACAAGTTTTCCGTTGGATCAAAAATGGGTCTAACGTTCTTATATTAGGTTTATTACTATATTTATATCTTTATCACTTCATATTGGTCCAAAAAAAGGCCAATATTCTCTTCATACGAAGCTATTCAAAGTTGGGCTGTTCTTTGTCAAAGTAGTTTGGACCAAGTTTCCGTTGCTCCAATAATGGGTATAACTTTTTGAGAATTATTTAAAAACTATATTTACACCTTATTAACTTTATATTGGTCCATAAAAAGGCCGGTATTCACTCTAAAAGCTTTAAATCTCAATTTAAACCTTCATACGAATCTATTGAAAGTTTGGACGATCTTTGTAGTAGAAGTTTGCACAAGTTCTCCGTTGGATCAAAAATGGGTCTAACGTTCTTATATTAGGTTTATTACTATATTTATATCTTTATCACTTCATATTGGTCCAAAAAAAGGCCAATATTCTCTTCATACGAAGCTATTCAAAGTTGGGCAGTTCTTTGTCAAAGTAGTTTGGACCAAGTTTCCGCTGCTCCATTAATGGGTCTAACTTTTTGAGAATAATTTAAAAACTATATTTACACCTTTATAACTTTATATTGGTCCAAAAAAAGGTCGGTATTCATTCTAAAAGCTTTAAATCTCAATTTAAACCTTCATACGAATCTATTGTAAGTTTGGACGATCTTTGTAGTAGAAGTTTGCACAAGGTTTCCGTTGGATCAAAAATGGGTCTAACGTTCTTATATTAGGTTTATTACTATATTTATATCTTTATCACTTCATATTGGTCCAAAAAAAGGCAAATATTCTCTTCATACGAAGCTATTCAAAGTTGGGCAGTTCTTTGTCAAAGTAGTTTGGACCAAGTTTCCGCTGCTCCATTAATGGGTTTAACTTTTTGAGAATAATTTAAAAACTATATTTACACCTATATAATTTGTTATTGGTCCAAAAAAAGGCCGGTATTCATTCTAAAAGCTTTAAATCTCAATTTAAACCTTCATACGAATCTATTGAAAGTTTGGACGATCTTTGTAGTAGAAGTTTGCACAAGTTTTCCGTTGGATCAAAAATGGGTCTAACGTTCTTATATTAGGTTTATTACTATATTTATATCTTTATCACTTCATATTGGTCCAAAAAAAGTCCAATATTCTCTTCATACGAAGCTATTCAAAGTTGGGTTGTTCTTTGTCAAAGTAGTTTGGACCAAGTTTCCGTTGCTCCAATAATGGGTATAACTTTTTGAGAATTATTTAAAAACTATATTTACACCTTATTAACTTTATATTGGTCCATAAAAAGGCCGGTATTCACTCTAAAAGCTTTAAATCTCAATTTAAACCTTCATACGAATCTATTGAAAGTTTGGACGATCTTTGTAGTAGAAGTTTGCACAAGTTCTCCGTTGGATCAAAAATGGGTCTAACGTTCTTATATTAGGTTTATTACTATATTTATATCTTTATCACTTCATATTGGTCCAAAAAAAGTCCAATATTCTCTTCATACGAAGCTATTCAAAGTTGGGTTGTTCTTTGTCAAAGTAGTTTGGACCAAGTTTCCGTTGCTCCAATAATGGGTATAACTTTTTGAGAATTATTTAAAAACTATATTTACACCTTATTAACTTTATATTGGTCCATAAAAAGGCCGGTATTCATTCTAAAAGCTTTAAATCTCAATTTAAATCTTCATACGAATCTATTGAAAGTTTGGACGATCTTTGTAGTATAAGGTTGCACAAGTTTTCCATTGGATCAAAAATGGGTCTAACGTTCTTATATTAGGTTTATTACTATATTTATATCTTTATCACTTCATATTGGTCCAATAAAAGGCAAATATTCTCTTCATACGAAGCTATTCAAAGTTGGGCTGTTCTTTGTCAAAGTAGTTTGAACCAAGTTTCCGTTGCTCCAATAATGGGTAGAACTTTTTGAGAATTATTTAAAAACTATATTTACACCTTATTAACTTTATATTGGTCCATAAAAAGGCCGGTATTCACTCTAAAAGCTTTAAATCTCAATTTAAACCTTCATACGAATCTATTGAAAGTTTGGACGATTTTTGTAGTAGAAGTTTGCACAAGTTCTCCGTTGGATCAAAAATGGGTCTAACGTTCTTATATTAGGTTTATTACTATATTTATATCTTTATCACTTCATATTAGTCCAAAAAAAGGCCAATATTCTCTTCATACGAAGCTATTCAAAGTTGGGCAGTTCTTTGTCAAAGTAGTTTGGACCAAGTTTCCGCTGCTCCATTAATGGGTTTAACTTTTTGAGAATAATTTAAAAACTATATTTACACCTATATAATTTGTTATTGGTCCAAAAAAAGGCCGGTATTCATTCTAAAAGCTTTAAATCTCAATTTAAACCTTCATACGAATCTATTGAAAGTTTGGACGATCTTTGTAGTAGAAGTTTGCACAAGTTTTCCGTTGGATCAAAAATGGGTCTAACGTTCTTATATTAGGTTTATTACTATATTTATATCTTTATCACTTCATATTGGTCCAAAAAAAGTCCAATATTCTCTTCATACGAAGCTATTCAAAGTTGGGTTGTTCTTTGTCAAAGTAGTTTGGACCAAGTTTCCGTTGCTCCAATAATGGGTATAACTTTTTGAGAATTATTTAAAAACTATATTTACACCTTATTAACTTTATATTGGTCCATAAAAAGGCCGGTATTCATTCTAAAAGCTTTAAATCTCAATTTAAATCTTCATACGAATCTATTGAAAGTTTGGACGATCTTTGTAGTATAAGGTTGCACAAGTTTTCCGTTGGATCAAAAATGGGTCTAACGTTCTTATATTAGGTTTATTACTATATTTATATCTTTATCACTTCATATTGGTCCAAAAAAAGGCCAATATTCTCTTCATACGAAGCTATTCAAAGTTGGGCTGTTCTTTGTCAAAGTAGTTTGGACCAAGTTTCCGTTGCTCCAATAATGGGTATAACTTTTTGAGAATTATTTAAAAACTATATTTACACCTTATTAACTTTATATTGGTCCATAAAAAGGCCGGTATTCACTCTAAAAGCTTTAAATCTCAATTTAAACCTTCATACGAATCTATTGAAAGTTTGGACTATCTTTGTAGTAGAAGTTTGCACAAGTTCTCCGTTGGATCAAAAATGGGTCTAACGTTCTTATATTAGGTTTATTACTATATTTATATCTTTATCACTTCATTTTGGTCCAAAAAAAGTCCAATATTCTCTTCATACGAAGCTATTCAAAGTTGGGTTGTTCTTTGTCAAAGTAGTTTGGACCAAGTTTCCGTTGCTCCAATAATGGGTATAACTTTTTGAGAATTATTTAAAAACTATATTTACACCTTATTAACTTTATATTGGTCCATAAAAAGGCCGGTATTCATTCTAAAAGCTTTAAATCTCAATTTAAATCTTCATACGAATCTATTGAAAGTTTGGACGATCTTTGTAGTATAAGGTTGCACAAGTTTTCCATTGGATCAAAAATGGGTCTAACGTTCTTATATTAGGTTTATTACTATATTTATATCTTTATCACTTCATATTGGTCCAATAAAAGGCAAATATTCTCTTCATACGAAGCTATTCAAAGTTGGGCTGTTCTTTGTCAAAGTAGTTTGAACCAAGTTTCCGTTGCTCCAATAATGGGTAGAACTTTTTGAGAATTATTTAAAAACTATATTTACACCTTATTAACTTTATATTGGTCCATAAAAAGGCCGGTATTCACTCTAAAAGCTTTAAATCTCAATTTAAACCTTCATACGAATCTATTGAAAGTTTGGACGATCTTTGTAGTAGAAGTTTGCACAAGTTCTCCGTTGGATCAAAAATGGGTCTAACGTTCTTATATTAGGTTTATTACTATATTTATATCTTTATCACTTCATATTAGTCCAAAAAAAGGCCAATATTCTCTTCATACGAAGCTATTCAAAGTTGGGCAGTTCTTTGTCAAAGTAGTTTGGACCAAGTTTCCGCTGCTCCATTAATGGGTTTAACTTTTTGAGAATAATTTAAAAACTATATTTACACCTATATAATTTGTTATTGGTCCAAAAAAAGGCCGGTATTCATTCTAAAAGCTTTAAATCTCAATTTAAACCTTCATACGAATCTATTGAAAGTTTGGACGATCTTTGTAGTTGAAGTTTGCACAAGTTTTCCGTTGGATCAAAAATGGGTCTAACGTTCTTATATTAGGTTTATTACTATATTTATATCTTTATCACTTCATATTGGTCCAAAAAAAGTCCAATATTCTCTTCATACGAAGCTATTCAAAGTTGGGTTGTTCTTTGTCAAAGTAGTTTGGACCAAGTTTCCGTTGCTCCAATAATGGGTATAACTTTTTGAGAATTATTTAAAAACTATATTTACACCTTATTAACTTTATATTGGTCCATAAAAAGGCCGGTATTCATTCTAAAAGCTTTAAATCTCAATTTAAATCTTCATACGAATCTATTGAAAGTTTGGACGATCTTTGTAGTATAAGGTTGCACAAGTTTTCCGTTGGATCAAAAATGGGTCTAACGTTCTTATATTAGGTTTATTACTATATTTATATCTTTATCACTTCATATTGGTCCAAAAAAAGGCCAATATTCTCTTCATACGAAGCTATTCAAAGTTGGGCTGTTCTTTGTCAAAGTAGTTTGGACCAAGTTTCCGTTGCTCCAATAATGGGTATAACTTTTTGAGAATTATTTAAAAACTATATTTACACCTTATTAACTTTATATTGGTCCATAAAAAGGCCGGTATTCACTCTAAAAGCTTTAAATCTCAATTTAAACCTTCATACGAATCTATTGAAAGTTTGGACGATCTTTGTAGTAGAAGTTTGCACAAGTTCTCCGTTGGATCAAAAATGGGTCTAACGTTCTTATATTAGGTTTATTACTATATTTATATCTTTATCACTTCATATTGGTCCAAAAAAAGGCCAATATTCTCTTCATACGAAGCTATTCAAAGTTGGGCAGTTCTTTGTCAAAGTAGTTTGGACCAAGTTTCCGCTGCTCCATTAATGGGTCTAACTTTTTGAGAATAATTTAAAAACTATATTTACACCTTTATAACTTTATATTGGTCCAAAAAAAGGTCGGTATTCATTCTAAAAGCTTTAAATCTCAATTTAAACCTTCATACGAATCTATTGTAAGTTTGGACGATCTTTGTAGTTGAAGTTTGCACAAGGTTTCCGTTGGATCAAAAATGGGTCTAACGTTCTTATATTAGGTTTATTACTATATTTATATCTTTATCACTTCATATTGGTCCAAAAAAAGGAAAATATTCTCTTCATACGAAGCTATTCAAAGTTGGGCAGTTCTTTGTCAAAGTAGTTTGGACCAAGTTTCCGCTGCTCCATTAATGGGTTTAACTTTTTGAGAATAATTTAAAAACTATATTTACACCTATATAATTTGTTATTGGTCCAAAAAAAGGCTGGTATTCATTCTAAAAGCTTTAAATCTCAATTTAAACCTTCATACGAATCTATTGAAAGTTTGGACGATCTTTGTAGTAGAAGTTTGCACAAGTTTTCCGTTGGATCAAAAATGGGTCTAACGTTCTTATATTAGGTTTATTACTATATTTATATCTTTATCACTTCATATTGGTCCAAAAAAAGTCCAATATTCTCTTCATACGAAGCTATTCAAAGTTGGGTTGTTCTTTGTCAAAGTAGTTTGGACCAAGTTTCCGTTGCTCCAATAATGGGTATAACTTTTTGAGAATTATTTAAAAACTATATTTACACCTTATTAACTTTATATTGGTCCATAAAAAGGCCGGTATTCATTCTAAAAGCTTTAAATCTCAATTTAAATCTTCATACGAATCTATTGAAAGTTTGGACGATCTTTGTAGTATAAGGTTGCACAAGTTTTCCGTTGGATCAAAAATGGGTCTAACGTTCTTATATTAGGTTTATTACTATATTTATATCTTTATCACTTCATATTGGTCCAAAAAAAGGCAAATATTCTCTTCATACGAAGCTATTCAAAGTTGGGCAGTTCTTTGTCAAAGTAGTTTGGACCAAGTTTCCGCTGCTCCATTAATGGGTTTAACTTTTTGAGAATAATTTAAAAACTATATTTACACCTATATAATTTGTTATTGGTCCAAAAAAAGGCCGGTATTCATTCTAAAAGCTTTAAATCACAATTTAAACCTTCATACGAATCTATTGAAAGTTTGGACGATCTTTGTAGTAGAAGTTTGCACAAGTTTTCCGTTGGATCAAAAATGGGTCTAACGTTCTTATATTAGGTTTATTACTATATTTATATCTTTATCACTTCATATTGGTCCAAAAAAAGTCCAATATTCTCTTCATACGAAGCTATTCAAAGTTGGGTTGTTCTTTGTCAAAGTAGTTTGGACCAAGTTTCCGTTGCTCCAATAATGGGTATAACTTTTTGAGAATTATTTAAAAACTATATTTACACCTTATTAACTTTATATTGGTCCATAAAAAGGCCGGTATTCATTCTAAAAGCTTTAAATCTCAATTTAAATCTTCATACGAATCTATTGAAAGTTTGGACGATCTTTGTAGTATAAGGTTGCACAAGTTTTCCGTTGGATCAAAAATGGGTCTAACGTTCTTATATTAGGTTTATTACTATATTTATATCTTTATCACTTCATATTGGTCCAAAAAAAGGCCAATATTCTCTTCATACGAAGCTATTCAAAGTTGGGCTGTTCTTTGTCAAAGTAGTTTGGACCAAGTTTCCGTTGCTCCAATAATGGGTATAACTTTTTGAGAATTATTTAAAAACTATATTTACACCTTATTAACTTTATATTGGTCCATAAAAAGGCCGGTATTCACTCTAAAAGCTTTAAATCTCAATTTAAACCTTCATACGAATCTATTGAAAGTTTGGACGATCTTTGTAGTAGAAGTTTGCACAAGTTCTCCGTTGGATCAAAAATGGGTCTAACGTTCTTATATTAGTTTTATTACTATATTTATATCTTTATCACTTCATATTGGTCCAAAAAAAGGCCAATATTCTCTTCATACGAAGCTATTCAAAGTTGGGCAGTTCTTTGTCAAAGTAGTTTGGACCAAGTTTCCGCTGCTCCATTAATGGGTCTAACTTTTTGAGAATAATTTAAAAACTATATTTACACCTTTATAACTTTATATTGGTCCAAAAAAAGGTCGGTATTCATTCTAAAAGCTTTAAATCTCAATTTAAACCTTCATACGAATCTATTGTAAGTTTGGACGATCTTTGTAGTAGAAGTTTGCACAAGGTTTCCGTTGGATCAAAAATGGGTCTAACGTTCTTATATTAGGTTTATTACTATATTTATATCTTTATCACTTCATATTGGTCCAAAAAAAGGCAAATATTCTCTTCATACGAAGCTATTCAAAGTTGGGCTGTTCTTTGTCAAAGTAGTTTGGACCAAGTTTCCGTTGCTCCAATAATGGGTAGAACTTTTTGAGAATTATTTAAAAACTATATTTACACCTTATTAACTTTATATTGGTCCATAAAAAGGCCGGTATTCATTCTAAAAGCTTTAAATCTCAATTTAAACCTTCATACGAATCTATTGAAAGTTTGGACGATCTTTGTAGTAGAAGTTTGCACAAGTTCTCCGTTGGATCAAAAATGGGTCTAACGTTCTTATATTAGGTTTATTACTATATTTATATCTTTATCACTTCATATTGGTCCAAAAAAAGGCCAATATTCTCTTCATACGAAGCTATTCAAAGTTGGGCAGTTCTTTGTCAAAGTAGTTTGGACCAAGTTTCTGCTGCTCCATTAATGGGTTTAACTTTTTGAGAATAATTTAAAAACTATATTTACACCTATATAATTTGTTATTGGTCCAAAAAAAGGCCGGTATTCATTCTAAAAGCGTTAAATCTCAATTTAAACCTTCATACGAATCTATTGAAAGTTTGGACGATCTTTGTAGTAGAAGTTTGCACAAGTTTTCCGTTGGATCAAAAATGGGTCTAACGTTCTTATATTAGGTTTATTACTATATTTATATCTTTATCACTTCATATTGGTCCAAAAAAAGTCCAATATTCTCTTCATACGAAGCTATTCAAAGTTGGGTTGTTCTTTGTCAAAGTAGTTTGGACCAAGTTTCCGTTGCTCCAATAATGGGTATAACTTTTTGAGAATTATTTAAAAACTATATTTACACCTTATTAACTTTGTATTGGTCCATAAAAAGGCCGGTATTCATTCTAAAAGCTTTAAATCTCAATTTAAATCTTCATACGAATCTATTGAAAGTTTGGACGATCTTTGTAGTATAAGGTTGCACAAGTTTTCCGTTGGATCAAAAATGGGTCTAACGTTCTTATATTAGGTTTATTACTATATTTATATCTTTATCACTTCATATTGGTCCAAAAAAAGGCCAATATTCTCTTCATACGAAGCTATTCAAAGTTGGGCTGTTCTTTGTCAAAGTAGTTTGGACCAAGTTTCCGTTGCTCCAATAATGGGTATAACTTTTTGAGAATTATTTAAAAACTATATTTACACCTTATTAACTTTATATTGGTCCATAAAAAGGCCGGTATTCACTCTAAAAGCTTTAAATCTCAATTTAAACCTTCATACGAATCTATTGAAAGTTTGGACGATCTTTGTCGTAGAAGTTTGCACAAGTTTTCCGTTGGATCAAAAATGGGTCTAACGTTCTTATATTAGGTTTATTACTATATTTATATCTTTATCACTTCATATTGGTCCAAAAAAAGGCCAATATTCTCTTCATACGAAGCTATTCAAAGTTGGGCAGTTCTTTGTCAAAGTAGTTTGGACCAAGTTTCCGCTGCTCCATTAATGGGTCTAACTTTTTTAGAATAATTTAAAAACTATATTTACACCTTTATAACTTTATATTGGTCCAAAAAAAGGTCGGTATTCATTCTAAAAGCTTTAAATCTCAATTTAAACCTTCATACGAATCTATTGAAAGTTTGGACGATCTTTGTAGTAGAAGTTTGCACATGGTTTCCGTTGGATCAAAAATGGGTCTAACGTTCTTATATTAGGTTTATTACTATATTTATATCTTTATCACTTCATATTGGTCCAAAAAAAGGCAAATATTCTCTTCATACGAAGCTATTCAAAGTTGGGCTGTTCTTTGTCAAAGTAGTTTGGACCAAGTTTCCGTTGCTCCAATAATGGGTAGAACTTTTTGAGAATAATTTAAAAACTATATTTACACCTTTATAACTTTATATTGGTCCAAAAAAAGGTCGGTATTCATTCTAAAAGCTTTAAATCTCAATTTAAACCTTCATACGAATCTATTGTAAGTTTGGACGATCTTTGTAGTTGAAGTTTGCACAAGGTTTCCGTTGGATCAAAAATGGGTCTAACGTTCTTATATTAGGTTTATTACTATATTTATATCTTTATCACTTCATATTGGTCCAAAAAAAGGCAAATATTCTCTTCATACGAAGCTATTCAAAGTTGGGCAGTTCTTTGTCAAAGTAGTTTGGACCAAGTTTCCGCTGCTCCATTAATGGGTTTAACTTTTTGAGAATAATTTAAAAACTATATTTACACCTATATAATTTGTTATTGGTCCAAAAAAAGGCCGGTATTCATTCTAAAAGCTTTAAATCTCAATTTAAACCTTCATACGAATCTATTGAAAGTTTGGACGATCTTTGTAGTAGAAGTTTGCACAAGTTTTCCGTTGGATCAAAAATGGGTCTAACGTTCTTATATTAGGTTTATTACTATATTTATATCTTTATCACTTCATATTGGTCCAAAAAAAGTCCAATATTCTCTTCATACGAAGCTATTCAAAGTTGGGTTGTTCTTTGTCAAAGTAGTTTGGACCAAGTTTCCGTTGCTCCAATAATGGGTATAACTTTTTGAGAATTATTTAAAAACTATATTTACACCTTATTAACTTTATATTGGTCCATAAAAAGGCCGGTATTCATTCTAAAAGCTTTAAATCTCAATTTAAATCTTCATACGAATCTATTGAAAGTTTGGACGATCTTTGTAGTATAAGGTTGCACAAGTTTTCCGTTGGATCAAAAATGGGTCTAACGTTCTTATATTAGGTTTATTACTATATTTATATCTTTATCACTTCATATTGGTCCAAAAAAAGGCAAATATTCTCTTCATACGAAGCTATTCAAAGTTGGGCAGTTCTTTGTCAAAGTAGTTTGGACCAAGTTTCCGCTGCTCCATTAATGGGTTTAACTTTTTGAGAATAATTTAAAAACTATATTTACACCTATATAATTTGTTATTGGTCCAAAAAAAGGCCGGTATTCATTCTAAAAGCTTTAAATCACAATTTAAACCTTCATACGAATCTATTGAAAGTTTGGACGATCTTTGTAGTAGAAGTTTGCACAAGTTTTCCGTTGGATCAAAAATGGGTCTAACGTTCTTATATTAGGTTTATTACTATATTTATATCTTTATCACTTCATATTGGTCCAAAAAAAGTCCAATATTCTCTTCATACGAAGCTATTCAAAGTTGGGTTGTTCTTTGTCAAAGTAGTTTGGACCAAGTTTCCGTTGCTCCAATAATGGGTATAACTTTTTGAGAATTATTTAAAAACTATATTTACACCTTATTAACTTTATATTGGTCCATAAAAAGGCCGGTATTCATTCTAAAAGCTTTAAATCTCAATTTAAATCTTCATACGAATCTATTGAAAGTTTGGACGATCTTTGTAGTATAAGGTTGCACAAGTTTTCCGTTGGATCAAAAATGGGTCTAACGTTCTTATATTAGGTTTATTACTATATTTATATCTTTATCACTTCATATTGGTCCAAAAAAAGGCCAATATTCTCTTCATACGAAGCTATTCAAAGTTGGGCTGTTCTTTGTCAAAGTAGTTTGGACCAAGTTTCCGTTGCTCCAATAATGGGTATAACTTTTTGAGAATTATTTAAAAACTATATTTACACCTTATTAACTTTATATTGGTCCATAAAAAGGCCGGTATTCACTCTAAAAGCTTTAAATCTCAATTTAAACCTTCATACGAATCTATTGAAAGTTTGGACGATCTTTGTAGTAGAAGTTTGCACAAGTTCTCCGTTGGATCAAAAATGGGTCTAACGTTCTTATATTAGTTTTATTACTATATTTATATCTTTATCACTTCATATTGGTCCTAAAAAAGGCCAATATTCTCTTCATACGAAGCTATTCAAAGTTGGGCAGTTCTTTGTCAAAGTAGTTTGGACCAAGTTTCCGCTGCTCCATTAATGGGTCTAACTTTTTGAGAATAATTTAAAAACTATATTTACACCTTTATAACTTTATATTGGTCCAAAAAAAGGTCGGTATTCATTCTAAAAGCTTTAAATCTCAATTTAAACCTTCATACGAATCTATTGTAAGTTTGGACGATCTTTGTAGTAGAAGTTTGCACAAGGTTTCCGTTGGATCAAAAATGGGTCTAACGTTCTTATATTAGGTTTATTACTATATTTATATCTTTATCACTTCATATTGGTCCAAAAAAAGGCAAATATTCTCTTCATACGAAGCTATTCAAAGTTGGGCTGTTCTTTGTCAAAGTAGTTTGGACCAAGTTTCCGTTGCTCCAATAATGGGTAGAACTTTTTGAGAATTATTTAAAAACTATATTTACACCTTATTAACTTTATATTGGTCCATAAAAAGGCCGGTATTCATTCTAAAAGCTTTAAATCTCAATTTAAACCTTCATACGAATCTATTGAAAGTTTGGACGATCTTTGTAGTAGAAGTTTGCACAAGTTCTCCGTTGGATCAAAAATGGGTCTAACGTTCTTATATTAGGTTTATTACTATATTTATATCTTTATCACTTCATATTGGTCCAAAAAAAGGCCAATATTCTCTTCATACGAAGCTATTCAAAGTTGGGCAGTTCTTTGTCAAAGTAGTTTGGACCAAGTTTCCGCTGCTCCATTAATGGGTTTAACTTTTTGAGAATAATTTAAAAACTATATTTACACCTATATAATTTGTTATTGGTCCAAAAAAAGGCCGGTATTCATTCTAAAAGCGTTAAATCTCAATTTAAACCTTCATACGAATCTATTGAAAGTTTGGACGATCTTTGTAGTAGAAGTTTGCACAAGTTTTCCGTTGGATCAAAAATGGGTCTAACGTTCTTATATTAGGTTTATTACTATATTTATATCTTTATCACTTCATATTGGTCCAAAAAAAGTCCAATATTCTCTTCATACGAAGCTATTCAAAGTTGGGTTGTTCTTTGTCAAAGTAGTTTGGACCAAGTTTCCGTTGCTCCAATAATGGGTATAACTTTTTGAGAATTATTTAAAAACTATATTTACACCTTATTAACTTTATATTGGTCCATAAAAAGGCCGGTATTCATTCTAAAAGCTTTAAATCTCAATTTAAATCTTCATACGAATCTATTGAAAGTTTGGACGATCTTTGTAGTATAAGGTTGCACAAGTTTTCCGTTGGATCAAAAATGGGTCTAACGTTCTTATATTAGGTTTATTACTATATTTATATCTTTATCACTTCATATTGGTCCAAAAAAAGGCCAATATTCTCTTCATACGAAGCTATTCAAAGTTGGGCTGTTCTTTGTCAAAGTAGTTTGGACCAAGTTTCCGTTGCTCCAATAATGGGTATAACTTTTTGAGAATTATTTAAAAACTATATTTACACCTTATTAACTTTATATTGGTCCATAAAAAGGCCGGTATTCACTCTAAAAGCTTTAAATCTCAATTTAAACCTTCATACGAATCTATTGAAAGTTTGGACGATCTTTGTAGTAGAAGTTTGCACAAGTTCTCCGTTGGATCAAAAATGGGTCTAACGTTCTTATATTAGGTTTATTACTATATTTATATCTTTATCACTTCATATTGGTCCAAAAAAAGGCCAATATTCTCTTCATACGAAGCTATTCAAAGTTGGGCAGTTCTTTGTCAAAGTAGTTTGGACCAAGTTTCCGCTGCTCCATTAATTGGTCTAACTTTTTGAGAATAATTTAAAAACTATATTTACACCTTTATAACTTTATATTGGTCCAAAAAAAGGTCGGTATTCATTCTAAAAGCTTTAAATCTCAATTTAAACCTTCATACGAATCTATTGTAAGTTTGGACGATCTTTGTAGAAGAAGTTTGCACAAGGTTTCCGTTGGATCAAAAATGGGTCTAACGTTCTTATATTAGGTTTATTACTATATTTATATCTTTATCACTTCATATTGGTCCAAAAAAAGGCAAATATTCTCTTCATACGAAGCTATTCAAAGTTGGGCTGTTCTTTGTCAAAGTAGTTTGGACCAAGTTTCCGTTGCTCCAATAATGGGTAGAACTTTTTGAGAATTATTTAAAAACTATATTTACACCTTATTAACTTTATATTGGTCCATAAAAAGGCCGGTATTCATTCTAAAAGCTTTAAATCTCAATTTAAACCTTCATACGAATCTATTGAAAGTTTGGACGATCTTTGTAGTAGAAGTTTGCACAAGTTCTCCGTTGGATCAAAAATGGGTCTAACGTTCTTATATTAGGTTTATTACTATATTTATATCTTTATCACTTCATATTGGTCCAAAAAAAGGCCAATATTCTCTTCATACGAAGCTATTCAAAGTTGGGCAGTTCTTTGTCAAAGTAGTTTGGACCAAGTTTCCGCTGCTCCATTAATGGGTTTAACTTTTTGAGAATAATTTAAAAACTATATTTACACCTATATAATTTGTTATTGGTCCAAAAAAAGGCCGGTATTCATTCTAAAAGCGTTAAATCTTAATTTAAACCTTCATACGAATCTATTGAAAGTTTGGACGATCTTTGTAGTAGAAGTTTGCACAAGTTTTCCGTTGGATCAAAAATGGGTCTAACGTTCTTATATTAGGTTTACTACTATATTTATATCTTTATCACTTCATATTGGTCCAAAAAAAGTCCAATATTTTCTTCATACGAAGCTATTCAAAGTTGGGTTGTTCTTTGTCAAAGTAGTTTGGACCAAGTTTCCGTTGCTCCAATAATGGGTATAACTTTTTGAGAATTATTTAAAAACTATATTTACACCTTATTAACTTTATATTGGTCCATAAAAAGGCCGGTATTCATTCTAAAAGCTTTAAATCTCAATTTAAACCTTCATACGAATCTATTGAAAGTTTAGACGATCTTTGTAGTAGAAGTTTGCACAAGTTCTCCGTTGGATCAAAAATGGGTCTAACGTTCTTATATTTGGTTTATTACTATATTTATATCTTTATCACTTCATATTGGTCCAAAAAAAGGCCAATATTCTCTTCATACGAAGCTATTCAAAGTTGGGCAGTTCTTTGTCAAAGTAGTTTGAACCAAGTTTCCGCTGCTCCATTAATGGGTTTAACTTTTTGAGAATAATTTAAAAACTATATTTACACCTATATAATTTGTTATTGGTCCAAAAAAAGGCCGGTATTCATTCTAAAAGCTTTAAATCTCAATTTAAACCTTCATACGAATCTATTGAAAGTTTGGACGATCTTTGTAGTAGAAGTTTGCACAAGTTTTCCGTTGGATCAAAAATGGGTCTAACGTTCTTATATTAGGTTTATTACTATATTTATATCTTTATCACTTCATATTGGTAAAAAAAAAGTCCAATATTCTCTTCATACGAAGCTATTCAAAGTTGGGTTGTTCTTTGTCAAAGTAGTTTGGACCAAGTTTCCGTTGCTCCAATAATGGGTATAACTTTTTGAGAATTATTTAAAAACTATATTTACACCTTATTAACTTTATATTGGTCCATAAAAAGGCCGGTATTCATTCTAAAAGCTTTAAATCTCAATTTAAATCTTCATACGAATCTATTGAAAGTTTGGACGATCTTTGTAGTATAAGGTTGCACAAGTTTTCCGTTGGATCAAAAATGGGTCTAACGTTCTTATATTAGGTTTATTACTATATTTATATCTTTATCACTTCATATTGGTCCAAAAAATGGCCAATATTCTCTTCATACGAAGCTATTCAAAGTTGGGCTGTTCTTTGTCAAAGTAGTTTGGACCAAGTTTCCGTTGCTCCAATAATGGGTATAACTTTTTGAGAATTATTTAAAAACTATATTTACACCTTATTAACTTTATATTGGTCCATAAAAAGGCCGGTATTCATTCTAAAAGCTTTAAATCTCAATTTAAACCTTCATACGAATCTATTGAAAGTTTGGACGATCTTTGTAGTAGAAGTTTGCACAAGTTCTCCGTTGGATCAAAAATGGGTCTAACGTTCTTATATTAGGTTTATTACTATATTTATATCTTTATCACTTCATATTGGTCCAAAAAAATGCCAATATTCTCTTCATACGAAGCTATTCAAAGTTGGGCAGTTCTTTGTCAAAGTAGTTTGGACCAAGTTTCCGCTGCTCCATTAATGGGTCTAACTTTTTGAGAATAATTTAAAAACTATATTTACACCTTTATAACTTTATATTGGTCCAAAAAAAGGTCGGTATTCATTCTAAAAGCTTTAAATCTCAATTTAAACCTTCATACGAATCTATTGTAAGTTTGGACGATCTTTGTAGTAGAAGTTTGCACAAGGTTTCCGTTGGATCAAAAATGGGTCTAACGTTCTTATATTAGGTTTATTACTATATTTATATCTTTATCACTTCATATTGGTCCAAAAAAAGGCAAATATTCTCTTCATACGAAGCTATTCAAAGTTGGGCTGTTCTTTGTCAAAGTAGTTTGGACCAAGTTTCCGTTGCTCCAATAATGGGTAGAACTTTTTGAGAATTATTTAAAAACTATATTTACACCTTATTAACTTTATATTGGTCCATAAAAAGGCCGGTATTCATTCTAAAAGCTTTAAATCTCAATTTAAACCTTCATACGAATCTATTGAAAGTCTGGACGATCTTTGTAGTAGAAGTTTGCACAAGTTCTCCGTTGGATCAAAAATGGGTCTAACGTTCTTATATTAGGTTTATTACTATATTTATATCTTTATCACTTCATATTGGTCCAAAAAAAGGCCAATATTCTCTTCATACGAAGCTATTCAAAGTTGGGCAGTTCTTTGTCAAAGTAGTTTGGACCAAGTTTCCGCTGCTCCATTAATGGGTTTAACTTTTTGAGAATAATTTAAAAACTATATTTACACCTATATAATTTGTTATTGGTCCAAGAAAAGGCCGGTATTCATTCTAAAAGCGTTAAATCTCAATTTAAACCTTCATACGAATCTATTGAAAGTTTGGACGATATTTGTAGTAGAAGTTTGCACAAGTTTTCCGTTGGATCAAAAATGGGTCTAACGTTCTTATATTAGGTTTATTACTATATTTATATCTTTATCACTTCATATTGGTCCAAAAAAAGTCCAATATTCTCTTCATACGAAGCTATTCAAAGTTGGGTTGTTCTTTGTCAAAGTAGTTTGGACCAAGTTTCCGTTGCTCCAATAATGGGTATAACTTTTTGAGAATTATTTAAAAACTATATTTACACCTTATTAACTTTATATTGGTCCATAAAAAGGCCGGTATTCATTCTAAAAGCTTTAAATCTCAATTTAAATCTTCATACGAATCTATTGAAAGTTTGGACGATCTTTGTAGTATAAGGTTGCACAAGTTTTCCGTTGGATCAAAAATGGGTCTAACGTTCTTATATTAGGTTTATTACTATATTTATATCTTTATCACTTCATATTGGTCCAAAAAAAGGCAAATATTCTCTTCATACGAAGCTATTCAAAGTTGGGCAGTTCTTTGTCAAAGTAGTTTGAACCAAGTTTCCGTTGCTCCAATAATGGGTAGAACTTTTTGAGAATTATTTAAAAACTATATTTACACCTTATTAACTTTATATTGGTCCATAAAAAGGCCGGTATTCACTCTAAAAGCTTTAAATCTCAATTTAAACCTTCATACGAATCTATTGAAAGTTTGGACGATCTTTGTAGTAGAAGTTTGCACAAGTTCTCCGTTGGATCAAAAATGGGTCTAACGTTCTTATATTAGGTTTATTACTATATTTATATCTTTATCACTTCATATTGGTCCAAAAAAAGGCCAATATTCTCTTCATACGAAGCTATTCAAAGTTGGGCAGTTCTTTGTCAAAGTAGTTTGGACCAAGTTTCCGCTGCTCCATTAATGGGTCTAACTTTTGAGAATAATTTAAAAACTATATTTACACCTTTATAACTTTATATTGGTCCAAAAAAAGGTCGGTATTCATTCTAAAAGCTTTAAATCTCAATTTAAACCTTCATACGAATCTATTGTAAGTTTGGACGATCTTTGTAGTAGAAGTTTGCACAAGGTTTCCGTTGGATCAAAAATGGGTCTAACGTTCTTATATTAGGTTTATTACTATATTTATATCTTTATCACTTCATATTGGTCCAAAAAAAGGCAAATATTCTCTTCATACGAAGCTATTCAAAGTTGGGCTGTTCTTTGTCAAAGTAGTTTGGACCAAGTTTCCGTTGCTCCAATAATGGGTAGAACTTTTTGAGAATTATTTAAAAACTATATTTATACCTTATTAACTTTATATTGGTCCATAAAAAGGCCGGTATTCATTCTAAAAGCTTTAAATCTCAATTTAAACCTTCATACGAATCTATTGAAAGTTTGGACGATCTTTGTAGTAGAAGTTTGCACAAGTTCTCCGTTGGATCAAAAATGGGTCTAACGTTCTTATATTAGGTTTATTACTATATTTATATCTTTATCACTTCATATTAGTCCAAAAAAAGGCCAATATTCTCTTCATACGAAGCTATTCAAAGTTGGGCAGTTCTTTGTCAAAGTAGTTTGGACCAAGTTTCCGCTGCTCCATTAATGGGTTTAACTTTTTGAGAATAATTTAAAAACTATATTTACACCTATATAATTTGTTATTGGTCCAAAAAAAGGCCGGTATTCATTCTAAAAGCTTTAAATCTCAATTTAAACCTTCATACGAATCTATTGAAAGTTTGGACGATCTTTGTAGTAGAAGTTTGCACAAGTTTTCCGTTGGATCAAAAATGGGTCTAACGTTCTTATATTAGGTTTATTACTATATTTATATCTTTATCACTTCATATTGGTCCAAAAAAAGTCCAATATTCTCTTCATACGAAGCTATTCAAAGTTGGGTTGTTCTTTGTCAAAGTAGTTTGGACCAAGTTTCCGTTGCTCCAATAATGGGTATAACTTTTTGAGAATTATTTAAAAACTATATTTACACCTTATTAACTTTATATTGGTCCATAAAAAGGCCGGTATTCATTCTAAAAGCTTTAAATCTCAATTTAAATATTCATACGAATCTATTGAAAGTTTGGACGATCTTTGTAGTATAAGGTTGCACAAGTTTTCCGTTGGATCAAAAATGGGTCTAACGTTCTTATATTAGGTTTATTACTATATTTATATCTTTATCACTTCATATTGGTCCAAAAAAAGGCCAATATTCTCTTCATACGAAGCTATTCAAAGTTGGGCTGTTCTTTGTCAAAGTAGTTTGGACCAAGTTTCCGTTGCTCCAATAATGGGTATAACTTTTTGAGAATTATTTAAAAACTATATTTACACCTTATTAACTTTATATTGGTCCATAAAAAGGCCGGTATTCATTCTAAAAGCTTTAAATCTCAATTTAAACCTTCATACGAATCTATTGAAAGTTTGGACGATCTTTGTAGTAGAAGTTTGCACAAGTTCTCCGTTGGATCAAAAATGGGTCTAACGTTCTTATATTAGGTTTATTACTATATTTATATCTTTATCACTTCATATTGGTCCAAAAAAAGGCCAATATTCTCTTCATACGAAGCTATTCAAAGTTGGGCAGTTCTTTGTCAAAGTAGTTTGGACCAAGTTTCCGCTGCTCCATTAATGGGTCTAACTTTTGAGAATAATTTAAAAACTATATTTACACCTTTATAACTTTATATTGGTCCAAAAAAAGGTCGGTATTCATTCTAGAAGCTTTAAATCTCAATTTAAACCTTCATACGAATCTATTGTAAGTTTGGACGATCTTTGTAGTAGAAGTTTGCACAAGGTTTCCGTTGGATCAAAAATGGGTCTAACGTTCTTATATTAGGTTTATTACTATATTTATATCTTTATCACTTCATATTGGTCCAAAAAAAGGCAAATATTCTCTTCATACGAAGCTATTCAAAGTTGGGCTGTTCTTTGTCAAAGTAGTTTGGACCAAGTTTCCGTTGCTCCAATAATGGGTAGAACTTTTTGAGAATTATTTAAAAACTATATTTATACCTTATTAACTTTATATTGGTCCATAAAAAGGCCGGTATTCATTCTAAAAGCTTTAAATCTCAATTTAAACCTTCATACGAATCTATTGAAAGTTTGGACGATCTTTGTAGTAGAAGTTTGCACAAGTTCTCCGTTGGATCAAAAATGGGTCTAACGTTCTTATATTAGGTTTATTACTATATTTATATCTTTATCACTTCATATTGGTCCAAAAAAAGGCCAATATTCTCTTCATACGAAGCTATTCAAAGTTGGGCAGTTCTTTGTCAAAGTAGTTTGGACCAAGTTTCCGCTGCTCCATTAATGGGTTTAACTTTTTGAGAATAATTTAAAAACTATATTTACACCTATATAATTTGTTATTGGTCCAAAAAAAGGCCGGTATTCATTCTAAAAGCGTTAAATCTCAATTTAAACCTTCATACGAATCTATTGAAAGTTTGGACGATATTTGTAGTAGAAGTTTGCACAAGTTTTCCGTTGGATCAAAAATGGGTCTAACGTTCTTATATTAGGTTTATTACTATATTTATATCTTTATCACTTCATATTGGTCCAAAAAAAGTCCAATATTCTCTTCATACGAAGCTATTCAAAGTTGGGTTGTTCTTTGTCAAAGTAGTTTGGACCAAGTTTCCGTTGCTCCAATAATGGGTATAACTTTTTGAGAATTATTTAAAAACTATATTTACACCTTATTAACTTTATATTGGTCCATAAAAAGGCCGGTATTCATTCTAAAAGCTTTAAATCTCAATTTAAATCTTCATACGAATCTATTGAAAGTTTGGACGATCTTTGTAGTATAAGGTTGCACAAGTTTTCCGTTGGATCAAAAATGGGTCTAACGTTCTTATATTAGGTTTATTACTATATTTATATCTTTATCACTTCATATTGGTCCAAAAAAAGGCAAATATTCTCTTCATACGAAGCTATTCAAAGTTGGGCAGTTCTTTGTCAAAGTAGTTTGAACCAAGTTTCCGTTGCTCCAATAATGGGTAGAACTTTTTGAGAATTATTTAAAAACTATATTTACACCTTATTAACTTTATATTGGTCCATAAAAAGGCCGGTATTCATTCTAAAAGCTTTAAATCTCAATTTAAACCTTCATACGAATCTATTGAAAGTTTGGACGATCTTTGTAGTAGAAGTTTGCACAAGTTCTCCGTTGGATCAAAAATGGGTCTAACGTTCTTATATTAGGTTTATTACTATATTTATATCTTTATCACTTCATATTGGTCCAAAAAAAGGCCAATATTCTCTTCATACGAAGCTATTCAAAGTTGGGCAGTTCTTTGTCAAAGTAGTTTGGACCAAGTTTCCGCTGCTCCATTAATGGGTCTAACTTTTGAGAATAATTTAAAAACTATATTTACACCTTTATAACTTTATATTGGTCCAAAAAAAGGTCGGTATTCATTCTAGAAGCTTTAAATCTCAATTTAAACCTTCATACGAATCTATTGTAAGTTTGGACGATCTTTGTAGTAGAAGTTTGCACAAGGTTTCCGTTGGATCAAAAATGGGTCTAACGTTCTTATATTAGGTTTATTACTATATTTATATCTTTATCACTTCATATTGGTCCAAAAAAAGGCAAATATTCTCTTCATACGAAGCTATTCAAAGTTGGGCTGTTCTTTGTCAAAGTAGTTTGGACCAAGTTTCCGTTGCTCCAATAATGGGTAGAACTTTTTGAGAATTATTTAAAAACTATATTTATACCTTATTAACTTTATATTGGTCCATAAAAAGGCCGGTATTCATTCTAAAAGCTTTAAATCTCAATTTAAACCTTCATACGAATCTATTGAAAGTTTGGACGATCTTTGTAGTAGAAGTTTGCACAAGTTCTCCGTTGGATCAAAAATGGGTCTAACGTTCTTATATTAGGTTTATTACTATATTTATATCTTTATCACTTCATATTGGTCCAAAAAAAGGCCAATATTCTCTTCATACGAAGCTATTCAAAGTTGGGCAGTTCTTTGTCAAAGTAGTTTGGACCAAGTTTCCGCTGCTCCATTAATGGGTTTAACTTTTTGAGAATAATTTAAAAACTATATTTACACCTATATAATTTGTTATTGGTCCAAAAAAAGGCCGGTATTCATTCTAAAAGCGTTAAATCACAATTTAAACCTTCATACGAATCTATTGAAAGTTTGGACGATATTTGTAGTAGAAGTTTGCACAAGTTTTCCGTTGGATCAAAAATGGGTCTAACGTTCTTATATTAGGTTTATTACTATATTTATATCTTTATCACTTCATATTGGTCCAAAAAAAGTCCAATATTCTCTTCATACGAAGCTATTCAAAGTTGGGTTGTTCTTTGTCAAAGTAGTTTGGACCAAGTTTCCGTTGCTCCAATAATGGGTATAACTTTTTGAGAATTATTTAAAAACTATATTTACACCTTATTAACTTTATATTGGTCCATAAAAAGGCCGGTATTCATTCTAAAAGCTTTAAATCTCAATTTAAATCTTCATACGAATCTATTGAAAGTTTGGACGATCTTTGTAGTATAAGGTTGCACAAGTTTTCCGTTGGATCAAAAATGGGTCTAACGTTCTTATATTAGGTTTATTACTATATTTATATCTTTATCACTTCATATTGGTCCAAAAAAAGGCAAATATTCTCTTCATACGAAGCTATTCAAAGTTGGGCAGTTCTTTGTCAAAGTAGTTTGAACCAAGTTTCCGTTGCTCCAATAATGGGTAGAACTTTTTGAGAATTATTTAAAAACTATATTTACACCTTATTAACTTTATATTGGTCCATAAAAAGGCCGGTATTCACTCTAAAAGCTTTAAATCTCAATTTAAACCTTCATACGAATCTATTGAAAGTTTGGACGATCTTTGTAGTAGAAGTTTGCACAAGTTCTCCGTTGGATCAAAAATGGGTCTAACGTTCTTATATTAGGTTTATTACTATATTTATATCTTTATCACTTCATATTGGTCCAAAAAAAGGCCAATATTCTCTTCATACGAAGCTATTCAAAGTTGGGCAGTTCTTTGTCAAAGTAGTTTGGACCAAGTTTCCGCTGCTCCATTAATGGGTCTAACTTTTGAGAATAATTTAAAAACTATATTTACACCTTTATAACTTTATATTGGTCCAAAAAAAGGTCGGTATTCATTCTAAAAGCTTTAAATCTCAATTTAAACCTTCATACGAATCTATTGTAAGTTTGGACGATCTTTGTAGTAGAAGTTTGCACAAGGTTTCCGTTGGATCAAAAATGGGTCTAACGTTCTTATATTAGGTTTATTACTATATTTATATCTTTATCACTTCATATTGGTCCAAAAAAAGGCAAATATTCTCTTCATACGAAGCTATTCAAAGTTGGGCTGTTCTTTGTCAAAGTAGTTTGGACCAAGTTTCCGTTGCTCCAATAATGGGTAGAACTTTTTGAGAATTATTTAAAAACTATATTTATACCTTATTAACTTTATATTGGTCCATAAAAAGGCCGGTATTCATTCTAAAAGCTTTAAATCTCAATTTAAACCTTCATACGAATCTATTGAAAGTTTGGACGATCTTTGTAGTAGAAGTTTGCACAAGTTCTCCGTTGGATCAAAAATGGGTCTAACGTTCTTATATTAGGTTTATTACTATATTTATATCTTTATCACTTCATATTAGTCCAAAAAAAGGCCAATATTCTCTTCATACGAAGCTATTCAAAGTTGGGCAGTTCTTTGTCAAAGTAGTTTGGACCAAGTTTCCGCTGCTCCATTAATGGGTTTAACTTTTTGAGAATAATTTAAAAACTATATTTACACCTTATTAACTTTATATTGGTCCATAAAAAGGCCGGTATTCATTCTAAAAGCTTTAAATCTCAATTTAAACCTTCATACGAATCTATTGAAAGTTTGGACGATCTTTGTAGTAGAAGTTTGCACAAGTTCTCCGTTGGATCAAAAATGGGTCTAACGTTCTTATATTAGGTTTATTACTATATTTATATCTTTATCACTTCATATTGGTCCAAAAAAAGGCCAATATTCTCTTCATACGAAGCTATTCAAAGTTGGGCAGTTCTTTGTCAAAGTAGTTTGGACCAAGTTTCCGCTGCTCCATTAATGGGTCTAACTTTTGAGAATAATTTAAAAACTATATTTACACCTTTATAACTTTATATTGGTCCAAAAAAAGGTCGGTATTCATTCTAGAAGCTTTAAATCTCAATTTAAACCTTCATACGAATCTATTGTAAGTTTGGACGATCTTTGTAGTAGAAGTTTGCACAAGGTTTCCGTTGGATCAAAAATGGGTCTAACGTTCTTATATTAGGTTTATTACTATATTTATATCTTTATCACTTCATATTGGTCCAAAAAAAGGCAAATATTCTCTTCATACGAAGCTATTCAAAGTTGGGCTGTTCTTTGTCAAAGTAGTTTGGACCAAGTTTCCGTTGCTCCAATAATGGGTAGAACTTTTTGAGAATTATTTAAAAACTATATTTATACCTTATTAACTTTATATTGGTCCATAAAAAGGCCGGTATTCATTCTAAAAGCTTTAAATCTCAATTTAAACCTTCATACGAATCTATTGAAAGTTTGGACGATCTTTGTAGTAGAAGTTTGCACAAGTTCTCCGTTGGATCAAAAATGGGTCTAACGTTCTTATATTAGGTTTATTACTATATTTATATCTTTATCACTTCATATTGGTCCAAAAAAAGGCCAATATTCTCTTCATACGAAGCTATTCAAAGTTGGGCAGTTCTTTGTCAAAGTAGTTTGGACCAAGTTTCCGCTGCTCCATTAATGGGTTTAACTTTTTGAGAATAATTTAAAAACTATATTTACACCTATATAATTTGTTATTGGTCCAAAAAAAGGCCGGTATTCATTCTAAAAGCGTTAAATCTCAATTTAAACCTTCATACGAATCTATTGAAAGTTTGGACGATCTTTGTAGTAGAAGTTTGCACAAGTTTTCCGTTGGATCAAAAATGGGTCTAACGTTCTTATATTAGGTTTATTACTATATTTATATCTTTATCACTTCATATTGGTCCAAAAAAAGTCCAATATTCTCTTCATACGAAGCTATTCAAAGTTGGGTTGTTCTTTGTCAAAGTAGTTTGGACCAAATTTCCGTTGCTCCAATAATGGGTATAACTTTTTGAGAATTATTTAAAAACTCTATTTACACCTTATTAACTTTATATTGGTCCATAAAAAGGCCGGTATTCATTCTAAAAGCTTTAAATCTCAATTTAAATCTTCATACGAATCTATTGAAAGTTTGGACGATCTTTGTAGTATAAGGTTGCACAAGTTTTCCGTTGGATCAAAAATGGGTCTAACGTTCTTATATTAGGTTTATTACTATATTTATATCTTTATCACTTCATATTGGTCCAAAAAAAGTCCAATATTCTCTTCATACGAAGCTATTCAAAGTTGGGTTGTTCTTTGTCAAAGTAGTTTGGACCAAGTTTCCGTTGCTCCAATAATGGGTATAACTTTTTGAGAATTATTTAAAAACTATATTTACACCTTATTAACTTTATATTGGTCCATAAAAAGGCCGGTATTCATTCTAAAAGCTTTAAATCTCAATTTAAATCTTCATACGAATCTATTGAAAGTTTGGACGATCTTTGTAGTATAAGGTTTCACAAGTTTTCCGTTGGATCAAAAATGGGTCTAACGTTCTTATATTAGGTTTATTACTATATTTATATCTTTATCACTTCATATTGGTCCAAAAAAAGGCCAATATTCTCTTCATACGAAGCTATTCAAAGTTGGGCTGTTCTTTGTCAAAGTAGTTTGGACCAAGTTTTCGTTGCTCCAATAATGGGTATAACTTTTTGAGAATTATTTAAAAACTATATTTACACCTTATTAACTTTATATTGGTCCATAAAAAGGCCGGTATTCATTCTAAAAGCTTTAAATCTCAATTTAAATCTTCATACGAATCTATTGAAAGTTTGGACGATCTTTGTAGTATAAGGTTGCACAAGTTTTCCGTTGGATCAAAAATGGGTCTAACGTTCTTATATTAGGTTTATTACTATATTTATATCTTTATCACTTCATATTGGTCCAAAAAAAGGCCAATATTCTCTTCATACGAAGCTATTCAAAGTTGGGCTGTTCTTTGTCAAAGTAGTTTGGACCAAGTTTCCGTTGCTCCAATAATGGGTATAACTTTTTGAGAATTATTTAAAAACTATATTTACACCTTATTAACTTTATATTGGTCCATAAAAAGGCCGGTATTCATTCTAAAAGCTTTAAATCTCAATTTAAACCTTCATACGAATCTATTGAAAGTTTGGACGATCTTTGTAGTAGAAGTTTGCACAAGTTCTCCGTTGGATCAAAAATGGGTCTAACGTTCTTATATTAGGTTTATTACTATATTTATATCTTTATCACTTCATATTGGTCCAAAAAAAGTCCAATATTCTCTTCATACGAAGCTATTCAAAGTTGGGCAGTTCTTTGTCAAAGTAGTTTGGACCAAGTTTCCGCTGCTCCATTAATGGGTCTAACTTTTGAGAATAATTTAAAAACTATATTTACACCTTTATAACTTTATATTGGTCCAAAAAAAGGTCGGTATTCATTCTAAAAGCTTTAAATCTCAATTTAAACCTTCATACGAATCTATTGTAAGTTTGGACGATCTTTGTAGTAGAAGTTTGCACAAGGTTTCCGTTGGATCAAAAATGGGTCTAACGTTCTTATATTAGGTTTATTACTATATTTATATCTTTATCACTTCATATTGGTCCAAAAAAAGGCAAATATTCTCTTCATACGAAGCTATTCAAAGTTGGGCTGTTCTTTGTCAAAGTAGTTTGGACCAAGTTTCCGTTGCTCCAATAATGGGTAGAACTTTTTGAGAATTATTTAAAAACTATATTTATACCTTATTAACTTTATATTGGTCCATAAAAAGGCCGGTATTCATTCTAAAAGCTTTAAATCTCAATTTAAACCTTCATACGAATCTATTGAAAGTTTGGACGATCTTTGTAGTAGAAGTTTGCACAAGTTCTCCGTTGGATCAAAAATGGGTCTAACGTTCTTATATTAGGTTTATTACTATATTTATATCTTTATCACTTCATATTGGTCCAAAAAAAGGCCAATATTCTCTTCATACGAAGCTATTCAAAGTTGGGCAGTTCTTTGTCAAAGTAGTTTGGACCAAGTTTCCGCTGCTCCATTAATGGGTTTAACTTTTTGAGAATAATTTAAAAACTATATTTACACCTATATAATTTGTTATTGGTCCAAAAAAAGGCCGGTATTCATTCTAAAAGCGTTAAATCTCAATTTAAACCTTCATACGAATCTATTGAAAGTTTGGACGATCTTTGTAGTAGAAGTTTGCACAAGTTTTCCGTTGGATCAAAAATGGGTCTAACGTTCTTATATTAGGTTTATTACTATATTTATATCTTTATCACTTCATATTGGTCAAAAAAAAGTCCAATATTCTCTTCATACGAAGCTATTCAAAGTTGGGTTGTTCTTTGTCAAAGTAGTTTGGACCAAATTTCCGTTGCTCCAATAATGGGTATAACTTTTTGAGAATTATTTAAAAACTCTATTTACACCTTATTAACTTTATATTGGTCCATAAAAAGGCCGGTATTCATTCTAAAAGCTTTAAATCTCAATTTAAATCTTCATACGAATCTATTGAAAGTTTGGACGATCTTTGTAGTATAAGGTTGCACAAGTTTTCCGTTGGATCAAAAATGGGTCTAACGTTCTTATATTAGGTTTATTACTATATTTATATCTTTATCACTTCATATTGGTCCAAAAAAAGTCCAATATTCTCTTCATACGAAGCTATTCAAAGTTGGGTTGTTCTTTGTCAAAGTAGTTTGGACCAAGTTTCCGTTGCTCCAATAATGGGTATAACTTTTTGAGAATTATTTAAAAACTATATTTACACCTTATTAACTTTATATTGGTCCATAAAAAGGCCGGTATTCATTCTAAAAGCTTTAAATCTCAATTTAAATCTTCATACGAATCTATTGAAAGTTTGGACGATCTTTGTAGTATAAGGTTGCACAAGTTTTCCGTTGGATCAAAAATGGGTCTAACGTTCTTATATTAGGTTTATTACTATATTTATATCTTTATCACTTCATATTGGTCCAAAAAAAGGCCAATATTCTCTTCATACGAAGCTATTCAAAGTTGGGCTGTTCTTTGTCAAAGTAGTTTGGACCAAGTTTTCGTTGCTCCAATAATGGGTATAACTTTTTGAGAATTATTTAAAAACTATATTTACACCTTATTAACTTTATATTGGTCCATAAAAAGGCCGGTATTCATTCTAAAAGCTTTAAATCTCAATTTAAACCTTCATACGAATCTATTGAAAGTTTGGACGATCATTGTAGTAGAAGTTTGCACAAGTTCTCCGTTGGATCAAAAATGGGTCTAACGTTCTTATATTAGGTTTATTACTATATTTATATCTTTATCACTTCATATTGGTCCAAAAAAAGGCCAATATTCTCTTCATACGAAGCTATTCAAAGTTGGGCAGTTCTTTGTCAAAGTAGTTTGGACCAAGTTTCCGCTGCTCCATTAATGGGTCTAACTTTTTGAGAATAATTTAAAAACTATATTTACACCTTTATAACTTTATATTGGTCCAAAAAAAGGTCGGTATTCATTCTAAAAGTTTTAAATCTCAATTTAAACCTTCATACGAATCTATTGTAAGTTTGGACGATCTTTGTAGTAGAAGTTTGCACAAGGTTTCCGTTGGATCAAAAATGGGTCTAACGTTCTTATATTAGGTTTATTACTATATTTATATCTTTATCACTTCATATTGGTCCAAAAAAAGGCAAATATTCTCTTCATACGAAGCTATTCAAAGTTGGGCTGTTCTTTGTCAAAGTAGTTTGGACCAAGTTTCCGTTGCTCCAATAATGGGTAGAACTTTTTGAGAATTATTTAAAAACTATATTTACACCTTATTAACTTTATATTGGTCCATAAAAAGGCCGGTATTCATTCTAAAAGCTTTAAATCTCAATTTAAATCTTCATACGAATCTATTGAAAGTTTGGACGATCTTTGTAGTATAAGGTTGCACAAGTTTTCCGTTGGATCAAAAATGGGTCTAACGTTCTTATATTAGGTTTATTACTATATTTATATCTTTATCACTTCATATTGGTCCAAAAAAAGTCCAATATTCTCTTCATACGAAGCTATTCAAAGTTGGGTTGTTCTTTGTCAAAGTAGTTTGGACCAAGTTTCCGTTGCTCCAATAATGGGTATAACTTTTTGAGAATTATTTAAAAACTATATTTACACCTTATTAACTTTATATTGGTCCATAAAAAGGCCGGTATTCATTCTAAAAGCTTTAAATCTCAATTTAAATCTTCATACGAATCTATTGAAAGTTTGGACGATCTTTGTAGTATAAGGTTGCACAAGTTTTCCGTTGGATCAAAAATGGGTCTAACGTTCTTATATTAGGTTTATTACTATATTTATATCTTTATCACTTCATATTGGTCCAAAAAAAGGCCAATATTCTCTTCATACGAAGCTATTCAAAGTTGGGCTGTTCTTTGTCAAAGTAGTTTGGACCAAGTTTTCGTTGCTCCAATAATGGGTATAACTTTTTGAGAATTATTTAAAAACTATATTTACACCTTATTAACTTTATATTGGTCCATAAAAAGGCCGGTATTCATTCTAAAAGCTTTAAATCTCAATTTAAACCTTCATACGAATCTATTGAAAGTTTGGACGATCATTGTAGTAGAAGTTTGCACAAGTTCTCCGTTGGATCAAAAATGGGTCTAACGTTCTTATATTAGGTTTATTACTATATTTATATCTTTATCACTTCATATTGGTCCAAAAAAAGGCCAATATTCTCTTCATACGAAGCTATTCAAAGTTGGGCAGTTCTTTGTCAAAGTAGTTTGGACCAAGTTTCCGCTGCTCCATTAATGGGTCTAACTTTTTGAGAATAATTTAAAAACTATATTTACACCTTTATAACTTTATATTGGTCCAAAAAAAGGTCGGTATTCATTCTAAAAGTTTTAAATCTCAATTTAAACCTTCATACGAATCTATTGTAAGTTTGGACGATCTTTGTAGTAGAAGTTTGCACAAGGTTTCCGTTGGATCAAAAATGGGTCTAACGTTCTTATATTAGGTTTATTACTATATTTATATCTTTATCACTTCATATTGGTCCAAAAAAAGGCAAATATTCTCTTCATACGAAGCTATTCAAAGTTGGGCTGTTCTTTGTCAAAGTAGTTTGGACCAAGTTTCCGTTGCTCCAATAATGGGTAGAACTTTTTGAGAATTATTTAAAAACTATATTTACACCTTATTAACTTTATATTGGTCCATAAAAAGGCCGGTATTCATTCTAAAAGCTTTAAATCTCAATTTAAACCTTCATACGAATCTATTGAAAGTTTGGACGATCTTTGTAGTAGAAGTTTGCACAAGTTCTCCGTTGGATCAAAAATGGGTCTAACGTTCTTATATTAGGTTTATTACTATATTTATATCTTTATCACTTAATATTGGTCCAAAAAAAGGCCAATATTCTCTTCATACGAAGCTATTCAAAGTTGGGCAGTTCTTTGTCAAAGTAGTTTGAACCAAGTTTCCGCTGCTCCATTAATGGGTTTAACTTTTTGAGAATAATTTAAAAACTATATTTACACCTATATAATTTGTTATTGGTCCAAAAAAAGGCCGGTATTCATTCTAAAAGCGTTAAATCTCAATTTAAACCTTCATACGAATCTATTGAAAGGTTGGACGATATTTGTAGTAGAAGTTTGCACAAGTTTTCCGTTGGATCAAAAATGGGTCTAACGTTCTTATATTAGGTTTATTACTATATTTATATCTTTATCACTTCATATTGGTCCAAAAAAAGTCCAATATTCTCTTCATACGAAGCTATTCAAAGTTGGGTTGTTCTTTGTCAAAGTAGTTTGGACCAAGTTTCCGTTGCTCCAATAATGGGTAGAACTTTTTGAGAATTATTTAAAAACTATATTTACACCTTATTAACTTTATATTGGTCCATAAAAAGGCCGGTATTCATTCTAAAATCTTTAAATCTCAATTTAAACCTTCATACGAATCTATTGAAAGTTTGGACGATCTTTGTAGTAGAAGTTTGCACAAGTTCTCCGTTGGATCAAAAATGGGTCTAACGTTCTTATATTAGGTTTATTACTATATTTATATCTTTATCACTTCATATTGGTCCAAAAAAAGGCCAATATTCTCTTCATACGAAGCTATTCAAAGTTGGGCAGTTCTTTGTCAAAGTAGTTTGGACCAAGTTTCCGCTGCTCCATTAATGGGTTTAACTTTTTGAGAATAATTTAAAAACTATATTTACACCTATATAATTTGTTATTGGTCCAAAAAAAGGCCGGTATTCATTCTAAAAGCGTTAAATCTCAATTTAAACCTTCATACGAATCTATTGAAAGGTTGGACGATATTTGTAGTAGAAGTTTGCACAAGTTTTCCGTTGGATCAAAAATGGGTCTAACGTTCTTATATTAGGTTTATTACTATATTTATATCTTTATCACTTCATATTGGTCCAAAAAAAGTCCAATATTCTCTTCATACGAAGCTATTCAAAGTTGGGTTGTTCTTTGTCAAAGTAGTTTGGACCAAGTTTCCGTTGCTCCAATAATGGGTAGAACTTTTTGAGAATTATTTAAAAACTATATTTACACCTTATTAACTTTATATTGGTCCATAAAAAGGCCGGTATTCATTCTAAAATCTTTAAATCTCAATTTAAACCTTCATACGAATCTATTGAAAGTTTGGACGATCTTTGTAGTAGAAGTTTGCACAAGTTCTCCGTTGGATCAAAAATGGGTCTAACGTTCTTATATTAGGTTTATTACTATATTTATATCTTTATCACTTCATATTGGTCCAAAAAAAGGCCAATATTCTCTTCATACGAAGCTATTCAAAGTTGGGCAGTTCTTTGTCAAAGTAGTTTGGACCAAGTTTCCGCTGCTCCATTAATGGGTTTAACTTTTTGAGAATAATTTAAAAACTATATTTACACCTATATAATTTGTTATTGGTCCAAAAAAGGGCCGGTATTCATTCTAAAAGCGTTAAATCTCAATTTAAACCTTCATACGAATCTATTGAAAGTTTGGACGATCTTTGTAGTAGAAGTTTGCACAAGTTTTCCGTTGGATCAAAAATGGGTATAACGTTCTTATATTAGGTTTATTACTATATTTATATCTTTATCACTTCATATTGGTCCAAAAAAAGTCCAATATTCTCTTCATACGAAGCTATTCAAAGTTGGGTTGTTCTTTGTCAAAGTAGTTTGGACCAAGTTTCCGTTGCTCCAATAATGGGTATAACTTTTTGAGAATTATTTAAAAACTCTATTTACACCTTATTAACTTTATATTGGTCCATAAAAAGGCCGGTATTCATTCTAAAAGCTTTAAATCTCAATTTAAATCTTCATACGAATCTATTGAAAGTTTGGACGATCTTTGTAGTATAAGGTTGCACAAGTTTTCCGTTGGATCAAAAATGGGTCTAACGTTCTTATATTAGGTTTATTACTATATTTATATCTTTATCACTTCATATTGGTCCAAAAAAAGTCCAATATTCTCTTCATACGAAGCTATTCAAAGTTGGGTTGTTCTTTGTCAAAGTAGTTTGGACCAAATTTCCGTTGCTCCAATAATGGGTATAACTTTTTGAGAATTATTTAAAAACTATATTTACACCTTATTAACTTTATATTGGTCCATAAAAAGGCCGGTATTCATTCTAAAAGCTTTAAATCTCAATTTAAATCTTCATACGAATCTATTGAAAGTTTGGACGATCTTTGTAGTATAAGGTTGCACAAGTTTTCCGTTGGATCAAAAATGGGTCTAACGTTCTTATATTAGGTTTATTACTATATTTATATCTTTATCACTTCATATTGGTCCAAAAAAAGGCCAATATTCTCTTCATACGAAGCTATTCAAAGTTGGGCTGTTCTTTGTCAAAGTAGTTTGGACCAAGTTTCCGTTGCTCCAATAATGGGTATAACTTTTTGAGAATTATTTAAAAACTATATTTACACCTTATTAACTTTATATTGGTCCATAAAAAGGCCGGTATTCATTCTAAAAGCTTTAAATCTCAATTTAAACCTTCATACGAATCTATTGAAAGTTTGGACGATCTTTGTAGTAGAAGTTTGCACAAGTTCTCCGTTGGATAAAAAATGGGTCTAACGTTCTTATATTAGGTTTATTACTATATTTATATCTTTATCACTTCATATTGGTCCAAAAAAAGGCCAATATTCTCTTCATACGAAGCTATTCAAAGTTGGGCAGTTCTTTGTCAAAGTAGTTTGGACCAAGTTTCCGCTGCTCCATTAATGGGTCTAACTTTTTTAGAATAATTTAAAAACTATATTTACACCTTTATAACTTTATATTGGTCCAAAAAAAGGTCGGTTTTCATTCTAAAAGCTTTAAATCTCAATTTAAACCTTCATACGAATCTATTGTAAGTTTGGACGATCTTTGTAGTAGAAGTTTGCACAAGGTTTCCGTTGGATCAAAAATGGGTCTAACGTTCTTATATTAGGTTTATTACTATATTTATATCTTTATCACTTCATATTGGTCCAAAAAAAGGCAAATATTCTCTTCATACGAAGCTATTCAAAGTTGGGCTGTTCTTTGTCAAAGTAGTTTGGACCAAGTTTCCGTTGCTCCAATAATGGGTAGAACTTTTTGAGAATTATTTAAAAACTATATTTACACCTTATTAACTTTATATTGGTCCATAAAAAGGCCGGTATTCATTCTAAAAGCTTTAAATCTCAATTTAAACCTTCATACGAATCTATTGAAAGTTTGGACGATCTTTGTAGTAGAAGTTTGCACAAGTTCTCCGTTGGATCAAAAATGGGTCTAACGTTCTTATATTAGGTTTATTACTATATTTATATCTTTATCACTTCATATTGGTCCAAAAAAAGGCCAATATTCTCTTCATACGAAGCTATTCAAAGTTGGGCAGTTCTTTGTCAAACTAGTTTGGACCAAGTTTCCGCTGCTCCATTAATGGGTTTAACTTTTTGAGAATAATTTAAAAACTATATTTACACCTATATTATAACACCCCACATGAAATATCTAGAATATCAGTGGATTATTATTATTGATAACGAGTGCATTATTATTACATGAGGAAATTCGAGCACACGCAGGTGCTAAGTACAACACGGATAAAGATACAACGGAAGCAAAAACATGAATTTAACGGTACAACATGGATTGATTGAAATACAACAAGATGCGGAATAAAGGAAAGCAAGAACAATTGCAAATCCTCCAAGCATAGCAGCTAGCACACCAACGAGCATACCTTAGCCAACCTGTTTATCTGAAAAAAAAATTGATTTGGAGTGGGGTGAGACTACTAAGCCTCAGTGAGTCCTACTACCCTCCTAAGGTGACTACACCGGGGAATCCTAATCAGTCATACATACTAACATATTTCATAAATCATAAGCATAAATAAAGGTGTATCACAAAGCATATCTTATTCATTTTAACACTAGGACACTCTGAGGTGAGCAGGTCTCAGAGGCCTGCCATATCCGTCAACCGATTCGGTCACGGCATGAAGCTCACATAGTCATAACCTAATGGATTATCCCATTGGGAGTCCATAGTGCGATATAATTCGCTCTTAACTGACTGATACTAAATTGTGTTATTACTACCATGAATTTCCAAATCCCGGGGAACATACAAACTTAATTAAATCTAGATTATACCCTAAGATCATCTGTGATTAACATTCTATTTAACATTATGCCAGTTACATTTCTGCAATTTATCTATCTCAGATGAGGAAATAAAACGAGCGATTAAATCAGTTTGAAAATCAAAAGTTGCAGGCTGTTCTGTGTAAGCTCGCCACGGCGAGTTACCTGTTCGCCATGGCAGGATTACAGGTCATCCTGTACAATCTCGCTATGGCGAAATGCTAGTCCGCCATGGCGAAATCCAGGTTCTGACCTAAACAACTCGCCTGGCGAGCAATTGCCCGCCATGGCGAAGTTCTTCAGCCCAGAACCTTCTGTTCGCCATGAGTGCTCGCCAGCAATCCGCCATGGCGAGTTCATGCAGAAAGGCCCCTGTTTTGCGAAAATCATCAAATTATCATAGTTTCACCTACATTCCTCATTTGATATAGTGCAGAGACATAAACTACATAATATAAGATAGAATGGAGGGAAATTTGGGAGTTAATTCCCCTCACACAACAATTCCCTAATTTTTCCTATGTTAACATGCAAAAGTTTAAATTTGGGGAGACTAGCTAACTATCCTAAGAACCCACCTGATTGAAGCTTTAAACCTTTGCTTTAAGCTTCCTAGCAGCTACTGAAACCTTTCCTAAAGCCCCACGAACACAGAACCAGAATTTGGAAACTTGACTCTTGAACCCTTATGCTTAGCTCTACGAATTTGAGGAGTGTTTGGTGATGAATTGATGAATGGTTCAGCTGATGTGAGGGGCTATTTATAGCAGTTTCTGAGGTGTGGAATTGGTGCACGAATTTGTGATTCAATGGTTGCATGCATTCTCATTGGGTGGGGAAATATTGGTAATGGGGTTGTTGTCACTTTGCTTCATGTGAGGCTTGGAAAGATGAGAACTCAGAACTGATTTGGAGTAGAGTCTCATGTGAAGGAATCTCTGATACTGGTTGTTGTTTAGTGGTAATCATGTGGTGAGAAAATGCCAAGCCCTCTTGTTAAGAAAGATTGGAAAATTTGGAGTTTGTGTTTTATTTGAAAATGGCGTGAGAGAGGAGGAGAGTAAGTGAGTATGTTTCAGATTTTCTGAAGTGAAAAATAAGAAAATGAAAGAGGCTTGATTGCATGTTAGCTAATGGTTTAAGAGTGAGTGGATTAATGAGTCACTTATGGTAGTGAGGTGTTGGATTAAGAGGTCACTTGGTCATGAGTGGAATTATGAGTCATAAGGATAAGTCATAGGAGGGAGATTTGAATCCTTCTTGTGTCAATTAAATCACTTAGTTCACAAGATTAATTAATTAAACACCACTAATTAACTTTGAAAAAATTAGGCAAAAGCTCTAATTAAAATTAATCAGGTAATTTAGAATGTGGGATATTACAACCTATCCCCCTTAAAGAAATTTCGTCCTCGAAATTAAGAAATTTACCTCGGAAACAAGTACGGATAACTTTTCCGTATGTCTGACTCCAGTTCCCACGTGAATTCACCGTCAGGAGACTGAGCCCATTCAACCTTGACAATTGGAATCCTCTTGTTCCGAAGTATTTTAGCATCACGTTCAACAATCCGAACAGGATCCGGCTGATAAGTTAGATCTGGCTGGAGATCGATTTGTTCAAGTTCCACTGGCTGATAAGGATCAGGAATATACTTCCGTAGCTGAGACACGTGAAACACGTCGTGTAACCCTGACATAGATGGAGGAAGGGCTAACTGATAGGCTACAGGACCGACGCGTCGAAGAATCTGATAAGGTCCAATGAATCTTGGACAGAGCTTCTTAGTTTTGAATACACCTCGCAAACCCAACTTAGGAGTAACTCTCAAGAACACATGATCACCTTCCTGAAATTCCAAAAATCTCCTTCTTCTGTCGGCGTAACTCTTCTGCCGACTCTGAGCAACCTTCAGCTTATCCCGAATAGACTTAATCTTTAAAGTGGTCTCTTGGACTATATCTGGTCCCAAGAAACTACGATCCCCGACTTCTGTCCAACACAACGGGGTTCTACACTTCCTGCCATACAAAGCTTCATAGGGTGCCATACCGATACTGGCATGGTAACTGTTATTGTATGCGAACTCTATTAGGTGTAAGTGATTACTCCACGAACCACCATCTTCTAATACACAAGCTCGAAGCATATCCTCAAGGGTCTGAATAGTCCTTTCTGACTGACCATCAGTCTGAGGGTGATGCGATGTACTCATCTTCAGTCGAGTCCCCATCGCATTCTGAAATGCTTTCCAAAACCTTGAAGTGAAAATCGGGTCTCTATCTGACACGATACTCAAAGGTACACCATGTAGCCTTACAATCTGTTCCATGAAGATGGCTGCATATTGCGGGGCCTTGTAGGTGGATTTCACTGGAATGAAATGAGCTGATTTAGTCAACCGGTCCACGATTACCCAGATCGAATCTTGACCTCTCTGGTTACGTGGCAGTCCTCCTACAAAATCCATAGTGATATGTTCCCATTTCCACTCTGGAATATCCAACGGTTGTAACAGTCCTCCAGGTTTCTGATGTTCAATCTTCACCTGTTGACAAACAATACACCTGGACACGAATTCAGCAATCTCTGCCTTCATGTTAGGCCACCAATAGTTCTCCTTCAAATCATGATACATCTTGGTGGATCCAGGGTGAATTGAAAATCCACTCTTGTGTGCCTCTTCTAGAATCAACCGCTTCAACTCATCATTCTGAGGTACACAAAGTCTGCCTTCATAGAGGATAGCACCTTCCGTGGCTACTGAGAACTCCGGATGGTTTACTCTCTTCTGTAACTCTACATCATCCCGCTGAGCCTGCACAATACTAGGGCGTAACTCACAGGACACTTCGATTCTGCTGATGCGAATACCGCTCTTACGATATATCACATTCAGATTGAGATCTCTAAACTTCTCATACAGACCGCACTGTTGCATTAGTAATTCCGATGCATACAATGTCTTTCTGCTTAGAGCATCTGCCACAACATTGGCCTTTCCTGGATGGTAGTTGAGATTGAAATCAAAATCTTTGAGGTACTCCATCCAACGCCGCTGCCTCATATTCAACTCCTTTTGATCAAACAAGTACTTCAGACTCTTGTGATCACTGAACAGATCAAACTGCACTCCATACAGATGATGTCTCCAGATCTTGAGGGCAAAGATAATGGCTGCTAATTCCAGATCATGGGTAGGATAGTTCTGCTCATGAGGTTTTAGCTGCCTGGATGCATACGCTACAACTGCACCATCTTGCATTAGTACACATCCAAGTCCCTTGTTGGACGCATCACAGTAAACCACATACTTGCGGTTTGGGTCAGGAATCACTAACACTGGTGCTGTGGTTAGCTTTTCCTTTAGAGTTCTGAAACTCCATTCGCAAGCGGCATCCCAATCAAAGGTTGCTTCCTTTCTGGTTAGACGAGTCAATGGTAAGGCAACCTCCGAAAATCCTAAGATGAATCTCCGGTAATAACCTGCCAAACCGAGGAAACTTCTAACCTCTGTTACACTTCTGGGCCTTTCCCAGTTCAACACAGCTTCCACCTTAGATGGGTCGACAGACACACCGCCTTGAGATATGACATGTCCTAAGAATTTGACCTCTGATAGCCAAAATTCACACTTGCTGAATTTGGCGTACAACTGTTTTCCTCTAAGCACCTCCAACACGATCCTCAAGTGCACAGCATGTTCCTGCGGATCCTTAGAATAGATCAGAATGTCATCAATGAAGATAACAACAAACTGGTCAAGGTACGGCTGGAATATCCGATTCATATAGTCCATAAAGATGGCTGGAGCATTTGTCAAACCGAAAGGCATGACCAAGAATTCATAATGTCCATAGCGAGTCCTGAATGCTGTCTTAGAAACATCCGAGGACTTGATACGGATCTGATGATATCCAGAACGAAGATCAATCTTGGAAAAGACAGTAGCACCCCTAAGTTGATCCAGAAGGTCATCAATTCTTGGTAAGGGATACTTGTTCTTAATTGTGACCTTGTTAAGTTGACGATAATCAATGCACAGACGCATCGTACCATCTTTCTTCTTCACGAGTAACACCGGTGCTCCCCAAGGTGAGACACTAGGTCGGATAAAGTGTTTTTGAAGTAACTCTTCTAGTTGAGATTTCAGTTCACGAAGCTCTAAGGGAGACATCCTATACGGGGCAACTGAGATCGGCTGGGAACCAGGAACTAGATCGATGGAAAACTCCACTTCCCTTTCGGGAGGTAAATTCATGATGTCATCTGGGAAGACGTCTAAAAACTCACTAACAACTGGAATGTCACCGGGGCTCAAACTGGGTTCCGGATCGATGGTGAACAAGACACTGAAACACTTAGTACTGGCACCTAAGTACTGAATCATCTGATGAGTATTCTGGAGTAAAGCGGTAAGAGCTCTACTTTCTGGTGAAGCTTCGGTTGGAATGAAGAGATTCTTTTCAGCACATCCAATGTACACAGTATTGGCAGATAGCCAATCCATGCCTAGGACCACATCAATATCTTTCAAGGGTAGACAGATCAAATCTATGTTATAGACTTTACTGCCCACAAGAACAGGACAATTCTGACAAACACGCTTAGAAGTAACCTTGCCTCCTGTGGCAACAGCCACAGTCATTGGGGGAATTAGAGGCACAGAGGGTAGTTGAAGTCGCTGAACACAATCAACGGCTATAAAGGAATTAGTAGCTCCACAATCAAACAAAACTAACACTTCAGACTGTCCTAACATGCATACATCCATAATTAAAGCATTATTAGATTTAACACTCTCACCGTCAAGTGAGTATACCCGACCTTTGCTTTTTGAGGCACCGCTGGAATCGCCCTGTCTTTTCAGCTTAGGACATTCGTGCTTGTAGTGGCCTGGCTGCTTACAGTAGTAACACATATTCCTTCCCTTCATGCATTCTCCACTGTGAGGGAACCCGCACTCTGCACAATTCTTTGGTGAACGTTGAGAGTAACTCTGCTTTCCCTTACTGGTAGTACCTTTAGTCCTCACTTGCAGATTGAATTTTCCGGAATCCTTCTTCTTCTGAAAAGCTTCACTACGTTCCTTGTGTATGTTACCCAGATCAGCTTCAGCATGATAGCTCTTTTGCACCAAATCACCAAAGGTAGTGATATGCTGCATAGAGACATCGTGGGCTATGTCAGCTCTCAGCCCGAACCTATACTTCTTCATCTTCCATGATTCACTGGGAGCATCATTCCCATCCATCACATATCTGACCAACTCATTAAACTTCATGGTATACTCCGCCACAGACATACTTCCCTGCTTTAGCTCCGTCAGTTCACGTTCCATCTGGAATTGGTAGCTCTCTGGGATATAATGTCCAACGAAGAGACGTCGAAAATTTTCCCAATTCACCTCCATCTGACTGGCCTCCATATACGCCTTGGTTCCATCCCACCAGTGACACGCGTCGCCCCTAAAGAAGCGGGAGACGAATGTTACTTTGTCAACTTCAGTGCAATCCATGGATTCAAGGATTCCGCTCATTCGCTGAATCCATTCCCTGGCTTTCGCTGGATTGTATTCTCCGAAGAACTCCGGCGGACTCATGCGGCAGAACTCTCTGAATGCAGCGCTAGATCCTTGCTGCTGAGGGGGAGGATTGTTCATATGCTGTTGAAACATATTCATGAATTCTTGATGCTGCTGGGCTTGCTGGGCCTGAAACTGCTGCTGCTGATGCATCATTTCAGCCCACATGTTCGCATTAGCATCTCCGTACATCTCAGGTTCATCATCATCGTCAGCAACGTTCCTTCTAGGCCTTCCAGGTCCTCGTCTTGCTCCTGACATAGTGCTCTAACTGCCAATATCAAGTCAAGTTAGCTAGGCTTAAAATGACATGACATCTAGAACAGATGTTAGAAATCCAGACAAATACTGGGATTCGGATAGTAATACTAATGAACTCTGGCACGATCTGAATCGACCTGCTCTGATACCAATTATAACACCCCACATGAAATATCTAGAATATCAGTGGATTATTATTATTGATAACGAGTGCATTATTATTACATGAGGAAATTCGAGCACACGCAGGTGCTAAGTACAACACGGATAAAGATACAACGGAAGCAAAAACATGAATTTAACGGTACAACATGGATTGATTGAAATACAACAAGATGCGGAATAAAGGAAAGCAAGAACAATTGCAAATCCTCCAAGCATAGCAGCTAGCACACCAACGAGCATACCTTAGCCAACCTGTTTATCTGAAAAAAAAATTGATTTGGAGTGGGGTGAGACTACTAAGCCTCAGTGAGTCCTACTACCCTCCTAAGGTGACTACACCGGGGAATCCTAATCAGTCATACATACTAACATATTTCATAAATCATAAGCATAAATAAAGGTGTATCACAAAGCATATCTTATTCATTTTAACACTAGGACACTCTGAGGTGAGCAGGTCTCAGAGGCCTGCCATATCCGTCAACCGATTCGGTCACGGCATCAAGCTCACATAGTCATAACCTAATGGATTATCCCATTGGGAGTCCATAGTGCGATATAATTCGCTCTTAACTGACTGATACTAAATTGTGTTATTACTACCATGAATTTCCAAATCCCGGGGAACATACAAACTTAATTAAATCTAGATTATACCCTAAGATCATCTGTGATTAACATTCTATTTAACATTATGCCAGTTACATTTCTGCAATTTATCTATCTCAGATGAGGAAATAAAACGAGCGATTAAATCAGTTTGAAAATCAAAAGTTGCAGGCTGTTCTGTGTAAGCTCGCCACGGCGAGTTACCTGTTCGCCATGGCAGGATTACAGGTCATCCTGTACAATCTCGCTATGGCGAAATGCTAGTCCGCCATGGCGAAATCCAGGTTCTGACCTAAACAACTCGCCTGGCGAGCAATTGCCCGCCATGGCGAAGTTCTTCAGCCCAGAACCTTCTGTTCGCCATGAGTGCTCGCCAGCAATCCGCCATGGCGAGTTCATGCAGAAAGGCCCCTGTTTTGCGAAAATCATCAAATTATCATAGTTTCACCTACATTCCTCATTTGATATAGTGCAGAGACATAAACTACATAATATAAGATAGAATGGAGGGAAATTTGGGAGTTAATTCCCCTCACACAACAATTCCCTAATTTTTCCTATGTTAACATGCAAAAGTTTAAATTTGGGGAGACTAGCTAACTATCCTAAGAACCCACCTGATTGAAGCTTTAAACCTTTGCTTTAAGCTTCCTAGCAGCTACTGAAACCTTTCCTAAAGCCCCACGAACACAGAACCAGAATTTGGAAACTTGACTCTTGAACCCTTATGCTTAGCTCTACGAATTTGAGGAGTGTTTGGTGATGAATTGATGAATGGTTCAGCTGATGTGAGGGGCTATTTATAGCAGTTTCTGAGGTGTGGAATTGGTGCACGAATTTGTGATTCAATGGTTGCATGCATTCTCATTGGGTGGGGAAATATTGGTAATGGGGTTGTTGTCACTTTGCTTCATGTGAGGCTTGGAAAGATGAGAACTCAGAACTGATTTGGAGTAGAGTCTCATGTGAAGGAATCTCTGATACTGGTTGTTGTTTAGTGGTAATCATGTGGTGAGAAAATGCCAAGCCCTCTTGTTAAGAAAGATTGGAAAATTTGGAGTTTGTGTTTTATTTGAAAATGGCGTGAGAGAGGAGGAGAGTAAGTGAGTATGTTTCAGATTTTCTGAAGTGAAAAATAAGAAAATGAAAGAGGCTTGATTGCATGTTAGCTAATGGTTTAAGAGTGAGTGGATTAATGAGTCACTTATGGTAGTGAGGTGTTGGATTAAGAGGTCACTTGGTCATGAGTGGAATTATGAGTCATAAGGATAAGTCATAGGAGGGAGATTTGAATCCTTCTTGTGTCAATTAAATCACTTAGTTCACAAGATTAATTAATTAAACACCACTAATTAACTTTGAAAAAATTAGGCAAAAGCTCTAATTAAAATTAATCAGGTAATTTAGAATGTGGGATATTACATATATAATTTGTTATTGGTCCAAAAAAAGGCCGGTATTCATTCTAAAAGCGTTAAATCTCAATTTAAACCTTCATACGAATCTATTGAAAGTTTGGACGATCTTTGTAGTAGAAGTTTGCACAAGTTTTCCGTTGGATCAAAAATGGGTCTAACGTTCTTATATTAGGTTTATTACTATATTTATATCTTTATCACTTCATATTGGTCCAAAAAAAGTCCAATATTCTCTTCATACGAAGCTATTCAAAGTTGGGTTGTTCTTTGTCAAAGTAGTTTGGACCAAGTTTCCGTTGCTCCAATAATGGGTATAACTTTTTGAGAATTATTTAAAAACTATATTTACACCTTATTAACTTTATATTGGTCCATAAAAAGGCCGGTATTCATTCTAAAAGCTTTAAATCTCAATTTAAATCTTCATACGAATCTATTGAAAGTTTGGACGATCTTTGTAGTATAAGGTTGCACAAGTTTTCCGTTGGATCAAAAATGGGTCTAACGTTCTTATATTAGGTTTATTACTATATTTATATCTTTATCACTTCATATTGGTCCAAAAAAAGTCCAATATTCTCTTCATACGAAGCTATTCAAAGTTGGGTTGTTCTTTGTCAAAGTAGTTTGAACCAAGTTTCCGTTGCTCCAATAATGGGTATAACTTTTTGAGAATTATTTAAAAACTATATTTACACCTTATTAACTTTATATTGGTCCATAAAAAGGCCGGTATTCATTCTAAAAGCTTTAAATCTCAATTTAAATCTTCATACGAATCTATTGAAAGTTTGGACGATCTTTGTAGTATAAGGTTGCACAAGTTTTCCGTTGGATCAAAAATGGGTCTAACGTTCTTATATTAGGTTTATTACTATATTTATATCTTTATCACTTCATATTGGTCCAAAAAAAGGCCAATATTCTCTTCATACGAAGCTATTCAAAGTTGGGCTGTTCTTTGTCAAAGTAGTTTGGACCAAGTTTCCGTTGCTCCAATAATGGGTATAACTTTTTGAGAATTATTTAAAAACTATATTTACACCTTATTAACTTTATATTGGTCCATAAAAAGGCCGGTATTCATTCTAAAAGCTTTAAATCTCAATTTAAACCTTCATACGAATCTATTGAAAGTTTGGACGATCTTTGTAGTAGAAGTTTGCACAAGTTCTCCGTTGGATCAAAAATGGGTCTAACGTTCTTATATTAGGTTTATTACTATATTTATATCTTTATCACTTCATATTGGTCCAAAAAAAGGCCAATATTCTCTTCATACGAAGCTATTCAAAGTTGGGCAGTTCTTTGTCAAAGTAGTTTGGACCAAGTTTCCGCTGCTCCATTAATGGGTCTAACTTTTTGAGAATAATTTAAAAACTATATTTACACCTTTATAACTTTATATTGGTCCAAAAAAAGGTCGGTATTCATTCTAAAAGCTTTAAATCTCAATTTAAACCTTCATACGAATCTATTGTAAGTTTGGACGATCTTTGTAGTAGAAGTTTGCACAAGGTTTCCGTTGGATCAAAAATGGGTCTAACGTTCTTATATTAGGTTTATTACTATATTTATATCTTTATCACTTCATATTGGTCCAAAAAAAGGCAAATATTCTCTTCATACGAAGCTATTCAAAGTTGGGCTGTTCTTTGTCAAAGTAGTTTGGACCAAGTTTCCGTTGCTCCAATAATGGGTAGAACTTTTTGAGAATTATTTAAAAACTATATTTACACCTTATTAACTTTATATTGGTCCATAAAAAGGCCGGTATTCATTCTAAAAGCTTTAAATCTCAATTTAAACCTTCATACGAATCTATTGAAAGTTTGGACGATCTTTGTAGTAGAAGTTTGCACAAGTTCTCCGTTGGATCAAAAATGGGTCTAACGTTCTTATATTAGGTTTATTACTATATTTATATCTTTATCACTTCATATTGGTCCAAAAAAAGGCCAATATTCTCTTCATACGAAGCTATTCAAAGTTGGGCAGTTCTTTGTCAAAGTAGTTTGGACCAAGTTTCCGCTGCTCCATTAATGGGTTTAACTTTTTGAGAATAATTTAAAAACTATATTTACACCTATATAATTTGTTATTGGTCCAAAAAAAGGCCGGTATTCATTCTAAAAGCGTTAAATCTCAATTTAAACCTTCATATGAATCTATTGAAAGTTTGGACGATATTTGTAGTAGAAGTTTGCACAAGTTTTCCGTTGGATCAAAAATGGGTCTAACGTTCTTATATTAGGTTTATTACTATATTTATATCTTTATCACTTCATATTGGTCCAAAAAAAGTCCAATATTCTCTTCATACGAAGCTATTCAAAGTTGGGTTGTTCTTTGTCAAAGTAGTTTGGACCAAGTTTCCGTTGCTCCAATAATGGGTATAACTTTTTGAGAATTATTTAAAAACTATATTTACACCTTATTAACTTTATATTGGTCCATAAAAAGGCCGGTATTCATTCTAAAAGCTTTAAATCTCAATTTAAATCTTCATACGAATCTATTGAAAGTTTGGACGATCTTTGTAGTATAAGGTTGCACAAGTTTTCCGTTGGATCAAAAATGGGTCTAACGTTCTTATATTAGGTTTATTACTATATTTATATCTTTATCACTTCATATTGGTCCAAAAAAAGGCCAATATTCTCTTCATACGAAGCTATTCAAAGTTGGGCTGTTCTTTGTCAAAGTAGTTTGGACCAAGTTTTCGTTGCTCCTATAATGGGTATAACTTTTTGAGAATTATTTAAAAACTATATTTACACCTTATTAACTTTATATTGGTCCATAAAAAGGCCGGTATTCACTCTAAAAGCTTTAAATCTCAATTTAAACCTTCATACGAATCTATTGAAAGTTTGGACGATCTTTGTAGTAGAAGTTTGCACAAGTTCTCCGATGGATCAAAAATGGGTCTAACGTTCTTATATTAGGTTTATTACTATATTTATATCTTTATCACTTCATATTGGTCCAAAAAAAGGCCAATATTCTCTTCATACGAAGCTATTCAAAGTTGGGCAGTTCTTTGTCAAAGTAGTTTGGACCAAGTTTCCGCTGCTCCATTAATGGGTTTAACTTTTTGAGAATAATTTAAAAACTATATTTACACCTTATTAACTTTATATTGGTCCATAAAAAGGCCGGTATTCATTCTAAAAGCTTTAAATCTCAATTTAAACCTTCATACGAATCTATTGAAAGTTTGGACGATCTTTGTAGTAGAAGTTTGCGCAAGTTCTCCGTTGGATCAAAAATGGGTCTAACGTTCTTATATTAGGTTTATTACTATATTTATATCTTTATCACTTCATATTGGTCCAAAAAAAGGCCAATATTCTCTTCATACGAAGCTATTCAAAGTTGGGCAGTTCTTTGTCAAAGTAGTTTGGACCAAGTTTCCGCTGCTCCATTAATGGGTCTAACTTTTTGAGAATAATTTAAAAACTATATTTACACCTTTATAACTTTATATTGGTCCAAAAAAAGGTCGGTATTCATTCTAAAAGCTTTAAATCTCAATTTAAACCTTCATACGAATCTATTGTAAGTTTGGACGATCTTTGTAGTAGAAGTTTGCACAAGGTTTCCGTTGGATCAAAAATGGGTCTAACGTTCTTATATTAGGTTTATTACTATATTTATATCTTTATCACTTCATATTGGTCCAAAAAAAGGCAAATATTCTCTTCATACGAAGCTATTCAAAGTTGGGCTGTTCTTTGTCAAAGTAGTTTGGACCAAGTTTCCGTTGCTCCAATAATGGGTAGAACTTTTTGAGAATTATTTAAAAACTATATTTACACCTTATTAACTTTATATTGGTCCATAAAAAGGCCGGTATTCATTCTAAAAGCTTTAAATCTCAATTTAAACCTTCATACGAATCTATTGAAAGTTTGGACGATCTTTGTAGTAGAAGTTTGCACAAGTTCTCCGTTGGATCAAAAATGGGTCTAACGTTCTTATATTAGGTTTATTACTATATTTATATCTTTATCACTTCATATTGGTCCAAAAAAAGGCCAATATTCTCTTCATACGAAGCTATTCAAAGTTGGGCAGTTCTTTGTCAAAGTAGTTTGGACCAAGTTTCCGCTGCTCCATTAATGGGTTTAACTTTTTGAGAATAATTTAAAAACTATATTTACACCTATATAATTTGTTATTGGTCCAAAAAAAGGCCGGTATTCATTCTAAAAGCGTTAAATCTCAATTTAAACCTTCATACGAATCTATTGAAAGTTTGGACGATATTTGTAGTAGAAGTTTGCACAAGTTTTCCGTTGGATCAAAAATGGGTCTAACGTTCTTATATTAGGTTTATTACTATATTTATATCTTTATCACTTCATATTGGTCCAAAAAAAGTCCAATATTCTCTTCATACGAAGCTATTCAAAGTTGGGTTGTTCTTTGTCAAAGTAGTTTGGACCAAGTTTCCGTTGCTCCAATAATGGGTATAACTTTTTGAGAATTATTTAAAAACTATATTTACACCTTATTAACTTTATATTGGTCCATAAAAAGGCCGGTATTCATTCTAAAAGCTTTAAATCTCAATTTAAATCTTCATACGAATCTATTGAAAGTTTGGACGATCTTTGTAGTATAAGGTTGCACAAGTTTTCCGTTGGATCAAAAATGGGTCTAACGTTCTTATATTAGGTTTATTACTATATTTATATCTTTATCACTTCATATTTGTCCAAAAAAAGGCAAATATTCTCTTCATACGAAGCTATTCAAAGTTGGGCTGTTCTTTGTCAAAGTAGTTTGGACCAAGTTTCCGTTGCTCCAATAATGGGTAGAACTTTTTGAGAATTATTTAAAAACTATATTTACACCTTATTAACTTTATATTGGTCCATAAAAAGGCCGGTATTCACTCTAAAAGCTTTAAATCTCAATTTAAACCTTCATACGAATCTATTGAAAGTTTGGACGATCTTTGTAGTAGAAGTTTGCACAAGTTCTCCGTTGGATCAAAAATGGGTCTAACGTTCTTATATTAGGTTTATTACTATATTTATATCTTTATCACTTCATATTGGTCCAAAAAAAGGCCAATATTCTCTTCATACGAAGCTATTCAAAGTTGGGCAGTTCTTTGTCAAAGTAGTTTGGACCAAGTTTCCGCTGCTCCATTAATGGGTTTAACTTTTTGAGAATAATTTAAAAACTATATTTACACCTATATAATTTGTTATTGGTCCAAAAAAAGGCCGGTATTCATTCTAAAAGCTTTAAATCTCAATTTAAACCTTCATACGAATCTATTGAAAGTTTGGACGATCTTTGTAGTAGAAGTTTGCACAAGTTTTCCGTTGGATCAAAAATGGGTCTAACGTTCTTATATTAGGTTTGTTACTATATTTATATCTTTATCACTTCATATTGGTCCAAAAAAAGTCCAATATTCTCTTCATACGAAGCTATTCAAAGTTGGGTTGTTCTTTGTCAAAGTAGTTTGGACCAAGTTTCCGTTGCTCCAATAATGGGTATAACTTTTTGAGAATTATTTAAAAACTATATTTACACCTTATTAACTTTATATTGGTCCATAAAAAGGCCGGTATTCATTCTAAAAGCTTTAAATCTCAATTTAAATCTTCATACGAATCTATTGAAAGTTTGGACGATCTTTGTAGTATAAGGTTGCACAAGTTTTCCGTTGGATCAAAAATGGGTCTAACGTTCTTATATTAGGTTTATTACTATATTTATATCTTTATCACTTCATATTGGTCCAAAAAAAGGCCAATATTCTCTTCATACGAAGCTATTCAAAGTTGGGCTGTTCTTTGTCAAAGTAGTTTGGACCAAGTTTCCGTTGCTCCAATAATGGGTATAACTTTTTGAGAATTATTTAAAAACTATATTTACACCTTATTAACTTTATATTGGTCCATAAAAAGGCCGGTATTCATTCTAAAAGCTTTAAATCTCAATTTAAACCTTCATACGAATCTATTGAAAGTTTGGACGATCTTTGTAGTAGAAGTTTGCACAAGTTCTCCGTTGGATCAAAAATGGGTCTAACGTTCTTATATTAGGTTTATTACTATATTTATATCTTTATCACTTCATATTGGTCCAAAAAAAGGCCAATATTCTCTTCATACGAAGCTATTCAAAGTTGGGCAGTTCTTTGTCAAAGTAGTTTGGACCAAGTTTCCGCTGCTCCATTAATGGGTCTAACTTTTTGAGAATAATTTAAAAACTATATTTACACCTTTATAACTTTATATTGGCCCAAAAAAAGGTCGGTATTCATTCTAAAAGCTTTAAATCTCAATTTAAACCTTCATACGAATCTATTGTAAGTTTGGACGATCTTTGTAGTAGAAGTTTGCACAAGGTTTCCGTTGGAACAAAAATGGGTCTAACGTTCTTATATTAGGTTTATTACTATATTTATATCTTTATCACTTCATATTGGTCCAAAAAAAGGCAAATATTCTCTTCATACGAAGCTATTCAAAGTTGGGCTGTTCTTTGTCAAAGTAGTTTGGACCAAGTTTCCGTTGCTCCAATAATGGGTAGAACTTTTTGAGAATTATTTAAAAACTATATTTACACCTTATTAACTTTATATTGGTCCATAAAAAGGCCGGTATTCATTCTAAAAGCTTTAAATCTCAATTTAAACCTTCATACGAATCTATTGAAAGTTTGGACGATCTTTGTAGTAGAAGTTTGCACAAGTTCTCCGTTGGATCAAAAATGGGTCTAATGTTCTTATATTAGGTTTATTACTATATTTATATCTTTATCACTTCATATTGGTCCAAAAAAAGGCCAATATTCTCTTCATACGAAGCTATTCAAAGTTGGGCAGTTCTTTGTCAAAGTAGTTTGGACCAAGTTTCCGCTGCTCCATTAATGGGTTTAACTTTTTGAGAATAATTTAAAAACTATATTTACACCTATATAATTTGTTATTGGTCCAAAAAAAGGCCGGTATTCATTCTAAAAGCGTTAAATCTCAATTTAAACCTTCATACGAATCTATTGAAAGTTTGGACGATCTTTGTAGTAGAAGTTTGCACAAGTTTTCCGTTGGATCAAAAATGGGTCTAACGTTCTTATATTAGGTTTATTACTATATTTATATCTTTATCACTTCATATTGGTCCAAAAAAAGGCCAATATTCTCTTCATACGAAGCTATTCAAAGTTGGGCTGTTCTTTGTCAAAGTAGTTTGGACCAAGTTTCCGTTGCTCCAATAATGGGTATAACTTTTTGAGAATTATTTAAAAACTATATTTACACCTTATTAACTTTATATTGGTCCATAAAAAGGCCGGTATTCTTTCTAAAAGCTTTAAATCTCAATTTAAACCTTCATACGAATCTATTGAAAATTTGGACGATCTTTGTAGTAGAAGTTTGCACAAGTTCTCCGTTGGATCAAAAATGGGTCTAACGTTCTTATATTAGGTTTATTACTATATTTATATCTTTATCACTTCATATTGGTCCAAAAAAAGGCCAATATTCTCTTCATACGAAGCTATTCAAAGTTGGGCAGTTCTTTGTCAAAGTAGTTTGGACCAAGTTTCCGCTGCTCCATTAATGGGTCTAACTTTTTGAGAATAATTTAAAAACTATATTTACACCTTTATAACTTTATATTGGTCCATAAAAAGGCCGGTATTCATTCTAAAAGCTTTAAATCTCAATTTAAACCTTCATACGAATCTATTGAAAGTTTGGACGATCTTTGTAGTAGAAGTTTGCACAAGTTCTCCGTTGGATCAAAAATGGGTCTAACGTTCTTATATTAGGTTTATTACTATATTTATATCTTTATCACTTCATATTGGTCCAAAAAAAGGCCAATATTCTCTTCATACGAAGCTATTCAAAGTTGGGCAGTTCTTTGTCAAAGTAGTTTGGACCAAGTTTCCGCTGCTCCATTAATGGGTTTAACTTTTTGAGAATAATTTAAAAACTATATTTACACCTATATAATTTGTTATTGGTCCAAAAAAAGGCCGGTATTCATTCTAAAAGCGTTAAATCTCAATTTAAACCTTCATACGAATCTATTGAAAGTTTGGACGATCTTTGTAGTAGAAGTTTGCACAAGTTTTCCGTTGGATCAAAAATGGGTCTAACGTTCTTATATTAGGTTTATTACTATATTTATATCTTTATCACTTCATATTGGTCCAAAAAAAGTCCAATATTCTCTTCATACGAAGCTATTCAAAGTTGGGCTGTTCTTTGTCAAAGTAGTTTGGACCAAGTTTCCGTTGCTCCAATAATGGGTAGAACTTTTTGAGAATTATTTAAAAACTATATTTACACCTTATTAACTTTATATTGGTCCATAAAAAGGCCGGTATTCATTCTAAAAGCTTTAAATCTCAATTTAAACCTTCATACGAATCTATTGAAAGTTTGGACGATCTTTGTAGTAGAAGTTTGCACAAGTTCTCCGTTGGATCAAAAATGGGTCTAACGTTCTTATATTAGGTTTATTACTATATTTATATCTTTATCACTTCATATTGGTCCAAAAAAAGGCCAATATTCTCTTCATACGAAGCTATTCAAAGTTGGGCAGTTCTTTGTCAAAGTAGTTTGGACCAAGTTTCCGCTGCTCCATTAATGGGTTTAACTTTTTGAGAATAATTTAAAAACTATATTTACACCTATATAATTTGTTATTGGTCCAAAAAAAGGCCGGTATTCATTCTAAAAGCGTTAAATCTCAATTTAAACCTTCATACGAATCTATTGAAAGTTTGGACGATCTTTGTAGTAGAAGTTTGCACAAGTTTTCCGTTGGATCAAAAATGGGTCTAACGTTCTTATATTAGGTTTATTACTATATTTATATCTTTATCACTTCATATTGGTCCAAAAAAAGTCCAATATTCTCTTCATACGAAGCTATTCAAAGTTGGGTTGTTCTTTGTCAAAGTAGTTTGGACCAAGTTTCCGTTGCTCCAATAATGGGTATAACTTTTTGAGAATTATTTAAAAACTCTATTTACACCTTATTAACTTTATATTGGTCCATAAAAAGGCCGGTATTCATTCTAAAAGCTTTAAATCTCAATTTAAATCTTCATACGAATCTATTGAAAGTTTGGACGATCTTTGTAGTATAAGGTTGCACAAGTTTTCCGTTGGATCAAAAATGGGTCTAACGTTCTTATATTAGGTTTATTACTATATTTATATCTTTATCACTTCATATTGGTCCAAAAAAAGGCCAATATTCTCTTCATACGAAGCTATTCAAAGTTGGGCTGTTCTTTGTCAAAGTAGTTTGGACCAAGTTTCCGTTGCTCCAATAATGGGTATAACTTTTTGAGAATTATTTAAAAACTATATTTACACCTTATTAACTTTATATTGGTCCATAAAAAGGCCGGTATTCTTTCTAAAAGCTTTAAATCTCAATTTAAACCTTCATACGAATCTATTGAAAATTTGGACGATCTTTGTAGTAGAAGTTTGCACAAGTTCTCCGTTGGATCAAAAATGGGTCTAACGTTCTTATATTAGGTTTATTACTATATTTATATCTTTATCACTTCATATTGGTCCAAAAAAAGGCCAATATTCTCTTCATACGAAGCTATTCAAAGTTGGGCAGTTCTTTGTCAAAGTAGTTTGGACCAAGTTTCCGCTGCTCCATTAATGGGTCTAACTTTTTGAGAATAATTTAAAAACTATATTTACACCTTTATAACTTTATATTGGTCCAAAAAAAGGTCGGTATTCATTCTAAAAGTTTTAATTCTCAATTTAAACCTTCATACGAATCTATTGTAAGTTTGGACGATCTTTGTAGTAGAAGTTTGCACAAGGTTTCCGTTGGATCAAAAATGGGTCTAACGTTCTTATATTAGGTTTATTACTATATTTATATCTTTATCACTTCATATTGGTCCAAAAAAAGGCAAATATTCTCTTCATACGAAGCTATTCAAAGTTGGGCTGTTCTTTGTCAAAGTAGTTTGGACCAAGTTTCCGTTGCTCCAATAATGGGTAGAACTTTTTGAGAATTATTTAAAAACTATATTTACACCTTATTAACTTTATATTGGTCCATAAAAAGGCCGGTATTCATTCTAAAAGCTTTAAATCTCAATTTAAACCTTCATACGAATCTATTGAAAGTTTGGACGATCTTTGTAGTAGAAGTTTGCACAAGTTCTCCGTTGGATCAAAAATGGGTCTAACGTTCTTATATTAGGTTTATTACTATATTTATATCTTTATCACTTCATATTGGTCCAAAAAAAGGCCAATATTCTCTTCATACGAAGCTATTCAAAGTTGGGCAGTTCTTTGTCAAAGTAGTTTGGACCAAGTTTCCGCTGCTCCATTAATGGGTTTAACTTTTTGAGAATAATTTAAAAACTATATTTACACCTATATAATTTGTTATTGGTCCAAAAAAAGGCCGGTATTCATTCTTAAAGCGTTAAATCTCAATTTAAACCTTCATACGAATCTATTGAAAGTTTGGACGATCTTTGTAGTAGAAGTTTGCACAAGTTTTCCGTTGGATCAAAAATGGGTCTAACGTTCTTATATTAGGTTTATTACTATATTTATATCTTTATCACTTCATATTGGTCCAAAAAAAGTCCAATATTCTCTTCATACGAAGCTATTCAAAGTTGGGTTGTTCTTTGTCAAAGTAGTTTGGACCAAGTTTCCGTTGCTCCAATAATGGGTATAACTTTTTAAGAATTATTTAAAAACTATATTTACACCTTATTAACTTTATATTGGTCCATAAAAAGGCCGGTATTCATTCTAAAAGCTTTAAATCTCAATTTAAATCTTCATACGAATCTATTGAAAGTTTGGACGATCTTTGTAGTATAAGGTTGCACAAGTTTTCCGTTGGATCAAAAATGGGTATAATGTTCTTATATTAGGTTTATTACTATATTTATATCTTTATCACTTCATATTGGTCCAAAAAAAGGCAAATATTCTCTTCATACGAAGCTATTCAAAGTTGGGCTGTTCTTTGTCAAAGTAATTTGGACCAAGTTTCCGTTGCTCCAATAATGGGTAGAACTTTTTGAGAATTATTTAAAAACTATATTTACACCTTATTAACTTTATATTGGTCCATAAAAAGGCCGGTATTCATTCTAAAAGCTTTAAATCTCAATTTAAACCTTCATACGAATCTATTGAAAGTTTGGACGATCTTTGTAGTAGAAGTTTGCACAAGTTCTCCGTTGGATCAAAAATGGGTCTAACGTTCTTATATTAGGTTTATTACTATATTTATATCTTTATCACTTCATATTGGTCCAAAAAAAAGGCCAATATTCTCTTCATACGAAGCTATTCAAAGTTGGGCAGTTCTTTGTCAAAGTAGTTTGGACCAAGTTTCCGCTGCTCCATTAATGGGTTTAACTTTTTGAGAATAATTTAAAAACTATATTTACACCTATATAATTTGTTATTGGTCCAAAAAAAGGCCGGTATTCATTCTAAAAGCGTTAAATCTCAATTTAAACCTTCATACGAATCTATTGAAAGTTTGGACGATCTTTGTAGTAGAAGTTTGCACAAGTTTTCCGTTGGATCAAAAATGGGTCTAACGTTCTTATATTAGGTTTATTACTATATTTATATCTTTATCACTTCATATTGGTCCAAAAAAAGTCCAATATTCTCTTCATACGAAGCTATTCAAAGTTGGGTTGTTCTTTGTCAAAGTAGTTTGGACCAAGTTTCCGTTGCTCCAATAATGGGTATAACTTTTTGAGAATTATTTAAAAACTATATTTACACCTTATTAACTTTATATTGGTCCATAAAAAGGCCGGTATTCATTCTAAAAGCTTTAAATCTCAATTTAAATCTTCATACGAATCAATTGAAAGTTTGGACGATCTTTGTAGTATAAGGTTGCACAAGTTTTCCGTTGGATCAAAAATAGGTCTAACGTTCTTATATTAGGTTTATTACTATATTTATATCTTTATCACTTCATATTGGTCCAAAAAAAGGCAAATATTCTCTTCATACGAAGCTATTCAAAGTTGGGCTGTTCTTTGTCAAAGTAGTTTGGACCAAGTTTCCGTTGCTCCAATAATGGGTAGAACTTTTTGAGAATTATTTAAAAACTATATTTACACCTTATTAACTTTATATTGGTCCATAAAAAGGCCGGTATTCATTCTAAAAGCTTTAAATCTCAATTTAAACCTTCATACGAATCTATTGAAAGTTTGGACGATCTTTGTAGTAGAAGTTTGCACAAGTTCTCCGTTGGATCAAAAATGGGTCTAACGTTCTTATATTAGTTTTATTACTTTATTTATATCTTTATCACTTCATATTGGTCCAAAAAAAGGCAAATATTCTCTTCATACGAAGCTATTCAAAGTTGGGTGGGTTGTTCTTTGTCAAAGTAGTATGGACCAAGTTTCCGCTTCTCCATTAATGGGTTTAACTTTTTGAGAATAATTTAAAAACTATATTTACACCTATATAATTTGTTATTGGTCCAAAAAAAGGCCGGTATTCATTCTAAAAGCTTTAAATCTCAATTTAAACCTTCATACGAATCTATTGAAAGTTTGGACGATCTTTATAGTAGAAGTTTGCACAAGTTTTCCGTTGGATCAAAAATGGGTCTAACGTTCTTATATTAGGTTTATTAATATATTTATATCTTTATCACTTCATATTGGTCCAAAAAAAGTCCAATATTCTCTTCATACGAAGCTATTCAAAGTTGGGTGGGTTGTTCTTTGTCAAAGTAGTTTGGACCAAGTTTCCGTTGCTCCAATAATGGGTATAACTTTTTGAGAATTATTTAAAAACTATATTTACACCTTATTAACTTTATATTGGTCCATAAAAAGGCCGGTATTCATTCTAAAAGCTTTAAATCTCAATTTAAATCTTCATACGAATCTATTGAAAGTTTGGACGATCTTTGTAGTATAAGGTTGCACAAGTTTTCCGTTGGATCAAAAATGGGTCTAACGTTCTTATATTAGGTTTATTACTATATTTATATCTTTATCACTTCATATTGGTCCAAAAAAAGGCCAATATTCTCTTCATACGAAGCTATTCAAAGTTGGGCAGTTCTTTGTCAAAGTAGTTTGGACCATGTTTCCGCTGCTCCATTAATGGGTCTAACTTTTTGAGAATAATTTAAAAACTATATTTACACCTTTATAACTTTATATTGGTCCAAAAAAAGGTCGGTATTCATTCTAAAAGCTTTAAATCTCAATTTAAACCTTCATACGAATCTATTGAAAATTTGGACGATCTTTGTAGTAGAAGTTTGCACAAGTTCTCCGTTGGATCAAAAATGGGTCTAACGTTCTTATATTAGGTTTATTACTATATTTATATCTTTATCACTTCATATTGGTCCAAAAAAAGTCCAATATTCTCTTCATATGAAGCTATTCAAAGTTGGGTTGTTCTTTGTCAAAGTAGTTTGGACCAAGTTTCCGTTGCTCCAATAATGGGTATAACTTTTTGAGAATTATTTAAAAACTATATTTACACCTTATTAACTTTATATTGGTCCATAAAAAGGCCGGTATTCATTCTAAAAGCTTTAAATCTCAATTTAAATCTTCATACGAATCTATTGAAAGTTTGGACGATCTTTGTAGTATAAGGTTGCACAAGTTTTCCGTTGGATCAAAAATGGGTTTAACGTTCTTATATTAGGTTTATTACTATATTTATATCTTTATCACTTCATATTGGTCCAAAAAAAGGCCAATATTCTCTTCATACGAAGCTATTCAAAGTTGGGCTGTTCTTTGTCAAAGTAGTTTGGACCAAGTTTCCGTTGCTCCAATAATGGGTAGAACTTTTTGAGAATTATTTAAAAACTATATTTACACCTTATTAACTTTATATTGGTCCATAAAAAGGCCGGTATTCATTCTAAAAGCTTTAAATCTCAATTTAAACCTTCATACGAATCTATTGAAAGTTTGGACGATCTTTGTAGTAGAAGTTTGCACAAGTTCTCCGTTGGATCAAAAATGGGTCTAACGTTCTTATATCAGGTTTATTACTATATTTATATCTTTATCACTTCATATTGGTCCAAAAAAAGGCAAATATTCTCTTCATACGAAGCTATTCAAAGTTGGGCTGTTCTTTGTCAAAGTAGTTTGGACCAAGTTTCCGTTGCTCCAATAATGGGTAGAACTTTCTGAGAATTATTTAAAAACTATATTTACACCTTATTAACTTTATATTGGTCCATAAAAAGGCCGGTATTCATTCTAAAAGCATTAAATCTCAATTTAAACCTTCATACGAATCTATTGAAAGTTTGGACGATCTTTGTAGTAGAAGTTTGCACAAGTTCTCCGTTGGATCAAAAATGGGTCTAACGTTCTTATATTAGGTTTATTACTATATTTATATCTTTATCACTTCATATTGGTCCAAAAAAAGGCCAATATTCTCTTCATACGAAGCTATTCAAAGTTGGGCAGTTCTTTGTCAAAGTAGTTTGGACCAAGTTTCCGCTGCTCCATTAATGGGTTTAACTTTTTGAGAATAATTAAAAAACTATATTTACACCTATATAATTTGTTATTGGTCCAAAAAAAGGCCGGTATTCATTCTAAAAGCGTTAAATCTCAATTTAAACCTTCATACGAATCTATTGAAAGTTTGGACGATCTTTGTAGTAGAAGTTTGCACAAGTTTTCCGTTGGATCAAAAATGGGTCTGACGTTCTTATATTAGGTTTATTACTATATTTATATCTTTATCACTTCATATTGGTCCAAAAAAAGTCCAATATTCTCTTCATACGAAGCTATTCAAAGTTGGGTTGTTCTTTGTCAAAGTAGTTTGGACCAAGTTTCCGTTGCTCCAATAATGGGTATAACTTTTTAAGAATTATTTAAAAACTATATTTACACCTTATTAACTTTATATTGGTCCATAAAAAGGCCGGTATTCATTCTAAAAGCTTTAAATCTCAATTTAAATCTTCATACGAATCTATTGAAAGTTTGGACGATCTTTGTTGTATAAGGTTGCACAAGTTTTCCGTTGGATCAAAAATGGGTATAACGTTCTTATATTAGGTTTATTACTATATTTATATTTTTATCACTTCATATTGGTCCAAAAAAAGGCAAATATTCTCTTCATACGAAGCTATTCAAAGTTGGGCTGTTCTTTGTCAAAGTAGTTTGGACCAAGTTTCCGTTGCTCCAATAATGGGTAGAACTTTTTGAGAATTATTTAAAAACTATATTTACACCTTATTAACTTTATATTGGTCCATAAAAAGGCCGGTATTCATTCTAAAAGCTTTAAATCTCAATTTAAACCTTCATACGAATCTATTGAAAGTTTGGACGATCTTTGTAGTAGAAGTTTGCACAAGTTCTCCGTTGGATCAAAAATGGGTCTAACGTTCTTATATTAGGTTTATTACTATATTTATATCTTTATCACTTCATATTGGTCCAAAAAAAAGGCCAATATTCTCTTCATACGAAGCTATTCAAAGTTGGGCAGTTCTTTGTCAAAGTAGTTTGGACCAAGTTTCCGCTGCTCCATTAATGGGTTTAACTTTTTGAGAATAATTTAAAAACTATATTTACACCTATATAATTTGTTATTGGTCCAAAAAAAGGCCGGTATTCATTCTAAAAGCGTTAAATCTCAATTTAAACCTTCATACGAATCTATTGAAAGTTTGGACGATCTTTGTAGTAGAAGTTTGCACAAGTTTTCCGTTGGATCAAAAATGGGTCTAACGTTCTTATATTAGGTTTATTACTATATATATATCTTTATCACTTCATATTGGTCCAAAAAAAGTCCAATATTCTCTTCATACGAAGCTATTCAAAGTTGGGTTGTTCTTTGTCAATGTAGTTTGGACCAAGTTTCCGTTGCTCCAATAATGGGTATAACTTTTTAAGAATTATTTAAAAACTATATTTACACCTTATTAACTTTATATTGGTCCATAAAAAGGCCGGTATTCATTCTAAAAGCTTCAAATCTCAATTTAAATCTTCATACGAATCTATTGAAAGTTTGGACGATCTTTGTAGTATAAGGTTGCACAAGTTTTCCGTTGGATCAAAAATGGGTATAACGTTCTTATATTAGGTTTATTACTATATTTATATCTTTATCACTTCATATTGGTCCAAAAAAAGGCAAATATTCTCTTCATACGAAGCTATTCAAAGTTGGGCTGTTCTTTGTCAAAGTAGTTTGGACCAAGTTTCCGTTGCTCCAATAATGGGTAGAACTTTTTGAGAATTATTTAAAAACTATATTTACACCTTATTAACTTTATATTGGTCCATAAAAAGGCCGGTATTCATTCTAAAAGCTTTGAATCTCAATTTAAACCTTCATACGAATCTATTGAAAGTTTGGACGATCTTTGTAGTAGAAGTTTGCACAAGTTCTCCGTTGGATCAAAAATGGGTCTAACGTTCTTATATTAGGTTTATTACTATATTTATATCTTTATCACTTCATATTGGTCCAAAAAAAAGGCCAATATTCTCTTCATACGAAGCTATTCAAAGTTGGGCAGTTCTTTGTCAAAGTAGTTTGGACCAAGTTTCCGCTGCTCCATTAATGGGTTTAACTTTTTGAGAATAATTTAAAAACTATATTTACACCTATATAATTTGTTATTGGTCCAAAAAAAGGCCGTTATTCATTCTAAAAGCGTTAAATCTCAATTTAAACCTTCATACGAATCTATTGAAAGTTTGGACGATCTTTGTAGTAGAAGTTTGCACAAGTTTTCCGTTGGATCAAAAATGGGTCTAACGTTCTTATATTAGGTTTATTACTATATATATATCTTTATCACTTCATATTGGTCCAAAAAAAGTCCAATATTCTCTTCATACGAAGCTATTCAAAGTTGGGTTGTTCTTTGTCAAAGTAGTTTGGACCAAGTTTCCGTTGCTCCAATAATGGGTATAACTTTTTGAGAATTATTTAAAAACTATATTTACACCTTATTAACTTTATATTGGTCCATAAAAAGGCCGGTATTCATTCTAAAAGCTTTAAATCTCAATTTAAACCTTCATACGAATCTATTGAAAGTTTGGACGATCTTTGTAGTAGAAGTTTGCACAAGTTCTCCGTTGGATCAAAAATGGGTCTAACGTTCTTATATTAGGTTTATTACTATATTTATATCTTTATCACTTCATATTGGTCCAAAAAAAAGGCCAATATTCTCTTCATACGAAGCTATTCAAAGTTGGGCAGTTCTTTGTCAAAGTAGTTTGGACCAAGTTTCCGCTGCTCCATTAATGGGTTTAACTTTTTGAGAATAATTTAAAAACTATATTTACACCTATATAATTTGTTATTGGTCCAAAAAAAGGCCGGTATTCATTCTAAAAGCGTTAAATCTCAATTTAAACCTTCATACGAATCTATTGAAAGTTTGGACGATCTTTGTAGTAGAAGTTTGCACAAGTTTTCCGTTGGATCAAAAATGGGTCTAACGTTCTTATATTAGGTTTATTACTATATATATATCTTTATCACTTCATATTGGTCCAAAAAAAGTCCAATATTCTCTTCATACGAAGCTATTCAAAGTTGGGTTGTTCTTTGTCAAAGTAGTTTGGACCAAGTTTCCGTTGCTCCAATAATGGGTATAACTTTTTGAGAATTATTTAAAAACTATATTTACACCTTATTAACTTTATATTGGTCCATAAAAAGGCCGGTATTCATTCTAAAAGCTTTAAATCTCAATTTAAATCTTCATACGAATCAATTGAAAGTTTGGACGATCTTTGTAGTATAAGGTTGCACAAGTTTTCCGTTGGATCAAAAATAGGTCTAACGTTCTTATATTAGGTTTATTACTATATTTATATCTTTATCACTTCATATTGGTCCAAAAAAAGGCAAATATTCTCTTCATACGAAGCTATTCAAAGTTGGGCTGTTCTTTGTCAAAGTAGTTTGGACCAAGTTTCCGTTGCTCCAATAATGGGTAGAACTTTTTGAGAATTATTTAAAAACTATATTTACACCTTATTAACTTTATATTGGTCCATAAAAAGGCCGGTATTCATTCTAAAAGCTTTAAATCTCAATTTAAACCTTCATACGAATCTATTGAAAGTTTAGACGATCTTTGTAGTAGAAGTTTGCACAAGTTCTCCGTTGGATCAAAAATGGGTCTAACGTTCTTATATTAGTTTTATTACTTTATTTATATCTTTATCACTTCATATTGGTCCAAAAAAAAGGCCAATATTCTCTTCATACGAAGCTATTCAAAGTTGGGCAGTTCTTTGTCAAAGTAGTTTGGACCAAGTTTCCGCTGCTCCATTAATGGGTTTAACTTTTTGAGAATAATTTAAAAACTATATTTACACCTATATAATTTGTTATTGGTCCAAAAAAAGGCCGTTATTCATTCTAAAAGCGTTAAATCTCAATTTAAACCTTCATACGAATCTATTGAAAGTTTGGACGATCTTTGTAGTAGAAGTTTGCACAAGTTTTCCGTTGGATCAAAAATGGGTCTAACGTTCTTATATTAGGTTTATTACTATATATATATCTTTATCACTTCATATTGGTCCAAAAAAAGTCCAATATTCTCTTCATACGAAGCTATTCAAAGTTGGGTTGTTCTTTGTCAAAGTAGTTTGGACCAAGTTTCCGTTGCTCCAATAATGGGTATAACTTTTTGAGAATTATTTAAAAACTATATTTACACCTTATTAACTTTATATTGGTCCATAAAAAGGCCGGTATTCATTCTAAAAGCTTTAAATCTCAATTTAAACCTTCATACGAATCTATTGAAAGTTTGGACGATCTTTGTAGTAGAAGTTTGCACAAGTTCTCCGTTGGATCAAAAATGGGTCTAACGTTCTTATATTAGGTTTATTACTATATTTATATCTTTATCACTTCATATTGGTCCAAAAAAAAGGCCAATATTCTCTTCATACGAAGCTATTCAAAGTTGGGCAGTTCTTTGTCAAAGTAGTTTGGACCAAGTTTCCGCTGCTCCATTAATGGGTTTAACTTTTTGAGAATAATTTAAAAACTATATTTACACCTATATAATTTGTTATTGGTCCAAAAAAAGGCCGGTATTCATTCTAAAAGCGTTAAATCTCAATTTAAACCTTCATACGAATCTATTGAAAGTTTGGACGATCTTTGTAGTAGAAGTTTGCACAAGTTTTCCGTTGGATCAAAAATGGGTCTAACGTTCTTATATTAGGTTTATTACTATATATATATCTTTATCACTTCATATTGGTCCAAAAAAAGTCCAATATTCTCTTCATACGAAGCTATTCAAAGTTGGGTTGTTCTTTGTCAAAGTAGTTTGGACCAAGTTTCCGTTGCTCCAATAATGGGTATAACTTTTTGAGAATTATTTAAAAACTATATTTACACCTTATTAACTTTATATTGGTCCATAAAAAGGCCGGTATTCATTCTAAAAGCTTTAAATCTCAATTTAAATCTTCATACGAATCAATTGAAAGTTTGGACGATCTTTGTAGTATAAGGTTGCACAAGTTTTCCGTTGGATCAAAAATAGGTCTAACGTTCTTATATTAGGTTTATTACTATATTTATATCTTTATCACTTCATATTGGTCCAAAAAAAGGCAAATATTCTCTTCATACGAAGCTATTCAAAGTTGGGCTGTTCTTTGTCAAAGTAGTTTGGACCAAGTTTCCGTTGCTCCAATAATGGGTAGAACTTTTTGAGAATTATTTAAAAACTATATTTACACCTTATTAACTTTATATTGGTCCATAAAAAGGCCGGTATTCATTCTAAAAGCTTTAAATCTCAATTTAAACCTTCATACGAATCTATTGAAAGTTTAGACGATCTTTGTAGTAGAAGTTTGCACAAGTTCTCCGTTGGATCAAAAATGGGTCTAACGTTCTTATATTAGTTTTATTACTTTATTTATATCTTTATCACTTCATATTGGTCCAAAAAAAAGGCCAATATTCTCTTCATACGAAGCTATTCAAAGTTGGGCAGTTCTTTGTCAAAGTAGTTTGGACCAAGTTTCCGCTGCTCCATTAATGGGTTTAACTTTTTGAGAATAATTTAAAAACTATATTTACACCTATATAATTTGTTATTGGTCCAAAAAAAGGCCGTTATTCATTCTAAAAGCGTTAAATCTCAATTTAAACCTTCATACGAATCTATTGAAAGTTTGGACGATCTTTGTAGTAGAAGTTTGCACAAGTTTTCCGTTGGATCAAAAATGGGTCTAACGTTCTTATATTAGGTTTATTACTATATATATATCTTTATCACTTCATATTGGTCCAAAAAAAGTCCAATATTCTCTTCATACGAAGCTATTCAAAGTTGGGTTGTTCTTTGTCAAAGTAGTTTGGACCAAGTTTCCGTTGCTCCAATAATGGGTATAACTTTTTGAGAATTATTTAAAAACTATATTTACACCTTATTAACTTTATATTGGTCCATAAAAAGGCCGGTATTCATTCTAAAAGCTTTAAATCTCAATTTAAACCTTCATACGAATCTATTGAAAGTTTGGACGATCTTTGTAGTAGAAGTTTGCACAAGTTCTCCGTTGGATCAAAAATGGGTCTAACGTTCTTATATTAGGTTTATTACTATATTTATATCTTTATCACTTCATATTGGTCCAAAAAAAAGGCCAATATTCTCTTCATACGAAGCTATTCAAAGTTGGGCAGTTCTTTGTCAAAGTAGTTTGGACCAAGTTTCCGCTGCTCCATTAATGGGTTTAACTTTTTGAGAATAATTTAAAAACTATATTTACACCTATATAATTTGTTATTGGTCCAAAAAAAGGCCGGTATTCATTCTAAAAGCGTTAAATCTCAATTTAAACCTTCATACGAATCTATTGAAAGTTTGGACGATCTTTGTAGTAGAAGTTTGCACAAGTTTTCCGTTGGATCAAAAATGGGTCTAACGTTCTTATATTAGGTTTATTACTATATATATATCTTTATCACTTCATATTGGTCCAAAAAAAGTCCAATATTCTCTTCATACGAAGCTATTCAAAGTTGGGTTGTTCTTTGTCAAAGTAGTTTGGACCAAGTTTCCGTTGCTCCAATAATGGGTATAACTTTTTGAGAATTATTTAAAAACTATATTTACACCTTATTAACTTTATATTGGTCCATAAAAAGGCCGGTATTCATTCTAAAAGCTTTAAATCTCAATTTAAATCTTCATACGAATCAATTGAAAGTTTGGACGATCTTTGTAGTATAAGGTTGCACAAGTTTTCCGTTGGATCAAAAATAGGTCTAACGTTCTTATATTAGGTTTATTACTATATTTATATCTTTATCACTTCATATTGGTCCAAAAAAAGGCAAATATTCTCTTCATACGAAGCTATTCAAAGTTGGGCTGTTCTTTGTCAAAGTAGTTTGGACCAAGTTTCCGTTGCTCCAATAATGGGTAGAACTTTTTGAGAATTATTTAAAAACTATATTTACACCTTATTAACTTTATATTGGTCCATAAAAAGGCCGGTATTCATTCTAAAAGCTTTAAATCTCAATTTAAACCTTCATACGAATCTATTGAAAGTTTAGACGATCTTTGTAGTAGAAGTTTGCACAAGTTCTCCGTTGGATCAAAAATGGGTCTAACGTTCTTATATTAGTTTTATTACTTTATTTATATCTTTATCACTTCATATTGGTCCAAAAAAAGGCCAATATTCTCTTCATACGAAGCTATTCAAAGTTGGGCAGTTCTTTGTCAAAGTAGTTTGGACCAAGTTTCCGCTGCTCCATTAATGGGTTTAACTTTTTGAGAATAATTTAAAAACTATATTTACACCTATATAATTTGTTATTGGTCCAAAAAAAGGCCGGTATTCATTCTAAAAGCTTTAAATCTCAATTTAAACCTTCATACGAATCTATTGAAAGTTTGGACGATCTTTATAGTAGAAGTTTGCACAAGTTTTCCGTTGGATCCAAAATGGGTCTAACGTTCTTATATTAGGTTTATTACTATATTTATATCTTTATCACTTCATATTGGTCCAAAAAAAGTCCAATATTCTCTTCATACGAAGCTATTCAAAGTTGGGTTGTTCTTTGTCAAAGTAGTTTGGACCAAGTTTCCGTTGCTCCAATAATGGGTATAACTTTTTGAGAATTATTTAAAAACTATATTTACACCTTATTAACTTTATATTGGTCCATAAAAAGGCCGGTATTCATTCTAAAAGCTTTAAATCTCAATTTAAATCTTCATACGAATCTATTGAAAGTTTGGACGATCTTTGTAGTATAAGGTTGCACAAGTTTTCCGTTGGATCAAAAATGGGTCTAACGTTCTTATATTAGGTTTATTACTATATTTATATCTTTATCACTTCATATTGATCCAAAAAAAGGCCAATATTCTCTTCATACGAAGCTATTCAAAGTTGGGCTGTTCTTTGTCAAAGTAGTTTGGACCAAGTTTCCGTTGCTCCAATAATGGGTATAACTTTTTGAGAATTATTTAAAAACTATATTTACACCTTATTAACTTTATATTGGTCCATAAAAAGGCCGGTATTCTTTCTAAAAGCTTTAAATCTCAATTTAAACCTTCATACGAATCTATTGAAAATTTGGACGATCTTTGTAGTAGAAGTTTGCACAAGTTCTCCGTTGGATCAAAAATGGGTCTAACGTTCTTATATTAGGTTTATTACTATATTTATATCTTTATCACTTCATATTGGTCCAAAAAAAGGCCAATATTCTCTTCATACGAAGCTATTCAAAGTTGGGCAGTTCTTTGTCAAAGTAGTTTGGACCAAGTTTCCGCTGCTCCATTAATGGGTCTAACTTTTTGAGAATAATTTAAAAACTATATTTACACCTTTATAACTTTATATTGGTCCAAAAAAAGGTCGGTATTCATTCTAAAAGCTTTAAATCTAAATTTAAACCTTCATACGAATCTATTGAAAATTTGGACGATCTTTGTAGTAGAAGTTTGCACAAGTTCTCCGTTGGATCAAAAATGGGTCTAACGTTCTTATATTAGGTTTATTACTATATTTATATCTTTATCACTTCATATTGGTCCAAAAAAAGTCCAATATTCTCTTCATATGAAGCTATTCAAAGTTGGGTTGTTCTTTGTCAAAGTAGTTTGGACCAAGTTTCCGTTGCTCCAATAATGGGTATAACTTTTTGAGAATTATTTAAAAACTATATTTACACCTTATTAACTTTATATTGGTCCATAAAAAGGCCGGTATTCTTTCTAAAAGCTTTAAATCTCAATTTAAACCTTCATACGAATCTATTGAAAATTTGGACGATCTTTGTAGTAGAAGTTTGCACAAGTTCTCCGTTGGATCAAAAATGGGTCTAACGTTCTTATATTAGGTTTATTAATATATTTATATCTTTATCACTTCATATTGGTCCAAAAAAAGGCCAATATTCTCTTCATACGAAGCTATTCAAAGTTGGGCAGTTCTTTGTCAAAGTAGTTTGGACCAAGTTTCCGCTGCTCCATTAATGGGTCTAACTTTTTGAGAATAATTTAAAAACTATATTTACACCTTTATAACTTTATATTGGTCCAAAAAAAGGTCGGTATTCATTCTAAAAGCTTTAAATCTAAATTTAAACCTTCATACGAATCTATTGAAAATTTGGACGATCTTTGTAGTAGAAGTTTGCACAAGTTCTCCGTTGGATCAAAAATGGGTCTAACGTTCTTATATTAGGTTTATTACTATATTTATATCTTTATCACTTCATATTGGTCCAAAAAAAGTCCAATATTCTCTTCATATGAAGCTATTCAAAGTTGGGTTGTTCTTTGTCAAAGTAGTTTGGACCAAGTTTCCGTTGCTCCAATAATGGGTATAACTTTTTGAGAATTATTTAAAAACTATATTTACACCTTATTAACTTTATATTGGTCCATAAAAAGGCCGGTATTCATTCTAAAAGCTTTGAATCTCAATTTAAACCTTCATACGAATCTATTGAAAGTTTGGACGATCTTTGTAGTAGAAGTTTGCACAAGTTCTCCGTTGGATCAAAAATGGGTCTAACGTTCTTATATTAGGTTTATTACTATATTTATATCTTTATCACTTCATATTGGTCCAAAAAAAAGGCCAATATTCTCTTCATACGAAGCTATTCAAAGTTGGGCAGTTCTTTGTCAAAGTAGTTTGGACCAAGTTTCCGCTGCTCCATTAATGGGTTTAACTTTTTGAGAATAATTTAAAAACTATATTTACACCTATATAATTTGTTATTGGTCCAAAAAAAGGCCGGTATTCATTCTAAAAGCGTTAAATCTCAATTTAAACCTTCATACGAATCTATTGAAAGTTTGGACGATCTTTGTAGTAGAAGTTTGCACAAGTTTTCCGTTGGATCAAAAATGGGTCTAACGTTCTTATATTAGGTTTATTACTATATATATATCTTTATCACTTCATATTGGTCCAAAAAAAGTCCAATATTCTCTTCATACGAAGCTATTCAAAGTTGGGTTGTTCTTTGTCAAAGTAGTTTGGACCAAGTTTCCGTTGCTCCAATAATGGGTATAACTTTTTGAGAATTATTTAAAAACTATATTTACACCTTATTAACTTTATATTGGTCCATAAAAAGGCCGGTATTCATTCTAAAAGCTTTAAATCTCAATTTAAACCTTCATACGAATCTATTGAAAGTTTGGACGATCTTTGTAGTAGAAGTTTGCACAAGTTCTCCGTTGGATCAAAAATGGGTCTAACGTTCTTATATTAGGTTTATTACTATATTTATATCTTTATCACTTCATATTGGTCCAAAAAAAAGGCCAATATTCTCTTCATACGAAGCTATTCAAAGTTGGGCAGTTCTTTGTCAAAGTAGTTTGGACCAAGTTTCCGCTGCTCCATTAATGGGTTTAACTTTTTGAGAATAATTTAAAAACTATATTTACACCTATATAATTTGTTATTGGTCCAAAAAAAGGCCGGTATTCATTCTAAAAGCTTTAAATCTCAATTTAAACCTTCATACGAATCTATTGAAAGTTTGGACGATCTTTATAGTAGAAGTTTGCACAAGTTTTCCGTTGGATCCAAAATGGGTCTAACGTTCTTATATTAGGTTTATTACTATATTTATATCTTTATCACTTCATATTGGTCCAAAAAAAGTCCAATATTCTCTTCATACGAAGCTATTCAAAGTTGGGTTGTTCTTTGTCAAAGTAGTTTGGACCAAGTTTCCGTTGCTCCAATAATGGGTATAACTTTTTGAGAATTATTTAAAAACTATATTTACACCTTATTAACTTTATATTGGTCCATAAAAAGGCCGGTATTCATTCTAAAAGCTTTAAATCTCAATTTAAATCTTCATACGAATCAATTGAAAGTTTGGACGATCTTTGTAGTATAAGGTTGCACAAGTTTTCCGTTGGATCAAAAATAGGTCTAACGTTCTTATATTAGGTTTATTACTATATTTATATCTTTATCACTTCATATTGGTCCAAAAAAAGGCAAATATTCTCTTCATACGAAGCTATTCAAAGTTGGGCTGTTCTTTGTCAAAGTAGTTTGGACCAAGTTTCCGTTGCTCCAATAATGGGTAGAACTTTTTGAGAATTATTTAAAAACTATATTTACACCTTATTAACTTTATATTGGTCCATAAAAAGGCCGGTATTCATTCTAAAAGCTTTAAATCTCAATTTAAACCTTCATACGAATCTATTGAAAGTTTAGACGATCTTTGTAGTAGAAGTTTGCACAAGTTCTCCGTTGGATCAAAAATGGGTCTAACGTTCTTATATTAGTTTTATTACTTTATTTATATCTTTATCACTTCATATTGGTCCAAAAAAAGGCCAATATTCTCTTCATACGAAGCTATTCAAAGTTGGGCAGTTCTTTGTCAAAGTAGTTTGGACCAAGTTTCCGCTGCTCCATTAATGGGTTTAACTTTTTGAGAATAATTTAAAAACTATATTTACACCTATATAATTTGTTATTGGTCCAAAAAAAGGCCGGTATTCATTCTAAAAGCTTTAAATCTCAATTTAAACCTTCATACGAATCTATTGAAAGTTTGGACGATCTTTATAGTAGAAGTTTGCACAAGTTTTCCGTTGGATCCAAAATGGGTCTAACGTTCTTATATTAGGTTTATTACTATATTTATATCTTTATCACTTCATATTGGTCCAAAAAAAGTCCAATATTCTCTTCATACGAAGCTATTCAAAGTTGGGTTGTTCTTTGTCAAAGTAGTTTGGACCAAGTTTCCGTTGCTCCAATAATGGGTATAACTTTTTGAGAATTATTTAAAAACTATATTTACACCTTATTAACTTTATATTGGTCCATAAAAAGGCCGGTATTCATTCTAAAAGCTTTAAATCTCAATTTAAATCTTCATACGAATCTATTGAAAGTTTGGACGATCTTTGTAGTATAAGGTTGCACAAGTTTTCCGTTGGATCAAAAATGGGTCTAACGTTCTTATATTAGGTTTATTACTATATTTATATCTTTATCACTTCATATTGATCCAAAAAAAGGCCAATATTCTCTTCATACGAAGCTATTCAAAGTTGGGCTGTTCTTTGTCAAAGTAGTTTGGACCAAGTTTCCGTTGCTCCAATAATGGGTATAACTTTTTGAGAATTATTTAAAAACTATATTTACACCTTATTAACTTTATATTGGTCCATAAAAAGGCCGGTATTCTTTCTAAAAGCTTTAAATCTCAATTTAAACCTTCATACGAATCTATTGAAAATTTGGACGATCTTTGTAGTAGAAGTTTGCACAAGTTCTCCGTTGGATCAAAAATGGGTCTAACGTTCTTATATTAGGTTTATTACTATATTTATATCTTTATCACTTCATATTGGTCCAAAAAAAGGCCAATATTCTCTTCATACGAAGCTATTCAAAGTTGGGCAGTTCTTTGTCAAAGTAGTTTGGACCAAGTTTCCGCTGCTCCATTAATGGGTCTAACTTTTTGAGAATAATTTAAAAACTATATTTACACCTTTATAACTTTATATTGGTCCAAAAAAAGGTCGGTATTCATTCTAAAAGCTTTAAATCTAAATTTAAACCTTCATACGAATCTATTGAAAATTTGGACGATCTTTGTAGTAGAAGTTTGCACAAGTTCTCCGTTGGATCAAAAATGGGTCTAACGTTCTTATATTAGGTTTATTACTATATTTATATCTTTATCACTTCATATTGGTCCAAAAAAAGTCCAATATTCTCTTCATATGAAGCTATTCAAAGTTGGGTTGTTCTTTGTCAAAGTAGTTTGGACCAAGTTTCCGTTGCTCCAATAATGGGTATAACTTTTTGAGAATTATTTAAAAACTATATTTACACCTTATTAACTTTATATTGGTCCATAAAAAGGCCGGTATTCTTTCTAAAAGCTTTAAATCTCAATTTAAACCTTCATACGAATCTATTGAAAATTTGGACGATCTTTGTAGTAGAAGTTTGCACAAGTTCTCCGTTGGATCAAAAATGGGTCTAACGTTCTTATATTAGGTTTATTACTATATTTATATCTTTATCACTTAATATTGGTCCAAAAAAAGGCCAATATTCTCTTCATACGAAGCTATTCAAAGTTGGGCAGTTCTTTGTCAAAGTAGTTTGGACCAAGTTTCCGCTGCTCCATTAATGGGTCTAACTTTTTGAGAATAATTTAAAAACTATATTTACACCTTTATAACTTTATATTGGTCCAAAAAAAGGTCGGTATTCATTCTAAAAGCTTTAAATCTAAATTTAAACCTTCATACGAATCTATTGAAAATTTGGACGATCTTTGTAGTAGAAGTTTGCACAAGTTCTCCGTTGGATCAAAAATGGGTCTAACGTTCTTATATTAGGTTTATTACTATATTTATATCTTTATCACTTCATATTGGTCCAAAAAAAGTCCAATATTCTCTTCATATGAAGCTATTCAAAGTTGGGTTGTTCTTTGTCAAAGTAGTTTGGACCAAGTTTCCGTTGCTCCAATAATGGGTATAACTTTTTGAGAATTATTTAAAAACTATATTTACACCTTATTAACTTTATATTGGTCCATAAAAAGGCCGGTATTCATTCTAAAAGCTTTAAATCTCAATTTAAATCTTCATACGAATCTATTGAAAGTTTGGACGATCTTTGTAGTATAAGGTTGCACAAGTTTTCCGTTGGATCAAAAATGGGTCTAACGTTCTTATATTAGGTTTATTACTATATTTATATCTTTATCACTTCATATTGGTCCAAAAAAAGGCCAATATTCTCTTCATACGAAGCTATTCAAAGTTGGGCTGTTCTTTGTCAAAGTAGTTTGGACCAAGTTTCCGTTGCTCCAATAATGGGTATAACTTTTTGAGAATTATTTAAAAACTATATTTACACCTTATTAACTTTATATTGGTCCATAAAAAGGCCGGTATTCTTTCTAAAAGCTTTAAATCTCAATTTAAACCTTCATACGAATCTATTGAAAATTTGGACGATCTTTGTAGTAGAAGTTTGCACAAGTTCTCCGTTGGATCAAAAATGGGTCTAACGTTCTTATATTAGGTTTATTACTATATTTATATCTTTATCACTTCATATTGGTCCAAAAAAAGGCCAATATTCTCTTCATACGAAGCTATTCAAAGTTGGGCAGTTCTTTGTCAAAGTAGTTTGGACCAAGTTTCCGCTGCTCCATTAATGGGTCTAACTTTTTGAGAATAATTTAAAAACTATATTTACACCTTTATAACTTTATATTGGTCCAAAAAAAGGTCGGTATTCATTCTAAAAGCTTTAAATCTAAATTTAAACCTTCATACGAATCTATTGAAAATTTGGACGATCTTTGTAGTAGAAGTTTGCACAAGTTCTCCGTTGGATCAAAAATGGGTCTAACGTTCTTATATTAGGTTTATTACTATATTTATATCTTTATCACTTCATATTGGTCCAAAAAAAGTCCAATATTCTCTTCATATGAAGCTATTCAAAGTTGGGTTGTTCTTTGTCAAAGTAGTTTGGACCAAGTTTCCGTTGCTCCAATAATGGGTATAACTTTTTGAGAATTATTTAAAAACTATATTTACACCTTATTAACTTTATATTGGTCCATAAAAAGGCCGGTATTCTTTCTAAAAGCTTTAAATCTCAATTTAAACCTTCATACGAATCTATTGAAAATTTGGACGATCTTTGTAGTAGAAGTTTGCACAAGTTCTCCGTTGGATCAAAAATGGGTCTAACGTTCTTATATTAGGTTTATTACTATATTTATATCTTTATCACTTCATATTGGTCCAAAAAAAGGCCAATATTCTCTTCATACGAAGCTATTCAAAGTTGGGCAGTTCTTTGTCAAAGTAGTTTGGACCAAGTTTCCGCTGCTCCATTAATGGGTCTAACTTTTTGAGAATAATTTAAAAACTATATTTACACCTTTATAACTTTATATTGGTCCAAAAAAAGGTCGGTATTCATTCTAAAAGCTTTAAATCTAAATTTAAACCTTCATACGAATCTATTGAAAATTTGGACGATCTTTGTAGTAGAAGTTTGCACAAGTTCTCCGTTGGATCAAAAATGGGTCTAACGTTCTTATATTAGGTTTATTACTATATTTATATCTTTATCACTTCATATTGGTCCAAAAAAAGTCCAATATTCTCTTCATATGAAGCTATTCAAAGTTGGGTTGTTCTTTGTCAAAGTAGTTTGGACCAAGTTTCCGTTGCTCCAATAATGGGTATAACTTTTTGAGAATTATTTAAAAACTATATTTACACCTTATTAACTTTATATTGGTCCATAAAAAGGCCGGTATTCATTCTAAAAGCTTTAAATCTCAATTTAAATCTTCATACGAATCTATTGAAAGTTTGGACGATCTTTGTAGTATAAGGTTGCACAAGTTTTCCGTTGGATCAAAAATGGGTCTAACGTTCTTATATTAGGTTTATTACTATATTTATATCTTTATCACTTCATATTGGTCCAAAAAAAGGCCAATATTCTCTTCATACGAAGCTATTCAAAGTTGGGCTGTTCTTTGTCAAAGTAGTTTGGACCAAGTTTCCGTTGCTCCAATAATGGGTATAACTTTTTGAGAATTATTTAAAAACTATATTTACACCTTATTAACTTTATATTGGTCCATAAAAAGGCCGGTATTCTTTCTAAAAGCTTTAAATCTCAATTTAAACCTTCATACGAATCTATTGAAAATTTGGACGATCTTTGTAGTAGAAGTTTGCACAAGTTCTCCGTTGGATCAAAAATGGGTCTAACGTTCTTATATTAGGTTTATTACTATATTTATATCTTTATCACTTCATATTGGTCCAAAAAAAGGCCAATATTCTCTTCATACGAAGCTATTCAAAGTTGGGCAGTTCTTTGTCAAAGTAGTTTGGACCAAGTTTCCGCTGCTCCATTAATGGGTCTAACTTTTTGAGAATAATTTAAAAACTATATTTACACCTTTATAACTTTATATTGGTCCAAAAAAAGGTCGGTATTCATTCTAAAAGCTTTAAATCTAAAATTAAACCTTCATACGAATCTATTGAAAATTTGGACGATCTTTGTAGTAGAAGTTTGCACAAGTTCTCCGTTGGATCAAAAATGGGTCTAACGTTCTTATATTAGGTTTATTACTATATTTATATCTTTATCACTTCATATTGGTCCAAAAAAAGTCCAATATTCTCTTCATATGAAGCTATTCAAAGTTGGGTTGTTCTTTGTCAAAGTAGTTTGGACCAAGTTTCCGTTGCTCCAATAATGGGTATAACTTTTTGAGAATTATTTAAAAACTATATTTACACCTTATTAACTTTATATTGGTCCATAAAAAGGCCGGTATTCATTCTAAAAGCTTTAAATCTCAATTTAAATCTTCATACGAATCTATTGAAAGTTTGGACGATCTTTGTAGTATAAGGTTGCACAAGTTTTCCGTTGGATCAAAAATGGGTCTAACGTTCTTATATTAGGTTTATTACTATATTTATATCTTTATCACTTCATATTGGTCCAAAAAAAGGCCAATATTCTCTTCATACGAAGCTATTCAAAGTTGGGCTGTTCTTTGTCAAAGTAGTTTGGACCAAGTTTCCGTTGCTCCAATAATGGGTATAACTTTTTGAGAATTATTTAAAAACTATATTTACACCTTATTAACTTTATATTGGTCCATAAAAAGGCCGGTATTCTTTCTAAAAGCTTTAAATCTCAATTTAAACCTTCATACGAATCTATTGAAAATTTGGACGATCTTTGTAGTAGAAGTTTGCACAAGTTCTCCGTTGGATCAAAAATGGGTCTAACGTTCTTATATTAGGTTTATTACTATATTTATATCTTTATCACTTCATATTGGTCCAAAAAAAGGCCAATATTCTCTTCATACGAAGCTATTCAAAGTTGGGCAGTTCTTTGTCAAAGTAGTTTGGACCAAGTTTCCGCTGCTCCATTAATGGGTCTAACTTTTTGAGAATAATTTAAAAACTATATTTACACCTTTATAACTTTATATTGGTCCAAAAAAAGGTCGGTATTCATTCTAAAAGCTTTAAATCTCAATTTAAACCTTCATACGAATCTATTGTAAGTTTGGACGATCTTTGTAGTAGAAGTTTGCACAAGGTTTCCGTTGGATCAAAAATGGGTCTAACGTTCTTATATTAGGTTTATTACTATATTTATATCTTTATCACTTCATATTGGTCCAAAAAAAGGCAAATATTCTCTTCATACGAAGCTATTCAAAGTTGGGCTGTTCTTTGTCAAAGTAGTTTGGACCAAGTTTCCGTTGCTCCAATAATGGGTAGAACTTTTTGAGAATTATTTAAAAACTATATTTACACCTTATTAACTTTATATTGGTCCATAAAAAGGCCGGTATTCATTCTAAAAGCTTTAAATCTCAATTTAAACCTTCATACGAATCTATTGAAAGTTTGGACGATCTTTGTAGTAGAAGTTTGCACAAGTTCTCCGTTGGATCAAAAATGGGTCTAACGTTCTTATATTAGGTTTATTACTATATTTATATCTTTATCACTTCATATTGGTCCAAAAAAAGGCCAATATTCTCTTCATACGAAGCTATTCAAAGTTGGGCAGTTCTTTGTCAAAGTAGTTTGGACCAAGTTTCCGCTGCTCCATTAATGGGTTTAACTTTTTGAGAATAATTTAAAAACTATATTTACACCTATATAATTTGTTATTGGTCCAAAAAAAGGCCGGTATTCATTCTAAAAGCGTTAAATCTCAATTTAAACCTTCATACGAATCTATTGAAAGTTTGGACGATCTTTGTAGTAGAAGTTTGCACAAGTTTTCCGTTGGATCAAAAATGGGTCTAACGTTCTTATATTAGGTTTATTACTATATTTATATCTTTATCACTTCATATTGGTCCAAAAAAAGTCCAATATTCTCTTCATACGAAGCTATTCAAAGTTGGGTTGTTCTTTGTCAAAGTAGTTTGGACCAAGTTTCCGTTGCTCCAATAATGGGTATAACTTTTTAAGAATTATTTAAAAACTATATTTACACCTTATTAACTTTATATTGGTCCATAAAAAGGCCGGTATTCATTCTAAAAGCTTTAAATCTCAATTTAAATCTTCATACGAATCTATTGAAAGTTTGGACGATCTTTGTAGTATAAGGTTGCACAAGTTTTCCGTTGGATCAAAAATGGGTATAACGTTCTTATATTAGGTTTATTACTATATTTATATCTTTATCACTTCATATTGGTCCAAAAAAAGGCAAATATTCTCTTCATACGAAGCTATTCAAAGTTGGGCTGTTCTTTGTCAAAGTAGTTTGGACCAAGTTTCCGTTGCTCCAATAATGGGTAGAACTTTTTGAGAATTATTTAAAAACAATATTTACACCTTATTAACTTTATATTGGTCCATAAAAAGGCCGGTATTCATTCTAAAAGCTTTAAATCTCAATTTAAACCTTCATACGAATCTATTGAAAGTTTGGACGATCTTTGTAGTAGAAGTTTGCACAAGTTCTCCGTTGGATCAAAAATGGGTCTAACGTTCTTATATTAGGTTTATTACTATATTTATATCTTTATCACTTCATATTGGTCCAAAAAAAGGCCAATATTCTCTTCATACGAAGCTATTCAAAGTTGGGCAGTTCTTTGTCAAAGTAGTTTGGACCAAGTTTCCGCTGCTCCATTAATGGGTTTAACTTTTTGAGAATAATTTAAAAACTATATTTACACCTATATAATTTGTTATTGGTCCAAAAAAAGGCCGGTATTCATTCTAAAAGCGTTAAATCTCAATTTAAACCTTCATACGAATCTATTGAAAGTTTGGACGATCTTTGTAGTAGAAGTTTGCACAAGTTTTCCGTTGGATCAAAAATGGGTCTAACGTTCTTATATTAGGTTTATTACTATATTTATATCTTTATCACTTCATATTGGTCCAAAAAAAGTCCAATATTCTCTTCATACGAAGCTATTCAAAGTTGGGTTGTTCTTTGTCAAAGTAGTTTGGACCAAGTTTCCGTTGCTCCAATAATGGGTATAACTTTTTGAGAATTATTTAAAAACTATATTTACACCTTATTAACTTTATATTGGTCCATAAAAAGGCCGGTATTCATTCTAAAAGCTTTAAATCTCAATTTAAATCTTCATACGAATCAATTGAAAGTTTGGACGATCTTTGTAGTATAAGGTTGCACAAGTTTTCCGTTGGATCAAAAATAGGTCTAACGTTCTTATATTAGGTTTATTACTATATTTATATCTTTATCACTTCATATTGGTCCAAAAAAAGGCAAATATTCTCTTCATACGAAGCTATTCAAAGTTGGGCTGTTCTTTGTCAAAGTAGTTTGGACCAAGTTTCCGTTGCTCCAATAGTGGGTAGAACTTTTTGAGAATTATTTAAAAACTATATTTACACCTTATTAACTTTATATTGGTCCATAAAAAGGCCGGTATTCATTCTAAAAGCTTTAAATCTCAATTTAAACCTTCATACGAATCTATTGAAAGTTTAGACGATCTTTGTAGTAGAAGTTTGCACAAGTTCTCCGTTGGATCAAAAATGGGTCTAACGTTCTTATATTAGTTTAATTACTTTATTTATATCTTTATCACTTCATATTGGTCCAAAAAAAGGCCAATATTCTCTTCATACGAAGCTATTCAAAGTTGGGCAGTTCTTTGTCAAAGTAGTTTGGACCAAGTTTCCGCTGCTCCATTAATGGGTTTAACTTTTTGAGAATAATTTAAAAACTATATTTACACCTATATAATTTGTTATTGGTCCAAAAAAAGGCCGGTATTCATTCTAATAGCTTTAAATCTCAATTTAAACCTTCATACGAATCTATTGAAAGTTTCGACGATCTTTGTAGTAGAAGTTTGCACAAGTTTTCCGTTGGATCAAAAATGGGTCTAACGTTCTTATATTAGGTTTATTACTATATTTATATCTTTATCACTTCATATTGGTCCAAAAAAAGTCCAATATTCTCTTCATACGAAGCTATTCAAAGTTGGGTTGTTCTTTGTCAAAGTAGTTTGGACCAAGTTTCCGTTGCTCCAATAATGGGTATAACTTTTTGAGAATTATTTAAAAACTATATTTACACCTTATTAACTTTATATTGGTCCATAAAAAGGCCGGTATTCATTCTAAAAGCTTTAAATCTCAATTTAAATCTTCATACGAATCTATTGAAAGTTTGGACGATCTTTGTAGTATAAGGTTGCACAAGTTTTCCGTTGGATCAAAAATGGGTCTAACGTTCTTATATTAGGTTTATTACTATATTTATATCTTTATCACTTCATATTGGTCCAAAAAAAGGCCAATATTCTCTTCATACGAAGCTATTCAAAGTTGGGCTGTTCTTTGTCAAAGTAGTTTGGACAAAGTTTCCGTTGCTCCAATAATGGGTATAACTTTTTGAGAATTATTTAAAAACTATATTTACACCTTATTAACTTTATATTGGTCCATAAAAAGGCCGGTATTCATTCTAAAAGCTTTAAATCTCAATTTAAACCTTCATACGAATCTATTGAAAGTTTGGACGATCTTTGTCGTAGAAGTTTGCACAAGTTTTCCGTTGGATCAAAAATGGGTCTAACGTTCTTCTATTAGGTTTATTACTATATTCATATCTTTATCACTTCATATTGGTCCAAAAAAAGGCCAATATTCTCTTCATACGAAGCTATTCAAAGTTGGGCAGTTCTTTGTCAAAGTAGTTTGGACCAAGTTTCCGCTGCTCCATTAATGGGTCTAACTTTTTAATAATAATTTAAAAACTATATTTACACCTTTATAACTTTATATTGGTCCAAAAAAAGGTCGGTATTCATTCTAAAAGCTTTAAATCTCAATTTAAACCTTCATACGAATCTATTGAAAGTTTGGACGATCTTTGTAGTAGAAGTTTGCACAAGGTTTCCGTTGGATCAAAAATGGGTCTAACGTTCTTATATTAGGTTTATTACTATATTTATATCTTTATCACTTCATATTGGTCCAAAAAAAGGCAAATATTCTCTTCATACGAAGCTATTCAAAGTTGGGCTGTTCTTTGTCAAAGTAGTTTGGACCAAGTTTCCGTTGCTCCAATAATGAGTAGAACTTTTTGAGAATTATTTAAAAACTATATTTACACCTTATTAACTTTATATTGGTCCAAAAAAAGGTCGGTATTCATTCTAAAAGCTTTAAATCTCAATTTAAACCTTCATACGAATCTATTGAAAGTTTGGACGATCTTTGTAGTAGAAGTTTGCACAAGTTTTCCGTTGGATCAAAAATGGGTCTAACGTTCTTATATTAGGTTTATTACTATATTTATATCTTTATCACTTCATATTGGTCCAAAAAAAGTCCAATATTCTCTTCATACGAAGCTATTCAAAGTTGGGTTGTTCTTTGTTAAAGTAGTTTGGACCAAGTTTCCGTTGCTCCAATAATGGGTATAACTTTTTGAGAATTATTTAAAAACTATATTTACACCTTATTAACTTTATATTGGTCCATAAAAAGGCCGGTATTCATTCTAAAAGCTTTAAATCTCAATTTAAATCTTCATACGAATCTATTGAAAGTTTGGACGACCTTTGTAGTATAAGGTTGCACAAGTTTTCCGTTGGATCAAAAATGGGACTAACGTTCTTATATTAGGTTTATTACTATATTTATATCTTTATCACTTCATATTGGTCCAAAAAAAGGCCAATATTCTCTTCATACGAAGCTATTCAAAGTTGGGCTGTTCTTTGTCAAAGTAGTTTGGACCAAGTTTCCGTTGCTCCAGTAATGGGTATAACTTTTTGAGAATTATTTAAAAACTATATTTACACCTTATTAACTTTATATTAGTCCATAAAAAGGCCGGTATTCATTCTAAAAGCTTTAAATCTCAATTTAAGCCTTCATACGAATCTATTGAAAGTTTGGACGATCTTTGTCGTAGAAGTTTGCACAAGTTTTCCGTTGGATCAAAAATGGGTCTAACGTTCTTCTATTAGGTTTATTACTATATTCATATCTTTATCACTTCATATTGGTCCAAAAAAAGGCCAATATTCTCTTCATACGAAGCTATTCAAAGTTGGGCAGTTCTTTGTCAAAGTAGTTTGGACCAAGTTTCCGCTGCTCCATTAATGGGTCTAACTTTTTGAGAATAATTTAAAAACTATATTTACACCTTTATAACTTTATATTGGTCCAAAAAAAGGTCGGTATTCATTCTAAAAGCTTTAAATCTCAATTTAAACCTTCATACGAATCTATTGAAAGTTTGGACGATCTTTGTAGTAGAAGTTTGCACAAGGTTTCCGTTGGATCAAAAATGGGTCTAACGTTCTTATATTAGGTTTATTACTATATTTATATCTTTATCACTTCATATTGGTCCAAAAAAAGGCAAATATTCTCTTCATACGAAGCTATTCAAAGTTGGGCTGTTCTTTGTCAAAGTAGTTTGGACCAAGTTTCCGTTGCTCCAATAATGAGTAGAACTTTTTGGGAATTATTTAAAAACTATATTTACACCTTATTAACTTTATATTGGTCCAAAAAAAGGTCGGTATTCATTCTAAAAGCTTTAAATCTCAATTTAAACCTTCATACGAATCTATTGAAAGTTTGGACGATCTTTGTAGTAGAAGTTTGCACAAGTTCTCCGTTGGATCAAAAATGGGTCTAACGTTCTTATATTAGGTTTATTACTATATTTATATCTTTATCACTTCATATTGGTCCAAAAAAAGGCCAATATTCTCTTCATACGAAGCTATTCAAAGTTGGGCTGTTCTTTGTCAAAGTAGTTTGGACCAAGTTTCCGTTGCTCCAATAATGAGTAGAACTTTTTGAGAATTATTTAAAAACTATATTTACACCTTATTAACTTTATATTGGTCCAAAAAAAAGTCGGTATTCATTCTAAAAGCTTTAAATCTCAATTTAAACCTTCATACGAATCTATTGAAAGTTTGGACGATCTTTGTAGTAGAAGTTTGCACAAGTTTTCCGTTGGATCAAAAATGGGTCTAACGTTCTTATATTAGGTTTATTACTATATTTATATCTTTATCACTTCATATTGGTCCAAAAAAAGTCCAATATTCTCTTCATACGAAGCTATTCAAAGTTGGGCAGTTCTTTGTCAAAGTAGTTTGGACCAAGTTTCCGCTGCTCCATTAATGGGTCTAACTTTTTGAGAATAATTTAAAAACTATATTTACACCTTTATAACTTTATATTGGTCCAAAAAAAGGTCGGTATTCATTCTAAAAGCGTTAAATCTCAATTTAAACCTTCATACGAATCTATTGAAAGTTTGGACGATATTTGTAGTAGAAGTTTGCACAAGTTTTCCGTTGGATCAAAAATGGGTCTAACGTTCTTATATTAGGTTTATTACTATATTTATATCTTTATCACTTCATATTGGTCCAAAAAAAGGCAAATATTCTCTTCATATGAAGCTATTCAAAGTTGGGCTGTTCTTTGTCAAAGTAGTTTGGACCAAGTTTCCGTTGCTCCAATAATGGGTAGAACTTTTTGAGAATTATTTAAAAACTATATTTACACCTTATTAACTTTATATTGGTCCATAAAAAGGCCGGTATTCATTCTAAAAGCTTTAAATCTCAATTTAAACCTTCATACGAATCTATTGAAAGTTTAGACGATCTTTGTAGTAGAAGTTTGCACAAGTTCTCCGTTGGATCAAAAATGGGTCTAACGTTCTTATATTAGTTTTATTACTATATTTATATCTTTATCACTTCATATTGGTCCAAAAAAAGGCCAATATTCTCTTCATACGAAGCTATTCAAAGTTGGGCAGTTCTTTGTCAAAGTAGTTTGGACCAAGTTTCCGCTGCTCCATTAATGGGTTTAACTTTTTGAGAATAATTTAAAAACTATATATTTACACCTATATAATTTGTTATTGGTCCAAAAAAAGGCCGGTATTCATTCTAATAGCTTTAAATCTCAATTTAAACCTTCATACGAATCTATTGAAAGTTTAGACGATCTTTGTAGTAGAAGTTTGCACAAGTTTTCCGTTGGATCAAAAATGGGTCTAACGTTCTTATATTAGGTTTATTACTATATTTATATCTTTATCACTTCATATTGGTCCAAAAAAAGTCCAATATTCTCTTCATACGAAGCTATTCAAAGTTGGGTTGTTCTTTGTCAAAGTAGTTTGGACCAAGTTTCCGTTGCTCCAATAATGGGTATAACTTTTTGAGAATTATTTAAAAACTATATTTACACCTTATTAACTTTATATTGGTCCATAAAAAGGCCGGTATTCATTCTAAAAGCTTTAAATCTCAATTTAAATCTTCATACGAATCAATTGAAAGTTTGGACGATCTTTGTAGTATAAGGTTGCACAAGTTTTCCGTTGGATCAAAAATAGGTCTAACGTTCTTATATTAGGTTTATTACTATATTTATATCTTTATCACTTCATATTGGTCCAAAAAAAGGCAAATATTCTCTTCATACGAAGCTATTCAAAGTTGGGCTGTTCTTTGTCAAAGTAGTTTGGACCAAGTTTCCGTTGCTCCAATAGTGGGTAGAACTTTTTGAGAATTATTTAAAAACTATATTTACACCTTATTAACTTTATATTGGTCCATAAAAAGGCCGGTATTCATTCTAAAAGCTTTAAATCTCAATTTAAACCTTCATACGAATCTATTGAATGTTTAGACGATCTTTGTAGTAGAAGTTTGCACAAGTTCTCCGTTGGATCAAAAATGGGTCTAACGTTCTTATATTAGTTTAATTACTTTATTTATATCTTTATCACTTCATATTGGTCCAAAAAAAGGCCAATATTCTCTTCATACGAAGCTATTCAAAGTTGGGCAGTTCTTTGTCAAAGTAGTTTGGACCAAGTTTCCGCTGCTCCATTAATGGGTTTAACTTTTTGAGAATAATTTAAAAACTATATTTACACCTATATAATTTGTTATTGGTCCAAAAAAAGGCCGGTATTCATTCTAATAGCTTTAAATCTCAATTTAAACCTTCATACGAATCTATTGAAAGTTTCGACGATCTTTGTAGTAGAAGTTTGCACAAGTTTTCCGTTGGATCAAAAATGGGTCTAACGTTCTTATATTAGGTTTATTACTATATTTATATCTTTATCACTTCATATTGGTCCAAAAAAAGTCCAATATTCTCTTCATACGAAGCTATTCAAAGTTGGGTTGTTCTTTGTCAAAGTAGTTTGGACCAAGTTTCCGTTGCTCCAATAATGGGTATAACTTTTTGAGAATTATTTAAAAACTATATTTACACCTTATTAACTTTATATTGGTCCATAAAAAGGCCGGTATTCATTCTAAAAGCTTTAAATCTCAATTTAAATCTTCATACGAATCAATTGAAAGTTTGGACGATCTTTGTAGTATAAGGTTGCACAAGTTTTCCGTTGGATCAAAAATAGGTCTAACGTTCTTATATTAGGTTTATTACTATATTTATATCTTTATCACTTCATATTGGTCCAAAAAAAGGCAAATATTCTCTTCATACAAAGCTATTCAAAGTTGGGCTGTTCTTTGTCAAAGTAGTTTGGACCAAGTTTCCGTTGCTCCAATAGTGGGTAGAACTTTTTGAGAATTATTTAAAAACTATATTTACACCTTATTAACTTTATATTGGTCCATAAAAAGGCCGGTATTCATTCTAAAAGCTTTAAATCTCAATTTAAACCTTCATACGAATCTATTGAATGTTTAGACGATCTTTGTAGTAGAAGTTTGCACAAGTTCTCCGTTGGATCAAAAATGGGTCTAACGTTCTTATATTAGTTTAATTACTTTATTTATATCTTTATCACTTCATATTGGTCCAAAAAAAGGCCAATATTCTCTTCATACGAAGCTATTCAAAGTTGGGCAGTTCTTTGTCAAAGTAGTTTGGACCAAGTTTCCGCTGCTCCATTAATGGGTTTAACTTTTTGAGAATAATTTAAAAACTATATTTACACCTATATAATTTGTTATTGGTCCAAAAAAAGGCCGGTATTCATTCTAATAGCTTTAAATCTCAATTTAAACCTTCATACGAATCTATTGAAAGTTTCGACGATCTTTGTAGTAGAAGTTTGCACAAGTTTTCCGTTGGATCAAAAATGGGTCTAACGTTCTTATATTAGGTTTATTACTATATTTATATCTTTATCACTTCATATTGGTCCAAAAAAAGTCCAATATTCTCTTCATACGAAGCTATTCAAAGTTGGGTTGTTCTTTGTCAAAGTAGTTTGGACCAAGTTTCCGTTGCTCCAATAATGGGTATAACTTTTTGAGAATTATTTAAAAACTATATTTACACCTTATTAACTTTATATTGGTCCATAAAAAGGCCGGTATTCATTCTAAAAGCTTTAAATCTCAATTTAAATCTTCATACGAATCTATTGAAAGTTTGGACGATCTTTGTAGTATAAGGTTGCACAAGTTTTCCGTTGGATCAAAAATGGGTCTAACGTTCTTATATTAGGTTTATTACTATATTTATATCTTTATCACTTCATATTGGTCCAAAAAAAGGCCAATATTCTCTTCATACGAAGCTATTCAAAGTTGGGCTGTTCTTTGTCAAAGTAGTTTGGACAAAGTTTCCGTTGCTCCAATAATGGGTATAACTTTTTGAGAATTATTTAAAAACTATATTTACACCTTATTAACTTTATATTGGTCCATAAAAAGGCCGGTATTCATTCTAAAAGCTTTAAATCTCAATTTAAACCTTCATACGAATCTATTGAAAGTTTGGACGATCTTTGTCGTTGAAGTTTGCACAAGTTTTCCGTTGGATCAAAAATGGGTCTAACGTTCTTCTATTAGGTTTATTACTATATTCATATCTTTATCACTTCATATTGGTCCAAAAAAAGGCCAATATTCTCTTCATACGAAGCTATTCAAAGTTGGGCAGTTCTTTGTCAAAGTAGTTTGGACCAAGTTTCCGCTGCTCCATTAATGGGTCTAACTTTTTAAGAATAATTTAAAAACTATATTTACACCTTTATAACTTTATATTGGTCCAAAAAAAGGTCGGTATTCATTCTAAAAGCTTTAAATCTCAATTTAAACCTTCATACGAATCTATTGAAAGTTTGGACGATCTTTGTAGTAGAAGTTTGCACAAGGTTTCCGTTGGATCAAAAATGGGTCTAACGTTCTTATATTAGGTTTATTACTATATTTATATCTTTATCACTTCATATTGGTCCAAAAAAAGGCAAATATTCTCTTCATACGAAGCTATTCAAAGTTGGGCTGTTCTTTGTCAAAGTAGTTTGGACCAAGTTTCCGTTGCTCCAATAATGAGTAGAACTTTTTGAGAATTATTTAAAAACTATATTTACACCTTATTAACTTTATATTGGTCCAAAAAAAGGTCGGTATTCATTCTAAAAGCTTTAAATCTCAATTTAAACCTTCATACGAATCTATTGAAAGTTTGGACGATCTTTGTAGTAGAAGTTTGCACAAGTTTTCCGTTGGATCAAAAATGGGTCTAACGTTCTTATATTAGGTTTATTACTATATTTATATCTTTATCACTTCATATTGGTCCAAAAAAAGTCCAATATTCTCTTCATACGAAGCTATTCAAAGTTGGGTTGTTCTTTGTTAAAGTAGTTTGGACCAAGTTTCCGTTGCTCCAATAATGGGTATAACTTTTTGAGAATTATTTAAAAACTATATTTACACCTTATTAACTTTATATTGGTCCATAAAAAGGCCGGTATTCATTCTAAAAGCTTTAAATCTCAATTTAAATCTTCATACGAATCTATTGAAAGTTTGGACGACCTTTGTAGTATAAGGTTGCACAAGTTTTCCGTTGGATCAAAAATGGGTCTAACGTTCTTATATTAGGTTTATTACTATATTTATATCTTTATCACTTCATATTGGTCCAAAAAAAGGCCAATATTCTCTTCATACGAAGCTATTCAAAGTTGGGCTGTTCTTTGTCAAAGTAGTTTGGACCAAGTTTCCGTTGCTCCAATAATGGGTATAACTTTTTGAGAATTATTTAAAAACTATATTTACACCTTATTAACTTTATATTAGTCCATAAAAAGGCCGGTATTCATTCTAAAAGCTTTAAATCTCAATTTAAGCCTTCATACGAATCTATTGAAAGTTTGGACGATCTTTGTCGTAGAAGTTTGCACAAGTTTTCCGTTGGATCAAAAATGGGTCTAACGTTCTTCTATTAGGTTTATTACTATATTCATATCTTTATCACTTCATATTGGTCCAAAAAAAGGCCAATATTCTCTTCATACGAAGCTATTCAAAGTTGGGCAGTTCTTTGTCAAAGTAGTTTGGACCAAGTTTCCGCTGCTCCATTAATGGGTCTAACTTTTTGAGAATAATTTAAAAACTATATTTACACCTTTATAACTTTATATTGGTCCAAAAAAAGGTCGGTATTCATTCTAAAAGCTTTAAATCTCAATTTAAACCTTCATACGAATCTATTGAAAGTTTGGACGATCTTTGTAGTAGAAGTTTGCACAAGGTTTCCGTTGGATCAAAAATGGGTCTAACGTTCTTATATTAGGTTTATTACTATATTTATATCTTTATCACTTCATATTGGTCCAAAAAAAGGCAAATATTCTCTTCATACGAAGCTATTCAAAGTTGGGCTGTTCTTTGTCAAAGTAGTTTGGACCAAGTTTCCGTTGCTCCAATAATGAGTAGAACTTTTTGAGAATTATTTAAAAACTATATTTACACCTTATTAACTTTATATTGGTCCAAAAAAAGGTCGGTATTCATTCTAAAAGCTTTAAATCTCAATTTAAACCTTCATACGAATCTATTGAAAGTTTGGACGATCTTTGTAGTAGAAGTTTGCACAAGTTCTCCGTTGGATCAAAAATGGGTCTAACGTTCTTATATTAGGTTTATTACTATATTTATATCTTTATCACTTCATATTGGTCCAAAAAAAGGCCAATATTCTCTTCATACGAAGCTATTCAAAGTTGGGCTGTTCTTTGTCAAAGTAGTTTGGACCAAGTTTCCGTTGCTCCAATAATGAGTAGAACTTTTTGAGAATTATTTAAAAACTATATTTACACCTTATTAACTTTATATTGGTCCAAAAAAAAGTCGGTATTCATTCTAAAAGCTTTAAATCTCAATTTAAACCTTCATACGAATCTATTGAAAGTTTGGACGATCTTTGTAGTAGAAGTTTGCACAAGTTTTCCGTTGGATCAAAAATGGGTCTAACGTTCTTATATTAGGTTTATTACTATATTTATATCTTTATCACTTCATATTGGTCCAAAAAAAGGCAAATATTCTCTTCATATGAAGCTATTCAAAGTTGGGCTGTTCTTTGTCAAAGTAGTTTGGACCAAGTTTCCGTTGCTCCAATAATGGGTAGAACTTTTTGAGAATTATTTAAAAACTATATTTACACCTTATTAACTTTATATTGGTCCATAAAAAGGCCGGTATTCATTCTAAAAGCTTTAAATCTCAATTTAAACCTTCATACGAATCTATTGAAAGTTTAGACGATCTTTGTAGTAGAAGTTTGCACAAGTTCTCCGTTGGATCAAAAATGGGTCTAACGTTCTTATATTAGTTTTATTACTATATTTATATCTTTATCACTTCATATTGGTCCAAAAAAAGGCCAATATTCTCTTCATACGAAGCTATTCAAAGTTGGGCAGTTCTTTGTCAAAGTAGTTTGGACCAAGTTTCCGCTGCTCCATTAATGGGTTTAACTTTTTGAGAATAATTTAAAAACTATATTTACACCTATATAATTTGTTATTGGTCCAAAAAAAGGCCGGTATTCATTCTAATAGCTTTAAATCTCAATTTAAACCTTCATACGAATCTATTGAAAGTTTAGACGATCTTTGTAGTAGAAGTTTGCACAAGTTTTCCGTTGGATCAAAAATGGGTCTAACGTTCTTATATTAGGTTTATTACTATATTTATATCTTTATCACTTCATATTGGTCCAAAAAAAGTCCAATATTCTCTTCATACGAAGCTATTCAAAGTTGGGTTGTTCTTTGTCAAAGTAGTTTGGACCAAGTTTCCGTTGCTCCAATAATGGGTATAACTTTTTGAGAATTATTTAAAAACTATATTTACACCTTATTAACTTTATATTGGTCCATAAAAAGGCCGGTATTCATTCTAAAAGCTTTAAATCTCAATTTAAATCTTCATACGAATCTATTGAAAGTTTGGACGATCTTTGTAGTATAAGGTTGCACAAGTTTTCCGTTGGATCAAAAATGGGTCTAACGTTCTTATATTAGGTTTATTACTATATTTATATCTTTATCACTTCATATTGGTCCAAAAAAAGGCCAATATTCTCTTCATACGAAGCTATTCAAAGTTGGGCTGTTCTTTGTCAAAGTAGTTTGGACAAAGTTTCCGTTGCTCCAATAATGGGTATAACTTTTTGAGAATTATTTAAAAACTATATTTACACCTTATTAACTTTATATTGGTCCATAAAAAGGCCGGTATTCATTCTAAAAGCTTTAAATCTCAATTTAAACCTTCATACGAATCTATTGAAAGTTTGGACGATCTTTGTCGTAGAAGTTTGCACAAGTTTTCCGTTGGATCAAAAATGGGTCTAACGTTCTTCTATTAGGTTTATTACTATATTCATATCTTTATCACTTCATATTGGTCCAAAAAAAGGCCAATATTCTCTTCATACGAAGCTATTCAAAGTTGGGCAGTTCTTTGTCAAAGTAGTTTGGACCAAGTTTCCGCTGCTCCATTAATGGGTCTAACTTTTTAAGAATAATTTAAAAACTATATTTACACCTTTATAACTTTATATTGGTCCAAAAAAAGGTCGGTATTCATTCTAAAAGCTTTAAATCTCAATTTAAACCTTCATACGAATCTATTGAAAGTTTGGACGATCTTTGTAGTAGAAGTTTGCACAAGGTTTCCGTTGGATCAAAAATGGGTCTAACGTTCTTATATTAGGTTTATTACTATATTTATATCTTTATCACTTCATATTGGTCCAAAAAAAGGCAAATATTCTCTTCATACGAAGCTATTCAAAGTTGGGCTGTTCTTTGTCAAAGTAGTTTGGACCAAGTTTCCGTTGCTCCAATAATGGGTAGAACTTTTTGAGAATTATTTAAAAACTATATTTACACCTTATTAACTTTATATTGGTCCATAAAAAGGCCGGTATTCATTCTAAAAGCTTTAAATCTCAATTTAAACCTTCATACGAATCTATTGAAAGTTTAGACGATCTTTGTAGTAGAAGTTTGCACAAGTTCTCCGTTGGATCAAAAATGGGTCTAACATTCTTATATTAGTTTTATTACTATATTTATATCTTTATCACTTCATATTGGTCCAAAAAAAGGCCAATATTCTCTTCATACGAAGCTATTCAAAGTTGGGCAGTTCTTTGTCAAAGTAGTTTGGACCAAGTTTCCGCTGCTCCATTAATGGGTTTAACTTTTTGAGAATAATTTAAAAACTATATTTACACCTATATAATTTGTTATTGGTCCAAAAAAAGGCCGGTATTCATTCTAATAGCTTTAAATCTCAATTTAAACCTTCATACGAATCTATTGAAAGTTTAGACGATCTTTGTAGTAGAAGTTTGCACAAGTTTTCCGTTGGATCAAAAATGGGTCTAACGTTCTTATATAAGGTTTATTACTATATTTATATCTTTATCACTTCATATTGGTCCAAAAAAAGTCCAATATTCTCTTCATACGAAGCTATTCAAAGTTGGGTTGTTCTTTGTCAAAGTAGTTTGGACCAAGTTTCCGTTGCTCCAATAATGGGTATAACTTTTTGAGAATTATTTAAAAACTATATTTACACCTTATTAACTTTATATTGGTCCATAAAAAGGCCGGTATTCATTCTAAAAGCTTTAAATCTCAATTTAAATCTTCATACGAATCTATTGAAAGTTTGGACGATCTTTGTAGTATAAGGTTGCACAAGTTTTCCGTTGGATCAAAAATGGGTCTAACGTTCTTATATTAGGTTTATTACTATATTTATATCTTTATCACTTCATATTGGTCCAAAAAAAGGCCAATATTCTCTTCATACGAAGCTATTCAAAGTTGGGCTGTTCTTTGTCAAAGTAGTTTGGACAAAGTTTCCGTTGCTCCAATAATGGGTATAACTTTTTGGGAATTATTTAAAAACTATATTTACACCTTATTAACTTTATATTGGTCCATAAAAAGGCCGGTATTCATTCTAAAAGCTTTAAATCTCAATTTAAACCTTCATACGAATCTATTGAAAGTTTGGACGATCTTTGTCGTAGAAGTTTGCACAAGTTTTCCGTTGGATCAAAAATGGGTCTAACGTTCTTCTATTAGGTTTATTACTATATTCATATCTTTATCACTTCATATTGGTCCAAAAAAAGGCCAATATTCTCTTCATACGAAGCTATTCAAAGTTGGGCAGTTCTTTGTCAAAGTAGTTTGGACCAAGTTTCCGCTGCTCCATTAATGGGTCTAACTTTTTAAGAATAATTTAAAAACTATATTTACACCTTTATAACTTTATATTGGTCCAAAAAAAGGTCGGTATTCATTCTAAAAGCTTTAAATCTCAATTTAAACCTTCATACGAATCTATTGAAAGTTTGGACGATCTTTGTAGTAGAAGTTTGCACAAGGTTTCCGTTGGATCAAAAATGGGTCTAACGTTCTTATATTAGGTTTATTACTATATTTATATCTTTATCACTTCATATTGGTCCAAAAAAAGGCAAATATTCTCTTCATACGAAGCTATTCAAAGTTGGGCTGTTCTTTGTCAAAGTAGTTTGGACCAAGTTTCCGTTGCTCCAATAATGGGTAGAACTTTTTGAGAATTATTTAAAAACTATATTTACACCTTATTAACTTTATATTGGTCCATAAAAAGGCCGGTATTCATTCTAAAAGCTTTAAATCTCAATTTAAACCTTCATACGAATCTATTGAAAGTTTAGACGATCTTTGTAGTAGAAGTTTGCACAAGTTCTCCGTTGGATCAAAAATGGGTCTAACATTCTTATATTAGTTTTATTACTATATTTATATCTTTATCACTTCATATTGGTCCAAAAAAAGGCCAATATTCTCTTCATACGAAGCTATTCAAAGTTGGGCAGTTCTTTGTCAAAGTAGTTTGGACCAAGTTTCCGCTGCTCCATTAATGGGTTTAACTTTTTGAGAATAATTTAAAAACTATATTTACACCTATATAATTTGTTATTGGTCCAAAAAAAGGCCGGTATTCATTCTAATAGCTTTAAATCTCAATTTAAACCTTCATACGAATCTATTGAAAGTTTAGACGATCTTTGTAGTAGAAGTTTGCACAAGTTTTCCGTTGGATCAAAAATGGGTCTAACGTTCTTATATTAGGTTTATTACTATATTTATATCTTTATCACTTCATATTGGTCCAAAAAAAGTCCAATATTCTCTTCATACGAAGCTATTCAAAGTTGGGTTGTTCTTTGTCAAAGTAGTTTGGACCAAGTTTCCGTTGCTCCAATAATGGGTATAACTTTTTGAGAATTATTTAAAAACTATATTTACACCTTATTAACTTTATATTGGTCCATAAAAAGGCCGGTATTCATTCTAAAAGCTTTAAATCTCAATTTAAATCTTCATACGAATCTATTGAAAGTTTGGACGATCTTTGTAGTATAAGGTTGCACAAGTTTTCCGTTGGATCAAAAATGGGTCTAACGTTCTTATATTAGGTTTATTACTATATTTATATCTTTATCACTTCATATTGGTCCAAAAAAAGGCCAATATTCTCTTCATACGAAGCTATTCAAAGTTGGGCTGTTCTTTGTCAAAGTAGTTTGGACAAAGTTTCCGTTGCTCCAATAATGGGTATAACTTTTTGAGAATTATTTAAAAACTATATTTACACCTTATTAACTTTATATTGGTCCATAAAAAGGCCGGTATTCATTCTAAAAGCTTTAAATCTCAATTTAAACCTTCATACGAATCTATTGAAAGTTTGGACGATCTTTGTCGTAGAAGTTTGCACAAGTTTTCCGTTGGATCAAAAATGGGTCTAACGTTCTTCTATTAGGTTTATTACTATATTCATATCTTTATCACTTCATATTGGTCCAAAAAAAGGCCAATATTCTCTTCATACGAAGCTATTCAAAGTTGGGCAGTTCTTTGTCAAAGTAGTTTGGACCAAGTTTCCGCTGCTCCATTAATGGGTCTAACTTTTTAAGAATAATTTAAAAACTATATTTACACCTTTATAACTTTATATTGGTCCAAAAAAAGGTCGGTATTCATTCTAAAAGCTTTAAATCTCAATTTAAACCTTCATACGAATCTATTGAAAGTTTGGACGATCTTTGTAGTAGAAGTTTGCACAAGGTTTCCGTTGGATCAAAAATGGGTCTAACGTTCTTATATTAGGTTTATTACTATATTTATATCTTTATCACTTCATATTGGTCCAAAAAAAGGCAAATATTCTCTTCATACGAAGCTATTCAAAGTTGGGCTGTTCTTTGTCAAAGTAGTTTGGACCAAGTTTCCGTTGCTCCAATAATGGGTAGAACTTTTTGAGAATTATTTAAAAACTATATTTACACCTTATTAACTTTATATTGGTCCATAAAAAGGCCGGTATTCATTCTAAAAGCTTTAAATCTCAATTTAAACCTTCATACGAATCTATTGAAAGTTTAGACGATCTTTGTAGTAGAAGTTTGCACAAGTTCTCCGTTGGATCAAAAATGGGTCTAACATTCTTATATTAGTTTTATTACTATATTTATATCTTTATCACTTCATATTGGTCCAAAAAAAGGCCAATATTCTCTTCATACGAAGCTATTCAAAGTTGGGCAGTTCTTTGTCAAAGTAGTTTGGACCAAGTTTCCGCTGCTCCATTAATGGGTTTAACTTTTTGAGAATAATTTAAAAACTATATTTACACCTATATAATTTGTTATTGATCCAAAAAAAGGCCGGTATTCATTCTAATAGCTTTAAATCTCAATTTAAACCTTCATACGAATCTATTGAAAGTTTAGACGATCTTTGTAGTAGAAGTTTGCACAAGTTTTCCGTTGGATAAAAAATGGGTCTAACGTTCTTATATAAGGTTTATTACTATATTTATATCTTTATCACTTCATATTGGTCCAAAAAAAGTCCAATATTCTCTTCATACGAAGCTATTCAAAGTTGGGTTGTTCTTTGTCAAAGTAGTTTGGACCAAGTTTCCGTTGCTCCAATAATGGGTATAACTTTTTGAGAATTATTTAAAAACTATATTTACACCTTATTAACTTTATATTGGTCCATAAAAAGGCCGGTATTCATTCTAAAAGCTTTAAATCTCAATTTAAATCTTCATACGAATCTATTGAAAGTTTGGACGATCTTTGTAGTATAAGGTTGCACAAGTTTTCCGTTGGATCAAAAATGGGTCTAACGTTCTTATATTAGGTTTATTACTATATTTATATCTTTATCACTTCATATTGGTCCAAAAAAAGGCCAATATTCTCTTCATACGAAGCTATTCAAAGTTGGGCTGTTCTTTGTCAAAGTAGTTTGGACAAAGTTTCCGTTGCTCCAATAATGGGTATAACTTTTTGGGAATTATTTAAAAACTATATTTACACCTTATTAACTTTATATTGGTCCATAAAAAGGCCGGTATTCATTCTAAAAGCTTTAAATCTCAATTTAAACCTTCATACGAATCTATTGAAAGTTTGGACGATCTTTGTCGTAGAAGTTTGCACAAGTTTTCCGTTGGATCAAAAATGGGTCTAACGTTCTTCTATTAGGTTTATTACTATATTCATATCTTTATCACTTCATATTGGTCCAAAAAAAGGCCAATATTCTCTTCATACGAAGCTATTCAAAGTTGGGCAGTTCTTTGTCAAAGTAGTTTGGACCAAGTTTCCGCTGCTCCATTAATGGGTCTAACTTTTTAAGAATAATTTAAAAACTATATTTACACCTTTATAACTTTATATTGGTCCAAAAAAAGGTCGGTATTCATTCTAAAAGCTTTAAATCTCAATTTAAACCTTCATACGAATCTATTGAAAGTTTGGACGATCTTTGTAGTAGAAGTTTGCACAAGGTTTCCGTTGGATCAAAAATGGGTCTAACGTTCTTATATTAGGTTTATTACTATATTTATATCTTTATCACTTCATATTGGTCCAAAAAAAGGCAAATATTCTCTTCATACGAAGCTATTCAAAGTTGGGCTGTTCTTTGTCAAAGTAGTTTGGACCAAGTTTCCGTTGCTCCAATAATGGGTAGAACTTTTTGAGAATTATTTAAAAACTATATTTACACCTTATTAACTTTATATTGGTCCATAAAAAGGCCGGTATTCATTCTAAAAGCTTTAAATCTCAATTTAAACCTTCATACGAATCTATTGAAAGTTTAGACGATCTTTGTAGTAGAAGTTTGCACAAGTTCTCCGTTGGATCAAAAATGGGTCTAACATTCTTATATTAGTTTTATTACTATATTTATATCTTTATCACTTCATATTGGTCCAAAAAAAGGCCAATATTCTCTTCATACGAAGCTATTCAAAGTTGGGCAGTTCTTTGTCAAAGTAGTTTGGACCAAGTTTCCGCTGCTCCATTAATGGGTTTAACTTTTTGAGAATAATTTAAAAACTATATTTACACCTATATAATTTGTTATTGGTCCAAAAAAAGGCCGGTATTCATTCTAATAGCTTTAAATCTCAATTTAAACCTTCATACGAATCTATTGAAAGTTTAGACGATCTTTGTAGTAGAAGTTTGCACAAGTTTTCCGTTGGATCAAAAATGGGTCTAACGTTCTTATATTAGGTTTATTACTATATTTATATCTTTATCACTTCATATTGGTCCAAAAAAAGTCCAATATTCTCTTCATACGAAGCTATTCAAAGTTGGGTTGTTCTTTGTCAAAGTAGTTTGGACCAAGTTTCCGTTGCTCCAATAATGGGTATAACTTTTTGAGAATTATTTAAAAACTATATTTACACCTTATTAACTTTATATTGGTCCATAAAAAGGCCGGTATTCATTCTAAAAGCTTTAAATCTCAATTTAAATCTTCATACGAATCTATTGAAAGTTTGGACGATCTTTGTAGTATAAGGTTGCGCAAGTTTTCCGTTGGATCAAAAATGGGTCTAACGTTCTTATATTAGGTTTATTACTATATTTATATCTTTATCACTTCATATTGGTCCAAAAAAAGGCCAATATTCTCTTCATACGAAGCTATTCAAAGTTGGGCTGTTCTTTGTCAAAGTAGTTTGGACAAAGTTTCCGTTGCTCCAATAATGGGTATAACTTTTTGAGAATTATTTAAAAACTATATTTACACCTTATTAACTTTATATTGGTCCATAAAAAGGCCGGTATTCATTCTAAAAGCTTTAAATCTCAATTTAAACCTTCATACGAATCTATTGAAAGTTTGGACGATCTTTGTCGTAGAAGTTTGCACAAGTTTTCCGTTGGATCAAAAATGGGTCTAACGTTCTTCTATTAGGTTTATTACTATATTCATATCTTTATCACTACATATTGGTCCAAAAAAAGGCCAATATTCTCTTCATACGAAGCTATTCAAAGTTGGGCAGTTCTTTGTCAAAGTAGTTTGGACCAAGTTTCCGCTGCTCCATTAATGGGTCTAACTTTTTAAGAATAATTTAAAAACTATATTTACACCTTTATAACTTTATATTGGTCCAAAAAAAGGTCGGTATTCATTCTAAAAGCTTTAAATCTCAATTTAAACCTTCATACGAATCTATTGAAAGTTTGGACGATCTTTGTAGTAGAAGTTTGCACAAGGTTTCCGTTGGATCAAAAATGGGTCTAACGTTCTTATATTAGGTTTATTACTATATTTATATCTTTATCACTTCATATTGGTCCAAAAAAAGGCAAATATTCTCTTCATACGAAGCTATTCAAAGTTGGGCTGTTCTTTGTCAAAGTAGTTTGGACCAAGTTTCCGTTGCTCCAATAATGAGTAGAACTTTTTGAGAATTATTTAAAAACTATATTTACACCTTATTAACTTTATATTGGTCCAAAAAAAGGTCGGTATTCATTCTAAAAGCTTTAAATCTCAATTTAAACCTTCATACGAATCTATTGAAAGTTTGGACGATCTTTGTAGTAGAAGTTTGCACAAGTTTTCCGTTGGATCAAAAATGGGTCTAACGTTCTTATATTAGGTTTATTACTATATTTATATCTTTATCACTTCATATTGGTCCAAAAAAAGTCCAATATTCTCTTCATACGAAGCTATTCAAAGTTGGGTTGTTCTTTGTTAAAGTAGTTTGGACCAAGTTTCCGTTGCTCCAATAATGGGTATAACTTTTTGAGAATTATTTAAAAACTATATTTACACCTTATTAACTTTATATTGGTCCATAAAAAGGCCGGTATTCATTCTAAAAGCTTTAAATCTCAATTTAAATCTTCATACGAATCTATTGAAAGTTTGGACGACCTTTGTAGTATAAGGTTGCACAAGTTTTCCGTTGGATCAAAAATGGGTCTAACGTTCTTATATTAGGTTTATTACTATATTTATATCTTTATCACTTCATATTGGTCCAAAAAAAGGCCAATATTCTCTTCATACGAAGCTATTCAAAGTTGGGCTGTTCTTTGTCAAAGTAGTTTGGACCAAGTTTCCGTTGCTCCAATAATGGGTATAACTTTTTGAGAATTATTTAAAAACTATATTTACACCTTATTAACTTTATATTAGTCCATAAAAAGGCCGGTATTCATTCTAAAAGCTTTAAATCTCAATTTAAGCCTTCATACGAATCTATTGAAAGTTTGGACGATCTTTGTCGTAGAAGTTTGCACAAGTTTTCCGTTGGATCAAAAATGGGTCTAACGTTCTTCTATTAGGTTTATTACTATATTCATATCTTTATCACTTCATATTGGTCCAAAAAAAGGCCAATATTCTCTTCATACGAAGCTATTCAAAGTTGGGCAGTTCTTTGTCAAAGTAGTTTGGACCAAGTTTCCGCTGCTCCATTAATGGGTCTAACTTTTTGAGAATAATTTAAAAACTATATTTACACCTTTATAACTTTATATTGGTCCAAAAAAAGGTCGGTATTCATTCTAAAAGCTTTAAATCTCAATTTAAACCTTCATACGAATCTATTGAAAGTTTGGACGATCTTTGTAGTAGAAGTTTGCACAAGGTTTCCGTTGGATCAAAAATGGGTCTAACGTTCTTATATTAGGTTTATTACTATATTTATATCTTTATCACTTCATATTGGTCCAAAAAAAGGCAAATATTCTCTTCATACGAAGCTATTCAAAGTTGGGCTGTTCTTTGTCAAAGTAGTTTGGACCAAGTTTCCGTTGCTCCAATAATGAGTAGAACTTTTTGAGAATTATTTAAAAACTATATTTACACCTTATTAACTTTATATTGGTCCAAAAAAAGGTCGGTATTCATTCTAAAAGCCTTAAATCTCAATTTAAACCTTCATACGAATCTATTGAAAGTTTGGACGATCTTTGTAGTAGAAGTTTGCACAAGTTCTCCGTTGGATCAAAAATGGGTCTAACGTTCTTATATTAGGTTTATTACTATATTTATATCTTTATCACTTCATATTGGTCCAAAAAAAGGCCAATATTCTCTTCATACGAAGCTATTCAAAGTTGGGCTGTTCTTTGTCAAAGTAGTTTGGACCAAGTTTCCGTTGCTCCAATAATGAGTAGAACTTTTTGAGAATTATTTAAAAACTATATTTACACCTTATTAACATTATATTGGTCCATAAAAAGGCCGGTATTCATTCTAAAAGCTTTAAATCTCAATTTAAATCTTCATACGAATCTATTGAAAGTTTGGACGATCTTTGTAGTATAAGGTTGCACAAGTTTTCCGTTGGATCAAAAATGGGTCTAACGTTCTTATATTAGGTTTATTACTATATTTATATCTTTATCACTTCATATTGGTCCAAAAAAAGGCCAATATTCTCTTCATACGAAGCTATTCAAAGTTGGGCTGTTCTTTGTCAAAGTAGTTTGGACCAAGTTTCCGTTGCTCCAATAATGGGTATAACTTTTTGAGAATTATTTAAAAACTATATTTACACCTTATTAACTTTATATTGGTCCATAAAAAGGCCGGTATTCATTCTAAAAGCTTTAAATCTCAATTTAAACCTTCATACGAATCTATTGAAAGTTTGGACGATCTTTGTCGTAGAAGTTTGCACAAGTTTTCCGTTGGATCAAAAATGGGTCTACCGTTCTTCTATTAGGTTTATTACTATATTCATATCTTTATCACTTCATATTGGTCCAAAAAAAGGCCAATATTCTCTTCATACGAAGCTATTCAAAGTTGGGCAGTTCTTTGTCAAAGTAGTTTGGACCAAGTTTCCGCTGCTCCATTAATGGGTCTAACTTTTTGAGAATAATTTAAAAACTATATTTACACCTTTATAACTTTATATTGGTCCAAAAAAAGGTCGGTATTCATTCTAAAAGCTTTAAATCTCAATTTAAACCTTCATACGAATCTATTGAAAGTTTGGACGATCTTTGTAGTAGAAGTTTGCACAAGGTTTCCGTTGGATCAAAAATGGGTCTAATGTTCTTATATTAGGTTTATTACTATATTTATATCTTTATCACTTCATATTGGTCCAAAAAAAGGCAAATATTCTCTTCATACGAAGCTATTCAAAGTTGGGCTGTTCTTTGTCAAAGTAGTTTGGACCAAGTTTCCGTTGCTCCAATAATGAGTAGAACTTTTTGAGAATTATTTAAAAACTATATTTACACCTTATTAACTTTATATTGGTCCAAAAAAAGGTCGGTATTCATTCTAAAAGCTTTAAATCTCAATTTAAACCTTCATACGAATCTATTGAAAGTTTGGACGATCTTTGTAGTAGAAGTTTGCACAAGGTTTCCGTTGGATCAAAAATGGGTCTAACGTTCTTATATTAGGTTTATTACTATATTTATATCTTTATCACTTCATATTGGTCCAAAAAAAGGCAAATATTCTCTTCATACGAAGCTATTCAAAGTTGGGCTGTTCTTTGTCAAAGTAGTTTGGACCAAGTTTCCGTTGCTCCAATAATGGGTAGAACTTTTTGAGAATTATTTAAAAACTATATTTACACCTTATTAACTTTATATTGGTCCATAAAAAGGCTGGTATTCATTCTAAAAGCTTTAAATCTCAATTTAAACCTTCATACGAATCTATTGAAAGTTTGGACGATCTTTGTAGTAGAAGTTTGCACAAGTTCTCCGTTGGATCAAAAATGGGTCTAACGTTCTTATATTAGGTTTATTACTATATTTATATCTTTATCACTTCATATTGGTCCAAAAAAAGGCCAATATTCTCTTCATACGAAGCTATTCAAAGTTGGGCTGTTCTTTGTCAAAGTAGTTTGGACCAAGTTTCCGTTGCTCCAATAATGAGTAGAACTTTTTGAGAATTATTTAAAAACTATATTTACACCTTATTAACTTTATATTGGTCCAAAAAAAGGTCGGTATTCATTCTAAAAGCTTTAAATCTCAATTTAAACCTTCATACGAATCTATTGAAAGTTTGGACGATCTTTGTAGTAGAAGTTTGCACAAGTTTTCCGTTGGATCAAAAATGGGTCTAACGTTCTTATATTAGGTTTATTACTATATTTATATCTTTATCACTTCATATTGGTCCAAAAAAAGTCCAATATTCTCTTCATACGAAGCTATTCAAAGTTGGGTTGTTCTTTGTCAAAGTAGTTTGGACCAAGTTTCCGTTGCTCCAATAATGGGTATAACTTTTTGAGAATTATTTAAAAACTATATTTACACCTTATTAACTTTATATTGGTCCATAAAAAGGCCGGTATTCATTCTAAAAGCTTTAAATCTCAATTTAAATCTTCATACGAATCTATTGAAAGTTTGGACGATCTTTGTAGTATAAGGTTGCACAAGTTTTCCGTTGGATCAAAAATGGGTCTAACGTTCTTATATTAGGTTTATTACTATATTTATATCTTTATCACTTCATATTGGTCCAAAAAAAGGCCAATATTCTCTTCATACGAAGCTATTCAAAGTTGGGCTGTTCTTTGTCAAAGTAGTTTGGACCAAGTTTCCGTTGCTCCAATAATGAGTAGAACTTTTTGAGAATTATTTAAAAACTATATTTACACCTTATTAACTTTATATTGGTCCATAAAAATGTCGGTATTCATTCTAAAAGCTTTAAATCTCAATTTAAACCTTCATACGAATCTATTGAAAGTTTGGACGATCTTTGTAGTAGAAGTTTGCACAAGGTTTCCGTTGGATCAAAAATGGGTCTAACGTTCTTATATTAGGTTTATTACTATATTTATATCTTTATCACTTCATATTGGTCCAAAAAAAGGCAAATATTCTCTTCATACGAAGCTATTCAAAGTTGGGCTGTTCTTTGTCAAAGTTGTTTGGACCAAGTTTCCGTTGCTCCAATAATGGGTATAAATTTTTGAGAATTATTTAAAAACTATATTTACACCTTATTAACTTTATATTGGTCCATAAAAAGGCCGGTATTCATTCTAAAAGCTTTAAATCTCAATTTAAACCTTCATACGAATCTATTGAAAGTTTGGACGATCTTTGTCGTAGAAGTTTGCACAAGTTTTCCGTTGGATCAAAAATGGGTCTAACGTTCTTCTATTAGGTTTATTACTATATTCATATCTTTATCACTTCATATTGGTCCAAAAAAAGGCCAATATTCTCTTCATACGAAGCTATTCAAAGTTGGGCAGTTCTTTGTCAAAGTAGTTTGGACCAAGTTTCCGCTGCTCCATTAATGGGTCTAACTTTTTGAGAATAATTTAAAAACTATATTTACACCTTTATAACTTTATATTGGTCCAAAAAAAGGTCGGTATTCATTCTAAAAGCTTTAAATCTCAATTTAAACCTTCATACGAATCTATTGAAAGTTTGGACGATCTTTGTAGTAGAAGTTTGCACAAGGTTTCCGTTGGATCAAAAATGGGTCTAACGTTCTTATATTAGGTTTATTACTATATTTATATCTTTATCACTTCATATTGGTCCAAAAAAAGGCAAATATTCTCTTCATACGAAGCTATTCAAAGTTGGGCTGTTCTTTGTCAAAGTAGTTTGGACCAAGTTTCCGTTGCTCCAATAATGAGTAGAACTTTTTGAGAATTATTTAAAAACTATATTTACACCTTACTAACTTTATATTGGTCCAAAAAAAGGTCGGTATTCATTCTAAAAGCTTTAAATCTCAATTTAAACCTTCATACGAATCTATTGAATGTTTGGACGATCTTTGTAGTAGAAGTTTGCACAAGGTTTCCGTTGGATCAAAAATGGGTCTAACGTTCTTATATTAGGTTTATTACTATATTTATATCTTTATCACTTCATATTGGTCCAAAAAAAGGCAAATATTCTCTTCATACGAAGCTATTCAAAGTTGGGCTGTTCTTTGTCAAAGTAGTTTGGACCATGTTTCCGTTGCTCCAATAATGGGTAGAACTTTTTGAGAATTATTTAAAAACTATATTTACACCTTATTAACTTTATATTGGTCCATAAAAAGGCCGGTATTCATTCTAAAAGCTTTAAATCTCAATTTAAACCTTCATACGAATCTATTGAAAGTTTGGACGATCTTTGTAGTAGAAGTTTGCACAAGTTCTCCGTTGGATCAAAAATGGGTCTAACGTTCTTATATTAGGTTTATTACTATATTTATATCTTTATCACTTCATATTGGTCCAAAAAAAGGCCAATATTCTCTTCATACGAAGCTATTCAAAGTTGGGCAGTTCTTTGTCAAAGTAGTTTGGACCAAGTTTCCGCTGCTCCATTAATGGGTTTAACTTTTTGAGAATAATTTAAAAACTATATTTACACCTATATAATTTGTTATTGGTCCAAAAAAAGGCCGGTATTCATTCTAAAAGCGTTAAATCTCAATTTAAACCTTCATACGAATCTATTGAAAGTTTGGACGATCTTTGTAGTAGAAGTTTGCACAAGTTTTCCGTTGGATCAAAAATGGGTCTAACGTTCTTATATTAGGTTTATTACTATATTTATATCTTTATCACTTCATATTGGTCCAAAAAAAGTCCAATATTCTCTTCATACGAAGCTATTCAAAGTTGGGTTGTTCTTTGTCAAAGTAGTTTGGACCAAGTTTCCGTTGCTCCAATAATCGTTATAACTTTTTGAGAATTATTTAAAAACTATATTTACACCTTATTAACTTTATATTGGTCCATGAAAAGGCCGGTATTCATTCTAAAAGCTTTAAATCTCAATTTAAATCTTCATACGAATCTATTGAAAGTTTGGACGATCTTTGTAGTATAAGGTTGCACAAGTTTTCTGTTGGATCAAAAATGGGTCTAACGTTCTTATATTAGGTTTATTACTATATTTATATCTTTATCACTTCATATTGGTCCAAAAAAAGGCAAATATTCTCTTCATACGAAGCTATTCAAAGTTGGGCAGTTCTTTGTCAAAGTAGTTTGGACCAAGTTTCCGCTGCTCCATTAATGGGTTTAACTTTTTGAGAATAATTTAAAAACTATATTTACACCTATATAATTTGTTATTGGTCCAAAAAAAGGCCGGTATTCATTCTAAAAGCGTTAAATCTCAATTTAAACCTTCATACGAATCTATTGAAAGTTTGGACGATCTTTGTAGTAGAAGTTTGCACAAGTTTTCCGTTGGATCAAAAATGGGTCTAACGTTCTTATATTAGGTTTATTACTATATTTATATCTTTATCACTTCATATTGGTCCAAAAAAAGTCCAGTATTCTCTTCATACGAAGCTATTCAAAGTTGGGTTGTTCTTTGTCAAAGTAGTTTGGACCAAGTTTCCGTTGCTCCAATAATGGGTATAACTTTTTGAGAATTATTTAAAAACTATATTTACACCTTATTAACTTTATATTGGTCCATAAAAAGTCCGGTATTCATTCTAAAAGCTTTAAATCTCAATTTAAATCTTCATACGAATTTATTGAAAGTTTGGACGATCTTTGTAGTATAAGGTTGCACAAGTTTTCCGTTGGATCAAAAATGGGTCTAACGTTCTTATATTAGGTTTATTACTATATTTATATCTTTATCACTTCATATTGGTCCAAAAAAAGGCAAATATTCTCTTCATACGAAGCTATTCAAAGTTGGGCTGTTCTTTGTCAAAGTAGTTTGGACCAAGTTTCCGTTGCTCCAATAATGGGTAGAACTTTTTGAGAATTATTTAAAAACTATATTTACACCTTATTAACTTTATATTGGTCCATAAAAAGGCCGGTATTCATTCTAAAAGCTTTAAATCTCAATTTAAACCTTCATACGAATCTATTGAAAGTTTAGACGATCTTTGTAGTAGAAGTTTGCACAAGTTCTCCGTTGGATCAAAAATGGGTCTAACGTTCTTATATTAGTTTTATTACTATATTTATATCTTTATCACTTCATATTGGTCCAAAAAAAGGCCAATATTCTCTTCATACGAAGCTATTCAAAGTTGGGCAGTTCTTTGTCAAAGTAGTTTGGACCAAGTTTCCGCTGCTCCATTAATGGGTTTAACTTTTTGAGAATAATTTAAAAACTATATTTACACCTATATAATTTGTTAATGGTCCAAAAAAAGGCCGGTATTCATTCTAAAAGCTATAAATCTCAATTTAAACCTTCATACGAATCTATTGAAAGTTTGGACGATCTTTGTAGTAGAAGTTTGCACAAGTTTTCCGTTGGATCAAAAATGGGTCTAACGTTCTTATATTAGGTTTATTACTATATATATATCTTTATCACTTCATATTGGTCCAAAAAAAGTCCAATATTCTCTTCATACGAAGCTATTCAAAGTTGGGTTGTTCTTTGTCAAAGTAGTTTGGACCAAGTTTCCGTTGCTCCAATAATGGGTATAACTTTTTGAGAATTATTTAAAAACTATATTTACACCTTATTAACTTTATATTGGTCCATAAAAAGGCCGGTATTCATTCTAAAAGCTTTAAATCTCAATTTAAATCTTCATACGAATCTATTGAAAGTTTGGACGATCTTTGTAGTATAAGGTTGCACAAGTTTTCCGTTGGATCAAAAATGGGTCTAACGTTCTTATATTAGGTTTATTACTATATTTATATCTTTATCACTTCATATTGGTCCAAAAAAAGGCCAATATTCTCTTCATACGAAGCTATTCAAAGTTGGGCTGTTCTTTGTCAAAGTAGTTTGGACCAAGTTTCCGTTGCTCCAATAATGGGTATAACTTTTTGAGAATTATTTAAAAACTATATTTACACCTTATTAACTTTATATTGGTCCATAAAAAGGTCGGTATTCATTCTAAAAGCTTTAAATCTCAATTTAAACCTTCATACGAATCTATTGAAAGTTTGGACGATCTTTGTAGTAGAAGTTTGCACAAGGTTTCCGTTGGATCAAAAATGGGTCTAACGTTCTTATATTAGGTTTATTACTATATTTATATCTTTATCACTTCATATTGGTCCAAAAAAAGGCAAATATTCTCTTCATACGAAGCTATTCAAAGTTGGGCTGTTCTTTGTCAAAGTAGTTTGGACCAAGTTTCCGTTGCTCCAATAATGAGTAGAACTTTTTGAGAATTATTGAAAAACTATATTTACACCTTATTAACTTTATATTGGTCCATAAAAAGGCCGGTATTCATTCTAAAAGCTTTAAATCTCAATTTAAACCTTCATACGAATCTATTGAAAGTTTGGACGATCTTTGTAGTAGAAGTTTGCACAAGTTCTCCGTTGGATCAAAAATGGGTCTAACGTTCTTATATTAGGTTTATTACTATATTTATATCTTTATCACTTCATATTGGTCCAAAAAAAGGCCAATATTCTCTTCATACGAAGCTATTCAAAGTTGGGCTGTTCTTTGTCAAAGTAGTTTGGACCAAGTTTCCGCTGCCCCATTAATGGGTCAAACTTTTTGAGAATAATTTAAAAACTATATTTACACATATATAATTTGTTATTGGTCCAAAAAAAGGCCGGTATTCATTCTAAAAGCGTTAAATCTCAATTTAAACCTTCATACGAATCTATTGAAAGTTTGGACGATCTTTGTAGTAGAAGTTTGCACAAGTTTTCCGTTGGATCAAAAATGGGTCTAACGTTCTTATATTAGGTTTATTACTATATTTATATCTTTATCACTTCATATTGGTCCAAAAAAAGTCCAATATTCTCTTCATACGAAGCTATTCAAAGTTGGGTTGTTCTTTGTCAAAGTAGTTTGGACCAAGTTTCCGTTGCTCCAATAATGGGTATAACTTTTTGAGAATTATTTAAAAACTATATTTACACCTTATTAACTTTATATTGGTCCATAAAAAGGCCGGTATTCATTCTAAAAGCTTTAAATCTCAATTTAAATCTTCATACGAATCTATTGAAAGTTTGGACGATCTTTGTAGTATAAGGTTGCACAAGTTTTCCGTTGGATCAAAAATGGGTCTAACGTTCTTATATTAGGTTTATTACTATATTTATATCTTTATCACTTCATATTGGTCCAAAAAAAGGCCAATATTCTCTTCATACGAAGCTATTCAAAGTTGGGCTGTTCTTTGTCAAAGTAGTTTGGACCAAGTTTCCGTTGCTCCAATAATGGGTATAACTTTTTGAGAATTATTTAAAAACTATATTTACACCTTATTAACTTTATATTGGTCCATAAAAAGGCCGGTATTCATTCTAAAAGCTTTAAATCTCAATTTAAACCTTCATACGAATCTATTGAAAGTTTAGACGATCTTTGTAGTAGAAGTTTGCACAAGTTCTCCGTTGGATCAAAAATGGGTCTAACGTTCTTATATTAGTTTTATTACTATATTTATATCTTTATCACTTCATATTGGTCCAAAAAAAGGCCAATATTCTCTTCATACGAAGCTATTCAAAGTTGGGCAGTTCTTTGTCAAAGTAGTTTGGACCAAGTTTCCGCTGCTCCATTAATGGGTTTAACTTTTTGAGAATAATTTAAAAACTATATTTACACCTATATAATTTGTTAATGGTCCAAAAAAAGGCCGGTATTCATTCTAAAAGCTATAAATCTCAATTTAAACCTTCATACGAATCTATTGAAAGTTTGGACGATCTTTGTAGTAGAAGTTTGCACAAGTTTTCCGTTGGATCAAAAATGGGTCTAACGTTCTTATATTAGGTTTATTACTATATATATATCTTTATCACTTCATATTGGTCCAAAAAAAGTCCAATATTCTCTTCATACGAAGCTATTCAAAGTTGGGTTGTTCTTTGTCAAAGTAGTTTGGACCAAGTTTCCGTTGCTCCAATAATGGGTATAACTTTTTGAGAATTATTTAAAAACTATATTTACACCTTATTAACTTTATATTGGTCCATAAAAAGGCCGGTATTCATTCTAAAAGCTTTAAATCTCAATTTAAATCTTCATACGAATCTATTGAAAGTTTGGACGATCTTTGTAGTATAAGGTTGCACAAGTTTTCCGTTGGATCAAAAATGGGTCTAACGTTCTTATATTAGGTTTATTACTATATTTATATCTTTATCACTTCATATTGGTCCAAAAAAAGGCCAATATTCTCTTCATACGAAGCTATTCAAAGTTGGGCTGTTCTTTGTCAAAGTAGTTTGGACCAAGTTTCCGTTGCTCCAATAATGGGTATAACTTTTTGAGAATTATTTAAAAACTATATTTACACCTTATTAACTTTATATTGGTCCATAAAAAGGTCGGTATTCATTCTAAAAGCTTTAAATCTCAATTTAAACCTTCATACGAATCTATTGAAAGTTTGGACGATCTTTGTAGTAGAAGTTTGCACAAGGTTTCCGTTGGATCAAAAATGGGTCTAACGTTCTTATATTAGGTTTATTACTATATTTATATCTTTATCACTTCATATTGGTCCAAAAAAAGGCAAATATTCTCTTCATACGAAGCTATTCAAAGTTGGGCTGTTCTTTGTCAAAGTAGTTTGGACCAAGTTTCCGTTGCTCCAATAATGAGTAGAACTTTTTGAGAATTATTGAAAAACTATATTTACACCTTATTAACTTTATATTGGTCCATAAAAAGGCCGGTATTCATTCTAAAAGCTTTAAATCTCAATTTAAACCTTCATACGAATCTATTGAAAGTTTGGACGATCTTTGTAGTAGAAGTTTGCACAAGTTCTCCGTTGGATCAAAAATGGGTCTAACGTTCTTATATTAGGTTTATTACTATATTTATATCTTTATCACTTCATATTGGTCCAAAAAAAGGCCAATATTCTCTTCATACGAAGCTATTCAAAGTTGGGCTGTTCTTTGTCAAAGTAGTTTGGACCAAGTTTCCGCTGCCCCATTAATGGGTCAAACTTTTTGAGAATAATTTAAAAACTATATTTACACATATATAATTTGTTATTGGTCCAAAAAAAGGCCGGTATTCATTCTAAAAGCGTTAAATCTCAATTTAAACCTTCATACGAATCTATTGAAAGTTTGGACGATCTTTGTAGTAGAAGTTTGCACAAGTTTTCCGTTGGATCAAAAATGGGTCTAACGTTCTTATATTAGGTTTATTACTATATTTATATCTTTATCACTTCATATTGGTCCAAAAAAAGTCCAATATTCTCTTCATACGAAGCTATTCAAAGTTGGGTTGTTCTTTGTCAAAGTAGTTTGGACCAAGTTTCCGTTGCTCCAATAATGGGTATAACTTTTTGAGAATTATTTAAAAACTATATTTACACCTTATTAACTTTATATTGGTCCATAAAAAGGCAGGTATTCATTCTAAAAGCTTTAAATCTCAATTTAAACCTTCATACGAATCTATTGAAAGTTTGGACGATCTTTGTCGTAGAAGTTTGCACAAGTTTTCCGTTGGATCAAAAATGGGTCTAACGTTCTTCTATTAGGTTTATTACTATATTCATATCTTTATCACTTCATATTGGTCCAAAAAAAGGCCGATATTCTCTTCATACGAAGCTATTCAAAGTTGGGCAGTTCTTTGTCAAAGTAGTTTGGACCAAGTTTCCGCTGCTCCATTAATGGGTCTAACTTTTTGAGAATAATTTAAAAACTATATTTACACCTTTATAACTTTATATTGGTCCAAAAAAAGGTTGGTATTCATTCTAAAAGCTTTAAATCTCAATTTAAACCTTCATACGAATCTATTGAAAGTTTGGACGATCTTTGTAGTAGAAGTTTGCACAAGGTTTCCGTTGGATCAAAAATGGGTCTAACGTTCTTATATTAGGTTTATTACTATATTTATATCTTTATCACTTCATATTGGTCCAAAAAAAAGCAAATATTCTCTTCATACGAAGCTATTCAAAGTTGGGCTGTTCTTTGTCAAAGTAGTTTGGACCAAGTTTCCGTTGCTCCAATAATGAGTAGAACTTTTTGAGAATTATTTAAAAACTATATTTACACCTTATTAACTTTATATTGGTCCATAAAAAGGCCGGTATTCATTCTAAAAGCTTTAAATCTCAATTTAAACCTTCATACGAATCTATTGAAAGTTTGGACGATCTTTGTAGTAGAAGTTTGCACAAGTTCTCCGTTGGATAAAAAATGGGTCTAACGTTCTTATATTAGGTTTATTACTATATTTATATCTTTATCACTTCATATTGGTCCAAAAAAAGGCCAATATTCTCTTCATACGAAGCTATTCAAAGTTGGGCTGTTCTTTGTCAAAGTAGTTTGGACCAAGTTTCCGCTGCCCCATTAATGGGTCAAACTTTTTGAGAATAATTTAAAAACTATATTTACACCTATATAATTTGTTATTGGTCCAAAAAAAGGCCGGTATTCATTCTAAAAGCGTTAAATCTCAATTTAAACCTTCATACGAATCTATTGAAAGTTTGGACGATCTTTGTAGTAGAAGTTTGCACAAGTTTTCCGTTGGATCAAAAATGGGTCTAACGTTCTTATATTAGGTTTATTACTATATTTATATCTTTATCACTTCATATTGGTCCAAAAAAAGTCCAATATTCTCTTCATACGAAGCTATTCAAAGTTGGGTTGTTCTTTGTCAATGTAGTTTGGACCAAGTTTCCGTTGCTCCAATAATGGGTATAACTTTTTGAGAATTGTTTAAAAACTATATTTACACCTTATTAACTTTATATTGGTCCATAAAAAGGCCGGTATTCATTCTAAAAGATTTAAATCTCAATTTAAATCTTCATACGAATCTATTGAAAGTTTGGACGATCTTTGTAGTATAAGGTTGCACAAGTTTTCCGTTGGATCAAAAATGGGTCTAACGTTCTTATATTAGGTTTATTACTATATTTATATCTTTATCACTTCATATTGGTCCAAAAAAAGGCCAATATTCTCTTTATACGAAGCTATTCAAAGTTGGGCTGTTCTTTGTCAAAGTAGTTTGGACCAAGTTTCCGTTGCTCCAATAATGGGTATAACTTTTTGAGAATTATTTAAAAACTATATTTACACCTTATTAACTTTATATTGGTCCATAAAAAGGCCGGTATTCATTCTAAAAGCTTTAAATCTCAATTTAAACCTTCATACGAATCTAATGAAAGTTTGGACGATCTTTGTCGTAGAAGTTTGCACAAGTTTTCCGTTGGATCAAAAATGGGTCTAACGTTCTTATATTAGGTTTATTACTATATTTATATCTTTATCACTTCATATTGGTCCAAAAAAAAGCAAATATTCTCTTCATACGAAGCTATTCAAAGTTGGGCTGTTCTTTGTCAAAGTAGTTTGGACCAAGTTTCCGTTGCTCCAATAATGAGTAGAACTTTTTGAGAATTATTTAAAAACTATATTTACACCTTATTAACTTTATATTGGTCCATAAAAAGGCCGGTATTCATTCTAAAAGCTTTAAATCTCAATTTAAACCTTCATACGAATCTATTGAAAGTTTGGACGATCTTTGTAGTAGAAGTTTGCACAAGTTTTCCGTTGGATCAAAAATGGGTCTAACGTTCTTATATTAGGTTTATTACTATATTTATATCTTTATCACTTCATATTGGTCCAAAAAAAGGCCAATATTCTCTTTATACGAAGCTATTCAAAGTTGGGCTGTTCTTTGTCAAAGTAGTTTGGACCAAGTTTCCGTTGCTCCAATAATGGGTATAACTTTTTGAGAATTATTTAAAAACTATATTTACACCTTATTAACTTTATATTGGTCCATAAAAAGGCCGGTATTCATTCTAAAAGCTTTAAATCTCAATTTAAACCTTCATACGAATCTAATGAAAGTTTGGACGATCTTTGTCGTAGAAGTTTGCACAAGTTTTCCGTTGGATCAAAAATGGGTCTAACGTTCTTATATTAGGTTTATTACTATATTTATATCTTTATCACTTCATATTGGTCCAAAAAAAAGCAAATATTCTCTTCATACGAAGCTATTCAAAGTTGGGCTGTTCTTTGTCAAAGTAGTTTGGACCAAGTTTCCGTTGCTCCAATAATGAGTAGAACTTTTTGAGAATTATTTAAAAACTATATTTACACCTTATTAACTTTATATTGGTCCATAAAAAGGCCGGTATTCATTCTAAAAGCTTTAAATCTCAATTTAAACCTTCATACGAATCTATTGAAAGTTTGGACGATCTTTGTAGTAGAAGTTTGCACAAGTTCTCCGTTGGATAAAAAATGGGTCTAACGTTCTTATATTAGGTTTATTACTATATTTATATCTTTATCACTTCATATTGGTCCAAAAAAAGGCCAATATTCTCTTCATACGAAGCTATTCAAAGTTGGGCTGTTCTTTGTCAAAGTAGTTTGGACCAAGTTTCCGCTGCCCCATTAATGGGTCAAACTTTTTGAGAATAATTTAAAAACTATATTTACACCTATATAATTTGTTATTGGTCCAAAAAAAGGCCGGTATTCATTCTAAAAGCGTTAAATCTCAATTTAAACCTTCATACGAATCTATTGAAAGTTTGGACGATCTTTGTAGTAGAAGTTTGCACAAGTTTTCCGTTGGATCAAAAATGGGTCTAACGTTCTTATATTAGGTTTATTACTATATTTATATCTTTATCACTTCATATTGGTCCAAAAAAAGTCCAATATTCTCTTCATACGAAGCTATTCAAAGTTGGGTTGTTCTTTGTCAATGTAGTTTGGACCAAGTTTCCGTTGCTCCAATAATGGGTATAACTTTTTGAGAATTGTTTAAAAACTATATTTACACCTTATTAACTTTATATTGGTCCATAAAAAGGCCGGTATTCATTCTAAAAGATTTAAATCTCAATTTAAATCTTCATACGAATCTATTGAAAGTTTGGACGATCTTTGTAGTATAAGGTTGCACAAGTTTTCCGTTGGATCAAAAATGGGTCTAACGTTCTTATATTAGGTTTATTACTATATTTATATCTTTATCACTTCATATTGGTCCAAAAAAAGGCCAATATTCTCTTTATACGAAGCTATTCAAAGTTGGGCTGTTCTTTGTCAAAGTAGTTTGGACCAAGTTTCCGTTGCTCCAATAATGGGTATAACTTTTTGAGAATTATTTAAAAACTATATTTACACCTTATTAACTTTATATTGGTCCATAAAAAGGCCGGTATTCATTCTAAAAGCTTTAAATCTCAATTTAAACCTTCATACGAATCTAATGAAAGTTTGGACGATCTTTGTCGTAGAAGTTTGCACAAGTTTTCCGTTGGATCAAAAATGGGTCTAACGTTCTTCTATTAGGTTTATTACTATATTCATATATTTATCACTTCATATTGGTCCAAAAAAAGGCCAATATTCTCTTCATACGAAGCTATTCAAAGTTGGGCAGTTCTTTGTCAAAGTAGTTTGGACCAAGTTTCCGCTGCTCCATTAATGGGTCTAACTTTTTGAGAATAATTTAAAAACTATATTTACACCTTTATAACTTTATATTGGTCCAAAAAAAGGTCGGTATTCATTCTAAAAGCTTTAAATCTCAATTTAAACCTTCATACGAATCTATTGAAAGGTTGGACGATCTTTGTAGTAGAAGTTTGCACAAGGTTTCCGTTGGATCAAAAATGGGTCTAACGTTCTTATATTAGGTTTATTACTATATTTATATCTTTATCACTTCATATTGGTCCAAAAAAAGGCAAATATTCTCTTCATACGAAGCTATTCAAAGTTGGGCTGTTCTTTGTCAAAGTAGTTTGGACCAAGTTTCCGTTGCTCCAATAATGAGTAGAACTTTTTGAGAATTATTTAAAAACTATATTTACACCTTATTAACTTTATATTGGTCCATAAAAAGGCCGGTATTCATTCTAAAAGCTTTAAATCTCAATTTAAACCTTCATACGAATCTATTGAAAGTTTGGACGATCTTTGTAGTAGAAGTTTGCACAAGTTCTCCGTTGGATCAAAAATGGGTCTAACGTTCTTATATTAGGTTTATTACTATATTTATATCTTTATCACTTCATATTGGTCCAAAAAAAGGCAAATATTCTCTTCATACGAAGCTATTCAAAGTTGGGCTGTTCTTTGTCAAAGTAGTTTGGACCAAGTTTCCGTTGCTCCAATAATGAGTAGAACTTTTTGAGAATTATTTAAAAACTATATTTACACCTTATTAACTTTATATTGGTCCATAAAAAGGCCGGTATTCATTCTAAAAGCTTTAAATCTCAATTTAAACCTTCATACGAATCTATTGAAAGTTTGGACGATCTTTGTAGTAGAAGTTTGCACAAGTTCTCCGTTGGATCAAAAATGGGTCTAACGTTCTTATATTAGGTTTATTACTATATTTATATCTTTATCACTTCATATTGGTCCAAAAAAAGGCCAATATTCTCTTCATACGAAGCTATTCAAAGTTGGGCTGTTCTTTGTCAAAGTAGTTTGGACCAAGTTTCCGCTGCCCCATTAATGGGTCAAACTTTTTGAGAATAATTTTAAAACTATATTTACACCTATATAATTTGTTATTGGTCCAAAAAAAGGCCTGTATTCATTCTAAAAGCGTTAAATCTCAATTTAAACCTTCATACGAATCTATTGAAAGTTTGGACGATCTTTGTAGTAGAAGTTTGCACAAGTTTTCCGTTGGATCAAAAATGGGTCTAACGTTCTTATATTAGGTTTATTACTATATTTATATCTTTATCACTTCATATTGGTCCAAAAAAAGTCCAATATTCTCTTCATACGAAGCTATTCAAAGTTGGGCTGTTCTTTGTCAAAGTAGTTTGGACCAAGTTTCCGTTGCTCCAATAATGGGTATAACTTTTTGAGAATTATTTAAAAACTATATTTACACCTTATTAACTTTATATTGGTCCATAAAAAGGCCGGTATTCATTCTAAAAGCTTTAAATCTCAATTTAAACCTTCATACGAATCTAATGAAAGTTTGGACGATCTTTGTCGTAGAAGTTTGCACAAGTTTTCCGTTGGATCAAAAATGGGTCTAACGTTCTTCTATTAGGTTTATTACTATATTCATATATTTATCACTTCATATTGGTCCAAAAAAAGGCCAATATTCTCTTCATACGAAGCTATTCAAAGTTGGGCAGTTCTTTGTCAAAGTAGTTTGGACCAAGTTTCCGCTGCTCCATTAATGGGTCTAACTTTTTGAGAATAATTTAAAAACTATATTTACACCTTTATAACTTTATATTGGTCCAAAAAAAGGTCGGTATTCATTCTAAAAGCTTTAAATCTCAATTTAAACCTTCATACGAATCTATTGAAAGGTTGGACGATCTTTGTAGTAGAAGTTTGCACAAGGTTTCCGTTGGATCAAAAATGGGTCTAACGTTCTTATATTAGGTTTATTACTATATTTATATCTTTATCACTTCATATTGGTCCAAAAAAAGGCAAATATTCTCTTCATACGAAGCTATTCAAAGTTGGGCTGTTCTTTGTCAAAGTAGTTTGGACCAAGTTTCCGTTGCTCCAATAATGAGTAGAACTTTTTGAGAATTATTTAAAAACTATATTTACACCTTATTAACTTTATATTGGTCCATAAAAAGGCCGGTATTCATTCTAAAAGCTTTAAATCTCAATTTAAACCTTCATACGAATCTATTGAAAGTTTGGACGATCTTTGTAGTAGAAGTTTGCACAAGTTCTCCGTTGGATCAAAAATGGGTCTAACGTTCTTATATTAGGTTTATTACTATATTTATATCTTTATCACTTCATATTGGTCCAAAAAAAGGCAAATATTCTCTTCATACGAAGCTATTCAAAGTTGGGCTGTTCTTTGTCAAAGTAGTTTGGACCAAGTTTCCGTTGCTCCAATAATGAGTAGAACTTTTTGAGAATTATTTAAAAACTATATTTACACCTTATTAACTTTATATTGGTCCATAAAAAGGCCGGTATTCATTCTAAAAGCTTTAAATCTCAATTTAAACCTTCATACGAATCTATTGAAAGTTTGGACGATCTTTGTAGTAGAAGTTTGCACAAGTTCTCCGTTGGATCAAAAATGGGTCTAACGTTCTTATATTAGGTTTATTACTATATTTATATCTTTATCACTTCATATTGGTCCAAAAAAAGGCCAATATTCTCTTCATACGAAGCTATTCAAAGTTGGGCTGTTCTTTGTCAAAGTAGTTTGGACCAAGTTTCCGCTGCCCCATTAATGGGTCAAACTTTTTGAGAATAATTTTAAAACTATATTTACACCTATATAATTTGTTATTGGTCCAAAAAAAGGCCTGTATTCATTCTAAAAGCGTTAAATCTCAATTTAAACCTTCATACGAATCTATTGAAAGTTTGGACGATCTTTGTAGTAGAAGTTTGCACAAGTTTTCCGTTGGATCAAAAATGGGTCTAACGTTCTTATATTAGGTTTATTACTATATTTATATCTTTATCACTTCATATTGGTCCAAAAAAAGTCCAATATTCTCTTCATACGAAGCTATTCAAAGTTGGGTTGTTCTTTGTCAAAGTAGTTTGGACCAAGTTTCCGTTGCTCCAATAATGGGTATAACTTTTTGAGAATTGTTTAAAAACTATATTTACACCTTATTAACTTTATATTGGTCCATAAAAAGGCCGGTATTCATTCTAAAAGCTTTAAATCTCAATTTAAATCTTCATACGAATCTATTGAAAGTTTGGACGATCTTTGTAGTATAAGGTTGCACAAGTTTTCCGTTGGATCAAAAATGGGTCTAACGTTCTTATATTAGGTTTATTACTATATTTATATCTTTATCACTTCATATTGGTCCAAAAAAAGGCCAATATTCTCTTCATACGAAGCTATTCAAAGTTGGGCTGTTCTTTGTCAAAGTAGTTTGGACCAAGTTTCCGTTGCTCCAATAATGGGTATAACTTTTTGAGAATTATTTAAAAACTATATTTACACCTTATTAACTTTATATTGGTCCATAAAAAGGCCGGTATTCATTCTAAAAGCTTTAAATCTCAATTTAAACCTTCATACGAATCTATTGAAAGTTTGGACGATCTTTGTCGTAGAAGTTTGCACAAGTTTTCCGTTGGATCAAAAATGGGTCTAACGTTCTTCTATTAGGTTTATTACTATATTCATATCTTTATCACTTCATATTGGTCCAAAAAAAGGCCAATATTCTCTTCATACGAAGCTATTCAAAGTTGGGCAGTTCTTTGTCAAAGTAGTTTGGACCAAGTTTCCGCTGCTCCATTAATGGGTCTAACTTTTTGAGAATAATTTAAAAACTATATTTACACCTTTATAACTTTATATTGGTCCAAAAAAAGGTCGGTATTCATTCTAAAAGCTTTAAATCTCAATTTAAACCTTCATACGAATCTATTGAAAGTTTGGACGATCTTTGTAGTAGAAGTTTGCACATGGTTTCCGTTGGATCAAAAATGGGTCTAACGTTCTTATATTAGGTTTATTACTATATTTATATCTTTATCACTTCATATTGGTCCAAAAAAAGGCAAATATTCTCTTCATACGAAGCTATTCAAAGTTGGGCTGTTCTTTGTCAAAGTAGTTTGGACCAAGTTTCCGTTGCTCCAATAATGAGTAGAACTTTTTGAGAATTATTTAAAAACTATATTTACACCTTATTAACTTTATATTGGTCCATAAAAAGGCCGGTATTCATTCTAAAAGCTTTAAATCTCAATTTAAACCTTCATACGAATCTATTGAAAGTTTGGACGATCTTTGTAGTAGAAGTTTGCACAAGTTCTCCGTTGGATCAAAAATGGGTCTAACGTTCTTATATTAGGTTTATTACTATATTTATATCTTTATCACTTCATATTGGTCCAAAAAAAGGCAAATATTCTCTTCATACGAAGCTATTCAAAGTTGGGCTGTTCTTTGTCAAAGTAGTTTGGACCAAGTTTCCGTTGCTCCAATAATGAGTAGAACTTTTTGAGAATTATTTAAAAACTATATTTACACCTTATTAACTTTATATTGGTCCATAAAAAGGCCGGTATTCATTCTAAAAGCTTTAAATCTCAATTTAAACCTTCATACGAATCTATTGAAAGTTTGGACGATCTTTGTAGTAGAAGTTTGCACAAGTTCTCCGTTGGATCAAAAATGGGTCTAACGTTCTTATATTAGGTTTATTACTATATTTATATCTTTATCACTTCATATTGGTCCAAAAAAAGGCCAATATTCTCTTCATACGAAGCTATTCAAAGTTGGGCTGTTCTTTGTCAAAGTAGTTTGGACCAAGTTTCCGCTGCCCCATTAATGGGTCAAACTTTTTGAGAATAATTTAAAAACTATATTTACACCTATATAATTTGTTATTGGTCCAAAAAAAGGCCGGTATTCATTCTAAAAGCGTTAAATCTCAATTTAAACCTTCATACGAATCTATTGAAAGTTTGGACGATCTTTGTAGTAGAAGTTTGCACAAGTTTTCCGTTGGATCAAAAATGGGTCTAACGTTCTTATATTAGGTTTATTACTATATTTATATCTTTATCACTTCATATTGGTCCAAAAAAAGTCCAATATTCTCTGCATACGAAGCTATTCAAAGTTGGGTTGTTCTTTGTCAAAGTAGTTTGGACCAAGTTTCCGTTGCTCCAATAATGGGTATAACTTTTTGAGAATTGTTTAAAAACTATATTTACACCTTATTAACTTTATATTGGTCCATAAAAAGGCCGGTATTCATTCTAAAAGCTTTAAATCTCAATTTAAATCTTCATACGAATCTATTGAAAGTTTGGACGATCTTTGTAGTATAAGGTTGCACAAGGTTTCCGTTGGATCAAAAATGGGTCTAACGTTCTTATATTAGGTTTATTACTATATTTATATCTTTATCACTTCATATTGGTCCAAAAAAAGGCCAATATTCTCTTCATACGAAGCTATTCAAAGTTGGGCTGTTCTTTGTCAAAGTAGTTTGGACCAAGTTTCCGTTGCTCCAATAATGGGTATAACTTTTTGAGAATTATTTAAAAACTATATTTACACCTTATTAACTTTATATTGGTCCATAAAAAGGCCGGTATTCATTCTAAAAGCTTTAAATCTCAATTTAAACCTTCATACGAATCTATTGAAAGTTTGGACGATCTTTGTCGTAGAAGTTTGCACAAGTTTTCCGTTGGATCAAAAATGGGTCTAACGTTCTTCTATTAGGTTTATTACTATATTCATATCTTTATCACATCATATTGGTCCAAAAAAAGGCCAATATTCTCTTCATACGAAGCTATTCAAAGTTGGGCAGTTCTTTGTCAAAGTAGTTTGGACCAAGTTTCCGCTGCTCCATTAATGGGTCTAACTTTTTGAGAATAATTTAAAAACTATATTTACACCTTTATAACTTTATATTGGTCCAAAAAAAGGTCGGTATTCATTCTAAAAGCTTTAAATCTCAATTTAAACCTTCATACGAATCTATTGAAAGTTTGGACGATCTTTGTAGTAGAAGTTTGCACAAGGTTTCCGTTGGATCAAAAATGGGTCTAACGTTCTTATATTAGGTTTATTACTATATTTATATCTTTATCACTTCATATTGGTCCAAAAAAAGGCAAATATTCTCTTCATACGAAGCTATTGAAAGTTGGGCTGTTCTTTGTCAAAGTAGTTTGGACCAAGTTTCCGTTGCTCCAATAATGAGTAGAACTTTTTGAGAATTATTTAAAAACTATATTTACACCTTATTAACTTTATATTGGTCCATAAAAAGGCCGGTATTCATTCTAAAAGCTTTAAATCTCAATTTAAACCTTCATACGAATCTATTGAAAGTTTGGACGATCTTTGTAGTAGAAGTTTGCACAAGTTCTCCGTTGGATCAAAAATGGGTCTAACGTTCTTATATTAGGTTTATTACTATATTTATATCTTTATCACTTCATATTGGTCCAAAAAAAAGCCAATATTCTCTTCATACGAAGCTATTCAAAGTTGGGCTGTTCTTTGTAAAAGTAGTTTGAACCAAGTTTCCGCTGCCCCATTAATGGGTCTAACTTTTTGAGAATAATTTAAAAACTATATTTACACCTATATAATTTGTTATTGGTCCAAAAAAAGGCCGGTATTCATTCTAAAAGCGTTAAATCTGAATTTAAACCTTCATACGAATCTATTGAAAGTTTGGACGATCTTTGTAGTAGAAGTTTGCACAAGTTTTCCGTTGGATCAAAAATGGGTCTAACGTTCTTATATTAGGTTTATTACTATATTTATATCTTTATCACTTCATATTGGTCCAAAAAAAGTCCAATATTCTCTTCATACGAAGCTATTCAAAGTTGGGTTGTTCTTTGTCAAAGTAGTTTGGACCAAGTTTCCGTTGCTCCAATAATGGGTATAACTTTTTGAGAATTATTTAAAAACTATATTTACACCTTATTAACTATATATTGGTCCATAAAAAGGCCGGTATTCATTCTAAAAGCTTTAAATCTCAATTTAAATCTTCATGCGAATCTATTGAAAGTTTGGGCGATCTTTGTAGTATAAGGTTGCACAAGTTTTCCGTTGGATCAAAAATGGGTCTAACGTTCTTATATTAGGTTTATTACTATATTTATATCTTTATCACTTCATATTGGTCCAAAAAAAGGCAAATATTCTCTTCATACGAAGCTATTCAAAGTTGGGCTGTTCTTTGTCAAAGTAGTTTGGACCAAGTTTCCGTTGCTCCAATAATGGGTAGAACTTTTTGAGAATTATTTAAAAACTATATGTACACCTTATTAACTTGATATTGGTCCATAAAAAGGCCGGTATTCATTCTAAAAGCTTTAAATCTCAATTTAAACCTTCATACGAATCTATTGAAAGTTTAGACGATCTTTGTAGTAGAAGTTTGCACAAGTTCTCCGTTGGATCAAAAATGGGTCTAACGTTCTTATATTAGGTTTATTACTATATTTATATCTTTATCACTTCATATTGGTCCAAAAAAAGGCCAATATTCTCTTCATATGAAGCTATTCAAAGTTGGGCAGTTCTTTGTCAAAGTAGTTTGGACCAAGTTTCCGCTGCTCCATTAATGGGTTTAACTTTTTGAGAATAATTTAAAAACTATATTTACACCTATATAATTTGTTATTGGTCCAAAAAAAGGCCGGTATTCATTCTAAAAGCTTTAAATCTCAATTTAAACCTTCATACGAATCTATTGAAAGTTTGGACGATCTTTGTAGTAGAAGTTTGCACAAGTTTTCCGTTGGATCAAAAATGGGTCTAACGTTCTTATATTAGGTTTATTACTATATTTATATCTTTATCACTTCATATTGGTCCAAAAAAAGTCCAATATTCTCTTCATACGAAGCTATTCAAAGTTGGGTTGTTCTTTGTCATAGTAGTTTGGACCAAGTTTCCGTTGCTCCAATAATGAGTAGAACTTTTTGAGAATTATTTAAAAACTATAATTACACCTTATTAACTTTATATTGGTCCATAAAAAGGCCGGTATTCATTCTAAAAGCTTTAAATCTCAATTTAAATCTTCATACGAATCTATTGAAAGTTTGGACGATCTTTGTAGTATAAGGTTGCACAAGTTCTCCGTTGGATCAAAAATGGGTCTAACGTTCTTATATTAGGTTTATTACTATATTTATATCTTTATCACTTCATATTGGTCCAAAAAAAGGCCAATATTCTCTTCATACGAAGCTATTCAAAGTTGGGCAGTTCTTTGTCAAAGTAGTTTGGACCAAGTTTCCGCTGCTCCATTAATGGGTTTAACTTTTTGAGAATAATTTAAAAACTATATTTACACCTATATAATTTGTTATTGGTCCAAAAAAAGGCCGGTATTCATTCTAAAAGCTTTAAATCTCAATTTAAACCTTCATACGAATCTATTGAAAGTTTGGACGATCTTTGTAGTAGAAGTTTGCACAAGTTTTCCGTTGGATCAAAAATGGGTCTAACGTTCTTATATTAGGTTTATTACTATATTTATATCTTTATCACTTCATATTGGTCCAAAAAAAGTCCAATATTCTCTTCATACGAAGCTATTCAAAGTTGGGCTGTTCTTTGTCAAAGTAGTTTGGACCAAGTTTCCGTTGCTCCAATAATGAGTAGAACTTTTTGAGAATTATTTAAAAACTATATTTACACCTTATTAACTTTATATTGGTCCATAAAAAGGCCGGTATTCATTCTAAAAGCTTTAAATCTCAATTTAAACCTTCATACGAATCTATTGAAAGTTTGGACGATCTTTGTAGTAGAAGTTTGCACAAGTTCTCCGTTGGATCAAAAATGGGTCTAACGTTCTTATATTAGGTTTATTACTATATTTATATCTTTATCACTTCATATTGGTCCAAAAAAAGGCCAATATTCTCTTCATACGAAGCTAATCAAAGTTGGGCAGTTCTTTGTCAAAGTAGTTTGGACCAAGTTTCCGCTGCTCCATTAATGGGTCTAACTTTTTGAGAATAATTTAAAAACTATATTTACACCTTTATAACTTTATATTGGTCCAAAAAAAGGCCGGTATTCATTCTAAAAGCTTTAAATCTCAATTTAAACCTTCATACGAATCTATTGAAAGTTTAGACGATCTTTGTAGTAGAAGTTTGCACAAGTTCTCCGTTGGATCAAAAATGGGTCTAACGTTCTTATATTAGGTTTATTACTATATTTATATCTTTATCACTTCATATTGGTCCAAAAAAAGGCCAATATTCTCTTCATATGAAGCTATTCAAAGTTGGGCAGTTCTTTGTCAAAGTAGTTTGGACCAAGTTTCCGCTGCTCCATTAATGGGTTTAACTTTTTGAGAATAATTTAAAAACTATATTTACACCTATATAATTTGTTATTGGTCCAAAAAAAGGCCGGTATTCATTCTAAAAGCTTTAAATCTCAATTTAAACCTTCATACGAATCTATTGAAAGTTTGGACGATCTTTGTAGTAGAAGTTTGCACAAGTTTTCCGTTGGATCAAAAATGGGTCTAACGTTCTTATATTAGGTTTATTACTATATTTATATCTTTATCACTTCATATTGGTCCAAAAAAAGTCCAATATTCTCTTCATACGAAGCTATTCAAAGTTGGGTTGTTCTTTGTCATAGTAGTTTGGACCAAGTTTCCGTTGCTCCAATAATGAGTAGAACTTTTTGAGAATTATTTAAAAACTATAATTACACCTTATTAACTTTATATTGGTCCATAAAAAGGCCGGTATTCATTCTAAAAGCTTTAAATCTCAATTTAAATCTTCATACGAATCTATTGAAAGTTTGGACGATCTTTGTAGTATAAGGTTGCACAAGTTCTCCGTTGGATCAAAAATGGGTCTAACGTTCTTATATTAGGTTTATTACTATATTTATATCTTTATCACTTCATATTGGTCCAAAAAAAGGCCAATATTCTCTTCATACGAAGCTATTCAAAGTTGGGCAGTTCTTTGTCAAAGTAGTTTGGACCAAGTTTCCGCTGCTCCATTAATGGGTTTAACTTTTTGAGAATAATTTAAAAACTATATTTACACCTATATAATTTGTTATTGGTCCAAAAAAAGGCCGGTATTCATTCTAAAAGCTTTAAATCTCAATTTAAACCTTCATACGAATCTATTGAAAGTTTGGACGATCTTTGTAGTAGAAGTTTGCACAAGTTTTCCGTTGGATCAAAAATGGGTCTAACGTTCTTATATTAGGTTTATTACTATATTTATATCTTTATCACTTCATATTGGTCCAAAAAAAGTCCAATATTCTCTTCATACGAAGCTATTCAAAGTTGGGCTGTTCTTTGTCAAAGTAGTTTGGACCAAGTTTCCGTTGCTCCAATAATGAGTAGAACTTTTTGAGAATTATTTAAAAACTATATTTACACCTTATTAACTTTATATTGGTCCATAAAAAGGCCGGTATTCATTCTAAAAGCTTTAAATCTCAATTTAAACCTTCATACGAATCTATTGAAAGTTTGGACGATCTTTGTAGTAGAAGTTTGCACAAGTTCTCCGTTGGATCAAAAATGGGTCTAACGTTCTTATATTAGGTTTATTACTATATTTATATCTTTATCACTTCATATTGGTCCAAAAAAAGGCCAATATTCTCTTCATACGAAGCTAATCAAAGTTGGGCAGTTCTTTGTCAAAGTAGTTTGGACCAAGTTTCCGCTGCTCCATTAATGGGTCTAACTTTTTGAGAATAATTTAAAAACTATATTTACACCTTTATAACTTTATATTGGTCCAAAAAAAGGTCGGTATTCATTCTAAAAGCTTTAAATCTCAATTTAAACCTTCATACGAATCTATTGAAAGTTTGGACGATCTTTGTAGTAGAAGTTTGCACAAGGTTTCCGTTGGATCAAAAATGGGTCTAACGTTCTTATATTAGGTTTATTACTATATTTATATCTTTATCACTTCATATTGGTCCAAAAAAAGGCAAATATTCTCTTCATACGAAGCTATTCAAAGTTGGGCTGTTCTTTGTCAAAGTAGTTTGGACCAAGTTTCCGTTGCTCCAATAATGAGTAGAACTTTTTGAGAATTATTTAAAAACTATATTTACACCTTTATAACTTTATATTGGTCCAAAAAAAGGTCGGTATTCATTCTAAAAGCTTTAAATCTCAATTTAAACCTTCATACGAATCTATTGAAAGTTTGGACGATCTTTGTAGTAGAAGTTTGCACAAGGTTTCCGTTGGATCAAAAATGGGTCTAACATTCTTATATTAGGTTTATTACTATATTTATATCTTTATCACTTCATATTGGTCCAAAAAAAGGCAAATATTCTCTTCATACGAAGCTATTCAAAGTTGGGTTGTTCTTTGTCAAAGTAGTTTGGACCAAGTTTCCGTTGCTCCAATAATGAGTAGAACTTTTTGAGAATTATTTAAAAACTATATTTACACCTTATTAACTTTATATTGGTCCATAAAAAGGCCGGTATTCATTCTAAAAGCTTTATATCACAATTTAAATCTTCATACGAATCTATTGAAAGTTTGGACGATCTTTGTAGTATAAGGTTGCACAAGTTTTCCGTTGGATCAAAAATGGGTCTAACGTTCTTATATTAGGTTTATTACTATATTTATATCTTTATCACTTCATATTGGTCCAAAAAAAGTCCAATATTCTCTTCATACGAAGCTATTCAAAGTTGGGCTGTTCTTTGTCAAAGTAGTTTGGACCAAGTTTCCGTTGCTCCAATAATGAGTAGAACTTTTTGAGAATTATTTAAAAACTATATTTACACCTTATTAACTTTATATTGGTCCATAAAAAGGCCGGTATTCATTCTAAAAGCTTTAAATCTCAATTTAAACCTTCATACGAATCTATTGAAAGTTTGGACGATCTTTGTAGTAGAAGTTTGCACAAGTTCTCCGTTGGATCAAAAATGGGTCTAACGTTCTTATATTAGGTTTATTACTATATTTATATCTTTATCACTTCATATTGGTCCAAAAAAAGGCCAATATTCTCTTCATACGAAGCTAATCAAAGTTGGGCAGTTCTTTGTCAAAGTAGTTTGGACCAAGTTTCCGCTGCTCCATTAATGGGTCTAACTTTTTGAGAATAATTTAAAAACTATATTTACACCTTTATAACTTTATATTGGTCCAAAAAAAGGTCGGTATTCATTCTAAAAGCTTTAAATCTCAATTTAAACCTTCATACGAATCTATTGAAAGTTTGGACGATCTTTGTAGTAGAAGTTTGCACAAGGTTTCCGTTGGATCAAAAATGGGTCTAACGTTCTTATATTAGGTTTATTACTATATTTATATCTTTATCACTTCATATTGGTCCAAAAAAAGGCAAATATTCTCTTCATACGAAGCTATTCAAAGTTGGGCTGTTCTTTGTCAAAGTAGTTTGGACCAAGTTTCCGTTGCTCCAATAATGAGTAGAACTTTTTGAGAATTATTTAAAAACTATATTTACACCTTTATAACTTTATATTGGTCCAAAAAAAGGTCGGTATTCATTCTAAAAGCTTTAAATCTCAATTTAAACCTTCATACGAATCTATTGAAAGTTTGGACGATCTTTGTAGTAGAAGTTTGCACAAGGTTTCCGTTGGATCAAAAATGGGTCTAACATTCTTATATTAGGTTTATTACTATATTTATATCTTTATCACTTCATATTGGTCCAAAAAAAGGCAAATATTCTCTTCATACGAAGCTATTCAAAGTTGGGTTGTTCTTTGTCAAAGTAGTTTGGACCAAGTTTCCGTTGCTCCAATAATGAGTAGAACTTTTTGAGAATTATTTAAAAACTATATTTACACCTTATTAACTTTATATTGGTCCATAAAAAGGCCGGTATTCATTCTAAAAGCTTTATATCACAATTTAAATCTTCATACGAATCTATTGAAAGTTTGGACGATCTTTGTAGTATAAGGTTGCACAAGTTCTCCGTTGGATCAAAAATGGGTCTAACGTTCTTATATTAGGTTTATTACTATATTTATATCTTTATCACTTCATATTGGTCCAAAAAAAGGCCAATATTCTCTTCATACGAAGCTATTCAAAGTTGGGCAGTTCTTTGTCAAAGTAGTTTGGACCAAGTTTCCGCTGCTCCATTAATGGGTCTAACTTTTTGAGAATAATTTAAAAACTATATTTACACCTTTATAACTTTATATTGGTCCAAAAAAAGGTCGGTATTCATTCTAAAAGCTTTAAATCTCAATTTAAACCTTCATACGAATCTATTGAAAGTTTGGACGATCTTTGTAGTAGAAGTTTGCACAAGGTTTCCGTTGGATCAAAAATGGGTCTAACGTTCTTATATTAGGTTTATTACTATATTTATATCTTTATCACTTCATATTGGTCCAAAAAAAGGCAAATATTCTCTTCATACGAAGCTATTCAAAGTTGGGCAGTTCTTTGTCAAAGTAGTTTGGACCAAGTTTCCGCTGCTCCATTAATGGGTTTAACTTTTTGAGAATAATTTAAAAACTATATTTACACCTATATAATTTGTTATTGGTCCAAAAAAAGGCCGGTATTCATTCTAAAAGCTTTAAATCTCAATTTAAACCTTCATACGAATCTATTGAAAGTTTGGACGATCTTTGTAGTAGAAGTTTGCACAAGTTTTCCGTTGGATCAAAAATGGGTCTAACGTTCTTATATTAGGTTTATTACTATATTTATATCTTTATCACTTCATATTGGTCCAAAAAAAGTCCAATATTCTCTTCATACGAAGCTATTCAAAGTTGGGTTGTTCTTTGTCATAGTAGTTTGGACCAAGTTTCCGTTGCTCCAATAATGAGTAGAACTTTTTGAGAATTATTTAAAAACTATAATTACACCTTATTAACTTTATATTGGTCCATAAAAAGGCCGGTATTCATTCTAAAAGCTTTAAATCTCAATTTAAATCTTCATACGAATCTATTGAAAGTTTGGACGATCTTTGTAGTATAAGGTTGCACAAGTTCTCCGTTGGATCAAAAATGGGTCTAACGTTCTTATATTAGGTTTATTACTATATTTATATCTTTATCACTTCATATTGGTCCAAAAAAAGGCCAATATTCTCTTCATACGAAGCTATTCAAAGTTGGGCAGTTCTTTGTCAAAGTAGTTTGGACCAAGTTTCCGCTGCTCCATTAATGGGTTTAACTTTTTGAGAATAATTTAAAAACTATATTTACACCTATATAATTTGTTATTGGTCCAAAAAAAGGCCGGTATTCATTCTAAAAGCTTTAAATCTCAATTTAAACCTTCATACGAATCTATTGAAAGTTTGGACGATCTTTGTAGTAGAAGTTTGCACAAGTTTTCCGTTGGATCAAAAATGGGTCTAACGTTCTTATATTAGGTTTATTACTATATTTATATCTTTATCACTTCATATTGGTCCAAAAAAAGTCCAATATTCTCTTCATACGAAGCTATTCAAAGTTGGGCTGTTCTTTGTCAAAGTAGTTTGGACCAAGTTTCCGTTGCTCCAATAATGAGTAGAACTTTTTGAGAATTATTTAAAAACTATATTTACACCTTATTAACTTTATATTGGTCCATAAAAAGGCCGGTATTCATTCTAAAAGCTTTAAATCTCAATTTAAACCTTCATACGAATCTATTGAAAGTTTGGACGATCTTTGTAGTAGAAGTTTGCACAAGTTCTCCGTTGGATCAAAAATGGGTCTAACGTTCTTATATTAGGTTTATTACTATATTTATATCTTTATCACTTCATATTGGTCCAAAAAAAGGCCAATATTCTCTTCATACGAAGCTAATCAAAGTTGGGCAGTTCTTTGTCAAAGTAGTTTGGACCAAGTTTCCGCTGCTCCATTAATGGGTCTAACTTTTTGAGAATAATTTAAAAACTATATTTACACCTTTATAACTTTATATTGGTCCAAAAAAAGGTCGGTATTCATTCTAAAAGCTTTAAATCTCAATTTAAACCTTCATACGAATCTATTGAAAGTTTGGACGATCTTTGTAGTAGAAGTTTGCACAAGGTTTCCGTTGGATCAAAAATGGGTCTAACGTTCTTATATTAGGTTTATTACTATATTTATATCTTTATCACTTCATATTGGTCCAAAAAAAGGCAAATATTCTCTTCATACGAAGCTATTCAAAGTTGGGCTGTTCTTTGTCAAAGTAGTTTGGACCAAGTTTCCGTTGCTCCAATAATGAGTAGAACTTTTTGAGAATTATTTAAAAACTATATTTACACCTTTATAACTTTATATTGGTCCAAAAAAAGGTCGGTATTCATTCTAAAAGCTTTAAATCTCAATTTAAACCTTCATACGAATCTATTGAAAGTTTGGACGATCTTTGTAGTAGAAGTTTGCACAAGGTTTCCGTTGGATCAAAAATGGGTCTAACATTCTTATATTAGGTTTATTACTATATTTATATCTTTATCACTTCATATTGGTCCAAAAAAAGGCAAATATTCTCTTCATACGAAGCTATTCAAAGTTGGGTTGTTCTTTGTCAAAGTAGTTTGGACCAAGTTTCCGTTGCTCCAATAATGAGTAGAACTTTTTGAGAATTATTTAAAAACTATATTTACACCTTATTAACTTTATATTGGTCCATAAAAAGGCCGGTATTCATTCTAAAAGCTTTATATCACAATTTAAATCTTCATACGAATCTATTGAAAGTTTGGACGATCTTTGTAGTATAAGGTTGCACAAGTTTTCCGTTGGATCAAAAATGGGTCTAACGTTCTTATATTAGGTTTATTACTATATTTATATCTTTATCACTTCATATTGGTCCAAAAAAAGTCCAATATTCTCTTCATACGAAGCTATTCAAAGTTGGGCTGTTCTTTGTCAAAGTAGTTTGGACCAAGTTTCCGTTGCTCCAATAATGAGTAGAACTTTTTGAGAATTATTTAAAAACTATATTTACACCTTATTAACTTTATATTGGTCCATAAAAAGGCCGGTATTCATTCTAAAAGCTTTAAATCTCAATTTAAACCTTCATACGAATCTATTGAAAGTTTGGACGATCTTTGTAGTAGAAGTTTGCACAAGTTCTCCGTTGGATCAAAAATGGGTCTAACGTTCTTATATTAGGTTTATTACTATATTTATATCTTTATCACTTCATATTGGTCCAAAAAAAGGCCAATATTCTCTTCATACGAAGCTAATCAAAGTTGGGCAGTTCTTTGTCAAAGTAGTTTGGACCAAGTTTCCGCTGCTCCATTAATGGGTCTAACTTTTTGAGAATAATTTAAAAACTATATTTACACCTTTATAACTTTATATTGGTCCAAAAAAAGGTCGGTATTCATTCTAAAAGCTTTAAATCTCAATTTAAACCTTCATACGAATCTATTGAAAGTTTGGACGATCTTTGTAGTAGAAGTTTGCACAAGGTTTCCGTTGGATCAAAAATGGGTCTAACGTTCTTATATTAGGTTTATTACTATATTTATATCTTTATCACTTCATATTGGTCCAAAAAAAGGCAAATATTCTCTTCATACGAAGCTATTCAAAGTTGGGCTGTTCTTTGTCAAAGTAGTTTGGACCAAGTTTCCGTTGCTCCAATAATGAGTAGAACTTTTTGAGAATTATTTAAAAACTATATTTACACCTTTATAACTTTATATTGGTCCAAAAAAAGGTCGGTATTCATTCTAAAAGCTTTAAATCTCAATATAAACCTTCATACGAATCTATTGAAAGTTTGGACGATCTTTGTAGTAGAAGTTTGCACAAGGTTTCCGTTGGATCAAAAATGGGTCTAACATTCTTATATTAGGTTTATTACTATATTTATATCTTTATCACTTCATATTGGTCCAAAAAAAGGCAAATATTCTCTTCATACGAAGCTATTCAAAGTTGGGTTGTTCTTTGTCAAAGTAGTTTGGACCAAGTTTCCGTTGCTCCAATAATGAGTAGAACTTTTTGAGAATTATTTAAAAACTATATTTACACCTTATTAACTTTATATTGGTCCATAAAAAGGCCGGTATTCATTCTAAAAGCTTTATATCACAATTTAAATCTTCATACGAATCTATTGAAAGTTTGGACGATCTTTGTAGTATAAGGTTGCACAAGTTCTCCGTTGGATCAAAAATGGGTCTAACGTTCTTATATTAGGTTTATTACTATATTTATATCTTTATCACTTCATATTGGTCCAAAAAAAGGCCAATATTCTCTTCATACGAAGCTATTCAAAGTTGGGCAGTTCTTTGTCAAAGTAGTTTGGACCAAGTTTCCGCTGCTCCATTAATGGGTCTAACTTTTTGAGAATAATTTAAAAACTATATTTACACCTTTATAACTTTATATTGGTCCAAAAAAAGGTCGGTATTCATTCTAAAAGCTTTAAATCTCAATTTAAACCTTCATACGAATCTATTGAAAGTTTGGACGATCTTTGTAGTAGAAGTTTGCACAAGGTTTCCGTTGGATCAAAAATGGGTCTAACGTTCTTATATTAGGTTTATTACTATATTTATATCTTTATCACTTCATATTGGTCCAAAAAAAGGCAAATATTCTCTTCATACGAAGCTATTCAAAGTTGGGCAGTTCTTTGTCAAAGTAGTTTGGACCAAGTTTCCGCTGCTCCATTAATGGGTTTAACTTTTTGAGAATAATTTAAAAACTATATTTACACCTATATAATTTGTTATTGGTCCAAAAAAAGGCCGGTATTCATTCTAAAAGCTTTAAATCTCAATTTAAACCTTCATACGAATCAATTGAAAGTTTGGACGATCTTTGTAGTAGAAGTTTGCACAAGTTTTCCGTTGGATCAAAAATGGGTCTACCGTTCTTATATTAGGTTTATTACTATATTTATATCTTTATCACTTCATATTGGTCCAAAAAAAGTCCAATATTCTCTTCATACGAAGCTATTCAAAGTTGGGTTGTTCTTTGTCAAAGTAGTTTGGACCAAGTTTCCGTTGCTCCAATAATGAGTAGAACTTTTTGAGAATTATTTAAAAACTATATTTACACCTTATTAACTTTATATTGGTCCATAAAAAGGCCGGTATTCGTTCTGAAAGCTTTAAATCTCAATTTAAACCTTCATACGAATCTATTGAAAGTTTGGACGATCTTTGTAGTAGAAGTTTGCACAAGTTCTCCGTTGGATCAAAAATGGGTCTAACGTTCTTATATTAGGTTTATTACTATATTTATATCTTTATCACTTCATATTGGTCCAAAAAAAGGCCAATATTCTCTTCATACGAAGCTATTCAAAGTTGGGCAGTTCTTTGTCAAAGTAGTTTGGACCAAGTTTCCGCTGCTCCATTAATGGGTCTAACTTTTTGAGAATAATTTAAAAACTATATTTACACCTTTATAACTTTATATTGGTCCAAAAAAAGGTCGGTATTCATTCTAAAAGCTTTAAATCTCAATTTAAACCTTCATACGAATCTATTGAAAGTTTGGACGATCTTTGTAGTAGAAGTTTGCACAAGGTTTCCGTTGGATCAAAAATGGGTCTAACGTTCTTATATTAGGTTTATTACTATATTTATATCTTTATCACTTCATATTGTTCCAAAAAAAGGCAAATATTCTCTTCATACGAAGCTATTCAAAGTTGGGTTGTTCTTTGTCAAAGTAGTTTGGACCAAGTTTCCGTTGCTCCAATAATGAGTAGAACTTTTTGAGAATTATTTAAAAACTATATTTACACCTTATTAACTTTATATTGGTCCATAAAAAGGCCGGTATTCGTTCTAAAAGCTTTAAATCACAATTTAAATCTTCATACGAATCTATTGAAAGTTTGGACGATCTTTGTAGTATAAGGTTGCACAAGTTCTCCGTTGGATCAAAAATGGGTCTAACGTTCTTATATTAGGTTTATTACTATATTTATATCTTTATCACTTCATATTGGTCCAAAAAAAGGCCAATATTCTCTTCATACGAAGCTATTCAAAGTTGGGCAGTTCTTTGTCAAAGTAGTTTGGACCAAGTTTCCGCTGCTCCATTAATGGGTCTAACTTTTTGAGAATAATTTAAAAACTATATTTACACCTTTATAACTTTATATTGGTCCAAAAAAAGGTCGGTATTCATTCTAAAAGCTTTAAATCTCAATTTAAACCTTCATACGAATCTATTGAAAGTTTGGACGATCTTTGTAGTAGAAGTTTGCACAAGGTTTCCGTTGGATCAAAAATGGGTCTAACGTTCTTATATTAGGTTTATTACTATATTTATATCTTTATCACTTCATATTGGTCCAAAAAAAGGCAAATATTCTCTTCATACGAAGCTATTCAAAGTTGGGCAGTTCTTTGTCAAAGTAGTTTGGACCAAGTTTCCGCTGCTCCATTAATGGGTTTAACTTTTTGAGAATAATTTAAAAACTATATTTACACCTATATAATTTGTTATTGGTCCAAAAAAAGGCCGGTATTCATTCTAAAAGCTATAAATCTCAATTTAAACCTTCATACGAATCTATTGAAAGTTTGACGATCTTTGTAGTAGAAGTTTGCACAAGTTTTCCGTTGGATCAAAAATGGGTCTACCGTTCTTATATTATGTTTATTACTATATTTATATCTTTATCACTTCATATTGGTCCAAAAAAAGTCCAATATTCTCTTCATACGAAGCTATTCAAAGTTGGGCTGTTCTTTGTCAAAGTAGTTTGGACCAAGTTTCCGTTGCTCCAATAATGAGTAGAACTTTTTGAGAATTATTTAAAAACTATATTTACACCTTATTAACTTTATATTGGTCCATAAAAAGGCCGGTATTCATTCTGAAAGCTTTAAATCTCAATTTAAACCTTCATACGAATCTATTGAAAGTTTGGACGATCTTTGTAGTAGAAGTTTGCACAAGTTCTCCGTTGGATCAAAAATGGGTCTAACGTTCTTATATTAGGTTTATTACTATATTTATATCTTTATCACTTCATATTGGTCCAAAAAAAGGCCAATATTCTCTTCATACGAAGCTATTCAAAGTTGGGCAGTTCTTTGTCAAAGTAGTTTGGACCAAGTTTCCGCTGCTCCATTAATGGGTCTAACTTTTTGAGAATAATTTAAAAACTATATTTACACCTTTATAACTTTATATTGGTCCAAAAAAAAGGTCGGTATTCATTCTAAAAGCTTTAAATCTCAATTTAAACCTTCATACGAATCTATTGAAAGTTTGGACGATCTTTGTAGTAGAAGTTTGCACAAGGTTTCCGTTGGATCAAAAATGGGTCTAACGTTCTTATATTAGGTTTATTACTATATTTATATCTTTATCACTTCATATTGGTCCAAAAAAAGGCAAATATTCTCTTCATACGAAGCTATTCAAAGTTGGGCTGTTCTTTGTCAAAGTAGTTTGGACCAAGTTTCCGTTGCTCCAATAATGAGTAGAACTTTTTGAGAATTATTTAAAAACTATATTTACACCTTTATAACTTTATATTGGTCCAAAAAAAGGTCGGTATTCATTTTAAAAGCTTTAAATCTCAATTTAAACCTTCATACGAATCTATTGAAAGTTTGGACGATCTTTGTAGTAGAAGTTTGCACAAGGTTTCCGTTGGATCAAAAATGGGTCTAACGTTCTTATATTAGGTTTATTACTATATTTATATCTTTATCACTTCATATTGGTCCAAAAAAAGGCCAATATTCTCTTCATACGAAGCTATTCAAAGTTGGGCAGTTCTTTGTCAAAGTAGTTTGGACCAAGTTTCCGTTGCTCCAATAATGAGTAGAACTTTTTGAGAATTATTTAAAAACTATATTTACACCTTTATAACTTTATATTGGTCCAAAAAAAGGTCGGTATTCATTCTAAAAGCTTTAAATCTCAATTTAAACCTTCATACGAATCTATTGAAAGTTTGGACGATCTTTGTAGTAGAAGTTTGCACAAGGTTTCCGTTGGATCAAAAATGGGTCTAACGTTCTTATGTTAGGTTTATTACTATATTTATATCTTTATCACTTCATATTGGTCCAAAAAAAGGCAAATATTCTCTTCATACGAAGCTATTCAAAGTTGGGCTGTTCTTTGTCAAAGTAGTTTGGACCAAGTTTCCGTTGCTCCAATAATGAGTAGAACTTTTTGAGAATTATTTAAAAACTATATTTACACCTTATTAACTTTATATTGGTCCATAAAAAGGCCGGTATTCATTCTAAAAGCTTTAAATCTCAATTTAAACCTTCATACGAATCTATTGAAAGTTTAGACGATCTTTGTAGTAGAAGTTTGCACAAGTTCTCCGTTGGATCAAAAATGGGTCTAACGTTCTTATATTAGGTTTATTACTATATTTATATCTTTATCACTTCATATTGGTCCAAAAAAAGTCCAATATTCTCTTCATACGAAGCTATTCAAAGTTGGGCTGTTCTTTGTCAAAGTAGTTTGGACCAAGTTTCCGTTGCTCCAATAATGAGTAGAACTTTTTGAGAATTATTTAAAAACTATATTTACACCTTATTAACTTTATATTGGTCCATAAAAAGGCCGGTATTCATTCTGAATGCTTTAAATCTCAATTTAAACCTTTATACGAATCTATTGAAAGTTTGGACGATCTTTGTAGTAGAAGTTTGCACAAGTTCTCCGTTGGATCAAAAATGGGTCTAACGTTCTTATATTAGGTTTATTACTATATTTATATCTTTATCACTTCATATTGGTCCAAAAAAAGGCCAATATTCTCTTCATACGAAGCTATTCAAAGTTGGGCAGTTCTTTGTCAAAGTAGTTTGGACCAAGTTTCCGCTGCTCCATTAATGGGTCTAACTTTTTGAGAATAATTTAAAAACTATATTTACACCTTTATAACTTTATATTGGTCCAAAAAAAGGTCGGTATTCATTCTAAAAGCTTTAAATCTCAATTTAAACCTTCATACGAATCTATTGAAAGTTTGGACGATCTTTGTAGTAGAAGTTTGCACAAGGTTTCCGTTGGATCAAAAATGGGTCTAACGTTCTTATATTAGGTTTATTACTATATTTATATCTTTATCACTTCATATTGGTCCAAAAAAAGGCAAATATTCTCTTCATACGAAGCTATTCAAAGTTGGGCTGTTCTTTGTCAAAGTAGTTTGGACCAAGTTTCCGTTGCTCCAATAATGAGTAGAACTTTTTGAGAATTATTTAAAAACTATATTTACACCTTTATAACTTTATATTGGTCCAAAAAAAGGTCGGTATTCATTCTAAAAGCTTTAAATCTCAATTTAAACCTTCATACGAATCTATTGAAAGTTTGGACGATCTTTGTAGTAGAAGTTTGCACAAGGTTTCCGTTGGATCAAAAATGGGTCTAACGTTCTTATATTAGGTTTATTACTATATTTATATCTTTATCACTTCATATTGGTCCAAAAAAAGGCCAATATTCTCTTCATACGAAGCTATTCAAAGTTGGGCAGTTCTTTGTCAAAGTAGTTTGGACCAAGTTTCCGTTGCTGCAATAATGAGTAGTACTTTTTGAGAATTATTTAAAAACTATATTTACACCTTTATAACTTTATATTGGTCCAAAAAAAGGTCGGTATTCATTCTAAAAGCTTTAAATCTCAATTTAAACCTACATACGAATCTATTGAAAGTTTGGACGATCTTTGTAGTAGAAGTTTGCACAAGGTTTCCGTTGGATCAAAAATGGGTCTAACGTTCTTATATTAGGTTTATTACTATATTTATATCTTTATCACTTCATATTGGTCCAAAAAAAGGCAAATATTCTCTTCATACGAAGCTATTCAAAGTTGGGCTGTTCTTTGTCAAAGTAGTTTGGACCAAGTTTCCGTTGCTCCAATAATGAGTAGAACTTTTTGAGAATTATTTAAAAACTATATTTACACCTTATTAACTTTATATTGGTCCATAAAAAGGCCGGTATTCATTCTAAAAGCTTTAAATCTCAATTTAAACCTTCATACGAATCTATTGAAAGTTTAGACGATCTTTGTAGTAGAAGTTTGCACAAGTTCTCCGTTGGATCAAAAATGGGTCTAACGTTCTTATATTAGGTTTATTACTATATTTATATCTTTATCACTTCATATTGGTCCAAAAAAAGTCCAATATTCTCTTCATACGAAGCTATTCAAAGTTGGGCTGTTCTTTGTCAAAGTAGTTTGGACCAAGTTTCCGTTGCTCCAATAATGAGTAGAACTTTTTGAGAATTATTTAAAAACTATATTTACACCTTATTAACTTTATATTGGTCCATAAAAAGGCCGGTATTCATTCTGAAAGCTTTAAATCTCAATTTAAACCTTCATACGAATCTATTGAAAGTTTGGACGATCTTTGTAGTAGAAGTTTGCACAAGTTCTCCGTTGGATCAAAAATGGGTCTAACGTTCTTATATTAGGTTTATTACTATATTTATATCTTTATCACTTCATATTGGTCCAAAAAAAGGCAAATATTCTCTTCATACGAAGCTATTCAAAGTTGGGCTGTTCTTTGTCAAAGTAGTTTGGACCAAGTTTCCGTTGCTCCAATAATGAGTAGAACTTTTTGAGAATTATTTAAAAACTATATTTACACCTTTATAACTTTATATTGGTCCAAAAAAAGGTCGGTATTCATTTTAAAAGCTTTAAATCTCAATTTAAACCTTCATACGAATCTATTGAAAGTTTGGACGATCTTTGTAGTAGAAGTTTGCACAAGGTTTCCGTTGGATCAAAAATGGGTCTAACGTTCTTATATTAGGTTTATTACTATATTTATATCTTTATCACTTCATATTGGTCCAAAAAAAGGCCAATATTCTCTTCATACGAAGCTATTCAAAGTTGGGCAGTTCTTTGTCAAAGTAGTTTGGACCAAGTTTCCGTTGCTCCAATAATGAGTAGAACTTTTTGAGAATTATTTAAAAACTATATTTACACCTTTATAACTTTATATTGGTCCAAAAAAAGGTCGGTATTCATTCTAAAAGCTTTAAATCTCAATTTAAACCTTCATACGAATCTATTGAAAGTTTGGACGATCTTTGTAGTAGAAGTTTGCACAAGGTTTCCGTTGGATCAAAAATGGGTCTAACGTTCTTATGTTAGGTTTATTACTATATTTATATCTTTATCACTTCATATTGGTCCAAAAAAAGGCAAATATTCTCTTCATACGAAGCTATTCAAAGTTGGGCTGTTCTTTGTCAAAGTAGTTTGGACCAAGTTTCCGTTGCTCCAATAATGAGTAGAACTTTTTGAGAATTATTTAAAAACTATATTTACACCTTATTAACTTTATATTGGTCCATAAAAAGGCCGGTATTCATTCTAAAAGCTTTAAATCTCAATTTAAACCTTCATACGAATCTATTGAAAGTTTAGACGATCTTTGTAGTAGAAGTTTGCACAAGTTCTCCGTTGGATCAAAAATGGGTCTAACGTTCTTATATTAGGTTTATTACTATATTTATATCTTTATCACTTCATATTGGTCCAAAAAAAGTCCAATATTCTCTTCATACGAAGCTATTCAAAGTTGGGCTGTTCTTTGTCAAAGTAGTTTGGACCAAGTTTCCGTTGCTCCAATAATGAGTAGAACTTTTTGAGAATTATTTAAAAACTATATTTACACCTTATTAACTTTATATTGGTCCATAAAAAGGCCGGTATTCATTCTGAATGCTTTAAATCTCAATTTAAACCTTTATACGAATCTATTGAAAGTTTGGACGATCTTTGTAGTAGAAGTTTGCACAAGTTCTCCGTTGGATCAAAAATGGGTCTAACGTTCTTATATTAGGTTTATTACTATATTTATATCTTTATCACTTCATATTGGTCCAAAAAAAGGCCAATATTCTCTTCATACGAAGCTATTCAAAGTTGGGCAGTTCTTTGTCAAAGTAGTTTGGACCAAGTTTCCGCTGCTCCATTAATGGGTCTAACTTTTTGAGAATAATTTAAAAACTATATTTACACCTTTATAACTTTATATTGGTCCAAAAAAAGGTCGGTATTCATTCTAAAAGCTTTAAATCTCAATTTAAACCTTCATACGAATCTATTGAAAGTTTGGACGATCTTTGTAGTAGAAGTTTGCACAAGGTTTCCGTTGGATCAAAAATGGGTCTAACGTTCTTATATTAGGTTTATTACTATATTTATATCTTTATCACTTCATATTGGTCCAAAAAAAGGCAAATATTCTCTTCATACGAAGCTATTCAAAGTTGGGCTGTTCTTTGTCAAAGTAGTTTGGACCAAGTTTCCGTTGCTCCAATAATGAGTAGAACTTTTTGAGAATTATTTAAAAACTATATTTACACCTTTATAACTTTATATTGGTCCAAAAAAAGGTCGGTATTCATTCTAAAAGCTTTAAATCTCAATTTAAACCTTCATACGAATCTATTGAAAGTTTGGACGATCTTTGTAGTAGAAGTTTGCACAAGGTTTCCGTTGGATCAAAAATGGGTCTAACGTTCTTATATTAGGTTTATTACTATATTTATATCTTTATCACTTCATATTGGTCCAAAAAAAGGCCAATATTCTCTTCATACGAAGCTATTCAAAGTTGGGCAGTTCTTTGTCAAAGTAGTTTGGACCAAGTTTCCGTTGCTGCAATAATGAGTAGTACTTTTTGAGAATTATTTAAAAACTATATTTACACCTTTATAACTTTATATTGGTCCAAAAAAAGGTCGGTATTCATTCTAAAAGCTTTAAATCTCAATTTAAACCTTCATACGAATCTATTGAAAGTTTGGACGATCTTTGTAGTAGAAGTTTGCACAAGGTTTCCGTTGGATCAAAAATGGGTCTAACGTTCTTATATTAGGTTTATTACTATATTTATATCTTTATCACTTCATATTGGTCCAAAAAAAGGCCAATATTCTCTTCATACGAAGCTATTCAAAGTTGGGCAGTTCTTTGTCAAAGTAGTTTGGACCAAGTTTCCGTTGCTGCAATAATGAGTAGTACTTTTTGAGAATTATTTAAAAACTATATTTACACCTTTATAACTTTATATTGGTCCAAAAAAAGGTCGGTATTCATTCTAAAAGCTTTAAATCTCAATTTAAACCTACATACGAATCTATTGAAAGTTTGGACGATCTTTGTAGTAGAAGTTTGCACAAGGTTTCCGTTGGATCAAAAATGGGTCTAACGTTCTTATATTAGGTTTATTACTATATTTATATCTTTATCACTTCATATTGGTCCAAAAAAAGGCAAATATTCTCTTCATACGAAGCTATTCAAAGTTGGGCTGTTCTTTGTCAAAGTAGTTTGGACCAAGTTTCCGTTGCTCCAATAATGAGTAGAACTTTTTGAGAATTATTTAAAAACTATATTTACACCTTATTAACTTTATATTGGTCCATAAAAAGGCCGGTATTCATTCTAAAAGCTTTAAATCTCAATTTAAACCTTCATACGAATCTATTGAAAGTTTAGACGATCTTTGTAGTAGAAGTTTGCACAAGTTCTCCGTTGGATCAAAAATGGGTCTAACGTTCTTATATTAGGTTTATTACTATATTTATATCTTTATCACTTCATATTGGTCCAAAAAAAGTCCAATATTCTCTTCATACGAAGCTATTCAAAGTTGGGCTGTTCTTTGTCAAAGTAGTTTGGACCAAGTTTCCGTTGCTCCAATAATGAGTAGAACTTTTTGAGAATTATTTAAAAACTATATTTACACCTTATTAACTTTATATTGGTCCATAAAAAGGCCGGTATTCATTCTGAAAGCTTTAAATCTCAATTTAAACCTTCATACGAATCTATTGAAAGTTTGGACGATCTTTGTAGTAGAAGTTTGCACAAGTTCTCCGTTGGATCAAAAATGGGTCTAACGTTCTTATATTAGGTTTATTACTATATTTATATCTTTATCACTTCATATTGGTCCAAAAAAAGGCCAATATTCTCTTCATACGAAGCTATTCAAAGTTGGGCAGTTCTTTGTCAAAGTAGTTTGGACCAAGTTTCCGCTGCTCCATTAATGGGTCTAACTTTTTGAGAATAATTTAAAAACTATATTTACACCTTTATAACTTTATATTGGTCCAAAAAAAGGTCGGTATTCATTCTAAAAGCTTTAAATCTCAATTTAAACCTTCATACGAATCTATTGAAAGTTTGGACGATCTTTGTAGTAGAAGTTTGCACAAGGTTTCCGTTGGATCAAAAATGGGTCTAACGTTCTTATATTAGGTTTATTACTATATTTATATCTTTATCACTTCATATTGGTCCAAAAAAAGGCAAATATTCTCTTCATACGAAGCTATTCAAAGTTGGGCTGTTCTTTGTCAAAGTAGTTTGGACCAAGTTTCCGTTGCTCCAATAATGAGTAGAACTTTTTGAGAATTATTTAAAAACTATATTTACACCTTTATAACTTTATATTGGTCCAAAAAAAGGTCGGTATTCATTCTAAAAGCTTTAAATCTCAATTTAAACCTTCATACGAATCTATTGAAAGTTTGGACGATCTTTGTAGTAGAAGTTTGCACAAGGTTTCCGTTGGATCAAAAATGGGTCTAACGTTCTTATATTAGGTTTATTACTATATTTATATCTTTATCACTTCATATTGGTCCAAAAAAAGGCCAATATTCTCTTCATACGAAGCTATTCAAAGTTGGGCAGTTCTTTGTCAAAGTAGTTTGGACCAAGTTTCCGTTGCTGCAATAATGAGTAGAACTTTTTGAGAATTATTTAAAAACTATATTTACACCTTTATAACTTTATATTGGTCCAAAAAAAGGTCGGTATTCATTCTAAAAGCTTTAAATCTCAATTTAAACCTTCATACGAATCTATTGAAAGTTTGGACGATCTTTGTAGTAGAAGTTTGCACAAGGTTTCCGTTGGATCAAAAATGGGTCTAACGTTCTTATATTAGGTTTATTACTATATCTATATCTTTATCACTTCATATTGGTCCAAAAAAAGGCAAATATTCTCTTCATACGAAGCTATTCAAAGTTGGGCTGTTCTTTGTCAAAGTAGTTTGGACCAAGTTTCCGTTGCTCCAATAATGAGTAGAACTTTTTGAGAATTATTTAAAAACTATATTTACACCTTATTAACTTTATATTGGTCCATAAAAAGGCCGGTATTCATTCTAAAAGCTTTAAATCTCAATTTAAACCTTCATACGAATCTATTGAAAGTTTAGACGATCTTTGTAGTAGAAGTTTGCACAAGTTCTCTGTTGGATCAAAAATGGGTCTAACGTTCTTATATTAGGTTTATTACTATATTTATATCTTTATCACTTCATATTGGTCCAAAAAAAGGCCAATATTCTCTTCATACGAAGCTATTCAAAGTTGGGCAGTTCTTTGTCAAAGTAGTTTGGACCAAGTTTCCGCTGCCCCATTAATGGGTCTAACTTTTTGAGAATAATTTAAAAACTATATTTACACCTATATAATTTGTTATTGGTCCAAAAAAAGGCCGGTATTCATTCTAAAAGCTTTAAATCTCAATTTAAACCTTCATACGAATCTATTGAAAGTTTGGACGATCTTTGTAGTAGAAGTTTGCACAAGTTTTCCGTTGGATCAAAAATGGGTCTAACGTTCTTCTATTAGGTTTATTACTATATTTATATCTTTATCACTTCATATTGGTCCAAAAAAAGTCCAATATTCTCTTCATACGAAGCTATTCAAATTTGAGTTATTCTTTGTCAAAGTAGTTTGGACCAAGTTTCCGTTGCTCCAATAATGGGTATAACTTTTTGAGAATTATTTAAAAACTATATTTACACCTTATTAACTTTATATTGGTCCATAAAAAAGGCCGGTATTCATTCTAAAAGCCTTAAATCTCAATTTAAATCTTCATACGAATCTATTGAAAGTTTGGACGATCTTTGTCGTAGAAGTTTGCACAAGTTTTCCGTTGGATCAAAAATGGGTCTAACATTCTTCTATTAGGTTTATTACTATATTCATATCTTTATCACTTCATATTGGTCCAAAAAAAGGCAAATATTCTCTTCATACGAAGCTATTCAAAGTTGGGCTTTTCTTTGTCAAAGTAGTTTGGACCAAGTTTCCGTTGCTCCAATAATGGGTAGAACTTTTTGAGAATTATTTAAAAACTATATTTACACCTTATTAACTTTATATTGGTCCATAAAAAGGCCGGTATTCATTCTAAAAGCTTTAAATCTCAATTTAAACCTTCATACGAATCTATTGAAAGTTTGGACGATCTTTGTAGTAGAAGTTTGCACAAGTTCTCCGTTGGATCAAAAATGGGTCTAACGTTCTTATATTAGGTTTATTACTATATTTATATCTTTATCACTTCATATTGGTCCAAAAAAAGGCCAATATTCTCTTCATACGAAGCTATTCAAAGTTGGGTAGTTCTTTGTCAAAGTAGTTTGGACCAAGTTTCCGCTGCTCCATTAATGGGTTTAACTTTTTGAGAATAATTTAAAAACTATATTTACACCTATATAATTTGTTATTGGTCCAAAAAAAGGCCGGTATTCATTCTAAAAGTTTAAATCTCAATTTAAACCTTCATACGAATCTATTGAAAGTTTGGACGATCTTTGTAGTAGAAGTTTGCACAAGTTTTCCGTTGGATCAAAAATGGGTCTAACGTTCTTATATTAGGTTTATTACTATATTTATATCTTTATCACTTCATATTGGTCCAAAAAAAGGCCAATATTCTCTTCATACGAAGCTATTCAAAGTTGGGCTGTTCTTTGTCAAAGTAGTTTGGACCAAGTTTCCGCTGCTCCATTAATGGGTCTAACTTTTTGAGAATAATTTAAAAACTATATTTACACCTATATAATTTGTTATTGGTCCAAAAAAAGGCCGGTATTCATTCTAAAAGCTTTAAATCTCAATTTAAACCTTCATACGAATCTATTGAAAGTTTGGACGATCTTTGTAGTAGAAGTTTGCACAAGTTTTCCGTTGGATCAAAAATGGGTCTAACGTTCTTCTATTAGGTTTATTACTATATTCATATCTTTATCACTTCATATTGGTCCAAAAAAAGGCCAATATTCTCTTCATACGAAGCTATTCAAAGTTGGGCAGTTCTTTGTCAAAGTAGTTTGGACCAAGTTTCCGCTGCTCCATTAATGGGTCTAACTTTTTGAGAATAATCTAAAAACTATATTTACACCTTTATAACTTTATATTGGTCCAAAAAAAGGTCGGTATTCATTCTAAAAGCAATAAATCTCAATTTAAACCTTCATACGAATCTATTGAAAGTTTGGACGATCTTTGTCGTTGAAGTTTGCACAAGTTTTCCGTTGGATCAAAAATGGGTCTAACGTTCTTCTATTAGGTTTATTACTATATTCATATCTTTATCACTTCATATTGGTCCAAAAAAAGGCCAATATTCTCTTCATACGAAGCTATTCAAAGTTGGGCAGTTCTTTGTCAAAGTAGTTTGGACCAAGTTTCCGCTGCTCCATTAATGGGTCTAACTTTTTGAGAATAATCTAAAAACTATATTTACACCTTTATAACTTTATATTGGTCCAAAAAAAGGTCGGTATTCATTCTAAAAGCAATAAATCTCAATTTAAACCTTCATACGAATCTATTGAAAGTTTGGACGATCTTTGTCGTAGAAGTTTGCACAAGTTTTCCGTTGGATCAAAAATGGGTCTAACGTTCTTCTATTAGGTTTATTACTATATTAATATCTTTATCACTTCATATTGGTCCAAAAAAAGGCCAATATTCTCTTCATACGAAGCTATTCAAAGTTGGGCAGTTCTTTGTCAAAGTAGTTTGGACCAAGTTTCCGCTGCTCCATTAATGGGTCTAACTTTTTGAGAATAATTTAAAAACTATATTTACACCTTTATAACTTTATATTGGTCCAAAAAAAGGTCGGTATTCATTCTAAAAGCTTTAAATCTCAATTTAAACCTTCATACGAATCTATTGAAAGTTTGGACGATCTTTGTAGTAGAAGTTTGCACAAGGTTTCCGTTGGATCAAAAATGGGTCTAACGTTCTTATATTAGGTTTATTACTATATTTATATCTTTATCACTTCATATTGGTCCAAAAAAAGGCCAATATTCTCTTCATACGAAGCTATTCAAAGTTGGGCAGTTCTTTGTCAAAGTAGTTTGGACCAAGTTTCCGCTGCTCCATTAATGGGTCTAACTTTTTGAGAATAATTTAAAAACTATATTTACACCTTTATAACTTTATATTGGTCCAAAAAAAGGTCGGTATTCATTCTAAAAGCTTTAAATCTCAATTTAAACCTTCATACGAATCTATTGAAAGTTTGGACGATCTTTGTAGTAGAAGTTTGCACAAGTTTTCCGTTGGATCAAAAATGGGTCTAACGTTCTTCTATTAGGTTTATTACTATATTCATATCTTTATCACTTCATATTGGTCCAAAAAAAGGCCGATATTCTCTTCATACGAAGCTATTCAAAGTTGGGCAGTTCTTTGTCAAAGTAGTTTGGACCAAGTTTCCGCTGCTCCATTAATGGGTCTAACTTTTTGAGAATAATCTAAAAACTATATTTACACCTTTATAACTTTATATTGGTCCAAAAAAAGGTCGGTATTCATTCTAAAAGCAATAAATCTCAATTTAAACCTTCATACGAATCTATTGAAAGTTTGGACGATCTTTGTCGTTGAAGTTTGCACAAGTTTTCCGTTGGATCAAAAATGGGTCTAACGTTCTTCTATTAGGTTTATTACTATATTCATATCTTTATCACTTCATATTGGTCCAAAAAAAGGCCAATATTCTCTTCATACGAAGCTATTCAAAGTTGGGCAGTTCTTTGTCAAAGTAGTTTGGACCAAGTTTCCGCTGCTCCATTAATGGGTCTAACTTTTTGAGAATAATCTAAAAACTATATTTACACCTTTATAACTTTATATTGGTCCAAAAAAAGGTCGGTATTCATTCTAAAAGCAATAAATCTCAATTTAAACCTTCATACGAATCTATTGAAAGTTTGGACGATCTTTGTCGTAGAAGTTTGCACAAGTTTTCCGTTGGATCAAAAATGGGTCTAACGTTCTTCTATTAGGTTTATTACTATATTAATATCTTTATCACTTCATATTGGTCCAAAAAAAGGCCAATATTCTCTTCATACGAAGCTATTCAAAGTTGGGCAGTTCTTTGTCAAAGTAGTTTGGACCAAGTTTCCGCTGCTCCATTAATGGGTCTAACTTTTTGAGAATAATTTAAAAACTATATTTACACCTTTATAACTTTATATTGGTCCAAAAAAAGGTCGGTATTCATTCTAAAAGCTTTAAATCTCAATTTAAACCTTCATACGAATCTATTGAAAGTTTGGACGATCTTTGTAGTAGAAGTTTGCACAAGGTTTCCGTTGGATCAAAAATGGGTCTAACGTTCTTATATTAGGTTTATTACTATATTTATATCTTTATCACTTCATATTGGTCCAAAAAAAGGCCAATATTCTCTTCATACGAAGCTATTCAAAGTTGGGCAGTTCTTTGTCAAAGTAGTTTGGACCAAGTTTCCGCTGCTCCATTAATGGGTCTAACTTTTTGAGAATAATTTAAAAACTATATTTACACCTTTATAACTTTATATTGGTCCAAAAAAAGGTCGGTATTCATTCTAAAAGCTTTAAATCTCAATTTAAACCTTCATACGAATCTATTGAAAGTTTGGACGATCTTTGTAGTAGAAGTTTGCACAAGTTTTCCGTTGGATCAAAAATGGGTCTAACGTTCTTCTATTAGGTTTATTACTATATTCATATCTTTATCACTTCATATTGGTCCAAAAAAAGGCCAATATTCTCTTCATACGAAGCTATTCAAAGTTGGGCAGTTCTTTGTCAAAGTAGTTTGGACCAAGTTTCCGCTGCTCCATTAATGGGTCTAACTTTTTGAGAATAATCTAAAAACTATATTTACACCTTTATAACTTTATATTGGTCCAAAAAAAGGTCGGTATTCATTCTAAAAGCAATAAATCTCAATTTAAACCTTCATACGAATCTATTGAAAGTTTGGACGATCTTTGTAGTAGAAGTTTGCACAAGGTTTCCGTTGGATCAAAAATGGGTCTAACGTTCTTATATTAGGTTTATTACTATATTTATAACTTTATCACTTCATATTGGTCCAAAAAAAGGCAAATATTCTCTTCATACGAAGCTATTCAAAGTTGGGCTGTTCTTTGTCAAAGTAGTTTGGACCAAGTTTCCGTTGCTCCAATAATGAGTAGAACTTTTTGAGAATTATTTAAAAACTATATTTACACCATATTAACTTTATATTGGTCCATAAAAAGGCCGGTATTCATTCTAAAAGCTTTAAATCTCAATTTAAACCTTCATACGAATCTATTGAAAGTTTGGACGATCTTTGTAGTAGAAGTTTGCACAAGTTCTCCGTTGGATCAAAAATGGGTCTAACGTTCTTATATTAGGTTTATTACTATATTTATATCTTTATCACTTCATATTGGTCCAAAAAAGGCCAATATTCTCTTCATACGAAGCTATTCAAAGTTGGGCAGTTCTTTGTCAAAGTAGTTTGGACCAAGTTTCCGCTGCCCCATTAATGGGTCTAACTTTTTGAGAATAATTTAAAAACTATATTTACACCTATATAATTTGTTATTGGTCCAAAAAAAGGCCGGTATTCATTCTAAAAGCTTTAAATCTCAATTTAAACCTTCATACGAATCTATTGAAAGTTTGGACGATCTTTGTAGTAGAAGTTTGCACAAGTTTTCCGTTGGATCAAAAATGGGTCTAACGTTCTTATATTAGGTTTATTACTATATTTATATCTTTATCACTTCATATTGGTCCAAAAAAAGTCCAATATTCTCTTCATACGAAGCTATTCAAATTTGGGCAGTTCTTTGTCAAAGTAGTTTGGACCAAGTTTCCGCTGCTCCATTAATGGGTCTAACTTTTTGAGAATAATCTAAAAACTATATTTACACCTTTATAACTTTATATTGGTCCAAAAAAAGGTCGGTATTCATTCTAAAAGCAATAAATCTCAATTTAAACCTTCATACGAATCTATTGAAAGTTTGGACGATCTTTGTCGTAGAAGTTTGCACAAGTTTTCCGTTGGATCAAAAATGGGTCTAACGTTCTTCTATTAGGTTTATTACTATATTAATATCTTTATCACTTCATATTGGTCCAAAAAAAGGCCAATATTCTCTTCATACGAAGCTATTCAAAGTTGGGCAGTTCTTTGTCAAAGTAGTTTGGACCAAGTTTCCGCTGCTCCATTAATGGGTCTAACTTTTTGAGAATAATTTAAAAACTATATTTACACCTTTATAACTTTATATTGGTCCAAAAAAAGGTCGGTATTCATTCTAAAAGCTTTAAATCTCAATTTAAACCTTCATACGAATCTATTGAAAGTTTGGACGATCTTTGTAGTTGAAGTTTGCACAAGGTTTCCGTTGGATCAAAAATGGGTCTAACGTTCTTATATTAGGTTTATTACTATATTTATATCTTTATCACTTCATATTGGTCCAAAAAAAGGCCAATATTCTCTTCATACGAAGCTATTCAAAGTTGGGCAGTTCTTTGTCAAAGTAGTTTGGACCAAGTTTCCGCTGCTCCATTAATGGGTCTAACTTTTTGAGAATAATTTAAAAACTATATTTACACCTTTATAACTTTATATTGGTCCAAAAAAAGGTCGGTATTCATTCTAAAAGCTTTAAATCTCAATTTAAACCTTCATACGAATCTATTGAAAGTTTGGACGATCTTTGTAGTAGAAGTTTGCACAAGTTTTCCGTTGGATCAAAAATGGGTCTAACGTTCTTCTATTAGGTTTATTACTATATTCATATCTTTATCACTTCATATTGGTCCAAAAAAAGGCCAATATTCTCTTCATACGAAGCTATTCAAAGTTGGGCAGTTCTTTGTCAAAGTAGTTTGGACCAAGTTTCCGCTGCTCCATTAATGGGTCTAACTTTTTGAGAATAATCTAAAAACTATATTTACACCTTTATAACTTTATATTGGTCCAAAAAAAGGTCGGTATTCATTCTAAAAGCAATAAATCTCAATTTAAACCTTCATACGAATCTATTGAAAGTTTGGACGATCTTTGTAGTAGAAGTTTGCACAAGGTTTCCGTTGGATCAAAAATGGGTCTAACGTTCTTATATTAGGTTTATTACTATATTTATAACTTTATCACTTCATATTGGTCCAAAAAAAGGCAAATATTCTCTTCATACGAAGCTATTCAAAGTTGGGCTGTTCTTTGTCAAAGTAGTTTGGACCAAGTTTCCGTTGCTCCAATAATGAGTAGAACTTTTTGAGAATTATTTAAAAACTATATTTACACCATATTAACTTTATATTGGTCCATAAAAAGGCCGGTATTCATTCTAAAAGCTTTAAATCTCAATTTAAACCTTCATACGAATCTATTGAAAGTTTGGACGATCTTTGTAGTAGAAGTTTGCACAAGTTCTCCGTTGGATCAAAAATGGGTCTAACGTTCTTATATTAGGTTTATTACTATATTTATATCTTTATCACTTCATATTGGTCCAAAAAAGGCCAATATTCTCTTCATACGAAGCTATTCAAAGTTGGGCAGTTCTTTGTCAAAGTAGTTTGGACCAAGTTTCCGCTGCCCCATTAATGGGTCTAACTTTTTGAGAATAATTTAAAAACTATATTTACACCTATATAATTTGTTATTGGTCCAAAAAAAGGCCGGTATTCATTCTAAAAGCTTTAAATCTCAATTTAAACCTTCATACGAATCTATTGAAAGTTTGGACGATCTTTGTAGTAGAAGTTTGCACAAGTTTTCCGTTGGATCAAAAATGGGTCTAACGTTCTTATATTAGGTTTATTACTATATTTATATCTTTATCACTTCATATTGGTCCAAAAAAAGTCCAATATTCTCTTCATACGAAGCTATTCAAATTTGGGTTATTCTTTGTCAAAGTAGTTTGGACCAAGTTTCCGTTGCTCCAATAATGGGTATAACTTTTTGAGAATTATTTAAAAACTATATTTACACCTTATTAACTTTATATTGGTCCATAAAAAGGCCGGTATTCATTCCAAAAAGCTATAAATCACAATTTAAACCTTCATACGAATCTATTGAAAGTTTGGACGATCTTTGTAGTAGAAGTTTGCACAAGTTTTCCGTTGGATCAAAAATGGGTCTAACGTTCTTATATTAGGTTTATTACTATATTTATATCTTTATCACTTCATATTGGTCCAAAAAAAGTCCAATATTCTCTTCATACGAAGCTATTCAAAGTTGGGTTGTTCTTTGTCAAAGTAGTTTGGACCAAGTTTCCGTTGCTCCAATAATGGGTATAACTTTTTGAGAATTATTTAAAAACTATATTTACACCTTATTAACTTTATATTGGTCCATAAAAAAGGCCGGTATTCATTCTAAAAGCTTTAAATCTCAATTTAAATCTTCATACGAATCTATTGAAAGTTTGGACGATCTTTGTAGTATAAGGTTGCACAAGTTTTCCGTTGGATCAAAAATGGGTCTAACGTTCTTATATTAGGTTTATTACTATATTTATATCTTTATCACTTCATATTGGTCCAAAAAAAGGCCAATATTCTCTTCATACGAAGCTATTCAAAGTTGGGCTGTTCTTTGTCAAAGTAGTTTGGACCAAGTTTCCGTTGCTCCAATAATGGGTATAACTTTTTGAGAATTATTTAAAAACTATATTTACACCTTATTAACTTTATATTGGTCCATAAAAAGGCCGGTATTCATTCTAAAAGCTTTAAATCACAATTTAAACCTTCATACGAATCTATTGAAAGTTTGGACGATCTTTGTAGTAGAAGTTTGCACAAGTTTTCCGTTGGATAAAAAATGGGTCTAACGTTCTTATATTAGGTTTATTACTATATTTATATCTTTATCACTTCATATTGGTCCAAAAAAAGTCCAATATTCTCTTCATACGAAGCTATTCAAATTTGGGTTATTCTTTGTCAAAGTAGTTTGGACCAAGTTTCCGTTGCTCCAATAATGGGTATAACTTTTTGAGAATTATTTAAAAACTATATTTACACCTTATTAACTTTATATTGGTCCATAAAAAGGCCGGTATTCATTCTAAAAGCTTTAAATCACAATTTAAACCTTCATACGAATCTATTGAAAGTTTGGACGATCTTTGTAGTAGAAGTTTGCACAAGTTTTCCGTTGGATCAAAAATGGGTCTAACGTTCTTATATTAGGTTTATTACTATATTTATATCTTTATCACTTCATATTGGTCCAAAAAAAGTCCAATATTCTCTTCATACGAAGCCATTCAAAGTTGGGTTGTTCTTTGTCAAAGTAGTTTGGACCAAGTTTCCGTTGCTCCAATAATGGGTATAACTTTTTGAGAATTATTTAAAAACTATATTTACACCTTATTAACTTTATATTGGTCCATAAAAAAGGCCGGTATTCATTCTAAAAGCTTTAAATCTCAATTTAAATCTTCATACGAATCTATTGAAAGTTTGGACGATCTTTGTAGTATAAGGTTGCACAAGTTTTCCGTTGGATCAAAAATGGGTCTAACGTTCTTATATTAGGTTTATTACTATATTTATATCTTTATCACTTCATATTGGTCCAAAAAAAGGCCAATATTCTCTTTATACGAAGCTATTCAAAGTTGGGCTGTTCTTTGTCAAAGTAGTTTGGACCAAGTTTCCGTTGCTCCAATAATGGGTATAACTTTTTGAGAATTATTTAAAAACTATATTTACACCTTATTAACTTTATATTGGTCCATAAAAAGGCCGGTATTCATTCTAAAAGATTTAAATCTCAATTTAAACCTTCATACGAATCTATTGAAAGTTTGGACGATCTTTGTCGTAGAAGTTTGCACAAGTTTTCCGTTGGATCAAAAATGGGTCTAACGTTCTTCTATTAGGTTTATTACTATATTCATATCTTTATCACTTCATATTGGTCCAAAAAAAGGCCAATATTCTTTTCATACGAAGCTATTCAAAGTTGGCCAGTTCTTTGTCAAAGTAGTTTGGACCAAGTTTCCGCTGCTCCATTAATGGGTCTAACTTTTTGAGAATAATTTAAAAACAATATTTACACCTTTATAACTTTATATTGGTCCAAAAAAAGGTCGGTATTCATTCTAAAAGCTTTAAATCTCAATTTAAACCTTCATACGAATCTATTGAAAGTTTGGACGATCTTTGTAGTAGAAGTTTGCACAAGTTTTCCGTTGGATCAAAAATGAGTCTAACGTTCTTATATTAGGTTTATTACTATATTTATATCTTTATCACTTCATATTGGTCCAAAAAAAGTCCAATATTCTCTTCATACGAAGCTATTCAAAGTTGGGTTGTTCTTTGTCAAAGTAGTTTGGACCAAGTTTCCGTTGCTCCAATAATGGGTATAACTTTTTGAGAATTATTTAAAAACTATATTTACACCTTATTAACTTTATATTGGTCCATAAAAAAGGCCGGTATTCATTCTAAAAGCTTTAAATCTCATTTTAAATCTTCATACGAATCTATTGAAAGTTTGGACGATCTTTGTAGTATAAGGTTGCACAAGTTTTCCGTTGGATCAAAAATGGGTCTAACGTTCTTATATTAGGTTTATTACTATATTTATATCTTTATCACTTCATATTGGTCCAAAAAAAGGCCAATATTCTCTTCATACGAAGCTATTCAAAGTTGAGCTGTTCTTTGTCAAAGTAGTTTGGACCAAGTTTCCGTTGCTCCAATAATGGGTATAACTTTTTGAGAATTATTTAAAAACTATATTTACACCTTATTAACTTTATATTGGTCCATAAAAAGGCCGGTATTCATTCTAAAAGATTTAAATCTCAATTTAAACCTTCATACGAATCTATTGAAAGTTTGGACGATCTTTGTCGTAGAAGTTTGCACAAGTTTTCCGTTGGATCAAAAATGGGTCTAACGTTCTTATATTAGGTTTATTACTATATTTATATCTTTATCACTTCATATTGGTCCAAAAAAAGGCCAATATTCTCTTCATACGAAGCTATTCAAAGTTGGGCTGTTCTTTGTCAAAGTAGTTTGGACCAAGTTTCCGTTGCTCCAATAATGGGTATAACTTTTTGAGAATTATTTAAAAACTATATTTACACCTTATTAACTTTATATTGGTCCATAAAAAGGCCGGTATTCATTCTAAAAGCTTTAAATCACAATTTAAACCTTCATACGAATCTATTGAAAGTTTGGACGATCTTTGTAGTAGAAGTTTGCACAAGTTTTCCGTTGGATCAAAAATGGGTCTAACGTTCTTATATTAGGTTTATTACTATATTTATATCTTTATCACTTCATATTGGTCCAAAAAAAGTCCAATATTCTCTTCATACGAAGCTATTCAAATTTGGGTTATTCTTTGTCAAAGTAGTTTGGACCAAGTTTCCGTTGCTCCAATAATGGGTATAACTTTTTGAGAATTATTTAAAAACTATATTTACACCTTATTAACTTTATATTGGTCCATAAAAAGGCCGGTATTCATTCTAAAAGCTTTAAATCACAATTTAAACCTTCATACGAATCTATTGAAAGTTTGGACGATCTTTGTAGTAGAAGTTTGCACAAGTTTTCCGTTGGATCAAAAATGAGTCTAACGTTCTTATATTAGGTTTATTACTATATTTATATCTTTATCACTTCATATTGGTCCAAAAAAAGTCCAATATTCTCTTCATACGAAGCTATTCAAAGTTGGGTTGTTCTTTGTCAAAGTAGTTTGGACCAAGTTTCCGTTGCTCCAATAATGGGTATAACTTTTTGAGAATTATTTAAAAACTATATTTACACCTTATTAACTTTATATTGGTCCATAAAAAAGGCCGGTATTCATTCTAAAAGCTTTAAATCTCATTTTAAATCTTCATACGAATCTATTGAAAGTTTGGACGATCTTTGTAGTATAAGGTTGCACAAGTTTTCCGTTGGATCAAAAATGGGTCTAACGTTCTTATATTAGGTTTATTACTATATTTATATCTTTATCACTTCATATTGGTCCAAAAAAAGGCCAATATTCTCTTCATACGAAGCTATTCAAAGTTGAGCTGTTCTTTGTCAAAGTAGTTTGGACCAAGTTTCCGTTGCTCCAATAATGGGTATAACTTTTTGAGAATTATTTAAAAACTATATTTACACCTTATTAACTTTATATTGGTCCATAAAAAGGCAGGTATTCATTCTAAAAGATTTAAATCTCAATTTAAACCTTCATACGAATCTATTGAAAGTTTGGACGATCTTTGTCGTAGAAGTTTGCACAAGTTTTCCGTTGGATCAAAAATGGGTCTAACGTTCTTATATTAGGTTTATTACTATATTTATATCTTTATCACTTCATATTGGTCCAAAAAAAGGCCAATATTCTCTTCATACGAAGCTATTCAAAGTTGGGCTGTTCTTTGTCAAAGTAGTTTGGACCAAGTTTCCGTTGCTCCAATAATGGGTATAACTTTTTGAGAATTATTTAAAAACTATATTTACACCTTATTAACTTTATATTGGTCCATAAAAAGGCCGGTATTCATTCTAAAAGCTTTAAATCACAATTTAAACCTTCATACGAATCTATTGAAAGTTTGGACGATCTTTGTAGTAGAAGTTTGCACAAGTTTTCCGTTGGATCAAAAATGGGTCTAACGTTCTTATATTAGGTTTATTACTATATTTATATCTTTATCACTTCATATTGGTCCAAAAAAAGTCCAATATTCTCTTCATACGAAGCTATTCAAATTTGGGTTATTCTTTGTCAAAGTAGTTTGGACCAAGTTTCCGTTGCTCCAATAATGGGTATAACTTTTTGAGAATTATTTAAAAACTATATTTACACCTTATTAACTTTATATTGGTCCATAAAAAGGCCGGTATTCATTCTAAAAGCTTTAAATCACAATTTAAACCTTCATACGAATCTATTGAAAGTTTGGACGATCTTTGTAGTAGAAGTTTGCACAAGTTTTCCGTTGGATCAAAAATGGGTCTAACGTTCTTATATTAGGTTTATTACTATATTTATATCTTTATCACTTCATATTGGTCCAAAAAAAGTCCAATATTCTCTTCATACGAAGCTATTCAAAGTTGGGTTGTTCTTTGTCAAAGTAGTTTGGACCAAGTTTCCGTTGCTCCAATAATGGGTATAACTTTTTGAGAATTATTTAAAAACTATATTTACACCTTATTAACTTTATATTGGTCCATAAAAAAGGCCGGTATTCATTCTAAAAGCTTTAAATCTCAATTTAAATCTTCATACGAATCTATTGAAAGTTTGGACGATCTTTGTAGTATAAGGTTGCACAAGTTTTCCGTTGGATCAAAAATGGGTCTAACGTTCTTATATTAGGTTTATTACTATATTTATATCTTTATCACTTCATATTGGTCCAAAAAAAGGCCAATATTCTCTTCATACGAAGCTATTCAAAGTTGGGCTGTTCTTTGTCAAAGTAGTTTGGACCAAGTTTCCGTTGCTCCAATAATGGGTATAACTTTTTGAGAATTATTTAAAAACTATATTTACACCTTATTAACTTTATATTGGTCCATAAAAAGGCCGGTATTCATTCTAAAAGATTTAAATCTCAATTTAAACCTTCATACGAATCTATTGAAAGTTTGGACGATCTTTGTCGTAGAAGTTTGCACAAGTTTTCCGTTGGATCAAAAATGGGTCTAACGTTCTTCTATTAGGTTTATTACTATATTCATATCTTTATCACTTCATATTGGTCCAAAAAAAGGCCAATATTCTTTTCATACGAAGCTATTCAAAGTTGGCCAGTTCTTTGTCAAAGTAGTTTGGACCAAGTTTCCGCTGCTCCATTAATGGGTCTAACTTTTTGAGAATAATTTAAAAACTATATTTACACCTTTATAACTTTATATTGGTCCAAAAAAAGGTCGGTATTCATTCTAAAAGCTTTAAATCTCAATTTAAACCTTCATACGAATCTATTGAAAGTTTGGACGATCTTTGTAGTAGAAGTTTGCACAAGTTTTCCGTTGGATCAAAAATGAGTCTAACGTTCTTATATTAGGTTTATTACTATATTTATATCTTTATCACTTCATATTGGTCCAAAAAAAGTCCAATATTCTCTTCATACGAAGCTATTCAAAGTTGGGTTGTTCTTTGTCAAAGTAGTTTGGACCAAGTTTCCGTTGCTCCAATAATGGGTATAACTTTTTGAGAATTATTTAAAAACTATATTTACACCTTATTAACTTTATATTGGTCCATAAAAAGGCCGGTATTCATTCTAAAAGATTTAAATCTCAATTTAAACCTTCATACGAATCTATTGAAAGTTTGGACGATCTTTGTCGTAGAAGTTTGCACAAGTTTTCCGTTGGATCAAAAATGGGTCTAACGTTCTTCTATTAGGTTTATTACTATATTCATATCTTTATCACTTCATATTGGTCCAAAAAAAGGCCAATATTCTTTTCATACGAAGCTATTCAAAGTTGGACAGTTTTTTGTCAAAGTAGTTTGGACCAAGTTTCCGCTGCTCCATTAATGGGTCTAACTTTTTGAGAATAATTTAAAAACTATATTTACACCTTTATAACTTTATATTGGTGCAAAAAAAGGTCGGTATTCATTCTAAAAGCTTTAAATCTCAATTTAAACCTTCATACGAATCTATTGAAAGTTTGGACGATCTTTGTAGTAGAAGTTTGCACAAGGTTTCCGTTGGATCAAAAATGGGTCTAACTTTCTTATATTAGGTTTATTACTATATTTATATCTTTATCACTTCATATTGGTCCAAAAAAAGGCAAAAATTCTCTTCATACGAAGCTATTCAAAGTTGGGCTGTTCTTTGTCAAAGTAGTTTGGACCAAGTTTCCGTTGCTCCAATAATGGGTAGAACTTTTTGAGAATTATTTAAAAACTATATTTACACCTTATTAACTTTATATTGGTCCATAAAAAGGCCGGTATTCATTCTAAAAGCTTTAAATCTCAATTTAAACCTTCATACGAATCTATTGAAAGTTTGGACGATCTTTGTAGTAGAAGTTTGCACAAGTTCTCCGTTGGATCAAAAATGGGTCTAACGTTCTTATATTAGGTTTATTACTATATTTATATCTTTATCACTTCATATTGGTCCAAAAAAAGGCCAATATTCTCTTCATACGAAGCTATTCAAAGTTGGGTAGTTCTTTGTCAAAGTAGTTTGGACCAAGTTTCCGCTGCTCCATTAATGGGTTTAACTTTTTGAGAATAATTTAAAAACTATATTTAAACCTATATAATTTGTTATTGGTCCAAAAAAAGGCCGGTATTCATTCTAAAAGCTTTAAATCTCAATTTAAACCTTCATACGAATCTATTGAAAGTTTGGACGATCTTTGTAGTAGAAGTTTGCACAAGTTTTCCGTTGGATCAAAAATGGGTCTAACGTTCTTATATTAGGTTTATTACTATATTTATATCTTTATCACTTCATATTGGTCCAAAAAAAGTCCAATATTCTCTTCATACGAAGCTATTCAAAGTTGGGTTGTTCTTTGTCAAAGTAGTTTGGACCAAGTTTCCGTTGCTCAAATAATGGGTATAACTTTTTGAGAATTATTTAAAAACTATATTTAAACCTTATTAACTTTATATTGGTCCATAAAAAGGCCGGTATTCATTCTAAAATCTTTAAATCTCAATTTAAATCTTCATACGAATCTATTGAAAGTTTGGACGATCTTTGTAGTATAAGGTTGCACAAGTTTTCCGTTGGATCAAAAATGAGTCTCACGTTCTTATATTAGGTTTATTACTATATTTATATCTTTATCACTTCATATTGGTCCAAAAAAAGTCCAATATTCTCTTCATACGAAGCTATTCAAAGTTGGGTTGTTCTTTGTCAAAGTAGTTTGGACCAAGTTTCCGTTGCTCCAATAATGGGTATAACTTTTTGAGAATTATTTAAAAACTATATTTACACCTTATTAACTTTATATTGGTCCATAAAAAAGGCCGGTATTCATTCTAAAAGCTTTAAATCTCATTTTAAATCTTCATACGAATCTATTGAAAGTTTGGACGATCTTTGTAGTATAAGGTTGCACAAGTTTTCCGTTGGATCAAAAATGGGTCTAACGTTCTTATATTAGGTTTATTATTATATTTATATCTTTATCACTTCATATTGGTCCAAAAAAAGGCCAATATTCTCTTCATACGAAGCTATTCAAAGTTGAGCTGTTCTTTGTCAAAGTAGTTTGGACCAAGTTTCCGTTGCTCCAATAATGGGTATAACTTTTTGAGAATTATTTAAAAACTATATTTACACCTTATTAACTTTATATTGGTCCATAAAAAGGCCGGTATTCATTCTAAAAGATTTAAATCTCAATTTAAACCTTCATACGAATCTATTGAAAGTTTGGACGATCTTTGTCGTAGAAGTTTGCACAAGTTTTCCGTTGGATCAAAAATGGGTCTAACGTTCTTCTATTAGGTTTATTACTATATTCATATCTTTATCACTTCATATTGGTCCAAAAAAAGGCCAATATTCTTTTCATACGAAGCTATTCAAAGTTGGGCAGTTTTTTGTCAAAGTAGTTTGGACCAAGTTTCCGCTGCTCCATTAATGGGTCTAACTTTTTGAGAATAATTTAAAAACTATATTTACACCTTTATAACTTTATATTGGTCCAAAAAAAGGTCGGTATTCATTCTAAAAGCTTTAAATCTCAATTTAAACCTTCATACGAATCTATTGAAAGTTTGGACGATCTTTGTAGTAGAAGTTTGCACAAGGTTTCCGTTGGATCAAAAATGGGTCTAACTTTCTTATATTAGGTTTATTACTATATTTATATCTTTATCACTTCATATTGGTCCAAAAAAAGGCAAATATTCTCTTCATACGAAGCTATTCAAAGTTGGGCTGTTCTTTGTCAAAGTAGTTTGGACCAAGTTTCCGTTGCTCCAATAATGGGTAGAACTTTTTGAGAATTATTTAAAAACTATATTTACACGTTATTAACTTTATATTGGTCCATAAAAAGGCCGGTATTCATTCTAAAAGCTTTAAATCTCAATTTAAACCTTCATACGAATCTATTGAAAGTTTGGACGATCTTTGTAGTAGAAGTTTGCACAAGTTCTCCGTTGGATCAAAAATGGGTCTAACGTTCTTATATTAGGTTTATTACTATATTTATATCTTTATCACTTCATATTGGTCCAAAAAAAGGCCAATATTCTCTTCATACGAAGCTATTCAAAGTTGAGCTGTTCTTTGTCAAAGTAGTTTGGACCAAGTTTCCGTTGCTCCAATAATGGGTATAACTTTTTGAGAATTATTTAAAAACTATATTTACACCTTATTAACTTTATATTGGTCCATAAAAAGGCCGGTATTCATTCTAAAAGATTTAAATCTCAATTTAAACCTTCATACGAATCTATTGAAAGTTTGGACGATCTTTGTCGTAGAAGTTTGCACAAGTTTTCCGTTGGATCAAAAATGGGTCTAACGTTCTTCTATTAGGTTTATTACTATATTCATATCTTTATCACTTCATATTGGTCCAAAAAAAGGCCAATATTCTTTTCATACGAAGCTATTCAAAGTTGGGCAGTTTTTTGTCAAAGTAGTTTGGACCAAGTTTCCGCTGCTCCATTAATGGGTCTAACTTTTTGAGAATAATTTAAAAACTATATTTACACCTTTATAACTTTATATTGGTCCAAAAAAAGGTCGGTATTCATTCTAAAAGCTTTAAATCTCAATTTAAACCTTCATACGAATCTATTGAAAGTTTGGACGATCTTTGTAGTAGAAGTTTGCACAAGGTTTCCGTTGGATCAAAAATGGGTCTAACTTTCTTATATTAGGTTTATTACTATATTTATATCTTTATCACTTCATATTGGTCCAAAAAAAGGCAAATATTCTCTTCATACGAAACTATTCAAAGTTGGGCTGTTCTTTGTCAAAGTAGTTTGGACCAAGTTTCCGTTGCTCCAATAATGGGTAGAACTTTTTGAGAATTATTTAAAAACTATATTTACACCTTATTAACTTTATATTGGTCCATAAAAAGGCCGGTATTCATTCTAAAAGCTTTAAATCTCAATTTAAACCTTCATACGAATCTATTGAAAGTTTGGACGATCTTTGTAGTAGAAGTTTGCACAAGTTCTCCGTTGGATCAAAAATGGGTCTAACGTTCTTATATTAGGTTTATTACTATATTTATATCTTTATCACTTCATATTGGTCCAAAAAAAGGCCAATATTCTCTTCATACGAAGCTATTCAAAGTTGGGTAGTTCTTTGTCAAAGTAGTTTGGACCAAGTTTCCGCTACTCCATTAATGGGTTTAACTTTTTGAGAATAATTTAAAAACTATATTTACACCTATATAATTTGTTATTGGTCCAAAAAAAGGCCGGTATTCATTCTAAAAGCTTTAAATCTCAATTTAAACCTTCATACGAATCTATTGAAAGTTTGGACGATCTTTGTAGTAGAAGTTTGCACAAGTTTTCCGTTGGATCAAAAATGGGTCTAACGTTCTTATATTAGGTTTATTACTATATTTATATCTTTATCACTTCATATTGGTCCAAAAAAAGTCCAATATTCTCTTCATACGAAGCTATTCAAAGTTGGGTTGTTCTTTGTCAAAGTAGTTTGGACCAAGTTTCCGTTGCTCAAATAATGGGTATAACTTTTTGAGAATTATTTAAAAACTATATTTAAACCTTATTAACTTTATATTGGTCCATAAAAAGGCCGGTATTCATTCTAAAAGCTTTAAATCTCAATTTAAATCTTCATACGAATCTATTGAAAGTTTGGACGGTCTTTGTAGTATAAGGTTGCACAAGTTTTCCGTTGGATCAAAAATGAGTCTCACGTTCTTATATTAGGTTTATTACTATATTTATATCTTTATCACTTCATATTGGTCCAAAAAAAGTCCAATATTCTCTTCATACGAAGCTATTCAAAGTTGGGTTGTTCTTTGTCAAAGTAGTTTGGACCAAGTTTCCGTTGCTCCAATAATGGGTATAACTTTTTGAGAATTATTTAAAAACTATATTTACACCTTATTAACTTTATATTGGTCCATAAAAAAGGCCGGTATTCATTCTAAAAGCTTTAAATCTCATTTTAAATCTTCATACGAATCTATTGAAAGTTTGGACGATCTTTGTAGTATAAGGTTGCACAAGTTTTCCGTTGGATCAAAAATGGGTCTAACGTTCTTATATTAGGTTTATTACTATATTTATATCTTTATCACTTCATATTGGTCCAAAAAAAGGCCAATATTCTCTTCATACGAAGCTATTCAAAGTTGAGCTGTTCTTTGTCAAAGTAGTTTGGACCAAGTTTCCGTTGCTCCAATAATGGGTATAACTTTTTGAGAATTATTTAAAAACTATATTTACACCTTATTAACTTTATATTGGTCCATAAAAAGGCCGGTATTCATTCTAAAAGATTTAAATCTCAATTTAAACCTTCATACGAATCTATTGAAAGTTTGGACGATCTTTGTCGTAGAAGTTTGCACAAGTTTTCCGTTGGATCAAAAATGGGTCTAACGTTCTTCTATTAGGTTTATTACTATATTCATATCTTTATCAATTCATATTGGTCCAAAAAAAGGCCAATATTCTTTTCATACGAAGCTATTCAAAGTTGGGCAGTTTTTTGTCAAAGTAGTTTGGACCAAGTTTCCGCTGCTCCATTAATGGGTCTAACTTTTTGAGAATAATTTAAAAACTATATTTACACCTTTATAACTTTATATTGGTCCAAAAAAAGGTCGGTATTCATTCTAAAAGCTTTAAATCTCAATTTAAACCTTCATACGAATCTATTGAAAGTTTGGACGATCTTTGTAGTAGAAGTTTGCACAAGGTTTCCGTTGGATCAAAAATGGGTCTAACTTTCTTATATTAGGTTTATTACTATATTTATATCTTTATCACTTCATATTGGTCCAAAAAAAGGCAAATATTCTCTTCATACGAAGCTATTCAAAGTTGGGCTGTTCTTTGTCAAAGTAGTTTGGACCAAGTTTCCGTTGCTCCAATAATGGGTAGAACTTTTTGAGAATTATTTAAAAACTATATTTACACCTTATTAACTTTATATTGGTCCATAAAAAGGCCGGTATTCATTCTAAAAGCTTTAAATCTCAATTTAAACCTTCATACGAATCTATTGAAAGTTTGGACGATCTTTGTAGTAGAAGTTTGCACAAGTTCTCCGTTGGATCAAAAATGGGTCTAACGTTCTTATATTAGGTTTATTACTATATTTATATCTTTATCACTTCATATTGGTCCAAAAAAAGGCCAATATTCTCTTCATACGAAGCTATTCAAAGTTGGGTAGTTCTTTGTCAAAGTAGTTTGGACCAAGTTTCCGCTGCTCCATTAATGGGTTTAACTTTTTGAGAATAATTTAAAAACTATATTTACACCTATATAATTTGTTATTGGTCCAAAAAAAGGCCGGTATTCATTCTAAAAGCTTTAAATCTCAATTTAAACCTTCATACGAATCTATTGAAAGTTTGGACGATCTTTGTAGTAGAAGTTTGCACAAGTTTTCCGTTGGATCAAAAATGGGTCTAACGTTCTTATATTAGGTTTATTACTATATTTATATCTTTATCACTTCATATTGGTCCAAAAAAAGTCCAATATTCTCTTCATACGAAGCTATTCAAAGTTGGGTTGTTCTTTGTCAAAGTAGTTTGGACCAAGTTTCCGTTGCTCAAATAATGGGTATAACTTTTTGAGAATTATTTAAAAACTATATTTAAACCTTATTAACTTTATATTGGTCCATAAAAAGGCCGGTATTCATTCTAAAAGCTTTAAATCTCAATTTAAATCTTCATACGAATCTATTGAAAGTTTGGACGATCTTTGTAGTATAAGGTTGCACAAGTTTTCCGTTGGATCAAAAATGGGTCTAACGTTCTTATATTAGGTTTATTACTATATTTATATCTTTATCACTTCATATTGGTCCAAAAAAAGTCCAATATTCTCTTCATACGAAGCTATTCAAAGTTGGGTTGTTCTTTGTCAAAGTAGTTTGGACCAAGTTTCCGTTGCTCAAATAATGGGTCTAACTTTTTGAGAATAATTTAAAAACTATATTTACACCTTTATAACTTTATATTGGTCCAAAAAAAGGTCGGTATTCATTCTAAAAGCTTTAAATCTCAATTTAAACCTTCATACGAATCTATTGAAAGTTTGGACGATCTTTGTAGTAGAAGTTTGCACAAGGTTTCCGTTGGATCAAAAATGGGTCTAACTTTCTTATATTAGGTTTATTACTATATTTATATCTTTATCACTTCATATTGGTCCAAAAAAAGGCAAATATTCTCTTCATACGAAACTATTCAAAGTTGGGCTGTTCTTTGTCAAAGTAGTTTGGACCAAGTTTCCGTTGCTCCAATAATGGGTAGAACTTTTTGAGAATTATTTAAAAACTATATTTACACCTTATTAACTTTATATTGGTCCATAAAAAGGCCGGTATTCATTCTAAAAGCTTTAAATCTCAATTTAAACCTTCATACGAATCTATTGAAAGTTTGGACGATCTTTGTAGTAGAAGTTTGCACAAGTTCTCCGTTGGATCAAAAATGGGTCTAACGTTCTTATATTAGGTTTATTACTATATTTATATCTTTATCACTTCATATTGGTCCAAAAAAAGGCCAATATTCTCTTCATACGAAGCTATTCAAAGTTGGGTAGTTCTTTGTCAAAGTAGTTTGGACCAAGTTTCCGCTACTCCATTAATGGGTTTAACTTTTTGAGAATAATTTAAAAACTATATTTACACCTATATAATTTGTTATTGGTCCAAAAAAAGGCCGGTATTCATTCTAAAAGCTTTAAATCTCAATTTAAACCTTCATACGAATCTATTGAAAGTTTGGACGATCTTTGTAGTAGAAGTTTGCACAAGTTTTCCGTTGGATCAAAAATGGGTCTAACGTTCTTATATTAGGTTTATTACTATATTTATATCTTTATCACTTCATATTGGTCCAAAAAAAGTCCAATATTCTCTTCATACGAAGCTATTCAAAGTTGGGTTGTTCTTTGTCAAAGTAGTTTGGACCAAGTTTCCGTTGCTCAAATAATGGGTATAACTTTTTGAGAATTATTTAAAAACTATATTTAAACCTTATTAACTTTATATTGGTCCATAAAAAGGCCGGTATTCATTCTAAAAGCTTTAAATCTCAATTTAAATCTTCATACGAATCTATTGAAAGTTTGGACGATCTTTGTAGTATAAGGTTGCACAAGTTTTCCGTTGGATCAAAAATGAGTCTCACGTTCTTATATTAGGTTTATTACTATATTTATATCTTTATCACTTCATATTGGTCCAAAAAAAGTCCAATATTCTCTTCATACGAAGCTATTCAAAGTTGGGTTGTTCTTTGTCAAAGTAGTTTGGACCAAGTTTCCGTTGCTCCAATAATGGGTATAACTTTTTGAGAATTATTTAAAAACTATATTTACACCTTATTAACTTTATATTGGTCCATAAAAAAGGCCGGTATTCATTCTAAAAGCTTTAAATCTCATTTTAAATCTTCATACGAATCTATTGAAAGTTTGGACGATCTTTGTAGTATAAGGTTGCACAAGTTTTCCGTTGGATCAAAAATGGGTCTAACGTTCTTATATTAGGTTTATTACTATATTTATATCTTTATCACTTCATATTGGTCCAAAAAAAGGCCAATATTCTCTTCATACGAAGCTATTCAAAGTTGAGCTGTTCTTTGTCAAAGTAGTTTGGACCAAGTTTCCGTTGCTCCAATAATGGGTATAACTTTTTGAGAATTATTTAAAAACTATATTTACACCTTATTAACTTTATATTGGTCCATAAAAAGGCCGGTATTCATTCTAAAAGATTTAAATCTCAATTTAAACCTTCATACGAATCTATTGAAAGTTTGGACGATCTTTGTCGTAGAAGTTTGCACAAGTTTTCCGTTGGATCAAAAATGGGTCTAACGTTCTTCTATTAGGTTTATTACTATATTCATATCTTTATCACTTCATATTGGTCCAAAAAAAGGCCAATATTCTTTTCATACGAAGCTATTCAAAGTTGGGCAGTTTTTTGTCAAAGTAGTTTGGACCAAGTTTCCGCTGCTCCATTAATGGGTCTAACTTTTTGAGAATAATTTAAAAACTATATTTACACCTTTATAACTTTATATTGGTCCAAAAAAAGGTCGGTATTCATTCTAAAAGCTTTAAATCTCAATTTAAACCTTCATACGAATCTATTGAAAGTTTGGACGATCTTTGTAGTAGAAGTTTGCACAAGGTTTCCGTTGGATCAAAAATGGGTCTAACTTTCTTATATTAGGTTTATTACTATATTTATATCTTTATCACTTCATATTGGTCCAAAAAAAGGCAAATATTCTCTTCATACGAAGCTATTCAAAGTTGGGCTGTTCTTTGTCAAAGTAGTTTGGACCAAGTTTCCGTTGCTCCAATAATGGGTAGAACTTTTTGAGAATTATTTAAAAACTATATTTACACCTTATTAACTTTATATTGGTCCATAAAAAGGCCGGTATTCATTCTAAAAGCTTTAAATCTCAATTTAAACCTTCATACGAATCTATTGAAAGTTTGGACGATCTTTGTAGTAGAAGTTTGCACAAGTTCTCCGTTGGATCAAAAATGGGTCTAACGTTCTTATATTAGGTTTATTACTATATTTATATCTTTATCACTTCATATTGGTCCAAAAAAAGGCCAATATTCTCTTCATACGAAGCTATTCAAAGTTGGGTAGTTCTTTGTCAAAGTAGTTTGGACCAAGTTTCCGCTGCTCCATTAATGGGTTTAACTTTTTGAGAATAATTTAAAAACTATATTTACACCTATATAATTTGTTATTGGTCCAAAAAAAGGCCGGTATTCATTCTAAAAGCTTTAAATCTCAATTTAAACCTTCATACGAATCTATTGAAAGTTTGGACGATCTTTGTAGTAGAAGTTTGCACAAGTTTTCCGTTGGATCAAAAATGGGTCTAACGTTCTTATATTAGGTTTATTACTATATTTATATCTTTATCACTTCATATTGGTCCAAAAAAAGTCCAATATTCTCTTCATACGAAGCTATTCAAAGTTGGGTTGTTCTTTGTCAAAGTAGTTTGGACCAAGTTTCCGTTGCTCAAATAATGGGTATAACTTTTTGAGAATTATTTAAAAACTATATTTAAACCTTATTAACTTTATATTGGTCCATAAAAAGGCCGGTATTCATTCTAAAAGCTTTAAATCTCAATTTAAATCTTCATACGAATCTATTGAAAGTTTGGACGATCTTTGTAGTATAAGGTTGCACAAGTTTTCCGTTGGATCAAAAATGGGTCTAACGTTCTTATATTAGGTTTATTACTATATTTATATCTTTATCACTTCATATTGGTCCAAAAAAAGGCCAATATTCTCTTCATACGAAGCTATTCAAAGTTGGGCTGTTCTTTGTCAAAGTAGTTTGGACCAAGTTTCCGTTGCTCCAATAATGGGTATAACTTTTTGAGAATCATTTAAAAACTATATTTACACCTTATTAACTTTATATTGGTCCATAAAAAGGCCGGTATTCATTCTAAAAGTTTTAAATCTCAATTTAAACCTTCATACGAATCTATTGAAAGTTTGGACGATCTTTGTCGTAGAAGTTTGCACAAGTTTTCCGTTGGATCAAAAATGGGTCTAACGTTCTTATATTAGGTTTATTACTATATTTATATCTTTATCACTTCATTTTGGTCCAAAAAAAGACCAATATTCTCTTCATACGAAGCTATTCAAAGTTGGGCAGTTCTTTGTCAAAGTAGTTTGGACCAAGTTTCCGCTGCTCCATTAATGGGTCTAACTTTTTGAGAATAATTTAAAAACTATATTTACACCTTTATAACTTTATATTGGTCCATAAAAAGGCCGGTATTCATTCTAAAAGCCTTAAATCTCAATTTAAACCTTCATACGAATCTATTGAAAGTTTGGACGATCTTTGTCGTAGAAGTTTGCACAAGTTTTCCGTTGGATAAACAGATGGGTCTAACGTTCTTATATTAGGTTTATTACTATATTTATATCTTTATCACTTCATATTGGTCCAAAAAAAGGCCAATATTCTCTTCATACGAAGCTATTCAAAGTTGGGCAGTTCTTTGTCAAAGTAGTTTGGACCAAGTTTCCATTGCTCCAATAATGGGTATAACTTTTTGAGAATAATTTAAAAACTATATTTACACCTTTATATTGGTCCAAAAAAAGGCCGGTATTCATTCTAAAAGCTTTAAATCTCAATTTAAAACTTCATACGAATCTATTGAAAGTTTGGACGATGTTTGTCGTAGAAGTTTGCATAAGTTTTCCGTTGGATCAAAAATGGGTCTAACGTTCTTATATTAGGTTTATTACTATATTTATATCTTTATCACTTCATATTGGTCCAAAAAAAGGCAAATATTCTCTTCATACGAAGCTATTCAAAGTTGGGCTGTTCTTTGTCAAAGTAGTTTGGACCAAGTTTCCGTTGCTCCTATAATGGGTAGAACTTTTTGAGAATTATTTAAAAACTATATTTACACCTTATTAACTTTATATTGGTCCATAAAAAGGCCGGTATTCATTCTAAAAGCTTTAAATCTCAATTTAAACCTTCATACGAATCTATTGAAAGTTTGGACGATCTTTGTAGTAGAAGTTTGCACAAGTTCTCCGTTGGATCAAAAATGGGTCTAACGTTCTTATATTAGGTTTATTACTGTATTTATATCTTTATCACTTCATATTGGTCCAAAAAAAGGCCAATATTCTCTTCATACGAAGCTATTCAAAGTTGGGTAGTTCTTTGTCAAAGTAGTTTGGACCAAGTTTCCGCTGCTCCATTAATGGGTTTAACTTTTTGAGAATAATTTAAAAACTATATTTACACCTATATAATTTGTTATTGGTCCAAAAAAAGGCCGGTATTCATTCTAAAAGCTTTAAATCTCAATTTAAACCTTCATACGAATCTATTGAAAGTTTGGACGATCTTTGTAGTAGAAGTTTGCACAAGTTTTCCGTTGGATCAAAAATGGGTCTAACGTTCTTATATTAGGTTTATTACTATATTTATATCTTTATCACTTCATATTGGTCCAAAAAAAGTCCAATATTCTCTTCATACGAAGCTATTCAAAGTTGGGTTGTTCTTTGTCAAAGTAGTTTGGACCAAGTTTCCGTTGCTCAAATAATGGGTATAACTTTTTGAGAATTATTTAAAAACTATATTTAAACCTTATTAACTTTATATTGGTCCATAAAAAGGCCGGTATTCATTCTAAAAGCTTTAAATCTCAATTTAAATCTTCATACGAATCTATTGAAAGTTTGGACGATCTTTGTAGTATAAGGTTGCACAAGTTTTCCGTTGGATCAAAAATGGGTCTAACGTTCTTATATTAGGTTTATTACTATATTTATATCTTTATCACTTCATATTGGTCCAAAAAAAGGCCAATATTCTCTTCATACGAAGCTATTCAAAGTTGGGCTGTTCTTTGTCAAAGTAGTTTGGACCAAGTTTCCGTTGCTCCAATAATGGGTATAACTTTTTGAGAATCATTTAAAAACTATATTTACACCTTATTAACTTTATATTGGTCCATAAAAAGGCCGGTATTCATTCTAAAAGTTTTAAATCTCAATTTAAACCTTCATACGAATCTATTGAAAGTTTGGACGATCTTTGTAGTAGAAGTTTGCACAAGTTTTCCGTTGGATCAAAAATGGGTCTAACGTTCTTATATTAGGTTTATTACTATATTTATATCTTTATCACTTCATTTTGGTCCAAAAAAAGACCAATATTCTCTCCATACGAAGCTATTCAAAGTTGGGCAGTTCTTTGTCAAAGTAGTTTGGACCAAGTTTCCGCTGCTCCATTAATGGGCCTAACTTTTTGAGAATAATTTAAAAACTATATTTACACCTTTATAACTTTATATTGGTCCATAAAAAGGCCGGTATTCATTCTAAAAGCCTTAAATCTCAATTTAAACCTTCATACGAATCTATTGAAAGTTTGGACGATCTTTGTCGTAGAAGTTTGCACAAGTTTTCCGTTGGATAAACAGATGGGTCTAACGTTCTTATATTAGGTTTATTACTATATTTATATCTTTATCACTTCATATTGGTCCAAAAAAAGGCCAATATTCTCTTCATACGAAGCTATTCAAAGTTGGGCAGTTCTTTGTCAAAGTAGTTTGGACGAAGTTTCCATTGCTCCAATAATGGGTATAACCTTTTGAGAATAATTTAAAAACTATATTTACACCTTTATATTGGTCCAAAAAAAGGCCGGTATTCATTCTAAAAGCTTTAAATCTCAATTTAAAACTTCATACGAATCTATTGAAAGTTTGGACGATGTTTGTCGTAGAAGTTTGCATAAGTTTTCCGTTGGATCAAAAATGGGTCTAACGTTCTTATATTAGGTTTATTACTATATTTATATCTTTATCACTTCATTTTGGTCCAAAAAAAGGCCAATATTCTCTTCATACGAAGCTATTCAAAGTTGGGCAGTTCTTTGTCAAAGTAGTTTGGACCAAGTTTCCGCTGCTCCATTAATGGGTCTAACTTTTTGAGAATAATTTAAAAACTATATTTACACCTATATAATTTTATATTGGTCAAAAAAAAGGCTGGTATTCATTCTAAAAGCTTTAAATCTCAATTTAAACCTTCATACGAATCTATTGAAAGTTTGGACGATCTTTGTCGTAGAAGTTTGCACAAGTTTTCCGTTGGATCAAAAATGGGTCTAACGTTCTTCTATTAGGGATAGCCTTAAGCTCTAAAAGCTCATCAAAGGCTCTGAAAGCTAAGATTATAGAATCTGAAGATGAGGCTTCTGAAGAAGGTCAAGAAGTTGGATCTGATGATGAAGAAGAGATGGTGCTGATGGCTGCTAAGGTTTCACAATGGGCAAAACGAAGCAAGAAATATGCAGGCAAGTTTGGAGGATCTTCCAAGAGACTTAGTGCTACTAAAGACAAGAAGGAAGATCAAAGCAAGTGTTTCAAATGCAACAAGCCTGGCCATTTCATTGCTGATTGTCCAGAAAACAAAGGTAGATCATCAAAGCAAAGCTCTAGCAAGGAAAGATATAAGAGTAAAGTCAAGAAGAGCTTTCTGGCAACATGGGAAGATCTTGACAAAGACTCAGACTCAGATGGTGATGAGGAAGCAAATCTGGCACTGATGGCAACCACCTCTGACAGAGAAGACTCTGAAGCAGGATCAGACTCTGAAGATGAGGAAGAGGTAATTGCCAAACTATCTAGAACTGAATTAGTAGATTTTCTTAAAGATGCCTTAAAAATGCTCACTAAAAAGGCAGGTGAATGTAAGGTCTTGAAAAAGGCTTACAACAACCTGATTGAGAAAATGAACATAATAGTTGAAGAAAATGAGTCTCTAAGAAGTAGAAACTCATTTATGGAAACTCATTATGTTTATGATGATAAGGTTCCTCCAGAACATGAATTTGTTCTGCAAGAATTCCTTATAAATGGCATGAAAAGAAGTAAGATAGCTTCCTTACTATACCATGTTAGTAGAAGTAGAGGTGAAGGTCTTGGATTTTCTCGTTTTAAAGATAATCCATTATTTTCTAAACCCTCTAACAGTGATGATGTAAAACCTAAGGCTGTATTTGTTAAAAGCCAATCAGAAGCAATAGTTATACCAGAACCTGAAAAAATAATTGTGTCAGAAGTGAAGAAGTCTCAGACTCTGAAACCTTCAGAGCCTAAGATTTCCAAACCTCAGACCAATGTCAAAATGAATAAAACTCTGGTATATTCTAAAGCTAAGCCCAAGAGTTATGTAAAGCCTAAAAACTTTTCAAAATGCTTAAATAACTCTAAAGCTCCTAATAGGCCTTATAAACAGAAACAATCTAAGGTAATAAGAACTAACTCTAAAGGAGGCCAGAGCAGCATTCTTGGTACCTGGACAGTGGCTGCTCACGACATATGACAGGAGACAAGCATATGTTCCAAACCCTGACTCTGAAAGAGGGAGGAACTGTGGGATTTGGAGGAAACCAAAAAGGGAAGATCACTGGTACTGGTACAGTTGGTAATTCTTCTCTCTCTATTAAAGATGTTTGGTTAGTTGATGGCCTCAAACATAATCTACTAAGCATTAGCCAATTTTGTGATAGTGGATTTGTTGTTAAGTTTAATAAAGATGCATGTACTGTAATCAGAGAGTCTGATGAGTCTGTAGTATTCAGAGGCTTAAGGAAAGGCAATGTTTATAAAATCAATCTGTCAGAACTCTCAGAGCAAAAGATAGTTTGTCTTCTATCTTTGAATGATGAGAAATGGGTCTGGCACCAACGCTTAGGTCATGCTAACTGGAGATTAATCTCTAAGCTCAGCAAACTAAGCTTAGTTAAAGGTCTACCCAATCTTAATTATCATTCTGATGCTCTGTGTGGTCCTTGTCAGATTGGAAAGATTTCAAAAACCTCTTTTAAACCTAAAAACATTGTCTCTACCTCAAGACCTCTTGAATTGCTTCACATTGATTTGTTTGGTCCTGTAAGTACAGCCTCAATCAATGGAAAGAAATATGGACTTGTTATTGTTGATGATTACAGTAGATGGACTTGGGTTAAATTTCTTAGAGTAAAAGATGATGCATATGATGTGTTTACCATCTTCTGCACACAAGTACAAAATGAGAAAAGTCTCAAGATCTTAAAGATCATAAGTGATCATGGGGGTGAGTTTGAAAACGAACCCTTTGCAACCTATTGTGAAGACCATGGAATTATTCATGAGTTCTCAGCTCCTAGAACACCACAGCAAAATGGTGTTGTAGAGAGAAAGAACAGGTCTTTACAAGAGATGGCAAGAACCATGATGCATGAGACTAAACTTGCAAAGTACTTTTGGGCAGAAGCTGTGAACACAGCTTGTTATATTCAAAATAGGATCTATATCAGACCTATATTGAATAAAACAACATATGAACTATTTAAAGGAAGAAAGCCCAACATCTCTTATTTTCATCAGTTTGGATGTACATGTTACATTCTAAACAATAAGGCCTACAAAAGAAAATTTGATGCCAAAGCTTGTAAGGGAATCTTTATAGGTTACTCTGAACGCTCAAAGGCATACAGAGTGTATAATTCTGAAACTAATACAGTGGAAGAATCTATACATGTTAGGTTTGATGACAAAGAGCCTGATAGTAAAATGTCAGAGCAAGATAATAGTTATGCAGGTATTCCATATCTATATAACAATCCAGAACCTGAGAAAGCATCAGATGCAAATGAAACTTCAGAAGCTGTATTGGAAGAAGCCTCTGAAGAAGCATCTCCAATAGAAGCATCTGAAGGACATGATGATATCTCAGAAGATAATACCCAAACAAGTTCTGAAACTAATGAAGCTCCCAAGAGAAAATTCAAATATAGATCATCACATCCAGAAGATCTTATTCTTGGAAACAAAGAAAGTCCAAGAAAAACAAGATCAGATTATCAACAACATGATTCACTTCTAGGACTTATATCCATGATAGAACCTAAGAATGTTGATGAAGCTCTTTCTGATGATGGATGGATTGTAGCAATGCAAGATGAGCTCAATCAGTTTCAAAGAAATGATGTGTGGGATTTAGTACCAAGACCAACACACAAGAACATCATTGGAACCAAGTGGGTATTTAGGAACAAACTAAATGAACAAGGTGAAGTGGTACGAAACAAGGCTAGACTAGTAGCACAAGGCTATAGTCAGCAAGAAGGCATTGACTTTTCTGAAACCTTTGCTCCAGTGGCAAGACTGGAAGCAATCAGGTTATTGTTATCATATGTAGTTAATAATGGAATAACCTTATACCAAATGGATGTTAAGAGTGCCTTTCTAAATGGTGTCATATCTGAAGAAGTATATGTCAAACAACCTCCAGGTTTTGAGGATTTGAAAAACCCTGAATATGTTTATAAACTTAAGAAATCACTCTATGGTCTCAAACAAGCTCCAAGAGCTTGGTACGAAAGACTAAGCAATTTTCTTTTAGAAAGTGGATTTCAAAAAGGTCAGATTGACAATACATTATTCAGAAAGACAACTAAGAAAGACATCCTAATTATTCAAATTTATGTGGATGATATAATTTTTGGTTCAACTAATGCTTCTCTTTGCAAGAATTTCTCCAAGCTTATGCAGGATGAATTTGAAATGAGTATGATGGGTGAGCTAAAATTCTTTCTTGGAATTCAAATCAACCAAGGAAAAGATGGCACTTACATTCATCAAAGCAAGTATACAAAAGAGCTTCTGAAGAAGTTTAATCTTGAAGACTGTAAGATAATGTCAACACCCATGCATCCCTCAAGCAGCCTAAGCAAGGAAGAAATTGGAAGCAAAGTAGATCAGAAGCTGTACAGAGGTATGATTGGTTCTTTACTCTACCTAACAGCTTCTAGACATGATATTTTATATAGTGTATGCTTATGTGCAAGATTCCAATCAGATCCTAGAGAACCTCACTTAACTGTTGTTAAGAGGATCTTTAGATATCTGAAAGGAACTACCAATCTAGGACTTCTTTATAAAAAATCCCTAGATAGTAAGCTAGTTGGATTCTGTGATGCTGACTATGCTGGAGACAAGATAGAGAGAAAGTCCACTTGTGGAAATTGCCAATTTATTGGTGAAAATCTCATATCTTGGGCCAGCAAGAGACAAACAACTATTTCTTTGTCTACAGCAGAAGCAGAATACATCTCAGCTGCTAAATGTTGCACACAGCTTCTCTGGATGAAATATCAGTTAGAGGATTATAATATAGCTGAGAGTAGTATTCCACTATATTGTGACAATACTGCTGCTATTCATTTATCTAAGAACCCAATTTTGCATTCCAGAGCTAAACATATTGAAATAAAACATCATTTTATAAGAGATCATGTTCAAAAAGGCACAATAAATATTCAATTCATTGATACTGAACATCAATGGGCTGATATATTTACTAAGCCTTTAGCTATTGAAAGATTTGACTTTATTAAAAAGAATTTGAACATGCACTTTATCTCTGAAGAAAATTAGTTCTGAGATGCAAAATAAAATTAGCATCTGAAGCTCCTTCAGAGCCTCTGATAATTTAGAGTCTCCTTTGGGAAGCTTTGAATAGTTTGGGTTCTGAAGGGTAACAGGTTCTGATGAGGTGTCAGATACAAATGAGTTTGGCTCTGAACTATTCGGAAACGAAACGTTCAGTACTAGTAAGTGTACAACAGCTGTCTATACGCGTGTCAGCTATGATTAAAATGTCTCTTACACGTGTCTAGATCCTGACGGGCAGAGAACAGTTAATGATGAAATAGCAGTTTAACAATTTTAAATTAATTTTTAAACCGTTCGCGCTCCCTCCTTTGTGCTTATTTTTCTAAGTGTTATTTTTTACTTAATATATATAGTCACTTCACTCACAAAGCACAACTTTTACACAATCACTTCCTACACAACCCTAAGCCTTACAGAAAATCCCCAAATTCTCTCTACATTTCAATCATGTCTGCTCAACCTTCTCCCGTCATCGTTCAAGAACCATTCAACCCTGAACTTGTGCCAGTAATAGATTTAAACTCTCAATCGTCATTCATCGATCGTCCTTCTTCAACGGATTGTGGTAGAGATGCTATGGAATTTCTTACTGAGAAGTTTGTAGACTTTGAAAGTTTAAAACTCAATGGAGTTGACATTCAGGATTTGTTCTTTGATCAAAAGTGGGAAAACTATTTTGATATGCTAAATGGGTTTGTTTACTATGACATTGTGAAGAACTTCTGGCATAAGGCGTATGTGTTTGATAAATACGATGCAGATGAGGAAGTTAGCAAGTTAGTAAAAGAGAACAAGGCTCTAAAAGGAAAGACAAGAGCCCAACTAGGATTGAGACCCTTCAGAGGCAAAGAAATCAGGTCTAATCTGCTTGGAATTGATGTGCTAATAACCCAGGAACACGTGGCAAAGATTCTGGGGTTAGACAACAAAGGTGAAGATGTGAATTCTTACAAGAAGAATAGCATGTACCATGATTCCATCAGAACTGTAACAACCCGTTTTTCAAAGGCCTGAAAAGGCAGTATATTTTTTTTTTTTTTTATACACATCAGAGTTACGCCTAAAAGATTTTAAATGAGCCGGCATTCAAATATACAAAAGAACTCATTACCATAAGGTGCTTCGACAAGCAAAGTGTATTCCTGAATAATTACAATCCAAGTCTAAGTATTCAAATACTTACAACAAAACAAGTTAGAATCCTATGCCTAAACCCAAAAAGCACGGTGTACAACCCACACCGGCGCATAGTCTAACTAAGCTAAAGCTCCAACCTCTCACTGGGGCCTGGAACAGCCACCGTCGTCACCACGACCTAACCCATCATCTGGGTGGGATGAGCCCGCAAATGAAAGAAAGGGTCACCACAAAATAAAAGTATGTATATATATAACTGGTGCGAAAGATTGTACACATAACAATAATTCCACATACACAAGAGAAAGCTCTTTAACACAAAAGCAATTCCCACCAGCGGGCTTATATATATAATGCACACATAGCCTACCAATGCAGACTCTACATGATCGTGACACCAATCACTGGCTGTCACATGCATGAATTCCGGAATTTAACCTCTCCGCAGAGAGTCGTAGGCCCAGCCTACCAATCCCCGCAGGGCATCAATAAAATCCTGCGGCCCATCACGGTCACCACGTAGGATTAGAGTGGATCCAATCACTGTCAATCACACCCCGCGGCCCATCACGGTCACCACGTATTGGACTCAATAAAAATCCCGCAGGATTAAGGTGGACCCAATCACTGTCAGTCGCACCCCGTGGCCCATCACGGTCACCACGTACTATGAATGCATGAGCATACGATACCTCTTATCTATGCTAATGCACCGATTACATACCATCTAGCATATGAAATCCCATATCATATTCATACATATATTTTCACAATCATATGTAACAACGCATGTATTGTAAACACTTTCTCATCACGAGAATACATAACACATACATGCCAAACACACAAACACGCATCACCGAAAATAATCAACAAACATGTTATAACTCAGTGAAAAGACAGAAATAAAGTGATGCCCTTACCTCAGCAAGCTTCCGTTACTTTAATTTCGCGAAAAGCTACAACACACGCTACCTAAAATAAATGTAGCGTAACATCAATAAAGTATTCCTCGTTTATTCTATCGAAACGAAACTTGCTCTCAGAAGTCTAGGGGGGTTTAAGGTACTTTCTAACTCTCCCACCTAGCGATTCCAAGTTCTTTCCATGGCGATAAAAATTCACGAAATTAAAGACATTATTTTAGTCACACGAAATTCATTTTGTTTTCAAATCATAAACTAAAACCATTTTGGATTTTCCACTTCAAGGACTTGTTTCACACACAACAAAACCATTTGAAACACAACTAAAACTTTTCAAAAATATTTTTTTTTTGAAAAAATCGAAGTTTTCTTGCGTTACAAGTTACACATTTTTTTTTCTTCCTAACAACCTTTCCTATACTCATTTTTCTTCAAAACTAAGATTATCCAACACATACACAATTTTCACACAATTGTGGACTTAGAAAAATTTTGGACTTTCTCCCTATACCACTAAAAAGCCACGGCCAAAATTTTGGAAAACACCCTTCCACACAAAATTTTTCACTTCTAAAGGCATGGTAATATCCCATAATACCGAACTAGCACTTATCAAAACGATTTAGAAATTATAGAGTCGAATCCCAAATTTCGAGAAATCTCAAATAAGGTTTTTCTTAAGGCAAGGGATCATTTTCTTTTCAAAACATCCCATAACCAATCAAACAATTAAACAATGATCATGGAAAGCTATTTGCCTCTAAACAATTTTCGAAATTCGATTCCTCGAACCCTATATGGGTGCCACGGCCATTTGAGGAAAAAAAAAAACAACCCTACACATTTTTTTTTTATTTGAAACCCTAGCCCACTTTCATTAGTTTGTAACGATATTCGATCGTGTACCCTGTAACAACCCGTTTTTCAAAGGCTTGAAAAGGCAGTATATTTTTTTTTTCTTTTTCAACTAACACTCAGAGTGCGTATAGAATATTTTTCAATGAGCCGGCATTCAAATATGCAAAAGAACTCATTACCATAAGGTGCTTCGACAAGCAAAGTGTATTCCTGAATAATTACAGTCCAAGTCTAAGTATTCAAATACTTACAACAAAACAAGTTAGAAAACCCTATGCTAACCAAAAAGCACGGTGTACAACCCACACCGGCGCATAGTCTAACTAAGCTAAAACTCCAACATCTCACTGGGGCCTGGAACAACCACCGTCGTCACCACGAGCTAACCCATCATCTGGGTGGGATGAGCCCGCAAATGAAAGAAAGGGTCACCACAAAATAAAAGTATATATATATATAACCGGTGCGAAAGATTGTACACATAACAATAATTCCACATACACAAGAGAAAGCTCTTTAGCACAAAAGCAATTCCCACCAACGGGCTTATATATATAATGCACACATAGCCTACCAATGCAGACTCTACATGATCGTGACACCAATCACTGGCTGCCACATGCATGAATTCCGGAATTTAACCTCTCCGCAGAGAGTCGTGATCTGCTAATCACTAAAATCAATACAATCACGACGATCTGCTAATCGAAGGATTAGGGTGGATCTTCTAATCAAACCCCGTGATCTGCTAATCACAATATTGTACTCAATAAAATCCCGCAGGATTCAAGGTGGATCTGCTAATCGCACCCGGTGGTCTTCTAACCACTACCATGAATGCATGAGCATACGATACATCTTATCTATGCCGATGCATTCAATTACATACCAATCATGCATATGTAATTCTCAACCACATGTCAATACATATATTTCTAACAAAATCATATGTAAGACAACACATGTATCATAAACACTTTCTCATCAACGAGAATACATAATACATACATGCATAACACTCAAAGCACACCACAACAAGCATGTTATAACTCAGTGAAAAGACAGAAATAAAGTGGAGCCCTTACCTCGGCAAGCTTCCGTTAACTTTTCTCGCATAATTCTACAACTCGCGCTTCCTAAAATATAAGCAGCGTACAATCAATAAAATACTCCCAACGTATCCTATCGAAACGAAACTTGTTCTCTAAATTCTAGAGAGGTTTAAGGTACTTTCTAACTCTCCCACCTAGCGATTCCAAGGTCTTCCCAATCCGATAAAAATTCACGAAGTTAAAGACATTATTTTTCGCTACAAGAAATTCATTTTGTTTTCAAAGCATACCAAGGACCACTATTGTTTCCAACCTCAAGGAACCCATTTTCACTCTACAAAAACATTTGAAAACAAACCAAAAACTCTTCAAAAATAAATCAACAGAAAAATCAGAGTTTTCTTGCGTTACAAGTTACCCATTTTTTTCTTCTTCCTAACAACCTTTCCTATACTCATTTTTCTTCAAAACTAAGATTATCCAACACATACACAATTTTCACACAATTGTGGACTTAGAAAAATTTTTGGAACTTCTTCCTCAACACTAAAAGGCCACGGCCATTTTTTTGAAAAGCACCCTCACACACAAAATTTTTCACTTCTAAATGCATGGTAATATCCCATAATACCTAACTAGCACTTATCAAAACGATTTAGAAATTATCGAGTCGAATCGCAAATTTCGAAAAATCTCAAATAAGGTTTTTCTTAAGGCAAGTGATCATTTTCTTTTCAAAACATCCCATAACCAACCAAACAATTAAACAATGATCATGGGAAGCTATTTGCCTCTAAACAATTTTCGAAATTCGATTCCTCGAACCCTATATGGGTGCCACGGCCATTTGAGGCAAAAAGGGCAACCCTACACATTTTTTTTTCATTTGAAACCCTAGCCCACATACATTAGTTTGTAACGATATTCGATCGTGTACCCGACTCCTTTTGAAACTCGCAATAAACTTTTTCTAAATTATGTTCTTCGAGTCGCTCAAGAACACGAGAATAATTTTTTTCTTATTTTTCAAAACAATTTTCATAATCACCAATCCATTTTGTCACAAAGCTTAAAACTAACTTCAAAAACCAAAATCATACAACACAATCATAGATATGATCTTTTTAAGAAATTTTCTTCAAACCCTTACCAACCAAATTGTGAAATTTGAAATCACCATGAGAATCACTTACATGCTTCACTAATGTATCCTACATAACACTCTTAAACACTACTATGGAACCAAAACTAATTAAAACTAAATTCTAAAATTTTTTCTCTCAAGAACATAATCATACAACTCAAAATTCAAGAGGTTTTTTCATGGAGAATAAGGAAGAGAAGGGTTAGTTACCTTAGAGAAGATACTACTTGCAATTCCTATGGTTTCCAACAAGCTTGAAATGGATCAATTTGGTGAAGAAATGAGAATTTTTTTCTCAAAGGTTGGAAGAGAAAGAAGCCACGGCAAAGAGAAGAGAAGGAGTGAATGAATTGTGATTTTGCTAAGTCCATAAAGTCTCCTTAAGTCACCCTCAAGGTCATGGTCATGTTTCATGAGAACCATTGGATCAAATAGTGAAAAGTTATAAGATCACATCCTAGCCATTGGATCATTTCAAGTCTATCCACTTTAGATATTTTCTAAGCTTCCTCACATCTCAGCTCTCGCGTTCGCTCGTAAACGAGTCGCACCTCGCTAACGGACGGAAATCACAAAAATATAAACTCTACCAAATAAACGTCCGTCGTAAACCTTTTCCAAATATTATCGCTAAATCTTTTTCCCGACTGTAATTTTCTTCCTCACCCTCGAAAATTATTCTAACAATATATCCTAACTCACGCCGATATATAAAACTTCCATCCGAAACCTCACTTAAAACAGACGCAGTAAGATTTTCCATCAGCGGGTAAAATCCTACTCGTTTTTCCAAAAACAAGAATAATCCAAATCTCGTCATTCTGACTTCACAGAAACCTTCTCATACTCAAAAGAGGATTACGACCCAAAAGTCTGTGCCTTTCCAGCGCACGAGCACAAAACAGACTCCATTTCAGCAAAAATCCTAATATCGCGACAATACTCATGAAACCGCTTCGCCAAAAACCCTAAAAACTTAGCCGACACTAAAGTTCCTTAGGAAAACCGCACAGTGAAATCACGGGTCTTACATACCCGACTCCTTTTGAAACTCGAAATAAACTTTTTCTAAATTATGTTCTTCGAGTCGCTCAAGAACACGAGAATAATTTTTTTCTTATTTTTCAAAACAATTTTCATAATCACCAATCCATTTTGTCACAAAGCTTAAAACTAACTTCAAAAACCAAAATCATACAACACAATCATAGATATGATCTTTTTAAGAAATTTTCTTCAAACCCTTACCAACAAAATTGTGAAATTTGAAATCACCATGAGAATCACTTACATGCTTCACTAATGTATCCTACATAGCACTCTTAAACACTACTATGGAACCAAAACTAATTAAAACTAAATCCTAAATTTTTTTTCTCTCAAGAACATAATCATACAACTCAAAATCCAAGAGGTTTCCATGGAGAAATAAGGAAGAGAAGAGTTAATTACCTTGAGAAGATGATGATTCCTTAACAAGCAAATGATCCAAGCTTGAGAAGATTAGAAAATGAAATTTTGAAATGGATGAGTGAAGGGGTGGAAGTTCGGCCGAGAGAGTGAGAGGGGAGGGAGTAGTTTTTGTGATTTCTTCTAAGTCCACATATTGCTAAACCTCCTTACTATTTAATTCCCTCTTGATCAACCTAGGCCTTTGGATCAAAAGCAAAGTTACAAGACAAATCCCTAGCCATTGGATCAAAAACTCATGATTGCTTTCTTTGAACAAATATCCACTTTACGCTACTCAGCTCATCGCGTTCGCTCTCGGCGAGTCGTACTTCGCTAACGGTCTAACTTGCGAAAAATAGAAAATTTACGAGATAAAAGTTCATCGTAAACCATTTCTAAAAATTATCGCTAAACTTTATTCTCCGACTGAAATTTATTCCCTTAGCTCCCAAAAATATTCTGAAACTAGATTCCAACTCGCGCCGATATATAAAGTCTCCAATTGAAATTCGACGGAAAACAGAAACCGTAAAATTTTAAGCAGCGGGAACAGTTTTCTACTCGTTTTTCAGAAAAACGGGGAAAATCAAATTTCGAAATTCTGAAGACACAGGAACGTTCTCATATATAAAAGAGGACTAAGAACCAAAAGCCTGGGCTTTAATAGTACACGAATCCAAAACCAGCTTCAACTCAGCAATAATGCTGTTATTACAACGGTGCTTGCGAAATACTTAATAAAAAACCCTAAACTCTTAGCCAACACCAACGTTCCTTACACAACTGTACAGTGAGATTCTGGGTCTTACATTACTTCCCCCCTAAAAGAAGTTTCGTCCTCGAAACTTAGACGTCGTTGAATAACTCGGGGTATTGCTCTTTCATCTTGCTTTCAAGTTCCCAAGTCGCATCTCCTGTAGCTTCATTCCATATTATCTTGACTAAGGGTATATCCTTGGTCCTTAGACATTTCATCTTTCTATCCGCAATCTTAACTGGCGGAACTTCAAATGACAAGTTTTCTTTCAGCTGGATGTCATCTGGCGTGATCACATGTGACGGGTCGGGAACATACTTTCTTAACTGGGACACATGGAACACATCATGAATCTGGGACAGTATCGGTGGTAAAGCAATTCGATAGGCTACTTTTCCTATCCTCTCTGTAATCTGATACGGTCCAATAAATTTGGGAGTCAACTTTCTCGCCTTTAATGCTCTCCCAACACCAGTGGTTGGAGTAACTCTGAGAAATACGTGATCTCCTGCCTCAAACTCTAAAGGTCTACGACGCTTGTCCGCGTAACTCTTTTGGCGATCCTGGGCAACCTTCATTCTTGCTCGTATCTTCCTGACTTTATCTGTTGTTTGTTGCACCATCTCTGGTCCTACAATCATGCTCTCCCCATCTTGATACCAACATAATGGAGTCTGGCACCTTCTTCCATAAAGAGCCTCATACGGAGCCATTCCAATGCTTGTGTGGAAACTGTTGTTGTAGGTGAATTCTATTAGTGGTAAGACATCGTCCCAACTTCCTCTATCATCTAGCACACATGCCCTTAACAAATCTTACAAAGATTGATTCGTTCTTTCTGTCTGTCCGTCTGTCTGTGGATGGTAAGCCGAACTTAGCCTCAACTTCGTCCCTAAGGCCTCATGCAGGGTTCTCCAAAAATGTGAAGTAAATTTTGGGTCTCGATCTGAAACAATGCTCGACGGTATACCATGGAGTCTCACAATCTCAGCCACGTAGATGTCTGTTAACTTTTCTGCAGTGTCGGTAATCCTGACAGGCAGAAAATGAGCGGACTTTGTCAATCGGTCCACTATCACCCAAATAGAATCGTGCTTCCTTCTTGTCTTTGGTAAACCAGTGATGAAATCCATAGATATGCTATTCCACTTCCACTCTGGTACGTCTAACGATTGCAGCATCCCTGCAGGTTTCTGGTGTTCTACCTTAGCTTTCTGACATGTCAGACACGATGCCACGTACTCCGCCACATGCCTCTTCATACCCGGCCACCAAAAATTTAACCTCAGATCCTGATACATCTTAGTAGCCCCGGGGTGCATACTGAGCTTACTCTTATGTGCTTCTTCTAGTACCGTGCTCCTCAAGTTCTCAGCATCGGGTACACAGACTCTCCCATTGCATCTTAAGATATTATATGATCCCACTTTGAACTCTGTGGTGGTTCCTCGAACTATCAAAGCTCTCATTTCCATAAGTAGACTGTCATTTTGACAACTGGCAATGTCTTCCAACAACCCGTTCGAAATAGTGATCATTCCCAACTTCAGATTCCCAGGCGCAAATTCAACCTCAAGGTGCAGGTCTCGAAACTCTTCTAATAACTCTTGTAGACTAGCCATCTGAGCTGAACATGCCGATACACTTTTCCTACTTAAGGCATCAGCTACCACATTAGCCTTCCCAGGGTGGTACTGTAGTGTGAAATCAAAATCCTTCAGCGTTTCCATCCATCTCCTTTGCCTCATGTTCAACTCTTTCTGATCAAACAGGTACTTCAGACTTTTGTGATCACTGAACACAACAAAAGTACATCCATAGAGATAATGTCTCCAAATCTTCAAAGCAAACACTACCGCTGCGAGTTCTAGATCATGGGTGGGATAATTCCTCTCGTGATTTTTCAACTGTCGTGACGCATAAGCCACTGCTCTCTTGTGTTGCATCAACACACATCCAAGTCCCTGATGCGACGCATCACAATAAACTTCGTACGGCTCGTTAGACTGGGGTAGGACTAAAACCGGTGAGGTTGTTAACCGCTCCTTCAACAACTGAAAACTAGCTTCACACTCCTCTGTCCAAGCAAACGGTTGATCCTTCCTCGTAAGTTGTGTCATTGGCGCCACAATCTTAGCGAAACCCTCTATGAATCTCCGATAATATCCAGCTAAACCCACAAAACTCCGTATGTCTGTAATAGTTTGCGGTTGTTTCCATGCAAGTACAGTATCAAACTTGGCTGGATCCACAGATATTCCCTCCTTTGAGATGACGTGACCAAGAAAATTCACTGTTTCCATCCAGAATTCACACTTGGACGGGTTAGCGTACAACTTCTTGTCCCGTAGCACTTGTAAAACCAAGCGGAGATGTTCCTCGTGTTCCTCTTCGTCCTTCGAATAAATGAGTATATCATCGATGAATACCACCACAAACTTGTCCAAGAACGAATGAAAGATCCTATTCATGTAATCCATAAAAATTGCCGGTGCATTCGTCACTCCAAACGGCATCACTAGATACTCATAGTGTCCATAACGTGAGCGGAACGCTGTTTTCTGTACATCTTCTTCCCTCACCCTTATCTGATGATAACCCGACTTCAAGTCGATCTTAGAAAATACCGACGCATCCTTCAACTGGTCCATTAAATCATCAATTCGTGGCAAAGGATATCGATTCTTAATAGTTGCCTTATTGAGTTTTCGATAATCCACACATAAACGTGATCGCCCATCCTTTTTCTTAACCAAAAGAACTGGCGCTCCCCATGGAGACACACTGGGCCTAATGAAACCCTTTTCCATTAAGTCCTCAATTTGACTCTTCAATTCCACTAACTCGGCTGGGGCCATCCGATAGGGTGACTCCGAGATCGGTCCTGTCCCGGGGTGCAAGTCGATAAAGAACTCTACTTCTCTGGTTGGAGGAAATCCTGGAATTTCTAACGGAAAAACATCTTGGAATTGTTGAACGACACGCAATTCTTCCATCTGCACGTCTGTTGCCACTCCTATATTATCAAGAGAAATAATTTCCGGTTCTCCATTTCTCATGGTTACTGTAAGCCGGTTAGCCGACAGATATCTCTGTACTCCTGGCTCGGGGAAAAAGACCATCTTTCGAGCACAATCTAAAATAACGTAGTGATATGACAACCAATCCATCCCGAGAATGATCTCGAGTGACTGAAGGGGTAAACAGATCAGATTAATTATAAACTCTCTATTCTGAATCATCACTAAACAGTGCAAACATGCTGTATTAACCACTAGATCCTTTGCAGGAGTAGAAACATTCAAATCAAAAGGCAGCAGAGAAACAATCAATTTCAAACGATTCGCACAATCCAAAGATATGAAGGAATGGGTTGCCCCAGTATCAATCAATGCAGTTAAAGTGGTACCTGCAATCTAGCAGTTCTCATGTATGGCATTACTGGCTTGACCACTCATTTCCGTGCCCATACAGTAGACCCGTCCCTTAGCAGTGGGTCGAGCTCCTTGTGTCACATTTGCAGACGTTTCCACTTTCGGGGCCTTGCAATCTCTAGCAAAGTGACCCGGCTTTTGACAGTTGAAACAAACAGTTCCTTGTGCTTTATTCCCACACTCACTTGCATAATGACCCTCTTGACCACATCGGTAACAAGCCTGCTTCTCTCTACCCTAATTCCCTCGTGTCCCTTGGTTCGCAGAGCGATTCGGTCCTCTATTATTCTGAGGGCGGTTGTAAGGCTTATTACCTTGCCTTCCACGGTTCTGATTCTCATTACTTGTACGACTAGGTCCCCCGGCACCGGAATTTCCTTGGCGATTCATTCGCTTGTTTCTCATGTCCTCAAGTCCATCCTCCTCGGACCACTCTGTCTAAGGAATTCAGAGACACTCGTCGACTAAATTCGACCAAGGCTCGGGGTTTCACAATTCCACTTACTGAAGCATCACTCCCTGCATTACTTCAGTAAGACACAAACCAGTGTCTAAGCATATCTCATGCTAGACTCAAAACAACCAACCACATAACCCACAACACAACAAAAACAACCGCTAGAACTAACACAACTCTAGCTATGTTCTAACCGACTCTGGACTAACGACTCAAGTGTACACTTTCCCTTTGAAGATTTAAAGTCGTGCTCTGATACCAATTGTAACAACCCGTTTTTCAAAGGCCTGAAAAGGCAGTATATATTTTTTTTTTTATACACATCAGAGTTACGCCTAAAAGATTTTAAATGAGCCGGCATTCAAATATACAAAAGAACTCATTACCATAAGGTGCTTCGACAAGCAAAGTGTATTCCTGAATAATTACAATCCAAGTCTAAGTATTCAAATACTTACAACAAAACAAGTTAGAATCCTATGCCTAAACCCAAAAAGCACGGTGTACAACCCACACCGGCGCATAGTCTAACTAAGCTAAAGCTCCAACCTCTCACTGGGGCCTGGAACAGCCACCGTCGTCACCACGACCTAACCCATCATCTGGGTGGGATGAGCCCGCAAATGAAAGAAAGGGTCACCACAAAATAAAAGTATGTATATATATAACCGGTGCGAAAGATTGTACACATAACAATAATTCCACACACACAAGAGAAAGCTCTTTAACACAAAAGCAATTCCCACCAACGGGCTTATATATATAATGCACACATAGCCTACCAATGCAGACTCTACATGATCGTGACACCAATCACTGGCTGTCACATGCATGAATTCCGGAATTTAACCTCTCCGCAGAGAGTCGTAGGCCCAGCCTACCAATCCCCGCAGGGCATCAATAAAATCCTGCGGCCCATCACGGTCACCACGTAGGATTAGAGTGGATCCAATCACTGTCAATCACACCCCGCGGCCCATCACGGTCACCACGTATTGGACTCAATAAAAATCCCGCAGGATTAAGGTGGACCCAATCACTGTCAGTCGCACCCCGTGGCCCATCACGGTCACCACGTACTATGAATGCATGAGCATACGATACCTCTTATCTATGCTAATGCACCGATTACATACCGTCTAGCATATGAAATCCCATATCATATTCATACATATATTTTCACAATCATATGTAACAACGCATGTATTGTAAACACTTTCTCATCACGAGAATACATAACATATACATGCCAAACACACAAACACGCATCACCGAAAATAATCAACAAACATGTTATAACTCAGTGAAAAGACAGAAATAAAGTGATGCCCTTACCTCAGCAAGCTTCCGTTACTTTAATTTCGCGAAAAGCTACAACACACGCTACCTAAAATAAATGTAGCGTAACATCAATAAAGTATTCCTCGTTTATTCTATCGAAACGAAACTTGCTCTCAGAAGTCTAGGGGGGTTTAAGGTACTTTCTAACTCTCCCACCTAGCGATTCCAAGTTCTTTCCATGGCGATAAAAATTCACGAAATTAAAGACATTATTTTAGTCACACGAAATTCATTTTGTTTTCAAATCATAAACTAAAACCATTTTGGATTTTCCACTTCAAGGACTTGTTTCACGCACAACAAAACCATTTGAAACACAACTAAAACTTTTCAAAAATATTTTTTTTTTGAAAAAATCGAAGTTTTCTTGCGTTACAAGTTACACATTTTTTTTCTTCCTAACAACCTTTCCTATACTCATTTTTCTTCAAAACTAAGATTATCCAACACATACACAATTTTCACACAATTGTGGACTTAGAAAAATTTTGGACTTTCTCCCTATACCACTAAAAAGCCACGGCCAAAATTTTGGAAAACACCCTTCCACACAAAATTTTTCACTTCTAAAGGCATGGTAATATCCCATAATACCGAACTAGCACTTATCAAAACGATTTAGAAATTATAGAGTCGAATCGCAAATTTCGAGAAATCTCAAATAAGGTTTTTCTTAAGGCAAGGGATCATTTTCTTTTCAAAACATCCCATAACCAATCAAACAATTAAACAATGATCATGGAAAGCTATTTGCCTCTAAACAATTTTCGAAATTCGATTCCTCGAACCCTATATGGGTGCCACGGCCATTTGAGGAAAAAAAAAAACAACCCTACACATTTTTTTTTTATTTGAAACGCTAGCCCACTTTCATTAGTTTGTAACGATATTCGATCGTGTACCCGACTCCTTTTGAAACTCGAAATAAACTTTTTCTAAATTATGTTCTTCGAGTCGCTCAAGAATACGAGAATAATTTTTTTCTTATTTTTCAAAACAATTTTCATAATCACCAATCCATTTTGTCACAAAGCTTAAAACTAACTTCAAAAACCAAAATCATACAACACAATCATAGATATGATCTTTTTAAGAAATTTTCTTCAAACCCTTGCCAACAAAATTGTGAAATTTGAAATCACCATGAGAATCACTTACATGCTTCACTAATGTATCCTACATAGCACTCTTAAACACTACTATGGAACCAAAACTAATTAAAACTAATTCCTAAATTTTTTTTCTCTCAAGAACATAATCATACAACTCAAAATCCAAGAGGTTTCCATGGAGAAATAAGGAAGAGAAGAGTTAATTACCTTGAGAAGATGATGATTCCTTAACAAGCAAATGATCCAAGCTTGAGAAGATTAGAAAATGAAATTTTGAAATGGATGAGTGAAGGGGTGGAAGTTCGGCCGAGAGAGTGAGAGGGGAGGGAGTAGTTTTTGTGATTTCTTCTAAGTCCACATATTGCTAAACCTCCTTACTATTTAATTCCCTCTTGATCAACCTAGGCCTTTGGATCAAAAGCAAAGTTACAAGACAAATCCCTAGCCATTGGATCAAAAACTCATGATTGCTTTCTTTGAACAAATATCCACTTTACGCTACTCAGCTCATCGCGTTCGCTCTCGGCGAGTCGTACTTCGCTAACGGTCTAACTTGCGAAAAATAGAAAATTTACGAGATAAAAGTTCATCGTAAACCATTTCTAAAAATTATCGCTAAACTTTATTCTCCGACTGAAATTTATTTCCTTAGCTCCCAAAAATATTCTGAAACTAGATTCCAACTCGCGCCGATATATAAAGTCTCCAATTAAAATTCGACGGAAAACAGAAACCGTAAAATTTTAAGCAGCGGGAACAGTTTTCTACTCGTTTTTCAGAAAAACGGGGAAAATCAAATTTCGAAATTCTGAAGACACAGGAACGTTCTCATATATAAAAGAGGACTAAGAACCAAAAGCCTGGGCTTTAATAGTACACGAATCCAAAACCAGCTTCAACTCAGCAATAATGATGTTATTACAACGGTGCTTGCGAAATACTTAATAAAAAACCCTAAACTCTTAGCCAACACCAACGTTCCTTACACGTACAGTGAGATTCTGGGTCTTACAAGAACTGATCTTTACCCTGCTGGAACAAAAGAGAAGGAATTTGGAAAGTCAAAGTTTATGAAGCAAGAATTTGACCTTGCTTTCAGAGTCTTTCTTGGCGCTATCATTCCTAGAAAAGGAGGTAAAGATACAATATCAATTCCTCACCAGCACTTCTTTTGGTTTATGCATAGAAGAGTGAAGATAAATCTGGCTAGCCTTTTATTTGAGCATCTCTGCGCCAGTATCATTGAGAATCAACATAAGGTTGTAGCAAAACTGCATCACCCTAGATTGATCTCTGAGATTATTCGCCAAACCAAACTGATTGAGATTCTTAGGCAGAAGGAAAAGATAAGAGTCTTTCAGACTGCTAAACTGGATGCTACCATTTTGGTTAATATGAAGAAGAAAACAGAAGAGGAGATAATCAAAGCAGAAAATCCTCTCAAAACCATCTATGAGAAATACTTCTGGTGTGATGGTTTTCCTACAATCTCAGAGCATGACAATGAGGAAGTCATTAAGAATTTTTTGGCTATGGTAAGATTGGAAACAGGAAAAAGAGTGCCTAGAAGCATGGTTGTGGGTGTGCCTGACTGGGATATCTTCAAAGGACCCAAGGATATTACTAAGTCTAGGAAGAAGCCTAGATTAGTAGAGCAAGCTTTACATGAAGGATCTGAACAAAGCAATGATGATCAGTCTGAAGATAACAATCCTGATGATGCTGCTGATCAAGTGGATAGTGGAGCTGAAAGATCAGCTGCTGAAGAAAAAGCTAGAATGGAGGCAGAAGCTGCTAAGAAGGCTCTGCAAAATAAGATGGAGAAGAGGACTAAGAAGAGAAATGACAGGTCTCCAGCATCTGAGCAAGATCAGAATCCTGTCAAGCCAGCAAAGAGAATAAAGACCAGAGCATCTAAACCTACAGGTAAATCCTCTAAGTCTAATACTCATAGCATTCCTGATGTAGCTCAAGTTTTTAATTCTCAATTTCCACCCTCCATTCCTCAAAAACAAACCAAATCAACCATTGATGAAACAAAATCTATATCAATGATTTTACCAAACCAAACAACTGTCACAACCTGTGTATCATCATCATCATCATCATCATCCTCATCATCCTCATCAGAAGGAACCCCTTCTGATTATAGTACAGACACTGCTGCTGTAATTAGAAAATCAACCAGACACTTGAACAAAATCAAGATGAAAACAGCCAAAGAGACCATAAATATCTCACCTGAGGAAGATAGTCCTATTAACACTTCCCACCTTGCCCAAGAAAACATTATCATTAACTCTGACTCCCTTGATCATCTCACCCCTCATCTATCTGGAGATGCATTTATGCACTCTAATCTGAACTCACCAAATCACCCAATTAACAAATTTGTTAATACCACTTTTGAAACCCCCATTTCAGAACCATTCTTTAATGAACCACAACTGACTCCTGTTCAAGCAACCCCTGTAAATGTTAATGCTTCTGAACAAGTCAAATCACCCTCTCCCACACACTCTGATCCACAAGTACAATCACCTCATCACTCACCAATCCATGATATTACTGAACAACAACCTCCATCACCTCCAACTGAAATTTACACTCCTTAACCTTCCCCTGAACCTACTCCAGAACCTATCTATGGCCCACTCAATAAACCCTTAGATGAAGAAGAGCTTGCTGAGCTTGCTGACTTTATCTTTAAGGCAGAAGAGCAGCTCTTGAAAAATGCCATAGATATTGATGATGAACCAAGACTTCCCCCTAACCTGAGAAAAATCCAAATCATCAATTTTAAGCGAAAGAAACCAGAACCAACCATTCCCTTTGACCCAACCAAACCCTTTTTCAACTCTGCTTCTGAACCCAATCTTGAGCTATTAAATAATGCTATTAGTCTTAGACTCAAGAGATTTAAACAGATGGATGAAGAAGTTCTTGTTTTCCCTTCTGATATTGATGCTGAAGTCAGAAAGATGGAGTACTTGTTTAGTCAATCCTTAAGGATTCTAGGTACTCATCTGAAGAGCAAGATACAGGGTAGAGGAATTGTTGCTGTGAGAAATTTGTTTGATATTGTTGAGAGGTCACGTGCTCCAAGACTTACTTATTACAATCATGTGGAAGAGCAAAACAAACTGAATCTTCTGACTGCCATAGAAGAAAGTCTCGGAACTGCTAGTGCCAGTGCTCATGTTTTGGTCACAGAAGAGGTTGAATATCTTAAGCTTGTTGAAGCTGAGTAGGCTCGGATAGCTGCTGAAGCAGAACAGAAGAGGTTATATTAGTTTTATTACTATATTTATATCTTTATCACTTCATATTGGTCCAAAAAAAGGCCAATATTCTCTTCATACGAAGCTATTCAAAGTTGGGCAGTTCTTTGTCAAAGTAGTTTAGACCAAGTTTCCGTTGCTCCAATAATGGGTATAACTTTTTGAGAATAATTTAAAAACTATATTTACACCTTTATAACTTTATATTGGTCCAAAAAAAGGCCGGTATTCATTCTAAAGGCTTTAAATCTCAATTTAAACCTTCATACAAATCTATTGAAAGTTTGGACGATCTTTGTAGTAGAAGTTAGCACAAGTTTTCCGTTGGATCAAAAATGGGTCTAACGTTCTTATATTAGGATTATTACTATATTTATATCTTTATCACTTCATTTTGGTCCAAAAAAAGGCCAATATTCTCTTCATACGAACCTATTCAAAGTTGGGCAGTTCTTTTTCAAAGTAGTTTGGACCAAGTTTCTGCTGCTCCATTAATGGGTCTAACTTTTTGAGAATAATTTAAAAACTATATTTACACCTATATAATTTTATATTGGTCCAAAAAAAGGCCGGTATTCATTCTAAAAGCTTTAAATCTCAATTTAAACCTTCATACGAATCTATTGAAAGTTTGGACGATCTTTGTAGTAGAAGTTTGCACAAGTTTTCCGTTGGATCATAAATGGGTCTAACGTTCTTATATTAGGTTTATTACTATAGTTATATCTTTATCACTTCATATTGGTCCAAAAAAAGGTCAATATTCTCTTCATACGAAGCTATTCAAAGTTGGGCAGTTCTTTGTCAAAGTAGTTTTGACCAAGTTTCCGTTGCTCCAATAATGGGTATAACTTTTCGAGAATTATTTAAAAACTATATTTACACCTTATTAACTTTATATTGGTCCATAAAAAGGCCGGTATTCATTCTAAAATCTTTAAATCTCAATTTAAACCTTCATACGAATCTATTGAAAGTTTGGACGATCTTTGTAGTAGAAGTTTGCACAAGTTTCCCGTTGGATCAAAAATGGGTCCGACGTTCTTATATTAGGTTTCTTACTATATTTATATCTTTATCACTTCATATTGGTCCAAAAAAAGGCCAGTATTCTCTTCATACGAAGCTATTCAAAGTTGGGCTGTTCTTTGTCAAAATAGTTTGGAATAAGTTTCCGTTGCTCCAATAATGGGTATAACTTTTTGAGAATTATTTAAAAACTATATTTACACCTTATTAACTTTATATTGGTCCGTAAAAAGGCCGGTATTCATTCTAAAAGCTTTAAATCTCAATTTAAACCTTCATACGAATCTATTGAATGTTTGGACGATCTTTGTAGTAGAAGTTTGCACAAGTTTTCCGTTGGATCAAAAATGGGTCCAACGTTCTTATATTAGGTTTCTTACTATATTTATATCTTTATCACTTCATATTGGTCCAAAAAAAGGCAAATATTCTCTTCATACGAAGCTATTCAAAGTTGGGCAGTTCTTTGTTAAAGTAGTTTGGACCAAGTTTCCGCTGCTCCATTAATGGGTCTAACTTTTTGAGAATAATTTAAAAACTATATTTACACCTATATAATTTTATATTGGTCCAAAAAAAGGCCGATATTTATTCTAAAAGCTTTAAATCTCAATTTAAACCTTCATACGAATCTATTGAAAGTTTGGACGATCTTTGTCGTAGAAGTTTGCACAAGTTTTCCGTTGGATCAAAAATGGGTCTAACGTTCTTCTATTAGGTTTATTACTATATTCATATCTTTATCACTTCATATTGGTCCAAAAAAAGGCCAATATTCTCTGTAAGTGCACCAGTTCATCCTCATGTTTTAATAATTGTCAAAACACATGAAAATAGGATTGAACATATTTTGGCAACATTACAAATGACTTGACAACAAAGAACTATTTTCTAAAACTTGAAAAACTGACTTTTAGGTATTTTGTATCGATACATACATTGGTGTATCGATACAAATGTCCTGAAACTACTTCTATCTGATTTTGTGCATTTTGTATCGATACATACATAGTCTGTATCGATACAAAAATGGTCTCTCAGAGGCAGAGAGTCACCTGTGTATCGAATCGTGCTTGCATGTATCGATACACATCTGTATGTCCTCAAAATCCAGAGAGTTGATGATGTATCGAATCATGCTTGCATGCTTCGATACATATCAGTCAAGATTTTCAAGATTCTGATATTTGTATCGATACACACCCGTGTTTGTATCGACACAAAGGTCAAAAATTTCATTTTTAACGTTGGTCAAAGCGTTTGTATCGATACAAATGATCATTTATATCGATACATGTTTGAAAAATTATGCCCAAATTTGCTCATTCTATTTTCACTTTAAATAGCAATGTGTGTGATCATTTGTTTGTAACACAACTGAGAAAAATCTAGTGAGAACCAGTGAGAAAGCAAGAGTGCTTTGAGAGAAACACTTTGGATACAATTTGGGTGAAAAATTGGGATCAAAGTGTATCCTTCACAAGATCATCATCTTCCATCAAGTTGCAACAATTAAAGATTGAGTATGGGATCAATCCAATAGAAGTTGTACGCTTGGTCGATAACGTTCGGAACGATTCGCGGTGAATCAGAATCGTGATCGGGTTGATTTGCGAAGGAGGTTTGGTTGCTCGCTAGGGATTCAAGATTGTTCGATATCTTGAAGGATCAATCGAGAAGAATTGAAGGACTCAGCTGGACGATTGTTGCAAGGAGTTGCACGGGTAAAATCGTTGGAATCAGAGGGTGAAGATTCGTTCGTCGATTGAGGTTTAGCATAGTTTTACTTTTGAGTCAATATAGGTTTATTGGATTCATTGTAAATTGTGCACTTGTGTTCAAACTGTTTTTTAATCAATAATACTCTCAAATAACCTGTTTGGTTATTTGGGGGGAGACGTACCCGGCCGACCGCGAGGACGACACGAAAGCCGGGGAACTCCCTAATCATCTCTTGTGTGTCGATTCGCTTTAAATTCTTACTTTACGCAATTCGCTTATATTTTGAGTCAATTGAAGTTTTGTGTTCGTAAGTGTGCAAAAAGGTTCAATTGCGATTATCTTGATTGTGATTGAATTTGAATATCGAATCGTATAACTTGCTTGGGACTGTTTTTGTTAATCGATTAATTTGGATATTTTGAATTAAGCATTCCGATTATTTTCCTAGTTCGTTCAAGGCTATACTATCTTTCCTTTGGTCAAAAGGTGCAAAGTAGACTACGGATCCGGTGGTGCTTCCGCGCATTCGTTTTAATCAAATATTTTTTTAAATTGACATTGGTTAACGAAGCCACTTATTCAACCCCCCTTCTAAGTGATAGCCTAGTAGTCTAACAAGTGGTATCAGAGCCTGGTTCAATTTTGCTTGCAAAATTCGGTGGTTTGTGCCCAATTATTAGACAACATGGCTTTTGCACCTAAAGGGGCGTATAATAGGGCTCCGATATTCAATGGAGATCATTTTGACTATTGGAAAAGTAGTATGTGTATTCACATCAATTCTTTTGATGGTGAAGTGTGGAATGCCATTGAGAATGGTCCGTTTGTTCCAACTATCACGGATCCTCATGGCATTGTCGACAATAAGCCTATGGCACAATGGACGGAAGAGGAAAAGAAAAAGGTCAATTACGATGCAAAGGCACAAAATATTTTAATATCATCCCTTGGGATTGATCAATTCTATCATGTGTCACATTGTCAATCGGCTAAGGAAATGTGGGACACATTGGTTACTCACTTTGAGGGTACCAATGATGTAAAGATATCCAAAATTAATACATTAACACAAGAATTTGAGTTGTTCCATATGCTAGATGGTGAAACCATCGAGGATATGCAACAACGATTTATCAAAATAACCAACAAGTTACACGGTTTGGGAAAGCCAATCACAAATCAAGATGCCACTAACAAAATTTTAAGATGTCTTAGTAGGAGTTGGCAACCGAAGGTCACCGCGATTAAGGAGGCTAATGATCTTACTTCTTTGAGTCTTACAACTTTATTTACTAAACTTGTTAGAAAAGCATGAGAAAGGTGAGAAAAAGGAGAAACAAGCGGATAAAGATAAAGAGAAGGATAAGAGGTCGATTGCTCTTAAGGCCTCCACATCCAAGTCCAAAAAGGTAGAGCAAAAGGAAAGTAGCTTAAGTGATAAAGAGTGGGAAGACTATGAAATGGAAATATTTCTTCGAAGATTTTACAAGTATGCAAAGGTACATGGTATAAAGTTTTCGAAGGAAAATGGTCCCAAGTCACGAAAGCAATCAAGGGATGATATAGAGAATGAGAAGAGCAAGCCTAGTAGAAAGTGTTATGAATGTGGCAAATCCGATCATTTAAAACCGGAATGTCCATTCTATAACAAAAGAAAGGGAAAGTCCTCCGAGAAAAATCACAAAGGTAAAAGAGCTTATGTTGCTTGGGATAGTGCAAGCGAAGATGGATCTAGGTCCAAGAGCTCAAGTGAAGAGGATGAAGAACGCGCTCATGTGGTACTCATGACCGGTTCACCTAGTAAAGGCAAGAAACATCACAAACGTCAAGTGATTCTAGCTCTATCTCTAATGATAGTCCCTCATATGATGAACTTCAAAACGCTTTTGAAAAACTATATGGTGAAGCCACTAATGCATTTAAGAAATTGGCTAAAAGGAAGAAAGTGATTTCCCTTTTAGAGTCACAAATTATAAAATTACAAGATGAATTAGAGGCATTAAAACTTACCATGGTTAATTCAAAAGATGATTTTGAAGATGATAATTCATCAAAGCATGATTGTGATTCTTGTTGTATTTGGCAAGGAGAAGTGAAAAACCTTCAAGCCAAATTAGATAAGGCTCATAAGTCATCTAGGAATGATTGTGATGCTTGTTGTGTTTGGCAAGGAGAGGTGAAAACCCTTCAAGCCAAACTAGATGAAGCCCTTGTATCAAAAGTTACTTTTGTGGATATACCAAAGAATTTTAACAAGCCTAAGATTAGGCCTTCTAAAAATGACAAATTTGTTAAAAAGAAATTGAATCCCAAAAGTAAAATTTCGGGTCATGTAAGACCCAAGATTCCACTGTACAGTTTTTCTAAGGAACTCTAGTAATGGCTACGCGTTTTAGGGTTTTTGGCGAAGCGGTTTCATGAGTATTGTCGCGATATTAGGATTTTTGCTGAAATGGAGTCTGTTTTGTGCTCGTGCGCTAGAAAGGCACAGACTTTTGGGTCGTAATCCTTTTTTGAGTATGAGAAGGTTTCTGTGAACTCAGAATAACGAGTTTTAGATAATTCTTGTTTTTGGAAAAACGAGTAGGATTTTACCCGCTGATGGAAAATCTTACTGCGTCTGTTTTAAGTGAGGTTTCGGATGGAAGTTTCATATATCTGCGTGAGTTAGGATATGTCCTGAGATTAATTTTCTAAGGTATGGAAGAAAATTACAGTCGCGGAAAAAGATTCGGCGATAAGTTTTGGAAATGTTTAACGATAGACGTTCTTTCCGTAGGTTTTCTGTCTTTGTGAGTTTCGTTCGTCGCGACGCGCGAGAGTTGTGAGGCGAGGTGGCTTCGAGAAGCATAGAAAATATCTTGGAAGGATAAGCTTAGAATTGATCCAATGGCTAGGATTAAGTCTTAGAAACTTTACACTATTTGATCTAATGGTCCACATGCAACAAGACTATGACTTTTTGGTCATAAGGAGACTTGGCAAAAATCACAAACTCAATCCCATCTCTTGTTGTTGGCCGTGAGCTTCTTCTTCTTCCAACCCTTGAGAGAAATTTAAATCCTTCACCAAATTGATCCATTTCAAGCTTGTTGGAACCATAGGAATTGCAAGTAGTATCTTCTCTAAGGTAACTAGACTTCTCCTTTCCTCTTAGTTGGTCAAAATCATGGAGTTTGTTGGATTTTTAGTTTATGTTCTTGAGAAATTTTTGTTAGAAAATGTTCATAAATGATTTTTGTTCCATGAGAGTTGCTCATGAGTGTTAAACTAGTATGTTTAAGCTTAGTATTGTTGATTTCCATGGAGTGATGAGATTTTCATGAGATCTTGGGTTAGGATTTTGAGGAAATATTTCTCTTGATCATGAACATGAAGTCTTGTTTAGAGTTGTGTTAATGATGTTGTTTTTGAGCTTTTAAGTGAAATGGATATATGAGAAATCATTTTGTTTTGAGACACAAGAAAAATTTATTTTGTGTGTGTTCTTGACAATTTTCTTGTTTGTGGGTTGTGTTATGAAAATGTGTTGGTTGTTCAAAACAATGATTTTGGGAACTAAAGGATAAATCCTATGGTTTTAGAATGGAAAATTTTGGGTGCTAACCATGTTTTGTTATTTTTGGCCGTGGCCTATATGTGTGTATAACAATGGGATTTCAAATTTTTAAGTCCTAAATTGGAAGACAATGATCATAGGTTTAAGTGAATGATCATGGTTTTAAAAAGGGATGATTAATGTGGTTTTATGTGAAAAGAAAAGATTTGCGAAGTTTTGAAGAAAAAATGACATTTTTGGATTCGAAATGATTTGGTGTGAGTGTTGGATCAATTTGAGAAATTAGAAATGGTTTAAGTGTTTTACACTATGTTTGATTTTGAAAGAAAAACAATGGTTTTGGAATAATTCCAATTCTGGCCGAAACTGGAAGGGCATTTTCGTCCATTTTAAATGTTATATTTTGTCATAGAAAATTGATCATTCAATTCGTCTTTTCGAGACGAAGATTTCGGCGTATGGCTCGTCTCGATTGGATAAAGAATGAGCGAGTTATGGCCATTTTATTTGAAAGGAAAAACTTGTAACTTGTGGCGCAAGTAAACTTTTATTTTTTGTGAAAATTTTCAAAGAGTTTTTGGGTTGTTTTCAAATGGTTTAGTATGTGAAAATTGATTGCCTTGGAGTTAGGAATCAAAGTGTTTCTTAGTTTGTTTTGAAACGAAAATATTTTCGCGTAGCGAGAAATAGTGCAATTAACTTTGGGAATTTTTAATCGCTATAAGGGGGACTCGTAATCACTATCTGAGAGTGTTAGAAAGTACCTTAAGCCTCTCTAGAATTTAGAGAACAAGTTTCGTTTTGATAGGATACGTTGGGAGTATTTTATTGATTGTACGCTGCTTATATTTTAGGAAGCGCGAATTGTAGAATTTCGTGAGAAAAGTTAACGGAAACTTGCCGAGGTAAGGGCTCCACTTTATTTATGTCTTTTCAACTGGTTATGACATGCTTGGATTTCTGCTGTAATGCTTTGCTGTGTGTTTGGCATGTCTAGTTGATGTATTCTCGTGATGAGAACGTGTTTAAAATACTTACGCTGTTTACATATGATTATGAGAATGTATGTATGAACAGGTTGTTGGAATACATATGGTTGGAAATGTATGTATGTCGTTGTGTTTGATTTACATATATTTGTGTGATATGTAATTGTTGCATGAGCATGGATGGAACGTGTATGTCAGTTGGGACTACACGGGTGGATGTGTCTGTGTGACTCCGCCGGGGCTGTGTCTGTGTGACTGCCCTATGTATATGCGTTTCTTAGTTGGTGATAGCGTCTGTGTGGCATCACCTGCCCTTGTGGCTTTAGTGGGTTGGACCTACGATTCCGAAATTCATGCATCGTGGTAGCTAGGGTTAGTACCACGCATTGTAGAGGTTGCATTATAGGCTATGTGTGCATTGCTTATATGAACCCGTTGGTGGGAATTGCTTTGTTGGTTAAGAGCTTTCTCTTGGGTTTGTGGAATTTTTGTTATGTGTACAATCTTTCGCACCAGTTATATATACACATACTTTTATTTTGTGGTGACCCTTTCTTTCATTTGCGGGCTCATCCCACCCAGATGATGGGATAGGTCGTGGTGACGACGGTGGCTGTTCTAGGCCATAGTGAGCACGTGGTGAAGCTTAGTATAGTTAGACTATGCGCTGGTGTGTTTTGTGCACCGTGCTTTTTGGTTAGCATAGGGTTTTCTAACTTGTTTTGTTGTAAGTATTTGAATACTTAGACTTGGACCGTAATTATTCAGGAATACACTTTGCTTGTCGAAGCACCTTATGGTAATGAGTTCTTTTGCATATTTGAATGCCGGCTCATTGAAAAATATTCTATGCGCACTCTGAGTGTTAGTTAAAAAAAAAAAATAAATATACTGCCTTTTCAGGCCTTTGAAAAACGGGTTGTTACAATTGGTATCAGAGCCTGGTTTTAAATCTTCAAAGGGAAAGTGTATACTTGAGTCGTTAGTCCAGAGTCGGTTAGAACATAGCTAGAGTTGTGTTAGTTCTAGCGGTTGTTTTTGTTGTGTTGTGGGTTATGTGGTTGGTTGTTTTGAGTCTAGCACGAGATATGCTTAGACACTGGTTTGTGTCTTACTGAAGTAATGCAGGGAGTGAGGCTTCAGTAAGTGGAATTGTGAAACCCCGAGCCTTGGTCGACTTTAGTCGATGAGTGTCTCTGGATTCCATAGACAGAGTGGTCCGAGGAGGACTGACTTGAGGCGAACAAGGATTACACGGGATTCTTGGAAGTAATATTATGGATTGAAAGTGGCATTGTGTCGTTGTCACTCAAAGGTATTGAGTATGGACGTGTGGACGTCGACTGATAAAGGATTGTAAGTAAGGATCGGATTGGGACGACCTTTTGAAGAAGATATTGAATATCTGCTCTGGTGAGTTAGGGTGCGACTTGATGAAGTCATTAGGTTTTCAAGAGAACGCAGCCACTATGGAATGGTGGAGCATGCGAGATGTCAATTGGATTTAATTACAATGATTGGATAATCATTGGGGCAACTTGTATTGGAAATAAAGTGCATCGCGCGTCAAGAGTGAATGAATTTGGTGGTGTTAGAAGACAGTTGCGCGAACGATGGGTACCTTAAGGGTTTAATTTTAGTGTGCGAGATGAATTAGATTCGGAACTAAAATTTGTAAGGATGAATCTCGTGATGATTGAAGGTAGGAGACCAAGTATCACGTTGATAAGTGACAATCTATACATAGTTCGGGAGATAGTAAATGTAGATGTCGATGTGAGATACAACGATCGGTAATTGATTGTTGAATAAAGTTGGAAGTGGAGAGATATTTAGGTAAAGAACGAGGAGTTCAACCTTTGAAAGTGAGTTGCATATCACTGATAGGTGATAATAGAGGTGTTTATTATGGAAATGTCCAGATAATTGTAGCAGTGTAAGCTAGAATTGTTAACTATTGGCAAGTAAACCATAAGGGAAAGTAAACTGGTTTAGCAGTTTGAGGAGATTAGTCAAGATTGAGTAGAGATCCTGTGTGGATGTGCATATAAGTTAACGATTTTGATCAACCAAAATGGTTGAAGGACTAAGTGGCATCTTAAATTCATGGTAACATGAGAGTCGAGGTGGGCAAGTTTTGAATAAATTCAAGTTATGGACGAGAATTTTTGGATATTTTCTAAGAATGTCGTGGTTGAGTAGAAAAGGAGTTCGTTAGTAAGAATACTAAGACAATGAAAGTCGATAGTTGGAAGGACTTTTATTGTGTATTAGGATTAAATGGATGGTACGACGAGTTTTTCGAGTTCTTGAAGATTAGATTCAAGAGTTTGATTTGGATATCGAACTTACTAAGAATAAAATCATAGCAAAGTGTTGTGCGTTGGTAGCTGTCTTGATAGGCCAAGCATTAAGATTTGAGATAAGTGTTTCATGGCTTGATGTATGAGTAAGGTATGTTGATTTGAAAGTAAATTATAGTGACATGACGATGGTAAGACTAGAGATAGTTATGCATAGAGAAATACTTAATAGGAACTTGAGGAATTAATTGATTGGGGCGTTCGATTATGAAGAGTACAATAGATGATTGTTAGTGAAAGTTAGAAGTGAATAAGAAAACGATGGGTGACTAGATGTAAGAGCAAGATTAGCTGGAACTTGAGATCTGGAAATTGATTCCCCGGGAGGGAACAGACTTTATAACTTTAGAATATTCACGGTGATGAGGGACCAAACGAACGGAGAAGAGTGTGCTTGATTGGACACAAGTTGATGTGGAACGAAAATATTTGGGTTGAGTACGGCGAATTAAAGATGTTGTTTTGATTTAACAAGTTATTGGTCATGGTGGTTTGGGAACCAACTTTAGGTTGTTGTTGAACTGAAAAATTGCAAATTAGTAGATCGATGAGATTAGTCGCAGAGGATGTTAGCCATTGGAAAGCCGTGTTGAAAATGAGTAAGAGAGAAGCACATGAGAATGTGGCTTAGGTCAATGGAGGATTGGCGAATGGAAATTCCCTCCCACATAATTTGGAAAATTATGATTGTGCATGTATATTAAGGATTCGAACGCACCACCTGAATGGATGTCATGGCGGTGCATGTGTTGTATGTAGAAATGAGAAGGATAAGAATTTATCTAATGACAAGTTGATGGAAATCAGTATTGAGTAAGTGTAAGGGATTCAGATGTGTCAACAAGGATGGTTGGACAATAGTAATGTGAGGAATACCCTAAGAGTTATTTTGAAGGTAGGTACCTCGACGAGAGTGGTGATGTCGAAGCAATTAAGAATGGTCAGAGTGACCAACTCTTTTGAGTAAAAGAGGATTTAATTGCAAGAGGAAAGGAACTCAAGAGAGAGTTCAGAATTAGAATGGAAATACAATGTGAAGAGGATATGCGCCGACGATGGTAGTCGACGAGGATAAGCGTTTTGTTTAAGACACGCAAGAGTAATCTAAGTAATAATATGGAAAATATGTGGATGCATAAGAGATTGATTTTTGGAAATTTGAGATTTCGGATAAAGGGAGTCCAAGAGAAGTAAATGGCATAGTCTGACATGCGCCGAGAAAAAAATTTGAGGAGTTGTAATCATCAACCGGATGTTGGGATGATATTATTTAAGTCGTGTTTGGAAAGAGATTCGAATGTGAGCATACGGTTCGACGTATTCATTGAGTTGCGAACTTATGGATATTGGTAAAGTGTGAAGTTCTTCTATAAAGAAGACAACTTCTTTCAGAGCGTAATGGTTTGGGTGATACTCTACGGATGTTCGTAAATGAAAGCATGAGAGTTTAAATGACGTGTTTGGAGCATTGTGTCTCGTTGTCAAGATTGATGTAGTAAAAGATCAAGGACATGTTGAAAACTTGAAAGGAATTGTTGGACTCTTGTGCCTCGAAGGACCTTGAGCACAAGTGGAATGAAGTATCACTTAAGTTGGGTAAAGATGGTCTAAACCACCATCATGATTGTCGACTGTCTATAGACAAATTGAGGGACTGGCCGTCCTTAATTTATTGTTGATGGTAGACGGGAATCGTGTTGATTGGAATTGACTAGTTTTGCTAACTTTGGTGGTGCGCAGAAAGTTTCGGTGTTTCTTTTTGGAGGGTAGCCAGTCACTGCTGCGCGTGAACCTAGTGGTTTAGGCTATGTCGCGGAGGCGAAAGAGGTGACTTTAGAAATTTTTGTGTGTGGGCACGAGGATCTTTGGGAACTAGAGGTTGTGAACCTCTGTTGTGAGGTTAATTTTTGAGTGGTGAACTCGTTGAGAGTTGCGGTTGGTGCACGGTTGTGCCAGTGTGTTGGTGAGAGTATCTGTGTGACTTCACCCGGTGTTAGCATCTGTGTGGCTGCACCTAATCCTGTGGGATTTTGTTGTGTTGGTGATGGTAATGACTGGTTGAGTCGTTATCCTTAACTTTAGTTTCGAGGACGAAACTTCTTTTTGGAGGGTAGTAATGTAAGACCCGTAATTCCACTGTACCTTTTGGTGAATAAAATAAGTAATGACTACGAGTTTTATGGTTTTTGGTGAAGCTGTTTTTGTGAGTATCGTCGCATAAATGAGATTTTTGCTGAAACGGAGCCTGTTTTGTGCTCGTGCGCTGGAAAGGCACAGACTTTTGGGTTGTAGTCTTCTTTTAAGTATGAGGAGATTTCTGTGAAGTCAGAATGACGAGTTTTGGATTATTCTTGTTTTTGGAAAAACGAGAAGGATTTTACCCGCTGATGGAAAATCTTGCTGCGTCTGTTTTAAGTGCGGTTTCGGGTGGAAGTTTTATATATCTGCGCGAGTTAGGATATGTCCTGAGATTAATTTTCTAAGGTATGGAAGAAAATTACAGTCGCGGAAAAAGATTCGGCGATAAGTTTTGGAATGGAAAAACGATAGACGTTCTTTCCGTAGGTTTTTCTGTTTTTGAGATTTCCGTCCGTTAGCGAGGTGCGACTCGCCGAGAGCAAACGCGATGAGCTGAGTAGCGTAAAGTGGATATTTGTTCAAAAAGCAATCATGAGTTAATTGGATCCAAAGGCTAGGGTTTAGTCTTGCAAAAGTTATTTTGATCCAATGGCCTAGATTGCACAAGAGTTTTTTTAAATAGTAAGGAGGTTTAGCACTTTGGAGACTTAGAAAAAAATTGCACAAGACTCATTCTTCTTCTTGCTTTGCCGTGGAATTTCCACCCTTTGTATCCACCATCATAAATCCTTCATTCCATCACCAAAGCTTTGGATTTTTGTTTTGTTGGATCATAGGACTTGCAAGGAATCTTCTTCACTTAAGGTAACTAACACTTCTCTTCCTTATTTCTCCATGAAAACCTCATGAATTTAGAGTTTTTATGATTATGTTCTTGAGAAGAAAAATTTGAGAATTTAGTTTTAATTAGTTTTGATTCCATAGTAGTGTTTAAGAGTGTTATGTAGGAAACATTGGTGAAGCATGTAAGTGATTCTCATGGTTAAATCTTGTTTTCACAAATTTTGGTTAAGGGTTTTGAAGAAAATTTTTGAAAAGATCATAAACTTGGATTGTGTTGTATGATTTTGGTTTCGAAGTTAGTTTTAAGCTTTGTGACAAAATGGATTGGTGATTATGAAATTTGTTTCGAAAAATAAGAAAAAAATTATTCTCGTGTTCTTGAGCGACTCGAAGAACACAATTTAGAAAAAGTTTATTTCGAGTTTCAAAAGGAGTCGGGTACACGATCGAATATCGTTACGAACTAGTGAATGTGGACTAGGGTTTCAAATGAAAAAAAAATGTGTAGGGTTGCCTTTTTGCCTCAAATGGCCGTGGCACACATATAGGGTTCGAGGAATCGAATTTCGAAAATTGTTTAGAGGCAAATAGCTTCCCATGATCATTGTTTAATTGTTTGATGGGTTATGGGATGTTTTGAAAAGAAAATGATCACTTGCCTTAAGAAAAATCTTACTTGAGATTTCTCGAAAATTTGCGATTCGACTCTATAATTTCTAAATCGTTTTGATAAGTACTAGTTAGGTATTATGGGATATTACCATGCATTTAGAAGTGAAAAATTTTGTGTGGAAGGGTGTTTTAAAAAAAAATGGCCGTGGCCTTTTCCTTGTGGGGGAGAAATTCCAAAATTTTTTCTAAGTCCACAATTGTGTGAAAATTGTGTATGTGTTGGATAATCTTAGTTTTGAAGAAAAATGAGCATAGGAAAGGTTGTTAGGATGAAAAAAGATGGGTAACTTATAACGCAAGAAAACTCTGATTTTTTGGTTGATTTATTTTTGAAGAGTTTTTGGTTTGTTTTCAAATGTTTTTGTAGAGTGAAAATGGGTTCCTTGAGGTTGAAAACAACAGTGGTTCTTGGTATGCTTTGAAAACAAAATGAATTTCTTGTAGCGAAAAATAATGTCTTTAACTTCGTGAATTTTTATCGGATTGGGGAGAACTTGGAATCGCTAGGTGAGAGAGTTAGAAAGTGCCTTAAACCCCCCTAGACTTTTGAGAACAAGTTTCGTTTCGATAAGATAAACGAGGAGTATTTTATTGATGTTACGCTACATTTATTTTAGGTAGCGTGTGTTGTAGATTTTCGCGAAATTAAAGTAACGGAAGCTTGCTAAGGTAAGGGCTCCACTTTATTTCTGTCGTTAAAACGGTTACGACATGCTTTGTTTTGCTGTGTATGCAATTGCTGTGTGCTTTGGCATGTTTGTATTATGTATTCTCGTGATGAGAAAGTGTTTACAATACTTGCGCTGTTTACATGTGATTATGAGAATATATGTATGAACAGGTGGTTGGAATACATATGATGAGAAATGTATGTATGTTGTTATGTTTGGTTTGCATATGCTAGAGAGGTATGTATTCATTGCATTAGCATATATGGGGAAGCGTATGCTCATGCATTTGGTAGTTGCGTGTACGGTGTGGTGATCGGGAGAGCCCACCTTTTTATTCGTGGTGATCGGGAGAGCTACGAGATTTTTGTTTAGTTCGATACGTGGTGATCGGGAGAGCCACGGGGTGCGGTGATCGGGAGAGCCCACTCTAATCCTTGTAGTGATCGGGAGAGCTACGGGATTTTATTGATACTTATGGTAAGGGTGTGGTGATCGGGAGAGCCCACTCTAATCCTTGTAGTGATCGGGAGAGCTACGGGATTTTATTTAGTTCGATACGTGGTGATCGGGAGAGCCACGGGGTGCGGTGATCGGGAGAGCCCACTCTAATCCTTGTAGTGATCGGGAGAGCTACGGGATTTTATTGATATTGTTAGTAGGGGATGGACCTACGATTCCGAAATTCATGCATCGTGGTAGCTAGGGTTAGTACCACGCATTGTAGAGGTTGCATTATAGGCTATGTGTGCATTGCTTATATGAACCCGTTGGTGGGAATTGCTTTGTTGGTTAAGAGCTTTCTCTTGGGTTTGTGGAATTTTTGTTATGTGTACAATCTTTCGCACCGGTTATATATACACATACTTTTATTTTGTGGTGACCCTTTCTTTCATTTGCGGGCTCATCCCACCCAGATGATGGGTTAGGTCGTGGTGACGACGGTGGCTGTTCTAGGCCATAGTGAACACGTGGTGAAGCTTAGTATAGTTAGACTATGCGCCGGTGTGTTTTGTGCACCGTGCTTTTTGGTTAGCATAGGGTTTTCTAACTTGTTTTGTTGTAAGTATTTGAATACTTAGACTTGGACTGTAATTATTCAGGAATACACTTTGCTTGTCGAAGCACCTTATGGTAATGAGTTCTTTTGCATATTTGAATGCCGGCTCATTGAAAAATATTTTATGCGCACTCTGAGTGTTAGTTAAAAAAAAAAAAAATATACTGCCTTTTCAGGCCTTTGAAAAACGGGTTGTTACATAAGACTTATTTATAAAAATTAATTAAGTATGACTTATTATTTAATTTATGAAAATAGAGAAATGCGGTCCACCGTAAGGTACGGTGTATTTAAGTGCTTGGCTTGATGACCACATAAGTGGTTCTATAAATAGAACCCTTGTGGTGAAGTTTTTTATGCAAAAACCAAACTCACAAACCTAGCCGCCGTTCTCTAAACCTTATTCTCTCTGAATCTCCGTTGGAATTGGCTAGCACCGGTCATCAGAGAAGTTCTGTTCGTGTGGACTGAGTAGAGGCGTTTGTCGTTTGTGCAGCGCTCGTGAGCAAACTCCTCGACGCTTCAAGAGGTAAACACATGATTCTTGTTGTTCTAAGTGATCTAGGCAAGGGGGTTTTTCCGCTCTTGAGATTGATTTTTAAAAGAGTTTTAAAAGTCTACCTCATGATTCCCCAACAGTGGTATCAGAGCTATCTTAGTTACCTTGAATTATATATGTTCGTTTACTGTTCTGTTAGCGTTTTGATATGAATATGGTTCCTAGTTGTTTATATGTATAAATCGCTAATGTTTCATTCAAGAGAGAGAGAAAGCTTTTGCGATATACTCCAATTTTTCAATACGATTGGAAATTGTATGACAGGATATGATTCTGTTTCAATATGTACATCCAGCTTTTCTTTTGAATTATTTGAGTAAGGAGTTACAATCTTGGCATGCTTTATTTATTTCAATTTGATTGAAATAGAGATTAACGCCTTTAGCATACGGTGGTCATATTGTAAATATGATTTACAATATGACATTCAAATTTTTAATTTGATATTGATAAACATTGCTACTGTACATGTTTCTAAAACTAAATTCTGATTTAATAAAATTAATTCAATTAGATTGTATCTGTTTGTCGGTTGGCATATTTGTTTTCAATATCAAGTCAAAGTTTTACAAAAGATAATTTTGCAATCATTATTGGATAGTGATTCTTTGCTATGGCAATTTTGAAAAGTGTTTCAAATCGAGAAAAGAAGCATGTCCGATGTGTGTCCTCCATATATTGAAAATAGTCTTCGAATCAGTAATAAAAATAAGGTTAATTAATTGACATTATATCTTAATCAATTTGATTGATTAAGTTTAAAAGTGAACCTTGGTAAAACGAGATATATATCAATGTCAATTAATTGATTTTATTGCTTTTGAATCATTCTCATAAAGGCAATAAACACAGATCATCCGGTGAATCAAATCCGTTCAATTTTGTTTGTATATAAAAGTTATATAAGAGTTTATTTTAGAATCCTAATAAATTCAAATAAATTGACCGGATTGGTCATTTGACTTTTTGAGATTGTTTCTTTTTGAAATTGATTCAAAACATTGAAGTACTATTTTAATAAGCGTAATAATTATAAAGGTTATAATTGTTATTTGTTATTATTATTATTATTAAAGGTTCTCTGATATGTTAAATAAGTATTTATTTAATTATTAGAGGTATATAGTTATGGCCTTAGTGTGTTTGGCGTTTATTTTATTTGGTTTAAATACGACCTGCGTGTTGTGATTTATTTAAAATACGGCCTGCGTGTCGTGACAATTTATTTATTTTATTTATTTAAATAATTTGTAAATTGTAAATTGCTCGTGATGCGGGAGATAAAGCCAAATAAGGATGCAGTCGAAGTAGCTTGAGAAGTTTGCTCGAGGGTCAAAGAATTGTAATAAATAGTTTATTTAATTCATAGGAGGCCATAACTATAGTACCTAAGTTTATTTTATTTTATGTATGTGATGCATGAGATGTATGTTTTAATTATATATGCCTTGTATGTTTTATATAATTGTTAAACGTATATTTACATGAGTGTCATGTAAATTAAAAGGACGTTTGTATAAGATACAAAATCCGGTGAGATCAAATTTAATTAAAATCCCTCTAGTACTCATAAAAACTAATATAGAAAGTGTAGGTTTTGCCAACGCAAGGTGCATTTTCTATACTAGTAAGATGTGTTAATATTAAGTTTAAATGCTTTCCAAAGGATAGCACCCCTCAAGACTAGTATCGAAAAGTGTGGGTTCTGCCAACACGAAGTGCACTTTTCTACATTAGTAAGTTGCGGTACGGTAACTCGTTTATCCTATTGCTATTCTTTGGGTCTAACTTAACTAAACTAATTTTAAAGGTTAAAAGGAGTTTAGAAGCAGTGATTGGGTATAATTCATATGATGAATTTGAATAAGGAGTTATTCGCTCAATTGATCCGAGAATTGTATGAGATACAATTGGAAGGAGTTCCTACCTAAATAACTATGTTTTGGGGTTCAGCCCACGTTGACTCAAGACGTAGTGAAATATGGATCTCGGCCTACTAGAAAATTTCAGTGGGATTTTCCGAATCAAATGTTAGAGGGCCATTTGGTTTGAATAAAATAGTGGGAGCATTTTAGTAAAAGTCCTTATTAAAATGATTTAATCATAATACAAATATTTTACATATCTCTATAATTATAATTTTGGAATACAATACAAATTATATTGTCCTTATGAAGGACAAAAATTTCAGAAAAGAGTTTCTGAATTGGTACACAATTGAGAATTGTTCTCAAATGCGAGAAAAACTATAAGTTCTTGAACTATACTCTAGCAACCTACTATAACTAGATTTGAGAAGGATGCTTATCAGAAGTACCAAATCGAACGTCTGGATATAGAATATTCCATACTTGTAATTTTGAAGAAGAAATGATGTGATCATTGATCTCAAAGGAGTTCTTTCAAAAGGGCTGCAAAGTATGAAAATAATAGATTTCTTAATAGACCAAAGAGTTGGTCATCTGTTCTATCAAATAAATTTAATGGATAGATATAATAAAATTTATTTAACATGAATTTTCTATATCTACTAGAACTTGTTGAATTGAATAAGAAATAATTTATAAAAAAAATTGAGCTGTAATATAAATGAGATTCATATTATGTTCCTCTTATTTGTATAGAACAACCATGATTGCTAAAGGAGAACAATTATTTCAAGATGGTTAAACCATTGATTGAAATGTTATTAATAGTTCTTGAAAGAGTCAAAATAAAAGAATGAAGTAAGACTTCAATTTTTTACATCGAGTTATAGAAAATTAAAGTTTCTATTTTGCATCAAATGTATATGATACAAGATGTTGAATATCATATTTATCAAAATATAGAGGCTTAAAGAATTAGAACATTGACTATGAGTTAAGTCAACATGTGTCTAGAATGAAACAAATTGTTTCATTGACAATGAGAGCTTATGCTATGACTTAAATTTGAGCTTGAATTGAAACCGAATAATCGTTATTAAGTTCCATCTAGTAATAGAAGTATCAGTTCTACATCTTGTATTGACAAGAGATGGATTGTAGTTTTGAATGATAAGACAATAATTGGTCATAACGTTTAAACAAATTCTTCTATACTAGTGCTCTAAATCAAGTAATGTACTTGAGTTCATGATCTTTATAAGATTATCTATAACAGTTGTGATAAGGACCAAATAAGATTTGAACCTTGTATCAAAAGCGTTGTTGTTTAGTGCAAATATTCGGTGTGTCAATTACTAAATGAAAGTGAAATGACACACGATCTATTTGATCAATATACATGAGATGTATGTCCACAACTAAACAAACTTATTTGATATATTAAATTTATTTTACTTCATTTACATTACTGATAAAATTAGTATATGTGGATATGTGTGTGACACAAATTAGAAATCTTTGAATTTGTCAAAGAGTTCAACAATGAAGTAAAGAAAATAACTTGACAAAAGTATTAAAATCATATGAATAAGTCATAATGGTAAATACTTAATTAAGGAATTTAATGACTATTTTATCGCTTCATGTTTGACATGATTTGATTTAAGATAGTTTAATTATATGTCATTGACTCTTTCTAGAAATTCACCCGCTTATAGTTATTCTTCACCCATAACTAGTTCCCCTTTAAAAAGTGATCATAAAGACACCATATATGATATGGAGGTAAGAGTACCTAGTTTGTCTTTATCGGAGTTTGAATTGAAAAATTTATCAGATAAATTTAGTTCCAAATTGGATGAATGCGGAAGTACCCTAAGGAATCTAAGGGATACTTGTTCTACATCACTCTTTAGGACAAAAGTTATTTTGTTGCAAGAACTGAAGCATTCCTCAAGTGGGAATGCATCTCTAAAAGAGTCAGTGGGAGTGATATAGAACTTGAATAATTCAAGTACCACAAAATTAATATCCGTTTAAAAGGGAACATGAACCGGTTCCTCAAGATTGTTGTAGGACCAACGGTTTAAGTTGCACAAAAGACTAGACGTCTAACATATCACAAGGCTGAGAAGTATGATTTTATCATGACTCAACAAGGTGATGTGGTTTTCATGGAAGATGAATATTTGACTTGTTAAAAGGTCGTGAACGACCTAAATTCTGAGAGGTGGCTAAATGCCATAGAATCTTATACATAATCCATGTACACATACCTTATGTGGATAATGGTTATGTCATCAAGATGAGTAAGATTCATAAGCAATCTAATTTTGATTAGATCAAGTTATCAGAAGTTTAATTATTTGTTCTTATTTACGAAGTTTTATGAAAACGAATTAATAAAGGACAAATATAAATCTTGTGCACACAAGGAGGTTAGTGGGAGTAATTATATTCATCTGGTATTATATGTGGATGACATATTAATTATCAAAATATTTTCCTTATACATGTAAGACATGAATAAGGAAATGACTCTTGATGAAATACTTAGGTGAGGCTTCCTAAAGAGTTAGGAATAGCTTATGTACATATATTGACGAAGTGTTCAAACATTTAATGTGCATAATTTCATGTTGAAATTGCTGCATGTGTAAAATGGTTGGTTTTGTCCAAAGGACAATATTGTATCTCATTGGATGAGGAAGAAATACATGAAAATAATCCATATGCTTTGGTAGATGGATCAATCAATTAATACCATAATATGTACAAGACCAAATACACCATATGCTTGTAGCATATTCAGTATGTACCAAAATTGAAACTAGTGTTTGACACTAACTGACCTACAAGAATATCCCTAAGAACCTTAAAGGAACTAAGGAATATCTCTTGAAATAGGTAGGTATGGGAAAGATCATTGTGAAGAAGTTACAATGATGCTAGTTTCCAGACCAATGCATTGTATGTCTAGTTACAAGCACTGTAAGCTATAAAACAATATGCTTCGTAAAGTGTTTATTTCTGTTATAGATGTTAAGTATTTAATTTGGATCGTTTAGCTCATGATTGAGCTAAAACTATGTTTCCGGTATCGCAGATCGCATTAATCACATAAGTGATGATAATGGTTTAAATCTTGCAAGCAATGGAGAATAGATCTCACCAACGATTCAAATATACACTCAAACACTTTTATATTTCGATAGAGATCGGAAGAGAAATTTGGGAGATATGTAAGATACCAACAAAGGAAATAGTTCCTTATCCACTATTAAATCGTCTTGCTCAGAAGTTACTTGTTGCTCGCGCTAAACCGACAAATGTTAGATGATCATTTGATTGGCTTTAGTGCTAGTGGGAGATTGTTGGAGTAAGCCCTAAACGCCAATCTATTTTGATAGTATTTTCTTTTGTACTGTGACTTTGAATTATATATTTAATATATATATGATAAGGCAGTTCTTTATTATGTTTGTTTTACAAAATAATAAAGTCCCTAGAATAGTTAGTCCATTTAATGGAACATTAAGTGTGACTTAATCGTGAGACTCCATTAAATATAAGGACACTATTCTTAAAGTATCCGTAGTCAAGCTTTACTATGAACTGGGATAATAGTAAAGCATAGAGACTATTATGTTAGTAGACTGATAACCACATCTCACGGGTTATGGATATGAGATATCAAGTCTTTACATAGGTATAAATATTAGGAGTAATATTTATACTGGATTGACCCACCATGAGAATTCTACATAGTTTGTTATGTAAGTGTCATAAGATATTATCATAGTGATATCGGTGTATAGCACCCTTCGACCTGAAATCACTATGGACCCTAGATGTGGAGTAGAGTGCTTAGTTGCCGTTCAAACGTTGTCCGTAACAAGATGGCTATAAAGTCGGTTGATGGGTACTCCACAAATCATGCTGAGGGACATGCGTGACCTAGATGGAATTTGCCCCTCCTACATAACAGGAGTGATATCTGTAGGCCTCTTGATAGAATATGACTGCAATACGCGTGGCCACGCCGAACTAAGTCAATATGAGATATTGAGCTTATTCCTTACTCAGTATATTCTGGGATCAAGAAACATGATATTGAACTATACAAGGGTGACACGATCTATGCCTTGTGTTCAATATAGATATAAAGGGCAAAGGGGTAATTATATACACGATCGTTATCACGGAAACGTTTTGTCAGATCACATGACATTCTCGTCACTTGGGTAGCAGTGATGTGTTGCTAGATACCGCTCACTGTTTATAATATTAAATAGGTGATTTATTATTATTGCCAACGTTACGAGAACCTATAGGGTCACACACAAAGGACAGATAAATGAGAGAAATAAATAAGTAAGACTTATTTATAAAATAATAAGTAGGACTTATTAGTAATTAAATAATTAAGTATGACTTATTATTTAATTTATGAAAATAGAGAAATGCGGTCCACCGTAAGGTACGGTGTATTTAAGTGCTTGGCTTGATGACCACATAAGTGGTTCTATAAATAGAACCCTTGTGGTGAAGTTTTTTATGCAAAAACCAAACTCACAAACCTAGCCGCCGTTCTCTAAACCTTATTCTCTCTGAATCTCCGTTGGAATTGGCTAGCACCGGTCATCGGAGAAGTTCTGTTCGTGTGGACTGAGTAGAGGCGTTTGTCGTTTGTGCAGCGCTCGTGAGCAAACTCCTCGACGCTTCAAGAGGTAAACACATGATTCTTGTTGTTCTAAGTGATCTAGGCAAGGGGGTTTTTCCGCTCTTGAGATTGATTTTTAAAAGAGTTTTAAAAGTCTACCTCATGATTCCCCAACATAGCATAGTTTTACTTTTGAGTCAATATAGGTTTATTGGATTCATTGTAAATTGTGCACTTGTGTTCAAAATGTTTTTTAATCAATAATACTCTCAAGTAACCCGTTTGGTTATTTGGGGGGAGACGTACCCGGCCGACCGCGAGGACGACACGAAAGCCGGGGAACTCCCTAATCATCTCTTGTGTGTCGATTCGCTTAAAATTCTTACTTTACGCAATTCGCTTATATTTTGAGTCAATTGAAGTTTTGTGTTCGTAAGTGTTCACAAAGGTTCAATTGCGATTATCTTGATTGTGATTGAATTTGAATATCGAATCGTATAACTTGCTTGGGACTGTTTTTGTTAATCGATTAATTTGGATATTTTGAATTAAGCATTCCGATTATTTTCCTAGTTCGTTCAAGGCTATACTATCTTTCCTTTGGTCAAAAGGTGCAAAGTAAACTACCGATCCGGTGGTGCTTCCGCGCATTCGTTTTAATAAAATATTTTTGTAAATTGACATTGGTTAACGAAGCCACTTATTCAAACCCCCTTCTAAGTGGTAGCCTAGTAGTCTAACATTCTCTTCATACGAAGCTATTCAAAGTTGGGCAGTTCTTTGTCAAAGTAGTTTGGACCAAGTTTCCGCTACTCCATTAATGGGTCTAACTTTTTGAGAATAATTTAAAAACTATATTTACACCTTTATAACTTTATATTGTCCAAAAAAAGGTCGGTATTCATTCTAAAAGCTTTAAATCTCAATTTAAACCTTCATACGAATCTATTGAAAGTTTGGACGATCTTTGTAGTAGAAGTTTGCACAAGTTTTCCGTTGGATCAAAAATGGGTCTAACGTTCTTATATTAGGTTTATTAATATATTTATATCTTTATCACTTCATATTGGTCCAAAAAAAGGCAAATATTCTCTTCATACGAAGCTATTCAAAGTTGGGCAGTTCTTTGTTAAAGTAGTTTGGACCAAGTTTCCGCTGCTCCATTAATGGGTCTAACTTTTTGAGAATAATTTAAAAACTATATTTACACCTATATAATTTTATATTGGTCCAAAAAAAGGCCGGTATTTATTCTAAAAGCTTTAAATCTCAATTTAAACCTTCATACGAATCTATTGAAAGTTTGGACGATCTTTGTCGTAGAAGTTTGCACAACTTTTCCGTTGGATCAAAAATGGGTCTAACGTTCTTCTATTAGGTTTATTACTATATTCATATCTTTATCACTTCATATTGGTCCAAAAAAAGGCCAATATTCTCTTCATACGAAGCTATTCAAAGTTGGGCAGTTCTTTGTCAAAGTAGTTTGGACCAAGTTTCCGCTGCTCCATTAATGGGTCTAACTTTTTGAGAATAATTTAAAAACTATATTTACACCTTTATAACTTTATATTGGTCCAAAAAAAGGTCGGTATTCATTCTAAAAGCTTTAAATCTCAATTTAAACCTTCATACGAATCTATTGAAAGTTTGGACGATCTTTGTAGTAGAAGTTTGCACAAGTTTTCCGTTGGATCAAAAATGGGTCTAACGTTCTTATATTAGGTTTATTACTATAGTTATATCTTTATCACTTCATATTGGTCCAAAAAAAGGTCAATATTCTCTTCATACGAAGCTATTCAAAGTTGGGCAGTTCTTTGTCAAAGTAATTTTGACCAAGTTTCCGTTGCTCCAATAATGGGTATAACTTTTCGAGAATTATTTAAAAACAATATTTACACCTTATTAACTTTATATTGGTCCATAAAAAGGCCGGTATTCATTCTAAAATCTTTAAATCTCAATTTAAACCTTCATACGAATCTATTGAAAGTTTGGACGATCTTTGTAGTAGATGTTTGCACAAGTTTTCCGTTGGATCAAAAATGGGTCTAACGTTCTTATATTAGGTTTATTACTATATTTATATCTTTATCACTTCATATTGGTCCAAAAAAAGGCCAGTATTCTCTTCATACGAAGCTATTCAAAGTTGGGCAGTTCTTTGTCAAAGTAGTTTGGACCAAATTTCCGTTGCTCCAATAATGGGTATAACTTTTTGAGAATTATTTAAAAACTATATTTACACCTTATTAACTTTATATTGGTCCATAAAAAGGCCGGTATTCATTCTAAAAGCTTTAAACCTCAATTTAAACCTTCATACGAATCTACTGAAAGTTTGGACGATCTTTGTAGTAGAAGTTTGCACAAGTTTTCCGTTGGATCAGAAATGGGTCTAACGTTCTTATATTAGGTTTATTAATATATTTATATCTTTATCACTTCATATTGGTCCAAAAAAAGGCAAATATTCTCTTCATACGAAGCTATTCAAAGTTGGGCAGTTCTTTGTTAAAGTAGTTTGGACCAAGTTTCCGCTGCTCCATTAATGGGTCTAACTTTTTGAGAATAATTTAAAAACTATATTTACACCTATATAATTTTATATTGGTCCAAAAAAAGGCCGGTATTTATTCTAAAAGCTTTAAATCTCAATTTAAACCTTCATACGAATCTATTGAAAGTTTGGACGATCTTTGTCGTAGAAGTTTGCACAACTTTTCCGTTGGATCAAAAATGGGTCTAACGTTCTTCTATTAGGTTTATTACTATATTCATATCTTTATCACTTCATATTGGTCCAAAAAAAGGCCAATATTCTCTTCATACGAAGCTATTCAAAGTTGGGCAGTTCTTTGTCAAAGTAGTTTGGACCAAGTTTCCGCTGCTCCATTAATGGGTCTAACTTTTTGAGAATAATTTAAAAACTATATTTACACCTTTATAACTTTATATTGGTCCAAAAAAAGGTCGGTATTCATTCTAAAAGCTTTAAATCTCAATTTAAACCTTCATACGAATCTATTGAAAGTTTGGACGATCTTTGTAGTAGAAGTTTGCACAAGTTTTCCGTTGGATCAAAAATGGGTCTAACGTTCTTATATTAGGTTTATTACTATAGTTATATCTTTATCACTTCATATTGGTCCAAAAAAAGGTCAATATTCTCTTCATACGAAGCTATTCAAAGTTGGGCAGTTCTTTGTCAAAGTAATTTTGACCAAGTTTCCGTTGCTCCAATAATGGGTATAACTTTTCGAGAATTATTTAAAAACAATATTTACACCTTATTAACTTTATATTGGTCCATAAAAAGGCCGGTATTCATTCTAAAATCTTTAAATCTCAATTTAAACCTTCATACGAATCTATTGAAAGTTTGGACGATCTTTGTAGTAGATGTTTGCACAAGTTTTCCGTTGGATCAAAAATGGGTCTAACGTTCTTATATTAGGTTTATTACTATATTTATATCTTTATCACTTCATATTGGTCCAAAAAAAGGCCAGTATTCTCTTCATACGAAGCTATTCAAAGTTGGGCAGTTCTTTGTCAAAGTAGTTTGGACCAAATTTCCGTTGCTCCAATAATGGGTATAACTTTTTGAGAATTATTTAAAAACTATATTTACACCTTATTAACTTTATATTGGTCCATAAAAAGGCCGGTATTCATTCTAAAAGCTTTAAACCTCAATTTAAACCTTCATACGAATCTACTGAAAGTTTGGACGATCTTTGTAGTAGAAGTTTGCACAAGTTTTCCGTTGGATCAAAAATGGGTCTAACGTTCTTATATTAGGTTTATTAATATATTTATATCTTTATCACTTCATATTGGTCCAAAAAAACGCAAATATTCTCTTCCTACGAAGCTATTCAAAGTTGGGCAGTTCTTTGTTAAAGTAGTTTGGACCAAGTTTCCGCTGCTCCATTAATGGGTCTAACTTTTTGAGAATAATTTAAAAACTATATTTACACCTATATAATTTTATATTGGTCCAAAAAAAGGCCGGTATTTATTCTAAAAGCTTTAAATCTCAATTTAAACCATCATACGAATCTATTGAAAGTTTGGACGATCTTTGTCGTAGAAGTTTGCACAACTTTTCCGTTGGATCAAAAATGGGTCTAACGTTCTTCTATTAGGTTTATTACTATATTCATATCTTTATCACTTCATATTGGTCCAAAAAAAGGCCAATATTCTCTTCATACGAAGCTATTCAAAGTTGGGCAGTTCTTTGTCAAAGTAGTTTAGACCAAGTTTCCGCTGCTCCATTAATGGGTCTAACTTTTTGAGAATAATTTAAAAACTATATTTACACCTTTATAACTTTATATTGGTCCAAAAAAAGGTCGGTATTCATTCTAAAAGCTTTAAATCTCAATTTAAACCTTCATACGAATCTATTGAAAGTTTGGACGATCTTTGTAGTAGAAGTTTGCACAAGTTTTCCGTTGGATCAAAAATGGGTCTAACGTTCTTATATTAGGTTTATTACTATAGTTATATCTTTATCACTTCAAATTGGTCCAAAAAAAGGTCAATATTCTCTTCATACGAAGCTATTCAAAGTTGGGCAGTTCTTTGTCAAAGTAGTTTTGACCAAGTTTCCGTTGCTCCAATAATGGGTATAACTTTTCGAGAATTATTTAAAAACAATATTTACACCTTATTAACTTTATATTGGTCCATAAAAAGGCCGGTATTCATTCTAAAATCTTTAAATCTCAATTTAAACCTTCATACGAATCTATTGAAAGTTTGAACGATCTTTGTAGTAGATGTTTGCACAAGTTTTCCGTTGGATCAAAAATGGGTCTAACGTTCTTATATTAGGTTTATTACTATATTTATATCTTTATCACTTCATATTGGTCCAAAAAAAGGCCAGTATTCTCTTCATACGAAGCTATTCAAAGTTGGGCTGTTCTTTGTCAAAGTAGTTTGGAATATGTTTCCGTTGCTCCAATAATGGGTATAACTTTTTGAGAATTATTTAAAAACTATATTTACACCTTATTAACTTTATATTGGTCCATAAAAAGGCCGGTATTCATTCTAAAAGCTTTAAATCTCAATTTAAACCTTCATACGAATCTATTGAATGTTGGGACGATCTTTGTAGTAGAAGTTTGCACAAGTTTTCCGTTGGATAAAAAATGGGTCTAACGTTCTTATATTAGGTTTATTACTATATTTATATCTTTATCACTTCATATTGGTCCAAAAAGAGGCCAATATTCTCTTCATACGAAGCTATTCAAAGTTGGGCAGTTCTTTGTCAAAGTAGTTTGGACCAAATTTCCGTTGCTCCAATAATGGGTATAACTTTTTGAGAATTATTTAAAAACTATATTTACACCTTATTAACTTTATATTGGTCCATAAAAAGGCCGGTATTCATTCTAAAAGCTTTAAACCTCAATTTAAACCTTCATACGAATCTATTGAAAGTTTGGACGATCTTTGTAGTAGAAGTTTGCACAAGTTTTCCGTTGGATCAAAAATGGGTCTAACGTTCTTATATTAGGTTTATTAATATATTTATATCTTTATCACTTCATATTGGCCCAAAAAAAGGCAAATATTCTCTTCATACGAAGCTATTCAAAGTTGGGCAGTTCTTTGTTAAAGTAGTTTGGACCAAGTTTCCGCTGCTCCATTAATGGGTCTAACTCTTTGAGAATAATTGAAAAACTATATTTACACCTATATAATTTTATATTGGTCCAAAAAAAGGCCGGTATTTATTCTAAAAGCTTTAAATCTCAATTTAAACCTTCATACGAATCTATTGAAAGTTTGGACGATCTTTGTCGTAGAAGTTTGCACAACTTTTCCGTTGGATCAAAAATGGGTCTAACGTTCTTCTATTAGGTTTATTACTATATTCATATCTTTATCACTTCATATTGGTCCAAAAAAAGGCCAATATTCTCTTCATACGAAGCTATTCAAAGTTGGGCAGTTCTTTGTCAAAGTAGTTTGGACCAAGTTTCCGCTGCTCCATTAATGGGTCTAACTTTTTGAGAATAATTTAAAAACTATATTTACACCTTTATAACTTTATATTGGTCCAAAAAAAGGTCGGTATTCATTCTAAAAGCTTTAAATCTCAATTTAAACCTTCATACGAATCTATTGAAAGTTTGGACGATCTTTGTAGTAGAAGTTTGCACAAGTTTTCCGTTGGATCAAAAATGGGTCTAACGTTCTTATATTAGGTTTATTACTATAGTTATATCTTTATCACTTCATATTTGTCCAAAAAAAGGTCAATATTCTCTTCATACGAAACTATTCAAAGTTGGGCAGTTCTTTGTCAAAGTAGTTTTGACCAAGTTTCCGTTGCTCCAATAATGGGTATAACTTTTCGAGAATTATTTAAAAACAATATTTACACCTTATTAACTTTATATTTGTCCATAAAAAGGCCGGTATTCATTCTAAAATCTTTAAATCTCTATTTAAACCTTGATACGAATCTATTGAAAGTTTGGACGATCTTTGTAGTAGATGTTTGCACAAGTTTTCCGTTGGATCAAAAATGGGTCTAACGTTCTTATATTAGGTTTATTACTATATTTATATCTTTATCACTTCATATTGGTCCAAAAAAAGGCCAGTATTCTCTTCATACGAAGCTATTCAAAGTTGGGCTGTTCTTTGTCAAAGTAGTTTGGAATATGTTTCCGTTGCTCCAATAATGGGTATAACTTTTTGAGAATTATTTAAAAACTATATTTACACCTTATTAACTTTATATTGGTCCATAAAAAGGCCGGTATTCATTTTAAAGGCTTTAAATCTCAATTTAAACCTTCATACGAATCTATTGAATGTTTGGACGATCTTTGTAGTAGAAGTTTTCACAAGTTTTCCGTTGGATAAAAAATGGGTCTAACGTTCTTCTATTAGGTTTATTACTATATTTATATCTTTATCACTTCATATTGGTCCAAAAAGAGGCCAATATTCTCTTCATACGAAGCTATTCAAAGTTGGGCAGTTCTTTGTCAAAGTAGTTTGGACCAAGTTTCCGTTGTTCCAATAATGGGTATAATTTTTTGAGAATTATTTAAAAACCATATTTACACCTTATTAACTTTATATTGGTCCATAAAAAGGCCGGTAATCATTCTAAAAGCTTTAAACCTCAATTTAAACCTTCATACGAATCTATTGAAAGTTTGGACGATCTTTGTAGTAGAAGTTTGCACAAGTTTTCCGTTGGATCAAAAATGGGTCTAACGTTCTTATATTAGGTTTATTAATATATTTATATCTTTATCACTTCATATTGGTCCAAAAAAAGGCAAATATTCTCTTCATACGAAGCTATTCAAAGTTGGGCAGTTCTTTGTTAAAGTAGTTTGGACCAAGTTTCCGCTGCTCCATTAATGGGTCTAACTTTTTGAGAATAATTTAAAAACTATATTTACACCTATATAATTTTATATTGGTCCAAAAAAAGGCCGGTATTTATTCTAAAAGCTTTAAATCTCAATTTAAACCTTCATACGAATCTATTGAAAGTTTGGACGATCTTTGTCGTAGAAGTTTGCACAACTTTTCCGTTGGATCAAAAATGGGTCTAACGTTCTTCTATTAGGTTTATTACTATATTCATATCTTTATCACTTCATATTGGTCCAAAAAAAGGCCAATATTCTCTTCATACGAAGCTATTCAAAGTTGGGCAGTTCTTTGTCAAAGTAGTTTGGACCAAGTTTCCGCTGCTCCATTAATGGGTCTAACTTTTTGAGAATAATTTAAAAACTATATTTACACCTTTATAACTTTATATTGGTCCAAAAAAAGGTCGGTATTCATTCTAAAAGCTTTAAATCTCAATTTAAACCTTCATACGAATCTATTGAAAGTTTGGACGATCTTTGTAGTAGAAGTTTGCACAAGTTTTCCGTTGGATCAAAAATGGGTCTAACGTTCTTATATTAGGTTTATTAATATATTTATATCTTTATCACTTCATATTGGCCCAAAAAAAGGCAAATATTCTCTTCATACGAAGCTATTCAAAGTTGGGCAGTTCTATGTTAAAGTAGTTTGGACCAAGTTTCCGCTGCTCCATTAATGGGTCTAACTTTTTGAGAATAATTGAAAAACTATATTTACACCTATATAATTTTATATTGGTCCAAAAAAAGGCCGGTATTTATTCTAAAAGCTTTAAATCTCAATTTAAACCTTCATACGAATCTATTGAAAGTTTGGACGATCTTTGTCGTAGAAGTTTGCACAACTTTTCCGTTGGATCAAAAATGGGTCTAACGTTCTTCTATTAGGTTTATTACTATATTCATATCTTTATCACTTCATATTGGTCCAAAAAAAGGCCAATATTCTCTTCATACGAAGCTATTCAAAGTTGGGCAGTTCTTTGTCAAAGTAGTTTGGACCAAGTTTCCGCTGCTCCATTAATGGGTCTAACTTTTTGAGAATAATTTAAAAACTATATTTACACCTTTATAACTTTATATTGGTCCAAAAAAAGGTCGGTATTCATTCTAAAAGCTTTAAATCTCAATTTAAACCTTCATACGAATCTATTGAAAGTTTGGACGATCTTTGTAGTAGAAGTTTGCACAAGTTTTCCGTTGGATCAAAAATGGGTCTAACGTTCTTATATTAGGTTTATTACTATAGTTATATCTTTATCACTTCATATTTGTCCAAAAAAAGGTCAATATTCTCTTCATACGAAACTATTCAAAGTTGGGCAGTTCTTTGTCAAAGTAGTTTTGACCAAGTTTCCGTTGCTCCAATAATGGGTATAACTTTTCGAGAATTATTTAAAAACAATATTTACACCTTATTAACTTTATATTTGTCCATAAAAAGGCCGGTATTCATTCTAAAATCTTTAAATCTCTATTTAAACCTTGATACGAATCTATTGAAAGTTTGGACGATCTTTGTAGTAGATGTTTGCACAAGTTTTCCGTTGGATCAAAAATGGGTCTAACGTTCTTATATTAGGTTTATTACTATATTTATATCTTTATCACTTCATATTGGTCCAAAAAAAGGCCAGTATTCTCTTCATACGAAGCTATTCAAAGTTGGGCTGTTCTTTGTCAAAGTAGTTTGGAATATGTTTCCGTTGCTCCAATAATGGGTATAACTTTTTGAGAATTATTTAAAAACTATATTTACACCTTATTAACTTTATATTGGTCCATAAAAAGGCCGGTATTCATTTTAAAGGCTTTAAATCTCAATTTAAACCTTCATACGAATCTATTGAATGTTTGGACGATCTTTGTAGTAGAAGTTTTCACAAGTTTTCCGTTGGATAAAAAATGGGTCTAACGTTCTTCTATTAGGTTTATTACTATATTTATATCTTTATCACTTCATATTGGTCCAAAAAGAGGCCAATATTCTCTTCATACGAAGCTATTCAAAGTTGGGCAGTTCTTTGTCAAAGTAGTTTGGACCAAGTTTCCGTTGTTCCAATAATGGGTATAATTTTTTGAGAATTATTTAAAAACCATATTTACACCTTATTAACTTTATATTGGTCCATAAAAAGGCCGGTAATCATTCTAAAAGCTTTAAACCTCAATTTAAACCTTCATACGAATCTATTGAAAGTTTGGACGATCTTTGTAGTAGAAGTTTGCACAAGTTTTCCGTTGGATCAAAAATGGGTCTAACGTTCTTATATTAGGTTTATTAATATATTTATATCTTTATCACTTCATATTGGTCCAAAAAAAGGCAAATATTCTCTTCATACGAAGCTATTCAAAGTTGGGCAGTTCTTTGTTAAAGTAGTTTGGACCAAGTTTCCGCTGCTCCATTAATGGGTCTAACTTTTTGAGAATAATTTAAAAACTATATTTACACCTATATAATTTTATATTGGTCCAAAAAAAGGCCGGTATTTATTCTAAAAGCTTTAAATCTCAATTTAAACCTTCATACGAATCTATTGAAAGTTTGGACGATCTTTGTCGTAGAAGTTTGCACAACTTTTCCGTTGGATCAAAAATGGGTCTAACGTTCTTCTATTAGGTTTATTACTATATTCATATCTTTATCACTTCATATTGGTCCAAAAAAAGGCCAATATTCTCTTCATACGAAGCTATTCAAAGTTGGGCAGTTCTTTGTCAAAGTAGTTTGGACCAAGTTTCCGCTGCTCCATTAATGGGTCTAACTTTTTGAGAATAATTTAAAAACTATATTTACACCTTTATAACTTTATATTGGTCCAAAAAAAGGTCGGTATTCATTCTAAAAGCTTTAAATCTCAATTTAAACCTTCATACGAATCTATTGAAAGTTTGGACGATCTTTGTAGTAGAAGTTTGCACAAGTTTTCCGTTGGATCAAAAATGGGTCTAACGTTCTTATATTAGGTTTATTACTATAGTTATATCTTTATCACTTCATATTGGTCCAAAAAAAGGTCAATATTCTCTTCATACGAAACTATTCAAAGTTGGGCAGTTCTTTGTCAAAGTAGTTTTGACCAAGTTTCCGTTGCTCCAATAATGGGTATAACTTTTCGAGAATTATTTAAAAACAATATTTACACCTTATTAACTTTATATTTGTCCATAAAAAGGCCGGTATTCATTCTAAAATCTTTAAATCTCTATTTAAACCTTGATACGAATCTATTGAAAGTTTGGACGATCTTTGTAGTAGATGTTTGCACAAGTTTTCCGTTGGATCAAAAATGGGTCTAACGTTCTTATATTAGGTTTATTACTATATTTATATCTTTATCACTTCATATTGGTCCAAAAAAAGACCAGTATTCTCTTCATACGAAGCTATTCAAAGTTGGGCTGTTCTTTGTCAAAGTAGTTTGGAATATGTTTCCGTTGCTCCAATAATGGGTATAACTTTTTGAGAATTATTTAAAAACTATATTTACACCTTATTAACTTTATATTGGTCCATAAAAAGGCCGGTATTCATTTTAAAAGCTTTAAATCTCAATTTAAACCTTCATACGAATCTATTGAATGTTTGGACGATCTTTGTAGTAGAAGTTTTCACAAGTTTTCCGTTGGATAAAAAATGGGTCTAACGTTCTTCTATTAGGTTTATTACTATATTTATATCTTTATCACTTCATATTGGTCCAAAAAGAGGCCAATATTCTCTTCATACGAAGCTATTCAAAGTTGGGCAGTTCTTTGTCAAAGTAGTTTGGACCAAGTTTCCGTTGTTCCAATAATGGGTATAATTTTTTGAGAATTATTTAAAAACCATATTTACACCTTATTAACTTTATATTGGTCCATAAAAAGGCCGGTAATCATTCTAAAAGCTTTAAACCTCAATTTAAACCTTCATACGAATCTATTGAAAGTTTGGACGATCTTTGTAGTAGAAGTTTGCACAAGTTTTCCGTTGGATCAAAAATGGGTCTAACGTTCTTATATTAGGTTTATTAATATATTTATATCTTTATCACTTCATATTGGTCCAAAAAAAGGCAAATATTCTCTTCATACGAAGCTATTCAAAGTTGGGCAGTTCTTTGTTAAAGTAGTTTGGACCAAGTTTCCGCTGCTCCATTAATGGGTCTAACTTTTTGAGAATAATTTAAAAACTATATTTACACCTATATAATTTTATATTGGTCCAAAAAAAGGCCGGTATTTATTCTAAAAGCTTTAAATCTCAATTTAAACCTTCATACGAATCTATTGAAAGTTTGGACGATCTTTGTCGTAGAAGTTTGCACAACTTTTCCGTTGGATCAAAAATGGGTCTAACGTTCTTCTATTAGGTTTATTACTATATTCATATCTTTATCACTTCATATTGGTCCAAAAAAAGGCCAATATTCTCTTCATACGAAGCTATTCAAAGTTGGGCAGTTCTTTGTCAAAGTAGTTTGGACCAAGTTTCCGCTGCTCCATTAATGGGTCTAACTTTTTGAAAATAATTTAAAAACTATATTTACACCTTTATAACTTTATATTGGTCCAAAAAAAGGTCGGTATTCATTCTAAAAGCTTTAAATCTCAATTTAAACCTTCATACGAATCTATTGAAAGTTTGGACGATCTTTGTAGTAGAAGTTTGCACAAGTTTTCCGTTGGATCAAAAATGGGTCTAACGTTCTTATATTAGGTTTATTACTATAGTTATATCTTTATCACTTCATATTGGTCCAAAAAAAGGTCAATATTCTCTTCATACGAAACTATTCAAAGTTGGGCAGTTCTTTGTCAAAGTAGTTTTGACCAAGTTTCCGTTGCTCCAATAATGGGTATAACTTTTCGAGAATTATTTAAAAACAATATTTACACCTTATTAACTTTATATTTGTCCATAAAAAGGCCGGTATTCATTCTAAAATCTTTAAATCTCTATTTAAACCTTCATACGAATCTATTGAAAGTTTGGACGATCTTTGTAGTAGATGTTTGCACAAGTTTTCCGTTGGATCAAAAATGGGTCTAACGTTCTTATATTAGGTTTATTACTATATTTATATCTTTATCACTTCATATTGGTCCAAAAAAACGCCAGTATTCTCTTCATACGAAGCTATTCAAAGTTGGGCTGTTCTTTGTCAAAGTAGTTTGGAATATGTTTCCGTTGCTCCAATAATGGGTATAACTTTTTGAGAATTATTTAAAAACTATATTTACACCTTATTAACTTTATATTGGTCCATAAAAAGGCCGGTATTCATTCTAAAAGCTTTAAATCTCAATTTAAACCTTCATACGAATCTATTGAATGTTTGGACGATCTTTGTAGTAGAAGTTTGCACAAGTTTTCCGTTGGATAAAAAATGGGTCTAACGTTCTTATATTAGGTTTATTACTATATTTATATCTTTATCACTTCATATTGGTCCAAAAAGAGGCCAATATTCTCTTCATACGAAGCTATTCAAAGTTGGGCAGTTCTTTGTCAAAGTAGTTTGGACCAAATTTCCGTTGCTCCAATAATGGGTATAACTTTTTGAGAATTATTTAAAAACTATATTTACACCTTATTAACTTTATATTGGTCCATAAAAAGGCCGGTATTCATTCTAAAAGCTTTAAACCTCAATTTAAACCTTCATACGAATCTATTGAAAGTTTGGACGATCTTTGTAGTAGAAGTTTGCACAAGTTTTCCGTTGGATCAAAAATGGGTCTAACGTTCTTATATTAGGTTTATTAATATATTTATATCTTTATCACTTCATATTGGTCCAAAAAAAGGCAAATATTCTCTTCATACGAAGCTATTCAAAGTTGGGCAGTTCTTTGTTAAAGTAGTTTGGACCAAGTTTCCGCTGCTCCATTAATGGGTCTAACTTTTTGAGAATAATTTAAAAACTATATTTACACCTATATAATTTTATATTGGTCCAAAAAAAGGCCGGTATTTATTCTAAAAGCTTTAAATCTCAATTTAAACCTTCATACGAATCTATTGAAAGTTTGGACGATCTTTGTCGTAGAAGTTTGCACAACTTTTCCGTTGGATCAAAAATGGGTCTAACGTTCTTCTATTAGGTTTATTACTATATTCATATCTTTATCACTTCATATTGGTCCAAAAAAAGGCCAATATTCTCTTCATACGAAGCTATTCAAAGTTGGGCAGTTCTTTGTCAAAGTAGTTTGGACCAAGTTTCCGCTGCTCCATTAATGGGTCTAACTTTTTGAGAATAATTTAAAAACTATATTTACACATTTATAACTTTATATTGGTCCAAAAAAAGGTCGGTATTCATTCTAAAAGCTTTAAATCTCTATTTAAACCTTCATACGAATCTATTGAAAGTTTGGACGATCTTTGTAGTAGAAGTTTGCACAAGTTTTCAGTTGGATCAAAAATGGGTCTAACGTTCTTATATTAGGTTTATTACTATATTCATATCTTTATCACTTCATATTGGTCCAAAAAAAGGCCAATATTCTCTTCATACGAAGCTATTCAAAGTTGGGCAGTTCTTTGTCAAAGTAGTTTGGACCAAGTTTCCGCTGCTCCATTAATGGGTCTAACTTTTTGAGAATAATTTAAAAACTATATTTACACATTTATAACTTTATATTGGTCCAAAAAAAGGTCGGTATTCATTCTAAAAGCTTTAAATCTCTATTTAAACCTTCATACGAATCTATTGAAAGTTTGGACGATCTTTGTAGTAGAAGTTTGCACAAGTTTTCAGTTGGATCAAAAATGGGTCTAACGTTCTTATATTAGGTTTATTACTATAGTTATATCTTTATCACTTCATATTGGTCCAAAAAAAGGTCAATATTCTCTTCATACGAAACTATTCAAAGTTGGGCAATTCTTTGTCAAAATAGTTTTGACCAAGTTTCCGTTGCTCCATTAATGGGTATAACTTTTCGAGAATTATTTAAAAACAATATTTACACCTTATTAACTTTATATTTGTCCATAAAAAGGCCGGTATTCATTCTAAAATCTTTAAATCTCTATTTAAACCTTCATACGAATCTATTGAAAGTTTGGACGATCTTTGTATTAGATGTTTGCACAAGTTTTCCGTTGGATCAAAAATGGGTCTAACGTTCTTATATTAGGTTTATTACTATATTTATATCTTTATCACTTCATATTGGTCCAAAAAAAGGCCAGTATTCTCTTCATACGAAGCTATTCAAAGTTGGGCTGTTCTTTGTCAAAGTAGTTTGGAATATGTTTCCGTTGCTCCAATAATGGGTATAACTTTTTGAGAATTATTTAAAAACTATATTTACACCTTATTAACTTTATATTGGTCCATAAAAAGGCCGGTATTCATTCTAAAAGCTTTAAATCTCAATTTAAACCTTCATACGAATCTATTGAATGTTTGGACGATCTTTGTAGTAGAAGTTTTCACAAGTTTTCCGTTGGATAAAAAATGGGTCTAACGTTCTTCTATTAGGTTTATTACTATATTTATATCTTTATCACTTCATATTGGTCCAAAAAGAGGCCAATATTCTCTTCATACGAAGCTATTCAAAGTTGGGCAGTTCTTTGTCAAAGTAGTTTGGACCAAGTTTCCGTTGTTCCAATAATGGGTATAATTTTTTGAGAATTATTTAAAAACCATATTTACACCTTATTAACTTTATATTGGTCCATAAAAAGGCCGGTATTCATTCTAAAAGCTTTAAACCTCAATTTAAACCTTCATACGAATCTATTGAAAGTTTGGACGATCTTTGTAGTAGAAGTTTGCACAAGTTTTCCGTTGGATCAAAAATGAGTCTAACGTTATTATATTAGGTTTATTAATATATTTATATCTTTATCACTTCATATTGGTCCAAAAAAAGGCAAATATTCTCTTCATACGAAGCTATTCAAAGTTGGGCAGTTCTTTGTTAAAGTAGTTTGGACCATGTTTCCGCTGCTCCATTAATGGGTCTAACTTTTTGAGAATAATTTAAAAACTATATTTACACCTATATAATTTTATATTGGTCCAAAAAAAGGCCGGTATTTATTCTAAAAGCTTTAAATCTCAATTTAAACCTTCATACGAATCTATTGAAAGTTTGGACGATCTTTGTCGTAGAAGTTTGCACAACTTTTCCGTTGGATCAAAAATGGGTCTAACGTTCTTCTATTAGGTTTATTACTATATTCATATCTTTATCACTTCATATTGGTCCAAAAAAAGGCCAATATTCTCTTCATACGAAGCTATTCAAAGTTGGGCAGTTCTTTGTCAAAGTAGTTTGGACCAAGTTTCCGCTGCTCCATTAATGGGTCTAACTTTTTGAGAATAATTTAAAAACTATATTTACACCTTTATAACTTTATATTGGTCCAAAAAAAGGTCGGTATTCATTCTAAAAGCTTTAAATCTCAATTTAAACCTTCATTCGAATCTATTGAATGTTTGGACGATCTTTGTAGTAGAAGTTTGCACAAGTTTTCCGTTGGATCAAAAATGGGTCTAACGTTCTTATATTAGGTTTATTACTATATTTATATCTTTATCACTTCATATTGGTCCAAAAAAACGCCAGTATTCTCTTCATACGAAGCTATTCAAAGTTGGGCTGTTCTTTGTCAAAGTAGTTTGGAATATGTTTCCGTTGCTCCAATAATGGGTATAACTTTTTGAGAATTATTTAAAAACTATATTTACACCTTATTAACTTTATATTGGTCCATAAAAAGGCCGGTATTCATTCTAAAAGCTTTAAATCTCAATTTAAACCTTCATACGAATCTATTGAAAGTTTGGATGATCTTTGTCGTAGAAGTTTGCACAACTTTTCCGTTGGATCAAAAATGGGTCTAACGTTCTTCTATTAGGTTTATTACTATATTCATATCTTTATCACTTCATATTGGTCCAAAAAAAGGCCAATATTCTCTTCATACGAAGCTATTCAAAGTTGGGCAGTTCTTTGTCAAAGTAGTTTGGACCAAGTTTCCGCTGCTCCATTAATGGGTCTAACTTTTTGAGAATAATTTAAAAACTATATTTACACCTTTATAACTTTATATTGGTCCAAAAAAAGGTCGGTATTCATTCTAAAAGCTTTAAATCTCAATTTAAACCTTCATACGAATCTATTGAAAGTTTGGACGATCTTTGTAGTAGAAGTTTGCACAAGTTTTCCGTTGGATCAAAAATGGGTCTAACGTTCTTATATTAGGTTTATTACTATAGTTATATCTTTATCACTTCATATTGGTCCAAAAAAAGGTCAACATTCTCTTCATACGAAACTATTCAAAGTTGGGCAGTTCTTTGTCAAAGTAGTTTTGACCAAGTTTCCGTTGCTCCAATAATGGGTATAACTTTTCGAGAATTATTTAAAAACAATATTTACACCTTATTAACTTTATATTTGTCCATAAAAAGGCCGGTATTCATTCTAAAATCTTTAAATCTCTATTTAAACCTTCATACGAATCTATTGAAAGTTTGGACGATCTTTGTAGTAGATGTTTGCACAAGTTTTCCGTTGGATCAAAAATGGGTCTAACGTTCTTATATTAGGTTTATTACTATATTTATATCTTTATCACTTCATATTGGTCCAAAAAAAGGCCAGTATTCTCTTCATACGAAGCTATTCAAAGTTGGGCTGTTCTTTGTCAAAGTAGTTTGGAATATGTTTCCGTTGCTCCAATAATGGGTATAACTTTTTGAGAATTATTTAAAAACTATATTTCACCTTATTAACTTTATATTGGTCCATAAAAAGGCCGGTATTCATTCTAAAAGCTTTAAATCTCAATTTAAACCTTCATACGAATCTATTGAATGTTTGGACGATCTTTGTAGTAGAAGTTTTCACAAGTTTTCCGTTGGATAAAAAATGGGTCTAACGTTCTTCTATTAGGTTTATTACTATATTTATATCTTTATCACTTCATATTGGTCCAAAAAGAGGCCAATATTCTCTTCATACGAAGCTATTCAAAGTTGGGCAGTTCTTTGTCAAAGTAGTTTGGACCAAGTTTCCGTTGTTCCAATAATGGGTATAATTTTTTGAGAATTATTTAAAAACCATATTTACACCTTATTAACTTTATATTGGTCCATAAAAAGGCCGGTATTCATTCTAAAAGCTTTAAACCTCAATTTAAACCTTCATACGAATCTATTGAAAGTTTGGACGATCTTTGTAGTAGAAGTTTGCACAAGTTTTCCGTTGGATCAAAAATGGGTCTAACGTTCTTATATTAGGTTTATTAATATATTTATATCTTTATCACTTCATATTGGTCCAAAAAGAGGCCAATATTCTCTTCATACGAAGCTATTCAAAGTTGGGCAGTTCTTTGTCAAAGTAGTTTGGACCAAGTTTCCGTTGTTCCAATAATGGGTATAATTTTTTGAGAATTATTTAAAAACCATATTTACACCTTATTAACTTTATATTGGTCCATAAAAAGGCCGGTATTCATTCTAAAAGCTTTAAACCTCAATTTAAACCTTCATACGAATCTATTGAAAGTTTGGACGATCTTTGTAGTAGAAGTTTGCACAAGTTTTCCGTTGGATCAAAAATGAGTCTAACGTTATTATATTAGGTTTATTAATATATTTATATCTTTATCACTTCATATTGGTCCAAAAAAAGGCAAATATTCTCTTCATACGAAGCTATTCAAAGTTGGGCAGTTCTTTGTTAAAGTAGTTTTGACCAAGTTTCCGTTGCTCCAATAATGGGTATAACTTTTCGAGAATTATTTAAAAACAATATTTACACCTTATTAACTTTATATTTGTCCATAAAAAGGCCGGTATTCATTCTAAAATCTTTAAATCTCTATTTAAACCTTCATACGAATCTATTGAAAGTTTGGACGATCTTTGTAGTAGATGTTTGCACAAGTTTTCCGTTGGATCAAAAATGGGTCTAACGTTCTTATATTAGGTTTATTACTATATTTATATCTTTATCACTTCATATTGGTCCAAAAAAACGCCAGTATTCTCTTCATACGAAGCTATTCAAAGTTGGGCTGTTCTTTGTCAAAGTAGTTTGGAATATGTTTCCGTTGCTCCAATAATGGGTATAACTTTTTGAGAATTATTTAAAAACTATATTTACACCTTATTAACTTTATATTGGTCCATAAAAAGGCCGGTATTCATTCTAAAAGCTTTAAATCTCAATTTAAACCTTCATACGAATCTATTGAAAGATTGGACGATCTTTGTCGTAGAAGTTTGCACAACTTTTCCGTTGGATCAAAAATGGGTCTAACGTTCTTCTATTAGGTTTATTACTATATTCATATCTTTATCACTTCATATTGGTCCAAAAAAAGGCCAATATTCTCTTCATACGAAGCTATTCAAAGTTGGGCAGTTCTTTGTCAAAGTAGTTTGGACCAAGTTTCCGCTGCTCCATTAATGGGTCTAACTTTTTGAGAATAATTTAAAAACTATATTTACACCTTTATAACTTTATATTGGTCCAAAAAAAGGTCGGTATTCATTCTAAAAGCTTTAAATCTCAATTTAAACCTTCATACGAATCTATTGAAAGTTTGGACGATCTTTGTAGTAGAAGTTTGCACAAGTTTTCCGTTGGATCAAAAATGGGTCTAACGTTCTTATATTAGGTTTATTACTATAGTTATATCTTTATCACTTCATATTGGTACAAAAAAAGGTCAATATTCTCTTCATACGAAACTATTCAAAGTTGGGCAGTTCTTTGTCAAAGTAGTTTTGACCAAGTTTCCGTTGCTCCAATAATGGGTATAACTTTTCGAGAATTATTTAAAAACAATATTTACACCTTATTAACTTTATATTTGTCCATAAAAAGGCCGGTATTCATTCTAAAATCTTTAAATCTCTATTTAAACCTTCATACGAATCTATTGAAAGTTTGGACGATCTTTGTAGTAGATGTTTGCACAAGTTTTCCGTTGGATCAAAAATGGGTCTAACGTTCTTATATTAGGTTTATTACTATATTTATATCTTTATCACTTCATATTGGTCCAAAAAAAGGCCAGTATTCTCTTCATACGAAGCTATTCAAAGTTGGGCTGTTCTTTGTCAAAGTAGTTTGGAATATGTTTCCGTTGCTCCAATAATGGGTATAACTTTTTGAGAATTATTTAAAAACAATATTTACACCTTATTAACTTTATATTGGTCCATAAAAAGGCCGGTATTCATTCTAAAAGCTTTAAATCTCAATTTAAACCTTCATACGAATCTATTGAATGTTTGGACGATCTTTGTAGTAGAAGTTTTCACAAGTTTTCCGTTGGATAAAAAATGGGTCTAACGTTCTTCTATTAGGTTTATTACTATATTTATATCTTTATCACTTCATATTGGTCCAAAAAGAGGCCAATATTCTCTTCATACGAAGCTATTCAAAGTTGGGCAGTTCTTTGTCAAAGTAGTTTGGACCAAGTTTCCGTTGTTCCAATAATGGGTATAATTTTTTGAGAATTATTTAAAAACCATATTTACACCTTATTAACTTTATATTGGTCCATAAAAAGGCCGGTATTCATTCTAAAAGCTTTAAACCTCAATTTAAACCTTCATACGAATCTATTGAAAGTTTGGACGATCTTTGTAGTAGAAGTTTGCACAAGTTTTCCGTTGGATCAAAAATGGGTCTAACGTTCTTATATTAGGTTTATTAATATATTTATATCTTTATCACTTCATATTGGTCCAAAAAAAGGCAAATATTCTCTTCATACGAAGCTATTCAAAGTTGGGCAGTTCTTTGTTAAAGTAGTTTGGACCAAGTTTCCGCTGCTCCATTAATGGGTCTAACTTTTTGAGAATAATTTAAAAACTATATTTACACCTATATAATTTTATATTGGTCCAAAAAAAGGCCGGTATTTATTCTAAAAGCTTTAAATCTCAATTTAAACCTTCATACGAATCTATTGAAAGTTTGGACGATCTTTGTCGTAGAAGTTTGCACAACTTTTCCGTTGGATCAAAAATGGGTCTAACGTTCTTCTATTAGGTTTATTACTATATTCATATCTTTATCACTTCATATTGGTCCAAAAAAAGGCCAATATTCTCTTCATACGAAGCTATTCAAAGTTGGGCAGTTCTTTGTCAAAGTAGTTTGGACCAAGTTTCCGCTGCTCCATTAATGGGTCTAACTTTTTGAGAATAATTTAAAAACTATATTTACACATTTATAACTTTATATTGGTCCAAAAAAAGGTCGGTATTCATTCTAAAAGCTTTAAATCTCTATTTAAACCTTCATACGAATCTATTGAAAGTTTGGACGATCTTTGTAGTAGAAGTTTGCACAAGTTTTCAGTTGGATCAAAAATGGGTCTAACGTTCTTATATTAGGTTTATTACTATAGTTATATCTTTATCACTTCATATTGGTCCAAAAAAAGGTCAATATTCTCTTCATACGAAACTATTCAAAGTTGGGCAATTCTTTGTCAAAGTAGTTTTGACCAAGTTTCCGTTGCTCCAATAATGGGTATAACTTTTCGAGAATTATTTAAAAACAATATTTACACCTTATTAACTTTATATTTGTCCATAAAAAGGCCGGTATTCATTCTAAAATCTTTAAATCTCTATTTAAACCTTCATACGAATCTATTGAAAGTTTGGACGATCTTTGTATTAGATGTTTGCACAAGTTTTCCGTTGGATCAAAAATGGGTCTAACGTTCTTATATTAGGTTTATTACTATATTTATATCTTTATCACTTCATATTGGTCCAAAAAAAGGCCAGTATTCTCTTCATACGAAGCTATTCAAAGTTGGGCTGTTCTTTGTCAAAGTAGTTTGGAATATGTTTCCGTTGCTCCAATAATGGGTATAACTTTTTGAGAATTATTTAAAAACTATATTTACACCTTATTAACTTTATATTGGTCCATAAAAAGGCCGGTATTCATTCTAAAAGCTTTAAATCTCAATTTAAACCTTCATACGAATCTATTGAATGTTTGGACGATCTTTGTAGTAGAAGTTTTCACAAGTTTTCCGTTGGATAAAAAATGGGTCTAACGTTCTTCTATTAGGTTTATTACTATATTTATATCTTTATCACTTCATATTGGTCCAAAAAGAGGCCAATATTCTCTTCATACGAAGCTATTCAAAGTTGGGCAGTTCTTTGTCAAAGTAGTTTGGACCAAGTTTCCGTTGTTCCAATAATGGGTATAATTTTTTGAGAATTATTTAAAAACCATATTTACACCTTATTAACTTTATATTGGTCCATAAAAAGGCCGGTATTCATTCTAAAAGCTTTAAACCTCAATTTAAACCTTCATACGAATCTATTGAAAGTTTGGACGATCTTTGTAGTAGAAGTTTGCACAAGTTTTCCGTTGGATCAAAAATGGGTCTAACGTTCTTATATTAGGTTTATTAATATATTTATATCTTTATCACTTCATATTGGTCCAAAAAAAGGCAAATATTCTCTTCATACGAAGCTATTCAAAGTTGGGCAGTTCTTTGTTAAAGTAGTTTGGACCAAGTTTCCGCTGCTCCATTAATGGGTCTAACTTTTTGAGAATAATTTAAAAACTATATTTACACCTATATAATTTTATATTGGTCCAAAAAAAGGCCGGTATTTATTCTAAAAGCTTTAAATCTCAATTTAAACCTTCATACGAATCTATTGAAAGTTTGGACGATCTTTGTCGTAGAAGTTTGCACAACTTTTCCGTTGGATCAAAAATGGGTCTAACGTTCTTCTATTAGGTTTATTACTATATTCATATCTTTATCACTTCATATTGGTCCAAAAAAAGGCCAATATTCTCTTCATACGAAGCTATTCAAAGTTGGGCAGTTCTTTGTCAAAGTAGTTTGGACCAAGTTTCCGCTGCTCCATTAATGGGTCTAACTTTTTGAGAATAATTTAAAAACTATATTTACACATTTATAACTTTATATTGGTCCAAAAAAAGGTCGGTATTCATTCTAAAAGCTTTAAATCTCTATTTAAACCTTCATACGAATCTATTGAAAGTTTGGACGATCTTTGTAGTAGAAGTTTGCACAAGTTTTCAGTTGGATCAAAAATGGGTCTAACGTTCTTATATTAGGTTTATTACTATAGTTATATCTTTATCACTTCATATTGGTCCAAAAAAAGGTCAATATTCTCTTCATACGAAACTATTCAAAGTTGGGCAATTCTTTGTCAAAGTAGTTTTGACCAAGTTTCCGTTGCTCCAATAATGGGTATAACTTTTCGAGAATTATTTAAAAACAATATTTACACCTTATTAACTTTATATTTGTCCATAAAAAGGCCGGTATTCATTCTAAAATCTTTAAATCTCTATTTAAACCTTCATACGAATCTATTGAAAGTTTGGACGATCTTTGTATTAGATGTTTGCACAAGTTTTCCGTTGGATCAAAAATGGGTCTAACGTTCTTATATTAGGTTTATTACTATATTTATATCTTTATCACTTCATATTGGTCCAAAAAAAGGCCAGTATTCTCTTCATACGAAGCTATTCAAAGTTGGGCTGTTCTTTGTCAAAGTAGTTTGGAATATGTTTCCGTTGCTCCAATAATGGGTATAACTTTTTGAGAATTATTTAAAAACTATATTTACACCTTATTAACTTTATATTGGTCCATAAAAAGGCCGGTATTCATTCTAAAAGCTTTAAATCTCAATTTAAACCTTCATACGAATCTATTGAATGTTTGGACGATCTTTGTAGTAGAAGTTTTCACAAGTTTTCCGTTGGATAAAAAATGGGTCTAACGTTCTTCTATTAGGTTTATTACTATATTTATATCTTTATCACTTCATATTGGTCCAAAAAGAGGCCAATATTCTCTTCATACGAAGCTATTCAAAGTTGGGCAGTTCTTTGTCAAAGTAGTTTGGACCAAGTTTCCGTTGTTCCAATAATGGGTATAATTTTTTGAGAATTATTTAAAAACCATATTTACACCTTATTAACTTTATATTGGTCCATAAAAAGGCCGGTATTCATTCTAAAAGCTTTAAACCTCAATTTAAACCTTCATACGAATCTATTGAAAGTTTGGACGATCTTTGTAGTAGAAGTTTGCACAAGTTTTCCGTTGGATCAAAAATGGGTCTAACGTTCTTATATTAGGTTTATTAATATATTTATATCTTTATCACTTCATATTGGTCCAAAAAAAGGCAAATATTCTCTTCATACGAAGCTATTCAAAGTTGGGCAGTTCTTTGTTAAAGTAGTTTGGACCAAGTTTCCGCTGCTCCATTAATGGGTCTAACTTTTTGAGAATAATTTAAAAACTATATTTACACCTATATAATTTTATATTGGTCCAAAAAAAGGCCGGTATTTATTCTAAAAGCTTTAAATCTCAATTTAAACCTTCATACGAATCTATTGAAAGTTTGGACGATCTTTGTCGTAGAAGTTTGCACAACTTTTCCGTTGGATCAAAAATGGGTCTAACGTTCTTCTATTAGGTTTATTACTATATTCATATCTTTATCACTTCATATTGGTCCAAAAAAAGGCCAATATTCTCTTCATACGAAGCTATTCAAAGTTGGGCAGTTCTTTGTCAAAGTAGTTTGGACCAAGTTTCCGCTGCTCCATTAATGGGTCTAACTTTTTGAGAATAATTTAAAAACTATATTTACACCTTTATAACTTTATATTGGTCCAAAAAAAGGTCGGTATTCATTCTAAAAGCTTTAAATCTCAATTTAAACCTTCATACGAATCTATTGAAAGTTTGGACGATCTTTGTATTAGATGTTTGCACAAGTTTTCCGTTGGATCAAAAATGGGTCTAACGTTCTTATATTAGGTTTATTACTATATTTATATCTTTATCACTTCATATTGGTCCAAAAAAAGGCCAGTATTCTCTTCATACGAAGCTATTCAAAGTTGGGCTGTTCTTTGTCAAAGTAGTTTGGAATATGTTTCCGTTGCTCCAATAATGGGTATAACTTTTTGAGAATTATTTAAAAACTATATTTACACCTTATTAACTTTATATTGGTCCATAAAAAGGCCGGTATTCATTCTAAAAGCTTTAAATCTCAATTTAAACCTTCATACGAATCTATTGAATGTTTGGACGATCTTTGTAGTAGAAGTTTTCACAAGTTTTCCGTTGGATAAAAAATGGGTCTAACGTTCTTCTATTAGGTTTATTACTATATTTATATCTTTATCACTTCATATTGGTCCAAAAAGAGGCCAATATTCTCTTCATACGAAGCTATTCAAAGTTGGGCAGTTCTTTGTCAAAGTAGTTTGGACCAAGTTTCCGTTGTTCCAATAATGGGTATAATTTTTTGAGAATTATTTAAAAACCATATTTACACCTTATTAACTTTATATTGGTCCATAAAAAGGCCGGTATTCATTCTAAAAGCTTTAAACCTCAATTTAAACCTTCATACGAATCTATTGAAAGTTTGGACGATCTTTGTAGTAGAAGTTTGCACAAGTTTTCCGTTGGATCAAAAATGGGTCTAACGTTCTTATATTAGGTTTATTAATATATTTATATCTTTATCACTTCATATTGGTCCAAAAAAAGGCAAATATTCTCTTCATACGAAGCTATTCAAAGTTGGGCAGTTCTTTGTTAAAGTAGTTTGGACCAAGTTTCCGCTGCTCCATTAATGGGTCTAACTTTTTGAGAATAATTTAAAAACTATATTTACACCTATATAATTTTATATTGGTCCAAAAAAAGGCCGGTATTTATTCTAAAAGCTTTAAATCTCAATTTAAACCTTCATACGAATCTATTGAAAGTTTGGACGATCTTTGTCGTAGAAGTTTGCACAACTTTTCCGTTGGATCAAAAATGGGTCTAACGTTCTTCTATTAGGTTTATTACTATATTCATATCTTTATCACTTCATATTGGTCCAAAAAAAGGCCAATATTCTCTTCATACGAAGCTATTCAAAGTTGGGCAGTTCTTTGTCAAAGTAGTTTGGACCAAGTTTCCGCTGCTCCATTAATGGGTCTAACTTTTTGAGAATAATTTAAAAACTATATTTACACCTTTATAACTTTATATTGGTCCAAAAAAAGGTCGGTATTCATTCTAAAAGCTTTAAATCTCAATTTAAACCTTCATACGAATCTATTGAAAGTTTGGACGATCTTTGTAGTAGAAGTTTGCACAAGTTTTCCGTTGGATCAAAAATGGGTCTAACGTTCTTATATTAGGTTTATTACTATAGTTATATCTTTATCACTTCATATTGGTCCAAAAAAAGGTCAATATTCTCTTCATACGAAGCCATTCAAAGTTGGGCAGTTCTTTGTCAAAGTAGTTTTGACCAAGTTTCCGTTGCTCCAATAATGGGTATAACTTTTCGAGAATTATTTAAAAACAATATTTACACCTTATTAACTTTATATTTGTCCATAAAAAGGCCGGTATTCATTCTAAAAGCTTTAAATCTCAATTTAAACCTTCATACGAATCTATTGAAAGTTTGGACGATCTTTGTCGTAGAAGTTTGCACAACTTTTCCGTTGGATCAAAAATGGGTCTAACGTTCTTCTATTAGGTTTATTACTATATTCATATCTTTATCACTTCATATTGGTCCAAAAAAAGGCCAATATTCTCTTCATACGAAGCTATTCAAAGTTGGGCAGTTCTTTGTCAAAGTAGTTTGGACCAAGTTTCCGCTGCTCCATTAATGGGTCTAACTTTTTGAGAATAATTTAAAAACTATATTTACACCTTTATAACTTTATATTGGTCCAAAAAAAGGTCGGTATTCATTCTAAAAGCTTTAAATCTCAATTTAAACCTTCATACGAATCTATTGAAAGTTTGGACGATCTTTGTAGTAGAAGTTTGCACAAGTTTTCCGTTGGATCAAAAATGGGTCTAACGTTCTTATATTAGGTTTATTACTATAGTTATATCTTTATCACTTCATATTGGTCCAAAAAAAGGTCAATATTCTCTTCATACGAAACTATTCAAAGTTGGGCAGTTCTTTGTCAAAGTAGTTTTGACCAAGTTTCCGTTGCTCCAATAATGGGTATAACTTTTCGAGAATTATTTAAAAACAATATTTACACCTTATTAACTTTATATTTGTCCATAAAAAGGCCGGTATTCATTCTAAAATCTTTAAATCTCTATTTAAACCTTCATACGAATCTATTGAAAGTTTGGACGATCTTTGTAGTAGATGTTTGCACAAGTTTTCCGTTGGATCAAAAATGGGTCTAACGTTCTTATATTAGGTTTATTACTATATTTATATCTTTATCACTTCATATTGGTCCAAAAAAAGGCCAGTATTCTCTTCATACGAAGCTATTCAAAGTTGGGCTGTTCTTTGTCAAAGTAGTTTGGAATATGTTTCCGTTGCTCCAATAATGGGTATAACTTTTTGAGAATTATTTAAAAACTATATTTACACCTTATTAACTTTATATTGGTCCATAAAAAGGCCGGTATTCATTCTAAAAGCTTTAAATCTCAATTTAAACCTTCATACGAATCTATTGAATGTTTGGACGATCTTTGTAGTATAAGTTTTCACAAGTTTTCCGTTGGATAAAAAATGGGTCTAACGTTCTTCTATTAGGTTTATTACTATATTTATATCTTTATCACTTCATATTGGTCCAAAAAGAGGCCAATATTCTCTTCATACGAAGCTATTCAAAGTTGGGCAGTTCTTTGTCAAAGTAGTTTGGACCAAGTTTCCGTTGTTCCAATAATGGGTATAATTTTTTGAGAATTATTTAAAAACCATATTTACACCTTATTAACTTTATATTGGTCCATAAAAAGGCCGGTATTCATTCTATAAGCTTTAAACCTCAATTTAAACCTTCATACGAATCTATTGAAAGTTTGGACGATCTTTGTAGTAGAAGTTTGCACAAGTTTTCCGTTGGATCAAAAATGGGTCTAACGTTCTTATATTAGGTTTATTAATATATTTATATCTTTATCACTTCATATTGGTCCAAAAAAAGGCAAATATTCTCTTCATACGAAGCTATTCAAAGTTGGGCAGTTCTTTGTTAAAGTAGTTTGGACCAAGTTTCCGCTGCTCCATTAATGGGTCTAACTTTTTGAGAATAATTTAAAAACTATATTTACACCTATATAATTTTATATTGGTCCAAAAAAAGGCCGGTATTTATTCTAAAAGCTTTAAATCTCAATTTAAACCTTCATACGAATCTATTGAAAGTTTGGACGATCTTTGTCGTAGAAGTTTGCACAACTTTTCCGTTGGATCAAAAATGGGTCTAACGTTCTTCTATTAGGTTTATTACTATATTCATATCTTTATCACTTCATATTGGTCCAAAAAAAGGCCAATATTCTCTTCATACGAAGCTATTCAAAGTTGGGCAGTTCTTTGTCAAAGTAGTTTGGACCAAGTTTCCGCTGCTCCATTAATGGGTCTAACTTTTTGAGAATAATTTAAAAACTATATTTACACCTTTATAACTTTATATTGGTCCAAAAAAAGGTCGGTATTCATTCTAAAAGCTTTAAATCTCAATTTAAACCTTCATACGAATCTATTGAAAGTTTGGACGATCTTTGTAGTAGAAGTTTGCACAAGTTTTCCGTTGGATCAAAAATGGGTCTAACGTTCTTATATTAGGTTTATTACTATAGTTATATCTTTATCACTTCATATTGGTCCAAAAAAAGGTCAATATTCTCTTCATACGAAACTATTCAAAGTTGGGCAGTTCTTTGTCAAAGTAGTTTTGACCAAGTTTCCGTTGCTCCAATAATGGGTATAACTTTTCGAGAATTATTTAAAAACAATATTTACACCTTATTAACTTTATATTTGTCCATAAAAAGGCCGATATTCATTCTAAAATCTTTAAATCTCTATTTAAACCTTCATACGAATCTATTGAAAGTTTGGACGATCTTTGTAGTAGATGTTTGCACAAGTTTTCCGTTGGATCAAAAATGGGTCTAACGTTCTTATATTAGGTTTATTACTATATTTATATCTTTATCACTTCATATTGGTCCAAAAAAACGCCAGTATTCTCTTCATACGAAGCTATTCAAAGTTGGGCTGTTCTTTGTCAAAGTAGTTTGGAATATGTTTCCGTTGCTCCAATAATGGGTATAACTTTTTGAGAATTATTTAAAAACTATATTTACACCTTATTAACTTTATATTGGTCCATAAAAAGGCCGGTATTCATTCTAAAAGCTTTAAATCTCAATTTAAACCTTCATACGAATCTATTGAATGTTTGGACGATCTTTGTAGTAGAAGTTTGCACAAGTTTTCCGTTGGATAAAAAATGGGTCTAACGTTCTTATATTAGGTTTATTACTATATTTATATCTTTATCACTTCATATTGGTCCAAAAAGAGGCCAATATTCTCTTCATACGAAGCTATTCAAAGTTGGGCAGTTCTTTGTCAAAGTAGTTTGGACCAAATTTCCGTTGCTCCAATAATGGGTATAACTTTTTGAGAATTATTTAAAAACTATATTTACACCTTATTAACTTTATATTGGTCCATAAAAAGGCCGGTATTCATTCTAAAAGCTTTAAACCTCAATTTAAACCTTCATACGAATCTATTGAATGTTTGGACGATCTTTGTAGTAGATGTTTGCACAAGTTTTCCGTTGGATCAAAAATGGGTCTAACGTTCTTATATTAGGTTTATTACTATATTTATATCTTTATCACTTCATATTGGTCCAAAAAAACGCCAGTATTCTCTTCATACGAAGCTATTCAAAGTTGGGCTGTTCTTTGTCAAAGTAGTTTGGAATATGTTTCCGTTGCTCCAATAATGGGTATAACTTTTTGAGAATTATTTAAAAACTATATTTACACCTTATTAACTTTATATTGGTCCATAAAAAGGCCGGTATTCATTCTAAAAGCTTTAAATCTCAATTTAAACCTTCATACGAATCTATTGAATGTTTGGACGATCTTTGTAGTAGAAGTTTGCACAAGTTTTCCGTTGGATAAAAAATGGGTCTAACGTTCTTATATTAGGTTTATTACTATATTTATATCTTTATCACTTCATATTGGTCCAAAAAGAGGCCAATATTCTCTTCATACGAAGCTATTCAAAGTTGGGCAGTTCTTTGTCAAAGTAGTTTGGACCAAATTTCCGTTGCTCCAATAATGGGTATAACTTTTTGAGAATTATTTAAAAACTATATTTACACCTTATTAACTTTATATTGGTCCATAAAAAGGCCGGTATTCATTCTAAAAGCTTTAAACCTCAATTTAAACCTTCATACGAATCTATTGAAAGTTTGGACGATCTTTGTAGTAGAAGTTTGCACAAGTTTTCCGTTGGATCAAAAATGGGTCTAACGTTCTTATATTAGGTTTATTAATATATTTATATCTTTATCACTTCATATTGGTCCAAAAAAAGGCAAATATTCTCTTCATACGAAGCTATTCAAAGTTGGGCAGTTCTTTGTTAAAGTAGTTTGGACCAAGTTTCCGCTGCTCCATTAATGGGTCTAACTTTTTGAGAATAATTTAAAAACTATATTTACACCTATATAATTTTATATTGGTCCAAAAAAAGGCCGGTATTTATTCTAAAAGCTTTAAATCTCAATTTAAACCTTCATACGAATCTATTGAAAGTTTGGACGATCTTTGTCGTAGAAGTTTGCACAACTTTTCCGTTGGATCAAAAATGGGTCTAACGTTCTTCTATTAGGTTTATTACTATATTCATATCTTTATCACTTCATATTGGTCCAAAAAAAGGCCAATATTCTCTTCATACGAAGCTATTCAAAGTTGGGCAGTTCTTTGTCAAAGTAGTTTGGACCAAGTTTCCGCTGCTCCATTAATGGGTCTAACTTTTTGAGAATAATTTAAAAACTATATTTACACCTTTATAACTTTATATTGGTCCAAAAAAAGGTCGGTATTCATTCTAAAAGCTTTAAATCTCAATTTAAACCTTCATACGAATCTATTGAAAGTTTGGACGATCTTTGTAGTAGAAGTTTGCACAAGTTTTCCGTTGGATCAAAAATGGGTCTAACGTTCTTATATTAGGTTTATTACTATAGTTATATCTTTATCACTTCATATTGGTCCAAAAAAAGGTCAATATTCTCTTCATACGAAGCTATTCAAAGTTGGGCAGTTCTTTGTCAAAGTAGTTTTGACCAAGTTTCCGTTGCTCCAATAATGGGTATAACTTTTCGAGAATTATTTAAAAACAATATTTACACCTTATTAACTTTATATTTGTCCATAAAAAGGCCGGTATTCATTCTAAAAGCTTTAAATCTCAATTTAAACCTTCATACGAATCTATTGAAAGTTTGGACGATCTTTGTCGTAGAAGTTTGCACAACTTTTCCGTTGGATCAAAAATGGGTCTAACGTTCTTCTATTAGGTTTATTACTATATTCATATCTTTATCACTTCATATTGGTCCAAAAAAAGGCCAATATTCTCTTCATACGAAGCTATTCAAAGTTGGGCAGTTCTTTGTCAAAGTAGTTTGGACCAAGTTTCCGCTGCTCCATTAATGGGTCTAACTTTTTGAGAATAATTTAAAAACTATATTTACACCTTTATAACTTTATATTGGTCCAAAAAAAGGTCGGTATTCATTCTAAAAGCTTTAAATCTCAATTTAAACCTTCATACGAATCTATTGAAAGTTTGGACGATCTTTGTAGTAGAAGTTTGCACAAGTTTTCCGTTGGATCAAAAATGGGTCTAACGTTCTTATATTAGGTTTATTACTATAGTTATATCTTTATCACTTCATATTGGTCCAAAAAAAGGTCAATATTCTCTTCATACGAAACTATTCAAAGTTGGGCAGTTCTTTGTCAAAGTAGTTTTAACCAAGTTTCCGTTGCTCCAATAATGGGTATAACTTTTCGAGAATTATTTAAAAACAATATTTACACCTTATTAACTTTATATTTGTCCATAAAAAGGCCGGTATTCATTCTAAAATCTTTAAATCTCTATTTAAACCTTCATACGAATCTATTGAAAGTTTGGACGATCTTTGTAGTAGATGTTTGCACAAGTTTTCCGTTGGATCAAAAATGGGTCTAACGTTCTTATATTAGGTTTATTACTATATTTATATCTTTATCACTTCATATTGGTCCAAAAAAAGGCCAGTATTCTCTTCATACGAAGCTATTCAAAGTTGGGCTGTTCTTTGTCAAAGTAGTTTGGAATATGTTTCCGTTGCTCCAATAATGGGTATAACTTTTTGAGAATTATTTAAAAACTATATTTACACCTTATTAACTTTATATTGGTCCATAAAAAGGCCGGTATTCATTCTAAAAGCTTTAAATCTCAATTTAAACCTTCATACGAATCTATTGAATGTTTGGACGATCTTTGTAGTAGAAGTTTTCACAAGTTTTCCGTTGGATAAAAAATGGGTCTAACGTTCTTCTATTAGGTTTATTACTATATTTATATCTTTATCACTTCATATTGGTCCAAAAAGAGGCCAATATTCTCTTCATACGAAGCTATTCAAAGTTGGGCAGTTCTTTGTCAAAGTAGTTTGGACCAAGTTTCCGTTGTTCCAATAATGGGTATAATTTTTTGAGAATTATTTAAAAACCATATTTACACCTTATTAACTTTATATTGGTCCATAAAAAGGCCGGTATTCATTCTAAAAGCTTTAAACCTCAATTTAAACCTTCATACGAATCTATTGAAAGTTTGGACGATCTTTGTAGTAGAAGTTTGCACAAGTTTTCCGTTGGATCAAAAATGGGTCTAACGTTCTTATATTAGGTTTATTAATATATTTATATCTTTATCACTTCATATTGGTCCAAAAAAAGGCAAATATTCTCTTCATACGAAGCTATTCAAAGTTGGGCAGTTCTTTGTTAAAGTAGTTTGGACCAAGTTTCCGCTGCTCCATTAATGGGTCTAACTTTTTGAGAATAATTTAAAAACTATATTTACACCTATATAATTTTATATTGGTCCAAAAAAAGGCCGGTATTTATTCTAAAAGCTTTAAATCTCAATTTAAACCTTCATACGAATCTATTGAAAGTTTGGACGATCATTGTCGTAGAAGTTTGCACAACTTTTCCGTTGGATCAAAAATGGGTCTAACGTTCTTCTATTAGGTTTATTACTATATTCATATCTTTATCACTTCATATTGGTCCAAAAAAAGGCCAATATTCTCTTCATACGAAGCTATTCAAAGTTGGGCAGTTCTTTGTCAAAGTAGTTTGGACCAAGTTTCCGCTGCTCCATTAATGGGTCTAACTTTTTGAGAATAATTTAAAAACTAAATTTACACCTTTATAACTTTATATTGGTCCAAAAAAAGGTCGGTATTCATTCTAAAAGCTTTAAATCTCAATTTAAACCTTCATACGAATCTATTGAAAGTTTGGACGATCTTTGTAGTAGAAGTTTGCACAAGTTTTCCGTTGGATCAAAAATGGGTCTAACGTTCTTATATTAGGTTTATTACTATAGTTATATCTTTATCACTTCATATTGGTCCAAAAAAAGGTCAATATTCTCTTCATACGAAACTATTCAAAGTTGGGCAGTTCTTTGTCAAAGTAGTTTTGACCAAGTTTCCGTTGCTCCAATAATGGGTATAACTTTTCGAGAATTATTTAAAAACAATATTTACACCTTATTAACTTTATATTTGTCCATAAAAAGGCCGGTATTCATTCTAAAATCTTTAAATCTCTATTTAAACCTTCATACGAATCTATTGAAAGTTTGGACGATCTTTGTAGTAGATGTTTGCTCAAGTTTTCCGTTGGATCAAAAATGGGTCTAACGTTCTTATATTAGGTTTATTACTATATTTATATCTTTATCACTTCATATTGGTCCAAAAAAAGGCCAGTATTCTCTTCATACGAAGCTATTCAAAGTTGGGCTGTTCTTTGTCAAAGTAGTTTGGAATATGTTTCCGTTGCTCCAATAATGGGTATAACTTTTTGAGAATTATTTAAAAACTATATTTACACCTTATTAACTTTATATTGGTCCATAAAAAGGCCGGTATTCATTCTAAAAGCTTTAAATCTCAATTTAAACCTTCATACGAATCTATTGAATGTTTGGACGATCTTTGTAGTAGAAGTTTTCACAAGTTTTCCGTTGGATAAAAAATGGGTCTAACGTTCTTCTATTAGGTTTATTACTATATTTATATCTTTATCACTTCATATTGGTCCAAAAAGAGGCCAATATTCTCTTCATACGAAGCTATTCAAAGTTGGGCAGTTCTTTGTCAAAGTAGTTTGGACCAAGTTTCCGTTGTTCCAATAATGGGTATAATTTTTAGAGAATTATTTAAAAACCGTATTTACACCTTATTAACTTTATATTGGTCCATAAAAAGGCCGGTATTCATTCTAAAAGCTTTAAACCTCAATTTAAACCTTCATACGAATCTATTGAAAGTTTGGACGATCTTTGTAGTAGAAGTTTGCACAAGTTTTCCGTTGGATCAAAAATGGGTCTAACGTTCTTATATTAGGGTTATTAATATATTTATATCTTTATCACTTCATATTGGTCCAAAAAAAGGCAAATATTCTCTTCATACGAAGCTATTCAAAGTTGGGCAGTTCTTTGTTAAAGTAGTTTGGACCAAGTTTCCGCTGCTCCATTAATGGGTCTAACTTTTTGAGAATAATTTAAAAACTATATTTACACCTATATAATTTTATATTGGTCCAAAAAAGGCCGGTATTTATTCTAAAAGCTTTAAATCTCAATTTAAACCTTCATACGAATCTATTGAAAGTTTGGACGATCTTTGTCGTAGAAGTTTGCACAAGTTTTCCGTTGTATCAAAAATGGGTCTAACGTTCTTCTATTAGGTTTATTACTATAATCATATCTTTATCACTTCATATTGGTCCAAAAAAAGGCCAATATTCTCTTCATACGAAGCTATTCAAAGTTGGGCAGTTCTTTGTCAAAGTAGTTTGGACCAAATTTCCGCTGCTCCATTAATGGGTCTAACTTTTTGAGAATAATTTAAAAACTATATTTACACCTTTATAACTTTATATTGGTCCAAAAAAAGGTCGGTATTCATTCTAAAAGCTTTAAATCTCAATTTAAACCTTCATACGAATCTATTGAAAGTTTGGACGATCTTTGTAGTAGAAGTTTGCACAAGTTTTCCGTTGGATCAAAAATGGGTCTAACGTTCTTATATTAGGTTTATTACTATAGTTATATCTTTATCACTTCATATTGGTCCAAAAAAAGGTCAATATTCTCTTCATACGAAACTATTCAAAGTTGGGCAGTTCTTTGTCAAAGTAGTTTTGACCAAGTTTCCGTTGCTCCAATAATGGGTATAACTTTTCGAGAATTATTTAAAAACAATATTTACACCTTATTAACTTTATATTTGTCCATAAAAAGGCCGGTATTCATTCTAAAATCTTTAAATCTCTATTTAAACCTTCATACGAATCTATTGAAAGTTTGGACGATCTTTGTAGTAGATGTTTGCACAAGTTTTCCGTTGGATCAAAAATGGGTCTAACGTTCTTATATTAGGTTTATTACTATATTTATATCTTTATCACTTCATATTGGTCCAAAAAAAGGCCAGTATTCTCTTCATACGAAGCTATTCAAAGTTGGGCTGTTCTTTGTCAAAGTAGTTTGGAATATGTTTCCGTTGCTCCAATAATGGGTATAACTTTTTGAGAATTATTTAAAAACTATATTTACACCTTATTAACTTTATATTGGTCCATAAAAAGGCCGGTATTCATTCTAAAAGCTTTAAATCTCAATTTAAACCTTCATACGAATCTATTGAATGTTTGGACGATCTTTGTAGTAGAAGTTTTCACAAGTTTTCCGTTGGATAAAAAATGGGTCTAACGTTCTTCTATTAGGTTTATTACTATATTTATATCTTTATCACTTCATATTGGTCCAAAAAGAGGCCAATATTCTCTTCATACGAAGCTATTCAAAGTTGGGCAGTTCTTTGTCAAAGTAGTTTGGACCAAGTTTCCGTTGTTCCAATAATGGGTATAATTTTTTGAGAATTATTTAAAAACCATATTTACACCTTATTAACTTTATATTGGTCCATAAAAAGGCCGGTATTCATTCTAAAAGCTTTAAACCTCAATTTAAACCTTCATACGAATCTATTGAAAGTTTGGACGATCTTTGTAGTAGAAGTTTGCACAAGTTTTCCGTTGGATCAAAAATGGGTCTAACGTTCTTATATTAGGTTTATTAATATATTTATATCTTTATCACTTCATATTGGTCCAAAAAAAGGCAAATATTCTCTTCATACGAAGCTATTCAAAGTTGGGCAGTTCTTTGTTAAAGTAGTTTGGACCAAGTTTCCGCTGCTCCATTAATGGGTCTAACTTTTTGAGAATAATTTAAAAACTATATTTACACCTATATAATTTTATATTGGTCCAAAAAAAGGCCGGTATTTATTCTAAAAGCTTTAAATCTCAATTTAAACCTTCATACGAATCTATTGGAAGTTTGGACGATCTTTGTCGTAGAAGTTTGCACAACTTTTCCGTTGGATCAAAAATGGGTCTAACGTTCTTCTATTAGGTTTATTACTATATTCATATCTTTATCACTTCATATTGGTCCAAAAAAAGGCCAATATTCTCTTCATACGAAGCTATTCAAAGTTGGGCAGTTCTTTGTCAAAGTAGTTTGGACCAAGTTTCCGCTGCTCCATTAATGGGTCTAACTTTTTGAGAATAATTTAAAAACTATATTTACACCTTTATAACTTTATATTGGTCCAAAAAAAGGTCGGTATTCATTCTAAAAGCTTTAAATCTCAATTTAAACCTTCATACGAATCTATTGAAAGTTTGGACGATCTTTGTAGTAGAAGTTTGCACAAGTTTTCCGTTGGATCAAAAATGGGTCTAACGTTCTTATATTAGGTTTATTACTATAGTTATATCTTTATCACTTCATATTGGTCCAAAAAAAGGTCAATATTCTCTTCATACGAAGCTATTCAAAGTTGGGCAGTTCTTTGTCAAAGTAGTTTTGACCAAGTTTCCGTTGCTCCAATAATGGGTATAACTTTTCGAGAATTATTTAAAAACAATATTTACACCTTATTAACTTTATATTTGTCCATAAAAAGGCCGGTATTCATTCTAAAAGCTTTAAATCTCAATTTAAACCTTCATACGAATCTATTGAAAGTTTGGACGATCTTTGTCGTAGAAGTTTGCACAACTTTTCCGTTGGATCAAAAATGGGTCTAACGTTCTTCTATTAGGTTTATTACTATATTCATATCTTTATCACTTCATATTGGTCCAAAAAAAGGCCAATATTCTCTTCATACGAAGCTATTCAAAGTTGGGCAGTTCTTTGTCAAAGTAGTTTGGACCAAGTTTCCGCTGCTCCATTAATGGGTCTAACTTTTTGAGAATAATTTAAAAACTATATTTACACCTTTATAACTTTATATTGGTCCAAAAAAAGGTCGGTATTCATTCTAAAAGCTTTAAATCTCAATTTAAACCTTCATACGAATCTATTGAAAGTTTGGACGATCTTTGTAGTAGAAGTTTGCACAAGTTTTCCGTTGGATCAAAAATGGGTCTAACGTTCTTATATTAGGTTTATTACTATAGTTATATCTTTATCACTTCATATTGGTCCAAAAAAAGGTCAATATTCTCTTCATACGAAACTATTCAAAGTTGGGCAGTTCTTTGTCAAAGTAGTTTTGACCAAGTTTCCGTTGCTCCAATAATGGGTATAACTTTTCGAGAATTATTTAAAAACAATATTTACACCTTATTAACTTTATATTTGTCCATAAAAAGGCCGGTATTCATTCTAAAATCTTTAAATCTCTATTTAAACCTTCATACGAATCTATTGAAAGTTTGGACGATCTTTGTAGTAGATGTTTGCACAAGTTTTCCGTTGGATCAAAAATGGGTCTAACGTTCTTATATTAGGTTTATTACTATATTTATATCTTTATCACTTCATATTGGTCCAAAAAAAGGCCAGTATTCTCTTCATACGAAGCTATTCAAAGTTGGGCTGTTCTTTGTCAAAGTAGTTTGGAATATGTTTCCGTTGCTCCAATAATGGGTATAACTTTTTGAGAATTATTTAAAAACTATATTTACACCTTATTAACTTTATATTGGTCCATAAAAAGGCCGGTATTCATTCTAAAAGCTTTAAATCTCAATTTAAACCTTCATACGAATCTATTGAATGTTTGGACGATCTTTGTAGTAGAAGTTTTCACAAGTTTTCCGTTGGATAAAAAATGGGTCTAACGTTCTTCTATTAGGTTTATTACTATATTTATATCTTTATCACTTCATATTGGTCCAAAAAGAGGCCAATATTCTCTTCATACGAAGCTATTCAAAGTTGGGCAGTTCTTTGTCAAAGTAGTTTGGACCAAGTTTCCGTTGTTCCAATAATGGGTATAATTTTTTGAGAATTATTTAAAAACCATATTTACACCTTATTAACTTTATATTGGTCCATAAAAAGGCCGGTATTCATTCTAAAAGCTTTAAACCTCAATTTAAACCTTCATACGAATCTATTGAAAGTTTGGACGATCTTTGTAGTAGAAGTTTGCACAAGTTTTCCGTTGGATCAAAAATGGGTCTAACGTTCTTATATTAGGTTTATTAATATATTTATATCTTTATCACTTCATATTGGTCCAAATAAAGGCAAATATTCTCTTCATACGAAGCTATTCAAAGTTGGGCAGTTCTTTGTTAAAGTAGTTTGGACCAAGTTTCCGCTGCTCCATTAATGGGTCTAACTTTTTGAGAATAATTTAAAAACTATATTTACACCTATATAATTTTATATGGGTCCAAAAAAAGGCCGGTATTTATTCTAAAAGCTTTAAATCTCAATTTAAACCTTCATACGAATCTATTGAAAGTTTGGACGATCTTTGTCGTAGAAGTTTGCACAACTTTTCCGTTGGATCAAAAATGGGTCCAACGTTCTTCTATTAGGTTTATTACTATATTCATATCTTTATCACTTCATATTGGTCCAAAAAAAGGCCAATATTCTCTTCATACGAAGCTATTCAAAGTTGGGCAGTTCTTTGTCAAAGTAGTTTGGACCAAGTTTCCGCTGCTCCATTAATGGGTCTAACTTTTTGAGAATAATTTAAAAACTATATTTACACCTTTATAACTTTATATTGGTCCAAAAAAAGGTCGGTATTCATTCAAAAAGCTTTAAATCTCAATTTAAACCTTCATACGAATCTATTGAAAGTTTGGACGATCTTTGTAGTAGAAGTTTGCACAAGTTTTCCGTTGGATCAAAAATGGGTCTAACGTTCTTATATTAGGTTTATTACTATAGTTATATCTTTATCACTTCATATTGGTCCAAAAAAAGGTCAATATTCTCTTCATACGAAACTATTCAAAGTTGGGCAGTTCTTTGTCAAAGTAGTTTTGACCAAGTTTCCGTTGCTCCAATAATGGGTATAACTTTTCGAGAATTATTTAAAAACAATATTTACACCTTATTAACTTTATATTTGTCCATAAAAAGGCCGGTATTCATTCTAAAATCTTTAAATCTCTATTTAAACCTTCATACGAATCTATTGAAAGTTTGGACGATCTTTGTAGTAGATGTTTGCACAAGTTTTCCGTTGGATCAAAAATGGGTCTAACGTTCTTATATTAGGTTTATTACTATATTTATATCTTTATCACTTCATATTGGTCCAAAAAAACGCCAGTATTCTCTTCATACGAAGCTATTCAAAGTTGGGCTGTTCTTTGTCAAAGTAGTTTGGAATATGTTTCCGTTGCTCCAATAATGGGTATAACTTTTTGAGAATTATTTAAAAACTATATTTACACCTTATTAACTTTATATTGGTCCATAAAAAGGCCGGTATTCATTCTAAAAGCTTTAAATCTCAATTTAAACCTTCATACGAATCTATTGAATGTTTGGACGATCTTTGTAGTAGAAGTTTGCACAAGTTTTCCGTTGGATAAAAAATGGGTCTAACGTTCTTATATTAGGTTTATTACTATAGTTATATCTTTATCACTTCATATTGGTCCAAAAAAAGGTCAATATTCTCTTCATACGAAACTATTCAAAGTTGGGCAGTTCTTTGTCAAAGTAGTTTTGACCAAGTTTCCGTTGCTCCAATAATGGGTATAACTTTTCGAGAATTATTTAAAAACAATATTTACACCTTATTAACTTTATATTTGTCCATAAAAAGGCCGGTATTCATTCTAAAAGCTTTAAATCTCAATTTAAACCTTCATACGAATCTATTGAATGTTTGGACGATCTTTGTAGTAGAAGTTTGCACAAGTTTTCCGTTGGATAAAAAATGGGTCTAACGTTCTTATATTAGGTTTATTACTATATTTATATCTTTATCACTTCATATTGGTCCAAAAAGAGGCCAATATTCTCTTCATACGAAGCTATTCAAAGTTGGGCAGTTCTTTGTCAAAGTAGTTTGGACCAAATTTCCGTTGCTCCAATAATGGGTATAACTTTTTGAGAATTATTTAAAAACTATATTTACACCTTATTAACTTTATATTGGTCCATAAAAAGGCCGGTATTCATTCTAAAAGCTTTAAACCTCAATTTAAACCTTCATACGAATCTATTGAAAGTTTGGACGATCTTTGTAGTAGAAGTTTGCACAACTTTTCCGTTGGATCAAAAATGGGTCTAACGTTCTTCTATTAGGTTTATTACTATATTCATATCTTTATCACTTCATATTGGTCCAAAAAAAGGCCAATATTCTCTTCATACGAAGCTATTCAAAGTTGGGCAGTTCTTTGTCAAAGTAGTTTGGACCAAGTTTCCGCTGCTCCATTAATGGGTCTAACTTTTTGAGAATAATTTAAAAACTATATTTACACCTTTATAACTTTATATTGGTCCAAAAAAAGGTCGGTATTCATTCAAAAAGCTTTAAATCTCAATTTAAACCTTCATACGAATCTATTGAAAGTTTGGACGATCTTTGTAGTAGAAGTTTGCACAAGTTTTCCGTTGGATCAAAAATGGGTCTAACGTTCTTATATTAGGTTTATTACTATAGTTATATCTTTATCACTTCATATTGGTCCAAAAAAAGGTCAATATTCTCTTCATACGAAACTATTCAAAGTTGGGCAGTTCTTTGTCAAAGTAGTTTTGACCAAGTTTCCGTTGCTCCAATAATGGGTATAACTTTTCGAGAATTATTTAAAAACAATATTTACACCTTATTAACTTTATATTTGTCCATAAAAAGGCCGGTATTCATTCTAAAATCTTTAAATCTTTATTTAAACCTTCATACGAATCTATTGAAAGTTTGGACGATCTTTGTAGTAGATGTTTGCACAAGTTTTCCGTTGGATCAAAAATGGGTCTAACGTTCTTATATTAGGTTTATTACTATATTTATATCTTTATCACTTCATATTGGTCCAAAAAAACGCCAGTATTCTCTTCATACGAAGCTATTCAAAGTTGGGCTGTTCTTTGTCAAAGTAGTTTGGAATATGTTTCCGTTGCTCCAATAATGGGTATAACTTTTTGAGAATTATTTAAAAACTATATTTACACCTTATTAACTTTATATTGGTCCATAAAAAGGCCGGTATTCATTCTAAAAGCTTTAAATCTCAATTTAAACCTTCATACGAATCTATTGAATGTTTGGACGATCTTTGTAGTAGAAGTTTGCACAAGTTTTCCGTTGGATAAAAAATGGGTCTAACGTTCTTATATTAGGTTTATTACTATATTTATATCTTTATCACTTCATATTGGTCCAAAAAGAGGCCAATATTCTCTTCATACGAAGCTATTCAAAGTTGGGCAGTTCTTTGTCAAAGTAGTTTGGACCAAATTTCCGTTGCTCCAATAATGGGTATAACTTTTTGAGAATTATTTAAAAACTATATTTACACCTTATTAACTTTATATTGGTCCATAAAAAGGCCGGTATTCATTCTAAAAGCTTTAAACCTCAATTTAAACCTTCATACGAATCTATTGAAAGTTTGGACGATCTTTGTAGTAGAAGTTTGCACAAGTTTTCCGTTGGATCAAAAATGGGTCTAACGTTCTTATATTAGGTTTATTAATATATTTATATCTTTATCACTTCATATTGGTCCAAAAAAAGGCAAATATTCTCTTCATACGAAGCTATTCAAAGTTGGGCAGTTCTTTGTTAAAGTAGTTTGGACCAAGTTTCCGCTGCTCCATTAATGGGTCTAACTTTTTGAGAATAATTTAAAAACTATATTTACACCTATATAATTTTATATTGGTCCAAAAAAAGGCCGGTATTTATTCTAAAAGCTTTAAATCTCAATTTAAACCTTCATACGAATCTATTGAAAGTTTGGACGATCTTTGTCGTAGAAGTTTGCACAACTTTTCCGTTGGATCAAAAATGGGTCTAACGTTCTTATATTAGGTTTATTACTATATTTATATCTTTATCACTTCATATTGGTCCAAAAAAACGCCAGTATTCTCTTCATACGAAGCTATTCAAAGTTGGGCTGTTCTTTGTCAAAGTAGTTTGGAATATGTTTCCGTTGCTCCAATAATGGGTATAACTTTTTGAGAATTATTTAAAAACTATATTTACACCTTATTAACTTTATATTGGTCCATAAAAAGGCCGGTATTCATTCTAAAAGCTTTAAATCTCAATTTAAACCTTCATACGAATCTATTGAATGTTTGGACGATCTTTGTAGTAGAAGTTTGCACAAGTTTTCCGTTGGATAAAAAATGGGTCTAACATTCTTATATTAGGTTTATTACTATATTTATATCTTTATCACTTCATATTGGTCCAAAAAGAGGCCAATATTCTCTTCATACGAAGCTATTCAAAGTTGGGCAGTTCTTTGTCAAAGTAGTTTGGACCAAATTTCCGTTGCTCCAATAATGGGTATAACTTTTTGAGAATTATTTAAAAACTATATTTACACCTTATTAACTTTATATTGGTCCATAAAAAGGCCGGTATTCATTCTAAAAGCTTTAAACCTCAATTTAAACCTTCATACGAATCTATTGAAAGTTTGGACGATCTTTGTAGTAGAAGTTTGCACAAGTTTTCCGTTGGATCAAAAATGGGTCTAACGTTCTTATATTAGGTTTATTAATATATTTATATCTTTATCACTTCATATTGGTCCAAAAAAAGGCAAATATTCTCTTCATACGAAGCTATTCAAAGTTGGGCAGTTCTTTGTTAAAGTAGTTTGGACCAAGTTTCCGCTGCTCCATTAATGGGTCTAACTTTTTGAGAATAATTTAAAAACTATATTTACACCTATATAATTTTATATTGGTCCAAAAAAAGGCCGGTATTTATTCTAAAAGCTTTAAATCTCAATTTAAACCTTCATACGAATCTATTGAAAGTTTGGACGATCTTTGTCGTAGAAGTTTGCACAACTTTTCCGTTGGATCAAAAATGGGTCTAACGTTTTTCTATTAGGTTTATTACTATATTCATATCTTTATCACTTCATATTGGTCCAAAAAAAGGCCAATATTCTCTTCATACGAAGCTATTCAAAGTTGGGCAGTTCTTTGTCAAAGTAGTTTGGACCAAGTTTCCGCTGCTCCATTAATGGGTCTAACTTTTTGAGAATAATTTAAAAACTAAATTTACACCTTTATAACTTTATATTGGTCCAAAAAAAGGCCGGTATTTATTCTAAAAGCTTTAAATCTCAATTTAAACCTTCATACGAATCTATTGAAAGTTTGGACGATCTTTGTCGTAGAAGTTTGCACAACTTTTCCGTTGGATCAAAAATGGGTCTAACGTTCTTATATTAGGTTTATTACTATATTTATATCTTTATCACTTCATATTGGTCCAAAAAAACGCCAGTATTCTCTTCATACGAAGCTATTCAAAGTTGGGCTGTTCTTTGTCAAAGTAGTTTGGAATATGTTTCCGTTGCTCCAATAATGGGTATAACTTTTTGAGAATTATTTAAAAACTATATTTACACCTTATTAACTTTATATTGGTCCATAAAAAGGCCGGTATTCATTCTAAAAGCTTTAAATCTCAATTTAAACCTTCATACGAATCTATTGAATGTTTGGACGATCTTTGTAGTAGAAGTTTGCACAAGTTTTCCGTTGGATAAAAAATGGGTCTAACATTCTTATATTAGGTTTATTACTATATTTATATCTTTATCACTTCATATTGGTCCAAAAAGAGGCCAATATTCTCTTCATACGAAGCTATTCAAAGTTGGGCAGTTCTTTGTCAAAGTAGTTTGGACCAAATTTCCGTTGCTCCAATAATGGGTATAACTTTTTGAGAATTATTTAAAAACTATATTTACACCTTATTAACTTTATATTGGTCCATAAAAAGGCCGGTATTCATTCTAAAAGCTTTAAACCTCAATTTAAACCTTCATACGAATCTATTGAAAGTTTGGACGATCTTTGTAGTAGAAGTTTGCACAAGTTTTCCGTTGGATCAAAAATGGGTCTAACGTTCTTATATTAGGTTTATTAATATATTTATATCTTTATCACTTCATATTGGTCCAAAAAAAGGCAAATATTCTCTTCATACGAAGCTATTCAAAGTTGGGCAGTTCTTTGTTAAAGTAGTTTGGACCAAGTTTCCGCTGCTCCATTAATGGGTCTAACTTTTTGAGAATAATTTAAAAACTATATTTACACCTATATAATTTTATATTGGTCCAAAAAAAGGCCGGTATTTATTCTAAAAGCTTTAAATCTCAATTTAAACCTTCATACGAATCTATTGAAAGTTTGGACGATCTTTGTCGTAGAAGTTTGCACAACTTTTCCGTTGGATCAAAAATGGGTCTAACGTTTTTCTATTAGGTTTATTACTATATTCATATCTTTATCATTTCATATTGGTCCAAAAAAAGGCCAATATTCTCTTCATACGAAGCTATTCAAAGTTGGGCAGTTCTTTGTCAAAGTAGTTTGGACCAAGTTTCCGCTGCTCCATTAATGGGTCTAACTTTTTGAGAATAATTTAAAAACTAAATTTACACCTTTATAACTTTATATTGGTCCAAAAAAAGGCCGGTAGTTATTCTAAAAGCTTTAAATCTCAATTTAAACCTTCATACGAATCTATTGAAAGTTTGGACGATCTTTGTCGTAGAAGTTTGCACAACTTTTCCGTTGGATCAAAAATGGGTCTAACGTTCTTATATTAGGTTTATTACTATATTTATATCTTTATCACTTCATATTGGTCCAAAAAAACGCCAGTATTCTCTTCATACGAAGCTATTCAAAGTTGGGCTGTTCTTTGTCAAAGTAGTTTGGAATATGTTTCCGTTGCTCCAATAATGGGTATAACTTTTTGAGAATTATTTAAAAACTATATTTACACCTTATTAACTTTATATTGGTCCATAAAAAGGCCGGTATTCATTCTAAAAGCTTTAAATCTCAATTTAAACCTTCATACGAATCTATTGAATGTTTGGACGATCTTTGTAGTAGAAGTTTGCACAAGTTTTCCGTTGGATAAAAAATGGGTCTAACATTCTTATATTAGGTTTATTACTATATTTATATCTTTATCACTTCATATTGGTCCAAAAAGAGGCCAATATTCTCTTCATACGAAGCTATTCAAAGTTGGGCAGTTCTTTGTCAAAGTAGTTTGGACCAAATTTCCGTTGCTCCAATAATGGGTATAACTTTTTGAGAATTATTTAAAAACTATATTTACACCTTATTAACTTTATATTGGTCCATAAAAAGGCCGGTATTCATTCTAAAAGCTTTAAACCTCAATTTAAACCTTCATACGAATCTATTGAAAGTTTGGACGATCTTTGTCGTAGAAGTTTGCACAACTTTTCCGTTGGATCAAAAATGGGTCTAACGTTTTTCTATTAGGTTTATTACTATATTCATATCTTTATCACTTCATATTGGTCCAAAAAAAGGCCAATATTCTCTTCATACGAAGCTATTCAAAGTTGGGCAGTTCTTTGTCAAAGTAGTTTGGACCAAGTTTCCGCTGCTCCATTAATGGGTCTAACTTTTTGAGAATAATTTAAAAACTAAATTTACACCTTTATAACTTTATATTGGTCCAAAAAAAGGCCGGTATTTATTCTAAAAGCTTTAAATCTCAATTTAAACCTTCATACGAATCTATTGAAAGTTTGGACGATCTTTGTCGTAGAAGTTTGCACAACTTTTCCGTTGGATCAAAAATGGGTCTAACGTTCTTATATTAGGTTTATTACTATATTTATATCTTTATCACTTCATATTGGTCCAAAAAAACGCCAGTATTCTCTTCATACGAAGCTATTCAAAGTTGGGCTGTTCTTTGTCAAAGTAGTTTGGAATATGTTTCCGTTGCTCCAATAATGGGTATAACTTTTTGAGAATTATTTAAAAACTATATTTACACCTTATTAACTTTATATTGGTCCATAAAAAGGCCGGTATTCATTCTAAAAGCTTTAAATCTCAATTTAAACCTTCATACGAATCTATTGAATGTTTGGACGATCTTTGTAGTAGAAGTTTGCACAAGTTTTCCGTTGGATAAAAAATGGGTCTAACATTCTTATATTAGGTTTATTACTATATTTATATCTTTATCACTTCATATTGGTCCAAAAAGAGGCCAATATTCTCTTCATACGAAGCTATTCAAAGTTGGGCAGTTCTTTGTCAAAGTAGTTTGGACCAAATTTCCGTTGCTCCAATAATGGGTATAACTTTTTGAGAATTATTTAAAAACTATATTTACACCTTATTAACTTTATATTGGTCCATAAAAAGGCCGGTATTCATTCTAAAAGCTTTAAACCTCAATTTAAACCTTCATACGAATCTATTGAAAGTTTGGACGATCTTTGTAGTAGAAGTTTGCACAAGTTTTCCGTTGGATCAAAAATGGGTCTAACGTTCTTATATTAGGTTTATTAATATATTTATATCTTTATCACTTCATATTGGTCCAAAAAAAGGCAAATATTCTCTTCATACGAAGCTATTCAAAGTTGGGCAGTTCTTTGTTAAAGTAGTTTGGACCAAGTTTCCGCTGCTCCATTAATGGGTCTAACTTTTTGAGAATAATTTAAAAACTATATTTACACCTATATAATTTTATATTGGTCCAAAAAAAGGCCGGTATTTATTCTAAAAGCTTTAAATCTCAATTTAAACCTTCATACGAATCTATTGAAAGTTTGGACGATCTTTGTCGTAGAAGTTTGCACAACTTTTCCGTTGGATCAAAAATGGGTCTAACGTTTTTCTATTAGGTTTATTACTATATTCATATCTTTATCATTTCATATTGGTCCAAAAAAAGGCCAATATTCTCTTCATACGAAGCTATTCAAAGTTGGGCAGTTCTTTGTCAAAGTAGTTTGGACCAAGTTTCCGCTGCTCCATTAATGGGTCTAACTTTTTGAGAATAATTTAAAAACTAAATTTACACCTTTATAACTTTATATTGGTCCAAAAAAAGGCCGGTAGTTATTCTAAAAGCTTTAAATCTCAATTTAAACCTTCATACGAATCTATTGAAAGTTTGGACGATCTTTGTCGTAGAAGTTTGCACAACTTTTCCGTTGGATCAAAAATGGGTCTAACGTTCTTATATTAGGTTTATTACTATATTTATATCTTTATCACTTCATATTGGTCCAAAAAAACGCCAGTATTCTCTTCATACGAAGCTATTCAAAGTTGGGCTGTTCTTTGTCAAAGTAGTTTGGAATATGTTTCCGTTGCTCCAATAATGGGTATAACTTTTTGAGAATTATTTAAAAACTATATTTACACCTTATTAACTTTATATTGGTCCATAAAAAGGCCGGTATTCATTCTAAAAGCTTTAAATCTCAATTTAAACCTTCATACGAATCTATTGAATGTTTGGACGATCTTTGTAGTAGAAGTTTGCACAAGTTTTCCGTTGGATAAAAAATGGGTCTAACATTCTTATATTAGGTTTATTACTATATTTATATCTTTATCACTTCATATTGGTCCAAAAAGAGGCCAATATTCTCTTCATACGAAGCTATTCAAAGTTGGGCAGTTCTTTGTCAAAGTAGTTTGGACCAAATTTCCGTTGCTCCAATAATGGGTATAACTTTTTGAGAATTATTTAAAAACTATATTTACACCTTATTAACTTTATATTGGTCCATAAAAAGGCCGGTATTCATTCTAAAAGCTTTAAACCTCAATTTAAACCTTCATACGAATCTATTGAAAGTTTGGACGATCTTTGTAGTAGAAGTTTGCACAAGTTTTCCGTTGGATCAAAAATGGGTCTAACGTTCTTATATTAGGTTTATTAATATATTTATATCTTTATCACTTCATATTGGTCCAAAAAAAGGCAAATATTCTCTTCATACGAAGCTATTCAAAGTTGGGCAGTTCTTTGTTAAAGTAGTTTGGACCAAGTTTCCGCTGCTCCATTAATGGGTCTAACTTTTTGAGAATAATTTAAAAACTATATTTACACCTATATAATTTTATATTGGTCCAAAAAAAGGCCGGTATTTATTCTAAAAGCTTTAAATCTCAATTTAAACCTTCATACGAATCTATTGAAAGTTTGGACGATCTTTGTCGTAGAAGTTTGCACAACTTTTCCGTTGGATCAAAAATGGGTCTAACGTTTTTCTATTAGGTTTATTACTATATTCATATCTTTATCACTTCATATTGGTCCAAAAAAAGGCCAATATTCTCTTCATACGAAGCTATTCAAAGTTGGGCAGTTCTTTGTCAAAGTAGTTTGGACCAAGTTTCCGCTGCTCCATTAATGGGTCTAACTTTTTGAGAATAATTTAAAAACTAAATTTACACCTTTATAACTTTATATTGGTCCAAAAAAAGGTCGGTATTCATTCTAAAAGCTTTAAATCTCAATTTAAACCTTCATACGAATCTATTGAAAGTTTGGACGATCTTTGTAGTAGAAGTTTGCACAAGTTTTCCGTTGGATCAAAAATGGGTCTAACGTTCTTATATTAGGTTTATTACTATAGTTATATCTTTATCACTTCATATTGGTCCAAAAAAAGGTCAATATTCTCTTCATACGAAACTATTCAAAGTTGGGCAGTTCTTTGTCAAAGTAGTTTTGACCAAGTTTCCGTTGCTCCAATAATGGGTATAACTTTTCGAGAATTATTTAAAAACAATATTTACACCTTATTAACTTTATATTTGTCCATAAAAAGGCCGGTATTCATTCTAAAATCTTTAAATCTCTATTTAAACCTTCATACGAATCTATTGAAAGTTTGGACGATCTTTGTAGTAGATGTTTGCACAATTTTCCGTTGGATCAAAAATGGGTCTAACGTTCTTATATTAGGTTTATTACTATATTTATATCTTTATCACTTCATATTGGTCCAAAAAAAGGCCAGTATTCTCTTCATACGAAGCTATTCAAAGTTGGGCTGTTCTTTGTCAAAGTAGTTTGGAATATGTTTCCGTTGCTCCAATAATGGGTATAACTTTTTGAGAATTATTTAAAAACTATATTTACACCTTATTAACTTTATATTGGTCCATAAAAAGGCCGGTATTCATTCTAAAAGCTTTAAATCTCAATTTAAACCTTCATACGAATCTATTGAATGTTTGGACGATCTTTGTAGTAGAAGTTTTCACAAGTTTTCCGTTGGATAAAAAATGGGTCTAACGTTCTTCTATTAGGTTTATTACTATATTTATATCTTTATCACTTCATATTGGTCCAAAAAGAGGCCAATATTCTCTTCATACGAAGCTATTCAAAGTTGGGCAGTTCTTTGTCAAAGTAGTTTGGACCAAGTTTCCGTTGTTCCAATAATGGGTATAATTTTTAGAGAATTATTTAAAAACCGTATTTACACCTTATTAACTTTATATTGGTCCATAAAAAGGCCGGTATTCATTCTAAAAGCTTTAAACCTCAATTTAAACCTTCATACGAATCTATTGAAAGTTTGGACGATCTTTGTAGTAGAAGTTTGCACAAGTTTTCCGTTGGATCAAAAATGGGTCTAACGTTCTTATATTAGGTTTATTAATATATTTATATCTTTATCACTTCATATTGGTCCAAAAAAAGGCAAATATTCTCTTCATACGAAGCTATTCAAAGTTGGGCAGTTCTTTGTTAAAGTAGTTTGGACCAAGTTTCCGCTGCTCCATTAATGGGTCTAACTTTTTGAGAATAATTTAAAAACTATATTTACACCTATATAATTTTATATTGGTCCAAAAAAAGGCCGGTATTTATTCTAAAAGCTTTAAATCTCAATTTAAACCTTCATACGAATCTATTGAAAGTTTGGACGATCTTTGTCGTAGAAGTTTGCACAACTTTTCCGTTGGATCAAAAATGGGTCTAACGTTTTTCTATTAGGTTTATTACTATATTCATATCTTTATCACTTCATATTGGTCCAAAAAAAGGCCAATATTCTCTTCATACGAAGCTATTCAAAGTTGGGCAGTTCTTTGTCAAAGTAGTTTGGACCAAGTTTCCGCTGCTCCATTAATGGGTCTAACTTTTTGAGAATAATTTAAAAACTAAATTTACACCTTTATAACTTTATATTGGTCCAAAAAAAGGTCGGTATTCATTCTAAAAGCTTTAAATCTCAATTTAAACCTTCATACGAATCTATTGAAAGTTTGGACGATCTTTGTAGTAGAAGTTTGCACAAGTTTTCCGTTGGATCAAAAATGGGTCTAACGTTCTTATATTAGGTTTATTACTATAGTTATATCTTTATCACTTCATATTGGTCCAAAAAAAGGTCAATATTCTCTTCATACGAAACTATTCAAAGTTGGGCAGTTCTTTGTCAAAGTAGTTTTGACCAAGTTTCCGTTGCTCCAATAATGGGTATAACTTTTCGAGAATTATTTAAAAACAATATTTACACCTTATTAACTTTTTATTTGTCCATAAAAAGGCCGGTATTCATTCTAAAATCTTTAAATCTCTATTTAAACCTTCATACGAATCTATTGAAAGTTTGGACGATCTTTGTAGTAGATGTTTGCACAATTTTCCGTTGGATCAAAAATGGGTCTAACGTTCTTATATTAGGTTTATTACTATATTTATATCTTTATCACTTCATATTGGTCCAAAAAAAGGCCAGTATTCTCTTCATACGAAGCTATTCAAAGTTGGGCTGTTCTTTGTCAAAGTAGTTTGGAATATGTTTCCGTTGCTCCAATAATGGGTATAACTTTTGGAGAATTATTTAAAAACTATATTTACACCTTATTAACTTTATATTGGTCCATAAAAAGGCCGGTATTCATTCTAAAAGCTTTAAATCTCAATTTAAACCTTCATACGAATCTATTGAATGTTTGGACGATCTTTGTAGTAGAAGTTTTCACAAGTTTTCCGTTGGATAAAAAATGGGTCTAACGTTCTTCTATTAGGTTTATTACTATATTTATATCTTTATCACTTCATATTGGTCCAAAAAGAGGCCAATATTCTCTTCATACGAAGCTATTCAAAGTTGGGCAGTTCTTTGTCAAAGTAGTTTGGACCAAGTTTCCGTTGTTCCAATAATGGGTATAATTTTTAGAGAATTATTTAAAAACCGTATTTACACCTTATTAACTTTATATTGGTCCATAAAAAGGCCGGTATTCATTCTAAAAGCTTTAAACCTCAATTTAAACCTTCATACGAATCTATTGAAAGTTTGGACGATCTTTGTAGTAGAAGTTTGCACAAGTTTTCCGTTGGATCAAAAATGGGTCTAACGTTCTTATATTAGGTTTATTAATATATTTATATCTTTATCACTTCATATTGGTCCAAAAAAAGGCAAATATTCTCTTCATACGAAGCTATTCAAAGTTGGGCAGTTCTTTGTTAAAGTAGTTTGGACCAAGTTTCCGCTGCTCCATTAATGGGTCTAACTTTTTGAGAATAATTTAAAAACTATATTTACACCTATATAATTTTATATTGGTCCAAAAAAGGCCGGTATTTATTCTAAAAGCTTTAAATCTCAATTTAAACCTTCATACGAATCTATTGAAAGTTTGGACGATCTTTGTCGTAGAAGTTTGCACAAGTTTTCCGTTGGATCAAAAATGGGTCTAACGTTCTTCTATTAGGTTTATTACTATAATCATATCTTTATCACTTCATATTGGTCCAAAAAAAGGCCAATATTCTCTTCATACGAAGCTATTCAAAGTTGGGCAGTTCTTTGTCAAAGTAGTTTGGACCAAATTTCCGCTGCTCCATTAATGGGTCTAACTTTTTGAGAATAATTTAAAAACTATATTTACACCTTTATAACTTTATATTGGTCCAAAAAAAGGTCGGTATTCATTCTAAAAGCTTTAAATCAAAAATTAAAACCTTCATACGAATCTATTGAAAGTTTGGACGATCTTTGTAGTAGAAGTTTGCACAAGTTTTCCGTTGGATCAAAAATGGGTCTAACGTTCTTATATTAGGTTTATTACTATAGTTATATCTTTATCACTTCATATTGGTCCAAAAAAAGGTCAATATTCTCTTCATACGAAGCTATTCAAAGTTGGGCAGTTCTTTGTCAAAGTAGTTTTGACCAAGTTTCCGTTGCTCCAATAATGGGTATAACTTTTCGAGAATTATTTAAAAACAATATTTACACCTTATTAACTTTATATTGGTCCATAAAAAGGCCGGTATTCATTCTAAAATCTTTAAATCTCAATTTAAACCTTCATACGAATCTATTGAAAGTTTGGACGATCTTTGTAGTAGAAGTTTGCACAAGTTTTCCGTTGGATCAAAAATGGGTCTAACGTTCTTATATTAGGTTTATTACTATATTTATATCTTTATCACTTCATTTTGGTCCAAAAAAAGGCCAGTATTCTCTTCATACGAAGCTATTCAAAGTTGGGCTGTTCTTTGTCAAAGTAGTTTGGAATATGTTTCCGTTGCTCCAATAATGGGTATAACTTTTTGAGAATTATTTAAAAACTATATTTACACCTTATTAACTTTATATTGGTCCATAAAAAGGCCGGTATTCATTCTAAAAGCTTTAAATCTCAATTTAAACCTTCATACGAATCTATTGAATGTTTGGACGATCTTTGTAATAGAAGTTTGCACAAGTTTTCCGTTGGATCAAAAATGGGTCTAACGTTCTTATATTAGGTTTATTACTATAGTTATATCTTTATCACTTCATATTGGTCCAAAAAAAGGTCAATATTCTCTTCATACGAAACTATTCAAAGTTGGGCAGTTCTTTGTCAAAGTAGTTTTGACCAAGTTTCCGTTGCTCCAATAATGGGTATAACTTTTCGAGAATTATTTAAAAACAATATTTACACCTTATTAACTTTATATTTGTCCATAAAAAGGCCGGTATTCATTCTAAAATCTTTAAATCTCTATTTAAACCTTCATACGAATCTATTGAAAGTTTGGACGATCTTTGTAGTAGATGTTTGCACAAGTTTTCCGTTGGATCAAAAATGGGTCTAACGTTCTTATATTAGGTTTATTACTATATTTATATCTTTATCACTTCATATTGGTCCAAAAAAAGGCCAGTATTCTCTTCATACGAAGCTATTCAAAGTTGGGCTGTTCTTTGTCAAAGTAGTTTGGAATATGTTTCCGTTGCTCCAATAATGGGTATAACTTTTTGAGAATTATTTAAAAACTATATTTACACCTTATTAACTTTATATTGGTCCATAAAAAGGCCGGTATTCATTCTAAAAGCTTTAAATCTCAATTTAAACCTTCATACGAATCTATTGAATGTTTGGACGATCTTTGTAGTAGAAGTTTTCACAAGTTTTCCGTTGGATAAAAAATGGGTCTAACGTTCTTCTATTAGGTTTATTACTATATTTATATCTTTATCACTTCATATTGGTCCAAAAAGAGGCCAATATTCTCTTCATACGAAGCTATTCAAAGTTGGGCAGTTCTTTGTCAAAGTAGTTTGGACCAAGTTTCCGTTGTTCCAATAATGGGTATAATTTTTTGAGAATTATTTTAAAACCATATTTACACCTTATTAACTTTATATTGGTCCATAAAAAGGCCGGTATTCATTCTAAAAGCTTTAAACCTCAATTTAAACCTTCATACGAATCTATTGAAAGTTTGGACGATCTTTGTAGTAGAAGTTTGCACAAGTTTTCCGTTGGATCAAAAATGGGTCTAACGTTCTTATATTAGGTTTATTAATATATTTATACCTTTATCACTTCATATTGGTCCAAAAAAAGGCAAATATTCTCTTCATACGAAGCTATTCAAAGTTGGGCAGTTCTTTGTTAAAGTAGTTTGGACCAAGTTTCCGCTGCTCCATTAATGGGTCTAACTTTTTGAGAATAATTTAAAAACTATATTTACACCTATATAATTTTATATTGGTCCAAAAAAAGGCCGGTATTTATTCTAAAAGCTTTAAATCTCAATTTAAACCTTCATACGAATCTATTGAAAGTTTGGACGATCTTTGTCGTAGAAGTTTGCACAACTTTTCCGTTGGATCAAAAATGGGTCTAACGTTCTTCTATTAGGTTTATTACTATATTCATATCTTTATCACTTCATATTGGTCCAAAAAAAGGCCAATATTCTCTTCATATGAAGCTATTCAAAGTTGGGCAGTTCTTTGTCAAAGTAGTTTGGACCAAGTTTCCGCTGCTCCATTAATGGGTCTAACTTTTTGAGAATAATTTAAAAACTATATTTACACCTTTATAACTTTATATTGGTCCAAAAAAAGGTCGGTATTCATTCTAAAAGCTTTAAATCTCAATTTAAACCTTCATACGAATCTATTGAAAGTTTGGACGATCTTTGTAGTAGAAGTTTGCACAAGTTTTCCGTTGGATTAAAAATGGGTCTAACGTTCTTATATTAGGTTTATTACTATAGTTATATCTTTATCACTTCATATTGGTCCAAAAAAAGGTCAATATTCTCTTCATACGAAACTATTCAAAGTTGGGCAGTTCTTTGTCAAAGTAGTTTTGACCAAGTTTCCGTTGCTCCAATAATGGGTATAACTTTTCGAGAATTATTTAAAAACAATATTTACACCTTATTAACTTTATATTTGTCCATAAAAAGGCCGGTATTCATTCTAAAATCTTTAAATCTCTATTTAAACCTTCATACGAATCTATTGAAAGTTTGGACGATCTTTGTAGTAGATGTTTGCACAAGTTTTCCGTTGGATCAAAAATGGGTCTAACGTTCTTATATTAGGTTTATTACTATATTTATATCTTTATCACTTCATATTGGTCCAAAAAAAGGCCAGTATTCTCTTCATACGAAGCTATTCAAAGTTGGGCTGTTCTTTGTCAAAGTACTTTGGAATATGTTTCCGTTGCTCCAATAATGGGTATAACTTTTTGAGAATTATTTAAAAACTATATTTACACCTTATTAACTTTATATTGGTCCATAAAAAGGCCGGTATTCATTCTAAAAGCTTTAAATCTCAATTTAAACCTTCATACGAATCTATTGAATGTTTGGACGATCTTTGTAGTAGAAGTTTGCACAAGTTTTCCCTTGGATAAAAAATGGGTCTAACGTTCTTATATTAGGTTTATTACTATATTTATATCTTTATCACTTCATATTGGTCCAAAAAGAGGCCAATATTCTCTTCATACGAAGCTATTCAAAGTTGGGCAGTTCTTTGTCAAAGTAGTTTGGACCAAATTTCCGTTGCTCAAATAATGGGTATAACTTTTTGAGAATTATTTAAAAACTATATTTACACCTTATTAACTTTATAATGGTCCATAAAAAGGCCGGTATTCATTCTAAAAGCTTTAAACCTCAATTTAAACCTTCATACGAATCTATTGAAAGTTTGGACGATCTTTGTAGTAGAAGTTTGCACAAGTTTTCCGTTGGATCAAAAATGGGTCTAACGTTCTTATATTAGGTTTATTAATATATTTATATCTTTATCACTTCATATTGGTCCAAAAAAAGGCAAATATTCTCTTCATACGAAGCTATTCAAAGTTGGGCAGTTCTTTGTTAAAGTAGTTTGGACCAAGTTTCCGCTGCTCCATTAATGGGTCTAACTTTTTGAAAATAATTTAAAAACTATATTTACACCTATATAATTTTATATTGGTCCAAAAAAAGGCCGGTATTTATTCTAAAAGCTTTAAATCTCAATTTAAACCTTCATACGAATCTATTGAAAGTTTGGACGATCTTTGTCGTAGAAGTTTGCACAACTTTTCCGTTGGATCAAAAATGGGTCTAACGTTCTTCTATTAGGTTTATTACTATATTCATATCTTTATCACTTCATATTGGTCCAAAAAAAGGCCAATATTCTCTTCATACGAAGCTATTCAAAGTTGGGCAGTTCTTTGTCAAAGTAGTTTGGACCAAGTTTCCGCTGCTCCATTAATGGGTCTAACTTTTTGAGAATAATTTAAAAACTATATTTACACCTTTATAACTTTATATTGGTCCAAAAAAAGGTCGGTATTCTTTCTAAAAGCTTTAAATCTCAATTTAAACCTTCATACGAATCTATTGAAAGTTTGGACGATCTTTGTAGTAGAAGTTTGCACAAGTTTTCCGTTGTCTCAAAAATGGGTCTAACGTTCTTATATTAGGTTTATTACTATAGTTATATCTTTATCACTTCATATTGGTCCAAAAAAAGGTCAATATTCTCTTCATACGAAACTATTCAAAGTTGGGCAGTTCTTTGTCAAAGTAGTTTTGACCAAGTTTCCGTTGCTCCAATAATGGGTATAACTTTTCGAGAATTATTTAAAAACAATATTTACACCTTATTAACTTTATATTTGTCCATAAAAAGGCCGGTATTCATTCTAAAATCTTTAAATCTCTATTTAAACCTTCATACGAATCTATTGAAAGTTTGGACGATCTTTGTAGTAGATGTTTGCACAAGTTTTCCGTTGGATCAAAAATGGGTCTAACGTTCTTATATTAGGTTTATTACTATATTTATATCTTTATCACTTCATATTGGTCCAAAAAAAGGCCAGTATTCTCTTCATACGAAGCTATTCAAAGTTGGGCTGTTCTTTGTCAAAGTAGTTTGGAATATGTTTCCGTTGCTCCAATAATGGGTATAACTTTTTGAGAATTATTTAAAAACTATATTTACACCTTATTAACTTTATATTGGTCCATAAAAAGGCCGGTATTAATTCTAAAAGCTTTAAATCTCAATTTAAACCTTCATACGAATCTATTGAATGTTTGGACGATCTTTGTAGTAGAAGTTTGCACAAGTTTTCCGTTGGATAAAAAATGGGTCTAACGTTCTTATATTAGGTTTATTACTATATTTATATCTTTATCACTTCATATTGGTCCAAAAAGAGGCCAATATTCTCTTCATACGAAGCTATTCAAAGTTGGGCAGTTCTTTGTCAAAGTAGTTTGGACCAAATTTCCGTTGCCCCAATAATGGGTATAACTTTTTGAGAATTATTTAAAAACTATATTTACACCTTATTAACTTTATATTGGTCCATAAAAAGGCCGGTATTCATTCTAAAAGCTTTAAACCTCAATTTAAACCTTCATACGAATCTATTGAAAGTTTGGACGATCTTTGTAGTAGAAGTTTGCACAAGTTTTCCGTTGGATCAAAAATGGGTCTAACATTCTTATATTAGGTTTATTAATATATTTATATCTTTATCACTTCATATTGGTCCAAAAAAAGGCAAATATTCTCTTCATACGAAGCTATTCAAAGTTGGGCAGTTCTTTGTTAAAGTAGTTTGGACCAAGTTTCCGCTGCTCCATTAATGGGTCTAACTTTTTGAGAATAATTTAAAAACTATATTTACACCTATATAATTTTATATTGGTCCAAAAAAAGGCCGGTATTTATTCTAAAAGCTTTAAATATCAATTTAAACCTTCATACGAATCTATTGAAAGTTTGGACGATCTTTGTCGTAGAAGTTTGCACAACTTTTCCGTTGGATCAAAAATGGGTCTAACGTTCTTCTATTAGGTTTATTACTATATTCATATCTTTATCACTTCATATTGGTCCAAAAAAAGGCCAATATTCTCTTCATACGAAGCTATTCAAAGTTGGGCAGTTCTTTGTCAAAGTAGTTTGGACCAAGTTTCCGCTGCTCCATTAATGGGTCTAACTTTTTGAGAATAATTTAAAAACTATATTTACACCTTTATAACTTTATATTGGTCCAAAAAAAGGTCGGTATTCATTCTAAAAGCTTTAAATCTCAATTTAAACCTTCATACGAATCTATTGAAAGTTTGGACGATCTTTGTAGTAGAAGTTTGCACAAGTTTTCCGTTGGATCAAAAATGGGTCTAACGTTCTTATATTAGGTTTATTACTATAGTTATATCTTTATCACTTCATATTGGTCCAAAAAAAGGTCAATATTCTCTTCATACGAAACTATTCAAAGTTGGGCAGTTCTTTGTCAAAGTAGTTTTGACCAAGTTTCCGTTGCTCCAATAATGGGTATAACTTTTCGAGAATTATTTAAAAACAATATTTACACCTTATTAACTTTATATTTGTCCATAAAAAGGCCGGTATTCATTCTAAAATCTTTAAATCTCTATTTAAACCTTCATACGAATCTATTGAAAGTTTGGACGATCTTTGTAGTAGATGTTTGCACAAGTTTTCCGTTGGATCAAAAATGGGTCTAACGTTCTTATATTAGGTTTATTACTATATTTATATCTTTATCACTTCATATTGGTCCAAAAAAAGGCCAGTATTCTCTTCATACGAAGCTATTCAAAGTTGGGCTGTTCTTTGTCAAAGTAGTTTGGAATATGTTTCCGTTGCTCCAATAATGGGTATAACTTTTTGAGAATTATTTAAAAACTATATTTACACCTTATTAACTTTATATTGGTCCATAAAAAGGCCGGTATTCATTCTAAAAGCTTTAAACCTCAATTTAAACCTTCATACGAATCTATTGAAAGTTTGGACGATCTTTGTAGTAGAAGTTTGCACAAGTTTTCCGTTGGATCAAAAATGGGTCTAACGTTCTTATATTAGGTTTATTAATATATTTTTATCTTTATCACTTCATATTGGTCCAAAAAAAGGCAAATATTCTCTTCATACGAAGCTATTCAAAGTTGGGCAGTTCTTTGTTAAAGTAGTTTGGACCAAGTTTCCGCTGCTCCATTAATGGGTCTAACTTTTTGAGAATAATTTAAAAACTATATTTACACCTATATAATTTTATATTGGTCCAAAAAAAGGCCGGTATTTATTCTAAAAGCTTTAAATCTCAATTTAAACCTTCATACGAATCTATTGAAAGTTTGGACGATCTTTGTCGTAGAAGTTTGCACAACTTTTCCGTTGGATCAAAAATGGGTCTAAAGTTCTTCTATTAGGTTTATTACTATATTCATATCTTTATCACTTCATATTGGTCCAAAAAAAGGCCAATATTCTCTTCATACGAAGCTATTCAAAGTTGGGCAGTTCTTTGTCAAAGTAGTTTGGACCAAGTTTCCGCTGCTCCATTAATGGGTCTAACTTTTTGAGAATAATTTAAAAACTATATTTACACCTTTATAACTTTATATTGGTCCAAAAAAAGGTCGGTATTCATTCTAAAAGCTTTAAATCTCAATTTAAACCTTCATACGAATCTATTGAAAGTTTGGACGATCTTTGTAGTAGAAGTTTGCACAAGTTTTCCGTTGGATCAAAAATGGGTCTAACGTTCTTATATTAGGTTTATTACTATAGTTATATCTTTATCACTTCATATTGGTCCAAAAAAAGGTCAATATTCTCTTCATACGAAACTATTCAAAGTTGGGCAGTTCTTTGTCAAAGTAGTTTTGACCAAGTTTCCGTTGCTCCAATAATGGGTATAACTTTTCGAGAATTATTTAAAAACAATATTTACACCTTATTAACTTTATATTTGTCCATAAAAAGGCCGGTATTCATTCTAAAATCTTTAAATCTCTATTTAAACCTTCATACGAATCTATTGAAAGTTTGGACGATCTTTGTAGTAGATGTTTGCACAAGTTTTCCGTTGGATCAAAAATGGGTCTAACGTTCTTATATTAGGTTTATTACTATATTTATATCTTTATCACTTCATATTGGTCCAAAAAAAGGCCAGTATTCTCTTCATACGAAGCTATTCAAAGTTGGGCTGTTCTTTGTCAAAGTAGTTTGGAATATGTTTCCGTTGCTCCAATAATGGGTATAACTTTTTGAGAATTATTTAAAAACTATATTTACACCTTATTAACTTTATATTGGTCCATAAAAAGGCCGGTATTCATTCTAAAAGCTTTAAATCTCAATTTAAACCTTCATACGAATCTATTGAATGTTTGGACGATCTTTGTAGTAGAAGTTTTCACAAGTTTTCCGTTGGATAAAAAATGGGTCTAACGTTCTTCTATTAGGTTTATTACTATATTTATATCTTTATCACTTCATATTGGTCCAAAAAGAGGCCAATATTCTCTTCATACGAAGCTATTCAAAGTTGGGCAGTTCTTTGTCAAAGTAGTTTGGACCAAGTTTCCGTTGTTCCAATAATGGGTATAATTTTTTGAGAATTATTTAAAAACCATATTTACACCTTATTAACTTTATATTGGTCCATAAAAAGGCCGGTATTCATTCTAAAAGCTTTAAACCTCAATTTAAACCTTCATACGAATCTATTGAAAGTTTGGACGATCTTTGTAGTAGAAGTTTGCACAAGTTTTCCGTTGGATCAAAAATGGGTCTAACGTTCTTATATTAGGTTTATTAATATATTTATATCTTTATCACTTCATATTGGTCCAAAAAAAGGCAAATATTCTCTTCATACGAAGCTATTCAAAGTTGGGCAGTTCTTTGTTAAAGTAGTTTGGACCAAGTTTCCGCTGCTCCATTAATGGGTCTAACTTTTTGAGAATAATTTAAAAACTATATTTACACCTATATAATTTTATATTGGTCCAAAAAAGGCCGGTATTTATTCTAAAAGCTTTAAATCTCAATTTAAACCTTCATACGAATCTATTGAAAGTTTGGACGATCTTTGTCGTAGAAGTTTGCACAAGTTTTCCGTTGGATCAAAAATGGGTCTAACGTTCTTCTATTAGGTTTATTACTATATTCATATCTTTATCACTTCATATTGGTCCAAAAAAAGGCCAATATTCTCTTCATACGAAGCTATTCAAAGTTGGGCAGTTCTTTGTCAAAGTAGTTTGGACCAAATTTCCGCTGCTCCATTAATGGGTCTAACTTTTTGAGAATAATTTAAAAACTATATTTACACCTTTATAACTTTATATTGGTCCAAAAAAAGGTCGGTATTCATTCTAAAAGCTTTAAATCAAAAATTAAAACCTTCATACGAATCTATTGAAAGTTTGGACGATCTTTGTAGTAGAAGTTTGCACAAGTTTTCCGTTGGATCAAAAATGGGTCTAACGTTCTTATATTAGGTTTATTACTATATTTATATCTTTATCACTTCATATTGGTCCAAAAAAAGGCCAGTATTCTCTTCATACGAAGCTATTCAAAGTTGGGCTGTTCTTTGTCAAAGTAGTTTGGAATATGTTTCCGTTGCTCCAATAATGGGTATAACTTTTTGAGAATTATTTAAAAACTATATTTACACCTTATTAACTTTATATTGGTCCATAAAAAGGCCGGTATTCATTCTAAAAGCTTTAAATCTCAATTTAAACCTTCATACGAATCTATTGAATGTTTGGACGATCTTTGTAATAGAAGTTTGCACAAGTTTTCCGTTGGATAAAAAATGGGTCTAACGTTCTTCTATTAGGTTTATTACTATATTTATATCTTTATCACTTCATATTGGTCCAAAAAGAGGCCAATATTCTCTTCATACGAAGCTATTCAAAGTTGGGCAGTTCTTTGTCAAAGTAGTTTGGACCAAGTTTCCGTTGTTCCAATAATGGGTATAACTTTTTGAGAATTATTTAAAAACCATATTTACACCTTATTAACTTTATATTGGTCCATAAAAAGGCCGGTATTCATTCTAAAAGCTTTAAACCTCAATTTAAACCTTCATACGAATCTATTGAAAGTTTGGACGATCTTTGTAGTAGAAGTTTGCACAAGTTTTCCGTTGGATCAAAAATGGGTCTAACGTTCTTATATTAGGTTTATTAATATATTTATATCTTTATCACTTTATATTGGTCCAAAAAAAGGCAAATATTCTCTTCATACGAAGCTATTCAAAGTTGGGCAGTTCTTTGTTAAAGTAGTTTGGACCAAGTTTCCGCTGCTCCATTAATGGGTCTAACTTTTTGAGAATAATTTAAAAACTATATTTACACCTATATAATTTTATATTGGTCCAAAAAAGGCCGGTATTTATTCTAAAAGCTTTAAATCTCAATTTAAACCTTCATACGAATCTATTGAAAGTTTGGACGATCTTTGTCGTAGAAGTTTGCACAAGTTTTCCGTTGGATCAAAAATGGGTCTATCGTTCTTCTATTAGGTTTATTACTATATTCATATCTTTATCACTTCATATTGGTCCAAAAAAAGGCCAATACTCTCTTCATACGAAGCTATTCAAAGTTGGGCAGTTCTTTGTCAAAGTAGTTTGGACCAAGTTTCCGCTGCTCCATTAATGGGTCTAACTTTTTGAGAATAATTTAAAAACTATATTTACACCTTTATAACTTTATATTGGTCCAAAAAAAGGTCGGTATTCATTCTAAAAGCTTTAAATCTCAATTTAAACCTTCATACGAATCTATTGAAAGTTTGGACGATCTTTGTAGTAGAAGTTTGCACAAGTTTTCCGTTGGATCAAAAATGGGTCTAACGTTCTTATATTAGGTTTATTACTATAGTTATATCTTTATCACTTCATATTGGTCCAAAAAAAGGTCAATATTCTCTTCATACGAAGCTATTCAAAGTTGGGCAGTTCTTTGTCAAAGTAGTTTTGACCAAGTTTCCGTTGCTCCAATAATGGGTATAACTTTTCGAGAATTTTTTAAAAACAATATTTACACCTTATTAACTTTATATTGGTCCATAAAAAGGCCGGTATTCATTCTAAAATCTTTAAATCTCAATTTAAACCTTCATACGAATCTATTGAAAGTTTGGACGATCTTTGTAGTAGAAGTTTGCACAAGTTTTCCGTTGGATCAAAAATGGGTCTAACGTTCTTATATTAGGTTTATTACAATATTTATATCTTTATCACTTCATATTGGTCCAAAAAAAGGCCAGTATTCTCTTCATACGAAGCTATTCAAAGTTGGGCTGTTCTTTGTCAAAGTAGTTTGGAATATGTTTCCGTTGCTCCAATAATGGGTATAACTTTTTGAGAATTATTTAAAAACTATATTTACACCTTATTAACTTTATATTGGTCCATAAAAAGGCCGGTATTCATTCTAAAAGCTTTAAATCTCAATTTAAACCTTCATACGAATCTATTGAATGTTTGGACGATCTTTGTAATAGAAGTTTGCACAAGTTTTCCGTTGGATAAAAAATGGGTCTAACGTTCTTCTATTAGGTTTATTACTATATTTATATCTTTATCACTTCATATTGGTCCAAAAAGAGGCCAATATTCTCTTCATACGAAGCTATTCAAAGTTGGGCAGTTCTTTGTCAAAGTAGTTTGGACCAAGTTTCCGTTGTTCCAATAATGGGTATAACTTTTTGAGAATTATTTAAAAACCATATTTACACCTTATTAACTTTATATTGGTCCATAAAAAGGCCGGTATTCATTCTAAAAGCTTTAAACCTCAATTTAAACCTTCATACGAATCTATTGAAAGTTTGGACGATCTTTGTCGTAGAAGTTTGCACAAGTTTTCCGTTGGATCAAAAATGGGTCTATCGTTCTTCTATTAGGTTTATTACTATATTCATATCTTTATCACTTCATATTGGTCCAAAAAAAGGCCAATACTCTCTTCATACGAAGCTATTCAAAGTTGGGCAGTTCTTTGTCAAAGTAGTTTGGACCAAGTTTCCGCTGCTCCATTAATGGGTCTAACTTTTTGAGAATAATTTAAAAACTATATTTACACCTTTATAACTTTATATTGGTCCAAAAAAAGGTCGGTATTCATTCTAAAAGCTTTAAATCTCAATTTAAACCTTCATACGAATCTATTGAAAGTTTGGACGATCTTTGTAGTAGAAGTTTGCACAAGTTTTCCGTTGGATCAAAAATGGGTCTAACGTTCTTATATTAGGTTTATTACTATAGTTATATCTTTATCACTTCATATTGGTCCAAAAAAAGGTCAATATTCTCTTCATACGAAGCTATTCAAAGTTGGGCAGTTCTTTGTCAAAGTAGTTTTGACCAAGTTTCCGTTGCTCCAATAATGGGTATAACTTTTCGAGAATTTTTTAAAAACAATATTTACACCTTATTAACTTTATATTGGTCCATAAAAAGGCCGGTATTCATTCTAAAATCTTTAAATCTCAATTTAAACCTTCATACGAATCTATTGAAAGTTTGGACGATCTTTGTAGTAGAAGTTTGCACAAGTTTTCCGTTGGATCAAAAATGGGTCTAACGTTCTTATATTAGGTTTATTACAATATTTATATCTTTATCACTTCATATTGGTCCAAAAAAAGGCCAGTATTCTCTTCATACGAAGCTATTCAAAGTTGGGCTGTTCTTTGTCAAAGTAGTTTGGAATATGTTTCCGTTGCTCCAATAATGGGTATAACTTTTTGAGAATTATTTAAAAACTATATTTACACCTTATTAACTTTATATTGGTCCATAAAAAGGCCGGTATTCATTCTAAAAGCTTTAAATCTCAATTTAAACCTTCATACGAATCTATTGAATGTTTGGACGATCTTTGTAATAGAAGTTTGCACAAGTTTTCCGTTGGATAAAAAATGGGTCTAACGTTCTTCTATTAGGTTTATTACTATATTTATATCTTTATCACTTCATATTGGTCCAAAAAGAGGCCAATATTCTCTTCATACGAAGCTATTCAAAGTTGGGCAGTTCTTTGTCAAAGTAGTTTGGACCAAGTTTCCGTTGTTCCAATAATGGGTATAACTTTTTGAGAATTATTTAAAAACCATATTTACACCTTATTAACTTTATATTGGTCCATAAAAAGGCCGGTATTCATTCTAAAAGCTTTAAACCTCAATTTAAACCTTCATACGAATCTATTGAAAGTTTGGACGATCTTTGTAGTAGAAGTTTGCACAAGTTTTCCGTTGGATCAAAAATGGGTCTAACGTTCTTATATTAGGTTTATTAATATATTTATATCTTTATCACTTTATATTGGTCCAAAAAAAGGCAAATATTCTCTTCATACGAAGCTATTCAAAGTTGGGCAGTTCTTTGTTAAAGTAGTTTGGACCAAGTTTCCGCTGCTCCATTAATGGGTCTAACTTTTTGAGAATAATTTAAAAACTATATTTACACCTATATAATTTTGTATTGGTCCAAAAAAGGCCGGTATTTATTCTAAAAGCTTTAAATCTCAATTTAAACCTTCATACGAATCTATTGAAAGTTTGGACGATCTTTGTCGTAGAAGTTTGCACAAGTTTTCCGTTGGATCAAAAATGGGTCTAACGTTCTTCTATTAGGTTTATTACTATATTCATATCTTTATCACTTCATATTGGTCCAAAAAAAGGCCAATACTCTCTTCATACGAAGCTATTCAAAGTTGGGCAGTTCTTTGTCAAAGTAGTTTGGACCAAGTTTCCGCTGCTCCATTAATGGGTCTAACTTTTTGAGAATAATTTAAAAACTATATTTACACCTTTATAACTTTATATTGGTCCAAAAAAAGGTCGGTATTCATTCTAAAAGCTTTAAATCTCAATTTAAACCTTCATACGAATCTATTGAAAGTTTGGACGATCTTTGTAGTAGAAGTTTGCACAAGTTTTCCGTTGGATCAAAAATGGGTCTAACGTTCTTATATTAGGTTTATTACTATAGTTATATCTTTATCACTTCATATTGGTCCAAAAAAAGGTCAATATTCTCTTCATACGAAGCTATTCAAAGTTGGGCAGTTCTTTGTCAAAGTAGTTTTGACCAAGTTTCCGTTGCTCCAGGTATAACTTTTCTAGAATTATTTAAAAACAATATTTACACCTTATTAACTTTATATTGGTCCATAAAAAGGACGGTATTCATTCTAAAATCTTTAAATCTCAATTTAAACCTTCATACGAATCTATTGAAAGTTTGGACGATCTTTGTAGTAGAAGTTTGCACAAGTTTTCCGTTGGATCAAAAATGGGTCTAACGTTCTTATATTAGGTTTATTACTATATTTATATCTTTATCACTTCATATTGGTCCAAAAAAAGGCCAGTATTCTCTTCATACGAAGCTATTCAAAGTTGGGCTGTTCTTTGTCAAAGTAGTTTGGAATATGTTTCCGTTGCTCCAATAATGGGTATAACTTTTTGAGAATTATTTAAAAACTATATTTACACCTTATTAACTTTATATTGGTCCATAAAAAGGCCGGTATTCATTCTAAAAGCTTTAAATCTCAATTTAAACCTTCATACGAATCTATTGAATGTTTGGACGATCTTTGTAGTAGAAGTTTGCACAAGTTTTCCGTTGGATAAAAAATGGGTCTAACGTTCTTCTATTAGGTTTATTACTATATTTATATCTTTATCACTTCATATTGGTCCAAAAAGAGGCCAATATTCTCTTCATACGAAGCTATTCAAAGTTGGGCAGTTCTTTGTCAAAGTAGTTTGGACCAAGTTTCCGTTGTTCCAATAATGGGTATAACTTTTTGAGAATTATTTAAAAACCATATTTACACCTTATTAACTTTATATTGGTCCATAAAAAGGCCGGTATTCATTCTAAAAGCTTTAAACCTCAATTTAAACCTTCATACGAATCTATTGAAAGTTTGGACGATCTTTGTAGTAGAAGTTTGCACAAGTTTTCCGTTGGATCAAAAATGGGTCTAACGTTCTTATATTAGGTTTATTAATATATTTATATCTTTATCACTTCATATTGGTCCAAAAAAAGGTAAATATTCTCTTCAAACGAAGCTATTCAAAGTTGGGCAGTTCTTTGTTAAAGTAGTTTGGACCAAGTTTCCGCTGCTCCATTAATGGGTCTAACTTTTTGAGAATAATTTAAAAACTATATTTACACCTATATAATTTTATATTGGTCCAAAAAAGGCCGGTATTTATTCTAAAAGCTTTAAATCTCAATTTAAACCTTCATACGAATCTATTGAAAGTTTGGACGATCTTTGTCGTAGAAGTTTGCACAAGTTTTCCGTTGGATCAAAAATGGGTCTAACGTTCTTCTATTAGGTTTATTACTATATTCATATCTTTATCACTTCATATTGGTCCAAAAAAAGGCCAATATTCTCTTCATACGAAGCTATTCAAAGTTGGGCAGTTCTTTGTCAAAGTAGTTTGGACCAAGTTTCCGCTGCTCCATTAATGGGTCTAACTTTTTGAGAATAATTTAAAAACTATATAAACACCTTTATAACTTTATATTGGTCCAAAAAAAGGTCGGTATTCATTCTAAAAGCTTTAAATCTCAATTTAAACCTTCATACGAATCTATTGAAAGTTTGGACGATCTTTGTAGTAGAAGTTTGCACAAGTTTTCCGTTGGATAAAAAATGGGTCTAACGTTCTTCTATTAGGTTTATTACTATATTTATATCTTTATCACTTCATATTGGTCCAAAAAGAGGCCAATATTCTCTTCATACGAAGCTATTCAAAGTTGGGCAGTTCTTTGTCAAAGTAGTTTGGACCAAGTTTCCGTTGTTCCAATAATGGGTATAACTTTTTGAGAATTATTTAAAAACCATATTTACACCTTATTAACTTTATATTGGTCCATAAAAAGGCCGGTATTCATTCTAAAAGCTTTAAACCTCAATTTAAACCTTCATACGAATCTATTGAAAGTTTGGACGATCTTTGTAGTAGAAGTTTGCACAAGTTTTCCGTTGGATCAAAAATGGGTCTAACGTTCTTATATTAGGTTTATTAATATATTTATATCTTTATCACTTCATATTGGTCCAAAAAAAGGTAAATATTCTCTTCAAACGAAGCTATTCAAAGTTGGGCAGTTCTTTGTTAAAGTAGTTTGGACCAAGTTTCCGCTGCTCCATTAATGGGTCTAACTTTTTGAGAATAATTTAAAAACTATATTTACACCTATATAATTTTATATTGGTCCAAAAAAGGCCGGTATTTATTCTAAAAGCTTTAAATCTCAATTTAAACCTTCATACGAATCTATTGAAAGTTTGGACGATCTTTGTCGTAGAAGTTTGCACAAGTTTTCCGTTGGATCAAAAATGGGTCTAACGTTCTTCTATTAGGTTTATTACTATATTCATATCTTTATCACTTCATATTGGTCCAAAGAAAGGCCAATATTCTCTTCATACGAAGCTATTCAAAGTTGGGCAGTTCTTTGTCAAAGTAGTTTGGACCAAGTTTCCGCTGCTCCATTAATGGGTCTAACTTTTTGAGAATAATTTAAAAACTATATAAACACCTTTATAACTTTATATTGGTCCAAAAAAAGGTCGGTATTCATTCTAAAAGCTTTAAATCTCAATTTAAACCTTCATACGAATCTATTGAAAGTTTGGACGATCTTTGTAGTAGAACTTTGCACAAGTTTTCCGTTGGATCAAAAATCGGTCTAACGTTCTTATATTAGGTTTATTACTATAGTTATATCTTTATCACTTCATATTGGTCCAAAAAAAGGTCAATATTCTCTTCATACGAAGCTATTCAAAGTTGGGCAGTTCTTTGTCAAAGTAGATTTGACCAAGTTTCCGTTGCTCCAATAATGGGTATAACTTTTCGAGAATTATTTAAAAACTATATTTACACCTTATTAACTTTATATTGGTCCATAAAAAGGCCGGTATTCATTCTAAAATCATTAAATCTCAATTTAAACCTTCATACGAATCTATTGAAAGTTTGGACGATCTTTGTAGTAGAAGTTTGCACAAGTTTTCCGTTGGATAAAAAATGGGTCTAACGTTCTTCTATTAGGTTTATTACTATATTTATATCTTTATCACTTCATATTGGTCCAAAAAGAGGCCAATATTCTCTTCATACGAAGCTAATCAAAGTTGGGCAGTTCTTTGTCAAAGTAGTTTGGACCAAGTTTCCGTTGTTCCAATAATGGGTATAACTTTTTGAGAATTATTTAAAAACCATATTTACACCTTATTAACTTTATATTGGTCCATAAAAAGGCCGGTATTCATTCTAAAAGCTTTAAACCTCAATTTAAACCTTCATACGAATCTATTGAAAGTTTGGACGATCTTTGTAGTAGAAGTTTGCACAAGTTTTCCGTTGGATCAAAAATGGGTCTAACGTTCTTATATTAGGTTTATTAATATATTTATATCTTTATCACTTCATATTGGTCCAAAAAAAGGTAAATATTCTCTTCAAACGAAGCTATTCAAAGTTGGGCAGTTCTTTGTTAAAGTAGTTTGGACCAAGTTTCCGCTGCTCCATTAATGGGTCTAACTTTTTGAGAATAATTTAAAAACTATATTTACACCTATATAATTTTATATTGGTCCAAAAAAGGCCGGTATTTATTCTAAAAGCTTTAAATCTCAATTTAAACCTTCATACGAATCTATTGAAAGTTTGGACGATCTTTGTCGTAGAAGTTTGCACAAGTTTTCCGTTGGATCAAAAATGGGTCTAACGTTCTTATATTAGGTTTATTAATATATTTATATCTTTATCACTTCATATTGGTCCAAAAAAAGGTAAATATTCTCTTCAAACGAAGCTATTCAAAGTTGGGCAGTTCTTTGTTAAAGTAGTTTGGACCAAGTTTCCGCTGCTCCATTAATGGGTCTAACTTTTTGAGAATAATTTAAAAACTATATTTACACCTATATAATTTTATATTGGTCCAAAAAAGGCCGGTATTTATTCTAAAAGCTTTAAATCTCAATTTAAACCTTCATACGAATCTATTGAAAGTTTGGACGATCTTTGTCGTAGAAGTTTGCACAAGTTTTCCGTTGGATCAAAAATGGGTCTAACGTTCTTCTATTAGGTTTATTACTATATTCATATCTTTATCACTTCATATTGGTCCAAAGAAAGGCCAATATTCTCTTCATACGAAGCTATTCAAAGTTGGGCAGTTCTTTGTCAAAGTAGTTTGGACCAAGTTTCCGCTGCTCCATTAATGGGTCTAACTTTTTGAGAATAATTTAAAAACTATATAAACACCTTTATAACTTTATATTGGTCCAAAAAAAGGTCGGTATTCATTCTAAAAGCTTTAAATCTCAATTTAAACCTTCATACGAATCTATTGAAAGTTTGGACGATCTTTGTAGTAGAACTTTGCACAAGTTTTCCGTTGGATCAAAAATCGGTCTAACGTTCTTATATTAGGTTTATTACTATAGTTATATCTTTATCACTTCATATTGGTCCAAAAAAAGGTCAATATTCTCTTCATACGAAGCTATTCAAAGTTGGGCAGTTCTTTGTCAAAGTAGATTTGACCAAGTTTCCGTTGCTCCAATAATGGGTATAACTTTTCGAGAATTATTTAAAAACTATATTTACACCTTATTAACTTTATATTGGTCCATAAAAAGGCCGGTATTCATTCTAAAATCATTAAATCTCAATTTAAACCTTCATACGAATCTATTGAAAGTTTGGACGATCTTTGTAGTAGAAGTTTGCACAAGTTTTCCGTTGGATAAAAAATGGGTCTAACGTTCTTCTATTAGGTTTATTACTATATTTATATCTTTATCACTTCATATTGGTCCAAAAAGAGGCCAATATTCTCTTCATACGAAGCTAATCAAAGTTGGGCAGTTCTTTGTCAAAGTAGTTTGGACCAAGTTTCCGTTGTTCCAATAATGGGTATAACTTTTTGAGAATTATTTAAAAACCATATTTACACCTTATTAACTTTATATTGGTCCATAAAAAGGCCGGTATTCATTCTAAAAGCTTTAAACCTCAATTTAAACCTTCATACGAATCTATTGAAAGTTTGGACGATCTTTGTAGTAGAAGTTTGCACAAGTTTTCCGTTGGATCAAAAATGGGTCTAACGTTCTTATATTAGGTTTATTAATATATTTATATCTTTATCACTTCATATTGGTCCAAAAAAAGGTAAATATTCTCTTCAAACGAAGCTATTCAAAGTTGGGCAGTTCTTTGTTAAAGTAGTTTGGACCAAGTTTCCGCTGCTCCATTAATGGGTCTAACTTTTTGAGAATAATTTAAAAACTATATTTACACCTATATAATTTTATATTGGTCCAAAAAAGGCCGGTATTTATTCTAAAAGCTTTAAATCTCAATTTAAACCTTCATACGAATCTATTGAAAGTTTGGACGATCTTTGTCGTAGAAGTTTGCACAAGTTTTCCGTTGGATCAAAAATGGGTCTAACGTTCTTCTATTAGGTTTATTACTATATTCATATCTTTATCACTTCATATTGGTCCAAAAAAAGGCCAATATTCTCTTCATACGAAGCTATTCAAAGTTGGGCAGTTCTTTGTCAAAGTAGTTTGGACCAAGTTTCCGCTGCTCCATTAATGGGTCTAACTTTTTGAGAATAATTTAAAAACTATATAAACACCTTTATAACTTTATATTGGTCCAAAAAAAGGTCGGTATTCATTCTAAAAGCTTTAAATCTCAATTTAAACCTTCATACGAATCTATTGAAAGTTTGGACGATCTTTGTAGTAGAACTTTGCACAAGTTTTCCGTTGGATCAAAAATCGGTCTAACGTTCTTATATTAGGTTTATTACTATAGTTATATCTTTATCACTTCATATTGGTCCAAAAAAAGGTCAATATTCTCTTCATACGAAGCTATTCAAAGTTGGGCAGTTCTTTGTCAAAGTAGTTTTGACCAAGTTTCCGTTGCTCCAATAATGGGTATAACTTTTCGAGAATTATTTAAAAACAATATTTACACCTTATTAACTTTATATTGGTCCATAAAAAGGCCGGTATTCATTCTAAAATCATTAAATCTCAATTTAAACCTTCATACGAATCTATTGAAAGTTTGGACGATCTTTGTAGTAGAAGTTTGCACAAGTTTTCCGTTGGATAAAAAATGGGTCTAACGTTCTTCTATTAGGTTTATTACTATATTTATATCTTTATCACTTCATATTGGTCCAAAAAGAGGCCAATATTCTCTTCATACGAAGCTATTCAAAGTTGGGCAGTTCTTTGTCAAAGTAGTTTGGACCAAGTTTCCGTTGTTCCAATAATGGGTATAACTTTTTGAGAATTATTTAAAAACCATATTTACACCTTATTAACTTTATATTGGTCCATAAAAAGGCCGGTATTCATTCTAAAAGCTTTAAACCTCAATTTAAACCTTCATACGAATCTATTGAAAGTTTGGACGATCTTTGTAGTAGAAGTTTGCCCAAGTTTTCCGTTGGATCAAAAATGGGTCTAACGTTCTTATATTACGTTTATTAATATATTTATATCTTTATCACTTTATATTGGTCCAAAAAAAGGCAAATATTCTCTTCATACGAAGCTATTCAAAGTTGGGCAGTTCTTTGTTAAAGTAGTTTGGACCAAGTTTCCGCTGCTCCATTAATGGGTCTAACTTTTTGAGAATAATTTAAAAACTATATTTACACCTATATAATTTTATATTGGTCCAAAAAAGGCCGGTATTTATTCTAAAAGCTTTAAATCTCAATTTAAACCTTCATACGAATCTATTGAAAGTTTGGACGATCTTTGTCGTAGAAGTTTGCACAAGTTTTCCGTTGGATCAAAAATGGGTCTAACGTTCTTCTATTAGGTTTATTACTATATTCATATCTTTATCACTTCATATTGGTCCAAAAAAAGGCCAATACTCTCTTCATACGAAGCTATTCAAAGTTGGGCAGTTCTTTGTCAAAGTAGTTTGGACCAAGTTTCCGCTGCTCCATTAATGGGTCTAACTTTTTGAGAATAATTTAAAAACTATATTTACACCTTTATAACTTTATATTGGTCCAAAAAAAGGTCGGTATTCATTCTAAAAGCTTTAAATCTCAATTTAAACCTTCATACGAATCTATTGAAAGTTTGGACGATCTTTGTAGTAGAAGTTTGCACAAGTTTTCCGTTGGATCAAAAATGGGTCTAACGTTCTTATATTAGGTTTATTACTATAGTTATATCTTTATCACTTCATATTGGTCCAAAAAAAGGTCAATATTCTCTTCATACGAAGCTATTCAAAGTTGGGCAGTTCTTTGTCAAAGTAGTTTTGACCAAGTTTCCGTTGCTCCAATAATGGGTATAACTTTTCGAGAATTATTTAAAAACAATATTTACACCTTATTAACTTTATATTGGTCCATAAAAAGGCCGGTATTCATTCTAAAATCTTTAAATCTCAATTTAAACCATCATACGAATCTATTGAAAGTTTGGACGATCTTTGTAGTAGAAGTTTGCACAAGTTTTCCGTTGGATCAAAAATGGGTCTAACGTTCTTATATTAGGTTTATTACTATATTTATATCTTTATCACTTCATATTGGTCCAAAAAAAGGCCAGTATTCTCTTCATACGAAGCTATTCAAAGTTGGGCTGTTCTTTGTCAAAGTAGTTTGGAATATGTTTCCGTTGCTCCAATAATGGGTATAACTTTTTGAGAATTATTTAAAAACTATATTTACACCTTATTAACTTTATATTGGTCCATAAAAAGGCCGGTATTCATTCTAAAAGCTTTAAATCTCAATTTAAACCTTCATACGAATCTATTGAATGTTTGGACGATCTTTGTAATAGAAGTTTGCACAAGTTTTCCGTTGGATAAAAAATGGGTCTAACGTTCTTCTATTAGGTTTATTACTATATTTATATCTTTATCACTTCATATTGGTCCAAAAAGAGGCCAATATTCTCTTCATACGAAGCTATTCAAAGTTGGGCAGTTCTTTGTCAAAGTAGTTTGGACCAAGTTTCCGTTGTTCCAATAATGGGTATAACTTTTTGAGAATTATATAAAAACCATATTTACACCTTATTAACTTTATATTGGTCCATAAAAAGGCCGGTATTCATTCTAAAAGCTTTAAACCTCAATTTAAACCTTCATACGAATCTATTGAAAGTTTGGACGATCTTTGTAGTAGAAGTTTGCACAAGTTTTCCGTTGGATCAAAAATGGGTCTAACGTTCTTATATTAGGTTTATTAATATATTTATATCTTTATCACTTTATATTGGTCCAAAAAAAGGCAAATATTCTCTTCATACGAAGCTATTCAAAGTTGGGCAGTTCTTTGTTAAAGTAGTTTGGACCAAGTTTCCGCTGCTCCATTAATGGGTCTAACTTTTTGAGAATAATTTAAAAACTATATTTACACCTATATAATTTTATATTGGTCCAAAAAAGGCCGGTATTTATTCTAAAAGCTTTAAATCTCAATTTAAACCTTCATACGAATCTATTGAAAGTTTGGACGATCTTTGTCGTAGAAGTTTGCACAAGTTTTCCGTTGGATCAAAAATGGGTCTAACGTTCTTCTATTAGGTTTATTACTATATTCATATCTTTATCACTTCATATTGGTCCAAAAAAAGGCCAATACTCTCTCCATACGAAGCTATTCAAAGTTGGGCAGTTCTTTGTCAAAGTAGTTTGGACCAAGTTTCCGCTGCTCCATTAATGGGTCTAACTTTTTGAGAATAATTTAAAAACTATATTTACACCTTTATAACTTTATATTGGTCCAAAAAAAGGTCGGTATTCATTCTAAAAGCTTTAAATCTCAATTTAAACCTTCATACGAATCTATTGAAAGTTTGGACGATCTTTGTAGTAGAAGTTTGCACAAGTTTTCCGTTGGATCAAAAATGGGTCTAACGTTCTTATATTAGGTTTATTACTATAGTTATATCTTTATCACTTCATATTGGTCCAAAAAAAGGTCAATATTCTCTTCATACGAAGCTATTCAAAGTTGGGCAGTTCTTTGTCAAAGTAGTTTTGACCAAGTTTCCGTTGCTCCAATAATGGGTATAACTTTTCGAGAATTATTTAAAAACAATATTTACACCTTATTAACTTTATATTGGTCCATAAAAGGCCGGTATTCATTCTAAAATCTTTAAATCTCAATTTAAACCTTCATACGAATCGATTGAAAGTTTGGACGATCTTTGTAGTAGAAGTTTGCACAAGTTTTCCGTTGGATCAAAAATGGGTCTAACGTTCTTATATTAGGTTTATTACTATATTTATATCTTTATCACTTCATATTGGTCCAAAAAAAGGCCAGTATTCTCTTCATACGAAGCTATTCAAAGTTGGGCTGTTCTTTGTCAAAGTAGTTTGGAATATGTTTCCGTTGCTCCAATAATGGGTATAACTTTTTGAGAATTATTTAAAAACTATATTTACACCTTATTAACTTTATATTGGTCCATAAAAAGGCCGGTATTCATTCTAAAAGCTTTAAATCTCAATTTAAACCTTCATACGAATCTATTGAATGTTTGGACGATCTTTGTAGTAGAAGTTTGCACAAGTTTTCCGTTGGATAAAAAATGGGTCTAACGTTCTTCTATTAGGTTTATTACTATATTTATATCTTTATCACTTCATATTGGTCCAAAAAGAGGCCAATATTCTCTTCATACGAAGCTATTCAAAGTTGGGCAGTTCTTTGTCAAAGTAGTTTGGACCAAGTTTCCGTTGTTCCAATAATGGGTATAACTTTTTGAGAATTATTTAAAAACCATATTTACACCTTATTAACTTTATATTGGTCCATAAAAAGGCCGGTATTCATTCTAAAAGCTTTAAACCTCAATTTAAACCTTCATACGAATCTATTGAAAGTTTGGACGATCTTTGTAGTAGAAGTTTGCACAAGTTTTCCGTTGGATCAAAATGGGTCTAACGTTCTTATATTAGGTTTATTAATATATTTATATCTTTATCACTTCATATTGGTCCAAAAAAAGGTAAATATTCTCTTCATACGAAGCTATTCAAAGTTGGGCAGTTCTTTGTTAAAGTAGTTTGGAACAAGTTTCCGCTGCTCCATTAATGGGTCTAACTTTTTGAGAATAATTTAAAAACTATATTTACACCTATATAATTTATATTGGTCCAAAAAAGGCCGGTATTTATTCTAAAAGCTTTAAATCTCAATTTAAACCTTCATACGAATCTATTGAAAGTTTGGACGATCTTTGTCGTAGAAGTTTGCACAAGTTTTCCGTTGGATCAAAAATGGGTCTAACGTTCTTCTATTAGGTTTATTACTATATTCATATCTTTATCACTTCATATTGGTCCAAAAAAAGGCCAATATTCTCTTCATACGAAGCTATTCAAAGTTGGGCAGTTCTTTGTCAAAGTAGTTTGGACCAAGTTTCCGCTGCTCCATTAATGGGTCTAACTTTGTGAGAATAATTTAAAAACTATATAAACACCTTTATAACTTTATATTGGTCCAAAAAAAGGTCGGTATTCATTCTAAAAGCTTTAAATCTCAATTTAAACCTTCATACGAATCTATTGAAAGTTTGGACGATCTTTGTAGTAGAACTTTGCACAAGTTTTCCGTTGGATCAAAAATCGGTCTAACGTTCTTATATTAGGTTTATTACTATAGTTATATCTTTATCACTTCATATTGGTCCAAAAAAAGGTCAATATTCTCTTCATACGAAGCTATTCAAAGTTGGGCAGTTCTTTGTCAAAGTAGTTTTGACCAAGTTTCCGTTGCTCCAATAATGGGTATAACTTTTCGAGAATTATTTAAAAACAATATTTACACCTTATTAACTTTATATTGGTCCATAAAAAGGCCGGTATTCATTCTAAAATCTTTAAATCTCAATTTAAACATTCATACGAGTCTATTGAAAGTTTGGACGATCTTTGTAGTAGAAGTTTGCACAAGTTTTCCGTTGGATCAAAAATGGGTCTAACGTTCTTATATTAGGTTTATTATATATTTATATCTTTATCACTTCATATTGGTCCAAAAAAAGGCCAGTATTCTCTTCATACGAAGCTATTCAAAGTTGGGCTGTTCTTTGTCAAAGTAGTTTGGAATATGTTTCCGTTGCTCCAATAATGGGTATAACTTTTTGAGAATTATTTAAAAACTATATTTACACCTTATTAACTTTATATTGGTCCATAAAAAGGCCGGTATTCATTCTAAAAGCTTTAAATCTCAATTTAAACCTTCATACGAATCTATTGAATGTTTGGACGATCTTTGTAGTAGAAGTTTGCACAAGTTTTCCGTTGGATAAAAAATGGGTCTAACGTTCTTCTATTAGGTTTATTACTATATTTATATCTTTATCACTTCATATTGGTCCAAAAAGAGGCCAATATTCTCTTCATACGAAGCTATTCAAAGTTGGGCAGTTCTTTGTCAAAGTAGTTTGGACCAAGTTTCCGTTGCTCCAATAATGGGTATAACTTTTTGAGAATTATTTAAAAACCATATTTACACCTTATTAACTTTATATTGGTCCATAAAAAGGCCGGTATTCATTCTAAAAGCTTTAAACCTCAATTTAAACCTTCATACGAATCTATTGAAAGTTTGGAGGATCTTTGTAGTAGAAGTTTGCACAAGTTTTCCGTTGGATCAAAAATGGGTCTAACGTTCTTATATTAGGTTTATTAATATATTTATATCTTTATCACTTCATATTGGACCAAAAAAAGGCAAATATTCTCTTCATACGAAGCTATTCAAAGTTGGGCAGTTCTTTGTTAAAGTAGTTTGGACCAAGTTTCCGCTGCTCCATTAATGGGTCTAACTTTTTGAGAATAATTTAAAAACTATATTTACACCTATATAATTTTATATTGGTCCAAAAAAAGGCCGGTATTTATTCTAAAAGCTTTAAATCTCAATTTAAACCTTCATACGAATCTATTGAAAGTTTGGACGATCTTTGTCGTAGAAGTTTGCACAAGTTTTCCGTTGGATCAAAAATGGGTCTAACGTTCTTATATTAGGTTTATTACTATATTTATATCTTTATCACTTCATATTGGTCCAAAAAAAGGCCAGTATTCTCTTCATACGAAGCTATTCAAAGTTGGGCTGTTCTTTGTCAAAGTAGTTTGGAATATGTTTCCGTTGCTCCAATAATGGGTATAACTTTTTGAGAATTATTTAAAAACTATATTTACACCTTATTAACTTTATATTGGTCCATAAAAAGGCCGGTATTCATTCTAAAAGCTTTAAATCTCAATTTAAACCTTCATACGAATCTATTGAATGTTTGGACGATCTTTGTAGTAGAAGTTTGCACAAGTTTTCCGTTGGATAAAAAATGGGTCTAACGTTCTTCTATTAGGTTTATTACTATATTTATATCTTTATCACTTCATATTGGTCCAAAAAGAGGCCAATATTCTCTTCATACGAAGCTATTCAAAGTTGGGCAGTTCTTTGTCAAAGTAGTTTGGACCAAGTTTCCGTTGCTCCAATAATGGGTATAACTTTTTGAGAATTATTTAAAAACCATATTTACACCTTATTAACTTTATATTGGTCCATAAAAAGGCCGGTATTCATTCTAAAAGCTTTAAACCTCAATTTAAACCTTCATACGAATCTATTGAAAGTTTGGAGGATCTTTGTAGTAGAAGTTTGCACAAGTTTTCCGTTGGATCAAAAATGGGTCTAACGTTCTTATATTAGGTTTATTAATATATTTATATCTTTATCACTTCATATTGGTCCAAAAAAAGGCAAATATTCTCTTCATACGAAGCTATTCAAAGTTGGGCAGTTCTTTGTTAAAGTAGTTTGGACCAAGTTTCCGCTGCTCCATTAATGGGTCTAACTTTTTGAGAATAATTTAAAAACTATATTTACACCTATATAATTTTATATTGGTCTAAAAAAAGGCCGTTATTTATTCTAAAAGCTTTACATCTCAATTTAAACCTTCATACGAATCTATTGAAAGTTTGGACGATCTTTGTCGTAGAAGTTTGCACAAGTTTTCCGTTGGATCAAAAATGGGTCTAACGTTCTTCTATTAGGTTTATTACTATATTCATATCTTTATCACTTCATATTGGTCCAAAAAAAGGCCAATATTCTCTTCATACGAAGCTATTCAAAGTTGGGCAGTTCTTTGTCAAAGTAGTTTGGACCAAGTTTCCGCTGCTCCATTAATGGGTCTAACTTTTTGAGAATAATTTAAAAACTATATAAACACCTTTATAACTTTATATTGGTCCAAAAAAAGGTCGGTATTCATTCTAAAAGCTTTAAATCTCAATTTAAACCTTCATACGAATCTATTGAAAGTTTGGACGATCTTTGTAGTAGAACTTTGCACAAGTTTTCCGTTGGATCAAAAATCGGTCTAACGTTCTTATATTAGGTTTATTACTATAGTTATATCTTTATCACTTCATATTGGTCCAAAAAAAGGTCAATATTCTCTTCATACGAAGCTATTCAAAGTTGGGCAGTTCTTTGTCAAAGTAGTTTTGACCAAGTTTCCGTTGCTCCAATAATGGGTATAACTTTTCGAGAATTATTTAAAAACAATATTTACACCTTATTAACTTTATATTGGTCCATAAAAAGGCCGTTATTCATTCTAAAATCTTTAAATCTCAATTTAAACCTTCATACGAATCTTTTGAAAGTTTGGACGATCTTTGTAGTAGAAGTTTGCACAAGTTTTCCGTTGGATCAAAAATGGGTCTAACGTTCTTATATTAGGTTTATTACTATATTTATATCTTTATCACTTCATATTGGTCCAAAAAAAGGCCAGTATTCTCTTCATACGAAGCTATTCAAAGTTGGGCTGTTCTTTGTCAAAGTAGTTTGGAATATGTTTCCGTTGCTCCAATAATGGGTATAACTTTTTGAGAATTATTTAAAAACTATATTTACACCTTATTAACTTTATATTGGTCCATAAAAAGGCCGGTATTCATTCTAAAAGCTTTAAATCTCAATTTAAACCTTCATACGAATCTATTGAATGTTTGGACGATCTTTGTAGTAGAAGTTTGCACAAGTTTTCCGTTGGATAAAAAATGGGTCTAACGTTCTTATATTAGGTTTATTACTATATTTATATCTTTATCACTTCATATTGGTCCAAAAAGAGGCCAATATTCTCTTCATACGAAGCTATTCAAAGTTGGGCTGTTCTTTGTCAAAGTAGTTTGGACCAAGTTTCCGTTGCTCCAATAATGGGTATAACTTTTTGAGAATTATTTAAAAACCATATTTACACCTTATTAACTTTATATTGGTCCATAAAAAGGCCGGTATTCATTCTAAAAGCTTTAAACCTCAATTTAAACCTTCATACGAATCTATTGAAAGTTTGGAGGATCTTTGTAGTAGAAGTTTGCACAAGTTTTCCGTTGGATCAAAAATGGGTCTAACGTTCTTATATTAGGTTTATTAATATATTTATATCTTTATCACTTCATATTGGTCCAAAAAAAGGCAAATATTCTCTTCATACGAAGCTATTCAAAGTTGGGCAGTTCTTTGTTAAAGTAGTTTGGACCAAGTTTCCGCTGCTCCATTAATGGGTCTAACTTTTTGAGAATAATTTAAAAACTATATTTACACCTATATAATTTTATATTGGTCTAAAAAAAGGCCGTTATTTATTCTAAAAGCTTTACATCTCTATTTAAACCTTCATACGAATCTATTGAAAGTTTGGACGATCTTTGTCGTAGAAGTTTGCACAAGTTTTCCGTTGGATCAAAAATGGGTCTAACGTTCTTCTATTAGGTTTATTACTATATTCATATCTTTATCACTTCATATTGGTCCAAAAAAGGCCAATATTCTCTTCATACGAAGCTATTCAAAGTTGGGCAGTTCTTTGTCAAAGTAGTTTGGACCAAGTTTCCGCTGCTCCATTAATGGGTCTAACTTTTTGAGAATAATTTAAAAACTATATAAACACCTTTATAACTTTATATTGGTCCAAAAAAAGGTCGGTATTCATTCTAAAAGCTTTAAATCTCAATTTAAACCTTCATACGAATCTATTGAAAGTTTGGACGATCTTTGTAGTAGAACTTTGCACAAGTTTTCCGTTGGATCAAAAATCGGTCTAACGTTCTTATATTAGGTTTATTACTATAGTTATATCTTTATCACTTCATATTGGTCCAAAAAAAGGTCAATATTCTCTTCATACGAAGCTATTCAAAGTTGGGCAGTTCTTTGTCAAAGTAGTTTTGACCAAGTTTCCGTTGCTCCAATAATGGGTATAACTTTTCGAGAATTATTTAAAAACAATATTTACACCTTATTAACTTTATATTGGTCCATAAAAAGGCCGGTATTCATTCTAAAATCTTTAAATCTCAATTTAAACCTTCATACGAATCTTTTGAAAGTTTGGACGATCATTGTAGTAGAAGTTTGCACAAGTTTTCCGTTGGATCAAAAATGGGTCTAACGTTCTTATATTAGGTTTATTACTATATTTATATCTTTATCACTTCATATTGGTCCAAAAAAAGGCCAGTATTCTCTTCATACGAAGCTATTCAAAGTTGGGCTGTTCTTTGTCAAAGTAGTTTGGAATATGTTTCCGTTGCTCCAATAATGGGTATAACTTTTTGAGAATTATTTAAAAACTATATTTACACCTTATTAACTTTATATTGGTCCATAAAAAGGCCGGTATTCATTCTAAAAGCTTTAAATCTCAATTTAAACCTTCATACGAATCTATTGAATGTTTGGACGATCTTTGTAGTAGAAGTTTGCACAAGTTTTCCGTTGGATAAAAAATGGGTCTAACGTTCTTCTATTAGGTTTATTACTATATTTATATCTTTATCACTTCATATTGGTCCAAAAAGAGGCCAATATTCTCTTCATACGAAGCTATTCAAAGTTGGGCAGTTCTTTGTCAAAGTAGTTTGGACCAAGTTTCCGTTGCTCCAATAATGGGTATAACTTTTTGAGAATTATTTAAAAACCATATTTACACCTTATTAACTTTATATTGGTCCATAAAAAGGCCGGTATTCATTCTAAAAGCTTTAAACCTCAATTTAAACCTTCATACGAATCTATTGAAAGTTTGGAGGATCTTTGTAGTAGAAGTTTGCACAAGTTTTCCGTTGGATCAAAAATGGGTCTAACGTTCTTATATTAGGTTTATTAATATATTTATATCTTTATCACTTTATATTGGTCCAAAAAAAGGCAAATATTCTCTTCATACGAAGCTATTCAAAGTTGGGCAGTTCTTTGTTAAAGTAGTTTGGACCAAGTTTCCGCTGCTCCATTAATGGGTCTAACTTTTTGAGAATAATTTAAAAACTATATTTACACCTATATAATTTTATATTGGTCCAAAAAAAGGCCGGTATTTATTCTAAAAGCTTTAAATCTCAATTTAAACCTTCACACGAATCTATTGAAAGTTTGGACGATCTTTGTCGTAGAAGTTTGCACAAGTTTTCCGTTGGATCAAAAATGGGTCTAACGTTCTTCTATTAGGTTTATTACTATATTCATATCTTTATCACTTCATATTGGTCCAAAAAAAGGCCAATATTCTCTTCATACGAAGCTATTCAAAGTTGGGCAGTTCTTTGTCAAAGTAGTTTGGACCAAGTTTCCGCTGCTCCATTAATGGGTCTAACTTTTTGAGAATAATTTAAAAACTATATTTACACCTATATAATTTTATATTGGTCTAAAAAAAGGCCGTTATTTATTCTAAAAGCTTTACATCTCTATTTAAACCTTCATACGAATCTATTGAAAGTTTGGACGATCTTTGTCGTAGAAGTTTGCACAAGTTTTCCGTTGGATCAAAAATGGGTCTAACGTTCTTCTATTAGGTTTATTACTATATTCATATCTTTATCACTTCATATTGGTCCAAAAAAGGCCAATATTCTCTTCATACGAAGCTATTCAAAGTTGGGCAGTTCTTTGTCAAAGTAGTTTGGACCAAGTTTCCGCTGCTCCATTAATGGGTCTAACTTTTTGAGAATAATTTAAAAACTATATAAACACCTTTATAACTTTATATTGGTCCAAAAAAAGGTCGGTATTCATTCTAAAAGCTTTAAATCTCAATTTAAACCTTCATACGAATCTATTGAAAGTTTGGACGATCTTTGTAGTAGAACTTTGCACAAGTTTTCCGTTGGATCAAAAATCGGTCTAACGTTCTTATATTAGGTTTATTACTATAGTTATATCTTTATCACTTCATATTGGTCCAAAAAAAGGTCAATATTCTCTTCATACGAAGCTATTCAAAGTTGGGCAGTTCTTTGTCAAAGTAGTTTTGACCAAGTTTCCGTTGCTCCAATAATGGGTATAACTTTTCGAGAATTATTTAAAAACAATATTTACACCTTATTAACTTTATATTGGTCCATAAAAAGGCCGGTATTCATTCTAAAATCTTTAAATCTCAATTTAAACCTTCATACGAATCTTTTGAAAGTTTGGACGATCTTTGTAGTAGAAGTTTGCACAAGTTTTCCGTTGGATCAAAAATGGGTCTAACGTTCTTATATTAGGTTTATTACTATATTTATATCTTTATCACTTCATATTGGTCCAAAAAAAGGCCAGTATTCTCTTCATACGAAGCTATTCAAAGTTGGGCTGTTCTTTGTCAAAGTAGTTTGGAATATGTTTCCGTTGCTCCAATAATGGGTATAACTTTTTGAGAATTATTTAAAAACTATATTTACACCTTATTAACTTTATATTGGTCCATAAAAAGGCCGGTATTCATTCTAAAAGCTTTAAATCTCAATTTAAACCTTCATACGAATCTATTGAATGTTTGGACGATCTTTGTAGTAGAAGTTTGCACAAGTTTTCCGTTGGATAAAAAATGGGTCTAACGTTCTTCTATTAGGTTTATTACTATATTTATATCTTTATCACTTCATATTGGTCCAAAAAGAGGCCAATATTCTCTTCATACGAAGCTATTCAAAGTTGGGCAGTTCTTTGTCAAAGTAGTTTGGACCAAGTTTCCGTTGCTCCAATAATGGGTATAACTTTTTGAGAATTATTTAAAAACCATATTTACACCTTATTAACTTTATATTGGTCCATAAAAAGGCCGGTATTCATTCTAAAAGCTTTAAACCTCAATTTAAACCTTCATACGAATCTATTGAAAGTTTGGAGGATCTTTGTAGTAGAAGTTTGCACAAGTTTTCCGTTGGATCAAAAATGGGTCTAACGTTCTTATATTAGGTTTATTAATATATTTATATCTTTATCACTTTATATTGGTCCAAAAAAAGGCAAATATTCTCTTCATACGAAGCTATTCAAAGTTGGGCAGTTCTTTGTTAAAGTAGTTTGGACCAAGTTTCCGCTGCTCCATTAATGGGTCTAACTTTTTGAGAATAATTTAAAAACTATATTTACACCTATATAATTTTATATTGGTCCAAAAAAAGGCCGGTATTTATTCTAAAAGCTTTAAATCTCAATTTAAACCTTCACACGAATCTATTGAAAGTTTGGACGATCTTTGTCGTAGAAGTTTGCACAAGTTTTCCGTTGGATCAAAAATGGGTCTAACGTTCTTCTATTAGGTTTATTACTATATTCATATCTTTATCACTTCATATTGGTCCAAAAAAAGGCCAATATTCTCTTCATACGAAGCTATTCAAAGTTGGGCAGTTCTTTGTCAAAGTAGTTTGGACCAAGTTTCCGCTGCTCCATTAATGGGTCTAACTTTTTGAGAATAATTTAAAAACTATATTTACACCTTTATAACTTTATATTGGTCCAAAAAAAGGCCGGTATTTATTCTAAAAGCTTTAAATCTCAATTTAAACCTTCATACGAATCTATTGAAAGTTTGGACGATCTTTGTAGTAGAAGTTTGCACAAGGTTTCCGTTGGATCAAAAATGGGTCTAACGTTCTTATATTAGGTTTATTACTATAGTTATATCTTTATCACTTCATATTCGTCCAAAAAAAGGTCAATATTCTCTTCATACGAAGCTATTCAAAGTTGGGCAGTTCTTTGTCAAAGTAGTTTTGACCAAGTTTCCGTTGCTCCAATAATGGGTATAACTTTTTGAGAATTATTTAAAAACTATATTTACACCTTATTAACTTTATATTGGTCCATAAAAAGGCCGGTATTCATTCTAAAAGCTTTAAATCTCAATTTAAACCTTCATACCAATCTATTGAAAGTTTGGACGATCTTTGTAGTAGAAGTTTGCACAAGTTTTTCGTTGGATCAAAAATGGGTCTAACGTTCTTATATTAGGTTTATTACTATATTTATATCTTTATCACTTCATATTGGTCCAAAAAAAGGCCAATATTCTCTTCATACGAAGCTATTCAAAGTTGGGCTGTTCTTTGTCAAAGTAGTTTGGACCAAGTTTCCGTTGCTCCAATAATGGGTATAACTTTTTGAGAATTATTTAAAAACTATATTTACACCTTATTAACTTTATATTGGTCCATAAAAAGGCTGGTATTCATTCTAAAAGCTTTAAATCTCAATTTAAACCTTCATACGAATCTATTGAATGTTTGGACGATCTTTGTAGTAGAAGTTTGCACAAGTTTTCCGTTGGATCAAAAATGGGTCTAACGTTCTTATATTAGGTTTATTACTATATTTATATCTTTATCACTTCATATTGGTCCAAAAAAAGGCCAATATTCTCTTCATACGAAGCTATTCAAAGTTGGGCAGTTCTTGGTCAAAGTAGTTTGGACCAAGTTTCCGTTGCTCCAATAATGGGTATAACTTTTTGAGAATTATTTAAAAACTATATTTACACCTTATTAACTTTATATTGGTCCATAAAAAGGCCGGTATTCATTCTAAAAGCTTTAAATCTCAATTTAAACCTTCATACGAATCTATTGAAAGTTTGGACGATCTTTGTCGTAGAAGTTTTCACAAGTTTTCCGTTGGATAAAAAATGGGTCTAACGTTTGAAGCGGCGGGAAAAATGCGCGGGCGAAAAACGCTCGCTAGACAGTAAAGTCGCCACCGAAGTTTTATTTTTGAAAAGGGGAACGTCGATAAATGTAACAGCCCGTTTTTCAAAGGCCAGAAAAGGCATTAATAATAATTTATTTTTTTTCAACTAACACTCAGAGTGCGCATAGAATATTTTTCAATGAGCCGGCATTCAAATATACAAAAGAACTCATTACCATAAGGTGCTTCGACAAGCAAAGTGTATTCCTGAATAATTACAATCCAAGTCTAAGTATTCAAACAAGTTAGAAAACCCTATGCTAACCAAAAAGCACGGTGCACAAAACACACCGGTGCATAGTCTAACTATACTCAGCTTCAACACGAGCCCACTATGGCCTAGAACTGCCAACACCATCCTCTCGACCTATATCGTCATCTGGGGTGGGATGAGCCCGCAAATGAAAGAAAGGGTCACCACAAAATAAAAGTATGTATATATATAATCGGTGCGAGAGAGTATACAAATACCAAACATACAAATACCAACAGAGAAAGCTCTTTAAACACATAGCCATTCCCACCAACGGGCTCATATAAACCAATGCACACATAGCCTATCAATGCAGACTCTACATGATCGTGACACCAATCACTGGCTGCCACATGCATGAATTCCGGAACTGTAGGTCCAACCCTACTAAAACACCAACAAAATCACAAGGTTAAGGTGGATCCACTCCCGCAATCACACCCCATGGTCCACTCCCGCAACCATGTATCGAAATCAACAAAATCACAAAGGATTAAGGTGGATCCACTCCCGCAATCACACCCCATGGTCCACTCCCGCAACCATGTATTGAACTCAATAAAACCCTATAAGAATCAGGTGGGTCCACTCCCGCAACCACACCTCGTAGTCCACTCCCGCCACTACGCACTAACAATGCATGAGCATACGATTCCCCATGTATACTAATGCAACAAATACATACCTCTCTAGCATATGTAAACCATCCCAACAACATACATACATATCCAATCATATGTAACAAACCACAACAAACATACATTTCCAATCATATGTATTCACCCACATGTTCATACATACATCTCCAATCATATGTAAAACAACGCCCGTATTGTAAACACTTTCTCATCACGAGAATACATAACACATACATGCCAAACACACAAACACGCATCACCGAAAATAACCAACAAACATGTTATAACTCAGTGAAAAGACAGAAATAAAGTGATGCCCTTACCTCGGCAAGCTTCCACAATTAAAACTCACTCAACTCCACAATTCTACAATTCGCGCTTCCTAAAATATAAGCAGCGTACAATCAATAAAATACTCCCAACGTATCATATTGAAACGAAACTCATTCTCTAAGTTCTAGAGAGGCTTAAGGTACTTTCTAACACTCTCGGATAGTGATTTCGAGTCCTCCCCATAGTGATTAAAAATTCCCAAAGTTAATTGCACTATTTCTCGCCACGCGAAAATATTTTCGTTTCAAAACAAACTAAGAAACACTTTGATTCCTAACTCCAAGGCAATCAATTTTCACATACTAAAACCATTTGAAAACAACCCAAAAACTCTTTGAAAATTTTCACAAAAATAAAAGTTTACTTGCGCCACAAGTTACAAGTTTTTCCATTCAAATAAAATGGCCATAACTCGCTCATTCTTTATCCAATCGAGACGAGCCATACGCCGAAATCTTCGTCTCGAAAAGACAAATCAAATAGTTAAGTTTCCAGGTCACAAAATGTAACAGCCCGTTTTTCCAGGGCCAGAAAAGTAGGCACTTTTTTTTTTTTTTTCAACTAACACTCAGAGTGCGCATAGAATATTTTTCAATGAGCCGGCATTCAAATGTGCAAAAGAACTCATTACCATAAGGTGCTTCGACAAGCAAAGTGTATTCCTGAATAATTACAGTCCAAGTCTAAGTATTCAAATACTTACAACAAAACAAGTTAGAAAACCCTATGCTAACCAAAAAGCACGGTGCACAAAACACACAGGCGCATAGTCTAACTATACTAAAACTCCAGCCTCTCACTGGGGCCTGGAACAGCCACCGTCGTCACCACGACCTAACCCATCATCTGGGTGGGATGAGCCCGCAAATGAAAGAAAGGGTCACCACAAAATAAAAGGTATATATATATATAACCGGTGCGAAAGATGTACACATAACAAATTTCCACATACACAAGAGAAAGCTCTTTAACACAAAAGCAATTCCCACCAACGGGCTTATATATATAATGCACACACAGCCTAACAATGCAGACTCTACATGATCGTGACACCAATCACTGGCTGCCACATGCATGAATTCCGGAATCGTAGGTCCAACCCACTAAAGCCACAAGGGCAGGTGATGCCACGCAGACGCTATCACCAGGTGAAAATAGCCACACAGATGCTACCAGCCACACAGATGCTGTCACCAGGCGAAAATAGCCACACAGATGCTACCAGCCACACAGATGCTGTCGCCCAACCCACTAAAACCACGAGGGCAGGTGATGCCACACAGATGCTATCACCAGGTGAAAATAGCCACACAGATGCTACCAGCCACACAGATGCTGTCAGCCACACATATGCTGTCACCCCCTCAAAAGTGTAGCCACACAGATGCTAACACCAGGCGAACATAGCCACACAGATGCTATCGCCAACTAAGAAACGCATACACATAGGGCAGTCACACAGACACAGCCCCGGCGGAGTCACACAGACACATCCGCCCGTGCAGTCCCAACTGACATACACGTTCCATCCATGCTCATGCAACAATTACATATCACACAGATATATGTAAATCAAACACAACGACATACATACATTTCCAACCATATGTACTCCAACAACCTGTTCATACATACATTCTCATAATCATATGTAAACAGCGTAAGTATTTTAAACACTTTCTCATCACGAGAATACATAACACATACATGCCAAGCACACCAACACACATCACCAAAAATAACCAAACATGTTGTATCTCAGTGAAAAGACAGAAATAAAGTGGAGCCCTTACCTCGGCAAGTTTCCGTTACTCTTTTTCGCGAAATTCTACAATTCACGCTACCTAAAATAAATGTAGCGTAACATCAATAAAATATTCCTCGTTTATCCTATCGAAACGAAACTTGCTCTCAAAGCTCCAGAGGGGTCTAAAGTACTTCCTAAAGCTATCCCTCAATGATTTCAGGTTATTCTCATAGTGTTTAAAAATTCACGAAGTTAATTGTACTATTTTTATAACACGAAAATCATTTTGTTTTCAAATCATAAACTAAAACCATTTTGGATTTTCCACTTCAAGGACTTGTTTCACACACAACAAAACCATTTGAAACACAACTAAAACTTTTCAAAAATATTTTTATGAAAAATCGGAGTTTTCTTGCGTTATAAGTTACACATTTTTTTCTTCCTAACAACCTTTCCTATACTCATTTTCCTTCAAAACTAAGATTATCCAACACATACAAAATTTTCACACAATTGTGGACTTAGAAAAGTTTTTGGAATTTCTTCCTCCCCACAAAGAAAGGCCACGGCCATTTTTTTCAAAACACCCTTCCACACAAAATTTTTCACTTCTAAAAGCATGGTAATATCCCATAATCCCTAACTAGCACTTATCAAAACGATTTAGAAATTATAGAGTCGAATCGCAAATTTTGAAAAATCTCAAATAAGGTTTTTCTTAAAGCAAGTGATCATTTTCTTTTCAAAACATCCCATAACCAATCAAACAATTAAACAATGATCATGGGAAGCTATTTGCCTCTAAACAATTTTCGAAATTCGATTCCTCGAACCCTATATGTGTGCCACGGCCATTTGAGGCAAAAAGGGCAACCCTACACATTTTTTTTTCATTTGAAACCCTAGCCCACATTCATTAGTTCGTAACGCTATTCGATCGTGTATCCGACTCCTTTTGAAACTCGAAATAAATTTTTTCTAAATTGTGTTCTTCGAGTCGCTCAAGAACACGAGAATAATTTTTTTCTCATTTTTCGAAACTAATTTCATATTCACCAATCCATTTTGTCACAAAGCTTGAAACTAACTTCGAAAACCAAAATCATACAACACACTCAAAGATATGATCATTTTAAGGAATTTTCTTCAAAACCTCACCAACAAAATTGTGAAATTTGAAATCACCATGAGAATCACTTATATGCTTCACTAATGTTTCCTACATAACACTCTTAAACACTACTATGGAATCAAAACTAATTAAAACTAAATTCTCAAATTTTTCTCTCAAGAACATAATCATAAAACTCAAGAATTCAAGAGGTTTTTCATGGAGAAAAAGGAAGAGAAGTGTTAGTTACCTTGAGGAGATGATTCCTAGCAACCTCTATGATCCAACAAGCTCTTAAAGAGTGAAAATGGTGGAGGAATAAAATTTTGGTGATGGAGGAAGAAGAAAGAAAACTCACGGCCAAATAGAGAAGAGAGGAGTGAGTTTGTGATTTTGTTTCTAAGTCCACAATGCTCCAAAGTCTCCTAATATAATAAGTCTTGCTACTTGTGAGCCATTGGATCAAATAGTAAAAGCTTCCAAGACTAATCCCTAGCCCTTGGATCAATCCGAGTATATCCACTTTAGATATCTCTTTCTCATGAGAAACTCACGCCTCACAAACGAGTCGCGCCTCGCTAACGGGCGGAAATCGCAAAAACAGAAAACCTACGGAAAGAACGTCTATCGTTTTTCCATTCCAAAACTTATCGCCGAATCTTTTTCCGCGACTGTAATTTTCTTCCATACCTTAGAAAATTAATCTCAGGACATATCTTAACTCGCGCAGATATATAAAACATCCACCCGAAACCTCACTTAAAACAGACGCAGTAAGATTTTCCATCAGCGGGTAAAATCCTACTCGTTTTTCCAAAAACAAGAATAATCCAAAACTCGTCATTCTGACTTCACAGAAATCTCCTCATACTTAAAAGAAGACTACAACCCAAAAGTCTGTGCCTTTCCAGCGCACGAGCACAAAACAGGCTCCGTTTCAGCAAAAATCTCATTTATGCGACGATACTCACAAAAACAGCTTCACCAAAAACCCTAAAACTCGTAGTCATTACTTATTTTATTCACCAAAAGGTACAGTGGAATTACGGGTCTTACATTACTACCCTCCAAAAAGAAGTTTCGTCCTCGAAACTAAAGGTAAGAGTAACCACTCAACTAATTATTACCATCACCAACACAACAAAATCCCTCGGATTAGGTGTAGCCACACAGACGCTAACACCGGGTGAAGTCGCACAGATACTCTCACCAACACACTGGCACAGCCGTGCACCAACCACAACTCTCAACGAGTTCACCACTCAAAATTTAACCTCACAACAGAGGTTCACAACCTCTAGTTCCCAAAGATCCTCGTGCCCACAAACAAAATTTCCAAAGTCACCTCTTTCGCCTCCGCGGCATAGCCCACTCCATTAGTTTCACACGAAGTTGTGAGTGGCTACCCTCCAAAAAGAAACACTGAAGTTCTCTGTGCATCACCAAAGCTAGCAAAACTAGTCAATTCCAATCAACACGATTCTCGTTTACCATCAACAATAAATTAAGGACGGCCAGTCCCTCAATTTGTCAATAGACAGTCGACAATCCTGATGGTGGTTTAGACCATCTTTACCCAACTTAAGTGATACTTCATTCCGCTTATGCTCAAGGTCCTCCGAGTCACAAGGGTTCCACAATTCTTTCGAGGTTTTTTCTTAAAGTTTCCCTCGATCTCTTACGAATACAAGGTCGAAGTCGTAAGACACAACACTCAAGACACGTCGCTCAAACTCTCATGATTCCACTCATGAAACATCCGTTGAACATCATTCAACAGGAATACAATGCCACCACGGCAATTACCACGAAAACCATTTCATTCCAAACAAGTTGTCTTCTCTATAGAAGAATTTTCCACTCTACCTATATCCATAAATCCGCAACTCAGTGAATACGCCGAACCGTCTACTCACATACGAATCTCTTTCCAACACGACTTAATTAAAACAATCCCAACCTCCAGTTGGTGATTACACTCCTCATAGTCTTGACACTTGCCAAACTATACCATCTACTTTTCTTGGACTCCTTTTATCCAAATCCCCAATTCCCCAGAATCGGCTTCTTATGCGTTCATATTACTTCCAAACGACACTTAGATAATTCTCGCGTGCCTTAAACAAAACGCTTATCCTCGTCGACTACCATCGTCGGCGCACATCCTCTTCACATCGTATCTCCATTCTAATTCTGAACTCTCTCTTGAGTTCCTTTCCTCTTGCAATTAAATCCTCTCTTACTCAAAAGAGCTTGTCACCCTGACCATTCTTAATTATTCCCAACATCACCCTTTCTGTCGAGATACCTACTTCCAAAATAAATCTTAAGGTACTCATCACATCACTATTGTTCCACTGTCCATGTAGTCCATATCCGCATTCCTTTACTTACTCAATACAGATTTTCCATTATGCTACATCTCTCTTCATTGTAACCACTACAATGAATCGAAGCTCTACCAGCTTCCACCAAACTTTGCCACTAGACAATTGCTTACCCTTTATTATTACCGCATACAACACATGCACCGCCATGACATCTATTCAGGTGGTGCTTTCGAATCCGTACTATACCCGCACAACCATGATTTTCCAACTAGGTGTGAGGCAATTCTTTCCGCAAATCCTCCGTTAACATAAGCCAAAGCATCATGGCTTTTCTCTTACTCAATCTCCGCGACTCTTTCCCAATGACTAACATTCCTTCGCGGCTAACTAATCGATCTACTAGGTCCCACACGCTTACCTCAACCCTTAAGGTATCCACTATTCGCATACTCGTTATCAATGACACTGGGTCCACTGACCCTTGACGCGGGACACACGTAATTCCAACTTACCACTAACAGTGCAACCTGCTACAGCTACTACTAAGTCCTTTACATAGTAGAACATTCAAAACAAAAGTAATGACAAAACAAATAATCACAGGCAAACAGCACACACCAAGATACGTAAGAGTGGGTTGCCCCAACAGAAATCAATGCAGTAAGTGTTACCTGCAATCTGGCAATCCCGCTATATGGCCTTACCAGTCTGACCGCTCACTCCAGTGCCCATACCGTAGGCACGTCCTCTAGCCGCGGGTCGAGTTCCCTGCGTCACATCCGCCGACGACCCGACCTTTGGGGCTTTGCAGTCCCTAGCAGAATGACCCGGTTTCCGACAATTGAAACAAACGGTTCCTTCCTTTGGTTTCGACACCCCACACTCATTAGCAAAATGACCCTCTTGTCCACAGTTGTAACAAGTTCGCTTCCATCCACCCTGACTCCCATGAGTCCCTTGGTTCACAGAGCGAGTTGGTCCTTGATTATCCTGGGAACGGTTATAAGGCTTATTCCCCTGCCTCCTCTGATTCTGACTCGAACTCTGAGTCTGACCACTTGAATTACTAGGTCCTCCAGCACTAAAACTTCCTTGGTGGTTCACCCGCTTGTTTCTCATATCCTCTATCTCTTGGCACTTCTCTACCAAGACCTGAAATTGTCGAATGCCCAATGGCACCACTGCATCTTGCAGTTCATACCTCAGTCCATCCTGAAACCGACGGCACATATAATTCTCATCTATCCCCTCCCTAAAGAAGCGGAAGTAACGGGATAGTGATTCAAATTTCTTGGCATAAGCCTCAACATTCATGCCCCCCTGACGCAACTGAAGGAATTCCTCCCCATACCCCTAGCAGTCTCGGGAAAGTACTTGGCTAAAAACCTCCTCTTGAAGTTCTCCCAATTTATTTCCTCATAGGCGGCCTCCATAATGAGCCTGGTGTTTCCCCACCAGTATTCAGAACTACCCTGCAACTGATAGGTAGCCAAGGTTACCTTTTCTCCTTCCGGGCAATGGATTGCCCCAAAGATCCTCTCAATCGCCTGGAGCCACAAATCCGCAGTATCAGGACCTCCCTCCCCACTAAACTTAGGAGGAGCCTGATGGTTGAAACTAGTGAGAAGCCTAAATCCAGCAGCAATGATCTCCCTCTCACGCTTTTCCAAATCCCTCTGCGCCTTAGCATGGCTCTGCGCAGTCACAGCCGCTGCCATCGTATGCATGGCATAAGCCATCTGGTTCACATCAACCTCTGGTACTACAGGAACTGGATTCGCCCTTCTTGGCAGCATGATCTCCTGTACATACCAATCCTTTTGATTAGATCCTTAATCAAACAATTCTGAATCCAAATAGAATATCTCACTAAACGGATTACTAACTCATAACCCGACACAGAACAACCACTAGAACTAACTCAACACTAGTTACGTTCTAACCGACTCTGGACTAACGACTCAAGCATACACTTTCCCTTTGAAGATTTAAAGCCGTGCTCTGATACCAATTGTAACAGCCCGTTTTTCCAGGGCCAGAAAAGTAGGCACTTTTTTTTTTTCTTTTTCAACTAACACTTAGAGTGCGCATAGAATATTTTTCAATGAGCCGGCATTCAAATATGCAAAAGAACTCATTACCATAAGGTGTTTCGACAAGCAAAGTGTATTCCTGAATAATTACAGTCCAAGTCTAAGTATTCAAATACTTACAACAAAACAAGTTAGAAAACCCTATGCTAACCAAAAAGCACGGTGCACAAAACACACCGGCACATAGTCTAACTATACTAAAACTCCAGCCTCTCACTGGGGCCTGGAACAGCCACCGTCGTCACCACGACCTAACCCATCATCTGGGTGGGATGAGCCCGCAAATGAAAGAAAGGGTCACCACAAAATAAAAGGTATATATATATATATAACCGGTGCGAAAGATGTACACATAACAAATTTCCACATACACAAGAGAAAGCTCTTTAACACAAAAGCAATTCCCACCAACGGGCTTATATATATAATGCACACACAGCCTAACAATGCAGACTCTACATGATCGTGACACCAATCACTGGCTGCCACATGCATGAATTCCGGAATCGTAGGTCCAACCCACTAAAGCCACAAGGGCAGGTGATGCCACACAGACGCTATCACCAGGTGAAAATAGCCACACAGATGCTACCAGCCACACAGATGCTGTCAGCCACACAGATGCTGTCACCAGGCGAAAATAGCCACACAGATGCTGTCGCCCAACCCACTAAAACCACGAGGGCAGGTGATGCCACACACATGCTATCACCAGGTGAAAATAGCCACACAGATGCTACCAGCCACACAGATGCTGTCAGCCACACAGATGCTGTCACCCCCTCAAAAGTGTAGCCACACAGATGCTAACACCAGGCGAACATAGCCACACAGATGCTATCGCCAACTAAGAAACGCATACACATAGGGCAGTCACACAGACACAGCCCCGGCGGAGTCACACAGACACATCCGCCCGTGCAGTCCCAACTGACATACACGTTCCATCCATGCTCATGCAACAATTACATATCACACAGATATATGTAAATCAAACACAACGACATACATACATTTCCAACCATATGTACTCCAACAACCTGTTCATACATACATTCTCATAATCATATGTAAACAGCGTAAGTATTTTAAACACTTTCTCATCACGAGAATACATAACACATACATGCCAAGCACACCAACACACATCACCAAAAATAACCAAACATGTTGTATCTCAGTGAAAAGACAGAAATAAAGTGGAGCCCTTACCTCGGCAAGTTTCCGTTACTCTTTTTCGCGAAATTCTACAATTCACGCTACCTAAAATAAATGTAGCGTAACATAAATAAAATATTCCTCGTTTATCCTATCGAAACGAAACTTGCTCTCAAAGCTCCAGAGGGGTCTAAAGTACTTCCTAAAGCTATCCCTCAATGATTTCAGGTTATTCTCATAGTGTTTAAAAATTCACGAAGTTAATTGTACTATTTTTATAACACGAAAATCATTTTGTTTTCAAATCATAAACTAAAACCATTTTGGATTTTCCACTTCAAGGACTTGTTTCACACACAACAAAACCATTTGGAACACAACTAAAACTTTTCAAAAATATTTTTATGAAAAATCGAAGTTTTCTTGCGTTATAAGTTACACATTTTTTTCTTCCTAACAACCTTTCCTATACTCATTTTCCTTCAAAACTAAGATTATCCAACACATACAAAATTTTCACACAATTGTGGACTTAGAAAATTTTTTGGAATTTCTTCCTCCCCACAAAGAAAGGCCACGGCCATTTTTTTCAAAACACCCTTCCACACAAAATTTTTCACTTCTAAAAGCATGGTAATATCCCATAATCCCTAACTAGCACTTATCAAAACGATTTAGAAATTATAGAGTCGAATCGCAAATTTTGAAAAATCTCAAATAAGGTTTTTCTTAAAGCAAGTGATCATTTTCTTTTCAAAACATCCCATAACCAATCAAACAATTAAACAATGATCATGGGAAGCTATTTGCCTCTAAACAATTTTCGAAATTCGATTCCTCGAACCCTATATGTGTGCCACGGCCATTTGAGGCAAAAAGGGCAACCCTACACATTTTTTTTTCATTTGAAACCCTAGCCCACATTCATTAGTTCGTAATGCTATTCGATCGTGTATCCGACTCCTTTTGAAACTCGAAATAAATTTTTTCTAAATTGTGTTCTTCGAGTCGCTCAAGAACACGAGAATAATTTTTTTCTCATTTTTCGAAACTAATTTCATATTCACCAATCCATTTTGTCACAAAGCTTGAAACTAACTTCGAAAACCAAAATCATACAACACACTCAAAGATATCATCATTTTAAGGAATTTTCTTCAAAACCTCACCAACAAAATTGTGAAATTTGAAATCACCATGAGAATCACTTGTATGCTTCACTAATGTTTCCTACATAACACTCTTAAACACTACTATGGAATCAAAACTAATTAAAACTAAATTCTCAAATTTTTCTCTCAAGAACATAATCATAAAACTCAAGAATTCAAGAGGTTTTTCATGGAGAAAAAGGAAGAGAAGTGTTAGTTACCTTGAGGAGATGATTCCTAGCAACCTCTATGATCCAACAAGCTCTTAAAGAGTGAAAATGGTGGAGGAATAAAATTTTGGTGATGGAGGAAGAAGAAAGAAAACTCACGGCCAAATAGAGAAGAGAGGAGTGAGTTTGTGATTTTGTTTCTAAGTCCACAATGCTCCAAAGTCTCCTAATATAATAAGTCTTGCTACTTGTGAGCCATTGGATCAAATAGTAAAAGCTTCCAAGACTAATCCCTAGCCCTTGGATCAATCCGAGTCTATCCACTTTAGATATTTCTTTCTCATGAGAAACTCACGCCTCACAAACGAGTCGCGCCTCGCTAACGGGCGGAAATCGCAAAAACAGAAAACCTACGGAAAGAACGTCTATCGTTTTTCCATTCCAAAACTTATCGCCGAATCTTTTTCCGCGACTGTAATTTTCTTCCATACCTTAGAAAATTAATCTCAGGACATATCTTAACTCGCGCAGATATATAAAACTTCCACCCGAAACCTCACTTAAAACAGACGCAGTAAGATTTTCCATCAGCGGGTAAAATCCTACTCGTTTTTCCAAAAACAAGAATAATCCAAAACTCGTCATTCTGACTTCACAGAAATCTCCTCATACTTAAAAGAAGACTACAACCCAAAAGTCTGTGCCTTTCCAGCGCACGAGCACAAAACAGGCTCCGTTTCAGCAAAAATCTCATTTATGCGACGATACTCACAAAAACAGCTTCACCAAAAACCCTAAAACTCGTAGCCATTACTTATTTTATTCACCAAAAGGTACAGTGGAATTACGGGTCTTACACAAAACAATTTTAAAAGGACCTAAATACCCTTTTCAATTTCGGCCAGAATTGAAATCACACCTAAAACATAGTTTTCAAAAATCAAACATAGTTAAAATACTTAAACCATTATTAATTTCTCAAAAGAAACTCAAAAGTGATTGATCTCATTCATCAAAACCATTTTCAATCAAAGCATAAAAGATTTCCAAAACTTTACTAATTAACTTGTTTACTTAAAACACAAATTACTAGTTTTCATTTCCAAACAAAACCACATTAATCATTCTATTGAAATCATGATTCTTTGCCTTCCAATTTAGGACTTAAATATTTGAAAACCCCATGACCACACACACAATGTGCCACGGCCTAGAACAATAAAACAAGTTAGTTCCCAAAAATATTCCATTTCAACACTATAGAATAAATCATCTAATTCCCAATTTCATTAAATTGATCAAACAAAACATTTCCAAACATAATCCACAAATCACATGACTTCTCAAGAACACACACAAAATAATTTTTCTTGTTTCTCAAAACAAAATCATTTATCACACATCCATTTCCATAAAAAGCCTTAAAACAACATCATGAACACAATCTCTAAACAAAAATTCATGTTCATGATCAAGAGAAATTTTTCTCTCAAAACCCTAACTCAAAATCTCATGAAAATCTCATCACTCCATGGAAATCAACCATACTAAGCTTAAACATGCTAATCTAACACTCATGAATAACTTCTATGGGACAAAATAATTTATGAATCATTTTCTAACATTTTCATCTCAAGAACATAAACCTATCAATCCATAAAACTCTAAGAGTTTGGCTAACTAAAAGAAAAGAATAGGTTTAGTTACCTTAGAAGATGATCCTTGCAAATTTCCAATGATCCAACAAGCTTGAAATCCTTAGCTTTGGTGAAGAAATGAGAAATTTATGAAATGGTGAAGGACAAAGGGTGGTTCACGGCAAAGAGAAAAGGAATGGAAGGAAATCTCATGACTTTGCTACTTGTAGATATCTCATTTAATTCCTAGCCATTAGATCAAATAGGATAAAGTTCTAAGATTCAAATCTAGCCATTGGATCAATCCAAGTCTATCCTCACAAGATATTTCCCACAACCTCTTACAACAACCGCACGTTCAGTTCTCGCGCATCGCGACGAACGAAACTCACAAAAACAGGAAACCTACGGAAAGAACGTCTATCGTTTTTCCATTCCAAAACTTATCGCCGAATCTTTTTCGGCGACTGTAATTTTCTTCCATACCTTAGAAAATTAATCTCAGGACATATCCTAACTCACGCAGATATATGAAACTTCCATCCGAAACCTCACTTAAAACAGACGCAGTAAAATTTTACATCAGCGGGTAAAATCCTACTCGTTTTTCCAAAAACAAGAATAATCCAAAACTCGTATTTCTGGCTTCACAGAAATCTCCTCATACTTAAAAGAGGATCACGACCCGAGAGTCTGTGCCTTTCCAGCGCACGAGCACAAAATAGGCTCAATTTCAGCAAAATTCTATTACCGCGACAGTACTCACAAAAACACTTCACCAAAAACCCTAAAACTCGTAGCCATTACTAGAGTTCCTTAGAAAAACTGTACAGTGGAATCTTGGGTCTTACATTACCACTTCGAGAACGAAAACAAGGTCATCGCGACCAGATTTCGGGTTCGGGAGTCGGTTATGCGAGGGGAAGGTATTAGCACCCCTTACATCCGTTGTATCCAACGGGAACCATTAATTAGTTTAGCGCTTATTAAGGTGTTAGTTTCATGTTTGTTTATTATTATTACGAAAAATATATGCAAAGGATAAAAGAGAAAGAAAAATGATTTAAAGACCAAAAAAAGAATTTTTTATTAATGTGCTTGGCGGTTGTTGGATCCCGCTCCTACGTATCTCCCGGTGCAATGGAGAAATCAAAGCTACATAGTTCTTTGGGTAGAAAATGTTTATGTGTTGATTGATTTTATTTATGAAAATGATTTGGTCGCGCTTGGGCGAAAAAGTTTGCTAGATTGAAAAAAGAGCGGACTCGCACTTTTGCGATGATATCCGTTTTGAGAAAAAGTGAACGCACAATGGGCGTGAAAAAGTTTGTTTGGTGGGTTCGAATTGATTTTAAATGGAGGACGAATATCCGAAGAAAGCGATGATTTTATTATTTTTTTGATATTTTTTTAACAATTTAATTGTTTGAGATATTTTATTTTTTTTTTGTATTTTTTGGGTTATATTTAAACATGATATGAACAAGAAATTAAAATCAAAGGAGAAAAAGATAATACAATTTTTTTTTGGTATTTTATCATATTAAAAAGGAACAAGAAGCAAGGTTGATATTTTTGGTATTTTGATTAAAAGAAACAAAGAGACATATTTTTGGAATTTTTAACAATATATGAGAAAATAAAACCAACATGTTTATTTTTGTATTTTTTAGATATTTTGAGGAAAAATAAGGAAACATATTTTTTGGAATTTTTAGATATTTTTAATAATGTACAAAGCAAATAAAATAGAAGCAAATAAAATAAAAACAAAAAGGGTTGCAAAAGTAGGGTGGCTTGGTATTGAACCCAGGTCCCCAGAATAACAAAAAAACATACACAGCCACTGCACCAACACGCGTTTAATGTCATAAACACGATTGAAATAGTATATGTATGAAAACAACCGTTTGAATTGAAGAAAACGCACGTACGGTCGCCTTCAACCTCCAGCCAAATTCAAAATCTTCAAAACTCATCTTTCTTATTTGTACACCAAATGAGACATGTGAATATACCATCTTGCTCAGAATTTCACAAGGAATCCAACCATGTCATTTATTATAACTGTAATAAACTTTAAAATTCATAATTGATCAAAAACCATAAGAACCCTAAAGCTTAAGTTTGAAATTAAATTTCGTACATGAACAGTTAAGGCACAAAACGTTAGGGCTATTATTCCTCACATCGAAACAAGCCTGAATGAAACAAGAATGAATTGAAATGATACCCAAATGAGTGAGTTCGAAATTTCAAGAAACTTACCTATTGGAGAAAGTCCAATGCTTCTTCTCAGGGTGTTTCAAGATGTAAAAATGATCTCTTTAGCTTCCTTGAGTCCCCAGGAATGTAATGGAATGGTTACTTTGGCTTGAAATTTTCTGAAACGTTCTAACCAATTCAAGTTGAAGTGATAAAAAGTGGGAATTGGGAGATGGTGATGGAAGTGTTTCAGTTGGTGTTTAATGCATATAGTAGCTTAGTTATGATGTATGGGTTGTGGTGTGATGAAAAAAACAACAAGTGTTAGACTACTTGGCGATCACTTAGAGGGGGGTGAATAAGTGACTCTTTCTACACAATGAGTTTTTCAAAATATTTTTGAGTACGCGGAAGCCCACCGGATCGGTAGTCTACTTTGCACCATTCGATCAAAGGAAAGGTAGTATAAGCCTTGGAGCGTTTAATGATAAATTGAATTAGGATATGTATTGCAATCAAATTACTAAGATAAACCACACAAGTTCCAACAATTCAAGTTATACCCAATCACAATTCAAGACAAGTTCAATTGAATTTTGATGAACACTTACGATCACAAAATTCAATTGATCAATTAATGATAAATCGAAAAGTAAAGAATGTAAGGAAAGAAGAATGCAAACAGTTGATTAGGGAGTTCCCGCAGCTTTCGTGTCGTCCTCGCGGTCGGCCGGGTACGTCTCCCCCCAAATCGTCAAACGGACGATTTGAGCGATTTTATTAAAAACGCTTTAGTGCACAATTTACAAAGACTCGAATAACCCTATATTGAATCTAATGCAAATTGAGCGATGCAACCTCAACACCTCGCGAAGCTTCTACCTCTGATTCCAACGTTCCAATCTTGCACCGTCTTCGAACCGAAAACCCCCGCAACGAATGTCTAGCTGATTACGTCGCTTCCTCGATGTTGAACCTTCAAGATATCGCACAATCTTGAACCCTTGATGAGAACCCAAACCTCCAACGCAATTCAACCCGATCGCAATTCTGATTCACCGCGAATTTAACCGAACGTTATCCACCAAATCAACTAAGAACCCTTGATTGATCCCATACTCAACCTCAAATTGGAAGTGATTTGATAGAAGATGATGAACTTGTGTTGAATAAGTCTTTGATCCAAAATCTCTCTCAAATTTTGATCAAATGTGTTTTTCAGATGGATTATCATTTTTACAACAAAAACTCATATTGCTATTTATAGAGAAAATAGAATTGAGCAAATTTAGGCAAAACAGAACAGACTTGTATCGATGCATATGAAGGTTTGTATGGATACAAACCCTTTGACCAGCGTTCAAATGTGAAATTTTGACCTATGTATCGATACAAACACGTGTGTGTATCGATACATACATCAGTTTCTTGAAATCTTGACTGATATGTATCGAAGCATGCAAGCATGATTCGATACATCATGCACTCTCTAGTTTTCTGAGAGATATAGGTGTGTATCGATACATGCAAGCATGATTCGATACACAAGAGACTCTCTGCCCCTGAGACACCAGTTTTGTATCGATACAAACGAAGTATGTATCGATACAAAAAGCACAAAATCAGTCTGAAGTAGTTTCAGGACATTTGTATCGATACACATGTATATGTATCGATACATAATACCTAAAAATCAATTTTCCAAAGTTTAAAAATAGTTTTTCGCTGTCAAGTCATTTGTAATGTTGCCAAAATATCTTCCACTCTATTTTCATGTGTTTTGACAATTATTAAAACAAGGGAATGAACTGTTGCACTTACATTCTCCCCCTTTTTGATAATTGTCAAAACTTTGCATAAGCTAAACGAAGCCTATACCTAATGCCTATACCTAATATGCAATAAAATAGCAATATGTATACAGACGCAATTACATCAAGGCTAACCATAAGCACGCTCCCCCTGAGTTGATGCCATAATGCGTTTGATATGTTGATAATCAAGAATTCTTTCCTTAGCTTGTGCAATCCAAATCTCTCCCCCTTTGACAGTATTAAAAAGAAGAAGAGAACTCATTAGAAGTATCAAGTCCAAAACGTTTTTATCATGGTCATATCGTGCACTTACATTTGTCGAAATGCACTATATGATGAAAGTTCCTAATCAAAATAATTACATACAAAGATATGCCAAAATATATCAATGACGAATACCAAATATCATGATAAACATGGAATGTAGAATAACAAACCAAAACCAACTCATGAATATTGTAACACTTCGACACTTTACTCAAGTAACATATCCAAATATGGGACGAAATAAACAAAGCAATGCAACAAATGCATAATTTCATGTTGCCATATCATATTATAACGATGTTCATGAAGAAATGAAATATTTATAGCATTTATGCAACATGTTAGACTATAGACACATTAACAATGTTTCACACATTGCCATTTGATACATATGGACTTCAAGAATTATTACTTATCTTAAAGCAAAATTTTTGGAAATGAGCAAACATATGAATGTATTGAAATGCACTATTATGGTATGTTGATAATTGAAAAGACTTCACATAGGCATAAGCTTGTAAGGTTGAAGAAGAGAAGATAGAGATGATACTATTTGACCTTGTACCGTAGGGTGTTGATGCACTTTCCTTTGTATAAAACTCCAAGGTGCCGAGAAGTATGACATGTATATAAAGTGCATGCTTGATGTATGTTATTCTAGGTTAGAGATATCTAGGATCCCTAATTCCCCGCGAATATAGATAAAGGGATCCGTTGCAAGTGGCTTTGTAAAGATATCCGCAAGTTGGTTTTTCGATTCCACATGCTCAAAAATAACATCCCCTTTTTCTACATGATCGCGAAGAATGTGATGCCTAATCTCTATATGCTTAGTCCTTGAATGCAACACGGGGTTCTTTGTGAGGTTTATGGCGCTAGTGTTGTCACACATGATTGGAACACGTTGTAGTTTTAAATCGTAGTCGAGAAGTTGTTGTTTTAACCAAAGTATTTGGGAACAACAACTTCCGGCCGCAACGTATTCCGCCTCGGCGGTTGATAAAGCAACCGATACTTGCTTTTTGCTATGCCAACTTACCAAGCTATTACAAAATAGGTGACATGTTCCACTAGTACTCTTCCTATCCAACTTGCAACCGGCAAAGTCGGAATCGGAGTAACCTACCAAAGAACAATCATTCCCCTTAGAGTACCATAAGCCAAAGTTTGATGTTCCTTTTAAGTATTTTAAAATCCTTTTTACGGCTTTTAGGTGTGATTCTTTGGGGCATGATTGATACCTTGCACACATGCAAACACTAAACATAATATCCGGCCTAGATGCCGTTAAGTAGAGTAAGGATCCGATTATACCTCTATATTTTGTAATTTCCACATCTTTACCTTCTTCATCTTTGCTTAAAGCACATGTTGATGCCATGGGAGTCTCCATGTGTTTTGAATCCGTCATCTCAAACTTCTTAAGCAACTCAAGACAATACTTGGTTTGATATATAAAAGTTCCTTCATCTAGTTGCTTGATTTGTAAACCCAAGAAGTAAGTGAGTTCACCCATCATGCTCATCTCAAATTCTCCTTGCATAAGATTAGAAAAGCTCTTGACAAGAGATGGGTTAGTGGAACCAAAAATAATGTCATCAACATAAATTTGAACTAATAAGACATCCTTTCCCTTACGTTTAATGAAGAGTGTAGTGTCAACTTTTCCCCTTGAATATTCGTTTTTAATCAAGAACTTGCTAAGTCTATCATACCAAGCTCTAGGAGCTTGTTTAAGACCATATAGAGCTCTTTTTAATTTGAGAACATAATCCGGATGTTCATGATTTTCAAAACCGGGTGGTTGTTTAACATACACCAACAAAAAAATTCCCTAAAAAATAGTCTCTTCAAAAAAAAAATTGAAAAAGCCAAAAGGAAAAAGAAAGAGCCAAAGGGCAAAAGAAAAAGCCAAAAGGCAAAAGAAAGAGCCAAAGGGCAAAAACAGTGATAGAAAAGAACCACACAAAGACACATCCGGTTCTTATTTTCCGATAGATTCATCTTTCATGAAAACCATATCACCTTGTTGAGTTATACATCTCACCCATGTAATATGTTAGACTTATCTAGGATTTTGTGTAACTTAAACCGATGGTCCTTCAACAACTTTGAGGAACCGATTTATGTTCCCTTTTCAAACAAATATATTTTGTGGTACTTGAACTTATTCAAGTTCTATATCACTCCACTGTTGGGCATACTAGGTCTATGGGTATTAAGGTAATGCTTGATTGGCTCTAGTGCTAGTGGGAGATTGTTGGAGTAAGCCCTAGAGGCCAATACTTTAGTGCTTTATTTATTAATAATAATAGGCATTTCTTTATTATGTTTGTAACGTTCAAAATAATGAAGTCCCTAGAATAGAAAGTCCGTTTAATATTAAGTGTGACTTAATCATGAGATTACTTGACTCGAAATGGGGGCAGGTAAGAAAAAGGATCTTAGAGTGTCTCTTAACGCCTTTTTTTCTTCTCATCATAGTTATTCCACAAAGACTTGTCATGGTAAGGAAAAAGGGGAAACAAGCACACTTGGAGAGCGCAGTACAATGGATAGTTGTATGCTGCGTTCGGGAATCCATACGGTTACTTTTATGTGTAGCTTGCATTCTAAAATTTAAGCTATACCAGATGGATGTTAAGAGTGCGTTCCTGAACGGTTACTTGCATGAAGAGGTTTATGTTGAACAACCCAAGGGATTCATAGATCCAGATTTTCCAAAGCATGTGTACATATTGAAGAAGGCATTGTATGGTCTGAAACAGGCACCAAGGGCCTGGTATGAAAGGCATTGCACGATTTTTCGCGCTGATCATGAATCCATCAATAGTTTTCTCAAAAAAAGCTTACATAAAGAAAAACGATGGCAACAAAGAATGAAGAAAAATCTCAAAATCACAATACAGACTCAATCAAGCAAAATTAGTTAGTGGAAGAGCATATCCAAGCAAAAATAAGATGGATAGCGTTGAAAAGTACCTGAATAGGCCTCTGAATCGCTATGTTAGAAACTTGATTTTTCTTCACTTTTGAGCTTCAAATTTCTCTTGATTTCCTTGCGTTTTCAATGCTTTTGTTGTTGATTCTTTCTTCTGGGAACTTTTTGAGAAAGTTTGTGAAGAAAGTTTTGAGCTTTAGGCTTGATGTTAGAGTTTTGGAATTTTGAAGACAAAGATAAAATTTGATGAATTTGTGGCTGCCAATTTCGTCCCCTTTCTCTCTCTGAAGTTGTGTGTTTTTATATGTGATGTTTAGGGTTAGAATTCAGCTAGAGTGGAGCAAAAGAAAGGGTAAAAATGAGATAGTCAAAATGTGATTTTTTTGGTTTGCTTTTGTCACAATTTTTTGGTGGTGATGAGGTGGTGAGAGATGGAAGATTCTAGTGTTTTAATGATAAGGATGATGATGTGTTAATGATTGAGAGATTTTTTGAATTTTCTTTGATTTTTAAGGCAAAAGAAAAATGGTTAAATGTACATAAAATAATAAAAATCAATAATAAATAAACAAAATAAACATGCATGATGATGAATGATAATTTTGATTTTAATTTTATCATGGGAATGATGTTGATTAGAATGAGAAATAATGAAGAAAAAATGTTACTTGTTCATGAAGTAACCTAAAAATAAAAATGAGAAAGAAAATGCCAATAAGAGGAAACTTCATGAATAATAATTTATGAAAAATAATTAAATAAACCAAAGAAAATATTTTTATGAATTTTTGTAAAGAAATTATGCATTTTTATGGATTTTATGCAAAAATGTAAAAAGAAACTAAATTTTATTAATTAAAGGGCAAAATGAAAAAAATAAAAAATAAGGGGCAAAATTAGGGTATGACAATAGCCAGGACTTCTCGGATCTGGTCGTACTCGGCGTCGGTGATAGCTCCCTCTCTCCAGGAAGCACGCCTAGTCTGAACCCCGCACTGACCCTCCGGGCGGAATCCAAAAGTGGAATCAATAACGTCCGGGGAGTAGCTGACATAAACCCCCCGGACATAAGACATGTAGTCTCCATTGGCAAATGTCATACCATTGCCATAAAACTCCTCCACGATGGTCTTGTTGCACTCCCCCAACATGTTGTTGAAGGGTGCCCATCCGTATCCCGTAAGAATCTCCCGAACTCGTGGGACTGAGTCGAAAGCAGTGACCTCGATACCAATCTCCTGAACCAGCCCCTTCTCCCCAACAATAGCATGTTGCTTCTGAGTAACTCTACTCAAGAAGCGGGGAGGGGCAGACTGTGAAGCGGATCCTAATGTTCTGGATCGTTTTGGTGCCATAATTTGTGAAAGTGAAAAAAAGGTTTGATTTTTATAAAAAGTTTGGTTTTTTGTTGGGAAATTTGGTTGATGGAAGGTTTAGAACGTGTAGAAGAAGAAGAAGAATATGAGTTTTGGAGTTTTCTGAGAGTTAGGATTGTTGGTAAGTTTCTGGGTAAATTTGAGCAGAGTAACGGCGTGAAATTTTGATGTAAAAAGTGAAAAATTCGTGCTTTATTTATAGGCAACGTTCACTCATCGCAGCACGATGCATTGTATGGTACTGCGATGGTTTGCTGTTGAATTTTGAAAATTTGGTCGTTCACATCGCAGCACGATACGATACATCGTACTGCGATGGAATACCGTTGGTTTTGAAAAATTGAACGTTGTTCATCGTAGCACGATGGGGTGCATCGTGCTGCGATTGGCTGCCTTATTTTTATAAAAATTTGATTTTTCAACATTTTTCTCAAAAAAAAAATTTCTAGGTCTTTCTCTAAAAATGTGGTACTTTTATTTTTTCTAAAAATTAAAATTAAAAATTAAAAATGCGGAAATTTTAAAATAAAGCAATAAATTATACCTTGGGTTGCCTCCCAAGCAGCGCTTGTTTAGCCTCTCATTATCTTGAGGCATTTCCCCCATTACAGAGGATAGGTTCACATGTCTCTCTGTTGTGCTTCTTCGTTCCTGCTTGAAGCACTGGCCATTTTTTATTACAATCTTGGTAGGACCAGGTCTGTTTCACCATATTTTAAACTATCCGGTTGGCGACTTATTTACCGGTGCAGTTTCATAAAACACAGTAATTTCACCCCAAACTTATGTTCGTGCATGTCTTTCTCTTTTGCGCTTTCTTCCTGAGGAAGAAATTGTTCTTAGAGGTGATTTTACAGCCTGATTCTCTTGATTAAATTATTGCTTTTCTTGATGGCCTTTCTCTCCTTCTCTTTGTCACCTTTGCCAATGGTTCCTGTGTTTCTGAACCATTCCTGTAAACAGCCATTTACTTTGTTGCTTCCTATAGAAGCCTCAGTCAAATGATCCTCCTGACCATTGACTTTTTGGTTGCAGCTTCTCTTTTTCAATTCGCTCCATCCATCATCACTTTGGGAGTTTTCCTGTGAGAATGTTGTCTTTGATTTTTGTTGTTGCCAGCCTTTGTAATCCTTAGCTTTTGAGTACCTGTCTGCATGCACTTTAAACAAATACCTCAGTAGTACTGGATAAATATTTTTATTGTGGAACTATTTTTGGTTTGTCTCATGTGTCTTCGTCATTATGAAAATTCCCAGGTAAGTGAGATGGATCACAACGGATCGCTTAAATACCAAGACTTATCCTTAGCCAGAACTTTCACAGATCAAAATCCACAATCATCAACAAGATTTTTTGATTTTTTAATTTTTTTGCATTTTTGAACTTTTTTTTTTTGACAAGCTTAAATAAATCTAGTAAGGCTTTGTAAACACAATCCCCGGCAACGGCGCCAAAAACTTGACTACGGTCTGGCAAGTGCACTAGTATGTCGTCGAGTAATAATTCACACTCTAGGTGTCTAGAATGAGTTCGTATCCACAGGGATCGTGACGCAGCTTTACTAGCGTTATTTAAGTTTGTGATAGTTTGCATTCGCTTTGGTTTTTGAAAAGGTTTTTATAAAATAAGCGTAATGCTTTGCAGAAATATAAATGCAGAATGTATAAATATAGATTCAAGAAATATGAGGCTAGGTATGGTGGTTGGACTCCCTCCCTTCTTCATATTTGGCATGACCGGTGTATAACATAGTTACTTAGATTATTTTCGGCGGTGAATTATCCTTGTTGTAGTAATACCTTACTATTACACTATGTCTATTAAAGTTTCCCTACGTTAACAACTAAGGTACCTACGAGAGCCTAACCTCGATGTGTCACATATCTTAATTACTAAGTGAGTTGTTTATAAACACGCATTATAACCTTCACCAATTAACCTCTAGGTCCTAGTATCGGGTTGTTCATCTTCTAAGTGCTCAGATCACACCTAGTGCATGATTCCTCCTCTAACCGCTCAGTTCACGACTAGTTCAGGATGTTACCGTCTCTATACACCTAGCATTATTTACTACGAGTTCCGGACTATACCAAGTCAAAACCTGATATTAATTCTATGGGCGCTCCCGCTTATCCGGCCAGATTACGAGAATACGTTATTAAAGTGCACGAAAGTAAATAACAAACATAATTATTATAAGTAACTATGAGTAATTATTGTAAATAACAAATATCATTTATTATAACTTAGACTCAATCACAGACTCCAAACATTCATAGGGGAGTTCATCTTCTCCACCACAACCTAAGACATAAATTATAAAGACTACATATTTAAATTACAATAAATTATAACCTAAATACAAAAGCTTAAAGAAATCATACCTTGCTGAGTTAGTTTTCCCGTAAGGGGAGAAAACTATGCCCAATAAAGCTCCTCTGAACCTCTCCTTATAGTAGAGAGTGTTCCACTATTTCTGAATGAATAAAACAATGAATGGGAGGCTCTATTTATAGTTTTCGTAATGGGCCTCAGCAAGGTCATCGCAGTACGATGAGGCCATCATGCTGCGACGTGAAGATTCAGTTTATTTTTATAACTGATCCTGTGCATTTCATCAGCTTGGGCTCCAAGTTACTCCATCGTGCTGCGATAGCACACATTGTACTGCGATGGAAGATTTTCTTCAGATTTATTGCTTCTGATTTCTTGGCGAACAAGCAGCTCCCATTGTGGCACGATGGGAGCCATCGTGCTGCGATGGCATGCTGATTTTCTTCACTTTTTGGGCTTTTTCTTGTCTTTTCACATCTTGGACTCTGTCTTGATGCTTTTTCTTGCTTTTGTAGGTTTTCCTTCGTATTTGGGTCTGTCTTGGTCATTTTACTACTAATAATAATACTAAAAATGACGTAGAAATTCCTGTCATCAGGTACAGACCAACAACAAAAGGAATGCTAGGAGCTGCTCAAAAGAAAATAGGCACCCTTCAAGAAATATTCCGTAGTGCAGGTTTCGACTATGAGGGCCACATAGCAATGATGGTAGATGAAGAAGACAAAGATGTGCTCAACTTGGGTCACCAATGTACTCCTGATGAAGTCCTCCGCAATTGGAAAGCCTGGGAGATTCCGGAAGTTGTTTTAAAGTAATTTACTTGTTTTCCTTGAAAAATAGCCCTTGCTTTGCCCAAGGCAATTGGTTTTCTTTTGTAGGGCACCCCTCGTGTTTTAAAGTTTATCATCAATAAAAATGCATGTTTATGTACCTCAAAACTTATTCCTTTTCATTTCTTTTATTTTTTTTTTCTTTTAAAGAAAATGGCAGCATTTCAATTATTCTAAAATAAAAATCACCATCATGCAGATCCACAAACAAACCCATTGAAACTAACACCGTTATCATCCCTATCGACTTTGAGTTTCCCATCAACCAAGCCGAAGAAGGCGATGAAGACGATTGTGAGCTTCCCGAAGGGCTAGCCTGTCTCTTGGAACAAGAAGAGAAAGAGATTCAACCACACCAAGAGCCTATAGAAGTGATCAACTTAGGGACTGACGAGGATAAGAAAGAGATCAAGATAGGATCCTCCTTGAAAGAAGACGTAAAAAGAAGATTGGCCAGTCTGCTACAAGAGTACGGGGACGTGTTCGCTTGGTCATATCAAGATATGCTGGGATTGGACACCGACATAGTCGTGCATAGGCTACCACTTAGACCTGAGTGCCCGCCGGTAAAGCAAAAGTTGAGAAGAACAAGGCCTGACATTGCTCTTAAGATTAGAGAAGAGGTCAAAAAGCAATTTGATGCGGGGTTTTTAGCAGTTTCCAAGTACCCACAATGGGTAGCTAACATTGTGCCGGTCCCGAAGAAAGACGGCAAAGTCAGAATGTGTGTGGATTATCGAGACTTGAATCGGGCAAGCCCAAAAGATGACTTCCCTCTGCCTCACATTAATGTTTTGGTTGACAACACAGCTCAATATTCAGTTTTTTCCTTCATGGATGGCTTTTCGGGGTACAACCAAATCAAGATGGCTGCGGAGAACATGGAGAAAACCACTTTCATTACCCCGTGGGGCACCTTTTGTTACAAGGTCATGCCTTTTGGTTTGAAAAATCCAGGGGCAACATATCAAAGAGCAATGGTGACTCTCTTCCATGACATGATCCATAAGGAGATAGAGGTGTATGTTGATGACATGATCGCCAAATCTCAAGAAGAAGAAGACCACTTGGTCCATCTGCAAAAGCTTTTTGCTCGCTTAAGAAAATTCAAGTTACGGTTGAATCCCAACAAGTGCACCTTTGGTGTCAGATCGGGGAAGTTATTAGGATTCATTGTCATCCAAAGGGGAATTGAAGTAGATCCCGACAAAGTCAAAGCCATACAAAACATGCCTGCGCCAAGGACAGAGAAAGAGGTGCGTGGATTTTTGGGGAGATTGAACTACATTGCCCGTTTCATCTCACATCTTACTGCCACTTGTGAACCTATCTTCAAACTGCTAAGAAAAGATCAAGCCATTGAATGGAATGAAGACTGCGAAAAGGCGTTCGACAAGATTAAGGAGTACCTGCAAGAACCACCAATATTGACACCCCCAGTTCCTGGGAGGCCCCTCCTTATATACCTGATGGTACTAGAAGGATCAATGGGTTGTGCGCGATGGCAAATGCTACTATCCGAATACGATATCCAATATGTCGCTCAAAAGGCAATCAAAGGGAGTGTTTTGTCTGAACATCTTGCCCACCAACCATTTGAGGAGTACCAACCTATACTGTTTGACTTCCCAGATGAAGACATCATGGTCTTGAACTACAAAGAACCTATAGGGGATGACGAAGGACCCGAACCAGGCGCTCGGTGGAAACTCGCCTTTGACGGAGCTTCAAATGTTGTGGGGCACAGGATTGGAGCTGTTTTAATATCACCGAGAAATGGATATACTCCTTTCACCGCAAGATTATGCTTTGATTGTACAAATAATATAGCAGAGTATGAAGCGTGCATTATGGGTCTTGAGGCAGCAATTGACTTAAGGATCAAAATCTTAGAAGTGTTTGGGGATTCAACATTGGTCATCTACCAAATAAAAGGAGAATGGGAAACACGACATCCCAAGTTAATCCCATACCGAGCTTACATCATGGAATTGATAAAGCACTTCGATGAAATCACCTTCCATCATTTCCCTAGGGAAGAAAATCAAGTGGCGGACGCTTTGGCTACATTATCATCAATGTACAAAGTGAACTTCCACAATGAAGCGCCCCTCATCAAGGTGGAACGAAAAGTTGAACCAGCAGTGTGCACGGTGGCCGAAGGAGGACTCGATGGTGAGCCTTGGTTCTACGACATCAAGCGGTATCTCGCAAAGCAAGAGTATCCGAAAAACGCCTCATCCATTGACAGGAAGACTTTGAGGAGATTAGCATCGCAGTTCTTCTTGAACGGAGAAGTACTCTACAAGAGAAATCATGACATGGTTTTGCTCCGGTGTGTCGACAAGAGGGAAGCAGACCTTCTCATCACAGAAATTCATGAGGGATCTTTTGGAACCCACGCTAATGGGCATGCAATGGCAAAGAAAATCCTAAGGGCAGGCTATTACTGGCTAACCATGGAAGCCGATTGTTTTCGTTACGTCAAGACATGTCACAAATGCCAAATTTTTGCCGATAAAGTGCACGTGCCACCAACTCCTTTGAACGTCTTAACAGCACCATGGCCTTTCTCCATGTGGGGAATAGACATGATCGGAATGATCGAGCCAAAGGCCTCTAATGGACACCGGTTCATCCTAGTTGCTATCGATTATTTCACCAAATGGGTTGAAGCTGCCTCTTATGCAAATGTGACAAAACAAGTGGTTGTTCGGTTCATAAAAAAGGAGATAATTTGCCGCTACGGTATTCCCAACAAGATTATCACAGATAATGGATCAAACTTAAACAACAAGACAGTGAAAGAATTGTGCGAAGACTTCAAGATTGAACACCACAATTTGTCACCTTACCGACCAAAGATGAACGGCGCCGTAGAAGCAGCCAACAAAAACATCAAGAAAATCATTCAAAAGATGGTAAAAACCTACAAGGACTGGCACGAGATGCTTCCTTACGCCTTGCACGGCTATAGAACGACAGTCCGCACTTCTGCTGGGGCAACTCCTTTTTCCCTGGTATACGGCATGGAGGCAGTACTTCCGATTGAAGTGGAAATCCCTTCATTAAGGGTCTTGATGGAAACTAAATTGGAAGAAGCTGAATGGGTTCAAACTAGGTTCGACCAACTAAACCTCATCGAAGAGAAGCGCTTAACGGCATTGTGTCACGGTCAGTTGTATCAAAAGAGGCTCAAAAAGGCTTTTGACAAGAAGGTTCGTCCTCGAGAGTTCCGAGAAGGAGATATGGTGTTGAAGAAGATACTGGCCATTCATAAGGATCCACGTGGAAAATGGACACCTAACTATGAAGGGCCGTATGTTGTGAAGAAGGCCTTCTCAGGCGGAGCGTTAATAATCACCACCATGGACGGAGAAGAACTCCCGCTTTCGGTGAACGCTGACGCAGTCAAGAAATATTATGCCTAGAAAAAGAAAGACAAAATAAAAAGCTCGCTAAGTCGAAAACCCGAAAGGGCGATTTAGGCAATAGAGAGCGCCCCGGTGGACTGAAAACCCGAAAGGGCGGTCCATGCAAAAATTAGGGGCACCAAAACAGGAAACATTCCCGATGGGCTGAAAACTCAAAAGAGCAGTCCATGCAAAAATTAGGGATTTATCAAAAGAAAAAGGCAAATGACTGCAAACGCCGGCCTCACAACAAAAGCTTAGGCGAGAAGAATCAGTCTAATCATTGACTTCAGAGGCAGAGGTTTGGTAATTTTGAAGTCATAGGGAGGATAATGGGCGTTATTCACTTCATGTTGACATTTTTATCTTTGTCAAGTAATTTTCTCTTATAGGAATTACATCCTTGTGTATTATTACCCATCCAAGGGTCAATATTCGATCAATAAAATCTCTTTGAATTCCTCTCGTTCTCATTTTTATGCTTATTCATAAAATGCTGCTTTATTTGATAATGCATTAAAACACGAAAATTTTCAAACACAAAAAGTTTTTCAAGGAACAATTCTTACTGTTAAATAATCAAAGAAGATCCTTGGTTTCCGAATTTGCATCCAATGTCCAAATTTCATCATCAATCATTACAATCTGCCAAATACAAAGTTCACCCTCCTCAAATAGGGGCAAAAGCACAACACAAAACACAAGTGGAGTATCATGAGCATCTCTAGACAAATCTCGCAGTTGAGAGATAATCAAAGATTCGGGTGTCGAGAGAGAGAAAGGGTTCTCTACCAACTCCGGTTTGGTTACTTCAAAAAAGGGATGAAACAAAGAGCAATCTCTACCAATATATCATTTCATACATGCATTTCATACGACATACATCTCAAAACATATCATGCATTCAACCCAAAAAGAACATCATGCATAAACAAATGCATATGCACAAAACATGCATACATGGCATGCGGAAAGACTATCACCTTATCCTAGGGATCCTTTATCTCGACAGAAAAAGTCCATTGACTTCCCCAATAGGTAACCTTTCCCTAGAACATCCCTAGGTAACCTTTCCCTAGAACATCTTATGATCTTTGCCCAATAGGTAACCTTTCCCTAGGTAACCTTTCCCCAATAGGTAACCTTTCCCTAGGTAACCTTTCCCTAGAACATCTGATCTTTGCCCCCGAGCAAATTTATATCCAAGTAACTTCTCTAGAACATCCCCAACTCGGAGTTGTCTTATACGATGTGTTAAACCCATCAGAAGGTGTCAAACTCTCATGACCTAGAGCAAATCAATTAAACCTTCAATCTTTGTCCGGCTCGCCGAACCTGCGACAATGTATCTTCATCTTTGTCTGGCTCGCAAGCCTGCGATACTGTATCTTCATCTTTGTCCGGCTCGCAAGCCTGCGACACTATATCTTCATCTTTGTCCGGCTCGTCGAGCCTGCGACAATGTTTCTTCATCTTTGTCCGGCTCAGAAGCCTGCGACAATTTATCTTCATCTTTGTCCGGCTCAGAAGCCTGCGACAATTTATCTTCATCTTTGTCCGGCTCGCAAGCCTGCGACAATGTATCAATCTTTGTCCGGCTCAAAAGCCTGCGACAATTTATCTTCATCTTTGTCCGGCTCGCAAGCCTGCGACATTGTATCTTCAATCTTTGTCTGGCTCAGAAGCCTGCGACAATTTATCTTCATCTTTGTCCGGCTCGCAAGCCTGCGACAATGTCTCTTCATCTTTGTCAAGCTCGCAAGCCTGCGACAATGTATCAATCTTTGTCCGGCTCAGAAGTCTGCGACAATTTATCTTCATCTTTGTCCGGCTCGCAAGCCTGCGACACTGTATCTTCAATCTTTGTCCGGCTCAGAAGCCTGCGACAATTTATCTTCATCATTGTCCGGCTCGCAAGCCTGCGACACTGTATCTTCAATCTTTGTCCGGCTCAGAAGCTTGCGACAATTTATCTTCATCTTTGTCCGGCTCGCAAGCCCGCGACAATGTCTCTTCATCTTTGTCCGGCTCGCAAGCCTGCGACAAGTCATCTTCATCTTTGTCCGGCTCTTATGCCTGCGACAATTTATTCTTTAGTTTCGTCCAGCTCTTATGCCTGCGGCAATTTATCCTTTCAGTTATGTCCGGCTCTTACGCCTGCGATAATTTATGTTTTCCAGTTCTGTCCGACTCTTACGCCTGCGATAATTTATCCTTCCAGTCTAAGAACCCTTCAGGGCAACGACTTGTCTTTAGATTTACGCATCCGCCGAGGCGGTAATCTGTTCACAGTCAAAATTCTCGCTTCTCTGGACAAAATTTGGGGTCTTCATATATTTAACTATCTTTCATCATCAGAATGCGAGGACTGACGTCACTCATCTCTCTTGATTAAAGATATTTAAATAGGGACAGCTGTCATACCTTAAATTTTGCCCACTCTCTTGTTCATCGGGTCTTTTATCATTAATGCAAATCTTATATTTTGCATTTGTTGACAAGGGCAAATTCCTTATTTGATATTAATTTAAATAAATGATTCTAATTTTTGTGTTTTGTGAGAAATGTTTCAACGAAAATGGTCTGGATATTCGATGGTAATACTCTGGACACAACTTAAACACAAGCAAAGACGCAGTCTTGGAGCGCAAAAATTAAAGAGTCAAGTAAATAAACAACCAGAGTGATCTAGATAAAATTCTTAAAGATCTTCTAAGAAATTTAGTAACATCTATGAGTTTGACACCTTTACAACTCATCATGAGTTGTCATCAACTAAGGCCAAAATGAACAGAGTGGTCTGGGTGAGTAAAACACTCATAAACTACTTCTAGAGTACTCTGGATGCAACCAAAGTGGTCTGGACATGTTTTGCATAAGGGGACAAGAATTTAGCAATATCTATGAGGTGTCCACCTTTACAACTCATAATGAGTTGTCATCTACTAGGACCAAAACGACCAGAGTGGTCTGGATGAGTAAAACACTCATAGTCTGCCTCTAGAGTGCTCTAGATGCATCCAGAATGGTCTAATCTTTCTCTAAAAGTATGAACTCAATAATTGGGTTCCAAGCTTCTCAAAACTCTATAAATAGAGGAAGGCTTCATGAGAAAGAGAGGAGAGCTTTACAAAGAAAAAGTTACTATGCAAAATTGTTGAAAGAAAAATCCAACAAATCATAAACTCTCCCAAAAATTAAAGTGTTCATCATATTCACTCATCTTGTTCTTCCTCCATCATAAACCACACACCATCACTTTTATCCACCATAAACCACAAACAACCACCTCCCTCCACCACAAAATCATCACCTTCACCACCTTCAACCATATTAAAATAACCCACACAATCTTTTTCAACACAACCACAAACATCAATCCCACTCATAATCAACTTCATCTCCTTCATCCAAAGCTTGTTGTTCATATCACTCAAAGTGTTCATCACACTCAAACCTTCATCTTTCACTGTAAATTTCTCTTCTCCTTTAACTCTTAAACCTTCATCACCTTTCACACACACACTCGCGCTAACTAAATAAATATTTCCTTAACATTTATTAATTCAGCTCTAACCATCCAGAAATTTCTGGTCCATTGGTTTTATTTATTTATTTATTTATCTTTGCTAACCATCCAGAAATTTCTGGTCCATTGGTTTTTATTTATTTATTTATTTATCTTTGCTAACCATCCAGAAATTTCTGTTCCATTGGTTTTATTTATTTATTTATTTATTTATCTTTGCTAATCATCCAGAAATTTCTGGTCCATTGGTTTTTTTTATTTATTTATTTATCTTTGCTAACCATCCAGAAATTTCTGGTCCATTGGTTCCTTTATTTTTTATCTTTTCTAACCATCCAGAAATTCCTGGTCCATTGGTTATTTATTTATTTATCTATCTTTACTAACCATCTATAAATTTCCGGTCTTTCACTTTTATTAATCATGTACTAACTATTTCCAAAGTTCTATGTTCCTTTTTAACTAATGTATCCAAAGAAATATGGTCATAATCATCATTCTCCAAATATTTTTTTTTTCAAGACCTTAAAATCAAATTCAACTCATCAAATGAAGTTTTCGCCTTTGTGAAGTGAAAAATAATCAAAACAAACTTCTTTTCACTTTTTGCCTCCGCGCGCCAAAAAAATCATCAAAAACAACCTTTTTTAATAAAATCAATTTTGGCATTTTTGCGCACCAAAAATAATAAAATCAAACTTTTCATCAAATCAATTTTTTTGCCTCCGCGCGATTAAAGAAAATAATAAACCAAAAACAAGTGTTTTCATCAAATAAATTGTGTGCCTTTGTGTTCAAAAACAAACCAATCTCTTCAAAACAAACGAGTTTTATCCTTTCTAACGTGATACAAACAACGCTTAAGCCTCTCACGCCGAGCATACAAGCATACGTTTAACCACTAGGATGCGACTTAAAACATCGTTTACAAAAAAATCAAAACAATTTTCTTTTCGCAAATAAAATCAACCAACGCACAAACATTTTCTACGCTAAAGAACTACGTAGCTTTGATTTTCCCATTGCACTCGGGAATACGTAGGAGCGGGATCCAACAACCGTCAAGCACAATAATAACAAACTAACTTTTTTCCCACTTGTAAATATATTAATAATTAACGAAAAACATGCAAACAAATTCCAAACACTTTTCAACCCTAAGCTAACAAGAAGGTTCCCGTTGAGTACAACGGATGTGAGGGGTGGTAATACCTTCCCCTCGCATAATCGACTCCCGAACCCGGAAATGGTTGCGATGACCATCTTTCCGTTGCTTTTAAGGTTTTATCGATATTTTCCTTTTCCTACGGGAATGAATAAAGTTCGGTGGCGACTCTGTGTTTTATTTCGCGCGTACGTACGCTCCGGGCGTTTTTCGCGGCGCGACAGCTGGCGTAGGAGCGGGAATGAATAAAGTTCGGTGGCGACTCTGTGTCATTTCGAGCGTACTTACGCTCCGGGGCATTTTTCGCGGCGCGACAGTGTTAACTCTGCGTATCACGTGTCCCTAAAAAATGTTACATAAGCTTTTTTATAAAGTTGACAACCATTTTTAATGCCAGGGACCAAAATGACTAACGAATTGCAGGTTCAAGGACTATTTTGTATTTTTTCTTGAGTTAGGGACTATAATGACAACGAGTTGAATATCCAGGAACCAAAATGATTGTTTTCCCGTCCCTCGTGCCAACTCAACAAGCTGATGTGTGTCCAAAAAAATGATACGTCGGCTTTTTTGTTGAGTTAACGGCTAACTTAACGGCAGGGGACTAAACTGACTAACGGAATGCAAATTCAGGGACTATTTAGTAGTTTTTCCTCAGTGGGGGGCCAAAATGACAGCAAGTTGAATATTAAGAGACCAAGTTGTTTCCCCTATCATTAAAGTGAGTTGAGTCTACCTTTGTCAAAGAAAAATATCACTTTCCTTTTTTTTTTCTTCTTCTTTTTATAAGTTCTCGAATCACCTTCTTTTTAAATACGTTCTGTAAGTGCACCAGTTCACCCTCATGTTTTAATAATTGTCAAAACACATGAAAATAGAGTATAACATATTTTGGCAGCATTACAAATGACTTGACAGCGAAAAACTATTTTTAAGCTTTGAAAAATTGATTTTTAGGTATTATGTATCGATACATATACATGTGTATCGATGCAAATGTCCTGAAACTACTTCAGACTGATTTTGTGCTTTTTGTATCGATACATACTTCGTTTGTATCGATACAAAACTGGTGTCTCAGGGGCAGAGAGTCTCTTGTGTATCGAATCATGCTTGCATGTATCGATACACACCTATATCTCTCAGAAAACCAGAGAGTGTATGATGTATCGAATCATGCTTGCATGCTTCGATACATATCAGTCAATATTTCAAGAAACTGATGTATGTATCGATACACACACGTGTTTGTATCGATACATAGGTCAAAATTTCACATTTGAACGCTGGTCAAAGGGTTTGTATCGATACAAACCTTCATATGTATCGATACAAGTCTGTTCTGTTTTGCCTAAATTTGCTCAATTCTATTTTCTCTTTAAATAGCAATATGAGTTTTTGTTGTAAATAATGAGAATCCATCTGAAAAACACATTTGATCAAAATTTGAGAGAGATTTTGGATCAAAGACTTATTCAACACAAGTTCATCATCTTCTATCAAATCACTTCCAATTTGAGATTGAGTATGGGATCAATCAAGGGTTCTTAGTTGATTTGGTGGATAACGTTCGGTGCAATTCGCGGTGAATCAGAATTGCGATCGGGTTGAATTGCGTTGGAGGTTTGGGTTCTTATCAAGGGTTCAAGATTGTGCGATATCTTGAAGGTTCAACATCGAGGAAGCGAGGTAATCAGCTAGACGTTCGTTGCGGGGGTTTTCGGTTCGAAGACGGCGCAAGATTGGAACGTTGGAATCAGAGGTAGAAGCTTCGCGAGGTGTTGAGGTTGTATCGCTCAATTTGCATTAGATTCAATATAGGTGTATTCGAGTCTTTGTAAATTGTGCACTAAAGCGTTTTTAATAAAATCGCTCAAATCGTCCGTTTGACGATTTGGGGGGAGACGTACCCGGCCGACCGCGAGGACGACATGAAAGTCGGGGAACTCCCTAATCATCTCTTGTGTTCTTCTTTCCTTACACTCTTTACTTTTCGAATTATCATTAATTGATCAATTGAATTTTGTGATCGTAAGTGTTCATCAAAATTCAATTGAACTTCTATTGAATTGTGATTGGGTATAACTTGAATTGTTGGAACTTGTGTGGTTTATCTTAGTAATTTGATTGCAATACATATCCTAATTCAATTTATCATTAAACGCTCCAAGGCTTATACTACCTTTCCTTTGATCGAAGGGTGCAAAGTAGACTACCGATCCGGTGGGCTTCCGCGTACTCGAAAATATTTTGAAAAACTCATTGTGTAGAAAGAGTCACTTATTCACCCCCCTCTAAGTGATCGCCAAGTAGTCTAACAAGTGGCATCAAGAGCCCGGTTCGATTTTAAACGATTAAACCGAGTAATTTGTGCCTATTATTAGAGAACATGGCGTTTGCACCCAAAGGGGCTTATAATAGGGCTCCTATATTAAATGGAGACCATTTCGATTATTGGAAAAGTAGTATGCGCATACACATCAATTCTTTTGATGGTGAAGTGTGGAATGCTATTGAGAACGGTCCGTTTGTTCCGACAAACACCGATCCTAATGGCATTGTCACCCATAAGCCTATGGCACAATGGACGGAGGATGATATGAAAAAGGTCAATTACGATGCAAAGGCACAAAACATACTTATTTCATCCCTTGGGATTGAACAATTTTATCATGTGTCGCATTGTTCAACGGCCAAAGAAATGTGGGATACATTAGTTACTCATTTTGAGGGTACTAATGAAGTCAAAATATCCAAGATAAACACCTTAACTCAAGAGTTCGAATTGTTTCATATGCAAGATGGTGAAACCATTGCGGATATGCAACAAAGATTTGTAAAAATTACCAACAGGTTACATGGTCTAGGTAAACCAATCACAAATCAAGATGCTACTAATAAGATTTTGAGATGTCTTAACAGGTCATGGCAACCAAAGGTCACCGCAATCAAAGAAGCGAATGATCTTACAACTTTGAGTCTCACAACCTTATTTGGTAAGCTAACGGAACATGAACAAGTGCTCAATTTGTTGGAAAAGCATGAGAAAGGTGAGAAAAAGGAGAAACACAACGAAAAGGAAAAAGAAAAGGATAAGAGGTCCATTGCTCAAAAGGCCTCCAAATCCAAGTCCAAAAAGGTTGAGCAAGTGGAGAGTAGCTCAAGCGAAGACGATTCCGATGATGAGGAAATGGGACTCTTCGTTCGACGCTATAATAGATATGTGAAAAAGAATGGGATAAGACATTCCGATGACAATCTTAAGAAGTTTCGGAAAGATAGTGGTTACCGCCGGAAGAATGAGGATGCTAGGTACTCCAAGAAAGGGGCATGCTATGAGTGTGGCCAAGTTGGTCATTTCAAACCGGATTTCCCTAAGCTCAAGAGAAAAGAGAAGGAGTCATCATCATTCAAAGGAAGGAGCAAAGGCAAAGGTAAGAAAGCCTATGTTGCATGGGAAAACGGAAGCTCATCTTCCTCTTCATCATCAAGCTCTAGCTCAAGTGGTGAAGATGTATTGGCAAATGTTTGCTTGACATCCTATGATCGCAAGAAACTTGCTCCCAAAAAGGTAAATCAAAATCCCTCTAACTCATATACGCTTTTGGAATATCATGAGTTGCAAGTCGCTTTTGAAAAGTTACACAAAGAAACTAAAGAGGCTTTTCAACGACTAAAAGGTTTAATGCAAGTTAATAAATACCTTGAGGCAAAAGTTTCGGAAACGGAGCTTGAGTTGAAAGCCCTCAAAGAGTCTATGATTCAAAAACCTCTTGCGACTTTTGATAGTTATGGTAACGATAGGACCGGATGTGATGGATGCTTTTACTTATATAGAGACTTGCGAAAGTTACAAGATAAGCTAAAAGAACCATCCAAGCCGGAGATTACTTTTGCGGTTGATCCATCTAAATTCAACAAATCATTAAAACCTAGAAATAAAAAGTATAAATTTGTTGAAAAGGATCCTAAGAAAAGTAATCCTCATATCGTTTGTCATTATTGTTGTGACAAGGGTCATACTATTGCAAAATGCCACGCTCGAAAAATCTTGGTGCCAAAAGGCAAATTGCAATGGTTACCTAAGTTAGGCAATAATGGTGCTACTAACCAACTAGGACCCAACATGAGTTGGGGACCTATTTCAAATGTCTAAGTATGTAGGAAAGTGTCTTGAAACCATTGACGAGAGACACCGACAACAATGGAGTTCAAGACATATGAAGAAGTAAAGTGATGAGAAAAGCTTCAACTCGACATTTGCAAGGTTATGGAAATTGATCACTTCCTACATCTAACACTTAAGGGAAGATTCTATTCTCTATCTTTGCTTTTATATTTTTTTACTTAGCATTTGTACATTGTTTTCATATACATATACCTTTTCATCTTAATATGAAGTTTGTATTGATAGTTGTCTAATCCTCCATTTCCAAGAATTTTGCTCAAAAGTATTAATAAGTTTTTGAGACTCATACGTTTAAAATGGGGTTTTGACAAAAATCATTACAATTGACATATTAAGTTCATACGTAGTTTGTATATGTTTGTTTTTGCTCTTATATGTGACTTTGTGTGCATACATAGACATATATTTTCATATGAACAATTTTGGTACTTTGATTCATTTATGTGGATGCCTTATCATGCATATATGGTTTAACATGTGTTCTCATGTTATAATGTGCTTTGGTTTTGTTTTTGCTCACATACATAAGTATGTACCTTGTTGCTTATATGTGTTACATACATACATGATTATTATGGAAGTCATAATTTTTTTAAAACCTATAAGCTCATGTGTTTTGAGAAAAATTGAAAATAATGCATTTTGGATCGATACAAATAAACTTTGTATGGATACATGTTAGTTATTCTGCAAATTTTCAAAATGAACTGATATGTATCGATACATATGATGCTTGTATCGATAAATAACTCTTCAAATTGGACAGACACGGTCTCATGTATCGATACATGCTAGCAGAAAACTGACTTGTATCGATACAAACATACAAACACGTGAAAACACCTTTTATGGATCAATTTTCATTCATTCATTCATCAAACTCCAAAACCTTCTTCTTCTACACGAGAAACACTCTCAAAACCCTCATTCCCAAATTTTCAATCTCCCTCAAACTCAACCAAAACTCACAAAACTTGACCCTAAACCACTTCAAATTCATTACCCATTCACATTCCTTCATCAATTTCGTGGTTCAAGCTTCATAATCTCTACATTCAAGACAAGGGTTTCTTCAATTTTGGTTGTGAAATTTCTTCAAGTTCTACATCAAAATTCAAGGTAATTCGTTCTATTTCTCACTCTCCTAGAAATGGCACCAAAGACTAAGGCTAGAAAAGAAAAGGAAGTAGGAAATAGTAGCAATGATGTTCCAAATCTTGGACTTAGGGAAGAAGAATTTGTTCACAAGGATTGCATTACCACTTATACGCAATATTGTAGAACTAGGAGCATTTTGCCTCAGAAATCCGTTAATACTGAAACACTTAGAAATCTGCGTCTCGATGATATTGCGGAAATTCTTGAAAACGAACAACTTGACACTTTTTGTGATTTGCAAACCAAATATAATGATACTTTGGTTAGGATATTCTATGCTGGGTTGCAGGAGAGAAATGGTGCTGAATTTAAATTTTGTTGGGGACGTAAGGTTTATAGGTTTAATGCAACTATGTGGTTTGACTTGTTTGGAATGAGTACCGGTAGTAGGATAACCGGAGAAGATCTTTTGGCCTATTATGAATCTAGCCAGGTTGATTATGATTCTAATGTCTTGATCTCCTCCAACACTAGAAATGGAAATATTCCAGAAACTATGGGAACCGGAAAATTAACTATGAATGCTAGAGTGATTTATTGGATTGTAAGTCACATATTGCATCCTAAGAGTGCAAGTTCTAGAATGGATAGGAAAGACATTGATCTCATGTTTTTGCTAATGGAAGACCAAAAAGTTGATTGGCCTTTTTATATTGTGAGTAGAATGTTCGACTTGAGGAACTCTAGCCGTGATCAAAGCTTTGGATATTGTAGTTTGATAGCTAGCATCTTGAGAAAGTTTAAGCTTGGCCAAAACCTTCCCATTGAGTACACTACCCTTGGAAGGTTACAAAAATTTAGTGATACTCAAATGGCAAAGATGAATTGGACCTTAAATGTTGACAATGTCTATGTCTACCATGGTCAAGAGGAAGAAAATGTGGATCAAGCTGCTGCTCCAAGAGGTAGGAGACCAAGAAGAAATGCTAGGCAAGGTGAAGGTGAAGGTGTAGGTCAAGGTGAAGAAGGCGGCAATTGGAATGAAATGATGGGCATGCTAAGGAATATGAGCATGCAACAAACCACCTTCTACAATGAGTACACTCAAAACTACCAAACCCAAAGTGCTAGAATTGAAGAGTTGTACACCAACACCAATGATCTCCGAACCTATGTGACTACTCGCTTTGATGAGATGCAAGCTCAGATGCATGGCTACTATCAACCTAACCCTCCTCCTAACCCGGACAACATGGATGAATGATGATAATATTTGACTTTGTTTTCATTGCATTTTATTTTCTTTTTCCGCATGAACAATTTTATTTTAGTTATTTCATATGACTTTCTTTATTTCGATTTGGTTGTACGGATAATTTCTTATGTTGTCATGTTTTGGACAACATTACATTTTGGTTTGTATGACTTGGTATTTTGGATAATTTTGTTTGTATGGATAATCATGTTATGTTTATGCATTTGTTGCATTGCTTTGTTTATTTCGTCCCATATTTGGATATGTTACTTGATTAAAGTGTCGAAGTGTTACAATATTCATGAGTTGGTTTTGGTTTGTTATTCTACATTCCATGTTTATCATGATATTTGGTATTCGTCATTGATATATTTTGGCATATCTTTGTATGTAATTATTTTGATTAGGAACTTTCATCATATAGTGCATTTCGACAAATGTAAGTGCACGATATGACCATGATAAAAACGTTTTGGACTTGATACTTCTAATGAGTTCTCTTCTTCTTTTTGATATTGTCAAAGGGGGAGAGATTTGGATTGCACAAGCTAAGGAAAGAATTCTTGATTATCAACATATCAAACGCATTATGGCATCAACTCAGGGGGAGCGTGCTTATTGTTAGCCTTGGTGTAATTGCGTCTGTATACATATTGCTATTTTATTTGCATATTAGGTATAGGCTTAGTTAGCTTATGCAAGGTTTTGACAATTATCAAAAAGGGGGAGAATGTAAGTGCACCAGTTCACCCTCATGTTTTAATAATTGTCAAAACACATGAAAATAGAGTAGAACATATTTTGGCAACATTACAAATGACTTGACAGCGAAAAACTATTTTTAAGCTTTGAAAAATTGATTTTTAGGTATTATGTATCGATACATATACATGTGTATCGATACAAATGTCCTGAAACTACTTCAGACTGATTTTGTGCTTTTTGTATCGATACATACTTCGTTTGTATCGATACAAAACTGGTGTCTCAGGGGCAGAGAGTCTCTTGTGTATCGAATCATGCTTGCATGTATCGATACACACCTATATCTCTTAGAAAACCAGAGAGTGCATGATGTATCGAATCATGCTTGCATGCTTCGATACATATCAGTCAAGATTTCAAGAAACTGATGTATGTATCGATACACACACGTGTTTGTATCGATACATAGGTCAAAATTTCACATTTGAACGCTGGTCAAAGGGTTTGTATCGATACAAACCTTCATATGTATCGATACAAGTCTGTTCTGTTTTGCCTAAATTTGCTCAATTCTATTTTCTCTTTAAATAGCAATATGAGTTTTTGTTGTAAATAATGAGAATCCATCTGAAAAACACATTTGATCAAAATTTGAGAGAGATTTTGGATCAAAGACTTATTCAACACAAGTTCATCATCTTCTATCAAATCACTTCCAATTTGAGATTGAGTATGGGATCAATCAAGGGTTCTTAGTTGATTTGGTGGATAACGTTCGGTGCAATTCGCGGTGAATCAGAATTGCGATCGGGTTGAATTGCGTTGGAGGTTTGGGTTCTTATCAAGGGTTCAAGATTGTGCGATATCTTGAAGGTTCAACATCGAGGAAGCGAGGTAATCAGCTGGACGTTCGTTGCGGGGGTTTTCGGTTCGAAGACGGCGCAAGATTGGAACGTTGGAATCAGAGGTAGAAGCTTTGCGAGGTGTTGAGGTTGTATCGCTCAATTTGCATTAGATTCAATATAGGTTTATTCAAGTCTTTGTAAATTGTGCACTAAAGCGTTTTTAATAAAATCGCTCAAATCGTCCGTTTGACGATTTGGGGGGAGACGTACCCGGCCGACCGCGAGGACGACACGAAAGTCGGGGAACTCCCTAATCATCTCTTGTGTTCTTCTTTCCTTACACTCTTTACTTTTCGAATTATCATTAATTGATCAATTGAATTTTGTGATCGTAAGTGTTCATCAAAATTCAATTGAACTTCTCTTGAATTGTGATTGGGTATAACTTGAATTGTTGGAACTTGTGTGGTTTATCTTAGTAATTTGATTGCAATACATATCCTAATTCAATTTATCATTAAACGCTCCAAGGCTTATACTACCTTTCCTTTGATCGAAGGGTGCAAAGTAGACTACCGATCCGGTGGGCTTCCGCGTACTCGAAAATATTTTGAAAAACTCATTGTGTAGAAAGAGTCACTTATTCACCCCCCTCTAAGTGATCGCCAAGTAGTCTAACACGTTCATCCTTAAATCCTCAGTCTATTTATTTTATACAATCTATAAACGAATATATAAAAAGATAAAAAAAAAATAGTAAAATAATAAAAAAGATCGAGTCTAGGAGAAGATAATATAAATTAGGCTTAATAGATTTTTTGGTCCTTGTATGTTCGTGAATTTTTGGTTTTAGTCCCTGTATCTTGTTTTGTTGCAAATAAGTCCCTGAATATACAAAATTTGTTAGTTTTAGTCCCTAAAGTCAAAATCCGCAGGAAAATCTGCAGTTTTCGTGCAAATTTTCCTTCAGATTTTCCTGCGGATTTTGACTTTATGGACTAAAACCAACAAATTTTGTACATTTAGGGACTTATTTGCATCAAAACAATATACAGGGATTAAAACCAAAAATTCGCGAACATACAGCGACCAAAAGATCTATTAAGCCTATAAATTATTATATATTGCATGATGGACGGATCCTCCAATGAATCAGCACATGCTAATGTATTTCCAAAACAAGTGATAGTATTATATACTTTGCTTTTGACTTTTTATTTTTTATGTTATTTAAGAAAATAGCTATGAACTAAGTAATCAATCAAGGTACATAGAAATTCATATTAACATTTGTATATAATACTAGTGTGACACCCGTGCATTGCACGGGCAAATTAAAGTGTTATAAATTGTTATAATAAAATGCATATGTAAAAACAATACAAAAATTAAATTAACAAAAAAGAAAAATTAAATTAAGAAATATGCATACGGTAATATATTGAAAGTAGACATGACAAAATAACCCATACCCGCAGGTACTCGCCCGCCCTGTCCTAATTTTGATGGGGAAAATCCGAGTTGATTGAGTTTATATTTTCCCCGATTTTAAAAGATGGGATTGGGGCGGGTAATGGAATATTGATATCCACCCCGAATCCGTCCCTCGAACCCGACCCGCTTATATCCGAATACATTTTATCATTCATAAATTAGAAACTCTTAAACAAACTTTAGATTACATTCATTTTTTTTATTTTGGTAGATTATTATATTCTTATTTTTAAGTTGATTATTAATCTATTTTTTTTCTATGTATAAATATTGTTGAAACAAAATAATTTTATACTTTTAACTATTTTTTTTAATAATAAAAACAACAAAATATTACTCAAATTGATATGGAGATAGAGCGAATGACGATACTCGAACTCCGTTAGGTATGAGTTTCAGATTTTAGTTTTCATCCCCGTTAAGAATTGAGACGGGTTTGGAGATACCCAAACTTTATGAGTTTGAGTTTGGAGAGGGTAAAATTTGTCCCTATCTCATCCCATTCCCATGCCTGATTGAAAGAAAACAAAAGAAAAAAACAAATGGATACAAAAATTACTTTTTCATAACAAAAAATTAAATTGTGTGTTAATCAATAAACCAAGCTAACACTAACGGTGGTAAACTATCTATGTCTTGACTGTACTCTTAAGAGGTATAAATGTACATAAAATCTGAACATAGTGTCACTAAATTTACGAAATTAGCAATTTAAACGTGTAGTACTAAGGTAACAAATGTACTTACATTTTGGAACTAAGTTGCTAGCTATGCACAATTGATCAATCACCATATTCTTATCAAGACAAAACACCCTTATTATAGTTTAGTTGTCCTAATATATACTTTTGTTTAAACTGATAAGAAATTTGATGGATGCATCTAGTTTCAAATTTAGCTACCGAATATACAAAAGTAGAAGAGAAATAAAATCTCATGGAATTACATATCTTGTCAAGAAGGAGGACAATACTTTAAGAAAAGTTTCTTAATTTTATGCTTAAGTAGTGTACTTGAACAGTTCCAAAGCATGGAGTACAAGAACACATATTTTCAATGGTATTGGCATTAATTTGCGATGAAGGTTTATTTGCCTTGAGGGACTGTATTAAAGATGAAGGGTTTCAAGAAAAAGAAGAGAATGGGATGGATGTCATGACATCCAAGATAAGAAGAAATTGTGAGATTTGGGTTTGGTTTGGGATTTCGGGGATAGAAGGTCAAAGAATTTGCTAGCTCAAGTGGATATATTTATACCAAAATTAATCCTCTCTTTTTTGTTTTTTTTTTTACCAAAAGTCCAAAGTATAGTTGAAGTTTCCACATTTTTAGGCTTTTTCTAAAAAGTTATATCCAATAATTTTAGGCTTTTTTAACAAACATTTATTGTGATGAGATTGCAACCTAAATTGATCAGGTAATTATATGGAGTGCTTTTGTACCTCTTTTGAATAATCTATGGGGCTAGAAGACAAAAAATGGGACACAAACTGATGCCAACAGTAAAAAAGCAACATTTTTCAATCTATCTAATAGTAATATAAGAAAGAAAGACTATCTTTGCCAAATCATTCTCAGATTGACATGTGGCGCACTTTGACCTTTTTGCCCTTCACTGTTTCTTTTAATTACATGTTTGTTTCCCCCTCAGGGACTTAAATAATGGGGACTATCTTTGCCAAATCATTCTCAGCTTGAATGTTTGTTTCACTGTTTACTTTATTTGTTGACTTTTTAATTTATTCTTTTTAATATATTTTACAGGAAATATTTTTTTTTCCGGTTTTACTAACCAGTGTCAACTTTCTTTTTGCAGGAACAAGTAGATGAACAACCTAAATATCATCATAAAGACCTCATGTATTCTATACTAATTACAGAAATCATGTTTGCTACTAATCTACTAATTTTTTATTATTATCTCGCAATTTCTTACTACTTTTTTCTTTTATTTATCAGATCTAACAATATTGATCTAAAACATCAGTTAGAGAGTACTTACAAGTAGCTGAAAAAGACAATGAAAGGAAAAAAAATGAAGACTGCAGTAATTGAAAGTGAAAGGCAAAAGGGAATATCATCTTACAAACCAAATTTTTGTTCTATTCTTTCTCCATTTTTTATTCTATATTAATCTTTATTCTATTTTCTCTTAATTCAAAAATATTTTCTATTTTGACTTCAAAATATACTTTATTAGGAAACACTTTCACAGTTGAAGAAAATAGATGAAAAAAAAATATATAAATGTTTGATTCTAAAAAACATTCTTTTGAGTGATTGTGGTATTGTTCTTACAAAAATAGAAGAAACTTAAAAAAAAAAAAATTCAAAAACAGAATACAATCAGTTCCAAAAATTACAAACATTTTTAGGATTTTTTTTTTCCTTTTCATTGTTCACGGGAAGAGCAAAAACATATATCTCATTATTCTATTCTTTCTACACTTTTTGAAAGGTTAAAAAATTTGTTCTAATTTTTTGTTACTAGCAAAAATATTCTCTAAACTAAAAAAAAATACTTTTAATATGAACAAATTAAAGATCTTTTTAATATAGAAATAAAAAGTAAAAAATATATTTTAAAGAGATATAACGAATATCAATGGAAGAAGATGAAGCTTATAAAAAAAAAAAATGGAAGAAGATGAAGAGAAATGAGTTTGTGTTTGTAAAAAGATAAAGTGAAATAGTGAATAAAGAATCAAAGATAAGAACATTTGATGACTATTAGATATTTTTCTACTAATTTTGTGGCATCTAAAGTTCATACCAAAATTACATTTTTTTTCTATATATTTTATCAGATCTAAAATAATGAGAACTAAACTTACCATTGATTAAAAAGATACAACCAGATCTAAAAGATACCGATGCGGTGGTGGAAGTATTTAGCACGGCGGTCGCCGGAAAAAGATTGTCCTATAATAATATATTTTTGTAGGTTTTATAGAGGAGATGGAGGAGAGTATTTTTATGTTGATCATTTTTAAAAAAGTAGCATGTTAGATACAAAATTTGGCAGCCAAGACAAATCTCACATGAAAATATGATGCCTTGATGATCTATTGAATGGAGGAGGTGGCGGTTGATGAGTTATTAACAATGGTGGTGATGGTGTTGCAAACATTACATAATTCAACGTGGAAGAGAGAAAGAAAAAAAATGGAAGCTTTATGGGTTGTGTCAATAGATAAGAGAGATTAAGTAATGTCTGTATTCTATAATTTTCTTTTCACCTTATTTCTATAATTTTATAATATTGGGACTTGGGACTTGGGACTAATGTCTTGAAATGTAATACTAAAAAGAAAGGATGGGACCTGTGTACAGTGCACCCACGTAACTTTATCGTAAATTAAAAATAACTAATAAATCATGCATAGGATAAAATACATTACTGAATAAAATACGGAAAAATATAATTATAATTATTATGTACTATATATACACGTAACTTAATGATTTGTGTGGATGCAAATTTATCGCACAAATATATTTTGCATACGTACACTTGAAAACTTATACAAATTTATCTTACAAATATATTTTAAATTTGTGCATTTTCATATTTTAAGTATTAAATTTGTTAATTTATTGAATGTATAATTTTTATTATATTAAAATAACTCATATATACGAAATATATTATATGTGGGACAAGTAATATAATACTGATTCATATATTGGTCAAAATTTGAAAATAATTATAATATACTGAATAAATCAAACACGGGACAAAATATGCAATCAGATGTGAGATAAATTATAACTGATAAAAAATTTCAAAATAACTATTATATATACTAAATAAATCATGTACGGGACAAAATATAATATTGATTCGAATAAGGAAAAATAATAATTATATTGTACTAAATAAATCAAACACTGACCAAATATACTATAAAATATGCGACAAATTATAACTGATAAAAATTTCAAAATAACTAATAAATCATGCGCATGACAAAATATGATACTAATTCAAATACGGAAAAATAATAATTATAATCTACTAAAGGTCTGTTTGCCCTGACTTTTTTAGGTCTTAAAAGCTATCTGAAGCCTAAAATTGAAAATAAGAGTTTTTAGAAAAAAAGTTAGGCTTAATTATCATTTTCGTCCCTGTAAGTTCGTGATTTTTTGGTTTTAGTCTCTGTATCTTTTTTTGTTGCACATTAGTCCCTGTATGTTCAAATCTTTTGGTTTTAGTCCCTTAAAACTAAAATTCGCAGGAAAATCCGCAGGAAACCAGCAAATTTTCCTGCAGATTTTCCTGCGGATTTTAGCTTTAAGGACTAAAACCAAAAAGATTTGCACATGCAGGGACTAATTTGCAAAAAAAAAAAGATACAGGGACTAAAACAAAAAATTTATGAACTTACAGGGACGAAAATGATGTTTAAACCAAAAAGTTATAGTTGTTTGGTAATTGTGGTTTTTTTAAGTGCAAGCAACCGTATAAATAAATGAATGTTTTAAAAAAAGATATTAACAAGCTAATGATTAATATCAAACTTATAAAAAAAATGATAAGAAACTAGATTAAACTAAATTTACTAAAGATAATAACAAATTTTAAAAAAGACAATAATATCTAATAATAGTGTAATTAAAATAAACTTAAAAAAAATAATAACAATTAATAATACTAAAATAAATATAAATTTTTTAAAAAAAAACTAATTTATTTCTTTAAAACAATGTGATTTTTTTATCTAATTAATGATAAAAATCAATTTATATATGATGCAGAATATGTTTCACTTATATCATGAATAAAATTGGTGTGCATATTGTAACGACCGTATTAGAATAATTAATAGTTATTTACTTAGTATTAATTAATTATGTGTGATTATGTGACTTCTATGATTAATTGTGCTTTGATGGATTAAAAAGGGTATTTTGGTCATTAGCATGTTTATTATGATAGTTAGAAACTCTAAGTAAATTATGCATAGGTTAATTAATTAATTATTAGAATTAAGAGAATTATGTGTTGTTGGGCTTAGAAAGTAAAAGTGTAGAGTTACTAAGGAAAAAAGGGGTGTGATAAGTAAAAAGGTAGTGACTTGAGATATTTAAAGAAAAGAAAAGAGAGACTAGGGTTTAGTCTTGGGAAAAACTAAAACAAAGAAAAATAGAAAGAATGGAGGCTTAGAAGAGAGAAGGGATTTTAGAAGAAAAAACAAGAGAAGAGACAAAAGCTTGAGGTAGAGGATTGAAGAGGGAGGACTAAAGATTCCAACTCTTGAGGTAAGAGGTTAGATAATATAATTTTGAGTGAATCAAAGAGAGGGGAGTTTGTCTAAAACTCCAAACCCAAACTCTCTTCACTCATTTTGGTTTTGGGAAAAAAAAAGAGTTTTGGGAACTTGTTTATGTTGAAGCTTTGATAATGAGTTATATGTTAAATGTTTCTACTTGTGTTTGTTGTATGAAATGTATGAGAAAAATGATTACTTGAGCTTTGATTTTGTTTGAATATGTTAAAAATAGGTTTTTTAGAAAATAGTAGAAAATCATGAATTAAAGTGTTGATTTTGGTGATTTTTGAGTAGATTATGAGTTTTGTAAAAATGGGTCATAAATTAATGAAATAAGTGATTATGTTTTGATGATTTAAGTTGTTTTAAGCATGTCATAAGTGGGGTAATTGTTGGTGAAATGATACTTGTTGATGTTGTATAATCATTTATGTTGATTTGGAGAATTTTTGAGTGTTATGTTTCACAATGGGTCATTTGGAAGATTTGAGAATTGAGAATCATAACTTAGAAGTGTAGAAATACTATTTATTTTTTTAGGGTCTGAAGCAAAACGGGTGATTTTGACCCTTTTGCGCTTTGAATTGGTTTTAGCCATCAACATAAAAAATGTAGATATTTTCCTTAGCTTTCCAACGCATATTTACACGTTTCATTTGGATCAACGTAGCCCGAGTTATGACCCTCGCAATGAACATAACAAAACCTGCAAAATTCTGCAGATTGACTTAGTTTATTTTCGTAGACTTTCGTTGACTTCCGTTGACTTTGACTTTTCGATGGTTTATGCACCCGAAACCTATTTTTCACAGTTTTTCGCGTAGATTCCGAATCCGAAATTAGTTTTGCATGATTATGCTTGAAATATGCTGTAATGTGAAAAATGTTGATGCTTAATTATATTAAATATGACTTGTATGATTCAATTATGACTCTATAGTTTTGTATGGAATAGTTTGAATGAATGAGGGTTTAATACTCATTAAATGAGATGTATTATAAAGGTGAAGTTTGTTGACTATTTGATATTGGCTGCATTTTGGTAAAACAATATGTAGGCAGGATGTGGGATGTAATGTTACAACATCATGACCTGACGAGAGCGCGCCAGCTGGCGGCAGCATTTAATGCGCGCGGGTTTTAGTTTTAGAGAAGATCTTTTCTCTTATATATCAGTTCTTGGCTTGTGCATCAAGGAAGTTTTATTTCCTAAACAGATCTTTTGCTCAGAGATTGTTTTGGGAATTATTATAAAGAATTATATTTTCTAAACGTATCTTTTTAAGATATGGTTTTATTCTATATTTGTGAGCTGGATCTTTCTCATGGGCAAAGCTACTGAAGCCCAAATTTAACCAGCTATATATTGAAGAATCAAAACCTAATTTAGGCAGTTGTTCAAGCGTTATTGTTGAGTCTAGCCGTATTAGGATTCGTGTGTGTGCTTGTGTTTTGTGAGCCTTTCTTGTGTCACCTTGATACAAGTTTAGGACTGTGTGTTCATTGAGTTGTAATTGCAATTGTCTCTGAAGCTTTGAAGCAAAGAGATAGTTGTTGTGTGTGTGTCCTCTCCAAAGCTTTTAAGCAAGGAGTTTGGATCTTAGTGCTTGTGTATTGCTCGAAGCCTTTAGGTAAGAGTGATCTAGTGTTTAGGAGAGTGTCTCCACCATAGTGAGTTGAATCAACAACAGTGCTGTCTGTACTGTTGATATTAAGGAGTGAGTTGGGAACTCATACCTAGGAGTTCCTAGGTAGAAGGACATAAGGATAGTTGCTAGGTGATAAGTTGTAAACGAGGAGTTTGCTGTAAGACTTTGAACTAGGACTATTAGTGGATTTCCTCCTGGATTGGTATCCCCTAGAGTAGGTTGCTGTTTGCGCTGAACTGGGTTAACAAATCACTGTGTGTTTGTTTAATTCTGCACTATTTACTATTTGCATTATTTGTTCATTAAAGCGGATAACAGTGTTGTAACGTTGTGTACAACATCGTGTACTGGTGTGCCAGTTTTTTCAATTGGCATCAGAGCTGGCACCCTTCCTGTTTAGGGTGAGATTCAGGAAGTTTTAACTGGCAAAATGGACAAAGAAGGAGGATTCGTGAACAGACCCCCAATGCTGACTGGTTCCAATTATGATCATTGGAAGCCAAAGATGATTGCATTCCTGAAGTCCATTGACAGTAGGACTTGGAAGGCAGTTTTGAAAGGTTGGGATCATCCTTTAATTGTGACCAAAGAAGGTACTTCCACTGGTGAACTAAAGCCAGAGGCAGATTGGAAAAAGGAAGAAGATGAAGCAACTCTCAGCAACAATAAGGCAGTAAATGCTCTCTTCAATGGAGTGGATACAAATATGTTCAAGCTCATTAAAAAATGTCTATCTGCAAAGGAAGCTTGGGAGATATTGATGACATGCTATGAAGGCACCCCTAAGGTAAAGATGTCAAAACTTCAAATACTTACTACCAAATTTGAAAATCTGAGAATGAAAGAGGAGGAAAGTATTCAAGATTTTCACATGAGTTTGGTTGACATTGCTAATGCCTTCGAGGCTCTGGGTGAGAAAGTATCTGATGAGAAGCTGTCAAGAAAGATGCTCAGGTCACTTCCAAAAAGGTTTGACATGAAAGTGACTGCCATTGAGGAAGCTCAGGATATAGCTAACATGAAGGTAGATGAACTAGTTGGCTCTCTTCAGACATTTGAATTGACCCTTAATGAACGAGGAGATAAAAAGAGCAAAAGTGTGGCTTTTATCTCAAATGATGATGAAGAGGAATCCCAGACTGTTGTTGAAGGAGATGAGAGTATTTCTGATGCTCTTGCTCTAATTGGAAAACAATTTGGAAGAGTTCTAAGGCGGGTTGACAGGAGAGCCAGGCAGAATGGGCAGAACATTAGATTCGACATCAACAAACCGCAAAACAATGTCAAGAAAACTACACCTGAGGAGAAAAGTGGACCAGTCAAAGAAGTACAATGTCATGAATGTGAAGGATATGGACATGTCAGAACTGAATGTGCAACCTTCCTGAAGAAACAAAAGAAAGGCTTGTTTGTTTCATGGTCTGATGAAGATTCTGAAGAAGGAGAGGAATCTGCTAGACATGTTTCTACTATGACTGGGGTTTGTGATACTGTGGCTGATTCAGATGATGATGTGGAGGTAGTTTATGAAGAGCATTCTGATGATGAGGAGAATGACACCTATGAGGAATTACTTGGTCTCTACAATGATCTTCTTGTTCGCTATAAAGAGGTGTGTAGAATCCTGGAGAAACAGAAGAAGACTATAAATCAACTTCATACAGAAAAAGATCTCCAAATTGGCCAAGTACTGAAAGTTGAGAAGGAGCTAACTCAAGCAAATGCAGACATGGAAGAGTTGAAGAAAAGAGTCAATCAACTGAACTGTGGAGCTAACCTACTTGAGGAAATCTTAGATGGTGTCCCTAGTACTAGAATGAAAGCTATAGGATACAACTACACTGCTCTCAACCAACATCAACAGGACAAGAACACCAAATTCCTTCCAGCTGATGAGGTAATTAATCCATACACTGGGGAAAAGATGTTACAACCTCCTGCACCACATCCTAAAATCTATCCAAATGTTAAGCTTGGACAAGGTCCCAGGACTTTTGCTAACCATCGTCGTGCCCCAGGACACCATGGTCATTCAAGAAAATGGTTTTGTCATCATTGTGGAATGAAGGGCCACATAAGGCCTTTTTGCTACAAATTGTATGGATATCCAAGACATTGGCAACAGCCAAAAACTGCTCCTAGAGAGGAACCTGTCAGAAAGGTGTGGCAACCAAAAGCTGAGAACAAAGGGCTGATTGCACATACATCCCTCAGAGCATCATCCAGAGAAGACTGGTATTTCGATAGTGGCTGTTCTAGACATATGACAGGGGTAGAGACATATCTGAAGGACTTAAAAGGGTATGCTTCTAGTTTTGTAACTTTTGGGGATGGAGCCAAAGGTGAAATTCTGGGGATAGGCAAACTTGTCAACAAAGAGTTACCTAACTTAGAAAATGTGTTGCTTGTAAAGGGACTCACTGCAAATCTGATCAGTATAAGCCAACTGTGTGATCAAGGATTGAGGGTGAACTTTACAAAAGAAGAATGTCTTGTTAGCAATGATCAAGGAGAAATTCTGATGAGAGGTGGCAGATCCAAAGATAATTGCTACTTGTGGGTATCTCATGAAGAAGTACAACAAAGAAAATGTCTACTTGGTAAAGAAGATGAAGTTCAACTGTGGCACCAGAAACTTGGTCATCTAAGCCTAAGTGGAATGAAGAAAGTTGTTACTGCTGAGGCTATCAGAGGGCTTCCCAAACTAAAAATCACTGAGGGAAGTATATGTGGAAAATGTCAGATTGGAAAACAAACCAGGATGTCGCATCCAATGTTGGAACATCAGGCAACATCAAGAATTCCAGAACTTCTACACATGGACCTCATGGGGCCTATGCAAGTTGAAAGCTTAGGAGGAAAGAGGTATGCATTTGTGGTAGTAGATGATTTCTCCAGGTACACCTGGGTGAATTTTATTAGAGACAAATCTGACTCATTTGACATTTTCAAGACTCTATCCACTCAAGTTCAAAGAGAAAAGAACTGTGGGATTGTGAGAATCAGAAGTGACCATGGAAGAGAGTTTGAGAATGAAAAATTCAGTGAGTACTGTGCTAGTGAAGGAATTAGGCATGAGTTCTCATTACCCATAACCCCTCAACAAAATGGTGTGGTGGAAAGAAAGAACAGGACCATTCAGGAATCAGCTAGAGTGATGTTACATGCAAAATCCTTACCCTACCATTTATGGGCTGAAGCTATGAATACAGCCTGCTACATACACAACAGGGTGACTATAAGAAAGGGGACATATGCTACTCTATATGAGCTATGGAGGGAAAGAAAACCAACAGTCAAGCATTTTCATGTCTTTGGTAGCAAGTGTTATATCCTGGCAGACAGAGAGCAAAGAAGGAAGCTTGATCCCAAGAGTGATGAAGGGATCTTTCTTGGATACTCTACCAACAGCAGAGCTTACAGAGTATACAACTCAAGAACAAAGGTTGTTATGGAATCCTACAATGTGGTAGTAAATGATGTAGAGACTGAGAAGGTTGACAATGTGGAATACGATGTTGGAACATCAGGTCCTGTCCTAGAAGAGCATGATCTAGAAGAACAATCTGATGATAAACAAGAAGAGAATATTGAGAATACTGCATGTGACACCACTAATCAACCCACTCAGAACAAAGGACCATCTGTGAGGGTCCAGAAGAATCACCCCTTGGAGCTAGTCATTGGAAATCCTGAACAAGGAATCACCACTAGAAGATCCAATGATGTGATAGCAAATTCCTGTTTCGTTTCCATGTTTGAACCAAAAAATGTGAAAGAAGCCCTCACTGATGAATTCTGGATTGAGGCTATGCAAGAGGAATTGAATCAATTCAAGAGAAGTGAAGTGTGGGATCTGGTTCCAAGACCTGATAAAGTAAATGTCATAGGTACAAAGTGGATCTTTAAAAATAAATCTGATGAAAAAGGGGTCATTACCAGAAACAAGGCTAGGCTGGTTGCCCAAGGCTACACTCAAGTAGAAGGGCTTGATTTTGAGGAGACTTTTGCCCCTGTAGCTAGATTGGAATCAATTAGACTACTATTGGGTGTTGCTTGCATCCTAAAATTTAGACTCTATCAAATGGATGTAAAGAGTGCGTTTCTGAATGGCTATCTTCATGAAGAGGTCTATGTGGAACAACCAAAAGGATTCACTGATCCTGTGCATCCTAATCAAGTCTACAAACTCAAGAAGGCTCTCTATGGCCTAAAACAGGCACCTAGGGCCTGTTATGAAAGACTTACTCAATTCCTAGTAGGTCAAGGCTATAGAAAGGGTGGATCTGATCAAACCTTGTTTGTAAAGCAAGTGAAAGGAAAGTTCATGATTGCACAAATTTATGTGGATGATATTGTCTTTGGCGGAATGTCGAATACGATGGTACAACATTTTGTTCAACAAATGCAATCAGAATTTGAAATGAGTTTGGTGGGAGAATTGACCTACTTCTTGGGTCTACAGATCAAGCAAATGGAGGATACAATCTTCATCTGTCAAAGCAAGTATGCTAGAAATATTGTCAGGAAGTTTGGTATGGATAATTCTTCTCACAAAAGGACTCCTGCTCCAACTCATCTGAAGCTAACCAAGGATGAACAAGGTGTGGGTGTAGACCAAAGTTTGTATAGAAGCATGATAGGCAGTCTATTGTACTTGACTGCTAGTAGACCAGATATCACCTTTGCTGTAGGGGTTTGTGCTAGGTACCAGTCAGAACCAAAGGTAAGCCATCTCAATCAAGTCAAGAGGATTTTGAAATATGTCAATGGTACATGTGATTATGGCATGATGTATTCACATTGTGAAGATACAAACTTGTGTGGATATTGTGATGCTGATTGGGCTGGTAGTGCTGATGACAGGAAAAGCACATCTGGTGGGTGCTTCTTCCTAGGAAGCAACCTTATATCTTGGTTCAGCAAGAAGCAAAACTGTGTGGCCCTGTCTACAGCTGAGGCAGAATATGTAGTTGCTGGAAGCAGTTGTACTCAACTTGTTTGGATGAAGCAGATGCTAAAGGAATATGATGTGGAACAAGATGTTATAACATTGTACTGTGACAATTTGAGCGCCATAAATATTTCAAAAAATCTTGTTCAACACAGCAAAACCAAACACATTGATATTCGTCATCACTTCATCAGAGATCTAGTGGAAAATAAAGTTGTGACATTGGAGCATGTAGGAACTAAGGATCAAGTGGCTGATATCTTCACCAAAGCACTTGATGCAGTTCAATTTGAAAATTTGAGGGGCAAATTAGGGATTTGCCTATTTGAAGATCTGTAGCAATTACAGTTATTTGGAGGGAGATATGCAGCAGTTATTACACTCTCTCCAATCCTTGTGCTGCACGATAAACAAGGTAATCATGTTTCTTACATCCCTATAAACACGCCACCCTTCACTAGTGGTTATTTCTTTACCCAATCTATTTTCAAATATTCCCTTTCTGAATACCACTATCTCTCTAACCTCCCAAACCGTTCGAACTCTCTGATAATCTCCATTCAACTTCTCTGCACCAAATCCCAAACAACCACCATGTCTCAATCACCAATCACCACCTCTCCTGCAAACTCAAATGAAACCCCGATCTCTTCATCTCCCGTCATTGATGCTACCCCCATCACCACCATTCATCCATCATTTGACTCCGCTCTCAATTCCAAACCCAAGAAAACCACCACAAAGAGAGCTGTAACTTCTGAAACCTCAAAATCGAAGAAGAAATCTAAGGCTTCTTCTCTCTCTGTTTCTAAGAAAGGATCTAAAGCTAAAGGTTCAAGGTCGAAATCAAAGTCGATCCACACCATGCAAGAGCTGTATATGGATGATGTTGCTAAGAAGAATGCTGAACCACATGTTGAAGCTTCCAACGAAGACAGATCGGAAGAGAATGTTGTTGCTGAAGGTAATCCCAATAATGTTACTGAAACCCTAGAAATTCAAAAGGGGCTAACCATTGAGAAGCCTGTTGCTTCTAAGGCTGTTGGTGAAATTGTTCAGGATTCGCCTGATGCAGAAGAATCACTGAATGATAAGGATGTGGAGGAAGCTTTGAACTCCTTGAAGGATACCGTCCCAAAGCCCAATGTTGCGCCGGATGTTACCACATCCTTGGCACAAGAAGGACCAACTCCAGATATAGTTGGCGATGCTGTCAATGCTCAAGATCAGGTTAATGATGAGCATGTATCAGAAAAGTTGGTTGGTGCTCCTACAAATGGAGAGAATCCTGTCTCTCAGAATGAAGACAATGTTAATCAACAGGATGATGAAGAACCTGCTGATGAAAATGATGATGATAGAAACCAACCTGCTACTGACAATGATGTGTCAGTAAATGATGATGTAGTTGATGTGGATGAGATGACAGATCTGGATCTAACTGTCAATGAAGTGGCTGGTGGGAGTATTGCAAGAAGATTGAGAAATAGGAAAGGCAAGGAGGCTGATGTGGTGACTGAGGTTGTAACCAAGGCAACCCCATCCAAGAAGAAGAAGATGATTGGCCCTAGTAGAAAGCCTAACAAAGTTGAGATTGCTAGTGAGAAGAAGAAGAAGAGTGGGAAAAGAAAACAACCTGAAGTTGGTGATTCTGACTACGAAGTGGAAGAGGATGTGCCACACATTGTATCCAACATTGTGTCCTCTTCTAAGAAGAAAAGTCAGAAGAAGTTTCGCAGGGCTGCTATACCAGAACTTGATGTGGTACATGATGTGCCAAACATTGTGTCTACAGGAAAGAAGAAAATTGGTGGAAGGATTATTCCCCAAAATGTTCCTGATGTCCCCATGGACAACATTTCATTCATTTCATTGAGAGTGCTCAGAAGTGGAAGTTTGTTGCTAATAGAAGGCTTGCTCTGGAGAGGGAATTGAGTGATGAAGCCTTGGAGCAAAAGGAGATCATTGCTCTCATTGAGAAGGCAGGATTGATGAAGACTGTGTCTGGAATTGGTGACTGTTATGAGAAATTGGTCAAGGAATTCTTGGTCAATATCCCTGAAGATTGTGACAACCCTCTGAGCAAAGAACACCACAAGGTGTATGTAAGAGGTAAATGTGTTATGTTCTCTCCTGCTATTATCAACAAGGCTCTAGGTAACAAGGAAGACGGGTATGCTGAGATGGAGATCACCAACAATAATATCTGCAAAACCATCACTGCTAATCAGGTCAAAATTTGGCCCTCAAGAGGTAAAGTCCCTTCTGTCATGCTTTCAGTGAAATATGCCATCCTTAATAGGATTGGTACTGCAAATTGGGTTCCTACTACCCACACCTCAGATATAGCTACAGGTTTAGCTAGGTTCATTTATTCTGTTGGTACTGGTACTGAGTTCAACTATGGAGCTCATATTTTTGATGAAACTGTGCAACATGCTAAGTCTTGGGCCATTAGAATGCCTATAGCTTTTCCATCCTTGATATGTAGCATTATTCTGGCACAACACCCTAGTATCTTAACTGCTGATGATGAGGTGAGTAAGAGGGAATCTCCTCTTGACTTTCACCCTAGATTGTTTGAAGGAACACATGCTGCAGATATTGAGATTACAGGTCCTTCTGTTGCTGCTCCTACTGGTTCTGGTTCTATGAGCAGGAAGGAGATGATAGCTTCTTTGGAAGCAGCTTGCAAAGCTCTAGATGAGAAGAAAAAGAGCCTTGAGCAAGTGATTATGGCTTTTAGGCAAGAAGAAGCTGCTGAAGAGGGTGAGAATGTGCAGGTTGGACAAGAAGGTGGTGATCAAAGTGATGGTGGAGGCACTGAGGAGCTGGAGCTCTCAGATGCTAGTGCTGATTTTTAGTGGTTATATTCCACTTTTGATGTGTACTTTTTTAAGTTGTTTATGTTTCTGGCTATAATTCTGGTACTTATGTTCTTCTGTTGGGCTATGCCCTGGATATTTTAAGCACTCCCTAGTGCATTTGGATGTAATAGTACTTAGTACTCTGTGATCTGTGCTGCTACTACTCTATTTTGGCTCCCAAAAGCATCTTTGTCAAATTTGTGGTAAAAAGGGGGAGTAGAAAGTTACAACATTTGTTTCCACATGTTCTCTGGTAGTAGTTTAGTTGTATGTGGTAGCTGGTAGTAGATGTATGGTACTCTGGTAGTGGTAGATGTTCTGTGCTGAAATGATCTGTCATGATATGCCTATGTGTTGGTACCTGATTGATATGCATGATCCTATTTATTAAGCATCATTTCAGGGGGAGTACTATGTATGTGATGCAGGGGGAGATGTTGTATGTGATGTTGGAACATTCTGTTTGTGTCATCCATGCTTATGTTTGTGATCACTTAAGGCGATGTAGTTTTTCTGTGCTTCTGCTGTTGTATGCCTCTGATGCGCTCTAAAGATACGACTGAATTCTGATCTAATGTTTTCCATGAAGGAGTAAGGTTGGAAATTATTTTTGAAGATGTGCTACGCTTCTCTTCTTTTGTGTGTTTATGTTGATGTGAAGAAGTGTTAGTGATGTATGTATCTTTGTTGCTTGTCTGTGTGATCCCAAGTTGTTTTAGCCAAAAATTTGCCAAAGGGGGAGTTTGTTGACTATTTGATGTTGGCTGCATTTTGGTAAAACAATATGTAGGCAGGATGTGGGATGTAATGTTACAACATCATGACCCGACGAGAGCGCGCCAGCTGGCGGCAGCATTTAATGCGCGCGGGTTTTAGTTTTAGAGAAGATCTTTTCTCTTATATATCAGTTCTTGGCTTGTGCATCAAGGAAGTTTTATTTCCTAAACAGATCTTTTGCTCAGAGATTGTTTTGGGAATTATTATGAAGAATTATATTTTCTAAACGTATCTTTTTAAGATATGGTTTTATTCTATATTTGTGAGCTGGATCTTTCTCATGGGCAAAGCTACTGAAGCCCAAATTTAACCAGCTATATATTGAAGAATCAAAACCTAATTTAGGCAGTTGTTCAAGCGTTATTGTTGAGTCTAGCCGTATTAGGATTCGTGTGTGTGCTTGTGTTTTGTGAGCCTTTCTTGTGTCACCTTGATACAAGTTTAGGACTGTGTGTTCATTGAGTTGTAATTGCAATTGTCTCTGAAGCTTTGAAGCAAAGAGATAGTTGTTGTGTGTGTGTCCTCTCCAAAGCTTTTAAGCAAGGAGTTTGGATCTTAGTGCTTGTGTATTGCTTGAAGCCTTTAGGTAAGAGTGATCTAGTGTTTAGGAGAGTGTCTCCACCATAGTGAGTTGAATCAACAACAGTGCTGTCTGTACTGTTGATATTAAGGAGTGAGTTGGGAACTCATACCTAGGAGTTCCTAGGTAGAAGGACATAAGGATAGTTGCTAGGTGATAAGTTGTAAACGAGGAGTTTGCTGTAAGACTTTGAACTAGGACTATTAGTGGATTTCCTCCTGGATTGGTATCCCCCAGAGTAGGTTGCTGTTTGCGCTGAACTGGGTTAACAAATCACTGTGTGTTTGTTTAATTATGCACTATTTACTATTTGCATTATTTGTTCATTAAAGCGGATAACAGTGTTGTAACGTTGTGTACAACATCGTGTACTGGTGTGCCAGTTTTTTCAAAGTTAAGTTGATGACTTGATTTATTTTGTCCATAATTGATGAGGTTTTATGATAATTTGAATGAAGATGAAATGTGATGGCTATGTGCTATGAGTAGAATTGTTCTAAAGATGATGATTTAGAATATTTGGATTATGTATCCATGATCGATGATGATGTAAATTGGTTAAACCATATATTTGGTATTTACACATTCATGCATTCATGTTTGTATGTTAGTCCCTATGAGAGGTGATCTAGGGGTATCAATTCTAGATGGTGGTGGCCTAGAATGTTCTATGAGTTGGTGATCTAGAACACTTGGATTAAGATTATCCATGTTGATATTGTGTCATGGTACCGCATGCATTTAGTAACGTCTAGAATTACATGACATGAAATTGTGACATTAGTTGCATTAGCAAGTTGTGCATTACTATGTGGTAAATGATACTTAACATTAATGGTTATTGAAAATGTTTATCCTAAATGTTGTGTTAACTTGAGGAATGTATTTATGTATCCAAGTGCTTGCGTAAATGCCTTAAGATGCCAATCTATGTTTTGTTAGATGATATAAGATGATGACTATGTCTATCTAATCTTATTATATGATTATTAAATGTAAGTGTACTCTTATGCTTATATTATTTTTGGTTATATTATCTAACCCTCTGTTTTGTGTGTCTTACTGGTTTGGGTCCAGGTTTCCCTGTTGAGGATCCAGTTACGCAGGATTAGCCTTTTCGTTCGTCGCTTGCTTTTGGGGTGAGGAGTTTAGCTTATGCTACTCCATTTAGTCTTAGTTAGTTGGTTGTAATAATGTAGTGTGTCGCTCTGGTACTTGTAACACTATTTTGGGTTGCAACAGTTATGATTTTAGACTTATTTATGTTTTTATGGCCTTGCTTTATTTTATATGCTAGCACTATGGTGATGTATAGTCATGAAGTGATGTTGGTTCATGAATTACTTATGTTATGCGATATGAACCTGACGCATGATTATGTTTAATTAAGTAATTTTTATTTCCGCTGCTTTTGCATTTGATTAGTAATGCATATTGAATGGTTTATTTATTACTGTAATGCTCTAATTGCTTGTATATATTTAATTAAGTTATTAAATAGCTATGCACGGGTTAGGGTGTTACAATAGTGGTATCAGAGCAAGGTCGATCCATCTCGGATCAATTAGGTTAATATATCCTTTGTATGCGGCACGTGTTTCTTAAGCACTGTTGGTACTCGTATCCTAACTTTGGTTGAGTGCTTTAATCTGTTTAGGTGATGGCTCAGAGGGTGATGGCTGATGCTTTAGCCATGATGGCCAATGCTCTGGCCCAAGATATGGCTAGTCGGAATGCGGAAAGGGCGGAAAGGGAAGCTCGAAGAGGTAATGAGGATGAGCTAAGACTTGAAAGGTTCTTGAAGAACAGTCCGACTACCTTCAGTGGAGGTTTTAATCCAGATGGAGCTCAGAATTGGTTAGAGGACATGGAGAGGATCTTTCAAGCTATGGGATGCACGGAACAACAAAAGGTGGTCTTAGGTGCCTATATGCTGAGGAAAGATGCTGAGTATTGGTGGAAGAATACTAGTCAAAGACTTAGAGTGGGAGGTGTGGCTTTGACTTGGACCATGTTCAAGAGGGAGTTCCTGACTAGGTACTTCCCAGCTGATGTAAGAAACAGGAAAGTGATAGAGTTCATGGAGCTTAAGCAGGGTAACATGTCTGTTGCGGAGTATGCCGCCAAGTTTGAGTCCTTATGCAGATTTACACCACATTACAACACCGTGGAGGCCGAATATGACAAATGTGTGAAGTTTGAAAATGGTTTGAGGCCCGAAGTAAAGCACATGATTGGATTTTCTGAGTTTAGGGATTTTCCTACCCTAGTGACTAAGAGTAGAATATGTGATATGGACGGGAAAGCAAGATCTGACCACTACAAGATGATGAAGGATAACAAAGGGAAAAACCAAAATCATGGAAAGCCTTATGATAACAAAGGAAAGAAGAGTGTGGGAAGCAGCAGTGGTAAGAGGGATGTCAAGTGTTTCAAGTGTGGAGCCTTTGTACACAAGATTTATGAATGCAAAAGTCAAGGTGATAAGTGCTTTCAGTGTGGGCAGGTGGGACACAGATCTACTGAGTGTAAGAACCCGATTACTTGCTTTAACTGTGGAGAAGAAGGTCACAAGAGTCCTATGTGCAAGAAGCCAAAGAAAGCTGGAGGAAAGATATTTGCTTTAAGTGGAGATGATGCGGGAGAGGAGGACAACCTGATTAGAGGTACATGCTTTATCAATAATACTCCTCTAGTTACTATTATTGATACTGGTGCTACACATTCATTTATAGCTTTGGATTGTGTGAAACGACTTAATCTGGAAACTTCTGTTATGTCTGGATGTATGGTTATAGATACACCTGCTAATGGTTCTATTACTACTAAACTTGCATGTGTTAATTGTCCTGTATCTGTGTTTGGTAAGAACTTTGGGATGGATTTAGTTTGCATACCCTTGAGTAAGTTAGATGTTATTTTGGGAATGAACTGGTTAAAGTTTAACCGTGTTCACATCAACTGTTACACGAAGACGGTGTCATTTCAAAAAGAGGAAGATAGTCTAAGTCCAAGACTCATGGATAGAAGGGAAGTAAAAGAGTCATTGAAAGAGCATGATCAGATGTTTGCAATGTTTGCATCTTTGAAATTAGAGAGTAAGATTGAATTAAGTGACTTACCCGTTGTGCGTGAATTTTCTGATGTGTTTCCGGAAGATTTTTGTGACTTACCTCCAGAGAGAGAGGTGGAGTTTAGTATTGATTTGGTACCTGGCACTAGTCCTATATCTATGGCACCTTATCGGATGTCAGCATCTGAGTTGAATGAGTTGAAGAAGCAAATAGAAGATTTATTAGAGAAGAAGTTCATCCGGCCTAGTGTGTCACCATGGGGAGCACCTGTTTTGTTGGTAAAGAAGAAGGAAGGGACTATGAGATTGTGCATTGATTACCGTCAGTTGAATAAAGTGACAATTAAGAACAAGTACCCTCTCCCAAGGATAGATGACTTAATGGACCAGTTGATGGGTGCGAAGGTGTTTAGTAAGATTGATTTGAGATCAGGATATCACCAAATCAGAGTTAAGGCAGAAGATATACCGAAGACCGCGTTTAGGACTCGATATGGTCACTATGAGTATTCAGTGATGCCTTTTGGTGTGACTAATGCGCCTGAAGTGTTCATGGAATATATGAATATGATCTTTCATTCATATCTAGATCGTTTTGTGGTAGTTTTTATTGATGACATTTTGGTGTACTCAAAATCTGAAGAAGAACATGCAGAACACTTAAGGATTTTGTTGAAAACTTTGCAAGAGAAGAAGTTGTTTGCGAAGTTGTCAAAATGTGAATTTTGGTTGAAAGAAGTGAGCTTTCTTGGTCATGTTGTATCTGGTGGAGGAATTGCGGTGGATCATTCTAAGGTGGATGCGGTATTGCAGTGGGGAACTCCCGAATCAGTTACTGAAATTAGAAGTTTTCTTGGACTAGCTGGTTACTATAGAAGATTCATTGAAGGTTTCTCCAAGTTAGCATTGCCATTGACTCAGTTAACTAGAAAGAGTCAAGCTTTTGTGTGGAATGTTGATTGTGAAAAGAGTTTTCAAGAGTTGAAGAAAAGATTGACTACGGCACCTGTGTTGATTTTACCGGACCCAAAAGAATCTTTTGTTGTGTATTGTGATGCTTCAAAAATGGGACTTGGAGGTGTTCTTATGCAGAAAGGTCAAGTAGTAGCTTATGCATCAAGACAATTGAAGATTCATGAACATAATTATCCAACCCATGATTTGGAACTTGCCGCGGTTGTGTTTGTGCTAAAGATTTGGAGGCATTACTTGTATGGATCAAGATTTGAAGTTTTTAGTGACCACAAGAGTTTGAAGTATTTGTTTGATCAAAAAGAATTGAATATGAGACAAAGAAGGTGGTTAGAGTTCTTGAAGGATTATGATTTTGAGTTGAGCTATCATCCAGGAAAAGCTAATGTTGTTGCGGATGCTTTGAGTAGGAAATCTCTACATATGTCGACACTTATGGTTAAGGAGTTGGAAATGATTGAACAATTTAGAGACCTCAGTTTGGTTTGTGAGACCACACCTAGAAGTGTAAGATTGGGAATGTTAAAGTTGACTAATGATTTTCTTGAAGAAGTCAAAGAAGGCCAAAAGTCGGATTCGAAATTGAATGAACTATTAGTGTTGACAAATAAGGGTAAGGCATTGGATTTTTGTGTGGATGAGGATGGGATTATGAGATGTCGTGATAGAGTTTGTATTCCCGACATACCCGAACTCAAAAAGAGAATTCTTGAAGAAGGACACCGAAGTGGTTTGAGTATTCATCCGGGAGCTACTAAAATGTATCAAGATCTTAAGAAATTATTTTGGTGGCCGGGAATGAAGAAAGAAGTTGCGGAATTTGTTTATGCATGTTTGGTTTGTCCGAAATCGAAAGTGGAACATCAAAAGCCGTCCGGTTTGTTGCAACCGATGTTTGTACCCGAGTGGAAGTGGGATAGTATAGCAATGGATTTTGTAAGTGGATTGCCTAGGACAACAAAGGGAAATGATTCAATTTGGGTGATTGTGGATAGATTGACTAAATCCGCGCATTTTATTGCCTTTAAAACGGGGACTTTGGTACCTAAGTTGGCGGAAATTTATATTGAACAAATTGTGAGACTTCATGGTATTCCTTCTAGTATTGTGTCGGATAGAGATCCGAGGTTCACTTCGAGATTTTGGGAGAGCCTACAAGAAGCTTTGGGAACTAAGTTAAGATTGAGTTCCGCTTACCACCCTCAAACAGATGGACAATCGGAGAGGACTATTCAATCATTGGAGGATTTGTTAAGAGCTTGTGTTTTAGAAGGAGGAGGAAGTTGGGATAACTACTTGTCGTTGATAGAGTTCACTTACAACAATAGCTTTCACTCAAGTATCGGAATGGCACCATTTGAGGCTTTGTATGGGAGGAGGTGTCGTACACCATTATGTTGGTTTGAATCGGGAGAGAAAGTAGTACTTGGACAGGAAATTGTGCAAGAGACTACGGAAAAGATTAAGATGATCCAAGAGAAAATGAGAGCAACACAAAGTAGGCAAAAGAGTTACCATGATAAGAAAAGGAAAGATGTGGAATTTCAAGAAGGTGATCATGTTTTCCTAAGAGTTACTTCGACTACGGGGGTTGGACGTGCACTAAAGTCTAAGAAGTTGAACTCTAAGTTTATTGGACCTTACCAAATTTTGAGGAGGATTGGGAATGTGGCGTACAAGATAGCTTTACCACCATCATTATCAAATCTACATGATGTGTTCCATGTGTCACAATTAAGGAAGTATGTTTCGGATCCGTCACATGTGATTGAATCAGATGACATTCAAGTGAAAGATAATTTGACTGTTGAGACCGTACCGTTAAGGATTTAAGGTAGAGAGGTGAAGAAATTGAGGAACAAAGAAATTGCATCGGTCAAAGTTATTAGGGGAGGACCGGCAGGTGAGAATGCGACTTGGGAGCTTGAGAGCAAGATGAAGGATTTGTATCCAGAGTTATTTCCTTCAGGTAATTTTCGAGGCCGAAAATTCTTTTTAGGGGGTAGAGTTGTAACGACCGTATTAGAATAATTAATAGTTATTTACTTAGTATTAATTAATTATGTGTGATTATGTGACTTCTATGATTAATTGTGCTTTGATGGATTAAAAAGGGTATTTTGGTCATTAGCATGTTTATTATGATAGTTAGAAACTCTAAGTAAATTATGCATAGGTTAATTAATTAATTATTTGAATTAAGAGAATTATGTGTTGTTGGGCTTAGAAAGTAAAAGTGTAGAGTTACTAAGGAAAAAAGGGGTGTGATAAGTAAAAAGGTAGTGACTTGAGATATTTAAAGAAAAGAAAAGAGAGACTAGGGTTTAGTCTTGGGAAAAACTAAAACAAAGAAAAATAGAAAGAATGGAGGCTTAGAAGAGAGAAGGGATTTTAGAAGAAAAAACAAGAGAAGAGACAAAAGCTTGAGGTAGAGGATTGAAGAAGGAGGACTAAAGATTCCAACTCTTGAGGTAAGAGGTTAGATAATATAATTTTGAGTGAATCAAAGAGAGGGGAGTTTGTCTAAAACTCCAAACCCAAACTCTCTTCACTCATTTTGGTTTTGGGTAAAAAAATGAGTTTTGGGAACTTGTTTATGTTGAAGCTTTGATAATGAGTTATATGTTAAATGTTTCTACTTGTGTTTGTTGTATGAAATGTATGAGAAAAATGATTACTTGAGCTTTGATTTTGTTTGAATATGTTAAAAATAGGTTTTTTAGAAAATAGTAGAAAATCATGAATTAAAGTGTTGATTTTGGTGATTTTTGAGTAGATTATGAGTTTTGTAAAAATGGGTCATAAATTAATGAAATAAGTGATTATGTTTTGATGATTTAAGTTGTTTTAAGCATGTCATAAGTGGGGTAATTGTTGGTGAAATGATACTTGTTGATGTTGTATAATCATTTATGTTGATTTGGAGAATTTTTGAGTGTTATGTTTCACAATGGGTCATTTGGAAGATTTTAGAATTGAGAATCATAACTTAGAAGTGTAGAAATACTATTTATTTTTTTAGGGTCTGAAGCAAAACGGGTGATTTTGACCCTTTTGCGCTTTGAATTGGTTTTAGCCATCAACATAAAAAATGTAGATATTTTCCTTAGCTTTCCAACGCATATTTACACGTTTCATTTGGATCAACGTAGCCCGAGTTATGACCCTCGCAATGAACATAACAAAACCTGCAAAATTCTGCAGATTGACTTAGTTGATTTTCGTTGACTTTCGTTGACTTCCGTTGACTTTGACTTTTCGATGGTTTATGCACCCGAAACCTATTTTTCACATTTTTTCGCGTAGATTCCGATTCCGGAATTAGTTTTGCATGATTATGCTTGGAATATGCTGTAATGTGAAAAATGTTGATGCTTAATTATATTAAATATGACTTGTATGATTCAATTATGACTCTATAGTTTTGTATGGAATAGTTTGAATGAATGAGGGTTTAATACTCATTAAATGAGATGTATTATAAAGGTGAAGTTAAGTTGATGACTTGATTTATTTTGTCCATAATTGATGAGGTTTTATGATAATTTGAATGAAGATGAAATGTGATGGCTATGTGCTATGAGTAGAATTGTTCTAAAGATGATGATTTAGAATATTTGGATTATGTATCCATGATCGATGATGATGTAAATTGGTTAAACCATATATTTGGTATTTACACATTCATGCATTCATGTTTGTATGTTAGTCCCTATGAGAGGTGATCTAGGGGTATCAATTCTAGATGGTGGTGGCCTAGAATGTTCTATGAGTTGGTGATCTAGAACACTTGGATTAAGATTATCCATGTTGATATTGTGTCATGGTACCGCATGCATTAGTAACGTCTAGAATTACATGACATGAAATTGTGACATTAGTTGCATTAGCAAGTTGTGCATTACTATGTGGTAAATGATACTTAACATTAATGGTTATTGAAAATGTTTATCCTAAATGTTGTGTTAACTTGAGGAATGTATTTATGTATCCAAGTGCTTGCGTAAATGCCTTAAGATGCCAATCTATGTTTTGTTAGATGATATAAAATGATGACTATGTCTATCTAATCTTATTATATGATTATTAAATGTAAGTGTACTCTTATGCTTATATTATTTTTGGTTATATTATCTAACCCTCTGTTTTGTGTGTCTTACTGGTTTGGGTCCAGGTTTCCCTGTTGAGGATCCAGTTACGCAGGATTAGCCTTTTCGTTCGTCGCTTGCTTTTGGGGTGAGGAGTTTAGCTTATGCTACTCCATTTAGTCTTAGTTAGTTGGTTGTAATAATGTAGTGTGTCGCTCTGGTACTTGTAACACTATTTTGGGTTGCAACAGTTATGATTTTAGACTTATTTATGTTTTTATGGCCTTGCTTTATTTTATATGCTAGCACTATGGTGATGTATAGTCATGAAGTGATGTTGGTTCATGAATTACTTATGTTATGCGATATGAACCTGACGCATGATTATGTTTAATTAAGTAATTTTTATTTCCGCTGCTTTTGCATTTGATTAGTAATGCATATTGAATGGTTTATTTATTACTGTAATGCTCTAATTGCTTGTATATATTTAATTAAGTTATTAAATAGCTATGCACGGGTTAGGGTGTTACACATATATTTTGTACCTTTCACGTGCAAGCAGTAGACATGTCACTTCAACAATTTAATGTGTAGTAGCAGGATACATATCTCATGGTGTAGAGAAATAGAAAAAACAAAAGGTAAACAGTGATAAGACAAGTGGGTGACTGATAAAGTGGTGCAAAATTAAAATAATAGGTACCCGTCGTATACCGTGAAAGTTAAAAGGAAAATTTTTCAAAAAAATTAATCAAGTCTTCGGCAAGAATCAAAATGACGCATTGTATAAAAAAGCTCCAAAAATTGTCTCAAATTTTTACATTTTCTCTTAAAAGCTCTTTTTATTCAATTTTGCACTATGAAAAAAACTGCTTTTTATGGGTAAGAATTTTATTAAAAATGTGTTTGGCCCAACTTCTCATTCTAAAGAAAATAAAAAGCTAAAAAAAGTCAGGCCAAACGGAAATAAATCAAACATTGACAAAATATGCTATAAGATACGGGACAAATTATAACTGATAAAAATTTCAAAATAACTAATTATTATATCATGTGCAAGACAAAATACGATACTCTTTCAATACGAAAAAATAACAATTCTAATGTACTAACTAAATCAAACACTAGAAAAAACATACTATTAGATAAGAGACAAATTATAATTGATAAAAAATTTAAAAATAACTAATAAATCATGCGTAGGATAAAATACGATTCTAAATAAAATACGGAAAAAAATAATTATAATTATAATGTACTCTATATACGCATAACTTAATGGTTTGTGCGCATGCAAATTTTAAGCGCAAATATATTTTGCATACAATTGATAACTCAGATTTATCTTACAAATATATTTTAAATTTGTGCATTTTCATTTTTTAACTATAAAATTTGTTAAATTAATAAATATATAATTTTTATTATATAAAAATGACTCATATATACGAAATATATTATACGTGGGACAAAATAAAATATTGATTCATATATTGGTAAAATTTCAAAATAATTATAATGTACTGAATAAATCAAACACGGGACAATATATGCAATCAGATGTGAGATAAACTATAACTGACAAAAAATTCAAAATAATTAATATATATACTAAATAAATCATGTATGGGACAAAATATAATATTGATTCGAATAAGGAAAAATAATAATTATATTGTATTAAATAAATCAAACACTGACCAAATATACTATAAAATATGCGACAAATTATAACTCATAAAAATTTCAAAATATGATACTAATTCAAATACAGACAAATAATAATTATAATGTACTAAATAAATCAAATATTGACAAAATATGCTATCAGATACGGGACAAATTATAACTGATAAAAATTTCAAAGTAACTAATTATTATATCATGTGCAAGACAAAATACGATACTCATTCAATACGGAAAAATAACAATTCTAATGTACTAACTAAATCAAACACTGGAAAAAACATACTATTAGATACGAGACAAATTAGAGATGATCGGAGGAAAACACATTGCTCCAAGAATCCTCCAAGAATTCACTCTTGTTTCTTCTATCTTGTTCTCCTCTCTTTAGTTGTGCTGAAGATTGTGAAGGTTCTGTTAGCATCTCTGTTATGCTGTTAGTTCTTCCCCTCTGTGGATCCCCGTTGCTTTGTCCTTAAGCTCTCCCATCTCCTTCACCCTTTCCTCTTTTCTGATTTCTCTGTAACTCATCCCTGAATCTTTGCTTCTTGCCTTCTCTTCATCTCCGTCTTGCTTCCATGAATTCTTCCTCAAAGAATCACGTAAACAACCATTCCACCAACCCCATCAATGATACTCTTAGCCCTCGTCCCCACAAAGTGCAGAAAACCAACAACATTCAATCTACCAACCAACGCTCCTCCATTAACATCCCAACCTTCATGGGACCTATACCCACCATACTCCACCACAATGAAATCCTTCAAGATGGATCAAATTTCTGTCCCTATAGCCCCAACAACCTGCAGAATGAAGAAGATTGTCAAGATCCGAGCCAAAATCAACAAAATCAACAAGATTTCTCCCAAGATTCTCAAAGAAGGTCAGGAACAAACACTCACAAGAATCCCACCTCTACTGGGTCCAACAGCAAAGACCCTTTCTGCATGTACAAAGAAGAACATGTTGCAGAAGGTTTATCTACCTGTAACAACACTCTTATAGGTAAAATCCTCTCTAGCAAAGCTATTCTCAAACCTGTCATATACAACACACTTCAAGGTATCTGGGGGGAGCCAAAGGGATTCTCCATCACTGAAATTGAAGGAGGGTACTATCATATTGCTATGGATATGGAGAAAGATATCCAAAGAGCCCTTAAGGGTAACCCTGGATGGTAAGGAATAGTTGGTTCTTGGTTCAACCTTGGGATAGACAAATACATCCTAGTAATCTTGATTTTCAACATGCTCCAGAATGGATTCAGATTTGGGGTTTACCTATTCACTGCAAAACAGTGACTATGGGGAAACATCTAGGTTCTCAGCTTGGTAGGGTTGAAGATGCTGCAATCTATGACTATCCCCAGAAGGCAAGAATAGTTAAAATCAAAGTCTGCATCAACATTGAGGAACCAATCAGACCTGGCATGTTCATTGGTAATACTAAGGATGGGATCCAGTGGGTAGATTTCAGATATGAAAACCTGCCTATGTTTTGCTTTAATTGTGGTCTTGTTGGTCACAATGAAGAAAAGTGTGAGATTCCTCCACAGATTCAACCAGAAGGTGGTACCAACCCAAGAGGACCATGGCTTAGATCTAACATCTATGGGAAAAGAGTGCATGAAAACAGGGACAAGAGATTTCACAGCAACCCAATGCAGTCAGCAAGTGGGGGCCAGTTCAGTCCTATACCCCAAGCTATGTTGGATATGTTAGCTAAAATGAAGCTGGAAGAGGAAACAGAAAACCCAGCACAGGCAGAGAACTCCACCACAGCTCACACATCCAACCTGCATCAACAATCCCCCACTATAGCTAAAAGGAAATTCCAAAAGACTCTTAATTCTACCCACCAAGTTTCTCAGATTTCCAATGATACTACCAACCCCAGATCAACAAATATCACAATGGTTAACCTTGAAGGAAAGGTTAACCACAGGCAATGAAACTTCTATCATGGAACTGCAGAGGACTAGGGCAATCTTCTGCAGTTAGAGAGCTCAAGCAAATCATTCTAACTCATAAGCCTGATATCATGTTTCTCACAGAAACCAAGTTCCTTACTGCAGACTTCAAGAAAAAAGCCAATTCTTTTGGTAACTGTTTTTCTAACCATTTTATTGTTGATTGTACTATGTCTACTAGGAATAGAAGTGGTGGGTTAGCTATGTTTTGGTGTAACAATGTAAACATCACTATTGTTGGTTATAATAATAATATGATTGATTGCTATGTGATGAGTGATAACAATAGTAGTAATTGGAGGGCCACTGATATTTATGGGTTTCCTCAGCAGGATAAAAAGGTTATGACTTGTGAGCTTATAAATAATCTTAAGCTAGCTAACTGTCATGACCAATGGCTTGTTTTTGGAGACTTTAATTTAATTATGCATCCTAGTGAGAAGCAGGGGGGCAGGGATAATAACCACAATATCATTAATCTTGCCCTTGACATGCTTAATGACTGCAATCTTGTAGACTTAGGCTATCATGGGACCCCTTTTACTTGGACCAATAACCAAGAGACTGGTGATAACATAAAGGAAAGAATTGATAGATTTTGTGCTACTACTTCCTGGATTTCCAGATTTCCTAGATTTACTAATTATCACCTTATGAGCTACACTTCAGATCACAACCCTATTCTTCTTGTTTTTGGAACTAACAATGATTTCAGGGATGACTCGCATACTAAGAATCACCTTAAAAGATTTGAGAATGTCTGGATCCAGGACCCTGAATGCTCTCAAATTATCCAAGACACTTGGTTTCATGAAACAGGGGACACTCACAGTAAGTTAAAGACCACCATTGACAACATCCATCAATGGGGCAAGGCAAAATATGGCAATATTCCTATAGAAATAAAGAAACTCCAAAATAGGATCAAACAGATAAAAGCTGGTAATCCAACTAGAAACAACATCAACCAGATTCACCATTTAGCTACTAAGCTGGATGATCTTCTTCAGAAAGAAGAACAATGGTGGGCTCAAAGAGCAAAGAGTAATTGGCTTCAACATGGTGACAAGAACTCACAATTTTGACACTTCAAAGCCAGCCAAAGGCACAGAAAGAACAACATTAATTTCATTATTGACAATCAAGGGAACAACCATCATCAAAACCAAAACATACAGGAAGTTTTTCATAACTATTTTTCTGATCTGTTCACTAGCTCTAATCCTGCTAATATGCACTCTTCCTTGCAGGTGGTAGCTAACAGAGTGCAACCTCACATGCAAGATTATCTTAGCCAAGATTTTACTGCTGCTGAAATCTCCTATGCTGTGCATCAATTAAAAAGCAATGCAGCTCCTGGTCCTGATGGGCTAAATGTTAAATTCTTCCAAACTTATTGGGGAACTATAGGTGGTGGAGTCACTCAAACAGCTCTGGATATTCTGAACAATGGTGGTAACCCTAAAACTTTTAATAATACTCATATTTGCCTCATCCCTAAGCATAACCATCCCACCACCCCTGCTGATTACAGGCCTATTGCCTTATGCAATGTTATTCTAAAAATCATCACTAAGACTATAGCTAACAGAATTAAAACCATCCTCCCTGAGATCATTAGCCCTCAACAGAGTGCCTTTTTGCCTGGAAGGTTAATCACTGATAACACCTTGCTAGCCTTTGAAACCTTCCATCACATCAAGCACAATAATAACAAGAAGAAAGGTTTGGTAGGGATCAAACTTGACATGGCCAAAGCTTATGATAGATTAGAATGGACTTTCATTGAAAACATTCTTCTCACTATGGGTTTTCCTAGTAACCTTGTTCAAACCATCATGAAATGTGTAAATACTGTTTCCTTCTCTATTCTGGTCAATGGTCAACCCTCCCCGTACTTTACACCTCATAGGGGTATTAGACAAGGAGACCCCCTTTCTCCCTACCTCTTTATTTTGTGTGCTGATGTGTTCTCAGGATTAATAACCAATGCTCAAAACCAATCCTTAATCCATGGTATTTCTATAGCTCAAAATGCTCCTAAAGTCTCTCATTTATTTTTTGCAGATGATAGCATCATCTTTTGCCAGGCAAAGAAAGAAGAAGCTAACCAGCTAAAAACTATCTTTGAAGAGTACCAAAGGATTTCAGGTCAACTCATTAACATGGCCAAGTCAGAAATGACTTTCAGCCCTAAGTTACATCAAGTCATAAAAAATGAATTTCACTCAGTGCTTCCATTCACAGTCTCTACCACTATTGCTAAATATTTGGGGATGCCCACTCAACTTGGACAGTCTAAAAAGGCTGGTTTTAACTTCATCATGGATAGGATCAATAAGAAACTCAAAGGTTGGAAGGAGAGATTTTTATACTATGCATGCAGGGGTGTTCTTATTAGTGCAGTGATACAAGCATTGCCTACCTATTTGATGAGCTGTTTCCTTCTTCCCAGAACCATGTGTGAGAACATAGAGAAAGCTATGTGTAAATTCTGGTGGGGCACTACTAGCAGTCAAAGGAAAATTCATTGGAAGGCTAGACAAGATCTATTCAAAAATAAATTTGCTGGAGGTCTAGGTTTCAGAGATATGTATCTATTTAACAAAGCTATGCTGGCTAAACAGGTGTGGAGATTTCAAACTGAACCTCAAACTTTGCTAGGACAATGTCTGAAAGCTAAATATTACCCTACAACTGATATCTTACAGGCCCAACAGGGCAGAACCAGCAGTTATGCTTGGGAGAGCATATACCATGCTATTGAAACCATAAATAAAGGAAGTTGTTGGAAAGTTGGCAATGGTAATTCCATCAATATTTGGGATACTAACTGGATTTCTGACCAGAATGGGTTCAAAGTCCTTACCCCTCACCACCCTCAGGTCAACATTTCTAAAGTTAGTGACCTCATGCTTAACCAACCTACTAGAAGCTGGAACACCACCCTCATTAATCAGGTTTTCCTCCCCTTTGAGAGTACTCTCATACAACAAACACCTCTTATCTCAGAAGACATCAATGACCAACTCATGTGGCCTCACACCAAAACTGGATCCTACACAGTAAAATCAGGCTACAATCTTCTGAAGCATTGGCAGAATTCTGACTCTCCAGGAGCAGCTCACACTAATATACAGGACACCATTTGGAAAAAGCTTTGGACTCTTCACACCATCCCTCGCCACAAAGCCCTCATGTGGAGAATCTTACAGAATGCTATCCCTATAACGCCCTAACTAAAATATCTAGAATATTTAGTCAAGACATAAATAAATGGATCTGAGTACATGAAATTCAACGGCTTACAAAACTGAATTACAAGAATCTCTTACAACTGATGAAGAAACTTAGTTAATACAGCGGAAACAAAATTAAGATTCTAAGATAAACAGATAAAACTAAACAAAGGGGAAGACTAAAGTCTTCTAATCCGATGATCCAAGCTCAGCTCCCATCATCAGCTCCCACCTGGCCCTTGCTTCATTAACCTGTTTACCTAAAAAAATTGGTTTGGAGTGGGGTGAGACTACTAAGCCTCAGTGAGTCCTACTACCCTCATAGAGGTGACTACACCGGGGGAGTCCTAATCAGTCATAACATACTAGCATATATAACATAACGTACTAACAGAATTAAGGGTGTAACACAGATAAACAACTCTTATTCATTTTAAACACAAGGACACTCTGAGGTGAGCAGGTCTCAGAGGCCTGTCATATCCGTCAACCGATTCGGTCATGACATGCAGCTCACAATAACATATCCTAATGGATTGTCCCATTGGGAGTCCATAACGCGACATCACAAATCGCTCATAACTGACTGATACTAAATTAGTTTTTACTACCATAATTTCCCAAAACCCGAGGAGCATACAAACCTAATTAATACTACGTTATACCCTAACGATCATCTGTGATTAACATTCTATTCGACATTATATTAATTATATTGCTCCAAATTATCCGACTCTAATGAGGATATAAAACGAGTGTATGAGTCATTGTTAGAAAATGGAAAATGTAGGTCAGTGCTGTACAAACTCGCTATGGCGAGTCACCAGCTCGCCATGGCGAGATTATAGGTCCTGACCTAAATCAACTCGCTGCAGCGAGCAGAAGCTCGCCATGGCGAGTATCATCAGCCCAGAACCCAGCTCGCCATGAATGCTCGCCAGCTACTCACTATGGCGAATTCATATAGAAAATACCCTGTTTTACAAAAAGTCATAATTTTCAAGAGACACCTACAATCCTCATTTAAAACCAGTGCAGCAAGATAAATACATAATATAAAACAGAATGAAGGTGAATTTGGGAGTTAATTCCCCTCACACAACAATTTTTCCCTAAACCTATGTTAACATGCAAATTCATAAATTCGGGATACTATCTACGCTATCCTAAAGAACCCACCTGACATAAAGCTCGAGACTTGATTAATGAGCTTGAGAAGAAACAACTGAAAGCAAGAACTCATTTCTCTACTGCAGAAAAACAGCTTCAGCACCTCCACTTCAGAAATTCGCCCCGACCTCAATATTGAGTCAAAATTTACGAAACCTATGTGAAAATGATCGGAACTGAGTTATCTAACTACAGCAAAAAGAATCGTTTCGATCCGAGTTACAGGGAGGAATTTCTTACCGTTTAAGTACTGACCTATACCATCACGAATTCAGTAATTTCCTGTTTCAAACCTCCAAATTTGAAAATTCGTATAGAACTCGTTTCTCCACCAAAAATCACGAGACTGATATCCAAACGACCGAAAATTCGTTATCTAACCACAGCAACAAGAGGAATCAAAATCAGAGCTACAGAGAAGGAAGAATCACCTTTTGAATGGAGCTCTGTCCAGACACAATTTTTCTGAAAAATCCTGGGTTGAACAGTCCACTTCAAAAATTCGCCCAGAATTCATTTCTCAATGAAAATTCATGAAATCAGTGCCAAAATGAGCGTATTCAAGTTAGCTAACTACAGGAAAAAGAATCGTTCAAATAGGATTTTCGAGCAGAGAATGGTTACCGTTTTAGTGAGTGACCTGCCCTAGAAAACGGGTTTTACAATTCTTCTCCAATCTTGCTCCCAATTTCTTACCCATGGCTTCTTGGTCCTTATAACCCATATACAAGATGAAACTCAGAGATAAGCTTGATTTAAAAGAATGAATTTGAGAAAGAGTTGAAGGATGGGATTGATTCTTACCTCATCTTGAAGCTATGAACCTAGGGATCTCAAATTTGTGTTTGCATGAAAAATCAGAGAAGTGGGTGAGTAGATTTGGTGAGATGAAGATAATGCTGATGCGTGAGGGAGATGAGAGGCTTTGAGAGTGTTTTCTGACTTTCTATTATGCAGGAAGTGGGAAAGAGAAAGAAATGGTTTTGGTTCCTAAAGCATGCATTCCATGTCTAATGTCGAGTTTACCCCTTTATAATTCACACTTAATTCCATATATGCCATCATGCTTTATCACTACTACATAATCTTATTTAAATTTTATTCCAACAATACTTTTAATTAATAATACTCCTATTAATTAAAGTCGGGATGTTACAATCCCTGTCAAGAGTGCCTTAAACAAAAGAGGTATTCCCTGCAACATCCTATGCCCAAGATGTTTCCTTAAAGAAGAGACTACTGATCATACCTTTATGCACTGTGAGCATGTTTCTAAGGTTTGGTTTGGTTCTAAGCTTAGCATCAATTTTCACAACACCCAAGCAAGTTTTGCTGAATGGTTAAGGTTCGCTATTATTAACCTTAAGGAAGAAGATCTAATCTATATAGCTTCTATCTGAAGGTGGAAAAACACAAGAAGGGGGGGGGGGGGGTTGAATTGTGTTTTTAGAATTAAAACTTTTTCGAAATAAAACCAAGTTTGCAGCGGATAAAACACAAAATAAAAGAGATGCTGAGAGAAAGATAAAAAGAAGGACACAGAATTTATCCTGGTTCCCCTCACAAATCGAGAGTACTCCAGTCCCCTTGTTACTAACAAGAGATTTTCACTATAATCTACTAAAGATTACAAATTGCTCAAGCACACTTGCAAGAGACTTCTCAGGTGCTCAAGTTTCACTAAACAAGAGACTTCTCAAATGCTCAAGTTAAACTTAACAAGAGACTTCTCAAACAAACTTAAGAATAAGAATGAATGTTAAGGAACACTTGATATACTATCAGAGGTGTTTACAAAATACAACTCAAATTGTTCTAAGACTTAGAATGACAGATTTAAATTATGATGTCAGAATGCTTCTTAGTCTTTGAACGTAGTAATAGAACAGTCGTTAGAACAGTAGTCATTTCTTCCATTTAAGTCTTCTATTTATACTTGGAGGAAGATGATGACCGTTGCAGAGAGAGAGGTGCCAGCTGGAATTTACTCGTACAATTGATAGCTGTATATTGCCTTCTTTGGTAAGGAATTCCAATTCCACTACCTAGCTATTCAATTTATCACTCATCCATTTTGAGTAATAATAGTACGATAGTACAATCCTCAAATGCGCTCCACTTATGGATAAGGTTAACGTTGTACCAACGAATATTCCTTCCTGTGGATGTGACAGAGCCTTGAAGTGGATTGTTCTTCAATCATTGGTTCTGTATAGGTCAGCTCTTGAGTGACGTAAATTCCTTTTGCTTCTGATGTTCTTGTCATAGCTTCTTAAGATCTTCAGCTTCTGAACTTCATCAGAGCCTAGCTTTTGGTCTTCAGAAGTGCTATCTTCAGCACGCAAAAATTAAGCTTCTGATGAACAGCGATACTCTTTCAGAGCTTGTTTTGACTGGCTTCTCTGCTACTATTCATAGTGCTTCTGAATGAATTTTAACTTGTAATTCTGCACACTAGAATAATCATTAGTAATACCAATTGTAATTTTAATACTTTGTTATCATCAAAACCACTTAAAACATTAGAGGTTCATGTCGGACCCACTTTGTTCCAACAATCTCCCCCTTTTTGATGATGACACACCAAAGCATTAAAATTCAATTGTTGTTGATTTAATTTAATTATGATGACTTCAGGTTTCAAAGGTTTGCAATCTCCCCCTGAGTCTGATAATCCATAAGGGTAGGTTTGTAAGCTCCCCCTAAGTTTTATCCATAATTAATTAAAACAGTTTAAGAGTTGATTTATTAACTTAAAATAAATTTTCATATTTAACTCTCAGAAGCATAGTTTTGCAAGCTTTGCTTCTTAGAGTTTGATAATGCTCAGAAGCGGTTTGCAAGCTCTTTTGACATTGTCTATGAATTTTATTTTAGGTTCTTAAATTTTCTCCCCTTTCAATAATCGTTCAGAATGAGAAAGAATCATAAGAGATAAATATTGATTCATAATGCTTTTAACATTACAGTTTCAGATTGAGCAGTATATGAATGAATCAACATTAATTTTAACGCTACTCTTACTCCCCCTTTTGGCATCAGTCAAAAAGACACAGAAAACCAAGCAGTCAAAGCACCAAACAAAGTAGTCAAGTCAAAAAGTGATGACAACTAAATTCATTTAATGAATTGAGTTGAAAACCGTCCTGACAAGAGAGCTTGATGACACTATAAAAAGGGATGATTCCTCTCATTTTACTCATCCAGAGTAATCAAGTAACATCAAAAGAAAAACAAACAATGGAAAGGCAGGTTACCAAGGATGCTTCAGGCTCAAAAGAAGAGAGCAAGAAGGGAGCAGAGCCCTGGCGCTGCGAAGAAAACAAGCTTCGCTACGAAAGGAACAAGCAAGAACTGATTTTGACAGAGTCAGAGGAGGAGGAAATGGGCTCTGATCTGGAAGAATTTTTATGGACATACAATGATGATACTCCATACGAAGAGTACGAAGCTGCTGTTCAGAAGAACACTGAAGAACTAGTGCAAAAAGCCACTGCCAACTTGCTTGCTTACATTAAGGAGAAACATAAGAAGCTAGATGCAGAGTCTTCTGAAGTTAAGCCTAGCTCTAAGTAGAGTCTTATCAGTCTATGTAATAGAAATTCTTCAATAATATTAATAAAGGAGTTTATGCTATTAATTCCCTTTGTTTTGAGAAAGTTTCTTATATATATATACCTCATTCCTATTGTCAGAAAACCAGTTACCAGACACGCCTCATTCGGTATTGGTGCCCCGTTGTTAAACAGGCTTTAATACTAAGAAGCTATTTCATGAGTAAACAGGAGTACTGATGAGAGGGACTCTTAGGTTTTGAAAATCCTAGGCTTATTAGTTTAAAAACTAAGATGCTCTTCAGCATCTTTCACTAGAGTCAGAATTCTCAAGAGTACCAGACAATATCATGGTATATAGAAAAGTTAAATTTTGAAAAACAAATATAAAACAAACATATAAGCAAATAACAAACACACAAATATGGATAGTATAGATATGAATTAAAGAAAAATTATCCAAAAATTACACAAGAACTAATAACAAATAAGTGCTCAGACATAAGGGTTAAGGTTTGGGTTGCTGTTGAGTAAGCTTTAGAAGAAGTTCCATCATTGCATCTATCTTCTTGTTAGTAGCTTCACCAGATCTGTTCATGTCTTCTCTTATATCGGCCCTGAATTCATCCATTTCATTTCTTAGTTCCTCTCTTAAGTCATGCTTGATTACATCCAGAGCTTCTTGCATAACAGAGGGTATAGCAGATGAAGAAGAGCCTTGGACAAGTACTGGTGGAGATCTAGGAGGAGATGAAGCAACAATGGGAGCTTTACCTTTATCAGAATCTGGTTCACTAAGGTTCTGATCATTCATAACAATATCTTCTGCAGCTCCTTGATTCTCAAGAATCTTATTAGTCTCAATGACAGCAATATGAACAGCTCTATCAACCAATAACTTGAAGGCTTCTTGTTCAGCAAGCCTCTGACGTTCCATTTCAGCAGTTATCCTAGCCTGCTCATCATCCAGAGATCTTGTGATACTTTCATTCACAGCAGCTAAAAATGCTAACCTCTGACATTCTTCTTCATGGTTGAAAGATGTGAGCCTTGGAGCGTTTAGCTTCTCAACAATCTCAAACAGTTCCTGTACAGTGTTTGCTCCTCTACCCTTAATCTTATCCTTCAGATGAGTACTGAGAATCCTTAAAGATTTACCAAATAAGTACTCTAATTCCCTGACATCAGCATCCATATCAGAAGGGAAGATAAGAGCTTCTTCCTCTCTTTGTTTGAACCTCTTAAGTCTAATACCTATAGCATTATTTAGCAGCTCAAGGTTTGGTTCAGAGTCAGAATTGAAAAAGGGTAAGGATGGGTCAAAGGGAATGGTTGGTTCAGGTTTCTTTCTTTTGAGTTCAATGATTTTGATTTTGCTGAGATTTGGAGGTATGATATCATCATCAAGATTGATGGAATCCTTGAATATTTGATGTTCAGCTTTAGTTAGGTGTTGGTAAAGCTCAAGAACCTCATCTAAAACTAGAGGTTTGTTGAGTGGGTCAGAGACAGGTTGTGGTGATTGGTGTTGTTGTTCAGTCATGACATTGATTGGTGATGAGTGAGGTGATTTTTGTTGTTCTTCAGAATGAGCAATTGGCTCATTCTGAACAGGGGTGAATGTAGGTGGATTCACTCGTGAGATGTGATCAAGTGAGGGAGGGGGTGTGTGAATGACCTGTGTGTTTTGTGTTTTATGGACGGGTGAATCATTTGTGAGATTCATGGATGGAAATTGATGTGGTGAATTTGGATTTGAGTTGGTAAATGCAACACCACACATGTGTTGTTCAAGATGTTCTATGACAGAATCTTGATTTGTGGTTTGATTGAGAATGGTTGTGTCTACATAAATAGTAGGTTCTTCATCAGAAGAGAGATGAATGGGCTTTATGGTGGTTTTCTTTGTGGTTTTCTTGAAAGACGTTCTCTTTGGTGTAAGAGTTTTCTTTTGTTTTGGGTTGGATTCTCTGATGAGTGTAGCAATTAACTCATCTGAGGCAGTGCTGGTATCTGATGAAGATGATGATGATATAGCTTTATGATCAGGTAAGACTACACTAATAGGTACAGTGAAGTCTATGGGTTGAGGTTGATTGGTAGATGATGGAGGTTGAGAAATAGATGGTTTAGCAATAGAGTGTTGAGGTTCAGAACCAATAACCTGAGCTACAGGAATGCTAGAAGTATTAGATTCAGAGATCTTACCTTTTGGTTTAGAAGCTCTGGTCTTTAATCTCTTTGCAGGTTTAGCAGGGTTCTGATCTTCCTCAGAAGCTGAAGGCCTATCATGCCTTTTCTTTGTCCGCTTTTCCTTCTGAACAGCTTCAGTCATCATATTTTCAGCACCTTCCTCAATCTCATCAGTACTAGCATGTCCTTGATCATCAGAGCCTTCATCAATCATTTCTTGCTCAGTAGTTCTTGGATTTCTTCTGTTCTTTGTAATATCTCTTGGTCCCTTGAAGATATCCCAATTGGGAACACTTACAACCATTTTCCTGGGCACACTAACCCCAGTATCTCTTCTTACTGATTCAAGAAAGTTCTTGATGACCTCATCATTATCATGTTCTGATATGGTGGGAAACCCATCACACCAGAAGTACTTCTCGTACACTTGCTGTAGAGGTGTTTTCACTTGAATGATTTCTTCCTTGGTTTTTCTCTTCATGTTGACCAGAACTGATGCATCATACTTAGCAGTTTGGAAAACTCTAAGTTTTTCTTTGGCACTCACAATGTCTGTGAGTTTGGTTTGCCTTATCAGTTCTGAAATTAACCTTGGGTGATGAATGACTGATGGTATTTTAGTTCTACCCTCATTGATGGTAAAGCACATGTGATCAAAAAGAATCTTAGCCAAATTAACTTTTACCCTCTTGTATAAGAACCAGATGAGATGTTTGTGTGGAATGGAGATGGTATCCAATCCACCTTTTCTGGTGAAGATGGTAGACAAACACATTCTGAAAGCAAATTCAAATGAGTGCTTCATGTGCATTACTTTTCCAAAATCCTTTTGTGTGCATCCAGATTTAAAGAGGTCCTGATGAATTGAATCCAAATGCTTGCTTTTCTTATCATACACTTCTATATCTTCTCCTTTGTTATCTAAACCCAGAATCTTAGCAATGTGTGCCTGAGTTATCACAACATTGATTCCCAAAATATTTGACCTAATTTCCCTTTCTCTATAAGGTTTAAGACCAAGTTCCTTTCTTGTTTTCCCTCGTAATTCCTTGTTCTTCTCAACCATATCCTTGTATTCTTTATCAGCACTTGCTCTATCGTACACTTTAGCCTTCTGCCAGAAATACTTCACTATGTCGTAGTATACGAAGCCATTAAGCATCTCAAAATAATTTTGCCATTGTTGGTTGTAGAACAAGTATTGAATGTCAATCCCATTCGCTTTCAAACTTTCAAAATCCACGAACTTCTCAGTGAAGAAATCATAAGCATCTGGTCCAGCGTCAGTTTGATGATGTTCGTAGACTAGATTATCTTTTGAATTAAGATCGATGATGGGTGGTAACGTAGGGTTAAAGGGTTCTTGAACGATTTCGTTTGATGAACGAGCAGCCATAGTTGCAGAGAATTAAGAAGATGAAGATTGGGAATTTCTGTAAGGTCTAGGGTTGTGTAGGTAGTGATTTTGTGTAAAAAGTTGTGCAAGTGAGTGAAGTGACTTATAAATAGTAACTAGCACACATACACAGAGAAAATAAACATTGGGAGGGAGCGCGAGCAGTTTTTTTAAAAATTAAATAATATACTTAACTGCCATAATCATCATTAACTGTTCTCTGCCCGTCAGGATCTAGACACGTGTTGAAAAAGTTTAATCATAGCTGACGCGTGTATAGACAACTGTTGTACACTTACTCGTACTGAACGTTTCATTTCCAAAAGGTTCAGAGCCTCACTCATTTGTATATGACACCTCATCAGAACCTGTTACTCTTCAGAGCCTAAATTATTCAGAGCTTCCCAAGGGATACTCTAAATTATAAGAGGTTCTGATAGAGCTTCAGATGCTAATTCTATTCTACTTCTCAGAGCTAATTTTCTTCAGAGATATAGTGCATGTTCAAATTCTTTTTGATAAAATCAAATCTTTCAATAGCTAAAGGTTTAGTAAATATGTCAGCCCATTGATGTTCAGTATCAATGAATTGAATATCTATTGTACCTTTCTGAACATGATCCCTTATAAAATGATGTTTTATTTCAATATGTTTAGCTCTTGAGTGTAGAATAGGGTTCTTAGACAAATGAATAGCAGCAGTATTGTCACAATATAGTGGAATACTGCTTTCAGCTATGTTATAATCTTCCAACTGATATTTCATCCAGAGAAGCTGTGTGCAGCATTTAGCAGCTGAGATGTATTCTGCTTCTGTTGTAGACAAAGCAATAGTTGTTTGTCTCTTGCTGGCCCAAGATATGAGATTCTCACCAATGAATTGGCAATTTCCACTAGTGGATTTCCTCTCAATCTTATCACCAGCATAGTCAGCATCACAGAATCCAACTAGCTTACTATCTAGGGATTTTTTATAAAGAAGTCCTAGATTAGTAGTTCCTTTCAGATATCTAAAGATCCTCTTAACAGCAGTTAAGTGAGGTTCTCTAGGATCTGACTGGAATCTTGCACACAAGCATACACTATATAGAATATCAGGTCTAGATGCTGTAAGGTAGAGTAAAGAACCAATCATACCTCGATACAGCTTCTGATCTACTTTGCTTCCTATCTCTTCTTTGCTTAAGCTGCTGGTAGGATGCATGGGTGTAGACATTATCTTGCAGTCATCAAGGTTAAACTTCTTCAGAAGCTCTTTTGTATACTTGCTTTGATGAATGTAAGTGCCATCTTTTCCTTGATTAATTTGGATTCCAAGGAAGAACTTCAATTCACCCATCATACTCATCTCGAATTCATCCTGCATCAGCTTTGAAAAACTCTTGCACAAGGAAGCATTAGTAGAACCAAAAATAATATCATCAACGTATATTTGAATGATTAAGATATCTTTCTTAGATGTCTTTCTGAATAATGTATTGTCAATTTGACCTTTTTGAAAACCATTTTCTAAAAGGAAATTACTCAGTCTTTCATACCAAGCTCTTGGAGCTTGTTTGAGACCATAGAGTGATTTCTTAAGTTTATAAACATAATTAGGATTTTTCAAATCCTCAAAACCTGGGGGTTGTTTGACATATACTTCTTCAGAAATAACACCATTAAGAAAGGCGCTCTTAACATCCATTTGGTACAATGTGATTCCATTGTTAACAGCATATGAAAGAAGTAACCTGATTGCTTCCAGTCTTGCTACTGGAGCAAATGTTTCAGTGAAGTCTATACCTTCTTGCTGACTGTAGCCTTGTGCTACCAGTCTAGCTTTATTTCTTACCACTTCACCTTGTTCATTCATCTTGTTTCTAAATACCCACTTAGTTCCAATGATGTTCTTATGTGCTGGTCTTGGCACTAAATCCCATACATCATTTCTTTGAAACTGATTGAGCTCATCTTGCATAGCTACAATCCATCCATCGTCAGTAAGTGCTTCATCAACATTCTTTGGTTCTATCATTGAGATTAGTCCCAGAAGTGAATCAAGTTGTTGATAGTCTGATCTTGTTTTTCTTGGACTTTCTTTGTTTCCAAGAATTAAATCTTCTGGATGTGATGATCTATATTTGAACTTCCTTCTTGGAGCTTCATCAACATCAGCACTTGGTTGAGTGTCTTCTTCTGAAGTGTCATCATGTTCTTGTGATGCTTCTAATTGAGATGCTTCTTCAGCATCTTCTTCCAGTACAGCTTCTGAAGCTTCAACAGCTTCTGATGCTTTTTCAGGTTCTGAATCGATGTATTGGTATGGAACACCTGCATAACTATTATCTTGCTCTGACATTTTACTGTCAGGCTCTTTATCATCAAATCTAACATGTATAGATTCTTCCACTGTGTTAGTTTCAGAATTATACACTCTGTATGCCTTTGAGCGTTCAGAGTAACCTATAAAGATTCCCTTACAAGCTTTGGCATCAAATTTTCTTTTGTAGGCCTTGTTGTTTAGAATGTAACCTGTACATCCAAACTGATGAAAGTAAGAGATGTTAGGCTTTCTTCCTTTGAAGAGTTCATATGTTGTTAGATTCAATAGAGGTCTTATATAGATCCTATTTTGAATGTAACAAGCTGTGTTTACAGCTTCTGCCCAGAAGTGCTTAGCAAGTTTTGTCTCATGCATCATGGTTCTTGCCATTTCTTGTAAAGACCTGTTCTTTCTCTCTACAACACCATTTTGTTGTGGTGTTCTAGGAGCAGAGAACTCATGGACAATGCCATGATCTTCACAAAAAGTTGCAAATGGTTCGTTTTCAAATTCACCACCATGATCACTTCTAACCTTTAAGATTTTGAGACCTTTCTCATTTTGTACTTGAGTGCAGAAGATGCTGAACACATCATATGCATCATCTTTCACTCTTAGAAACTTTACCCAAGTCCATCTACTGTAATCATCAACAATGACTAATCCATATTTCTTCCCATTGATTGAGGCAGTACTTACTGGACCAAACAAATCAATGTGAAGTAGTTCTAAGGGTCTTGAGGTAGAGACAATGTTTTTAGGTTTAAAGGAAGTTTTTGAAATTTTGTCAATCTGACAAGGACCACACAGAGCATCTGAATGATATTTAAGATTTGGCAGGCCTTTAACCAACTTTAGTTTGCTAAGCTTAGAGATTAATCTCCAGTTAGCATGACCTAAGCGTTGGTGCCAGACCCACTTTTCATCATTCAGAGATAGAAGACAAACTATCTTCTGCTCAGTGAGTTCTGACAGATTCACCTTATAAACATTACCTCTTCTTAATCCTTTAAACAATATGGACTTGTCAGAATCATTGATTACTGTACATGCCTCTTTATCAAATTTAACAATAAATCCGCTATCACAAAATTGACTAATGCTAAGCAGATTATGTTTGAGGCCATCAACTAACCAAACATTTTTAATTGAAAGAGAAGAGTTACCAACTATACCTGTACCAATGATCTTCCCTTTTTGGTTTCCTCCAAACCCCACAGTACCTCCCTCTTTCAGAGTCAGGGTTTGGAACATATGCCTTTCTCCCGTCATATGTCGTGAGCAGCCACTGTCCAGGTACCAGCATTGCTGCTTTGGCCTTCTTGGTGTGCAAACCTGAAGCAAATATTATTTGAGATTTTGGTACCCATATCTTTATGGGTCCTTTTGTGTTAGTCTTTACAGGTCCAGGTGGTCTTTGTTTGAAAGACCTATCAGAGCCTCTAGAGTTAACCACCCTTGTTGAAAAGTTTTTGGGTTTAGTATAGCTCTTGAGCTTTGTTCTTGAATGTGTCAGAGCTTCTTTAGATTTAACATTAGCTTGAGGCTTAAAAATCTTAGGTTCTGAGGTTTTATCCTTCAGAGTCTTTGACTTTTGAGCCTCTGGCTTTGATGTTCTATTAGAAGCTGACTCATTTAGAACCTCTGATTGACTCTTTACAAAGACAACCTTAGGTTTTGATTTATCTATATTAGAGGACTTTGAAGATAATGGATTATCTTTAAAACGTGAGAATCCAAGACCTTCTCCTCTATTTCTACTTACATGATAAATCAAAGAGGCTATTTTACTTCTTTTCATTCCATTGATAAGGAATTCCTGAAGAGCAAATTCATGTTCTGGAGGAACCTTATCATCAAGAACATAATGAGTTTCCATAAATTCATTTCTTGATTTTAGAGACTCATTTTGTTCAATTATTTCATTTGCCTTTTCGGTCAGGTTGTTATAGGCCTTTTTAAGGACCTTACACTCACCTGCCTTTTTGGTTAAAAGTTTTAAGGCATCTTTTAAGGAATCTATTAATTCAGAACGAGAAAGTTTAGCAAGTACCTCATCTTCATCTTCTGAATCTGAGTCAGCTTCGTGCTCAGAGTTCTCTTGGTCAGAAGCGGTTGCCATCAAGGCTAGGTTTGCTTCTTCTTCCCCATCAGAATCTGATTCCTGATCCAAATCATCCCAAGTGGCAAGGAACCCCTTCTTGAGCTTACTTTTGTATCTTTCTTTGTTAGAGGTTCTCTTGGATGTTTTACTCAGGTTCTCTGGGCAGTCAGCAATGAAGTGTCCTGGTTTGTTGCACTTAAAGCATTTGTTTTGTTCTTCCTTTTTATCCTTAGAAGCACCAACCTTCTTGGAAGAACCTCCAAATTTACCAGCATACTTCTTGCTTCTCTTAGCCCATTGCGATACTCTTGCAGCCATCAGAACCATTTCTTCTTCTTCATCAGAGTCCATCTCGTGACCTTCTTCAGAAGCTTCTTCATCAGATACTATAACCTTCGCCTTCAGAGCCTTAGAGGAACTCTTGGTGCTCAGGGCTATCCCTTTTAGCTTCTTAGTCGATTCATCAGTCATAAGTTCCATCTCATGACTCTTTAGAGAACTAACCAAGCTTTCAAGAGACACAGTATCTAAATCCTTAGATTCCTGAAACGCTGTCACTTTTGGTCTCCACTTTGGCGGCAAGCTTCTGAGTACTTTCCTTACATGATCAGCCTCAGTATAGCTCTTATCTAAAACTTGAAGTCCCGAAACAAGAATTTGAAACCTAGAGAACATTGTCTCAATGTCCTCTCCGTCCTTCATTTTAAATAATTCATACTGATGTACTAACAAGTTGGCCTTAGCCTCCTTAACTTGTTTATTTCCTTCATACTTGGATTTAAGAGAATCCCAGATAGATTTAGCCGTTCTCTTATCTCCAATTTTCAAGTACTCATCATGAGAGATGGCATTTGTCATCATCCCTTTTACACTGTGATGCTTCTTATATTCCAGCTTTTGAGTAGGTGTAAAAGCCTTTCTGTCTTTAGAGCTAACAACACCTTCTAAGTCCATATTTTCAAAGTTCACTCCATCTTCTACCAAGTCCCACAGATCACAATCAATCGCCATGATGTGACTGTACGTCTTGGTTTTCCAGAATGGATAACCAGTCTCAGTTCCATTGAAAAAGGGAATTTTGTCAGAAGACCTTCTGTCTTTAGAATTAGAATCATAGTCAAATGGAACTTCATTGAGATTCTTCTCAGCAGACATGTTTTTCCTCTCTGAATCTTAACTGTTTCACTGATAGGTGAGAGTTAGGCAATAGCCCCGCTCCTGATACCAATTGAAGGTGGAAAAACACAAGAAGGGGGGGGGGGGGGGGGTTGAATTGTGTTTTTAGAATTAAAACTTTTTCGAAATAAAACCAAGTTTGCAGCGGATAAAACACAAAATAAAAGAGATGCTGAGAGAAAGATAGAAAGAAGGACACAGAATTTATCCTGGTTCCCCTTACAAATCGAGAGTACTCCAGTCCCCTTGTTACTAACAAGAGATTTTCACTATAATCTACTAAAGATTACAAATTGATCAAGCACACTTGCAAGAGACTTCTCAGGTGCTCAAGTTTCACTAAACAAGAGACTTCTCAAATGCTCAAGTTAAACTTAACAAGAGACTTCTCAAACAAACTTAAGAATAAGAATGAATGTTAAGGAACACTTGATATACTATCAGAGGTGTTTACAAAATACAACTCAAATTGTTCTAAGACTTAGAATGACAGATTTAAATTATGATGTCAGAATGCTTCTTAGTCTTTGAACGTAGTAATAGAACAGTCGTTAGAACAGTAGTCATTTCTTCCATTTAAGCCTTCTATTTATACTTGGAGGAAGATGATGACCGTTGCAGAGAGAGAGGTGCCAGCTAGAATTTACTCGTACAATTGATAGCTGTATATTGCCTTCTTTGGTAAGGAATTCCAATTCCACTACCTAGCTATTCAATTTATCACTCATCCATTTTGAGTAATAATAGTACGATAGTACAATCCTCAAATGCGCTCCACTTATGGATAAGGTTAACGTTGTACCAACGAATATTCCTTCCTGTGGATGTGACAGAGCCTTGAAGTGGATTGTTCTTCAATCATTGGTTCTGTATAGGTCAGCTCTTGAGTGACGTAAATTCCTTTTGCTTCTGATGTTCTTGTCATAGCTTCTTAAGATCTTCAGCTTCTGAACTTCATCAGAGCCTAGCTTTTGGTCTTCAGAAGTGCTATCTTCAGCACGCAAAAATTAAGCTTCTGATGAACAACGATAATCTTTCAGAGCTTGTTTTGACTGGCTTCTCTGCTACTATTCATAGTGCTTCTGAATGAATTTTAACTTGTAATTCTGCACACTAGAATAATCATTAGTAATACCAATTGTAATTTTAATACTTTGTTATCATCAAAACCACTTAAAACATTAGAGGTTCATGTCGGACCCACTTTGTTCCAACACTATCATCTACGGAATTTGGTATGCACGAAACCAACAAGCTTTCGAGAATAAAACTCTCACCGACACAGAGGTTCTTCGCATAGCTGACACTAACATTCACGACTACATTATAGCTACAAACAGTGATGATTTGTCCCATCCTAGCAAGGGTCAACCCAGATCTACCTCCCATCAGCAGGGAGCAACGAGGAATCGTTCAAATCAATGGCGCAGACCAGATGAAGGAATTATCAAAGTTAACAGCGATGCTAGCCTAACAACAGCAGGGAAATGGGGTTTAGGAGTTACCTGTCGCGACAACACCGGAATGATAACTGCAGCAGCTACTTGGGAGATTTCGGGCAATAACGATCCATTGCTTGCAGAGGCTTATGCGTTGTACCATGTTGTGCGCTTCGCAATCGATTGCTGCTTCCAGTCAGTCATCTTCGAAAGCGACAACGAAAGACTCATCAAGCTCCTTGGCGGTGTCGACCAAATCCCTAGAAATTATGTGGGTAATATTGTTAGAGGGATTAAGTGTAATAGGGACTCTTTTAGATTTTGTAATTTCCAGCACATCTATAGGGAATCTAATCAGACAGCCCATCATCTTGCTATATGGGCCCATAATGAGCCCAACATGATGTGGATTGAGGAAAATCCTCCAGCTATTGTACCTTACATTCTTAAGGACTTGATCCATCAATAATAACTCTTCTCTTTTTATTCAAAAAAAAAAGATACGAGACAAATTATAACTGATAAAAAATTTAAAAATAACTAATAAATCATGCGTAGGATAAAATACGATGCTAAATAAAACACGGAAAAAAATAATTATAATTATAATGTACTCTATATACACGTAACTTAATGGTTTGTGCGCATGCAAATTTTGAGCGTAAATATATTTTGCATACAATTGATAACTTATACAGATTTATCTTACAAATATATTTTAAATTTGTGGATTTTAATTTTTTAACTATAAAATTTTTTAAATTATTAAATGTATAATTTTTATTATATGTAAGACCCAAGATTTCATTGTATAGTTGGATTAAGGAATATTAGGGTTTTGATGTGTTCGTGTGATGAAACATCGTGATATTATAGGTTTTTGCTGTAATTGAGTCTGTTTTGTGCTCGTGCACTGTAATTGTACAGACTTTTGTCTTGTAATCCTCTTTTGTGAATAAGAAGGTTGATGTGGTTTTAGAATAACGAGTTTTGGATTATTCTTGTTTTTGGAAAAACGAGTAGGATTTTACCCGTCGTTGTAAAATCTTATTGCGTCTGTTTTAAGTGAGGTTTCGGATGGAAGTTTTATATATCTGCGTGAGTGAGGTTATGTCCTGAGATTAATTTTCTAAGGTATGGAAGAAAATTACAGTCGCGGAAAAAGATTCGGCGATAAGTTTTGGAAATGTTAAACGTTAGACGTTCTTTCCGTAGGTTTTATGTTTTTGTGATTTACGTTCGTCGCGACGCGCGAGAGCTGAACACGTGACTTGTTTTGGAAGAGTTGCTAATATCTTGTGACTTATTCATAAAGCAAATTGATCCAATGGCTAGGGTTTAAGCTTGGACTTTTGACTTTGATCCAATGGTGGATTGGCTATCAAGAGTATGAGTTTGTGGCTATCAAGGAAAATAGTAATAGTAAAGCAGCGGAATATAAAATTTTCCTTTAATGATCCTTACGAATGAGCATGAGTTTGTGTTTAGGATTTTACCTCTTGTTGAATATCCTTTTCTTTTCTTTCACGAACGGTGGCTGATCAACACTTTAATCATGAACCGGACTGATCACGAGCGTTGATGACGAAGAACAACGCCTCTAGCTAGTCCACACGAACAATCACCTTCAATAGAGTGCTAGCCCTTTATGTTTGAAGGCTATGCAAGAATATTGAGAAAAAGAGAGAGAATTATTTTGGAATACCAATTCTAAAATATTCTTGTGCTTTTTGGTGTGTTTTGAGCAATGACAAGAGGTCTCTATTTATAGATATTTCTTGTCTTGTGCATTAAGACAACTCTTGTCTTGGGCACCAAGATATCTCTTATTGGGCAAAGCCCAATAAGAAACAAGGAACTAGGGCGCGCACCCCCCATGAGTAATATTACTCATGTGCACACCCTCCCACCATAACCTATGGTGTTCTTGCTCATTTAAATTACCGTGATACCCTTATCACATTGCACATACACCGTACCTTACGGTGTTCCCTTTTTATCTCAATATTAGATTGTCCTTATGTGTGTGACCCTTGTAGGTTTCCATAACGTTGGCAATTATATTAAATCCTTTATTTAATATAATAAACAATGAACGGTATCTAGCAACACATCATTGCTACCCAAGTTATGAGAAATTAACATGTGATCATAACATAACCTTAGTGATAATATATGCGTGTATAATTATCCCTTTGCCCTTTATGTCTATATTGAACACAAAGCATACTTGGTGTCATCTTTGTCTAGTTCAATATTGGGCCCATGACATTTATCCTGTTATGCAGGATTTGCAAATTCCATCTAGGTCACTACTGTCCCTCAGCATGCTTTGTGAAGTACCCATCAACTGCCTTTATGGTCATCCTGTTACGGACAACGTTAGATCAGCAACAAAGTACTTGACTCCACATCTAGGGTACAAAGTGGTTTCAGGTCTAAGGGCGGTTTACACCATTATCACCATGAGAGTAACTTATGACACTTTGCATAACTTTGCATGTAGTACTCTCATAGCGGGTCAATCCGGTATAAATATTACTCCTAATATTTCTTATACCTATGTCAAGACTTGATAACTCTTTATCCCATGATCCATGAGATGCGATCATCAGTCTATCTTCATAATAGTCTTTATGCTTTAAGGTTATCCCTTTTCACCTTAAAGCTCGACTATGGATACTTTAAGAATAGCGTTCTTTTTGTTTAACGTAATCTCATGATTAAGTCACACTTAATATTAAACGGACTTTCTATTCTAGGGACTTCATTATTTTGAACGTTACAAACATAATAAAGAAAGTGCCTTTGATTATTAATAAAAAGAAACAATATATTATTAATAATTAATTCGATACAAGTACTAAAGTCATTGGCCTCTAGGGCTTACACCAACAATCTCCCACTAGCACTAGAGCCAATCTGGCATTACTTTAATACCCATAGACCTAGTATGCCCATCATGCTTCAACTGCGCAAGAGGCTTTGTTAGCGGGTCAGCAATATTGTCAAGTGTAGGTACTTTGCATATTTTCACATCTCCTATATCTATTATCTCTCGAATGAGATGAAAACGCCTAAGTATGTGTTTGGATCGTTGGTGAGATCTAGGTTCCTTATCTTGTGCAATTGCACCATTGTTGTCACAATACAGACTGATGGGATCAACAATGCTAGGTACTACTTCAAGTTCAGTTATGAACTTCTTGATCCAAACAGCTTCCTTTGCAGCACTTGAGGCAGCAATATACTCGGCTTCGGTTGTAGAATCAGCAACTGTCTCTTGCTTTGAACTCTTCCAGCTTACAGCGCCACCATTTAGGCAAAACACAAAACCAAATTGCGATCTAAAATCATCCTTGTCGGTTTGGAAACTAGCATCGGTGTACCCTACAACCGCAAGTTCTTCCTCACCTCCATATACCAAGAATGTTTCCTTAGTTCTTCTCAAGTACTTAAGGATATTCTTGACAGCTATTCAATGAGCTTCACCGGGATCAGATTGGTACCTACTCGTTGTGCTTAAAGCATACGAGACATCTGGTCGAGTACATAACATGGCATACATAATAGATCCGATTGCTGATGCATACGGAATCTTATTCATGCGTTCCCTTTCTTCTTTAGATGAAGGGGATTGTGTCTTCGAAAGACATATTCCATGTTGCATTGGTATGAGTCCCTTCTTGGAATCATGCATGCTAAAGCGTCTCAACACTTTATCTATATATGTACTCTGACTTAGGCCAAGCAGTTTTCGTGATCTATCTCTATAGATTCTTATTCCTAATATATAGGCTGCTTCACCAAGATCTTTCATAGAAAAGCATTTCCCTAACCAAGTCTTTACTTGTTGTAATGTAGGGACATCGTTTCCTATTAGTAATATGTCATCTACATATAGCACTAGGAAAACGATCATGCTCCCACTAACCTTCTTGTAGACACAAGGTTCATCTTCATTTTTAATGAATCCATATTTTGTTACAGTTTCATCAAATCGAAGATTCCAGCTTCTGGAAGCTTGCTTCAATCCATAGATTGATCGCTGTAACTTGCATATCTTATGAGCTTCATTTGGTATGTCAAATCCTTCAGGTTTTGTCATGTACACATCCTCAAGGAGATTTCCATTAAGGAAAGCAGTTTTGACATCCATTTGCCATATTTCATAATCATGATATGCAGCGATAGCAAGTAAAATCCGAACAGATTTAAGCATTGCAACTGGTGAAAAGGTTTCATCATAGTCAACCCCATGAATTTGTTTATATCCTTTAGCAACCAGTCTTGCTTTGTAGGTATGTACTTTACCATCCATGTCAGTCTTCTTTTTGAAGACCCACTTGCATCCTATAGGACGGACTCCTATAGGAGGCTCTACCAAGTTCCAAACTTGGTTTGTGTACATGGAATCCATTTCAGATTTCATGGCTTCTAGCCACTTCTCAGATTCAGGACCAGTTATGGCCTCTTGGTAGGTTACAGGCTCATCTTGATCCATGAGTAATACGTCACCTTGCTCAGTTATGAGATACCCATATCTCTCAGGTTCGTGACGTATCCTGGTTGACCTACGCTGGACTTGTTCTACTTGAGCAGGTTGTTCTTCCACAACATCTTGTGGTTGCTGCTCTTGTTCCTCCATAGTTTGCCCAACATTTGGTGGTTCTTGAGTTTCTTCAAGTTCCACACTCCTCCCACTGATTCCTTTGGAAATAAATTCTTTTTCCAAGAAGACTCTAGTTCGAGCGACAAACACTTTGCCCTTGGAAGGATTATAAAAGTAGTATCCTCTTGTTTCTTTAGGATATCCTACAAATAGGCATTTGTCAGATTTGGGTTCAAGTTTAGTTGTAATTTGTCGCTTTACATAGACTTCACAACCCCAAATCTTCATAAAAGACAGATGTGGTTTCTTTCCACTCCATATCTCATATGGTGTCTTTTCAACCTTTTTGGATGGAACGTGGTTAAGTGTATTAGCTGCTGTCAACAGGGCATGTCCCCAAAAGGAGTTTGGAAGATCTGCATGACTCATCATGGATCGCACCATGTCTAACAAGGTTCGATTTCTTCTCTCAGATACACCATTCCATTGTGGTGTTCCGGGAGGAGTTAGTTGTGATACTATACCACATTCTTTAAGATGGTCATTAAATTCTAGGCTTAAATATTCACCACCTCGATCTGATCGAAGAGTTTTAATATTCTTACCTAATTGGTTTTGTACTTCATTCTTAAATTCTTTGAACTTTTCAAAGGATTCGGATTTGTGTTTCATTAGATACACATATCCATATCTACTAAAATCATCGGTAAATGTTATGAAGTATGAAAAACCACCTCTAGCAGGTATGTTCAATGGTCCACACACATCAGTATGTATGAGTGCCAATAGATCATTAGCCCTTTCACCTTTTCCTGTGAATGGGGCTTTTGTCATCTTTCCAATTAAACAAGATCTACATGTATCATATGATTCATAATCAAAAGAATCCAAAAGTCCATCTTTGTGGAGTTTGGAGATGCGTCTCTCATTTATATGGCCTAAACGACAATGCCAAAGGTAACTTGGATTCAACTCATTAGGTTTCACCCTTTTAGTATTAATGTTATAGATTGGCGTTTCAAGATCAAGGACATATAGTCCATTATACATTTGAGCACTAGCATAGAATATATCATTCAAATAAATAGAGCAACATTTGTTCTTTATTATAAATGAAAAACCAAACTTGTCCAAACAAGAAACGGAAATAATATTCCTGCTAATGGCAGGTACATAATAGCAGTTCTTTAACTGAATTATTAAACCACTAGGTAAAGTTAAATTATAAGTCCCTACGGCTAAAGCAGCAACTCTTGCTCCATTCCCAACTCGTAGGTCCACTTCACCTTTCGCCAATTCTCTACTCTCCTTTAGTTCCTGCACATTAGTACAAATGTGAGAACCACATCCAGTATCTAATACCCATGATGTAGAAGTAGATAAATTAATTTCTATAACAAAAATACCTTAAGTTGTAGGAGCTATTCCTTTCTTCTTATCTTCCAGGTACTTTGGGCAATTCCTCTTCCAATGCCCGGTCTTACCGCAATAGAAACAATTGCCTTCTTTTGCTATGCCTCCTTTAGGTTTTAAAGCAGGGGCAGTTGGTTTTGGTTTGGCAACTCCCTTGCCTTTCCACTTACCACCTTGCTTATTGGGCTTCTTGTGATGCTTATTTCCATTACTAACCATTAGAATGGATTTCCCTTTAGTCTTCAGATTTGCTCGGCAGTTCTCAACATGCTTAGCAATTCAGGAAGAGTCTTATCCAAATCATTCATATTGAAGTTTAGAATAAACTGACTGAAACTATCCGGCAACGATTGCAGAATGAGATCAGTTGCAAGTTCTTTCTCAAGAGGGAATCCTAACCTTGCAAGGTTTCCCACATACCCAATCATCTTGAGCACATGAGGACCTACCGGAGATCCCTCACTTAACTTGCATTGAAAAAGGGATTTTGAAACTTCGAACCTCTCATGACGGGCTTGCTCCGCATACAGAGTTTTCAAGTGTTCGATCATTTCAACAGCATTCATGTTTTCATGTTGCTTTTGCAGCTCAGAATTCATGGTAGCCAACATGAGGCATGCAACCTCATTAGCATCTTCAACATGCTTCTTGTAAGCTTCCTTTTCAGCCCTAGGAGCATTATTAGCAGGCTCCACCTCAGGAACAGGTTCCTCTAAGGCATACAGCTTATTATCATGCTTGAGGACAATCCTCAGATTACGGTGCCAATCAAGAAAATTTGAACCATTCAATTTTTCTTTGTCAAGGATTGATCGCAAAATGTTGTTTGATGTGTTTGATGACATGGTTATCTACATAAAGAAGTGAAAACATAAGTATCATTTTATTTAATTAGGTCTTTAATTAAATATGCTCCCACTATTTTACTCAAACCAAATGACCCTCATCATTTGATTCGGAAAATCCCGTTGGAAGATTTTCTAGTGGGTCAAGATCCATATTTCACTTTGTCTTAAGTCCGCGGTGGGCGGATTACACAAGACTTAGTTTATTTAGGTAGGAACTCCTTCCAATTGTATCTCATACAATTCTTGAATATCAATTGGGTGAATAACTCCTTATTCGAATTCATCTTATGAATTATTCCCAACCATTGCTTCTTAAACTCATATAATCACATTATATTTGTTAAGTTAAGTTTGACCCTTGCTTTAGAAGTTGGATATTACAATTATCCCATCGCACCTTACCAATATAGAATATGCACTTCGCGGTGGGCGAACCTACATAGTTCGATATTAGTCTTGATGAGTTCTAAAGCTTGGAAAGCGTAAACTTAATATTCACATATTTTATTAATAAACAAAATGCACTCCGCGGTGGGCGAACCCACATTTTCTTTATTAATCTCTTATGTGTCTTTTGAGGGATATTTAATTAATTTGATCTCACCGGCTTGTTTAACATATTAAACGCTCTCACATGCATCAACATACATACATACAATAATAAAATGATATGATTATGGCCTCCTAACGCAAGTGTTCTCTCAAGCCAATGAGAGAACCCTAAACTAGCCTAACGATGATCTACTTCTCCAAGCATCACCTTCATGGCTGTCCTCCTTTGTTCCTCTAATAATTCTATTATAACATTACATCAAAGAATACTCGTTTTACATACGAGGGAGTGAGATGAGAAGAGAAGTTACATCAAGAAATTTAGAGAGAGGCACGACACGCAGGCCGTATTTAAAATCCCAAATTAAAACAGAAGGAGTAAACTAAGGCCATAATCAATCATCACAAAAACATAACAATAAACAAATAATTATTGTCATTATTATTCACCCAATTAATAAAATATCATGATTGATCACTTTTTATTATTTAATTGATTCTGATATGTTTAAACAATTTAAACATAAGTGAATTGTTTAAACGGAAACAATACCGAAACAATTTCGACTATGTTTTAAACGACTTTAAAACGAATTGTTTAAACAGAAACAAATTTTCAATATGTTCAAACGATTTGAACAAAAACCCGATTTTAACAGAATGTTTAAACGATTTAAACATAAACGCGGTTTAAACAATTTAAACGATTTGCGATTTAAACAATTTTAAATAGATCGCGATTTAAACAGAATGTTTAAACGATTTAAACATAAACGCGGTTTAAACAATTTAAACAGATCGCGATTTAAACAATTTTAAACAGGTCACGATTTAAACAGAATGTTTAAACGATTTAAACATAAACGCGGTTTAAACAATTTAAACAGATCGCGATTTAAACAATTTTAAACAGATCGCAATTTAAACAAAAACATGTTTAAACGATTTAAACTGATCGGATATGAACCCTAGCCGTATTCTGTTTCCATAACAATACAACCCTTGTATTGTTATGAATCCTAATACAACGATCATACATCAAAACGTTTTAGGATTGTTTGTTCATCATGGACGATCGGATATATGATGCTTCACCAGTAACGGTTCCGAAGCTCACGCTCACAATCATCCACGTTCACGCCAATCACTTAAACATTCGAATGAATGACACGATCGGTATATCACATACACCGACGTTGTATTAGAATCGCATATCCCATATATTTTAAAATTGATCAATCAAATTTTATTAATTCTTGTTATTATTATTATTATTAATACCGATTCATAATCATATTAATAAAACAGTAAACAACATCAAACCATGGATTCGTAAGTGGCTCTGATACCACTGAAGGAAAATAGTAATAGTAAAGCAGCGGAATATAAAATTTTCCTTTAATGATCCTTACGAATGAGCATGAGTTTGTGTTTAGGATTTTACCTCTTGTTGAATATCCTTTTCTTTTCTTTCACGAACGGTGGCTGATCAACACTTTAATCATGAACCGGACTGATCACGAGCGTTGATGACGAAGAACAACGCCTCTAGCTAGTCCACACGAACAATCACCTTCAATAGAGTGCTAGCCCTTTATGTTTGAAGGCTATGCAAGAATATTGAGAAAAAGAGAGAGAATTATTTTGGAATACCAATTCTAAAATATTCTTGTGCTTTTTGGTGTGTTTTGAGCAATGACAAGAGGTCTCTATTTATAGATATTTCTTGTCTTGTGCATTAAGACAACTCTTGTCTTGGGCACCAAGATATCTCTTATTGGGCAAAGCCCAATAAGAAACAAGGAACTTGGGCGCGCACCCCCCATGAGTAATATTACTCATGTGCACACCCTCCCACCATAACCTATGGTGTTCTTGCTCATTTAAATTACCGTGATACCCTTATCACATTGCACATACATCGTACCTTACGGTGTTCCCTTTTTATCTCAATATTAGATTGTCCTTATGTGTGTGACCCTTGTAGGTTTCCATAACGTTGGCAATTATATTAAATCCTTTATTTAATATAATAAACAATGAGCGGTATCTAGCAACACATCATTGCTACCCAAGTTATGAGAAATTAACATGTGATCATAACATAACCTTAGTGATAATATATGCGTGTATAATTATCCCTTTGCCCTTTATGTCTATATTGAACACAAAGCATACTTGGTGTCATCTTTGTCTAGTTCAATATTGGGCCCATGACATTTATCCTGTTATGCAGGATTGGCAAATTCCATCTAGGTCACTACTGTCCCTCAGCATGCTTTGTGAAGTACCCATCAACTGCCTTTATGGTCATCCTGTTACGGACAACGTTAGATCAGCAACAAAGTACTTGACTCCACATCTAGGGTACAAAGTGGTTTCAGGTCTAAGGGCGGTTTACACCATTATCACCATGAGAGTAACTTATGACACTTTGCATAACTTTGCATGTAGTACTCTCATAGCGGGTCAATCCGGTATAAATATTACTCCTAATATTTCTTATACCTATGTCAAGACTTGATAACTCTTTATCCCATGATCCATGAGATGCGATCATCAGTCTATCTTCATAATAGTCTTTATGCTTTAAGGTTATCCCTTTTCACCTTAAAGCTCGACTATGGATACTTTAAGAATAGCGTTCTTTTTGTTTAACGTAATCTCATGATTAAGTCACACTTAATATTAAACGGACTTTCTATTCTAGGGACTTCATTATTTTGAACGTTACAAACATAATAAAGAAAGTGCCTTTGATTATTAATAAAAAGAAACAATATATTATTAATAATTAATTCGATACAAGTACTAAAGTCATTGGCCTCTAGGGCTTACACCAACAGAATGTTGTTCATGAGGTTTAGAGAAGCATGTGTAGGCTTTGTTATTTTTGTTTTCCATGAGTTGGTGAAAAATCTCATGAGAAAAGTTAGGGTTTTGGTTTGGTTATGTATTGATCAATAACATGTGGTTAGGTTGTAAGGTTTTGAAAAGAAACGTTGTCTTTGAACCTTTGGGCGAAAGGGAAATGCGTTGTATGGTTTTGTTTTAGAAAATCCGATGAAAAATATTTTGAGGTTTATGAAAATATTTCCTAAGTGTTTTGGGTGGTGATTTTGGGGTCCAAGTGGTTTAAAACTCTTGTGACATGTGGTGTTGCTTTTCGCTTTGAAAACATGTTTGAAAATGATTACCGGACGGTTGAGGCCCGTAATAAAACTTGTGCTTGGATTTGGTTTTGATTTTGGAAATGAAAATCAAATAACTTGCACTCGAAGCAACCAACATGCTTTCGGAAATGAATTGCTTGCTTATGAAAATGGTTTGCTTTTGTGCCTTGAAAAAGTGTTGGGAACTAATAGAATCAAACTAGGCTTGGTTGGAAAAAGGTGGTGTGAGTTGCTGTCTTTTGCTGTCATGACAGGTGCAACTCGCCGGGCGAGCGTTTACTCGCCAGGGCGAGTGTCACAGGTCATGACAACACGCCAGGGCGAGCTCCAGAGCGAGCTAGACCTGTCCTCACTGCCTTCACTCGCCACCAACTCGCCAGGGCGAGCTCTGAGACCTAAAATTTTAGATTCTGATTTCTAAACTTGACTTTTAGCTTTCTAATCCCTTTTTATTAATTCATGGAAGTGGTTGGGATTGGAAACGAGTTTTTCGGGTACTCGGAAAGTACGTAACTTATAACGCAAGAAAACGGCCATTTTGCATTTCAAATTATTTAAGACTTTTGACAATTGTTTTGGGTCCTAAAAATAGTACAAATAACTCATGGTGGTTGATCAATACGATAGATTTTGATATGGTATCCGAAAGAGTGAATTTTCCTTAGGACCCTTTAAGTTTTTGGGGTTTTTGGTGCAGTTTCAATACTATTGGTTGGAGAACAATGTATTGATAATACACTGCTTGTTTTAGGAAGCGCGTTGTGTTGTTTGAGCGAGTATTGTTGACGGAAGCTTGCCGAGGTAAGGGCTCCACTTTATTTCCGTCTTTTCAAACGGTTTTGTTAAACATGCTTTAGATTTTGCTGTGTGGCAATTGGTGGTGTGCTTGGCATGTTTTTGTGATGTATTCTCGATATGAGATTGTGGTAAATACATGATTCGTTGTCTTACATATGTTTGGTGAAATATGTGTATGAACAAGTGATTAAATACATATGATTAGATGTATATGTATGTGTTGTTGTGGTGTGATTACATATGCGTGTACGATATGTATGTGTTGCATTAGCATATAAGGGGAATCGTATGCTCATGCATTCATAGTACGTGGTTATCGGGAATGGATCACGGGGTGCGATTATCGGGAATGGATCCACCTTACTCCTACGGGAATTATTGAGTCCAATAAGCGGTTATCGGGAATGGACTGCGGGGTGCGATTATCGGGAATGGATCCATCCTAACCCTTTGTGGTTTTATTGATGATGATTACTAACTTCCGGAATTCATATGCATGTGGTAATGGGGAATCTACCACACTCATTGTAGAAGTCTGCATTAGGCTCGGTGTGCATTATATTTTAAGCCCGTTGGTGGGAATTGCTTTTGTGTTAAAGAGCTTTCTCTTGTGTATGTGGAAACTTGTTATGTGTACATCTTTCGCACTGGTTATATATATATATATACTTTTATTTTGTGGTGACCCTTTCTTTCATTTGCGGGCTCATCCCACCCAGATGATGGGTTAGGTCGTGGTGACGACGGTGGCTGTTCCAGGCCCCAGTGAGTGGCTGGAGTTTTAGCTTAGTTAGACTATGCGCCGGTGTGGGTTGTACACCGTGCTTTTTGGGTTTAGGCATAGGTTTCTAACTTGTTTTGTTGTAAGTATTTGAATACTTAGACTTGGATTGTAATTATTCAGGAATACACTTTGCTTGTCGAAGCACCTTATGGTAATGAGTTCTTTTGTATATTTGAATGCCGGCTCATTTAAAATCTTTTATGCGTAACTCTGATGTGTACAAAAAAAAAAAAAAAGGTAATGCCTTTTCCGGCCTTTGAAAAACGGGTTGTTACAATTGGTATCAGAGCACGGCTTTAAATCTTCAAAGGGAAAGTGTATACTTGAGTCGTTAGTCCATAGTCGGTTAGAACATAGCTAGAGTAGTGTCGGTTCTAGTGTTTGTTCGGTGTCGGGTTATGTGTTAGTAACCGTTGGATGAGATTTTCTGTTGAGACTCAGAAATGTTTGGATAAGGAATCTAATCAGGATTGGTATTGTGCAGAATAGAATGCCTCCAAGAAGGGCACCTACAGCACCTATGGCGGACAATGCTGATTTAAATCAGATGGCTTATGCCATGCATACGATGGCAGCGGCTGTGACTGCTCAGAGCCATGCTAAGGCGCAGAGGGATCTGGAAAAGCGCGAAAGAGAAATACTCGCTGTTGGATCTAGACTTCTTTCGAATTTCAACCACCAAACTCCTCCAAAGTTTAATAGGGAGGGAGGTCCGGAAACTGCTGATTTATGGCTCCAATCTGTGGAGAGAATATTCGGGGCAATTCATTGTCCGGAAGGGGAGAAGGTAGTCTTAGCTACCTATCAGTTATTAGGAGGTTCAGAGTATTGGTGGAGGAACACCCGACTGATCATGGAAAATGGTCATGAAGAATTAAATTGGGAGAACTTCAAGAGGAGGTTTTTAGCCAAGTACTTACCCGAGACTGCGAGGGAAAGGTACGGAGAAGAGTTCTTGAGACTGAGGCAGGGTAGCATGAATGTGGAGGCTTACTCCAAAAAGTTTGAGTCATTGTCCCGTTTCTTCCGTTTCTTTAGGGACGGGATAGATGAAGTGTATATGTGTCGGCGGATTCAAGATGGACTGAGGTACGAGCTGCAGGATGCGGTTGTGCCGTTGGGTATTCGACAATTCCATGTCTTGGTTGAAAAGTGCCAATAGGTCGAAGACATGAGAAATAAGCGGGTGAACCGCCAAGGGAATTTTAGTGCTGGAGGACCAAGTCGTACCAATGATCGTGGTTCGACTCAGAATCGTGGGAAACAAGGTGGTAAGCCGTATGATCGTCCACAAAACAGTAAGGGACAAGGAAGGTCGGTGAATTAAGGGAACCAAAATAGGGTGAAACAAGGTTGTTTCAAGTGTGGCGAGGTGGGCCACTATGCCAATGAATGCCCGACTGCGGCAAATGTTTGTTATAATGGTAAGAAGCCGGGGCATGTGGCTAGAGATTGCAGAGCCCCGAAGGCCGGGCCGTCGGCAAATGTGGCACAAGGCTCACAGGGTGTCAGACCTGCGGCAAAGGCACGTGCTTACTGTATGGGCACTGAGTTGAGTGGGCAGGCTAGCAATGCCATCCACGAGAGCTGTCACATCGCAGGTAATTCTTTAACTGCTTTGATTGACACGGGGGCAACCCACTCATTCATATCTTTGGCTTGTGCAAATCGTTTGAGTTTGAATGTTTCTGTTCTTCCGTTTGATTTGAATGTTTTGACTCCTGCTAAGGATTTGGTGGTAAATACTGCATGTTTGCATTGTTTGGTAGTAATCCAGAATAGGGATTTTCTGGTCAATTTGGTGTGTATACCGCTCTTATCTCTCGAGATCATCCTCGGGATGGATTGGTTGTCTTATCATTATGTGATTCTAGACTGTGCTCGGAAATTGGTTTTCTTTCCCGAGCCAGGTGTGCGGAGGTACTTGTCTGCGAATCGGCTTTCTGTGGTTATGTGTAATGGAGAACCGGAGATAGTTTCACTTGCTAGCTTAGGAGTGACGTCGGAGATCCGAATTGAGGAAATTCGAGTGGTTCAGGATTTCCAAGATGTATTTCCATCGGAGATTCCAGCTTTTCCCCCGTGTTGAGAGGTGGAATTCTTTATTGATTTGCAACCCGGTACGGGTCCGATTTCGGAATCAGCTTATCGGATGGCTCCAGCTGAGTTGGTAGAGTTGAAAAGTCAGATTGAGGACTTGTTAGATAAAGGTTTCATAAGGCCTAGTGTGTTGCCTTGGGGAGCACCGGTCTTATTGGTTAAAAAGAAGGATGGTAAGTCTCGTTTGTGTGTGGATTATCGGAAGCTTAATAAGGTGACCGTCAAGAACCGATACCCACTGCCGCGTATTGATGATTTGATGGATCAGTTGAAGGGAGCGTCTGTATTTTCCAAGATCGACTTGAAATCTGGATATCACCAGATAAGAGTGCGAGATGAGGATGTTCAGAAAACGGCGTTTAGGACGCGGTATGGGCATTATGAATTCTTAGTGATGCCGTTCGGAGTGACGAATGCACCTGCTATCTTTATGGCCTACATGAATCGGATATTCCATTCGTTTTTGGACAAGTTCGTAGTAGTGTTTATTGATGACATTTTGGTGTATTCGAAGAGTGAAGAGGAGCATGAAGAGCATCTTCGCTTGGTTTTGCAAGTTTTGAGGGAGAAAAAGTTGTATGCTAATCCGTCGAAGTGTGATTTTTGGTTGGAAGAGGTGAATTTCCTTGGTCATGTAATATCAAAAGAGGGAATAGCCGTGGATCCAGCCAAGATTGATGCGGTACTTGCATGGAAGCAACCTTAAACAGTGACGGATGTGAGAAGTTTTGTTGGTTTGGCCGGTTATTACCGAAGGTTTATAGAAGGATTTGCTAAGATTGTGGCACCGATGACACAACTTACGCGGAAAGATAAACCGTTTGCTTGGACTGAGAAGTGTGAATTGAGTTTTTAGTTGTTGAAGGAGCGATTGACGACTTCACCAGTCTTGGTGTTACCACAGTCGGATGAACCGTAAGAGGTTTTTTGTGATGCTTCTCATCAAGGGTTGGGTTGTGTGTTGATGCAACACAAGAGAGCAGTAGCTTATGCGTCAAGACAGCTGAAAGTGCATGAAAAGAATTATCCTACGCACGATTTGGAGCTTGCGGCCGTTGTTTTCGCATTGAAGATTTGGAGACATCATCTTTATGGTTGCACTTTTGTCGTGTTTAGTGACCATAAAAGTCTCAAGTACTTGTTTGATCAGAAAGAGCTAAATATGCGACAGAGGAGATGGATGGAAACTTTGAAAGACTTCGACTTTACGTTAGAATACCATCCTGGAAAGGCTAATGTGGTAGCCGATGCTTTGAGTAGGAAGAGTGTGTCGGTTTGTTCGGCACAAATGGCTAGTCAACAAGAGTTGTTGAGAGAGTTTCGTGACTTGCACCTAGCGGTAGAGTTTGCTTTAGGGAATATGAGACTGGGTATGATTACCATCTCGAACGGTTTGTTGGAGGATATTGCTAATTGTCAAGAATGACAAGTTTCTCATGGAGAAAAGGGCTTTGATTGTTCGGAAAACCAACCGAGATTTCAAGGTAGGATCGGACAATATCTTGAGATGTCAAGGTAGAGTGTGTGTACCCGATGCTATGAACTTGAGAAACATCATTCTGGGGGAGGCACACAAGAGTAAACTTAGTATACATCCCGGAGCAACAAAGATGTATCAAGACCTGAGGCATGATTTCTGGTGGCCGGGTATGAAGAAGGATGTGGCTGAGCATGTGGCATCGTGTCTGACTTGTCAGAAGGCGAAGATTGAACATCAGAGACCAGCAGGGATGCTGCAGTCATTAGATATCCCCGAGTGGAAGTGGGATAGCATTTCTATGGATTTCATCACTGGTTTACCTAAGACCAGGAGGAAGCATGATTCCATTTGGGTGATAGTGGATCGTTTGACTAAGTCCGCTCATTTTCTACCGGTAAGGACTACGGATACAGCGGCAAAGTTGACCGATATTTACATTGCTGAGATTGTGAGGTTACATGGGATTCCGTCAAGTATAGTGTCGGATCGAGACCCAAAGTTTACTTCACACTTTTGGAGGACTTTGCACGAGGCGTTGGGGACGAAATTGAGATTGAGTTCAGCCTATCATCCTCAGACAGATGGGCAGACCGAGAGAACAAATCAATCTTTGGAAGATTTGTTGAGGGCTTGTGTATTGGATGACCGTGGAAGTTGGGATGATGTGTTACCGTTGATAGAATTCACATACAACAACAGTTTCCACGCGAGTATTGGAATGACACCATACGAGGCTTTGTATGGGAGAAGATGTCAGACTCCTTTGTGTTGGTACCAAGATGGGGAAAGTATGATAGTAGGGCCGAAAATGGTACAACAGACGACGGACAAGGTCCGAAAGATAAGGGCAATGATGAAGGTTGCTCAAGATCGCCAGAAAAGTTATGCGGATAGGCGTCGGAGGCCTTTAGAGTTTGAGGAGGGAGATCACGTATTTCTCCGTGTTACTCCAACAACTGGTGTTGGAAGGGCTTTGAAAGCAAAGAAGTTGACTACAAAGTTTATAGGGCCTTATCAGATTTTGGAACGAATTGGGAAGGTAGAATACCGGATCGCGTTGCCACCGGTACTATCTTTGATACACGACGTGTTTCATGTGTCGCAATTGCGGAAATATACACCGGATCCGTCACATGTGATCACACCAGATGACATACAGCTGAGGGATAACTTGTCATTTGAGGTTCCGCCGATCAAGATTGCGGATAGGAAGATGAAACGTCTGAGGACGAAAGAGATACCTTTGGTGAAGGTAATATGGAATGAAGCTACGGGAGATACCACCTGGGAGCTAGAAAGTAAGATGAGGGAGTTATATCCCGGTTTGTTCGACGATGTCTAAGTTTCGAGGATGAAACTTCTTTTAGGGGGGTAGTATTGTAAGACCCAAGATTTCATTGTATAGTTGGATTAAGGAATATTAGGGTTTCGATGTGTTCGTGTGATGAAACATCGTGATATTATAGGTTTTTGCTGTAATTGAGTCTGTTTTGTGCTCGTGCACTGTAATTGTACAGACTTTTGTCTTGTAATCCTCTTTTGTGAATAAGAAGGTTGATGTGGTTTTAGAATAACGAGTTTTGGATTATTCTTGTTTTTGGAAAAACGAGTAGGATTTTACCCGTCGTTGTAAAATCTTATTGCGTCTGTTTTAAGTGAGGTTTCGGATGGAAGTTTTATATATCTGCGTGAGTGAGGTTATGTCCTGAGATTAATTTTCTAAGGTATGGAAGAAAATTACAGTCGTGGAAAAAGATTCGGCGATAAGTTTTGGAAATGTTAAACGTTAGACGTTCTTTCCGTAGGTTTTATGTTTTTGTGATTTACGTTCGTCGCGACGCGCGAGAGCTGAACACGTGACTTGTTTTGGAAGAGTTGCTAATATCTTATGACTTATTCATAAAGCAAATTGATCTAATGGCTAGGGTTTAAGCTTGGACTTTTGACTTTGATCCAATGGTGGATTGGCTATCAAGAGGCTTTGGCATAGTAAGGAGGTTTGTTGATGGTGGACTTAGAAAAATCACAAACTTCACTCCATTCTTTCTCTCTTTCACGTGGACTCCTTTCTTTCTTTCCAACCTTCACAAATTTTCCATTCCTCACCATTTGTGTCCATTTCAAGCTTGGGAGCTTTGTGGAATTGTTATAGAGAATCACTTTCTTAAGGTAACCACTCTTTTCCTTCCCTTTTTGTTGGTTCAAACTCTTGGGGTTTTGAGTGGTAGATTATGTTCATGAGATGAAAATGTTAGGAATTGATTCTTGTTTCATGAATGTTGTTCATGAGGTTTAGAGAAGCATGTGTAGGCTTTGTTATTTTTGTTTTCCATGAGTTGGTGAAAAATCTCATGAGAAAAGTTAGGGTTTTGGTTTGGTTATGTATTGATCAATAACATGTGGTTAGGTTGTAAGGTTTTGAAAAGAAACGTTGTCTTTGAACCTTTGGGCGAAAGGGAAATGCGTTGTATGGTTTTGTTTTAGAAAATCCGATGAAAAATATTTTGAGGTTTATGAAAATATTTCCTAAGTGTTTTGGGTGGTGATTTTGGGGTCCAAGTGGTTTAAAACTCTTGTGACATGTGGTGTTGCTTTTCGCTTTGAAAACATGTTTGAAAATGATTACCGGACGGTTGAGGCCCGTAATAAAACTTGTGCTTGGATTTGGTTTTGATTTTGGAAATGAAAATCAAATAACTTGCACTCGAAGCAACCAACATGCTTTCGGAAATGAATTTGGAAAAAGGTGGTGTGAGTTGCTGTCTTTTGCTGTCATGACAGGTGCAACTCGTCGGGCGAGCGTTTACTCGCCAGGGCGAGTGTCACAGGTCATGACAACACGCCAGGGCGAGCTCCAGAGCGAGCTAGACCTGTCCTCACTGCCTTCACTCGCCACCAACTCGCCAGGGCGAGCTCTGAGACCTAAAATTTTAGATTCTGATTTCTAAACTTGACTTTTAGCTTTCTAATCCCTTTTTATTAATTCATGGAAGTGGTTGGGATTGGAAACGAGTTTTTCGGGTACTCGGAAAGTACGTAACTTATAACGCAAGAAAATGGCCATTTTGCATTTCAAATTATTTAAGACTTTTGACAATTGTTTTGGGTCCTAAAAATAGTACAAATAACTCATGGTGGTTGATCAATACGATAGATTTTGGTATGGTATCCGAAAGAGTGAATTTTCCTTAGGACCCTTTAAGTTTTTGGGGTTTTTGGTGTAGTTTCAATACTATTGGTTGGAGAACAATGTATTGATAATACGCTGCTTGTTTTAGGAAGCGCGTTGTGTTGTTTGAGCGTGTATTGTTGACGGAAGCTTGCCGAGGTAAGGGCTCCACTTTATTTCCGTCTTTTCAAACGGTTTTGTTAAACATGCTTTAGATTTTGCTGTGTGGCAATTGGTGGTGTGCTTGGCATGTTTTTGTGATGTATTCTCGATATGAGATTGTGGTAAATACATGATTCGTTGTCTTACATATGTTTGGTGAAATATGTGTATGAACAAGTGATTAAATACATATGATTAGATGTATATGTATGTGTTGTTGTGGTGTGATTACATATGCGTGTACGATATGTATGTGTTGCATTAGCATATAAGGGGAATCGTATGCTCATGCATTCATAGTACGTGGTTATCGGGAATGGATCACGGGGTGCGATTATCGGGAATGGATCCACCTTACTCCTACGGGAATTATTGAGTCCAATAAGCGGTTATCGGGAATGGACTGCGGGGTGCGATTATCGGGAATGGATCCATCCTAACCCTTTGTGGTTTTATTGATGATGATTACTGACTTCCGGAATTCATATGCATGTGGTAATGGGGAATCTACCACACTCATTGTAGAAGTCTGCATTAGGCTCGGTGTGCATTATATTTTAAGCCCGTTGGTGGGAATTGCTTTTGTGTTAAAGAGCTTTCTCTTGTGTATGTGGAAACTTGTTATGTGTACATCTTTCGCACTGGTTATATATATATATACTTTTATTTTGTGGTGACCCTTTCTTTCATTTGCGGGCTCATCCCACCCAGATGATGGGTTAGGTCGTGATGACGGCGGTGGCTGTTCCAGGCCCCAGTGAGTGGCTGGAGTTTTAGCTTAGTTAAACTATGCGCCGGTGTGGGTTGTACACCGTGCTTTTTGGGTTTAGGCATAGGTTTCTAACTTGTTTTGTTGTAAGTATTTGAATACTTAGACTTGGATTGTAATTATTCAGGAATACACTTTGCTTGTCGAAGCACCTTATAGTAATGAGTTCTTTTGTATATTTGAATGCCGGCTCATTTAAAATCTTTTATGCGTAACTCTAATGTGTACAAAAAAAAAAAAGGTAATGCCTTTTCCGGCCTTTGAAAAACGGGTTGTTACATTATACGTGGGACAAAATAAAATATTGATTCATATATTGGTAAAAATTTCTAAATAATTATAATGTACTGAATAAATCATAAACGGGACAATATATGCAATTAGATGTGAGATAAACTATAACCGACAAAAAATTCAAAATAATTAATATATATACTAAATAAATCATTTATGGGACAAAATACAATATTGATTCGAATAAGGAAAAATAATAATTATATTGTATTAAATAAATCAAACACTCACCAAATATACTATAAAATATGCGACAAATTATAACTCACACTACAACATTTATGGTCTTTGGCAACACTATTTTAAGAAACATTTGAAAAGCGTCCCCTAAAACTAATATAGGGGACATTTTATGATTGTTACCAAGTATTTTCTTGCAATGCTATAAAAGCGTCCCCTAAAATATAAGAGGGGACGATTTTCACTTATAACCTCAAATATACTTTGGCAATAGCGAGAAAATGTCCCCTAAACTATCTTTGGGAACAATTTTGAAATGTTACTTTATTTTATAAAATGTTATTTAAAATTAATTATAATTTATTTTTATACTCCTCCAGTGTTAGAAATAATAATTAATTTAATAATACGATAAAAAAAATAATTTAATTGAACTCCACACTTCTATTGACTAATTTTTTATTTTTTGTTTATTTGTACCACTGAACCAATTAACGATTGGTACTTTTATCGACTAATTGATTTTACCTCCCACTTTTTTAATAATTAATTTTTACTGTATTATTTACTTAATCTAGTAATAAAAATCTCTGGTATAACAAAAAAAAAATCATTTAAAAAAAATTCCAATTTATCTGGTGAATGACTAGAATGAACCAAACAAATTAAAAACCCTTTCTTTGGAAATCCATTTCACGCTAAACCCTTTCTTCTTCTGCAAATCCATTTCACGCTTCTTCTTCTTTAGCAAACCCTTTCTACTCCATACCCTTTCCTATCGTGCTTCACGAATCAAGACTGAGTTCTCCACCAAAGCCTCGCAGTGCTTGAGCTCTCCAAACCCTTTTTTCTGCAAATTTTGTCACGCCTGAGTTCACGTCACATACCTTCGCGTACAACGGTTGCCCTAATCCCTTTTATTTTGACACGAGTTGCTGCCTCTAATCCCTAATCTGACATTCTGCTTCCAATCGTGAAACCACAACGAACCCTAATCTCACGATTCAACTTCCAATCGTTGCAATCGCGAAACCACGATGAACCTTAATCTCCCTCCTATGTTTAAGGTTCTATTTTTTGCTTTCTTCTTCTTTTTCCAATTTGAATGTCTTATATATCTTCTGTTTAATTTCAGGATTTCAGCAAAATCTTTTCATTTGCATCTCTGTAAGTTCGCAATTCTATTTCGTTTTCGGGTCTTCTCCATTCTATTATGTTCATCTCACGATTTTGTTGTGACTTCAAAGTTCTAGTTTATTTATTTATTTGGATTTTGTTTATGTAGTTTATAGTTTCTTTTCTGGTTTCTGATTTCATTTCATTCTCACTTCTCAGTTTGCAATTTCAGTTTGCAATTTCTGGTTTATGATTAATTTTTGTCTTTGCTCTATATAACAAACATGCTGAAAGGAATTTATAAGCACACAGTTTATATTATATTTTCCTTCATTGCTGAAAGGAGCCGTAGTCGGTTAATTTCGCAGTTGCTACTGCAGTTTGTATAGGGAATTTATCCCTTATTTCCATCAATTTAAGTATAATACCATTCAATGTTTTCTTGGCTCTTTTGAGTTAAATCACATGCTTATATCCTAGCATCATTAGCTTTATTATTTTCTTTGCGGGTTAATGAAGGCGAAGCCGTTCTTCATTTATGCAGTGGGCAACCAAGATGATGAATTCTATCCTAGCATCATTAGCTTTACTATGTTCTTCGCAGGTTAATGAAGGTCAGTGATAATGTCTATGTCAGATTTGTTTCTGCAAACAAAAGAGTTTAAGAATAGAAGAAATCATGTATAATATTCCATAGTTTGCGGTATAATTAGTGATACATAAAAAGAGAATTGCTGGTATTGATAATTTTTGGAAGAGCTAGACTGTCTACTTTTTTATGTGTTAAATTAGAAGAATGAGAGCAGTTGCCTTATCAATATGTATTTGACAATGCATTTGTTGCGTTCCTTTTAAGTGTTCGAATATTAAATTTTTATATGGTTTGATCATGTGATTCATAATTTTTCATTTTGCTCTTATTTTCAGGGATGTATTTATTCGTATTTATTTGTGTTCCTGTTAAGTGATCATGTTTAATTAGTAGGTGATTAATAATGACTGAACTTGGGGTTATTATGCAGATCATGTAAATATCAAACTGAATGAAGTTACTGATTTGTTAAGGTTTGTGCTTAGTAATCTTTGATCGTCTTGCTTCTTTGATTCTTTCTAAAAAAGAAATACCCCTTGGTGTTCTGATACAAGGCATACTGTTTCTCGTTAACTCATCTCCTTTTTTCAAACATTGGTGCTTTCAGATTTCATAAATTGTCCCGCACACCCTTCAAGTTTAAATTGGTTTTAAGCATTTTAAAGTTGTGAGTAATACTGCTCTTTTTGTTTTTCTTTCTGCAGTGGTTTTTTTATTGCTACCGGTGCATATGAAGATAAGTTGGCTCTGTTTTTTGTGTCAATGATTGACAGTGATATTGTTGGAAATTAAATCAAACAATCTAGACGAATGGAGAAGGGCACTAAGCAGAAATCTTTGTCATTAAAAAATTATATTTTAATTGGACCCAAGAAGATTTAAGAGGCACCATCCCACCTCTTCAGCGTTTGCCTATTTGATTTGCTCAAGAGATAAGATTGTATTTTCTTATTAAGTTACTTAGCTAGTGCAAATAACATTATAGTGTTCTTTCGTTGCTTAATCTTGTAATTTGTTGGCTATTGATTTGGGTTTGGTGGTTGGGATGAATCTTCAATGTATTAGTTCATAGATTTATTATGAGAATTTGGTTGGAGGGGTTTAGGAATCATTAGTAATATGGCCATTTTAGTTTGCTTCCTGCATAATGTGCAGGTTATTTGAATTTGTAGTGGAGGTTTTGTTTGTTATTTGTTGAGATAATGTATTTAGGGATGATTTTTTAGCATGTCTTGTGCTTGAGGTGTTTATTTAATGTAATTAACCTCTTGTCTCTTCAAATAAAAAATATATGCAACTTTTATTTATGATTCTCCATTTCAAGGTTTTTCTTTGGATGATGGTTAGAAAGTATACATATATTTAAAATTGTTGCCTATAAGCTTTGGGGATGCTTTGTAAGTTTTCTCACTGTATCAGTTTTAGGCAACATTTTAAAACCGCTGCCTATAACCTTTGGGGACGTTTTGTAAGTATTCTCATTGTATCAGTTTTTGGCAACATTTAAAAATCGTTGTCTCAAGTGCACTGGAAAAACGACCCCTATCCCATGGTTTAGGGGACGCTTGTAAATAGTGTGCCCACAGAGCGAAAAAAAACGTCCCCAAAACTTATAGGCAACGCTCGAATAGAAGACACCTGAAAAACGTCCCCTAAACCTTTAGGGGACGTTTTTCACGATTTTGGTAATACTTTTCAAATGTTGCAAAAAAGGAAAAATGTTGTAGTGTCATAAAAATTTCAAAATATGATACTAATTCAAATACAGACAAATAATAATTATAATGTACTAAATAAATCAAATATTGACAAAATATGCTATCAGATACGGGACAAATTATAACTGATAAAAATTTCAAAATAACTAATTATTATATCATGTGCAAGACAAAATACGATACTCATTCAATACGGAAAAATAACAATTCTAATGTACTAACTAAATCAAATACTGAAAAAAAACATTCTATTAGATACGAGACAAATTATAACTGATAAAAAATTAAAAAATAACTAATAAATTATGCGTAGGATAGAATACGATGCTAAATAAAATACGGAAAAAAATAATTATAATTATAATGTACCCTATATACACGTAACTTAATGATTTGTGCGGATGCAAATTTTGAGCGCAAATATATTTTGCATACAATTGATAACTTATACAGATTTATCTTACAAGTATATTTTAAATTTGTGCATTTTAATTTTTTAACTATAAAATTTGTTAAATTATTAAATGTATAATTTTTAACATATAAAAATTACTCATATATACGAAATATATTATACGTGGGACAAAATAAAATATTGATTCATACATTGGTAAAAATTTCAAAATAATTATAATGTACTGAATAAATCAAACACGGGACAATATATGCAATCAGCAGTGAGATAAACTATAACTGACAAAAAATTCAAAATAATTAATATATATACTAAATAAATCACACACGAGAGAAAATACAATATTGATTCGGATAAGGAAAAATAATAATTATATTGTACTAATTAAATCAAACACTGACCAAATATACTATAAAATTGCGACAAATTATAAATGATAAAAATTTCTAAATAACTAATTAATATATCATGTGCTTGACAAAATACGATACTCATTCAATACGGAAAAATAACAATTCTATTGTACTAAATAGATCAAACACTGGAAAAATATGCTATTAGATACGAAACAAATTATAACTGATAAATTAATTAAAAATAACTAATAAATCATACGTATATGTGGGACAAAATAAAATACTGATTCATATATTGGTAAAAATTTCTAAATAATTATAATCTACTCAATAAATCAAACACGGGACAAAATATGCAACCAGATGTGAGATAAATTATAATTGATAAAAAATTCAAAATAATTATTATATATACTAAATAAATCATGTATGAGACAAAATATAATAATGATTCGAATAAGAAAAAATAATAATTATATTGTACCAAATAAATCAAACACTGACCAAATATACTATAAAATATGCGACAAATTATAACTCATAAAAATTTCAAAATATGATACTAATTCAAATACGGAAAAATAATAATTATAATGTACTAAATAAATCAAATATTGACAAAATATGCTATCAGATACGGGACAAATTATAACTGATAAAAATTTCAAAATAACTAATTATTATATCATGTGCTGGACAAAATACGATATTCATTAAATACGGAAAAATAACAATTCTAATGTACTAACTAAATCAAACACTGAAAAAATATGCTATTAGAAACGAGACAAATTATACACGATAGATTTAGTAACCAGTAAATAATTAATATATTAAATCAAACACTCACAAAATATGCTATTAGATACGGCACAAATTATAACAGATAAAAACAATTAAAAATAACATCTCTAATGAATTCAAGGACATGATACAAATTTATCGTTAAAATATATTTAAATTATAACAGCCGATAATTCTTTTAAAAAATAAGTCACAAATATGAATAGTTTGTAGTGTTATTCTAAATTTACTGATTGTAGTGTGAGTTTTATAAAATAAAAAATTACTTTTTTATATAGAAAATAAAAAATTACTGGTATATTATTTTAAGGAAAATCCTAAACAGTGCCCCCGGGGCAATGGTTAAGCATATTAAAATAGAAAATTTATCTCGAAATGTGTGCATTCAACATATTGGAAATGTAAAAAGTTGTTTTCTCAATATTAAATTTTTATTTTATTTTCCTTTTTGGTATGCTTAACCATTGCCCCGGGGGCACTGTTTAGCATGACCCTTATTTTAATAAATATTCTCACTGTAATATTGAAAATAAAAAATTACTGATATATTATTTGAATAGATATTCTTACAGTAATATATTAGATCTCTTACCATCACTTTATTCGAATTCAAGTTTATGGCTCTTTAATATTCTATTTTTATTATATCATAATTATATTACTTTTTATCTCTATTTCTTTCGTTCCCACAAATTCAGCAACATGTCGTTCAATATTTCCATATCATTAATCATGTTTGTTTCAATATTTTTAACAATCCTATACAATCATCAACATATTTTACTATATTGAACATATAATACTTTCTTACAATATATGTTTCAATTCTACAATTTCATAAAAAAAAAATTCTATATTTCCTTATTACTATTAGATATTTCTATTTGATTGTCTAATAATTACAACTCTAATTTGCTCATTTATATTATTAACCAAACTCCATTTTTACAAAAAACACAAATACTGAAGTTTCAATTATTAAATATATTCAAAATATTATTTTATAATCCAAATTATCTGTAAAATATAATTTCACAAACATATTAGAGGTATGAACTTTGAACTTTGAAATAAATCAAACTACATATTAAAGAGGTATTATCATCTTATAAGTATATATATTGTAACACCCTAACTAATCTACGCGTATATATTTAACTTAAAATATAAAACATGCAATTATTCAGGGCATTACAATTAATTAATATAAAGATAATCACATATACAGTAATTCAACATGCATCTAATGCCGCAGCGGAAAAATAGAACCTGTCTTAATCATCTACGGCATAGGAACAAAACCTTATATCATACTCCAAGAATATTTCAATCATGCATACTCATTAAGTACCAAAATATTAGTTCAACAGACTAATCCAAGCATGCATAAGTATCACAGTCATAGTAATAATACAATCATCCGTGCAACATAGTAATAATGGCACAAGGCCCCAAAGACATAAATCCAACAAAAATAGATAACGATAAGCCTACGGTGTCACAAATACCAGAGCATCTAAACTAACAACTTGCTAAGTCTAGAAACTAAGGTATAGGGTAGCTCAAGCTAAACCCCTCACCTAGGACCAAACTGAATATGACAATCGGCAAAGCTAAGCACTAGGAGCAGACTCCTGAACCTGAAACTCTGGACGCCCAAAGGTCCAACAATTACAAAAAAAACAGAGAGTTAGTAAATGAATTTTAAATAAAGTGAAACATATCGCATGCTATACACCTTAAGGAATAAATGAGCACATTATCATTTATACATACATTTATCTCTACATCTTTCACATAGACATATACACATTTACTACATGCCACTATTCATAACGAGGTAAGATAACAAATACACAATTATGGTATGTTCACATTATTCATCGATAACAAGCACTCATTGATTCACAAACATTTAAGGATGTATAAGATTATAACAAGTACCAATTACAAAGTAAATGTCACATTTATCCAAATGCACACTAATATCCAGAAATGTACTAAATGCATATGGTACCCATCACCGCTTTTAATGGAAAACTTATTCCAATTATATTCAGTCCACTCAGCTACTGAATACCTTCATCACCACTTAGTCTTACGACCTGAATATATGCATGAATGTACTTCTACCAATATATGGTTACATTCTCATCAAACCATGGAGAACATAATCCAATCATATATTCTATCCACACAGCTATAGAAAATAGTCAATTCATATAAAAGACACAATTATAATATATCATTAATAAATCCACAAGAATAAAATCAATCATGTTATAACGGTCCAATTATCATATACAAATATTCATGAACAACAACTATTTTACTCAATCAAGTATAAGTATCTTACTACCAAAAATCATCATTCCAAAAATTAGATAAAGTAATTTAACTAATCATATCTCTAGTATATTAGACAAGGTAAACTCCAAAACAACTATGTCTCGGGTAGAATCTTGATTAAGTACAATTGACATGTTTAAGTAGATCAAGTTGTAGAAAATGGTGGCTTCATTGTCACTGGTATATGCATAAGTCTAGACCCAAGTATATAAATATTCATTTACTTATTACTAGACATTTCCAATCAATTAGACTTGGTTAACATCTTACATATATCAAATTGAAACACTAACATAAGGAAACTCAACAAGTTTCTCAAATATGCATAAACCAATTTTTTTAATTAGCATTAGTAGTCTATTTTAAAGTAACTATATAGCAACACAATGTTTATGCATCGAATATTTGTATACAGGGGACACAAAATCTAAAGGTTCCACAAATGCCCAGCAGCTCCTATTCCCATTAACCTTTATGATTTAATTCAACGCAATCAAACACAAAGCATGATAATGATAAAGCATGTGGGATTATAGTAATTTATGAGATTTATTATACTTTTACAAAACTTGTAGAGACTCATAAAATTCTACCAAATCAATAACAAGTAATCATTTTTCTCAATTAGAAACATATAACAAACATATATTAACATATAGAATCACATAGAAATCATTAAAGCTTCATAAAAATCACATTCCCAAATCCTAACCCCAACCTAGAGATGAAAGAGTTTGGGTATGGAGAAGAAGTTATTCTCCCCTCTTTTTAGTCATCTCATAATTAAAATCCCTTTACTACTCTCTTACCTTGGTTGGAATTTGGAGCCTCTAATCCCCTTCTCTTCAATCTTCAAGTTCCTCCTCTCTTGGTTTTCTCTTCTTTCTCTCTAACTTTCTTTCTTTTCACCACTTTCTCTTTCTACCTCTTTTCTCTTGAAAATGTTATGACTTTCTCTCTTTATTCTCATATCTTAACCTAATTCTCTACAAAATCACCACTTACACCCCCCATTCTTACTTACTATTTATGACATAAGCCCAATAACACAATAAGCCCAATTAATCTTGTCTTAATTAATTAATCTCACTATCTCTCATTAATTTTCGTAATTAATTAATTAACTCATTCTTAATTAACTAAAGCTCACGATTAACTTAATAAATCTAATAATTACCAAAGTACCCTTAAAAACCCCAAAAACACAATTGTTCATAGAAATCACATAATTAACAATTAAGACAATTAAATAAATAAGAATAACTTCAATACGGCTGTTACAACTCTACCTTCCTTAAAAGAATTTTCGCCCTCGAAAATTACCTGGAAACAACTCTGGATAAGACTTTTTCATCACATCTTCTATGTAAGACCCAAGATTTCATTGTATAGTTGGTTTAAGGAATATTAGGGTTTCGATGTGTTCGTGTGATGAAACATCGTGTAATTATTAGGTTTTGCTGTAATCGAGTCTGTTTTGTGCTCGTGCACTGTAATTGTACAGACTTTTGTCTTGTGATCCTGTTGCTTGAATAAGAAGTTATATGTGTATTCAGAATAACGAATTTTGGATTATTCTTGTTTTTGGAAAAACGAGTAGGATTTTACCCGCGGATGGAAAATCTTACTGCGTCTGTTTTAAGTGAGGTTTCGGATGGAAGTTTCATATATCTGCGTGAGTTAGGATATGTCCTGAGATTAATTTTCTAAGGTATGGAAGAAAATTACAGTCGCGGAAAAAGATTCGGCGATAAGTTTTGGAATGGAAAAACGATAGACGTTCTTTCCGTAGGTTTTATGTTTTTGTGATTTACGTTCGTCGCGACGCGCGAGAGCTGAGTGCGTGATTTGTTTTGGAAGATTTGATGATATCTTGTGATTTCTCATAAAGCAAATTGATCCAATGGCTAGGGTTTAAGCTTGGACTTTTGACTTTGATCCAAGGGTGGATTGGCTATCAAGAGGTTTTAGCATAGTAAGGAGGTTTAGTGACTTGGTCACTTAGAAACATCACATAATCATCTCATTCTTTCTCTCTTTCACGTGAAACTCCATTTCACTTTCTTCAAACCTTCACAAAATTTTCCATTCTTCACCATTTCACTCCATTTCAAGTTTTGGAGCTTAGAGGAAAGTTGTAGAGAATCACTTTCTAAAGGTAACCCTCTCTTCTCATCTCATAGGTTGGTAGACTTATAGAGTTTAGGAATTTTTGGGTTTATGTTCTCATGAGAGTTTGTGAGAAAATGTTACCTTACATGGTTTTTGTTCATGAATATTGTTCATGAGGTTTAGAGAAGCATGTGTAGGCTTTGTTATGTTTGTTTTCCATGAGTTGGTGAAAAATCTCATGAGAAAAGTTAGGGTTTTGGTTTGGTTATGTATTGATCAATAACATGAGGTTAAGTTGTAAGGTTTTGAAAAGAAAAGTTGTCTTTGAACCTTTAGGCAAAAGGGAAATGCGTTGTATGGTTTTGTTTTAGAAAATCCGATGAAAAATATTTTTGTGGTTTATGAAAATATTTCCTAAGTGTTTTTGGGTAGTGTTTTGGGGTCAAAGTGGTTTAAAACTCTTGTGACATGTGGAGTTGCTTTTTACTTTGAAAACATGTTTGAAAATGATTACCGGACGGTTAAGGCCCGTAATAAAACTTGTGCTTGGATTTGGTTTTGTTTTTGGAAGTGAAAACCAAATAACTTGCACTCGAAGCAATCAACATGCCTTCGAAAATGAATTGCTTGCTTATGAAAATGGTTTGCTTTTGTGCCTTGAAAAGATGTTGGGAACTAATAGAATCGAACTAGGTTTGGGTGGAAAAAGGTGGTGTGAGTTGCTGTCTTTTGCTGTCATGACAGTTGAAACTCGCTGAGCGAGTGGTTACTCGCCAGGGCGAGTGTCACAGGTCCTGACAACACGCCAGGGCGAGCTCCAGAGCGAGTAAGACCAGTCCTCACTGCCTTCACTCGCTGCCAACTCGCCAGGGCGAGTTATGAGACCTAAAATTTTGGATTCTGATTTCTAAACTTGGTTTTTAGCTTTCTAATCCCTTTTTATGAATTTATGGAAGTGGTTGGGATTGGAAACGAGTTTTTCGGGTACTCGGAAAGTACGTAACTTATAACACAAGAAAACGGCCATTTTGCATTTCAAATTATTTAAGACTTTTGACTATTGTTTTGGGTCCTAAAAATAGTACAAATAACTCATGGGGGTTGATCAATACGGTAGTTTTTGGTATAGTATCCGAAAGAGGGATTTTACCTTAGAAAACCTTTGGTTTTTGGGGTTTTTGGTTTAGTTCAATACGATTGGTTGGGAAACAATGTATTGATGGTACGCTGCTTGTTTTAGGAAGCGCGTTGTGTTGTTTGGACGAGTTGTTGTAAACGGAAGCTTGCCGAGGTAAGGGCTCCACTTTATTTCCGTCTTTTAAAACGGTTACGACATGCTTTGTTTTGCTGTGTATGCAATTGATGTGTGCTTTGGCATGTTTGTACTTATGTATTCTCGTTGATGAGAACGTGGTTATAATATGTGTGCAATTTACATATGATTGAGAAAATGTATGTATGTTGTGATGCTTTGTACATAGGCTTTAGGCTATGTGATTGTTTGCATGAGCATATATAAATGCGTGCGTCAGATAGGACTACGCGAGGATTTTGTCTTGTGTGACTATCCCGTATATGCCAAAGAGAATATATGCCATGCATTTCATAGTTGCGTGCCTAGGTGTATGTCTTGTGTGACTTGCCTTCGTACCGGGCGTTTGTCTGTGCGACTTCGCCAAATCCTACTGGATTTTATTGAGTTGGTGGTTGTCTTGTGTGACTCACCCGGTGTTATCCCACCGTGATTGTTTTGGTATTGTCTTGTGTGACTCTACCTGGTGTTATCCCACCAATAGTAGGAGGTGTTATCCCACCAGAGACCTACGCCTTCTATAGAGAGGTTGAATTCCGGAATTAAAGTTCATGCATGTGGCAGCCAGTGATTGGTGTCACGATCATGTAGAGTCTGCATTGGTAGGCTATGTGTGCATTATATATATATGCCCGTTGGTGGGAATTGCTTTTGTGTTAAAGAGCTTTCTCTTGTGTATGTGGAAATTTGTTATGTGTACATCTTTCGCACCGGTTATATATATATATACTTTTATTTTGTGGTGACCCTTTCTTTCATTTGCGGGCTCATCCCACCCCAGATGATGAGGTAGGTCGAGAGGATGGTGTTGGCAGCTCTAGGCCATAGTGAGCTTGTGTTGAAGCTTAGAGTAGTTAGACTATGCGCCGGTGTGTTTTGTGCACCGTGCTTTTGGGTTAGCATAGAGTTTTCTAACTTGTTTTGAATACTTAGACTTGGACTGTAATTATTCAGGAATACACTTTGCTTGTCGAAGCACCTTTTGGTAATGAGTTCTTTTGTATATTTGAATGCCGGCTCATTTAAAATCTTTTATGCGTAACTCTGATTGTGTACAAAAAAAATATATATATAGTGCCTTTTCTGGCCTTTGAAAAACGGGTTGTTACATTCTAGCTCCCACGTAGCACTTTCACCTGCCGGTCCTCCCCAAACAACTTTTACCGACACAATTTCCTTATTCCTTAGTTTTTTCACTTCTCTCCCATCAATCCTCAAAGGTATAGTCTCAACCGTAAGATTTTCTCTCACTTGGATATCATCCGCCTCTATCACATGAGTCGGATCAGGAACATACTTTCTCAATTGCGATACATGAAAAACCATGGTAGTTAATCCCGCGGGATCCCGCCGGGATCCCGGCGTCTCGGAGCAGAGCGGAGTTCGACCGCTCCGGGTAGGGTCGGAGTGGAACACCTAAGGTTCCCGGCGGGATCCCAGCGTCTCGAGTCGGAGCGGACCGGAGCGGTTCCAGACAGGTTTCCCGGGTCAAACCTGCTATTTCATTTTAAGGGTAGTTTCGAAAATTTAATCAATTTGGTAAGGGTAAAATTGGTTTTTTGTACCAATTTTCTTTTGATAACCCTAGATTTGCTTCACCACTATCGTATTTTCATCCGAACAATAGTGAAAAGGTTGCTTCCGGCGCCGTTTGCTTCCGGTGCTAGAATCTGTTTATTCTGTTTCTCCAATTCTCTTTTTATGAACTTAAGTTTTAATTTTTAGTTACTTTATTAATCTAAGTGTTGGAGACTTGAATATTTTCATGCTTCTTTATTTGCTATTTTGCTTGACTTTTGGTAATTTGGATGTAATGTTTGATCAAGACTTGAGATTTGTGTTTTGAATGTTTGATTTATGAATGTTTTATGGATTTTGAGATGTTTGTTTAATTTTTCATTCATTATATGTTTATACTTTATAGTATTATTTATGTAATTAAAAATATAAAAAAATAGCGGCATCCCCACCTTCCCGCTCTCCGAGATGCCGCTATCCCAGTTTTGGGGCTGGCCGCTCCGGGATCCGGGATTAACTACCATGTGAAAAACATTATGTAGGTTTGATAATGATGGTGGCAAGGCAATCCGATAAGCCACTTTTCCTACCCTTCCATGAATCTGATAAGGGCCAATAAATCTTGGTGTCAACTTCCTCGACCTCAAAGCACGCCCAATACCAGTAGTAGGTGAAACTCTTAAGAAAACATGATCCCCTTCCTTAAACTCTATATTCTTCCTCTTTTTGTCATAATAGCTCTTTTGTCTACTTTGAGATGCTTTCATCTTTTCTTGTATCATCTTAATCTTCTATGTGGTTTGTTGAACTATTTCTGGTCCAATCACAAAACTCTCTCCCGCTTCATGCCAACACAATGGCGTCCGACATCTCCTACCATACAAGGCTTCAAATGGCGCCATTCCAATACTTGCATGAAAGCTATTATTGTAAGTTAATTCTACCAACGGTAAGTAACTATCCCAACTTCCCCCTCCTTCCAAGACACAAGCTCTCAACAAATCCTCTAATGACTGAACAGTCCTTTCCGATTGTCCGTCCATTTGTGGATGGTATGCGAAACTCAATCTTAACTTAGTCCCCAAGGCTTCTTGTAAGCTTTCCCAAAATCTCGAAGTGAACCTTGGATCTCTATCAGACACAATACTAGAAAGAATACCGTGTAACTTCACAATTTGTTCAACATAAATTTCCGCTAACTTTGGCACTAAAGTTCCAGTCTTAAAAGCAATAAAATGCGCGGATTTGGTCAATCTATCCACAATCACCCAAATGGAATCATTTCCTTTTGTAGTCCTTGGTAATCCGCTTACAAAATCCATAGCAATACTGTCCCATTTCCATTCCGGTACAAACATAGGTTGTAACAATCCAGAAGGCCTTTGATGTTCCACCTTAGATTTCTGACAAATAAGACAAGCATATACAAATTCGGCAACCTCTTTCTTCATACTAGGCCACCAAAACAACTTCTTCAAATCTTGGTACATCTTAGTAGCTCCGGGGTGAATACTCAACCCACTCCGATATCCTTCTTCTAGAATCTTTCTCTTTTACTCAGGTATGTTAGGCACACAAACTCTTTCTCGAAATCTTATGATCCCACTCCCATCAACTTTGAAGTCGGTCTCCTTTCCTTGATTAATCAATGTTAGACGATTCACCAAACTCAAATCTCTCTTCTGACCATTCTTTACTTCATCAAGGAAATCATTTGTAAGCTTCAACATTCCCAACTTGACACTACTCGACGTCGTCTCACAAACCAAACTGAGATCTCTAAATTGTTCAATTAAATCTAATTCTCTTGCCATGAGAGCTGACATATGTAGAGATTTTCTACTCAAAGCATCTGCCACAACATTCGCTTTTCCTGGATGGTAACTTAATTCAAAGTCAGAGTCTTTCAAGAATTCTAACCAACGCCTTTGCCTCATATTCAATTCCTTTTGATTAAACAAATACTTTAAACTTTTATGATCACTAAAAACTTCAAATCTAGAACCAAACAAATAGTGCCTCCAAATCTTCAAGGTAAATACAACAGCAGCTAACTCAAGATCGTGTGTCGGATAATTCTTCTCATGTACCTTCAATTGTCTAGAAGCATAAGCAACCACTTGACCATTTTGCATAAGCACACCTCTTAATCCCATCAAAGACGCATCATAATACACAACAAACGGCTCATTTGCCTTCGGTAAAATCAAAACTGGTGCAGTTGTCAACCTTCTCTTCAACTTTTGGAAACTCTTCTCACAAAGACTATCCCATACGAAGGCTTGACCTTTCCGAGTCAATTGGGTTAACGGTAAAGCTAACTTTGAGAAGCCTTCTATAAACCTCCGGTAATAGCCCGCCAAACCAAGAAAGCTTCTTATCTCAAAAACCGATTCTGGAGTCGCCCATTTCAACACTGCATCAACCTTAGAAGGATCCACCGCAATACCCTCCGCTAGATATAACATGACCCAGGAAACTCACCTCCTTTAACCAAAATTCACACTTCGATAACTTTGCATAAAGCTTCTTCTCTTGCAATGTTCTCAACACAGTTCTCAAGTGCTCTGCATGTTCTTCTTCGGTCTTAGAGTAAACCAAGATATCATCTATGAACACCACAACAAACTTGTCTAGATATGAGTGAAAGATTCGATTCATATATTCCATAAATACACCGGGTGCATTGGTCACACCAAACGGCATAACTGAGTACTCATAATGTCCATATCTTATCCTGAACGCAGTCTTCGGAATATCCTCCGCCTTAACTCTAATATGATGATAACATGATCTCAAATCAATCTTGCTAAACACACAAGCACCCACCAATTGATCCACCAAGTCATCTATCCTTGGCAACGAGTACTTATTCTTAATTGTCACCTTGTTCAACTGACGATAGTCTATGCATAGCCTCATACTTCCGTCCTTCTTCTTCACCAAAAGCACTGGTGCTCCCCAAGGTGATACACTAGGTCTGATAAATCTCTTTTCCAAAAGTTCCTCTAATTGTTTCTTCAATTGTTCTAACTCTGATGCTGACATCCGATACGGTGCCATAGAGATTGGGTTAGTACCAGGCATTACTTCAATACTAAACTCAACCTCTCTCTCAGGTGGTAAATCTGAAACGTCTTCCGGGAACACATCAGGAAATTCACACACAACCGGTAATTGACTCACTTCCGACTTTCCTTCTATCATCAAGGAGGCAAACATCATAAACATCTCTGCATGTTCCTTCAAAGATCTAGTCGCTTCACTACTACCCATAAGATCTAGTCTCGGGTTCTCATCCGGTTTAGGGAACACTACCGTCTTAGTACACCAATTAAGATGAACGCGATTAAACTCAAGCCAATTCATACCAAAAATCACATCTATGTTACTCAAAGGAATACATACAAGATCCATACCAAAATGCCTACCAAAAATAGTCACCGGACAATTAACACATACAAGTTTTGTAGTAACTGAGTCACTAGCTGGCGTTTCTATTACCATACATCTTGACATAATAGTAGTTTCCAAATTAAGACGTTTCATACAACTGAAAGAAATAAAGGAATGTGTAGCTCCAGTATCAATCATGGCACGTAAAGGAGTATCATGAATGAAACACGTACCTCTGATAAGATTATCTGATTTCTCCGCATCACCTCCATCCAAAGCAAAGACTTTTCCTCCACTCTTCTTGGGCTTCTTGCAATCCGGACTTTTGTGGCCTATCTCATTGCAATTGTAACAAGTGACTGGATTCCTACAATCCACAGATTTGTGACCAAACCTTCCACAATTGAAACATTTTTCTCCATTCTTTGAGCACTCAAAAGAATGATGTCCATACGCTCCACACTTGTAGCATCTATCCTGTTTCTTTCCTCTCCCACTACTTTCTCCAGCACTTTTCTTTCCTTTGTTGTCATAAGGTTTTCCACGGTTCCCATCTTTTCCCTTCTTTTCATTTGCTAGCTTGTAGTAGTTTGACTTTGCTTTTGCATCTCTATCACAAATGCTACTTTTGTTCACCAAAGTGGCAAAGTTTCTAATTTCCGAGAAACCAATAAGCAACTTAATGTCAGGACGTAGTCCACTTTCAAACTTCACACACTTGTCCATTTCCGCCTCAACCGTGTTGTAGTGTGGGCTATACCTACACAACTCCTCAAACTTTGCCGCATATTCCGCCACAGATAAGTTTCCTTGCTTCAACTCCATGAACTCAACTATCTTCCTATTTCTCACGTCCGCCGGGAAGTACTTCACCAAGAATTCCCTCTTGAACATCTCCCAAGTAACCACGGTATTGCCAAACCTCATTCTTTGGCTAGCATTTTTCCACCAATAGCTAGCATCTTCATGGAGCATGTAAGTTGCCAAAGTCACCTTTTGTGTCTCTGAACACCTCATGGCATCAAAGATCCTTTCCATTGCCTCTAACCACTTTTGAGCACCTTCGGGGTCATATCCTCCAATGAAAGCTTGTGGATTGTTCTTCAAGAACCTCTCCAATCTTGACTCATCTTCATTTCCCCTAAGATTCTCTTGAGCAATCCTCTCGGCATTCCTATTAGTCGCCTCTTGAGCCATGGCATTAGCCATCATGGTCAAAGCGTCTGCTATCGCCCTTTGAGACATCACCTGAACAATCAATCAATCAACTATGATTAGAACTAGAAGTACCAACAGTGTTCCCTACACATGTCGCACACACGGGTAATCTAAGTCTACTTGATCCGACATGAATCGACCTTGCTCTGATACCACTATTGTAACACCCTAACTAATCTACGCGTATATATTTAACTTAAAATATAAAACATGCAATTATTCAGGGCATTACAATTAATTAATATAAAGATAATCACATATACAGTAATTCAACATGCATCTAATGCCGCAGCGGAAAAATAGAACCTGTCTTAATCATCTACGACATAGGAACAAAACCTTATATCATACTCCAAGAATATTTCAATCATGCATACTCATTAAGTTCCAAAATATTAGTTCAACAGACTAATCCAAGCATGCATAAGTATCACAGTCATAGTAATAATACAATCATCCGTGCAACATAGTAATAATGGCACAAGGCCCCAAAGACATAAATCCAACAAAAATAGATAACGATAAGCCTACGGTGTCACAAATACCAGAGCATCTAAACTAACAACTTGCTAAGTCTAGAAACTAAGGTATAGGGTAGCTCAAGCTAAACCCCTCACCTAGGACCAAACTGAATATGACAATCGGCAAAGCTAAGCACTAGGAGCAGACTCCTGAACCTGAAACTCTGGACGCCCAAAGGTCCAACAATTACAAAAAAAAAACAGAGACAATTACAAAAAAAACAGAGAGTTAGTAAATGAATTTTAAATAAAGTGAAACATATCGCATGCTATACACCTTAAGGAATAAATGAGCACATTATCATTTATACATACATTTATCTCTACATCTTTCACATAGACATATACGCATTTACTACATGCCACTATTCATAACGAGGTAAGATAACAAATACACAATTATGGTATGTTCACATTATTCATCGATAACAAGCACTCATTGATTCACAAACATTTAAGGATGTATAAGATTATAACAAGTACCAATTACAAAATAAATGTCACATTTATCCTAATGCACACTAATATCCAGAAATGTACTAAATGCATATGGTACCCATCACCGCTTTTATTGGAAAACTTATTCCAATTATATTCAGTCCACTCAGCTACTGAATACCTTCATCACCACTTAGTCTTACGACCTGAATATATGCATGAATGTACTTCTACCAATATATGGTTACATTCTCATCAAACCATGGAGAACATAATCCAATCATATATTCTATCCACACAGCTATAGAATATAATCAATTCATATAAAAGACACAATTATAATATATCATTAATAAATCCACAAGAATAAAATCAATCATGTTATAACGGTCCAATTATCATATACAAATATTCATGAACAACAACTATTTTACTCAATCAAGTATAAGTATCTTACTACCAAAAATCATCATTCCAAAAATTAGATAAAGTAATTTAACTAATCATATCTCTAGTATATTAGACAAGGTAAACTCCAAAATAACTATGTCTCAGGTAGAATCTTGAATAAGTACAATTGACATGTTTAAGTAGATCAAGTTGTAGAAAATGGTGGCTTCATTGTCACTGGTATATGCATAAGTCTAGACCCAAGTATATAAATATTCATTTACTTATTACTAGACATTTCCAATCAATTAGACTTGGTCAACATCTTACATATCTTACATATATCAAATTGAAACACTAACATAAGGAAACTCAACAAGTTTCTCAAATATGCATAAACCAGTTTTTTTTAATTAGCATTAGTAGTCTATTTTAAAGTAACTATATAGCAACACAATGTTTATGCATCGAATATTTGTATACAGGGGACACAAAATCTAAAGGTTCCACAAATGCCCAGCAGCTCCTATTCCCATTAACCTTTATGATTTAATTCAACGCAATCAAACACAAAGCATGATAATGATAAAGCATGTGGGATTATAGCAATTTATGAGATTTATTATACTTTTACAAAACTTGTAGAGACTCATAAAATTCTACCAAATCAATAACAAGTAATCATTTTTCTCAATTAGAAACATATAACAAACATATATTAACATATAGAATCACATAGAAATCATTAAAGCTTCATAAAAATCACATTCCCAAATCCAAACCCCAACCTAGAGATGAAAGAGTTTGGGTATGGAGAAGAAGTTATTCTCCCCTCTTTTTAGTCATCTCATAATTAAAATCCCTTTACTACTCTCTTACCTTGGTTGGAATTTGGAGCCTCTAATCCCCTTCTCTTCAATCTTCAAGTTCCTCCTCTCTTGGTTTTCTCTTCTTTCCCTCTAACTTTCTTTCTTTTCACCACTTTCTCTTTCTACCTCTTTTCTCTTGAAAATGTTATGACTTTCTCTCTCTATTCTCATATCTTAACCTAATTCTCTACAAAATCACCACTTACACCCCCCATTCTTACTTACTATTTATGACATAAGCCCAATAACACAATAAGCCCAATTAATCTTGTCTTAATTAATTAATCTCACTATCTCTCATTAATTTTCGTAATTAATTAATTAACTCATTCTTAATTAACTAAAGCTCACGATTAACTTAATAAATCTAATAATTACCAAAGTACCCTTAAAAACCCCAAAAACACAATTGTTCATAGAAATCACATAATTAACAATTAAGACAATTAAATAAATAAGAATAACTTCAATACGGCTGTTACATATATCACAAACATATAATCAGAAACGTATAATCTTATAAAACAAACTGCTTCATAAATAACAAGTTTTAGCTTATTCATTATTATCCAATATTGTCACACTAACATTATGAAGCATCGACATCGGACACAGACACCAACACAGTGACACCGATAAATTACCCGTAAAAACATACAATTCAATGTAATTTTTAGTGTCATTGTTGTGTTGTTGTCCAAATTCGGACACGTGTTCGACATCGGGATACGCATAATTCTAAGAGTGTTTCTATTTCATAACATTAAGATATCATTTACTATTCACTGGTTGTATTCTAATATCTCAATGAAACAATTACACAACTATATTCCAAACATTTCAAGTTACTATATAATGTTCTTTTATTATTATTATTATTATTATTGTACTAAAGGACTACCAAAAGCAAAACACTTTCACCTTTTATATGAGAATTAATTGATTAACCATTGTAGACTTTAGAGGTCAACCTACTATAGTCACGTGAAGCTTTTACCAATGTCTTTTTCATGACTATGACTAAGATGATTGTCCCTATGTAAGTATCTACCTTTCTATTCTTACATATTTCTTCACATCATTTCAATACTATTTTATTAAACAATTATTAATAATTATATTTTTATTTTAATCAACACAATAATAAATTAATGACAAAAATAATACATATATGGATGACAAATATTAAGTTGGTTTCTTATTTTGATTAATTATTGTACATGAGGAGGTTGATAATAAATTAAATAATAAGAATAATTTATTGTCGATAAAAAATTTAAACTGACTACTATATATATACAAATTTATTATTGTTGTTGATGAAAAAATTTAATCAACTATTGTACATGGGGAAGCTGGTAAAAAAAACAAATATACGGAAAATAAGTTGTTGTCGATAATTTTTTTAATCAAATTTTATACACTAATAATAAGTTATTGTTGATGATTTTTTTTGATTAATTGTTGTACACAAGGAGGCTGATAATAAATTAAATAATAAGAATAAGTTATTGTTGATAAAAATTCAAACAAAGTACTATATACAAATTTATTGTTGTTATAGATGAAACAAATTAATAGACGTACACAGGGAAGCTGGTAAAAAAATCAAATAATATGGGAAATAAGTTATTGTTGATAATTTTTTTAATCTAATCTTATACACTAATAACAAGTTATTGGTGATGAAATTTTTTGTAGAAGATAATTGTACATGAGGAGGCTGATAATAAATTAAATAACAAGAATAAGTTATTGTTGATATATAAAACAATTAAACTAACTACTATAATTTTTTTAATCAAATCTTATACACTAATAACAAGTTATTGTTGATGAAAACTTTTGATTAATTATTGTACACGAGGAGGCTGATAATAAATTAAATAATAAGAATAAGTTATTGTTGATAAAAAACTTTAAACTAACTACTATATACGAATTTATTGTTGTTGTTGATGAAATTTTTTAATCAACTATTGTACATGGGGAAGCTGGTAAAAAAATCAAAAAATTTTGGAAATAAGTTGTTGTTGATAATTTTTTTAATCAAATTTTATACACTAATAACAAGTTATTGTTGATGAATTTTTTTGATTAATTATTGTACACGGGGAGGCTGATAATCAATTAAATAATAAGAAAAAGGTATTGTTGATAAAAAATTTAAACTAACTATCTCCATAAAAAAAAAATTAAACTAACAACTATATACAAATTTATTGTTGTTGTGGATGAAAATTTTTAATCAACTGTACAGGGGGAAGCTGGTAAAAAAACCAATAATACGAGATAAAAAAATGTTGTTGCTGATAATTTTTTTAATCAAATCTTATACACTAATAACAAGTTATTGTTGATCCAAAATTTTGAATAATCATTGTACACGAGGAGGCTGATAATAAATTAAATAATAAGAATAAGTTATTGTTGATAAAAAATTTAAACTAACTACTATATACAAATTTATTGTTGTTGTTGATGTAAATTTTTTTCAACTTTTGTACATGGGGAAGCTGGTAAAAAAATCAAATAATACAGAAAATAAGTTTTTGTTGATAATTTTTGTAATCAAATCTTACATACTAATAATAAGTTATTGTTGAGGACTTTTTTTTATTAATTATTGTACACAAGGAGACTGATAATAAATTAAATAAGAGTTTTGAGTATACATATTTTCAATTAAATATTTCAATTGCAAAATTATTAAATATTTTCAAAAATAAATTATATTTACATAAATACCACCTTTTGAATTTTTGAGTGAACGCGACACAAGACCACCGCGACACAAGACACCCCCCCCCCCCCCCCAAAGGGAAGCGCCGAAGGCGTGACCCGTGCGGGCGCACGGGTAATCACTAGTTGGATTATAACTAATACAACACACCATAGCAAACTAAATACCTCTGACATAATTAATAGTAGAAGAAAAGGAAGAGAAATGCACAATAAATGCCCACAGACATGATCCATATAAATCGGAAAATCTTCCAAAAAGAGGGAGGAAAAGCAGATAATTAATGAAAATCAAATTAGATTTTTAAATCCGGCCAAGGATAGCGATCAACAGGAAATTTTGGTGACTCGCTTTGTAAAGATTATTGATAACCCTTCCTGCTTCAAAAAAATAATATAATCCTTCCATCCCTAAATATAAATTCTCTTTAAAGAAGAATGTGTCTTTAGTTATAAATAAATCATTTTTTAAATTACTAGATATATTTATTATTTTTTGTCAACTATAAATTTCTATCAATATTATTATTATTATTATTATTATTATTTGTGGTCCTATCCACTGCGAAGGATTAGTCTCTACAGTTGCGCGTAGAAAATATCTGATTCTTAAAAAAAATTAAAAAAGAGTTGGTTGAGTACATTTACAAAAAGGATTGTAAAAGCATCTACATCTATAAAATATTAGAAGTATAAGTGAAAACATAAAATTAATTTTTAAAAACTATCTGAATGATGTAAATAATCAAATAAAAATTATACAAAATGAAACATCTAAAAAAGAAGTGCTTTATTTTTCAAGTTAAACTTTCTAAATAAAATAACTTCAAAAAAAAAAACTTTAATGGGATATATACTTGCACATCGAAAATATCCACTCTTCAAAGTGCTTATAAGTTGCAACGTAAAAACATTCAAAAAGTGATGGGGACCGAAAGATAATTTGGTTTTGAAATGATCCTTATTGAATCCAAATTTTTATGTGGATTGTGGCTCATGAGCATCTCCTAACCAACATGCATATAAGCAAATGGGATGTGAGAGTTTCATATCTACCTACTCTATCTATGTTGTGGCAATGAGGATGAAACTATGACCCACACTCTTAAGGATTATCTCCAAACAACTTGTATTTGCCTCATATTAGTTATATTTAATCAAATTACAATTTTTTCCCCTTCTCTTAATTGAAGTGATTGAATCTTCAAAAACCTAAATAGTGGTAACCTTGGAGAGCAAGAAGGAAGATGATAAACTATTTTCATGGAGGCGTGTTGACACATTTGAACCGGGACAAACAAATCAATATTTGAATGGCGGGTGAGAGATTGATAGGTGTATGGGCATACTCTTCCGACAAGAAGGCATAAACAATAGAGCTTGCACGAATTCAATGGGAGGGGGGGTTGTGGTGGTCTTAATTAAATGGGATTTGACAGACTATTGGTTGAAAGGATATACACAAAGGATTGGAACTTGTGATGTCCTCAATTAAATGGAATTCGACAGACTATTGGTTGAAAGGATATACACAAAGCATTGGAACTTCTGATGTCCTCCATCCATAAATGCAGAGAAAATACATGGGTTTATAATTGTTAGATAACAATATTTTACCTTTATTGGTTAGCTAATTATCGACTTAATCATCATAGTTCATATGATGTTAACATCATGGAGGTTCCTCCTATGGTACTTTATAATCTCCTCTTTGATTATTTGTCTGAGACCTGCATACCTACATTATTCTTTCATTCATAACTTTTTTTAATCTATATAAACAAATCTATCACCACACTTGTTTAGAATTAGAATGGAAGGAATGATAATATACTCCATCCATCCTTTATTATAAAACAATCCAATAAAAGAAGTTGTGATACTAAATTTGTCAAAAATCTGTGTTAGTTTTACATATTTATCCATGCAATTATTCAGGCCCGGCCCAGAGCAAGTGCAAGCAGGCCTATAGCTTTGGGCCTCAAATTTCAGTGGGCCTCAATATTTTTTTTTCATTTTCAAATTCATGATATAAAGTATTGTTATGTAGTTGTGCGAAGTTAAATAATCATCAAATGTAGAATAGCCTGGTGGCCTCGATCTTGTCTTAAGCGCTTGTACACTTGGGGGTCGTGTGTTCAATCCCCCCTGAGACCCTCTTTTTCAATTTATTTAGGAGATTATTGAGACAACATAAAATTAACAAATATTGAAATAAATTTAATAGAGTAATATGTATAGAACAAAATTACACAAATTATTTTAAAAATTGTTTCCTTTTAAGTTGTAATTTTTATAAAAAAAAACTATCAATATTTAATTTTTTTTACGGGAACTATCAATATTTAATGATATTAACTTGAAAATATATTTTGTTAGTATTGGTAAAGAATATGATTATTTTTTATATTATTGATATTATTTACATTTTAAATAAAATATTTCATTTTTTTAATTAAAAATTATAACACCCCACGTCTATGTCTAGAATAAAACGTAGAATATTATTATTGGTACTGAGTCATTATTATTACAATTTGGAAATTAAGCACACGCAGGTGCTAAGTACAACACGGATACAAGTTCAACGGAAGCGAAAAGCGGAAACAAGAGAACATTATTGAAATACAACAATAAGACAATGAAACTAGAAAGCATGAAACAATTATGCAATCTTCAAGCACAGCCACGAGCACGCCAAATCCAGCATACCTTAACCAACCTGCTTATCTGAAAAAAAATTGTTTGGAGTGGGGTGAGACTACTAAGCCTCAGTGAGTCCTACTACCCTCCTAGAGGTGACTACACCGGGGAAACCTAATCAATCATAACATGCTAGCAACATAACATAATATATAAGCATAAGTAAAGGTGTAACACAAAGAGGTATCTTATTCATTTTAACACAAGGACACTCTGAGGTGAGCATGTCTCAGAGGCCTGCCATATCCGACAACCGATTCGGTCACGGCATGCAGCTCACATAATCATAACCTAATGGATTATCCCATTGGGAGTACATAAAGCGACATCACTAATCGCGTCTGAATTGACTGATACTAATATAATTGATTCTACCAATAATTCCCAATCCCGGGGAGCATGCATACCTAACAATCTCTAAGTTATACCCTAAAGATTATCAGTGTTTAACATTCTGTTTAACATTATATAATTTACTCCACTGCAATCTATCTAACTCAGATGATGACATAAAACGAGTGTTTAAAGTTTCTTAGAAAAGTTCAAAATGCAGGTATGTACTGTCAAACTCGCTAGGGCGAGTTACCAGCTCGCCACGGCAAGTTTACAGGTCTGTTCTATATGAGCTCGCCACGGCACATACTGTAACATCTCAACTTTAATTGTTGGAAGTAATAATAATTGGAGAGGTAATTGAAGTAATAGAGTAATTTGGCTTGGCCAATGAGAAGGAGATAAAATAACAAGTGGGATCCACAAGACTACTATAAGTAACCAACACCCAAGCCTTTCCTTCATTTTAGAAATGATCTGAACACCAAAACACTCATCTCCTCTCTTCTCTCATGCGCTGGGCAGAACCACAACCACCCTTCATCTTTAATTTCTCAATTAAAGTGGCATGCAATCACAAATTCATGATCTTTAGGTCTCAAGCTTCATAAGTGTGTTTGGAGATGTTGGAGAAGTTAAGAAAAATTAGAGAAATCAAGAAGTTTGGAATTTAAGATTGTTAACCCGAATTCAAGAACAGACCTGCACTAAATCAGTAAGTAATCTCTGCTCACAACTCTGTTTGCGTTGATTCTTTTTGGTCTAGTTTGCTAACGAAATTCCGGTCGTTTTGGTACCTGTTTCATGAATTTTGGCCAAGAAATGAGCCCTGTGGACACATTTGAAGTTCATGGTCAGATGCTGAATTATGCAGGAATTGCTGATGAGCTCGCCCTGGCGAGTAAATGAGATCGCCCAGCGAGTTGCTCAGGGCAAAAATGCCCTACAAGTGACGAAACTTGATGCTAGGGTGTTGGAGGCAATAGAGGGGACTCCTTGAAGCAACTGGGATTGATCTCAAAGCCGTAGGAAACTCGCAGAGTCCAAATTAAGCGTTATATTCAGGTGGGTTCTCTAGGTTCGTAACCTTTGTATTATTTAGAAGCTTAGATTTGCCCCAAATATGTTAATGCATGCAAACTTAAGGTTTAGGATCAATTGAATAAATGAGAAGGAATAAATCCCAATTCCTACTCCTATATAACCTAATTTATACTGTATAATATGTTTAAAACGAAGTTGCATGAGGATTGTAGGTGGTTTTTATAAAAATTCAAAGTTCTGCAGAAACAGGGGTTTTCTCTGTCAAACTCGCCGTAGCGAGTGACTGCTCGCCATAGCGAGTGTTGATGTTCTGTATAGCTCGCCAGGAGAGTTCCTGAGTCGCCAAGGCGAGTGTTACAGGTCTGTCAGCACATGAGCTCGCCGTAGCGAGTAGGAGCTCGCCGTAGCGAGTTTAGCAGGGACATAACCTGCATATTTTATCTTTTAAAAATTATCAAACACTCGTTTTATATCCGAATGCAACTGGGGTTTTCATGAACATGTTTAATAGTGTAAAATAGTTTATATAGTCAGAGATTAATATGTATATTTAATTTATCAAGTAATATGCCATGATTAGGATACCGTGGGCGGGAACATATTGGTAGAATTGTTTAAATCATTGACTTGAATGGCATTATGCCATGTTAATAGAATTCCTCTGTAATTCTATTAGTTATTATGTGAGCCAACGTCGGAATCCGAGCCTCTGTTTCGGTAGTACGCAGAGTCAGGCACCTGAGACCGGCTTGCCTTGGGTGACCTTTGAAGAGTAATTTGACAAGATAATAACTTTGTGTTACACCTTATTTCTATTATTGATTAATGCATGGATGTGTAAAACAGTTGAACTTAGACTATTACACTATCTAGGTTCCCCCGGCGTACTCGCCTCTAGGAGGGTAGTAGGACTCACTGAGGCTTAGTAGTCTCACCCCACTCTAATTTAATTTTTTTTTAGGAAGACAGGTTATTCAGAGCAAGGACCAGGAGGGGACTGACAGTTGGAGTTGAGCTTGGATTGTCAGATCAGAAGATTTTATTTTTCTTCCTTGCTATATTTGTCTATTTAGTCTTCTTGTTCCAGTCTATCTGTGTATTTCAAATGTTAATCATTTCCGCTGAGTTGTATCAATTATCACTTATTTATGAGGAACTCTTGTAACTCAAGTATCTATTCCAATTAATTTAAGGTACTCAGATTCAACTATTAATGTCTTGACTAAATATTCTAGATATTTTAGTTGGGGCGTTATACATACCAACTCGCCACGGCGAGATTATAGGTCCTGGCCTAAAATCAACTCGCCAGGCGAGCAGGAGCCCGCCACGGCGAGTTTCATCAGCCCAGAAAACCCAGCTCGCCATGAACACTCGCCAGCAACGCGCCACGGCGAGTTCATGCAGAAGGACCCCTGTTTTGCGAAAATCATCATATTTTCAAATGAAACACATACAATCCTCATTCCAAGCAGTACAGTTAAATAATATACATAATATAAGACAGAATGGAGAGGAATTTGGGAGTTAATTCCTCTCACACAACATTTCCCTAATTCTTAAGTTAACATGCAAAAGTTCATGATTTAAACCTTTGCTTCTGGGCTCTATACAGCTACTGAACCTTCCCAAGCTAACCCACGAACCACTGGACAGAATTTTGAAACTTTGACACTTTGAGCTCTAGACTTGAATTTGTGGAATTGAAAAGTGTTGTTGTGTTGATGATCTGATTCTAAGTTTGAGAAGTATTTATAGAGGTTAAGGTCTGAATGGATACAGAATTGGTTTTGTCTTTGATGCCCATGCATGCATTTTGATTGGTAAAGGGTTTTGGTGGAAATTTGAGATGTTGGATGTTTATGAGTAGTTGAGCTCGTGAATGAGCTAGGGAATGGAGGAATCAGAATTCCCATGGCTGGTTCTAGCACAAGATTACTGTTCTTGTGGGTTAATTGAAGAGTTTGGAAGTTTATGGCATGTGAGGGCGTTGGGAAAATGAACATTTTGAGTTGTTGTTGTTGGTTCACGTGAGGGAGGAGGAGAGGAGAGGGAGCTGCTACTTCAGATTTTCTGAAGTTGGAAATGAGTAAGACATGGGTGATTGCATGTCTTTCTAGTGGGTGAAGATTGAGTGGAAGAGTGAGTCACTAGAGGGAGGGAGATTTCAACCTTTAATGTTAATTAATCTCAAGAGTAGATTCAAGGTGCTAATTGTGTGGTTTAGATTTAATTGGAGTAACTAATTCACATATTTTACACTTAATCCCAAGATTTAATTAATTAACCACCTCTAAATAGTTCTAATTTTATTAGACAACTCTAATTAAAATTAATTAGATAATTTAGAAGTTGGGATGTTACAACCTACCCCCGTTAAAGAAATTTTGTCCTCGAAATTAAGGAATTTACATCGAAAACAGATACGGATAACTCTTCCGCATATCTGACTCCAGTTCCCAAGTGAATTCACCATCAGGGGACTGAGCCCATTCAACCTTGACAATAGGAATTCTTTTGTTCCGAAGGATCTTAGCATCACGCTCAACAATCCGAACTGGATTCGGCTGATAGGTTAGATCTGGCTGAAGATCAATTTGTTCAAGTTCCATTGGTCGATAAGGGTTAGGAATATACTTCCGAAGCTGAGACACATGGAACACGTCGTGTAACCCTCACATAGATAGAGGTAGAGCTAACTGATAGGCTACAGGACCGACGCGTCTGAGGATCTGATAGGGTCCGATAAATCTTGGACAGAGCTTCTTAGTTTTGAACACACCTCGCAAACCCAGCTTTGGTGTTACTCTCAGGAACACATGATCACCTTCCTGAAATACTAACGGTCTCCTCTTCCTGTCAGCATAACTCTTCTGCCGACTCTGAGCAACTTTCAACTTATCCCAAATAGACTTAATCTTTAAAGTGGTCTCTTGGACAATATCCGGTCCCAAGAATCCACGATCATCGACTTCCGTCCAACACAAAGGAGTTCTACACTTCCTGCCACACAAAGCTTCATAGGGTGCCATACCAATGCTGGCATGGTAACTGTTGTTATAAGCGAATTCGATCAAATGCAAGTGGTTACTCCACGTACCACCATCTTCTAACACACATGCCCGAAGCATAACCTCTAAGGTCTGAATAGTCCTCTCCGATTGACCATCAGTTTGAGGGTGATGTGAAGTACTCATCTTCAACCGAGTACCCATCGCATTCTGAAAATGCTTTCCAAAATCTCGAAGTGAAAATTGGGTCCCTATCTGACACAATACTGAGAGGTACACCATGCAGTCTTACAATTTGCTCCATAAAGATGGCTGCATACTGAGGGGCCTTGTAGGTGGATTTCACCGGAATAAAGTGTGCAGACTTAGTCAACCTGTCCACGATTACCCAGATTGAATCTTGACCTCTCTGGTTACGTGGTAGTCCTCCTACAAAGTCCATGGTGATATGCTCCCATTTCCACTCAGGTATATCTAATGGTTGCAAGGGTCCTCCAGGTTTCTGATGTTCAATTTTCACTTGTTGGCATACAATACACCTCGACACAAATTCTGCAATCTCTGCCTTCATGTTAGGCCACCAATAGTTTTCCTTCAAATCATGGTACATCTTGGTGGATCCAGAGTGAATTGAAAATCCACTCTTATGTGCCTCTTCCAATATCAACCTCTTTAACTCATCATCCTAAAGTACACAAAGTCTTCCTTCGTAGAGGATGGCACCGTCCGTAGCTACTGAGAACTCCGGATGGCTTACTCTCTTCTGCAACTCCACGTCATCCTGCTGAGCCTGTACTACTCTTGGGCGCAGTTCACAGGATAACTCAATTATGTTAACCCGAATTCCGCTCTTCCGATACACGACATTCAGGTTGAGGTCTCTAAACTTCTCATACATACCACACTGATGCATCAACAACTCTGACGCATATAAAGTCTTTCTACTCAGGGCATCTGCTACAACATTTGCCTTTCCTGGGTGGTAATTAAGATTGAAGTCGAAGTCCTTGAGGTATTCCATCCATCGTCGTTGCCTCATATTCAACTCCTTCTGCTCAAACAGATACTTCAAACTCTTGTGATCGCTGAATAAATCAAACTATACTCCATACAGATGATGTCTCCAGATTTTGAGAGCAAAGATAATGGCTTCTAACTCCAAATCATGGGTAGGGTAATTTTGCTCATGTGGTTTCAGCTGCCTGGATGCATATGCTACCACTGCACCGTCTTGCATCAGTACACATCCAAGTCCTTTGTTGGACGCATCACAGTACACTACATACTTACGGGTTGGGTCTGGAATTACTAACACTGGTGCTGTTGTTAGTTTTTCCTTCAAGGTTCTGAAACTCCATTCACATGCGGCATCCCAATCAAAGGTTGCGCCCTTCTTGGTCAGACGAGTTAATGGCAAGGCAATCTTCGAAAATCCTAAGATGAATCTCCGGTAGTATCCTGCCAAACCAAGAAAACTTCTGACTTCTGTTACACTTCTAGGTCTTTCCTAATTCAACACCGCTTCCACTTTGGATGGGTCGACAGACACACCGCCTTGCGATATGACATGTCCTAAGAACTTAACTTCAGATAGCCAAAATTCGCACTTGCTGAACTTGGCATACAGTTGCTTCTCCCTAAGAATGCTCAACACAATTCTCAGGTGTTCAGCATGTTCCTGTGAATCCTTAGAATAGATCAGAATGTCATCAATAAAGATAACAACAAACTTGTCAAGGTAAGGCTGGAATATCCGATTCATGTAGTCCATAAATATGGCTGGAGCGTTAGTCAAACCGAATGGCATGACCAAGAATTCATAATGTCCATAACGTGTCCTGAATGCTGTTTTGGAAACATCCGAGGATTTGATACGGATCTGATGGTATCCAGACCGAAGGTCGATCTTGGAAAAGATGGTAGCACCTCTAAGTTGATCCAAAAGGTCATCAATTCTGGGCAAAGGATACTTGTTTTTGATGGTGACCTTGTTTAGTTGACGGTAATCAATGCACAGACGCATGGTTTCGTCCTTCTTCTTGACTAGTAACACAGGTGCTCCTCATGGTGAGACACTGGGTCGAATGAAGTGTTTCTGAAGTAACTCTTCTAGTTGAGATTTTAACTCATGGAGCTCTAAGGGAGACTTTCGATAAGGGGCAACAGAGATAGGCTGGGATCCAGGAGCTAAGTCGATAGAAAACTCAACTTCCCTTTCAGGAGGTAGACTCATAATGTCATCAGGGAAAACATTTTGGAACTCACTAACGATAGGAATATCACTGGGGCTAAAACTGGGTTCCGGATCTATGGTGAACAAGACACTGAAACATTTACTACTAGCACCTAAGTACTGGATCATCTGATGGGTGTTCTGAAGCAAAGCAGTGAGAGCTCTACTCTCTGCAGAAGTTTCTGTTGGAATAAACAAATTCTTTTCAGCACATCCAATGTATACGGTATTGGCGGAAAGCCAATCCATGCCTAGGACCACATCTATATCCTTCAAGGGTAGACAGATTAAATTTATATGATAGACTTTACTGCCCACTAGAACAGGACAATTCTGGCAGACACGCTTAGAAGTAACCTTGCCACCTGTAGCAACAGCTACAGTCATTGGGGGAGTCAAAGGGACAGAGGGCAATTCCAGTCGCTGAACACAGTCAACGGCTATAAAAGAATTAGTGGGTCTACAATCAAACAAGACCAAAACTTCTGACTGACCTAACATGCATACATCCATAATTAAAGCATTGTTAGATTTGACTTTCTCACCGTCAAGTGAGTATACCTGACCTTTGCTCTTAGAAGCGCCGCTGGAATCTCCGTGCTTCTTCAGCTTAGGACATTCATGCTTATAATGGCCCAGCTATTTGCAGTAGTAACACATATTCTTTCCCTTCATGCATTCTCCGCTATGTGGGAAACCACATTCTGCAGAGTTCCTTGGTGAGCGCTGGGAATAACTCTGCTTCCCCTTACTGGTGGTACCTTTTGTTCTCACTTGCAAGTTAAATTTTCTAGAATCCTTCCTTTTCTGAACAGCTTCACTCAGCTCCTTATGAATGTTGCCAAGGTCTGCTTCAGCATGATAGCTCTTTTGCACCAAATCACCAAAAGTGGTGATATGCTGCTTGGAGACGTCATGCGCTATATCAACTCTCAGCCTAAACCTGTACTTCTTCATTTTCCACGACTCAGAGGGAGCGTCATTACCATCCATTACATAACGGACCAGCTCATTGAACTTCATCGTGTACTCCGCCACTGACATACTTCCTTGCTTCAACTCAGTCAATTCCCGTTCCATCTGAAATTGATAACTTTCTGGGATGTAATGTCCGACAAAGAGACGTCGAAAATTATCCCATGTCATCTCCATTTGACTAGCCTCCATATACGCCTTCGTACCATCCCACCAGTTACAAGCGTCGCCCCTAAAGAAGCGGGAGACGAACACCACCTTATCAGCTTCAGTGCAATCCATGGACTCTAGGATTCCACTCATCCGTTGAATCCATTCTCTGGCTTTCGTTGGATTGTACTCTCCATAAAACTCTGGGGGACTCATGCGGCAGAACTCCCTGAATGCAGCACTTGATCCCTGCTGCTGAGGGGGAGGATTGTTCATGTGTTGTTGACACATGGTCATGAACTCTTGATGCTGTTGAGCTTGCTGGGCCTGAAACTGCTGTTGCCGGTACATCATCTCGGCCCACATGTTAGCATCTGCATCTCCGTACATTTCAGGCTCATCATCAACGTTCCTCCTTGGCCTTCCAGGTCCTCGTCTTGCTCCTGACATAGTGCTCTAACTGCCAATATCAAGTCAAGTTAGCTAGGCTTAAAGTGACATGACACCTAGAATAGATGTTAGAAATCCAGACAACTTCTGGGATTGGATTCGTAATATTAATGAACTCAAGCACGATCTAAATCGACCTGCTCTGATACCAATTATAACACCCCACGTCTATGTCTAGAATAAAACGTAGAATATTATTACTGGTTCTGAGTCATTATTATTACAATTTGAAAATTAAGCACACGCAGGTGCTAAGTACAACACGGATACAAGTTCAATGGAAGCGAAAAGCGGAAACAAGAGAACATTATTGGAAATACAACAATAAGACAATGAAACTAGAAAGCATGAAACAATTATGCAATCTTCAAGCACAGCCACGAGCACGCCAAATCCAGCATACCTTAACCAACCTGCTTATTTGAAAAAAAATTGTTTGGAGTGGGGTGAGACTACTAAGCCTCAGTGAGTCCTACTACCCTCCTAGAGGTGACTACACCGGGAAAACCTAATCAGTCATAACATGCTAGCAACATAACATAATATATAAGCATAAGTAAAGGTGTAACACAAAGAGGTATCTTATTCATTTTAACACAAGGACACTCTGAGGTGAGCATGTCTCAGAGGCCTGCCATATCCGACAACCGATTCGGTCACGGCATGCAGCTCACATAATCATAACCTAATGGATTATCCCATTGGGAGTACATAAAGCGACATCACTAATCGCGTCTGAATTGACTGATACTAATATAATTGATTCTACCAATAATTCCCAATCCCGGGGAGCATGCATACCTAAAATCTCTAAGTTATACCATAAAGATTATTAGTGTTTAACATTCTGTTTAACATTATATAATTTACTCCACTGCAATCTATCTAACTCAGATGAGGACATAAAACGAGTGTTTAAAGTTTCTTAGAAAAGTTCAAAATGCATGTCTGTACTGTCAAACTCGTTACGGCGAGTTACCAGCTCGCCACGGCGAGTTTACAGGTCTGTTCTATATGAGCTCGCCACGGCGCATACCAACTCGCCACGGCGAGATTATAGGTCCTGGCCTAAAATCAACTCGCCAGGCGAGCAGGAGCCCGCCACGGCGAGTTTCATCAACCAAAAAAACCCAGCTCGCCATGAACACTCGCCAGCAACGCGCCACGACGAGTTCATGCAGAAGGACCCCTGTTTTGCGAAAATCATCATATTTTCAAATGAAACACATACAATCCTCATTCCAAGCAGTACAGTTAAATAATATACATAATATAAGACAGAATGGAGAGGAATTTGGGAGTTAATTCCTCTCACACAACATTTCCCTAATTCTTAAGTTAACATGCAAAAGTTCATGATTTAAACCTTTGCTTCTGGGCTCTATACAGCTACTGAACCTTCCCAAGCTAACCCACGAACCACTGGACAGAATTTTGAAACTTTGACACTTTGAGCTCTAGACTTGAATTTGTGGAATTGAAAAGTGTTGTTGTGTTGATGATCTGATTCTAAGTTTGAGAAGTATTTATAGAGGTTAAGGTCTGAATGGATACAGAATTGGTTTTGTCTTTGATGCCCATGCATGCATTTTGATTGGTAAAGGGTTTTGGTGGAAATTTGAGATGTTGGATGTTTATGAGTAGTTGAGCTCGTGAATGAGCTAGGGAATGGAGGAATCAGAATTCCCATGGCTGGTTCTAGCACAAGATTACTGTTCTTGTGGGTTAATTGAAGAGTTTGGAAGTTTATGGCATGTGAGGGCGTTGGGAAAATGAACATTTTGAGTTGTTGTTGTTGGTTCACGTGAGGGAGGAGGAGAGGAGAGGGAGCTGCTACTTCAGATTTTCTGAAGTTGGAAATGAGTAAGACATGGGTGATTGCATGTCTTTCTAGTGGGTGAAGATTGAGTGGAAGAGTGAGTCACTAGAGGGAGGGAGATTTCAACCTTTAATGTTAATTAATCTCAAGAGTAGATTCAAGGTGCTAATTGTGTGGTTTAGATTTAATTGGAGTAACTAATTCACATATTTTACACTTAATCCCAAGATTTAATTAATTAACCACCTCTAAATAGTTCTAATTTTATTAGACAACTCTAATTAAAATTAATTAGATAATTTAGAAGTTGGGATGTTACAACCTACCCCCGTTAAAGAAATTTTGTCCTCGAAATTAAGGAATTTACATCGAAAACAGATACGGATAACTCTTCCGCATATCTGACTCCAGTTCCCAAGTGAATTCACCATCAGGGGACTGAGCCCATTCAACCTTGACAATAGGAATTCTTTTGTTCCGAAGGATCTTAGCATCACGCTCAACAATCCGAACTGGATTCGGCTGATAGGTTAGATCTGGCTGAAGATCAATTTGTTCAAGTTCCATTGGTCGATAAGGGTCGGGAATATACTTCCGAAGCTGAGACACATGGAACACGTCGTGTAACCCTCACATAGATAGAGGTAGAGCTAACTGATAGGCTACAGGACCGACGCGTCTGAGGATCTGATAGGGTCCGATAAATCTTGGACAGAGCTTCTTAGTTTTGAACACACCTCGCAAACCCAGCTTTGGTGTTACTCTCAGGAACACATGATCACCTTCCTGAAATACTAACGGTCTCCTCTTCCTGTCAGCATAACTCTTCTGCCGACTCTGAGCAACTTTCAACTTATCCCGAATAGACTTAATCTTTAAAGTGGTCTCTTGGACAATATCCGGTCCCAAGAATCCACGATCATCGACTTCCGTCCAACACAAAGGAGTTCTACACTTCCTGCCACACAAAGCTTCATAGGGTGCCATACCAATGCTGGCATGGTAACTGTTGTTATAAGCGAATTCGATCAAATGCAAGTGGTTACTCCACGTACCACCATCTTCTAACACACATGCCCGAAGCATATCCTCTAAGGTCTGAATAGTCCTCTCCGATTGACCATCAGTTTGAGGGTGATGTGAAGTACTCATCTTCAACCGAGTACCCATCGCATTCTGAAAATGCTTTCCAAAATCTCGAAGTGAAAATTGGGTCCCTATCTGACACAATACTGAGAGGTACACCATGCAGTCTTACAATTTGCTCCATAAAGATGGCTGCATACTGAGGGGCCTTGTAGGTGGATTTCACCGGAATAAAGTGTGCAGACTTAGTCAACCTGTCCACGATTACCCAGATTGAATCTTGACCTCTCTGGTTACGTGGTAGTCCTCCTACAAAGTCCATGGTGATATGCTCCCATTTCCACTCAGGTATATCTAATGGTTGCAAGGGTCCTCCAGGTTTCTGATGTTCAATTTTCACTTGTTGGCATACAATACACCTCGACACAAATTCTGCAATCTCTGCCTTCATTTTAGGCCACCAATAGTTTTCCTTCAAATCATGGTACATCTTGGTGGATCCAGGGTGAATTGAAAATCCACTCTTATGTGCCTCTTCCAATATCAACCTCTTTAACTCATCATCCTAAAGTACACAAAGTCTTCCTTCGTAGAGGATGGCACCGTCCGTAGCTACTGAGAACTCCAGATGGTTTACTCTCTTCTGCAACTCCACGTCATCCTGCTGAGCCTGTACTACTCTTGGGCGCAGTTCACAGGATAACTCAATTATGTTAACCCGAATTCCGCTCTTCCGATACACGACATTCAGGTTGAGGTCTCTAAACTTCTCATACATACCACACTGATGCATCAACAACTCTGACGCATATAAAGTCTTTCTACTCAGGGCATCTGCTACAACAGTTGTCTTCCCTGGGTGGTAATTAAGATTGAAGTCGAAGTCCTTGAGGTATTCCATCCATCGTCGTTGCCTCATATTCAACTCCTTCTGCTCAAACAGATACTTCAAACTCTTGTGATCGCTGAATAAATCAAACTGTACTCCATACAGATGATGTCTCCAGATTTTGAGAGCAAAGATAATGGCTTCTAACTCCAAATCATGGGTAGGGTAATTTTGCTCATGTGGTTTCAGCTGCCTGGATGCATATGCTACCACTGCACCGTCTTGCATCAGTACACATCCAAGTCCTTTGTTGGACGCATCACAGTACACTACATACTTACGGGTTGGGTCTGGAATTACTAACACTGGTGCTGTTGTTAGTTTTTCCTTCAAGGTTCTGAAACTCCATTCACATGCGGCATCCCAATCAAAGGTTGCGCCCTTCTTGGTCAGACGAGTTAATGGCAAGGCAATCTTCGAAAATCCTAAGATGAATCTCCGGTAGTATCCTGCCAAACCAAGAAAACTTCTGACTTCTGTTACACTTCTCGGTCTTTCCCAATTCAACACCGCTTCCACTTTGGATGGGTCGACAGACACACCGCCTTGCGATATGACATGTCCTAAGAACTTAACTTCAGATAGCCAAAATTCGCACTTGCTGAACTTGGCATACAGTTGCTTCTCCCTAAGAATGCTCAACACAATTCTCAGGTGTTCAGCATGTTCCTGTGAATCCTTAGAATAGATCAAAATGTCATCAATAAAGATAACAACAAACTTGTCAAGGTAAGGCTGGAATATCCGATTCATGTAGTCCATAAATATGGCTGGAGCGTTAGTCAAACCGAATGGCATGACCAAGAATTCATAATGTCCATAACGTGTCCTGAATGCTGTTTTGGAAACATCCGAGGATTTGATACGGATCTGATGGTATCCAGACCGAAGGTCGATCTTGGAAAAGATGGTAGCACCTCTAAGTTGATCCAAAAGGTCATCAATTCTGGGCAAAGGAAACTTGTTTTTGATGGTGACCTTGTTCAGTTGACGGTAATCAATGCACTGACGCATGGTTTCGTCCTTCTTCTTGACTAGTAACACAGGTGCTCCCCATGGTGAGACACTGGGTCGAATGAAGTGTTTCTGAAGTAACTCTTCTAGTTGAGATTTTAACTCATGGAGCTCTAAGGGAGACATTCGATAAGGGGCAATAGAGATAGGCTGGGATCCAGGAACTAAGTCGATAGAAAACTCAACTTCCCTTTCAGGAGGTAGACTCATAATGTCATCAGGGAAAACATTTTGGAACTCACTAACGATAGGAATATCACTGGGGCTAAAACTGGGTTCCGGATCTATGGTGAACAAGACACTGAAACATTTACTACTAGCACCTAAGTACTGGATCATCTGATGGGTGTTCTGAAGCAAAGCAGTGAGAGCTCTACTCTCTGCAGAAGTTTCTGTTGGAATAAACAAATTCTTTTCAGCACATCCAATGTATACGGTATTGGCGGAAAGCCAATCCATGCCTAGGACCACATCTATATCCTTCAAGGGTAGACAGATTAAATTTATATGATAGACTTTACTGCCCACTAGAACAGGACAATTCTGGCAGACACGCTTAGAAGTAACCTTGCCACCTGTAGCAACAGCTACAGTCATTGGGGGAGTCAAAGGGACAGAGGGCAATTCCAGTCGCTGAACACAGTCAACGGCTATAAAAGAATTAGTGGGTCTACAATCAAACAAGACCAAAACTTCTGACTGACCTAACATGCATACATCCATAATTAAAGCATTGTTAGATTTGACTTTCTCACCATCAAGTGAGTATACCCGACCTTTGCTCTTAGAAGCGCCGCTGGAATCTCCGTGCTTCTTCAGCTTAGGACATTCATGCTTATAATGGCCCAGCTATTTGCAGTAGTAACACATATTCTTTCCCTTCATGCATTCTCCGCTATGTGGGAAACCACATTCTGCAGAGTTCCTTGGTGAGCGCTGGGAATAACTCTGCTTCCCCTTACTGGTGGTACCTTTTGTTCTCACTTGCAAGTTAAATTTTCTAGAATCCTTCCTTTTCTGAACAGCTTCACTCAGCTCCTTATGAATGTTGCCAAGGTCTGCTTCAGCATGATAGCTCTTTTGCACCAAATCACCAAAAGTGGTGATATGCTGCTTGGAGACGTCATGCGCTATATCAGCTCTCAGCCCAAACCTGTACTTCTTCATTTTCCACGACTCGGAGGGAGCGTCATTACCATCCATTACATAACGGACCAGCTCATTGAACTTCATCGTATACTCCGCCACTGACATACTTCCTTGCTTCAACTCAGTCAATTCCCGTTCCATCTGAAATTGATAACTTTCTGGGATGTAATGTCCGACAAAGAGACGTCGAAAATTATCCCATGTCATCTCCATTTGACTAGCCTCCATATACGCCTTCGTACTATCCCACCAGTTACAAGCGTCGCCCCTAAAGAAGCGGGAGACGAACACCACCTTATCAGCTTCAGTGCAATCCATGGACTCTAGGATTCCACTCATCCGTTGAATCCATTCTCTGGCTTTCGTTGGATTGTACTCTCCATAAAACTCTGGGGGACTCATGCGGCATAACTCCCTGAATGCAGCACTTGATCCCTGCTGCTTAGGGGGAGGATTGTTCATGTGTTGTTGACACATGGTCATGAACTCTTGATGCTGTTGAGCTTGCTGGGCCTGAAACTGCTGTTGCTGGTACATCATCTCGGCCCACATGTTAGCATCTGCATCTCCGTACATTTCAGGCTCATCATCAACGTTCCTCCTTGGCCTTCCAGGTCCTCGTCTTGCTCCTGACATAGTGCTCTAACTGCCAATATCAAGTCAAGTTAGCTAGGCTTAAAGTGACATGACACCTAGAATAGATGTTAGAAATCCAGACAACTTCTGGGATTGGATTCGTAATATTAATGAACTCAAGCACGATCTGAATCGACCTGCTCTGATACCAATTATAACACCCCACGTCTATGTCTAGAATAAAACGTAGAATATTATTACTGGTTCTGAGTCATTATTATTACAATTTGGAAATTAAGCACACGCAGGTGCTAAGTACAACACGGATACAAGTCCAACGGAAGCGAAAAGCGGAAACAAGAGAACATTATTGGAAATACAACAATAAGACAATGAAACTAGAAAGCATGAAACAATTATGCAATCTTCAAGCACAGCCACGAGCACGCCAAATCCAGCATACCTTAACCAACCTGCTTATTTGAAAAAAAATTGTTTGGAGTGGGGTGAGACTACTAAGCCTCAGTGAGTCCTACTACCCTCCTAGAGGTGACTACACCGGGAAAACCTAATCAGTCATAACATGCTAGCAACATAACATAATATATAAGCATAAGTAAAGGTGTAACACAAGGAGGTATCTTATTCATTTTAACACAAGGACACTCTGAGGTGAGCATGTCTCAGAGGCCTGCATATCCGACAACCGATTCGGTCATGGCATGCAGCTCACATAATCATAACCTAATGGATTATCCCATTGGGAGTACATAAAGCGACATCACTAATCGCGTCTGAATTGATTGATACTAATATAATTGATTCTACCAATAATTCCCAATCCCGGGGAGCATGCATACCTAACAATCTCTAAGTTATACCATAAAGATTATCAGTGTTTAACATTCTGTTTAACATTATATAATTTACTCCACTGCAATCTATCTAACTCAGATGAGGACATAAAACGAGTGTTTAAAGTTTCTTAGAAAAGTTCAAAATGCATGTCTGTACTGTCAAACTCGTTAGGGCGAGTTACCAGCTCGCCACGGCGAGTTTACAGGTCTGTTCTATATGAGCTCGCCACGGCGCATACCAACTCGCCACGGCGAGATTATAGGTCCTGGCCTAAAATCAACTCGCCAGGCGAGCAGGAGCCCGCCACGGCGAGTTTCATCAGCCCAGAAAACCCAGCTCGCCATGAACACTCGCCAGCAACGCGCCACGGCGAGTTCATGCAGAAGGACCCCTGTTTTGCGAAAATCATCATATTTTCAAATGCAACACATACAATCCTCATTCCAAGCAGTACAGTTAAATAATATACATAATATAAGACAGAATGGAGAGGAATTTGGGAGTTAATTCCTCTCACACAACATTTCCCTAATTCTTAAGTTAACATGCAAAAGTTCATGATTTAAACCTTTGCTTCTGGGCTCTATACAGCTACTGAACCTTCCCAAGCTAACCCACGAACCACTGGACAGAATTTTGAAACTTTGACACTTTGAGCTCTAGACTTGAATTTGTGGAATTGAAAAGTGTTGTTGTGTTGATGATCTGATTCTAAGTTTGAGAAGTATTTATAGAGGTTAAGGTCTGAATGGATACAGAATTGGTTTTGTCTTTGATGCCCATGCAGCATTTTGATTGGTAAAGGGTTTTGGTGGAAATTTGAGATGTTGGATGTTTATGAGTAGTTGAGCTCGTGAATGAGCTAGGGAATGGAGGAATCAGAATTCCCATAGCTGGTTCTAGCACAAGATTACTGTTCTTGTGGGTTAATTGAAGAGTTTGGAAGTTTATGGCATGTGAGGGCGTTGGGAAAATGAACATTTTGAGTTATTGTTGTTGTTGGTTCACGTGAGGGAGGAGGAGAGGAGAGGGAGCTGCTACTTCAGATTTTCTGAAGTTGGAAATGAGTAAGACATGGGTGATTGCATGTCTTTCTAGTGGGTGAAGATTGAGTAGAAGAGTGAGTCACTAGAGGGAGGAAGATTTCAACCTTTAATGTTAATTAATCTCAAGAGTAGATTCAAGGTGCTAATTCTGTGGTTTAGATTTAATTGGAGTAACTAATTCACACATTTTACACTTAATCCCAAGATTTAATTAATTAACCACCTCTAAATAGTTCTAATTTTATTAGACAACTCTAATTAAAATTAATTAGATAATTTAGAAGTTGGGATGTTACAAAAATAGTCATTTTAATTAAATTTATTTTACATTTAAAGAGCCTCTTTTCTTAGTTGTTCGGGACCTCCAAATGTTCAGAGACGGCCTGCAATTATTGATATTATAACATAAATAAATATAATAATTTACATTTTCCCCATAATATTTTAAATAAATGTATTTTTATAAAGAAATTATTAATGCATGATGAATTTTGTAAAGAGTTTTATATTAAAGGACTAATAAAAAATGGAAATAGTCTTAAAATCGGAGAAGGACGTAGTATCAAATTTGGTAAAAAGTTTAATATAAATATTACTACTGTGGTCTCTAACTAGTAGACCAAGTGCATTGTTTAACATTTTCCTTAATCTTAAATGTGAACCCAAAAACATCAACTTTTTTTTACTAAACTTTCATAATTTAAGGTCGGGGAGTGGATGTAATACATATTACATGCAATATCCATAGCAAACGAATTACGTTTATGAAACACTTTTAGACATAGCATTACAAGAAAGAACATTAGAGAAAAAAATATTTAAGATATTAAATACATTTTATTTTCTCTTATACGATTTTTAATGGGCAAAATATTATTTTCTTATATTTTAAAAAACTCGTGTATATGACAAAAAATTGTACTCTAATTTTGTATGAGAAATTGTCCAATCTCTTAGCCTCAATTTATCTAATTATCTTATAAATAATTTTAAAATCAAATACAAGACAACTAGAATTGTTGTATATAATATCTCTGTTGGCGCAGCGAAAAAGAACACACACAGCACTTGCACAATTCACTCTTGTCACAAGTTTTCTACACACACACACTAGTTCTTGTTTTATGAAAGAAATTGAATTGAAGAAGAAGATGAAAAATGGAAGAAAGATAAGAACAATTATGAATGAGATATTGAGAGAGAATGATAGAAATTGAATAAGGGAAAAGAGAAATCTATTCATCCACTACTGGGCCAAAAAATCAAAGTTTACAATTTATAGACCTAGTTTTAGCACTAACTCACATGGTTACTTCACATACAAGTGACCATAGTTAGTTTGCAACTAACTTTCTAAAACTAACTCTAACAACCTATTTCTCTTATTCCTAACTACTAACTAACTTGATAACCAACTAATAAGTAACTACTTATCAGTTTCTTGCTCAACAAGTTATCAAGTGTTACACCTAGACTAGTTGCTTATCACACAAGCAACTGCTTATTTACACATCAGAATGAACATGTATTACTACATTATCTTAACACCCTCCCTTAATACATGTTCTTAACACATTCAATCCCCATTTGATCTCTTACCCTCTGAAATACCTTCACAGTCACAACCTTTGTAAACAGATCTGCCACTTGATCTTCACTCCTGCAATGCTCTAAAGTTAGGTTGCCATTATTAACCTGCTCTCTAAGGTAATGGAACCTCAACTCAATATGCTTACTTCTCCCATGTGCAATGGGATTTTTAGCTAGATTAATTGCAGACACATTATCAATCATGAGCTTTACACTTTCAATCTTTGCTTGACTGATTTCTTCAATTAAGTTTTTCAACCAAATTGCCTGACAAGTGCTAAGAGATGCAGCAATGTATTCTGCCTCACATGATGACAAGGCAACCACAGGTTCTTTCTTTGAACACCAAGAGATTGGAGCTCCTCCATAGTAAAACACATAACCAACTGTTGATTTTTTGTCTTCAATATCCCCACACCAGTTTGAATCAGTATAACCAACAAGCTTTACTTCCCTTCCTCTATCTGATGCTGGAAATAGTATTCCACATTCAATGGTGCCTTTGACATATCTCAATATTCTCTTAACTGCAATTAAGTGAGATGTCTTAGGCTTTTCCATGAATCTACTTACTATTCCAACACTATAAGCAAGATCTGGCCTTGTATTGCACAGATACCTTAATGAACCAATTAACTTTCTGTAATAAGTTGAATCAACTTCCTTTTCATCTACATCACTTGACAACTGCAGCCTTGGTTCAGAAGGTGATAATGCACTATTGCATTTTTCCATCTCAAATTTCTTGAGTATCTCTCCTGCATATCTAGATTGATGCATTAGAATTCCATTTTCAGTTCTTAAGAATTCAATGCCTAGAAAATAAGACATAAGGCCAAGATCTGTCATTTCAAATTCTTCCCTCAAATCATTTTTGAAATCACTGATATAGCTATCATTGCTACCAGTTATTAGCAAGTCATCAACATAAAGGCACAGCACTATAATGCCTTTGTCTACATCTTTCTTCACATATACTCCATGTTCAGTGACACATTTGACAAAATCTATATCACGTAAAAACTTGTCAATTCTCTTATTCCAAGCTCTTGGAGCTTGTTGAAGGAAAATTGATACGATAAAAGCAGCGGAATTTTAAAATTTTCCTTTTGTGATCCTTACGAATGGTCATGAATTGTGTTTAGAGTTTTACCTTTTGATTCGAAAACTCCCTTTAAATCACGAACGGCTATCGAACACTTCGAATCACGAACAAGGTCACGAACAAGAACCTCGAACCGTCACGAACAAGGTCACCACCAAGTCACCAACGAATTTGATCACAAGCGTTAAAGGTATAACGCCTCTAGCCAGTCCACACGAACAACAACCTTCAATGGAGTGTTAGCTCCAATGGTTTGAAGGGTTAGGAGAAAGGAGGCACAAAATAAGGATTAGGGTTTTTCACAAAAACTATAGAAAGGTGATTAGGGTTTCTCAAGAGAGGAGAGAACAAAGGCTCATGAGAATGAGTAACAAAAGTGTGTCACTATTTCTCCTTACCACAAGGGTTCTATTTATAGAACCACTTGCCATGACAAAATTACACTAAAGCCCTTTTAACTAAATGGGCTATAGTGGGCGCCATTCTCATGTAAATATGTCTAGTACATATTTGCACCCCCTTCTTGCTACATCATACCATATGATGTAATGCTCATTTTAATTACCATAATACCCTTATCATATTTCCTTATTTCTCCAAGGTGCACCGTACCTTACGGTGTTCCAATCTCACTAGATTGTTCTTATGTGTGTGACCTTGTAGGTTTCGTAACGTTGACAATTATAATAAATCACTATTTATTATAATAAACAGTGAACGGTATCTAGCAACACATCACTGCTACTCAAGTTACGAGAAATTAACATGTGATCTAAACATAACCTCTTGTGATAATATCAGTGTGTATAATTACCCCTTTGCCCTTATGTCTATATTGAACACAAGGCATACACAGTGTCATCCTTGTCCAGTTCAATATTGGGCCCGTGACATTTATCCTGTTATGCAGGATTGGCAAATTCCATCTAGGTCACTACTGTCCCTCAGCATGCTTCGTAAAGTACCCATCAACTGCCTTTATAATTATCCTGTTACGGATAACGTTAGATCAGCAACAAAGTACTTCACTCCCCATCTAGGGTACAAAGTGGTTTCAGGTCTAAGGGTGGTCTACACCATTATCACCATGAGAGTAACTTATGACACTTTGCATAACTTTGCATGTAGTACTCTCATAGCGGGTCAATCCAGTATAAATATTACTCCTAATATTTATACATACGTCAAGACTTGATAACTCCTTATCCCATGATCCATGAGATGTGATCATCAGTCTCTCTTCATAATAGTCTTTATGCTTTAAGGTTATCCCCTTTACCTTAAAGCTCGACTACGGATACTTTAAGAATAGTGTCCTTATGTTTAATATTATCTCATGATTAAGTCACACTTAATTATTAAACGGACTTTCTATTCTAGGGACTTCATTATTTTGCAACCTTACAAACATAATAAAGAAATGCCATATTTATATTCAAACTCCTAAAGCAAATACTATGAAAATAGATTGGCTCTTAGGGCTTACTCCAACAATCTCCCACTAGCACTAAAGCCAATCTAGGTTACTCTTAATACCTATAGACTTAGTATGCCCATCACGCTTCAACTGCGCAAGAGGCTTTGTTAGTGGATAATGAACTATTTCCTATGTTGGTATCTTACGTATCTTCCAACGTTCTATTTCGATCTCTATCGAAATATATAAGTGTCTAAGTATATTCATGAATCGTCGGTGAGATCTATTCTCAAGTGTTCTTGCAAGATTAAACTATTACCATCACTAATGTGATTAATGTGACTTGTAACACCGGAAACATAGCTTTAGCTCAATCATGAGCCAAACGATCCAATCTTAAATACTCAACTTATTTAACTGAAAGAAACATATTACGAAGCTTATCTTATAGCTTTCAATGCTTGTATTCAGCCATGATATACAACACATTGGTATGGAAACTTCCTTCATTATAACTTCCTTATAATGATCCTTCCCATACCTATCTATTTCAAGAAATAGGCCTTAGTTCCTTTAAGGTCCTTAGGGATATTCTTGAAGGTAAGTTAGTGTCAAACACTAATTTCAATTTTGGTACATAGGTTATTCCTAACTCTTTAGGAATTCTTGCCTAAGTGTTTCATCAAGAGTTATTTTCCTAGTCATGTCTCACATGTATAAGAAAAATGTCTTGATGATTAATATGATATCAGATATTATCACTCCCACTAAAACTTTTATGCACAAGATTTATATTTGTCCTTCATTTGTTTTCCACAAAACTTTCAAAAGGAACAAATATTCAAATTTATTCGATCTAATCAAAATTAGATAGGTTTGTCCTTGTTAATTTGTTTTCATAAAACTTCATAAAAGGAACAAACAATAATTTAATTTTCTGAGAACTCTATCTAATCAAAATTAGATAGCTACAAGTTATATACCTTTCTAGCATCATTTGGATCAACAAAACCCTTACGTATATGTCCAACACATATATATGAGGTCATTCCAATTAAGGAATGCAACTTTGTTATCCATCTACCAAAACATGTAGTACAACATTTAGCAGAAACAATCAAATATTATAAGGTATTCTTAATACCATCCATATCAGTGTTCAAAAAGAATACTCACTTTCATCGTATGAGTCTTACTCATCTTGAAGACATAACCATTATCTACATAAGGTTAGTGTATATGGATTCTGTATGAGATTTCATGGCATTTAGCCACTTCTCATAATCTAGATCATCTTACGACCTTTTAGAAAGTCAAAGACTCATCTTCCATGAGAATCATATCACATTGTTGAGTCATGATAAAACCATACCTTGTAGCCATATGTGATATGTTAGACTTATCTTGGATTTGTGCAACTTTAAAACAATGGTTCTTCAACAACCTTGAGGAACCGGTTTGCATTCCCTTTTAAATAAATACGTTTTGTGGTACTTGAATTTATTCAAGTTCTATATCACTCCCACTGTCTCTTTTAGAGACACACTCCCACTAGAGGAATGTTTCAAACCTAGCAACAAAACAACCTTTTGTCCTTAAGAGTGATATAGGACCAATATCCCTTTCTTTAGGATATTTCCACTTATTCATTCATTCATTTGGAATTAGATTTATCTAATAAATTTTAATCCAAAATTCTCATAAAGACAAACTTGGTACTCTTACCTCCATATCGCATATGGTGTCTTTATGATCATTTTAAAAGGGAACTAATTGTGGGTGAAGATTAATTATAAGTAAAGAGATTTATAGAAAGAGTCAATATATAATTAAACTATCCTTAAATCATGTCAAACATGATGTGATAAAATAGTTATTATAGTCCTTTAATTAAGTATTTACTGATATGACTCATTCATATAACTTAAATACTTTTGTCCAGTTCTATTTTCATCATTGTTGAATTTCTTTGACAAATTCAAAGATTTCTAATTGGTGTCATACACCTACCAACATCTAATGATTTTAATCATCAATGTTAATGAAGTAAAATAAACTCAATATACCAAATATGTTTAGTGGTCGACATACATCTCATGTATATTGTTCAAATAGGTCATGCGTTATTTTATTGACACATCGAATATTTGTACTAAACAACAATGCTCTTGATATATTTAAGGTCCAAATCATATTTGGCTCTTATCACGATTGTTATAGATAACCCTATCAAGACCATGGAACCCTAGTCCATTACTTGACTTGGAGTAATAGTATAGAAGACTTTGCTTAAATGATAGGACCATTACTTGTCTTATCATTTAAGGCTACAATTCATATATTGTCAATACAAGATATACAATTGCTACTTCTATTACTAGATGGAATTCAATAACAATTATTGTGTTCCATTTCAAACTCGATTTTAAGTCATTGCATAAACTCTCATTATCAATGAAACAATTTTCATTCTAGATATGGGTTGACTTAAAATTATAGCCAATGTTCTAATTCTTTAAGCATCTCTATTTTCGAAAAATTGAGATTCAACATCTTGTATCATATACTTTTGATGTAGAAATAGAAATTTTGACTTTCTATAACAATATGTGCATTATTGAAGTCTCACTTCATACTTTTGGTTTGACTCTTCCAAGAACTATTTACGTCATGTTTATTTAATGGTCTAACCATAGCCGTTCTACTTTGACAACCATTTTATACTATTCAAATAAGAGGAATATAAATCTTATTTATATTATATCTCAAATCTTTGATAGTGCAAATTAATTCTCATTCAACTCAACAAATTCCGGTAGATATTCAAAACAATTTTGTCTATATCTATTCCATTATAATTTGTTAGATTGATCCCATGACCAACTTTTTGATCCATTGAGAAATTTATCATACTCTAAAGTTCTTTCAAAAGGATCTTACTTGAGATTAAATGATCACATCATTTATTATATATTCTATATCTAGACGTCAACTTGATGCTTCTAACAAGTATCCCTTTTCCAATCTAGTTATAGTAGGTTGTTCACAGTTTATAGTTCAAGACTTATAGTTTTCTCGCATTTGAGAACAATTCTCAATTTGTACCAATACAGAAACTCCTTTCTGAAAATCTTGTCCTAGGACAACTTAATATGTATTGTATTTCGAAATTCTAATTACAAAGATATGTAAGATATTATGACTAAATCATATTTAATTTGGTCTTTAATTAAATACGCTCCCACTATTTTACTCAAAACAAATGACCCTCATCATTTGATTCGGAAAATCCCGTTGGAAGACTTTCTAGTGGGTCGAGATCCATATTTCACCTTGTCTTAAGTCCGCGGTGGGCGGATTACACAAGACTTAGTTATTTAGGTAGGAACTCCTTCCAATTGTATCTCATACAATTCTTGAATATATCAATTGGGTGAATAACTCCTTATTCTAATTCATCTTATGAATTATTCCCAACCATTGCTTCTTAAACTCATGTAATCTCATTATATTTGTTAAGTTAAGTTTGACCCCTACTTTAGAAGTTGGATATTACAATTATCCCATCGCACCTTACCAATATAGAGTATGCACTTCGCGGTGGGCGAACCTACATAGTTCGATACTAGTCTTGATGAGTTCTAAAGCTTGGAAAGCGTAAACTTAATATTCACATATTTTATTATTAAAGAGAATGCACTTCGCGGTGGGCGAACCTACATTTTCTTTATTAATCTCTTATGTGTCTCTTGAGGGATTTTATTTAATTTGATCTCACCGGCTTATTTATCATATAAATCGTCACTCACATGCATCAACATACATAAATAAATAAAATGAAACAGTTATGGCCCTGTTTACCCCGATTTTTAGTAAACAACCGCTAGTCTAATTATTACAAGAAGGATCAACTAGTGAATCCTGGGACATATGGATTGTGCGGAAGATGATGAAAACATATTCATATCTTTGGGTTAAATCGGATAAGTTGATAAAAAGTAAACAGCATTTGACGAAGTCAAATGATTTGGTTTAAAGTAAAATGCTTCAAAGTTTAAATTTGCAGAAAACTTGTAAATGAATTGCAAATAAAGTTTAAAGAAAAGACTTTGAAAAGTAAAACATGCAATGAAATAAATTGCAGAATGTTTAAAGTTGCAGAAAAGCTTTAAATTTGCAGAAAGCTTAAATGACAAATTTTAAAGGAAAGCAAGTAATCAGTACTTGAAAAGTAAATTGCATTTGACAATGTAAAAATGTTTACAAAGATTGGTTACACAGATTCGTACATGTTCCTTTTGGCATTCATTTCGCTCGTTGACATGGGTACTCTGAATATTCTAGGAATTTGCATGTGAATTGTGAACCCGTTTCTCATATGAGAAATTAATATTTATAGACGAACAGAATAACTGCCTAAACCTACAAGACGTCTAAACGAACTCCACGTGTCTTTGACAATTTGAATTCCTTGGACACCTGGCGAACCCTTCAACGTTATTCACTTTTGAATATTTTTGCTAAGTCCAGGATACGCTTCTTCCGTTCTGCACAGTACGTTAGACAAGCAAACAATACATATATACATATATGTACATATATATACACAGATTTCGACAATCACATAGCAATGTCGAAAAGACATATTTAAATAAGCAATTCCTCTGTCGAACTCGACAAGCTCATTCAAACAACAAACATCCTGTCGAATTCGACAGGTCTTTAGGATCTGACACGTCAAGAGCCTTAAATGTCAAATACCTTGATTCTCTCTTGATTTATTGCCAGAATCAGTTTCCAAGAGAATATTAAAAGGCAATAATATACATTAAATGAGATTTCATCATCTCATTCCGATTCATTAATGCCTGTCGAAAATACAGGCTAACAAATTGCCCCCTCAAAAATGCTAGTTTCGACTGCATGTCGAATACGAAAGGGAGAAATGGCAGTTTTGAAGATTGTCACCTTTTCCAATTCTGCACGTGGTATCTTGACCATTATCTTGTGGTACATCTGCCCCCACAAGTTTTGGCATTGACAATTCCATAGAAGGAGCAGGTTGATCAATAATAAGTTTATCTTTAATTTCAATCAACTCTTCCAATTTTTCATTGGGAATTTTATAACCAGAAGCTATTTGAGCCAAATCATTGGCCTCTTGATTTTCTATACGAGGTACATGTTCAAAAATAACTTGGTCGAAACGTTTTAACAAAGAAATTGCTATGACAAAATATTTCATCAAGTGCTCTTTTATGCACTTATATTCCTTTGTCAATTGTTTCAACACCAATTCTGAATCGCCTCTGATCAAAATATTTCTTGCCCCCAAGTCCAGTAAAATTTCTAAGCCTGTTATCAAAGCCTCATACTCTGCTTCGTTATTTGAGCAGAACCCATTAATTTTATATTTGAACTTGGTGGGAATTCTGGAGGGAGAAATGATTAAAATCCCTATTCCAACTCCATGTTTATGTTTAGAACCATCAAAATATAATTTCCAAGGTTCTGAATCTACATAGTTTTGTGGAGTTTCTAGTGCAGAATGATCTGCTATGAAATCAGCCACAATTTGGCCTTTAACTGCCTTTAAAGGTTTATAAGTTAATGAATATTCTGTCAAGGCTAAAGCCCATTTTCCAATTCGACTATGCAGAATAGGTTTGGATAACATATGTTTGATGATATCACAATGAGAATAAACAAAAACATCAACAGGCTTTATATAATGCTTGAGTTTCATACAAGAAAAATACAAACATAAGCATAATTTTTCAATACTACTATATCTAGTTTCAGCATCATTTAAAACCCTACTTAAGTAATAAATGGCTCTTTCTTCGCCATTTTCATCTTCTTGGGCAAGCATGCTGCCCAACGTCGAATCTGATGCTGAAATATACAACTTCATGAATTTGTTCCTTATTGGAGGCATTAACATTGGTGGCTTTGACAAATAACTCTTGATTTCGTCAAAAGCTTGTTGTTGCTCTTGCCCCCAAGTGAAAACGCTCTCTTTCTTGAGTCGAAGCAGTGGTGAGAATGGTTGAGCTTTACCACTTAAGTTTGAAATAAATCTTCTCAAGAAATTGATTTTCCCAAGTAAGGACTGAAGTTGCTTTTTTGTAGTTGGAGATTTGGTCTCCATAATAGCCTTCGTTTTGTTTTGATTTATTTCAATGCCCTTTTTGTGCACAACAAACCCAAGGAAATCTCCTGCATTAACACAAAAAGCACATTTTAATGGATTCATTTTTAATCCATATTTCCTCATCTTTTCAAAAGATTTTCTCAAATGATCTAAATGATCTTCATTTGATGAGGATTTGACAACTATGTCGTCAATATACACTTGCATGAAAGCATCTATGTATTCATGAAAAATTAAATTCATTGCTCTTTGATAAGTAGCCCCAGCATTTTTCAAACCAAAAGGCATTACTACCCATTCATATGTGCCTAATGCCCCTGGGCATCTAAAGGCAGTTTTGGGTACATCATTTTCAGCAATGAAAATTTGGTTGTAGCCAGAATAACCATCTAGCATACTTAAGTATTCAAACCCGGCTGCTGAATCAATTAGCATTTCTGCCACAGGCACAGGATATTCATCTTTTGGTGTAGCATTATTTAAGTCTCTAAAGTCTATGCATACTCTAAGAGAACCATTTTTCTTAATCACTGGCACTATATTTGCTAACCATTCGACATACCTTGCAGTTCTGATAAATTTGCTCCTCAGCAGCCTTTCAATTTCTTCTTTGATCTTTGACATTATTTCTGGTGCGAACCTTCTAGGTAATTGTTTCACTGGTTTTTTATCTGGTCGAACTGGGAGTTCATGTTCCACCAACTTTCTGCTCAAACCTGGCATTTCATTGTAATCCCAAGCAAAACAATCCTTGAATTCCATCAAAAGTTGCACCACTTTTGCCTTCAGATCTGGAGGAATGTTTGCACTAATATATGTTGGTCTTTTTGTCAAACCATCTCCAAGGTCAATTTCCTGCAAAGGATCCTGTGCTTGCATCTTGTGACATTGACTGATTGGATCTTTTTCAAATCCTAAGGGTTCGTCATCATAGATGCAATCCAGTTTTTGCAGTTCTGGCTTGTGTTTGCCAAGTCTCATGTCATTGGCTGTAATAGCCATATTTTCTGACACTGCATTGGCTTCCAAAGCCATTTTGATTCTGTTTTCAGCCATGTAGGCCGTAATCTTTGCCCATGTTTGGGACTCAGACATAGTAATCCTCTTTGACATCCCACCCAGTTGGGTAGTTGTGGCCTTCATACTCGCCATCCTCGCTGTTTCCATCTTCTCTCTCCCACAAGAAACCATGTGTGGGATCCAGTTTGATTGCATGGTGACCATTTCCTGCTAGGCGATATGCAAAGTCCTTCTCAGTGCATGGTGCAATTGTCGCCAATTTCTTGTCGAAGGAGTGCTTCGTCAGATGATGGACTTCAGTCTTGAAATAGCTTTGATCTGCTTCAACATTTTCGACTACTCCATCTTCTCGCCATATAATGAGGCGCTGGTGCAGGGTAGATGGAACTGCCCCCACTCCATGAATCCACTCTCGACCTAGAAGTAGATTGTAATTTGCCTTAGAGGCCACAACCAAGAACAAGGTTGGCCTTATAGTGCTTCCGACAACCACATCCAACTGGATTGCTCCTAAAGAGAAACCAGTCTCGCCCTCATAGTTTGACAGAACTATGTTGTGAGGATGAAGATCCACCAAAGATTTGCCAATCTTTCTTAGCAGAAATTCTGGCATGAGGTTAACAGCGGCACCACCATCTATTAGTATTTTGTTGATTCCGACATTATTCACCTTCGCCTGAATGAAGAGAGGCTTCAAGTGACTTTTCATGCCTTCATCTGGCCTTTCGAATGTGGCCATTTGGTCCTCCAAAGCACCATTGCTTGTGACATAGTAACAGACTGGCCTATGAAGGGCCATTTGCATTCCAGATTCTTCTTCTTCATCTGTTATTTCAGAACAGACGTCGAACTCCCTTGGCAGAATGGACACAACATTTACTATTATGTCGAGATCGGGTTCAGAATCTAAAAAGTCATCTGCCTCCATGTGCTCGTCTTCGACGTTGTTAGTAGTTGAAGACTCAGCTTTTGGTTCTCCTAACCTTTCTTTCATTGGCTTCTTAGCCAATTGCATAGGTTTCTCCTCATTACCATTAGTAGTAACTTGTGATTTTTGAGCAGCCACTTTTTTCTGGCGTTGATATCTACGCCATTGGGATCTTGTCATGGGATTTTTCCCTTTGTAATTATTCCTGTAATCATACTTCCTTGATTCAGGATCTTTTTTGGGATTGTTGTTACTGGAGTTCCCTTTCTCCATATTCCTTTGACCATAGCCCATATTCTTTCCATGGACCCATTGGTTGACAGGTGTCCTGTTTGAGGGGACAAATGATTTTTGTGGTCCCAACCTCTGATGTACAGGTGCTTGTTGGCTATTCAGAACATTGGAATAAGCTGGCCTCTGACTTGGCCAATTGTTTCTGTTCTGACTGTGAGGCAAAAACTTGTTAAGGCCTGCAGCAGCCTTCTTGTCGAACATGGCACTACAATGAGGACACAGTGTAGCTTCGCCATCATTTTCCTTGCAGCGTTGAAGGAAATCTAGTAGAGTTTCTCCAGCTTGTGGATATACTTCCTCCACTTTGTTTTCATATTCCTCTTCAGGAATGGAAACTAATTGCCCCCCTTCAGTGAGGTTCAATGCTTCTATCATCAGGCACTCAAAAGGCTCTGTGTAAGCAGCATCAGCAATCTGCAATGGATTCTCATCCACCTGCTGTTTGGATTTTGGCTTTTCGCCAAATTTGAGTCTTCCTTCCTGCAAGGCTTTCTGGACCAGATCCCTGAAAAGAACACATTGTGAGGTTTTATGTCCCAAGAAATTATGGTATTTACAAAAACCTCTTTTATTACGTTGTTCCAAAGGTGGAATTTTCAAACCCTTTGGTACAATTATTTGGCCGTCAGCGACCAATAAGTCGAAAATTTCATCACATTTAGTAATGTCAAAAGTATATGTCTTAGAAACAAATCTATCATTTTTTGGTTCGACGGGATTTTTCCCATTTGATGGTTTTAACATTTTACAAGTATAGGGAGGTCCTGGTTTCAATTCAGCAATATTAACCTCATTGTTTTCCATGTACTCCTGATCATCGTCGAACTCATTTTCACTTCCATAAGTTTCTATGTATGCCACTTTTTCTTTTTTGTGGAACTTAAAATTTCTGGCTTTTTCAGCCCTGAGGCGTTCGACCTGTCGAACACGATCTGCTAATTGAGCCATATCTCTTAAATGTTGAGTATCTAATTTTTTCCTAATGGAATAGTCAAGGCCACCAGCAGCCATCTCAACCAATTCATGTTCAGGCACTTGAGTAAAGCACCTTGCCTTAAGGAGGCGAAACCTGTTCAGATAGTCATCAATGGCTTCCGCAGTTTTACGTTTCATACTGGCTAATTCTTTGAGACTAATCCTAGATTGTCCCATGTAAAATTGTTCATGAAATAGCCTTTCTAATTGAGTCCAGGTATGAATTGAATGAGGGGGAAGTGTGGTAAACCACGTAAAGGCATTTTTAGTGAGGGAATTGGGAAAAAACTTCATTTTTAAATCTTCATTATTTGCCAAATTCCCTGCCTCTGCCAAATATCTGGCAATGTGTTCGACAGTAGATTCATTAGTATCACCAGCAAATTTTGTGAATTTGGGAATTTTCCATCCCCTTGGCAATTCTGCCTGCAATACATATTCAGACAAGGCTGACACAAAATTTGGCCTATGCAATCCTACATTCAAACCATTCTGGGCCAAGATATTTTCCACTAAATTGGCCAAGTTATTTTGCCCTGCAACATTTTCTTGTCGGACATTCCTAAGAACATTATCAGCATCTTGGTTTCTATTAACCAGAATTACTTCTGGCTCTGGCTGTTCTCTCTCAATGCGCACGGGTTGGGCTTGGACTTCTGTTTGAGTCTCCGGGTTTGCACGAGGAACTCTTTGGTTATTTGGAGCATCAGGGGCACCAAAAAAGTCTGCCATCCTTCCCATTTGATTGGCTAACAATAAATAATTGTCATTGGCTGTTTGTAACACAGGATTGAAAATTGTGCCAATCTGTTGGGTCAACGCGTTCACCATGTCATGGTTACTTTCGTCCATTTGTTGCCTAAGTACATTCATAGAATTATTTGTCAAGTTCAGAGAATTTCCCCTATTTCCCATCGCAGAAGAGGAGGGAGAACTTTCTATCGAAGGCCAATTATACAGGCTTGCCATCGTCGTTGTTGGCATTCCAAATTGTGGGTTTCTGGGCAACCATGGGGGTCTTGACGGTGTTCCACCAACTTGACTACCGTCTGTGTACCCATGCATGTGTGATACATTCGTTGGCATGGATGATGCATTCATTTGTGTCATCATTGCACCATTCGTATTTGGAGGAACAAACCCTCCTGCCATACTTGAAGTAATGGCAGACATTGTTGATCCACTGGCGCTTGCACCAACGGTTCCGGAATTTATCATAGGGTTTGTACCCCCACCATTAGGATTATTGCTTGGGATACTTTCAGAAGTTGTAAAATTCAGGGCAGGATTTGTTGACCCACCAGTAGGATTGGCGCCAGGATTGCCAGATACTGGTTGATTTAGTTGCCCTGTCGAATTTGGAACAGGATTGGTTTCTGCCCCATTATTGTTATTATTATTATTATTGTTGGGATTAGGATTGTTTGGTGGTCTCACCATTCTGGAACGAGGACGCTTTGGTATATTTGAAAAAACTGGAAGGGACTTACCACTCCTCAAACGCATATACAAATATACACACAATCAAAGTACAAACACCAAACAACAAATTTTGTAAGAAAAGTTTTCAAAAACCACTAAATAAAAATACACAATCCAGACGTCCCACTGGGCGTGCCAATTTGTTTACCCCGATTTTTAGTAAACAACCGCTAGTCTAATTATTACAAGAAGGATCAACTAGTGAATCCTGGGACATATGGATTGTGCGGAAGATGATGAAAACATATTCATATCTTTGGGTTAAATCGGATAAGTTGATAAAAAGTAAACAGCATTTGACGAAGTCAAATGATTTGGTTTAAAGTAAAATGCTTCAAAGTTTAAATTTGCAGAAAACTTGTAAATGAATTGCAAATAAAGTTTAAAGAAAAGACTTTGAAAAGTAAAACATGCAATGAAATAAATTGCAGAATGTTTAAAGTTGCAGAAAAGCTTTAAATTTGCAGAAAGCTTAAATGACAAATTTTAAAGGAAAGCAAGTAATCAGTACTTGAAAAGTAAATTGCATTTGACAATGTAAAAATGTTTACAAAGATTGGTTACACAGATTCGTACATGTTCCTTTTGGCATTCATTTCGCTCGTTGACATGGGTACTCTGAATATTCTAGGAATTTGCATGTGAATTGTGAACCCGTTTCTCATATGAGAAATTAATATTTATAGACGAACAGAATAACTGCCTAAACCTACAAGACGTCTAAACGAACTCCACGTGTCTTTGACAATTTGAATTCCTTGGACACCTGGCGAACCCTTCAACGTTATTCACTTTTGAATATTTTTGCTAAGTCCAGGATACGCTTCTTCCGTTCTGCACAGTACGTTAGACAAGCAAACAATACATATATACATATATGTACATATATATACACAGATTTCGACAATCACATAGCAATGTCGAAAAGACATATTTAAATAAGCAATTCCTCTGTCGAACTCGACAAGCTCATTCAAACAACAAACATCCTGTCGAATTCGACAGGTCTTTAGGATCTGACACGTCAAGAGCCTTAAATGTCAAATACCTTGATTCTCTCTTGATTTATTGCCAGAATCAGTTTCCAAGAGAATATTAAAAGGCAATAATATACATTAAATGAGATTTCATCATCTCATTCCGATTCATTAATGCCTGTCGAAAATACAGGCTAACAGGCCCCTAGCGCATTTGTTCTCCCAAGCCAATGAGAGAACCTAATCTAACCTAAAACGATCTATACTTCTCCAAGCATGATCTCCAAGGTTGACCTCCATTGTTCTTCTTCTTCATAATATTACATAATAATATAAAAGAATACTCGTTTTACATACGAGGGAGTGGATGAGAAGAGAATATAGAGAATAGAGATAAGGCACGACACGCAGGCCGTATTTAAAAACCAAATGCAATAAAATAAATAAACTAAGGCCATAACCGATCATCAAATATAATAATAACAAACAAACTTTATTATTATTAAAGTCTCATAATTAATTAAATCCGGCGATTGATCAAATCAGGTAAGTTTGATTCAAATATTTAATTCACAATTAAATATTTCGAATCAAAATTTGCTGAAATAAATAACATTATTTTAAAGTAGAATTAAATCTTTTGACAATTCTCCAAATATGGAAAATTATTTAATCAAAACCTTTTTGAATAAAATATTTCCAATATTGGTAATATTATCTTTTAAAACAATTTTAAAAGATATTTCTAGAGATTTGAAACGATTTCATAATTAAATATATTTGTCAAATATGGAAAATTATTTAATCAAAACCCTTTTGAATAAAATATTTCCAAAATTGATGATATTATCTTTTAAAACAATTTTAAAAGATATTTCTAGAATTTTGAAACGATTTCAAAATTAAATATATTTATCATCTACTTTTCGCATCAACACTTGATACGTTTTGCAAATCCTAATTTTAATGACACAACATTTGTGCAACCCTTTCATGCCGTCAAAATTCCTTATGACCGAAATTCAATCCAATTGATCAACATGTCATTGTTTCACCATACAAATGTCGGATTCCAAAACAAATGAACACGGCTCGCTTTAATTGAATAACTTTCATAATAATTTTAACGAAATTACTAACAGTATATCACATGCACCATTTTGCATTACGGTTACTTATATCATATATAAGTTTATGGCCGTTATTGATTGTGTAACCTTAGGACAATTAACATATCGCATGCTTCACCATACAAGTGTCGGATTCCGAAGCCGTTTCAATGTTAATTACCCAATTCATACACAAAACATACATCACATGTAAGTATTGACCGTTCTTGTTCGTGTAACCTTAGGACAATCAACATATCGCATGCTCCACCATACAAGTGTCGGATTCCGGAGCCGTTTCAATGTTAATCATCCAATTTATACACAAACAACCGTCAAATTTTAATTACTCGATTTTAATCTTTTATTAACCGTTTTAATCATATTAAAACTGAATTCATGAATTTAAACAAACATCAATTCATGGTTTCGTAAGTGGCTCTGATACCACTGAAGGAAAATTGATACGATAAAAGCAGCGGAATTTTAAAATTTTCCTTTTGTGATCCTTACGAATGGTCATGAATTGTGTTTAGAGTTTTACCTTTTGATTCGAAAACTCCCTTTAAATCACGAACGGCTATGGAACACTTCGAATCACGAACAAGGTCACGAACAAGAACCTCGAACCGTCACGAACAAGGTCACCACCAAGTCACCAACGAATTTGATCACAAGCGTTAAAGGTATAACGCCTCTAGCCAGTCCACACGAACAACAACCTTCAATGGAGTGCTAGCTCCAATGGTTTGAAGGGTTAGGAGAAAGGAGGCACAAAATAAGGATTAGGGTTTTTCACAAAAACTATAGAAAGGTGATTAGGGTTTCTCAAGAGAGGAGAGAACAAAGGCTCATGAGAATGAGTAACAAAAGTGTGTCACTATTTCTCCTTACCACAAGGGTTCTATTTATAGAACCACTTGCCATGGCAAAATTACACTAAAGCCCTTTTAACTAAATGGGCTATAGTGGGCGCCATTCTCATGTAAATATGTCTAGTACATATTTGCACCCCCTTCTTGCTACATCATACCATATGATGTAATGCTCATTTTAATTACCATAATACCCTTATCATATTTCCTTATTTCTCCAAGGTGCACCGTACCTTACGGTGTTCCAATCTCACTAGATTGTTCTTATGTGTGTGACCCTGTAGGTTTCCGTAACGTTGACAATTATAATAAATCACTATTTATTATAATAAACAGTGAGCGGTATCTAGCAACACATCACTGCTACTCAAGTTACGAGAAATTAACATGTGATCTAAACATAACCTCTTGTGATAATATCAGTGTGTATAATTACCCCTTTGCCCTTATGTCTATATTGAACACAAGGCATACACAGTGTCATCCTTGTCCAGTTCAATATTGGGCCCGTGACATTTATCCTGTTATGCAGGATTGGCAAATTCCATCTAGGTCACTACTGTCCCTCAGCATGCTTCGTAAAGTACCCATCAACTGCCTTTATAATTATCCTGTTACGGATAACGTTAGATCAGCAACAAAGTACTTCACTCCCCATCTAGGGTACAAAGTGGTTTCAGGTCTAAGGGTGGTCTACACCATTATCACCATGAGAGTAACTTATGACACTTTGCATGTAGTACTCTCATAGCGGGTCAATCCAGTATAAATATTACTCCTAATATTTATACCTACGTCAAGACTTGATAACTCCTTATCCCATGATCCATGAGATGTGATCATCATTCTATCTTCATAATAGTCTTTATGCTTTAAGGTTATCCCCTTTACCTTAAAGCTCGACTACGGATACTTTAAGAATAGTGTCCTTATGTTTAATATTATCTCATGATTAAGTCACACTTAATTATTAAACGGACTTTCTATTCTAGGAACTTCATTATTTTGCAACCTTACAAACATAATAAAGAAATGCCATATTTATATTCAAACTCCTAAAGCAAATACTATGAAAATAGATTGGCTCTTAGGGCTTACTCCAACACTTGTTTCAATCCATATAAAGCCTTATTCAATCTATACACCTTAGATTCCTGATTCTTCACAATGAAACCAGGTGGCTGTGTTACATAAACCTCTTCCTCTATAGGCCCATTCAAAAATGCTGATTTCACATCCATTTGATACATATTCCAACCATTCAAGTTAGCAATTGCAGTTACTAACCTGATAGTCTCCATTCTAGTCATAGGAGCAAAAACTTCATCATAATCAATTCCTTCTTTCTGAAGAAATCCTCTTGCTACTAGTCTTGCCTTGTGTCTTGTCACATCACCTTTAGAGTTCACTTTTAGCTTGTATACCCACTTCACATCTATTGCTTTCTTCTTATGAGGAAGGTCAACTAACTCCCAGGTTTGATTACTTTCAATTGAGTCCAACTTTTCCTTCATAGCATTTATCCACTTATCATTCTTCAATGCAGCATTCACATCAATTGGTTCAGATTCAGCCATGAAAGCTAAATGAACTAAATCACCATCATTTGTCACTTCACTATCTGCATTCAGTTCACAATCAAGTAATCTTGCAGGCATCTCTCTCTGCCTTGTAGATCTTCTTACTTCAGTTACAGTTGGTGTTGATTGCTGATCTTCAACTTCTTCAATCATAACACTAACTGAGTTTCTCTTGTCATGCTTGTGCCAATCCCATTCTCTTAGTTCATCTACTACAACATCTCTACTGATCACTATGCACTTGTTCACAGGATCATAGAGTTTGTACCCTCCTGTTTGATGATAACCAACTAGAATCATCATTGTTGATTTATTATCTAGCTTTTTTCTTAACTGATCTGGCACATGTCTATAAGCTAATGAACCAAACACCCTCATATGACTTATATTTGGCTTGTTCCCAGACCAAATTTCTTCTGGTGTGACTCCATTCAACCTCTTAGTTGGACACATGTTCAAAGTATATGTAGCTGTAGACACAGCTTCACCCCATAGCTCCTTAGGTAAATTTTTACCTTTTAGCATACACCTTACCATATTCATGATAGTTCTATTCCTCCTTTCAGCACTCCCATTTTGTTGAGGAGTATAAGGTGGAATTACTTCATGAATCAACCCTTCACTTTCACAGAAATCAGCAAATTCATGTGATACATACTCTCCACCTCCATCTGTCCTTAAGGTTTTGAGTTTGTTACCACTTTGTCTCTCTACCATCAGCTTAAACTTTTTGAATACACCCAACACTTCACTTTTCTTACTAATCAAGTAAGTCCACAATTTTCTACTAAAATCATCAATAAAACTGACAAAGTACTTATTACCTCCATAAGAGTCAACTTGCATTGGGCCACAAACATCAGAGTATACCACTTCAAGAGTTGATTTTGTCTTGCTAACTGCATCTTTGCTAAAACTACTTCTATGTTGTTTAGACTTCACACATTCTTCACAGATCTCTTCTGGTATATGAATTCTGGGCAAACCAGTCACCATGTTCTTCTGATGCAGTGAACTTAGGTCTTTGAAATTCAAATGCCCCATTCTGTAATGCCATATCCATTCTTCTTTATCAGTTGCAGACATCAAACACTTATGATTTAGTACTTTCAATTCCACTTTGAAGGTTCTGTTCTTTGACATGGGTGCCTTCAGCAACAAGTTACCTCTTGTGTCAAACACATTCAGCAACTTCTTCTCCATTACTATCTTGTAATCTTTCTCAAGCAGTTGCCCTATGCTTAGAAGATTACACTTCATGCTAGGAATATACAGTACATTAGAGATTAGAGAGAGCTTACCATCTTTTCTCTTGATGGAAACATCACCAACACCCTTCACTGCTACAGTACTGTCATCAGCAAATCTCACATTGTTATTCTTAGTGCTTGTGAGATTAACAAACCAATCTTTCCTTCCAGTCATATGAGTAGAACAGCCAGTGTCAAGATACCACTTATCTTTGTTGTCACTTTCATCTTTAGTGGTTACAAGCAGCATAACAGAATCATCATCATCATTTCCTCTAGCTAACTTTGCCTCAGTGTTGTTTGAATCATCTTTAGCCCTACACTCATCTGCAAAATGACCAAACTTTTGGCAATTATAGCACTGCACATTTCTTTTATCAAATTTCTTCTTGCCACCCTTGCCTCCATTATAACCACCAGATTTCTGATTTGCATGGTAACTACCCTTTCCACCATTGTTACCATTGCCCTTTGAATTTGTGCTGCTTGATTCTTGACTGTTTCCACCCTTATTCTTATTACCATTCCATTTTCCCTTACCTTTCTTATCTTTACTACTCTGCTGAGCCTGCAATGCCACTTCTTTCTTTGATTTCTCAGAATTTCTCTCATCCATTCTTTGTTCATGTGCTTCTAAAGATCCTTGTAACTCATCAAGCTTCATACTAGCAAGATCCTTAGATTCTTCTATGGCTACCACAATATGATCAAATCTTGGAGATAAAGATCTCAAGATTTTCTCAACTATATTCTGAGCAGATATAGTTTCACCACAACTCTTCATAGCATTTACAATCTTTGAAATTCGGGTAAAGAAATCACTTACAGTTTCCTTGTCCTCCATTTGAATCAATTCATACTGCCTCTTGTGAGTTTGTAACCTCACCTTCTTGACTTTCTCATCACCTCCATATGCAGCATTCAAAGTATCCCAGGCTTCTTTTGAAGATTGTGCATCACTAACCTTTTCAAAGATATCTGGGCTTACACATTGATGAATGATGAAAATGCTTTGAAATCCTTCTTCTTTAATTCTTTATGAGTTGTTCTCTCTGCATCAGTTGAAGTAGCAGTAATGGGTACAACACCATTGGTCACTTGTTCCATCACATCTTGATACCCAAACACTACCTTCATTTGCTTGCTCCATCTATCATAATTCTTTCCATCCAAGATTGGTAGATTCGCAGGAAATTGACCATTGCTGAACGTTGCCATGGTTGATCAAGAACCAGGCTCTTGATGCCAGATGTTGGCGCAGCGAAAAAGAACACACACAGCACTTGCACAATTCACTCTTGTCACAAGTTTTCTACACACACACACACACTAGTTCTTGTTTTATGAAAGAAATTGAATTGAAGAAGAAGATGAAAAATGGAAGAAAGATAAGAACAATTATGAATGAGATATTGAGAGAGAATGATAGAAATTGAATAAGGGAAAAGAGAAATCTATTCATCCACTACTGGGCCAAAAAATCAAAGTTTACAATTTATAGACCTAGTTTTAGCACTAACTCACATGGTTACTTCACGTACAAGTGACCATAGTTAGTTTGCAACTAACTTTCTAAAACTAACTCTAACAACCTATTTCTCTTATTCCTAACTACTAACTAACTTGATAACCAACTAATAAGTAACTACTTATCAGTTTCTTGCTCAACAAGTTATCAAGTGTTACACCTAGACTAGTTGCTTATCACACAAGCAACTGCTTATTTACACATCAGAATGAACATGTATTACTACATTATCTTAACAATCTCAAGGGCACCCACCACCACTAGGGGTGTAATTGAATCGGTTTGGATCGGTTTTGAGGGAATCTTGTTGAGAATAATGCCTAAATAGCTTTTTTGGAAGATTTTATATTTAAATATAGTTTTATATTTATGTTTGAAATAAAATAATATTAGGGTTTATGATTTATATTTCTGTTTAGAATATTTAGGATTTGTTTAGAATTTATAGGATTAGTTTATTATTTAAAGATATTATTTGTTTTTATGCAGCTATATATAAAGAGCCATATAGCTACTATTTTTAATGAGAACAAAAATTGGAGTTTCTCCACACAAAAATATATCCCACCAAATTCCGCAATACCAAAAATACAAAAAAACCATTTCAGTGGCATCAGAGCGCTAAGGTTCAGACCTGTGAAGATGGAAGAAGATGATGATGAAGAAGAAGACGAAGAAAAAGAAGAAACCATGAAATCAACAACTCATGAACATGACTGCATCTTTATTGTGAAGATGTGAAAAAAAAAACCATAACCTACATCTTTCATATGTTATATGCGAGATGGTTTCATGTATTATATAACCCATAACCAAAACAAATACAAGAAAATAGCTCAAGTCTCATATGGCCTTTCATATGTTATATGCGAGATAGTTTCAATGAAAAAAGCTCAAGTCTCATATGACCTTTCATATGTTATATGCGAGATAGTTTCAATGAAAAAATCTCAAGTCTCATATGACCTTTCATATGTTATATGCGAGATGGTTTCTTGTATTGTATAACCCATAACCAAAACAAATACATGGAAAAAGCTCAAGTCTCATATGAAGATGTAGAAAGAAAAAAAAAAACAACAAGAACAAGATGTGGATGAACAACAACAAGATGTGGATGAACAATAACAACAAAATCAACATGAATCTCAGGTTGGATACAACACAAAGATATTCAGTCGAAGATGAGTGTTCAAAAAAGGTTTTTTCAACTCAAATCCCAGGTCGGATACAACACAAAGATATTCGGTCAAAGAGGAGGATTGAAAAACAAAAAATAAAATAAAATTTCAGCGCAAATCTCAGATTGGATACAACAAAAAGATATTCAGTCAAGGAGGAGTGTTGAGAATAATGCCTAAATATCTTTTTTGGAAGATTTTATATTTAAATATAGTTTTATATTTATGTTTGAAATAAAATAATATTAGGGTTTATGATTTATATTTCTGTTTAGAATATTTAGGATTTGTTTAGAATTTATAGGATTAGTTTATTATTTATAGATATTATTTGTTTTTATGTAGCTATATATAAAGAGCCATATAGCTACTATTTTTAATGAGAACAAAAATTGGAGTTTCTCCACACAAAAATATATCCCACCAAATTCCGCCATACCAAAAACACAAAAAACCATATCAAATCTGATGTCTGAACCAATGAATCTTCGATTGGTTCGGGTTGGTTCGGTTTTTAGTGTTTTTCAAAAATGAATCTGAACCAAACTCATCGGTTTGGTTCATATACTTTAATCGGTTTTTTCCGATGTATTCCATGCTATTATTTTTTTTTTGATATTTTCTTTTCCCGTAAGCTCATCAAATACAAAATACAATTCTTCTCCCATAAGTTCATCAAATACATATACATAGTACAACCATATTCAAAACAAATATAAAATGCAATTCTTTTCGCTTAAGTTCATCAAATAAGATCATCAAATACATAATACAACCATATTGAAATTAAGTTCATAAATTCATCAAATACAAAATACAACCATATTGAAATTAAGTTCATAAGTTCTTCAAATAATAAAGTGCAATAAAAATAAAACTTCAAGTCTATACCCACTTAAATCGAAAAAAAATAAAACAACACTTGAGAAGTTATCGTTTTATGGGTTTGAGATGAGAGCAGCAACGTGACGTGAATGTGTTGTTTGCGTAGTGTTGAGATCAACTTGAGGATGATGGTGAGGTGAGATGAGAGCATCGTTTCTGAGTTTGCGTTTGCGGCTGTGAGTATTTATAAGTTTGCGTTTTTAAGTTAGAGTTTCTAAATGAGGCATATTTTATTTTATTTTTTAGAAGTAGTTGGACCAGTTGTAGTTTTTGATGGATGTGGGCTACCCAAAAAAATAATTTAACATATATACTATATATTGATTTGGTTCGGTTTTCCATTGAATTTGAAAACTGGAACCGTGAACCGAACCAAACCACTTCAGTTTTCTATAAGTTTGGTTCGGTTTTTGATCCGAACTATAAACATCAGTTTTTTCGATTTAGATTAGTTTAGATCATCGATTCAATTAGATTTTTCTGATCCGCTTACACCCGTAACCACTACCATCCTTTCAAATTTATGTCATGGTCTCTTTTGGATTTGGATGACTTCATTACTTGTTACCCATTACTTAATAAAGAGCTAAATTGATATTTTCTCGTTTGACTAAATATAGAAATAAATAAAAAATGAATAAAATAACTTTCGGTAGCAACAAAAACTAGAAAGGACGGTGGGTGGTGCAAGTGCAACTGGTAGAGAGAGAAAGGAGCGTCTTTTTCTTCACACAAGAGCTTAACAACAACTTCAACTACACAACTTGATTCACACTTTCTTCTAAATCCAACTTAGTGCTTAATTTCCAAACAATGACAACCTAATAAAACAACTTGGGTCCATTTTGTTTTTGGTTGGATTAAAAAAAAAGTGTTTTCTTTTTTCATCCATTGTTGAATCACAGCTGCATCTTTTGAAGTTTGACCAAATGGGTATGTGAAAGTTTTGTTTTTTATCATTTTTTTCTTCATTGGGTAGCTAGATTTAGTTTCATTTTCTGTTTGTTTTTGCTAATTTTGTCATTATCTTTATTTATTAGTTGTTGCTATATTTTTGTTTGCGTCATTGTGATGTTAATTTCAAGTACAATAGGAAGAACCCTAAATTTACAATCTTGGGTTTAGAATTCTAGATGGATGAGTTCTGATTTTGTTTCTAGAGTTGTTTCTGTTTTGACCATATTTGTTCACTTATGTTGTTTTTTGTTCCAATGATGTTTCATGTTTAAGATTGGTAATGCTCTTTTGCTTAACTGCTATTTGTAGTTAATTTGTAATTTTGTGATTTACCGCCCAATAGATTCGGCTTCTTAAGTTTGGTTCCACTTTTGGAGGTACAATTAATTCTATGTGTGTATATTTAATTTTGACATGTTTGGATAGTATCAAGTAGAATTGATTCTAACTTGAAGCTAGAACTTGGAGCTTTTGCCACTACAATTGATTTCTTAGCCTCAAGTTTATTCTTCAACTCACTTTTACATTAGTGCATCTACACATAAATCACTTAACATTCAAATTATCTTTAGCCAGAATCAATTTTACAAAATCAATTAAGTTAAAATCAATTTTTGTCAGTTAAGTTAAAATCAATTTTTGTCACTATAGAACCAAACACATTTAGACAATTTGAGTGAAGAGCTTACAAGTTTACAAAAATAGTGACAAGAGATGTGTAATTTATTTGAAAACATTCTCCCTCAAGCTTGCATGATCTCATATATATATTTGGTAACATTTATTGTTTTCTTTTCTGCATTTATGTATGTCATTTATATTGGTTTCCATTTATATTTATGTGATATATCTTATTGCATGTTAATTTGTTGCTAAAGGTTGTCTTGATTCCATTTTGTTTACAGGGAAGTTACTGTATGCTTAAATAGCATTTTGCGCAGAAAAGGTATATAATAGTTCTTAAGAGTTCCAAGATTGCGAATGCTGCTTCAAATTTCGATATAGTGACTTTACTGGTCAGTTACTAAAGTTTAAAAGTTCTATTTGACTCAAACTTTTAATGTTTTATTCGTCTATAAAGAAAAATGATGGTTTGATGCAACAATCAAGACTCTAGAAAGTGTTTCTATACGAAAAGCATGGAGCCTAGAAATGAATACCAGCCGGGATTGCCGTCAGTAATGCATGATCATATGGATGACATTTATACGAGTAGAAGACTGCATGACCTCAATACAGCAGAAGTTAAACCGGTACAACATTACTCGATACAAACGGGTGAGGAATTCGCTCTTGAGTTTATGAGAGATAGAGCGAATCACGGTAACCCTGTATTTCCGAATGTCGGTGATCCGAATTATGCAACTGGTTATATGGAACTGAAAGGAATATTAGGTATCAGTCATGCTGGATCTGAAACTGGATCAGACATTTCCATGCTATCATTGATGGAGAAATATCCTAAAGAGTTTGATAGAAGCCAGTATGGATCAATTCGATCAATACCAAGATCTTCACTGAATCAGGACAACAAACAGTTTGTGCATGGATATGGCTCTTCCGAAAGTTATGATAACTCATCAATCATGATGAAGTTCCTTTGCAGCTTCGGTGGTAGAATATTGCCACGGCCAAGTGATGGAAAGCTAAGGTATGTTGGAGGCCAAACACGTATTCTCCGTATAAGAAAGGACATATCTTATCACGAGCTCATTCAGAAAGCATTGGTGATCTATAACCAGATTCATACAATTAAGTATCAGCTTCCTGGTGAAGATCTCGATGCTTTGGTATCTGTGTCATCTGACGAGGATATACAGAATATGATGGAAGAATGTAATCATCTAGAAGATAGAGAAGGATCACAAAAACTTAGGATGTTTTTGTTCTCGATCAGTGATATGCAGGATGCTCAGTTTGGTCTCGGCTGCACAAGTGATGAATCTGAAATCCAATATGTTATTGCTGTTAATGGCATGGACTTGGAGTCAAGAAAAAACTCAACCATGGTCGGTTTCAGCTATTCTGCAAACGATATAAATGAATTTGACAGGCAAAATATTGACGGTGAGGCTAATGAAAATGCTCCCCTGACGCACAATTTTGACTCGTCATTGGGTACTCATTTTTCACAACCAGTACTACCAACTTCCTCAAATTCATACGAAATGTATCCAATGTATTATGGCGATCAAATGATGCGTCATGGTGAACCAAATGGTCATGATCAATATCTTATGCATCATGGTGTTGTTAATCCTTCTTATAAACCTCTTTTTGAAGAGACTCCTATTAATATGATTCCTCATATGCCAAATATTCAACGAGGGGTTTTAAATGAAGGCTATCTGCCTAGTGGAGTACAGGTACAAAATGCAGAAATACCAGAAACTTTGGTGAGAATGATGGCCGATAGTTCAATTCAACAAGAAACAATATCTCCGTCTCCTTCCCAACTGTTTGACGGTTACTCAAAAAATGATATTCCCGAAGCAACAGTTGCAGTTACTGCTGCAGAGGGATATTCATTGCCTCCAACAAGAATGAACCAGCTCCAGGATTATGAAGAGGCTTCTTCTACATCCAGCAGTGCATTTGGTGCAGGTCCTTATGTTGATTCCCGCTCCAATGCAGTTGACTTGAGTAGTCTTCACCCTCCCCCTCTTCCTAAAAGAGTTTATTATTCAGAAAGAATTCCAAGGGAGCAAGTAGAGTCGTTAAACCGTTCCTCAAAGTCGGATGATGCACACAATTCTCAGTTTCATGTTTCAGATTTACTTTCTGGTGTCAACTCGCAGAATTCAGCTATAGACTCTGGTAACAACTTGCACGATGGAAATCTGTCTAATCTTGCCGAGGAATCGAGCATCACAGCGAAGCCCTTGCATGCAGATGGCGAAGGAAACAAAGATATCTTAAATAAGGACAATGCTGTTATGCTGGAAACGGAAAATTATTGTAACGATAACCATGAAAAATCCCCAGTTGAAGGTAAATCAGACATCCCTTTGAAAGAATCAAACAATGATTTTAATGTGCAAGTACTACCTGTTCCTTTGACTGCGAAAGTTGATTCAGAAGCACCAGGTGACATTCTTATTGATATTAATGATCGATTCCCTCGTGAATTGCTTAATGATATGTTCTCGAAAGCAATACTAGAAGAAGATTCCTCTAGTCAGCATGCATTAGCTTCAGATGGAATGAGTTTAAGTATTAACATGGAAAACCATGAACCTAAAAGTTGGTCATATTTTCAAAAATTGGCGCAAGATGGGATCGGTAACGCGTCTCTTATTGACCAGGATCATCTTGGTTTTTCACCTGCTATAGTTGGAGATAATAGAGCTCAACATGTTACACCTTTAACAACTGATGAAGTTCCTCTAAACCGTGCAGAATTCCATCTCAATTTTGGTGAAGAAATTCAGAAAGACTTGCATGGAGAAAATGAAACTGAAACTACTGTCCTGCAATCAAATTATGATCAGTCACAAATTAATGACACTGAAAGTATGCAATTTGATGCTATGTTGGACAACCTAAGAGCACAAGATTCAGTATATGAGGTACTATTTTAGTATTTTTTTTCCTTGAAAATCTTACAAATATGCTTATATTCTTGCTGACATAAGTTGTTATTGCTTTAACTTTAGGATGGAAAGTTTGAAAAGAAAAATAACAGTCTACCTCCTCTTGATCCTTCTTTAGGAGAATTTGATATGAGTACCTTGCAGGTAATATGTTCATTTTTTGCACGTGCAATCTTTCATCTGTGCAAATAATTGCTAATAAGTTCAAGTTTATTGGCATGATATTCTGCTCTTACTCATAATATTTAATTTATAATTGAAATTTTATTAAGTTGACTGCAAAAGCTTAAAATGGTAAGTAGTAAATTTGGATGCTTGCATTTTAGTGACGAACATAACATTGTTGCATCTATCTATTCCCACTCACTTCTTTTCATATAAAGCAAATAAATATTGCATTGGTTGCTGCAACAGGAAATAAAATCACTCAATGTACATTGTTTTTATTCTACCAGTTAGAATATATAAAATATCCCACGTTCAACTTCTTATCTTAGAGTATCTTATCTCCTAGGATTAGTTTTCATATTACTTGGCTATTATCGTGATTTGTTTCCAGATTTCACTATTTAGTATGGTGTTAGGAAATAGAATTTATGAAGCTATTGATGGCCTATTTGTAACTACTATAATTCTTTGATCAAGTGTTCTTTGACATGTTGTCTATCTCTACCATGTAGATCACCAATGTGTTTTATGGACAATTGAATTCAATCAAGTTCTTGGTCATCATACGTGCCTTGAACATTTTCCTTCTCTCAAAAATATTCAAAAATATCTTCAAAAACATCTTTGTGCTCATCTAGTTGTTTGTACATTATATCTTCAAAAATATTCACATGCTTCAGATTTCATTGTTTTGGTTAAACACTCATGAGAATTTAATTTAGGTCATTTGTTTCATTGTTCTGTGCAAATTGTAGGTAATAATGAATGAAGATCTGGAAGAGCTGAAGGAACTAGGTTCTGGTACCTTTGGAACTGTATATCATGGAAAATGGCGAGGAACAGATGTTGCCATTAAGAGAATAAAGAAAACCTGCTTCACTGGTCGATCATCTGAGCAAGAGAGACTGGTAACGATAATCTTATTTCTTTTTCTTGAAAGTGTGCATCGACGATAACAAATAATCTTTGAGATGTGAAACTGTATGTATCTTCTCTTTTTCAGACTGTTGAGTTCTGGCGGGAAGCTGACATTCTTTCCAAGCTTCATCATCCAAATGTTGTGGCATTTTATGGTGTGGTGCAGGATGGACCAGGAGGAACAATGGCAACCGTCACAGAGTATATGGTGGATGGTTCTCTCAGGCATGTATTACTTCGCAAGGATAGGTATGGTATACTTAAATAGAGCTTTTTAATTTATTATGTTTAGTTCTAGGTTGTCAATAGTAGTAAATAGCGCCGATATCCCGGCGGAGCAGTGGGGAACGGGTGGTTTCAGCCACTGTGCTTCTTGGGGCATCGCTTATGGAGCATCTACTTTCACGGCCCAAAACCGCAGAACATATCACAGAAATAACACGCTACAGGGCTGCATCAGGAAAGGGGGGAGGATAATCTGATAAATTTGGAAAATCTGGAGTATTTCCACTGTTTCTGTTAGTATTCCTTCTCCCAAGCCCACTCCACATGCATTTTCGGGCCATCTTTGTTTGTTTGATGAAGTTATGCTCATATGACAACAATCCCTATCGGCATGATATATGTTTTTTCTGTTGAATTGGAAAAACCAAAGGCATAATATTGTGAGATTGCATGTCTCAACTACACAACAGATCTCTTTATATAGGCTTAAAAGCAATAAATAGAATAATTATCGAATAATTTATCCCTATTTACAAGATATGATATGTCTATCCTATAAAATAAACACATAGATCCTAATCTTATTTTCAGCAGTTCTATTTGTTTGTTTTTATAATTTTGTAGCTTCTTAAATGAGGTATTAGTATAATTTATCAAGTCAGAAGTAGTGTACGGCGATGAGTCTGATGTTTTACACTTTACTGATGGATTTAACTCTAATAATACTTGCATCATTTTTCATTTTAGGTATCTCGATCGTCGCAAGAGACTGATAATTGCGATGGATGCAGCTTTTGGAATGGAATATTTGCACTCCAAAAACATTGTGCATTTCGACTTAAAATGTGACAATTTACTTGTAAACTTAAAAGATCCATTACGGCCAATATGCAAGGTATCGAAGCTGGGATCTTTCTCCTATTTTCCATGAACTTAAAATGTTGTACATTTAATATAAATGTTAACATGACTAAGAAAATATATTTTCCAGGTTGGTGATTTTGGTTTGTCAAAAATTAAACGAAATACCTTGGTTTCTGGTGGGGTGCGAGGCACTCTACCTTGGATGGCACCAGAGCTGCTCAATGGTAGCAGCAGCAAGGTCTCAGAAAAGGTAGAATTTTGAATTTTCTAAATTAATTTAGTTTCTTGAGAAAATACATATTTTCCTATTTATATATTTTTCTACTTATAGAAATCTTTTGTTCTTAAGGAACCCTTGGATCTTTCACCAGTAATGTTTGAATAGGAATTTCTGGAAATTACTAGTATTTTAGCTTGTAATCCATATGAGTCTTCTTTACCTATGTTTGACAAGGTCTAACCGCTAGTTTATAGTAGATACCTTGTAAGTTGTATCATATACGTTCGTATGACTAAAGTAGAGTTGTTTGGTAATGATACTTTCCTTATGTGCTTATAACTTATAACATCATTGTTTCTCTCATTTTAATACTCGGTATTTTAATTAAAGAAATTTAAATATTAATTAAAAATATTCTTTTATGTCGTTTTATATTTATCGGTTAGTTCAACTGCTTATTTTATCAAACACTTTAAATTAAATCAGCTGATTTGTCCTCTATTGGCTAGCATATTATTTGTCCGTTTTAAAACCATTGTCCATCTATCAGCTAGCTTATCCGTTATTCGCCATTATTTTGCAAAACATTGTATCTTCTTTTATTCACTTTATTGTTGCTTGGAGTTTTTGGTTTTTTGATATTGAATTTTGATCTGTAGGTGGATGTGTTCTCCTTTGGCATAGTACTATGGGAGATTCTTACTGGTGAGGAGCCATATGCCAATATGCACTATGGTGCAATCATAGGTGCGCGATCTTTTTCTCATGTTCTTGTTTATGTTTAGGTTGTCTGTGGCAGAGCCTGAACTAAATTCTTGTCGCATCTTTTTTGAAAAAGTTTTCTACTTTTCTATAAATTGTTAATAGTGAATATAATAGGAATGTTTCATCTGTCGTCTTTTTAGTTGAATAACTCGAGTAATAGACAAATGATATGTCTTTTAGTTAAATGGTATGTTTTTCCTTTAGTGTGTCTTTTTAACAAACTAATAAAAGAAAAATGTGATTTTGAATTTTAATACTTAATTTGATTGTGAAAAAACCAACAAAGTAAACTTTATTGACAAAAAGTGTAACATCGAATTCAATTAAAAAATATGTTTAAAACGATTCAAATTATAATCATCACATTGTAAGGATATGCGATGGAATCTGAACAATGTTACCAATAGCTTCATCTATATCCACAAATGTTTGTTTGATGGTAATTTACATGGTCCTTGATTCAAATCCATTTGGGTGGAAAAACCTTAAACTTTGGTTTGGATCAATGTCATCCGTTATTATGGTATCCCACTTAGGCTTTTGTTTGGATTGACTTATTTGAGCTTCTTTACTGACATAAATACTTACGCGACTGTTTGGAAGAGGTTATAGAAACAACTTATGTCGTGTCTATAAGTTGTTTTCAACATATTTCCATAAGCTCTCCAAGATAGCTTATGAAAACAACTTATAGCTTATATGAAAACAGTTTGACTTTATTTTATCTTTTGTATAGAAAGATAGAAATAGCTTATACCTATAAGTGTTTTTTATGATAAGAGCTTACAGTTGTTTATCCAAAGAGGACCTTATTAAGTTTGAATTTATATATTTCCATACAGGTGGAATTGTTAACAACACACTAAGACCAACAATCCCAAATTATTGTGATATTGAATGGAGAACACTGATGGAGCAATGTTGGGCACCAAATCCTGCAGTTAGGCCATCCTTCACAGAAATAGCGAGTCGATTGCGCATTATGTCTACAGCAGCTAGCCAAACCAAGTCACCGGGACACAAGGCATCCAAATGATCGAAACAAATACTGATGCTAACTAGTTTTTCCTATCTTATACCAATATATTATTGGCATGGAAGTATTTGATGTCAAGAGTCACTGCAATTTTTTATGTCATGAGTCTCTTGTATTTTGTTGTATAACTATTTTTTATGGTTCAAGTATTGTTATACACTAAATTGTATTCGCAGAAGTTTGGAATGATATTTTCTGTTTAATTAGCATTGTTTTTAGTTTCCCCCTTGTTTATGGTGATTTTTGGTTAAATGCGAACTACACCAAACCAAACCGACCATAAATGAATGCCTGTGGCTGTGGTTTGGAAAGTGTTTTTGACTCAAGATGGGTGCAAGTTTTTGTGAAGAATTTTAAAGGACATTGGATGCAAAAAAGCAAAGATAAATTTGCAAGGAAATTAAAGACAGTGATGTAAATGACTGAAAATAAGATGACACTCTTAAAAAAAAATTTCCATTAATTAACGTCCCTTTTCACTCAAAATCTAATCACCTGAGTTTTATTTTTAATTTTTCTTTGCTCGTGATAATAAAAATGGTGAACACTTGAGTATCCAACTTGTTAGAAATAATATAAAACCATTGATATGATCTATCCTAACAGCTTAAGCTTTTGGGATAATCGGTTATTTGACATGGTATTAGAGCCTCTATGACTAAGTGGTCTAGAGTTCGATCCCCGCTCCCCTCACTTTCTAATTAAAAAATGGAATTTTTGGGATAATCGGTTATTTGACATAACTTATATTGTTGGATATCGGTATATAAAATTCAAAGTTAAGTATCAATTGTTAGTTGGTTCAGTGGTGAACGTTGAACTTGGTAGGCAGACCACAGTTCGATCTCCCGCAACTGCGATTAGGAGGGGGTTGAAATTTTTGAGAAATTTTGTACATACCGTCCGCTACTTACAAAATGTTATAAAAAGAATTGGTATGGTGTTTTTGGAAATAACTGCTATCTAAGTAACAGACCCAAGTAATGAACATGAATATTTTAGTAAATTCGTATGGCATGCGAGAAAATGAATACGGTGGAAGAAAAAAAAAGTCTCTTAATTTTATGTAAGTTGGGTACCAAAAATTTACCTTAGAAAATAACATTTAATTGGAAAAGCAATAACACTCTTTTAATATGCAACAATCTATAAAGAAATAAAAAGGAGACTTTGCATTTCAGCAATAGAATAAAAATCAAGTAGCACCATAAAATTAAGAATGAATTGAAACTTGAAGCAAATTATAGTGAGACATGGAAAAAATTGGGAGTTTTAATAGGTTGTTTGTTTCGTCCAAAACACGAAAAGAAAAAGTTGAATGATGAAACCGCAATCCAACAAAGGGTATTGTTCCATTCCATGTTGATTATGAAAACAATTAATTCATAAAAATTCCGACCTACCGGATTCGAACCAGTGACCTAACCTAAGGATGTCTGTTATCACCAACTACAGTCCTCCGCTCTACCAACTGAGCTAAGGTCGGTTGTTGATAATCGATGAAACTGCAAGCTAATAACGTATTAAAAAATGAAGAGGCAACAAGACATTTTAATACAGTGCATCAAGATGAAATGAATATTTTCTGCAATTATTGAGACACAAATATGGTACGCGGCAATAATATTATCACTAGTTTCATTGAGACAGAGATGATGGCAGATGCAAGAATACTCTCACTAGTTGTTTGTAGGGATATATATAGCAAAAATATATGTATCCGCGAATAAAATATGTTACCGACATAAGATGAAAAACTTAACGGATAGCTGCAATAAGCAAATATTTCAACTACTGTTAGTTGAAATAAGATATATTTAGTGAACGCGAAAATCAACTTCAGGTTTCATAACTTTTGGTTTCTTTGCTTGGCTTTGCATTAGGTTCTTTGCTCGGCTTCTCATAAACCTTAGACGACTTCTTATCAACCTTTGGCTGTTTGTTTGAGTTCACACAAACCTTGGGTTCTTTGATCGGTTTAAGATCGACCATAACTAAAACAATCTTTTGTAAAAAAGAAAATAGTTTAAGTATCAGAATAGTTCGTTACTTAACCTACAAACAACATTCGCCACTTAAGAAGTAAACCTGACTTGTACAACTTTGCTTGACATGATTTAAAAGAAATGTATACAAAATAAATTTTATCCGCAATTCAACATGTGAGCATAGTTCTCTACTTAACTAGCGGACAATTGGAGTGAGGGGGGAGGGGTGTGTGTGTGAAGGAATAGAAGCGGATCAGAAAAATCCAATTGAACCGATGATCAAAACCAATCCAAACCGAAAAAAATCGATTTTTATGGTTCGGATAAAAAACCGATGTGGTTTGGTTCGGTTCTCAATTCCAATTTTAAGAACCGATGAACGATCCAAACCAAACCAATATATATATATATATATATATATATATATATATATATATATATATATATATATATATATATATATATATATATATATATATATATATATATATATATATATATATATATATTATATATATATTATCAAGTTAATAATTTTTTTTAGAAAACTCACATCTATTAAAAAATAAAACAAGGCCATCTACTTGTAAAAAAGAAAAAAAAAATCTTCCTCACTCACGTCTCATTACAAACACTAACTCAAAAGCTCTCAAACTCTCTCTCCCTCATAGTCACAATTGCAAACAACCTTCTATCAAGCGTTGTTTTTGATTTACTCTCGAGCGTTACTCTGCTCTACTTGTTTGTGATTTCTGATTTTCATTTTGGTTATGTGATCACTACTAGAAAACATGCGTTTAACAACCGATTTAGAGACCGAAATGTCTCTTTAGAGACCGAATTAGAGACCAATTTTTCGAGCATCAAGTTAAAAAATAATCAGCCGCTATATCGGTTGCTACTTAATTATAGAGACTGAATTAGAGACCATTATTTGGAGTTCAAATTCAAAAACTTTTTGGTCGGTATATCAGTTGCTATAGAGACCAAATTGGAAACCGATAATTAGCATTCATCAAATCTGTCACATAATTTTTTTTTTTTTTTTACAAATTATCAAAAAAAAAATTAATCAAATATTTATAATTTTTTTTATTTCTACGACTTTATCAAGTTTGTTGTTATTTGCAAAATAAAAAGAAGAGTGCTAACTCTCAAACTCTCACTCCATCATCTCTCTCGATCTCTCTCATCCCTCTTCCACTCTCGATCTGAACTCTCATCAGCGCTGCTTCCTCTCTCACTCTCATTCTCTCTCGTACCCTATCTCAAACCCTAGCCTCCATCAAACAAACTCGAACTCCCTCACTCTCACTCCATCGCTCATCACTCTCATTGTTCATCTCTCTCGTTCCCTCTCACCGAGAATCTCACGAATTGAAGCTCTCACTCACGAATTGAAACATTCAAGGCTCTCTGAATCGTAAGGTATTGATTTCGTTCTATTTATGTTCTAAAATTTCTGCAATTCCTCACTGATTTTGTTTTCTTTATGTTCTAAGGTACTGATTATGTTTCTGTTTTGTTTATGTTCTAAAATTTCTGCAATTTCTTAGTTAGGAATTCTTTTATGTTCTGCAATTTATGATTCTGTTCAGTTTAGTTTGGAATTAGAGATGAGTTAGAAAAATATAATAGTTTATAGTTTATGTTATGTTCTGTTTCTGTTTTGCTCTATTTTCTTATCTGATTATGTTCTTAGTGCTACAATTGTGTGCTTGTTGAGGGGTTTGAGATGAGTTAGAAAAATATAATAGTTTATACTTGTGTCAAATTGAGCGTTAGACACAATCAATCATGTTTGACATGAACAAAATATTTATATTTCTATCAAACAAACCTAGCACCTTGTGCTTGAAAGAGCTGATATGTATATAATACTTGAAGATTTTAAATATGTGTGTATGTAAAGTCATCACTTAAGGTAATATCTAAACAAAAACTTTGATGTAACTACAAAAATAAATTTTTGTAGATTGAATTAGAATAAAATAGGATATAAATTGGCTAAATTAGTGTAATGTGAGTTCATGAAAATATAGTATAAATTGGATTTGTGGTGGTGCCTACAATATGCTTGCTAGGAATTCATAAATGGTGTTGTTTGCTTAGCTGGTGCTGGTTATATTGTCTTGTAGACTAGTTATGTTGTTACACTTGATTGAAAGTTATTGTAGAATAGGAAAATTGATACCTGGTAGCCATGTCCCAAAAGTGAACTTGTTAGATGTGTAGATAGCCTATAATCTGTCTTGCTTCTGATATGAAATTATAATATACAGGTGATGTATCTAATGCCCTTTATGATTTAAGGTTCTTAGTATATAAAGAGGTTTATTTGAAGAGAACAAAAATAGATTTAATGAGAATTAAAATTTTAGGTATTAGCAAAAGATTTTAAATCTTTGATTTAAATTAATTATAAGGTGCTTTCGAGGATGTATGTGCACGCTGTGTATACTTTTGTGAAAAATATTATTGAGACGAGTTATCTTGCTCATGCAAGGCGAGGATGGTGCTTGAGTGATACCATGTTTGTTAGAATGTCTCTAAGAAAAGAATCATTATATGCCTTGTTTGTGAATGTAGTTGCAGGTTTGTGTGTGTCTCTAGTTAGCTAATTAAAGTAACATTGTTGTGAAATATTTCTATAATTACTCTATGTGAAAATTCATTAAGTGAATGATTTACTACTTTAGATTATCAACTTAAGTGATTAAGTGATTTTGACAGGCATAAACCGAGACATCATCTATACCAAGAGCACTAGTTTCAATCATTTTAAGGCATCCAAGGCTTAACTTATTTTAAGAAGAGCTCGTGTGTGAATCAGGTTCTTCCAATGTGTGATACATGTGCTTTCAAGCCAAATTAATTTATATATATGTTCAATGTGAAACCTGATTTAGTTGTTTGACGTGAGTTGCTGCAACTTAATGCCATGCTTTTAAATGTTACATTTTTATGTGTTCATGTTTATACTATTGTACCTGACATGTGATTAGTTCTTATGTTACTTTCTTTTTAAATTCTTAACATAAACTTGGATCATTTTTGTGCTTGTAGATGGTAGAGAAGCCCTCTGGATTTCATCAAGCAGGCTAGATACACTTATGCATCAATTCAAAGGAAGTAGCTGAAGGTAAATATATGATATTCTAAATGTTCAAATTTTTGGCTTTTAACAGTTTCCAAATGTGTCTTGTTGTTAAAGAATATGAACTTTGGTAATAAGAAGTCAATCCATAAGTGGATAGGAACTTTGCTAAAAGAATATGAACTTTGCTAAAATAATAGGAACTTAGTTTGGTATTATTGTAGTGTGTTTTGAAATTTTCTAATAATATTTTGTATGGCTATTTTCAATGGAAACAAATTCAGATGCAGAGGTGATAGCACTATCTCCCAAGACCCTAATGGCAACAAACATGTATATTTGTGAGGTATGCAACAAAGGATTCCAAAGAGAGCAAAACCTACAGCTACACATAACAAGACAAAATTTGCCTTGGAAGCTTAAGCAGAAGACATAAAATAGCCTAAGAGAAAGGATTATCTGTGTCCTGAGCCTAGTATAGATGTCATGTCACCGGCTGAGTGTTCTTTTCCGAAATATAGGAAGTTCTAACTGCTTGAAGATTGTTACTCTAGTGTGTTTAGGGTTACCTGATGCATACCCAAGCTGTTTTTGGTGTGTTCTTACCTCAATCTTCAAAATTTTAATTACTTATGTGGATTTTGATTTGATATGAAATGCTACTTATTTTGGTTTTTTTGGATTTATTTTGTTGTTTTTATTTATAGGTGATAATGGAATAAGGATTAGAGAGCTTGTAGGCTCTTGTTTTTAGTGAAGATGCTAAATATTGCTTACAAGGTTGTATATCTAAGCTATCTCCATTATGAAATCTACTATTTTGTTGTTAACCATTTTAGCTTTTCTTTGGTGTTAGAGTTATTAATGGTGTCTGATGCTCGTAATAATTATTCTTGGCAGTTCTAATGTGGCTTGATCTTGAACATTTGTGATATTTAAGATGATATAGGGTAAAGAATGGACTTTTGTGCAGGCTAAATCCGAAATTGTGCATAAGGTGTGTGACATAGTCAAGAAACAATTGGCTGTGCCAGATGATTCAAATGCTACTGGGGAGTCTAAATTTACTAACACTTGTGAAGTTAGTTATCTACTGGTATCTCATTATCTCACTTTTTCTAATGTTATGAAGATTATTATCTCCTTTAAAATGAACTAAAATGTTGTTATTAGTATGGAAAAAGGATTAGTCTCCTATATATATTTGACAAAAGTGAAGTTAGTTATCTATTGATAAATTCATGTGCTTGCCAGCACCATTTAAATCATATGTAATACTGTTTTTTTTCGAAAATTCTTCTACTTTATGTATGTTCTTATATTCTGTATTACCTTATTATCAGATATTTTAGAGGTTTCTGGAAAGAATGGATAGATGCAGAACCAAGGGCATGGCGACTCTGACAGAGTGCAGCTTGGAAGTTTGAAGCCTGATCTTATGTGTTCTTTAGACACTATAAAAAAAATTATTGGCTGGAATAAATTGTCAAATGAAGTAAGTCTTTTAACTTTGTTCTACACTTCTATAAAATGATCACCATTGTTCTCCACTGTTCGTTCCATGTGAGGGTTGTGATTTTGGTGAAAGAGAATTTGTATACATCAATTGTCCAGAAGTTTTGATGTGAGACTTTTTCTTCTAGTGTATTTTGGGGTTTTTTTTATAGACTATTATTGAATGTCTCAACTTTTGTGCAGGTAATTATAATCATAGTACCAGGAATGTATATCATGGAGCATGTGGATTAGAGGCTTCTAGTATGATACATGATGTAAAGCTTTGATGAACCGAAGCTTTAATTTATTTTCTATATGAGATTTATTTTGTAATATTGACTTTGATTCTTTGAAGAAAAAAGCATTAGTTAAAGCCTTGTTTAATACTATGCTAAGTTAGTCTAGATATAGATTTAATGTAATAGCAGATACTTAAAGCTTTAACTTATTTTCTATAGGAAATTTATTTTCCATATAATCTTTGATTAAGCATATCTTTATAAGAATATAATTTACTAATGTATTTTGTTATATTTATGTTTGTGTGAATGTGTGTGTGTGTGTGTATATATATATATATGACATGGGCTACAATTTTTTTATTTAAAAAAATTGAAATTAGCAACCGAATTAGCGACTGATTTGTTTTAAAATTAAATAAAGTGGTCACTAAATCAGTTGCTAATAGCGTCGAACAATTTGTCTCTAAACTGTTCTTTCAATTCAGTCTCTTATTTGGTTGCTGATATTGGTCGTTAATTCGGTCTCAAAATTCAGTTGCTAATCGGTCGCTACAAAATCGGTTTCTAATTTGGTCACTACAGATCAGCGACCAGGGTTTTTGCTACTGATTTTAATTGGTTGCTAAATCGGTCGCTAATTGAATTAGCAACCGATTTTGATGAAAATCGGTCGCTAAATCGGTTGCTAAACGCATGTTTTCTAGTAGTGGATTTTCTTTTTCTGATCTACTCAAGAGTTGTTCTGCTCTCATCTCTCTCATCTCATGCTATTTTTTTTTTTATTTTTACTTTGCAACTTTATAGTTTAGCTCATTTTTTAGATTCGTACTGATTTGGTCATAGTTCATTATATTGGTTATATAATCAAACACGTGAGCTAGTTTGATTAGTTATATAACATGTTTTAGTCTTAGTTCTTTTTTTTTGACAGTATGTTTAGTCTTAGTTCTTGATTTTGATTATTTTGGTTATATAACATTTGATCTTAGTTATTGATTTTGGTTTAAATTTATTTTTTTACAACGGTTTAAACATGTTTTGGTAATATAATTAAACTACCAATTAGTACGTGTGTTCCTTATATAAATGGAAACATATTAGATGAACTTATGGGAAAAAAGTTGTATTTTGTATTTGATGAATTATATTTTGTATTTGATAAACTTATAAGAAAAGAATTGTATTTTGTATCTGATGAATTTATTTGATGAATTGTATTTTATATTTGATGAACTTATAGGAAAAGAATATACCTAGAAAAAAAATAATAGCATGAAATACATCAGAAAAAAATGCGCAGTAAAAACCACTACTAAAAAAGTCGCGTTTAGCAACCGATTTGGCAACCGATTTGAATCAAAAATCGGTCGCTAATCACATTAGCGACCGATATAGCAACCGATTTAAAGAAGTAGCTAATGCCTTGGTCGCTGATTTGTAGTAACCAAATTAGAAACCGATTTATTAGCAACTGAATTAGCGACTGATTTCAGCAACCGAAATAGCAACCGAAATTAGCAACCGAAATAGCAACCAAAATTAGCGACGATATTTGCGATGCTTTCTCTGACACTATAGCAACCGATTTTCTGACTGATTTGCATTACTTAATTTCTTTACTCATTGCAACCAATTTTGCAACCGATTCAGAAACACTTTGTAATAATTTCGGTCTCTATTTCGGTCTCTATTTCGGTTTCTACTTCGGTCTCTAATAATTTTTTTTTAACAATAATAATAATAATATTATTATTATTATTATTATTATTATTATTATTATTATTATTATTATTCTTGATTTACATTCTCAATAAAGCAATTTTTCAAATTTAATCAACTATTTCATAAACACCAAACAATTAGACATGAACACAACAATATAAGCATAATATGTTTAAATATTATCAAATACTTAGAAAAAAATATCAATCCAAAACATAATCAAGACTAAATTATCACTATCTTGCAAGTATCATCGGACACACAAAAAAGATGGAATAAATTCCTTTCAATTCTTGCATACTAAAGTAAGTCACACTACTATATTTGCCATTCTTGCTCTAAGTCTTCATCATCAAACACGACATTATCATCATCAGACATATCATCATTATCATTAGCCACATCTTCATTATCATCAACCATATCATCATTATCATCAGCCACATCATCTTCATGAACTTGATCTCTAGTATATGACTTGGGCCGAAAGTTAAATTTTTTCATCAATTGTTTTACCATACCACGAAGTTCGTCCCTTTCCTTTCTCATTTCTTCCCTTTCAATTCTCATTTCTTCCCTTTCAAGTTTCAGTTCTTCAAATTCATGTCTTTGCACCCATTCAGTTGAAGCGGAGCTTGAACCACGATAATTTCGCCGGCCTACAAATGAAGATGATTCACTCCCAAGACCATATATATGTCCTTTCCTTATTCCTGCAACCTCAGTCCACACATTTATGTCATTTGGTGGCTGAGTTCCTTCTAAAGATGCTTGTTGAGTTAATTCTTCCCATCTATGTTTATACTTTCCCTATTGACACAAATATAAGGCGAATTAATATTTTAAAAATAAGTAAAATAAAATGAAATCAACTTGAAGTAGAAATATTATTTAAAGTTGAGAACTCATTACATAGACATGTTCTGATTTTCGATCAACCCAAGTATTATTCTTGCGATGTTGGTGTGTGTGAAGAAACAAATCTGAAGGAGCGGGGGGAGTGCCATTCTCTTCCGTCTATAACAAAACAAAGAATATATAAATTAGAACTAGAAGCCAAACAAATTTCATTTACATCATTAAACAAAAAAGAAACTTTTTTTTTTAAAAGCAAAATTTATTAAATAGTGAATTATGCACAACATGTGCAAAGAACACTACTACAAACCGAGACAATTTATAACACAGTCACAAGTACAGATCCCTAAGGCTTTCAATTCCATATGCCTCTTTTACGAGTGGTGTTGGGACCCGGGGCTGTGTCTAAAACGATAAATCCTCCTGCTGGGCGGTTTGGCGGTTGCGGTGTTCTGCTGTGTGAGGTTTTCTGCACCAGTTTTTGATGTGTTATAGGTGTAGGAGGGTGTTGTTTATTTCTCTGGTTTTTTATTCCGTTGTTGTACTGTTATTTGTTGTTTTTCTGCACTGTTGTTCCTGGTGTTGGTTGGCCTCTGTTCTGCGCTTTTTGGGCTATAGCAGGGGGGGTTTGTTTTGTTGTTGTATCATTTTGGCTTTAGTTTTGTTTGGTGGTGGGTCTTCTTTTTCTTTTTGTTTTAGTAGCTCTTTGGTTGCCCCACCTAGCTCCCTGCATGCACTTCTTTTTATATTCTGGATTTTTCCATTTCTCATCTAATGCATTCCACACATCCGAATCAATCCAACTTGGTCTTTTCTTTGTGAGACGAGCCTTGCATAAGTTATTTTTCATTATTGCTGCACCTCGTGTTTCAAAGTTGTTTCTAGCCCACGCATCATCCGGTGGACAAACCTTAAACTTTTTCTGTATATATAAACAATAAGAGGGTTAGAAAAATAGGAAGCATAAACAAACAGACGGACTAAATATTGTATTTTTTAATGTGAGGACCAAATGAGTCTCAACTTTTTTGTCAAAGACTAGAATGTGTTTTTACTCTAATAGCAAGTAATAAGTTTAAGATCTACTTGAGGTATCATATCAGATATCAAATACATCTAAACATACTAGAAGTTGTTTCCTCTGTCCTTATCATTATTATATTCTTTCTATTGTTAGAGAACAATTAAACCAGTCATTCCTTTTCAAAAAATGTACCTTCATTACAAAATTAAATAACACAAATGGCCTTTAGGTTCCAAATTTGTCAAGGCATTCATTATGACTAAATAAACTAATTACAATTTTTGACGCACATCATGAAATAGGGAATTTCATTACAGCCTATTTGCCTTGTGTGCCATAGACATAATTTTAAAAATTAAAAAATACCTTCAATTCTGTAAACCACAAGTCCCTTGTCTCAATGGGTATCCGTTTCCATGAGGTCCATGGCTCAGTATAATTACTCCTCATCATATCTCCAATCCCATTAGCTGCATCATACGAAGGCAAAAATCTACAAACAATACATATTAATAGTTAAAAAATTTATATAGTATATGAAAAGAACTGAAAATACACACACACACACACACACACACACACACACACACACACACACACACACACACACACACATATATATATATATATATATATATATATATATATACCCATCTAAGTCAAGGAATAAAGTTTGCTTCCTGCCACGACTTTGTGCCTCAGATGGAACGACATTTTCACTTAATCTTTGGGTTTGTGCTATATCAGAATCATAAGGTTGTGAATTAGATGGTGATGCTACCCTTGAAGATGGATGTGTCACATTAGATGTCCTAGTAGCAGATGCAGCATGAGGAACATCATGAGGAAGTGGGACATTAGATGTCCTAGTAGGAGATGCAGCATGAGGAACATCATGAGGAGGTCGGACATTAGATGTAGTATGAGTTGCAGCATGATTATGTGCGCCATTAGACTTCCTAGTAGCTGATGTCGTAGTATGAGTTGCAGCATGATTATGTGCGCCATTAGACTTCCTAGTAGCTGATGTCGTAGTATGAGTTGCAGCATGAGTATGTGGGCCATTAGACGTCCTAGTAGCTGATGTCGTAGTATGTGTTGCAGCATGAGTATGTGGGCCATTAGACGTCCTAGTAGCTGATGTCGTAGTATGAGGTGTAGCATTAGATGTCTTAGTATTAGATGTCTTACAAAGAGGTGGAACACGAGACATGTTTGAAGGGGGTTTCTTAAGAGGATGGGTAGCATTAGATGTCCTATGAGGAGGTGCCAAGGGAGGAAGTACATCATGAGAAGTCATATGAGGAGGTACATCATTAGATTTCATGTGAGAAGTTGCATCATGAGATGACATATGTGGATTTGTGCTTTTGAAACGTTTTGATTTATGATTCTTGGAAGCTCTTTCGTTAGCTTTATCTACCATCTGCAATTAATAAAAAGAAATAGAATTGTTTATAGCATAAATTAATAAAGTATAAGCCATAAAATATAATATATGAATGTAAAAGGACAAACAAGTAAATAGAAGAATGAAAAGTGCAAATAAAGAAGTTTGTATAATGGGTGAAGAAAAAATAAACCAACCCTCCTGACAAATTGGATATAAAGATTATATCCAAATATCGTAAATAAGCTTGATTTTATACTTGAACTAAAAACAGGTTAGTGTAATCATATATATGGAGAAGACTCTCAGCTTTCAATAATAATAATAATAATAGTAAAATGCATCATTCCACAAAACGAAAAATATTACAATTTACTAATCACTATTTCCATCATCATCATCATCAGTATCACTGTTACTGTCATCATCATGATACTCTGAGTTTTCGAAATCAAATTCGTCCTCGTTCTCCTCATCATTCTCATCATGTTCTATTTCTAGTTCTTCAATACTCATTTCTATTTCCTCATATTCCCCTTCATCTATTAAATGACCATGTAGCTCCTCATTTGCTACAGAATCTACACTTGTTGTAGTTGTTGTTGAATCTTGATATGCAACCTCTAATGTGTATCGATCATCGACTCTGCCTCTAGGTTTGGTTTTAATGGCAACCCACCAATCAATCTTTTCTTTTAATTTTCCTGGGTAAGGTACATAATATACTTGAATGGCATTTGTTGCAAATATAAAAGGATCATAATTTGAATATCTTCTACGATGATTAACCTCCACAATGCCATATTGGTGATGAACCTTCATGCCACGATTAGCAACAACATCAAACCATTCGCAATTAAATAAAACTAATTGTTTGGTTGGTTCTCCTAGGTATTCAACTAGCATAATCTCTTTAATATTCCCATAGTAGTAATTTTCTTCAACTCCTTCATCGTCACCCTTGACACAAACTCCACAATTAATGGTTTTCTTACCATCACTCCATCCTTCTGTATGAAACTTAAAACCATTGACAAAATAAATAGGCCAAGTATGAACCTTCTTCTTAGGACCATGTGCTAACTGGTGCAAATATAAATTTTGCACCATGTTATTTTTGTCGTGTACCTACCAATAGGCAACATAAACTCATTATATGAAACAACTAAAACAAAAGTCAAGTATTATAGTTGAAATCGCTTTTGAAATTGCAAGACACTTACATATGCTCGAAACCATCTTGGAAATTCAGATGCAATCCTACCATCCACGACAGTTTGACATATATTTGGATGACTTTCTTTCAAATATTGCACAAAGAATCTAACACATGATATTATTATTATTATTATTATTATTATTATTATTATTATTATTATTATTATTATTATTATTATTATTATTATATATGATTAATATAAAATGATAAATCAAGTTAATTTTAATTTACTTACTCAATAAATGGTTGAACTTCTTCGCAATTTAGTAGGATATGCAAATGTGCAGCAGCTAATTCTCTACCATCCAAATAACGACTTTTACGAGTTCCAGCAAAGCGACCGGGGTGATTAAAAATTGATAAAGTATGTTGAACTACATCATCTCGACCCCCGTCATCATTTCGACCTACTCTATTTCTCAAAGATTGCACATGAGACTCAAAATAATACGAACAAAAATGAGAAGTCTCTTGACATAGATATGCCTCGCAAATTGACCCCTCTACATGCGATCTGTTTTTAACCATTTGTTTCAACCTATTCAAGTACCTAAATAATAAGATATATAATGTTAGCTGCTAATTACGAAAAATTTAAAATGTAAATTTGTAGGCTGGAAAATTTGAATGATTACCTCTCAAATGGATACATCCAACGATATTGCACAGGACCACCAACCCTTGCTTCATAAGGCAGATGAATCGGAACATGCTCCATGGAATTAAAGAATCCAGGTGGAAAGCTTTTTTCCAATTTACAAGTTGTAGTCACTATATTTTGTTCCATCAACAACAAATCGTCCACGCGCAAAATTGTTGAGCACAAATCTTTGAAAAATTTGCTCAACTCGGCTATAGGACTCCACACTTGATGAGGAAGTGCACTAAAAGCAATTGGTAACAATCGCTCCATAAATACATGGCAATCATGACTTTTCATTCCAATAAGCTTCCCTTCACCTTTGTTTACACATCTATGCAAATTTGAAGCATGACCATCAGGCATTTTTAACTCAGAAACCCATTTATACACAACCTTTTGTTGGTCACTAGACAAAACATATTTTGCTTTAGGCTTTAAAACTTTTCCATTAGATTGTGTTTGTAACTCCAACTCCTTTCTTCGACAATACTTCTTTATATCCATTCTTGCCTTAGCATTGTCTTTGGTCTTATCTTTGATGTCCATCACTGTATTGAAGACATTATCAAACACATTCTTCTCAATATGCATGACATCGAGATTATGCCTTATTAAGTTGGTTTTCCAATAAGGTAACTCCCAAAAGATACTTTGTTTTTTCCAGTTATGGGACACACCAAACCCATCACATATACACGGGTCCACCTCAGTTATTTTAGGGAAGTCAGAAACTTTTTCCCACACATCATCCCCAGTCAACCGTTTTGGAGGTCAGGACTCTTCTATTCGATCCTTGTAAAATGCATTCTTGTTTCTTCGAAATGCATGATCCATAGGCAAAAATTTACGATGAGAATCAAACCAAGAGCACTTGCCACCATGCTTCAAGAAAAAAGCTTTTGATTGATCCATACAATATGGACATGCTAATTTTCCAGCTGTACTCCATCCAGACAACATTCCATATGCCGGAAAATCATTAATAGTCCACATTAATGCAGCTTTCATTATAAAATTCTTTTTTCTAGAAATATCATATGTAAGCACTCCTTCATTCCACAAAAGTTTGAGCTCATCTATTAATGGTTGCAAATACACATCTATCTTGCTCTTTGGATTATGAGGTCCGGGAATAATCAAAGTGAGAAACATGTAGGGAGTTGTCATGCACAGTTCTGGAGGAAGATTGTAAGGGGTAACAATTACCGGCCAACATGAATATGGTGAGGATGTATGATTAAATGGTGAAAAACCATCAGTGCACAATCCCAATCTTACATTCCCCTCTTCAGCAGCAAAGTCGGGATAAATTTGATCAAAATGTTTCCAAGCCTCTCCATCCGATGGATGGCACATCACTCCTGGTTCTCGTTTATTTTCATAGTGCCACCTCATATGTGGAGCCGAGCTCATTGAAGCGTATAATCTCTTAAGTCTGGGAATTAAGGGTAAATAATGCATTCTCTTCATAGGTACTTCCTTGCCAGTCTTTTTTTTTCTTATAACGAGGTGCATTACCAAACTTGCATTCTTTTAATTGTTTACATTCATCGGTGTAGAATAGCATACATCCATTAACACAACAATCTATTTTTTCTGCAGTGAGACCAAGTTTTGAAACTATTTTCCTGGTCCTATAATAATCTACAGGAACAAGATTCTTCGGAGGATGTGTCTCCTTCAAAAGTGCCAAAATTTGATTAAAAGACCGTTGAGAAATGTTCCCCTCGGACTTAATTGTCAATAATCTAACGGCAGTAGACAATTCTGTGTGATCGTTGCATCCAGGCCACAATTGTTTCTCTGACGCATGTAGTAAATCGTAAAACTTTTGATCATTAATATTTGGAGACTCTTCCATTTCTTCCTCACATTCCATTTGGTGTTGTGGTCCAACAGCGTCATAAACCATGTTCAGAAATCTTCCTTGGTGGCTGTTATGACCCTCTTGTGCAGATTTTTTTTTATTAATTTCTGCAACCAACTCTGGATCACTTTCTCCATGACAAGTCCAATACCAATAATTAGGTTTGAACCCTGCCTGAAGAAGATGAAGTTTAACGTCTTCGACGTGTTTCAAAGGGACGTTTTTGCAATTAGAACAAGGACATCTAATGTTATTATTAACTATGCACTCTTGTTGGAGTGCAAATGACACAAATTCATTTAACCCATTTAGAAACTCATCGGTGAACCCCTTTCGGCCACGATTTAGCCTATTATACATCCAACTGCGATGTAGTCGGATGTCCATTTATATATTCTATAATATAAATAAATCGTATAGGTCATGTATGGTATTTAAACAAAGCGTATAGAATTTTAGGCATTTATAGTACTTGAAGTGGATCAGTTGCTGTGGGAAAGGGATACCATTTTGGAAATAGAGAGGGTGGAGAAAATGCACATGGGACACAATTAGGAAGGATAGAAGGAAGGAATAGTGATGTTATAACATCCCGATTTTTCGTAACTTGTTAGATTTCACTTCATTTAAAGCTAATAATTATTTATTATTATATTTTTTTTTTGGTAGTGTTGTTATTATATTTATATATGAGGAGATGATAGCAATTTATTTATGTATACATAAAGAACAAAAGCTGACGATGTGTATATGTTAACTGGTGAGGAGGACATTTGAATCCTTCTTGTAGGTGAGGATGACACCCCAATTGGGTCTACGCCTGGATGCTATAGGCTTGGCTGGAGACATGGACTTGTGGAAGAGGTTTTTATCTGCTACTCTATCTGTGTCTCATACTCTCATACATGCCCTTTGTTATCACAAGTATCGTTTTTATGTTTTGAATCTCTAATTCTAGCTAAGGAAATTGTTGATATGAAGTGAGATTATGAAAATGTAGCAGGATCAATAACAAATAGTACTCTCATACATGCCTTATTTCAATGTTCTCAATTTTTATTTTTTTTGCTTTCATGCTAATTCTATGATATGCAAGATAAATTATTCATATCTACTTTATGGATTAGCTTCACTGTTTAAAGTATTATTTAAGCTACGTTTTAGAAGTTTGATTCTTTTCTGATTTGGTCTAGGAGCTTAGAGAGATTTGACTCTTCCTAAGAATTTTACTTTTTCTACATACCAAGATTTGACTCGTTTTGCTGCCAATATTTCTCGGATATTAAATTCTATTCCGAAAATTTGTTAAGGTATTCTCCTCTTAATCCTAAATACTTTTTCTTAATATTATTAGAATATCGGAGGAATGACCAATTTATTTATATTATATTATATGATCAGACCTATATGATTAATGAATTTAGTGTGCTTATATAGCAATAAATAGTTAACAATTAGCGAGTTGATAATGGAACCCTTCCCCATGTCTGTTAATATGATTTCATTTGTGTTGTATGTTATTTTTTTATGATATGCTTTTATTTTGACTATAAGTGTTTTAACCTTATAATAATGGATTGGAGTAACCCTTATACTCACTTTTTATTATTTATATAATTGATTAGCCATTAAAGAAAATAGCTAGCTAGTTTCTAAAAGGTATATATGAGGCTAACTCTCTCCATTTATAAGCATTTGTGATGCTCTCTCGTATATGAGGTTAATGTTTTCTTCTTCTTTTGATCACAGCAAATGAATACTTATGTTCAAGTAAAGGAATAATAGAGGTGCTAGTATAAATAATCTTGAATGCCCATCAGATATACAAAATAAAGAACATACCTTGTAGATAGTAAAAGGTGGCTGAAATTATTTGAAAAACCAAGTGATGGAGCACGAGAACAAGCGATGAAAAAGCCTGTAATCACCTGTAAACAGTTGACAGAAAGCATACAATGAATAATTAACCAATCAAATCTCAGTCTGACAAAATGTATTAGCTACTTTTAATGAAACATTAAGCATTATTGCATTGTGGCAGTGTTATCAATAGTTGATTACAGAAAATAGCGGAACACTAAAAATCCGTTATAATTAATAGTTGGATTCATATGTTATACTAGAATTCATATTCCAACTATTCCAACTGTTCCAACAATACCAACAATTCCAACTATTCCTGGTGTGCATGGTGTACCTATACCATAAGTGCCAAATTTGTACTATTGAAGTACATCTTGTGTTCAATTTTTAGATTATTTGGGTATGTTACGTTTTATAATTAATTAATTACTACGACATATTGTTGACTGTGGTTGTATCATCTGATTAATGTGGCCTATTCAGCTATTGTTTATTATTATATTATATATATTTAATTACATGTATATCTTTTTTTTTATCATCATCTAAAGACCATGCAATGAATTATCTATGTGCCTAATCAATAGTTGGATTCATATGTTATACTACAGCGCTATAACACCGTTATCACCGCTATTTGACAACATTGCATATTAGTACAAATGATGATCAAAAGTAACTAAAATAATCTCAAAATTTGCAGTATGATCAAAAGGGTAAAGATAAAAACATTTTCGGAAGTACCAAAATTCACGAGAACTAATATAATGAACGAAAAATGAAGATAATAAAAACAATTTATCCAAATCAAATATAAGCACAAGTTCTATGTCAGTAAAGTATGTTCCAGCAATATAACATCGCAATAACCTCAACTTAGAAGTTTGTTGAACCAATTCCTAACCGCATAGACAAACACCAAGCAAATGAACATAGTATAGCTATCATTTATGGATCTTCCATCACAAGGAGTGAGAGAATATGCTTTGGGATAAATGATTAGTAAGAGGGATTTGAATTCACATAAATATAAAGAAGATACTCTAAAAATACAAATGCAGCAAACAAAACAACATCACAGAAAACATGGATAAACTAGTAGCAGGAATTAACTAAGGACAGGCACCAACAAGCTGAGCATACCCAAGAAAAATCCCAATTCTAAAACCCTAAAGCGTATGTGTTTTTTATTGATTACCTTGGTGTTGCTATAATGTTGTTGGAGGCTGCAATTAGTTGCTTTGAGACCGGAGGAAGTTGTAGATGGCTCAACAGTGGCCGGAAGCGGAGGATTCACGGTGGAGTGATGATTCTCGTTTTCCTTTTTCAACAACAAACTAAAGAGAAGAAAACAGTGGGGTTACGAGATAGAATAAGAAAGAGAGAGTGGCGCCGGCGTGAGGTAACTCCGATGATGACAGTGGTGGAAGGTTGCTGTGTAGAGGAAGAGAAAGGTTTTCACGTGGTTTTCCTTTTCTTCCTGATCGTGTTTTGTGTTTGACAAAACCTTTTTTTTTTTATTAAAAGATAATCTTATTCCTATGGGTACAAACTTATAAGAGCTCATTAAGAAGATAAACATTCAGTATAATAAAAACTAACATTTTATTGGGTAAAAAAAATAAATTAATTTGGTAATTTTGTTTCTTCTAATCTTCTTTCTATTTTCATATATATCTCTTCCAACAAAAAAAAAAGAGTTTATTTTTGATATATTCAAATTTAAACAAAGTTTATTTCTTTAAAATTCTATAAATAAGATGAGCAGTAAGTTAAGAATTTCATAGTGCAAAGTAAAAGAAAAAAAAAATAGAAGACTCCATGAAGGTTGAAAAGGAAGAAAGAGTGGAAGACTCATTGGAACTGCTGATGGAAGAAATAGTTGAAGACTCGTTTGAGAAGATACAAGAACAAGAATACAATGGAGAAGCAGAAGTTTCATCAAAAATACCGAAGAATTTTGATTTAAATGAAGATGCAAATTATGAATTTGATTTGAATAAATTTCCTGAAGAAGAAGAATCTTCCCAACATATTGAGATTCAACGAGTAATTAGAATGATGTTAAAAATCATTCTTCCTAAATTTGATTGAAAATTTTGTTACTTTTTATTTTGAATTTATAATATAAAACTAACGTATTTTGCTTAGCCTTAACTTTTGCTTATCCGTGTTTCACTTTTTGGAATTAGATGTGGTTTATTGTGTAAAGAAGCCTCAATACATTGGCTTATTTTTTGTCTAGTTTTACTTTGGCGCCTAGAGAAAATCTTCTTCGAATTAAAATTTCAAATTATTTTTAAATTTAACATAAAATTTTGCGAAAAGAGGTGACTATTGTGATTAAGAGAAGTTGAAAATACACTTCATTTAAAATCACACATTAATCAAAGGCTAACAAAAAATGTAGAAAAGAGGTGACTATTGTGATTAAGAGAAGCTGAAAATGCATCATAATTCATTGCTAGAAAAGAGAAACTGATGTGGTAACTCTATAACCATGCTTCAGCTATACTCATATATTAATCAGATACTTCTAAAAAAACTTGCGATTCATTGCTAGAAAAGAAGGATCAGTCACATCAATGTTGTAGGATTTAAATTTGGTTTCAGCCTTTGATTGAATCAATTCCTAACCAGCAAATACTGGTCAGAATTCAGAAATACAGTTACAATGCAAATGTGTCCTTAAGTCTTACATCAAGAGTTACATTACACTTCCTATGACAACAAGCAATCACTAGATCTTAAAGTCTAAGACAAATATTACAAATCAAAATATCACCCTCCTAAAATATTTTTTGTTAATCTCAAATGACATTGATATGTAATCAAATGTGACATAGTGTGCAGTTAAATCTAAAATATTATGAATGCTAAAAGTGCAAACTTAAATAATTGTTTCACCATTTTATAATATATAACCTACAAAGCATTTCCTTCTGTAGTAGCAGTATGAAGAAGCTCGTCTGGAGTTGCGGCTGGATCAAGGTCAAAACACCGATCCGGCAAATTGCTTTCCTCTCCTTTCAGCAACCAATAAGGGACTTGGTGAGAAAAGCGTACCATTTCTCTTCTCGGTATCCATCGTTCGGCACCGTTGTCAGGATTCCTTTTGTATACTGTTTTAAATCCAGATAATTTAATAAGGGGAGTAACACAAACACCAAGATCCTCCGAGTAATCAGGGGAGTAACACAAACACCAAGATCCTTCGATAAACAGCCCAAATATCTCCACTTCTAGGATATATGCGAACACAACCACCTCGACCAGCCTTCTCCCGGCTTAGAACATGAGAAAATATGTTAACTTGGTCGACAATATCTGAAGTTCAAGCCCTGAAATTTCCACAAGATTTGGTAAAACCTGATTCAAGCCAGTTTACTGAGCCGAATTCGCTATCAGTTTTGGAATTCAAGTAACTGATATGAATCTTAAATGGATTAACAGATATAACCTCGCGGATCAGACAATACAATCGCGGCATTCCATCTTCCTCATCATATAAGGCCCATATTTGCTTTGGCTTGAAACATTCCTCTGTCCTGTCTTTATCGAAGTCATGAAAGTCAGAATCAGGAACAATTATTGAGATCGGATTGACTTTTCCTTGCTCCAACGGAAGGCCAGAAACATTCTGAGGTGCTCTCCTACATGTCTCTTTTTTGACTGGACAAACATCAACTTGTGTCTTTTCTTTCTCATTCAGAGTTGCAGCTTCAGATGACAGCTTCATCTCTTCGAGTTTCTTCCTAATGACTGTCCAGGCTTTCTCAATCAATAATTTTCTCGCATCAAATGCAGGTGGCGTGAAACAATGTTTGGTTTGAATTTCATTTACACAGGAAACCTTCTGGCCATTTGACACTACTGCTTCTGAAACACATTTTGACCCCTTCTCGACAGAGCCATTTCTGAAATCGGATCCCACCGTGAGTTTGCGTTTCTTTTCAGGTCTACCTGGCTTAACTTCTTGTGGTTCATTACCAGAGAAAGATACATGCGAGTTTATATTGACCACAGTCTCTGCCATAGGATGCCTTCCATTGACTTCTGATTTGACCTTTGGTCTTCCCCTCTTCCCATGTCCATTGACACGATAAACGGAACCAGCAGGTTGTCAGAAACATCTTCTTATCATTTATGACATGAATGCAAGTAAACACATAAACTAAAATAATATGTACTCAATATGGAAAAGAAATTACCTTGAACTGACTCTGGCATGAATTTTGCAGTTCTATATTACCTTGAACCGAAATAAAAATACTATAGTTCAGACATATATTTAGCAAAATTACCTCAGAATTCAGTGGCACATATACAATTTAATAAATTGTTTTAAAACTCCACAAAACAGAATTACCTCAGATCTTGGCCGGTCACCGTTATATTTCACTATCAAGTTCAGTAGCTTTTCCTCGGTAACCTTTAACTTCACTTTCTGTTTAGGAGTTCTATCATCACCACTGCAGAAAGAGAAGAGTATATAGGAAACAATATCACATTTAACTAATTGAATGAAAAAGGAAATAGAACATACTGTCGAATTACAGCAATTACGGATACAATCAATAGGGTTCCCATTCCATTCATAAATTCTAATTCTAATAACAGATATATGGTATGGATGCACCACAAAAAGGATATATGATTTGGTTCTTTGATTCTAACATGCTTCAATAAAAGTCAAATTTATGTTTTGAGAAAGATTCTAACTGGCTATAACATCAGCAATGGTTTATGTTTTCCCTTTCTACAAATTAACTTAAAATCTTTAACAAAGACAACCATTAAATGTTTCAAATGCTACTCACTTCCTTCGCATCAGGGTTTCTCATGAGAACATCATCAACAACAGGAGACTTCCTTGCCTCAGCATGAGCATATTCAGGACCTACTGTAAACACCAACAGTCATTTGTCAAACTTCAGAAAGACCATCTAATAAGGTTGAAGGTTTTCAGAAACATTTGAAATACACTTTGCAACAAAATAAAAAAGAACATAAAAGCAATATAAATTTTAAAACTGCCAAGAAAATGCAAAAGACAAACATTAGAGTGTCAATATATTGAAACCAATATTAAAAATTGATGTATAAGTAAACTCACAGCAAAATCTTTGGGTACCAATTCCACATTGTGGGTAAGAAGCATTTCATATATATCACGAGCAGAATGACCAACTCCAAGAATTACTGCATCATATTCCAACTTCTGGCTTCTTAAACGGTGCTCATCAGCTGATTCGGATACCATCACCCCAAGAACACGCCCGTCTTCTATATGAAGATCGTCTACTCTTGTTCCAAACTTTATGGTTACCTACAAAAAAGAAGCAGCAGTGTTAATTGGACAGTATGAAGACAACTGCAAGAAGAAAAATTACACTAAGCTGGATAAAAAACGAGACTGAAATGAATTTAATTATTTCAATGCAAAGAAGTAATTGGAACTCACACCCAAATCCTGCAGATGTTGCCTGAAGTTGCGAAGTAAAGGAACCAACCTATCTGTTCCTAAGTGAGGCTTTCCATCAATCAATATCTGTTTTGTAGCTCCAAACTGCACTAGAGTTCTCATAACCTGAAATGAAGATACAACGTCAACCATTCAATGACATATAAAGTTAGGCATAATAACTAATAAGGGTAATTGGTAAATTAAACCTACACAAATCTTGTTGATTTAGTTGTAATAACTCTCGTACTAGCTAGTAAAACCTTCCAAAATAAAATATCTATGTTTGGGTCAAAACCTACTGGAGAGAAAAGTAAACTGGTATTGCTGTGTTTAAGCTTAGTTTCCTTTCAATTTCTTGATTTCTTAGCCTTTTACTGACCCAACCAAATGACTTTTGAGTGTTCAAATCCACCACCATACAGTTTGCAATCAAACCATCATCAAACAACTCAATACTTTGCAACTAGTAACAAATCCACTAGTGAAAATCAGCATGTGTATGAACATTAGCATCTCTATTCTTCATGCATTTACAGCAATATCTACATCTGCAATACTAAAGCTCGCCACTGAAACTGAAATTCCCTCACGTAGATCAAGTTGTGAAGAAATATATTTTTCCAAGCAGCAATAGAGGATAAAGACTCAACAGATCAAGCAGCAATAGTATCAAAGAAACAAAGCAAAATTTCCCAAATCAAATTTGTCCAAGAACTTATGACCTAGAAAAATTGTAGAAAAGTTGTCTAAGAAATTCATATCAAAATTTCATCACCTGAAATTGGAAACAAGGGGTTGAGCATAGATTCATCACCTGAAATTGAAAACAATCGCCTGAAATTGAAAACAGGGGTGGAGTAAAGAAGAAAGTCGACGTTGAGAAGAGAGAAAAAGGAGGAGAACGGACCGGTGGGGTAGTGGTGTGCTGCCAGTGGTTAGTAGCGGTTAAGCCTTTTCTGGTGAGGGCGAGTGGGGTGTGCGCTGTGGTCACTGATTGTTGCACTTAATCATTGACCGGAGAAATCGCTTGCGGCGGCGGTCCGGCAAGGATGAAGATTAAGCCTTCCTTTGTTCTTTGTTTTAGTAGCTTTTCGTTGCTGTTGTTATAGGTGGTAAGTTTTGATGGGTTGAAGAGTGAGTATGGATGAATATGATGAAAGATTTTTTTTTTATGAGACTTTTTTTTGCGTCGGATCATTTATCGCTATTTATCAGTCTCCAATTCGGTCTCTATAGCAACCGATTTAGCGACTGAAATATTTTTAAATTTGAAGCTCAAATAACAATCTCTAAATCGGTCTCTAAAGCGACCGAAATATTGGTTGCTAAATATCGGTCTCTAATTCGGTTGCTAAAATTAAGTAGCGACTGATTTAGCAACTGAATTTTTTTTTTACTCTGACGCTCAAATTTTCGGTCTCAAAATCGGTTGCTAAAGCGACCGAAATAAATCGGTTGCCAAATCGGTTGCTAAACGCGACTTTTTTAGTAGTGAGGCAACTGACATGTGGGTCTGGCACAGACCGAATACACTTTTTTAGATCACAAGTTGCTCTCCACTTTTTTAGAGGAATGGCATGCAGACACCAGCAACTTCTACATGCCATATGGGGAGATGACAGTCACGCTGGATGATGTACGTTGTCTTCTTTATCTCCCCATTCAGGGACTTCTGTTGGATCATTGAGGGATCCCGACAAAGACTGATGGTGTTGACATGATGATAGAGTTGCTTAGGTCGAAAACTAGGGAAGCTAAGTTGGAGGTGAAGAAGACAAAGATTGCACATGTCCGGTTCGTTTATTTGAAGGAACTCATTACAAAGCACCTGAAAATTATGAAGCGAGCGAAGGATGACAAAGAAGCCACCATGTTTGAAAAGTATAAGGAGTAAGTGACGAGGGCATACTTGATGTTGTTGGTTGGCACCACTATCTTCTCCAACAAGGTGAAGAACTACGTCGATTTGACGTACTTGAAGTATTTTAGGGAGTTGGATCAGGTTGACAATTATGCTTGGGGCACTGCTGCACTGGCATTCTTATACCAGGAGTTGTCAAATGTCGCTACCCCCGCTTGCAAGTACGTGGCTGGCTACTTGACACTGCTGTAGGTAATGATTTGATTTTAGTTTGATTTTTATTTAGTTTATTTTAGTTTCAATTAATTTAGTTTGTTTTATTTTAGTTTGATTTATTTTAGTTTGGTTTAATTTAGTTGAATTTAGTTTAATTTTAATTTAGTTTGATTTTAATTACATTGTACCTTATTGATTGTTTTGTAGGCTTGGATATGTGACCACTTTCAAAACATCGGGGGTGCTCCAGCAAAGAAATACAAGGAGGATATGCCCAAAGCTTGCAAGTATGAATCGGCCAAGGGGCAGAGAAAGGAGTTGGTGATGCGGCTGTTGATGGATCGGATCCTCCCGCACGACATAACATGGATGTGTTACAAGGATCACCGCCATGTCATGCCATTTGATGATATCTCCTTGTACTCTGGGTGGATTAGGAGTGAGCCGAATAAAGTCAGATATCTTCCTGAGAGGGTGTTGCGTCTATTTGGGTACGTGCAGAGCATTCCACATCATCTCGAGAGCGCTGAAAATATTGTCACCACTGTTGAGCAGGTTGATCAGCACTGGCTCCAGTACACAGATTATGTCCTCACTGCTTATATGCTAGGCTCTCGTTTTGCCTGTCCGACAGATACCGTGCCAGGTTACATGGAGTGGTATTTCAAGATATCACATCTTACATCATCCTTATCCCGGAGGGATACTCCATGAGGCCAGTTCAGACTGATGCTGTTGTGAATAAGGAGGCCCCGACTTAGAGCGCCTATCATTATAAAAGCAGATTGGCTAGCATTCAAGACATGCTCCATGACTTGATGTCTAGTGATGAGATTGCGGACTGTTGGAGTAAGCCCTAAAAGCCAATCTATTTTGATAGCATTTGCTTTTGTATTGTGACTTGATTTATATATTTAATATATATAATAAGGCATTTCTTTATTATGTTTGTTTTCCAAAATAATAAAGTTCCTAGAATAGATAGTTCATGTGATGAAAGATTAAGTGAGACTTAATCGTGAGATTACATTAACTTAAGAACCCTATTCTTAAAGTATCCGTAGTCAAGCTTTAATATGAATTGGGATAATAATAAAGTGCAGAGACTATTATGTATGTAGACTGATGACCACATCTCACGGGTCATGAATATGAGATATTAAGTCATGAATATGAGATATTAAGTCATGAATATGAGATATTAAGTCTATACATAAATATTTATACTGGATTGACCCACCATGAGAGTACTACATCGTATGTTATGAAAGTGTCATAAGATACTCTCATAGTGATAATAATGTATATCACTCTTAGACCTGAAACCACTATGATTCCTAGATGTGGACTTGAATGTTTTATTACCGTTCAAACGTTATCTGTAACAGGATAATCATAACGCCGGTTAATGGACATTTGACGAATCATGCTAAGGGACATGAGTGTCCTAGATGGGATTTGTCCCTCCTACATAACAGGAGATATATCTTTAGGCCTCTTGATGAACATGACTGAAAAATTGCATGGCCATGCCGAATTTAGTCAATATGAGATATTGGACTTATTCGTTACTCAGTATGTTTCGAGATCAAGAAATATAAATATTGAACTATACAAGGATGACACTATCTATGCCTTATGTTCAATATAGATATGAGGACAAAAGAGTAATTGTACACATATACATTATCATGGAAAGGTTTCTGATCACCTGACATTCTTGTCACTTGGGTGGCAGTGATGTGTTGCTAGATACTGCTCACTGTTTATAATATCAAATATAAGATTTAATATTATTGCCAACGTGTCAAGATCCTATAGGGTCACACACAATAGAATGGTCAAAAGGAGAAACATAAGTAAGACTTATGAAGGGGTGCGGTTAGCAAAAGCTAATTAGTTAGCAAAGGCTAATGGGCTTAAGGAAGCCCAGCAGTAATCACCTTGACTTGCATAGCACACAAGCGGTTCTATAAATAGAACCCTTGTGGTGAAGTCACAGTTGCTCATTCTTTTGAAAGAATAAAAACACTCTCTCTCTATAACCTCTGATCGCTTGGCTAGCACTGGGAACAGAGGATAACCGTTTGTGTGGACGAGTAGAGGCTTTGCTACGTTGCTCAGCTTGTGATCAATACCTCTCTTCCATGGTTCATGAGGTAACAATACTATCACTGATTCATTCCTCTTTCGTAATGATCCAAGGAAAGGAAATCAATTTTTTAAATGGTTAGTTAACTAGGACTTTGACTTTTGTTAGAAGGGGTGGATCAGGTTCTAGTAGTCGGTTTGCTTTTGGCTAAACTACACATTTGATCCCTTACGTTTATTTTAGGTTTCAATTTGATCCCTTACGTTTAAAAAGTTTCAATTTGGTCCCTTACGTTATCAACGTTTGCATTAGTTGGTCCCTTCCGTCAATTTTGATGATTCCACTATTTCAATTGGACACGTGTCAACGTGTCCACATGTCAATCAACGTATGCAAACTGTCTGCCACATGTGCAAAAACTGACGAAAATGACCAAATTGAAACCTAAAATAAACGTAAGATACCAAATTGAAACTTTTTAAACATAAGGGACCAAATTGAAATCTAAAATAAACGTAAGGGACCAAATGTGTAGTTTAGTCTTTGCTTTTTTATTTATGAATATCGTTATATATTTTGGCTATGTACAAAATGTTATTTACGGATTTGGATTTAATTTTGTATAATATTTATATATTTTTTGTTATTTGTCGTTTTTCAGTTTTACACACTCGCTTTCTAAATAGCGAGGAAGGTAAATTGGGAACACTAAAGGGTGAAAAAGTGTAACGGAGGGTGCGAAAAGTAAATCCCACTATTTATATCCACAAACCAAGCTTAATAGTGCTAGATGTAAGAAAATGTGTTAAGAAGTCTCACATCAAATACGAGTTGGTGAATGGATGTTAAGAAGTCTTGTGAATTTATAAATAAAAAACAATCTCCATCTTATAAATCGATTTTAATGAGTTGAGTTAAACTCATCTGCATTTTGAAATGGTTAGAATTGTTTGCAATACTACTATTTTAGACTTATCCATGAATAGTTGGAAACACTTAAAAACAAGATAAGCTATCAAAAAATGTTAGTCTAATAGAAGAGATTAGAGTATCACAGCTTGTGATAAATTAATCTTCAAATTCTTAACGTAGAAAAATATTAAAATTTAGTATTAAAGAAAAACTTGCTTTAAATAGGAATTATATTTTGGAATAAAAATATTTGAAAGAAAAAAAACAACATTACAAGACACAACCTACCAAATTGATGTGACAAAGATGAAAGAAGACTTCTTATAAAAAGATGACAAGTGGAATTAACATTAACACACTAACTTTTATGAAATTTATAAAAATATAAAAAATCTTAAAAAGATAAGATAAATAAATACTCTCTTTGATTTTCAATAATAAACAAAAACTGTTTAAATTCTATGATTTAAAATATAAAAAAATTTAAATTAATTTCTACCGCATATGATTTATTTTATTTTATTTTGTCCAATAATTTAATAATTCATAATTAGAATTTTACGTATAAAGCGAATAAATGAAATATTTAAGATTCAAATTCACTTTTGTCAATATCTCTATCGACTAAGCTAAATTCAAAGAAACACCACATATGATTTTTAAAATACTACTCAATTAATTATAGATCATAATTTGTGTTAAATGCTAACTAGTGTCCCTGAAATATTAATAATAAATTAAATTTCTTTTTTATATTATTTTTTCTCATATAATACCGATTTCTAATAATTCACTTTCTTTCATTATTCCACAAAACACAAACATTAGCTTCTACAATCCAGAACAGATATAGAGAGAGAAACAAAAGTGCTTGTGTCTGTGCGTGAGACAGAAGAGAGAGAAAGTGTCTGTGTGTGTGTTGTGCTGTGCTGTCATTTTGTTCCAAAAGTATCATTCAATTACAAGTAGATTAATATTGTTTGCAACTTCAAAGGAAAAAAAAAGATAAAAAACATGGGATAGACAAACAAAGTTTGATTCCTTTTGGTTTCCATTTACAGATATTTATACTCTTTTTTTTCTTGCTTTTTTCTAAGATACCAATCCATGGCTGTTACTCTGGAACCATCTTGAAGTAGCATATCATCACTCAGGTATATATATATAATAATTCTGTTTAATTATCTGCTTGATCTGGTTTTTATTTGATCTTTTATGATTTTTATCTATTTTTGTTAGTTAAATCAAGCTTGATTTATGAAATTATGATAATCTGTGCTGTCTTTTGATTGAGAAAGGTTGAACTTAGGATCCTCTAGTTTGGTGAATTTTGGATTTCATAATTCTGATGAGAGTTGACCAGAACTGATATTATTATTTATGGATCCTTAGTTAGGTGGTTAAGTTATGATTTAAATTATTTGTTCAATTATTATACTTCATATTTTCTTTGCATGTGATTTGGTTTTTCTCAATTTTTTTTATAGGCACACGTTAGTAAGTAGTTGTGTTGGTATTCCGGGTTCAAATTCTGGTCCTCATGCTTAAACTTTTTCAGTGTTCCTTAGCTCACCAATCGAGTTACCTACTTGGTAAACTCGTGATTTGGTTTTATCTAGTGTTTTGCTTCACTTCAAATGGTTCTGTAAGTTACCAATCCCACTGTTCACTAGCGGGGGGGCGGCTATTTAAAGGAAGAGTTTTTGCTCTGTATGGACTGACCCAACACAAGAAGTGGCATCAGGAGGATTTGAACTTGAGACCTGACTGATTTAAATTAAATGATGAAATTTTTACTTTTTATAACACTATGATCCATTTTATTAATCCTTTTCTTCTTCTTCTTAGTACTTTAGGCAATGGTTCTAAATAGCGGTTGTGTTAATAGTTGCGGTTGCATCTCGATCCTTGATATTTTAAAGAATTGTGGTCAAATGCGACCGATGTAGCCTCAATTGCAGTCGTGTTGCAGTTTTGGCAACATTAAAAATTGTTATGCCGTGGCATAGATCGCAGTTACAAACCTTTATTTAAAACCCTGATTTAGAGTATGAAGTTAAAAGTAGTTATGCAATGAACCGGGGGTTGAAAGAAATATGTACTTTAGTGTCTAATTACTAATTAAATGAAGATCATGAAGGAATAATCTCAGGTCTGGAGTATCCTCAACCTTAAAAGTTTTAGAAAAATTTATGAGATTTTGTATACTTCAAACAATTAAAGGAGATTAAGACTATATTTTTCTTTTCATTTAATTGCAATTAACTGAATTTGTTGATGGTATGTGGTCTATTTGGGATTTTAGTTCTAATAGCTCGATCGTCGATGATAAATTTTTCCGATTGATTATATCAGTTATTGTTCTTGTAATCTGTTCTATTCTGTATTTCATTCCAAAGTTTCTAAATTTCATCATTCTTACAGGGTGGTATTTTGATGATAATCTGATCATCAAATCAAGTACTTAGTCTTGAGAATTCTGAGGATTGTGGAAGCTTCACGCATTGATTATGGTGACATAAACTGTTGCATTAATAAAGCTTCTCTCCAACTCATTGCTATGGATAAAAAGCTGAATCATTTTGACCTTTTTAAAAAATTAGTAGTCTTATTATTATCAAAGGGATTTGGAAATTAAATTTGCAGTATTAGTTTCGTAATTCTTACATGATGTTTAATGTCTTCTCAGTACTGTGGCATTGCAGTAAACTCCTGCATTCAACATTACAAATGATGCTTTGATTATACAATCAAGAATGCAGAAACATCAATACAATTCCATGGAACCTCGAAACGAGGAATACCATTCTGCACCGCAACCGGTCCTGCAAGACCATTTGGATGGCATGCATACCAATACAAGGCCTCCTCCTTCCTTCAACATGCCAGAAAATAAACCTGTACATAATTTCTCCATACAGACCGGTGAGGAATTTGCTCTCGAGTTTATGAGGGATAGGGTGAATGTCAAGAAGCCTTCATTTCCAAATGTTGTCAGCGAACCTAATTATGCGACAGGGTATATGGAATTGAAAGGAATTTTGGGTCATCCAGGATCTGAAAGTGGTCCCGATATTTCTATGCTCGCAAGTATTGAAAATGTTCCGAAAGAGTTTGACAGAAGGAATTCTGTTCTACATCAGGAAAGAAGTAATTATGGCTCGGCTAGATCAATTCCTAGATCATCGTCTAATCAAGACAATAACCGAGTCCTTCATGGTATTTCCTCTTCTGGAGGTTCTGACAGCTTATCATTGAAGATGAAGATTCTATGTAGCTTTGGTGGTAGAATATTACCCCGGCCAAGTGACGGAAAGCTTAGATATGTCGGTGGTGAAACACGGATTATTAGTATAAGAAAGGACATAAGTTGGCCGGAACTTTTGCAGAAAATATCATCCATCTATAATGATACTCATGCAATAAAGTATCAGCTCCCTGGAGAAGATCTTGACGCCCTAGTTTCAGTATCATCTGACGAGGATCTTCGGAATATGATGGAGGAATGTCATGACCTACAAAGAAGGAGAGGATCCTTGAAGCTTAGGATGTTCCTATTCTCGATAAATGATTTGGACGATACTCAGTTTGGTCTAGGTAGCATGGATGGTGGTGATTCTGAAATCCAATATGTAGTTGCTATTAATGGCATGGGCATGGAATCAAGAAGCAACTCTATCCTTCGTTGTGCCGGAAGTTCTAATAGTATTCACGAGCTAGACAGACAAAATATTGACAGGGAGACTAAAAGAACTGTGGTAGAATCATATGGTGTCGGCGGTTCTTCCTTGACTGGCAATGTTAACTCGGTATTGACAAATCAGTCTTCACAACCAATGCTACCAACATCCTCAAATGCTTATGAAGCCTATCCGTTCTTTTATGAGGATCCGATCATTCAACAAGCGGCAACTAGTCAGTATCCAATACACAGTGGCCCTTTTCCTTCTAGCAGTTCGGCTCGCAATCTAGGAGAGGTTCCGGTTTCTTTGCCTACTCATGGTCTTGCGAACCAAGTAATCGTGAGCGAAGGACAAGCATCCAGTGAGTTTCAAGTACAAAGAAAAGGTGATAATGTTATTCATACAGCGAATGATCGAGTAAAAGTTTTATCAACAGAAGCACCATATTCTCTTCCTTCGCATCCATTTGAGGGAAGCTTGCAAGGTAATTTATCAGAGGCAGCAGTTCCAGTTGCTGTATCAGAAGCACTCCATCCTACACTGCCATTAGAAAACAAGATTCCAGCTGTTGTATCCGAAGCTCTGAATCCACAGATTTCAAGATCGGGTGAAGATGACTTCTATACTGCATCCGCAGATGCATTCAGTCGTGCTCTTGTTGATGCCGAGTCCAATGTAATTGATTTCAGTTGCCTTGAACCACCTCCACTTCCTAATAGAGTCTATTATTCAGAGAGAATTTTTCCTCGGGAGCAAGCAGATTTGCTGAACCGGTCCGCAAAGTCAGATGATGCATATGGTTCTCACTTACTCATGTCAGATTTACTTTCTGATTTGAACCATATGAATTCAGTTAATGAATCCAGCGACATGTTGCACAACGAGAATCTGTCGAATCTGAATACAGCGTCAAACTCATCAGCAAAGCCTTTGCGTGCAGATAGCCATATCATCAACAAACATTTGCCTGATGCAACAAGTCAGGCAAACTCAAAGGTATATCAGCTTGTGGATTCTGATTTGAAGCGGGTATTATCAGATAACAAAATTTCTGAAAATGAGACAAATGCCTCCAAAGATAGTCCTAAAGTTCTTCAAGTTGATGAAACCAAGGGCAGTGAGCGTCTTCCATTTCGCCGAGTTCCTTCTGTTGAACATAATGTGAATCAAGCATCTAAACTTCAAGATAACAATTTGTCTGAGGTTCCTACAAGGGAACCTCTTGATGCTAAATCCAAACCATCTCAGGGTGACATTCTGATCGACATTGAAGACAGGTTTCCGCGTGATTTCCTATATGATATGTTCTCGAAAGCAGCTCATTCTGAAGATTCCGCAAACATTAGTCCACTACCAGCTGATAGAGCCGGTTTGAGCTTAAAAATGGACAATCATGAGCCTAAAAGTTGGTCATATTTTCAGAAGTTGGCTCATGAGGGGTTCGATAATAATGTTTCTCTAATTGATCAGGATAATCTCGGTTTTTCATCTGCTGTTAGTAAAGCAAAAGAAGGGGATAGTATGTTACAGCATTCGGCTCCTCTACCAGCAGAGAGTGTTATTCTGACAGGACCCAAGGAATCCCATTCCCACCTAAATTTTGGAGAGGAAAATCAGAAAATTTTACCTGCAACCACTAAAACCGAGGCTGTTGTTTTTCAACCAGAAAATAACCCTTTTGAACTTAAGGGAAATGAAAATACAAACGTCAGCACCACAGTGGAAAACTTAAGACCACAGGAATCTGAATATCAGGTATATACGTTTTTAATGGTTCTTTATCTTATGAAACTGCACAAATATGTTTTTTTTTTTGCTGACAAATCCTTTGATGGACTGAGTGCAGGATGACAATAGTGAGACAAGGGATGTGGTTGTAGCTCCAGATACTATTTTTGGGGAGTTTGATATCAGTACTTTGCAGGTAAAATCATACTTTGACGTATCATAGTTCTTCAGCGCTGATGCATTATGAGTATCGATCTTCTCCATTTATTTATGAAAAAAAATGGATAGTTCAATTACTATATTTTGTATAAATGATATAAAATCACATATTTTCACAATTGGTGACATATTGAGTGTTTATTCATCCAAAACTATGGTAATGGAACCTTTCATTTCTCGAGATATGGAGAGTCTCTCATGCGTTATATCTTCCTTTTCTACAAAATTTTCTAATTTTAGTTCAACTAGTCAGCCAAATAAAGATATTTTTCATTATTGTTCCTATTTTTCAAAAAAGATAGTATCACTCTTAGGAAGCATAACTTCGTATATTCTGTACAATTTGGTTTCTATGATGATGGTTTCAAGAATATCTGTACTAGAAGATATCTTTGGGGCTTAACGGCCTAATTTTTGTAACATTATAAAATTGAAGTTAATATTTTCTGATACTTATTACATTAAATATATTTTTATGATGCAAATGACAGATCATAATGAATGCGGATCTTGAAGAGCTGAGAGAACTCGGTTCTGGCACTTTTGGGACTGTGTATCATGGAAAATGGCGTGGATCAGATGTTGCAATTAAAAGAATAAAGAAAAGTTGTTTCTCTGGTCGTTCTTCAGAACAAGAAAGACTGGTAACTTGTCTATAATGGAGTGATTCTTGTTCCTATTTGTTTTATATGTCATGCTACTCATTTATTAGAATGACTTATATCAATGAAATTCATGTCCACTTTTAGACCATAGAGTTTTGGCGGGAAGCTGACATACTTTCCAAGCTTCACCATCCAAACGTGGTGGCATTTTATGGTGTAGTTCAAGATGGACCAGGAGGTACAATGGCCACTGTTACTGAGTTCATGGTCGATGGTTCTCTCCGTCATGTTTTGCTACGTAAGGATAGGTAATGCATCCATCCTACTAAGTTATAGCATTTCTATTAAGTGGCTTATTATTCAATGAGGAGTTTAATTTTAATACACAGTCAATATAAAAAGTTTTACACGGTCAGCAAATCATAACCAATCATATGTGTGACTTTAAAAGTTGTTATGATCAAAGTCAAATGTTTTCTAAAGGTCTGACGATTATGATTGATTGAAAGTGAAAAAAATCTTTACATTTTGCTAAGTGTTGTAATCTTTAGATATCATTAACTATTTTATCATCAAGAAAATTGTTGAAGGGATTTTTGCATGATCTTATCATATGGTTTTATACAGGTATCTTGATCGCCGCAAGAGGCTGATAATTGCCATGGATGCAGCTTTTGGAATGGAGTATTTACATGCAAAAAATATTGTTCATTTTGACTTGAAATGTGACAATTTGCTTGTGAACTTGAAGGATCCTTTACGGCCAATATGCAAGGTATTTATTCATGTGTTTGTTATTATTGATTCTATTAAACTCTGTCGTTGATACTTTGACATTATTTATTGATGAAACTTGATTTTCATCAGGTTGGTGATTTTGGTCTGTCAAAAATTAAGCGCAATACCCTGGTGACTGGTGGTGTGCGTGGAACTCTACCTTGGATGGCACCAGAACTGCTGAATGGGAGCAGCAATAAGGTTTCTGAAAAGGTAAAATTTAACATCATCAGTTGAAATTTCGAATCACTATCAGTAATGATGAAGGAGCGTTGGGTTGCAGCTCAACTAGTTTGTGTCAATACAACACAGGTCTATCTCATTTACTACGAAGCCTTGATAACTAATGCTATCTTGCAAAATGTTTAGGTTGATGTATTCTCCTTTGGCATTGTATTATGGGAGATTCTTACCGGGGAGGAGCCATACGCTAATATGCACTATGGTGCAATCATAGGTACTCTTCTTTTCTCTTCTCTTTGACACCCTCTTTACATAGCTTGAATTCAAGTTGCGTTGAATCTTCTTAATCACTAGTTTGCATCAGTTTTACTTTCATAACATTGATAGAGTTTTACTTAAATCTCATACTAATAATCAGTATACAACAGTTTGTCAAACACGTGTCAGATTGAAGATGTGTCTGATGTCTGATATGTGTTTAATGTCAAACACATGTTAGGATCCAACACTGACGCATGTGATTTACATTCAAATATTTTACTCCTTAAATTATTATAGGTGTCGTGTCAGTGTTATGCCCGATGTTAGTGTTTGTGTCGGTGCTTCATAGCTTGTTCCGTATCTGCTTCACTCATAGTCATATTTTTTTCATACATAAAGCAGAGATTCTGTCCTTCCCCGGTTTCCCCCACCCCCCATTCAAATTCTATACTCATTCTCTTGCTAACTCTCATACAGGAGGCATTGTGAACAACACATTAAGACCAACAATCCCAGGTTATTGCGATATAGAATGGAGAACACTAATGGAACAGTGTTGGGCACCAAATCCTGCAGTCAGACCATCCTTTACAGAAATTGCACGCCGCTTGCGTGTGATGTCTGCGGCAGCTATTCAGACCAAAGGACAAGGACATAAAGCATCTAAATGATAATCAACAGATTTGATGAGATGCAAACATATATTTATGTATTAAATTAAATACATTCAATTGAGTTATAAAATTGTATATGCATTACAACTATATGAGGGACATTAGTATCTGTTTGTATTGTAATTTCCTGGTCTGTCCACCAGTTGATTCTATTGTTGATTGTATAGAGTATATATGTCAATATATATGTGTGAAACCATATATTATAGGATTGTTCAAAAACAGTTGTACTTATAATATCAATTCCACAGTGTGTTTTGTACTGCAAGTTTCCTCCTTTTACTCTCTTAGGATAGGTTTGTTTTGACATCACTTGGGAAAAAGGGAAAAAAACTAGTAAACTGGTTTTTTTTTTATTTTATTTATTTTATTTTTTTTTGCGTTAACCCTTGGTTTTCTAAGAAAAAGAGATTCTAGTAATACAATGTCTTGGTTACTGGTAAACTGCTGAGATATGACAAGACATTTCCCTTTCTTTCTGTTTTTTCGTTTCACCAAAAATAATTTAGTAAATCAACCAAAAATATAGAGCAATTCTAGGAACAATCCCAAATCAATTATATTTGGGCATACACAAACTCAACGAAAAAAATTAAAAGATAAATAATTTAGTAACATCGTCTAATATTAATCAATCATTTTATCTTTTAATTTTTTAAAGAATGTATATGTGTCAAAACATACTTTTATTTATGCTTCTGTTTGTTAATCTAGGTGTAAATTTTGTTCGTCAGGGGACAAATGTCTTACACGTTATCTAGGACAATTGTCTTTTTTGCAAGATGTCTAAAACAAGGTGTACGACAATTGTGATACAGGATAGTATATTCATAATTGCCGAATATTAAAGGAAAGCGATAAAGGACACAGATAATTGTTAACCCAGTTTATTGAAACACATCAAATCTGGGGGATACCAATCTAGGAAATTAAGACCACTACGTCAAATTAATACTTAGCCTTACAATGTGTTGGAATAAAGTGGGTCTGACAATAGTCTCCTAAGTGAAAATGAATTTTGATGATAACAAAGTATTAAAATTACAATTAGTGTTACTAATATTTGTTCTAGTGTGCAGAATTATAAGTTAAAATTCAATCAGAAACACTTTGAGCAAAAGCAGAGAAGCCAAGTTAAGAAGCTCTGAAAGCATCAGAAGCTAAAGCTTCAAGTTCTGAAGAACCCGGTTCTGAAGCAAGGCAGACTCCGAAGTCCTGAGAAGCTGAAAGACCTCAGAGGCTACACCATCAGAAGCTGAAGCATAAAGAATTTACGTCATCCAAGAACCTGACAGACCAGAATCAATGATTGAAGAATTATCTAAGAATGGAATCTGTCAAGTGTGAGGAAAGGAATATTCGTTTGTACAACGTTAATCTTATCTATAAGTGGAGCGTATTGAAGGATTGTACTATTGTACTATTATTGCCCAAAATGGTTGAGCAATATTCAAACGCGCGAGGTAGTGGAATTTGATTTCTTTCTTTAGAAGGCAATTCACAGCTTACAAAAGAGTACGATCAATAGCTGGCACCTCATCTTTCTGCAACGGTCATCTCCAAATAATCCTCTATAAATAGAAGACCACTTTGGAAGAAAATGACTACTGTTCTATTACGCAAGGCTCTGAAGTTCCAACACTTAGAAAAATTTGTCATCAATTCTATTCTTTGCTCTTTCCATCTTAGAATTAGAATTTGAGTCTTGTGTATTTGGGTTATATTTTGTAAACACCTCTGATAGTATATCAAGTGTGTGATAATCATTCTTTCATATCTTTGTAAGTTTGAGAAGTCTCTTGTTGTTGAACTTGAGCATTGAGAAGCATTGAGAAGACTCTTGCCAGTGAGCTTGAGCATTTGTAATCTAGTGAGATTAAATTGCTCAATCGTTGGCTAGCTGCTACTTCGTTTCCAAATAAAAAGGTTTTCTATTAATGAGCTTGACGGTTGTAGGAGCCCGCTCCTACGTATTCCCAAGAGTGCAATGGGAAATTCAAAGCTCACGTAGTTCTGATAAAAAATATTTGTGTCGTTGGTTGATTTTAGTGGGTAACGTTTATTTCGTATTCCGCTGATACAACGACGCTTATATGCTCTAACCAGAGGCTTAAGCTGTCTATGTATCAGAGGAGTAGATAAAACGTGTATCCGTTGTAAAAAAGAGTTGATTAACGGATGTTACTTATTTCGCATTCCGCTGATACAACAGTGCTTGTATGCTCTAATCAGAGGCTAAGCTTGTATGTGTCAGAGGAATGGAAAAAGTGTAACACTCAAACCCGTTAATTAAATTATTAATACCTTTATAAAATCTTTTTCAAAATAAGCAGCGGAAAATAAGATTGAGTTGCAAAATAATGGTTCGAGTATTACATCTTTATACAAAATGCTATTAGTAACTTAATTAGTAAAATATCACTTATACAAAATCCTTTTGAAAATGATACAACCTTAATAAATTAAAATAAGAAATAAAAGACTCTATGTATACATATATACAAACACCCTTTCCCGTGTCCTAATCAGAGCGGAGCTTCACCGACAACTTGAGCATAAACATAACCTGAGAACCTAGACCCCCAAAAGTCCAGCAAGTACACAAAACAGAGGGTTAGATAATATAACAAAAAAGAATGTAAGCGTAAGAGTACACTTACATTTAATAATATCATACATTAAGATTAGATAGACATATACATCATCTTATATCATCTAACAAACATAAATTTGGCATCTTAATGCATTTACGCAAGCACTTGAATACATAAACACATTCCTCAAGTTATTACAACATTTAGAATAAACATTTACAATAGCTATTAATGTCAAGTATCATTTACCACATAGTAATGCACAACTTCCTAATGCAACTAATGCCACAATTTCACGTCACTCTAGGCGCTACTAAATGCATGCGGTACGATGACAAAATATCAACATGGATAATCTTAATCCAAGTGTTCTAGATCATCAACTCATAGAACATTCTAGGCCACCACCATCTAGAATTGATACCCCTAGATCACCTCTCATAGGGACTAACATACAAGCATGAATGCATGAATGTGCATATACCAAACATATGGTTCATCTCAATTATACATCATCATTTATGGATACAATCCAAAATATTCTAAATCATTATCTTTAGAATAGATAACATAACTCAAGTGTTCTAGATCATCAACTCATAGAACAACCATCCTAGATCTTCATCTCTAGGATCAACACATAACATATGTATAACATAATCCAAATCATCAACTTTAATTCATCATCATAATACATCAACAATTAAGTCATCATAAACCATCATCATATAAACCATTATATATCATCATCATAGACAACATTTAATGAGTATTATACTCTTCATTCATCCAACCATTCCATACAAGACCATAGAGTTATAATTAAATCATACAAGTCAAATTTCACATAATTAAGCATCAACATTTTTCACATTGCAGCATATTCCAAGCATTATTCTACAAAACTAATCTCGGAATCCGAATCTACGCGAAAAATTGGACAAAATAGGTTTCGGGTGTATAAGTCAACATAAAGTCAACGGTGGCGTGGCACAATCAAGAGTCAACGCTTACTGGAAGTTGACATGGCAGTTGATCAGCCAGTCAAAGCCATGACGACTGTCACCATTAGCGTCGGCCGTAGCATCGGGCAGATGCGTCGCAATGCCTTGTTGTGCATTATTTTCCAGAAAACGCGTTATCGACGGCCGTAGCGTCAGCTTTTGCGTCGCTATGTACTGTTCACTTGCAGATTCGCAGAAAACATGTTTTTGGCTCGGTTTTGACTCCAAATACACTAATAAGCCACGAAAATCACTTATTTAAGCCCAGAAATTCATATCAATATATTATTACACTTATATCATGATATAAACAACTTAAATCAACTTAAAATATCAAATCATAAGCACTTATTCATGAATTTTCATTTTTTCCATAAAAACCCATTTTTATCTCATTCAATCAAAATCATAATACAGGTAATCATTTTTCTCATACATTTCATACAACAATCACTAGTAGAAACATGTTAACATATAACTCATCATCAAAGCTTCAAAATAAACAAGTTCCCAAAACCCATTTTTACCCAAAACCAAAATGAGTGAAGAGAGTTTGGGTTTGGAGTTTTAGACAAACTTCCCTCTCTTTGATTCACTCAAAATTATATTATCTAAACCTCTTACCTCAAGTGTTGGAATCTCTAGTCCTCCCTCTTCAATCCTCTTCCTCAAGCTTTTGCCTCTTTCTCTTGCTTTTTCTTCTAAAACCATTTCTCTCCTCTAATCCTCCATTCTTCCTTTCTTTTTGTTTTTGTTTATCAAGACTAAACCCTAGTCTTACTATATTTTCTTTAAATACCACTTCTCTACACTTTTACCAATCACACCCCCACTTTCTTAATAACACTACACTTTTATTTTCTAAGCCCAACAACACATAATTATCTTAATTCTAATAATTAATTAATTAACCTATGCATAATTTACTAAGAGCTTCTAACTAACTTAATAAACATATATGCTAATGACCAAAATACTCTTTTTAATCAATTAAAGCACAATTAATCATAAAAGTCACATAATCACACATAATTAATTAAATTAAACAATCACAATAAATAAATACAAATAATAAATTAATTCACAAATAAGACATAAATAGCTAATAACTCTAATTAATAAAATTGGGTCGTTACAACTCTCCATCACTTAAAAGAATTTTCGGTCTCGAAAATTGTCCGGCTAAAACAACCCGAATAATACCACTTCATGTAGTTCTCCAACAACATCCAAAACTCTTGACACAACCAAAGTCTGACAATAATTAGTCTATTCCGGTTACACAATATAGTCCACTTATTAACAAGAGATCAAGGGCGGCCATTCCCTCAAGTTGTTAATAGATAGACATCAACCATGTTGGCGGCACAAACCATCTTTATCAAACTACAATAGTGCTTTCTTAAGCACGAAACATCCAAAAGAAACATTATGCATTAAGTACTTTCCAATCCATATCCGGTTGCGAGTAAGGTTCTCCAAATCCCTTTAATAAACATTGAAATACTCCATCAATGACATGGTCATTCTTTTCACACTAGTCCTCATATCTTATTCCGAATTTCAATACAATCATCATTTAGTTTCCATATCATCGCTTCACACTCATTCTGTCGAAATTCTTACATCCAAAATATGTCTTAAGTCGCCTATCAAATTATTATTCTTCAACCATCCATGAATACTATATCTAAAGTCTTTTACTTTTCTCATCAAGTACTGCGTTTATGCTACGCATGTCTTTATTACACCAAGTTCCATGAACTAAATCTTATTAATCTTCATTAACCTTTCCATACTTAATCCTTTTCGATAGACACTTACTTAACATGCTCTTATTTCTGAATATTTACAAAAAAGTTCTCCGAAACTTATACTCAACACATCCTTCCAACAAATAATTTTCTTACTCCATATCTTCTATTAATGGTACTCCGCACTTAAGCACATCTTATCTTCCAAAATCTCATCTAAAATTTTCCAACATACTTTTCCACTTAATGATTTCACCATTTTGATTCTGACTGTAACCTTCTCCTATAATCTTTCTCTCGAGTTCGGTTAAATCCAACATATAAACTTTATTTCGGAATCTCATATTCTCGTCATCAGCTACTTGAAAAGTCCACTTCTTTACTTTATATGATTCACATCAATCTGTCCATTAAATTCAACTCTACTTTCCGACCATTTATAATCTCTTTAAGAATATATTTAGATAACTTCATTATCCTCGACTTCACACTCTAAGCGTAATCTCATATATTAACCTTACGTTCTGGAAATGCTTAATCAACTTCAATTCCTTCGTCATAAATATTGACGTCTATAAGAACTTAATATTCAGAGTATCTGTTATTACATTCGCTTCACCCGAATGGTATCTCATTTCCAAAATTCTAATCACTTCGCTTTGTCTCATGTTATCGTACTTCGTCTTACTCAATTACACTGATGTTCTCCACGGCGAAACAATCAATCCGGCAAACTTCTTTTCTGACAGATCTTCCAACTGCACTTCTAGTTATTACAAATCCGGAACATACATCACAAACATATCAACACTCTTCTTCGACAACGTCTCTACTTAACTTGATTCCTCGCTCTCAGAACATCTCTGAAGGATATAATCTACTCCCCCACTTATCTCAAACCCACCTACAATCGTCTACTGACACTCCGATTCTCATAACTAACTGTAGGCTTCTACGGTTCTAAACTTATTCTTCCCAAAAGAATCTAGTATCAACAGTGTTCACACACATGTCGCATACAAAGGGTAGACTACGAAACACAAAATATAACACATAAGCATTTACTAATATCAATAAATAAACATAATATTGAAGTAGCACAAATAAACAAATACAAGAACCATATACGCATGATTATACAAAAGCATATCACAATATCTCACATAAACATTTAATTAGCATATATCTTCTCTAAAATTAGAAGTTAAGAATCTAATTAAAACAAGAAAGGATAGATATTTCATAACAACAAATTCTAAGAACTCAACAATTAATGTTCACATAAACATTTAAATAGCATATATTTTCTAAGAATTAAGGATCACATCAAAAGCAAGAAAAAACGCATTTACCATGTTTTGAAGATATCGCGCAATCCCAACTTTGGAGTCACGCGTAAGAAAACATGATCACCTTCTTCAAATTCTAACATTCTCCTCCTTCTATCCGCGTAACTTTTCTGTCGGCTTTGAGCCACTTTCATCTTTTCGCGAATATATTTGATTTTCAACGTGGTCTCCTGGATAAGATCAGGTCCCAAAAGTCCACGGTCTCCAACTAGGGTCCAACACAAAGGTGTTCTACAGTTTCGTCCGTACAATACCTCAAAGGGTGCCATCCCGATGCTGGCATGGTAATTGTTATTATAAGCAAATTTAATCAAATGCAAGTAGTTACTCCAACTACCTCCATCTTCTAACACACAAGCACGAAGCATTGTTAGACTACTAGGCTACCACTTAGAAGGGGGGGTTGAATAAGTGGCTTCGTTAATCAACGACAATTTAAAAATTATTTGATTAAAAAACAATGCGCGGAAGCACCACCGGATCGGTAGTCTACTTTGCACCTTTTGACCAAAGGAAAGATAGTATAACCTTGAACGAATTAGGAAAATTATCGGAACGCTCAATGCAAGATATCCAAATTCAATCGATTAACAAAAACAGTCCCAAGCAAGTTATAAGATTCGATACTCAAATTCAATCACAATCAAGATAATTGCAATTGAACCTTTGTGCACACTTACAAACACAAAACTTCAATTGACTCAAAATATAATCGAATTGCGTAAAGTAAGAATTTAAAGTGAATCGACACACAAGAGATGATTAGGGAGTTCCCCGGCTTTCGTGTCGTCCTCGCGGTCGGCCGGGTACGTCTCCCCCCAAATAACCAAACGGGTTATTTGAGAGTATTATTGATTAAAAACAGTTTGAACACAAGTGCACAATTTACAATGAATCCAATAAACCTATATTGACTCAAAAGTAAAACTATGCTAAACCTCAATCGACGAACGAATCTTCACCCTCTGATTCCAACGATTTTACCCGTGCAACTCCTTGCAACAATCGTCCAGCTGAGTCCTTCAATTCTTCTCGATTGATCCTTCAAGATATCGAACAATCTTGAATCCCTAGCGAGCAACCAAACCTCCTTCGCAAATCAACCCGATCACGATTCTGATTCACCACGAATCGTACCGAACGTTATTGACCAAGCGTACAACTTCGATTGGATTGATCCCATACTCAATCTTCAATTGTTGCAACTTGATGGAAGATGATGATCTTGTGAAGGATACACTTTGATCCCAAATTTTTCACCCAAATTGTATCCAAAGTGTTTCTCTCAAAGCACTCTTGCTTTCTCACTGGTTCTCACTAGATTTTTCTCAGTTGTGTTGCAAACAAAGGATCACACACATTGCTATTTAAAGTGAAAATAGAATGAGCAAGTTTGGGCATAATTTTTCAAACATGTATCGATACAAATGATCATTTGTATCGATACAAATGCTTTGACCAACGTTAAAAATGAAATTTTTGACCTTTGTATCGATACAAACACGGGTGTGTATCGATACAAATATTAGAATCTTGAAACTCTTGACTGATATGTATCAAATCATGCAAGCATGATTCGATACATCTTCAACTCTCTGGATTTTGAGGGCATTCACATGTGTATCGATACATGCAAGCATGATTCGATGCACAGGTGACTCTCTGCCTCTGAGAAACCACTTTTGTATCGATACAGACTATGTATGTATCGATACAAAATACCCAAAATCAGATAGAAGTAATTTCAGGACATTTGTATCGATACACCAATGTATGTATCGATACAAAATACCTAAAAGTCAGTTTTTCAAGTTTTTAGAAAATAGTTCTTTGTTGTCAAGTCATTTGTAATGTTGCCAAAATATGTTCAATCCTATTTTCATGTGTTTTGACAATTATTAAAACATGAGGATGAACTGGTGCACTTACATTCTCCCCCTTTTTGATAATTGTCAAAACTATGCATAAGCTAACTAAGCCTATACCTATTATGCAAAATAAAAATAGCAATGTAATACAGACGCAATTAAAAACACCAAGGCTATTCAAATAAGCACGCTCCCCCTGAGTTGATGCCATAATGCGTTTTGATCATCCTTTAGCTTGTGCATCCAATCTCTCCCCCTTTGACAATATCAAAAAGAAGAAGAGAGCACATTAGAAGTAACAAGTCCAAGCACTATTTTTAATCAATTGTGCACTTACATTTGTCGAAATGCACTTTATGATATAGTTTCCTAATCAATATAAATACATACAAAGATATGCCAAAATATATCAATGACGAATACCAAATATCATGATAAAACATGGAATGCAGAACAACAAACCATAAACCAATTCATGAGTATTGAAACACATCGACATTTGTAAACTAGTAACATACCAAAATATGGGACGAAATAAACAAACAATGCAACTAAATGCATAATCATACGAAATTATCCATACATACCAAAGTATCCAAATACTAAGTCATACAATCAAAAGTAAATGTTGCCAAAAACATGACAACATTAAAATTATCCGTACAACCAAATCGAAAGTAAGAGAAGTCATAAGAAATAACATAATAAATTGTTCAAGAAAGGATAGAAATAACATGCAAAAAAAATTAAATCTCAAACATCATCATTCATCATCCATGTTTTCCGGATTGGTAGGAGGGTTAGGGTTGTAGTAGGCATCCATCTGAGCCTGAATGTTGTCAAACCGGGTGGTCACATAGTTTCTGAGGTCGGTAATGGTGGTGTACAGCTCTTCAATTCTAGTATTCTGAGTAGCATAGTTTTGAGTGTACGTATTATAGAAGGTAGTTTGTTGCATGCTAATGTTTCTCATCATTTCCATCATTTCATTCCAATTACCACCTTCTTCACCTTGCTCCTCATCCTCAGCCTCACCTTGTTGAACATTCCTTCTTGGTCTCCTACCTCTAGGAGCAGCAGCTTGACCCTCATTGTCATCATCCGGACCATGGTACACATACACATTATCTACATTCAAAGACCAATTCATCTTGGACATTTGTGTCTCACTAAATTTTTGCAACTTTCCAAGAGCAGTATACTCAATTGGAAGATTTTGTCCAATTTTGAATTTCTTCAAGATGCTAGCAATCATGCTACAGTACCCAAAACTTTGATCCCTGCTTGAATTTCGTAGATCAAACATCCTACTCACAATGTAGAATGGCCAGTCAACTTTCCTGTCTTCCATGAGCAAAAACATCAAGTCAATATCCTTCTTATCCATCCTAGAGCTTGCGCTTTTTGGACGCAAAATGTGACTCACAATCCAGTAAATCACTCTAGCATTAACATTCAATTTTCCGGTTCCCATGGTTTCCGGAATGTTGCCAGTTCTAGTAATTGAAGAGATAAAGACATTGGAGTCATAATCCACCTGACTTATTTCAGAATACGCTAATAGATTCTCCCCGGTTATCCTACTTCCGGTACTCATCCCAAACAATTCAAACCACATATCAGCAGTGAACTTATAAGTCTTATCCTTCCAACGGAACTCAAACTCAGCCTCATTTCTTTCCTGTAATCCGGCATAGAAAATCCTAACCACAGTCTCATTGTATTTTGTTTGTAGGTCACAGAAACTATCAAGTTGTTCAGTCTCAATTATCACAGCAATATCATTCAAATGTAAATTTCTAAGAGTATCAATATTGACAGATTTTTGAGGAAGTACACTCCTATTCCTACAATACCTAGTGTAAGTAGTAATACAATCCTTATGAACATACTCATCTTCTCTAAGACCAAAATTAGAAACTCCACCACTAGTAGTTGCTATTTCCTTATCTTTTCTAGCCTTCTTAGGTGCCATTACAAGAAGATTGAGAAGTAGAACGATTTACCTTACACTTTTGATGAAGAACTTTTGAAGAAAATTTCACAAACCCCAATTTGATGAATTCCTTGGATTGAAGCTTATGAGACTTTGACCACGAAATTGATGATGGAGATTAAGTGGGTAATGAATTCTGAGTGGATTGGTGTTAATTTTGTGAATTTTGGTTGAGTTTTGAGGGAGATTGAAGATTTTGGGGTAGGGGTTTTTAGAGAGAATCCGTGTGATGGAGAAGAGATTTTGTTTGGTTGATGAATGAATGAATGAAAAATAGACATATAACCTGTTTTTACGATTTTGTATCGATACAAAGTCGTGTTTGTATCGATACAAGTCAGTTGTTTCGAAGCATGTATCGAAGCATGGAGGCATGTATCGATACACGAGTACCTTTCTGTCCAAACTGAAAAGCTATGTATCGATACAAGTTCATATGTATCGATACATATCAGTTTATTTTTGAAATTTGAAAGATAACTGACATGTATCCATGCAAAATTCATTTGTATCGATCCAAAAAGCAACATTTTCAAATTTTCTTAAAATACATGAACATATAAGTTTCAAAACTAATTTTTATGACTTCCTAATAACATGTATGTATGAAACACATATAACCAATAAGGTACATTCTTATGTATATGAGCAAAACAAGATACCAAAGCACATTATAACATGAGAACACATGTTAAACCATATATGCATGATAAAGCATCCACATAGTTGAATCAAGGTACCAAGATCAATCATATGAAAGAGTGTATTTGAGTATGCACACAAAGTCACATATATAAGAACACAAAACATACATATACGAACCAAATATGAACCTAATATGACAATTGTAATGATTTTTGTCAAATCCCCATTTGAAACGTATGAGTCTCAAAAACTTATCAATATCTTTGAGCAAAATTCTTGGAAATGGAGGATTAGACAACTATCAATACCAACTTCATATTAAGATAGAATTGTATGTATATGAACCAAGATACAAATGCTAAGTAAAACGTATAAAAGCAAAGATGGAGAATAGAATCTTCCCTTAAGTGTTAGATGTAGGAAGTGATCAATTTCCATAACCTTGCAAATGTCGAGTTGAAGCTTTTCTCATCACTTTACTTCTTCATATGTCTTGAACTCCATTGTTGTCGGTGTCTCTTGTCAATGGTTCAAGACTTCCTCCCTACAAACTTAGACATTCGAAATAGGTCCCCAACTCATGTTGGGTCCTAGTTGGTTAGTAGAGACATTATTGCCTAACTTAGGTAACCATTGCAATTTGCCCTTTGGTACCAAAACTTTTCGAGCATGACATTTTGCAATAGTATGACCCTTGTCACAACAATAATGACAAACAATATGAGAATTACTTTTCTTATGATCCTTTTCAACAAATTTATACTTTTTATTTATAGGTTTGAACGATTTGTTGAATTTAGATGGATCAACCGCAAAAGTAATCTCCGGCTTGGATGGTTCTTTTAACTTATCTTGTAGCTTTCGTAAGTCTCTACGTAAGTAAAAGCATCCATCACATCCGGTATTATTGTTACCACAACTATGATAAGTCACAGGAGGTTTTTGAATCAAAGACTTTTTGAGGGCTTTCAACTCATGTTCCGTTTCCGAAACTTTTGCCTCAAGGTATTTATTGACTTGCATTAAACCTTTTAGTCGTTGAAAGGCCTCTTGAGTTTCTTTGTGTAGTTTTTCAAAAGCGACTTGTAATTCATGATATTCCAAAAGAGTATATGAGCTAGAGGGATTTTGGTTTACCTTTTTAGGAGCAGGTTTCTTACGATCGTGGGATGTCAAGCACACATTTGCCAACACATCTTCACCACTTGAGCTAGAGCTTGATGATGAAGAGGAAGATGAGCATCCGCTCTCCCATGCAACATAAGCTTTCTTTCCCTTATCCTTGCTTCCCTTTTTGAATGAAGGTGACTCTTTCTCCTTTCTCTTGAGCTTGGGACAATCCGGTTTAAAATGACCGATTTGTCCACATTCATAACATGCTCCTTTCTTAGAGTACCTAGCATCTTCATTCCTCCGACGGTAACCACTATCTTTCCGATACTTCTTAAGATTGTCATCGGAATGCCTTATCCCATTCTTTCTCACATACCTATTGTAGCGTCGAACGAAGAGCCCCATTTCCTCATCATCGGAATCGTCTTCGCTTGAGCTACTATCAACATGCTCTACCTTTTTAGACTTGGTGGACATAGATGTAGAGGTCTTTAGAGCAATGGACCTCTTGTCTTTTTCCTTTTCCTTCTCCTTGTCATTATGCTTTCCCTTTTTCTCACTTTTCTCTTGCTTTTCTAACAAGTTTAGTACTTGTTCATGTTCCGTAAGCTTGCCAAATAGAGTTGTAAGACTTAAACTAGTTAGATCATTAGCCTCCTTAATCGCGGTGACCTTCGGTTGCCAACTCCTACTAAGACATCTTAAAATTTTGTTAGTGGCGTCTTGATTTGTGATTGGCTTTCCCAAACCGTGTAACTTGTTGGTTATTTTGATAAATCGTTGTTGCATATCCTCGATGGTTTCACCATCTACCATATGGAACAACTCAAATTCTTGTGTCAATGTATTAATTTTGGATATCTTTACATCATTGGTACCCTCAAAGTGAGTTACCAATGTGTCCCACATTTCCTTAGCCGATTGACAATGCGACACATGATAGAATTGATCAATCCCAAGGGATGATATTAAAATATTTTGTGCCTTTGCATCGTAACTGACCTTTTTCTTTTCCTCTTCCGTCCATTGTGCCATAGGCTTATTGTCTACAATGCCATGAGGATCCGTGATAGTTGGAACAAACGGACCATTCTCAATGGCATTCCAAACTTCACCATCAAAAGAATTGATGTGAATGCGCATACTACTTTTCCAATAGTCAAAATGATCTCCATTGAATATCGGAGCCCTATTATACGCCCCTTTAGGTGCAAAAGCCATGTTTTCTAATAATTGGCACAAATTACTTGGTTTAATCGTTTAAAATCGAACCGGGCTCTTGATGCCACTTGTTAGACTACTAGGCTACCACTTAGAAGGGGGGGGGGGGGGGGGTTGAATAAGTGGCTTCGTTAATCAACGACAATTTAAAAATTATTTGATTAAAAAACAATGCGCGGAAGCACCACCGGATCGGTAGTCTACTTTGCACCTTTTGACCAAAGGAAAGATAGTATAGCCTTGAACGAATTAGGAAAATTATCGGAACGCTCAATGCAAGATATCCAAATTCAATCGATTAACAAAAACAGTCCCAAGCAAGTTATAAGATTCGATACTCAAATTCAATCACAATCAAGATAATTGCAATTGAACCTTTGTGCACACTTACGAACACAAAACTTCAATTGACTCAAAATATAATCGAATTGCGTAAAGTAAGAATTTAAAGCGAATCGACACACAAGAGATGATTAGGGAGTTCCCCGGCTTTCGTGTCGTCCTCGCGGTCGGCCGGGTACGTCTCCCCCCAAATAACCAAACGGGTTATTTGAGAGTATTATTGATTAAAAACAGTTTGAACACAAGTGCACAATTTACAATGAATCCAATAAACCTATATTGACTCAAAAGTAAAACTATGCTAAACCTCAATCGACGAACGAATCTTCACCCTCTGATTCCAACGATTTTACCCGTGCAACTCCTTGCAACAATCGTCCAGCTGAGTCCTTCAATTCTTCTCGATTGATCCTTCAAGATATCGAACAATCTTGAATCCCTAGCGAGCAACCAAACCTCCTTCGCAAATCAACCCGATCACGATTCTGATTCACCACGAATCGTACCGAACGTTATTGACCAAGCGTACAACTTCGATTGGATTGATCCCATACTCAATCTTCAATTGTTGCAACTTGATGGAAGATGATGATCTTGTGAAGGATACACTTTGAACCCAAATTTTTCACCCAAATTGTATCCAAAGTGTTTCTCTCAAAGCACTCTTGCTTTCTCACTGGTTCTCACTAGATTTTTCTCAGTTGTGTTGCAAACAAAGGATCACACACATTGCTATTTAAAGTGAAAATAGAATGAGCAAATTTGGGCATAATTTTTCAAACCTGTATCGATACAAATGATCATTTGTATCGATACAAATGCTTTGACCAACGTTAAAAATGAAATTTTTGACCTTTGTATCGATACAAACACGAGTGTGTATCGATACAAATATCAGAATCTTGAAACTCTTGACTGATATGTATCAAATCATGCAAGCATGATTCGATACATCTTCAACTCTCTGGATTTTGAGGGCATTCACATGTGTATCGATACATGCAAGCATGATTCGATGCACAGGTGACTCTCTGCCTCTGAGAAACCACTTTTGTATCGATACAGACTATGTATGTATCGATACAAAATACCCAAAATCAGATAGAAGTAATTTCAGGACATTTGTATCGATACACCAATGTATGTATCGATACAAAATACCTAAAAGTCAGTTTTTCAAGTTTTTAGAAAATAGTTCTTTGTTGTCAAGTCATTTGTAATGTTGCCAAAATATGTTCAATCCTATTTTCATGTGTTTTGACAATTATTAAAACATGAGGATGAACTGGTGCACTTACAAGCATGTCCTCAAGGGTTTGGATAGTCCTCTCTGACTGTCCATCAGTTTGGGAATGATGCGATGTACTCATCTTCAATCTAGTACCCATCGCTTTCTGGAAGGCACTCCAAAATCTGGAAGTGAAAATTGGATCTCGATCAGACACTATACTCAGTGGTACACCGTGTAATCTTACAATCTGTTCCACATAGATTGCGGCATACTGCGAAGCTTTATAGGTCGATTTCACCGGAATGAAGTGAGCTAACTTGGTCAATCTGTCGACGATTACCCAGATAGAATCTTGACCCTTCTGGTTTCGAGGCAACGCGCCGACAAAATCCATAGTGATATGTTCCCACTTCCATTCAGGTATTTCTAAGGGTTGCAGAAGACCTCCAGGCTTTTGATGTTCAATCTTAACCTGTTGGCAGATTAAACAACGCGACACAAAATCGGCAATCTCTGCTTTCATGTTTGGCCACCAATAATTCTTCTTTAGATCATGGTACATCTTGGTGGAACCGGGGTGAATAGAAAACCCACTCTTGTGTGCTTCTTCCAAGATCAACCTCTTAATCTCCTCGTTGTTTGGTACACACGTTCTGCCTTCAAACAAGATTACACGATCTGGATCTACAGTAAACTCAGGATTGCTCTTTCGTTTTTGTAAGTTCGGATCATACTCTTGTGCCTGAGCTATCATTGAGCGCAACTCACATGACAACTCCATACGGTTAATTCTGACTCCTCTACTCCAATACACAACATTGAGATTCATATCCCTGAATTTCTCATACAAACCGCACTGGTGCATCAGCATCTCTGAAGCATACAATGCTTTTCTACTGAGAGCATCAGCTACAACATTCGCCTTTCCTGGGTGATAGTTCAAGCTGAAGTCAAAGTCCTTCAGATACTCCATCCACCGTCTTGTTACACTACTTGGCTACCACTTAGAAGGGGGGGTTGAATAAGTGGCCCCTTTTAAACAATATCGATTTTAAAAAATTTGGTTTAAAAGGTACGCGCGGAAGCACCACCGGATCGGTAGTCTCTTTGCACCCGATTGATCACTGAAAAAGTAGTATAGCCTTGAACGTATAATGATAAAGAACTAGAAATGATCGTGTGCAAAATATTTGAGTTAAATGATCCAATTAACACAGCCCAAACAAGTTACACAATTATAGAACTAATCCAAACACAATCAAGATATATATATCAATTGAATTTTTGTGCACACGTACGAACACAAAAATTCAATCGAATCGAAAATTAAAGCAATTGCGTAAAGTAAAAGATTAGGAGAGAAAGACACAAGAGATTGATTAGGGAGTTCCCCGGCTTTCGTGTCGTCCTCGTGGTCGGCCGGGTACGTCTCCCCCCAAATAACCAAACGGGTTATTTGAGCGTATATCGATTAAAAACGAATGAACAATAGTGCACAATTTACAAAAGACTCCAATAACCCTATATCGAATCTAATGTAAACAATACGTAATAACCTCAACAAGTAATGAAGCTTCTCCCTCTGATTCCAACGATCCTAACCGTGCGCAAATCCTCGCACCGATCGTCCAGCTGAGTACCTCGCTTCTTCGTTGTTGATCCTTCAAGATATCGCACAATCTTGAATCCCTAAGAAAAACCCAAACCTTCTTCACAAATCAACTCGATCACGTCTCTGATTCACCGCAAGCCGTATCGAACGTTATCGACCAAATGTACAACTTTTATCCGAATGATCCCATACTCACTCTTCAATGAATTGTAATTTGATGGAAGATGATGATCTTGTGAAGAATAACCCTTTGATCCAAATTCTTCAACCAATTTGAATCCCAAAGAGTTTTTCAAAGCTATTTCACTTTCTCACATGTTTCTCTCTTGCTTACAATAACAAAGCACATTGCTATTTATAGAGAAAATAGAATTGAGCAAATTTAGGCAAAACTTAACATACATGTATCGATACAAATGAGGGTTTGTATCGATACAAACCCTTTGACCAACGTTCAAATGTGAAAATTTGACCTATGTATCGATACAAACACGTGTGTGTATCGATACATACATCAGTTTCTTGAAATCTTGACTGATATGTATCGAAGCATGCAAGCATGATTTGATACATCATGCACTCTCTGGTTTTCTGAGAGATATAGGTGTGTATCGATACATGCAAGCATGATTCGATACCCAGGTGACTCTCTGCCTCTGAGAGACCACTTTTGTATCGATACAAGTGATATATGTATCGATACAAATTGCACAAAATCAGTCTGAAGTAATTTCAGGACATTTGTATCGATACACATGTATATGTATCGATACATAATACCTCAAAATCAATTTTCCAAAGTTTAAAAATAGTTTTTCGCTGTCAAGTCATTTGTAATGTTGCCAAAATATGTTCTACTCTATTTTCATGCGTTTTGACAATTATTAAAACATGAGGGTGAACTGGTGTGTTGGTGTAAGCCCTAGAGGCCAATACTTTTAGTGCTTTACTTATTAATAATAATAGGCATTACTTTATTATGTTTGTAAAGTCCAAAATAATAAAGTCCCTAGAATAGATAGTCCGTTTAATGACATATTAAGTGTGACTTAATCATGAGATTCATTAAACATAAGGACATTATTCTTAAAGCATCCGTAGTCAAGGTTTATTGTGAATTGGGATAACTTTAAAGCATAGAGACTATTATGTTGGTAGACTGATGATCACATCTCACGGATCATAGATAAATAGTTATCAAGTCTTCACATAGATATAAAGGTTAAGGGTAACATTTATATCGGATTGACCCACCATGAGAATACTACATAGTATGTTATGAAATCTCATAAGATATTCTCATAGTGATAAGTGGTGTATTCCACCCTTCGACCTGAAACCACCATGTACCCTAGATGTAGGAGTGTAGTGCTTTATTGCCGTTCAAACATTATCCGTAATAGGATCACTATAAAGTCGGTTGATGGGTACTCCACGAATCATGCTGAGGGACATGAGTGACCTAGATGGAATTTGCCCCGCCTACATAACAGGAGATATGTCTATGGGCCCAATATTGAACTTAGCAAGGGTGACATACTATGTCTTGTGTTCAATATAGACATAAGGGCAAAAGGGTAATTATACACAAGATATTTATCACGAGAAAAGGTTTGTCAGATCACGTTACATTCTTGTGACTTGGGTAGCAGTGATGTGTTGCTAGATACCGCTCACTGTTTATAATGTTAAAATTAATATTATTGCCAACGTCATGAGAACCTACAGGGTTACACACATAAGGACAGTTAAGACGGGAAAAATAAGTAAGACTTATTTGGGGGTGCAATTAGTGATAGGCGATTATTGGGCTTGTGAAGACCAATATTCGTTTGACTAGAAGATCACATAAGAAACTCTATATATAGAGCCTTGTGTAGTTCAGTTGTTCACTTCACTTGACATTCAGAATTTTGGAGAATCCTAAAATTCTGAAAGCCTAACTGAATTCCCTAATCCTTCATCTTGTAGCAGCTAGCACTGAAAGTTGAAGGAATCTGTTCGTGTGGATTGGCTAGAGGTGCTGCGATTGTGCGGTACTTGTGATCGAATCAGAAGCAAAGGATTTGTTCTTCAAATGTAATAATCTAAACCCTGATCATGTTCATTCGCAAGGATCCATTGATGGGAAATTAAAATTTTAAAATTCCGCTGCGTTTATATCTTTGTTAAACGGTTTAATTTCCCAACAGTGGTATCAGAGCCACTTGTGAAACCATGAATCAGATTGGTTGTTTACTGCGTTTGTTTAAATCGTTTAAACATATTGTAAAATGTTTTGTTTAAATTGTTTAAACATGTTTCTGTTTCAATCGTCGATTCTGATTAACTTGTTTAATCGCGTTTCTGTTTAAATTGTTTAAACTGCATTTTGCTTAAATCGCCGATTCTGATTAAATTGTTTAATGGCGTTTCTGTTTAAATTGTTTAAACATGTTATGAAATTGTTTAATCGCGTTTCTGTTTAAATCGTTTAAACAGATTGAAAACAATTTCTGTTTAATCAATTCGTTTATGTTTAAATTGTTTAAACATATTGGAATCGATTAAATAATAAAATAAATTAAAATCGGCATCGCAACAACTTTAAACCCCTAAGCGATAACAGTATATGTGATATACTAATTTTGATCATAAAATAATTAAGTCAGATGATATTTGTTTATTTGATAATTGATATTTGAAACTTCAGAACCGTATCTGGTGAAGTGCTTCGGAACCGTATCTGGTGAAGCGCTTCGAAACCGAATCTGGTGAAGTTTTAAAATATTCGATAATCATGTAGAATAAAAATCAGAGTACTTGATTTGGTATGATCATTAAGAAATCATAATGGCGCAAGTGTTGTGCCATTATTATAATTAGGGTTTGAAAGTGACGGTTAGGGTTATTCGGAATGAATCAAGTGTTGATGCAAAATAGAGTGTTAAATTCTAAGTGAATTGTTCATTGAGAATTACCGTTGTTTTGAAAATTGTTTCAAAAGGGAAACAAATAAATATTATTAAATAGATTTATTTGTTTTAATATTAGATTAACTAACTTTAAATTTAAAAGATTATGATTTGAAATAGTTTCAATATCAGATATGATCTTTTGAATTTATATAAAATATTTGCATAATTTTAGCTTTATTTGTTTTGGAAATAATAAAGCCAAAATATGGACCAGATTTCCTTTTAAATTAAAAAATCGAGATTATCTTTAAAATTGTTTTAAAAGATATTATTTTAGCAAATATTTGATTTGCTAACCTTTTAATTTACTTGAAATCCGATAATGCCAAGTTTTAATTTTATTTATTTAATTAAGAAGTACTAATAATAATAATTAAAGTATGTTTGTTATTATTTTGTTGTGGGTGCTTATGGCTTTAGTCTTTTATTTCATGTTGGGATTTTGAAATACGACCTGCGTGCCGTGACTCTCTCTTGAATTCTATATGTACATTCTCTTCTCATCCACTCCCTCGTATGTAAAACGAGTTTCTTATTTATCTAATGTAATTAGAATAAAAGGAGACAATAGGACAGGTGACGTTAGAGCAACCATGGAAGTCAAGCTTGGAGAAGCATGATCGTTCCTAGGGTTAGTTTAGATTCTCTCATTGGCTTGAGAGAGTCATAGCATTAGGGACCATAATCATGTCACTTTATTTTGTTTAATTGTTATGCATGATTGAATGATTGGAGTGACGTTATTGTATGTAAGCCGTGGTGAGGTGAGATCTAATAAATTAATAAAACCCTCAAAAGAATATTAAGTTTTATGCTTTCCAAAGAATAGCACCCTTCAAGATCAATATCGATTAATGTAGGTTTTGCCAACGTAAAGTGCATTGTCAATATTGATAAGTTGCGGTGAGATAACCAGTTTATCCGATTGCTATTTATTGGGTCTAACTTAACTAAAGAAAATATAATATGATTATATAACTTTAGAAGCATATGCTGGGTTATTCCATATGATGGATTGCAATAAATGTTATTTACCCAACGGAAAGGATATGAGAGTTGTATGAGATACAATTGGAAACGATTTCCTACCTAAATAACTATGTTTTGTGTAATCAGCCCAACGCTGACTTAAAACAAAGTAAAATATGGATCTCATTCCCACTAGAAAACCTTCCAACGGGGTTTTCCGAATCAAATGTCGAGGGTCATTTATTTGTTTTGAATAAAATAGTGGAAGCATTTTAATAAAAGTCCTTATTAAAATTATACAAATATCTTACATATCTTTGTAATTAAAACTTTATACAATACAAGTTATATTGTCCTTATGAAGGACAAGAATTTCAGAAAAGAGTTTCTGAATTGGTACACGAATGACGTAAATAATTCTTAGAAGAGTCAAACTAAAAGAATGAAGTGAAACTTCAATATTGTACATATTGTTATAGAAAGTCAAAATTTCTATTTCTACATCAAAAGTATATGATACAAGATGTTGAATCTCAATTTTTGAAAATAGAGATGCTTAAAGAATTAGAACATTGACTATAATTTTAAGTCAACACATATCTAGAATGAAAATTGTTTCATTGACAATGAGAGCTTATGCAATGACTTAAAATCGAGTTTGAAATGGAACACAATAATTGTTGTTGAATTCCATCTAGTAATAGAAGTAGTAATTGTATATCTTGTATTGACAAGATATGAATTGTAGCTTTGAATGATAAGACGGGTAATAGTCCTATCATTTAAGCAAAGTCTTCTATACTATTACTCCAAGTCAAGTAATGGACTAGGGTTCCATGATCTTGATAGGGTTATCTATAATAGTTGTGATAAGAGCCAAATAAGATTTGGACCTTAAATAAATATATCAAGAGAATTGTTGTTTAGTACAAATATTCGATGTGTCAATAAAATGTCACATGACCTATTTGAACAATATACATGAGATGTATGTCGACCACTAAACATATTTGGTATATTGAGTTTATTTTACTTCATTAACATTGATGATTAAAATCATTAGATGTTGATATGTGTGTGACACAAATTAGAAATCTTTGAATCTGTCAAAGAAATCCAACAGTAAAGTAAATAATAACTAGACGAAGTCATATGAATAAGTCATATTAGTTAATGAATATAATGACTATTTTATCACATCATGTTTGACATGATATCATTTAAAGATAGTTTAATTATATATTGACTCTTTCTAAAAATCTCTTTACTTATAGTTAATCTTCACCCACAATTAGTTTCCCCTTTTAAAATGATCATAAAGACTATATGCGATATGGAGGCAAGAGCACCAAGTTTGTCTTTATGCGAATTTTGGATTAAAATTTATTAGATAAATTTAATTCCAAATGAATGAATAAATAAGTGGTAGTATCGTAAAGAAAGGGATATTGGTCCTATATCACTCTTAAGGACAAAAGTTGTTTTGTTGCTAGGTTTGAAACATTCCTCTAGTGGGAGTGTGTCTCTAAAAGAGACAGTGGGAGTGATATAGAACTTGAATAAATTCTGTTGGAACAAAGTGGGTCCAACATGAACCTTTAAGATTTTAAGTGGTTTTGATGATAACAAAGTATTAAAATTGCAATTGGTATTACTAATGATTATTCTAGTGTGCAGAATTATAAGTTAAAATTCATTCAGAAGCACTATGAATAACAAGAGAGAAGCCAAACTATGAAGCTCTGAAAGCGTATCGCTGTTCATCAGAAGCTTAAATTTTGCGTGCTGAAGATAGTGCTTCTAAGGACCAAAAAGCCAGACTCTGAGAAGTTCAGAAGCTGAAGACCTTAAGAAGCTATGATAACAACATCAGAAGCAAAAGGAATTAACGTCACTCAAGAACTGACAGAATCAGAATCAATGATTGAAGAACAATCTACTTCAAGGCTCTGTCACATCCACAGGAAGGAATATTCGTTGGTACAACGTTAACCTTATCCATAAGTGGAGCGCATTTGAGGATCGTACTATCGTACTATTATTACTCAAAATGGATGAGTGATAATTCAAATAGCAAGGTAGTGGAATTGGATTTCCTTGCCAAAGAAGGCAATGTACAACTATCAATTGTACGAGCAAATTCCAGCTGGCACCTTATCTCTCTGCAACGGTCATCACTCTCGATTGTAGTATAAATAGAAGACTCAAATGGAAGAAATGACTACCGTTCTTTTACTGCGTTTAAGGCTCTGAAGCATTCTGACATTATTGTTCTATCTGTCATTCAAGTCTTAAAGCAATTTGCGTTGTATTTTGTAAACACCTCTGATAGTATATCAAGTGTTCCCTAACATTCATTCTTTGTATTAAGTGTGTTTGAGAAGTCTCTTGTTAAGTGTAACTTGAGCATTTGAGAAGTCTCTTGTTAAGTGTAACTTGAGCATTTGAAAAGCCTCTTGTTAGTTGTAACTTGAGCATTAGAGAAGTCTCTTGCTATTGTGTTTGAGTATCTTGTAATCTTATAAGATTTAGTTAGAAGCCCTTGGAAGTGCAAGGGGACTGGACGTACTCTCGTTTTGTGAGAGGAACCAGTATAAATTTCTGTGTCTTTCTCTCTCTCTCTCTCAGCACCCTTCTCTTACTTTGTGTTTATATCCGCTGCAAACATAGTTTTATTTGAGAAAAAGTTTTAATTTTTAAAACATAATTCAACCCCCCCTTCTTGTGTTTTTCCACCTTCAATTGGTATCAGGAGCTAGGTCTGTTGCCTAACTCACCTTAAAGTGAAACAGTAAAGATCCAGGAGGAAAAACATGTCTGCTGAGAAGAACAACAATGAGGTTCCTTTCGACTATGACTCAAACTCTCGTCAAAGAAGGTCATCTGATAAGGTTCCTTTCTTCAACGGAACTGAGACTAGCTACCCTTTCTGGAAAACCAATATGTATAGCTATATCATGAGTATTGATTGTGATTTATGGGACATCGTAGTAGATGGAGTTAACTTTGAAAACATGGACTTAGAAGGAGTAGTTAGTTCTCAGAACAGGAAATCTTTTACACCTACTCAAAAGCTAGAGTACAAGAAGCATCACTCTATAAAAGGAATGATGACTAATGATATCTCACATGATGAGTACCTTAAAATTGGAGATAAAAGAACTGCAAAGTCTATTTGGGATTCTTTAAAATCCAAGTATGAGGGCAATAAACAAGTTAAGGAGGCAAAGGCTAACTTGTTGGTACATCAGTATGAGTTGTTTAAGATGAAGGATGGAGAGGACATTGAAACTATGTTTTCACGGTTTCAAATTCTAGTCTCTGGACTTCAAGTATTAAACAAAAGTTATACAGAAGCTGATCATGTGAGAAAGGTACTCAGAAGCCTACCACCAAAATGGAGATCCAAGGTGACTGCTTTTCAAGAGTCTAAGGATTTGGATACTGTATCCCTTGAAAGCTTAATTAGTTCATTAAAGAGTCATGAGATGGAACTAATAACTGATGAATCAACCAAGAAGATGAAAGGGATAGCCTTAAGCTCTAAGAGCTCATCAAAGGCTCTGAAAGCTAAGATTATAGAATCTGAAGATGAGGCTTCTGAAGAGGGTCAAGAAGTTGGATCTGATGATGAAGAAGAGATGGTGCTGATGGCTGCTAAGGTTTCACAATGGGCAAAACGAAGCAAGAAATATGCAGGCAAGTTTGGAGGATCTTCCAAGAGACTTAGTGCTGCTAAAGACAAGAAGGAAGATCAAAGCAAGTGTTTCAAATGCAACAAGCGTGGTCATTTCATTGCTGATTGTCCAGAAAACAAAGGTAGATCATCAAAGCAAAGCTCTAGCAAGGAAAGATATAAGAGTAAAGTCAAGAAGAGCTTTCTGGCAACATGGGAAGATCTTGACAAAGACTTAGACTCAGATGGTGATGAGGAAGCAAATCTAGCACTGATGGCAACTACCTCTGACAGAGAAGACTCTGAAGCAGAATCAGACTCTGAAGATGAGGAAGAGGTAAATGCCAAACTATCTAGAACTGAATTAGTAGACTCTCTTAAAGATGCCTTAAAAATGCTCACTAAAAAGGCAGGTGAATGTAAGGTCTTGAAAAAGGCTTACAATAACCTGATTGAGAAAATGAACATAATAGTTGAAGAAACTGAGTCTCTAAGAAGTAGAAACTCATTTATGGAAACTCATTATGTTTATGATGATAAGGTTCCTCCAGAACATGAATTTGTTCTGCAAGAATTCCTTATAAATGGCATGAAGAGAAGTAAGATAGCTTCCTTAATATACCATGTTAGTAGAAGCAGAGGTGAAGGTCTTGGATTTTCTCGTTTTAAAGATAATCCATTATTTTCTAAACCCTCTAACAGTGATGATTTAAAACCTAAGGTTGTATTTGTTAAAAGCCAATCAGAAGCAATAGTTATACCAGAATCTGAAAAAATAATTGTGTCAGAAGTCAAGAAGTCTCAGACTCTGAAACCTTCAGAGCCTAAGATCTCCAAACCTCAGACCAATGTCAAAATGAATAAAACTCTGGTATATTCTAAAGCTAAGCCCAAGAGTTATACAAAGCCTAAAAGCTTTTCAAAATGCTTCAATAACTCTAGAGCTCCTGATAGGCCTTATAAACAAAAACAATCTAAGGTAATGAGAACTAACTCTAAAGGACCCATAAAAGTATGGGTACCAAAGTCTGAGATTGTCTTTGCAGCAGATCTGCACTCAAAGAAGGCCAGAGCAGCATTCCTGGTACCTGGACAGTGGCTGCTCACGACATATGACAGGAGACAAGCATATGTTCCAAACCCTGACTCTGAAAGAGGGAGGAACTGTGGGATTTGGAGGAAACCAAAAAGGGAAGATCACTAGTACGGGTACAGTTGGTAATTCTTCTCTCTCTATCAAAGATGTTTGGTTAGTTGATGGCCTCAAACATAATCTATTGAGCATTAGCCAATTTTGTGATAGTGGATTCGTTGTTAAGTTTAATAGAGATGCATGTACTGTAATCAGAGAGTCTGATGAGTCTGTAGTGTTCAGAGGCTTAAGGAAAGGCAATGTTTATAAAATTAATTTGTCAGAACTCTCAGAGCAAAAGATAGTTTGTCTTCTATCTTTGAATGATGAGAAATGGGTCTGGCATCAATGCTTAGGTCATGCTAACTGGAGATTAATCTCTAAGCTTAGCAAACTAAGCTTGGTTAAAGGACTACCCAATCTTAACTATCATTCAGATGCTCTGTGTGGTCCGTGTCAGATTGGAAAGATTTCAAAAACTTCTTTTAAACCTAAAAACATTGTCTCTACCTCAAGACCTCTTGAATTGCTTCACATTGATTTGTTTGGTCCTGTAAGTACAGCCTCAATCAATGGAAAGAAATATGGACTTGTTATTGTTGATGATTACAGTAGATGGACTTGGGTTAAATTTCTTAGAGTGAAAGATGATGCATATGATGTGTTTACCATCTTCTGCACACAAGTACAAAGTGAGAAGAGTCTCAAGATCTTAAAGATCAGAAGTGATCATGGGGGTGAGTTTGAAAACGAACCCTTTGCAACCTATTGTGAAGACCATGGAATTATTCATGAGTTCTCAGCTCCTAGAACACCACAACAAAATGGTGTTGTAGAGAGAAAGAACAGGTCTTTACAAGAGATGGCAAGAACCATGATGCATGAGACTAATCTTGCTAAGCACTTCTGGGCAGAAGCTGTGAACACAGCTTGTTATATTCAAAATAGGATCTATATCAGACCTATATTGAATAAAACAACATATGAACTCTTTAAAGGAAGAAAGCCCAACATTTCTTATTTTCATCAGTTTGGATGTACCTGTTACATTCTGAACAATAAGGCCTACAAAAGAAAATTTGATGCCAAAGCTTGTAAGGGAATCTTTATAGGTTACTCTGAACGCTCAAAGGCATACAGAGTGTATAATTCTGAAACTAACACAGTGGAAGAATCTATACATGTTAGATTTGATGACAAAGAGCCTGACAGCAAAATGTCAGAGCAAGATGATAGCTATGCAGGTGTTCCATATCTATATAACAATCCAGAACCTGAGAAAGCATCAGATGCAAATGAAACTTCAGAAGCTGTATTGGAAGAAGTCTCCGAAGAAGCATCTCCAATAGAAGCATCTGAAGGACATGATGATATCTCAGAGGATGATACCCAAGCAAGTGCTGAAACTAATGAAGTTCCAAAAAGAAAATTCAAATACAAATCATCACATCCAGAAGATCTTATTCTTGGAAACAAAGAAAGTCCAAGAAAAACAAGATCAGATTATCAACAACATGATTCACTTCTAGGACTCATATCCATGATAGAACCTAAGAATGTTGATGAAGCTCTTTCTGATGATGGATGGATTGTAGCAATGCAAGATGAGCTCAATCAATTTCAAAGAAATGATGTGTGGGATTTAGTACCAAGACCAACACACAAGAACATCATTGGAACCAAGTGGGTATTTAGGAACAAACTAAATGAACAAGGTGAAGTGGTACGAAACAAAGCTAGACTAGTAGCACAAGGCTACAGTCAGCAAGAAGGCATTGACTTCACTGAAACATTTGCTCCAGTGGCAAGACTGGAAGCAATCAGGTTATTGTTATCATATGCAGTTAATAATGGAATAACCTTATACCAAATGGATGTTAAGAGTGCCTTTCTAAATGGTGTCATTTCTGAAGAATTATATGTCAAACAACCTCCAGGATTTGAGGATTTGAAAAACCCTGAATATGTTTATAAACTTAAGAAATCACTCTATGGTCTCAAACATGCTCCAAGAGCTTGGTATGAAAGACAAAGCAATTTCCTTTTAGAAAATGGTTTTCAAAAAGGTCAGATTGACAATACATTATTCAGAAAGACAACTAAGAAAGACATCCTAATTATTCAAATATATGTGGATGATATAATTTTTGGTTCAACTAATGCTTCTCTTTGCAAGAATTTCTCCAAGCTTATGCAGGATGAATTTGAAATGAGTATGATGGGTGAACTAAAATTCTTTCTTGGAATCCAAATCAACCAAGGGAAAGATGGCACTTACATTGATCAAAGCAAGTATACAAAAGAGCTTTTGAAGAAGTTTAATCTTGAAGACTGTAAGATAATGTCAACACCCATGCATCCTTCAAGCAGCTTAAGCAAGGAAGAAATTGGAAGCAAAGTAGATCAGAAGCTGTATAGAGGTATGATTGGTTATTTACTCTATCTAATAGCTTCTAGACCAGATATTTTATATAGTGTATGCTTGTGTGCAAGATTCCAGTCAGATCCTAAAGAACCCCACTTAACTGCTGTTAAGAGGATCTTTAGATATCTGAAAGGAACTACCAATCTAGGACTTCTTTATAAAAAATCCCTAGATAGTAAGCTAGTTGGATTCTGTGATGCTGACTATGCTGGAGACAAGATAGAGAGAAAATCCACTAGTGGAAATTGCCAATTTATTGGTGAAAATCTCATATCTTGGGCCAGTAAGAGACAAACAACTATTGCTTTGTCTACAGCAGAAGCAGAATACATCTCAGCTGCTAAATGCTGCACACAGCTTCTCTGGATGAAATATCAGTTAGATAACATAGCTGAAAGTAGTATTCCACTATATTGTGATAATACTGCTGCTATTCATTTATCTAAGAATCCAATTTTGCATTCCAGAGCTAAGCATATTGAAATTAAGCATCATTTTATAAGAGATCATGTTCAAAAAGGAACAATAAATATTCAATTCATTGATACGGATCATCAATGGGCTGATATATTTACCAAACCTTTGGCTATTGAACGCTTTGATTTTATTAAAAAGAATTTGAACATGCATTTTATCTCTGAAGAAAACTAACTCTGAGATGCAAAATAGAATTAGGGTCTGAAGCTCTATCAGAGCCTCTAATAATTCAGAAGTCTCCTGTGGGAAGTCCTGAATAAATGGGTTCTGAAGAGCAACAGGTTCTGATGAGGTGTCAGAAATAAATGAGTTTGCCTCTGAACTAAACGGAAACGAAACGTTTAGTACTAGTTAGTGTACAACAGTTGTCTGTACACGCGTCAGCTGTGATTAAGTCTCTCCAACACGTGTCTAGATCCTGATGGGTAGAGAACAATTAATGATGATAATGGCAGTTAATTCTATTATTTAATTTTAAACTGTTCGCGCTCCCTCCCAAGGCTTGCTTTTTCTGTGTATGTGTGCTATTTGCTATTTATATGTCATTTCACTCACATTGCACAACTTTTACACATAATCACTTCCTACACAAACCTAAACCTCAGAAATTCCCAAATCTCTCTGCTTCTTAATCTTCTGTAATCATGGCTGCTCGACCTTCAAACGAAATAGTTCAACGTCCATTCAACCCCGTCTTACCACCAGTTATTGATCTGTCGTCTCAAGCACGACTCGTCTTCGAAGATAATGTAACCGATGCTGGTCCGGAATCGTTTGAGTTCGTTACAGAGAAATTTGTTGATTTTGAGAGTTTCAAAGTAAACGGGATTGACATTCAAAGTTTATTCTAAGATCAACAATGGAAGAACTACTTTGAGATGCTGAATGGGTTTGTTTACTATGATATTGTCAAGTACTTCTGGCAAAAAGCAACCATCTTTGACAAGTTCAGTGCTGATGAAGAAGTTAGGAAGATGATAGAGAAAGATAGTTCTCTGAAAGGAAAAACAAGGAGTCAACTTGGTTTAAGACCTTATAAAGGAAAAGAGATTAGGTCAAACATCATGGGAATCAATGTTCTTATTACTCAAGAACATATAGCAAAGATTTTGGGTCTGGACAACGAAGGAGAAAACGTGGATGAGTATGGTGAGAAGAGTAAGCATATTGAATCCATTAAGAAGGATTTATTCCTTCCTGGTAGTTCAAACAATGATTTTGGCAAAGCAAAATTCATGAGGCAAAACTTCAGCTTTGCTTTCAAAGTGTTTCTTGCCTCCATCATCACTAGAGAAGGAGGATATGATACTATCTTTATACCACACAGGCACTTCATCTGGTTTATGTACAAGAAAGTGAAGATAAATCTGGCAAAGCTTTTGTTTGATCATCTATGTTTTACTATATCCAAGAGCAGAACCAAATCACCTTCCATAATCCATCATCCAAGGTTGATTTCAGAAATCATTCGTCAAACAAAGCTTATTCAGATTGTCAGTACCAACGAGAAACTTAGAGTTTTAATACTGCTAAGTATGATGCAAGTGTTCTGGTAAACATGAAGCTGAAAACAAAAGAAGAGCTGAAGACAGCCAAGAGTCCTCTGGAGGCAGTTTATGAAAAGTACTTCTGGTGTGATGGTTTTCCAACCATATCAGAATTTGATAATGATGATGTCATCAAGAACTTTTTGGAGCTAGTAAGAATAGATTCTGGAGTAAGAGTGCCCAGGAGCATGGTAGTTGGTGTACCAAACTGGGATATTTTCAAAGGCCCAAAGCAGATCACAAAGTCTAAGAGAAAACCTCAACCTATTGAACAAGAAATTGTTGAGGAAGGCTCCAAAGAACAATCTGGAGATAAGAATGATGCTGTTGATGTTACTGATCAAGCAGATAGTGGTGCTGAAAGATTGGCCACTGAAGAGAATGAAGAAGTCACTGAAGAGCAAGTGGCTAAGATAGCTCAGAGAAAAGTTGTTCAGAAGGAAAGAAGATCAAAGAAGAGGAATGAGACGCCTGAAGATGCAGAAGAAGATCAACCTGCCAGAGCTCTAAAAAGGAAAAAGACAGTTGTTTCCAAAAAGAAAGCTGCTGACACGTCCAAAGGTAAAATTTCTAAGCCTAATACTGATAGCGCTTCTAATGCTCAACCTCTCAACCAATCACCTCCTATAGACTTTACAAAGCCTATAAATATGATTCCACCATCTCCACAACCCTCATCATCGTCATCATCTTCATATGAAGGGACTTCTTCTGATACAAGCACTGATTCTTCAGAGCTTATTGAAAAACTTAATAAAATTCAGAAGGAGAAACCTAAGAAAAAGATCCCTGTGAAAAAGACCCTCAAGAAACCCAAAAACAACTCACCAGAAGAAGAAAATATTACCATTGACACTTCAATCCTTGACCAACCCACCAACACAACAAAAAAATCACCTACAATTCTTGAACACCTCTCCACTCACCTATCTGGTGATGCCTTTACCCACTCTAACACAAACTCACCAAACCAATTTCACTTTGTAAATACTTCTTCTGATCTACCTCTAGATCCACCAATTCAAGAACCACCAATTCAAACACCACCTTCCTCCCTTGCTGACATTGAACAAGAAGATCCACCCACTTTCACACCAGTTCAGGATGAAGTTATGACTCATTCTGAACGTACCACTGCTGAACCATCCACTCCACAACCTGAACCTTCCACACCTGAACCAACACCTGAACCACAAACACCACAATCAGAACCCATCTATGGTCCATCTTACAAACCCTTAACCATAGATGAACTTAGTCTACCTTCTGACTTTGCTCTACCCATTCTGGAGGATCTGCTAAAAGCAGAAATAAATGTTGATGATTAAAAAAATAAATAGCATTTATTGGAGATGAAAAACGACAAAGGTAAATAGAAGGATGCATTTCATTGATGGTCAAACATGATTTAGTACATGGAATGGTAGCACACTAAAGGTGTAACTCCACATAATGAGTAAAAGAAATGAAAATGGCATTAAGAAAAAAAATTGGAAATTCCCATTGAGTCATGACGACCGCTACTTTCTTAATAACCCTAAGTCCACAACGCCTTGCTTCTGAGGATGGCGAAAGAATTGGTTCTTCAGTTGATGTTAGGAACAAATTGTCCTGATGCAGTTACTTGCCTTTTTCCTTTTCCCAACTTTTGCCTAAGTCGCCTTTTCAGGTTTTCGACATAGCGGGTTTTCTTTTGTTTTTTTATATCCCTAACTTTTGCCTGGACCGCTCTTTCGAGTTTTCAGTCCACCGGGATGCCCTTTTTTGCCTAAGTCGCCCTTTCGGGTTTTCAACTTAGCGGGCGTTCTTTTGTTTTAAGCATAGTATTTCTTGACTGCATCAGAGTTCACAGGGAGTGGAAAGTCCTCGCCGTCCATTGTTGTGAGAATCAAGGCTCCTCCGGAGAAAGCTTTCTTCACTACATAAGGGCATTCATAGTTCGGGGTCCACTTCCCACGCGAATCCTTATGTATGGGTAAAATCTTTTTGAGCACTAGGTCGCCTTCTTGGAACTCTCGAGGACGGACCTTTTTGTCGAATGCCTTCTTGAGCCTGCTTTGATATAACTGACCATGACATAATGCTATCATCCTCTTCTCATCGATGAGGTTTAGTTGGTCAAACCTTGCTTGGACCCATTCAGCTTCTTCTAGTTTTGTCTCCATTAGGACTCTCATTGAGGGGATTTCCACTTCGATGGGGAGGACTGCCTCCATGCCATAGACCAGCGAGAACGGGGTTGCCCCTGTCGAGGTACGAACCGAGGTCCTATAGCCATGTAAGGCAAATGGGAGCATCTCATGCCAATCTTTGTAAGTTTTCACCATCTTTTGAAGGATTTTCTTGATGTTCTTGTTTGCTGCTTCTACGGCTCCGTTCATCTTTGGCCGGTATGGTGAAGAGTTGTGGTGTTCAATTTTGAAACTTTCACACAGTTCTTTCATCATTTTGTTGTTCAAGTTGGTGCCATTGTCAGTGATGATCTTGTTCGGAAGTCCGTAGCGACAAATTATTTCCTTCTTGATGAATCGAACTACCACTTGCTTTGTTACATTGGCATATGAAGCAGCTTCAACCCATTTGGTGAAATAGTCAATGGCGACTAAGATGAAATGGTGTCCATTGGAAGCTCGAGGTTCAATGAATCCGATCACGTCGATGCCCCACATAGAGAAAGGCCAAGGCGATGCCATTACATTCAAGGGAGTTGGAGGTACGTGCACTTTATCAGCGTAGATTTGGCACTTGTGGCACTTCCTTGCATATTTGAAACAATCAGATTCCATGGTCAGCCAATAATAACCAGCCCTTAGAATTTTTCTAGCCATTGCATGTCCATTTGCATGAGTGCCAAAGGACCCTTCATGGATTTCCTCGATGAGCAAGTCTGCTTCAAATTTGTCCACGCACCTGAGAAGAACCATGTCGTGGTTTCTTTTGTAAAGCACATCCCCATTTACGAAGAATTTAGCTGCTAGCCGCCTCAAGGTCTTCTTATCCCTATTTGATATGTTTGCAGGATATTCTTGACTTTTGAGGTAGACTTTGATGTCATGGTACCACAGCTTGCCATCGGATGCCTCTTCAATCGATGAACAGAATGCCGGCTCATCTCTATGCTCTACCTTTATGAGTGGCTCTTCGTTGTGAAATTTCACTTTGTACATTGATGATAACGTAGCCAAAGCATCTGCCACTTGATTTTCTTCTCTAGGGATATGATGGAAGGTGATTTCATCAAAGTACTTTGTGAGCTTCAAAACATGGTCACGATATAGAATCAGCTTGGGATGACGGGTTTCTCATTCTCCTTTTACTTGATAAATGACTAGAGCCGAATCTCCATACACTTCCAAGATCTTAATTCTCAGATCGATGGCAGCCTTAAGTCCCAGGATACATGCTTCGTACTCAGCCATATTATTTGTGCAGTCAAAACATAGCCTTGCTGTGAAGGGGGTATAACCATCCTTTGGAGAGATTACAACTGCTCCAATCCCGTGCCCCATGATATTATATGCACCGTCGAATGCGAGCTTCCATCGAGCTCCTGGTTCGGGTCCTTCATCATCTCCTATGACCTCATCGTCATTTACAACCATAATATCCTCATCTGGGAAGTCAAAGCGCATGGGCTGGTAGTCTTCCACTGGTTGGTGAGCCAAGTGATCCGCTAGTACACTTACTTTGATAGCTTTTTGAGTTACATGCAGGATATCATACTCGGATAACAGCATCTGCCAACGGGCAATTCTTCCGGTAAGAGCGGGTTTCTCAAAGATGTACTTGATTGGATCCATCTTTGATACCAGCCATGTGGTGTGACAAATCATATACTGTCTCAATCGACGGGCAGCCCATGCCAGGGTGCAACAAGTTCTTTCTAGCAAGGTGTATCTGGTTTCACAATCAGTGAACTTCTTGCTCAAGTAATAGATGGCATGCTCCTTCCTACCAGTTTCATCATGTTGCCCAAGCACACATCCCATGGATTCATCCAATACTGTTAAGTACATAATTAGAGGTTTTCCAGGAACGGGCAGTATCAGGATGGGTGGTTCTTGCAAGTATTGTTTGATTTTCTCAAATGCCCCTTGGCAATTCTCATTCCATACGATGGCTTGATCCTTGCGCAATAATTTGAAGATTGGCTCACATGTAGCGGTGAGATGAGAAATGAATCTAGAGATGTAGTTCAATCTTCCTAGAAAACCACGAACTTCTTTTTCCGTATGAGGAGCAGGCATATCTTGGATTGCCCGTACCTTGTCAGGGTCGACCTCGATTCCTCGTTGACTAACGATGAAACCAAGTAACTTTCCGGATCTGACGCCAAATGTGCACTTAGCTGGATTGAGTCGCTGTTTGTATTTCCTTAGACGTACGAAAAGCTTTTGCAAATGAAGGATATGGTCTTCTTCAGTCTTGGACTTGGCGATCATGTCATCCACAAAGACCTCTATTTCTTTGTGCATCATGTCATGGAAGAGAGCCACCATTGCCCTTTGATAGGTTGCCCCAGCATTCTTCAAGCCGAAGGGCATTACCTTGTAACAATAAGTTCCCCACAGGGTGATGAAGGTAGTTTTTTCCATGTCTTCCGGAGCCATTTTGATTTGATTATAGCCAGAGAATCCATCCATGAATGAGAAAACCGCGAACCGGGCTGTATTATCTACTAACACATCGATGTGAGGTAACGGAAAGTCATCCTTGGGACTTGCTTTGTTCAGGTCTCGGTAGTCGACACACATTCGTACTTTACCATCTTTCTTCGGCACTGACACTATGTTAGCAACCCATTGTGGATCCTTTGCAACGGCTAGGAATCCTGCGTCAAACTGCCTTTTAACCTCCTCCCTGATCTTGAGTGACATGTCTGGTCTTGTTCTTCTCAACTTCTGCTTTACTGGCGGGCATTCTGGCCGGAGTGGCAGCTTATGCTCAACTATCTTGGTATCCAAACCTGGCATGTCTAAGTATAACCATGCGAACACATCTGCATATTCCTTCAAGAGTTCGACCAACTTCTCACGCTCTTTTGCCTTCAAAGATGACCCAATCTTCACCTCTCTTTTGTCATGTTCAGTTCCCAAGTTTATTAACTCCACATGCTCTTGATTTGGTTGTATCTCTTTGGAATCTTGCTCTAACAGTCTTGTCAACTCGTCGGAAGGCTCGCAATCACTTTCAGAATCCTCTTCAGCTTGGTTAACGGGGAGTTTAAGGTTATGCGGGATTGCAGCGATATCATGTTCAATGGGTTTATTCAAAGATCAGCATGTTTTTTATGATGATTTTATTTTAGAAGATGAACAGTAATAAAAATGAACAAAAGAAAAGAATGCCATTTTCTTAAAAGTAAATGTAGAAATGAAAGTATAAGGAGTAATGGAAAACAAAATGCTTTTTATTCATGATGATTCAACATCTGAAAATGAAAAAGGGGTGCCCTACAAAGTCATCCTTATGCCTTGGGCAGAACAAAAGAATTTGGAAAACATGATAAGAATTACTTTGAAAAAGAAAATATCTCTGGAATTTCAACGGTAGTCCAGTTGTTGAGGCTAAAATTTGGAGAACAACGATATGCCAAACAAGGTATCTTCCCATCATCTGAAACATCTTCAATGACAACTACTTGATCGTCACTAGCAAGCCCCGCCTTGTAGAAATTTTCTTGAATGTTGCCAAAGGGTGTCTTTGCAGCATCACCCTCTCCCATGGATGGTTTGTAGCCCAATCCATACTTGTCTCTCTTCATGGGCATATTCCACAACTGCTCACAAACTTTGGAGTCTTCTCCTTTAGCCAATAACTTATTATCCTTCCAAAACATAGTGGGGACCTTAGGTTTCTTAGCAAAATTAGCAAACCCCACCTTGTAGAAAGTTTCTTGAATGTTACCAACGGGTATCTTTGCAACGTCATCTTTTCCCATGGATGGTTTGTAGCCCAATCCATACTTGTCTCTCTTCATGGGCATATCCCACAACTGCTCATAACCTTTGGAGTCTCCTTCTTTAGCCAATAACTTATCATCCTTCCAAAAGATAGTAGGGACCTTAGGTTCCTTAGCATAATTTTCCTCAAACATTGCCACAGCATTGACGACCTATAAAGCTTGAAAAGCGGTTTCCAGATATTCTCCATTTGCTTCCACATATTGGAAAGAAGACAGCTGGCTTACAAATATGTCTTCTTCGCCAGCAACGGTGATCAATTTATCATCCACCACAAATTTCAACTTTTGATGCAAAGTGGATGTCACAGCTCCAGCCGCATGGATCCATGGGCGTCCCAACAGGCAGCTATAGGCTGGATTGATATCCATTACTTGGAAAGTGATATCAAAGGTGTGCGGACCTATTTGGACTGGCAGACAGACTTCTCCAATGATGGATCTCCTAGACCCATCAAAAGCTTTCACGATTAAAGAGCTAGGCTTCAAATAGACTCCATCAATAGACATTTTGTTGAGAGTGGTTTTTGGAAGAACGTTCAATGATGAACCAGTATCAACTAACACTCTTGCAAGGACAATGTCATGACACATTGTGGATATGTGTAATGCCTTGTTGTGAGCTTTTCCTTCCACGGGTAAGTCTTCATCATTAAAGCTTAAGCAACTACTAGTACCGATATTGGCAACAATCCCACCAAAACGGTCCACCGTAACATCTCGGGTTACATGCGCTTGATTCAACACTTTCAGTAATTCCTTCCTATGCGCCTCAGAGTTCAGCAGTAGCGAAAGGATAGATATCTTGGAAGGCGTTTGATTCAGTTGATCAACTATTTTGAATTCGCTCCTTTTGATGATCTTTAAGAACTCATCATCCTCCTTTGGTGTTGACTGATTGCTAGATTCTTGCCCTTTGTCTTGACTGAGCACTTCCTTCCTTTTCTGGCCTTCTACTACTACCTCATTGGTTTCTCTTCTAAGTTTTTCAGGTGCGAAGATTCGACCACTTCGGGTCATTCCACTGCCCTCAGAAATATGGGAAATACCATCCACCATTTTCATGGGTTCACCTTCCTCTCTTACTTCTGATTCACGAACAAAAGCAGTCACATCATAATTCCAGGGTACGACCTTGGAGCTTTTGTAAGGAAATGGCAATGAAACACAAACGACAACGGATTGTATCTGGTTCACGACTGGTTGAACGTCTCTTTTTTGATAAAGGATCTCGATAGGTTTCGGAACTCCTTCATTGCTTTCAAAATGTGGCTCAATGACCGAGACATCTTCCATCTTCCTTGCTCGACTGATTTGCAATATGCCTTGATTCATCAACTCTTGCATTTGTTTTTTGACCACCTGACAACCTTTTGGGCTCAAGGCGCATTCTTCACAATTGTCATGAGTTCCTTCGATCAAACCACATTTGGCCAACTTGGCATGAACCGTCAACAAGGGAGTTTTTACGTCTTCAATTCTCTTGATTTCATCAAAGTCCGCACTTTCCTCTATAGCATTGTCATTTGGGCCATTATAACCCGGTAGAGGATTGTTCTTCACATCGGGTCCCTTCTCTTTAAAGGACAAACTTTTGTTGTTGACTAGCTCTTGCACTTTCTCTTTAAGTGCCCTACAATCTTCAATGGAGTGACCAATTGCCCCAGCATGAAACTCACATTTGGCATTTGGATTATACCAATGTGGATATGGCAGTTCCAAAGGTCTAACATCTCGTGGCACCACTAAAGAATTCTTTATCAGGAGCGGCCAAAGCTGGCTGTACGAGATAGGGATCGGGTCAATCCGATTTGGCCTCTGATTGTAGGGAGGTCGATATTGATTCTGACCTGAGATTTGACTCCAATGATTTGGACGAGCAGGTTGATACTTGTAAGACCCAAGATTCCACTGTACAGTTTTCCTAAGGAACTTTAGTGTCGGCTAAGTTTTAGGGTTTTTAGTAGAACGGTTTTGTGTGTATCGTCGTATATATGAGAATTTTGCTGAAATTGAGCCTGTTTTGTGCTCGTGCGCTGTAAAGGCACAGACTTTTTTCTTGTAATCCTCTTTTGAGTATAAGAAGGTTGATGTGGATTCAGAATAACGAGATTTGGATTATTCTTGTTTTTGGAAAAACGAGTAGGATTTTACCCGCTGATGGAAAATCTTACTGCGTCTGTTTTAAGTGAGGTTTCGGATGGAAGTTTTATATATCTGCGCGAGTTAGGATATGTCCTGAGATTAATTTTCTAAGGTATGGAAGAAAATTACAGTCGCGGAAAAAGATTCGGCGATAAGTTTTGGAATGGAAAAACGATAGACGTTCTTTCCGTAGGTTTTCTGTTTTTGTGTTTTACGTTCGTCGCGACGCGCGAGAGCTGTGAGGCGAGGTGGCTTCTTGAAGCATAGAAAATATCTCGTGAGGATAGACTTGGATTGATCCAATGGCTAGGATTAAGTCTTACAACCTTTTTACTATTTGATCTAATGGCCATGAGCAAGCAAGACTTATGACTTAAGGAGACTTTTGGTCTTTGAGGAGACATAGAAAAATCACAATTCATTCACTCATTTTCCTTCTCTTGGCCGTGAACCACATATTTCTTTCCCTTCATCACCAAAATTCAATCCTTCACCATTTGTCTTGATCATAAGCTTGTTGGAAAGCTTGGAGTTGTGAGATTCTTCTTCTAAGGTAACTAGAACTTCTTCCCTTCTTCATAGCTTGCCAAACTCTTAGAGATTCATGAGATTTTTGGTTTATGTTCTTGAGAGAAATTTGTGAGAAATTGTTCATGATTGATTCTTATTGCTTAGAAGTTGTTTATAAGTGATTATCTAACATGTTTAGGCTTAGTAGTGATGCTTACCATGGTTAGATGTGATTCTCATGAGATTTTTCTTAGCAAGGGTTTTGAGAAAAAAAATGTATTGATCAAGAACATGAACTTTTAGTTAGTGATTTATGTCATGAATGTTGTTTACAAGCTTTTAAGTAAAATGGATGTGTGATAAGTGGTTTGGTTTTGAAAAATAGGAAAATTATTTTTGGTGTGTTCATGAGAAATTTAGGAAAACTCTTATGACTTGGGATTGTGTTTTGGAAATGTTTTGATTGTTCAATTAAATGATTTTGTGAGCTAAATGATTTATGCTATGGTTTTGAAATGGAAAATTTTAGGAACTAGCCATGCTTTGTTGTTCTTGGTCGTGGCACAATGTGTGTGTGTGAGCACTTGGCTTTCAAATTTTTAAGCCCTATGGGAAGGCATGATCATGGTTTTAAAATGAAGAATTAATGTGGTTTTGTTTTGAAAGAAAACTAGTAACTTGTGTTCTAAGTAAACAAGTTAATTGGTAAAGTTTTGAAAAGTGTTATGCTTTGATTTGAAATGGTTTTGGTGTAAGAGCTTGATCACTTTTGAGGAAAACTAGTGATGGTTTAAGTGTTTTAAACTATGTTTGATCTTAAAAACAATGATTTTGAAACTATTTCAATTCTGGCCGAAATTTACAAGGGCATTTAGGTCATTCTAAAATTGTTTTTGTGACCTAGAAACTTGAACATTTAATCCTCCTTTTCAAGACGAAGATTTTGGCGTATGGCTCGTCTCGATCGGATAAAAATTGAATGAGTTATGGCCATTTTATTTGAGAAGAAAAACTTGTAATTTGCGGCACAAGTAAACTTTTATTTTTGTGAAAATTTTCAAAGAGTTTTTGGTTTGTTTTCAAACGGTTTTAGTATGTGAAAATTGATTGCATTGGAGTTAGGAATCAAAGTGTTTCTTAGTTTGTTTTGAAACGAAACTATATTTCTTATAGCAAAAATAGTGTATTTAACTTCGTGAATTTTTAATCACTATGGGGAGAACTGGGAATCACTATCCGAGAGTGTTAGAAAGTACCTTAAACACCTCTAGAATTTTGGGAATAGGTTTCGTTTCAATAGAATACCGTGAGAGTATTTTATTGATATTACGCTGCTTATATTTTAGGAAGCGTGAATTGTAGAATTTCGCGAGAAAGGTTAACGGAAGCTTGCCGAGGTAAGGGCATCACTTTATTTCTGTCTTTTCAACTGGTTATGACATGCTTGGATTTCTGCTGTAATGCTTTGCTGTGTGTTTGGCATGTCTAGTTGATGTATTCTCGTGATGAGAACGTGTTTAAAATACTTACGCTGTTTACATATGATTATGAGAATGTATGTATGAACAGGTTGTTGGAATACATATGGTTGGAAATGTATGTATGTCGTTGTGTTTGATTTACATATATCTGTGTGATATGTAATTGTTGCATGAGCATGGATGGAACGTGTATGTCAGTTGGGACTACACGGGTGGATGTGTCTGTGTGACTCCGCCGGGGCTGTGTCTGTGTGACTGCCCTATGTATATGCGTTTCTTAGTTGGCGATAGCATCTGTGTGGCTATGTTCGCCTGGTGTTAGCATCTGTGTGGCTACACTTTTGAGGGGGTGACAGCATCTGTGTGGCTGACAGCATCTGTGTGGCTGGTAGCATCTGTGTGGCTATTTTCACCTGGTGATAGCATCTGTGTGGCATCACCTGCCCTTGTGGCTTTAGTGGGTTGGGCGACAGCATCTGTGTGGCTGGTAGCATCTGTGTGGCTATTTTCGCCTGGTGACAGCATCTGTGTGGCTGACAGCATCTGTGTGGCTGGTAGCATCTGTGTGGCTATTTTCACCTGGTGATAGCATCTGTGTGGCATCACCTGCCCTTGTGGCTTTAGTGGGTTGGGCGACAGCATCTGTGTGGCTGGTAGCATCTGTGTGGCTATTTTCGCCTGGTGACAGCATCTGTGTGGCTGACAGCATCTGTGTGGCTGGTAGCATCTGTGTGGCTATTTTCACCTGGTGATAGCGTCTGTGTGGCTTCACCTGCCCTCGTGGCTTTAGTGGGTTGGACCTACGATTCCGGAATTAAACTCATGCATCGTGGTAGCTAGGGTTAGTACCACGCATTGTAGAGGTTGCATTATAGGCTATGTGTGCATTGCTTATATGAACCCGTTGGTGGGAATTGCTTTGGTGGTTAAGAGTTTTCTCTTGTGTTTTGTGGAATTATTGTTATGTGTACAATCTTTCGCACCGGTTATATATATATATACTTTTATTTTGTGGTGACCCTTTCTTTCATTTGCGGGCTCATCCCACCCAGATGATGGGTTAGGTCGTGGTGACGACGGTGGCTGTTCCAGGCCCCAGTGAGATGTTGGAGTTTTAGCTTAGTTAGACTATGCGCCGGTGTGGGTTGTGCACCGTGCTTTTTGGGTTTAAGCATAGGATTCTAAGTTGTTTTGTTGTAAGTATTTGAATACTTAGACTTGGATTGAATTTATTCAGGAGTACACTTTGCTTGTCGAAGCACCTTATGGTGATGAGTTCTTTTGTATATTTGAATGCCGGCTCATTGAAAAATATTCTATGCGCACTCTGAGTGTTAGTTGAAAAAGAAAAAAAAAATTGCCTTTTTGGCCTTTGAAAAACGGGTTGTTACAATACTGAGGCCTCTGAGGTGTTGGTTGCTGATATTGCACAGGCGCTGCTGCGGCAACATAATACTGACCTTGATATGGTACTTGAAGAGCGGAGGGATGATAGGAATTTGCAAGCGGACGATAAGAATTCCGAGGATCAGTCATTACAGCATTGGTTTCTCCTTCTTTCTTCTTGGGGAAAGAGGTTGGAAATTTCTTTGCAATAGCTTGACCGTTTTGAGCATTTGGGATTTTTCCATTCTTTAGACCCAACTTTACCATCTCTCCAATGATGACCAAATCGGAAAAACCAGAGGAGGCGCTTCCTATCACTTTTTCATAGTATGGAGCTTGTAGAGTGCCTATGAAAATTCTTACAAGCTCCCTTTCAGACAAAGGTGGTTCAACTTGTGATGCTAATTCTCTCCACCGTTGTGCATATTCTTTGAATGTTTCCGTTCCCTTCTTGGTCAAATCTTGCAATTGCATCCTATCTGGTGCCATACCCATGTTGTATTTGTATTGTTTGACAAAGGCTTCTGCTAAGTCTTTCCAGGTCTGGATCCGACTCTTCTCGAGATGCATATACCAATTCAAAGAAGCTCCACTAAGGCTATCTTGGAAGAAGTGGATAAGGAGCTTATCATCTTGTGCAGCTGCACCCATCTTTCTGCAATACATGATCAAGTGATTGCGAGGGCAAGTCATCCTTTGTATTTCTCAAAATCTGGTACTTTGAATTTTGGGGGAAGCACCACATTTGAGACCAAACACATATCAAGTGCATCCAACCCAAATTCACCATGCCCTTCCATTGCTTTAACTCGTTCTTCTAAAGCAAGAATTTTCCCTCTAGATTCTTCATTTTCACCCGTTGTAGGTGGTCGTCCATCTAACGAAGGTTCGGTATACTCCCTTGGAGGGTTGGGAAAATGATACACCAAAAGTGGGTTTTCTGTTGAACCTTGAGGCATTGGAACACTCTCTTGTATCACAGGAGTTCCATTTGGATGAGGTACTGATGCTTGAGTAGGACGAGCCTGAGACGGACCACTTTCAATAGGATTCCCTAATTGCGGAGTTGTGTAGCCCGGAGGAAGACCAAATGGGGGCCAAATGGCAGCTGATGCAGAGACTGGCTGTGGCTCGGGGGTAACATTCTCCACCGGTGGAGGTTGCGGATCTTGCGCTCTATTGGCAATTTCTTGAAGAGTTTCCATCATTCGATCGAACTTCACATTCAGCTGGTCGATGTCTTGTCTCATGACCTCGTGGTTTTCCACAATCCCATCCATGATCCTTTGCGTGTTTTTTTGAGTGTAATACGAATGTCGAGGAGCGGGCTCTTGGAGCAACTGTTTTCTTGGTTTTCTGGCTATGGTGAAGTTTTACCTGGAGTTTTGGAGGGGGAATGAAATGAGTTTTTTACATATATATATATATATATATATATATATATATATATATATATATATATATATATATATATATATATATATATATTTTTATGAGATGCATGTATGTAGATGCATGGAAATGCATGAGTATGCAAAAGTTTTTTTTTATTTTATTTAAAGGGAATTTCAAAGTTTTTTGCATTTATCGTAAGCATTCAGAATATACGAGAACAAACAAAATTATAAAATAAAAAGGGTAGGACCCAACACTTGATTTTCATTCCATAATAAAGGCATAGTACAAAAAGTCTTAAAGGTCAAATACAATTAAAGCTTAGCCTTATGGGCCTTGATTTTCATTCCAAAATAAAGGCATAATACAAAAAGTCTTAAAGGCCAGATACAATTAAAGCTTAGCCTTACGGGCCGCATCTAAACTAGCTTTGAATTCTTTCAACATGATTCCACAACTTTCGACAAAATTGAAAACAGCAATAGGTGTGTTGTTGGGAAACATCACAGTAGAGGCCCTCTTATGCATGCTAGGAATGCCTCGAACCACATTGTTTGCAAACTCCGCTAGATTAGAGAATTCCGCCTTCCATTTTGCGGCTTCTTGGTATTGCTCTTGGATGATAGTTTGATCTTGGCTTGAGAGTTCCCTCACATGATGGAGTTGACTTTCCAAATGTCGGACTCGATCTTCCAAGACTTCAAGGTCACGCTTTTGTTGTTCTTCATGATCCTTGAGATTCCTCAAATCCATGAGTAGATTTTCCCAATTAGCAGAGAGATTTTGGAGTTTCCTATCGGCTTCTTCTCGACGTTGGCGCTCATTGGATGCAATGGTTTGTGATTCTTTGAGTATTGCAGTCAGATTCAAGATTCGGGCTTCAAATCCTTCTCTCATTCCCTTTCGCTCCTTCAAAGTACGATTCCAAAGATCCTTCCAATCACTGATTTCCTTCCAAGCTTGTTTCAACCGATCATTGCCTTCCTGAATTTTGTTTGTGACCCCTTCCAAACATTCATCTACTCGCTCTTTTTTTGCCCTCTCTTCTTCGACCATCTCATCGCTTCTTTTAAGTTGCTTTCTCCTCTCTTCAAAGTGGAACTTGAACTTATTGCGTTCATAGGAAGTTTGATGGATTTGTTGTTGTAAATCTTCTTTTTCTTTCTCAAGGCGCTTGATGGTTGCCTTGAGCTCATCAACTTCTTCAACAGAGGTAGGTATTGGATTTGGTGGGCTAGGTTGAGATGAAGGGATAAGGATGAAAGGAAGCCCAATCTTCTTGACGCACTCTTTGATCCATTGAGAATAAGGTTCCTTGACCGCGATGCCCCTCATTCTTAGCTCGTTCCCTTTAGAGTGCACTTGTGCCCATGATCGAATAACCTTCTGAAGTGTACTTGGATCATTTGTATTTGTATCATCGAGCACAAATTCCTTCAAAACCTCATCATCCGGTTTCCGAGACATATGATATCCAAGTTGCCTTATGGATAGCATTGGGTTGTAATTGATGCAACCTCTTGACCCTATGAGGGGTACATTGGGAAAGTCTCCACAACTGATGATTACTTTGAAGGTGGAAAAACACAAGAAGGGGGGGTTGAATTGTGTTTTAAAAATTAAAACTTTTTGCTTCTTAAAGAATGAAATGCAACGGATTAAACACAAATACAAAGAGGTGCTGAGAGAGAGATAAAGAGAGACACACAAAATTTATCTTGGTTCCCTTCACAACTTGAAGGTACGTCCAGTCCCCTTGTTACTAATAAGAGTTTTTCACTATAATCTTCACAAGATTACAAATTGCTCAAGCACACTTGCAAGAGACTTATCAGATGCTCAAGTTACAATTAACGAGAGACTTCACAAATGCTCAAGTTACAATTAACAAGAGACTTCTCAAACACACTTAAAACTAAGAATGAACGATTTAGGGAACACTTGATATACTATCAGAGGTGTTTACAGAATACAACTCAATTTGCTTTAAGACTTTGAATGACAGATTATACAAGTTATGTCAGATTGCTTCAGAGCCTTAAACACAGTAATAGAACAGTGGTCATTTCTTCCATTTGAGTCTTCTATTTATACTTAGAGGAAGATGATGACCGTTGCAGAGAGATTTGTGCCAGCTGGAATTTACTCGTACAATTGTGATAGCTGTAGTTGCCTTCTTTGGCAAAGATATTCAATTCCACTACCTTGCTGTTTGAATTATCACTCATCCATTTCGAGTAATAATAGTACAATAGTACGATCCTCAAATGCGCTCCACTTGTGGATAAGATTAACGTTGTACCAACGAATATTCCTTCATGTGGGCTTGACAGAGCCTTGAAATAGATTGTTCTCCAATCATTGGTTCTGATTATGTCTGTTCTTGAGTGACGTAAATTCCTTTTGCTTCAGATGCTGTTGTCATAGCTTCTTGAGGTCTTTTAGTTTCTAAATCCTTCAGAGCCTTGTTTTATCCTCAGAGTCACTTTCTTCAGCATGCAAAATTTAAGCTTCTTATGAACAGTGACATGCTTTCAGAGCTTGTTTTGACTGAATTCTCTGCTATTATTCATAGTGCTTCTGAATGAATTTTAACTTATAATTCTGCACACTAGAATAATCATTAGTAATACCAATTGCAATTTTAATACTTTGTTATCATCAAAACCACTTAAAATCTTAGAGGTTAATGTCAGACCCACTTTGTTCCAACAATCTCCCCCTTTTTGATGATGACAAACTAAAGCATTAAAATTCAATTGTTGTTGATTTAATTTAATTATGTTGACTTCAGGTTTCAAAGGTTTGCAATCTTCCCCTGAGTCTGATAATCCATAGGGTTAGGTTTGTAAGCTCCCCCTAAGTTTTATCCATAATTAATTAAAACAGTTTAAGAGCCAACTTATTAACTTAAAATAAATTTTCATATTTGTCTCTCAGAAGCAGAGGTTTGTAAGCTCTTCTCCTCAGAGTCTGATAATGCTCAGAAGAGGTTTGCACGCTCTTCTGACATTGTCTATGAGATTTATTTTAGGTTATTAAGTTTTCTCCCCTTTCAATAACGTTCAGAATGAGAAGGAATCAGAAGAGATAAAATTTGATTCAAAATGTATATAACATAACAGTTTCAGATCTTTTGAGCAGCATTAGAATCAATCAACATTAATTTTAACGCTATCCTTACTCCCCCTTTTGGCATCAGTCAAAAAGACACAGAAAACCAAGCAGTCAAACGCGCCATAACAAGGTAGTCAAGTCAAAAAGTGGTGACAACTAAATTCATTTAATGAATTGTGTTGAATACCGGCCTGACAAGAGAGCTTGATGGCACTATAAAAAGAGATGATTTCTCTCATTTTACTCATCCAGAGTAATCAAGTAACATCAAAAGAAAAACACACAATGGAAAGGCAGGTTACCAAGGATGCTTCAGGCTCAAAAAGAGAGAGCAAGAAGGGAGCAGAGCCCTGGCGCTGCGAAGAAAACAGGCTACGTTGTGAGCGAAACAAGCAAGAACTTAGATCGACAGAATCAGAGAGAGAAGAATTGGGCTCTGATCTGGAGGAGTTCTTATGGACATATGATGATGATGCTACATACGAAGATTATAGAGCTGAGGTTCAGAAGGCCACTGAAGAATTGCTCTCAGTTCTTAGGGAGAAATATAAGAGATTAGATGCAGAGGCTTCTGAATCTAAGTCTAAATCTAAGTAGAGTTTCACTTATCATATGTAATAAAGATCCTTTTTAATTATAATAAAAAAATGTTCCTGCTATAAATTTCTTTCTTTTGAGCATGCTTTCTTTTTATATACCTCATTCCTATCGTCAGAAAACCAGTTACCAGACACGCTTCATACGGTATCGTTGCCCCGCTGTTAAACAGGCGTTAATACTAAGAAGCTATTTCATGAGTAAACATGAGTACTGATGAGGAGGGCTCTTAGGTTTTGAAAAACCTAGTCTATTAGTTTAAAAACTGAGATGCTCTCCAGCACCTCTCACTAGAGCCAAAATCCACAAGAGTACCAGACAATATCAGGGTATATAGAGAAGCGAAATTTTGAAATACAAAAAAAATAAACAAACAACCAAACAAACAATATAAACACAAGCACACAAGAATGGATAAATGAACTGTAATAAAGGAACAAGATAAAGAAAATTATCCAAAGATTACATAAGAACCAAAAACAAAAGTCAAAATAAACAAGACAAGTGCACAAATATAGGTTATGGTTTCTTAATATCTGATATGGCCTTGAGAAGAGTTTGCATCATGGCATCCATTCTTTTGTGTGTAGCTTCCTCAGATGCAGCAATGGCAGATGTCAAGTCAGATCTCAAATCAATTCTGAGTACATCTATCTCATCCTTTATTTCTTCAGCTAACTCAGTTCTGATGTTGTCTAAGGCCATTTGAACAGTAGGAGGAATAGGAGTTGATGGAGAACCTGGTTCAAGTTTTGGAGAAGCAGGAGGAGTTTTGTCAATAATAGGAACTTTTCCCTTATCAGAAGCTTCACCAACTTGGTTCTGATCAGCCATCTCAATGTCTTCTGCAAGCTGAAACTGCTCAACCATTTCAATATCTTCAGCAGCTTGAATTTCCTTAATCTTGTTGGTTTCAATAGTAGCAATATGTACTCCCATATTTACCAACAAATTGAGGGCCTCTTGATCAGCCAGCCTCTTGTGTTCAATCTCCGCTAACCTCTTCTGTTCTGCTTCAGCAACTATCCGAGCCTGCTCAGCTTCAACAAGCTTAAGATATTCAACCTCTTCTGAGACCAAAACATTAGCATTTGCACTAGCAGTTCTGAGACTTTCTTCTATGGCAGTCAGAAGATTCAGTCTGTTTTGCTCTTCCACATGATTGTAATAAGTAAGTCTTGGAGCACGTGACCTCTCAACAATATCAAACAAATTTCTGATAGTAGCCATTCCCCTACCCTGTATCTTGCTCTTCAGATGAGTACCTAGAATTCTTAAGGATTGACTAAACAGGTACTCCATCTTTCTGACTTCAGCATCAATGTCAGAAGGGAAGACAAGAGCTTCTTCATCCATCTGTTTAAATCTCTTGAACCTAAGACTAATAGCATTATTTAATAGCTCAAGATTTGGTTCAGAAGCAGAGTTGAAGAAGGGTTTGGTTGGGTCAAAGGGAATGGTTGGTTCTGGTTTCTTTCTCTTAAGATCGATGATTTTGATTTTGCTCAGGTTAGGTGGAAGTCTTGGTTCATCATCAATATCTATGGCATTTTTCAAGAGCTGCTCTTCTGCCTTAAAGATAAGGTCAACAAGCTCAGCAAGCTCTTCTTCATCTAATGGTTTATTGAGTGGGCCATAGATAGGTTCTGGAGTAGGTGCAGGGGATGGTTCAGGAGTGTAAATTTCAGGTGGAGGTGATGGTGGTTGTTGTTCAGGAATGTTATGAACTGGTGAGTGATGAGGTGATTTTTGTTGTGCTTGTTCTTCAGAATGAGCAATTGTTTCATCCTGGACTGGTGTGAAGGTGGGTGTATTTTCTTGTGAAATGTTATCAAGGGATGAAGGTGGAGTTTGTATGGTTTGATTAGGTGGTTCTTGGATTGGTGGATCAGCAGCAGTGTTGATAAAAGAAAAATGAGGTGGTGAATTTGGATTGGAGTGAGTGAATGCATCTCCAGATAAGTGTTGGGTAAGATGGTCAAGGACAGATGGGGTGTTGGCAGGTTGATCAAGAATTGAGGTATCAATAATGATGGGGGGATCTTCATCAGAAGAGTTGTGTATGGGCTTCTTGGTGGTTCTTTTGATATGTTTCTTCACAGGTTTCTTTTTCTTTTCTTTCTCTTTCTCTTTCTATAATTTGTCAAGTTCAGCAATTAACTCAGTAGAGTCAATGCTAGAGTCAGAAAGAGTTTCATCAGATGATGATGATGATGATGATACATAGGTTGTGACAGTTATTTGGTTTGGTAAAATCATTGATATAGGTTTTGTTTCATCAATGGTTGATTTGGTTTGTTTTTGAGGAATTGAGGGTGGAAATTGAGAATTAAAAACTTGAGCTACATTAGGAATTCTATGAGTATTAGACTTAGAGGATTTACCTGTAGGTTTAGATGCTCTGGTTTTATTCTCTTTGTTGGCTTAGCAGGGTTCTGATCTTGCTCAGATGCTGGAGGCCTGTCATTTCTCTTCTTAGTCCTCTTCTCCATTTTATTTTGCAGAGCCTTCTCAGTAGCTTCTGCCTCCATTCTAGCTTTTTCTTCAGCATCATTTCCACTATCCACTTGTTCAGTCTCATCAGCATCATCCTTCTCTTGGTCCTGAGAACCTTCTTCAATCATTTCTTGTTCAGTGGTTCTTGGTTTCTTTCTTGACCTTGTGATTTCCCTTGGACCTTTGAAAATATCCCAGTTTGGGACACTGACAACCAATTTTCTGGGCATCCTTACCCCAGTTTCTCTTCTCACAATCTCCAAAAAATTCTTGATTACCTCCTCATTATCATGTTCTGATATGGTGGGAAACCCATCACACCAGAAGTACTTTTCATATATTGCTTGCAGAGGAGTCTTGACTTTGATGATTTCATCCTTGGTTTTCTTCTTCATGTTTACCAGCACATTGGCATCATACTTAGCAGTATTAAACACTCTAAGCTTTTCTTTGGCACTCAGAATGTCAGTGAGCTTAGTTTGCCTTATGAGTTCTGAAATCAGCCTGGGATGATGAATGTTTGAGGGTGACTTTGCTCTACTCTTGGTTATTGTTAAGCACAGATGTTCAAACAGAGTCTTGGCAAGATTAATTTTCACCTTCTTGTATAAGAACCAGATGAAATGTTTGTGTTGTATGGAGATGGTGTCCAACCCTCCTTCTCTAGTAACAATAGAGGCAAGAAAAACTCTGAAGGCAAAACCAAACTTGTGCCTCATGAATTTAAGTTTACCAAAGTCTTTATTAGAGCAACCAGGCATGAATAAGTCCTGGTTAATTGCCTCCAGATGCTTGCTCTTATCGTCGTACATATCCACATCTTCTCCTTTATTGTCCAATCCCAACATCTTAGCTATGTGTTCTTGTGTGATTAGAACGTTGATTCCCAAAATGTTTGACCTTATTTCCTTTCCCCTATAAGGTTTCAAACCCAGTTGCTGTCTCGTTTTCCCTTGAAGAGACTTATTCTTTGCTACCATCTTTCTCACTTCTTCAACAGCACTGGCTCTATCATAGACGGTTGCCTTTTGCCAGAAGTATTTGAAAATATCATAGTAGACAAACCCATTCAGCATCTCAAAGTAATTCTTCCATTGTTGGTCGAAGAAAAGACTTTGAACATCAATCCTGTTCGCTTTTAAACTCTCAAAGTCCACAAATTTCTCAGTGTTGAATTCAAAAGCATCTGGACCAGCGTCGGTTTCATTATCTTTGTAGACGAGTTTTCCTTGAGCCTTAAGGTCAATAATGGGTGGTAAAACAGGATTGAAAGGCTCTTGAACAATCTCGGTTGATGATCGAGCGGCCATTGTTTCAGAATATTAAGAAGAAGATAATTTGGGATTTCTGTAAGGTCTAGGGTTGTGTAGGAAGTGATTAAGTGTAAAAGTTGTGCAATGTGAGTGAAGTGACTTATAAATAGTAACTAGCACACATACACAGAGAAAGCAAACATTGGGAGGGAGCGCGAGCAGTTTTAAAAATTAAATATTAGAGTTAACTGCCATAATCATCATTATTTGTTCTCTGCCCATCAGGATCTAGACACGTGTTGGAAAGATTTAAACATAGCTGACGCGTGTACAGACAACTGTTGTACACTTACTAGTACTGAACGTTTCGTTTCCGTTTAGTTCAGAGCCAAACTCATTTGTATCTGACACCTCATCAGAACCTGTTACTCTTCAGAACCCGTTTTATTCAGAGCTTCCCAAGGGAGACTCTAAATTAGCAGAGGTTCTGAAGGAGCTTCAGATGCTAATTCTATTTTGCATCTCAGAGCTAATTTTCTTCAGAGATAAAGTGCATGTTCAAATTCTTTTTAATAAAGTCAAATCTTTCAATAGCTAAAGGCTTAGTAAATATATCAGCCCATTGATGTTCAGTATCAATGAATTGAATATCTATTGTGCCTTTTTGAACATGATCTCTTATAAAATGATGTTTTATTTCAATATGTTTAGCTCTGGAATGCAAAATTGGATTCTTAGATAAATGAATAGCAGCAGTATTATCACAATATAGGGGAATACTACTCTCAGCTATATTATAATCCTCTAACTGATATTTCATCCAGAGAAGCTGTGTGCAACATTTAGCAGCTGAGATGTATTCTGCTTCTGCTGTAGACAAAGCAATAGTTGTTTGTCTCTTGCTGGCCCAAGATATGAGATTTTCACCAATAAATTGGCAATTTCCACTAGTGGATTTTCTCTCTATCTTGTCTCCAGCATAGTCAGCATCACATAATCCAACTAGCTGACTATCTAGGGATTTTTTATAAAGAAGTCCTAGATTGGTAGTTCCTTTCAAATATCTAAAGATCCTCTTAACAGCAGTTAAGTGTGGTTCTCTAGGATCTGACTGGAATCTTGCACACAAGCATACACTATATAAAATATCAGGTCTAGAAGCTGTCAGGTAGAGTAAAGAACCAATCATACCTCTATATAGCTTCTGATCTACTTTGCTTCCAATTTCTTCCTTGCTTAAGCTGCTTGAGGGATGCATGGGTGTTGACATTATCTTACAGTCTTCAAGATTAAACTTCTTCAGAAGCTCTTTTGTATACTTGCTTTGATGAATGTAAGTGCCATCTTTTCCTTGGTTGATTTGGATTCCAAGAAAGAATTTTAGCTCACTCATCATACTCATTTCAAATTCATCCTGCATAAGCTTGGAGAAATTCTTGCAAAGAGAAGCATTAGTTGAACCAAAAATTATATCATCCACATAAATTTGAATAATTAGGATGTCTTTCTTAGTTGTCTTTCTGAATAATGTATTGTCAATATGACCTTTTTGAAATCCATTTTCTAAAAGAAAATTGCTTAGTCTTTCATACCAAGCTCTTGGAGCTTGTTTGAGACCATAGAGTGATTTCTTAAGTTTATAAACATATTCAGGGTTTTTCAAATCCTCAAAACCTGGAGGTTGTTTGACATATACTTCTTCAGAAATGACACCATTTAGAAACGCACTCTTAACATCCATTTGGTATAAGGTTATTCCATTATTAACTGCATATGATAACAATAACCTGATTCCTTCTTGCTGACTATAGCCTTGTGCTACTAGTCTAACCTTGTTTCGTACCACTTCACCTTGTTCATTTAGTTTGTTCCTAAATACCCACTTGGTTCCAATGATGTTCTTGTGTGTTGGTCTTGGTACTAAATCCCACACATCATTTCTTTGAAACTGATTGAGCTCATCTTGCATTGCTACAATCCATCCATCATCAGAAAGAGCTTCATCAACATTCTTAGGTTCTATCATGGATATGAGTCCTAGAAGTGAATCATGTTGTTGATAATCTGATCTTGTTTTTCTTGGACTTTCTTTGTTTCCAAGAATAAGATCTTTTGGATGTGATGATCTATATTTGAATTTGCTCTTGGGAGCTTCATTAGTTTCAGAACTTGTTTGGGTATTATCTTCTGAGATATCATCATGTCCTTCAGATGCTTCTATTGGAGATGCTTCTTCAGAGGCTTCTTCCAATACAGCTTCTGAAGTTTCATTTGCATCTGATGCTTTCTCAGGTTCTGGATTGTTATATAGATATGGAATACCTGCATAACTATTATCTTGCTCTGACATTTTACTGTCAGGCTCTTTGTCATCAAACCTAACATGTATAGATTCTTCCACTGTATTAGTTTCAGAATTATACACTCTGTATGCCTTTGAGCGTTCAGAGTAACCTATAAAGATTCCTTACAAGCTTTGGCATCAAATTTTCTTTTGTAGGCCTTATTATTTAGAATGTAACAGGTACATCCAAACTGATGAAAATAAGAGATGTTGGGCTTTCTTCCTTTAAAAAGTTCATATGTTGTTTTATTTAATATAGGTCTGATATAGATCCTATTTTGAATATAACAAGCTGTGTTCACAGCTTCTGCCCAGAAGTACTTTGCAAGTTTAGTCTCATGCATCATGGTTCTTGCCATCTCTTGTAAAGACCTGTTCTTTCTCTCTACAACACCATTTTGCTGTGGTGTTCTAGGAGCTGAGAACTCATGAATAATCCCATGGTCTTCACAATAGGTTGCAAAGGGTTCGTTTTCAAACTCACCCCCATGATCACTTCTGATCTTTAAGATCTTGAGACTTTTCTCATTTTGTACTTGTGTGCAGAAGATGGTAAACACATCATATGCATCATCTTTTACTCTAAGAAATTTAACCCAAGTCCATCTACTGTAATCATCAACAATAACAAGTCCATATTTCTTTCCATTGATTGAGGCTGTACTTACAGGACCAAACAAATCAATGTGAAGCAATTCAAGAGGTCTTGAGGTAGAGACAATGTTTTTAGGTTTAAAAGAGGTTTTTGAAATCTTTCCAATCTGACAAGGACCACACAGAGCATCTGAATGATAATTAAGATTGGGTAGTCCTTTAACCAAGCTTAATTTGCTGAGCTTAGAGATTAATCTCCAGTTAGCATGACCTAAGCGTTGGTGCCAGACCCATTTCTCATCATTCAAAGATAGAAGACAAACTATCTTTTGCTCTGAGAGTTCTGACAGATTGATTTTATAAACATTGCCTTTTCTTAAGCCTCTGAATACTACAGACTCATCAGACTCTCTGATTACAGTACATGCAACTTTATTAAACTTAACAACAAATCCACTATCACAAAATTGGCTAATGCTTAGTAGATTATGTTTGAGGCCATCAACTAACCAAACATCTTTAATAGAGAGAGAAGAATTACCAACTGTACCAGTACCTGTGATCTTCCCTTTTTGGTTTCCTCCAAATCCCACAGTTCCTCCCTCTTTCAGAGTCAGGGTTTGGAACATATGCTTGTCTCCTGTCATATGTTGTGAGCAGCCACTGTCCAGGTACCAAGAATGCTGCTCTGGCCTTCTTTGAGTGCAGATCTTCTACAAAGACAATCTCAGACTTTGGTACCCATACTTTTATGGGTCCTTTAGAGTTAGTTCTTATTACCTTAGATTGTTTCTGTTTATAAGGCCTATCAGGAGCTTTAGAGTTATTTAAGCATTTTGAAAGGTTTTTAGGCTTTACATAACTCTTGGGCTTAGCTTTAGAATATACCAGAGTTTTATTCACTTTGACATTGGTTTGAGGTTTGGAAATCTTAGGCTCTGAATGTTTCAGAGTCTGAGACTTCTTGACTTCTGACACAATTATTTTTTCAGGTTCTGGCATAACTATTGCTTCTGATTGGCTTTTAACAAATACAGCCTTAGGTTTTCCATCATCACTGTTAGAGGGTTTAGAAAATAATGGATTATCTTTAAAACGAGAAAATCCAAGACCTTCACCTCTACTTCTACTAACATGGTATATTAAGGAAGCTATCTTACTTCTCTTCATGCCATTTATAAGGAATTCTTGCAGAACAAATTCATGTTCTGGAGGAACCTTATCATCATAAACATAATGAGTTTCCATAAATGAGTTTCTACTTCTTAGAGACTCATTTTCTTCAACTATTATGTTCATTTTCTCAATTAGGTTATTGTAAGCCTTTTTCAAGACCTTACATTCACCTGCCTTTTTAGTGAGCATTTTTAAGGCATCTTTAAGAGAATCTACTAATTCAGTTCTAAATAGTTTGGCAATTACCTCTTCCTCATCTTCAGAGTCTGATCCTGCTTCAGAGTCTTCTCTGTCAGAGGTGGTTGCCATCAGTGCCAGATTTGCTTCCTCATCACCATCTGAGTCTGAGTCTTTGTCAAGATCTTCCCATGTTGCCAGAAAGCTTTTCTTGACTTTACTCTTATATCTTTCCTTGCTAGAGCTTTGCTTTGATGATCTACCTTTGTTTTCTGGACAATCAGCAATGAAATGGCCAGGCTTGTTGCATTTGAAACACTTGCTTTGATCTTCCTTTTTGTCTTTAGTAGCACTAAGTCTCTTGGAAGATCCTCCAAACTTGCCTGCATATTTCTTGCTTCGTTTTGCCCATTGTGAAACCTTAGCAGCCATCGGCACCATCTCTTCTTCATCATCAGATCCAACTTCCTGACCCTCTTCAGAAGCCTCATCTTCAGATTCAATAATCTTAGCTTTCAGAGCCTTTGATGAGCTCTTAGAGCTTAAGGCTATCCCTTTCATTTTCTTGGTTGATTCATCAGTAATTAGTTCCATCTCATGACTCTTTAATGAACTAATTAGGCTTTCAAGGGATACAGTATCCAAATCCTTAGACTCTTGAAAAGCTGTCACCTTAGGTCTCCATTTTGGTGGTAGGCTTCTGAGTACCTTTCTCACATGATCAGCTTCTGTATAACTTTTGTTTAATACTTGAAGTCCAGAGACTAGAATTTGAAACCGTGAAAACATAGTTTCAATGTCCTCTTCATCCTTCATCTTAAACAACTCATACTGATGTACCAACAAGTTAGCCTTTGCCTCCTTAACTTGTTTGTTGCCCTCATACTTGGATTTTAAAGAATCCCAAATAGACTTTGCGGTTCTTTTATCTCCAATTTTAAGGTACTCATCATGTGAGATAGCATTAGTCATCATTCCTTTTACAGAGTGATGCTTCTTGTACTCTAGCTTCTGAGTAGGTGTAAAGGCTTTCCTGTTCTGAGAGCTGATTACACCTTCCAAGTCCATGTTTTCAAAGTTAACTCCATCTTCTACCATGTCCCATAAATCACAATCAATACTCATGATATAGCTGTACATGTTTGTTTTCCAGAAAGGGTAGCTGGTCTCAGTTCCATTGAAGAAAGGAACCTTATCAGATGCCCTTCTTTGTCGAGAGTTTGAATCATAGTCAAAAGAGACCTCATTTAAGTTCTTCTCAGCAGACATGTTTTTCCTCCTGGATCTTTACTGTTTCACTGTAAGGTGAGTTAGGCAACAGACCTAGCTCTGATACCAATTGAAGGTGGAAAAACACAAGAAGGGGGGGTTGAATTGTGTTTTAAAAATTAAAACTTTTTGCTTCGTAAAGAATGAAATGCAGCGGATTAAACACAAATACAAAGAGGTGCTGAGAGAGAGATAAAGAGAGACACACAAAATTTATCCTGGTTCCCTTCACAACTTGAAGGTACGTCCAGTCCCCTTGTTACTAACAAGAGCTTTTCACTATAATCTTCACAAGATTACAAATTGCTCAAGCACACTTGCAAGAGACTTCTCAGATGCTCAAGTTACACTTAACGAGAGACTTCACAAATGCTCAAGTTACAATTAACAAGAGAATTCTCAAACACACTTAAAACTAAGAATGAATGATTTAGGGAACACTTGATATACTATCAGAGGTGTTTACAGAATACAACTCAATTTGCTTTCAGACTTTGAATGACAGATTATACAAGTTATGTCAGATTGCTTCAGAGCCTTAAACGCAGTAATAGAACAGTGGTCATTTCTTCCATTTGAGTCTTCTATTTATACTTAGAGGAAGATGATGACCGTTGCAGAGAGATTTGTGCCAGCTGGAATTTACTCGTACAATTGTGATAGCTGTAGTTGCCTTCTTTGGCAAAGATATTCAATTCCACTACCTTGCTGTTTGAATTATCACTCATCCATTTCGAGTAATAATAGTACAATAGTACGATCCTCAAATGCGCTCCACTTGTGGATAAGATTAACGTTGTACCAACGAATATTCCTTCATGTGGGCTTGACAGAGCCTTGAAATAGATTGTTCTCCAATCATTGGTTCTGATTATGTCAGTTCTTTAGTGACGTAAATTCCTTTTGCTTCAGATGCTGTTGTCATAGCTTCTTGAGGTCTTTTAGTTTCTAAATCCTTCAGAGCCTTGTTTTATCCTCAGAGTCACTTTCTTCAGCATGCAAAATTTAAGCTTCTTATGAACAGTGACATGCTTTCAGAGCTTGTTTTGACTGGCTTCTCTGCTATTATTCATAGTGCTTCTGAATGAATTTTAACTTATAATTCTGCACACTAGAATAATCATTAGTAATACCAATTGCAATTTTAATACTTTGTTATCATCAAAACCACTTAAAATCTTAGAGGTTCATGTCAGACCCACTTTGTTCCAACATACTTCCCCTTCATTGATTTTTCTAGCATGCCATAAGATGGAACACTCGGTGAGAGATATCAATTTTTGTGACCATTCATGAGCATTCATTGTCTCGATGGTGAAGATGTTTTTGGATATTTGCGAGGTGAACCATAAGTACAATAAAGGAATACAACAAAGCATTAACCCTCCATTCTTCTTATACCGCATATGAAGGGTGTGATATATATCAGCTAGAAGAGCAGGCACGGGGTCTTCCTCATTGACTCTAACACCCCAAAATACGCTGATAGCAGCAACATCAACGAAATTCTTTTGATTAGGAAGGACCAAACCAAAGATGAGTAGGGCCAACATGTCCCCTAAGGATTCCCAATTTCGAGCCTTTGCAAATTTTGTCGCCTCCTCCTCTAGATAATCTCTTCGGAAACCAAGAGCTTCTCTTTCGGTCTTGAAATGGAGGTTTAAATTGGACACTGGTATTTTCAATAACAAAGCCAAGTCTTTAAGTCTTGGAACTTGTCCCATCCCTTTCTAAGGAAACAACTTCTTTCTAGGATAACCCAATATTTGTCCAAATTCTTCTAAAGTTGGAGCCAATTGGAAGTCTTGGAATGTGAAGCATCTTAGCGGTGGATCATAAAATTGAGCAAGGGCGGTGACAGCCTCTACTTGTATTGGGATGTCCAAAAGGTTAAGAATCTTCCCATACTTGAAGGTGAAATGGTCTCGAGCCTTGCTAGTTAGTTGGCCGTTGAAGGTCTTCAAGCTTTCCACATCGGGTAATTGTGCCCTTATTTGAAGTGTTTTCCTTTTGTTTGAACTCATTTTCAAGATGCTTAAGAATAAACTCTTTTTTTTTTTGAAATTCCCTGAAAATGTGAATTCATGTGCTAAATAACTTTTTATGTAAAATGCATGGCATGCAGAATAGATTTAGGGTGAAAGGTAGAACAAATTATATGGGGTGGCTTCCCTATGGTGGGCTGGTTCTAAGTTTTTAACCCAACCCCTCACAAGGATAACTCCAAGGCTTTTGAGAGATGAACACTGAGGTCACCGATTCATGGTGAATTTTCCAAGGTCTCCCTTAGTTGGAGTTATTGGGTTCTACACAAGGTCCCTAGAGTCATTGATCACATTCAAAGTTCCGCCAAGAGGATGGGCTAGCCAATTCGAGACGAACACTTTGAATGAATCTACTCTAGGCGGAGCTTTCGCATATCACCGAATGGGATGAACATCCCATGGGCCCATACTACTAACTCCTTACTTAACTTATGTTTTTTCTCAAACTCGGGTATAGAGCTTCTCTCAAGAATGTAAACCCGACCCACAATTCAATATATATTCAATAAAGTAAAACATGAAATAAATACAAGAATAAAATAAATAAAAAACATATAAACAAAGGGAAATGATGCAAACAAAACAAAGACAAAACCCTAAACCTAACAAGGGTTGGCTTGACTCTCTAAAGTCCCCAGTGAAGTCGCCAGCTGAAGCGGCGGGAAAAATGTGCGAGCGAAAAGCGCTCGCTAGATAGTAAAGTCGCCACCGAAGTTTTATTTTTGAAAAGGGGAACATCGATAAACCCCTTCGAGAACAAGAACAAGGTCATCGCGACCAAATTCCGAGTTCGGGAGTCGGTTATGCAAGGGGAAGGTACTAGCACCCCTCACATCCGTTGTACTCTACGGGAACCTTCTTGTTAGTTAGGGTTAAAATAATGTTTTAAATCGTTTGCATGCTTTTCTTTATTTAATAAAATATTTACAAGGGAAAAAAAATTAGTTTTTTATTAGTATGCTTGACGGTTGTTGAATTCCGCTCCTACGTATCTCCTAGTGCAATGGAGAAATCAAAGCTACGTAGTTCTTTGTAAAAAATAATTGTTGGTTGGTTGATTTTATTTATGAAAATGGTTTGGTCGCGCTTTGGAGAAAAAAAAAAGTTTGCTTAAAAAAAAGAGTACTCGCTCTTGGGCGATGATATTCATTTGAGAGAAAATTAAACGCACTCGGGCGTGAAAAGATTTGCTTGATTTGACCAAAAGGACAGACTCGCATTTGGGCGATGATATCCGCTTAAGAAAAAAAAGTTAAACACACATGGGTGCGAAAAGATTAGTTTGATGAGTTGAATCTATTATCATTTTACGTTTGAAAAAATTATTTTTAGGTGTGGAAGACAAACAACCGGTAGGCGAAATGTAACACTAAGCGTCGATTGTTCGAGAGATGAACGGATGCACATCTGCCGGTCTCCTTTTTAATCCACATTTATTATAAGAAAAAGACAAGCTTTTTTTCTTTTTATCTACATTAAATAAAACTCATAATAATATTATTTTTTGTTGCTTATTTTGTTGTTAAAACAATAGATTTAAGGGGTGTGAATAAACTTGGGCTTAGAACTTATGTAGCAAACAAACAGCAATCCAAACTAATAACATAAAATAGAATAAATAAATAAACAAGTAAATAAATAAATAAATAGAGAATTGAAACAGTAAAATAAAATACGTACAAAGAGAAAAAAAGAGTTAAACCGTGGGAGAGAAAATGAGATCTGCGTGACAAAAGAAAAGGAAGCGGCCGAGAGAGAAGAAACTGAATGGGTTTTGCGGCTGCAGAGTGGTGGTTCTGACCTTCTTCTTCACTTCATTGTTCTGCTTCTTTTTGTTCTTTTTTTGTTTTGGTTTTTGTTGATGGTGATTTGTGGTTTGTTAATGATTTTGTGATGGAAAATCAGTGATGGTTGTGGTTGTTGATGATTGAATGAAGAAGATAATGATTTGTAGTGATTATGATTTGAGTTTTTTGGTTTCAGGAAGATTATGTGGTTTGAGAAAAATCAAGGCTTGAGGAACTTCACTAGCTGCTGATGGTTTTTCTTCTGTTCTCCAATCCCCCTTTTGTTCTAATTTACAGCTTCAATTTATACCCAAAAATTAGGGTTTTCTATACATTATTCTATTGTTTTCTTTCTCTGCATCTCCATTTTTACTTCCCCAATGATTTTCACTCTTTTGTGTACCGAATACTTTGTCCCAAGTTCACTTCTCCCTAGCCTCTGCTACTTTCACAAATTAGTTTTCAATCTTATTTGATTTCTATATTGCTCTAACATTTTCATTCTTCTGTATACAAAAAATATATATCTTTATTTGTGAAGCCTGATTTTTTTCTATTTAGAGCTTTGGTCACAGTCTGATGGGTTGAAGGATTTTGTCTTCTTCCTTTTGTTTCAAATTGGCAGAGGCATCTTTTGAGGAATAGTCAAAGTAGTAAATGATGAAGTTGAAATCAGAGAGAGGGAGGAAGAGCGATGCTGTGCTGCTCTTTTCCTTTTTTTTTAATTTTATTTATTTACAAAATTAGTATTAATAATAGCAAATAATAATTAAATAAATAAATAAATAAATAATAAAAAAAACACCTAAAGGAGTGGGGAACGTGTTACTGTTTCTTCTTTTCACTTTGTTAACACCAATCAATTAAGAGCAATATTAGTCATAATAAAAATAATAAGAAGATGAGAAAGCTAGAAAAAAGGGGCATTCTTGTTGTCATCTTTTTTGATTTTTTTTGTGGAAAGAGAAAATAATTATAATTGATAATAATAAATGAAAAGAAAGAAAAAAAGGAAATAAAAAGGAAAAGAGGGAGGGGGGCTGACGTCCTACCCCTATTTATTTATATATACTTATTTTTTTTGTTTTAATAATAATAATCTATACTAATATATAAAGGGGATACAAATTTTTTGGATGACTTTTTCATTATTCCTATTTTACCCTTAAAATAAACTACCAAAAAAAAAACTAAGCACAACTTCCACATAAAAGTAGGTTTTTCAATTTTTTTATAGTAAAAAAAAATTATTTTTTTCTTCTTAATAACTAGCCACAACAAAAAAGGAGGTCAAGTAGTTATCAATTAACTAAGTTCAATAAAAAAAGGAGATTAAATAGTTATTTATATTTGCACAGTAGAGAATATCGATCGCAGCAAACAAAAAACTCAATATGTTAGACAAATGCAAATGAATTCATTTTTTTTTTATATTTTTCCCTTATTTTAAGTAAAACAAAATTACAAACAAACTTAAGCAATTTGATAGTTTTTTTTTTTTGGAAATAAGTGATATTTTTGGATTTTATGAAGAAATTAAAAAAGGTAACAAATCATACACAATAAAAGCTAAATATTATAACATATTTTTTTATTTTCTCAAAAGCTCACAAGATGCATAAAAATGATAAAATGCACGAAATTTCAAAAGTAAAATTCTACTAATTCAAAAATTAAAACAACACAATTCAACGGTGAGAAAAAAAAGTTGGGACAAAATTGGGGTACTACAGATATTGATAAGGAATGTGAGTTAATGGAAGTTGGACTGCAGAATGTGATAAGGGCAATCAGAGTTTCTTACAAGAAAGATTTGGTGTTTCGTAATGAATTGGCTAGAATCAAGGCAGAACAAGAAAAGAAAGAAGCTGAAGAGCGTGAATGCAAGAGGTTGGAAGCTGAAAGGCTTGAGAAGGAGAGGTTAGAGGCTCTGGCTAGAGAACAAGCTAGGTTAGCAGAAGAAGCAAGAGTTGCTGCTGAACAGGAAAGGCTTGAACGTTTAGCAAGTAATGCACCAGAGTTTTCCCTTCTTATGAGAGAAGATCAAGATAGATTGAAGCAAAAGGTTGATGAACACTCTGGCATTCTAACAGCTATCCTTGATACTCTGAAGAGCATTAATGAAAGATTACCCCCTCATCCTCAACCTCAACCTTAGGACTCTAAGCACTTTATTTGTTCTGATTTTTTTTGTATTTTGATGTTCAGAATATGTTCTTGCTATGTTTATGGAACATGTTATCTTTTATTTTATCAAGTATCTTTTTTTTGTGGTTATTTATCTTCTTTAATTATTTCATGTTATTTATGCATTCACAAATGTTTTTGAGACAAATATCAAAAGAAAGATTCCAAAACTAAATAAAGAGTTTTTATTCCACAAATAATTGTTGATTACATAAGTTTTTATCCACCTTTTCACTTGGATTCTACATCAGAAACAGCTAGTTCTAAATCTAGTTGATGAGAATCAGAAGGTGAGGACGGGTACTCTTCCCTAGGAGGAACATATGTACTCAAGAATTCTTTCCAGTCAGAGTCCCATTCAGACTCTGACTCGGATGAAGACTCTTGTTGTTTGGTCTTGGATCTTGTTTGATAATTGACTCTGACAGGAGCAGAAGTTGATGCTTTCATCTTCTGAGGTTTCTTCTTAGACTCTAAGTCTTGTTGAATCTTCACTTTCTTCTTCTTCTCCTGTGACTTCTTACTTTTGATCACTCTTCTATCCTTATCCATCGTTGTTTTTCAACATGAAATGGAAGTGTTGAGTGAAATGACATAGGTTGATGGTCTTTATATAGGATTTCAAAACAGACAAGTTTGTGATTTTACTACAAGTCATTTAATTGATTTGGTTGTAACCGTTTTCTCAAACGTTGACTGTCTTGAAGCTCTCCCTTGACCATTTTTTTTCAAACTTGTCATTTAATTCTTGTCAGTTTAATCTTTTTGTTTAATGACAAAAGGGGGAGTAAGAGTATATTAATTTTGTGGAACGTTAAACCTGAAGCCAAAATGCCAAATTTAATTTTTTTTTTTTTATGTTCTAATTATAACATTAAGGAAAATTTCTATTTGAAATTTGAACTTGTTATACATGGTACATATAAAAGAATAGTGCAATTTTCTTTTATAAGTATCAGACTTAGGGGGAGAGCTTGCAAACCTAGCCTCTGAGAGTCAAGTGTATAAGCCAAGTTTAAAATTCAAATAAAATTTTTAAACTGATTTAATTAATCATTGTTGAACTCAGGGGGAGCTTGCAAAACTCATAAACCTGAGAGAAGCATGATGTAATTAATCAACAACCATTGTAAATTAATACTTGGTTTGTCATCAATCAAAAAAGGGGAGATGGTTGGAACAAAAGAGGTTCTGACATGACCCAATTAAGTTTTGATGATAACAAGGGTATTAATATACAATAGGGTATACTAATTCTCTACTCTAGTGTGCAGATATATAAGCTAAAATTTTATATTCACTATGAGTGCATTGGAGGCTCTGAAATGGGAAGCAAATTCTGACCAGAACATGCTCATCAGAAGATGCAATATCTAGTCGCGTCAGAAGCTGCATATCAGAGGCTACGTCATCAGAAGCTATGTTTAATTACATCAAGTTCTGATACTTGCAGTAAAGGCCGTTTTGTCAGAAGAACATTCTCTACTACAATGATTGAATTTCATCATCCTCTGACAATTCAAAAGCTGGAGAATCAACCTTATCCACAGAATAGTAACGTTAGTACTATTGTACGAACCTTTTACCTCAATTGTATGAATCTTCATTTCCAAGTTTGGTCGTACACAAAGGTTACCCGATATGGTTCAAAGATCGTACTATTACCAGCTGGCGAAATCTCCTGCAACGAATTCAAATTCAAGACGCTCCACCCTCTACTATAAATAGGAGTGGTAGTGAAGTTTTTGTACACACAACAACATTGAGCAATTTTGAAAGAGCTGTTACTCTGCAAAAATCATCCTGCGCACAAAAACAACTTGAATACAACTTGAACTCATTTGAAAATCCAAGACTCAAGCTTCAGCTTCTGATTCATACAGTTGTTGAACCTTAGATTTCTTTTGTTAGGATTCTAAGTTTAGTCTTGTCATTGAGTTGTATTTTACTTATTCTTTTTGAACATTGATTTGTATATCAGTGTTCATATACTCTGTTTTTCTTGTAAAGTTGTTTGAAGTCTCTTGCTTGTGTGCTTGAGCAAAGTGTTAGACTACTTGGCTACCACTTAGAAGGGGGGGGGGGGGGGGGGGGGGGGTTGAATAAGTGGCCCTTTTAAACAATGTTGATTTTAAAAATTTTAGTTTAAAAGGTACGCGCGGAAGCACCACCGGATCGGTAGTCTCTTTGCACCCGATTGATCACTGAAAAAGTAGTATAGCCTTGAACGTATGATGATAAAGAACTAGAAACGATCGTGTTCAAAATATTCGAATTAAACGATCCACTAACACAGTCCAAGCAAGTTACAAAAATATAGAGCTAATCCAATCACAATCAAGATATATGTCAATTGAATTTTGGTGCACACATACGAACACAAAAATTCAATCGAATCGAAAATTAAAGCAATTGCGTAAAGTAAAAGATTAAGGGAGAAAGACACAAACGATTGATTAGGGAGTTCCCCGGCTTTCGTGTCGTCCTCGCGGTCGGCTGGGTACGTCTCCCCCCAAATAACCAAACGGGTTATTTTAGCGTATATTGATTAAAAACGATTGAACAATAGTGCACAATTTACAAAAGACTCCAATAACCCTATATCGAATCTAATGCAAACAATGCGTAATAACCTCAACAAGTAATGAAGCTTCTCCCTTTGATTCCAACGATCCTAATCGTGCGCAAATCCTCGCACTGATCGTCCAGCTGAGTACCTCGCTTCTTCGTTGTTGGTCCTTCAAGATATCGCACAATCTTGAATCCTTAAGAAAAACCCAAACCTTCTTCACAAATCAACTCGATCACGCCTCTGATTCACCGCAAGCCGTATCGAACGTTATCGATCAAATGTACAACCTTTATCCGAATGATCCCTTACTCACTCTTCAATGAATTGCAATTTGATGGAATATGATGATCTTGTGAAGAATAACCCTTTGATCCAAATTCTTCAACCAATTTGAATCCCAAAGAGTTTATCAAAGCTATTTCACTTTCTCACAGGTTTTTCTCTCTTGTACAATAACAAAGCACATTGCTATTTATAGAGAAAATAGAATTGAGCAAATTTAGGCAAAACTTAACATACATGTATCGATACAAATGATGGTTTGTATCGATAGAAACCCTTTGACCAGCGTTCAAATATTAAAATTTGACCTATGTATCGATACATACATCAGTTTCTTGAAATCTTGACAGATATGTATCGAAGCATGCAAGCATGATTCGATACATCATGCACTCTCTGGTTTTCTGAGACATATAGGTGTGTATCGATACATGCAAGCATGATTCGATACACAGGTGACTCTCTGCCTCTGAGAGACCACTTTTGTATCGATACAAGTGATATATGTATCGATACAAATTGCACAAAATCAGTCTGAAGTAATTTCAGGACATTTGTATCGATACACATGTATATGTATCGATACATAATACCTAAAAATCAATTTTTCAAAGTTTAAAAATAGTTTTTCGCTGTCAAGTGATTTGTAATGTTTCCAATATATGTTCTACTCTATTTTCATGTGTTTTGACAATTATTAAAACATGAGGATGAACTGGTGCACTTACATTCTCCCCCTTTTTGATAATTGTCAAAACTTTGCATAAGCTAACTAAGCCTATAACTAATATGCAATAAAATAGCAATATGTATACAGACACAATTACACCAAGGCTAACAATAAGCACGCTCCCCCTGAGTTGATGCCATAATGCGTTTGATATTGTTGATAATTGTTGAGTCTTTGGTTGTTGGCTGCATTTTTGGTAAAATAAACCTTGAAGCAGGATGTGCGACATGATGCCTCAAGCATTGCATCCAGCATCGTATCATGGTACTGGAAGTGTTACTTGCGCGCCAAGCATGTGCGTTTCCTATTTATGCGCGTTTCTCTCTCCTGAATCATATTTTGTGCTTTAAGAAAGGTTTTATTTTCTAAACATATCTTTTGTTTAAAAGATTGCTTTGGAAATTATTGTGAAGATTGGAAAAAGATTTATTTTCAAAACATATCTAATCTTTTAAGATATGATTTGTTTTTATTTTGTGAGTTGGATATTCTCTTGGATCAGATCTTCTGAAGCCCATGTCACCAGCTATATATATATGGAAGGAGCTAAACCTAATTTAGTTGTTGTTCACGCCGTCTTGTTTTTTGTCTAAGAAATTAGGTTTTGCGTGTGTTTTTTTTGTGAGCCTTTCTTGTGTCACTTTGATACAAGTTTAGGACTGTGTTTATTGAGTTGTATTGTGTGATCCTTCTCCTAAGCTTTGAAGTACGGAGTTAGGACTTTTGGTGTGTTTAACACTCAAAGCCTTTAGGCACGAGTGTGTAGTTTTCGGAGTGTGTCTCCAAAACGTTTTGTTCTTGTGTTAGTGAAATCCTTGCTGGCTGTAAGGTTGTTAGGGAGTGAGATGGGATCTCATATCTAGGAGTTCCTAGGTAGAAGAGTCATTGGTAGTGCCTAGGTTATAAGTTGTAAACGGGGCGTTTGCTGTAGACTTAGTAACTAGGACTATTATAGTGATATTCCTTCCTGGATTGGTATCCCCCAGACGTAGGTTGCTGTTTGCGCCGAACTGGGTTAACAAATAACTTGTCTCTTTTATTTGTTTTCTTTTATACGCTTTGAATAATTACGCGTTAGACCGGACTCAGTGTTGGAGCATCGGGTAGAGCATCGTGCTCAGCGTGCCAGGAATTTCAATTGGCATCAGAGCAGGCACCCTGCCTGTTCCTAGGGTGAGATTCAGGACCTGAATTCTCTGGCATCATGGAAAAAGATGGAGGCTACATGAACAGACCACCGTTGCTCAATGGATCCAGCAACTATGACCAGTGAAAATCCAAAATGACGGCCTTTTTGCGATCGATTGATAGTAAAGTGTGAAAAGTTGTGCTATCTGAATGGGAACGCCCTACCTATACTAGCAAGGAAGGTAGCTCAACGGGGGTGAAAAAACCTGAAGTAGAATGGACTCCAGAAGAGGAAACTGCAGATCATTACAATCACAAAGCCATCTATGCTCTCTTTAATGGAGTAGACGCTAGTGTTTTCAAACTTATCAAAAACTGTGTGTCAGCCAAAGAAGCATGGGAGATATTAGAAAAGTGCTATGAAGGGACTACCAAAGTAAAACAGTCAAAGATACAATATCTCACATCCAAGTTTGGATCCTTAAGAATGAAAGATGATGAGAGCATCCAAGATTTTCATTTAAATCTCCTAGACATTGCAAACTCCTTTGAAGCATTGGGAGAAAAAATATCTGATGAGAAATTGTCAAGAAAGCTTCTTAGATCTCTTCCCAAGAGATTTGATATGAAGGTTACTGCAATTGAGGAAGAACATGACATCTCCACCATGAAAATGGATGAGTTGGTTGGATCTCTTCAAACTTTTGAAATTGTTCTAAATGACCGAGGTGACAAAAAGAACAAAAGCATTGCCTTTGTCACAAACACTGAAGGTGGTGTTGCGGAGAGTAATGATGGAGAGGAAGATAGCATAGCAGATGCAATTGCCATGCTTGGAAGACAGTTCAACAAAGTGTTGAAGAGAGTTGATGGGAGGAATCGACAGAATGGGCAGAGCATCAGATTCGACATCAACAAGCAGCCAAACAATTTCAAGAAAACCGAGCCTGAAGAAAAGAACAGTCAAAGCAAGGGTGTTCAGTGTCATGAGTGTGAAGGATATGGATACATAAGGTCAGAATGTGGAACTTATCAGAAAAGACAGAAGAAAGGGTTAACTATTTCTTGGTCAGAAGAAGACACTGATGAAGAAAGTGAATCAGCTAGACATGCAACTGCCCTTACTGGAACCTGTGTCGAGGATTGGGACTCTGATGAAGATGGGGATGTCTCTTATGAGGAATTGGCTAGCACCTACAAAGAATTAGTCACTAGATATGAAGAGATGTGTAGGATTCTTGAGAAGCAAAAGAAGACCATCAACAAACTTCAAGCTGAAGTAAACATCCAGGTTCAAAAAGCTACTCAAGCTGAAGAAAAGGTCATCCAAGTAAATGCTCAAATGGATGATCTAAGGAAACGTGTAAGTCAGCTGAACTCAGGAGCAGATCTTCTTGAAGAAATTCTGGATAATGTGCCAAGTGGGAAGCCTAGGTCTGTTGGATACAACTACTCAAGTCTGAATCAGTACCAACAGGACCCTGAAACCAAGTTCACATCAGGAGAAAATGTCTTTGATCCTTGTACTGGAAAGGTAATGCTGGAGCATCAGACTCGACATTCTAAAGCATACCCAGTTCCAAAGTTCGCTCTTGTTCCAAAATCTTCAGTTCATCAAAGACCAAGACCTTTTGTTCATCAAAGGCCTAAAAACCAAAGGAGATATCGTAGGTGGGTGTGTCACCATTGTGGAAAAAGAGGACACATCAGACCTTTCTGCTACAAGTTGTATGGATACCCCAACCAGGAGCCTAAACCAAATGTGGTACAGGAAGAGAATGTTATTAAGAAGGAATGGAGACCTAAAGAAGAGAATGTTGAATTACATAAAGAAGAAAATGTTGGGTTAATTGCTCACACATCCCTAAGAGCTTCTTCTAGGGAAGATTGGTATTTTGATAGCGGGTGTTCTAGACATATGACTGGTGAAGAGAAGTATCTCATAAATGTAAGATCCTACAAGGCTAGCTTTGTAACTTTTGGAGATGGTGCAAAAGGAGAAATAATAGGAATTGGGGATCTGATCAGCCATGGATTGCCCAACCTGGAGAATGTGCTTTTAGTTAAAGGCCTCACAGAAAATCTGATTAGCATTAGTCAGCTGTGTGATCAAGGCATGAATGTTAACTTCACTAAATCTGAATGTCTTGTTAACAATGAGGAAGGACAACTAATGCTGAGAGGCACTAGATCTAAAGACAACTGTTATTTGTGGATGCCTCAGGAAGAAGCCCTCACATCCACCTGCCTAGTCACCACAGAAGATGAAGTTCAACTATGGCACCAGAAATTGGGACAACTCAATTTGAAAGGAATGAAGAAAGCTATATCAGTTGAAGCCATTAGAGGCCTTCCCAAACTCAAGATCGTTGAAGGAAAGGTGTGTGGTGAATGTCAAATTGGAAAGCAAATCAGGATGTCGCATCCAATGCTGGAGCATCAGACAACCTCCAAGTTTCTTGAATTATTACACATGGATCTCATGGGACCCATGCAGGTTGAAAGCTTAGGAGGAAAGAGGTATGCTCTTGTAGTGGTAGAAGATTACTCTAGATACACATGGGTGAATTTCATTAGAGAAAAATCAGATGCTTTTGATGTGTTCAAGGAGCTGTGCATTCAACTTCAAAGAGAGAAAGGAAGTAATGTTGTTAGAATCAGAAGTGACCATGGAAGAGAATTTGAGAACTCCAAATTCAACGAATTCTGCTCCACTGAAGGGATCAAGCATGAGTACTCGTCTCCTATAACCCCACAACAAAACGGTGTGGTTGAAAGGAAGAACAGAACCATCCAAGAATCAGCTAGAGTCATGCTTCATGCCAAAAGCATTCCATATCACTTCTGGGCTGAAGCCATGAACACTGCTTGCTACATACACAACAGAGTTACTCTAAGAAAAGGTACTTCTTCTACTTTATATGAACTATGGAAAGAAAGGAAGCCAACTGTCAAACACTTTCATGTTTTTGGGAGTAAGTGCTACATTCTAGCTGATAGAGAAAAAAGAAGGAAACTTGACCCTAAAAGTGATGAGGGAATCTTCCTTGGATACTCTACAAACAGTAGAGCATATAGAGTTTACAACTCCAAGACTCAAGTTGTGATGGAATCTGTAAATGTTGTTGTAAAAGACACCCCCTTAGAGAAGGATGATGATATTGATCAAGGTGCACCTGTTATTGACAATGTTGAGCAAGATGTTGGAGCATTAGAACATCCCAGTAAACAAAAATCTGATGAAAAGACTCATGAAGAAGATGTTGAGACAAGTACTGAACCTCAAGTCCAAAACAAAGGTCCCTCTGTACGTGTCCAGAAAAATCATCCCAAAGACCTGATTATAGGGAATCCTGAGCAAGGGATAACCACAAGAAGGACAAATGATGTAATTGCAAATTATTGTTTTGTGTCCTTGTTTGAGCCAAAGAATGTCAAAGAAGCTTTGACTGATGAAGCCTGGATTGAGGCTATGCAAGATGAGCTTAACCAATTTGAGAGAAGTGAAGTGTGGGACTTAGTTCCAAGGCCTGAAGATGTGAATGTAATTGGAACAAAATGGGTGTATAAAAACAAGTCAGATGAGAATGGTACGGTTACCAGAAATAAAGCAAGGCTTGTGGCACAAGGATATACCCAGATTGAAGGGCTTGACTTTGATGAAACTTTTGCACCTGTGGCCAGACTAGAATCCATCAAATTGCTTCTAGGAGTGGCCTGCATTCTCAAGTTCAAATTATACCAAATGGACGTGAATAGTGCATTTCTAAATGGATACCTACAGGAAGAGGTGTATGTTGAGCAACCTAAAGGGTTTGTGGACCCAGAACATCCTAAATATGTCTACAAATTGAAGAAAGCCTTGTATGGCCTAAAACAGGCACCTAGGGCATGGTATGAATGGTTGACTCAATTCTTGGAAGAGAAAGGATACAGGAAGGGAGGATCAGACAAAACCCTGTTTGTAAAAGAAGAAAAAGGAAAATTTATAATAGCCCAAATCTATGTTGATGACATTGTGTTTGGTGGAATGTCGAACACGATGGTCCAGCATTTTGTCAAGCAAATGCAGTCAGAGTTTGAAATGAGTCTTGTTGGGGAATTGACTTATTTTCTTGGTCTTCAGATTAAACAAATGGAAGACACCATCTTTATATCTCAAAGCAAGTATGCCAGAAACATAGTCAAGAAATTTGGGATGGACAATGCTACACACAAGAGAACACCAGCACCTACCCATTTGAAACTTACCAAAGATGAGAAGGGAGTAAGTGTAGATCAAAGTCTCTATAGAAGCATGATTGGGAGCTTGTTGTACTTGACTGCAAGTAGACCTGACATAACTTATGCTGTTGGAGTCTGTGCTAGATATCAAGCAGATCCTAAGGTAAGTCACTTGACTCAAGTTAAGAGAATTTTGAAGTATGTGAATGGAACTAGTGATTATGGGATAATGTATTCCCATTGTGAAAATTCTACCTTATATGGATATTGTGATGCTGATTGGGCTGGAAGTGCTGATGATAGAAAAAGTACTTCAGGAGGTTGTTTCTTTTTGGGGACTAATCTAATATCTTGGTTCAGCAAGAAGCAAAATTGTGTGGCCCTATCTACAGCTGAGGCTGAGTATATAGCAGCTGGGAGTAGTTGCTCTCAACTTGTGTGGATGAAACAAATGCTGAAGGAATACAATGTTGAACAGGATGCTCTAACATTGTACTGTGACAACATGAGCGCAATAAACATCTCAAAGAATCCAGTTCAGCATAGCAAGACCAAGCATATTGATATTCGCCATCATTTCATCAGAGATCTTATTGAGAATAAAATTGTCACATTGGAGCATGTGGGTACAAAAGAGCAAGTGACAGATATTTTCACTAAGGCTCTTGATGCTGTGCAATTTGAGAAGCTAAGGGGCAAGTTAGGAATTTGCCTCTATGAGGAGTTATAGCAGTCAATGAGCTTGAGGCGTGCAACCGTCATTTTTTTCTCCAACTTATGCTTGCACGCTATCCTAGGAGAATCAGATCAAATTCTTTCTTCTCATTACATGTGGTATATGATATCATGTGTTCTAACCTCAGGTGTGTGTTATCTGTATGTTTGCATTTATCTACTGAAGCATGATCATTCTGATGTTGGTAGTAGTAGATCGGTTGTAGCATGTTTGCCTATAGAAGCATGCGTATGTTATGATGTTTTCACATGGCTTGTCTGCCCCATGTGCATTTGAAGTTGTGGTGTGGTTGCATATAGCCTGTCTGGCCTATGTGCATGAGATTGAGTAGTGAGGGGAGGAGTAACTCTTGTGATAGTTGGTGGTGATTATTACTATTCTTGTATGTGCTCCTTATGTGCGAGAATCTATTTTTCTCTGCATGTTGGTAGTGAGGGGGAGCTGGAGAGTTATGTATCCCGTCTGCTGGTGTGCATTAAAGTCATTTACTTTTGTACTCTCTGCTGGTGTGTATTTGTCAAATTTGTGGCAAAAAGGGGGAGTAAAATTTGGAATGCTGTGGATATATTCTGGTTATGAATTGATTAGTCTGCTGGTTGTTTTCTGTCTGCACATGCTCTGGTTATGATATGTCTGCAGTGTAACTAGTAGTGTAGTTTTGGATGGAGTATGTAGCTGTGTGGTTGTGTGCATGATCTGATGTATGCAGGTGTTGAGGGGGAGCTGATTTGTATTATGCAGGGGGAGATGTTGGATACAATGCTCCAACATCTCATGCATGTGTGCAGGAGGAGCAGATTTGTGAAAATGCTGAAGCATTCTATTCCACATCCTATCAAGTTTATTTTCCTGACCATTTAAGGCGAAGTAGTTTTTTTTTGTGTTCCGCTGTTGCATGCCTCTCTGATAATCTTAAAAGATACATCTTATTCTTTTCTACTGTTCTCCATGAAGGAGTAGTATGGAAACTGTTTTGAAGGATAGCTACTACTGATCTTTATACTTGTGTGTTTATGTTGAGAAAAAGAAATGTAGTTGAAGTATCTGTTTAAGTAGTATCTGTATGGTCATAATTTGTTTTAGCCAAAAATTTGCCAAAGGGGGAGTTTGTTGAGTCTTTTGTTGTTGGCTGCATTTTTGGTAAAATAAACCTTGAAGGTGCGACAAGATGCCTCAAGCATTGCATCCAGCATCGTATCATGGTACTGGAAGTGTTACTTGCGCGCCAAGCATGTGCGTTTCCTATTTATGCGCGTTTCTCTCTCCTGAATCATATCTTGTGCTTTAAGAAAGGTTTTATTTTCTAAACATATCTTTTGTTTAAAAGATTGCTTTGGAAATTATTGTGAAGATTGGAAAAAGATTTATTTTCAAAACATATCTAATCTTTTAAGATATGATTTGTTTTTATTTTGTGAGTTGGATATTCTCTTGGATCAGATCTTCTGAAGCCCATGTCACCAGCTATATATATATGGAAGGAGCTAAACCTAATTTAGTTGTTGTTCACGCCGTCTTGTTTTTTGTCTAAGAAATTAGGTTTTGCGTGTGTTTTTTTTGTGAGCCTTTCTTGTGTCACTTTGATACAAGTTTAGGACTGTGTTTATTGAGTTGTATTGTGTGATCCTTCTCCTAAGCTTTGAAGTACGGAGTTAGGACTTTTGGTGTGTTTAACACTCAAAGCCTTTAGGCACGAGTGTGTAGTTTTAGGAGTGTGTCTCCAAAACGTTTTGTTCTTGTGTTAGTGAAATCCTTGCTGGCTGTAAGGTTGTTAAGGAGTGAGATGGGATCTCATATCTAGGAGTTCCTAGGTAGAAGAGTCATTGGTAGTGCCTAGGTTATAAGTTGTAAACGGGGCGTTTGCTGTAGACTTAGTAACTAGGACTATTATAGTGATATTCCTTTCTAGATTGGTATCCCCCAGACGTAGGTTGCTGTTTGCGCCGAACTGGGTTAACAAATAACTTGTCTCTTTTATTTGTTTTCTTTTATACGCTTTGAATAATTACGCGTTAGACCGGACTCAGTGTTGGAGCATCGGGTAGAGCATCGTGCTCAGCGTGCCAGGAATTTCAATAATATTCAAGAATTCTTAGCTATTCATCCTTAGCTTGTGCAATCCAAATCTCTCCCCCTTTGACAATATCAAAAAGAAGAAGAGAGCTCATTAGAAGTATCAAGTTCAAACAATATTAACCATAGTCATATCGTGCACTTACATTTGTCGAAATGCACTATATGATGAAAGTTCCTAATCAAAATAATTACATACAAAGATATGCCAAAATATATCAATGACGAATACCAAATATCATGATAAACATGGAATGTAGAATAACAAACCAAAACCAACTCATGAATATTGTAACACTTCGACATTTTAATCAAGTAACATATCCAAATATGGGACGAAATAAACAAAGCAATGCAACAAATGCATAAACATAACATGATTATCCATACAAACAAAATTATCCAACATACCAAGTCATACAAAACCAAAATGTATGTTGTCCAAAAATGACAACATCAAAATTATCCGTACAACCATATCGAAATAAACGAAGTCATAAGAAATAACGAAATAAAATTGTTCATGCGGAAAAAGAAAATAAAATGCAATAAAAACAACGTCAAGTATTATCATCATTCATCCTTGTTGTCCGGGTTAGGAGGAGGGTTAGGTTGATAGTAGCCATGCATCTGAGCTTGCATCTCATCAAAGCGAGTAGTCACATAGGTTCGGAGATCATTGGTTTTGGTGTACAACTCTTCAATTCTAGCACTTTGAGTTTGGTAGTTCTGAGTGTACTCATTGTAGAAGGTGGTTTGATGCATGCTCATATTCCTTAGCATGCCCATCATTTCATTCCAGTTTCCGCCTTCTTCACCTTGACCTACACCTTCACCTTCACCTTGCCTAGCATTTCTTCTTTGTCTCCTACCTCTTGGAGCAGCAGCTTGATCCACATTGTCTTCCTCTTGACCATTGTAGACATAGACATTGTCAACATTCAAGATCCAATTCATCTTTGCCATTTGAGTATCACTAAATTTTTGTAACCTTCCAAGGGTAGTATACTCAATGGGAAGGTTTTGTCCAACCTTGAACTTTCTCAAGATGCTAGCTATCAAACTACAATATCCAAAGCTTTGATCACGGCTAGAGTTCCTCAAGTCAAACATTCTACTCACAATATAAAAAGGCCAATCAACTTTTCGGTCTTCCAATAGCAAAAACATGAGATCAATGTCTTTCCTATCAATGTTTTTAAAACCGGACCGGACCGGCCGGTCGGACCGGTCGGACCGCGAACCGGTGCCTTTCCGGTCTGGTTCAACAGTTAGATCGGGTAAGCATTTAGACCGCGCGGAACCGGACAGAACCGGAAAAACCGGTGAACCGGCGGTTTTCTTAAACCGCCGGTTTGATTGTTTTCTTTAAAAAAAAAAAAATACAGAAAAAAAAATAGAAAGCATAGCATAACTGCAGAAGCGACAGAGAGAAAATAGAAAGCAGAACAAAAGTCACGAACCCTAACGACTCCTTCGCCGTTCGCCGTTCTTCCACGCCGTTCGCCGTCACCGTTCGCCGTCGCCGTGCACTGTTCTCCGTTCGCCGCCATTCAATCGATGTGAGTTCAGTTTCTTTCACTTCAATTTTATTGTTCTGTTTCTTCCCTTTACAATAATAAATTATATGAATTTTGGTAATAGTATGGATTTGTTTCTTTCACTTCACTTCAATTTTATGCCCTGTTTGTTCTGTTTCTTCAACTTCTAATTTATGGTTTGTTTAATTTTTTTTTGGAATAGTATGGATTTGTTTATTTTGTTTCTTCAATTTTGTTTATGTTTGTTTCTTCAATCTGTTAATTTCTTTCAGATTACTTCATCAATTTATCAGTTTTTGGTCTGTTTCTTCAGTTTATGTATGTTCTGCGAATTCATGGTTATGTTACATACTTTCATATTGATTTTTTTTATTTGGTTTGTGTTTCTAGTTAAATCACTTAAATGGCATCTTCTGAAACACCAATATCACAACCACCATCACAAGAAGCTTCTTCAGCTCATAGTTTAGTTGAAAAGAATGTTAGGAGGAAGAGTGATATAACTTGGGCACATTGTAAGCTGCTTCCGAACAATTCTATTGTCTGTAACTACTGTAACAAAGTTTTTGGTGGAGGAGGAATTCACAGGGTAAAGGAACATTTGGCTGGAAAAAAAGGGAATACTGAAATTTGCAAAGAGGTGCCTCCAGAAGTTCGTTTTCAAGTGAAACAAAATTTTGAAGAACGGAGCAAAAAAAGAAAAACTTTAGATGTGGCTGCAAGTGACTCAGTTACTGCAGAGGGGGATGAATTACAAGTACAAACAAATCTGGAAACATCTAAAAAAGGAAAGAATGATGGTCGCATTGGTACTTATTTCTTACCTAGAACAACTCCAGGAGCTCAGCCTACTATAAAAAATGTGATACAAAGTAAAGAAAGAGTAGAAAATTGTGATTTGGCGATTGCAAAGTGGTTTCTTGATGCATCTATTCCTTTCAATGCTGCAAATTCCCCTTATTTTCAACCTGCAGTTGATGCTCTTTGTTCCATAGGTGCTGGATATAAAGTACCTACTATGCATGCCCTTCGTGGTAACTTGTTAAATAAGTGGGTTGATGATGTGAAGAAGCAAATAGATCAATATCGTTCTGATTGGAAAATTACGGGTTGTACTCTTATGGCAGATGGTTGGACTGATCGATGCAGGAGAACTCTTATCAACTTTTTAGTTTATTGCCCTAAGGGAACCGTTTTCATAAAGTCTGTTGATGCTTCTCAACATTGTAAGACTGCAGACATGTTGTTTAAGCTTTTCAAGGAAGTGGTCTTATATGTTGGCGCTGATAATGTTGTTCAATTCATCACGGATAATGCCGCGAACTATGTTGCTGCTGGAAAGTTGTTGGAAAAAGAGTTTCCAAAGTTGTATTGGTCCCCATGCGCGGCACACTGCATCAATTTAATGCTACAAGACATTGGGAAGTTACCGGAAGTAAGTGAGGCAGTTTCACAAGCTTCAAAGATTACCAAATTCATATACAATCATTGTTTTGCATTGTATTTGATGAGGCAACACACAGGTGGAAGAGAAATACTTCGTCCGGCTCCAACTCGCTTTGCCACCAATTTCATTGCATTGCAAAGTATTTTGAATCAGAAAGATGCTTTAAGATCCATGGTCACATCCAAAGAATGGACAACCACACATTATTCCAAAGATGTTAAGGCAAAACAATTTGTGGAACAAGTCTTAGACTCACAATTTTGGTCTACATGTGCTGACATAGTGAAAATCACAGAACCACTTGTACGTGTGTTGCGTCTTGTTGATAGTGAAGATAAGCCTGCCATGGGATATCTCTACCGAGCTATGTATAAAGCAAGAGAGGAGATTGAGAAGAGGTTTAAAAGAAATAAGGTGAAGGTGAAGCCTTATTTGAAGATTTTGGATAACCGTTGGGATGTACAACTTCGCAAAAATCTTCATGCTGCTGGTTATTGGTTAAATCCTTCATGTAGATTCAGTTCAGAATATGAAAACCACGAGACCACCACATCTGGCATGTTGGATGTCATTGAAAAATATGCTTATGATAGTAGGGACCTTCGAACAAAATTAACTGCTGAGATGAGAGCATTCAGAAGCTGTGAAGGTAGTTTTGGAAGGCAAACTGCCATAGAAGATCGAACTGAAGTGTTGCCAGGTAAATGTAGTTAATAATACTTTTATATTTTAGTACAATGTTAATATGTAATATGTATTTTAAAACGTTTTTTAATTTTATCACATGCAATTTGTAGATCAATGGTGGGAAAGTTATGGAACTGATGCACCTCATTTGAAAAAGTTGGCTATTCGGATTTTGAGTCAAACTTGTAGTGCCTCCGGTTGCGAAAGAAATTGGAGTGTGTTTGAGCACATTCATTCAAAGAAACGAAATAGGTTGGAGCATCAAAAACTTAATGATCTAGTCTTTGTTCGTTACAATTTAAGGCTTCAAAATAGGTATTACAAATTTACAATTATTAATTTACTATGCACTTTTAAAATAGAAATTTGTTTAGTGCCTAAACATGGACTGCAATGACTGTTTCTGTGATGCTTAGATTAGTGATGCACTTTTATTAGTTTAGTATATAATAGAGTTTTATTTTCTAATGATTTATAGGGATAAGAAGAAACAAAATTATGACCCTATCAATTTTGAAACACTTGGTGACCATTCCGATTGGGTGTTGGAGGATTCTCCACCATTCTTAACCATTGAGGAGGTGGAAGCACTACGCAATGATCTTGCTAGTATGACAATTCAACCTATTTCAAATGATATTGGTATGTTAGTTATTTTGATTACAATTTTTTTATTTGACTTTATTACTATGTCATTTGTTAAACTCTCTAAATTGTTGTTATTGTAGATCAATTAAATTTGGATGAGGTTGAGGATAATGCACAACTCAATTCTACAGAAAACGTGGAACAAAATAATATCGTTGATGGAGAAGATGTTGTGGCTGATTTTGATGTGGATGCTTTTGATGAAGGAGATATCAACATTGAAACAACTATGCCTCCTTGGAATTAAATCTATTAGACACTTTGTTATTCCATTTGTGTTGCATTTAGATTATCTTGCAATTACACTTTGTTTTAAACTTATTTGGATTTATATTTTGTAATTTGTACTATTGTGTGTGACTGTGATGACAATGTTTTGGATATGAATTTAAGAACTTGTGACATTATGACATTTTCAAATTTTGAATTTTTTTTTTAGACTGACTCATCCGGTTCGACCGGTTTAATAACTATATAGTTTTATTGTATGGAACGGTTCATTCCACCGGTTTATCCGGTTTAATCCGGTTTAGTTATGCGGTTAGACCAGTAACCCCGGTGGTTCGACCAATGAACCAGTGAACCAGTACCTTACCGGTTTGATGTCCGGTTCGGTTTTTAAAACATTGTTTCCTATCCATTCTAGAACTTGCACTCTTAGGACGCAATATGTGACTTACAATCCAATAAATCACTCTAGCGTTCACAGTTAATTTTTCGGTTCCCATAGTTTCCGGAACATTTCCATTTCTAGTAATGGAGGTGATGAAAACATTAAAATCATAATCAACCTGGCTAGCTTCAGTATAGGCCAAAAGATCTTCTCCGGTTATCCTACTACCGGTACTCATTCCAAACAAGTCAAACCACATAGTTGCACTAAACGTATAAACCTTATGCCCCCAACAAAATTCAAACTCAGCACCATTTCTCTCCTGCAACCCAGCATAAAATATCCTAACCAAAGTATCATTATATTTGGTTTGCAAATCACAAAAAGTATCAAGTTGTTCGTTTTCAAGAATTTCCGCAATATCATTGAGACGCAGATTTCTAAGTGTTTCAGTATTAACAGATTTCTAAGGCAAAATGCTCCTAGTTCTACAATATTGCGTATAAGTAGTAATGCAATCCTTGTGAACAAATTCTTCTTCCCTAAGTCCAAGATTTGGAACATCATTGCTACTATTTCCTACTTCCTTTCCTTTTCTAGCCTTAGTTTTTGGTGCCATTTCTAGGAGAGTGAAAAATAGAACGAATTACCTTGAATTTTGATGGAGAACTTGAAGAAATTTCACAACCAAAATTGAAGAAACCCTTGTCTTGAATGTCGAGATTATGAAGCTTGAACCACGAAATTGATGAAGGAATGTGAATGGGTAATTAATTTGAAGTGGTTTAGGGTCAAGTTTTGTGAGTTTTGGTTGAGTTTGAGGGAGATTGAAAATTTGGGAATGAGGGTTTTGAGTGTTTTGCTCGTGGAGAAGAAGAAGGTTTTGGTGTTTGATGAATGAATGAAAATTGATCCATAAAAGGTGTTTTCACGTGTTTGTATCGATACAAACTCGTGCTTGTATCGATACAAGTCAGTTTTTCTGCAGCATGTATCGAAGCATGCGAGCATGTATCGATACATGAGACAGTGTCTGTCCAAGCTAAAGAGTTATGTATCGATACAATCATCATATGTATCGATACATATCAGTTCATTTTAAAAATTTGCAGAATAACTAACATGTATCCATACAATGTTTATTTGTATCGATCCAAAATGCATTATTTCCAATTTTTCTCAAAACACATGAACTTATAAGTTTTTAAAAAAAATTTATGACTTCCAAATAATCATGTATGTATGAAACACATATAATCAACAAGGTACATACTTAGGTATGTGAGCAAAAACAATACCGAAGCACATTATAACATGAGAACACATGTTAAACCATATATGCATGATAAGGCATCCACATAAATGAATCAAAGTACCAAAATTAATCATATGAAAATATATGTCTATGTATGCACACAAAGTCACATATAAGAACAAAAACAAACATATACAAACCAAGTATGAACTTAATATGGCAATTGTAATGATTTTTGTCAAATCCCCTTTTTAAACGTATGAGTCTCAAAAACTTATTAATATTTTTGAGCAAAATTCTTGGAAATGGAGGATTAGACAACTATCAAAGCAAATATCATATTAAGGTGAAAGTTGTATGTATATGAACCAATGTACAAATGCTAAGTAAAAAAAATATAAAGATAAAGATAGAGAATAGAATCTTCTCTTGAGTGTTAGGTGGAGGAAGTGATCAATTTCCACACCACTGTAAGTGTTGAGTTGAAGCTTTTCTCATCGCTTTCCTTGTTCATAAGTCTTGAACTCCATTGTTGTCGGTGTCTTTTGTCAATGGTTTCAAGACGCTTTCCTACATACTTAGACATTTGAAATAGGTCCCCAACTCATGTTGGGTCCTAGTTGGTTAGTAGCACCATTATTGCCTAACTTAGGTAACCACTGCAATTTGCCTTTTGGTACCAAGATTTTTCGAGCATGGCATTTTGCAATAGTATGACCCTTGTCACAACAATAATGACAAACGATATGAGGATTACTTTTCTTAGGATCCTTTTCAACAAATTTATACTTTTTATTTCTAGGTTTTAATGATTTGTTGAATTTAGATGGATCAACCGCAAAAGTAATCTCCGGCTTGGATGGTTCTTTTAACTTATCTTGTAACTTTCGCAAGTCTCTATATAAGTAAAAGCATCCATCACATCCGGTCTTATCGTTACAATAACTATCAAAAGTCACAAGAGGTTTTTGAATCATAGACTCTTTGAGGGCTTTCAACTCAAGCTCCGTTTCCGAAACTTTTGCCTCAAGGTATTTATTAACTTGCATTAAACCTTTTAGTCGTTGAAAAGCCTCTTTAGTTTCTTTGTGTAACTTTTCAAAAGCGACTTGCAACTCATGATATTCTAAAAGCGTATATGAGCTAGAGGGATTTTGATTTACCTTTTTGGGAGCAAGTTTCTTGCGATCATAGGATGTCAAGCACACATTTGCCAATACATCTTCACCACTTGAGCTAGAGCTTGATGATGAAGAGGAAGATGAGCTTTGAATGACGGTGACTCCTTCTCTTTTCTCTTGAGCTTAGGGCAATCCGGTTTGAAATGACCAACTTGGCCACACTCATAGCATGCCCCTTTCTTGGAGTACCTAGCATCTTCATTCTTCCGGCGGTAACCACTATCTTTCCGAAACTTCTTAAGATTGTCATCGGAATGTCTTATCCCATTCTTTCTCACATATCTATTATAGCGTCGAACGAAGAGCCCCATTTCCTCATCATCGGAATCGTCTTCGCTTGAGCTACTCTCCACTTGCTCAACCTTTTTGGACTTGGATTTGGAGGCCTTTAGAGCAATGGACCTCTTATCCTTTTCGTTGTGTTTCTCCTTTTTCTCACCTTTCTCATGCTTTTCCAACAAATTAAGCACTTGTTCATGTTCCGTTAGCTTACCAAATAAGGTTGTGAGACTTAAAGTTGTGAGATCATTTGCTTCTTTGATTGCGGTGACCTTTGGTTGCCATGACCTATTAAGACATCTCAAAATCTTATTAGTAGCATCTTGATTAGTGATTGGTTTACCTAGACCATGTAACTTGTTGGTAATTTTTACAAACCTTTGTTGCATATCCGCAATGGTTTCACCATCTTGCATATGAAACAATTCGAACTCTTGAGTTAAGGTGTTTATTTTGGATATTTTGACTTCATTAGTACCCTCAAAATGAGTAACTAATGTATCCCACATTTCTTTGGCCGTTGAACAATGCGACACATGATAAAATTGTTCAATCCCAAGGGATGAAATAAGTATGTTTTGTGCCTTTGCATCGTAATTGACCTTTTTCTTATCATCATCCGTCCATTGTGCCATAGGCTTATTGGTGACAATGCCATTAGGATCGGTGTTTGTCGGAACAAACGGACCGTTCTCAATAGCATTCCACACTTCACCATCAAAAGAATTGATGTAAATCCGCATACTACTTTTCCAATAATCAAAATGATCTCCATTGAATATAGGTGCCCGATTATAAGCCCCTTTAGGTGCAAAAGCCATGTTTTCTAATAATTGGCACAATCCACCGAAATTTGTGAACAAAATTGAACCGGGATCGTGATACCACTTGTTAGACTACTTGGCTACCACTTAGAAGGGGGGGGGGGGTTGAATAAGTGGCCCTTTTAAACAATGTTGATTTTAAAAATTTTAGTTTAAAAGGTACGCGCGGAAGCACCACCGGATCGGTAGTCTCTTTGCACCCGATTGATCACTGAAAAAGTAGTATAGCCTTGAACGTATGATGATAAAGAACTAGAAACGATCGTGTGCAAAATATTCGAATTAAACGATCCACTAACACAGTCCAAGCAAGTTACAAAAATATAGAGCTAATCCAATCACAATCAAGATATATGTCAATTGAATTTTGGTATTGAATTTTGGTGCACTCGTACGAACACAAAAATTCAATCGAATCGAAAATTAAAGCAATTGCGTAAAGTAAAAGATTAAGGGAGAAAGACACAAACGATTGATTAGGGAGTTCCCCGGCTTTCGTGTCGTCCTCGCGGTCGGCCGGGTACGACTCCCCCAAAATAACGATTGATTAAAAACGATTGAACTATATTGCACAATTTACAAAAGACTTCAATAACCCTATATCGAATCTAATGCAAACAATGCGTAATAACCTCAACAAGTAATGAAGCTTCTCCCTCTGATTCCAACGATCCTAACCGTGCGCAAATCCTCGCACCGATCGTCCAGCTGAGTACCTCGCTTCTTCGTTGTTGATCCTTCAATATATCGCACAATCTTGAATCCATAAGAAAAACGCAAACCTTCTTCACAAATCAACTCGATCACGCCTCTGATTCACCGCAAGCCGTATCGAACGTTATCGATCAAATGTACAACCTTTATCCGAATGATCCCATACTCACTCTTCAATGAATTGCAATTTGATGGAAGATGATGATCTTGTGAAGAATAACCCTTTGATCCAAATTTTTCCACCAATTTGAATCCCAAAGAGTTTATCAAAGCTATTTCACTTTCTCACAGGTTTTTCTCTCTTGTACAATAACAAAGCACATTGCTATTTATAGAGAAAATAGAATTGAGCAAATTTAGGCAAAAATTAACATACATGTATCGATACAAATGATGGTTTGTATCGATACAAACCCTTTGACCAGCGTTCAAAAATTAAAATTTGACCTATGTATCGATACAAACACGTATGTGTATCGATACATACATCAGTTTCTTGAAATCTTGACTGATATGTATCGAAGCATGCAAGCATGATTCGATACATCATGCACTCTCTGGTTTTCTGAGAGATATAGGTGTGTATCGATACATGCAAGCATGATTCGATACACATGTGACTCTCTGCCTCTGAGAGACCACTTTTGTATCGATACAAGTGATATATGTATCGATACAAATTGCACAAAATCAGTCTGAAGTAATTTCAGGACATTTGTATCGATACACATGTATATGTATCGATACATAATACCTAAAAATCAATTTTTCAAAGTTTAAAAATAGTTTTTCGCTGTCAAGTCATTTGTAATGTTGCCAAAATATGTTCTACTCTATTTTCACGTGTTTTGACAATTATTAAAACATGAGGATGAACTGGTGCACTTACGCAAAGGAAGTCTCTTGTAAGTGTTACTTGAGCATTGGAAGTCTCTTGCCTGCGTGCTTGAGCAATTGTAATCTTGTTTGATTATAGTGAACTCCCTTGGAAGTGCAAGGGGACTGGACGTACTCTCGGTTTGTGAGAGGAACCAGTATAAAATCTCTGTCTCTATCTTTCTCTCTTTCTCTCATACCTTTAAGTTACTGTTTGATTGTGTTTTGTTTTCTAAACCGCTGCAATCTCTGATAAGTTTTTATAACTTAGAAGAATTTTTCAAACTACCCAAAACACAATTCAACCCCCCCCCCCCCCTTCTTGTGTTTTTCACACCTTCAGTGTTTACAAAGTCTTACTAGATTTGTTTAAGTTTGTCAAAAAAAATTCAAAAATACAAAAAAAATTAATAAATCAAAAAATCTTGTTGATGATTGTGGATTTTGATCTGTGAAAGTTCTGGCTAAGGATAAATCTTGGAATTTAAGCGATCCGTTGTGATCCACCTCACTTACCTGAGAATTTTCATAGTGACAAAGACACATGAGACAAACCAAAAATAGTTTCACCAGTTAATTTTCCAGTGCTACTGAAGGTATTCATTTGTTGTGCTTGATAACAGGTATCCTGGAGTTTGAGTACGACCCTGAACCAGAAAGAACGCTTTGGAAAAGAAGGCAAGCACAAAGGCTTGCAGCATCCAGCAGTCTCAAGATAAAAGAAGAGCCTACCACAAAAGCCATGGGGGACGAGCAAAGAATTACAATGGGAGACTACTGCAAGAGGACTGACACAGATCAGATCTCACTAGGATTCCAGCCGGCGAATTCAGCTAACTTTGATATTAAGGGCAATGTTCTTACAGGTTTGTGGGAGAACCAGTTCGATGGACGTGCCAACAATGATCCTTGGGATCATCTTGCAAAGTTTTCAGAGACATGTCAGATCCAGAAGGTGCTGGAAAGTGTTACTGATGACCAGAAGAAGCTGCGTTTGTTTGCTTTTTCTCTTACAGGTCCAGCTAAAGATTGGCTTCAATGCTTGCCAAGGGGAACGATTGCAACATGGAAGGATCTTGAAGACAAGTTCCTGGAGAGATTCTTCACACACACATTATTCCAGAAAAGGAAGTCTGAGATTCTAAGTTTCAAACAGCATGAATCTGAAACGCTGTGCGAAGCTTATGAACGGTTCAAGCTGCTTATGAGAAGGTGTCCTAACCACGGCATTAGTGCTATGGAGCAGATGCAACATGAGCCATGATAGAGCTGAAAAGACTCCTGGAGTTCTTAAGGTGGACCAGGAGATTGCCTACAAAGTAGAGATCGAATTACTAAGGAGGCAACTTGCTGATAAGGAGAAAGCTGTGAAGGAAGCTAGTGTTAAACAGGTGGAGGGAGTTTGCGACTTCTGCCTAGAAGATCACCCTAATAGGCAGTGTTTGCCAGGAGGAAGCGAGGAGCAGGTGAATTATATGGGGAACAACTACTACCCAGGTTGGAGCAAACACCCAAATTTACGATGGGACCAGACAGGGAACCAGGCTCAAGCTTCATCTCAACCAAGAAAGCCATCTCCATTGGAAGAGTTACTCAATAAATTTGCTAACATGAGCAAAACTAACTTTGAAAACATCCAGACGACAGTAGCCAACCAGGGCGCGACGATAAAAAGTCTTGAAACCCAGATTGGTCAACTCTCGAAACTGGTAAGCACTCATGATTCTAAAGATATTGCAGGTAACACGATGGACAATCCAAAGGAGGAATGCAAAATTCTCAAGGATAAGAAATCAGAGCACGAAGAGAGAGAAGAACAGATTAAAGACTATGAAGAGTGGTACAAGCTGTTCGATATGACATTAGACGAAGCCTACGATGAGTTCATGAGAGAACTGCAAGAATATCGGGAAAGCCGAGCATGATTGCCACCCAAGAAGACAGATCCTGGAAGCGTCACCATACTCTGTCAGATTGAGGAAGCAGAAATTCGAGCCTTATGTGACGTGGGTTCAAGTGTTAACGTTATGCCATTAACTCTGGCAGAAAAGTTAAAACTCACAACAATAACTGCAGTTATAGAACGTGAACTCGTTTTAGCTAACCAAACAACAATTCACTCAGCAGGTACAATCGAGGATGTCTTGGTGAAAGTCGAAGACCTGGTATTTCCAGCAGACTTAATGATCCTAGATATCCAGGAAGATGAAGAGCATCCGATCATTCTTGGAAGACCATTCCTAGCAACTAGCAGGGCACTCATTAATGTGGAGCTCGCTGAGTTGACTCTAAGGAGTGGAGAGGAGGAAAGAACTATCAAAACTTCTAAAACAGAGAGGGTTGACTGCTACATGCTCGAGTGGAAAGACAGAAAAGCTACACCACCGACTCTAACTCAAGAAGTACAGGTAAAGATAGAGATAGAGGAGCTGGAGAATGAAATGGCGCAGCTAGAGATAGAGACAGCTCAGGAAGAGGAGGTACCCGAGGAACTCACTGATAAACTGAAGAGGCTAACTATTGAAGTGGACATCCGAGCAACATGGGTCAAAGCATGGGGTAGAAACCGAAAAGTGGCCAGAAAATCTAAGTTTGGGGTTAATACGCCACCTCTGAAGAAATCTGCTGCTGAGAGAAAAGAGGAAAGAAAGAAGAACAACTGGGTCAATACTCCAAAAGAACAAAGGAAGGAACATCCACCACGAAGCAAGGGGAAGTCCATCATGAAAGCAGTACCTTCAGAAGATGATGAACGACTCTGCTTCGCCACCTTCAAAGAAAAACAGAACCCAAAGAAGTATGAAAGAAGCAACAAGAAAGAGGGAGGAGCTAAGGCGAAAGCTCCTACAGATGAGAGAGACATGCGAACCTATCCTCTGTAATGGAGGAAATGCCCCAAGCTAATGAGAGGCTAAACAAGCGCTGCTTGGGAGGCAACCCAAGGATGAGTATTTTAATTTCAGTATTTTCAATTCAGTATTTCAATTTCAGTATTTTCATTTCAGTTTTTCAATTTAATAAAATATGACTAGAATTCTGCATGTCATCTTCATCTGTAAGCAGCCCTTATTCAAACATACAAAAAAAATTAAATAACTGTTTGCTGTTTATTATCTAGTGCATGATAAACTGTTATAGGTAAGATTGCGGCGAAGTAAGTTATAAATTCTGATGAGCCGAATTTCACGCCTTCATAAAGAAACCAAAGGTGATTGCTCTGAAGTGCAAAGTTCGGGAGACAGAGAGACGAGTGATGAAGCTGGTGTGTGTGGGACAAGTGTTCAACTTTCAGATACCTAAGCAATGTGAGGATTTGAGCCAAATATTTCCAAACGGTATTACCACTTTCTTTCGAATTACTATGAGAGTACCGTGCACTTGTTTATTTTCTAGAACTTGCTCTAATTCTCTGCTGACTAGTTGATTTAATATTATATGCATTGAGGAAATTGTTTGTTATAACCCAGAGCCTTTTCAAGCCACCCTTTATATATTATTATCCTTTGCTAGCCAAATTTGAGCCGTAAAAAAAAAAAATTATCCCTTTTGTTTCGGTGACAAACCACGATACAAGCCTATAGACCAGAAAAACAATGATTTACCCTCTTTGGAGTTAGGTAATAGTTCTCAAAGTCTTGGCAACAAAACAAGTTTGGGGTTGCTCATGGAACTAGCAACGTCTAAGTTTGGGGTGGGTATACGGAGAATTATCACTACAAAAAAGAAAAATAAATGAAAAAGAGACGGGAAAACATCAAAAAAATTCCCTAAAAAAACAGTTTCTTCAACAAAAAAAAAAAGCCAAAAGGCAAAAGAAAGAGACAAAGGGGAAAAATAGTGATAGAAAAGAACCATACAAAGACACATCCGGTTCTTATTTTCCGATACCAACACAAAAAGGCACCCTAAGGAACAAAGGTTGCGTACACAAAAAGGAACAACAAAGTAGAACTTAACTCCAATGTTTAGCCTATTATTCCCAAAAATGTTCTACCTTGACCTAAGCCACGTTATAACCCTGAAAAGACCTCCAATAATGCATGTATGTTAAATTTTGACTGGTTGCTTAGAATTCTTGCAAGCCTATGGTAAAATGGCAGGTTGTGCGATGATTGAGAGCTAACCCTTTCAAATATGAGCGAAAAACACAAATGTGAGAAAGAGAGAGAGAGAGAGAAAAAAAAAGTTGAACATGGACTCTTGCAGACATTTGTCCAATTTGCTACCATTGACGTCTCCTGAGCCTAGCAGGACTAAGCATGATCGCTGCGGTAAGAAATCAGCGGTACCATTGCTTAAATATTAAGCAAGGTTGTGAAATTCCAATCATCTTTATTTATCTCTTATTTCTCCAACGATCTTGACTGACAGCATGTTACTTGAGGACAAGCAACAATTTAAGTTTGGGGTTGTGAAGACAGGAATTTCTACGTCATTTTTAGTATTATTAGTAGTAGTAAAATGACCAAGACAGGTCCAAATACGAAGGAAAACCTACAAAAGCAAGAAAAAGCATCAATACAGAGTCCAAGATGCAAAAAGACAAGAAAAAGCCTAAAAAGTGAAGAAAATCAGCATTCCATCGCAGCACGATGGCTCCCATCGTGCCACGATGGGAGCTGCTTGTTCGCCAAGAAATCAGAAGCAATAAATCTGAAGAAAATCTTCCATCGCAGTGCGATGTGTGCTATCGCAGCACGATGGAGTAACTTGGCGCCCAAGCTGATGAAATGCACAAGATCAGTTATAAAAATAAACTGATTCTTCACATCGCAGCACGATTGCCTCATCGTACTGCGATGACCTTGCTGAGGCCCATTACGAAAACTATAAATAGAGCCTCCCATTCATTGTTTTATTCATTCAGAAATAGTAGAACACTCTCTACTATAAGGAGAGGTTCAGAGGAGCTCTATTGGGCATAGTTTTCTCCCCTTACGGGAAAACTAACTCAACAAGGTATGATTTCTTTAGGCTTTTGTATTTAGGTTATAATTTCTTGTAATTTAAATATGTAGTCTTTATAATTTATGCCTTAGGTTGTGGTGGAGAAGATGAACTCCCCTATGAATATTTGGAGTCTGTGATTGAGTCTAAGTTATAATAAATGATATTTAGTAATTATGTTTGTTATTTACTTTCGTATACTTTAATGACGTATTCTCGTAATCTGAACAGCCTGATACTAGGACCTAGAGGTTAATTGGTGAAGGTTATAATGCGTGTTTATAAACAATTCACTTAGTAATTAAGGTATGTGACACATCGAGGTTAGGCTCTCGTAGGTACCTTAGTTGTTAATGTAGGGAAACTTTAATAGACATAGTGTAATAGTAAGGTATTACTACAACAAGGATAATTCACCGCCGAACATAATCTAAGTAACTATGTTATACACCGGTCATGCCAAATATGAAGAAGGGAGGGAGTCCAACCACCATGCCTAGCCTCTATATTTATACATTCCGCATTTATATTTCTGCAAAGCATTACGCTTATTTTATAAAAACCTTTTCAAAAAACCAAAGCGAATGCAAACTATCACAAACTTAAATAACGCTAGTAAAGCTGCGGCACGATCCCTGTGGATACGAACTCATTCTAGACAGGTGAGTGTGAATTATTACTCGACGACAGACTGGTGCACTTGCCAGACCATAGTCACTTGGTCATTTTACTACTAATAATAATACTAAAAATACCATAGAAATTCCTGTCATCAACTAGTCAGAAAGGGGTTTCCCCGGTTGTGGAGTGTGGAGTAGTACGATAGGCCCAGAGTACGCTGTGTAGCTCCTCGACCCATTTTTTCTTATTGTTGTCCAACCTTCCACGAAGTCTACGCAGGATTACTCTATTCGCGACATCGGCTTGACCTTTTGGGGGTGCTCGACGGACGTGAAACGTTGTTTTGTGTTAATTGCGACGAGGAACTCGCGGAACCTTTTGTCTGTGAACTGTGTCCCATTGTCGGTAACCATGACTTGTGGGATCCCGAACCGAGCAAGGATGTCTCGTTTGAAGAAACAGAGTATGTTGAACGCTGTTATGTTCGTAAGTGGTTCAGCTTCTACCCACTTAGTGAAATAATCTACTCCTACAATGAGGTACTTGTTTTGAGCAAGTCCTGTTGTGAAATATCTGAGGATATCCATGCCCCACCAAGCGAAGGGCCAAGGGGAGGATAGAGACTTAAGCTCGTTTGGAGGAGCTAAGTGCATGTCAGCGTGCCTTTGGCATTTGTCGCATTTTTTAACATGTTCCTTGGAATCCTGTTGCATGGTGGGCCAGTAGTAACCTGCTCATAGAGCTTTTCTGGAGAGCGACCTTCCTCCTAGGTGTTGGGAGTTGATCCCTTCATGTATTTCCCGTAGAATGTAATCGACTTTTTCTTCCTCGATACACTTCAAAAGTGGGATAAAAAACCCTCATCTGTATAAGGTTCTGTCGAGGAGGACATAGGAGCAGGCTCGGCGTTTGATTACTTCCGCCTCCTTCCGCCTCCTTTGGCTTGATACTCTCTGAGCACTTGCGATACGATGAGCTGAGAGTCCGTGCATATCTTGATTTCTTTTGCGCGTACGTCCTCAGCTAGTCGTAGTTCGGCGAGGAAGGCCTCGTATTCTGCTTGGTTATTCGACGTCGGGAAGAAGAGGGTTAGAGAGACTTCGATGACTACGCTCTTTCCATTCTGGAGTATGATTCCTGCCCTAGCTCCTGTCGAGCTAGATGCTCCGTCGATGAAGATCCTCCATTTCTCCGTTTCCTCCGAGGAAGGAGCGGGGGCCGTCATTTCGGCAACAAAGTCGGCTAGGACTTGTGCTTAGAGAGCTTTTCTGCTTTCGTAGCGGATGTCGAATTCGGATATTTCCAAAGACCATTTGAGCATCCAGCCCGCCATATCTGGTCGGCTGAGCAAAGATTTAATCGGTTGGTCTGTTCGGACTACGATTGTATGTGCGAGGAAGTAGTATTGTAACCTCCTCGCGACGTTGATTAGTGCGAGGACGACTTTTTTGATTAATAGATACCAGAGCTCGGGGCCTTGCAGGGCTTTGCTCGTGAAGTAAATGGGTTTTTTTCCTTCTGTTGTCTCGCGAATGAGGACGGCGCTAACGGCCTCGGAAGCCACAGCGATGTAGAGGTAGAGGACCTCCCCGTCGTCGGGTCGTGATAAGACCGGTGGTTCGGAGAGGGTCTTTTTGAGATGTTGAAGGGCCTGTTCGCATTCCTCAGTCCATTCAAAGGCGGATTCCTTTCTTAGGAGTTTGAAAAGGGGAATTGCGTGTTGAGCATATTTTGCTACGAAACGAGACAGTGAAGTAAGCATTCCGTTAAGCGTTTGTATTGATTTTTTATCGTGGGGGATTAGCAGCTCGATAAATGCTCTGCACTTATCAGGGTTGGCTTCGATTCCTCGTTCTGTTAAGTAGAATCCGAGGAATTTTCCTGCTCGAACCCCAAAGGTGCATTTTTCAGGGTTAAATCGCATTTTGTATTTTCTTGTCTGCTCGAACACCTTTCGCAGGTGGGCGGTATGATCGATCTCGTCGCGAGATTTGACGATCATGTCGTCCATGTATACTTTGAGCATATCACCGATTTCTCCTTGGAACACTTTATTTATCGTTCTCTTGTATGTAGCACCAGCGTTTTTTAAACCAAAGTGCATTAGGTTATAATAGTAATTTCCCGTCGGGGTCATGAAGGCTGTTTTGTGCCTATCGGCGACCGCCATCGGAATTTGATTATATCCTGAGTACGCATCCATAAAAGATAATAATTTAAAACCAGATGAATTATCTACGAGACTATCTATGCATGGTAAAGGATAAGAATCTTTAGGGCAAGCCCTATTGAGATTAGTATAGTCAACACACATTCGCCATTTTCCATTAGATTTTTTAACCACTGCAACATTAGACAGCAGGTTGTATACCTAGCTTCAGAAATAAAATTTGCCTCTAAGAGGTCTTGTACAACTTTTTGGACAGCCTCCTCTTTTTCGGGAGACTGCTTACGCCTACGTTGTACTACATATATGGCGTCGGGGTCGACAGTCAGTTGGTGGCATGCGACCTCGGGGTCCAATTCGGGCATCTCTACAGCGCTCCAAGCAAAAAGGTCTGCATTCTTCCTCAAACAGGCTTTCAGTTGCTTCCTCACCGAGGAGAACTAGCTCGAAGTCACCATCTGGGATATGGCGGTAATTTTCTTTGCTCGCCTCATCCTTTTCTTTATTTTGTTTTTGAGCCTCTTCTCCTCTTTGTGCTCCTCCTTGTAGTATCTTCTGTCGAGCTCGATCGAGCTCACGCTTGGTCCGGGGAGCTGAGGTGTCGGCTTGACTTTCTTTGATGGGTTGGGAGGCTGGCCGATATAGATGAGACCTTTGGTCGCCGCATCAAAGCATCTCCTCGCAGCTTCAATATCCCCCTGCAGAGTTGCGACCTGCCCTTTGGTAGAGTAATACTTCATTTTCAAATGGACGGTTGAGGGGACAGCGAGCAGATTTGCAATTGCTTCGCGGCCCAAGATGCACTCATATAGGGACGAGCAGTCTACGACCAGAAACTGGATTTTGACAGACCTTGCCGCTTCTTCTGCTCCAAAGGTAACGATGAGGTCGACATAACCCCATGGCTTGGTTGTTGCTCCATTGAATCCATGGAGGTCAGAACCCACGTAAGGGGCGAGGTGGCTCTGGTCGAGCTGCAAGGTGTTGAAGCATTGGGAGAACATGATATCGGCTGAGCTTCCCGTGTTGACGAGGATTCAGCGGATGTCGAAGTTGGCCATGTCGGTTCGGATGAGGAGAGGAATGTGGGTGTTGGGTGTCCCACCAGGAAGTTCCTCCAGGTAGAACCCGAGGGGAACTGAGCCTTTTTGGGCCTGTCGAGGGTAACATGCTGCTTGGAGCAGGAGTCTATGAGCTCCTCGAACTTTCTTTTGACTGATCCGATGGTCTTTTGTTGTAGTCCCCAGCGGATATTACCATTGTTTCAGCAATTTTTTCCCACTTAGAAAAGGTGGGATGAGAATATTTGTCCTCGATGTCTTCAGGGACGCGGAAGTCTTCTGGTCGCGAAATGCATAGGGCGACCTTCTTGGGTTCTTGCCCACCAAATGCGGAGATCTGATCCTCGACATTAGCAGTTTGCCGAGTTTTTTGGCGAGGGCCCACTTCGCGGATAAACCTTCCAAGCTTTCCTTGGCGAATAAGGGCCTCAATGGCATCCTTTAGATGGATGCACTCTTTTGTCACGTGACCGTGAGCTCAGTGGTACCTGCACCACTTGGTCTTATCCTGACCGGGCTTGGCTGGTGCCTGTTTGGGGAATTTGATCCCACCTTCCTTGAATTCCGAATTGTAGCATTCGGTCAGGATGTGCTTGCGTGAAGCGTTGATGGGAGTGTAAATCGAGAACAAGCTAGGTGGTCCTCGGGGCTTATCGCCTCTTCTGCTGCCACCTTCTCTTTGCCCAGCCTCGCGGGGAGGAATGTTTGACTCCTGCCGGGGTTGGGTGTCCTCGGTGCGGGAGTGTCGGAGGGCGTCGGCCATCTCTTGCTCTTCGTACTGAATGTACGGCTCGGCTTTAGCGAGGAGCTGGGCCAAAGTCTTGGGGTTCTCAATTCCCACAGCTTTGGCGAAGTCAGTGCGGGGACAGAGGCCTCACACGAGCAGGTACCTCTTCATTTCGTCGGTTGTTTCGACCTGCACAGCTTCCTTGTTGAACCTTTCAATGTAGGCACAGAGGGGTTCCTTTAGCCCTTGGAATATAGCCTCCAAGGTGGCTACCATCTTCGGCTGTTTCCGAGAGACGGTGAAATTTTTTCTGAACTGGTCGGTTAGATCCTGACATGAAAAGACAGACTGGGGAGCCAAGCTCGTGTACCACGTCAAGGCTCCTTTCCTCAGTGTTGTTGGAAAGAGCCTACATCTGATTGCTCCACTTGTTTTGCGGAAGTTGAGGATGGCGTTGAAGTTGTTGACGTGGTCGTCAGGGTCAATCAGTCCATCGTACGCGGGGAGGTTGGGAAGCCTCTCAAGCCACGCGGGGAGGTTGGGAAGCCTCTCAAGCCCCGCGGGGATGGGTGCCCGCATGATGTCCCTGGAGAGGGGGCAGTCGGTGTCCTCCTCCTCGCTTCCGTTGGGAGAACGCTCAGGGGAGTCATTGTACCGCGGAATTGGTGTCGTGCTGCGGTGATCATAGTCGCGATTTTCTCGAACGTGGCGACTGGAAGACGTGCCTTGCCATGTTCCGCAACCCTTGAGGGGAATGGCGAGGTTGTTTGGCCGTTTTCCCCTTTTTAGTTGTCGGGGAGACCCTGACCTCGCGGAGAGGTGGAGTTCGATCATGTTTCTTGCATTGTGGCTGGATCCTCTCTAGGGCGGACGCCGTTGGCGGGCTGGTTCCTGTCGGGGTGGGGACCGAGAGTGATGATGTCTCCGCGTGGGAGAGTTGGTTGCCTATTGGGGGCATTGATTTCTCTCTAGGGCTTCGATCCTGCGATTCTGTTGCGCCATTACCTCTGTATTTTTCTCAAGAGCCCTAGTTGGATGGTCAACCGGCTGTGCGTTGGCCACCGGGATTTCCTGTGTTTTTTGCGGACGCTTCCCAGATTGGCGAACGGTCAAAATCTGCATGTCATCTTCTTCCTCCGATGACACGGAGGCCTCGTGACTATCCCTGGGGTCAGTTTCCGGTTGCGGTTGATCGCTTTGGTGCACAGGGCTGAGAATGGTGTCTTGCTCCACGGGGGAGGAAGGTAGAGGGACGAAATCACGGGTGTTGTCGCTGTTATCGCCGTCGTTGCGAGTGTTGGATCCACTAGCCGTCATGATGAAATTTGTTGAAAAGAAAGTCGGTTTTGATCTTTAGAGTTAAAGAAGGGGAAACCAGATTCTCACAGACGGCGCCACTGATCTAACATGTGATCAGAAAGGATGATGGGCCGGTGAATCCTTCGCTTGATGAGTAGTTCTGTTTATGTTGAACAACAATATACCACCGGAGGGGGAAGGTTGTACTTGCAGGCGCTCCGATGCTTAGGTCAGAAGAGAGAACAGATACAAGAGAGTGAAAGTGAGTAAAGAATTGAATACCTGACCCTCCAGTGAAGGAGGGTATTTATAGATCCCCCAGCGCTGGGCCAAGGTCTCCTTAATGGGTTGTGCAGTGCGGCCCAATAGGGGAGACTAACAGGATTTCTCCTATGTTGGAGTAAGGAACCGGCATTTAGTCCTTATCCTGGTAATGAGTTGTCCTGTATCGTGTGGAGAGGCGCTTAACTCATCTGGATTGTCTCCTAGTTAATAGGAGCATGTGGAGGAACTCTTAGTCCAGAGTGTCGAGCAGGAACTCCAAACTCCCTATGTCGAGCAGAAGATGGATTGGGCCAGCTCTAGGCCCAGTCCACAACAAAACTAAAACATTAGTGTTGTTGGAGTAAGCCCTAAACGCCAATCTATTTTGATAGTATTTGCTTTTGTATTGTGACTTTGAATTATATATTTAATATATATGATAAGGCATTTCTTTATTATGTTTGTTTTCCAAAATAATAAAGTCCCTAGAATAGTTGGTCCATTTAATGGAACATTAAGTGTGACTTAATCGTGAGACTCCATTAAATATAAGGACGCTATTCTTAAAGTATCCGTAGTCAAGCTTTACTATGAATTGGGATAATAGTAAAACATAGAGACTGTTATGTTAGTAGACTGATAACCACATCTCACGGGTTATGGATATGAGATATCAAGTCTTTACATAGGTATAAATATTAGGAGTAACATTTATACTGGATTGACCCACCATGAGAATACTACATAGTTTGTTATGTAGGTGTCATAAGATATTCTCATAGTGATAACGGTGTATAGCACCCTTCGACCTGAAATCACTATGGACCCTAGATGTGGAGTAGAGTGCTTAGTTGCCGTTCAAACGTTGTCCGTAACAGGATGGCTATAAAGTCGGTTGATGGGTACTCCACAAATCATGCTGAGGGACATGAGTGACCTAGATGGAATTTGCCCCTCCTACATAACAGGAGTGATATCTTTAGGCCTCTTGATAGAATATGACAGCAATACGCGTGGCCACGCCGAACTAAGTCTATATGAGATATTGAGCTTATTCGTTACTCAGTATATTCTGGGATCAAGAAACATGATATTGAACTATACAAGGGTGACACGATCTATGCCTTGTGTTCAATATAGATATAAAGGGCAAAGGGGTAATTATATACACGATCGTTATCACAGAAAGGTTTTTTCGGATCTCATGACATTCTCGTCACTTGGGTAGCAGTGATGTGTTGCTAGATACCGCTCACTGTTTATAATATTAAATAGGTGATTTATTATTATTGCCAACGTTACGAGAACCTTCAGGGTCACACACAAAGGACAGATAAATGAGAGAAATAAATAAGTAAGACTTATTTATAAAATAATAAGTAGGACTTATTAGTAATTAAATAATTAAGTATGACTTATTATTTAATTTATGAAAATAGAGAAATGCGGTCCACCGTAAGGTATGGTGTATTTAAGTGCTTGGCTTGATGACCACATAAGTGGTTCTATAAATAGAACCCTTGTGGTGAAGTTTTTGTTTAACCAAATTCACAAACCTAGCCGCCGTTTTCTAAACCCTATTCTCTCTGAAACTCCAATCGATTTGGCTAGCACCGATGATTGGAGAAATTCTGTTCGTGTGGACGAGTAGATGCATCGCTACACTTGCTTTGCTCGTGATCAATCGGAATCGTTTCGACATCTCCTCGACGCTTCAAGAGGTAAACACATGAATCCTTTAGTGAAATATTGTGCTTTCGAGGTCCATGGTAACGGGTTTATTCCGCTCTGGAGTATGATATTAAAAGAGTTTTAATAATATATCTGTAGAAAAACCCAACAAGTGTACCTAAAAGACATTTAATAATATTTATATTATATGAAATGGTATCTGAAGTGTTAAACATAATTTATTTTAAATACAAAGCATGCGGCGTTATAGTTATAAAAAGGTCAATTAATGATTTGTTTGTTACATACAAATTAAAAAAAGAAAATATGGTTGAAATTCCAAAAATCGTTTATGCTTTGATCATCTTGGTTTCCCTAATTCTGGTTGTAACCAGCCATAGTAAGTCTTTTTTAATACACATTTTATTTTTTCTTCTTTAATATATATATATATATATATATATATATATATATATATATATATATATGTATGTATGTATAAACCCTTATATGTTCTTCTAATAAGAAACATTCATTTAGTCTTATTTGACATATAGGTTTTGCCCCCTGCGTGACCAACGATGATTGTAAAGATGATCCATGTATTCATCCTAAAAAGCCAGAATGTTTTGAGGACATGTGTATCTGCGGTTAAGTGTAAATAGGAATCATGTCCATTTTCAAAAAGAAATCGAGAGCTCTATTACTATAGTGTGTAGCACATTTTTATAAAACCATGTAACATTTATTGAACATTTGTAAGATTTATACATACAAAACTGTAGTAATAGTGGTATGTTTTTTTTCCAAAAAAACTAGTTGATGACCCGTGCACCCGCACGGGTCGCGCCTTCGGCGCTTACTTATTTGGGGGGGGGTCTTGTGTCGCGGCGGTCTTGTGTCGCGTTCACTCAAAAATTCAAAAGGTGGTATTTATGTAAATATAATTTATTTTTGAAAATATTTAATAATTTTGCAATTGAAATAAATATATGAATACTCAAAACTCTTATTTAATTTATTATCAGTCTCCTTGTGTACAATATTTAATCAAAAAATTTCATCAACAATAACTTATTATTAGTATGTAAGATTTGATTACAAAAATTATCAATAAAAACTTATTTTCTGAATTATTTGATTTTTTTACCAGCTTTCCCATGTACAAAAGTTGAAAAAAATTTACATCAACAATAATAATAAATTTGTTTATAGTAGTTAGTTTAAATTTTTTATCAACATTAAATTATTCTTATTATTTAATATATTATCAGCCTCCTCGTGTACAATGATTAATCAAATTTTGGATCAACAATAACTTGTTATTAGTGTATAAGATTTGATTAAAAAAATTATAGTAGTTAGTTTAATTTTTTTTTATATATCAACAATAACTTGTTCTTGTTATTTAATTTATTATCAGCCTCCTCGTGTACAATTATCTTTTCCAAAAAATTTCATCACCAATAACTTGTTATTAGTGTATAAGATTAGATTAAAAAAATGATCAACAATAACTTATTTCCCATATTATTTGATTTTTTGACCAGCTTCCTTGTGTACGTCTATTAATTTTTTTCATCAATAACAACAATAAATTTGTATATAGTAGTTTGTATAAGTTTTTCATCAACAATAACTTATTCTTATTATTTAATTTATTGTCAGCCTCCTTGTGTACAACAATTAATCAAAAAATTTCATCAACAATAACTTGTTATTAGTGTATATGATTTGATGAAAAAAATTATCGACAACAACTTATTTTCCGTATATTTGTTTTTTTTGCCAGCTTCCCCATGCACAATAGTTGATTAAATTTTTTCATCAACAACAATAATAAATTTGTATATAGTAGTCAGTTTAAATTTTTTGTCGACAATAAATTATTCTTATTATTTAATTTATTATCAACCTCCTCATGTACAATAATTAATCAAAATAAGAAACCAACTTAATATTTGTCATCCATATATGTATTATTTTTGTCATTAATTTATTATTGTGTTGATTAAAATAAAAATATAATTATTAATAATTGTTTAATAAAATGGTATTGAAATGATGCAAAGAAATCTGTAAGAATAGAAAGGTAAATGCTTACATAGGGACAATCATCTTAGTCATAGTCATGAAAAAGACATTGGTAAAAGCTTCACGTGACTATAGTAGGTTGACCTCTAAAGCTACAATGGTTAATCAATTAATTCCCATATAAAAGGTGAAAGTGTTTTGTTTTTGTTAGTCCCTTATATATTACAGTGAGAATATTTATTAAAATAATATACCAGTAATTTTTTATTTTCTATATTAAAAAGTAATTTTTTTATTTTATAAAATTTATAAAACTCACACTACAATCTGTAAATTTAGAATAACACTACAAACGATTCATATTTGTGTCTCGTATCTAATAGCATATTTTTTCAGTGTTTGATTTAGTTAGTATATTAGAATTGTTATTTTTCCGTATTGAATGAGTATTGTATTTTGTCCTGCACATGATATAATAATTAGTTATTTTGGAATTTTTATCAGTTATTATTTGTCCTGTATTTGATAGCATATTTTGTCAATATTTGATTTATTTAGTACATTATAATTATGATTTGTCCGTATTTGAATTAGTATCATATTTCGAAATTTTCATGAGTTATAATTTGTCGCATATTTTATAGTATATTTGGTCAGTGTTTGATTTATTTAGTACAATATAATTATTATTTTTCCTCATTCAAATCATTGTTATATTTTGTCCCATACATGATTTACTTAGGATATATAATAATTATTTTGAATTTTTTATCAATTATAATTTATTTCATATCTGATTGCATAATTGATTTATTCAGCACATTATAATTATTTTGAAATTTTTACCAATATATAAATCAATAATTTATTTTTCCCCACGTATAATATATTTCGTATATATGAGTCATATTTATATAATAAAAATTATACATTTAACAATTTAACAAATTTTATAGTTAAAAAATTAAAATGCACAAATTAAAAATTTATTTGTAAGATAAATCTGTATAAGTTATCAATTGTATGCAAAATATATTTGCGCTCAAAATTTGCATCCGCACAAATCATTAAGTTACACATATATAGAGTACATTATAATTATAATTATTTTTATGCGTATTTTATTTAGGATCGTAGTTTATCGTACGCATGATTTATTATTTATTTTAAAATTTGTTATCAGTTTAATTTGTCTCGTATATAATAGTATGTTTTTTCCAGTGTTTGATTTAGTTAGTACATTAGAATTGTTATTTTTCTGTATTGAATGAGTATCGTATTTTGTCCTGCACATGATATATTAATTAGTTATTTTAGAATTTTTATCAGTTATAATTTGTCTCGTATCTGATAGCATATTTTGTCAATATTTGATTTATTTAGTACATTATAATTATTATTTTTCCGTATTTGAATTAGTATCATATTTTGAAATTTTTATGAGTTATAATTTGTCGCATATTTTATAGTATATTTGGTCAGTTTTTGATTTATTTAGTACAATATAATTATTATTTTTCCTAATTCAAATCAATATTATATTTTGTCCCATACATTATTTACTTAGAATATATAATAATTATTTTGAATTTTTTATCAATTATAATTTATTTCATATCTGATTGTATATTTGATTTATTCAGCACACTATAATTATTTTGAAATTGTTACCAATATATGAATCAATATTTTATTTTTCCCCACGTATAATATATTTCGTATATATGATACATTTTTATATAATAAAAATTATACATTTAATAATTTAACAAATTTTATAGTTAAAAAATTAAAATGCACAAATTTAAAATATATTAGTAAGATAAATCTGTATAAGTTATCAATTGTATGCAAAATATATTTGCGCTCAAAATTTGCATCCGCACAAATCATTAAGTTACGCGTATATAGAGTACATTATAATTATAATTATTTTTTTCCGTATTTTATTTAGGATCGTAGTTTATTGTACGCATGATTTATTAGTTATTTTTAAATTTTTTATCAGTTTAATTTGTCTCGTATCTAATAGTATGTTTTTTCCAGTGTTTGATTTAGTTAATACATTAGAATTGTTATTTTCCCGTATTGAATGAGTATCGTATTTTGTCCTGCACATGATATATTAATTAGTTATTTTGGAATTTTTATCAGTTATAATTTGTCCCGTATCTGATAGCATATTTTGTCAATATTTGATTTATTTAGTACATTATAATTATTATTTGTCCGTATTTGAATTCATAGATATGACTTATTTTAATATAATAAAAATTATACATTTAATACTTAAAAATTAAAATGCACATATTTAAAATATATTTGTAAGATAAGTTTGTATAAGTTATCAATTATATGCAAAATATATTTGTCCCATAACTTTGCATCCGCACAAATCATTATGTTACGCATATATAGAATACATTATAATTATAATTATTTTCTCCTGTATTTCGTTTAGCATCGTATTTTATCCTACCCATAATTTATTAGTTATTTTTAATTGTTTTCATCTATTATAATTTGTGCCGTATCTAATAACATATTTTGTAAGTGTTTGATTTAATATATTAATTATGCACCGTTATAATAAAATATCTATTATAGTAATAATATTGTTTCCAGAGTTTGGTCAAATAAACAAAAGTTGAATATTTGTCAAAAAAAAAAAAAACAAAAGTTGAATATATTGACTTTATTTTATTGTTCATGAAATAAATAAATAAAAAACTTTGTTTTATTGTTGATGACTATATTTATTTATAGTGGCTATATTTATTTATACTATACTCCTAGTAGCTTTATTGGGAAGCAATGTTTTGAACTTTAAAACTAACCCTATTGTGATTTTTCTTGTTGAACTAACATGCTCTTTGTATTTGTATTATAATAGCCAAGGTAATTAGAATCAGACCGGTCATTGAATCGACATGCCCATCGATTCAAGGTTCAACCGGTTTGACCGGAGTTCAAACGGATCGGACCATTTTTAATTAAAAATATATAATTATAATTATATTAAGAAATAATATGTAACAACCCAATCAAATTATTAGAAGTAATAATAGTTAGAAATGTAAATCAAGAAAATTGATGAGATGAATTAGTAGTGTAGTCTAGTCTAGGCCAATGAGAGGTGAACAAGTAAGCCTTGGGTCCCACAATTTCTCTACTTAAGACCAAGACTTGAACCAAGCCTACATTCATTTTTCATTCTCCCAGCAAATCAGAAAATGAAACCCACTCCCTCTTGCTCTTCTTGGCCGAACAACAGCAACACACACACACCCACTCCTTGGTTTCAAATCTTTGACCTTGCATGCAATGAGAGACTTCCATTACATCTCAAATTTTAGAACCTCAACTAAGCTTCATGTTCCTCCTCATCCCTTGTTGGCCGTGGATCAAAAATCCAACACCCATGGATTTAATTCTTCAAATTGGTGGATGCATGTGCAAGAGGCTGCATAGATGGAAGTTTCTGAGTGTTGGGAACAAGATAAGGTAAGCTAGACTCACTCTTCTCAAAACTTGTGAGTTTTCCTTTTTTGATCCAACCATTCAATCTTGACCTAAATTCGAAATTACTGCATGCATGTGGATTTACCGCCTGTAAACACGAGTTTCTTAAGGAATGGAAGGTCAGAGATGCTGTGGGGATTGGATTTTGGTACAAACGGCAGAGCTGTGTCTGCGTTTCCTGCAATACTCGCCTAGCGAGCATCCACTCGCCGTGGCGAGCGCAGCAGGGTGCTGCTGCTTGCTAATGCTCTTTCCTGTTCTACGATTTCAAACCTTGGTAAGTGATCCTTAACCTTTCTGATTCCTTGTTCTGGCACCACTAGGAAGTTTCATTCTCATAACCTTATCAAGCCTTGGATTGCTCATAATTTCATCCTTTCCATTGTTGACCAAGAACACAAATGGGGTCTTCAAGTGAGTCCTGTACAAGCAGGTTTGATGCTGTAGCAGAGCTAGTGTATGTGTTAAAGCTTCTGAGTTAAACTCATTACAGGTGGGTTCTTTAGGATAGTGTAGTTAGTTTTTCCCCATTCATGAACAATTGCATGTTAACTTAGGTTTTTAGGATAATGTTGTGTGAGGGGATTTAATCCCAATTTCCCCTCCATACTGTTGTATATTATGTAAGTTATGTTACTGCACTGATTAAGATGAGGATTGTAGGTGTATTTCTGAGAAATTTGCATAAACAGGGTATGTTCTGCATGAACTCGCCACAGCGAGTAGCTGGCGAGTATTCATGGCGAGCTGGGTTTTGGGCTGATGAAACTCGCCATGGCGAGCTACTGCTCGCCACAGCGAGTTGAGTTAGGTCAGGACCTATAATCTCGCCATGGCGAGCTGGTGACTCGCCGTAGCGAGCTTGTACAGAATTAACCCATATTTCCATTTTCTAAATGAAGATATTCACACTCGTTTTATATCCTCATTATAATCAGATAGTTTGCTGTAACATAATTAATATAATATCGAACAGAATGTTAACCACAGATAATCATTAGGGTATAACTTAGAAATAAAATAGGTTGCATGCTCCCCGGGTCTTGGGAAATATTGGTAGTAAGAACTAATTTAGTTTCAGTCAGTTATGAGCGATTTTGTGATATCGCGTTATGGACTCCCAATGGGATAATCCATTAGGATAAGTTATTGTGAGCTGCATGCCGTGACCGAATCGGTTGACGGATATGGCAGGCCTCTGAGACATGCTCACCTCAGAGTGTCCTTGTGTTTAAAATGAATAAGAGTTTATTAATCTGTGTTACACCTTTATATTATGCTATTATGTTATGTTAGTTAAGTTAATATGTTACGACTGATTCTAGGAATCCCCCGGTGTAGTCACCTCTAGGAGGGTAGTAGGACTCACTGAGGCTTAGTAGTCTCACCCCACTCCAAATCAATTTTTTTAGGTAAACAGGTTGTCCGGAGCAAGGACCAGGCAGGAACTGACAGTTGGAGCAGAGCTTGGATTGTCAGCCTAGAAGATTTTATTCTTCTTCTTGTCTCCTTTTAATCTGTTTATTTGTCAACTTTAATTCTCTTCCGCTGTATTTTATTTGTTCTTCTCCTTGTATTCGAGACAAGTTGTAACTTGCGTAACTATTCAGTAAAATTTTATTTGTACTCAGATCCATATTATGTATGTCCTGACTAAATATTCTAGATATTTTAGTTGGGGCGTTATATAATATACAATAAATAATATAATATTCATATTTCACACATTAAAAATTAAATTCACGCAATAATTTTCTTATAAAAAAAAAGCACTCAATAATTTCTCATACTTCTTAAGAATTAAAATGATAGAATAATTATTTTTATTTATACTTACGTACAAATCACTAATAACATAATTTACTTTGTGCTCTTGGTCTAAATTTTCATCAACAATAACTTGTTCTCCGTATATAACATTTGATTAAAAAAAATTTCATCAACAATAACTTGTTTCTTAATAAAATGCTTCTTAAAAAATTTATTGGACCTTTGTAGATAGTAAAACAAAAATTAATAAAACTAAATAATTACTAATTTAAAATAGAACATGTATCTATTATAAGGCCACGCTCAATAAATGTAAATGGGCCTAAATGAAAACCCAAAACCCATTTCTTTATTTATGAGTAAATAATCCTAGTCATATCCACAATGGAGATCTCTATTTTTTGGTACTTAACTGGACCCCACCTGTACACATAATCTATTTATAATTTTTTAATAATAGTATTAAATAGGTACTCAATCTCTCCAACCCAACACTTCTTTAAAATTTTTAAATGGGTCACACCAATAACAAATTTCACCAATAATTATACATCATTATAAATGAGACTCACAAAAATAAAATAGGTACCAATGCTTATTGTAGAACCAGTACCTATTAGGTACTCATTCATGTTTTGCTCCAATAGGAGTACCTATTAGGTACCAATTCTTAAGAAATAGGTACTCACCATTGGAGATGGTCTTAGCAGCCGTCAATCACTATTTCTTTCTTCTGCATTTTTATTCCTTCTTCTTGCCCAAATTTTTTCCAACACTGTTCCTTCTTTGTATTTTTTTTACTTACACAATAACACAACCAACGCCTTTGTTACTCTGTCATGCAAACTCGAACCATCTCCCTCCCTCCATTCAAGATCCAGTTTGGAAGTACACTGTGTCACGAAATCACGACCAATGGTGCAGATCTTGACATGCAACAACTTCAACAAAATCAAAGACAAATAAAAAATCAAGTATGTTTAAGATCTGTTAACTTTTTAAGAATCAGAGTAATTTTTTTTCTATATATGTAAAGCATATTTGTTTGTAAATATAAAAAAAAAAATTTTAAATTTATTTTGTGTTTGGAGCTTTTTTTGGATCTGGTTGTTTGTATTTAGGAATAAGATTTGTTTCGTTAACATTTTTCCTATTTTGAAAGTATTTTTTTTCTAGGGTAGAAGAGTATTAGTACAATTTTATGTTTGATATTGTATTAGCACAATTAAAAAATAGATTTTTTGTTTTGTTTTCTCAAAAGAGTTTTTTTTTTCCTATTGTTGGAGTAGTAGTGTAGTACAGTACTACTATTTATTACTTTGACTTCTCATCCTCCCACATATCTCTTATTCTTTCATATGGCCCACAAGCAAATGTTTTTACCATTACTTTTTCCTTCCTTCACGTGAATAACCTCATTCCTCAATTCATTTTGTTACTATTCATTCTCTCTTTCTTCTCTCTCTTTTAAAAAACATGGTTACTCATAGTCATCTTCTTGTTTACCCAAAAATCTCATGCATTCTTTTGAAATAAATGACATGTTTTTTATTTTCTCATTCTCCTCTACATTGTTATTCAAGTAGATTTTTTAAAGGAGCAAACTTGAAAAGGAGTCACTCTCGTTTGTTCCAAAACTCCATTTATGATTGGTCACCTCTTTTAAAATAGGAGTTAAACACCAGATCGGTAACCTCTTTTATCATTTTGCATCTTCATGCTTTTAGATTTTTTATTTTATAAATTTGCTATTTTTTGTCATCTTTTTTTTTTTTTTTTCTTCTATTGTTACAAACCAATCTATTTTTTATAATGAACATTAAAATATTATTAGCGGTGGTAGTATTGTCATTTATAATGAATTATTATTATTATAAATTGAAGAAACTGACATGAATTTAATTTGATTTTTGATGGAGGAGACATATCACCCCATCTCAACTGACACACTGTTTTTTGAAGCACTCAACTGTCACACTTACACTTTGTAATGTAATTAATTAATTTTGCCAATTCACTTGTCATGTCTCACTTAATTAATTTGTTTTGCTAGTTTCTCCTTACACGCACGTCATCATCTTAGATCTCTATTTTTTTCTTGTGCGCCACAAACTGCTAACACCGGCCAACTTCAAGTCAGTATTCATCAACCTTCCGATAACCTCTAGACACAAAAAAATTAGTTTACTTGAAATTATATTTACAAAAGAAAGAATATACTTGAAAATTCATCATTTTTAAAATTACTTTTGTCACCGTTTGTTATTTTGAACACATCACAATCACTAAACTCCTTTATTCTTCCTCCTACATAAAACTCATACTTAAAAAATTGAAACAAATGTTTTTGGTATGAATTATTTTTTCACTTTATCTTTTATCATGTCTCTCTATCTCTCTCTCTCCCTAAAAGTAGTTGAACATTTTGTCAAAAGATGAAGACAAAATGGAAACTTATTACACATAAAAAATAGAAATATTGTTTTATAAATATCTTACCTTGATGCAATCTTTGTTTTGCTAACAAATCTGAAGAAGAAAAAAAACGAATTTATTAAAAAGGAAAAAAAAGAAAAAGTCAAAATGGAATTTTAGTACACATGAAACATAGTGAAGAATAAATAGTCTTGTTTATCCCATTTTCTAGTTCAAACAGATCGGTTTCAGAATCCTTCCTTAAATATGTTTTTGGTTAGATATGTTGAAGTCTTTTGAAGAAGATTAACAAAACTTGCTTCTTGTTCATCCTACTTGATCTTCCATTTTCCTTTTCCTGTAAAAATAAAAGGAACTTGCTTATTTTTTCTTTTCCTTTATACATTTGAAAAAACTAATAGAGAAACTTTAGTATTGTTTCTATTTCTAGATCTAAAGTTTTCTCTTTTTATAAAAATCTAACTCTAGTTTTGTTTTTCTCATCATAAAGTTGCAGAGATAAGAACATTCATGCACTTAAAAAAACATTTCCATTTTTAAAAAGAAATAAATAATGGTTATGTTTTAGTTGTCATTTTTAACTCTACTTACTAATGTTTTTTGTAGGGATATAAGAATATCATTCAATCATCTACAAAATGAAGATAAAGAGTGGTGAAAATACAAAATGAAGAGTTAGAAAGTTAGATCGAGAAGAAAACAAAATCTGCAAATATAAAGTTAAAGGAGAGACATTACCATTCTTTGAAGAAATAAAGTTTTTTCTTTGTTATAGTTTCTCTAACAAATCTGCAAATATAAGTTCTCTAACAAATCTGCAAATATAAGATGAAAAGTTGTTATTAGAACATATGAAATCACATCAAATGAGAAAAAAGATGAACATAAAATGAGAAAAACAACAAACATAAAATGAGAAAAAAGATTGATAAAGTAAGAAGATTATACTTGTGCATGTAGAAGAGAAGAAATTTTTTGATGATTCTGCAAAAAAGATTCATTCATTAGATTAGCAAAAGTTGAAGGGTTGATGAGAGAAAAGAAGAACAAAGATAGAGAGAAAGAGAATGGAATAAAGAAAATGTGTTGAATTTGGATTTTGAAATGAAGTAGTAAGAATGGGAAAAAGTATATAATATTTGAAAAGTTAAAATCAGAATTCAAAATTCAAAATAGAAAAAGAGTGAGAAACAAACTTGTAATTAAAATGAACAGTGAAGGGCAATAAGGTAAAAGGCTGCCACATGTCAAGCAGAGAAAGAGTTTGCCAAAAAACTTCTTCTTTTCTTAGAGTACTATTAGATGGAAGGATACTAACCTTAAGTGAAATAATAAAGTTAAAATAATTCTATATATGTACTTCATTTCTATTTGACCAATTCTATGTCACAATGTTGTTGTAATATGAAAGTTTTGTTATCTTTAGTTATTTTTGTTAATCTGAGGGAGGTGTATCAGTAATTCAAAGTTCGGGCATGAATTTAGTAAGTTTGGCCAAAAATTGTTTATACCAGGAATCGAATTTGGGTTTTGCCGAATAATTAGTCTTAAGAAGAATTTATTAACCACTTGAGTCCAATGTTTTGGTTGGTTAGTATGTATTTTTATCTTTGTTGGCTAGCTACTAGTAGATATCAAGAACACCAACTTCATTGAATAATTTAGATTAGCTAATTTAATGATAATTTAAATTATGATTTAGTAGAAAAATTATGCATTGCTCTTTTAAATTTAGTATAAGATTTTTTCTTTGGGCAATAGGGATAAAAAGGTCTGGCATCTGAAAACCAAAAAAAAAAAGGTTCGGCATCTCAACTAGATCGGCCCTTTAGCATAAATCAACCGGCAAGCAACTCTAACAAGATTTAGTTGTAGAAATTTACCTTTGTTGATAATTGCAAGAACAATATTAGAAGGTTGCTACAAGTGATGGATAATGATAAAATAAAACCTAATTTACAAACCTAGCTTTTTATAGCCACTAGCTAGTATCAGCAAATTGGTGCATGTGGCTACAGCCGTAGCCCAGAGAAACACAAGACTAAGGTTCTGTTTGATTCAGTTTTGAAATTGTATTTTAGTTTTTAAATATTGAAAATTTAAAAACTTGTTAGATAACCTGATTTTACAAAATTATTTCAGAAAATAGTCTCCTATTTTGGATACGTTTGAATTAGCATATTTTTGAGCTTATGCAATATAAATTAGTATGTCTTATGCTATTTTATAAGTTCACATTAGTGAAAATATTATATTTTTATAAGCTATTTTATCATAAATTACCTTCACAAACTTATAATAATATATAAAAGGCTAAATGCATCCATATATCCTTTGAGTTTTATGTTCGTAACAAATATGTCATTTAAGTTTTTTAAGTAACAAATAAGTCATTTAAGTTTTTAAGTAACAAATAGGTCCTTTAAATTTGCAATTTGTCACATTTAGGTCTTATTTTTTAAGTAATTGAAGGACCTAGATGTTACAAATTACAAATTTAAAAGATCTATTTGTTACTCAAAAAACTTAAAGAAGTTATTTGTACTTAAAAGACTTAAAGAAGTTATTTGTTACTTAAAAGACTTAAAGAAGTTATTTGTTACTTAAAAAACTTGAAGGATCAATCTATTACAAACATAAAACTTAAATGACTTAAAAATGCATTTTACCTATATAAAAATTATATAAATTATTTGTATAAGCTAAAAAATATATTTATCCAAACAAACCCTTATTAGTTTTGGAAACTAAAAAATTGAAACAGGTACGAGTAGTTTTGGTTTTGGAGTGAAAAGAAAAAGACACGAAGAACTGTTTTCAGTAATGGCACAACCGTAAAATTGTGTAATTTGAAAAACGTGGAAAATATATGGATCTGGATTGAGTGCATTCACCAAATCCATGCAGTCACTACAGTCAAATGTGATCTAAACCCTTCTAAATATCCAAAGGACTATTTCCTGCCACGTCATCTAATTTTGTTTACAAAGGACATTGTTTTATTTCACCTGATTGTAGTGCAATTTTTTGGCGCCAAATTTACTTGCAGATTAAGTACCCATTCTTCTCCATTGGTAAAGCTAAAACGTCAACCCATTTTCTCCATTGATGAAGCTTTTCAAAATCAACTCAAAACAAAGTAAGTTTCTTAAATAAACTAATCTTTCTTTATTGCAATTTTACATATTTCTGTTTATATTTGGCACATATTTGCTTTATATTTCTTTTCATTTAGCTCTAAAATGTGCATCTCTGTTTATTTCTTTCATGAGAACAACCACCCAATTTTTTATTTTTTATTTTGTTGATAAAAGACCCAATTTTTTTGATATATTTTGGTTCTACATAATTTTATTTTAACAGATTAGGTTAAACAATGACAATAGTTACAACACCTAGTGTTGGTATGAAATTTGATAGTCTAGATGAAGCATGGAAATTTTGGGTTGCGTATAGTGATGAAAAAGGCTTTGGAGTTAGAAAACAATACACCAACAAAAGGAAGGATGGCTCTATTAGATCGTTCAGATTCGTTTGTTGTAAAGAGGGTCATCGAACAAAGATTCTGAAATCCCTTTTGGTGAAGAATCCTAAAGCTGAGACAAGAACCGATTGCGAAGCGAGAATTGCACTTAGTAGAAAGGATGAAAAGTTTGTAATCCACGAGTTCATAGAAGCTCATAACCACCCTTTGCAGCTTCCAGAAACAACACACATGTTAGCCTCACATCGTAAAATATCTGAAGTTCAAGCATATGAGATTGAAATGGCGGAAGACTCTGGATTGATGCAAAAGGCCTCATTTCAGCTCATGAGTGCACATGTTGGCGGTAGAGCTAATCTTGGATATACTCGGTTGGATGCGAAGAACTATCTTAAAGAAAGAAGAAAACGTAGGATGTTATTTGGAGAAGTCGGTAGTCTCATGCAATATTTTCAAAAGCAGGTTTTGGAAAATCCATCATTTTACCATGCATATCAAATGGATTGTGAAGAACAAATTACAAATGTCTTTTGGACAGATGCAAGAATGATTATGGACTATGGATATTTTGGTGATGTGGTTTCTTTGGATACGACATATTGTACCAATGGTGCTAATAGACCGTTGGCATTATTTTCCGGTTTCAACCATCACAGAGGTACAATCATTTTTGGGTCTGCACTATTATATGATGAAACTGCTGAATCATTTAAATGGCTATTTTCATTGAAGGGTATCAAATCTCCAAGCCAAGTAGAATGTGCAAGTACAACATCTAGTTTGGCACATCCTACATATGCTTACTCTCAAACTACAAGACATTTGCCAACTCAACAATTTGTGGTAAACTAGCTTTATGGTATCAGCAACTAGTTTGACACATCCTGTATATGCTTTAATTATGAGTTTAATTTTTCATGTTTATTGAAGGATATTGAATCTCCAAGTCAAATGGAATGTGTAACATCTAATTCGGAACATCCAGCATACGTGCTCTCTCAAACCACTGAAAATCAATTTAGTTTCACTGAATTATTGATGGTAAGATCTCTAATTAATCATTTAAAAAATTGTGTAATTAACCAGCTTATCATGATAACCTCCATTTTACTTTTGTATTGTAGGAGTCACTTGTAGATAAATGATATTAGTCAAGGTTACAAATTTCAGTGGAAAGATCATATCAGACCAATGTTTTATGGGTGTTGTAGTTTTGCCCACTGGTGTACAGTTTTACTCATCTTTTGGTTTGGCTTCTCATGGCCTAGCATTCCTTGTGCTAGTTCACTATTTCAATTATTACTATTGATAAAAAATTAGCCATTTCAAAAAAAAAATAAAAAATACTTCACCTCCTGCTCTTGACAAATCCCAAATAAAACCCAAAGAAAAGAAATCGTGTAACGTCGAAGCAGTCGCACCACCGGCTTGATACGATGAAATTATTACGATTTCGGTTGCGTTTCCTATTTAATTAATTAATTATTTAGTATTTATTTTCCTTTGACTTTGTTGGTCTGATATTTTTATAAGGATGTGTGGTTGTATAAGTTGTTAAATGATATGTGTGGTGAGTATTAATTTGAATGCATGACTGCACACTCAAATGAATGCATGGAATCCACATCCCAAATATATATATAGAGCCATATAGGCTCTACCTCAATGAAATGACATATAACTTCTTCCCAATGTATCAGTTTCTTTTGTGTCAAAAAAAAAGTATCAGTATTTTTATTGCAAAATTATACTAATGGTCTTTTACTTTATTTTTTGTAATATTTTGATTTTTTATCTTTTATTTATAACGATTTGACCCTTTATCTTTTGTATTGCGAACATATAAGTCCTTTTTTTCAATTTTTATAAAAAAATGCTGATTTGGCAAGCCACATAGAATTATTTTATTTTTTAAAATAATTTTTGTATTGTTAAACTCTACAGAAGATGAGAAGAAGATTAATACTTGTAAAGGAAGTAACTCAATGCTAATGAGTGTAGTAGGTTCTAACAAACTAGTTTAGTTAGTTACATAACTAACTTTCCCGCCAATTTTCCTTTGTGTAAATTCTAGCTTGTATATAAGCAATTGTGTAACTAACTTCTTCTCCAAGAATTCATAATAACAGAATTCCATTTTTCACAATGATTCTCTCTTCTATTCTCTCTTTCAACATGGTATCTAGAGCCTTCTAAACCAGAAGCTCTTTCTTTTCATCCATGGCGCCAACAACGCGTCCTTCTTCTTCCGGTGTTACCGATCCTCTTCTTGATCAATCCAGTCCTTATTTCGTCCATTCTAGTGATGGACCTTCTTCTGTTTCTGTCAAACCGGTCCTTAATGGTGCGAATTATCATAGTTGGGCGCGTGCTATGCGTCGTGCTCTCGGAGGGAAAATGAAGTTCGAATTCGTCGATGGAACCTTTCCGATCGTCACCGATTCATTCGATCCATCGTATCGCGCTTGGAACCGCTGTAACATGTTAGTTCATTCATGGATAATGAACTCCGTCTCTGAATCCATCGGTCAATCGATCGTGTTCATGGAAAATGCTATGGATGTGTGGAACGACCTCAAGGAGCGGTTTGCACAAGGTGATTTGGTAAGAATTTCTGAACTTATGCAAGAAATCTATAGCTTACAACAAGAATCCAAGACCGTTACTGAGTTTTATTCTGAATTGAAAGTGCTTTGGGAGGAGTTAGAGATTTACATGCCTGTTCCTAACTGTACATGTAGATCTAGGTGTTCTTGTGAAGCTATGCGATCTGCTAGATCTAATCATTTGACTCTTTATGCTATTAGATTCTTAACTGGTCTCAATGAGAATTTTGCTATGGTAAAGTCACAAATTCTGTTGATTGATCCTTTACCACCTATGAACAAAAAATTTTCAATGGTTCTCCAACATGAGAGGCAAGGTAATTTTGGAGTTGTTGATGATTCTAAAGTTTTGGTTAATGCTGCTGATTCAAAGAGATCTTACAAAGGTACAAGCCTAATTCTCAGTCTTCTGGTGGCAAGAATAATCGTCACTGCACTTATTGTGATCGATCTGGTCACACTGTTGATGGATGCTTCAAGAAGCATGGCTATCCTCCACACTTGCAGAGATCTCATGGTGCTAACAGTGCTTCTGTTGAGATTGGAGAATCTTCTACTGCTGCTAGTGAGGTTGATACACAGCAGTCCCCTACAATCACTCAGGCTCAGTTTGATCAGTTAATGCAACTACTTCAATCTTCCAACATCAATGCATCTTCAACTTCATCCTCACATCAGGTCAATTCTTCTCAATCATTTGGTCCTTCATCAAATGACAGGGGAGGTAGTGTTTCTATTTCTTCCCTTTTTTGTTGTAACATAACTCAAGGTTCTTGGATATTAGATTCAGGAGCTAGTGATCACATTTGTGGCTCTCTACATTGGTTTGATTCATATAATCAAATCTCTCCCATCACTATTAGATTACCTAATGGTCATTTATCATATGCTAAGATTTCAGGAACCATTAAATTTTCAAAAGAGCTAGTTTTGCACAATGTGCTTTATGTGTCAGATTTTACTTTAAATTTGATTTCTGTGTCAAAGATGTGTCATGCATTAGGCTGCACTATCTTGTTTAATGGTTCCTCATGTGTGATACAGGACAAGGAGTCACAGAGGATGATTGGTTCAGCTGAACAGATAGAAGATTTGTACTATCTACATCATTCACCTAAAGATGTGCATGTGTCAACTATCTCATCTTCTTCTCTACCTACCAGTGCACTATGGCACTTCAGACTAGGGCATTTGTCCCCTTCTAGGATGCATTCTATGCATTTAGATTTTCCTTTTATTGATGTTGACAATAAGGCAACTTGTGATGTATGCCACTATGCTAAACAGAAAAAGTTACCTTTTCATTCCAGTTTTAATAAAGCTTCTAAGCCTTTTGAACTTTTGCATTTTGACATATGGGGTCCCCTTGCAAGTACTTCTGTTCATGGTCATTCATATTTTTTGACTGCAGTAGATGATTTTAGTAGGTATACTTGGCTCATCTTAATGAAATCTAAGAGTGAAGCCAAGTCACATGTTCAAAATCTTGTAAAACTGCTTGCTACACAGTTTAATGCTAAGACAAAATGTATCAGAACTGATAATGGTCCTGAATTTTTCATGACTGATTTCTTTACTCAAAATGGTATTATACACCAAACTAGTTGTGTAGAAACACCACAACAAAATGCTAGAGTTGAAAGAAAGCATCAACATATTTTAAATATAGCTCGAGCATTGCTTTTTCAATCACATTTACCTAAACAGTTTTGGTGCTATGCTGTTACTCATGCAGTGTTTTTAATCAATAGAATTCCTAGCCCTATTCTAAACAATAAATCTCCATATTTTCTTGTCTACAATAAACACCCTGACTTACTCCAACTTAAGGTTTTTGGTTCTCTGGTATATGCTTCTACTCTTCAGAACCTGAGAACTAAGCTTGCTTGTCGAGCAAGAAAATGTGCTTTCTTAGGCTACAAGCCTGGCATGAAAGGAGTTGTCCTTGTTGATGTCAATAATAGAGAAATTCTTATTTCTAGGAATGTAATCCACCATGAACATATCTTCCCTTATCACACTCAAAATCAATCTTTACCTTGGTCTTATTATCCTTCTACCCAGTCCACTATCATTCCTTCACCTGCTTCACCAGACCAGGTTCCTTCTTCTTCAACTAATCCACAACCTTCAATTTCAAACCCTCTTGACACTAACCATGATACTGATCCCCACTTATCTACAGACTCTAACCCTATCCATACTGACCATTGTGACACTAACATTATTGACCCAACAGATACTAACATAATTTCACTTCCTGATGCTAAATCTTCTCCTACACCAACACCAACTATTTTGCCTACACCACCCCTTCCTAGATCACAGAGACCAAAGCATGCACCATCTTACTTGAAGGATTTTGTATGCAATTCTTCTACTGCTTCACATGCTTCAATCTCCTCAGGTACTACTCATCCTATATCTCATTTTCATTCTTTTGATTTTCTGTCTCCTTCACATAAAGCTTTTTCTGTGTCTCTTTCTAATACTACTGAACCTAAGACCTATGATGAGGCTTGTAAGTCACAAGCATGGATTGATGCCATGAACACTAAATTAGATGCATTAGCTAAAAATCATACTTGGACCTTAGTTGATCTACCTGCTCATGTTAAACCTATTGGGAGCAAATGGGTTTACAAAATCAAACACAAAGCTGATGGTAGTATTGAGAGATACAAGGCACGATTGGTTGCTAAGGGATATAATCAAGTTGAGGGTGTGGATTACTTTGACACATTCTCTCCTGTTGCTAAACTATCCACAGTCAGAGTTCTTCTTGCTCTAGCTTCTATTCACAAATGGTTTCTACATCAACTCGATGTCAACAATGCTTTTCTTCATGGTGAGCTCCAGGAAGATGTTTACATGCAGGTTCCAGAGGGGGTAACTTGTCAGACAAGGAATCAAGTGTGTAAATTACAGAAAAGCTTATATGGATTGAAACAGGCCAGTAGAAAGTGGTATGAGAAGTTATCCAACTTGCTTATAGCTGAAGGCTACACTCAATCTGTTTCTGATTATTCCTTGTTCACCAAGAAATTTGAGAATCATTTCATAGCTATACTGGTGTATGTAGATGATATAATCATCACTGGCACTTCATTAACAGAGATAGATAGAATGAAAAACATCTTGGATAAAAATTTCAAAATCAAGGATCTTGGCCAGCTCAAATATTTCTTGGGGCTAGAAGTTGCTCATTCAGCTCAAGGAATCACCATTTCTCAGAGAAAGTACTGCCTAGATCTCTTGGAAGATACAGGTTTGTTAGGGTCAAAACCTGTGAGTACTCCACTTGATCCATCACTGAAGCTTCATCAAGACAATGGGGAACCTTATGCAAACATCACTCAATACAGAAGAATGATTGGCAGGTTGTTGTATCTCACCAACACAAGACCAGACATCACACTAGCAACTCAACAACTAAGCCAGTTCTTAAATGCTCCCACCATCACACATTATAATGCAGCCTGTAGAGTTCTAAGATACCTAAAATCCAACCCTGGTTATGGTCTCTTATTCCCTAGAAATTCAGAGTTACAGATACTTGGATATGCTGATGCAGATTGGGCAGGATGTGTTGATACAAGGAAATCCACTTCAGGGTACTGTTTTTTCATTGGTAAGTCACTTGTGTCATGGAGAGCTAAGAAGCAACAAACAATAGCAAGATCCTCCTCAGAAGCAGAGTACAGATCCTTAGCCTCTGCTGTTTGTGAGCTACAATGGCTACTGTACTTATTGAATGACTTGAATGTGATATGTAGCAGGCCTCCAGTAATGTATTGTGATAGCCAGAGTGCTATACACATTGCATCTAACCCTGTCTTCCATGAGAGAACAAAGCATCTTGAAATTGACTGTCACTTGATCAGAGAAAAGTTGCAAAAAGGAATATTGAAACTTCTGCCCATTCCTTCTAATGAACAGCTAGCAGACTTCTTAACCAAGGCACTATCATTTCCCATGTTTGGCTATTTTGTCTCTAAGTTGAACTTAATCAATATCTACCCAAGTTCAACTTATGGGAGGGTGTTAAACTCTACAGAAGATGAGAAGAAGATTAATACTTGTAAAGGAAGTAACTCAATGCTAATGAGTGTAGTAGGTTCTAACAAACTAGTTTAGTTAGTTACATAACTAACTTTCCCGCCAATTTTCCTTTGTGTAAATTCTAGCTTGTATATAAGCAATTGTGTAACTAACTTCTTCTCCAAGAATTCATAATAACAGAATTCCATTTTTCACAATGATTTCTCTCTTCTATTCTCTCTTTCAACATGTATTAAAAATATAAAAAAATGCAGAAATTCAATTGTTCATCATGTCATCATACCTTCATCACCATCTTCATGCTTAAACCAAACCCCAAAATCAAATTTTAGTCAATACATCTCCAAATAACATCAATCATATGCTAAACTCAAAAATTAAAACCCCCCAAATTCACATTGGGGTTTGGAGAGTGAAAGCCATGATAAATGGTACAAATCAAAAGAACATTTTTTTTTGCCAAGATTCAGTTTCTTCTTGTTCGAGGATGCAGATACCAGAGTTGATATACTTTTCATTTGCTTCACTTTTAGATCTTCTTCGTTGTCATGTCTCAAATTTTAATGTGTTAGTATTGTTAGGTTCTGACATTTGGTAGTTAGAACCCCTTCGTTTCCCCACTTTCAGATCTTTTTGGAAACAATGTCCCTTTTTTTTTTATCAAATGCTTAATTTGTGTAAAGTTTCTCCTTTTCCTTTTAGATTTCCTATTTTCCCTCACTCAATTGGTAACAATGTCCATATTTTATGTTATTTCTAGATGGATGTTCTGTTGTTTCTTTTCCAGATTTTTCTCTTTGCTTTTTGATATGACAATGGAATGGGTTTCCATTTTTGCTAAATTATCTTTGTGGTTTTTAGTTTTTTAGTTTAGGATATGATTAGGAGAATAAAACATAGAGATTGATGTTCCAGGAAATATTATTTGAGTAATTGTTTAGAAATATTAGTTGAGTAATTTGCTTTACGGATGTTCCAGGAAAGAGCGAGATAAAGAGTATTTATTCGCTTCATGTTCTACACTATTACGAGTTTTTTTTCTCTCATCTTCATCTCAGGGACTATATGGATCTATAAATATAAAATAATTATAAACTTCATAGCCTTAAGATTTTTTGGCAGCATAGTTTTCTATAAAATTAAAATATACCAAGATTCTTTGATTGCGATAAATTTTCTTGAGGATGGTTGTCTGCTAAATCATCTCCAACCGACTCTTTTTTTCTTTTAAAGGTTGTCTATATTCTTTTTCATTTTATATTATTTAGAAGGTTGTCTATATTTTCTTGGAAATCTCTATTAGATTAATTTTATTTAGTTTATTTGAGTATGAAAATATATATGTTTTAGAATGTTAGATGAGCACAGTGGGATGTGAACCTCGTTCTCCGTTCAACAATGCTGATAGATTCTCTCTCTCCATCTCCCAAGACTCTGTAGAGACTTCATCAACATAAAATATTAACATACTTTGACCCTGATCATATTCTTAGACTTTTCTTGTCACTATAATACAAAGAAGTAATCTTCACGCGTGAGTGTCAAATGCGAAAAAATCTATGTGTAAATCTCCACTCACATTAATAAATTAATATCCCCGAAAAGCGCCTTGAATTAAAGTTTATGGAAAGTTTAAAATTGGAATTATAAAAAAATTTCATCGATTATACAAAACTAAAGTTATATTAAATTATTTTAGGTTTTCCATAGATTCATCAGCTGAAGGTAATTCTAATGAAAGTGTGACAGACACAAAATATGGATAACTCCTGCAATCAGAATTCAAATTTAATTATTCAAGGTGCATTTTTAATAGTGGGGGTGAAAAGTGCTTCGCGTTTTTCATTCTACACCAATGATAAATTCTCTCTCTCACTCTCTCTCTCTCTATCTCTCTCTCTCTCTCTCTCTATTTCTATATCTCTCCCACACGATAATTTTTATTTTTTAATGATATTTATTTGCTTATGTTTCTTTTTCTTTTGAAGGTTGTCTATGTCATTTTATACTATTTTGAACGTTGTCTATGTTTTTCTTTCAATTGTTCATGAGATTGATTTTATTTAATTTAATTGAGTATGAAAAACACTGAGATTCTCTCTCTCTCTATCTCTCTCTCTCTCTCTATCTCTCTCTCTCTCTCTCTCTCTCTCTCTCTCTCTCTCTCTTTCCCCGTCTCCCAAGACTTTGTAGTGACTCCATCAACAAAAAGTAATCATAAATTCTGTAAGTGCACCCTCATGTTTTAATAATTGTCAAAACACATGAAAATAGGATTGAACATATTTTGGCAACATTACAAATGACTTGACAACAAAGAACTATTTTCTAAAACTTGAAAAACTGACTTTTAGGTATTTTGTATCGATACATACATTGGTGTATCGATACAAATGTCCTGAAATTACTTCTATCTGGTTTTGGGTATTTTGTATCGATACATGCATAGTCTGTATCGATACAAAAGTGGTCTCTCAGAGGCAGAGAGTCACTTGTGTATCGAATCATGCTTGCATGTATCGATACACATGTGTATGTCCTCAAAATCCAGAGAGATGATGATGTATCGAATCATGCTTGCATGATTTGATACATATCAGTCAAGAGTTTCAAGATTCTGATATTTGTATCGATACACACCCGTGTTTGTATCGATACAAAGGTCAAAAATTTCATTTTTAACGTTGGTCAAAGCATTTGTATCGATACAAATGATCATTTGTATCGATACATGTTTGAAAAATTATGCCCAAATTTGCTCATTCTATTTTCACTTTAAATAGCAATGTGTGTGATCCTTTGTTTGTAACACAACTGAGAAAAATCTAGTGAGAACCAGTGAGAAAGCAAGAGTGCTTTGAGAGAAACACTTTGGATACAATTTGGGTGAAAAATTGGGATCAAAGTGTATCCTTCACAAGATCATCATCTTCCATCAAGTTGCAACAATTGAAGATTGAGTATGGGATCAATCCAATAGAAGTTGTACGCTTGGTCGATAACGTTCGGTACGATTCGTGGTGAATCAGAATCGTGATCGGGTTGGTTTGCGAAGGAGGTTTGGTTGCTCGCTAGGGATTCAAGATTGTTCGATATCTTGAAGGATCAATCAAGAAGAATTGAAGGACTCAGCTGGACGATTGTTGCAAGGAGTTGCACGGGTAAAATCGTTGGAATCAGAGGGTGAAGATTCGTTCGTCGATTGAGGTTTAGCATAGTTTTACTTTTGAGTCAATATAGGTTTATTGGATTCATTGTAATTTGTGCACTTGTGTTCAAACTGTTTTTTTTAATCAATATTACTCTCAAATAACCCGTTTGGTTATTTGGGGGGAGACGTACCCGGCCGACCGCGAGGACGACACGAAAGCCGGGGAACTCCCTAATCATCTCTTGTGTGTCGATTCGCTTTAAATTCTTACTTTACGCAATTCGATTATATTTTGAGTCAATTGAAGTTTTGTGTTCGTAAGTGTGCACAAAGGTTCAATTGCAATTATCTTGATTGTGATTGAATTTGAGTATCGAATTGTATAACTTGCTTGGGACTGTTTTTGTTAATCGATTGAATTTGGATATTTTGCATTGAGCGTTCCGATAATTTTCCTAATTCGTTCAAGGCTATACTATCTTTCCTTTGGTCAAAAGGTGCAAAGTAGACTACCGATCCGGTGGTGCTTCCGCGCATTGTTTTTAATCAAATAATTTTTAAATTGTCGTTGATTAACGAAGCCACTTATTCAACCCCCCCTTCTAAGTGGTAGCCTAGTAGTCTAACAAGTGGCATCAAGAGCCCGGTTCGATTTTAAACGATTAAACCGAGTAATTTGTGCCAATTATTAGAAAACATGGCTTTTGCACCTAAAGGGGCGTATAATAGGGCTCCGATATTCAATGGAGATCATTTTGACTATTGGAAAAGTAGTATGCGTATTCACATCAATTCTTTTGATGATGAAGTTTGGAATGCCATTGAGAATGGTCCGTTTGTTCCAACTATCACGGATCCTCATGGCATTGTAGACAATAAGCCTATGGCACAATGGACGGAAGAGGAAAAGAAAAAGGTCAATTACGATGCAAAGACACAAAATATTTTAATATCATCCCTTGGGATTGATCAATTCTATCATGTGTCGCATTGTCAATCGGCTAAGGAAATGTGGGACACATTGGTGACTCACTTTGAGGGTACCAATGATGTAAAGATATCCAAAATTAATACATTGACACAAGAATTTGAGTTGTTCCATATGCTAGATGGTGAAACCATCGAGGATATGCAACAACGATTTATCAAAATAACCAACAAGTTACACGGTTTGGGAAAGCCAATCACAAATCAAGACGCCACTAACAAAATTTTAAGATGTCTTAGTAGGAGTGGGCAACCGAAGGTCGCCGCGATTAAGGAGGCTAATGATCTAACTACTTTAAGTCTTACAACTCTATTTGGCAAGCTTACGGAACATGAACAAGTACTAAACTTGTTAGAAAAGCAAGAGAAAAGTGAGAAAAAGGGAAAGCATAATGACAAGGAGAAGGAAAAGGAAAAAGACAAGAGGTCCATTGCTCTAAAGACCTCTACATCTAAGTCCACCAAGTCTAAAAAGGTAGAGCATGTTGATAGTAGCTCAAGCGAAGACGATTCCGATGATGAGGAAATGGGGCTCTTCGTTCGACGCTACAATAGGTATGTGAGAAAGAATGGGATAAGGCATTCCGATGACAATCTTAAGAAGTATCGGAAAGATAGTAGTTACCGTCGGAGAAATGAAGATGCTAGGTACTCCAAGAAAGGGATATGCTATGAATGCGGCCAAGTTGGTCATTATAAGCCGGATTGCCCTAATCTCAAGAGAAAAGAGAAGGAGTCATCTTCAAACAAACGGAGGAGCAAAGCAAAGAAAGCTTATGTTGCATGGGAAAGCAATAGTTCTTCATCTCATTCATCATTAAGCTCTAGTTTAAGTGATGAAAGCGAAATAGCTAATGTATGCTTCACAACTCATCATCACAAAAAGAAGGATAAAGCTCCCAAAAAGGTAAACCAAAATGTTAGACTACTAGGCTACCACTTAGAAGGGGGGTTAAATAAGTGGCTTCGTTAATCAACGACAATTTTAAAAAATTATTTGATTAAAACGAATGCGCGGAAGCACCACCGGATCGGTAGTCTACTTTGCACCTTTTGACCAAAGGAAAGATAGTATAGCCTTGAACGAAATAGGAAAATTATCGGAATGCTTAATTCAAAATATCCAAATTTAATCGATTAACAAAAACAGTCCCAAGCAAGTTATATGATTCGATACTCAAACTCAATCACAATCAAGATAATAGCAATTGAACCTTTGTGCACACTTACGAACACAAACCTTCAATTGACTCAAAATATAAGCAAATTGCGTAAAGTAAGAATTTAAAGCGAATCGACACACAAGAGATGATTAGGGAGTTCCCCGGCTTTCGTGTCGTCCTCGCGGTCGGCCGGGTACGTCTCCCCCCAAATAACCAAACGGGTTATTTGAGAGTTTTATTGATTAAAAACAGTTTGAACACAAGTGCACAAATTACAATGAATCCAATAAACCTATATTGACTCAAAAGTAAAACTATGCTAAACCTCAATCGACGAACGAATCTTCACCCTCTGATTCCAACGATTTTACCCGTGCAACTCCTTGCAACAATCGTCCAGCTGAGTCCTTCGATTCTTCTCGATTGATCCTTCAAGATATCGAACAATCTTGAATCCCTAGCGAGCAACCAAACCTCCTTCGCAAATCAACCCGATCACGATTCTGATTCACCACGAATCGTACCGAACGTTATCGACCAAGCGTACAACTTCTATTGGATTGATCCCATACTCAATCTTCAATTGTTGCAACTTGATGGAAGATGATGATCTTGTGAAGGATACAGTTTGATCCCAATTTTTCACCCAAATTGTATCCAAAGTGTTTCTCTCAAAGCACTCTTGCTTTCTCACTGGTTCTCACTAGATTTTTCTCAGTTGTGTTACAAACAAAGGATCACACACATTGCTATTTAAAGTGAAAATAGAATGAGCAAATTTGGGCATAATTTTTCAAACATGTATCGATACAAATGATCATTTGTATCGATAAAAATGCTTTGACCAACGTTAAAAATGAAATTTTTGACCTTTGTATCGATACAAACACGGGTGTGTATCGATACAAATATCAGAATCTTGAAACTCTTGACTGATATGTATCAAATCATGCAAGCATGATTCGATACATCATCAACTTTCTGGATTTTGAGGGCATTCACATGTGTATCGATACATACAAGCATGATTCGATGCACAGGTGACTCTCTGCCTCTGAGAAACCATTTTTGTATCGATACAGACTATGCATGTATCGATACAAAATACCCAAAACCAGATAGAAGGAATTTCAGGACATTTGTATCGATACACCAATGTATGTATCGATACAAAATACCTAAAAGTCAGTTTTTCAAGTTTTTAGAAAATAGTTCTTTGTTGTCAAGTCATTTGTATTGTTGCCAAAATATGTTCAATCCTATTTTCATGTGTTTTGACAATTATTAAAACATGAGGATGAACTGGTGCACTTACACAAAATCCCTCTAGCTCATATACCTCATTAGAATATCTTGATTTGCAAAAAGCATTTGAGGACCTATGTAGTGAAACTAGAAAAGCTTTCAAACGATTAAAAGAGATTATAAAAGTTAACAAAACTCTTGAAGAGAAAGTTTCCGAAACGGAAAAAGAGTTGAAAGCTTTCAAGTTGTCATTAGTAGAAAGGTCAAGTGCAAATCATAATAGTGATATGGTTGGTTGTGATCATTGTATCACTTTGTCAAAAGATATTAAAATTCTCAAAGACAAAGTGGAAAATTCATCAAAACCAAGAGTTCCTCATCAAGTTGATCCAAAACATTTCAAAAACACTTTGAAAGTCAAAATCAAAAATTCTACAAATTTGAAAAAGGATCAAAAGAAGGGTAACTCACATATCACGTGTCACTATTGTTGTTGTGAGGGTCATACCATTGCAAAATGCAAAGCTAGGAAATTGTTGGTACCAAAGGGCATATTGCAATGGATGCCAAAACTCAACAACACTTATTTGCCTCACCAATTAGGACCCAATGAAAATTGGGTACCTCTCTCTTATGTATAATTGTTGTAGGAAATGTGCCTTAACAATCTAGAAAGGAGATGGTTTCTAGATAGTGGATGTTCAAGGCACATGACGGGTGATGCCTCGCTTTTCATTGAATTCAAAGCAAAGAGGAAAGGCTATGTCACCTATGGAGACAACAACAAAGGAACTATTCTTGGTGAAGGTACTATTGGTAATCCCTCTACTATAACCATATCAAATGTTGTACTTGTGGATAACCTTAAGCACAACTTGTTGAGTGTTGCTAAGCTTTGTGATAAAGGGTTTACAATAAATTTCAAACCGACCTTTTGCACAATCGAAAGTAACAAAGACAAGAATGTGATTCTTAAGGCCATTAGGCATGGAAATGTATACATGTTAGACCTAGATGATAATTGCCTAAGTGGTGCTAAGTGTCTCATAACTAAGAATGATGAATCTTGGTTATGGCATAGAAGAATGGCACATCTTAATTTCGATTTACTAAATAAGTTAGCTTCTAAAGATCTTGTAATCGGTCTACCTAAAATTCGTTTTTCAAAAGATCACTTGTGTACCGCATGCCAAATGGGTAAACAAACTAAGGCTTCTTTCAAATCTAAAAAGTTTATTTCAACTACTAAGCCTTTAGAGTTAATCCATATGGATCTTTTTGGACCATCAAGAACTAAAAGCATTGGTGGTAATTACTATGGACTTGTGATTGTAGACGATTACTCAAGATTTTGTTGGACACTATTCTTATCTAGTAAATGCGATACTTTGTCCGCCTTTAAACAATTTGCCAAGATGATTCAAAATAAACTAGACCTCAAGATCATTTATATTAGGAGTGATCATGGAGGAGAATTTGAAAATCATAAATTTGAAGAGTTTTGCTCTAAATATGGCATTGAACACAATTTTTCGGCTCCACGTACACCACAACAAAATGGAGTAGTGGAGAGTAAAAATCGTAATCTAGAAGAGTTAGCTAGGACTATGTTAAGTGGTCTTCCTAAATACTTTTGGGCGGATGCGATAAGCACCGCAAGTTATGTTCTAAATAGGGCGATTATTCGACCTATTTTGGATAAAACTCCATATGAAATACTTAAAGGAAGAAAGCCTAACCTTAGTCACTTACGCTCTTTTGGATGCAAATGCTTCATTTTAAATAATGGAAAGGAAAATCTTGGCAAATTCGATTTAAAAGCGGATGAGGGGATTTTCTTAGGTTACTCATTGTCTAGTAAAGCATATAGGATATATAATAAAAGATTACAAATTGTTGAGGAGTCGGTACATATTACTTTTGATGAGGCTTTTCCGGAAGAAAACGGGAAAGGTAATTGCATTGGTGTAGGTGTCGACACAATGGATATTCTAAAAGACAAGGAAGATGAGGGATATGATCAACCCTCAAAGGACTTTCCGACAAATGACAAGAACACACCACCCAATGAAGATAAAAGTGATGGAGGGTCCTCTTCATCATCAAAGAATCATCATAAGGAAAGGGGAGCCGGACTTGCAAAAGAATGGCGCACTCTCAAAGATCATCCGATTGACAAGGTCTTAGGTGATATCTCAAAGGGAGTAGCTACTAGATTCCAAATTAGTAATTTTTGTTCTTACTATGCTTTTGTTTCACAAGTTGAACCTAAAAATTCGAAAGTCGCATTACTTGATGAGCATTGGACCCTTGCAATGCAAGAGGAACTAAACCAATTTAAAAGAAATGAGGTGTGGGATCTAGTACCACCTCCTCCAAATCATCAAGTAATTGGGACTCGTTGGGTTTTTAGGAATAAACTAGATGAAAATGGAGTAATTGTTAGGAACAAGGCTCGGTTAGTAGCTCAAGGCTATAACCAAGAGGAGGGCATTGATTATGAGGAGACCTATGCTCCGGTAGCCCGCCTAGAAGCCATTAGACTCTTATTAGCTTATGCATGCAATATGAATTTCAAGTTATATCAAATGGACGTTAAGAGTGCTTTCCTAAATGGTTACATAAATGAAGAAGTGTATGTTAAACAACCACCCGGTTTTGAAAATCATGAACATCCGGATTATGTTTTCAAATTAAAAAGAGCTCTATATGGCCTCAAACAAGCTCCTAGAGCTTGGTATGATCGACTTAGCAAGTTCTTAATTAAAAACGGATATTCAAGGGGAAAGGTTGACACTACACTCTTCATTAAACGTAAGGGAAAGGACGTCTTACTAGTTCAAATTTATGTTGATGACATTATTTTGGTTCCACTAACCCATCTCTTGTCAAGAGCTTTTCTAATCTTATACAAGGAGAATTTGAGATGAGCATGATGGGTGAACTCACTTACTTCTTGGGTTTACAAATCAAGCAACTAGATGAAGGAACTTTTATATATCAAACCAAGTATTGTCTTGAGTTGCTTAAGAAGTTTGAGATGACGGATTCAAAACACATGGACACTCCCATGGCATCAATATGTGCTTTAAGCAAAGATGAAGAAGGTAAAGATGTTGAAATCACAAAATATAGAGGTATAATCGGATCCTTACTCTATCTAACGGCATCTAGGCCGGATATTATGTTTAGTGTTTGCATGTGTGCACGATATCAATCGTGCCCCAAAGAGTCACACCTAAAAGCGGTTAAAAGAATTTTGAAATACTTAAAAGGAACATCAAATTTTGGCTTATGGTACTCTAAGGGGAATGATTGCTCTTTGGTAGGTTACTCCGATTCCGACTTTGCCGGTTGCAAGTTGGATAGGAAAAGTACTAGTGGAACATGTCACCTATTTTGTAATTGCTTGGTAAGTTGGCATAGCAAGAAACAAGTATCCGTTGCTTTGTCAACCGCCGAAGCGGAATACGTTGCGGCCGGAAGTTGTTGTTCACAAATACTTTGGTTAAAACAACAACTTCTCGACTATGATTTAAAACTTCAACGTGTTCCCATCTTGTGTGACAACACTAGTGCCATAAACCTAACAAAGAATCCCGTGTTGCATTCAAGGACAAAGCATATAGAGATTAGGCATCACTTTCTTCGCGACCATGTAGAAAAAGGGGATGTTGTTTTTGAACATGTTGAGTCTAAAAACCAACTTGCGGACATTTTTACAAAACCACTTGCAACGGAACCCTTTGTCTATATTCGCGGAGAATTAGGGATCCTTGATATCTCTAATCTAGAATAGCATACATCAAAGCATGCACTTTACACACATATCACACTTCTTGGCAACTTGGAGTTTTACACAAAGGAAAGTGCATCAACATCCTAAGGTACAAGGTTAAAAGTATCGCCTCCCTCTTCTCTTCTTAACTTCAACTCGCTTATGTCCATATGAACTCCTTCTTTAATCATCAACATTACATGTTTGTGTTTTTCAATACATTCATATGCTTGCTCATTTCCAAGAATTCTCGCTTCAAGATAAGTAATAATTCTTGAAGTCCATATGTATCAAATGGCAATATATGAAATATTGATTAATTGATGTGTCCATAACCTAACTTGTTGCTTCACTACTATGTGCGTATTTCATTTCTTCATGAACACCATTATATGATATGGCAACATGAGATTGTGCATTTAGTTGCATTATTTTGTTTATTTCGTCCCATATTTTGGTATGTTACTAGTTTACAAATGTCGATGTGTTTCAATACTCATGAATTGGTTTATGGTTTGTTGTTCTGCATGCCATGTTTTATCATGATATTTGGTATTCGTCATTGATATATTTTGGCATATCTTTGTATGTATTTATATTGATTAGGAAACTATATCATAAAGTGCATTTCGACAAATGTAAGTGCACGATGTGATCAATTGATTAAAAATTTTGCTTGGACTTGTTACTTCTAATGTGCTCTCTTCTTCTTTTTGATATTGTCAAAGGGGGAGAGATTGGATGCACAAGCTAAAGGATGATCAAAACGCATTATGGCATCAACTCAGGGGGAACGTGCTTATTTGTGTAGCCTTGGTGTTTTTAATTGCGTCTGTATTACATTGCTATTTTTATTTTGCATAATAGGTATAGGCTTAGATAGCTTATGCATAGTTTTGACAATTATCAAAAAGGGGGAGAATGTAAGTGCACCAGTTCATCTTCATGTTTTAATAATTGTCAAAACACATGAAAATAGGATTGAACATATTTTGGCAACATTACAAATGACTTGACAACAAAGAACTATTTTCTAAAACTTGAAAAACTGACTTTTAGGTATTTTGTATCGATACATACATTGGTGTATCGATACAAATGTCCTGAAATTACTTCTATCTGGTTTTGGGTATTTTGTATCGATACATGCATAGTCTGTATCGATACAAAAGTGGTCTCTCAGAGGCAGAGAGTCACCTGTGTATCGAATCATGCTTGCATGTATCGATACACATGTGTATGTCCTCAAAATCCAGAGAGATGATGATGTATCGAATCATGCTTGCATGATTTGATACATATCAGTCAAGAGTTTCAAGATTCTGATATTTGTATCGATACACACTCGTGTTTGTATCGATACAAAGGTCAAAAATTTCATTTTTAACGTTGGTCAAAGCATTTGTATCGATACAAATGATCATTTGTATCGATACATGTTTGAAAAATTATGCCCAAATTTGCTCATTCTATTTTCACTTTAAATAGCAATGTGTGTGATCCTTTGTTTGTAACACAACTGAGAAAAATCTAGTGAGAACCAGTGAGAAAGCAAGAGTGCTTTGAGAGAAACACTTTGGATACAATTTGGGTGAAAAATTGGGATCAAAGTGTATCCTTCACAAGATCATCATCTTCCATCAAGTTGCAACAATTGAAGATTGAGTATGGGATCAATCCAATAGAAGTTGTACGCTTGGTCGATAACGTTCGGTACGATTCGTGGTGAATCAGAATCGTGATCGGGTTGGTTTGCGAAGGAGGTTTGGTTGCTCGCTAGGGATTCAAGATTGTTCGATATCTTGAAGGATCAATCGAGAAGAATTGAAGGACTCAGCTGGACGATTGTTGCAAGGAGTTGCACGGGTAAAATCGTTGGAATCAGAGGGTGAAGATTCGTTCGTCGATTGAGGTTTAGCGTAGTTTTACTTTTGAGTCAATATAGGTTTATTGGATTCATTGTAATTTGTGCACTTGTGTTCAAACTGTTTTTTTTAATCAATATTACTCTCAAATAACCCGTTTGGTTATTTGGGGGGAGACGTACCCGGCCGACCGCGAGGACGACACGAAAGCCGGGGAACTCCCTAATCATCTCTTGTGTGTCGATTCGCTTTAAATTCTTACTTTACGCAATTCGATTATATTTTGAGTCAATTGAAGTTTTGTGTTCGTAAGTGTGCACAAAGGTTCAATTGCAATTATCTTGATTGTGATTGAATTTGAGTATCGAATTGTATAACTTGCTTGGGACTGTTTTTGTTAATCGATTGAATTTGGATATTTTGCATTGAGCGTTCCGATAATTTTCCTAATTCGTTCAAGGCTATACTATCTTTCCTTTGGTCAAAAGGTGCAAAGTAGACTACCGATCCGGTGTTGCTTCCACGCATTGTTTTTAATCAAATAATTTTTAAATTGTCGTTGATTAACGAAGCCACTTATTCAACCCCCCCTTCTAAGTGGTAGCCTAGTAGTCTAACAAATTCTATACTATTTTTCAAATGAATATTAACATACTTTGAACCAAGATTGATAGAAAGTTTAAATTATTAAAAAAATTCCATAGATTATATAAAATAAAAAATTATATTAATTTATTCTAGGATTTCCATAGATTTCATCAATTTGAGGTAATTACAATAATGAAAGCATGATAAACACAAAATATGACTACTTTCACAATTGGAATTCAAATTTTAATTAGGCAAAGTGTATTTTTAATAATGGGTGGTGGGAAGAGTTTTCCATTTCTCATTCTACACCACTGAAAGATTTATCAATTTATATAATATTATAGTTTCTAAAAAAATATATAATATTGGAGAAGCTCTAATTGAGTGCTTCTTCAAAAAAAAAATGAACATAAAAAAAACACTTTTTTGATTGATAAAAATATAAACTTTTGATTGTTGATTTATGTAATATTATAAAAATTAGATTATTGTTGTCGATAAGATTCGAACAACAGATCTTATACTAATAATAAGGTAATTCTCTAAAAAAAACAGAGAGTAGAATTTCATATAATATTATAAAAATTGAATTATTGTTGTCAATGATATTCGAACCACAGACCTCGTGCTAAAAACTCCGCATAAGTAGAAGCTCTATAATAATGACACGTAGGATTTTTTTCTTAAGAATGCACGAGAGAGCTCTGTGGGAATCTCGTAATGTATATAATAGAGATTTCTTTACTTTTTATAAAGCTAATACTTGTATTTTTATTTATGATGGGCACAAAAAGATTGAAAAAAATATTATCACAAGAAAAAATTCTTTTATTTTTTGATTTATTCGTTATTATCTAACATAAACATTTTATTACAGAAAAAAAAAATTGATTTGTCATCCTCGTTTAAGATTGCAAGCTAATAATAATAATATTAAGTTGACTTGTGTTCTTGTTGGTGCATTTTGTTGTGTGTTTTATATTTTTTTTGTTAACTCTCTGGTTATCGGGAAAAGAGGACCCTCGTAATTTAGATTGACAAAAAATTGGGTGTTGAGTGTTTGATCGTGTGTATTTCTTGTATCTATTTATACACTAAAATAAAAATTAAACCCAAACTCATTTGGTATCTGCAAAAATAATTGTGTTGTGTATGGTGCTTTGAGTGCTGCCTTTGGGAATGAGAGCAATATTAGTGGTCCTGAGAGTAGCTGGAAATTGACCAAAGTCTAGCTAATAACAACAATCTTTGAAAATGTCGTCACTGCAAAGAGACCAGAAGTGTTGATAAAATCCCGGGTTATACCCATCAGGCCCCGGCCACTTGTCAGGATTCAATAAGAATATCATTTTCCGAAATTCCTCTTTAATAAAAGGGCTCGTTAGCAAAAGATTGTCGTCGTTGGCAACCGTAGGACTAATAGTCTCAAGAACCGATGTCATGTGACTAGGCTCATGAGCAGGGACGGACCCACTTAGAGACATAGTGTGGCTATAGTCACATCAGAATTTTCAATTTGTAACTAGTATATATACATATTTTGGTTATGTATAATCGTATATATGGCAAATTCTAATATGGACCACTTGAGAAGTGGTCCATGGTGGACCAGTTGTGAATAACGTTATAACGAATACGAATTTTACAAAATCCACCGTTGGATTGAAAGTTTATATCATATAGATCATCTATAGAAAATTTCAGGAAAATTGAAAATCATTTGATATGTTATTGAGACCCATCAAGATTAACGGTTTATTAAATACTGTGAATCTTGATAAATCCCAATAAAATATCAAATGATTTTCAATTTTTCTAAAATTTTTTTTTAAATGATCTATATGATATAAAATTTCAATCTACCAGTAAATTTTATAAAATTCGTATTTGGTATATCACTTATCCACGATGGAACCCTTGTGAAGGTGGTCCACCGTAGCATTAGCCTCGTATATATATTTATACCGTGAATCTATATGCCATAAATGGTTTTAGCGCAGTGGTTAAGGTACACTCACATGTTTGGGGTGGTCATGTGTTCGGTTCTTGCTAGTGGCCGTTTTGGCTTATAATTGTTTTAACAAAGAAATTGCAATGTTGCAAGTTTGCTCAAGTCACTCGCACCACAAGAAATGACAAATAATTGTTGTGGTCCATTTATTTATTTTTTAAAAGGAGGAGTATATATATATATATTAATTATCATTTTAACGAGTATAAAATATACAAAATGTATTGTTAAATTTATATCAAATAGATATTTATGTAAAATTTTATAGAAATTTAAAATCATCTGATATGTTATTGAAACTCAGTAATATTAAGAGTTTATACATTTTTATCGAATACCATTAATTTTAATGGATCTCGATAACATATTAAATTATTTTAAACGTTATTGAAAATGCAAAATATTATTCAAATATAAATAGTCTATGAATTTTCAGATTTAATTTATATTTTTCCCACCTCCCTGCCACCTTTCTCTGAGTCTCATTTTCTTCTCATATACCGGAATACCGGATTGATTCATCCGCTTTCTTTTCTCCTCTCAACTCTACAACTACAAATTTAATTCCTTGTTATTTTTTCTCGTACTTTCTAGAGACAAAACTACTTCATCAACTAACTTGCTAGCGTGAAAAGTTTTTTTTTCAACTATAAAATTTGTGAACGTGTTTTTTTTAGCCACGCCAATATTTCAGGCCTGGATCCGCCCCTGTTCATGAGGATAAATTGGTTTGGGAAGAAGATGAACATGGGTGCTATACCGTCAAATCTGGATATAATTTATCCATGAAGAGTTTATGTAAGACCCAAGATTTCACTGTACAGTTTTTCTAAGGAACTTTAGTGTCGGCTAAGTTTTTAGGGTTTTTGGTGGAGCGGTCTTGTGAGTATCGTCGCATTAATGGAATTTTTGCTGAAATGGAGCCTGTTTTGTGCTCGTGCGCTGGAAAGGCACAGACTTTTGGGTCGTAGTCTTCTTTTGAGTATAAGAAGGTTTGTGTGTAGTCAGAATAACGAGTTTTGGATTATTCTCGCTTTTGGAAAAACGAGTAGGAATTTTACCCGTTGTTGGAAATTTTTACGATGTCTGAATTCCGTAGAAATTTAGATGGGAGTTTTATATATCGGCGTGAGTTAGGATATATTGTCAGAATAATTTTCAAGAGTGAGGAAGAAAATTACAGTCGCGGAAAAAGATTCGGCGATAAGTTTGTGAATTGTTTTTATTAAAAGGTTTACGGTAGAATTTTTTTTATGTTTCCGTAAAATTTATCGGTACGCGAGATACGGCTCGTTTAAGCGCGAGCACAGGGACTGAGCGAGCTAGTGGGCTAAGACCATAAGAATATCTAGATATTTTGTGAAGAGATGGATGGCTAGGATTTAATCTTTGAACTTTGCCTTTTGATCCAATGGTTGCCATGAACCAAGACCACTTTATAGTAAGATTTCTGGATCACTTTGGAGACTGCTTTTCCTTATGCATAAATAAAACCCAGACTTTTGACCCATGGTCTTTATTTATCAATCTGAACATTCCTGTGCTTTCAGAATTTTGAGTCTCGACTTTCTCCGTTTATTGGAAAAACGAGTAGAAAACTGTACCCGCTTCTTAAAATTTTACGGTTTCTGTTTTCCGTCGAATTTTAATTGGAGACTTTATATATCGGCGCAAGTTGGAATCTAGATTCAGGATATTTTTGGGAGCTAAGGAAATAAATTTCAGTCGGAGAATAAAGTTTAGCGATAATATTTGGAAACGGTTTACGACGGACGTTTATTGGTTAGATTTTATATTTTTTGAGATTTCCGTCCGTTAGCGAGGTGCGACTCGCCGAGAGCAAACGCGATGAGCTGAGAAGCGTTAAGTGGATATTTGTTCAAAAAACAATCATGAGTTTGTTTTGATCCAAAGGCTAGGGTTTAGTCTTGCAAGTTTTGCTTTGATCCAAAGGCCTAGATTGCTCAAGAGTGGATTAAATAGTAAGGAGGTTTAGCTTTTGGACTTAGAAGCAAAAATCACACAAAACTACTCCCTCCCCTCTCACTCTCTCGGCTGAACTCTTTCCACCCTTCACTCATCCATTCAAAGTTCCATTTTCTCATCTTATCAAGCTTGGATCATTAGCCTATTAAGGAATCATCATCTCCTCAAGGTAACTAACCCTTCTCTTCCTTAATTCTCCATGAAATCCTCTTAGATTTTGAGTCTTATGATTATGTTCTTGAGAGAAAAATTTGAGAATTTAGTTTTAATTAGTTTTGGTTCCATAGAAGTGTTCTTGAGAGTTTCTTAGTACACTTGAGTGAAACATGAGAAGTTTCCCATGGTTGGTTTATGTTTTCACAAATTTCTTATTAGGGTTTTAAGAAAATTTTTGAAAAGATCATAAACTTGGATTTTGTTTTGTGATTTTGGTTTTTGAAGTTAGTTTTGAGCTTTTTGACAAAATGGATTGGTGAATATGAAATTTGTTTCGAAAAATAAGAAAAAAATTATTCTCGTGTTCTTGAGCGACTCGAAGAACATAATTTAGAAAAAGTTTATTTCGAGTTTCAAAAGGAGTCGGGTACACGATCGAATATCGTTACAAACTAATGAAAGTGGGCTAGGGTTTTAAATGAAAAAAAAAAATGTGTAGGGTTGCCTTTTTCCTCAAATGGCCGTGGCACCCATATAGGGTTCGAGGAATCGAATTTCGAAAATTGTTTAGAGGCAAATAGCTTCCCATGATCATTGTTTAATCGTTTGATGGGTTATGGGATGTTTTGAAAAGAAAAATGATCACTTGCCTTAAGAAAAACCTTATTTGAGATTTCTCGAAATTTGCGATTCGACTCTATAATTTCTAAATCGTTTTAATAAGTGCTAGTTAGGTATTATGGGATATTACCATGCTTTTAGAAGTGAAAAATTTTGTGTGGAAGGGTGTTTAGAAAAATTTTGGCCGTGGCCTTTCTTTGTGGGGAGGAAGAAATTCCAAAAAATTTTCTAAGTCCACAATTGTGTGAAAATTTTGTATGTGTTGGATAATCTTAGTTTTGAAGAAAAATGAGTATAGGAAAGGTTGTTCGGAAGAAAAAAAATGTGTAACTTGTAACGTAAGAAAACTTCGATTTTTCATAAAAATATTTTTGAAAAGTTTTAGTTGTGGTTCAAATGGTTTTGTTGTGTGTGGGACAAGTCCTTGAAGTGGAAAAATCCAAAATGGTTTTAGTTTATGATTTGAAAACAAAATGATTTTCGTGTTATAAAAATAGTACAATTAACTTCGTGAATTTTTGAACACTATGAGAATAACCTGAAATCATTGAGGGATAGCTTTAGAAAGTACCTTAAGCCTCTCTAGAGCTTTGAGAACAAGTTTCGTTTCGATAGGATGAACGAGGAATATCTTATTGATTGTACGCTGCTTAACTTTTAGGAAGCGCGAGTTGTAGAATTATGCGAGAAAAGTTAACGGAAGCTTGCCGAGGTAAGGGCTCCACTTTATTTCTGTCTTTTCACTGAGTTATAACATGCTGGTTGTGGTGTGCTTTGAGTGTTATGCATGTATGTATTATGTATTCTCGTTGATGAGAAAGTGTTTATGATACATGTGTTGTCTTACATATGATTTTGTTAGAAATATATGTATTGACATGTGGTTGAGAATTACATATGCATGATTGGTATGTAATTGAATGCATCGGCATAGATAAGATGTATCGTATGCTCATGCATTCATGGTAGTGGTTAGAAGACCACCGGGTGCGATTAGCAGATCCACCTTGAATCCTGCGGGATTTTTATTGAGTACAATATTGTGATTAGCAGATCACGGGGTTTGATTAGAAGATCCACCCTAATCCTTCGATTAGCAGATCGTCGTGATTGTATTGATTTTAGTGACTAGCAGATCACGACTCTCTGCGGAGAGGTTAAATTCCGGAATTCATGCATGTGGCAGCCAGTGATTGGTGTCACGATCATGTAGAGTCTGCATTGGTAGGCTATGTGTGCATTGCTTATATGAACCCGTTGGTGGGAATTGCTTTTGTGTTAAAGAGCTTTCTCTTGTGTATGTGGAATTATTGTTATGTGTACAATCTTTCGCACCGGTTATATATATATATACTTTTATTTTGTGGTGACCCTTTCTTTCATTTGCGGGCTCATCCCACCCAGATGATGGGTTAGGTCGTGGTGACGACGGTGGCAGTTCTAGGCCATAGTGAGCACGTGGTGAAGCTTAGTATAGTTAGACTATGCGCCGGTGTGTTTTGTGCACCGTGCTTTTTGGTTAGCATAGGGTTTTCTAACTTGTTTTGTTGTAAGTATTCGAATACTTAGACTTGGATTGTAATTATTCAGGAATACACTTTGCTTGTCGAAGCACCTTATGGTAATGAGTTCTTTTGTATATTTGAATGCCGGCTCATTGAAAAATATTCTATGCGCACTCTGAGTGTTAGTTGAAAAAGAAAAAAAAAATATACTGCCTTTTCAGGCCTTTGAAAAACGGGTTGTTACAATTGGTATCAGAGCACGGCTTTAAATCTTCAAAGGGAAAGTGTACACTTGAGTCGTTAGTCCAGAGTCGGTTAGAACATAGCTAGAGTTGTGTTAGTTCTAGCGGTTGTTTTTGTTGTGTTAGGGGTTATGTGGTTGGTTGTTTTGAGTCTAGCATGAGATATGCTTGGACACTGGTTTGTGCCTTACTGAAGTAATGCAGGGAGTGAGGCTTCAGTAAGTGGAATTGTGAAACCCCGAGCCTTGGTCGAATTTAGTCGACACGTGTCTCTGAATTCCTTAGACAGAGTGGTCCGAGGAGGATGGACTTGAGGCGAACGAGAACCACAAAGGATTCTTGGGAGTGGCATGGGTCGTTGTCACCCGGAGGTGTTGAGTACGGATGTGTGGACGTCGACTGATAAAGGATTGCAAGTAAGGATCAGATTGGGATACCTTTTGGAGAAGATATTGAATATCCGTTCTGGTGAGTTCAGACGAGACTTGATGAAGTCATTCAGTTGTCAAGAGGATGCAACCATTGTAGAATGGTGGAGCATGCAGAGATGTCAGTTGGATTTAATTACAATGATTGGATAATCATTGGGGCAACTTGTATTGGAAATAAAGTGCATTGCGCGTCAAGAGTAAATGAATTTGGTGGTGTTAGAAGACGGTTGCGCGAACGATGGGTACCTTAAGGGTTTAATTCAAGTGTGTGAGATAACTTAGATTCGAAAATAAGATTTGTAAGGATGAATCTCGTGACGATTGAAGGTAGGAGACCAAGTATCACTTTGATAAGTGACAATCTATACATAGTTCGGGAGATAGTAAGTATAGATGTCGGTGTGAAACGAAATTATAGGTGATTGATTATTGGATAAAAGGTGGATTTGGAGAGATGTTTAGGTAAGAACGAGGAGTTCAACCTTGGAAAGTGAGTTGTATGTCGATGACGGGTGATGCCGGAGGTGTGTAGTATGGGAATGCCTCGAGAATTGTAGTAGTAGAAGCTGGAATTGTCAGTTATTGGCAGGTAAACCATAAGAGGAAGTAAACATTTTGAGAAAATCTTAGGGATTAGTCAAGATGTGAGTAGAGATCCTGTGTGGATGTGAGTTTAAGTTAACAATTTTGATCGACCAAGAGGGTTGAAGGACTAAGTGGCATCTTGAATTTATGATGCCATGAGAATCGAGGTAGGCAAGATTTGAATAAATTCAAGTTATGGACGAGAATTTTTGGATATTTTCTAAGAAGGTCGTGTTTGAGTAGAAAAGGAGTTCGTTAGTAAGAATACTAAGACAATGAAAGTTGACAGTTGGAAGGACTTTTATTGTGTATTAGGATTAAATGGATGGTGCGACGAGTTTTTTTGAGTTCTTGAAGATTAGATTCAAGAGTTTGATTTGGATATCGAACGTACTAAGGATGAAATCATAGCAAAGTGTTGTGCGTTGGTAGCTGTCTTGATAGGCCAAGCATTAAGATTTGAGATAAGTGTTTCATGGCTTGATGTATGAGTAAGATATGTTGATTTGAAAGTAAATTATAGTGGCATGACGATGGTAAGACTAGAGGTAGTTATGCATAGAGAAATACTTAATAGGAACTTGATGAATTAATTTATTGGAGCGTTCGATTATGAAGAGTACAATAGATGATCGTTAGTAAAAGTTAGAAGCGAATAAGAAAACGATGAGTGACTAGAGGTAAGAGCAAGATTAGCTGGAACTTGAGATCTGGAAATTGATTCCCCGGAGGGAACCGACTTTATAACTTTAAGAATAGTCACGATGATGAAGGACCAATCGAATGGAGAAGAGTGTGCTTGATTGGAAACAAGTTGATGTGGAACGAGCGTAATTGGACTGGGTGTGGAAAATTAAAGATGTTGTTTGGAACCAATAAGTTATGTGTCATGGCGGTGCATGTGTTGTATGCGGTAATAATAAAGGGTAAGCAATTGTCTAGTGGCAAAGTTTGGTGGAAGCTGGTAGAGCTTCGATTCATTGTAGTGGTTACAATGAAGAGAGACGTAGCATAATGGAAATCTGTATTGAGTAGGTAAAGGAATGCGGATATGGTCTACATGGACAGTGGAACAATAGTGATGTGATGAGTACCTTAAGATTTATTTTGGAAGTAGGTATCTCAAAAGAAAGGGTGATGTTGGGAATAATTAAGAATGGTCAGGGTGACAAGCTCTTTTGAGTAAGAGAGGATTTAATTGTAAGAGAAAAAGGAACTCAGGAGAGTTCAGGAATATAATGAGAATACATTGTAAAGAGGATGTGCGCCGACGATGGCCGTCGACGAGGATAAACGTTTGTTTAAGACACGCGAGATTCGTCTAAGTGCCATTTTGGAAGTAATGTTAACGTATAAGGAACCGATTCTGGAGAATTGGAGATTTGGATAAGGGAGTACAAGAGAAATAGATGGTATAGTTTGGCAAGTGACAAGACTATGAGGAGCTGTAATCACCAACCGGAGGTTGGGATGGTATTATTTAAGTCGTGTTTGGAACGAGATTCGAATGTGAGCATACGGTTCGACGTATTCATTGAGTTGCGAACTTATGGATATTGGTAAAGTGTGAAGTTCTTCTATAAAGAAGACAACTTGTTTGGAATGAAATAGTTTTGGTGGTACCTGCCGTGGTGGCATTGTATTACTGTTGAATGATGTTCAACGGATGTTTCATGAGTGGAATCATGAGAGCTTGAACGATGTGTTTTGAGTGTTGTGTCTTACGACTTTGATCTTGTGTTCGTAAGAGATCGAGGGAAACATGTGGGAAAACCTCGAAGGAAGTGTTGGACCATTGTGCCTCGGAGGACCTTGAGCACAAGTGGAATGAAGTATCACTTAAGTTGGGAAAAGAGGGTCTAAACCACCATCATGATTGTCGACTATCTATTGACAAATTGAGGGACTGATCATCCTTAATCTCTTGTTGATAATAGACGGAGTCGTGTTGACTGGAAATGACTAGTTTTGCCGGTTTTGCTGGTGCGCAGAAAGTTTCGGTGTTTCTTTTTGGAGGGTAGCCAGTAACTACTTCGCGTGAACCTAGGGAAATTGGCTATGTCGCGGAGGCGAAAGAGGTGACTTTGGAAATTTTTGTTTATGGGCACGAGGATCTTTGGGAACTAGAGGTTGTGAACCTCTGTTGTGAGGTTAAATTTTGAGTGGTGAACTCGTTGAGAGTTGCGGTTGGTGCACGGTTGTGCCAGTGTGTTGGTGAGAGTATCTGTGTGACTTCACCTGGTGTTAGCATCTTTGTGGCTACACCTAATCCTGAGGGATTTTGTTGTTTGGTGATGGTAATAATTAGTTGAGTTGTTACTCTTACCTTTAGTTTCGAGGACGAAACTTCTTTTTGGAGGGTAGTAATGTAAGACCCAAGATTTCACTGTACAGTTTTTCTAAGGAACTTTAGTGTCGGCTAAGTTTTTAGGGTTTTTGGTGGAGCGGTCTTGTGAGTATCGTCGCATTAATGGAATTTTTGCTGAAATGGAGCCTGTTTTGTGCTCGTGCGCTGGAAAGGCACAGACTTTTGGGTCGTAGTCTTCTTTTGAGTATAAGAAGGTTTGTGTGTAGTCAGAATAACGAGTTTTGGATTATTCTCGCTTTTGGAAAAACGAGTAGGAATTTTACCCGCTGTTGGAAATTTTTACGATGTCTGAATTCCGTAGAAATTTAGATGGGAGTTTTATATATCGGCGTGAGTTAGGATATATTGTCAGAATAATTTTCAAGAGTGAGGAAGAAAATTACAGTCGCGGAAAAAGATTCGGCGATAAGTTTGTGAATTGTTTTTATTAAAAGGTTTACGGTAGAATTTTTTTTATGTTTCCGTAAAATTTATCGGTACGCGAGATACGGCTCGTTTAAGCACGAGCACAGGGACTGAGCGAGCTAGTGGGCTAAGACCATAAGAATATCTAGATATTTTGTGAAGAGATGGATGGCTAGGATTTAATCTTTGAACTTTGCCTTTTGATCCAATGGTTGCCATGAACCAAGACCACTTTATAGTAAGATTTCTGGATCACTTTGGAGACTGCTTTTCCTTATGCATAAATAAAACCCAGACTTTTGACCCATGGTCTTTATTTATCAATCTGAACATTCCTGTGCTTTCAGAATTTTGAGTCTCGACTTTCTCCGTTTATTGGAAAAACGAGTAGAAAACTGTACCCGCTTCTTAAAATTTTACGGTTTCTGTTTTCCGTCGAATTTTAATTGGAGACTTTATATATCGGCGCAAGTTGGAATCTAGATTCAGGATATTTTTGGGAGCTAAGGAAATAAATTTCAGTCGGAGAATAAAGTTTAGCGATAATATTTGGAAACGGTTTACGACGGACGTTTATTGGTTAGATTTTATATTTTTTGAGATTTCCGTCCGTTAGCGAGGTGCGACTCGCCGAGAGCAAACGCGATGAGCTGAGAAGCGTAAAGTGGATATTTGTTCAAAAAACAATCATGAGTTTGTTTTGATCCAAAGGCTAGGGTTTAGTCTTGCAAGTTTTGCTTTGATCCAAAGGCCTAGATTGCTCAAGAGTGGATTAAATAGTAAGGAGGTTTAGCTTTTGGACTTAGAAGCAAAAATCACACAAAACTACTCCCTCCCCTCTCACTCTCTCGGCTGAACTCTTTCCACCCTTCACTCATCCATTCAAAGTTCCATTTTCTCATCTTATCAAGCTTGGATCATTAGCCTATTAAGGAATCATCATCTCCTCAAGGTAACTAACCCTTCTCTTCCTTAATTCTCCATGAAATCCTCTTAGATTTTGAGTCTTATGATTATGTTCTTGAGAGAAAAATTTGAGAATTTAGTTTTAATTAGTTTTGGTTCCTTAGAAGTGTTCTTGAGAGTTTCTTAGTACACTTGAGTGAAACATGAGAAGTTTCCCATGGTTGGTTTATGTTTTCACAAATTTTTTGTTAGGGTTTTAAGAAATTTTTTGAAAAGATCATAAACTTGGATTTTGTTTTGTGATTTTGGTTTTTGAAGTTAGTTTTGAGCTTTTTGACAAAATGGATTGGTGAATATGAAATTTGTTTCGAAAAATAAGAAAAAAATTATTCTCGTGTTCTTGAGCGACTCGAAGAACATAATTTAGAAAAAGTTTATTTCGAGTTTCAAAAGGAGTCGGGTACACGATCGAATATCGTTACAAACTAATGAAAGTGGGCTAGGGTTTTAAATGAAAAAAAAAATGTGTAGGGTTGCCTTTTTCCTCAAATGGCCGTGGCACCCATATAGGGTTCGAGGAATCGAATTTCGAAAATTGTTTAGAGGCAAATAGCTTCCCATGATCATTGTTTAATCGTTTGATGGGTTATGGGATGTTTTGAAAAGAAAAATGATCACTTGCCTTAAGAAAAACCTTATTTGAGATTTCTCGAAATTTGCGATTCGACTCTATAATTTCTAAATCGTTTTAATAAGTGCTAGTTAGGTATTATGGGATATTACCATGCTTTTAGAAGTGAAAAATTTTGTGTGGAAGGGTGTTTTGAAAAATTTTGGCCGTGGCCTTTCTTTGTGGGGAGGAAGAAATTCCAAAAAATTTTCTAAGTCCACAATTGTGTGAAAATTTTGTATGTGTTGGATAATCTTAGTTTTGAAGAAAAATGAGTATAGGAAAGGTTGTTCGGAAGAAAAAAAATGTGTAACTTGTAACGCAAGAAAACTTCGATTTTTCATAAAAATATTTTTGAAAAGTTTTAGTTGTGGTTCAAATGGTTTTGTTGTGTGTGGGACAAGTCCTTGAAGTGGAAAAATCCAAAATGGTTTTAGTTTATGATTTGAAAACAAAATGATTTTCGTGTTATAAAAATAGTACAATTAACTTCGTGAATTTTTGAACACTATGAGAATAACCTGAAATCATTGAGGGATAGCTTTAGAAAGTACCTTAAGCCTCTCTAGAGCTTTGAGAACAAGTTTCGTTTCGATAGGATGAACGAGGAATATCTTATTGATTGTACGCTGCTTAACTTTTAGGAAGCGCGAGTTGTAGAATTATGCGAGAAAAGTTAACGGAAGCTTGCCGAGGTAAGGGCTCCACTTTATTTGTCTTTTCACTGAGTTATAACATGCTGGTTGTGGTGTGCTTTGAGTGTTATGCATGTATGTATTATGTATTCTCGTTGATGAGAAAGTGTTTATGATACATGTGTTGTCTTACATATGATTTTGTTAGAAATATATGTATTGACATGTGGTTGAGAATTACATATGCATGATTGGTGTGTAATTGAATGCATCGGCATAGATAAGATGTATCGTATGCTCATGCATTCATGGTAGTGGTTAGAAGACCACCGGGTGCGATTAGCAGATCCACCTTGAATCCTGCGGGATTTTTATTGAGTACAATATTGTGATTAACAGATCACGGGGTTTGATTAGAAGATCCACCCTAATCCTTCGATTAGCAGATCGTCGTGATTGTATTGATTTTAGTGATTAGCAGATCACGACTCTCTGCGGAGAGGTTAAATTCCGGAATTCATGCATGTGGCAGCCAGTGATTGGTGTCACGATCATGTAGAGTCTGCATTGGTAGGCTATGTGTGCATTGCTTATATGAACCCGTTGGTGGGAATTGCTTTTGTGTTAAAGAGCTTTCTCTTGTGTATGTGGAATTATTGTTATGTGTACAATCTTTCGCACCGGTTATATATATATATATATATACTTTTATTTTGTGGTGACCCTTTCTTTCATTTGCGGGCTCATCCCACCCAGATGATGGGTTAGGTCGTGGTGACGACGGTGGCAGTTCTAGGCCATAGTGAGCACGTGGTGAAGCTTAGTATAGTTAGACTATGCGCCGGTGTGTTTTGTGCACCGTGCTTTTTGGTTAGCATAGGGTTTTCTAACTTGTTTTGTTGTAAGTATTCGAATACTTAGACTTGGATTGTAATTATTCAGGAATACACTTTGCTTGTCGAAGCACCTTATGGTAATGAGTTCTTTTGTATATTTGAATGCCGGCTCATTGAAAAATATTCTATGCGCACTCTGAGTGTTAGTTGAAAAAGAAAAAAAAAAAATATACTGCCTTTTCAGGCCTTTGAAAAACGGGCTGTTACAGTTTAATTCGTAGAGAGAGATTTCATGTGGAAGGAGCATGGAATGGTATTTGAAAAACTCAACTTATAGATCCTTGTAACTTGACCTAGCTTATTCCCACCTGAGAACTGGGGAGGGTTAACCGACAGAATAACATAGAGGGCGTCACATATTTACTTGAGTAACAACCTCAACCATAACACATAACACATACATAACACATACCTATTCTCTTGAAATTGGGTCGGTAACAAGAAGCATAAAATCTTTTTTGTTTCACACCATATAATTGTCCCTAGTAGCTAGTGCTTCTTTGCTCTTGCGGTTTGCATATTTTTTCCTGTTGGTATCTTCAAATATGGTTTGAGTGATATTTCCAGCCTTTAGTTCTTCCAGGAGTTTGTTGTAATCATTCATTTTCGAGTGGTAGTACTTGCCAATAACAAACTTTTGCTTTCCAGTCATGTACTTCAAAATCATCGATAAGAATAAGAACATCTAATTTTAGTTTTGATGATAACAAGATGTAAGAACAATGTTATCCTCTAATGTTTGTTTCATGTGTAGAGGCCTTTTAAGATACTCTAATAGCTCATCATTCGAAGATCAAGACACTGAATCTCTAAAAGCTCACCCTTTAAAATCGATAAGGATTTCCGGATAAGCTCGATCAATTCGAAAACATGTTGCAATTGGATCCCTAGTTTTTCTAATCTAATTCAAGGAATAATGACCTTTTGCTCAAGTGTCATGATGCAACAAGTTACATCATAATCAAGACAAGAATCTCCACCTAGAGACATTACTCAATTTCACAATTCTATCAATGTTGTTTTCATTGATAATGTCATGTCAATAAACATTAAATAGAGACTACACAGGTTGTACCTGTAACCAATACCAATAGCTCGCAAGGTTTAACGCAAATATGGTTTTAAATTACGGTCGCAGTTACAATGGATGCATTGTAGCAAAATGCAGAAAAATATGATTAATGCAGTGGTGATACTGTTGCGAAAATCACGCCGGCAAGCAAATAGTTTGTTGGAATGTCTCTCCAACTAACTGCCTTTATCTTGATAGCTTATGTGCCTGTCATAAAGGCGTCGAAAAACAGAATTTCTAACCATTTGTGTTTGTTATCATAAAAAAATTGTGTTTTCTACCATGAAGTACCAACACAAACAGACATGTCTCGGCACCGACACTGACACCGATTATGATTAAATTGAATTGTTGTTTTCTTAATTTATTTTCAGTGTCGTGTCTGGTGATGTATTATAAAAAAATTGTGTTTTCTACTATGAAGCACCAACACAAACATTAGACCTATATGAAGCACGGGCTTGTCCCGGCACCGACACCACTTGCGATTAAATTGAAATATGTTATTTTTTTAGTTTATTTTGTGTCTATGTTTCGTAGCATCAGATACAACATGTGTTGGTGCTACAGATGTTTTCTTAGTGGTCCTAAAATTGAAGAAAGAGCTCAACAATGATGAATTGGTAATTCAAGAAACCAAAATCAAGAAAATTAGGTTTGATTTGTAAAAGTATAATCAACAAATAAGAACCAACAAAACACTTGTAACAAAAACAAACTCAAATTGAATATTATTTTTATTAGGGCAAAAACTACATTTATAATTCCAATTTCATAACAATTTCAACATAAAAAACAATCAATTCAATCCTCATCTTCATCTTTATCAACACCTGTAAAAGTCCAAGCAAGTTCTTCACGAAGCTTAGCCTCTTCCTCTGGCGTAAAATCATTTTCAATCCCAAAATACTTTCTCACATACTCCACACTCTTGTTAGCAATTCGATCAGCAATAACCTGACTCAGAAAATCAAGAAGTTTCGTCATGTTCAAGTAATTCGCAGCAAGGAAAAGATCTTTCACTTGTTCATTGTTCAGATTTTTCACGAATTCAGTTTCGAATTCCTTCGTGATCTTTCCAGCAATGTTCTTCTCACAATAATAGATGATTTTGGGAAGATCATGGCTGGAAACATTGGGAAGAGGAATCGTTGTGACTTTTCCGTCGGTTTCGTCGATGAACGATTGAACCGTTTCCATCTCTTTTGCAATTGCTGGTTCGATTTTGAAAACGACGTCGTCAGCGGCTACGAGTGAGATTTGAGTTTCGGAGAGAGAGATTTTGTTAATCTCTGCTGAAATTTGTTCTTCTGCCATGGTTTCTCAGAGAGAGGGAAATAAAAAAAAAAAAGAGAGAAAGAAAACAGAGAGGAATAGTGAGAAGAAATTGGGTTATTGGAATTTAGGGATGAAGAAAGTTGATTTTATAGAGAAATTGGAGACATGCTACTAGTACTACTCAAAAGTTAATTTTTTTATGAGATAATATTTCTTTTTATTCTTGACCAAAAAAAATTATTTTTCATCATAAATAGGGTGAATCTTCCATTTAAAGAATATATCTTAGTGAGTAAGAATTCACAAGCAAAAGAATAAAATAATTAAATAAGGAATACTAGTATGATAGCCCGTGCCGTGCACGGGATAATTTTCTTTTTTAATATTATTTATGTATTTGTTTTGAAATATTATTTGAGTAATTTGGTTTAAAATTCTATGATAAAATTTAGTTAGTTTTTAAATTATATAGGTTTAAGGATGTTACACCAAAGAGCGAGATGAAGACTATTTATTCACTTCCCGTTCTACACTATTAGGAGGATTTTTTCTTTCATCTTCATCCCCGGGACTATATAGGGACTCTATAAATATAAAATAATTATAAATTTCATGGCCTCAAGACTTTTTAGCAGCATAGTTTTTTATAAAATTAAAATATACCAAGATTCTTTGATTGCGATAAATTCCTTCAAGAATGGTTGTGTGCTAAATCATCTACAATCGACTCTTTTTTTTCTTTTAAATGTTGTCTATGTCCTTTTTTCATTTTATATTATTTAAAAGGTTGTATATATTTTTTTGCAAATGTCCATGAGATTAATTTTATTTACTTTATTTGGGTATGAAAATACAATGTATGTTTCATAATGTTAGATGAGCATAGTGGGATGTGAAGTACTCCCCCGTTCCCCGTTGACAATGTTGATAGATTCTCTCTACATCTCCCAAAACTCGGTAGGGACTCCATCAACATAAAATAATTGTAAATTATATATTATTTTTCAAATCAATATTAACATACTTTGACCTTTTATCTTATTCTTACAATTTTCTTGTCACCGTAACACAAAGAAGCAATCTTCAAGCGTGAGCGTCAAATATATTAAATTATAAAAAAATTCCCACGATAATTTTCATTTTGTAGTAATATTTATTTGCTTGTGTTTCTTTTTCTTTTGAAGGTTGTCTATGTCATTATATTATTTTGAATGTTGTCTATATTTTTCTTTCAATTGTTAATGAAATTGATTTTATTTAATTTACTTTAGTATGAAAATATGATATATGTTTAAGGATGTTACAGGAAGTACGCCCCCATTCCCTGTTTCTCGTTCAAAAACACTAAGAGATTATCTCTCTCTCTTTCCCTCTCTCTCTCTCTCTCTCTCTCTCTCCCCGTCTCCCAAGACTCTGTAGCGACTCTATCAATAAAAAATAATTGTAAATTCTATACTATTTTTCAAATGAATATTAACAAACTTTGAACGAAAGTTTATAGAAAGTTTAAAGCTTAAATTATTCAAAATTCCATAGATTAAAATAAAAAGTTATAGTAATTTATTTTAGGGTTTCCATAGATTTCATCAATTGGAGGTAATTACAATAATGAAAGCATGATGAAGTGATGAACACAAAATATGACTACTTTCAGTGTCAAAATTCAAATTTTAATTGGTCAAAATATATTTCATATTATCAATTTAAGATTTCATATTATCAATTTATATGAAATTAGAGAAGTGTTTTCTGTTTTCCGTTTCTACACCATTGAAAGATTTCATACTATCAATTTATATAATATCAGAGTTTCTAAAAAAAATAATATAATATTAAAGAAACTCTAAATGAGTGCTTCTTCAAAAAAAAATTACATAAAAAAAACTCTTTAGGTTGATAAAAATAGTATAAACTTTTTGATTGTTGATTGAAGTAATAATAAAGTAGTTTTATTATAAAAAAATACGGTTGTTTTTTCTAAAAAAAGGACAGTAGCTTTATATAAAATTAAAATACTATAAAAATTATATTATTGTTGTCAGTGAGATTCGAACAACAGACCTTATACAAATAATAAGCTAATTTTCTCAACAAAAAAAAAGGTAGAATTTCATATAATATTATAAAAATTGAATTTTTGTTGTCAATGAGATTCGAACCAAAGACCTTGTGCTAAAAGCTCCGCATAAGTATAAGCTCTATAATAATGACACGTAGAATTATTTTCTTGAGAATGCACAAGAGAGCTCCGTAGAAATCTCGTAATGTATATAATAGAGATTTCAAATCTTATACCCTTAACAATAATAAACATAAAAATAGAAACGAAATCTAATAACATCAATTAAGTTTTTCTATATATAAAAATTTAAAAAAAAAAAAAATCAAAGAAGATTATGTAAGTGCACCAGTTCATCCTCATGTTTTAATAATTGTCAAAACACATGAAAATAGGTTGAACATATTTTGGCAAACTTTACAAATGACTTGACAACAAAGAACTATTTTCAAAACCTTGAAAAACTGACTTTTTGGTGTTTTGTATCGATACATACATTTCTGTATGGATACAAATGTCCTGAAACTTGTTCTGGTACATTTTGAGCACTTTGTATCGATACACACAGGCTCTGTATCGATACAAAAGCTTCTATACAAAAACAGAATGTTCCATATGATTCGAAACATGCTTGCATGTATCGATACATGTGTATATGTTCTGAAAAACCAGCAAGCTTCATATGATTCGAAGCATGCTTGCATGCTTAGATACATATCAGTCAAGATTTCAAGATTCTGATGTTTGTATCGATACATCCCGTGTTTGTATCGATACAAAGGTCAAGATTTTCAAAATTGAACGTTGGTCAAGGGCTTTGTATCGATACAAACAATCATTTGTATCGATACATCTACTGAAAATTATGCCTAAATTTGCTCATTCTATTTTCTCTTTAAATAGCAATGTGTGGGTTCCTTTGTAAGTAATGAAACAATCACAGTAACTGAACACAACTGAGAAATCTAGTGAGAATCATTGAGAGAGCAAGAAGTGCTTTGGGTAAAACACTTTGGATACAATTTGGGTGAAAAATTGGGATCAAAGTGTTATCCTTCACAAGATCATCATCTTCCATCAAGTTGCAACAATTGAAGATTGAGTATGGGATCAATCATTTAGGAGTTGTACGCTTGGTCGATAACGTTCGGTGCGATTCGTGGTGAAGCAGATTCGCGATCGGGTTGATTTGTGCAAGGAGGTTGGATTGCTCACTAGGGATCCAAGATTGTTCGATATCTTGGAGGATCAATTGAGAAGAATCGAAGGACTCAGCTGGACGATCGTTGCAAGGAGTTGCACGGGTAGGATCGTTGGAATCAGAGGGTGAAGATTCGTTCGTCGATTGAGGGTTTGCATAGTTTTACATTTCGAGTCAATAGGGTTATTGATTGCTTTGTAAATTGTGCACTTGTGTTCAAGTTGTTTTTCATTCTATACATATCTCAAATAACCCGTTTGGTTATTTGGGGGGAGACGTACTCGGACATACGCGTGGACGACGCGAAATCCGGGGAACTCCCTAATCAAATCCTCGTGTGTTGATTGCATTACTTTCATTCTTTATTGCTTTCATTATATTCGTAAACAATTGAATTTGTGTGTTCGTAAGTGTTCACAAGGATTCAATTGTTATTATCTTGTGTTGTGAATTGTTTTTGAAAGAATCGAATAACTTGCTTGGAAACGTTGTTGTTAATTGAATTAGTTTTTGAATATCTTATTCCGATCGACTTTTCCTCAATACGTTTTATCGGCTTAGTTACTTTTTCAATAAGTCAAAACGGTGCAAAGAGACTACCGATCCCGGAGTCGCTTCCGCACGCACGTTTAACCGAACAATTTTTTAAAAACTCAATTGGTTAACGGAACCACTTATTCACCCCCCTCTAAGTGGTTAGCCTCGTAGTCTAACAAGTGGTATCAGAGCCTGGTTGATTTTAAACGATTAAACCGAGTAATTTGTGCCTATTATTAGACAACATGGCTTTTGCACCAAAAGGGGCGTATAATAGGGCTCCGGTATTCAATGGAGATCATTTTGACTATTGGAAAAGTAGCATGCGTATTCACATCAATTCTTTTGATAGTGAAGTGTGGAATGCCATTGAGAATGGTCCGTTTGCTCCAACTATAACGGATGCTCATGGTGTTGTCGCAAATAAGCCAATGGCACAATGGACGGATGAGGAAAAGAAGAAAGTCAATTACGATGCGAAGGCACAAAACATTTTAATATCATCCCTTGGGATTGATCAATTCTATCATGTGTCGCATTGTGAATCGGCTAAGGAAATGTGGGACACATTGGTTACTCACTTTGAGGGTACCAATGATGTCAAGATATCCAAAATTAATACTTTGACACAAGAATTTGAGTTGTTTCATATGCTAGATGGAGAATCCATCGAGGATATGCAACAACGCTTTATCAAAATCACCAACAAGTTACACGGTTTGGGAAAACCAATTTCCAACCAAGATGCTACTAACAAAATTTTAAGATGTCTTAGTAGGAATTGGCAACCTAAGGTCACCGCGATTAAGGAAGCTAATGATCTGACTTCTTTGAATCTTACAACTTTGTTTGGCAAACTCACGGAGCACGAACATGTGCTAAACTTGCTAGAAAAGCATGAGAAAAGCGAAAAGAAGGTAAAGCACAATGACAAGGAAAAGGAAAAGGACAAGAGGTCTATTGCTCTAAAAGCCTCTACTTCAAAGTCCACCAAGTCCAAAAAGGTAGAGCAAAATGATAGTAGCTTAAGTGATGAAGAGTGGGAAGAATATGAAATGGAAATGTTTCTTCGAAGATTTTACAAGTATGCAAAGGTACATGGTATAAAGTTTTCGAAGGAAAATGGTCCCAAGTCACGAAAGCAATCAAGGGATGATATAGAGAATGAGAAGAGCAAGCCTAGTAGAAAGTGTTATGAATGTGGCAAATCCGATCATTTAAAACCGGAATGTCCATTCTATAACAAAAGAAAGGGAAAGTCCTCCGAGAAAAATCACAAAGGTAAAAGAGCTTATGTTGCTTGGGATAGTGCAAGCGAAGATGGATCTAGGTCCAAGAGCTCAAGTGAAGAGGATGAAGAACGTGCTCATGTGGTACTCATGACCGGTTCACCTAGTAAAGGCAAGAAACATCACAAACGTCAAGTAAGTGATTCTAGCTCTATCTCTAATGATAGTCCCTCATATGATGAACTTCAAAACGCTTTTGAAAAACTATATGGTGAAGCCACTAATGCATTTAAGAAATTGGCTAAAAGGAAGAAAGTGATTTCCCTTTTAGAGTCACAAATTGTAAAATTGCAAGATGAATTAGAGGCATTAAAACTTACCATGGTTAATTCAAAAGATATGTTTGAAGATGATAATTCATCAAAGCATGATTGTGATTCTTGTTGTATTTGGCAAGGAGAAGTGAAAAACCTTCAAGCCAAATTAGATAAGGCTCACAAGTCATCTAGGAATGATTGTGATGCTTGTTGTGTTTGGCAAGGAGAGGTGAAAACCCTTCAAGCCAAACTAGATGAAGCTCTTGTATCCAAATTTACTTTTGAGGATATACCAAAGAATTTTAAGAAGCCTAAGATTAGGCCTTCTAAAAATGACAAATTTGTTAAAAAGAAATTGAATCCCAAAAGTAAAATTTCGGGTCACAAGAATCATTCCAATACTATTTGTCATTATTGTTGTAACAAAGGACATACGATTGCAAAATGTCATGCCCGGAAAACTTTAGTACCTAAAGGCATATTGCAATGGTTACCTAAGTTAGGCAATAATGTTGTTACTAACAAACTAGGACCCAATATGAGTTGGGGACCTATTTCAAATGTCTAAACATGTAGGTAAGCGTCTTGAAGCCATTGATGAGAGACATTGATAACGAGTGGCTCAAGACTTACAAACAAGGAAAGTGAAAAGATAAGACTCAACCCAACACAAAACGATGTGGAAATTGATCACTTCCTTCATCCAATACTTAAGGGAAGATTCTACTCTCTAACTTTGCTTTATACATATTTTGTTTAGCATTTGTGTTTGTGATCATATACATGCATTTTCTATCTTAATATGATATAAGTTTTGATATTTGTCTAATCCTTCATTTCCAAGAATTCTCACTCAAAAATATTGATAAGTTTTTGAGTTTCATACGTCTCAAATGGGGATTTGACAAAAATCATTACAACTATCCTATTAAGCTCATACTAGAATGTATATGTTAAGTTTTGCATCTATATGTAATTTTGTATGCATACATAGATATACATTTCACGTATGATTGATTTTGGTACTTGATTCATTTATGTGGATGCTTTATCATGCATATTTGGTTTAACATGTGTTCTCATGTTATAATGTGCTTTGGTACTTTGTTTTGCTCACATACATAAGAATGTACCTTATTTGGTTATATGTGTTTCATACATACATGTTATTTGGATAATTTTGTTTGTATGGATAATCATGTTATGTTTATGCATTTAATTGCATTGTTTTGTTTATTTCGTCCCATATTTTGGTATGTTTCATTGATTAACAAATGTCGATGTGTTTCAATAGTCATGAGTTGTTTTATGGATTGTTGTTCTACATTCCATGTTTTATCATGATATTTGGTATTCGTCATTGATATATTTTGGCATATCGTTATATGTAATTATTTTGATTAGGACACTATATCATAAAGTGCATTTCGACAAATGTAAGTGCACGATATGTTTAATAGATGGAAAATTTGCTTGGACTTGTTACTGCTAATGTGCTCTCTTCTTCTTTTTGATATTGTCAAAGGGGGAGAGATTTGGATGCACAAGCTAAAGGATCATCAAACGCATTATGGCATCAACTCAGGGGGAGCAAGCTTTTGTGATTAAGCCTTGGTGTTGTTTTTGCGAAGATTTGGATGCACAAGCTAAAGGATCATCAAACGCATTATGGCATCAACTCAGGGGGAGCAAGCTTTTGTGATTAAGCCTTGGTGTTGTTTTTGCGTCTGTATATCATTGCTATTTTTATTTGCATAATAGGTATAGGCTTAGTTTAGCTTATGCATAGTTTTGACAATTATCAAAAAGGGGGAGAATGTAAGTGCACCAGTTCATCCTCATGTTTTAATAATTGTCAAAACACATGAAAATAGGTTGAACATATTTTGGCAAACTTTACAAATGACTTGACAACAAAGAACTATTTTCAAAACCTTGAAAAACTGACTTTTTGGTGTTTTGTATCGATACATACATTTCTGTATGGATACAAATGTCCTGAAACTTGTTCTGGTACATTTTGAGCACTTTGTATCGATACACACAGGCTCTGTATCGATACAAAAGCTTCTATACAAAAACAGAATGTTCCATATGATTCGAAACATGCTTGCATGTATCGATACATGTGTATATGTTCTGAAAAACCAGCAAGCTTCATATGATTCGAAGCATGCTTGCATGCTTAGATACATATCAGTCAAGATTTCAAGATTCTGATGTTTGTATCGATACATCCCGTGTTTGTATCGATACAAAGGTCAAGATTTTCAAAATTGAACGTTGGTCAAGGGCTTTGTATCGATACAAACAATCATTTGTATCGATACATCTACTGAAAATTATGCCTAAATTTGCTCATTCTATTTTCTCTTTAAATAGCAATGTGTGGGTTCCTTTGTAAGTAATGAAACAATCACAGTAACTGAACACAACTGAGAAATCTAGTGAGAATCATTGAGAGAGCAAGAAGTGCTTTGGGTAAAACACTTTGGATACAATTTGGGTGAAAAATTGGGATCAAAGTGTTATCCTTCACAAGATCATCATCTTCCATCAAGTTGCAACAATTGAAGATTGAGTATGGGATCAATCATTTAGGAGTTGTACGCTTGGTCGATAACGTTCGGTGCGATTCGTGGTGAAGCAGATTCGCGATCGGGTTGATTTGTGCAAGGAGGTTGGATTGCTCACTAGGGATCCAAGATTGTTCGATATCTTGGAGGATCAATTGAGAAGAATCGAAGGACTCAGCTGGACGATCGTTGCAAGGAGTTGCACGGGTAGGATCGTTGGAATCAGAGGGTGAAGATTCGTTCGTCGATTGAGGGTTTGCATAGTTTTACATTTCGAGTCAATAGGGTTATTGATTGCTTTGTAAATTGTGCACTTGTGTTCAAGTTGTTTTTCATTCTATACATATCTCAAATAACCCGTTTGGTTATTTGGGGGGAGACGTACTCGGACATACGCGTGGACGACGCGAAATCCGGGGAACTCCCTAATCAAATCCTCGTGTGTTGATTGCATTACTTTCATTCTTTATTGCTTTCATTATATTCGTAAACAATTGAATTTGTGTGTTCGTAAGTGTTCACAAGGATTCAATTGTTATTATCTTGTGTTGTGAATTGTTTTTGAAAGAATCGAATAACTTGCTTGGAAACGTTGTTGTTAATTGAATTAGTTTTTGAATATCTTATTCCGATCGACTTTTCCTCAATACGTTTTATCGGCTTAGTTACTTTTTCAATAAGTCAAAACGGTGCAAAGAGACTACCGATCCCGGAGTCGCTTCCGCACGCACGTTTAACCGAACAATTTTTTAAAAACTCAATTGGTTAACGGAACCACTTATTCACCCCCCTCTAAGTGGTTAGCCTCGTAGTCTAACAGATTATGCTATTTTTTGTTTTTTTGACATTAGGAACCTCAAATTGGATCCTCAACAGCTGCACCCTCTGCTGCATTATTCCCACCCCTTTGATTAATTTGATGGTTGAGATAAAAAGTGTAAAAGACCCTTAGAGTATGTTTGGATAAGGGAATGTTTTGAGGTAATGTAATTTTTTGAGGGAATTCAAATGCTTTGATCCAAATTTCTTGTTTGGATAATTAATTTGGAGAATTTTAAAAATGAAGGGAATTTGTGGAGTAGTTTGGATAATTACTTACATTGTTTTTCTTGCTTTCCCTATTGTTCATCTCAACTTTCAAATTTTCTTCTCATTGTCGTTAGTTTAAACAATCAAACTGATTTCTCAGTTGGTATAGCAACAACACAAGACATCTACATATTCTACAAAATACCAATTCTTGCTTCAAGTTAACGATGGTTCAATATTTTCAATTTGGGTAAATAAGCAATGAAGGTAGGAACAACAATATGGTAGATCCATATACCATTGCTTCGTCGACACATATTTCTAGAAATAGGAGCGAACAACATATATCAAAATCAAATCTCAATAATTATCAGAATAATCTACAAATTGTAAGAAAAACGATCCGGATCCTCGGCAGCCAAATCTTCTGCAGCTATCTTTATTGCACCGGTGGTGATTGTTTTGATTTTGAGGCTTATGGCCATGCTTCAATTCTCCCTTCTTCATATTTTGAGTTTGATTGGGATTATATAAATCATATTTTGAGTTTGATTGAGATTATCAGAATAAGATATAATATTTGAGAGAGATTTCACAAAAAAAAAAATTAGAGTTAAAAAAAAAATTGAAAAAGTTTCTACAAAAAGAAAACAAAAAAATATAATATTTGAAAGAGTTTTTATAAAAAAATATTATAAAAATTCAATTATTGTTATCCATGAGATTCGAACAACATACCTTTGTTAGTAATTATCCGGTAGTAATTTTCTCTAAAAAAAAAGAGGTAGTTTTCCTTAAAATATTATAAAATTCAATTATTGTTGCCAGTGGGATTCGAACAACATACCTTAAGCTAAAAACTCTGAATGACACCTAAGCAAGAGAAGCTCTAATTGAATGCCACATAAGCAATTACTATGGAGATTGCACGAGAAAGCTCCGTGAGAATCTCGTAATGTATATAATAAAGATTTGCGTCAAAACAATTCAATAAGGAATATGCACTCTTATATCAGAGTTCACACATGTTTATTATTTAATTATAGAATTTAATTGATATAATACACAAAATAAATAAAAAATTAATAGGTTTTTTTTTTTCTTTGACCGAAGGTTATCTCTATATCTATATCTATTATATACATTACGAGATTCTCACGGAGCTTTCTCGTGCATTCTCAATAATAATTGTTAATCTGGCATTCAATTAGAGATTTTCTTGTTTATGTGTCATTCAGAATTTTTAACTTAAGGTATGTTGTTCGAATCTCACTGGCAACAATAATTGAATTTTTAAAATATTTTATGAAAAACTACCTTTCTTTTTGTTGAGAAAATTACCTTATACTGTAATTACTAACAAATGTTTGTTGTTCGAATCTCATTAACAACAATAATTGAATTTTTATAATATTTTTTTTGTAAAAACTCTTTCAAATATAATATTTTTTTGTTTTCCTTTTGTACAAACTTTTTCAAATATTATATTTTTTTTTAAACTCTCAAATTTTATTTTATTTTTTGTGAAAACTCTCTCAAATATTATATACTATATTTTTTAAAAAACTCTCACAAATATTATATTTTTTTATAGAAACTCTCAAATATTATATTTATATATACTATATGTCGTAGCAAGGACCAATCCCAGATCCGCGGACACGATGCAACCTCCCCTCGGGTCTACGCCCTCGATGTTTTAACATCGGCGATTGAAAGAGAGTAGGAGTTCGAGGAGTTGAAGGCAGCTGTGACACATAATTAGACATTCTTTGGTCAGAGTTTCGATCGTACGTTCCGTGCCCGTTTGTGTGATCGATATTCTCGTTTTTTATATTTGCTGTGATCGAAATTCTCTATTGTGTAAATATAAATTACTATTTAATCTCCTTTTTTATTGGACTTAGTTAATTGATAACTACTTAACCTCTTTTTTTGTTGTGGCTAGTTATTAAGAAGAAAAAAAAAATATATTTATGTGGAAGTTGTGCTTAGTTATTAAGAGAAAAAAAAATTATTTACAAAAAAAAAAAACTGAAAATCTATTTTTATGTGGAAGTTATTTTTCAACATATACAAATATTTAGTTCTTTTTTGCTAGTTTTTTTTAAGGGTAAAATAGGTATAATGGAAAAGTCATCCCAAAAATTTGTATCTTTTTTATATATAGTAATATATATATATATATATATATATATATATATATATATATATATATATATAGATACACATTTTTTTTTGTAAACCAAAGGTATCATCTATGCGCAACTGCAGAGATTAATCCCCTCGATTTAACTGAGATCTATTTAAGGGACTGACCTCTCCTAAAAAATAGTTCTATATATGCGCCGGCCAGGATCTATCTCAAGATCAAATGATTAAGGGGCCCAAGTATCTACCACTTGTGCGACACTATCTTGGTACATTTTTAATATTTTAATTTTATAAAATGAAGGAACACTTATATTTAGATTACTTTGAAACAAATTAAAATAAGAAAGTACACTATTTTTTTCATGCATAAGATCACTTGAAGAATTGAAGTCTTGAACTTAAAAAATAGCTTATGACATATCAGTAAAAAAAAATTTACGTAAAAACATTTAATTTTATTTTGAAGAAGAAATTATATTCATTAGAGACAAAAACAAAATAGAAGATTTTGAGAGAGAGAGAGAGAACTCTCTGTGTTGGAGAATGAGAAACGACAAGTATTTCTCACCTCACTATTAAAAATACACATTGACGAATTAAAATTTGAATTCCAAATGCGAGAAATATCCTTATTTTCATATTTTATCATGGAGAAAACTTATTCAAAATTTTATCTAGCACCAAGAAACGTGATCCCCATGATGAAAAGTGTATGTAGATCATAGTGAGTACCAAGCACGAAAATTTAATTCATATTCATTAAAAAATATAGAGTTAACAACTATTTTTTGTTGATTTGAAACCTCTATAGAATCGTGTAATGAAGACGGAAGAGAGATGGATATATTGAGAGAGAGAGAGAGAGAGAGAAAGAAAGAAAAAAATCTCTTAGTGGTGTATAATAGAAAACGGGAAGCACTTTCCATCCGAGTATAAAAAATACACGTTGACTAATTAAATTTTGAATTCCGACTGCGGGGGTTATCTATATTTTCATATTTAATATTTTATCACGGGGATCATTTATTCAAAATTTTATTTAGCACGGTAAAAAGTGATCCCCCATGATGAAAAGTGTATGTAGAAGATAGTGATAACTTAACACGAGAATTTTATTGATATTCATTAAAAAAATAATATAAAATTAGCAACTATTTTACCGTTGATGAATCTCCTATAGAGTCCTGCGATGGAGATGTGAGATAGGAAACATGTAACACTTCACACTCCACTATTAAAAATATACATTGACTAATTAAAATTTGAATTTCGACTAAGCGGGTTATTCCATATTATGTGTCCATCAAACTTTCATTAGATTACATATGGCTTATGAAATCTATGGAAAATCTAAAATAAATTAATATAATTTTGATTTTTTATAATTTATGCTATTTTAAACTTTCCATAACTTTCGTTCGAACTTTTTAAGAACCTTAATTTATTAATGTGAGTAGAGAGATTCACACATAGGTTTTCCCATTTGACGCTCACGCATGAAGATTGCTTCTTTGTGGTACGGTGAAAAGAAAAAAATTGAGAATAGAAATAGGGTCAAAGTATGTTAATATTCATTTAAAAAATATTGTAAAATTTACAATTATTTTTTGTTGATGAAGTCCTACAGAGTCCTGTGTTAAAGATATATCGTATTTTCTTACTGAAATAAACTAAAAGAAATCAATCTCATAGACAATTGCAAAAACGTATATAACCTTCTAAATAATATAAAATGAAAAAAAGACATCGACAACCTTCAAAAGAAAAAACAACATATGAAAATAAATATTATTGAAAAAAATAAAAAATTATCTGGTGTTTGAGAATGAACCTAATGTAAATTTTCTATAAAGAGTGGGCTCGAGATGAAAAAAATAAAAAATTATGGTATATTTTAATTTTATGGGTACAGTTCCAAAAAATCATAAGGCCATGAAAAATCAAAACATATTTTTCTTTGAGAATGAAGTTTATAATTATTTTATATTTATAGGATCACTATACAGTTTCGGGATGAAGATGAGATAAATAATATATCTCATAATAGTGTAAAATGGGAAGCGAAATAATACTCTTAATCTCGCTTTATTCTGTAACATCGTTAAATCTATATTATGCAAAACCTATCTCAATTTTACCTTAGAATTTTAAACCAAATTAATCAAATAATATATCAAAATAAACATATAAATAATATTAAAAAAGAAAATTATCCCGTGCACGGCACGGACTAACAACTAGTATATGTTTATAGTCTCTTTAAATATATTAAATTTTGTTTTTGGTCTATCTAATAATTTTTTAATTCTTTTTGAATTTTGGCCTCTTTAAATTGTTTGCTTTCACTTATAGGGTTTGTTTGGTTTTAACTTATTTTTTAGCTTATGAAAATAACTTATGTAAGTAAATAAACTTTTATGTTAATTTAGAAATTTTTACTATCAAAAATTGCATCTTAATAAGATTTTTTTTCATAAATTCTAATGAAAAATTTATACTAATACATAGAAGTTTATTTATTTGTATAAATTATTTTGTATAAGCTCAAAACTAAGTAAATTCAAATGGGCTTATAGTCTCTGCTTTTTTTAGAAAAGTTCGCATAACATGTTATAAATGAATTTGTTTATGATATATCATTATTACAACCATAATTACCGTTAGTTTAAAATTTTAACTATTTAATTTTTAGTTTAACAATTTACTATTTTTTATTTGAAATTATAGATAAATTAATAAAGATTAAATAGTTAAGTTATTTTTTTTAAGAGGCTAAAATGGAATATATAAAAAGTCACGAGGACAAGCAGTCTCCTCAGCACAAGGCGTACCAAGGAGCACTACAAGAGTTTACAAAAGAATCCCAATATGTAACACAATAAAAGACAGTAAAGTACAACTAGTCGATGCCCAAACAAAGCAATGAGTCCGACCACCAATAATGAGAATTAGTAGCTAAAGTAACGTCTGTCGTCCGCAACCAACGGTAAGAGAAGAGCTTAACTTTGTCCAGGAGCTGGTGCACAGTATTCTCCGAATCGCCAAATACCCGGAGATTTCTTTTATTCCAGATCACCCAAACACAAGCGAGCCAGACAAGCTGCAAGAAGGACCGACGAGCACGAAGACCACCTGCTGAGTAAGTGAACTGAGTAAAATGATCTGTGAGGCTGTAAGCATCCACCCCAGAGAAACCACTCCAAGACCGGACTAAAGCCCAAAGAGAACCAAAAGTATCGCATGAGAGGAATAAATGTTGAGCTGTCTCAATGCCACCGCAGCCAGACGAGCAAAGGTGAAGATCTGGAGCTAGAATACCACGAGAAACTAGATTTGTCTTTGTTGACAACCGATCACGCAAGAGGCGCCACGCAAAAATAGACCCCTTCAAGGGAACCTGTCTGTGCCATAAAAGATCTTCTGCTTCCCCTAAAGTAATAGAGTCATGAGAAGTCAGAAGCTGATAAGCATCTCGAACTGAATAACCCAGAGCAGGGTCAAGCCGCCACTGCCACCTGTCTGGCGCCGCTACCTGTAAAGTCACAGTAAGAAGTAAAGTCCGGCACTCCCTCAGTAACTCCTCCTCCCACGCCCTCAACTGTCTCCGCCACTCCCACGCCTTCCCCCAGACTCCCACCCCAAAGCAAACATCTCGGCAACTGTACGCGACTTGGAAGTCGCTAAATCAAAAAGGCGCCCGAACCTCTTACATAAAGGGATCCCGCCCACCCAGGGATCGGACCAGAAAGAAGTATATGTCACATCCCCACATAAATAGTTAAGTTATTAAAGTAATAAGATTTTAATTTTAAAGTCTTTTCAATGACATGTCTTATTTTAAGATTTTACTTTTTTTCGACATAAATAGGGTAATTTTCCAGTTAAAGAATATCTTATAGTGAGTAAGAATTCACAAGCAAGGAATATGCACTCTGTTATCAAGTTCACACATGTTTAGTATTTAATTATAGGTTTTTTTATTTATTAGACAAAATAAATAATAAATTAATAGGTTACATATGTTTATATAACCTCAAAATTAATTAGAGGTGTTAAAATGGGTTATTCCGAATAAACCGGCCGGAATGGTCCGATTTTTTCCTGAGTTTGAACCTTAAAATTTGAACCCAAATTTTTCCCGGGCTTTTTAACCCAGCCCATTTAAGTCACTTAAAATATGGACTAACCCGAATGAACCACGGGTAGTCCGAAGCCCATGTGGCAATGCTAATTGACTTAAAAAAAATTCTATAAAGGTATTTTTGTACTAGTGAATGTATAAAAGGTTTATTCGAATCCATCATAAAAAAATGCAACTCAGAATCCATTCCGGGAGGCTAGATTTGAATCACCACGTAACACCCAAACCCATTATCAAGCTATTTCTAGTTTTATAAAATCTTTTCAAAGTACACAAGTCAGCTCGCCCCCAGCTTGTAACACCCAAACCCATTATTGCCATTATTCTGGCTTTAAAATTTCTTTTTCAAAAACGACGCAACAGACGGAATAAAGATATAGACTTAAATCACTTGATTGATAAAATGTTGGTTCGAGATATTACACTCCTCGTAACAAAAATAATACTATTGTATTTACTTTAGTAAAATCTTGCTTATACAAATTATTGAATCAAATAATGTATTTTTAACTATCCAAAACAACCTAGATAAGTAGACTTTATATAAATATAAAACCCCTTTTTCCCGTGTCACAATCAGAGCGGAGTTTCACCGATGACTCATACGAAGATAACACACAACCTGAGAAATCTGGACCCAAACCAGTAAAACACACAAAACGGAGAGTTAGATTACATAATCAAATAAAATCATAAGCATAAAGTACGCTTACTACCACATGAGTTTATCAAGTATAATCTAACCCTATCATACCAATCTATTCTTAATCAACACATATGAATTAAGATTTAATACATCAAAGTAGAATATAAGCATTCATAATCATTTATATTCACTCTAGTCTTATCAAACAATGACAATTAATCACACAAGAATACATTCTCAATCTTAGTTCAATTATGAGACTTATGAGGCATCAACACATAGAAGTATCATTTAGAGTTAATAAACATCTAACACTCCAATTAAGTCTTAACACATATAGACAATTCATCAACAAGTCCGATTAATGTCACATATCAATTATCACACAATATGCACATCATCCTAATGCATCTAATGCCACAAATCATGCTATGTCACTCTAGACATATCTAATGCATGTGGTACCATTCTTCTTTATTAGAGTATCTCACCTCTAATATCCTTCTTTATCGGATAAATATAATCCAATATCCTTCTTTATTGGAATATCCAATATCCCTAATATAATTCATGAATGCATGTATGTTCATGAATATTCTCACACAATCATTTTAATTAGCATTAAGCTCTTCCTTTACTAATGTGGAACACTATCCAACATTACTTCTTTATTAAGATAACACATACCTTAATATTCTTCTTTATTAGAATAACATAATTATAATATCCTTCTTTATTAAGTTGATTAACACCTTAATATACTTCTTTGACATTTTAACAAACATCATCAACACAATCAACAACAATTATATTCCACAAATATAATCAACAATTCATCAATACATCATTATTCATCAACAAGAAATCAATCATAGTTAAAAACACTTAATTGCATGTTATGATACCATTAATCCATGTTACAAGTGCCTAATTACACTTTAAAACATCCACAAAATAAGTCAGACCCAGTACTGGTCGCTGAGCGAAGACTGGCGAGCACTGGCGAGCACAAGTCAGACAGAAACAGCTTCTGGCGAAAATCAGCGAGCTGGTCGCTAACGCTCGCTAAGCGAAGGCCTCCTGACAGCAATATTCAGCATCGGGATTTCTAACTCAAATCGACCCAAAAACCCATTTTTGATGTTCCAGATCCCAAAAGAAGTTGTTTTCAAGTGTAATACATACATATAAACACAAAATGACAGTTCATTTCACTGATCTACAACATATACATCAAAAAAAGTAATGATTTATCATTTTTACTCAAAAACCACAAAACTCATTGTTCTTGAACAAACATCTACAAATTCCCATTTTTCCCCATTAAATTCGTTCATACATCATGGTACAAGTATATTAAACATGTTATGAACAATTCCTACAACTTTCTTTAAGAAATTCCTTCCAAGACCCAAAAGAAAATGAGTGTAAAGAGTTTGGGAACGGAGAAATCGACATTCTCCCCTCTTTAGAATCACTCGGGATTATGTAATCTAACTCTCTTACCTCGGATTGATGAATTCTCTAGTCCACCTCTTGATTCTCTCTTGCTCAAGCATGCCCTAGCTCCCTCTCTTCTTCCTTCTCTCTTCTTTCTCTTCAAAGTCACAATTGTGACACTTTCTCTCTCTAAGGGCTTCATATAGCGCCCCCTACCTTGTGCCAAGGCCCATTGGGCCTAAAGCCCACTAACACGGCCCAACTCGCGTAAACTCTCATAAACTCGTGCGTTAACTTAAGTTTCGCGATAAAATTAATTATCCGACACTATCGACTAATAAAATATTCTATCTCACTAACATAAATAATTAGACATAAAACGACGAATAAATAAATTGGGATGTTACACAGCTCGCTGTGGCGAGTTCGTCAGGGTGCAGCTCGCCCTGCATACGCCTTCCACTCGCTGTGGCGAGTTTGACAGGACAGGAAAATCCTGTTCTCGGGTTTTGGTTCAAATCAACACAAAATTCATTATCCAAAGCTTAAAAATACATAAAGTTAACAACTTTAAGCATGTATGTTCATACTAAGCATTTAACTGCAACAAACATTATTTCATACATGAATTCATGAATTTCTCACTCTTTTACAGAACCCATTTTTCATAAAAACTCATTTTTACAATTCATCAATTAAAGTGTAAATTCATGGTTTTTAATCATGCAAATTCATTCAATAGTCATATCAAGACATAAGAATTCATCAATTAACATCAATTAAACAACATAAACACATTCCCAAGAATCCAACCCAAAAACCCAAAAGAAAAGAGTGAGAGAGGATTGGGATGGAGAGAAATAGATTTTCTCCTCCTCTCTTGATCACTCTAGAATCCATATACTACTCTCATACCTTATATTGATGGAATCTTGATGGAATCTTTAATTCTTCTCTTCAATCTCTTGATTCTAACATGGTTTTTCTCAATTTCTTCTTCATTTTCTTCTCTAACACATTTCTCTTCTTTCTTTGGGTAAAATGGTGTTTACCCCCTGCAAAGTAGGCGACTTCTGGATTACCCCATGGAAAAAATTTCGTTTAGATTCCCCCCTTACAATATTTGGTTTTCTGGATTCCTCCCTCCAAATCACTACGTGGCAGCTGACTGAGCCAGAATCTCCACGTGGCAGAAGGAATCTCCACGTGTCAGCTGCCACGTAGGAAAATCAACATTAAAAAAAATATAAATTGCCACATCATTTAATAATATTTTTTTTGTTTTTTTTACTGAAATTTTATTAATTTTGTTTTTTTATAAAAGGTGAAAATTACTCCACCCAGTAGGAATCAAACCTGTCCCCTCTCAATCTTGGGCGACCTCGCTTACCATTGGGCTATGCACGCGCAGGTGATAATATAGCTGCTTAAAACGTATATAACTTAAACCAACAAACGCAGCAAAATGTCCCTTATGTTTCTACTCACAAAACCAACAAACGCGGGAATTTGATCTTGATACATTTATCTTCCAAAATCCAAAGTCCAAACGCAGGAAAATTCATCAAAAATAAATCATCATCACATTCATCCAAATGCATGAAAACCAACACATTCTCATCATCAAACCAATACTAATTTAAATCAAAATTTGAAAAAACACATCTACTAAAGTTAACACATCTAGATTCATTTTCTAGAAAAAGTTAACAAAATCATCTTCCAACTTATTATCAAATCTAAAACCCAGATCTTAAAAGAAAAATCTAAATCAACAACAATAACCCCCAAGAACAATCACTCATATAACATGCAACGAAATGGATCTGAAGCAGTAACTGAGTTTTATTAGTGCTCGATTTTTGGATTTCCTTCTTTTGTGTTCCTTCGCCTCTCTTGATCTTGTTTGGATGGATTTCTATGGAATGGTTTTTTGTGGGTTTAAGTTTTTGTTAGACTACTAGGCTACCACTTAGAAGGGGGGGTTGAATAAGTGGCTTCGTTAATTAACGACAATTTAAAAATTATTTGATTAAAAACAATGCGCGGAAGCACCACCGGATTGGTAGTCTACTTTGCACCTTTTGACCAAAGGAAAGATAGTATAGCCTTGAACGAATTAGGAAAATTATCGGAACGCTCAATGCAAGATATCCAAATTCAATCGATTAACAAAAACAGTCCCAAGCAAGTTATACAATTCAATACTCAAATTCAATCACAATCAAGATAATTGCAATTGAACCTTTGTGCACACTTACGAACACAAAACTTCAATTGACTCAAAATATAATCGAATTGCGTAAAGTAAGAATTTAAAGCGAATCGACACACAAGAGATGATTAGGGAGTTCCCCGGCTTTCGTGTCGTCCTCGCGGTCGGCCGGGTACGTCTCCCCCCAAATAACCAAACGGGTTATTTGAGAGTATTATTGATTAAAAAAACAGTTTGAACACAAGTGCACAAATTACAATGAATCCAATAAACCTATATTGACTCAAAAGTAAAACTATGCTAAACCTCAATCGACGAACGAATCTTCACCCTCTGATTCCAACGATTTTACCCGTGCAACTCCTTGCAACAATCGTCCAGCTGAGTCCTTCAATTCTTCTCGATTGATCCTTCAAGATATCGAACAATCTTGAATCCCTAGCGAGCAACCAAACCTCCTTCGCAAATCAACCCGATCACGATTCTGATTCACCACGAATCGTACCGAACGTTATCGACCAAGCGTACAACTTCTATTGGATTGATCCCATACTCAATCTTCAATTGTTGCAACTTGATGGAAGATGATGATCTTGTGAAGGATACACTTTGATCCCAATTTTTCACCCAAATTGTATCCAAAGTGTTTCTCTCAAAGCACTCTTGCTTTCTCACTGGTTCTCACTAGATTTTTCTCAGTTGTGTTACAAACAAAGGATCACACACATTGCTATTTAAAGTGAAAATAGAATGAGCAAATTTGGGCATAATTTTTCAAACATGTATCGATACAAATGATCATTTGTATCGATACAAATGCTTTGACCAACGTTAAAAATGAAATTTTTGACCTTTGTATCGATACAAACACGGGTGTGTATCGATACAAATATCAGAATCTTGAAACTCTTGACTGATATGTATCAAATCATGCAAGCATGATTCGATACATCATCATCTCTCTGGATTTTGAGGACATACACATGTGTATCGATACATGCAAGCATGATTCGATACACAGGTGACTCTCTGCCTCTGAGAGACCACTTTTGTATCGATACAGACTATGCATGTATCGATACAAAATACCCAAAAACCAGATAGAAGTAATTTCAGGACATTTGTATCGATACACCAATGTATGTATCGATACAAAATACCTAAAAGTCAGTTTTTCAAGTTTTAGAAAATAGTTCTTTGTTGTCAAGTCATTTGTAATGTTGCCAAAATATGTTCAATCCTATTTTCATGTGTTTTGACAATTATAAAAAAACATGAGGATGAACTGGTGCACTTACAGTTTTAATTTCTGAGTTTAAGTTTTAAGGTGATGTTGTTGTGAGGGAGATTAAGAAGGTAGAAGAAGACAGATTTGACATGTAGAGAGTGATCAAGTGGCTGGTGGTAGTGATGAAGATGATGAATAAATTGTTTTAAGTTATATACATTTTAAGCAGCTATTTATCACCTGTGTGTGCATAGCCCAGTGGTAAGGGAGGACGCCCAAGATTTAGAGGGGACGGGTTCGAATCCTACTGGGTGGAGTAATTTTCACCTTTTTAAAAAAAAACATAATTAATAAAATTTCAGTATAAAAAACAAAAAAAAAATTTATTAAATGATGTGGCAATTTTATTTTTTTTAATGTTTATTTTCCTACGTGGCAGCTGACACATGGAGATTCCTTCTGCCACGTGGAGATTCTGGCTCAGTCAGCTGCCACGTAGTGATTTGGAGGGGGGAATCCAGAAAACCAAATATTGTAAGGGGGGAATCTAAACGAAATTTTTTCCAGTGGGGTAATCCAGAAATCGCCTAATTTGCAGGGGGTAAACACCATTTTACCCTCTTTCTTTTCTTTCTTTTTTTTCTCTCTTCTCTCTCTACATCCCTTTCTCTCAATTTATGACAAAAGAATCTCCACACTACTCCTTACAAAACACTCCTTTATATACCCCCAACTTAGGTTATAGTTAAATTCCCATAATACCCTTATTTTCTCTACACATTATTCATCAATTCTAAGTTATTACAAAATTGTCATTAATTCCTTTACAAGACATCAACCTCTTTGTATGATATTACCAAATTGCCATTAATTCTCTAACCACTCTCCAATTACCAAAATACTCTTAATGGATCATACTTCCCATTCATAAAAGTCCAATTCTTACAATACCTCTTAAAACTCTATTCTTTTACTATTCTTTCCATTAATAGCTAAAAGCCTCATAACCAATATCTATTAACTTCTTCTAACTTAATTAAGGGTTCTCAACTAGATCAATAATTCTAATAGATTACTAAAATATCCTTCACTTATCCAAAACATAATTATTCTAAAATCATGAAATCACATATATTCAATTAAATAAATAAATAATCACACAAATGCTATTTATTTAAATACGGCTGTTACACACCATACCATTGATTCGAATCTTTTTATTTTATTTTTCCAATTGTGTTTTAATCATGGCATGTTTGAATTCAAATCACAGTAAGTAATGAGTGTTCAACATTTTGGATTGAGGTTTTAATTGTACAAATTGGAAGAAAAAATAATTGTGAATTCTATGTTTTTCTCTCAGGATATTTCAAGTTGTGATAGAAGCCAACTAGAAGAAGATTCATAGTATTTGGATGCTTCAAGGATTGGAGGAGGAGCTAATCGAGTTGAAGATCAAGCACAAATTATAAAGGTTTGGAATTAGGGGAATTTTCTTGCATAATTTGCAAGATTTGTTGAAGACAATTGAAGCTAAAGGTGATTTAGTTCATAGATTTGGGGAACAAATTTCATAGAAACACTCAATCAACCAGTTTGTAACATCCCAATTTTATTTAATATAAGAGAATTAGATAAAATTATTATGGGGGAATTAATCGGAGTTAAGTGATCAAGTTAGGATTAAGGGACTTATTTATCCTAATTAACCAAACCAATCACACAATTATAGTAGTGTTTCTACTTTATCACAAGAGAAAGAATTCCTCCACTAACTCTTCTTCCTCTCACGCCCCCACTCTTTCTCCACAAGCCCCCACAACTTTCCAATTTCTCTATAAAAGGACAAGAATAAACCAAGTCAGTAACTTTCTTCTTCTTCCCACTCACTCACGCTAAAACACAACAACAACAACTTAACCCTTTGAACCTCCCTCTTGCCTCTCTCAAATGGAACTATCAAACTACTTCTACCTCAAAATCCTTTATTCCAAACATCTTAAACCAAGAAGATAGTCCAAGACTTCCTCATACTTCACTCTCTTCTTCTCGAGCTCTCTCACTCTCTTCCTCTACAAACCCATTTCCAAAAGAGACTTTGTTGTTGAAGGGAAGTTCTGCATGTGCCTCATAGAAGAATTGTTGGATATCACCTATCCAAATTCTTGTGATTAAGGTATGGTTATGGTATTTAGTTTTCCCTTTTTCCTAGATTCCACTCTAAACCCAAATCCTTATCTTTACTGTGTTGGTGTTGCATGTGTGTTTATAACCATCGTGGGTGACTGTAAGGACCCTTAAGAATCAAGGTTTGAAGTGGGTGTTGCAGTTGAATGCAAACAGAGCTGATTCTTACCAAACTGGTATGCTCGCTCAGCGAGCAGAACCACTCGCCGCAGCGAGTGGTACAGAGCAGCTCAAGCTGCTGCATGTGTCTGTTATCTTATGTTCCAATTCCTGGGTAAGCCATTCCTAATCCTTCTGATTCCCTTCTTAATTATTGATAGGACAGTTTCATTCTCTTGAACATTTACGAATCCATTCCTTTCATTTTTGCTCAAGAACACAAAATGGGGTTTCGAGTGAGTTCTAGTGATGAAGTTTACGGCTGTAGCAGAGCTTGTGAGCAAGTTAAAAGCTTCCTTATCAGGTGGGTTCTTAGGTTCTAAACCTTAGAAAAATTTTAGAATGCTTAGTCCCCCAAAGATAGGTTATGCATGCAAATCTAGGATTTAGGATCGAAATAATGAAAGAGCAGGAATCACTCGCAATTCCTACTCCTATATAACTTAATTTACACTGTATAATGTATTCATAACTGGTTGCATGGAGATTGTAGGTGGTTTCCTTTTAAAAATCGTATTCTGCAAAACAGGGCCTTTCACTGACAAGCTCGCCCCAGCGAGCACTCACACGCTGCAGTGAGTTGTTGATGTTTGTATGACTCGCCAGGCGAGTTTCTGACTCGCCAGGGCGAGTGTTACAGGTCTGTCAGCACATAAGCTCGCCGTAGCGAGTTTAGCCGGGACAGAAACTGCATATTTTATCTTTTAAAAATTATGAAACACTCGTTTTATGTTCGAATGCAACCGGGGTTTTCATGAACATGTTTAATAGTGTAAAATAGTTTATATAGTCAGAGATTAACATGTATATTTAATTTATCAGCAATATGCCATGATTAGGATACCGTGGGCGGGAAAATATTGGTAGAATTGTTTAAATCATTGACTTGAATGGCATTGTGCCATGTTGATAGAATTCCTCTGTAATTCTATTAGTTATTATGTGAGCCAACGTCGGAATCCGAGCCTCTGTTTCGGTAGTACGCAGAGTCAGGCATCTGAGACCGGCTTGCCTCGGGTGACCTTTGAAGAGTAATTTGACAAGATAATAACTTTGTTACACCTTTATTATTAATGCATTTATATGTAAGACAGTGAACTTAGAATATTACACTATCTAGGTTCCCCCGGTGTAGTCACCAGTAGGAGGGTAGTAGGACTCACTGAGGCTTAGTAGTCTCACCCCACTCCAATTCAATTTTTTTTAGGAAGACAGGTGATTCAGAGCAAGCCCCGGGAAGGGGACTGACAGTCGGAGCTGAGCTTGGGATGTCAGAGCAGAAGATTTATATTTTCTTCCTTGCTACATTTGTCTATTTATTATTCTTGTTCGTTTCCGTTGTATTTTATCGAAACTACCTCGTTGTAATCCTATAATTTGTAAATTCAAATTATTTATTCAGTAATTTTATTGTACTCAGATCCAAATTATTTATGTCTTGACTAAATATTCTAGATATTTTAGTTGGGGCGTTATAATTGGTATCAGAGCAGGTCGATCCGGTATCCGACCTTGCCATGAGTCATTCCAATCATTTCCTAAGTAATACAGACCCTTTGGATCTGGACTGTTTACGCTGAAACCATCGCGTGCTGAGTCTGATCAGTATTGTGTATGGTAGGCAGGGTATTATGGTTTAGAACTGAAGTGGACTCTAAAATACCAGCATCAAGATCGTAGTGAAGATGCAATCGAGGAGCAGTCGTTGAAGGAGAATCTTATAAGTGAAATTTGGAACGGTGGCAAATGGTGCCACAGGAGTAAGTTGTGTAAACAAGCAAGGAACGAAAGCGTATCATTATAATGAGGTGTGTAATGCACAACATTATTAAACTGACATTGTGTGTCAGGTAAACTTCCTAAACCTATAAGTAACCACATCCTACCGAGAACCTAAATTCAGCCAAGTCTATTGACTGACACCCAGTAATAGTAGTAGTTAAACCTCATCCATGTCCCGTTAGTTTTTGAGATTCCAACTCGACTAGACTATTTCAAGATTTTCAAACCTTAACGTTCTCAATGGAACGAGTACACTCTATCTAATAGGAACCAATATTTAAACTCAACCACTGGAGATTCAGTTTAGTTTAGTGAATAGGACCCTTTATTAGCAGCATAGTACCCGAGTAAACACCTTAAGTAACACCACTCTTATGTTCCTAAAAATAGTAACTCAGAGTAGTAGACCTGTTAAACATCTCAGCAATAGAAATTCAATCGAACCACCTGAATTAGAAAAACCAAATTATAACATAAGCATACTCCAACATCTCTTCAAGTCACCTTATTAGACTATCCTTTAGAATACTCTTAACTAAGTTACTCTGAACCTTCAACTAGTAACAACATTCCTACCTTACTACTAAGAGTCAAGTTTCATCTAGTACAACAATTAGGAATTACTTTTTACTACACCGGTCCTTAGCGGTAACCCCATAAACCTCTAGGAATTTAAACTTTGATTAGATTAACCGTCGGGAGTCATCTTAGCATCATGGGAAACCTTAAGTCAAAATCCGGGAACACCATAACAGAATAGTTTAGCAAACCAAACCAATGATTGAACCTATTTAGCCTCGTAATTAATACCCGATATTCATACCTTATCCTAAGAATTCAGAGATACTAGGTGTACCATTTAGAAATCAAATCGATACAATAACCGACATGTAGGTAGACATACTAAGTACCGACACCTAGCTATACTAAGTTATCAGCCCAGCGCCGCAAGCCAATTAGTAGTCCCTATAAGAATAGTTGAGTCAGGACACTTATACCTTAAAATCTCCTTACCATAAACTGATAAGTTAACATTTGCGATGCTACCTATAGATGCCAGTAAAAATAGGGTCAGCCTACCACCTTATACCGGAATCACACCAAACAGTCATAGGTTAAGATTATATTAAGATGACAATTAAGAATTTCATGTGACCCAATAGTCGCCTAAGTCGATCCGTGGAACATTATCATTGGATAGTTTAGAGACCAATAACTCAGTCCAATCATAGTTGACTACCCATGAACCAGATTCATACATTAGAACCTTTTGAATTAAGAAATCAGTAGAATCAGTTAACCGTGCATTTGAGAGTTGCCATTCAGTTAGCATCAGGACAGTAATACAGGATTGTAGACCAACCAGATATATATTACCGCTTTAGATGTTGATACTAGAAGCCTACAACATAGAAACAACATTTCAGTGTGAAACCAACGATAACCCAGACAGTAGAAGGCACAACTTGATTAGATTAACAAATAGAAGTCACTACTAAAGACATCAGACCAATCTTGTAGGTGCACAGGTTAGTTATCCAGACATAAGTAGCCAAGTTTAATCTTAGCTTCATTTAGTCGCCCGGTACTCTCACATACTTAAACCGTTCAACCAGAAGACTAATAGAATCAATTACACCTTCCTGTGAGAGGTTGTCGGTGAGAACATTGAGTGAAAACTTACTTGTCCTAACCTAAGAGAACTAATAGAAGTAATAGGATTGTGGAGTATAAGTCGGAAACCGGTAGAAAACAAATCTTCAATTGCCTTATCATTCTTAGAGATCCTCTTTCAGCAAACTCGCCGAACAGAGCAATGTTCAGTTTCACGCTCACGAGTCTTGGAACACCGTGGACGCGAGTACACTCTAACTTGTATGTTCATGCCTCAGACGGATAATGTCTTCTCGTGCCTTAAATGCTTGTCAGCCTCGTGCGATGCAAACCTTTCCAAATTCCTCGAAGCCAATTAGTTACATTAATAGTGATTAATGTCATACTTATATAACCGCATTAAGTGTCTTTCAGTTTTTCCAGCTGTGTTATCATTAGAAACAATCTATCTGCGGAAGTTAATTATTCTGGAGAAGGTCGAGGATAATTTCCGTTCAACTTCTCACTCGTTTGGTTGATCTGTTAACCAACAACTTTAACTGTTCTGACGCAATGACTTCGCTCTGTATCAGCAAATCATTCAAACTCCGTGCACCCAAACCCGATAACTAGTTCTTCAATATGATTAGTTATCTATCTTTCATAGCCTTAACAGTCGAATTCAGAATTAAATTCGAATCATTTTCAATTCAGTGGAGTTAAGTGATCCGCTGTCGCACACGGGTCAAAAACGAGTTTTAAAAGGTAGTTTAGGAAAGCGACACTCGAGTATCGTATCACAAGGACTCTTGATCGATTTACCAGTATTAGAATCAAAAAGAAAACTGTCAATTATGGGGGATTTAAGGTTCTGAACTTAAACTGAAACAAAGATAAAAATGATTTAAACAATTACGGTAAACAAGTTGTTCTGTTGGCTCGGTTCCTACTTATCATCGATTTAATTAATTCCAATTCCCCTAATTCGATCCTATTCGATTACAATATCGATTAAACAAGCGCAAATGATATTATATGGTTTATGATCCTATTTTCTGAATTAAGCAAACAGAATTAAGCACTCATGAATTAAGCAAACATGACTTTACCAACCGCAATAACGAAAAAGCTACGCAACGCGATTATAATTTGGGAACATAAACACAATCGAATTTAATCAATTTTACCCTATGAGCAGCAATCGAATTAAGCAAACGAAAGCAATCAAATTAAGCATTAGAATTCATAGGGCAGAATTAAAAGGAAATCAAAAAATGGAATTGAAATTATAGTAAAACCTCAAAGTTGCGGAATCCGAGCACAACAAATCAACCTTGTGATTAGTTCTCCATAGCCATGGTTCAAACAATGTATTTTTCGTGAGTCTGAATGCATAAACCCTAGGCTGCGTTTTCTATTTAAGGTGCAAGGAAAAACAGGCCTCAAAACAATTGGGCCGAAAACATAAGTTTGGGTCGTAAATAGTTAAAATGCATAAAGTCTGGAACATTGACGCAATTATTCGACACATTTGCGCTCCGAACTGGGTTCTGGCTTCAACATGTAAAATGTAGCTCTTTCTCTTAGCTTTCTAACGCAACTGGCCGCGTCTCAATCCGATATTCCTAGCTCCAGATATGAATTTATTTGTGCAGACCGCTAATGCTGAAAATAAAGTGCGAAAATTAAATAAGTGCAAAAATAAACTAAAATATAAAAACACATTAAAATAGTAAAAATAGTATAATAAACTATAGGAATACATCAGTACAATAGTAGAAGAACGTGCATTAAAATGCACTGATCATTAAGCTTTGCAAGTGAAATCAATGTTGAGTTTTCAAACCTTCCAGTTCCTTATTCTAAATCATGTTAGCTCAGTGTGTTAACCTTACGCACCTCCGCCCGAATGTTTCAACCTTCCAAATTCTTTTCTGTAATATTATGAGACCAAGTGTTAAACCGAATACCTTGACCAGAATATTCCAACTTTAAGTTTAGTTATCAACAACCAGTTCAAGTAAGTGTGAGTGTTAATTGCTCGTTTGGATTGATGTATCATCGTTCTTGGAACCATTTCCTATTCTTAGTGATCAGCTAGTTATTTCAGTAAATCTTCTTAAGTCGAGCAAAAATCGGTTCAGCCTCAGCAGTACAAGTTCAAACCTTAAGTGTTCAACTAGCGAAGTTTAGAACCCGACTGTTTAGCCAAGTTCCATACATTGGTACCAGTGAAGGATTCAGACAGGGTTAACTAATAACCCTAAGAAATAATCTGAACCTAAAGCGCATTGGCATGTTGAATATACAACTCGATCCTCGTGTCGTGCCAGAATGGATTAAAATTGTAGGTGGGATTTTATCGGATAACTATAGATTCGTCTGCGGATGAGTCTAACTTGTTGGCAGAAGAATCAGTAGTGTTTAGACAATTTTCCACTCGTTTTATATTTCGATCGATTCTGGAGTATTTTTACAACACGTGGTACAGGGGTACAATTGGCGCGTCAGGTATAATTGAGTTCAGAAAGGAGAAAGACTGTGGAAAGGAAGATTTTGAACTTTTTGTAGTAACGCTCAAGCTTATACCCTTCAATTAATTATGTAGCATTGCCACCAATTTTTGTGAATACCTAACCAGGCCAGATACCGACCTCTCCAGTTAGTAAAGTGGATAAAGTAGAAGTGAATAAGACAAGATGGATGTACGAAGGTGTTCAGGGAATTATAGACTAAGGTGGTAACGACGCTGTCAGAAGGTGACAGTAAGCATTCGAATCAGAGTGCGCAGCATGAGACTAGTTGTAAGTATGAATTATTTGATCAGGCTCCTTAACCAACAACCCCTAAGAGAGGAAGGCTTTATTCCAAGGGATTGAATAAAATTGACCGGGGAATGGATGAAGTTTAGAATTGAGTGTGGATTTGGACGAATTACCTAGAAGATGTTGTCGAAGTTTGAATTTCGAGGACAAAATTATTTAAGGAGGGTAGATTGTAACATCCCAATTTTATTTAATATAAGAGAATTAGATAAAATTATTATGGGGGAATTAATCGGAGTTAAGTGATCAAGTTAGGATTAAGGGACTTATTTATCCTAATTAACCAAACCAATCACACAATTATAGTAGTGTTTCTACTTTATCACAAGAGAAAGAATTCCTCCACTAATTCTTCTTCCTCTCACGCCCCCACTCTTTCTCCACAAGCCCCCACAACTTTCCAATTTCTCTATAAAAGGACAAGAATAAACCAAGTCAGTAACTTTCTTCTTCTTCCCACTCACTCACGCTAAAACACAACAACAACTTAACCCTTTGAACCTCCCTCTTGCCTCTCTCAAATGGAACTATCAAACTACTTCTACCTCAAAATCCTTTATTCCAAACATCTTAAACCAAGAAGATAGTCCAAGACTTCCTCATACTTCACTCTCTTCTTCTCGAGCTCTCTCACTCTCTTCCTCTACAAACCCATTTCCAAAAGAGACTTTGATGTTGAAGGGAAGTTCTGCATGTGCCTCATAGAAGAATTGTTGGATATCACCTATCCAAATTCTTGTGATTAAGGTATGGTTATGGTATTTAGTTTTCCCTTTTTCCTAGATTCCACTCTAAACCCAAATCCTTATCTTTACTGTGTTGGTGTTGCATGTGTGTTTATAACCATCGTGGGTGACTGTAAGGACCCTTAAGAATCAAGGTTTGAAGTGGGTGTTGCAGTTGAATGCAAACAGAGCTGATTCTTACCAAACTGGTATGCTCGCTCAGCGAGCAGAACCACTCGCCGCAGCGAGTGGTACAGAGCAGCTCAAGCTGCTGCATGTGTCTGTTATCTTATGTTCCAATTCCTGGGTAAGCCATTCCTAATCCTTCTGATTCCCTTCTTAATTATTGATAGGACAGTTTCATTCTCTTGAACATTTACGAATCCATTCCTTTCATGTTTGCTCAAGAACACAAAATGGGGTTTCGAGTGAGTTCTGGTGATGAAGTTTACGGCTGTAGCAGAGCTTGTGAGCAAGTTAAAAGCTTCCTTATCAGGTGGGTTCTTAGGTTCTAAACCTTAGAAAATTTTTAGAATGCTTAGTCCCCCAAAGATATGTTATGCATGCAAATCTAGGATTTATGATCGAAATAATGAAAGAGCAGGAATCACTCCCAATTCCTACTCCTATATAACTTAATTTACACTGTATAATGTATTCATAACTGGTTGCATGGAGATTGTAGGTGGTTTCCTTTTAAAAATCGTATTCTGCAAAACAGGGCCTTTCACTGACAAGCTCGCCCCAGCGAGCACTCACACGCTGCAGCGAGTTGTTGATGTCTGTATGACTCGCCAGGCGAGTTTCTGACTCGCCAGGGCGAGTGTTACAGGTCTGTCAACACATAAGCTCGCCGTAGCGAGTAGGTGCTCGCCGTAGCGAGTTTAGCAGGGACAGAAACCGCATATTTTATCTTTTAAAAATTATGAAACACTCGTTTTATGTCCGAATGCAACTGGGGTTTTCATGAACATGTTTAATAGTGTAAAATAGTTTATATAGTCAGAGATTAACATGTATATTTAATTTATCAGCAATATGCCATGATTAGGATACCGTGGGCGGGAAAATATTGGTAGAATTGTTTAAATCATTGACTTGAATGGCATTGTGCCATGTTGATAGAATTCCTCTGTAATTCTATTAGTTATTATGTGAGCCAACGTCGGAATCCGAGCCTCTGTTTCGGTAGTACGCAGAGTCAAGCATCTGAGACCGGCTTGCCTCGGGTGACCTTTGAAGAGTAATTTGACAAGATAATAACTGTGTTACACCTTTATTATTAATGCATTTATATGTAAGACAGTGAACTTAGAATATTACACTATCTAGGTTCCCCCGGTGTAGTCACCAGTAGGAGGGTAGTAGGACTCACTGAGGCTTAGTAGTCTCACCCCACTCCAATTCAATTTTTTTTAGGAAGACAGGTGATTCAGAGCAAGGACCGGGAAGGGGACTGACAGTCGGAGCTGAGCTTGGGATGTCAAAGCAGAAGATTTATATTTTCTTCCTTGCTACATTTGTCTATTTATTATTCTTGTTCGTTTCCGTTGTATTTTATCGAAACTACCTCGTTGTAATCATATAATTTGTAAATTCAAATTATTTATTCAGTAATTTTATTGTACTCAGATCCAAATTATTTATGTCTTGACTAAATATTCTAGATATTTTAGTTGGGGCGTTATACAGTTAATATGCAAAAGGAAGAAACTCTCACCAGGGCCGTCCCTAACTATTTGGAGGCCCGGTTTAAATATTAAAAATCGACCCTAATAACAAATACAAAATAATTAAAAATGATTCTCTATTTAAATTATACGTAAGAAACACAAAAAATAACTACCATTATATATATAACGTCAAAACGAGACATCTTACTCTAAGATTAAAATGTACTAGAACAATATTTATGTGTATAGATAACTAATCTATTGATATTTATATGATGTTTTATGAACATTAACAATATATAACTATTATTTTAGGACTTTAAAATTAATCTATTAATACACATCTGATATTTTATGAGTACAAATAATATATAACTAATATTATAAAATTTTAAATTGAGGCTTAAAAGTTTTGGAGGCCCGGCACCGGCACCGGCGCACATGCTGCACATGTGTGCACGCCGGGCCTGACTCTCACAAGTTGTGATAAGACGGATTAGGCCACAAGTGATTGTATAAATTGTGGTGTCAATCTTTATATCTTTTAAATTTCTGTAATTTGCATTGAATTCAATTTGTTATATTTTGTGAAGAAATTATTTTCTTTTTTATATCATGTAAAAACATTTATGTTCTTGAAGAAAGTTTTCTAAACCATTAAACTCCTAGAATCTTGTATAAATATTTTTGTTTTCAAAAGAGGGTGCATGATAAAATCAATTCTTTAAGGGTTTAAAAATTCTCTTTTGCTCACTTTACGGATTCTACAAATAACTAACAAATTTGTTGGTTACTTTATTGAACAAATTTCGAATGGTTGGTGTAGAATTTGGGTGTGCATTGTGTGAAATTGAAATGTCTGTTGATAGCTAGTTATTTGTTTCCACAATGTCAAAAGGCTTTTAGATTTATCATAAGCCATGTTGGTCATGTTCAAGGTTTTGGAACTTTATATCTAACAACTCTAGTACACCTTAATCTCAAACTTTGGCTTTGAGGAATAAGTTGAAATATTAAACGTGTAAAAAAATATAAAGAGGAATGTGTCACAATTAAGATGATTGATGCGTCAAAAGGAATCGGATTAATGATAAGCAAGTCATTGACAAAATTAAAGCAAGTTCTTATTTAAAAACTTAAGGATAAAAAATTCACAATTCTCTAAAAGAAACGTAAGTAATTGATCAAAGTTAGAATAATAAGAGTCTTACTCATATTTAAGAAAGAATATACATATTCTTAAAATGGGTCACAACAAATGGCCAAGATCCGAATTGTGTACAAACTTAAAATTAGACAAACCAAAATCAAATTATAATGAAATGAACTCCATCCTCATCACATTTCTTAGCTAACAAGAAATAAAAAATTAAAAAACACATTTAATCACCTTACTGATCATCATTGTATGTCAACAATATTCATACCACATGGAAAGTATCAATATTGATCACCAATGTCACTTTAAAATTATCATCTTAAAGTTTTGGCAAGGCTACAATTATCATAGCACAATTATGTTTAACTTACATAATGTTTAATAGTTAAGCAACATTCCATTTAGATTAAACAAATTCTTAGATACCATTTGCAGATTTAATTAGTTATACAGATAAACACATCAATGTCAAAAGGAGATCAATTTATATAATAATGAATTTTGAAATTGTTTATTTTAAATAATCCAACAAAGTTGAAAGAAAAGCAAAATAAAGATTTCAAAAATATATTTTGTTGAAAGGGAAGCACCTTATAATTAAACATGTGCATCTTAAAACCACACAAACATAATACAATTACAAATACCAAAGTATAAAACCTACTCATTAATTTACAAAAAAAAAAGTACCTGAAAATCACTACAAGAAAATCTGGGGTTAGCTATGACACGTTTTATAGCTAATTTGTAGCTAATCTCTAGTAAAACAGAGTTAGCTACGGATTTGTTGTGAATTAGCTGTCATATAGGTCCTAGCATGGATTGGGCGGCAAATTATCCACCAAAATATTTCCTAGCTAATTGGCAACTAATATATTGAAAATTCTAGTTAATTCCCAATTAATACATAGTTAAATAATGTCGAAAACTTTATGTTTCCCAACTAAATTGCTAGGATATTGTCACAGCAATTTCACAATAATTCTCTAGCTACATATTCTTAGCGATTTCGCAGCAAAATCCAAGCTTTCTAGAATTATTTATAATTATAAAATTCTGTTCTAATAAAATCTAACTAGGCTAGCAAATAATAGTATAAAAAGCCTATCTAATAAAAATTGATTAGGCTGGCTAATTATTATTTTGCTAAAACATTAGCACAAATAATAATAATAATCTAAATGAATCAACAGTAGAGTAAGTAACCAAATACTAAAGACTTGGTATTTAAAGATTCAACCAAGTTCAGACAATCAAATAAAAGTAATAATGAAAATCAGTCAAACTTTCATGGGTGCTTATACTAAATCATTCATCCTAATTATATTCAATATATAGATGTTACATATAGCATAAGTCATTACCTTTATCAAATCAACATGAGTTGTGAGAACAGAAAATGGAAACAAATCAGCCAAAGCAATTAAATCTACAGAAGCCTCACTATGACCTACTCTCCTAAGAACTCCACCATTACATTTTTAAACCATGTCATATTTCATATACATTACATTGAGGCTATAGAAAAATTTCACATGCACAAGAGTGGAACATAAACAGAGCTGCTTACCATAGCTCCCTGAAGACTAATAATGAACTTTTCTTCTTGTAGTAAAAATGATTGAGCTCAAAGTCTTAGGTAGTTGATCCATATATCTTAGCTAAGAAACTCTTTCCGCATTTGTTCAGCACTGAAAACAAGTTAAAGAAGCAAGTAAGCCTTAGAACATATCAACTGTATTACACACTCTTCCCTTTTAAGATTTGGATTCAACCATATCTATTTTCATATTTCTAGAACACATGCATTGATTGTGGTCTGAATTGGAAAAAAAAATAAAAATCAGTATGTATATATACCTTAAAAGTGTAGCCATTTCCTTCAGACTTTGTGTATTTGCTTTTCTTTTCATCTCTATAAGTTCAAGATCATCAAAAATAGTAATAGTTTCACTCCTAGTTGGTGAGGCACTGGTAGGATCATCAAAAATAAAAAAATAAAAAAGCTAAATCAAAGATGCGTAAACGGAAGAATAACTTAAAGATGTACTAAATTACCCTTACTTCCACCATGATCTTGTGGAAAGTACAACAAATAGCCATAACCTTACTCTCACCTCCTCCTTGATCCTAACAAGTGCTCTTCTGAATGCTACACACCCATAATGTATAATCAGTGATGGGCAATCAAGTGTAGAAACTACAGAGTAGGAAACTACATGCTCTTCTGAGTATCAGAAAAAGTACTGTACAAAGTATTAATCATAACAAAGGCACAAGGCATGCCAAATCATACATACCAAAGTAAATTTGTTCCCCAATGCAGTACAAACCAAATCAAGAACTAATTCCAATCCAGCCCTAAGATACTAGATTGATCAAATATGGTTCAAGTTTGAAATTAGACTTGGAGACGTGCAGGAAACTATGTCATGTCAGAAGCATAAGAACATGTAGGTGCTAATAAATAACAATGATGCTCAAATCAATCTCATCAATTAAGGAGAACCAATATCCATGATTTTTCATCATGATGGAAGAAATTCAACTGATTCATAACAGTGAAAAAAACCTTCCAATTCCTTCACCTATAACAATGCCTCAACTGAAAATGAATTCTAGAAATAAACTTTCTTCCTAAAATAATGATTCATAAAATAGTCAACATTCACAATTCAAAAGCCCTATTCATAATCAATCACACATACGTTAAAATAAAACAATACCTAAATTGCAAAATTCAAAACATGAAATTGAGTTAATTAATCACAAAAGAGACATATCATCACATGATATGAACAAAGAAATCTAAGAAACAATTTAAGTAGAGAATTACCTTAGATCGACCGTGTAGATAAGTGAAAACGCGGCGAATTAGCGAAGATTGAAGAAAACACAGCAAAGTAGCGAAATCGGTTCCAAATTCAATAAGAGAACCACTGAGTTAGAGATTAGGTTTAGGTTTTGTGAGGAAGCACTTCAATTAGGAACCTCAGTAACTTCATACTCTCTAGGTTTACAGCATTGTCGTGAGGAAGCAATTATGAGTGAATTAGGAACTTCGGCAACTTCATAGGAAGCGATTCGGAGTGCACGTCGACGAAGGAAACGATTAAGCGAAGACGTTCCTGATTCTGAGTGGATTAAGCGAAGAAGCGATTATGAGAGATAATGTTAGAGTGATGAAGGAGAGTGTGATTTTGAGAGATGAAGAAGAACGCGATTTTGTTTCAATTTTGACTTTTGAGAGATGATTTTGAATCTTTGATTGAGTTATTAAAAATAAAATTTTAATTTGTTAGGAGTAATAACTAATAACAATAAGTAACTGAGTAAGAAAAATAAAATAATTTATAATGGAAAAATAAAATAATTTATAATGGAAAAATAAAGTAATAATAAGTGATGGAGTCATGGAACAGAATAAAAAAAATAAAGAAAAAATGAGTTAATAGAAGTATTTTAAGTGAATCGGTTAAACAATGGGATTTTTAATTGGGATTAACTAGAAATGCAGTTGTAGCAAAATTTTGGTAGCAAATCATACTTTTTCTTGTAGTGAATGTCTCATTGGAAACCACTGCAAATGTAGTCAGCCACCTTTTTCTCCATTACTCAACCTTTCACAATAAAACTTTGCATTTCACTAACACCATTAAGTGGGTCACTTACAAAAAGGAGGTTATACAAAACATTTTTGGCTTGAATTGGACAATGAAACCTTAACAATGCTAAACAATGGCCCTGTCTACGTTAGGTCATGTACGGTGCATGACTTGGTTTTATTTTATTTTTTTTCAAATTGATTTTGGGCCTTAGATTAAAATGTGGTACATGATATTATGATGTACTATCAGCATTGTATTATTTTTCATTTCTTTCATTTTTCTTCATCAATTTTTTATTTTTTTTATACCATTATTATATTTTTTTATCCCTACAAAATGGAGATTTTTTAAGTTTAGTCGTCCTTACTTAATTTTGATAGTATTGTTAGTCCTACAAAATTTGTCTGAATTGTTTAAATATCGGTATTAAATATCGGTTATAAACGTCTGTGAGATTCTTATACAACTCGATCACTCTTATCCCACTTAAATATCAATCATAAACGTCTATGAGTTTCTTAGACGACTGAATAAATTTTCTCGAACTTACATATCTCGCACATTAATATCGCTCACTTAAATATCGGTTATAAACATCTATGAGATACTTATACGACTCGATCACTCTTATCCCACTTAAATACCAATTATAAACGTCTATGAGATTCTTAGACGACTGAATCACTATTCTCGAACTTACATATCTTGCATATTAGTATCTCCCACATTAATATCTCTCACTTAAATATCAATTATAAAGGTCTATGATATTCTTATACGACTCAATCACTCTTATCACACTTAAATATCAATTATAAACGTCTATGAGATTCTTAGACGACTGACTCACTATTCTCAAACTTACATATCTCGCACATTAATATCTTCCACTTAAATATCGGTTAAAAACATCTATGAAATTCTTATACGACTCGATCACTCTTATTCCATTTAAATAACAATTATAAACGTCTATGAGATTCTTAGACGACTGAATCAATATATTTATTTATTTTAATTATATAATATATATTTAAATCAATTTTAAAAAAATACAATATTATTATACTATTACACATTTTTAATAAAATGTTTATTTGTATCATGATAATATATATTATATCATATTAATATAATTAAAAAAAAATCAAAGATTTTAATGTCGACTTATGAAATTTATACACAAAACTATTAGTAATATCATGATAAAGTTTATTTATCTGTTAACATATTTGCATTATGTTATAAATAAACATTTTATTAAAAATGTGTAATAGTATGATAATTTTTTTTTAAAAAAAAATTGATTTAAATTATATATATATAAGATAATTACACATGAACAAAAAGAAGACGACAACAAGCTGCGCCGCTAAACCTTTTTGTATCGCAAAACCCAATCTTTGAAATACTACATTCATATCCTATGTAGTAGGTATGGGGCGGGGTGGGTACTAAGGAACCCGTACCAGCACCCATATTCGCTCAATTTTGCGTGTAATTACTCATACTCATGTTCGTATCCAAAATGCGGATTTTTACCATATCCGTTGTGGGCATTTTTTGTGGGTACCCACTTAGTATGGATCAAATTGTCATCCCAAATATTAATGTGCAAGATATTTAAGTGCGAAAATAGTGATTCAATCGTCTACGAATCTCATAGATGTTTATAATGAATATTTAAGTGGGAGATATATAATAATATGCGAGATATTTAAGTTCAAGAATATTGATTCGTCGTCTAAGAATCTCATAGACGTTTATAATTGATATTTAAGTGGAATAAGAGTGATCGAGTCATATACAAATCTCATAGATGTTTATAACCGATATTTAAGTGGAAGATATTAATATGCGACGTATTTCGTCTAAGAATTATCATTTACCTCGTAGTTGGACAATTGTGCATACCGTACAATATTGATGATGTGGCCCAGAGATATTTAATATTTTTTTTTAATTTCCACATCACTTAATAACATTATTAATAATGATTTTTAATCAAAAAATCTGAAGAAAAAAAATGGCAGAGAGGTTAATTGCAGAGAGGAGAATTGCAGAAAACAAAATCAAAGCCAACCAAAATCATCATCAACAACAATTCTCTTCATCAACACCACAAACATCAACAACAACAACAACAACTCATAAAATCAAAGCCAAACAAAATCTTAAAGTCTCTTTGAATCTTAAAATCCCTAATTGGTTAACCCTAGATCCCAAACAACTCATTAGAGTGAGGTTTGGGCTTCGTTTTGAGGGAACGAACTTGGTGAGCTTTGAATTGGAAGGAGATTCTGAGTGTTTGAATTGTGGATTGAACTTATTATTATAGTTTTGAATTTTAGGTTTGGGAAGAATTGAAATGTGGTTAAATATTGTGGCTTTATTCTTGATTTTATTGAGGATGAAGAAAAAAAAATGGTGTTTGCAGAAATTGAAGAGGAATATGAACAGAGTGAGACTTATCGATCCAAAAAGAATTTTATGGTGTTGCAGAATCTGGATTCTGGTGCTAGAAAGAATTTCACTTTTTTAGGTTTAAATTTGTGTTGTTTGATTTAGATCAAAAATATTTTTGGGTTTGTTTGAAGGAGATCTTTCTTGATGATGATGTTCACGAGTATGATGGTGATGATGTTGTTGTTCTTCATGTTCTTGAAAATTAAATTTTTTTTTTCCTATTTTTTTATAAAATTAATGTTTAAGTGATTTGACATTTAAAAATAAATATAAAATAAAATAAATTTCATGTGTACATGCCACGTCACTAAAACTTTAGCATGATATTACTAATAGTTTTGAGTATAAATTCCATAAGTCGACACTAAGAATCTCATAGACGTTTATAATTGATATTTAAGTGGGATAAGAGTGATCGAGTTGTATAAGAATCTCATAGACGTTTATAACCGATATTTAAGTGGAAGAAATTAATATGCGAGATTTTTAAGTGCGAAAATGGTGATTTAGTCGTCTAAGAATCTCACAATCGTTTATAATTGATATTTAAGTGGGATAAGAGTGACCGAGTCGTATAAGAATCTCATAGACGTTTATAACTGATATTTAAGTGAGAGATATTAATGTGAGAGATACTAATATTCGAGATATGTAAGTTCGAGAATAGTGATTCAGTCGTCTAAGAATCTCATAAACGTTTATAATTGATATTTAAGTGAGATAAGAGTGATCGAGTCGTATAAGAATCTCATAGACATTTATAACCGATATTTAATACTGACAGTGCACTATAATATGATGTACTCCGTTTAGGGTCTGGTTATGGTGCATAAGTCATCCTTATGCACCGTGCATAAACTTACAGCCCATTAGCGCTACACCAGCCCATTTCTTCATGCACCCCAGCATATTTCTTCGTGCACCCCCAGTCCATCTCAATTCAACAACGAAAAGTATCATCATCATCGTCACTGAAATAATCGTTCATCACCGCCGCAAAACTCACCACCATCGCCGGCAACACAACAACATCACGAGAAGACTCGTCATCAACATTCAATCGAAACAACACAACAAATGATGAAATCAAAACAGGTTCGAAATGGTTTTCTTTCTCAATTTTTTTGTGCTTTCAAGTAATTTCAATTGTTTATGTTGTTGATGTGTTGCTAAAATTAGTTTTGAAAGTGTATATGTTAGTTGGAAATGGTTTTGTTGTTGAGTTTGGAAAGTAATTGCATCTGTGTAACCCTAATTGACAGTTTAATTTTGAATTGAAGAAAATCAACTCAAATAAATAGTTTAGAAATTGTATATGTTAGTTGGAAATGGTTTCAGGGTGTTGATTTGATTCACTGTATGTGTGTGATAAATTTTGGTATGGAATGATTTCAGAGAGTTTAACTCCAAAACAATTAGATGTACATAAAGGTTTTCATCTTTAGTGATTATGTGAGATAGTTCACTGATTCATGTTGTACTTAATAGTTAGTGATTTATGGTGATAGTTCACTGTAACAAACCATTAGACAGTTCATTGAATTAGTGAAACCATTAGATAAATTTAGTATGATATGTATGCCAAATGAGGATTAGTTGGAACTTAATTTAAAAGGCTTGCGTAGTATTGATTATGCCAAATTGACTTAATTAAAGGAATGGTTTTCATAATGTAGTTCATAACCCTTGCATTCAATTGGATGATTTTAGGAATGATTCTCATAATGTAGTTCATAACTGTTATAAGTTGTGTTAGACAATAATGATAATTTTAACATGAAACACCAACCTTCATATGCTAAAAATAATATTGAAGATAATCTTAACAAGGTCAAAATTGAAATGCAGTACTGTCTAAGACTATATTTTGTTTTCTCTCTGCTACCTAATTTTGGAATGGATTCTTTTGTCACAGAATGGTTTCAGAGAATTTTACTCTAAAACCATTAGATGCTACATGATTAACTTATCATATGTTACTCATTTTTGTCCTGCTATATGAACATTTTTTTCACATTCATTTTGAATTAACAATATGCTAGAATGTCAATTGTTATACATTGAGACTTTAACGAGATTAAGGCTTGTTTATCTGTGGTAATGCTTAGAGTGGTTGATGATACGCTAACCAAAAGGTGGTTGAAATCAATGGGGATAAGGATCATTAATAAGGCAAAATGAAATAGTGAATGTGAAAACAAAGTCATGCTTTTTTCTTCTGTTTTGGTTTGCATGCAAGTTTATGATATTGATATGCTAAGTGATGGTGGATGCATAATTACAGTTGCATAAGTGTAATTTAATAGTTAAAAGTTGCATAGACATTTGATGTGTTAGAGTATGAGTTTGAATCTGCAATATTTTTTATTTGTGCATTTAATGTGAGTTTTGCTGCTACAATGATTAAAAATAAAAATACATGTAAAATTTTTTTATGTACTTAATATTTTTTAAATAAAAACCATTTTGCACAAGGAATGGTTTCAGACAATTGTCCTCCAAAACCATTTTATGTACTCAATTTGTTTGTGCTTGTAAACTGAACTTAGGTTAGTGGTTTAGTGGACATGTACCTAACCTTCCTTTGCAGTCCAAGAAATAGTGTTTTCTTAGAACATTGATACCAAATCTATCACATGTGTGTGTGTGTGAGATATATAAGCATTGAATCACTCACTCTGATTATGCACTCTTAGAGACAAATTGGCGGTGCATATAAGTTCGCATCTTTAGTCACCTAGAGTTTGTCAGGGAGTAATAAGTATATCAGGGTATTAGTTTACGTAGCTTATGTGCTAGCTTCTCTTAATTACTGTCAGTTTATGTGCTAGCAAATTGATATTTTATTGCCTTTATGCTTGTATGTGTGCAGGTCTGTCCTGAATCCTGATAATGATAGCAATTTTGTTAACATATAAGCATTCACATTGTGTCTTTCAATATGACCGTTAAACACATCCATTGTGTCTTTTAGTAAAAATGTCTGATATATCGATGTGTTAGAACACTCAATACACCAATTGCATGTTCTTAGTGTATTATGAACTCAGGCTGACATCTCTTACATTTTAGATGCATGGGACACTAAAGGTGACCAATTTAAACTATACACTTTCTCTGCATCCAATCTTTCTTTCCTTTGCTAATTATATCTTCAAAAATAATGCTATTTTATATACAGTAGTGGGTTTCCTATGCATTAAGTACCAGTAGGAAAACCATTTGGAGTAAGTGCATTTAGTACCATTGAAGGAAAACCATTTTGCACAAGGAATGGTTTCAGACAGTTGTCCTCCAAAACAATTTTGTGTACTTAATGGTTTTCTTTGATCCAGGTGGAAAAATCTAAGACCTAAAGCAAGGGCCAACCTTCAGTATTGGATTGACACAGTTGGATGATGAGAAAAGAAATGACACTGCTTCAGCATCCGGTAGTGATAAAAATTAGAAGCGGAAAACGGGAGAGCAAAAAAAGTGGATCTCAAAATTGGAATTTGTTCCACAATATTAACAGATCTAAGCAGTTCAAGAAGAGATTATGTGGAGAAGAAAACAACCTCATACTATGGCGAAATGCTTCAAAAGCTAGCACGTCCAAAATGATATGGTGTCACAAGATTTGGTGTCCTCCAATGAATTCTAATGTTGATGAATTTTTGGGTTGTAGTTCTTCACATTGCTGGATTAATGTTTTTCCTAGGTTAATTTTAATGTTTCTTTTTATTGAGTTTGTTTAAAGATGTTGATGAATTTCTGGATTTGTATGAAGTTTATGATGAATTTCTGGATTTGAAAATTTTATTGTTTGACATTAATACTGTCTTTATCAATGTTTTCTATATTACCATTATCAGCATCATCGTCATTATCATCATCTGCTTTAAATTGGGTGAAATTCTTGAAACATGGTGGAAACCATTATTATTATTAAATGGTTTCAAGATGTTATACACTGAAACCATTAGTATTGTTAAATGGTTTTACATAAAGAATATAACTGAAACAATAAGTATGGTTTAATGGTTTTAAATAATTATTATTATTTTTGTCAAAAAAAATAATAATAATTATTATTATTATTGTTAAATGTTTTTAAATAATGATTATAACTGAAACCATAAATGTGGTTTAATGGTTTTGATAGTCTTCTATGTGAAACCAAAATAATTGTATAATGGTTTTGAAAATAGCAACAATCCCTATAAATGAAGATAATTTTTTGACACAAACAAAATTAATTCATTTCATTAATAATAAAAGGTTCAATACAATGAGGGTTACTATTAAAATATGTGCGACTAGGCCAAGAACATGCCGCTCTAGCTAATGTATGATCCGCCATGTTCGTTTGCCGCTTGATGAAAATAATCTCAAAGTTCGAATGACAAAGCAATAATAATCTAATAGATGAAATAAGAGAGCTTCAATCTGAATTTCCTTGATGATTTGTGTGCACGGCGTTGACGACAACTTTGGAGTCGCTTTCAAATACAACATTGGACCACCCTCTTGAGATAGCTTCACGCATAGCCTCCAAAAGCGCGATAGCCTCACTTTCTGCTACAGTAACAGTTTGCCGGCAAATGTTCGTACCAGCAGCAACAAACGCACTAGTAGAGTCACGAATACACCATCCCAAGGCTGCAAGGTTAGGATTTTGAGAAAAGCTTGCATCAACGTTACACTTCCACCAACCGTCACGCGGTTTTTGCCACCGGAGCAACTGATCTCCTTGATTTACACGACTGGTTTGCTGATATGCAGCAGCAGAAGCTCGCAAATCAATACCAATATCAATGACAACATTGGATTGTTGCACCGTGTTGACTGCACGCCATTCTCCAATCATGTGAACCGCTCGCAATGCTACTTCTTTTGCCGAATCCTTAACACCGTTCCAAACCCAATTGTTTCTATGTTGCCAAATACACCACACGACCATAGCAAAATTACCAACAATGGTCTCAGATTCAGCCCTGCACAAATTAAATATCACATCTTTCACATTGTTATAAGCATGTAATCTAGGCACAATAACGTCACGCAATCCGGATTGATTCCACACTTGTTGACTATCACTACATCCAAAATAGAATATGCTAATCATTCTTTTCATTATTAGTACGACACTCACTTGGACACGACACATACCTTCCTCTTAACGGAACCCGAGTAGGTAAGCACCCACAACAAATTCTCCAAAGAAGATGTTTAGTTTTAGGAGGAGCTGCAGCCCGCCAAAGAAAAGACCACTCTCCTCCAATCCGTGATCTATCCTCCCCCGCCTTTCTTTTGATATAATTTTCGTAACCGGATTTCACCGTGTATTCGCCGTGGATTTCATGTTTCCACACCAGTCTATCCTCCCTTACCTCTTCAAATAAAGGTGTGCTTAGGAAATGTTCAGCCACTGATTCAGAAAAGAGTGAATTAACTTTGTGACTATCCCAAACTTTCATTCCATATACTAAAAAATTATTAACAAATAAATCATACATACATTGAGGTTGAGGAAATTGCACCCATGACTCATCTCCCGCACGAAGCCACGCAATCGAATATGTAAACAGACAGAGGCACAATCAAAACATAAGTGACCTATGAAAGCATAAGTGACCCATGCTTTTGAATATGTAAACAGACAGAGGCACAATCAAACCACACTTATGTAAACAGCAACTATCCCTGTAATGCAATTAGTGACTACTCACAATCAAAGCATATCCATGCATATTGTATCTCCGATAAAATGGTTGTTCAAATAGTGACACAGTTGGATCGTTTTACCAATTGATCATACACCGACAAATTGGTCTGATATAAAAAATTGATTACACAGACACACTATTGATAGCTACTTATCATTCTAGTGAAACTAAGTTAAATGGGTTACTCCTTTCATATCGACTATATTAATAAAAAAAACAACAATAGCTGTTGCTGCTGCCACTACAACTAATAACTACCTTACATCTGAAATGGAATCATTGCAGTTGAAAATCCACTTTAAAAAAACTTGCATGATAAATTGTACTATTAGAAAGAAATCATAGCTTAGAAAAAAGATTAAGCTATAAAAAGTAACATTAAATTTCATTAACAAATGATGAAAAGCTTATAGAATATGAAGAAGGCAATGTAAGTTACCTAAAATTGAGACATTGCAAACGATCTAAGCAGAGAAACACAATTCAACAAAGAAAGTAACCTAAAATTTAAACACCTTACCAAATTCAAAACAAAACACTATATTCAATTGATATGCTATTAAGAATTGAAACACTATTAAACTGAATCAAATCCTAATCACTATTACCTCTTCAAAAATCACGTAGAAATCACGTCGCAACCTTGTTGGAAAAATCACATCACAACCTTGCTAGAAAAATCACGCCGCCATGCAACTGCCGGAGAAATCACGCCGGAACGAGTAAACGATCGATGACGCCGGAGCTAAGATGAGCTCGTGAAGATTGAGTGTGTGAGATCTTGTTGTGAGTGTGTGAGCTGAAGCAGGCTACGATTAGAACATGTGGAGTGTGTGATCTGATGGTTACTATTGACTTATGCACCATCCATAAACATTTGGCTTATGGATAATAACTTTTGCCCTCCGTTTAATCTAAACCATAAAACATAAAGTAAAAAAATGTCACTCGCGTACGGTATGAGGCATAATATGCGTGCGTAAAATTGATATTTAACTCATTTCACATTAAAAGATTATAAGTTTTGGTTAATGAACATTTTATAAAGTGATAAACACGTGTGTAAAAAATCATTAAAAAAATTAAGAGTTTAAGATTAATTAAAAAAAATATATTTTAACAGGGTTTAAACAACGTATTTAGAAAAAATTTGTAGGACTAAAAACACTATTAAAATTAAGTAAGGATTAAACTTAAAAGGTCTTCATTTTGTAGGGATCGAAAATATAATAACCGTATAAAAAGAATAAAAAATTGATGGAAAAAAAATGAAAGAAATGAAAAATAATACAATGCTAATAGTGCATCATAATATCATGTACCACTTTTTAATCAAAGGCCCAAAAACAACTTAAAAAAAAAACAAAAAAAAGCATGTCATGCACCGTGAGAGACCTATTCACGTCTCTCACGGTAGACGGGGCCCTAAACAATACCTTAACAATGCTAAACAATTTATTTTGTGCATCCAATAATAAACCCTGCCAACTTTGTCTCCTCTTACTTGGATAAGTAAGGAAAATGATAGAATATTTCTTCCTCTTTTTCTTTTGCAACTCAACAACAAATCAAGTGTTCTCTGCTCCTTGATGGTTATTCTATTCTCGTTGAGACGATATTTTAACAGTGGAAAACGACTACACTCCGATCACTGAAAAATTGTGAGTTTTTAACACTTCTTTCATATGATTCTCCATGGTTTTTCAGTCATTAAAGTTGTGGATATTGTTTTCATTACATATAGTAACCAACCCTCTCGTCCAGTGTCTTATTGTTATTACTTTCATCAGTCCAACTAAGAGTCTGTCTAATAAAAAGTAACACGTCCCTCTGATCGGTTGCTAGGTTCACACTTGTAACAAGCAGCCATGAGAGATAGGCCTGCAAGTGCATTAGTTTTTACATGTTCTCATTTTTCACATTAACAAAGTGTTCTCGCTGAAGTCGTCTATATATATGTGTGTGTGTGTGTGTATGTTTAATTAAACATATGTTACACATTTATTAAATTCTATAAAGGAAAATACTAACAATTCAAAATAAAAAGATTTTTGTTGTCGTCTAGTAATATCAAATATATAAAAATGTTCAATTAAATATATGTATAATTATCAGGCCGAACATCATGACTAAGATTTGAATCCCGACTCTTTCATTTGTGTGGGTAAATTTATACTGACTTTATACGTATATCTAAAAAAAAATATACGTATAATAATGTTACATGTTTCTTATATTACATATAAAAATGGTAATAATTGCTAAGAAATTAAATAAATGTATAATTATAGTCATTGATAAATTCTCTGAGATTCAATGAAATTCTACTTCTAATTAATTTCAAGTTTCATGTTAAAATTACAATTGAAATTCATTCTTTGTGGTTTACAATACAAAAAGTAACAGAATAAATAATTATTATATCATATATTTTTTTTATTTGTTGAGCTCGACTTACTTTGTTATTACAACCTCAATCCAACTCATGTTCAGCATGAGTGAAGCACCAAATGTTTGTGAGGAGGGTAAGTATAGACTCCAAGTTTCATAGCATCTAAACAATTTTGTGCGATCAAAAACTGCTCAAATGAATATGTTTTTTATTTCCAAAATCAAACGTCAGCTTAATTTTTAGTTTCACTGGAATTTTAGTTACTTGGTAGTTTCCACATGGTATATTCACTAAAATTTTAGTGTATTAACTCTTCTTCCGTAAACAACACAATAGGCCCTTTCTTGATTATATCCAACAAAAATTGATATGCATGTTACTAACATTTGGTTATAAAACTATATTTATAGTCTTAAAATTAGATGTTAGCGGAAGAGCGTCATTTTATGAATGGGATTAGAAGTGGACTATTATTAGGTGGTTTATATTTTGATATTTTCAATGATATTCCGCTTATATATCTTTGTTTTGTAGCCCCTTATTTATCGGTCTTTGTTCGTCAAGTGCAAAGACCGTTTTTATTAATAATTTATTTGCCGTTCAAAAAAATATTACATATTCGGATGCATGGACTACATGTTCATTGTGCAATATTGTTTCTCAGTTCCCTCTATTTAGGGTGTATTTGTTGGATTTTCTAGTTAGCTTTTTGTTTCCCTTAATCTCTATCTTTATCTCTATTATATACATTACGAGATTCCCACGGAGCTCTCTCGTGCATTCTCAATAAAAATTGCTTACGTGACATTCAATTAGAGCTTCTCTAATATTAAATTTAGAGGAGTTTTTACCTTAAGGTCTGTTGTTCGAATCTCACCGACAACAATAATATAATTTTTATAATATTTTATAGAAAACTACTTTTTCTTTTGTAGAGAAAATATTATATCTTTTTTGTAGAAAATTTTTTTTGTGGGGATTGCCATTTTTCTATTTTAGAAACTCTAATATTATAATTTTTTTGTTGAAACTCTAATATTTTTATTTTTTTGTAGAATCTCTACTATTATATTTTTTTTTTGTAAAAACTCTTTTTATTCATGAGGATTGATATTATTTTATTTTAGAAACTCTAATTTTATTTTTTTTAGAATTTCTAATATTATATTTTTTGTAGAAACTCTTTTTTTTTTGTGGGAATTGGCATCTCTGACTCTATTATACGGAGCTCTCATGTGCATTCTCAATATAAATTGCTTATGTGAAAAAAGAAAGCACACTATTTTTTGTATGGATAAGATCACTTGAAGTCTTGAACTTAAAAAATAGCTTATGACATATCTCTACACTTATATTTTCTTTTTACGTAAATTTTTTTTATTTTATTTTAAAGAAAAATTATGTTCATTAGGGACAAAAATAAAATAGAAGATTTTGAGAGAGAGAGAGAGAGAGAGAGAGAGAGAGCAATCTATCGGTGTTGGAGAATGATAAACGGAGAGTACTTCTCACCCCACTATTAAAAATACACATTAATGAATTAAAATTTGAATTCCAACTGCCTGAATTATCCTTATTTTCATATTTTATCATGGGAAAAACATATTAAAAAAAATTAGAATTAACAACTATTTTTTGTTAATGAAAGTCCCTATACAGTTATGTAATGAAGATGAGAGAGAATATAAATAGAGAGAGAGGGAAAAAATCTCTCAGTGGTGTAGAATGGTAAACGAGAACCACTTTCCACCAGACTATTAAAAATACACATTGACTAATTAAAATTTGAATTCCGACTGCGGGGTTATCGATATTTTTATATTTCATATTTTATCATGGGGATCACTTATTCAAAATTTTGTTTAACACGATGAAAAGTCTCAACAGCAAGCTCCTCAGCAGAATAACCAACAAAGAAGTTCCTCCGCTTTAGAAGATACCATCTCTCAATTCATCAAGGTGACCCAAGGAAATTTCGAGTCGATGAAGATTAGCCAAGATCAGAGGGAGAAAAATCAAGACCTTGCCAACAAAAATCATGAAGCCTCAATCAAGAACTTAGAGACTCAAATTGGCCAACTGTCAAGGCAATTCTCTGCTGCTCAAAACAATGGTTTCGAAGGGTCCACTAAAAACAACCCAAGAAATGAAACTTGCAATGCTATAAATTTGAGAAGTGGAGAAGTTCCTTCATCGGAGGTTGTGATGAAGAAAAAGAGAGAACCTAGTGGTGAGGGAGTGAATAAAAAGGGAAATATTGAGGAGGAAGAAAAAAAAGGAGAGTAAGGGAGAAGTCGAAAAAGAGTGGGAAGTAATAGAAGTGAGTAAGAGTGATGAGGAGGAGTTAGTCGAAAATCAGAGGGAGAAAATAAGTGAAAAAAGTGAGAGGGATAAGGAGAGAGCAATTTTAAGGAAGGAAATTGAAAATTCGAGGAGGCAAGCTAAGAAGGACCTCATGAACAATTCGGGTCCTAAAGAAGTATCTCCATATGCCAAGTTACCTTATCCTCGTGCACCAAAGAAGGAAAAAAGCCAAGAGAAGGTGAGAAGCGAAGAGAACACTTTCCGGAAATTCATGGAAATGTTCAATAGCTTACAAATCGACATTCCTTTTGCCGAAGTATTGGAGCAAATGCCTTTGTATGCCAAATTCATGAAGGAATTGTTGACTAAGAAGCGGAAGCCTAAGGAAGATGCGTCGGTATTAATGAATGAGGAGTGTAGTGCTATCATCCAAGCCAAGCTCTCATAAAAGAAGAAAGACCCCGGTAGTTTCACTATACCCATCTCTATCGGGAATATGCACGTGGGGAAAGCTTTTTGTGACTTGGGTGCAAGTATAAATTTAATGCCGCTTAGCATGATGAAGCGCATACCAGGTGCGGTAGCCAAGCCCACAAAAATGCAACTCACTCTTGCCGACCGATCTATCACATACCCTTATGGAATCTTGGAAGATGTATTGGTGAGATGTGCCGAGTTTGTTTTTCCGGCCGACTTTGTGATCCTTGACATGGAGGAGTGTGTGGAAGTCCATGTTTTGTTGGGAAGGCCCTTCTTAGCAACCGGTAGGGCGCTAATTGATGTAGAGATGGGTGACTTAATGTTGAGGCTCAATGATGAAAGTGTGAATTTCAAAGTCTTTGAAAGCATAGAGCCATATGACAAGAAGAAACCTCAATGTTTCCAAGTGGATGCAAGCGAAAGTGTTGTGAAGGATAACACTAAAGATGAGGCAACTAAGCCTATTGTTCCGGAGTTGAAACAACTTCCCTCTCAATGGAAGTATGTGTTTATAGGTGAGAATTCCAAAAATCTAGTTATCATTAGTAGCTCTCTCACTCCTTTGGAAGAAGAGGAATTGTTGAAAGATTTTAAGAAAGACCTACGGGCTTCAACTTTGATGGTACTATTCCATTTATTTACTTGCATAAGGTGAAGCATGAAGAAGAGTCCATACCGGGCGATACGCCATTGGAACCCCATGTTCCAACTTTGGAGGATTTGGTAAAGAAAGAAGTAAGGAAACTAGTTGAGTCTGGAATGGTGATTCCAACTCCAATTAGCCGTAAGAAAGAAGGTAATGTGAAAATGCCCAAGAAGGTTCTTCCCAAAGTTAAGAAAAAGGTTAAAAACAAAGGGAAGAACAATTGGAAGGAGTTCATGAGTCAGCCGATTCTAGAAAATTCGTTGATGGTCGATCACAATGTAATGACTATGCCAGAGCAAAAAAGGAGCCGAGTTGAATCAAATTTGAAGTATCCCCCGTAACTTGGGGTGTTGGACGTCAAGCATCAGGACGTTAAACAAGCGCGTGACCTTTTTGGTCACGTACCGTCAAGCTATTGACGTTAAAGGAGTGCTGCTTGGGAGGCAACCCAAGGTTTTTATTTACTAATTTCTACTTTTAGTGTGCCTTGTTTAAGTTTGCAGGTTAAGCAAAGGAGTAGAGTCAAGACTTTTAGTCATAGAGATAGGCTCAAGACTTTGAGGCCTATTAGCAGCGGGAGCATTCCTATGAGGCAGACTTTGGCCTCGGAGAGAGACGGGATGAGAGCAGATCTTCTCATCAGTGACTCGACAGTTGGTATTTGCTTAATCCCTTGAACTTGCATTTTATCTTGTCTTTTCTAAATGTCTATGTCTGTTTGAAAACTTGTGCACTATTAATACTGGTTTGTTTGAAAAAAATATGAGGTCTGTTAGGTTAGCATTGATTTGATACATCGATTTGTGATTCCCTTGTTGGTTGCTTGTTATGTTTGAATTCTATTAGAAAAGCTGAGGAAATTTCTCAAACATTGACCACTCGATAATCCGGCCAAGCCGTGAGATTTCGAGCCTAAACACTTAATTTTTTTCTTGTTATGAGAGATTCCACAACTTAGCTAATTCTCTAGAACTTGCGTATGTTCTCTTTCTTGATTGATCGTTATGAATATCACACCGAGGCAAGTTGTTTTTACCTTGAGCCTTTTGAAGCCACCTTTTATAATAAATCCTTTGTTAACCCCTTTGAGCCGAAAGAAAAATGTTGTTGTTTGCTGAACCCAAAATTTTCAAAATATGAAAGAAAATAAATGATGATTTTCTTGGAGTTTAGAAACTTAACTAATAAATTCAGCACATAGCTAATCATTAAGTTTGGGGTTGCTTTTGGTATTGGCAACCGAATAAGTTTGGGGTGGGGTACTAGAGAACTGAAAAAGAAAAAAATGATGAATGAAAAGAAAAAAAAAATATGATACAAAGAAAGAGGTATCTCATACACCTCTCGAAAAAAAAGTGATTGAAAAAATTTTAAGTTCTCTAGTATAAACCGCTAAGTGTAAATGGGAGAAAAAAATAATAGACTCATTGTTTTAAAAAAAAAGGTGATCTTGAAAACTCCAAGTTTTTCTGCTTACCATCCAAAAACATCCACCCTTAAACCTTAGCCCCGTTATAACCCTCAAGTTCTCTAAAGGTGTGAATTTATTTGTGTGTCGATCGATTGTAGAATGTTTGCAAGCCTATGGTTGAATAGCTATGACTGTGTCGATTGAGCATATTGAACAAATAAACAGGAGAGAAAGTGAGAGAGTGAAGTGATTATGTTTGGACAATGTTTGCAAAAGGTTCTTGTTTTTCTAATGGCATTCGGTGTGCCAGTAGATTCATGATAGGGATGATCTTTGAAATATGGATTGAAATGTTTCACTTGACTGACCTTGTTGATTTGAATAAACTGTTGAGATAGTGCCAGAATTTCCGATAGATGGAGGTATTCCTTGAGGACAAGGAAAGATTCAAGTTTGGGGTTGTGATGATTTCACGTCATTACGATGTTTCTAACCATATTTCAAGGCATTTGAGGTAGCTTTATAACGTTTTCTGCAATGAAATAAAGAGAAAATAACATCATTACAAGTTGGCTTGAAGCACAAGAAAAAGAAGAAAAATCAGCACAATTTGCATCATGACGTCTGTCTGGTATTATGACCATATCTGGAGTTCCGTAACTCGGAATGACGCGGGACTTGCGGCAAAAGAAAGCTAAGATCAAGAGCTACAACTTTCATTAAGACAAGAAATAGAGTTGACTCTTCCATCTGCGCCGGGGCGCAAATACTGGACAAAAACTGATACATTCTGACTTGTTGCGCTGGGGCGCGGTACAACCCTGCGCCCAGGCGCGGGCGCAATACCTGATTCTATAAATTGAGATTTTCAGTCAAAATTAGGATTACAGAGTTTTCACGGCGAAAAAAGGCAACTTTTCCAGGAACTCAGAAGTGATCAAGCAAGGTTTCTAGTGTGGAAACACATCAAAACCAAACTTGTAATGAATTCTTTTACTCTATTTGATGTTATTTATTTAATTATGAGTAACTAAACTTCTTGATTGGATCCCATGGGGATTCTAATTGTTATTATTCTTGAACCATGTGGTCTCATATGACATGTTAATGAATTACGAAGTTAGTTTCAGTTAATTATCCCTTGTTCTTAATGCTTTACATAAATTGATCACTTGTGTCATGATTTAAATTATTTATTTCCTATGAGAATAGGTATAAATTATCGATCTAGGGATAGTTATTCAATTATCCGTTGTTTAAGAGATTTCAAATTGTTAATTGAGAATTCAAAGGTAAAAGTGCCAAAACCTCAATTGATCATGAATAACCTAAGAGATTAGGGAGTTATGATCAAGGGAGAGGATTATGTACCAAGAGATTGGGCATAGTTACTTTTTTTAATCGAATTGTGAAACTAAATTTGTAAACCTTGTTAACCTGCATGAACTACCAAGATAATAATAATTAGATGAACCGAAAGGATCCAATCGCCTTCTCTTTCTGAGTTAAATCCTATTTTCTTGCCGTTTTATTCTTAAAACCCTAATCCTAATAATCCCCCCCTTTTTATTTATGCAAATTAAATTACGTATGATTTCAACAAATACTTTCGTTTGATTCGGAACAATTCCTGCGGATACGATAATTTTTATACTTACTTTGATACTTCATCAAGTATCAACTTAGAACATGATACAAGTAAAGCAATCATTTTCATCTTGAACAAGACTTTTATAGTCACAGTTACAAATTTAAATTATTTAAGTAACACATCGATGGAAAAAGTAGAAAGAGGAAAGGTAAAAAAAAAATTATAAAAAAAATTAAATAAAGTGTGTTTTTGTGTAACTAAATGATTTAATTTTGTTATTGTCGCTATGCGTGAATTATCTTGTTCATCTACGTGACATGCTCCATTTTAATCATAGATGTGTTATTTATACAACCAAATATTTGACAACTTTGGGGCAACATTTTTGTTTCTACTTCTTTTGAGATAAAAATAATAAAAAAAGAGTAGTGAAGAGAGAGAGTAGAAACATGATGAGAGTATGAGAGAGAGAATTGTCCACAAAGTGGTCCAAAATGGGTTGTACAAATATCATTTCTCTTTTAACCATGTCAAGACAAAAGGTCGATAGTTAAACAATTTGAGGGGATACTCCCCATTATAAACCCCTGTTTTTTTTGTGCCCCTCGTCTTTCTTGTGCACCCCTTATGCTTTATTTTTCACCCTACTCGCTACTTAACCGGCAAGTATGTAAAAACATAATTATTTGTAAAATAACATTTATCAGATAACTAGCAAACTGATTTCGCCTTTTAAAATGCAAACCTAGATAGTGGTTGGTCCCTTGATGCTTGGATTGTATGTTGAAAACACGTTTTCGTAAAAAAATGAAGAGGTTTTAGAGGATTTGGAGTGAAGGGAAAAAATGAAGAGGTTTAAGCATTAAAACATTTCTTTCAAACTCATCAATTATCGTGAGCAGAATGAATTATGAGAGATTTTGTTATTTTGACTTAAAACACGTCGAACTCAACATTATCAACACATTTTCTCTTCCAAGAGAAAGGATTGACTACATATAATTTTCAAGCATATAACCACCAATAATTCTTTTGATATATTGCATTCATTCATGGATATTCGTATCGAGTGTATTCATAATATGAAATGAGAATATGATAATTAATAGTAAAGGGTGTATTTTAAATAGAGAATGGACTATGTTGGGACTTGGAAACTCATTAACACCTCATGAAGTACCATGTCTGAAAATAAGCAAGTAAAGGGACAGATTTGAGTGTGCCAAAATTGTTAATTATGTATATGTACTAGATAGATAGAATACGCAATTGCTGTAATGTTGTAATCAGTAATCACCAACATTATAAGTAGGGAATTACTTTTCGCACTCCCAGCACTCTTTTTCACCCCCCGACTTTCCCATTTTGCCCCTTTCGCTACTTAGGAAGCAATTGTATAAAATTGCAAAAACGGAAACACCGCGGTTCTTATTAGGGATGGGCATAAAAACCCAAAAACCAAACTTGTAAACTGAACTGAACCAAACCATTTAAAACTGAACCAATTTTTTATAAAATTGAACCAAACCATTTGTGAGATAACAGTTCAGTTCACCAGTTTTTTTTTAAAAAAAACTGTGTTAACTGTTAACTGAACCAAAACTGTTAACTAAATCTAAAATCAAAATATAAAAAATTATATGACAGTAAAAATTATAAAAAATTGATTTTTAAAATACTCATCGAGACTAATCCAACAAAATATTATATGCTAATGTTTATTTTTATTTTTGATATGTCAGTGCATAGCTTTGACGATTAATATCTTTAATTGTATGATAGTAAAAATTATAAAAATTTGATATTTTAAAATATTCATCGAGACGAATCCAAAAACATATTATATGCTAATATTTATTTTTATTTATGATTAGAAAAATTGGTTGTTTTACACATGTCAATATATAACTTTGACGATTAATATCTTTAATTGTATGATAGTAAAAATTACAAAAAGTTGATATTTTTAAAATGCTCATCGAGACGAATCCAAAAATATATTATATGCTAATATTTATTTTTATTTATGATTAGAAAAATTGATTGTTTTACACATGTCAATATATAACTTTGACGATTAATATCTTTAATTGTATGATAGTAAAAATTACAAAAAGTTTATATTTTTAAAATACTCTTTGAGACGAATCCAAAAACATATTATATGCTAATATTTATTTTTATTTATGAATAGAAAAATTGATTGTTTTACATGTGTCAATATATAACTTTGACGATTAATATCTTTAATTGTATGATAGTAAAAATTACAAAAAGTTGATATTTTTAAAATACTCATCGAGACGAATCGAAAAACATATTATATGCTAATATTTATTTTTATTTATGATTAGAAAAATTGATTGTTTCACATATGTCAATGTATAACTTTAAAGATTAATATCTTTATTTATGAAGAAATTATCCGTTGGATTTCTAAAAATTGTTGGATGGATCAAATCCATCCATTTAGTTAGATTATTGTTATATTATTATTAATATTAGTTTTTATTATTTTGTCAATTTTGAAAGATTATTTTTATTATCATTTTATTTATGTAAATGTAAAAAAGACAGTTACGATTAACTGGTTTACTGGTTAACCAAACTGTTTGGTTCAATTTATGTTTCTACTAACGGTTCAGTTTGGTTTTTCTGAACTGTAAAAACAGTTCTGTTCAGTTTTTATGCAGTTTTGGTTTTAAACCAAACCATGCCCAGTCCTAGTTCGCATCCTAGAACCTTATAACAGTCCAATTTTTTTGTTCTCTTCACCCTTTTTAAAGTGTAAACTGAGTTTACTCTCTAAGTACTGAACTATGTTTTAGTTTGCATTCTAAGTAGCGTGTGTAATATTTTATACTCAAACTGAACGTTGGCACCCCCCATAGATGAAAAAAAAAAAAAAAAGTTCACTCCTAAGGATGCTAACTAATTCGCTCCCTATGATTTTTTTTTCATGATTTTTTCATTCATGGGGGGTGCCAACGTTCAGTTTGAGTATAAAATATTGACACTCACTAGTTAGAGTGCGAAAAGTGATCGCTTTCTTGATGGCGAGTGGGGGTACTATGGTCATTTCCGGGGGTGAAGAAGGAACCTTGGGGGGTGCAAAAAGTAATTCTTTTATAAGTATAACCCCCTTGTAGTGTACAGAGATGTAGTCATGTACAGCACACTAGAAAACTTTTGCCAAGAACTGGATCATATATAACTTCATAACACTACTTGAAAATCCACTACTAATTTTCCAAATTTATTTCAACAGATAATAAAATAGACTGCAAAACTAGATTGTTATTGGTAGAACTAGAACTGCCCTAAATATCAAATGCTCCCCAATAAAATAGAAGCCATATGTAATACATTCAAATCAACTTAAAATATAAAACATTCTACAAAATTCCAAGGGGAAAATAATTCTAATAAGTAATAATTTACCAAGTCTAAAGTGGTACTGCTTGTCTCCACTATTACAATTTATTCAACTCCTAAGACATAAGTTAGTATCTTGATAGCCAAAATTGCACATCATTTGCATAAGCTATTTCAGGGATTAGTATCAGGATTACTCCAAATCAAAATCTACCACCCTCAGAAATGTGATACAAAATACCGACTTTGCTCCTCTCTGTCCACTTCTTTAATATACCTCACATTTTCCTTGTCTTTAATTTTTCCTCTTATTAAGCAACATTCGTCAAAAACCTTGTGTTTAGAGAAATTATCATTCTAAGTGTTATATTTTGCATTCGTTGCTCATATGTTTTTTAAAAAAACTATTAGATGCTGGCTAAGTTGAACTCGCGACCCCGGCACGGGTTATTTACTACTCCATTCCTAACTATAATAATTTACTTTCTCTTCTTACTCTTCTTTTTTGGAGATGCTATATTTGATAATGCATCTACTTCCACTTTTCCCGGTTTATTTCCTTTCTCTACAAATTCTTTGTTTCTTTTTCTCTTACTTCTTTGCTTTAATAATCCTTTCTCTTCTAGCATTTTCAGTTTCTGTTTTTTCCGCTCTTTAGCTTTCTCTTCAAAGCCGTCATCCATCATCTTCATTTTTGCAACATTATTAGCAGTGAAAACCTACAATGCATTAAAAGTAAAGAAATCATTAGGAAATTATAAAAAAGAAGCCTTATATAGCTCATAATTTTACAATAGCTACAAATCACGAAGAGACGATAAAACAAAATCAAATATACAATACAATTGTTAGACCAAAAAGCTACACCGATAAAAACATACCTTTTTCATGAGTGAAAGCACCTCATTTTCTTTGTATTCAATCATTTCAAGTTGCCTTTCAATAAGGGCCTCTATTTCACGAATGAGATCAACATCATTCTGCCAACATCAAATTTATATGGTGACATGAGGAAATCAATGCAAAGCAAATGTCAGAATCCTTAAAAAATGATGTCATTTAATATATGAAACACCATCAGCACAATAGAAACAGTCCAAACAACGCCTCTGCAAACAGCAAGACCACGTGAAAATATATGGATGCCTTTATGTTACAATGTCATATTGATAATGCTATGCTTAATTCTAGAGCATGCATTCTTCACCAATAAGTGTTGGGTAGGTACTTGTGTATAATAATGTATAACTTCATATGACCCAAGCAAGTAATTATATTATTAATAAAAATGGGTTGGGGCAAAGGGACTCATTGGGATACTGTTAACCCAAAACTACATTTTTAGCGGAGAAGTTGTATTCTCCAAAGCATTTACTAGAGTCTTCACCTTGAAGATCAGATAAAATGAGGGATATTGATGGAAATGAATGTGATACATTAAAATTATTGAAGTTGCCACTCTTTTCTTAATACATCGGATTGAAGGTTGTTCTTTTCATTAATTATGTACAACAAAATGAATGAGATTAATAATGTTGGTGTTAAACTGTGATATCCATAGCTATTATAGTTTCTTAGTGAGATATTTTTTGTCATGTTGAACAATTTAATCAGTTTTTATTTTATGATAATTTGTGTTTTAATCCCTTATGCAAACGGGTCATATACCATTCAGTTTCACCAAATCTGCAATCCGTGTGACAATTCAGTATAAACTTATACGTATGAACCGTCACACGGATGTTTAACCATGTTTAGGCTGGTCCTTCCACAACACCATTATGTAGTTATTATACTTAAGAATAGTTCATGACAAAATATAATATCCAAATATTAGTATTAAAAATATAAGTAGCTACAAGACTCAACATCATCATCACATCTAGATGTTAAAACTTTCAAACTATAATAATCTTGAAGATAGGAAAGATATCAGCAACTAGGAAGAGATTAGTAGTGAATGGTATTGATCATTTCTAGAAGGGGCCATAATTTTAGGTTATAAAGGATGGATACATGAAATTTAAGACCTTATCACCGTAGATATTGATACATTGATGCTTTACTTTATGTGTGTCCTTAACATACTGTATCCTAATTATTTTAAGAAAAGGTGCATCGCTATATCGGATATGTATCGTATCTAAAGCCTAAAATTTCAATTTTTCATCATTTTGTTAGTCATTTTTGTCAATTGAGGATCATGAAAAATTGTGTTTAGTTCAAATTCCCCTACACAACAGTGCTATTGTACCACTATTTCACAAGATTGGTTTTAATATATTTATTTATACATTTGAAAATTAACTTGTAATGTTTAAGAATTTTTCATCTCACCACTACCTAAAGTTTTCGTTGATCCACAGCTGCCGTCAACAAAAACAAAAAAAGCAACAGAATAATCAGAAATGAAGCACCATGACATCTAATTCCTAATTTTCTTGGCTGTTGGTTCTGTTATCTATTTATCTAAGGTGGAAAGAGAAGCAATTTTCAAGATACAGATGGTGCACACTGCACACATAGCAGAGAGCCAGTCAACATGGAATTACAAGAAAAATCAATTTCAAACTCAACTTAAAACAATAGAAAGAGATTTGTAAGGATCCATTTACTTAGAGAAAATATTTTATGTTTGAACTGTCTTTCTCTTTCAGTGTTATCTGTACAAATCTATTAAAAAAAGGAAACAGATTGAAAACAATGTGATACTCTTGTAATTAGAAGTGAAAACGGAAAATTAAAAAAAAAATGTTTGCTCTAATCACAAAAAAAAAAAGTATTTACCTGAGTGACTAGGCTCAAAGCAAGTCCCCCTCTACCTGCTCTTGCGGTACGACCTACACGGTGGATATAATCTCGTGGAAACCTGCAGGTGAGTAGTTGACTTCCATTACATCAAATGCTTCAAAAGTGAACGAATAAAATAACAAAATTGGAAAGGAAAAAAAATTAACCTTGGAACATCATAATTGATAACAAGGTCAACTGTAGGAATATCCAAACCACGACCAGCAACATCAGTTGCAAGTAATATAGGAACCTTTCCAGATTTAAATTCTTGAAGTGCTTCAAGCCTCTGAGACTGTGATCTGTATGAATATAGAGCTGCAACTTCTTGATCAAGCACTTCCAACATTAAATTTAAACGATGACAATCTCTGCAATTTGGGAACTGTTAGAGTATCTACAAAATATGACATGTTATTGCTTAGGATAATCTGTTAGTATGGGATAATTGTCATAAACATTTCCAGTACTAGACCTCAACTTGCACCCTAAGTGTAAGCATGCATGACCCAGAACAACTATACTCCTATATTAGTTGTATTTAATTTTCCAATGTGCAAGAATAACAGTTCAGTTATTGATGGCAATGAAAAGAATAAAAAGCACGCATAGGTTTGTACTGCATAAGCAAACAACCTCCGTTTTCCAACCTATAACTCATGTACATTTATTTTGGCTTAACAGTTTAATTTTACCTCTTGAAATATGATTCAAAATTGTCTTAGAATACAAGTAAATGAAACTCGTCTTTATATTAGCTAGAGAACAGATAGTAGCCAGAGTTGTTTAATCAATATAAATCTGAAAGTGGCAACATAATAGAGTAAGAGGTAAAAACGGCAGACCCTAATAGCTTCCAATAAAAGAGACAGCAAAACTTGGTTATAAAAAACATGGTAGTCAATCGCGTGGGATCCCGGCGGGATCCCGGTGTCTCGGCGCGGCGCGGAGGCCTACCGCTACGGGAAGGGTTGGAGCGGAGCAGCTAGGGTTCGCGGCCGCTCCAGGCGGGTTCTCGGTGGATTGGTGCGGCGCGTGTCGCGGATCCCCTTCCCGGGTCAGGAACGCGTTTTTGTTTTCATGGGTTTTAAGGGTATTTTTGAAATTTTATTGATTTTAGTAAGGGTATATTTGGTTTTTTAACTTTCCTTTGATGTTAACAAAAACCCTAGCCGCACAAACCATTCTCACCATCGTATTCTCTCACCGATCCAAAGCTTCACTTCATCGTATTCTCATCATCGTATTCTCCCTTGCTTCATCGTCTGTTTCTGTTTCTTCTCAAAGCTTCACCTCTGCTACAAGCTCTGTTTCTTCTCGTTTCTTCTTTAATTCTCCAAGCTCTGTTTCTGTTATTCTTTTTTTGTCTAGAATCAAATTATCTTTTTGCTCTAGTTTAGAATTTGTGAACTATGGCATCATCATCTGCAACAGTACCATCATCAAACTCGGAATTGAGTTTTAATTTTTAGTTACTTTGTTAATCTAAGTGTTGAAGACTTGACTTTTCCTTCTTTATTTTGCCTGACTTTTGTTGGTAATTTGGATGTAATGTTTAAGACTTGAGATTTGTGTTTTGAATTTTTTATTTATGAATGTTTTGTGGATTTTTAGATGTTTATTTAATTTTATATTAACTATATATTTATATTTTATAGTATTATTTATATAATTTATTAAAAAAAAAAATAGCGGCATCCCGGCCATCCCGCTCTCCGGGATGCCGCTATCCCAGCTTTGGGGCTGGCCGCTCCGCTCCGGGATCCGGGATTAACTACCATGATAAAAAATTAAAATCATCATCTAGAGAAATACCTGCAAGTAGAGACGAAGACAATTGCAGAACGAATACCCATATCTTTCATTTTAGACAAGATATGCAACAAATATACATCCTTCACCTTTTTAGGGATGAATACAACTTGTTGAGTGAGCTTCTCAACTGTTTTAAACCCTTCATAAGCCTCGAAGGCATACAGCTTATCTTGATAACGCTCACGCAACTTTTGCAGATTACTAGTCGTGGTTGCAGAAAAGAATAGATTTTGGCGGTTTTCTGGTAAGCACTGAAAGATACATTTCAATTCCTCCTGAAACCCAACATCCAAGACTCGATCTGCTTCATCCAAGACAAGAAACTGCAAAAGCAAGTATCAAGTACACAATCATCATAATATGGCCAAGTCTTTTTATAATGTTTTAAAAAACAGAGCAATGCATATATATACAATTACAGTATCCAATTTTGATAACTAACACATGTAAAAGAAATTCTAATCATTGATAGCTTTGTACTCGCTCACTCGAGTCTGTGGCTGTTTGGATTAAGCTTATTTAAGCTAAGCACTTGTGAGGCTATTTGAAAGAGCATACATGTCCATACGCACTTTTCAGTTTATTTCCATACGCACAAATGTAAAATCAATTGCATTAGCAGATCAAAACAAGAGCAACAACACAATAACTTATGAAACAAACATGTCCATAGCCATCTTATAGTTTATATGAAATTAGCAAGGTTTTAAACAGCGGCCGCGGTCATGTTAAGGATTGCGCAATTTCAGCCATTACAGACTGTGTTGCAGATTATGGTCATCGCTGTGTGAATTAATCACAATATCGCACAAATCTTATTAAAATTATTTGTACTATCATATATGTATAACTTAAATTAAAGATAAATGTGAAGTTTTGAACTAAAGACTTAAAAGGAGATAACACTTTGTAATTTATGTACATATTTGTACTAAAAATGTGATTTTTATTCATTTCAATTGAAAAAAACGAAAGTCTCTGTCTATTAGCATTTTGTCGCATCCGTACCGGTGTTTTGTTGCGGCCGTGTCGGCATTTTGGCCCGATTGTTTTTCACTATAAAAATGGCCAAAAACAGTAATGGTAGCTACCTATACCGTATTTGCGGCAAGGGACCGTTTTTTAAAACCTTGGAAACTTCGTATGACTTTTTCTTATAATCTTTTGTTACGTAAATGCATAAGTGTTTATGCTATCAGAGCTTATTATTAAGTTGTCTATCCCAAAATTAGCACATCAAACAAGAGCAACAACAACACAATCAACTAAATTCATCATGATCATTATTAATTACCTTAGTCCTAGCGAAAACAGGAGCAATTTCAGGATTATCCTTAAGCAAAACATTAATCCTCCCAGGAGTAGCAATAACAAGATGAGGCCTAGCAACCAACTCCTTCGTCTGTGTAAGCATATCCATACCACCAACAACCACCGCAATTCGGTTCGTAACCGATGATCCAAGAGCATGAAACTGATCTTTCAACTGAAATGCAAGCTCACGAGTCGGCGTAATCACAAGAGCAAACACACCAAACGGATGCTCGTCTAGTCGCTGAAGAATCGGAAGCGCAAAAGCCGCCGTTTTACCGCTACCAGTCTCATCAATTCCAATCACATGACGACCTTCTAGAATCTTCGGGATGCAGTACTGTTGGACGCGACGTGGAAATTTCATTCCAAGCTCTTTGCATGTTTTGACTGCCCATTCGGAGAGGCCGAGATCGGAGAAGGTTGTTGTGGCAGTGTTTTCGGGGTTGGATTTAGGGTTTTCATGGGTAACGACGTCGTTTTGAGGGGTTTGGGTTTGGGTTTGGGTTTGGGGATTAGGTTTGGTGAGAATGGAAGTGGGGAGTGAAGGGTTTGTTGAGGGTTTGCGTGATGGTTTGAAGAGTGGGAAGTTATGTTCTACTAAGTGTTGTGGTTGCTCCATTCATGAATGCCAAAGAACAAAACAAAGAAAATGTGGGTTAATTGAAGAATGTGGCTGCTGAGTAATGAAGGAAGAAGGAGGCGGATACAGTGACCGGAAAAAAAAAAAAAAGGAGGTGCAAATTTAGGTTTTTAAGTTGTGAGTTTGGGTTCGGCTCTTAATAAAACATAAATAAAATTTATTTTTTAAAAAAAAAAAAACAACTTTACAATTTATAAGCTAGTTTATAACCGACTATCATGTTTTAAAAATCAAATCGGATATACAGTTTGAACCGGTTGAATTAAGAGTTGGAGGATTATCAATTTAGTTTTATTATTGGATCAAATATGTTACTGTATTGAATTGGTGGAAACTGAAGCGACTTGACTGTTTTTTAACACCAACTTGTTCAAAGTTTATTAATTATTTTAAAAATAAAAACGACATTATTTTAACTTTATTTTTCAAAATTAAAATTAGAAAGTCAGAGAGTGAAACTGAGAACTGATACGATTCATACGAATATGAGAATTAGATTTTGTTCAAAATTTATTTGGATTTGTACTATCTTGTTGCGAGTGTGTCGACCTAATTTAAAAATTGAATTTAAAGATGAACCTGTGTAATTACTATATTTTGAAATTTTACATTTTTTAGATGTCATAATTTTTTCTAACAACGAGTCATCCAGTTTAAACCGGATTAATATCTATATAGTTTTATTATATAGACTGACTTATTCAACCAAGTTATTTAATTTTATCTGATTTAATCATGTGGTTTGACCAATAACCGAGTAGCCACACCGATTCAATGACTGGTATGGTTTTTAAAATAATAACTGGTGAGTTTATAATGAATAGTTTATACTGATATGATTTTTTGTGTTTTTGTATTGCAGAATTTGGTGGATATAGTTTTGTGGAGAAAACTCTCCTAAATATATTTTTATATGAAGAATATTCAAGTTCTTATTTTATTCATCATGCTTATGGCTCTATATATAGAGCTACAAATAAAACAAACTTCTAAATCATATCTTTTTAAAAAATAAACTGATCCTATACATATAAATATTAATCAAATCCTTAAAATTCTAAATAGAAATATAAATCATAAACTCTAATATTATTTTATTTTAAATATAAATCTAAACTATATTTAAATCTAAAATCTTCAAAAGATATTTAGACATATTATTCTCAACACTCCTCCTTGACTGAATATCTTTTGTGCGTATCCAATCTGAGCTTCTTGAAAATTTATTCTTCTTCTTCTTATCGCAAGCTTTTTTTTTTTGAATCTATAATACTTTGATTAATTCAAAAAAACCAAAAGTACAAGGCGATCGCTAGGATCCAGCCCAAGAAGTCAAAAGTAGACAATAAACCAAATAAACGGCCTAGTACATCATAAGCTTGGCTAAGTGTGTCCTTAACTTCCTATTGGTCCAACCTCTATAAACTATAGTATCTATTATTCTCTCCTCAATATGTTTTTTCTGTACAGCATTACCAAAACTAATATCGTTTCTATATCTCCAAATTTCATAAGCACTTTCAGTAAAGGCCAACTTCAAGATTTTAGCATGACCACCCTTACCTTTAGTTCGCTGAATAATCCAGTCCTTTTCTTGACGCCACCCCAAAGGATTATGATCAATCTGAATCCAATCTAAAATTTTCCTCCAAATACTCTTTGTTTCATTGCAAACAAACAACAAATGTTGTTGTGTTTCATCAGCACTACAGAAGCAGCAACTAATTGCATCAATAAGACCATATTTATGTAATCTCTCACGAGTAGCCAACCTCTCATTACAAGCAAGCCAAAGGTTGACAAGAGCTCTAGGACGGGCCAAGTTACCATAGAACAGATTTCTCCAAGCAACAGTTTGAGAGCTATCATGAAAAGCCAAATACATCTTTTTCATATTAAACTTAGGGGCATTAATCATCTCATTCCACACCCGGATCTGTTGGATACCATCCCGCTGCTTCATTATAGCCTTCATAATCCAGGAGGCATTATTCGGAACACATGCCTCCATAATGTTCTGATTTTTTATGTAGTATGCATGGATCCATTTCTCCCAAAGGCTATCTGATTTACCACTCAAATTCCAAAGCAACTTCAACAAAGTAATACGATTCCACATCTCTAAGTCAATGAGATTTAGACCACCATTACGCTTAGGTTGACAAACAGTTTTCCAAGCAACGGGGGCTTTACGGCTCTTCTCTGTGCTGCCGGTCCAAAAGAAAGTCCGACAGATGGAATCAATCTTGTGAATTACTTTTTTGGGGAAGGGCAAACATTGTAACCAGAAATTTGCCATAGAAAAAATCACACTTTTGAGAAGTTGGATTCTCCCTGCATAGCTAAGGAGTCTAGAACTCCAATGAGTAATTCTCCCAACAATTCTATCAATCAAGTCCATGTAATTGTGCATAGCTAATTTCTTGGTTGTCATTGGAATCCCAAGGTATCTGAAAGGAAGCTTACCTTCTTCAAAACAAGTGATTCTTTCGATGTCATCTTTAGTGCTTTGGTCTACACCACCAAAGAAGATGCAACACTTGGCAGGGTTGACTTTTAGACCAGTTGATTTGGAGAACTTGTCAAAGGTTTCCATCATAATTGCTATAGAGCCTTGATCACCTCTAGAAAATAATAAAAGATCATCAGCAAAGCAAAGATTAGTTAGGCCAAGGTTCTCACATTTGGCATGAAAATTGAAATTGTGGTTCTTTTGCATCCTTTGAAAGCATCGGTTCAAATACTCCATCATGATGACAAATAAGAGGGGGGAGATAGGGTCCCCTTGGCGAAGGCCACGATTAGCTTTCATAATGGTGGTGTAGTTCCCATTGATATTGAACCTGTAAGAAACAGAAGTCACAGCTAACATGATCCAATTAGTAAATTGATTTGGGAAACCAATCTCATTAAGAACACATTCCATAGCTTTCCAATCGACAGTATCATAAGCTTTCTGTATGTCCAGTTGCATCATACACCTAGGGGTACCCCCTTTTCTATTGTACCCTTTAATCAACTCATAAGTCAACAGAATATGATTATGAATAATCTGACCTGGTACACAAGCAGCTTAGTTCTGACCAACAATGCTTGTCATCACCTCTCCCATTCTTTTGGTTAGGATTTTAGAAATTATTTTGTAGATAGTGCTACAACAAGATATAGGCTTGTATTCCTTGATTCGTTTCGCCTCTTTATACTTGGGGGTCAATGTAACTAAAGTGCAGTTAGCAGCCTTGTACAATCTACCATTATCAAAAAAATCATGAACAGCTCTCAAAACATCTGGTTTCACTATTTGCCACGCTTTTTTGAAGAAGTAAGCTCCATAGCCATCAATCCCGGGAGACTTTAGATCACCGATACTCTGCAAAGCACACTCAATTTCTTTCTCTGTGATAGGAGCAGTTAGATTGTGTCTTTGTTCATTACTAAGTTGGGGACCATCTCTTGTAACACCCAAACCCATTACTGCCTTTACTCTGGCTTTAAAATTCTTTTTCAAAAACGACGCAGCAGATGGAATAAAGATATAGACTTAAATCAATTGATTGGTAAAATGTTGGTTCGAGATATTACACTCCTCGTAACAAAATAATACTATTGTATTTAATTTAATAAAATCTTGTTTATACAAATTATTGAATCAAATAATGTATTCTTTAACTATACAAAACAACCTAGATAAGTAGGCTTTATATAAATATAAAACCCCTTTTTCCCGTGTCACAATCAGAGCGGAGCTTCACCGATGACTCATACGAAGATAACACACAACCTGAGAAATCTGGACCCAAACCAGTAAAACACACAAAACGAAGAGTTAGATTACATAATCAAATAAAATCATAAGCATAAAGTACGCTTACTACCACATGAGTTTATCAAGTATAATCTAACCCTATCATACCAATCTACTCTTAATCAACACATATGAATTAAGATTTAATACATCAAGGTAGAATATAAGCATTCATAAACATTTATATTCACTCTAGTCTTATCAACAAAGACAATTAATCACACAAGAATATATTCTCAATCTTAGTTCAATTATGAAATTTATGAGGCATCAACACATAGAAGTACCATTTAGAGTTAATAAACATCTAACACTTCAATTAAGTCTTAACACATATAGACAATTCATCAACAAATCCGATTAATGTCACATATCAATTATCACACAATATGCACATCATCCTAATGCATCTAATGCCACAAATCATGCTATGTCACTCTAGACATATCTAATGCATGTGGTACCATTCTTCTTTATTAGAGTATCTCACCTCTAATATCCTTCTTTATCGGATAAATATAATCTGATATCCTTCTTTATTGGAATATCCAATATCCCTAATATAATTCATGAATGCATGTATGTTCATGAATATTCTCACACAATCATTTTAATTAGCATTAAGCTCTTCCTTTACTAATGTGGAACACTATCCAACATTACTTCTTTATTAAGATAACACATACCTTAATATTCTTCTTTATTAGAATAACATAATTCTAATATCCTTCTTTATTAAGTTGATTAACACCTTAATATACTTCTTTGACATTTTAACAAACATCATCAACACAATCAACAACAATTATATTCCACAAATATAATCAACAATTCATCAATACATCATTATTCATCAACAAGAAATCAATCATAGTTAAAAACACTTAATTGCATGTTATGATACCATTAATCCATGTTACAAGTGCCTAATTACACTTTAAAACATCCACAAAATAAGTCAGACCCAGTACTGGTCGCTGAGCGAAGACTGGCGAGCACTGGCGAGCACAAGTCAGACAGAAACAACTTCTGGCGAAAATCAGCGAGCTAGTCGCTAACGCTCGCTAAGCGAAGGCCTCCTGACAGCAATATTCAGCATCGCGATTTCTAACTCAAATCGACCCAAAAACCCATTTTTGATGTTCCAGATCCCAAAAGAAGTTGTTTTCAAGTGTAATACATACATATAAACACAAAAGGACGGTTCATTTCACCGATTTACAACATATACATCAAAAAAGTAATGATTTATCATTTTTACTCAAAAACCACAAAACTCATTGTTCTTGAACAAACATCTGCAAATTCCCATTTTTCCCCATTAAATTCGTTCATACATCATGGTACAAGTATATTAAACATGTTATGAACAATTCCTACAACTTTCTTTAAGAAATTCCTTCCAAGTCCCAAAAGAAAATGAGTGTAAAGAGTTTGGGAACGGAGAAATCGACATTCTCCCCTCTTTAGAATCACTCGGGATTATATAATCTAACTCTCTTACCTTAATCCGACGAAGGCTCGACGATTACTCTTGATCTCTCTTGCTCAAGCTTGCCCTAGCTCCCTCTCTTCTTCCTTCTCTCTTCTTTCTCTTCAAAGTCACAATTGTGACACTTTCTCTCTCTAAGGGCTTCATATAGCGCCCCCTACCTTGTGCCAAGGCCCATTGGGCCTAAAGCCCACTAACACGGCCCAACTCGCGTAAACTCTCATAAACTCGTGCGTTAACTTAAGTTTCGCGATAAAATTAATTATCCGACACTATCGACTAATAAAATATTCTATCTCACTAACATAAATAATTAGACATAAAACGACGAATAAATAAATTGGGATGTTACATCTCTCATCACAGTAATGTCAACGCCATTTAAATCATTATCTGCAGTGCCCATGAGCTTATTGTAGAAACTCAGTACCTCTTCTTCAATATCCTCTTGATTCGTTAGTTGGGTGCCATCCTCCTTTTGCAGCACATTAATACTCTTTAAAGTTGTCTTAGTTTTGATTGAGGCATAGAAGTATCTATTATTGCCATCCCCCAATTTTAACCAATCCAACTTTGATTTTTGCTGCAGAATTTTTTCCTCAACTTCCTGCCAATTGAGAAGGTCATCATTGCATTGTTTAACCGCATCAATTTTGTCTACATTCATTCTATCCATCCCAAGATCCGTTTGAGCCTTACGGAGCTTCTCTCTAGCATTAGTGATTTCCCCCTTGACATCAGAGAGGGGCTTGCTGATGTCCTTTAGGATAGGTTGCTGCCGTTGAAGCTTCTTCCACAACACATACATGGGTCTGCCAATGATTTCTCTATGCCAACTCGTAGCTACTACATGCAAAAAACCATCTAAATCAGCAGTACTGTTAAGGAATTTAAACTGGGATTTTATTTTTCTCTTTGTACCTCCAACACTATTCAAACATAAAAGAGCATGGTCAGAAACACTAGGGTGCATGACAGTGAGGGTGTAATCCTTTTGAAGCTAATCTAAATTACCAATCACTCTGTCAATTCTAGAGTAAATAGCACAATCTCGTTGTTTATTAGACCATGTGTAGTGATCCCCCATGCTATCCATCTCATACAAGCTAGTAGTGTTCATCATAGTGCTCAAATCACTATATTCTGCTTCCATGACAATTCTGCCTCCAATCCTGTGTTGGCTCTTCAACACATTGTTGAAATCACCCATCAGGAACCATGGTCCTTGTTGTTGACGATGGATAGTTTCAATGTCTTTCCATAACTTTTTCCTACGCTCAAGTTGATTTTGTGCATAGATTGCTGTCATCCAAAACATCCAGTCCCCTTTAGAATCATACACACCACAATGAATCATCTGATCAGTCTCACTAATCTTTTTGATGTTTACAATATTGTCATTCCAAACAATCCAAATTCTACCATTTTCATGCTTATTGTAATTATCTAAATAGTTACCTCGTAGCTTTAACCTCTTTCGAATCTTTTCAGCTTTGTTGCACTTCACTCTTGTTTCAATAAGGATCGCAATGTCAGGGTTTAGATTCACAAGACGGGAGCTAATCTCTCTAATCTTCCCTACTTTATTGAGCCCCCGCACATTCCAAGCTATGATCATGGGACATCCTCATGAAACACTATGGCATTCTCACCAAGTGTTTCAAAACCATTCCCACAAATGAGTGCTTCTGCTGATGCTGACTTTTTCCCCTTATCACGTCCGCCTTTGCTCACTTTTGTCCATTCACCATTATCTAGATCATTGTTTTTGGAGGATATAGTTCTTGTAGGAGTTACTACCCGCTGATTTTCAGACATGTGCTCTTCATTCACTTCCTTTGGTATAGTCTTGGGAATCCATGTTTTCACTGGACCTTTCTTTACTCCACATTTATGTCCAAACTTTTGACATTTGTCACAGAAAATTGGCTTCCATTCATATTCGACCGGCTATTTCAATTTTCCCCCTTCTGAGTCTGTAATGGTGATCTCCTTAGGTAGTTCTTTGGTAATATCAACCTCCACCAATAGTCTCGCATAGGATATTCGGAATTTGTTAGCAGTGCACTCATCAGTAACAAGTGTCTTTGTGCATGTGGACTTTATGGTAGAAACATTGCATTTGTTATGACTTTAAGGTAGTTTTTCACAAGCATATTTATTATCCTCCTTAACTTGAAATTTCTTCAAAGCACCTGAATCTTCACGATCTTCTTTGAATTTTAAGTTCTTTTTTCTCTTCAATAATATGATCAATCTTCATCAAATCTAAAAACAAATCTCTTGCCTTTAATCTGAGATGTGATCACTTCTTTATTGTTTTTATCTTTAATCACACAATTTTTATGTTCAAATATCACTTTATAATTTTTCTCCAACAACTGAGCAACACTTAAAAGATTCTGATTAATTTCAGGAACATATAAACCATTGGAAATTTGTTTCACACCTGCATGAGTTTTAATTCAAATTGTTCCAATGTCTTCTACTGCAATTTGTTCTTCATTCCCAATTCTGACTCTGGAAATAGAAGTTTTATTGAGCTCTTTAAAAAAATCTCGATCATAAGTCAAATGGTTTGTGCAACCACTGTCAATGAGCCATTCTTTTGATGGTTTGTTGGTTGTAAAACCTGAGATTGCAAGTAACAGTTCCTGGTCTTATTCTTCATATTGTTCCTGAGCAATGTTAACATCTCCTTGTTGTTGTTGTTGTTGTTGTTGTTGTGATGTGCATACTTTCATCATATGACCTAATTTACCACACTTTTCACACTTTGCATCAGGCCTCCACCATCAATTCTTTGGTCGGTGAGTATCCTTTTTGCAATGAGGACATGGTTTATGTTGGTATTTCTTTCCAAAACCTTTGGCTACAAATATACCTTCTATAGTTCTTTCTTCTCTCATAAGTCTTCTTTGTTCTTGCGCCTGCAATGCATGTAATACTTCTGGAAGAGTGATTTTACTCAAATCTTTTGTGTTCTCCAAGGCGGCTATAGAAGCTTCATATCTTTCAGGTACCGTTACAAGGATTTTTTCTACAATTTTGGAATCAGAAAATTGAGTGCCTAGTAATCGTACATTATTAGCAATACCCAATAATTTATCAGCGTATGTCTTGATTGTTTCATCATCCTTCATTCTTTGTAACTCGAACTCTCTCAAAAAATTCATAACTTGCATGCTTCGAATCCTTTCATCTCCTTTATATTATTTTTTTCAGGTAATCCCAAATTTCGTTTGGCGTTTTGAGAGTCATGATTTTAATAAAGACGGTTTGTGAGACACTTGCAAACAAACAAGTCTTTGCCTTTGCCCTCTTGGTTTTTCTTTCTTTATGAATTTGCATCTGTGCTACTGTGGGATCTTCTGGTAACGAAGAAACATCGCAATCATCCTCCACAGTTGCCAATAGATCTAGAGCATCTAAGAATGCTTCCATTCTCACCGCCCAAAGATCATAGTCTTCTCCATCAAAGATCGGAGGAGCAACCTTCGAAAAATCCATATTCACAGGTCCTTATGAACGTTGGCTCGGATGCAGGGCAGGCCCAATATATTATGTGGCCTAAAGCGAATATTAAAATGAGACCTTAAATTATTATTTTTTTAAAAAAATTAATTAATTTTACAAAGGTACTGATTATCTATATTTATTTAAATAAATGTATTGTGTAAAAATATTATATTTTCAGATATTTAAACATAATAATATTAATACAACTAAAATATGAAATAGGAAAGAAAAAAATGATTGAACTTTATTTTATGTATGTTTTATACTTTTATTGCATAATTTAACTCTAATTTAATGTTTTTTTATTTCAAAACATCTATATTACCAAAATTTACCTAAATTGTAGATTCAATATTAATTTTTTAATTAAAGATAGAATATTTATATTGTATAATATTAAATTTAAGTTAAAAAGCAACTTTATTTTTAAAAGCAAATTTTAAAAAAATATACATATGGCAGAAGTTTGTAATAATTGTTTTCAAGTCTCTTTGTATTATAGGATACAATAGTAAAGCATTGTTTTTCATCATAATAAAGAAAACTTATGGTTAGTTGAAAAGAAAAAAATAAGAAGAATTGAACAAAATTTGCTATAAGTGTGATTCGAGCCTGGAACCTCCTTGTAACAATCTGGACATGCGCGCCAGATGTGATACCAAGTTATACTGATATATTTGTACACGAGACCTATTTATAATATAAATTAAAAAATTTGGAGGCCTAATAGACTTTAAAAAAGATCGATTTTTTGTGAGGCCTAAAGCCCTAACTTGGGCTGCTTGTAGCTTGGGGCGGCCCTGCTCGAATGCCACTGATATGGTTTTTTGTGTTTTTGTATTGCGGAATTTGGTGGATATAGTTTTGAGGAGAAAACTCTCCTAAATATATTTTTATATGAAGAATATTAAAGTTCTTATTTTATTCATCATGTTTATGGCTCTATATATAGAGCTACAAATAAAACAAACTTCTAAATCATATCTTTTTAAAAAATAAACTAATCCTATAAATATAAATATTAGCCAAATCCTTAAAATTCTAAACAGAAATATAAATCATAAACCCTAATATTATTTTATTTTAAATATAAATCTAAACTATATTTAAATCAAAAATCTTCAAAAGATATTTAGGCATATTATTCTCAACAATACATGGTTGTTTTTTGGCCTTCAGCATTGCTTACACTAAAAAAATTATCATGAGATATCTCCATGTAAGATTTACACTACCGTTTGATATTTTTCGATAAGAATTATACTACTAGTTGATATCTTCCGGTAGATAAAGGGACGTGAGAGGGATTCTAATCAATTTAGGGGAGCCAAGGAAAAATTTGACATGTTAGCCATAGTTGTTAAAAAAAAATTAGGGGAATTAAGAGCCTTAAAATATCATGTAATCAATAGGAGAAAAATAAATGAGGTTGCTCGTATTTTAGCAAAGGTAGTCTCATCTATAGTTAACTCCCCACTTGTTCATTGATGTACCAACATGTATTTCTCATTTGACTAATCTTAATACTAAATTTGCACATAATCTTTCCTAAACTATTGTTTTTTGTTCAACATTCTTCGTATTGATCTTAAGGCTTTTATTATTAAATATGTTTTTGGTCCTTAAAAAATTATTAACTTTTATTTTTTGTCCCTATAAAAAAAAGACCAAATTTTATTTTTGGTCCCTATAAACAAAAGTGATATCTTTTAGTCCCTGCAATTTTTTTATACATGCATTTTTGGTCGTGCTTTTTTTTTCAAAACTTTAAAAATTGTTTAATTATCCTTAATTTTTTAAATTCATTAATAATTTTTTTCACGCATGTTTAGATTACTTTAAAAAGTTTCTTTAAAAAATTTAAAATTTATTAAAATGAGAATAACTAAATTAGAAATTTTTAAGATTTCAAAAGATAAAAGTAACGAAAATCTTGACTTAGAAATGAAAATTTGAATTTTTTTTTTCAGGTTATTTTTATAATGTTTTAAACATATCTGTAAAACAATCATTCAAAAATACAAATTTATAGTAGTGATTAAAACTATATTCATAATAATTTTGTAGAGACCAAAACATGTCACTTTTTGTTATAAGGACTTTATTTTTAGGCTTAATTCAATATTTGGTCCCTTATGTTTATTTTATGTTTTAACTTGGTCCCTTATGTTTTAAAAGTTTCAATTTGGTCTCTTATGTTTCCGCAGTTTGCATAAGTTGGACACTTCCGTCAGTTTTGATGTTTCCACCATTTTAATTGAACATGTGTCCAAGTGTCCAGGTGTCCACGTGTTGTTTCTCCACGTATGCAAATCGTCTGTCACATGCGACAAAACTGACTGAAAGGACCAAATTGAAACATAAAATAAACATAAGGACCAAATTGAAACTTTTAAAACATAAGTTACCAAATTGAAACCGAAAATAAACATAAGGGACCAAGTATTCAATTAAGTCTTATTATTATTGTAATTTTTACATGGACTGATGAACATATATTTTCACTCATATATTAATACGAAGACAATTTTTTTCCCCATGGAACATGTATTTCTATTCATATATATGAGTTTCTATTTTTTTGTAATTTATATTATTATTGACTATATTTCTTTCTTTTTTTACATATATTATTGACTATATTTCTACTCATATATTAATACACACTTTTTAAAAAAAGTTAAACTCGAGTTTTATTACCATCGAAATTACTCATCATACTATTTAATGACATAATAACAATTTTCTCTAATGACTTTATGGGTATTACAAAGTTTTTTAAATGACCAATTTTCTTGATATATAAAATCTACTTATTACAAGTTTACTAATTATTATAAGATAAAACTTGTGTAAAAGAAAATTATTTAGATAAAACTTTTTTTTTTGACAAATTTATTTAGGTAAAACTTATCTATTGCATTGTTGGTACTATTTTTTACTAAAACTTATCCTCAATTTTATTTTGATTTTCAATTAAACTTAGAGTTAGAATAAAATAAACATGCGACAAAACTGACTGAAAGGACCAAATTGAAACATAAAATAAACATAAGGACCAAATTGAAACTTTTAAAACATAAGTTACCAAATTGAAACCGAAAATAAACATAAGGGACCAAGTATTCAATTAAGTCTTATTTTTATTGTAATTTTTACATGGACTGATGAACATATATTTTCACTCATATATTAATACGAAGACTATTTTTTTTCCCATGGAACATGTATTTCTATTCATATATATGAGTTTCTATTTTTTTGTAATTTATATTATTATTGACTATATTTCTTTTTTTTTACACATATTATTGACTATATTTCTACTCATATATTAATACACACTTTTTAAAAAAAGTTAAACTCGAGTTTTATTACCATCGAAATTACTCATCATACTATTTAATGACATAATAACAATTTTCTCTAATGACTTTATGGGTATTACAAAGTTTTTTAAATGACCAATTTTCTTGATATATAAAATCTACTTATTACAAGTTTACTAATTATTATAAGATAAAACTTGTGTAAAAGAAAATTATTTAGATAAAACTTTTTTTTTTTTGACAAATTTATTTAGGTAAAACTTATCTATTGCATTGTTGGTACTATTTTTTACTAAAACTTATCCTCAATTTTATTTTGATTTTCAATTAAACTTAGAGTTAGAATATAAGTGTTCCCTAATTTAATATAACAACGTGTAAACCTTCACTAAAGAGTGAGATGGAACACTAGAATGAGAGTGAACATCAAAGAGAGAGAAAATACGACTGATAGAGACTAAGAGAGAGGGAGAGGAAACTACGATTGAGATATAGGAATACGGCTGAGAAATTATAGCAAATTATAGTTTTTTTTTTTTGGTCTTAGATGAAGTGGTAATCCACTGAAATTAAACTCACACACAACTGTGAGGTTCCGGGTTCGAACCAGGGTCATAACGTCCGGCCTAGCAATTTCGGCATTTGCCACTTGAGCTAGAACTTCTATACAGCAAATTATAGTTTTGCTTAACACGATTGAGAGATATAAAATGACCTCATTAATATATGAATTAAGGAGCATATTACTTTAGTGTTGTGGGTCCTCAATAGAAACTTAACCCAAATACTTAAAATTGTTTTGTTTTAAATTTAACTAGTGTGCGACCCCGTGCTAAGCACGGAAAATAAAATAACTATAAAACTAAAATAAAAAATTTATTGTAAAATAATTTAAGGTTAATTTTTAGAAATTAGTATATATTTACATTTTTTTACATATAAGTTAGCATAATATTAAATAATTAAAATTGGACCGGTCCATCGATTGAATGGACAACGGGTTTGGACAATTTCAAAAAATTGAAGAGAGTAGCTTTTAACTGTGTTAATTTTAAATCATATTTAATATGAAAAAAATGTTGGAAAGTCACATGATTTTATAGTTTTGAAGTTTTAACGTGAGTTAGATTGATAAGATAAGAAAACAAAATATATTTGACAAATTAAAAAATACTATAGTAAATGATCACCCGTATAAACTACTAAAAAAGGGTGGTTATACAGGGGATAGTATTTTAAAAAATGGGTAGTAATTTATTCCGCTAAATCACCCCATGTATAGTAAATGATCACCCCGCTAAATCGCCATGTATAAATTACTAAAAAAAAGTTATATTAATATATGAGTAAACATATAGTTTCATATAAACTACAAAATAAGACCCCCATATAAGTTACAATAAAGTAGACTCTAGTATTAATATATAAGTATAAATATAGGGGGCATATAAATTATAAGAAAAAAAGCTCCTCTTATATGAGTATAGTATAGGACGTCATATAAATTATAAAAAAAAAAATCCTTTATATTAATATATGAGTATAAATGTAGACTCGCACGCATGTAAATTAGAAAGAAATTAATAGGCCACGTATTAATTTGTGAGTATAAATGTGGCCTCGTATAAATTACAAATAAAAATAAAAATAGGCCACTTATATTAACATGTGAGTATAAATATATAGGTTTTTGATGCAATTATAAATAAACAGGCCCCGTATTAAAATTAAAATATGAGTATAAATATAAGTATCATATAAATTAAAAAAAATAATCCCTCAAATTAATATATGAGTATAAATATAGGTCCTGTCTAAATTACAAAAAAAAAGACCCCGCCGTATTATTATATGAGTACAAATATATGTCTCTTATAAATTACAAAAAATAAAATAAAATAGATTCATGTATTTTATTAATATGAGTACAAATATAAGCTCTCATGTTATATCATATGAGTATAAATAGGATCTCATATTAATTTATGACCGTAAATATAGGTCTCATATAAATAACAATAAAATAAAATAGGCCTTGTATTGTACCAAAAAAAAAATAGGCCTTGTATTAATATACATGATTAAAAATATAATCTCAATATAAATATAAGTGCCCGTATTAATATATGAGTATAAGTATATGCCTTGTTTAAATTTTTAAAAAATAGGGTCTCATATTAATATGAGTATAAATATAGTCACAATATAAATGACTCGGGAAAAAATAGGCCCCCGTATTAATATATATTAATATAAATACATATTATAAATTACCAAAAAAGAGCACTTTATTAATATATGAGTACTAATATATACCCCGTATAATTGTTTTTTTAAAAAATATATTAATATTTGAGCATAAATATAGACTACATATAAATTAAAAAAAGTACACATAAATTATAAATATTTTCCTGTATTTCTTTAATAATATTAAATATAGAACACACAATACCGTCATATTATATTGTATTCATTTTATTTTATTAATATAATAATTTTTTTTTGTTTAAAAAAAATTATGTGTATTTTTGTCGGACGCCATGATCGGGGTTCGAACCCTGGTCCCTCCACTATGTGTGTGAGTTTCTAACGACTTGTCATTTTGTATATCTACAAAAAAAAGGTAATATTTTTTTATTTTTTCCTTTTTAAAATTACATGAAAGTAAAAATAATTTATTTGGGTTTTCAAATTATATGAATTTGAAATACAAAATAATATAAATTATTTCCTTTTTAAAGATGTGAATTAAATGCAATAGTATTATATTAGATTTTGTAATAAAAGTCATGTGCATAGGAGGATTGATGGATAGATATATTATCTTCTCAAGAAAGGAAATAATCTTATAAGATATTAACCAATTAAATGTTAATTAATAATAATTATCCGAAAATCTGATTTCATTGTTCTTGTATTAATATATTATTATTTTATTTTATTTTTGGTTTTCATCACCGGTATTCGATCTACGGATCGCCTAGTCTGGTTTGAGGGTCAATTTGGCATCACATGGTTCCATCCCCACACAATCACATCGTAGTTTTCCCTATGAAGTCGAGCGTCAATCACCACTGAACCAACTAATAATTATTATACTTTATTATTTTTGTATCTTTCAATTCAATCTCAAAGTATCTTGATCTGTAAATGTTAATAATTTAATATTATTGTTTTTAAAATATTATTGATATATTCATAAAACGAATCATTAATTATTTATATTTTTGTGAGAGGATAAAAAATATTATATTATAGAATGGCATCAAATGACACTAAAATGATAAACTTAGTTTGATATCAAATCTCAAATTTTAATTATATAGCTTTGTAGAAGAGCAAGAAGATTAATTTCATCTATGGATACTATATGATGCTCACGCCAAATATAAATTGATTGATGGGATTTTGTTTATGACATTACCAGTCTTCTACAAAGCTATGCAATTAAAATTTGAAATTCACTAATTTTGCCCAAATCAAATTGAAATTCAGGACATCAAAGATTGAATTTCAAACAATTTTTCATAGTGTCCATAGGTGAAATTAATCTTCTTGGTATTCTACAAATCTATGCAATTAAAATTTGAAATTCACTAATTTTGCCCAAATCAAATTGAAATTCAGGACATCAAAGATTGAATTTCAAACAATTTTTCATAGTGTCCATAGGTGAAATTAATCTTCTTGGTATTCTACAAATCTATGCAATTAAAATTTGAAATTCATTAATTTTGCCAAAACCAAATTGAAATTCAGGACATCAAAGATTGAATTTCAAACAATTTTTCATAGTGTCCATAGGTGAAATTAATCTTCTTGGTATTCTACAAATCTATACAATTAAAATTTGAAATTCATTAATTTTGCCAAAACCAAATTGAAATTCAGGACACCAAAGATTGAATTTCAAACAGTTTCTCATATAGTTCTTGTTTACGTAGTTATTATAAATAAAGAAGGACAACAATACATAGATGATAACAATATTCATGCGAATCATGACATTTTTCCACCCATTTACTAAAAAATGCCGTGAAAATTTAAATCTTCAATATACACGTTAAATTCCTAAGTTTTTATATTATTGTTACAATAATATAACTTTGAGATTAATAATGTTCTTATTTTGTAATTTTCTTTACATATATATCCAACCAAAAAAAAGTCCAAACATATCCATAACTTTTTATCATTTTCTTGTACTAATAATAACTTCTCTTCTTCGATTGGTTCTTCTTTTCCAAAATGCTTCACCCGATATATTTAATCCTGTATCCATCATTTCTACACATAAAACCAATCACCACATTATATCAAGTAACTCAATAAAATATAGAAACCACAATCCAATAAAATAATTATAAACCAAAAATATCTACTGCATCACGTACGGTGTTGTGATTCAAAAATAACTAAAATAACACATGTGTGAGATGGTAAAATGGAAAAGTAAGTTTAAATGAAAGAAAATAGTAGATATAGGTTGAACATGTAATTAAACGTTAGTAAGTATGCCAAATTGAAGTGCATATGAAAGACAACTATCAAATGAAACGAAAAAACAGAATTAGTGAAAAATGACAATGTAACAAAGAGAAAAAAAAAAATAAAGGTTTAGAGAAGGTTTTTGATAATATGAATTGTGATTCAAAAGTAGTGTGAAGAATGAGAGAGTCACAACCAATATTTATAGTCAAATACATCAAATAATCAAATTAATCGTTTCCTTGATTCATGCATGGAGTAACAAAAAAATAATATTGTACACTATAATAACATTCCTTAATTTGTACATCTAAACTTAGAAAAAAAATCAACAAATTCAAACCAATGATTTTGTGCTATTAACGTATTAACGTATATTTGATATTTGACTTTACAAACTCTATTTGTTACTAAATATAGGTCCGTATGTGGTAAAAAAAACTGTATATATATATATTATTTTATTTAAATGTGTAACAACTTTTTTTTTTTGCAAATGTAGAAAAAGAAAGTAGAAATATATATTTTTTTCATGTAAATGTGAAAAGCATATTTATTTTATAGATATTTTTATATCAAATAGAACTGATTCTCTACCAACTAATAATTTTATTTTTTCGATTCATTGATTATTTTTTGTCTAAAAGTGATTTAATTTTTGTTATTTTTATTTCATTTATGTTTTCATATAATGATATTAGTAAGTGTTAAAAAATATCAATAAATATAAGATATAGAATATCATTTTTATTTTGATCATTAAAATCATTCCTTATATGAGAAACACACCTAATTAGTTTATTGTATTATTTGTTTTAAAAATTGGACTTATTATGTGTAAGACCCGTAGAATTTCAATAGCAGGAATTAGAATTGAGATATATTAAATGATATTCTGCTATTTGTTTTTATCGGTTTTCTGTTTGATTGTCTGTTTTGACAGCATTTTTTTGCTGCGATTGTGCCTGCGCGTTAGTTTAACATTTCAAAAATTGGCACAATGGTTTTATGAGCTTTAAATGAGTTTAGAAATATTTTAGTCTCATCGAAATGTTGAAAATATTTCTTCTAGTGGTTTTTGAGAAAACGGGCAAAATATACCCGCTGTTTGAAAATTTTACGGTTTCCGATTTCTGTCAAAATTTAAATGGAGACTTTATATATCGACTGTGATGAGAATTTGATCTCATTATATTTTTCTGAGCTAAGGAACGAAAATTTATTCGGAATAAAGTTTATTCGAAAGATTGTGAATTCTTTTAATTAAGTGGTTTACGGTATAATTTTTCTATTTCCGAAAAAGTTGTTCGTGAGTGAATTGCAACTCGTCTGATAGCTAACGTGGGGACTGAGCGAGTGATGAGACACTAGTCATGAAAATATCTAGATATTTATTAGAGATTACTTGGTGGCCAAGATTGGATGAGTGGCTAGGATTAAATATTAGAACTTTATACTATGCAATCCAATGGCTAGGAATTGATGGAGCTTTCTATTTAAGAATCTTAAGACCAAGACTTAACATTTTTCTTTCTCTCTTCCTCTGCCTCGTGAGCTTCCTCCCCCCTTCTTGTTTCATTTTTCACACTTAAAGAAGAAGAAGAAATCCATTTAGTGAGAGATCTAGATAAAATTAGGAGAAAAGCTTGGAGTCAAAGTTGATCCTTGTGACTTGGAGGTGCTTATGAGCTAAATCTTTTGGTAAGAAAAATTACTCTCCCTCTTTTCCCTTAAGTGGTCGTGAGGCCTTGTTGTTGTTGGATGAGATTTTAAATTTTCCCTTGTTAGTATTAGTAGATCCATGCTAATTAGAGTTATATTTCATGTGTGAATGCTACAAGATCCATGAGAGTTAGTAGCTAGGGTTTTTGAGAAAAATTTCAATTGATCAAGAACATGAAAAATTGTTTGATGGTTGTGTAATTGAACTTGTTTTAAGACTTTTTAGAAACTTGTGTTCATGATGTTTGGTTTAGATTTGAAAAACCCTAAAATATTTTTGTATGATCATGAAGAAATTTTGAGAAAACTCTTATGATTTTTGAATATGTTTTGAAATAATTTAATTGTGCAATTTAATGAAATTTTGGGAGCTAGCTTGTTTTGTTTTCTTGGCCGTGGCACATTGTGGGTGTGATCATGGGATTTGCAAATTTTTAAGTCCTAAATTGGAAGGCAATGATCATGGTTTAAAGTGGATGATCATGGTTTTAAAAGGAATGGTTGTAGTGATTTCTATTTGAAAATAAAAGCTTGAAACTGGTTATGCAAGTAACATTTTATTTTATGAAAATTTTGAAGAGTTTATCTTTTAATTTGAAATGGTTTTGGTATATGAGATTGATCACCTTTGAGTTTGTTTTTGAGCAATTAGTAATGGTTTAAGTATTTTAACTATGTTTGATTTTTTGAAAACAATGTTTTTGAGGTGATTTCAATTCTGGCCGAAATTAAAAAGGGCATTTAGATCCTTTTAAAATTGTTTTTGTGACCTGGAAACTTAACTATTTGATCTATCTTTTCGAGATGAAGATTTCGGCGTATGGCTTGTTTCTATCTAATAAAGATTGACTGAGTTATGGTCTTTTTAGTTCGAAACTGTTTTGTTGAGGGTTTATAATTTAAGAGATTGATGTTGGTGAACTTTTTAGAAACTCGTTTTAGTTACGTACGCGCGAAAAGTATTTTGTTATAAGTCGAACGAGAAAAGTTTTAGTTCGGACTTGTTTAGTTTTAAAAGATTTTGAAACTTATGGTTTGAGGCATAAGTTGTTTGAAAAGAGATTTGCTTTTGGAAAAGCTTTAAAATAGTTTGAATTTATTTGGCGACGTTTTTGGATAAAACTATTTGTTATAGTGCTTTTACGAGAAAAGCTATTTATTTAAGTGTTAACATTTTCAAGAGTTGTTTTGAAAATGTTTTGGGCCTAGTTAGTTGTCAGGGAACAACCATAGGCCTTGATCCATTAGTAGCCGAGCTAGGACTATTTGAGTGATCAATTAGAATGTGGTATTAACTTAGGTAAGTTATGTGTTGTAAAAGGTTAAGAGGATTAGCCGGATTGAGGATTTCATCGAGAGAGACGGATATTGCTCGCGTAGCGTAAGTTGGTTGTGTTGGAAGCTAGCCGAGGTAAGGGCACCTTTCTTTTGTATTATTCCCGTTGATAGCATGTGTGTATGCTTTGTTTGTGGTGTGTTTTGAGTGCTTGACATGTATGTGTGATGTATTCTCGGGATGAGAAAGTGTTTATAATACATGCGTTGTTTACATATGATTGAGATTCTATGTATGATTGTTGTGATTGTATACATATGATTGTGAGAATATATGTACATATTGTGATTGGTTTACATACGCTTGAGAGGTGTGTATTTGTTGCATTAGCATATAAGGGGAATCGTATGCTCATGCATTCATAGTAAGTGGTTATCGGGAATGGACCACGGGGTGCGACGACCAGTGATTGGTGTCCTCCTTTTTGAGTTTGGTGTTGTCCGTGTGACTCACCAGGTGTTATCCCACCGTGATTGTTTTGGTATTGTCTGAGGGACTCTACCCGATGTTATCCCACCGTTATTGTTTTGGTACTGTCTGAGTGACTCTACCTGGTGTTATCCCACCACTAGTAGGAGGTGTTATCCCACCTGAGCCTACGACCTTCTGCAGCGAGGTTAAATTCCGGAATTCATGCATGTGAAACAGTCCCGGGTAGGGTGATCACAATCATTGTAGAGTCTGCATTGGTAGGCTATGTGCGCATTTATTCATGCTATGCTTGTTGAGAAGGAAATGCTAAATGGTTATTTGCTTTCCGTATTTTGGTATCTGTGTGTTTCGTATTGTGTTTTTGGTATGTGTGTTTGGTGTGTATTATATGTATATGTATACGTGTGGTGACCCTTACAATGAAACATGAACGGGTTATCCCCACCTAGACGATGGATTCCCGTCTGAGACCGTGGGTCGTGAGGACGGCGGTGGCTTCTTTGGCCCTCAGTGATCGTGTGACGTTGTGGTCACGTAGGGGTTTTGTGTCGGTGGGTCTGTACACCGTGCTTTTGGTTAGGCTTAGTATTATTCTGACTGTAGTTGGATGACTGTAAATTATATTACTCTTTACACTTAGACTGTTTTAGCCGTTTGGCAGCGTGATGCGTAGAGTTCATAACAACTTGTGTGTATTCGTTATGAACCCGAAACGCTATCCTTTGGGACTGTAATTATTCAGGTACCATACTTTGCTTCTCTGAAGCACTAATGTTTAATTAGTCCTGTTGTATGATTAATGCCGGCTCATCATTAAAATTTATGCGCGCTCTATTTGTTTTAAAAAAAAAAAAGCCCCTTTTTGTCTTTGAAAATCGGGGTGTTACATTATGGCATTGAATGCTTAATCGTTGTGAGAGCAGAGTAACCGTGAGGACGCCACGTGGCAAGAGAGGAAAATGAAATCGTCCTCGCGTATTACATATAATAGATTTATATAAACTTATATCAAAAAACTTAAACCAATACCAATATTGTGTGAGATGTTTATTTATATATATATATATATATATATATATATTTATATAGGGGAGAGATCAAATTACACCGGTGTAACATTTGAGTAATGTTACACCGTTCAATACGCTTTAACGAATTCAAATTTTACAAAATCCACCGTTGGATTGAAAGTTTATATTGTATATATCATCCATGTTGATTTTTACAAAAATCTAAAATCGTTTGACATGTTTTTGAGACACGTAAAGATTAACGGTATTCAATAAAAACGCAAAAACCGTTAATTTTGATGTGTCTCAATAACATATCAAACGATTTTAGATTTTTGTAAAACTCAACATAGATGATCTATACGATATAAACTTTCAATCTAACGGTGGATTTTGTAAAATTTGAATTTGTTAAAGCGTTATTGAACGGTGTAACATTACTCAAATGTTACACCGGTGTAATTTGATCCCTCCCCATTTATATATATATATATATATATATATATATATATATATATATATATATATATAACCTTAAACTTTATTTAAACTATTTTTTTATTTTATAGACACATTGTAAATTTTATAAGTAGCTATGTGCACTATTAAAAAAGTAATTTTATGTAAGGTCTTTCCTGTTTTGAACTGGGGAATCATATCCCCTCACCCTAAATTTTTGTAACAAAAAAATTATTTGGGGCGGATTGTAAAAAAAGAAAGTAAAACTACGGTAAAAAATGTAAAGAAGCAATACTAGTATGTTAGCCGTGTCGTACACGGGATAATTTTATTTTTTAATATTATTAATGTGTTTGTTTTGAATAATTATTTTGAGTAATTTGGATTAAAATTCTATGATAAAATTGAGATAATTTTTGAATTATCTAGGTTTAAGGATGTTATAAGAAAGAGCGAGATGGTGAGTATTCATTCGCTTCCCATTCTACACTGTTAGGAGATTTTTTTCTTTCATCTTCATCCCCGGGGCTATATAGGGGCTCTATAAATATAAAATAATTATAAACTTCTTAGCCTTAAGATTTTTTGGTAGCATAGCTTTCTATAAAATTAAAATATACCAAGATTTTTTTATTGTGATAAATTCGCTGAAGGATGGTTGTCTGCTAAATCATCTTCAACCGACTCTAATTTTTTCTTTTATACGTTGTCTATGTCATTTTTTTATTTTATATTATTTAGAAGGTTGCATATATTTTTTTTCAAATGTCTATAAGATTAATTTTATTTAGTTTATTTGAGTATGAAAATACAATATATGTTTCAGAATGTTAGATGATCGTAGTGGGATGTGAATTACTCCATCATTCCCCGTTCAACAATGCTGATAAATTATCTCTCTCTCTCTCTCTCTCTCTCTCTCTCTCTCTCTCTCTCCATCTCCCAAGACTCTATAGGGACTCCATCAACATAAAATAATTGTAAACTATATATTATTTTTCAAATAAATATTAACATACTTTGACCCTGATCCTATTCTTAGACTTTTCTTGTCACTGTAACACAAAGAAGTAATCTTCACGCGTGAGCGTCAAATGTGTAAATCTCATTCACAATGATAAATTAACATCCCTGAAAAGGCTTGAAGGAAAGTTTAAAATTGGAATTAAAAAAAATTCCAAAGATTATAAAAAACTAAAATTATATTAAACAATTTTAGGTTTTCCATAGATTCATCAGCTGAAGGTAATTCTAATAAAAGTGTGACAGACACAAAATATGGATAACTCCCGCAATCAAAATTCAAATTTAATTACTCAATGTGCATTTTTAATAGTGGGGGTGAAAAGTGCTACGCGTTTTCCATTCTACACGAATGATAAATTCTTCTCTCTATTTCTATATCTCTCCCACACAATAATTTTTATTTTTTAAAGATATTTATTTGCTTATGTTTCTTTTTCTTTTGAAGGTTGTCTATATCATTTTATACTATTTTGAATGTTGTCTGTTTTTCTTTTAATTGTTCATAAGATTGATCTTATTTAATTTACTTGAGTATGAAAATATGATATATATGTTTAAGGATGTTACAGGGACATAATGGGGTGAGAAGTACGCCCCCATTCCCTATTTCTCGTTCAAAAACACTAAGAGATTCTCTCTCTCTCTCTCTCTCTCTCCCACTACTAGAAATCTGCCTATTTCCTGCAGATTTGGGCAAAAAATGCGGAATTTCCTGCGGATTTGGGTTCCCAACTAAAACCTTTGTAGGTAATTGTTTCCTGCGGTTTTCAAATTCGCAGGAAACTTTCCTACGGAATTTTCTGCAGAAAATGAGAAAAAAAAACCGCAGCAAACATTCCTGCGATAATCCGCAGGTAATTCGGCAGGAAATCTGTTTCCGCAGGAAATTCTACTGATTTTTTTTTTTTTACGAATTATGCTGATTGTTTTTAATATTTTTTTTATTGAACTTCAAAATGAATATTAAAAAACTATTTAATTAAACATCAAATCATCAAGTGCAAAATATTAAAAAAGTCATAATCATATTAATTTGCATCAAGTGCAAAATATTAAAGTCTTCATCATGTGCAAAATACTAAAAAAGTCATACATATTAAATTCTTCAAGTGCCAAAACAGATAGCATACTAACATCATATTATTAAAATTAACTAAGGTCTTCATATTCATTGTAATTGTAATGGTCTTCAAAGTAGTTGTCATCTTCCTCAAATTCATTGTTGCCATCTTCATTTTCATTAGTGAACTTTTCATTGCCATCTTCATTTTCATTAGTGAACTTTTCATTGTTAGCTTGTGTTGTACCATACAACCACAACCAACCTCGTTCAATTCATTATGTCAATAGATTTTTTATATGACCCACCAAATACATAAAGTCAAATTTTAAACATTTTATTCTCTTCAGTACATTATTGAACATGATTTACGAGAAATTCTAATATGGGCACAAATTCAAATAAATATATGTTAGGCACACTCATAATGAGCGATAAAAATTAAAGAAAAAATGAATAGTGATATTGATTGATGTGACTATTTTGTTTTTCTTTTAATTTTTCAAATTTATGTGTGTATGTGCCTAAATTGTGCCTAAATGTGTTGTGCCTATGTAAGAATAGTTCCATGATTTACTTGATGTAACCAGTTTACTTTTTTATCAAATTATCTAATCAAGAGTAAGATAAGGATTCTGAAGCGGCGGGAAAAATGCCCGGGCGAAAAACGCTCGCTAGACAGTAAAGTCGCCACCGAAGTTTTATTTTTGAAAAGGGGAACATCGATAAACCCCTTCAAGAACGAAAACAAGGTCATCGCGACCAAATTTCGGGTTCGGGAGTCGGTTATGCGAGGGGAAGGTATTAGCACTCCTTACATCCGTTGTATCCAACGGGAACCATTAATTAGTTTAGCGCTTATTAAGGTGTTAGTTTCATGTTTGTTTATTATTATTACGAAAAATATATGCATAGGATAAAAGAGAAAGAAAAATGATTTAAAGACCAAAAAAAAGAATTTTTTATTAATGTGCTTGACGGTTGTTGGATCCCGCTCCTACGTATCTCCTAGTGCAATGGAGAAATCAAAGCTACGTAGTTCTTTGTAGAAAATGTTTGTGAGTTGGTTGATTTTATTTGTGAAAATGGTTTAGTCGCGCTTGGGCGAAAAAGTTTGTTTGATTAAAAGATGGACTCGCACTTGGGCGATGTATCCGTTTGAAAAATAAAACGCGCATGGGCGTAAAAAGTTTGCTTGAAAAAAAAAAGGACGGACTCGCACTTGGGCGATGGTATCCGTTTGAGAAAAATAAAACGCGCATGGCGTAAAAAGTTTGCTAAAAAAAAAACAAGACGGACTCGCACTTGGGTGATAATATCTGCTTGTGAAAATTAAAACGCGCATTGGCGTAAAAAAGAACAAAGTTTGATGAGTTGAGATTGATTTTATTTTTGATGTTGAGAATAAAGAGATATTATGTTAAATAACTTAAAATAAAATTTATTTTAATGACTTAGTTAACAAGGACCAGAATACTCTGGAAACAGTTAATGCTGAATTGATAAAGTTTGAGGACCAGAGTACTCTCGAAACAATATTTACTGAATTAATAAAGTTTGGAGGACCAGAATACTCTGGAAACAGTTATTACTGAATTAATAAAGTTTGGAGGACCAGAATACTCTGGAAGCAGTTAATGCTGAATTGATAAAGTTTGAGGGCCAGAGTACTCTGGAAACAGATAATGCTGAATTGATAAAGTTTGAGGACCAGAGTACTCTGGAAATAGTTATTACTGAATTAATAAAGTTTGGAGGACCAGAATATTCTGGAAACAGTTAATGCTGAATTGATAAAGTTTGAGGACCATAGTACTCTAGAAACAGTTAATGCTGAATTGATAAAGTTTGAGGACCAGAGTACTCTGGAAACAGTTATTACTGAATTAATAAAGTTTAAGGACCAGAGTACTCTGGAAACAGTTAATGCTGAATTAATAAAGTTTGAGGACCAGAATATCCTGGAAACAGTTAGTGAGTGGGTGATATTTTGTGTTTTGTTTTTATTATTATTATTTTTAAAAGTATATTACAATGGGGTGCAAATAAGATAAAGGGAAAGCTTAGAGCCCATGACCCAACATTAATCCACATAAATAAACATAATAAATAAATAAATAAATAAATAAAGGAAATAAAAGAAAAGGAATGAAGAGGTTACAGACACGCACTCACGCTTTTTCTTTCACGCTCTCCACTCTTACCGGCGGCGGCTCCGGTGCTTGCCACCACCGTCGCCGGTCGTTCCTCTCTCTCAGCCTCAACTCTCCCGCGCTCTCATCTCTCTCGACCTCATCTCTCTTTATTTCTCTTGCATCTATTTTATTCTTCTTTGATTTGGACTTTTGTTTTGGTTAAAGAATGAGTTTTGATGGTTTTGAGTAGATTGGTAGAGATTGAATGGTGTTGTTGAATGGAGGTTGAATGGTTTTGAATAGTGAGTTTTAATGGAGATTATGAGAAGATGGTAATGGTTGTTTGTAGAGATGGTGATGAATGAATAGGAGGAGGTGTGGGAGGAGCACACTGTACTTCAATTTCTGCTTTTCTGATATTTTTCTCCTCCTTGTGTGATATTTGGTTTTTTTGTTCTGGTTTTGGTTCTGGTGTTTGAGAGGTTGAAGTTCTGAGTAGGGGTGTGCATGGTCGGTTATTTTGCCAAACCAAATTATATCCAAACCAAAACCAGATATATGGATTTGGATACATGACCATAACCATTATTTTTTATAAACCGGTTATATAACCAGTTATAAATTTGGATACGGATACATAACCAGATATTTTTATAAAACCGGTTTAAAAGCGGTTAATTTTTAAATCCAGTTTTAAACTGGTTATTTTTAAAACTGGATTAATAAACGGTTAATTTGATCTGTTTTTTTTTACGCAGACGAAAAACATATTAAAAATCTAAAAAAATACACTTTTATTTTTTTATTCTTTGCAGCAAATTGCTTTTCATATGTGTTTGAAAGAGATGAAAAAAAAAAGTGAAGAAGGTCATTCACATTCCTTCTTCTAGATTTCTTTTTTCCAATTCCAACGAGATAAGGGTATACAAATTATTAGTGTAAAGATAAGGGGTTTTTTATTTTCTAAAAATGTTTTATGTTTTTTTTTATCTGGAAGCAATTGGAGAGAATGAGTGTGGTTCGATTGGAAGTGAATATCGTCGATTAGGGTTCAATTTGAGAGAATATTGTAGATTTGGCATTTAGGGTTCATCGCAAATCACAATTGCAGAGATCACACGCATATGATGAATCAATGATGGTGTGTGAATTAATTTTAATAAAAGGATTTTTCTTTTTTCTTTTTTTTTTTTGTAAAAAAAAAAGAAATTTGTTTGTTTTGTAAAAAAAAACGGATATTTGTTTGTTTTATAAAAAAAAAAATTGTTTGTTTTTTTGTTGACAAATTTTTTTTTGAAAAGGATATAATAACCAATTTAAACCAAATCCGAAAATTTAATTTGGATGGATAACCGACCAGATGAAAATGGTTTGGTTAATAACCATATACCAAAATCCGTATTTTTTAAAACGGATTTGGATTCGGTTATGAGTTTGGGCCTTCTAACCGGATATTTTGCACACCCCTAGTTCTGAGAGAATTTGAGGGAGGTGCTGATATGTTCTAATCTTTTTGCTCTCTCTGTCCCCTCTTTTACTGATTTTTCTTTTTATATATAGACCAAAACTATGAATTTTATATTAACATCAAGTCAGACCTTTTTATTCCTTTTGCTGAGTATTTGATTTTTTGCAAGGCTCCATAAGATATGAAGTCATGAGTATCCTAGAACTGTGAAAAGATTTGAAAAGGAACATGCACAGAGGAAAAAGCATGCTCTGCTGTTGTTGGTGGTTCAGATCCTTTTTGTTTCTTTTGTCTTTTTTTGTTTGTTTTGTTTTTTTTTTAGTTTTTTTTTATTAATTAAAAAAAATAGAAAGAAAAAAGGATCTGAAAAGGTGTGGGAGGGAGGCGCAGGCTACTGCCTCTTCTCATCATTTCATTTTTTTATTTTGCTTTTGCTTTTTTTTTTGTATAATAATAATAATAATAATAATAATAATAATAATAATAATAATAAAACAAAAAAAGAGAAAAAAGGGGAGGGGGATACGGTGGCTTAAGCCACCATGTTCTTTTTTTATTATTTTTTTGTTTTCTATTGTTGAGCTTTTTTTTTGTTTTAAAAATAATAATAATAATAATAAAAGGTTTTAGAAGGAAGAAAGGGAAAAGGATAGACATCAATGTGTTGTTTTTTTTTTTTTGTATTTATATGTGTTTTTTTTTTTAAAGATAATAATAATGATGATAGAAAGAGAAATTAGCAAGTAATTAATAGTGGTAATGGTGTATAAATAAATGACACTAATGATAAAGGAAAAAGACAATAAAGGAAAGAAAGAATATCATAATAATAGTAAAAGTAAAAATTAAATATTTAACATATTTTTGGGATTTTTTTCAAAAATATAATTAAAAACCAAATTGACATACTTTTTTAGATTTTGTGAAGAAATTAAAAAAAGAATAATTTATACGCAATAAAAACTAAACATTATAAAATAATTTTTGATTGATTTTTTTTAAAAAATAAAAACACCAAATTGATAAAATAAAAAGAGTAAAAATAAAATAAAAAACAAAAAAAGGTTAAAAATAAAATTCGTTTATAAAAAATAAAAACTAACAATTCCAATGTGGAGGGAAAAGCCGGGACAAAATTGGGGTGCTACAGCTGCCCCTACTTAATTATCACTTAACGTAGAGGATGTGAATACTATGGGTATTCGCGAACTCTTTGTGAAGTGTAATTAAGTATGAAGGACCCAAATTTTGTCCATAGAGAAAAAAGACATGAAACAAACGTGAGATGCCTTCACCCGGGAAGGGTTGATCATATCCAGCCGCTTATGCCGGAGGTAGATCTCTAAAGAGGAAGGTGATCTTATTCAGCCGCCTGCACTGAAGGTCAACCCATGAAGGTAAAAGTGATCTTATTCAGCCGCATGCACTGAAGGTCGATTCAATGGGAAAAGTATTATGATCGTCGCCAGTCCGACGCTGGTGAAACGATAAATGATATCAGATGGTCGTCGCCAGTCAGACGTTGGTGAAACGATAAAGGACAAAAAGTCTTCGCTGGGGAAGATTGATCGTATCCAGCCGCTTATACTGGAGGTAGATACCTAAGGATGAAAGTGATTTTATTCAGCCGCTTGCACTGAAGGTCGATCCATGAGGATAAAGATGATCTTATTCAGCCGCTTGCACTAAAGGTCGATCCTTGGAGATAAAGATGATCTTATTCAGCCGCCTCCACTGAAGGTCGATCCTTGGAGATAAAGATGATCTTATTCAGCCGCCTGCACTGAAGGTCGATCTGTGAGGATAAATGTGATCTTATTCAGCCGCTTGCACTGAAGGTCAATCTAAAAGTGATCTTATTCAGCCGCTTGCACTGGAGGTCGATCCTTGAGGAAAAATGTGATCTTATTCAGCCGATTGCACTGAAGGTCGATTCACTGGGAAAGGTTATATGATACGATCGTCGCCAGTCTAACGCTGGTGAAACGATAAATGATAAAAATGATATGAAATGATCGTCGCCAGTCTGACGCTGGTGAAACGATAAATGATGTGAAATGATCGTTGTCAGTCTGTCGTCGGTGAAACGATAAATGATAAAAATGAATGATCGTCGCCAGTCTGACGCTGGTGAAACGATAAAAGGTATGATATGATCGTCGCCAGTCTGACGCTGGTGAAACGATAAATGACATGAAATGATCGTCGCCAGTCTGACGCTGGTGAAACTGTAAGACCCAAGATTTCCACTGTACAGTTTTTCTAAGGAACTCTAGTGTCGGCTACGAGTTTAGGGTTTTTGGTGAAGCGGTTTTGTGAGTATCGTCGCATTTAATGAGATTTTTGCTGAAACGGAGCCTGTTTTGTGTTCGTGCGCTGGAAAGGCACAGACTTTCGGGTCGTGGTCCTCTTTTAAGTATGAGAAGGTTGATGTGGATTTAGAATAACGAGTTTTGGATTATTCTTGTTTTTTGGAAAAACGAGTAGGATTTTACCCGCGGGTGGAAAATCTTACTGCGTCTGTTTTAAGTGAGGTTTCGGATGGAAGCTTTATATATCTGCGCGAGTTAGGATATATCCTGAGAATAATTTCCTAAGGTGTGGAAGAAAATTACAGTCGCGGAAAAAGATTCGGCGATAAGTTTTGGAAATGTTAAACGTTAGACGTTCTTTCCGTAGGTTTTATGTTTTTGTGGTTTACGTTCGTCGCGCCGCGCGAGAGCTGAGTGCGAGACTTGTTTGGGAAGATTTGATTTAATCTTGTGATTATCCTTAAAGCATTTGATCCAATGGCTAGGGTTTTAAGTTGGACTTTATTTTTGATCCAAGGGTGGTGAGTTAGCAAGAGCTTTATATAGTAAGGAGGTTTATCTCATTGTGGACTTAGAAAGAATTTCACTCCTCTTGCTCTCTCTTGACCGTGTTTCTTCTTCTTCATTGCTCACCTTCACAAATTTTCCATTCTTCACCATTTCACTCCATTTCAAGCTTTGGAGCTTAGAGGAAAGTTGTAGAGAATCACTTTCTAAAGGTAACCCTCTCTTCTCATCTCTTAGGTTGGCTAAACTCTTAGAGATTCATGAGATTTTATGATTATGTTCTTGGGAGAAATTTCATAAGAATTGGTTGTGAATGGTTTTTGTTCCATGAAAGTTGTTCATGAGGGTTTAGTAAGCATGTGTAGGCTTTGTTATTTCAATTTTCCATGAGTTTGTGAGAATCTCATGAGAAAAGTTAGGGTTTTGAAAGTTTAGAGTATTGATCAATTACATGAGGTTATGTTGTAAGGTTTTGAAAAGAAAAGTTGTCTTTGAACCTTTGGGCGAAAGGGAAATGCGTTGTATGGTTTTGTTTTGGAAAATCCGATGAAAAATATTTTTGTGGTTTATGAAAATATTTTCTAAGTGTTTTTGAGTAGTGTTTTTGGGGTCAAAGTGGTTTAAAACTCTTGTGACATGTGGGGTCGCTTTTTACCTTGAAAACATGTTTGAAAATGATTACCGGACGGTTAAGGCCCGTAATAAAACTTGTGCTTGGATTTGGTTTTGATTTTGGAAATGAAAATCAAATAACTTGCACTCGAAGCAACCAACATGCTTTCGGAAATGTGTTGCTTGCTTATGGAAATGGTTTGCTTTTATGCCTTGAAAAGATGTTGGGAACTAATAGAATCAAACTAGGATTGGGGTGGAAAAAGGTGGTGTGAGTTGCTGTCTTTTGCTGTCATGACAGGTGCAACTCGCTGAGCGAGTGGTTACTCGCCAGGGCGAGTGTCACAGGTCCTGACAACACGCCAGGGCGAGCTCCAGAGCGAGTAAGCCCAGTACTCACTGCCTTCACTCGCCACCAACTCGCCAGGGCGAGCTCTGGGAGTTGAGATTTTGGATTATGATGTCCTAACTGGGTTTTTATCTTCCTAATCCCTTTTTATTAATTTATGGAAGTGGTTGGGTTTGGAAACGAGTTTTTCGGGTACTCGGAAAGTACGTAGCTTGTAACGCAAGAAAACAGCCATTTTGCATTTCAAATTATTTAAGACTTTTGACAATTGTTTTGGGTCCTAAAAATAGTACAAATAACTCATGGTGGTTGATCAATACGATAGATTTTGGTATGGTATCCGAAAGAGTGGTTTTTCCTTAGGAACCTTTAGGTTTTTGGGGTTTTGGTGGAGTTTCAATACGTTTGGGTTTAGAAACAAAGTATTGATCGTACGTTGCTTGTTTTAGGAAGCGCGTCGTGTGGTTTTGACCGGGTGTAGTAAACGGAAGCTTGCCGAGGTAAGGGCATCACTTTATTTCTGTCTTTTCACTGAGTTATAACATGTTTGTTGGTTATTTTCGGTGATGCGTGTTTGTGTATTTGGCATGTATGTGTTATGTATTCTCGTGATGAGAAAGTGTTTACAATACGTGCGTTGTTTTACATATGATTGGAGATGTATGTATGAACATGTGGGTGAATACATATGATTGGAAATGTATGTATGTTTGTTGTGGTTTGTTACATATGATTGGATATGTATGTATGTTGTTGGGATGGTTTACATATGCTAGGGAGGTATGTATTTGTCGCATTAGTATACATGGGGAATCGTATGCTCATGCATTGTTAGTGCGTAGTGGCGGGAGTGGACTACGAGGTGTGGTTGCAGGAGTGGACCCACCTGATTCTTATAGGGTTTTATTGAGTTCAACACATGGTTGCGGGAGTGGACCATGGGGTGTGATTGCGGGAGTGGATCCACCTAAATCTTGTGTGATTTAGTTGAGTTCGACACATGGTTGCGGGAGTGGACCATGAGGTGTGATTGCGGGAGTGGATCCACCTTAACTTTGTGTCTTTGTTGAGTTTGATACATGGTTGCGGGAGTGGACCATGGGGTGTGATTGCGGGAGTGGATCCACCTTAATCCTTTGTGATTTCGTAGTGATCGGGAGAGCTACGAGATTGTTGTTGAGTTCGATACATGGTTGCGGGAGTGGACCATGGGGTGTGATTGCGGGAGTGGATACACCTTAACCTTGTGATTTCGTTGGTGTTTTAGTAGGGGTTGGACCTACAGTTCCGGAACTCATGCATTGTGGTAGCTAGGGTTAGTACCACGCATTGTAGAGGTTGCATTATAGGCTATGTGTGCATTGCTTACAGGGGCGGAGCCCTTAATGGGCCCAACAGGGCCATGGCCCGCCCCAGCTTTTTTTTTTTTCATTTTTTATACGTATTATGTTACATATATTTATAAGCCGTATATCTAGTCAGTTGTCTGTGCTTGGCCGAGTGGTTGTGTTTGGCGTCCAGCAGCTTAGTTGTCCTGGGTTCAAGTCCTCCTTGCTGCAATGTTTTCCTTTTTGTTGAATTTTTTCATAGAAAAAGAATATATAGTTGTAGTAAAATTATTATTATTGCATTTTTATTGAATATTTTTAATTTTAATGAATCTCAATAATGTTAAATTATTTTAGTTTTTCTTAAATTTTATATGATTATTTATAAATTTAATTTTCCTTAAACTTAATACAATTTATACATTTTTAACTCCCATAAAAAAAAAATTAGCACCATTACGGCCCCCCCTAACATTTTCTTCTAGCTCCGCCACTGATTGCTTATATGAACCCGTTGGTGGGAATTGTTGAATGTTTTAAGAGCTTTCTCTTGTGTTTTGTGGAATTATTGTTATGTGTACAATCTTTCGCACCGGATATATATATACATACTTTATTTTGTGGTGACCCTTTCTTTCATTTGCGGGCTCATCCCACCCCAGATGACGATGTAGGTCGAGAGGATGGTGTTGGCAGCTCTAGGCCTTAGTGAGCTCGTGTTGGAGCTGGAGTGGTAGTTTTAGTTAGACTATGCGCCGGTGTGTTTGTGCACTGTGCTTTTTGGTTAGCATAGGGTTGTCTAACTTGTTTTGATACTTAGACTTGGATTGTAATTATTCAGGAATACACTTTGCTTGTCGAAGCACCTTATGGTAATGAGTTCTTTTGTATATTTGAATGCCGGCTCATTGGAAAATATTCTATGCGCACTCTGAGTGTTAGTTGAAAAAAAAAAAAAAAATTATAGTGCCTTTTTGGCCTTTGAAAAACGGGCTGTTACAATTGGTATCAGAGCACGGCTTTAAATCTTCAAAGGGAAAGTGTATACTTGAGTCGTTAGTCCAGAGTCGGTTAGAACGTAACTAGAGTCGTGTTAGTTCTAGTGTATGTTTGGTGTCGGGTCTTGTGTTAGTAATCCGTTGAGTGAGTTTTCTGTTGAGATTCAGAATTGTTTGATTAAGGATCTAATCAAAAGGATTGGTATGTACAGGGAATCATGCCGCCAAGAAGGGCAAATCCAGTTCCTGTAGTACCAGAGGTTGATGTGAATCAGATGGCTTATGCCATGCATACCATGGCAGCTGCTGTGACTGCGCAAACTCATGCTAAGGCGCAGAGGGATGCAGAGAAGCGTGAGAGGGAGATTATAGCTGCTGCATCTCGAGTTCTTACGAGTTTCAATCAGCAGACTCCTCCAAAGTTTAATGGGGAGGGAGGTTCGGAAACTGCTGACTTGTGGCTCCAAACTGTGGAGAGAATATTCGGGGTAATTCATTGTCCAGAAGGAGAGAAGGTGGTGTTAGCTACCTATCAGTTGCAGGGTAGTTCTGAATATTGGTGGGGGAACGCCAGGCTCATTATGGGAAATGCTGATGAGGAGGTAAATTGGGAGAACTTCAAGAGGAGGTTCTTAGCTAAGTACTTTCCCGAGACTGCGAGGGAGAGGTACGGAGAGGAATTCCTGCAGCTGCGGCAGGGGGGCATGAAAGTGGAAGCCTATGCCAAAAAGTTTGAATCACTGTCCCGTTACTTCCGCTTCTTTAGGGATGGGATAGATGAGACCTATATGTGTCGTCGCTTCCAGGATGGTTTGAGGTATGAACTGCAAGATGCAGTGGTGCCGTTGGGTATTCGTCAGTTTCAAGTCTTGGTAGAGAAATGCCAAGAGCTGGAGGATATGAGGAAGAAGCGGGAGAACCGCCAGGGTGATTTTAGTGTTGGAGGACCTAGTAATACAAGTGGTCAGAATCCGAGTTCAGGTCAAAATAAGAGGAAGCAAGGGGATATGTCTGGTAACCGTTCCCAAAATAATAGAGGACCGGGTCGCTCTGAGAATCAAGAGACTCAGGGGAGTCGGGGTGGAGAGAAGCAAGATTGCTTCAGATGTGGGCAAGCGGGGCATTATGCAAACGAATGTCCGAGTCCGGGGAATATTTATTTCAACTGTCGGAAACCGGGTCATTTTGCGAGGGATTGCAAAGCCCCAAAGGCCGGGACGTCGGCAGATGTGGCACAAGGAGTTCGACCCGCTGCTAGAGGAGGTGCTTACTGTATGGGCACTGGAGTGAACGGTCAGACCGGTAATGCCATGCATGAGGATTACTAGTTGCAGTGGTGCACAGAGAGTGCTGTGTTTCTTTTTGGAGGGTAGCTAGTCACTACTTCGCGTGAACCTAGTGGTTTAGGCTACGTCGCGGAGGCAAAAGAATGGATTTTGGAAAATCTTTGTGTGAACCTTTGGACTTTTGAGGAACTAGAGGTTGAGAACCTCTGTTGTGAGGTTAGTTTTGAGGGGTGAACTCGTTGAGAGTTGCGGTTGGTGCACGGTTGTGCCAGTGTGTTGGTGAGAGTATATGTGTGACTTCACCCGGTGTTAGCATCTGTGTGGCTACACCTAATCCTGAGGGATTTTGTTGTGTTGGTGATGGTAATAACTAGTTGAGTTGTTACTCTAACCTTTAGTTTCGAGGACGAAACTTCTTTTTGGAGGGTAGTAATGTAAGACCCAAGATTTCCACTGTACAGTTTTTCTAAGGAACTCTAGTGTCGGCTACGAGTTTAGGGTTTTTGGTGAAGCGGTTTTGTGAGTATCGTCGCATTTAATGAGATTTTTGCTGAAACGGAGCCTGTTTTGTGTTCGTGCGCTGGAAAGGCACAGACTTTCGGGTCGTGGTCCTCTTTTAAGTATGAGAAGGTTGATGTGGATTTAGAATAACGAGTTTTGGATTATTCTTGTTTTTTGGAAAAACGAGTAGGATTTTACCCGCGGGTGGAAAATCTTACTGCGTCTGTTTTAAGTGAGGTTTCGGATGGAAGCTTTATATATCTGCGCGAGTTAGGATATATCCTGAGAATAATTTCCTAAGGTGTGGAAGAAAATTACAGTCGCGGAAAAAGATTCGGCGATAAGTTTTGGAAATGTTAAACGTTAGACGTTCTTTCCGTAGGTTTTATGTTTTTGTGGTTTACGTTCGTCGCGCCGCGCGAGAGCTGAGTGCGAGACTTGTTTGGGAAGATTTGATTTAATCTTGTGATTATCCTTAAAGCATTTGATCCAATGGCTAGGGTTTTAAGTTGGACTTTATTTTTGATCCAAGGGTGGTGAGTTAGCAAGAGCTTTATATAGTAAGGAGGTTTATCTCATTGTGGACTTAGAAAGAATTTCACTCATCTTGCTCTCTCTTGACCGTGTTTCTTCTTCTTCATTGCTCACCTTCACAAATTTTCCATTCTTCACCATTTCACTCCATTTCAAGCTTTGGAGCTTAGAGGAAAGTTGTAGAGAATCACTTTCTAAAGGTAACCCTCTCTTCTCATCTCTTAGGTTGGCTAAACTCTTAGAGATTCATGAGATTTTATGATTATGTTCTTGGGAGAAATTTCATAAGAATTGGTTGTGAATGGTTTTTGTTCCATGAAAGTTGTTCATGAGGGTTTAGTAAGCATGTGTAGGCTTTGTTATTTCAATTTTCCATGAGTTTGTGAGAATCTCATGAGAAAAGTTAGGGTTTTGAAAGTTTAGAGTATTGATCAATTACATGAGGTTATGTTGTAAGGTTTTGAAAAGAAAAGTTGTCTTTGAACCTTTGGGCGAAAGGGAAATGCGTTGTATGGTTTTGTTTTGGAAAATCCGATGAAAAATATTTTTGTGGTTTATGAAAATATTTTCTAAGTGTTTTTGAGTAGTGTTTTTGGGGTCAAAGTGGTTTAAAACTCTTGTGACATGTGGGGTCGCTTTTTACCTTGAAAACATGTTTGAAAATGATTACCGGACGGTTAAGGCCCGTAATAAAACTTGTGCTTGGATTTGGTTTTGATTTTGGAAATGAAAATCAAATAACTTGCACTCGAAGCAACCAACATGCTTTCGGAAATGTGTTGCTTGCTTATGGAAATGGTTTGCTTTTATGCCTTGAAAAGATGTTGGGAACTAATAGAATCAAACTAGGCTTGGGGTGGAAAAAGGTGGTGTGAGTTGCTGTCTTTTGCTGTCATGACAGGTGCAACTCGCTGAGCGAGTGGTTACTCGCCAGGGCGAGTGTCACAGGTCCTGACAACACGCCAGGGCGAGCTCCAGAGCGAGTAAGCCCAGTACTCACTGCCTTCACTCGCCACCAACTCGCCAGGGCGAGCTTTGGGAGTTGAGATTTTGGATTATGATGTCCTAACTGGGTTTTTATCTTCCTAATCCCTTTTTATTAATTTATGGAAGTGGTTGGGTTTGGAAACGAGTTTTTCGGGTACTCGGAAAGTACGTAGCTTGTAACGCAAGAAAACGGCCATTTTGCATTTCAAATTATTTAAGACTTTTGACAATTGTTTTGGGTCCTAAAAATAGTACAAATAACTCATGGTGGTTGATCAATACGATAGATTTTGGTATGGTATCCGAAAGAGTGGTTTTTCCTTAGGAACCTTTAGGTTTTCGGGGTTTTGGTGGAGTTTCAAAACGTTTGGGTTTAGAAACAAAGTATTGATCGTACGTTGCTTGTTTTAGGAAGCGCGTCGTGTGGTTTTGACCGGGTGTAGTAAACGGAAGCTTGCCGAGGTAAGGGCATCACTTTATTTCTGTCTTTTCACTGAGTTATAACATGTTTGTTGGTTATTTTCGGTGATGCGTGTTTGTGTATTTGGCATGTATGTGTTATGTATTCTCGTGATGAGAAAGTGTTTACAATACGTGCGTTGTTTTACATATGATTGGAGATGTATGTATGAACCTGTGGGTGAATACATATGATTGGAAATGTATGTATGTTTGTTGTGGTTTGTTACATATGATTGGATATGTATGTATGTTGTTGGGATGGTTTACATATGCTAGGGAGGTATGTATTTGTCGCATTAGTATACATGGGGAATCGTATGCTCATGCATTGTTAGTGCGTAGTGGCGGGAGTGGACTACGAGGTGTGGTTGCAGGAGTGGACCCACCTGATTCTTATAGGGTTTTATTGAGTTCAACACATGGTTGCGGGAGTGGACCATGGGGTGTGATTGCGGGAGTGGATCCACCTAAATCTTGTGTGATTTAGTTGAGTTCGATACATGGTTGCGGGAGTGGACCATGGGGTGTGATTGCGGGAGTGGATCCACCTTAACTTTGTGTCTTTGTTGAGTTTGATACATGGTTGCGGGAGTGGACCATGGGGTGTGATTGCGGGAGTGGATCCACCTTAATCCTTTGTGATTTCATAGTGATCGGGAGAGCTACGAGATTGTTGTTGAGTTCGATACATGGTTGCGGGAGTGGACCATGGGGTGTGATTGCGGGAGTGGATACACCTTAACCTTGTGATTTCGTTGGTGTTTTAGTAGGGGTTGGACCTACAGTTCCGGAACTCATGCATTGTGGTAGCTAGGGTTAGTACCACGCATTGTAGAGGTTGCATTATAGGCTATGTGTGCATTGCTTATATGAACCCGTTGGTGGGAATTGTTGAATGTTTTAAGAGCTTTCTCTTGTGTTTTGTGGAATTATTGTTATGTGTACAATCTATCGCACCGGATATATATATACATACTTTTATTTTGTGGTGACCCTTTCTTTCATTTGCGGGCTCATCCCACCCCAGATGACGATGTAGGTCGAGAGGATGGTGTTGGCAGCTCTAGGCCTTAGTGAGCTCGTGTTGGAGCTGGAGTGGTAGTTTTAGTTAGACTATGCGCCGGTGTGTTTGTGCACTGTGCTTTTTGGTTAGCATAGGATTGTCTAACTTGTTTTGATACTTAGACTTGGATTGTAATTATTCAGGAATACACTTTGCTTGTCGAAGCACCTTATGGTAATGAGTTCTTTTGTATATTTGAATGCCGGCTCATTGGAAAATATTCTATGCGCACTCTGAGTGTTAGTTGAAAAAGAAAAAAAAAATTTATAGTGCCTTTTTGGCCTTTGAAAAACGGGCTGTTACAGAAACAATAAATGATATGAGATGATCGTCGCCAGTCTGACGCTGGTGAAACGATAAATGATATGATCGTCACCAGGTGGATCCTGGTGAAACGATAAAGACATGATATGTTACTGGGTAGACTCACTGTGGGAGTTTTAACTGGGAGTTTTAGTGGTTGTGAGTAAATCCACTTGGGATTGGTACATTTAGGGAAGAGATCCACTGGAAGATTCTCAAGAAAAATTTGCTGGGGAAGTTCTTGGATGAAGTTCACTGGGGAACATGGCTTGTCACTAGGGGAACTATTATTTTGGGATTTTGAATGCAGTTCACCGCGGGAACTAAGAGTGCTTTGGGTTTTTGAATACAGTTCACTGGGGGAACTAAGGGGATAACTTGTTGAGAAATGTTTGATTGAGGTTCATTGAGGAACACTAAGATAACTCACTATGAAGTGTAAGATTGAGGTTCACTGGGAACACTAGGATAACTCACTAGGGAGTGTAAGATTGAGGTTTACTTGGAACACTGGGATAACTCACTAGGGAGTGTAGGATTGAGGTTCATTGGGGAACACTGGAATAATTCACTACGGGAGTGCAAGAAACCTCACTGGTAATGAATGTGTATAATATGATATGATGTAGTATGCTGACTCTTGGAATAAGTCACTGAAATCTTGGGCTTATGTTGTGATTGGGTGCCGAGCATGGTCGGACTTTTGGTTTGCCGCATAAGATCAGACTCTGAATTTGCCGCATAAGATCGGACTTTTGTGAAATTCCAACTAAGATTGGGCTTTATTGGAGTGCTTATCTACCGTGGAAACTGAATAGTCTTCCTGATGTGATAGACTCACTTGTGGATCGCAATTGGTTTAGCTTGGGATGGATGTGGACTTCTATGAGTGGTCACAAAGTCCTTGCATATGCTATGCATGTATGTTTTGTGCAAGTGTGCATTTGTTTATGCATGATTTGTTTGGGTTGATGAATGATATGCCTTTGGTGTGTTAATGCATGCTATGCGAAATGCATGGTTGATGCATGAAGTGCAAGTAAAGACTTGTGCGTTGGATTTTTTTTGGATGCCAATGCATACTGAGCTTTTGGGTGTTAATGGATATTGGGCTTTTGGAGGGGATAACAATGGATATTGGGATTTGACGGGTGCCAATAGATATTGGATTTTTTGAGGGGTGCCAATGAAGATTGGGCTTTTTGAGGGGATGACAATGGATATTGGGCTTTGAATTTCAATGGAAGTGAATCTTGGATGATTCCAATGAATATTGGGCTTTGGGTGAAAGAAACTTTTATTAGAAGATTTGGAGACCTTGAAACATAAGTACGATGCATGATGCATGACTGATATGTTAGGATGTGCTCTAATGGATGCAGTATGATGCTGGTGTGATGCATGCAAGGTGCATGATTTGAATGCATGCAATGTATAGTTTTGCAAGACAATGACTCATTTGATGGTTTGAATATTTCCAAAAGTTTCCTTGTGGTGGGCAATGGAATGAAGTGTTTTTGGTGACAAGGCTTCTTGTCTGGGGGTTTGAGGATGTTTTGCTTGCATGATCTCCCGATACCCATATTGAACTCAACGGTCGTTGATGCATAGCAGAGTTAACTTTAGCAGCTTGAAAGGATGAAGAGGATTTGTATCTATCATAGCTCATTTTGCCCCAGTATCTTGGGTCTTTGAAGGAGTTACCTGAAGAGGAAAACTGGGCTGATCTTTTCATCTAAGTTTTTGTTGCAGGCTCATGTGCCGCAGTTAACTTGCATCTTTCTTGTTTTGGAAATCCCTAACATTTGTTTGGACCGCTCTTTCGAGTTTTCAGCCCACCGGGAGTATATCCATTTTTGCCTAGGCCTGCTCTTTTGATTTTTTAGCCTAGCGGGTTTTTATTTCCTTTTTAATGCCCCTAATTTTTGCCTGGACCGCCATTTCAGGTTTTCAGTCCACCGGGACGCTCTCTATTGCCTAAGTCACCATTTCAGGTTTTAGACTTAGCGAGCTTCTTTTTATTTCTTTTTTTAGGCATAATACTTCTTGACTGCGCAAGAGTTTTATGAGAGAGAAAGATCATTTCCATCCTTGGTGGCGATATGACTTTAATACGAACTGCCCTCGTATTTGAATTTTGAAAGGTATGCCCCCGATCCGCAGGATCTTCAGATGATTTGCCCCTTTATTGTAAGGATTTGCTCTTGACTAGCAGGTGCCATATGTGATTTCCCCTTGTTAGGAGTGCCTTGAAATGATTCAATTTTTGATCATGCCCTTGTTGGAATTTCCTCGATGCCAAGTATTGATTTGCGAGTGAAATTGTTTCTTTTGAAAAGTAGTTTTGAAGTAATGAACGTGCAAGTTTTGAAATCGAAATCTGTTTAGCTGTGTAGAATGGATGATATTTGGCCAGGAGATTGGCGCAATTTTGAAAGTGTAAAGAAGTGATAAAACATTTAGCGATGATTTACAAACATGAGGAGTCAGTTTAACAATAATTTTGCTGAATATGTTTTCATAGTTAACCTAGCTTCAATTAGGTCTTTTGAAGGTTGTAACGTGGCTTGGTTCACGGTTTTTTGAAAAAATGATTATAAGGCTCAAATTTTGATTTTAACCCACCCATTCTCCTTTGATGTTCTCCATTCCTAAATTCAATTAACTCAACGGATGCACCCTGTTGGCAAGAGAATTTTGGTTGTTATGATGATGGAGGTAGACACAATGGTCGAAGCATTGATGAAATTTTTGAGGTGGCAGTCACCTCTTATTATCTACAAGTTTGTTTCCATTTTTTTTTTGCTTTTTATCCCTTATTTTTGCATGGACAGATTCTTTTGAGTTCTTGGTCCATCGGGATGCCCTAATTTTTGCATAAGTCAAATTTACTTAGCGGGCCCTTTTTTTTTGTGACACAATTTTTGCCAAGTTTTGCTTTTGGTTCAGAAAGGTTATGACTGCCATATTAACAATTATGGGTTTCATCTTTACATTACTTCCTCAATGTTGGATGATGTGTGCAAGGAAGATGATGTGCTTCAACCTCTTGATGAGGTGGTTAGTGTAACACCCAAACCCATTATTGCCATTATTCTGGCTTTAAAATTCTTTTTTCAAAAACGACGCAGCAGATGGAATAAAGATATAGACTTAAATCAATTGATTGGTAAAATGTTGGTTCGAGATATTACATTCCTCGTAACAAAATAATACTATTGTATTTAATTTAATAAAATCTTGTTTATACAAATTATTGAATCAAATAATGTATTCTTTAACTATACAAAACAACCTAGATAAGTAGACTTTATATACATATAAAACCCCTTTTTCCCGTGTCACAATCAGAGCGGAGCTTCACCGATGACTCATACGAAGATAACACACAACCTGAGAAATCTGGACCCAAACCAGTAAAACACACAAAACGGAGAGTTAGATTACATAATTAAATAAAATCATAAGCATAAAGTACGCTTACTACCACATGAGTTTATCAAGTATAATCTAACCCTATCATACCAATCTACTCTTAATCAACACATATGAATTAAGATTTAATACATCAAGGTAGTATATAAGCATTCATAAACATTTATATTCACTCTAGTCTTATCAACAAAGACAATTAATCACACAAGAATATATTCTCAATCTTAGTTCAATTATGAAATTTATGAGGCATCAACACATAGAAGTATCATTTAGAGTTAATAAACATCTAACACTTCAATTAAGTCTTAACACATATAGACAATTCATCAACAAATCCGATTAATGTCACATATCAATTATCACACAATATGCACATCATCCTAATGCATCTAATGCCACAAATCATGCTATGTCACTCTAGACATATCTAATGCATGTGGTACCATTCTTCTTTATTAGAGTATCTCACCTCTAATATTCTTCTTTATCAGATAAATATAATCCGATATCCTTCTTTATTGGAATATCCAATATCCCTAATATAATTCATGAATGCATGTATGTTCATGAATATTCTCACACAATCATTTTAATTAGCATTAAGCTCTTCCTTTACTAATGTGGAACAATATCCAACATTACTTCTTTATTAAGATAACACATACCTTAATATTCTTCTTTATTAGAATAACATAATTCTAATATCCTTCTTTATTAAGTTGATTAACACCTTAATATACTTCTTTGACCTTTCAACAAACATCATCCACACAATCAACAACAATTATATTCCACAAATATAATCAACAATTCATCAACACATCATTATTCATCAACAAGCAATCAATCATAGTTACAAACACTTAATTGCATGTTAGAATACCATTAATCCAAGTTACAAGTGCCTAATTACACTTTAAAACATCCACAAAATAAGTCAGGCCCAGTACTGGTCGCTGAGCGAAGACTGGCGAGCACTGGCGAGCACAAGTCAGACAGAAACAGCTTCTGGCGAAAATCAGCGAGCTGGTCGCTAACACTCGCTAAGCGAAGGCCTCCTGACAGCAATATTCAGCATCGCGATTTCTAACTCAAATTGACCCAAAAACCCATTTTTGATGTTCCAGATCCCAAAAGAAGTTGTTTTCAAGTGTAATACATACATATAAACACAAAAGGACAGTTCATTTCACCGATCTACAACATATACATCAAAAAAGTAATGATTTATCATTTTTACTCAAAAACCATAAAACTCATTGTTCTTGAACAAACATCTACAAATTCCCATTTTTCCCCATTAAATTCGTTCATACATCATGGTACAAGTATATTAAACATGTTATGAACAATTCCTACAACTTTCTTTAAGAAATTCCTTCCAAGACCCAAAAGAAAATGAGTGTAAAGAGTTTGGGAACGAAGAAATCGACATTCTCCCCTCTTTAGAATCACTCGGGATTATATAGTCTAACTCTCTTACCTCGGATTGATGGATTCTCTAGTCCACCTCTTGATTCTCTCTTGCTCAAGCTTGCCCTAGCTCCCTCTCTTCTTCCTTCTCTCTTCTTTCTCTTCAAAGTCACAATTGTGACACTTTCTCTCTCTAAGGGCTTCATATAGCGCCCCCTACCTTGTGCCAAGGCCCATTGGGCCTGAAGCCCACTAACACGGCCCAACTCGCGCAAACTCTCATAAACTCGTGCGTTAACTTAAGTTTCGCGATAAAATTAATTATCCGACACTATCGACCAATAAAATATTCTATCTCACTAACATAAATAATTAGACATAAAACGACGAATAAATAAATTGGGATGTTACAACTCTCCCCCACTTAAAAGATTTTCACCCTCGAAAATTACTCGACTAAAACAACTCTGGATAAACTCCTTTATCTGATTCTTCAACAAACACCTAAAACTCCACACAAAACTAAGTTTGACAAAATTAGTTTATCCCAATCAACACAATTTCGTTCACTATCAACAAGAGATCAAGGACGGCCAGTTCCTCAATTTGTCGATAGATAGTCAATAATCATGATGATGGTATAAACCATTCTTACCAAACCGCTAAAACGTTCTCTTAGCACGAACATCTACAACTCTCATCTTATGGGACTTTCAACGCTACCCAAAACAAGTACAACTAATCTAGTACACTACGAAAAGATGCTTCCGTGGAATACTTCCGCCACTCCACAAGTCCTATAAATCCTTAATTCCCTTTGAATCACTTAATTGTGCTACATCACTTATTCATATATGAATCTTACTCCAATCATTGAGTCGAATCCCAACACAACAACTCTATTCCCAGGCAATCTCTTAACCAACCTTTGCATTCTTTAACGCAAACTTTTTCCAATACCACTCCTCCTTAATCTTTTAGTAATTCGCTACTTCGAAATTAGGCCACCGCCTAAAATTGGTTCTCCAAGAAATCATAACTTCTATCTTGTTGGTTACAAACGTCATCTTCAATCCACCTATCCACATTCCCCATCATCCTGCATCGCAACAAGCATGCTCTCTTCCGTTTATTCACTCATCGGTTCCTTATTCACTTCTAACCTTTACTAACCACCATCTCTTTATGGATAGTTATCTCTCAAACTCATCCTTAGTACATTCGATACCCAAATCAAATTCTTGAATTTATTCTACAAAGCTCCAAATACTCGTCATACGATCTATTTTTAAAATAGATATAGAACCTTTCCAACATCAACTTCTTGTCTTAGTATTCCTACTAATGACTCCTTGTCTACCCCTAACATGACATTCTAGAAAATGTCTAAAAATTCTCGTCCAGAATACATCTTATGTTACTCACCACATCATCATCGTCCCACTGTCCACGATGAAAATATCTAAAATCCTTTATTCCCTCATCACACAGTGTGACTATACTACTTCAATAAATACGATCCATCTAACATCACTAGTCCCACTGACTCTCCAATCCAAAAATTAACTTTTCCTAGTAAATACACACTCAACCCACTCCTACCTCCTGGGCACTACAAAATGTTCTCCGACACTTACTTTATTTATCTCCTTAAAATCCTTACTCAAGCATCCATTACGATATTAGATCCACTCAGATGTCAGCTTACTTCGAAATCACCATCCTCTCAAGAATCCTAATCACTTCCTCTTCTTCATATTCAACTTCTCCCAATCAACATGTATGCCAACTTTAGTCCATAAAACAACGTCTACATACTTTTAGTAAAATAGTCAATCCTCAATAATCCCTAATGTTCTTCATCTTACTTAACCAATCTCACCGACGCTCTTGCGGCTAAACACTTGGTCTGACAACTTCTCCTCTAGTAGTTTCTCACAGCTTGTTGCTCTTATCCATTCGCTTCGAACAACGTCACCAATTCCTGAATATTCCGCTTCAAGAACATCTCTACTCATCCCATCCTCTCAAATTCAAAACATCTCGGAGGGATGCAATCTTCTCCCCTACTTATCTCAAACCCACCTACACTCTCTCACTAGAATTCTCGGTGCTTACACCTAACCGTTCTATCATCTTCTACGGATATTCCTCCCAAGAAGAAAAACTAGTATCGACATCGTTTACAAGCATGTCACATACAAGGGTAAACGTAAAATATGATACCTAAACATCTATACAAACACCCTGGTGCAGTTCTCTTGACATACACATAACCACAAAAATACACAAGCAAACAGTTTCCCTTATATATAATCTTAACCACACGTCAATACATATATTTATAATCAAATAATATGTAAGACAACCACACATCATGTACAACAAGACATCAAATCAAGTACATGCATCTTCATTTCATATTATTCACACATACAAAATTCAACAACTACTCATACATGTATAAAGTATAGCATGTTCTCAAATAAGTCCTCATCACGAGAATACATCTATATAGTTCAATTAAAGAACAAAACAAAGTCATCTACTATGACTCATACTAACAACCCAAGGTGCTAGTAATAATCTATCACATGATATAAACAAACATATAACGACACACACTAGGATTGACCAACATCCTACTCCCTTCACCTTCTTAAAAAAAAAATAATTTTCACTTAATCAAAAGAAAATAACTTTATATTTTCACCAAAATATTCATCATCAAGAAATAACATTAGTTTTTCTTTTAAAGTTATCTCAAATCATTACAACATGCAGTTTTATATCATGCCGGATCATCACATGCAGTTTTATATCATGCCGGATCGTCAACAATAAACAATAAGCATCAACCAACCAAGTTTAAACTACACAAAGGTTAAACTCTAAGCATATACAACTATTATAAACATAGAAGTATAACACTCACACCATTACTCAACAAAGAACGAATCAATTAATCCAATTCGCACCACTCATAGTTCCTAAATGAACAACAATAATGGTTTCACAAAACACCCACAACAAAATCGTTAGACAAACACGACTGACACACAATACTCACATGGTCTGACTGCACAGACCTGCTCTGATCGACACACAACCCACACAGTCCGAAGACAACGGGGCTCTGATACCAATTTGTAACACCCAAACCCATTATTGCCATTATTCTGGCTTTAAAATTCTTTTTTTAAAAACGACGCAGCAGATGGAATAAAGATATAGACTTAAATCAATTGATTGGTAAAATGTTGGTTCGAGATATTACACTCCTCGTAACAAAATAATACTATTGTATTTAATTTAATAAAATCTTGTTTATACAAATTATTGAATCAAATAATGTATTCTTTAACTATACAAAACAACCTAGATAAGTAGACTTTATATACATATAAAACCCCTTTTTCCCGTGTCACAATCAGAGCGGAGCTTCACCGATGACTCATACGAAGATAACACACAACCTGAGAAATCTGGACCCAAACCAGTAAAACACACAAAACGGAGAGTTAGATTACATAATCAAATAAAATCATAAGCATAAAGTACGCTTACTACCACATGAGTTTATCAAGTATAATCTAACCCTATCATACCAATCTACTCTTAATCAACACATATGAATTAAGATTTAATACATCAAGGTAGTATATAAGCATTCATAAACATTTATATTCACTCTAGTCTTATCAACAAAGACAATTAATCACACAAGAATATATTCTCAATCTTAGTTCAATTATGAAATTTATGAGGCATCAACACATAGAAGTATCATTTAGAGTTAATAAACATCTAACACTTCAATTAAGTCTTAACACATATAGACAATTCATCAACAAATCCGATTAATGTCACATATCAATTATCACACAATATGCACATCATCCTAATGCATCTAATGCCACAAATCATGCTATGTCACTCTAGACATATCTAATGCATGTGGTACCATTCTTCTTTATTAGAGTATCTCACCTCTAATATCCTTCTTTATCGGATAAATATAATCTGATATCCTTCTTTATTGGAATATCCAATATCCCTAATATAATTCATGAATGCATGTATGTTCATGAATATTCTCACACAATCATTTTAATTAGCATTAAGCTCTTCCTTTACTAATGTGGAACACTATCCAACATTACTTCTTTATTAAGATAACACATACCTTAATATTCTTCTTTATTAGAATAACATAATTCTAATATCCTTCTTTATTAAGTTGATTAACACCGTAATATACTTCTTTGACCTTTCAACAAACATCATCCACACAATCAACAACAATTATATTCCACAAATATAATCAACAATTCATCAACACATCATTATTCATCAACAAGTTATCAATCATAGTTACAAACACTTAATTGCATGTTAGAATACCATTAATCCATGTTACAAGTGCCAAATTACACTTTAAAACATTCACAAAATAAGTCAGGCCCAGTACTGGTCGCTGAGCGAAGACTGGCGAGCACTGGCGAGCACAAGTCAGACAGAAACAGCTTCTGGCGAAAATCAGCGAGCTGGTCGCTAACACTCGCTGACGCTCGCTAAGCGAAGGCCTCCTGACAGCAATATTCAGCATCGCGATTTCTAACTCAAATTGACCCAAAAACCAATTTTTGATGTTCCAGATCCCAAAAGAAGTTGTTTTCAAGTGTAATACATACATATAAACACAAAAGGACAGTTCATTTCACCGATCTACAACATATACATCAAAAAAGTAATGATTTATCATTTTTACTCAAAAACCATAAAACTCATTGTTCTTGAACAAACATCTACAAATTCCCATTTTTCCCCATTAAATTCGTTCATACATCATGGTACAAGTATATTAAACATGTTATGAACAATTCCTACAACTTTCTTTAAGAAATTCCTTCCAAGACCCAAAAGAAAATGAGTGTAAAGAGTTTGGGAACGGAGAAATCGACATTCTCCCCTCTTTAGAATCACTCGGGATTATATAGTCTAACTCTCTTACCTCGGATTAATGGATTCTCTAGTCCACCTCTTGATTCTCTCTTGCTCAAGCTTGCCCTAGCTCCCTCTCTTCTTCCTTCCCTCTTCTTTCTCTTCAAAGTCACAATTGTGACACTTTCTCTCTCTAAGGGCTTCATATAGCGCCCCCTACCTTGTGCCAAGGCCCATTGGGCCTAAAGCCCACTAACACGGCCCAATTCGCGCAAACTCTCATAAACTCGTGCGTTAACTTAAGTTTCGCGATAAAATTAATTATCCGACACTATCGACCAATAAAATATTCTATCTCACTAACATAAATAATTAGACATAAAACGACGAATAAATAAATTGGGATGTTACAGTTAGATGGAATGATTCTCTTGCATTAAGATGTTTCATCAAGTTAATTGAAAGACTACCCTGCCCCTGGTTAAGATTAAGGTTTTTTTTTTGAAAAGTAGAAATAACACCGACTTCAGGCTCGAAGGGGTTAACTACGGATTATCTCCTTATATCTCCAGTGTTTGGGAAGCAAAACAATGCCTTACATCGTCAGCTCGATCTTACTATCAAAAACATATATCAGCAAATTCAATTATTTATTTACATCATCCTCCCCCCAAGTTTGTTAACATGCAGAAAATGAAATAGAAAAGTGGTGACATTTACATGATGAGTGATGACATAAGAAAAGAGTGAATACGAATGGATGTGTTTCAAAAACATGCATGTTGATTTCATTAAAAAGTACTAGTCAAAAAGTACAATTTCAAAAACAAACGATACTTAGCAAGAAATGAACCACAACTGAAAATGGAAAACCTAATGATCCTGAGGATGAGCTTCTTTGTTGGTCCACTGAATCTTAAAATATGCTCTTTTCCGTGCTTGCACTTGTCAAGGCAGGGGTGACCATTTACAAAAGTCCTCTTCTTCCAGACTTACTTATTCTGTTGATAGGGTCGTTGTGGCTTCTATAAAATGCTGCTATTGATGTGGGAGTCCCACATGGTTATGGCATATAATGTGTTGGGTAAGCCTATGGCTAGTACCACAAAGGGTTGCCTTCTCTTCTCAAGAGGACTTGCATGATCAAGTTCATGAGTCTTCAACTTGTTGCCCCCCTTTTTTCAACATTTTCTGGCCTTTGTTGAGTTCCTCCAGTTTCTTGAGGCATGCTTCAAATTTGTTTCTGAGTATCAGGAAACCAACTAGCGAGATTATGGTTGAAAGAAGGTGAAGGTGGAAAGGATATGAGTTTGGGGATATTGAAGAGGAATGATATAATGTTTTTTTTTGACATGGGATGCAAATGTATGAAGATGCATGTATGCAGATGTGTGAAAATGCATGGGTGTGTAAAAAGATATTTGTTTTTGTTTTCAAGGCATGCTAAAATGTTTTAATGCAATGATGCGAAAAGAAGGTCTGAGTGTGTCCCCATAGACAGATTTGAAGGTCTGAGTGTGTCCCCAAGGACAGGTTTGAAAGTTGATAACACATAACCTAAATAGGGAGCTCCATACGAGAGGTCAGTTCTAAGTTTTACTACCCAATCCCCTCACATGTAGGCTTTAGGGTTTTTTGAATTAGGAGCACCTAGAGTCATGGATGCATCTCAGAATTTTACCATAATAACGGGTTAACTATTATACGAAAACCGTTCACGAGAGCAACTCTTCTAGGCGAGGTTTGCACCACCTAAACGAGGTGTCTACCTCGAAAGTCAATACAAAACACCAATATTTGAAGAGGTTCTAAGAAGAAGGTCCTTAGAGTTAGGGGTCCAATTCAGAATTTCGTCATTATAACGGGTTGACCATTATATGACGACCTTTCACGAAGAGGACCATCTCTAAGCAGGGTCTTCATGTTGACTAAACGAGATGTCTATCTCGAAAGCCAACACTACGCGAACCACCATCCTAAACCTAGGTTTTTTCAAGCTCGGGTGTAGAGCTCCACTCAAAAGTGTTTTGAACAACACTGTCCAAGCATGATAATATATAGGCGAAAAAATAAATAAAGCATAAATAAAATAAAGAAAATAAAATAAAAGATAAACAAACATGAAAAGCAAATGAATTAACACCAAAAGCTAAACTAACTAACTAGGTTTGACTCACTAGTGTTCCCCAGTGAAGTCGCCAGCTGAAGCGGCGGGAAAAATGCGCGGGCGAAAAACGCTCGCTAGACAGTAAAGTCGCCACCGAAGTTTTATTTTTGAAAAGGGGAACATCGATAAACCCCTTCAAGAACGAAAACAAGGTCATCGCGACCAAATTTCGGGTTCGGGAGTCGGTTATGCGAGGGGAAGGTATTAGCACTCCTTACATCCGTTGTATCCAACGGGAACCATTAATTAGTTTAGCGCTTATTAAGGTGTTAGTTTCATGTTTGTTTATTATTATTACGAAAAATATATGCATAGGATAAAAGAGAAAGAAAAATGATTTAAAGACCAAAAAAAAGAATTTTTTATTAATGTGCTTGACGGTTGTTGGATCCCGCTCCTACGTATCTCCTAGTGCAATGGAGAAATCAAAGCTACGTAGTTCTTTGTAGAAAATGTTTGTGAGTTGGTTGATTTTATTTGTGAAGATGGACTCGCACTTGGGCGATGTATCCGTTTGAAAAATAAAACGCGCATGGGCGTAAAAAGTTTGCTTGAAAAAAAAAGGACGGACTCGCACTTGGGCGATGGTATCCGTTTGAGAAAAATAAAACGCGCATGGCATAAAAAGTTGGCTAAAAAAAAAACAAGACGGACTCTGTAACAGCCCGTTTTTCAAGGGCCAGAAAAGTCAATATTTTTTTTTTCTTTTCAACTAACACTCAGAGTGCGCAAAGAATATTTTTCAATGAGCCGGCATTCAAATATACAAAAGAACTCATTACCATAAGGTGCTTCGACAAGCAAAGTGTATTCCTGAATAATTACAATCCAAGTCTAAGTATTCGAATACTTACAACAAAACAAGTTAGAATCCTATGCCTGAACCCAAAAAGCACGGTGCACAACCCACACCGGCGCATAGTCTAACTAAGCTAAGCTAAGCTCCAACACCTCACTGGGGCCTGGAACAGCCACCGTCGTCACCACGACCTAACCTATCATCTGGGTGGGATGAGCCCGCAAATGAAAGAAAGGGTCACCACAAAATAAAAGTATATATATATATATATCCGGTGCGAAAGATGTACACGTAACAAATTTCCACAAATACCAACAGAGAAAGCTCTTTAAACACAAAGTAATTTCCACCAACGGCTTATATAAATAATGCACACAAAGCCTAATGCAGACTTCTACAATGAGCGTGACAACCAATCACTGGTTCGCCACATGCATGAATTCCGGAATTTAACCTCTCCGCAGAGAGTCGTAGGTCCAACCCACTAAAGCCACGAGGGCAGGTGATGCCACACAGACGCTATCACCGGGTGAAAATAGCCACACAGATGCTACCAGCCACACAGATGTTGTCAGCCACACAGATGCTGTCACCCCCTCTAAAGAAAAGCCACAAGGATCAGGTGATGCCACACAGACGCTATCACCGGGTGAAAATAGCCACACAGATGCTACCAGCCACACAGATGCTGTCAGCCACACAGATGCTGTCACCCCCTCGAAGTGTAGCCACACAGATGCTAACACCAGGCGAACATAGCCACACAGATGCTATCGCCAACTAAGAAACGCATACACATAGGGCAGTCACACAGACACAGCCCCGGCGGAGTCACACAGACACATCCGCCCGTGAAGTCCCAACTGACATACACGTTCCATCCATGCTCATGCAACAATTACATATCACACAGATATATGTAAATCAAACACAACGACATACATACATTTCCAACCATATGTATTCCAACAACCTGTTCATACATACATTCTCATAATCATATGTAAACAGCGTAAGTATTTTAAACACTTTCTCATCACGAGAATACATAACACATACATGTCAAGCACACCAACACACATCACCAAAAATAACCAAACATGTTGTATCTCAGTGAAAAGACAGAAATAAAGTGACGCCCTTACCTCGGCAAGCTTCCGTTACTCTTTTTCGCGAAAATCTACAATTCACGCTACCTAAAATATATGTAGCGTAACATCAATAAAATACTCATCGTACATCCTATCGGAACGAAACTTGTTCTCAAAAGTCTAGGGGGGTTTAAGGCACTTTCTAACTCTCTCACCTAGCGATTCCAAGTTCTTCCCAATCCGATAAAAATTCACGAAGTTAAAGACATTATTTTTCGCTACAAGAAATTCATTTTGTTCTCAAAGCATACCAAGAACCACTATTGTTTTCAACCTCAAGGAACCCATTTTCACTCTACAAAAACATTTGAAAACAAACCAAAAACTCTTCAAAAATAAATCAACAAAAAATCAGAGTTTTCTTGCGTTACAAGTTACCCATCTTTTTTCTTCCTAACAACCTTTCCTATACTCATTTTTCTTCAAAACTAAGATTATCCAACACATACACAATTTTCACACAATTGTGGACTTAGAAAATTTTTTGGAATTTCTCCCCCACCACTAAAAAGGCCACGGCCAAAATTTTGAAAAACACCCTCACACACAAAATTTTTCACTTCTAAATGCATGGTAATATCCCATAATACCTAACTAGCACTTATCAAAACGATTTAGAAATTATAGAGTCGAATCGCAAATTTTCGAGAAATCTCAAATAAGGTTTTTCTTAAGGCAAAAGCAACTCATTTTCTTTTCTAACAAAACCATAACCAATCAAACTTTTTAGACTATGATCATGGCCACACAATTGTCTTAGAACAATCTTGAAATTCAAAACAAAATTCCCCTAAACATGTTCATCAACTACTCAAGAACACCAAATAAATTATTTTTTTATTTTTCAAAACAAAGTTCATAAACAAACATCCATTTTGCCACAAAGCTCAAAACTAACATCAAAAATCAAATCTCAAAACAAAATTCAAGTTTATGATCTTTTCAAACTATTTCTTCAAACCCTTAACCAAAATTTGTGAAAACTTTAAATAAACCATGGAAATCATCTCATACTTCACTCATATGTACTAATTAACTCTCATGAACACTTATATTAAACCAACAACTAATTAAAACATGTTCTAATAATTTTCTTCTCAAGAACACAATCTAACAATTCATCAAATTCTATGAGTTTGTCTAGCTAAGGAAAGGAAGGAAGCTTAGTTACCTTAAGAAGATGATGATCCTTGCAAGTCCTATGATCCAACAAGCCTAAAATCCAAGCTTTTGGTGAGCAAATGGAAAAGTTCTTGGATGAAGAACAAGGGTGGAAAGCCACGGCAAAACAAGAAGGAAAATGAGTGAAATTGTGATTTTTCTTAAGTCTTTTTAATGACCAAAAGTCATGGTCTTGTTGCCTAATCCACCCTTGGATCAAATAGTGTTAATTTGCTAAGATTCAAATCTAGCCATTGGATCAATTCTAAGCTTATCCTCACAAGATATTTTCTATGCTTCAAGAAGCCACCTCGCCTCACAGCTCTCGCGCGTCGCGACGAACGTAAAACACAAAAACAGAAAACCTACGGAAAGAACGTCTATCGTTTTTCCATTCCAAAACTTATCGCCGAATCTTTTTCCGCGACTGTAATTTTCTTCCATACCTTAGAAAATTAATCTCAGGACATATCCTAACTCGCGCAGATATTTAAAACTTCCACCCGAAACCTCACTTAAAACAGACGCAGTAAGATTTTCCATCAGCGGGTAAAATCCTACTCGTTTTTCCAAAAACAAGAATAATCCAAAACTCGTCATTCTGACTTCACAGAAATCTCCTCATACTTAAAAGAGGACCACGACCCGAAAGTCTGTGCCTTTCCAGCGCACGAGCACAAAACAGGCTCCGTTTCAGCAAAAATCTCATTAATGCGACGATACTCACAAAACCGCTTCACCAAAAACCTTAAAACTCGTAGCCATTACTAGAGTTCCTTAGAAAAACTGTACAGTGGAATCTTGGGTCTTACATTACTACCCTCCAAAAAGAAGTTTCGTCCTCGAAACTAAAGGTAAGAGTAATAACTCAACTAATTATTACCATCACCAACACAACAAAATCCCTCAGGATTAGGTGCAGCCACACAGATGCTAACACCGGGTGAAGTCACACAGATACTCTCACCAACACACTGGCACAACCGTGCACCAACCGCAACTCTCAACGAGTTCACCACTCAAAAATTAACCTCACAACAGAGGTTCACAACCTCTAGTTCCCAAAGATCCTCGTGCCCACAAACAAAATTTCCAATGTCACCTCTTTCGCCTCCGCGACATAGCCAATTTCCCTAGGTTCACGCGAAGCAGTTACTGGCTACCCTCCAAAAAGAAACACCGAAACTTTCTGCGCACCAGCAAAACCGGCAAAACTAGTCATTTCCAGTCAACACGACTCCGTCTATTATCAACAAGAGATTAAGGATGATCAGTTCCTCAATTTGTCAATAAATAGTCGACAATCATGATGGTGGTTTAGACCATCTTTACCAAACTTAAGTGATACTTCATTCCACTTGTGCTCATGGTCCTCCGAGGTACAAGGATTCCACAAATCCTTCGAGGTTCTCCTTAAGGTTTCCTTCGATCTCTTACGATCTCGATCTCGTCAATGAGACCAATTTGCCCGAAACACGTTACTTGGACTCTCATGATTCCACTCTTGAAACCTCCGTTGAGCATCATTCAACAGTAATACAATGCCACCACGGCAGGTACCACCAAAACCATTACATTCCGAACAAGTTGTCTTCTCTATAGAAGAATTTTCCGCTCTACCGATATCCATAAGTCCGCAACTCAATGAATACGCCGAAACCGCATGCTCACCCACGAGTCTCATTCCAAACACGACTTACATAAAACAATCCCAACCTCCAGTTGGTGATTACACTCCTCATAGTCTTGACACTTGCCAAACTATACCATCTACTTCTCTTGGACTCCTTTATCCAAATCCCCAATTCCCCAGAATCGGCTTCTTATGCGTTCATATTACTTCCAAACGACACTTAGATAAATCTCGCGTGCCTTAAACAAAACGCTTATCCTCGTCGACTACCATCGTCGGCGCACATCTCTTCACATCGTATTTCCATTCTAATTCCGAACTCTCCTGAGTTCCTTTTTCCCTTACAATTAAATCCTCTCTTACTCAAAAGAGCTTGTCACCCTGACCATTCTTAATTATTCCCGACATCACCCTTTCTGTCGAGATACCTTCTTCCAAAATAAATCTTAAGGTACTCATCACATCACTATTGTTCCACTGTCCATGTAGACCATATCCGTATTCGTTTACTTACTCAATACAGATTTCCATTATGCTACGTCCCTCTTCATTGTAACCACTACAATGAATCGAAGCTCTACCAGCTTCCACCAAACTTTGCCACTAGACAATTGCTTACCCTTTATTATTACTGCATACAACACATGCACCGCCATGACATCCATTCAGGTGGTGCTTTCGAATCCTTAATATACACGCACAATCATAATTTTCCATCTAGGTGTGAGGCAATTCTTTCCGCCAATCCTCTATTGACATAAGTCACATCATCATGTGCTTTTCTCTTACTCATTCTCAGCGACTCTTTCCCAACGACTAACATTCCTTCGCGGCTAACTCATCGATCTACTAGATCCCACACACTTACCTCAACCCTTAAGGTATCCGTCATTCGCATACTCGTTATCTAACGACACTAGGTCCACTGACCCTCGACGCGTGACACACATAATTCCAACTTACTACTAACAGGGCAACGTGCTATAACCACTACTAAGTCCTTTACCTAGTAGAACATTCGAAACAAAAGCAAAGACAAACAAACAATTCCTAGCAAAACGCACACCAAGACATGTAAGAGTGGGTTGCCCCAACAAAATCAATGCAGTAAGTGTTACCTGCAATCTGGCAATCCCGCTGTATGGCCTTACCAGTCTGACCGCTCACTCCCGTGCCCATACAGTAGGCACCTCCTCTAGCAGCGGGTCGAGCTCCTTGTGCCACATCCGTCGACGACCCGACCTTTGGGGCTTTGCAATCCCTAGCAAAATGACCCGGTTTCCGACAGTTGAAACAAACGGTTCCTTCCTTTGGTTTCGAAACCCCACATTCATTAGCAAAATGACCCTCTTGTCCACAGTTGTAACAAGTTCGCTTCCATCCACCCTGACTCCCTTGAGTCCCTTGGTTCACAGAGCGAGTTGGTCCTTGATTATCCTGGGAACGGTTATAAGGCTTATTCCCCTGCCTCCTCTGATTCTGACTCGAACTCTGAGTCTGACCACTTGAATTACTAGGTCCTCCTGCACTAAATCCACCTTGGCGGTTCACCCGCTTGTTTCTCATATCCTCTATCTCTTGGCACTTCTCTACCAAGACCTGAAATTGTCGAATACCCAATGGCACAACCGCATCCTGCAGTTCGTAACTCAGCCCTTCTTGGAAGCGACGACACATATAGTTCTCATCTATCCCATCCCTAAAGAAGCGGAAGTAACGGGATAGTGATTCAAACTTCTTGGCATATACTTCAACATTCATTCCTCCCTGACGCAACTGAAGGAATTCCTCCTCATACCTTTCCCTAGCAGTCTCGGGAAAATACTTGGCTAAAAACCTCCTCTTGAAGTTCTCCCAATTTATTTCCTCATAGACAGCCTCCATCAAGAACCTGGTGTTCCTCCACCAATACTCAGAACTACCCTGCAACTGATAGGTAGCCAAGGTTACCTTTTCTCCTTCCGGGCAATGGATTTCCCCAAAGATCCTCTCAATCGCCTGGAGCCACAAATCCGCAGTATCAGGACCTCCCTCCCCACTAAACTTAGGAGGAGCCTGATGGTTGAAACTAGTGAGAAGCCTAAATCCAGCAGCAATGATCTCCCTCTCACGCTTTTCCAAATCCCTCTGCGCCTTAGCATGGCTCTGCGCAGTCACAGCCGCTGCCTTCGTATGCATGGCATAAGCCATCTGGTTCACATCAACCTCTGGTACTACAGGAACTGGATTCGCCCTTCTTGGCGGCATGATCTCCTGTACATACCAATCCTTTTGATTAGATCCTTAATCAAACAATTCTGAATCCAAACAGAATATCTCACTAACGGATTACTAACTCATAACCTGACACAGAACAACCACTAGAACTAACTCAACACTAGTTACGTTCTAACCGACTCTGGACTAACGACTCAAGCATACACTTTCCCTTTGAAGATTTAAAGCCGTGCTCTGATACCAATTGTAACAGCCCGTTTTTCAAGGGCCAGAAAAGTCAATATTTTTTTTTTCTTTTCAACTAACACTCAGAGTGCGCAAAGAATATTTTTCAATGAGCCGGCATTCAAATATACAAAAGAACTCATTACCATAAGGTGCTTCGACAAGCAAAGTGTATTCCTGAATAATTACAATCCAAGTCTAAGTATTCGAATACTTACAACAAAACAAGTTAGAATCCTATGCCTGAACCCAAAAAGCACGGTGCACAACCCACACCGGCGCATAGTCTAACTAAGCTAAGCTAAGCTCCAACACCTCACTGGGGCCTAGAACAGCCACCGTCGTCACCACGACCTAACCTATCATCTGGGTGGGATGAGCCCGCAAATGAAAGAAAGGGTCACCACAAAATAAAAGTATATATATATATCCGGTGCGAAAGATGTACACGTAACAAATTTCCACAAATACCAACAGAGAAAGCTCTTTAAACACAAAGTAATTTCCACCAACGGCTTATATAAATAATGCACACAAAGCCTAATGCAGACTTCTACAATGAGCGTGACAACCAATCACTGGTTCGCCACATGCATGAATTCCGGAATTTAACCTCTCCGCAGAGAGTCGTAGGTCCAACCCACTAAAGCCACGAGGGCAGGTGATGCCACACAGACGCTATCACCGGGTGAAAATAGCCACACAGATGCTACCAGCCACACAGATGCTGTCAGCCACACAGATGCTGTCACCCCCTCTAAAGAAAAGCCACAAGGATCAGGTGATGCCACACAGACGCTATCACCGGGTGAAAATAGCCACACAGATGCTACCAGCCACACAGATGCTGTCAGCCACACAGATGCTGTCACCCCCTCTAAAGAAAAGCCACAAGGATCAGGTGATGCCACACAGACGCTATCACCGGGTGAAAATAGCCACACAGATGCTACCAGCCACACAGATGCTGTCAGCCACACAGATGCTGTCACCCCCTCGAAGTGTAGCCACACAGATGCTAACACCAGGCGAACATAGCCACACAGATGCTATCGCCAACTAAGAAACGCATACACATAGGGCAGTCACACAGACACAGCCCCGGCGGAGTCACACAGACACATCCGCCCGTGCAGTCCCAACTGACATACACGTTCCATCCATGCTCATGCAACAATTACATATCACACAGATATATGTAAATCAAACACAACGACATACATACATTTCCAACCATATGTATTCCAACAACCTGTTCATACATACATTCTCATAATCATATGTAAACAGCGTAAGTATTTTAAACACTTTCTCATCACGAGAATACATAACACATACATGCCAAGCACACCAACACACATCACCAAAAATAACCAAACATGTTGTATCTCAGTGAAAAGACAGAAATAAAGTGATGCCCTTACCTCGGCAAGCTTCCGTTACTCTTTTTCGCGAAAATCTACAATTCACGCTACCTAAAATATATGTAGCGTAACATCAATAAAATACTCATCGTACATCCTATCGGAACGAAACTTGTTCTCAAAAGTCTAGGGGGGTTTAAGGCACTTTCTAACTCTCTCACCTAGCAATTCCAAGTTCTTCCCAATCCGATAAAAATTCACGAAGTTAAAGACATTATTTTTCGCTACAAGAAATTCATTTTGTTCTCAAAGCATACCAAGAACCACTATTGTTTTCAACCTCAAGGAACCCATTTTCACTCTACAAAAACATTTGAAAACAAACCAAAAACTCTTCAAAAATAAATCAACAAAAAATCAGAGTTTTCTTGCGTTACAAGTTACCCATCTTTTTTCTTCCTAACAACCTTTCCTATACTCATTTTTCTTCAAAACTAAGATTATCCAACACATACACAATTTTCACACAATTGTGGACTTAGAAAAATTTTTGGAATTTCTCCCCCACCACTAAAAAGGCCACGGCCAAAATTTTGAAAAACACCCTCACACACAAAATTTTTCACTTCTAAATGCATGGTAATATCCCATAATACCTAACTAGCACTTATCAAAACGATTTAGAAATTATAGAGTCGAATCGCAAATTTTCGAGAAATCTCAAATAAGGTTTTTCTTAAGGCAAAAGCAACTCATTTTCTTTTCTAACAAAACCATAACCAATCAAACTTTTTAGACTATGATCATGGCCACACAATTGTCTTAGAACAATCTTGAAATTCAAAACAAAATTCCCCTAAACATGTTCATCAACTACTCAAGAACACCAAATAAATTATTTTTTTATTTTTCAAAACAAAGTTCATAAACAAACATCCATTTTGCCACAAAGCTCAAAACTAACATCAAAAATCAAATCTCAAAACAAAATTCAAGTTTATGATCTTTTCAAACTATTTCTTCAAACCCTTAACCAAAATTTGTGAAAACTTTAAATAAACCATGGAAATCATCTCATACTTCACTCATATGTACTAATTAACTCTCATGAACACTTATATTAAACCAACAACTAATTAAAACATGTTCTAATAATTTTCTTCTCAAGAACACAATCTAACAATTCATCAAATTCTATGAGTTTGTCTAGCTAAGGAAAGGAAGGAAGCTTAGTTACCTTAAGAAGATGATGATCCTTGCAAGTCCTATGATCCAACAAGCCTAAAATCCAAGCTTTTGGTGAGCAAATGGAAAAGTTCTTGGATGAAGAACAAGGGTGGAAAGCCACGGCAAAACAAGAAGGAAAATGAGTGAAATTGTGATTTTTCTTAAGTCTTTTTAATGACCAAAAGTCATGGTCTTGTTGCCTAATCCACCCTTGGATCAAATAGTGTTAATTTGCTAAGATTCAAATCTAGCCATTGGATCAATTCTAAGCTTATCCTCACAAGATATTTTCTATGCTTCAAGAAGCCACCTCGCCTCACAGCTCTCGCGCGTCGCGACGAACGTAAAACACAAAAACAGAAAACCTACGGAAAGAACGTCTATCGTTTTTCCATTCCAAAACTTATCGCCGAATCTTTTTCCGCGACTGTAATTTTCTTCCATACCTTAGAAAATTAATCTCAGGACATATCCTAACTCGCGCAGATATTTAAAACTTCCACCCGAAACCTCACTTAAAACAGACGCAGTAAGATTTTCCATCAGCGGGTAAAATCCTACTCGTTTTTCCAAAAACAAGAATAATCCAAAACTCGTCATTCTGACTTCACAGAAATCTCCTCATACTTAAAAGAGGACCACGACCCGAAAGTCTGTGCCTTTCCAGCGCACGAGCACAGAACAGGCTCCGTTTCAGCAAAAATCTCATTAATGCGACGATACTCACAAAACCGCTTCACCAAAAACCCTAAAACTCGTAGCCATTACTAGAGTTCCTTAGAAAAACTGTACAGTGGAATCTTGGGTCTTACAGACTCGCACTTGGGTGATAATATCTGCTTGTGAAAAATAAAACGCGCATGGGCGTAAAAAAGAACAAAGTTTGGTGAGTTGAGATTGATTTTATTTTTGATGTTGAGAATAAAGAGATATTATGTTAAATAACTTAAAATAAAATTTATTTTAATGACTTAGTTAACAAGGACCAGAATACTCTGGAAAGAGTTAATGCTGAATTGATAAAGTTTGAGGACCAGAGTACTCTGGAAACAATTATTACTGAATTAATAAAGTTTGGAGGACCAGAATACTCTGGAAACAGTTATTACTGAATTAATAAAGTTTGGAGGACCAGAATACTCTGGAAACAGTTATTACTGAATTAATAAAGTTTGGAGGACCAGAATACTCTGGAAACAGTTAATGCTAAATTGATAAAGTTTGAGGGCCATAGTACTCTAGAAACAGTTAATGCTGAATTGATAAAGTTTGAGGACCAGAGTACTCTGGAAACAGTTATTACTGAATTAATAAAGTTTGGAGGACCAGAATACTCCGGAAACAGTTAATGCTGAATTGATAAAGTTTGAGGACCAGAGTACTCTGGAAACAGTTAATGCTGAATTGATAAAGTTTGAGGACCAGAGTACTCTGGAAACAGTTAATGCTGAATTGATAAAGTTCGAGGACCAGAATATCCTGGAAACAGTTAATGCTGAATTGATAAAGTTTGAGGGCCAGAGTACTCTGGAAACAGTTAATGCTGAATTGATAAAGTTTGAAGACCAGAGTACTCTGGAAACAGTTATTACTGAATTAATAAAGTTTGGAGGACCAGAATACTCTGGAAACAGTTAATGCTGAATTGATAAAGTTTGAGGACCAGAGTACTCTGGAAACAGTTAATGCTGAATTGATAAAGTTTGAGGACCAGAGTACTCTGGAAACAGTTATTACTGAATTAATAAAGTTTAAGGACCAGAGTACTCTGGAAACAGTTAATGCTGAATTAATAAAGTTTGAGGACCAGAATATCCTGGAAACAGTTAGTGAGTGGGTGATATTTTGTGTTTTGTTTTTATTATTATTATTTTTAAAAGTATATTACAATGGGGTGCAAATAAGATAAAGGGAAAGCTTAGAGCCCATGACCCAAAATTAATCCACATAAATAAACATAATAAATAAATAAATAAATAAAGGAAATAAAAGAAAAGGAATGAAGAGGTTACAGACATGCACTCACGCTTTCTCTTTCTCTTTCACGCTCTCCACTCTTACCGGCGGCGGCTCCAGTGCTTGCCACCACCGTCGCCGGTCGTTCCTCTCTCTCAACCTCAACTCTCCCGCGCTCTCATCTCTCTCGACCTCATCTCTCTTTATTTCTCTTGCATCTATTTTATTCTTCTTTGATTTGGACTTTTGTTTTGGTTAAAGAATGAGTTTTGATGGTTTTGAGTAGATTGGTAGAGATTGAATGGTGTTGTTGAATGGAGGTTGAATGGTTTTGAATAGTGAGTTTTAATGGAGATTATGAGAAGATGGTAATGGTTGTTTGTAGAGATGGTGATGAATGAATAGGAGGAGGTGTGGGAGGAGCACACTGTACTTCAATTTCTGCTTTTCTGATATTTTTCTCCTCCTTGTGTGATATTTGGTTTTTTTGTTCTGGTTTTGGTTCTGGTGTTTGAGAGGTTGAAGTTCTGAGAGAATTTGAGGGAGGTGCTGATATGTTCTAATTTTTTTGCTCTCTCAGTCCCCTCTTTTACTGATTTTTCTTTTTATATATAGACCAAAACTATGAATTTTATATTAACATCAAGTCAGACCTTTTTATTCCTTTTGCTGAGTATTTGATTTTTTGCAAGGCTCCATAAGATATGAAGTCATGAGTATCCTAGAACTGTGAAAAGATTTGAAAAGGAACATGCACAGAGGAAAAAGCATGCTCTGCTGTTGTTGGTGGTTCAGATCCTTTTTGTTTCTTTTGTCTTTTTTTGTTTGTTTTGTTTTTTTTTAGTTTTTTTTTATTAATTAAAAAAAAATAGAAAGAAAAAAGGAACGGAAAAGGTGTGGGAGGGAGGCGCAGGTTACTGCCTCTTCTCATCATTTCATTTTTTTATTTTGCTTTTGCTTTTTTTTTTGTATAATAATAATAATAATAATAATAATAATAAAACAAAAAAAGAGAAAAAAGGGGAGGGGGATACGGTGGCTTAAGCCACCATGTTCTTTTTTTATTATTTTTTTGTTTTCTATTGTTGAGCTTTTTTTTGTTTTAAAAATAATAATAAAAGGAAAAAGAAGGAAGAAAGGGAAAAGGATAGACATCAATGTGTTGTTTTTTTTTTTGTATTTATATGTGTTTTTTTTTAAAGATAATTTTTTTTTTAAGCAAACAGCAATATATTAAAATAAAAAGGAAGTACAAAGGAGGCTGGGGGGACAAGAACCTAACCCAGCAACCACGCAAAAAACATATATACAACCCAAAAAGGTAAAGCAAATCCAACCGGACCAAAACCAGTGAAAGATCCAAATGGGAAGAATCAAAGACACATCAAACACAATCCAGCAAGTCCAACGCGGGACCCGAAACTAAATTGCAAAAAAAGAGATGTGTAAACGATTCAACCATTACAAGTAAAGACAGACTAAAAAAATCAATCTATCCCTTAGAGCACGGTGAGTGAATCTGACCGTCAACACGGAAACAGAGACAACAACCGACAACTCGCTACAGCAGCAACGAGTACAAGGCCATTTCTAGCCAGAGATGTCATCCTTCCCAACTTCTCTAGCGCCGTGGATGCAAAATTGAAAGAATTGATCCCTGCAAATCTCAACAGATCTGAAAACAAACCAGGAAACCAAAATCCAAAATAGCAAACAAACTTTGCTAGAAAATAGGAAAAAAGCCAAGACATCAGAACACAAAACCAGCAACAGAAAGAAGCTGGTATTAGCATAACCTTTACTACCACAACCACACAAGCTGATGGCCTGGAACAGAACCTACCACCATCGCAGGAACTCCGATGACCGGACCAGAGAACCGGCACGAAAAAGGAGAACCTACCCGGATGGTATAAGAAAGAACACACGAGCACGAAACCACCGGCTCCGACGCCGGAAACGAAAACCAAACCCGCTGCCGCAACCTATACAAACCACCAGATTTGTAGCAGAAAACGACATTGAAGGTTGAAAAGACCACCCCGGAGGGGTTTAACCACCATAACAACCGTGAATCTCCGATCACTAAGAAACTGGCTGAGATGAAGGTGATGATGCGGAGTGTCCGAAGCCACTCGTCGCACCATCTACAGCAACCCCTACATGTTGAAAGGGAGTAGTTTGGATCTGAGGGTTAGGCGGCGGCTGATAATAATAATGATGATAGAAAGAGAAATTAGCAAGTAATTAATAGTGGTAATGGTGTATAAATGACACTAATGATAAAGGAAAAAGACAATAAAGGAAAGAAAGAATATCATAATAATAGTAAAAGTAAAAATTAAATATTTAACATATTTTTAGGATTTTTTTCAAAAATATAATTAAAAACCAAATTGACATACTTTTTTAGATTTTGTGAAGAAATTAAAAAAAGAATAATTTATACGCAATAAAAACTAAACATTATAAAATAAATTTTTGATTGATTTTTTTTTAAAAATAAAAACACCAAATTGATAAAATAAAAAGAGTAAAAATAAAATAAAAAACAAAAAAAGGTTAAAAATAAAATTCGTTTATAAAAAATAAAAACTAACAATTCCAATGTGGAGGGAAAAGCCGGGACAAAATTGGGGTGCTACAGATTCATATTCTTCATACTTCTGACAAAATAATTAAGAAAATTTCTATTTACTTTATTCACTAGTGTCTCTAGGACACTTGCTAGAATCCAATAATTAAACCTTGTAAAAAAACTAGCACTATAACTAAACATTTTATTGAACAAACAAAAATATAAATAGTACTAGTAATCGATAAGAACTATTGGTGTGATTGATTGAAAAAGTTAGTGGTGTGAAAATTAAGAGAAATGATATTTTTCATCTATTTTGGACAACTCTCTCTCTCATACTCGCATTATATTTTTACTCTCACTAATTTCATCTCTCACTTTATTGGTTTTTGTGCAAATGAAGAATAAACAAAAAGTTGTCCATTCTAGTTGTCCAAAGAAGTTGTACAAATAACACACCTCGAAAATTAATTGTATTCATGTGAAATTCTTTGTTTTAGTGTTTTGCTTGCGGTGATGAATGAATGATTAATGTACAAAATGGGAATGGACCAATGGGAATAATAGAGACCTACTACAAATTCCTAAATGGAGATACATAGTGCATCACATTGCACACGACGTGATGAGGGAACGTTATCACACTATATTTTGCAACTAGATTGAGAATGGGATGAGCAGTACTATCACACTGCCCTCCCACATGCCCAACGGGGAAAGGAAGACAATAGGAACAAAAACAACACATAAAAAGACAAATTCACTTTGGATAAAGCACCCACAAACATATCAAATTATTGTAACACTATGATATTTTCCTCAGATTATGCTAAATTCACTGTGATATTTTTCTCAACCTTTTCAATACTCAAAACAAAAAGAGAAAGTGCCTAAAGCACAAATTAAATAGACAAAGCATCGTCACTGTGAACTTTTAATTAATTAAATAGACACAATTTGCTAATTGTGAGTAACTAAACACAAATTAAGGAATATAATTAAACACTTGAACATGAAAGCATCATCACTATGAACTATTGAACATGAAAAGCATCATCACTGTGAAATAAACACATGTTTGTTTTGCAGGAACAAATAAATTGAAAATCAATACAATATACTGAAATTTCAAAAACCTAAAAAATTTAACAATAGGCAAATGAGGAACAGGACCTGGATTTTGAAGATTGAAGCTGAAGGTTGACGAATCTTAGGAGAACGAATCTGAGAACAAATCTGAAGGTTGAAATCAGAGAACGAATCTAAAGCTTGAAACTTGAGGGTTGAAGATGAAGAACGAATCTGAAGCTTGAAGGTGAAATCAAAGAAGGAATCTGAAGGTTAAAGAACGTACAAAGGTGAAATCAAAACGAAGATGAATCGAAACAAACGAAGGTGAAAACAAACCTAAATCGGAACGAACGAAGGTTGAACCTGAGGAGAAACTCGGGATCGACGGAGAAGCTCAGGCACAACGGAGAAGTTCAGGCACGACTGAGAAGCTAGGGATTTTGGAATGAGTTTTGTCTGATACAAGTTTTGTCTGAATTTTTGGAAATGAGTTTTTTTTTTTTATGAAATGAGATTTTGGAAATGAGTTTTGTTTGAATTTTTGTTTATGAAATGAATTTTAATTTTTAATTAAAAATAAAAAAAATCCGCAGGAAATTCCTTAGGAATACCTGCGGATTTTTCAAAATTAGCATGGTCCTTTTTTTGAAATTAGCAACATTACCATATTATTTTGAAAATTAGCATGGTCCTTTTTTTGTGTTATTTCCAATTTAAATAGAGATTTTTTTAAAAAAATTAATTTATTTTATTAAGAGTCCATCTTTTATATTCAGACACAACCTCCGAAAAGTCAGGCCCTATAGAGACTCATGCATCGGTTAACACATAAAATGAAGAGTTTGTATAAATTGTATATTTGACTATAAATGCGACTTTGACAGATAAAAATAAGAGTAGTCCCCAAGAGTTTAACTCAATTGGTAGGGACAATAATATTTTATATACAGGAGCGGGGTTCGATCCCTGAACTGAACACTCCACTTATTCATCTTATGAGTGAATTTTCAAGTCATTAGGCTATCTGAAAAAAAAAAAAAAAAAGTAAAGCTTAAACACATTAATTTTTTTTTTAGTATAGACACTCATTAGAATTTTATAATCACGACATAAATATTTGTTATGGATCGTTCATCAATATCAATAATAAATTGATCCAAACCGTAAAAAATTTAAATTTTTTCAAACTATTGATCTCAAAAAATGATACCACTCTGATGTTTTCAAATTCATAAGGACACAAATTTTACAATTCAGTATCACTAATTAGTGTCATACTTTTTTTCCACAAAAAATTTAGGGTAAATAGGCCTTTACCCCCCTGCAATATAGGCGACATTTGCAATACCCCCCTGTAAAAAAAAAATTGGGGATTCCCACCTTGCAAAATTTTTTTTATTTGCGTTACCCCCCTGAGTGGCCAACTAAACATGGAATATTCTGTTTTGCTGACGTGGCATGCATATGTGGAATTTTTTTAAATTTTTTTTTATTTTTTCTCTAATGACTGGGGAATGTATATTTTTTTAAAAAAAAAAATAAAATAAAATTATTTAAAAAATATATGAAAAATTTTATTTAAAAAAACCTGAAATATTAATGTTTTGAAAAATATAAATAAAAATAAAAAATATTTTTAAAAAAATCTGTAATATTAATTTTTTTTAAAAAAGCGAAAAAAATATTACTTTAAAAAAAATCTGAAAAAAAATTAATTTTTTTAAAATATGAAATATTAATTAAAAAAACTGAAAAAACGTAAATTATTAATTTTTTCAAAAAACTCTGAAATATTATTTTTTTCAAAAATCTGAAAAAACGAAAAAACATATTGGTTTTTTTTTAAAAAATATGTAATATTAATTTTCAAAAAAAAAATTTTAAAAAAAAATACGAAATAAAGATTTTTAAACATCTGAATTATTGCGTCAAAAAAAAAACATCTGAATTATTAATTTTCAAAAAACTGAAAAAACATAAAATGTTAATTTTAAAAAAAAGAAACTCAGAAATATTATTTTTAAAACTGAAAAAACAGAATAATAATTTTTTTTTTTAAAAAATAGGAAAAAAAGATTTTTAACCATCTCTAAAAGAATAATATTTAACATAAAATGTTAATTTTTTAAAAAAATCAGAAATATTATTTTTTTAAAAATTAGAAAATGATATATATTAAACTTTTATAAAAATCTAAAATATTAATATTTTATTTTAAATATCTAAAAAATTAAACATTTTAATAATTTACATAGCTTATTTTTTAAGTGAAAAATGAAAAATATCTACACATAATTTTTACAATCTTTAATTAGTAAAATAGACTTTATAGACTATATATAGCTTGTTTTATGTAAAAGTTTGAAAATTAGTATTTGTAAAAAACAAAGAAGATTTTACCCATAATTTTTAGTAATGAGACTATTAAAATAGAATTAACTTAGTATTAAAATATTAATATTACAGATTTTTTAAAAATATTAATTTTTTTTGTTTTTTTAAAATATTTTCCTATTTATATTACAGATGGTTAAAAATCTTTTTTCTTATTTTTTTTAAAACAAATTTTTTTTTTCAGTTTTAAAAATAATATTTCTGAGTTTTTTAAAAAAATTAACATTTTATGTTTTTTCAGTTTTTTTTAAATGAATAATTCAGATGTTTAAAAATCTTTATGTCCTATTTTTTTAAAAAAACTATTTTTTTTTCTTTTAAAAATTAATATTACAGATTTTTTTAAAAAAAACCAATATGTTTTTCATTTTTCCAGATTTTTGAAAAAAATAATATTTCTGATTTTTTTGAAAAAATTAATAATTTACGTTTTTTCAATTTTTTTTAATTAATATTTCAGATTTTAAAAAAATTAATATTTTTTCAGATTTTTTTTAAAGTAATATTTTTTTCATTTTTTTTTTAAATTAATATTACAGATTTTTTTAAAAATATTTTTTATTTTTATTTATATTTTTCAAAACATTAATATTTCAGTTTTTTTTTAAATAAAATTTTTCATATATTTTTTAAATAATTTTATTTTTTCTTTTTTTTTATAAAAAAACATACATTACCTAGTCATCAGTGAAAAAAATAAATAAATTTTTTAAAAATTTCACATATGCATGCCACGTCAGCAAAACAGAATATTCTATGTCTAGTTGGCCACTCAGGGGATAACGCAAATAAAAAAAAATTTGCAAGGTGGGAATCCCTAATTTTATTTTTATAGGGGGTATTGCAAATGTCGCCTATATTGCAGGGGGTAAAAATCTATTTACCCAAAAATTTATAATGTGTTGCTTCATTATCTTTTAATTTACAAAAGGCCAAACCCAAGAGTTCCATGGTTTGTTTGTTTTGATTTTGAATCTTTTGAACTTGGCCAAACTATTGTGTGTGACAATAGTATATAAAGATGTTATATTGGTGGTAATTATTCGATGTGGGATTACATCCTTAGTTTCCTGTGATGTGACAACGGAAGGTTCTATCGTGCCATCCCTCTGAACTTTGCTCCAACACTCTGATATCTCTTCGCCCCATAAAACTATGGTTAATTTCAATTCTATCACTTTTAGCAAAATAGCCTAGTTGAGAGGAACAACTAAGCATTACTCAAAAGATTAGAACTTAGAAGAATATGTGCACCGAGTAAATATTTACCATTTTCTATGACATGAAACTAAAGGGCTTTTATTAGATGTTAATGTAAAACTAATTTATTAACTCATAGTCAAAATGGTATAATATGGATACATCCTTTGTAATTTTGATGGCATTATCTTCTCTTGATCAGTAAAACAACTTATGCTATGGACATGTGTCTTTAGAACAGCCAAATGATAGTGACAAAATTTGGTGAACAAAAGTCATTTTGGTATTTTAAACAACTTGTGGTTTAGTGATGGACATGAATTTAAGTTTTTGTCCAATTTATTGCCTTCAATTTGTCGAATCTCAAACATAGATTTAAAATCAAATATTTCATCCGTAAATGGGGATCCCCACGGATATTGCCCCGTTTGGAGATTCGAAGTTGGAGAATTTTTCCCCGTAGGGATAGGGATGGAGGAGAAAGTTCATCCGAAAGAGGTTTGGAGATGGGCCGCCCCACGGAGACTCCGTCTCCGAAAACTATTAAAATAACATTTACAAATTTATATTTAAGTACTTTATAAATTGAGAAATGCTAATATCACACTCTCAAACACACTCTTTTAACACACTCCAATAATATAATGACACATCACCCCATGTTTTGTTGGAGAAGAGGAACAATTAAATTCAAATTTATTTTAAAAAAATAAAAATAGAAAGTGGGGTGAGGTGTCATCATATTATTAGAGTGTGTTAAAGGAGTGTGTTTGAGAGTGTGATATTAGCACTTCTCTTATAAATTATATGTATACATTTGTTTATATACGATTTTTATAAATGTCACAAAATTCATAATAATATTTTAATATTTTTATTTGTTTTATAATTAAACTTAAATATTTTTTTTACAACTAGTTTAATTGAAAATAATAGAAATTTGATATTTTTTTAAAGTTGATGGATATCCGTGAGAACTGTGGGGATCCACGAGGATGGAGATGGAGGAAGAATACTCCCCGAAACGAGGAATGTGGACGGGAAATATTTTAGATGGTGGGGCAAGGAATGATAAAGTATCCTCCGGTCAATCCCCGCCCCGTTGACATCCCTAGTACAATATGAATTGTTTGTTCACTCCCTTATTTTTCTAAAAATCAACCACATATAGTTTTTCTGAATTTACCTATTTGAAAGTGAGAAAAACGATGTTTATTTTTTTGCTCTTTTTATCACAATTGTTTTTTCCTTCACAAAATAAATTTAGAGGGCTTGACCAAAAATTAAATTTAGGGTGTGAATTTTGAAAGAAAAAAAAAATAGGGAAGATAAAAGTAGTTCTCAAAATTGAAGAGTTACACAAAAGAAAACAAACACCAAAAATATACTCCTTTTCTTACTGTACCAAAAAATACTCTTGTAATGACATAACAAATAGACTTTACAGTAAATTCTTTTAGGAATGGAACAAAGTGTAGCAAGGACAACTCAATGTGATAGTTTTATCAAACTAGACCATTTTCATTTTCTCATCATCTCTCTCCTTACTCTCTATTTCTCCTCATCTCTCTCCATAATACTTTTTAATGAAGAGGAAGATAAAGAGTGAGAGCGATGTATAGAAATGATAAGGAGAGAATCTACATATGGTGCGAGTGCATTACCATTAGTTACAGTAAGAAAAACTAAAAAGAAGGTGAACTGTTAAATCCAAAATCAAATATTTTCGGATTCATTTAATCAATTCTTATTGCTTGTGAGGGGCAAAAAAAAAAAGTAAGGAAGGAGTGTTGATATTCACCAAGTCATAGTTACTAGTAGCAGACCAAAATATATATTAAAGAAATATACAGGTAAAATACTTTTAAAGACCTAATAGCTTGTGTTTTTATGCTGTGGAACATGGTAAAAACAATTGTCAATGAATGACTAGTTATTTACAAACCATTTGTATAACAGAAAACTTATGCAAGGCTCAGAACCACTCTAAACAAAGCTGTCATTCTCACAATGACTTCATTTCCACTGATATTACATATCTAACCATATTAGATACAATTTGGGACCAATCTAAATAATGTCACCAGCTGAAACATATAGTATAGTATTTGTGTGATTGATTCGGTCGTGGTAGACAGGGTCCAATACATGTGGCAACCGCAAATATGCAATGGTTCATAAAGACCGGTAAAACCAGCTCCACGTCAAATCCATTCTGAATTCGCGATAGTCCTGTTCTAGAGAAAATGAACACAAATTACTTGAAAGATTCAGAAAAGGAAAAAGTGAGCAACTAATAATTACAACAGGAGATGCTAACCTGTATGCAACTTAAAAACAATTTGTTTCTTTTATGTAAACTTCCAAGGTTCATTTTTCAGAATACAATGTCTCCTCGATCCTCCTAATTACAGCACTCAGACTGCCACCACTTTCCAATGCTTTAACAGCAGCTCGGTGTGCAGCTTTATGCCACTTGAGCAAATTATAAGATTGCATAACAGACCATCTTGCTTGATTAGACATCTGTTTAATGCAAGAACGTTAAGGTAAAAAGTTTAACATTGCAGATGAAAAAAACAAAAGTACCAGCAAATTCAAACTAGATTACTAGAGCAACCAGTTGAGGAAAGACCTCTGCTACAGACAATGGAGGCTCAAGAAGAAGACAGACGCCTCTAAATAGATTTTCATCATTTTCTCCACCCTCTGCTTCACCATAAATAAGAGCTTCAGCCGCAATGCCAGCAAAAAGTACCATACAGTACCTACACCATTGGTTACATAAAACATTAATATCACTTGAAAGGCTCAAAATAAAAAACAAGATACTTCGGGTAAAAAAGAGGGCAAGGGGGAAGGCCAGAGAGGAACTCAGTCCAAAGAGACAACATATTGTTTATTTTTAGCATCGCCATTGAAACATAGCTAGTTGGGCAAGGAAAGTGTAAGTGAATAAAGAGACAACATATATAATTGAAATAGGAGAATAAATTGATAACTGAAGAAGGTAGAGCTAGCTAGGTAATAAAATCATTCAATTTTGCTTTTACAGTTCAAAAATCCAAGAGAATAATATCTTGGGAAGATAGAGACAAAGACAACATCTTTCTATTGTTAGGAGATAGGAACAAAAATATCGTATACTACCTTGATGGTATTTTGGACCATCTCTTAAATATTAGTTTCCACATTTCGTTGTTTTTATCATGTTCTGTTTCCCTATTAGATTAGAATTTGGAGCGTCTTTTATTAGTAACAGTGTAAATAAGTGTTGTATGAAATTATCCATCATATCATACAATAATCATAATTTGAAGTCTTAACTATTGTTAGGATTATGTAATAAGAAAATATAAATGAAGTGGAACACTGTAATAATATTGATTATGAAGGTACGAAATACAAGGAATGGAAATAGAATGTGTTGAAAGCGATAGCTATCAACCCCAAAAGCTCAAAGGCTTCCCAAATCACCAAGATGATGACCCCCAATTCTCTAACAGAATACTTCCATAATCCTTCTCACTCTCTCTTTCCCACTATATAGTAACTAACTCAAGCATATCCCTTTCTTTCTGCCAGCTCATCCTCCCTTATTCCTTTCTCACGCTTACATTGGGCTTAGGATCATAATCCGGCCCACTTCACAATTCAAGTCTCTATCAACTATTTATTTCAACATGGTATCAGGGTACCGTCCTCCATGGCATGTCCCATCACTACTCTGCTACCATGTTTTGTGGGACTCTGCGATAATAATTATATTCACCTTTTTTGACCATTATGTTGCTTTCCGGTTTCCAAGCATCAAGTTTTTGCTCTCGTGGGCATGTGACGTCCACACACCACCTTCATGCCACTAGTCAATTGTGGTTTGCCTTGCCATTCGTTTTGTCTCTGTTGTGATTTGGAACCAGTTTTTTGGTCCCAATTGCAGCTGGCCCCAACTTTAGTCCCTGTTGCAGTTTGGTTTCAACTTCAATTGTAATTATGATCCGGCTCTATCTACTGATTTCAATATCAAATTACATAACTAGTTTAGTTTTCTCTTTCAAGGGTTACATTTGTAACAGGCTTAAAGTTAAGAAGCTTAAGCATGAGAGGGAGTGCAAGAAGTTATAAAATATCTTATAACATATCAAGAGTATTTTTAAACTATCTCTAAAAAATGCTTTTTATTTCTTTGTTGTTATCATGATTTGTGATGTGGACTGATGACTTCACGTCATTACGATGTTTCTAACCATATTTCAAGGCATTTGAGGTAGCTTTATAACGTTTTCCGCAATGAAATAAAGAGAAAATAGCATCGTTACAAGTTGGCTTGAAGCACAAGAAAAAGAAGAAAAATCAGCACAATTTGCATCATGACGTCTGTCTGGTATTTTGACCATATCTGGAGTTCCGTAACTCGGAATGACGCGGGACTTGCGGCAAATGAAAGCTAAGATCAAGAGCTACGACTTTCATGAAGAGCATAAATGCATATTCACTGCCATTTGCGCCATGGCGCCGCGCCCAAGCGCGGGCCCATAACCTAGTTCTATAAATTGGGATTTTCAGTCAGAATTAAGGGACAAAATTTTGACGGCAAAGAACTATTTCTCTCAGGCGATTCCAGAAGTGCTCGAGCAAGATTTCAAGTGTGGAAACACATTCTAATCTCACTTGTAATGAATTCTATTACTCTATTTTGTTTTATTAATTCAATTATGAGTAGCTAAATTCCTATGATTGGATCCTTTCGGTCGAGTGGTCAATGTTTGAGAAATTTCCTCAGCTTAGCTAATTCTCTAGAACTTGCTTATGTTCTCCTTCTTGATTGATCGTTATAAATATCACACCGAGGCAAGTTGTTTGTACCTTGAGCCCTTTTGAAGCCACCCTGCTTTTATAATAAATCCTTTGTTAACCCCTTTGAATCGAAAGAAAAATGTTGTTGTTTGCTGAACCCAAAATTTTCAAAATATGAAAGAAAAAAAAAAGATGATTTTCTTGGAGTTTAGAAACTTAACTAATAAATTGAGCACATAGCTCATCATTAAGTTTGGGGTTGCTTTTGGTATTGACAACCGAATAAGTTTGGGGTGGGGTACTAGAGAACTGAAAAAGAAAAAAAATGATGAATGAAAAGAAAAAAAAAATATATGATACAAAGAAAGAGGTATCTCATACACGTATCTCATACACCTCTCAAAAAAAAAAAGTGATTGAAAATTTTTAAGTTCTCTAGTATAAACCGCTAAATGTAAAGGGGAGAAGAAAAAATAAATAAATAATAGCGTCAATGTTTGGAAAGAAAAGGTGATCTTGAAAACTCCAAGTTTTTCTGCTAACCATCCAAAAACATCCACCCTTAAACTTTAGCCCCGTTATAAACCTCAAGTCCTCTAAAGGTGTGAATTTGTTTGTGTGTCGATCGATTGTAGAATGTTTGCAAGCCTATGGTTGAATAGCTATGACTGTGTCGATTGAGCGAATTGAACAAATAAACAGGAGAGAAAGTGAGGGAGTGAAGTGATTATGTTTGGTCAATGTTTGCAAAAGGTTCTTGTTTTTCTAATGGCATTCAGTGTGCAAGTAGATTCATGATAGGGATGATCTTTGAAATGTGGATTGAAATGTTTGACTTGACTAACCTTGTTGATTTGAATAAACTGTTGAGATAGTGCCAGTATTTTCGATAGATGCAGGTATTCCTTGAGGACAAGGAAAGATTCAAGTTTGGGGTTGTGATGACTTCACGTCATTACGATGTTTCTAACCATATTTCAAGGCATTTGAGGTAGCTTTATAACGTTTTCCACAATGAAATAAAGAGAAAATAGCATCGTTACAAGTTGGCTTGAAGCACAAGAAAAAGAAGAAAAATCAGCACAATTTGCATCATGACGTCTGTCTGGTATTTTGACCATATCTGGAGTTCCGTAACTCGGAATGACGCGGGACTTGCGGCAAATGAAAGCTAAGATCAAGAGCTACGACTTTCATGAAGAGCATAAATGCATATTCACTGCCATTTGCGCCATGGCGCCGCGCCCAAGCGCGGGCCCATAACCTAGTTCTATAAATTGGGATTTTCAGTCAGAATTAGGGGACAAAATTTTGACGGCAAAGAACTATTTCTCTCAGGCGATTCTAGAAGTGCTCGAGCAAGATTTCAAGTGTGGAAACACATTCTAATCTCACTTGTAATGAATTCTATTACTCTATTTTGTTTTATTAATTAAATTATGAGTAGCTAAATTCCTATGATTGGATCTTAGGGGATTCTAATTGCTATTACTCTTGAACCATGTAGTTTCATATGATATTTTAATGAATTACGAAGTTAGTTTCAGTTAATTATTCCTTGTGTTTAATGCTTTGCATGATTTGGCCAATTGTGTGATGAATCCAATTGTTTGTTTGACTATGAGAGTAGGAATAAATTTATCGATCTAAGAATAATTATTCAATTAACCGTTAATTAAGAGATTTCGAATTGTTAATTGAGAATTCAAAGATTAAAGTGCCAAAACCTCAATTGATCATAAATCACCTAAGAGATTAGGGAGTTATGATCAAGGGAGAGGATTATGTTATCAAGAGATTGAGCATAATTACTTTTTTTAATCGAATCGTGAAACTGAATTTGTAATTTGTTAACATGCATGAACTACCAAGATGATAGTAATTAGTTGAACCGAAAGGATCCAATCGCCTTCTCTATTTGACCTAAATCCTAATTTCTTGCCGTTATTTCTAAGAAACCTGAATCCTAAACAAATCCCCCTTTTACATTATTGCAATTAAATTACGTATGATTTCAACAAATACTTTCGTTTGATTCACTACAATCCCTGCGGATACGATAATTTTTATACTTACTTTGATACTTCATCATGGACCCGGATTAAATGAAAGACGACAAAGGAGTATTGGCAAATTAAGAGTGTATTATTTCTGAAAATCAAAGGAAAAGACAATAGGATATTATTTCAATAAGATCCTATTGTCCACAGAGCTAAGCTCCTTCAGAGAACCAATGCTCCCCGCTCTTAATAAACTTCATGATTCTCTCGACTCAACATTCTAATAACAGAATTTCCCCTTACACAACGCATTTTCCCAGTTCTCTCTTCTCTCCTCTCACTTTCAGCCATGTGGATATTCCCATTTTGTCCTTCTCTATTTCTCTTAACATAAACTCCCCACACTACAGGCCTAGCCACTGCAGTGCTAACTGTCCTTTTAAGCCAAGTTACTCATCCCTGGTGTCCTATCAATTTGTTTTCCTACTTAATAGGAATTGTTGTCATGTGTTACAGTGTTTAGTCTTTTGCATTGTATCAAATCACCAATCATATCAAACTACAATCATAATTCAAAGTCTTCTTTCTCTCTTTTTCCTCTATCTGAAACCCTATAACTTTAACAAGACTAAAGGAGATATCAAACTTTGAGAGCAATGATGAATTGGAATGTTTGCTTTCCAAATTTTAAGGGAAAACGAACTGTACTAATGAAGTGTCATGTCAGGCATATCAAACACAAGTTATTTTCTTAATGTCGTCTAAACATGAATTGCAAAGTAAATCCACCCTAGCTGATGCCGCATGCAATCAAACATATAATTTCTAAATTAGTGCTTGATTCAAAATATATCTTCATCAATTACTATACTCATACTCACCTGTCAAAAGTTGAACCATCAAGTCGGCCTTCAGCAAGGTCACTGGCAACTTTTTCATCCCAAAACTGAGTCCCTGCCTAAAAAACAAAGAATTACTGCAACGGAAATGATGTTAAATAATGGAAAAACTAAAAAAAATACAGATGCATTTTGTGCATATAAAAAACTAATGAACAAAAAATGAATCTATACTTGTTGGCATGGAAGCATGTAATTATAAAAATAAAATCACATGATTCATTATCGATGACATTGCTGTATGCTTACTGAAATTATACTAGCAGCACCAGTATTAATGAACGGAAAGAGAAATTCAGTCATATTCAGCAAATAAACAATAGTACCATGCAGAGAAGATTTAGAATAAAAATGAGGAAGAAACACACATAAAGATAGGCTTTCTTCCTTATTTGTTCCCTACCTTTGGTTAAACACCTTATTAATTAGCCATCATTTCACTTACAGATGAAGTGTTTGGCATAGAGGATGTCAGAGAAAAAAAATCACAGGAAAATCTTTTAAAATATTTGTATCATGAAAGAATATGACTGAAGATATCTGTTAAATGATGCTTGTATTGACTGCTTGACTGCCAGCTCTCTGTTAAAAGCTATAAAAAAGCATCATTACCAAGAAGCATGCATGGTATTAAGGTTGTTAAAATCGCGATTTAAAACGTAAAAACTATAGATTTCATGTTTCTAGGTCAGCATTTCGAGTTAAATCGCAGGTAGAAACGTTTTTGGGTAAAATCGTAGCTTGGAACGATTTAAATCGGTCTAAAATCGTTGGAATCGTGTCAAATCGTTGGGTGTTTCCACTATATCTCAAAATTAGTTTAGCAAAGAGCTAGCAGTCAAGCAGTAAACAGACATTTGTCAAAAGTAGTTTTTGCATCACCATAAGTGTTTCACTAGGTGGTCCAATATATCTCAAAATACATTTAACTATTTAAGGTAGTTGAGATATTTGTGATTGATCTGATGAAGGATGAACAGAACAGTTGTACAGAGAAAAAGGAGGGAAATCTAGAGACAAAGCGGAAGGTAGGGAGAGCGAGAACAACAGAGATGACCAAATAATAATATGAAGTGTTTCATCCGAAATGACAAAATGCATCAAAGTTGTCGGTCAAATAGATAAATTATACTAGGAACTCAGTTATCATATCATGAACAAAAAGAGTAAATAAAAAATACCTGTCCTTGGATACCCATTTGCATTGCAACTATTGGATCTAAAATCACCCCCCGAATTGGGCAACCCATCAGGTAAGCTGAAATTTCATTAGGATGGTCCATGTAAGGTGTTAGGTGTGACAGCATATAATGATGGGGAATCAAATATGATGACCTCTGAAGTTCTTAAGAAACAAATTAATATACCTATTAGGAGATGTCCTGCTTCATGAATGAGGATTCGACGCCTATATGGTGGCCAATAACTTGATATTTGAGCTAAACAGGTACCTCCCAGGAATATAGAATCTGCAAAGGCTAGACCTAATATCACCGCAAGGTTGGGCCTGAGGTCTATTCCTTGTGAAATAAGATAGGACACGCCACCAAAAAAAGCAACCAAAGCAGTGCTTGAACCATCTGAGAGACCCCACTTCTTTGGAGCAAGTTTAGTCACTGGACAAAAGAATGAAAGAAAAGTTTAGTTGGAAAAGCAAATTTTTGGCAGTATAGAATTGTATAAAGTGCTACTAATTCCAAGTGTAACACGACTAAATCTGGGACTTATGGAAATTTATAGCTAGGGAGAAAGTACTGTCAGAAACTCGTGTGTTCACCTTCCAAACCAGTTGAAGAGCTCAAGACATCCGGTGTTACGTTCCTCGTACCCTCCAAAACTATACACAGTGAGAAAATGCAAGTTATTGCAACAAAAAGCTTTTATCCAAATTTGCACCGCAACAAATAATGACCATTGAAAATAATTAACACACCAGAAAAAGCCACACGAAAAACAACCAACATGAAAGGAAAAAGCCAGACCAGACCAGGCCAAACAAGCACCACCCTTGGAATAGCCATTAGGACAACCATTCAAATTCTATTGTATGTCAAGGAATTTTTAGTTAAATGTTTATTATATGTGAGTGAATGTGACTAAAGGAAGGTCATACTAATTGGTCAGCCAGATACTATATATTACAAGTTTCCTATTTAACTTGCACTTGCCTTATGTTAATTGATTCACTTGCTCTCTAGAACATGTCATATCTTCAACTAATGATGTTGTTTTCCTATACGGCCAGAATTTAGTCAGATCATAAGTGTCAGCTGTAAGTCTAATGGCCTCTACCAATTCACCAACCATCCTTGTATTTGTAGGGCATAAATTCTCCCTTTTGATACAGCCAGGACTTAGGATGATAGTATTACTGAGTCAACTTTTGGTTGAAATACATTCTTACATAAACTGATAATCAATCATGTTTTACTTGGTTGTTTTCTATGAAACACTGGTCTGAATTGTTCTCATTTTTAGCAATTTTAGCATGAGATAAAAATACAATCTTTTGTTGACAATCGTACTTTGGAAAGTGCTAATGCTTGTCAATACTTAGAATCATACATTAGGATTTCCATTAACAAACCATACCAATTACCATTTATTGCATTTATTCTAAATGCTATTATAAGTAGAGGTGAGAATGGTTTGATTTAGACATACAACAAATTAGAGTGACAATCAAGTTATATTGCATACTGCCTAAAATCCAATATTACATGAGAGGACTAAGCATATTGTGATAGAATGTCACATCGTTAGAGAGAATATTTGAACTACAAACTAATAGGTGTAAAAAATTGATCATTTATTCATTCACTATCAGCTCAAGTGATGCCTTTATATAGGCTTATGTACAACATACTTGTATCCAGCTCCTAAGTAACAGAAACATCAGCACAAGCTTTGTTAGTTTAACACTTCAAAAGATCAATTAATAGATGTTTTCACCAAGTCTTTGAGGGTGTCCTCCTATAAGCTATATCTGTAACAAGTTTGATACATACAGTGTTGTCAATGGTGAATCGCAGAAAATAGTAGTTTTTTCTAATGTTTAATTGAAAAAAATTATTCTAGATGACAGCCTCACAAAATTCTTTATATATTATACTTTTAAGTGATTTTACTTTATCATCTAAAAAAAACAATTCTTCTAAACTTTTACAATATCATTGTTAGTTCTTGTGGTGGTGCCAACCTAGTTGGGAATCGGGATCACTCTCACTATTGTGATGCCTCATGCCCTTGCACTCATTGTGCTTATAGAAACACGTATCATTCCCAAATAAAACACAACTTGTTGATACTGATTCTTTCAAAATCAATTTTCATAACATCAATTCTACCAAAATCTAAAACAAATTGACCCTTCATCCTTTAAATGTAATCGGTTACTTTGAAAAAAATGGCTAACATTTAAGAAGTTTAGAGACCTGGCTGCAACTTTTACATTCTAAGGAACTCATCTTAATCATCATTCTGTTGCCAAATTTTCCACGGCTTGCGGATTTACTCAAGTTTTATATATGACAAATATTTTGAAGAATTGTGGGATGATAGGGCCATAGATCATACTCATAAGAGAGAAAGAGGGTACATGAATACTCATCAGGTAAAAGCTCATAAGGAATCATATTAAGGGCCCATTTGGATTGCCTTAGTTTTGAGCTTATGTAAAACAGTTTATGCAAGTAAATAAGCTTTTATATATTATTCACAAGCTTGTCAAGGTAGTTTATGAAAAAACAGATTATGCAGATACAATTTTCACAATTTTCATTAGTGAGAACTTATAAACCAACATAAAAGCTTATTTATCTGCATAAGCTCAAAAATAAGCCAATCCAAATAGACCCTAATTGATAAAAGATGATGAATTGAGTGCATAATAGTCTTATTTATGGAGCTCTCAAATAACCCAACTAATCGAGTAAATAGCTCTAACTAATTCCTAACTAACCAACTAATATTAACAGGACTGGGGTTCGAACCTTGGTACACCACTTATTCACCTTAAATGGTGAAATTCTAACCGCTAGGCTAATCGACAAAAAACATTAGCAGCTACAGTACTAGTACAGCAGAATTTTGATAAACCATTATTGTTCCGTGATACGCAATTTAGTACCGTATCATAACAGAAAGTAAGCAAACCACTTTTTTCTGGATTGACAGCAATAATGCCTATTCAAAACAACACAAATGATAAAAAAAAAAAAAATAACAAATTCTACTTTCGGATATGAAGAGAAAAAGAAATTAAAAAAAATAAAATCAAAACTCACCAATATTCCTGCATTTACCAAAATTTGGCAAGAAACCCCTATCCTTGAGAAACTTGTAAGCGTTTGCAACAAGTTTCATGTTATCAGCATTCATGCACGTGTCAAGAACTTCCCAATCTCTCTGTGGTCCAAACAGCTCCAACTCGCGAAACCGAGACCGAGTCAACTCAGCTACCGGAGAAGCAGCTCCCTCGCCGAACGGCTCCACCGTTACGCGTTGTTCGGTTTCGAGTGATTTCAGGAAACTGAGAGCTCCAGCTAGGTCCTTCCGTTTCACTGCTTCTTCGTAATCGCGCCATTCTTTGAAAGCACTGCGTGGTCGGAAAGGTTTCCGAGACGACGGAGGAGGGAAAGTGCGGGAAAATTTAGGGGAGACGAGAAAATGAGGGAAAATTTGGAGGTTCGAGGGAGTGTTGAATGCAGCCATCAAGAGACATCAAACGATGAAATGAAAAATAATAATAAAAAATAAAAATTACTTCAGATTAAATAAACATTTTTGTTTTGGGATTCGTTTATGATCTATTTTGCTTTCAAAATATAAAGAAAGAAAATAAATTTTGATCACAAAATATTTATTCATGGAAATTTTTTTAATGAAAATTGTGCAATCAATTATTCAAAAGTTTAACTATTGATTTTTACAACATAAAATTAGTATTTCCAACATAAATAAGTAAAGCAAATTAATGGACAATGAGTGAAGGTTTAAAAAAAATATATTCCACTGTATTGTCAATGTCATTGTGCGCTTGTTTTGTTTTATACCATTGCAATTTTTTTTTTTATTTTAAAAAGGCAAAAATGAAATATATATTAATCGGTTGATCTCATCAGCACAAGACAGCTCTTCAAATACCCTACTTCTTATAATGATACCTATATTTGTTTAATTGCTAAGCACAAAAAGCCCCTGCTACCTGCTGACTTTAGGCATATTGCCCTGAGCAATGTTATGTTAAAAATTGTCACTAAAACTATTGCTAATAGGATTAAGAATATCCTCCCTGAGATTATTAGCCCTCAATAGAGTGCCTTCTTGCCTGGTAGACTCATATCTAACAATACTCTATTTGCTTTTGAGACTTTCCACCATCTTAAGCATAACAAGAATAAGAAAAGAGGCTATGTGGGCATCAAACTTGATATGGCTAAGGCCTATGATAGATTAGAGTGGGTCTTCATTAACAATACCCTCAAGACTATGGGCTTTCCTAGCAATTTAGTTCAGACTATTATGAGATGTGTTACTTCTGTTTCCTTTTCTATTTTGATTAATGGTCAACCCTTCCACAATTTTAAACCTAATAGGGGTATTAGGCAAGGTGACCCTTTGTCCCCTTATCTATTTATTCTTTGTGCTGACGTTTTCTCTAGTATGATATTGACTACGGTCTGGCAAGTGCACCAGTCTGTCGTCGAGTAATAATTCACACTCTAGGTGTCTAGAATGAGTTCGTATCCACAGGAATCGTGCCGCAACTTTACTAGCGTTATTTAAGTTTGTGATAATTTGCATTCGCTTTGGTTTTTGGAAAAAGGTTTTATAAAAATAGCGTAATGCTTTGCAGAAATATAAACGCAGAATGTATAAATAATAGATTCAAGAAATATAGAGGCTAGGTATGGTGGTTGGACTCCCTCCCTTCTTCATATTTGGCATGACCGGTGTATAACATAGTTACTTAGATTATGTTCGGCGGTGAATTATCCTTGTTGTAGTAATACCTTACTATTACACTATGTCTATTAAAGTTTCCCTACATTAACAACAAAGGTACCTACGAGAGTCTAACCTCGATGTGTCACATACCTTAATTACTAAGTGAGTTGTTTATAAACATGCATTATAACCTTCACCAATTAACCTCTAGGTCCTAGTATCGGGCTGTTCATCTTCTAAGTGCTCAGATCACACCTAGTGCATGATTCCTCCTCTAACCGCTCAGTTCACGACTAGTTCAGGATGTTACCGTCTCTATACACCTAGCATTATTTACTACGAGTTCCGGACTAATACCGGGTCAAAACCTGATATCAATTCTATGGGCGCTCCCGCTTATCCGGCCAGATTACGAGAATACGTTATTAAAGTGCACGAAAGTAAATAACAAACATAATTACTGAATATCATTTATTATAACTTAGACTCAATCACAGACTCCAAATATTCATAGGGGAGTTCATCTTCTCCACCACAACCTAAGGCATAAATTATAAAGACTACATATTTAAATTACAAGAAATTATAACCTAAATACAAAAGCCTAAAGAAATCATACCTTGCTAAGTTAGTTTTCCCGTAAGGGGAGAAAACTATGCCCAATAGAGCTCCTCTGAACCTCTCCTTATAGTAGAGAGTGTTCTACTATTTCTGAATGAATAAAACAATGAATGGGAGGCTCTATTTATAGTTTTCGTAATGGGCCTCAGCAAGGCATCGCAGCACGATAAAGCCATCGTACTGCGATGTGAAGATTCAGTTCAGAATTATAACTGATCCTGTGCATTTCATCAGCTTGGGCGCCAAGTTACATCATCGTACTGCGTTGTAGGGCATCGTACTGCGATGGAAGATTTTCTCAAGATTTATTTCTTCTGATTGCTTGGCGTGCAAGGAGCTTTCATCGTGGCACGATAGCACACATCATGCTGCGATGGAATGCTGTATTTCTTCACTTTTTGGGCTTTTTCTTGTCTTTTTGCATCTTGGACTCTGTCTTGATGCTTTTTCTTGCTTTTGTAGGTTTTCCTTCATATCTGGGTCTATCTTGGTCATTTTACTACTAATAATAATACTAAAAATGACGTAGAAATTCCTGTCATCAGATATCTACCAAGCAGGATCAATCTCTTATTAATGGTCTGTCCATAGCTCAGAATGCTCCTAAGATCTCTCACTTATTTTTTGCAGATGATAGTCTCATCTTTTGTAAAGCTAAGAAGGAGGAAGCATCTCAACTTAAAGCCATTTTTTAGGAATATCAAAGAATCTCTGGCCAGCTTATCAACATGGAGAAATCTGAAATGACCTTTAGCCCCGGAATCTATCAACACATCAAAGAAGACTTTCACAGGAACTTAACCTTACCTATCACCAACAACATTACCAAATATTTGGGTATGCCTACTCAGATTGGCCTCTCCAAACAGGCTGTATTCAATTTTATCTTGGAAAAAGTCAGGGGCAAGCTCAAAGGGTGGAAGGAAAAACATTTATCCTTTGCTGGCAGGGCTATACTGATCAGTGCAGTGATTCAGGCTCTACCTACCTACATCATGAGCTGTTTTATGCTCCCTAAGAACATGTGTGCTCAGATAGAAAAGGAGATTTGTAGATTCTGGTGGGGTGGCACTGATGGTCAACACAAAATCCACTGGAAAGCTAGGAAGGATCTGTTTCAACCTAAATTTAAAAGGGGTCTCGGATTTAGAGATATGTTCCTATTCAACAAAGCCATGCTAGCTAAACAAGTCTGGAGACTTCATTCTGACCCTAATTCTCTTGTTGGCCAATGTCTAAAATCTAAATACTATCCCACCACTGATATTTTCCATGCTCTACAAGGCATGCAGTCTAGCTATGCTTGGCAAAGCATTCACCAAGCTATTGAGCTTATTCATAAGGGAAGTTGCTGGAAAATAGGGGATGGGCAAACTGTTAACATATGGGAGGATAACTGGTTAGTGTATCAGAATGGGTTCAAGATTATAACCCCTCAAGCTGGCCACAACAATATTACAAGGGTTAATGACATTATGTTATTCCAGCCCAACAAATGCTGGAACCATGATTTCATTGATCGGGTTTTTCTCCCTTTTGAAGGCACTTTAATTAAGCAAATTCCCCTAATCATGGAACCTGTTGAAGATCAGCTGATGTGGCCTCACTTTAAGCAAGGCACATACACAGTCAAATCTGGCTATAACCTCCTAAATCAGTGGAAAGAAGCTGAGGGACCTGGCTCTGCTAATGGAAACTCTGACAATGATCTTTGGAAAAAGCTCTGGACCTTACACACTATTCCTAGACACAAAGTCTTTCTCTGGAGGGTGCTTCAGGGAGCTATCCCTGTCAAGAGCAAGCTCAATTTTAGAGGAGTATAGTGTAATATTCTTTGTCCCCGTTGTTTAGAAAAGGAAGAGATTATTGATCATGCTTTTATGAAGTGCCATTTTGCCTCCAAAATCTGGTTTGGATCTAAGCTAGGGGTTAATTTTAACAACAATCAAATCGGTTTCATAGAGTGGCTAACCCACTCTATCAATGCTCTGAATGAAGAAGACATAAGCTATGTGGCTGCCTTAACCAACAGTATCTGGTTTGCAAGAAACCAACAGGTCTTTGACCTCAAATGCATGGAGGATGAACACGTAATCAACAGAGCTAACCTCAGCATTCAGGAATATCAATTTGCCCTTATCAATGGGACTACCAATATTTCTAATCAAACCCAGCATAGGACTACTCCTTCTCATCTCCCTAGAAGACATTCTAATAATAGCAAAAGATGGACTAGACCAAATAATGGAGTTATAAAGATGAATTATGATGCTAACCCGGCGATCGAAGGCAGCTGGGGTCTCGGGGCGATATACCGTGACTCGGAGGGGGCTACTCTTGCTGCAGCGACTTGGGTTGTTCCGGGGAGCATTGATCCAACTCTGGCTGAAGCTTGCGCTCTATACAAAGCTATTCTTCTGGCTCTGGACTGTGGTTTCTATGAAGTGGAGTGTGAGAGTGACAACGCCACCGTTATTTCGTTCGTTTTCATCGTCTCTTCGAACCCTAGATCTTATGTTGGGAATATGGTTCAGGGTATTTTGTACAACAGGGGTAGATTTAGGCGTGTCTCTTTCCGGTCCATTAGTCGTAAGGCGAATAAAGTAGCCCATTGCTTAGCTGGGCTAGCCCACTGATGACAGGAATTTTTATGGTATTTTTAGTATTAGTTTTAGTAGTAAAATGACCAAGACAGACCCAAATACGAAGAAAAACCTACAGAATCAAAGAAAAGCATCAAGATCAAGTCCAAGATGCAAAAAGACAAGAAAAAGCCCAAAAAGTGAAGAAAATGTGCTGATCATCGTAGCACGATGGCTTCCATCGTGCCACGATGGAAGCTACTTGTTGGCCAAGAAATCAACAGAGAAAATCTGAAGAAAATCTGCTCATCGTGCTACGATGCTCCTCATCGTGGTACGATGACATTACTTGGCGACCAAGCTGATGAAATGCACAGGATCAGTTATAATTTTGAACTGAATCTTCCCATCGTGCTGCGATGGACCTATCGCAGCACGATGGCTTGCTGAGGCCCATTATGGAAACTATAAATAGAGCTCCAATTCCTCATTATTTTTCATTCAGAAATAGTAGAACACTCTCTACTATAAAGGAGGTGTTCAGAGGAGTTCTAAGGGCATAGTTTTCTCCCCTTACGGGAAAACTAACTCAGCAAGGTATGTTTTCTTTAGGCTTTTATGTTTAGGTTATAATTTCTTTATTGTAATTTAAATATGTAGTCTTTTGTAATAGATGCCTTAGGTTGTGGTGGAGAAGATGAACTCCCCTATGAATATTTGGAGTCTGTGATTGAGTCAAAGTTATAATAAATTGTTATTCAGTATTATGTTTGTTATTTACTTTCTTGCACTTAAACGACGTATCTCGTAATCTGGCCGGATAAGCGGGAGCGCTAATAGAATTGATGTTGGGTATTAACCTGATGTGGTCCGAAACTAGTAGTAAATAACGCTAGGTGTATAGAGACGGTAACGTCCTGAACTAGTCGCGAACTGAGCGGTTAGAAGAGGAATCATGCACTAGGTGTGACTTGAGCACTTAGAAGATGAATAGCTCGATACTAGGATATAGAGGCATTAGATGGGTGAAGGTAATAATTCATGTGTAATAAACAACTCACTTAGTAATTAGGGTATGTGACACTCGAGGTTAGGTTCTCGTAGGTACCTTAGTCATTAACGTATGGAAACTTTAATATACATAGTGTAACAGTAAGGTGTTACTACAATGAAGGAAAAGTCACCGCCAAACAATAATCTGAGTAACTATGTTATACACCGTTCATGCCAAATATGAAGAAGGGAGGGAGTCCAACCACCATACCTATCCTCCATGTTTCTGAATCTATTATTTACTTATTTATGCAAGCATTATGTTGGAACAAAAGAGGTTCTGACATGACCTAATTAAGTTTTGATGATAACAATAGTATTAATATACAATAGGGTACACTGATAATTTACTCTAAGTGTGCAGGTATATAAGCTAAAATTTTATATTCACTATGAGTACAAATTGAAGCTCTGAAAAAGTCTAAGTCTGATCAGAAGATGCAAGTTCAAGACACGTCAGAAGCTACATATAAGAAGCTACTCATCAGAAGCTGTGTTAGAAGACATCAGACTCTGATAAGAGTAGTGAGAGCCGTTTTGTCAGAAGAACATTCTCTGTTAACAATGATTGGAATTCATCATCCTCTGACAACCCAAAAGCTGGAGAATCAACCTTATCCTCAGGGATAATGACGTTAGTACCATTGTACGAACTTATTACCTGATTTGGTCAAAACGTTCTCCCCAAGATTGATCGTATGCAATCGTTACCGGATTTGGGTAAGGGATCGTACTATCTCTAGCTGGCGAAATCTCACCGCAACGGATTCAATTCGAATACGCTCCACCCTCTACTATAAATATGAGTCGAATTGAAGTTTTTGTGTACACAACGATTGAACAATTTTGAACGAGTTGTTACTCTGCCAAAATCATCTAAGCACAAAAACAACTTCAATACAACTTAAACTTATCTACAAATCCAAGACTCCAACTTCAACTTCTGATTCTACAGTAGTTGAGCCTTAGATTTCTTTTATTAAGATTCTGAGTTAAGTCTTGTTTTTAAGTTGTATTTAATTTCTTTGAACTTTGATATTTGTATCAAGTGTTCATACTCTGTTTTTCTTTGTAAAGTTGTTGGAAGTCTCTTGTAAGGTTACTTGAGCATTGGAAGTCTCTTGCGTGTGTGCTTGAGCAAAGTGTAATCTTTTGTGATTATTAGTGAACTCCCTTGGAAGTACAAGGGGACTGAACGTACTCTCGGTTTGTTAGAGGAACCAGTATAAAATCTCTGTCTCTACCTTTCTCTCTTTCTCCTTCTTAGATTCTGTTGATTGTGTTTGTTTTCTAACCGCTGCAAAATCTGATAAGTTTCTTAACTTAGAAGAAATTTTAAAACTCCTAAAACACAATTCAACCCCCCCTTCTTGTGTTTTTCACACCTTCAATTGGTATCAGAGCCCGGTTCTGTTTTTATCACTTAACAGTGAGACAGTTTTTCCTTGAAAAACACTATGACTGAAGAAAGCATGAAAGTAGTTCCTCACAACTATGATGTTGAAGATAAGTCAAACAACAACAAAGCACCAAAGTTCAATGGAGATAGTTCTATGTTTTCCTGGTGGAAAGATAGAATATATAGTCATCTTATTGGTATAGATGATGAGCTTTGGGACTAAGTTGAAGAAGGGGTAACTTTCCAAGGTCTTGATGAAAGAGGAAAGTTATCTGTTGAAGAAAGGAAGAAGTTTACTGATACAGAGAAGAAGGCATACAAGAAACATCACAAAGTCAAGGATATTCTCATTGGTTGCATAACTAATGATGAATATTTAAAGATTACAAACAAGTCTACTGCAAAGAGTATATATGACTCCTTATGTTCCACATATGAAGGGAACAAACAGGTGCAAGAAGCAAAGGCTACTCTCTTGATCCAACAATATGAACTCTTTAGAATGAAGGATGATGAGAATATTGAAACCATGTATTCTAGGTTCAAAATTCTAGTGGCCGGTCTCCAAGTTCTAAAGAGAAGTTATACTACTTCTGATCATGTAAGGAAGATTCTGAGAAGCTTACCTTCAAGGTGGAGGCCTAAGGTAACTGCCATTCAGGAAGCTAAAGATTTGGACACTCTTGGCTTGGAGGAATTGATAAGTTCTATCATGAGTCATGAGATTGAACTATCTTCTGATGAGCCTCATAAGAAATTAAAGTCAGTGGCTCTGCCATCAACTTCAATTTCCTCTAAGGCTCTGAAAGCCAAGGTTGTAGAATCTAAAGCAGAGGAATCTTCCATAGATGACCAAGAAGATGGATCAGAAGATGATGTATTTGCACTCTTGTCCAAGAAGTTCCAAAAGTGGTCAAAAAGGGGCAAAAACTACTCAAGCAGAGGATTTGGCTCAAGGAACTCTAGTACCAAAGAGAAAAAGGATGATGCAAAGAATTGTTTCAATTGTCACAAGCCTGGACACTTCATAGCTGATTGCCCTGAACTCGACTCCAAGGGTAAAGGAAAGAAAAGCATTCTCAAAAATAAAGCTAAGAAGAGTCTGATGGCTACGTGGGAAGATATCAATGAATTATCTGATGATGAAGATGCTGAAGAAGCAAATTTGGCGCTCATGGCCAAAGGACCATCAGATAATGAAAGTCATTCTAAGTCAGACACTAACGATATTGAAAAGGTAATTTCTCAAATGTCTAGTACTCAAGTTACTAAAGCTTTGAAAGATGTTATGATGAAGTACATCGAAAAATCAAATGAGCTAGATCTTGTTAAACAAAAATTTAACTTGCTCAATGAAAAGTCAACCATATTCAAGCAGATTATCAAAAATCTCTTAAAACTGTTAAAGTGCTTGAAACTGGTTGTAGATCATGTCACAAACCCTATGATGAGTATGAAATTTCTCTTCAAGAGTTTGTTCATCATAACATTGACAAAACTAGGATATCTTCTCTAATTCATGGTGGGAGCAACAATTATTATAAAAGACAAGGACTTGGTTCCCTTACATCTCCTGATAAAGGGAAATCAAGTGAATCTGTCTGTCTAAGTAAACCACCTTCTGGACTTTATTCTAATCTTACTAAAGGTAGTTCGGAACCTCTGACTGTGTCTGATACTCTGGTGACCTTGGAACCGCAAGATAAGGTATCAGAAGATAACTCATCTTCTGAACCTAAGTCTTCTAAAACCCAGGTTCCCCTCACCTCAGTATCCATGTCTACTCAAGTTAAAGCTATCAGAGTACCAAAGCCTGTTGATAAGCGGGGCACCAGTACTCCTAAAGCAAACTTGGTAACTGGTTCTCTGACACACTCAAGAGGAAAATCTCAGAGACAACATAAGCCTAAATCATTTTCTAAAGGCTCAGTTGACTCTAGACCTTCTGAATACCCTAAGAAGAAGAATAAAATCCATAAGACTAACCAACATGGACCCATCAGAATATGGGTACCAAAGTCTGAAATAGTATACACTGCAGGTATGCACCCAAAGAAGAAAAGAAAGCTCATGGTATCTAGACAGTGGTATCTCACGTCACATGACAGGAGACAAGCTCTTGTTCCACACCTTGAATCAGCACGAGGGTGGAACAGTAGGATTTGATAGCAACCAGAAAGGAAAGATCATTGGTATAGGTACAGTTGGTAATTCTTCTTTGTCAATTTCTGATGTTTGGTTAGTAGATGGGCTACATCATAACTTACTTAGCATAAGTCAATTGTGTGATAGTAATTATGATGTCATGTTTAATAAAGACTCATGTACTGTAATTAGAAACTCTGACCAATCCATTGTTTTTAAAGGATATAGGAAAGGCAATGTTTATAAAGTCAATTTTTCTGATCTCAAGGAACAACAAGTGCTTTGTCTCTTGACACTGAGTGATGTAAAATGGGTCTGGCATAAAAGGTTGGGTCATGCTAACTGGAGATTAATCTCTAAGCTTAGTAAAGACAATCTTGTCAGAGGTCTTCCAAAAATCAAATATCACTCAGACTCACTTTGTGGTTCCTGTCAGAAAGGGAAAATTGTCAAAAGTTCTTTTAAAACCAAAAACATTGTCTCTACTTATAGACCTTTAGAACTCTTACATATTGATCTTTTTGGACCAGTTAGTACTGCTTCAATCAATGGTAAGAAGTATGGATTAGTCATAGTTGATGATTACAGTAGAAGTGAGAAGGATTCCAAGATGAAACATATGAAGTGTTCAGCATCTTCTGCACCCAAATTCAAAATGAAAAGGATTCCAAGATTTTGAAAGTGAGAAGTGATCATGGTGGTGAATTTGAAAATGAACCTTTTGAAAATTTTTGTGAAGAACATGGAATTCTCCATGAATTCTCTTCTCCTAGAACTCCACAATAAAATGGAGTTGTAGAGAGAAAGAATAGATCTTTACAAGAAATGGCACGCACCATGATGCATGAAAATAATTTGGCAAAATTCTTTTGGGCAGAAGCTGTTAACACTGCTTGTTATATTCAAAATAGAATCTACATAAGACCTATTTTGAACAAAACAACATATGAACTCTTTAGAGGAAGAAAACCTAATATTTCTTATTTTCATCAATTTGGTTGTACTTGTTACATTCTAAATAATAAAGTTCATCTTAAGATATTTGACTCTAAAGCCTGTAAGGGTATCTTCATTGGATACTCTGAACGCTCTAAGTCATACAGGGTGTATAATTCAGAAACTAAGACAGTGGAAGAATCTATGCACGTAAAGTTTGATAATAAAGAGCCTGATGATAAAAAGTCAGAGCCTGTTAAAGATATTTTAGGATTTGATGACTCAGAAGATGAAGCTCCAGAATATGATGTCTACTCAGAACCTGTAGTAGACTCTGGCTCACATGAAGCTACATCTTCTGATGCTCCTCAAGAACATCAAACTGATGATAATAACTCTGAAGCAACTGATATTCCAAGAAACACCTTTAAGTACAAATCTTCACATCCTGAAGAGCTCATTCTTGGAAACAAGAATAGTCCTAGAAAAACAAGATCAAACTTCAGAGATGAAGAATCACTATTTGGACTAGTATCCTTGATTGAACCAAAGACAACAAATGAAGCTCTTTCAGATGATGCTTGGATCGTTGCTATGGAAGAAGAGTTAAATCAATTCAAGAGAAATGATGTATGGGATCTGGTATCCAAACCTAAGCATAAGAACATTATTGGAACAAAATGGGTATACAGAAACAAGTTGAATGAGCAAGGTGAAGTAACCAGAAACAAAGCAAGACTTGTTGCACAAAGATATAGTCAACAAGAAGGAATTGACTTTACTGAGATATATGCTCCAGTAGCTAGACTGGAAGCAATCAGGTTACTTTTATCTTATGCAGTTAATAATGGTATCACTCTATATCAAATGGATGTAAAGAGTGCATTTCTTAATGGTGTTATTTCTGAAGAAGTATATGTCAAACAACCTCCCGGATTTGAAGATTTAACAAATCCAGAGCATGTGTTCAGACTCAAGAAGTCACTCTATGGACTCAAACAAGCTCCCAGAGCATGGTATGAGAGATTGAGTACCTTCTTAGTTGACAATGGTTTTGAAAAAGGTCAAGTGGATAATACATTATTCAGAAAAACACTAAAGAAAGACATTCAAATCATTCAAATCTATGTTGATGATATCATTTTTGGATCAACTAATGCCACTTTGTGCAAGAATTTTTCTAAGCTTATGCAGGATGAATTTGAGATGGGCATGATGGGGGAATTAAAGTTCTTTCTTGGAATTCAAATAAATCAAACAAAGAAAGGAACATTCATTCATCAATCAAAATATATAAAAGATCTTCTGAAGAAATTTAATTTGGAAGATTGCAAACCCATGAATACTCCAATGCATCCTACATCAAGCTTAAGCAAAGACGACTCTGAAGGCATAGTTGATCAGAAGCTCTATCGAGGTATGATTGGTTCTCTTCTTTACCTAACTGCATCAAGACCTGATATTTTATTCAGTGTATGTTTGTGTGCAAGATTTCAATCAGATCCTAGAGAATCTCATTTCACTGTTGTGAAAAGAATCTTTAGGTATTTAAAAGCTACTTGTAACATTGGATTACTGTATCAGAAATCCAATGACTACAAGTTGATTGGATTCTGTGATGCTGACTATGTTGGTGATAGAATTGAAAGAAAATCCACCAGTGGCAATTGCCAGTTTATTGGTGAGAATTTAATTTCATGGGCTAGTAAAAAGCAAACCACCATTGCTATGTCAACAGCTGAAGCAGAATACATATCAGCAGCAAAAGGTTGTACACAACTACTTTGGATGAAATATCAATTAGAAGATTATCAAATAAGTCGTAACAATATTCCTTTATATTGTGATAACACTGTAGCCATTCATCTTTCTAAAAATCCTATTTTACATTCAAGTGCTAAGCATATTGAGATTAAACATCATTTCATAAGAGACTATGTTCAAAAGGGTGTAATTGATCTCAAGTTCATTGAAACAGAAAATCAATGGGCTGATATCTTTACAAAACCCCTAGCTGTTGAACGTTTTGATTTTATCAAAAAGAATTTGAATATGATGGAAATCTCTGATTAACTTAAACTCTGATGTAAAATTGGTTTTATATAAGAATCTAATAGTAATCAGAAGCTGAGACATCAGAACCTTCTGTATCAGAAGTTGTGATTAGAACATCTTCTGATGCACTATCAGAGTCTATTAGAAAGAGTGGTTCTGGCGCGTAAGGATTTTTTTTTTTAAAACCCGTTCGTTTTCCTTCCACTTACGTGTCAGTTATTTAAATAAACTTCTAATACGCGTGTCCTGTTGCAAGTGGATAAAGAAGTTGGTTAATGATGATTAGTGTTCTAATCCCTATTTGATAGGTAAAAGACTCTGCTACCCCTATGTGTCTGTACTTGTTTTTGCGCGAAACTTTCTATTTAAACACAAAACTGTTCACATTCACACTTTTGCACTCTCACTACCTACACTTTTATTCTTCTAAAACTCAGAGCAATTTCTTTCTCTCCCAAATTAGCAAACCCTAAACCCTAACTTCATCAAATGGATACTTTTCCTGCTGTGAAAGTTAACGCATGTATGATTGAAACGGTAAACTCCATTCCTACTAAGTTTGCAAAGGATCAACGTCCTTACAAGTTTCAAAAACTTCAGTTTGCCGTTGAGAAGCCTGTCGATTTTGAAAGTCTAACAGTAAATGGGTTTCCTGAAATAAGAGAGCTTTTCGCTAAACAGGATATGATGTATTACTTTGACATCCTGAATGGTCCTATTTACACTGAGATGATCAAGGAATTTTGGATGAAAGCTTCAATCATCACAAGGGAATCATACAATGAAAATCTGAAGAAGTTGATTAAGGAGAAACCGGAGTTAGAAGGAAAATCTCCAAACGCTATGGGTATAAGACCATTTGTTGGTGCTGAGATCGAATCCTACGTGGCTGGATTCAGAGTATCAATTAGATTAGTACATATCTACGAGGCTCTGAAGCTATCCTCTGATGGACTCTTTCTTAAGACAACAGATTTTGTTGGCCCAGATGTTGAACAATTCATTTACAAGGACAAACCTGAGCCAGAATCCAAGCCTGAATTGTCAAATATCTGCAAGCTTATCTACAAAATCTTCATTGACAGTATTGTTCTCAAATTGGGAGGTACTGATCAAATATCTGTGGCTCAGAAGTTGTTCATGTTTCATGTTGGTAAAGGTAATCTGGTGAACATTGCTAAACTGATGTTTATCCATCTTCTGGATGCTATAGACTCTGGTAAACCTATTATACATCATGGTAGACTCTTGAGTCACATGTTTGCTCAGTGTGGATTGCTGGATGCTGTCAAACCATTCTTCCCTGGTTATGGTACTTTCTTGACTAGTTCTAAAGTGATTAATAGTACTAATCTGAGGTATCTACATCTGGTGAAGAATGATAAGATAGTCTATCCAACAAATCCCCTGATTTTGAGAGAAACGAAAGATGGTATAGAAGAATGTCGGTTAGTACATGTCAGTGATAGAGATGTAAGGATTGTTGCAGAAGCTCATGCTAATTTTATGAAGGATCATGGAGCGGAAGTTGGGAGTGGAGAAACAAAGGAATTGACTGTAAGGCAATCGAGACTGCTGGGTGAAGCCTCCAGAGTCTACTTGAAGAGAAAGGCTACTAAGAGTCCTTCAGGACCTCGCAAACAGAAAACTGCAAAGGTAACCACTGGTCCAAGAAAGCCTAGGAGGCAAAGGAAGTTGCTTGTTGATGCAACAAATGAGGAAAAGGAAAGAGCTGAATTAGCAGAAGATTTGAAGAAAATTGCTGCTCTCCAGGAAAAGGAAAAGAAGTTGGAAAATACCTATGAGTCAGGTATTGATCAAAAAGAATTTGATGACATGTATTCCAAACTTCCTCCTAGAGATGATCCTCAAACTCTGGCTAATCAGAGGATTATATATGGACCAGTAAATGGTAAGTTTCCTTGATGTCCTGTCAATAGCTCAGTACCTACTAATGTCTTTCAAAAATCTGTCTATATTTCACCCCATTTAGTTCCTGTGAAACGTGCTTATGATCATTTTTTCTTAAATGTTGATCCTGATAAAGACTGTCAACCAAATCGTACATTTTATGAGACAAGGTCTTTAGTTGAGAATCAACATTTATCAAAACCGTTTCAAACTTTTCAAACTAAACCCTCAGAATCTAATACAATATCTAATGTTGCAGCATCAGTAAGTACCTCAGGTACTGCAGCAGTTATTCACTCTGTGGATGATGATGAAGATTCTGAAGCTACACCACCCCCAAAGTTTATTTCACTAGTTAAACAAAATATCACAAATCTGGAACTTTCTCCAGAAGCTGATGAAACTCAACCACCAGAAGCTGACCAAAATAAACCTGCATCAGAGACTCTCAAATCACCATAACCTGAAAAACAAATCAACCTAGACTCTGATGTTGTTTAGAAGCCCAACTCTCCAGTGAATGCTGTTGAAAAATCCCCACATCATGTGGCCATGGACAACACTTTTACTGCAGAAATACCAACCAACCCACATCTCCAAGAAATCTCTAGGACCTTGGATATGGACTTAGTTGACAAAACACCCCCTCACTCCTCTGATCTCAACAACCTGATACATGATCTCTCTCATGACTGTATCTATGTTCCTCCTCACCTACCTTCTAGGATCTTAAATGAACCCATTGATAACACTCAGGAAGACATTACTAAGTTACTGCAAGCTGTTGACAAGAATATTAGGAGACTTACCATTGTTATTCCTAATATGTCTATTGATTCAGCTCACATTGACAAAGAGTATGATCTAATGGAAGCAAGCTTTTTGGACATGATGAAGGTAGTCAGAGAAGCCTAAAGGAAGGACTTGAAATTTAGACAAGAATTGGCTAAAAAGGAAGCTTAGAGAGTAGAGAAAGAAAAGAGAGAAGCTGAAGAGCGTGAAAGGCTTGAGAAGGAGAGACAAGAGGCTCTGGCTATAGAAGAAGCTAGACTAGCTGAGGAAGCTAGAATAGCTGCTGAGCAAGCAAGACTAGAGGAAGTTGCTAGGAATGCTCCTGAGTTTGCTATTCTATTGAGAGAAGAAAATCAAATTCTTAGGAACATTGTCTCTGATCATTCTATAATGCTGGCTACGATAATTGCTACCCTTCAGAGCATTGAAGCAAGATTACCTCCTCCTCCTCCTCAACCTTAGGATTCTATGCACTTTGATTTATTTGTTGTGTAATATTTCAGAATCTATTTTGACTATGCTTGTTAAAATTCAGTTTGTTCTATTATTAATTAAGTACTTCTATGATTAATCTTTGTATACTTATTTTCTGCGTTTCTTTTATATATGCACAAACGATTTTAGACAAATATCAAATCAAAGATTTCAAAAAAAAATAACGAGTTTTATTCAAAAGAAATTGTTGATTACATAAGTTCTAATCCAACTTTTCACTTGGATTCTACATCAGAAACAACTAGTTCTAAATCTAGCTGACTAGAATCAGAGGGAGAAGAAGAGTTATCTTCCCTAGGTGGAACATATGTACTTAAGAATTCTTTCCAGTCAGAATCCCATTCAGATTCTGACTCAGATAAGGACTCTGGCTGTTTTGTTTTGGATCTTGTTTGATAGTTGCCTCTTACAGGAGCAGAAGTTGATGTTTTCATCTTCTGAGGATTCTTCTTAGACTCCGAACCTTGTTGAATCTTCACTTTCTTCTTCTTCTTCTTTTCCTGTGATTTCTTACTTTTGATCACTCTTCTATCCTTATCCATCGTTGTATTTCAACATGCAATGGAAGTGTTGAGTGAAATGACAAAGGTTTATGGTCCTTATATAGTACTTCAAAACAGACAAGTTTATGGTTTTACGACAAACCATTAAATTGGTATAGTTGTAACCACTTTTATCTTAACTTGACTATCTTGAAACTCTCTATTTGACCATCTTTTTCAAACATGTCATTTATGGTTTTAATCTTTTTGTTTAATGACAAAAGGGGGAGTAATAGTAAATTATTTTATAGAACGCTAAAGCCAAATTGCCAAATTTTAATTTTAATTTGTCAATTTATTTTATCTTCTGATATTTTTATTAAGGAACATTTTTATTTGAAATCTGAACTTCTGATACATGATACGTATAAGAGAAGAGTGCAATTTTCTCTTATGAGTATCAGACTTAGGGGGAGAGCTTCCAAACCTAGCCTCTGAAAGTCTAGTGTATAAGCTTAGTTCAGGGGGAGCTTGCAAAACTCATAAACCTGAGAGATGCATGATAAATTAAATCAACAACCATTGTAAATTAATACTTGGTTTGTCATCAATCAAAAAGGGGGAGATTGTTGGAACAAAAGAGGTTCTGACATGACCTAATTAAGTTTTGATGATAACAATAGTATTAATATACAACAGGGTACACTGATAATTTACTCTAAGTGTGCAGGTATATAAGCTAAAATTTTATATTCACTATGAGTACAAATTGAAGCTCTGAAAAAAGTCTAAGTCTGATCAGAAGATACTCATCAGAAGATGCAAGTTCAAGACACATCAGAAGCTACATATCAGAAGCTACTCATCAGAAGCTGTGTTAGAAGACATCAGACTCTGATAAGAGCAGTGAGAGCCGTTTTGTCAGAAGAACATTCTCTGTTAACAATGATTGGAATTCATCATCCTCCGACAACCCAAAAGCTGGAGAATCAACCTTATCCTCAGGGATAATGACGTTAGTACTATTGTACGAACTTATTACCCGATTTGGTCAAAACGTTCTCCCCAAGATTGATCGTATACAATCGTTACCAGATTTGGTTAAGGGATCGTACTATCTCCAGCTGGCGAAATCTCACCGCAACAGATTCAATTCGAATACGCTCCACCCTCTACTATAAATAGGAGTAGAATTGAAGTTTTTGTGTACACAACGATTGAACAATTTTGAACGAGCTGTTACTTTGCCAAAATCATCTAAGCACAAAAACAACTTCAATACAACTTGAACTTATCTACAAATCCAAGACTCCAGCTTCAACTTCTGATTCTACAGTAGTTGAGCCTTAGATTTCTTTTATTAAGATTCTGAGTTAAGTCTTGTTTTTAAGTTGTATTTATTTTCTTTGAACTTTGATATTTGTATCAAGTGTTCATACTCTGTTTTTCTTTGTAAAGTTGTTGGAAGTCTCTTGTAAGGTTACTTGAGCATTGGAAGTCTCTTGCGTGTGTGCTTGAGCAAAGTGTAATCTTTTGTGATTATTAGTGAACTCCCTTGGAAGTACAAGGGGACTGGACGTACCCTCGATTAGTGAGAGGAACCAGTATAAAATCTATGTCTCTACCTTTCTCTCTTTCTCCTTCTTAGATTCTGTTGATTGTGTTTGTTTTCTAACCGCTGCAAAATATGATAAGTTTCTTAACATAGAAGAAATTTTAAAACTCCTAAAACACAATTCACATTACGCTTATTTTCATAAAACCTTTTTCCAAAACCCAAAGCGAATGCAAAACCCAACAGGTAAAATAACGCTAACGAAGCTTTGGCACGATCCCTGTGGATTCGAACTCATTCTACTCAGTAGAGTGTGAATTATTACTCGACGACAGACTGATACACTTGCCATAACGTAGTCAAGTTTTTGGCGCCGTTGTCGGGGATTGTATCTACAAAGCGTCGATAGATTTATTTAAGTTGTCAAAAATTTTCAAAAATACAAAAAAAATAAAAAATCTTGTTGATGATTGTGAATTTTGATATGTGAAAGTTCTGGCTAAGGCAAAGTCTTGGTATTTAAGCGATCCGTTGTGATCCACCTCACTTATCTGGGAATTTTCATAGTGACAAAGACACATGAGACAAACCAAAAAAATGTAAAGTTTCAAATATTACCTTTTCCAATGCTACTAAGGTATTCATTTGTTATGCTTGATAACAGGTAACCTGGATTTTGAGTACGACCCTGAACCAGAAAGAACATTTAGGGAAAGAAGGCAAGCACAAAAGCGAGCAAAGTCCAGTAATCTCAAAGAGCCTACCACCAAAGCCATGGGGGACGAGCAAAGAATCACAATGGGAGATTACTGCAAGAGGACTGACAATGATCAGATCTCAATGGGGTTCCAACCGGCAAACCTAGCTAACTTCGATATCAAAGGCAATGTTCTAACAGGTTTGCAGGAGAACCAGTTCGACGGACGAGCCAACAATGATCCTTGGGATCATATGTCAAAGTTTTCAGAGACATGTCAGATCCAGAAGGTGCCGGGAAATGTTATTGAGGACCAGAAGAAGCTGCGTTTGTTTGCTTTTTCTCTTACAGGTCCAACTAAAGATTGGCTTCAATGTTTGCCAAGGGGATCAATTGCAACATGGAAGGAGCTCGAAGATAAGTTCCTAGAGAGATTCTTCACTCATACACTATTTCAGAAGAGGAAGTCTGAGATCCTAAGCTTCAAGCAACATGAGTCAGAAACGTTGTGCGAGGCTTATGAACGCTTCAGGCTGCTCATGAGAAGGTGTCCTAACCACAACATTAGTGCAATGGAGCAGATGCAACTATTCACAGCTGGTATGAAAATGCAGCATCGCATGATACTAGATGCCTCAGCTGGTGGGTCTATCAAAGTCAAGACCTATACATAGACTAAGGATCTGGTTGAGCAGATGTGCCAGAATGAATACAACATGAGCTATGATCGGAATGAGAAGACGCCTGGAATTCTGAAGGTGGACCAGGAGATTTCCTACAAAGTAGAGATCGAGTTACTGAAGAGGCAACTTGCTGAGAAAGAGAAAGCAGTGAAGGAAGACAGTGTGAAACAGGTAGAATGAGTTTGCGATTTCTGCCTAGAAGATATAACACCCCACGTCTATATCTAGAATAAAACGTAGAATATTATTACTGGTACTGAGTCATTATTATTACAATTAGGAAATTCAAGCACACGCAGGTGCTAAGTACAACAAGATAAACTGAAACAACGGAAGCAAGAGAACGATACAAGGATACAACAGAATTTATTGAAATAAATAACAGGATAAGAAACTAGAAAGCATGAATAAAGATGGAATCCTCAAGCAAGAGCCACGAGCACGCCAAACAGCATACCTTAACCAACCTGCTTATCTGAAAAAAATTGATTGGAGTGGGGTGAGACTACTAAGCCTCAGTGAGTCCTACTACCCTTCTAGAGGTGACTACACCGGGGAACCTAATCAGTCATAACATACTAATACTCATAACATAAAACATAACATAATTTAAAGGTGTAACACAGAGAATATCTTATTCGTTTTAACACAAGGACACTCTGAGGTGAGCATGTCTCAGAGGCCTGCCATATCCGACAACCGATTTGGTCACGGTATGCAGCTCACATAATCATAACCTAATGGATTATCCCATTGGGAGTCCATAGCTCGACATCATAAATCGCTCATAATTGACTGTTACTAAATTAGTTCTTACTACCATAATTTCCCAAAACCCGGGGTGCATACAAACTTATTTATTTTCCTAAGATAAGAGATCAATCCTAAAGTGAGACTTACACCTCTATATCATATTATATTATTACAGTGCTTAAATAATAAACTGTCATGTAAAGGTTCTAAAGCGAGTGGCTGAAAATGGGGATTTTGAAATTACGCAGGTTCTGTTTCAGCAGTTTTCGCCCGGCGAATTTTCCTTCGCCCGGCGAAAAATGCGACTCAGCATTTTTAGCCCGGCGAAATTTCCCTTGCCCGGCGAAAACCGCGACCCAGTACCCTGTTTTGCAGAAAAACCAGAATTTTGAGAAATTGCCACCTACAAACCTTAATACATATTAGTTGCACATATAATATCATAATACAACACAGAAATGGAAGGAGTTTCGGGGTCAAACTCCTTACACTCATAAATTTCCCTAAAACCCTAAGTTAACATGCAAAGTTTGATTTGGGGATTTCTAACTACCTAGCCTAAAGAACCCACCTGATTGAAGCTTTAAACTTGCTTCTGAGTTCTGCTACAGCCACGAAAATATCACTTCTGCTCCTACTTGAAAACCCCCAAAAAAGTGTTCTTGAGACTTTGGTGTAAAATGATGATTTCTCTAAGTGTTGTTGTTGTTTGATTGTGAGTGATTCGTACAAGCTACTGAGGTGGGTTTAAATACTAGTTTAAAGCTGATGGTGAACAGTTTGATTGTTGTTTGAATCGAAAATTGCATGTAAAAGGATTGGGTGGAATTTTGGTGAGTGGAGTGTTTATGGTGATGATCAGAACATGAGAAGAAGAGATGAGAGAGTGAGATTCTGAATTGATTCCCTTACTGATTTGTTGCAGCTTGCATGCAAGAATAGTGGTGGAGAGAAATTGAAGTTTTTGGAAGCTTGTTGTTGTTGTGTTTGGGCGTGAGTGAGAGAAAATGAAAGAGAAGGTTACTGACTTTGTCTTAGCCTTGTCTCCTGGTCTGCATGTATTGTAATTGGATGATTGTAAAGTAATGGGGGTGTGGTGAGAAAGAGAGAGAGAGGCTCGTGAGAGGGAGAAGTGAGTGGGGAGGAATCTTACTGATTTTTCTCTTAAGCTTGGTAAGGTTTTTGTGTAGTTAGTGTAATTGACTTGGTTAAATAAGAGCAAATTCCTTAATTTCTAGCTACATCACTTAATTGAATAATTACTACTCGAATTAATTGTTGGGATATTACAGAAGATCACCCTAATGGGCATTGTTTTCCAGGAGGGAGCGAAGAGTAGGCTAAGTATATGGGAAATGGCTACAACCCAGGTTGGAGCAAGCACCCAAATCTACGCTGGGACCAGACAGGGATCCAAGCTCAAGCCACACCTCAACCCAGAAAGCCATCTCCGTTGGAAGAGTTACTTAATAAGTTTGCTAACATGAGCAAGTCAAACTTTGAAAATATCCAGACCACAGTAGCCAACCAGGGGGCAACGATCAAAAGTCTTGAAACCCATATTGGTCAACTCTCAAAACTGGTAAGCACTCATGTTTCTAAAGATATTGCAGGTAACACGGTGGACAATCCAAAGGAGGAGTGCAAAGTGCTCAAAGATCAGAAATCAGAGCGCGAGCAAAGTGAAGAACAGGTAAAAGACTACGAAGAGTGGTTCAAACTGTTCGGGATGACATTAGAAGAAGCTTATGACGAGTTCATGAGAGAGTTGGAAGAGTACAGGGAAAGCCTAAGGAGACCCCGACTACCAATAAAGAAGACAGATCCTGGAAGCATCACCATACTCTCTCAGATTGAAGGAGCAGAAGTCCGAGCATTATGGGATGTGGGCTCAAGTGTGAACGTAATGCCATTATCTCTGGCAGAGAAGTTTAAGCTCACAAAAACAACTGCAGGTACAGAACGAGAACTTATTTTAGCTAACCAATCAACAATTCACTCAACAGGTACAATCGAGGATGTCTTGGTGAAAGTCGAAGACCTGGTATTTCCAGCAGACTTCATGATCCTGGATATCCAAGAAGATGAAGAGCATCCAATCATTCTTGGAAGACCATTCCTAGCAACTAGCAGGGCATTCATTAATGTGGAGCTCGCTGAGTTGACTATAAGGAGTAGAGATGAGGAAAGAACAATCAAAGCTTCCAGAACCGAGAGGGTGGACTGCTACATGCTCGAGTGGAAACAGGAAAAAGCTACACCACCGACTCCAGTTCAAGAGATACAGGTGAAGATAGAGATAGAGGAGCTGGAGAATGAAATGGCACAGCTAGAGATAGAGACAGCTCAGGAAGAGGAGGTACCCGAGGAACTCACTAATAAACTGAAGCGGCTGACTATTGAAGTGGATATCCGATCACCATGGGTCAAAGCATGGGGAAGAAACCGAAAGGTGGCCAGAAGATCTAAGTTTGGGGTTAATACACCACCTCTAAAGAAGCCTGCTGCTGAAAGAAAGAAGAATAACTGGGTCAAGGCTCCAAAGGAAGAAAAGAAGGAACATCCACTAGAAAGCAAGAAGAAGTCCATCATAAAATAGTACCTTCAGAAGATGATGGACGACTTGTTTTGCTACCTTCAAAGAACAACAGAACCCAGAAGAATATGGAAAGAACAACAAAAATGGAGGAGCTAAGGCGAAAGCTCCTACAGAAGAGAGAGACATGCGAACCTATCCTCTGTAATGGAGGAAATGCCTCAAGCTAATGAGAGGCTAAACAAGCGCTGCTTGGGAGGCAACCCAAGGATAAGTATTTAAATTCAGTATTTTCAATTCAGTAATTTCAATTAAGTATTTCATTTCAGTTTTTCAATTCAATAAAGTATGCCTAGAATTCCGCATGTCATCTTCATCTGTTAACAACCCTTTTCAAACTTATAAAAAATTAAATAATTGTTTGCTGTTTATTATCTTGTGCATGAGAAACTGTTATAGGTAAGATTGCAGCGAAGTGAATTATAAATTCTGATGAGACGATTTCACACCTTCACACAAAGACCAAAGGTGATTGCTTTGAAATGCGAAGTTCGGGAGACAATGAGACGAGTGATGAAGCTGGTGTCTGTGAGATAAGTGTTCATCCTTCAGATACTTAAGCCATGTGAGGATTTGAGCCAAATATTTCCAAACGGTATTACCACTTTCTTTCGATTTACTATGAGAGTACCGTGCACTTGTTTATTTTCTAGAACTTGCTCTAATTCTCTGCTGACTAGTTGATTTGATATTATATGCATTGAGGCAATTGTTTGTTATAACCCATAGCCTTTTCAAGCCACCCTTATTATTATTATATCCTTTGCTAGCCAATTTTGAGCCGTAAAAAAATAAATATCCCTTTTGTTTCGGTGACAAACCGCATTACAAGCCTATAGACCAAAAAAAAAACAATGATTTACCCTCTTTGGAGTTAGGTAATAGTTCTCAAAAGTCTTGGCACCAACAAAGTTTGGGGTTGTTCATGGAACTAGCAACATCTGAGTTTGGGGTGGGTATACAGAGAACTATCACTACAAAAAGAAAAATAAAAAAAATATGAAAAAGAGACGGGAAAACATCAAAAAATTCCCTAAAAAAATAGTCTCTTCAAAAAAAAAGCCAAAAGGCAAAAGAAAGAGCCAAAGGGCAAAAATAGTGATAGAAAAGAACCATACAAAGACACATCCGGTTCTTAATCTATGACACCAACACAAAAAGGCACCCTAAGGAATAAGGTTGCGTACACAAAAAGGAAACAAAGTAGAACTTAACTCCAATGTTTAGCCTACTTATCCCAAAAATGTCCTACCTTGACCCTAGCCACGTTATAACCCTGAAAAGACCTCTAAAAATGCATGAATATTAAATTTTGACTGGTTGCTTAGAATTCTTGCAAGCCTATGGTAAAATGGCAGGTTATACGATGATTGAGAGATAACCCTTTCAATTATGAGCGAAAAATACAAATGTGAGAGAGAGAAAAGGTTGAACATGGACTCTGGAAGACATTTGTCTGATTTGCTACTATCAACGTCTCCTGAGCCTAGCAGGACTGGGCATGATCGCGGCGGTAAGAATCAGCGGTACCATTGCTGAAGTGCAGGATTGTGAAATTCCTATCATCTTTATTTATCTCTTATTTCTCTAACGATCTTGTCTGACAGCATGGTACTTGAGGACAAGCAACAGTTTAAGTTTGGGGTTGTGATGACAGGAATTTCTATGGTATTTTTAGTATTAGTTTTAGTAGTAAAATGACCAAGACAGGCCCAAATACGAAGAAAACCTACAGAATCAAAGAAAAGCATCAAGACCAAGTCCAAGATGCAAAAAGACAAGAAAAAGCCCAAAAAGTGAAGAAAATGTGCTGATCATCGTAGCACGAAGCTACTTGTTGGCCAAGAAATCAATAGAGAAAATCTGAAGAAAATCTGCTCATCGTGCTACGATGCTCCTCATCGTGGTACGATTACTTGGCGACCAAGCTGATGAAATGCACAGGATCAGTTATAATTTTGAACTGAATCTTCCCATCGTGCTGCGATGGACCTATCGCAGCACGATGGCTTGCTGAGGCCCATTACGGAAACTATAAATAGAGCTCAAATTCCTCATTATTTTTCATTCAGAAATAGTAGAACACTCTCTACTATAAAGGAGGTGTTCATAGGAGCTCTAAAGGCATAGTTTTCTCCCCTTACGGGAAAACTAACTCAGCAAGGTATGTTTTCTTTAGGCTTTTATGTTTAGGTATTAATTTCTTTATTGTAATTTAAATATGTAGTCTTTTGTAATAGATGCCTTAGGTTGTGGTGGAGAAGATGAACTCCCCTATGAATATTTGGAGTCTGTGATTAAGTCAAAGTTATAATAAATTGTTATTCAGTATTATGTTTGTTATTTACTTTCTTGCACTTAAACGACGTATCTCGTAATCTAGCCGGATAAGCGGAAGCGCTAATAGAATTGATGTTGGGTATTAACCTGATGTGGTTCGGAACTAGTAGTAAATAACGCTAGGTGTATAGAGACGGTAACATCCTGAACTAGTCGCGAACTGAGCGGTTAGAGGAGGAATCATGCACTAGGTGTGAACTGAGCACTTAGAAGATGAATAGCCTGATACTAGGATCTAGAGGCATTGGATGGGTGAAGGTAATAATGCATGTGTAATAAACAACTCAGTTAGTAATTAGGGTATGTGACACTCGAGGTTAGGCTCTCATAGGTACCTTAGTCATTAACGTAGGGAAACTTTAATATACATAGTGTAACAGTAAGGTGTTACTACAATGAAGGAAAAGTCACCGCCAAACAATAATCTGAGTAACTATGTTATACACCGTTCATGCCAAATATGAAGAAGGGAGCGAGTCCAACCACCATACATATCCTCTATGTTTCTGAATCTATTATTTATTTATTTATTTATGCAAGCAATACGCTTATTTTCATATAACCTTTTTCCAAAACCCAAAGCGAATGCAAAACCCAACAGCTTAAATAACGCTAACGAAGCTTTGGCACGATCCCTGTGGATTCGAACTCATTCTACTCAGTAGAGTGTGAATTATTACTCGACGACAGACTAGTACAATTGCCAGACCGTAGTCACCCACCAAGAGCCCAACAGAGTTTGGATTGAGGATGCTCATCCTAATATTGTACCTCTTTTAATCAGTGATCTGATCCAGTAATAAATTATTTTTCATTAAAAAAAAAAGATTGTAAAAGAATATATAATGTCAAGGATACATAACAACAAGAGATCTAAAATATGCCAAAACAGATACACGGGCTCCACCACCAAACTATGGTAGTTTGAGACTAGATTACAGTTTGTAGTCTTCAACCACCGGTAAGAATAAAGTTTGACTTTGTCCAACAGTTGAGGTAGGGAGCACTCTGAATTTCTGAATAGTCTCTGGTTTCTTTAACTCCACACAACTCACACACAGACGAGCCAAATGAGTTGCAGGAAAGATCGTCGCGCACGGAGACCGCCTGAAGAGAAAGTAAACTGAAGAAAATTGTCGGATAACTGTTGAGTGTCGACCGACGAGAAACCAATCCAAGACCAAACCAATCACTACAAGAAATTCGACATATAGCCACGGCCGAAATCCGTAGGTAAATGTCCAAAAACCGTGGGTATAGACATTAAAACCTATACCGACGGACGTTTTGTTCCGTGGTCTTTATTTCTTTGTACCCACGGAAATTCTCCGTCACTATAGCCTATAGCTACGGTATTTTAGGCCGTTGGACAACAACTCAGAGCTATACCGACGGCCATTTGCATCTGCTGAATTGTTTTACCCACCACATTTTTCCGTTGGTATAGATTTGGATTTTATTTTTTTTGTAATTTTTTTTTCACTCAAACAATTTTTAAAATAATATTAAATTGCCAATATTTATGAGACAAAATAATAGAAAACTTCAATTTTATTAAAATACTAACAAGTCTTACAAACATTTCAAACTACATATTGTATTTAAAACACATAAAGTCATAATCTCAGAAGTTACACTATCTAAAATCATATCATTTTCACTATATTTCAAATTTACTTCGTTGGCATAAAATTAGCTTTTAATCTTTGATATCTTCCATCTTCATCAGTGTGTGGACTTGGATAATTCATTTGGTCTGGAACCTATGAAAATATAAATAAAAAAGTATAAGTTATAAACTCAATAGATGTCATCACCTAGAAGCAAGCTATTGCAGACAAATTCAACCACAACCATGTATCATAAACACTATTCAAAGGGGAAAGAAGAAACCGAAGATAGTCATGTTCTGATTGGTACAAACACAGAAACACCTAAAACTAAATGCTTAATATACTACAACCGTGTTAGAAGCCAATATAAGCAATCCCAAACTGAATCAAGGTATAACATGCACAATATACTACAATTATATGTTAGAAGACAATATGCATATATCTAGCAATATTCAAACAATCTTTAATTTATGCTACTACTACTCATCCAATATCTAGCATTAATATGGACCTACCCTTTTCTAGTTGTAAAGGATGCCAACTATTATAAAAAAAGCAATGGCCCTTGGTTAGAAGAAGTTGGCCAATACCCCTTTCTTGATACTACTACTAGATTCAAAATGCTAAATATTAAACATGTCTCAGAAATCAGGAAGTTTTACATACTTCTTATTTACAAATCTCAGCTTGTTGCAGCACATAAAATTAGAGAATATATAATACTATTTCATAATAGAAGGACAGCATTATAATATAGTAACGTGATGCTTACCTGGACAAGGCAATTAGTAATATTCCTTCTATGATATCCCTAAAGTTATATTAGCTGCATCCATTCAAAATTGACACATCCATTGAACCACATTAAATCAAAAGTCCAAATGGTGGGGAAGGAAATAAAAAAAGGCACATCCATTTGCACTACACTATAAGAATCATGAGCAAACTTCTGTATAGACAATTGCAAGAAAATCATTAAAAAAAATTTATGTCCTTACCTGCCTCCAAATCTTGCCTTTGATATTTTACTCAAATTTCCAAGTGCTAAAGTGATAACGGCTTACTATGTGATCTTACATTAAATGATTCTTACTTTGTTCCCTTGTCTTATTTGAATGTAGAAGTTCCTTGATTACATTAGATTGTGCTGGTTAGTTAGTTTAAAAGCACATTTCTTGAGCTAAGAAAATATGGTTTTACATTACAAGATATAAAGGAAACTATCATGATGGCACAATAGTTCAGCACAAAACTTCATCTGCATAAATCTATAATCTTGTACCGTTGATCAAAAAGAGATCCACCACATTATGCCATCTGGTGTAGTAGAGATATTCATTCTCTTTATGGTGAGCTCTAGTTCACAAAGAACCTTTGTGATATCTGAATCAATTAAAAAGACATTCAGTTAGTTTTTTAATCCTTCGTAACATACAACATACTTAAGCAAGGCAATTAAATACAAAGGATGGAAAAATTTAAGGCATGCCGAGAATCCACTAAACAAACACACAATAAAGCTTTGCAATTGGAATATTTGAAAATAAAAAGTATAACATATCATCATCAAACCCCAAATCTAATATCTATATGCATGAATGTGAGACCAAAACAAAAAACGTGTTTTACAAATTTTTAATCAACTATATTCCTAACCAATTGAAAGAAATATCCAATCAGTCCCATTCCATCTCAAATTGTTATTGTCATCATAGTAGTTAATCCCGGATCCCGGAGCGGAGCGGCCAGCCCCAAAACTAGGATAGCGGCATCCCGGGGAGCGGGATGGTCGGGATGCTGCTATACTTTTTTTTTAATTACATAAATAATAACTATATATAAACCTATAATTCTAAAATTAAACAAACATATCAAAATCCATAAAACATTCATAAATCAAAAATTCAAAACACAAATAGTCTTAAACATTTCATCCAAAATAAAGCAAAAGTCAAGTCTCCAACACTTAGATTAATAAAATAAGTAAATAACTAAAAATTAAAACGCTTGTTCATCATCAAAGTCTAAGAATCATCCTCAAAGTCATCTTCTTCATCATAATCCCCATCGGCCTCCACCTCATTATCTTCAACATCCTCTCCAATTTCTTCAACACCTTCCTCCTCCACTTGTTGTGTCATCCTTTCCTTAGATGCACATGCAGCTGCCAAATCATTTGCTCTTTGCCTCCTAGTGTAAGTTATTGGCTCATTAACCCCACTTGCATTGGCAACTTGATCCCAAGTTAAATCATCATTTTCAAACACCAATTCTTCTTCCGGTTCACCATCTTCTCCCATCCCCATCTCTCCCAAAAACCATTCAGTGTGATAATTAACATCATTCAAAACCATGGGATCAATCTTATCACGAATATTAAATCGGTCTATCAAAGATTGATTATACTTAATGAAAACCAAGTCTTCCAATCTTTTATGCTCAAGCTTACTTCTCTTCTTGGAATGAATCTATATATTATAATTTAAAATGTTAGTATAATATCCTAGTATGTTAGTATAAAATGTTGGTTAAGTTGAATGCTTACATGCTCAAATTGGACAGTTAGAAGAATAAAGAAAAAAGAAAAAAAAAACAGAACAGAACAGACTCACAGAGTCAGAATAAAAAAAAAACTAGAAGAAGAAACAGATGAAGAATAGAAGTATGAACTAACAATAAAAAACAAGAACAGATGAAGAAACTAGAGGAACAGAACAAACAAGAAACTAGAAGAATAGAGAAGAATAAACTAACCTTGATTGGACAAGAAACAAGTTTGATGAAGAGGTGAAGAGGTGAAGCTTAGAGAAGAACCAGAAACATAAACTTGAAGAAGAAACTTGGTTGAAGAGGTGAGAATACGATGAGAATAGGTGAAGCTTAGAGAAGCTTGGTTGAAGAGGTGAGAATACGATGAAAAACGATGAAGAGGTGACTGAAGAAACTTGGATCGTGTTTCTGAGTCGTTGTAGCGGCTAGGGTTTGTTAACACAACAAATAAAACTTGAAAACCCAAATTTGCCCTTACTAAAATGCATCAAATTTCAAAATTGCCCTTATAATCAAATCCCAGTTTTGACCCGGGATGGGATGAACCGAGACCGCTCCGCACCGATCCACCGGGATATCACCTGTCGCGCCCGAGAAGCCTAGCTGCGCCGCTCCCACAGTTCCCGTAGCGGCAGGACGCCGCTCCGCTCCGGGAGGCCGGGATCTCGCCGGGATCGGCCGGGATTGACTACTCTGATTGTCATATGTCAAATAAAACTCTTCCAAGTACACTCCTTTATGAAGAAGGCTGCATGGAACAAAGAATGGATTTCAGAATATTGTTCAGTCTCTTTGCATACTATTTTAGTCATAAAAACTCCATTGAATATAAGATTAATTAGTTTCAAACAACCATGAATTGAAAATCTAACAGTAAGCACATAGAGACATTTGATTACCTTAATATATGTAAGCTAATTAAGGATAGATATACATGAAATGACAACACACTTCAACTCATAAGCAGAAACATTTTTACACCTTACCAGCATACAAGATTTTCATCAACAGGATCATACTTATGTGACCAAGGCTTCTTGAAGTGAATTCTTTCCTACACTAACAAACAAACCATGTAGCAAGAAAAATAAGAGCTTAAACAACTGAAGTAAAAGATAAATTAAGCTAAAATTTACTCTTTTTTCCAATGAAACTCGTCATATTTTCTTCAACCTTTGAGTCTCCAAGCCATATCGTCTTGCGATTCGCAGTGTTTTGTCTGCAGTAAAAATAATAGGACCAGACAAAAGAACATGAGCACATGCTAATTCAGTTACTCAGTTCTTTCGACAACTATAAATTAAATTAACTAATTCAGTTACTCAGTTCTTTCAACAACACACATGGAAGTGCAATCTGCAGCTGTCAAATTGGAAATAATTTCTTAAAAGAAATGAAAAAAAAAAAGCATAATTTCATGTAAGTTTGTGTTGGATGATGCCTAATTGTGTCAACAAACTAAAAAATCTATCTAACTTTCAAGGTTATTTATAATTCCATAAGATCTTTCAATGAGAACTCAAACCACATGGAACAACATATTTATCACTTATTTACATTGATACCTTTGATTGGTGTAAAGACATCAGCTCCATGATAGCTCAAGGTTCTTAGCCTATTATAATCATTGTGGCCTGTTAACAAAACACCAACAATTTAAACCACCAAAAACAAATTAACAAGAACCTGAAAATACTAAGCAATTCTATATAATGTATAACTATGTTACTAACAGTATCCTTGAAAGAACCTGCATTCTGTCTCACAACCCTTGAAGGAACATATGAAGAACCAATCCAAAAATCTATTTCAACAACAGAATAGTCAAACAGCAATAACAAAATCAAATTAGAGCTAACCAATATTAGAAATAGGGCGAAAATGAAAAAAGATTAACTATTCAATCTATCTCATAGATAATGTGATTTTCGGATTAGGAAGAAAGAAGAGGGTTAGGGTTTTCAAAATAAAATTGGGGCTTTTTGAATTTTTAAGTACAATGAGCAAAGTAAGACCAACAACAAGACAACAAGACCTTCAACTCCGGCATGATGGTGCTTTCACAAAACCTGAATTCAAGGAGATGAGATAATTGTATAAAGAATAAGAAAAATTGACGGAAGCATCGTGGCCGAAGAAAGGCATTACCGTTGCGGAGAGGAAGAAACGAACATACGAAATTCCTATAAACGTCAAACTAACCCTCGATCCATGTTTGTGGCGACCAGAACGACGTCGGGAAATAGTTGGTGCAGAGGTTTGAGGTGGCGATGGCCAGTTGTGAAAGGGAAAAGATGAGAACGTGTTTCTTTTCTTATTTACTGTGGCAACGATGAATTAGAAATAGGGTTTCGTGTACATATGAAGCGAGAGAGAAATTTGGTTCGTGGCCTTTTAAAATTCTTAACTAACGTCTATACCCACGCTAAATGAACCCTATACCTACGGTTTTAAAATCCGTGACTAAAAGTTTTCGTGGGTATATGGTAAATTTCTTATAGTGCAATGGCCACAGGGAGCCAAAAAAACTGCAACAGAGGAATAAGTGCTGAGCTGATTCGATTTCGCCGCACCCGGATACACAAAGAAGAGCGTCTAGAGAGATGATGCCACGAGCCACCAGATTTGCTTTTGTGGGCAAACTGTCACGTAAGAGTCTCCAAGCAAAAATAGAAACCTTCAAGGAGACTTGTTTGTGCCAAATAAGATCTACAGCCACATGCAGAACAATATGCTGCTGAGAAGTCAATAGCTGGTAAGCGCCACGAACTGAGTAACCTCTGTCAGAGTCAGGCCGTCACTGCCACCTATCAGGATACTGGGCCTGCAGAGAAAAATCGTGAAGTAATGCCTGACAATCCCTCAGCATATCCTCCTCCCACAACTGTCTCCTCCACACCCACTGATCAGTGCATTTTAATGCACATTCTTCTACTATTGTACTCATGTATTCCTATAGTTTATTTTACTATTTTTACTATTTTAATGTGTTTTTATATTTAAGATTAATTATAGCCTTATTTTATTTTCGCACTATTTTCTGAATAAATAATAAATTGACACTTTCTCATTGCACAGACCACAACGGGAGCTAGGAATATCGGATTGAGACGCGGCCAGTTGCGTTGGAAAGCTAAGACGAAGAGCTACAACTTTCATGTTGAAGTCGAAAGCTAATTCAGAGCGCAAGAGAGTCATATTTACTCGTCAATGTTCCAGACTTACAAGACTTAATTATTTTCAGCATAACTTATAATTTTCGGCCCAATTGTTATGTGGCCCGTTTTTGCTTGCTGTATTAAAACTAAAATCTGACCTAAGTCAGAATTCATTCAGTATTCACGAACCAAAAAATAGGATTGTGCAGCCGAATCATGAGCAACTAAAAACCATAGATCAATTCGTTGGTTAAGGCACTTCATGTTTTTAATTCTTTCTCTTTCAATTTCGCTGCCTCTTTGATCATAATGAATGCAATTCGTATTTATCTATAGCGCTTGATTGTATGTAATTTCGGATTGCAATTGTAGTGAGGTTATTCGAATTAATTATCGCTTGTTTAATTTAATTCGGATAGAAATTGATAGAGTCTACAACGCTTGTTTATAGGATTGACTGAATTCACGTGATGACTTTAATCATGTTCTGTTACGCTTGTTTACTCTCATGATTAATCGAACAACTGTTTTTCGCTTGTTAATTCAGCCCGAATTCTTGTGAAACTAATGGACGCTTGAAAGTTAGTTTCACGGTCAATCAAGAATAGAAACAGAAAAGTATGTTTTCTAGAAACCTATGATAGATAATGAATGAAGTTTCCCTAAAACCAACGGATTGATTGCTTCCATATAAATTAATTCCAACATCTCTATTACTCTTTTTCTCAATCGAAAACCCCCAATTTTTATAGTTTTTAATTTGTTCTAATATTGTTAACTAATCGAGAGTCTTTGGGAAACGACCAAGGTTATCTTACCTTGTTACTACTTTTTAATTACTTGTTTTTGATCACAAAACGACGGTGATCAAATTGGCGCCGTTGCCGGGAACTCTTAATTGATTTAGGCAATATTAGATCCATAGTTACTGTGTTCTTTCGTTTAAGCTTTAGTTTCTTCACAATTTTAGCCAATTCGCGACCTAGAATCAAAAATTCTGTTTTCTGAAAAATTGTGTTTGATTGTAAATCTGTTTTGTCTACTGGGAGCAGAAAAATCGTGCGATCATTAGAGTTAGGGACTTCGCTTCCAAATTCCCAAATTCGTCTTTTTTCTATTTTTAACGAATTAATTACTGTTTTCATAGTTTCAGAAAAATCCAAAACAATTTCCAAAATTTTTATTTGCCTTAATTAGAATAGATTTGACGTTTTTATATTTTTCTGAATTTATTTTAACCATATCTCTTCCTATTGTTTTGTTTCTGCTTAAATAGGAACATTCTCACCTTTGTTGTTGCAGTGTGATTCAGTCTGGCTACTAGGTCTACTTGTTCTAACTTGTTTCATTTGAATCCTGAGATTGAAAGAACCCTTCACGCACGCCGAAGAGAAAATCTGGCCAACAACAGTTCATCACCTATTAACGAGTGTAACTCATTAACTGGTGACTCTGATTCTGATTCCTTGCATAGTTTTTCTTTACAAAATTTATTTGATTCTGAACTTGATTTTGAACATAACATGGCTGAGCAAACACTAAGGCAGCTTGCTGCCCCTGATGTTAATTACAATGGTTTATGTATTGAATATGCTGATGTTGATGTACCTTTTGAATTGAAATCTGGTTTAATACACTTGTTGCCAAGGTTCAGTGGTCTTGCAGGTGAGGATCCACATAAGCATTTGAAGGAGTTTCAGGTTGTATGCTCCACACCACTAAGGCCTGAAGGCATCACGGAAGATCATATCAAGCTGAGAGCCTTCCCATTCTCAACCAGAAACAATGCTGTGAACCAGACAAAGGGTGTAAATGAAATTCAGGCTTCTTCTTCCTCCATCAAAGCTTTCGAAACAAGAATGGAAACAAGAATGGATGAACTTACTTCCTTGGTGAAACAGCTGGCACTTAACAAACCTCAAACAGCCAAAGTGTGTGGCATCTGTACCTCTTCTGAGCATCCAACTGACACATGTCCTATCCTGCAAGATGAGACCATAATTGAGCTACCTCAAGCATATGCAGCAGCAGCAGCCCTTTACAATCAGAACAAATACAACAACCCTGACCTCTCCACCAACAAGTATCATCCTAGTTGGAGGAATCATCCAAGCCTCCGATATGGGAATCAATCACAGGCTGCAGCCCCTTCTGCCCCACTAGCCACATCTTCACTAGAGGACCTTGTCAAACAAATGGCTATAAGTAGCACCCAATTCCAACAAAAGACAGATGCTAGCATTCAAAACTTGACAACACAGATTGGACAAATGGCTAATGCAATAGGCCAATTGAAAGCTCAAGGCTCCGGTAATCTTCCTGCACAAACAGTACCAAATCCTAATGTCAATTCAAATGTCAGTGCAATTACCTTGAGATCCGGAAGAGTATCAGAACCAGCCCCAGAGAAAAAGAAGAAGCAAACCACTCCTGAACCTGAACCTGAACATGTTACTGAACCCGCTGTTACAACTGACACCGAAACTGAAAAAAAAAAAAGAGTTTATGTGCCACCAATTCCTTTTCCTCAAAGGGTGCAGAAAAATAAAAAGAAGCCAGCTGAGGAAGATAAAGAGATTCTGGATACATTCAGAAAAGTAGCAGTCAACATTCCTCTTCTTGATGCAATTAAGCAGATTCCTAAATATGCAAAGTTCCTGAAAGATTTATGCACCAACAGGAGGAAAGTGAGGGTGAAAGAAAATGACAGAGTCAGCTTGGGAAGGAATGTTTCTGCTTTCATTCACTCCAGCTCATCAGCTAACGTCTCAGCTCTTAGTCAGACCTTGTCACGAAAGTGCAAGGATCCAGGAGTTTTTGCTATTCCTTGTTCCATTGGGGATAAAAAGTTTGAAAATTGCATGCTCGATCTTGGAGCAAGTATTAATGTTATGCCTACTTCTATATATAATAACCTTAATCTTGGTCCTTTGCAGCCTACAGGTTTGATCGTTCAATTGGCGAACAGGAGCAATGCTCGTCCCGCTGGAGTGTTAGAAGATGTCCTTGTGCAAGTTAACGATTTAATTTTTCCTGCAGATTTCTACATCTTAGATATGGAGGGAGAAACTAATTCCAGCAGGGCACCCATCATCCTAGGCCGACCATTCATGAGAACGGCAAAAACGAAAGTGGATGTTTATGATGGCACAATGTCCATGGAGTTTGGCGACATTGTCGTCAAGTTTAACATTTTCGATGCCATGAAACAGCCCTTGGAGGAACATTCTGTTTTTTATATGGACTTGGTTTCTGAGTTAGTTGATGAGACCTTTCCTGAATTCTTTTCTGCAGATTTTCCTTCATTGTCTGACTTTGATGATACTTACTCATGTGATTCATGTACTGACACTAACCTTTGCTCTGTTTGTGCTGAAATTGAATCTGCCTTGCAAGATAATAACGTTCATACAGGTGAAGTATCCGATGAGGCCGTCTGTACAGTTGAAGTTCTTGATGTTCCGGCTGCTCCAACTAAATCATCCATAGAACAGCCGCCTTCCTTAGAGCTTAAACCGCTTCCTGAAAATTTGAAATATGCCTACTTAGAGAAAAATGAAAAACTACCTATGATTATTTCTTCTAACCTTGATTGCGAACAGGGGGAAAAGCTTTTGCAGGTTTTGAAACAGCACAAGAAGGCAATCGGATGGACTTTGGCTGACATACCAGGAATCAGCCCCACTATGTGCATGCATCGGATTCTCCTTGAAGAGGGAGCTAAGGTGGTGAGACAGCCCCAAAGGCGACTCAACCCCTTGATTCTTGATGTTGTGAAGAAGGAGGTAGCCAAATTGTTACAAGCAGGTATCATTTATCCTATATCAGACAGTAGTTGGGTAAGTCCAGTGCAAGTTGTACCCAAGAAATCTGGACTCACTGTGGTGAAAAATGAAAAAAATGAACTTGTACCCACCAGAGTCCAGAACAGTTGGAGAGTTTGTATTGACTACAGGAGGTTGAACCAGGCAACTAGAAAGGATCACTTTCCTTTACCGTTCATTGATCAGATGCTCGAACGGTTGGCAGGTAAATCACATTACTGTTTTCTTGATGGTTTTTCAGGTTACTTTCAAATTCATATTGCACCTGAAGATCAAGAAAATACCACTTTAACGTGTCCTTTCGGCACATTTGCTTACAGGAGAATGCCTTTTGGTCTTTGCAATGCACCTGGCACATTCCAGCGATGCATGCTTAGTATTTTCTCTGATTTTATTGAAAATTGCATGGAAGTGTTTATGGATGATTTCACTGTTTATGGTACTTCTTTTGATGCATGTTTTACTAGTTTGAACTTGGTTTTGGCAAGATGCATTGAAACTGACCTTGTTTTGAATTTTGAAAAGTGTCATTTTATGGTTGAACAGGGAATTGTTCTTGGTCACATAATTTCTGAAAAAGGAATTTCTGTTGACCCTGCTAAAATTGATGTGATCTCTACACTGCCTTACCCTTCTTGTGTTCGCGAGATTCGTTCTTTTCTTGGTCATGCAGGTTTTTACAGGCGCTTCATCAAGGATTTCAGCAATATAGCTCTTCCGCTGTCAAAATTGTTGAAAAATGATGTCACTTTCAAATTTGATGACAGCTGCAAAAAGGCGTTTGATTTCTTGAAAGAAGCATTGACTTCTGCTCCCATAATCCAGCCTCCTGGCTGGAACATTCCTTTTGAAATCATGTGTGATGCATCTAATTATGCAGTGGGAGCAGTTCTTGCACAAAGAGTTAACAAGGCTGCCCACGTCATTTACTATGCTTCTAGGACTTTAGACCCTGCACAGTCAAATTATACTACCACTGAAAAGGAACTTCTAGCCATTGTTTTTGCTCTTGATAAATTTCGATCATATTTGCTAGGTTCCAAGGTTATTGTTTTTGCTGACCATGCAGCATTAAAGTACTTATTGAAGAAGCCTGAAGCAAAACCGAGACTGATTCGGTGGATGTTGTTGCTTCAAGAGTTTAATGTGGAAATTAAAGATAAAAGTGGAGCCGAAAATTTAGTGGTTGACCACTTGAGCAGAATTGAGCGTGATGGGGACACTCTTCCCATTCAGGATGACTTTCCTGATGAGCACTTGCTAGTTTTACATGGGGTAACCCCCTGGTTTGCTGACATTGTTAATTATCTTGTTGCTGGTGTTTTTCCTGCAGGTGCATCTAGGACACAAATTCATAAATTAAGGAGTGATGCAAAGTACTATGTTTGGGATGACCCATATCTTTGGAAGTTTGGCAATGATCAGATTATTCGGAGATGTGTCCCCGACTATGAGATCAAATCCATTTTGCATCACTGTCATGCTTCTCAAGTTGGAGGACACTTTGGTCCTCAAAGAACCGCGAGGAAAATACTAGACTCCGGTTTTTATTGGCCCACTATCTTTAAAGATGCGTATGAGACTTACCGCACTTGTAAGGAGTGCCAAACCACAGGTGCAGCTATCACTCGTAAGAGTGAAATGCCTCAGCAGTCTGTGCTCTTCTGTGAGGTATTTGATGTATGGGGAATCGACTTCATGGGCCCTTTCCTATGTCATTTAGATTTCTTTACATACTACTTGTTGTTGATTATGTTTCAAAGTGGGTTGAAGCCATCCCCACTAGGACTAATGATTCAAAAGTTGTTGCAGATTTTGTCAGGTCAAATATCTTTTGCAGGTTTGGAATACCCCGAGCTATCATAAGTGACCAAGGCACTCATTTCTGCAACCGCACCATGGAGGCTCTACTCCGAAAGTATGGAGTTGTGCATAGAGTCTCTACTGCATATCATCCCCAAACTAATGGGCAAGCTGAGATCTCAAATAGGGAGATAAAGCAAATTTTAGAGAAAATGGTGCAACCAAACAGGAAGGACTGGAGCTGCCGTCTAGAAGACGCACTTTGGGCTCAAAGAACAGCTTTCAAGACACCCATAGGGATGTCTCCTTATCGCCTTGTGTTTGGTAAGGCGTGTCACCTTCCTGTAGAAATTGAACACCGTGCTTATTGGGCGGTGAAAAGCTGTAATATGGACTTACAAGAAGCAGGTAAAGAAAGAAAACTCCAATTACAGCAGCTTAAAGAGCTGAGGCTTGAGGCCTATGAAAGCTCCAGAATTTATAAGGAGAAAACTAAACACTTCCATGATAAGATGATTTCTAGGAAGGAGTTCTATGTGGGCCAACAAGTTTTATTGTTCAACTCCCGCCTTATGCTTATGGCTGGGAAGCTTCGATCCAAATGGATTGGCCCTTTTGTGGTTACTAATGTTTTCCCTCATGGTGCAATAGAAATTAAAAGTGCAGGTACTGGCAAAGTTTTCAAGGTGTAACACCCAAACCCGTATTTAATAAAATACTACCTTAATAAAATACTTTCCATAATACACAGCGGAAAATAAAAGTTAGGTTTATAAAATGAATGGTTCGAGTATTACATCGTACACATAAAAGCTTACCAATAACTTAATTAGTAAAACAATTATTGTACAAAATACGTTTATAAGAAAAACACATCTTTAAATACATTGGAAATAAGGAGCAAGACTCTAAATATACATTATAGAAATAATCCCATCCCCGTGTCACATCAGAGCGGAGCTTCACCGACGACTCGGACATCAACAACATGTAACCTGAGGATCTGGAACCCAAATCCAGCACATACACAAAACGGAGGGTTAGATAATATAACCATAAGAGAAACTAAGTATAAGAACACACTTAATACTTAGGACATAGCATGGTCATGTCTCACAATTCATTTCATAAACAAATATCAATCTCATATCATTCATATTTCATAATCATAAAATATAATGCATCATAATATAATATCACATCCTCAATCAATTGACAAGTATGCACATCATCATTAATTATCAATCATTATCATACATCTCATAATACGCTCAATCATAAGTATCACATTATTCAACCATTCACAATCATAATGTAAAATAATGACAATTACCAATTACCAATTAGAGTGCACAATTACCCTAATGCAAACTAATATCATCATCAATGATATGTCAACCTAGACACATCTATATGCATGTGGTACCCTCATCACAATTTTAGGATAGAATTATATCCATTCGTCTCAAGTTAGTTTTAAGTCATGGGGGACTCTCGTCTCAAGTCAGTTTTAAGTCATGGGGGACTCATCTCAAGTTGACTCATGAATGCATGAATGTACACATACCACATAATGATGATAACACTATACATCTACTCATGAATAATAGGCCACTCATCCCTATTATTCCTTCTCAATTCGCATCAAATTCACATCATCATATCATCATTAAGGTATACATTCAAGCAAGATACAACAACACACTCATCATCATAAAACATGAACGTCATAATTCATCATCATTAATTAACTTCTAAACATCACACATCATTAGCTAATCAACATACATTATTAACTAATCCTCATACATCATTAATCATCACTCATCATTACTAATTATCTATCATCATCAACATAATCTCATCTCAACTTGCACATTAATCATAATTAATTAGCATGTACAATATCGCAACTCAATTCTTCATCCACGACTCAATTTAAAGTCATATATACCATATAATCATCATAGGATCATAATACAATCATAGTATAAGCATAAACATCATATTTTTCAAGAAAAGTTAGGTTTCGGGGCTGCTGAACTCGCCGAGCGAGCCCAGGGCGAGCTCAGGGCAAGCTAAGGCAGGGAGTAGCAGGGGAACTCGCCCCGCACTCGCCACCAACTCGCCGGGGCGAGCTTGACAGGTCAGTTTTACCAAATCGGACATAACTCGGGCTACGTTGATCCAAATGCGATGGGTGAACATGCGTTGGAAAGCTAAGAACGAGACCTACAACTTTCATGCTTAACAAAAATTCCAATTCGAAGTCCAAAGGGGTCAAAAGTGACGATATTTATTCCGATTTTCTAAAAGACAGTTTTTCTTACACAATTCTTTGATTTTCCAAAATACAAGTTGAAACCCATTAACTCAAAGGTTCTTAAATCATTATCCAATGCATAGAAACACATAAAGGAAGTAACTTTAATCATTTATAATCATCTCAAGTATAGAAGTACAATATTCAACTCAAATAAACATTATTTCATCCAAAAGTAATGATTTTCATGTATTAACTCATAAAATCCATTTATCACATAATCAATCAAATCAAAGTTCAAGTAATTAACTTTATCATGGATTTCACACAACAATCATAAATAGAAGCATATTATACATGAATCATTATCAAGCTTCAATAATAAACACATTCCCAAAACCCTTTTCTTCCCAAAACCCAAAAAGAGTTAAGAGAGTTTGGGTGTGGAGTCATAGACAAACTCCCCTCTCTTTGATCACTCAAAGTTATATTATCTAAGCCTCTTACCTTGGATTAGTTGGATTCTCTAGTCCTCCTTTCCTCTCTTGATTCTAACTTGGCTTTTCTTCTCTTTCTCTCTTCACCTTTAAGCTTCTTTCTCTTCTTTCTTTCTCAAACCCTTTTTCTCTTCTTTTCTCTTTTATCTCTCTACCTCTTTTTCTCTACTATTTTTTTTATGACAATCAACAACACACCTCTCATAAAAATCATCCCTTTATATAACTCTTTTCTTAGGTTTATGTCAAATTCCCACTCTACCCTTCTTTTTCTCTACAATTCCCACTCACAATTCTATCTTCACTTTAACCACCCACTTCTACATTTATTTACACAATTGCCACTACTTCCTCTCCAAGATACTATATCCTTTAAGATAATAACCAAAATGTCACTCTTATCTCTACCAATCCACTAACTCACACTAGATTACTATATTACCCTTAATTCTACCACAAACACTTATTCATTCTAATTAAGCCTAATACTCATAAAAACCCATTATTAACAAACATAAATGTAACAACTAATTAATACATATAAAACATACCAATTATCATACACAATTAATTAAATAATATCAATTAATCAAATATAATAAAATATAAGATTTGGGGTGTTACAATTCTCACCCACTTAAAAGAATTTTCGCCCTCGAAAATTGTCCGATTTAGCAACACAAATACATTCACCTATTCAATCTCCAACAAAATATTCCAAAAATCTAGTCATTACCAAAGTTTGACAAGATTGGTCTCACTCAATCAACACAATCCTGTCTATCCATTAACAAGAGATCAAGGACGGCCAGTTCCTTAATTTGTTAATAAATGGACAGTGATCATGATGGTGGTTCAAACCATCCTTACCAAGCTACGATAATGCTCTCTTAGGCACGAAACACATAAGCAATTATCAATAAGTAAACATAATATTGAGGTAGCATAACTGAATGAATATATAAAGCATTTACACATGATTATACAAAAGCATATCACAACATTTCACATAAACATTTAATTAGCATATATTGTCTCTAAACTTAAAAGTTAAGGATTGATCACTTAAAACAAGAAAGATAGATGTTCCATAACAACAAATCCTAAGAACCCAACAATTTTGTATTCACATAAACATAACACATATTTTCTAAGAATCAAGGATCACATCAAAACCAAGAAGAAATGCATTTATCATGATAGCGAATTTCAATTAGTTCAACAATTCATATTCATATAAGCACACCGTTCAAGAAAACAATCAACCTAACATGATAATTAACATGGTAGAATCGAACAATCCAAACATGTGCATCTTATCTATCATAGAGAAAAAGGCATAGTCACTTACTATAACTCACATATGATAAAAGAGCAAATCAAGTCATTTTCATGGTAATAATACGGTGCATGTTATAAACAAAATATAGGTCACACATTTCCTAGAATTTAATCAACCTTATTACCAATTCATATTCATCTTATTTCTAAGGAAATTAGCTTCGTTTACTCAAAGGAAAACAATTCATATTCCAACAAGATTCACATCATTTGGAAATTAAGACTAACTCCAAAATCATCACATGTTATAAAGGACTACACACAAATTACACATATAAACATGCATAAAGATTCATATAACTATATTTCAAATAGCTACATTAACTATCAATTCAATTAGCATACCCAAGCCATATAAATTCATGAATCATGGAATAAACCCTACTATCCCACACCATTTCAATTAATAACATTTAACAATCAATGACAATAAAATATAACATTATCGAACAACAATAACCTAATAACATGTAATAGCAACTAGAACAAAATATCCATCAACCACAAGTTCACATAAGTTACAAGGTTTCAAAAAAAAAATTCATAATGCATTTATATTCTATCAATTACGAATCATTCATGCATGATTTCCAATACACATAAATCCCACTACTATAGTTCGATCAAACTATCATTCCATTAACATATTCAAGTCTTATTCGAATCCTACGCTGCATAAAATAAATTTCATTATCATATACAAGTTCAAATAATAATGCAATCATATCATGTACTACTTTAAGCATATGAGGTTATCAACTAACATAGCACATAATACAATCATGAATACTTTCAAACATGGAGTAAAATTATAGATGTTATAGTCATTGCCAAATTAAAACACAAGTTCCAAGAGTCAAGTAAAACATCATACTAACGAGGAACTAACAATAAAATTCACGAAATCAATCTCACACATAATCAATAAGTTATTGGAATACATAGAATTCACCAATACATTCTTATCTTCCTATATCACAAGGATTTCATGAATATTTATCAATCATAATCATGTTAAAGTATTCAAGTAATTCCACTATTTCATTCATGCATAAAAATTCTCAATTAATTCTATGAATACATACATATCATCATTTTCATATTCCAATCATACTACACAATCAAGCATCATGAATAAATCATCACAATATTCCTTTACGACATATGCATAGACGATCACACTCAATTTTCTATAACATAGATTTTCATCAACAAAGAAATCTATACTTTCACACAAACATAATCATTTTAAATCGAGCAATAACGAGAAGACATCAACATTTAAGTCATTACCTTGAAATCAAAACAACAATCATATTCTCAAGTTTTGAAGAATAAGCACAATTAGTGATAATAATAATAATATTCACTCATTCCATCGAATGAAAACATCAATAACAACAAATATCATCATTAAGTCACATTTCAAAATAACGATGATCAATGTATATTCATTATCAATTACGCACATATATATCATGTTATCATCACTCACCCATCATAGAATCATAAACAAATAAAATCATGCCAAAACAACACAAAGATCAAAGCTTTAAGCACATACAACCTTTATAATTGTAAAAGCGTAACATTCTTCATGAATCAATCGTCAAAGAACACATACTCATTACTTGGCTTGATAATTTATAACTAAGATAATTATCACTCTCAACAAGTATATATCAAAGAATGAATAACATAATTCAATTCATATTACTCATAGTTCATGAATAAACAATCACCAAATAAATTCGTAAAATATACACATCACAACTTATCAACATTTATGAAACAATAGATTCATAACTTAACACCAATTAAAACACAAGTCTCAAGAATTAAGCAAACCATCATGTGACAAAATTCATGAAACTAATCATACATTTGCAAAATAGTTTAATAGTGACTAATGTGCAAGTGTAACTTCACTAATTAAATCATAAGAGACACCACAATTACACAAGACATTATGCTCACTTAGTCTGACCGCACAGACTTGCTCTGATCGACACATAACCCACACAGTCCGAAGACAACCGGAGCTCTGATACCAAATTGTAACACCCAAACCCGTATTTAATAAAATACTACCTTAATAAAATACTTTCCATAATACACAGCGGAAAATAAAAGTTAGGTTTATAAAATGAATGGTTCGAGTATTACATCGTACACATAAAAGCTTATCAATAACTTAATTAGTAAAACAATTATTGTACAAAATACGTTTATAAGAAAAACACATCTTTAAATACATTGGAAATAAGGAGCAAGACTCTAAATATACATTATAGAAATAATCCCATCCCCGTGTCACATCAGAGCGGAGCTTCACCGACGACTCGGACATCAACAACATGTAACCTGAGGATCTGGAACCCAAATCCAGCACATACACAAAACGGAGGGTTAGATAATATAACCATAAGAGAAACTAAGTATAAGAACACACTTAATACTTAGGACATAGCATGGTCATGTCTCACAATTCATTTCATAAACAAATATCAATCTCATATCATTCATATTTCATAATCATAAAATATAATGCATCATAATATAATATCACATCCTCAATCAATTGACAAATATGCACATCATCATTAATTATCAATCATTATCATACATCTCATAATACGCTCAATCATAAGTATCACATTATTCAACCATTCACAATCATAATGTAAAATAATGACAATTACCAATTACCAATTAGAGTGCACAATTACCCTAATGCAAACTAATGTCATCATCAATGATATGTCAACCTACACATCTATATGCATGTGGTACCCTCATCACAATTTTAGGATAGAATTATATCCATTCGTCTCAAGTCAGTTTTAAGTCATGGGGGACTCTCGTCTCAAGTCAGTTTTAAGTCATGGGGGACTCATCTCAAGTTGACTCATGAATGCATGAATGTACACATACCACATAATGATGATAACACTATACATCTACTCATGAATAATAGGCCACTCATCCCTATTATTCTTTCTCAATTCGCATCAAATTCACATCATCATATCATCATTAAGGTATACATTCAAGCAAGATACAACAACACACTCATCAGCATAAAACATGAACGTCATAATTCATCATCATTAATTAACTTCTAAACATCACACATCATTAGCTAATCAACATACATTATTAACTAATCCTCATACATCATTAATCATCACTCATCATTACTAATTTCTATCATCATCAACATAATCTCGTCTCAACTTGCACATTAATCATAATTAATTAGCATGTACAATATCGCAACTCAATTCTTCATCCACGACTCAATTTAAAGTCATATATACCATATAATCATCATAGGATCATAATACAATCATAGTATAAGCATAAACATCATATTTTTCAAGAAAAGTTAGGTTTCAGGGCTGCTGAACTCGCCGAGCGAGCCCAGGGCGAGCTCAGGGCAAGCTAAGGCAGGGAGTAGCAGGGGAACTCGCCCCGCACTCGCCACCAACTCGCCGGGGCGAGCTTGACAGGTTAGTTTTACCAAATCGGACATAACTCGGGCTACGTTGATCCAAATGCGATGGGTGAATATGTGTTGGAAAGCTAAGAACGAGACCTACAACTTTCATGTTTAACAAAAATTCCAATTCGAAGTCCAAAGGGGTCAAAAGTGACGATCTTTATTCCGATTTTCTAAAAGACAGTTTTTCTTACACAATTCTTTGATTTTCCAAAATACAAGTTGAAACCCATTAACTCAAAGGTTCTTAAATCATTATCCAATGCATAGAAACACATAAAGGAAGTAACTTTAATCATTTATAATCATCTCAAGTATAGAAGTACAATATTCAACTCAAATAAACATCATTTCATCCAAAAATAATGATTTTCATGTATTAACTCATAAAATCCATTTATCACATAATCAATCAAATCAAAGTTCAAGTAATTAACTTTATCATGGATTTCACACAACAATCATAAATAGAAGCATATTATACATGAACCATTATCAAGCTTCAATAATAAACACATTCCCAAAACCCTTTTCTTCCCAAAACCCAAAAAGAGTGAAGAGAGTTTGGGTGTGGAGTCATAGACACACTCCCCTCTCTTTGATCACTCAAAGTTATATTATCTAAGCCTCTTACCTTGGATTAGTTGGATTCTCTAGTCCTCCTTTCCTCTCTTGATTCTAACTTGGTTTTTCTTCTCTTTCTCTCTTCACCTTTAAGCTTCTTTCTCTTCTTTCTTTCTCAAACCCTTTTTCTCTTCTTTTCTCTTTTATCTCTCTACCTCTTTTTCTCTACTATTTTTTTTATGACAATCAACAACACACCTCTCATAAAAATCATCCCTTTATATAACTATTTTCTTAGGTTTATGTCAAATTCCCACTCTACCCTTCTTTTTCTCTACAATTCCCACTCACAATTCTATCTTCACTTTAACCACCCACTTCTACATTTATTTACACAATTGCCACTACTTCCTCTCCAAGATACTATATCCTTTAAGATAATAACCAAAATGTCACTCTTATCTCTACCAATCCACTAACTCACACTAGATTACTATATTACCCTTAATTCTACCATAAACACTTATTCATTCTAATTAAGCCTGATACTCATAAAAACCCATTATTAACAAACATAAATGTAACAACTAATTAATACATATAAAACATACCAATTATCATACACAATTAATTAAATAATATCAATTAATCAAATATAATAAAATATTAGATTTGGGGTGTTACAACTAGCCCAATTGGTAGTGGGAATGGAATGAACAATGTACTTATCCCCAGGTACATGGGTTCGATTCCCACGGAAGGCAAAAACTCCAATAGTGAAGGGGGTTGGAGAAGATCGTGAGGTAATAGTGCCGGGAGCGCCGAAGGCCCGGGCTGTTACATAAAAAGGCGCCTTTTTTTGTAACAGCCCGGGCCTTCGGCGCTCCCGGCACTATTACCTCACGATCTTCTCCAACCCCCTTCACTATTGGAGTTTTTGCCTTCCGTGGGAATCGAACCCATGTACCTGGGGATAAGTACATTGTTCATTCCATTCCCACTACCAATTGAGCTACTAGCCATGTACCTGGAGTATGTTGACTGCTTGTGACTGTTTAAATTTTATTTCAAGTTTTTCAACTCGAGTTTTGCTCGGAGTGCAAAAGTTCAAGTGTGGGGGAATTTGATCAGTGCATTTTAATGCACATTCTTCTTGTAACGCCCCAATATTTTATATACGCATCTTATTTAATGCACATTCTTTTTATATTAATTATTTTATATTCTGTTTATTTTATTTATCCAATTTTCTATTCTTATTTTAATGGTATTATTATAGTTTGATTTTATTTATAGTTTAATCATATTGCTTAATTGATTTTATTTGACCAAACCTTAATTCATTTGTTTCTTATTTTGCCACACAGATTTTAATCTCTTAATTTCTCTCGTGAACCAAACGTGGAGCCTTGACCATGGTGGATTAATGTGGCTTTATGCTAATTTACTACCTTAATTCAATGCCCATGATTACAATATTCATTTTCCCACACGTTTTACTTTCATGCTTACCAGACAAATCACTTAATACTAATTTATTTGCCTTCATGTCTTGTTTCCTATCAATTATATGGTAATCCCGTTTTTCCTTTCATGGGCAACTGCCAATTATAAACCATGTGATCATTCTTACTAAGTTCATGCATTTTTGGTCAATAGCCTTAAGAGTTTGATTTTTCTTCCCTCATGTATGCATTACTTTGTAGACTTTAGAGTTATGTGCTTGGAAGGAAAGCAGCCAAGGTAAGGGCTTTTTCCCCATATACTCATACTGCGTAGGGATGTGTTGTGAGATGGTAGTATGACCTTTGTCATTTAGAAGATATTAAAATAAATTAATTTAAAGAAACTAATTTGATTATTTTGGGTGATTATTGTGTGTTTTGTTGTAAATGACTATATTTGATTTTTACGATGTTGTCGTTGTCAATCTCATTTGATATTGTTTGTTGATGTTTTTATTAAGCCGTTGCTAATGATGTTAATAAAATGACGGTGTTAATGATGTTGTTGTTGTTGTTGTTGTTGTTGTTGTTGTTGTTGTTGTTGTTGAGTCTTGTGATATGATCATGCATTCATTCATGGTGTTGAGAATGACGTTGCTTACCGGTGTTGTATAAATGGTGTTGAGAATGACGTTGCTTACCGGTGTTGTATAATTGGTGTTGAGAATGACGTTGTTTACCGGTGTTGTATAAACAGTGTTGAGAATGACGTTGCTATTGGTACCACATGCATCTAGCGAGTCTAGGCGCATTACATGCATTTTAGTGAAGTTGTGTTTTATTAAAATTGATGAAGTTGCGTTTTATCTATTCGATGTGTTCTTGAGTCTTAAATGCTCTTATGTGTATAATTGTGAGTTGTGTTGTTGTATCCCTTTGGTGATGTTCTAATGTGTTTCTGTATATGAGTGATTATGAGAAATCCTCCTGCTTTTTGGAAAATAAATAATTATATATTTTTCTAAAATCTTTTAATCGATGAAGTGTTTTTTTTTTATTATTTTATGACATTTTTCTTACGGTGAGTATGATTCAATTTGGATAAGGAAACTGACCCTTACAATAAACATTTTAGGTACTCAAGGAGATGATTGTTTTGATGATTTGACTCGAAGCGTGTACGGGGCAAAAATGGGTTTTTGTTAATTGAAAACTTTTTGTAATAAGATTAGTCCGTTGAGACGCTTATTTTATTTTAATCTATTTTGTAAATAAAGTTTTTTTTTATAATTATTTATTTAAAAATCCAGGCTGTTACACTTCTACTATTGTACTCATGTATTCCTATAGTTTATTTTACTATTTTAATGTGTTTTTATATTTAAGATTAATTATAGCCTTATTTTATTTTCGCACTATTTTCTGAATAAATAATAAATTGACACTTTCTCATTGCACAGACCACAACGGGAGCTAGGAATATCGGATTGAGACGCGGCCAGTTGCGTTGGAAAGCTAAGACGAAGAGCTACAACTTTCATGTTGAAGTCGAAAGCTAATTCAGAGCGCAAGAGAGTCATATTTACTCGTCAATGTTCCAGACTTACAAGACTTAATTATTTTCAGCATAACTTATAATTTTCGGCCCAATTGTTATGTGGCCCGTTTTTGCTTGCTGTATTAAAACTAAAATCTGACCTAAGTCAGAATTCATTCAGTATTCACGAACCAAAAAATAGGATTGTGCAGCCGAATCATGAGCAACTAAAAACCATAGATCAATTCGTTGGTTAAGGCACTTCATGTTTTTAATTCTTTCTCTTTCAATTTCGCTGCCTCTTTGATCATAATGAATGCAATTCGTATTTATCTATAGCGCTTGATTGTATGTAATTTCGGATTGCAATTGTAGTGAGGTTATTCGAATTAATTATCGCTTGTTTAATTTAATTCGGATAGAAATTGATAGAGTCTACAACGCTTGTTTATAGGATTGACTGAATTCACGTGATGACTTTAATCATGTTCTGTTACGCTTGTTTACTCTCATGATTAATCGAACAACTGTTTTTCGCTTGTTAATTCAGCCCGAATTCTTGTGAAACTAATGGACGCTTGAAAGTTAGTTTCACGGTCAATCAAGAATAGAAACAGAAAAGTATGTTTTCTAGAAACCTATGATAGATAATGAATGAAGTTTCCCTAAAACCAACGGATTGATTGCTTCCATATAAATTAATTCCAACATCTCTATTACTGTTTTTCTCAATCGAAAACCCCCAATTTTTATAGTTTTTAATTTGTTCTAATATTGTTAACTAATCGAGAGTCTTTGGGAAACGACCAAGGTTATCTTACCTTGTTACTACTTTTTAATTACTTGTTTTTGATCACAAAACGACGGTGATCAAATTGGCGCCGTTGCCGGGAACTCTTAATTGATTTAGGCAATATTAGATCCATAGTTACTGTGTTCTTTCGTTTAAGCTTTAGTTTCTTCACAATTTTAGCCAATTCGCGACCTAGAATCAAAAATTCAGTTTTCTGAAAAATTGTGTTTGATTGTAAATCTGTTTTGTCTACTGGGAGCAGAAAAATCGTGCGATCATTAGAGTTAGGGACTTCGCTTCCAAATTCCCAAATTCGTCTTTTTTCTATTTTTAACGAATTAATTACTGTTTTCATAGTTTCAGAAAAATCCAAAACAATTTCCAAAATTTTTATTTGCCTTAATTAGAATAGATTTGACGTTTTTATATTTTTCTGAATTTATTTTAACCATATCTCTTCCTATTGTTTTGTTTCTGCTTAAATAGGAACATTCTCACCTTTGTTGTTGCAGTGTGATTCAGTCTGGCTACTAGGTCTACTTGTTCTAACTTGTTTCATTTGAATCCTGAGATTGAAAGAACCCTTCACGCACGCCGAAGAGAAAATCTGGCCAACAACAGTTCATCACCTATTAACGAGTGTAACTCATTAACTGGTGACTCTGATTCTGATTCCTTGCATAGTTTTTCTTTACAAAATTTATTTGATTCTGAACTTGATTTTGAACATAACATGGCTGAGCAAACACTAAGGCAGCTTGCTGCCCCTGATGTTAATTACAATGGTTTATGTATTGAATATGCTGATGTTGATGTACCTTTTGAATTGAAATCTGGTTTAATACACTTGTTGCCAAGGTTCAGTGGTCTTGCAGGTGAGGATCCACATAAGCATTTGAAGGAGTTTCAGGTTGTATGCTCCACACCACTAAGGCCTGAAGGCATCACGGAAGATCATATCAAGCTGAGAGCCTTCCCATTCTCACTACAGGGTGCTGCCAAAGACTGGTTGTACTATCTTCAGCCAAATTCTGTTACAACTTGGAATGATTTGAAGAAAGTGTTTCTTGAAAAATATTTTCCTGCCTCCAGAGCTGCATCGATCAGAAAAGAAATATGTGGTATTAGGCAGGGTAATGAAACATTGGCTGAGTATTGGGAGAGATTCAAGCAGCTAGTATCCAGTTGTCCTCAACACCAAATCACTGAACAGCTTCTTATCCAGTACTTCTATGAAGGTTTGCAACCAATGGATAGGAACATCTTAGATGCTGCCAGTTGTGGGGCACTTGTTGATAAGACTCCAGCTGCTGCCAAAAATTTGATTGAGAATATGTCACTTAATTCTCAACAATTCTCAACCAGAAACAATGCTGTGAACCAGACAAAGGGTGTAAATGAAATTCAGGCTTCTTCTTCCTCCATCAAAGCTTTCGAAACAAGAATGGAAACAAGAATGGATGAACTTACTTCCTTGGTGAAACAGCTGGCACTTAACAAACCTCAAACAGCCAAAGTGTGTGGCATCTGTACCTCTTCTGAGCATCCAACTGACACATGTCCTATCCTGCAAGATGAGACCATAACTGAGCTACCTCAAGCATATGCAGCAGCAGCAGCCCTTTACAATCAGAACAAATACAACAACCCTGACCTCTCCACCAACAAGTATCATCCTAGTTGGAGGAATCATCCAAGCCTCCGATATGGGAATCAATCACAGGCTGCAGCCCCTTCTGCCCCACTAGCCACATCTTCACTAGAGGACCTTGTCAAACAAATGGCTATAAGTAGCACCCAATTCCAACAAAAGACAGATGCTAGCATTCAAAACTTGACAACACAGATTGGACAAATGGCTAATGCAATAGGCCAATTGAAAGCTCAAGGCTCCGGTAATCTTCCTGCACAAACAGTACCAAATCCTAATGTCAATTCAAATGTCAGTGCAATTACCTTGAGATCCGGAAGAGTATCAGAACCAGCCCTAGAGAAAAAGAAGAAGCAAACCACTCCTGAACCTGAACCTCAACATGTTACTGAACCCGCTGTTACAACTGACACCGAAACTGAAGAAAAAAAAGAGTTTATGTGCCACCAATTCCTTTTCCTCAAAGGGTGCAGAAAAATAAAAAGAAGTCAGCTGAGGAAGATAAAGAGATTCTGGATACATTCAGAAAAGTAGCAGTCAACATTCCTCTTCTTGATGCAATTAAGCAGATTCCTAAATATGCAAAGTTCCTGAAAGATTTATGCACCAACAGGAGGAAAGTGAGGGTGAAAGAAAATGACAGAGTCAGCTTGGGAAGGAATGTTTCTGCTTTCATTCACTCCAGCTCATCAGCTAACGTCTCAGCTCTTAGTCAGACCTTGTCACGAAAGTGCAAGGATCCAGGAGTTTTTGCTATTCCTTGTTCCATTGGGGATAAAAAGTTTGAAAATTGCATGCTCGATCTTGGAGCAAGTATTAATGTTATGCCTACTTCTATATATAATAACCTTAATATTGGTCCTTTGCAGCCTACAGGTTTGATCGTTCAATTGGCGAACAGGAGCAATGCTCGTCCCGCTGGAGTGTTAGAAGATGTCCTTGTGCAAGTTAATGATTTAATTTTTCCTGCAGATTTCTACATCTTAGATATGGAGGGAGAAACTAATTCCAGCAGGGCACCCATCATCCTAGGCCGACCATTCATGAGAACGGCAAAAACGAAAGTGGATGTTTATGATGGCACAATGTCCATGGAGTTTGGCGACATTGTCGTCAAGTTTAACATTTTCGATGCCATGAAACAGCCCTTGGAGGAACATTCTGTTTTTTATATGGACTTGGTTTCTGAGTTAGTTGATGAGACCTTTCCTGAATTCTTTTCTGCAGATTTTCCTTCATTGTCTGACTTTGATGATACTTACTCATGTGATTCATGTACTGACACTAACCTTTGCTCTGTTTGTGCTGAAATCTGCCTTGCAAGATAATAACGTTCATACAGGTGAAGTATCCGATGAGGCCGTCTGTACAGTTGAAGTTCTTGATGTTCCGGCTGCTCCAACTAAATCATCCATAGAACAGCCGCCTTCCTTAGAGCTTAAACCGCTTCCTGAAAATTTGAAATATCCTACTTAGAGAAAAATGAAAAACTACCTATGATTATTTCTTCTAACCTTGATTGCGAACAGGAGGAAAAGCTTTTGCAGGTTTTGAAACAGCACAAGAAGGCAATCGGATGGACTTTGGCTGACATACCAGGAATCAGCCCCACTATGTGCATGCATCGGATTCTCCTTGAAGAGGGAGCTAAGGTGGTGAGACAGCCCCAAAGGCGACTCAACCCCTTGATTCTTGATGTTGTGAAGAAGGAGGTAGCCAAATTGTTACAAGCAGGTATCATTTATCCTATATCAGACAGTAGTTGGGTAAGTCCAGTGCAAGTTGTACCCAAGAAATCTGGACTCACTGTGGTGAAAAATGAAAAAAATGAACTTGTACCCACCAGAGTCCAGAACAGTTGGAGAGTTTGTATTGACTACAGGAGGTTGAACCAGGCAACTAGAAAGGATCACTTTCCTTTACCGTTCATTGATCAGATGCTCGAACGGTTGGCAGGTAAATCACATTACTGTTTTCTTGATGGTTTTTCAGGTTACTTTCAAATTCATATTGCACCTGAAGATCAAGAAAATACCACTTTAACGTGTCCTTTCGGCACATTTACTTACAGGAGAATGCCTTTTGGTCTTTGCAATGCACCTGGCACATTCCAGCGATGCATGCTTAGTATTTTCTCTGATTTTATTGAAAATTGCATGGAAGTGTTTATGGATGATTTCACTGTTTATGGTACTTCTTTTGATGCATGTTTTACTAGTTTGAACTTGGTTTTGGCAAGATGCATTGAAACTGACCTTGTTTTGAATTTTGAAAAGTGTCATTTTATGGTTGAACAGGGAATTGTTCTTGGTCACATAATTTCTGAAAAAGGAATTTCTGTTGACCCTGCTAAAATTGATGTGATCTCTACACTGCCTTACCCTTCTTGTGTTCGCGAGATTCGTTCTTTTCTTGGTCATGCAGGTTTTTACAGGCGCTTCATCAAGGATTTCAGCAATATAGCTCTTCCGCTGTCAAAATTGTTGAAAAATGATGTCACTTTCAAATTTGATGACAGCTGCAAAAAGGCGTTTGATTTCTTGAAAGAAGCATTGACTTCTGCTCCCATAATCCAGCCTCCTGACTGGAACATTCCTTTTGAAATCATGTGTGATGCATCTAATTATGCAGTGGGAGCAGTTCTTGCACAAAGAGTTAACAAGGCTGCCCACGTCATTTACTATGCTTCTAGGACTTTAGACCCTGCACAGTCAAATTATACTACCACTGAAAAGGAACTTCTAGCCATTGTTTTTGCTCTTGATAAATTTCGATCATATTTGCTAGGTTCCAAAGTTATTGTTTTTACTGACCATGCAGCATTAAAGTACTTATTGAAGAAGCCTGAAGCAAAACCGAGACTGATTCGGTGGATGTTGTTGCTTCAAGAGTTTAATGTGGAAATTAAAGATAAAAGTGGAGCCGAAAATTTAGTGGTTGACCACTTGAGCAGAATTGAGCGTGATGGGGACACTCTTCCCATTCAGGATGACTTTCCTGATGAGCACTTGCTAGTTTTACATGGGGTAACCCCCTGGTTTGCTGACATTGTTAATTATCTTGTTGCTGGTGTTTTTCCTGCAGGTGCATCTAGGACACAAATTCATAAATTAAGGAGTGATGCAAAGTACTATGTTTGGGATGACCCATATCTTTGGAAGTTTGGCAATGATCAGATTATTCGGAGATGTGTCCCCGACTATGAGATCAAATCCATTTTGCATCACTGTCATGCTTCTCAAGTTGGAGGACACTTTGGTCCTCAAAGAACCGCGAGGAAAATACTAGACTCCGGTTTTTATTGGCCCACTATCTTTAAAGATGCGTATGAGACTTACCGCACTTGTAAGGAGTGCCAAACCACAGGTGCAGCTATCACTCGTAAGAGTGAAATGCCTCAGCAGTTTGTGCTCTTCTGTGAGGTATTTGATGTATGGGGAATCGACTTCATGGGCCCTTTCCTATGTCATTTGGATTTCTTTACATACTACTTGTTGTTGATTATGTTTCAAAGTGGGTTGAAGCCATCCCCACTAGGACTAATGATTCAAAAGTTGTTGCAGATTTTGTCAGGTCAAATATCTTTTGCAGGTTTGGAATACCCCGAGCTATCATAAGTGACCAAGGCACTCATTTCTGCAACCGCACCATGGAGGCTCTACTCCGAAAGTATGGAGTTGTGCATAGAGTCTCTACTGCATATCATCCCCAAACTAATGGGCAAGCTGAGATCTCAAATAGGGAGATAAAGCAAATTTTAGAGAAAATGGTGCAACCAAACAGGAAGGACTGGAGCCGCCGTCTAGAAGACGCACTTTGGGCTCAAAGAACAGCTTTCAAGACACCCATAGGGATGTCTCCTTATCGCCTTGTGTTTGGTAAGGCGTGTCACCTTCCTGTAGAAATTGAACACCGTGCTTATTGGGCGGTGAAAAGCTGTAATATGGACTTACAAGAAGCAGGTAAAGAAAGAAAACTCCAATTACAGCAGCTTGAAGAGCTGAGGCTTGAGGCCTATGAAAGCTCCAGAATTTATAAGGAGAAAACTAAACACTTCCATGATAAGATGATTTCTAGGAAGGAGTTCTATGTGGGCCAACAAGTTTTATTGTTCAACTCCCGCCTTAAGCTTATGGCTGGGAAGCTTCGATCCAAATGGATTGGCCCTTTTGTGGTTACTAATGTTTTCCCTCATGGTGCAATAGAAATTAAAAGTGCAGGTACTGGCAAAGTTTTCAAGGTAAATGGACAGCGGCTGAAGTTGTTCCATGGCAGTCCTATGCCTGTTGAAGCACCTGTTGAAGAGCTCTCCTTAGACGAGCCTTCCTACACCCCAGCTGCTACACCTTAGCCCTCGGGTGTGTTCCTTCCTTTACTCTCACTTTATGTTTATTTTGACATTGCGGACACTGTCTGGTTTAAGTGTGGGGGAGGGACATTTTACTTTTTGTTTACTTACTTTACATTTTACTTTATGTTTAAAAAAAATTAAAAAAAATAAAAATTGATCAAAAATACAAAAATATAATAAATGTCATGAGTAGTCACATGTTCTAAGGCTAAGAGCAGATAGTTGTAAGGTTGGTGAAATCTTTGGAAATTATTGTTTTGATACTTGACATGATAGTCTTTGCAACTTTAATGCACAACTGCTTGAACACTGTTAAACTTAGTAATGTCTAGATAAATTTCTGAAATACACATTCTCTAGACTAAGCTCTCTGAATTTGAATATAACGGAAGGTACGACTAGAACTAAGTGTGGGGGTAAGGCTGAAGTAAAGGATAGACTGATCATTGCTATTAATTAAGAAAAAGCGAACTTCTTGAGAGCCAATAATAATAATAATAATAATATGAAGAAGAAGAAAAAATGAAGATAATAAGTTCCTGTGCCCGAAACTGGAGGAACAAGTGCTGTGTAGGATGCTATACTCTGAGTAACAGGTTGGACCTATTACAAGTAGGATCCCGTCAGGTGAAAAGGTGGAGTAGTACCTAAAGCTTTGATATAATAATAATAATAATAATAATAATAATAATAATAATAATAATAATAATAATAATAATAATAATAAATAATAATAAAGCTTGAAGGAAGTTACTCCTGTATTGAAATTGAAAAGCTTTGGATCTCTTGAAAAGAAACAGCACCCCTAGACTGAAATCCTGGTTAAATCTAAAATTATAGGAAGAGAATGACAGCTTAGTATTTAGATTGGGTATTTCGGAGAGGGATCTTGACATTACTTTGGTTGACAGTAGGAGACAGTACACACACGCAAGATTATCATGGAAGGTTGACGGATGAGAGTTAAGCCAATTTTTGAATTTTAACCTAAGGCTTGAAGCTTGAAACCTGGAGTATGTTGACTGCTTGTGACTGTTTAAATTTTATTTCAAGTTTTTCAACTCGAGTTTTGCTCGGAGTGCAAAAGTTCAAGTGTGGGGGAATTTGATCAGTGCATTTTAATGCACATTCTTCTTGTAACGCCCCAATATTTTATATACGCATCTTATTTAATGCACATTCTTTTTATATTAATTATTTTATATTCTATTTATTTTATTTATCCAATTTTCTATTCTTATTTTAATGGTATTATTATAGTTTGATTTTATTTATAGTTTAATCATATTGCTTAATTGATTTTATTTGACCAAACCTTAATTCATTTGTTTCTTATTTTGCCACACAGATTTTAATCTCTTAATTTCTCTCGTGAACCAAACGTGGAGCCTTGACCATGGTGGATTAATGTGGCTTTATGCTAATTTACTACCTTAATTCAATGCCCATGATTACAATATTCATTTTCCCACACGTTTTACTTTCATGCTTACCAGACAAATCACTTAATACTAATTTATTTGCCTTCATGTCTTGTTTCCTATCAATTATATGGTAATCCCGTTTTTCCTTTCATGGGCAACTGCCAATTATAAACCATGTGATCATTCTTACTAAGTTCATGCATTTTTGGTCAATAGCCTTAAGAGTTTGATTTTTCTTCCCTCATGTATGCATTACTTTGTAGACTTTAGAGTTATGTGCTTGGAAGGAAAGCAGCCAAGGTAAGGGCTTTTTCCCCATATACTCATACTGCGTAGGGATGTGTTGTGAGATAGTAGTATGACCTTTGTCATTTAGAAGATATTAAAATAAATTAATTTAAAGAAACTAATTTGATTATTTTGGGTGATTATTGTGTGTTTTGTTGTAAATGACTATATTTGATTTTTACGATGTTGTCGTTGTCAATCTCATTTGATATTGTTTGTTGATGTTTTTATTAAGCCGTTGCTAATGATGTTGATAAAATGACAGTGTTAATGATGTTGTTGTTGTTGTTGTTGTTGTTGAGTCTTGTGATATGATCATGCATTCATTCATGGTGTTGAGAATGACGTTGCTTACCGGTGTTGTATAAATGGTGTTGAGAATGACGTTGCTTACCGGTGTTGTATAATTGGTGTTGAGAATGACGTTGTTTACCGGTGTTGTATAAACAGTGTTGAGAATGACGTTGCTATTGGTACCACATGCATCTAGCGAGTCTAGGCGCATTACATGCATTTTAGTGAAGTTGTGTTTTATTAAAATTGATGAAGTTGCGTTTTATCTATTCGATGTGTTCTTGAGTCTTAAATGCTCTTATGTGTATAATTGTGAGTTGTGTTGTTGTATCCCTTTGGTGATGTTCTAATGTGTTTCTGTATATGACTGATTATGAGAAATCCTCCTGCTTTTTGGAAAATAAATAATTATATATTTTTCTAAAATCGTTTAATCGATGAAGTGTTTTTTTTTATTATTTTATGACATTTTTCTTACGGTGAGTATGATTCAATTTGGATAAGGAAACTGACCCTTACAATAAACATTTTAGGTACTCAAGGAGATGATTGTTTTGATGATTTGACTCGAAGCGTGTACGGGGCAAAAATGGGTTTTTGTTAATTGAAAACTTTTTGTAATAAGATTAGTCCGTTGAGACGCTTATTTTATTTTAATCTATTTTGTAAATAAAGTTTTTTTTATAATTATTTATTTAAAAATTCAGGCTGTTACACTTCTACTATTGTACTCATGTATTCCTATAGTTTATTTTACTATTTTAATGTGTTTTTATATTTAAGATTAATTATAGCCTTATTTTATTTTCGCACTATTTTCTGAATAAATAATAAATTGACACTTTCTCATTGCGCAGACCATAACGGGAGCTAGGAATATCGGATTGAGACGCGGCCAGTTGCGTTGGAAAGCTAAGACGAAGAGCTACAACTTTCATGTTGAAGTCAAAAGCTAATTCAGAGCGCAAGGGAGTCATATTTACTTGTCAATGTTCCAGACTTACAAGACTTAATTATTTTCAGCATAACTTATAATTTTCGGCCCAATTGTTATGTGGCCCGTTTTTGCTTGCTGTATTAAAACTAAAATCTGACCTAAGTCAGAATTCATTCAGTATTCACGAACCAAAAAATAGGATTGTGCAGCCGAATCATGAGCAACTAAAAACCATAGATCAATTCGTTGGTTAAGGCACTTCAATTCATAATCTTGAGGTTTGGATCTTAATGCAATTACAATTCATGATTCTAATTCTTTCTCTTTCAATTTCGCTGCCTCTTTGATCATAATGAATGCAATTCGTATTTATCTATAGCGCTTGATTGTATGTAATTTTGGATTGCAATTGTAGTGAGGTTATTCGAATTAATTATCGCTTGTTTAATTTAATTCGGATAGAAATTGATAGAGTCTACAACGCTTGTTTATAGGATTGACTGAATTCACGTGATGACTTTAATCATGTTCTGTTACGCTTGTTTACTCTCATGATTAATCGAACAACTGTTTTTCGCTTGTTAATTCAGCCCGAATTCTTGTGAAACTAATGGACGCTTGAAAGTTAGTTTCACGGTCAATCAAGAATAGAAACAGAAAAGTATGTTTTCTAGAAACCTATGATAGATAATGAATGAAGTTTCCCTAAAACCAACGGATTGATTGCTTCCATATAAATTAATTCCAACATCTCTATTACTGTTTTTCTCAATCGAAAACCCCCAATTTTTATAGTTTTTAATTTGTTCTAATATTGTTAATTAATCGAGAGTCTTTGGGAAACGACCAAGGTTATCTTACCTTGTTACTACTTTTTAATTACTTATTTTTTATCACAAAACGACGGTGATCACCCACACATCCCCTCCAACCTCCCACGCCCTAAAGAAGACATCTCAGCTACCGTACTCGACTTGTATACCATTGCGAAAATTGGTTATATAAAATTATTTTTGTTAAATGTGTTGAATGTAAAATAAATTATATTTCCATATATTTTTAAACAAAATTGGTTGTAGATGGATTTGCAAAATCTTAAATAGAATAAATTAAAGAAAATAGTGTAAAACACTAGAGGAAATAAAATATGATAGAGTAATATAAAAAACCATAAATGGGAAATACAAACAACCCTAAGGGTAGAAAACTACAAATCTTAATCTAAAGCAAACAACTATGCACCATTGGCACAATTAAGCAAATGCGCGTACAAGCTTGAGATCAAATTGCAAAAGTTACGGTGTGTGGGATGACAAGCACAAAACCCGGATATTAATAATGGCAAATGAATCTGACTGCCAACACGTAAACAAGTCCATACACCAAAAACCCACAATATCGAACAACATGCAACAAAAGTCGTTTTGAGCCAAGTAGTTTGTGTTGGTGTAAGCCCTAGAGGCCAATACTTTTAGTGCTTTACTTATTAATAATAATAGGCATTACTTTATTATGTTTGTAAAGTCTAAAATAATAAAGTCCCTAGAATAGATAATCCGTTTAATGACATATTAAGTGTGACTTAATCATGAGATTCATTAAACATAAGGACACTATTCTTAAAGCATCCGTAGTCGAGTTTTATTATGAATTGGGATAATAATAAAACATAGAGACTATTATGAAGATAGACTGATGATCGCATCTCATGGATCATAGGATAAGGAGTTATCAAGTCTTAACATAGGTATAAATATTAGGAGTAATGTTTATACTGGATTAACGCGCTATGAGAGTACTACATATAAAGTTATGCAAGATGTCATAAGTTACTCTCATGCTGATAATGGTGTAGACCACCCTTAGACCTGAAACCACTTTGTACCCTAGATGTAGAGTCAAGTACTTTGTTTCTGATCTAACGTTGTCCGTAACAAGATAACTATAAAGGCAGTTGATGGGTACTTCACGAAACATGCTGAGGGACAGTAGTGACCTAAATGGAATTTGCCAATCCTACATAACAGGATAAATGTCACGGGCCCAATATTGAACTGGACAAGGATGACACCATGTATGCCTTGTGTTCAATATAGACATAAGGGCAAAATGGTAATTATACACACTAGTATTATCACAAAGGTTATGTTTAGATCACATGATAATTTCTCGTAACTTGAGTAGCAGTGATGTGTTGCTAGATACCGCTCACTATTTATTATAATAAATATATGATTTAATATAATTGTCAACGTTACAGAAACCTACAAGGGTCACACACATAAGGACAGTCTAGTGTGAGATTAGAACAACGTAAGGTACGGTGTACCTCAGAGGAATATGGAAATATGATAAGAGTATCACGGTAATTAAATAAGCAGTACACCATAAGGAATGGTGATGGAGCACTCATGTGTACACGACACATGGGGCATGCGCCCACCTTTAGCTTGTTTAATGAAAAGGGCTTTAGTGTAATTGTTGCCCAATGACAAGAGTTTGTCTTGGTGCACAAGACAAGTGGTTCTATAAATAGAACCCTTGTGGTAAAGAAAAATTACTTGATGCAAACTCTATTGCTAAAACCCTAAATCCTTATTCCTCCCTCCTCTCACTAGAAACCTTCATCCTTTGGAGCTAGCACTCGCTCTTGAAGGTAGCTGTTCGTGTGGACTAGTTAGAGGCGTTGCTATTTAACCATCGACGCTCGTGATCAAGTTTGATTGTGAATCAAAGCTCTTCCACTACGAGAGGTAAAAGTTCTTAACACATCATGCTCATTCGTAAGGATCATTAAAGGAAAATTTTAAAATTCCGCTGCTTTTCAATCACTATTTTCCTTCAGTGGTATCAGAGCCACTTACGAATCCATGATTTGATGTTTGTTTATTTCTTGTACTTTGTTTTAATTCGATTAAAACACTTAAGAAAGATTAAAATCGAGTAATTAAAATTTGGCATCCTTTTGTGTATGATTTGGATGATTAACATTGAAACGGCTTCGGAATCCGACTTTTGTATGGTGAAGCAAGCGATATGTTAATCGTCCTAAGTTTACACAAACAAGAATGATCAAGACTTATATGTGATATAAGTGATCGCGATGCAAAGCGGTGTATGTGATATACCGTTCATAATTTCATTCATTAAAACATATTATGAAAGTTATTCAATTGAAGCAATCCATGGTCACTTGCTTTGGAATCCGACATTAGTATGGTGAAGCAATGACATGTTGATCAATTAAGTTGAGTTTCGGTCATGATGAGTTTTGACGGCATGAAATTGTTGCATTAGGATTCGCGACAACACAAGGGTTGTGCTGTCAAAATCGAAAAACCAAGAGAAGGATACGCGTCTGCGCTAGGCGTGAGGCAACTTGCGCTAGGCGCGGCTGGCAGCGCCCAAAATCTTGATCGTTCGCCAAAAAAAAATTAATTTTAATTTTATCTATAGGACTTAAACTGATTATAATAATAATAAAATATGTGTTTATTGTTATGCTTTTGTGATGATCGGTTATGGCCTTAGTTTCCTTTAATTTTATTTTGGGATTTTAAATACGATCTGCGTGTCATGCCTTATCTCTTAATCTCTTGATGTAATATAAATTCTCTTCTCATCTCACTTCCTCGTATGTAAAACGAGTATTCTTTTATGTAATGTAATATTATGAAGAAGAGAAAGAGTACAAGAACAAAGGAGGACAACCATGGAGATCATGCTTGGAGAAGTATAGATCGTTATTAGGTTAGCTTAGGTTCTCTCATTGGCTTGAGAGAACAATTGCGCTAGGGGCCATAACTGTTTCATTTTTTTTATGTATGTTGATGCATGTGTATGTATGTATGTTGATACATGTGAGAGACGATTTATATGATAAATAAACCGGTGAGATCAAACTAATTAAAATCCTTCAAGTACACATAAAGACTAATATAGAAGATGTAGGTTTTGCCAACGCAAGGTTGTGGATTTTTAGGCATAAAAAGAAATCAGACGGATCCTTTGAAAGGTACAAAGCTCGCCTGGTAGGTAATGGTGCAAATCAACAAACTGGTGTCGATTGTGGTGACACATTCAGCCCTGTAGTCAAACCGGCTACCATTCGTACGGTTCTTAGTGTCGCTCGATCTAAATCATGTTGTCTTCATCAATTAGATGTTAAAAATGTTTTCTTGCCTGAGAACCTTGAAGAAACCGTATACATGCATCAACCACCAGGATTTCGCAATGCTCAATTTTCTAATCATGTCTGTTTATTAAAGAAATCTCTATATGGTCTCAAAAAGCACCTCGCGCATGGTACCCACGCTTTACTGAGTATGTAGCTACGATGGGTTTCTCTCACAGTGTTTCTGATCACGCTCTCTTTATATATCATCGTGGCAATGGCATCGCTTATATTCTTTTGTATGTGGATGGCATTATTCTTCCTGCATCATCTAACACTCTTAGAGGTTCTATTATGGCCCAACTGAGTTCTGAATTTGCCATGAAGGATTTGGGGCCTCTTAGTTATTTTTTAGGTATTTTTGTTATTCGACATTTCGAAGGTCTGTTTCTCTCTCTCAAAAGAAATATGCAGAAGAAATTATAGAACGAGCTGACATGTCCTCTTGCAAACCATCCTCCACACCCGTAGACACAAAGGCGAAACTTAGTGGTTAATCAGGTAACCCATACCATGATGCAACTGAATATCATAGCCTTGTTGGAGCATTGCAATACTTGACATTCACTCGACCAGACATCTCATATGCAGTTCAACAAGTGTGTTTATTTATGCATGATCAAAAAACACAACATATGTCTGCTTTGAAACGCATCATTCGATACATTCATGGTACCATAGACTTCGGACTCCATTTGTACCCTTCATCCATCGACAAGCTCATTTCTTACATAGACGCAGATTGGGCTGGTTGTCCAGACACAAGAAGATCCACATCTGGCTATTGTGTTTACCTCGGTGACAACCTGATCTCATGGTACGCCAAACGTCAACTTACCTTGTCTCGTTCCACTGCCACTACAAGAAATATCGTTTTTGGCAGCGAAAAATGTCGCTGCAAAAAACACAAAGTTGCTGCAAAAAGTGTTTTTCGCAGCGGAAATATTGTTGCTGCATCTCGCTGGCGTAAGTGCCGTTGCGAAAAGTTTTGCAAGGACAATTAATGTCGCTGCCATAACTAGTGTTTTGCAGCAACAATTAATGTCGCTGACATAACTAATGTTTTTAGCAACAATTAATGTCGCTGGCATAACTAGTGTTATTTGGCAACAATAATTATTGTCGCTGACACAACTAATATTTTTTTGCAACAAAAATTATTGTCGCTGGCATAGCTGGTGTTTTTTGCAACAACAATTGTTGTCGCTGGCAAAAAATGTATTTTTCGCAGCGAAAAAGTTATTTTTGTGAACGATATAAATTATTGTTATATCTTTTATATCTCAACAACAAAATTGTTGTAATAAATTAGACTTTCCAACTATAAATGTAATTATATATTTTTGTTATTTTTTATAAAAATTTAGTATCAAACACTTAATTTAAATTCTTTAACTAAGTTTTGTTTCTTCTTATCTTATTCTTTCTATTTTGCATATATCCTTTTCAACAAACTATAAATAATTCAATTAAAGTATCTACAAACAATATAATTAAAGGATAAAACTTATATATATTACCCTAAATACAATTGTCTTGTTCTATTATAAAAAAGTGATACGTGTTATTTATTTAACTCAAATTTTAATAATCGCTTGTAACTACGTTAAACCATCCATTCGGCGAACAATAAAAATCTTTTTCCTTCCTTTTGTGATGCATTGTATAATACTACAACCGTTGAACAATTGGAATATCTCTCACTTGTTAAGTGAATCAAATGCAGTCTTTTAGATTTGTCTTCCTTCTACAATTTTACCTCATTCTCTCACTCTGCTGCACAACAAAAAATGTGATTTAATTAAAACCTTGACTATTAGACATTAAAGAAAGAAAAATAATAATAAATTGACTATATAAAAAATCGAGAATTGAGAGATAACAAGTGGAAGAGATAAGGGATAAAGTTTGTGAGCATCTCCAACAAGATTAAACCTACAAAAAAACATTGACCTAAGAGGAAACATGACGATCTTGAATCAATCCTTTAGCTATTGAACTTTAAGCAAAAGGGATCTGAAAAAAATTAAAAAATTAAAATTTACTTATGCAATGAAAGTATACGATGAAGCTAGCAAACCTGATAGTAGTTTGTCAATGTATTGATTTGGATCTCAATGTCTCTTTAACTAAGTAATTGTGTGTGGTTACTATTAGAGCTGTAAAAATGGGCCGGGCTATCGGGCCGGCCCAGTAGCCCTATAGTTTTATACGGGCCGGGCTGGGCTTCCCAAAAAATATTATTGGGCCTTATTGGGCTGGGCTCCCGGGCCTATTTTTTTAATGGGCTGGCCCCGCGGCCTTTTGGGCCGGCCCTTAAAGAATTAAAAAAAAAATATCTAAAAATAAGGAATTTTAGTTAACATAAAATCTTTAGATAAAATAAGTAACAAAAGATGAGATTTGTTTTTTTTTTAAGGAAAAAGATGAGATTTGTTAGTTATGAGATAATTATTAAACCAAATTTGTTATGATTATCTTTATTTGAAAAAAAAACAACTTAATCAATCATTATATGTAGTTTTATTATCCATTGAATTTTTTTATAAAAAAAATTTGTCAAATTTTTATAAAAAAAATATGAAAAGATTTGTCGGGCCGGCCCATCGGGCCATTGTGGGCCATTGCTTATTGGGCTGGGCTGTGGGCCGGGCCTTGGGCCTTAATGGGTCGGCCCACTTCAGCCCAATAGATATCTTGGCCCTATGGGCCCGGGCCGGGCTGGGCCGGCCCATTTGACAGCTCTAGTTACTATGAATGTTAATTTGACTTAAATATCTTTAACTAAATTTTGTTTTTTCTTATCTTTTTATTTCTATTTTGCATATATCTCTCAACAAACTATAAATAATTCAATTAAAGTATATCTACTAACAATTTTTTAAACGGAACTAACAAAAAAACTTAATTTTTGTAAAACCAAATTATTCAACTTAACTATTCAATTTCGTATGTTTTACCATAATTAAAGTATATCTCCTTAACTATTCAATTCAATTTTTCTAAAACACAATTAAAGTATATCTCTTTAACTATTCAATTTTTTACCATAATTTTTTAAGCGGAAACCACGATAAAAGATCAAGGCCGGTTTAGGCCTTAGAAAAAAAAAATTAATTTTAAAACCAGATTATTTTTCGTATGTTTTAAAATTAATTTTTTTAAAACCAAATTATTTTTCTTATGGTTTTTTGCTTTCTTATTTTACCCATTTATGTTTATTATGGAGAACTATACTTTTATATTGTACTCTACTTTGTTTAAAAAAAATATATATTGTACCCTACTTTACCTCAAAAAAAATTATTGTACTCTACCTATTGTAGATTTTTTTTAACTTAAATAAAAAAAGATCATCTACATTTGTACCAAAAAAAAGATCTACTTCAAAAAAAAAAGATCGTCTATGCTTGTACCAAAACAAAAAAGAAAAAAAAGATCATCTACACTATTATACAATTTATTTTCTATTATTATGTTTACTTATCTAAAAATAATAAAATTTATTTTAATAAATGAAGATATTCAGTAGCTTTTTACCCAAAAATTATTTTTATTTATTTTTGTAATATCAATTTTTTATTTTATTTTAAAAAAAATAAAAAATCTTATTTTAATGTTTGCTTTAGGCCACACAATGTATTGGGCACCCTACAAAAAATACGCATAAAAAATAGTAATTGTGTAGTTTCCCAACAACTTTACAAGATTGTTGCAAAATAAGCTATACTATTAGCGGCAATAATAATCTACAAAAAATATATAGAAGGAACAATTACTAAAAAATCTAATTTGTCCTCAAAGAGTATGATAATATTGCAAATCTTCTACCCTTAATTGTAATTTTAGCTCTAAAGATAAAAAAAAAAAGATACAAAACATAAAAATAGAAGAAAAAAAATTAAATTAAGAGAAATCCACGCATAAAAATAGGAACAAAAACCATGATAAAAGATACGCATAAAAAATAATAATTGAGTGGTTTCCCAGCAACTTTACAAGATTGTTGTAAAAAAACTAAACTATTTGCAGCAACAATAATTATTGTTGGGATAACTAACTTTTCCCAACGATAACGTAGTTGTTGAGATAAAACCAACTTATAACAACAACTTAAATAAGTTGTTGCTATATGTATGTTTTTGTCAACAATTTAAATGTTGCTGCGAAAAAGTCGCTGCGAAAAACAATATTTCTTGTAGTGTGCCGAAGCCGAATAAAGAGGAGTAGCTAATGTCGTGTCTGAATCATGTTGGTTACGCAACTTACTCTTGGAACTATGTTGTCCTGTCACAAAATCTACTGTAGTATATTGTGACAATATCAGCGCGATTTATCTCCGACAACCCTGTTCAACATCAACGCACCAAGCATATTGAAATGGATATACATTTCGTGCGTGAGAACGTTGCTCGCGGCCAAGTACGCGTTCCACACATTCCCTCGCATTTTCAGATTGCTGACATCTTCACAAAGGGACTTCCGCTGCAACTCTTTGATGACTTTCGTGATAGTCTCAACATTCGTTCACCTCCAGTTTCGACTACGGGGGTGTATTAGATATGTAAATATGGAAAGATGGTTATGAGCATTGATTGTAAATGAATAATAGAATCATGACAACATAATTGTATTGTGTGTATATTTGACTATCAGATCAATGAAAAGGCACGGCCTAAATTATCTTACAGTCACGGTGTAACTAGGTAACATAGGTTAACTAGAAGGGTAACAATGCAACAAGTTTGAAACGTAAAAGATCTCTTTATTACCTAAAAAACATAAATAACCGATTACCTTAAAAACTTCAAATGTCTCATTGTTAAAAACATGAAACTTAAATGGCATCTGTATGCATTTGACCATAAGAATACATGCTAACGTGTAAATGGAGATCTCTTATCCAACTCCAGGAAAACATGCTTAGCTGTCATTTATTGTCATTATTGAGAGTAGACATCACAATATATTAAAATTATATTTTATCTTTATTAAATTAGAAATTCTAAAATAAACTATTAGTTACATTCATATGTTTATTTTGATTTTTAAAGTTGGGTATTCAACAAGTCGTTTTCTTTATTTTTTAGTTATTTAAAAAATATCGGTGAAGCAAAATTTTAGCTTTTTTTAATAAAAAAAACACCAAAATGCTATCCAAACTCATGGAGAGGTAGGCAAAACGAGATACCTGAACCCAGTCAGATATTGACTTCAAAGCTTCATAGCTTGACTAACAAAGCGAGAAAATTTACTTTGAGAAAGTTCGTCCCTCTCCCAACAAGAGGATGCATAAACCTCCAAGTCAAGTACGCTAGCGCTTTTCCAAAGCTTTTTTTCGACTGATAGTCACCGTTGCTTGTTTGGGTCAAGAGGCGTCAATAAAACTTTAGTTGCCTATCTATACTATGAATATATGATTAATTCTCATATGATCAAAATTTGTTTGATGACATGAGATAAATTTGTTTCCATGGAGTAAAAATAAACAAAAAATGTGTTTAAACCAAATGACTATTTATTCGATGAATACTAAAAATGCTATATTTTCAACACTCATTCTACTATCATTATTTGATGAAATAACATGATCTACGTCAATGATTTCATCTAACAACATGAATATCTTTATCTTTATCTTTATCTTTATTATATTAAATGAGAATAAGAAGTTACTACTAAGAAAACTCCTTAACCCTAATTTCATGTTTAACTTTGGAGGGCAAATCGCATTAAATGAATGATTTGCAGCAGACTAATTAAATTGTCATGCTATCTGTCTACTAAAAAATCGCACGAGCATTAGAAAAGGAGAAAGGAAATCAGCAACATAAATGCTCTTTAATTACCAATGCAATCCATTAAGGCAAGTTTCTCTTCCACTCTTAACCAAAAACGCCAGATATATATTGTTAATGCTTTTTAACTACTTTTTTCTCCTTGGAATACATATATATATTGGAAAACAACAAAGAATACTTTTGAGGCTGCAATAAATGAAATATTCACTTATCAATGCTAATTAGGTGCAACAAGATTTAAGTTGCATCAATATTTTAAGTTGCCAATTATGTTTTATTTCAATGTATGAAGAGCAAGCTTTCCCTTGCATGAGTTGCAGGAAGCTTTAAGTTGCTTCAGCAAGCTTTTTTGTGGGAGAAAATATGTGATATTTGCTTTGATTCATCAAGGTAATAAATTTTAGTTTTGAATTTGTTTCAAGTAATATTTTCTTCTTTACTTTTGTAGCTCTATTTGTTTCCTTCTGTGGTACTTTTTTTAGAGTAGAATTATGTTTGCAACAACATGGAAAAAGAAAGGTTTAAGCTTGGTTTTTCATCCTTTATTTCATGATTGTATTATAAGAAGTTACTACTAAGAAAACTCCTTAACCCTAATTTCATGTTTAACTTTGGATGGAAAATCGCATTAAATGAATGATTTGCAGCAGGCTAATTAAATTGTCATGCTATTTGTCTACTAAAAAATCGCACGAGCATTAGAAAAGGAGAAAGGAAATCAGCAACATAAATGCTCTTTAATTACCAATGCAATCCATTAAGGCAAGTTTCTCTTCCACTCTTAACCAAAAACGCCAGATATATATTGTTAATGCTTTTTAACTACTTTTTTCTCCTTGGAATACATATATATATTGGAAAACAACAAAGAATACTTTTGAGGCTGCAATAAATGAAATATTCACTTATCAATGCTAATTAGGTGCAACAAGATTTAAGTTGCATCAATATTTTAAGTTGCCACATTATGTTTTATTTCAATGTATGAAGAGCAAGCTTTCCCTTGCATGAGTTGCAGGAAGCTTTAAATTGCTTCAGCAAGCTTTTTTGTGGGAGAAAATATGTGATATTTGCTTTGATTCATCAAGGTAATAAATTTTAGTTTTGAATTTGTTTCAAGTAATATTTTCTTCTTTACTTTTGTAGCTCTATTTGTTTCCTTCTGTGGTACTTTTTTTAGAGTAGAATTATGTTTGCAACAACATGGAAAAAGAAAGGTTTAAGCTTGGTTTTTCATCCTTTATTTCATGATTGTATTCAGTTTCTGATTTTTTTGTTGAATTTTTTTATTGTTTGATCAGGTTTGCAAATTTGGATTTTCCAAGTTGAAATAATGTAGATATCTGTCATTATAATATGATAACGTGGCTTCTAAATAAACAAAGGTCTGTCTTTTTCTATAGTTTTTCTATTTTTATTGATTAAATATTTTCTTTAATTGGTTTTCCTAATTTCTAATTGCAATCAAGGGTATACTTTGCTTTCTGATTTTTTTTTTCTTTCAGGATCACAATCATCTACAGGAGGATTGAAATATGTTATGTTAGGTTTGTGTGTAAGTGTTGCTTTGATCCTTCCCTTAAGGGTGCCTCCATTTAAGTTGCTTTAAAAGCTTTTCAACTTTGATTTTTAATATTGTTCAGTTTATGGATCCGTCCCTGATTAATGGAGTTATTTTATATTACATTTCTATTTTTATTTTATTTTTTGGATAGGCAAAAACTAATATATATATATATATATATATATATATATATATATATATATATATATATATATATATATATATATATATATACGAATTCATTTTATGCTACAATATTAATATACCAAGTTTCTACCTCAAAAAAAATCAATCTAATTCTTTGCGTTGAAAAAAAGTGAAGGGACCTCATAAGAAAGCATTTTTGTGATGGAAAGTTATTACACTTTTTGATCCAAGGAATGATTACTCTTCATTGCACTTCATTAGAGAAATGTTGGAAAACTTCATTTATGGTAAATGAATTATATTGAAAATGACATAAATTAACTATGAAGTAATTCCAAGAAGAAAACAAACCGCCCCTGCCTTCCCATGCTCTCAATTGCATTATAAAGTATACAAGGCGAAAATTATAGTATTGATTTCTTTATTGTGTAATTTTATCATCACCCATATATATTTGCACTATGTAAAATTTAAAAATTGATAGTTTAGAACACAATAAAATATAGGGGTTGTTAGCTCAAATAAATCAAATGTGTCTCATAAGTGGATTTTGGTTATGATCTTCATAGGTGGAGAGATACATGTTATTGTCAAGAAAGTTCTCAAGGCAAGTTGAAGGACACAGTTAAGTCTCGGTTTAGCTTATATTGAAAGATAAAGCACTCATGATTTGGATGATAGCTGGCCAAGTTGCACTTCATGTTTTCCATTTTCGTCCACCCCATTTCAATTCTTTAGAAGTTAGCTTTATTTGCAAAATATATTTCCAACACTTTTCTTTTTTTATTTTTTATGTAAGAATTGCAAATTGTTTATATGATTGTTTCTCAATTGCGTTTTTATGTGTATATAATTGTACCATAAAAAAAAGTGTACAAAATTGTAATTTTATTCATATCATCATTTAATAAAATTAATTGTAAATTATCAAATATTATATTTATCAAATTTATACATATGATCAATGTGTCTAGTTTAAAAGAGTGTTTTTAAACATTGCATTATCCAAGGGATTAATGTTCGAACTCTGATCATTTCATTTATCTATAGAGTGTAATTTTTAGCAATTAAACTATTTAAAAAAAAATAGTGTTTCTGGACTTCCTACTGCCCCGATTCATGTGAGTAAACTATCCATGTTCGATATAACAAAAAGGTTAAGAACATGAGATGGATGTGGAATGGAACATATATGAGGAAAAAAAGCAAGGAAGATCTAGAACCTCACCTCAACGATAAGAGAAATCCAAAATCCCCAAACCACACCCAATCGTTCTTCCTTTGTACTTCACGTCCACATCTTTCTTCTATTCCCCTACCTTCATTTCCACCTCACATCATAAAATAACCTCCAAAACTTAATTCACTTCACTCCCACTCCAAAATATCTCACACACATACACTCTCTCTCTCTCTTCACAATGGCTTCAGCTACAGCACCTACAACTCTCTCTCTCCTCCCCACCACAAAATCATCATCAGGCCAATCTGTGGCCCCATCCCCCTCCCGTGTCCAGCTGTCCTCATTCCTTGGCGCCCGCCCACTTCGCCGACTGGGGTTCGCTGCTGCTGACCCCTTGTTGGCAGTGCAGGTGGCGTCAAAGGTGAGGTCCGTGAGCGGGAGAGGAATGAGAGGAGTGGTGTCCATGGCGAAGAAGAGTGTTGGAGATTTAAGTGCGGCGGAATTGAAAGGAAAGAAGGTTTTTGTGAGAGCTGATTTGAATGTTCCTCTTGATGATAATCAGAATATTACCGATGATACTAGAATTCGTGCTGCTATTCCAACTATCAAACATCTTATTCAAAATGGTGCTAAAGTCATCCTTTCTAGTCACTTGGTATCTCTCATTTCTCTCATTAATCGTATTTACATTTTAGTCATAGTGGATGTAACGCTGACATTAGATTGAAGGCGAATCTGATATCTGTGTCTGGTACATGTTACTACATTCAAATTATTCAATTAGTTACTCAAATTATGATTGGTGCTAACCAAGCAATTGAGCTCCTTAGAACGAATTGTTCGGGAGAATCCGAGTTTGGATTTCTAGTGTGAACAATTGTTGGTCATACTTTATTTATCTGACAGCCGAACTCTGGATTACCGGGGGGCCCTTCCCGGGGAACCAAAGGGTTAATACCAAAAATAAATTATGATTGGTGTTTGTGTCAGTGTCGGTGCTTCATAGATTAAAATGTAACTTTTTTGTATGATGCATGTAGGAGCAACCTGATTTGGCCGTTGAGTAAGTAGGAAAGTAGGAAAATGAAGGAAAGGATTGATATTTTAACCATCCATGATTATCAATTGTTGATGTTACTCAGTTTATTCTCTAAATTGAGTTGCTTGCTTTGATGGCGTTCAATCCGAGTAACTGACATGCGAATCAAAATCTTTTACTTTTTTGTCACTATATGTTAATCAAAATATGAGAGTAATAGAACTCAAATTCTTATTAACGAAGTATTTGGTTTTTAATTTGAACCGGAAGTAAGAAAGGGATGCACTTTATTAGAGGCTAAAGTTTGAAGTTATTTCATGACTGACAATTGAAAAGTTGTTGTAGATTTAAATAACTTGATAGTTAATACATGTAAGTGCATTTTATTGCAATGTTAAGGGCTAAGTTTTCTATTGAGAGATTCAATGTTTCATTATCTAAAGTGCATATTTTGTTTTGCTTTCCAGGGAAGGCCAAAGGGTGTCACTCCCAAATACAGCTTGGCACCTCTCGTTCCCCGGCTTTCCGAACTCATTGGAATCGAGGTATGTTTATAGGTTAATGATTGTTAAGGAATGAATTGAAGGACAGAAGGTTAATAATATGACTGTTTGATGTTTGGTGGATAATAACAACATCGTTGCCCTTTTCTTGCATTTGGATAATTGACAGGTTATTAAGGCTGAGGACAGCATTGGTCCAGAAGTAGAAAAGTTGGTGGCTTCCCTTCCAGAAGGAGGTGTTCTACTTCTAGAAAATGTGAGGTTTTACAAGGAGGAAGAAAAGAACGATCCCGAGCATGCAAAGAAGCTTGCGGCACTCGCAGATTTGTATGTCAATGATGCATTTGGAACTGCTCATAGGGCACATGCATCAACAGAAGGAGTCACTAAATACTTGAAGCCATCTGTTGCCGGTTTTCTTTTGCAAAAGGTTGGTTTATCTCTCCTCTCCTACTAAATAATTATCATCAGCTAATCTAAATTTTCTGCAAACTATCTAAATTTTTTAATTCAATGTATATCTAATAATAATATTTCACATGTGTATTTTCTTGTTTTAGGAACTTGACTACCTTGTTGGGGCAGTATCAACCCCAAAAAGGCCATTTGCTGCAATTGTTGGTGGTTCCAAGGTGTCATCTAAAATTGGAGTGATTGAATCACTTCTAGAAAAAGTTGACATCCTTCTTCTCGGTGGAGGAATGATCTTCACATTTTACAAGGCACAAGGTCTTTCAGTTGGTTCATCCCTAGTAGAGGAAGATAAGTTGGAACTTGCTACAACACTAATTGCGAAAGCCAAGGCAAAGGGTGTGTCACTCTTGCTACCAAGTGATGTCGTGATTGCAGACAAATTCGCTCCTGATGCAAACAGCCAGGTTTATTTTCTAATCTACTTTAGAGTTTAGATAAGCAACAAACATTGCTCATTCAGAATCGTAATCGTTTGCTGCCCTAGATTCTGAATTCTGCATTAACCCTTTCAGATCGTGCCAGCATCTGCCATCCCTGATGGTTGGATGGGATTGGACATTGGCCCAGATTCTATTAAAACATTCAACGATGCATTGGATACCACCAAAACCGTCATATGGAATGGACCAATGGGAGTGTTTGAGTTTGACAAGTTTGCTGTTGGAACAGAGGTATGCAATAACCCTCACATATGGAGTTTGGTTCATATTATATATATTTGAACATGTTTGCAGTCAAAATATCTCCATTTATGGTGATGCATACTTTCATAAATATGCAGTAGGAGTTTTGTAGCACTGACACTTTAGACTAAAGATGTGTCTGGTTTATGACACCAACACAACACTAACACACGTAGTTGCATTCAGTCACTTATATTTTCTAATTTCTTAAAATTATTATCAATTATCAATGTCTACGTGTTAGTATCTTGTAAAATATCTGTGTTTCTGCTCCATAATATAGGAGTTAGTGTTCCTAATGCGACATGTATGTCTTGCAAATTGTATGTTTATTCATTCACATAACAGAAGTTTTGTTTTAGAATCGGGATGATTCAAATGTCATCCGCAATTACTACAACATATTCTATTTTTCTACTTTTGGCGACTGTTATTTTTTTTTTAAATAACAAATTTTAGCTGTTATTTTGTTAGTTTCCGCTTTCCATGTCTGTTCACATAATTTATATGCCGTACCCTTCCTTCAGGCTATTGCAAAGAAGTTGGCTGACCTCAGTGGAAAGGGGGTGACAACTATTATTGGAGGAGGAGATTCTGTTGCGGCTGTGGAGAAAGTAGGAGTCGCCGATGTCATGAGCCACATATCCACTGGTGGTGGTGCAAGTTTGGAGCTATTGGAAGGCAAAGAGCTTCCAGGTGTCCTCGCTCTCGATGAAGCGGTACCAGTCGCCGTGTAAGACAGTTTTCAGCCTGTAATTTTTTCCAACCCTCGGTGTTAAGTGTTATCACAACCTTGTAAAAGAGCTTATGTTGTAGTACCCTTCCGAGTTTGTTAGTGTATATTTTATCATGCTTTAGTTATTCTCTTCACACATAAATTGCTTGTAACTGTAAACCAACCTAGGCTGAGAGCCATAAATTCAAATAAAGCATCCATTAGTTGCTGCCATAGTGCCATATGTCTCATCTTATGTTGTAGTCCTCTTCATCTTTCATCATGAATCAAGTGTTACATTTACTGTGGCATTGCATGTTTTGAGCTTGTGGGGAGCTCAGACCTGGTTATACTGAATGACATGTTACAATTGTTTTAGGAAAACAAGAGCAGTGCTGTAGGAACATCGGAATCCAACAACTCAAGCCGGACACCGTATCAATATGTGGTCCAGCAGCAACTCTACCCTTCTTATGGCACACATCCGAGGTGGGGGTTATATTAAAAAATCAAACTAAATGTATAAAATACGGTGTTGGTGTTGGTTTGTGAGTTATCATAACATTTCTGGAAAAAAAAATGCACCAGAGGTCGTTTAACTTAATTCAAAGTTTCAAATAAGTCATTTATCTCTTTACGTGTCAAGTTGGTCTTTTAATTATGTTTAAAAACATCTACATTATTGGTCCAAACTTGATTTTTTTTATCTATATATGTATGTTACCAAAAATATGGAGTACTTCATTAAATTACATTTTCATTTCGTGAAGATAACATCTATTCTAATCTAAGTTATATCACAATGACTGATACAATGTCCAATCCATAAATATTAGTAACATGATTTTTTTTTTTTTGTTTTTTTTCCAAAAAATTGACCTCATTGTCAAGGAGAGTCTAATTGGTGCGCTGAGTGGTAAACATTCGTTGTTCATGTAGTCATGTACACAAATTTTGGGAAGCTGATTTCATGCCGTAAAGATTACCACAATTTTGATTTAGAACCGACAACCGTCTGATTTTAAATACGTGGTTAAAATCGTTTTAAGTGACTTTTTAATTTTATTAATGTCAAGATGTCCAGGCCCGGCCCTGAGGGCAGGCAATGAGTGCCATGGCCTAAGGTCCGTTATTTTTAGGAGTCCAAAATATTTTATTATATCTACCTACTGTATATTATTGAAAATAAAAAATCAATTATATTTAAAGAAAGAAAACATACTACTATAAAAAAATCAATTATATTTGAAAATATGATTAAGCCTACGAAATAAGTGGTATTTAAAATGTGATTGAGGTCCAATTTCTTTTTTATACCTACTAAATAATTAGGCATAATGATAGTATTAAAATAGAACCCTGCGGACCAACAAAAAGACGACACCACTTCTCTTTGTTCCTAATTTCTATTGAGTTTGTTTTGTTTTTTCTTTTCTAATTCTTGCATTCTTATAAGGTACGTAAGAATGTTATAGGTTTTTTTTGTTTAGGTTTTGGCGTTGTTTTATTTTTTGTGTTCATAATTTTATTAACAAAGTTATTTAATTTATTTTCTACAAATTGTTAATACTTAACATGTTATTTTTTTCATCCAATTTCAATCATTTGAATCTTACAATTTTTCAATTGTTCTTCGAAGTCAGCATTCTACTTCCATGTGCTATTGTTCTCTACTTGAGTTTTTTTTTTCTATCCGAAGTTTAGAAGATGTTGCCTAAAAAACATTTATGTGGTAAAGAAAAACTGGAAACAAAAATGAAAGGAAGAGCTAATAAAATCACAACAAGTGGCTCTTGAAAAATTTGTTTTCAAAATGGTAGATACTCAAGAAGTATGTATTAATGTTATTATATTAAACGAAAGAATATTTTTTTTGGCCTAAGGCCCATAAAAAGTCAGGAACGGCACTGAAGATGTCCGAACAATAATTAATGTCCGATATTGATAATTGTGCAAAACTTTGTGCTTTTTAACTATAGCAAATCTCAGATCGGAAATTTTGTACCAAAGTACACTAAGAATGAAGGTTGGTTCAGTGGTGTAGACAATTATAAAGGTAAGAGACTAATTTAACGCATAAAATGATATATTATTTGTTTGAAACTTGATACACTCATTGGTCACTATTATTAGCAAAAGAAAATATTTGTTAAGATTGAATAATCGATGTATTTGATCTATATTGAACGGAGGATGTATAAGTTAAATGATTCTTGAATCAATTTTGTGATTGATTTACATACTTATATAGAGGCCTGTTTGTTTTAGCTTTAAAAAAATAGATTTTTTCTTTGTATTTTTGAAAATATATTTTGTAAAAATATTTTTCAAAATATTACAAGTTTTTTTATATTCGTTTTTTTAAAATTGAAATGCTAAATTTGACATAATATAACATAAACATACATTATTGAAGATCAAAACATAGTCAAAATCGTAATTTTTTGAAAAAAAATTGTATTTTAAAAATGATTTTTATGAAAATTTATTTGAAATAGCTTCAAAATTAAGTGATTTTTTAAAATTTTGATATCCAATTTTTTTTAATAAAATGATGAAAAACTTAAGATAACATTTCAAGAATAACTATTGAAACTAAATTTTCATTTGAAGTTTCCATAAAAAATTTCTTTATAAATTTTCTTTACACAAAATTATGTAACAATATAAACTCCATTTTTAATAAGAACCATAATAAACTGACTGACTCATACTCTCTTTTTTTTTGTTATGTTGCCCATACTATCTTTATTGTAAAACATAAATAAAAATTAATCAATAATTAATGTAAATTGAATTTAGATTTGATACATCAACTTTTGCTGATTTATTTTTGTACATATTTTGACATCGGGAAAAGTATAAAGGTTTGACAACAAATGAATTCATGTGAATATATCTAGTTTCTACCGCTAGTTGGTTATTAGTCTCATGTTGATAATTGACAAATCACATTATGTGGAGAGGAAGGCGTTGAATGGTTGGAAAATAAATAGATCCCACGGGGTCTAGAAAACCTTAGCTGCTTAATCTTTGGTCGGCAAACTAAACTTACAGCCCTAAATTATGTTGTTTCATTCTCTCAATGATCCTAAGCCACAAAATCGATCAGCATCCCTTTCGTTTTTTGATAAGCCACTTTCTTAATAGATAGATATATAGTCCTTGTTATGGGTGATGCTATAGAGATGTTCTAGATTTATCTACCCACATAATTGTGAAGCACTTTTTAGAGGTTCGTGAGCAACCTAATATGTAAATTTTTGGACAAATTCAGTTATGAGTCTTTTAAGTTTCGTATTTAGAATAGTTAGGTTATTTAAATTTTTCAGATAGCAGTTAAATCTTTTAAATTTTGTAGACAACAAATATATCGTTTAAGTTTCTAATTTGTTGCACCGCTACCCTTCTAATTATATTGTTGTTGTACCGTGGTTGTTAATAATACTTAACATTGACTTCCGTCATGGTAGATATTTTGGTGAAAAGAACACATATACTGGAAGAGATTAGCTGAAAGGTTAACAATATAACAAGTTAGAAACTTAACAAGCTTATTTATTAACTAAAACACTTAAAAGAGATAACTGTTATAAACATATAATCAAACTTTAGATGCATTTAGCCTAAATTTTTTTTATCACATAGCTATCACAATTTTAAGGTATCAGAATCTTATAGCTAGAAGCGAGTGTTGTGTTATCATTAAATCTCTGTGTTTGTTTCCACAATCATATTACTTTCACCATTGCTGAATTTTCTTTTTTCTATAGATGAAGTGTCAAATATCAGATACTGACCTTTTGACTCCATCAGAACCCTTATTTGGTACAACAAAGTTTTCTTGAAAGTGTCTATTTTTGCTTGGAGATTGTTGAGAGACATGTTGCCAACAGAAACTAATTTGGCGACTCGCAGTATCATTACTCCAGAGGCTCAGTCTTGCGTGGTCAGATGCGGAGACATGGAGTTAACTCATCACTTATTTATTTCGTGTAACATCTTTGACTCTCTTTGGTCATCAATTAGGCTGTAGATTGGTTTATCATCGGTGGATCCTCAAAATCTGGCCGATCATTTGTTAGACTACTAGGCTACCACTTAGAAGGGGGGTTGAATAAGTGGCTTCGTTAACCAATGTCAATTTAAAAAAATTATTTGATTAAAACGAATGCGCGGAAGCACCACCGGATCGGTAGTCTACTTTGCACCTTTTGACCAAAGGAAATATAGTATAGCCTTGAACGAAATAGGAAAATAATCGGAATGCTTAATTCAAAATATCCAAATTCAATTGATTAACAAAAACAGTCCCAAGCAAGTTATACGATTCGATATTCAAATTCAATCACAATCAAGATAATCGCAATTGAACCTTTGTGTACACTTACGAACACAAAACTTCAATTGACTCAAAATATAAGCGAATTGCGTAAAGTAAGAATTTAAAGCGAATCGACACACAAGAGATGATTAGGGAGTTCCCCGGCTTTCGTGTCGTCCTCGCGGTCGGCCGGGTACGTCTCCCCCCAAATAACCAAACGGGTTATTTGAGAGTATTATTGATTAAAAACAGTTTGAACACAAGTGCGCAATTTACAATGAATCCAATAAACCTATATTGACTCAAAAGTAAAACTATGCTAAACCTCAATCGACGAGCGAATCTTCACCCTCTGATTCCAACGATTTTACCCGTGCAACTCCTTGCAACAATCGTCCAGCTGAGTCCTTCAATTCTTCTCGATTGATCCTTCAAGATATCGAACAATCTTGAATCCCTAGCGAGCAACCAAACCTCCTTCGCAAATCAACCCGATCACGATTCTGATTCACCGCGAATCGTACCGAACGTTATCGACCAAGCGTACAACTTCTATTGGATTGATCCCATACACAATCTTCAATTGTTGCAACTTGATGGAAGATGATGATCTTGTGAAGGATACACTTTGATCCCAATTTTTCACCCAAATTGTATCCAAAGTGTTTCTCTCAAAGCACTCTTGCTTTCTCACTGGTTCTCACTAGATTTTTCTCAGTTGTGTTACAAACAAAAGATCACACACATTGCTATTTAAAGTAAAAATAGAATGAGCAAATTTGGGCATAATTTTTCAAACATGTATCGATACAAATGATCATTTGTATCGATACAAATGTTTTGACCAACGTTAAAAATGAAATTTTTGACCTTTGTATCGATACAAACACGGGTGTGTATCGATACAAATATCAGAATCTTGAAACTCTTGACTGATATGTATCAAAGCATGCAAGCATGATTCGATACATCATCAACTCTCTGGATTTTGAGGGCATTCACATGTGTATCGATACATGCAAGCATGATTCGATGCACAGGTGACTCTCTGCCTCTGAGAAACCACTTTTGTATCGATACAGACTATGTATGTATCGATACAAAATACCCAAAATCAGATAGAAGTAATTTCAGGACATTTGTATCGATACACCAATGTATGTATCGATACAAAATACCTAAAAGTCAGTTTTTCAAGTTTTAGAAAATAGTTCTTTGTTGTCAAGTCATTTGTAATGTTGCCAAAATATGTTCAATCCTATTTTCATGTGTTTTGACAATTATTAAAACATGAGGATGAACTGGTGCACTTACATTCTCCCCCTTTTTGATAATTGTCAAAACTATGCATAAGCTAACTAAGCCTATACTTATTATGCAAATAAAAATAGCAATGTAATACAGACGCAATTAAAAACACCAAGGCTACTCAAATAAGCACGCTCCCCCTGAGTTGATGCCATAATGCGTTTTGATCATCTTTAGCTTGTGCATGCAATCTCTCCCCCTTTGACAATATCAAAAAGAAGAAGAGAGCACATTAGAAGTAACAAGTCCAAGCAATTTTTTAATCAATTGATCACATCGTGCACTTACATTTGTCGAAATGCACTTAATGATATAGTTTCCTAATCAATATAAATACATACAAAGATATGCCAAAATATATCAATGACGAATACCAAATATCATGATAAAACGTGGAATGTAGAACAACAAACCATAAACCAACTCATGAGTATTGAAACACATCGACATTCTTAAATCAACAAACATATCAAAATATGGGACGAAATAAACAAAACAATGCAACCAATGCATAATCATAAGAAATTATTCATACACCCCAAAGTATCCAAATACTAAGTCATACAATCAAAAGTAAATGTTGCCAAAAACACGACAACATTAAAATTATCCGTACAACCAAATCGAAAGTAAAAGAAGTCATAAGAAATAACATGCTAAAATAGTTCATGCGGTAAAAGGAAAATGCGATAAAACAAATTCAAATATTGTTCTCATCATTCATGTCATCCGGGTTAGAAGGAGGGGAGTTGAAGTATTGATCAATGGGAGCTTGTTGCTTTATGCATTCATCCAATTGGTTTTGGAGATGATCAAACCTTGAAACATTATAGGTATGCATATCATTAAGTCTAATGGTGACCTCATTTTGGAAATGCATTTGTCTTAAATTCATTTCTTTCATCATCTCCATGATTGCACCGTTGCTCATGAGTATTTGCTCATTTCTTTCATTCATTCAATTCTTCAAGGTTTTCAACATCAACAACATTTTGAGGAATTACCTTCTTTTCCTTACAATGTCTAATGTAGAAGTTTAGGTAATTCTCATGGACAAAATTCTCTTGCCTAAAGTTTTCTTCAATATCACTATCCCTTATGATCTTAGTCCTAGCATTATTCTTACTTCTATTGCTAGCAGCCATTATCAAAGTAAGAAACAGAGTAATGTTACCTTGTTGAGAGTTGAGAAAAAGAAGATTCCACACATACCAAAATTGAAGACCCTTGTCTTGAATGTGAAGATATTGAAGACTTGAACCACAATATTAAAGAAGGAATGTGAATGAGCAAAGAATTTGAAGGGGTTTAGTGTCAAGTTTTGTGAGTTTTGATTGAGTTTTGAGGGAGATTGAGAATTTGGGAATGAGGGTTTTTGATGAGATTTTCGTGTAGAAGAAGAAGTGTTGGGTGTTTGATGAATGAATGAGTGAAAATAGATACAAAAATCTGTTTTTACGCGTTTGTATCGATACAGATGCACGTTTGTATCGATACAAGTTGGTTTTTCTGAAACATGTATCGAAGCATGCAAGCATGTATCGATACATGAGACTGTGTCTGTCCAAACTGAAGAGTTATGTATCGATACAAGCATCATATGTATCGATACATATCAGTTAATTTTGAAAATTTGAAAAATAACCAACATGTATCCATGCAATGTTTATTTGTATCGATCCAAAATGCATTATTTTCAAGTTTTCTCAAAATACATGAACATATAAGTTTCAAACATAATTTTTATGACTTCCTAATAACATGTATGTATGAAACACATATAACAAATAAGGTACATTCTTGTATATGTGAGCAAAACAAGATACCAAAGCACATTATAACATGAGAACACATGTTAAACCATATATGCATGATAAAGCATCCACATAGTTGAATCAAAGTACCAAGATCAATCATATGAAAGAGTATATTTATGTATGCACACAAAGTCACATATATAAAAACAAGAATACACATATACGAACCAAATATGAACCTTAATATGACAATTGTAATGAGTTTTGTCAAATCCCCATTTGAAACGTATGAGTCTCAAAAACTTATCAATATCTTTGAGCAAAATTCTTGGAAATGGAGGATTAGACAACTATCAATACCAACTTCATATTAAAAAAAATATATGTATATGAAACCAAAGTACAAATGCTAAGAAAGAAAATATAAAAGCAAAGATAGAGAATAGAATCTTCCCTTAAGTGTTAGATGTAGGAAGTGATCAATTTCCATAATCTTAAAAATGTCGAGTTGAAGCTTTTCTCATCACTTTACTTCTTCATATGTCTTGAACTTCATTGTTGTCGGTGTCTCTTGTCAATGGTTCAAGACGTCTTCCCTACATACTTAGACATTTGAAATAGGTCCCCAACTCATGTTGGGTCCTAGTTGGTTAGTAGAAACATTATTGTCCAACTTAGGTAACCATTGCAATTTGCCTTTTGGTACCAAAACTTTTCGAGAATGACATTTTGCAATCGTATGACCTTTGTTACAACAATAATGACAAACAATATGAGGATTACTTTTCTTATGATCCTTTTCAACAAATTTATACTTTTTATTTCTAGGTTTGAATGATTTGTTGAATTTAGACGGATCAACCGCAAAAGTAATCTCCGGCTTGGATGGTTCTTTTAACTTATCTTGTAGCTTTCGTAAGTCTCTATGTAAGTAAAAACATCCATCACATCCGGTATTATCGTTACCACAACTATCATAAGTCACAAGAGGTTTTTGAATCAAAGACTCTTTGAGGGCTTTCAACTCATGTTCCGTTTCCGAAACTTTTGCCTCAAGGTATTTATTGACTTGCATTAAACCTTTTAGTCGTTGAAAAGCCTCTTGAGTTTCTTTCTGTAGTTTTTCAAAAGCGACTTGTAATTCATGATATTCCAAAAGAGTATATGAGCTAGAGGGATTTTGGTTTACCTTTTTAGGAGCAAGTTTCTTACGATCGTGGGATGTCAAGCACACATTTGCCAACTCATCTTCACCACTTGAGCTAGAGCTTGATGATGAAGAGGAAGATGAGTTTCCGATCTCCCATGCAACATAAGCTTTCTTTCCCTTATCCTTGCTTCCCTTTTTGAATGAAGGTGACTCTTTCTCCTTTCTCTTGAGCTTGGGACAATCCGGTTTGAAATGACCAATTTGTCCACATTCATAACATGCTCCTTTCTTTGAGTACCTAGCATCTTCATTCCTCCGACGGTAACCACTATCTTTCCGATACTTCTTAAGATTCTCATCGGAATGCCTTATCCCATTCTTTCTCACATACCTATTGTAGCGTCGAACGAAGAGCCCCATTTCCTCATCATCGGAATCGTCTTCGCTTGAGCTACTATCAACATGCTCTACCTTTTTAGACTTGGTGGACTTAGATGTGGAGGTCTTTAGAGCAATGGACCTCTTATCTTTCTCCTTTTCCTTCTCTTTGTCATTATGCTTTCCCTTTTTCTCACTTTTCTCTTGCTTTTCTAACAAGTTTAGTACTTGTTCATGTTCCGTAAGCTTGCCAAATAGAGTTGTAAGACTTAAAGTAGTGAGATCATTAGCCTCCTTAATCGCGGTGACCTTCGGTTGCCAACTCCTACTAAGACATCTTAAAATTTTGTTAGTGGCGTCTTGATTTGTGATTGGCTTTCCCAAACCGTGTAACTTGTTGGTTATTTTGATAAATCGTTGTTGCATATCCTCGATGGTTTCACCATCTAGCATATGGAACAACTCAAATTCTTGTGTCAATGTATTAATTTTGGATATCTTTACATCATTGGTACCCTCAAAGTGAGTAACCAATGTGTCCCACATTTCCTTAGCCGATTGACAATGTGACACATGATAGAATTGAACAATCCCAAGGGATGATATTAAAATATTTTGTGCCTTTGCATCGTAATTGACCTTTTTCTTTTCCTCTTCCGTCCATTGTGTCATAGGCTTATTGTCGACAATGCCATGAGGATCCGTGATAGTTGGAACAAACGGACCATTCTCAATGGCATTCCACACTTCACCATCAAAAGAATTGATGTGAATGCGCATACTACTTTTCCAATAGTCAAAATGATCTCCATTGAATATCGAAGCCCTATTATACGCCCCTTTAGGTGCAAAAGCCATGTTTTCTAATAATTGGCACAAATTACTCGGTTTAATCGTTTAAAATCGAACCGGGCTCTTGATGCCACTTGTTAGACTACTAGGCTACCACTTAGAAGGGGGGTTGAATAAGTGGCTTCGTTAACCAATGTCAATTTAAAAAAATTATTTGATTAAAACGAATGCGCGGAAGCACCACCGGATCGGTAGTCTACTTTGCACCTTTTGACCAAAGGAAAGATAGTATAGCCTTGAACGAAATAGGAAAATAATCGGAATGCTTAATTCAAAATATCCAAATTCAATTGATTAACAAAAACAGTCCCAAGCAAGTTATACGATTCGATATTCAAATTCAATCACAATCAAGATAATCGCAATTGAACCTTTGTGTACACTTACGAACACAAAACTTCAATTGACTCAAAATATAAGCGAATTGCGTAAAGTAAGAATTTAAAGCGAATCGACACACAAGAGATGATTAGGGAGTTCCCCGGCTTTCGTGTCGTCCTCGCGGTCGGCCGGGTACGTCTCCCCCCAAATAACCAAACGGGTTATTTGAGAGTATTATTGATTAAAAACAGTTTGAACACAAGTGCACAATTTACTATGAATCCAATAAACCTATATTGACTCAAAAGTAAAACTATGCTAAACCTCAATCGACGAACGAATCTTCACCCTCTGATTCCAACGATTTTACCCGTGCAACTCCTTGCAACAATCGTCCAGCTGAGTCCTTCAATTCTTCTCGATTGATCCTTCAAGATATCGAACAATCTTGAATCCCTAGAGAGCAACCAAACCTCCTTCGCAAATCAACCCGATCACGATTCTGATTCACCGCGAATCGTACCGAACGTTATCGACCAAGCGTACAACTTCTATTGGATTGATCCCATACTCAATCTTCAATTGTTGCAACTTGATGGAAGATGATGATCTTGTGAAGGATACACTTTGATCCCAATTTTTCACCCAAATTGTATCCAAAGTGTTTCTCTCAAAGCACTCTTGCTTTCTCACTGGTTCTCACTAGATTTTTCTCAGTTGTGTTACAAACAAAAGATCACACACATTGCTATTTAAAGTAAAAATAGAATGAGCAAATTTGGGCATAATTTTTCAAACATGTATCGATACAAATGATCATTTGTATCGATACAAATGTTTTGACCAACGTTAAAAATGAAATTTTTGACCTTTGTATCGATACAAACACGGGTGTGTATCGATACAAATATCAGAATCTTGAAACTCTTGACTGATATGTATCAAAGCATGCAAGCATGATTCGATACATCATCAACTCTCTGGATTTTGAGGGCATTCACATGTGTATCGATACATGCAAGCATGATTCGATGCACAGGTGACTCTCTGCCTCTGAGAAACCACTTTTGTATCGATACAGACTATGTATGTATCGATACAAAATACCCAAAATCAGATAGAAGTAATTTCAGGACATTTGTATCGATACACCAATGTATGTATCGATACAAAATACCTAAAAGTCAGTTTTTCAAGTTTTAGAAAATACTACCTCCGTCCCATATTATAAGACCCTTTTACAAAAAAATGCTGTCCCAAAATATAAGACCCTTTACAAATCTCTAGACACATTTATTACCTATTTTCTGAATATACCCCTAATCATTACTACTATTTTATCTTGAAATATGAAAAAGTAACTTTATATAGGGGTAGTTTGGTAATAGTCATACACAATTCAAACAAAATTATTACTCCAACAATTTTTCTTAATCTCCGTGTTTTTTGTCAAAGGGTCCTATATAATGGGACAGAGGTAGTAGTTCTTTGTTGTCAAGTCATTTGTAATGTTGCCAAAATATGTTCAATCCTATTTTCATGTGTTTTGACAATTATTAAAACATGAGGATGAACTGGTGCACTTACATCATTTTCTCCAGTTTACTTTTTCATCTGGTGGTCTCAGAGCACGTCGCCCCTTTCTTCAACTTATTTGGCTCTTATGCGTCTGGATTATTTGGAACGAAAGAAATCAACGATTGTTCAGAAATTCAGAAATGTCCTTACCTCAGTTGCTGGACAGGGTCAAACTCTATGCTTACTGGTGGTTGAAGACAACAAATATCAATTTAGTCTCTGTAACATCCCAAATTAATTAATAGAAGTTTATTAATTAAAAGAGCACTATTGGAGGCAAATTGAGAACATGTGAACTAGTGTGGAGAAATAATTAAGTTGCACAAGTAAGAAATTGGTTGTTAAGTGGAAAGACCTGTTGGGAATTAAAAATAGGGCATGTTATAATTGTAGTATTTATACACCTAAGCCATCCCAACTTCATTTCATTTTCCATTCCACTGAAGGATCACAATTCAGTAAGGAAAACACTTCTCACTCAAGCCCCTCCCTTCTCTCTCTCAAGCAACAACATCACCAAACACCTAACCCATTAACAATTCTATTTTAAACCAAGCTTGCAATCAAGGGAAAGAAAATCTGCAATCCTCCCCCATCCTCTCACTCTCACGCAACCACCACCATTTTCAACAACAACAACAATAACCCATATTCTTCCAATTTTAAGCTTTGAGTTGATTCCACCATTTTAACATGCAATCCACACCTTAATCCATTCTCCACCATCACTATCAGCATCAGCATCCAATTTTTGTACAAGGATTAACATGCAGTAAGTCTATATTCCACTCCAATCCATCAGAATCAAAAAGGGTATATAAGTTCATGTTTTAATCCCTTTTCTAAAACCCAATTTCGAACCCCTCTTTCTACCCTAAGAACTGACTATGTCTTGCATGTGTATGTATCTCCCAAACACGACTCTTGAGACGACTGGGAATGATTTGGGTGCTGTGGAGGAATGGAATTTTGGAAAAAAACAGCAGAACCACATTTCTTCATTCTGACACGCTCGCCCGACGAGCAGAAGTACTCGCCCCAGCGAGTTCAGCAGTTGTTGCTGCATGCATTTTCGTTCCTGTAGCCAAATTCCAAAACTTTGGTAAGTTATTCCTAACCCTCCTGATTCCTTTCTCAAGTACTGTTAGGAAAGTTTCATTCTCTTAACCTTATCAAGCCCTAGAATACTCCTAATTCCATTCTTTTCTATTTTGGCTCAAGAAACACAAGTTAGGGTTTTTCAAGTGAGTTTTGGTGAAGGAGCTTATGGCTGTGGCAGAGCATATGTTCAGGTTAAAGCTTCGTTTTCCAGGTGGGTTCTTTAGGATAGTGTAGATAGTTTCCCAAAATTATGAATTTTGCATGTTAACATAGGTTTAGGGAAAAATTGTTGTGTGAGGGGAATTAACTCCCAAATTCACCTCCATTTTGTTTCATATTATGTATTTTATCTTGCTGCACTGGTTTAAATGAGGATTGTAGGTGTTTCTCTTGAAAAATTATGATTTTTGCAAAACAGGGTGTTTTCTGCATGAACTCGCCATAGCGAGTAGCTGGCGAGCATTCATGGCGAGCTGGGTTCTGGGCTGATGATACTCGCCATGGCGAGCTTCTGCTCGCCACATCGAGTTGATTTAGGTCAGGACCTATAATCTCGCCATGGCGAGCCGGTGACTCGCCATAGCGAGCTTGTACAGAACTGACCTGCATTTTTCCATTTTCCTATCAAAGTCTCACACACTCGTTTTATATCCTCATCAGAGTCAGATAGTTTGCAGTAATATAATTAATATAATGTCGAACAGAATGTTAATCACAGATAATCGCTAGGGTATAACTTAGAATTTAATCAGGTTTGTATGCTCCCCGGGTTTTGGGAAATTATGGTAGTAAGAAATCAATTAGTATCAGTCAATCAGGTGCGATTTGTGATGTCGCTTATGGACTTCCAATGGAAGTATCCATCAGGTTATGTATTGTGAGCTGCATGCCGTGACCGAATCGGTTGTCGGATATGGCAGGCCTCTGAGACCTGCTCACCTCAGAGTGTCCTTGTGTTTAAAATGAATAAGAGTTTGTTTATCTGTGTTACACTTTTAATTATGTTATTATGTTATGTTATATATGCTAGTATGTTATGACTGATTAGGACTCCCCCGGTGTAGTCACCTCTAGGAGGGTAGTAGGACTCACTGAGGCTTAGTAGTCTCACCCCACTCCAAACCAATTTTTTTAGGTAAACAGGGTAATTGGAGCAAGGACCAGGTGGGAGTTGATGATTGGAGCTGTGCTTGGATCATCAGATCAGAAGATTTTATTTTCTTCCTTGCTTTAGTTATCTGTTTAGTATTCTTATTCATTCCTTTCCGCTGTATTATTATGTCGAACTTAACTCTTGTAGTCGTTCAAGTTGTAACTTCATTAATTATTCAGTAAATTTTCCTGTACTTAGATCCATTTATTTATGTCTTGACTAAATATTCTAGATATTTTAGTTGGGCGTTATAGTCTCTAACTACAACAGTTGGTGGTCAAACCCGCTTACTTGTTTGGGCATGGTGTAACGGTGTAACTGTGTAACTTTGTTTTCGCGATTGCTTTTTCGCTTATTGTATATGTAAACTTTTATAGTCTCTTTTGGCACATCTTGCACTGAAGGAACTACTTGATTGGTTAATATATATTTCATTTTAGCTTGTTAAATTAAAACATCATTTAAAAATTTACTCATATAAATGAGAGGTTTTCCACTCCTTTCAAAGACCAAAAATGTCTATTTATTTTACTCCCTTTGTCCCAAAATAAATGACATGTTTGACAACTATTACGTTTATTAATGTGCAACTTTGATCATTAATATATTTAATTATCTATTATTAAAAAGGGTAAATTGGTGTTTACCCCCCTGCAAAGTAGGTGACTTCTGGATTACCCCCCTGGAAAAAATTTCGTTTAGATTTCCCCCTTACAAAATATGTTTTTCTAGATTCCCCCCTCAAAATGACACCGTGGCAGCTGACTGTCATAGAATCTCCACGTGGCAAGGGGAATCTCCACGTGGTCCTGCCACGTAGGAAATTTTCAATTAAAAAAAATAAAAAAATGCCACATAATTTAATGAATTTTTTTTTACTAAAATTTATTAATTATGTTTTTTCAATTAAAAAATACAAAGTTGATGTGTTTTTTTTTTGGGTATTCAAAGTTGATGTGTTCTAAAGTTGTGAAATCTAATCAAAGTTGAATTATTTAAACCAGAATTGCAAACAGATTCAGTCACACAAACAAGTCTCAAGAAAATAGTATAAAAAATGAAAGGGACCAAATTTAATAAATTTTCACCAATCTCATCATTCAAAGAAACAATGTGAAGAACAATGTATTCACATTACTAACAGAATAACTAACAAAACCTAAAATTCTCAATCATCAACCTCTGAAACTAAAAATTGAAACTAAATTTGTTAACTCCATCTACAAAATTAAGTTTCATCTAAGAATTCATTCATTTAACATCTAAGAATTCATTCATTTATTCATTCTCAGCAGCAGCCTTAGAGGAAGAACCAGCTTTTTTTGGAAGCAACATATTGTGAATATTTGGCATCACACCACCATTAGCAATGGTAACATCACCAAGAAGCTTGCTCAATTCTTCATCATTCCTAACAGCCAATTGAATGTGTCTTGGCACAATTCTTGTTTTCTTGTTGTCCCTTGCAACATTTCCAGCCAACTCCAAAACCTAACCACAAAAACAAAAATCGCACAAATCGAAATCAAAACCCTAATCAACTCAAATTACACCAAATCAAATTCAAATTCAACGAAATCTCATGTGAATTAATTCTAATTTATTCAAGAACGGTGAATTTGATTTAAATTTGGGGAAAAAGGAAAACTAATTGAACTACGAACCCTAGATCTTGATTCATTATACATGTATATGAAATTGAAAAAGAATAGAGGAATTGAACGGAAATTACCTCAGCAGCGAGATATTCAAGGACGGCGGCGAGGTAAACAGGAGCACCGGCACCGACACGTTTGGCGTACTTTCCGGCCATGAGAAAACGAGCGATACGGCCAACGGGAAAGCAAGAAACAACAACGACGGGAAAGCAAGAAACAACAACAACGAATGGAAGAATAGATGGAGTGGAAGAAGAGATCGAACAAACTTGATAGAGATGGAGTTGAACAAATTTGATGCAGTGTTTGGTGGATGGAGAAGAAGAGGAACGTGTTCTGGTTTTAAACAAAACCAAGTTCATTTTGTATTTTTTAATTGAAAAAACATAATTAATAAATGTTAGTAAAAAAAAATTCATTAAATTATTTGGCATTTTTTTATTTTTTTTAATTGAAAATTTCCTACGTGGTAGGACCACGTGGAGATTCCCCTGGCACATGGAGATTCTATGACAGTCAGCTGCCACGGTGTCATTTTAAGGGGGGAATCTAGAAAAACATATTTTGTAAGGGGGGAATCTAAACAAAATTTTTTTCAGGGGGGTAATCCAGAAGTCACATACTTTGCAGGGGGGTAAACACCTATTTACCCTATTAAAAATTATAAAAAATTATATATTTTAAAAATATTCATCGAGACAAATCAAACAACATCTCATATGATAATATTTGCATGTAGATATTAGTAAGTCGGTCAAATGAATTACCCTAAATCAAAATTAAATCTGTTATGAAACTAATCTAAACATGACTAACAATATAGAACAATATAGATGAAGGAGAGAAAGAGAGAATAGAGAAATAGTAGAATATGTATTATTCTCTTCAAGTGTGTATTTATATTGTAGCATAAGCTCTATTTATAGGACAACATATTGGGCCAATGAAATGGGCCATGACTAATGGACATCCACCTACAATTATTCATAACACTCCCCCTTGGATGTCCATGAAGGATATGCCTCGTTAAAACCTTACTAGAGAAAAACCCAATGGGAAAAAATTCTAGTGAAGGAAAAAGAGTATATTATCCTTTGTGTAGGAACTGCCTCATTAAAAACCTTACCAGGAAAACCCAGTGGGACAAAACCATGGTGAAGGGAAAAAGAGTGCAGAACATATTTTTGTCTCCCCCTCATAAAGACAATTATATATGAGGTGAAGAAAAACCAAATAAGCTCTTTAGGAGTCCTGATGATATTTTTTATCATCAACATAAACATTAAATATAAAAAAGTCATTGCCAAATATTTTCTTAAAAATGAACAAATCGTCATTTTAATATTTCTCATTTAGAAATATTCAACAAGAATATTGACAAGGTGCATATATATTGCTAGAGTATATAAGGAGACTTATTCATATCTATCAAGTGGTCTCTTCAATAATCTAATTTATATGTCTCATAAAAACTAAATCTTTCAGGGATTCTCATTTATTCATCATTATTAAGTAAGTCATTCCAGTGCGTGAAAACGTATCTTTCACATATTTCACATAAAGTGAGTATTTCATAAGTTATTCAACTTAATTAATTACAGAGGTTTTTGAATTGACTTCAGGTGAATATGCCTCTTGAAAATCAATAATAGACATTTATCAATATCCGTGGATAACAAGTCAAACTCTAAATTTTCTTTTCACGTGAAAAATTATTCATATCTAATTATTTCCATCTTTAGGTGTACTGCTGGTCCAAAAATCTCTCGCTTTGCAAAGCTATTTTAATTTTGTTTAACTTGCGTCTATTTATTTATTAAATTATTTCATTGTCTATAATCCTTAATAGACTTTGATCCATGATCCTCATTATTATTTGCCACATATAGCGCTTTATTTTGTGCAAAAATATTGTCAACGTTGACCTCATCTCGGTTCAATCGTATTTCATTCATGACATAATTTCTATAAAAAAAAATTCATTAAATTATTTGGCATTTTTTTATTTTTTTTAATTGAAAATTTCCTACGTGGTAGGACCACGTGGAGATTCCCCTGGCACATGGAGATTCTATGACAGTCAGCTGCCACGGTGTCATTTTAAGGGGGGAATCTAGAAAAACATATTTTGTAAGGGGGGAATCTAAACGAAATTTTTTCCAGGGGGGTAATCCAGAAGTCACATACTTTGCAGGGGGGTAAATTATCAAGATGATAATAATAATAATAATTTATTTCAAATTATTTCATTTGAACTTCTAGTTCATATTTTCTGCTGCTTATTATCTCCCCCTAATATTGGGAAAACTAATTCACCAATTGATAATCAGCCTAATGGGCTATAAAAAAATCTCTAATTATTGGCTCAAGACAATTTATAATAGTTAGAGATTCATATCAAAATTATTTTCCCAATATTCTTTTACTACCCATTTAAGTGCATTGCATTGGAGCAATTGAGATGTACACAACACATCCAAGAATGCTTATATGGGAAATTTGTTTTATAAACCAAAATTCAAATAAATTAAGGGAGAACTTATTTATTTAATAATTGTTGGCATGATGCAATTCAATATCTTAACATTCATGTTTGAATGTTCCCAAAATATAAATTAGAAGATATAATCTTATAATTAAGTATCAGTTATGCAATTAACTTTAGACGTCTAAAGGATGGATCTTCAAGTCCATTTTTTTTTTGTTTGAACATACAAGATGTTTCATATCAATTTCAACTGGCATGCGATACTTATCAAATACTTTTTATAAGAATTGTAAAATGAGCTCTTAGTCAAATTTGTAAAAGAAATAATCTCACAAACTTCTGGTTGTAAGTTGATGACTGTAAGTTGATGACAAACATACATGTGACCAATTAGTCGATGCATCAATTTAAATTATGAAAATCTAATTGATCCACATGATCATGATCGGTGTATTCATTTACAAATATCAACGTTTGTATATTCTAAAATAAAAGATGCTCATTTATTTAATTTATCAACTTTCTTTGAAAATTAGTAACATGTAAATATTAGAGTGAAGGAACTTCAGGCCATTCAATACATATTAATAAAAAATTGCATCATAATAAATCCGGGATGACCTAACCGGTCTTGCCAATGATAAATTTAATATAATTTGTAAACTTCTGGTTTACAATAACTTGTGCTTCAATTGCACTAGTATATTTATAAGTGTAGTATAAACTTCAGGTTTATAACTTTTTCAATACACTTATTTTATTTAAAATATGTGCCATAATATATGTAGAGATATTCAACATCTCTTCATTTCTTATTTCAATATGATATTTGTTTAGACGAACATATCTATAGTAATGAAAAAGGCACAAATATAGTAATGAGTAGTAAATCAATAGTAATGAATTATTAGTAATGAATTTGATTATAGACATATTGAAGGAAATAATTGGCATCAATAGTAATGAATAGCATATCAATATTAGCAAGAATGATCATATATTAATCATGATTATGAAGACAATTAAATGATATAACCCATATCCTTTATTTTAAATGATCATGCACTCGAAACTCCAATGTAATATATTTCAGATCAATAAAATTTTATAAATCATACATACTATTTTTCAATGGAGTAGTTAGACAATCAAATTGTCAAAAAATATATTTTTAAAATATACATGTCTTAAATATATAAAGATTTAAAAAGAGATTTTCTTAAGTAATTTTGTAGGTTCAAATTCCATATGATTTTTACATTAATCAATCACCAAATATATAAAGATTTTAAACTGATAATTTATTTCCAAAAATCAACCAAATATTCTTAACTCAATTATATAAGAAAATATGTTGATCATAAATCAAATCATACTATTTAAGGACCACTATAAAGAAATACCCAATAAATTGATTGAATTAAAAAAATAACCGTAAAAAGCAATTGATTAGAATCAAATAAATCAAATCATATATACTATTTATGGTGCCACTAATCATGTTGCATGTTTTGCTTTTAGTCATAGTATATGGCCTTAATTAGTGACTATTCCCAATAGCCTCAATTAGTTCGGCAGAAACTATTACGACATATATAAAATTATTATACTCAGGACGAGTAATCATCATAAATCAACCTCAAAATGCCATAGAAAAATAAAACCAATGCTAAAATTAAGAGCAGCAAGAGGAGATAAAATAAATATAGTAAAATATGGAAAAATTCAAAATATCAATCAACTTTTCTTTTGTTCAATCACAAATATGACTAATCTTTCAACATCTCTTAAAATTATTTCTCTAATTTGCTACTTCAGGAGCATAATGAAGAAATGTAACTAATATTTCTTTGGTCCAATTTATACTAAATATTATGTCCAAATAAATAGTTGTGACCATTCAAGACTCCATCGTCATATTATTTCAAAAACTCAATAAGAGGAATGTAATAGTAAATATTACTATATACTTCTTTGTGATCATTCACAAATTTCATCCACATATATATTTTATTGGAAAAGTATTGAGTCTCTTATATTTGCCATTCCTTTTCTTCATTACTAACCGATCATTCTTTTAGCAAAAATGCTATAATATTAATTTTAAGTTCTTTAAGAACTATATAAATGACTTTTATAAACAACGATCAAGAAAGTAATTTTCTTTGAGCAATCATTTTGAGATGTTTTGATATTAAACTTTTTGTTCTTCAGGAACTATATTACAAATCATTTTCATAGTGTTCAAGAGCAATTCATTCTTTGCACAATCCTTCAGGGATGTGCAATATTAACTTTTTAGTTCCCCAAGAACTATGTTCATATGCTCAAAACAATTATATAATTCATTCTTTGAGAAGTCTTTTGCTTCAATATTAATTTTTTTTTCTCTATAGTTCTTCGGGAACTATATCACAATTGATCTTTAATTATAAACAAAAACAAAGATCAATATTTGAGCAATTCTTCAAGAATGCTTTAATGTTGAATTTTTCTAGAATTTTTCAAGATTAAATATGATTAAATTGCAATAATATAAATAAAATAAATCTAATAGTAAAATAAGAAAGAAAGACTATCTTTGGCAAATCATTCTCAGCTTGACATGTGGCACCCTTTTACCTTCTTGCCCTTCACTGTTCCTTTTAATTACATGTTTGTTTCCCCCTCTTTCTTCTATTTTGAATTCAAATTTTAACTTTTCACATATATTATATATTTTTTCTCACTCTTACTACTTCATTTTAAAATTCACATTCAACACATTTTCTTTATTTCATTCTCTTTCTCTCTAACTTTATTCTTCTTTTCTCTCATCAACCCTTCAACTTTTGCTAATCTAATGAATGATTTTTTTTTTTTAGAATGATCAAAAAATTTCTTCTCTTCTGCATGCGCATAAGTACAATCTTTTTTCTCATTTTATGTTTAGTTTTTCTCATTTGATGTTCATCTTTTTTCTCATTTGATGTGATTTCATATGTTCTAATAATAACTCTTCATCTTATATTTGCAGATTTGTTAGAGAAACTATAACAAAGAAGAAACTTTATTTCTTCAAAGAATGGTAATGTCTCTCCTTTAACTTATTTCAAATACTATGATAAATACATCTCTCTCTTTATTTTGTTTTCTTCTCAATCTAACTTTCTTTATTCTTCATTTTGTATTTTCACCACTCTTTATCTTCATTTTGCACATGATTAAATGATATTCTTATATCCCTACAAAAAGCATTAGTAAGTAGAGTTAAAAAAATGACAACTAAAACATAACTATTATTTTTCTTATTCAAAAATGGAAATGTTTTTTGTAAGTGCATGAATGTTCTTATCTCTGCAACTTTATGATGATAAAACAAAACTAGAGTTTTTTTTTTTTTTGACTCAAACAAAACTAGAGTTAGATTTTGGTAAAAAGAAAAACTTTAGATCTAGAAATATAAACAATACTAAAGTTTCTCTATTAATTTTTTCAAATGTATAAAGGGGGAAAAAAAAACTACCTTAATCTATCTAGAAAGAGGGAAAGAAGAAAGACAATTAGTTCCAAAACAAACTACTTACTTTATTTGTTGATTTTTTTTTATTTTTATTTTTTTACAGGAAAATGGAAGATCAAGTAGGATGAAAAAGAAGCAAGTTTTGTTAATCTTTTTCAAAAGACTTCAACAAATCTATCCAGAAATGCAGTAAATTAAAAATTCCCAAAAATTCCCAAAAATAGATTACAAACAAATAATAAAATATATATACATACTGACTTTGTAAAAAAAGTAGTGTGAATTTGGGATTCAGATCTTGAAAAAATATACATCAAATTTACAAGACTCAGATACAAAATTACATCCGAAACAAATGGAAAAATAGCTTTCCAAAATCATCATTTTTTCTAGATCAAACAAAAACTCCATATCCAAACAAAATATATGAGAGAAGTGGAGAGCATGACACCATAGAATAGACACCATATCAAACTTTCTTCTTTATTATTAAAAAAAAAATAGTATTTAAGAAAAGAGAAGATAAGTTTTCAATGTTTTATGTAAACAACAAACAAAATCGGAGAAGAAGAAGAGATTTAGTTGATGAAACAAAATCAAAATCTAAGGGTAGGAGATTTCGATCTACAAGAAAAAAGAGGAGACAACGAACTCAACTTTTTTCTTATGTTCTTCACTGTGAATCTAAACTTCTTCTTGATGTGTGAGGAAAAGCTTATCACTTTCTTCAACTAAAATTAAATAAATAAATTGGTGAAATTGCTCATAGTTGAGTCTTGTGGTAGAGGAGGCTACTACCTTTAGATGGGATGTAGCGATTTTTTTTTTAAACTACACCTGACAGAAAAAAATAATCCCAAACTACACTAACTTTTAAAAAAATTTCGAAAATACACTATTTTTTGGTGTGAGGGGGACGCGCCATCCCCAATGTAGCGTCCACAGGAAGGACGCGCCACCCAGAGTGTAGCGTCCATAGGAAGGACGCGCCATCCCCATGGTAGCGTCCACTTCTGGCTTTTTTTTTGTTTTTTCGTTTTTTAGAATAGGCAACGGTTTTTAACCGTTGTCTTAGAGCTTAAAAGTGTTGCCTTTGATATAACGCAACGGTTTAAAACCGTTGTCTAAAACGTTCTTCAAAATTTGTATTATTAAATCTCACAAAAATGTGTCAAAATAAAGAGTTAAGTTCTAACGAATGTGTAAGTATGAAAAACTAATTTTTACATTCATTTTTACTACTTGATCATTAATTCTTTCAAATCAAAATATGTATGATAATTGAAATTCAAATAACACTTTAGAGAACACTTTAAAAGGGACAATTTTATGGAAGGAACAACATATCATGCATATTTTGTTTTGAAAGAATTAATGATCAAGTAGTAAAAATTAGTTTTTCATATTTACACATTCGTTAGAACTTAACTATTTATTTTGGCACATTTTTGTGAGATTAAATAATACAAATTTTAAAGAACGTTTTAGACAACAGTTTAAAACCGTTGCGTTATATCAAAGGCAACGCTTTTAAGCTCTAAGACAACGGTTAAAAACAGTTGCCTATTCTGAAAAACGAAAAAAAAAAAGAGCCAGAAGTGGACGCTACCATGGGGATGGCGCGTCCTTCCTATGGACGCTACATTCTGGGTGGCGCGTCCTTCCTGCGGACGCTACATTGGGGATGGCGCGTCCCCCTCACAATAAAAAGTAGTGTATTTTCGAAATTTTTTTAAAAGTTAGTGTAGTTTGGGATTATTTTTTTCTGACAGGTGTAGTTTAAAAAAAAATTCGGATGTAGCAAAAGAAAGTAAAAAATCACATGATGACTTTGGGAATCATGAATAAATTAATGATTTTTAAAATATAAAATATTGAAAGTTGTAGTAATATGAAGTAGAAAAAAGCAGAAAAGGCACTAGACTTGGTCAGAAGATGTGAAAGCACAGCTGTAAATATAATTAATAAATCCACAAGACATTGTTGGAGGGTATTCCGCAATCGGCGTGCAGATCTATATAAGGTGCTTTTAATATCAGACGGCAACAATCCTGTTCGTTGATAGATAAACATTATACTTTCTCACTGTCATTTAGGCTTTGTTTGGATTACAAAGGAAAGTTGAAGGAAAGAAAGTGAATGGAAAGATTCTTAAAGGAAAGAAAGTGAAAAGAAAGTGAGTGGAAAGTAAGATGATTTTAAGATTGTTTGGTTGAAGTGAATGTGAGAGGAAAGAAAGAGTTTATTTTAGAAAATGACATTAACACCCTTAAGCAAAAATTGCATTTTATTAGTTTTATTACTAATTTTAATAATAATACAAATCTACATTGATATATAAAAATAATTTGATCCTCTAATACAATAGCAAAAAAAAATTGATCCTTGAATATAAATAATAAAATACAATAAAAAGGTGTAATTGAATTAAAAAAAAAAAGTTAAAAAACGCAGCCCAAAGTTGAAGCAATATAAGACAAAAAAGTGGTGCAGAAAAAAAATAAAAGATAATAGTGGGCATTTATAAGTTATAAGGTTATTTTTGTCATAACAAATAAATATCACAACTTTGTTCACTTTCCGCCCATTTCAGCGAGGAAAGTTTTTTCTGGTGGGACCCACTAAATTTTATCAATCCTTCCTCTTTCTTTGGACAACCAAACGATGGAAGGAACCACAATCCTCTTACTTTCCTTCCTCAGACAATCTTTCCTTTGTCTTTCCCTTGTTCCAAACGTACCATTAATTATGCCTGGGATGGTTTAAGCCTTTTCAAACTTCCAGATCATTTGTCACCATTCAAGATATAATTAACTTACCATTAAACTGTTTACAATTTTATTATGATAAATAATTCAATATATTAAAATATTTAAAATAACAATAAATCTCGTGCAGCATAAAATATGGTACTAATTCGACTTAAAATATGGAGAAATAATAATTATAATGTACAAAATAAATCAAACTTTGACAAAATATGCTATTAGATACGAGACAAATTATAACTGATAAAAAAATGACTATATTTAAAAATGACTATAATTTAAATCACAGGATAACATGTTTTAAAGATGGATATTTAAAAATAGAGAAAAAAGAAGGAAATATACGACTATGTCACAATCATGTTTTCCGCCACATTATACATAGGAAGATGATCTATGACGTAATATAAAAGAAGGAAGTATACGACTATCTCACACTCGAAATAAACTACAATCTTTTGTGCAAAAATTTGCTTTCGATTCTCATTTGACATTTTCTAAGTTCAGAGTTTATCAAGAATTTATGTCAGATATATATATATATATATATATATATATATATATATATATATATATATATATATACTAACAATATGGACTCTCATTTTATCAAAAAAAAAAAAAAACAATACGGACTTTCATACTATTTTACTTAGGGGTGTCAAAATGGATGGATTGGATGGATTTGGATTGGATTGTTAATGGATGGATCAAAATAATCCATTTATCCATTAACAATCCATCAAAATTTTATCAAAAGAATCCAATCCAATCCATCCATTAGAGATAAAATCCAATTCAATCCATCCATTATGAGATTTTAAATGGATGGATATCCATCCAATCCATCAACTAAATTAAATTAAATTTTTTATTTTCTAAAAGCATTTTAAATAATTAATAAAATAGATTTATTTTTTGAAATAGTAAAAACAGATTTTTATTAGTGAGCCCAAACAAAATTTTTTTAGTGAGCCCAAACAGATTTTTTTTTTCCCTAAGCCCAAATAGAGTTTTTTTAACTTTCTCCAAACAAAATAAATAATAATATTTTAATAATAAAATTAGGTGGTGGTGGTGGGTGGCCGGACCACCACCGGACGGCGGCGGAGCTCCGGCACCGGTGGCGGTACCCAGATTTTCCGGCGACTCGCGGTGGTCCGGCGGCGGCGGTCGGTGGTCCGGCGGCGTATCTCCGGCGTTGACCGGTGGCTCCGGTGTGGACTTCATCAATTTTATTTTAATATATTTTTATTAGATTATTAAATTATATTATATTTATATTAATATAAAATCTGGATTTTTAAAATAAAAAGAAAAAAAGAAAAAAATTGGAACTGTTTAAAAAATTCCTTTTTTATTCATTTTTTTTTTTTAGGCTAAGTATTATTTTCAGTTTTTTTATATTATTAATTTTAGAAAAAAAACAGTTTTTATTAAGTTTTTTATTGGTTTGTTTCCAACTTTTATATAATTGTTGACAATCAATTATTTATGTTTTATTTTTACATAAATTCATTGTACTATAAAAAAATTCAAAAAAAAACCAATAATAAAAATTAGATTAAAAAAAGTAATCGCTTCTTTTTTTTTATTTTTTTATATATGATAATCTCTTTTTGTTTGTTTGACATAAGATAATCTCTTATTTTTATATATGATAATCACTTTGTCTGTTTTTTGTTTATTTTATTATTATTATTATTATTATTTATTTTTTAAAGAATTTTATTATTTTTTTAAAAAAGTGATAATCCATTAGATTTGAAATTAATAATGATCAATTATCCATTGGATTTTAAAATTAAGGTGGATGGATTGGATCCATCCATTAACCAACATTTTTACTAATGGATGGATTGGATGGATAAATTTTTAAATGGATTGGATGGATAATGGATAAACGGATTTTTTTGACACCCCTAATTTTACTAAACAATATACGAGATACGCCAGACATTTATTAAAGTTTAAGTTTGTCACGGGATAACATATTTTAAAGATGATATCTATTAATTTGTAATTGTAAATATAATAGTTTAATTGATGTAAAGTTAGCCAGCTAATCTAAAGGCTAAGAGGCAAAATGAGTGATTGGACTTATTTGCAAGATTTGATATTATTTTACAATAGAGTAGGAGCTATGGTACTAATTTACTTAAATCCAAGATGTGATTGTCAGGTTTGTAAATTAGTTTACATAAAATGTTATTTTTGAAAAGAGAAGATTAAAGATGATTGGACGGTTAGAACCAAGTTGAGGAAAATGAACAGATTTTCAATTTTTGGAAGGGTGTGCTTGGTTGTGAGAAGAAAGTGAGAAGAGAGAAATAAGTGAGAGAGAATTTAAGAAGAGAGAAAGAGATAAGAAATAGAGTAGATTTGATGTGTTGGTTGGTATAAAAGAAAGATAGAAGAAATAGAAGAGAAAGAAGTGTTTCTTATTTTTGAAAGTACCAAAATGTCCCTATAATTAAAATACCTTCCAAAAAAATAAAAGAATAATTTGAAAAAGTTAAAAAGGACAATAATGGAAATAGCATAAAAATGTAACGTTCTCTCCACTTTCTTCTCACTTGTGGGATGATTGAAAAATAATAATTTCAGTAGCTTATAGTATTTTTGTAAATTACGATAATATAACAGTTTTGAGGAGTAAATGTTTGTTGGAGTTAATATAATATATTGCATTTTAAATTGTTTAAATTGAATGGTAAAGTGTATAGATTGTACATTGAATAATAAGAAATATATGATTAACAATATGGACTTTCATAATTTACTAATTAACACCTGACAGCAGTGGCGGAGCTAGAAGAAAATGTTGGGGAGGGCCGTAACTGTGCTAAAAAAAATTATGGCGCTAAACATATGTAAATCATTAATTTTTACAAATCTTAATAACATATTAAATGAAAAAGAATTCAAGAAAATTAACACTTTCTACTTATACTTTTATTCAAAATCAAGTGAAACTCGAAAAATTATAAATACTATAACGTTGTAATTTTGATAAACTTAGTCTCCAAATTACCAAAATATTGATTTGGAGAAAACTTTTAAAACATCGTCAACGATACAATTTGATTTATCTAATATTTTATATGTATATATTGAACTTTCCTTTAAAGAAAATAATAATTTGACTTATTATTATATTTCTTATTTTTTTACTATTGTTTGTAAGGGCAACATAGCATATCTATTGAAAAATTCAATAAAAAGTTTATTTTGCAGCCAAGAGGACTTGAACTAGAGACCTCTTAGCTAGTGGGAGCACTCATTACCACATGGCTGGATACAATCCTATGTTAAAAATTTCAGGTTACATGAATATATAATATAATTTAACTATAAAAAATGAAAAAAAAAATAAGTTGGGGCGGGCCATGGCCCTGTTGGGTGCACAAAGGGCTCCGCCCCTGCCTGACAGTTGATCCACCAAATTCTTAAAGGCCACGGAATTAAAGAGTGAGATTTGAAAGCCTTTACCACTAGATTTGAGATAAACTATACCTGACAAAATAATTCAAAATAACTATTATATATACTAAATAAATCACGCACGAGACAAAATACAATATTGGTTCGGATAAGGAAAAATAATAATTATATTGTACTAATTAAATAAAACATTGACCAAATATACTATAAAATATGCGACAAATTATAAATGATAAAAATTTCTAAATAACTAATTAATATATCATGTGCTTGACAAAATACGATACTCATTCAATACGGAAAAATAACAATTCTAATGTACTAACTAAATCAAACGCTGAAAAAATATGCGACAAATTATAAATGATAAAAATTTCTAAGTAACTAATTAATATATCATGTGCTTGACAAAATACGATACTCATTCAATACGGAAAAATAACAATTCTAATGTACTAACTAAATCAAACACTGAAAAAATATGCTATTAGATACGAGACAAATTATATCTGATAAATTCATTAAAAATAACTAATAAATCATACGTATATGTGGGACAAAATAAGATACTGATTCATATATTGGTAAAAATTTCAAAATATTTATAATCTACTCAATAAATCAAACACGGACAAAATATGCAATCAGATGTGAGATAAATTGTAATTTATAAAAATTTCAAAATTATTATTATATATACTAAATAAATCATGTATGGGACAAAATATAATATTGATTCGAATAAGGAAAAATAATAATTATATTGTACTAAATAAATCAAACACTGACCAAATATACTATAAAATATGCGACAAATTATAAATCATAAAAATTTCAAAATATGATACTAATTCAAATACGGAAAAATAATAATTATAATGTACTAAGTAAATCAAATATTGACAAAATATGCTATCAGATACGGGACAAATTATAACTGATAAAAATTTCAAAATATCTAATTATTATATCATGTGCAAGACAAAATACGATACTCATTCAATACACTAAAATAACAATTCTAATTTACCAACTAAATCAAACACTGAAAAAATATGCTATAAAATATGCGACAAATTATAAATGATAAAAATTTCTAAATAACTAATTAATATATCATGTGCTTGACAAAATACGATACTCATTCAATACGGAAAAATAATAATTCTAATGTACTAATTAAATCAAACACTGAAAAAATATGCTATTAGATACGAGACAAATTATAACCGATAAAAAATTAAATCAAACAGTAAATTATTAATATATTAAATCAAACACTCACAAAGTTAAATAAGGACAACTTTAACTATCTTTGACTAGAATGTGTATCAAAACATATAGGTTATGTACATTATTTTGTTAATCTATGGACTACTTTAACTGCAGTTGTTCATTAATTCCAACTTTATGTAACATATTGACAATCTAATTCAAGTTTTAAGTTAACCAATTTTATGTTATTGACCAATATTTGTATGATTAGATTTGAAATCTACTTATGAATGCTTAGCTATAATTACATTTTTACCTCCACTTATAATTATAATTATAATACATTTGTTAACCTTATTTAACTTTAATTTGTTCTTATAATTTAATCAAATAATTTTTACTATATATAACTAAAACGTTTTATTTTAAAATATTTATATTAAAATTAACACATAATAATATCAATTTCAATTAAATAAATAACACATTTTACAAATTTTTTTTTACACTAAGCAATACCACCGCGACACAAGACCCCCCCAAATGGAAGCGCCGAAGGCGCGACCCGTGCGGACGCACGGGTAATCAGCTAGTGACTATATAAAAGAATATGATCATGCAATATAGTATCTAAAAAAAATGACAATAATAACAAGATTGAAATTCTTTATTAACTTTTATAAGATATTATTAAGACTCATGGAGACCTTTTTTTTTATTTTTTTATTTTTTTTTATGAAGTCAAAGGTAACTAGAATAATAAAATTAATTTGGTCATATATATTTCTTAACCTATTGCTTAGATGGCATCTACTCAGCCAAAGCGGGATACTCTTGGATTAAAAACTTAACAACAACAGGTTTGAGTGATGATCCTCCCTCTTGGAAGTGGCTGTGGAGACTTCCGGCTCCGGAAAAATATAAATTCTTCTGCTGGACAGCTTGTCATAATTCCCTCCCTACAAGAATGATGCTACATAAGCGTGGCATGTTAAACATTGATACTTGTCCCCGTTGTTCCACGTGCCCGGAAAGCATCTTGCACTGTTTGAGGGACTGTCCTTTCTCAAAGAAGATATGGTTGTCGCTTGGATTTGAGAACATAAATTTTTTCCTAGATCAAAACATCTTTTCTTGGATCAGACGAGGCACAACTTGTGGCAATACGCATGTGTTTATGGCGGCATGTTGGTGGTTATGGAGAGCGAGAAATACCTTGTGCATGGCTAATGAGGTTATCTCCCTCTATGAGGTGAAACTTCAGATTTTTAATTCTACAAGTATTAATTCCAAAGTCTTCGCTACTCCCCCGGCTGATGCGGAAATTGATCAGTGGGTATCTTGGCATCCGGGCCAGGAAAAGGCGGTGATCCTCAATGTTGATGGCAGCAGTTTAGGAAATCCAGGGCCTTCGAGATTTGGAGGAGTCTTGAGACAAGACAATGGGAACTGGATTTTTGGGTTTGCAGGGACTGTGGGAATTTCTACAATTCTTCACGTGGAGTTGCTTGCTATTTATCACGGTTTGAAGGTGGCCTGGGACCAAGGGTACAGAAACATCATCTGTTATTCTGACTCAACTCTATCTATTCAGCTTGTAGAAGGCGAAGTCAACCCTTGGCATCACTACGCTTCTATTTTGGCCAACATAAAAGCCTTGGTGAAGAGGAACTGGAGTACTTGTTTCAAGCACACAATGAGGGAAGCCAACTCTGTGGCAGACCTTCTAGCAAAGACAGGGGCAGCAGGCACGCACGCTTGGACTGAGATCAGAGAACCTCCCTCCGCGGCTATTCCCCTCCTTCAAGCTGACGCCGCTCGGGTTATGTTTGCAAGGAGATAGTTGTTTCTTTTTATTCCCGTCATTCTATTTTCTTTCTTTTTCCTTTTCTGATTGTTTTATCCCCTCTTACCAAAAAAAAAAAAAAAATGATCAAATAAAGGAATGAAATAAAAGGCATTTAATTGTTTTTAATGGGATTTATTAGTCAAAATTAACATTTCAATGACATTAGTATGCGTACTATAAACTAACCAATCAGGTAAATTAAAAAGGCATCACAATCATAAGTAATATAATGATTAAAAATTGGCATATAATAATCATAAATTGCCACATATATATAAATGGAAAATCATAAAGCATGGGTATATATATATACGAATGACATATATAAATAATATATAATAATTAAAATAAATTGCAATAAAATTGATTAGTCTATCCGTTAGGGATGACTAAAAAAATAAATAAATGAATTGATCGATATAAGTTCTTCCGGAACTATATATATAACATAAGAATAATTTTTTTGTGCAATCCTTCAGGGATGCATATATATGTAAAATTGAGTTTTCAAATTCTCCGGGAACTATATAATAAAATTAAAAATAAACATATTTATGTTCTTTTGGATGATCGAAGTATCGATGTTTCACCATACATGTGTCGGTCACGAAACTCAAACAATATCGAACATCAAAATGCATAAAGACATCAGGATTCATATTTTAAAATTTCATCATGCTATGAATCTTCAGGATTCATATTTCAAAAATTTCACCACGATGCTTCTGGATCGTAGACTATAATTATTCATGATTATATTTCAAAAATTTAACCATGGTGCTTCTCGACCATAGGTTGTAAATCAATATTTTAAAAAAAAGAATAAAGATCTAAACAAAATAGAATTATAAAACTAATATATATATAAAATAAAAGAGAAGTGAAAGACTTACAAATTTTAGAGAGAATTGTTTATGAGAGACTATCGTGCTGATAACGTGTTATGAAACTAATCTAAACATGACTAACAATATAGAACAATATAGTTGGAGGAGAGAAAGAGAGAATAGAGAAATAGTAGAATATGTATTATTCTCTTCAAGTGTGTATTTACATTGTAGCATAAGCTCTATTTATAGGACAACATATTGAGCCAATGAAATGAGTCATGACTAATGAACATCCACCTACAATTATTCATAACAAAATCATTTATTTTGGGATTAAAGGAGAAAAAACTTTGCGTCAGGTGCCATGATACATAGCACGACCCATAACAAGGGAAGAGGTCCGCCCAACACAAAATACTAATGTCCATGCCAATATGCGTATAATTAAAGCAGCCAATCACGGTAGTATAGTACTCCGTACTTACATAAATTAATTAATAATTATTTCATTTAATATTTCAAACTGAAAGAAGAATAAATAAATGAACCTAGCAAAGAAATTGAATAAAAGAGGAATAGAACAAATGAAAGAAAATTATGCTGAATGGAATATCCCCTTGCAATTTCTCTTGTTTGTCATTTTCGGAATTCCTTTGTTAGAACCCAAATCTCACAAGGGAAAATTTACGCCTGTTTTCTTCATGAATGTTTTTTATTCATTATTTTAAAATAAGATGATATATACCACCAAAATTTACGCACAATTATGAATTTTATGTTTCTATCATTTAACCTAGAATGAAATGAGAGTGTCGACCTAATAACTTATCTTTGATATTTGTAAGTTGAATTAGAATTATGGATTAATATAATATTTTTTCTTTAACTAAATAATTGGTTTTAAGTGATTACCAAGTTTTCTCTAGATTTTAAATAGTAAATTTTTATGATAATTTTATGAAAAAGTGTAAAACAAATATATTAAAAATTAAAATATTTAACTTTTAAATAAAATAATTTTCTTAATTAATATCTTTAAATAATACTTCAGAGACGGGCAAAGTTATTGTCCATAAAGACAATCTTTATGGACCGTCCATAAACCAATCAAAACACAACAATTTTACTCATGCGCCTCATATTTTACTTGCGCGCCCCCACATTACTCACGCACCCCCCAAATTTCTCGCGCGCCCCCAACTGACTAGCGCCCCCATATTTCTCATGCACCCCCCAAATTACTCATGCACCCCCAAAAATTTCTCATGCACCCCCAAATTTCTCTTGCACACCCCAAAATTCTCATGCACCCCCCAAATTTCTCGCACACCCCCATATGACTTTTGCCCCCAATTTTTTTTTTGATCCCCTCCACATTTCTAACTTAAACCATTTTGCTGTGGGAATGATTTCAGAGAAATGCACTCAAGTCTCAAAAACCATTAAGTGCATAAGATTGTTTTAGATTACAATCCTATAATTAAAATAGAAACAATAATTGTGATTTAATGGTTTCGATTGTCTTATATGAGAAACTAAAATTATTGTTAAAAGGTTTTAATACTTTAATGATTATAATTGTACCAAAAAAACTAAAAAATAATGATTATAATAAAAAACCATTAAACCATTTTGCTGTGGGAATGGTTTCAGATGATTGTAATAAAAAACCATTAGGTGCATAAAATGGTTTTGGAGTACAACCCTATAATTAGAATAAAAACAATAATTGTGATTAAATGGTTTAGATTGTCTTATATAAGAAACCAAAATTATTGTTAAATGATTTTAAATAATGATTATAATTATAGGTTGTACTTCAAAACCATCTTATGCACTTAATGATTTTGAAGTATATATATGTGAAACCATTCCCACAACAAAATGGTTTAGCCTAGAAATGTGTGGGGACAAAAAAAAAATTTGGGGGCACAAGTCATCCGGGGGATGCGTGAGAAATTTGGGGGAGCATGAAAAATTTAGGGGGGTGCATTAGAAATTTGGGGGGGTGCGCGAGAAATTTAGGGGGTGCACGAAAAATTTGGGGTGTGCATGAAAAATTTGGGGGGTGCATTAGAAATTTGGGGGGTGTGCGAGAAATTTGGGGGAGTGCGCGAGAAATTTGGTGGGTGCTTGAGAAATTTTCCTCACTTATGGGGGGTGTATGAAGAAAAAGTATGGTATGGATAGCAATTTATGGACGGTCCATAAAGACCCCTTATGGACAATAACCAATCCCCTTCGGAGACACTCGTCAACAAAAGCTCTTATTATTTTAGTAAAAAAATCATTTAATATCAAACAATATTAACAAATAAAGAAAAATCAAAACCAATAGTAGCACCCCTTGTGTTTCTTCCACCCATATGGTGGTCCATAGATTCGAGTTCCACTGCGCCCACCGTGTCACCCAAGAAAAAGCGTTTAATTCCCAAACAAGAAAAATCAAAACCAAAAATAAAACCCCATCTTACACGTGCGCTTCACACGAGTCTCATCCTCTCTCTATAAATCTTCCAGAACCTTCTTTTATACACTCCATATTCGAACATCGATCTCTTCCATCTCTTACACATATCGATCCCAATCATTCATTGTAAGTTCCGCCACCAAAATCTCTCAATCTTCATCCTTTTCTCTTATCATATTCTAATCTATTTTCCTTTTTTGTTATTGAATGTTTCAGATTCGTGAAAAGTAGAACAAAATGGCGACAAAGAGAAGCGTTGGAACATTGAAAGAGGCTGATTTGAAGGGAAAAAGGGTTTTCGTTAGGGTTGATCTAAACGTTCCTTTGGATGATAACTTAAACATCACTGATGATACCAGAATCCGTGCTGCTGTTCCTACTATCAAGTACTTGACTGGTTATGGTGCCAAAGTTATCCTTTCCAGTCATTTGGTATACCATCTATCTCTTTGTATTGATTTCATGGATTTTTGGTTTATGGCTGTGTCTTATTTTGATCTTAGAACTAAAATTTCACTTTTTAGATTAATTAATTGAATAACTGATTTATTTAGGGTGCGTTTGTTTAAGCTTTAAAAAAAATGATTTTAAAAAAAAAAAAAAAACTATTTTGAAAAAAATCTAAAGCTACTTTGTGTTTGTTTATAATCATAAAAATCTATTTTTTGAAAAAAGGAAGTTCATACACTTAGATTCCTTAGCTTTTAAAAAAATAGATTCTTGAAAAGCTATTAGAAATAGCTAGCTATTAGAAATAGCTTTTCATTTTGGGGCTAAAAATGATTTTTTAAAAAATCTATAACAAACACCATCAACATTACAAAATGGATTTCTTTAAGAAAATTTTTTTCTTAAAAAAATCCTAAACAAACGCACCCTTAATCTACAAACCAGATATTATTTAATGAATCTGAAAAGTGAATTTTTGCTTATATTAGTGACCAGAGGAGTATGTGTTTTCATTAGATTGATTATTAGAGTTGGTTATCTATCGTAAGTGATAGAGTTACTTGTTGTAACGATCCATTGAAACTAAGCTTTAGTTGTCCAAAAAGAATAATAATGGTAGTACTACTCCGGCCAAAATAATAAGCAAAAATCAACTTGTCAGATTCACTGAACAACTGATATGTAATATAGATCAGATGCATTAGTTATTCAATAAACCTGTGAATTTTTTCTTATAATAATGTCCGAGGGAGTACTATGGTTTTGGTTTCTGGGTGTGTTTTATTCAGATTTTTGAATTATTATATTGTAATATGTGTTTTTTATTAGAGTAGTTATTGTTATTGAACATGTATTTGTTAGACTTTGCTATAACGGTTCATATTTGGTAAAATAATTCATAGTAGTAACTTTGAAAGCAATGTCTGTGTTTTTTATTGCTTTTAAGTGTGACTGGTTTTGATCTGGCTGTGGTGAATAGTCATTTTTGGTTTTAATTTTGCTATGATTTAATTCTGTATTTGAATGAGATCTAGAGGTATATTGTATGGTTATAGGTTTGCCATTTTAGGTTTGTTTTTGACTTATTTGATTTTTGTAGGTTTTAACATACTAATGAATAGTTAAAGAAACTAGAGTTAAATATGTTTTTAGTCTCTACAAAATTATGTTCTTTCAAATTTAGTTCCTATTAAATGCTAATGGTAATATTAATCCACTATAATACTGCAGTGTGTACGAATAGTCTTTATTTTGATTTTCTTTACAAAATATAGACACTTTTTTTAGTCCTGAAAATAGTCCATATAAAATGCAAAGTGAGACTAAAAGTGAATCATATTTTTTGAGGGACTAAACTTGAAAATCGTGATTTTAGAGGACTAAACACATATTGAACCCAAGAAACTATGAATGTCAGAGAAGTGTGATATTAGTTGTTTTAGAGGACTATTGAGTGATGCTAAGTTTTTCCTTGAATTTGTTGTTTTCAGGGACGTCCAAAGGGTGTAACACCTAAATACAGTTTGAAGCCACTTGTGCCAAGGTTGTCTGAACTTCTTGGAATTGAGGTCTGTCCACTAAGCTGTTATGTTTTATTTTGGGATTGCATCCACCGTTCTTATTTGCTGGCTTACTTCGTGTTAATCTTGTTGATTTCTCTTGATTATTATAGGTTAAGATTGCTGGTGACTCTATTGGTGAGGAAGTTGAGAAGTTGGTTGCACAAACTCCAGAAGGTGGTGTTTTGCTTCTAGAGAATGTGAGGTTCTACAAGGAAGAAGAGAAGAACGATCCTGAATTTGCAAAGAAGTTGGCTTCCCTTGCTGATCTTTACGTGAATGATGCATTTGGCACTGCTCACAGGGCTCATGCTTCTACAGAAGGTGTCGCTAAATACTTGAAGCCCTCTGTTGCAGGATTCCTTATGCAGAAGGTATGTTGGGAGTAAATGCAATTCCACTGAATATTTCATGGTGTTGTTAAATAGCGGCAATAACATTATATTTGGTTGTGTTTCATGATACAATATTTAGTACAAAATGTTGTCAAATGGTGGCTATTGCCATGCTATAACAATGTTTTGTAGCAGAATTTGAACATACTGCCATTTTCCTGCGATGATAACAATGATATTTGGTAATTGATGCAGTTATTGATTGATCTGTTGTAATGTTCAATTGTTCCAGGAACTTGATTATCTAGTTGGAGCCGTGTCAAACCCCAAGAAACCATTTGCTGCTATTGTTGGTGGTTCGAAAGTGTCTTCTAAGATTGGAGTTATCGAATCCTTGTTGGAGAAAGTTGACATTCTCTTGCTTGGTGGGGGGATGATTTTTACCTTTTACAAGGCTCAGGGTTATGCAGTTGGGTCCTCTCTTGTGGAGGAAGACAAACTTGATCTTGCAACTTCACTTATTGAAAAAGCAAAGGCTAAAGGAGTTTCCCTTTTGCTTCCAACTGATGTTGTCATAGCAGACAAGTTTGCTCCTGACGCTAACGACAAGGTATTAAGTTTTTTGTGAGAGTTGGGTTTTTTATTACAACAATTCCCTTCTCTTGTGAGGAATCTCTTAGTCTCTTGAAACAAATGTTGAAATGAGGATGGAGATTATACAATACTAGCATGTGTTTACAAACCTGTAAAAACAGAATTTAGGAATTCTATGGATAATTGGATGCTGTGCAATGTTGTCAAACAGCGGTGCTATAGCGTAGTGGAATGTTAACTAATCATTATTGTTCCACGATATGCTATTTGGTTCAAATTGTTGTTAAATAGTTGCAGTGTAGTGGAATTTGAATAATCCACTATTTCTGTGATCCGTAGTTGGCAACACCAACACTTTGACAATTTTTCTAATAAGGAAATCTTACTTGCAATAACCATTTCCCTAGCTATATGATCATATACTCATGAGTGTTTAGAATGTTAATATATTTACTTAAAGCTTTATTTATTTGTGCTCAGATTGTTCCAGCATCAAGCATCCCTGATGGATGGATGGGATTGGATATTGGACCTGATTCCATCAAAACATTTAATGAAGCATTGGACAAGAGTCAGACTGTTATTTGGAATGGACCAATGGGTGTTTTTGAGTTTGATAAGTTTGCAGCAGGAACTGAGGTATGGAGGATTTGGATTTTTTTGCAAGTGCTCATAATAAATCATTCACCACCATTTTTCGTTTTTTTTTTCCTGAAAATTGCTTAATTGTGGGAGACGATTTATCTGTTGTCAACTTGGATCCTTCATAACCATGATTGCTTGTGCTTGATTTATGAATTGGTCCTTTGACCAGTTTATAATAAACCTGCAGAAACTGTTTTGAAATACAAATCATGAACTGGTGAACTATTTTGTTTTTGTTTTTGAAGTTGAACAATTGCACTCTTTGGTTTTCAATTTATAATCTAAATCCAGTCTTCTCTTTTTTATTTGTCCAATGTTGGATTGGTGGGACTGTATAATTGTATAAGAATCTGTATAAATGGTAAAGATTGACCGGTTCTACTACTTTGGTTTAATATGTATTTATGCGATAAATTAAAAAATTTCAATATTTTGGTTGGTTATACACTTCTATTTACATATGCAAACACTAACATACATATATATATATAGGGAGAGACCATTTGGTTATAATGAGATATGATATGGGAACATTTAGGGAGAGACTCGGTTGAAATTTTTGAAGTTAAAACCTTGAACTTTTTGTTTGCTTGGTTCAATAAGCATGCATGTACTGATAAAAAGCTCATTGAATCTTAATAAGAATCTGCTATTTAAACTTATACATTTTGATTTGATGTAGTTTAGCACTAGTGATTGACAATTTATTTCTGTGCAGGCCATAGCTAAGAAATTGGCAGAGATAAGTGGCAAGGGAGTAACAACCATCATCGGGGGAGGTGATTCTGTAGCTGCTGTGGAGAAGGTTGGACTAGCAGACAAGATGAGCCACATCTCTACCGGTGGAGGCGCCAGCTTAGAGCTTCTTGAGGGGAAGCCACTCCCTGGAGTCCTCGCTCTTGATGATGCGTAAACACATGTATTTTGTGATTTATAATGGTTGGGTTTCAACCAATGTTGGATTGATTGAGGTTGTTAAAATAGAGCTGCCCTTGTAGAGGCTTAATCTAGGATAGATTCTAAATAAAAAGGTTTTTGCAGCATCCATGGTGCTTGATCAAATTGTTTCTGAATAATGTTCATTTTGAAAGGAGTTTGCTTTCTTGGGAGACAATTTTTCTTATTTTAGCTAGTGTGCTGTATGATGTATTTTGATTTGATGTGATCCTAAAAGGTTGGTTGAAGGAAAGAATGACCAAAGATTTTTTCAGGTCCAAAATTTTCAATGCAGCAACAAAACTAAACAAACCTACATGGCCAATATTTCAGGTGACAGTTGTGAAAAATATCAAATTGATTGGATTTTTGCATAAGCCTACATCCTAACGTTAATGTTTTAAGTTCCTAGCAAAGTTATTCCACCACTTGACGTATCCATTTCTCATTAATTTCTGTTCTCACTATATATGGTGCTCCTTAGTCCTCATTGATGACTTGGTAAGATATAAAATTATGAGATGAATTGTGTGCAACTTAAGGGGTATATTTATTTCTCTTTTATTTTCAATACAAGCCAAACTAGGCAATTGAATAAGGAAGTTGCAGCATTCAGAGCTGAAAATAATCTCAAAAGTCAGAAAAAACAAAAAGTAATAGCACCGAGAGAGAGGGCATTGAGGCTTTTCACCTTTGCTTCTTCTTGTACTGTGTTTTTTGATAGGGAAATTGGTTAAGCACTATTGTCGATAGAAGAATCAAGAAAAAAAAACATAAATAGAAGGATTATGGGGTTGTGAAAAAATAGATTGAGAAGGTGATTTAAATATACGGATTACTGTGTTTTTATGCTGCATAATAATTTTCTGGTTTGTATACTTCTGCATAATTGCATTTTTCCAGTGTTTTTGGATGTTTTGCTGTTATGTTTTTGTGAATTCCTGCACTGCCATATTTTCTGGTTATAGATGGTTTATGCGTTTCAAGTCACTGCAGAAACGGCTTTACTGTTTTAAATGTTGTCTCTGGTTTATCAGTTTCTGCATTGTTGTTGTGTTCCTGGCTGTTTGGTTGTTTCATATTTGCAGCGAAAAATCTAGAGGGTTTTGTAATTATTTTGTTAGAACCAACACTTCCTCAGTTTAAATCAAGATTGTCAGAATCGGACCGTTCATTGAACTTATGTTCAAGTGGGTTGGATTGGAGTCGGGTCAGGTTAGACCGTTTTTAATTTTTTTTTTTTTTTTTTTGGTCTTAGTTGAAGTGGTAATCCACTGGAAATTAAACTCACATAATTGTGAGATCCCGGGTTCGAACCCGGGTCATGACGTCCGGCCTAACAATCCCGTTTTTAATTAAATATATATATATTTTATTATTTTACTATAGTATTTCAATATAAATATACTTTATTATAATATAATAAGTAATTAGCCACAAATGTGTCAAGTAGCTAATACATTTTTAACCGTGCACAAGTAATTAGCCAGAAACGGCGTTACCTTGATGGTCTCTCACCGTGCACAAGTAAAACAATTAATATTTAACCGTTAGATAGTAAGTTCCATAAAACTTATCGTATACCGTCAGTAGCTAATACATTTTTAATTCATTCCACTTTCCCTATTCTCTCCTCTTAAACCAGCAACAATAGGGATGCGAGGACAACCAAGACAAGCTACACCACTGTACTAATTGTCATTGTGATAATAAACCTCATGGATCATGATGACCCAACTCTTTGACTAATAGACAATTACGGGTGTGGTTATCCTACATAAGCTTAAGCTTATGTAGCGTGCATAAGCCCCCCCCCACCCCCCACCCCCCACCCCACCCCCCCCCCCCCACCCCCTCCCATTTTTTTAATTTTTTTTTTTTGTTTTTTTTTTATAGTTTTTTTTTTATTATTATGTATGATTAAATATTTTAGTAGTTATTTTTAAACTAAAATCATGCCTAAACCTTTTTTTGGGGTGGAATAATTTCATAATGGATCTTTAAAACCATAAATATTATCGAAACCTTTTTTCCTGAAAAATCTGAACTTTTTTTTCGGAAAAAACAAATCGAAAATTATTCCGGAAAAAAGATCGGAAACTTTTTTTCCAAAAAAAAAAAAATCAATTTTAAATACTAGATTTTTTAGTAATAGTTTCAGTAATAATCGGTATTTAAAATCATTGAACCATTTAGTGTAAAACCATTTTACAATACAAATGGTTTTAATATATAACTATCTGAAACGATTTAGCTAGCATAATGGTTTCCAGGATTTTTAAAACTATAAAAACACAATATTGGTTTCAGTAAACACATAAAACCATTTAACAATACTAATGGTTTCATTGTATAACTACCTGAAACCATTTAACTAGCATAATGGTTTCCAGAATTTTTAAAACCATAAAAACACAATATTGGTTTCAGTAAACACATAAAACCATTTTACAATACAAATGGTTTCACTGTTTAACTCTCTAAAACCATTTAACCAGTATAATGGTTTCCAGAATTTTTAAAACCATAAAAACACAATATTGGTTTCAGTAACACATAAAACCATTTTACAAAACAAATGGTTTCACTGTTTAACTCTCTGAAACCATTTAACCAGCATAATGGTTTCCAGAATAATATTGCATAAATGGTTTCCAGAAACCATTTAACTCTCTAAAAAAAAATCGATTTTTATTTTTTGGAAAAAAAATTTCCGATTTTTCTGAAAAAAAGTTTTCGATTTTTTTTCGGGAAAAAATTTTCAGAAAAAAGTTCTCAGTTTTTTTGGAAAAAGTATTTGATCTTTTTTCGGGAAAATTTTTCGATTTTTTTTCGGAAATTTTTTTCTGATTTTTCCGGAAAAAAAGTTTCCAATCTTTTTTCGGGAAAAAATAGTTTTTATGTTAATTGTAAAAAATTAGCCATAATTATAGTACATGTTTTAGTATGCAATTTTAAATCAAAATAAGACTATATAAACATCGAAAATAGATTGTTATAATATGTACTTCAAAGGAATAAAAAATATTTTAAAAAAGTAAAAAATACAATTAAAAAAAAACTGTAAAAAAAAAATTCAAAAAAAATGAGTGTGGGGGGGGGGGGGGGGTGGGGGTGGGGAGGGGGGTGGGGGGGGGGCTGGGGGGCGCGCGTAGTAATATGGGGGGCGCGCGTAGCAAGGGGGGTGGGTTGGGGGGGCGCGTAGTAAATTGGGGGGTGTGTGAGTAACAGCATTGTGTTTTCATTGGCTTATGCACCATGCATAAGGTTTGGGCTTATGCATAATAACTTTGCCCGACAATTACTCCTCCATTATAATTTCAATTTTAACATGAATTTTTCAAATTCAACAAAATAGATATTTCAATTTTCACCTATCTAATCTATACAATTCTTGTTGCACAGTTGAAAATTAACAAGAACTTCTAAACCGGATTAACAGTTTCAACCTTTTGTTTCCAAAATTTTTAAAAAAAAAAATAAAAGAAGAAAAGCAAACTGTCTAAAAAAAACTAGATACATGAAACTAATTAAGCCTATGTCCTCTGATTGGAATTAATTAAAGCGAAACATGGAAATATTTAAGATAGGTTTAATCCCTCAAATAAAAATAACTGGAGGGTGCATATCTTTTTAATGTTGATACGGTTATAGATTTTATTTTTTTGATAAAATAAATGATATCTATTCAAATGGATAGAGTACATCGTTGCAATGCAAATTCATAATCGCTAAAAACAAAAATGATAAATCTGCGAACAAACTTACGATACCCATATTAATAACATAAAACGGAAAATTACATATGCCTACAAATAGGACTTTATTGAAGTGTCAAGAATATCCATGCCTCCGGATCTGTAGCGCTGATGACACTAAAGTCGACATTGATTGGATCTGCACTAGATCGAAACCACTCCTTCAACCTGAAACAAATGAACACCGAACAAAAACGGGAAAACAATTACACCGCATAAAGATAAAACAAACAAATATGTGAAAATCACACTTAGTTATTATAACAAGAAAGAAAAACAACTTGGAGGGATGATTTCAGGGCAAAATTGACCTAAAATCACCCCTCTTCTATAGACTAAGAAGAAGAAAAAAAGGAGTGACGGCTAGGGTTGGGAGAGAAGAAAAAAGAGAGAACGATGATTTTCACCGTTCTATTTAACCGAAACTGAAATAATCGCTGCATCAAATAAAAGAAACATGTTGTGGAAGCCAAAAAAATCTGAATTGCAATGAAAGTCATGGCAACACGGTTATAGATTGTTACCTATCGCGGTTCCCACCTCAAAACAATGGCACCGTGCAATTCACTTAGGCTCCCTGTAGCGCCAACTTGCGTGAGCTCAATTCTCAGCTGACTCAGATCAACAACACGATGGACATCGAGAAAATGTGTAATGATAAGCTGAGTAAAATGCCGAAGATGACTGAGGCTGACTATTGGCGGGCTTGTCCCGTTGATGCGATGAATAAGGCTTAACTTGGTTTATTCAAGAAGGTTTGGAGGAGCTTAAGAAATTTTTGCTCAACCTACGATATGCTTGTACTTTAGGGGCTTCTACCCAAGCATTACCATTTTTTGTTGGAAATCGTTCATCCTCTAACATGCCTCTCCATCATCAACCAAATCCTCAACAAGTTCAAATGTTTTCAACACAATTATTTCAATTATTTAATAATTGTATCGAAAACATTTGAGCTTGTTGAGGATTTGGTTGATGATGGATAGGCATGTTAGACGATGAGCAATTTTCAACAAGAAATGGTAAGATTTGGGTAGGAGCACCCTAAACTACAAGCCCATTGTATGTTAAGAAATAATTTCTTAAGCTCCTCCAAAGCCCTTTTGAATAAATCAAGCTGTGACTTATTCATCGCATCAACGGGTCAAGCCCACCTATAGTCAGCCTCAGTCATCTTGAGCATGTGGCTCAGCTTATCACTGCACCTCTTCTCGATGTCTAGCACATTGTTGATCTGAGTCAATTCATAATTGAGCTCACACAACTGCATGGTGCCATTGTTTTGAGGTGGGAACCGCGAGAGATAACAATCTATGACCGTATCAACATCGGAAAAATCAAAGGAAAATACATTCTCACCTGGTGAACATATAATGAGAGTTACATCTTCACCACAAAGAGTGCATAGCGGTATTGAAGATCCCGTTACGATGCTTTGAGAATGTCACGTGAAGATTGCTCTCATTGCTCATATTTTTTATCTCAATCTTTTGAGACTTAGATTTTTCCTTCCTTTCGACATGACTGAAGAACAATAAGAGAATGGTAGAACTAAAGGTAAAGGGTGTATGTCACCTTCGATTAAGAAATTATACATTGGAATGAGGTGCAAATGACTAATTTTATAGTCACACGCGTGGTTCTCTTTTTTAGAATGTTGCACCTTTTTTCTACATTTGAATATTTTCTTAATCAGGTGATTTTTATAAAATATTATTTTTCATGGTTTATATGGTATGTAAGTCAATGTAAAAAAATAGCGCTATTTTTCCAATTATCTTTAATTTATTTATTTTCCAATTATATTTAATTTATTTATTTTGATAAAAAAGAGATTTTTAATTTATTACATTACATAAAATATTATTATTATATTGAAATATATTTAATGAAAACCTAAAAAATATATAATTTTTGTTAATTATAAAATATTATAACTTAAAAAGTGAGAACATACTTTTTTAAATTAATTAATTTTTTAAAGTATCAATTATCATTAATTTATTTCTTTTAATAAAAAAGAGATTTTTAATTTATTACATTAGATAAAATATTATTATTATTATTATTAATTTTAATATCTTTAATATCATTATTATCTTTAATTTATTTCTTTTAATAAAAAAGAGATCTTTAATTTATTTAATGAACACTTTAAAAATAATTTTTGTTAATTATATAATATTATAACTTAAAAAGTCATATCATACTTTTTTGAATTAATTAATTTGTTAAAGTAATAATTCTATTTAATTTTGGTAAGTGCTTGGTCCTACAAGTGGTATCAGAGCAAGGTCATGGTTCGAATCCCCCGGTTGACAATCCAGCGTCACGCTTAGGATTTGATGAACTTAACATCTCAATCCATGGCGTTTAGGCGCAACCGCTTAAAGAACAGTATACTATACTTATGTTATGTTGTCCCTTCACTAACATCAATTGTTTTTGGTGTAATGGTAAGCGCTTGGTCGTACATGTAAGCACTTCAACATTTTTAACTTCAGACAATAATTCAAAAAATGTGGCCTAAACCTTAGACAGCGATTTGTGTAGTGTAGTCTAACCTAGGTGTCAGTCGCCTATTGATCCGTTGTCCCACACGGATAAAAAATGAGTTTTAAAAGTGTAGTTTAGGAAAAGCGACACTCGAGTATCGTCTCACAAGGACTGACGATAGATTTAGCAATATTAGAACCAATAAGAAAAAATGTAAATTATGGAGGGTTAAGGTTTGCGATATGCAGTAGATAAGATGACGAATTTAATTAATAGAAAAGCAATCAATCCATTGGTTTTAGGTAACCTTGTTCATCATCTATCACCGGTTCTCAGAAATTATTCATTCAAAGGTTTATGCTTCGGTTGATTATAAACTAATTTAACAAGCGAAAACAGTTTATAAAGAATTCGTTGATTAAGCATCAAACGTGTTCAACTAACTATGGTGAAGATCAAGCGTCACCGAAAACACAGTTAACATCATTACAATAATTCAATCAACCCTTCTTGCAAGCGAAAAAGCATATAACAGTTTTCTATTCAAATTAATTTAAACAAGCGATGAATTAATTCGAAATAATCTCAATACTCGTATGAATATGAAACAAAATAATTAAACATCAATTATATCAAACTCATACATAATAAAGAGACTCGAAAACTGTATATATGAAGCATAAACAAAACGAATTGCTATTAAAACCGAACCTCAAGAATCAAGAACAAAGTTCCTTGCACCAATGAATCGTTGAGAGTTTTAGTTCCTCATCAACAGTCTGATCATTTCTATCCTTCTAATTTCGTGTACAGTGCTCTATAGAGTATATGACCATCCAATACTGCTTTTCAGTTTAAATACATAGATGGAAAATGAACTCCAAAAGTCACAGGCCAAAATTATATGTTTGGGACAAAATTATTTAATCTAAATAAAGTATGGAACTTCAACGAATTATTAGATGATTTTTCACTCCGAACCAGATTTTTCCTTCAACACAAAACTTGTAGCTTTTTCTCTTAGTTTTCCAACGCATATTCCTGCACCTCAATCCGATACTTGGAGCTCAAGTTATGATTTGCACAACGAACATGTATCAAATAGCTGCTAATGCTGAAAATAAAATAAAGGCAAAAATAAATTTAAATCTAAAAACAAAATAAAATAGTAAAAATAATAAAACAAACAAGAGAAATGCCTAAGTACAATAGTAGAAGAATGTGCATTTAAATGCACTGATCAAATTCCCTCGCACTTGAACTTTTGCACTCCTGAGCAAAATTTAAGATTAAAGACTTCAAAAATATGGAAGGAAAGGAAAACAAGGCATAATGCAAAGTCACAAGCAATCAACACATTCCAAGATTCAAGGAGCATGACAATCATGAACAACATCTTATAACCTGTGCAATGAACAAGGTGGCTATTCGACTAAAAAGTGCATAAAAAATGATAGAAGCTCACAGAATATATGTATATGAAGTGCACTCAATCACTCGTGAGGTGTGTGCAGTTTGTAAAAATTGGAGTGTCAGGGTCAGTATTTACGCTCAAAGCACATCATCAAAGTTAGCACTGTCATAGGCTTGACAAGCCTCTATCGTCCTCAAAGATGGAGGACATCCACACAAAGAAGCACATGCACACAAAGATCAAAAGGTCTTTATTTGGGTTGTAACGGGGCCAAGGTATAGGTGGGATAAACCTAAGGGAACTAGGCTATAAAATCAAGAGGATAAAGAAGCATGAAAATCATTTGGATACTAGGCATAACATGAGGGTCGGTTTAGTTCAACGAAGCATAGGTATCAATAAGATATTGCACTAAATCCGAGACATTGAACACACAAAATCATTTCTTCACTTCAAAATTGCCCATAGTACAACTTTTGACAACTCTTTTTTTTTTCTTTTCTAAATATTTTTCTTTTTCTCTTTTTTTTTTCTTTCATCATCATTTTTTTTTCATCTTTTACTTGCCAAATCAGCTGAGCATCAGAACAAGGTATAACATTTAGATACATCTGAGCTTAAGCAAAACAATTTCTTTCCCCAAATCAGATCAACATTAAAAACACATCAAATTCCCCCACACTTATCCACAATTAAAATCCAAGCTTCTTCAATCTCTTAGATTGGGACATCATTGTTTTTCACTTTCAGGCTTGTAATGAGTTTATAAACAAAGAATGGGATAAATAGGCTCAAAGGGGCTTAACAAGTGCTTTAAGAGTCGAGTCAAGTTCTAGAAGTAACTAACAGTATGAGTGAAATCACACAAGAAACAAGGAATTGCTTGAGGCTCAAAATCTCACAACGTTTCATGTTCTATCGCAAATGATGCATAATCAAGTATCAAGTCAACTTATCACACTATACAAGCAAAAATGTTACCCATATAATACCTTGAAGAGAAGATTGAACATGTTGAAATTGCAAATTACTTTCAACCATCTACTTGATAATTTCTTCCAAATGAGAATGTGACCAAATTTCGGACACATCCGAGCTGTTGAACAGAAACCTGATTTTTGTTTCCAGCTTCAATGGAAAATTCGACGTCAGAACCTGAAACAAAGGAAAAACTCAAAAGAGAATGTTAGTAATTTTAGTTGGTTCTTAATTTTACTAATTCCAATCATAGTCCCCGGCAACGGCACCAATTTGATCCGCTGTCGCACACAGGTCAAAAATGAGTTTTATAAGCGTAGCTTAGGAAAAGCAACACTCGAGTATCGTCTCACAAGGACACACGATAGATTTAGCAATATTAGAACCAATAAGAAAAATTGTAAATTATGGGGGGTTAAGGTTTGCGATATGCAATAGATAAGATGACAAATTTAATTAATAGAAAAGCAATCAATCCATTGGTTTTAGGTAACCTTGTTCATCATCTATCACAGGTTCTCGGAAATTATTCATTCGAAGGTGTTTGCTTCGGTTGCTTATAAACTAATTCGTTGATTAAGCATCAAACATGTTCAACTAACTATGGTGATGATCAAGGGTCACCGAAAACACAGTTAACATCATAACAATAATTCAATCAACCCTTCTTGCAAGCGAAAAAACATATAACAGTTTTCTATTCAAATTAATTTAAACAAGCGATGAATTAATTCGAAATAATCTCAATACTCGTATGAATATGAAACAAAATAATTAAGCAACAATTATATCAAACTCATACATAATAAAGAGACTCGAAAACTGTATATATGATCAGCATAAACAAAACGAATTGCTATTAAAACCAAACCTCAAGAATCAAGAACAAAGTTTCTTGCACCAATGAATCGTTGAGAGTTTTAGTTCCTCATCAACAACCTGATCATTTAGGTGGCATTTAGCATGATCCACTAAACAATTTGTTCACCATGGTGAAGTTAGTTTTTAACCATTAGATCAAAGAGAGCACACAGTCTTACTATAGTCTCTTTTACATTTATTTTTCTAACACTACCATCCTCTACAACTCATCTCAAGATCTATCCTGTTCATGTTTAAACTCAAACCAATTTTCTTCAAATTTAATAAAAATCTGAGTTTAAAGGATTAATCATTCCATAATGTCATCTTTGTAATAATAGTTTTCAAGCTAAATCATGTTCCTCTCTTTGTTGTTCTCTACTCTCTTTCGTTGTAGTTTTTTTTAATTTTGTGTGTTTATAAATAAATAAAATTCTTGTAATTTTGATTTGGAACATAGAAAAATACTTGATTTCATATTTAATTATTATGTGATTATGTTCTGATGTTGAAAACAACATAAATTTTGTTTGAAGTTTGTACTACTTTTTTGTTTATTATTTTGACTAATCTACCTTATGCTTCCAGGTCTTTGACATAACAAAACTTTAAATTCCAATGCTTCTTTTTGTGATAATTTTTTTTGACACGTTTTTGTGATAATTTTAAGTAAAAAAACCATAGTAAAATTAAATTTGGGAAAGATTAGTTTGAGTTTGAACATGAGCATTGTGGATTTGAGTTTGTTGGTGGTGGTTGAGAAAAGATAATCTAGTGTTGAGAGAGTATAGTAAGGTTGTGTTCTCTATTTAATCTAATGGTCAAAAACAAACTTGACCATGGTGAACAAATTGTTTAATGGACCATGCTAAATGCCACCGATCATTTATGACCATTCAATACTGCTTTTCAGTTTAAATACATAGATGGAAAATGAACTCCAATAGTCACAGGCCAAAATTATATGTTTTGGACCCAAATTATTTAATCTAAATAAGAATCTTGCTCTTTAGGCCCCCCTATTTTACTCTCAAGTCCCCCCCCTTCACGGCCAAAATGCCCCTTAAAACAGATTTCGCTTCCTTGGAAACGAAATAACCATGTTTCGTAACGCAGAATACGAAATCCTATGAAAGCGTAGTAAGCCTGGTCTTGGAAGCACGCCTGCGCACAAATTTTCATGTTTTCGTTTCGTAGGTGGAAAAATTTACGTTTTTTGAAATTTCGTTTCGTAGGTGGGGAAATTTACGTTTTTTCAAATTGTTTCCTATATATCTTTCATCTGTCCTAATTGTACTTTCATTACCCCTTTAACACTCAATCACCAAAAATGCGATCATAGCTTTATTTTCACGTTTGGAAGGCTTAAAATCAATGATTCTTCACTCATATAAGGTTCCCACACTTGTTTGAAGACACAGAACATATAATGTACGCGTTAAACCGTTTATTTTTTTTTTTATTTTTATGATTTTGCTGTCAAAGTAGATTTTGCAACCTAGGTCAAAGAAGATTTTTTATATACCTTTGTTTTGTATTATTTTTGTGATTGTTTTTGTATTATGTTTGTGAAGGTGTTGACATGGCCGAACCTCCGACTCAATTGAATCAAAATATTGATGAACTCAACATTGCTAAAGACATGGTTGTTGCACCCGACATCGCTCAAGATATAGTTGTTGCACCTGGCCTGGCTCATTCTAATGTTTATGGGAAACGAAATTGAGCGCTTTCAGATCGTACGAAGCGAAGTTAATATTTTCGTTGTGTAGAAAACAAAACCATAGTTTTTTAAGGGAAAGAAGTGACTAAAGCCTACGCGTGTTCGCTGTTTTTGGGTTAAAACATTATTTCGTTTCCTACGAAACAAAAAAATATAGATTTCGTTTCCTAGAAAGCAAATAAACCTGATCCAAAAGCAGGGTTATTTTGGATTTATGGGGGGCCTAAGAGCATGTAGGGGGGCCTAAAAAGTAAAATTCTCTAAATAAAGTCTGGAACTTCAACGAATTATTAGATTATTTTGCACTCCGAACCAGATTTTTCATTCAACACAAAACTTGTAGCTTTTTTTCTTAGCTTTCCAACGCATATTCCCGCGCCTCAATCCGATATTCGGAGCTCAAGTTATGATTTGCACAGCGAACACGTATCAAATAGCTGCTAATGCTGAAAATAAAATACGAAAATAAAATAAAGGCAAAAATAAACTTAAATCTAAAAACAAATAAAATAGTAAAAATAATAAAATAAACTAGAGAAATGCTTAAGTACAATAGTAAAAAAATGTGCATCTAAATGCATTGATCACCTATTTTCTAAAGCCACATTTATTTTACATTATTTAGGCCATGAAAATTAAAAAAATCGTGGATTATGACATGCAAATAATATAGTTAAAATTGACACGTAAAAAAAAATTAAAATTCAAAAGATTATGTATTTGACATCACTCCACACACAATGGGTATTCTTCTTTTACACTACTCCGCCCTAGTGTGTATTCTGCTTTGTAACAATCACCAACGGAACAGAAGACATATGATTCGGTTAGCCGGAGTTTTCTTGATTATACGATGACTCGAGTTTGGTTCCATCATCAATGACGGGGATGGATTTGGGCTTGTGTGTTTAGTAGGAATTTCTCTATTCTGGTTAATGGAGTATGGCAAACGAGAGAAATATTAAAAGAGGATTGAAACAAGGGGCTCCGCTACCAATTTTTAAACAAAATTTCAAGCTCGAGAGTCTATTAACCCTATAAAAACATATTTGTTATAAACTGATCTATGCAAGAATAATAATATAGAGAAGAAGTGAGAGATGAGAGAAAGAATAGTATTTGTTATTCACTTCTAGGATTAGAGTTACATTACAATGATACATAAGTCATATATATATAGGCAAACATAACGGGCCAATTATATGGGCCGATGACTTATATGGACATCCACTAATAATATTCATAACACTTCCCCTTGGATGTTCATCGAGGATGTGCCTCATTAAAACCTTTACTAGAAAAAACCCAGTGGGAAAAAATTATAGTGAAGGAAAAAAAGTACAACATCCTTTGTGTTTGGACTGCCTCGTTAAAAACCTTACCAGGAAAACCCAATGGGATAAAACCATGGTGAAGGGAAAAAGAGTGCAGAACACAGTTATATATCCCCCTCATGAAGACAATTATATCTGAGACGAAGAAGCTCAATTAATCTTCAATATAGTTTATCAGAAGCTTTGACGATGACTTTGTAGAGAGATTTGATTCTTCTCCTTTAATATACTCTTCTTTGCATTAGTCGTGTATGCAATACTATCTTCTTCAAATTTCTTGTATGTGTAGAATCACAAACCTCAACAAAATCACATTATGAACTTCCTTGATGTAGTGCTAAAACTTCCACATAATTTGATGATATTGCTGTAACTCTAAGATACAAATTATATACTTGACTTTGTTCCAATATCTTTGAGTTTATTGATAGTGTTCTGCTTTAGTACCTTTGATATATAAGTTTCTCGATGCACAAAACCTTGTTGAAAATACAAAGTTTACAAATCCAAACAAACTTTTATCATCAAACATATTTCATTTCAAATTTTTCTTTGATCAACATATTTCAAAAGCTCTTCACATGTTTTGATCAAATTTATATCATTATGATATAACAAATTCATTTTTAAATCTTTTCTCTAACAATGGACAAATGTTGTCATTCTCATATGTATACACAAATAGACTTATCCATTTTATTAAGTCATATATTCAATATTTGGAAATATACATCTCGGGGAGATTAAATTCTTCAGGGAGTTTAATTAATCACCACTAACAAGTAAGCCATACAAATACATTGTAACACTTTAAATAAATTAAACTTTTCATGTGTTACTCGACTTAATCAAATAAGAGAAAGATTTTGATTTCACTTCAGGTGAATATTTCTCTTCACAATCAATGGCAAGCTTTTAATATTTGTATTTCAACATTTTCTATTCACACGAAAATTGATTCGTATCTCATCGTTTCTACACCTTCAGGATGTGTATGGACTGCTGCTTCAAAAAAAATTCACTTTGCAAAATGACTTTAATTACGTAGCAATTGCATCTTTTCATTTAGACAATCAATGTCTTGTCTATAATTTTCAATAGACTTTGATTCATGATCCTCATTATTTCTCATCTTATATAGCGCTATATTATATAAATAAACATTGTCAATGTCGACTTCCTTTCGATTCCATCGTATTCCATTCATGATATAATTCGTCGATATCTCTTTATTTTCATAAAATTTCAAGTATCTGATAAGTTCTTCTGGAACTGAAAATTGATAATGTCAAATACTCTTTTCATATCCTCACTTTGGTCAAATTTCATATTAGCTCATTTTCTTATTTGAGGATTTTTATCTTTGGAACCGACTGGTCTACCACACTTCAGGGTGGTTAAGACTCATTTGCAATATAAGATTGTCCAACAGGGACATCCATTTTGATTGGAGCATTAGCAGCATATAGTTTATTTCATAAACTTTGCAAATGATTTATCTTATGAACTTCTGGTTCATACTGATTTCTAAGAGGATCAAGATGAGATAATAATAATTTATTTCAAGTGATTCATTTGAACTTCTGGTTCATATTTTTCAGCTGCTTATTCTCTCCCCCTAATATTGGAAAAATTAATTCATCACCTGATAATTTGCCTTCTGGGCTATAAATCTAATTTCCCAATATTCTTTACGAATTTATTTTAGTGTATTATATTGGAGCAATTGGAACATACCAACACATCAAAAAATGCTCATATGAAAAATATTAGGTTATAAACCTAAATTTAATTGCAAATTAAGGGGAGGACTTTCATATTATAACTTATTTTTATCCAAAATATGTTTCATAATATATAGAGATATTTGACATCTCTTCTTTTCTTGTTTCAATATTATATCTGTTACGAAACAAACGAATAACTATGAATCTTATAGCTATGAATCTTCAAGATTCATATTTTAAAAGATATTCTACGTACTTCTAAAAACATAGGCTTATGAATCTTCAAGATTCATTTAAAATTTCACTCTGGTGTGCTTCTGGACCATATCCTATGAATCTTCAGGATTCATATTTTCAAACATTTCACCACGATGATTCTGGATCGTATCCTATGAATCTTCAGGATTCATATTTCAAAAATTTCACTATGGGGCTTCTGGACCATAAATTGTGAATCAATATTCAATCTCTATCCATTGAATTCCTCAGGAACTACATAATAAATTACTATCAATTTACAATCCTTCAAGGATTTAGAAATATTGAATTCATCTCAAATTCATAAAATTTATATTTTTCTAAGTTCTTCAAGAACTAGACCATTTATTGAATTCTTCGGGGATTCATAAATTAAATTTATTAGTTCTTCAGGAACTAAGTTTGTTGAATTCTTCAGGAATTCATAGATTAAATTTCTTAGTTCTTCTGGAACTAATATTATTGAATTCTTCGGGAATTCATAAATTTAATTTTTTAGTTCTTCAGGAACTAATATTATTGAATTATTTAGGAATTCATAAATTTAATTTTTTAGTTCTTCGGGAACCAATATAATAATACCTTTTGCGATCTTTCAGGGATGCATGAATATATTCTTCTGGAATATATGGAAAATAAATAATTATGGGTGAATGTTTTTCACCGTATTTGTAATTTTTAAAAAATTGAAGTGTGCATCGCGCATCAAATTTGTAACATATTGATATGACAATTATACTTCTTTCATTACAGTATAACATGTTATGAACACAAAATAAAAATGATAAGAGTCTTTTGTATGTATCGTTTCAATTATAACAAAGCAGCAAGACTATGACATAAAATAAATTAAAAAGAAAATTATATGTTCATACTTTTGCAAATAATTTTGGTAGAATCTCATGCTTTTCAACAATAACATGATAGAGACTCGTGTTGTTAGCGTGTTATAAACTGATCTATATAGGGATAATAATATAGAGAAGAAGTGAGAGATGAGAGAAATAATAGTATTTGTTATTCACCACTAGGATTAGGATTACATTACAATGATACATAAGTCATATATATAGGCAAACATAACGGGCCAATTATATGGGCCGATAACTTATATGGACATCCACTAATAATATTCATAACAATATTCATATTTTGCTATTTAATTATTGATTTAAAAGTTTGTTTGAGAAAGCAATCCACCGTTTTAATTATAAAGAGTAGAATGGAGTTTGCCCAAGAATAAAAGAAAGCTATAGTATCTCTACTTCAATTTCATCGAATGTCAGACTCTATTTGGATTGATGGAATATAACGGAATGGAGCGGAGCGTAACGGAATATAATAATGTTCCATCGTTTGGATTTGAAAAATAATAATGGAATGGAGTTGAATGAAATATGATGGAATGAATTTCATCTCATACCACCACTTACCATCAACTTTGTTCCTTTTTTTTAAAAAAATATATCCAAACAATGGAATGAAATATTTATTTCATTCCGCTCCATCTCATTCCACTTCACTCTATTCCGCTCCGCTCAATTCAATTATATTCCATCAATCCAAATGGAGCCTTAAATCTTAAATTACATTCATATGTTTTTTTTTTTTTTTTAAGTTAAATAACAAAGTTGTTTTTTTCTATTTATATTCTTGGTTTAAAAAAATAATATTGTCGAAAGAACATAGTTTTCGACTTTTACCCTTTTTTTGATAAAAAAAAATACAAAGTTCAACTCGAGTTCATACGAAGACGAGACGTAATGAGGATATCCGAACCCCACAGGATACCCAAACCCCGTTGGATATGGGTTAATGGTTCTACTTTTCATCCCCGTTGAGAATTGAGACGGGTTTCGGAAATCCAGAACTTTATGGATTTGAGTTTGGGAAAGGCAAAATATGTCACCTCCCCACCCCATTTTCATACCTAACTTAACCAGTTGAGCTACTCATCCCACCAAAATTCATAAATTTATTCATCATTTACATGAATTTGTTTATTGTATTCATCACAAACCCATAAATCAACAAAATCTAGAAAATTAACATCCCTTTGTTGCCCCTTCATCTTCATATGAAATCAACAAAATCCAGAAAATCAACATCCCTTTGATGCCCCTTTAATCTTCATATGAAATAAAAAAAACTCTAGAATTCAACAAAGGGGAAAAAGAAGGATTGAAGTTTGTTAATGTTGTTCCAGCGAGATTGGCTAAATCATAAGGCTAAAACAACCTGTAACAACTTGTGCTTAATCAAGATATGCAGATGCAACATGTTGTACAAGATGTGTCAAACATCTTGCTACTGGGTAAAGAACATGTTCGAGCCACATGTTGAAACAAGATGTCCTAAACATTACACATAACAGCTGGACATAAGATTTAAACTTATCCAAAGCGCGCGTATCTTTCAAGATTGCTACAGAACGGGAATTTACGATTGGCAGCTGAACAAAGGTTGTATAACAAAGGTTGTTATCAATCTTCTGTGTTAAGATACAATTCATTTCTTAATTAAAGTGGATAAAATTCAAATTGAATCTTTATCTTGTGAAGTTTGTTTTTAAAACAGATTTTGTTTTATCAACTAAATTCCTATCAATTTGCATCTCAAAATATCTACAATACAGAGGAGCTGCACATCTATTAAAAGTTTAAAGCACGAGCAATAACTGAAGATTGTGAGTCAAAGACTTGTGCCCACTGCGCAAGATCATACCGGTGAATAAAGCTTAGGTTCTAGGTATTTAATTGCTAGGTAGTTTTTGTTGAATGAGGAATTCAACATATTGTTTGTAAACAACGAAGTAAATTTACGATCACTTGGGAGTTGGGACTAGTGAGTAGGTTCTCATATTCAGGGGGAATTAGCCCTTGAGTAGAAAAACACCAGGAATAAGAAAAGGCATATACATCAACGGATTTTGATGTGCGCTGTAAGACTAAGTAATAATTCATAGTAGTGGTTATCCTTTCCTGGATTGGTATCCCCCAGAGTAGGTGTATTTAGACATCGAACTGGGTAAACAATTACTTGTGATGTTTACTGCTTCCCTACTTACTTCAGTACTTTATTTTATAGTTAGCATTGATCCAGCGTACCAGTTGTCTAACCACTTGTCTGAGACATCTGGTAATATACACACTTGTCCCAGACATTCTGTAAGACATCTGTCCTACCAAAGAATAGAACTTCAGTTAATTTTTGCAATTTGGGGTTAACATCATCAACTACTACAAAAATGAATTAACAAACCCAGATCGGTGTTCTTCTCAAAAAAAGAAGAAAAAAAATCGTAGAGAAAATTTCTTGAAACAAAACCCAGGACAACCACAGAGAATGTATACTGGGATTTTCAATTTTAACTTCGATGTATTTCAAACTTTAGAGATTTAAAATAAAATGGAATAGATTTAAGGGTTAAAGAACATAGAGAACAACAACAATCAATGTGTTTGAGTTCAGATTTCGGAACAGAAATGCAGAAAACCTAGAAACATAAATACGCAGAAACATGATATTAAAACGTAGAAATATGCAACAGAAACAATTTTGGATATACAAATATGAAACTATGTGTTTGATTTCCGATTTCGAAACATAAACGCAGATGCAAATCAAATTTAGGGTTTGAAATAGGGATTTATGAAGAGAAGTGGAAGAAGTGGATTTTGGAATAGGGTTTATAGAAATGGAAGGTTTGGAATAGTGGATTTTGGAGAGAGAGAGAGAGATAATTAAGGTTCGGAGGATTTGATTGAAGGAAAATGTTATGTGGCAACATTTAACACTTATGAATTATAATCATTTTCTCTTCAATGTACGATTAACCAATTTTTGTTTGGTCAAATTCCCTAATTTTGTGGATTCTTCTTTCTTGTGTAAATATTTCTTACTAATTAATAGCCATACTATTTATTGAATTACTTATACTAAGGAAGAAGAAGATATTGTTGTTCATGAAGTGGGTTTTTTTATTTGGCTGCTATGAAGAAGATGAACAAATAAATAAAAAGGTTAAAGAAATGAACATAAAATACATTTTATGACACGGCAAAATATTTTTAAAAAAAAGAAAAAATAAAGCTATGGGATGCCATATCATCCCTTTTGTCTGGTGACTGGTGAGGGGCTAAAATAAGAGAATTTTGATTTTAAGAGGGGGAAATCTATATTTTTTTTGGAAAATACTAAATAGTGCACTAGTTAAGAACATAAATAAGGAAATTTTGTCTTGAAACTCATATTCAATACATTAAAAATGTAAAAAATTGTCTTTATCAATATTAACTTTATGTTTCATTTCTATTTTTAGTATGCTTACCAAGTGCACCGGATGCACTATTTAGCATGACCTATTTTTTTTATGGGGATAAATCAAAACTCGCTAACATTGCAAGCGGTAAAGACCTAGTAACTCAAAAAATGATTACCTAATGTTCTAAAAAAAAATATCAATTATCAGCTAAACAACAACCAGAGCTAAACAAAACATTAATCAAAATCAAAATTGATTTAAACACAAAAAGAGTAAAGAAGTGAACCTTTAGGCCAATCAGCGACAATCTTTTGCCTAAGCATATCAACACTAACAGCAGAAGTTTATTTTAGCAATGTTAGTGTACTGTTATGAGATTATAGTTATTAAGGGGCTTAGTGTATTATCATCATTGTTTTGTACTGCTGGTTTTCATTAGGATGTAGTCATGGGGTGATGTGGAAGGGAAAAATTGGGGTAGTCTATTTTGTTTTGCTTTGGTAGCAGTTGAAGCAATGCCTACCCAGTGAAATTGAAGATATGGGTATCGGCAAGTATCGATATCGGATACGTATCGAACACGATACTTGGCCATTTTTGGAGTATCGGGGCTTCATAGGTTAGATATTAAATATGAATACCTCTTGGTTAAAATTTTAACTTAAATTAACCATATTGTGGAAATCTAACTCATTCCACTAGATTCAACCCTCTTGTTGCCCAATATTTAAATATCACAACAACAAACTGAAGACAACTACCTACTCACACAAGATATTGTATACTAAATGAAATAAAATTTGAGGGTTTAGGTCTTGAAACTCCCAAGTCCCATTGCATTATCACTTGTGGTTTTTCTAACCAATTATGCATATAATTCTATGATGACCTAGAGCAATTAAAGTAGGCGCTAATCCTTATAACCGCTTCCAAAATCCGAAATAAAACCACATATGCATCAAGTCCAGCATATATATTATATCAGAACATCACATACAAGAACCATCATAATCATATATATGCAAAGCATACATCAACTGTTCATACTTCTATTATAAAATAATTAGCATAAATCTCAATCTTAAATTTGAGAGATGAAATCAAACAAAAGATATTTATACTTACCGGTGCAATTTGTAACTATTTTTACTTACTAGATTAATCTGTAAGTATTTGTAATAAGGCTCGCATAATTCAATTAAAAAGTAACATTATACTCCACGCTCAAGTCAATATACGATTAAGTTGGGTGAGAGGTTTAGAATGAGACATACCTTAATAGGCGAGGATGTGAGGATTATATAGATTGAAGGAGGCGGTATTAGGTTTTGGTCAACCCAAAATTCTACTCCATAACACTACTTTTTTTGTCTGCGACAAGATTGTGGTGGTTTAGAGAAAGGTGAAATATTGGTGGGAATTCAAATCTGGTAAAGCTGAAGTATTGAACTAAAAAGTGTGTTAAAACCATTACATCAATTCTAATCAAATTAAGGCACAATACTCCCTTAACTTCTAGTCTTGAATGGATACAACACAGAGCACAATAATTATATAGCCCCACAATGCTAGCTATGAATGTACATCATATCCTGTTTTACCACTTGTAGGCTCAATAAGAACAATATTTTCAACCATTATTCAAGAAAAATTGAACTTACTTTAGAACATACACAACATGTGGTTGAACATGTCAACTTCAAAAACAAAGCTTCTCTCCATATAAGAATTTACTTATAAAATACGGTGTTTGTTACCTTGAATCTATCCTTGTGTCCTTGAATAATAAATGAGAAAATTGAGGTACACTAAAAGACAGTACAATCACATTCTCATATCCTATCTATGCAGAAATTTAAACATTGTGATTTTAAAATATTAGCATACACCTCTATCATAAATTTGAGAGATGAAACCCATGCTAATAAAAGAGTGTAGATTTTCCAAATACTTTTCCCAATAAGTATGCAATAAGGGGTTTCTAGCCTAGCCGTAAAGTCACTGTACAATTGCAATAAAATGTCATATTAAAGATTGTCCGATAGAAAGGTCATAACAAATATATATGGTGCACCACCTTATAAGAGCTCACATGTATTCAATTACTAAATCCAAGACTTGTATTTACAATTATCAACACAAATCTAGGGCTATCTAATTGTTTTACAGCATCCACAAAATTTAATCCATTGATCGCACCATCATTTTATCCGATTTTCATAAATAGTCAACAAAAAGAAAACGACTAATCATATTAGACTTTCATAATAAGTCTGCAGTAAAAAATATTGACAGATAGATTGTCCAGCTTATAATGCTTTCTGGGAATAACCTCTCTTTGTGATCCCATTGAGAATTTGATACTGTCCAAATACAGCCAAGACCATCCAACAAGAACAAATAGGGTAATTCCTCATGTCCATCCCCAATTAGAAAAACTAGCACCGAGTACCAAACACATTTACAGTTCCATTCTCATGCTATATGTGTATGGTAATTAATGGTAGCTTGCATTACCATTAGGCCATAAGGAAAGAGCTGAATTCCACTACTGCCAAGGTTAGCAGCAAGCCAAAGATTACCAACAGGCAAACATATTGATTAAGTAAATGAGGATAGCCTGCCCAGCAAGATAGAAGAGAACGTTGAGTTCTCATTGCTTAAACCAACGAGATATATTATTCAAATATACCCCATAATTCTATTATCCGCCCTATATAACAAATTCAACTTCCTCTCCTTCTCATAACAAACTCACCCCCTTCTTAAATTTTCCTCTTTGAAAGACTCAAGTGGACCTTGGACAATTGGGACTACAAGGACATAAACGGTACCTACCGAAAACCTTATCAAGAAGCTAATCATAATCAAACACAACCACACTCCACTTTGCATTTGCAAAATCATTTCATATTTATTGGTTGCAAAATTGCATTTAGGGAATAGGCTCATCAAAGCACAATAGATACCATATCCATGCCTTACATTTGAAATAAAAAGTAATTTTTTTAATGAAGCCTCAAATAAACATATACTAGTTTTAGTTAGTATTATCAGTTTAAGGTTAAATATGTAGCACTACGACATTATTTCATCTGCAATTGATCTGTTGGGTGCCAAGGTTTCTATCACTCATTTAAATATGATTTCTGCATAATAATGCAGAAAATGTTTGTATACTATAAAGGACACAAAATTTGAAGGTTTAGGTCTTGAAATTCTAAGTTATCTTGCATCATCACCTATGGTTTTGTTAACTAACCATCCAACCCCATATACTTCTATGATGATCTAAACCACTTGTCATTCTTGAAACGGTTCATATTTAGTCTTATCAGAGCATAAAACAATTAAAGTATGAAGTGTTTAATCCTTCACTAGGCCTCATCTCATTCTACTTTTATAATTTTGCTAACAGTGCCTTTCATCATCTTCTCCAAATACCAATTTGGCTTAAAAGGACATATAAGGCACCTACCAGAAACATAATAAGTAAGCTAATCCAACAGAAGCACACTCGACTTTGTATTTGCAAATTTACTTCATCTTTTACATTAGTTGCAAAATTGTAGTTAGGGACTAGGGTTATCGAAGCACAATAGATACCAATATCATTCATTCCTTTTTGTCTTTAAGCCAACAACCAGTTTCACATAAGGCGTCATCCAAAAACTTTGGGTCATCAATGTTAATTTATATAGTGAAAGTGTGTATAAGTAGAGTTAGTTACATATTATAACTTTGTAACTAACTCGTTCTGTTTTCAGATTCTATATAAGACAGAATCTTCCATTGTACACATTAACAGTTTCTAATCAATGAAATGAAAATCTTCTACTACATTCTCTGAACTTTTCTCTTTCTAATAATCAAGACACTCGGGTCTATTTGTTATAGATTAAAATAAAAGTTATTTTGATATAAATCATACTGAAATGCATCATCATAGCAAAGGAAACAAACTATCTTTCAAAATATATTGGTGCCACACACTCTTGGGAGTTGGGACATAACATGTTTGCTCAATTAAGGTTGTTTTTCTCATGCAGAATATTGAATGTTTTTAAATAGTCATGAAAGAGAAAATGGAAATCCCAACATGAATCAATGCAAATATGTTGGAAAGAAAATCCCAAAATTACCGTAGCAAACCAAAACAGATAGTATCTTACAAAACATCGGTGCTGAATAGGGTCTTGGGATAGAATGCATATGCAACTATAAAGAAATTCAATAAAATGGAAAATCAAAGACCAAAAAAAGAAATATATAGAATGATTGGTTAAACTGCTTGCTGTCAAAACTACACTTACAGTAATAAAACAGGCAACTGAAAGTATGACAATTTGCCACGAACACCAATCCTATGTATGCCAATCCTCAATGTCATAATTTTCCTCCTAAACAAATAATTCAAGTCAGGATAGAGAAAATAAATCTAATACTTCTAGTACAGAATTGGTTTTACAGAATTATGTTAAATAATTCAACCATGTTTGAACTCGTAAAGCTAAGGCAAACAACTACAATGAAAAATCTTGGAGAGTTCTATCTCATCAAGCTGAAGCAAACTATAAGTAACAAATTGCACATTTTACACTGAGATTAGGTTTTATAATTGTTGTGGTAAGATCATATGGCTATTCATTTTATTAGATAATATTAAGCAAGATAGCATATGAATTTGCGGAAAAATCTTTACTTAGAATAAAGACTACTTTTTAGCATGAAGAGATATCATGAGCTTTGAATATATCCTCATATTCACACCAATAATCAAAGGTGAAATATTGAAAACACAGTACACTACTACACTCCCATTCTCCTGTTGAAGTTATGCAAAAAAAAATTGACATAGGGATTTAAAGAATTAGCATACACCTCTTTCGTAAATTTGAGACATGGAATCAGACAAAAAAAGGCACGTATGTGATATATCCAAAACCCAAGCTAATAAAAGAATCTGAATTTTCTCAGTAAATTATGCAATAACTACATAGCGATTCCAAAACTTTCATAAGAAGTGCCAAAATTTAGCAAAGTAATATCAGGCTAATTAAAGTATATTCCAAAAAACAAACCTGATATATCTGCCATAAGCAAAAGCTCCAAATAGACTGAATTGCACCGAAATTTAATAATATAACAAATTCCACACTTAGAACAAGGAGTGTCAAGCCTGGCCACAAAAGTCACAATACTTATGCAAGAGACACGCTACCTCCACGAGGGTTTACCGACTACAAGATCAAGTGATTCAATTTATTAACTGGAATTTTTGCACCCTGCTTATAAGAGTTCACATGTATTCAATTACTAAATCAAGACTTGCATTTATAATCATCAACACAAATCTAGTGCAATCCGATTCTTATACCGACACCAACCAAATTTTATCAGATTTTCATAAAAGGTCTGCAGCAAAAATATGGACCGATACAACCTCGTTAAGTTTTCCTCCATTGATCACACAAAGCAACTATGCAAGCATCCTTATACGATATAAGTAGTCTGCATAATGTCATATATACCAGAAAGATTCTATAAGAAATATTTCAGACTCCAAAGAGTCTGATTCTTTGTACTTCGCTTCAGCTGATTCATTTCTTCCTTAAGAATTCCTTTGAAACCTTTACCAGTAGGCTAATCCAACACAGGTCACACTACATTTTGCATTTGCAAAATTGCATTTATGGACTACTGTCATCAAAGCACAATAGATACCACCCAAGCCTTAAAATATGAATAATATTTCATAATATATTTCTTTTTCGGCAACAACTAGCTTTCGATTAAGGCGTCATGCAATGTTTTTGGGCCATCAAGAGAATCCCTAACAAAAATCCTGGAACAAAAAGTATTCCATCTTATTGTCGAAATAGTGGGCTCATGTAATACCACACCACCCTTCATAGATAATGAAAAATATATTTCATTCCAGCGACAGTTTCACAATTCGGGACAACAAAGGACAAAAGATACCATCTGTTAAATCATACGATTACAATTTCGCCATTCAAAAAAAAAATGATTACAATTTCATATGAAAATTGCATCGAAGGCTGCCATCATCCAACTTTTGCATTATGAATAAAGAGGTCAAAATTACACCAAGGTCATTGAAACATCCATCCCTTAAAAAATTTAAGAAACAAAGTATAACCTTCAACTCCAACGATCAGATTTGGGGTTACTAGAGCCATATACTCCACCCCTTTTTCAACTGATGAAAAAAGATTCCATTTCATAGTAATAAATTTCCATTTCGGCAACAACTAGCTTTCGATTAAGGCATCATCCAACGTTTTTGGGCCATATATGTTGGAATGAAAGTTCCAAAAATGTGCCAAAGTCCATCATTGTAACAGACAAAATTGTTTTTCAAAATATTTGTGCCAAATAGAGTTTTGGGAGACATGTTCACTCCATTTTTTTTTATGCAGAAGATTGAATGTTCTTGAATTATCAAGAATGAAAAAATCATAACCACAACATGTATCAACCATAAACCAGTATTTTAGAATGAAAATCCCAAAATATATGGTTTAGGGACCATATTGTTGTTGCGTTTAGGGACTAGGGTCATCAAAGAACAATAGATACAATCCAAGCCTTAAACTATGAATAATATTTCATAATAAATTTCATTTTCGGCAACAGCTAGCTTTCGATTAAGGCATCATCCAACGTTTTTGGGCCATCAAGAGAATCCCTTACAAAAATCATGGAACAAAGAGTACATCCATCTTATTGTCGAAATAGCAGACTCGTATATACTAGATAATGAAAAAAATATTTCATCTCATCGACATTTTCACAATTAGGGTCATAAAAGAACATATATACCATCCCTTAAATCGCATGATTACAATTTCGTATGAAATTGCATTGAAGGCCACCATCCAAGTTTTGCATTATGAAAAAAGAGTTCAAAATGCTTTTACACCAAGATCATTGAGACATCCATCCCCTTAAATTTTGATTTAGAAAATTGAATGTTCACTTTTTTCATGCAGAAGATTGAAAAATCATAAAATTGAATAATCAAGAATGAGAAAAATGGCATCTCATCATCGTTCCCAACAAATATTGATTATACACCACACGGGGCAAATATGTTGGAATGAAAGTTCCAAAAATGTGCAAAACTCCATCATTGTAACAAACAAAATTGTCTTTCAAAATATTTGTGCCAAATAGGGTTTGTGGAGACAACATATTCACTCGATTTTGTTTTTATGCAGAAGATTGAATGTTCTTGAATTATCAAGAATGAAAAAATCAGAACCACAACATGTATCAACCATAAACCAATATTTTAGAATGAAAATCCCAAAATATATGGTTTAGGGACCATATTGTTGTTGCAAAATTGCATTTAGGGACTAGGGCACCAAAGAACAATAGATACAATCCAAGCCTTAAATTATGAATAATATTTCATAATAAATTTCATTTTCGGCAACAGCTAGCTTTCGATTAAGGCATCATCCAACGTTTTTGGGCCATCAAGAGAATCCCTTACATAAATCATGGAACAAAGAGTACATCCATCTTATTGTCGAAATAGCAGAATCGTGTATACCAGATAATGAAAAAAATATTTCATCTCATCGACATTTTCACAATTAGGGTCATAAAAGAACATAGATAAATCCCTTAAATCGCATGATTACAAATTCGTATGAAATTGCATTGAAGGCCACCATCCAACTTTTGCATTATGAAAAAAGAGATCAAAATTCATTTTACACCATGATCATTGAGACATCCATCCCCTTAAATTTTGATTTAGAAAATTGAATGTTCGCTTTTTTCATGTAGAAGATTAAAAATCTTAAAATTGAATAATCAAGAATGAGAAAATGTCGCTGAGATGAATAAATCATGCTCTGTTAGACTGTAATTTCCGCAGGTGTAAAAAGTAACTCATGGTCTAACAGAGCATGAGTTATTTATTATTTATGATGATTTGGACACCAAAGCTGAACTAAAAGAGGACCAAAACACAGCAACACAATAGCAGGCTCAAGAAAACACACACCAAACAACTGATAAACTTTCAAATTGCAGTGAAGTAACAAACAATCACATAATAGAAAAATTAATTGGAATGAAAGTATGATATAAATACCTTACGAAAATCACACCATTGAGAGGAATCGAATAAAGACATAGGGCGCGATAGGCCGAACAATGACGACTGAACCACAAGGGTACAACTTTGCTGAGAGGGTTTGAAGAGCACGACCTCGCAATCGAGAACAAACTAACCTAAAACAAAAATAATCAACTATAATAGAACTAAAATGAAAAGGGAAAAACATAAAGTAACCAATAACCAAAAGCTCTAATAGCAATTAAGAGACAATGCAGAGAGAGAGAGAGAGAGAGAGAGAGAGAGAGAGAGAGAGAAATCTAAGGCCACTAATTCCCAGAACCAAATTAAAATCATTTGAATAAACCTATCATAATTGAAATTACATTCAAGGAAACTCCGTTTTAAGCAAGGAACCAAAAATATGAATAGAAACTATACCAAAATACTAACACAAACAAAATCTTATAAGATAAAGAATGATCATGTCTAACAATTCCAATAATTACATTAAGATCATGTCATGTTAGAGTTCACATTCATAGTCCCTTGGCATTAAGTTATAGGCATAATCCACAATTTCGTTGTAATTGTTATATTCATTTCTATTATATGGCTAAAAGAAACACACAAAGTGCTGACCACAACTGCCTAACAATTCCAATAATTACAACAACTTGGCAAATTGTATATTTTGTGTCACACATATACACATTACTAAATTGGCAGAACTCAGCAATGCATAGTAAAGGAATATCTAAATGGATTTGCACCCTCTTCTTCCCTGCAGGAATATCTAAATGGATTTGCACCCTCTTCTTCCCTGCATTTGTAAGTGAGCTTCGTCCATTCTTTGTCCATTGAGTTTACTAAAAAGAAAAAGGAATATCTAAATATCATCATCTCTACAGCTGGTAATAAGACTATTATTTATCTTCTTATTACTTCTATTAAGACCCCAATGCACTTTGATTACTTGCTATCATGCTATCATTTCTAAAGCAATCAATACACACATATAAAAATGGCATATCACATTAGTTTTTACCTTTCTCTGATAAGATGATCAAACTTACTTCCATGTTCTGCTACAAACTTCATAACATCAATCACAGCCATATCTCCTACAAAATCAACCTCAACATATTTAACATACCCCAAATATTATTAACCATAACGATTCAATATAGCTACTTGTTCCCTATATATTGAACCTAGCCTCAGAAAAATGTTTTTGAGCTTAATCTTGAAGCGTCAGTCCTAAGTGTGCGATAGAAAGAGATCATACTTATAATTAAACTGAATTTAAATTAAACACTTACCATTACCAACATAGATTTATCTAGCTATGAGAAAGTCGCTGGATATAAACTTTGTAGGCAATTCACCAAGAAATTGTAGGCATCCTTAGCTAATCCTCTAAAATGGGGAGATAAAAAGTGTTGGTGTAAGAAAAACGACACTTTTTACCTATTATTACATTATTATAGCTCTCTTTTTCGCTTCCTACCTCTGCCCTGTTGCATCACATGTATAAATTTTAGAATTCATCCTAATCAAAAGAACCATATATTTTGGAAATATCAAATCCTAAGCAAGGTTAAAATCAACGTAAATCCAAATCCTAAATAAAATGTTATTGCACAACAGAACCATAAACACAAACAGGAGAGAAAGCAAAACTTAAACTAGGGACATTAATTTGTAGTTTGACATTTGGTAGAAATTTGATCTTCATGGAAAAACACATTTTACAAATAAACCTCAACATAAAGTCTAACACTTTTAATTTTACAAATCCATCCTTTCAATCAACCCATGCTACAATAAAACCACAACAGAAAGTCTAACACTTGGAATGGACACTCATGCATGCATAAAACATTAAAACTTATTCTTAGTCTAATACTTAAACCTTCATCAATTGATTTACCTGATTTCAGTATCTTCAAAATGGTGTAATGCTTCTCCTACTTTGAAACAACTAGCCTGTAATTCTCTTGAAGGCAATGCAAGTCGTTGTTTGGTTTTTTTTTTTTTCTTTTCAAATTCACCTAAAGAGTAATCTAATTTGATAAGATACTTTTTAAATTCACCTAAAGAGTAATTTAATTTGAAAAGATATTTAAACCAATAAATTATGGAGGAAAAAAAATCCAATCTATGCACCTTTGCAATCCTCAGGCTCTTTTTCCAAATTCAGTTTCTGTTCTTGCTTTGTCAAATAGAGCTCATAGAATTTGTCCACTTGCTGCAAAATAAATGGTAAGAAGTAATTTATCAATGAAGTACATTATATACAATACAAAGAGAAAAATGGGAGTGTGCAGAAGAGAGAACAAAAGGATCAAGAAATAACAATAACAATTATCAACAAGATCACTATGAAATTAACAAAATATTCAGTGAGTACTTTTAACAAACACTTTCACTGCAGTTCAAAGAAAACATGAAAAACAAGAAAAGAAAAAAAGCATCATGAATTGCAAAATTCCTAGAGAAGCTGATAGAAATTGATCATAAAACAAATTAATTTGACTATAATCTAGGTCATAGGGATACAAATAAAGTCATTTAGAAGATTAAATTGGGGTAATAGAGAGCAAGAACAAAAATATTAGGGTTCTTACTGAAGAGATACATGATAGAAAATTGATTGTATCAGCGAGAGAATTAATCGCGTGAATTGGAAATGCAAGGTTCCTTACGGGTGGAGTACAATTCGAGGTCGTGTCAGAGAATGATGTAGAAGGTAATGAAACCAACAACTACATCGAACTTCAGAAAGTCGCCGGATAGAGTATCAACAAGAAGTGAGGTTCTCAGCCATGGAAGATCGGTGAGAGAACGACGGTGCCGATCGGTGAGAGAAGGAGATTGAAATCGTGTGTTTATGAGAAGAGCGGAGCAAAACCGGTTTGACATGGGGTGCATTTGTTTTAGATTTTTTTGAAAATAGATTTTGTAGTGTTACATAATTTTGTAGCTGTATACTGAACAACTATTTCAACCATTTAAGATTAGTGTTAGGTTAGAAATGTTGTAGTGTGAATTTAGAGAAACTCTTGGACACAAACCCCCTTGTTATCTGGGTACACATACATCAATTTAAAAATTTAAATGTAAAGGATTGATTAGTGATAAGTGGAGAAAGTGGGCACAATCTCAGGACATCATATTTAGGCACACACTCATATTAATTAAAAAAATTATATAAAAAGTATTAAAATAATATTAATTGATGTGACTATTTTTTTTTTCTTTTAATTTTTTTTTATGTGTGAGTGTGTGCCTAAATGTGATGTGTTGGGGTTGTGCCCAACCAAAATTTTCTCTGATAGGTGATATGACTTAATCATTTATTTTTAAATTTTTTTCTTTAATGTATGTGTGCCTGAATATTTTTCATTTGTGGTTGTGCCTATAATAGAATTGCTATTTGATCAATATACCAAATTATATTGAATTCATTTTATTTAATGAAATGCTATAAACAATTTTTCATAAAAAAAAAAGTTACGAAATGTTCTCAAACAAACATAAAAAAATACAGCCAGCTACACTACTATAAAATAAAAAATAGCATTGACAAATATTAATAAAGAAATAAGCATATAGTATGGACAAATAACAATAGACAAAAAGTATTGACAAATAAGCAAATATTATTAAGCAATATATCAATTATATTTGAAGCATGTCAAAAAGTAAAAAATAGATTAAATAAAATAAACGAATAGTATTGACAAATATTAATAAGTATTAAAATATATGAACAAAAAATAGGTTAATGCAATATATTTTCATACTAAAGATTACAGAAATTTTAGTATGGGCACAAACCCAAATTATTTTATCTTAGGACATTCACAACAAAGATAAAAAATTAAAGAGAAAATGATTAAAGTGATATTGATTGATGTTACTATTTAATTTTTCTTTTAATTTTGTAAATTTATGTGTGTGTGCTTAAATTTGAACCGATAACCTTTGTGCCTAGGTAAGAATACCTCTAAAGATTAATAAGTAGTATTAAAATACATGTATATATGCGGTTTGTTTCGGTTTAAATCAGTTTTAAAAAAACAATCTGAAATTCGATCTGTTTCAACGGTTTTCACAAAAGAACATAGGGCACATAAAAAAATTGATTTTTTGCGATTTTTCGTTTTTTTAATTGATTTGCGAGTTTTTTTTATTGATTTGGATTTGAGCAACTCTAAGCTTGATACATGGAGCAATGAGTAGTATGGATATTTCATAGATATCCTAATAGATTTAGGGATGACAATTTACCCATACCCAGTGGGTACCCACAAAAGATACCCACAACGGGTAGGGTAAAAACCCGCATTTTGGGTACGGGCATGGGTATGGGTAATTACCCACAAAATTGAACGGGTATGGGTGCGGGTACGGGTACCTTAGTACCCACCCCATATACCCACATAGTATATATTTATTTATTTTAATTATATTATTATATAATAATATATGTAAATAAATTTTAAAATATACAACATTATTATACTATACACATTTTTAATGAAAATGTTTATTTAAAACATAATCCAAATATGTCAATATATAGATAAATGAACTTTAGCATGATATTACTAATAATTTTATTCATAATTTTCATGAGTCAACATTAAAATCTTTAAATTTTTTAATTATATTAAACTGATATGATATTTTATAATTGATGAATTTATTTTTAGCAAAAATGCGGGTAACGGGTACGGGTATGGGTACTTAGGTACCCGTAGGTAGGGTATGGGGACGGGGACAAAGAGTGTCACCCACGAGGGTATGGGGATGGGTACGGGTATTTTTTCAAATCGCGGGTATGGGGATGAGAACTGTAGTACCCTACCCATACCCTACCCATTGCCATCCATAAATAGATTTATATGATGAGGATCAAGACTTTAATCCATGATATACATGATTCTTATCCTTCAAATCATGTTGTGAGAGACGTAGACAGAATTAACCGAATGATAAGATCAAGTATATATCAATGTTGTTAAAACCGGACCAGACCGGCCGGTTCGACCGGTTGGACTGGGAACCGGTCACAGCACCGGACTGGGAACCACGAACATAAACAACCAGAAGTCATAAAATAATCCACAACTACAATACCAACAACAATAATCAACAACCACAATACCAACAACAACAATCAGCCACACACACACCACTTACGGTATATTAAAATAGCATAAAATATATTAAAAATAATTGTATCGTTCCTTCTATCATCAATCCTCTATCGGTTAACTATTTCATTATTAATCTATAACATAAACCCTAAGTGCATGAGTGTATGGGGAAAAAGCCCTTACCTTAGCCGCTTTACTTCCTAGCGCAATTTAAATCTTAAATTCGTAGCTACAGTGCACACTCGATATCTCTCGTCTCGGTGTTTATTTTCGACTATCCGGCCGTTGAAAACAAGGAACCACATCTCCTGACGCTACTCACCAAACTGAGTGCGATCCAACGATTAACGAATGCACCATCACAAGTCTACGGTGACAGGTTAGATGAAAACGAGATTGGTTTATCACTGGAGTTCTCATAAGGCAAATAGAAAAATTGAAAAGAAAACTCATGAATAGAACTTATGCAAATTGAATTGGAGAAGGATGGAACCTAAGAGAAAGTTTCATAATCACTTGAGATAGTAAGAAGGCTATATTTCTTGTTTGTAAGGTGATTTGTGGGACTTTTGAGAGAGTAATTGATTTCACTGAGGGAGTATCACTGTGGTATATAGTTCGACGGAATTAAAGGATTTTAATAAAATTGGATAGAAAAGAAACTGCCGAGTCCTATAATTTTCACTTCATAGACCAAGTACACGTTGAAATTAACTACTCCACAATTCTAGCCACTATCCAACAATATTTATCATACTTAATTCAATATTTATCATACTTAATGGTTATCATTGAGTTAGTCATTCCCTCATATAGTCATATGTATAACCAAATGAACACGTTGTTACTAGTATGTTATGTTTTATACTAGTTTTGTAACCCGTGCTCCCGCACGGTTACGTTTATAGACAATATTTTCATTTATATTTTAACAAAACCAAGGCTATACTAAAGCTTATACAACAGAGCTCCCAAAAAAAAAAATTGGACAAATTAATGCATGAGAAAACAATCAATCAAAGAATAAAGTGTCGGGTACAAATAAATGCATTGGAATTTTGACATTTTTAATAGATAATACTAAATAAATAATCATCTTAAATTGACATCCATTTGTTTTTATTAAAGATAAAAGTTCAATGTTAAAAGGAATATATATATAATCCTATAAGGTTATAACAAAAAAATAATGTGATAAAATGAATAAAATAAAATCAAATTGGAATAAATATTTTAAATATGACATCTAATACTCCATGCCCAGCATAAGGAAAATAACATGACAAAAATACAATAAAGACACACAATAAAATATCCATATGTGATTATAAAGTTATCCAAATACACATGAAACTTAATTGAAGGGTAAGTCTACCAGAAGACATAATAGCATAACATCAAAAACAAAAGATACCAAGCATCATAATGGACATAATGTAGTATATTACAACATGTAAGCGATTTTCCAATAGGGCAATAAGCTTACAAAACCAAATTCATTTCTTACGTTCAATCCAGACCTTAAGCACATACGGATAAAAAGACATCTCGAAACGCAAGTTATCACCAACCCGAAGATTGTGCTCATCCTTAAACTTGTACCATCCCTCACCAATGCGCTTTAAAAAGATACCATTTTCATCAGGTGTCTTTGAACTCTCAACTTTGCACATGTACTTGAAACCAGTCTCCTCACACTTCAATAGCATTATATGTTGATTCTGAAGAAATCTTCTGGAGATATACTTCATAAAATGCTGCAAAATATAATAAATAAGTACAGAGAGGAAGGTAAACTAATAAGAGTATAAATAGAAGAAAATAAAATACAAATAAGTTTAAATGAATCACCAGAGATTGCTTGCTCCTGTAGGCAACCACGGGAGCCGTCACAGTCTTAGACCAGGTAACAGTATGATGAGGCTCATACTGTGCATTTATCCCCTCGTTATACTTTAATTTGACAAAGCATGACAAAAACAAAGAATTGTCATCTAAACTGAATATATGAGAATAATGGGAGATATATTCATATCCAATTTAAAAAGAAATTTGAATTCAAACGTCCAAATACATTATTAAGTGAAACAGTTCAAAGAAGATATCCAAGCATACCACAATCATCTGTTGATTCTGAGATTCATTAAGCTGATCATCAGATTGATCACAGTCATATTCAGATTCATCACCACTTGAAGTTAGGGAGATAATTTCATTTTCATCATAAGACTCCTGAGTACCATTATCACCAAGAGCATCCAAGAAAAAAGTGTTTTGACTAATGATGTATGTCATCAACACCCTAGTTGGTTCAGTAAAGCCAAAGAATTCAGCAACCTTATCAGCATAGAAGATAAAGGCCTCATCAGAGACACAAAACCTAGCATTCATAGATCTTCCACCAGAGGATATCTTCACACCACAATGAGGCACGTTGGCTCTTACCCACGCATCAACAACTGACCATGGCACAGAGATCAACTTCTAAATTTTACAAAAATGTTAATAACGCAAGGTATCAAAAAAATTAAATATTTATAAATGGACAGCAATAGAGTAAAATTACTTCACCTCTTTTGGATCAACAACTGTTTCAAAGTGTGCTTCATCAGGTATTCCAATAGCGGTTTGACTATGGCAAAAAATAACATTGTCAGTGAAATGAAATGAATAAAATTCATCAATTTAAAATGGTAAAACACTAAGAATCAAATTCTGAATGAAAATTTCACATAATTACTCACGATAAGAAAAAGGACAAAAACAAACATTAGGAATAATTAAGTACAGCAACAAAATCAGTTACTAAAGTGAGATTTAAATAAAACTGATATCTAAACCAGATCTAGTATTTCATAATCACAAGGATACTTGCATGGCATTTCACTTTAACACCAAGACCATAACAAACAGCGTAATAAAAATAAAATTGCAAACAAATCAATAAAGAAGACGAAGAAAAACCTGGAGGAAGAGGAAGCCATGATACGGTAGAATGAAAAGGTTGGGACCAGTTACCAAGTCAGAAGGGGAGAATGTAGAAAAGCGTTGATAAATGTAGGGTATAAGGTTTGGTAAAGTTCCAAAGCCATAACAATAAATTATTTTGTCTCACATTCATTTCAGGTAAGTTGAAAAGGTTAGGCAAAATATATGTTTTGTCTGTTACATGACCGTGGTCCCATAAGAATATAGAAAAAAAATAAATTTTCAACACCAAAAATTATTTAAATTGGCCACATGAAGGAATTAGAAATTTGACAGGGGTCCAAATTTAAGGGTAATATTGTAAAATTTGACAGGAGTGACCAAGTTGAAAGGTACATAAAAAATAAGGGACCAAATTGAGACTTATAAAAGATAAGCAATCAAATTGAAATAACAATCATATAAAAAAAAAAAAAACAAAAAGATACAATAAAACTATAAATATAAAAAAATGGTAGACACTAAATATAAATATAACAACTTCTTAATAAATCAAATTCTTTGAAATACTTATGGATATACAACATTTACTGTACTTTTTTTACAATTATTACAACCATCACCAATTAAAATCTTCAATCCATCGCGAGTTTTAACACGAGACACAACAACATAAAGCTGACCATGTGTAAAAACTGGTCTAGGTAAATACAAACCAACGTTTCCAAGAGTTTGACCCTGGCTTTTATTAATAGACATAGCAAAGCAAACACAAAGGGGAAATTGTCGCCGTTGGAAACTGATAGAAACATTAGCATCAGACGGTAACAACTTCATACGTGGGATGTAGACGATGTCACCAATATTAGTACCAATGACAATTTTTGCTCCTATAACATTAGTACCAAGATAGGTGACCGTGAGACGGGTACCATTGCAAAGTCCAGATGAAACATCAAGATTCCTAAGAAGCATAATAGGAACACCAACTTTGATAATGAGTCTATAATTAGGAAGACCAGAACATTTAATTTCATTCAAAAACTCGGTCGTAATCCAACGATGGTCAATAACATCATCTTGATCACACCTTGAAACAGAGTCACAACTTAAATATTCTTTATATTCACCAGGAATCAATGAGAGCACATAATCATTAATTTGTTCTACGACATCAAGTGTTGGTGCGAGTATGGCTCGATCTTGGAAAAAATTTGTAATAAACATATTTTTCAAAAGATCAGGATAGATAGCTTCAACAATGTCACCAATAGGATTCGTGACCACTTCAACCAAAATATCATCAGGAATTTGAACAATCATTTCACCATCGATTAATTCTCCAGCTTTTCCATCACCAATATCAAGGATCCATTTTGCAAACATTGCCAAAGTCTCAATGTCAGGGCAATTAGAAGAATACTGCAACCTCATGTTTTTAGTCAGTTTTAAGACCTTACAATTACGCCAAAAAACAGATGAATTAATGGTGGCATGAACAATATCAGCCCTGGAACCTTTGGGAACAACCGGTAAAATTTGTCTAAAATCACCGCCAAATACCACTGTCTTACCACCAAATAATAAATCTGCATTTCGAGGATCTACTTCTCTCATAATATCTTGCAAACATCTATTAAGAGCTTCAAATGCATATTTATTAATCATAGGAGCCTCATCCCAAATGATCAAACTCGTCATAGTTAACAACTGTGCCTTCTTACTCTTTACATGTATCCTACAACACGACTCTTTATTCAACACCAAAGGCAAATTAAACTGGGAATGCGCTGTTCTACCGCCAGGAAGAAGAATCGAAGCAATTCCACTTGAAGCTACATTCAAAACAATTTTACCTTCTGAATGCAACTTGTATGAAATAGTCTTCCACAAATAAGTCTTTCCAGTTCCACCGTAACCATCAACAAAAAACATATGACCAATACCATCATCAACAACACCAACAATTTCGGTAAATGCAACTCGTTGATCATAATTCAATTTAGAAATATGCTCAGCATAAAGATTTTTCATTTCATCACGATCATACCTGAGCTCATTCTCCATCAAAATGTTGTTATATCTACCATTGTTGGATATCGTAAGTTCAGGCATAAATTTATAATCACCGAGGCATTTACCATTTTCTCGAAGAAAATTATCGATGTCTAGAAGAGTTAACTGTGTTAACTCTTCAGAAGATAAATTGAGACCTACATAAAAAATAGAAAGAAAAAAAATCAAACTATAATTGTAATAAAAAATGAGAGATAAAATATAATAATTACAACGCCTGAAAATATATTTATTAGCAAAATATAAACCATTAAACTGGCCAGGATTTTGAAGTTCTCTACGCTTTTTAAATAATATTCCATCAGCTAAAGTCTCAGAAAGTTGATTCCAAACATTTAAAGGATCACTCATCGAATTTGACATTAGTAATTTTACAAACATTTGTCGGAGAGACACACCCGAACCAAGAAATGCTACCTCAAGAATAGAATCAATAAACTCACGATCATCTTCAAGCAATCTTAATGCACCACAAGCTTCTCTATATGAATCATATACACAACCATGAACAGTTTTTAGATCTTCGTAGCTTGTACAGCCAGCTTGCACATTCAACAGCAATCTCAAATAAAACAAATCACGATTACTATGAGGTATGAAGGTCAAACGACCAACAGAACCACCCCTTTGCCTAGGCTTCCAAAAACATCCGTCTTTGTCAAAGCTAAATAATAAAGGATACTGACCATATGTTAAATGCCGACCATGAGGGTATCGAACATTTGATTCCATCCAAGCTAAAAACATTGTTCCTTTTGATTTGTTGTGTTGAAGAACTGAAGATAGCCTAGAAGTATCCTTAAATATGACAGATTGTTTCCCTTCCTCATGAAAAGTTAATCTAACAACAGCTGGTTTTCGATCGTGAATTTTAAATTGAAATATTCTCCATATCGACTCCGAAGGACTGAGAAATCGACAATCATAATACTGCTGTATCTCATCAACAATTTCATCATCACTACTGCGCAGAGTTGCAGTCACACGATCAACACCTTTATGAATATATTTAAAAAGATATTTAATGCAATTAGACTTATTGCAATATTCAATATTAACATGAGCTTGGTATTTCATTAGTAACTTTGGATTGTATGGAACAACACTACAACTATCGAGTAAAACATTTTTTTTTGTGACTGTATGACCGAAGTCTCTGCGGCGGTAAATAGGATAACCGCTTGGATCAAATGAAGTTTTTTGAACAAACTTTTTGGGATAAAATTTCGAGCAACGGTTATCAACCATGCAAGGAGATGAAGTGCAAGCCCTTCCACAAGGTCCATGAATCATAAAATTACACACCGCAGAATATAACTTTGGGAAAAACTTTTTATCAGGCAATTCAGCACAAATGACAGAATCTATTGCTTCAGCAGAATCAAGTTTATCCCGAGAATCCAACCATAAAAGAATATGAGCATGCGGCAAGCCTCTCTTTTGAAATTCAATGGTATACATACCTACATATAAAAAAATTAAAAAATAATTTTGATTAACATGAGTGACAATAAAGATTTAAAAGTATCATATATAAAATGCTACTCACTTGCAATAACCCTTCCAAAAAAATGTCCCTTCCGAAAATCAGCCATCATTTCATCAAGTTTTATTTGAAAGACACGACAACTAATATCTGGTCTATATATAGAATAGTTTCCAGATTTATCCAAATGACGTTGAATTTCTGGCCATTTAGGATTGCAAGTAAAAGTGAGAAACAAATCTGGATAACCATATTTTTTGCATATAGCCATCGCATCCTGACAATTATTAAACATGTATCGTCGCCCTCAAGTGAAAGAAGATGGTAAAACAACCCTAGATCCAATTGACGAACCAACAACATCGCCACTTTTAACTGCCTCTTCTATACCAGCCAAAAAGTCAGATCGTATTTTTTTCTTGATTTTGTCTTATATAAGACAATCTTTGAGATTCCATCATTGAGTATAGATCAACCACAAATTGCTGAAATAATTTTCTTCCTCTATGTAGAATAGAGTCTTCGGCAACCCTCTCCATCATCCGATATGCTATAAATGCACGAAGGGATACACGAATTCTTTTTTTTTTTACTCTGAGATTTAGTTAACCTATTTAGAGGTATTTTTTCTTGATATTGATCCTCACCAAAAGGAAAGAGCAAAGGATATTGAAGAGGGATATATTTAGGATGTGTTTCAAAAATTCTCCGAAGATAACCATCCTTTTCTCGAACAACAATGTCTCTTCCATATTGAAAAGGCCACTTTTATTAGACATTAGATATTGGGTACAGTAATACAAATAGATACTAAAGAACAACTTGAACAAAATCATGAGTACATGATTTATTTATAAAAAACAGTAGACAAACACATAATCCAAATAACATAAGACCAGCATAATTAGAATACACATTAAGTGGCTCTAGTTTGCAAAAACATCTCAATCTTCACTCTTTCTCAGTCTTAAGAGGTTTGAGACGCTTGTTTGATTGACGTTTGGGAGCAGAATTACATGCCTTAGACAAATTCCTCTTAATAGAACCTTCAGCCACATCTTCTCCAGTTAAATTATGGGCAACCTCAGTAGGTGCAAGAATTGCATTGTCCAGGAATTCAATGGACTTTACAGAACCTTCAGCATCATATTCTACAATTGACTTATCAGCAACCTCAACAGGGGTAACAATTACATTGTCTAGGAACTCAAGGGACTTTGAGTCAAGAACAGCATCAGCCTCATCACCCACTCCATCATAATCCAAATCAACAACAGCTCCTATTGCCTAAACAAATAATTGTCTTAGCCAAAACAAAATAAAATTTAAACAAAACAAAGGAATAGCAAATCTATTTAAGAAAACCAACCTCTGAAGATTTAGAACATGAATCCTGAGAACATAATTTATCAATTACAACAGCATCCATACATATTCTTTTAACCCTATACGAAGATATAGCAAGTCCAAGTTGAGGAGATTTCTGAACACAAAACAGCAACTTCTTTCCAACCATTCCATCAAATTCATTTGGGTGTGAAGCACCACTGCAGACCTGAAACACAATGGAACATTAGAACATTCGAAAAAATGAATAAAATGATGGGGAAAAACAAAAACAATCATCCACCTTAGATTGAGAAACAAAATAAGCACATGATTTCTCCATCATGTAAGCCATCTCCGAATCAAATATTACAAAAAAGGCAAAGGAACTACCATCAGTAACCTCAACTGTCACACGGAACCTATAACACAAAAGAATGATCAAATAGAATAATATCCCTTTAAAATGGAGACGAAAATGTTAGATGTAACATAAACTACCTTGGAACAACTTGAAAAACATGCCTATCGCATGAGCTACAAAAATATGATCCAGAGTCAGCCACAACACTCCTATGGCACTTGCAAGCTGGATACCACCAGTCACTCCCATCAACAAAACGAACTACCTCAGCACAAACAACAGAAACACCACCTTCATCCAAACTATCAAGCTGTGAAACATTCATTTTGGGGTGCAGCTGAAGAAACTCTTCTTCAAAAGAAGGTTTAGCAGGTCCACCAATTAAAGGAACACTCGACTCAGCTTCAAAACCGTGAACAGCAACACTGCATTTTAACATAAGTCAGGTGACACAACATAAGAACAAACAAACATAAATCTTTCAAAATTACCAATTGTCACCTGCTTTTAAAAGTTTCAACCTCAGCAATGTCTGCATTAACGAAAATCCTAGTGGTATTCTTAACATTTTGAAGAGAAGCTTTGTCTGCAATCACAATTCAATAACAGGCAAATTACATCTTTTCAATATAAACAAACTAAAATATACTGTGCAGACAATTATACATTACCTCTAAATATTTTCACTTTAGCAAATTGTACAACAACAATAGGCAAACCACCAGAGGACTTATCAACCTTCTTTGTCAAATCAATAGCATACTCTCCAAATAAAGCAATTTCACATTTGCCACTTCAAATGAACAAAACATACGAATTACAGTACAATCAACATCTGTTTCATCCCCAAAATAATATTTAGCAAACAACATAAATATTGACTCACCTGTGATCTGTTAATTCAGCAACAACCATCTTAGTTATCTTCCCATCACGAATATACTCCCTTTCAGCAGATAGACCAGTCAAATAACCAATTACATCTACAAATAGTAGCATTTAGTGGATTGTCGAAAACAACAGATAGAGTAATATAAAACTGTGGATAAAGATGTCTTACCAACCAAGAACTCATAATCATGTGTGTGAGCACACACATCAGAAATATCGGTCAAACTCAAACCATAAGAATCTATAGACGACCCCTCAAACAATTTAACCTTTGTTTTCATTTGGAATACAATTTTGTAAGGATGCAGTGTACTGCGATAGGAACCACTCTGAGGATAAATAGCAAAACAGGACAAATCATATATCTTTCCTTCTTCAATCTTCGACTCAAACATATAAATCAGTTGTTTCTTTACAGTAGCATGAATCTTCCCACCCTACATCACCTATAAAGGTTTAAATCGAAAGAACAAATACATAATAAAATATAAAAATAAAATAATCAGATACAATTAAATAACCTGATCGTCAACCAAAACCATTTCCATGGAACCATTCTCAGATGGATTCAGGAAAGTAGGCACCTTCCACAAACGAAGCACCCTAACATTGATGCGAATATTCTCTTTCCCAGGATGTATATCAGCAATGGCATCAAATTTGGTGTTGCAGGTAGCACTCTCATTGAAAACCATTTTGGGTAACTATGTGAACAAAGATGTGTTGAACAATCTGTGAGAAGAGCATCATTTATAGACAATCAGAAAGAATATAATATCAATATATAATTCAAAAATGAAATTGTAATTAAAGTGACTTGAAATGGGAGGGAAATTTATGACGGAGGTAGAAATAAAGAAGGGGAAGGTTTTACCCAGGCAGTGGGATGCACACAGCAGATTAAATTAAATTATATCTAAATCTAAATCAAAAATCAAATTGAACTTAAAGTGAGTTGAAATCAGAAGAAAATTAAAAATCGAAATAGCTATAGATAGGGGAAGGTTTATCTAGGCGGTAAACTCAAATTGAAATTAAAGCGATTTGAAATAAAAGGGAAATAGCTATGGAGAGGGGAAGGTTTTATCTAGACGGTAAGATCTACAGAGCAATGCAAACAACAACCACCATCTGTGCCCTAGCCTATGAAGCAGTCACTTAATCTTCAATGGGAAGGTGTTATCTGCACAATACGAATTGACTGCTTTCAAAAACACGCAAAATTAATTATGGACACAGAGCATTTATTAATTAATTAAATTTAATTAATCAGTTTTAAAACACTTGAACCGTGGTCACCAAGCGAAGTTACATGGCAGAGGGAGATGATTCTACAGTAGCAAAAACATGCTCAGTATTTGTCAAGTATTAGATATGTGTACTACTTATATAAATCCTTATCACAAATATTATCCTTTCATATACATATATATATATATATATATATTTATTATCTATTAAATAATGAACTAGCTAATAGTAATACCCAACACCCCATATCACAAATCTTTTGAGTGCAGCTATGCTCCATTTCTTAAGGGTTCTTTTCTTCCTTTTCCTTTCATAGATTGATAACATGTGGCAGTAATAAATCTGAGGGCTATAATTTAAAGACAATAATTAAATAAAAAAAAATTAAAAAACAACACAAAAGAAGGAAAACACGTTTCAGTGTTTGGTTTTCCATCTTCTTCGTCACCCCTGAAAACCTTCTCCGCTGCAGCCACCACCGCCGCCGCTGCCACAGCCTCTCCGCTTTCGTCACAACGGCAGATCTCTCCGAGAAAGATTTGATTTCTATCAATTTATGTAATCCAAAATCTTGTAGAAATCGGGATTTTGATTTCTTTCCATGTTAGTAACAACAATTCTGATATAAAATTTTGAGATTATTCTTCCACTGATTTTGATGGCGCTATTAAGAATGGTTTAAGAGCATATTATTTTGTGACGGTGGCGTGAGATTTGCTCCGACGGTGAGAAATTGCTCCGGCGGCGAGATGTTTGCTTCAGCAAAGCGATGGAGAAGAAGGATTTGACTGATGTTGTGATTTTGAACACCGCCGTTGGGACAAACAGAGAGAACAACGGCGGTGTTGACGAGCAGTGGAAGAGGAAACGGCGGCCATGACTAGAAAAAAGATGGAATACGCGTTTCAAGTTTTTCTTTACCAAACAAATAATAAAGTACTCTAGTGTTATAGTACACCTCTAATCTCGACCATTCCTTTTTATTACTGCCACATGTCATCAATCTATGAAAGAAAAAAGAAGAAAAGGAGCCTTAAGAAATGGAGCATAGCTGCACTCAAATCTTTTATGAGGTAACTAGAATTAAAATAAGAATAGATCATAAAATGCATCAAATAGCCAATATAAGAATAATTTGTCAAAAAAAAAAAGAATAATTTGTCAAATCATTTAATTACAATAAAAATAGTTATTTTATTATTGTCACTAAATTGATTAAGTAAATAAATAGATAGAAATAGGATTTCTAAATAAATAAAATAAACTATTAATGAAATAAAAGAAATTGAGAAATTAATATTTTTTTTGAAACGGCTAAATTTTATTAATAGCGTAACTAAGCTCAAGACGAGCACACTCCGCAAAACAACTCATACATAATTTCTTCACAAAGTAAGAATTTCATCAACACCAATGGCAAGTCCTCAAAATCCATTCAATCACCCAAATGTGAACACCTAATTCAGCAAGCTAGACAATAACAGAAAAACGCCCCAAAATTCAAATAAAGGTAATTACACAAACTAACATCCCCGCCTATTCTACATTCCATCGGAACCAAAACAACGGCTCTAATGCCAGGAAGCATCCATTCACATTCAGATATCAAATCAAACCTATTAAAAAAGAACCTCCATCCAACAGCATCACGAATCTCATCCTGAAACCAAAGCGCAAATATAACCACGCAATCACAACGGACCGAGATTAAACAAGACACAGAAACAAACATCAACCTCTCAAATCCAAAACTAACAACACTAAAGCGGCGGCGTAAAGGGCTAAAACCGCGCCTATGAAAAGCTTTGGAGAAAGGTAATGATGCTCCACGGTGGTTCCATTGAAACAGAATTTGAAGATATGCCCAACACAAACAGCTCTGACACCGATGTCGAGACCACCGAAATCACAACCCCTAGACCCACCTCCTCACCTCCAACCAACCAACCAAGCCACCGTCGCCATACCGGTAGAACAAGAAACCAAAACAGCCATCATCACCACTACCCCCCAAAACACCAAAACAACCATCATCACAACACCTCCTCAACACCTCCAACCACCATTCCATCTCTACTCCAACAACCACCGCCATTGTTACTTGAAAACAACCACACCTATACCCATATAACCCACCAAAAAGCTCCCGGAGTACCGCCGGCACCCAAACAACAACGCACCGAAGCCATTTATTCTGATTTTGAAAACTCAGAACTGCAAAACAGCGAGAAGGTGAAAACCAAACAACAACCAGCACCGAACGACCACCACAAAGGCAGAAATTCGGTTACCAGCCACCACCACCACAGATCACGTACCAAACATGTGACCCACTAACAACCTCCTGAACCCATGACGAAAAACTTCACCACTACCCACAACCTCCAAATCCGAGCCGGAAAACTCCACCTTCGCCGGAGTAGCAAGAGAAGCTACACCATGAGAGAAACATCATTAAAGTACAACGAAAAACCACTTAAAAAAATTTCAGATCCGCGCCGGAGCAAAACGATCCCACGGAGGCAGATTCACCGGCAACCGTCGCAAAAAAGCCCCTCCATGACGCCGGAGACCTGAAAACTAACGGTGGTGTGGAGGGCCAAAAACCACTCATCACACCACCACATACAAACTCTACATCTTTGAGAGTTGATTTGGATGCAAAGGAAAGGGGAAGGCTGGCGACGGAAAAGTGAAGAGAGAAGGCAGAGACTTTCTTTTTAGAGAGAGACTAGGTTTTTGTTTTTGTTTATTGACTGGTCTGGCTCAGGTTTATTGAGAAATTACTAATATTTGACGTATATATCTTATACATCAAGTATAAAATTTTGGGTTGTTACATTCTTACCCACTTAAAATATTTTCGTCCTCGAAACTAGAAAATAGAAAATTTAAAATAGAATGAATTTCCTCAATAAATAAAATCATGAATAGGTCTTTACCCCCCTGCAAAGTAGGCGAGTTTTGCGTTACCCCCCTGTAATTTTTTTTCTTGAGATTACCCCCCTGCAAATTTTTTTTTTTTTTGTTTTACCCCCTTTTGCTGACGTGGCATGCAAAAAAAAACAGAATAACCGATTTAAAAAACAACACTTTTTAAATCGGTTGAACAAAATAACCGATTTAAAAAGTGCATCCAAGGGGGTAAATCAAACAAATACATTTTGCGGGGGGGTAATCTCAAGAAAAAAAATTACAGGGGGTAACGCAAAACTCGCCTACTTTGCAGGGGAGTAAAGACCTATTAACCCTAAAATCATAGAGTAAGAAAACCAATTTCTAAAAGATGAAGTTAAAATGCTCTACCATGTATTAGAATAAAGTATTTAGTTGTATACGACAAAGAAAATTCTCGGGTCTTACACGCCACCTTCTAGAGGTGTCCGTGCTTCATAGATCTAGGATCACTACAAGAAATATAGTTTTTCGCAGCGACTTTTTCGCAGCAACATTTAAATTGTTGACAAAAACATACATATAGCAACAACTTATTTAAGTTGTTGTTATAAGTTGGTTTTTTCTCAACAACTACGTTATTGTTGGGAAAAGTTAGTTATCCCAACGATAATTATTGTTGCGGCTAATAGTTTAATTTTTTTACAACAACCTTGTAAAGTCGCTATGAAACCACTCAATTTTGTTTTTATGCGTATCTTTTATCATGGTTTTTGTTCCTATTTTTATGCGTAGATTTCTCTTAATTTAATTTTTTTTTTCTATTTTTATGTTTTGTATCTTTTTTTTATCTTTAGAGCTAAAATTACAATTAAGGGTAGAAGATTTGCAATATTATCATACTATTTGAGGACAAATTAGATTTTTTAATAATTGTTCTTTCTATATATTTTTAGTAGATTATTATTGCCGCTAATAGTATAGTTTATTTTGCAACAACCTTGTAAAGTCGTTGGGAAAATACACAATTAATATTTTTTATGGGTATTTTTTGTAGGGTCCAAACTAAACGACACATTGTAGCAGGAGTAATTATCGGCATTATATGATATTTATCCTTGGGATTTCTTCTAGGATTCCAAACTTGAAGTCCAAGAGATCCTTCTTCAATAGCGCAAAGCATTACTGGGTTTGGCCAATGCCACTGAGTATATACCCTAAAGAATCGTGACACCAACATACTAACCATTACTGGGTTCTTTTAACTCAAAATTATTATTATTATTACTTTTTTTTATTTCTATTTTTATATATATTATTATACTTGATAAGGACAAATTAAGTTTTTTTTACGGTAGTTCCGTTTAATAAATTGTTACTCCCTCCGTTTCTTTTTGTTTGTTGTTTGAGAAAAAATAGGATAAATTAAGAAAGTGTATTTCAGTACTTTATTTTCCTATTATACCCTTTTTTTGGAATATATTATACTCTAATTTTAATATACTAAAAAATTCCTATTTTTTTGCACACACTTTTTCTTTCCAAAAAATTAAAACCACCAAAAAAAGATTATATGAAGAAGTTTAGTAAAAAAAAAAGATACAATAAAAAGATTATATGAAGAAGTTTGGTAAAAAAAAAGATACAATAAAAAAATTATGTAAAATTAGTCAATAAAAAAAATTAGGAAGGAGGGTATAATAGACAACATATAACCTCAAATTATCAAAACAACAAACAATTTGAAACGAATTTGTTTTTCTAAAACAACAAACAAAAAGGAACGGAGGGAGTAGTAGATATACTTTAATTAAATTATTTATAGTTTGTTGAGAGATATATTCAAAATAGAAATAAAAAGATAAGAAAAAACAAAACTTAGTTAAAGATATTTAAGTTAAATTAACATTCATAGTAACCACACACAATTACTTAGTTAAAGAGACATTGAGATCCAAACCAATATATTGACAAACTACTATCAGGTTTGCTAGCTTCATCGTATACTTTAATTGCATAAGTAAATTTAAATTTTCTAATATTTTTCAGATCCCTTTTGCTTCAAGTTCAATAGCTAGACGATTGATTCAAGATCGTCATGTTTCCCCCTAGGTCAGTGTTTCTTTGTCGGTTTAATCTTGTTGGAGATGTTCACAAACTTTATCTCTTATTTCTTCCACTTGTTATCTCTCAATTCTCAATTTTTTATATAGTTTATTTATTATTATTATTTTTTCCTTTAATGTCTAATAGTCAAGGTTTTAATTAAATCACAATTCTTGTTGTGCAGCAGAGTGAGAGAATAAGGTAAAATTGTAGAAGGAATGCAAATCTAAAAGAATGCATTTGATTCATAAACAAGTGAGAGATATTCCAATTGTTCAACGGTTGTAGTATTATACAATGCATCGCAAAAGGAAGGAAAAAGATTTTATTGTTCACCGAATGGATGGTTTAACGGAGTTACAAACGATAATTAAAATTTGAGTTGAATAAATAGCACGTATCACTTTTTTATATGAGAACAAGACAATTGTATTTAGGGTAATATATATAAGTTTTATCCTTTAATTATATTGTTTGTTGATACTTTAATTGAATTATTTATAGTTTGTTGAAAATGATATATGCAAAATAGAAAGAGTAAGATAAGAAGAAACAAAACTTAGTTAAAGAATTTAAATTATCACAATTTAAATTAAGTGATTGATACTAAATTTCTATAAAAAATAACAAAAATATATAATTAAATTTATAGTTGGAAAATCTAATTTATTACCACAATTTTGTTGTTGAGATATAAAAGATATAACAATAATTTATATCGTTCACAAAAATAACTTTTCCCCTGTGAAAAATACAGTTTTTGCCAGCGACAATAATTGTTGTTGCAAAAAACACCAACTATGCCAGCGACAATAATTTTTGTTGCAAAAAAACACTAGTTGTGTCAGCGACAATAATTGTTGTTGCCAAATAACACTAGTTATGCCAACGACATTAATTGTTGCTAAAACCATTAGTTATGTCAGCGACATTAATTGTTGCTGCAAAACACTAGTTATGACAGCGACATTAATTGTCCTTGCAAAACTTTTCGCAACGGCACTTATGCCAGCGACATGCAGCAACAATTTTTTCGCTGCGAAAAACACTTTTTGCAACAACTTTGCGTTTTTGGCAGCGACATTTGTCGCTGCCAAAAACGATATTTCTTGTAGTGGATGCTCCGTTCGGTTTGGATCGGTTTTTGAGGGAAAAACTCATCCGATCCAAAAAGAAATTTATTCGCGGTTCGGTTTAATTTTGGATGACAAATAAAAAAAATCAATTTAATCCGATCCGATTTTATGCGATTTAATTTGAATCGATTTTTGAATATCAAAATTATAAATTATAATTTTTTTATTAAATATTAATATAATAAAAAACACCATAAAATAATAGTTTGACTTTTTAACAAAATAAATATTAAGTTTTAACATATAATATATTAAAAATTAAAATTTTAGAATAACAATTATCAATTATATTTGAATGATATCAAAAAGTAAAAAGTTGTTTAAATTAAACTAAGAAATAGTATTAACAAAATTTAAAATGAAAAAAAAAAAAAGGTTAATGCAATATATATCTTTATCTTTATCTTTATCTTAATATAATAAAACGAGAGTAACTAGAGGCACCCTAAACCATAACCCTAATATGAACGGTCTAGATTTTGACACTTGGATACAAAAATCAAAGGCTAGGATAAATCACGAAATTAAATGCTCTCATAAACTTCCTATATTTTTTTTTTGTTGGATAAACTCTAATTATATTGCTTAGATGACATTCAATTAGAGCTTATCTAATTTTTATTTTTTTTAGAGATAACCACAATATTCTATTTGTTCCATTATAATCATGTTCCATTATACTAATCCCTAATTAAAAGGAAAGTTACTAAAATCAGTTAAACCTAAACTTAATTTTGTTATTTATACGAATCCTGGTTAAATGTTTTCTTAAACTCCTTCTAAACCTCCGCAACACAATTAACTTTTCCTTTTTCATCTTTCTTTTGTGCATATTTTTACTTTTGTTAACTTTTCTAATTTGATTTTTGGATTTTTGTTTATCTTTTTTGATATTGAAGGTTACTTTCTAATGACTACTGATTCGTTCAAAACATCTACTGCATATTTGAAAGGTGAGTGTAGTTACAATAAGATTTCAGTGTTTTTTAATTTTTACTTTTGTTACCTTTTCTAATTTGATTTTTGGATTTTTGTTCATCTTTTTTTATATTGAAGGTTACTTTCTATTGACTACTGATTCGTTCAAAATATGCTACTGCATATTTGAAAGGTGAGTACAATAAGATTTGAGTATTTTTTATTTCTTACTTTTGTTAACTTCTCTAATTTGGTTTTTCAATTTTTGTTTATCGATTACTTACTATTAGCTACTGATTTGTTCAATCACACTACTGCTTATTTAAATCAATGCTTTTTAAGAATGATGTTATTTGTTGGATTATATGAAAATGATTGAATTTTTATAGGTTCTACTCTTTCAAGAGTACATAGATGGAAATACACGTAAGAGTCTATGGAGACTTAACATAACCCACCAAAGTTTTAGAAAATATGTTCCGTTAACCATAGGTGAAAATTGAGAATTTTTTTATCTTTTGGTACTAATGTTTTTATTATGAAATATTATTATTTTATTCTAAAACTACTTTCCCTAATCATTTGGTTTTTTGGTTTTAGTTCTAACTATTCATGAGTGATAGCATGCATATCACAGAGTTAAGCCTAATTTGGATTTGTTAATAATGACACGGTAATAAAAATGAACTTCAACTTTCCATTTAACTTTAGTAGGTCAATCACTGGTTCGAATGATCAACAAAGCTTGTATCTATGGTTTGCATAGCAACTTAAATTTGATTATATTATTATGTTTTGGATTTTTTATATTTCAGATGGAATAATGAGGACTCGAATGTAGCTTATGTTGCCATTGATCCATTGTTGGCATCTTTTGAGGGAGGGATGACTTCTTTTTAAATTCTCTTCTTGATAGGTATGCAATTAAAGGGCTCTGGATATCATTTTTGCAGCAAATCAAGTGGGAAGAGATCACTAGATAGCTTCAAGAATTGTGTTGTTCTTGATGATACTAAATCTTCTACCTCCAAACAACCAACTACGTAATTAAAGGGCCTTGGATATCATTTTTGCAGCAAATCAAGTGGGAAGAGATCACTAGATATTTTTGTGGTCCAATTTTATGTCGGAGTACATCTTCTATGTAATTTTATTATTTATTATGCAAAGATATTATAACTATTTATTTCAAATGCCATAAACGATTAGTTATCTCTATTAATTGGCTTAATTTATATCTCAATTATTTGACTAATTTTTTGCATTTTTTTCATATAATTTTTGTATTGATTTAATGATTTGATATGTTTTTAGTTCCATTAGTACCGACTATTTTCACTTTCAATATTTTTATAGTTTGTTTTCATTTTATATTTTTAATTATACTTTTAAGGGTTAATAGGCTGTTACCCCCCTGCAAAGTAGGCGAGTTTTGCGTTACCCCCTATAATTTTTTTTTTCTTGAGATTACCCTCCTGCAAAATTTATTTTTTTGATTTACCCCCTTTTTGCTGATGTGGCAGGCAAAAAGTCAAGTTTTTTGCTGACGTGGCAGTGAATTTTGCTGACGTGGCAGTTGACTTTTGTCTGCCACGTCAGCAAAAAGGGGGTAAATCAAAAAAATAAATTTTGCAGGGGGTAATCTCAAGAAAAAAAATTACAGGGGGTAACGCAAAACTCGCCTACTTTGCAGGGGGTAAAAGCCTATTAACCCTACTTTTAATTATATCAATTTAAATTGTATATTTAACACTCCATTAAACCCGTGCAACGCACGGGTCGAAGTCTAGTTATAATAAAACGAAAGTAACTATAGGCACCATAAACCCTAACCCTAATATGAATGGTCTAGATTTTGACACGTGAAAAAAAATATTATATCAACGACTACGATAAAAACTTAAATAATCACTTTTTAATATTATTTAATTTTGTTGGATAAACTCTAATATTATACTACTTAGGTGACATTCAATTAGAGTTTATCTAATATTTTTTTTGTAGAGATAAGCACAAAATTCTATTTTGTTACATTATAATCATATTATGTTCCATTATATAATCCATAATTAAAAGGAAAGTTACTAAAACCACATAACCCTAAACTTAAGTTTGTTATTTATACTAATCCTGATTTAATGTTCTCTTAAACACCACTAAACCTCCACAACACAATTAAGGGGATTTATCTCTCTCGGTATCACTCACTTTCTCTCTCAGAATTTTACTATTCATGTTTTTATTTTTCTTTCTTTTTTCATCTTTTTTTTTGTGCATCTTCTTTTCTAATATTTTGCAATTCTTCTTTCACTCTTCATATATACATGATTTTCTATTTTTACACATCTCCAAGTATTTGTTCCTAGAGAGTTATGATTTGAGGATGGTTCTTTTTATTTTGTTGGTCTTTATTTTTTGATTTTATCTTTCTCTTCAAAAAAATGCTTTAAAGATATGATGTTGATGATGACTAGGGTTCACAGAGGGGCTCTTTAAAAAATTAAGGTAAGTGTAGTTACAATAAGATTTGAGTGTTTTTTAATTTCTACTTTTGTTTACTTCTCTAATTTGGTTTTTGAATTTTTGTTCATCTTTTTTGATATAGAAGGTTACTTTCTATTTGTTATTGATTTGTTCAAAACATGCTACTGCTTATTTGAAAGGTGAGTGTAGTTACGATAAGATTTGAATGTTTTTTTATTTCTTAGTTTTGTTAACTTCTCTAATTTGGTTTATGGATTTTTGTTATCCTTTTTTTTTATATTGATGGTTACTTCGTATTCGCTACTGAGTTGTTCAATAACGTTATTGCTTATTTAAATCAATTGCTTAATAATGGTAATTGTTCCTCAACACTTTTATGCTATTATAACCATCAATTTTGTTGGATATATTTATTGTCCCTGACATGTTTTTTATTTTGTTTGCTTTGGTACGAATTATGATTTGTCATGAACTATAAATTTGATGTTGGATTATTTGGTTTAATTAGATATTATCTTTTTTAGCCTTTTTTTTAAAGTTAATAAGATGAGATTTAAGAATATTTTGTTGACTTCGTGTATGCGAGTGTTTATCTAATTTTCCTTTTTCTATATTTTTCGGTGACTTGGAATATTTATGTTTCAATTAATTTTTTTGTGATCTGCGTTGATATTTATAATTGTTTTTTTTATTGTGCAGCAACATCTTTCATCATTGCTTGATTCTATTGACTCATGTGATTGAGGCCACCCTTGATACATTGGCTACTTTTTTTGAAGAAAAGAATTGAAAAGTACTCTATAAGAGACGCTTCTTTGAATGTTTATTTATATGTTTAATAATTATGGTGTTTTAAGTTAATTTAGAAGAAAAGATAGATTTGAAAGGGTTTATAGTGTTTGTTAATTATTGTCTATTGTTTGCGCTATGCACTTCTTTTATATTTTGGTGTTTAAAAACAATGTGTTATGATCGGCTATGTACTCCTTTTATCTATTCGAAGCTTAAAGTATATGTTTCTTAAATCTTATGTCTTTTGTTTGATGATTTTTTGTTACTTTTATCATTACTTTAATGATTTTAATTATTCATTGTAACCCTATATATATTGCATAATTATAGTTCCAATTTATCTATATTTTTTTAAAAAAATTATTTATATTTTTTTATTATAAGAAATTAAATTATATATATAATATTTTACATAACAATCCGTGCATCGCACGGGTAATAGTCTAGTTATAATAAAACGAGAGTAACTAGAGACATCCTAAACCCTAACCCTAATATGAATGGTCTAGATATTGACACGTGGAAAAATATATTATATCAACGGCTACGATAAAAACTTGAATACTATGTTGCCACATCAATTAATGAGTGTGACATGTCATGTATTTAAAAACACAATACATGATGTGTCAATATATGATTGGATGTGTGACTAATCCCTAATTTTGTTACCTATTAATCCCTAATTATATGTTTTTATTTGATTATTGGATATACTCTATGGAATCTATTTTATTTGTAGCCTTAAATTACGCATTAAATAGAAACCCTTTTTATTTATTTTTCTCAAGCGTGTTTCTTTCATATTCCCAAGAGTGTTTCTTTCACATTAATTATAGCCTCAAACTATGCATCTATTTTCACTTTTTCTCACATATTTACTTTTTTTTTATTTGATACAGATTTGACTTTGGGGTTTTATACAGGTATGGATTGTTATATATATATTTAAGGTGTTTAAATTATGATTATAGTTTGTAGTGTTCCATATTAATTCTCTATTCTTTTTGAATTTGATTTTTATTTCAATAGGTAGCGATTCCATCTTTTTTTGTTGTTGTGTGTAGTGTTTCATATTCATTCTAATTCTTCCATTTAAGAAAAAAAATTGGGTTTTATTTTTCTATTGGATGCAGGTTTTGCTTTGGGGTTCTATAAATGTATGTACTCCTATAGTCCTATGAATATTTTTAGGTGTTTGAATTCTGATTTTTTTTGTCTGTTTGTTGTGTTATGTATCAAAGGTAGAGAGTGTGAAACAACTTATGCTTTATTCTTACTCAATTTTTCAGTTTTTAAACAAATTTATCTTTTTAAACCATTGATTCATCATAGTTTTATTGATTTTATTTCACCTAATATTTTCACAAATTTTATTTCTACTTAACTTTCTAAAAATCTTTATGTGTTTTGGTTGGCAAATATTCTTGAGTTTTTATCTATTAATTGAATATCTTCTAAACAAATCAAGTTGGAATTTGAAAATTAATGCTAGCTATCCATTTGACCTTAATTTTATTTCACCTAATTTTATTGATTGACCATAATATATGTACGTTTTACTATACTTTTAGTATTTTTTTTTTGGGATAATCCTTTTAGTATTTTTTATGTGCATTGCAATCAATTAAAGTTACACTGAGACAGTATATACATAGCAATTACCTAAAACACATAACAATTCTAAGAAAAAGAAATAAGATGTAATCTATTATGTGATAAAAAAGAAAAGAAATAAGATGAATTTATGCTCTTTGAATTTTAAATTGTAAATCATAATTTTTTCTTTGATATGCAGCCAAAAAGAAAATTATCGAGATATTTTGTCAACAATTACGGGTTGAAGCTCTAGAATTATATGTTGCATTAGCAAGGGTTACACCAAGAAAAGAGTTAAAGGTAGTAATACCGACGATGAAAGTGAAGATTCAAATACAACTGAAAATGTGATTTACAAATACGTGTTCCATAATGTTCAGTATTTAACGATGAATTATTATAAAGATCACTTTATCTGTTTTTTATGTAATTTTATCATTATTTTTATGATTTTAATTATTCATTGTTGTTCTATATGTATTGCATAATTTCAGTTCCAATTTATCTATATTTTCTTAAATTTTCTCTATCCAATTTTTACTATAAGAATTTAAACTATACATTTAATATTTTACATAATCCGTGCATCGCACGGGCAGTAGTCTAGTTATAATAAAACGTGAGTAACTAGAGGCACTCTAAACTCTAACCCTAATATGAATGGTCTAGATTTTGACACTGTAACAGCCCGTTTTTCAAAGGCCTGAAAAGGCAGTATATTTTTTTTTTCTTTTTCAACTAACACTCAGAGTGCGCATAGAATATTTTTCAATGAGCCGGCATTCAAATATGCAAAAGAACTCATTACCATAAGGTGCTTCGACAAGCAAAGTGTATTCCTGAATAATTACAGTCCAAGTCTAAGTATTCAAATACTTACAACAAAACAAGTTAGAAAACCCTATGCTAACCAAAAAGCACGGTGCACAAAACACACCGGCGCATAGTCTAACTATACTAAGCTTCACCACGCGCTCACTATGGCCTAGAATAGCCACCGTCGTCACCACGACCTAACCCATCATCTGGGTGGGATGAGCCCGCAAATGAAAGAAAGGGTCACCACAAAATAAAAGGTATATATATATATATAACCGGTGCGAAAGATGTACACATAACAAATTTCCACATACACAAGAGAAAGCTTTTAACCACCAAAGCAATTCCCACCAACGGGCTCATATAAGCAATGCACACATAGCCTATCAATGCAGACTCTACATGATCGTGACACCAATCACTGGCTGCCACATGCATGAATTCCGGAACTGTAGGTCCAACCCACTAAAGCCACAAGGGCAGGTGATGCCACACAGACGCTATCACCAGGTGAAAATAGCCACACAGATGCTACCAGCCACACAGATGCTGTCAGCCACACAGATGCTGTCACCAGGCGAAAATAGCCACACAGATGCTACCAGCCACACAGATGCTGTCGCAAGGCGAAAATAGCCACACAGATGCTACCAGCCACACAGATGCTGTCGCCAGGCGAAAATAGCCACACAGATGCTACCAGCCACACAGATGCTGTCACCAGGCGAAAATAGCCACACAGATGCTGTCGCCAGGAGAAAATAGCCACACAGATGCTACCAGCCACACAGATGCTGTCGCCAGGCGAAAATAGCCACACAGATGCTACCAGCCACACGGATGCTGTCGCCAGGCGAAAATAGCCACACAGATGCTACCGCCAACTAAGAAACGCATACACATAGGGCAGTCACACAGACACAGCCCCGACGGAGTCACACAGACACATCCGCCCGTGCAGTCCCAACTGACATACACGTTCCATCCATGCTCATGCAACAATTACATATCACACAGATATATGTAAATCAAACACAACGACATATATACATTTCCAACCATATGTATTCCAACAACCTGTTCATACATATATTCTCATAATCATATGTAAACAGCGCAAGTATTTTAAACACGTTCTCATCACGAGAATACATCAACCAGACATGCCAAACACACAGCAAAGCATTACAGCAGAAACCAAGCAAGAAACCAAGCATGTCGTAACCGTTTTAAAAGACGGAAATAAAGTGGAGCCCTTACCTAAGCAAGCTTCCGTTAACTTTTCTCACGAAATTCTACAATTCACGCTACCTAAAATATAAGCAGCGTAATATCAATAAAATACTCTCAACGTATCCTATCGAAACGAAACTCATTCTCTAAGTTCTAGAGAGGCTTAAGGTACTTTCTAACACTCTCGGATAGTGATTTCGAGTCCTCCCCATAGTGATTAAAAATTCACGAAGTTAATTGCACTATTTCTCGCTACGCGAAAATATTTTCGTTTCAAAACAAACTAAGAAACACTTTGATTCCTAACTCCAAGGCAATCAATTTTCACATACTAAAACCATTTGAAAACAACCCAAAAACTCTTTGAAAATTTTCACAAAAATAAAAGTTTACTTGTGCCACAAGTTACAAGTTTTTCCTTTCAAATAAAATGGCCATAACTCGCTCATTCTTTATCCAATCGAGACGAGCCATACGCCGAAATCTTCGTCTCGAAAAGACGAATCAAATAGTTAAGTTTCCAGGTCACAAAACAATTTTAAAAGGACCTAAATACCCTTTTCAATTTCGGCCAGAATTGAAATCACACCTAAAACATAGTTTTCAAAAATCAAACATAGTTAAAATACTTAAACCATTATTAATTTCTCAAAAGAAACTCAAAAGTGATTGATCTCATTCATCAAAACCATTTTCAATCAAAGCATAAAAGATTTCCAAAACTTTACTAATTAGCTTGTTTACTTAAAACACAAATTACTAGTTTTCATTTCCAAACAAAACCACATTAATCATTCTATTGAAATCATGATTCTTTGCCTTCCAATTTAGGACTTAAATATTTGAAAACCCCATGACCACACACACAATGTGCCACGGCCTAGAACAATAAAACAAGTTAGTTCCCAAAAATATTCCATTTCAACACTATAGAATAAATCATCTAATTCCCAATTTCATTAAATTGATCAAACAAAACATTTCCAAACATAATCCACAAATCACATGATTTCTCAAGAACACACACAAAATAATTTTTCTTGTTTCTCAAAACAAAATCATTTATCACACATCCATTTCCATAAAAAGCCTTAAAACAACATCATGAACACAATCTCTAAACAAAAATTCATGTTCATGATCAAGAGAAATTTTTCTCTCAAAACCCTAACTCAAAATCTCATGAAAATCTCATCACTCCATGGAAATCAACCATACTAAGCTTAAACATGCTAATCTAACACTCATGAATAACTTCTATGGGACAAAATAATTTATGAATCATTTTCTAACATTTTCATCTCAAGAACATAAACCTATCAATCCATAAAACTCTAAGAGTTTGGCTAACTAAAAGAAAAGAATAGGTTTAGTTACCTTAGAAGATGATCCTTGCAAATTTCCAATGATCCAACAAGCTTGAAATCCTTAGCTTTGGTGAAGAAATGAGAAATTTATGAAATGGTGAAGGACAAAGGGTGGTTCACGGCAAAGAGAAAAGGAATGGAAGGAAATCTCATGACTTTGCTACTTGTAGATATCTCATTTAATTCCTAGCCATTAGATCAAATAGGATAAAGTTCTAAGATTCAAATCTAGCCATTGGATCAATCCAAGTCTATCCTCACAAGATATTTCCCACAACCTCTTACAACAACCGCACGTTCAGTTCTCGCGCATCGCGACGAACGAAACTCACAAAAACAGGAAACCTACGGAAAGAACGTCTATCGTTTTTCCATTCCAAAACTTATCGCCGAATCTTTTTCCGCGACTGTAATTTTCTTCCATACCTTAGAAAATTAATCTCAGGACATATCCTAACTCACGCAGATATATGAAACTTCCATCCGAAACCTCACTTAAAACAGACGCAGTAAAATTTTACATCAGCGGGTAAAATCCTACTCGTTTTTCCAAAAACAAGAATAATCCAAAACTCGTATTTCTGGCTTCACAGAAATCTCCTCATACTTAAAAGAGGATCACGACCCGAGAGTCTGTGCCTTTCCAGCGCACGAGCACAAAATAGGCTCAATTTCAGCAAAATTCTATTACCGCGACAGTACTCACAAAAACACTTCACCAAAAACCCTAAAACTCGTAGCCATTACTAGAGTTCCTTAGAAAAACTGTACAGTGGAATCTTGGGTCTTACATTACTACCCTCCAAAAAGAAGTTTCATCCTCGAAACTAAAGGTAAGAGTAACAACTCAACTAATTATCACCATCACCAACACAACAAAATCCCTCAGGATTAGGTGCAGCCACACAGATGCTAACACCGGGTGAAGTCACACAGATACTCTCACCAACACACTGGCACAACCGTGCACCAACCGCAACTCTCAACGAGTTCACCACTCAAAATTAACCTCACAACAGAGGTTCACAACCTCTAGTTCCCAAAGATCCTCGTGCCCACAAACAAAAATTTCCAAAGTCACCTCTTTCACCTCCGCGGCATAGCCAATTTCCCTGGTTCACGCGAAGCAGTTACTGGCTACCCTCCAAAAAGAAACACCGAAACTTTCTGCGCACCAGCAAAACCGGCAAAACTAGTCATTTCCAGTCAACACGACTCCGTCTATTATCAACAAGAGATTAAGGATGATCAGTTCCTCAATTTGTCAATAAATAGTCGACAATCATGATGGTGGTTTAGACCATCTTTACCCAACTTAAACGATGCTTCATTCCGCTTATGCTCAATGTCCTCCGAGTCACAAGGGTTCCACAAATCTTTCGAGGTTTTTCTTAATGTTTCCCTCGATCTCTTACGAATACAAGGTCGAAGTCGTAAGACACAACACTCAAACACATCGTTCAAGCTCTCATGATTCCACTCATGAAACATCCGTTGAACATCATTCAACAGTAATACAATGCCACCACGGCAGGTACCACCAAAACCATTACATTCCGAACAAGTTGTCTTCTCTATAGAAGAATTTTCCGCTCAACCAATATCCATAAGTCCGCAACTCAGTGAATACGCCGAACCGTCTACTCACATACGAATCTCTTTCCAAACACGACTTAAATAATACCATCCCAACCTCCGGTTGGTGATTACAACTCCTCAAAGTCTTGTCACTTGCCAACTATACCATCTATTTCTCTTGTACTCCCTTTATCCAAACATTTCTGAGTCTCAACAGAAAATCTCATTCAACGGTTACTAACTCGAAACCCGACACAGAACAAACACTAGAACTGACACTACTCTAGCTATGTTCTAACCGACTCTGGACTAACGACTCAAGTATACACTTTCCCTTTGAAGATTTAAAGCCGTGCTCTGATACCAATTGTAACAGCCCGTTTTTCAAAGGCCTGAAAAGGCAGTATATTTTTTTTTTCTTTTTCAACTAACACTCAGAGTGCGCATAGAATATTTTTCAATGAGCCGGCATTCAAATATGCAAAAGAACTCATTACCATAAGGTGCTTCGACAAGCAAAGTGTATTCCTGAATAATTACAGTCCAAGTCTAAGTATTCAAATACTTACAACAAAACAAGTTAGAAAATCCTATGCTAACCAAAAAGCACGGTGCACAAAACACACCGGCGCATAGTCTAACTATACTAAGCTTCACCACGTGCTCACTATGGCCTAGAATAGCCACCGTCGTCACCACGACCTAACCCATCATCTGGGTGGGATGAGCCCGCAAATGAAAGAAAGGGTCACCACAAAATAAAAGGTATATATATATATAACCGGTGCGAAAGATGTACACATAACAAATTTCCACATACACAAGAGAAAGCTTTTAACCACCAAAGCAATTCCCACCAACGGGCTCATATAAGCAATGCACACATAGCCTATCAATGCAGACTCTACATGATCGTGACACCAATCACTGGCTGCCACATGCATGAATTCCGGAACTGTAGGTCCAACCCACTAAAGCCACAAGGGCAGGTGATGCCACACAGACGCTATCACCAGGTGAAAATAGCCACACAGATGCTACCAGCCACACAGATGCTGTCAGCCACACAGATGCTGTCACCAGGCGAAAATAGCCACACAGATGCTACCAGCCACACAGATGCTGTCGCCAGGCGAAAATAGCCACACAGATGCTACCAGCCACACAGATGCTGTCGCCAGGCGAAAATAGCCACACAGATGCTACCAGCCACACGGATGCTGTCGCCAGGCGAAAATAGCCACACAGATGCTACCGCCAACTAAGAAACGCATACACATAGGGCAGTCACACAGACACAGCCCCGGCGGAGTCACACAGACACATCCGCCCGTGCAGTCCCAACTGACATACACGTTCCATCCATGCTCATGCAACAATTACATATCACACAGATATATGTAAATCAAACACAACGACATACATACATTTCCAACCATATGTATTCCAACAACCTGTTCATACATATATTCTCATAATCATATGTAAACAGCGCAAGTATTTTAAACACGTTCTCATCACGAGAATACATCAACCAGACATGCCAAACACACAGCAAAGCATTACAGCAGAAACCAAGCATGTCGTAACCGTTTTAAAAGACGGAAATAAAGTGGAGCCCTTACCTCAGCAAGCTTCCGTTAACTTTTCTCACGAAATTCTACAATTCACGCTACCTAAAATATAAGCAGCGTAATATCAATAAAATACTCTCAACGTATCCTATCGAAACGAAACTCATTCTCTAAGTTCTAGAGAGGCTTAAGGTACTTTCTAACACTCTCGGATAGTGATTTCGAGTCCTCCCCATAGTGATTAAAAATTCACGAAGTTAATTGCACTATTTCTCGCTACGCGAAAATATTTTCGTTTCAAAACAAACTAAGAAACACTTTGATTCCTAACTCCAAGGCAATCAATTTTCACATACTAAAACCATTTGAAAACAACCCAAAAACTCTTTGAAAATTTTCACAAAAATAAAAGTTTACTTGTGCCACAAGTTACAAGTTTTTCCTTTCAAATAAAATGGCCATAACTCGCTCATTCTTTATCCAATCGAGACGAGCCATACGCCGAAATCTTCGTCTCGAAAAGACGAATCAAATAGTTAAGTTTCCAGGTCACAAAACAATTTTAAAAGGACCTAAATACCCTTTTCAATTTCGGCCAGAATTGAAATCACACCTAAAACATAGTTTTCAAAAATCAAACATAGTTAAAATACTTAAACCATTATTAATTTCTCAAAAGAAACTCAAAAGTGATTGATCTCATTCATCAAAACCATTTTCAATCAAAGAATAAAAGATTTCCAAAACTTTACTAATTAACTTGTTTACTTAAAACACAAATTACTAGTTTTCATTTCCAAACAAAACCACATTAATCATTCTATTGAAATCATGATTCTTTGCCTTCCAATTTAGGACTTAAATATTTGAAAACCCCATGACCACACACACAATGTGCCACGGCCTAGAACAATAAAACAAGTTAGTTCCCAAAAATATTCCATTTCAACACTATAGAATAAATCATCTAATTCCCAATTTCATTAAATTGATCAAACAAAACATTTCCAAACATAATCCACAAATCACATGATTTCTCAAGAACACACACAAAATAATTTTTCTTGTTTCTCAAAACAAAATCATTTATCACACATCCATTTCCATAAAAAGCCTTAAAACAACATCATGAACACAATCTCTAAACAAAAATTCATGTTCATGATCAAGAGAAATTTTTCTCTCAAAACCCTAACTCAAAATCTCATGAAAATCTCATCACTCCATGGAAATCAACCATACTAAGCTTAAACATGCTAATCTAACACTCATGAATAACTTCTATGGGACAAAATAATTTATGAATCATTTTCTAACATTTTCATCTCAAGAACATAAACCTATCAATCCATAAAACTCTAAGAGTTTGGCTAACTAAAAGAAAAGAATAGGTTTAGTTACCTTAGAAGATGATCCTTGCAAATTTCCAATGATCCAACAAGCTTGAAATCCTTAGCTTTGGTTAAGAAATGAGAAATTTATGAAATGGTGAAGGACAAAGGGTGGTTCACGGCAAAGAGAAAAGGAATGGAAGGAAATCTCATGACTTTGCTACTTGTAGATATCTCATTTAATTCCTAGCCATTAGATCAAATAGGATAAAGTTCTAAGATTCAAATCTAGCCATTGGATCAATCCAAGTCTATCCTCACAAGATATTTCCCACAACCTCTTACAACAACCGCACGTTCAGTTCTCGCGCATCGCGACGAACGAAACTCACAAAAACAGGAAACCTACGGAAAGAACGTCTATTGTTTTTCCATTCCAAAACTTATCGCCGAATCTTTTTCCGCGACTGTAATTTTCTTCCATACCTTAGAAAATTAATCTCAGGACATATCCTAACTCACGCAGATATATGAAACTTCCATCCGAAACCTCACTTAAAACAGACGCAGTAAAATTTTACATCAGCGGGTAAAATCCTACTCGTTTTTCCAAAAACAAGAATAATCCAAAACTCGTATTTCTGGCTTCACAGAAATCTCCTCATACTTAAAAGAGGATCACGACCCGAGAGTCTGTGCCTTTCCAGCGCACGAGCACAAAATAGGCTCAATTTCAGCAAAATTCTATTACCGCGACAGTACTCACAAAAACACTTCACCAAAAACCCTAAAACTCGTAGCCATTACTAGAGTTCCTTAGAAAAACTGTACAGTGGAATCTTGGGTCTTACAGACACGTGGAAAAAACATATTATATTAACGGTTACGACAAAATCTTGAATACTATGTTGCCACATCAATTAATAAATGTGACACGTCATGTGTTTAAAAACACAATAGATGATGTGTCAATATATGATTGGATGTGTGTATAAAATAATTTTATACAAATCCCTAATTTTGTTATTTACTAATCCCTAATTACATGCTTTCATTTGATTATTGGATATACTCTGTGAAATCTATTTTATTTATAGCCTTACATTATGCATCTTTTACGATAAACAAAAACTTTTCTTTTTCTTTCTCCCAAGACCAAGAGTGTATCTTTCACATTAATTATAGCCTTAAATTATGCATCTATTTTCACGTTTTTGCAACTATTTATATTTTTTTTATTTGATGCAGATTTGACTTTAGGGTTCTATAAAGGTATGAATTGTTATAGATATTTTAGGTGTTTAAATTCTGATTATAGTTTGTAGTGTTCCATATTAATTCTCTATTCTTTTTTAATTTGATTTTTATTCCAATAGGTATGGATTCCTAAAGGTATGGATTCCATCTTTTTTGTTGTTGTTTGTAGTGTTTGATATTAATTTTGATTCTTCCATTTAAGAAAAAAAATTGGGTTTTATTTTTCTTAAGTTTCATATATTTTATATTGGATGCAGGCTTTGCTTTGGGGTTCTATAAAGGTATGTATTCCTATGAATATTTTTAGGTGTTTGAATTCTGATTTTTTTTTTTGTTTGTTGTGTTCTGTATCAATTTGGTTATTATTTCATGTTTTTTCTTTTGTTGCTCTCATATTTTCAATTTAAGTATTCAATTTAATTTCATGTTCTTTTCTATTTTTTAAGTTTTGTATTTTTTTTATCTTTACAGGTAAAATTAGATTCAAAGGCAGAAGATTTGAAATATTATAAAAATAGATGAGGACGAATTATGATTTTTAGCTGTAGTTTCTTTTAATATATTGTTATTAGATTTATTTTATGCGTGTATTTATCTTTTTTGTATAATTTTTTATTGGTTTTCTTTCGTTCCTATTTTTATGCATATATTCATATATAATCTTTTTATTTTAATAATTTTATTCTTTCTATACTCTTTCTTAATTTTTTAGGGAATTACAATGAAGGATACAAAATTTAGAATATTATTTTATTTTTATGAATAAATTCATCGATAATATTTATCTTTTTTTTTTGTTCTTATAGTTTATGCATAGATTCATATATAGTAATTGTTTTATTGTACTTATCATATTTTTTCTATAATTTTTTTAGTGAAATTACAAAGATGGATACAAAATTTGGAGTATTATCTTATTTTTATGTATAAATTCATATACAATTTTTAAGTTTTTTTTTTCATTAAAAAAAATCTTTAACTTTTTTTGTTCCTATTTTTATGCATAGATTTGTATATAATTTTTTTTGTATTTATCTTATTCTTTCTATGTAGTATATTTTTTGTATATTTTATCGGGTGAAATTACAATGAAGATATAAAACTTGGAATATTATTAATAGTGATAAGGACAAATTAGTAAGTTTGGTAGTAATCAACTTTATTATATTAAATTAAATAAATAAATAACTTTATCATATTAAAAGTAGATGAAATCAAATGAGTAAAAATAGATGTCATTTGTCGTGACATACACTAATATCAATCAATATTATTTTCCTTAAAAATAGGATTTAACCTTGAGAAAATAAGATCTATACTTGAAAAATATATCTTAAAAACACTCATAAATAACACTTTTTTTTTTAACAAAACAATAAGGATATACTTGAAAAATTTATAACATTTGAATTTGTGCTCTCCTTATTTTACAGGATGTGCGCTCATTAAAAAAATTAAAGGCTGGCTTAAAAATAGGTATCATTTGTTGTGGATTAAATTAATAATCATGAAGGATTTATTTTAATTAAAAATTGGTACAAATAATTAGTAATAGATATATATTTCCTTACTAATAGGGTGTGAAAATCAGCAACATGGATATACTTTTTTTTGATTTAAGCAATAAGGATATACTTGAAAAATATATAACAACTGAATTTGTGGATTTTTTTATAAGATATGCGTCCAATAAAATAAAATAACTTGAAAGACTACCCTGCCCCGGGTTAAGATTAAGGGTTTTTTTATAGCAAAAAGAAACACCAACTTCTGGCTCAAAGGGGTTGACTACGGATTATCTCCTTATTTCTCCAGTATTTGGGAGATAAAACAATGCCTTAAATCATCAACCAGGTCTTACTAATGAAAGCAAATATCAACAATTTTAGCCATTTAGTTTACATCATTCTCCCCTCAAGTTTGTTAATAAGAAAAAGGGTGAATACGAATGGATCGATTCAAAAATATGCATGTTCATTTTATTAAAATAGTAACAAAAGTACAATTTTAAAAGCAGGCCAATGCTTGGCGAGAAAGAAATTACAAATTGAAATGAAAGACCTAGTGATCATATGGACAAGTTTCCTTGTTGATCCACCGATTTTAAGAGATGCTCGTTGTCTCATTTGGGTTCTAATCCTTGAAGGAGAGGATGTTAGCCCGAATCAACTTTTGAACTTCAGCCTTTAAGGCATAACAACGCTCAATATCATGGACGGGTGCCCCTTGGTGGAAAGCACAAAAGTGATCAGACCTATACCACCTAGGCAATGTTGCTGGCACTGGAGGAGGTGCTCTAGTCTGGACCAGATTCTTATCGATCAAAACAGGAAATAGCTCTGCATAGAGCATTGGGATCGGGTCAAACTGAGGCGCCCTTTGGATACGGTTCTGATTGTTGATTTGTTGTGGAGCCTGTTGTTGGGGCTGATATCCTGAATTGACGGCAGGTGTGATAGCATCAATGTGTTGTTGTTGGTAATTACCTCCTATTGGCCCCCCTTGGGCCACCATACCGACCTCTTGTTCATTCTTCTTTGGAAAACTACTCCCAAACTTTCTTGTACCACTAGAAGAATCACTTTCCCTTGCTAGTCGTCCTTCTCGAACCCCTTCTTCAAGACGCATACCCATGTTCACCATCTCAGTGAAATCACTAGGCGCGCTGGCAATCATTCGTTCGTAGTAAAATGAATCAAGGGTTTTCAGAAAGATTTTGGTCATCTCTCTCTCCTCTAGAGGTGGGCTAATTTGGGAAGCAATCTCTCTCCACCTTTGAGCGTATTCCTTAAAGGTTTCCTTATCCTTCTGAGCCATAGCACCGAGTTGGTCTCTGTCTGGCGCCATGTCTAGATTGTACTTGTATTGGCGAATGAATGCCTCACCCAAGTCATTGAAAGTTCGGACGTTGGTACTATCCAATCCCATATACCATTTTAAAACAACACCAGTCAGACTATCTTGGAAATAGTGAATCAGCAGTTGATGGTTATCTGTTTGAGTAGACATTTTTCTGTCATACATTACCAAATGACTTTGAGGACAGGAATTTCCTTTGTATTTCTCGAATTCTGGAACTTTGAACTTAGCCGGAATCTGAACATTTGGCACCAAGCACAAGTCGTGAGCATTCTTACCAAACAAGTCTTTTGTAACAACCCAACTTTAATTAATAAAGGAATGTTAGTTAGAGATGATTATTGGAGGCTAATTGAGAATATGTGAACAAGTGTGGAGAAATAATTAAATGATGCAAGTAAATTGGTGTTAAGTGAAAGGACCAAATAGGAATTAAACATAGAATATGTTATGTTGTAGTATAAAACACCCAAACTCACCCCACCCATTTCATTTTCCCACTTACTGATAGATACAAAATTCAGTAAAGAACACCTCTCTCAAGCTCTCTTCTCCCTCGCGAAAATCAGCATCATCACCACCATATCAACCTCACCTTTTTGCCTCCAAACCCACATGCAATTCTAGTATTGTAGTCTATGAATCTCAAGCTTTCAAGTGAGGTAAGCATCATTCCAAATCCCTAATTTCCTTTCATTTTCGTGTTCTCCCTCTCAGCCATAAATCAATTCATGTTCTTTCTAACTTGCATGTGATGGATTGAGCAATTCCAACATGGTGGTGGTTGAAGAAAACAAGAATTGAAAAATAGATTGATGAAACCCGTATTCATGAATAAGGCTTCACTAAAACTAGGTCAGAATCAGATTTCTGCAGAATTCGTTTTGAGACAGAGTTATAATGAAGTCTGGAGACGATTTTGAAGTGGAGGGTCTGAAGTATAATTATGCAGAAAAATTCTGTTATGGGTTTAAAGTGCTCTCACTACGGATTCGGCATTTCGGCGAACTCCGGAGATATCGGTGGTACGGTTCAAACGTCAATTCAGGTGGGTTCTTTAGGCTAGGTAGTTTAGTCTCCCCATAACAAAACTTGGTATGATAATCTTAAGTAAAATAGGATGAATTATGTGCGAGAATGGTTTGACCCCGAAACTGTCCTCCGTTCTAATTTCGTATTATTTTAGTTAATGCATGACTAGAGATTATTGAGATTGTAGTGTTATACTACTAGGCTACCACTTAGAAGGGGGGTTGAATAAGTGGCTTCGTTAACCAATGTCAATTTAAAAAAATTATTTGATTAAAACGAATGCGCGGAAGCACCACCGGATCGGTAGTCTACTTTGCACCTTTTGACCAAAGGAAAGATAGTATAGCCTTGAACGAAATAGGAAAATAATCGGAATGCGTAATATAAAATATCCAAATTCAATCGATTAACAAAAACATTCCCAAGCAAGTTATACGATTCGATGTTCAAATTCAATCACAATCAAGATAATAGCAATTGAACCTTTGTGCACACTTACAAACACAAACCTTCAATTGACTCAAAATATAAGCGAATTGCGTAAAATAAGAATTTAAAGCGAATCGACACAAGAGATGATTAGGGAGTTCCCCGGCTTTCGTGTCGTCCTCGCGGTCGGCCGGGTACGTCTCCCCCCAAATAACCAAACGGGTTATTTGAGAGTATTATTGATTAAAAACAGTTTGAACACAAGTGCACAAATTACAATGAATCCAATAACCCTATATTGACTCAAAAGTAAAACTATGCAAAACCTCAATCGACGAACGAATCTTCACCCTCTGATTCCAACGATTCTACCCGTGCAACTCCTTGCAACAATCGTCCAGCTGAGTCCTTCAATTCTTCTCGATTGATCCTTCAAGATATCGAACAATCTTGAATCCCTAGCGAGCAACCAAACCTCCTTCGCAAATCAACCCGATCACGATTCTGATTCACCACGAATCGTACCGAACGTTATCGACCAAGCGTACAACTTCTATTGGATTGATCCCATACTCAATCTTCAATTGTTGCAACTTGATGGAAGATGATGATCTTGTGAAGGATACACTTTGATCCCAATTTTTCACCCAAATTGTATCCAAAGTGTTTCTCTCAAAGCACTCTTGCTTTCTCACTGGTTCTCACTAGATTTTTCTCAGTTGTGTTACAAACAAAGGATCACACACATTGCTATTTAAAGTGAAAATAAAATGAGCAAATTTGGGCATAATTTTTCAAACATGTATCGATACAAATGATCATTTGTATCGATACAAATGCTTTGACCAACGTTAAAAATGAAATTTTTGACCTTTGTATCGATACAAACACGGGTGTGTATCGATACAAATATCAGAATCTTGAAACTCTTGACTGATATGTATCAAATCATGCAAGCATGATTCGATACATCATCAACTCTCTGGATTTTGAGGGCATTCACATGTGTATCGATACATGCAAGCATGATTCGATGCACATGTGACTCTCTGCCTCTGAGAAACCATTTTTGTATCGATACAGACTATGTATGTATCGATACAAAATACCCAAAATCAGATAGAAGTAATTTCAGGACATTTGTATCGATACACCAATGTATGTATCGATACAAAAATGGTTTCTCAGAGGCAGAGAGTCACCTGTGCATCGAATCATGCTTGCATGTATCGATACACATGTGAATGCCCTCAAAATCCAGAGAGTCATTTGTTGCATGTATAGAAGTAATTTTAGAAAATAGTTTTTTTTGTTGTCAAGTCATTTGTAATGTTGCCAAAATATGTTCAATCCTATTTTCATGTGTTGTGACAATTATTAAAACATGAAGATGAACTGGTGCACTTACATTCTCCCCCTTTCTGATAATTGTCAAAACTATGCATAAGCTAACTAAGCCTATACCTATTATGCAAATAAAAAATAGCAATGTAATACAGACGCAATTAAAAACACCAAGGCTATTCAAATAAGCACGCTCCCCCTGAGTTGATGCCATAATGCGTTTTGATCATCTTTAGCTTGTGCATCCAATCTCTCCCCCTTTGACAATATCAAAAAGAAGAAGAGAGCACATTAGAAGTAACAAGTCCAAGCAATTTTTTTAATCAATAGATCACATCGTGCACTTACATTTGTCGATATGCACTTTATGATATAGTTTCCTAATCAATATAAATACATACAAAGATATGCCAAAATATATCAATGACGAATACCAAATATCATGATAAAACATGGAATGTAGAACAACAAACCATAAACCAACTCATGAGTATTGAAATACATCGACATTTGTAACCAAGTAACATACCAAAATATGGGACGAAATAAACAAAACAATGCAACAAATGCATAAACATAACATGATTATCCATACAAACAAGATTATCCAAAATAACATGTATGTATGAAACACATATAATCACTAAGGTACATACTTATGTATGTGAGCAAAAACAATATTAACGCACAATATAACATGAGAACACATGTTAAACCACATATGCATGATAAGGTATCCACATAAATCAATCAAAGTACCAAAATTAATCATATGAAAATATATGTCTATTTAAGTATGCACACTAAGTCACATATATAAGAACACAAAACACACATATACGAACCAAATATGAACCTAATATGACAATTGTAATGATTTTTGTCAAATCCCCATTTGACACGTATGAGTCTCAAAAACTTATCAATATCTTTGAGCAAAATTCTTGGAAATGGAGGATTAGACAACTATCAATACCAACTTCATATTAAGATAAAAAATATATGTATATGAAACCAAAATACAAATGTTAAGAAAGAAAATATAAAAGCAAAGATAGAGAATAGAATCTTCCCTTAAGTGTTAGATGTAGGAAGTGATCAATTTCCATAACCTTGCAAATGTCGAGTTGAAGCTTTTCTCATCACTTTACTTCTTCATATGTCTTGAACTTCATTGTTATCGGTGTCTCTTGTCAATGGTTCAAGACATCTTCCCTACATACTTAGACATTTGAAATAGGTCCCCAACTCATGTTGGGTCCTAGTTGGTTAGTAGAAACATTATTGTCCAACTTAGGTAACCATTGCAATTTGCCTTTTGGTACCAAAACTTTTCGAGCATGACATTTTGCAATCGTATGACCTTTGTTACAACAATAATGACATATAACATTGGAATGATCCTTGTGACCCGAAATTTTACTTTTGGGATTCAATTTCTTTTTAACAAATTTGTCATTTTTAGAAGGCCTAATCTTAGGCTTGTTAAAATTCTTTGGTATATCCACAAAAGTAACTTTTGATACAAGGGCTTCATCTAGTTTGGCTTGAAGGGTTTTCACCTCTCCTTGCCAAACACAACAAGCATCACAATCATTCCTAGATGACTTATGAGCCTTATCTAATTTGGCTTGAAGGTTTTTCACTTCTCCTTGCCAAATACAACAAGAATCACAATCATGCTTTGATGACTTATCATCTTCAAAATCATCTTTTGAATTAACCATGGTAAGTTTTAATGCCTCTAATTCATCTTGTAATTTTACAATTTGTGACTCTAAAAGGGAAATCACTTTCTTCCTTTTAGCCAATTTCTTAAATGCATTAGTGGCTTCACCATATAGTTTTTCAAAAGCGTTTTGAAGTTCATCATATGAGGGACTATCATTAGAGATAGAGCTAGAATCACTTACTTGACATTTGTGATGTTTCTTGCCTTTTCTAGGTGAACCGGTCATGAGTACCACATGAGCGCGTTCTTCATCCTCTTCACTTGAGCTCTTGGACCTAGATCCATCTTCGCTTGCACTATCCCAAGCAACATAAGCTCTTTTACCTTTGTTATTTTTCTCGGAGGACTTTCCCTTTCTTTTGTTATAGAATGGACATTCCGGTTTTAAATGATCGGATTTGCCACATTCATAACACTTTCTACTAGGCTTGCTCTTCTCATTCTCTATATCATCCCTTGATTGCTTTCGTGACTTGGGACCATTTTCCTTTGAAAACTTTATACCATGTACCTTTGCATACTTGTAAAATCTTCGAAGAAATATTTCCATTTCATAGTCTTCCCACTCTTTATCACTTAAGCTACTTTCCTTTTGCTCTACCTTTTTAGACTTGGTGGACTTGGATGTAGAGGTCTTTAGAGCAATGGACCTTTTATCCTTTTCCTTTTCCTTCTCCTTGTCATTATGCTTTCCCTTTTTCTCACTTTTCTCTTGCTTTTCTAACAAGTTTAGTACTTGTTCATGTTCCGTAAGCTTGCCAAATAGAGTTGTAAGACTTAAGGTAGTAAGATCATTAGCCTCCTTAATCGCCGTGACATTCGGTTGCCAACTCCTACTAAGACATCTTAAAATTTTGTTAGTGGCGTCTTGATTTGTGATTGACTTTCCCAAACCGTGTAACTTGTTGGTTATTTTGATAAATCGTTGTTGCATATCCTCGATGGATTCACCATCTAGCATATGGAACAACTCAAATTCTTGTGTCAATGTATTAATTTTGGATATCTTTACATCATTGGTACCCTCAAAGTGAGTAACCAATGTGTCCCACATTTCCTTAGCCGATTGACAATGCGACACATGATAGAATTGATCAATCCCAAGGGATGATATTAAAATATTTTGTGCCTTTGCATCGTAATTGACCTTTTTCTTTTCCTCTTCCGTCCATTGTGCCATAGGCTTATTGTCTACAATGCCATGAGGATCCGTGATATTGGAACAAACGAACCATTCTCAATGGCATTCCAAACTTCACCATCAAAAGAATTGATGTGAATACGCATACTACTTTTCCAATAGTCAAAATGATCTCCATTGAATATCGGAGCCCTATTATACGCCCCTTTAGGTGCAAAAGCCATGTTTTCTAATAATTGGCACAAATTACTCGGTTTAATCGTTTAAAATCGAACCGGGCTCTTGATGCCACTTGTTATACTACTAGGCTACCACTTAGAAGGGGGGTTGAATAAGTGGCTTCGTTAACCAATGTCAATTTAAAAAAATTATTTGATTAAAACGAATGCGCGGAAGCACCACCGGATCGGTAGTCTACTTTGCACCTTTTGACCAAAGGAAAGATAGTATAGCCTTGAACGAAATAGGAAAATAATCGGAATGCGTAATTCAAAATATCCAAATTCAATCGATTAACAAAAACAGTCCCAAGCAAGTTATACGATTCGATGTACAAATTCAATCACAATCAAGATAATAGCAATTGAACCTTTGTGCACACTTACAAACACAAACCTTCAATTGACTCAAAATATAAGCGAATTGCGTAAAGTAAGAATTTAAAGCGAATCGACACAAGAGATGATTAGGGAGTTCCCCGGCTTTCGTGTCGTCCTCGCGGTCGGCCGGGTACGTCTCCCCCCAAATAACCAAACGGGTTATTTGAGAGTATTATTGATTAAAAACAGTTTGAACACAAGTGCACAAATTACAATGAATCCAATAACCCTATATTGACTCAAAAGTAAAACTATGCAAAACCTCAATCGACGAACGAATCTTCACCCTCTGATTCCAACGATTCTACCCGTGCAACTCCTTGCAACAATCGTCCAGCTGAGTCCTTCAATTCTTCTCGATTGATCCTTCAAGATATCGAACAATCTTGAATCCCTAGCGAGCAACCAAACCTCCTTCGCAAATCAACCCGATCACGATTCTGATTCACCACGAATCGTACCGAACGTTATCGACCAAGCGTACAACTTCTATTGGATTGATCCCATACTCAATCTTCAATTGTTGCAACTTGATGGAAGATGATGATCTTGTGAAGGATACACTTTGATCCCAATTTTTCACCCAAATTGTATCCAAAGTGTTTCTCTCAAAGCACTCTTGCTTTCTCACTGGTTCTCACTAGATTTTTCTCAGTTGTGTTACAAACAAAGGATCACACACATTGCTATTTAAAGTGAAAATAAAATGAGCAAATTTGGGCATAATTTTTCAAACATGTATCGATACAAATGATCATTTGTATCGATACAAATGCTTTGACCAACGTTAAAAATGAAATTTTTGACCTTTGTATCGATACAAACACGGGTGTGTATCGATACAAATATCAGAATCTTGAAACTCTTGACTGATATGTATCAAATCATGCAAGCATGATTCGATACATCATCAACTCTTTGGATTTTGAGGGCATTCACATGTGTATCGATACATGCAAGCATGATTCGATGCACAGGTAACTCTCTGCCTCTGAGAAACCATTTTTGTATTGATACAGACTATGTATGTATCGATACAAAATACCCAAAATCAGATAGAAGTAATTTCAGGACATTTGTATCGATACACCAATGTATGTATCGATACAAAATACCTAAAAGTCAATTTTTCAAGTTTTAGAAAATAGTTTTTTTTGTTGTCAAGTCATTTGTAATGTTGCCAAAATATGTTCAATCCTATTTTCATGTGTTTTGACAATTATTAAAACATGAGGATGAACTGGTGCACTTACATGTAGGTGGTTTGTTTTCAAGAAAATGAATAAAACAGGTGTTGTGCTGATGTACTCGCTATGGCGAGAGGAATCTCGCCAGGGCGAGTGTACCAGGAGCAAGACTTGTGTATTTTAAAATATTTCCTAAACTTGTACCACTCGTTTTAGATCTCTATAGTCACTGGTATATGTTTCATGTATGAACTGATATAATATGGGTTTAGAACGTTCGTCACACACTTTAGGACATGATAACAATATAGGAAAATTATGCATGTTAGTAAGCCCCGGGTTTTGGGAAATTATGGTAGCATGAATAACTAAGGAATTAGATAGTATCAGTCAATCAGGAGCGATTTGTGATGTCGCGCTATGGACTCCCAATGGGATAATCCATTAGGATATGTTATTGTGAGCTGCATGCCGTGACCGAATCGGTTGACGGATATGGCAGGCCTCTGAGACCTGCTCACCTCAGAGTGTCCTTGTGTTTAAAATGAATAAGATTTATTGATCTGTGTTACACCTTAATTCTGTTATTATGTTATGGTATATATATAGGCTAGTATGTTATGACTGTTTAGGATTCCCCGATGTAGTCACCTCTAGGAGGGTAGTAGGACTCACTGAGGCTTAGTAGTCTCACCCCACTCCAAATCAATTTTTTTTTAGGTAGACAGGTTATTCGGAGCAAGGACCGGGCGGGAGACTGATAGTTGGAGCTATGCTTGGATTGTCAGACTAGAAGACTGTAGTCTTCTCCTTGTTTAGTTGCATCTGTGTATCTTAGAATTTTATTCTTTCCGCTTTATTATTTAAGTTCATCACTTATTGTGAAGAATTCTTGATATTCAGTTATTTATTCAGTAAGACTTGGTTGTACTCAGATCCATTATTTATGTCTTGACTAAATATTCTAGATATTTCAGTTGGGGCGTTATATCTTTCCCGCGGAGAACATTGATTTCTCTCTGCATCTCGTCAAACTTTTCTCGGAAATCATCCATTCGGTCAGAAGCCCCCACATTTTTCGTATAATAAATAGGCTCTTTGTCTTGTGGAATGGTATGAACCACCGGAGCTGAAAAGGTTATTGAAGCAGGGACAGTACCTTGCGGAAACATAATACCAGTTTGAGAAACAGGAATTGTGAGCTGTGTAGTAGGAACCGGGACCTCGGAAACATCTGGGCGAAACCTTGCATTAAAGTTAAGAGGCATTCCCCATGGATAACCCTCAGGCATGGTGTGTTGAGGAGTACTGGCGCATGTTGCTGAGATTGGAGTAGAGACTATCTCCGAGATGACTGTGGATTGAGGGGGAGGAGTTGGTGGCTGATTCGGTGCAACCACCAATGAAGACACCAAGGTGCTCAATCTTTCTACCTCAGCTTGGAGTGTCGACACTTGCCCACGAAGCTCAGTATTCTCTTATTCAACGTGTTCCATCCTCTTTTACTTGTTTGCTCGAGTATTGTAGACGCGAGTTGGATTTGGACGAGGTCGTCGGGCCACTTTGAAACGAGACGGGTTTACCTTTTGAGAAGTAGGAAAGCGTAAGGCTTAGACTCTTATGAGCATGAATGCAAAAGTGATGCATGATGCATTATGTAAGAGACGATTTTATTTTGAGTTCCCATGGACTTTAAGATAATAAGGCTATTGTAAACATTCTGAAGGACCTTTATTTCATTAATGACAGAAAGACTACAACCAGTTTTTTCAAAATAATCCTTACAAAAATAGAGGATACTGGTGATGTTTACAAAGCAATTCCTCTGAGTCCTTTAAAAATGAGCGGAAATAGATTCTCATGAATGCATGGATGCATGGATACATGGTGTATGATGCATTTTGGAATGATGAGAAAATGACCTACATTGGAGGGCTCTTTAAAGTATGGCGGTTCTAAGTGTTTTTACCCATCCCCTCACAAGGATGGCTCTAGGCTTTTTGTTTGTTTAAGGGCGGCAACTAAGGTCATGGACCTGCATGAGAATTTCCACCGGATTGGGCTAGCCACCTCATGGTGAGATCTCGCAAGGGTCTCCCTTAGATGAAATTATTAGGTTCTAAAAAGGCCCCTAGAGTCATTGACCATATTCCAAAATTTCGTCAAGCGTATGGGCTAGCCAATTCCGGACGAACTTTTGGACGAATCTACTCTAGGCGGAGTCTTTGTATACCACTCATTGGGATGTACATCCCATAAGTCCATACTACACAACTCCTAACTTATGCTTATGTTTTTTCCTCAAGCTCGGGTATAGAGCTTCACTCAAATATTAAACCCTCACAATTGATATATATAAATAATATAGAAATAAAGCGTAAAAGAAAAATAAAATAATATAAAATAAAAAGAAAGCAAGCAAGCAAACAACCACATAAAACTCAACCCTACAACTAACAAGGATAGGCTTAACTCTCTAAATTATCCCCAGCAGAGTCGCCAGCTGTCGCGCCGCAAAAAATGCCCGAGCGTAGTGAACGCTAGAATGACTACAGAGTCGCCACCGAAGTTTTTTATTTAAAGGGAAACGTCGATAAAACCCTCGAAGGATGGAAAGGAAAGGTCATCGCAACCATTTCCGGATTCGGGAGTTGGTTATGCAAGAGGAAGGTGTTAGCACCTCTCACATCCGTTGTACTCAACGGGAACCTCCTAATTAGCTAAGGGTTTGAAGTTCGGAATTTGTTTGCTCGCTTTTATTATTAAAGAAAATGTTTTTATTTACATATTATTATTTTATTAAAGTATTTATAAAAGGGGAAAAAATTAGTTTTTTATTAGTGTGTTTGACGGTTGTTGGATCCCGCTCCTACGTATTCCCAAGTGCAATGGGAAATTCAAAGCTACACATAGTTCTTTGTAAAAAATATTTGTGTGTTGGTTGATTTTATTTGTGAAAATGATTTGTATTTGATTTGAATTGCAAAGAGGCAAGAAAAAAGTTAATTTGATGAGTTGAGTTGATTTTAATGTTTGGGAAAATGAACGACTGTCGACAAAGCGTCACGCTAGGCCCCTGATCGTTCGAGAGACATGCGAATGTACATTCGCCGATCTCTTTTTTATTCCAATTTGTTATAAAAAAAAGTTGTTAATTAATTTAATTAATTTAAGGAACTAATAATAATATTTTTGTGTTTTATAATTATTGTTTTTTGACATTTTTAATAGGTTTGAGACATAGCATGTTAATTAAATTAAATAGAGTAAATAACTAACATGAATAAATTAAAAAAAAGTCAGGGGTGCAGATAGCAGGCCAGGGAGGGGTGTAAACAGTAAACAGAGGAAGCAGTCTGGCCCAAACAGGGGCCCACGTGCGCTGCCAAACAAAAAAACTGTGGGTTGATCATGGGTTGTCTGATGGGGATTAGGCAGTCATGGTTTGATCAAGATAGAAGCTGACGTATGCTGTTTGATCCAAGATCAGAGGCTGAGGGAGCGAGGGTTCATGATAGCACAGTAAGCCCGTGTGCACAGGATCGCTGCGACCTATATACTTGTGAAACGACGGAACCACTTTCACTTTGGAAATTTTCTCTCTCTCTCTCTCTCTCTCTCTCTCTCTCTGTTCTCTACCTTCCCTCCGAGACTCAGAATATGAAGAACATATGAATGTTCTTCTTCTCAACCTTCAAGAACAATATGAAGAACATATGAATGTTCTTCCTCTCAGACTCAGAATCCTTATTATTATTATTTTTAATTTTTTTTTAACCCAAATTCTTCCTAATCACTTATTTCTTGGTCTTAAACACAAATTGGGTTTCAAAAACCCAAAATCAACACAAACGCTTTTTTTTTTATCCTGCACCTTTAAATCCAATATGTTTCCTACTTGTTATCAGGGATTCAATTCAAAATCAAATAAAGTGCATCACAAGTATTTCACAGACGCATAACCATCAGAAATTGTAAGATTGAAGGGTTACCTGAAGTGCAATGACTCACGAGTAGTTTTCTTTCCCTCTACTGTTCTTTCTTTTTTGCTTTATTATTTCCCTCGTCTGATTCTCTGTTTGTTTCTTTGCTTTTTGTTTGTTGTTTTGATTCTTGTTGAAATGGGTATAGTTGTGAGGAGAGATAGTGATGAAGGGTGATTTTGTGGTATTGCGTGACTGATGAAGGTTTGATATGACGGTGCAGGAGAAGAGAAACAACGCTACTATTGTCCTCTGTTTTTTTATTTTTGCGGCTGATGGAATTTTTGCTCCCCCTCTCTCTAATTTTCTTTCTTTAATTTATAAGGGCAAGAATTAGGGTTGATTCTCAGAATTGGAAACAAAATGAGAGACCAAAAATTAGGAAGTGATTTAGGAATTAATTGGGGAAGGAGGAGCTGGCGTCAGATTGAAATTGCCTGTGATGGTGGTTGATTTGCTGTGTTGATTTTGGAAGTTTCCCTTTTTGATTTTTTTTGTTATTTTTTTAATTATGAAAATGAATGTAAAATAAAATAAAAGTAAAATAAATAAAATTACATAAAAAGGTGGGGGGCAAGCGCCCCCTTCATTTAAATCAAAAATTTAGAAATAATAATAATAATAAAATAGAATAAAAGGCTTCTGAGACCTAGTAATAAAAATGACCAATTAATAAAAATAAGAAAAAATATTGGACCAAAATGGAATGGACCTTGGACTAAAAATAAAATAAAATTTGGACAAAAGATCGAACAAAAAAATGAGGTATTTTAAAGTACATTTTTTCGTCCGAAATAACGAAAAAGTTCGGTTTAAAAAGACGAATAAATTGGTCAAAAAATGGGGTATGACACTTGGCAACAACAAAGTTTGGAGTTGCTCATGGAACTAGCAACATCTAAGTTTGGGGTGGGTGTACAGAGAACTATCACTACAAAAAGAAAAAAAAATGAAAAAGAGACGGGAAAACATAAAAAAAATTCCCTAAAAAAGTAGTCTCTTCAAAAAAAAATGAAAAAGCCAAAAGGCAAAAGAAAGAGCCAAAGGGCAAAAGAAAAAGAGCCAAAGGGCAAAATAGTGATAGAAAAGAACCACGGAAAGACACATCCGGTTCTTAATTTCTGATACCAACACAAAAAGGCACCCTAAGGAATAAGGTTGCGTACACAAAAAGGAACCAAAGTAGAACTTAACTCCACATGTTTAGCCTACTATTCCCACAAATGTCCTACCTTGACCTAAGCCACGTTATAACTCTGAAAAGACCTCCAAAAATGCATGTTATTAAATTTTGACTGGTTGCTTAGAGTTCTTGCAAGCCTATGGTAAAATGGCAGGTTGTACGATGATTGAGAGTAACCCTTTCAATTTCGAGCGAAAATGTGAGAGAGAGAAAAGGTTGAACACCGACTCTTGCAGGCATTTGTCCGATTTGCTACTATTGACGTCTCTTGAGCCCAAGTGTTGACTGAGCATGATCGCTGAGGTGAAGTTCAGTGGTTCCATTGCTGACAAATACATAAGGTTGTGAAATTCCTGTCATCTATATCTGCTTGTTGTTTCACTGACGATTTTGCTTGGCAGACATGTTACTTGAGGACAAGCAACTGTTTAAGTTTGGAGTTGTGATGACAGTAATTTATATGACGTTTTTAGTATTATTTATTATTAGTTTTGTATTAGTTTTAGACCAATTACAAGGAAAAAACCTAAAGAAGCAAAGCTACTTGTCCAAGAAGTCAAGAATTGAAGAAAATGCATAAAAAGAGGCTAAAAGGAAGAAAATGCGCAGCTTTCAGTCTGCGGACCATAACTTAAGCTACAAGTATCAGATTGAGGCTCAGTCAGTTGCGTTGGAAAGCTAAGACGAAGAGCTACAACTTTCGTGTTGGAGCAAAAATCTAATTTTGCCATCGTAGCACGATGGCACCCATCGTAGCACGATGGGAGGAAAACTTCGCGCACAAGAAAAGAACAGAATCTGCAGTTATATTTTTGAAGAAAATCTACACATCGTAGTACGATGGGTCCATCGTAGTACGATGTGCCTTGCTTCCCAAGTCCGAAAAACTATAAATAGAGCTCTCCTCCTTCACAATTATTCATTCAGAAATTTAGAGAACTATTTCTCTATAAGGAGCAAAGGAGGAGGAGCTCTAGGGAAGGAACTTTCCCCATTCAACAGGAAAGGTAACTTCCTCCGCAAGGTAGCAAGGTTATTGGTATGCATTTATTTAATTCTTGTAATTTAATTATGTCTATTAGTAGCTAAACTCCTTTAGGTTAGGTGGAGAAGATGAACTCCCTTAGGAATGCTGGAATCATGTAAATTGGTACTAAGTTTATATAATTGTCTATTCAGTTTTATTATTCTATTGTTTATGTTTTAATTATGTAACCTGATTAATGTACACAGTTAGGGAACGCTTTTAGGGATGGTGATATCTAGCATTGCGCCTTAGGGCCAGGGTTTATCACTGGCTGGTAACTAACTTATAGGGTTAGTGATCTAGTATTGTGCCTCAAAACCGGCAGCCAACCCCGACCAATTAGACAATAGCTTAGTCACACTAGTGGTTAAGGGTAACAGAACTAATGAAACCATGCTTAATTGACTACATATTTAGAGTCTAATCACTAGCATAGGGACGTGACAACGTGTCTAACACGGGTTCCCTGTCTATTAACTAAGGTTCTTTATACTCGTAATTAGAGTAATTATCGTACGCAGTTATTACTACTTATATTAGTTTACCAATAATAAAAAGGAATAGGAAACGATATAGCACCAACTACCCAGCAGGAACAAAGGAGAGATTCAAACTACTTAACCTATCTTCTTAAATTGTCTATCTTTCTAGTCATATTCTCTGTTTCTTGAATCTAAAATTATCCCAACTTATAAAGCGGAGGCAATCTCAACAATTCCTAGAATAAGCTTAGTGACCGAGGCGCTGTCCCTGTGGATACGAACTCATTCTACTCAGTAGAGTGTGAATTATTACTCGACGACACACTGGTACACTTGCCAGACCGTAGTAAACGAGCAAGAGTTTTACCTTTTTAGCTCCTCGTAGGATTGTAGTTAGTGTCAGGGACCTACGGCCCCCCATTGCTCGGCGTATTCACGCTCGATTCTTGTGAGTAGACGCTATGTCGGGGAAGGTGTCTTCGTCACATCCTTTGATTTTTTCTCCTCGTTAATTGCCATTTGATAAGGGCTTTGGTTGGGGACAACGTCATCGCCATACACTTCGCCCTTTCACTTGATTTGCGGTGGAAAGGTGAATTTGATTTTGATCATCGAACTCACTTCTCTTCGCTGCTTTTCAGGTTTACAAATGGCGGAGGCAGAAGGTGTGGTACGCGACGACGTGCCCGGTGGGAAGGCCGACCAAGATCCGTTGAGATGGGTGGCCCCTGGTCCTCGAGAGAAAACATCAGTTATAACGTCCTCGGCATTGGGGGTATTCACGATTGTCGAGGACATATAGGAAAATGCCCCGTGTCATTGGCGAGCATGGATCCCACAGGAGGGTAAACGGGTGTGCTCGAAGTTTAGCGAGGATGGATTTGCCATGTACGAGTATGCCTTCAAGGAGTTGGGGCTGCGGCTGCCTTTTAGTGAGCTCGCTATGGGTGTCTTTGGCTATTTGAAATTAGCTCCTTCTTAGTTGAATCCGAACTCGCTAGCGTTTCTCCGCCCTTTTGAGCTCGTGTGCGAGCATCTGGAGATTACACCCACGGTTCATATATTCCTTAGAATTTTAAGACTTCAACGACAATGGACGAATGGTCGACAGGGTTGGGTGTCTTTCAAACAGCAAATCAAGTTGTTTGAAATGTATGTAGATTCCATTCGTGGGTTTAAGGAGAGGTACTACGTTATCAAGCCGATGACGGACGCTGCTCGTGAGTCTCTTTACCATATGGTCGAGGAGACCAAGAATGGGGTGATAATGAGTAGGCGTCGACCTCGGTTCCCCTTGGCCTAGTCGTATGAGCATTTTGAGAATTCGACTGAATCCTACCTTCTAAAGGACGAGCAATTGACCGAGGAGGAGATAACTGGTCTGGAGGCCTTGAAGGCGTTCATTGACAGGTTCAAACCTGGGCCATGTGTGACCAGGGAGGGTTCGCCGGTGTTGGACGAAGAGGGGAAGCCTGCCTTCGAGGCGAGATGCATCAATACCAAGGGTGTGCTTAGAGCACCGAGCAGAGCTTCTCGGAAAAAATTGCTTGGTATTGGGACTTTGCTTTGTTTTTCCTCGTTTATAGCTTGTCTTTAATTTGTGATTTGTTACCAGTTTTTCCCTGTGGAACTGACTTTGTCGTTTTCTTCTTGCATATAACATGGCTGACTTTGCCAAAGATTGCTGAAGCATGCTCCTCAGGGGGGGGGGGAAAGGGGAAGAAAGGTGCTGCTCGGAGTGTTGTGTCCGCCGTGGTTAGTAACTCGGGGACGGCAGCTGCGAGCTCTGGTTCTCCCGCGGCCAAGGTCACATCTCCGCTCGGAACTTCATCTGCTCGGGTGTTGAAGAGGCAAATAGGGCCTGATGACATCATCGACGTGGATGCGGAGGTAGGGTTCATGCTTCCTCAGTGCCATGAGGTTGCCAATTTCCTCGACGATTACCCTTTGAAGGTGCCTGAGAGCGAGAAGAAGGTTATCAGGGGGATGCCTGCTGGGAAGCGGGAAGAGTGTCTTGCTCGTGATGCTGCTGGCCTTATAAGGATCCTCGAGACGGTCTTGACGTTGCACGAGGATGCTGCGACCCCGTCCCCGGAAGTGCATGAATTAAAAGGGGAGAAAGCTCTGCTCGAGACTAAGGTGCTCGGGTTGCAGAATCGGGTCAGGATCTCTTGGGCAAACAAGAGAATTTTGTCAAAGTCAGCGCCGATCTCAATCAGAAGGAAAGCGAGCTGAAGGAGATGCGCAAGGAGATGGAGAATCTGAAATTGATGGTCGGGGAGAAAGACAAGTTAGAGGAGGAGGTGGCTAGTCTAAAAGCTGCCATGGTCCCTGCCGATACCGCGCCTGACAGTACTCGAGGGCTGTTGAGCAGAGCAGACTTGGTCGGGGAGATACAGTCCTTGGGCGGAAAACTCCTTGCCAGGGCCAAGTTTGCTTTTAACAATGCTGTGGAGCAGATTAAAGCCCTCAACGGTGAGGTCAAGCTCAAGACTGAAGGGATCGGTTTCTGGAGGAAGGTGGAAGATAGGCAGGTTGTCATCCCTGAAGAGAACAAAGCCATGGAAGAGCAGGACCTGTATGACGATGAGGATGAGGAAGAGGAAGATGAGCAGAAGGATGACGAGGAAGGTCACGGGGAGAGCCATTAGATGTTTCCTGCTCGTAATGTATGGCCTGCGTACCAATTTTTATTGTTGCTTCTGAACAATTTTTGGGGCCTGCGTGCTATGTTTTTATTGTTGCTTTTGAACGATTTTTGGAGCCTGCGTGCCATATTTTTGTAATGTTGACAATGGGTTTTATCCCAAATATTTTAAGTACAAATCCGAACAGAAATGGTCGTTATATACCTTGTTTTTTTTTGTCATGATTGTAACCTAGAAAATATTTTGCATGTTTGATCTTATGCTCGTAATTCTGCATGTAGTGTATGCTCGAAAGTACTTTCTTGCTCGTCTTAGGAGGTGTCTGGTCGGGGGTTGCGGACGTTGATAGCTGCTTCTTTCTCCTCGTAGGCTATATAGGCCTGTGCCTTGTGGAGGAGATCCTCGAGCATTGCTTGGGGCTCGATGCCTATGGCCTTGGCGAAGTCACTGCCTCGGCGGAGGCCTCTTTCAATTAGATACTAGTTCATGCCGTCATTGGTTGCGACCTAGACGGCCTCTTTGTTGAATCTCTCGAGGTAGCTTCTGAGAGGTTCGTTCTCTTTTTAGATTATAGCTTCTAGAGACGCCACCGTTTTCGGATGGCGACGAGAAGCTATAAACTGCCTGGAAAACATTGTACATTGCTGATCCCATGAAGTGATGGAGCCTGGAGGCAAGCTCTTGTTCCAGTCGAGGGCACCTTTCTTCAAGGTAGTGGCGAACAACCTACACCTTATGGGTCCTTTCACCCATCGATACTGCAGATTGACGTTGATCTGAGCGATGTGGTCGTCGGGGTCTCCCTGCCCGTCATATTGTCCTAGGCTTGGAGGCTTCTCCAAACCCTTGGGGAGAGTTGTATTCAAGATTTCCAGGGATAATGGCCCCTGAGTGTCGTCGTCATCGCTCCATACCATCTCTGGGGAAGAAACATAATCCCGAGGAAGGGAACGGTGAGTACTCGTGTACCGAGGAGGATTCTGATAATCACGAGGAGGAGAGCGATACGAGCTCCTACGATAAGGAGGACTTTGAGAAGGACGAGGAGGAGAGTGGTGGCTGCTCCTGCGTCGGGGAGGACTTTGATGTACCTCCTTTTGTTTATCACGGCGTGCGTGTTCAGCAGTTGCGGAGGTCCCGCCCACTGGCCGCGAATTGCGGGGTGATGGGATGCGCGAATCGCGGATCGCAACGACTCTTCCCCTTTTTGCGAGAGAAGGTCCGCGATTTTCTGGCGGTGGAGTCCTTTGCCTTTTGTTCATCGCCTGCGGGAGGCGGGTATCATCTTCAAGTTGAAACTGATGTCGGCCACGTTGTTGTGGCATTGTTGAATGATCCCGAGGAGGGGGTGGAGTTGGTGAGCGGTGTCTCCGAGGAGGGGGACTTGGAGAGTCGTGCCTTCGGCGGTAGGGGCTTGGAGAGCGGCAGTGATATCTTTCAAGTCTCTCTAGTCTTTAATTTTGAGCGCGGATGAGGTCCCTTTGCTCGTTCATTGCAGTAATTAGGGTTCTGAAACCCTCCTCGGTAGTCATGGGCATCAAGATTTGACGCGGTCTTTCAGGGGGTTTGTTAGCCGCGGAGGCTTTTTCTCCTGAAGCAGTTGCTTTTCTGGCGGCTGAAGCATGAGTTTGACGCACGATTTCGATGCTCTCGTTGTCGGAGGAGGGAGTTGTTGTGCGTCCGTCCCTCAAATCAGTCTCTTGTGCGGCGTCAGTGACGACTGCTTCGGTCCCTAGCTGCTATTGTGGGACAATTTCGGTTGTCGGAGCCATGATGGTGCTCATGGGATTGTCGTCAGCGTCGTGAAAAGGATAATCACTGACGTCGTTGTGACGTTGAGAAGAATTTCCGGTGGCCATGTCAAGAAGTTTGATCGGTTTTTTTCTTTGTGTTTGGAAAGAAGGGGAAAAACTCAGTTCCCACAGACGGCGCCACTGATCTTTACCTTGATCAGAAGGTTGAATCGATGGCCAGCTGCACGCCGTGGACGGTGGAAATCCGCGGAGGGGGGTTGTGCCTGCAGGTGCACCGACGCTCAAGTCAGTACAAGTACAAAGAAGAAGTGGTAAAGTTAGAGAATAGAATACCTGACTCCTCAGTGAAGAGGAGTATTTATAGACCCCCAGCGCGTGGCCAACGGTTACCCTATTGGACCGTATTGTGCAGCCCAACCCGGATAACTGCCAGGTGTATGCGTGGATGCAGGGGAAACCGTTACAGGTCCCCAGCTTGGTTGAGCCGTTCCACGATGCAAGGATAATGGATAAGCTCAAGAAGACACGTATCCCGCTTGTTGGGGAGCACGTGGGAAATGTGCCTGGTGGCGAGACAGTCGAGGAGGATGCTCCTCGGGGAGCATAGCATATGTCGAGGAACATGCCCTTACTGAATCATCCCCGACAGTACGGGCAAGAGGAGAGCTGGTCCTGCTAGGACCAGTCCAGAACAAGTAGTACTTTTTAATTTAAAAAAAAAAACGCTTTAGCTTCTCACGGTTGAAAATAATGGAGTTTTAAGTCCAAGAGTATTACTATTATTAATTACTATTATTAATTACGATATGATGATTGAATGTCTAAGATGTTGCTGTTGTAAGCTGCACTTAATTGTAATTGTTGAAAGAGAGAATAAAAGATAGAAAACTTAGAGAAAATGTAAATCTTCATTATGAATTCTTAGAGAAGAAGTTAGTTACAGAATCACTTATATACAAGCTACTCTATGTACAAGGAAAATTGGCGGGAAAGTTAGTTATGTAACTAACTGAACTAGTTTGTTAGATCTAATTTCACTCATTAGCTTGATGTTCCTTTTCTTACAAGTGTTAATCTTCTTCTCATCTTCTGTAGAGATTAACACCCTCCCAAAAGTTGAACTTGGGTAGATATTGATTAAGTTCAACTTAGAAACAAAATAGCCAAACTTGGGAAATGATAGTGCCTTGGTTAAGAAGTCTGCTAGTTGTTCATTAGTGGAAATGGGTAGCAGTTTCAATATTCCCTTTTGCAACTTTTCTCTGATCAAGTGGCAGTCAATTTCAAGGTGCTTTGTCCTCTCATGGGAGACAGGGTTAGATGCAATGTGTATAGCACTCTGGCCATCACAATACAATACTGGAGGCCTGCTACATATCACATTTAAGTCACTCAATAGGTACAGTAGCCATTGGAACTCACAAACAGCAGAGGCTAAGGATCTGTACTTTGCTTCTGAGGAGGATCTTGCTATAGTTTGTTGCTTGTTAGCTCTCCATGACACAAGTGACTTTCCAATGAAAAAACAATACCCTGAAGTGGATTTCCTTGTATCAACACATCCTGCCCAATCTGCATCAGCATATCCAAGTATCTGTATCTCTGAATTTTTAGGGAATAAGAGACCATAACCAGGATTGGATTTCAAGTATCTTAAGACTCTACAGGCTGCATTATAGTGTGTGGTGGTGGGAGCATTCAGAAACTGGCTTAATTGTTGAGTTGCTAATGTGATGTTTGGTCTTGTATTGGTGAGATACAACAACCTGCCAATCATCCTTCTGTATTGAGTGATGTTTGCATAAGGTTCCCCATTGTCTTGATGAAGCTTCAGTGATGGATCAAGTAGAGTACTCACAGGTTTTGACCCTAACAGACCTGTATCTTCCAAGAGGTCTAAGCAGTACTTTCTCTGAGAAATGGTGATTCCTTGAGCTGAATGAGCTACTTCTAAACCCAAGAAATATTTAAGCTGGCCAAGGTCCTTAATTTTGAAATTTGTGTCCAAAATGCTTTTCATTCTGTCTCTCTCTGTCAATGATGTGCCAGTGATGATGATATCATCTACATAAACCAGTATAGCTATGAAATGATTCTCAAATTTCTTGGTAAACAAGGAATAATCAGAGACAGATTGAGTGTAGCCTTCAGCTATAAGCAAATTGGATAACTTCTCATACCACTTTCTGCTGGCCTGTTTCAAACCATACAAGCTTTTCTGTAACTTACACACTTGATTCCTTCTCTGATAAGTTACCCCCTCTGGAACCTGCATGTAAACATCTTCCTGGAGCTCACCATGTAGAAATGCATTGTTAACATCGAGCTGATGTAGAAACCAGTTGTGGATAGAAGCTAAGGCAAGAAGAACTCTGACTGTGGAGAGTTTAGCAACAGGAGAAAATGTGTCAAAGTAATCTACACCCTCAACTTGATTATAGCCTTAGCAACCAGTCGTGCCTTGTATCTCTCAATGCTTCCATCAGCTTTGTGTTTGACTTTGTAAACCCATTTGCTCCCAATAGGTTTAACATGAGCAGGCAGATCAACTAAGGTCCAAGTATGATTTTTAGCTAACGCATCTAATTCAGTGTTCATGGCATTAATCCAATCTTGGGACTTACAAGCCTCATCGTAGGACTTAGGTTCAGTAGTATGAGAAAGAGACACAGAAAAAGCCTTATGTGAAGGAGACAAAAAATCAAAAGAGTGAAAGTGAGATATAGGATGAGTAGTACCTGAGGAGATTGGAGCATGTGAAGCAGTGGAAGAATTGCATACAAAATCCTTCAAGTAAGATGGTGCATGTTTGGGTCTCTGAGGTCTAGTGAGGGGTGGTGCAGGCAAAACAGCTGGTGTGGATGTAGGAGAAGATGCATGATCAGATAGTGAAGGTGTGTTAGTATCACAGGGGTCAGTGGTGATAGTGTCACAATGGTCAGTGTTGATAGGGTTAGATTTTTCAGATAAGTTAGGGTTAGCATTATGGTTAGTGGTGGTAGTAGCAAGAGGGTATGAGGTGGAAGTTTGTAGGTCATTGGAAGGATGTGACTTTGCTTTACTCTTAGATTTCATTAAGATAAGCCAAGTGTACCTACTAAAATCATCTACTGCAGTCAAAAAATAAGAGTGACCATGCACAGAAGTAATAGCAAGAGGGCCCCAAATGTCAAAATGTAAAAGCTCAAAAGGCTTAGAAGCTTTATTAAAACTGGAATGGAAAGGTAACTTTCTTTGTTTAGCATAATGGCATACATCACAAGTTGCCTTATTGTCAACATCAATAAAAGGGAAATCTAAATGCATAGAAGTCATCCTAGAAGGGGACAAATGCCCTAGTCGAAAGTGCCACAATGCACTGGTAGGTAATGAAGAAGCTGAGATAGTTGATACATGCACATCCTTAGGTGAATGATTAAGATAGTACAAATCTTCTATCTGTTCAGCTGAACCAATCGTCCTCTGTGACTCCTTGTCCTGTATCACACACGAGGAACCATTAAACAAGATAGTGTAGCCTATGGCATGACACATCTTTGACACAGAAATCAAATTTAAAGTAAAATCTGACACATAAAGCACATTGTGCAAAACTAGCTCTTTGGAAAATTTAATGGTTCCAGAAATTTTAGAACATGATAAATGACCATTAGGTAATCTAATAGTGATTGGAGAGATTTGATTATAAGAATCAAACCAATGTAGAGAGCCACAAATGTGATCACTAGCTCCTGAATCTAATATCCAAGAATCTTGAGTTATGTTACAACAAAAAAGTGAAGAAATAGAAACACTACCTCCCCTGTCATTTGATGTAGGACCAAATGATTGAGAAGAATTGACCTGATGTGAGGATGTAGTTGAAGATGAATTAATGGTGGAAGACTGAAGTAGTTGCATTAACTGATCAAATTGAGCCTGAGTGATTGTAGGGGACTGCTGAGTGGCAATCTCAGTAGCAGCAGTGGAGGATTCTCTAACCTCAGCAGAGGCATTATTAGCACCATGAGATCTCTGCAAGTGTGGAGGATAGCCATGCTTTCTTGAAGCATGCATCAACAGTGTGACCAGATCTATCACAATAAGTGCAGTGGCAATTATTCTTGCCACTAGAAGACTGTGAATTAGGTTTGTATCCTTTGTAAGATTTCTTTGAATCAGCAGCATTCACTAACACTTTGGAGTCATCAACAATTCCAAAATTACCTTGCCTCTCATGTTGAAGAACCATAGAGAAAATTTTGTTCATAGGTGGTAAAGGATCAATCAACAGAATTTGTGACTTAACCATGGAAAAATTCTCATTAAGACCAGTTAAAAATCTAATTGCATAAAGAGTCAAGTGATTAGACCTAGCAGATCGCATAGCTTCGCAAGAACACCTAGATCTACACGTACAGTTAGGAACAGGCATGTAAATCTCTAATTCCTCCCAAAGCACTTTCAATTCAGAGTAAAACGCAGTTGTCATACCCTAATTTTGCCCCACTTGATTTTCACATTTTTTTACCCTTTTGCCCTTATCTTTTTTAATTAATTACCCTCTTTCATTTATTTTAATTTTGTTACTTGCAATCCAAGAAACCTCATTCAATTATCAAATGCACTTCATTTTTCAATTCAAATCCAATTCTATTTCATTCTCACTTCATTTCAAAATTATTGCATCATTTAAAAATTCAAAATTTGCATTGTTGCATCATGGTTAATTATTTATTTTTTTTGGTCCATACACACTTTTTTGTTAGCCCAAATCCAAACAACAAAAATCATCCAAAAATGACACCACATCATCACCTCACTAGAAGCTTCTATTCTCCTCCACCTCACCACAAAAAAATGCTAACCAAAGCACAATCAAAAACCTCATAAAAATATCCCAAATTAATTTCTCTAAAATACCCTTTCTTCTTCACCAATCCATGATCCACCTTACCCTAATTCCCATCTATAAATAAAGCCTCACATCAGAGAAAAAGGAAGCATCAATCATAGTGAAGAAACTCTGTTAAAATCACAACTCAACAAATACCCATTTTTCACCATTTTCATCAAAAATCAAAAACTCACAAAACCTCATCAAATCTTCAATCCAATCATTCAAACACCATCAAACATCTTCCAGAAGCTTGAAGCAATGCAAAATCGAACCAAAATCCATCCCGATAGCTTGAAATTAGCTCGAAGTGGCTAAAAGGAGATTGATATCAAACGGACTTAATACTAATGTAATTAACTCATTTTAACTCTTGAGCTAACTCACTAACATCTGATATTACTTTCTGGTTACTTGTTTTTGTTTAATTCGTGTTTAATTTCATTTTGCCATTTTTATTTTTTGAGTTCCTCACATGGGTGTTTTGAAACCCCATTTTTAAGACCTCAAATGTGAAATTCGAGATCGGATTCATGATCAGGAGGCGAAAATAAGTGAGATAGGACTTCGTTTCGTTAATTTTGGTTAGTTTTTGAAAATCCGGAAAAATTTCAAAATGAGGAAGATGAAGATTCATAGTTTCCTACGAAATTTCGTAGCTAAATGATGAACTCGTTGCAACATTTCGTAGCAAAAACCTTGAACCTTCATTCTCTTCTTCGCGTTTCCAGATTTGCTCACAGCCGTACGATCGGGCGCGCGCTGATGATGGATCAAGTCCGTTCCTGTTTGAACGGAGCCGTCTGATCTGGTCTGGATCAGATCAGACGTGCCTGATCCTGAAGGTGCACGATAGGGCTGATAACGCGTCACACATGATTGTTTTGTTGACTTTTTTTTCTGACTATGGACGTGTGGACTGGGCCTTTGGGCTCAGGTTTGCTTTTCGCACCACCTCCCTAACTTTTTGCACCCCTTTCCTGAACTTATTTCCAAAAGCACTTAAGTGGTTAATAGCTTATTTAAGCTACTTTAATCACTTTCTTATGCTTAAATTTTGTTTCCAATTACTTTAGCATTATATTAGCTTTTTAGCTTATTTTCTAGCGTTTTAGCTTAGTTAATGACTTTTTAGCTTATTTTCATAAGCACTTATTTGGTGTTTGAGCTTTTTAGCTTACTGGACCATTTTGCTTTGCTTACATCTCAGTAATTTCCAGTTTTAATTATTTCTTCTTTTAGCTTGTTCATTTAATCACTTTTAGCTTTTTAGCTTATTTGTTTGATTACTTAGTTGAGATTAACTTGCTTCTTTAAGTTTCTTTAATCATTTTGCTTATGCTAATAGCTCATGAACAATACCTCTAATATTTCTAATTCCTTTTATCTTGCATTGATTTAATTTAGCATGTTTATGTTATTTAATTTATTGTACGTTACTTTAGTTTATGCATTTTATTTAATTGTGCATCATATCTACTCATGCTTGTTGCATTCATGCATTACTTAATTATGTCATATTAATTCATGCATATTTAATTAATTATTCGCACTCATGCATTCTTAATTTAATTGTCACCTTATTATTTCAATTATTATTGTTGTAATGTGGCGCACTCCTTATCTTTCTTGCTTTTCCTTTTGGACCATTTTCTTAAACAAGATTAAATAAAGATTTTCATAACAAATAAGGATGAAAAAGGGGGAATTTGGCATTTGCCTCTTTCCGCTCCGGATGACTTGGATCCTGGACATTTGACTAGTGATCGCAAGTCATTCTCATCCAAATCCAACGCTAAAATTAATCTCACGCACTCAAACTTCTTTTCAGAAAACATGGATATACGCTTTATCCATTCCTCTGACACATACGAGCTTAAGCCTCTCTTTAGAGCATACAAGCACCGTTGTATCTCGGAGGAGGGAGTTGTTGTGCGTCCGTCCCTCAAATCAGTCTCTTGTGCGGCGTCAGTGACGACTGCTTCGGTCCCTAGCTGCTATTGTGGGACAATTTCGGTTGTCGGAGCCATGATGGTGCTCATGGGATTGTCGTCAGCGTCGTGAAAAGGATAATCACTGACGTCGTTGTGACGTTGAGAAGAATTTCCGGTGGCCATGTCAAGAAGTTTGATCGGTTTTTTTCTTTGTGTTTGGAAAGAAGGGGAAAAACTCAGTTCCCACAGACGGCGCCACTGATCTTTACCTTGATCAGAAGGTTGAATCGATGGCCAGCTGCACGCCGTGGACGGTGGAAATCCGCGGAGGGGGGTTGTGCCTGCAGGTGCACCGACGCTCAAGTCAGTACAAGTACAAAGAAGAAGTGGTAAAGTTAGAGAATAGAATACCTGACTCCTCAGTGAAGAGGAGTATTTATAGACCCCCAGCGCGTGGCCAACGGTTACCCTATTGGACCGTATTGTGCAGCCCAACCCGGATAACTGCCAGGTGTATGCGTGGATGCAGGGGAAACCGTTACAGGTCCCCAGCTTGGTTGAGCCGTTCCACGATGCAAGGATAATGGATAAGCTCAAGAAGACACGTATCCCGCTTGTTGGGGAGCACGTGGGAAATGTGCCTGGTGGCGAGACAGTCGAGGAGGATGCTCCTCGGGGAGCATAGCATATGTCGAGGAACATGCCCTTACTGAATCATCCCCGACAGTACGGGCAAGAGGAGAGCTGGTCCTGCTAGGACCAGTCCAGAACAAGTAGTACTTTTTAATTTAAAAAAAAAAACGCTTTAGCTTCTCACGGTTGAAAATAATGGAGTTTTAAGTCCAAGAGTATTACTATTATTAATTACTATTATTAATTACGATATGATGATTGAATGTCTAAGATGTTGCTGTTGTAAGCTGCACTTAATTGTAATTGTTGAAAGAGAGAATAAAAGATAGAAAACTTAGAGAAAATGTAAATCTTCATTATGAATTCTTAGAGAAGAAGTTAGTTACAGAATCACTTATATACAAGCTACTCTATGTACAAGGAAAATTGGCGGGAAAGTTAGTTATGTAACTAACTGAACTAGTTTGTTAGATCTAATTTCACTCATTAGCTTGATGTTCCTTTTCTTACAAGTGTTAATCTTCTTCTCATCTTCTGTAGAGATTAACACCCTCCCAAAAGTTGAACTTGGGTAGATATTGATTAAGTTCAACTTAGAAACAAAATAGCCAAACTTGGGAAATGATAGTGCCTTGGTTAAGAAGTCTGCTAGTTGTTCATTAGTGGAAATGGGTAGCAGTTTCAATATTCCCTTTTGCAACTTTTCTCTGATCAAGTGGCAGTCAATTTCAAGGTGCTTTGTCCTCTCATGGGAGACAGGGTTAGATGCAATGTGTATAGCACTCTGGCCATCACAATACAATACTGGAGGCCTGCTACATATCACATTTAAGTCACTCAATAGGTACAGTAGCCATTGGAACTCACAAACAGCAGAGGCTAAGGATCTGTACTTTGCTTCTGAGGAGGATCTTGCTATAGTTTGTTGCTTGTTAGCTCTCCATGATACAAGTGACTTTCCAATGAAAAAACAATACCCTGAAGTGGATTTCCTTGTATCAACACATCCTGCCCAATCTGCATCAGCATATCCAAGTATTTGTATCTCTGAATTTTTAGGGAATAAGAGACCATAACCAGGATTGGATTTCAAGTATCTTAAGACTCTACAGGCTGCATTATAGTGTGTGGTGGTGGGAGCATTCAGAAACTGGCTTAATTGTTGAGTTGCTAATGTGATGTTTGGTCTTGTATTGGTGAGATACAACAACCTGCCAATCATCCTTCTGTATTGAGTGATGTTTGCATAAGGTTCCCCATTGTCTTGATGAAGCTTCAGTGATGGATCAAGTAGAGTACTCACAGGTTTTGACCCTAACAGACCTGTATCTTCCAAGAGGTCTAAGCAGTACTTTCTCTGAGAAATGGTGATTCCTTGAGCTGAATGAGCTACTTCTAAACCCAAGAAATATTTAAGCTGGCCAAGGTCCTTAATTTTGAAATTTGTGTCCAAAATGCTTTTCATTCTGTCTCTCTCTGTCAATGATGTGCCAGTGATGATGATATCATCTACATAAACCAGTATAGCTATGAAATGATTCTCAAATTTCTTGGTAAACAAGGAATAATCAGAGACAGATTGAGTGTAGCCTTCAGCTATAAGCAAATTGGATAACTTCTCATACCACTTTCTGCTGGCCTGTTTCAAACCATACAAGCTTTTCTGTAACTTACACACTTGATTCCTTCTCTGATAAGTTACCCCCTCTGGAACCTGCATGTAAACATCTTCCTGGAGCTCACCATGTAGAAATGCATTGTTAACATCGAGCTGATGTAGAAACCAGTTGTGGATAGAAGCTAAGGCAAGAAGAACTCTGACTGTGGAGAGTTTAGCAACAGGAGAAAATGTGTCAAAGTAATCTACACCCTCAACTTGATTATAGCCCTTAGCAACCAGTCGTGCCTTGTATCTCTCAATGCTTCCATCAGCTTTGTGTTTGACTTTGTAAACCCATTTGCTCCCAATAGGTTTAACATGAGCAGGCAGATCAACTAAGGTCCAAGTATGATTTTTAGCTAACGCATCTAATTCAGTGTTCATGGCATTAATCCAATCTTGGGACTTACAAGCCTCATCGTAGGACTTAGGTTCAGTAGTATGAGAAAGAGACACAGAAAAAGCCTTATGTGAAGGAGACAAAAAATCAAAAGAGTGAAAGTGAGATATAGGATGAGTAGTACCTGAGGAGATTGGAGCATGTGAAGCAGTGGAAGAATTGCATACAAAATCCTTCAAGTAAGATGGTGCATGTTTGGGTCTCTGAGGTCTAGTGAGGGGTGGTGCAGGCAAAACAGCTGGTGTGGATGTAGGAGAAGATGCATGATCAGATAGTGAAGGTGTGTTAGTATCACAGGGGTCAGTGGTGATAGTGTCACAATGGTCAGTGTTGATAGGGTTAGATTTTTCAGATAAGTTAGGGTTAGCATTATGGTTAGTGGTGGTAGTAGCAAGAGGGTATGAGGTGGAAGTTTGTAGGTCATTGGAAGGATGTGACTTTGCTTTACTCTTAGATTTCATTAAGATAAGCCAAGTGTACCTACTAAAATCATCTACTGCAGTCAAAAAATAAGAGTGACCATGCACAGAAGTAATAGCAAGAGGGCCCCAAATGTCAAAATGTAAAAGCTCAAAAGGCTTAGAAGCTTTATTAAAACTGGAATGGAAAGGTAACTTTCTTTGTTTAGCATAATGGCATACATCACAAGTTGCCTTATTGTCAACATCAATAAAAGGGAAATCTAAATGCATAGAAGTCATCCTAGAAGGGGACAAATGCCCTAGTCGAAAGTGCCACAATGCACTGGTAGGTAATGAAGAAGCTGAGATAGTTGATACATGCACATCCTTAGGTGAATGATTAAGATAGTACAAATCTTCTATCTGTTCAGCTGAACCAATCGTCCTCTGTGACTCCTTGTCCTGTATCACACACGAGGAACCATTAAACAAGATAGTGTAGCCTATGGCATGACACATCTTTGACACAGAAATCAAATTTAAAGTAAAATCTGACACATAAAGCACATTGTGCAAAACTAGCTCTTTGGAAAATTTAATGGTTCCAGAAATTTTAGAACATGATAAATGACCATTAGGTAATCTAATAGTGATTGGAGAGATTTGATTATAAGAATCAAACCAATGTAGAGAGCCACAAATGTGATCACTAGCTCCTGAATCTAATATCCAAGAATCTTGAGTTATGTTACAACAAAAAAGTGAAGAAATAGAAACACTACCTCCCCTGTCATTTGATGTAGGACCAAATGATTGAGAAGAATTGACCTGATGTGAGGATGTAGTTGAAGATGAATTAATGGTGGAAGACTGAAGTAGTTGCATTAACTGATCAAATTGAGCCTGAGTGATTGTAGGGGACTGCTGAGTGGCAATCTCAGTAGCAGCAGTGGAGGATTCTCTAACCTCAGCAGAGGCATTATTAGCACCATGAGATCTCTGCAAGTGTGGAGGATAGCCATGCTTTCTTGAAGCATGCATCAACAGTGTGACCAGATCTATCACAATAAGTGCAGTGGCAATTATTCTTGCCACTAGAAGACTGTGAATTAGGTTTGTATCCTTTGTAAGATTTCTTTGAATCAGCAGCATTCACTAACACTTTGGAGTCATCAACAATTCCAAAATTACCTTGCCTCTCATGTTGAAGAACCATAGAGAAAATTTTGTTCATAGGTGGTAAAGGATCAATCAACAGAATTTGTGACTTAACCATGGAAAAATTCTCATTAAGACCAGTTAAAAATCTAATTGCATAAAGAGTCAAGTGATTAGACCTAGCAGATCGCATAGCTTCGCAAGAACACCTAGATCTACACGTACAGTTAGGAACAGGCATGTAAATCTCTAATTCCTCCCAAAGCACTTTCAATTCAGAGTAAAACGCAGTTGTCATACCCTAATTTTGCCCCACTTGATTTTCACATTTTTTTACCCTTTTGCCCTTATCTTTTTTAATTAATTACCCTCTTTCATTTATTTTAATTTTGTTACTTGCAATCCAAGAAACCTCATTCAATTATCAAATGCACTTCATTTTTCAATTCAAATCCAATTCTATTTCATTCTCACTTCATTTCAAAATTATTGCATCATTTAAAAATTCAAAATTTGCATTGTTGCATCATGGTTAATTATTTATTTTTTTTGGTCCATACACACTTTTTTGTTAGCCCAAATCCAAACAACAAAAATCATCCAAAAATGACACCACATCATCACCTCACTAGAAGCTTCTATTCTCCTCCACCTCACCACAAAAAAATGCTAACCAAAGCACAATCAAAAACCTCATAAAAATATCCCAAATTAATTTCTCTAAAATACCCTTTCTTCTTCACCAATCCATGATCCACCTTACCCTAATTCCCATCTATAAATAAAGCCTCACATCAGAGAAAAAGGAAGCATCAATCATAGTGAAGAAACTCTGTTAAAATCACAACTCAACAAATACCCATTTTTCACCATTTTCATCAAAAATCAAAAACTCACAAAACCTCATCAAATCTTCAATCCAATCATTCAAACACCATCAAACATCTTCCAGAAGCTTGAAGCAATGCAAAATCGAACCAAAATCCATCCCGATAGCTTGAAATTAGCTCGAAGTGGCTAAAAGGAGATTGATATCAAACGGACTTAATACTAATGTAATTAACTCATTTTAACTCTTGAGCTAACTCACTAACATCTGATATTACTTTCTGGTTACTTGTTTTTGTTTAATTCGTGTTTAATTTCATTTTGCCATTTTTATTTTTTGAGTTCCTCACATGGGTGTTTTGAAACCCCATTTTTAAGACCTCAAATGTGAAATTCGAGATCGGATTCATGATCAGGAGGCGAAAATAAGTGAGATAGGACTTCGTTTCGTTAATTTTGGTTAGTTTTTGAAAATCCGGAAAAATTTCAAAATGAGGAAGATGAAGATTCATAGTTTCCTACGAAATTTCGTAGCTAAATGATGAACTCGTTGCAACATTTCGTAGCAAAAACCTTGAACCTTCATTCTCTTCTTCGCGTTTCCAGATTTGCTCACAGCCGTACGATCGGGCGCGCGCTGATGATGGATCAAGTCCGTTCCTGTTTGAACGGAGCCGTCTGATCTGGTCTGGATCAGATCAGACGTGCCTGATCCTGAAGGTGCACGATAGGGCTGATAACGCGTCACACATGATTGTTTTGTTGACTTTTTTTTCTGACTATGGACGTGTGGACTGGGCCTTTGGGCTCAGGTTTGCTTTTCGCACCACCTCCCTAACTTTTTGCACCCCTTTCCTGAACTTATTTCCAAAAGCACTTAAGTGGTTAATAGCTTATTTAAGCTACTTTAATCACTTTCTTATGCTTAAATTTTGTTTCCAATTACTTTAGCATTATATTAGCTTTTTAGCTTATTTTCTAGCGTTTTAGCTTAGTTAATGACTTTTTAGCTTATTTTCATAAGCACTTATTTGGTGTTTGAGCTTTTTAGCTTACTGGACCATTTTGCTTTGCTTACATCTCAGTAATTTCCAGTTTTAATTATTTCTTCTTTTAGCTTGTTCATTTAATCACTTTTAGCTTTTTAGCTTATTTGTTTGATTACTTAGTTGAGATTAACTTGCTTCTTTAAGTTTCTTTAATCATTTTGCTTATGCTAATAGCTCATGAACAATACCTCTAATATTTCTAATTCCTTTTATCTTGCATTGATTTAATTTAGCATGTTTATGTTATTTAATTTATTGTACGTTACTTTAGTTTATGCATTTTATTTAATTGTGCATCATATCTACTCATGCTTGTTGCATTCATGCATTACTTAATTATGTCATATTAATTCATGCATATTTAATTAATTATTCGCACTCATGCATTCTTAATTTAATTGTCACCTTATTATTTCAATTATTATTGTTGTAATGTGGCGCACTCCTTATCTTTCTTGCTTTTCCTTTTGGACCATTTTCTTAAACAAGATTAAATAAAGATTTTCATAACAAATAAGGATGAAAAAGGGGGAATTTGGCATTTGCCTCTTTCCGCTCCGGATGACTTGGATCCTGGACATTTGACTAGTGATCGCAAGTCATTCTCATCCAAATCCAACGCTAAAATTAATCTCACGCACTCAAACTTCTTTTCAGAAAACATGGATATACGCTTTATCCATTCCTCTGACACATACGAGCTTAAGCCTCTCTTTAGAGCATACAAGCACCGTTGTATCAGCGGAATGCGAAATAAGCAACATCCGTTAATCAACTTTTTTTACAATGGATACACGTTTTATCTACTCCTCTGACACATACGCAGCTTAAGCTTCTTTTTAGAACATACAAGCGTCGTTGTATCAGCGGAATACGAAATAAACGTTACCTGTTAAAATCAACCAACCACACAAACATTTTTTGTCAGAACTACGTGAGTTTTGAATTTCCCATTGCACCAGGGAATACGTAGGAGCGGGCTCCTACAACCGTCAAACTCAATAATAAAAAACCTTTTTTTGGAAACGAAGTAGAAACTAGCTAGCGATAGAGCAATTTAATCCGGACCTACGCAGACGAACCATAAACCACCTAAATGGTTCCCATCGAGTACGATGGATGCGAGGGGTGCTAACACCTTCCCCTCGCGTAACCAACTCCCGAACCCGCCATGGTTCTTTAATCATGTAAATAAAGGTTTTCGTGATATTTTCCTTTCCCCTTCCGGGATAAATAAACGTCAATGGCGACTTCATTGTTATATGGAATTTTCCAGCCCGCTACAGCTGGCGACTTCACTGGGGACTCTTGAGAGTTAAGCCTAGTTTAGGCGGTTTCATCATTTGTCTGCTATTTCCAGGTTTGCAGTATCTTGCTCTATCTTTTAATTTTTTGTCATTATATGCTGGCTGTTTGGTTCTCTACTTCTACTCCTTCTTCTTTTTTTCTTTTTGCCTTTATGGCGTTGTTACTTTTAGAAGCTCTACACCCGAGCTTGAGAAAAACCTAAGCTAAGTTAGGGGTTGTTATGTTGGGCCCCCGGACATTTGACTAGTGAGCGCTGACATAATCGCCCCGCTTAAGGTAGATCCTCTTGAAAGTGTTAGGCTCCTGGACACTTGACTAGCGAGCGCTGATGTTTTCTTGTTGGGTCCATGACCTTAGGGACCTTTTTTGACCGGTCTAGAACCTACACTTGTACTAGGGCCCTCTGTTTAGAACCCGAGTCGAGGTTACGCAGTGAGATTTCCTTTTGGACGCGTTTGTCGTGAGCTTTTGCAATAATGACATTGTTTCCAAAGGGGTGATTCGTGATTTTAGGCACTTTATCAAACTTAGAACAACATGTGAGAGGGATGGGTTGCAGGTAACTTTGAGCCTTTTGACCTCATAAATAATATTTAAACCTCTGCTTCGCTGTGACAAGATCTGCTACATAAAGTGCATCCATGCATCCATGCACTCATGCATTCATTCAAAAATATTTATGCATAACATTTCAAAAATGATAAAAAAAAAAAAACTTTTACATGCATTTGCATTCATACAAAGGACCATTATCTCATCTTCATCTGTCCACTTCAACAGTTATATCCCCGACACCAACATTGGACAAGAAGCGCCTCTAGATTCATCATGGAAAATTGGTAAGAACAACACAACGTCTTGAAGGGAGAGGTAGCCCAGTTGGCCGCAAAGATGGATCAGGTCCTTGAGATGTTGGCTAATCGAAACCAGCCACCACCACCACCACTTGTGATTGAATACACAGCGACTGTTGAACCTGCAAATTTGGTATGGCCGACGTTTGGTTTACCTCCTGGGTATACACCACCAGGTTATGTGCCTCTTGCAGATGGGGTTACCTTTGTTCCGCCACCGGCTAACAACACGGAGAATCAGACAGTGGCAACTTTAGTTCAGCCAAGGCCTGTTCCATCTCAAGAAGTTCAAGAGGACCCCAGAGATGCTTACCTAGGTCCCGAGATACAAAGTGGTGGACCAAAGCTTGATTTTGACATTCCTCAGCTGGAGGAAGCAAAGATGAAATTCAAAGCTATTGAGGACCGGTTGAAAACCATGGAGGGAGCTAATGATTCCCTGGACTTCTCCAGCATGTGTTTGGTGCCAGACTTGGTACTACCTCCAAAGTTTAAGGTTCCAGAATTTGAGAAGTACATGGGTTTGAGTTGTCCAAAGAGTCATTTGATCATGTATAGTAGAAAGATGGCGTCCTACGCCAATGATGAGAAGCTAATGATTCATTGCTTTCAAGATAGTCTTGCAGGGGCATCCCTCAATTGGTACATGCAGCTAGAAGGCAGTCACATCCGATCATGGAGAGACTTGGCCAATGCCTTCAACAAGCAATATCAGTATAACTTGGATATGGCTCCCAGTCGCACCCAGTTGCAAAACATGACTCAGAAGGATGGTGAATCTTTCAAGGTATATGTCCAGAAATGGAGAGAGTTGGCTGCACAAGTACGTCCTCCACTCCTAAAGACAAAACTTGTGGATATGTTCACAAATACCTTGCAAGGGGCATACTTTGAAAGGATGATTGGTAGCGTCTCATCTGGTTTCTCAGACTTGGTCAGGGTAGGGGAAAGAATTGAAAGTGGACTCAAGAATGGAAAGATCCAAGCCACAGTGAAGCCTACAAGTAGCTTTGCAAAGTAGAAGGACGAGGAGGCAAATGCTGTTACTTCCAAGAATGGTTCGGCAGCATCTACACCATTCACATACTTTCCGTACCTATATCTAGCAGCTGCACAACATCAGCAACCTCAGGGGTACTCTTTCCAAATGCCTGTGAATCATGTGCCACAAAAAGCTCAACAAGTACAACAGACTCAGCAGAGAGTTAAAAAGGTGTTTGATCCGATTCATGTGCCATATGGAGAGCTGCTTTCCTATTTGGTGAACAATGGGATGGTGGCCCCGATAGCTTCATTACCAAGGCCAGATGTGCATACCATGCTGATGCCGAAGGTCACTCTACGGACAATTGCAGAGCATTCAAAAACAAAGTTCAAGAGCTTGTTGATAAGAAATTGTTGACTTTTAAAGAGGGAGAGCCCAACCATGAAGGATAATCCATTGCCCGGATGCCAGTTGAAGAATTCATGGATTGAGTCAAGCTAAAAATTATCATTTAGGATGTTTCCTTCTTGTATTTTCCCTGTTTGCTAAGTATTTACTTACAATTAAACTTTGTTTGTTTGAAATGTTAATCTTAATGAAATAATAATGCATGTTTTGAATCCATTCTTTCATGTCCATTCAATTTTCTCTCTTCTACTTCACAAAAGCAAAAAATATATATATCAATACTTCTCATTTCATTTCTTTCTTTATCATTTCTGTTTGAACAAAGATTGGAGAGAGGATGATGAAAAACAAAATAACCAAGTTGCTACAGTATGCTTTTGAATAAAACTTGGCTGATGATGTAAGACATTGTTTCAAATCCCCAAACACCGGAGAAATAAGAAAGATAATCCGTAGTCACCCCCTTTGAGCCTATAAGTTGGTGTTTCTTTCTATACGAAAAAACACGCGATCTTAACCCGGGGCAGGGTAGTGTTCAATTAATTCGACCATGCGTTCGAGTTTCAAGAGAAAAACAAAAAATCAATAAGGTGTTTCTCATCACCCATTACCAAGGCAGTCACAATTCGCCAAACAAGATACAAAAAAAAAAAAGCCCGCTAAGTCCAAACCTCAAAATGGCTTAGGCAAAAATTAGGGTATCCCGCTAGACTAAAAACATAAAAGTGTAGTCTAGGCAAAAGTTAGGGATTGAAAAAAATGATGAAAAAATGCAAAAAGCGAATGTCACCAAGATTCACGATAAAACAAAATCATGTGACCAAAACAAAAAGGCCAATGTGACTGCCATACCAAGAGGGACACACATCTTTGGTTCCCGAGCCATCATAACCTCACCATCACAATCCCAAAAACCTCTTGGGAATTGAACACATGAGTGGAGTTAATTGAACTTAGGACTGAAGATCATCACGAAGAATGGGATGGGTTAAAATTAAACTTTGAGCCTTATATCCTTTTATTCAGAAACCGTGAACCAGGCCACGTTACAACCCTCAAAAGACCTAATTGAAGCAAGGTTTATTTTGAAAGCATACGGTAGCAAGGTTGCGTTAACCTGACTCCCAAAAATCTTTTGTTAATATCATACTCTCACACCATCTTTCACAAAATACATCCAATGTACATAAATAACATCTCAATTTCAAAACTTGCATTAAAATTGCATTAGAATTACTATTTCAAGCAAATAGGTTTATCTGCAAGTCGACACTTGACAATAAAGAAGTTCCAACTCTGAGCTGTTACCGAGCAATCAAGAAGAACCTTGGACTAATCTGGGGCAACTATCTCAGGACTTCATTTAATCATGGGGCACATTCCCTAGAAAAGCCATTTAGCACGGACAAAGCACCCCAAGATCAGATCATGGAAAAGGATATCAAAGTCAATGACCTAACAAATCAGTTCAAGACGTTCCTAATCAGGGGCAGATCACCTGAAGATCTTGTTGGCCCAGCCAAACATGTTTCAAGAATGGGTCAATCTAGGGGCACACCCCTCAGAGAGGGAGAACCAATATTTGTAAGTTGGCCGAAAGTCAAGGCAAAGCACTTCAAATGCCCAACAGACTGGGGCAAGATAAGATACACAGGGGCAGGTTCTCCCTATACCTTCAAGCTACTCAAGCAAAGTCTGACGGATATCTGCAACCATTGGGTCCGGAATTTGTGTCGGGGACCAACTTCAAGCCATCATTCCACAAAAGGCCGTGATACCATCTCCAATCATTCATCATCCACCACAGGGGCATTAACTATCGTCATGCATCAGTCATGTCATTTCATTCATGTAAATAGTCATCATGCATTAATCATGACATTTCATGTCATTGCATTCCAGCATCTGGTATGCCCTATACCACAAATAACCAAGCAGCCAAATCAAACATCCACCAACAGGAACCTAACCTTGCATTGACAAATCCTAAAGTCCAATCATTATTGGCACACCTTCAAAATCCACTCATTGTTGGCAAAACCTCAAAGCCCCAAAATTCATTGGCATCGCACAAAGTCCGGTCCAAATATCTGGAAATTCAACTTCCATTTGCATACAGTCGTGTCATACATTCCACTCCATGCATTCATTCATGCATCTAATCAGACATTTCCTTTGCATTAGCCTTGCATTCTTAGGCATTAAAAAACAATGATTGCATCATCTTAAGCATGCTTAAAAGCAGGTTCGAAAATTTCTCCTCGAAGAATACACCTTTTGGTCCCCTAATATCGAGAAATGCAGTTTGGCCTTTTTCCCTAACAAATTGATCGGTAAATTGTCTCCCCCAGTAAATCGGTTGGCGAACCATCTCCCTAGCAGATCTATCAAGAAACGGCAAGGCGCTCAACCATCTCACAACAGCCTCCCCAGAAGAGCATCTCACAACAGCCTCTCCCAAAAGAGCATCTCACAACAGCCTCTCCCAGAAGAGCATCTCACAGTACCCTCTCACAGAAGAGCATCTCACAGTAGCCTCTCACAGAAGAGCATCTCACAGTAGCCTCTCACATAAGAGCATCTCACAACAGCCTCTCCCAGAAGAGCATCTCACAGTAGCCTCTCACATAAGAGCATCTCACAAATAGTCTCTCCCATAAGAGTATTTCACAGCAGCCTCTCCTCATAAAGCAATCTCGGCCTTTTCTCATAAAGCAACATCAGCCTCTCCTCATAGAGCGAATCCAGCCTCTCCTCATAGAGCAACCTCAGCCTTTTCTCATAAAGCAACCTCAATCTCAGCCTTTTCTCATAAAGCAACATCAACCTCTTCTCCCAGAGCAACCTCAACCTCAGCCTCTCCTCATAGAGCAACCTCAGCCTTTTCTCATAAAGCAACCTCAATCTCAGCCTTTTCTCATAAAGCAACATCAGCCTCTTCTCCCAGAGCAACCTCAACCTCAGCCTCTCCTCATAGAGCAACCTCAACCTTTTCTCATAAAGCAACCTCAATCTCAGCCTTTTCTCATAAAGCAACATTAGCCTCTTCTCCCAGAGCAACCTCAACCTCAGCCTCTCCTCATAGAGCAATCTCAGCCTTTTCTCATAAAGCAACATCAGCCTCTCCTAATAGAGCAAATCCAGCCTCTCCTCATAGAGCAACCTCAGCCTTTTCTCACAAAACCTCAACATCCGCCTCTTCTCACAGAGCAACCTCGACCTCAGCCTCTTCTTGAGAGCAAACTTCAGCCTCTTCCTGAAGAGCAAAAGCAACTTCTCCTTATGGAGCAATCCATCCTTTACTTTCAAGTTTGTCCGGCTCACCAAAAGGAACGACAACAGGTATACTCGGTCCTCTTATCTCTCATCAGCATTCATTTCATAGCAAAATTAGGGCTTCTGTATTTAATTACCTTTTACCACAAGAGTAAGAATACCGAGGTCATTCGCACTCATGAGGTCTAAGATAATTAAATAGGGGCAGCTGTCATACCCTAATTTTGCCCCACTTGATTTTCACATTTTTTTACCCTTTTGCCCTTATCTTTTTTAATTAATTACCCTTTTTCATTTATTTTAATTTTGTTACTTGCAATCCAAGAAACCTCATTCAATTATCAAATGCACTTCATTTTTCAATTCAAATCCAATTCTATTTCATTCTCACTTCATTTCAAAATTATTGCATCATTTAAAAATTCAAAATTTGCATTGTTGCATCATGGTTAATTATTTATTTTTTTTTGTCCAAACACACTTTTTTGTTAGCCCAAATCCAAACAACAAAAATCATCCAAAAATGACACCACATCATCACCTCACTAGAAGCTTCTATTCTCCTCCACCTCACCACAAAAAAAAATGCTAACCAAAGCACAATCAAAAACCTCATAAAAATATCCCAAATTAATTTCTCTAAAATACCCTTTCTTCTTCACCAATCCATGATCCACCTTACCCTAATTCTCATCTATAAATAAAGCCTCACATCAGAGCAAAATGAAGCATCAATCATAGTAAAGAAACTCTGTCAAAATCACAACTCAACAAATACCCATTTTTCACCATTTTAATCAAAAATAAAAAACTCACAAAACCTCATCAAATCTTCAATCCAATCATTCAAACACCATCAAACATCTTCCAGAAGCTTGAAGCAATGCAAAATCGAACCAAAATCCCTCCCGATAGCTTGAAATTAGCTCGAAGTGGCTAAAAGGAGATTGAGATCAAACGGACTTAATACTAATGTAATTAACTCATTTTAACTCTTGAGCTAACTCACTAACATCTGATATTACTTTCTTATTACTTTCTGGTTACTTGTTTTTGTTTAATTCGTGTTTAATTTCATTTTGCCATTTTTATTTTTTGAGTTCCTCACTTGGGTGTTTCGAAACCCCATTTTTAAGACCTCAAATGTGAAATTCGAGATCGGATTCATGATCAGGAGGCGAAAATAAGTGAGATAGGACTTCGTTTCGTTAATTTTGGTTAGTTTTTGAAAATCCGGAAAAAATTCAAAATGAGGAAGATGAAGATTCATAGTTTGCTACGAAATTTCGTAGCTAAATGATGAACTCGTTGCAACATTTCGTAGCAAAAACCTTGAACCTTCATTCTCTTCTTCGCGTTTCCAGATTTGCTCACAGCCGTACGATCGGTCGCGCGCTGATGATGGATCAAGGCCGTCCGTTCCTGTTTGAACGGAGCCGTCTGATCTGGTCTGGATCAGATCAGACGTGCCTTATCCTAAAGGTGCACGATAGGGCTGATAACGCGTCACACAGGATTGTTTTGTTGACTTTTTTTTCTGACAATGGACATGTGGACTGGGCCTTTGGGCCCAGGTTTGCTTTTCGCACCACCTCCCTTACTTTTTGCACCCCTTTCCTGAACTTAATTTTAATTAACTTCCCAGCTTATTTCCAAAAGCACTTAAGTGGTTAATAGCTTATTTAAGCTACTTTAATCACTTTGTTATGCTTAAATTTTGTTTCCAATTACTTTAGTATTATATTATCTTTTTAGCTTATTTTCTAGCGTTTTAGCTTAGTTAATGACTTTTTAGCTTATTTTCATAAGCACTTATTTGGTGTTTGAGCTTTTTAGCTTACTAGACCATTTTGCTTTGCTTACATCTCAGTAATTTCCAGTTTTAATTATTTCTTCTTTAGCTTGTTCATTTAATCACTTTTAGCTTTTTAGCTTATTTGTTTGATTACTTAGTTGAGATTAACTTGCTTCTTTAAGTTTCTTTAATCATTTTGCTTATGCTAATAGCTCATGAACAATACCTCTAATATTTCTAACTCCTTTTATCTTGCATTGATTTAATTTAGCGTGTTTATGTTACTTAATTCATTGTACGTTACTTTAGTTTATGCATTTTATTTAATTGTGCATCATATCTACTCATGCTTGTTGCATTCATGCATTACTTAATTATGTCATATTAATTCATGCATATTTAATTAATTATTCGCACTCATGCATACTTAATTTAATTGTCATCTTATTATTTCAATTATTATTGTTGTAATGTGGCGCACTCCTTATCTTTCTTGCTTTTCCTTTTGGACTATTTTCTTAATCAAGATTAAATAAAGATTTTCATAACAAATAAGGATGAAAAAGGGGGAATTTGGCATTTGCCTCTTTCCGCTCCAGATGACTTGGATCCTGGACATTTGACTAGTGATCGCAAGTCATTCTCATCCGAATCCAACGCTAAAATTAATCTCACGCACTCAAACTTCTTTTCAAAAAGCATGGATATACGCTTTATCCATTCCTCTGACACATACGAGCTTAAGCCTCTCTTTAGAGCATACAAGCACCGTCGTATCAGCGGAATGCGAAATAAGCAACATTCGTTAATCAACTTTTTTTACAATGGATACACGTTTTATCTACTCCTCTGACACATACGCAGCTTAAGCTTCTTTTTAGAACTGATGACACTCTTATTTATTATTTTTAATTATTATTTTATAGTATTTTAGTTAGTTTTTAGAAGTATTTCATAGTCAAAGAGAAGAATATTAGAAGAAATCGACATAGCAAGAAGTTTGAAGATCAAAAGGAAAAGAAGAAAAATACATAGAAAAATTGAATTTTTTGAACACTGTTCACGCATGTGGTACTGTTTTCTTCGTGCCACCAGCCAATTCCAATCGCAACACTATTTGGAGACCAATAAAAGAGCGCCACGTCATAAACTCTCCTTGGTGATGAAAGCATGACGTCAGCAAATAGATTGGAATTGATTTCACACGTGATCCTTTCTGAAGGCATAAATATAGGGACGCGATGGATCTTTGAGGGGTACGATCTGGATTAATTAGTGGTATATAAATATCACTTTTTTACGAGAAACAGGTTCGGAACTTCTGGGAGAAAAAAAAGCATCACGTCCAGCAATTAGAGAAGAAAATCAAGGGTTTCGCCGTCGTATTTTTTTTCGGTTATTCATGTATAATTTTCTTAACTTATTTGTTATGTTAATTTATATTATGACTAACTAAACTCATATGATTAGGAATTATAGATGAATCTCTTTGCTACTATATGAATCATGTAACTACGAGTTCTAGTTTATTCAATAAAAGCTTATAATTATTCTGTTAATTTTGTGTTTATTGCTTTTCTTTATCCGGCCAATATTGAATTGAATTTAAGGGATAAATCAATACTGACCCTAGGTTTTATAACTGGATCTAAATTAACTGTTTGTCGATCGTAATTGCTTTAGGAATAAAGAATTAGTTGGTATGATTAAGAATTTAACGTTCATTGATGCTTTAGATAATATTAGTTTCGCCTAAGGAATTAGGGTGTTGTATTAGATAAACGGGTGTTGTTAAATTATCGTGATTATAAGAGTTTTATTGTTGAGAGTTAGAACCTAGATTACCAGATAGGAACAAAGAGAGAATTCGAAATAATTCCTAATCGCTTTTCTCTATTAAAAAGTCTTTGTTTATTTCTTTTTGCAAATTAAGAATTGTTACTACAAAACCTTAAAACTCCCCCTTGCAATTTATTTATTCATCAAAATTTTATTTAATTGTTTTGTCGAGATTGAAACAATCCATGCCGATACGAACTTTATAAATTTTATTACTTAACGACAAGTAAGTACACTTGCTAATTTTGTCATCAAGTTTTTGGCGCCGTTGCCGGGGATTGTTGATTAATTTCAACGAGGCAATTTCTTTTTATTTAGGATTTTAATTTAATATTTTTATTTTATTCTTTCGTTAAAAAGTTGAAATTCTGGCACGCTGGTCAACAGATGTGGTATATGATGTTCCAACATCGTGCCAACGTAAAACACAATGGACAATATAAACAATAAGCAGCAGGAAGGTAAACAACACAGAGTATTTGTTAACCCAGTTCGGTGCCAACCGCAACCTAATCTGGGGGATACCAATCCAGGAATGTAACCAATAATCAATAGCCCTAGACTAATGACAAAACCCTCCAAGTTTATGCCCTTCCCATCTAGCAACTCCCCTATTGTTTACATCTAGGGTCTTAACCTAGATCTGAGATGTACCATCTCACTTCCTCTTCCTTGTAATCCCAACAAGGGTTCTTACCAACCTATCAAAGGTTGGGGTATATAAAACATGTGTGAAGACACTCTTCAAGAAAACTATACTCATGCGAGTATACCAAAAGCTTCTATACTCCGTACCTAAAGGTTTTGGAGTGCAAACTACTCTATCTTCTTACCTAAAGGTTTGGAAGCAGATTACAATAACCTATGTCCTAAACTTGCATCAAACGATACAAGAAAGGCACACAAATCTAAAGCACAAGGCTTACAAAGACACGAAACCCTAAAAGTCTACATTTTGATATATTGGTTTCGGTGAGGAAAACTAGGTCTTGAGTCTTCCTTATATAGCTGGTGGCTTGGGCTCCAAGAGATTCATTCCAGAAATATATCCAGCTCACAAATATAAAATAAAACCATATCTTTAAAAGATTTGATATGTTTTTAAAATAAATCTTCACAATAATTTCCAAAACAATCTTTAGATGAAAGATCTGTTTAGAAAATTAAACCTTCCATGATGCTCACGCAAAGAACTGATGAAAGAGAAAAGATCTTCTCTAAAAATAAAACGCGCGCACAAAAGATACGCTAGCTGGCGTACAGCTGTCAGGATCTAATGTTGTAACGTTTCATACCACATCCTGCTTAAATATTTGTTTTACCAAAATGCAGCCAACACAAAATATCCAACAATCTCCCCCTTTGGCAAATTTTGGCTAAAACCTCTTCGTGGGATACCAGTTGTGATCTTTCCTTCAGGTCTTCATGGATACGCAGTGGAGAAGGAACTCAAAGTGGCAAAGTAAATTTTCAGATAGTTACATCAAGTGAAAATTACTTTACGCACGGCATTAGCAAAATAGTTCTTCAGATAGTTACATCAAGTGAAGAACAATTCGGATAGTTACATCAAGCGAATATTATTTTGCAGACAGCCACAGCAAACTACTTCTTCAGATAGTTACATCAAGTAAAGAAATACTTTGCAAGCAAGTTGTAAATCGGATAGTTACATCAGGCGAAGAACGTCTTGCACACACAACCAGCAAAATAATTTCTCGGATAGTTACATCAGGCGAGAAATACTTTGCTCCCAGCATCAGAGACATGCAGCAGCGGATTTGAACACACTCAGCCTCACACAATACTCCCCCTCAATATCAAAACGTATGCTCCCCTCAACTTCAGCATACAACAAGAATAGTATCGGAGCAAGCACATCTTCTTCTTCCTTGTCCATAAAGCCAGAAAGTATCTTCCATGGATCTCACCCATAAACAGAACAGGATGCCTGCTCTGATACCAATTGAAATTCTGGCACGCTGGTCAACAGATGTGGTATATGATGTTCCAACATCGTGCCAACGTAAAACACAATGGACAATATAAACAATAAGCAGCAGGAAGGTAAACAACACAGAGTATTTGTTAACCCAGTTCGGTGCCAACCGCAACCTAATCTGGGGGATACCAATCCAGGAATGTAACCAATAATCAATAGCCCTAGACTAATGACAAAACCCTCCAAGTTTATGCCCTTCCCATCTAGAAATGTAAGACCCGTAATTCCACTGTACCTTTTGTGTGAATAAAATAAGTAATGACTAAGAATATTAGGGTTTTTGTTAAGTGGTTTTGTGAGTATTGTCGCCATAACGGCTGTTTGCTGAAATGGAGCCTGTTTTGTGCTCGTGCGCTGGAAAGGCACAGACTTTTGGGTCGTAGCCTTCTTTTGAGTATAAGAGGGTTTCTGTGTAGTCAGAATAACGAGTTTTGGATTATTCTGGTTTTTGGAAAAACGAGTAGGAATTTTACCCGCTGATGTAAAATTTTACGGTTTCTGTTTTCCGTCGAATTTTAATTGGAGACTTTATATATCGGCACGAGTTGGAATCTAGTTTCAGAATATTTTTGGGAGCTAAGGAAATAAATTTCAGTCGGAGAATAAAGTTTAGCGATAATATTTGGAAACGGTTTACGACGGACGTTTATTGGTTAGATTTTATATTTTTGAGATTTCCGTCCGTTAGCGAGGTGCGACTCACCGAAAACAAACGCGATGAGCTGAGTAGCGCAAAGTGGATATTTGTTCAAAAAACAATCATGAGTTAATTGGATCCAAAGGCTAGGGTTTAGTCTTGCAAAAGTTATTTTGATCCAAAGGCCTAGATTGATCAAGAGGGAATTAAATAGTAAGGAGGTTTAGCAATATGTGGACTTAGAGAAAAAAATCAAAAACTACTCCCTCCTTCCTCTCTCTCTCACGGCAAACTCTTCCTCTCATTCACTCATCCATTTCAAAATTTCATTTTCTAATCTTATCAAGCTTGGATCACTTGCTTGTTAAGGAATCATCATCTCCTCAAGGTAACTAACCCTTCTCTTCCTTATTCTCCATGAAAAACCTCTTGAATTTTGAGTTGTATGATTATGTTCTTGAGAGAAAAACTTTAGAATTTAGTTTTAATTAGTTTTGATTCCATAGTAGTGTTTAAGAGTGTTATGTAGGAAACATTGGTGAAGCATGTAAGTGATTCTCATGGTTAAATCTTGTTTTCACAAATTTTGGTTAAGGGTTTTGAAGAAATTTTTTGAAAAGATCATAAACTTGGATTGTGTTGTATGATTTTGGTTTTGAAGTTAGTTTTGAGCTTTTTGACAAAATGGATTGGTGAATATGAAATTTGTTTCGAAAAATAAGAAAAAAATTATTCTCGTGTTCTTGAGCGACTCGAAGAACACAATTTAGGAAAAATTTATTTCGAGCTTCAAAAGGAGTCGGATACACGATCGAATATCATTACGAACTAATGAATGTGGACTAGGGTTTCAAATGAAAAAAAAAGTGTAGGGTTGCCTTTTTGCCTCATTTGGCCGTGGCACCCATATAGGGTTCGAGGAATCGAATTTCGAAAATTGTTTAGAGGCAAATAGCTTCCCATGATCATTGTTTAATTGTTTGATGGGTTATGGGATGTTTTGAAAAGAAAAATGATCACTTGCCTTAAGAAAAACCTTATTTGAGATTTCTCGAAAATTTGCGATTCGACTCTATAATTTCTAAATCGTTTTGATAAGTGCTAGTTAGGTATTATGGGATATTACCATGCATTTAGAAGTGAAAAATTTTGTGTGGGAGGGTGCTTTTCAAAATTTTGGCCGTGGCCTTTTTAGTGGTGGGGGAGAAATTCCAAAAATTTTTCTAAGTCCACAATTGTGTGAAAATTGTGTATGTGTTGGATAATCTTAGTTTTGAAGAAAAATGAGTATAGGAAAGGTTGTTAGGAAGAAAAAAATGTGTAACTTGTAACGCAAGAAAACTTCGATTTTTCATAAAAATATTTTTGAAAAGTTTTAGTTGTGTTTCAAATGGTTTTGTTGTGTGTAGGACAAGTCCTTGAAGTGGAAAAATCCAAAATGGTTTTAGTTTATGATTTGAAAACAAAATGATTTTCGTGTTATAAAAATAGTACAATTAACTTCGTGAATTTTGAACACTGTGAGAATAACCTGAAATCATTGAGGGACAGCTTTAGAAAGTACTTTAGACCCCTCTGGAGTTTTGAGAGCGAGTTTCGTTTCGATAGGATAAACGAGGAGTATTTTATTGATGTTACGCTACATTTTGTTTAGGTAGCGTGAATTGTAGAATTTCGCGAAAAAGAGTAACGGAAGCTTGCTGAGGTAAGGGCTCCACTTTATTTCCGTCTTTTAAAACGGTTACGACATGCTTGGATTTCTGCTGTTTATGCTTGCTGTGTGTTTGGCATGTCTGGTTGATGTATTCTCGTGATGAGAACGTGTTTAAAATACTTGCACTGTTTACATATGATTATGAGAATATATGTATGAACAGGTTGTTGGAATACATATGATTGGAAATGTATGTATGTTGTTGTGTTTGGTTTACATATATCTGTGTGATATGTAATTGTTGCATGAGCATGTATGGAACGTGTAAGTCAGCGGGAACTACACGGGTGGATGTGTCTGTGTGACCCCGCCGGGGCTGTGTCTGTGTGACTGCCCTATATATGCTTAATTAGAAAGTATGCTCATGCACTCATAGTTGGTATTTGATCTAGGTGATTGTACCAGGTGATATCCCGCCTTTAATTGAGCCGGTATTTGATCTAGGTGATTGTACCCGCCGTTAATTGAGTTGGTATTTGATCTAGGTGATTGTACTCGGGGTATTCCACCAAATTGAGTTGGTACTTGATCTAGGTGATCGTACCCGGTGTTATCCCACCGTTAAATTCCGGAATTCATGCATGTGGCAGCCAGTGATTGGTGTCACGATCATGTAGAGTCTGCATTGGTAGGCTATGTGTGCATTATATATATAAGCCCGTTGGTGGGAATGACTATATGGTTAAAGAGCTTTCTCTGTTGGTATTTGTATGTTTGGTATTTGTATACTCTCTCGCACCGGTTATATATATATATACCTTTTATTTTGTGGTGACCCTTTCTTTCATTTGCGGGCTCATCCCACCCAGATGATGGGTTAGGTCGTGGTGACGACGGTGGCAGTTCTAGGCCATAGTGAGCACGTGGTGAAGCTTAGTATAGTTAGACTATGCGCCGGTGTGTTTTGTGCACCGTGCTTTTCGGTTAGCATAGGGTTTTCTAACTTGCTTTGTTGTAAGTATTTGAATACTTAGACTTGGATTGTAATTATTCAGGAATACACTTTGCTTGTCGAAGCACCTTATGGTAATGAGTTCTTTTGTATATTTGAATGCCAGCTCATTGAAAAATATTCTATGCGCACTCTGAGTGTTAGTTGAAAAAGAAAAAAAATATATATATAGTGCCTTTTCTGGCCTTTGAAAAAAATGGGTTGTTACAAGCAACTCCCCTATTGTTTACAACCTAGGGTCTTAGCCTAGATCTGAGATGTACCATCTCACTTCCTCTTCCTTGTAATCCCAACAAGGGTTCTGACCAACCTATCAAAGGTTGGGGTATATAAAACATGTGTGAAGACACTCTTCAAGAAAACTATACTCATGCGAGTATACCAAAAGCTTCTATACTCCATACCTAAAGGTTTTGGAGTGCAAACTACTCTATCTTCTTACCTAAAGGTTTGGAAGCAGATTTTAATAACCTATGTCCTAAACTTGCATCAAACGATACAAGAAAGGCACACAAATCTAAAGCACAAGGCTTACAAAGACACGAAACTCTAAAAGTCTACATTTTGATATATTGGTTTCGGTGAGGAAAACTAGGTCTTGAGTCTTCCTTATATAGCTGGTGGCTTGGGCTCCAAGAGATTCATTCCAGAAATATATCCAGCTCACAAATATAAAATAAAACCATATCTTTAAAAGATTTGATATGTTTTTAAAATAAATCTTCACAATAATTTCCAAAAAAATCTTTAGATGAAAGATCTGTTTAGAAAATAAAACCTTCCTTGATGCTCACGCAAAGAACTGATGAAAGAGAAAAGATCTTCTCTAAAAATAAAACGCGCGCACAAAAGATACGCTAGCTGGCGTACAGCTGTCAGGATCTAATGTTGTAACGTTTCATACCACATCCTGCTTAAATATTTGTTTTACCAAAATGCACCCAACACAAAATATCCAACAATCTCTCCCTTTGGTAAATTTTGGCTAAAACCTCTTCGTGGGATACCAGTTGTGATCTTTCCTTCAGGTCTTCATGGATACGCAGTGGAGAAGGAACTCAAAGTGGCAAAGTAAATTTTCAGATAGTTACATCAAGTGAAAATTACTTTACGCACGACATTAGCAAAATAGTTCTTCAGATAGTTACATCAAGTGAAGAACAATTCGGATAGTTACATCAAGCGAATATTATTTTGCAGACAGCCACAGCAAACTACTTCTTCAGATAGTTACATCAAGTAAAGAAATACTTTGCAAGCAAGTTGTAAATCGGATAGTTACATCAGGCGAAGAACGTCTTGCACACACAACCAGCAAAATAATTTCTCGGATAGTTACATCAGGCGAGAAATACTTTGCTCCCAACATCAGAGACATGCAGCAGCGGATTTGAACACACTCAGCCTCACACAATACTCCCCCTCAATATCAAAACGTATGCTCCCCTCAACTTCAGCATACAACAAGAACAGTATCGGAGTAAGCACATCTTCTTCTTCCTTGTCCATAAAGCCAGAAAGTATCTTCCATGGATCTCACCCATAAACAGAACAGGATGCCTGCTCTGATACCAATTGAAATTCTGGCACGCTGGTCAACAGATGTGGTATATGATGTTCCAACATCGTGCCAACGTAAAACACAATGGACAATATAAACAATAAGCAGCAGGAAGGTAAACAACACAGAGTATTTGTAAACCCAGTTCGGTGCCAACCGCAACCTAATCTGGGGGATACCAATCCAGGAATGTAACCAATAATCAATAGCCCTAGACTAATGACAAAACCCTCCAAGTTTATGCCCTTCCCATCTAGCAACTCCCCTATTGTTTACAACCTAGGGTCTTAGCCTAGATCTGAGATGTACCATCTCACTTCCTCTTCCTTGTAATCCCAACAAGGGTTCTGACCAACCTATCAAAGGTTGGGGTATATAAAACATGTGTGAAGACACTCTTCAAGAAAACTATACTCATGTGAGTATACCAAAAGCTTCTATACTCCGTACCTAAAGGTTTTGGAGTGCAAACTACTCTATCTTCTTACCTAAAGGTTTGGAAGCAGATTACAGTAACCTATGTCCTAAACTTGCATCAAACGATACAAGAAAGGCACACAAATCTAAAGCACATGGCTTACAAAGACACGAAACCCTAAAAGTCTACATTTTGATATATTGGTTTCGGTGAGGAAAACTAGGTCTTGAGTCTTCCTTATATAGCTGGTGGCTTGGGCTCCAAGAGATTCATTCCAGAAATATATCCAGCTCACAAATATAAAATAAAACCATATCTTTAAAAGATTTGATATGTTTTTAAAATAAATCTTCACAATAATTTCCAAAACAATCTTTAGATGAAAGATCTGTTTAGAAAATAAAACCTTCCTTGATGCTCACGCAAAGAACTGATGAAAGAGAAAAGATCTTCTCTAAAAATAAAACGCGCGCACAAAAGATACGCTAGCTGGCGTACAGCTGTCAGGATCTAATGTTGTAACATTTCATACCACATCCTGCTTAAATATTTGTTTTACCAAAATGCAGCCAACACAAAATATCCAACAAAAGTAAAAAAAAAAAGTAATACTTATTTTTATTGTTTTTATATATTGTTCAGTGCTATTGAGGTATTTTTCTGGTTGTTTATGTGAGGTAAATCAGTAGTACCAGAGCTTATCTTCGATCCTGAAATCGAGAAGACCGCAAAAGCAAACAAGAAAGCAGCAAGGTTAGCACGGTTGGCTGAGAAAGAGCTAACTGAATCTTCAACAGGAGCTACTTCAGACACAGGTTCTCAGTCCGAAGAAAGAAATATGGCCGAAGATCAACCACCACCACCGCCACCTAGGCGAACCATGGGGGATTATTGCCGCAGAACTGATGCGGGACAGATATCCATGGGATTCCAATCGACGAATCCTGTAACTTTCGACATCAAGAACACTGTTCTTTCCGGTCTGAGGGAGAAACAGTTTGATGGGAGTGCAATCCGAGACCCATGGGCGCATCTTGAGCAATTCTATGAGACATGTACTATGTGTCGTCCTCAAGGGTTCAATGACAGTCAAATTAAACTCAGGCTGTTTGGATTTACTTTGATTGGTAGAGCAAAAGACTGGTTGCAATGTATTCCGAGTGGTACTATCACTACTTGGAAGGAGCTGGAAGACAAATTTTTGGAACGTTTCTTTACTACTGATCAGTTCTTGGCAAGAAGGGCTGATATCACTGGGTTTGAACAAGGAGAAACTGAATCTTTGTATGAAGCCTATGAACGTTTCAAAATGTTATTGAGGAAGTGTCCGAATCATTGTCTTGACAACATGGAACAAATGCAGATATTAATCAGAGGCTTGAGAATGCAATCTAGGATGTTGATAGATGCCTCAGCTGGAGGTACAATTAAAAACAAAAATGAAGTCAGACAATTGGTGGAAAACATGTGCTTGAATGAATACCGTTCCAAAAGTGAGAGGGATCCAAAAAGAAAGGTATGATTGAGGTTAGCACTCACACAACTTTATTAGCTCAGATAGAGTTGTTAAATAAATAGTTGGCTGCGAAGAGTATCTCCGAAGCAAATGTCAGTCAAGTCCAAGATGTCAGATATGATTTTTGTCAAGGACCTCATGCTAATGGAATGTGTTCAGCTGAAGCAAATGCGGAAGAGGCGAACTATGCTGGTGGTTATCATAAGAATAATCCCTTTTCTGGCACATATAATCCAGGTTGGAAAGACCACCCAAATCTGAGTTGGGGTAATCAAGGTAATTCTTCTCAAGGAAACTCTCAAAATCAACAGCCCAGGAAACCATCTCCCTTAGAGGAAACACTTAACAAATTCATGCAAATAACTCAAACCAACTTCGAAGGCATGAAAGCAAGCCAAGAACTCGCCCAAAAGAACAATGAAGCCTCTATAAAGAATTTGGAAACTCAAATTGGGCAATTGTCGAGACAAGTCGCAGCCACACAAAATGGGGGTTTCGGTGGAAACATGGTAGATAATCCCAAAAATGAGAGTTGTAAGGCTATAGGCTTGAGGAGTAGAGTTGTCCCATCTGTAGTAGAGACTAAAAAAGAAAAGAAAAAAGATGTAGAAGTAGAGAAAAAAAGTGAGGGTGATGGAGAAGTTGAAAATGAGTGGTTGATTGTAGATGAGGGCGAAGTAGAAAAAAAGAGAGTTGATGAAGAAAAAAGTGAGAATGGGGTTAAGGGTACTAGTGAGGGAGAAGTCGAAAAGAAAGAAAAATTGATTGATGTAGATTCGATTCTGAGAAGAACCAAAAAGCAAGTTCTTGAAGACTGTGGCAAAGAGCAAGTTGTGCCCCCTTATGTGAAGTTGCCGTACCCCCATTTGAAAAAAAAACAAAGACAAGGAAGAAGGCCAATTTAAAAAATTCATGGAGCTATTTACAAAGCTACAGGTCAATATTACTTTTGGTGATGCTTTGGAGCAGATGCCGGTCTATGCTAAATTTATGAAAGATCTCTTATCAGGTAAAAGAAAGCTGAGGGATGATGAAAATATTGCCTTGTCAGAAGAGTGTAGCGCTATTCTTCAAAGAAAGCTACCACCTAAATTGAAAGATCCAGGTAGTTTTACTATTCCATGTTCTATTGGTGAATTAAAGATTGGAAGAGCTCTATGTGACTTGGGGGCAAGCATCAATCTGATGCCGTTGTCCATGATGAAAAAGTTCAATTGTGGGGAACTGAAGCCAACAAAAATGACACTAACGTTGGCTGACCGCTCCATTACCTATCCATACGGAGTTCTCGAAGATGTGCTGGTAAAAGTCAATGATTTATTTTTTCCAGCTGATTTTGTGATTCTTGATATGAATGAAGATTCAGAAATACCAGTCCTCCTTGGAAGACCTTTCTTAACAACTGGTAGAGCACTTATTGATGTTGAGTTAGGTGAGTTAATGTTGAGGTTTCAAGATGAACAGGTGATTTTTAATGTATTTGAGTGCATGCGTCATCAGAATGAAAATCCTCAATGTTACCGGGTTGATGTAGTTGAAGAGGTGGTAGAGGAAACCACTCAAGAGGAGGACCCAACTAGATCCACTATGCCAGTGAATTTTACTGCCGAAGAAGATCAAAAGAATGGAGAAAGCATGAAACAAGTGAATGAACCCACAAAAATTCCAAAAACACTGAAAAAGAGAAGAAAAAAATGGAGGAATAAATGGGAAACGTTTAGGAAGCTGGCACTTGATCAATTGGTCCTTGTCCGCAAGGAAGCTGACACTCACATTAAGAAGGACAAGACCAAGGTTGAAACAACTGTCAGATATCCACCCTAACATGGGTGCTTCGTCGTCAAGCTAGTGATGGTAAAAAAGCGCTTAATGGGAGGCAACCCATCAGGTATATTTTTATTTTTAGTCCTTATTTTTCTGTTAAAAAAAAAAACAAAAAAAAAGCCAAAAAAAAAAGCAAAAAAAAAAAAGAAGAAAAAAAGAAAAAAAATTGATGTCATCTGCTGACAACCTCCGAGGTTCATGTATTTTGTTTCTTGTTTATTATTAAGTGTGATGTTTTTATGTCTTTTCAGAATTTTCAGTGTAGGAACATCTGAGTTTGCATGATCCAAATCTCGTCCGCTTGCAAACAAAAGATTAATGAACGTATGATTGCTCATGAAAACACTATGGTTCTAAAGACGGAGAGACGAGTAGGAAAGAGGAGTTTTGCGAGATGAACCGATTCAACTTTCAGATACCTCAGCCTGTGAGCACTTTGAGCCAAATAAATTCCACGGTATACTATTTCTTTCACATATTATGAGTGTATCCGTGCTTTGTATATTTTCTAGAACTTGCGACTATTCTTTACTGTTGATTGGTTTTACAGGTACACACATAGAGGCACATTTGTTTGGTACTCTGAGCCTTTTCAAGCTACCCTATATATTATTTATCATTTGATAACCCACTTTGAGCCTAAATATTTCCCTTTCTTTCGGTGACAAACCACAAAATAAGCCACTTGGACTTCACAGTTTTTATCTGTGTACCCTTTATGGAGTTAGGTAGAAGTTTAAAATTCCTTGTCTTGCCAATGTTTTAAGTTTGGGGTTGCTACTGGAATTAGCAACATATTAAGTTTGGGATAGAGGTACTAGAGAACTTCAAAAAAAATAAAAAAAATAAAGAGACACACAAAAATAAAATAAAATTGTGTCGAGTCTTCTTCAAAAAAAGAGAACCAACAACAATATTGGTCTCTTCAAAAAAGAGAAGAAAAGAAAAAAAAATAATAGTTCTCTAAGTACCTAGCTATGATTGAAACTCAAGCCCAGTAATGGTAATTCTTCATTAAAGATTAGTAGCGGATACCTAACTCCAAATTAGCCTACTTATCCAAATTTATCCCACCGTTACCTAAGCCAAATTACAACCCTTAAAGACCTCAAAAATGTGTGTGCTGTAATGACTTTGATTGACGTTTATAATTTTTTCAAGTTTATGGTAAAATTGCATTTGCACGTCGATTGAGTGAATACCCTTTGAATTTCGAGAGAATCTGTGAGTGAGAGAAAAGGTTGAGTTTGGAACATTTTGTAGAACTTACATCAGACTGAATCTGATCAAAGTTTGAAAGCCATGGTGTTGATTGAGTAAAATTGGTGAAGTTAAAGATTGGATTCCATTTCCGGGTGAAAAGAAACGCTAATGAGATTTTTATCATAACATTTCAAGTTTGGGGTTGTGATGACACTCTTATTTATTATTTTTGGACTGGATATACGTCGACCTGAGGAAGAACAAACCCTCTATAAGCCCAGTTAAACCCAACCTTAAGCATGTTCAGCTCAGCTCGACCACAAGCTTATTCTTTAGCTGGTCCAGCTGAGCTCGACCAAGAGCTCTTTCTTCAACATGTCAAGCTCAGCTTGGTCATAAGCTTCCCCTTAAGCTTGGTTAGCTCAACTTGACCATGAGCTCCTCCTTAAGCATGTTCAGCCTAGCTCTAGAAGAAGCTCTTCCTTCAGCATGTTAAGCTCAGCTCGGTCACGAGCTTCCCCTTCAGCTTGGTTAGTTCAGCTCGACCAGGAGCTCCTCCTTTAGCATGTCTAGCTCAGCTCGGGCAGGACCTCTTCCTTCAGCATGCTAAGCTCAGCTCAGTCATGAGCTTCCCTTTCAGCTTGGTCATCTCAGCTCGACTATGAGCTCTTCCTTCAGCATTCTAAGCTTAGCTCGACCATGAGCTCCTCCTTCGGCATGCTAAGCGCAGCTCGGTCAGCTCAACTCGGCCTTGAGCTCCTCCTCCAGCATGCCCAGCTTAGCTCGACCATGAGCTCCTCCTTCGGCATGATAAGCTCAGCTCGATCAGCTCAACTCGGCCTTGAGCTCCTCCTCCAGCATGCCCAGCGTAGCTCGACCATGAGCTCCTCCTTCGGCATGCTAAGCTCAACTTGGCCTTGAGCTCCTCCTTCAGCATGCCCAGCTTAGCTCGACCATGAGCTCCTCTTTCGGCATGCTAAGCTCATCTCGGTCAGCTCAACTCGGCCTTGAGCTCCTCCTCCAGCATGCCCAGCTTAGCTCGACCATGAGCTCCTCCTTCGGCATGCTAAGCTTAGCTCGGTCAGCTCAACTCGGCCTTGAGCTCCTCCTCCAGCATGCCCAGCTTAGCTCGACCATGAGCTCCTCCTTCAGCATGCTAAGCTCAGCTCGGTCAGCTCAACTTGGCCTTGAGCTCCTCCTCCAACATGCCTAGCTCAGCTCGACCATGAGCTTGTCATTCAACATGTCTAGCTCAACTGAACCATAAGATCAAACTTCAACATGTGTAACACAGTTGGATCATCCAAGTCATGTTAAGCTCAACCTTCATCTCGACAAGCTTAGTGTGATCATGCAGGTCATGCTGAGCTCCACCCTTAGTCTTCCACGTGATCTGCACGGATGAGTGAAGTAAGTCACATGTGCTTTAGCTCCACATGTCATGTACGGACGAGCTACCAATGAATATCAGAGTTATAGCTTATTGGGCCTAGACATCCAAATCTTGTGAAATGCCCATTAAGCCAATGAATTGTGGACTATAAAAGGAGGCACTTAGAAGGAAAAAAAGAGACAGATCTATTATATTGTAAACAGTGTATTTCAAGCATAAGTCATTTTACAAAGTGCTCTAGGACTCCCTAGAGCAGCTCATCTGCTGTAACTAATTTGTGTTTACATACGTGAACAATTTTTAATTATTATTTTATAGTATTTTAGTTAGTTTTTAGAAGTATTTCATAGTCAACGAGAAGAATATTAGAAGAAATCGACATAGCAAGAAGTTTGAAGATCAAAAGGAAAAGAAGAAAAATACATAGAAAAATTGAAGTTTTTGAACACTGTTCACCAGTGTTTTAAAAACCGGACCGGCCGGTCGGACCGGTTGGACCGGGAACCGAAGGTGCCACGGTCTGGTCTGACTTCTGGACCGGGTAAGCAGTCAAACCGGACAGAACCGGAAAAAACCGGAGAACCGGCGGTTTTGCAAACCGACGGTTTGACTGCTTTTTTTTTTGGACAGATCTGCTCTTTTTTTCTTTGTTGACGCATCTGCTAAACGACGTCGAAAAACTGACACTCCGGCATCTTTTCCGGTCTAGCCAGTCTTTTACATTTTATTTTTTAGAAGATCTTCAACTCAAAAACTTGTTAGAAGAAAAAACCATGAAGAAATTAGATGAAGATGTAGATTTAATATGAAATGCAATTGCTTGTTGTTGCTTGTAGATTTAATTACTATGAAAAAACCATGAAGAACATATGAAGATGATGGGTATATGAAAAACTAATACGGCGGCTGCCTAAGAGTGTAAGGAAAACATTATAAAACTAGGGTTACTTCCGTTTTAAATGGTTTTAAATGGGCTTGGCCCAATAATATTTATATGTAGTATACTTTTCTTTTTTGATAAAAAGTAGTATTTCTTTTGTTGATAGGATATAGTAAATTTTTTTATAGTATTATTTTATTTATTACTATCTACGGAAGTGTGTTCCAAATAATAATAATAATATAAAATTCATCAATTAAATAAGTAACAATGATATTAAAATGCTTAATAAAAACGCTAACATATGTTATATGATTTATTGATATATTTTAGGTGTGAAATGATTATTTAATTTTATTTTTTATAAGAGATTATGAATTAGTTTTTTTGGATGTCATAATATTTTTTAGATTTTTATAGAGATCGAATCATCCGGTTCAATTATTAAAGAGGACGGTTTATTTAACCGAGTTATCCGGTTTTATCCAGATTAATTATGCGGTTCAACCAGTGACATAGTGGTTCGACCAATGAACCAGTGTTCCCGCATGTGGTAACTGTTTTCTTCGTGCCACCAGCCAATTCCAATCGCAACACTATTTGGAGACCAATAAAAGAGCACCACGTCATAAACTCTCCTTGGTGATGAAAGCATGACGTCAGCAAATAGATTGGAATTGATATCACACGTGATCCTTTAAGATTTGCAACAAGAATTTACTTTCTGAAGGCATAAATATAGGGACGCGATGGATCTTTGAGGGGCAGGGCACGATCTGGATTAATTTGTGGTATATAAATATCACTTTTTTACGAGAAACAGGTTCGGAACTTCTGGGAGAAAAAAAGCATCACGTCCAGCAATTAGAGAAGAAAATCAAGGGTTTTGCCGTCGTATTTTTCTTCGGTTATTCATGTATTATTTTCTTAACTTATTTGTTATGTTGATTTATATTATGAGTAACTAAACTCATATGATTAGAAATTATAGATGAATCTCTTTGCTACTATCTGAATCATGTAACTACGAGTTCTAGTTTATTCAATAAAAGTTTATAATTATTCAGTTAATTTTGTGTTTATTGATTTTCTTTATCCGGCCAGTATTGAATTGAATTTAAGGGATAAATAACTACTGACCCTAGGTTTTATAACTGGATCTAAATTAACTGTTTGTCAATCGTAATTGCTTTAGGAATAAAGAATTAGTTGGTATGATTAAGAATTTAACGTTCATTCATGCTTTTGATAATATTAGTTTCGCCTAAGGAATTAGGGTGTTGTATTAGATAAACGGGACTGATGAGCCAAGGAATTGGACCCGGTCTATTTTGTTAAATTATCGTGATTATAAGAGTTTTATTGTTGAGAGTTAGAACCTAGATTACCAGATAGGAACAAAGAGAGGATTCGAAATAATTCCTAATCGTTTTTCTCTATTAAAAAGTCTTTGTTTATTTCTTTTTGCAAATTAAGAATTGTTACTACAAAACCTTAAAACTCCCCCTTGCAATTTATTTATTCATCAAAATTTTATTTAATTGTTTTGTCGAGATTGAAACAATCCCTGCGGATACGAACTTTATAAATTTTATTACTTAACGACAAGTTAGTACACTTGCTAATTTTGTCATCAAGTTTTTGGCGCCGTTGCCGGGGATTGTTGATTAATTTCAACGAGGCAATTTCTTTTTATTTAGGATTTTAATTTAATATTTTTATTTTATTCTTTCGTTAAAAAGTAAAAAAAAAAAGTAATACTTATTTTTATTGTTTTTATGTATTGTTCAGTGCTATTGAGGTATTTTTCTGGTTGTTTATGCGAGGTAAATCAGTAGTACGAGAGCTTATCTTCGATCCTGAAATCGAGAAGACCGCAAAAGCAAACAAGAAAGCAGCAAGGTTAGCACGGTTGGCTGAGAAAGAGCTAACTGAATCTTCAACAGGAGCTACTTCAGACACAGGTTCTCAGTCCGAAGAACACAAATATGGCCGAAGATCAACCACCACCACCGCCACCTAGGCGAACCATGGGGGATTATTGCCGCAGAACTGATGCGGGACAGATATCCATGGGATTCCAACCGGCGAATCCTGTAACTTTCGACATCAAGAACACTGTTCTTTCCGGTCTGAGGGAGAAACAGTTTGATGGGAGTGCAATCCGAGACCCATGGGCGCATCTTGAGCAATTCTATGAGACATGTACTATTTGTCGTCCTCAAGGGTTCAATGACAGTCAAATTAAACTCAGGCTGTTTGGATTTACTTTGATTGGTAGAGCAAAAGACTGGTTGCAGTGTATTCCGAGTGGAACTATCACTACTTGGAAGGAGCTGGAAGACAAATCCGAGATCAGATTCATGATCAGGAGGCGAAAATAAGTGAGATAGGACCTCGTTTCGTTAATTTTGGTTAGTTTTTGAAAATCCGAAAAAATTTCAAAATGAGGAAGATGAAGATTCATAGTTCGCTACGAAATTTCGTAGCTAAATGATGAACTCGTTGCAACATTTCGTAGCAAAATCCTTGAACCTTCATTCTCTTCTTCGCGTTTCCAGATTTGGTCACAGTCGTACGATCGGGCGCGCGCTGATGATGGATCAAGGTCGTCTGTTCCTGTTTGAACGGAGCCGTCTGATCTAGTCTGGATCAGATCAGACGTGCCTGATCCTGAAGGTGCACGATAGGGCTGATAACGCGTCACACAAGATTGTTTTGTTGACTTCTTTTTTTTTTCTGACTATGGACGTGTGGACTGGGCGTTTGGTCCCAGGTTTGCTTTTCGCACCACCTCCTTTACTTTTTGCACCACACATTTCCGTATAAAGGTACACTTGCATTCCTTCAAGCTACGACTCTACTCCTAACTAGTTACTTCACAAGATTATTACATCCATCAGACTGTGCTTACTCTGGTGGCACCATTTGCCACCGTTCCAAAATTCACTTATAAGAATCTTCTTCGACGACTGCTCCTCGATTGCAGCTTCTGTACGGATTTAACGCTGGAATTCCAGAGTCCACTTCAGTTCTCAACCATAATACCCTGCCTACCATACACAATACTGAGTTGATCAGGCTCAGCACGCGATGGTTTCAGCGTAAACAGTTCAGATCCAAAGGGTCTGTATTACTTAGGAAGGAGTTGAAATGACTCGTGGCAAGGTCCGATACTGGATTAACCAGGCTCTAATACCAATTATAACGCCCCAACTAAAATATCTAGAATATTTAGTCAAGACATAAATAAATGGATCTGAGTACATAAAAATTACTGAATAATTTACGAATTTACAACTTGTCATCAAATACAAATGATAAGTTAATAAAATACAGCGGAAATGGAATAAGCTTCTGAGATACACAAGTAAAATTAAAACAAGGGGAAGACTAAAATCTTCTAATCTGATGATCCCAGCCTAATCTGATGATCCCAGCTCAGCTCCAATCATCAGCTCCCACCTGGTCCTTGCTTCAATTAACCTGTCTACCTAAAAAAAAATTGCTTTGGAGTGGGGTGAGACTACTAAGCCTCAGTGAGTCCTACTACTCTCCTAAAGGTGACTACACCGGGGGATCCTAAACAATCGTATCATGCTAACATATACTTAATCATAACATAAAGCTGAAAGTAGAGGTGTAACACAGAAATAACTCTTATTCATTTTAACCGCAAGGATTCTCCGAGGTGAGCATATCTCGGAGGCCCGCCTTGTCCGTCGATCGATCCGATCACGGCATACAGCTCACAATACATAACCTGATGGATACTCCCATTGGGAAATCCATATGCGACAATTCATAATCGCTCCTAAGTGACTGTAACTAATATTGTTCATACTACCATAAATATCCCAAAACCCGGGGAGCATACAAACCTAATTAGATGCTAAGTTATGCCCTAATGATAATCTGTGATTAACATCCTGTTCGACATTATATTAATTATATTACTGCAAACTATCTGACTCTGACGAGGATATAAAACGAGCGTGTGAGACTTTGTTAGAAAATGTGAAAAATGCAGGTCAGTTCTGTACAAGCTCGCTATGGCGAGTCACCAGCTCGCCATGGCGAGATTATAGGTCCTGACCTAAATCAACTCGCTGTGGCGAGCAGAGGCTCGCCATGGCGAGTATCGTCAGCCCAGAACCCAGCTCGCCATGAATGCTCGCCAGCTACTCGCTATGGCGAGTTCATGCAGAAAATACCCTGTTTTGCAAAAATCATAATTTTCAAAAGAAACACCTACAATCCTCATTTAAGCCAGTGCAGTAATGTAAAACACATAATATAAAACAGAATGAAGGGAAATTTGGGAGTTAATTCCCCTCACACAACTTTTCCTAATTTTTCCTCAAATTTGGGAGTTTATCTTTACCTCAAAATCCTGAATAATGAAGTATCAGCTCTTGGGCAAACAGAACAAGCAATGGCTGGGTTACATGGTTTCATTCCAAAACTTAATTCCAAAGAGGGATGTTGAACATGCATGCTTAATTTTGGGATAGAAGAAGGGAATGGCGAGGGAAGAGAGGAGAGTGAGTGTAGATTGGAGCTTTTGATCAGCTGCTTCTTACCCTAAGATGTGATCAAGATGTTTATTGCATGTTGATTTGTTGAAGAAAATCAAAAGTTGAAGTTAAGGGGGTGTGAGTGTTGTTGTTGTTGGTACGGCCAAGAAGGAGAGCAAGAGAAAAGATGTTTTCCTTGTATTATTATCTCAGGAAGTGGGAAAAAAACAAAAGTGAGTAGCTTACACCCAAGTATTGTGCTTAAGAAGAAATACATCGTGGGTCCCACTTGGTTATTAGTCCATTACCTAGGAATATAAGGGTCTCATAGATGTAGTGTATTAAGTGTGTGACAAATTCTACTCACTTAATCCAATTAGTCCCAAATAGTTTACTTTAATTAATAATCTCTTATTAATTAGAGTTGGGTTGTTACATTTCCTCACTCATAACCCAAATTTTATTTTGCTACATCATTTAATTCATCATTTTGTCCATTTCCATTTCCCTTGGCCCATTTACATTTTTTGCATCATAAACAAAAATCATCCAAAAATGATACCACATCATCTCACCTCACTAGAAACTTCTATTCTCCTCCACCTCACCACAAAAAAATGCTAACCAAAGCACAATCAAAAACCTCATAAAAATATCACAAATCAATTTCTCTAAAATGTCATTTCTTCTTCACCAATCCATGATCTACCTTACCCTAATTCCCATCTATAAATAAGGCCCATCATACCAAGGCAAAGGGTTCCAATTTTCACTCACAAAACCCCCATTCCCGTGCACTATTCATCACCACCCAAAAAACCCAAATCTCAAACTATCACTCAAAACTCGAAAATTTTTAAGCAAACACCTTCCATTCACTTCCAGTAGTTGAAATTCATAAGAAACAACAAGAAAAACAACTCATAAACGCCATAACTGCAGCTCTCAAAACTTGAAAAATCAAGGTAGTTGCTAGGACGTTTCAGAGCTCCATTTCAGTTCATTTCTGTTGGATTGTGACCGTCTAAACGTAAGGAAGCTTTTCTGTTAATTAATTTTACATTTCTGTGCTTATTTTGAGTTTTTGAGTTCGAACTTGTCGTTCAATTTTTTTGTATGAGCATCCACTGAGAAATCTAAGGTTAGATTCATGATCAGTGCGAGAAAACAAACAAAATCGTATACTCACTCATAAAAATCGAGGTCCGTTTGGACTTCCGGCCACACCACCGCCGTGACGGAAACGTTGTCACGAGGAAGAAGATGAAATCTTCTTCTTTGACTTCCATCTCTTCCTGCCACGTGGCAGCATCTGGTTGGCTTCGGCTGTTTAAATCCTGGCCACCAGATGGATCATAGGGCCATGATTTAAAATGCTTACCATGTACCCAGTTTGTATGCCACACTAGATCGTTTTTATTTGACTTTTATTTTTTTGTTTGACTGGGTTTTTGTTGGGCCGGATTGCTATTCACACCCATCTGTCTTTACTTTTTGCACCCCCCTGCTTAAATTAATTTTAATTGATTGTCAGCTTATTTTCAAAAGCACTTAAGTGGTTAATAGCTTATTTAAGCTACTTTAATCACTTTTTTATGCTTAAATCTTTGTTTCCAATTATTTTAGCATTATATTTGCTTTTTAGTCTATTTTCTAGCTTTTTAGCTTATTTAATCACTTTTTTAGCTTATTTTCATAAGCACTTATTTGGTGCTTAAGCTTTTTAGCTTACTGGACCATTTTGTTATGCTTAGATCATGTTTGATCTCTGATTGTCTCATTTGAGCTTTTATTTTTGCTTTCTAGCATTTATTTTAGCTTTTTAGCTTATTTAATCACTTTTTAGCTTATTTTCATAAGCACTTATTTGGTGCTTAAGATTTTTAGCTTAGTGGACCATTTTACTTTGCTTAAATTATGTTTGATTTCAGATCATGCTCTTGCTTCTCTTAGCTTATTATTTAATCACTTTTCTAATGTGTAGCTTATTTATTTAAGTGCTTAATTATAATTAATTGCTTATTTCCTTTTTTTATTCATCCATTTTTATGCTTGTCCTCAGCTCTTTAGCTTCACCCCAATTCATTCTAACTCATCTCATTTACTTTGATTTAATTTTTGCATTGTTATGTTTAATTAATTCGTTGTACGCTATTTTATCTTATGCATTTTTATTTAATTATGTATCGTATCTATTCATTCTTGTTGCATTCATACATTATTTAATTATGTCAATATTAATTCAAGCATATTTACTTAAGCACTTGCATTCATGCATGGTTTATTTTAGTTATCGCTTTATTATTATATCAATTGTAATTGTTATTATAATGTTGCGATTCTCTTTATTCTCTCGCTTTTCCTTTTGGACTTTGTTTTCATAATCAAATTAATAAACATTTTCACAAAAACGAATGAATGAAAAAGGGAGAATCTGGCAGTTGCTTCTTTCTTCCCTGAGTTGTCTTGGTAGCCGGTCAGCTGACTAGTTTACTCGAGCTACTCTAATTCTAAAACAAGCGTTAAAATTAACCCCACACACATAACCCTTTTTTTTCTTCAGAAAACATGGATATACGCTTTATCCATTCCTCTGACACATACGAGCTTAAGCCTCTCTTTAGAGCATACAAGCATCGTATCAGCGGAATGCAAAATAAGCAACATCCGCTATTCAACTCTTTTTACAACGGATACACGTTTTATCTATTCCTCTGGCACATACACAGCTTAAGCTTCTTTTTAGAACATACAAGCGTCGTTGTATCAGCGGAATACGAAATAAACGTTACCCCCTAAAATCAACCAACCACACAAACTTTTTTTATCAGAACTACGTGAGTTTTGAATTTCTCATTGCATCAGGGAATACGTAGGAGCGGGCTCCTACAACCGTTAAACTCAATAATAAAAAACCTTTTTTTTGGAAATGAAGTAGAAACTAGCCAACGACAGAACAATTGTATCCGGACCTACGCAGACAAACCTAAACCACATAACGGTTCCCATCGAGTACGATGGATGCGAGGGGTGCTAATACCTTCCCCTCGCATAACCAACTCCCGAACTCGCCATGGTTCATTAACCATGTTAATAAAGGTTTTCGTGATATTTTTCTTTCCCCTTCCGGGATACATAAACGTCAATGGCGACTTCATTGTCATTGCATTGAATTTTCCAGCCCGCAACAACACCGTTGAGAACTGGTTTGACAGAAACAGATGAAGGTCCATCACTAGAGTGAACGAAATAGGGACTGGATTGATCGAGAGGAGGATCGGTAACACCGGAAGAAGAAGGACGCGTTGTTGGCGCCATGGATGAACAGAACAAGCTTCTGGATTAGAAGGCCCTAGATACCATGTTGAAAGAGAGAATAGAAGATAGAAAACTTAGAGAAAATGTAAATCTTTGATGACAGGAATTTCTACGTCATTTTTAGTATTATTATTAGTAGTAAAATGACCAAGACAGGCCCAAATACGAAGGAAAACCTACAAAAGCAAGAAAAAGCATCAAGACAGAGTCCAAGATGCAAAAAGACAAGAAAAAGCTCAAAAAGTGAAGAAAATCAGCATTCCATCGTAGCACGATGGCTCCCATCATGCCACGATGGGAACTGCTTGTTCGCCAAGAAATCAGAAGAAATAAATCTTGAGAAAATCTTCCATCGCAGTACGATACACCACAACGCAGCACGATGGAGTAACTTGGCGCCCAAGCTGATGAAATGCACAGGATCAGTTATAAAACTGAACTAAATCTTCGCATCGCAGCACGATGGCCTCATCGTACTGCGATGCCTTGCTGAGGCCCATTACGAAAACTATAAATATAGCCTCTCATTCATTGATTTATTCATTCAGAAATAGTAGAACACTCTCTACTATAAGGAGAGGTTCAGAGGAGCTCTATTGGGCATAGTTTTCTCCTCTTACGGGAAACTAACTCAGCAAGATATGATTTCTTTAGGCTTTTGTATTTAGGTTATAATTTCTTGTAATTTAAATATGTAGTCTTTATTATTTATGCCTTAGGTTGTGGTGGAGAAGATGAACTCCCCTATGAATATTTGGAGTCTGTGATTGAGGCTAAGTTATAATAAATGATATTTAGTAATTATGTTTGTTATTTACTTTCGTGCACTTTAATAACGTATTCTCGTAATCTGGCCGGATAAGCGGGAGCGCCTATAGAATCGATATCATGTTTTGACTTGATATGGTCTGGAACTCGTAGTAAATAATGCTAGGTGTATAGAGAGGGTAACATCCTGAACTAGTCGTGAACTGAGCGGTTAAAGGAGGAATCATGCACTAGGTGTGATATGAGCACTTAGAAGATGAACAGCCCGATACTAGGACCTAGAGGTTAATTGGTGAAGGTTATAATGCTTGTTTATAAACAACTCACTTAGTAATTAAGGTATGTGACACATCGAGGTTAGGCTCTCGTAGGTACCTTAGTTGTTAACGTAGGGAAACTTTAATAGACATAGTGTAATAGTAAGGTATTACTACAACAAGGATAATTCACCGCCGAACATAATCTAAGTAACTATGTTATACACCGGTCATGCCAAATATGAAGAAGGGAGGGAGTCCAACCACCATACCTAGCCTCTATATTTCTTGAATCTATTATTTATACATTCTGCAATTTATATTTCTGCAAAGCATTACGCTTATTTTATAAAAACCTTTTCAAAAACCAAAGCGAATGCAAACTATCACAAATTAAAATAACGCTAGTGAAGCTTCGGCACGATCCCTGTGGATACGAACTCATTCTAGACACCTAGAGTGTGAATTATTACTCGACGACAGACTGGTGCACTTGCCAGACCGTAGTCAATCTTCATTATGAATTCTTAGAAAAGAAGTTGGTTACAGAATCACTTATATACATGCAACTCTATGTACAAGGAAAATTGGCGGGAAAGTTAGTTATGTAACTAACTGAACTAGTTTGTTAGATCTAATTTCACTCATTAGCTCGATGTTCCTTTTCTTACAAGTGTTAATCTTCTTCTCATCTTCTGTAGAGTTTAACAGTAATAAGAAAATTAAATCTTGAAATGAAAATTGAGTGGCTCGATGTGTGGTGATTTAACCAGCATTTAATTCACATGTTTTATTTTTTGACAGGAACATTTAATTCACATGTCGGTAGCGCTAGGAGTACTCAATTGCAATTCGGATTCCAAATATATATATTTAGTGAGTCTAATTGTAACTAACTAGTCTTTAGGTAGAGAGTTGAGATATGACTTTGGTTACACCAACTACCCAGCCATTGCCGGTTTAAGGGATTGTTTGAAACACTTTCCAAATTCTCTATTTTAGTTTTTAAAAATTAAAAAAGAAAAAAACTTGTTTGGAAGCACAATTTCTAAAAACTGTTTTTAAAAACTATTTCAAATTTGGTGTTTTAAAAACTAAAAAACAAAAACTAGTTATAGATGTTTTGCTTCTCAATTTTGGATTTTAATTTTGAAACTTTCAAATTGGAACTTTTATCCCGAAAAAATATTTGAAACCATTTTCCAGAAAAAACTCCGGAATTGTATTTATCTGATATCGAAATTTTTCCCAAAAAAAATTGAAAAAATTTTCGCGAAAAAAAGATCGTAAAATTTTTTCCATTAAAAATCATGAACTTTTTTTCAGAAAATCTCCGAAATTGTATTTATCTGAAATCGAAACTTTTATTCCGGAAAAAATATCGAATTTTTTTTTCCCGAAAAAGATCCGAAAGTTTTTTCCGGAAAAAATCAGGAACTTTCGCAAAAAAAGATCAAAAACTTTTTTCCGGAAAAAACTCCGGAATTATATTTATTTGAAATCGAAACTTTTTTCCGCGAAAAAATCTGTAACTTTTTTTCTGAACTTTTCTTGTCTCCAAAACTATTTTTGAAAATTAGGTAACCAAACGAATTTTCTCATTTGTAAAATAGTTTTAAAAATTACATTACCAAACACATTTTTTTTTCTTTTCTCTTCTTAAAAATAGTTTTCTAAAACACTTTTATAAAACACATTATAAAAACTAAAAACCAAAACTGTTTCAAACAGACACTTCTCCCTTGTTTCATATGACCTCCGTGTTTTTTAGTCTTTTTAAAATAGTAACAACAAAATAAAAAGTATATTTTTATACTTTATATTTTTAATATATTCTTATTTTAATCCATCAATAAATTTTTTTTTCACACACTTTCCTTTTTCAATAATTTTAATATATTATGTATAAAAAAAATTAATATGTTACGTAACAAAAAAAAATTAAAAAGATTTAGTTTTTCAATTAGTTTTATTGAAAAAGAGTAAGAGTAATTGACAAATGATATAATTGACAAATGATAAAAAGAGCAATAAAAATGACGTTAAATCTGACAACAAAAGATTAAGAAAAAAGAACAGAGGGGGTATACAATATAAATATAAATTGATCTTTTAAATTCACTTAAAAATTGATATATCAAGTTCATTATACTTTTTTTGATAGTCTAAAATGTCAACTTTTGCTTACATGTGAGACTAAAGGAAAGCTTATAATTTTGTTGGGAGGTTTGAAGCAGAGAAGAAGATGCAACGTATTAGCCTGTAAATAATAATTATATAATAATAAAATAAATAGTTACACTTAAAACCCGTTACAAGTTACATAGAAAAAATTAGTGGATGATGTGGCATATTTTAATTAGTGTGTTAGAGGAGTGTGTTAGAGAGTGTGTCCTTAGTACTTTTCCTCCCACTTAATTATAAAATAATATTCTTATAAAAAGAATTTTATCACTAAATATAATACATTATTTAAATGCATCTCTTCTTAATATTGTTAATTTCATTGGGATATAAAAAAATAACATTAAATGCATTGGGATATATGCATTGTTAATTTGCATTAAATACAAAAATAATTTTGCAATAGTCACACAAATTTATTAGTTCAATTTTTTTTCTTATTAGTCACATTTCACAAAATGTAACGTCGACGTTGTTTAGCGATCAACAAAAATATAGAATTAAACGCTCCTCCTTTCTACTGCCGCCGCACAACTACATCTTACTTTTTCTTTGGTTCTTTTGTCTTGATCATGAATTTGTTAGAGTGGTGATTTAGGATCATTTTCACATAGTTTTAGGTTTCATTTGAATTTTTTCTTTGGTGATTTCTTGGTTTGGTGTTATTTTAATTCCGTCTTTGTGAAGAGTTGTTTGTTTTGATTTTCCGCCTTGGCACGGTGTTTGTTTTGATTTCTCGTCTTGGTACGGTGTTTGTTTTGTTTAGATTTGCAGATTTGCTTCTATCCATATTTAGTGCAGATTAAATGACTATAGTATCATCAATGTTGCATATCTGGATGCATAATTATTCCGGACATTTAAATTTTGTCATATCAATTGTATGCTATATATTAAGCCATTTTATGCTATTCACTCAGATCTTGTGAGCTTGTTCGCAGATTCATCCTTTTTAGTTTTTAGCGAATTTGAATATGTTATGATTGATGTACTCTACCAATTTGAATGAAAGAATATCGTTATATTTTATTTTTAGTAAATAAAAAAATATGTAGAATTGGCATCTGCATTAATTAGAGGAGTTCAATCTTCATGAAAGTCAAGGCCATGATTTTTGAAGGTAGCCCACCACCAAAGGAAGCCGAAAAGTATGTAATAAAAAATGAGTTTTTCTTTTGCAAGCCTCTCATTTTTTTTAGGCCTTATAAATTTATCAAAATATCTCTGTCTGCTACTTAGGTACCGAATGTAATTTCTTCCTTATGCCAAAAATGGGTTTAGGCAGCGCTTATTTTCACTTTTTAGACAGCGCTTTAAAAGCAAGCACTGTCTATTCTGGTGTTTTTAAAAGTATAGAGAGCGCTTTTGCATACACAAAAAGCGTTGTTATAGATTATTATTTAGGAACTTTAGACAGCTCTTATTTGGTCGAGCGCTCTTATATGATGGGTTAAGACCACACTTTATGATGGTTTAGATAGCGCGTTTTATGCAAGGGTTGTCTAATGATAGTTTGTGACATCGTTTATTCTTTATAAGCGCTTTAAAAGCTCCTCTCTATTACAACATTTTAACTTATAAGCGTTGTTATAAGTCATTCTTTTTTCCACTTTTTTCTAATGCTCGTGATAGCTTTTTTTTTGTTACATTTGTTAGAACCTTTTTAGAAATATTAATTCATCAATGTAGGTGGAGATTCACTCATAGGTCCCCCCATTTGACGCTCACACGTGATGATTGCTTCTTTGTGGTACAGTGACAAGAATGAACCTAATGTGGATTTTTTAGAAAGAGTCGTCTGGAGATGAAAAATAAACTAAAAAAACATGGTATATTTTACCTTTATAGGTACGCTTCCAAAAAATCTTAAAACAATTAAAAATTAGAGCATATTTTCATTTAAGAATGAAGTTTATAATTATTTTATATTTATAAGATCACTATATAGTTTCAAGGATGAAGATGAGATAAAGAATCTATCTCATAATAGTGTAAAATGGGAAGCGAAGTAATATTCTTCATCTCGCTAAATCTATCTCAATTTTATTGTAGAATTTTAAACTAAATTACTCAAATAATATATCAAAATAAACACATAAATATAAAAAAAGAAAATAATTTCGTGCACGACACGGGCTAACATACTAGTAATATAAGTATAGTATAGAGTTCTTTAAACGGTTGTGCCTAAACGACATGGGTACATTGAGATGTTAAGCTCATCAAATCTTCAGCGTGTCGCAGGAATAATTCCAACAATCCCCCCCCCCCCCCCCCCCCGAGTGTCGACCAAAATTAAATAGATTTGATTTTTTATTACTTTAACAAATGATTTGATTTTGTTATAATATTTTATAATTAACAAAAATTATTTCTCTTTTTAATAAATTGAAGTAATATTTTATGTAATCTAATAAATTAAAGATAGTAATAATAATAATAATATTTTATGTAATGTAATAAATTAAAAATCTCTTTTTTATTAAAAGAAATAGATTAAAGAAAATTGATACTTTAAATAGATTTATTATAAAAATCACCTGATTTAAGAAAATATTCAAATGTAGAAAAAAGGTGCAACATTCTAAAAAAGAGAACCACGCGTGTGACTATAAAATTACCCCTTTGCACCTCATTCCACTGTGTAATTTCTTAGTCTATGGTGACATACACCCTTTAGTTCTCCCATTCTCTTATTGTTCTTCTGCCATGTCGAAAGGAAAGAAAAATCTAAGTCCCAAAAGATTGAGATGAAAAATATAAGCAATGGGAGCAATCTTCACGTGACTTTCTCAAAGCATCATAACAGGATCTTCAAAATCGCTAGTGAGCATTGCACTCTTTGTGATGCAGATGTAGCTCTCATTGTATGTTCACTAAGTGAGAATGTATTTTCCTTTGGTTTTTCCAATGTTGATATGTTCATAGATTGTTATCTCTCGCGGTTCCCACCACAAAACAATGGCACCATGCAGTTGTGTGAGCTCAATTCTCAACTGACTCAGATCAACAATGTGTTGGACATCGAGAAGAGGTGTAGTGATAATAAGCTGAGCCACATGCTCAAGATGACCGAGGCTGACTATTGGTGGGCTTGACCCGTTGATGTGATGACTAAGTCAATTCTTGATTTATTAAAAAGGGCTTTGGAGGAGCTTAAGAAATTATTCCTTAACATACGATGGGTTTGTAGTTGAGGGTGCTGCTACCCAAATCTTACCATTTTTTTTGTTGAAAATTGTTCATTCTCTAACATGTCTCTCCATCATCAACCAAATCCTCAACAAGGTCAAATGTTTTCAACACTATATTTTCTTGTATTGAAAATATTTGACCTTGTTGAGGATTTGGTTGATGATGGAGAGGCATGTTAGAGGAGGAACAATTTCCAACAAAAAATGCCAATGTTTGTGCAGAAGCCCTTAAAATACAAGCATATCGTATGTTGAGCAAAAATTTCTTAAGCCCCTCCAAAGCCTTCTTTTATAAACCAAGTTAAGCCTTATTCATCTCATCAATGGGACAAGTCCGCTAATAGTCAGCCTCAGTCATCTTCGGCATTTTAATCAGTTTATCAATACACATCTTCTCGATGTCCATCGTGTTGTTAATCTGAGTCAACTGAGAATTGAGCTCACACAAGTTGGTGCTACAGGGAGCCTAAGTGAATTGCTTGGTGCCATTGTTTTGATCAATAGTTAGACAATGTCCTCAAATTGTAATCCACATCACTATATATATTTCCCTTTCTCAAATTTTCTTCATTTGTCAAGTTTTTTCTCGCTCTTTTCTCTTTATTTTCATATGCTCTCTCTTTTCTCTCACCATCTTCATTTTGTTTATGAAGAACAACAAGATCATTTTGCAGCGATTTTTTTTGTTAAAAGTTGTAACAAGGTAGTTTAGCAAGCGACTTATAACAACTTAACAAAAAAAGTCGTTGCCAAAAATCATATTTCTTAGTGTGTGGCCACCGTGAATTCCAGATTCCAACGAGCCACCGCCGGTCACCACCACCGAAAAATCCCAAAAATCCAAAAAAACCCAAATCAGCTCACCCAAAAACTTCTTCTCTGATGTTCATAATTTCAATTTTGGATTTAATTCTTTTTTTTATCTTGCATCCAGGTACGATCTGTAATAAATGGGAAAGGGGGAGGGCGGTGGTGTGGCTGCAACGGTGGCGGTTTCGGATGGCAGAGGCGTTGGCTGGAGGTTGGCCAGATTTGCGGCGGTGATTGGCTGTCGGTGTTGAAAGAGGTTAAATTCTTCTTCTCTACTTTTTTCTTTTGTTCTGTTACTTTCTTTGCCTTTTTTGTTTTTGGTTTTTGATAAAATGGGTTTGAGTTATGTTGAAGATTGACGAAAATGATGGTAGTTTATGGTGATGATAATGAATGAAGCTTTATCTCTATTTTTTCTTTTTCTTCCTCTCCAATTTCAGTTTCAATTTACCTCTTGATTTTTTTTACTGATTTTTGGTTCTGATTTGGATTCCTAACTACTTTGCTCTTGATTTTGTGTTTTTTCGAGTTTTGCTTCTGTGAAAAATGATCTCCCCCTTGTGGTTGTGATTTTGAATTGAATTTGGACTGTTGTGTCTAAATTCATGGTTGCATATATATATATATATATATATTCAATAGATAGTTGCATGTACATTTGACTTCTCTTGCATGTCAATTTTTAAGGAGATTAATAAAAGAGCTCATTTGTTTGATTTATTTTTGTTTCTGATATGAACTATGATTGCAGGATATCAGTGGAAATGATGTGAGTGAGTCAATACCATAGAAAGGTCCTATTTTTTTTAAACGGCAAATATATTATTAATAAAAACGGTCTTTGCACAAGACGAACAAAGACCGGTAAACAAGTGAGTGTTGCCTCACATTGGTAACTTAATCTCATTCATTCATTCTGATGAATTAAATTTTGGTTATTGCTTATTGTTATATTTCACTTTACCTAATCTACAAATTTTAATTGATTTGTTTCATATATATCTCACCGTGTTGTGTTCATTTCATTCTTTTTTTTTTTCAATGGAGAAAGAGATTAGGCTATGGAGTAAGAGAGAAGTAGTGGTGGTGGTTTTGGGAAGAAGATTTAAGGTGATGTTGGTTTTTTTTTATATATAAACGAAAAAATATTTGCTAAGTTCATTGTTTGTGAAACTTGGCTCGAGTTTGATACAAATTCTTTTTACAGCTGAGTTTGTCTCGTTTATAGTTCACGAACAATTTGGTTCAGCTTGTTAGGTTCAATTCGTTTTTAGGTAGAAACACAACTGCAAAGTTTGATGCAATTTTTTTCTTGCTAAAACTCAACACCATTTGACACAAACAACTTGGTTTGGTTCATTAGCTTGAATCACATAACTCTAAAGTAAAAATAGATAAATTTAGATCCATAAACTATAAATTTTTTTCCAATATCTATTTTATAAATTTGTAAAATCAAATATGTAAATTTAAAAATATTTTTCACGTGTTATATATAAACAAGTCAGTTTGTGAACCAAACCAATCACACTATATATTTCTCAAATTCAGTTTATCTAATTAACAATCTTAATTTTCAGCTAAAATTCAATTTATTTGATTAATGAATTTAGTCCAATAAACCAATTATGTGTTTACTGAAACCAATAATGTGTTTTTATGGTTATAAAAATCACTGGAAACCGTTATGCTGGTTAAATGGTTTCAGATAGTTATACACTGAAACCATTTGTATTGTAAAATAGTTTTACACTAAACTGTACAGGTATACCGGTACACTTTTTCTCAACTATACCGGTACAGTTGAGAAAAAGTGTACCGGTATGAAATATACATACCGGTACATTTTTTTTAAGTGTACCGGTATGTATGTTAAAATTGCACTACGATTATTACACGTGGAGGACTAATTTAATGGTTGTTATTCACCTATGCACCGTGCATAAAGAATTGACTTATGTATAACACTTTTGCCGAAACTAATGGGTATTAAGTCCAAGGTATAAATTGCGGGAAATGGTGATTGAATGTCTAGAAGTAGTTGTTGTAAGCTGCACTTAATTGTAATAATGGTGATTGAATGTCTCGAGTGGCTCGATGTGGTGACTCACAATAGGGAGAAGAGTACTCAAATGCAATTAAGATGAGTCTAATCTGTGTTAGATCTACTAGACGTAGTCTTTGCTAGAGAGTTCAGATACGACTTTCGTCATTTGGTTACACCAACCAACTGGAATGTTAATTCTATTAAGAGGAAGCTGGTAATGTGGTATTCCTTTTTTTATGGCTTAATTAGTCTGTAGGTCCCTTTGTAGAGGGCTGGAAAATTTTCATACAATGAAGTCGCCATTGACGTTTATTTATCCCGGAAGGGGAAAGGGAAATATCACGAAAACCTTTATTTACATGGTTGGAGAACCATGGTGGGTTCGGGAGTTGGTTACGCGAGGGGAAGGTATTAGCACCCCTCGCATCCATCGTACTCGATGGGAACCGTTTAGGTGGTTTAGGGTTTGTTTGCGTAAGTCCGGATTAAATTGCTCTATCGCTGGCTAGTTTCTACTTCATTTTCCAAAAAAAAGGTTTTATTAGTTGAGTTTGACGGTTGTAGGAGCCCGCTCCTACGTATTCCCCGGTGCAATGGGAAATTCAAAACTCACGTAGTTCTGAAAAAAAGTTTATTTGGTTGGTTGATTTTAACGGGTAATGTTTATTTCGTATTCCGCTGACACAACATTGCTTGTATGTTCTAAAAAGAAGCTTAAGCTCGTGTATGTGTCAGAGGAGTAGATAAAACATGTATCCCTTGTAAAAAAGAGTTGAATAGCGGATGTTGCTTATTTCGCATTCCGCTGATACAACGGTGCTTGTATGCTCTAAAGAGAGGCTTAAGCTCGTATGTATCAGAGGAATGGATAAAGTGTAAATCCATGTTTTCTGAAAAGAAGTTTGAGTGTGTTGAGTTAATTTAAACGCTTAATTGGATTGAGAGCAGCTCACGAGCACTAGTCAAATGTCTAGCGACCAAGCTAACCCGGGGGGAAAGAATCAAATGACAGATTTCCCCCTTTTTCAATCTTTATTTTGAAAGTCTTGATTAATTTTAGAAAAATGAAGTCCAAAAAGGAAAAGACGAGTGTTGGTTAATTTTAGAGTTGGTTTAGATTGAGAGCAGCTCACAAGCACTAGTCAAATGTCTAGCGACCAAGCTAACCCGGGGGAAAGAATCAAATGACAGATTCCCCCTTTTTCAATCTTTATTTATTGCAAAAATCTTTTTTAGTTTTGATTAAGAAAAGAAATTAAAAGTCCAAGCATTAGACAAAAGGAGATGGAAAGGGAAAGAGGAGAAGAGAGTAGAGTTATCACATTACTAATCAATTAATAACAAAGATGCATGAAACATTGAATAATGAATGCAAATGCATGAACAAGAATGAGATATGGATAATTATATACATGAACAAAATAATGAAGCAAAGATAAGCAATTATGCATAGTTCAATAATTAACTAAAAAATGCAAAAGGTAAGTAGCGAACATTAAACAAAATATTATGAGAAGCTAATTAAGTATTCAAGAGAGCTAAACAAAGTAATTTATTTCACAAACTATGAATTAAAGTAAGAAACTAACATTGAAACAAGTTTTGTTTGTGCAAAAATGACTTAAATAAGCTAGAAAGCTATTTTAGTTCAAATAAGCACTTATTGAAATAAGCTAAAAGCAACAACTTAAGAAAACAAGGTCAAAAGCTTTACATTATGAATGCTGGAAGATTAACTAATCAAGTGCTAAACAATGACCCAAATAAGCTAAGAAGCTTTTGGCTCAAATAAGCACTTATTGGATTAAGTTAAAAAGCACTTAAGTTGAAAAAGGACTTATGAAAATAAGTTAAAAAGCTTAGAAAAGTTTGTATACAGTGACCACTGTATATGAATCAATGTTGTGCAAAAATTAGGGTCAAATAAGCTAAAGAGCTTTTTGAAATCCTAAATAAGCACTTATGGTTAAAACAACTTAATTGAGAATCACTTATGAAAATAAGTTGAAAAGGTTTGGAAATTGATTGTATACAGTGAATACTGTATTTGAATCAATGTTGTGCAAAAATTAGGGTCAAATAAGCTAAAGAGCTTTTTGAAACCCTAAATAAGCACTTATTTGCAATTAGGTCTAAAAGCAATTAACATGGAAAAGATTATTAAATAAGCTAAAAAAAATTCACAAATAAGATTGACAATATGTAAGCATAAACAGTGACCTAACAAACTTAAATAAGCTGTAAGTCACATAAGTGCTTCTACAAATAAGCTAAAAATCACTTAAAATCAAAAACAGCGGGGGGTGCATTTTATTCAGACATAGTAAAACAAGGGAGTGCGCGTAGCAATCCTGGCCCAAAAGCCCAGCCCGTGTGCAGTCAAACAAAAAAAACAAAACTCAGACCAAAAATGATCCAGTGCGGTAGAGAAAGAAGGTGCACGGTAGTATTTTAAAAACTGGATCGCAGGATTAATCAAACGCGCGTGATTTAAAAATCATGATCTAATCCTGAACGTCACCTCGCGCGCGCGAGATCCAACGGCCAGGATTAAATCTGGAGAAGGAAGATGAACTTCATCTTCTCCGGTCATTTTCCGGTGACCTTCATAGCTCCGGCACGGTGGTTGCACTGCCGGAGCTTGAAAACAGCGGTAAAATTAAAAAAAGAAAGGTCATTTCCACTTGTATTTTCACGTAGATCACGAATATGTCATTAGTTTTTGCTAAAACATCCTAGAAATCAAAACCCGATAGCAACAAGTTTGAACATCAAAAATGGAAAATCTCAAAACAGCACAGAACCAAGCATGTAATCAACCTAGAAAGCTTAATCATGCATAGATAAGAAGGATTGAGTCATTAATTACCTGTTTTGAGCTTTGTTTCGTTCCCTTCACTCTTAAACTCCGTTTGGCCACTTTGAGCTTCAATCCCTCAAATCCTTCACGTTTCCTTTGCTTTGAGTGTTATTTCTTGCTTCTGGAGATGTTTGGAGATGATTGATGGAAGAAAAAAAGAAGGTTTGAGCTCTGAATCTCAGTTTTGAATTTTTGAGAAAAAATGAAGAAGTTGGTGATTTTTTGATCAAGGAATTCTTTCTATTCTCTGTGGCTGCGCCGCTCTCAATGATTGGGAATTTATATATGATTGGAATTAGGTTAGAATTAATGAGAAATGGTAGAAGGGACATAGTACAAATGATTGATTTTTTTGATTTTTCAAAAAATGGATAAAATGGATAAAATGAGGATAATGTTGTACTATTTTGGTGAGGTGTAATTTGAGAATGTTCTAGGTGTTTTTATGATAAGAATGATGAGGTGTTGGTGATTGAATTTTTTTTTTTGTGGATTTTCTATGATTTTTGGACAAATAAGAAAATTAAATAACACATGAAATAATAAAAATAAATGTTGAAAATGCAAGATAAATATGCATGATGATGAATGGTGATTTTGATTTTAAATGTAATATGAGAATGATGTTGATTAGAATGAGGAATAATGAAGAAAAAAGTTACTTGTTCATGAAGTAATCTAAAAAGAAAATGAGAAAGAAAATACAAATAAAAGGAAATTTCATGAATAATAAGATAATTTATGAAAAATAATTAAATAAACCAAAGAAAATATTTTTAGGAATTTTTGTAAAGAAAATATGCATTTTATGCAAAAAATGTGAATAAAAGAATGTATGGGGCAAAATTAGGGTATGACACCCTTAAAGATTTTTTTGGTTTCACTTTGGTCCCTTAAAGAAAATAAGTTCCACTTTAATCCTTATCGATATCTCCATCGGTGAATTTGGTTATTTCCGTTCATTTTTTTCACAAACCGTTAATTTCTGTACAGGTGCCACGAAACAACCTATTTTGCCACAAGTACAGAAGTTAACGGTTTCTGATAAAAAATTGACAAAAAGGACCATATTGACTGTCGGAGATATCTATAAGGGACCAAAGTAGAACTTATTTTCTTTAAGGGACCAAAGTGAAACCAAAAAAGGTTTTAAGGGACCTACATACTAATTAAGCCTTTTTTTATTATAGTGGTATAAGCTTTTATTTAATAGATAATTAGATCAACTTTTTTTTTGAGACAATTATATTAGATAATTGGTAAATTAGCTGATAAATTTAGCTGGATAACCCAAAAATTAGCTGATAAATTATTGTTTAATTTATAAATGATAGTAATAGCTTATAATTTATAACTGAAAATTGATGGCTAATAAAAAATCATTGTTAAATCAGCTGTTAGAAATGTCAAAATTGTTAATATTATTAGTCATAACCAAAGTTCGAACTTCAATTTCCACATTTTGTATATGTGAATTTCCAATAAATTATTATTTTACCTCTAAAAAAAACTCATTCTTAATTTATATAATTTATACTACTTCCGTCCAAAAATAAAAAAACTAGTTTGACTATTGCACGTATATCAAAGCACGATTTTGATCATTAAGAAATAAATATACACTAACTTTCCCTAAGATTTATCCAAATATCGCTTACTCCTCTATTCTAACAAAATAACCCACCCTCCTAAATCATGACATCATTTCTCTTCCATTAGAAAATGTACCCGAATTTTAATTTTTCACAAATATCTACCATAGACCTTATAAGGAATTGGATCCTCTCATTCCCCCAATTCTCTCATTCTCCCTCCTTCTTCAATATGTCTCTATCTCTCTCTTGATTTTCTCTCTCTCTTAAATTTTTTTTCATTATATTTTAACCTCTCTTAATCTTCTCTCTAAAATTTAGAGAGAGATAGAGACATGTTAGAGAAGGAGGGAGAAGAAGAGAGTTGAGGGAATGAGAGGATCCAAATCCGACCTTATAATGCTTTAAGAATATGGGTCCGTTTAAATTATCTATTTTAGAAATTATGCGAAACAACTTAGATAAATAAATAAATTTTTATGTATTATTATAACATTTTTAAGATAGTTTATGAGAAAACAACTTATAATGATAAAATTTTTATCAATAAAAACTTATAAAACAATATAAAAATTTATTTATTTGTATGAGTTATTTTCATCAATTAAAAATAATCCAAATTCAAACGGGCACTATATCCTCAATAGAAATAGCAACCACGTACTCTCCGACGACAAACCTAATTTCTTTTTGTATTTTTTTCTTGCTCATCCACTAAAGAAGGGTGATTTAGGATTATTTCTGATCTGAAATCACCTCTCTTGATCGTTTATTCATTTTTATTTAATTAAGTGATTTGCATATATTTTTTAAGTTTCGTTTAAATTTTCTGTTTGGTGATTTCTTCGTCCGCTGTTGTTTTATTTTGTCATAGTGAGTTTGTTTTGATTTCCCATCTTGGTGTTTATTTTGATTTTTCATCTTGGTATAATGTTTGTTTTGATTTCCCGTTTTGACACGGTGTTTGTTTTGTTCAGATTTGCTTCGATCAAAATCTAATGCAAATTCAAAGATTGTAGCATCTTCAACATTGCAGATTTGAATACATAAGTATTCTAAACTTTTGGATTTTGTCATATCAATATAGGCTTTTTTAATAAGCTGTTTTATGCTATTAACTCGAAAGTTGTTAGCTTATTCAAAGATTCATCCTTTTAAATTTTTAACTAACTTGAACATGTAATAATTTTAATTGTACTTTACAAATTTGAATGAAGTTATTTTTAGTAAAAAAAAATATTGAATTTATAACACAATTAGAACTTTCATCTCTTATAGATTGGACTTGTTCAATGTGTGGTAAGTATAAATAAGATGTACTGATACTAATTTAATTTTGGTTTACTATTTATTTATGCAATAAATTACTTAATTTCAATAATTTTGATTGGTTTTACACTTCTATGTGTAATATAGAGTTGACATTGAATTATCCTCTTATGTTAGATCAATTTTTTTTAATATCTTAGTTTAACTTTTTACAAAAATAATTAAGATGTGAGACATTAAGGTTATGATCTCAATATTATTTTACTTTTTTCACATGTTTGACTTAGTTCTTCACACTATAAAAAAATACTTTCTTCTATTACATCAAATCTCTCTTGATATTTTAATTAAACTTTGAAAAAAAGTAATTAAGACGCAAGACCCAAGAATATGATCTCAATTGTTTTACCTTATACATGGGCTTTATTTTTTTTTCACACTTAAGAGATTACTATCTTCCGTTAAAATAATTAAGTTGTGAGATCTAATATTATGATCTCAATTATTTTACTTTTTACATGCAGACTTTATTTAGCAATTCACGCGGTAAGATATTACATTCTTAAAGAATGAGGTATGTCGGGTATACATAGTCAGTTATTTAAATTTGTGGTGCGTTTAAAATATAATAATTGGTATGCTATGAATAAAGAATTATTTAATTAAAAAATAGATGAAAATAAATTTTACAAAAAATATAAAATTGGCATTGAGATATGAGACTACATCGGATACTGATGTCATTGACTAACTCTGAAGGTGGAAAAACACAAGAAGGGGGGGGGGGGGGGGGTTGAATTGTGTTTTAAAAATTAAAACTTTTTACCAAATAAAACTAAGTTTGCAGCGGATATAAACACAAAGTAAAAGATGGGTGCTGAGAGAGAGAGAAAGAGACACATAAATTTATACTAGTTCCTCTCACAAAACGAGAGTACGTCCAGTCCCCTTGCACTTCCAAGGGCTTCTACTAAATCTTATAAGATTACAAGATGCTCAAGCACAATAGCAAGAGACTTCTCAAATGCTCAAGTTACAACTAACAAGAGGCTTCCCAAATGCTCAAGTTACACTTAACAAGAGACTTCTCAAATGCTCAAGTTACAATTAACAAGAGACTTCTCAAACACACTTAATACTAAGAATGAATGTTTTAGGGAACACTTGATATACTATCAGAGGTGTTTACAAAATACAACACAAATTGCTTTAAGACTTTGAATGACAGATAGAACAATAATGTCAGAATGCTTCAGAGCCTTAAACGCAGTAATAGAACGGTAGTCAATTCTTCCATTTGAGTCTTCTATTTATACTACAATGGAGAGTGATGACCGTTGCAGAGAGATAAGATGCCAGCTGGAATTTGCTCGTACAATTGATAGCTGTACATTGCCTTCTTTGGCAAGGAAATCCAATTCCACTACCTTGCTATTTGAATTATCACTCATCCATTTTGAGTAATAATAGTACGATAGTACGATCCTCAATTGCGCTCCACTTATGGATAGGTTTAACGTTGTACCAACGAATATTCCTTCCTGTGGATGTGACAGAGCCTCAAAGTAGATTGTTCTTCAATCATTGATTCTGATTCTGTCAGTTCTTGAGTGATGTAAATTCCTTTTGCTTCTGATGCTGTTGTCATAGCTTCTTAAGGTCTTCAGTTTCTGAACCTCTCAGAGTCTAGCTTTTGGTCCTCAGAAGCACTATCTTCAGCACGCAAAATTTAAGCTTCTGATGAACAGCGATACGCTTTCAGAGCTTCATAGCTTGGCTTCTCTCTTGTTATTCATAGTGCTTCTGAATGAATTTTAACTTATAATTCTGCACACTAGAATAATCATTAGTAATACCAATTGCAATTTTAATACTTTGTTATCATCAAAACCACTTAAAAACTTAGAGGTTTATGTCAGACCCACTTTGTTCCAACAATCTCCCCCTTTTTGATGATGACAAACTAAAGCATTAAAATTCAATTGTTGTTGATTTAATTTAATTATGTTGACTTCAGGTTTCAAAGGTTTGCAATCCCCCCCTGAGTCTGATAATCCATAGGGTTAGGTTTGTAAGCTCCCCCTAAGTCTTATCCATAATTGATTAAAACAGTTTAAGAGTTAATTTATTAACTTAAAATAAATTTTCATATATGACTTTTCAGAAGCATAGTTTTGTAAGCTTTGCTTCTTAGAGTCAGATAATGCTCAGAGGAGGTTTGCAAGCTTCTCTTATATTATCTATGAAAACTAATTTTAGGTTCTTAAATTTTCTCCCCTTTCAATAAGGTTCAAAGTGAGAAGAGATCAGAAGGGATAGAATTTGATTCAGATCCATATTTAGCTCTGCTTCATGGTTGTAGAAGGTAAGTCTAGGGGCTTGAGAAAGATTAGCAGATGCCATAATGTGACTGATTGCATCCATGCCTTTTCCTTTGATCCTTTCCTTGACGTGATTACCCAGTAGTCTCAGAGTCTCACTGAACTTACTTTCCATATCTCTGATTTCAGCATCCACATCTGATGGAAAAACAAGAATTTCCTTTTCCATATTCTTCAGTCTCTTGAGACTAATACTGATAGCAATATCTATAAGCTCAAGATTAGGTTCAGAGATAGGATTGAAAAAGGGATGGTCTTTGTTGAAAGGAATGGTAGGTTTCTTTTTGAGAGGGATAATTCTAATTTTGCTAAGGTCAATGTTTTGGTTCTGAGAGAGGGATAATGAGTTTGGTTCATCATCTATATCTATTGCTTCTTGTTGTGAATTCGACGATAAACTCACACCAATGAATTTTGATGTGTGGAGCAAATTAACCAAGTAACCAAAATAGTTGATAGAGATGATGAAAGTAAATAATCCAAGCAAAAGAGAAGAACACAAGAATATTGTTTACCCAGTTCGATGTTAATTAACCTAATCTGGGGGAGGGAGCAACCCTTCCGTTCCACTATGATCAATGAGAAACTTTACACAAGGAAATTCCCAATTGGGATACAAGAATTAATCCTAATTCTACCCAAATCCCGAATCCCTTCTTCCGTGATGAAGAGACTCAATTTGACCTAGCTACCCAAGGTGAACCAAGGATGATTCGCCCAAGCCCCTAGAATTATACCAAGAATGAATTCTCTAAAACTCTAGTGTGGCAAACCCTAATCCTAATTGCTTTCAACCTTATTTTTCTATGAATAAAGAGTTCCCTATTTATAGAAAAATACATGCCTAAAAATCAGAAACAAATCTATCTTATAAAATAAAACAGAATCCAAAACAGATACTTTCCGAAACAAATTTTTCCACAAAATCTGCACAAAAACCGGAACTGCACATTTGAGCTGCGTGCTGGCGCCCCGCGCCATCCCGTTCGCGCCCCGCGCCAACAAACAGACTCGACAGGCATTTCTAGCCTGCTCCTTGCGCCAGGCGCCACAGGACTGCCAGTTTATTCAGTTTTCTGATTTTCTTGTTTCTGAGTTTTCAAGGCAACATTCAACACTTCTTTCATTAACCTCTCTTGAATAGGTAAGGCAAAATCAACAGGCAGAATTATTTCCTCTACTGTCAAAGGTTTGTAGCTAGGACCATGGATAAGAGGTGTTGAGGGTGGTGTTTGAACATTTTGGATTTCAGCTGGAGTTGTTTCAGAAGTGATGTGAGGTTGTTGTTCAGCTGTAGTTTGAGCTGGTTCAACAGTGGTGTGTTTAGGTGAATGATGAGGTGATTGTTCTGAAGGTTTGGGTTGATTTTCTTGTTCAGAGGCAGCAAATATTGGAGGTGGTGTCTGAACAATTGTTATTGGTGGTTCAGAAGTATTATTGACAAATTTGTTGATGGGGTGATTTGGTGATTCTAGGTTTGAGTGGGTAAATGCATCACCAGATAAGTGTGTGGAGAGGTGGTCAAGGATTGTAGGTGATTTTCTTGTTGTGTTGGTGGGTTGATCAAGGATTGAAGTGTCAATAACAATGTTTTCCTCCTGTGGCTTAGTTTTGGTTTTCTTGAGGGTCCTTTTCATGGGGGTTCTTTGCACAGGGATCTTTTTCTTAGATTGTTCCTTCTGAATTTTATCAAGTTTTTCAATAAGCTCTGAAGAATCAGTGCTTGCATCAGAAAAAGTCCCTTCAGATGAGGATGATGAGGATGATGAAAGTTGTGGAGAGGGTGGGATCATATTAAGAGGTTTTGTATAATCTATGGGAGATGACTTAAGGGGTTGAGCTTCAGAAGTGCTATCAGCATTAGGCTTAGAGATATTACCTTTAGAAGTGCCAGCAGCTTTCTTTTTAGCAGCCACAGTCTTTATCCTTTTGGTGGCTCTGACTGGTTGATCCTCTTCAGCAGCTGCAGGCCTCTCATTCCTCTTCTTAGATCTCCTCTCCTTTTCAACAGCCTTCCTTTGAACAATTTTAGCCACTTGCTCCTCAGTGATTCTTTCATCATCTTCAGTGGCACTGTTATCCTCAGGCTGTTCCTCTTGTCCTTCACTATTGCTTTTCTCAGAGTCTTCAAGCAAAGCTTGCTCTACCAGTCTAGGTTTCTGTCTAGACCTGGTGATGTCTTTTGGACCTTTGAAAATATCCCAATCAGGCACACCCACCACCATACTTCTGGTAACCCTTGCTCCAGTTTCCCTTCTTACCATTGCCAGAAATTTCTTAATAACTTCCTCATTGTCATGCTCTGAAATGGTGGGAAACCCATCACACCAGAAGTAAGTCTCATAGATGGTTTTGAGAGGGTTTTCAGCATGTATCAGCTCCTCTTTCTTTTTCTTTTTCATGTTGACCAAGATGGTGGCATCAAATTTTGCAGTTTGAAAGACTCTTAGTTTTTCATTCTCCCTAAGAATCTCAATTAGTTTTGTTTGACGGATGATCTCTGAAATTAATCTGGGGTGATGAAGTGTTGCTACAGCCTTATGTTGATTCTCATTGATGCTGGAGCACAGATGCTCAAATAACAGGCTAGCCAAGTTAACCTTCACCCTACTATGCAAAAACCATAGAAAGTGTCTGTGTGGTAAAGAAATTGTATCCTTTCCTCCTATTCTGGGAATGATAGAAGCAAGAAACACTCTGAAGGCAAAGTTGAACTCAGGCTTCAAATACTTTGCATTCCCAAATTGCTTCTCTGTTGTTCCAGCAGGAAAAAGATCTGCTTTAATAGACTCAGTATACATACTCTTTGATTTGTAAGTATTCACATCTTGGCCTTTGTTATCCAGACCCAGAATCTTCGCCACATGTTCTTGGGTGATAAGCACTTCAATACCCAACAGATTTGACCTAATCTCTTTTCCCTTATACGCTCTTAGACCCAGTTGGACTCTGGACTTGCCTTTCAGATTCTTGTCCTTAGCCACTAACTTATTTACTTCCTCATTAGCACTAAACTCATCAAACACATACGCCTTATGCCAGAAGTTCTTCACAATGTCGTAGTAGACGAACCCATTCAACATATCAAAATAGTTTCCCCACTGTTGGTCATAGAATAGACTCTGAACATCGATTCTGTTAAGTCTTAAACTTTCAAAATCCACGAATTTCTCAGTAAGGAATTCCATAGCATCTCTACCACAATCCGTTGAAGAAGGACGATCGACGAATGACACTTGAGAAGTTAAATCTATTACTGGCACGAGTTCAGGGTCAAACGGCTCTTGAACGATGATGGCAGAAGGTTGAGCAGTCATGATTGCAGATAATGTTGATGATGATGAGAGAATTTGACGATTCTGAGTTTTAGGGTTTGTGTAGGAAGTGATTATGTGAAAAAGTTGTGCTTTGTGAGTGAAGTGACAATTTATATCAAATAGAATAAACACTTAGAAAATAAGCACAAAGGAGGGAGCGCAAACAGTTTAAAATTAATTTTAAATTGTATAACTGCATTTTCATCATTAATTGTTCTCTACCCATCAGGATCTAGACACGTGTAAGAGAGGCTTAATCACAGCTGACGCGTGTACAGACAACTGTTGTACACTTACTAGTACTAAACGTTTCGTTTCCGTTTGGTTTAGAGCCAAACTCATTCATCTCATCAGACCCTGTTACTCTTCAGAACCCTTTTATTCAGAACCTCCCACAGAAGACTTCTGAATTATTAGAGGCTCTAATAGAGCTTCAGACCCTAACTCTATTTTGCATCTCAGAGCTAGTTTTCTTCAGAGATAAAATGCATGTTCAAATTCTTTTTAATAAAATCAAAGTGTTCAATAGCCAAAGGTTTGGTAAATATATCAGCCCATTGATGATCCGTATCAATGAATTGAATATTTATTGTTCCTTTTTGAACATGATCTCTTATAAAATGATGCTTAATTTCAATATGCTTAGCTCTGGAATGCAAAATTGGATTCTTAGATAAATGAATAGCAGCAGTATTATCACAATATAGTGGAATACTACTTTCAGCTATGTTGTAGTCCTCTAACTGATATTTCATCCAGAGAAGCTGTGTGCAGCACTTAGCAGCTGAGATGTATTCTGCTTCTGCTGTAGACAAAGCAATAGTTGTTTGTCTTTTGCTGGCCCAAGATATGAGATTTTCACCAATAAATTGGCAATTTCCACTAGTGGACTTTCTCTCTATCTTGTCTCCAGCATAGTCAGCATCACAGAATCCAACTAGCTTACTATCTAGGGATTTTTTATAAAGAAGTCCTAGATTGGTAGTTCCTTTCAGATATCTAAAGATCCTCTTAACAGCAGTTAAGTGGGGTTCTCTAGGATCTGACTGGAATCTTGCACACAAGCAAACACTATATAAAATATCAGGTCTAGAAGCTGTTAGATAGAGTAAAGAACCAATCATACCTCTATACAGCTTCTGATCTACTTTGCTTCCAATTTCTTCCTTGCTTAAGCTGCTTGAAGGATGCTTGGGTGTAGACATTATCTTACAGTCTTCAAGATTAAACTTCTTCAGAAGCTCTTTTGTATACTTGCTTTGATGAATGTAAGTGCCATCTTTCCCTTGGTTGATTTGGATTCCAAGAAAGAATTTTAGCTCACCCATCATACTCATTTCAAATTCATCCTGCATAAGCTTGGAGAAATTCTTGCAAAGAGAAGCATTAGTGGAACCAAAAATTATATCATCCACATAAATTTGAATAATTAAGATGTCTTTCTTAGTTGTCTTTCTGAATAATGTATTGTCAATCTGACCTTTTTGAAAACCATTTTCTAAAAGGAAATTGCTTAGTCTTTCATACCAAGCTCTTGGAGCTTGTTTGAGACCATAGAGCGATTTCTTAAGTTTATAAACATATTCAGGGTTTTTCAAATCCTCAAAGCCTGGAGGTTGTTTAACATATACTTCTTCAGAAATGACACCATTTAGGAAGGCACTCTTAACATCCATTTGGTATAAGGTTATTCCATTATTAACTGCATATGATAACAATAACCTGATTGCTTCCAGTCTTGCCACTGGAGCAAATGTTTCAGTGAAGTCAATGCCTTCTTACTGACTGTAGCCTTGTGCTACTAGTCGAGCTTTGTTTCGTACCACTTCACCTTGTTCATTTAGTTTGTTCCTAAATACCCACTTGGTTCCAATGATGTTCTTGTGTGTTGGTCTTGGTACTAAATCCCACACATCATTTCTTTGAAACTGATTGAGCTCATCTTGCATTGCTACAATCCATCCATCATCAGAAAGAGCTTCATCAACATTCTTAGGTTCTATCATGGATATGAGTCATAGAAGTGAATCATGTTGTTGATAATCTGATCTTGTTTTTCTTGGACTTTCTTTGTTTCCAAGAATAAGATCTTCTGGATGTGATGATCTATATTTGAATTTTCTCTTTGGAGCTTTATTAGTTTCAGCACTTGCTTGGGTATTATCTTCTGAGATATCATCATGTCCTTCAGATGCTTCTATTGGAGTTGCTTCTTCAGAGGCTTCTTCCAATACAGCTTCTGAAGTTTCATTTGCATCTGATGCTTTCTCAGGTTCTGGATTGTTATATAGATATGGAACACCTGCATAGTTATCATCTTGCTCTGACATTTTACTGTCAGGCTCTTTGTCATCAAATCTAACATGTATAGATTCTTCCACTGTGTTAGTTTCAGAATTATACACTCTGTATGCCTTTGAGCGTTCAGAGTAACCTATAAAGATTCCCTTACAAGCTTTGGCATCAAATTTTCTTTTGTAGGCCTTATTGTTCAGAATGTAACAGGTACATCCAAACTGATGAAAATAAGAGATGTTGGGCTTTCTTCCTTTAAATAGTTCATATGTTGTTTTATTCAATATAGGTCTGATATAGATCCTATTTTGAATATAACAAGTTGTGTTTACAGCTTCTGCCCAGAAGTACTTAGCAAGTTTAGTCTCATGCATCATGGTTCTTGCCATCTCTTGTAAAGACCTGTTCTTTCTCTCTACAACACCATTTTGCTGTGGTGTTCTAGGAGCTGAGAACTCATGAATAATTCCATGGTCTTCACAATAGGTTGCAAAGGGTTCATTTTCAAACTCACCCCCATGATCACTTCTGATCTTTAAGATCTTGAGACTCTTCTCATTTTGTACTTGTGTGCAAAAGATGGTAAACACATCATATGCATCATCTTTCACTCTAAGAAATTTAACCCAAGTCCATCTACTGTAATCATCAACAATAACAAGTCCATATTTCTTTCCATTGATTGAGGTTGTACTTACAGGACCAAATAAATCAATGTGAAGCAGTTCAAGAGGTCTTGAGGTAGAGACAATGTTTTTAGGTTTAAAGGAGGTTTTTGAAATCTTTCCAATTTGACATGGACCACACAGAGCATCTGAATGATAATTAAGATTGGGTAGGCCTTTAACAAAGCTCAGTTTGCTAAGCTTAGAGATTAATCTCCAGTTAGCATGACGTAAGCGTTGGTGCCAGACCCATTTCTCATCATTCAAAGATAGAAGACAAACTATCTTTTGCTCTGAGAGTTCTGACAAATTAATTTTATAAACATTGCCTTTCCTTAAGCCTCTGAACACTACAGACTCATCAGACTCTCTGATTACAGTACATGCATCTTTATTAAACTTAACAACAAATCCACTATCACAAAATTGCCTAATGCTTAGAAGATTATGTTTGAGGCCATCAACTAACCAAACATCTTTGATAGAGAGAGAAGAATTACCAACTGTACCCGTACCAGTGATCTTCCCTTTTTGGTTTCCTCCAAATCCCACAGTTCCTCCCTCTTTCAGAGTCAGGGTTTGGAACATATGCTTGTCTCCTGTCATATGTCGTGAGCAGTCACTGTCCAGGTACCAAGAATGCTGCTCTGGCCTTCTTTGAGTGCAGATCTGCTGTAAAGACAATCTCAGACTTTGGTACCCATACTTTTATGGGTCCTTTAGAGTTAGTTCTCATTACCTTAGGTTGTTTTTGTTTATAAGGCCTATCAGGAGCTCTAGAGTTATTGAAGCATTTTGAAAAGCTTTTAGGCTTTGTATAACTCTTGGGCTTAGCTTTAGAATATACCAGAGTTTTATTCATTTTGACATTGGTCTGAGGTTTGGAGATCATAGGCTCTGAAGGTTTCAGAGTCTGAGACTTCTTGACTTCTGACACAATTATTTTTTCAGGTTCTGGTATAACTATTGCTTCTGATTGGCTTTTAACAAATACAGCCTTAGGTTTTAAATCATCACTGTTAGAAGGTTTAGAAAATAATGGATTATCTTTAAAACGAGAAAATCCAAGACCTTCACCTCTGCTTCTACTAACATGGTATATTAAGGAAGCTATCTTACTTCTCTTCATGCCATTTATAAGGAATTCTTCCAGAACAAATTCATGTTCTGGAGGAACCTTATCATCATAAACATAATGAGTTTCCATAAATGAGTTTCTACTTCTTAGAGACTCATTTTCTTCAACTATTATGTTCATTTTCTCAATCAGGTTATTGTAAGCCTTTTTCAAGACCTTACATTCACCTGCCTTTTTAGTGAGTATTTTTAAGGCATCTTTAAGAGAATCTACTAATTCAGTTCTAGATAGTTTGGCAATTACCTCTTCCTCATCTTCAAAGTCTGATTCTGCTTCAGAGTCTTCTCTGTCAGAGGTAGTTGCCATCAGTGCCAGATTTGCTTCCTCATCACCATCTGAGTCTGAGTCTTTGTCAAGATCTTCCCATGTTGCCAGAAAGCTCTTCTTGACTTTACTCTTATATCTTTCCTTGCTAGAGCTTTGCTTTGATGATCTACCTTTGTTTTCTGGACAATCAGCAATGAAATGACCAGGCTTGTTGCATTTGAAACACTTGCTTTGATCTTCCTTCTTGTCTTTAGCAGCACTAAGTCTCTTGGAAGATCCTCCAAACTTCCCTGCATATTTCTTGCTTCGTTTTGCCCATTGTGAAACCTTAGCAGCCATCAGCACCATCTCTTCTTCATCATCAGATCCAACTTCTTGACCCTCTTCAGAAGCCTCATCTTCAGATTCTATAATCTTAGCTTTCAGAGCCTTTGATGAGCTCTTAGAGCTTAAGGCTATCCCTTTCATCTTCTTGGTTGATTCATCAGTAATTAGTTCCATCTCATGACTCTTTAATGAACTGATTAAGCTTTCAAGGGATACAGTATCCAAATCCTTAGACTCTTGAAAAGCAGTCACCTTAGGTCTCCATTTTGGTGGTAGGCTTCTGAGTACCTTTCTCACATGATCAGCTTCTGTATAACTTTTGTTTAATACTTGAAGTCCAGAGACTAAAATTTGAAACCGTGAAAACATAGTTTCAATGTCCTCTCCATCCTTCATCTTAAACAACTCATACTGATGTACCAACAAGTTAGCCTTTGCCTCCTTAACTTGTTTGTTGCCCTCATACTTGGATTTTAAGGAATCCCAAATAGACTTTGCGGTTCTTTTATCTCCAATTTTAAGGTACTCATCATGTGAGATAGCATTAGTCATCATTCCTTTTACAGAGTGATGCTTCTTGTACTCTAGCTTTTGAGTAGGTGTAAAAGCTTTCCTGTTCTGAGAACTGACTACTCCTTCTAAGTCCATGTTTTCAAAGTTAACTCCATCTTCTACCATGTCCCATAAATCACAATCAATACTCATGATATAGCTATACATATTGGTTTTCCAGAAAGGGTAGCTAGTCTCAGTTCCGTTGAAGAAAGGAACCTTATCAGATGCCCTTCTTTGACGAGAGTTTGAGTCATAGTCGAAAGGAACCTCATTTAAGTTCTTCTCAGCAGACATGTTTTTCCTCCTGGATCTTTACTGTTTCACTATAAGGTGAGTTAGGCAACAGACCTAGCTCCTGATACCAATTGAAGGTGGAAAAACACAAGAAAGGGGGGGGGGGGGGGGGGGGGTTGAATTGTGTTTTAAAAATTAAAACTTTTTACCAAATAAAACTAAGTTTGCAGCGGATATAAACACAAAGTAAAAGATGGGTGCTGAGAGAGAGAGAAAGAGACACAGAAATTTATACTGGTTCCTCTCACAAAACGAGAGTACGTCCAGTCCCCTTGCACTTCCAAGGGCTTCTACTAAATCTTATAAGATTACAAGATGCTCAAGCACAATAGCAAGAGACTTCTCAAATGCTCAAGTTACAACTAACAAGAGGCTTCTCAAATGCTCAAGTTACACTTAACAAGAGACTTCTCAAATGCTCAAGTTACAATTAACAAGAGACTTCTCAAACACACTTAATACTAAGAATGAATGTTTTAGGGAACACTTGATATACTATCAGAGGTGTTTACAAAATACAACACAAATTGCTTTAAGACTTTGAATGACAGATAGAAGAATAATGTCAGAATGCTTCAGAGCCTTAAACGCAGTAATAGAACGGTAGTCATTTCTTCCATTTGAGTCTTCTATTTATACTACAATGGAGAGTGATGACCGTTGCAGAGAGATAAGATGCAAGCTGGAATTTGCTCGTACAATTGATAGCTGTACATTGCCTTCTTTGGCAAGGAAATCCAATTCCACTACCTTGCTATTTGAATTATCACTCATCCATTTTGAGTAATAATAGTACGATAGTACGATCCTCAATTGCGCTCCACTTATGGAAAGAATTGCAGGAGGCTTTGGGAACAAAACTGAGATTGAGCTCTGCTTATCATCCTCAGACAGACGGACAGACTGAGAGGACCATTCAGACCTTAGAGGACATGTTGAGGGCTTGTGTTTTAGATGATCAGAGGAGTTGGGACAAATTGTTACCACTTGTTGAATTCACCTATAACAACAGCTTCCACGCGAGCATTGGAATGGCACCATACGAGGCTCTATATGGACGCAAGTGCCAGACCCCATTATGTTGGTATAAGGATGGAGAGAGCACATTAGTAGGACCTGAATTGGTACAACAGACAACTGAGAAGGTCAGGTTAATTCAGGAACGAATGAAGATAGCATAAAGCCGGCAAAAGAGTTACGCAGATCAGCGAAGGAGGCCTCTGGAGTTTCAGGAAGGTGATCATGTGTTTTTGAGGGTGACACCTACGACTGGTGTGGGAAGAGCATTGAAGTCAAAGAAACTTACACCTAAATTTATTGGACCATACCAGATCCTTAAGCGTGTAGGTTCTGTAGCGTACGAGATTGCATTGCCCCCAAATTTGGCCAACCTTCACAGTGTGTTCCATGTGTCCCAGTTGAGAAAGTACATGGCTGACCCTTCACATGTTATCACACCAGACGCTATTCAGTTGAAGGAAAATCTTTCATTTGAGGTCCCACCGATGAGCATTGGAGAACGATCAACCAAACTTTTGAGAGGCAAAGAGGTCCGGGTAAAGTTTCCTCATTTGATCCTCTCTGTTTTAAGGGGGTGAGTATTGTAAGACCCTCTATTTTTATTAGAAACTACAACGTTATTTATCCTAGTTACTTGCATAATTTGATTATTTTAGTTGGTCTGCAATAATAATAATAAAATAAATTATCAATGGAATATGTATTTTTATCAATATTTGATGCTATTATAGGGCCATCATGGTGATTAATGAAAGAGTCATATATGTGTACGTAGAAGTAGATATATAGGAGTTATGATGGAAGTCAAATAGATAAGTGTAGATCATCATAATCATCATTCATATAAACCACAAGTCACTCAAATAATGGGATTATGAAAGACTAGAGAAAACAATGGTTTCCCTTCCCTTTTATGAAACGCATCAAACTATACTACTTCCTCTGTCATTATTTTTTTGGTTCCTATTCCTCTACCAATTCACCCCATGATCTTCCTTTTCTCTCAACAATCAACTCTATAAATAGCCACCAACTCATGATTCTCTCAAGTACCACTCAGAGTATCACTTTCTCTTCTTAATCACACCTCTCTTGGTAATTTCAATGCTGCAAAAACTCTTAGCTGTAAAGAAGCCTTAAACCGCTGATCGGACGATTAGTAGTAGAATCTTCAAAATCAAACGTCATCGGAAAGGAAAGCACTCAAAGGTAAGGGCTATATTCCGGTACAATCATGTAGGTCATAGAATCATAGAGTAAGTTAGTGGTAGAATTCTTATCTAATAAGAGATAAAAACTATAGTACACATAAATAAAATAATGCTATTATATTTCTTGAGGCATATATGCATGTTTAATTGTTATATAATTCATTTGTACGTGTTATTTAAATGAAATTTGTTATGATTGGTTTTGTTTGATGAGTTATGAGCTACTGTTTGTGTGCTGCACATGTTGTGAAAGAAATATGGCTATTTTAATTACTTGTTAACTAATTGCTTATGTAGAAGTGGTCTTTGGTAAACTTACCATTGTTGTGATAGTTTAATGGGAATTGTAGTATAAATAAGGTAATGAGAATATGGTTTTATAATCTCTGTCATGACTCTTAAGGTGACTGCAAGTTCATAATTTGTGTAATATTTAAGTTGCTGATTGGCTTGAGAAACTGATAATTTGTAGTCTGTGCCAGAAAGTGCACTAACTGATATATGTGGAGATAGTTTCAATAGAGAACTTGTTGTACATGCTATATATTAACTTGGTAGAAAATGTGTCAGTGGTGATTTTAATAGAAAATATTCTAATGAAGCATAGCATGCATGTAGTAGTGGTCATAAGTGCCAAATGGGGCGATTTGTTACTATGTGCCAATTGGGGCGATTTTATTAGTAACTGCCAAATGGGGCGATTTGTTTTCTAGGTGCCAAATGGGGCGAATACGCTACTTGGGGCGTTAAATTCCAAGTGCCAAATGGGGCGATATCCGGATCATGGTCTAGTTGCATCTCATGCATTAACTGATTAATTATGAGTCCTAATTTAATTTATTTTATTAACAATAATTTGGTTAATTGCAAGTTCTGAATTATTATTTTATTTGTGATATTTGGCTTTTACCTTTTATGTGGTGAGTATTCGACTATCCTTCTTATTTTATGTTTTTATGTTCTATATGATTGTATTTTTGTGGTTTAGGAATATTGACCCTTGCACCTAACATTTTAGGTACTCAAGGAGGAAGCTGTGATTTAATGTGATGCTTGAAGCGCGGGGAAAAACTGGGTTTTTGCAAGTTTAATATTTTATGTAACAAATAAGCCGTTGCGGCACACTACTTTTATTTTCTTTAACAGTTAAACCTGTTTTGAAATGCGGATATGAATTTTCGAACTACCGCTTAATTTCAATTTAATTAAATTATATTTCCTTTGAAAATTTTGATCCAGTTATTATTATATAATTTTTATATAGAAAAATATATAGCCGTTTTTAAAAGATCCAAAACATTTTTAGATGATATCTTGGATAAAATCCGGGATGTTACATTAACGTTGTACCAACGAATATTCCTTCTTGTGGATGTGACAGAGCCTCAAAGTAGATTGTTCTTCAATCATTGATTCTGATTCTGTCAGTTCTTGAGTGATGTCATAGCTTCTTAAGGTCTTCAGTTTCTGAACCTCTCAGAGTCTAGCTTTTGGTCCTCAGAAGCACTATCTTCAGCACGCAAAATTTAAGTTTCTGATGAACAGCGATACGCTTTCAGAGCTTCATAGCTTGGCTTCTCTCTTGTTATTCATAGTGCTTCTCAATGAATTTTAACTTATAATTCTGCACACTAGAATAATCATTAGTAATACCAATTGCAATTTTAATACTTTGTTATCATCAAAACCACTTAAAAACTTAGAGGTTTATGTCAGACCCACTTTGTTCCAACAATCTCTTCCACCATTAAAACAAGGATGCTGTTAAGTACTCCCTCCCCGTCCCATATTATAAGAAAAAAAAAATTTATTTTTTCTTGTCCCAAATTATAAGCAAAAACAACTTATTTTCATCATTTCCAAGATTTATTTTTACTTACTTTCATAAAATTTAATACAAATTGAATTTAATTTACTCTCTCTCTCTTCTTTTCTATATAATCAATAACCAATAAAAAATGTTCTTACATCTTCCCATATAACTTATTTCAAGGAAAACACAAAAAATCATACTTCAAATTATCACCTTTTACTTTTTTTAATAAATGTGAAATTTTTTTTTTTTGCTTACAATATGGGACGGAGGGAGTAGTTATTGTCTAAAAGGGATATAAAATGATCAGTCTGAAGTAGTTTATGATAGCATTACTCTAAATACCTAACAATTTGACTGAGATAAAAAACAGTCGTTGCATATATGTAGAGACTCCTGATAGTATGTATTTATCATCACTTGATTATAGAGCATGCCTAGTTTGATTATCGGTACGTTTGTTTTAGATTTTTTTAAGAGAAAATTTATTTATTTCTTAAAGAAATCCATTTTGTAATTTTGATAGTGTTTGTTATAGATTTTTTATAAAAATCATTTTCAAAAAAAAAATCATTTTTAACCCTAAAATGAAAAGCTATTTCTAATAGCTTTTCAAAAATATAATTTTTTAAAAAAAAGGAACCTAAGTGTAGGAACTTCCTATTTAAAAAAAATAGATTTTTATGATTGTGAACAAACACTAAATAGCTTTAGATTTTCTTAAAAATCTCTAGATTTTTTTTAAAAAAAAATCATTTTTTTAAAGCTTAAACGACCCTATATCATCTCAACAAAAGTGCAGCATGCCTACTTGATTATACAGCCTGTTAGAATCCTACATTGTTAAATTAGTATGTATTTATCATCACAGAAAACATTCAACTTGATAGAAAATGTTCCTAGTAAATCTTAATCCTAATAATAACTATCCTCATAAACCTTGAGAGCTAAAAGTTGAAACTTAAGCCACACAAATACAACTAATAATTTGTTCATTAGCTTTTCTTATAAATTACTATCTGAGCACGCCACTTTTCTGCCTTGACACCAATGTTCTGAATCATTCCGGTAGTTAAATCAAGACAAGCTAGTTCACCATCATTATTTCTGAAAAATATATTACCCTCTTTACCTGCTCCGATAGGATGGTCGTGCAAGACAGGGTCTAACGTCAAAGAGTTTAATCCATGATTCCATGACACCAAGTTCACCCAAAATTGATATTGATAAAATGATCACGAACTGTTGGCCCATTCGAAATCTAGATCATGTAACAGCAAATTACTTTTTTATTTCTTTCGAAAATCATGAGATTTCAAAATCAAGCCAGATAGGGAAACAACCTTGAAGAGGAGGAAAATCATGAATCTGGGGAGAATGTCTAATAGAGTGTGGAGGAAGTATTATAGTCACAAGTAACTTATTCAAAGAGTTTGACAGTTAATATTAGTAAGAAGGAATAATATAATAACACATTCATAAGATAGTATGAATGAATGGCTACTTACCCTTGTATGATTTTTATGTTATAAATATGGTTTTACACCCTACAATTATCTCATAGGGACTAAAACTATAAAAACACTATAATTGTAGGGACTACAATCATATTTAATCTTTAAATCGACGTACTCTCAGCAGCAATAAGAAGGATGTTGTTTTCCAAATGACAAGTCATATAACACTGCTACCACCAACCATATATCTAAAAGGAAACTTTAAGCTCAATTTGTATAGCAGCTAGCACTTGGACACAAAATTTTGACTATAAAACAAAAAAATTAATTTGTGTTCTGTTAAATGAAGATATGCTGACACAGCCTGAAAGTCATAACAGTTTTGTCTCCTTGATTTCACATTCCACTGCTTGATGATTTATATTCCCACAGTGCAGAAGACTTTGATTAATCTCTTTATATATATAGAGATTGATTTCAATAACCAGGATATGTATGTAATGCAGGTTTCAGAAGTGATCACCAACAACCATGTCATTCAATCCAGCACAAAGTTAGGATACACCTGCATAACAAGATTGTCGTCACAGTCAATAAAAACCTCGACGCCAAATAAGACGGTGAAAACAGCATAGTGGTCCACATTAACGTCATGTTGCAAACAGAGAAGTGAATAAGGTAGTTTAGCCCCAAATATTAGAAAAAAACTTTTGATGCTTAGTAGAACCCGGAAACTTTTGTTCTATAATGAATAGAATCCAGATTTAGGGTGTAATACTTGCCATTTGTTCTATAATGAATTTACCTTGGCTTTTGCTCTATCAGTTTATCAAGTAGCTTAGATTCTATTTTAGGGTTAATTTTTATTTTGATTAGTTACTCTCCGGTTTTGTTTTCCCATTTGGTTATAATTAGTAATCTCTCTGGTTCTTATTATAAGAAAAAGTTTACTTTTTAGGTTCATAGAATGTAAGATGTATCTAGTCTATAATATGGACCAGAAACATGAAACGTTCTATGAGCCTAAAAAGTAAATTTTTTCATATAATAAGGACCAGAGGGCGTAGTAGTTTATGAATAGCGGTCACATTGTCTTTATTTTCTTTCTCGTCCGTCATTTTTTATCTAAAAGCCTAAAATTTCAACATAGTATCGAATCAGAGCCAACATCTAACCTATTCCATCAATGTTCCATTGCTGAGTTCCCTGAAGTTTATAACCATGTTGCTTAAACAACCCTTATTCAGTACTGTTTCTTTCTCCTCTCACCTGACATACAACTTATGAAAGCGTTTGCGATCCATTCTGCAATCTTGTCGAAAATGCAGCTTGCCCTTATGAGTTATGACTATCCAAGATACACCCTGGCCTCGCAACAGTTTCAGAGAAATCAAACAAGTCCTACAACTATCTAAGATTAAAGTCTAGTCCCATGGCAATGCCAAAGAATCAGTGTGGCCCCAGTTAGAGAAAAATGTATATCTTACCATAATCATTTTAATATCAAACCATAATCATATTATAAACCATTATTTTCTTTGTCTCCCCTCCTCCTTTATCTAAAACACTAACTTAACATGTTCACTTCTATTATAATCCCAAATCTATAATTGTAACTCATGAAAGTGAAAATCAAAATCCGATTACAGTCAATCCTATAAAGCAACATTAAGGCTATATTAGCCATTAATATGAGATTGAACTGTCATGCAATCCTTTGTGTTTAATCAAAGTATCGAGTTTCGTAATCATAAGAAATACATGGTCAAGTAAATTTGCTTTGCTCCTAAAAGCATGTTACTAAAACTGCAAATATGTATCTTATCTCTTGCATTGACTTAAGAATTTAAACTTAATTCTAATATACAAATTTCAACAATTCATTTTTCTTAAAATATTTTAGTCAAATGGAAAATCAAGATCACTTCAGTTAGAATATATATATCTAGATCAAAGGTGGAAAGTACCTAGGTTAATGTTCACCAATAATCCCGGCAAGAGCAAAGCCCATTTTTAAAATGGTGGAACCTTTTAGCATCTCGGATGATGAGTTCTCTACCAACAAGGTCAGAAATAATCTTCAGTGCAGTATGACAATCACCACAAACACGGAGATTCTTAATTATTCTAATAGGAGAACGAGCAGAACTGTTAAGGAGACCATAAGCAACAGCAAGTCTCTCGCTGTGGGCAAGGAGAGCATCTTCTTTACCCTCTTGGTCTATGTCATGCAACACAAATCTCGTCTCTGCAATATAACCAGCTTCTTTCATTTGGACCCTCAAACCTCTAAGCAAAGCATATATTTTGTCATTTTCTGGATGGGAAGTATCTCCTGCTCGATATTCATGGATTCGACTCCTAACTTCTAGAAGATTCTTGCTTGCTAATTTGTTCGGCACTTTGTTTTTTATTAAGTCTGAAGTTTCTCCAAGTAAAAGGCCAACTTTTGATTTCTCATTCAAACGAGACGGATCCAACTTTTCAACTAGTTCAGCACAACGATCCCCCAACTCGGTGTTTCCATGAACTCTGGAACTATTCATCAAAGTCTCCCATACCTCTACACTTGGTTCCAATGGCATCTTTTCAACGAATGCCAAAGCTTCATCAAGATGCCCAATACTACCAATCATGTCTACTAGACTGACATAATGCGCCATAGTTGGTACAATGCCATAGTCCCTGGTCATGGATTCAAAGTGCAGCATTCCCTCATCAATATCTCCCAACATGCTGCATGTACCAAAAACCCCAATAAACATTTGACCATCGGGTTTCAGTCCCGACTCTTTAAATTGAGTAAATATATCAATTGAATCTTCCGCAAACCCATTCTTAGCAAGTTGTGTTATCATAGTATACCACGTAGTCAAATCACACTCAGGCATGTTCTTGAATACATTGACCGCATCATCGACAGACCCACATTCAAAATACATCTCCAATATTTTATTGTGTGTGCTGACTTTGAGAGGTGATAAATGTTGCAAAGCATGTTTGTGTACAACTTTTGCCTCTTCAAGAGACTTAGCCTTCCCACATTGGTGCATTAATTGTAAACAACGATTCAAATCCACACAAATATGAAGCTTTTCCAACACTTGCAAAACTTCAACTGCTTCCTTCACTTTACCTTCCATGCAAAAACCATCTAGCTCCTCAATTGTACCTCTATATGGACTATCATTAGATGCATCGACCGATTGACCATCTGGTTTTGCATTACTGAATAGAGGAGGTCCAACTGTTGATTTTTGTGCAGTATTCAAATTTGGTGGATACCGACCATCTAGATTATGTTGAGATTGTCCATAAGAAGAGTTTTGAGTATTCAAATTTGGTGCCTGCTGAATACGTCCGATGTTTTGAGTATTCAAATTTGGTGGCTGCTGAAAATGACCGATGTTTTGAGTATTCAAATTTGGTGCCTGCTGAAAACGACCCATGTTTTGAGTATTTAAATTTGGTGCCTGCTGAAAACGACCCATGTTTTGAGTATTTAAATTTGGTGCCTGCTGAAAACGACCCATGTTTTGAGCAAGGTTCCCTTTCTGATGTCCTTCATACTCTAAAGGCCTAGGTGAACTATATGAATTGGGATAATTCATCTTTTCTCCAGATTCTAGTGTCCAATTATGTCTCTCAAAAGAACCATTAGGATGCATTCCAATGCCCCTTGAATTATCAACACTTACCCCAACTTTATGTTGCATTTGGAAGTTTCTTTGACCAAATTCCCCATTGACACTTCCGTTATGCTCTGCCAAATTATTTTGAATTACATTCTGGCTGATATTTACATTTCCTCCACCCGCAGTTTGACCAGCTCCATAAGAAACTTGCTCTGAACTAGGATGATTATTACGATAAGATCCACTTCCATTTTGCTGATAAAATCCAGCTTGATTTTGCTTGTAACCTGAAGAACCATCTGCTTGGTAACCACCAGAATATTGAGATTCCCACCTTTCAGCAGTAATGGACATAGCCCTTAACGTATTGCGGCCTTTGATACAATTCACAACATCGTGCGAACAGCATCCGTTGCACAACCTCAAAAGAGAACTAACGGTAACTGTTGATGATTTCTTTAAAGACAACATTAGTCACTTAGCATAATCTGAGGAAAGACAAATTGGGAAAAAGAAAAAAAAGAGTCGGTCCATTTTGTCAATGAAAGTAACAAATTTCAGTAAAATTCAACAAACAGATTGTACCATAAAAGAACTAGTTCACAACCATTATGACTGAAAATTGATCAAAGAATACAGCGAACAAAATATAAGAACATTGTGAATTCAATTCTATAGTTTCTACTCGGCCAATTGCTTTCTTCATATAATGATGCATACATATACTAACCAGTATAACAGGCTGGCTGGCCCATGTGAAAAGCTACATCATGTATTTCTATTCTCCTATAAATTACTTTTTTTTTTTTTTTGAAATATAAATTACTTATTGTTGTAAGGTGAAACAATAACTTTAATATTAATCTTTTGAGTAACAATTAAATGAAAATATTTTCTCATATACACTCAGAAGAAAATAAAATTTCAATTAGAGAAATTTTTATTGTGTATAAACTATAAACAAGAGAATGTACATACATACTCAAATAAAAATACTCCAACACTATCCAATTTCTTAACAGGTCTAATATGTAAAATAGGCTTCTACTTAGAATGAGAGGAAAATAGCTTATGAAGCCCTGACATATACATGGACACCAGACACAACACCATCACAAATAATAATTCAAAAAAGAAGGAAAATAGCATGTATTGGACACCAAACACGCCTTTAATGTCAATCGCCAATGGCGGAAAATAGTATATTGTTAAAATTCCGGTACATGATAGTGCTTGTAACACAAAATGAATTTATTTGGTTCATTTTATCCTTCAAAGGACATTCCTGAGGTGAGCCTTTCTCTAGAAGCCTGCTTGTCCGGCTGATATATATGTAGATCAGACACGGAACTTTGCTCACAGTTTTACTTAGGATTTTGGTAACTGTGAAATCCACTTGGCACAATTGGCCTTATTTATTGTACATATACATATTCTTATACTTAGATTTATATCCAATGCAATTGATTAAATATTATAGCTTTACACTTTAAGTGCATTTTGATCAACTGAAACTATAGAGTATATTTAGCGACTAATCTTTAGAACAGATATTACTATTTTGAGAATTCTCTTGCTATTTCTTTAGAGGTTTTATCGATAAAAATCCCACTTTAATTTACGGTGTTAGTTTTCCTAAATTTTGAAACTAAATCTAAACTTTAATAAGGGAATTTATTATGACGGCAGGTCCAAATGTAACTTAATTTTCCTTTACTAGTTCTTAATACTGGAACAGCAAGGATGCTATTCCACAACTATGCTAAATTTAATTCTTTGAAAGGCGTATGCCTTATACTTAAGACAGCCTCAGGTACCCGCAATTCTATCAAACCAGACAGTTCGATAGCATACTTCACAGTCCATTATTATATTATTCCCTAGTATCCAAAACTAACTTAATTAACCATTGTCAGCTAACCTATGGTATCAAAATTGAAGATAAGCTATGTAATTATTTTATCCACCTAAAAAATTATATCACTACATTAATTATTATTATTATTTCTATTTTTCTTATACAGCCCCTAGTTTATAGTAATTTTACTAAAGAGGAAAAAGGGAAATTTTCTAGCTTCCTCTTGATCAACTAAAATAACTAGCTAAACTAATTTCTATAGTCTCGAATCAATATTAACAAAGTAATAAGCATTGGGGAACAATTCTAGCTTATTGCACAATTTCTATTAACTAATTAAAATAATTATTCATACTATCTCATTCCAAATTCATAAACCAACTAAGAACTAGAATTTCAACTACTTTTATGTAATGAATCAAATTCATTATACAATAGCTGAACTTGTTTCAAGGTGGGTTCTAACCTAAAGGAACTCACCACTTCAATTGATGATAGAGTTGAAATTTGTTGAAGAAGGTAGAATTCAAGCTTCTCCTAATTTTTCCCTTGTTTCAACCAAATCCCAATTCCTCTTGGAATGGAACAACTTTGAATTTAGGGTTTTTGAAGGTGTAGATTTGGTGATGTATAGAGAGGGAAAGAAATCAAATTTTGTCTTTCCTCTTGGTCTAATAAAGTGAATTTGTATGTAAAACCACACATGAAATGACAATGAAGGATTTGGGAAAAAATTCTTTTAAGAAGGGTTTTGCGTTTCGGTGGACAGAAGTAGAAGGGCGAAGAAATGAGTGAAATTGACTCTGTAAGTTTAATTGAGATTGAAAATCATATATGCAGTGTTTTCAATAAGTGAGATGGGAGAACTTTACACATCAAACGAGTACTCCGAAAATGGTGAAGTACCCGTACCGGGTACATGTATGGTACTCGCTGGGTACTTACAAATCCAAATCTAGTTTTATTTGGTTGATTTGGGTGGGGGGATACGGCAAAAATGTGCAAGTGGTAGAAAAATAGCATAAAACATTTTCATTTTTTATTACATATTAATTATTTATCTCGCTTTTGATGAAAATAGTTGAGACGGTGGACAAATTCACTCAAAACATAATTATTTTGATGTTATGTATTAACTTACCCGTACCTTAAATATTTTAAAGATGCCGTATCCCGTACCAGTACCCGTATCGGGTACCGTACCCGTACCTAATTAACGGATTAGAACATGACAGCCCCCACCCCCCAATTAAGAATCTCAAATTATCACAATAAAACACAAACTAAACAATTACCATTTAAGATATGACATGATAAAAAAACACAAATTCTAATCCAAATCAAAACTAAGGTTTATGTCTGTCTCTCAAACAGAACTAATTTTGTTGAAAAACAATCCTATGAGATACACTTTGCAATATACAGAATCAACACATTTTGTATCATCTAATAAGAGCTTCGAAATATACAGAATCAACATATTTTGAAACAAAATCACTAAAAAATGGAAAAGGGTCAAAGCTAAATCGAACTGAAAGAACAATTTTGAAGCAAACCCATGAAGAATCAATACATAACTAACCAAAAAAAAACTCACAATTAAAAATGAAAAGCAAACCCATGAAGATTCAAAGATAAGAAGATACTAACTGGTTTGTGATGGGGCTGCTGCTGAGAAGAAGAAGATGGTGCGGCTGTGCAGTTGCGTTTCCGGTGGGGCTGCGGCTGAGAAGAAGCGGCGGTGCGGGTGAGAAGATGGTGCGTTTGATGTTTTTTGTGTTTCTGTGTTTTCTGCTTACGTTAGGTTTGCTTGTTTCTCGGTCCAAAATGAGGCCCAAGAGGGGGCAAGAATTTTTAATAAGAAAAAAGTTTTAATTATTATCTATAAAGTCCCAATACTTTAAAAATGGTGAAGTGAAGTATCGCGTCCGATACGTATTCGATACCGATACTCGTTCGATACGTCTTGATACTCGTATTGGAAAAGTATCGGTTAAATCTTTATTTTTAAATAAAAAATAATATCTATACAATCCGTGTTTTTCAGTGAATATCAAATTATTATGTTGTTACACAGATAACTATGTCTTTTTTTGGATAGTACTGATGATGTTTTTTGGGATAGTACTGATGATGTCATTTTTGAATAATACTTAACTTAAGATGTATAACTTAAGATGTATTGGTGAACATTATTTTCGGAGACAATATTAATGAAGCTCAAATACTTAACTTAGTATTAATGATGTTAATTTATTATCATTAGTATTTTTTTGTCACTGTTCTGAAGTCAATATGGTGTCCTACTAACAGGTTGTGAAGCATTTGAGCTTGTCCCAAAATTCTGGTATAAGAATAGATGTTTTATGCTTTTAATTGGTCAACTACATGGGCTATATAATTGTCTGCTATTGCTACAAGATGGGCTTGTTGAAGAGGCTTGATGTCATGACTATTATGTGTCTTTAGAGCTATTATGTGTCTTTAGTTAGGATTGAAGAGCCCTTGTATATGTTGATTGTTGAGCCTCAAACAGTTTTGCTCTGTGCAAGCTTAGTGGTTTGTTTGTACTATTTGTACAATGAACTATTGACGTTTATAATAATAAAAATGGCTAAACTGTTCATTTGGTCCCTTACGTTTATTTTAAATTTGAATCAAGTCCCTTACGTTTTAAAAGTTCCATTTTGGTCCCTCACGTTATAACCATTTGCGTTAGTTATTCCCTTCCGTCAAATTTCTCACTGACGCCGTTTGAACAGTACACGTGGCAGACAGACTTGTACAGGTGGACGTTAGTAATATGCTGACTGAATAGTTTTTTTCTTAATTAAAAATAATAGATCAAATATATAAAAAAATTTGCCCCAATCATAAAATTAGGGTTTTCTTCTTCTTCAACCAAGAGAATCGCAACTCTCAACCAAGAGAATCACATACGACAAACAAACAAACAAACAGAGAAATAGAGAAACAGAGAATCGCACCAGAGAACACGAAGAACACGAAGAAGAAAAACGTACCTTCAGTACCGGAATCGAACAGAGAATCACACACAGAGAAGAATCGAACTTGTATCGGAATCGCACACCTTCAGTATCGCACTTGATTCAGAATGGCAAACATTTCTTCTATTTGTGAAATCGCACTTCGGAATCGCAAACCCTAATCCCTTCTTCTATTTTTACGTTTATTTACTTTTTTTCCTTTTAATTACTGTTTCCTTTTTTAAATTTTAATTTCCTTTTACTTATTGTTTCTTTTTTTTAATTTTAATTAATAAATATTTAAACAGTCAGCATCACATATGGCACTACACATGTCAATATTAACGTCCACCTGTACAAGTCCGTCTGCCACGTGTACTGTTCAAACGGCGTCAGTGAGAAATTTGACGGAGGGGACTAACTAACGCAAACGGTTATAACGTGAGGGACCAAAATGGAACTTTTAAAACGTAAGGGACCTGATTCAAACCTAAAATAAACGTAAGGTGTAACACCCTTATTAGAATAATTAGGATTTTAAGCTTATTTATTATTTATGTGTTTGATTATTTATTTGAATGACATGATTATTTGTTTGAATTATATGGTTATTGTGCTTAGGAGGAGTTAAGGGTATTCTAGTAAACACATAGAATTAATTAGACTAAGTGGAGAATAATTAGTTAACTAATTAGTTTGAAGTTAATTAATTAGTAATTGAGGAAGTTAGTAGAGTGAGGTGGAATTGGTAAGTTAGTTTGGTCATAACTAGAGCTAGCAACCTAATGGGTCAAGCCCAATGTTAATTAAGTGAGTGGGAGGATAGAATTGGTATTTCAACTAAAATTGAATTAGACCTAAGAGAGAGGGGAGAGCTAGAGTTCTCATAACTCACTCATTTTCATTCTAAGGAGGTAGAAAGAGAAAAACTTAGAAGAGCAAGCTTGAAGAGGGTAGAAGGGATTCAAGTGTAGAGCTAGAAGTTAAAGCTTCAATCAAGAGGTAAGAGAGTAGTATTTCATTCTAGAGTGATCAAGAGAAAGGGAGAAAATCTATTTTCTCCAACCCCAACTTCTCTCACTCTTTTCTCTTTGAAGGGGGGATAACTTTGATTAAGAAAAATGATAACTTTAGGGATGTTAGAATCTATTATTAATGTCTGAATCATGCTACACGAATTTGGGATAATAAATATGGGAATGTGTAGATGTTTGTAAGGAATTTATGTGTTAATATGAGTTTTTGAAATGTTATGCAAAAATCTATGGATTCTCATCTTTTGATGTTTGATCATGTTTTAGACTGTACTTTCATGTTGTATTTGATCATAAACCCTTAAAGTTGGAACCTTTAATCTTTGAAAGTGAGAAAAATGATATTTTTATGGGTTGTTGTATGAAACCCGCGAACAGGGGTCATTTTCTGGGCATAATCGCCCAGCGACCACTATTGTCGCTGGAGCGAGGATTCATGTGTTCTTCGCGAAACCAAGAAAATCCATGTGGTCGCCCAGCGACCATTAGCGACCCCCAGCGACCAGCTGTCGCCAGGTCTCGCTCTGAGCGATGACCACTCTGCCTTTTTCCACTTTTTCGTCGCTGGATCATCGCTGGTAGTCGCCCAGTGACCATGACCTGTTTTAAGGATTTTCCTTGAGTTGTAGGATGAGAATGAGAGTATAAAATGTCTTGATTATGATCTTTAATTATAGAATGGCATGATAGCTTATATATGAATGTCTTATTGAAGATAACATGATTGGGTGCTTGAGTTAGTATTGAATCATGAATGAGTAATTGTGATAATGTTATTATTGATTATGTATGCTTGATTACTTGTGAGAATTGTTGAATATGATTTAATCAATGGGATTGTATATCTTCAATTAAGTTATTGAGATATGTTTATGTTGTGATATCCTTATGGGATGAGATGATTAAATTATGTGATTGGTAATCTTGCATACATGCATCATTTTGTATGATGAGTACATACTTTAGAGGGGATCCTAAAGTATGGCAGATATCTTAGTAGCTGCGGTTGACTAAGATATATTTGGAATAAGTTTTCCAATAACTATGAGGTACCACATGCACTTAGGTTTATTACTAGGACGCATTGCACGAATGTGACATTAGATTGCATTAGGAGATGAAGGTGAATAATTATATGAACTATTTGTTAATTGTCATCATTGTGCATCCTTGGTCTTTTGTGATTAATTATGTACTTGATTCATGACTTTGGTTTATATGTATATCGATTGCTCATGTTTATTGCCTATATGATTATGCACCTATTATGAGAGTATTGTATAACTCTTAATTATTTGTATGAAGTTGTATAGTATTGCTTATACTTACGCTTATTTTGGAATGTTATACTAACTCTCTACTTTGTGTTAATTTCTGAATCTTTGGGGGTTCAGAGGTGCAGGGTGAGGACGTATCTCGTGAGGAGTAGCTTTGGTGGTTTGCTTAGCTATTAGTGGTAAGGAGTTAGCATTATGCTTCTCCTAGACTTCTTGCTAGTTTTGGGTTGTAATAATTAGTGCTCTGGTACTTGTAACATCGTGTCGGGTAGTTTATTTCCGTTCTCGATGTATTAAGTATTATTACTTCTATGACCTTGCTTATAACTTATGCATGATTTTCATGTGGGATTACCTTGAGATTGTTGATCTTCGTCAAGGGATTTTTATTCATATGTGGATGAAGACTTATGATGCCATGATACTATAATTATATCTGCTGCTATGTTTTATTGAATTTTTAAAATGATATGTGTTATTATTTAATTGTATACACCTTGATGCTTATACATGTATGTATTTATTTATTTATTTATTAAGTATATGGGTTAGGGTGTTACAATATTGGTATCAGAGCAAGGTCGGTCTATGTAAGATCAACTAGGATAGATTACCCGTATGTAAGACATGTGTAGGGTACACTGTTGATGCATTAGTTCTAACCTTGGTAGGATTCTTTGATGTGTTCAGGTGATGACTACTAATAGAGCAATCGCGGATGCCTTGGCCATGATGGCTAATGCAATGAACCAAGAAGCGGCTAATAGGAATGCGGAAAGAATGGAAAGGGAAGCTAGGAGGGGTAATGAAGTGGAGTCAAGACTTGAGAGATTCTTGAAGAATCAACCAACTACTTTTGCCGGAGGTTTTGACCCGGAAGGTGCTCAAAAATGGATTGAGGATATTGAGAGGATCTTTGCGGCTATGGGATGCACGGAAGAACAAAAGGTTGTGTTGGGTACTTACATGCTAAGGGATGATGCGGACTATTGGTGGAAGCATGCTAGCCTAAGATGTGGAGTTGGTGGAGTAGTGTTGACTTGGACTATGTTTAAAAGGGAGTTCTTGAATAGGTACTTCCCTATGGATGTGAGGAACCGCAAAGTGATTGAATTCATGGAGCTTAAGCAAGGAAACATGACCGTTGCGGAGTATGCCGCCAAGTTTGAGTCTCTTTGTAGGTTTGCACCACACTACAATACTCTTGAGGCCGAACATGACAAGTGTGTGAAGTTTGAAAATGGCCTAAGACCCGAAGTGAAGCATCTTATTGGATTCTCGGAGTTTAGAGATTTTGCTACCTTGGTGACCAAGAGTAGAATTTGTGACGTTGATGGAAGAGCCAAGTCCGATCACTACAAGATGGTTAATGACAAGAAAGGAAAGGATGTGAATCGTGGAAAGCCTTATGACAACAAGGCAAAGAAGAAGGTTGGTGAGAGTAGTGGTAAGAAGCCGGTTGGAAACTATGACAAGGAGAAGGTCACATGCTTTAGGTGTAAGAAGCCCGGTCATAAGTCTTATGAATGCACCGAACCGGTGAGTTGCTACAATTGTGGAGAATTGGGACATAAGAGTCCGGAATGCAAGAAACCTAAGAAGAGTGGAGGAAAGGTCTTTGCTTTGGATGGGGGTGACTCGGGAGCAATGGATAATCTTATCAGAGGTATGTGCTTCATTCATGATACTCCTTTACGTGCCATGATTGATACTGGGGCTACCCATTCTTTTATCTCTTACAACTACATGAAAAGTCTTAATTTGGAAACGTCTGTTATGTCAAGATGTATGGTAATAGAAACACCCGCTAGTGACTCAGTTACTACTAAGCTCTTATGTGTTAATTGTCCAGTAACTATTTTTGGTAGGCATTTTGGTATGGATCTTGTATGTATTCCTTTGAGTAGCATTGATGTGATTTTTGGTATGAACTGGCTTGAGTTTAATCGCGTTCATATCAATTGTTGTACTAAGACGGTAGTTTTCCCTAAGCCGGATGAGGATTTGGAGTTAGATCTTATGGGTAGTAGTGAAGTGACTAAGTCCCTGAAGGAGCATGCAGAGATGTTTGTAATGTTTGCTTCCTTGAAGTTAGGAGGAGAATCGGGAGAGAATCAGTTACCTGTGGTGTGTGAGTTTCCCGATGTATTTCCAGAAGATGTGTCTGATTTGCCACCAGAGAGGGAGGTTGAGTTTAGTATTGAAGTTGTACCTGGTACTAACCCAATTTCTATGGCACCTTATCGAATGTCGACTTCAGAGTTAGATCAGTTGAAGAAACAGTTGGAGGAACTATTGGAAAAGAAGTTTATTAGACCAAGTGTATCGCCTTGGGGTGCACCTGTGCTTTTGGTGAAAAAGAAGGATGGAAAATCAAGTAACGATTAAGAACAGATATCCATTACTGAGGATTGATGATTTGATGGATCAGTTGGTGGGGGCATGTGTGTTTAGTAAGATTGATTTGAGGTCCGGATATCACCAAATTAGAGTTAAGGCGGAAGACATTCCGAAGACTGCTTTTAGAACAAGATATGGTCACTATGAATATTCAGTTATGCCTTTTGGTGTAACCAATGCACCCAGTGTATTTATGGAATATATGAATCGAATCTTTCATTCATATCTAGACAAGTTTGTTGTGGTGTTCATAGATGATATTTTGGTTTACTCGAAGACTGAAGAAGAACATGCGGAACATTTGAGGATAGTATTGAAAGCTTTACAAGAGAAGAAACTCTATGCTAAGTTGTCCAAGTGTGAATTTTGGCTTAAAGAAGTGAGTTTCTTAGGACATGTGATATCTAAGGGAGGGATTGCGGTAGATCCTTCTAAGGTTGATGCGGTGATGAAGTGGGGGACTCCGGAATCGGTTTTTGAGATAAGAAGTTTTCTTGGTTTGGCCGGATACTATCGGAGGTTTATCGAAGGTTTTTCGAAGTTAGCTCTACCTTTAACTCGATTAACTAAGAAGGGACAGGCCTTTGTTTGGGACAATCTTTGTGAAAAGAGTTTTCAAGAGTTGAAGAGGCGTTTGACGTCGGCACCAGTTTTGATTCTACCAAAACCGAATGAGCCCTTTGTTGTGTATTGTGATGCATCCTTGATGGGATTAGGAGGTGTACTTATGCAAAATGGACAAGTAGTTGCTTACGCCTCTAGACAATTGAAAGTGCATGAGAAGAATTATCCAACACATGATCTTGAGTTGGCGGCCGTTGTATTTACTTTGAAGATTTGGAGACACTACTTGTTTGGCTCTAGATTTGAGGTTTTTAGTGATCACAAAAGTTTGAAGTACTTGTTTGACCAAAAGGAATTGAACATGAGACAATGACGTTGGTTAGAATTTTTGAAGGATTATGACTTTGGACTAAGTTACCATCCCGGGAAGGCGAATGTGGTTGCGGATGCTTTGAGTAGGAAGTCTCTACATATATCGTCACTTATGGCAAGAGAATTGGATTTGATCGAACAATTCAGAGATCTCAGTTTAGTGTGTGAAACGACGCCTCATAGTGTCAAGTTAGGAATGTTGAAGCTCACCAATGATTTTCTTGATAAAGTAAAGGAGGGTCAAAGAGGAGATTTGAGTCTAGTGAATCGTCTTGCGTTGATTGATCAAGGGAAGGAAACCGATTTTAAGATTGATGAGAAGGAAGTTATAAGGTTTAGAGATAGAGTTTGTGTGCCTGACTTACCCGAATTAAAGAAAATGATCTTGGAGGAAGGGCATAAGAGTGGATTGAGTATTCACCCCGGAGCAACTAAGATGTATCAAGACTTGAAGAAGTTGTTTTGGTGGCCTTGTATGAAGAAAGGAGTGGCCGAGTTTGTGTATGCTTGTTTAACTTGTCAAAAGTCTAAGGTTGAACATCAAAGACCCTCGGGATTGCTACAACCTATGTTTATACCGGAATGGAAGTGGGATAGCATCTCTATGGACTTTGTGAGTGGTTTACCAAGAACGACAAAAGGAAATGATTCAATTTGGGTTATTGTTGATAGATTGACAAAGTCGGCGCATTTATGTGGATCAAATTGTGATGTTGCATGGGATTCCTTCTAGTATCGTATCGGATAGAGACCCGAGATTTACTTCAAGATTTTGGGAAAGTTTGCAAGAGGCCTTGGGGACTAAGCTAAGAATGAGTTCCGCTTATCACTGACAAACGGATGGACAATCGGAAAGGACTATCCAATCACTTGAAGACTTGTTGAGAGCTTGTGTTTTAGAAGGAGGAGGAAATTGGGATAGTTACTTGCCTTTGATAGAGTTCACTTACAATAATAGCTTTCATGCAAGTATTGGGATGGCACCTTTTGAAGCATTATATGGTAGAAGATGTCGAACCCCTTTGTGTTGGCATGAGTCGGGAGAAAGTGTTGTACTAGGACCGGAGATAGTTCAACAAACCACGGAAAAGATCAAGATGATACAAGAGAAGATTAGAGCATCTCAAAGTAGACAAAAGAGTTACTATGATAAGAAAAGGAAGTGTGTGGAATTCAATGAAGGTGATCATGTGTTCTTGAGGGTATCACCTACTACCGTTGTTGGTAGAGCTTTGAGGTCAAGAAAGTTGACTCCTAGATTTATTGGACCTTACCAAATTCTTGGGAGAGTTGGAAAAGTTGCCTATCGGATTGCCTTGCCACCATCTTTTTCAAATTTACATAATGTGTTTCATGTGTCACAATTGAGGAAGTATGTTTCGGATCCAACTCATGTAATTGAAACGGATGATATCCAAGTAAGAGAGAATCTTGTGGTTGAGACCTTACCTTTGAGAGTCGAAGGAAGAGAAGTGAAAAAGTTGAGAAACAAGGAAATCGCGTCGGTTAAAGTTGTTTGGGGAGGACCGGCCGGTGAAAGCGCCACTTGGGAGCTTGAGGATGAGATGAAGAAGTCCTATCCGGAGTTGTTTTCAGGTAATTTTCGAGGGCGAAAATTCTTTTTAGGGGGGTAGAGTTGTAACACCCTTATTAGAATAAATAGGATTTTAAGCTTATTTATTATTTATGTGTTTGATTATTTATTTGAATGACATGATTATTTGTTTGAATTATATGGTTATTGTGCTTAGGAGGAGTTAAGGGTATTCTAGTAAACACATAGAATTAATTAGACTAAGTGGAGAATAATTAGTTAACTAATTAGTTTGAAGTTAATTAATTAGTAATTGAGGAAGTTAGTAGAGTGAGGTGGAATTGGTAAGTTAGTTTGGTCATAACTAGAGCTAGCAACCTAATGGGCCAAGCCCAATGTTAATTAAGTGAGTGGGAGGATAGAATTGGTATTTCAACTAAAATTGAATTAGACCTAAGAGAGAGGGGAGAGCTAGAGTTCTCATAACTCACTCATTTTCATTCTAAGGAGGTAGAAAGAGAAAAACTTAGAAGAGCAAGCTTGAAGAGGGTAGAAGGGATTCAAGTGTAGAGCTAGAAGTTAAAGCTTCAATCAAGAGGTAAGAGAGTAGTATTTCATTCTAGAGTGATCAAGAGAAAGGGAGAAAATCTATTTTCTCCAACCCCAACTTCTCTCACTCTTTTCTCTTTGAAGGGGGGATAACTTTGATTAAGAAAAATGATAACTTTAGGGATGTTAGAATCTATTATTAATGTCTGAATCATGCTACACGAATTTGGGATAATAAATATGGGAATGTGTAGATGTTTGTAAGGAATTTATGTGTTAATATGAGTTTTTGAAATGTTATGCAAAAATCTATGGATTCTCATCTTTTGATGTTTGATCATGTTTTAGACTGTACTTTCATGTTGTATTTGATCATAAACCCTTAAAGTTGGAACCTTTAATCTTTGAAAGTGAGAAAAATGATATTTTTATGGGTTGTTGTATGAAACCCGCGAACAGGGGTCATTTTCTGGGCATAATCGCCCAGCGACCACTATTGTCGCTGGAACGAGGATTCATGTGTTCTTCGCGAAACCCAGAAAATCCATGTGGTCGCCCAGCGACCATTAGCGACCCCCAGCGACCAGCTGTCGCCAGTGTTAGACTACTAGGCTACCACTTAGAAGGGGGGTTGAATAAGTGGCTTCGTTAACCAATGTCAATTTAAAAAATTATTTGATTAAAACGAATGCGCGGAAGCACCACCGGATCGGTAGTCTACTTTGCACCTTTTGACCAAAGGAAAGATAGTATAGCCTTGAACGAAATAGGAAAATAATCGGAATGCATAATTCAAAATATCCAAATTCAATCGATTAACAAAAACAGTCCCAAGCAAGTTATACGATTCGATGTTCAAATTCAATCACAATCAAGATAATAGCAATTGAACCTTTGTGCACACTTACGAACACAAACCTTCAATTGACTCAAAATATAAGCGAATTGCGTAAAGTAAGAATTTAAAGCGAATCGACACACAAGAGATGATTAGGGAGTTCCCCGGCTCTCGTGTCGTCCTCGCGGTCGGCCGGGTACGTCTCCCCCCAAATAACCAAACGGGTTATTTGAGAGTATTATTGATTAAAAACAGTTTGAACACAAGTGCACAAATTACAATGAATCCAATAACCCTATATTGACTCAAAAGTAAAACTATGCAAAACCTCAATCGACGAACGAATCTTCACCCTCTGATTTCAACGATTCTACCTGTGCAACTCCTGGCAATAATCGTCCAGCTGAGTCCTTCAATTCTTCTCGATTGATCCTTCAAGATATCGAACAATCTTGAATCCCTAGCGAGCAACCAAACCTCCTTCGCAAATCAACCCGATCACGATTCTGATTCACCACGAATCGTACCGAACGTTATCGACCAAGCGTACAACTTCTATTGGATTGATCCCATACTCAATCTTCAATTGTTGCAACTTGATGGAAGATGATGATCTTGTGAAGGATACACTTTGATCCCAATTTTTCACCCAAATTGTATCCAAAGTGTTTCTCTCAAAGCACTATTGCTTTCTCACTGGTTCTCACTAGATTTTTCTCAGTTGTGTTACAAACAAAGGATCACACACATTGCTATTTAAAGTGAAAATAGAATGAGCAAATTTGGGCATAATTTTTCAAACATGTATCGATACAAATGATCATTTGTATCGATACAAATGCTTTGACCAACGTTAAAAATGAAATTTTTGACCTTTGTATCGATACAAACACGGGTGTGTATCGATACAAATATCAGAATCTTGAAACTCTTGACTGATATGTATCAAATCATGCAAGCATGATTCGATACATCATCAACTCTCTGGATTTTGAGGGCATTCACATGTGTATCGATACATGCAAGCATGATTCGATGCACAGGTGACTCTCTGCCTCTGAGAAACCATTTTTGTATCGATACAGACTATGTATGTATCGATACAAAATACCCAAAATCAGATAGAAGTAGTTTCAGGACATTTGTATCGATACACCAATGTATGTATCGATACAAAATACCTAAAAGTCAGTTTTCCAAGTTTTAGAAAATAGTTCTTTGTTGTCAAGTCATTTGTAATGTTGCCAAAATATGTTCAATCCTATTTTCATGTGTTTTGACAATTATTAAAACATGAGGATGAACTGGTGCACTTACATTCTCCCCCTTTTTGATAATTGTCAAAACTATGCATAAGCTAACTAAGCCTATACCTATTATGCAAATAAAAAATAGCAATGTAATACAGACGCAATTAAAAACACCAAGGCTATTCAAATAAGCACGCTCCCCCTGAGTTGATGCCATAATGCGTTTTGATCATCTTTAGCTTGTGCATCCAATCTCTCCCCCTTTGACAATATCAAAAAGAAGAAGAGAGCACATTAGAAGTAACAAGTCCAAGCAATTTTTTTTAATCAATTGATCACATCGTGCACTTACATTTGTCGAAATGCACTTTATGATATAGTTTCCTAATCAATATAAATACATACAAAGATATGCCAACATATATCAATGACGAATACCAAATATCATGATAAAACATGGAATGTAGAACAACAAACCATAAACCAACTCATGAGTATTGAAACACATCGACATTTGTAAACAAGTATCATACCAAAATATGGGACGAAATAAACAAAACAATGCAACTAAATGCATAATCTCATGTTGCCATATCATATAACGGTGTTCATGAAGAAATGAAATACACACATAGTATTGAAGCAACAAGTTAGGTTATGGACACATCAATTAATCAATATTTCATACATTGCCATTTGATACATATGGACTTCAAGAATTATTACTTATCTTGAAGCGAGAATTCTTGGAAATGAGCAAGCATATGAATGTATTGAAAAACGCAAACATGTAATGTTGATGATTGAAAAAGGAATTCATATGGACATAAGCAAGTAGAAGTTAAGAAGAAAAGAAGGAGGCGATACTTTTAACCTTGTACCTTAGGATGTTGATGCACTTTCCTTTGTGTAAAACTCCAAGTTGCCAAGGAGTGTGATATGTGTGTAAAGTGCATGCTTGATGTATGCTATTCTAGATTAGAGATATCAAGGACCCCTAATTCTCCGCGAATATAGACAAAGGGTTCCGTTGCGAGTGGTTTTGTAAAAATGTCCGCAAGTTGGTTTTTAGACTCAACATGTTCAAAAACAACATCCCCTTTTTCTACATGGTCGCGAAGAAAGTGATGCCTAATCTCTATATGCTTTGTCCTTGAGTGCAACACGGGATTCTTTGTTAGGTTTATGGCACTAGTGTTGTCACACAAGATGGGAACACGTTGAAGTTTTAAATCATAGTCGAGAAGTTGTTGTTTTAACCAAAGTATTTGTGAACAACAACTTTCGGCCGCAACGTATTCCGCTTCGGCGGTTGACAAAGCAACGGATACTTGTTTCTTGCTATGCCAACTTACCAAGCTATTACAAAATAGGTGACATGTTCCACTAGTACTTTTCCTATCCAACTTGCAACCGGCAAAGTCGGAATCGGAGTAACCTACCAAAGAGCAATCATTCCCCTTAGAGTACCATAAGCCAAAATTTGATGTTCCTTTTAAGTATTTCAAGATTCTTTTAACCGCTTTTAGGTGTGACTCTTTGGGGCATGATTGATACCGTGCACACATGCAAACACTAAACATAATATCCGGCCTAGATGCCGTTAGATAGAGTAAGGATCCGATTATACCTCGATATTTTGTGATTTCAACATCTTTACCTTCTTCATCTTTGCTTAAAGCACATGTTGATGCCATGGGAGTCTCCATGTGTTTTGAATCCGTCATCTCAAACTTCTTAAGCAACTCAAGACAATACTTGGTTTGATATATAAAAGTTCCTTCATCTAGTTGCTTGATTTGTAAACCCAAGAAGTAAGTGAGTTCACCCATCATGCTCATCTCAAATTCTCCTTGCATAAGATTAGAAAAGCTCTTGACAAGAGATGGGTTAGTGGAACCAAAAATAATGTCATCAACATAAATTTGAACTAATAAGACATCCTTTCCCTTACGTTTAATGAAGAGTGTAGTGTCAACTTTTCCCCTTGAATATCCGTTTTTAATCAAGAACTTGCTAAGTCTATCATACCAAGCTCTAGGAGCTTGTTTAAGACCATATAGAGCTCTTTTTAATTTGAGAACATAATCCGGATGTTCATGATTTTCAAAATCGGGTGGTTGTTTAACATACACTTCTTCATTTATGTAACCATTTAGGAAAGCACTCTTAACGTCCATTTGATATAACTTGAAATTCATATTGCATGCATAAGCTAATAAGAGTCTAATGGCTTCAAGGCGGGCTACCGGAGCATAAGTCTCCTCATAATCAATGCCCTCCTCTTGGTTATAGCCTTGAGCTACTAACCGAGCCTTGTTCCTAACAATTACCCCATTTTCATCTAATTTATTCCTAAAAACCCAACGAGTCCCAATTACTTGATGATTTGGAGGAGGTGGTACTAAATCCCACACTTCATTTCTTTTAAATTGGTTTAGTTCCTCTTGCATTGCAAGGGTCCAATGCTCATCAAGTAATGCGACTTTCGAATTTTTAGGTTCAACTTGTGAAACAAAAGCATAGTAAGAACAAAAATTACTAATTTGGAATCTAGTAGCTACTCCCTTTGAGATGTCACCTAAGACTTTGTCAATGGGATGATCTTTGAGAGTGCGCCATTCTTTTGCAAGTCCGGCTCCCCTTTCCTTATGATGATTCTTTGATGATGAAGAGGACCCTCCATCACTTTTATCTTCATTGGGTGGTGTGTTCTTGTCATTCGTTGGAAAGTCCTTTGAGGGTTGATCATCTCCCTCATCTTCCTTGTCTTTTAGAATATCCATTGTGTCGACACCTACACCAATGCAATTACCTTTCCCGTTTTCTTCCGGAAAAGCCTCATCAAAAGTAATATGTACCGACTCCTCAACAATTTGTAATCTTTTATTATAAACCCTATATGCTTTACTAGACAATGAGTATCCTAAGAAAATCCCCTCATCCGCTTTTAAATCGAATTTGCCAAGATTTTCCTTTCCATTATTTAAAATGAAGCATTTACATCCAAAAGAGCGTAAGTGACTAAGGTTAGGCTTTCTTCCTTTAAGTATTTCATATGGAGTTTTATCCAAAATAGGTCGAATAATCGCCTTATTTAGAACATAACTTGCGGTGCTTATCGCATCCGCCCAAAAGTATTTAGGAAGACCACTTAACATAGTCCTAGCTAACTCTTCTAGATTACGATTTTTCCTCTCCACTACTCCATTTTGTTGTGGTGTACGTGGAGCCGAAAAATTGTGTTCAATGCCATATTTAGAGCAAAACTCTTCAAATTTATGATTTTCAAATTTTCCTCCATGATCACTCCTAATAGAAATGATCTTGAGGTCTAGTTTATTTTGAATCATCTTGGCAAATTGTTTAAAGGCGGACAAAGTATCGCTTTTACTAGATAAGAATAGTGTCCAACAAAATCTTGAGTAATCGTCTACAATCACAAGTCCATAGTAATTACCACCAATGCTCTTAGTTCTTGATGGTCCAAAAAGATCCATATGGATTAACTCTAAAGGCTTAGTAGTTGAAATAAACTTTTTAGATTTGAAAGAAGCCTTAGTTTGTTTACCCATTTGGCATGCAGTACACAAGTGATCTTTTGAAAAACGAATTTTAGGTAGACCGATTACAAGATCTTTAGAAGCTAACTTATTTAGTAAATCGAAATTAAGATGTGCCATTCTTCTATGCCATAACCAAGATTCATCATTCTTGGTTATGAGACACTTAGCACCACTTAGGCAATTATCATCTAGGTCTAACATGTATACATTTCCATGCCTAATGGCCTTAAGAATCACATTCTTATCTTTGTTACTTTCGATTGTGCAAAAGGTCGGTTTGAAATTTATTGTAAACCCTTTATCACAAAGCTTAGCAACACTCAACAAGTTGTGCTTAAGGTTATCCACAAGTACAACGTTTGATATGGTTATAGTAGAGGGATTACCAACAGTACCTTCACCAAGAATAGTTCCTTTGTTGTTGTCTCCATAGGTGACATAGTCTTTCCTCTTTGCTTTGAATTCAATGAAAAGCGAGGCATCACCCGTCATGTGCCTTGAACATCCACTATCTAGAAACCATCTCCTTTCTAGATTGTTAAGGCACATTTCCTACAACAATTATATATAAGAGAGAGGTACCCAATTTTCATTGGGTCCTAATTGGTGAGGCAAATAAGTGTTGTTGAGTTTTGGCATCCATTGCAATATGCCCTTTGGTACCAACAATTTCCTAGCTTTACATTTTGCAATGGTATGACTTTCACAACAACAATAGTGACACGTGATATGTGAGTTACCCTTCTTTTGATCCTTTTTCAAATTTGTAGAATTTTTGATTTTGACTTTCAAAGTGTTTTTGAAATGTTTTGGATCAACTTGATGAGGAACTCTTGGTTTTGATGAATTTTCCACTTTGTCTTTGAGAATTTTAATATCTTTTGACAAAGTGATACAATGATCACAACCAACCATATCACTATTATGATTTGCACTTGACCTTTCTACTAATGATAACTTGAAAGCTTTCAACTCTTTTTCGGTTTCAGAAACTTTATTTTCAAGAGTTTTGTTAACTTTTATAATCTCTTTTAATTGTTTGAAAGCTTTTCTAGTTTCACTACATAGGTCCTCAAATGCTTTTTGCAAATCAAGATATTCTAATGAGGTATATGAGCTAGAGGGATTTTGGTTTACCTTTTTGGGAGCTTTATCCTTCTTTTTGTGATGATGAGTTGTGAAGCATACATTAGCTACTTCGCTTTCATCATTTGAACTAGAGCTTGATGATGAATGAGATGAAGAACTATTGCTTTCCCATGCAACATAAGCTTTCTTTGCTTTGCTCCTCCGTTTGTTTGAAGATGACTCCTTCTCTTTTCTCTTAAGATTAGGGCAATCCGGCTTATAATGACCAACTTGGCCGCATTCATAGCATATCCCTTTCTTGGAGTACCTAGCATCTTCATTTTTCCGACGGTAACCACTATCTTTCCGATACTTCTTAAGATTGTCATCGGAATGCCTTATACCATTCTTTCTCACATACCTATTGTAGCGTCGAACGAAGAGCCCCATTTCCTCATCATCGGAATCGTCTTCGCTTGAGCTACTATCAACATGCTCTACCTTTTTAGACTTGGTGGACTTAGATGTAGAGGTCTTTAGAGCAATGGACCTCATGTCTTTTTCCTTTTCCTTCTCTTTGTCATTATGCTTTCCCTTTTTCTCACTTTTCTCTTGCTTTTCTAACAAGTTTAGTACTTGTTCATGTTCCGTAAGCTTGCCAAATAGAGTTGTAAGACTTAAGGTAGTAAGATCATTAGCCTCCTTAATCGCCGTGACCTTCGGTTGCCAACTCCTACTAAGACATCTTAAAATTTTGTTAGTGGTGTCTTGATTTGTGATTGGCTTTCCCAAACCGTGTAACTTGTTGGTTATTTTGATAAATCGTTGTTGCATATCCTCGATGGATTCACCATCTAGCATATGGAACAACTCAAATTCTTGTGTCAATGTATTAATTTTGGATATCTTTACATCATTGGTACCCTCAAAGTGAGTAACCAATGTGTCCCACATTTCCTTAGCCGATTGACAATGCGACACATGATAGAATTGATCAATCCCAAGGGATGATATTAAAATATTTTGTGCCTTTGCATCGTAATTGACCTTTTTCTTTTCCTCTTCCGTCCATTGTGGCATAGGCTTATTGTCTACAATGCCTTGAGGATCCGTGATAGTTGGAACAAACGGACCATTCTCAATGGCATTCCAAACTTCACCATCAAAAGAATTGATGTGAATACGCATACTACTTTTCCAATAGTCAAAATGATCTCCATTGAATATCAGAGCCCTATTATACGGCCCTTTAGGTGCAAAAGCCATGTTTTCTAATAATTGGCACAAATTACTCGGTTTAATCGTTTAAAATCGAACCAGACTCTGATACCACTTGTTAGACTACTAGGCTACCACTTAGAAGGGGGGGTTGAATAAGTGGCTTCGTTAACCAATGTCAATTTAAAAAATTATTTGATTAAAACGAATGCGCGGAAGCACCACCGGATCGGTAGTCTACTTTGCACCTTTTGACCAAAGGAAAGATAGTATAGCCTTGAACGAAATAGGAAAATAATCGGAATGCGTAATTCAAAATATCCAAATTCAATCGATTAACAAAAACAGTCCCAAGCAAGTTATACGATTCGATGTTCAAATTCAATCACAATCAAGATAATAGCAATTGAACCTTTGTGCACACTTACGAACACAAACCTTCAATTGACTCAAAATATAAGCAAATTGCGTAAAGTAAGAATTTAAAGCGAATCGACACACAAGAGATGATTAGGGAGTTCCCCGACTTTCGTGTCGTCCTCGCGGTCGGCCGGGTACGTCTCCCCCCAAATAACCAAACGGGTTATTTGAGAGTATTATTGATTAAAAACAGTTTGAACACAAGTGCACAAATTACAATGAATCCAATAACCCTATATTGACTCAAAAGTAAAACTATGCAAAACCTCAATCGATGAACGAATCTTCACCCTCTGATTTCAACGATTCTGCCCGTTCAACTCCTTGCAACAATCGTCCAGCTGAGTCCTTCAATTCTTCTCGATTGATCCTTCAAGATATCGAACAATCTTGAATCCCTAGCGAGCAACCAAACCTCCTTCGCAAATCAACCCGATCACGATTCTGATTCACCACGAATCGTACCGAACGTTATCGACCAAGCGTACAACTTCTATTGGATTGATCCCATACTCAATCTTCAATTGTTGCAACTTGATGGAAGATGATGATCTTGTGAAGGATACACTTTGATCCCAATTTTTCACCCAAATTGTATCCAAAGTGTTTCTCTCAAAGCACTCTTGCTTTCTCACTGGTTCTCACTAGATTTTTCTCAGTTGTGTTACAAACAAAGGATCACACACATTGCTATTTAAAGTGAAAATAGAATGAGCAAATTTGGGCATAATTTTTCAAACATGTATCGATACAAATGATCATTTGTATCGATACAAATGCTTTGACCAACGTTAAAAATGAAATTTTTGACCTTTGTATCGATACAAACACGGGTGTGTATCGATACAAATATCAGAATCTCGAAACTCTTGACTGATATGTATCAAATCATGCAAGCATGATTCGATACATCATCAACTCTCTGGATTTTGAGGGCATTCACATGTGTATCGATACATGCAAGCATGATTCGATGCACAGGTGACTCTTTGCCTCTGAGAAACCATTTTTGTATCGATACAGACTATGTATGTATCGATACAAAATACCCAAAATCAGATAGAAGTAGTTTCAGGACATTTGTATCGATACACCAATGTATGTATCGATACAAAATACCTAAAAGTCAGTTTTCCAAGTTTTAGAAAATAGTTCTTTGTTGTCAAGTCATTTGTAATGTTGCCGAAATATGTTCAATCCTATTTTCATGTGTTTTGACAATTATTAAAACATGAGGATGAACTGGTGCACTTACAGCCAGGTCTCGCTCTGAGCGATGACCACTCTGCCTTTTTCCACTTTTTCGTCGCTGGATCATCGCTGGTAGTTGCCCAGCGACCATGACCTGTTTTTAAGGATTTTCCTTGAGTTGTAGGATTAGAATGAGAGTATAACATGTCTTGATTATGATCTTTAATTATAGAATGGCATGATAGCTTACATATGAATGTCTTATTGAAGATAACATGATTGGGTGCTTGAGTTAGTATTGAATCATGAATGAGTAATTGTGATAATGTTATTATTGATTATGTATGCTTGATTACTTGTGAGAATTGTTGAATATGATTTAATCAATGGGATTGTATATCTTCAATTAAGTTATTGAGATATGTTTATGTTGTGATATCCTTATGGGATGAGATGATTAAATTATGTGATTGGTAATCTTGCATACATGCATCATTTTGTATGATGAGTAGATACTTTAGAGGGGATCCTAAAGTATGGCAGATATCTTAGTAGCTGCGGTTGACTAAGATATATTTGGAATAAGTTTTCCAATAACTATGAGGTAGCACATGCACTTAGTTTTATTACTAGGACGCATTGCACGAATGTGACATTAGATTGCATTAGGAGATGAAGGTGAATAATTATATGAACTATTTGTTAATTGTCATCATTGTGCATCCTTGGTCTTTTGTGATTAATTATGTACTTGATTCATGACTTTGGTTTATATGTATATCGATTGCTCATGTTTATTGCCTATATGATTATGCACCTATTATGAGAGTATTGTATAACTCTTAATTATTTGTATGAAGTTGTATAGTATTGCTTATACTTACGCTTATTTTGGAATGTTATACTAACTCTCTACTTTGTGTTAATTTCTGAATCTTTGGGGGTTCAGAGGTGCAGGGTGAGGACGTATCTCGTGAGGAGTAGCTTTGGTGGTTTGTTTACCTATTAGTGGTAAGGAGTTAGCATTATGCTTCTCCTAGACTTCTTGCTAGTTTTGGGTTGTAATAATTAGTGCTCTGGTACTTGTAACATCGTGTCGGGTAGTTTATTTACGTTCTCGATGTATTGAGTATTATTACTTCTATAACCTTGCTTATAACTTATGCATGATTTTCATGTGGGATTACCTTGAGATTGTTGATCTTCGTCAAGGGATTTTTATTCATATGTGGATGAAGACTTATGATGCCATGATACTATAATTATATCCGCTGCTATGTTTTATTGAATTTTTAAAATGATATGTGTTATTATTTAATTGTATACACCTTGATGCTTATACATGTATGTATTTATTTATTTATTTATTAAGTATATGGGTTAGGCTGTTACATAAGGGACCAAATGAACAGTTTAGCCTAATAATAATAATTATTATTTTTTGTCTTTCAAAAAAAATTATCATTATTAATATTGTTATTATTTATATATTGTGCATTTATATATTCAATTTTAAATTTAATTTTTAAATAACGTATTGCGGCAGTATCGGATAGGGATTTTTAAAAAATTTTTGTATCAGCATATCGGTATTGTATCAGTATCGTGTCACGTATCGAAGCTTCATAGATTATTATCCATTAGCTCTTTTTTTTTAGGAAATTACGTTTACCACTCTAAGGGTTACTCGCGCTACCTACGAAATGACCAAAATACCCTTTGTGGCTTAAGTCACGGATGTAGAAAAAATGAGCAACAACTGAGCAATTTTCACCGCACGTCCGTGGCTTAAGTCACGAATTCGTCGGTGGTCAGTGACCTCTGTTCAAGGTCAATTGCCTGCAACATGGCCAATTTTAATTGGCCACAGGTGCGGCCAAAATGCCTATAAAAGGAAGCATTCAGCTTCCTGAGGTTTCACACCTCTCCTTCTCTTCTTTTCTTCATTTTTTAATTTTTTGTAATGTTAGGTTATTTATGTTTTGTTTTTTTTTGCGTAAAAGACCGCAAAGTGCCTCGTTGATTAGGCATAACGATACTTTCGGTCCCATTTTATGTGGATTTTGCTATCGTTATAACTAATCAACACGGAACTTTTGTGTCCAAATTTGGGTACGCTATGACTAACTGAAATGCCCCTGCCATTATAATTAGAAAGAGGTACTGCAATAACATTATCTTATCGGAGAGAGATGTCAATGGCGTCCTGCTGCAGTTGTGAAAGTCCAGATGGGTTCAAATGGACATCCGCAGTGGCATCCTAAACTTATTAGATGTCGTTATGAATTGTGTTAGGGGATGCCGTTATTATTTTAATTTTTTGTAATTTTTATTTGAGTAAGTGCTCAAGACGACCAATCAGATAATTTATGTAATTTTTGTGTTTATCAAATAATTTTCAATGCATGTTGATGACAAGAATTTATATAGTATTTTTATTATTTATTTTAGCATTAGTTTAGGACTTTGAAGACCAATTACATAGCAAAAGCCTGAAGAAATGAAGCTACGACCAAAAGAAGACAAGAATTCAAGAAAATGCCAAAAAGAGAGCAAAATTGGAGATTTTCAGCAACCCATCATGGCCACGATGACTCCCATCGTGCCACGATGGGACTACTTAGCGCCCAACGAAAGATGAAGCAAATCTTCAAATTTTTTGAGAAATTCTGATCCCAACGTGGCTACGATGTATCGTGGCCACGATGGCGCGCTGAATGCCCGTTAGAAAGCTATAAATAGAGTTCCCCTCACTCATTATTTCTCATTCATAAATCTAAACTCATTCAACAGTTTAGTAGTCTAAGTGAGACACTTCTCTCTAGAAGAACTTTCCTTCACCAAGGGAGAGGTAACTTCCTCAACAGGGCATCTATGCCATTGGTATGTGTAATTTAATTCTTGTAGTTTAATTATGCAAATTAGTAGATAGATTCTTTTAGGCTAGGTGGAAAATATGAACTCCCCTAATAAATGCTTGGGAACATGTAATTCGGTAGATAAGTTATAATATTTACTATTTAAGACTTTGTTTTCTATATATTTATGCTTTAACGACGTAATTCCAACATTTAGCCATTGATTGGGGAACAATTTTCGGGATAGTATTTCGTCACGAATCTGACTGCTATTTTGGAACTAATAAATTATAGTGCTAGCCGCATAGATACGGTAACTCAGACATTCTAGGCTAGTGGCTAATAGAATTAACTGAATGATAATGACTGCATGTATGTTAGCCCGATCTTTTAGTTTAGACACGTGACAACATAGGAGCAGGCTCCCTGTGGGTTGTCTAGCTGACATGTTCCATGGTGACTTACAATGTATTAGGGTGATACAAGGGTATCGTCATAAAAGATAAAATTAATCCGCTGAACAATAGTCTAAATAGTTATATTATGCGCCGATTATCCAAACAGGAGTAAGGGAGTGATTCGATCTATCTAGCCTAGCCTCATCTTTCTGAATCAACTATCTTTACTTTTATGCATTATCATTCGCATTTTAAAACAAAACTCTTTAAAAACAAAAGTGAATGCAAACTAACAAACTTAAATAAAACTAGTAGCACTTGGCACGATTTCTGTGGATACGAACTCATTCTAGATACCTAGAGTGTGAATTATTACTCGACGACTGACTAGTTCACTTGCCAGATCGTAGTCAGTGCCCAAGGAAGGACGATCAAATCTTCTGATTTTTGAAGTAAATCTGATCCCATCGTGGCTAAGATGGATCTATCGTGGCGACGATGGCGTGCTGAATGGTTGTTAGGAAACTATAAATAGAACTCCTCTCATTCATTATTTCTCATTCAAAAATTTAGAGAAACACTATTCTCTAAGGAGCAAAGAGGAGGAGTCGCAAGGAGGGCACGTGAGCTCTCTTCGGGAAGAAACTTTCCCCTTCAACGGGAAAGGTAATTTCCTCCGCAAGGCAAGGTTATTGTTATGCATTATTATAATTCTTGTAATTTAATTATGCAAAGTAGTAGCTGACCTCCCTTATGAATGCTTGAAACATGTAATTCGATAGATAAGTTTATATAATTTCCTAGTCAATTTTATCATTTCTATTGTCTAAGTTTTAACGACGTAATCACTACAAGAAATATTATTTTTTGCAACAACTTTTTTAATTACAAGTCATTGGCAAAACTATCAAAGATGGATAGTTTGGCCAACGACTTGTAACAAAAAAAGTTGTTGCAAAAAATAAAATTTCTTGTAGTGAATTCCGCTTGAACGGGGAACGCTTATAGGGTTAGTATTTCGTCACGAGTCTGACTGTTAATCTGGACCAATAGATAATAGCTTAACCTACATCGATACGGTAACATGTTGAGGGCTTTATGAACTAATGAATAGCACATCAATTTATTAAACACCTAATCATTTAGTTAGGAAACGTGACAACGTGCCCAGCACGAGTTTTTCTTCTAATGATCGTAGCATCTAGATTAGTTCGCTAGATAATAGAAAGGAATAGTAAATAGAATATAGCGTTGGTTACTAAGCAGGGATAGTGGAGGGATTCAAAACACTTAACCTACTTTTCTCATATGAACTTCAAGTTTAATTTATTTTTCTGTTAATTAAAATACAAACATTCAAACTCAAAACAAAGCAGAGGCAACTCAGTGTTCCTAAAATAGATTAGTCGCTTTGGCACAATCCCCGTGGATACGAATTCATTCTACTCAGTATAGTGTGAATTATTACTCCACGACAGACTGGTTCACTTGCTAGAATGTAGTCAGGTGTCTTAATCACATTGCATTTCATATGAAAAAAGAATAAAAGTTATTTTATTAAGAAACTAATAATTTATTTTTATAGATAAAGTGTTTTGTTATTGGACCTTTGAAATAAAACTGCATTTAAATATATATATTTTAATATTATTATTTTTTTCTCAAGTAGCCTAATGGCTAATGGCTAAACGGGTTGGACCTTTGAAATAAAACTGTATTTAAACCTATATTTTAATATATTTTAGGATAAATAAGTTTTTACCCCCTTACAAAGTAAACGAATTTTGCTTTACCCCCTGCGAAAAATTCCTTTAAGATTCCTCCTTGCAAAGTAAATTTTTTTGGGTCCCCCTTGGGTGCAAGGAATTTGCACTTTTTAAATCGGGTGAACAGAATAACCGATTTAAAAAACAGCACTTTTTAAATCGGTTGAACAGAATAACCGATTTACTTTGCAAGGGGGGAATCTTAAAGGAATTTTTCGCATGGGGTAAAGCAAAACTCGCCTACTTTGCAGGGGGTAAAGACCTATTTACCCTATATTTTATTTAGTATTTTTATTGGCTAAACTACACATTTAGTCCCTTACGTTTAGTTTAGGTTTCAATTTGGTCCCTTACGTTTAAAAAGTTTCAATTCCCTTACGTTTATTTTAGGTTTCAATTTGGTCCCTTCCGTCAGTTTTTGCACATGTGGCAGCCGGTTTGCTTACGTGGCAGACGGTTTGCACACGTGGATTGACACATGGGCACGTGGACACCTGGACACGTTGACACGTGTCCAATTGAAACAGTGTAACAGTGAAATCTGACGGAAGGGACCAACTAATACAAATGTTGATAACGTAAGGGACCAAATTGAAACTATTTAAACGTAAGGGACCAAATTGAAACCTAAAATAAACGTAAGGGACCAAATATGTAGTTTAGCCATTTTTATTTTATTCAATGTCGTAAATGTCGTAAAACAAAACTCACCTACTTTGCAGGGGTAAAAACAAATTTTTATTGTTTTAAAAAGATAATGAAAAATTTGGTTAAGAAAGAGAAAGTCCACCTTATATACCACATAGATTTTAATCACCACTAAATAATAACAAAAATATATATTAATTAATGACAAAATATTATATTAAATAACAATAACCTCTCAAAACAGAAACTTTTTCGACCAAACCCAAAAAAATCTATTGAAAGGGAATTTTTCCCAAAAAAATAAATCTTTTTAAATTCACATTCATATTATTGAGCTCAATAAATATATCCTTATTTATAGAAAACATTATTTACCATTATTTTATTTTATTTTTGCTTGCAATTTTGGTACATCATATTTATCAGATTTTCAGCAATTTATTTTGGTACATCATTATTTAACATGATTAAATCTAAATAAATTATAATCTGTTTGTTCCTTTATATTTATCTGATTTTCTGCATTTTTTTGTGTTTTCAAAATTTAAAGTATTATTAATTATTTTTGTCAAAGACTAAATGTTGCTTCTTTTATTGTTCCTTAAGGAATTAATATTGTGAGTGTATTTGATCTACTGAAAAATAAGAAACTGGACATAACAACTTTAGTTGTATTGTATTCATTTTAAAACAGTTTTTGGGATTCAGAGACTAGATAAAAGTTGAAATTTTTGTCCATCACTTAACAACGGGACAATTTTTTGTGCCCTACATAAATTGTCTATAAATACCAAAATAATTTTTGATCCACCAAGCATATCATACAAGACAAAAAAAAATTCAATACCTTAAAGTTTGACATGTGATGTTATATGTAATACTTATATTTTACATATCAAATAGATCCTAAAAGTGATTCATTAGAAACACTCCAAGAATCCTCCCAAGATCAAGAATCATATTCATCAGCTAGTTTCTTCTAGCTTTAACCCCTTTGTTCTTCTTCTAGCTTTCACCCTTGTTATCTCCTTCCCCTAGATTCATATCTAAGGCCTGTGACGATCTCAGTTTCCGTCTTGTGACATTTTTGTTCTTCCTCCTAGTTGTTTCAGTTTCTGTGATCCTCTGTTTTTCTTCCCTTCATCGTGTTCTTCATGCTATGGTAGTAACCATGAATTCACAGCTAAATACCAACACCAATGGCCATGCTCAACAGCTCAATAACCTCCATAATAATGGTGAAACTTCTGTTGAATCAAACCAACGCCCAACTAAAGTCCAGAAGATCAATGCTATTCCAGGAAACAACACGAGTGGCTCGATCAATATTCCTGAATTCATGGGTAACATCCCTGTTATCCAACACGATGGAGACAAGGTTTACCATCATTACAGCCCCACTAACCTGCAATTTGAAGAATATCAGAGTCAAAACCAAAATCAGAGTCAAAACCAACAATATACCCAGCAAGACTCACAAAGAAGCCACCAAGAACAGCCAAGAACTAACCATAACAACAATTACAATGGAAACCCTAGCCCAGGGAAAGATCCTTTCTGCATGTATAATGAAGAACATATTGAAGATGGGGTCAATCTCTGCAGAAACACTCTCATAGGTAAGATTCTTTCTAATAAAACTATCCTCAAATCAATTTTACAGAATACTCTACAAGGTATTTGGGGGAACCCCAAGGGATTATCAATTACAGAGATTGAAGGGGGATATGTACACATCAACATGGACCTAGAAAAGGATATCCAAAGAACCATTAAGGGCAACCCTTGGTTGATACGCAATAGCTGGTTCTTGGTTCACCCATGGGATAGAAAGATCAACCCAAACAACATTGATTTTTTGCATGTTCCAGCATGGATTCAAATCTGGGGGCTTCCTATTCACTGTAAAACAGCCAACATGGGACAACATCTAGGTACCCAACTAGGGAAAGTGGAGGAATCAGCTTTGTATGACTACCCACAGAAGGCGCGCATTGTCAAAATCAAGGTTTGGATCAACATAGAAGAACCCATCAGACCTGGCATGTTCATAGGCAACACAAGAGATGGTATCAATTGGGTGGACTTTAGATATGAGAATTTACCAATGTTTTGTTTTAGCTGTGGCCTAGTAGGACATAGTGAAGACAAATGTGAAAACCCTGCACTACCTTTAACTGAAGAAGGAGTCAATCCTCGGGGTCCTTGGCTGAGATCAAACATATATGGGAAAAGGATCAATGAAAGCAGAGACAAAAGGTTTCACAGCAACCCTATGCAGTCGGTGAGTGGAGGACAGTTTAGCCCAATACCAACAGCTATGGTGGAAATGTTAGCTAGAATGAAATTGGCAGAAGAAATGCAAGAGCTGGACCCACCAGCAAACAATACTAAAAAGACAGCAGCGGCAACAGATACAACTAGTTCATCAACAACTAAGTTTCACCAACAAACTGATACACCTGCCAAGAGGAAATTCCTCAAAACTTCTACATCCCAGATTTCCTATGGTATACACAACAAAGAATCAATGGTTAGCCTAGCAGACAAGGCTAACCAAGGGCCATGAAAACACTTTCCTGGAACTGCAGAGGGCTGGGGAAACTATCTGCAGTTAGAGCTCTAAAGCAACTCATCCTCGCTCATCATCCAGATATGGTTTTTCTTACTGAAACTAAATTTCTTAGAACTGACTTTTCTAAAAAAACCAATAATTTTGGTTTACCTAATAATTTTGCAGTTGATTGCACTATAACTCATAGAAATAGGAGAGGTGGCATTGCTATGCTATGGAATAACAATGTAAACATCAACATTATTGGTTTTAATGATAATATGATTGATTGTTATATGGAGGGTGATAATAATGATAATAATTGGAGAGCTACAGGCATATATGGTTATCCTAAACACAACCAAAAACATTTGACCTGTGAGCTTATTTCTCAGCTGTATCATTCTAACATCCATGATAAGTGGCTTTTGTTTGGTGATTTTAATCTTATTATGAATTCTTGTGAGAAGCAGGGGGTAGAGATACCCATAATAATATCATTAATCTTGCTCATAATACTTTTAATGATTGTAATCTAGTCGATCTTGGATACCATGGGGATCCCTTCACTTTGACTAACAACCAAGAGGAGGGTCAACACATAAAGGAATAACCACCAAAGCAATTCCCACCAACGGGTTCATATAAGCAATGCACACATAGCCTATAATGCAACCTCTACAATGCGTGGTACTAACCCTAGCTACCACGATGCATGAGCTCCGGTATCGTAGGTCCATCCCCTACTAACAACATCAATAAAATCCCGTAGCTCTCCCGATCACTACAAGGATTAGGGTGGGCTCTCCCGATCACCGCACCCCGTGGCTCTCCCGATCACCACGTATCGAACTAAATAAAATCCCGTAGCTCTCCCGATCACCACACCCCTACCGTAAGTATCAATAAAATCCCGTAGCTCTCCCGATCACTACAAGGATTAGAGTGGGCTCTCCCGATCACCGCACCCCGTGGCTCTCCCGATCACCACGTATCGATCTCAACAAAAATCTCGTAGCTCTCCCGATCACTACGAATAAAAAGGTGGGCTCTCCCGATCACCACACCGTACACGCAACTACCAAATGCATGAGCATACGCTTCCCCATATATGCTAATGCAATGAATACATACCTCTCTAGCATATGCAAACCAAACATAACAACATACATACATTTCTCATCATATGTATTCCAACCACCTGTTCATACATATATTCTCATAATCATATGTAAACAGCGCAAGTATTGTAAACACTTTCTCATCACAAGAATACATAATACAAACATGCCAAAGCACACAGCAATTGCATACACAGCAAAACAAAGCATGTCGTAACCGTTTTAAAGACAGAAATAAAGTGGAGCCCTTACCTCGGCAAGCTTCCGATAACTTTTCTCGCGAAATTCTACAATTCACGCTACCTAAAAGTTAAGCAGCGTACAATCAATAAAATATTCCTCGTATATCCTATCGAAACGAAACTCATTCTCTAAGTTCTAGAGAGGCTTAAGGTACTTTCTAACACTCTCGGATAGTGATTACGAGTCCCCCTTGTAGCAATTAAAAATTCCCAAAGTTAATTGCACTATTTCTCGCTACGCGAAAATATTTTCGTTTCAAAACAAACTAAGAAACACTTTGATTCCTAACTCCAAGGCAATCAATTTTCACATACTAAAACCATTTGAAAACAAACCAAAAACTCTTTGAAAATTTTCACAAAAATAAAAGTTTACTTGCGCCACAAGTCAAACACACTATTTTTGCCATAAGAAATGCATTTTGTGTTCAAAGCATACTAAGAACCAATATTGTTTTCAACCCTAAACAAATCATTTTCACACAACAAACTCATTTGAAAACAAACGAGAAACTCTTCAAAAATATTCAACAAAAATCAGAGTTTTCTTGCATTACAAGTTACCCATCTTTTTTCTTCCTAACAACCTTTCTTATACTCATTTTTCTTCAAAACTAAGATTATCCAACACATACAAAATTTTCACACAATTGTGGACTTAGAAAATTTTTTTGGAATTTCTCCCTTGCCACAAGGAAAGGCCACGGCCATTTTTTTCCAAAACACCCTTCCACTCAAAATTTTTCACTTCTAAAAGCATGGTAATATCCCATAATACCTAACTAGCACTTATCAAAACGATTTAGAAATTATAGAGTCGAATCGCCAATTTTCGAGAAATCTCAAATAAGGTTTTTCTTAAGGCAAGTGATCATTTTTCTTTTCAAAACATCCCATAACCAATCAAACAATTAAACAATGATCATGGGAAGCTATTTGCCTCTAAACAATTTTCGAAATTCGATTTCTCGAACCCTATATGTGTGCCACGGCCATTTGAGGCAAAAGGCAACCCTACACATTTTTTTCATTTGAAACCCTAGTCCACATTCATTAGTTCGTAATGCTATTCGATCGTGTATCCGACTCCTTTTGAAACTCGAAATAAACTTTTTCTAAATTGTGTTCTTCGAGTCGCTCAAGAACACGAGAATAATTTTTTTCTCATTTTTCGAAACGAATTTCATATTCACCAATCCATTTTGTCACAAAGCTTGAAACTAACTTCAAAAACCAAAATCATACAACACACTCAAAGATATGATCATTTTAAGGAATTTTCTTGAAAACCTCACCAACAAAATTGTGAAATTTGAAATCACCATGAGAATCACTTACATGCTTCACTAATGTTTCCTACATAACACTCTTAAACACTACTATGGAAACAAAACTAATTAAAACTAAATTCTCAAATTTTTCTCTCAAGAACATAATCATAAAACTCAAGAATTCATGAGGTTTTTCATGGAGAATAAGGAAGAGAAGTGTTAGTTACCTTAAGTGAAGAAGATTCCTTGCAAGTCCTATGATCCAACAAGCCTAAAATCCAAGCTTTTGGTGAGCAAATGGAAAAGTTCTTGGATGAAGAACAAGGGTGGAAATGCCACGGCAAAGCAAGAAGAAGAATGAGTGAAATTGTGATTTTTTCTTAAGTCTTTTTAATGACCAAAAGTCATGGTCTTGTTGCCTAATCCACCCTTGGATCAAATAGTGTAAAGCTAACAAGATTAAACCCTAGCCATTGGATCATTTCAAGCTTATCCGCACGAGATATTTTCTTTCTCATGAGAAACTTACGCCTCACATACGAGTCGCGCCTCGCTAACGGACGAAAATCACAAAAACAGAAAACCTACGGAAAGAACGTCTATCGTTTTTCCATCCCAAAACTTATCGCCGAATCTTTTTCCGCGACTGTAATTTTCTTCTATACCTTAGAAAATTAATCTCAGGACATATCCTAACTCGCGCAGATATATAAAACTTCCACCCGAAACCTCACTTAAAACAGACGCAGTAAGATTTTCCATCAGCGGGTAAAAATTCTACTCGTTTTTCCAAAAACAAGAATAATCCAAAACTCATCATTCTGACTTCTCAGAAATCTCCTCATACTCAAAAGAAGACTACAACCCAAAAGTCTGTGCCTTTCCAGCGCACGAGCACAAAACAGACTCCGTTTCAGCAAAAATCTCATTAATGCGACGATACTCACAAAACCGCTTCTACTAAAAACCCTAAAACTTAGCCGACGCTAAAGTTCCTTAGGAAAACTGTACAGTGGAATCTTGGGTCTTACAAAAAAAAGCCAAGATCTATTCTGCTACTTTTCTTTTCTTAGAAACCGAAAATCAAACGAAACTCGATACAAATCATGTCACAAACATTTAGCAACAACAAACATGTTGAGGTTTTTAATTGTTGGCTTCATTTTGGTAAAATAAGCATTTGTCCAAGATGTTGAATCAAATGTTACAACATCAGAACCTGACATGTGTGCGCCAGCTGGTGGTATCTTTTGTGCGCACATTTTATTTTTCTCTTTCTTCAGTCCTTGCGTGTGTATTAAGAAAGGATTTATTTTCTAAATAGATCTTTTATTTAAAGATTGTTTTAGGAATTATTGTGAAGATTTATTTCCAAAACATATCTAATCATTTAAGATATGATTTATTTTTAATGTGTGAGCTGGATATATTCTTGGATTAAATCTTCTGAAGCCCATGTTACCGGCTATTTAAAGAAAGGAGCTAAACCTAGTTTCTACACCGAAACCAATATATCAAAATGTAGACTTTTAGGGTTTCGTGTCTTTGTAAGCCGCGTGCTTTAGATTTGTGTGCCTTTCTTGTATCGTTTGATGCAAGCTTAGGACATAGGTTATTGTAATCTGCTTCCAAACCTTTAGGTAAGAAGCTAGAGTAGTTTGCACTCCAAAACCTTTTGGTACGGAGTATAGAAGCTTTTGGTATACTCGCGTGAGTATAGTTTTCTTGAAGAGTGTCTTCACACATGTTTTATATACCACAAACCTTGGATTAAGGTTGGTCAGAACCCTTGTTGGGATTACAAGGAAGAGGAAGTGAGATGGTACATCTCAGATCTAGGCTAAGACCCTGGGTTGTAAACAATAAGGGAGTTGCTAGATGGGAAGGGCATAAACTTGGAGGGTTTTGTCATTAGTCTAGGGCTATTGCTTATTGGTTACATTCCTGGATTGGTATCCCCCAGAGTAGGTTGCGGTTGGCGCTGAACTGGGTTAACAAATCACTGTGTCTTATTTACCTTCTGCTGTTTATTGTTTATATTGTCCATTGTATTTTACGTTGGCACGATATTGGAACATCATATACCACATATGTGACCAGCGCGCCGGAATTTCAATTGGTATCAGAGCAGGCATCCTGTTCTATTTCTGGGTGAGATCCATGGAAGATACTTTATGGCTTTATGGACAAGGAAGAAGAAGATGTGTTTGTTGCTCCGATACTGTTCTTGTTGTATGTTGAAGTTAAGGGGGAGCATACGTTTTGATATTGAGGGGGAGAGCTCTGTGAGGCTGAATATGTCAAATTCCGTTGTTGTATGCCTCTGATGTTGCTAATACATCTCTCCAGTTTATATGGCTTAGTCAAGAATTATTTTAGCCAAAATTTGCCAAAGGGGGAGATTGTTGAGGTTTTTAATTGTTGGCTTCATTTTGGAAAAATAAGCCTTTGTCCAAGATGTTGAATCAAATATTACAACATCAGAACCTGACGTGTGCGCGCCAGCTGGCGGTATCTTTTGTGCGCACATTTTGAAATTTTGTTCCTAGGCAGGACAGATGTCGTACACAATGTCTAGGACAATGTGTCTGTAGTCCAGATGTCTCAGACAACTGGTTCCACAATTGGTTATGAAGATCACAGATATTATTGCAGTACTGAAGTAAATAAAAGCAATAAAGAACACCAGTAATTGTTAACCCAGTTCGGCGCAAACCAGCCCTACTCTGGGGGATACCAATCCAGGAAGTGAACACTACTAATCCGAATTAATACTTAGTCTTACAACCATACCAAAAACCCTATTGGCATGTATGCCTTTTCTTAATCCTAGCAATCTTCTACTCAAGGGCTAACTCCCCCTGAATATGAGAACCTACCCAACTCCCTCTAATCACTAATCCCAAGTGACGACAACTTTAAACTCCAAAGTTTAAAGACTTAGTTGAATGGCAACATTCAACAACAAAGCTACAAAGTATCAAAACCAATACTAAGAGCCACAAAGCTGCAAAGTATCAAACAACGATACTAAGAGCCACTAATGCTTTGCACAGTAGGCACAAAGCTTTGAACTCACAATATTCAGTTCTTGTGGGTAAAGTTTTAAGCTCTATGTTGAGTTCTATTTATAGGCGTGCAAATCTTCAGATCGTCTTCAGTCTTTCAGATGCACTACAATTAAGACTTAGTTTTAAAACAAACTTGTTTAAAAACAAACTCCAAAAGATAAAGAAATTAATCTTTATCCACAAATTAAATACGATTCCGATCGTATCTAACACTTAAGATTAATAACAAACTTTATCATTAATCATAATCTCAGCTTGTTACTTAAAGATTCAAGCTTCATTCAAATTCGAACAAACACGCGTGCTTAATGGATAAGCATTATCTTTTAAGCTGAACTGGGTTCAGATGTCCTACCCACATGTCTTGGGACATCTTGTTCGACATGTTGCTTTAACATGCTCTGAACCCAGTGACAAGATGTCTAGGACATCTTGTTCAACATGTTGCATCTGCACATCTTCAATATGCACAAGTGGTTTAGACTTAATTACTTTAGCATTGGTGCTTCAGTTAAGTCACTCTGACCAAGTTGTTTTAGCCTTATGATGCAGCCAATCTCAGAAGAACTACAATCTCCCCCTTTGGCAAATTATGGCTAAAACAACCACAAACCACTTTGTTGAGTGTGCACTCTTCAGTCTTCAATCTTCAAATTCTTCAAATTGATTTCTGTTGATGCAATCTTCTGTTCTGAGATCTTTAGGTCTTCAATGTCTTTGATCTTCAGAATCTTGTGTGTCTTCAATATTCAAGACTTCTTTTTAATCTTGAATGTGTGATGAACCTAATCTAGTATCAGACAGTCTTAGTCTTGTCTTCATATGATCCATTACAATGAATTTTCTAAGTCCAAAGATGAGATACCTAGTGACTTAGTCTACCAAAGTCTTGAGTTGCAGCGGAAAGTACTTAATCAAAGTGATCAAGACTCACTAGACCTTTCAGAGGTTCAATTTGAGCATTTAAATTATGCTTCTGGACACACTTATTAAGCATAGCTTTTAGTTTATAATTTTTTTCTAAAGCTTGCCATATACATCCGTAAAGCAAGAGAAGATTCTACTTGCCAAAGTGTTGTTCTTAGCATCAATTATTTCTCCCCCTTTTTACCATAATTTGACAAAGGTTTAAAGGAAAATATTCATTGATTTAAAGAGAGAACAGCTTACAAAAGTGCACTAGTATAAGTGCCGGATGTCAAAGCCTCCGACGTCTAGGACATTTGGTAGGCCACAATACAGAAGGAAATGAATTAAACAAGGACAAAAAATTACAATTTTTATGTTACCCATGCCATGTTTATTCAATTTTCCTCTGCTTCTTCACCAACTCCACCTTCATCATTCTCTTCTCCCTCAGCATCAGCATCTTGTATGGACTTGATCAGATTGTCCACATGTTGTTTTCTTGCTGTGCTGGTCTTGATGGTTTCTCCCAAGGTCTTGGATATTTGCATCAATTCATCAAGTACATGCTTCTTGTTTGCCCTTGGCCGAGAGCTTGATGCTTCAGCAGCTTCCTTCATCTTTGGGAACACGATGTCTGGGACATGTGTACCAGCAAAGAGCTTGTAGTCAAAACACAGAACTTGAGGCTTCTTGGTTGGAGCTTCATCAGCGTACAGGATGTTTGGATACTGCCTTAAGATCATTCCAGTTATTAGGCAGGGGAATGCAATAGGCAGCTTTACTGCAAATGTTTCAGCATGCTTCATGGTTTGGTTGAATACGTGATCTCCAAAGTTGATCTTCTTCTTGGTCCCTATGAGGTAGATCATCTTTGCCATCATTGGTGTGATCCCAGAACCATGGTTGGTTGGTGCCCAGTTTGCAGCTCCAATCCTATTCAAGATAGCATAGTTCACACTAAGAGTTCCAGTAGATAGTAACCCTTTCTTAGGCCATTCTTCCACTTGGCCTCCTGTAATCTCCTTAGTCACCCCATTGACTAAGTCAGCTTCATCACCCTCAATAGTTGGATCTCTCCCCAGGTACTCATTGATGGTTGTTGGCGAAAACTTTACTTATTTTCTTCCAATTCTGACATTTCTGTACTCCTCACTTCCTTCACTGCAAGCACTAGTAATGTTGACTATGAATTCCTTTACTAGCTTCTCATAGCAGTCTCCTAGATCCTTGACAGTCTTCATCAGTTCAGCAGCTTCTAAGAGTTCCATAATCTCCTCACATTCGAGATCTTGTTTGTTGAGTTCTCTCTCTTGTGCTATTCTGCGCTGATAAACATACCTCCACCTTTGAGCACTTTCTTCAGAATGGAAGGAAACTCTATCCATTGGAGCAGGAGGGATGTTTGAAGGTGTGAAAAACACAAGAAGGGGGGGTTGAATTGTGTTTTGGGTAGTTTGAAAAATTCTTCTAAGTTATAAAAACTTATCAGAGGTTGCAGCGGTTTAGAAAACAAAACACAATCAAACAAAATTTAATGTAAGAGAGAAAGAGAGAAAGATAGAGACAGAGATTTTATACTGGTTCCTCTCACAAACCGAGAGTACGTCCAGTCCCCTTGCACTTCCAAGGGAGTTCACTATAATCAACAAGATTACAATTGCTCAAGCACACAGGCAAGAGACTTCCAATGCTCAAGTAACACTTACAAGAGACTTCCTTTGCTCAAGCACACAAGCAAGAGACTTCAAACAACTTTACAAGAAAAACAGAGTATGTGAACACTGATACACAAATCAATGTTCAAAAGAATAAGTAAAAATACAACTCAAGGACAAGACTAAACTTAGAATCCTAACAAAAGAAATCTAAGGTTCAACAACTGTATGAATCAGAAGCTGAAGCTTGAGTCTTGGATTTTTCAAATGAGTTCAAGTTGTATTCAAGTTGTTTTTGTGCACAGAAGGATTTTTGCAGAGTAACAGCTCTTTCAAAATTGCTCAATAATGTTGTGTACACAAAAAGCTTCACTACCACTCCTATTTATAGTAGAGGGTGGAGCGTCTTGAATTTGAAATCGTTGCAGGAGATTTCGCCAGCTGTTGACTGTACGATCTTTGAACCATATCAGGTAACCTTTGTGTACGACCAAACTTGGAAATAAAGATTCGTCCAATTGAGGTAAAAGGTTCGTACAATAGTACTAAAGTTACTATTCTGTGGATAAGGTTGATTCTCCATCTTTTGATTTGTCAGAGGATGATGAAATTCAATCATTGTAGCAGAGAATGTTCTTCTGACAAAACGGCATTTACTGCAAATATCAGAACCTGATGTAATTAAACATAGCTTCTGATGACGTAGCCTCTGATATGCAGCTTCTGACGCGACTAGATATTGTATGTTCTGATGAGCATGTTCTGGTCAGAATTTGCTTCCCATTTCAGAGCCTTCAATGTACTCATAGGAAATATAAATTTTTAGCTTATATATCTGCACACTAGAGTAGAGAATTAGTATACCCTATTGTACATTAATACCTTTGTTATCATCAAAACTTAATTGGATCATGTCAGAACCTCTTTTGTTCCAACAATCTCTCCCTTTTTGATTGATGACAAACCAAGTATTAATTTACAATGGTTGTTGATTAATTACATCATGCTTCTCTCAGGTTTATGAGTTTTGCAAGCTCCCCCTGAGTTCAACAATGATTAATTAAATCAGTTTAAAAATTCTATTTGAATTTTAAACTTAGCTTTACACTTGACTCTCAGAGGCTAGGTTTGCAAGCTCTCCCCCTAAGTCTGATACTTATAAAAGAAAATTGCACTCTTCTTTTATATGTACCATGTAAAGCAAGTTCAAATTTCAAATAGAAATTTTCCTTAAAGTTATAATCAGAACAAAAGAATAAATATAAATTTTGGCATATTGGCTTCAGGTTTAACGTTCCACAAAATTAATATACTCTTACGCCCCCTTTTGTCATTAAACAAAAAGATGAAACTGACAAGAATTAAATGACAGGTTTGAATAAGAATGGTCAAAAGAGAGTTTCAAGACAGTCAACGTTTGAGAAGACGGTTACAACCAAGTCAATTAAATGACTTGTAGTAAAATCACAAACTTGTCTGTTTTGAAATCCTATATAAGGACCATCATCCTTTGTCATTTCACTCAACACTTCCATTTCATGTTGAAAAACAACGATGGATAAGGATAGAAGAGTGATCAAAAGTAAGAAATCACAGGAGAAGAAAAAGAAGAAGGTGAAGATTCAACAAGACTCAGAGTCTAAGAAGAATCCGCAGAAGATGAAAGCATCAGCTTCTGCTCCTGTCAGAGTCAATTATCAAACAAGATCCAAGACCAAACAACAAGAGTCTTCATCCGAGTCAGAGTCTGAATGAGACTCTAACTGGAAAGAATTCTTGAGTACATATGTTCCTCCAAGGGAAGAGTACCCGTCCTCACCTTCTGATTCTCATCAGCTAGATTTAGAACTAGCTGTTTCTGATGTAGAATCCAAGTGAAAAGATGAATAAATCTTATGTAATCAACAATTATTTGTGGAATAAAAACTCTTGATTTAGTTTTTGCAATCTTTGTTTTGATATTTGTCTCAAAAACATTTGTGCATACACAAAGTAAATAACATTATCTAAATAAATAGAAACAAAATAAATTGAGTAACCAAAAAGTACTTGAATAAAAGGAAATTCATCAAAGTTACAAACAGCAGATTCAGAAAGAAATAACAACATAAACAAAAGTGCATAGAATCCTAGGGTTGTGGTTGAGGAGGAGGGGGTAATCTTTCATTAATGCTCTTCAGAGTATCGAGGATAGCTGTTAGAATGCCAGAGTGTTCATCAATTTTGCGCTTCATTTTGTCTTGATCTTCTCTCATAAGCAGGGCAAACTCTGGTGCATTATTTGCTAAACGTTCAAGCCTTTCTTGTTCAGCAGCAACTCTTGCTTCTTCTGCTAACCTTTCTTGTTCTCTAGCCAGAGCCTCTAACCTTTCCTTCTCAAGCCGTTCATCTTCCAACCTCTTCCTTTCACGCTCTTCAGCTTCTTCCTTTTCTTGTTCTGCCTGGATTCTGGCTAATTCAATGCGAAATTCCAAATCCTTCTTGTAAGAGACTCTGATGGCTCTTATCATATTCTGCAGACCAACTTCCATTAGCTCACATTCCTGATCAATTTCTGCTGACTCAATAGTCCTAGTAGGAATAGCATTTTGGATCCTCCTAATGTTCTTGTCAACAGCTATCAGCATTTTAGAAATGTCCTCTTTGGTTTCATCCATAGGTTCATTGAGAATCCTAGCCGGTAAGGAAGGAGGGACAAAAATGCAATCATCAGAAAGATCTTGCATCAGATTAGCAGGGTTGATGATGTGATTTGGAGATGGTTGATGGTTGGTTGGTACTGCTTCAGTATTAGTGTTGTCCACATCCACATGTTGTGGGGATTTTTCAACATTAATCACTGGAGAGGGGGTTTTGTGAGAGACCTCAGAGTCTGGGTCAACTATCTCAATTGTTTCAGGTGTTTTGTGAGACTCTGAGATAGGCATTGTTTGTTCAATGATTGGTGGAGGTGATGGAGGATTGTTTTGGTTATGTTCTGGGGGTGGTGTTTGTGGTTTGGTTTGTTCGTTTTCTGGGTTTGGTGTTGGTGGATTGTTTTGGTTATTTTCTGGGTGATTTTCTGCAGGTTCTGGTGAGGGTTCCATATTTGAGAGATTCTTGTTTATGAGGGATTCAAATTTCTGAGGAGGTGGGGAGGGTGTGGGATCAAATTCTTCTTCTTCATCCACATTGTGAATGATTGGTGCAGTACTTGTAGTAGCTTGTGCTGCATCATTATATATTGAATTAGCTTGAGATTCGGATGGGTTAGTTTGAATTGGGTTAAACTGCTCTGATGATGGTTGATTCTCAGAAAGAATAAGATCTTTCTTAGAACAAACTCCTTTCAAAATTTTATCAAAAGCACGTTTAACCGAAATTTCAGGAGGAAATTGGAGTGTCTTATAAACATTTCTAAAAGCTGAGCTATTACCAAGATCAATAGGAATCTTACCATCAGCTGGTCCATACAGGGTTTGTTGAGCGAGCAGATTTTGAGAATCATTCAATCGAGGAAGTTTGGAGTACATATCATCAAATTCTGATGCATCAATTTCACACTCATAACTGTCCTTCAGATCCTCCTCCTTTTTCTTCAGAGCCTCAACGCGTGCAATAGCTGCATCCATTGCAGCTTGTTCCTTTTCTTCATCAGTTAATTCCAACAGAAATTTCCTTGGTTTTCTAGTTGCTCTTGGTCCAGAACTTTACTTGGTCTTAGCAACCTTTTTGCTTTCAGAAACTGCAGGACTTTTAACAGCTTTTCTTTTTGCAATAATTTTGGTTGGTTGAGCCAAAATTCTTGCCTGTTTTACAGTCAGATCCTGAGTTTCTCCACTTCCAACCTCAGCTCCTAAACTCTTCATATATTCAGCATGAGCTTCTGCTATGCTTCTAGCATCTCTTTCATTTACATGTACTAGCCTACATTCATCAATGTTTTCTTCAGAATCTCTGAGTAACAGAGGGTGTGTTGGATGAACAGCCTTCTTACCCTTTAGCAAATGTAGATACCTCAGAGTAGTACTGTTAATAATTTTAGAACTAATCAAAAAGGTACCGTACCCAGGGAAGAAAGGTTTGATAACATCCAACAGTCCACACTGAGCAAACATGTGACTTAGTAATCTCCCATGTCGAATGATAGGTTTGCTAGCAGCAATAGAGTCAGCTAGATGAATGAAGATGAGTTTACCCATATCAACAAAGTTTCCTTTACCAACGTGGAATGTGAATAGCTTCTGAATAGTAGAAATTTGATCAGTACCTCCTAGCTTGGAGATAATGCTGTTAATAAGAATTCTGTAGATAACCTTGCTAAGGTCTTTCATCTCAGACTTGTCTTTAGGGTTTTCCTTAGGTTTGAAAATGAATTCATCAACATCTGGTCCAACAGAGTCTGTAGATTTGATGAATAACCCACCTTCTGATAGTTTCAGAGCCTCACAGATATGATCTATTCTGAAGGCAACTCTGAATCCAGCAACATACGATTCAATCTCAGTAGATATGAACGGTTTCAAACCCATCTCAGCAGGAGTCTTTCCACTCAACTCTGGCTTTTCCTTAACCAACTCCTTCAGTCTCTCTAGGTACACCGGTTTAGTAATAATGGTTGCTTTCATCCAGAATTCCTTGACAATCTCATTGTAGGTTGGTCCATTCAACATATCAAAGTAGTACATCATTCCTTGTCTTTCAAAACGAGTTTTCACTTCCGGAAACCCATTTGCTCGCAAACTCTCGAAGTCTACAGGACATTCCATGGCGAAGTTAAGATCATCGAACTTGTATGGTCTTTGATCTTTTGCGAACTTGTTAGGGATAGATTTCTCAATGTCAACAATGCAACCACTAGTACTGATTGAAGCCATTTCTGATGAAGTTTGGGTTTAGGGTTTGCTAGTTTTTGAGAAAGAGAAAGAAATATTGCTTGAGTTTTAGAAGAATGAAAGTGTGGGTTGTGATAGTGTAGAAGTGTGAATGTGTACAGTTTTGTGTTTAAATAGAAAGTTTCGCGCAAAAACAAAGTACAGACACATAGGGGTAGCAGAGTCTTTTACCTATCAAATAGGGATTAGAACGCTAATCATCATAAACCAACTTCTCTGTCCACTTGCACCAGAACACGTGTATTAAAAGTTTATTAAATAACTGACACGTAAGTTAGGAGAAAAACGAACGGTTTCTTTTATAAAAGATTTTCCTTACGTGCCAGAACCTTCTCCTTAACAGATACTGATAGTGCGTCAGAAGATGGTTTCATCAGAACTTCTGATACAGAAGGTTCTGATGGTCTCAGCTTCTGATAACTATTAGATCCTTACAAAAACCAATTTTTCATCAAGGTTTCAGCTATTCAGGGATTTCCATCATATTCAAGTTCTTTTTGATAAAATCAAAACGTTCAACAGCCAAGGGTTTTGTAAAGATATCAGCCCATTGATTTTCTGTCTCAATGAACTTGAGATCAATTACACCCTTTTGAACATAGTCTCTTATGAAATGATGTTTAATCTCAATATGCTTAGCTCTTGAATGTAAAATGAGGTTTTTGGAAAGGTGAATGGCTGCAGTATTATCACAATATAAAGGAATATTGTTACTGCCTATTTGATAATCTTCTAATTGATATTTCATCCAAAGTAGTTGTGTACAACATTTAGCTGCTGATATGTATTCTACTTCTACTGTTGACATAGCTATGGTGGTTTGCCTTTTACTTGCCCATGAAATCAAATTCTCACCAATGAATTGACAGTTTCCATTGGTGGATTTTCTTTCAATTTTATCACCAGCATAGTCAGCATCACAGAATCCAATCAGTTTGTAGTCATTGGATTTCTGATACAGTAATCCAATGTTACAAGTAGCTTTCAAATACCTAAAGATTCTCTTCACAGCAGTGAAATGAGATTCTCTAGGGTCTGATTGAAATCTTGCACACAAACATACACTGAATAAAATATCAGGTCTTGATGCAGTTAGATAGAGAAGAGATCCAATCATACCTCGATAGAGCTTCTGATCAACTTTGCCTTCAGATTCTTCTTTGCTTAAGCTTGATGAAGGATGCATTGGAGTGTTCATGGGTTTGCAGTCTTCCAAATTAAATTTCTTCAGAAGATCTTTTATATATTTTGATTGATGAATGAATGTTCCTTTCTTTGTTTGATTTATCTGAATTCCAAGAAAGAACTTCAATTCTCCCATCATGCTCATCTCAAATTCATCCTGCATAAGCTTAGAAAAATTCTTGCACAAAGTGGCATTAGTTGATCCAAAAATGATATCATCAACATAAATTTGAATGATCAAAATGTCTTTCTTTAGTGTTTTTCTAAATAGTGTATTATCAACTTGACCTTTTTCAAAACCATTTTTGACTAAGAAAGTACTCAGTCTCTCATACCAAGCTCTGGGAGCTTGTTTGAGTCCATAGAGTGATTTCTTTAGTCTGAACACATGGTCTGGATTTGCTAAATCTTCAAATACAGGAGGTTGTTTGACATATACTTCTTTAGAAATAACACCATTAAGACATGCACTTTTAACATCCATTTGATACAGTGTGATATCATTGTTAACTGCATAGGATAAAAGTAACCTGATTGCTTCCAGTCTAGCTACTGGAGCATATGTTTCAGTGAAGTCAATTCCTTCTTGTTGACTGTATCCTTGTGCAACAAGTCTTGCTTTGTTTCTTGTTACTTCACCTTGTTCATTCAATTTGTTTCTGTATACCCATTTTGTTCCAATAATGTTCTTATGCTTTGGTTTGGGTACCAGATCCCATACATCATTTCTCTTGAATTGATTTAACTCTTCTTCCATAGCAACTATCCAAGCATCATCTGAGAGAGCTTCATTTGTTGTCTTTGGTTCAATCAAAGATACTAATCCAAACAATGATTCTTCATCTCTGAAGTTTGACCTTGTTTTTCTTGGACTATTCTTGTTTCCTAGGATGAGCTCTTCAGGATGTGATGATTTGTATTTGAATGTATTTCTTGGAATGTCAGTTGCTTCAGAGTTATCATCAGAAGTTTGATGTTCTTGAGTAGCATCAGAAGGTGTAGCTTCTTGAGTTTCAGAGTTTTCTACAGTTTCTATGTAGTTGTCATGCTCTGGAGCTTCATCTTCTGATTCATCAGAACCTGACAAATCTTTAACAGGCTCTGACTTTTTATCATCAGGCGCTTTATCATCAAACTTTACGTGCATTGATTCTTCCACTGTATTAGTTTCAGAATTATACACTCTGTATGACTTAGAGCGTTCAGAGTATCCAATGAAGATACCCTTACAAGCTTTAGAGTCAAATTTCTTAAGATGGACTTTATTATTCAGAATGTAACATGTACAGCCAAATTGATGAAAATAAGAAATATTGGGTTTTCTTCCTTTAAAGAGTTCATATGTTGTTTTGTTCAAAATAGGTCTTATATAGATTCTATTTTGAATATAACAAGCAGTGTTAGCAGCTTCTGCCCAAAAGAACTTTGCCAAATTATTTTCATGCATCATGGTGCGTGCCATTTCTTGTAAAGACCTATTCTTTCTTTCTACAACTCCATTTTGTTGTGGAGTTCTAGGAGAAGAGAATTCATGGAGAATTCCATGTTCTTCACAAAATTTTTCAAAAGGTTCATTTTCAAATTCACCACCATGATCACTTCTTACTTTCAAAATTTTGAAATCCTTTTCATTTTGAATTTGGGTACAGAAGATGCTAAACACCTCATATGTGTCATCTTTAGTTCTTAGAAACTTAACCCAAGTCCATCTACTATAATCATCAACTATGACTAATCCATACTTCTAACCATTGATTGAAGCAGTGCTAACTGGTCCAAAAAGATCAATATGTAAGAGTTTTAAGGGTCTGGTAGAAGAGACAATGTTCTTGTTCTTAAAGGAACTTTTGACAATTTTCCCTTTTTGATAGGAACCGCAAAGTGAGTCTGAGTGATATTTAATTTTTGGAAGGCCTCTGACAAGATTGTCCTTACTAAGCTTAGAGATTAACCTCCAGTTAGCATGACCCAATCTTTTGTGCCAGACCCATTTTTCATCACTCAGTGTCAAAAGACAAAGCACTTGTTGTTCCTTTAAATCATAAAAGTTGACTTTATAGACATTGCCTTTTCTATTACCCTTAAAAACAATAGATTGGTCAGAGCTTCTGATTACAGTACATGAATCCTTATTAAACATGACATCATAATTACTATCACACAATTGACTAATGCTAAGTAAATTATGGTGTAGTCCATCTACTAACCAAACATCAGAAATTGACAAAGAAGAATTACCAACTGTACCTATACCAATGATCGTTCCTTTCTGGTTGCCACCAAACCCTATTGTTCCTCCCTCTTGTTGATTCAGGGTGTGGAATAAGAGCTTGTCTCCTGTCATGTGACGTGAGCAACCACTGTCTAGATACCAAGAGCTTTCTTTTCTTCTTTGGGTGCATACCTGCAGCATACACTATTTCAGATTTTGGTACCCATACTCTGATGGGTCCTTTTTGGTTAGTTTTGAGAATCTTATTCTTCTTGTTTGAGTATTCAGAAGATCTGGAGTCAACAGAGCCTTTTGAAAAAGATTTAGGCTTATGTTGTCTCTGAGACTTTCCTCTTGAGTGTGTCAGAGAACCAGTTACCAAGTTTGCTTTAGAAGTACTAGTGCCCCGCTTATCAACAGGCTTTGGTACTCTGATAGCTTTAACTTGAGTAGATATGGGTACTGAAGTGAGGGGAACCTGGGTTTTAGAAGACTTAGGTTCAGAGGATGAGTCATCTTCTGATACCTTATCTTGTGGTTCCAAGGTCACAAGAGTACCAGACACAGTCAGAGGTTCTGAGATACCCTTAGTAAAGTTTGAATAAGATTCAGAGGGTGACTTGCTTAATAAGTCAGGGTTGCTTGATTTCCCCACATCAGAAGATGTAAGAGAACCAAGTCCTTGTCTTTTATGATAGTTGCTAAGTCCACCATGAATTATGGAAGTTATCCTAGTTTTGTCAATGTTATGGTGAACAAACTCTTGAAGAGAAATTTCATACTCATCATAGGGTTTGTGACATGTTCTACATCCAGTCTCAAGCACTTTAATTGTTTTAAGAGATTTTTGATAGTTTGCTTGAGTCTGGCTGAGATTTTCGTTTAGCAGCTTCAATTTTTGTTTAGAAAAATCTAGCTCACTCAACTTTTCCATGTACTTCACCATTACATCTTTCAAAGCTTTGGTCATTTGAGTGCTAGACATTTTAGAAATGACCTCATCAATATCGTCTGTGTCAGACTCTGAATCATTTTCATCGTCTGACTCACCAGTGGCCATAAGCGCTAGGTTTGCTTCCTCAGAGTCTTCATCCTCTGATAGTTCATTGATATCCTCCTATGTTGCCATCAGACTCTTCTTGGCTTTGATCTTGATTGTACTTTTTCTTCCTTTACCCTTGGAGTTGAGTTCAGGACAATCAGCCATAAAGTGTCCAGGCTTATGACAATTGAAACAATTTTTTGTGTCATCCTTCTTCTCTTTGTTGGTGTAGTTCCTTGATCCAGATCCTGTGCTTGGGAAATTTTTGCCTTTCCTTACTGACCACTTTTGAAACTTCTTGGACAAGAGTGCAAAGATATCATCATCTGATCCATCTTCTTGGTCATCTATGGAAGATTCCTCTGCTTCAGATTCTACAGCTTTGGCTTTCAGAGCCTTAGATGAAACTGAAATAGATAGCAAGGCCACAGATTTTAGTTTCTTCTGAGGCTCATCAGAAGATAGTTCAATCTCGTGACCCGTGAGTGAACTTATCAATTCCTCCAAGCCAAGTGTGTCCAAATCTTTAGCTTCATGAATAGCTGTTACCTTAGGCCTCCACCTTGAAGGTAAGCTTCTCAGAATCTTCCTTACATGATCAGAAGTTGTATAACTTCTCTTCAGAACTTGGAGACCAGCCACAAGAATTTTGAATCTAGAAAACATAGATTCAATGTTCTCGTCATCCTTCATTTTAAAGAGTTCATACTGTTGGATCAACATAGTAGCCTTTGCTTCTTGCACCTGTTTGTTTCCTTCGTAAGTGGAACATAAGGAGTCATATATACTCTTAGCAGTGGATTTGTTTGTAATCTTGAGATATTCATCATGAGAGATACACCCAATGAGAATATCCTTGACCTTGTGGTGTTTCTTGTAAGCCTTCTTGTCTGTAGGAGTGAACTTCTTTCTTTCTTCAACAGATAGCTTTCCCTTTTCATCAAGTCCTTGAAAAGTTACCCCTACTTCAACCAAGACCGAAAGCTCATCATCTAAGCCAATAAGATGACTGTAGATTCTATCTTTCCACCAGGAAAAGGTAGATGCATCACCATTGAACTTTGGTGCTTTGTTGTTAGACTTCTCTTCAACATCATAGTCATGAGGAACTGCTTTCATATTCACACTTGGAGATGCGTCAGTCATAGTGTTTTTCAACAAGAAACTGTCTCACTGTTAGGTAATTAAAAAATAGAACCGGGCTCTTGATGCCAATTGAAGGTGTGAAAAACACAAGAAGGGGGGGTTGAATTGTGTTTTGGGTAGTTTGAAAAATTCTTCTAAGTTATAAAAACTTATCAGAGGTTGCAGCGGTTTAGAAAACAAAACACAATCAAACAAAATTTAATGTAAGAGAGAAAGAGAGAAAGATAGAGACAGAGATTTTATACTGGTTCCTCTCACAAACCGAGAGTACGTCCAGTCCCCTTGCACTTCCAAGGGAGTTCACTATAATCAACAAGATTACAATTGCTCAAGCACACAGGCAAGAGACTTCCAATGCTCAAGTAACACTTACAAGAGACTTCCTTTGCTCAAGCACACAAGCAAGAGACTTCAAACAACTTTACAAGAAAAACAGAGTATGTGAACACTGATACACAAATCAATGTTCAAAAGAATAAGTAAAAATACAACTCAAGGACAAGACTAAACTTAGAATCCTAACAAAAGAAATCTAAGGTTCAACAACTGCATGAATCAGAAGCTGAAGCTTGAGTCTTGGATTTTTCAAATGAGTTCGAGTTGTATTCAAGTTGTTTTTGTGCACAGAAGGATTTTTGCAGAGTAACAGCTCTTTCAAAATTGCTCAATAATGTTGTGTACACAAAAAGCTTCACTACCACTCCTATTTATAGTAGAGGGTGGAGCGTCTTGAATTTGAAATCGTTGCAGGAGATTTCGCCAGCTGTTGACTGTACGATCTTTGAACCAAATCAGGTAACCTTTGTGTACGACCAAACTTGGAAATAAAGATTCGTCCAATTGAGGTAAAAGGTTTGTACAATAGAACTAACGTTACTATTCTGTGGATAAGGTTGATTCTCCATCTTTTGATTTGTCAGAGGATGATGAAATTCAATCATTGTAGCAGAGAATGTTCTTTTGACAAAACGGCATTTACTGCAAATATCAGAACCTGATGTAATTAAACATAGCTTCTGATGACGTAGCCTCTGATATGCAGCTTCTGACGCGACTAGATATTGTATCTTCTGATGAGCATGTTCTGGTCAGAATTTGCTTCCCATTTCAGAGCCTTCAATGTACTCATAGGAAATATAAATTTTTAGCTTATATATCTGCACACTAGAGTAGAGAATTAGTATACCCTATTGTACATTAATACCTTTGTTATCATCAAAACTTAATTGGATCATGTCAGAACCTCTTTTGTTCCAACAATGTTTGCAGGAACTCTTCTTCCTCCAATCCTTTTTCTTCCTGAGGTCATGATATCTAGGACATCAGGCTCGACATCAGACTCAGAGTCGCTTCCAGCAACGACCTGTTTCTTCTTCTTTGAAGTCTTTTCTCCAGTAGCTTTCTTCTCAGCTTTTCTCTTCCCTTTCTTCTCAGTGATGGACGTCTCCACTTGCTTAGACCTATACGTCTTATCTTTTCCTTTGACTGGAATGCTAATACGTACTCCTCCACTTTCGTCTGAGCTTTCTTCTTCAATGACCTGTTGAGGCTGACTATCTTTCTTCATTCCTTGAAGAATCTTGGCCAGGGGAACCTCATCTTCATATTCTTCTTCTTCCATTACTTGATCTTGAACTTCTTGTTCAGGACCTTGATCGTGACCAGATGTTGGAACATGTGGTTCGGTATCAGGTGTTGGATCCTCTTCTGAAGGCATAGGTTGATCAAAGTTAGGATCTTCTTTATGAGATTCTGAGAGGATGTTGGTGTTAGTTTCTAACAGAGGAACTTCTTTGGTTGAAGGAGAGCTTGACTCAGTAGTCTTGTCATGATGTTCATCAGGTGATGTTGTTGTGATTGCTTCACCGGATGTTTTGACATGTGACCCTTCTGGTTTCTTTGGTGATTCTTGACTCTCAGAAGGTTGACATTCAGTTTTTGAAGGCTCTTGTTCCTGAATTTTGTCATTCCCCGTTGCATGAGCTTTCGTCCTTTTAGGATTCTTTTTCTTTTTTGAACCCTTGGACTTTTTCTTCTTGATTTCGCCTTCTGTTGGAGGAATCATGCTGATTGGTACAGCGTTTGTGATAATTCCTTGTTGATCAACGCGAAAATCTGAAACCCTAGGCATTTGAGAGGTTGTCTCTTCTGTTTGCGTCTTTGAATCATCTGGATTTGAGTTGTTGTTCTTGGATGATTGTTGAGACATTGTTGAAGAGTTTTCTTTGAGAAGAAGGAGTTTCAATATTTGTGGGGGGATGTCGGACAAGATGTTGAAGCAAGAGGTATTATAGCCCTTTTTATAGATGAATTTTGAGTGTAAAAGGCTATTTTGTTTTACGTGCAGATATGATGATTTTAATTGTGGATTTAATCTGCACGTTACCTCTTTAGTGACTCTTACACGCTTTTGGGCGTGTGAATACCCAAGGTCACTTTGATGCTTCCGACCAAAATCTCTTCAACTTCGTGTCCATTGTACAGATGTTGGAACATCTGGTGGGACATCTTGTCAAGTTCTTCCTTGGCAGACAAGCAAGCTATTTCTGGACCATTGTCTTGAGGTGTCCAGGTATAGCATTTGTCACTTGACTTTCTCCCTTTCATCACTACTTCTTGATCATTTGTTATGGTGCATTCATGGTTGTTGAAGTGCACTTTTAGTCCTTGTTCACATAGTTGACTAATGCTAATCAAGTTTGCAGTGAGACCTTCTACTAGTAGAACATCATCTAGGCATGGAGTGTTTGGACCAGCTAGTTTTCCAATGCCTATGACTCTACCTTTGACTCCATCACCAAAAGTAACACTTCCTTTTAAGTGAGACTTTAGTTCTCTAAGGTATCTTTTATCTCCAGTCATGTGTTTTGAACACCCACTGTCAAAATACCAATTTTTAGATGGAGATATTCTTGGAGAAGTATGAGCCTGTTGGGGTGGTGTTGGCTTCCATACTTTAGTCAGAACTTCTTTGTATTTCATCCTTGGTGGTAGGATCTTCCTTTTGTTCTGACTTGGTGACTTAGGCTTCTGAGGGTAGCCATGGAGGTAGAAGCATTCTGAGATTAGATGCCCAGTTTTTCCACAATGTTTACATCTTTTTAGTGGTCCCTTGTATTCTTTGTATTGAGGGGACACATGTTGAACATGATGTTGGGACATGTGGTCTGGCATGTGCTTCTTCTGTTGAGCTGGAGGTTGAGTCCTCTGTTCAAACCTTTTCTGATTGTGTTGAGTCAGATGATGAGTCTTTGTCACCTGTTTCTTTTGTCTAGCAGGTTGTTGAGGTTTGGATTATGTATTCTTATGCTTGTTGAGGTTTGTCTAGAAGGATGTTTACATCTGGTCCTGAGAGTTAATCTTTGGGGGAATTTTCTTCTTAGGAGCGTTGCTGTAGTTGTCATACCTTACTCCCTTCTTGTCACTTGGGTTTCTACCAAGCTCAAGGACTTCTTCAAGCATGTCAGTTCCCTTGTTTAACATTCTCACAGATTTTGTCATCTCAGTGAGTTTTGAGTTTGACAAGGTGACTTGTTCTTTCAACACAGTTGTTGATGCTTCTAATGCCTCCTTTTCTTGTGAAAGCAAGGTGACTTGTTTTCTCAATTCAGCTGTTGATGCCTCCTTTTCTTGTGAAAGCAATGTGACTTGTTCTTTTAAGTCAGCTGTAGAAGCCTCTAGTGCTTTCTTTTCATGAGCTAGTTTCTCCATCTCCTTATCTTGTCTTCTTAAAAGTTCACAAGATTGTTCCCATTTAATGGTGAGATTGTTGTATTTCTCATCCAATTCTTCTTGTAGGAGATCTTCATTACTGATGCTGCTGCTAGTTTCAAATGTTCCAGCAAAGGCTTTATTTGTTGGTTCTTCTTCCTTCTCTTCCTCAGAATCAGATAAAGTTGCTGTCATTCCCTTTTTCTGTCTCCTGAGAAAGTTTGGACATTCTGGTCTGATGTGTCCAAATCCTTCACATTCAAAACATCTTACTTCTTTGTTTTGCTCAGAAGTATTCTCCTCCTTGCTCTTGCCCTGTGACTTGATGTTGGACCTTTTGTCTGGGACATTTGGCTTTTACCTGGCTTGTAGCTGACTCAAAGATTTATTGAAATTCTTTGTAAGGTAAGCTAATGCTTCTGATAGCTCATCATCAGTTTGACTTTCCTCATATTTAAAAGCCAGGTTCTTCATCTTCCTCTCTGGTTTATCATCCAGAGACATCTCAAAAGTTTGTAATGAGCCAATAAGTTCATCAACTTTCATTGTGCTCAAGTCTTGAGATTCTTCGATTGCAGTCACCTTCATGTTAAATCTCTTAGGCAGTGATCTAAGGATTTTTCTGGCTAGCTTTTCTTCAGGTATCTTCTCACCTAGGGCAAAGGTTGAATTTTCTATATCTCATATTCTAGTGTTGAACTCAGATATAGTTTCTTCATCCTCCATCCTTAAGTTCTCAAATTTTGTGGCGAGAAGTTGCAGCTTTGACATTCGAACTTTAGAGGTTCCTTCATATGCTGTTTGAAGAATTTCCCAGGCTTGTTTGGCTTCAGTACAAGTGTTGATTAACTTGAACATGTTTTCATCAACACCATTGAATACGGCATTGAGTGCTTTAGAGTTGCCACTGGCCTCAGTTTCTTCTTCTGGACTCCAATCTGCTACTCCTTTTAGACTTGTAGAGCCATCTGCTGCTGTGATTATTGGATGATTCCACCCAGTGATAATTGCCCTCCATGCTTTTTGATCCATGGATTGGAGAAAGGCAACCATTCTTGCTTTCCAATAATCATAATTAGATCCATCCAAGACTGGTGGTCTGTTGATTGATCCTCTCTTGTCCATCTTGAACAAAATATATCTCCCTGGAGCTCACCCAACAGGTTAGGGTGCCCGCTCTGATGTCAATTGAAATTCTGTTCCTAGGCAGGACAGATGTCGTACACAATGTCTAGGACAATGTGTCTGTAGTCCAGATGTCTCAGACAACTGGTTCCACAATTGGTTATGAGGATCACAGATATTATTGCTGTACTGAAGTAAATAAAAGCAATAAAGAACACCAGTAATTGTTAACCCAGTTCGGCGCAAACCAGCCCTACTCTGGGGGATACCAATCCAGGAAGTGAACACTACTAATCCGAATTAATACTTAGTCTTACAACCACACCAAAAACCCTATTGGCATGTATGCCTTTTCTTAATCCTAGCAATCTTCTACTCAAGGGCTAACTCCCCCTGAATATGAGAACCTACCCAACTCCCTCTAATCACTTATCCCAAGTGACGACAACTTTAAACTCCAAAGTTTAAAGACTTAGTGGAATGGCAACATTCAACAACAAAGCTACAAAGTATCAAAACCAATACTAAGAGCCACAAAGCTGCAAAGTATCAAACAACGATACTAAGAGCCACTATGTTGGAACAAAGTGGGTCTGACATAAACCTCAAAGTTTTTAATTAGTTTTGATGATAACAAAGTATTAAAATTGCAATTGGTATTACTAATGATTGTTCTAGTGTGCAGAATTATAAGTTAAAATTCATTCATAAGCACTACGAACAAAAGCAGAGAAGCCAAGCTAAGAAGCTCTGAAAGCTTATCGCTGATCATCAGAAGCTCAATATCCAAGATCAGAAGTCAGTAGCTCTGAAGATAAAAGCCAGACTCTGAGAAGCTCAGAAGCTGAAGACCTTAAGAAGCTACACTACAGACTCTAAAGCAAAAGGAATTTGCGTCACTCAAGAACTAACAGAATCAGAACCAATGATTGAAGAACAATCTTCTTTAGGACTCTGTCATATCCACAGGAAGGAATATTCGTTGGTACTGTTGGGAAATCGTATCATAAACAGAGATAATACGCAGCGGAATTTTAACAAAATTTCCCATCAATGGATCCTTGTGAATGAACATGATCAGGGTTCAGATCATTACCTTTAGTATAGCAAATCCTGTGCTCGAAAATTGATCACAAGCACCACGAAATCGCAGCACCTCTAGCCGGTCCACACGAACAGCTTCCTTCAACTTTCAGTGCTAGCTGCTACAAGATGAAGGCTGAGGGAATTAGTTTAGGATTTCAGAGAACTTTTCTTTCTCCAAAATTTAGAGTGTCTAGTAAGTGTGTCCAACTCAACTCTACAAGATTCTATTTATAGAGTTTCTTGTGTGGTCTTCAAGTCAAATGTTTATTGGTCTTCACAAGCCCAATAACCATTTGTTACTAATCGCACCCCAACCAAATAAGTCTTACTTATTTTCTCCCTTCTTGACTGTCCTTATGTGTGTGACCCTGTAGGTTCTTATGACGTTGGCAATAATATTAATCTTAATATTATAAACAGTGAGCGGTATCTAGCAACACATCACTGCTACCCAAGTCACAAGAATGTCACGTGATCTGACAAACCTTTCCGTGATAAATATCTTGTGTATAATTACCATTTTACCCTTATGTCTATATTGAACACAAGGCATAGTACGTCACCCTTGTTAAGTTCAATATTGGGCCCTTAGACATATCTCCTGTTATGTAGGAGGGGTAAATTCCATCTAGGTCACTCATGTCCCTCAGCATGTTTTGTGAAGCACCCATCAACTGTCTTTATGGTCATCCTATTACGGACAATGTTTGATCAGCAATAAAGTATTTGACTCCACATCTAGGGTCCATAGTGGTTTTCAGGTCGAAGGGTGGAATACACCACTTATCACTATGAGAATATCTTATGACATTTCATAACATACTATGTAGTATTCTCATGGTGGGTCAATCCGATATAAATGTTACCCCTAACATTCATATCTATGTGAAGACTTGATAACTACTTATCTATGATCCGTGAGATGTGATCACCAGTCTACCAACATAATAGTCTCTATGCTTTAATGTTATCCCAATTCACAATAGAGCTTGACTACGGATAATTTAAGAATAGTGTTCTCATGTTAATGGATTCTCACGATTAAGTCATACTTAACGTTCCATTTAACGAACTAACTATTTTAGGGACTCTATTATTTTAACACATAAACATAATAAAGAAAAAGCCTTTATTTAATAAATAAATTATTCAATACAAGTTCCAAACAATTGTAAATAATTGGCCTCTAGGGCTTACACCAACAATCTCCCACTAGCACTAGAGCCAATCAAGTATACTCTTAATACCTATAGACTTAGTGTGGCCATCACGCTTCAACTGCGCAAGAGGCTTTGTTAGTGGATAAAGAACTATTTCCTATGTTGGTATCTTACATATCTTCCAACGTTCTATTTCGATCTTTATCGAAATAGATAAGTGTCTAAGTATATTCATGAATCGTCGGTGAGATCTATTCTCAAGTGTTCTTGCAAGATTAAACCATTACCACCACTAATGTGATTAATGTGACTTGCAATACCGGGAACATAGCCTTAGCTCAATCATGAGCCAAACGATCCAATCTTAAATACTCAACCTATGTAACTGAAACAAACATATTACGAAGCTTATCTTATAGCTTTCAATGCTTATATTCAGGCATGATATACAATACATTGGTATGGTAACTTCCATCATTATAACTTCCTTACAATGACCCTTCCCATACCCATCTATTTCAAGAAATAGTCCTTAGTTCCTTTAAGGTCCTTAGGGATATTCTTGGAGGTAAGTTAGTGTCAAACACTAATTTCAATTTTGGTACTTATTGATTGTGTTACAATCATATGGTGTGTCTGATTCAGTACATATTATGATGTGAATGATTGATCCTATATGCCAAAGCATATGGATTCCTTCCACGTGCCCCATTCTCATCTAATGAGATATGATATTGTCCTTTAGACAAAATCATTCATTTGACACATGAAATAATTTCACATATTTAAGTGTCATGAACACTTTGACAATATATGTACATAGGCTATTCCTAACTCTTTATGAATCCTTGCCTAAATGCATAGGCTATTCCTAACTCTTTAGGAATTCTTGCCTAAGTATTTCATAAAGAGTTATTTTCTTAGTCATGTCTCACATGTTTAAGAAAAATGTTTTGATGATTTAATATGTCATCCACATATGATATCAGATTTAATATTATCACTCCCACTAAAACTTTGTATGCACGAGATTTATATTTGTCCTTCATTAATTTGTTTTCATAAAACTTCATAAAAGGAACAAATAATAATTTAAATTTCCGAGAACTCTATCTAATCAAAATTAGATAGTTACAAGTTATATACCTTTCTAGCATCCTTTGGATCAACAAAACCCTTATGTATATGTCTAGTACATATATATGTGGTCATTCCAATTAAGGAATGCAACTTTGTTATCCATCCACCAAAACATGTAGTACAACATTTAGTAAAAACAATTAAACAGATTTTAACCTCTATGATTATATTTAGGGTTTCATCATAATTTGCATTATGATTTTGCGTGAAACCTTTAATGATCAATCAAATATTAAAAGGTATTCTTAATACCATCCATATTAGTGTTCAACAAGAATACTTACTTTCATCGTATGAGTCTTACTCATCTTGATGACATAACCATTATCTACATAAGGTCAGTGTATATGGATTCTGCATAAGATTTCATGGCATTTAGCCACTTCTCAGAATTTAGACCGTTTTACGACCTTTTAGAAAGTCAAAGACTCATCTTCCATGAGAATCATATCACATTGCCGAGTCATGATAAAACCATACCTTTTTAGCCATATGTGATATGTTAGACTTATCATCGATTTGTGCAACTTTAAAACGATGGTTCTTCAACAACCTTGAGGAACCGGTTTGCGCTTCCTTTTAAATAAATATGTTTTGTGGTACTTGAATTTATTCAAGTTCTATATCACTCCCACTGTCTCTTTTAGAGACACACTCCCACTAGAGGAATGTTTCAAACCTAGCAACAAAACAACTTTTGTCCTTAAGAGTGATATAGGACCAATATCCCTTTCTTTAGGATACTACCACTTATTTATTCATTCATTTGGAATTAAATTTATCTAATAAATTTTAATCCAAAATTCGCATAAAGACAAACTTGGTGCTCTTGCCTCCATATCGCATATAGTGTCTTTATGATCATTTTAAAAGGGAAAACTAATTGTGGGTGAAGATTAACTATAAGTAAAGAGATTTTTTTTTGGAAAGAGTCAATATATAATTAAACTATTTTTAAATGATATCATGTCAAACATGATGTGATAAAATAGTCATTATATTTATTAACTAAGTATTTACTAATATGACTTATTCATATGACTTCGTCGAGTTATTATTTACTTTACTGTTGGATTTCTTTGACAAATTCAAAGATTTCTAATTTGTGTCACACACATATCAACATCTAATGATTTTAATCATCAATGTTTAATGAAGTAAAATAAACTCAATACACCAAATATGTTTAGTGGTCGACATACATCTCATGTATATTGTTCAAATAGGTCATGTGACATTTTATTGACACATCGAATATTTGTACTAAACAACAATTCTCTTGATATATTTATTTAAGGTCCAAATCTTATTTGGCTCTTATCACAACTGTTATAGATAACCCTATCAAGATCATGGAATCCTAGTCCATTACTTGACTTGGAGTAATAGTATAGAAGACTTTGCTTAAATGATAGGACCATTACCTGTCTTATCATTCAAAGCTACAATTCATATCTTGTCAATACAAGATATACAATTACTACTTCTATTACTAGATGGAATTCAACAACAATTATTGTGATCCATTTCAAACTCGATTTTAAGTCATTGCATAAGCTCTCATTGTCAATGAAACAATTTTCATTTTAGATATAGGTTGACTTAAAATTATAGTCAATGTTCTAATTCTTTAAGCATCTCTATTTTCAAAAAATTGAGATTCAATATCTTGTATCATATACTTTTGATGTAGAAATAGAAATTTTGACTTTCTATAACAATATGTACAATATTGAAGTCTCACTTCATTCTTTTAGTTTGACTCATCCAAGAACTATTTACGTCATTCGTGTACCAAATCAGGAACTCTTTTCTGAAATTATTGTCCTTCATAAGGACAATATAATTTGTATTGTATAAAGTTTTAATTACAAAGATATGTAAGATATTTGTATAATTTTAAGACATATTTAATTAGGACTTCAATTAAATATGCGCTCCCACTATTTTACTCAAAACAAATGACCCTTGACATTTGATTCGGAAAACCCCGTTGGAAGATTTTCTAGTGGGAATGAGATCCATATTTCACTTTGTTTTAAGTCAGCGTTAGGCTGATTACACAAAACGCAGCTATTTAGGTAGGAAACTCTTTCCAATTGTATCTCATACAATTCTCATATTCTTTCCGTTGAGTAAATAACACTTATTAATCCATCATATGGAATAACCCAACATTTGCTTCTAAAGTCATATAATCATATTATATTTTCTTTAGTTAAGTTAAACCCAATGAATAGCAATCGGATAAACTGGTTACCTCACCGCAACTTATCAATATAGATAATGCACTTTGCGTTGGCAAAACCTACACTAATCGATATTGATCTTGAAGGGTGCTATTCTTTGGAAAGCATAAAACTTAATATTCTTTTGAGGGTTTTATTAATTTATTAGATCTCACCTCACCACGGCTTACATACAATAACGTCACTCCAATCATTCAATCATGCATAACAATTATACAAAATAAAGTGACATGATTATGGCCCCTAACGATATGACTCTCTCAAGCCAATGAGAGAATCTAAACTAACCTTAGGAACGATCATGCTTCTCCAAGCTTGACTTCCATGTTTGCTCTAACGTGACCTGTTCTATTGTCTCCTTTTATTCTAATTACATTAGATAAATAAGAAACTCGTTTTACATACGAGTGAGTGAATGAGAAGAGAATGAACATATAGAATTCAAGAGAGAGGCACGGCACGCAGGTCGTATTTCAAAATTCCAACATGAAATAAAAGACTAAAGCCGGCAGAAGTTATTATGCTTAAACATTATACTTATGCAGGGTGCATAAGTAAATATTAGCCACCAGATCCCTCTGCCACGTGTAATGATCACAGTCATCCCAGCAATTAACGGAATTTTCACACGCACGGGTAACGGTTTCTTCACACAATTGACGGAAGTTCACACGCAGCTATTCGAGCTCTCCTCCGACGAGATCCGACGCCGAAATCATCATCACCATCTCTGGAATCATCATCTCCGTCACTGATTGCATCGTTCATCGCCATCGCCGCCAATTTTCTGTAATCACGTTAAGGTTGGTGTTGCACAGAAAATTGATTTCAAATTTGATTTTGATTTATTATGTTTGTTTTTCTATTTGATTTAATTTGTGGATGCTTGTGGTTATTTTTTGATTTTCATGAGGAGGTATATGAATCAGTAGGTTGTTGTTTTTTTGCTGATTTGAGGAGGTATAGGAATTGTTGTTGTTGAAGATGGTAAAACTAACACTAATACACAACAAATTGTAATTAGTACTGATTGTGATGTAACTGATGTTAATAGACACAATGAATTTGTATTGAGTTGTTTATGTGTGAAACCTAAATCCAAAGAGTGAAAATGGGATTGAGTAGTAAAAGGTTAGCAGCTTCTCAGACCACAAAACTTCAATAACTCCCAAGATGTGAAAATCGGATTGAGGTGCAAGTCTCTCCTGTAAATATTTTTTAGTATTTTGATTCCAACAAATTTGAATGAATGGAGAAATCATAATTTTGTTATAATAAGCCCCATTAAGAAGATACTTAAATTCTTTATACTGATTTTTGGGGTTGATTTATATGGATATGTAGAAGTCATGCTGCTGATGTTGGGTTAAGATACTTGTTAGGAGAGTGATTATGTCATAGCAAAGATGGAGCTTGCAATTTCAATTGTAATTGTTGAGGAGTTGCTTTGCTCCAAGCCCTTACATTTATATGGATATGTAGAATTTTGCTTTTGATCTCAAAAAACATGTGTAGAGACACGGGAGAGCCCGTGAAAGTGAAACCTTCAATTTAACTATTTCAAGTATCAATGCAAAACCAAATTCTACATGCTTAATGTTTAATGTCGATGAAATTTAAGTGAATTCATTGTGTAACCTCCAATGAATTGTAATGTTGATTAATTTTGGGCTGTAGGTCTTCATAGTAGTGGATTAATTGTAATGTTTCATTAGCAGCATGATCATCATTATTGTCATATGTTTTAAATTATATGCTACCATAATGATTGTTAAATGGTTTCCAGCTTTTATACCTTGAAACCATGAATATAGAGGAATGGTTTCAAGAACAACAATTGTCTATGTAAATGATTTTTAAGTACACTACTTTATGCATGTTACTTTTGCTTTTGATCTCAAAAAACATGTGTAGAGACAAGGGAGAGCCTGTGAAAGTGAAACCTTCAATTTAACTATTTCAAGTATCAATGCAAAACCAAATTCTACATGCTTAATGTTTAATGTCGATGAAATTTAAGTGGATTCATTGTGTAACCTCCAATGAATTGTAATGTTGATTAATTTTGGGCTGTAGGTCTTCATAGTAGTGGATTAATTGTAATGTTTCATTAGCAGCATGATCATCATTATTGTCATATGTTTTAAATTATATGCAACCATAATGATTGTTAAATGGTTTCCAGCTGTTATACCTTGAAACCATGAATATAGAGGAATGGTTTCAAGAACAACAATTGTCTATGTAAATGATTTTTAAGTACACTACTTTATGCATGTTACTTTTGCTTTTGATCTCAAAAAACATGTGTAGAGACAAGGGAGAGCCTGTGAAAGTGAAACCTTCAATTTAACTATTTCAAGTATCAATGCAAAACGAAATTCTACATGCTTAATGTTTAATGTCGATGAAATTTAAGTGGATTCATTGTGTAACCTCCAATGAATTGTAATGTTGATTAATTTTGGGCTGTAGGTCTTCATAGTAGTGGATTAATTGTAATGTTTCATTAGCAGCATGATCATCATTATTGTCATATGTTTTAAATTATATGCAACCATAATGATTGTTAAATGGTTTCCAGCTGTTATACCTTGAAACCATGAATATAGAGGAATGGTTTCAAGAACAACAATTGTCTATGTAAATGATTTTTAAGTACACTACTTTATGCATGTTATTTTGGTTGTTGTTCCAGTGGTTAACTTAATTTTACATGATCTTTGTTTATAGGGATTGTTGCTGTTTTTAATGGATTCGATGTCAACTTCATCTGAAATTGTCCCATTGTCTGTTGTTGATAGTTCAAACACACAGGCTGATAGTTCAAGAACACTTCTTGATACATTTCAATGTTACTCTCCTACTAAAAAAGAAAATTGGGAGTCTCTTGCTTTTAAATCTGTTGAAGATGTTGAAAAATTTTATGGTGACTATGCATTGAAAAGTGGGTTTTCAGTTCGGACTTTGTTGAGATTAAAAAAGAATTCACGAAATAAGCCATCTGATAGATTTCACTATCTACGTTATGGTTGTAACAAACAAGGTTACAAGAAAGGAAGTTTGTTGGATCCAAAGAACAAGCCAAAATCAGAGAGTCCTGTTGTTGTTGAATTTGAGAAAGTAAAAGAAAAAGCAGAGGAAAGGGTTGGTTGTACAGCTGCGATTTCTTTAAAGTTGGATGAAACTCTGAATGTCTACAAGATATATAAATGGGATGTGGCTCATTGTCATCAGTTACATAAACCAGAGCATGGACATTACTTGAGATCATTTAGGAAAGTTAATGAAGTGCAAGGACAGCTCGCTGTAATAAATTCGAAAGCTGGAATGTCAATGAGAACTTCTTATGAGGTCATGGGTCAGGGTGTTGGAGGCACAGATAACTTGCCTTTTCGATTTTCGGATTTAAAAAATTATTTGATGACAATCCGTTCGAAAGAGATGGTGGTTGGTGAGGCAACTGTGATTCAAGAATTTTTTAGGAATGAAGCTTTGTCGAAACCATCCTTTTATTATGATATTCAAGTTGATGCACAAGAAGATATAGCTAGTATTTTTTGGGCAGATGGGATTATGCAGCTTGATTATGCTTTATTTGGTGATGTTATAAGTTTTGATACAACTTACCGAACCAACAACCAGTATCGCCCTTTGTATATCATGAATAACATAGGTTAGTTTTTTGAACTTCTACCAGGTTAGTTTTTATTGCATTATGTTATATATTGTGTTGCCATGAATAACATAGGTAAGTTGAATATGTTGAAACCATTTACCAATAATAATGGTTCCTTTGTATATCATACTGAAACCATTTATCATTAGTAGTGGTTTCACTTGGTAACATGTTGAAACCAAAATAGCCCTTTTATGGTTTTTATAATATAACTGAAACCATAATTTTGATATCTGCTGTGTGTCCTTTTAGTTGCTCCATTTTATATTTCAATGATAGTGTGGCATTTGTTTGATAGTTTCAGTACCCAACATAATCAATTATAAGTAGCAGTTACTAGAAATTAGGGATTCAATTTATCCTTATGTAATTATGATTGATCCTTGCAGTGCATGTTCCTGCTGATAGTGTGGCAAAATGGTTGTTTTATTTGGTTTTTATGTTGTTTGTGAATTCAAAACCAATGAGAAACCATAAGTGTAGCTTAATGGTTTCACTGAATGTGTATCTGAAACCAAAATAGCCCTCTTATGGGTTCACTAGGTTTTATAATATAACTGAAACCATAAATGTGGCTGAATGGTTTCACTGTATTTATTTTTGAAACCAAAGTAGCCCCCTTATGGTTTCAGTTATAGTGTGGCATTTGTTTGATGGTTTCAACCTCAAGATAATCAATTATAAGTGAAATAATAATTATGATTGATCCTTGCATTTGTTTTGTTTGGTTTTTAAGCAGTTGTTTGAATAATGTTTTAATCTTAGCTATTTGTGAATTCAAAACCAATGAGAAACCATAAGTGTGGCTTAATGGTTTCACTGGATATGTATCTGAAACCAAGTAGCCCTCTTATGGTTTCACTAGGTTTTAATTATCTGGGGATTATATTTTTGATCTCAATATTAATGGTCCTTTTATATATGCATTTTTCCCCTGATTTGGTTCATTTACATTTCAGCTGCATTCATGGGCTTTGACAATCATCGGACAAGTGTTTTATTTGGTGCTGCTCTTTTGTATGATGAGACTTCAGCAACTTTTGATTGGCTGTTTACGACTTTTTTGAAGTGTATGTCTAATAAGAAACCACAATCCATATATACGGACCAGGCGCCTGCATTGTTGAAGTCAATTCCTAATGTTTTTGAGGGTGTTTTTCATGGCCTTTGCTCATGGCATATGTCAGAGAATGCAAAGAAGAATCTTGGGTCTCGTGCTAATGCTGCATTTTTCAATGAGTTCAATTATTTGATTTCAAATGTTGAGACTGAATCGGATTTTGATTACAGCTGGGATCAGATGATGAAAAACTGCTTTGGTGGAAGGCCAACTTCTGACTTTAGTTGGCTTGTTCAAACACACAAGAATCGTATGCACTGGTCTTCAGTTTGGGTCAAGTCCCATTTCACAGCTGGTTTGAAAATGACCCAATTAAGTGAGTCCTTTAATGCGTTTCTTCGTGGTTTTCTGCAACCTGACCATTCTCTAGTTCAATTCTTTAGCCATTTTAATATCATGGTTCAGAGACTGAGGGATAAGCATGCTGAGTTGGACTTTAAGGCTGCAAACACTAGATCAAAAAACAATTATCCCAATAGTCAACTGATGCGGTCTGTTGTAAACAAGTATACCCCAGCATGTTTTGCATTCATTCATATACAGTATGATCTTTCCTTCAAATACTTCTATGAAGAGGTCACAACTCAATGTTCTGCCTTTAACAAGGTTTTCAAAGTTTTTACAATTGAACAGCTTGATGAACCTGAGGAAGTAGGTGGTGCTAATTATGATGATGATGCTATTGATGGGCATTCAGACCGCAATTTTTTGGATGAAGAAATTTCTGAAAACCTTCCCCCAAATTTTGAACAGCATGATCGACTTGATGAAAGAGTTGTGACAATCGATATTAGGACGAAACATATTTGCTGCACATGTCGTATGTTTGAGAACAGGGGATTTTTATGTCGACATGTTTTCAAAATATTGGAATTTTTAGGTGGTTCTGTGCAATATCATAATTTGAAGACGATACCTGCAGAATATGTGTTAAAGCGGTGGACTAGAGATGTTCGTCATTCGATTGATAAGCTTAAACCTACCATTAATGTTGGCACTGAAGGGACGACTCAAGCACAACGATATCAACAAATTTGTGCTGTTACAATCCAGCTTTGTACACGTGTTTGTACAGATCCTGAGGCTTCTCAAGTTTTCCTTAATGGTGTACTTGAAGCTAGGAAAAAGGCAGAGGAGTTGCTTATGTCCAAAGGTTTTCAATATTTTCTTTTGAACTATGTTTTTTACCTTGGCTGTCTGTGTGTTATAACTGAAACCATAAGTGTGGCTGAATGGTTTCATTGTCTTTGTTAGTGAAACCAAAGTAGCCTTCTTATGGTTACAAGTGCTATTGTGTCATTTGTTTGAGGGTTTGAGTATTCAATTTATCTGCACAACGATTGATGAATTTTTTTGATAATTGTATAGGTATTCATACAGAACCACCTTTTGTGACGCCATCTAAGTCTTCCAATACAACTACTGTTGGTGAACCATCTGATGGGGTAAAGTCTACTGCTCCAAAGTTCAAAGTCAGACCAAATCCAATTAGATCAAAGAAGCGAATGAAAAGTGATTATGAAATTGTTAGAGAACGCCAGAAAATGAAATTAGAGCGGAAGAGACAACAAAGAGTGGATGAGGCTTTAAAGGAAAAAGAGGCTAATGATTGATATTTTTACATTTGTTTTTGTTTTTGTTTTGTTTCATGTTAACAGTTTGTACTTAAAGAATGGTTATATTAGATAGAATGGTTATCATCATTTATGTCTGTTATACTTGAACGCATACTTGTTTGGTATAATATAAATGAAACCATAAGTGTGGCTGAATGGTTTCACCGTATTTATTTCTGAAACCAAAGTAGCCCTCTTATGGTTTCAATGAAACAATGAACATTTATATACGTATTTTGATATATCATATAAGTAATTTCTTTAAAAAAATCAAATATACAGTAATAATTTCTTTAAAAAAATATCTATATTTAAATATTATTGAAAAAGAATTTTGTATCAAAACCATTATTATTGTGGAATGGGTTGGGAAGACATAATAAACTCATATTATCTAACATGTCGAATAATTAAATGTAATCAAATAAAATCATAGATTATTGTTATTATACAAATAATGAAGACTATTGATATTATATAAATTATTTTGATATCATCATTTATGTCTTTTATACTTGAACCCATACTTGTTTGGTATAATGTAAATGAAACCATAAGTCTGGCTGAATGGTTTCACTGCATCTATTTCTGAAACCAAAGTATTCCTCTTATGGTTTCAATGAAACAATGAACATTTACATACGTATTTTAATATATCATATATCAAAAAATCTATATATTTTAAATTTTAAATTTTACATACTGCATCTATATATTTTTATACAGTGAAAACTACATTTTCATGTGTGTATATTATATGGTACGACTAAAGTAAAGATTGATTAAGAATTAAATTTCATAATCTACAAAGAGCAATTCATTAAAACTAATCATTAAATTGAACATAACTTGTCCCAAAAAGAAAAAAACATTAAAACAATCCATAAATTCAGCAACAGAGTGTTTTGTCAATTAAAGTGTCCTAATGACCAGAAGCGAACAAACTATGAAAACAACCCTATCAAAAGATGTTGAAACCATTTTGCAATACCAATGGTTTCAAGATAAAACACCTTGAAACCATTTAACAGTACTAATGGTTTCTAACAGAACAACTTGGCATCTTTTGAAGCAGCTGTTCATAGTATGAAATTGCTAGCTTTTTCACTTCATCTTTGATGGAATTGCTTGGATGGCTTAAGATTTCTGAACATATATCGATCCGAAGATCCATAATTTTTGCAACCCTTGCATGTTTTTTGAGTCTAGACCAACCTTTGAAAGATTGCATTTCACCTCCCCATTCAGCTAGAAACTTCATGCAGAATACACCACAATTGTCCGAATCAATCTGTGTAGGAACCTTTGGTGTATCCCAAGTGAATGTGATGAATGAGAAAGGCATTTTCATTTTCCTTTCCTTATATAATTCAGCCACAAATGCTTCTACCTCATTTACCCAGACATCAAATAGCTTCTTGTATGAGGTGGCTTCACCATCCTTGGTTTCCAATTTTTCTCCTACACCCGTCAAGCTGTTCAGGAATTGGAATTTGTGGTGTTTGAGATTGACAACGAAGCAGACATAATGGCTTCCTGGGTTGCCAACTATTGCTGGTGTCATGATCTGTTCCATCATGGCAAACATAGTATTAGAATCACATTATTTAACTAAAATTATAATACTAAAATCATTATCATAACAATGTATCTGAAAGGTTTTGAAGAGAGACTTACGCATTCTAGCTTTTCAGGGTCAATGGCCTTCCATTCCATGTATTTGAATTTGTTGAGTCTCTCGAGGAATCTCCAGCATGCAATATTTCTACTTACAGGAGGCATTCTTTCCTGGTCAAACTGTTTATATAAAATGAGTAAAATAAACAATATTATGTAAAATAAACAATATTATGTAAATTTTTAATATTAATGGATTGTGATACATACATAATTAAGTAATGGTGTCACCAGTTTTGTTATGCTACCCTGTTGATCCCAATTCAGACAATTAACCCAGCTGTTTATGACCAGGCATGACACCCATTCATCCTTTTGAAGGGTCCATAAAGCATCTCTTTGTAGAGAATAAGAATGATCCTTGTTGTTGGAGCAGTACATAATTTCATACCTAAATAATAATTAAGCATTTAGTATTGGTAATAATATTTAATCTGAGAACACTAAAGTAAGCTACACTTATGGTTTCTCATTAGAACCTATACAATAAGTAAGGCCAAATAATTAAAACCTAGTGAAACCATTAGGAGACTATTTTGGTTTCAGATACATATCCAGTGAAACCATTAAGCCACACTTATGGTTTCTCATTGGTTTTGAATTCACAAACAGCTAATTTTAAAACATTATTCAAACAACTGCTTAAAAACAAAAAAAAACAAATACAAGGATCAATCATAATTATGTTTCATTTATATTTGATTATGTTGAGTGCTGGAACCATCAAACAAATGCCACATTATAACTGAAACCATAAGGGGGCTACTTTGGTTTCAGAAATCAATACAGTGAAACCATTCAGCCACACTTATGGTTTCATTTATATTATAAAACCTAGTGAAACCATAAGAGGGCTATTTTGGTTTCAGATACACATTCAGTGAAACCATTAAGCTAAACTTATGGTTTCTCATTGATTAAGAATTCACAAACAACTTTAAAACCAAATAAAACACCCATTTTTCCAAAAAAACCAACATTACTATAAGTGATACTCATCACACTTACACTAAGCTAAATAAGAAACAGTTTTTCACTTACTGATCAAGATCCGGGCTCCAAGCATATGTTGACAATTGTTTCTGCAACTCAGTTGTACTAGACTCGTGGACAGCGTCATCATATGGACTTTCAAGGTATTTTGATTTCTTCACCACCCGTCGACGCTCAGGGTACGTCCTATCTGAGTAAAGCATATTATGCCTCTTTCTTTTCTTTGGTGTGACATTGTCGATGTCAATTATTTCATCTGGAAGCATTGTCTTTATTGGAGTTGCACTGTGAAATAATATTACATAATAGTGTTATTTTTTGCAGAATTTAAATAATATTAGACTTATCACACTGTTTGATTCTTACTTTATGGCAGTGTCTGAGTCACATTCTTTAGACTTCTCCCCATGCAACACATTTGGTACCAACACTAGCGCACGGCATTGATTGGGTACTTCAAAATACTGCGGGTACTTCAAGATTGTTTCATGTGTGGCTGATTCTTTGTCTTGTGACACTGAAACTTGTGGTACTGGAGCATCTTTAATCAACCTGAAACAATCAAAACAATACTTTAGTTTTCAAACATCTTATATGAAAACCATTTGACAAACGGTTTTAAAGTTAAGATTTCTTACTCTGCATCAAAAATCTCAGGAAACTTCAACATAGATTCCAGTGTCGCTGATTCAGCCACCTGTGACACCGAAACATTTTTGTTAGAAGCTTCAGCCCGATCAAAATACTCTGGAAACTTCAAGATAGTTTCCTGAGTTAATGTGAGGCCTGCATTCGGTGTCAGCTTCACCGAATGATCAGTGATGTTGCATGCTGCCATCACTGCATCATCAATGATTTTTGGAGCGATCACATCGTCTTCATCATTCTCTTCATAGTTGTCATGTTCATTGGCTGTTACTTTCATTGAATCATCAATGATGTTGGGAGTGATCTGATCTTCTTCATCATCGTCCTCTTCATCAATGCTTTTGTCATCCTCTTCATCATTCTCTTCATAGTTGTCATGTTCATTGGGTGTTACTTTCATTGAATCATCAATGATGTTGCATGCTGCCGGTACTGCATTATCAATGAGATTGGGAGTGATATGATCTTCTTCATCGTCGTCCTCATCCTTGTCATGTTCAACTTTATCATTGTCATCTTTGTTGTTAATTTGACCAATGCTTTTGTCATCCTCTTCATCATTATCATTACTTAACCTGCATTATTGAATTTTCACAAAGTCACAACACAACTCCCAATCATAAAGCCTAAATTGGGAAACATGACACATTCAATTCAAAAGTATAGATGACTACTTTGGTTTCATATACAAAAGTAGTGAAACCATTAAGTCACACTTATGGTTTCAGTTACAACATTTAATGTTGAATTAAATAAGAATATGTCTTGGAAACCATAAGATGGCTATTTTGGTTTCAGAAACAACTACAGTGAAACCAATAAGTCACACTTATGGTTTCAGTTATATTATTTATGGTGTATACAATATGAATAAATATTGTTAAAATTATAATGCAGTACCTCTCTCTCGCTTGAGTTCTTTTTTCGACATCATCATCATCATTCAACCTGGAAATCATTAGTGTGAATTTTCATAAACTAATGCAGCAAAATTTAATTTTCATAAAAAGTTAAATTAAATGTAGTACCTTCCAGTTTCAGGTACAATACCAATATTGGAACTTTTATTCCTCTCGTTTTGACCTTCCATTTCAATTGGACTATCTTTTCCAGAAGTTCCGGCATTTGCCTCAGTTATTCTTCTTTCCAATGTTTCTGCGGTTTTTGTATAGATATTTATACAAGACCTACAGTGATTAAGATACATCTCTGCCTGCCAAGGACAATCACAAGTGAAACCATTAAGAAACATTTATGGTACGATTTCCAATATTTTATGTTCAATTAGCATTTGAAAAGAAAAGACAATACATGAGAATCAATAACAATCACCTTAGACAGTGGACATGTGTCTGCATCAAAGCACAATACAATCGGACTTCCAGCTGGGAGTCCATTATCAAGTCTTGTTACCCCGGCTGTCAGTCCATTCTCAAGACCCATAATATCATGGATCTTTTGAAGTTCTTGGTTTGCCAGCTTGACATCCCAATCACGGAGTGATGGCCGATTGTATTTCCCTGTCAAAAATGGACTTCTTTTCCCCATTTTCTCCATGTAATTAATCTGCAACAATTAGTTAATATTGTGTCACATCACAACTCCCAAGCATAGATCATAAATTAGAATATTTGTATGTTGAATAGAATTTGAATATTTAATGGAAACCATTATAGGCCTATTTTGGTTTCAGATGCAAATACAATGAAACCATTAAGACACACTCATGGTTTCAGTTAAAAGATGTAAGATATAAAAGATATAAAAGATGCAAATACAATTAGGAATTAAACATAGGTTATTGCATTGAGGGGAGATCATTACCATTAAGAAGTGGAAGTCTGCCAGTGGATTCAAAACGTCTGGAGATTGCAAGCCTTTTTTCATATAGTGCAGAACATGTGAGCACCAGTTATATGAAGATACTCCAGCTGGATCTTCCAAAATATCTGCATACTGGAGAGACACATTGCCTCTATTAGTTGGGCACAAAATGTTGTGAATGATGTAACAAATTGCACCCTTCACCCATGTTCTAGGTTTCTCTATTGTCTTCAGTGAGTTTTCCAATTCCGCAACTTTCACAATTGGAGAATAATCTCCAATCAATCCTAATTCCTTCCTCAGCCTTTTAATTGCTCCATCAGAGCAAAGGTCAGTGTCTATTTTCTTTCCAGCCATTGGAAGTTCATAGACTCTATGCACATCATCCTCTTTCAACATCAGAACCTCTGTATCACTCAGCCTTATCCACATATGCTCATGTTCAAATCTCTTGACAACCCAATCCACAAAAAAGGTGTGGATCCTTTTCCAGTTGCATATATGCATTATCCCTCCAAAGCCACACTCGTGTAGTTGGTCAATTATTTCCTGTTTCTTTTTTACTGAATGCATAAGTTCGTAGACCTTAGGTACACTCATCTTATGCCTCAGTCTTGCATCCGCATCAGGATCTTTTTTCACAATAACTTGTTTCACATTTTCTTCACCCGAGCTTGCTTCATCAGAATCTTGTGTTGCCATATTTGCTCTCTTTGTACGACCACGAGATGTAGAAGCAATGCTTTTACCACCTTTTGTCTGTTCATTCTTTTTTTGATTCTTCTTTTTGCCACTTCCCCTCTCATTTTTTTCATCACTACCAGATAACGAATCATTCTTATTCCTTTTATCGTCATCTGACGGTGTCAATCCAATACTAAATGATGGCATTTCCTGTAGTTCCTTTGATTCTTTCCCCTGTATCAAAGGAAACTATTAAGTATGGTTTCATATGGCAGAAAATAAGTTAAATACTCTAAGTTTTTCATATCACGGCATAATATAAGTTAAATACTCTAAGTATAAATTAAATTCATTACCACACAAACACATACGACTACATACTATATACTGCTGACTGTTTGTAAACTTACAACTTATGTAATGAGAGTGTAAATTAAATAAAGATGATCTTCTAATGTAATGTGCTTAAGGCATAAGGGAAGTGTAAATTTCTTAATTCATTGAAACCATAAGAGAGCTAATTTGGTTTCAGAAACAAATACATTGAAACCATTCAGCCACACTTATGGTTTCCTTGACAACAAACAGGAATGCTCAAACCAAATTAACATGTAAACCAAATTAAGCAAAATAACTCATCTCAACAAAAAAACAAATATTCCCAACAAAGATGAATCATCAACAGTTATTTCCACCCAATCTTTGACATTATTTCTACTCAAGGTTTATGATGATTAAACTATCTTTTGTTTAGCTATCATTGAAACCATAAGAGGGCTATTTTGGTTTCAATGATAGCCTAGATCAAAAGAAAAATTACCAGCATCCAAATAATATATACAATTTTTAAACTAAATCATTTCAGTATATGATTTCCCCCAAATCAAAAGTTAGGTTTACACACATGCAATTACTTTACAAATTAAACAAAACAATTTCAAACTAATAGATAAACTTTCAAAAACCATTAATGAAGTTCAAACCTGTTTTGATTTCTTCTTGTTAGTATGTGCAAGTGTAGCGTTGATAATGTTGCTTTCTTTGCGCAGTGATGGTGAACGCTGATTACGTTGCTTCCGTTCCATGCTGATGATGAACAGTGATGATGATGACGATGATGCTTGCGCGACACTGATTATGTGGTTTTCAGGTGACGGTGAAGGCGATGAAGAGAGGTGGTGTTGGTTTTGATTCCGGCGAAGGCGATGACGAGAGGTGGTGTTGGTTTTGGTCACGAAAACGACGTGTTTGAAGAAATGGGAAGTAACCGTTAGTTGGATGATAACCGTTAGTTGAGTTTGATGAGGGAAGCAGGTGTATCAGCAAATGGGTGAGGTGGGTGCAGTAATTTAGTTGGGCTGGGCTTCGCTTATGCAGCGTGCATAAGGATTCTTTAAGCACAATAACCGGACCCACTAAAGCCATAATCACTCACAACAAAATAATAACAAACACACTTTTATTATTATTATTATTATTATTATTATTATTAGTACTTCTTAATTAAATAAATAAAATTAAAACTTGGCATTATCAGATTTCAAGTAAATTAAAAGGTTAGCAAATGAAATATTTGCTAAAATAATATCTCTTAAAACAATTTTAAAGATAATCTCGATCTTTTAATTTAAAAGGAAATCTGGACCATATTTTGGCTTTATTATTTCCAAAACAAATAAAGCTAAAATTATGCAAATCTTTTATATAAATTCAAAAGATCATATCTGATATTGAAACTATTTCAAATCATAATCTTTTAAATTTAAAGTTAGTTAATGCAATATTAAAACAAATAAATCTATTTAATTGAGAATTATTTGTTTCCCTTTTGAAACAATTTTCAAAACAACGGTAATTCTCAATGAACAATTCACTTAGAATTAACACCCTATTTTACATCAACACTTGATTCATTCCAAATAACCCTAACCGTCACTTTGCAAACCCTAATTATAATAATGGCACAACACTTGCGCCATTATGATTTCTTAATGATCATACCAAATCAAGTACTCTGATTTTTATTCTACATGATTATTGAATATTTTAAAACTTCACCAGATTCGGTTCCGAAGCGCTTCACCAGATATGGTTCCGAAGCACTTCACCAAATACGGTTCCGAAGTTTCAAATATCAATTATCAAATAAACAAACATCATCTGACTTAATTATTTTATGATCAAAATCAGCATATCACATATATTGTTATCGCTTAGGGGTTTAAAGTTGCTGCGATGCCGATTTTAATTTATTTTATTATTTAATCGATTCCAATATGTTTAAACAATTTAAACATAAACGAATTGATTAAATAGAAGTTGTTTTCAATCTGTTTAAACGATTTAAAAACGCGATTACACAATTTCATAATATGTTTAAACAATTTAAACATAAACGAATTGATTAAATAGAAGTTGTTTTCAATCTGTTTAAACGATTTAAAAACGCGATTACACAATTTCATAATATGTTTAAACAATTTAAACATAAACGAATTGATTAAATAGAAGTTGTTTTCAATCTGTTTAAACGATTTAAAAACGCGATTACACAATTTCATAATATGTTTAAACAATTTAAACAGAAATGCGATTAAACAATTTCATAATATGTTTAAACAGTTTATTGGTCTTCACAAGCCCAATAACCATTTGTTACTAATCACACCCCAACCAAATAAGTCTTACTTATTTTCTCCCTTCTTGACTGTGCTTATGTGTGTGACCCTGTAGGTTCTTATGACGTTGGCAATAATATTAATCTTAATATTATAAACAGTGAGCGGTATCTAGCAACACATCACTGCTACCCAAGTCACAAGAATGTCACGTGATCTGACAAACCTTTCCGTGATAAATATCTTGTGTATAATTACCCTTTTACCCTTATGTCTATATTGAACACAAGGCATAGTACGTCACCCTTGTTAAATTCAATATTGGGCCCTTAGACATATCTCCTGTTATGTAGGAGGGGTAAATTCCATCCAGGTCACTCATGTCCCTCAGCATGTTTTGTGAAGCTCCCATCAACTGTCTTTATGATCATCCTATTACGGACAACGTTTGATCAGCAATAAAGTATTTGACTCCACATCTAGGGTCCATAGTGGTTTTCAGGTCGAAGGGTGGAATACACCACTTATCACTTTGAGAATATCTTATGACATTTCATAACATACTATGTAGTATTCTCATGGTGGGTCAATCCGATATAAATGTTACACCTAACATTCATATCTATGATCCGTGAGATGAGATCACCAGTCTACCAACATAATAGTCTCTATGCTTTAATGTTATCCCAATTCACAATAGAGCTTGACTACGGATAATTTAAGAATAGTGTTCTCATGTTAATGGATTCTCACGATTAAGTCATACTTAACGTTCCATTTAACGAACTCACTATTTTAGGGACTCTATTATTTTAACACATAAACATAATAAAGAAAAAGCCTTTATTTAATAAATAAATTATTCAATACAAGTTCCAAACAATTATAAATAATTGGCCTCTAGGGCTTACACCAACAGGTACAACGTTAACCTTATCCATAAGTGGAGCGCATTTGAGAGTTGTTCGACTGTACTATTATTACTCAAAATGGTTGAGTGATATTTCAAATTGCAAGGTAGTGGAATTGGATTTCCTTACCAAAGAAGGCAATGTACAGCTATCAATTGTACGAGCAAATTCCAGCTGGCACCTTATCTCTCTGCAACGGTCATCACTCTCCATTGTAGTATAAATAGAAGACTCAAATGGAAGAAATGACTACTGTTCTATTACTGCGTTTAAGACTCTGAAATATTCTAACATTACATTTTCTATCTGTCATTCTTAGTCTTAAAGCAAAACTGTGTTGTATTTTGTAAACACCTCTGATAGTATATCAAGTGTTCATTAACATTCATTCTTATTCTTAAGTGTGTTTGAGAAGTCTCTTGTTAATTGTAACTTGAGCATTTGAGAAGTCTCTTGTTAATTGTAACTTGAGCATTAGAGAAGTCTCTTGCTATTGTGCTTGAGCATCTTGTAATCTTATAAGATTTAGTTAGAAGCCCTTGGAAGTGCAAGGGGACTGGACGTACTCTTGTTTTGTGAGAGGAACCAGTATAAATTTCTGTGTCTTTCTTTCTCTCTCTCTGCCTCTTAACTTAATCCGCTGCAAACTTAGTTTTATTTGAGAAAATGTTTTAACTTTTAAAACACAATTCAACCCCCCCTTCTTGTGTTTTTCCACCTTCAATTGGTATCAGGAGCTAGGTCTGTTGCCTAACTCACCTTACAGTAAAACAGTAAAAGATCCAAAGGAAAAACATGACTGACGCTGTTGGAAATGATGGAGGAAAGAAAGCTGAGATTCCATTTGATTATGACACAAATGATAAGAATTCTTCTGACATGATTCCATTTTTTAATGGAAATCCTACTTCTTACCCTTTCTGGAAAACAAGGATGTATAGTTATATCATAGGTGTTGATGTTGATTTGTGGGATTTGGTAGAAGAAAGTGTTGTCTTTGACAACATGGATAAAGAAGGAGTGGTTAGCCATCTACATAGAAAATCTTTCACACCTTCTCAGAAGCTAGAGTATAAGAAGCATCACAATGTAAAAGGTATGATGACCAATGCGATTTCGCATGATGAGTATCTCAAGATTGTGGACAAAAGAACTGCTAAATCTATTTGGGAGTCTCTGAGATCTAAATATGAAGGAAACAAACAAGTTAGAGAGGCTAAAGCAAACTTGTTAGTTCATCAGTATGAGTTGTTCAAGATGAAGGATGGAGAGGATATTGAAGCTATGTTTTCTAGGTTTCATGTTTTGGTCTCTGGACTTCAAGTACTGGACAAAATTTATACTACTACTGATCATGTTAGAAAGATTCTCAGAAGCCTACCCCCAAAGTGGAGACCTAAGGTGACTGCTTTTCAAGAAGCTAAGGACTTGGATCTAGTATCTCTTGAAGATCTGATTAGTTCATTAAAAACTCATGAAATGGAGTTAATGACTGATGAGTCAACCAAGAAAATAAAAGGGATAGCCTTAAGCTCTAAGAGTTCATCAAAGGCTCTGAAAGCCAAGGTTATAGAATCTGAAGATGAAGCTTCCGAAGAGAGTCATGAAGTTGAGTCTGAAGATGAAGAAGAAATGGTGCTGATGGCTGCTAAGGTATCTCAATGGGCAAAACGAAGCAAGAAATATGCAGGAAAGTTTGGAAGTTCTTCCAAGAAAGTTGGTGCTGCCAAAGAGAAAAAGGAAGAACAAAACAAGTGCTTTAAATGCAACAAGCCTGGGCATTTCATTGTTGATTGTCCAGAAAATCAGAATAGATCATCCAAGAAAACTTCTAGCAAGGAAAAATACAAAAGTAAACTCAAAAAGGGATTTCTTGCAACATGGGAGGATCTAGATAAAGACTCAGACTCTGATGGAGATGAAGAAGCCAATCTGGCTCTGATGGCAACTACCTCTGATAAAGAAAACTCTGAGCATGAAGCAGATTCAGACTCAGAAGATGAAGATGAGGTACTTGCTCAACTCTCTAGAACTGATTTAATAAATTCTTTAAAAGATGCGTTAAAACTTGTTACAAAAAAGGCAGGGGAGTGTAAACTCCTTAAAAAGGTCTATAACAATCTTACTGAAAAGGCAAACATAATAGTTGAAGAAAATAAGTCTCTTAAAAGTAGAAACACATTTCTTGAAACTCATTATGTTTATGAGGATAAAGTTCCTCCAAAGCATGAATTTGCTCTTCAAGAACTTCTTATCAATGACATGCAAAGAAGTATGATAGCATCTTTAATTTATCATGTTAGTAGAAATAGAGGAGAAGGTCTTGGATTCTCACGTTTTAAAGATAATCCATTATTTTCTAAACCCTCTAACATTGATAAAACTAAACCTAAGGATATCTTTGTTAAAAGTCAATCAGAAGTCAAAAGTGTATCAGACTCTGAAGAGACATCTAAGTCAGAAGTAAAGAAGTCAGAGGTTCTGAATGTTAAAACCTCAGAACCAAAGACTTCTAAACCTCAGACTAATGTCAGATCAAAAGAAGCTCTGATACACACTAGAGCTAAGTCTAAGAGTTATCCAAAACCCAAAACATTTTCAAAAAGACCTGATAACTCTAGAACTTCTGAAAGGTCTTTCAAACAAAGATCACCTAAGGCAATTAAGACTAACTCAAAAGGACCCATAAAAGTATGGGTACCAAAGTCTGAGATTGTATTTGCTTCAGATCTGCACTCTAAGAAAGCCAAAGCAGCAGTCCTGGTACCTGGACAGTGGTTGCTCACGACATATGACAAGAGAAAGGCATATGTTCCAAACCCTAACTCTGAAAGAGGGAGGCACTGTGGGGTTTGGAGGAAAGCAATCAGGTTACTGCTATCTTATGCTGTTAATAATGGAATTACATTATATCAAATGGATGTTAAGAGTGCCTTTCTAAATGGTGTTATCACTGAAGAAGTGTATGTCAAACAACCACCAGGTTTTGAGGATCAAAAAAATCCTGAACATGTTTTTAAACTTAAGAAATCACTATATGGTCTCAAACAAGCTCCAAGAGCTTGGTATGAATGACTGAGTAATTTCCTTTTAGAAAATGGTTTTCAAAAAGGTCAGATTGACAATACACTATTCAGAAAGACAACTAAGAAAGACATCTTAATTATTCAAATATATGTAGATGATATAATTTTTGGTTCAACTAATGCTTCTCTATGCAATAATTTCTCCAAGCTCATGCAGGATGAATTTGAAATGAGCATGATGGGTGAGCTAAAATTCTTTCTTGGAATCCAAATCAACCAAGGAAAAGATGACACTTACATTCATCAAAGCAAGTATACAAAAGAGCTTCTGAAGAAGTTCAATCTTGAAGACTGTAAGATAATGTCAATACCCATGCATCCTACAAGCAGCTTAAGCAAGGAAGAAATTGGTAGCAAAGTGGATCAGAAGCTATATAGAGGTATGATTGGTTCCTTACTCTATCTAACAGCTTCTAGACCTGATATTTTATACAGTGTATGTCTATGGGCAAGATTTCAATCAGATCCTAGAGAACCCCATCTAACTGCTGTTAAGAGGATCTTTAGATATCTGAAAGGAACAACTAATCTAGGACTTCTTTATAAAAAATCCCTAGATAGTAAGCTAGTTGGATTCTGTGATGCTGACTATGCTGGAGACAAGATTGAGAGAAAATCCACTAGTGGAAATTGCCAATTTATTGGTGAGAATCTCATATCTTGGGCCAGTAAGAGACAAACTACTATTGCTTTGTCTACAGCAGAAGCATAATACATCTCAGCTGCCAAATGTCACACAGCTTCTCTGGATGAAATATCAGTTAGAAGATTATAACATAACTGAAAGTAGTATTCCACTTTATTGTGATAATACTGCTGCCATTCATTTATCTAAGAATCCAATTTTACATTCCAGAACTAAGCATATTGAAATTAAGCATCATTTTATAAGATATCATGTTCAAAAAGGTACAATAAATATTCAATTCATTGATACTGATCATCAATGGGCTGATATATTTACTAAACCTTTAGCTATTGAACGATTTGATTTTATTAAAAAGAATTTGAACATACATTTTATCTCTGAAGAAAACTAGCTCTGAGATGTAAAATAGAATCAGGGTCTGAAACTTCTTCAGAGTCTCTAACACTCAGAGTCTCTAATGAGAAACTCTGAGTGAAGGAAGTTCTGAAGAATAACAGGTTCTGATGAGGAGTAAGATACGAATGAGTCAGGCACTGAAGTAAGCGAAAGTGAAATGTTTTGTACTAGTAAGTGTAAAACAGTTGTCCTTACGCGTGTCAGTTTGTTATCTTCTCTCTTGCACGTGTCTAGTTTCTGATTGGATGGAGAACAGTTAATGATGAATTTACAGTTATTTCAATTTAAATTTAATTTTAAAATGTTCGCGCTCCCTCCTTTGTTTAGTTTCTGCTCTGTGTGTGCTTATTACTTGCTATATATAGTCACTTCACTCACATAGCACAATTTTTTACACAAATCACTACCTACACGAACCCTAAACCCATAATTCAAATCGCTCTCATCTTCTAAAAAATTTCTGCAATCATGACTGCTCAACCTTCTCGCGTCATCATTCAACAACCTTACAACCCAGAATTACCACCAGTAATTGATCTAAACTCTCAAGCAACTCTAACAGAACCCCAAAATTCAAACGACTGTGGAAGGGAAGCTATGGAATTTCTCACAGAGAAGTTTGTAGATTTTGAAAGCTTAAAGGTAAACGACATTGACATCAAGGACCTCTTCTATGATCAACAATGGGGTAACTACTTTGACATGTTGAATGGGTTTGTTTACTTCGACATTGTCAAGAACTTCTGGAACAAAGCAACGGTTTTTGATGAGTATAGCGCTGATGAGGAAGTCAGAAAGATAGTGGCTAATGACAAGTCTCTGAAGGGAAAGACTAGAGTTCAGTTAGGCTTAAGACCCTTCAAAGGTAAAGAGATTAGGTCTAATCTGTTGGGGTTAAATGTTTTAATTACTCAGGAGCATGTGGCTAAGGTTCTGGGATTAGATAATGAGGGTGAGAATGTTAATCTGTACAAACTGAAGAGTAAGTACCTTGAAAACATCAAACAAGACCTTTTCCCTTCTGGCACGAAAGAGCGTGATTTTGGGAAAGCAAAGTGTATGAAGAAGGAATTTCACTTTGCCTTCAAGGTTTTTCTGGCCTCTATCATCACAAGAGATGGAGGAAAGGATACAATCTCTCTACCTCACAAACACTTTCTGTGGTTTATGTTCAAGAGAGTTAAGATAAATTTGGCTCAGTTGATCTTTGATCATCTCTGCACGTGTATCAGTGAGAGCCATCATAAACCAAAAGTAACTCTTCATCACCCAAGGTTAATCTCAGAAATTATTCGTCAAACTCAACTGATAGAGATTATCAGAACCAAGGAAAAGCTAAGAGTCTTCTGTACTGCGAAGTTTGATGCAACCATCTTAGTAAATATGCAGATAGTTAAGAAAGAAGAGTTAAAGAAGCCAGAGCATCCTCTCAAGAAGATCTGGGAGAAGTACTTCTGGTGTGATGGTTTCCCAACCATTTCAGAACATGACAATGATGAAGTCATTGAAAACTTTCTGGAAATGGTCAGAAGAGAAAGTGGAGAATATGTGGACAGAAGCATGGTAGTTGATGTACCAGATTGGGATATTTTCAATGGTCCCAAGGACATCACAAGATCAAGAAAGAAGCCTATTGTGTTTGAACAAGCTATGATTGAGGAAGAGGCTGAGAATGCAAAGGAAGAGCATGGTGAAGACTCTGAGGAGGAAAGGAATGAAGAGCATGCTGATGCTGCTGAGGAAGCAATTGAAGTCTCTGAGAATCAAAAGGTTGGAGCTGAGGTTAAAGCTGCTGAAAAGGCTAATGCTCAGAAGGAGAGGAGGACAAAGAAAAGAAATGAAAGACCATCATCCTCTGGAGATGATGACAATGTTCCTCTATCTGCTAGGATCCCTATCAAGAGGCAGAAGACGGTAGCCTCTAAGAAAGCTGCTAGGATCTCCAAAGGTAATATTTCTGAGCCTAATACTTGTAGCAATTCTGAAGCTCAAACTCAAAACCAACCCCCTCCTAGCACTTCAATAGACTTTACCAAAGCAATTAGAATGATTATACCTACCCCAATATCATCTGATTCATCATCATCATCATCATCTAAAGGTACCCTCTCTGACTCTAGCAGTGAAACAATTTCAGAAGTCATTAAGAGGGCACCAGAACCAAAACCAAAATCAAAGCCCAAAATTAAAATCTCTGCACCCAAGGAAGCTGTTGTTGATGACACGTCCTTCTTAGACCATCTCACACCACATCTTTCTGGTGATGCTTTCACACATTCAAATCTCAATTCACCAAACCATCCCATTAACAAATTCTTGAATGTGACTGCTGAAACTCCTAAGAAACCAGTAGTTCAAGAACCACCCACTATCACTGTTCAAACACCACCCCCACACGTTGTTGCTCCTGAACAAGAAAATCCAAACACAATCATCACTTCTAAACCTGAGATACCACCCCCTCAGAATGATGAAACATCACAACCTAAACCACACACTCCTCCACCCTCTGACCAATGTGATTACATTACCATTGATAATCAAGAGCATCACATTTCTACATCACCCACACCTTCTGAAATCCTTGACAATACACTCCCTTCATCACCCCTCTCGTATGGTCCAAACTATAAACCTCTGACCATAGATGAACTAAACCTACCCACTGATTTTGCTCTTTCCATTCTTAAGGATCTGCTAAAAGCAGAAATAAATGTTGATGATGATATAATAACAACCTCCAAGAACCCTTTTGATGAAATTAGAAAAATCAAAATCATCCATCTCAAGAGAAAAAGGCCTGAACCCACCATTCCCTTCAACAGAAATCAACCCTTCTTTAATTCCAATTTTGAACCAAACCTTGAGCTGTTAGATAATGCTATAAGTATTAGTCTTAAGAAATTCAAAGGAATGGAGGAAGAAGTTCTGATTTTTCCTTCAGATATTGATGCCAAGGTCAGGGAACTGGAAAATGAGTTCAGTCAGTCTCTGAGGCTCTTGGGAGGTTATGTAAAGAGCAGAATTCAAGGAAGAGGAATGAAGGCTCTGTCTCAGATAACGGATGCTGCTGAACGATCTCATGCTCTGAGACTTACATTCTTTAATCATGAAGAAGAGCGTCAAAGGTTAGAATTGCTAGCTGCTGTGAATGAAAGCATAAGAATATCACTTGAAGCAGCTAAGAGATTAGCAGAAGAGGAAGCCAAATATAGTAGCAGAGTTTATGATGCTGAGCAGGCTAGGATAGTTGCTGAAGCTGAGACAAAGAGATTAACTGAGCAAGAGGCTCTCAGAATGCTGGTAGAAAGAGCCACTAGAATAGCTAAAGTGGAGACTCAGAAGCTACGAGAAGCTCAAGGAATGGGTCCACATCAGGGTGAGGACACCATAATGCATGATCTAGATGAGCAAGCTTCTGACAAGGGCAAAATACAGTTGTAGACACTACCCCTCCAAACTCTCCAGTCAGAACATTCAGAGACTCTGGATCTCCATCTTGTGCTATACCTCCAGCAGTACAAATAGCTTTAGATGAGATGAAATCTGAAGTGAAGAATGAATTATCGGAAATAAAGGAGGATATGAAGAATGAAATGGATGAACTACGAGCTGATATGAGAACTGATATGAATGCATCTACTGCAGCTACCAACAAGAAGCTCGATGAGATGATGGATTTCTTGAAGAGTCTGGCTAGCCAAATGAAGAAACCTTAACCAATTGTTTGAGCACTATTTTTATTTGTTAATATTTTGGTTATGTAACTTCTGGATAATTTCTTCTTTTGGTTTATAAATCTATTATTTATCCATGCTTGATTGCCTGTTTGTCTGAATGTATGTTTATTTTATTTTTGTTTTTCAAAATTAAAAATATATTCACTTATTATGTCTGATACTCTTGTGGATTCTGAACCTAGAGTAAGGTGTTGGAGAACATCTTGTTTTTAAACTTATATAGGATTTTGAAAACCTAAGGTTCCCCCACATCAGTATTCCTGTTTACTCATCAAATAGCTTCTTAGTATTATCGCCTGTTTATAAACGGGGCACCAATACCGAATGAGGCGTGTCTGGTAACTGGTGTTCTGACGTTTTAAGTTGAATATAAGAAATATGCAAGCAAAATAAACAATTTAAAAGCAAGATTTTTTTTTATTATTATTAATTGATGCAAAGTCTTATTACATGGATAGTGAGAAAACTACTTAGACTCTACATCAGATTCAGCCTCTGACTCTTCTTTCTTGGGCACTTCTGGCTTCTCAGCAGAGCTTGCATCAGAAAGAGAGTCAAGAATGGCTCTGTGGATATCAGGGTCTGAGTACTCTTCCTCAGGATCATATGTTCTAAGGAACTCTGCATAATCAGAATCTGATATCTCAATCACTTGCTTGGTTGTTTCTTTTGGCTGCTTGTTTCTTCTTGAGCGTGAAGATGTTGCTTCCTTCTTTGATCCTGAAGCTTTCTTCATTGCTTGATTTTCAATTGTATGCTTGAAAATATATTCTTTGATTATTCGTTGTGAATAAAATGAGAAGAATCATCTCCTTTTATAATGCTTTCAAACTCTCATGTCTACGTGGTAATCAGCAAAGTTCATTCAATTGAACATAGTTGTAACCACCTATTGACTTGACTGTCTTGAGGAATGCGTTATTTTGACTTGATTCTTTTGTTTTTCGTTACTTTTTGATTAATGACAAAAGGGGGAGTAAGAACAGCGTTAAAATTAATGTTAATTGATTTTTTTTAACTGCTAAAGAACTGAAACTGTTATACTCATATCAATTTCTATCCCTTCTGAACTGTCGCTTATATGATTCATTCTGAACCTTATTGAAAGGGGAGAAAATTTTAGATTTGAAATACATTTTCGTAGATAAAATGAGAGAAGCTTGCAAACCTTCTCTGAATATTATCAGACTCTGAAGGAAGAGCTTACAAACCTCTGCCTCTGAGAGTCAAATATGAAAATTTATTTCAAATTAATAAATTAACTCTTAAACTGTTTTAATTAATTATGGATAAGACTTAGGGGGAGCTTACAAACCTAACCCTATAGATTATCAGACTCAGGGGGAGATTGCAAACCTCTGAAACCTGAAGTCAACATAAATAATTAAATCAACAACAATTGAATTTTAATGCTTTAGTATGTCATCATCAAAAAGGGGGAGATTGTTGGAACAAAGTGGGTCTGACATAAACCTCAAAGTTTTTAATTGGTTTTGATGATAACAAAGTATTAAAATTGCAATTGGTATTACTATTGATTGTTCTAGTGTGCAGAATTATAAGTTAAAATTCATTCAGAAGCACTACGAACAAAAGCAGAGAAGCCAAGCTAAGAAGCTCTGAAAGCTTATCGCTGATCATCAGAAGCTCAATATCCAAGATCAGAAGTCAGTAGCTCTGAAGATAAAAGCCAGACTCTGAGAAGCTCAGAAGCTGAAGACCTTAAGAAGCTACACTACAGACTCTGAAGCAAAAGGAATTTGCGTCACTCAAGAACTGACAGAATCAGAACCAATGATTGAAGAACAATCTTCTTTAGGACTCTGTCATATCCACAGGAAGGAATATTCGTTGGTACAACGTTAACCTTATCCATAAGTTGAGCGCATTTGAGAGTTGTACGACTGTACTATTATTACTCAAAATGGTTGAGTGATATTTCAAATTGCAAGGTAGTGGAATTGGATTTCCTTACCAAAGAAGGCAATGTACAGCTATCAATTGTACGAGCAAATTCCAGCTGGCACCTTATCTCTCTGCAACGGTCATCACTCTCCATTGTAGTATAAATAGAAGACTCAAATGGAAGAAATGACTATTATTCTATTACTGCGTTTAAGACTCTGAAACATTCTGACATTACATTTTCTATCTGTCATTCTTAGTCTTAAAGCAAAACTGTGTTGTATTTTGTAAACACCTCTGATAGTATATCAAGTGTTCATTAACATTCATTCTTATTCTTAAGTGTGTTTGAGAAGTCTCTTGTAACTTGAGCATTTGAGAAGACTCTTGTTAGTTGTAACTTGAGCATTAGAGAAGTATCTTGCTATTGTGCTTGAGCATCTTGTAATCTGATAAGATTTAGTTAGAAGCCCTTGGAAGTGCAAGGGGACTGGACGTACTCTCGTTTTGTGAGAGGAACCAGTATAAATTTCTGTGTCTTTCTTTCTCTCTCTCTCTCTGCCTCTTAACTTAATCCGCTGCAAACTTAGTTTTATTTGAGAAAAAGTTTTAACTTTTAAAACACAATTCAACCCCCCCTTCTTGTGTTTTTCCACCTTCACACTAATGCTTTGCACAGTAGGCACAAAGCTTTGAACTCACAATCTTTAGTTCTTGTGGGTTGAGTTTTAAGCTCTATGTTGAGTTCTATTTATAGGCGTGCAAATCTTCAGATCGTCTTCAGTATTTCAGATGCACTACAATTAAGAGTTAGTTTTAAAACAAACTTGTTTAAAAACAAACTCCAAAAGATAAAGAAATTAATCTTTATCCACAAATTAAATACGATTTCGATCGTATCTAACACTTAAGATTAATAGCAAACTTTATCATTAATCCTAATCTCAACTTGTTACTTAAAGATTCGCGCTTCATTCAAATTCAAACAAACACGCGTGCTTAATGGATAAGCATTATCTTTTAAGCTGAACTGGGTTCAGAAGTCCTACCCACATGTCTTGGGACATCTTGTTCGACATGTTGCTTTAACATGCTCTGAACCCAGTGACAAGATGTCTAGGACATCTTGTTCAACATGTTGCATCTGCACATCTTCAATATGCACAAGTGGTTTAGACTTAATTACTTTAGCATTGGTGCTTCAGTTAAGTCACTCTGACCAAGTTGTTTTAGCCTTATGATGCAGCCAATCTCAGAAGAACTACACATTTTATTTTAAGAGAAGATCTTTTCTCTTTCTTCAGTCCTTACGTATGTATTAAGAAAGGATTTATTTTCTAAACATATCTTTTATTTAAAGATTGTTTTAGGAATTATTGTGAAGTTTTATTTCCAAAACATATCTAATCTTTTAAGATATGATTTATTTTTAATGTGTGAGCTGGATATATTCTTGGATTAAATCTTCTGAAGCCCATGTTACCGGCTATTTAAAGGAAGGAGCTAAACCTAGTTTCTAGACCGAAACCAATATATCAAAATGTAGACTTTTAGGGTTTCGTGTCTTTGTAAGCCTTGTGCTTTAGATTTGTGTGCCTTTCTTGTATCGTTTGATGCAAGCTTACGACATGTAATCTGCTTCCAAACCTTTAGGTAAGAAGCTAGAGTAGTTTGCACTCCAAAACCTTTAGGTACGGAGTATAGAAGCTTTTGGTATACTCGCGTGAGTATAGTTTTCTTGAAGAGTGTCTTCACACATGTTTTATATACCCCAAACCTTGGATTAAGGTTGGTCAGAACCCTTGTTGGGATTACAAAGAAGAGGAAGTGAGATGGTACATCTCAGATCTAGGCTAAGACCCTGGGTTGTAAACAATAGGGGAGTTGCTAGATGGGAAGGGCATAAACTTGGAGGGTTTTGTCATTAGTCTAGGGCTATTGCTTATTGGTTACATTCCTGGATTGGTATCCCCATAGTAGGTTGCGGTTGGCGCTGAACTGGGTTAACAAATCACTGTGTCTTATTTACCTTCTGCTGTTTATTGTTTATATTGTCCATTGTGTTTTACGTTGGCACGATGTTGGAACATCATATACCACATCTGTGACCAGCGCGCCGGAATTTCAAAACAAAAATTTAAACACCAAATTCGAGATTTCTAGATTTTAGTTTACAAACTGAGTACACAACAAACTGCAGCAAGCAGTGTCTTTGAAGAGATTGAGACCATCCTGGAGTGCCGTGAACCCCTTCGGTAAGCTTTCCTTCGATTCTCTTTGATGTTTCTGTTTGGTTTCTTCTTTTGACTTCTTTTTCGTTTTGTTTCTTGTTGCAAGGTTGGTTCGGATGGTGGAGGCAGATATTGTGGGGTTGGTTTTTTGTTTGTGTATTTTGTAAAATTCTCGTATCTCTAAATTCTGTCTGTGTTTTTTGTGAAGTCTTGTGAGGTTTATATTGTGCTTTGGAGATTGAGTTCGTTGCTTTAATTCGGGGACGGACTCGTATCAGATAAGTGGATTTGTACAGATTTAGTATAAGGCGATTATGAGTGGATTTGTATAAAATTCTCATGTGATTCCCAAATATTTTCTCCTTCTGTTCTTTTATGAACTTTTGTATCGATCCTTGTTGAGTTCTCGTATCAATCCCGCTCTTTATCCGTTTCGTTATTAATTTGTTTTATTGTTTTTTTCTTATTATTTTTCTATTTTTTTTGGTGTTTATCTCACTTTGGTCAAGAAGTTAAAAAGGACGCTTTCTACACATTGTTTTTGACTCCCTTTTTTTTATAACTTTGGGGACAAAAATAACAATTTCAGTAAATAAAAATAGTATATAAACCAATGGTCGGCACACCTTCAATCACAAGATTCCACATATCTTGAAAACGACACACCACTTTCATTTGTTTGCACCAGTTATCATAATTCTTTTCAGTCAAGATTGGAAGATTCATAGGGAAATGACCATTTGAATGAGAGCTCGACATCTTGCTATGCCAGAAACACTCCAAGATCGAAACCAGAAGCTCTGGATACCACTTGTTGGGTTTCAATCACATAAACCTCACAAAGATCAAGCACTAGAAAGTGACCTCGTGAGGGCTCAACACTAAGCAGTGACACGATTCAATCGACAAACACATGCACACTTTAATTGATTGAATGAATGAAAAGAATGATAAGCGAACTGAAAATAACAGACAAGAATGAAGAAGATGAATTGAAGGGAAGTTGAGAAAATTCACAAATGATCACACATACAAGGCTTTATAGTAGTTGCTTACACAACAAGCAACAGTTGTCACTATTAACTACTTCCCTAATTATTAGGAACTAATAACTAACTATAACTAACTCTACTAACTGAATTAGTTTGGCTAAAACAAACTCCGAAACAAAACACAAGTTTCTTACTTGCATCACAAGCAAGATAGACAACAACAACAACAACAATGAATTACAAACTTTCAACAGTTAATATTCAAAAAAATCTTATTATGTGACTAGTATTATTCAATCATAGGAGTTATTATTATTATTATAGTGGTTATCACGTACGAGGGAGAAAAAGCTAAAGCAGTTCAACATTGCTAGGTCATTCACACATAGCTTACGCCATATCGGCTACTTATTAATTTTTAATAATATTTGATTTGATTTGATTTGATTTGATTAATCTTTTATTTTGAGGTGTTGTTTAATGTAGTTAGGGGTAGGGGTGTCAACCCGGTTGGATAATTGTCTAGTCTCCTCAAAATGTCTTTTATTTTTAGGTCCTGGTTTGGGTGAATATACGTAGTTTGAGATGTCAACCTTGCGTGTAAACCTATTTATACACGTCATGATTTAATAAAAAAAAAAACTTATACTTATAAACTTTGATCTTATGTAACTCTTAATTAATAAATAAATATATGTTTACATCTGATAGATGCATTCTTTCTACATCTAATTTTGTCATCATCCAACCTATAATTTTTCTTTTTGATATTTTTCCCATTTGTATCTTGAAAGGGCCAAAGAGATAATAAACAAATAAAAACAAAAACAATAAAATAAATTAATAATAATAATGATAATGAAATATTAGTTATGGTCAAGTGATCAATTCAAACAGCTTTAAAGACAGATGATATTTAAAAATAATTATAATTTAAAAAATGGGTATTTTCACACTATAAAGTGATTATGAAAAGCTTATTCTACATGCAAACTAGACGAAAAAAATATGGCAGAAATACTAAAGTTTATTTATGTGATGATTATATTTCTTTTCATGTGTATCATTGCAACGAATGGTAAGTCTATATCCTAAAACAAACTTGTTATGCTTTAATTTAAATATATTTCTTCTTTATCTTATAGACAATGTATCATTCCGTATTATTAACATTTACTTTTCCTATTTGATGTCATAGGAAATTATTTATGTGATGATGATAAAGATTGTCCTCAAAATATTTGTCTCTATAATGAAACTCCACGTTGCATAAAGGGTGTTTGTCGATGTGTGAAATTGTAGTTGTTACGTTCAAATATAATACTCGGTATTTTTAATAAGATTATAATTGTCTTTGCAATTATAATATTGGTATTTTTATATTTCATTCATGATTGCAAATAAAATCTTCCACTTCTCCATTTAGCGTAACATTTGTGTGTGATATTAATTGAATTGATAATTTTAATAAAAATATTTGAATTCTTTTTTCTTTTCACTTCTAATATTTAGCCAACTGAATCGTATAATCTAATAAAGAGGTCAGCTCTGATATTAAATAAATTTTTTAAATTCTATATATGTGAAACAAATTTGTGATACTTCAAAATTATAGATGAATTAGGGAATAATTTTTATTGTTAAAAATCACTACCTTAAGATGGAAAATTATGGGACCAATTATCCTCCCGTGATATTTACACAGGAGACAATCCTCTCCCAAAAAATATATATTGCAAGAGAGCATAAAGATTACTGCAAACAAAGGTGTGAATAATATTTTTGTGTGTTTACCTCTTATATGAGTGAGAAATGTAACAACCCGTTTTTTCAAAGGCCTGAAAAGGCAGTATATTTTTTTTTTTTTTAACTAACACTCAGAGTGCGCATAGAATATTTTTCAATCAGCCGGCATTCAAATATACAAAAGAACTCATTACCATAAGGTGCTTCGACAAGCAAAGTGTATTCCTGAATAATTACAATCCAAGTCTAAGTATTCAAATACTTACAACAAAAACAAGTTAGAATCCTATGCCCGAACCCAAAAAGCACGGTGTACAACCCACACCGGCGCATAGTCTAACTAAGCTAAAACTCCAACATCTCACTGGGGCCGTCGTCACCACGACCTAACCCATCATCTGGGTGGGATGAGCCCGCAAATGAAAGAAAGGGTCACCACAAAATAAAAGGTATATATATATATATATAACCGGTGCGAGAGAGTATACAAATACCAAACATACAAATACCAACCGAGAAAGCTCTTTAAAACACATAGTCATTCCCACCAACGGGTTCATATATATAATGCACACATAGCCTACCAATGCAGACTCTACATGATCGTGACACCAATCACTGGCTGCCACATGCATGAATTCCGGAATTTAACGGTGGGATAACACCGGGTACGATCACCTAGATCAAGTACCGACTCAATTTGGTGGAATACCCCGAGTACAATCACCTAGATCAAATACCAACTCAATTAACGGCGGGTACAATCACCTAGATCAAATACCGGCTCAATTAAAGGCGGGATATCACCTGGTACAATCACCTAGATCAAATACCAACTATGAGTGCATGAGCATACTTCCTAATTAAGCATATATAGGGCAGTCACACAGACACAGCCCCCGCGGGGTCACACAGACACATCCACCCGTGTAGTCCCCGCTGACTTACACGTTCCATACATGCTCATGCAACAATTACATATCACACAGATATATGTAAACCAAACACAACAACATACATACATTTCCAATCATATGTATTCCAACAACCTGTTCATACATATATTCTCATAATCATATGTAAACAGCGCAAGTATTTTAAACACGTTCTCATCACGAGAATACATCAACCAGACATGCCAAACACACAGCAAAGCATTACAGCAGAAATCCAAGCATGTCACAACCAGTTGAAAAGACGGAAATAAAGTGGAGCCCTTACCTCAGCCAGCTTCCGTTACTTTAATTTCGCGAAAATCTACAACACACGCTACCTAAAATAAATGTAGCGTAACATCAATAAAATACTCCTCGTTTATCCTATCGAAACGAAACTTGCTCTCAAAGCTCCAGAGGGGTCTAAGGTACTTTCTAAAGCTATCCCTCAATGATTTCAGGTTATTCTCATAGTGTTTAAAAATTCACGAAGTTAATTGTACTATTTGTATAACACGAAAATCATTTTGTTTTCAAATCATAAACTAAAACCATTTTGGATTTTCCACTTCAAGGACTTGTTTCACACACAACAAAACCATTTGAAACACAACTAAAACTTTTCAAAAATATTTTTATGAAAAATCGAAGTTTTCTTGCGTTACAAGTCACACATTTTTTTCTTCCTAACAACCTTTCCTATACTCATTTTTCTTCAAAACTAAGATTATCCAACACATACACAATTTTCACACAATTGTGGACTTAGAAAAAAATTTGGAATTTCTCCCTCACCACTAAAAGGCCACGGCCAAAATTTTTAAAACCACCATCCCACACAAAATTTTTCACTTCTAAATGCATGGTAATATCCCATAATACCTAACTAGCACTTATCAAAACGATTTAGAAATTATAGAGTCGAATCGCAAATTTCGAGAAATCTCAAATAAGGTTTTTCTTAAGGCAAGTGATTATTTTCTTTTCAAAACATCCCATAACCAATCAAACAATTAAACAATGATTACGGGAAGCTATTTGCCTCTAAACAATTTTCGAAATTCGATTCCTCGAACCCTATATGGGTGCCACGGCCATTTGAGGCAAAAAGGGCAACCATACACATTTTTCATTTGAAACCCTAGCCCACATTCATTAGTTTGTAACAATATTCGATCGTGTATCCGACTCCTTTTGAAACTCGAAATAAATTTTTTCTAAATTGTGTTCTTCGAGTCGCTCAAGAACACGAGAATAATTTTTTTCTTATTTTTCAAAACAAAGTTTATATTCAAACATCCATTTTACCACAAAGCTTAAAACTAACATCAAAAATCAAATCACAAAACAAAATCCAAGTTTATGATCTTTTCAAAAAATTTCTTAAAACCCTAACAAAAAATTTGTGAAAACATAAACCAACCATGGGAAACTTCTCATGCTTCACTCAAGTGTACTAAGAAACTCTCAAGAACACTTCTATGGAACCAAAACTAATTAAAACTAAATTCTCAAATTTTTCTCTCAAGAACATAATCATAAGACTCAAAATCTAAGAGGATTTCATGGAGAATTAAGGAAGAGAAGGGTTAGTTACCTTGAGGAGATGATGATTCCTTAATAAGCTAATGATCCAAGCTTGATAAGATGAGAAAATGGAACTTTGAATGGATGAGTGAAGGGTGGGAGAGTTTGCCGTGAGAGAGAGAGGAAGGAGGAAGTAGTTTTTATGATTTCCTCTAAGTCCACATATTGCTAAACCTCCTTACTATTTAATTCCATCTTGATCAATCTAGGCCTTTGGATCAAAAGCAAAGTTACAAGACTAATCCCTAGCCATTGGATCAAAAACTCATGATTGCTTTCTTTGAACAAATATCCACTTTACGCTACTCAGCTCATCGCGTTTGCTCTCGGCGTGTCGCACCTCGCTAACGGACGGAAATCACAAAAACATAAAATCTCACAAATAAACGTCCGTCGAAAACCGTTTCCAAATATTATCGCCAAATCTTTTTCCTCGACTGAAATTTTCTTCCTCACCCTCGAAAATTATTCTGACAACATATCCTAACTCACGCCGATATATAAAACTCCCATCTAAATTTCTACGGAATTCAGACATCGTAAAAAATTTCCAACAGCGGGTAAAATTCCTACTCGTTTTTCCAAAAACCAGAATAATCCAAAACTCGTTATTCTGACTACACATAAATCTCCTCATACTTAAAAGAGGATTACGACCTGAAAGTCTGTGCCTTTCCAGCGCACGAGCACAAAACAGGCTCAATATCAGCAAAAATTCCATTAATGCGACGATACTCACAAAACCGTTCTACTAAAAACCCTAAAACTTAGCCGACGCTAAAGTTCCTTAGGAAAAACTGTACAGTGGAATCTTGGGTCTCACATTACTACCCTCCAAAAAGAAGTTTCGTCCTCGAAACTAAAGGTAAGAGTAATAACTCAACTACTTATTACCATCACCAACACAACAAAACCCCTCAGGATTAGGTGCAGCCACACAGATGCTAACACCGGGTGAAGTCCCACAGATACTCTCACCAACACACTGGCACAACCGTGCTTCAACCGCCACTCTCAACGAGTTCACCACTCAAAATTTAACCTCACAATAGAGGTTCACAACCTCTAGTTCCCAAAAATCCTCGTGCCCACAAACAAAAATTTCCAAAGTCACTTCTTTCGTCTCCGCGGCATAGCCCACTCCATTAGTTTCACACGAAGTTGTGAGTGGCTACCCTCCAAAAAGAAACACTGAAGTTCTCTGTGCACCACCAAAGCTAGCAAAACTAGTCAATTCCAATCAACACGATTCTCGTCTATCATCAACAATAAATTAAGGACGGCCAGTCCCTCAATTTGTCAATAGACAGTCGACAATCTTGATGGTGGTTTAGACCATCTTTACCCAACTTAAGTGATACTTCATTCCGCTTATGCTCAGGGTCCTCTGAGTCACAAGGGTTCCACAAATCTTTCGAGGTTTTTCTTAAAGTTTCCCTCGATCTCTTACGAATACAAGGTCGAAGTCGTAAGACACAACACTCAAAACACATCGTTCAAGCTCTCATGATTCCACTCATGAAACATCTGTGGAGTATCATCCAATAGTAGTACAGTGCCACTACGGCAAGTACCACCCAAAACCATTACATTCCACAAAAGTTGTCCTTTCTATCGAAGAACTTCAGACCAAACCCCTGAGTCCGCAACTCAATGAATATGCCGAACCGTATGTTCACATTCGAATCTCGTTCCAAACACGACTTAAATAATACCATCCCAACCTCCGGTTGGTGATTACAGCTCCTCATAGTCTTGTCACTTGCCAAACTATACCATCTATTTCTCTTGTACTCCCTTATCCAAATCTCCAATTCCCCAGAATCGGTTCCTTATACGTTAACATTACTTCCAAAATGGCACTTAGACGAATCTCGCGTGCCTTAAACAAAACGCTAATCCTCGTCGACTACCATCGTCGGCGCACATCCTCTTCACATCGTATTTCCATTCTAATTCTGAACTCTCTCTTGAGTTCCTTTCCTCTTGCAATTAAATCCTCTTTTACTCAAAAGAGTTGGTCACTCTGATCATTCTTAATTGCTTCGACATCACCGCTCTCGTCGAGGTACCTACCTTCAAAATAACTCTTAGGGTATTCCTCACATTACTATTGTTCAACCATCCTTGTTGACAACATCCGAATCCCTTATACTTACTCAATACCGATTTCCATCATACCACGTCTCTCTTCATTGTAACCACTACAATGAACCAAAGCTCTACTAACTTCCATCAACTTGTCATTTGACAAATTCTTATCCTTCTTATTTCCAAAATTAGGTGTGAGACAAATCCCTTCGCCAATCTTCAATTGGCATAAGCCACATCTTCATGGGCTTCTCTCTAAATCCTCATTCTTTTCTAGACCCAGAAACAGATCCACAAATCATTTCATCTCCATCACTCTTTCTCCTCTTTGAAGATGAATCATCGAGTGAAAGATAACCAAACAATGGAACATTTTCTCTACGAGTTCGGCTAGAAACACCACTAGCCACACTTATTGTTAACACATTCTTCCCATGACTAACCTCCCTTTACGACTAACTCATCAATGTCATAACCTCTACAAAACTCCAATCAGGCCTGTATCATCCATCTACTACTTTGCAACTTTCTAGTTCAACAACTGTCTAGAGTTGGTTCCCAAACCACCATGACCAATAACTTGTTAAATCAAAACAACATCTTTAATTCGCCGCACACAATCCAAATACTTTCCTTGTCTTAGTACTCTTACTAACGAACTCTTTTCTACTCATACACGACATTTCTAGAAAATCTCCAACAATTATCGTCCATAACTTGAATTTATTCAAATCTTGCCTACCTCGACTCTCATGATATCATAAATTCAAGATGCCACTTAGTCCTTCAACCCTCTTGGTCGATCAAAATTGTTAACTTAAACTCACATCCATACAGGATCTCTACTCAAATCTTGGCTAATCTCTTCAACTACTCAATAATTCTTGACTAATCCCCAAGATTTTCTCAAAATGTTTACTTTCTCCTATGGTTTACCTACCAATAACTGACAATTCCAGCTTCTACTGCTACAATTCTCTAGGCATTCCCATACTACACACCTCCGGTATCACCCGTCATCGACATACAACTCACTTTCCAAGGTTGAACTCCTCGTTCTTACCTAAACATCTCTCCAAATCCACCTTTTATCCAATAATCAATCACCTATAATTTCGTTTCACACCGACATCTATACTCACTATCTCCCGAACTATGTATAGATTGTCACATATCAAAGTGATACTTGGTCTCCTACCTTCAATCATCACGAGATTCATCCTTACAAATTTTAGTTTCGAATCTAATTCATCTCGCACACTAAAATTAAACCCTTAAGGTACCCATCGTTCGCGCAACCGTCTTCTAACACCACCAAATTCATTTACTCTTGACGCGCAATGCACCTTATTTCCAATACAAGTTGCCCCAATGATTATCCAATCATTGTGATTAAATCCAACTGACATCTCTGCATGCTCCACTATTCTACAATGGTTGCATCCTCTTGACAACTGAATGACTTCATCAAGTCTCGTCCGAACTCACCAGAACGGATATTCAGCACCTTCTTCAAAAGGTATCCCTATCTGATCCTTACTTGCAATCCTTTATCAGTCGACGTCCACACGTCCGCACTCAACACCTCCGGGTGACAACGACCCATGCCAATTCAAGTTCATCGAATTTCTTCCAAGAATCCTTTGTGGTTCTCGTTCGCCTCAAGTCCATCCTCCTCGGACCACTCTGTCTAAGGAATTCAGAGACACTCGTCGACTAAATTCGACCAATGCTCGGGGGTTTCACAATTCCACTTACTGAAGCCTCACTCCCTGCATTACTTCAGTAAGACACAAACCAGTGTCTAAGCGTATCTCATGCTAGACTCAAAACAACCAGCCACATAACCCACAACACAACAAAAACGACCGCTAGAACTAACACAACTCTAGCTATGTTCTAACCGACTCTGGACTAACGACTCAAGTGTACACTTTCCCTTTGAAGATTTAAAGCCGTGCTCTGATACCAATTGTAACAACCCGTTTTTTTCAAAGGCCTGAAAAGGCAGTATATATTTTTTTTTTTTAACTAACACTCAGAGTGCGCATAGAATATTTTTCAATGAGCCGGCATTCAAATATACAAAAGAACTCATTACCATAAGGTGCTTCGACAAGCAAAGTGTATTCCTGAATAATTACAATCCAAGTCTAAGTATTCAAATACTTACAACAAAAACAAGTTAGAATCCTATGCCCGAACCCAAAAAGCACGGTGTACAACCCACACCGGCGCATAGTCTAACTAAGCTAAAACTCCAACATCTCACTGGGCCCTGGAACTGAAGGAAAATTGATACGATAAAAGCAGCGGAATTTTAAAATTTTCCTTTTGTGATCCTTACGAATGGTCATGAATTGTGTTTAGAGTTTTACCTTTTGATTCGAAAACTCCCTTTAAATCACGAACGGCTATCGAACACTTCGAATCACAAACAAGGTCACCACCAAGTCACCAACGAATTTGATCACAAGCGTTAAAGGTATAACGCCTCTAGCCAGTCCACACGAACAACAACCTTCAATGGAGTGCTAGCTCCAATGGTTTGAAGGGTTAGGAGAAAGGAGGCACAAAATAAGGATTAGGGTTTTTCACAAAAACTCTAGAAAGGTGATTAGGGTTTCTCAAGAGAGGAGAGAACAAAGGCTCATGAGAATGAGTAACAAAAGTGTGTAACAATTTCTCCTTACCACAAGGGTTCTATTTATAGAACCACTTGCCATGGCAAAATTACACTAAAGCCCTTTTAACTAAATGGGCTATAGTGGGCGCCATTCTCATGTAAATATGTCTAGTACATATTTGCACCCCCTTCTTGCTACATCATACCATATGATGTAATGCTCATTTTAATTACCATAATACCCTTATCATATTTCCTTATTTCTCCAAGGTGCACCGTACCTTACGGTGTTCCAATCTCACTAGATTGTTCTTATGTGTGTGACCCTGTAGGTTTCCGTAACGTTAACAATTATAATAAATCACTATTTATTATAATAAACAGTGAGCGGTATCTAGCAACACATCACTGCTACTCAAGTTACGAGAAATTAACATGTGATCTAAACATAACCTCTTGTGATAATATCAGTGTGTATAATTACCCCTTTGCTCTTATGTCTATATTGAACACAAAGCATACACAGTGTCATCCTTGTCCAGTTCAATATTGGGCCCGTGACATTTATCCTGTTATGCAGGATTGGCAAATTCCATCTAGGTCACTACTGTCCCTCAGCATGCTTCGTAAAGTACCCATCAACTGCCTTTATAATTATCCTGTTACGGATAACGTTAGATCAGCAACAAAGTACTTCACTCCCCATCTAGGGTACAAAGTGGTTTCAGGTCTAAGGATGGTCTACACCATTATCACCATGAGAGTAACTTATGACACTTTGCATAACTTTGCATGTAGTACTCTCATAGCGGGTCAATCCAGTATAAATATTACTCCTAATATTTATACCTATGTCAAGACTTGATAACTCCTTATCCCATGATCCATGAGATGTGATCATCAGTCTATCTTCATAATAGTCTTTATGCTTTAAGGTTATCCCCTTTACCTTAAAGCTCGACTACGGATACTTTAAGAATAGTGTCCTTATGTTTAATATTATCTCATGATTAAGTCACACTTAATTATTAAACGGACTTTCTATTCTAGGGACTTCATTATTTTGCAACCTTACAAACATAATAAAGAAATGCCATATTTATATTCAAACTCCTAAAGCAAATACTATGAAAATAGATTGGCTCTTAGGGCTTACTCCAACAATCTCCCACTAGCACTAAAGCCAATCTAGGTTACTCTTAATACCTATAGACTTAGTATGCCCATCACGCTTCAACTGCGCAAGAGGCTTTGTTAGTGGATAAGGAACTATTTCCTATGTTGGTATCTTACGTATCTTCCAACGTTCTATTTCGATCTCTATCGAAATATATAAGTGTCTAAGTATATTCATGAATCGTCGGTGAGATCTATTCTCAAGTGTTCTTGCAAGATTAAACTATTACCATCACTAATGTGATTAATGTGACTTGTAACACCGGAAACATAGCTTTAGCTCAATCATGAGCCAAACGATTCAATCTTAAATACTCAACTTATTTAACTGAAACAAACATATTACGAAGCTTATCTTATAGCTTTCAATGCTTGTATTCAGCCATGATATACAATACATTGGTATGGAAACTTCCTTCATTATAACTTCCTTATAATGATCCTTCCCATACCTATCTATTTCAAGAAATAGGCCTTAGTTCCTTTAAGGTCCTTAGGGATATTCTTGAAGGTAAGTTAGTGTCAAACACTAATTTCAATTTTGGTACATAGGTTATTCCTGACTCTTTAGGAATTCTTGCCTAAGTGTTTCATCAAGAGTTATTTTCCTAGTCATGTCTCACATGTATAAGAAAAATGTCTTGATGATTAATATGATATCAGATATTATCACTCCCACTAAAACTTTGTATGCACAAGATTTATATTTGTCCTTCATTTGTTTTCCACAAAACTTTCAAAAGGAATAAATATTCAAATTTATTCGATCTAATCAAAATTAGATAGGTTTGTCCTTGTTAATTTGTTTTCATAAAACTTCATAAAAGGAACAAACAATAATTTAATTTTCTGAGAACTCTATCTAATCAAAATTAGATAGCTACAAGTTATATACCTTTCTAGCATCATTTGGATCAACAAAACCCTTACTTATATGTCCAACACATATATATGAGGTCATTCCAATTAAGGAATGCAACTTTGTTATCCATCTACCAAAACATGTAGTACAACATTTAGCAGAAGCAATCAAATATTATAAGGTATTCTTAATACCATCCATATCAGTGTTCAAAAAGAATACTCACTTTCATCGTATGAGTCTTACTCATCTTGAAGACATAACCATTATCTACATAAGGTTAGTGTATATGGATTCTGTATGAGATTTCATGGCATTTAGCCACTTCTCATAATCTAGATCGTCTTACGACCTTTTAGAAAGTCAAAGACTCATCTTCCATGAGAATCATATCACATTGCTGAGTCATGATAAAACCATACCTTGTAGCCATATGTGATATGTTAGACTTATCTTGGATTTGTGCAATTTTAAAACAATGGTTCTTCAACAACCTTGAGGAATCGGTTTGCATTCCCTTTTAAATAAGTACGTTTTGTGGTACTTGAATTTATTCAAGTTCTATATCACTCCCACTGTCTCTTTTAGAGACACACTCCCACTAGAGGAATGTTTCAAACCTAGCAACAAAACAACCTTTTGTCCTTAAGAGTGATATAGGACCAATATCCCTTTCTTTAGGATATTTCCACTTATTCATTCATTCATTTGGAATTAGATTTATCTAATAAATTATAATCCAAAATTCTCATAAAGACAAACTTGGTACTCTTACCTCCATATCGCATATGGTGTCTTTATGATCATTTTAAAAGGGAACTAATTGTGGGTGAAGATTAATTATAAGTAAAGAGATTTATAGAAAGAGTCAATATATAATTAAACTATCCTTAAATCATGTCAAACATGATGTGATAAAATAGTTATTATAGTCCTTTAATTAAGTATTTACTGATATGACTCATTCATATAACTTAAATACTTTTGTCGAGTTCTATTTTCTTCATTGTTGAATTTCTTTGACAAATTCAAAGATTTCTAATTGGTGTCATACACCTACCAACATCCAATGATTTTAATCATCAATGTTAATGAAGTAAAATAAACTCAATATACCAAATATGTTTAGTGGTCGACATACATCTCATGTATATTGTTCAAATAGGTCATGCGTTATTTTATTGACACATCGAATATTTGTACTAAACAACAATGCTCTTGATATATTTAAGGTCCAAATCATATTTGGCTCTTATCACGATTGTTATAGATAACCCTATCAAGACCATGGAACCCTAGTCCATTACTTGACTTGGAGTAGTAGTATAGAAGACTTTGCTTAAATGATAGGACCATTACTTGTCTTATCATTTAAGGCTACAATTCATATATTGTCAATACAAGATATACAATTGCTACTTCTATTACTAGATGGAATTCAATAACAATTATTGTGTTGCATTTCAAACTCGATTTTAAGTCATTGCATAAGCTCTCATTATCAATGAAACAATTTTCATTCTAGATATGGGTTGACTTAAAATTATAGCCAATGCTAATTCTTTAAGCATCTCTATTTTCGAAAAATTGAGATTCAACATCTTGTATCATATACTTTTGATGTAGAAATAGAAATTTTGACTTTCTATAACAATATGTGCATTATTGAAGTCTCACTTCATACTTTTGGTTTGACTCTTCCAAGAACTATTTATGTCAATTTTATTTAATGGTCTAACCATAGCCGTTCTACTTTGACAACCATTTTGTACTATTCAAATAAGAGGAATATAAATCTTATTTATATTATATCTCAAATCTTTGATAGTGCAAATTAATTCTCATTCAACTCAACAAATTCCGGTAGATATTCAAAACAATTTTGTCTATATCTATTCCATTATAATTTGTTAGATTGATCCTATGACCAACTTTTTGATCCATTGAGAAATTTATCATACTCTAAAGTTCTTTCAAAAGGATCTTACTTGAGATTAAATGATCACATCATTTATTATATATTCTATATCTAGACGTCAACTTGATGCTTCTAACAAGTATCCCTTTTCCAATCTAGTTATAGTAGGTTGTTCACAGTTTATAGTTCAAGACTTATAGTTTTCTCGCATTTGAGAACAATTCTCAATTTGTACCAATACAGAAACTCCTTTCTGAAAATCTTGTCCTTCATAAGGACAACTTAATATGTATTGTACTTCGAAATTCTAATTACAAAGATATGTAAGATATTATGACTAAATCATATTTAATTTGGTCTTTAATTAAATACGCTCCCACTATTTTACTCAAACCAAATGACCCTCATCATTTGATTCGGAAAATCCCGTTGGAAGATTTTCTAGTGGGTCGAGATCCATATTTCACTTTGTTCTAAGTCCGCGGTGGGCGGATTACACAAAACTCAGTTATTTAGGTAGGAACTCCTTCCAATTGTATCTCATACAATTCTCGAATATCTCAGTTGGGTGAATAACTCCTTATTCTAATTCATCTTATGAATCGTTCCCAACTCTTGCTTCTAAACTCATATAATCTTATTATATTTAGTTTAGTTAAGTTTGACCCTAATTTTAGAAGTTGGATATTACAATTATCCCATCGCACCTTACCAATGTAAAACAAGCACTTCGCGGTGGGCGAACCTACATTGTTCGATACTGGTCTTGATGAGTTCTAAAATTTGGAAAGCATAAACTTAATATCCACATATTTTATTATTAAAGAAAAATATACTTCGCGGTGGGCGAACCCATATCTTCTTTATTAATCTCTTATGTGTCTCTTGAGGGATTTTAATTAGTTTGATCTCACCGGCTTATTTATCATATAAATCGACACTCACATGCATCAACATACATAAATAAATAAAATGAAACAGTTATGGCCCCTAGTGCATTTGTTCTCCCAAGCCAATGAGAGAACCTAATCTAACCTAAAACGATCTATACTTCTCCAAGCATGATCTCCAAGGTTGACCTCCATTGTTCTTCTTCTTCATAATATTACATAATAATATAAAAGAATACTCGTTTTACATACTAGGGAGTGGATGAGAAGAGAATATAGAGAATAGAGATAAGGCACGACACGCAGGCCGTATTTAAAAACCAAATGCAATAAAATAAATAAACTAAGGCCATAACCGATCATCAAATATAATAATAACAAACAAACTTTATTATTATTAAAGTCTCATAATTAATTAAATTCGGCGATTGATCAAATCAGGTAAGTTTGATTCAAATATTTAATTCACAATTAAATATTTCGAATCAAAATTTGCTAAAATAAATAACATTATTTTAAAGTAGAATTAAATCTTTTGACAATTCTCCAAATATGGAAAATTATTTAATCAAAACCTTTTTGAATAAAATATTTCTAAAATTGGTAATATTATCTTTTAAAACAATTTTAAAAGATATTTCTAGAGATTTGAAACGATTTCATAATTAAATATATTTGTCAAATATGGAAAATTATTTAATCAAAACCCTTTTGAATAAAATATTTCCAAAATTGATGATATTATCTTTTAAAACAATTTTAAAAGATATTTCTAGAATTTTGAAACGATTTCATAATTAAATATATTTGTCAAATATGGAAAATTATTTAATCAAAACCCTTTTGAATAAAATATTTCCAAAATTGATGATATTATCTTTTAAAACAATTTTAAAAGATATTTCTAGAATTTTGAAACGATTTCATAATTAAATATATTTGTCAAATATGGAAAATTATTTAATCAAAACCCTTTTGAATAAAATATTTCCAAAATTGATGATATTATCTTTTAAAACAATTTTAAAAGATATTTCTAGAATTTTGAAACGATTTCAAAATTAAATATATTTGTCAAATATGGAAAATTATTAAATCAAAACCCTTTTGAATAAAATATTTCCAAAATTGATGATATTATCTTTTAAAACAATTTTAAAAGATATTTCTAGAATTTTGAAACGATATAACGCCCCAACTAAAATATCTAGAATATTTAGTTAAGACATACATAATATGGATCTGAGTACAATTAAAGTTTACTGAATAAATTAGCAAGATACCAATTGCTTAAAAATACAAAAGGGATAACAAATAAAATACAGCGATAAATGCTAGTATTCTGAATAAACAAGATGATAAACTAAAAAGCAAGACGAAGAAAATAAAATCTTCAAGGCGAACAATCCAAGCTCAGCTCCAACTGTCAGCCTCCTACCTGGTCCTTGCTCCGAATATCCTGTTTACCTAAAAAAAAAATTGTTTGGAGTGGGGTGAGACTACTAAGCCTCAGTGAGTCCTACTACCCTCCTAGAGGTGACTACACCGGGGAATCCTAAACAGTCACAACATTCTAGCATATAAATAATCATAACATAATACTTAAAACTAAAGGTGTAACACGGATAAAGACTCTTATTCATTTTAAACACAAGGACACTCCGAGGTGAGCATGTCTCAGAGGCCTGCCATATCCGTCAACCGATTCGGTCACGGCATGCAGCTCACAATAACATATCCTAATGGATTGTCCCATTGGGAGTCCATTGCGCGATATCACAAGATCGCTCATAACTGACTGAAACTAAATTAGTTATTACTACCACAATTTCCCAATCCCGGGGAGCATACAAACCTAATTAATTTTCTATGTTATACCCTAATGATTATCTGTGATTAACATTCTGTTCGACATTATATTAATTACGTTACTGCAAGCTATCTGAGTATAACGAGGATATAAAACGAGTGTAGAAAACTTTATTTAGAAAATGGAAATATAGGCCAATCCTGTACAAGCTCGCTACGGCGAGTTACCAGCTCGCTATGGCGAGATTATAGGTCCTGACCTAAATCAACTCGCTGTGGCGAGCAGAAGCTCGCCATGGCGAGTTTCATCAGCTCAGAGCCCAGCTCGCCATGAATGCTCGCCAGCTACTCGCTGTGGCGAGTTCATGCAGAACTTACCCTGTTTTGCAGAAATCGTAATATTTCAAGTAACACACCTACAATCCTCATTTAACCAGTGCAGAAACATGATTTACATAATATAAAAACAGAATGGAGTGGAATTTGGGATTAATTCCTCTCACACAACAATTCCTAATATTCCTAAGTTATCATGCAAGTTTGATTTAAGGGAAATCTAACTAAACTAGCCTAAAGAACCCACCTGGTATAAGCTTTAACAAGCACTCTAGCTCAGCTACAGCATCAAAGCCCTCTGTCCAGGACTCACTTGGAACTTCAAAACTTCTACTCATGAGGAAAGGAAAGAAAATGGATTTCATGAGTTTTTGAACCATTACAAGGTTGAAGATAATGAGAATAGCCATCACTATAGCTGAAAGGCATATAAGGGTTGGGAGTAGCTTACCAAGATTGGAGTTGACAGAACAGAGAAGAATTAACAACATGTAGTAGCTCACTGTGCTACTCGCTGCGGCGAGTGATTCTACTCGCCCGGCGAGCATGACAGAGAACAGAAATGTGGCTTTGTTGCTTGCTGCTGCAACACCCACTCCATTCCTTCATTCCCAGACCTCCTTACAGTAACCCACGATGGTTAAAACCACACATGCAACACCGGAATAGCAAGGATTGTCAAACTTGTGAGTTTAGTACCCAAAAAGGAAAGAAAACTTGAAAAGCGGTAGAGATAAGGTCTTGTAATCTTACCCTTTAGTTGTGGTACTGCAGACTGAGAGTAATTTCCAGAATTTGCACAAGAACTCACACCATCAATTCCTCAGATTTCTTCACTTGGTGTGAGAATGGGTTTTTAGCCAAAGGTTGGTAAAAGAGTTTCTTAGAACTTAAATAGGCTTCTCAAGGTCTCAATTGACAATGGGTTAGTAGAGAATATGCATGCAAGGAAGATTTTGGAAGATGAAATTTAAAACCTCTTTGCAAGGAAGGGTGGAATACGACGGCTTGGAGAAAGAAAGGGGAAGGAAGTTACTGACTTATTTCTTTTTGTCTTTCTTGAGTTTAAATAGAAATGATTGGCAAGTGGTGGGGGTTCAGGGACTAAGAGTGGGGGGGCACGGTGAGAGAGAAAGTAAGTGGAGAAAATGAATTCAATTTTCCTCTATTAATTAATAATCTTCTATTAATTAAATCTTGGGATGTTACAATCTACCCTCCTTAAAGAATTTCGTCCTCGAAATTTAAACTTCTCCATTCTACATCAGGGTAGGTTGTTTATGTCTGCAAACAGTTCCACGCTCTGTCTATTTTCCAGTTAACAACTTTCAATCCCTTGGAATAAAACTTTCCTCTCTTAAGGGTCATCCTCACATTCTCAAGAGTTTCAGTGCTGCGCACTCTGATCCAACTTCTTACTACCATTACACTTCTTCCATTCCCAATGGAATTAGTTCCAGTTTCCAACTGGGTTAGAAGGTCGGTATCTGGCCTGGTGTTGATTTGTCATCTCCAAATTCCCCCAACCATACTGTCGCTTTCCTTCCTGAACACCACCATGCTCGACATGTTATATGTACTTCTGTTTCGCGTGTTGTGAAATTACTCCAGAATCGATCGAAGTATAAAACGAGTGGAAAATTGTCTAAACACTACTGGTTCTTCTGCCAACGAGTTAGACTCATTCGCAGACGAACCTATAGTTGTCCGATAAAATTCCACCTACAATCTCTATCTATTCCGACACGACACACTGGTTAATTTGTACATTTAACACGCGGACGCACTTAGGTGCAGATCATTGCTCGGGGTTACAGGTCAAACTTGTTTGAAGTCCTTCGCTGGTAACTAATATATGAAACTTGGCTAGCTGGACGTATAAGTTCTGAATTTGTAACGCTAAGGCTGGATTGAATGGTTTGGATCAGAACAGTTGACTGAATTATCTTAATAGTTCACTAGGGATAGGAAAGGGTTTCCAAATGAGAAAGGTACATTACTCAAAGCGAGTGATTAACTCTTACACTAACTAATTGCTGGCAACTATATTTGGAATTGGAATGTTCCGGTTCAGGCGTTCGGGCTTCAGCACAAAGCCTTACGAGATTACAGGAAATGAATCTAGGAAGTTGAAACGTTCGAGCAGAGGTACTTAAGGTTAACACGCTAATCTAACATGAATTCAGGAAATGGAACTGTCAGGTTTGTATCCTCAACTCTAATTTCGCTAGAACAACTGAACTCCATTGGCTTGGGAATGACTCCGAATTTAATTCTGAATTTGATTGCAAAGAGTACGTAGAGATAGACAACTAATTATTTTGAAGTATTGATTTAGCCACCTCGAGTGCACGAAATTTAAGGACCTACTGATACTGAGCTGATTCCCATGTACCAGGTTAGTTAGGGATGTTGGTTAACAGATCAACCAACGAGTACAGAATTGAATTGAAATTATTCCTGAACTTCTCAAGTATAATTAACTTCCGCTGACAGGTTGCAGCTAATGATGACACATCGTGAAAACTGAAAACACTTGATGTGATTACTTAAGTGTGATATTAATCACTGTTAATATAACTAGTTGGCTTCAAGGAATATGAAAGGTTTTGCATCTTAACTGAATTTAAGGCATAACACGTGATTGACAAGTCATTTGAGGCACGAGGAGAATTTTCTCATCTGATGCGTAATCAATCAAGTTAGAGAGTACACACGTCCATAGTGTTCCAGGACTTACGAACGTAGAATTGTACATCGCTTGATCCAATAAGCTGGCTGAATAGGATTCCAGAACGATTGAAAGGTAATTGAAGATTGGTTTCCTATTGGGTTCAGACTAATATCCCACATTTCTATTTCTGCTGACAGAGCTCCCAGATTGGGTCAACTGGATTCTCGCTCAATTTCTTACTGACGATTTCTCACCGGTATGTTTAACTGATTCACATAGGCTCTAAGTTGAAAGGTTTATTTATGAGGAAATGTCGGTGATGGCTAATGCTAAAGTTAAACTTAGCTACTTGTTCCCGTGTATATACCCAAGGATTGATTTAGGTGTTTGATATCTGCTACGGCCGGCTACTAATATTGGTTTCGCACGGAGAAGGTGGTCTTGCATCACCTATATCTAGTATTAATATCCTAACGATATTCTAATTGGCTGGTTATTAATCCTGCTCACTTCTTAGTTGGGTGGCCATATGTGTGAATTTCGTTTAGTTAAAGTCAAACCGGTATTAATCTGAATCATCAGCCCCTAAACTATCTAATGGCAAGGCTAAGACGGGTTGACCTTCGTGGCTGATTGTGCTAATACATCTCTCAATTGTTATTACTAATCAAAGCTTAACCTGTAATGGGTCGGTGTAATTTCTGGTATAGGGGACAGGTCATGCTAAAGGTATGGAACTAAGTTACTGATCTCTAAACCGCCTAATGATGAGGTATCTATGGTTCAACCTTGGGGACAGGTCATGCTAAAGGTAACTCTCAATTATTATTACTAATCAAACTTATTCTATGATGGGTTGGTGTAATTACTAGTGTAAGTGACAGGCTGTCTTATCTCATGGGCATCTAAGAGTAGCTGTCGCAAGCGTTAACTTAACGGTCTTGTGATGAGCTAATACTAAGGTAAAGATGCTAAGGTTCCACTATTTTTATTAATGTGATTAACTGGTCAAAAGTGCTGGATTACTAGTTTATGGGTACTCAAATTAACGGTCTTCAGTAAACCTATTTGGTGATGGTATTGCTAAGGGAGAACTTTATACTTATGTGACAGTGTGTTATTACTGATTTGGTTGCTAAACTATTCGGTAATAATGTCCTAGAGGCTTTGACTGAAGAGTTCTCGTGATATGGCCTAACTGTTGATCTAGTTATATTTGGGTTTCTAAAGTTCGCTGGGTCTACTGCTAAAGACTGGTGTGGTTGCAAGGTGATTTTCTAATTGTCGTACTAAAAGTAACTTGTCCCTCAGGGTGAGGTAGAAGGGTTCTCACGAGTTGAAGGGTAAGAATAACTTAGTTAAGGATATTCTAACTAATAATCTAATAAGGTAACCTGGGTGATAAAGATAAGTGCTAGCATTCTAATCTTGGTTCCTCTAACTTAGGTATTTCGGGTTGGATCCCTATTACTAATATCCATCAGGTTCACTATACTAACCCTGCTAAATCTGGAACACCTATGTACTACTACTTAATACGTCCTCTGGGTAAGGTACTCTTAGAAGGGAAATCTGATTGCTAATACTGGTTTAAGGCTGGGTTTTCCTATTAGTCTCAAAATGCTCATAGGCTCCTAATAGGAAAGGTATACTCATTCTAATTCCTGATTGTGTCCAATTCCAAGATTTCTAATTGTTGCATCAGTTACGATTAAGCTCCTAATAGTTTCACTATGCCTATTGGTTTCTAAAGAAAGAGTACGGTACTGCTAGTAGAGAATTCTAGTCGCTATACTAGTGAAGGCCAAGTCTCTAATCGTTCGGAATAATTACTGGTTACTAATTGAGAGAGGGTACTCATTCCAATGAAAACACTTAAGGCTTAATAATCTTGGGGTAAGCTTAACTGGTTGTCTCCTAACAGGGTGAACTTCTCGGCTTCACAAAATTAATGGAATACATGTGAGGTTTATCTAAGTCTTCCTAATAAAGGGGAGTTCCTCGTTTGCACTGGATAACTAAACGTCCCGAGATAAGTTTGGCTTACTCCTATTACTGGTGTTACTTGGTCGATATACTTGACTGATTTTAGGCTCTCGGTGGATAAGGCAATTCTAGATTCAGGAAATTCACCTGACACACTGTGCCAGTGGAATACTGTTGTGCACTGCGCACTTCAGTTTTAAGGGTACACTTACATTCCTTCAATTTATAACTCTACTCCTGTCTTGTGTTACGCAACTTACTCCTGTGGCACCATTTGCCACAATCCAATATCCACTTAAAAGAACTTCCTTCGACGATTGCTCCTCGATTGTAGTTTCACTACGGATTTAACGGTGGAATTCCAGAATTCGCTTCAGTTCTAAACCATAATACCCTGCCTACCATTCACAATACTGAGTTGATCAGGCTCAGCACGCGATGGTTTCAGCGTAAACAGTCCAGATCCAAAGGGTCTGCATTACTTAGGAATGAGTTGTTCTGACTCATGGCAAGGTCCGATACTGGATCGACCTGCTCTGATACCAATTATAACGCCCCAACTAAAATATCTAGAATATTTAGTTAAGACATACATAATATGGATCTGAGTACAATTAAAGTTTACTGAATAAATTAGCAAGATACCAATTGCTTAAAAATACAAAAGGGATAACAAATAAAATACAGCGATAAATGCTAGTATTCTGAATAAACAAGATGATAAACTAAAAAGCAAGACGAAGAAAATAAAATCTTCAAGGCGAACAATCCAAGCTCAGCTCCAACTGTCAGCCTCCTACCTGGTCCTTGCTCCGAATATCCTGTTTACCTAAAAAAAAATTGTTTGGAGTGGGGTGAGACTACTAAGCCTCAGTGAGTCCTACTACCCTCCTAGAGGTGACTACACCGGGGAATCCTAAACAGTCACAACATTCTAGCATATAAATAATCATAACATAATACTTAAAACTAAAGGTGTAACACGGATAAAGACTCTTATTCATTTTAAACACAAGGACACTCCGAGGTGAGCATGTCTCAGAGGCCTGCCATATCCGTCAACCGATTCGGTCACGGCATGCAGCTCACAATAACATATCCTAATGGATTGTCCCATTGGGAGTCCATTGCGCGATATCACAAGATCGCTCATAACTGACTGAAACTAAATTAGTTATTACTACCACAATTTCCCAATCCCGGGGAGCATACAAACCTAATTAATTTTCTATGTTATACCCTAATGATTATCTGTGATTAACATTCTGTTCGACATTATATTAATTACGTTACTGCAAGCTATCTGAGTATAACGAGGATATAAAACGAGTGTAGAAAACTTTATTTAGAAAATGGAAATATAGGCCAATCCTGTACAAGCTCGCTACGGCGAGTTACCAGCTCGCTATGGCGAGATTATAGGTCCTGACCTAAATCAACTCGCTGTGGCGAGCAGAAGCTCGCCATGGCGAGTTTCATTAGCTCAGAGCCCAGCTCGCCATGAATGCTCGCCAGCTACTCGCTGTGGCGAGTTCATGCAGAACTTACCCTGTTTTGCAGAAATCGTAATATTTCAAGTAACACACCTACAATCCTCATTTAACCAGTGCAGAAACATGATTTACATAATATAAAAACAGAATGGAGTGGAATTTGGGATTAATTCCTCTCACACAACAATTCCTAATATTCCTAAGTTATCATGCAAGTTTGATTTAAGGGAAATCTAACTAAACTAGCCTAAAGAACCCACCTGGTATAAGCTTTAACAAGCACTCTAGCTCAGCTACAGCATCAAAGCCCTCTGTCCAGGACTCACTTGGAACTTCAAAACTTCTACTCATGAGGAAAGGAAAGAAAATGGATTTCATGAGTTTTTGAACCATTACAAGGTTGAAGATAATGAGAATAGCCATCACTATAGCTGAAAGGCATATAAGGGTTGGGAGTAGCTTACCAAGATTGGAGTTGACAGAACAGAGAAGAATTAACAACATGTAGTAGCTCACTGTGCTACTCGCTGCGGCGAGTGATTCTACTCGCCCGGCGAGCATGACAGAGAACAGAAATGTGGCTTTGTTGCTTGCTGCTGCAACACCCACTCCATTCCTTCATTCCCAGACCTCCTTACAGTAACCCACGATGGTTAAAACCACACATGCAACACCGGAATAGCAAGGATTGTCAAACTTGTGAGTTTAGTACCCAAAAAGGAAAGAAAACTTGAAAAGCGGTAGAGATAAGGTCTTGTAATCTTACCCTTTAGTTGTGGTACTGCAGACTGAGAGTAATTTCCAGAATTTGCACAAGAACTCACACCATCAATTCCTCAGATTTCTTCACTTGGTGTGAGAATGGGTTTTTAGCCAAAGGTTGGTAAAAGAGTTTCTTAGAACTTAAATAGGCTTCTCAAGGTCTCAATTGACAATGGGTTAGTAGAGAATATGCATGCAAGGAAGATTTTGGAAGATGAAATTTAAAACCTCTTTGCAAGGAAGGGTGGAATACGACGGCTTGGAGAAAGAAAGGGGAAGGAAGTTACTGACTTATTTCTTTTTGTCTTTCTTGAGTTTAAATAGAAATGATTGGCAAGTGGTGGGGGTTCAGGGACTAAGAGTGGGGGGGCACGGTGAGAGAGAAAGTAAGTGGAGAAAATGAATTCAATTTTCCTCTATTAATTAATAATCTTCTATTAATTAAATCTTGGGATGTTACAAACGATTTCAAAATTAAATATATTTATCATCTACTTTTCGCATCAACACTTGATACGTTTTGCAAATCCTAATTTTAATGACACAACATTTGTGCAACCGTTTCATGCCGTCAAAATTCCTTAGGACCGAAATTCAATCCAATTGATCAACATGTCATTGTTTTACCATACAAATGTCGGATTCCGAAACAAAGAACACGGCTCGCTTTAATTGAATAACTTTCATAATAATTTTAACGAAATTACTAACGGTATATCACATACACCATTTTGCATTACGGTTACTTATATCATATATAAGTTTATGGCCGTTCTTGATTGTGTAACCTTAGGACAATTAACATATCGCATGCTTCACCATACAAGTGTCGGATTCCGAAGCCGTTTCAATGTTAATTACCCAATTCATACACAAAACTTACATCACATGTAAGTATTGACCGTTCTTGTTCGTGTAACCTTAGGACAATCAACATATCGCATGCTCCACCATACAAGTGTCGGATTCCGGAGCCGTTTCAATGTTAATCATCCAATTTATACACAAACAACCGTCAAATTTTAATTACTCGATTTTAATCTTTTATTAACCGTTTTAATCATATTAAAACTGAATTCATGAATTTAAACAAACATCAATTCATGGTTTCGTAAGTGGCTCTGATACCACTGAAGGAAAATTGATACGATAAAAGCAGCGGAATTTTAAAATTTTCCTTTTGTGATCCTTACGAATGGTCATGAATTGTGTTTAGAGTTTTACCTTTTGATTCGAAAACTCCCTTTAAATCACGAACGGCTATCGAACACTTCGAATCACGAACAAGGTCACCACTAAGTCACCAACGAATTTGATCACAAGCGTTAAAGGTATAATGCCTCTAGCCAGTCCACACGAACAACAACCTTCAATGGAGTGCTAGCTCCAATGGTTTGAAGGGTTAGGAGAAAGGAGGCACAAAATAAGGATTAGGGCTTTTCACAAAAACTCTAGAAAGGTGATTAGGGTTTCTCAAGAGAGGAGAGAACAAAGGCTCATGAGAATGAGTAACAAAAGTGTGTAACTATTTCTCCTTACCACAAGGGTTCTATTTATAGAACCACTTGCCATGGCAAAATTACACTAAAGCCCTTTTAACTAAATGGGCTATAGTGGGCGCCATTCTCATGTAAATATGTCTAGTACATATTTGCACCCCCTTCTTGCTACATCATACCATATGATGTAATGCTCATTTTAATTACAATAATACCCTTATCATATTTCCTTATTTCTCCAAGGTGCACCGTACTTTACGGTGTTCCAATCTCACTAGATTGTTCTTATGTGTGTGACCCTGTAGGTTTCCGTAACGTTGACAATTATAAGAAATCACTATTTATTATAATAAACAGTGAGCGGTATCTAGCAACACATCACTGCTACTCAAGTTACGAGAAATTAACATGTGATCTAAACATAACCTCTTGTGATAATATCAGTGTGTATAATTACCCCTTTGCTCTTATGTCTATATTGAACACAAGGCATACACAGTGTCATCCTTGTCCAGTTCAATATTGGGCCCGTGACATTTATCCTGTTATGCAGGATTGGCAAATTCCATCTAGGTCACTACTGTCCCTCAGCATGCTTCGTAAAGTACCCATCAACTGCCTTTATAATTATCCTGTTACGGATAACGTTAGATCAGCAACAAAGTACTTCACTCCCCATCTAGGGTACAAAGTGGTTTCAGGTCTAAGGGTGGTCTACACCATTATCACCATGAGAGTAACTTATGACACTTTGCATAACTTTGCATGTAGTACTCTCATAGTGGGTCAATCCAGTATAAATATTACTCCTAATATTTATACCTATGTCAAGACTTGATAACTCCTTATCCCATGATCCATGAGATGTGATCATCAGTCTATCTTCATAATAGTCTTTATGCTTTAAGGTTATCCCCCTTTACCTTAAAGCTCGACTACGGATACTTTAAGAATAGTGTCCTTATGTTTAATATTATCTCATGATTAAGTCACACTTAATTATTAAACGGACTTTCTATTCTAGGGACTTCATTATTTTGCAACCTTACAAACATAATAAAGAAATGCCATATTTATATTCAAACTCCTAAAGCAAATACTATGAAAATAGATTGGCTCTTAGGGCTTACTCCAACAGGAACAGCCACCGTCGTCACCACGACCTAACCCATCATCTGGGTGGGATGAGCCCGCAAATGAAAGAAAGGGTCACCACAAAATAAAAGGTATATATATATATATAACCGGTGCGAGAGAGTATACAAATACCAAACATACAAATACCAACCGAGAAAGCTCTTTAAAACACATAGTCATTCCCACCAACGGGTTCATATATATAATGCACACATAGCCTACCAATGCAGACTCTACATGATCGTGACACCAATCACTGGCTGCCACATGCATGAATTCCGGAATTTAACGGTGGGATAACACCGGGTACGATCACCTAGATCAAGTACCGACTCAATTTGGTGGAATACCCCGAGTACAATCACCTAGATCAAATACCAACTCAATTAACGGCGGGTACAATCACCTAGATCAAATACCGGCTCAATTAAAGGCGGGATATCACCTGGTACAATCACCTAGATCAAATACCAACTATGAGTGCATGAGCATACTTCCTAATTAAGCATATATAGGGCAGTCACACAGACACAGCCCCGGCGGGGTCACACAGACACATCCACCCGTGTAGTCCCCGCTGACTTACACGTTCCATACATGCTCATGCAACAATTACATATCACACAGATATATGTAAACCAAACACAACAACATACATACATTTCCAATCATATGTATTCCAACAACCTGTTCATACATATATTCTCATAATCATATGTAAACAGCGCAAGTATTTTAAACACGTTCTCATCACGAGAATACATCAACCAGACATGCCAAACACACAGCAAAGCATTACAGCAGAAATCCAAGCATGTCACAACCAGTTGAAAAGACGGAAATAAAGTGGAGCCCTTACCTCAGCCAGCTTCCGTTACTTTAATTTCGCGAAAATCTACAACACACGCTACCTAAAATAAATGTAGCGTAACATCAATAAAATACTCCTCGTTTATCCTATCGAAACGAAACTTGCTCTCAAAGCTCCAGAGGGGTCTAAGGTACTTTCTAAAGCTATCCCTCAATGATTTCAGGTTATTCTCATAGTGTTTAAAAATTCACGAAGTTAATTGTACTATTTGTATAACACGAAAATCATTTTGTTTTCAAATCATAAACTAAAACCATTTTGGATTTTCCACTTCAAGGACTTGTTTCACACACAACAAAACCATTTGAAACACAACTAAAACTTTTCAAAAATATTTTTATGAAAAATCGAAGTTTTCTTGCGTTACAAGTCACACATTTTTTTCTTCCTAACAACCTTTCCTATACTCATTTTTCTTCAAAACTAAGATTATCCAACACATACACAATTTTCACACAATTGTGGACTTAGAAAAAATTTTGGAATTTCTCCCTCACCACTAAAAGGCCACGGCCAAAATTTTTAAAACCACCATCCCACACAAAATTTTTCACTTCTAAATGCATGGTAATATCCCATAATACCTAACTAGCACTTATCAAAACGATTTAGAAATTATAGAGTCGAATCGCAAATTTCGAGAAATCTCAAATAAGGTTTTTCTTAAGGCAAGTGATTATTTTCTTTTCAAAACATCCCATAACCAATCAAACAATTAAACAATGATTACGGGAAGCTATTTGCCTCTAAACAATTTTCGAAATTCGATTCCTCGAACCCTATATGGGTGCCACGGCCATTTGAGGCAAAAAGGGCAACCATACACATTTTTCATTTGAAACCCTAGCCCACATTCATTAGTTTGTAACAATATTCGATCGTGTATCCGACTCCTTTTGAAACTCGAAATAAATTTTTTCTAAATTGTGTTCTTCGAGTCGCTCAAGAACACGAGAATAATTTTTTTCTTATTTTTCAAAACAAAGTTTATATTCAAACATCCATTTTACCACAAAGCTTAAAACTAACATCAAAAATCAAATCACAAAACAAAATCCAAGTTTATGATCTTCTCATGCTTCACTCAAGTGTACTAAGAAACTCTCAAGAACACTTCTATGGAACCAAAACTAATTAAAACTAAATTCTCAAATTTTTCTCTCAAGAACATAATCATAAGACTCAAAATCTAAGAGGATTTCATGGAGAATTAAGGAAGAGAAGGGTTAGTTACCTTGAGGAGATGATGATTCCTTAATAAGCTAATGATCCAAGCTTGATAAGATGAGAAAATGGAACTTTGAATGGATGAGTGAAGGGTGGGAGAGTTTGCCGTGAGAGAGAGAGGAAGGAGGAAGTAGTTTTTATGATTTCCTCTAAGTCCACATATTGCTAAACCTCCTTACTATTTAATTCCCTCTTGATCAATCTAGGCCTTTGGATCAAAAGCAAAGTTACAAGACTAATCCCTAGCCATTGGATCAAAAACTCATGATTGCTTTCTTTGAACAAATATCCACTTTACGCTACTCAGCTCATCGCGTTTGCTCTCTGCGTGTCGCACCTCGCTAACGGACGGAAATCACAAAAACATAAAATCTCACAAATAAACGTCCGTCGAAAACCGTTTCCAAATATTATCGCCAAATCTTTTTCCTCGACTGAAATTTTCTTCCTCACCCTCGAAAATTATTCTGACAACATATCCTAACTCACGCCGATATATAAAACTCCCATCTAAATTTCTACGGAATTCATACATGGTAAAAAATTTCCAACAGCGGGTAAAATTCCTACTCGTTTTTCCAAAAACCAGAATAATCCAAAACTCGTTATTCTGACTACACATAAATCTCCTCATACTTAAAAGAGGATTACGACCCGAAAGTCTGTGCCTTTCCAGCGCACGAGCACAAAACAGGCTCAATATCAGCAAAAATTCCATTAATGCGACGATACTCACAAAACCGTTCTACTAAAAACCCTAAAACTTAGCCGACGCTAAAGTTCCTTAGGAAAAACTGTACAGTGGAATCTTGGGTCTTACAAGAAACAATCATCATTCATCAACAATGAGAGCAGATCCTCTCCCGTACTAGACAATATCAAGTTTAATCCATGCCCTTGATTTTTTTTTAATAATTAAAATTTTCTGTGCAAAAGGGAATAAACGGGTGTGATTGAACAGGATAGAAAATGTCACTGGAAACAACCCCTTCTCATCAACAATGCAACAGCTGCAAAAAGTCAAATCACGATAGCTCATCAGACCTTAACCATATAAATGTTGGTGTGTACTCTAAATATAATTGATGAATATTATATAGCAAGTGAACTACAAGTATCATCTAATAATAATATTTATAAGGTTTAATTATACGTTTGGTCTTTTACGTTTATTTTGAATAGTTTCAAATTGGAAAATAATATTTATAATTCCTTATATTTTAATAGTTTCAAATTGTTCCCTCAAGTTTCAAATATTTGAATTAGTTAGTTTTATAAAGATGATTAAATGGGGAGTAATTAATTCAAATTTTACAAACTTGAGAGACCAACTTGAAATGCTTAAAATACAAGAGATCAACTTAAAACTTTTGAAATAAAAGGGACTAAATTGAAATTTATAATAAATGTAAGGGACCAAATGTGCAATTACAACTAGTTATAAAGATTTTTCTTCACATGGATTGTGAATTTCAATAAAATAGTTAAAATTCACCAAGAAAAAACAATAATAATAACGAGAACGATTAAAAATGAGAACTTTTATGATTCGAAAGGCGATTATGAATTGTTTCAAATCCCTCTTTGTCCCTATCTAGCACTCTAGGTTTTAGCCTCAACAATAAAACTCCAAAGTTAGGATAATTTAATAAAGGAGACTGAGTCCAAATTTTTTAACAAAGTAGACCTAGTTTTGAATGATGAAATGAAGTTCTTCGTATTGTAACCAATAGTAGCCAAAAATGTAAAGTGCATAGAAGTACATAAGATATTAAGCGAGACTCGCCGCATCAAGAATTCTCAACTCTCCTCGGATGTTGAAAAAGGGTTTGGGAGCTAACGGCTTAGTGAAAATAACAGCTAGTTGGTTTTTAGTGTCAACGTGTTCAAATACCACATCACTCTTTTGTTGGAATAAAGTGAGTTTGACAATACCTTCCTAGTGGAAATGAATTTTGATGATAACAAAGTATTAAATTTACAATTGGTGTTACTAATATTTGTTCTAGTGTGCAGAATTATAAGTTAAAATTTAAGAAGATCACTGTTAGGTTTTAAGGGTGTTGGCTTCATTTGCTAAAATAATCCTTTTTAGAAGATGTGGAACCTGATGTGTCCACATCAGAGTCCTGACCTAAACGCCCTAAACAAACGCACTTTCTGTTATTTCACGTGTCATCTTTTAAAAAGAAAAGACTGGGTTTGAAAGAAACAAACTCACGTTTGCTTGTGCGCCAATGAACGAGCTGAAAGATTCAAATATATTTTAAAGATGGCCAGCTTCTGATCAAAAGATTTAAAACAAATAAATCTTTACATAGATCAAATTTATCTCAAGGGAAATTATGATGGCTAGCTATCAAATCAAGGATCCAAGCCCATGAAGATCATTCTATATAAAGGAAGACTGAAGACCTAGTTTAAACACGGAAAAATCTATTGTTCACAAATTCAATCTTTAGGTTTCTAAGTCCTTTATTATTGTTCATTGTTCATTGTGAGCCTTCACTTGAATCATGTCTGATACAAGTGCAAGGACTGTTTAGTTGAGTTGTAAATTCTTGTGAATCGTTCCAAAGCTTTGAAGTATGAAATTGGTTTTTTATTTACCTTGTTCATCAAGTTATAGTATGACCATGATGCTGGCACATTTGGTATCACATCATACATCATAATCCTAACGTGCCCACATCGTGCTGCACATCTGTCACTTGCTACCGGAATTTCAATTGGCATCAGAGGAGGCACCCTGTTCTGTTTTAGGGTGAGCTCCAGGAAAGATACTTTCTGGCACTATGGACAAGGATGGAACTTTCGTCAGCAAAGCACCTCTTCTGGATGGTACAAACTATGACTACTTGAAGTCATGCAAGAGTACCTTCATAAAATTCACTGATAGTAGAACTTGGAAAGTAGTGCTTTGAGGCTGGGAACACCCTAAAGTCAAGGATGCTAATGGAGTCAATAGAGAAGAACTCAAACCATAAGAAGATTGGACCCCAGCAAAATATACACTTGCTCTTGGCAACAATAAATCATTGAATGCCCTATTTAATGGAGTAGACAAAAACAAGTTAAGACTCATTAAAAGGTGTAGTGTTGCCAAAGATGTTTGGGAGATACTAAAAACAACTCTTGATGGGACTTCCAAGGTGAAAAGTTCAAGACTTCGACTTATCTCAACTCAAAATTTGAAAATCTCAAAATGAAGGGAGAATAAACTATTTATGACTTTCACGTGAATATTCTTCACCTAGCAAATTCCTTTGATTCCTTGGGATAAAGACTGTCTAATGAAAAGTTGGTAAGGAAAATTCCCAGATCTCTACCTAAAAGGTTTGACATGAAGGTCACAATTATTGAAAAAGCTCAAGACATTGCTAGCATGAAAGTTGAAGAAGTTGTGGGCTTTCTCCAAAACTTTGAGATGACCTTCAATGATAAAACTGAGAAGAAAGGCAAAAGTATAGCCTTTACCTCTAACACTGACAATGAAGAAGACCTCTCAGATGCTATAGTTCAACTTGGAAGACAATTTAATAAAATCTTGAAGAAGGTGGATAGAAGAGCAAGGAGGAATGTGAAGAACATCCAGTTTGACATCAGTAAACAAGGAAATAGTTTAGCAAAAACCAAAATTGATGATAAACCAAATCAAGGCAAGGGTGTTCAATGTCATGAATGTGAAGGCTATGGTCATATCAGATCTGAATGTGCTACCTATCTGAAGAAACGAAAGAAGGGATTATCTGTATCTTGGTCTGATGAAGATGACTCTGAATGAGTTTGAGAATGAAGCTGCCAATCATGTAATTGCCATGATCGGTGTGTGTGTTTAGGCCTGTGATGAAGAACTCACTTATGAGGAACTTGCCTCAGCATACAAAGAGCTATGCATCAGAAGTGAGAAAGTATGCAGAACATGTGTAGAACAAAAGACTGTAATTAATCAACTCAAGTCAGAAAAAGTGAAGCTACAAGCTAAGATAACTAGCCTTCAGAATGAATTCAAGTCATTGAAATCTAACTTGGAAAACATGACCAAGTCAGTTAGGATGCTCAGCTCTGGAACAAAGAAGCTTGATGAAATTCTCATGATCAAGAATCATGCTAATGACCCAACTGGGATAGGTTATGGAAAAATTTGTTCCAGCTCAAAACAAATCTGACTTTGAGGTGATGTTGCCACATCCTGCACCGCATCAGAAACCTGTACCCAAGAAGAAGTTCACTTCATGGAAGTGTCACTATTGTGGAAAAAATGGCCATATCAATCCTTTCTGCTATAAGCTCTAGGGTACCCAAAGAAGAAACCTCAACCCATAGCATATCATGGAAAGGTTAAATCCAAGAAAGAATGGAAGCCAAAAGCCACAATAGCTGCTCATATAGCTCACACATCATTCAGAGCCTCGTCTAAAGAGGATTGGTAGTTTGATAGCGGCAGCTCCAGACATATGACAGGTGAAGAAATATTTTTGGTAGACATCAAGTCATACACTTCAAGCTATGTGACCTTTGGTGACGGTGCTAAAGGACATATTGATGTGATCCTAATATGATGTCCCTTTTGCAAGAAGAATTGATCCAATATTGGAATAAAAAGAACCAATTAATTTTGGTTCAATATTTTATTTTCGTAGCTAATAGTACTTTTGTCTTGTTTTATCTATATCGGGAGTTCTAGATGTCTGATGGAGGTGATCTTTAATGCGTTGGAAAGCTTAAAGAATGTCCTATAATTTCTCTGTTGAATGCAAGATCCAATTCGTAATATTTCATGGTTAAAATCCAGCGTGAAGTTAATGATGTGTTAAAAATTTATTTGGGCAGCTTATGTTTAAATTCACAGTGGCTTCATTATGATTTATGAAAGTGGAAATTCATGACTAATTGTTGATTTGTTTGGATGACTTTGGATTACCAAATATCAGTTACAAATTGAGTTAAAGCATTTGGTGGACCTTCATGATCATAAAATGACTTGATTTGGGCATTAATATTTTAATTGGTATTCAAAGCAATGTCTAATTAAATATATGGTTGGAGCAGCCACGTAAAGAATTTTTGCTGAAATGGACAAATGCAATTCATCCTTCAAAATCATGGAATTCTCTTGGTCGTGATATTAGGATTTTAATGTGTTAGTTTCAATACAAATAATTGTAAGGCTAATATGCCATTTAGTTGCTTCTTTCTTAATTAGTTTAAACTTATTAGTTTTATTTGAATTAATTAGGGACTATTGAGCTACTTAGCAAAAGCTCTATTTATTGTAATTTGTTTTGATGAATAAGATAAGTAGAATTTGGGATTAAAACTCACTTTGTGTGAATTTTGAAGCTTTGCTTCTTTTTTGGTTCTGGATTGAACCACCTATCGGTCTTATCAGGAAACCACGTTTCTTGTGGCGATCTTCACTTGGTTAATCACTATTCTTGGATTAGAATTGTGATTGCCTCCATTTCTGTCTATTTCCACCCATTCTCTTTATTTTTTTATCCAATTACAAAAATTTCCTCATCATTTGGTATTCAGAGCAAGGTTTCGTTTGGACCAATTGTTTCTTTCAATTTCAAAATTATGTTCATTTTCATTGTTACCATTGCAATTTTTCTCTTTTAGTTGTTTACAAAAAAAAAAATTTAAAAAATGGATGAAGAATTACCTAGTGGAGAGCTACTCATGGTGAGAAGGATGTTGGGGAATTCAGTCAATGAGGAAGAAGACATCACCCAAAGAGAAAACCTTTTCCAAACAAGATGTGCAGTTCAAGGAAAGGTATGTTGTTTAATTATTGATGGTGGGAGTTGTTCTAATGTTGCTAGTACTCGTTTAGTGTCAAAGCTTAACTTAGAAACAAAACCTCACCCAAAGCCATATATACTTCAATGGCTTAATGAAAGTGTTGAAATGGTTGTTAATAGACAAGTTGAGGTTTGTTTTAAAATTGGGAGATATGATGATGTTGTGTTGTGTGATGTAGTACCTATGGAGGCTTGTCATTTGTTATTAGGAAGGCCTTGGCAATTTGATAATAAGGTTTGTCATGAAGGGTATTCCAACAAATATTCTTTTGTGCATCATGGCCGAAAGATTGTTCTTGTACCATTGAAGCCTAGTGAGGTGAGAGAAGACCAAAAGAAAATGAGAGAAAAAAATGAGCAAGAAAGAAAAGAAAAAGAAAAGAAAGAAAAAGAAAAAGAGATAAAAAGGCATGAGGAAGTAATAGAGAAAATTGAGGTCAATGAGAGAGAGAAAGAGAAAAGTGTTAAGTCATGGCTTGCAACTACACTAGTACCTTCTTCTAAGTTGGTTTGTGTGGTCAAATGTTGGGATTCTTTTAATATTATTTCATTCTCTAACATGTCTTCTTTTTATGATGAAGGGAACAAAGTGAAAGAAGAAATTATTAAAAAAGGAAATGCTTCTTTTACTTTTTGTGCTCTTGAAGTTATGCTTGATTCTTTATCTCAAAGAGAACTTATCAAAGAAAAGGGAAATTCCACATTTGAGAGAAAGCAATGGGTAAAAAGGAAAACATATTTTTCCAATCTAAATGAAAACTTCTCAAAAGTGAAATTTACATGTAATGGGTTCTTTAGAGTTATTTTTGACCCTGGAGGATTTAGAACAACAAATTCGAGGTCGAATTCTCTTGAAGAGGGAGGGAATGATGTGATCCTAATATGATGTCCCTTTTGCAAGAAGAATTGATCCAATATTGGAATAAAAAGAACCAATTAATTTTGGTTCAATATTTTATTTTCGTAGCTAATAGTACTTTTGTCTTGTTTTATCTATATCGGGAGTTCTAAATGTCTGATGGAGGTGATCTTTAATGCGTTGGAAAGCTTAAAGAATGTCCTATAATTTCTCTGTTGAATGCAAGATCCAATTCGTAATATTTCATGGTTGAAATCCAGCGTGAAGTTAATGATGTGTTAAAAATTTATTTGGGCAGCTTATGTTTAAATTCACCGTGGCTTCATTATGATTTATGAAAGTGGAAATTCATGACTAATTGTTGATTTGTTTGGATGACTTTGGATTACCAAATATCAGTTACAAATTGAGTTAAAGCATTTGGTGGACCTTCATGATCATAAAATGACTTGATTTGGGCATTAATATTTTAATTGGTATTCAAAGCAATGTCTAATTAAATATATGGTTGGAGCAGCCACGTAAAGAATTTTTGCTGAAATGGACAAATGCAATTCATCCTTCAAAATCATGGAATTTGGCTTGTTCAAAAAAAAATATGGAATTCTCTTGGTCGTGATATTAGGATTTTAATGTGTTAGTTTCAATACAAATAATTGTAAGGCTAATATGCCATTTAGTTGCTTCTTTTTTAATTAGTTTAAACTTATTAGTTTTATTTGAATTAATTAGGGACTATTGAGCTACTTAGCAAAAGCTCTATATATTGTAATTTGTTTTGATGAATAAGATAAGTAGAATTTGGGATTAAAAATCACTTTGTGTGAATTTTGAAGCTTTGCTTCTTTTTTGGTTCTGGATTGAACCACCTATCGGTCTTATCAGGAAACCACGTTTCTTGTGGCGATCTTCACTTGGTTGATCACTATTCTTGGATTAGAATTGTGATTGCCTCCATTTCTGTCTATTTCCACCCATTCTCTTTATTTTTTTATCCAATTACAAAAAATTCCTCATCACAAATCAAGGGAATTAGGAAACTGATCAACAATGGATTGCCCAAGCTTGATAATGTTCTACATGTCAAAGGACTGAAAGCCAATCTAGTCTGCATAAGCCAACTATGTGATCAAGGGTTTAAAGTTGATTTCTCAAAGAATGAGTGTCTGGTCACTAATGACAAAGGTGACTTACTAATGAAAGGAGCCAAATCAAAAGACAACTGCTGCTTATGGGTTCCTCAAGAAACAACTCATTCTACCACATGTCTTATCAGTCAAGAAGACGAAGGAAGATTATGGCACCAAAGACTTGGGCATTTGAATCTGAAGGGAATGAAGAAACTCATCTCTAAAGAGGCCATCAGAGGGCTACCAAAGCTCACTGTTGAAGAATGAGATATATGTGGTGAATGTCAGATTGGAAAACATATCCAGAAGTCGCATCCAATGTTGCAACATCAGGTGACATCTAAAGTGTTAGAACTCCTCCACACGGTTTTGATGGGACCAATGCAAGTTGAAAGTCTAGGTGGCAAAAGACATGCCTTTGTAGTTGTGGATGATTTTTCAAGGTATACTTGGATAAACTTTATCAGGGAAAAATCAGACACATTTGAAGTGTTCAAAGATCTATGCCAAGGACTTCAAAGAGAGAAAGACAACTCAATCATCAGAATCAGGAGCGACCATCGCAAAGAATTTGAAAACTCAAGATTTGTTGAGTTTTTCTCCACTGAAGGGATAGGGCATGAGTTCTCATCTCCAATTATACCACAACAAAATGGTGTTGTTGAATGAAAGAATAGAACTCCACAAGAAGCAGCAAGAGTGATGCTACATGCATAGAATCTACCATACCTCTTATGGGTAGAGGCAATGAACACTGCATGCTATGTACACAATTGTGTCACTCCAAGAGCTGGTACCTCAAATACACTATATGTGATTTGAAAGGAAGAAAACCTATTGTCAAACACTTTCGTGTCTTTGGAAGCAAATGTTATATCTTGGCTGACATAGAACAAAGACAGAAGTTGGATCCCAAGAGTGATGAAGAAATTGTTCTTGGTTACTCTACAAACAGCAGAGCCTACAGAGTCTTCAACAAAAGAACCAAAACAATGATGGAATCCATAAATGTTGTCATTAATGACTGTTCTGATGTGAAAGTACATGATGTGGAGCCTGGCGTGGTCACATCAACCCCCCAGCCTGAAGACTCTAAACCTCAAGAAAATTCTGGGAAGACAAATTCAGAGTAAAATGAAGGGAAGACAAGCAAGTTTCCCTCTATCAGAGTTCAAAAGAATCATCCCAAATAACTCATCTTAGGGAATCCATAATCAGGTGTCATGACTAGATTAAGGGAGGTAATAGCTAATGCTTTATTTGTATCCAAAATAGAACCAAAGAATGTTAAGGAAGTTTAACAGATGAATTTTAGATTAATGAAATGCAAGAAGAGCTGAACCAGTTCAAGAGGAATGAAGTGTGAGACTTATTTGCAAGATCTGAGGGAATCAACATCATTGGCACCAAGTGTATTTATAGAAACAAATCTAATGAAAATGGTGTTGTTACAAGAAACAGCGCTAGGCTTGTTGCAGAAGGGTATTCTTATATTGAAGGAGTGGACTTTGATGAAACATTTGCTCCAGTAGCTCGTCTTGAATCTATAAGGTCACTTCTAGGTGTAGCATGTATCCTAAAATTCTAGTTGTTCCAAATGGATGTAAAGAGTGCTTTCCTTAATGGGTACTTGAAATAAGAAGTATATGTAGAATAGCCAAAGGGATTTGTTGATCCTAATCTCCCAAATCATGTCTACAAATTGAAGAAATCTTTGTATGGATTGAAGCAAGCTCCCAGAGCTTGGTATGAAAGATTGACCAAATTCCTCATAAAGCAAGGTTACAAGAAAGGTGAAACAGACAAGACTTTGTTTGTGAGAGAAGAAAAAGGAAAACTCATGATAGCACATATTTATGTAGATGATATTGTATTTGGTGGAATGTCTGACACCTTAGTGAAACAATTTGTACATCAAATGCAATCTGAGTTTGAAATGAGCCTTGTAGGTGAACTAACCTACTTTCTTGGACTCCGGGTAAAGCAGATGGAAGACACAATCTTCATCTCTCGAAGCAAATATGCCAAGAATATTGTGAAGAAATTTGGTATGGAGAATGGTGTTACTGTTGATCAAAGCCTCTACCGAAGCATAATTGGTAGTCTACTATATCGCACAACAAGTAGGCCTGATATTACTTTTGCAGTTGGTGTATGTGCTAGATACCAAGCTGAGCCTAAAATGAGTCAACAGTAAAAGAATTCTGAAGTATTTGAATGACACAAGTGACTATGGCATTATGTATTCTCATGGTAAAAGCTCAAGGTTGGTACGCTATTGTGATGCTGATTGGGCATGCAATGCAGATGATAGGAAGAGTATTTCTGGTGGATGTTTCTTTCTGGGCAACAACCTAATATCATGGTTCATCAAGAAACAAAATAGCGTTTCTCTCTCCACATCAGAAGCCGAGTACATTGCAGCAGGAAGCAGTTGTTCCCAGTTGCTTTGGAAGAAGCAGATGTTGAGTGAGTACAATGTGGAGCAAGATGTGCTCACATTATACTGTGACAATCTTAGTGCTATAAATATTTCCAAAAATCCTATCCAACATAGTAGGACTAAGCACATTGATATACGTCACCATTTTATTAGAGATCTTGTGGAAGATAATATTGTGACTCTAGAGCATGTTGCCACAGAAAATCAACTGGCAAACATATTCACAAAGGCTTTAGATGCAAACAAGTTTGAGATGTTGAGGGGCAAACTTGGAATTTTCCTTTCTGAAGATCAATAGCAACTAATGCTATTCCGGCGTGCAACAAATACTTGTTTTTCCCTCAATTCACTGATACACGCAATCCCAAGTCAATCATCACAATATTTTCTCAACGGTTATTACGCCATATATCTATCACATTCCCTCTTTCACGCAACCTCTTCAATCCCTCTCACTTTGCTTACATATCGTTCTCTCAACGATCAAAAGCCATTTTTCTCTTTCACAACTCATCTCTCAAACCTAATCTCATCATGTCTACTGAAAAACTGGCACACCAGTATAAGATGTTGTATACGATGTTACAACACTTTTACCAGATTTAATAGACAAAGTATAAAACAATAAATAGTGCAGAAATAAACAAACACACAGTGATTTGTTAACCCAGTTCGGCGCCAGCCGCAACCTACATCTGTGGGATACCAATCCAGGAGGAAATCCACTAATAGCCCTAGTTCAAAGTCTTACAGCAAACTCCTCGTTTACAACTTATCACCTAGCAACTATCCTTATGTCCTTCTACCTAGGAACTCCTAGGTATGAGTTCCCAACTCACTCCTTAAGCTCAACAGTACAAACATCATTGTTGTTGAATCAATCACTATGGTGGAGACACTCTCCTAAACACTAGACCACTCTTACCTAAAGGCTTCGAGCGATACACAAGCACTAAGATCCAAACTCCTTGCTTAAAAGCTTTAGAGAGGACACACACACAATAACTATCTCCTTGCTTAAAAGCTTCAGAGACAATTATGATTACAACTCAATAGAACACACAGTCCTAAACTTGCATCAATAAGATACATGAAAGGCTCACAAAATAACACAAGCACACAAAACCCTAAGACGGCTAGACTCAATACATAGCTTGAACAACTGCTTCATTAGGTTTTTCGTCCTTCCTTATATAGCTGGTGGCTTGGGCTCCAAGAGATTCATTCCAAGAATATATCCAGCTCATAAAATAAAATAGAACCATTTCTTTAAAAGATTAGATACGTTTTTAAAATAAATCTTCTCAATAATTCCTAACACAATCTTTAGATGAAAGATCTGTTTAGAAATAAAACCTTCCTTGATGCACACGCAAAGAACTGATGAAAGAGAAAGATCTTCTCTAAAAATAAAACGCGTGTATAAAAGATACGCTACAGCTGGCGCGCTCTCTTCAGGTTACGATGTTGTAACATTACATACCACATCCTGCTTAAATAATTGTTTTACCAAAATGCAGCCAACACCAAATAACCAACAAACTCCCCCTTTGGCAAATTTTTGGCTAAAACAAGTTGAGACCACACAGACAAGCTACAAAGATACATACATCACTAACACTTCTTCAGATCAACATAAGCACACAAGAATCAAGAAGAGTAGCATATCTTCAAAAACAGTTTCCAACCAAACTCCTTCATGGAAAACAGTAGATCAGAAAACAGTCGTATCTTTAGAGCACATCAGAGGCATGCAACAGAGGAAAATACAAACAACTATTTCGCCTTAAATTGTCACAAAACAAATACACATCAGCATGGATGACACAAACAGAATGTTACAACATCTCATACGACATCTCCTTCTGCATCACATACATCATACTCTTACTCCCCCTGAAATGTTGCATATCAGAATAAATCACATGCAATGCACACATATCAGGTACTAACAAGCACAACACAGCAGCACATAAGATCATCGACCAGAGAACCAGCTAAACAACAAGTTTCAACGCTACTACTCCCCCTTTTTGCCACAAATTTGACAAAGAAGCACATAAGAACATTAACCAAGAACTGTAGCAGCTGAGGACATAAATGATTGCAGGACATAAATGACTGCTGAATATCATTACAGATCATATGCACTGAAACATCAAGAAAACATGCCCAGAAATCTGCTAAGCAATTTCACATTACACCACAGACGAACAAAACACATGTGAGCTTTCATCCACAATATGATAACATCGCCATCACATCAACCACATATTGCACAAAGCTACTACACCTGAAGATAACACCATGGGATACAGAACTCATCAGATATAGATCAATAATGGATCTTGATCTTCTGTCTTCAGTGTGCAACCATAATTAGGCATGTACAAGTTACCCATATTTCTATAACTGTAACTAACTAAGTCACCCATATTGCTATGACTGTGACCCTTCTTTCACTTCAGTACAAATACATACAAAAAACACCAGAGGCATACATCAGCGGAATTGGGTTCACCCAGCCTCACATAGCACATTATCAGAGAGAAGTAAAACTCTCACAAACGAGTACCTTAGGAATAGCACATCATATCCTAGCACATCCACATACATCAAGCATAGAAACTAGCACACTACTAATCAGAGCATAAGTTGCAAGATCATCAAACAACTAGCATAAGCATACCATCACTATGCTCCCCCATAATACCAACATGTATAGAAGAGTAGATTTTCACACATAAGGAGCACATATAAGAATAATAGTAGCCACTGCCAACTACCACAAGAGTTACTCCCCCTCAACACCTGCAGCATTTGCAACACATACTTATGCTCCCCTTCACTTACTCAGTCTCATGCACATTGGCCAGACAGGCTGCATGCAGACATATATCATACGCATGCTTCAATAGGCAAGCATGCTACAACTGATCTACAACACGCTACTTCATTCACAGTCAGCTCTAGGTCAGCAAAAGCAGCCTCATCAACTTCTATTGACATAGCATTGTCAGCAGTAGTACCAACTATACCAGAAGTTGGTTTCTCTTGTGCCAAGGATGTTCCATCATTCGACACAACATTTGAGACAGGAATGGTATCCTTCAAGGAGTTCAACACATCCTCCACAACCTTGTTGTTCAAAGATTCTTCAGCAGTAGGTGAATCAGGAACAACTGTATCAGCAACAGTTTCAGACTGAAGAGGGGTCTTACCAGTTATCCCCTTTGAACTTCTAGGATTTCAGCGCCAAAATCAGATTTGCTTCCTTGTATCACGTACACCTCTAGGATTGGAGAGAGAATAATAATTGTTGCACATCTCTCCCTAAATAATAATTGTTGGACAGCATCAAGTGCTTTTGTGAAGATGTCAGCCACTTGCTCCTTAGTACCTACATGCTCCAATGTCACAACTTTATTTTCCACAAGATCTCTGATGAAGTGATGACGAATATCAATGTGTTTGGTTTTGCTATGTTGAACAGGATTTTTTGAAATATTTATGGCGCTCAAGTTATCACGGTACAATGTTATAACATCTTGTTCCACATCGTATTCCTTCAACATCTGCTTCATCCAAACTAGTTGAGAGCAACTACTTCCAGCAGCTATATATTCTGCTTCAGCTGTAGATATGGCCACACAATTTTGCTTCTTGCTGAACCAAGATATTAAATTATTTCCTAGGAAGAAACACCCACCAGATGTGCTTTTCATATCATTAGCACTACCAGCCCAATCAGCATCACAATACCCATACAGGTTTGAGTTTTTACAATGAGAGTACATCATCCCATAGTCACATGTTCCATTGACATATTTCAGGATTCTCTTGACTTGATTGAGGTGGCTTACCTTCGGTTCTGCCTGGTACCTAGCACAAACACCCACAACAAAAGTAATATCTGGTCTGCTTGCAGTTAAATACAATAGACTCCCAGTCATACTTCTGTACATACTTTTATCAACACTCACACCATTTTCATCCTTGGTCAGCTTCAGATGAGTGGGTGCAGGAGTTCTCTTGTGAGTAGCATTATCCATCCCAAACTTCCTAACAATATTTTTTGCAAATTTGCTTTGAGAAATGAAGATTGTATCTTCCATTTGCTTAATCTGTAGGCCAAGAAAGTAGGTCAACTCACCAACAAGACTCATCTCAAACTCAGACTGCATATGCTTGACAAAATGTTGGACCATTGTATTCGACATCCCACTAAAGACTATGTCATCCACATAAATTTGAGCGATCATGAACTTTCCCTTTTCTACCTTCACAAACAAGGTCTTGTCAGATCCTCCTTTCATGTATCCTTGATTCACCAGGAACTGAGTAAGCCTTTCATACCAGGCCCTAGGTGCCTGTTTCAGACCATACAGTGCCTTCTTCAATCTGTACACATGCTTTGGGAAGTTTGGATCTATGAATCCCTTAGGTTGTTCAACATAGACCTCTTCATGCAAGTAACCGTTCAGGAATGCACTCTTAACATCCATCTGGTATAGCTTAAATTTTAGAATGCAAGCTACACCTAAGAGTAACCTTATGGAATCCAATCTAGCAACAGGGGCGAAGGTTTCTTCAAAGTCAAGTCCTTCTACTTGAGTGTAACCTTGAGCAACAAGTCTCGCCTAGTTTCTTGTAACAGTCCCCTTGTCATCAGATTTGTTTTTATAAATCCATTTGGTTCCAATAACATTCACATTGTCAGGTCTTGGGACCAAATCCCACACTTCACTTCTCTTGAACTGATTCAATTCCTCTTGCATAGCTTCAATCCAGAATTCATCAGTGAGAGCTTCCTTCACATTCTTAAGTTCAAACATGGACACAAAACAAGAATTTGCTATCACATCACTAGATCTTCGAGTGGTGATCCCTTGATCAGGATTCCCAACGATGAGCTCCTTGGGGTGATTCTTCTGAACCCTAACTGATGGACCCTTGTTCTGAGTAGGTTGATGTAACAGCCCGTTTTTCAAAGGCCAGAAAAGTCACTATATTTTTTTTTTCTTTTTCAACTAACACTCAGAGTGCGCATAGAATATTTTTCAATGAGCCGGCATTCAAATATACAAAAGAACTCATTACCATAAGGTGCTTCGACAAGCAAAGTGTATTCCTGAATAATTACAATCCAAGTCTAAGTATTCAAATACTTACAACAAAGCAAGTTAGAAAACCCTATGCTAACCGAAAAGCACGGTGCACAAAACACACCGGCGCATAGTCTAACTATACTAAGCTTCACCACGTGCTCACTATGGCCTAGAACTGCCACCGTCGTCACCACGACCTAACCCATCATCTGGGTGGGATGAGCCCGCAAATGAAAGAAAGGGTCACCACAAAATAAAAGGTATATATATATATATAACCGGTGCGAGAGAGTATACAAATACCAAACATACAAATACCAACAGAGAAAGCTCTTTAAACATATAGTCATTCCCACCAACGGGTTCATATAAGCAATGCACACATAGCCTATAATGCAACCTCTACAATGTGTGGTACTAACCCTAGCTACCACAATGCATGATTTCCGGAACTGTAGGTCCATCCCCTACTAACAATATCAATAAAATCCCGTAGCTCTCCCGATCACTACAAGGATTAGAGTGGGCTCTCCCGATCACCACACCCCTACCATAAGTATCAATAAAATCCCGTAGCTCTCCCGATCACTACAAGGATTAGAGTAGGCTCTCCCGATCACCACACCCCGTAGCTCTCCCGATCACTACGTATCGATCTCAACAAAAAAATCTCGTAGCTCTCCCGATCACTACGAACCATTAGGGTGGGCTCTCCCGATCACCACACCGGGCACGCAACTACCAAATGCATGAGCATACGCTTCCCCATATATGCTAATGCAATGAATACATACCTCTCTAGCATATGTAAACCAAACATAACAACATACATGCATTTCTCATCATATGTATTCCAAACACTTGTTCATACATATATTCTCATAATCATATGTAATCAACGCACGTATTGTAAACACTTTCTCATCACGAGAATACATAACACATACATGCCAAACACACAAACATGCATACCAGCAAACCAAGCATGTCGTAACCGTTTTAAAAGACGGAAATAAAGTGGAGCCCTTACCTCAGCAAGCTTCCGTTACTTTTCTCGCATAATTCTACAACTCGCGCTTCCTAAAATTAAGCAGCGTACAATCAATAAAATACTCTGACTGTATTCTATCACAACGAAACCAAAGCCCAAAAATCTATAGGGGTCTAAGGTACTTTCTAACACTCTCACTTAGTGATTTCGAGTCCCCCTTATAGCGATTAAAAATTCCCAAAGTTAATTGCACTATTTCTCGCTACGCGAAAATATTTTCGTTTCAAAACAAACTAAGAAACACTTGATTCCTAACTCCAAGGCAATCAATTTTCACATACTAAAACCATTTGAAAACAACCCAAAAACTCTTTGAAAATTTTCACAAAAATAAAAGTTTACTTGCGCCACAAGTTACAAGTTTTTCCTTTCAAATAAAATCACCATAACTCATTCAATTCTAATCCGATCGAGACGTGCCATACGCCGAAATCTTCGTCTCGAAAAAACGGATTGAATGATCAAATTTCTATGACAAAATATAACATTTAAAATGGACGAAAATGCCCTTCCAATTTCGGCCAGAATTGGAATTATTCCAAAACCATTGTTTTTCAAAATCAAACATAGTGTAAAACACTTAAACCATTTCTAATTTCTCAAATTGATCCAACACTCACACCAAATCATTTCGAATCCAAGAATGTCATTTTTTCTTCAAAACTTCGCAATCTTTTCTTTTCACATAAAACCACATTAATCATCCCTTTGTAAGACCATGATCATTCACTTAAACCTATGATCATTGCCTTCCAATTTAGGACTTAAAAATTTGAAATCCCATTGTTATACACACATATAGGCCACGGCCAAAAATTTCTAAATCCCATAATCACTCAAAATTTTTCCATTCTCAAAGCATGGTAATATCCTATAATACCCCAAAATCATTTACCCGAACAATCCAAATCATTTTAAATCAAACTACATTTTTTGGCGATTTCGAATTGATTTTCCTTAAGACATAATCAACACATTTTATTCCCTAAACAAACCATATCACAATCTTTTCTTTAAAACTATGATCATGCCTACACAATTGTCTTAGAACAAATTTTGAAATTCAAAACAAAATTCCCCTACACATGTTCATCAACTACTCAAGAACACCAAATAAATTATTTTCTTATTTTTCAAAACAAAGTTTATATTCAAACATCCATTTCACCACAAAGCTCAAAACTAACATCAAAAACAAAATCTTAAAATAAAATTCAAGTTTATGATCTCTTCAAAAAATTTCTTCAAACCCTTGCTAAAAAAAAACTCATGAGAATCACATCTAACCATGGTAAGCATCACTACTAAGCCTAAACATGTTAGATAATCACTTATAAACAACTTCTAAGCAATAAGAATCAATGATGAACAATTTCTCACAAATTTCTCTCAAGAACATAAACCAAAAATCTCATGAATTTCTAAGAGTTTGGCAAGCTAATTAAGGAGGAAAGAAGTTGGTTACCTTAGGAAGAAGAATCTCACAACTTCAAGCTTTTAACCAAGCTTCTAATGGATGGTTATGGTGGAGGATTGAAATTTTGCCCCTCAAGGTTGGAAGAAGAAAATGCCACGGCCAAATGAGAGAAAGGAGTGAGTTTGTGATTTATTTTCCAAGTCCAAATGTGACCAAAAGTCTACTAAATAATGGTCATAAGGCATTGTGGCCATTGGATCAAATAGGATAAAGTTCTAAGATCACATCCTAGCCATTGGATCAATCCAAGTCTATCCTCACAAGATATTTCCCATAACCTCATAAAACGAAACGCACGCTCAGTTCTCGCGCATCGCGACGAACGAAACTCGCAAAAACAGAAAACCTACAGAAAGAACGTCTAACGTTTTTCCATTCCAAAACTTATCGCCGAATCTTTTTCCGCGACTGTAATTTTCTTCCACACCATGGAAAATTATTCTCAGAATATATCCTAACTCACGCAGATATATAAAACTTCCACCCGAAATCCTACTGAATTCAGAACCAGTAAAATTTCACAACAGCGGGTAAAATCTTGCTCGTTTTTCCAAAGACGAGAATAACCCAAAACTCAGATTTCTGGCTTCACAGAAATCTCCTCATACTTAAAAGAGGATCACGACCCGAATGTCTGTGCCTTTCCAGCGCTCGAGCACAAAACAGGCTCCGTTTCAGCAAAAATCTCATTTATACGACGATACACACACAAAACCGTGCTACTAAAAACCCTAAAACTTAGCCGACACTAAAGTTCCTTAGGAAAACTGTACAGTGAAATCTTGGGTCTTACATTACTACCCTCCAAAAAGAAGTTTCGTCCTCGAAACTAAACACAAGAGTAACAACCCAACCAGTCATTACCATTACCAACACGACAGAATCCCTCAGGATTAGGTGCAGCCACACAGATGCTAACACCGGGTGAAGTCACACAGATACTCTCACCAACACACTGGCACAACCGTGCACCAACCGCAACTCTCAACGAGTTCACCACTCAAAAATTAACCTCACAACAGAGGTTCACAACCTCTAGTTCCCAAAGATCCTCGTGCCCACAAACAAAATTTCCAAAGTCACCTCTTTCGCCTCCGCGACATAGCCAATTTCCCTAGGTTCACGCGAAGCAGTTACTGGCTACCCTCCAAAAAGAAACACCGAAACTTTCTGCGCACCAGCAAAACCGGCAAAACTAGTCATTTTCAGTCAACACGACTCCGTCTATTATCAACAAGAGACTAAGGATGATCAGTTCCTCAATTTGTCAATAAATAGTCGACAATCATGATGGTGGTTTAGACCATCTTTACCCAACTTAAACGATGCTTCATTCCGCTTATGCTCAATGCCCTCCGAGTCACAAGGGTTCCACAAATCTTTCGAGGTTTTTCTTAATGTTTCCCTCGATCTCTTACGAATCTCGATCTCGTCAATGAGACCAATTTGCCCAAAACACGTTACTTGGACTCTCATGCTTTCACTTAACTTTGCCATTAGCCAATTGTTTACCCTTTTTATATCCACATTCCACACACACACCGCCATGACATCCATTTAGGTGGTGCCTTTGAATCCTTACTACTCTCGCACAATCATAATTTTCCAAATTATGTGTGAGTCAATTCCTTTCGCCAATCCTTAATTGACATAAGCCACATGCTCGTGTGCTTCTCTCTTACTTACTCTTAACATAGCTTTCCAACGACTAACATTCCCTTTCGACCTTGTATTCGTAAGACACAACACTCGAAACACGTCGGTCAAGCTCTCATGATTCCACTCATGAAACATCCGTTGAACATCATTCAACAGTAATACATTGCCACCACGGCAGGTACCCCCAAAACCATTACATTCCGAACAAGTTGTCTTCTCTATAGAAGAATTTCCCGCTCTACCAATATCCATAAGTCCGCAACTCGGTGAATACGCCGAATCGTCTGCTCACATACGAATCTCTTTCCAAACACGACTTAAATAATACCATCCCAACCTCCGGTTGGTGATTACAACTCCTCATAGTCTTGTCACTTGCCAACTATACCATCTATTTCTCTTGTACTCCCTTTATCCAAATTCCCAATTCCCCAGAATCGGTTCCTTATATGTTCACATTATTTCCAAAACGACACTAGGTCCGCTGACCCTTGACGTGTGACACACGTAATTCCAACTTACCACTAACAGCGCAACATGCTAATTAGATTCCTTATCCAAACATCGTACTTAAATCCAACTGACATTTCTGCCTGGTCCACAATTCCACAGTGGCCGCATCCTCTTGACAACTGAACGACTTCATCAAGTCTCGTCTGAACTCACCAGACGGACATCCAATATCATCTTCAGAAGGTCGTCCCAATCTGATCCTTACTTAAAATCCTTTATCAATTGACGTTCACTCGTCCATAACCAGCACCTCTGAATGGCAACATCTAACGCCACTTCCCATCCATTATATTACTTTCAAGAATCACTTGTAGTTCTTGTTCGCTCAAGTCCGTCATCTTCGGACTGCCGCATCTAAGGAATTTAGAGACACTTGTCGACTAAATTCGACCAATGCTCGGGGGTTTCACAATTCCACTTACTGAAGCATCACTCCCTGCATTGCTTTAGTAAGACACAAACCAGTGTCTAAGCATATCTCATGCTAGACTCAAAACAACCAACCACATAACCCACAACACAACAAAAACAACCGCTAGAACTAACACAACTCTAGCTATGTTCTAACCGACTCTGGACTAACGACTCAAGTATACACTTTCCCTTTGAAGATTTAAAGCCGTGCTCTGATACCAATTGTAACAGCCCGTTTTTCAAAGGCCAGAAAAGTCACTATATTTTTTTTTTCTTTTTCAACTAACACTCAGAGTGCGCATAGAATATTTTTCAATGAGCCGGCATTCAAATATACAAAAGAACTCATTACCATAAGGTGCTTCGACAAGCAAAGTGTATTCCTGAATAATTACAATCCAAGTCTAAGTATTCAAATACTTACAACAAAGCAAGTTAGAAAACCCTATGCTAACCGAAAAGCACGGTGCACAAAACACACCGGCGCATAGTCTAACTATACTAAGCTTCACCACGTGCTCACTATGGCCTAGAACTGCCACCGTCGTCACCACGACCTAACCCATCATCTGGGTGGGATGAGCCCGCAAATGAAAGAAAGGGTCACCACAAAATAAAAGGTATATATATATATATAACCGGTGCGAGAGAGTATACAAATACCAAACATACAAATACCAACAGAGAAAGCTCTTTAAACATATAGTCATTCCCACCAACGGGTTCATATAAGCAATGCACACATAGCCTATAATGCAACCTCTACAATGTGTGGTACTAACCCTAGCTACCACAATGCATGATTTCCGGAACTGTAGGTCCATCCCCTACTAACAATATCAATAAAATCTCGTAGCTCTCCCGATCACTACAAGGATTAGAGTGGGCTCTCCCGATCACCACACCCCTACCATAAGTATCAATAAAATCCCGTAGCTCTCCCGATCACTACAAGGATTAGAGTGGGCTCTCCCGATCACCACACCCCATAGCTCTCCCGATCACTACGTATCGATCTCAACAAAAAAATCTCGTAGCTCTCCCGATCACTACGAACCATTAGGGTGGGCTCTCCCGATCACCACACCGGGCACGCAACTACCAAATGCATGAGCATACGCTTCCCCATATATGCTAATGCAATGAATACATACCTCTCTAGCATATGTAAACCAAACATAACAACATACATACATTTCTCATCATATGTATTCCAAACACCTGTTCATACATATATTCTCATAATCATATGTAAACAACGCACGTATTGTAAACACTTTCTCATCACGAGAATACATAACACATACATGCCAAACACACAAACATGCATACCAGCAAACCAAGCATGTCGTAACCGTTTTAAAATACGGAAATAAAGTGGAGCCCTTACCTCAGCAAGCTTCCGTTACTTTTCTCGCATAATTCTACAACTCGCGCTTCCTAAAATTAAGCAGCGTACAATCAATAAAATACTCTGACTGTATTCTATCACAACGAAACCAAAGCCCAAAAATCTATAGGGGTCTAAGGTACTTTCTAACACTCTCACTTAGTGATTTCGAGTCCCCCTTATAGCGATTAAAAATTCCCAAAGTTAATTGCACTATTTCTCGCTACGCGAAAATATTTTCGTTTCAAAACAAACTAAGAAACACTTGATTCCTAACTCCAAGGCAATCAATTTTCACATACTAAAACCATTTGAAAACAACCCAAAAACTCTTTGAAAATTTTCACAAAAATAAAAGTTTACTTGCGCCACAAGTTACAAGTTTTTCCTTTCAAATAAAATCACCATAACTCATTCAATTCTAATCCGATCGAGACGTGCCATACGCCGAAATCTTCGTCTCGAAAAAACGGATTGAATGATCAAATTTCTATGACAAAATATAACATTTAAAATGGACGAAAATGCCCTTCCAGTTTCGGCCAGAATTGGAATTATTCCAAAACCATTGTTTTTCAAAATCAAACATAGTGTAAAACACTTAAACCATTTCTAATTTCTCAAATTGATCCAACACTCACACCAAATCATTTCGAATCCAAGAATGTCATTTTTTCTTCAAAACTTCGCAATCTTTTCTTTTCACATAAAACCACATTAATCATCCCTTTGTAAGACCATGATCATTCACTTAAACCTATGATCATTGCCTTCCAATTTAGGACTTAAAAATTTGAAATCCCATTGTTATACACACATATAGGCCACGGCCAAAAATTTCTAAATCCCATAATCACTCAAAATTTTTCCATTCTCAAAGCATGGTAATATCCTATAATACCCCAAAATCATTTACCCGAACAATCCAAATCATTTTAAATCAAACTACATTTTTTGGCGATTTCGAATTGATTTTCCTTAAGACATAATCAACACATTTTATTCCCTAAACAAACCATATCACAATCTTTTCTTTAAAACTATGATCATGCCTACACAATTGTCTTAGAACAAATTTTGAAATTCAAAACAAAATTCCCCTACACATGTTCATCAACTACTCAAGAACACCAAATAAATTATTTTCTTATTTTTCAAAACAAAGTTTATATTCAAACATCCATTTCACCACAAAGCTCAAAACTAACATCAAAAACAAAATCTCAAAACAAAATTCAAGTTTATGATCTCTTCAAAAAATTTCTTCAAACCCTTGCTCAAAAAAAACTCATGAGAATCACATCTAACCATGGTAAGCATCACTACTAAGCCTAAACATGTTAGATAATCACTTATAAACAACTTCTAAGCAATAAGAATCAATGATGAACAATTTCTCACAAATTTCTCTCAAGAACATAAACCAAAAATCTTATGAATTTCTAAGAGTTTGGCAAGCTAATTAAGGAGGAAAGAAGTTGGTTACCTTAGGAAGAAGAATCTCACAACTTCAAGCTTTTAACCAAGCTTCTAATGGATGGTTATGGTGGACGATTGAAATTTTGCCCCTCAAGGTTGGAAGAAGAAAATGCCACGGCCAAATGAGAGAAAGGAGTGAGTTTGTGATTTATTTTCCAAGTCCAAATGTGACCAAAAGTCTACTAAATAATGGTCATAAGGCATTATGGCCATTGGATCAAATAGGATAAAGTTCTAAGATCACATCCTAGCCATTGGATCAATCCAAGTCTATCCTCACAAGATATTTCCCATAACCTCATACAACGAAACGCACGCTCAGTTCTCGCGCATCGCGACGAACGAAACTCGCAAAAACAGAAAACCTACAGAAAGAACGTCTAACGTTTTTCCATTCCAAAACTTATCGCCGAATCTTTTTCCGCGACTGTAATTTTCTTCCACACCATGGAAAATTATTCTCAGAATATATCCTAACTCACGCAGATATATAAAACTTCCACCCGAAATCCTACTGAATTCAGAACCAGTAAAATTTCACAACAGCGGGTAAAATCTTGCTCGTTTTTCCAAAGACGAGAATAACCCAAAACTCGGATTTCTGGCTTCACAGAAATCTCCTCATACTTAAAAGAGGATCACGACCCGAATGTTTGTGCCTTTCCAGCGCTCGAGCACAAAACAGGCTCTGTTTCAGCAAAAATCTCATTTATACGACGATACACACACAAAATCGTGCTACTAAAAACCCTAAAACTTAGCCGACACTAAAGTTCCTTAGGAAAACTGTACAGTGAAATCTTGGGTCTTACAGTTGATCAGCAATCTCCTCAGTAATTTCCTCTGGGATCCTTTCTTCAGTAGCTAAAGGTTTACTAGCTACAGGTTGTTCTTCTATTTCCTTGACATCTATGAACGGTCCTGATGTTACAACATCTTGTTCAACATCATCACCTTTTTCAGTTGCGACATCATTCACAACCACATTGATGGATTCCATTACAACCTTGGTCTTTGAATTGTATACCCTGTAAGCTCTGCTGTTGGTAGAGTATCCAAGGAAAATCCCTTCATCACTTTTGGGATCAAGTTTTCTTCTTTGCTCTCTATCTGCCAGAATATAACACTTGCTTCCAAACACATGGAAATGCTTGACAGTTGGCTTTCTTTCCATCCACAACTCATATAGAGTAGCAGATGTACCTTTTCTCAAAGTCACCCTGTTATGTATATAGCAAGCAGTGTTCATTGCTTCAACCCAGAAATGGTAGGGTAGACCTTTTGCATGTAACATAACTCTGGCTGATTCTTGAAACGTCCTGTTCTTCCTTTCCACCACACCATTTTGTTGAGGAGTTATGGGTGATGAAAACTCATGCTTAATTCCTTCACTAGCACAGTAATCTCTAAATTTTGCATTTTCAAACTCTCTTCCATGGTCACTTCTAATTCTCACAATCCCACTGTTATTTTATCTTTGAACTTGGGTGGATAGAGTTTTGAATACATCAAAGGTATCAGACTTCTCTCTGATAAAATTTACCCAGGTATATCTGGTGAAGTCATCAACAACCACAAAAGCATATCTTTTACCTCCTAAGCTTTCAACTTGCATGGGTCCCATAAGATCCATGTGCAACAATTCAAGAGGTTTTGATGTTACCTGATGTTCCAACTTTGGATGGGACATCCTGGTTTGTTTACCATTCTGACATTCTCCACAAATACTTCCTTCAGTAATCTTTAGTTTGGGAAGACCTCCGATTGCCTCAACAGTGACAACTTTCTTCATTCCACTTAGATTAAGATGACCAAGTTTCTGGTGCCACAGTTGAACTTCATCCTCTTTACCAAGTAGACATGTTCCTAGATTGGCTTCTTCATGAGATACCCACAAGTAACAATTATCTTTGGATCTGGTACCTCTCATTAGAATATCATCTTCCTCATTGCTAACAAGACATTCAGCTTTTGTGAAATTTACCTTTAACCCCTGATCACACAATTGGCTTATGCTAATCAGATTTGCAGTGAGACCTTTCACTAGTAGTACATTCTCCAGGTTAGGTAATTCATTGTTGACAAGTTTGCCTATGCCTAGAATTTCACCTTTGGCTCCATCTCCAAAGGTTACAAAGCTGGAAGCATATCCCTTCACATCCTTCAGGTATTTCTCCACACCTGTCATGTGTCTTGAACAGCCACTATCAAAATACCAATCTTCTCTAGATGATGCTCTAAGGGAAGTATGAGCAATCAGCCCCTTATTTTCACACTTTGGTATCCATTCCTTCTTGCCAGCTCCATCTCTTGGACTAGTTTTTGGCTGTTGCCAATGTCTTGGGTAACCATACAGTTTGTAGCAAAAGGGCCTTATGTGTCATTTCTTCCCACAATGATGACAAACCCATTTGCGTGAGCGACCATGGTGTCCTGGAGTGCGATGATGATTAGCAAAAGTCCTGGAACCTTTTCCAATTTTAACATTTGGATAGGTTTTAGGATGTGGTATAGGAGGTTGTAACATTCTTTCCCCATTGTAGGGATTAATTACCTCATCAGCAGGGAGAAACTTGGTTTCTTTATTTTGTTGATGGTAGTTAAGAGCAGTATAGTTGTACCCTACAGACTTCAATCTAGTAGTGAGAACTCCTTCTAAAATTTCTTCAAGAAGATTTGTACCAGAGTTCAGTTGACCAACTCGTTTTTTCAACTCTTTTTCAGCTTTTAAAGCTTGGCCTATCTGAAAATCTTTCTCTGTTTGCAGTTGATTTATGGTCTTTTTTTGCTTTTCCAGAATTCTGCAAACCTCTTTATAGCAAACAAGTAAGTCATTGTACAACCCAAGCAGTTCTTCATAAGTATCATTCTCCTCATCATCAGAATGCTCTTCATAGACAACCTCCACATCATCATAAGAATCAGCAACAGAGGGACAAACTCCAGTCATTGCAGAAACATGTCTAGCACACTCTTCTCCTTCTTCAGAATCTTTATCAGACCATGAAACAGTCAGACTTTTCTTTTGTTTCTTCAGGAAAATTGCACATTCTGTTCTGACATGTCCATATCCTTCACACTCATGACATTGCACTTCTTTGACTGGTCCACTTTTCTCCTCAGGCTTATTCTTCTTCACATTGGTTTGCTGTTTGTTGAGACGCCCCAACGTCTCAGTGAAACCGAAGTATATATTTTAACCCGCTTATATCGTGGAAATACAGAAATATTAAAATTTAAATAGATAAGAAATAAATACATAGATATGAGTAGAAACTTATTTTATTTAAATCATTAAAACAAATGTGTTTGCGGATCTATCCAATACCGCATGTTACACGTAAAACCAAATGTAGAGAATACATCAATTTTCAAAAGACTCAAAGATAAGACTACGAAAGACACACTGGCTGTCCAAACAAGACCTCGGTTATCATTGTGCGATACTAGCATCTACATCGCCAACTGTATAAGGAGTAGAAAGAACTGCATCATCTTCATCCTTGAACTCCTCTTCGATAGGATCAAAATACATAGATAAAAAAAATGCAAGACAAGACAAACACAGGGCTAAGACATACGTACAAGTTTAGAAAGTGGGGATGGGGTGTAAAATAGGAATATATATGTCAAACACAAGTAATCAATCAAACGTCCTAGACTCTCATAATTATCTTCAAAATAAATTATATCTATTCTAATGCATTCCTAAATTATATGCTGACTCTGGCCACTATACGCTGTCAAGAATATCCTCCCAATTACCGAGATCAGATATCACAAGACCACTTGCCACCAACGTACTCACATTTACCAAGAGCTACGCCACTTGACTTCACGTGGAGTCCAAGTGTTATAAGTCGATCGCCCCTAAGAAAACAGGCCAAGATCTCACTATCTTGCCAAGCGCGCAGAAAAATCCTCGTCAGGATTCAGGCAGCTGATCAACCTCGTGCGCCCATACACACGGCAGTGGACTTACACATTCCTGAATGCAATTCTATATGCACTCTCAATAAGATCATGGCAACTCAAACCCTATGTATTAATCCAATCCTCGAGAATTCATCACATCAATTCATCTAGTTATAACGTACTCTATTCACATAAGTTGAGTGCCAATTACTATCAAAAACCTCAAAGTATCTCTTATCAATCTTTCCTCACACAAACCAAACAACCTCAAATTATCTCTTATCATTCTTTGCTCACACAAATCTCACTCCTACAAAAGTTCAATTCTTACAATGAATAGTGTATGGTTGACTTCCCAGGAAAGAGAGGTAACCGTAAGAGACATAGTCTACCAAATCTTTCCTTAGCCAGAACCCAACCGAATACAACTAGTCAAAGTAACAACCGTCCTTATGTTATTGGGGATCTTAATATCTACCGATGTTTCTCATCCTAAAGAGTAATATATTATTTTCTTAGTCTAACAATCACAATCAATCAAATATTCACAAATAAACATTTAGACTATTAATCAAGTAATGCAAGCACAACACAAACACAAATTATCATATATCATTTCTATGATAAATAATTAAGGCCGGCTTAACCTCGTTTAGCAATTCCAGAAAAATCACTAAAAGAGAATAAGCTCTCCTTAGTTATTTATCGGTTGTAGTGGCTGTGGGTACACCACTACACATATATATTAAGCTATTTTACGCTAACCGTCCCAACGTGTACGAAATCTTACCCCCACCTTAGCTTTGATAAAACTCTTGAAAAACGGTTCCTCCGGTGGTAATCCTTTGTAATTCTTCCGAGACGGAACCAAAGTTGCAAAGCTTTCGCTAAAGGTTTCACAAATTGAGGCTACGAGCAAGCATAAATTTTTAAGAGAGATTTGATTCATGTGATGGAGGAAATGAATACATGAACTCCTCTATTTATACTAAATTTCTCTTCTATATGATATGATTACTAACCTATGTATAGATATACCAACACACCATTTTTGGCTTTAGGTTTATGTGTTGGAAAGTTTGGAATCATGTAGAATTAGATGAGGTGGCCTTGGGTTTCATCTTATTAATACACCATGTGATGGAATTCATCTAACATACATACTATTTATTTACGGTTTGTAATTTATCTATAGGTATGACTCATGTAATTTTAGGAGTATGACCCATATTACTTGTAAGTGTGGTTAAATTTAATTGGTCCAACATAAAAGAGTATAGGTTACTAGACTTATTATTCATACTTACAAATATTTTCATAATTAATATTTAAACTTGTGTTATAGAAAATGATATCGTATATGGTGTATCACTTTCATATAGATACTATTAAGTAACTTAATATCTTTGTCAAAAAAAGTAACTTAATATCAATTCCAATATCATTGTTAACATGGTAACATGCATCCATATATGTATATTAAAATATGTTACGTTTTGCTCTATACATATATATGTAAAATATGTTGACTATCAAATATATATTACACAGCATATGATTATAATAAAAATCAATAAATAATTTAGTTTGAATTAATTAAGATCTTTCTCATTAAAATATTTGATCTCATGAAATAGTGTAAACTATGAGATAAAATAACTACAATTATTTTTCTTATAAATAATTATTCCTTTTTAAGCCTAAAAAATTTAAATGAAAAACTTTCAAAACCAAAAATATATTAAACACGGCAAAAATGACCAAATTATAAAGAAATAAAATATCGAGATTTTAAATAAAATAAAATATACTGAGCTACGAAAATCCGGATATTACATTTGTTGATGTCGAATCTAATGTTCTGCTCATTCTGTCTGGCCCTTCTATCCACACGTCTTAGAACTTTACCAAACTGCTTTCCAATTAGAGCAAGAGCATCAGCTATACTTTCTTCACCTTCAACAACAGTCTGGGACTCCTCATCATCATCATTTGAGATAAAAGCTACACTTTTGTTCTTTTTATCTCCTCGTTCATTGATAGACATTTCACATGTTTGGAGGGATCCAACCAATTCATCCACCTTTATATTAGCTATATCCTGAGCTTCTTCTATGGCTGTCACTTTCATGTCAAACCTTTTTGGTAGGGATCTGAGTATCTTTCTAGATAGTTTTTCATCAGATACTTTTTCACCCAGGGCCTCAAAGGAATTTGCAATATCAAGTAAATTCATATGAAAATCCTGTATGCTTTCTTCCTCCTTCATCCTAAGATTTCCAAACTTGGTAGTGAGGAGTTGAAGTTTTGACATCTTTACCTTAGAAGTGCCTTCATAACATGTCATCAGTATCTCCCAAGCTTCCTTTGTAAATAGACATTTTTTTATGAGCTTGAACATATTTGTATCTACTCCATTGAAAAGAGCATTTATTGCCTTATTGTTGCTGAGAGCAGCTTCATCTTCTTCCTTTGTCCAATCTGCCTCTGGTTTTAGTACACCTGTTGAGTTACCATCTTTGTCAACAATCATAGGATGGTCCCAACCTTTCAAAACTGCCTTCCAAGTCCTGCTGTCAAAGGACTTCAAGAATGCAATCATTTTTGGCTTCCAATGATCGTAATTGGAGCCATTCAGCATTGGGGGTCTGCTCACGAATCCTCCTTCTTTGTCCATTTTGCCAGGTAAAACTCCTGAATCTCACCCTAAACAGGCAGGGTGCCTGCTCTGATACCAATTGAAAAACTGGCACACCAGTATAAGATGTTGTATACGATGTTACAACACTTTTACCAGATTTAATAGACAAAGTATAAAACAATAAATAGTGCAGAAATAAATAAACACACAGTGATTTGTTAACACAGTTCGGCGCCAGCCGCAACCTACATCTGAGGGATACCAATCCAGGAGGAAATCCACTAATAGCCCTAGTTCAAAGTCATACAGCAAACTCCTCGTTTACAACTTATCACCTAGCAACAATCCTTATGTACTTCTACCTAGGAACTCCTAGGTATGAGTTCCCAACTCACTCCTTAAGCTCAACAGTACAGACAACACTGTTGTTGAATCAATCACTATGGTGGAGACACTCTCCTAAACACCAGACCACTCTTACCTAAAGGCTTCGAGCGATACACAAGCACTAAGATCCAAACTCCTTGCTTAAAAGCTTTGGAGAGGACACACACACAATAACTATCTCCTTGCTTAAAAGCTTCAGAGAAAATTATTATTACAACTCAATAGAACACATAGTCCTAAACTTGCATCAATACGATACAAGAAAGGCTCACAAAATAACACAAGCACACAAAACCCTAAGACGGCTAGACTCAATACACAACTTGAACAACTGCTTCATTAGGTTTTTCGTCCTTCCTTATATAGCTGGTGGCTTGGGCTCCAAGAGATTCATTCCAAGAATATATCCAGCTCATAAAATAAAATAGAACCATATCTTTAAAAGATTAGATACGTTTTTAAAATAAATCTTCTCAATAATTCCTAACACAATCTTTAGATGAAAGATCTGTTTAGAAATAAAACCTTCCTTGATGCACACACAAAGAACTGATGAAAGAGAAAAGATATTCTCTAAAAATAAAATGCGCGCATAAAAGATACACTACAGCTGGCGCGCTCTCGTTAGGTTACGATGTTGTAACATTACATACCACATCCTGCTTAAATAATTGTTTTACCAAAATGCAGCCAACACCAAATAACCAACATCTACTGCTACTCAAACCTCTCCTTCCTCAAAACAAACTTCTAATCCATCATCACCAAACCCTAACTCTCCCAAACTGAATCAAGAGATTGATCCTAATGCAGTCATCGCCGATGCAACTCCCGTGTCTATGGTTTCTCCATCAAGCATCAAAAAGAAAAGAACAAAGCGATCAAGGAAAGAATCAAAAACTGTTGTAGAAGAACTGGCTATAACACCACCTCCTTCTGTTGAGGAATCAAAGAAAAAGAAGAGCAAGAAACCCAAGACTGAATCATCAAAGGAAGTTTACACCATGGGAAACCTCTATCTTATCCTGTTGGTGCTAATACTGAAGCATCTGAGAAGACAGAGGATCAAATCCAAAGTGCTACTCAAGCTTTGGGGATGTTCAGTAATATTGCTGCTAAGAAGATTGCAGAGCAAGAACGTCACCCCATGACTTAGAAGATCATTGACTCAGTCCTAAGGGAAATCAATGATTCTGATGTGGTGCCAGATGCTGACACATCTTTGGCACAAGAAGAACAGGGATCTGGTAAGGATTCTAATACACCAGAAAAGCATGCTGTAATGGAGCAACAAGTCTCCAATGAAGAAGATCCTAAGGATGACACCTAGTCTGATAAGGGTGAAGAGGCGAAAGACTCTGAAGAAGAAGAAGGCTCCAAAGCTTCTGATAAAGATGCTGATAGAGACACTTATGTGGTTGACGTGGAACACTATGACTCTGATCTTTCACTAACAAAGGTTGCTGAAGAAAGCATTGCCAAGAGGACAAGGAGTGGAAAAGCCAAGAGGACAAGGAGTGGAAAAGTCTCTGCTGCTGTTAGTGCACCCTCTAAAGAAGACAAAGAAAAGAAGAAGAGTGCAGCTAAGCCTGTCAAGTATGGACCCACAAGGGGTTGGAGTAAGGTTGTTACTTAGACAGAGAAGAAGAAAAAGAACTTAAAAAGAAAAGATCCACCATCAAGTGACTCAGAGTACAATGGGGAGAAAGATGTGCCCCACATCAGTGAGTCTGAGGCAGAAGAAGAAGATCAGGATGTGAAGCTCAATGTGGTCTACATTGGAGCTTTTGACAAGAAGTCTGTAGGGAAGAAGAAAATCCCACAAGGGGTTCCCTATGTCCCTATTGATAACATCTCCTTCCATTCACTAGAGAATGTAGCCAGATGGAAATATGTGATGAGCAGAAGACTAGCTCTAAAGAGAGAGCTTAGCAAGGAAGCTCTGCAATGCAAGGATGTTGTGAAGCTGATCGAGCATGCTGGCTTGATGAAGATTATGTCTAGAAAGAGTACTAGAAAGTCTTTGTTAGAGGTAAAAAGATTACTTTCTCTCCTGCAATCATCAACAATTACTTGGGCAGGAGTGAAGAACCTTGTGCTGAGATGGAAGTTACTAATAATACCATCTGCAACATCATCACTGAAGGCAAAGTCAAAGAATGACCTAAGAAAGGAAAGCTGCCAGCAAGTAAGCTCACTCCTATATAAAATTGCTGCTATAAACTAGGTTCCTACAAAACACAACTATGAGGTTGCTACAAGTTTGGCTAGATTCATTTATCCTATGGGTAACACAATTAACTTTGATTTTGGGATTTATATTTTTGAGCAAACTATAAAGCATGCCAAAATCCTAGTTGTTAAGTTGCCTATAGCCTTTTCTTCTTTACTATGTGGAATAATTGTAAGCCAGAGACCTGATATTCTGGTTTAAGAAGACATGACATGTATAAGAGACCTGATGTGGGCACATCTGCTACTAGTGCCATTACCAGAAGATATATGATTGCTACTCTGAAGGACACCTGCAAGGCCTTATAAAGAAAAGACACTCAGGTTGGAGGCTGTTGTAGTGGCTGGAAAATTTCATGCAGTGAAGTCGCCACCGATTTTTATTTATCCCAAAGCGAGGGAAAGGAAAATATCGAAAAAACATGGGGTTAACATGGTCTGAGAACCATGACGGGTTCGAGAGTTGGTTACACGAGGGGAAGGTATTAGCACCCCTCGCATCTGTTGTACTCAACGTGAACCATTTAGGGGTTTAAGATTTGTCTGCGCATTTGAATTAAATTTCTCTGATGTTTGGCTAGTTTTCTACTTCATTTCCAATTTAACAAAAAAAATGTTTTTTATTAACGAGCTTGACGGTTGTAGGAACTGACTACGGTCTGGCAAGTGCACCAGTCTGTCGTCGAGTAATAATTCACACTCTAGGTGTCTAGAATGAGTTCGTATCCACAGGGATCGTGTCGAAGCTTCACTAGCGTTATTTAAGTTTGTGATAGTTTGCATTCGCTTTGGTTTTTGAAAAGGTTTTTATAAAATAAGCGTAATGCTTTGCAGAAATATAAATAACAGAATGTATAAATAATAGATTCAGAAACATAGAGGATAGGTATGGTGGTTGGACTCCCTCCCTTCTTCATATTTGGCATGACCGGGGTATAACATAGTTATTTAGATTATGTTCGGCGGTGAATTATCCTTGTTGTAGTAATACCTTACTATTACACTATGTCTATTAAAGTTTCCCTACGTTAACCACTAAGGTACCTACGAGAGTCTAACCTCGATGTGCCACATACCTTAATTACTAAGTGAGTTGTTTATAAACACGCATTATAACCTTCACCAATTAACCTCTAGGTCCTAGTATCGGGTTGTTCATCTTCTAAGTGCTTAGATCACACCTATTGCATGATTCCTCCTCTAACCGCTCAGTTCACGACTAGTTCAGGATGTTACCGTCTCTATACACCTAGCATTATTTACTACGAGTTCCGGACCATGATAGACCGAAAAATGCACTATTTATTTAGTTAAATTAATATAATAATTTAGTTATTTTTATTTCGATTTCGTAACTTTATATAATAAATTGTTATTAATTCCTGGTATTTTATTTTATCAGATAAAAATCATTCGAATTAAATAAAGGAGCGAAAATGGACGGAAAAGGAGCAAAACTGGACTAAATGGGACAAGCCTAGTTTAAATGTAGGCTACCACTATGATCATGTGGCGTCCGCCACAATTTCAACAAATACCCCCATAATGACATGTGGCGTCCGCCACATCTTAAGAAGAAGAGGAAAAATTGGGCCTAGCCCATTGCATGCCAGTCGCCAGCCATCATCTCCAGCCGTCCATCAATTCCAATCAAATGGATCACGCTCGTTCTCACAAAGTCCCACATCGGCCAAACCTGTTTTTGTCTCCTAGCTTTTTAGTATAAATAGGACCTAGTTTCTTACATTTCGTACACAACACTTGACTTGGAGAATTGAGAACCATGCTTAGTACCACAAAGTTGTCTCCTCTAAGTTGAGAGTTTTATTTTATTTTCCGGTGTCTGTACTTTCGGCCTTTTTTTCAGGTTCTTATTTTATTTTATTGTCTTATTTATTTCTTGTCTTTATTTTATTGCTTTTATTTTATGCTTTTAATTTTCGTTTTTATTTTTATTATGTCTTTTTATTTATTTGCTTGTCTTTAGTTTTAGTTATTTTTAGCTAAATTAATATTGCTAGGATGTGTGATTATGAGTTAATAGGGGTTCGGTAGTTATAGTCGTGCGACTGTTTTTAAACGAGTTTTCTCAAAGCAGTTTTTATTTTTAATGATTATAATTTGTCACGAGAGTGAAAATTAATTAAAGTAAAAATCAATAGAGCGAGAGCGTGAGACTTTTACTAGATAGTAAAAACTGAACATTAACTCTAATTAGCAACGAGAGTTGGGATTAGAGTTAATTAAATTATATTGTTTTTCAAAAAATATTTTATTAGCGGGTGTGAGGACGAGAGTTAAGCACCACCTTTATAATTTATAATACTAGTCAAGATTTGCGAGAGCTGAGATTAGTGTTTTTAAAACAATATAGTTTCGAAAACTAAATACTTTATCTAGCACGATTTAAATACTGAACCCTCTGAAGCAACTAAAAGCACATCCTAGTAATACTTATTCCTATTTAATTTAAAAAATCATAAAAAAATATATTTTATAATTTAAATCCCTTTAATTTAATCATTAAGCCTTAGATTTACACAGTAGCATTAGATAACGGTAGATCGACTGTTGGTCCTTTGGGTTCGATATCTTTTTAAAACTACACGACATGACTGTATACTTGCAGTCACGTTGTCGTCGCATCAAGTTTTTGGCGCCGTTGCCGGGGACCAATTTAGTCGATATCATAACTCCAGTGTTACACCGTAGAGACTAAGGCATTTTTATTTTTATTTTTCCCCATTCAGTTCGCTTGTTGCATGCCAAGTACTCGCTCTAGAGGCGAAGAATTGGAGCAACTAGTTAGCGAGCCTGAAAGTCTTCTAAGACGTAAAAATTTAGAAAACCAAATAGAGAATCCTCTTCCCAATATAGTTAGAGAATCAGAGATGGCTGAAGGACCACAAGGCCGACCACTAAGGTCCTACTCTATTCCTTCGAAAGAAGAACCGCACAATAGCATCGCTGCCCCCGCTATTGAAGCAAATAACTTTGAGCTTAAACCTTCATTGTTGTCAGCCGTACAACAAAACCAATTCTCCGGAAACCCCACGGATGACCCCAATTTACATTTGTCCGTATTCTTGCAATACGCGGATACCATGAAGGCAAATGGTGTAAGTCCCGAAGCTATAAGACTTCGTTTATTCCCTTTCTCGTTGAGAGATATAGCTAGAGCTTGGCTCCAGTCCCTACCATCTAACTCAGTCACCTCATGGGATGAGTTAAAGAAAGTCTTTTTAGCCAGATATTTCCCACCTAGCAAAACTGCTATGCTAAGAGCCCAAATTAATGGATTTAAACAAAAAGACAACGAGTCTCTTTTCGAAGCATGGGAAAGATACAAAGACATGATTAGGCTATGCCCACATCATGGACTTGAAGAATGGTTGATTATCCACACCTTCTACAATGGTCTATTGTATAACACAAGAATGACCATAGACCCCGCTGCTGGTGGCGCACTGATGGATAAACCTTACAACGAAGCCCACAAACTCATTGAGAGCATGGCCCAAAACCATTATCAATGGGGGAACGAGAGAACAACTGTAGAGAAACCTCAAACTAAAGGTGTAAGACCCAAGATTTCACTGTACAGTTTTCCTAAGGAACTTTAGTGTCGGCTAAGTTTTTAGGGTTTTTGGTGAAGCGTTTTCATGAGTATTGTCGCGATTATAGGATTTTGCTGAAATTGAGCCTGTTTTGTGCTCGTGCGCTGGAAAGGCACAGACTTTTGGGTCGTAGTCCTCTTTTAAGTATGAGAAGATTTCTGTGAAGTAAGAAATGCGAGTTTTGGTTTTCTCTTGTTTTTGAAAAAACGAGTAGGAATCTTACCCGCTGTTAGGAATTTGTACGGTTTCTGAATTCCGTAGAAATTTAGATGGGAGTTTTATATATCGGCGTGATTTAGGATATATCTTCAGATTAGTTTTCGAGGGTGAGGAAGAAAATCACAGTCGAGGAAAAAGTTTTAGCGATAATTTTTAGAAGCGGTTTACGACGAACCTTTATTCCGTAGTTTTTCTATTTTTGCGATTTTCGTCCATTAGCGAGGTGCGACTCGTTTAAGCGCGAGCGCGGGGACCGAGCGAGCTAGTGGGAGGATAAGATCACATAAGAAATATCTAGATATTTTATTTAAGTTGCATGGTGACCAAGACTTGATGGAGGGCTAGGATTTGCTCATAGAACTTTACACTATTTGATCCATTGGCCTAGATTAATCCATGACTTTAATAAGTAGGAAGACTTAGGAAAAATTGGAAAGGATTTTCACTCTTCCTCTTCTCTCTCTCACGTAGACTCTCTTCCTCCCTCTTCTTTCATTTATTTTTCCAAGTGTGGATAGAACACACATCTTCAACTTAAGAGAAACCTAGATGGAATTAGGAGAAAAGCTTGGAATGGAAATTGATCCTTGTAACTTGGTGAAGCTTTTGGCATGAGCAAAGTGGTAAGAAAAAATCTTCCTCCCTCTTTTTCTTTCCTTGGCCGTGGGCCTTTTGTTAGGAGTGGGTAGAGGTTTTAATTTTTCCTTTGATAATAGTATAGATCCATGATAGTTAGTAATTATTCATGCTAAATAAATATAGATTTCATGTGTGAATGCTACAAGATTCATGAAGTTAGTAGCTAGGGTTTTGAGAAAATTCCAATTGATCAAGAACATGTATTATTGTTTGGTGTTTGTGTTTAATGATGTTGTTTTAAGACTTTTTAGAGAAATGGATATGTGATAAATGGTTTTGTTTTGAAAAACGAGAAAATATGATTTTGTGTGTTCATGAGATTTGAGAAACAATCTCTTAGGGTTGTGATTTGTGTTTTGAAAATTCTTTGTTTGTTGAGTACAATGATTTTGGGAACTAAATGAATCATACTATGATTTTGAAATGGAAAATTTTTGGAGCTAGTCTTGTTGGTGTTGTTTGGCCGTGGCATGCATGTGTGTGTGGCCATGGGATTTCAAATTTTTATGAGGCCTAAATGAGAAGGAGATGATCATTGGTTTGGTGAATGATCATGGTTTTAAAAGAGAATAATTCTAGGATTTTATTTGAAAGGAAAAACTTGTAACTTGTGGCGCAAGTAAACTTTTATATTTGTGAAAATTTTCAAAGAGTTTTTGGGTTGTTTTCAAATGGTTTTAGTATGTGAAAATTGATTGCCTTGGAGTTAGGAATCAAAGTGTTTCTTAGTTTGTTTTGAAACGAAAATATTTTCGCGTAGCGAGAAATAGTGCAATTAACTTTGGGAATTTTTAATCGCTATAAGGGGGACTCGTAATCACTATCCGAGAGTGTGAGAAAGTACTTTAAACCCCTCTAGATTTTAGAGAACAAGTTTCGTTTCGATAGGATACGTTGGGAGTATTTTATTGATATTACGCTGCTTATATTTTAGGTAGCGTGAATTGTAGATTTTCGTGAGAAAAGTTAACGGAAGCTTGCTGAGGTAAGGGCATCACTTTATTTCTGTCTTTTCACTGAGTTATAACATGTTTGTTGGTTATTTTCGGTGATGCGTGTTTGTGTGTTTGGCATGTATGTGTTATGTATTCTCGTGATGAGAAAGTGTTTACAATACGTGCGTTGTTTTACATATGATTGGAGATGTATGTATGAACATGTGGGTGAATACATATGATTGGAAATGTATGTATGTTTGTTGTGGTTTGTTACATATGATTGGATATGTATGTATGTGGTTGGGATGGTTTACATATGCTAGGGAGGTATGTATTTGTTGCATTAGTATACATGGGGAATCGTATGCTCATGCATTGTTAGTGCGTAGTGGCGGGAGTGGACTACGAGGTGTGGTTGCAGGAGTGGACCCACCTGATTCTTATAGGGTTTTATTGATTTCAATACATGGTTGCGGGAGTGGACCATGGGGTGTGATTGCGGGAGTGGATCCACCTTAATCCTTTGTGATTTTGTTGAGCTCGATACATGGTTGCGGGAGTGGACCATGGGGTGTGATTGCGGGAGTGGATCCACCTTAACCTTGTGATTTCGTTGGTGTTTTAGTAGGGGTTGGACCTACAGTTCCGGAATTCATGCATGTGGTAGCTTGGATAGTACCACACCCATTGTAGAAGTCTGCATTAGGCATGGTGTGCATTATATATATAAACCCGTTGGTGGGAAATTCTTTGGTGGTTAAGAGCTTTCTCTTGTGTTTGTGGAATTATTGTTATGTGTACAATCTTTCGCACCGGTTATATATATACATACTTTTATTTTGTGGTGACCCTTTCTTTCATTTGCGGGCTCATCCCACCCAGATGATGGGTTAGGTCGTGGTGACGACGGTGGCTGTTCCAGGCCCCAGTGAGATGTTGGAGCTTTAGCTTAGTTAGACTATGCGCCGGTGTGGGTTGTACGCCGTGCTTTTTGGGTTTAGGCATAGGATTCTAACTTGTTTTGTTGTAAGTATTTGAATACTTAGACTTGGATTGTAATTATTCAGGAATACACTTTGCTTGTCGAAGCACCTTATGGTAATGAGTTCTTTTGTATATTTGAATGCCGGCTCATTGAAAATATTCTATGCGCACTCTGAGTGTTAGTTGAAAAGAAAAAAAAATATTGACTTTTCTGGCCCTGGAAAAACGGATTGTTACAAAAGGCGGTATGTACGAAGTAAGCAAGCTTGATCTTGTTAAAGCCAAACTTGAAGCCCTGACTCAAAAGATGGAGAGTATGACCACAACACCTGCAGCCACCGTGGCTGCAACAATTACAAATTGCGAATTGTGTGGAATTCAAGGGCACGCTGTCGCTGAATGTCAACTCTTGACGGAAGCTTCCCCAGACCAAGTGAACTACACTCAAGGAAACCCTTACAACCAATGTCCGAGGAACCATCCATACCTTTCGTACAAAAGTAACAACGCTTTATATGCACCGGGCCATGCACCTACTCCTTCACCACCAGGATTCCAAAAACCTGTTTACCCTGCTCAAAATGCTCCTAGGAAGTCAAACCTTGAATTGATGATGGAGAACTTCATAGCCGTCCAAACTCAAACTAACAAGGAAGTCCTAAATCAAAACATACACACTAGTGAGCAAATTAAGCATTTAACAAATCAAAACATACACACTAGTGAGCAAGTTAAGCCATTAACAAGCAAATTAGATATCCTAGCCGCACACAATAAAATGCTTGAAACTCAAATTTCACAAGTAGCCCAACATCAAGCATCTACCTCTGCACCTTCAGGAACATTTCCTGGACAACCACAACAAAATCCGAGAGGACAAGCCAATGCTATTATATTGAGAAGTGGAAAACAACTAGATGAACCAACAAGTTCAAAACCCGGTAGCCCAGCCATGCAACAAGGTTCTAATAAACCAACTGAGGAGAGTGAACCAAAAGAAAAGGAGGATAGTGGAGAGGAAACCGAAGAGAAAGAGAAACCTTACGTTCCTCCCCCACCATATAAACCACCCATCCCATATCCTCAAAGATTAGTACAATCCAAAAACGTAGGGCAGTTTAAGAAATTTGTAGAGCTTCTACAAAAACTAAACATCACAATACCTTTTACGGAAGCTATCACACAAATGCCCTCGTACGCTAAGTTTCTTAAAGATATCTTGACTAATAAGAAAATGATCGAGGATGATGAGACTGTCATGCTCACTGCCGAGTGCAGCGCCATATTACAAAACGAAATGCCCCCTAAGTTAAAAGACCCAGGAAGCTTCTCCATACCCTGTGTCATTGGAAAGTACGTAATAGATAGAGCCCTATGTGATCTAGGAGCCAGTATCAGTTTAATGCCCGTAGCCTTATGTGAAAAACTGAAAATGGGAGAATTAAGACCAACAAAAATGTCCGTACAATTTGCTGACCGTTCTATCAAATACCCTCTAGGTATTTTAGAAAATGTGCCAGTACTTGTAGGTCAATTCTTTATCCCAACCGATTTCATAGTTATGGACATAAGGGAAGATTCCAATACACCTATCCTTTTAGGAAGGCCATTCTTAGCAACTGCCGGTGCCATAATAGATGTAAAGAGAGGGAAGCTCACTTTTGAAGTGGGAGAAGAAAAGAATGAATTTATTCTAACCCAATTCATGAAAGCACCAGCCGTAGACGATGAATGCTACATGCTAGACGTCATCGAGGAATGTAGAAGAGAGATGGAGAAGGATCAAACTAAATATTCAGAAATTCTAAAAAACCCTACTCCACCAATTCCTGAGAATGGTGACGACAACCTTGCCGAATGTCTGGAGATTAAACCGGAACCTATGCAGAGCCCTGAAAAACCAACCATAGAACTCAAAACCCTACCCGAAAATCTAAGGTATGAATTCCTAGACCAAGACCTCGAACGACCAGTAATAGTCAGTGCAGACTTAGGAAAGTCAGAAACTGAAAAGCTGCTAAACATCCTAAGAAAATACCCTACTGCCTTAGGGTATAACATCACTGACCTAAAAGGAATTAGTCCTTCAATATGTATGCATCGTATTATGCTAGAGGAAGACGGTAAAACCTCTAGAGAACCCCAAAGAAGGATTGAAGGTGTGAAAAACACAAGAAGGGGGGGTTGAATTATGTTTTGGGTAGTTTGAAAATTTCTTCTAAGTTATAGAAACTTATCAGAGGTTGCAGCGGTTTAGAAAACAAAACACAATCAAACAGAACTTAAGGTAAGAGAGAAAGATAGAGACAAAGATTTTATACTGGTTCCTCTCATAAACCGAGAGTACGTCCAGTCCCCTTGCACTTCCAAGGGAGTTCACTATAATCAACAAGATTACAATTGCTCAAGCACGCAGGCAAGAGACTTCCAATGCTCAAGTAACACTTACAAGAGACTTCCTTTGCTCAAGCACACAAGCAAGAGACTTCAAACAACTTTACAAGAAAAAAACAGAGTATGTGAACACTGATACACAAATCAATGTTCAAAAGAATAAGTAAAAATACAACTCAATGACAAGACTAAACTTAGAATCCTAACAAAAGAAATCTAAGGTTCAACAACTGTATGAATCAGAAGCTGAAGCTTGAGTCTTGGATTTTTCAGATGAGTTCAAGTTGTATTCAAGTTGTTTTTGTGCACAGAAGGATTTTTGCAGAGTAACAGCTCTTTTAAAATTGCTCAATAATGTTTTGTACACAAAAGCTTCACTACCACTCCTATTTATAGTAGAGGGTGGAGCGTCTTGAATTTGAAATCGTTGCAGGAGATTTCGCCAGCTGGTGGTTGTACGATCTTTGAACCATATCAGGTAACCTTTGTGTACGACCAAACTTGGAAATGAAGATTCGTCCAATTGAGGTAAAAGGTTCGTACAATAGTACTAACGTTACTATTCTGTGGATAAGGTTGATTCTCCAGCTTTTGAACCCCTACTCTTTACAATAGTACTCTTTAAAATTCTTCCATGACTTAAAAAACTATTATTGGGATGAACCCCTACTCTTTAAAAGAGGCCCCGACGGAATCTTTCGTCGTTGTGTCCCTGAAGAAGAAATGGAAGATATAATTTCCCAATGCCATTCTGCCCCTTATGGAGGGCATGCTAGCACTTCAAAGACATGTGCCAAGATTTTACAAGCTGGTTTCTTTTGGCCTACCCTATGGAAAGATGTCCATATCGCTGTTAAAAATTGCGACCGATGCCAACGCACCGGCAACATATCTAGACGCGATGAGATGCCACAAAAAGGAATTTTAGAGGTAGAGATCTTTGATGTATGGGGAATAGATTTCATGGGACCCTTCCCATCTTCTGGTGGAAATAAATATATACTTGTCGCTGTTGACTATGTCTCAAAATGGATCGAGGCTGTCGCCTCTCCTACTAATGACACACAAGTAGTTATTAGAATGTTTAAAAATATAATCTTCCCTAGGTTCGGTACGCCCCGTCTCGTCATTAGCGATGGTGGCTCCCATTTCATATCTAAAATCTTTGAAAAATTATTAATTAAATATGGGATAAAACACCGAATAGCAACCCCTTATCACCCACAAACTAGTGGGCAAGTAGAAGTTTCAAATAGAGAAATTAAAAGAATTCTAGAAAAAACTGTTGCTACTAGGAAAGATTGGTCATATAAACTCCTCGAGGCTCTGTGGGCCTATAGGACAGCATATAAAACCCCTATAGGAACTATACCGTTTAATCTAGTTTATGGAAAATCATGTCACCTGCCTATAGAACTTGAACATAAAGCTTTTTGGGCTATCAAGGCACTAAATATGGATTACAAAGCAGCGGGCAAGAAAAGAATTCTTGATCTTCACGAACTTGAAGAACTTCGAATGAGCGCTTATGAGAATGCTAAGATTTATAAAGATAGAACTAGAAAATGGCATGACAAGCGCATACTTAAAAAAGAATTTAAAGTAGGAGAACTAGTGCTTCTTTTTAATTCTAGACTAAAACTTTTTCCTGGAAAACTTCGTTCCCGTTGGTCCGGACCTTTTGAAATAACTAAAGTTTTTCAAAGTGGCGCTGTTGAAATAAAGAACAAATCTAATGAAATTTTTACTGTTAATGGACAGCGTCTCAAGCACTATTTCTGCCCAAGTAGTTCAGATTATTATTCTAAGTTAGAATTACATGAAATACAACCCAAGACTTAGAATCTAGATAGTCGAGCTAACCGACTTTAAACAAAGCGCTACGTGGGAGGCAACCCACAACTTTTTTTTACTTTTCGCCTTCTATTTTTCATTTTTTATTTATTTCTAAAAACAGTAACTTTTATGAGACCTACTAGAGCTCCCACGCACATTTCCCAAAATGTCGCTGCTGGTGGGGGCGCCAATATTGTTCCACCTGCACACACTACACATTTTTCTAACACTTTTGCAGGTAGTTCCTCCTCATCAAGACAAAATACCATAGATGAGAGAGTTCAGAAGAACACCGTCAGCAACAACTCGACAACATTACACAAGAGTTAGGCGGTTTGAGGCTCCAGTTCAACAAATTTCAGAATTATAAACAGCCTCTCCCGTTACTTTTCACACCATTCCAGGTTTTACACTCCAATTCTTCTCTTGAGTCGCAACAGTGAGGACACTGTTGGATTTAAGTTTAGGGGAGGAGTTTTACCGCTTTCATTTATTTTCAGTTATTTCAATTTCTATTAGTTTAATTTCCCTTTCGCACAATAAAAAATAAATTAATTAAATTTATAGTCATTCTCTGGTCTTTTTAAATTTTTCCTTTTCTTGAGCCAATTTAAATTTTTTTTTTTCTAAAGATTTAGAATAAACGACTCACCTAGAAAGTATATAGGTTAAGAAAAGACAAGAGGCTAAGTTAAGAAAACTAGGGAATTTTTTAAACAAAATCGGTATTTTTTCAACACCCAGAAGTCTCCCTAGTATAGATATCAATTTGAATACCCGTTATCCCAAAATCTCTTGATTTAAATTTGTGGACTCCTTTAGTAGTTTATTTATCCAGTCGTACACCATCTATAAAAGTCACACATTAAGTAGGTAAGTCGATGAATATAAGCGAATCATCTAACGCATTGAAAAGGTCATACTGTGGTAATACGGTTAAACATTTGAAGAAAAAAAATATATATATAATTAATGCATATGAAAATGATACAAAATTTCTTTTGCATCATCAAGTTATATTGTGAAAAAGAAAAAAAAACCAAAAAAAAGAAAGAGACGAATAAAATCGCTAACCGGCTTCCTTACCATGTGTGTGACATAGATAAAGGGTATTAATGTGACTGTCTTGAATGAACAAGGATAAAACAAAGGAGAAAATTTAGATTTTAGTACAACGGCATGATCCAAATTCGGTATTCATAAAGGGGAGAACTTTGTGTGTCGTTGAAATACCCTTCTTGATTGAATAAGCACCTAATTAATTGATCTTAGCCGATTTGAATTTTTGACCGCGTATGAGTACTCGTGATGTTGTTTTTCTCTAAGTCTGTATGTGTGAGTTGCTTCGAACTTTAAATGTTTTCTATATGCAAGCTAAATTGCTTGAGGACAAGCAATGGTTCAAGTTTAGGGGAGTTTGATAGACCGAAAAATGCATTATTTATTTAGTTAAATTAATATAATAATTTAGTTATTTTTATTTCGATTTCGTAACTTTATATAATAAATTGTTATTAATTCTTGGTATTTTATTTTATCAGATAAAAATCATTCGAATTAAATAAAGGAGCGAAAACGGACCGAAAAGGAGCAAAACTGGACAAAATGGGACAAGCCTAGTTTAAATGTGGCACCTACCACTATGATCATGTGGCGTCCGCCACAATTTCAACAAATACCCCCATAATGACATGTGGCGTCCGCCACATCTTAAGAAGAAGAGGAAAAATTGGGCCTAGCCCATTGCACGCTGTCATACCCAAATTTTGCCCCTTATTTTATTTTATTTTATTTATTTATTTTTTATTTATTTATTTTTTTATTTTTTTATTTTATTTTATTCAATATTTTATTATTATTTCAAAAATTCAAAAAAATAGTATTTTATTCCTTTGGATTTCTTCATTTCCAAGTAACCACACTTTTCCCACCCAAATTCCATTTCTACCCTTCAAATAAAAACTCATTTCATCCAATAAACTTCATCAAATTAGATATGTCAAAATTTTTGGCCAAAAAACTACAAAAATGCCCATTACACCAAAAACACCAAAAACACCAAAAAAATCCATTTCATTCCTATCCTTACATCATCAATAGAAGGATCTAGAGATGTAAAGGACCCAATTTTCGTGCTCCCCCATCACCACCTGATCATGATCATGAGGTCATGCTATTTACAACCAATAAAAGCTCCAAAAAATAACCAAAATATCCAAAAATCAAAATACCAAGTCTAGCCTTCCTTTAACCTAATTTGAGGGTTCAGAGTCATTGGTGAAGCTATAAATAGATCATATTCATTGCTCAGCCGCAGCTGAGGGTTTGGGTAGAGAGAGAAATCAAAGAAATTCATTACTTTTCTTCATCTTTTCTCAAAATTTCAAAATCATCAAAACACCATTAAAACTTCAATTTCTTCCATCCAAATCGTTCCAAACACTTCCAGTAGCACAAAACAATCATAAAACACATGCTCTAACCCATAATTTGAGAGAATCAAGACCTCAAAAAGCTCCAAAAATGTGAGAATTAAATATGAGTTTCCAGTCACCATTTCAGGTAAATTTCAACACCATTCGTCTTTATTTCATGTCTAGATGCTTTCTGGTTAGTTACTTTGCTCAAATTGGTTCTGTGTTGTGATTTCGAAATTTTTCCTCTTTCTTTGGTGCCGTCGTTTTTCCTTATGTAAGAATTGTTTGAGAAAACTAATGGTAGATTCATGACCAGCGCGAAAAATCGTGCAACGTAGTATATTAGAACGTATTTTTTGAGGCCGATTTGTGATTTCGGGTTTGAAACCCGTGGAGCTTTGAAGCTCCTTCAATGGCGTGTTGTTGTTGCTGAAGGAGATGATGGGAGGTTGAAGACGATGACGTGTCAGCACGTCATTGGCTCCCTCCCAGTTTAAATCGTGTGCGTTTGATTAATCCGTCAGCCCAGATTTTAAAACCTTAACATGTACCCTCTTTCATCACCACACCAGATCTGTTTTTGTTTGACTCTCCATTTTTTTTGTTGACTGACGCGTGGGCTGGGCTTCTGGGCCAGGCTTGCTATTCGCACCACCCAGTATTTACTTTCTGCACCCCCTCTGCTTAAAATTTTTTTAATTGATTCTTAGCTTATTTTCAAAAGCACTTAAGTGATTAATAGCTTATTTAAGCTACTTTAATCACTCTGTTATGCTTAAATCTTTGTTTCCAATTATTTTAGCATTATGTTAGCTTTTAGTTTATTTTCTAGCGTTTTAGCTTATTTAATCACTTTTTTTTAACTTAATCCAATAAGTGCTTATTTGAACCAAAAGCTCTCTAGCTTATTTGGATCAATATTCTGCACAAGATTAATGTAAATTCCAGCTTCTGTAATTTTCCATGTTTGACTTATTTTCATAATCTCTTTTCAACTTAATCACTTTTTAGCTTAATTCAATAAGTGCTTATTTGAACCAAAAGCCCTCTAGCTTATTTGGGTCAATGTTTAGCACTAGATCACTTACTTTTTTCCAGCATTCATAATGTAAAACTTTTGACCTTGCTTTCTTAAGTTGTTGCTTTTAGCTTATTTCAATAAGTGCTTATTTGAACTAAAATAGCTTTTTAGCTTATTTACGTCATTTTTGCACAAACAAAACTTGTTTCAATAATAGTTTCTTACTTTAATTCATAGATTGTGAAATAAATTACCTTGTTTAACTCTCTTGAATGCTTATTTAGTTTCTCTTAATATTTTATTCATTGTGCGCTACTTACTTTACTTAATTTTAGTTAATTATTGAGTCATGCTTAAATGTTCATTTTTGCTTCATTGTTGCATTAATTCTTTATTTATTTATTTTTTCTACTTCATAATTGTTATTATATTATTCATGTTGTTGTAACTTCTTTCAAACTTCTATACCTCTCATCTATCCTTTTTTTGGCTGCTTGGTTTATTTCTTTATTTGCCACACCAAAACTTTTTCAATGGATGAAAAGGGGGGAGTCTGACGTATGACTTTCTCACCCCCGGATGATTTGGGTCCCTGACGTATGACTCGTGACACCAAATCATCCTCATTCTAATAAACCTAATTGAACTTTTTCATAATAATTAAACGATGAAAAATGGGGGAGTCTGACGTATGACTTTCTCACCCCCTGGATGGTTCAGGCCCCTGACGTATGACTCGTGGCACTGAATCATCCTCATCATAGCGTTAAAATCAATCCAACACATTTAAACCTTTTTCAGAAAACTTGGATATACGCTTTATCCATTCCTCTGACACATACACGCTTAAGCCTCTCTTAAGAGCATACAAGCAATGTTGTATCAGCGGAATGCGAAATAAGCGACATCCGTTATGCAACCTTTTTTACAATGGATATACGTTTTATCTACTCCTCTGATACATACACGCTTAAGCCTCTCTTAAGAGCACACAAGCGTCGTTGTATCAGCGGAATACGAAATAAACGTTACCCGTTAAAATCAACCAACCACACAAACCTTTTTTACCAGAACTACGTGAGTTTTGAGTTTCCCATTGCACCAGGGAATACGTAGGAGCGGGCTCCTACAACCGTCAAACTCAATAAATAAAAAACCTTTTTCTGTTTTAATTGGATACGAAGTAGAAACCAGTTAGCTTTAGAGCATATCTTAATTCAAACGCGCAGACAAACTGAAACCCTTAAATGGTTCCCATCGAGTACGATGGATGCGAGGGGTGCTAATACCTTCCCCTCGCATAACCAACTCCCGAACCCGCCATAGTTCTTTAACCATGTCAACTTCAAAGGTTTTTTCGATATTTTCCCTTCCCTCTCTTTGGGATAAATAAAAATCGGTGGCGACTTCATTGTTATATGATGGAAGTTTTTCCAGCCCGCTACACATGCCAGTCGCCAGCCATCATCTCCAGCCGTCCGTCAATTCCAATCAAACGGATCACGCTCGTTCTCACAAAGTCCCACATCGGCCAAACCTGTTTTTGTCTCCTAGCTTTTTAGTATAAATAGGACCTAGTTTCTTACATTTCGTACACAACACTTGACTTGGAGAATTGAGAACTAGGCTTAGTACCACAAAGTTTTCTCCTCTAAGTTGAGAGTTTTATTTTATTTTCCGGTGTCCGTACTTTCGGCCTTTTTTTCTGGTTCTTATTTTATTTTATTGTCTTATTTATTTCTTGTCTTTATTTTATTGCTTTTATTTTATGCTTTTAATTTTCGTTTTTATTTTTATTATGTCTTTTTATTTATTTGCTTATTTTATTTTTATGTCTTTAGTTTTAGTTATGTCTAGCTAAATTAATATTGCTAGGATGTGTGATTAGGAGTTAATAGGGGTTCGGTAGTTATAGTCGTGCGACTGTTTTTAAACGAGTTTTCTCAAAGCAGTTTTTATTTTTAACGATTATAATTTGTCACGAGAGTGAAAATTAATTAAAGTAAAAATCAATAGAGCGAGAACGTGAGACTTTTACTAGATAGTAAAAACTGAACATTAACTCTAATTAGCAACGAGAGTTGGGATTAGAGTTAATTAAATTATATTGTTTTTCAAAAAATATTTTATTAGCGGGTGTGAGGACGAGAGTTAAGCACCTCCTTTATAATTTATAATACTAGTCAAGATTTGCGAGAGCTGAGATTAGTGTTTTTAAAACAATATAGTTTCGAAAACTAAATACTTTATCTAGCACGATTTAAATACTGAACCCTCTGAAGCAACTAAAAGTGCATCCTAGTAATACTTATTCCTATTTAATTTAAAAAATCATTAAAAAATATATTTTATAATTTAAATCCCTTTAATTTAATCATTAAGCCTTAGATTTACACAATAGCATTAGATAACGGTAGATCGACTGTTGGTCCTTTGGGTTCGATATCGTTTTAAAACTACACGACACAACTGTATACTTGCAGTCACGTTGTCGTCGCATCAGACCATACCAAGTCAAAACCTGATATCAATTCTATGGGCGCTCCCGCTTATCCGGCCAGATTACGAGAATACGTTATTAAAGTGCACGAAAGTAAATAACAAACATAATTACTGAATATCATTTATTATAACTTAGACTCAACAACAGACTACAAATATTCATAGGGGAGTTCATCTTCTCCACCACAACCTAAGGCATAAATAATAAAGACTACATATTTAAATTACAATAAATTATAACCTAAATACAAAAGCCTAAAGAAATCATACCTTGCTGAGTTAGTTTTCCCGTAAAGGGAGAAAACTATGCCCAATAGAGCTCCTATGAACCTCTCCTTATAGTAGAGAGTGTTCTACTATTTCTGAATGATTTTAACAATGAATGGGAGGCTCTATTTATAGTTTTCGTAATGGGCCTCAGCAAGGCATCGCAGTACGATAAAGCCATCGTACTGCGATGTGAAGATTCAGTTCAATTTTATAATTGATCATGTGCATTTCATCAGCTTGGGCGCCAAGTTACTCCATCGTGCTACGATACCACACATCGTGCTGCGATGGACAGATTCTCTTCAGATTTATTGCTTCTGATTTCTTGGCGAACAAGCAGTTCCCATCGTGGCACGATGGGAGCCATCGTGCTGCGATGAAATTCTGATTTTCTTCACTTTTTGGGCTTTTTCTTGTCTTTTTGCATCTTGGACTTTGTCTTGATGCTTTTTCTTGCTTTTGTAGGTTTTCCTTCGTATTTGGGCCTGTCTTGGTCATTTTACTACTAATAATAATACTAAAAATGACGTAGAAATTCCTGTCATCACAACCCCAAACTTAAACTGTTGCTTGTCCTCAATGTAGCGGGCTGGAAAATTCCCATTGTAATGCAATGAAGTCGCCACCGATTTTTATTTATCCCAAAGAGAGGGAAAGGAAAATATCGAAAAAAAACCTTGAGGTTGACATGGTTAAAGAACCATGGCGGGTTCGGAAGTTGGTTATGCGAGAGGAAGGTGTTAACACCCCTCGCATCCATCGTACTCGATGGGAACCATTTAAGGGTTAGAGTTTGCGCGGTTTCGAATTAAATGCTCTAATGTTGGCTAGTTTTCTACTTCGTTTCCAATTTAGACAAAAAAAGGTTTTTTATTAACGAGTTTGACGGTTGTACGAGCCCGCTCCTACGTATTCCCTGGTGCAATGGGAAATTCAAAACTCACGTAGTTCTGTTAAAAAAAGTTTGTGTGGTTGGTTGATTTTAACGGGTAACGTTTATTTCGTATTCCGCTGATACAACGACGCTTGTATGCTTTAATCAGAGGCTTAAGATGTGTGTGTATCAGAGGAGTAGATAAAACGTGTATCCATTGTAAAAAGAGTTGAATAACGAATGTTGCTTATTTCGCATTCCGCTTATACAACATTGCTTGTATGCTCTTAAGAGAGGCTTAAGCGTGTATGTGTCAGAGGAATGGATAAATCGTATATCCATGTTTTCTGAAAAAGGTTTAAGTGTGTTGGATTAATTTTAACGCTATGATGAGGATGATTCAGTGCCACGAGTCATACGTCAGGGGCCTAAACCATCCAGGGGGTGAGAAAGTCATACGTTAGACTCCCCCCTTTTTCATCGTTTAATTATTATGAAAAAGTTCAATTAAGTTTATTAGAATGAGGATGATTTGGTGCCACGAGTCATACGTCAGGGGCTCAAATCATCCGGGGGTGAGAAAATCATACGTCAGACTCCCCCCTTTTCATCCATTGAAAATACTTTGGTTTGGCGAATAAAGAAATAAACCAAGCAGTCCAATAATAGAAAAATAGATGAGAGGTATAGAAGTTGAGAGATTAGATCAATGTAGGTGACATAATAAATATAAAGCATGACAAATGAATAAATATGCATGAATGCAATTAGGTAAATAAAGTGCATGAATAAATATGAGACAATTAAATATGCATGAATGCAATTAGGTAAATAAAGTGCATGAATAAATATGAGACAATTAAATATGCATGAATGCAACAAGCATGAGTAGATATGATGCATAATTAAATAAATAAATAAAAATGCACAAGCTAAAGTAGCGGACAATGAATTAAATAACATAAACATGCTAAATTATATCAATGCAAGATAAAAGGAGTTAGAAATATTAGAGGTACTGTTCGTGAGCTATTAGCATAAGCAAAATGATTAAAGAAACTTAAAGAAGCAAGTTAATCTCAATTAAGTAATTAAACAAATAAGCTAACAAGCTAGAAGTGATTAAATGAATAAGCTAAAAGAATGAATACTCAAATCTGGAAATTACTAAGATGTTGTTAGCCCATATTTTTACTAAGTTAAAATATGTTCTAAATGCATGAACAAAAATAATAAAAATGATTTCATTTAATTATATGATTATTTTAATAGTCATTAAATATGTTTGGTTTTCAGAGCCAATGAATTTAATGATCAATCATGCATGAACGTATAATAAATGTTCTAGTTAGAGCATCATTTCTTAACTTTATGATTCTTCAGGTTTCCTTTCGATTTGGTCGAAGCATCAGTAGGGTCGAAGCGTCCCTTGTGCAGAAGAAAAACGTGGACTTAGCAAAATATTCAAGGAAAGCATTGCTAGTTCGACTTCGATGGATACAACGGCTAAATCAGAGGATAAGAAGGAGTTCAAATTCAAAATACGTGTCAAAGACACGCGTCCTCTCTGTAATTATTTAGGCGTTATTAGCAGTTAAGATTTAGTGTCTATAAATAATCTAGTTCTGTGATCGAGCAAAGGGTCACAGTCATCTATACAAAATCCTTACAAAACTCAAAGTACCCATGCTAACGAGAGAAACGAGTTCGAAAAGGAAAATGTATGTCATGTGCACCATTACTTTTTCTGTAATCATTTACATTTGAATGCAAATTTACAGTCTTTTCATTTCTATCCAAGTCAATCTTTATTTCGACTCTTTCTTCCATTCTGTTTGTTCATTAGAATAAACATTCTTTCTTGCATTTCAAGTAACATAAAAAACATAAAAACAACATTAAATACATAAGAACAATAATGAACACTAATTACTTTGGAAATATGAACAAAAGCACTATGTCCCGAGATTTACTAGTTGATCTCTCTTGTAATAATCAAACTAGCGTTGTTTACTAAATTTCACAGTAAACAAATTGGCACGCCCAGTGGGACTGTGTGCTTTGTGTTTAAATTTTCTCAAATTTTAGTATTTTTAATTTGTTCTTTGTGTAATTTTGTTTCCAAAGTTTTGTGTATAGTGTATGCTTCTGAGAAACGGGAAATCACTCCCTGAAATGGTTAGACCACCACCCAGAATTAACCCTAGACAAAACATGGAAAATCCTAATGGAAACAATGCTAACAGCGGTTCGAATCCATCAACCGCTACAAGTGCTTCAGAAACCATAATCTCTCCTGTAATCAGTGAGGTTATGCCTAATGTGACAGGGACAACAGTTTCTGCCCCAACATCTTCTGTAGTAACTGCAACCATGGCAATGCCAATATCTACTACAATACCTTCGACCACTACAGAACCCATTTTGACTTTGTCTACCGCTACAAGTGCTTCAGAAACCATAATCTCTCCTGTAATCAGTGAGGTTATGCCTAATGTGACAGGGACAACAGTTTCTGCCCCAACATCTTCTGTAGTAACTGCAACCATGGCAATGCCAATATCTACTACAATACCTTCGACCACTACAGAACCCATTTTGACTTTGTCTCATGCTATGGAGGGAAATTTTTCCCCAAATAGGTCAAATACTAATGGGGGTGGCGCTAGTTCGTCCACGTTTTCATTACCCTTTTCCCAATACATGGGTCAAGGCGCTAGTAGGAATTACCCTTATGGCATGCCTACCAGTATGATGCAAGGTTTGCAGACTAGTGCATCATTGTACACAGAGGCAGCACCAGGCGTGTTTGTTCCTAACAATCAAATAGTCTCTGGTTCTGCTACTCGAAATACCTTTCCTTCATTGACTAACACTGCCTTGAATTCCTTGAGGCAACAAATGGATGAGAGTAATCATGATATGGTCAATATGTTAACACAACAAATTGGTACAGTGTTTAATCCATTGATACAAAATACTAATCAAAGTTACCAATTATTGGCCAATCAAATGGGTAGAATTGCTGATTTCTTTGGGGCTCCTCAAGTCCCTAATCAACAAGTTCCCCAAATCCAAAATGTTGTGCCTTTGCAAATTGCACAAGCACCAAATAATGCCATTGTGCGATGGGAACCATTTAAGGGTTAGAGTTTGCGCGGTTTCGAATTAAATGCTCTAATGTTGGCTAGTTTTCTACTTCGTTTCCAATTTAGACAAAAAAAGGTTTTTTATTAACGAGTTTGACGGTTGTACGAGCCCGCTCCTACGTATTCCCTGGTGCAATGGGAAATTCAAAACTCACGTAGTTCTGTTAAAAAAAGTTTGTGTGGTTGGTTGATTTTAACGGGTAACGTTTATTTCGTATTCCGCTGATACAACGACGCTTGTATGCTTTAATCAGAGGCTTAAGATGTGTGTGTATCAGAGGAGTAGATAAAACGTGTATCCATTGTAAAAAGAGTTGAATAACGAATGTTGCTTATTTCGCATTCCGCTTATACAACATTGCTTGTATGCTCTTAAGAGAGGCTTAAGCGTGTATGTGTCAGAGGAATGGATAAATCGTATATCCATGTTTTCTGAAAAAGGTTTAAGTGTGTTGGATTAATTTTAACGCTATGATGAGGATGATTCAGTGCCACGAGTCATACGTCAGGGGCCTAAACCATCCAGGGGGTGAGAAAGTCATACGTTAGACTCCCCCCTTTTTCATCGTTTAATTATTATGAAAAAGTTCAATTAAGTTTATTAGAATGAGGATGATTTGGTGCCACGAGTCATACGTCAGGGGCTCAAATCATCCGGGGGTGAGAAAATCATACGTCAGACTCCCCCCTTTTCATCCATTGAAAATACTTTGGTTTGGCGAATAAAGAAATAAACCAAGCAGTCCAATAATAGAAAAATAGATGAGAGGTATAGAAGTTGAGAGATTAGATCAATGTAGGTGACATAATAAATATAAAGCATGACAAATGAATAAATATGCATGAATGCAATTAGGTAAATAAAGTGCATGAATAAATATGAGACAATTAAATATGCATGAATGCAATTAGGTAAATAAAGTGCATGAATAAATATGAGACAATTAAATATGCATGAATGCAACAAGCATGAGTAGATATGATGCATAATTAAATAAATAAATAAAAATGCACAAGCTAAAGTAGCGGACAATGAATTAAATAACATAAACATGCTAAATTATATCAATGCAAGATAAAAGGAGTTAGAAATATTAGAGGTACTGTTCGTGAGCTATTAGCATAAGCAAAATGATTAAAGAAACTTAAAGAAGCAAGTTAATCTCAATTAAGTAATTAAACAAATAAGCTAACAAGCTAGAAGTGATTAAATGAATAAGCTAAAAGAATGAATACTCAAATCTGGAAATTACTAAGATGTTGTTAGCCCATATTTTTACTAAGTTAAAATATGTTCTAAATGCATGAACAAAAATAATAAAAATGATTTCATTTAATTATATGATTATTTTAATAGTCATTAAATATGTTTGGTTTTCAGAGCCAATGAATTTAATGATCAATCATGCATGAACGTATAATAAATGTTCTAGTTAGAGCATCATTTCTTAACTTTATGATTCTTCAGGTTTCCTTTCGATTTGGTCGAAGCATCAGTAGGGTCGAAGCGTCCCTTGTGCAGAAGAAAAACGTGGACTTAGCAAAATATTCAAGGAAAGCATTGCTAGTTCGACTTCGATGGATACAACGGCTAAATCAGAGGATAAGAAGGAGTTCAAATTCAAAATACGTGTCAAAGACACGCGTCCTCTCTGTAATTATTTAGGCGTTATTAGCAGTTAAGATTTAGTGTCTATAAATAATCTAGTTCTGTGATCGAGCAAAGGGTCACAGTCATCTATACAAAATCCTTACAAAACTCAAAGTACCCATGCTAACGAGAGAAACGAGTTCGAAAAGGAAAATGTATGTCATGTGCACCATTACTTTTTCTGTAATCATTTACATTTGAATGCAAATTTACAGTCTTTTCATTTCTATCCAAGTCAATCTTTATTTCGACTCTTTCTTCCATTCTGTTTGTTCATTAGAATAAACATTCTTTCTTGCATTTCAAGTAACATAAAAAACATAAAAACAACATTAAATACATAAGAACAATAATGAACACTAATTACTTTGGAAATATGAACAAAAGCACTATGTCCCGAGATTTACTAGTTGATCTCTCTTGTAATAATCAAACTAGCGTTGTTTACTAAATTTCACAGTAAACAAATTGGCACGCCCAGTGGGACTGTGTGCTTTGTGTTTAAATTTTCTCAAATTTTAGTATTTTTAATTTGTTCTTTGTGTAATTTTGTTTCCAAAGTTTTGTGTATAGTGTATGCTTCTGAGAAACGGGAAATCACTCCCTGAAATGGTTAGACCACCACCCAGAATTAACCCTAGACAAAACATGGAAAATCCTAATGGAAACAATGCTAACAGCGGTTCGAATCCATCAACCGCTACAAGTGCTTCAGAAACCATAATCTCTCCTGTAATCAGTGAGGTTATGCCTAATGTGACAGGGACAACAGTTTCTGCCCCAACATCTTCTGTAGTAACTGCAACCATGGCAATGCCAATATCTACTACAATACCTTCGACCACTACAGAACCCATTTTGACTTTGTCTCATGCTATGGAGGGAAATTTTTCCCCAAATAGGTCAAATACTAATGGGGGTGGCGCTAGTTCGTCCACGTTTTCATTACCCTTTTCCCAATACATGGGTCAAGGCGCTAGTAGGAATTACCCTTATGGCATGCCTACCAGTATGATGCAAGGTTTGCAGACTAGTGCATCATTGTACACAGAGGCAGCACCAGGCGTGTTTGTTCCTAACAATCAAATAGTCTCTGGTTCTGCTACTCGAAATACCTTTCCTTCATTGACTAACACTGCCTTGAATTCCTTGAGGCAACAAATGGATGAGAGTAATCATGATATGGTCAATATGTTAACACAACAAATTGGTACAGTGTTTAATCCATTGATACAAAATACTAATCAAAGTTACCAATTATTGGCCAATCAAATGGGTAGAATTGCTGATTTCTTTGGGGCTCCTCAAGTCCCTAATCAACAAGTTCCCCAAATCCAAAATGTTGTGCCTTTGCAAATTGCACAAGCACCAAATAATGCCATTGTGCCTGCACAAAACAATGTGGCAAATCCCATAAACCAAGTCCAACAACCTGTACCAGTGGTCGAACCACAAGTACAATTGCAGGCTCAGCCACAGGTTTTGCCTCAGATTGAACAAAATCCTGGAATTGTCTTGGTAAATAGGAACCAAAATGCTGATGATGTAGTTAGAAATGTCCAGAACAATAATTTTGCTGGGCAAAATAACATAGCAAATTTGGTCGAAACAATTTTGGCACAAAATGGTTTAAACATAGGCATGCATAGGCCTCATTTTGTCTCTGTCTTGTCAGAATATGTGCTTCAAACTGAATTACCTAGGGGATGGAAGATCCCAAAATTCACTAAGTTTGCTGGTGATACCAGTGAATCAACAGTCGAACACATAGCAAGATATCTAACTGAGGCAGGGGATTTAGCAAACAATGAGAATTTAAGGATGAAATATTTCCCTAATTCTCTAACGAAAAATGCCTTCACTTGGTTTACTACTCTCCCTCCACATTCAATCTTTAATTGGAATCAATTGGAGAGGGTTTTCCATGAACAATTCTATATGGGACAATCTAAAATAAGTCTCAAAGAATTGGCAAGCGTTAGGCGCAAAACTCCTGAGTCTGTGGATGATTATTTGAATAGATTCCGTTTACTCAAAGCTAGATGTTTTACTCAGGTGCCTGAACATGAATTGGTCGAAATGGCTGCTGGTGGCCTTGATTATTCGATCAGAAAGAAATTAGACACTCAACATCTAAGAGATATGGCCCAATTGGCTGATAGAGTTCGACAGGTCGAACGCTTGAAAGCAGAAAAGGCCAGAAATTCTAAATATCATAAGAAAGAAAAGGTTGCTTATGTGGAAACACAGGATAGTGACCAAGAGTATGAAATATCTTATGAAGATGTTGAGCAAGGGGAGATAGACCTAGCAGAATTGAAACCTGGTCCCCCTTATACTTGTAAACTTCTGAAACCATCTAATGGAAAAAACCCTGTTGAACCTAAGAATGATAGATTTGTGTCAAAAACTTACACTTTTGATATAACAAAATGTGATGAGATTTTTGATTTATTGGTTACTGATGGCCAAATTGTGGTTCCAAAAGGTGTTAAAATACCTCCATTAGACATGAGAAAGAAAAGAGGTTATTGTAAATATCATAATTTCCTTGGACATAGAACCTCACAATGTGTACTTTTCAGGGATTTAGTCCAGAAGGCTTTGAATGAGGGAAGACTCAAGTTTGGTGAAAAACCCAAAGCCATGAAGATTGATGCTGAGCCTCTGCAAAATGCTGATACTCTCTATGCTGAACCACAAGAAATCATGATGGTCGAAGCCATGGAGGTTACAGAGGGCCAGACAGAAAAGATCTCTGAAGAAGAGTACATGGAGAAAATGAAAGTGGTTTACCCTCGTGCTGAAGAGGATTTAATCGACTTTCTGAACAGGTGCAAGCTAGAAAATAAAAGAGTAATGCTTTGTGCCCGTTGCAGTGCTGTATGCGACAAAGAGGCTACTGCAGGCCTCATGAAGTTTCAACCTATGGCAAATGGGCTGGGGGCAAACCCAAAGCCTCACCAAGGAAAAGGAAAAGGTATCCTGACTCGACCAAACAATCCTGCTCAATACGATCGAAGGCCTACCTTTCGACCATCTGGCTCGATCCCAATAGAGCGCTGGGTGCACCAAGGAACAGTGAGGTTCAATAAAGGTGCAATGGAAGTTGGTGGCTCCAGTGGTACCAAACTGAGTTATGCAGAGGATGTTAACAAATACTCTTACAAAAACAACTATAAGGGTAAACATCCAATGACTAGGACTCAATGGCGTAGGTTTCAACGCCAAAAGAAACTGGCTGCAGAAAATTCTCAAGCAAGCCAATATAAAGAAGTGGCTAGAAGACCAGCAAAAGAAAGAATCCTTCCACCAATAGATGAGAACAAAATGGAGGATGATGATTTGCTGGATTCTGAACCAGACTTTGATGTAATATGTGTTGTTTCCATATTACCATCAGAGTATGATGTTCAATCAGAAGTAACTGAGCTCGAAACTGACTTCGACCAGTTAGACATGGCTGATCCAAAGCCAAAATGTTACTATGTCTTGAATAATGGCTGCATTGAAGAGCAACAGGCTACATTCGAAAAGCCTGATTTAGGCATGAAAAACCACCTCAAACCACTCTTCATTAGGGCAAAGGTTGAAGGGGTTGGAATTAATAAAGTGCTGATAGATGGGGGTGTTGCTGTTAACCTAATGCCCTTATCCATGCTGCCAAAGATTTGCAAATATGACTGTGATTTGTCAGCCCACAATATTGTTTTGTCGAACTATGAAGGCAAGACAGGATATTCTAGGGGGGCAATTCAAGTGGATGTTGCAGTAGGCAGCATTGTTCGACCCACTTTGTTCTTGGTAGTGGAATCCAAGGCAAACTTTAATTTGCTTCTAGGAAGAGAGTGGATTCATGGAGTGGGAGCTGTTCCTTCTACCCTTCACCAAAAGTTGATACTTTGGAGGGAAGATGGTTGTGTAGAAAATATAGAAGCTGATCAGAGTTTCTATATGTCAGAGGTAGATACTATAAATCAACAAACCTTTGACAAAAATTTGGCGAACATTGCGCCATGCTATGATCGAGAGAATGCATTCACACCTTCTGACAACGTGATTCATTCTGTCAAACTCCACCCAACCCAAGGTTTTATATGGGAAAGAGAGGAAATAGATGCTGCATCCTCAGAAGATGGAGTCATACGCCCATCTGGGTGGAATATCTACGAAGATTACTATGACTGAGTCCAATGCATGGGCCAGAATAACGGCTTATATGGCCGAAAGTAGATTAAATACGGCTTTGGAAGCTGAGGTTCAACAAAATTTGGCTATTGAAGCCAAGGTCGAAAAGGATGGCACCAATATGTCACCAATTCAAAGGCTTGACTGCATTTATGATGATGAACCCCTGGGGTTCGAAAGAGATCCTCTAAATGAAACTCCTAAGATGCAGGCTCAAGATCCTTTGGAGGAAATTAACATTGGAAATGGCTCAGTGAAAAGGCCAACTTACATTAGTGCCAACATTAGTCCGGATTTGAAAGGAAAATTGGTGCAACTTCTCAAGGAATTCAATGATTGTTTTGCTTGGGATTATAATGAAATGCCTGGGCTCAGTAGAGAAATGGTCGAACTAAAACTACCAATCAAGGCAGGTAAAAAACCAGTGAAACAATTACCAAGAAGGTTTGCACCAGAAATTATGTCCAAGATCAAGGAAGAGATCGAAAGGCTGCTGAAGAGTAAATTCATCAGAACTGCCAGGTATGTTGAATGGTTAGCAAATATAGTTCATGTCATTAAAAAGAATGGTACACTTAGAATATGCATAGATTTTAGGGATTTAAATAATGCTACGCCTAAAGATGAGTATGCCATGCCTGTGGCAGAAATGTTAGTGGATTCAGCAGCAGGTTTCGAGTTTTTAAGCATGTTAGATGGTTATTCTGAATATAACCAAATATTTATTGCTGAAGAGGATGTATCTAAAACAGCATTTAGATGCCCTGGTGCTTTAGGCACTTATGAATGGGTTGTTATGCCTTTTGGTTTAAAAAATGCTGGTGCCACTTATCAAAGGGCCATGAATTCAATGTTTCATGATTTTATAGATACCTTCATGCAAGTTTATATTGATTATATCATCATTAAATCCTCTTCTGAAGATAGCCATTTGCTATATCTCAGGCAATCTTTTGAAAGAATGAGGAAACATGGATTAAAAATGAATCCATTAAAATGTGCTTTTTGTGTGCATGCAGGAGATTTCCTTGGTTTTGTGGTGCATAAAAAAGGCATTGAAATAAACCAAAACAAGACAAAGGCTATCTTAGAGACAAAGCCTCCTTCGACCAAAAAGCAACTTCAATCTCTGTTAGGTAAGATCAACTTTTTGAGGAGATTCATTTCGAATCTAAGTGGAAAAGCTCAAGCATTCTCTCCACTACTTCGACTCAAGAAAGATGATCCATTCAAATGGAATGAGGCGCATCAAAAGGCTTTTGACGATATTAAAGATTACTTGATAAAGCCTCCAGTCTTAATGCCTCCTAGCAGAAACAAAGCTATGAAGTTGTATATTGCTGCGTCTGAAAAGACAATAGGAAGCATGTTGGCTCAAGAAGATGATAATGGCATAGAAAATGCAGTTTATTACCTTAGTAGGGTTTTAAATGATGCAGAAACTAGATACACTGCCATAGAAAAACATTGTCTTTGTTTATATTTCTCTTGTACTAAACTTAAGCATTATATAAAGCCTGTTGATGTTTATGTCTATTCTCACTTTGATGTCATTAAACATATGTTAACTAAACCAATACTTCACAGTAGAATCGGAAAATGGGCTTTAGCATTAACTGAGTATTCACTCACGTACAAACCTTTGAAAGCTGTCAAAGGTCAAATTGTGGCTGATTTCATAGTAGATCATTCTTTGGTCGAAATGCCACAAGAGTATGTGGATATCCAGCCATGGATCCTTTATTTTGATGGATCCAAACATAAACATGGAACTGGGATTGGGATTCTAATTATTTCACCAACTAAAGTTCCAACTAAGTTTAAATATAAGATCAATGGACTTTGCTCGAATAATGAAGCTGAGTATGAAGCTTTAATCACAGGTTTAGAAATATTAAAAGACTTGGGGCCAAAGAACATTAGGATAAGAGGTGATTCTGAATTAGTATTGAAACAATTAACTCAAGAATATAAATGTGTTAAAGAACACTTAGCAAAATACTTTGTGATAGCTAGTTCTTTATTGAATTGTTTCGATCATATAGATATTGAACATGTACCTCGATTAGAAAATCAAGAAGCAAATGACTTAGCTCAAATTGCTTCAGGATACAAAGTGTCAAAAGAAAAGTTGGCACAATTAATCGAAATCAAAGAAAAAATGGTTTTACAAGAACCAATTTCTGAGCAATTGTCAATGCCAAAACTTGTGGGGGCAGATATTATACCACAAATTAATGATGAAGTGAAAATTCCCCAGGAAAATTTTGAAATTTTTGCCATTGACAATCTGTCAGATAATGATTGGAGAAAGCCTATTGTGGAATATCTTAGGAATCCAACAGGAAATGTGGATCGAAAGATAAAATATAGAGCCTTAAGCTATATAATCTTTGAAAATGATCTTTTCAAAAAGACTTCTGAAGGAATTTTGTTAAAATGTCTAAATGAAACAGAAGCATATATAGCAATCTCTGATGTTCATAGTGGTACCTATGGTTCCCATCAAGCAGGACACAAAATGAAATGGCTTTTGTTTCGACAAGGCCTGTATTGGCCTTCTATGCTAAAAGACTGCATAAAATATGCCAAAGGTTGCCAAGAATGCCAAAGGCATTCAGGAATTCAACATGTGCCTGCCAGTGAACTACATTCAATAGTGAAACCATGGCCCTTTAGGGGTTGGGCTCTAGACCTTATTGGTGAAATTAAGCCTGCTTCATCAAAAAATCAACGTTATATTTTAGTGGGAATAGATTATTTCACAAAATGGATAGAAGTCATTCCTTTGCCAAATGTTGATCAAGAGGCAGTAATTAGTTTCATACAAAATCATATAATTTATAGATTTGGAATTCCTGAAACAATTACAACTGATCAAGGTTCAGTTTTTACTGGACGAAAGATGCAGGAATTTGCCCAAGAAATTGGCTTTAGACTTCTAACTTCAACACCATATTATGCACAAGCAAATGGACAGGTCGAAGCAGCCAATAAAATTATTATTAATTTAATAAAGAAACACATAGCCCAAAAACCAAGGAATTGACATAAAACTTTGGATCAAGTGTTATGGGCTTGTAGAAATTCTCCTAGGGAATCAACTAACACCACCCCTTTTCGACTAACTTATGGGCATGATGCTGTGTTACCAGTCGAAATACACTTGCAATTAGCAAGGGTTCAAAGACAAATGGAAATACCTTTAGACCATTACTACCAAATGATGTCAGATGAATTAGTTGATTTGGATGAAGAAAGACTTAGTGCTTTAGAAATTTTAGCAAGACAAAAAGAAAAAGTTGCTAGAGCATATAATAAAAAGGTTAAGTCCAAGTCTTTCAACCTAGGAGATTTGGTTTGGAAAGTAATTTTGCCTATGGACAAGAAAGATAGAGTCTTAGGCAAATGATCCCCAAATTGGGAAGGACCATTTAAAGTTGTTCAAGTATATTCTAAGGGTGCTTATGAAATTGAGGAATTAACTCCTGAAAAACGTACTTTGGGTATTAATGGAAAATATTTGAAAAAATATAAACCTACTTTACTCGAAGTAAAAATAAGTGCAGGATAATACTTACACATTAAAGCAAAATGGCGATAAGAAATTATAAGTTGCCACAAAATATGGACTTTGTTCAAAAGATACAAATCAAATCCAAACTTATAACAAAAAACATCAAATTGTTCGAAAGGACAATAAACTAAGAAAATTACAAGTTCCTAGTGCACTCAGCATAAATTTTCTTCAAAGTGGTCAACTCCTTCTCAACCACAAGGTTCGAATTCTCAAGAGCCTTGATTTCTTCAGCAATAACCTCTGCTGAACTGAAGGCTTGAATTCCTTCCCTGCCATACGCATCAATCTGCTCTTGAGTGGTAGCCTTGGCCTCCTGTTCGAGTCGAGCTTTCTCAGTCTCTTCCTCAATGATTTTGCGCCTATAACTCACAATTTGCTCCTCCAGGACTTTGATTTGTTGCTTATAATGAGCAATATTCTTATCACAGCTTTCGATCCCTGGGTTGCCTTCTTTCAATTGTGAGGAAAGCCTGTCGACCTCAGCTTGCGCTTTCTGAGCTCTCTCAAAAAACATGGCCTGAGCTTGTTGTTGAGTACTTAGCCTTGTATCACTGTCCAACTTCTTCTGCACAGCTTTAGCATATTGGTCGATGATCGAGCTAAGCTGAATAACCTTTCCTAAAGTTTCTTCATCAGTCACAGGATTATGCAGCTTCTTTAAAAAGGCCAAATGGCTGTAAGCACAAGCTGGGTTAACCTCGATCTGCGTCAAAACGTTCTTATGGACAAAGGTGGTTGTGAGCTTCAGCATCAAGGAATCCTGGCGCACCCTGAGATCGATCTCAGAATTGGAAGGAGCAGAATCAGTGGTTGTGCGCTCGCTCGAAGAGGTTGTTTGAGTTTGTTTCTTTGAGAGCAATAACCTAAGAGTACCAGCAGGGTCAGACTTCTGCATGGTAGTGAACTCTTCCTCTTGTACGCCAAGACTAGCAGAAAGTCTAGAGTTCGAAGAAACAGAGACTATTCCTGGTCCTCCTGCTTCAGCTTCAGGAATCTCATCAGATCCATGGATAGATTCCTGGGTCGAGCTAGCTTGCCCTGAGGCAGTCGAAGTACTGGGAGCAGTGTACTTGATGCTTGACTCATTGTGTTGAGTATCATCATTGGCATTGGCAGTTTCAGTCTTCTCTTCTTCTCTAGACTCCCCATTAGTTTTCTCTTGGGCAACCTTTTCATCATCTTGTTTGTTATCATCTGAGGGATCTTGATTGTCATCATTTTGGTCTTGATTTGGTCCCTCGTCAGATTTTGGTTGCCCATCTCCCTCATGAGTTTCCTCTTTCGAGTTATCCTGCAAACAATAAGAGAAGTCAATTAACACAGTAAAGAATTGGAGAAAAATGGAGATAGGAAAATAAATGGAGTTGTACCTTTTTTCCCTCGACTCCAGGGTCATTAAGTGTAACGCCCGAAATTTAGAAGGAAGTTATTTAGATATTAATTAATTAATTCCGTTAGAATTATACGTTGAACCAATTAATTAAAGAATATTTTTAGTAGAATAATTAAGTGGAGAAAAAAATAGAGATATTTATTTTAGTATAATTTTGGAGAGATATACTTAGAAAATAAAAATAGAACCAAATTATTGAGAGATACGATCATAATTTTAAATTGAAACAAATCTCATGAGATATACTCTTTCTTAAGGAAAAAGAAACCTAGAGCCCTTTCCTTTTATAAATAGATGAAACATAAGACCAAGAAAGAATTAGGATTGCCACTTTTCATAAAATTGAAAATAAAAAGTAGAGGGAGTGCTCGGAGGGGAAAGCGGCGAGGGAGAAGGAGATTAAGGGAAGGAGAACAACTTCATCCCAATAGGAAAAGAGATCACTGCTACTAACAAGTAAGGGGGTTTTAACCAACTCATTTAAAGATTTTGAATGTAGATAGCGTTATAATTGTCGTCCTTGATTGTTTGTTTCCCATGTATTTTTTTTAAATTAATCTGGTTCGGTTCTAAATATTTTGCTAACTGTGTTTTTGACTTGATCGATATATATATATAATATACATATTACTTGTTGGTTTTGCAATGTCTTGCATCGTGTTAATATCATGATCAACGTGTTAATATCATCGACTGTGTTCTGGAGATATTATGTGATAATCATCATCAGCGTTTAGGTTAGCTAAGACTTTTAGGAAGGAATCATGATATTGACTTATTAAATTATATCATTCATAAATGAAAGAGGTTATAACTTTTTTGAGATTTAATGGTACTGGAGTTGAATGCAAAATTGAATTAACCCATATACTACTAGTGTGAATTGTTAGTAGTACCTCCCATTGGAAATTTTATCATAAATAGTAATCTATAGTGATGGGTTAGCGTATCAGTGTGAGAAAATTGAAGTTGGTTTATTATCATAATTGTGATACGAAGTCTAGGCCGAGACATATGCGTAATTATTCTAGTTAAAGGACAGAGTAGTATATGATCTATAGTAACTATGTATAAATATTAAAGTGAGTCAGTTTTGTTTGCTAAGTTTAATTAGTGTCGAATTAATTAGTGTTTTGAATTGGTGTTGAGTTTAAGTGTTGTCGAACTAATTGATGTTTGACTTAATTGGCGTCGGTTTAATTGTTGATGTTTATTAAATAAAATTAGCGTTGTTGTTTGAGGTCATGGTGGTCGTTGTGCCACCGTTTGTCGTGTTGCTATGGTAGCCGTTGTGCCACCGTTTGTCGTGTTGCTATGGTAGCCGTTGTGCTGCCGTTTGTCGTGTTGCTATGGTAGCCGTTGTGCTGCCGTTTGTCGCGTTGATATTATGTTATTATTGTTGATATTATATTATGTTGAGAAAATTATGTCGAGAATTATGTTGGGAAAATTATGTTGAGAATTATGTCGAGAATACATTTTAATTACGTTGAGAAACTATGAATTTCAGTGTCGAGTGTTGTTGTTTAAATAGGTTATTTGTTAATACTAGTGATATGTTTGATCGTCCCAAGGGACGATATTTTATTTATTGTTGCTATTGAATTCAGTTATTCTATATGATGTTCGTTACTCACCCCTTCTGGTTTGACCCTGCGACGTAAAACTCGTAGACTTCTCTGTAGGTAATGAGTCTTAGTTGCTGTGTTCGGAGAGCTCTTCCTTGCTCTGTTCTGTGGAGTCGCTCTGTTAGGATACCATGGGGAAACTCTAAGCTATTTTAGCCATTACCTTCATTAAGAATTGTCAGACTGTATTATGAGTTTCTTTTTAGATTTTGTGTTCAAGAATCTTGGATATTGATATGTATTAATTTTTTTAAAAAACACGATGTAACATTTATTTACATATTTAATAAATCAGTTGAGTTAAGCTCGAGTAACACTCCTTTTGGGATAAAATAACCAATGATTTCACCAATAAAGCCTATGGGAATCTGGGGTGTTACATTAAGGGCATCGTCCCTTTCCTCAGCATTGGGGGCATCAGACATGAGAATGGTGCCATCATCTTGCACATTGTCTTGCTTCCCTTGGTTGGTTATCATTGGGTCTTCGACCATTGGTTCTGGTTGGGGAGTGTCCTTGGGTTTAGGGCTTTCTTCACTGTCACTGGGAGTGTGAATTTTAAGTACACGAGGCACTTTGGTCTTTTTGATCACTGTCTTCTCCCTCAAACTCGCTCTAATTTCCTTCTTTTCTTTCTTCTTTTTCTTTCTCCCTTCATCACCCTGAACCTTAGTTGGGGTTTGTTGAGCCTTAGGCTCTTCGATCTTCTTCTTCTTCTTGGCTTCTTTAGCTTGGTGATCAGGCATTTCCTCATCACCCTTTTGGGAAATCGAAGTAGAAGGTTTCTTCCTTTTCCTAGCAAGAGGAACCTCTTCCTCTTCATCATCATCTTCCTGAAATAACAACATTGTAAATAATGAAAGATGTTAGAATTTTGCTAACTTATGAAAGAGCCAAAAATAATTGATGTAAAAATGGCTGGTTTATCCACAATGATGTTGTCTTTTGACCTTTTCGAACTGGTCGACACAGTTTCGTTGCTGCCTTTCCTTTTTCCACTCTAAGAAAATAATAACAAGCTAAGTACAATTGTTCAGAGATAAAAATCGAGAAGGATTTCAAAGTAAAAATCTAAGCTACCTTTGGCTTGGAAGGTTCGACCTCAGCCTTTATCTTCACCCCTGTGGGCTTTTTCACTTCAGTCGAAGCTTTTGAAGACCCATCATCTTTTTTCACAGCTTTGCTTGAAGAAATATTACATGAATTATTATATAAGACATAGAACATATGTTGTTATAAAAGAAAATGGAAAGTAAATTTTTACCTTGACCTGAGACAGAAATTTTCTTTCCTAGAGTAGGCACAACGAAGCCACTCTCCACCATGCCTAGCATATGCTCTTTGTTGCCCACGGATGAGGTCGAATAATAATCTTGCCACCATTTACTAAAACCATCAGTACAGTGAAAAGATGGATCGAACTCGAATGGTTTCAAGGTGTATTAGTAGTTCTCTATCATTCTCAAATATTTCTTGTAGGTCTTCTCAGTGATCCCAGTCCCAAGCACTATTCGATCTACATTCTCAAAGAAACCTCTTGGCCTAATTTGAGACATGCCAAACTGTCTAGCAACACAATTAGGATGATAACTAACTAAACCAAACTGGTTCGAATTACCCCCAATCCTGCAGGACAAAACAGTCTGTTCTAGGTAAGCTCTCCATACTTCGTTTACCTCTTCTTCATTGCCAGGATTGAATGCAGGAAATTCTTCGGTGAACCACCCAGCACCATACTTACGCTCAACGAAGGGAGCGTGGCGTGGTAAAAATTCTGCGAAGTCTAAAAACATCTGCATAAGCTTCAAGAAAAGCCTTCTGCTATCTTGATCCAGAGATCCAGGAGTTAGTCGAACCAATCTTTGTCCTTCGACCTCTCTTTCTTCCACCTCTTTGTGATAGTCAAAAGGGACTATCAATCCCAATTCAGTTTCAAATGTGGCGTTTAACCACAATTGTAGAAGCCACACAGGTCCAGCAACAGAAAACTTCGACCCATCCTTTGACGCTTTGATTGCATCACTCGCCGTGCCCATAGCTTCATACAAAGTTGCCAACAGTAAACGCCCTAAGCTGAAAATCCTGCCTTCATGTATCTGCTGGGCCATGGGGATAAACATCCTCGCTACTTGCAACGACTTCGAACAGAAAACGAAGTGAGATAGCCACAAAGTCAAGAAGGCCACATGCTCCTCATGTGATACTTCCTCCCCTTCTTTGCCCATGTTCTCAGCTATATACTTGGAGAAGGTATTTTCTTTGTAGTTGAGTGCAATTTTATCACCAGTTTTGGTGGGGTCGAAATGGTCTCCAGTGGGCCTAAGGCCTGTGATTGCAGCTACATCTAAGAGAGTGGGAGTTAACATTCCACACCTAAATTGGAAAGTGTTTGTGGATTTTTCATAGAAATGAAGGGCAGCTATGAGTAATTCAGGCTTATATTTTGGGCCGGTTCGACTAAATTGGATCAATTGGTAGATGCCATAGTTCACCCAATATCCCTTATATTCCTTTTCCACCCTATTTAACCAAGGAATATAGTCCTTATGGGCAACGTAAGGGGCAGCTCGAAATAACTTAATGGAGTTTTTAAGGTATTCGAAATTGTATGGACTTGCATCGAATATCCTAGGCTCACAGGTTACGTATTTGGGGAAAATAGCGTTTACCTCTTTCGATATAACTTCTGAATGTGTTGGATAGGGACCACAGAAGGCATAGTTCTTCTTCTTCAAGGAAAAAGGAATCATGAGTTGAGCTGCCCAAATTTTCCTCTCAACTTCGCTACCAACTGGCTCAGGCACTACTTCCTCGCCATCTTCAAGCGCTAGCAAATCTTTCCATTTTCCAGCAGTAGGAATTTCAAAATCCTGATTCGAAGCCATTTGATGAACCACGTTTGAAGGTTCAAGAAAAGGAAAGGGTTTTTGTTGAAATCTGTGAAAAAATAGTTTGTTTTAGGCTGAATCAGTGACGAATCAACGCGGAATCTAGTGGAGATTTGTTTGAACGGTTTGAAATCACAAAGTAATGGAGATTTAGAGCTTGATTTCTGTAGAAAATCAAAGATGAACAGTAGTTTTTTCAAGAAAGCTCTGAAATGGAAGTTGGTAAAAAGTGCTTCTTTGTTCCTTTGTTACTATTTATAGGGAAACGTGTTTGGATTTTAAAAAAAATTAAATAAAAAGAAATTCAACACATTTTCCTTTCAACTTCTCCACTACGCCACGTCACCCACTACGCCTAAAATCTAGGAGCAATGATGGATTGTGGGGATCAAGGTGACAGTTACTTCTGTACGTGACATAAGCGCCGTCATTGGTAACAGTGTCAAACACGTGGGTTCAAAATGCCTATTCCTTTCTCGTTCGACCAACTCGATCGAAACAGGCATTTGGGGGCAATTTGTTAGCCCATATTTTTACTAAGTTAAAATATGTTCTAAATGCATGAACAAAAATAATAAAAATGATTTCATTTAATTATATGATTATTTTAATAGTCATTAAATATGTTTGGTTTTCAGAGCCAATGAATTTAATGATCAATCATGCATGAACGTATAATAAATGTTCTAGTTAGAGCATCATTTCTTAACTTTATGATTCTTCAGGTTTCCTTTCGATTTGGTCGAAGCATCAGTAGGGTCGAAGCGTCCCTTGTGCAGAAGAAAAACGTGGACTTAGCAAAATATTCAAGGAAAGCATTGCTAGTTCGACTTCGATGGATACAACGGCTAAATCAGAGGATAAGAAGGAGTTCAAATTCAAAATACGTGTCAAAGACACGCGTCCTCTCTGTAATTATTTAGGCGTTATTAGCAGTTAGGATTTAGTGTCTATAAATAATCTAGTTCTGTGATCGAGCAAAGGGTCACAATCATCTATACAAAATCCTTACAAAACTCAAAGTACCCATGCTAACGAGAGAACCGAGTTCGAAAAGGAAAATGTATGTCATGTGCACCATTACTTTTTCTGTAATCATTTACATTTGAATGCAAATTTACAGTCTTTTCATTTCTATCCAAGTCAATCTTTATTTCGACTCTTTCTTCCATTCTGTTTGTTCATTAGAATAAACATTCTTTCTTGCATTTCAAGTAACATAAAAAACATAAAAACAACATTAAATACATAAGAACAATAATGAACACTAATTACTTTGGAAATATGAACAAAAGCACTATGTCCCGAGATTTACTAGTTGATCTCTCTTGTAATAATCAAACTAGCGTTGTTTACTAAATTTCACAGTAAACAAATTGGCACGCCCAGTGGGACTGTGTGCTTTGTGTTTAAATTTTCTCAAATTTTAGTATTTTTAATTTGTTCTTTGTGTAATTTTGTTTCCAAAGTTTTGTGTATAGTGTATGCTTCTGAGAAACGGGAAATCACTCCCTGAAATGGTTAGACCACCACCCAGAATTAACCCTAGACAAAACATGGAAAACGTTCGTAACTCTATTTCACTCTATTTCACTCGAAATTTCGCGTAGATTTCAAATCCGGTCTTAGTTTTTCGAAAAGCACCTTAGATTTTGAAAACCGAAGGGAAAACGTTCATAACTCAAAAATAATAAAACACAATTAAGCAACAATTAAGCAAAACTAAACCGTAGAAAAGCTTTAAAACACTTCCAGAAGTATGAATCAAGTAATAACAACCTTTTTTGGGGTTCTGAAATGGTCCAACCGAACTCAACTTTATTTTGATTTTTTTGGTGCTTTGATCTTCAATATCCCACCTTAGAGCTTCGGTTTTATGTTGTATTATTGCTACTGTGAGTGATTATAAACTGTTTGTGAAGAGAATTTAGAGTTTTGTGGGTGTTTTAGTGAAAAACGAAAATGGTGAAAATGAGAGAAAATGATGAATTTTTTGTATGGTTTTTTGATATGATTTTTCTAGCTGCTGCCTCTCCAATGATTAGAGGTTTATATATGGGTACCATTAGGTCAGAAATGAGGGAATAAGGGTATATAGGACAATGGTACAAAAATGTGATTTTCTTGATTTTTCAAAAATGCTAAAATGAGGATAATGTTGTACTATTTTGATGAGGTGTTATTTTGAGAAGGTTATAGGTTGTTTAATGATAAGGATGATGAGGTGTTGGTGATTGAATTTTTTTTGTGGATTTTCTATGATTTCTGGACAAATAAAAAAAGTTGAACAACACATGAAATAATAAAAATAAATATTGAATATACAAGATAAATATGCAAAATGATGAATGGTGATTTTTTTGATTTTAAATATAATATGAGAATGATGTTGATTAGAATGAGAAACAATGAAAAAAGGTGTTACTTGTTCATGAAGTAATCTAAAAATAAAACATGAGAAAATTGCAAATAAGAGGGATTTTTATGAATAAAAAACAGACATATTTTTATGTGGGGCAAAATTAGGGTATGAGAGCTGCCCCTATTTAATTATCTTAGACCTTAAGAATGAGAATGACCTCGGTATTCATATTCTTTTGGTAAAAGATAATTAAATATTGAATGCCTTAATTTTGCGGAAGCATGAATGATAACGATAAGAGGAACGAGTATACCTGTTTGGTATACATATTGCAGGAACTCTGGGTAGGTATTCTTGAAAGTAATGATTCATCGCCTCGCATGTGCTTAGATTCCGAAGATGGATGTAATACCTAAGTGTATCCTAAAGAAAAATCACTACCCTAAGGTGTACAAATTTTACTTGTAAAGGAACTAACACCTAAACCTAGTGTTGTATGTCCTAAAACAGGTGGATGTAACACCTAAGTGTATCCTGAAGAAAATCACTACCCTGAGGTGTACGGATTTTACTTGTAAAGGAACTAACACCTAAACCTAGTGTTGTATGTCCTAAAAGGGGTGGATGTAACACCTAAGTGTATCCTGAAGAAAATCACTATCCTAAGGTGTACGAATTTTATTTGTAAAGGAACTAACACCTAAACCTAGTGTTGTATGTCCTAAAATGGGTGGATGTAACACCTAAGTGTATCCTGAATCAAATCACTACCATAAGGTGTACGGATTTTACTTGTAAAGGAACTAACACCTAAACCTAGTGTTGTATGTCCTAAAATGGGTGGATGTAACACCTAAGTGTGTATATCCTGAAGAAAAAACACTGCCCTAAGGTGTACGGATTTGTAAGGAAATCTTAAGATCCACTGGGGAAGGAAAACGAATGCCCCATCTTTTACTGACAATTTTGCTGTGGATGTGGTTTACTGACCCAATTGCTGAGGAGATGTGTTAAACTGCTTTTCTCGTAATTAGGATACCAAAAGATGTATTCTTTGAGAAGAAACTTTCGAACCTGTTTTTATGAATGCATGCTTGGGATAATGCAATGATTGTTTTTACCGCCTAAGAATGCAAGGCTAATGCAAATGAAATGTCTGATTAGATGCATGAAATGAATGCATGCTTGGGATAATGCAATGATTGTTTTTAACGCCTAAGAATGCAAGGCTAATGCAAATGAAATGTCTGATTAGATGCATGAAATGAATGCATGCATGACACTACTGTATTCAAATAAAAGTTGATTTTTAAGGGTAAGTGGACTGGACTTTGTGCGGTGCCAATGAATTTTGGGGCTTTGAGGTTTTTTTCAACGATGAGTGGACTTTGAAGGTGTGCCAACAATGATTTTGGATGTTGAGTGGGTGCCAATAATGACTGGACTTTGAGTGGTGTGCCGGTAATGATTGGACTTTGAGTGGGTGCCAATAATGATTGGAATTTGAGTGGGTGCCAATAATGATTGGACTTTGAAGGATTGTCAATACAAGGTTAGGTTCTTGATTGCGGATGTTTGATTTGGCTACTTGGTTTTTCTGGGTTATTGGATTTGTTGGTATGGGGCATACCAGATGCTGGAATGAAATGATATGATTAATGCTTGATGACTATTTACATGAATGAAATGACATGACTAATGCATGACGATTATTTGCATGAATGAAATGACATGACTAATGCATGACGATTATTTGCATGAATGAAATGACATGACTAATGCATGACGATTATTAGTGCCCTTATGGTAGGTGGTGAATGATTGGAGATGATATCATGGCTTTTTGTGGGATGGTGGCTTGAAGTTAGTCCCCGACACAAATTCCGGACCCAATGGTTGTAGATATTCGTCTGACTTTGCTTGAGTAGCTTGGAGGTATAGGGAGAACCTGCCCCTGTGCATCCTGTCTTGCCCCAGTCTGTTGGGCATTTGAAGCATTTTGCCTCTTTTCATTGACTTTTGGCCAACTTACTGATATTGGTTCTCCCTTTCTGAGAGGTTTGCCCCTAGATTAACTCATTCTTGAACATGTTTAGCTGGGCCAACAGGATCTTCAGGTGATCTGTCCTTGATTAGGAGCGTCTTGAGCTGATTTGTTTGGTCCTTGATTTGATACCCTTTGACATGATCTGACCTTGGGGTGCTTTATTCGTGCTGAATGACTTTTCTAGGGAATGTGCCCCATGGTTAAATGAAGTCCCGAGATAGTTGCCCCAGATTAGTCCAAGGTTCTTCTTGATTGCTCGGTAACGGCCCAGAGTTGGAACTTCCTTATTATTAAGTGCAGACTTGCAGATAAACATGTTTGCTTGAAATAGTAATTCTAATTCAATTTTAATGCAAGTTTTGAAATTGAAATTGATATGGTATTTATGTACAATGGACGTATATCGTGGAAGATGGTGTGAGAGTATGATATTAACAAAAGATTTTTGGGAGTCAGGTTAATGCAACCTTGCTACAGTATGCTTTCAAGATAAACCTTGCTTCAATTAGGTCTTTTGAGGATTGTAACGTGGCCTGGTTCACGGTTTCTGAATAAAAGGATATAAGGCTCAAAGTTTAATTTTAACCCATCCCATTCTTCGTGATGATCTTCAGTCCTACGTTCAATTAACTCTACTCATGTATTCAAGTCCCAAGAGATTTTTGGAAGTTATGATGGCTCGGGAACCAAGGATGTGTGTCCCTTTTGGTATGACAGTCACATTGGCCTTTTTGTTTTGGTCACATGATTTTGTTTTATTGTGAATCTTGATGACATTCGCTTTTTGCATTTTTTTTCATTTTTTCAATCCCTAACTTTTGCCTAGACTACTCTTTTGTGTTTTTAGTCTAGCGGGATACCCTAATTTTTGCCTAAGCCATTTTGAGGTTTGGACTTAGCGGGCTTTTCTTATTTTCATCTCTTTTTTTTTTATGGCGAATTGTGACTGCCTTGATAATGGGTGATGAGGAACACCTTATTGATTTTTGCTTTTCTCTTGAAACTCGAACGCATGGTCGAATTAATTGAACACTACCCTGCCCCAGGTTAAGATCGCGGGTTTTTTCGTATAGAAAGAGACACCAACTTCTAGGCTCAAAGGGGGTGACTACGGATTATCCCCCTTATTTCTCCGGTGTTTGGGGATTTGAAACAATGCCTTACATCATCAGCAAAGTTTTATTCGAAAGCATACTGTAGCAGTTTAGTTATTTCGTTTTTCATCATCCTCTCTCCAATCTTTGTTCAAACAGAAATGATAAAGAAAGAAGTGAAATGAGAAGTATTGATAATTTTTTTTCCTTTTGTGAAGTAGAAGAGAGAAAATTGAATGGACATGAAAGACTGGATTCAAAACATGCATTATTATTTCATTAAGATTAACATTTCAAACAAACAAAGTTTAACTGTAAGTAAATACTTAGCAAACAGGGAAAATACAAAAAGGAAACAACCTAAATGATAATTTTTATAGATTGATTCAATCCTTGAATTCTTCAACTGGCATCCACAGATGGATCTATGTGACCGGGCAATGGATTATCGTTCACGGTTAGGCTCTCCCTCTTCCTTAAAGGTCAACAGTTTCTGATCAATGAGCTCTTGAACCTTGTATTTAAAGGCTATGCAATTGTCCACGGTATGTCCTTCTGCCCCCTCATGAAACTCGCATTTTGCTTCCGAGTTATACCAAGCTGGAAATGGTGCAGTCATGGGCTTCAGGGCCCTAGGGGTTACCATTCTATTGTGTACCAAATAAGGAAGAAGCTGACTGTATGGCACAGGAATCAGATCAAAGACCTTTTTAGCTCGCTGCTGAGTCTGTTGTACTTGTTGAGCTTTTTGTGGCACGAGATTCACAGGCATTTGGAAAGAGTACCCTTGAGGTTGCTGGTGTTGTACTGCTGCAGCATATGGGTACTGGAGGTATGGGATTTGAGTTGATACTGTCAGACCCCGTTTTGAAGTAACAACATTAGCCTCATCTTCCTTCTTCTTTACAAAGCTACTTATAGGTTTTACTGGGTTGCCTTGGCTTCCAATAGTGGCTTGGATCTTTCCATTCTTGAGTCCACTTTCAATTCTTTCCCCTATCTTGACCAAGTCGGAGAAACTAGATGAGACGCTACCAATCATCCTTTCAAAGTATGCCCCTTGCAGGGCATTTGTGAACATATCCACAAGTTTTGTCTCTAGGAGTGGAGGACGTACTTGTGCAGCCAACTCTCTCCATCTTTGGGCATACACTTTGAAAGATTCAGCCTCCTTCTGAGTCATGTTCTGCAATTGGGTGCGATTGGGAGCCATATCCAAGTTATACTGATATTGCTTGATGAAGGCATTGGCCAAGTCTCTCCATGATCGAACACTTCTTGCTTCTAGTTGCATATACCAATTGAGGGATGCCCCTGCAAGACTATCTTGAAAGCAGTGAATCATTAGCTTGTCATCATTGGCGTAAGACGCCATCTTTCTACTATACATGATCAAATGGTTCATTGGACAACTCAAACCCATGTACTTCTCAAATTCTGGGACTTTAAACTTTGGAGGCAATACCAAGTCAGGCACTAAGCACATGTCAGCAAAGTCTAGTGAATCATTATCACCCTCTATTGTTTTCAACCGGTCCTCAATAGCTTTGAACTTCATCTTTGCTTCCTCCAGCTGAGGAAAAGCAAAATCAAGTTTTGGTTCACCACCTTGTATCTCAGGACCTAGGTAAGCTTCTTTAGGGTCCTCTTGAACTTCTTGAGATGGAACAGGTCTTTGCTGAACTAAAGTTGCCCCTGTATGATTTCCCGTGCTGTTAGCCGGTGGCGGAACAAAGGTAACCCCATCAGCAAGAGGCACATAACCTGGTGGTGTATACCCAGGAGGTAAACCAAACGCCGGCCACACCAAATTTGCAGGTTCAACAGTCGCTGTGTCTTCAATCACAAGTGGTGGTGGTGGTGATGGCTGATTTCGATTAGCCAACATCTCAAGGACCTGATCCATCTTTGCGGCCAACTGGGCTACCTCACCCTTCAAGTCGTTATGTTGTTCTTGCCAATTTTCCATGATGAATCTAGAGGCGCTTCTTGTCCAATGTTGGTGTCGGGGATGAAGCTGTTGATGTGAACGAGTGAGGATGAGACAATGATTTTTTGTATGAATGGAAATGCATGCGAAAGGTTTTTTATGCTTTATCAATTTTTATGCAAATGTTATGCAAAAATATTTTTGTATGAATGAATGCATGAGTGCATGGATGTAGCAGATTCTGTCACAGCGACGCAATGGTTTAATTATCATTTCTGAGGTCAAAAGGCTCAAAGTTACCTGCAACCCATCCCTCTCGCATGTTGTTCTAGGTTTGATGAGGTGCCTAAAATCACGGATTTCCCTTTGGAAACAATGTCGCTGTTGCAAAAGCTCACGGCAAATGTCTCCAAAAGAAAACCTCATTTAGGTGAAGTCACGGCGTCAATCAGGAGGGTCAACGCAACGCAACCTCGACTCGGGTTCTAAGCAGAGGTTCCTAGTAACACGTTTCCGGGTTCTAGACTGGTCAAAAGGTCCCTAAGGTCACGGATCCAACAAGGAAACATCGACTCTTACGAGTCATACGTCAGGAAGGCCGACATTTCCAAGAGAGTCTACCTTAGGTGGGGTTTTCATGCCAACTCTCACGAGTCATACGTCAGGGAGGCCAGCATGAGAAACCCCTAATTTAGCTTAAGTTTTCCTCAAGCTCGGGTGTAGAGCTTCACACAGTAACCAAGCCACAAAGGAAAAAGAAAAAAGGAGTAGAAGAAGCAGCCAGCAGATAATATCCAAATAAGCAATAAATATAAAAAGATAGAGCAGATAAAGCAAACCTGGAGCGGCAGACAAACAAAATACCCCTAAACTAGGCTTAACTCTCAAGAGTCCCCAGTGAAGTTGTAATATCCCAACTCCTAAAATTATCTAACTAATTTTAGATAGAGGTTATCTATTAAAAATTAGAATCATTTGGAAGTGGTTAATTAATTAAACCGTGGAAGTAAGTGTATTATGTGTAAATTGGTAATTTTAATTAAGTCTAAGCTACACAAATAGTACCTTAATCCAACTCTTGAGATTAATTAACATAAGCAAATTCAAAACTCCCTCCACTCTTCCCTCTCTCTCACGTGTCTCTCTCTCACTCTTGCAACCATGACTCATTTTTCCACTCACACTTACCCACTAGTTAAGCATGCAAACAAGCCTTCCAATTCATTTTCCTAAGTTGCAGAAACTCAGCAACTACTCCTCCCTCTTTCTCTTCTCCACGCCAAACACAACAACAACATAATCCAACTTTTCCAATTTTCTTAAACTCAAGATTTTGGCAATATCTCCTATACCCATTCAAACAAACAGGGATTCCTCACATGCATTTACATCAGAAGTGATATCTCTGTAGCCACTACAGAATCATCAAGCACCCAAGGCCTCACATGATACTAAACAACAACAACCTCAATCTCACCAAAAACAAACCAATAGCATAACATGCACCCACAAATCAAACAATTTCGTGTACTGTTCCTAGCTCAGAAACTCAACTATATAAACCCCTCAAACCTCTGAAGTTCCATCATCAAACAATTCAAGTTCATAGAGCTAAGCATAAGGGTCCAAGAGTTCAAATTTTCCAAATTCTGGTCTGGGGTTCGTGGGGCAGTTTAGAAGGTTGCAGTAGCTGCTGTAGGAGCCCAGAAGCAAGGATAAAGCTTCATCTCAGGTGGGTTCATAGGTTAGTTAGTTAGTTTTCCCAAAATCATGAAACTTTGCATGTTAACTTAGGAATTAGGGAAATGTTGTGTGAGCGGAATTAACTCCCAAATTCCTCTCCATTCTGTCTTATATTATACATATAATGTGACTGCATAACTTGGAATGAGGATTGTAGTTGTTAAATTTGAGTAAAATGGATTTTTCGCAAAACAGGGTACATTCTGTAGGAACTCGCCACAGCGTGTTGCTGGCGAAGTTCATGGCGAGCTGGGTTTTCTGGGCTGATGAAACTCACCATGGCGAGCTGTTGCTCGCCGGGCGAGTTGATTTAGGCCAGGACCTATAATCTCGCCGTGGCGAGTTGGAACACGCCGTAGCGAGCTCATACAGGACATACCTATCAAACTCGCCCTGGCGAGTGATAACACGCTGAGCGAGTTTGACAATACAGAACTGAAATTTCAGAATTTTTCCAAGAAAACTTGTACACTCATTTTATGTCCTCACCTGGGTTATATATCTTGCAGTAGCATGAATTGTATAATGTTAGACAGTATGTTAATCGCAGATAATCTTTAGGGTACAACTTAGAGATTATAGGAATGTATGCTCCCCGGGACTTGGTAAATCATGGTAGAATCAATCAATTAGTATCAGTCAGTTCAGCTGCGATTTATGTCGCTTTATGGACTCCCAATGGGACAATCCATTAGGTTATGATTATGTGAGCTGCATGCCGTGACCGAATCGGTTGTCGGATATGGCAGGCCTCTGAGACATGCTCACCTCAGAGTGTCCTTGTGTTAAAACGAATAAGATATTTCTCTGTGTTACACCTTTACTTTATGTTATGTATTATATTATGTTTATTAGCATGTTATGACTGATTAGGTTACCCCGGTGTAGTCACCTCTAAGAGGGTAGTAGGACTCACTGAGGCTTAGTAGTCTCACCCCACTCCAAACAATTTTTTTCAGATAAGCAGTTTGGCTAAAGGTACGCTATTGATGTGCTCGTGGCTTTGCTGGGGATCGCATTTATTTCATGCTTTCTAGTTTCCTTTCTGTTGTTGTAATTCCAATAAATTCTGTTGTATCGTGGTTTTGTTATCTTGCTTCCGTTGTTTCTGTATCTATTGTGTATTTCGCACCTGCGTGTGCCTGAATTTCCCAATTGTAATAATAATGACTCAGTACCAGTAATAATATTCTGCGTTTTATTCTAGACTTAGACGTGGGGTGTTATAGAAGTCGCCAGCTGTAGCGGGCTGGAAAATTCCCATTGTAATGCAATGAAGTCGCCACCGATTTTTATTTATCCCAAAGAGAGGGAAAGGAAAATATCGAAAAAAACCTTGAGGTTGACATGGTTAAAGAACCATGGCGGGTTCGGGAGTTGGTTATGCGAGAGGAAGGTGTTAACACCCCTCGCATCCATCGTACTCGATGGGAACCATTTAAGGGTTATAGTTTGCGCGGTTTCAAATTAAATGCTCTAATGTTGGCTAGTTTTCTACTTCGTTTCCAATTTAGACAAAAAAAGGTTTTTTATTAACGAGTTTGACGGTTGTAGGAGCCCGCTCCTACGTATTCCCTGGTGCAATGGGAAATTCAAAACTCACGTAGTTCTGTTAAAAAAAGTTTGTGTGGTTGGTTGATTTTAACGGGTAACGTTTATTTCGTATTCCGCTGATACAACGACGCTTGTATGCTCTAATCAAGGGCTTAAGCTGTGTGTGTATCAGAGGAGTAGATAAAACGTGTATCCATTGTAAAAAGAGTTGAATAACGGATGTTGCTTATTTCGCATTCCGCTGATACAACATTGCTTGTATGCTCTTAAGAGAGGCTTAAGCGTGTATGTGTCAGAGGAATGGATAAATCGTATATCCATGTTTTCTGAAAAAGGTTTAAGTGTGTTGGATTAATTTTAACGCTATGATGAGGATGATTCAGTGCCACGAGTCATACATCAGGGGCCTAAACCATCCAGGGGGTGAGAAAGTCATACGTCAGACTCCCCCCTTTTTCATCGTTTAATTATTATGAAAAAGTTCAATTTAGTTTATTAGAATGAGGATGATTTGGTGCCACGAGTCATACGTCAGGGGCCCAAATCATCCGGGGGTGAGAAAGTCATACGTCAGACTCCCCCCTTTTCATCCATTGAAAATACTTTTGTGTGGCGAATAAAGAAATAAACCAAGCAGTCCAATAATAGAAAAATAGATGAGAGGTATAGAAGTTGAGAGATTAGATCAATGTAGGTGACATAATAAATATAAAGCATGACAAATGAATAAATATGCATGAATGCAATTAGGTAAATAAAGTGCATGAATAAATACGAGACAATTAAATATGCATGAATGCAATTAGGTAAATAAAGTGCATGAATAAATATGAGACAATTAAATATGCATGAATGCAACAAGCATGCGTAGATATGATGCATAATTAAATAAATAAAAAAAATGCACAAGCTAAAGTAGCGGACAATGAATTAAATAACATAAACATGCTAAATTATATCAATGCAAGATAAAAGGAGTTAGAAATATTAGAGGTACTGTTCGTGAGCTATTAGCATAAGCAAAATGATTAAAGAAACTTAAAGAATCAAGTTAATCTCAATTAAGTAATTAAACACATAAGCTAACAAGCTAGAAGTGATTAAATGAATAAGCTAAAAGAATGAATACTCAAATCTGGAAATTACTAAGATGTAAGCAAAGAAAAATGGTTCAGTAAGCTAAAAAGCTCAAGCTCCAAATAAGTGCTTATGAAAATAAGCTAAAAAGTGATTAAGTTAAAAAGGGATTATGAAAATAAGTCAAACATGGAAAATTACAGAAGCTGGAATTTAAATTAATCTTGTGCAGAATATTGATCCAAATAAGCTAGAGAGCTTTTGGTCCAAATAAGCACTTATTGGATTAAGTTAAAAAAAGTGATCAAATAAGCTAAAACGCTAGAAACTAAACTAAAAGCTAAAGTAATGCTAAAATAATTGGAAACAAAAATTTAAGCATAACAAAGTGATTAAAGTAGCCTAAATAAGCTATTAATCACTTAAGTGCTTTTGAAAATAAGCTCAAAATCAATTAAAATTAATTCTGGGAGGGGGGTGCAGAACATAAAACGAAATGGAAAGGGGGTGCGAATAACAGTTCTGGGCGGCCAGGCACAAGCCCAGTGCTCAGTCAACAGAAAAAATGAAGGTCAAACAAAAATGATTATGTGTGGCGCGGCTACATCATGCCATGCACCTTCAGCCATCACCACCATCAGATCTCATTTAAATGAAATCTGACGGCTCCGTTTTAATCAGCATCAAACGAACAGGATTAAAAGGATTTAAAAGAAACGATCGGACGGCTATGGTGCGATCTGGGTTTGTGAAGATGATCTTCATCTTCAACCTCAGTCCGGCCACCGTCATCGCCGGTCCGTCAAGGCGGCGCCACATATTTTTATGTGGGGCAAAATTAGGGTATGAGAGCTGCCCCTATTTAATTATCTTAGACCTTAAGAATGAGAATGACCTCGGTATTCATATTCTTTTGGTAAAAGATAATTAAATATAGAATGCCTTAATTTTGCGGAAGCATGAATGATAACGATAAGAGGAACGAGTATACCTGTTTGGTATACTTATTGCAGGAACTCTGGGTAGGTATTCTTGAAAGTAATGATTCATCGCCTCGCATGTGCTTAGATTCCGAAGATGGATGTAATACCTAAGTGTATCCTAAAGAAAAATCACTACCCTAAGGTGTACAGATTTTACTTGTAAAGGAACTAACACCTAAACCTAGTGTTGTATGTCCTAAAACGGGTGGATGTAACACCTAAGTGTATCCTGAAGAAAATCACTACCCTGAGGTGTACGGATTTTACTTGTAAAGGAACTAACACTTAAACCTAGTGTTGTATGTCCTAAAAGGGGTGGATGTAACACCTAAGTGTATCATGAAGAAAATCACTATCCTAAGGTGTACGGATTTTATTTGTAAAGGAACTAACACCTAAACCTAGTGTTGTATGTCCTAAAATGGGTGGATGTAACACCTAAGTGTATCCTGAAGCAAATCACTACCATAAGGTGTACGGATTTTACTTGTAAAGGAACTAACACCTAAACCTAGTGTTGTATGTCCTAAAATGGGTGGATGTAACACCTAAGTGTGTATATCCTGAAGAAAAAACACTACCCTAAGGTGTACGGATTTGTAAGGAAATCTTAAGATCCACTGGGGAAGGAAAACGAATGCCCCATCTTTTACTGACAATTTTGCTGTGGATGTGGTTTACTGACCCAATTGCTGAGGAGATGTGTTAAACTGCTTTTCTCGTAATTAGGATACCAAAAGATGTATTCTTTGAGAAGAAACTTTCGAACCTGTTTTTATGAATGCATGCTTGGGATAATGCAATGATTGTTTTTAACGCCTAAGAATGCAAGGCTAATGCAAATGAAATGTCTGATTAGATGCATGAAATGAATGCATGCTTGGGATAATGCAATTATTGTTTTTACCGCCTAAGAATGCAAGGCTAATGCAAATGAAATGTCTGATTAGATGCATGAAATGAATGCATGCATGGTACTACTGTATTCAAATAAAAGTTGATTTTTAAGGGTAAGTGGACTGGACTTTGTGCGGTGCCAATGAATTTTGGGGCTTTGAGGTTTTTTTCAACGATGAGTGGACTTTGAAGGTGTGCCAACAATGATTTTGGACGTTGAGTGGGTGCCAATAATGACTGGACTTTGAGTGGTGTGCCGGTAATGATTGGACTTTGAGTGGGTGCCAATAATGATTGGACTTTGAGTGGGTGCCAATAATGATTGGACTTTGAAGGATTGTCAATACAAGGTTAGGTTCTTGATTGCGGATGTTTGATTTGGCTACTTGGTTTTTCTGGGTTATTGGATTTGTTGGTATGGGGCATACCAGATGCTGGAATGAAATGATATGATTAATGCTTGATGACTATTTACATGAATGAAATGACATGACTAATGCATGACGATTATTTTCATGAATGAAATGTCATGAATAATGCATGACGATTATTTGCATGAATGAAATGACATGACTAATGCATGACGATTATTAGTGCCCCTATGGTAGGTGGTGAATGATTGGAGATGATATCATGGCTTTTTGTGGGATGGTGGCTTGAAGTTAGTCCCCGACACAAATTCCGGACCCAATGGTTGTAGATATTCGTCTGACTTTGCTTGAGTAGCTTGGAGGTATAGGGAGAACCTGCCCCTGTGCATCCTGTCTTGCCCCAGTCTGTTGGGCATTTGAAGCATTTTGCTTCTTTTCCTTGACTTTTGGCCAACTTACTGATATTGGTTCTCCCTTTCTGAGAGGTTTGCCCCTAGATTAACTCATTCTTGAACATGTTTAGCTGGGCCAACGGGATCTTCAGGTGATCTGTCCTTGATTAGGAGCGTCTTGAGCTGATTTGTTTGGTCCTTGATTTGATACCCTTTGACATGATCTGACCTTGGGGTGCTTTATTCGTGCTGAATGACTTTTCTAGGGAATGTGCCCCATGGTTAAATGAAGTCCCGAGATAGTTGCCCCAGATTAGTCAAAGGTTCTTCTTGATTGCTCGGTAACGGCCCAGAGTTGGAACTTCCTTATTATTAAGTGCAGACTTGCAGATAAACATGTTTGCTTGAAATAGTAATTCTAATTCAATTTTAATGCAAGTTTTGAAATTGAAATTGATATGGTATTTATTTACAATGGATGTATATCGTGGAAGATGGTGTGATTGTATGATATTAACAAAAGATTTTTGGGAGTCAGGTTAACGCAACCTTGCTACAGTATGCTTTCAAGATAAACCTTGCTTCAATTAGGTCTTTTGAGGATTGTAACGTGGCCTGGTTCACGGTTTCTGAATAAAAGGATATAAGGCTCAAAGTTTAATTTTAACCCATCCCATTCTTCGTGATGATCTTCAGTCCTACGTTCAATTAACTCTACTCATGTATTCAAGTCCCAAGAGATTTTTGGAAGTTATGATGGCTCGGGAACCAAGGATGTGTGTCCCTTTTGGTATGGCAGTCACATTGGCCTTTTTGTTTTGGTCACATGATTTTGTTTTATTGTGAATCTTGGTGACATTCGCTTTTTGCATTTTTTTTCATTTTTTCAATCCGTAACTTTTGCCTAGACTACTCTTTTGTGTTTTTAGTCTAGCGGGATACCCTAATTTTTGCCTAAGCCATTTTGAGGTTTGGACTTAGCGGGCTTTTCTTATTTTCATCTCTTTTTTTTTGTATGGCGAATTGTGACTGCCTTGATAATGGGTGATGAGGATCTGTCTTCTTGATTGGCAAATGTGGTTTTACCGTTGGGTCGATTCTGTATTCTTCTAGCTCACTTAATTACTCATCATAGTAATCTTCCATTGTAATTCCCAACGTATCTTTGAACCACTCCTCGAATTGTTTTAGCTTCTCATCATCGTATACGTGCCCTGTTTTCATGTCCTTTATCGCTTTGTATTTCTCCTTTGGATTGTCCACCGTGTTACCTGCAATATCTTTAGAAACATGAGTGCTTACCAGTTTTGAGAGTTGACCAATCTGGGTTTCAAGACTTTTTATCGTCGCCCCCTGGTTGGCTACTGTCGTCTGGATGTTTTCAAAGTTAGTCTTGCTCATGTTAGCAAATTTATTGAGTAACTCTTCCAATGGAGATGGCTTTCATGGTTGAGATGAAGCTTGAGCCTGGTTCCCTGTCTGGTCCCATCGTAAATTTGGGTGTTTGCTCCAACCTGGGTTGTAGTTGTTCCCCATGTAATTTACCGGCTCCTCGCTTCCTCCTGGTAAACATTGCCCATTAGGGTGATCTTCTAGGCAGAAGTCGCAAACTCCTTCCACCTGTTTAACGCTAGCTTCCTTCACGCTTTCTCCTTATCAGCAAGTTGCCTCCTTAGTAACTCGATCTCTACTTTGTAGGCAATCTCCTGGTCCACCTTAAGAACTCCAGGAGTCTTTTCAGCTCTATCATGGCTCGTGTTGTATTCATTCTGGCACATCTACTCAACCAGATCCTTAGTCTCTGCATAGGTCTTTACTTTGATGGACCCACCAGCTGAGGCATCTAGTATCATCCTATGTTGCATTTTCATACCAGCAGTGAATAGTTGCATCTGCTCCATAGCACTAATGTTGTGGTTAGGACACCTTCTCATAAGCAGCTTGAATCGTTCATAAGCTTCGCACAGTGTTTCAGATTCATGCTGTTTGAAACTTAGAATCTCAGATTTCCTTTTCTAGAATAGTGTGTGTGTGAAGAATCTTTCCAGGAACTTGTCTTCAAGCTCCTTCCATGTTGCAATCGTTCCCTTTGGCAAGCATTGAAGCCAATCTTTAGCTGGACCTGTAAGAGAAAAAGCAAACAAACGCAGCTTCTTCTGGTCATCAGTAACACTTTTCGGCACCTTCTTGATCTGACATGTCTCTGAAAACTTTGCAAGATGATCCCAAGGATCATTGTTGGCACGTCCATCGAACTGGTTCTCTCGCAAACCTGTAAGAACATTGCCTTTAATATCAAAGTTAGCTGGATTCGCCGGCTGGAATCCCAGTGAGATCTGATCTGTGTCAGTCCTTTTGCAGTAGTCTCCCATTTTAATTCATTGCTCGTCCCCCATGGCTTTGGTGGCAGGCTCTTCTTTTATCTTGAGATTACTGGATTCTGCAAGCCTTTGTGCTTGCCTTCTTTTCCAAAGCGTTCTTTCTGGTTCAGGGTCGTACTCAAACTCTAGGATACCTGTTATCAAGCACAACAAATGAATACCTTCAGTAGCACTGGAAAATTAAATGGTAAAACTATTTTTGGTTTGTCTCATGTGTCTTTGTTACTATGAAAATTCCTAGGTAAGTGAGGTGGATCACAACGGATCGCTTAAATACCAAGACTTATCCTTAGCCAGAACTTTCACAGATCAAATTCCACAATCATCAACAAGATTTTTTTGATTTTTTAATTTTTTTTGTATTTTTGAAATTTTTTTTGACAAACTTAAATAAATCTAGTAATGCTTTGTAAACACAATCCCCGGCAACGGCGCCAAAAACTTGACTACGGTCTGGCAAGTGCACCAGTCTGTCGTCGAGTAATAATTCACACTCTAGGTGTCTAGAATGAGTTCGTATCCACAGGGATCGTGCCGAAGCTTCACTAGCGTTATTTAAGTTTGTGATAGTTTGCATTCGCTTTGGTTTTTGAAAAGGTTTTTATAAAATAAGCGTAACGCTTGCAGAAATATAAATAACAGAATGTATAAATAATAGATTAAGAAACATAGAGGCTAGGTATGGTGGTTGGACTCCCTCCCTTCTTCATATTTGGCATGACCAGTGTATAACATAGTTCTTTAGATTATGTTCGGCGGTGAATTATCCTTGTTGTAGTAATACCTTACTATTACACTATGTCTATTAAAGTTTCCCTACGTTAACAACTAAGGTACCTACGAGAGCCTAACCTCGATGTGTCACATACCTTAATTACTAAGTGAGTTGTTTATAAACACCCATTATAACCTTCACCAATTAACCTCTAGGTCCTAGTATCGGGCTGTTCATCTTCTAAGTGCTCAGATCACACCTAGTGTATGATTCCTCCTCTAACCGCTCAGTTCACGACTAGTTCAAGATGTTACCGTCTCTATACACCTAGGATTATTTACTACGAGTTCCGGACCATACCAAGTCAAAACCTGATATCAATTCTATGGGCGCTCCCGCTTATCCGGCCAGATTACGAGAATACGTTATTAAAGTGCACGAAAGTAAATAACAAACATAATTACTGAATATCATTTATTATAACTTAGACTCAATCACAAACTCCAAATATTCATAGGGGAGTTCATCTTCTCCACCACAACCTAAGGCATAAATAATAAAGACTACATATTTAAATTACATAAATTATAACCTAAATACAAAAGCCTAAAGAAATCATACCTTGCCGAGTTAGTTTTCCCGTAAGGGGAGAAAACTATGCCCAATAGAGCTCCTCTGAACCTCTCCTTATAGTAGAGAGTGTTCTACTATTTCTGAATGATTTTAACAATGAATGGGAGGCTCTATTTATAGTTTTCGTAATGGGCCTCAGCAAGGCATCGCAGTACGATGAAGCCATCGTGCTGCGATGTGAAGATTCAGTTCAATTTTATCACTGATCCTGTGCATTTCATCAGCTTGGGCGCCAAGTTACTCCATCGTGCTGCGATAGCACACATCGTGTTGCGATGGACAGATTCTCTTCAGATTTATTGCTTCTGATTTCTTGGCGAACAAGCAGTTCCCATCGTGGCACGATGGGAGCCATCGTGCTGCGATGGAATGCTGATTTTCTTCACTTTTTGGGTTTTTTCTTGTCTTTTTGCATCTTGGACTCTGTCTTGATGCTTTTTCTTGCTTTTGTAGGTTTTCCTTCGTATTTGGGCCTGTCTTGGTCATTTTACTACTAATAATAATACTAAAAATGACGTAGAACTTCCTGTCATCAGGAACCCGCTCCTACGTATTCCCGAGAGTGCATTGGGAAATTCAAAGCTAACGTAGTTCTGCTAAAATATGTTTATGTGTCTGTTTGTTTTTAGCGTTTAACATTTATTTTGTATTCCGTTGATACAACAATGCTTGTATGTTCTGAAAAGAAGCTTAAGCCTTGTATGTGTCAGAGGAATAGATATAAAACGTATATCTATGTTTAAGAAAAGAGGATTGTTAACGGACGATGCTTATTTCGCATTCCGCTGATACAACAGTGCTTGTATGCTCTTTAAAAGGCTAAAGCGTGTATTTGTAAGAGGAATGGAAAAAGCGTACATCCATGTCTGAAAAAGCGTACATTTATTTCATATTCCCCTCATAGGAATTGTTGAGCTAGCTTATATGCTTACTGATATATATATATATATATATATATATATATATATATATATATATATATATATATATATGTGAGAATATGGCAAGGGGTAGGGAAGGTAAACTTAACCCTTCAAAAGAAACGAGTTCCTAAAAATTGGGTAATCTAAAAAGATCCCTAAAAATATTTTAAATTAAATAATCAATTCTAGTGAATAATCGGACCGTCAACCCGAAAAAAAGTCTATGTACCATCAACTTCCTTCATAAGTAATAACGACTTTTTCAAGCCAAATAGTGTGAAATCAATTATGAGGATTGATACAGATATTGAGATAGTACCGACATAGTATTGGTAAATCTAATAACTTTAAAAACAACAGATCTCAACAGAAGTGAAAAATTAAAAAAAAACAAAACAAAAAACAATAAAATTCAAAAACGCCATCTTGGAATCGGATAAACAAACAACAATCACCAACAGGCAAACGACTCAGTCTAGCATGAGAAAGTAAATAGGTCTCCAACCATGGGTAAGCTAAAAGGGTTATTTTTAGCCGTTGGATAATGAAGTTCTATGATTGTTATCATACAATACTAACACTGAATATTTTTTTAGTTCATTTTCACTGATATATCATTGTTGAAGATCTTGGTCTTTCTTTTCTCACCAAACAACCCATATTTGCAGAAATTAGTGACAAGAAATATCTTAATTTGTCATCTTAATCATGTGGTGATTTTATATGTGAGACATTATTTGGTTGATTCAAAATAATTTGGAAATAATCTTAGGTTATGATCTAGGAATAATCTCACAATGAGAAAAAATGAAAAAAAATCAATAAAGAAATTTGGAAGCCAAGACATGCTCCAGATCTAATACCCTTCATGAGTTTTAGTTCTAATACCTTATTCTTTTGTTGGTAGTTTGCAGGTCTGTCAGTTGTTTATTGTTGTTTGCAAAACACTCATTTACAAGCAAATTCAAAATCTACATTTTATAAAAAAAATCAAAATCTGCAATTTTAATTAAAGAAAAAGAAATCTTCAATCACATATCCACTTAAAGTTTTCTTAAAAATCATTGAAATTTGTAAGGGTTTTACTCCATTAGAGTTTTGTGTTGTTGCAGCAAGAATGAGAGAGTGAGAAGAATGGGTGAGAGAGGAGAGAGAAGAAAAATTGATAAGGTGTGGACAAGTGTATGGTGTGCTTGCTGCTTTTTCACTTGCCCATCATGGGAGACTTATAATACTTACCCATGCTAGAAGGCGCCCAGGCAAAGAAGCATTCACCAATGATATGGTGGTGGCATATGATCAATTGCATGCATTAGATCAAGGATACCGTTTTGGCATATTGAGTTCTCACAAAACGCCAATTGCATATTAAATTTAATTCACCATCAAAGAACATGTTTGCATGGCTTTCTCGTCCATCAAAGAACATCATTAGTGCTCTTTCAATTTAATAAAGGCCAATGATTCATAAAAGAAGAATGAGTTCTAATGACCATCAAAAAATTTATATGAAATATTAGTTAAGGTCAATTGATCAATTTAAAGAGCTATAAAGATAAACACAACAGATAAATACACCTAAGAGACATTTAACAATAATTATAACTTTAAGAATGGGAATTTTTCACACTATAAAGTCATGATTTAAATTTTATTTCTACATACAAACGTCAAAGAAAATATGGCAGAAATTCTAAAGTTTATTTATGTTATGATTACTTTCCTGTTCATGTGTATCATTATAACTAATGGTAATCTAAGTCTATATTCTCAAAATAAAAAATTATATTTCTTCTTTATCTTATTTTTCTTTTATTTAAATATTTTTTCTTTATCTTATGTACAATATTGTATATATTATTAACATTCATTTTTCATATTTGATGTCATAGGAATTTATTTATGCGAACATGATGAAGAATGTCCTGAAAATGAGTGTCTCTATCATGAACATTCACGTTGCATATGGGGTGTTTGCCGATGTGTGTAATGGTATGGTAGTTATGAAGTTCAAAAATAATTATATGGTACTTTTAAGAATATGTTGTTTCAAAGTGAAAAAATATTAATAAGTTGTAATTGCGTGAGACTTTGTTACGTTGCAATTTCGCCAAGTAAAAATTACAGATTTTAGTAATAAATTATTGCAGATTTTGTAGTAAGATATTATTGTTAGTTTATTTTTTTTAGTTTTATTTATTATTTGAAGATTCTGCTTAATTTTATTTATTGTGTGAAGATATTTTGTTATTGTATTCCCAGCATAATATATTAATAAGGACTCATTTGAACAGTTTATGCGAAACAGTTTATGCGAAACAGTTTATGCAAATAAATAAACTTATACGTAACATTTTAAGGTTTTCAAGGTAATTTATGCAAGAAGAACTTACTAAAATACAATTTTGTAGTGAAAATTTATTAATTAATATAAAATATTTATTTATTTTTATAGCCTATTTCTATATGCTCAAAAATAAGACAAATTCAAACGGAGCAATTACTTTACAATAATAATAATGTTGGTACTTCTATATTTCTTTCATGCATCAATTTTTATTTGTAGGACCTTCAAATTTATTTAATCCACTAAGAAATATATTATTTATTATGCAATTGTTGTTATTCTCTCTTAGAAGTTATCTAAAACAATGAACTACACAAATGAAACTTTAACAATAAACTTCTTGAACTACTACTTCATGTCAGTGCGTTAAGCAGGGCTGGCCAAACAATTTAGAGATCTCGTTCTACCTTTTAAAATTGACTCATTTATTACCCCGACTTATAATAATATGACTTTCGTATTTTTTTTACCTTTAGAGTGTCTCTATAGAGAGTTTCTTTTACTATTAATATGACTCATAATATGACTCATTTTAAAATTGTAAAAATGCAAACATGTTGTTTTACTTAATATATAAAACAAAAATAATGGCACAAGCACAATGTTGAAATACAAAAGCCAATTGAATTAATACTTGTCTTAATTCACTTTTATGGTCTTGTGGAAAATATTTTAAATGTGTATTCATTATATTGTTGATCAATATTATTTTGTGCAAGTTATGTTATATGCTTAATGAAAAATTATGCTTGATGATTAATGAATAATTTTTGGAGTTAATCTTTTAATTATACTTCATGATAGACTAAAAAGTTTAGAACAACAACAATGACAAAAACTTATGGTTTTGATAATCAATTATATGTCATATTTTGGTTTTACATTAGTCTGGCTTATAGTACTTTTTTTTATGAAAATCATTTCTTCTATACCTCTTTTATATGTGCACATTTGTCAATATAAACCTTTAGAAGAATACAATTTTGTTGCATATCTTAATTAGCCCATAGTTTGTGAAATTTTATTCTCTGGCAGGACAGATGTCTTACACAATGTCTGGGACAACTGTGTAGTTTACCATATGTCTCAGACAAGTGGTTAGACAACTGGTACACTGGATCAATGCTAACTATAAAATAAGATACTGAAGTAAATAGAAAGATATAAAACGACACACGATATTGTTTACCCAGTTCAGTGCAAACCACATCTAATATGTGGGATACCGATCTAGGAAAGGAACCTCACTACTCTGAATTAATACTTAGTCTTACAACGCAGACCAAAACCCAATGATGTGTGTACCTTTGCCTAATCCTAGTGATTTTCTACCTAAGGGCTAACTCCCCCTGAATATGAGTTACTGCTCACTTCCCTCTAATCACTAATCCCAAGTGATCGTAAATTTTCTTGTCGTTCATCAAACATTATGTTGAATTCCTAATTCAACAAGTAGACTACCTAGCAATTAAATACCTACAACCTAAGCTTCAATCACCGGTACATCCTTGCACAGTGGTTACAAGGTATTTGACTCACAATCTTCAGTTATTGTGGTGCTCTTCACTTTAGCTTTGAGTCTCTATTTATAGATGTGAAGCTTCTCTTGATTGTAGAGATTTTGAGATGCAAATCGATAGGAATTTAGTTAATAAAACAAACTCTGTTTTAAAAACAAACTCCACATGATAAAGATTCAATTTGAACGTTATCCACTTTAATTAAGATACAAATCGTATCTTAACATAGAAGGTTGATAACAAACTTTGTTATACACCCATTAATCAGCTAGCGATCGTAAATTCGCGTTCTATAACAATCTTGAAAGATACGCGCATTTTGGATATGTTTAAATCTTTTGTCCAGCTGTTCTAGGTCACGATGTCCTACATAAATGTCTAGGACGTCTTGTTTCAACATGTTGCTTGAACACGTTCTTTACCCAGTAGCAAGATGTCTGTCACATCTTGTACAACATGTTGCATCTGCACATCTAGACTTACCACTAGTTGTTGCAAGTTGTTTTAGCCTTATGATTTAGCCAATCTCACATGAACAACAGTCTCTCCCTTTGGCAAATTATGGCTAAAACAACCACCTATAGATGTGCACTCTTCAGTCTTCAATCTTCAAATTCTTCATTCTTCAAATTGAGCTTGATGATGCAACATTGTTCTGAGATCTTCACTTCTTCAAGTCTTCTTTGATCTTCAGAATTCTGTGTGTCTTCTTCTGTGATGGATTGTCTTTAGTTTTTGATGCATGAGACAATCTTAGTTTTGTCTTCATTGCAATACATGACAAAGCAAAATTAAATCTAAGTACTGGTACTAGACAACCCTAGTATCTTAATGAACTGCATCCTTGTATGCAACAGAAATACTTAATCAGAGTGATCAAGACCTATAAGACTATGGAGGTTCAAACTCTAAGCATTCAAAGATGCTCTAGACACAAATATGCTCTACTTCATCCAAGGCAAGTAAAAATAATTTTACTTGCACATCTGTTGCAATCCTATCCTATTAACACTACTCCCCCTTTTTACCATAATTTGGCAAAGGTGAAAGATACGATTTAACTATTCAAAGGGTAGGATTACAAAATTCAAGCACGTATAAGTGCAGGATGTTAAGCCAAACATGTCTAAGACATGTGGTAGGACATTAGGCATTACAGCTCAAAAAACAAAAGAAAAGTATAGAGCTTTCTAATGTTAATCATGATATGTCCTTCAGTCTTCTTCTGCTTCTGGAACAACTTCTCCATTCTCTGCTTCTTCTTCTCTGTCTTCAGCTTCAGCCTCTTGTGTCATGGACTTGATTAGTTTGTCCACATGAGCTTTTCTTGCTATGCTGATGCTTATAGTCCCACCTAGAGTCTTATAAACCTCCATAAGTTCTGCCAAGACTCCCTCTTTGTTTGCTTTGGGCAGTGGTCCAGATGTGCCAGCAGTTTCCTTAGCCTTCGGTATTCACCAATTCTATTCAATATAGCAACCCCTTTCTTTGGCCACTCCTTTATCTGACCTCCTATAATCTCCTTGGTGATTCCCTTATTAACTCAGCTTCTTCATCACTCCATTCAATGCAATCATTAGAGATGTTGACGATGAATTCTTTTACCAACTTCTCATAGCAGTTGCCCAGATCTTTGAATGTATTTATTATTTCAGCAGCTTCAAGTATTTCTATGATAGATTGACATTTTAAGGCTTTGATCCGAGGTCTTTCTCATGAGCGATCCTCCTGTGATACACAAACCTCCACTTCTGTGCATTCTCTTCTAGGTGAAAAGAAACATTGTCCATTGGTGCTGGAGGGACGTTTGCAGGAACTCTTCTTCCTCCCACCCTTTTCTTTCCTGAGGTCATGATGTCTAGGACATCTGCTTCGACATCTTCTTCAAAGTCACTAGCAACAACCAGTTGCTTCTTCTTTGAGCTCATTTCACTAAAGGCTATTTTTTCTGCCTTCCTTTTTTAATTCTTCATAGTGACTGGTGTCTCCACCTGTTTAGATTTGTATGTTTTAGCTTTGTTTTTGATTGGAATGCTAAAACGTAGTCCTTCTTTACTATTTGTGTCTTCCTCTACTATGTCATGTTGAGGTTGACTTGCCTTCTTCATATCTTCAACAATTTCTGCGTTTTTGTTCTCAATGATGATGCTCTTTTTTTATTCTTGAGACATGTTTGCAGGAATTTTTGAGAGCGATGGTTTCTAACTTTTGGTTGAGATGTTTGACAATATGTTGAAGCACTTTGTAATGTCAAAGAGAGGTATTATAGCCTTTTATAAATGTGTATTTGAATGAGTAAGGCTTTCTAGTTTCCCGTGCAGATATAGTGATTATTAGTGCTAATTCAATCTGCATGACACCTCTTTAGTGCCTTCTACACGCTTTTGGGCGTGTGAATCCTCAAGGTTAGTTTAACATCTCCAACCATAATTTATTCATCTTCCTGTCCATTGTACATATGTTGGAACATCTTGTGGGACATCTTGATATTTTCTTCTTTGGCTAACAAACAAGCTATTTTTAGAGTGTTGTTTTGAGGAGTCCATTGATACCACTTGCCATTTGACTTGGTCCCTTTAATCACCACTTCTTGACCTTTGAGAATGATGCATTCTGAGTTGTTGAAGTGAACATTTCAAGCCTTGTTCACATAATTGGCTTATGCTTATCAAATTTGCAGTGAGGCCTTCAACTAGTAGCATATCATCTAGGCATGGGGAGCTTGGACCAGCTAGCTTACCTATGCCTTTGATTCTACCTTTAACACCATCACCAAAAGTAACACGACCTTTTGTAAAAGATCTTAATTCTTTAAGATACCTCTTTTCACAAGTCATGTGATTGGATCATCCACTATCAAAGTATCAGTCTTCATATGAGGATATTCTGAGAGGAATATGAGCCATTATATTTGGATTTGTTTTTGGCTTCCATACTTTCTTAGTTTGAACATTCTTGTATTTCACCCTTTGAGCTAGGATCTTCTTCTTTGGTGATTTTGACCTTTGAGGATAGCCATGAAGTTTGAAACATTCAGACCTTAGATATCCAGATCTTCCACAATAGTCACATATCTTTGGTGGTCCTTTTATGTTGGGACATGTGGTCTAGAATTTGTTTCTTCTGTTGGGCAAGGTGTGGAGCCATGTGACCAAACTTCTTCTGCTTATGCTGAGCCAAATGTTGGGACCTATGGTTTGGCATCTGTCTCTTTTGTAGTGCAAAGCTTTGAGACATGTTACCTGGTTTCTGGTGCTGGGCAAGATGTTCGGACATCTGGTTTGACATTTTTTCCTGAGATTTCTTCTATGGTGGAATTGTCTTCTTAGGAACAACCTTGAATTTTTCATTTATGTAGTTATCAAACCTTAAACCCTTTTTGCTAGTAAGCCTCTCTCCAGCTTCCAGAACTTCTTCCAGCATACCAGTCCCTTTGTTTAACATTATCACAAATTGTGTCATCTTTGTGAGTTTTAATTCCAACAAGGTGACTTCCTTCTTTAAGCCAGTAGGGGTGGATGACAATGCTTCCTTTTCTTGAGCAAGTTTCTCTATGAGTTTCCCTTATCCTCAAGATTGTTTCCACTTAGAGGTTAGGTGTTTGTGAGCTTCTTCCAACTATTCATCTAGAAGATCTTCACTATTAGTGTCACTACTAGTTTCAAATAATCCAGCGAATGCTTTGTTGGTTGATTATTCTTCATTCTCTTCTTCAGAATCAGACAATGTGATTGTCATTCCCTTCTTCTGTTTCTTGAGAAAGGTGGGACATTCAAATTTGATGTGCCTAAATCCTTCACATTCGAAGCAGCTTACTCCTCTATCTTGCTCGGAGTTGTTGTACTCCTTTGGCTTGCTTTGTGACCTGATGTTGGACGTTTTGTATGGGACATTTGTCCTCCATCTTGCCTGAATTTTGTCCAAAGATTTATTGAACTTTTTGAAGCATCTTCGCAGGTTTATCATCAAAAGACATCTCAAAAGTTTGTAATGAACCAATAAGTTCATCAACTTTTATAGAGCTTAAGTCTTGAGATTTTTCAATGGTAGTTACTTTCATAATAAATCTTTTAGGCAGTGATCTACCGATTTTTCGTGCTAACTTCTCTTCATACATCCTCTCACCTAGAGCAAAGGATGAGTTTTCTATATCACGAAGTCTAGTGTTGAATTCTGATATAGTTTCATCTTCATCCATCTTTAGATTTTCAAACTTTGTGGTGAGAAGTTGTAGCTTTGACATACGAACCTTAGACGCTCCTTCATGCTTGCTTGGCTTCTGTCCATGTGTTGATCAGTTTGAACATGTTTCTATCAACACCATTGAATATTGTGTTGAGAGCTTTAGAATTGCCAACAGCTTTTGTATCTTCAGCATCACTCCAATCTGCTTCAGCCTTTAGACTTGTGGTGCCATCTTCTACAGTACTCATTGGATGAGTCCATCCTTTTACAACTGTTTTCCATGCTCTATTATCCATGGATTTAAGAAAGGCCACCATGCATGCTTTCCATTAGTCATAGTTAGATCCATCAAAGATTGACGGTCTGTTGATTGATCCTCCATCTTTGGCCATGTTGAACAAAATTTTATCTCCCTGGAGCTCACCCAGCAGGTTAGGGTGCCTACACTGATGCCAATTGAAATTATGTTCTTTGGTAGGACAGATGTCTTACACAATGTCTGGGACAACTGTGTAGATTACCAGATGTCTTAGACAAGTGGTTAGACAACTGGTACGTTGGATCAATGCTAACTATGAAATAAGATACTGAAATAAATAGAAAGCAATAAAACGACACACGATATTGTTTACCCAGTTCAGTGCAAATCACACCTAATCTGGGGGATACCAATCCAGGAAAAGAACCTCCTTACTCCGAATTAATACTTAGTCTTACAACGCACACCAAAACCCATTGATGTGTATGCCTTTTCTTAATCCTCATGATTTTATACCCATGGACTAACGCCCCGTGAATATGAGTTACTGCTCACCTCTCTCTAATCAGCAATCCCAAGTGATCGTAAATTTTCTTGTCGTTCATAAAACACTATGTTGAATTCCTTATTCAACAAGTAGATTACCTAGCAATTAAATACCTAGAACCTAAGCTTCAATCACCGGTACATCGTTGCACAATGGGTACAAGGTCTTTGATTCACAATCTTCAGTTATTGCGGTGTTTTTCACTTTAGCTTTGAGTCTCTATTTATAGATGTGCATCTCCTCTTGATTGTAGAGATTTTGAGATACAAATCAATAGGAATTTAGTTAATAAAACAAACTTTGTTTTAAAAAAAAACTCTGCAAGATAAAGATTAAATTTGAACTTTATCCACTTTAATTAAGATACAAATCGTATCTTAACACAGAATCGTAAATTCGCATTCTATAGCAATCTTGAATGATACACGCGTTTTGAATTTGTTTAAATCTTTTGTCCAGCTGTTCTGGGTCACGATGTCCTACACAAAAGTCTAGGACATCTTGTTTCAACATGTTGCTTGAACATGTTCTTTACCCACTAGCAAGATGTCTAGCACATCTTGTACAACATGTTGCATCTGCACATCTAGACTTACCACTAGTTGTTGCAAGTTGTTTTAGCCTTAAGATTTAGCCAATCTCACAGGAACAATAGTTTGCTTAATTTTTAAGTATAACTTTTGAATATTACTTACATAAAATATTGTTCTTCTAATATTTTAAATGAATATCCTTTTTTGTGGATTTATTCTTTGAAGGATTTTGAGAAGAGAATATATGATCGGTCTTTCATGAGAATAATTTGTGAATCTAATCTTCATAAAATTAGAATTTGGTTTATGAAAAATAATTCTTGCACATTATATTCTTAAATTGATACTTGATTATTTCTCAACAAGAATGTTTTGTTTCTACAGTTATGTGTTCTATTACAAATGTGATCAAAATTTTTACATAAGATCAACTTACTTTTGACACGTTGTCAATTTACATTTATTTCATAGCTTTTCATATGCTTCATTTTCCCGCTAATTTTAAAGTTTTTGGACAATTTTCAAATGATCTTTTGATGTTAAAATGACTACAACATAGTCTTATAGTTATGTGTGGAAGCACTCAAGGATTGTCGCGGTGATTTTCGGAGATCATCAAAACTATTGATTAGTTTGACTCACAAATTTATGATTCACCACCGATCTTTTATTTTCCAAGGAAAAGGAAAAAAAGTTCGAATAAAACCCTATTTTTTATGAGATCGAAGGTTCGGGGATTGGTTACGTAAAGGAATGTATTAACACCCTAAACGTCTATAGTACTCTATAGGAACCTCTTGTTTTTATTTATCTTTGTGCTAAATTGCTCGCTTATTTGTAAATAAAAGCCTAAAAATGTGAAAAGTTAAGGTGGTGATTGAAAAAAGAAAAGGAAAATATATTTGTTATTTTTATTGATTTTGAAAGACAGTTTTTTTTATTAATTTTTTATTTGGGAAGACAAATCAAAAATAAGTAAATATCCATGCAATGCAAGATTCTCATTCATGTTTACATTGGCACCTAAATACATTCTAGATCACAATAAGTAAATAAAATAAATAAAAATGCAATAAAGTAAACTAAAATCCTAGAAATGTTGCTAACAAATATGTGTGCTTTAAAAAATAATAAAAAAAAAAGCAATAAATGAAACTAAGATAAAAAATGCATAAAAAAATAAACCAAAGCAGAAAGGGTGAAAAGAGTAGAAAGGGGGTGTGCGTTTAGCAAAACGCAGGGGCCTAAGCCCAAAGCCCAGTTTGGTCAAAAAAACTGAAAGGGGGGGCGCGTGAAGTAGCCCTAGGGGTGCGAGAAGAAAACAGAGGGGAGTATAAAAACTCAACCCTTTTCAGATTTTTTTATTTATTTTTTCTTTCTCTGTTCTCTCACTCTCCAATTTCTTCAAGAACATAACAACAACCCAGAAACCGGCACGACGGTCGTCGGAGCCAGACGACAGCGCCACCGCGCCGGAAACCAAAACCATCCAAAAATTTAAACTTTTTTAATCAGAAAGATGTTTTAAAACCTTTTAAAACCAAAACTAAACTCAAAAATTACAAAAACCTTACCAATCAACCGGATCGGAGAAACAACGATGATGAACGGCAAAATCTCTCTTCTCTCTCACTTACTCTTTCTTTCTCTCTTCTTTTTTTGTTTTTTCTTTTGTTGTTTGTGTGCGTGTGTGCTTGTGGTTCCGAATTTATGTGAGTGTGTGTGTTTATGGGATTTGGAAAAGAAAAAAACAGAAGGATTTGAGAATTTTTTTTTTGTTGAAAATTTTTCTCTATGATATTTTAGAATTGTGTTTGTAATTTTTGCTTCTGATTCCCCTTTCTTTTGAAATTCGGGATCTTTCTAATTTTTGCTATCGTTCCTTTCCTGGCTAGTTATATTATCTTTTTAATTCGGGATCTTAGTGTATGTCACGAGATCACTTCAATCTTATGGGTTCATTCATTAATATGAACTAGTCGGCTGCCCGTGCTTCGCACGGGTTTGACGGAACGCCAAACCATATAAATCAAGCTATAAACCCCCAAGTATTTGGAGATGATTTTTTTGTAGTATAGTAATGGTACTAACTATTTTCAATCTAGATTTTGATAAATTATAAAAATATTTCTAGTGTTTATATCTCTTGTATGTTTGATTTTTAAATATTTTTTCCTGTGAACATGTTATTTTCATGTAAATATTTTTTTTGTTTGTTGTATGACATGTAGATAGCTCCACATACACCCAAACCAATCCCCTAATACACACTAACTTAAAAATCAATAATATATTGCAAGATTGATGATAAAATCTATAGTATAAATAGTTTTGTTAAGCATTGTTTATTAGTTTGAAAATATTTTTTTCCTAACATATGATAGACCATGCTATCCACCCCCGAAAATACACCTCTTTGGACTTTTTCCCAACATGCATTTCATTGTGATGACAAATATCTGAGGGAAAATAAGATTAAAAAAACCGTTAATAATTAAGCACAATCATTTAAATTTTAAATTCATAAAAACCAAAAATAGCATAGCAGAAGAAATAAAGCAATAAAGTTTATGTTATAACTGCCACATTTTGTTTTAGGTTCTTTTTCTTTGATTGTAAGATTTCACCAAGTTTTTTATTTGTGGAATTTTGATTTTGAATCAATCGTTTGTTTTTGTGTTTAAATCATGTAGTTTGGTTTGAAAATTTGCTTGCTTGCTTCCTGCAATCTTCGGTTAACAGCAACTCTCCCATTTTCTTTCCTGATAAAAAATAGTCATTTGCCCGTGAATTAAAATTTTATTAGTGATAACTTATAATATTTGTTTTAATTTTTTTACCAGCGATTAAAAATGTCATCGCTCTTTAATTAAAATTTGTATCAATAATAGTTATTTTAAATTTTTTTATAGGCAATAAAATTGTCATCTCCCCGTGAGTTTTAAAAAAATTCAGTAATAACTTATAATTGTGATTTTCAAATTTTTATTGGCGATAAAAAATAGTCATTTGCTCGTGAATAAAAATTTTATTAGTTATAACTAATAATAGTTTTTTAAATTTTTTACTAAAGATTAAAAATGTCATCTCTTTGTAAATTAAAATTTTGTATCAAAGGTAAAAGCATGAAATTAAAATAACTATTTTTAGACATAGCAAATTAAACACAATCATTCAGGAAATTTAGAGATAGCACCAAGTTAAGATTACAAAGTTTAAATTCATTGGAAGCAGAAACAAAGCAATAAAGTTTATGTTGAAATATGTGTTGCACGGGTTTTGCGGAACGTCGTATATATTTGCTATAAACTTTTATCGGCGATAAAATTATCATCTTTATATAATTTTGAAAATTTTATTGGCGATAAAAAATAGTCATTTACCCGTGAATTAAAATTTTATTAGTACTAACTTATAATAGTTATTTTAAATTTTTTACCGGAGATTAAAAATGTCATCTCTGCGTAAATTAAAATTTTGTATCAATAATAGTTTGTAATATTGATTTTAAATTTTTTATCAGCAATAAAAATTGTCATCTCCTCGTGAATTTTAAAATTTTTATTGTCGATAAAAATAGTCATGTGCCCGTGAATTAAGCGAAGCATCATACAAAATTTTATATTGGAGCTTTCAAGACCCGTGACATGTATAAAATTTAATGTTATCCTAAGAGAACAATTAATTTAATTTTCTCATATTTAGGTGTGCATCTCAAATAATATAAACTAAGTTGGTGATGTTTTGTCGATCAAACAATGAACAAATGATTTTGAAGGAGGAAGAGGCAAAGTAGATGAACCAACCCCACAATCAAGACCACTCTTATCCAATAAATGTCTCTTGGGAAGGAATAGAGATAGGATACTTAACCTCCTCACGCCATGTATACTTCAAGCATCGGTATTAAACTCATAGCTTTAGCGAAGCATAATTTATAAGTGCTAGCTAAAAGTTGATTATTTTTTTTGAGATTTCAAGCACCTATCACTATTATTGAGCTGAAGGTGCTCGTTGGCCCTAAAAAAAAATCAAGATCTCTTATAATTTTTATGTGCTATGTAGCTCTGTTTTTTAAGTTTAGTGTATATTAAAGCATGATTAAAACTACACATTAAATTAGCATTGACTATTCTTTGAGTTGGATGTGCTCGCTAACTACGAAAATATTAGAATATGCGATAACTATAAAATTTAATTTTTGCTTAAGAGCACTCTTAATCTAATTTTCTCATGTTTAGGCATGCATCTCAGATAATATAAACTAAATTGGTCAAATTTTCTCATGAGTAGTATGTTAAGATCATGATGAAATTAAAAATCATTCATATAATTATTGCATGGGTCACCGGTTTTATGGAACGTCGCATATATTTTGCACAAACTTTTATCAGCGATAGAAATTATCTTCTACATGTGAATTATAAAATTTTGAGTAATAACTTGTAGAGATTTTAAAACTTTTATCTGCGATAAAATACATCATCTCCCTGTTATTATAAATTTTTATGAGTAATAATTTTCATATTGATTTTAAAACTTTTATTAGCGAAAAAAATTGTCATCTGCCCGTGAATTATAAATAACTTCCCAGTCAATTATAAATTTCACAAATCAAACATGCTCTTGAAAAAGATCATTATTATTTCCAATACTAATTTTCCTTGATGAGGTGATGTGTGGATTGTCTTCTTTGATTTTAACACAGGTCACATCATTCCATGTGTTACCACTGGTTTTTGAAAATGAAAAGTTCATAAGCGGCATACAACCTATATTATGTCAACAATTGATTCAAGATATGAATTGAACCAAAAAGTGAGTCAATTAAGAGATATAGGTAAACTTTTATCAGCAATAAAATATGTCATCTCCCCGTCAATTATAAATTTTTATAAGTAATATAATTTGTAATAATGATTTTAAAACATTTATCAATGATAAAAATTGTCATCTCCCTGTCAATTATAAATTTTTATCAATAATAACTTGTAATAGTGATTTTAAAACTTTCATCAGCGATCATTCGAGAATCCAAATTTATTAACAACAATGTATTTAATGTCAATTGATTTAAAAGAAACAAAATTAGAATGGATATTTTTAAGTTTTATTATTTTTTATTATTTATTTTCTTTATATTAGGTTTAGAATGAATATTAAAATAGATTAATTAAAATTAATAAATGAAAAAAATAATTAAAGAAATTTAAAAAATAAAATAATAATAATAAAAGGACCAGAGGGGATGCATGTGGAAATAATCGAGGTGGAAATGACAAAAGCAGGGCCCAGTTCAGCAGAAAAGCCTAAGGACAAACAAAAAACAGGGAATTGATTGTAGCAGTCTGATTAATCAGACGATGTCAGTTTAATAGAAGAGGGTTAATGGTGAGTTGTCTGATTGGATCAAATGATCAGGATGACAACACCATGATGCACGCGCGCACATTGGAACACACGGTTATAAATTAATATAACCTATCAGAATTTTATTCATTTTTCATTTTTTTCTCTCTCTTCTCCCTTCTTTCTTTCTCAAACCGATCTCTCTCTTCTCCAAGAACATGTTCATATATTCATATGTTCTTCAACCCCAAATTTTCCAGATTTTCCAAAATCACCGAAAAATTATCCAAAGACAAAAAAATTTCAAAACCCCAAAAACTCTAGATCTATTATGAACAACACTTTTTTAAGCAAAAACATAACAAACCAACACGTATCAGAACCAAACTCAATCTTCACATAATCATGCATAGAGAATCAACAAAAATACATTCAAACGATGCCTAAAGGAATCAATATAAAAGGTTTTTTGACTGAAGGTTTTTTTTTCTAGATCTAAAATTTTGTATATTATTTTTTGATATTATTTTTATTCATTGTATATTTGCTGGACTTTTGTGATTTGCGATTTTTTTTTAATCTTATAAATTTTGATTTTATTTTATTTTTAGGCTAACATTAGAGGTGTTAATTTTTTTTATTCTTATGAAACGGTAGTGGTGTTAACTTCTTGCCTTATCAAATTGAATTGGATAGTTTCTGATATTAAATATTGAAACGGACGTGTGGCAATTTAAAGGATAATTTAAAGGAGAATAATGTGGAACAAATCCCCCAAGCAATGCAAAACGTGGATTAGATAGAGAGTTAAGAGGTATAACCATTCATTTAAATATTAAAATAGAAAACATGTGGAAATTGGAGATTTAGGAGAAGAGACAAATTGGAATTTGTAACAGCCCGTTTTTCCAGGGCCAGAAAAGTCAATATTTTTTTTTTCTTTTTCAACTAACACTCAGAGTGCGCATAGAATATTTTTCAATGAGCCGGCATTCAAATATGCAAAAGAACTCATTACCATAAGGTGCTTCGACAAGCAAAGTGTATTCCTGAATAATTACAGTCCAAGTCTAAGTATTCAAAACAAGTTAGAAACCCTATGCTAACCAAAAAGCACAGTGCACAAAACACACCGGCGCATAGTCTAACTATACTAAGCTTCACCACGTGCTCACTATGGCCTAGAACAGCCACCGTCGTCGCCACGACCTAACCCATCATCTGGGTGGGATGAGCCCGCAAATGAAAGAAAGGGTCACCACAAAATAAAAGTATGTGTATATATAACCGGTGCGAGAGAGTATACAAATACCAAACATACAAATACCAACATAGAAAGCTCTTTAAACACATAGCCATTCCCACCAACGGGCTCATATAAGCAATGCACACATAGCCTATCAATGCAGACTCTAAATGATTGTGATCACCCTAGCCGGGTCTTTTTCACATGCATGAATTCCGGAATCAACCTCTCTATAGAAGGCGTAGGTCTCAGGTGGGATAACACCTCCTACTAGTGGTGGGATAACACCAGGTAGAGTCACTCAGACAATACCAAAACAATCACGGTGGGATAACACCGGGTGAGTCACACAGACAACCACCAACTCAATAAAATCCAGTAGGATTTGGCGAAGTCACACAGACAAACGCCCGGTACGTAGGCAAAGTCACACAGACATACACCTAGGCACGCAACTATGAAATGCATGGCATATATTCTCTTTGGCATATACGGGATAGTCACACAGACAAAATCCTCGCGTAGTCCTATCCGACGCACGCATTCATATATGCTCATGCAAACATTCACATAGTCTAAAGCCTTACAAAGCATCACAACATACATTCATTTTCTTAATCATATGTAAATTGCACACGTATTTATAACCACGTTCTCATCAACGAGAATACATAAGTACAAACATGCCAAAGCACACAGCAATTGCATACACAGCAAAACAAAGCATGTCGTAACCGTTTTGAAAGACGGAAATAAAGTGGAGCCCTTACCTCAGCAAGCTTCCGTTACTCTTTTTCGCGAAATTCTACAATTCACGCTACCTAAACAAAATGTAGCGTACAATCAATAAAATACTCTTCGTACATCCTATCGAAACGAAACTTGCTCTCAAAAGTCTAGGGGGGTTTAAGGTACTTTCTAACTCTCCCACCTAGCGATTCCAAGTTCTTTCCAATCCGATAAAAATTCACGAAGTTAAAGGCATTATTTTTGTCACACGGAATTCATTTTTGTTTCAAAGCATACAAAGAAACACTAGAGTTATCAACCCAAAAGAGAACAATTTCACACCACAAAAACATTTTAAAACAAGCCATAACTCTTCAAATCAACTCAACCAAAAATCTGAGTTTTCTTGCGTCGCAAGTTTCAAGCTTTACTTACCAATTAAAAACTCTATACTCATTCTTTTAAAGCCTATGATCATTCACCAATACAAGGATCATTTTCTTATCATTGTGGACTTAGAAAATTTTGAAATCCCATCACCATTTCCTTCCTTTGGCCACGGCAAAAAATTCTAAAAACCCACAATCACTCAAAAATTTTCGATTCAAAAAGCATGGTAATATCTTATAATACCCTAAAATCATTTACCCGAACAATCCAAATCATTTTAAATCGAACTACACTTTTTGACAATTTTGAATGGATTTTCCTTAAGACAAAAACCACACATTTTCTTCTCCAACAACCCATATCACAATTATTTCTTTAAAACCATGATTAAGTCCTCTTAAAATGACTTAACAAAATTTGAAAACTCTTCCTCCTCCCTTTATATGTGCCACGGCCTAAACCAACAAAACAAGGCCAACACCTAAAATTTTTCCATTACAAAACCCTAGTAATCATCTATTAGTTTGCAAAGGCAATCCCATTGCTCAATTTGACTACTTTGGGAATCGAAACGAAATTTCCTAAAAAAATGTTCATCGAATCGCTCAAGAACACCAAGATAAATTTTTTCTTAATTTTCAAAACAAAGTTTATATTCAAACATCCATTTTGCCACAAAGCTTAAAACTAACATCAAAAATCAAATCACAAAACAAAATCCAAGTTTATGATCTTTTCAAAAAATTTCTTCAAACCCTTAACCAAAATTTGTGAAACCTTCAAATCAACCATGGAAATCAACACTACTTAGCTTAATCACACTAGTTTATCACTCATGAACAACTTTCTAGCAAGAGAAATCATTCCTTAACAATTTCTCACAAATTCCTCTCAAGAACATAATCTAACAAATCATCAAATCTTATGAGTTTGTCTAGCTAAGGAAAGGAAGGAAGCTTAGTTACCTTAAGAAGTTGATGATCCTTGCAAGTCCTATGATCCAACAAGCCTAAAATCCAAGCTTTTGGTGAGCAAATGGAAAAGTTCTTGGATGAAGACCAAGGGTGGAAAGCCACGGCAAAACAAGAAGGAAAATGAGTGAAATTGTGATTTTTCTTAAGTCTTTTTAATGACCAAAAGTCATGGTCTTGTTGCCTAATCCACCCTTGGATCAAATAGTGTTAATTTGCTAAGATTCAAATCTAGCCATTGGATCAATTCTAAGCTTATCCTCACAAGATATTTTCTATGTTTCCAGAAGCCACCTCGCCTCACAGCTCTCGCGCGTCGCGACGAACGTAAAACACAAAAACAGAAAACCTACGGAAAGAACGTCTATCGTTTTTCCATTCCAAAACTTATCGCTGAATCTTTTTCCGCGACTGTAATTTTCTTCCATACCTTAGAAAATTAATCTCAGGACATATCCTAACTCGCGCAGATATATAAAACTTCCACCCGAAACCTCACTTAAAACAGACGCAGTAAGATTTTCCATCAGCGGGTAAAATCCTACTCGTTTTTCCAAAAACAAGAATAATCCAAAACTCGTCATTCTGACTTCACAGAAATCTCCTCATACTTAAAAGAAGACTACAACCCAAAAGTCTGTGCCTTTCCAGCGCACGAGCACAAAACAGGCTCGGTTTCAGCAAAAATCTCATTTATGCGACGATACTCACAAAAACAGCTTCACCAAAAACCCTAAAACTCGTAGCCATTACTTATTTTATTCACCAAAAGGTACAGTGGAATTACGGGTCTTACATTACTACCCTCCAAAAAGAAGTTTCGTCCTCGAAACTAAAGGTAAGAGTAACAACTCAACTAATTATAACCATCACCAATACAACAAAATCCCTCAGGATTAGGTGCAGCCACACAGATGCTAACACCAACACACTGGCACAACCGTGCACCAACCGCAACTCTCAACGAGTTCACCACTCATAAATTAACCTTACAACAGAGGTTCACAACCTCTAGTTCCCAAAGATCCTCGTGCCCACAAACAAAAATTTCTAAAGTCACCTCTTTCGCCCCCCGCGACATAGCCAATTTCCTTAGGTTCACGCGAAGCAGTTACTGGCTACCCTCCAAAAAGAAACACCGAAACTTTCTGGCACCACCAAAGCTAGCAAAGCTAGTCAATTCCATTCAACTCGATTCCGTCTACTATCAACAATAAATTAAGGACGGCCAGTCCCCCAATTTGTCAATAGATAGTCGACAATCATGATGGTGGTTTAGACCCTCTTTACTCAACTTAAGTGATACTTCATTCCACTTGTGCTCAAGGTCCTCCGAGGCACAATGGTCCAACACTTCCTTCGAGGTTTTCCCACACGTTTCCCTCGATCTCTTACAAATACCAGATCAAAGTCGTAAGACACAACACTCAAACACGTCGTTCAAGCTCTCATGATTCCACTCATGAAACATCCGTTGAACATCATTCAACAGTAACATAATGCTACCACGACAATTACCACCAAAACCATTTCATTCCAAACAAGTTGTCTTCTCTATAGAAGATTTTCCTACTTTACCAATATCCATCAGTCCGTGACTCAATGAATATGCCGAACCGTCTGCTCACATATAAATCCCTTTCCCATCACGACTTAAATAATACCACCCCAACCCCCGGTTGGTGATTACACTCCCCACAGTTTTGGCACCTGCCAAACTAAACCATCTACTTCTCTTGGACTCCCTTATCCAAATCTCCAATTCCCCAGAATCGGTTCCTTATATGTTAACATTACTTCCAAAACGACCCTTAGATAAATCTCGCGTGCCTTAAACAAAACGCTTATCCTCGTCGACTACCATCGTCGGCGCACATCCTCTTAACAACGTATTCTCATTCTATTCCTGAACTCTCCTGAGTTCCTTTTTCTCTTACAATTAAATCCTCTCTTACTCAAAAGAGCTTGTCACCCTGACCATTCTTAATTATTCCCAACATCATCCTTTCTGTCGAGATACCTTCTTCCAAAATAAATCTTAAGGTACTCATCACATCACTATTGTTCCACTGTCCATGTAGACCATATCCGCATTCCTTTACTTACTCAATACAGATTTCCATTATGCTACGTCCCTCTTCATTGTAACCACTACAATGAATCGAAGCTCTACTAGCTTCCACCAAACTTTGCCACTAGACATTTGCTTACCCTTTATTATTACCGCATACAACACATACACCGCCATGACATCCATTCAGGTGGTGCTTTCGAGTCCTTAATATACACGCACAATCATAATTTTCGAAATTATGTGGGAGGGAATTTCCATTCGCCAATCCTTCATTGACATAAGCCACATTCTCATGTGCTTCTCTTTTACTCATTCTCAACACGGCTTTCCAATGGCTAACATCCTCTGCGACTAATCTCATCGATCTACTAATTTGCAATTTTTTTTTTTCAGTTCAACAACAACCTAAAGTTGGTTCACAAACCACCATGACACATAACTTATTGGTTCCAAACAACATCTTTAATTTTCCACACACAATCCAATTACGCTCGTTCCACATCAACTTGTTTCCAATCAAGCACACTCTTCTCCATTCGATTGGTCCTTCATCATCGTGACTATTCTAAAGTTATAAAGTCTGTTCCCTCCGGGGAATCAATTTCCAGATCTCAATTTCCAGCTAATCTTGCTCTTACATCTAGTCACTCATCGTTTTCTTATTCACTTCTAACTTTTACTAACGATCATCTATTGTACTCTTCATAATCGAACGCTCCAATAAATTAATTCATCAAGTTCCTATTAAGTATTTCTCTATGCATAACTATCTCTAGTCTTACCATCATCATGTCACTATAATTTACTTTCAAATCAACATATCTTACTCATACATCAAGCCATGAAACACTTATCTCAAATCTTAATGCTTGGCCTATCAAGACAGCTACCAACGCACAACATTTTGCTACGACTTTATCCTTAGTAAGTTCGATATCCAAATCAAACTCTTGAATCTAATCTTCAAGAACTCTAAAAAAACTCGTCGCACCATCCATTTAATTCTAATACACAATAAAAGTCCTTCCAACTGTCAACTTTCATTGTCTTAGCATTCTTACTAACGAACTCCTTTTCTACTCAAACACGACCTTCTTAGAAAATATCCAAAAATTCTCGTCCATAACTTGAATTTATTCAAAACTTGCCCACCTCGACTCTCATGTTCTCATGAATTCAAGATGCCACTTAGTCCTTCAACCCTCTTGGTCGATCAAAATCGTTAACTTATATGCACATCCACACAGGATCTCTACTCAATCTTGACTAATCTTTTCAAACTACTCAATAAGTTTACTTTCTCTTATGGTTTACCTGCCAATAATTAATAATTCTAACTTACACTGCTACAATTCTCTAGGTATTTCCATACTTTACACTTCCAGTATTACCTATCAGTGATATGCAACTCAATTTCCAAGGTTGAACTCCTCGTCCTTTACCATAATATCTCTCCAAATCCACTTTTTATCCAGCAATCCATTACCTGTATTTTATCTCACCTCGACATCTATACTTACTATCTCCTGAACTAAGTATAGATTGTCACTTGTCCACGTGGTATTTGGTCTCCTACCTTCAATCATCACAAGATTCATCCTTACTAATCTTAGTTTCGAATCTAATTATCTCACACACTTGAATTAAACACTTATGGTACCCATCGTTCGCATAAATGCCGTATAACACCACCAGGTTTCCTCACTCTGGACGTACAACGTCCTTTAATTCCAATTCAAGTTGCCTCAATTATTATCCAATCATTGTAATTAAATCCATCTGACATCTCTGCATGTTCCACCATATCTACAGTGGTTGCATCCTCTTGACAACTGAACGACTTCATCAAGTCTCGTCTGAACTCACCAGACGGACATCCAATATCATCTTCAGAAGGTCGTCCCAATCTGATCCTTACTTAAAATCCTTTATCAGTCGACGTCCACACGTCCGTACTCAACACCTCCGGGTGACAACGACCCATGCCAATTCAAGTTCATCGAATTTCTTCCAAGAATCCTTTGTGGTTCTCGTTCGCCTCAAGTCCATCCTTCTCGGACCACTCTGTCTAAGGAATATAGAGACACTCGTCGACTAAATTCGACCAAGGCTCGGGGTTTCACAATTCCACTTACTGAAGCCTCACTCCCTGCATTACTTCAGTAAGACACAACCCAGTGTCTAAGCATATCTCATGCTAGACTCAAAACAACCAACCACATAACCCACAACACAACAAACACAACCGCTAGAACTAACACAACTCTAGCTATGTTCTAACCGACTCTGGACTAACGACTCAAGTATACACTTTCCCTTTGAAGATTTAAAGCCGTGCTCTGATACCAATTGTAACAGCCCGTTTTTCCAGGGCCAGAAAAGTCAATATTTTTTTTTTCTTTTTCAACTAACACTCAGAGTGCGCATAGAATATTTTTCAATGAGCCGGCATTCAAATATGCAAAAGAACTCATTACCATAAGGTGCTTCGACAAGCAAAGTGTATTCCTGAATAATTACAGTCCAAGTCTAAGTATTCAAAACAAGTTAGAAACCCTATGCTAACCAAAAAGCACAGTGCACAAAACACACCGGCGCATAGTCTAACTATACTAAGCTTCACCACGTGCTCACTATGGCCTAGAACAGCCACCGTCGTCGCCACGACCTAACCCATCATCTGGGTGGGATGAGCCCGCAAATGAAAGAAAGGGTCACCACAAAATAAAAGTATGTGTATATATAACCGGTGCGAGAGAGTATACAAATACCAAACATACAAATACCAACATAGAAAGCTCTTTAAACACATAGCCATTCCCACCAACGGGCTCATATAAACAATGCACACATAGCCTATCAATGCAGACTCTAAATGATTGTGATCACCCTAGCCGGGTCTTTTTCACATGCATGAATTCCGGAATCAACCTCTCTATAGAAGGCGTAGGTCTCAGGTGGGATAACACCTCCTACTAGTGGTGGGATAACACCAGGTAGAGTCACTCAGACAATACCAAAACAATCACGGTGGGATAACACCGGGTGAGTCACACAGACAACCACCAACTCAATAAAATCCAGTAGGATTTGGCGAAGTCACACAGACAAACGCCCGGTACGTAGGCAAAGTCACACAGACATACACCTAGGCACGCAACTATGAAATGCATGGCATATATTCTCTTTGGCATATACGGGATAGTCACACAGACAAAATCCTCGCGTAGTCCTATCCGACGCACGCATTCATATATGCTCATGCAAACATTCACCTAGTCTACAGCCTATGTACAAAGCATCACAACATACATTCATTTTCTTAATCATATGTAAATTGCACACGTATTTATAACCACGTTCTCATCAACGAGAATACATAAGTACAAACATGCCAAAGCACACAGCAATTGCATACACAGCAAAACAAAGCATGTCGTAACCGTTTTGAAAGACGGAAATAAAGTGGAGCCCTTACCTCAGCAAGCTTCCGTTACTCTTTTTCGCGAAATTCTACAATTCACGCTACCTAAACAAAATGTAGCGTACAATCAATAAAATACTCTTCGTACATCCTATCGAAACGAAACTTGCTCTCAAAAGTCTAGGGGGGTTTAAGGTACTTTCTAACTCTCCCACCTAGCGATTCCAAGTTCTTTCCAATCCGATAAAAATTCACGAAGTTAAAGGCATTATTTTTGTCACACGGAATTCATTTTTGTTTCAAAGCATACAAAGAAACACTAGAGTTATCAACCCAAAAGAGATCAATTTCACACCACAAAAACATTTTAAAACAAGCCATAACTCTTCAAATCAACTCAACCAAAAATCAGAGTTTTCTTGCGTCGCAAGTTTCAAGCTTTACTTACCAATTAAAAACTCTATACTCATTCTTTTAAAGCCTATGATCATTCACCAATACAAGGATCATTTTCTTATCATTGTGGACTTAGAAAATTTTGAAATCCCATCTCCATTTCCTTCCTTTGGCCACGGCCAAAAATTCTAAAAACCCACAATCACTCAAAATTTTTCGATTCAAAAAGCATGGTAATATCTTATAATACCCTGAAATCATTTACCCGAACAATCCAAATCATTTTAAATCGAACTACACTTTTTGACAATTTTGAATGGATTTTCCTTAAGACAAAAACCACACATTTTCTTCTCCAACAACCCATATCACAATTATTTCTTTAAAACCATGATTAAGTCCTCTTAAAATGACTTAACAAAATTTGAAAACTCTTCCTCCTCCCTTTATATGTGCCACGGCCTAAACCAACAAAACAAGGCCAACACCTAAAATTTTTCCATTACAAAACCCTAGTAATCATCTATTAGTTTGCAAAGGCAATCCCATTGCTCAATTTGACTACTTTGAGAATCGAAACGAAATTTCCTAAAAAAATGTTCATCGAATCGCTCAAGAACACCAAGATAAATTTTTTCTTAATTTTCAAAACAAAGTTTATATTCAAACATCCATTTTGCCACAAAGCTTAAAACTAACATCAAAAATCAAATCACAAAACAAAATCCAAGTTTATGATCTTTTCAAAAAATTTCTTCAAACCCTTAACCAAAATTTGTGAACAACACTACTTAGCTTAATCACACTAGTTTATCACTCATGAACAACTTTCTAGCAAGAGAAATCATTCCTTAACAATTTCTCACAAATTCCTCTCAAGAACATAATCTAACAAATCATCAAATCTTATGAGTTTGTCTAGCTAAGGAAAGGAAGGAAGCTTAGTTACCTTAAGAAGATGATGATCCTTGCAAGTCCTATGATCCAACAAGCCTAAAATCCAAGCTTTTGGTGAGCAAATGGAAAAGTTCTTGGATGAAGAACAAGGGTGGAAAGCCACGGCAAAACAAGAAGGAAAATGAGTGAAATTGTGATTTTTCTTAAGTCTTTTTAATGACCAAAAGTCATGGTCTTGTTGCCTAATCCACCCTTGGATCAAATAGTGTTAATTTGCTAAGATTCAAATCTAGCCATTGGATCAATTCTAAGCTTATCCTCACAAGATATTTTCTATGTTTCCAGAAGCCACCTCGCCTCACAGCTCTCGCGCGTCGCGACGAACGTAAAACACAAAAACAGAAAACCTACGGAAAGAACGTCTATCGTTTTTCCATTCCAAAACTTATCGCTGAATCTTTTTCCGCGACTGTAATTTTCTTCCATACCTTAGAAAATTAATCTCAGGACATATCCTAACTCGCACAGATATATAAAACTTCCACCCGAAACCTCACTTAAAACAGACGCAGTAAGATTTTCCATCAGCGGGTAAAATCCTACTCGTTTTTCCAAAAACAAAAATAATCCAAAACTCGTCATTCTGACTTCACAGAAATCTCCTCATACTTAAAAGAAGACTACAACCCAAAAGTCTGTGCCTTTCCAGCGCACGAGCACAAAACAGGCTCTGTTTCAGCAAAAATCTCATTTATGCGACGATACTCACAAAAACAGCTTCACCAAAAACCCTAAAACTCGTAGCCATTACTTATTTTATTCACCAAAAGGTACAGTGGAATTACGGGTCTTACAGAATTTCATTTGTTAGCTCACTGCAATTATCTAAATGACATTCTTATTTGTGTTTGTTTAATTGTCTAAATTTATTAATTAGTTGTAAAATAAGTTTGGCTTTTGGATTGTAGAAGAGACTTTATCCTTACCTGCATTTTCATGAAGTTTGTTTCATGCATGTTTATTTTGGTTCTAGTTTTCTTAGTCTAATTATTTATTATTTTGTTCATTTTATTTTTATTTTTATTTTTATTCTGAATTAGGAGGATTTTCTTAGTCTATAATTTATTATTTTTGTTCATTTTATTTTTACTTTTAATCAGAATTAGGAGGACAACTTTTTGGTCTAATTTAATTTATTTCATCTCATCTTCTAGTAATTCATTCAAGATGGGTAAAATGAAAAAGTACAAAACATGATTTCAAATGTTTATTCTATTTTTCTGGAATAGTTTGTTACATTTTGGGATTTAATATATTTAGAAGAGAATACATGTAAATTAGAAAACATGAATTCCAATGTTGCATATACAGGAAAAAAAATCCATAAAAGAAGAAAATAAGAAATTGTATAGTAGAATATTTGTAGCCATTCTTTCCATCATCCTTTATTCATGCTATCAAAAAAAATACAGTGATGTATACTCTTAATACTTCTTCTTTGTAGTGACTTCTTCTTCTATACTTCTTTGTAATAACTACTCAACCCATCTTTTGTTCTTTCTGTTTTGTCATAGTTCTTATTTTCTTGGTTATACAGAGTTTTTATTTATTTTCTTTTGTATACAGAGTTCTTTGTTTTTATGCATCCGGAAAAAAAAAACACAACATTTCTTAATAATATTATATAACATATTAAAAGAAAATAAATTGCAGTAAGAAGAATTAGCATCAAACAAATGCAATGCAAAAAATAAATAAATTGTTGAAAGTGGGAGATAAGAGAATGAAGGTAAATTAATAGAGAAGAGAGAAAATTGTTAGAATAAATGCCTCTTTTAATTCTGATTTCGGGTCTCAATTTATAAACTCAAATAGATGAATTTATTCACTGTGTAAAGCTTAGAAATTGAAAGAGAGAAAATTGAACTTAGAAACGTGAGTGAGGTGGAGAGGGGTGAGATGAGAAATGTTGGTGAGGTGGAGAGGGTTTATATAGGATGGTTGAAAGTGAGGTGGAGAAATTTGGCCAATGCATGTGCCTCACTTAGCACATGAATAATGAAGAGTAGAGGTAATCATGATAGGAATATAATAGGGGTAATCATGATAGGAATATAATAGGGGTAATCATGTGACTATTGAAGGAAGATTGATGTGATCGTGAGAAAGAAGTGAAGTTTAGGGTTACATGTGGGTTGAGTGGAAATTGATGTGGATTCCAAATTAATTACATGTAACTTAACTATTGGGCAAATGAAAAATAGGGCTTATGTGGATTCCACATGCAACATATGCATTGGCCAAAGCTAAATTAGGGCCAAGGTGGATTCCATGTGTGCCCTAACATGAAAGATGTTGGCATGCTATTGGTCCACATAAGATTATGACATCACGCATACATAATAGATTACATAAGCAATTAGGGTTTTAGGGTTGGAATAGTAGCTAACATGTTCTACTTTTAGTATAGTTCATAGATAAAGCAGTAAAACAAGATAATAATATATAATAAACTTAATAGTAATTAATATAAACTTAGTATCAAGCAATCATTATAGAGGAGTTCATTTACTCGACCTAACCTAAAGATATTTAGCTACTCATAGGCATAATTAAAACAAAAGAGTAAAATTATGCATACAAAATAACCTTGATTCCTTGAGGAGAAACTTTCGTCTCCCTATGGTGGGGAGAGTTGCCTTCCCCTGAGTGCTCCTTAGCCCTCTTTGCTTCTCCTCATTTGCTCCTTAGAGAGAAGTATTTTTCTAAATTTCTGAATGAGTGTTAGCCCATATTTTCACCAAGTGAAAAATATGTTCTAAAAGACATGATTAAAATAATAAACATAATTGCATTTGATTATTTTACTATTTTAAAGAGTCATTAAATAAGTTTGGTTTTTAGAGCCAATAAATTTAATGAATATTCATGTATGAACATATCATCAAATGTTCTATCTGGAGCATTAATCTTAACGTTGTTTTCTTCAGGTTTCTTTCGACTTAGTCGAAACGTCCATACGGTCGAAACGCTGGCTGTGAAGAAGAAAAGTGTGGACTTAGCAAATTGTTCAGGAGAAGCATTGCTGTTTCGACTTCGATGGATACAACGGCTAGATCAAAGGATAAAGGAGAATTCAAATTCAAAATACGTGTCAAGACACGCGTCCTCTCTTCAGTTAACGTAAACGTTATTAGCAGTTAGGAATTAGTGTCTATAAATAGTCTAGTTCTGTGATCGAGCAAAAGGTCACAATCATTATACAAAATCCTTACAAAACTCAAAGTACCCATGCTAACGAGAGAAACGAGTTCGAAAGGGAAAATGTATGTTATGTGCACCATTACTTTTTCTATAATCATTTACCTTTAAATGCAAATTTACAGTCTTTTATTTCTATCCAAATCAATCTTTATTTCGACTCTTTCTTCCATTCTGTTTGTTCATTAGAATAAACATTCTTTCTTGCATTTCAAGTAACGTAAAAAACAACTTTAAATACATAAGAACAATAATGAACACTAATTACTTTGGAAATATGAACAAAAGCACTATGTCCCGAGATTTACTAGTTGATCTCTCTTGTAATAATTAAACTAGCGTTGTTTACTAAATTTCACAGTAAACAAATTGGCACGCCCAGTGGGACGTTTCAAGTTTAGGGTTGATCAATGCTTTATGCGTCTGAAAGTGTTAATTTAATATCTAAGCCAAACAATTTTTCTGAAAATATTGATATTTTTGGGTAAATTGTGAATCAAATTATGGCTATGAGAAACGGTTTCTGAAACCGTGGTGAAAATGGTTATTTTCAAACCATGATTTTTGAGAAACCAATATCTTGAATGTTCAAATTAAATTTTGATGTAACACTTTGCCATGCATGATGTTAATATTTAAGTTGTCTTTAAATTTGGTAAAGTGCTCAAAATTTTGTTCATCTTATCAAGTATGAAAAGATAATCAAGATATTGGTCGAAATGTGGCTTAAAGAAAATTGGTTGTTTTCGACTAATATTTTTTCAAGGATTAAAAGGCCATTAATGTTTCGATTTACTTTTATTCTCATTTTCGTTATAAAATCAATATATATGGAGTCGAAATCATCTTCTCCAAAATTTGGTTAATTTTTCGAAAAGAGGCTTTTGAGTGTTTTTTCTAAATTGGTGATATTATTAAAAATGTTATTCCTCCCACTTCCTTCGAGAAACAACATTTTTGGGGGCCTCTGTTAACACCAAAATTATAAAATTATGAGATTGTTGATGTCTTGGTGTGAGAATATGAAAAGAAGACTCAATTCGACTGACTATGTGAATATTAATTGAAGATGTTATAATATTAGTCGAAGATACCAACTTAATATCTAGTCGAAGGTGCAACTTGGTTTCAATATTATTGTGTTGGTCAAGTTCTACTAAAGTTTGGTCGAAGATGCAACTGGTTGTCAAATATTGATGTGTTTCAATACTAATGCTTGGTGAAAAAGGCTACTATAATGGCACTTAACAACAAGGCAAAAGCATGCAAGTGGAAGTTATTTTAGAAGTTATTTTCATTTGTCTTGTAACTATGCCAAGTGTAAGGCTCTATTATCGGTAGTTATTTTCTAGTTTTTATTTCGACCGTAGGATTTAGTAGTAGTTTTTCCTAGAAGATCTATATATATGTGTTTGTAATATGAACAAAGGGTTGGATCCTATTTTCTAGAAACTCTAAATGCCCACGCCGCGTGTGCAAATGGGTTGAAGAGTGCATAGAGGTGGATTCCTTCCACCATTTACATTTCATGCAATTTAATTTTGCCTTGTTCTTACTTTATTTTCCTTTTTCTCTTGCAATTATGCATTTCTTTTCATCTCCTTTAATTCTCTTTCTTTTCAATACTCACTTGAGTAATTTTTCTTTTATGTTGTCATGAGACAACTTGTAATTAAAAGTGTTGGATGCGATTCTGATACTAAAAAGAACAATGATTTTGTTCTTAAAGACGCTTGAAATACATCGTAAATCCCGAGGCTTGAACGAACCCTTAAAAAAGGATTTTACTAGTTGATCCTGCAAGTAATTTTCAAACTAGCGTTTGTTTACCAAAAATCAGTGTAAACAATGAGTAATTGTGAAGGAGGAGAGCTCTATTTATAGTTTTCCTAATGGGCTTCAGCAAGCCATCGTGGCTACGATATGCACCATCGTTAGAGCTGTCAAAATGGGCCGGCCCGAATGGCCCGATTTTTTCCCAAGCTTGGGCCTTAAAAATCTAGCCCGAATTAACATCCGGGTTTCTTAGCCTGGCCCAATAAAGCCCGCAAAAAATATCCGAATGGGCCGCGGGCCGCCTGCAAGCCCAAATAAATTATAATTAAAAAAATTTAAAAAAATATGAGTAAATAAGGAAGGATGTTTATAACAATTTCACTTGGGCCACCAATCCAAAAGCCCACACAAACAAACATAACAAGTTAACAACACGGCAGCAGCACAACACACATGTTAAACACACCTTAAAATTCCATCAAACGCGCATTTCAGAGAATAAATATGCACTAGTAACGCAAATTATATACATGCACTAGTAACGCAAATATATACATAAGGAAATGAAAATAAGCTAAAAATAAAAATAACTTATCGTGTCATTAAAAAAATTAATAAATAAGCTAAAAATACAAAACCACGGTCGTGAATTATTTATGTAACTAGCTTAAATAACTTATCATTAATTCTAACAAATTTCAAACTATTTGTAATTAATTAATTAATGTTGTGATCTCTCTGTAATTTGTTGCATAACAAATCTCCTGGATTTGTCATATTTATTGGGCACTTAAATATCTTCTTTTTTCATTACCCTTCGTCTATCTAATTTTCCTTTAAAAAAAATTTAAGAAAAAAATGGGCCGGCCCGAGAGCCCTTGCCGGGCTCGGGCCTTGTTTTTCCAGCCCATTTTTTATCCGGGATTTTTAGCCCGGCCAGACGAAGCCCAAAGCCCGAACGGGCCGCCCGTTTTGATAGCTCTAACCATCGTAGCCACGAAGGGGTAGATTTGCATCAAATTAACTGCATCTTCTGTTCTTTTCTTGGGCACTAAGTTTCCTCCCATCATTGCCACGATGTAACCCATCATAGAATTTAATTTTTGCTTCAACACGAAAGTTGTAGCTCTTTGTCTTAGCTTTCCAACACATGGTCACGGGCCTTGATCCGATACTTGTAGCTCCAGTTATGTCATTTTTGGTACGATGTGATATATTGAGCGTATTTCTCCCTTTTTTACCCTTTTGTATGCATTTTCCACTTTTCTTGCCTCTTGGTCATGTAACTTCGTATTTGCTTGGATTTGGTCTTCAATCACTACTAAAACTGCTAAGAACTAACCTAAAATAGTACCAAAACATCATATGATTGACTGTCATCATTGCTCTTTGTTATATTAACTATGTAATTAAATTAATAGTGTAAACTGTTTATGAAGCACCAAATTGCAACAAAATAAAAAACGAGTGATAAAAGGTAAGAAATTCAAATTTTTTCAAGTTCTGTTATGATGTTCTCCCTCGCTTAGCGAAACCTACCTGCCAGTAACCCAGTATCCTCTCGCTAAGCGAGCTTCTAGCTCGCTTAGGGAGAAAATCTAGGTTTTCAGCATGAAGGCTAGCTTAGCGAGACTAACCTTTCGCTTAGCGAAACCGTCGTTCCAGACCCCTGTTTTTTGCAAAACAGCCATTTTTTCAATGTTTTCACCTACAATCCTTATGCAACTTGTTATAAACAATATATATTGTATAAATTAGTTACATAGGAGGACAATTTGGGAGTTAATCCTCCTCAAACAATAAATTAAATCCTAAACCTAATATTGACATGCAAAACAAATTTTGGGAATTCTAAGCTTCTAAAAAATTTCGAAGGTTAAGAACCTAGAGAACCCACCTGGAATGAAGCTTTAAACCTGTTTCTAAGCTCTGCTACAGACATGAAATCCTCACACGATAACTTACTTGAGAACCCGAATTTTGTGTTCTTGAGCAAAATGAAGAGGGAGAATTTTTATGGGTGTTTGACTATGATCTGGCAAGTGAACCAATCAGTTGTCGAGTAATAATTCACACTCTATGTGTCTAGAATGAGTTCGTATCTACAGGGATTATGCCAAGTGCTACTAGTTTTATTTAAGTTCGATAGTTTGCATTCGCTTTGGTTTTGAAAAAGGTTTTGTTTGAAAAAGTAGCATAATGCTTGTGCAGAGAAGTAAAGATAGTGATACAGAAGCGTGAGGTAGCTTAGATAGATCGACTCCCTCCCCTATTCCTACTTGATATCTGGTGCATAATACTACTTCCTTTAGAACTTCTAATTGCTCGACGATTAATTATCTTTTATGGCAATATTATTATATGAAATTCCGGCACAGAGGTGACTGATGTGCAACACAATATGTACACACCAGGATAATAAGACACGATGTGATGCTTGATGTGTTAACATTGTGCACACACTCCCCTTGATGGACAAAGAACAAATAACAATAATAAACTACAGAATAATAAAGAACACAGTAGGTTGTTAACCCAGTTCGGTGCAACGTCACCTACCTTGGGGATACCAATCCAGGGAGAAAATCCACTATGGTAATATTAATTAAAAGCTAAACTCCCTTGTTTACAACTTCTCACTTAATCACTACTCATGCTAATTTTCACCTAGGCACTCCTAGATATGAGAACCTCTGCTAACTCCCTCTCAATCACTAGTCACAAGTGATCGCATTAGTTTATCAAACAAAGGAGATAACTTTCATCAAACAGAATCAACTCGTGCTTCAAAGCTTATGAGTGATTCACAATAACAACTCAACTAAACAAACCATCTATGCGCTTTTGATAATCAATAGCAGCAACCAAAGAGGTATACAAATAAAGCACAAGGCTTAACTAAGACAGAAACCCTAAAGACTATTTTCTATGATATTGATTTCGGTGAATAATCAGGTCTTCTGTCTTCCTTTAAATAGAGTGAGCTTCATGGGCTTGGACTTCACCAAGTTACAGCTGGCCATCGTAAATCTCAAGAGATATATTTGAATTTGATCAAAATATATTTTAATCAAATCTTTTCATAACAAACCAACCATCATAAAATAAAACTGAATCTTTATCAGTTCAGCTCGTTTCTTAGCACGCAAGTATGCTAGAGTTTGTTTTTCCAAACAAATATTTCAAAAAGAGATCTTGCGAATATGATAGAATTGGCGCGCTTTCAGCAGGTTCTGATGTTATTCCTGATGTTACCACATCTGGCACTACATCTGGGACATAGGCTTATTTTACCAAAATGAAGCCAACAAATCAAAACCTTAACATTATACTACCCTAAATACGTATAAGTTGCTATTGACCTACCTATAACTAGTGCGCCCACGGTGGCCTAATCCATGTTGGCACGTACCCTAATTAATGTGTCGAGTCAACCTATACATAGTCATGAACATTTAATTAATCTATGCCACTAACTCCTAGTGTCGGTTGTTTCAGTCTCTAGAGGCTGTCGCGAGTAGTGTCTGATGTTTCCGTCTCTACAGGTTATCGCGAGCAGTGTCGGATGTTGCCGTCTCTTGGTCACGAGCCCTATTATTTATTCTTCGGGACTAATCCTAACGGAGTTTTCCCAATATCGTACCAGCCGTTGAAAATAGGGAATTAAAGCGTAAATAATAGAAAACAATTCATTCCAAAATAAATAAAATATTATAACTTATCGACCAGAATATATGTCCCAAGCATTCTTGGGGGAGTTCATCTCTCCACTTACCCTAAAGGTTTCTAGCTACTAATTTACATAATTCCTATTGCAAGAATAATAATATGCATACCAATGGCGTAGATGCCTTGCTGAGGAAGTTACATTTCTCGTTGAAGGGGGAAAGTTCTCCCCGTAGAGAGCTCTGCTGCCCTCGTTGCTCCTCCTCCTTGAATACTTAATAATACTCTAGGTTGCTGAATTTCTAAATCGATAAAAGTGAAGGAGAAGAGCTCTATTTATAGTTTTTTATTGGGCTTCGCGTGTACATCATGGCCACGATGGATCTCATCGTGCCACGATGGAGTAGATATGCTTCAAATTTTCAGCAGATTTGCTTCGTTTCATTGGGCGCTAAGTCATTCCCATCTGTTGCGGCTGGAAAATTTCATAAATACAATGAAGTCGCCATTGACGTTTATTTATCCCGGAAGGGGAAAGGAAAATATCACGAAAACCTTGGTTAACATGGTTAAAGAACCATGGCGGGTTCGGGAGTTGGTTATGTGAGAGGAAGGTATTAGCACCCCTCGCATCCATCGTACTCGATGGGAACCATTTAGGTGGTTTAGGTTTGTCTGCGTGGTTTCGGATTAAATTGCTTAATCGTTGGCTAGTTTCTACTTCGTTTCCAATTTAACAAAAAAAGGGGTTTTTTTTTATTTAAATTGCGACTTCATTGCACTCTTGGGAATACGTAGGAGCGGGCTCCTGCAACCATCAAGCTTGTAAATTGCGATTGTAGTTTCTACTTCGTTCCCAAGAGCCCGCTCCTACTGAATGGAAAATTTCATTAATGCAATGAAGTCGCCATTGACGTTTATTTATCCCGGAAAGGGAAAGGAAAATATCACGAAAATCTTGGTTAACATGGTTAAAGAACCATGGCGGGTTCAGGAGTTGGTTATGTGAGAGGAAGGTATTAGCACCCCTCGCATCCATCGTATTCGATGGGAACCATTTAGGTGGTTTAGGTTTGTCTGCGTGGTTTCGAATTAAACTGCTCAATCGTTGCCTAGTTTCTACTTCGTTTCCAATTTAACAAAAAAAGGGTTTTTTATTTACGAGCTTGGCGGTTTTAGGAGCCTGCTCCTACGTATTCCCAAGAGTGCAATGGGAAATTCAAAGCTCACGTAGTTCTGATAAAAAATATTTGTGTGGTTGGTTGATTTTAGTGGGTAACGTTTATTTCGTATTCCGCTGTTACAACGACGCTTGTATGCTCTAATCAGAGGAGTAGATAAAACGTGTATCCATTGTAAAAAAGAGTTGATTAACGGATGTTGCTTATTTCTTATTCCGCTGATACAACAGTGCGTGTATGCTCTAAACAGATGCTAAGCTTGTATGTGTCAGAGGAATGGATAAAGCGTATATCCATATTTGACTAAAAAATTGGTTTAAGTGTGTTGGATTGATTTTAGCGTTTCATTAGGATGAGAACAACTTGCGATCACTAGTCAAATGTTCAGGATCAGAGTCATCCGGAGCGAAAAGAAGCAAATGCTAGATTCCCCCTTTTTCATCCGTATTTATTATGAAAATCTTGATTAAATTTGATTAAGAAAATGTTTCAAAAGGAAAAGACGAGTGTTGGTTAATTTTAACGCTTAATTAGGATGAGAACAACTTGCGACCACTAGTCAAATGTCCATGATCCAATTCATCCGGAGCGGAAAGAAGCAAATGTCAAATCCCCCTTTTTCATCCGTTATTTGTTATGAAAAGTTAATTAAGTTTGATTAAAAAATGGTCCAAAAGAAAAGGAAAAGCAAAGGGCGCACGAAATTACGACAATAATAATTGACATAATAATAAAGCTGCAATTAAATTAAATATGCATGAATGCAAATACTTAAATAACAATGCATGAATCAATATGATATAAGTAAATATGCATGAATGAAACAAGAATGAATAGTTATGGATGATGCAACAATTAAATAAAAATGCAAGAATTAATGTAGCGAACTGACTACGGTCTGGCAAGTGCACCAGTCTGTCGTCGCGTAATAATTCACACTCTAGGTGTCTAGAATGAGTTCGTATCCACAGGGATCGTGCCGAAGCTTCACTAGCGTTATTTAAGTTTGGATAGTTTGCATTCGCTTTGGGTTTTGAAAAAGGTTTTATAAAAATAGCGTAATGCTTGCATAAATAAATAAACAAATAATAATAGATTCAGAAACATAGAGAACCTGGTGGTTGGACTCTCTCCCTTCTTCATATTTGGCATTACCGGTGTATAACATAGTGATGACATGAATTTCTATGGTATTTTTAGTATTATTATTAGTAGTAAAATGACCAAGACAGGCCCAAATACGAAGGAAAACCTACAAAAACAGCAAAAAGCATCAAGACAGAGTCCAAGATACAAAAAGACAAGAAAAAGCCCAAAAAGTGAAGAAAATCAGCATTCCATCGCAGCACGATGGCTCCCATCATGCCACGATAGGAGCTGCTTGTTCGCCAAGTAATCAGAAGCAATAAATCTGAAGAAAATCTGCCCATCGCAGCACGATGCAGCATATCGCAGCACAATGGAGTAACTTGGCGCCCAAGCTGATGAAATGCACAGGATCAGTTATAAAATTGAACTGAATCTTTACATCGCAGCACGATGGCTTCATCGTGGTGCGATGCCTTGCTGAGGCCCATTACGAAAACTATAAATAGAGCCTCCCTTTCATTGTTTTATTCATTCAGAAATAGTAGAACAGTCTCTACTATAAGGAGAGGTTCAGAGGAGCTCTATTGGGCATAGTTTTCTCCCCTTATGGGAAAACTAACTCAGCAAGGTATGTTTCTTTAGGCTTTTGTATTTAGGTTATAATTCTTGTAATTTAAATATGTAGTCTTTATAATTATGCCTTAGGTTGTGGTGGAGAAGATGAACTCCCCTATGAATAGTTTGAGTCTAAGTTATAATAAATGATATTTAGTAATTGTGTTTGTTATTTACTTTCGTGCACTTTAATAACGTATTCTCGTAATTTTCCCGGATAAGCGGGAGCGCCCATAGAATTGATATCAGGTTTTGACTTGATATGGTCCGGAACTCGTAGTAAATAAAGCTAGGTGAATAGAGACGGTAACATCATGCACTAGTCGTGAACTGAGCGGTTAGAGGAGGAATCATGCACTAGGTGTGATCTGAGCACTTAGAAGATGAACAACCCGATACTAGGACCTAGAGGTTAATTGGTGAAGGTTATAATGCATGTTTATAAACAACTCACTTAGTAATTAGGGTATGTGACACATCGAGGTTAGGCTCTCGTAGGTACCTTAGTTGTTAACGTAGGGAAACTTTAATAGACATAGTGTAATAGTAAGGTATTACTACAAAGAGGATAATTCACCGCCGAACATAATCTAAGTAACTATGTTACACACCGATCATGCCAAATATGAAGAAGGGAGGGACTCCAACCACCATACCTAGCCTCTATATTTCTTGAATATATTATTTATACATTCAGCATTTATATTTCTGCAAAGCATTACGCTATTTTTATAAAAACCTTTTCAAAAACCAAAGCGAATGCAAACTATCACAAACTTAAATAACGCTAGTGAAGCTTCGGCACGATCCCTGTGAATACGAACTCATTCTAGACACCTAGAGTGTGAATTATTACTCGACGACAGACTGGTGCACTTGCCAGACCGTAGTCAAGTTTTTGGCGCCGTTGCCGGGGATTGTGTTTGTCAAAAAAAATTTAAAAAATACAAAAAAAATTAAAAAATCAAAAAATCTTGTTAATGATTATGGATTTTTATCTGTGAAAGTTCTGGCTAAGGATAAGTCTTGGTATTTAAGCAATCTGTTGTGATCCACCTCACTTACTTGGGAATTTTCATAGTGACAAAGACACATGAGACAAACCAAAAATAGTTCCACAGAAAAATATTTATCCAGTGCTACTGAGGTATTTGTTTAAAGTGCATGCAGACAGGTACTCAAGAGCTAAGGATTACAAAGGCTGGCAAGAGCAAAAATCAAAGACAACGTTCTCACAGGAAAAACTCTCAAAGTGAATGGTCAGGAGGATCATTTGACGGAGGATTCTACAGGAAGCAAAAGAAAAAAAAAGGCTGTTTACAGAAATGGTTCGGATACACGGGAACCATTGAAAAGAATGAGAAGAGAATAGAGAAAGGCCATCAAGGATGAACTACTACAGTCAGGAAAACCAGTCTGCAAAGTCACCTCAGGAGAACAACTTCTTCCGTGAAGAAAGAATCAAAAAGAGAGATATGCACGAATATAAGTTTGGGGTGAAATCATTGTGTTCTATGAAACTGCACTGGTAAATTAGTCGCCAACCGGATAGTTGAGGATATGGTGAAACAGACTTAGTCCTTCTTGACAGTAATTAATGAAAAAGGAAGATGGTCAGTGCTTCAAGCAGGAACGAAGAAGCACAATAGAGAGACATGCGAATCTATCCTCTGTAATGGAGGAAATGTCTCAAGCTAATGAGAGGCTAAACAAGCGCTGCTTGGGAGGCAACCCAAGGTACAATTTACTGTTTTATTTTAATTTTCCGCAATTTTAAATTTTAAATTTTAATAAAAGTACCACATTTTTAGAAAGACCTCGAAAAAATAATTTTTGAGAAAAAAGTTGAAAAATCAAAATTTTAGCAAAACAGGCAGTCCATCGCAGCACGATGCACCCCATCGTGCTACGATGCACAACGTTCAATTTTTCAAAAATAACGGACGTCCATCGCAGTACGATGTATCGTATCGTGCTGCGACGTGAACGGCCAAATTTTCAAAATTTAACAGCAAACCATCGCAGTACGATACGATTCATCGTGCTGCGATGAGTGAACGTTGCCTATAAAGAAAGCACGAATTTTTCACTTTTTACATCAAAATTTCACGCCGTTACTCTGCTCAATTTTAACCAGAGACTTACCAACAATCCTAAAACTCCATAACACATATTCTTCTTCTCCTTCTACACTTTCTAAACCTTCCACCAACCAAATTTCCAAACAAAAATCCAAACTTTTTTATAAAAATCAAACCCTTATCACTTCCATGGCACCAAAACGATCCAGAACATCAGGAGCCGCTTCACAGTCTGCTCCCCCCCGTTTCTTGAGTAGTGTTACTCAGAAGCAACATGGTATTGTTGGGGAGAAGAGGCTTGTCCAGGAGGTTGGCATAGATGTCCCTGCTTTCGACTCAGTTCCACGAGTTCGGGAGATTCTTTTGGGATACAGATGGATACCCTTCAACAACATGTTGGGGGAGTGCAACAAAACCATTGTGGAGGAGTTTTATGGCAATGGTATGGCATTCGGCAATGGAGATTACAGGTCCTATGTCCGGCGGGTTTATGTCAGCTACTCCCCGGACTTTATTGATTCTACTTTTGGATTCCGCCCGGAGAATCAGTGCGGGGAGCCATGGCTATGCCAGGCAAGGATTGGCGTTACTCGAGACAGGGAGCGCGGCAGAGACTACAGGCTACGGAGATGTTGCCTCTGGCCAAATGGTGGACCCACAACTTTGAGGCATGCTCCAACGAGACGGAGATCATCACTTCCAGGAGCTTGGGCATCTACTCTATATTGATGGGGGAGCCCATCCAGGTTGGCCGTGTGATTGCGCAGAGTATCAGGCGCATGATCACATCTTCTGAGGCCACCATCGGCCACCCCTTCGTCATCTCTCACCTTTGTGCCCGAGCTGGGGTACCAGAGGAGGATGATGACGACATCATTGGTGCAGAGATTCCGTTGGGAGAGAGGTTCCTTTCCCGAGCCCAGCGGGACTTTGAGAGAGCCCAGCAGGGGCAGCAGCCACAACAGCCACCACAGCAGCAGGTACACCAGCCGCCACCTCAGCACCACCAGTTCTCAGAGTATGAGCTGGGGATGGCGGCCACTAAGTATGATATGCATGTCCTAATGGACTGGGGGTTACCCGGATACTCCCCCCACATGATGGACGCTGTTCAGGGGTACAGAGCACAGCATCCTCTGCCTTCCTACCGCCAGCAGTATCCGGAACAGCCGGATTTGACGCAGCACTTAAACAGGCAGACCCAGAACATGCTGCAGCATCAGCAACAGGTTCAGGATAGATGGGATCAGGCAGTGGCTGAGGAGTTGGCAGCCGAGATTGAGGAGGAGATGGCCAGTGAGGATGAGGGCGGACAGTAGATCCGCATTTATATTTTTAGTCTTTCTATTATTTATGTACTTTTATTTTATGTACTTTTCATTTTTAACTATTGTACTTTGAATTTCCTGTTTAATCATTTCATCTATTTAACCCCTTATTCAAACTTACAAAAAATTAAATAACTGTTTGTTGTTTATTATCTAGTGCATGATAAACTGTTATAGGTAAGATTGCGGCGAAGTGAGTTATAAATTCTGATGAGCCGAATTTCACGCCTTCATACAGAAACCAAAGGTGATTGCTCCGAAGTGCGAAGTTCGGGAGACAGAGAGACGGGTAATGAAGCTGGTGTATGTGGGACAAGTGTTCAACTTTCATATACCTAAGCCATGTGAGGATTTGAGCCAAATATTTCCAAACGGTATTACCACTTTCTTTTGAATTACTATGAGAGTACCGTGCACTTGTTTATTTTCTAGAACTTGCTCTAATTCTCTGCTGACTAGTTGATTTGATATTATATGCATTGAGGCAATTGTTTGTTATAACCCAGAGCCTTTTCAAGCCACCCTTTAATATATTATCCTTTGCTAGCCAAATTTGAGCCGTAAAAAAATAATTATCCCTTTTGTTTCGTTGACAAACCACGATACAAGCCTATAGACCAGAAAAACAATGATTTACCCTCTTTGGAGTTAGGTAATAGTTCTCAAAAGTCTTGGCAACAAAATAATTTTGGGGTTGCTCATGGAACTAGCAACGTTTAAGTTTGGGGTGGGTATACGGAGAACTATCACTACAAAAAGAAAAAAAATGAAAAAGAGACGGGAAAACATCAAAAAAATGCCCTAAAAAAATAGTCTCTTAAAAAAAATGAATAAAAAAGAAAGAGCCAATGGGCAAAAGAAAGAGCCAAAGGGCAAAAGAAAAAAGCCAAAAGGCAAAAACAATGATGGAAAAGAACCACACAAAGACACATCCGGTTCTTATTTTCCGATACCAACACAAAAAGGCACCCTAAGGAACAAAGGTTGCGTACACAAAAAGGAACAACAAAGTAGAACTTAAATCCAATGTTTAGCCTACTATTTCCAAAAAACAATGTCATACCTTGACCTAAGCCACGTTATGTTAGTGTTTCAACCTATGGGGTTGATTTTGTTTTAGGGTTGGCTTCATTTGTTAAAATAAGCATTTGGTCCAGATGTGGTTACTGATGTGCACACATATGGTACCTGAACTGAATGCCCAAAAACGTGCTTTCATTATTTGCGTGTGATCTTTTGAAAAAGATTCGTTTTGAAACAAACACATCCACACTAGCTTGCGCGCCAAGGAACGAGCTGAAAGATTGAAAAAGATTCAGAAAAGATTTAAAGATGGCCAGTTTGTTACTAGAAGATTTAAAAAGATTTAAAACAAACAAATCTTTGTAAAAGATTGAGTTTGTTTCTTGGAGATTAAGAAGGCCAGCTATCAGATCAGGGATCCAAGCCCATGAAGCTCGTTCTATATAAAGGAATAATGAAGACATATTTTATTCACCGAAATCAATATTCATAAATCTAGTCTTTAGGATTTCGAGTCTTTGTCCCTTTTGTTTCTTGTTTCCATTGAGACTTGAACTAGGGTTGTATTTAGCTCTTTTCTTGGTTCTAATTTGAAACAAGAATTGAACTTTGAATCACTCAAAGCTTTGACGCACGAGTTGGTTCTTTAGGTTAGGAATGCGTCTCCATCATTGAGTTTGTAATTTAAAATCCTTGTGAGGAGCAAGGTAGGTTATAGGAAGTGACCAGAGGTTGTCATATCTTGTGAGGAGCAAGGTAGAATTAGCACGGGTAGTGTCTAAGTGATAAGTTGTAAACTGGGACTGTTTAGCTTTGAATTGGAACTATCATAGTGGATTCATTCCTGGATTGGTATCCCCCAGACGTAAGTGAGTTGCACTGAACTGGGTAAACAAACTCATTGTGTTCTTTATCTTCTGCACTTTATTTTCCTTGTTCATCAAGTTATCGTATGTTTATGATGTTGGCACATTAGGCAACACATCGTATACCTAAACCCTAACGTGCTCCACATCACGCTACACATCTGTAACTTGCTACCGGAATTTCAATTGGCATCAGAGCAGGCACCCTGTTCTGTTTTAGGGTGAGCTCCAGGGTAGACACTTTCTGGAACCATGGACAAGGATGGAACTTTGGTCAGCAAACCACCTCTTCTTGATGGCACTAACTATGACTATTGGAAGTCACGCATGGCAGCTTTCTTAAAATCCATTGATAGAAGAACTTGGAAAGCAGTGCTAAGAGGTTGGGAACATCCCAAAGTCGGAACATCCCAAAGTCAAGGATGCTAATGGAATTGATACTGAAGAGCTCAAACCAAAAGAAGATTGGACTCCAGCAGAAGATACACTAGCTCTTGGCAACAATAAAGCTTTAAATGCATTATTCAATGGAGTTGACAAAAACATGTTCAGACTCATCAAACAATGTACTGTTGCCAAAGATGCTTGGGAGATACTCAAGACAACCCATGAAGGGACCTCCAAGGTAAAAAGTTCAAGACTTCAACTTCTCTACTCAAAATTTGAGAATCTCAGAATGAAGGAGGAAGAGACTATTTATGACTTTCACATGAATGTTCTTGACCTAGCAAACTCCTTTGATTCCTTGGGAGAAAGGCTATCTGATGAGAAGTTGGTAAGGAAAACTCTTAGATCTTTACCAAAGAGGTTTGACATGAAGGTCGCAGCTATTGAAGAAGCTCAAGACATTGCTAGCATGAAAGTTGAAGAACTTGTTGGCTCTCTTCAAACCTTTGAGATGAACTTCAGTGATAAAATTGAGAAGAAAGGGAAAAGCATAGCCTTTACCTCCAACACTGATAATGAGGAAGTTGATGAAGAAGACCTCTCAAAAGATATAGTGTTGCTTGGAAGACAATTTAACAAAATCTTGAAGAGCGTGGATAGAAGACCAAGGAGGAATGTGCAGCACATCCAACCTGACATCAGCAAACAAGGAAACATTTCAGCAAAAACTGAAACTGGTGACGAAAGTGTTCAATGCTATGAATGTGAAGGTTATGGTCACATTAAAACTGAATGTGCTACATATCTGAAGAAACAGAAGAAGGGTTTAGTAGTGACTTGGTATGATGAAGATATCTCTGACAATGAGTTAGAAGGTGTAGCTGCAAATCATGTGAGTGCCATGACTGGTGTGTGCGATTCTGATAATGACTCATGTGATGAAGATCTCACTTATAAGGAACTAGCCTCAGCATACAAAGAGATGTGCATCAGAAGTGAGAAAATATGCAGAACAAATGTAGAGCAAGAGATTGTCATTAATCAACTCAAGTCAGAAAAATTAGCAGCTGAAGAACAAAAGGCTATCATTGATCAACTCAAAATGGAAGAACAGAAGTTGCAAGCAAAAGTAACCAACCTTGAAGATGAATTCAAGCAAGTAACTTCTAATTTAGAAATCATGACCAAGTCTGTTAGGATGCTTGGCACAGGAACAAATAAGCTTAATGAGATTCTCAGCATCAGAAATCATGCTATTGATCCAACTGGAGTAGGGTGTGAGGTAATTTATAACAATGAAACCCTGGAATCAAACTTTATTCCTGCTCAAAACAGATCCGACCTCAAGATGTTGCCACATCCTGCACCACATCAGAAACTTGTGAACAAAAGAAGATCCACTTCTTTGAAGTGTCACCATTGTGGTAAGTATGGTCATATCAAATCCTTCTGCTATAAGCTCTATGGTTATCCAAAGAAGAAGCCTCAACCTAGAGCATATCATAGAATGGCCAGAACCAAGAAAGAGTGGAAGCCAAAAGCCAAAGTAGCTGCTCATATAGCTCACACAGCCTTCAGAGCCTCATCTAAAGAAGATTGGTACTTTGATAGTGGTTGTTCCAGACACATGACAGGTGAGGAAAGGTTTCTGGTAGACATCAAGTCATATACTTCAAGTTATGTGACCTTTGGTTATGGTGCTAAAGGACAAATCAAGGGAATTGGAAAACTAATCAACAATGGTTTGCCTGAGCTTGACAATGTTCTGCTTGTCAAAGGACTGAAAGCTAATTTAATCAGCATAAGTCAACTATGTGATCAAGGGCTTAAAGTCACTACAAGAATACTTGAATTTACTGGCAGATTTAATTTACATTTATTGGCGGCCTAAACCCTCAATAAATTATTGACGGCCTAAGCCCTCAATAAGTGAGAAAAAACACTCACAAAATTTTAAAAATAATATTTTTTAACCAAACATATAACTTAGTGACGGCCTAAGCCTTCAATAACTTAGTGGCGACCTAAGCCGTCAATAACTTACTGCCAGCATGTAACTTAGTGGCGGCCTAAGCCGCTGGTAATTTAGTGGCGGTAACTATGACATACAAAAATTAAAATACAATCTCTTCTTCCACGCACCATTCTCTTTCATCTTGTTATTTTCCTTTCCCCCTTTCAAACAAAAAGCAACAAAACACATTATCACACTTCTTCTTGATTTTATTTTTTTCATTTTGGAGCAGTAAAATTTTATTACAAAAAAAGAATAACACAACTCTTCTTGAATTTGAAGTTTGAGGAAAAACAAGATGAATTTGAATTTGCAACTACCATTCTCTTTGAATTTGAAGTTGCTGGGAAGAACAAGATGAACAACAGTCTAGATCTCACACCTCTTCTTCCATGTAATCCTGTTTGTTTTCCAACTCTTCAAGTACACCTTGGGCGCTTGTGAGTTCTAGTATATACATATTCATTTGCCTTTAAAAAAAATTTGAGAAGGTAGCCACATATACGATTAATCTGGGCAAAATTTAAAACTATGTGCAGATCCATGAATGACATGTTAATGTATGGCAATCATAGAATAATAAAGTCTCAGATTTGTTTGTGATAAATCAATAAAAAAATACAAAAATAAAAATAAAAGAATTAAAGAGCAACTCAGGACAAGCAAGGAGCAATGACACTCACTGTACTCACGTGCGTCACTATTTTGATTGTTTTTGTTTTTATTTTTTATTAAAATTAAATATTAGTTAGTGGCGGCTCAGGCCGTCAGTAAATTCGTCACAAAATTATTGACGGATTAGGCCGTCACAAAATTTACCCACGAGCAATTTACTGATGGATTCTGGCCCTCAGTAAATTCGTCATTTTTATTATTTATTGACGGTTTTGACTAGTTTGTGAGGGCTTTTGGCCCTCAATAAATCATGTTTTTCTTGTAGTGAGTTGATTACTCAAAGGATGAGTGTCTAGTCACTAATGACAAAGGTAAGTTACTAATGAAAGGAGCCAGATCAAAAGACAACTGCTACTTATGGGTTCCTCAAGAAACAACTCATTCTACCACATGTCTTATCAGTCAAGAAGATGAAGCAAGACTATGGCACCAAAGACTTGGGTATCTGCAGCTAAAGGGAATGAAGAAACTTGTTTCTAAAGAAGCAATTATAGGGCTACCAAAGCTCACTATTGAAGAAGGAGATATATGTGGTGAAGATCAGATTAACAAGCAAATCCAGAAGTCATATCCAATCTTTCAACAACAGGTGACATCTAAGGTTCATGATGTGGAACCTTATGTGGTCACATCAGTCTTCCAACTTGAAGGCTCAAGGTTGATAGGCTATTGTGATGCTGATTGGGCAGGCAGTGCAGATGACAGGAAGAGTACCTCAGCAGGAAGCAGTTGTTCACAATTGCTTTGGATGAAGCAGATGCTGAGTGAGTACAATGTGGAGCAAGATGTGCTCACATTATACTATGACAATATGAGTGCTATAAATATTTCCAAGAATCCTATCCAACATAGTAGGACTAAGCACATTGATATTCGTCACCATTTTATTAGGGATCTAATGGAGGACAAGGTTGTGACCTTAGAACATGTAGCCACAGACAATCAACTGGCTGACATTTTCACAAAGGCCTTGGATGCAAATAAGTTTGAGACATTAAGAGGCAAACTTGGTATTTGCCTTCTTGATGATCAATAGCAACTTGTGCTATTGAAGCGTGCAACGGATACCTGCCTATTACCTCCGTTTATTTATGCACGCTATACAAAGGCAGTCATCACAAGTTTTTTTTTTAATTTCATACATCAAGACTATTCCACTTTTCAAACTGTGATGAAGAACTATGTAGAAGATCCAGATATAGAGCTCAATGTGGTCCATATTGGAGCCTCTGAGAAGAAGTGAAGAATCCTATCCAGAGCTGAAGATTACAAATTATGCTATCTGCAAGAGCATTACTAAAGGGAAGGTCATAGAATGACCTTTTGGTATATCTGGTATAGGAAGACTAGAATATGTGCAAAAGCAACTCAAAAGCATTTTAACTTGTTGCATAGGGCATGATCATAATCATAATCATAGAAATATGGATGATTCATCGTGCTGAGTCATAATCATAGAAATATGGATGACTTTTATGCTTAGGATCATAGTCATAGAAATATGGGTGATTCGAGTCACGGTCATAGCAATATGGGTGACTTAGTTACAGTCATATAAATATGGGTAACTTGTACATGCTTAACTATGAATGCACATATAGCAACCATGGAAACCTTGATCACTCTGATTAAATACTTCCGCTACTACAAGGTTATGGATTGCTAGACTATATGGATTATGTGAAGACAATTACTGGTGAAGTTGAAGACTACTGAAGCATCTCTCTCTGAAGACCTTAATTATGTGTGGTGCTTAGAACATTTGTCTATAAATCCATCTACTCTGTAAATTGCACAATTAACTTTTTGTCAATATTATGGCTAAAAAGGGGGAGAAAAGATAAGTAGTATATCCAGGGGGAGTAAGACATAAGGTAGTGCAATATGTTTGCTCTGGTACATGATGTGATACCAGATGTGTACACATCGTCGAAGACAAAATGTGCTTGTATTCTGCACATCTTTTGAAGACTTTGAAGACCAGACGAATGAAGACTGATCCTTTGAAGACTGCTGAAGACGGTGCTTGAATTTAGGAGGAGTAAAGTATTTTACTGAAGCTGCTGAAGACACTTCCCCTCTTAACTGTGTGCATGATTCATCACCATGCTTGTATGTTGGGAGTTTTATTCTCTCAGAAGATATGAGGCAAGATTCAACTGCTGCAACGCCTCTGATGTTCTAATGATTCTCTCCAAAGTCTAGTTGGCTGATTCCAAAGGTTATTTTAGCCCAAAAATTGCCAAAGGGGGAGATTGTTAGTGTTTTCAACCTATGAGGTTGATTTTGTTTTAGGGTTGGCTTCATTTGTTAAAATAAGCCTTTGGTCCAGATGTGGTGACTGATGTGCACACATATGGTACCTGAATTGAATGCCCTAAAAACGCGCTTTCATTATTTGCGTGTGATCTTTTGAAAAAGATTTCTTTTGAAACAAACACATCCACGCTAGCTTGCACGCCAAGGAACGAGCTGAAAGATTGAAAAAGATTCAGAAAATATTTAAAGATGGCCAGTTTGTTACTAGAAGATTTAAAAAGATTTAAAACAAACAAATCTTTGTAAAAGATTGAGTTTGTTTCTTGGAGATTAAGAAGGCCAGCTATCAGATCAGGGATCCAAGCCCATGAAGCTCGTTCTATATAAAGGAAGACTGAAGACATATTTTATTCACCGAAATCAATATTCATAAATCTAGTCTTTAGGATTTCGAGTCTTTGTCCCTTTTGTTTCTTGTTTCCATTGAGACTTGAACTAGGGTTGTATTTAGCTCTTAAGCTTTTAAGCACAGAGCTGTTCTTTTCTTGGTTCTAATTTGAAACAAGAATTGAACTTTGAATCACTCAAAGCTTTGAAGCACGAGTTGGTTCTTTAGGTTAGGAGTGCGTCTCCATCATTGAATTTGTTATTTAAAATCCTTGTGAGGAGCAAGGTCCTTGTGAGGAGCAAGGTCCTTGTGAGGAGCAAGGTAGGTTATAGGAAGTGACCAGAGGTTGTCATATCTTGTGAGGAGCATGGTAGAATTAGCACGGGTAGTGTCTAAGTGATAAGCTGTAAACTGGGACTGTTTAGCTTTAAATTGGAACTATCATAGTGGATTCATTCCTGGATTGGTATCCCCCAGACGTAAGTGAGTTGCACTGAACTGGGTAAACAAACTCATTGTGTTCTTTATCTTCTGCACTTTATTTTCCTTGTTCATCAAGTTATCGTATGTTTATGATGTTGGCACATTAGGCAACACATCGTATACCTAAACCCTAACGTGCTCCACATCACGCTGCACATATGTAACTTGCTGCCGGAATTTCACGTTATAACCCTGAAAAGACCTCCAAAAATGCATGTATATTGAATTTTGACTGGTTGCTTAGAATTCTTGCAAGCCTATGGTAAAATGGCAAGTTGTGCGATGATTGAGAGATAACCCTTTCAATTATGAGCGAAAAACACAAATGTGAGAGAGAGAAAAAGTTGAACATGGACTCCTGCAGGCATTTGTCCGATTTGCTACTATTGACGTCTCCTGAGCCTAGCAGGACTGAGCATGATCGCTGCGGTAAGAAATCAGCGGTACCATTGCTGAAATATTAAGCAAGGTTGTGAAATTCCTATCATCTTTATTTATCTCTTATTTCTCTAACGATCTTGTCTGACAGCATGTTACTTGAGGACAAACAACAGTTTAAGTTTGGGGATGTGATGACAGGAATTTCTACGGTATTTTTAGTATTATTATTAGTAGTAAAATGACCAAGACATGCCCAAATACGAAGGAAAACCTACAAAAACAGGAAAAAGAATCAAGACAAAGTCCAAGATGCAAAAAGACAAGAAAAAGCCCAAAAAGTGAAGAAAATCAGCATTCCATCGCAGCATGATAGCTCCCATCGTGCCACGATGGGAGCTACTTGTTCGCCAAGAAATCAGAAGCAATAAATCTGAAGAAAATCTGCCCATCGCAGCACGATGCAGCATATCGCAACACGAGGGAGTAACTTGGCGCCCAAGCTGATGAAATCCACATGATGAGTTATAAAATTGAACTGAATCTTTACATCGCAGCACGATGGCTTCATCGTGGTGCGATGCCTTGCTGAGGCCCATTACGAAAACTATAAATAGAGCCTCCCTTTCATTGTTTTATTCATTCAGAAATAGTAGAACACTCTCTACTATAAGGAGAGGTTCAGAGGAGCTCTATTGGGCATAGTTTTCTCCCCTTACGGGAAAACTAACTCAGCAAGGTATGTTTCTTTAGGCTTTTGTATTTAGGTTATAATTCTGGTAATTTAAATATGTAGTCTTTATAATTATGCCTTAGGTTGTGGTGGAGAAGATGAACTCCCCTATGAATATTTGGAGTCTGTGGTTGAGTCTAAGTTATAATAAATGATATTTAGTAATTGTGTTTGTTACTTACTTTTGTGCACTTTCATAACGTATTCTCGTAATCTGGCCGGATAAGCGGGAGCGCCCATAGAATTGATATCAGGTTTTGACTTGATATGGTCCGGAACTCGTAGTAAATAATGCTAGGTGAATAGAGACGGTAACATCCTGCACTAGTCGTGAACTGAGCGGTTAGAGGAGGAATCATGCACTAGGTGTGATATGAGCGCTTAGAAGATGAACAACCCGATACTAGGACCTAAAGGTTAATTGGTGAAGGTTATAATGCATGTTTATAAACAACTCACTTAGTAATTAGGGTATGTGACACATCGAGGTTAGGCTCTCATAGGTACCTTAGTTGTTAACGTAGGGAAACTTTAATAGACATAGTGTAATAGTAATGTATTACTACAACAAGGATAATTCACCGCCGAACAAAATCTAAGTAACTATGTTATACACCGATCATGCCAAATATGAAGAAGGGAGGGCCTCCAACCACCATACCTAGCCTCTATATTTCTTGAATCTATTATTTATACATTCAACATTTATATTTCTGCAAAGCTTTACGCTATTTTTATAAAAACCTTTTCAAAAACCAAAGCGAATGCAAACTATCACAAACTTAAATAACACAATTGAAGCTTCGGCATGATCCCTGTGGATACGAACTCGTTCTAGACACCTAGAGTGTGACTTATTACTCGACGACAGACTGGTGCACTTGCCAGACCGTAGTCACATAGTTATTTAAATTAATGTTCGGCGGTGACTTTTCCTTGTTGTAGTAACACCTTACTATTACACTATGTCTATTAAAGTTCCCCTACTTTCATAACTAAGGTACCTACGAGAGCCTAATCTCGAAGTGTCACATACCCTAATAAATAAGTGAGTTGTTTATAAACATGCAATATTATCTTCACCAATTAACCTCTAGATCCTAGTATCGGGCCATTCATCATCTAAGTGCTCAGTTCACACCTAGTTCATGATTCCTCCTCTAACTGCTCATTCACGACTAGTTCAGGACGTTACCGTCTCTATACACCTAGCGTTATTTACTACTAGTTCCGGACCATATTAAATTAGAAATCTAATATCAATTCTATGGGCGCTCCCCCTTATCCGGCCAGATTACGAGAAACGTTATTAAAGTGCATGAAAGTAAATAAGACACATAATACTTAAATATCATTTATTATAACTTTGACTCAGTCACAGACTCCAAATATTCTTTGGGGAGTTCATCTTCTCCACCACAACCTAAGGCATCTATTACAAGAGACTACATATTTAAATTACAATAAAGAAATTATAACCTAAACATAAAAGCCTAAAGAAAACATACCTTGCTGAGTTAGTTTTCCCGTAAGGGGAGAAAACTATGCCCAATAGAGCTCCTCTGAACCTCTCCTTATAGTAGAGAGTGTTCTACTTCTTCTGAATGAATAAAACAATGAATGGGAGGCTCTATTTATAGTTTTCGTAATGGGCCTCAGCAAGGCATCGCACCACGATGAAGCCATCGTACTGCGATGTGAAGATTCAGTTCAATTTTATAACTGATCTTATGCATTTCATCAGCTTGGGCGCCAAGTTATGTCATCGTGCTGCAATATGCCATATCGTGCTGCGATGGAAAGATTTTCTTCAGATTTATTCTTCTGTTTTCTTGGCGAGCAAGCAGCTTCCATCGTGGCACGATGGAAGTTATCGTGCTGCGATGGAATGCTCATTTTCTTCACTTTTTGGGCTTTTTCTTGTCTTTTGGCATCTTGGACCTTGTCTTGATGCTTTTTCCTGCTTTTGTAGGTTTTCCTTCGTATTTGGGCCTGTCTTGGTCATTTTACTACTAATAATAATACCAAGATCGTTAGAGAAATAAGAGATAAATAAAGATGATAGGAATTTCACGACCTTGCTTGTATTTCAGCAATGGTACCGCTGATTTCTTACTGCAGCTATCATGCTCAGTCCTGCTAGGCTCAAGAGACGTCAATAGTAGCAAATCGGACAAACGCCTGCAAGAGTCCATGTTCAACTTTTTCTCTCTCTCTCACATTTGTGTTTTTCGCTCATAATTGAAAGGGTTATCTCTCAATCATCGTGCAACCTGCCATTTTACCATAGGCTTGCAAGAACTCTAAGCAACCTGTCAAAATTCAATATACATGCATTTTTGGAGGTCTTTTCAGGGTTATAACGTGGCTTAGGTCAAGGTAGGACATTTTTGGGAATAGTAGGCTAAACATTGGAGTTAAGTTCTACTTTCTTGTTCCTTTTTGTGTACGCAACCTTTGTTCCTTAGGGTGCCTTTTTGTGTTGGTATTGGAGATTAAGAATCGGATGTGTCTTTGTATGGTTCTTTTCTATCACTATTTTTGCCCTTTGGCTCTTTCTTTTTTTATTCAAATTTTTTTTGAAGAGACTATTTTTTTAGGGAATTTTTTGATGTTTTCCCGTCTCTTTTTCATATTTTTTTCTTTTTGTGGTGATAGTTCTCCGTATACCCACCCCAAACTTAAACGTTGCTAGTTCCATGAGCAACCCCAAACTTATTTTGTTGCCAAGACTTTTGAGAACTATTACCTAACTCCAAAGAGGGTAATTTCATTGTTTTTCTGATCTATAGGCTTGTAACGTGGTTTGTCACCGAAACAAAAGGGATAATTTATTTTTTTACGGCTCAAAATTAGCTAGCAAAGGATAATATAATAAAGGGTGGCTTGAAAAGGCTCTGCGTTATAACAAACAATTGCCTCAATGCATATAATATCAAATCAACTAGTCAGCAGAGAATTAGAGAAAGTTCTTGAAAATAAACAAGTGCACGGTACTCTCATAGTAATTCGAAAGAAAGTGGTAATACCGTTTGGAAATATTTGGCTCAAATCCTCACATGGCTTAGGTATCTGAAAGTTGAACACTTGTCTCACAGACACCAGCTTCATCACTCGTCTCTCTGTCTCCCGAACTGCGCACTTCGGAGCAATCACCTTTGGTTTCTATATGAAGGCGTGAAATTCGGCTCATCAGAATTTATAACTCACTTCGCCGCAATCTTACCTATAACAGTTTATCATGCACTAGATAATAAACAGCAAACAGTTATTTAATTTTTTTGTAAGTTTGAATAAGGGTTAAATAGATGAAAATGACATGTGGAATTCCATAGTATACTTTATTGAATTGAAAAACAATACTGAATTGAAATTACTGAAAATATAAATACTTATCCTTGGGTTGCCTCCCAAGCAGCGCTTGTTTAGCCTCTCATTAGCTTGAGGCATTTCCTCCATTACAGAGGATAGGTTCGCATGTCTCTCTATTGTGCTCCTTTGTTCCAGCTTGAAGCACTAGCCATCCTCCTCTTATCTTGATTACAATCTGGGCAGGACCAAGTCTTTGTCACCATATCCTCAACTATCCAGTTGGCGACTTTTTTACCGGTGCAGTTTCATAGAACGTAGTGATTTCACCCCAAACTTATTTTCGTGCATGTCTATCTTTTTTATGTTTCTTCAGAAGGAAGAAGTTGTTCTCCTGAGGTGATTTTGCAGATTAGTTCTCCTGATTGTAGTGGTTCATCCCTGATGGCTTTTCTCCATTCTCTCGTCATCTTTTCAATGGTTCCCGTGTCTTCGAACCATTACCGTAACAACCCTTTTCTTCTCTTGCTTCCTGTGGAAGCTTTAGTCAAATGATCCTCCTGACCATTGACTTTTTTTTGCAGCTTTTCTTTCTCAATTTGCTCCATCTCTCATCATTTTGAGAGTTTTCCTGTGAGAATGCTGTCTTTGATTTTGCTGTTGTCAGCCTTTGTAATCCTGAGCTCTTGAGTACCTGTCTGCATGCACTTTAAACAAAATACCTCAGTAGCACTGGATAAAAAATTTTGTAAAACTATTTTTGGTTTGTCTCATGTGTCTTTGTCATCATGAAAATTCCAAGGTAAGTGAGGTGGATCACAACGGATCGCTTAAATACCAAGACTTATCCTTAGCCAGAACTTTCACAGATCAAAATCCACAATCATCAACAAGATTTTTTTATTTTTTAATTTTTTTTGTATTTTTGAAATTTTTTGACAAACTTAAATAAATCTAGTAATGCTTTGTAAACACAATCCCCGGCAACGACGCCAAAAACTTGACTATGGTCTGGCAAGTGCACCAGTCTGTCGTCGAGTAATAATTCACACTCTAGGTGTCTAGAATGAGTTCGTATCCACAGGGATCGTGCCGAAGCTTCACTAGCGTTATTTAAGTTTGGATAGTTTGCATTCGCTTTGGGTTTTGAAAAAGGTTTTATAAAAATAGCGTAATGCTTGCATAAATAAATAAATAATAATAGATTCATAAACATAGAGGATAGATATGGTGGTTGGACTCTCTCCCTTCTTCATATTTGGCATGACCGGTGTATAACATAGTTATTTAGATTAATGTTCGGCGATGACTTTTCCTTGTTGTAGTAACACCTTACTGTTACACTATGTCTATTAAAGTTCCCCTACTTTCATAACTAAGGTACCTACGAGAGCCTAACCTCGATGTGTCACATACCCTAATTACTAAGTGAGTTGTTTATAAACATGCATTATTATCTTCACCAGTTGACCTCTAGATCCTAGTATCGGGCTATTCATCATCTAAGTGATCAGTTCACACCTAGTTCATGATTCCTCCTCTAACCGCTCATTCACGACTAGTTCAGGACGTTACCGTCTCTATACACCTAGCGTTATTTACTACTAGTTCCGGACCATATTAAGTTAGAAACCTAATATCAATTCTATGAGCGCTCCCGCTTATCCGGACAGATTACGATAAACATTATTAAAGTGCATGAAAGTAAATAACAAACATAATACTTAAATATCATTTATTATAACTTTGACTCAGTCACAACCTCCAAATATTCATTGGGGAGTTCATCTTCTCCACCACAACCTAAGGCATCTATTACAAGAGACTACATATTTAAATTACAATAAAGAAATTATAACCTAAACATAAAAGCCTAAAGAAAACATACATTGCTGAGTTAGTTTTCCCGTAAGGGGAGAAAACTATGCCCAATAGAGCTCCTTTGAACCTCTCCTTATAGTAGAGAGTGTTCTACTATTTCTGAATGAATAAAACAATGAATGGGAGGCTCTATTTATAGTTTTCGTAATGGGCCTCAGCAAGGCATCGCACCACGATGAAGCCATCGTACTGCGATGTGAAGATTCAGTTCAATTTTATAACTGATCCTGTGCATTTCATCAGCTTGGGCGCCAAGTTATGTCATCGTGCTGCGATATGCCATATCGTGCTGCGATGGACATATTTTCTTCAGATTTATTCTTCTGTTTTCTTGACGAGCAAGCAGCTTCCATCGTGGCACGATGGAAGTTATCGTGCTGCGATGGAATGCTCATTTTCTTCACTTTTTGGGCTTTTTCTTGTCTTTTGGCATCTTGGACCTTGTCTTGATGCTTTTTCCTGCTTTTGTAGTTTTTCCTTCGTATTAGGGCCTGTCTTGGTCATTTTACTACTAATAATAATACTAAAAATACCATAGAAATTTCTGTCATCACGAACAATGAAATAATAAAGCATAAACATGAATAATCAAGTGAAAGGAAATAAATGAGATGAATATAAGCTATTCAAAGATAAACAAATCTGTTTGTGCAAGAAATGTGGCTCAAAGCACTTAAAAAAGTGATTCTCCAACTTAAGCACTTACGAAAATAAGCTAGAAATGCAATTAATTCACAAAATGACTTATGGAAATAAGCTAAAAATAATAAAAGACAAAACTGAGTCCTACATGTTATTTAAGCAAAAAAAATTGGATCAATAAGATTAAATAAGCTATTGTCCAAATAAGTGCTTTTGGAATAAGCTAAAATAGTAATTAACTCAAAATGACTTAAGAAATAAGGTAAAAATAAAAATAAAGCTCACAACCATCATAACAAAATTTTAGCATAACAAAAATGGTCCAATAAGCTTAAATAAGTTACTGGCCAAATAAGTGCTTTTGAAATAAGCTGAAAAATTAATTAAAAATTAAGCCTTGCGGAGGGTGCAGAAAGTAAAGGCTGGGTGGTGCGAATAGCAAATCTGGGTCCAAAGGCCCAGCCCGCGCCAAGATCGAACAATAAATTATCTGGTGTGGACGAATGCATGCGTTATCTAGCGCCCTCAAGATATAGTCCGTCTGATCCAACAAAAAGTGAATCAAACGGCTCCGTTCAAAAAAAGAACGGACGCTTCAAATTCGTCTTCAGCGCACGCGTGATCTAATGGCCAGAAATAAAACGTACAGACGAGATGGCTATAGCGACGGACAGAGAGGCTTTAGCGACGATATTCAAACCTTTACCTACGAAGATCAGACCTGTACCTACGGTCTTCATCTTCTCCAAATTTGAAAATTTCCGGATTTCTCAAATCAAGCTCAAATTAAACGAAACAAAACTCAAACCCACGTTTTTTTGCCTCCTAATCACGAATCCAAGCGTGGATTTCATAGTTGAGGACTTATTATTAAGATTCGAACGAATCAAGTGGAGAGCTCAAAAAACAAAAATGGCAAAACTCAAAATAGCTTAGATTATGAAAAATTAATTAACATAGAAGCATTATTAAGTGTCCAGAAGTGCAAATCGCACGAATTCTACCTTATTTGGAGAATGTGGTTTATGATATTTTGTGATGAATTTTTTGTTAGCACATGGGTTCATTTTTGGTAGTGATGAGGTGTAAGAAAATAGAACATTCTAGTGTACTTGTGATGAGATGATGATGTGTGGAGAATTAGAACATTCTAGTTTACTTTTTGGTGATTTTTGTTTATGATGGAAAATGGGAAAAATAGTGAAAATAAAGGGAATTAATTTGAGAAATGGGGTATTTTTGGGTTATGAATGATGTGATGATTTTATGATGGGAAATGAATTGGAATTAGATTGGGTTTGATTGGGATTTGTGATGGAAAGGAGATTTCTTGTAGAAGAAGTAACAAAAATAAAAGGATTAAAAATAAATGAAAAATGCAAATAAAATAAAGAAAAATAGCAAATATGCCAAGAAAAACGAAAATAATGATTATGCCATGAAAAATGAGCAAAGAAAATAATTTTATGGGTTTTTATGCAAAAGTTGACTTTTTTGGTCAAAGGTTGACTTTTGTTGATTTTTTTTCTAAAAATTGCAAACAGATGGAAAAAGGGTAAAAATGAAAAAAAGATAGAAATAATATGGGGCAAAATTAGGGTATGACACTATCGTGGCACGATGGAAGCGTTGTGCATATCCACTTTTTGCTCTCTTTTTGGTTTTTTCTTGTATTCTTGTCTTCTTTTGTAAGTAGCTTCATATCTTCAGGTTTTTGCTTGATTTTGGTCTTCAAAGTCCTAAACTAACTACTAAATTAATGCTAAAAATACTATATAAATTTCCGTCATCACAACCCTATACTTAAATCGTTGCTTGTCCTCAAGTAACATGCTGTCAAACAAGATCGTCAGCGAGTTAAGAAATAAATTAAGATGATAAGAATTTCACAACCTTATGTATTTTTCAGCAATGGAACCACTGAACTCACCGCAGCTATCATGCTCAGTCAACACTTGGCCTAGGAGACGTCATTAGTAGCAAGTCAGACAAATGATCATGAAGAGTCCATGAAACAACCTTTTCTCTCTCACACATTTTTCGCTCATAATTGAAAGGGTTATCTCTTCATCATCGTGCAACCTACCATTTTACCATAGAATTGCTAGAATTCTAAGTGACCGGTCAAAATTTAAATAAATACATATTTTGGAGGTCTTTAAGGGTTATAACGTGGCTTGGGTAAATGTGGGATATTTTGGAGGTCTTCCTTTCTTTGTGTAGAAGCTTTTTACCTAGAGTTCCTTTTTTATGTTGCCACAAAATATTAAGAACCGAATGTGTCTTTGTATGGTTCTTTTCTATCACTATTTTGCTCTTTAGCTCTCTTTCCTTTTTCATTTATTTTGGAGACTCTCATTTTTAAGAGACTTTTTTGGTGTTATCTCGTCTCTTTTTTTTTTCTTTTCATTTTGTGATAGTTCTCTTGTATACCCACCACAAACTTAATATGTTGCTAGTTCCATGAGCAACCCCAAACTTATGTTGTTGCCAAGACTAGAGAACTAAATTTCTACCTAACTCCAAAGAGGGTGAAATATTTGTTTTTCTGGTCTATAGGCTTGTAATGTGGTTTGTCACCGAAGAAAATGGATATTTATTTTTTTACGGCTCAAATTTGGCTACCAAAAGATATAAATAACATAAGGGTAGCTTGAAAAGGCTTTAGGTTATAACAAACAATTGCCTCAATATGTATTATTTAAATTAACCAGACAGCAGAGAATTATAGCAAGTTCTAGAAAATAAACAAGTGCACGGTACTCTCATAGTATATTTGAAAGAAATTGGTGATACCGTGGAATTATTTGGCTCAAATCCTCACTAGCTTAGTTATCTGAAGGTTGAACATTTGTCTTGTGAACATTTGTCTCCTTGTCTCCCGAACTTCTGCGCTTTCATGAGCAGTCACCTTTGGTGTTTCTTTGTATAAAGGTGTGGAACTCGGATCATAGAAATTCATCTATTACTTTGTTGCAATCTTGTCTTGTCTATAATAGTTAATCATGCACTAGATAATAAACAACAAACAGTTATTCAATTTTTTCATTAAGCATGAAAGGGTTGTTTATAGATGAAGATGACATAGTTGGAAATTATAAAGTACATAAAGAAAAGTACAAAAATAAAAAAGTACATAAAAATAAAGACTAAAAACAAATAAAGGAATGGCGGAAAGCTCGACTATCCGCCCTGGTCATCCTCTGGCAGTACTGCATCTATCTCGGCTGCGAGGTCATCCATGTCCCAGGCTTCCTGAACCTGTTCCTTTGAGTCTGCTGGTAAAATGTCCTGTCAGGTCCTACTAATGACGGTAGGATGGGATAGGATGCTGGGCTATGTGGCCTTTGACAGGAGTCATCAGTGGGGGAGAATATCGTGGTAACCCCAAGTCCATCATATAGTGCTGCTCGTAGAGTGTGGCAGCCATCCCTAGCTCAAAATCTGAATGTTGGTGCTGCTGCGGGATATGAGGTGGAGCCTGATGCTGCTGCTGTTGTGGTGCTGGTGGTGGCTGGTGTGGTCCCTGAAAAGCAGCCTTTGCCCTCTCCAAATCTCTTTGTGCCTTCCTGAAGAAAGACAACCCAATAGGATCAATCGGAGGTGCAATATCATCATCCTCCTCAGTAGGGAACCCAAGTCTAGAGCAAAGTGTAGTGATGACAAAGGGATGCCTAATGTAGCTGTCGGCGGTCGTAATCATACCCTTGATACTGCGCGCAATCATCTCTCCCACCTGGATGGGTTCACCCATCATGATGATGAAGACTGCAAGGCATCGGGGCATAATGATCTCTGTCTCGTTGGAACAACTTTCGAAGTTCCTCACCCACCATCTGGCCCATGCCTTGGCGACCGGCATCATCTATGTGGCCTGCAGGCGCGCTCGCACCCCCTGGGTGGTGTAACGCCAATCCATCCCTAGCATAGCCAGCTCCTGCAGCATCTCCGGGTACTCATCATCAGTAACTGCACCATCTCGTACAACAGCACACCTCAACTGGACTCTATAGTAATCCTCCTCGCGGAATCCGATGACCTCATCAATAATATCTGGTGTATAAATGATCTCCACTCCACGCACATAGGATGTATATGTTGAGACAAAATCCTAATTTGATGTTTTAAAGATAACAACATCCTTAATTAAGTTTTAATTATATTCTGATCATTTTGTGATCTAACAAGTGCTCTTGAGTGATTTAATATAAGACAGATACAAAGAGTTAATATCACTACGTCTTAATCACAAGAAACAAATAAGCAAGTTTTTGTCTGGAGAATGGTCTCTGATTGGTCTCCCAGACTCACGTATTCATTGGATAAGCACTTATTTAAGTCAACTTCATATGGGACAAGGATGAACTTTATACAAGACTTAAATATAGTATCACAACAGTTTGGAATAAGTCATTTAAGGCAAGGAATAATTTTGATCCTTGAGCTTGCTCATTTAAGTGCTTTTAAGGAAGTAAAAGCTCGCAAATTATTGACAAGGCCTTATGTTCTCCAAGAACATCATTAAAGAAAAATCTAGACCAATGAGAAGTAGACAAAGCATACAGCAAGGACGTAAAAAAGCACCAAGAGCATGGTATGAAAGACTAAGTACTTTATGGACTTAAACAAGCACCAAGAGCATGGTATGAAAGACTAAGTACTTTTCTACTAGATAATGGATTTTCTAGAGGTAAAATTGACACTACTCTTTTTATAAAAACTAATAAACAAGATTTATTAATTGTACAAGTTTATGTTGATGATATTATATTTGGTGCTACTAATGAGAAAATGTGTGAAGAATTTTCAAATCTTATGCAAAGTGAATTTGAGATGAGCATGATGGGAGAACTCAGATTTTTCCTTGGCTTGCAAATCAAGCAACAAGATGATGGTATTTTTATCTGTCAAGAAAAATACATCAAAGATCTACTCAAAAAATATAAAATGAGTGAAGCAAAAATCATGACTACTCCTATGCATCCATCAACAAATTTAGACAAAGATGAAAATGGAAAACATGTGTCTGAAAAAGAATATAGAGGGATGATTGGATCACTTCTCTATTTAACTGCTAGTAGACCAGATATTGTTTTCTCAGTTGGTCTTTGTGCAAGATTTCAAACTTCTCCAAGAGAATCACACCTCACAGCAGTCAAAAGAATTTTTAGGTACCTAGTAGGTACTCCTGATGTTGGTCTCTGGTACAAAAAGGGATCACATTTTGATCTTAAGGCCTACTGTGATGCTGACTATGCTGGTGATAAACTTGAAAGAAAGAGAACAAGTGGAGCATGTCAATTTCTTGGTGAAGCTCTTGTAAGTTGGTGTTGCAGAAAGCAAAATACCATAGCACTATCAACAACTGAAGCAGAATATGTATCAGCTGCTAATTGTTGCTCTCAAGTGATATGGATCAAAAACCAACTTGAAGATTTTTCATTAAGGTACATAAATATTAAAATTCTTTGTGATAATACTAGTGCTATTAATTTATCAAAGAATCCCATTCAACATTCTAGATCAAAGCATATAGAAATTAAGCATCATTTTATTAGAGACCATGTTTGCAAAAAAGATATTGAATTAGTATTTGTGGATACTGAAAATCAATTAGCTGATATTTTTACTAAACCTCTAGTTGAGGATAGGTTTATGTTTATCAAAGAAAATTTAAAAATTATTAAAAATCCTATCTAATAATATTTTATTGTTGAACCAAAATCCCCAGTTCATAATAACTCTCCTTATTTTCTTTAAAAAATTATATCTAATATATACAATTCTTATAAAATAAAATTATTCTTTTAAATCAAAACCTTTCCTCTTCCATTTCTCTTTTTACGGAACAAATCTCTCTCCCTAGTCATTATTACTATCCTATTTTTGAGTTGTCCAAGTACAAACCAAATAGTGCAATTAGTACTAAGTCTATTACCTAACCTATCATCCATCATTTATTCCTATTCTCCAAACACTCTTCCATATTTCTTTATTAAACCAAAGAAAATACATTACTCACTCACTTCTCTCTTCAATCCGTAAAAAAAATCTTTCTCTCTTCCACCACTATTCACAAAATCCCTAAAAACTCTCACTATTCATCATCTTCATCCTCTCAACAATGGCCAGAGTTAAGATGCCTGGAGTCAAGATCAGGAAGTCAAAAACTTCATCTTCATCCACTCGTTCTCCTTCACCACCATCTGCAACTTCACCTCCTAAACACTCAGGTAATCAATCCTCATCAAACACCTCTTTTAAGTGTCTTTCTGATCACTACAATGAGGCTGAAATTGAGTCATCAAACCCTGAAATCAACCAAAACCCAATTAACATTGTTCAAACCAACCCAGAAACAGAACATGCAACTCAATCCCAAAATCAAAACATCATCCTCATTGGAACTGTTCCTGTCAGCATTGGAACCATTCCTGCTACCTCAGAAACCATTTTGGAAAATGTTATTCCTCTTCAATGTTCTCAACCAGTTTCTAAATCTATTTCTCAAGAAATAACTGTCACACCACCACCCACTACCAAAACTGCTGCAGTTACTAAAACTGTTTCCACTTCAAAAACCAAGAAACCTAAATCCAAATCTTTTGATTCTTCAAAAATTCGTAGGTCAAATAGGATTGCTTCTGGTGCTGGTGTAAAACCAGTCATTGACACCACAGTTTACTCAGTGTCTGATTCTGATGACACTCTCTCTGATTCACCAAAAACTCTCTCAGGTCCTCAAATCAAAACTTACACAAGAAAGACCTCTTTCTCAAAAACTAAACCCAAACCATCTTCAAAATCTGAGTCTTCTGGAGAAGAAGATGTTCCTCTTCAAGAATCAACCTCTTTGGTTCACAAAGGATGCTCAACAGAGTTCAAAAATTTCTCAAAAAACAAAACTGTGCTCCCAGGAAGGGTTTACAACCTTGAAGACCTCATCAACACCAACCATGATCTCACAAAATTCACAGATCCTCTTGAATGGACTCACCTTTTCAGCATTAAAGAAACCTTCTACCCAAACCTTATAGAAGCCTTCTACTTCAATGCTGTCATTTCTTCTGAAAGAAGTCACATTATTTCTGAAATCAAGGGTAAAAAGATCAAGGTTACAGAACAATTGTTAGGAAACCTTCTAAACCTACCTCTTACTGGTCACAAACTCTATGGACCTACCTGGTTCAAAATGGCAGGTTTGAACAAGAAGGACTTAATGACAGAAATGTTTGAACCTGGAACCATCCTCAAATATTTCCCTCCATCATCCCAACTCAAGAATGAATACAAAATGCTTCACAACATGTGCCTTCACTCAATTTTCCCCAGAAAAGGAAGCAAAAACAAAGTCACTGATATTGACATGATGATGATGTATCACATGTTCAACAAGGTCAAAATAAACCTTCCTTATGTCCTAATCCAACACATGATTCACACCATTGAGATTGCAACCAAGAAGATATCACTTCCATATGGAATGTTTTTAACTAGGGTGTTTAGACACTTTGGAGTCAACCTCTCAGGAGAAGATGGAAAGAATTCTTCAACCACGTTTACCATGACTAATATTGGAAGAATGAAGCAAGTCAGTGAGATTGAAGATCACACTGTAAATGATCAAGGCTTGAAGAGAAATAGAGAAGCCTTTGAAAACACTGAACCAGAAAATCTAAGGTTGCTAGCTGATGTAGTCACAACTCAGGAAGACCATCTGGAGAACGTTCTCCCCATACCTTCTGCATCAGACAAGGGTAAGCAAATCATGTCTGAAGGTAATCCATCTGATTCTAGAGACCTAGGAATATCTTTAGAATTTGATTCAGCCTTTGAGGACAACTTAGGTCCAAGTGTGAACAAATTCACCTCAGTTCTTCTTGATGGTTTTACAACCACAAACACTCCTATCAATACCTCTCTGTTTTCACCACTTATAACACATCCTCAAACAACTTTTGACTCCTTTCAACAAAATGAAATGCTGAGAAACTTGATGAAAAACCCTATACCAACTTTCCCACAATTTTCACAATTTTCACAACTTCCACCACCCATTTTTAATGATGCAGGACCATCACTACCCTCATTTCCAGAACATTTTGCCTCACTTGGTTCTTTCTGCACAAATGCACCACATCCTGATACTGCTGCATATCCACACTCTGATAACCCTCCTCCATTTGATCCTAGACCCCAGAAAAGATCAAAACTTGAAAAAGACATGGGTAGGACCAGAAAGGACATGGAGAGAATGTTCAACATCCTCACCTATCTCATGCTGGAGCAACAGATCTTTAGGACTTGGCTTGCAGAAGAATTTTGCCCTGCTATGCGCATACCTCCTCCACCTGCCAATGCTGCTCCACCAGCTGAAGAAATTCCCAAATTTTCTTCCAGTTCTGATGATTCCTCTCCCACTCTGCCTCAGTAGCTGTGCCTTGATGCCTCCCTCTACTTTTTGCTAATGACAAAAGGGGGAGAAGAGATTCTGAGAGATTTAGGGGGAGATTTTAGAAAAATCTAACTTTTGTGAACTTTTTTAACCTGTTGCTTATATTAATCAGAACTTGGTTTAGATATGATAAGAAGTTCATATTAACTTCTTTTTGTATGTTTGTTTTAATCCTGATTTCTGTTTAGATTTGAATCACTTTTTGATCATTAATCATGTATGTGAATGCTGTTATATTCTCAGTTATGAGTTTGAGATTAATGAATAGTCATGTTGATTCAAAATTATGTCTCTAATATTTGTTACTCAATTTGCATATGCATATTTCATGACTTGATATAGAATGCATAAATTGAGGGGGAGATCTTTGATTAAATCACATAGCAAGTATTTAAATTCTTATGTTTTATCAAAATCATAATGAAAAATTAATTAAGGTTTTGTCATCATCAAAAAGGGGGAGATTGTTGAGACAAAATCCTAATTTGATGTTTTAAAGATAACAACATCCTTAATTAAGTTTTAATTATATTCTGATCATTTTGTGATCTAACAAGTGCTCTTGAGTGATTTAATATAAGACAGATACAAAGAGTTAATATCACTACGTCTTAATCACAAGAAACAAATAAGCAAGTTTTTGTCTGGAGAATGGTCTCTAATTGGTCTCCCAGACTCACGTATTCATTGGATAAGCGCTTATTTAAGTCAACTTCATATGGGACAAGGATGAACTTTATACAAGACTTAAATATAGTATCACAACAGTTTGGAATAAGTCATTTAAGGCAAGGAATAATTTTGATCCTTGAGCTTGCTCATTTAAGTGCTTTTAAGGAAGTAAAAGCTCACAAATTATTGACAAGGCCTTATGTTCTCCAAGAACATCATTAAAGAAAAATCTAGACCAATGAGAAGTAGACAAAGCATACAGCAAGGACGTAAAAAATCTGATGGAAGTACAAGCCTATGAATGAGAAGCTTCATGTATCCATACAAGTGTCCAATCTTTACTATTCACTTGTCCTTCACAAGTACTAATGAATAGTTGCTATGTTAGCCTTCTTTAAGTGTTTTACAACTGTCATACAGCTTGCAAACAGCTCAACAAAACCGTTTGCTTCTTTTCTCATACAAGAAGCCTTGGTCTCCAACAGACAGGAGAATGGTCTCCAGCAGACAGGAGAATGGTCTCCCAAATTTTGGCTACAAGCTACATTCTTATCCACAAGCTATTTCCACACATGGGCTATTACTCTACAACGGTTATAACATCAGAAACAGCTCATTACAGTTGGCAAACAGAATATGCTTGATATTCCTTCAAATCCATTTAGCAGAGACCATAGGAAGAATGGTCTCCAGGCTTACTTAAAGAAGTACTAGGGATGTCAACGGGGCGGGGAATGAACGGATGCTGTTTCCCCATTCCCCGCCCCGCCCCCCAATATTTTCCCCGTCCCCGCCCCCGATCCCCGCCGCGGGGGAAAATTTACCTCCATCCCAATCCCCACGGATCTCCACAGTATCTACGGAGCTCCACGGATATAAAAAAATAAACAAAATTGTTATATATTTTAATCAAAAGCACGGCATTAATATTTTTTTTTCCTTCCTTTTTCTAAAAAAAATAAATATTTTGTATCTTTCATTTTTAAAAAATAAAAGTACATTTTGCATCAAGAACAAAAAAAATCCTGAAGGACAGATTTGAATGGACTGTTTTACCCATTTGGCAACGGCTATTTCTCACTCCCAACAGCAATATTTGAAGTTCAAATATCAAAGGAACTTCATCATCTATAAATAGCAAGGTTGGCTACAAGGAAGAGCAAGAGTTTTTCAAGCAATCTAAAGCATTGATTCACATTTCACTAAGCAATCTTAAAGCTCTCCTTTTTCACTCATACTCCAAAGCTTTCTAGCATTTAGGATCTGAATTCATTGAGTATCTTGAGTGTAATTTATTTTGAGCAAATACAACTAGTTTAGGTTGGTATAAGCTTGTAAGATCCAAAATCATTTCATATCTTTGAGGGATCTAACTCAAGTCAATTAGTGAGAATTGATTGAGTAGAAAATCAGTTGGTGATAACTGATTTTGTTACTTAGCCTTGGTTAAGGTTAAGGGAAGAACTTGTTGTAATCTTGGTCTAGATTATAGTGGAAAATCTCACTCAAAGTGAGGACTGGACATAGCCCATATCATTAAGGGGTGAACCAGGATAAATTTCTTGTGTTTGTTTTCTTCTTCCCTACTCTTTACTTTAAGCAAACACTAATCACACATATCACTTTTATTTCTGCTTATACATCTTAGGAGATTGATCTCCAACTAATTGTGTGATTTCATTTTGTTACTTACCTTTAATTTAGTATTGCAGCAAAAATTTTAAAAGGTCACAATTCAAACCCCCCTTTCTTGTGACAAATATTGTTACTTCAGTATAATCCTCTACTTCGTATGCCAAAGCATTGTCATAAAACTTCTCTGCCAAGACAAGTTACACGGGCTGATCATGTTGTTAAAGTTCATCCACTCGTACCCGTCGGCAATCTCCCACATCCATGGGAGAGACGTGATATCGGGGAAGTGTATTCCCCTCTCTTGAACTACACCTTTTTGTTTAATCATAGAGTAGTGCTCTCGGGTAGCGGATGATAAGGCTCGGCCTCGTGCTCTTTTAGGTGCCATGGTAAGTGTGGAGTATAAAGTTTGTGTTTTTGTGGAAAGGTTGGATTTTTATAAAAAAAAGTTTGGATTTTTGTGGGTTAAATTCAGTTGTGGAAGGTTTAGAAAGTGTTAAAGATGAAGAAAGTGAAGGTTTAGAAGTGAAATTGTGAGTTTTGGAAGTTTTTGAAGTTGCGAGGTAATTTCGGCAGAGTAACAGCGTGAAAATTTGATGTGAAAACCCGCTCCTCTATTTATAACCATACGCTCGCATCGTGACCACGATGAGATCCATCGTGCCATGATGTCCCAACGGTAAAAATATTTAAAATGGGAATGTTTTGCATCGTGTCCACGATGGGATGTATCGTGGGACGATGCTTCCAAAAGTAAAAAAAATCAAAAAGTAAGCGTTCATATCGTGGCTGCGATGGGATCCATCGTGGCCACGGTGCGTGTCCGTTGGTGGTTTTCCAAATTTGAATTTTTGGTCCATTTTGTAATTTTGACATTTCTTCCCTTGAAAAATTTACTTTTGGTCTTCTTGAAATATTTCTAAAGTGATGTTTACAGCTGTCAGACGCTGCCTACTGCGCCTCGCGCAGGCCAAAAACAGCCATTTTCTGCTGCTCTGGGTTCTAGGCGCAGCCTTCTGGGCGCTTGGCGCCAGGCCACTAAAAGACGAAAAAACAGCATTTTCAGCTTTTCTTCTTTTTCAAATTACCTTTCATTCTAAGTCTTTTGCACCTCGAATATGATCAAAACCACTTCAAAACACCTCTAAAACACTATTGAAAAGACCTTAATACGAAGTAATGACAAGAGTCATCAATTTCTATAGGCAATACATTTCTACTCTTAATTTTTATCATTGCATTTCATAGTCATATTCATATTCTCAATACTTTTTTATATATGACAATCCGGGGAAAGAGATATATGATGGGAGAGAAATGTTAGATGGAACTAATAAAAGAAGAATGTTATGAATTAACCTCTTGTATGTATTTAGAGGGAGTTTAATTAGAATGATAAAAATTAAAATTTTGCATGTGTTTAAGGGGAGCTTAATTGTATATCTATGAACATTCATGCATTTGTTATGATTTTCATCCATAAAACATAAGACTTATTCAAAAGGTTTGTCATCATAAAAAAGGGAGAGATTGTTGAGATCAAAACCATTTTGATGCATGTTTTAATGACAATAAAATTTATGGAATAAATGTTAAGTTTTATGAGTGAAGATTTACTGATGTTTGCTCTTGAGTTTTTATTGAAAGATGGATATTGACAAAAGTGGACAAACTACAAGCCGCTCATATCAACAAGTGCATTTATATACACAAACAATGAAAAAATTGGAGTACCATCAGATGTTCGGAATAGTAGCATCACAAGCTTCATGAAGACTTTTAAAGATATTGTTTGAATCATAAGAGGTATCATTGGACGGTTCAAGCTAGAAATTAAGTTTCATGGTTAAAAGTCTTCCTCATCACCACAAGGTTCCTCATCACCATAAGGTTCACAATTAGTATCGAAGGTTCAAGGAAGAATTTGAGGATCATAATTGAAGAATGAAGATGGAAAAACTTGCATCACAACAAACCAAATCAGGTTTTTCCAACGCAACAGGTTTTGTCCCCTACAAAAAACCTTACATGAAATGTGTCCGTCCGTTACTTACACGACAGAAACCTTTATGTACCGTTGGTGCATTCCGCGACCTGAGTTGGGGACGATACTTATATATAGTATTCCTCCTTCAGAACCAAACATTTCTTCTTCTTCACCACCATTTTCACAAACCCTTGCAAAAAAACTCCATTTCCACGAAAATGATATTTCCAACACTCACTCAAATCATCAAGGAAGTATAAAGACATCCTACTGAGCTGAATGCAAAGGTAATGTCCATCTAAAACTTCCCCCATTCAATTTCATTCTGGTGTAATCTGTTACTTAAGTAGTGGATACCTCTTTTAGGACGCTCGGGATTACAGGTCGTCCGTCACTTATGTAATGGACACCACTTTGTAGGGTGTTCCACAACTTAAGTAACAAATTGTATCAGAACAGAATGAATAAAAACACAGTGAGGCAAAATTGCAATTGTGCTAGAAAGAAAAATGAATTACAATATATTTCTCAGACACAAAAATTACATATAGTGGTTGGTGGTGGTCTGGAGCACTTACTCAAATAAAAATTACAAAAATTAAAATACTAACGACATCCCCTAACACAATTCATAACAACATCTAATAAGGTTAGGATGCCACCGCGGATGTCCATCTGAACCCATCTGGCCTTTTACTACCGCAGGAGGCAACCATTGATAAATCTCTTGGAAAAGATAATGTTATTGTAATACATCTTTCCACTTCTAATGGCATAGATACTTTGGTTAGTCATACCGTACCCAAATTTGGACACAAAAGTCTCGTGTTGATTAGTATAACGATTACAAACGTACTCTTTAAAGGGGGTTGTAATAATCGTTATGCCTAACCAACGACGGACTTTGCGGCCGTTTACAAACAATATAGCAAAAACTAAACAAACTAACATATACAAATAGAAAAAGTGAAAGAGAAGATGAGAAAGAGAGGTGTGAACAATTTTAGCCATTTTGGCTGCACCTGTGACCAATTAGCTTTTGCCCTGTGGCAGGCCTTTGACTGAAGCAGGGGACCTGACCACCGACTGGTCTGCTACTTAAGTAACAAACGGCAAGTGCAAAATTTTCTACATCCTTTATAGCTATGGACTAAAAAAGAAATTTGAGACACTTATTTAGATCGAAAACTTATTTAACCCTAATTTTTTTAAGCCAAAATTAAAAGTACAAAGACATAATTATTAACAATTGAGTATTGACATTCAAATTATTTTATTTTATTTTAAAAATTAGGAAGTAATAGTCTTGCAAGTGCACAAGATTATTGTTGTTAGTGTTTTCAACCTGTAAGGTTGTTTTTGTTTTAGGGTTGGCTTCATTTGCTAAAATAAGCCTTTGGTCCAGATGTGGTGACTGACCTGAACGCCCTAAAATAACGTGCTTTCATTATTTTGCGTGTCATCTTTGAAAAAGATTTGTTTTGAAACAAACACATCCACGCTAGCTTGCGCGCCAAGGGACGAGCTGAAAGATTAAAAAAGATTCAGAAAAGATTTAAAGATGGCCAGGTTGTTACTAGAAGATTTAAAAATATTTAAAACAAACAAATCTTTCTAAAAGATTGAGTTTGTTTCTTGGAGATTAAGAAGGCCAGCTATCAGATCAGGGATCCAAGCCCATGAAGCTCGTTCTATATAAAGGAAGACTGATTACATATTTTATTTACCGAAATCAATATCTTAGAAAATAGTCTTTAGGATTTCGTGTCTTTGTCCCTTTGTTTCTTGTTTCCATGGAGACTTGAACTAGGGTTGTATTTAGCTCTTAAGCTTTTAAGCACAGAGTTGTTGTGTTCCTTTCTTGGTTCTAGTTTGAAACAAGAATAGGACTGTTTGTCACTCTTAAGCTTTTAAGCAAAGAGTTGTTTTGAATCACTCAAAGCTTTGAAGCACGAGTTGGTTCTTTAGGATAGGAGTGTGTCTCCATCATTGAGTTTGTTATTTAAATCCTTACGGGTTGTAAGGTGGTTATAGGAAGTGACCAGAGGTTGTCATATCTAGGGAGGACCTAGGTAGAATTAGCACGGGTAGTGTCTAAGTGATAAGTTGTAAACTGGGATTGTTTAGCTTTGAATTTGAACTATCATAGTGGATTCATTCCTGGATTGGTATCCCCCAGAGTAAGTTGCGAGTTGCGCCGAACTGGGTCAACAAACTCATTGGGTTATTTATCTTCTGCACTTTATTTTCCTTGTTCATCAAGTTATTGTATGTTTATAATGTTAGCACATTAGGCACCACATCGTATATCATAACCCTAACGTGCTCCACATCACGCTGCACATCTGTGACTTGCTACCGGAATTTCAATCGGAATCAGAGCAGGCACCCTGTTCTGTTTTAGGGTGAGCTCTAGGGAAGATACTTTCCGGAACCATGGACAAGGATGGAACTTTGGTTAGCACACCACCTCTTCTGGATGGCACTAACTATGACTACTGGAAGTCACGCATGGCTGTTTTCTTGAAATCCATTGATAGTAGAACTTGGAAAGCAGTGCTAAGAGGTTGGGAACACCCCACAGTCAAGGATGCTAAAGAAGTTGATACTGAAGAGCTCAAACCAGAAGAAGACTGGACTCCAGCAGAAGATACACTTGCTCTTGGCAACAATAAAGCTTTAAATGCATTATTCAATGGAGTGGACAAGAACATGTTCAGACTCATCAAACAATGTATTGTTGCCAAAGATGCTTGGGAGATACTCAAGACAACCCATGAAGGGACCTCCAAGGTAAAAAGCTCAAGACTTCAACTTCTCCACTCAAAATTTGAGAATCTCAGAATGAAGGAAGAAGAGACCATCTATGACTTTCACATGAATGTTCTTGACCTAGAAAACTCTTTTGATTCCTTAGGAGAAAGGCTATCTGACGAAAAGTTGGTAAGGAAAATTCTTAGATCTTTACCTAAGAGGTTTGACATGAAGGTCACAGCAATTGAGGAAGCTCAAGACATTGCTAGCATGAAAGTAGAAGAAGTTATGGGTTCTCATCAAACCTTTGAGATGAACTTCAGTGATAAAACTGAGAAGAAAGGAAAAAGCATAGCCTTTACCTCCAACACTGATAATGAGGAAGTTGATGAAGAAGACCTCTCAGATGATATAGCTCTACTTGGAAGACAATTTAATAAGATCTTGAAGAACGTGGATAGAAGACCAAGGAGGAATGTGCAGCACATCCAGCCTGACATCAGCAAACAAGGAAACACCTCAGCAAAAATCAAGGCATATGACAAGACAAATCAAAGCAAGGGTGTTCAATGTAATGAATGTGAAGGCTATGGTCATAACAGATCTGAATGCACTACCTATCTGAAGAAGCAGAAGAAGGAATTATCTGTATATTGGTCTGATGAAGATGACTTTGAAAATGAGTTGGAGATTAAAGCTTCCAACCATGTAAGTGCCATGACTGGTGTGTGTGATTATGATACAGAGTCATGTGATGAAGAACTCACTTATGAGGAACTAGCCTCAACATACAAAGAGCTATGCATCAGAAGTGAGGAAGTATGCAGAACAAATGCAGAACAAAAGGCTGTCATTAATCAACTCAAGTCAGATGAAGTTGCTGGCGTAGAGCAAAGGGCTATCATTGATCAACTCAAGATGGAAAAGCAAAAGTTACAAGCAAAAGTAACCAGCCTTCAAGATGAAGTCAAGCTAGTAACATCTAAGTTGGAAAATATGACCATGTCTGTTAGGATGCTTGACACTAGAATAAAGAAGCTTAATAAAATTCTCAGTATCATAAATCATGTTAATGATCCAACTGGGGTATGTTATGGGAAAATTTACAACAATGAAACCCTAGAATCAAACTTTGTTCCAGCTCAAACCAGATTTAATTTCAAGATGTTGCCACATCCTGCACCACATCAGAAACCGGTGAGCAAAACAAAGTCAACTTCTTGGAAGTGTCACTATTGTGGGAAGCATGGTCATATCAAACCCTTCTGTTATAAGCTCTATGGGTACCCAAAGAAGAAACTTCAACCCTGAGCATATCAAAGAATGGCCAGAACCAAGAAAGAATGGAAGCCAAAAGCCAAAGTAGCTGCTCTTATAGCTCACATATCCTTCAGAGCCTCATCTAAAGAAGATTGGTACTTTGATAGTGGTTGTTCCAGACAGATGACAGGTGAAGAAAGGTTTCTAGTGGACATCAAGTCATATACTTCAAGTTATGTGACCTTTGGTAATGGCGCTAAAGGACAAATCAAGGGAATTGGGAAACTAATCAACATTGGTTTGCCCGAGCTTGACAATGTTCTCCTTGTCAACAGACTGAAAGCTAATTTAATGAGCATAAGCCAACTATGTGATGAAGGGCTTAAGGTTGATTACTCAAAGGGTGAGTGTCTAGTCACTAATGACAAATGTGAGTTACTAATGAAAGGAGCCAGATCAAAAGACAACTTCTACTTATGGGTTCCTCAAGAAACAACTTATTCTACCACATGTCTTATCAGTCAAGAAGATGAAGCAAGACTATGGCACCAAAGAATTGGGCATCTGCATCTAAAGGGAATGAAGAAACTTGTTTCTAAAGAAGCCACCAGAGGGCTACTGACTACGGTCTGGCAAGTGCACAAGTCTGTCGTCGAGTAATAATTCACATTCTAGGTGTCTAGAATGAGTTCGTATCCACAGGGATCGTGCCGCAGCTTTACTAGCGTTATTTAAGTTTGTGATAGTTTGCATTCACTTTGGTTTTTGAAAAGGTTTTTATAAAAGTAGCGTAATGCTTTGCAGAAATATAAATTGCAGAATGTATAAATATAGATTCAAGAAATATAGAGGCTAGGTATGGTGGTTGGACCTCCTCTCTTCTTCATATTTGGCATGACCGGTGTATAACATAGTTACTTAGATTATGTTCGGCGGTGAATTATCCTTGTTGTAGTAATACCTTACTTGTAACAACCCGTTTTTCAAAGGCCTGAAAAGGCAGTATATTTTTTTTTTTTTTTCAACTAACACTCAGAGTGCGCATAGAATATTTTTCAATGAGCCGGCATTCAAATATGCAAAAGAACTCATTACCATAAGGTGCTTCGACAAGCAAAGTGTATTCCTGAATAATTACAGTCCAAGTCTAAGTGTTCGAATACTTACAACGAAACAAGTTAGAAAACCCTATGCTAACCAAAAAGCACGGTGCACAAAACACACCGGCGCATAGTCTAACTATACTAAGCTTCACCACGTGCTCACTACGGCCTACAACTGCCACCGTCGTCACCACGACCTAACCCATCATCTGGGTGGGATGAGCCCGCAAATGAAAGAAAGGGTCACCACAAAATAAAAGTATATATATATATATAACCGGTGCGAAAGATTGTACACATAACAATAATTCCACAAACACAAGAGAAAGCTCTTAACCAACAAAGCAATTCCCACCAACGGGTTCATATATCTAATGCACACCAAGCCTAATGCAGACTTCTACAATGGGTGTGACACCAATCACTGGCTGCCACATGCATGAATTCCGGAATTTAACCTCTCCGCAGAGAGTCGTGATCTGCTAATCACTAAAATCAATACAATCACGACGATCTGCTAATCGAAGGATTAGGGTGGATCTGCTAACCACACCCCGTGATCTTCTAATCACAATATTGTACTCAATAAAATCCCGCAAGATTCAAGGTGGATCTGCTAATCGCACCCGGTGGTCTTCTAACCACTACCATGAATGCATGAGCATACGATACATCTTATCTATGCCGATGCATTCAATTACATACCAATCATGCATATGTAATTCTCAACCACATGTCAATACATATATTTCTAACAAAATCATATGTAAGACAATCACATGTTCATACATATATTATCACAATCATATGTAAACAACACACGTATTGTAAACACTTTCTCATCACAAGAACACATAACACATACATGCCAAACACACAAACACGCATCACCGAAAATAACCAACAAACATGTTATAACTCAGTGAAAAGACAGAAATAAAGTGATGCCCTTACCTCGGCAAGCTTCCGTTAACTTTTCTCACGAAATTCTACAATTCACGCTACCTAAAATATAAGCAGCGTACAATCAATAAAATACTCCCAACGTATCCTATCGAAACGGAACTCATTCTCTAAGTTCTAGAGAGGCTTAAGGTACTTTCTAAAGCTATCCCTCAATGATTTCAGGTTATTCTCATCGTGTTTAAAAATTCACGAAGTTAATTGTACTATTTTTATAACACGAAAATCATTTTGTTTTCAAATCATAAACTAAAACCATTTTGGATTTTTCCACTTCAAGGACTTGTCCCACACACAACAAAACCATTTGAAACACAACTAAAACTTTTCAAAAATATTTTTATGAAAAATCGAAGTTTTCTTGCGTTACAAGTTACACATTTTTTTCTTCCTAACAACCTTTCCTATACTCATTTTTCTTCAAAACTAAGATTATCCAACACATACACAATTTTCACACAATTGTGGACTTAGAAAAATTTTTGGAATTTCTTCCTCCCCACAAAGAAAGGCCACGGCCATTTTTTTTCAAAACACCCTTCCACACAAAATTTTTCACTTCTAAATGCATGGTAATATCTCATAATACCTAACTAGCACTTATCAAAACGATTTAGAAATTATAGAGTCGAATCGCAAATTTTCGAGAAATCTCAAATAAGGTTTTTCTTAAGGCAAGTGATCATTTTTCTTTTCAAAACATCCCATAACCCATCAAACAATTAAACAATGATCATGGGAAGCTATTTGCCTCTAAACAATTTTCGAAATTCGATTCCTCGAACCCTATATGGGTGCCACGGCCAAATGAGGCAAAAGGCAACCCTACACATTTTTTTTCATTTGAAACCCTAGTCCACATTCATTGGTTCGTAATGATATTTGATCGTGTATCCGACTCCTTTTGAAACTCGAAATAAATTTTTTCTAAATTGTGTTCTTCGAGTCGCTCAAGAACACGAGAATAATTTTTTCTCATTTTTCGAAACTAATTTCATATTCACCAATCCATTTTGTCACAAAGCTTGAAACTAACTTCAAAAACCAAAATCATACAACACACTCAAAGATATGATCATCTTAAGGAATTTTCTTCAAAACCTTATCAACAAAATTATGAAATTTTAAATCACCATGAGAATCACTTACATGCTTCACTAAAGTGTACTAAGGAACTCTCAAGAACACTTCTATGGAAACAAAACTAATCAAAACTAAATTCTCAAAATTTTTCTCTCAAGAACATAATCATAAAACTCAAAATTCATGAAGTTTTTCATGGAGAATAAGGAAGAGAAGTGTTAGTTACCTTGAGGAGATGATGATCCTTGCAAGTCCTATGATCCAATAAGCTCTTAAAGAGTGAAAATGGTGGAGGAATAAAATTTTGGTGATGGAGGAAGAAGAAAGAAAGCTCACGGCCAAATAGAGAAGAGAGGAGTGAGTTTGTGATTTTGTTTCTAAGTCCACAATGCTCCAAAGTCTCCTAATATAATAAGTCTTGCTACTTGTGAGCCATTGGATCAAATAGTAAAAGCTTCCAAGACTAATCCCTAGCCCTTGGATCAATCCGAGTCTATCCACTTTAGATATTTCTTTCTCATGAGAAACTCATGCCTCACAGACGAGTCGTGCCTCGCTAACGGACGGAAATCGCAAAAATATAGAATCTACCAAAGAAACGTCCGCCGTAAACCGTTTCCAAATATTATCGCTAAAACTTTTTCCTCGACTGTAATTTTCTTCCTCACCCTCGAAAATGATTCTCAGGACATATCCTAACTCGCGCAGATATATAAAACCTCCATCTAAATTTCTACGGAATTCAGAAGCCGTAAAATTTTACATCAGCGAGTAAAATTCCTACTCGTTTTTCCAAAAGCGAGAATAATCCAAAACTCGTTATTCTGACTACACATAAACCTTCTTATACTCAAAAGAAGACTACAACCCAAAAGTCTGTGCCTTTCCAGCGCACGAGCACAAAACAGGCTCCGTTTCAGCAAAAATCTCATTAATGTGACGATACTCACAAAACCGCTTCACCAAAAAACCCTAAAAACTTAGCCGACACTAAAGTTCCTTAGGAAAACTGTACAGTGAAATCTTAGGTCTTACATTATTATTACACTATGTCTATTAAAGTTTCCCTATGTTAACAACTAAGGTACCTACGAGAGCCTAACCTCGATGTGTCACATACCTTAATTACTAAGTGAGTTGTTTATAAACACGCATTATAACCTTCACCAATTAACCTCTAGGTCCTAGTATCGGGCTGTTCATCTTCTAAGTGCTCAGATCACACCTAGTGCATGATTCCTCCTCTAACCGCTCAGTTCACGACTAGTTCAGGATGTTACCGTCTCTATACACCTAGCATTATTTACTACGAGTTTCGGACTATACCAAGTCAAAACCTGATATTAATTCTATGGGCGCTCCCGCTTATCCGGCCAGATTACGAGAATACGTTATTAAAATGCACGAAAGTAAATAACAAACATAATTACTAAATATCATTTATTATAACTTAGACTCAATCACAGACTCCAAATATTCATAGGGGAGTTCATCTTCTCCACCACAACCTAAGGCATAAATAATAAAGACTACATATTTAAATTACAATAAATCATAACCTAAATACAAAAGCCTAAAGAAATCATACCTTGCTGAGTTAGTTTTCCCGTAAGGGGAGAAAACTATGCCCAATAGAGCTCCTCTGAACCTCTCCTTATAGTAGAGAGTGTTCTACTATTTCCGAATGAATAAAACAATGAAAGGGAGGCTCTATTTATAGTTTTCGTAATGGGCCTCAGCAAGGCATCGCAGTACGATGAGGCCATCGTGCTGCGATGTGAAGATTTAGTTCAGTTTTATAACTGATCCTGTGCATTTCATCAGCTTGGGCGCCAAGTTACTCCATCGTGCAGCGATAGCACACATCGTACTGCGATGGAAGATTTTCTTCAGATTTATTGCTTATGATTTCTTGGCGAACAAGCAGCTCACATCGTGGCACGATGGGAGCCATCGTGCTGCGATGGAATGCTGATTTTCTTCACTTTTTGGGCTTTTTCTTGTTTTTTCGCATCTTGGACTCTGTCTTGATGCTTTTTCCTGCTTTTGTAGGTTTTCCTTCGTATTTGGGCCTGTCTTGGTCATTTTACTACTAATAATAAAACTGAAAATGACGTAGAAATTCCTGTCATCACAACCCCAAACTTAAACTGTTGTTTGTCCTCAAGTAACATGCTGTCAGACAAGATCGTTAGAGAAATAAGAGATAAATAAAGATGATAGGAATTTCACAACCTTGCTTAATATTTTAGCAATGGTACCGCTGATTTCTTACCGCAGCGATCATGCTCAATCCTACTAGGCTCAGGAGACTCAATGGTAGCAAATCGGACAAATGTCTGCAAGAGTCCATGTTCAACTTTTTCTCTCTCTCTCTCTCTCACATTTGTGTTTTTCGCTCATAATTCAAAGGGTTAGCTCTCAATCATCGCACAACCTACCATTTTACTATAGGCTTGCAAGAATTCTAAGCAACCAGTCAAAATTTAATATACATGCATTATTGGAGGTCTTTTCAGGGTTATAACGTGGCTTAGGTCAATGTAGGTCATTTTTGGGAATAGTAGGCTAAATATTGGAGTTAAGTTCTACTTTTTTGTTCCTTTTTGTGTACGCAACCTTTGTTCCTTAGGGTGCCTTTTTGTGTTCGTATCGGAAAATAAGAACCGGATGTGTCTTTGTATGGTTCTTTTCTATCACTGTTTTTGCCCTTTGGCTCTTTCTTTTGCCTTTTGGCTTTATCTTTTGCCCTTTGGCTCTTTCTTTTGCCTTTTGGCTTTTTCTTTTTTTTTTTAAGAGACTGTTTTTTAGGGAATTTTTTTGATGTTTTCCCGTCTCTTTTTCATTTATTTTTCTTTTTTGTAGTGATAGTTCTCCGTATACGCACCCCAAACTTAGACGTTGCTAGTTCCATGAGCAACCCCAAACTTATTTTGTTGCCAAGACTTTGAGAACTATTACCTAACTCCAAAGAGGGTAAATCATTGTTTTTCTGGTCTATAGGCTTATATCGTGGTTTGTCACTGAAACAAAAGGGATAAATTTTTTTCGGCTCAAATTTGGCTAGCAAAGGATATAATAATAAAGGGTGGCTTGAAAAGGCTCTGTGTTATAACAAACAATTGCCTCAATGCATATAATATCAAATCAACTAGTCAGCAGAGAATTAGAGCAAGTTCTAGAAAATAAACAAGTGCATGGTACTCTCATAGTAATTCGAAAGAAAGTGGTAATACCGTTTGGATATATTTGGCTCAAATCCTCACATGGCTTAGGTATCTGAAAGTTGAACACTTGTCCCACAGACACCAGCTTCATCACTCGTCTCTCTGTCTCCCGAACTTCGCACTTCGGAGCAATCACCTTTGGTTTCTATATGAAGGCGTGAAATTCGGCTCATCAGAACTTATAACTTACTTCGCCGCAATCTTACCTATAACAGTTTATCATGCACTAGATAATAAACAGCAAACAGTTATTTAATTTTTTTGTAAGTTTGAATAAGGGTTAAATAGGTGAAATGATTAAACAGGAAATTCAAAGTACAATAGTTAAAAATAAAAAGTACATAAAACAAAAGTACATAAATTATAGAAAGACTAAAATATAACTGGGGAGCTACTGTCTGCCCTCATCCTCACTGGCCGTCTCCTCCTCAAGCTCGGCTGCCAACTCCTCAGCTGCTGCCTGATCCCATCTATCCTGAACCTGCTGTTGATGTTGCAGCATGTTCTGGGTCTGCCTGTTGAAGTGTTGCGTCAAATCTGGCTGCTCCGGATACTGCTGGCGGTAGGAAGGCAGAGGATGTTGTGCTCTGTAGCTCTGAGCAGCGTCCATCATGTGGGGGGAGTATCAGGGTAACCCCCAGTCCATCAGGACATGCATATCATACTGAGTGGCCGCCATCCCCAGCTCATACTCTGAGAACTGGTGGTGCTGAGGTGGCGGCTGGTGTACCTGCTGCTGCTGCTGTGGCTGCTGCCCCTGCTGGGCTCTCTTAAAGTCCTGCTGGGCTCGGGAAAGGAACCTAGCTCCTAAAGGAATCTCCGACCCAATAATCTCATCATCATCCTCCTCTGGTACCCCAGCTAGGGAACAGAGGTGTGAGATGACAAAGGGGTGGCCAATGGTGGCCTCAGAAGAGGTGGTCATGCGCCTGATACTCTGCGCAATCACACGGCCAACTTGGATGGGCTCCCCCATCAAGATAGAGTAGATGCCCAAGCACCTGGAAGTGATGATCTCCGTCTCGTTCGAGCATGCCTCAAAGTTGTGTGTCCACCATCTGGCCCACAACTTTACCAAAGGCAACATCTCCGTAGCCTGTAGCCTCTGACGTGCTCCCTACCTGGAGTAGCGCCAATCCTTCCCTGGCATAGCCAAGGCCTCTCTGATCCGGTCGTAGTCGGCGTCGGTAATAGCTCCCTCTCTCCAGGAAGCACGCCTAGTCTGGACCCCGCACTGATCCTCCGGGCGGAATCCAAAAGTAGAATCAATAACGTCCGGGGAGTAGCTGACATAAACCCCCCGGACATAAGACCTGTAATCTCCATTGGCAAATGCCATACCATTGCCATAAAACTCCTCTACGATGGTCTTGTTGCACTCCCCCAACATGTTGTTGAAGGGTGCCCATCTGTATCCCATAAGAATCTCCCGAACTCGTGGGACTGAGTCGAAAGCAGGTATCTCGATACCAATCTCCTGAACCAACCCCTTCTCCCCAACAATAGCATGTTGCATCTGAGTAACTCTACTCAAGAAGCGGGGAGGGGCAGACTGTGAAGCGGATCCTGATGTTCTGGATCATTTTGGTGCCATAATTTGTGAAAGTGGAAAAAGGTTTGATTTTTTATAAAAAGTTTGGTTTTTTGTTGGGAAATTTGGTTGATGGAAGGTTTAGAAAGTGTAGAAGAAGAAGAAGAATATGAGTTTTGGAGTTTTCTGAGAGTTGGGATTGTTGGTAAGTTTTTGGGTAAATTTGAGCAGAGTAACGACATGAAATTTTGATGTAAAAAACGAAAAATTCGTGCTTTATTTATAGGCAACGTTCACTCATCGCAGCACAATGCATCGTATCGTACTGCGATGGTTTGCTGTGGAATTTTGAAAATTTGGCCGTTCACATCGCAGCACGATACGATACATCGTACTGCGATGGACGTCCGTTATTTTTGAAAAATTTGAACGTTGTGCATCGTAGCACAATGAGGTTCATCGTGCTGCAATGGACTGTCTGTTTTTGCTAAAATTTGATTTTTCAACTTTTTTCTCAAAAATTTATTTTTTTAGGACTTTCTCTAAAAATTTGGTACTTTTATTTTTCTAAAATTTAAAATTTAAAATGCGGAAATTAAAATAAAGCAAGAAATTATACCTTGGGTTGCCTCCCAAGCAGCGCTTGTTTAGCCTCTCATTAGCTTGAGGCATTTCCCCCATTACAGAGGATAGGTTCGCATGTCTCTCTGTTGTGCTTCTTCGTTCCTGCTGGAAGCACTGGCCATTTTCCTTTGATTACAATCTTGGTAGGACCAGGTCTGTTTCACCATATTTTCAACTATCCGGTTGGCGACTTATTTACCGGTGCAGTTTCATAAAACACAGTAATTTTGCGCTTTCTTCCTGCGGAAGAAATTGTTCTTAAAGGTGATTTTACAGCCTGATTCTCTTGATTGAATTATTCCTTGATGGCCTTTCTCTCCTTTTCTTTGTCACATTTGCCAATGGTTCCTGTGTTTCTAAACCATTTCTGTAAACAGCCCTTTTACTTTTTTACTTCATATAGAAGCCTCAGTCAAATGATCCCCCTGACCATTGACTTTTTGGTTGCAGCTTCTCTTTTTCAATTTGCTCCATCCCTCATCACTTTGAGAGTTTTCCTGTGAGAATGTTTTCTTTGATTTTTTTGCTGTTGCCAGCCTTTGTAATCCTTAGCTCTTGAGTACCTGTCTGCATGCACTTTAAACAAATACCTCTGTAGCACTGGATAAATATTTTTCTTGTGGAACTATTTTTGGTTTGTCTCATGTGTCTTCGTCACTATGAAAATTCTCAGGTAAGTGAGGTGGATCACAACGGGTCGCTTAAATACCAAGACTAATCCTTAGGCAGAACTTTCACAGATCAAAATCCACAATCATCAACAAGATTTTTTTGATTTTTTTAATTTTTTTTTGTATTTTTGAAATTTTTTTGACAAACTTAAATAAATCTAGTAAGGCTTTGTAAACACAATCCCCGACAATGGCGCCAAAAACTTGACTACGGTCTGGCAAGTGCACCAGTCTGTCGTCGAGTAATAATTCACACTCCAGGTGTCTTTGGGAATAGTAGGCTAAACATTGGAGTTAAGTTCTACTTTGTTGTTCCTTTTTGTGTACGCAACCTTTGTTCCTTAGGGTGCCTTTTTGTGTTGGTTTCGGAAAATAAGAACCGGATGTGTCTTTGGGTGGTTCTTTTCTATCACTGATTTTGCCCTTTGGCTCTTTCTTTTTTCATTCTTTTTTTTTTAAGAGACTATTTTTTTAGGGAATTTTTTGTATGTTTTCCCGTCTCTTTTCATTTTTTTTTCTTTTTTGTAGTGATAGTTCTCCGTATACCCACCCCAAACTTAAACGTTGCTAGTTCCATGAGCAACCCCAAACTTATTTTGTTGTCAAGACTTTTGAGAACTATTACCTAACTCCAAAGAGGGTAAATTATTGTTTTTCTGGTCTATAGGCTTGTATTGTGGTTAGTCACCGAAACAAAAGGGATAATTATTTTTACGGCTCAAATTTGGCTAGCAAAGGATAATAATAATAATAAGGGTTTGGCTTGAAAAGGCTCTGGGTTATAACAAACAATTGCCTCAATGCATATAATATCAAATCAACTAGTCAGCAGAGATTTAGAGCAAGTTCTAGAAAATAAACAAGTGCACGGTACTCTCATAGTAATTCGAAAGAAAGTGGTAATACCGTTTGGAAATATTTGGCTCAAATCCTCACATGGCTTAGGTATCTGAAAGTTGAACACTTGTCTCACAGACACCAGCTTCATCACTCTTCTCTCTGTCTCCCGAACTTCGCACTTCGGAGCAATCACCTTTGGTTTTTGTATGAAGGCGTGAAATTCGGCTCATCAGAATTTATAACTCACTTCGCCGCAATCTTACCTATGACAGTTTATCATGCACTAGATAATAAACAGCAAACGGTTATTTAATTTTTTTGTAAGTTTGAATAAGGGCTGTTACAGATGAAGATGACATGCAGAATTCTAGGCATATCTTATTGAATTGAAAAACTGAAATGAAAATACTGAATTGAAAATACTGAAATAAAAATACTCATCCTTGGGTTGCCTGCCAAGCAGCGAGCGCTTGTTTAGCCTCTCATTAGCTTGAGGCATTTCCTCCATTACAGAGGATAGGTTCGCATGTCTCTTTCTTCTGTAGGAGCTTTCGCCTTAGCTACTCCCTCTTTCTTGTTGCTTCTTTCATACTTTTCTGGGTTCTGTTTTTCTTTGAAGGTGGCAAAGCAGAGTCGTTCATCATCTTCTGAAGGTACTGTTTTCATGATGGACTTTCCCTTGCTACTTGGTGGATGTTCCTTCTTTTGTTCTTTTGGTGTATTGACCCAGTTGTTCTTTCTTTACTCTTTTCTCTCAGCAGCAGGCTTCTTCAGAGGTGGCGTGTTAACCCCAAACTTAGATTTTCTGGCCACTTTTCGGTTTCTACCCCATGCTTTGACCCATGTTGCTCGGATGTCCACTTCAATAAGTTCCTCGGGTACCTCCTCCTGAGCTGTCTCTATCTCTAGCTGCGCCATTTCATTCTCCAGCTCCTCTATCTCTATCTTTACCTGTACTTCTTGAGTTGGAGTCGGTGGTGTAGCTTTTCTGTCCTTCCACTCAAGCATGTAGCAGTCTACTCTCTCAGTTTTGGAAGCTTTGATAGTTCTTTCCTCCTCTCCACTCCTTAGAGTCAACTCAGCGAGCTCCACATTAATGAGTCCTCTGCTAAGTGCTAGGAATGGTCTTCCAAGAATGATCGGATGCGTTTCATCTTCCTGGATATCTAGGATCATGAAGTCTGCTGGGAATACCAGGTCTTCGACTTTCACCAAGACATCCTCGATTGTACCTGCTGACTGAATTGTTGTTTGGTTAGCTAAAACGAGTTCACGTTCTGTACCTGCAGTTATTGTTGTGAGTTTTAACTTTTCTGCCAGAGATAATGGCATCACGTTAACACATGAACCCACATCACATAATGCTCGAGTTTCTGCTTCCTCGATCTGACAGAGTATGGTGACGCTTCCAGGATCTGTTTCTTGATTGGCAAATGTTGTTTTACCGTTGGGTCGATTCTGTATTCTTCTAGCTCACTTAAATTCTCATCATAGTAATCTTCCATTGTAATTCCCAACGTAGCTTTGAACCACTCCTCCAATTGTTTTAGCTTCTCTTCATCGTATACGCGCCCTGTTTTCATGTCCTTTAGCACTTTGCATTCCTCCTTTTGATTGTCCTCCGTGTTACCTGCAATATCTTTAGAAACATGAGTGCTTACCAGTTTTGAGAGTTGACCAATCTGGGTTTCAAGACTTTTTATTGTTGCCCCCTGGTTGGCTACTGTCGTCTGGATATTTTCAAAGTTAGTTTTGCTCATGCTAGCAAACTTATTGAGTAACTCTTCCAATGGAGATGGCTTTCTTGGTTGAGATGAAGCTTGAGTCTGGTTCCCTGTCTGGTCCCAGCGTAAATTTAGGTGTTTGCTCCAACCTGGGTTGTAGTTGTTCCCCATGTAATTTACCTACTCCTCGCTCCCTCCTGGCAAACATTGCCCATTAGGGAGATCTTCTAGGCAGAAGTCGCAAACTCCCTCCACCTGTTTAACACTAGCTTCCTTCACAGCTTTCTCCTTATCTGCAAGTTGCCTCCTTAGTAACTCGATTTCTACTTTGTAGGCAATCTTCTGGTCTACCTTAAGAATTCCAGGAGTCTTTTCAACTCTATCATGGCTCATGTTGTATTCATTATGGCACATCTTCTCAACCAGATCCTTAGTCTCTGCATATGTCTTTACTTTGATGGACCCACCAGCTGAGGCATCTAGTATCATCCGATGTTGCATTTTCACACCAGCAGTGACTAGTTGCATCTGCTCCATAGCACTAATGTTGTGGTTAGGACACCTTCTCATAAGCAGCTTGAATCGTTCATAAGCCTCGCACAACGTTTCAGATTCATGCTGTTTGAAACTTAGAATCTCAGACTTCCTTTTCTGGAATAATGTGTGTGTGAAGAATCTTTCCAGGAACTTGTCTTCAAGCTCCTTCCATGTTGCAATTGTTCCCCTTGGCAAGCATTGAAGCCAATCTTTAGCTGGACCTGTAAGAGAAAAAGCAAACAAACGCAGCTTCTTCTAGTCAACAGTAACACTTTCCGGCACTTTCTGGATCTGACAAGTCTCTGAAAACTTTGCTAAATGATCCCAAGGATCATTGTTGGCACGTCCATCGAACTGGTTCTCCAGTAAACATGTAAGAACATTACCCTTGATATCAAAGTTAGCTGGATTTGCCGGCTGGAATCCCAGTGAAATCTGATCTGTGCCAGTCCTCTTGCAGTAGTCTCCCATTGTAATTCTTTGCTCGTCCCCCATGGCTTTGGTGGTAGGCTCTTCTTCTGTTTTGAGACTGCTGGATGCTGCAAGCCTACTTGCTTGCCTTCTTTTCCAAAGCGTTAATTCTGGTTCAGGGTCGTACACAAACTCCAGGATACCTGTTATCAAGCACAACAAATGAATACCTTCAATTGGTAAAACTATTTTTGGTTTGTCTCATGTGTCTTTGTCACTATGAAAATTCTCAGGTAAGTGAGGTGGATCACAACGGATCGCTTAAATACCAAGACTTATCCTTAGCCAGAACTTTCACAGATCAAAATCCACAATCATCAACAAGATTTTTTATTTTTTTAATTTTTTTGTATTTTTGAAATTTTTTTGACAAACTTAAATAAATCTAGTAAGGGTTTGTAAACACAATCCCCGGCAACGGCGCCAAAAACTTGACTACGGTCTGGCAAGTGCACCAGTCTGTCGTTGAGTAATAATTCACACTCTAGGTGTCTAGAATGAGTTCGTATACACAGGGATCGTGCCGAAGCTTCACTAGCGTTATTTAAGTTTGTGATAATTTGCATTCGCTTTGGTTTTTGAAAAGGTTTTTATAAAATAAGCGTAATGCTTGCAGAAATATAAATAACATAATGTATAAATATAGATTCAAGAAATATAGAGGCTAGGTATGGTGGTTGGACTCCCTCCCTTCTTCATATTTGGCATGATCGGTGTATAACATAGTTACTTAGATTATGTTCGGCGGTGAATTATCCTTGTTGTAGTAATACCTTACTATTACACTATGTCTATTAAAGTTTCTCTACGTTAACAACTAAAGTACCTACGAGAGCCTAACCTCGATGTGTCACATACCTTAATTACTAAGTGAGTTGTTTATAAACACGCATTATAACCTTCACCAATTAACCTCTAGGTCCTAGTATCGGGTTGTTCATCTTCTAAGTGCTCAGATCACACCTAGTGCATGATTCCTCCTCTAACCGCTCAGTTCACGACTAGTGCAGGATGTTACCGTCTCTATTCACCTAGCATTATTTACTACGAGTTCCGGACCATATCAAGTCAAAACCTGATATCAATTCTATGGGCGCTCCCGCTTATCCGGCCAGATTACGAGAATATGTTATTAAAGTGCACGAAAGTAAATAACAAACATAATTACTGAATATCATTTATTATAACTTAGACTCAATCACAGACTCCAAATATTCATAGGGGAGTTCATCTTCTCCACCACAACCTAAGGCATAAATATAAAGACTACATATTTAAATTACAAGAAATTATAACCTAAATATAAAAGCCTAAAGAAATCATACCTTGCTGAGTTAGTTTTCCCGTAAGGGGAGAAAACTATGCCCAATAGAGCTCATCTGAACCTCTCCTTATAGTACAATGAAAGGGAGGCTCTATTTATAGTTTTCGTAATGGGCCTCAGCAAGGCATCTCACCACGATGAAGCCATCGTGCTGCGATGTGAAGATTCAGTTCAATTTTATAACTGATCCTGTGCATTTCATCAGCTTGGGCGCTAAGTTACTCCATCGTGCTGCGATGGACAGATTCTCTTCAGATTTACTGCTTCTGATTTCTTGGCGAACAAGCAGCTCCCATCGTGGCACGATGGGAGCCATCGTGCTGCGATGGAATGCTGATTTTCTTCACTTTTTGGGCTTTTTCTTGTCTTTTTGCATCTTGGACTCTGTCTTGGTGCTTTTTCTTGCTTTTGTAGGTTTTCCTTCTTATTTGGGCCTGTCTTGGTCATTTTACTACTAATAATACTACTAAAAATACCGTAGAAATCCCTGTCATCACTAGGCTTGTTGCACAAGGATATTCTCAGATTGAAAGAGTAGACTTTGATGAAACTTTTGCTCTAGTAGCACGTCTTGAGTCTATCAGATTACTTCTAGGAGTGGCATGTATCTTGAAGTTCAAACTGTTCCAAATGGATGTGAAGAGTGCTTTCCTCAATGGGTACTTGAATGAAGAAGTAGAACAGCCAAAGGGATTTGTTGATCCTAATCTACCAGATCATGTCTACAGATTGAAGAAAGCTTTGTATGGATTGAAGCAACCTCCTAGGGCTTGGTATGAAAGGTTAACCAAGTTTCTTCTACAGCAAGGGTATAGAAAAGGTGAAACAGACAAGACCTTGTTTGTAAGGTAAGAAAAAGGGAAGCTCATGATAGCACAAATCTATGTAGATGATATTGTGTTTGGTGGCATGACAGATGTTTTGGTGAAACAATTTGTACATCAAATGCAATCTGAATTTGAGATGAGCCTTGTAGGTGAATTAACCTATTTTCTTGGTCTGCAAGTAAAGCAAATGGAGGACACAATATTCATCTCTCAAAGCAAATATGCCAAGAATATTGTGAAGAAGTTTGGAATGGAGAGTGCAACTCACAAGAGAACTCCTGCACAACTCATCTTAAACTTACCAAAGATGAGAAAGGTGTCAGTGTTGATCAAAGCCTATACAGAAGCATTATTGGCAGTCTACTTTACCTCACAGCAAGTAGGCCTGATATCTCCTTTGCAGTTGGTGTATATGCTAGATACCAAGCTGAGCCTAAGATGAGTCATCTCACACAAGTCAAGAGAATTCTGAAGTATGTGAATGACACAAGTGACTATGGTATTATGTACTCTCATGGTGAAGACTCAAGGTTGATAGGATATTGTGATGCTGATTGGGCAGGCAGTACAGATGATAGGAAACAACCTATTATGTACCTCTGGTGGATGTTTCTTTATGGGAAACAACCTAATTTCATGGTTTAGCAAGAAACAAAATTGTGTAGCTCTTTCCACAGCTGAAGCTGAGTACATTGCAGCAGGAAGCAGTTGTACCCAATTGCTTTGGATGAAGCAGATGTTGAGTGAGTACAATGTGGAGCAAGATGTGCTCACATTATACTGTGACAATATGAGTGCTATAAATATTTCCAAGAATCATATCCAACATAGTAGGACTAAGCACATTGATATTCGTCACCATTTTATTAGGGATCTAGTGGAAGACAAGGTTGTAACCTTAGAGCATGTAGCCACAGAAAATCAACTGGCTGACATTTTCACAAAGGCTTTGGATGCAAGTAAGTTTGAGACATTAAGGGGCAAACTTGGTATTTGCCTTCTTGATGATCAATAGCAACTTATGCTATTTAAGCGTGCAACGGATACCTTCCTTTTCCCTCCGTTTATTTATGCACGCTATCCAAAGGCAATCATCACAGGTTTTTCTCAACTTCATATATCAAGACTATTCCATCTTTTATACGATGAAGAACTATGTAGAAGATCCGGATGTAGAGCTCGATGTGGTCCACATTGGAGCCTCTGAGAAGAAGTAAAGAGCCCTATCCAGAGCTGAAGATTACAAATGATGCTATTGTCATACCCTAATTTTGCCCCACTTGATTTTCACATTTTTTTTACCATTTTGCCCTTATCTTTTTTAATTAATTACCCTTTTTTTCATTTATTTTAATTTTGTTACTTGCAATCCAAGAAACCTCATTTCGTCATTAAATGCAATCCATTTTTTCTAATCAAATTCAATTCAATTTCATCATCATTCTCATTTCATTCCAAATTTTATTTTATTTTACATCGTTCATAAATCAATTTGCATTATTACATCATTTTTATTCATTATTTTATCCACTTAATTTTTCTTTGGCCCATTACATTTTTTGTACTACAAGATAATCATCCAAAAATGACACTACATCATCACCTCACTAGAATCTTCTATTTTCCTCCACCTCACCACAAAAAAATTCTAACCAAAGTACAACCAAAAAACTCATCAAAATATCATAAACCCAAACTACCAATTCTACCCTTTTCTTGCTCAACACCCACCCTCTCTTTCTAACCCTAATTTCCCCTATATAAACCCTCAAAAACGCAGCTGCCAAGGGTTGGAAAATCAGAAGCAAGAAAATTCTCTCAAAAATCACCATTCTCACACAAAAACTCAAAATTTCACAAAGCTCCATAAACCTTCGTTTTTCTTCCATCTCTAGTCAATAATCATCTCCAGAAACTCAAACAACACCTTCAAATCTCAGAAAAGCAAGTGAATCAAAGGTTTTTGAAGCTCAAAGTGGCAAAAAAGAAGCTTGGAGTTTCTAGGTCAGAAAAAGGCTCCAAATCAGTAAGTTTTCGTGGATCCTTGCTATTTGACATGTTTAGAAGTTTTGTGTCGGTTTAATTTGTTCAAATCTGTTTAATTTTGAGTTTTGAAATTTTAGATCCGAAACTTTCTCATTTTTTATAATCAACATCTGAAAAAACTGAGTGCATTTTCATGTTCTACGTAATTTTCTGAGCAAAATGATATACTTATTTGATTTTTTTGGTTAAGTTTTGAAATTTTAGTAGTGTTAAGTGGAAGCTTGTTGTTGTTGTTAATGGCTTTATATTTCTGCGTTTTCTGCAACTTTTAGAAGGAAGAAGATGATCATCCGCCGGCCCCACGCGTTTGTCCTTCCCTTTTTTTCTTTTTCCGCGCGCACGGATCCCGAGGGAACATTCCCTGACGCCAAATGATTGGCCGCCGGCGGCTAATGATTGGAGTAGGGGACCCGGCGCGCCACGTGGCATCGCGCCAGTGGCTGTGGCAGCGCGGGTCCCGCCCTTTGTCTCCTTCCCCTCTTTTTCCGTTTTTATTTATTTATTTTATTTGTTTCTTTTTTTTTGTGTTTTTGTTTGTTTGTTTGTTTGTGAAGGGAGGTTTGGACTGGGCTTGGGCTCAGTCTGATGGTATTGCTTGCTACCGCAATCCCTAGATCTGGATTGCACCCCCCTCTGGAACTTATTTTTAATTTATTTCTTAGCTTATTTCCAAAAGTACTTAAATGATTAATAGCTTATTTAAGCTACTTTAATCACTTTTTTATGCTTAAATTTTTGTTTCCAATTATTTTAGCATTATGTTAGCTTTTAGTTTATTTTCTAGCGTTTTAGCTTATTTAATCACTTGTTAGCTTAATTCAATAAGTGCTTATTTGAACCAAAAGCTCTCTAGCTTATTTGGATCAATATTCTGCAGAAGATTAATTTAAATTCCAGCTTCTGTAATTTTTCATGTTTGACTTATTTTCATAATCTCTTTTTAACTTAATCGCTTTTTAGCTTAATTCAATAAGTGCTTATTTGAACCAAAAGCTCTCTAGCTTATTTGGATCAATATTTTGCGCAAGGTTAATTACCTTTTTCCAGAATCCATAATCTAAAACTTTTGACCTTGCTCTCATAAGTTGTTGCTTTTAGCTTATTTCAATAAGTGCTTATTTGAACTAAAATAGCTTTCTAGCTTATTTAAGTCATTTTTGCACAAATAAAACTTGTTTCAATGATAGTTTCTTACTTTAATTCATGAGTCGTGAAATAAATTACTTTGTTTAACTCTCTTGAATGCTTAATTAGCTTCTCTTAATATTTTATTCATTGTGCGCTATTTACTTTGCATATTTTTAGTTGATTATTAAGTCATGCATAAATGTTCGTTCTTGCTTCATTATTGCATTCATATATATAAATATTCATATCTCATTATTGTTCATGCATTTGTGTTCATTATTTAATGTTCGTGCATTTATTTTCATTATGTGATATTCATGCATTTGCATTCATTTTAATGTTATACGCATTTGGTCATTATTAATTGATTATTATCATTGTAGTATCTCTGCCCTCTCCTACTTTTTCTATTCTATTTTGTCTGATGTTTGGACTTTTGACTTCTTTTCTTAATCAAAATTAAAAAGATTTTTGCAATAAACAAAGGATGAAAAAGGGAGAATCTGACAGTTGTTTCTTTCTTCCCTGAGTTGTCTCGGTAGCCGGTCAGTTGACTAGTTTACTCGAGCTACTCTCATCCTAAAATAAGCATTAAAATTGACCAACACTCGTCTTTTCTTTCGGACACCTTTTCTTAATAAACTTAATTAAAGATTTTCATAACAATTAAAGAATGAAAAAGGGAGAATCTGACAGTTGTTTCTTTCTTCCCTGAGTTGTCTTGGTAGCCGGTCTGTTGACTAGTTTACTCGAGCTACTCTCATTCTAAAACAAGCGTTAAAATTAACCTCACACACTCAAACTTCTTTTCAGAAAACATGGATTTACGCTTTATCCATTCCTCTGATACATACGAGCTTAAGCCTCTCTTTAGAGCATACAAGCACCGTTGTATCAGCGGAATGTGAAATAAGCAACATCCGCTATTCAACTCTTTTTACAATGGATACATGTTTTATCTACTCCTCTAACACATACACAGCTTAAGCTTCTTTTTAGAACATACAAGCAATGTTGTGTCAGCGGAATACGAAATAAACGTTATCCGTTAAAATCAACCAACCACAAACATTTTTTATCAGAACTACGTGAGTTTTGAATTTCCCATTGCACCGGGGAATACGTAGGAGCGGGCTCCTACAACCGTCAAACTCAAATAATAAAAAAAACCTTTTTTGTTTTAATTGGAAACGAAGTAGAAACTAGCCAGCGATAGAGCAATTTAATCTGGACCTACGCAGACGAACGTTAAACCACCTAAATGGTTCCCATCGAGTACGATGGATGCGAGGGGTGCTAACACCTTCCCCTCGCGTAACCAACTCCCGAACCCGTCATGGTTCTTTGGGATAAATAAAAATCGGTGGCGACTTCATTGTTATATATGGAAATTTTCCAGTCCGCTACAGCTATCTGCAAGAGCATTACTAAAAGCAAGGTCAAAGAATGACCTTTCTGGTATGTCTGGTACAGGGGGAATAGAATATGTGCATGCAAAGCAACTCAAAAGCATTTAAACTTGTAGCATAGGGAATGGTCATAATCATAAACATAAAAATATGGATGATTCATCGTGCTTAGTCATAATCATAGAAATATGGATGACGTTTATGCTTAGGATCACAGTCATAGAAATATGGGTGATTTGAGTCACAGTCATAGCAATATGGGTGACTTAGTTACAGTCATAGAAATATGGGTAACTTGTACATGATTAATTATGAATGCACATATAGAAACCATTGAAGCCTTGATCACTCTGTTTAAATGCTTCCGCTACTACAAGGTTATGGATTGCTAGACTATATCGATTGTGTGAAGACAAATACTGGTGAAGTTGAAGACTACTGAAGCATCTCTTTTCTGAAGACCTTAATTGATGCTTAAAAACATTTGTCTATCTGCAATCAATCTACTCTGTAATTGTCAATGTTATGGCTAAAAAGGGGGAGAAAAGATAGGTAGTATATCTAGGGGAGTAAGGTATAAGTAGTGCAAATGTGTGTTCTGGTACATGATGTGATGGCCAAATGTGTGCACATCTCTTGGAGACTTTGAAGACCAGACGAATGAAGACTGAAACTTTGAAGACTGCTGAAGATGGTGCTTGTATTTAGGGGGAGTAAATTATTAATGAAGCCACTGAAAATGCTTCCCCCTTTACCTATGTGCATGATTCATCACCATGCTTGTATGTTGGGAGTTTTATTCTCTCAGAAGATACGAGGCAAGATTCCGCTGTTGCACGCCTCTGATGTTCTAATGATTCTCTCCAAAGTTTAGTTGGCTGACTCCAAAGGTTATTTTAACCAAAAATTGCCAAAGGGGGAGATTGTTAGTGTTTTCAACCTGTAAGGTTGTTTTTGTTTTAGGGTTGGCTTCATTTGCTAAAATAAGCCTTTGGTCCAGATGTGGTGACTGATGTGCACACATATGAGACCTGACCTGAACGCCCTAAAATAACGCGCTTTCATTATTTTGCGTGTCATCTTTGAAAAAGATTTGTTTTGAAACAAACACATCCACGTTAGCTTGCACGCCAAGGGACGAGCTGAAAGATTGAAAAAGATTCAGAAAATATTTAAAGATGGCCAGCTTGTTACTAGAAGATTTAAAAAGATTTAAAACAAACAAATCTTTGTAAAAGATTGAGTTTGTTTCTTGGAGATTAAGAAGGTCAGCTATCATATCAGGGATCCAAGCCCATGAAGCTCGTTCTATATAAAGGAAGACTGAAGACATATTTTATTTACCGAAATAAATATCTTAGAAAATAGTCTTTAGGATTTCGTGTCTTTGTCCCTTTGTTTCTTGTTTCCATGGAGACTTGAACTAGGGTTGTATTTAGCTCTTAAGCTTTTAAACACAGAGTTGTTGTGTTCCTTTCTTGGTTCTAGTTTGAAACAAGAATAGAACTGTTTGTCACTCTTAAGCTTTTAAGCAAAGAGTTGTTTTGAATCACTCAAAGCTTTGAAGCACGAGTTGGTTCTTTAGGATAGGAGTGTGTCTCCATCATTGAGTTTGTTATTTAAATCCTTACAGGTTTTAAGGTGGTTATAGGAAGTGACCAGAGGTTGTCATATCTAGGGAGGACCTAGGTAGAATTAGCACGGGTAGTGTCTAAGTAATAAGTTGTAAACTGGGACTGTTTAGCTTTGAATTGGAACTATCATAGTGGATTCATTCCTGGATTGGTATCCCCAGAGTAGGTTGCGAGTTGCGCCGAACTGGGTTAACAAAATCATTGTGTTATTTATCTTCTTCACTTTATTTTTCTTGTTCATCAAGTTATTGTATGTTTATGATGTTAGCACATTAGGCACCACATCGTATATCATAACCCTAACGTGCTCCACATCACGCTGCACATCTGTGACTTGCTACTGGAATTTCAATTGTCATAATAATAAGAATATCGATCAAAAGATTCTAAGGAAGACAAAAAGTAAATTCTAACTATATTGTTAAAATTAGAAGCACAAATAGTAGATCGATAACCTGCATGAGAGGTAAATTTCAAAGAATCAAATTTCGATAAGAGGGACCTTAATTGAATATCATTTTTGTATTTATTTTACTATGGTATATTAAGATTTTTCAAAATGAGAGGTAACTTTTCTTGCTTACTGGTAAAACTCCTTTGGAAGCCTCTAAAAATCTAAAACAAATATAGACTATACACAATCAGTTCTATACAACGAGTGTTTGAATTCTTGGAATGCAAGTTTCTTCCTCTTCTTGTTTACTTTTCTATAGTACATCAATCAGACAATTTCACTTCGCAATTACAAAGCTTCAAATAGTAAAACACAATATAACAACACAACTAGGAGAGCTCTTCCAAGTCTAAATTTGCTATGCCATTGTCGTCTTACATAATGGAGCAACTATCACCATTCCTGTAAAGAGATGTCCATGTGATCATGTTATTATACTTTTAATGCTAAAGTTAAAAGATAAAAATCGATCATCTTTTAAAATACTGGTGTCAAATTCTATGCGAGAAAGCAAGGGTTGTATCTTCAAAAATACCAGTGATTCGAATGCGGTGAAAAGAGGAGGATCGAAAAAATTGTACCTTTTTCTTTCTTCTTCATATTTACTGAGAGTTTCCTCATATTTAAGCCAAAGAGTACTTGCATCCTGAGGGTTCACATTTTTCGGCCCTACAAAATATGCCTGCACAAAAAAGTCTGGAGTTCTGTCCCTGAATAACAATCGTTGAAATGAACATGAATTAGTCAAGCTAAACGATAACGTCAACAATGATTAAAATTGATATGTTTCCTATTGAATAAACATTGTTAGTTCTCTGAAGATGCGCAATGTAACAGCCCGGGCCCCACCAACTTAGGTGGTCCCGACTGCCACCTCACGATCTTCTCCACCCCCCTTCACTAGTGGAGTTTTTGCCTTCCGTGGGAATCGAACCCATGTACCTGGGGATAAGTACATAGTTCATTCCATTCCCACTACCAATTGGGCTAGTAGCTCAATTGGTAGTTGGAATGGAATGAACTATGTACTTATCCCCAGGTACATGGGTTCGATTCCCACGGAAGTCAAAAACTTCTCTAGTGAAGGGGGTGGAGAAGATCGTGAGGTGGCAGTCGAGACCACCTAAGTTGGTGGGGCCCGGGCTGTTACATGCATGCACGCATAATGTAAACCACAAAATACGTGCACTCATCTACATCAATAAATATTTCCATAATGTCCTCTTATGAATCATATACATGTATTTCCATATGGAATCAATTGAATAAAAGTGGAAAATATTTGCACAGTTAGGATAAATTTTATGCACAAAGAAGAATCTCTAATGGTGGTAAAATCAAATGTACCTTCCTTCATATTCAGATAACCATGCTACATAGGCAGCACCAAAGTACATGGACACAAATGGATTACTTAGGTCATCAACTAATTCAAGTTTGTAAGACCTGAAGCCCAATTCCCTGAACAAAACACCACATATCAATTTTCGAGAAGAAACAACGGCATTTCTTGCAGTTGCAGAAAACATCTTGAGGTTGGAAAAGCTGAAATTTACTATGAAATAGAACTGATTAATTATTTTTGTTTAAATATGATTTTAATCTAGTTAATTTTTTTGTCTAGATTCAGTTCTTTCATATTCTAAAACTGTTGATTTTAGTCCTTAACGTCATATGTGGTCCAATATAATCAATAAGGCGACTTTAGAAACTAAAAGCAACAATTTTTTTATTTGTGCGGAAAGACTCCAAACAAAAAAACTTATATGGACTAAAACTGAAAAACCCTATAGTTGCTTAGTCTAATATCATATTTAAACTTATTATTTTCTTTGGAATGAATATATAACTGAATTTTAGAGTTAAATAAAAATTAGGCAAAGTCAACGAATAATTGTTAAATAAAAATGTCATCATACTACTTTATATATTGATGATAAATTAAATTGTTAAAAGACACGGTTTAGTATCAAAATTATATAATTTTACAAGACTAAGTTAATACTAATGCAAATTCATTTTTCAGGTTCATTGAATAACTAATGCATCTGGTCTATAATATCAACCAAATACATCAGTTGATCAACGAACCTAAAAAATGAGTTTTTGCTCGTATATGAGACCAGAGAGAGTATACTACACAGAAACATATAGTTCTAAAAGTATAATGGTCGATGTTTCTAATACATACGAGTGAAGCCAATAAGCAGTGGAGTAGTCAATCCCCATTATTCCAGTTCTTGGTCCAACTCCATGTACATAGCGCATGCTAATAACCTCTCCAATAGCACAAATTATTGTCTGTGCACCAAACCATATTCAGAAAATGAAAAAAATTGGAAAAAATTCACATTTCAAGTATTTGATAAAAGGGAAATATATTGTCGGTGTAAACTAGTTTTACATTTATTGTTCTACACCAAAAGGATTCTGAACTTTTTAAATCGGTTAAATAATCAATATGTGTTGTAGAGATGCTTGAATTTCATTTAGCTTATTCATTTCCGATTTAAGGTAATCAAACTCGTCTAGTTTTGTATACTTACAGATTTAACTTTCGTGCTGCTGAGGTGTTTCAGTAGAATTATATCTGCAACTGCCTGTAACAAAAGATTAATATATGATCAGGGCATTGAATTTTATTTCCTAAACATTATAAAGTCTCTACCATAGTAAGGTTTTCAACAGTGCATCAGACGCACTACAAGATACTAACAACGCCGTGTACAAGTGTTTTGGGGCCTAAGGCCATGATTTTGTTTCATCCTTAATGTGCCTCTTACATGGACAATTTCATTATTGACAGAGAGAACTAGTGTGACCTTGCAAAGAAAAGTTCAATTCTAAGCATCTTTTTATTTAGGATTAAGTAACAAATTTATATTATCTTTCTTCATTGTAAATAAATTTCAAACAAGAACTACTTATCTTTCTAAATTTCAAAGAATTGTTAATAGAAAAAGATTGAGGAATATAAGTTATTTATAGTAATAGATTCATGCCTTCATTTCCACCCGGGAAAGATATGGTCTCTTCTTGTCATCTTGAGAAAAACGCACTTTTCCGGGTTTTTCTTTCGTTTTATTCCATGCTTTTCGGACTGCGGGATGATTCCACATCGATTCCATATCTTCAGGAGATGCTCTGGAATCCCAATATATGTCATGATTTGCATCTTCAATAAAGACATACGAAAGTACTTGTCAGGCAATGTAAATACCCAAGTAATAAAAGTGTAAGTAGTAAGAAACTTAACCGGACATATAATTAAAATCGCAAAAGTGAAACTGTTTTGATGCACTATGTTACATTAAAGAATCTTCCTGCTTTAGGATAGCTATGATTATTGGGTAGCTATATTTTGACTAACCAATCTTTGTATTTATCGTCGTTGCACACATATTCACTTATTTGTTCTTCCAATTTTCAATTTCCCCTGCCATGTTCAGCTTTTACAGATATCTTGTTAAGAGTCTGACATCAGTTGCAAGATGGTCGGAATATATGTTCATGAGGATGGTAATCCTCACCCTACAACTCGATTTTGTAAGATTGAGTTTGGTCCAACTCTCAATTTTAAGATGGTATTAGAGTCTTCTCCACGATCCGCTAGGCAACATACTATCAGGTTTCTGATTGGGTCACCCATCATTTATATCTGTGCACCAAGCCTAATAGTGTTGAGCGCGAGGGGGTGTGTTAAGAGTCTCGCATCGGTTGTAGGGTTGATATAGACTCAACTCTCAATTTTAAGATATCTATTAAGAAATAACATGTTCAACGAGAGTATTAAGAGCAGAGGGTGGGGAGAGTTACCTTTTGAATGATCTGTCGGTATTGGAGATACAGCATGTGAATGAACAGGAGCTACAACATTGATTTCTGGAGGACTATCATCAGTGGAATTTCTGCACAAGCTTTGAAAATCTGCAACTTTAACTGCGACATAGTTATTCCAATAGCGCAATGTTGATTTGTGAGTTGCCTTTTTTGTACCACCTTTATATGCCCTTACAATAAACTCTTCATTTCTTGGTCTGCAAGAAATCTCCCTCAACATGATAAATGTTTTCGAAAACACGCACGGTAATCAATGTGCAAGTGCAACAATTATTGCAACTACATGCTGCATACATAAATCATATGAAATGTACATGACTTACATGTTATCGAAGTGTGACAACCATTTAAGATAGGCAGCAGCTAAATATACATTAACGAAAGGTCTGAAGAGGTATTCTTTATTCTCTTCTGCAGCATATGAACGATAATCTAATGCACTGGAATCTGCATTAGCCCTGATGAACCATAACATAAAAATGAATTACAGATTATTTATGATTAAATATCATATTTGGTCCTTGAAGTCGTAGGAATATACCAACCTCACATTATCAATATTTCAAAATGAACTCTAAAATTGTAAAAATGTTAATAACGTCCGTCCCTCAGTAGATATTAGCTAATGGCATTAAGATTGTTATGTCGAGGATGAAATTGAAACTCAATGATTAATGTCAATTGTGAAAGATGCATTTGATAGCAAGTTTCAATAGAGTAAGAATGTGATTAACCATTTACAACTCCAATAATCATTTTGTAACATCGATAATGTGTAGAACTAAGTTAATACATTTTAAAATTTCAGAGCCAATTTCGGTATTTATTCAAATTTTCACTATTATTTGGTGTATGAAATTAATAATTCATCAACATCAAATTAGTACCTTATCAACCAATCAGCAGTTTTTGGTGGAAGTTGCATAAGCCCCACATTAAACTCTTTAGATTTGAAGCCGGGGTTCATAACAAGTAGTTGTCGGTCACTTTCAAGTTCTGCAATAGCACAAACCATGGCCTGCAAAAGGATGAAATTTGCACCTTACAAATTATAATGACCACGACAATCCTTGACAATTAAAATATCGATTCTAATCAAATAAGTACAACAAATTATTTTAGTCATGGAATAACATTTATTCCTCCAAATCTGCAACCTACTACTTACCTAAAAGGATGATGGGAATTAGTATTTTGTAACAAAGAAATAGGGCACTACAAGAGTGTTCAAATATTATATTTTCAGGCAACATTTCCATTTTACACAGTGACATAAACATGGACACCAGACACGTTAGTAACACATAGATACTGGGAAAAATTTAAGAAAATGAAAGTGGTTGAATGTAACTACGTGTATCAGTATCCTGTGAATGTCAGTAACACTAACACGCATTGGATACGACATGTCATTGATCTGATGTGTCGATGCTACTTTGCCTCATTTCTCAAATTATCCCAGCCTCCAACGACTAACTCTAACTCCCTCAACTAAATTGACAATAAGAGATGGGGGGGAAGATGAAAACGATCAAGATCAGTTAAATTGACAAATCCAATCAACCTGGGGACACATTTAAGTTTAACAAAGGATTTACATTCTTTCAGCAAATCACTACTTTTCAGATTACATATATCCTTGCTTGAAAATAATATTAACTACCATCTAAAACCTTTACCACAATATTTTATTATTCTGAAAATAGTATCAGTGAGTCTAATTTAGAACTTATAAAAGAAAACAGTGGTATAATATGAAGAAAAAAAATCTAAAAGACATACAGGATTTATCTCTGACAGAAAGTGTTTGCCAATAACAATATCAGCTACAGCCTGAAAATACACACAGTGATGCATCATGATCACGAGAGAGGTATGTCCAAACAACTAGAAACTTCAAACTTTCTGAAATTCTTAAGATAGAATTGTTTATTTTACCCTCATTTCAGTCTGCGTCAAATACGGCTGGCCATCAGGATCGCGAGATAGGTGAACCTTTTGATCTCTTTCCTCGCCAGCTTTTAACCATTCAGTACTCACTTCAGGTATATTCCACATTTCCTCTAAATCTTCGGGGTCGACACAATCATCCCAATAGCTGAAGTTAACAGCCATCCTAAAATACAAAATTACAGAATGAATCAACTGCTTACGCATAAAAGAAATTTGATCGAACTCTAGACAGCTGGCGTAAAAATACAAGTAAAATATGAAGCCAAAATAAATGTGACTTATGGGCCTGTTTGGATAAACAACTTATTTGCAGCTTATAGCATAAGCGCTTATTATGATAACCACTTATGTATAAGCTAACAAAAGCTATTTTTATTGCAAAAGATAATATAAAATTAAATTGCTTTTATATATGCTACCGACTGTTTTCATAAGCTATATTAGAGAAGTTATGAAAATAAGCTGAAAAATACTTATGAAAATTGACATAATTTGTTGTCATAAGTTTTTCCAATCAGTCTCACTAAACGTATACCAATAGATAAACCCAAATAAGTCAATTCAAAAAGGCATGTTATATCACCTATTTTCATTTAAGGAACCAAACAAGATTTGATCGAACTTTTTCATCAGTCTCACATAGCATAATTTTCAAAATGAAGAATTACGATTATGAAATGAACCAGATACATTAATAATTGAATAAACCTAAAACGTTAAATTTGCTTATATATGAAACTAGAGAGAGTATTTTATAAGACTAAATTCATCTACTACAATTTCACGATAAAGAATAGCTCCTAACCTAAATACCTATGCTACATTTTAGGGTAATTCAACAAAATAACATTACCTTTATCAAAGAGAAAAGAAATGCAGCTCAATGAATGTAAGAAATAAAAAATAAAAAAAACAATTCTAAGCCTGATTCAACCGTTAGAATGATAAACAAGCAATGAGGCAATTGATTTGGTTAAAGTATGATAGATTTGGGGAAATTATGAAGGAAATCATATCATAAAAACATTCTTAAATGTGTATCCCTAGAATGATAATAATTCAAAAGAAATATCTATATGATTTGAAGATTTTAGGTTAATCACATTTCTAAATAATGAACATTCATTTGCTAAAAGCCTAATATCCAACATTTTCAAATTGTATTAAATATCAAAATTAATAAAAAAAAAACAATGTGATTACCTCCAAAGACAATGGCAATCTGATAGAGATCGACGAGAAGGATCTTAGAAAGAGATGTGAGGATGAATGAAATTTTCCACCACAAGTATTAACAACAGATAATAAGGTGAACAACCGTTGCCAGGTATGAAGTGTTTGAATAAATCCTTATTAAGCCATTATTGCCAATGCTATCTTTTGAGACTTCAAAATTTTATCTAATTACTTTTTATGGTAAGAGATCATTTTATATAGCACCACATTGTAATATTATTACAATTTTCATACCAACGTGGTCGGATAAGGCCTCTTGGTACTATATATAAATATATATAAGGGAGAGATCAAATTATATCGGTGTAACATTTGAGTATTATTACACCGCTAAATAACATTTTAACGAATACAAATTTTACAAAATCCACCGTTGGATTGAAAGTTTATATCATATAGATCATCTATGTTGAATTTTATAAAAATCTAAAATCGTTTGACATGTTTTTGAGACAGATCAAGATTAACGATATTCAATAAAAACGCATAAACCGTCAATTTTGATGTGTCTCAATAACATAACAAACAGTTTTAGATTTTTGTAAAACTCGACATAGATGATCTATATGATATAAACTTTGAATCCAACGGTGGATTTTGTAAAATTTCTATTCGTTAAAGGTTATTGAGCGTGTAACATTACTCAAATGTTACACCGATGTAATTTGATCCCTCCCCATATATATATATAGGCAAAATTACACCAATGGTCCTTTATCTTATTTTTTTGTAACGCTTTGGTCCTTTATCTTTTTTTTGTAACATTTTGGTCATTTATCTTACTTATTTATATCACTTTAATCCTTTATCCATTTTTTTTTCCCATTTAAGTCCTTTATCTTTTATAATATGCACATATAAATCCATTTTCTCATTTTTTTTAATTGTAAAACATAAAGATAATTTTATTTTATTTTTTAAAATATGTTTTTATTAAAATAATTTAAAAAAATGTAGAATAAGATTGTAACAACCCGTTTTTCAAAGGCCCGAAAAGGCATTACCTGATACCAATTGTAACAACCCGTTTTTCAAAGGCTCGAAAAGGCATTACCTTTTTTTTTTTTTGTACACATCAGAGTTACGCATAAAAGATTTTAAATAAGCCGGCATTCAAATATACAAAAGAACTCATTACCAAAAGGTGCTTCGACAAGCAAAGTGTATTCCTGAATAATTACAATTCAAGTCTAAGTATTCAAATACTTACAACCACACAAGTTAGAATCCTATGCCTAAACCCAAAAAGCACGGTGTACAACCCACACCGGCGCATAGTCTAACTAAGTCAAAACTCCAACCTCTCACTGGAGCCTGGAGCAGTCACCGTCGTCACCACGACCTAACCCATCATCTGGGTGGGATGAGCCCGCAAATGAAAGAAAGGGTCCCCACAAAATAAAAGTATGTATATATATAACCGGTGCGAAAGATTGTACACATAACAATAATTCCACAAACACAAGAGAAAACTCTAAATCTCAAAAGTAGTTCCCACCAACGGGCTTATATAAATAAATCGCCAAGCCTAATGCAGACTTCTACAATGGGTGTGACAACCGATCACTGGTTCGCCACATGCATGATTTCAATTCCGGAATTCAACCTCTCTATAGAAGGCGTAGGTCTCTGGTGGGATAACACCTCCTACTATTGGTGGGATAACACCAGGTAAAGTCACACAAGACAATACCAAAACAATCACGGTGGGATAACACCGGGTGAGTCACACAAGACAACCACCAACTCAATAAAATCCAGTAGGATTTGGCGAAGTCGCACAGACAAACGCCCGGTACGAAGGCAAGTCACACAGACATACACCTAGCCACGCAACTATGAAATGCATGACATATATTCTCTTTGGCATATACGGGATAGTCACACAAGACAAAATCCTCGCGTAGTCCTATCCGACGCACGCATTCATATATGCTCATGCAAACAATCACATAGCCTAAAGCCTATGTACAAAGCATCACAACATACATACATTTTCTCAATCATATGTAAATTGCACACGTATTTATAACCACGTTCTCATCAACGAGAATACATAAGTACAAACATGCCAAAGCACACAGCAATTGCATACACAGCAAAACAAAGCATGTCGTAACCGTTTGAAAGACGGAAATAAAGTGGAGCCCTTACCTCGACAAGCTTTCGTTTACAACAACTCGTCCAAACAACACAACGCGCTTCCTAAAACAAGCAGCGTACCATCAATACATTGTTTCCCAACCAATCGTATTGAAACTAAACCAAAAACCCCAAAAACCTAAAGGTTCCTAAGGAAAATCCACTCATTCGGATACCATACCAAAAACTACCGTATTGATCAACCACCATGAGTTATTTGTACTATTTTTAGGACTCAAAACAAAAGGCCAAAGTCTTAAATAATTTGAAATGCAAAATGGCCGTTTTCTTGCGTTATAAGTTACGTACTTTCCGAGTACCCGAAAAACTCGTTTCCAATCCCAACCACTTCCATAAATTAATAAAAAGGGATTAGAAAGTTAAAAACCAAGTTAGGACATCAGAATACAAAATTTTTGGTCCCAGGGGTCGCTAGAGGTCGCTGGGCGACCACCTGGCGATGGCAAGTCAGAACTTCCACGCCCAGGGCGAATTCTGGCGACCAACGGTCGCTAAGCTACCATCTAGTCGCTAAGCGACCACACCAGGACAGAACTGGTTTTCTTCATGACAGCAGCAGCAAAACTTGTTTTTCTCAATTTTCACCCAAAACAACTTTTCACGCAACACACCACATACGCATAGTATTGGTTCCCAACAACCGTTTTCACAACAAAGCATTACATTTTCGAAAGCATGTTGGTTGCTTCGAGTGCAAGTTATTTGGTTTTCATTTCCAAAATCAAAACCAAACCCAAGCACAAGTTTTATTACGGGCCTCAACCGACCGGTAATCATTTTCAAACATGTTTTCAAAGTAAAAAGCAACACCACATGTCACAAGAGTTTTAAACCACTTTGACCCCAAAAACACTACCCAAAAACACTTAGGAAATATTTTCATAAACCACAAAATATTTTTCATCGGATTTTCTAAAACAAAACCATACAACGCATTTCCCTTTTGCCCAAAGGTTCAAAGACAACTTTTCTTTTCAAAACCTTACAACCTAACCACATGTTATTGATCAATACACTAAACTTTCATAACCCTAACTTTTCTCATGAGATTCTCTCAAACTCATGGAAAAATTGCAATAACAAAGCCTAGCATGCTTACTAAACCCTCATGAACAACCTTCATGAAACAAAAACCATGTAAAGTAACATTTCCTAACAAACCCTCATGAGAACATAAACCCAAAAACTCCTAAACTCTATAAGTCTACCAACCTAGGAGATGAGAAGAGAGGGTTACCTTAAGAAAGTGATTCTCTACAATTTTCCTCAAAGCTTCCAAGCTTGAAATGGAGTGAAATGGTGAAGAATGGAAAATTTGGTGAAGGTTAGAAAAAGTAATGGAGTTTCACGTGGAAGAGAAGAAGAATGGAGATGATTTGTGATTTTCCTTAAGTCCACAATTGTCATGAAACCTCCTTACTATTACATGCCTTGGTCACCTATCCACCCTTGGATCAAAGTCAAAAGTCCAAGCTTAAACCCTAGCCATTGGATCAATTGCTTTATGAATAAGTCACAAGATATTAACAACTCTTCCATAACAAGACACGTAACCAGCTCTCGCGCGTCGCGATGAACGTAAATCACAAAAACGTAAAACCTACGGAAAGAACGTCTATCTTTAACCAATTCCAAAACTTATCGCCGAATCTTTTTCCGCGACTGTAATTTTCTTCCATACCTTAGAAAATTATTCTCAGAACATAACCTCACTCACGCAGATATATAAAACTCCCATCTGAAACCTCAATTAAAACAGACGCAGTAAGATTTTACATCCGCGGGTAAAATCCTACTCGTTTTTCCAAAAACAAGAATAATCCAAAACTCGTTATTCTAAAACCACAAATAACTTCTTATACAAGAAATAGGATCACAAGACAAAAGTCTGTACAATTACAGTGCACGAGCACAAAACAGACTCGATTACAGGAAAAACCTATAATTACACGATGTTTCACCACACGAACACATCGGAACCCTAATATTCCTTAAACCAACTATACAATGAAATCTTGGGTCTTACAATACTACCCCCCTAAAAGAAGTTTCGTCCTCGAAACTTAGACGTCGTCAAACAATCTGGGGTACAACTCTTTCATCTTACTCTCGAGCTCCCAGGTGGTATCTCCTGTTGCTTCGTTCCATATTACCTTCACCAAAGGTATCTCTTTCGTTCTCAGACGCTTCATCTTCCTATCCGCAATCTTGATCGGCGGAACCTCAAATGACAAGTTATCCCTCAGCTGGATGTCATCTGGTGTGATCACATGTGACGGATCCGGTGTATACTTCCGCAATTGCGACACATGGAACACGTCGTGTATCAAAGATAGTACCGGTGGTAACACGATCCGGTAAGCTACCTTTCCAATCCGTTCCAAAATCTGATAAGGCCCTATAAACTTTGGAGTCAACTTCTTCGCTTTCAAAGCCCTTCTAACGCCAGTTGTTGGAGTAACTCGGAGAAATACATGATCTCCCTCCTCAAACTCTAAAGGCCTCCGACGCCTATCCGCATAACTCTTTTGACGATCTTGAGCAACTTTCATCATTGCCCTTATCTTTCGGACCTTGTCCGTGGTCTGTTGTACCATTTCCGGTCCTACTATCATACTTTCCCCATCTTGGTACCAACACAAAGGAGTCTGACATCTTCTCCCATACAAAGCCTCGTATGGTGCCATTCCAATACTCGCGTGGAAACTGTTGTTGTATGTGAATTCTATCAACGGTAAAACATCATCCCAACTTCCACGATCATCCAAAACACAAGCTCTCAACAAATCTTCTAAAGATTGATTTGTTCTCTCGATCTGCCCATCTGTCTGAGGATGGTAGGCGGAACTCAATCTCAGTTTCGTCCCTAACGCCTCATGCAAAGTCTTCCAAAAGTGTGAAGTAAACTTTGGGTCTCGATCCGACACTATACTTGACGGAATCCCATGTAACCTCACAATCTCAGCAATGTAAATATCGGTCAACTTTGCCGCTGTATCCGTGGTCCTTACCGGCAGAAAATGAGCGGACTTTGTTAAACGATCCACTATCACCCAAATGGAATCATGCTTCCTCCTGGTCTTAGGTAAACCAGTGATGAAATCCATAGAAATGCTATCCCACTTCCACTCTGGAATATCTAATGACTGCAGCATCCCTGCTGGTCTCTGATGTTCAATCTTCGCCTTCTGACAAGTCAGACACGACGCCACATACTCAGCCACATCCTTCTTCATACCCGGCCACCAGAAATCATGCCTCAGGTCTTGATACATCTTTGTTGCTCCGGGATGTATACTAAGTTTACTCTTGTGTGCCTCCCCTAGAATGGTGTTTCTCAAGTCCATAGCTTCGGGCACACACACCCTACCTTGACACCTCAAAATATTGTCTGATCCCACCTTGAAATCGCGGTTGGTTCCTCGAACAATCAAAGCCCTTTTTTCCATGAGTAACTTGTCATCTTGACAATTTGCAATGTCCTCCAATAACCCGCTTGAGATGATAATCATACCCAGTCTCATATTCCCTAAAGCAAACTCTACCTCTAGGTGCAAGTCACGAAACTCTCTCAATAACTCTTGTTGACTAGCCATTTGTGCCGAACAAACCGACACACTCTTTCTACTCAAAGCATCGGCTACCACATTAGCCTTCCCCGGATGGTATTCTAAGGTGAAATTAAAATCCTTTAATGTTTCCATCCATCTCCTCTGCCTCATATTAAGCTCTTTCTGATCGAACAGATACTTAAGACTTTTATGGTCACTAAACACGACAAAAGTGCAACCATAAAGATGATGTCTCCAAATCTTGAATGCAAAAACAACGGCCGCAAGCTCCAAATCGTGCGTAGGATAATTCTTCTCATGCACTTTCAACTGTCTTGACGCATAAGCCACTGCCCTCTTGTGTTGCATCAACACACAACCCAAACCTTGATGAGAAGCATCACAATAAACCTCATACGGTTCCTCCGACTGTGGTAACACCAACACCGGTGAAGTTGTCAACCGTTCCTTCAACAACTGGAAACTCAACTCACACTTCTCAGTCCAAGCAAAAGGTTGATCTTTTCGCGTAAGTTGTGTCATAGGCGCCACAATCTTAGCGAAACCTTCAATGAATCTCTGGTAATAACCGGCCAAACCCACAAAACTCCTCACATCAGTCACTGTTTGAGGCTGCTTCCATGACAGTACCGTCTCAATCTTGGCTGGATCCACGGCAATTCCCTCTCTTGATATAACATGGCCAAGGAAATTCACCTCTTCCAACCAAAAGTCACACTTTGACGGGTTTGCATACAACTTACATTCCCGCAAAACTTGCAATACTAGACGAAGATGCTCTACATGTTCCTCTTCACTCTTCGAATACAATAGAATGTCATCAATGAACACCACCACGAACTTGTCCAAAAATGAGTGGAATATCCGATTCATGTAGGCCATAAAGATAGCAGGTGCATTCGTCACTCCAAACGGCATCACTAAGAACTCATAATGCCCATACCGCGTCCTAAACGCCGTTTTCTGAATATCCTCATCACGTACTCTTATCTGGTGATAACCAGATTTCAAGTCAATCTTAGAAAACACAGAGGCTCCCCTTAACTGATCCATCAAATCATCAATCCGTGGCAATGGATATCGGTTCTTGATAGTCACCTTATTAAGCTTCCGATAATCCACACACAAACGAGATTTCCCATCCTTTTTCTTAACCAATAAGACCGGTGCTCCCCAAGGCGACACACTAGGCCTTATGAAACCTTTAACTAACAAGTCTTCAATCTGACTCTTCAACTCTACCAACTCGGCTGGAGCCATCCGATAAGCTGATTCCGAAATCGGACTCGTACCCGGTTGCAAATCAATAAAGAATTCCACCTCTCTACACGGAGGAAAAGCTGGAATCTCCGATGGAAACACATCTTGGAAATCCTGAACCACTCTAATTTCCTCAATTCGGATCTCCGACGTCACTCCTAAACTAGCAAGTGAAACTATCTCCGGTTCTCCATTACACATAACCACAAAAAGCCGATTTGCAGACAAGTACCTTCGCACACCTGGCTCGGGAAAGAAAACCAATTTCCGAGCACAGTCTAGAATCACATAATGATAAGACAACCAATCCATCCCGAGGATGATCTCGAGAGATAAAAGCGGTAGGCAAACCAAATTGACCAGGAAATCCCTATTCTGGATTACTACCAAACAATGCAAACATGCAGTATTTACTACCAAATCCTTAGCAGGAATCAAAACATTCAAATCAAACGGAAGCATAGAAACATTCAAACTCAAACGATTTGCACAAGCCAAAGATATGAATGAGTGGGTTGCCCCCGTGTCAATCAAAGCAGTTAAAGAATTACCTGCGATGTGACAGCTCTCGTGGATGGCATTGCTAGCCTGCCCACTCAACTCAGTGCCCATACAGTAAGCACGTGCCTTTGCCACAGGTCTGGCACCCTGTGAGCCCTGTGCCACATTTGCCGACGGCCCGGCCTTCGGGGCTCTGCAATCTCTAGCAAAGTGTCCCGGCTTCTTGCAATTGTAGCAGGTGATTCCCCCCTTCGGTTGCGTGCACTCATTAGAAAAATGCCCCGCTTCTCCACAGTTGTAGCAAGTCCCCTTACTACCCTCTGATTTTCCCCGGGTTCCCTGATTCACCGATCGGCCCGGTCCTTTACTGTGTTAAGGACAGTTATAAGGCTTACTCCCTTGCCTCCCACTATTCTGAGTCGAACCACGATCATTGGTACGACTTGGTCCTCCAGCACTAGAATTCCCTTGGCGGTTCACCCGCTTATTTCTCATGTCTTCGACCTCTTGGCACTTCTCCACCAACACTTGAAACTGTCGGATACCCAATGGCACAACCGCATCCTGCAGTTCGTACCTCAGCCCATCTTGGAAGCGACGGCACATATAAACCTCATTTATCCCATCCCTAAAGAAGCGGAAGGAACGGGATAGTGATTCAAACTTCTTGGCATATGCTTCAACATTCATGCCCCCCTGACGCAACCTCAGGAATTCCTCTCCATACCTTTCCCTTGCAGTCACAGGAAAGTACTTGGCTAAAAACCTCCTTTTGAAGTTCTCCCAACTTAACTCTTCATGAACATTCTCCATGATCAGTCGGGTGTTCCTCCACCAATACTCTGAACCTCCTAGCAACTGATAGGTAGCTAAGACTACCTTTTCCCCTTCCGGACAATGAATTGCCCCGAATATTCTCTCCACAGATTGGAGCCATAAGTCAGCAGTTTCCGGACCTCCCTCTCCATTAAACTTTGGAGGAGTTTGGTGGTTGAAATTTGAAAGAAGTCTAGATCCAACCGCGAGTATTTCTCTTTCGCGCTTTTCCAGATCCCTCTGCGCCTTAGCATGGCTCTGAGCAGTCACAGCCGCTGCCATCGTATGCATGGCATAAGCCATCTGGTTTATATCAGCATTGTCCGCTATAGGTGCTGTAGGTGCCCTTCTTAGAGGCATTCTATTCTGCACAATACCAATTCTGATTAGAATCCTTATCCAAACATTTCTGAGTCTCAACAGAAAATCTCATCCAACGGTTACTAACTCATAACCCGACACAGAACACACACTAGAACTAACTCAACACTAGTTACGTTCTAACCGACTCAGGATTAACGACTCAAGTATACACTTTCCCTTTGAAGATTTAAAGCCGTGCTCTGATACCAATTGTAACAACCCGTTTTTCAAAGGCCCGAAAAGGCATTACCTGATACCAATTGTAACAACCCGTTTTTCAAAGGCCCGAAAAGGCATTACCTTTTTTTTTTTGTACACATCAGAGTTACGCATAAAAGATTTTAAATGAGCCGGCATTCAAATATACAAAAGAACTCATTACCAAAAGGTGCTTCGACAAGCAAAGTGTATTCCTGAATAATTACAATCCAAGTCTAAGTATTCAAATACTTACAACCACACAAGTTAGAATCCTATGCCTAAACCCAAAAAGCACGGTGTACAACCCACACCGGCGCATAGTCTAACTAAGTCAAAACTCCAACCTCTCACTAGGGCCTGGAGCAGTCACCGTCGTCACCACAACCTAACCCATCATCTGGGTGGGATGAGCCCGCAAATGAAAGAAAGGGTCACCACAAAATAAAAGTATGTATATATATAACTGGTGCGAAAGATTGTACACATAACAATAATTCCACAAACACAAGAGAAAGCTCTAAATCTCAAAAGTAATTCCCACCAACGGGCTTATATAAATAAATCACCAAGCCTAATGCAGACTTCTACAATGGGTGTGACAACCGATCACTGGTTCGCCACATGCATGATTTCAATTCCGGAATTCAACCTCTCTATAAAAGGCGTAGGTCTCTGGTGGGATAACACCTCCTACTATTGGTGGGATAACACCAGGTAAAGTCACACAAGACAATACCAAAACAATCACGGTGGGATAACACCGGGTGAGTCACACAAGACAACCACCAACTCAATAAAATCCAGTAGGATTTGGCGAAGTCGCACAGACAAACGCCCGGTACGAAGGCAAGTCACACAGACATACACCTAGGCACGCAACTATGAAATGCATGGCATATATTCTCTTTGGCATATACGGGATAGTCACACAAGACAAAATCCTCACGTAGTCCTATCCGACGCACGCATTCATATATGCTCATGCAAACAATCACATAGCCTAAAGCCTATGTACAAAGCATCACAACATACATACATTTTCTCAATCATATGTAAATTGCACACGTATTTATAACCACGTTCTCATCAACGAGAATACATAAGTACAAACATGCCAAAGCACACAGCAATTGCATACACAGCAAAACAAAGCATGTCGTAACCGTTTGAAAGACGGAAATAAAGTGGAGCCCTTACCTCGGCAAGCTTTCGTTTACAACAACTCGTCCAAACAACACAACGCGCTTCCTAAAACAAGCAGCGTACCATCAATACATTGTTTCCCAACCAATCGTATTGAAACTAAACCAAAAACCCCAAAAACCTAAAGGTTCCTAAGGAAAATCCACTCATTCGGATGCCATACCAAATACTACCGTATTGATCAACCACCATGAGTTATTTGTACTATTTTTAGGACTCAAAACAAAAGGCCAAAGTCTTAAATAATTTGAAATGCAAAATGGCCGTTTTCTTGCGTTATAAGTTACGTACTTTCCGAGTACCCGAAAAACTCGTTTCCAATCCCAACCACTTCCATAAATTAATAAAAAGGGATTAGAAAGTTAAAAACCAAGTTAGGACATCAGAATACAAAATTTATGGTCCCAGGGGTCGCTAGAGGTCGCTGGGCGACCACCTGGCGATGGCAAGTCAGAACTTCCACGCCCAGGGCGAATTCTGGCGACCAACGGTCGCTAAGTTACCATCTGGTCGCTAAGCGACCACACCAGGACAGAACTGGTTTTCTTCATGACAGCAGCAGCAAAACTTGTTTTTCTCAATTTTCACCTAAAACAACTTTTCACGCAACACACCACATACGCATAGTATTGGTTCCCAACAACCGTTTTCACAACAAAGCATTACATTTTCGAAAGCATGTTGGTTGCTTCGAGTGCAAGTTATTTGGTTTTCATTTCCAAAATCAAAACCAAACCCAAGCACAAGTTTTATTACGGGCCTCAACCGACCGGTAATCATTTTCAAACATGTTTTCAAAGTAAAAAGCAACACCACATGTCACAAGAGTTTTAAACCACTTTGACCCCAAAACCACTACCCAAAAACACTTAGGAAATATTTTCATAAACCACAAAATATTTTTCATCGGATTTTCTAAAACAAAACCATACAACGCATTTCCCTTTTGCCCAAAGGTTCAAAGACAACTTTTCTTTTCAAAACCTTACAACCTAACCACATGTTATTGATCAATACACTAAACTTTCATAACCCTAACTTTTCTCATGAGATTCTCACAAACTCATGGAAAAATTGCAATAACAAAGCCTAGCATGCATACTAAACCCTCATGAACAACCTTCATGAAACAAAAACCATGTAAAGTAACATTTCCTAACAAACCCTCATGAGAACATAAACCCAAAAACTCCTAAACTCTATAAGTCTACCAACCTAGGAGATGAGAAGAGAGGGTTACCTTAAGAAAGTGATTCTCTACAATTTTCCTCAAAGCTTCCAAGCTTGAAATGGAGTGAAATGGTGAAGAATGGAAAATTTGGTGAAGGTTAGAAAAAGTAATGGAGTTTCACGTGGAAGAGAAGAAGAATGGAGATGATTTGTGATTTTCCATAAGTCCACAATTGTCATGAAACCTCCTTACTATTACATGCCTTGGTCACCTATCCACCCTTGGATCAAAGTCAAAAGTCCAAGCTTAAACCCTAGCCATTGGATCAATTGCTTTATGAATAAGTCACAAGATATTAACAACTCTTCCATAACAAGACACGTAACCAGCTCTCGCGCGTCGCGATGAACGTAAATCACAAAAACGTAAAACCTACGGAAAGAACGTCTATCTTTAACCAATTCCAAAACTTATCGCCGAATCTTTTTCCGCGACTGTAATTTTCTTCCATACCTTAGAAAATTATTCTCAGAACATAACCTCACTCACGCAGATATATAAAACTCCCATCCGAAACCTCAATTAAAACAGACGCAGTAAGATTTTACATCCGCGGGTAAAATCCTACTCGTTTTTCCAAAAACAAGAATAATCCAAAACTCGTTATTCTAAAACCACAAATAACTTCTTATACAAGAAATAGGATCACAAGACAAAAGTCTGTACAATTACAGTGCACGAGCACAAAACAGACTCGATTACAGCAAAAACCTATAATTACACGATGTTTCACCACACGAACACATCGGAACCCTAATATTCCTTAAACCAACTATACAATGAAATCTTGGGTCTTACAAAGATGAACATTTACATCATCTTCATCTTCTTCCTTTGAATCTTCATCATTTTTCTTGAATCAAAAAAGTTTCTAATCAAATATATCTATAATATCATGAATCTACGTTATGTTCACCTCAAATCTGCTACTAAACACAAAAATCAAAATCCCAAATTCTTAATATACCCTAAAACCTCAAATTCAAACATACCCTAGATTGTCAAATAGCTCTTGAACCTATTCGTTCCTGAAACAGCAAAGGTTATTGGTAAGCACTAAGCAACAACAACAATGGAAGGATGAATGGTTGTCCTTGGCTCTCTGGGAGTGAATTTGTTGCTGCTATTTTGGATCTCCATGCTTGTACGCTACTGTGTAGCATTCTGCATTTGGTTGGGTTGTTTCACACTTGTTTTTCTTTTAGCCTTTGATTTGTAGCTTTGTGTGTGGGTTTGTTGTATAGGTACTTTCACCTTTGTATTGTTTTCTCTATTCTATATGGCTATTGTGTACGTCTTGTACATTTTGGTGCCTTAATAAAAAATTTGATGTTAAAAAAAAAATGGAAGAATGAATGGTTAGAGTTTATTGAGAATTTGGGGTTTTGATTTTTGTGTTTAGTAGAAGATTTGAGGTGAACATAATATAGATTCATGATATTTGAGGTATATTTGAGTAGAAACTTTTTTATTTAAGAAAAATGATAAAATCCAAAGGAATAAGATGAAGATTCAAAGGAAGAAGATGAAGATGATGCATATGTTTATCTTATTCTAATTTTTTTAATAAAAATATATTTTAAAAAATAAAAAAAGATTATCTTTATGTTTTTTAATTAAAAAAATGAGAAAAAGGATTTATATGTGCACATCATAAAAGATAAAGGACCTAAATGGGAAAAAAATTAAATAAAGGATTAAAGTGTTACAAATAAATAAGATAAAGGACCAAAATGTTACAAAAAAAAGATAAAGGATCAAAGTGTTACAAAACAATAAGATAAAGGACCATTGGTGTAATTTTGCCATATATATATATATATATATATATATATATATATATATATATATATATATATATATTGTGTGTTATCCACAAAATTCTTTCATCGACTCTCAAACGAAATATCTTACGTGTTAATATTGTAGAGTTTCTGCTTATGCGGAACTTTTAGTATAAGGTCGGTTGTTAGAATTCCATATTTTATAGAAACCTACTATTTTTGTAGAGAAAACCGAAGCTTTTAACATAAGGTTTTGTTCAAATCTCATTGACCACATTAATCCAAATTGTATAATATTTTATGGAAAGCTGCCTTTTTTTTATAGAAAAATACTATATTATTACTGTTGGAACATGTTAGCAAATTTGGAGGGAACTTGGTATGGAAATAAACACAAGTGTTGGAACAAAGTTTAGTGTGAATTGAAAAAAGAAATTTTAAGTCCCAAATTGGAGGGATCTCAATTCTTAGTAGTGTTTAAATATATGAAATAGTGACCTCTTGGGGTGTTCCCCAAAGGGTACCCAGTTGTGTAAACAGGGGACACCGCACACCATGTCAAATATCACACACGCACGACGTCGCTATCTGTCTATCTCGGATCGGGCCGTACCGGATATGCGTTGTTGTGTCAGCATCGATCCATTTTTGCTCCTGTGAAATGGTCAGTTACGTGTGGCCTAAAAAACTGATCACTTGACTAGGCAGCTTCAACTCCCACAAAATCCTCTCATATCACGTTCATCACTTGTTCGACAAAAAAATATCGACTTCAGTTCTCATTTGTTCAATTCCTGATTTCTACAATTCGAAATCTCTATCTTCTTTCTCTAATCAATTATTCTCACAAATAAATTTTATTTTTCTGCTGTTCCATTACCGAGTAGCCTTGCCATACAAAATTGATATTCATATCAATATCTTAGTTGTTCTTCTAACCAAAGGAGGTGTAATTCTGTCTGATCTCTACAATGCAGTAGAAATTCGGTATTCAATTTTGAACTGAGTTGTTTTATCCTTGGGACTTCGTGGTTGATAATACCTTGCACAATTTTGGGTAGTGTTTTGAAACGTCTTAAAGAGAGTGACTCGACCCGCGACTCAGACTATAATTTCTTCAGTGGTAGCTTTTTCAAAATTGTTTTTATAAATCCGAAAATAACAATTTTAAGACGTTTCTAAAACTATCATGGCTAATGAAGAGGTTATTGGTAATTATGTTGGTGCAATTGAGAAACCGATTAAGTTTGAAGGACTTCACTTCAAACGTTGGCAACAAAAATTTATTTTTTCATAACTTTGGAAAAAAGTTGTCCATATTCTGAATGAGGATATACTTTTTGTTCCTGCCGCATCAGGTTTTGGAACAAAGGATCAAATTGTTACCAACAACGGTGAGAAATATGTGGCTGACAACGATAAAGATCAAAGTGATCTCGTAGCTGCACACATTGATGCCTAGGAACTTCAACTGAAAAAGGAACAACTCTGGATTCATAATGATTACATTTGTAAAAACTATATCATAAATGGACTTGAAGATGACTTGTATGACTACTATTGGTCATACAATATTGCTAAAGATGTTTCGGATGCTTTGAAGAAAAAGTATGACACTTAAGAGGTTGGTGTGAAGAAGTATGTTGTCAGTCGGTATTTGAAATACCATATGGTAGATGAAAGGTCTATGGTGGCACAATCTCATGAAATCCAGAAGATTGCTCATGAAATCATTTGTGAAGGTATGTCTCTCGATGAACAGTTTCAAATTGTTGTCGTAAGTGACAAACTACCCCCTAGTTGGAAAGATTTTTTAAACATTCCCCGTTACAAAACTAAAAAAATTTCAATTGAGAGTCTGATTACACGCCACTCGCCATGTCTGCTATTGATGACTCTTGTCATTTCTTCATTTTAAGGTCATTTCAATGGTGTTTTAGAGATGTTTTGAAGTGGTTTTTGATCATAGTTGAGGTGCAAAAGACTTAGAATGGGAGATATCTTGTAATGGAAGAAAAAAGTAAAAACCAGGATGTTGTCTGGAAAGTTTGCAGGAGGCGAAAAATTCCGCGGGAGGCGAACTTTGCTGATGGTTTTTGGTGTTTTGTTCTGGAAAGTTCGCGAGAGGCGAACTTAGTTCCCGGGAGGCGAACTGGAACCCATTTTTGACCCATTTCTTGCACTATTAAAGGAAAACTTGACCCATTTGAAAAGGGTTACGAATTTGGAAGTAAAAAGGATCTCGGATGCCATGGTTAGAGCTTGAAAACAAGGGAATCATGATGGAGAAACAAGATTTGATGGCTTGGAAACAAGATTGAAGATCTCTCTCATCTAATTCTTCTTCCAACTGTCGTGTATTTCGATTCTAGTTTTCTTTCATCTCTTATAACTATGATGAACTACGTTGTTTAGATTGGGTTTTGAGATGAATAATTGTATGAAACTATGAATCATATGCTAGTTTTGTATTGATCTCTTTGTGATTAATTCAATTATTATTTCATTAATCTTGTGTGTATTGCTTCATATTCAGTGATGGATGTATGTAATGATGATTGATCCATGCATGTCAAATGATTAATTGTGTGAATTGAAACTAGATTAATGAATACAACCTTATAATGAATTTAGAGATAGAGATAGGTTGAGACTTATGATTTAACGCACTTAATATACATATGTTATTCTATGAAATTGACCTAAGAGATTAGGGGTTTTAAGTGTGATATAGTGAGTTGTATGACCATGAGAGTAGGTGCAATGGTTTGGTTAAATTTTCATAGTGATCGAATGAACTATGTTTAGGAATCAACAAACTAGTATCATAGTGGAATGCAATGAATTCAAAGCAAAATCCAATCGATTTCATAAAAACTTAAAACATTTTCTTATTGTCATTTTATCAAACATCTTGTATGCGAACAAATCCCCCCCCCCCCCCCCCCCAAAATGCATTTACATTTTATCCTAAGCTTTAGTTTCTTGCTTTGATTGAAATAATCTCAATCCTCGTGGATCGATATATTACTATTTGAGACATATATTTGTCAAGTTTTTGGCGTCGCTGCCGAGGATTGTTTATTCATTTCAACAAGGCAGTTGGCTTTCTTAGGATTTTATTTTTATTAATTTTTGTTTTCAGTTTTTGCATTTATTTTTATTTTGTTTTGGATTAATATTACTTGGTATTTTCTGTTTTTTTATGCGAGGTAATAGGTCCGAAGAACTACTCTTTGATCCAGAAATTGAAAGAAGATCCTTGCGAGCAACAAGAAGAGAAAATCGTTTAGCAACCTAAGCTCAAGAAGAGATCGAAGAGGAAGTATTTGATATGGGTGACAATCTACCACCACCTTCTCCTCCAAGGAGAACATTCAGTGATTATGGGCAACGTGCTCAAAGAGGTGTAGCCAATCTTGGCTTCCAACCGGCCAATCTTGTATCTTTCGACATCCAGAACTCGGTTCTACAAGCTCTCAAGGAGGACCAATATTCCGGAGCGGACTCTCAATGTCTCAATCTTCATTTGAATCACTTTTATGATGCTTGCAACTATAGGGATCCTCCCGGTATCTCTGAATCTTTAAAGCGGTTAAGGTTATTCAAGTTCTCATTGACGGGTAGAGCGAAAGATTGGCTTGATACTATTCTTCCCAACACCATCCACGCATGGAGAGAGCCTGAAAAGAAGTTTCTTGATCGGTACTTTCCCATATATAAGTTTCTTGAAAAAAGAGCCGATATTTGTAATTTCACTCAAGGGGAGGCCAAATCACTTTATGACGCTTGGGAAAGGTCCAAATTATGTCTGAAGAAATGTCCGGATCATGGCATCGATGAACTCTCCCAAATGCAACACTTCACAAATGGCCTCAATGCTCAAACTAGAATGTTGTTAGATGCGTCGGTGGGTGTGAAGGTGTGAAAAACACAAGAAGGGGGGGTTGAATTGTGTTTTAGGTGGTTTTAAAAAACTTCTTTTAAGTTTTGCAACTTATCAGAATATGCAGCGGGTAAGATAACACAATCAACACACAAGCAAGATAAGGAGATAGAGAGAGAGTGATGGACACAAAAATTTTATACTGGTTCCCCTCACAATCCGAGAGTACTTCAGTCCCCTTGCACTTCCAAGGGAGTTCACTATAATCATTAAAGATTACAATTGCTCAAGCACACAGCAAGAGACTTCCAATGCTCAAATAAATCCTTACAAAAGACTTCCTATGCTCAAGCACACAAGCAAGAGACTTCTTACAACTTAAAAGAAATAACAAATTGTATGAACACTTGATACAAATATCAATGTTCAAACTAAAAATCAATACAACTCTGAACAAGACTAACTTAGAATCCTAACAAAGAATACTAAGGTTCAGCTACTGAGATAATCAGAAGCTGAGACAATGTCTTGAATTTTCAAATGAGTTCAAGTTGTATTTTGAGCGTTTTTGTGCTTAGCTGATTTTTGACAGAGTAACAGCTCTTTTGAATCGTTCAATTGTTGTACACAAAAACTTCAATTCATCCTCCTTTTATAGACGTGGGTGGAGCGTATGAATTGATGCCGTTGTTGTGAGAAATAGCCAGCTGGAGATCGCACACTTTCCTTCACATGGTATTTTAACAAAATCAAGTAACGTTCGTAAAATTCCATTCTTGTGAGGAAATATTTGCCCATATCAGGTAATGGTTTGTACAAATAGTACTAACGTAATTATCACTGATGATAAGATTAATTCTCCAATTTGAACTTGTCAGAGGATGATGAATTCCAATCATATGTAGCAGAGAATGTTCTTCTGACAAAACGGCTATAACTGCTCTTATCAGAATCTTGTGTCTTCAACACAGCTTCTGATGAATAGCTTCTGATGTGCCTTTAATTAGTAGCTTCTGATGGTGTGCATCTTCTTACGCTTGACATCAGAACTTGCTACAGTTATCTTCTTATGCGTTTTTAGATGGCATTTCAGAGCTTCTCTTATACTCATTGTTTGTATAACCTTTTAACATGTATACCTGCACACTTAGAGTAAATTATCAGTGTATCCTATTGTATATTAATACTATTGTTATCATCAAAACTTAATTGGGTCATGTTAGAACCTCTTTTGTTCCAACAATCTCCCCTTTTTTGATTGATGACAAACCAAGTATTAATTTACAATGGTTGTTGATTTAATTTATCATGCTTCTCTTAGGTTTATGAGTTTTGCAAGCTCCCCCTGACTTCAGCAGTGATTAATTAAAACAGTTTAAAAATTAGAGTTGAATTTAGAACTAGAATTAAACATTTGACTCTCAGAAGCTAGGTTTGCAAGCTCTCCCCGTCAGTCTGATACTTATAAGAGAAAATTGCACTTTTCTCCTATATTTATCATGTATAAGAAGTTCTAATTTCAATAATAATTTTCCTCAGTAAAGAATATAAGAACCATAGAACTTTGTCATTTCACTCAACACTTCCATTGTATGTTAGAATACTGAGATGGATAAGGATAGAAGAGTGATCAAAAGTAATAAGTCACAGGAGAAGAAGAAGAAGAAGAAGAAGAAGAAGAAGAAGAAGAAGATTCAACAAGATTCAGAAGAAGAAGAAGAAGAAGAAGAAGAAGATTCAACAAGATTCAGAACCTAAGAAGAATCCTCAGAAGATGAAAGCATAAACTTCTGCTCCTGTCAGAAGCAATTATCAAACAAGATCCAAGACAAAACAAAAGAAGTCTTCATCAGAATCAGAATCTGATTGGGATTCTGATTGGAAAGAATTCTTAAGTACATATGTTCCACCTAGAGAAGATAGCCGGTCTTCTTCCTCTGATTCTAATCAGCTAGATTTACAACTAGCTACATCTGATGTAGAATCTAAGTAGAAAGTTGGTTAGAACTTATGTAATCAACAATTGCTTTTTTTTAATAAAAAATTCTTTGTGTTTTGCTTGTTAATTTTAGTTTGATATTTGATTCTAAAAACATTTGTGAAACATAATGAATAATTAAATTGCAAATATTTAAACATGTAAATATATAGAAACTGAATACTTCATTAATAATGGAAAATGATTCAACAGAACATAGAGAGTGTAATCAAAAGAAGTACAAAAATAAACAAAAAAAAGTGCAAGAAGATCCTAGGGTTGAGGAGGTGGAGGAGGAGGTAGTCTTGCTTCAATATTCTGAAGCATAGCAAAGAGTTTTGAGAACATATCAACACTCTTTTGTTGATTCTCATCCATGGTTCTCCTTAGATCATCCTGATCTTCCTTCTTCTTTATAGCAACCTCTGGAGCGTTCTTAACAAATTCTGCTAGCTTAGCTTTCTCAGCTGCTATTCTAGCTTCTTCTGCTAACCTTGCTTGCTCTCTCTCTAGAGCTTCTTGCCTTTCCTTTTCCAATCTCTCTTCTTCCAATATTTTCCTTTCCCGCTCTTCAGCTTCTTGTTTTTCTTTCTCCAATCTCTCCTTTTCCAATCTCTCAGTTTCCAACCTTGCAATTTCTTTTCTAAACTCAGGATCCTAGGTGTAAGATTTCTCAATAGCATCAATCATAAGATTAAAAATCCTCTTTCATGTACTTACACTCATCAGAAATATGAGCAGAATCAATAAATATATCAGGTATAGCATTGTCAAGTCTCCTGATATTTTTATTAATAGCTTTTATCAACTGCTCAATGTCATCGTGGGTTGAGCTGATTGGTTGATTGAGTATTTTTGCAGGTAGGTGTTGGGGAACTGAGATCAGGTTATTAGAATCTATTGAGTTGGGTTCTACAGGTATACATTCTTTCTCAAGATTGTCCATGTAGTTGTTAAGATCAGAGGTGTGAGGAGGGGATTGTTTAACAAGATCAGTGTCCAAAGTTCTAGAAATATCTTGGAATTGTTGGTTGGTTGGTAGGTCAAGGGTTAATGTTTTGTCAACAACCTCATGTTGTGATTGTTGTTCAAAAGGTTCATTTATAGTGTCTGACCTCTGAAGAATAATGGCGGAGTGAGATTCAGAATTTTGTGGTTGTTGTTCAGGTTCTGGTAGGTTTTCTAGTGGGGATTGGGTTTGATTTTTTGATGGGATTGTATGGTCAGTTTCTGGTTGATTGTATGGTCAGTTTGTGGGTTTTGGTTGTGGTGTGGGTTCTGATTGATTGCCTTTTGGTGTTGGTTCCAGATTTAGCAGTGCTTGATCAACAAACATAATAGATTTGTGTGGGGGAGTGTTCTTTGGTCGAGGAGTTTGTGGTGGAGTTTCTTCCTCATTTTTTGACAAGTGACCAGAGTTTGTGTCACCTGTTTCTGCAACATGAGATTTTGTTAGAATAGGTTGAGGTGAAATTTGAGGTGGTTTTGAAGATTTTGGCTTTGGATAAGAATATACACCATTTGGAAACATCTCTCCTAATGATTCACACTGAGGAAGACATCTTCTCTTAGGTACTGAATCTTTAGGTTCAATGTCAGTAAGAAGATTTTCAAAAATTTGTGTAGATTTTACCATAGGGGGTTGAATAAAGGTTGATTGAGTAATGACATTGGCACGAGCTAAACCATTAACAAGATAATCAGGATACTTACCATTCTCTAGAGCCTTATATATCTTCTGATTCGCCAGAATCTGTGCTGCAGGTTCTGGAGTGAGTTCAGAGTCCATATGTGCATCCTTGTTTGGTTGAACATTGCATTCCCAGCTCTTGTCCAACTCCTCCTAATTAGCTTTATCCTTAGCTTCTTGTGCAGAAATAGCTGCTAGAGCTGCATCAAGTTCAGCTTTTTCCCTTTCTTCCTCAGTAGCGTCAAGAATCAACTTCCTTTGCTTCCTGGGTTTCCTTTTCCATAAGCTATCTTAGGAACTTTCTTTGGACGAGATTCTGATGAGTTCTTGGTTGCTTTCCTCTTGGAGGAGATTCTCCTAGCAACTCCTAACATGCTCTTCTGTTTCTCAGTCAGATCCTACTCCACTCCAAAACTCTTATTTATAAAATCTGCATACTCTCTTGCAATCTTCTTAGCTTCTTCTTCCTTAACACAAACCAAATAAGATTCTCCAATACCATCTTCTGATTCTCTTAACAGCAGAGGCTTGTTTGGATAGACTATCTTGTCAGCTATTATCAACTTCAAATATCTCAGGGTATTACCATTTATGATCTGAGGATCACACATGTAGGAACCAAAACCAGGAAAGACTGGTTTAACTGCATCCAATAGACCACTTTGAGCAAACATATGACTAAGAAGTCTACATTGATGAACATTTTGTTTCCCTGGGTTCATTGCTTCTAACAAATGATCAAAAATAAGTTTGCCAGTGTTAATCATGTGTCCTTTGGCAACATGATATATAAACATTTTGTGACAGACAGAAATATGATCAGTACCTCCTAACTTTGGTACTATACTCTCATTGTTGAACGGTGTCAGATCACTGTTGGATTTTGATGCGGTTTCTTTTCCATACAGAGTTAGTTGAACAACAGGTTCAACATATTCTGATGGGGAGGGTGTGGTTTTCAAAACAACTCCTGTTGAGGTTAGTCTCAGAGCCTCATAGATATGTTCCAATCTAATGGAGATTCTTAGACCAGTGACTACAGTCTGGCAAGTGCACCAGTCTGTCGTCGAGTAATAATGTATATTGAAGTTTCCCTACAATAATAACTAAGGTACCTACGAGAGCCTAACCTCGTTGTGTCACATACCCTAATTACTAGGTGAGATATTCATTACACATGCATTATTACCTTCACCCATCAAAAGCCTCTAGGTCCTAGTATCGGGCTATTCAGCTTCTAAGTGCTCAGTTCACACCTAGTTCCTGATTCCTCCTCTAATTGCTCAGTTCACAACTAGTTCAGGATGTTACCGTCTCTATTCTCCTAGCATATTTACTACTATATCCGGACTAATATTTGGTGTCCCTAATACCAATTCTATGAGCGCTCCCGCTTATCCGGCCAGATTACGAGATATGTTGTTAAAGTGCAAGAAAGTAAATAACAAACATAATACTGCATAACGATTTATTATAACTTTGACTCAATCACAGACTCCAAATATTCATACAGGAGTTCATCGTCTCCACCACAACCTAAGGCATCTATACAAAAGACTACTTATTTAAATTACAAGAATTATAACCTAAACATAAAAGCCAAAAGAAAACATACCTTGCTGAGTTAGTTTTCCCGTAAGGGGAGAAAACTATGCCCTTAGAGCTCCTCTAAACACCTCCTTTATAGTAGAGAGTGTTCTACTATTTCTGAATGATTTAAACAATGAGAGGAGGGCTCTATTTATTGTTTTCCTAATGGGCCTCAGCAAGCCATCGTACTGCGATAGGTCCATCGCAGTACAATGGAAAGATTCGGTTCAATTTTATAAATGATCCTGTGCATTTTATCAGCTTGGTCGCCAAGTGATGACAGGAATTTCTACGTCATTTTTAGTATTATTATTAGTAGAAAAATGACCAAGACAGGCCCAAATACGAAGGAAAACCTACAAAAGCAAGAAAAAGCATCAAGACAGAGTCCAAGATGCAAGAAGACAAGAAAAAGCCCAAAAAGTGAAGAAATACAGCATTCCATCGCAGCACGATGTGTGCTATCGTGCCACGATGAAAGCTCCTTGCGCGCCAAGCAATCAGAAGAAATAAATCTTGAGAAAATCTTCCATCACAGTACGATGCCCTACAACGCAGTACGATGATGTTACTTGGCGCCCAAGCTGATGAAATGCACAGGATCAGTTATAATTTTGAACTGAATCTTCACATCGCAGTACGATGGCCTTATCGTGCTGCGATGCCTTGCTGAGGCTCATTACGAAAACTATAAATAGAGCCTCCCATTCATTGTTTTATTCATTCAGAAATAGTAGAACACTCTCTACTATAAGGAGAGGTTCAGAGGAGCTCTATTGGGCATAGTTTTCTCCCCTTACGGGAAAACTAACTCAGCACGGTATGATTTCTTTAGGCTTTTGTATTTAGGTTATAATTTCTTGTAATTTAAATATGTAGTCTTTACAATTTATGCTTTAGGTTGTGGTGGAGAAGATGAACTCCCCTATGAATATTTGGAGTCTGTGATTGAGTCTAAGTTATAATAAAGGATATTTAGTAATTGTGTTTGTTATTTACTTGCGTGCACTTTAATAACGTATTCTCGTAATCTGGCCGGATAAGCGGGAGCGCCCATAGAATTGATATCAAGTTTTGACTTGGTATTAGTCCGGAACTCGTAGTAAATAATGCTAGGTGTATAGAGACGGTAACATCCTGAACTAGTCGTGAACTGAGCGGTTAGAGGAGGAATCATGCACTAGGTGTGATCTGAGCACTTAGAAGATGAACAGCCCGATACTAGGACCTAGAGGTTAATTGGTGAAGGTTATAATGCATGTTTATAAACAACTCACTTAGCAATTAAGGTATGTGGCACATCGAGGTTAGGCTCTCGTAGGTACCTTAGTTGTTAATGTAGGGAAACTTTCATAGACATAGTGTAATAGTAAGGTATTACTACAACAAGGATAATTCACCGCCGAACATAATCTAAGTAACTATGTTATACACCGGTCATGCCAAATTTGAAGAAGGGAGGGAGTCCAACCACCATACCTAGCCTCTATATTTCTTGAATCTATTATTTATACATTCCGCATTTATATTTCTGCAGAGCATTACGCTATTTTTATAAAACCTTTTTCCAAAAACAAAAGCGAATGCAAATTATCACAAACTTAAATAACGCTAGTAAAGCTGTGGCACGATCCTTGTGGATACGAACTCATTCTAGACACCTAGAGTGTGAATTATTACTCGACGACAGACTGGTGCACTTGCCAGACCGTAGTCAAGTTTTTGGCGCCGTTCCCGGGGATTGTGTTTACAAAGCCTTACTAGATTTATTTAAGCTTGTCAAAAAAAAATTAAAAATACAAAAAAATTAAAAAATCAAAAAAATTCTTGTTGATGATTGTGGATTTTGATCTGTGAAAGTTCTGGCTAAGGATAAGTCTTGGTACTTAAGTGATCCGTTGTGATCCACCTCACTTACCTGGGAATTTTCAGAGTGACAAAGACACATGAGACAAACCAAAAATAGTTTCACCAGTTAATTTTCCAGTGCTACTGAAGGTATTCATTTGTTGTGCTTGATAACAGGTATCTTGGATTTTTAGTACAACCCTGAACCAGAATTAACGCTTTGGAAAAGAAGGCAAGCACAAAGGCTTGCAGCATCCAGCAGTCTCAAAATAAAAGAAGAGCCTACCACCAAAGCCATGGGGGACGAGCAAAGAATTACATTGGGAGACTACTGCAAGAGGACTGACACAGATCAGATCTCACTGGGATTCCAGCCGGCGAATCCAGCTAACTTTGATATTAAGGGCAATGTTCTTACAGGTTTGCGGGAGAACCAGTTCGATGGACGTGCCAACAATGATCCTTGGGATCATCTTGCAAAGTTTTCAGAGACATGTCAGATCCAGAAGGTGCCGGAAAGTGTTACTGATGACCAGAAGAAGCTGCGTTTGTTTGCTTTTTCTCTTACAGGTCCAGCTAAAGATTGGCTTCAATCCTTGCCAAGAGGAACGATTGCAACATGGAAGGAGCTTGAAGACAAGTTCCTGGAAAGATTCTTCACACACACATTATTCCAGAAAAGGAAGTCTGAGATTCTAAGTTTCAAACAGCATGAATCTGAAACGCTGTGCGAGGCTTATGAACGGTTCAAACTGCTTATGAGGAGGTGTCCTAACCACAGCATTAGTGCTATGGAGCAGATGCAACTATTCACTGCTGGTATGAAAATGCAACACCGGATGATACTAGATTCCTCAGTTGGTGGGTCCATCAAAGAATACAACATGAGTCATGATAGAGCTGAAAAGACTCCTGGAGTTCTTAAGGTGGACCAGGAGATTGCCTACAAGGTAGAGATCGAATTACTAAGGAGGCAACTTGCTGATAAGGAGAAAGCTGTGAAGGAAGCTAGTGTTAAACAGGTAGAGGGAGTTTGCGACTTCTGCCTAGAAGATCACCCTAATGGACAGTGTTTGCCAGGAGGAAGCGAGGAGCAGGTAAATTATATGGGGAACAACTACAACCCAGGTTGGAGCAAACACCCAAATTTACGATGGGACCAGACAGGAAACCAGGCTCAAGCTTCATCTCAACCAAGGAAGCCATCTCCATTGGAAGAGTTACTCAATAAATTTGCTAGCATGAGCAAAACTAACTTTGAAAAGATCCAGACGACAGTAGCCAACCAGGGGGCGACGATAAAAAGTCTTGAGACCCAGATTGGTCAACTTTCAAAACTGGTAAGCACTCATGTTTCTAAAGATATTGCAGGTAACACGATGGACAATCCAAAGGTGGAATGCAAAATGCTCAAGGATAAGAAATCAGAGTACGAAGAGAGAGAAAAACAGATTAAAGACATCGAAGAGTGGTACAAGCTGTTCAATATGACATTAGACGAAGCCTACGATGAGTTCATGAGAGAACTGCAAGAATATAGGGAAAGCCGAGCACAATTGCCACTCAAGAAGACAGATCCTGGAAGCGTCACCATACTCTGTCAGATTGAGGAAGCAGAAATTCAAGCCTTATGTGATGTGGGTTCAAGTGTTATGCCATTATCTCTGGCAGAAAAGTTAAAACTCACAACAATAACTGCAGGTACAGAACGTGAACTCGTTTTAGCTAACCAAACAACAATTCACTCAGCAGGTACAATCGAAGATGTCTTGGTGAAAGTCGAAGACCTAGTATTTCCAGCAGACTTCATGATCCTAGATATCCATGAAGATGAAGAGCATCTGATCATTCTTGGAAGACCATTCCTAGCAACTAGCAGGGCACTCATTAATGTTGAGCTCGCTGAGTTGACTCTAAGGAGTGGAGAAGAGGAAATAATTATCAAAACTTCAAAAACAGAGAGGGTTGACTACTATATGCTCGATTGGAAAGACAGAAAAGCTACACCACCGACTCCAACTCAAGAAGTACAGGTAAAGATAGAGATAGAGGAGCTGGAGAATGAAATGGCGCAGCTAGAGATTGAGACAGCTCAGGAAGAGGAGGTACCCGAGGAACTCACTGATAAAATGAAGAGGTTAATTATTGAAGTGGACGTCCGAGCAACATGGGTCAAAGCATGGGGCAGATACCGAAAAGTGGCCAAAAGATCTAAGTTTGGGGTTAATGTGCCACCTCTGAAGAAGCCTGCTGCTGAAGAAAGAAAGAATAACAGGGTCAAAGCTGAGAAAGAACAAAAGAAGGAAAATCCACCAAGAGGCAAAGGGAAGTCCATTATAAAAACAGTACCAACAGATGATGATGGACGACTCTGCTATGCCACCTTCAAAGAAAGACAGAACCCAGAGAAGTATGAAAGAAGCAACAAGAAGGAGGGAGGAGCTAAGGCGAAAGCTCCTACAGATGAGAGAGACATGCGAACCTATCCTCTGTAATGGAGGAAATGCCTCAAGCTAATGAGAGGCTAAACAAGCGCTGCTTGGGAGGCAACCCAAGGATGAGTATTTTAATTTCAGTATTTTCAATTCAGTATTGCAATTTCAGTATTTTCATTTCAGTTTTTCAATTCAATAAAATATGACTAGAATTCTGCATGTCATCTTCATCTGTAAGCAGCCCTTATTCAAACTTACAAAAAATTAAATAACGGTTTGCTGTTTATTATCTAGTGCATGATACACTGTTATAGGTAAGATTGCGGCGAAGTAAGTTATAAATTCTGATGAGCCGAATTTCACGCCTTCATAAAGAAACCAAAGGTGATTGCTCCGAAGTGCGAAGTTCGGGAGACAGAGAGACGAGTGATGAAGCTGGTGTCTGTGGGACAAGTGTTCAACTTTCAGATACCTAAGCCATGTGAGGATTTGAGCCAAATATTTCCAAACGGTATTACCACTTTCTTTCGAATTACTATGAGAGTACCGTGCACTTGTTTATTTTCTAGAACTTGCTTTAATTCTCTGCTGACTAGTTGATTTGATATTATATGCATTGAGGCAATTGTTTGTTATAACCCAGAGCCTTTTCAAGCCACCCTTTATATATTATTATCCTTTGCTAGCCAAATTTGAGCCGTAAAAAAAATAATAATCCCTTTTGTTTCGGTGACAAACCACGATATAAGCCTATAGACCAGAAAAACAATGATTTACCCTCTTTGGAGTTAGGTAATAGTTCTCAAAGTCTTGGCAACAAAACAAGTTTGGGGTTGCTCATGGAACTAGCAACGTCTGAGTTTGGGGTGGGTATACACGGAGAACTATCACTACAAAAAAAGAAATGAAATAAAAACAAGAGACGGGAAAACATCAAAAAAAAAATCCCTAAAAAAATAGTCTCTTCAAAAAAAAATGATGAAAAAGCCAAAAGACAAAAGAAAGAGCCAAAGGGCAAAAATAGTGATAGAAAAAAACCATACAAAGACACATCCGGTTCTTATTTTCCGATACCAACACAAAAAGGCACCCTAAGGAACAAAGGTTGCGTACACAAAAAGGAACAACAAAGTAGAACTTAACTCCAATGTTTAGCCTACTATTCCCAAAAATGTCCTACCTTGACCTAAGCCACGTTATAACCCTGAAAAGACCTCCAATAATGCATGTATATTAAATTTTGACTGGTTGCTTAGAATTCTTGCAAGCCTATGGTAAAATGGCAGGTTGTACGATGATTGAGAGTTAACCCTTTCAATTATGAGCGAAAAACACAAATGTGAGAGAGAGAAAAAGTTGAACATGGACTCTTGCAGACATTTGTCCGATTTGCTACCATTGACGTCTCCTGAGCCTAGCAGGACTGAGCATGATCGTTGCGGTAAGAAATCAGCGGTACCATTGCTGAAATATTAAGCAAGGATGTGAAATTCCTATCATCTTATTTATCTCTTATTTCTCTAACGATCTTGTCTAACAGCATGTTACTTGAGGACAAGCAACCGTTTAAGTTTGGGGTTGTGATGACAAGAATTTCTACGTCATTTTTAGTATTATTATTAGTAGAAAAATGACCAAGACAGGCCCAAATACGAAGGAAAACCTACAAAAGCAAGAAAAAGCATCAAGACAGAGTCCAAGATGCAAAAAGACAAGAAAAAGCCCAAAAAGTGAATAAATACAGCATTCCATCGCAGCACGATGTGTGCTATCGTGCCACGATGAAAGCTCCTTGCGCGCCAAGCAATCAGAAGAAATAAATCTTGAGAAAATCTTCCATCGCAGTACGATGCCCTACAACGCAGTACGATGATGTTACTTGGCGCCCAAGCTGATGAAATGCACAGGATCAGTTATAATTTTGAACTGAATCTTCACATCGTAGTACGATGGCCTTATCGTGCTGCGATGCCTTGCTGAGGCCCATTATGAAAAGTATAAATAGAGCCTCCCATTCATTGTTTTATTCATTCAGAAATAGTAGAACACTCTCTACTATAAGGAGAGGTTCAGAGGAGCTCTATTGGGCATAGTTTTCTCCCCTTACGGGAAAACTAACTCAGCACGGTATGATTTCTTTAGGCTTTTGTATTTAGGTTATAATTTCTTGTAATTTAAATATGTAGTCTTTACAATTTATGCTTTAGGTTGTGGTGGAGAAGATGAACTCCCCTATGAATATTTGGAGTCTGTGATTGAGTCTAAGTTATAATAAATTATATTTAGTAATTGTGTTTGTTATTTACTTTCGTGCACTTTAATAACGTATTCTCGTAATCTGGCCGGATAAGCTGGAGCGCCCATAGAATTGATATCAGGTTTTGACTTGGTATTAGTCCGGAACTCGTAGTAAATAATGCTAGGTGTATAGAGACGGTAACATCCTGAACTAGTCGTGAACTGAGCGGTTAGAGGAGGAATCATGCACTAGGTGTGATCTGAGCACTTAGAAGATGAACAGCCCGATACTAGGACCTAGAGGTTAATTGGTGAAGGTTATAATGCATGTTTATAAACAACTCACTTAGCAATTAAGGTATGTGGCACATCGAGGTTAGGCTCTCGTAGGTACCTTAGTTGTTAATGTAGGGAAACTTTAATAGACATAGTGTAATAGTAAGGTATTACTACAACAAGGATAATTCACCGCCGAACATAATCTAAGTAACTATGTTATACACCGGTCATGCAAATATGAAGAAGGGAGGGAGTCCAACCACCATACCTAGCCTCTATATTTCTTGAATCTATTATTTATACATTCCGCATTTATATTTCTGCAAAGCATTACGCTATTTTTATAAAACCTTTTTCCAAAAACCAAAGCGAATGCAAATTATCACAAACTTAAATAACGCTAGTAAAGCTGCGGCACGATCCCTGTGGATACGAACTCATTCTAGACACCTAGAGTGTGAATTATTACTCGACGACAGATTGGTGCACTTGCCAGACCGTAGTCACCAAGTAATGTCATCGTGCTGCGATGAGTGCCATCGTGCTGCGATGAACAGATATTTTCCAGATTTATTTCTTCTGTTTTCTTGGCCAACAAGCAGCTCCCATCGTGCTACGATGATCAGCACATTTTCTTCACTTTTTGGGCTTTTTCTTGTCTTTTTGTATTCTTGACTCTGTCTTGATGCTTTTCTTGGATTCTGTAGGTTTTCCTTCGTATTTGGGCATGTCTTGGTCATTTTTCTACTAATAATACTACTAAAAATACCATAGAAATTCCTGTCATCAACCAGCCACGTAAGATTTGATCTCAACACCCAAGTAAGGTCTTACTCCTATCTCTTGAGGGGTTTTTCATGCTAACTCTGGATTGCTTTCAACCAACTTCTCAATGTGCTCAATGTAGGTTTTCTTGGTTACGATTGTAGCGTTCATCCAAAAATCTGAGTAGACAGGACCGTTCAACACATCAAAATAGTACATAAGTTCTTGCTTCTCAAAAGCTTCCTTGATTCCTTGAATACCATTTACTTTAACGCTTTCGAAATCGACCGGTTTCTCAATCGCACAAAGAAGTTCTTAGTACTTGCAGTTACAATGCTCTTTAGCAAATTGATTAGGTTTGGAGTTTTCAGGTTCGATCATGCAAGCAGTTAGACTTGGTGAAGCAGATGTAGAATCCATTGATGAATGATAGGGTTAGGGTTTGCTAATTTTGGGAGAGAAAGAAATTTTTCTGAGTTTTAGAAGAATGAAAGTGTATGTTGTGAATGTGCAAAAAAAATGTGGATGTGAACAGTTGTGAGTTTAAATAGAAATTTACGCGCAAAAAACTTGTACTTACAACATAGGGGTAGCAGAGTCTTTTACCTTTCAAAAATAGGGATTAGAACACTAATCATCACTAACCAATTTCTTATTCCAATAGCAAACAAGACAGGTGTATAGAAGTTTGTGTAAATAACTAACACGTAAGTGGAAAAGCAGTTGAAAAGGTTTTTATAAAAACTTCCACTACGCATCAGAACCATTCTTTTAGAGAATCTGATAGTTTATCAGAAGATGATCTTGTCACAACTTCTGATACAGATGTTCCGACTGCTTCAGCTTCTGATTACAATAGATTCTTGCGAAAACAAATTTTACTTCAGAGATTTCCATCATGTTCAAATTCTTTTTAATGAAATCAAAACGTTCAACAGCAAGGGGTTTTGTAAAGATATCAGCCCATTGATTTTCAGTTTCAATGAACTTGAGATCTATAACACCCTTTGGAACATAATCTCTAATGAAATGATGCTTAATCTCAATATGCTTAGCTCTAGAATGTAAAATAGGATTTTTTCAAAGATGAATGGTGATGACAGGAATTTCTACGGTATTTTTAGTATTATTATTAGTAGTAAAATGACCAAGACATGCCCAAATACGAAGGAAAAAGCATCAAGACAGAGTCCAAGATGCGAAAAGACAAGAAAAAGCCCAAAAAGTGAAGAAAATCAGCATTCCATCGCAGCACGATGGCTCCCATCGTGCCACGATGGCTCCCATCGTGCCACGATGGGAGCTGCTTGTTCGCCAAGAAATCAGAAGAAATAAATCTGAAGAAAATGAGTCCATCGCATCACGATGTGTGCCATCGCAGCACGATGACTTGACTTGGCGCCCAAGCTGATGAAATGCACAGGATCAGTTATAAAATTGAACTGAATCTTCACATCGCAGCAAGGTATGTTTCTTTAGGCTTTTGTATTTAGGTTATAATTCTTGTAATTTAAATATGTAGTCTTTATAATTATGCCTTAGGTTGTGGTGGAGAAGATGAACTCCTCTATGAATATTTGGAGTCTGTGGTTGAGTCTAAGTTATAATAAATGACATTTAGTAATTATGTTTGTTATTTACTTTCGTGCACTTAATAACGTATTCTGGTAATCTGGCCGGATAAGCGGGAGCGCCCATAGAATTGATATCAGGTTTTGACTTGATATGGTCCGGAACTCGTAGTAAATAATGCTAGGTGTATAGAGACGCTAACATCCTGCACTAGTCGTGAACTGAGCGGTTAGAGGAGGAATCATGCACTAGGTGTGATCTGAGCACTTAGAAGATGAACAGCCCGATACTAGGACCTAGAGGTTAATTGGTGAAGGCTATAATGCATGTTTATAAACAACTCACTTAGTAATTAGGGTATGTGACACATTGAGGTTAGGCTCTCGTAGGTACCTTAATTGTTAACGTAGGGAAACTTTAATAGACATAGTGTAATAGTAAGGTATTACTACAACAAGGATAATTCACCGCCGAACACAATCTAAGTAACGTGTTATACACCGATCATGCCAATTATGAAGAAGGGAGGGAGTCCAACCACCATACCTAGCCTCTATATTTCTTGAATCTATTATTTATACATTCCGCATTTATATTTCTGCAAAGCATTTTGCTACTTTTATAAAAACCTTTTCAAAAACCAAAGCGAATGCAAACTATCACAAACTTAAATAACGCTAGTGAAGCTTCGGCACGATCCCTGTGGATTCGAACTCATTCTAGACACCTAAAGTGTGAATTATTACTCGACGACAGACTGGTGCACTTGCCAGACCGTAGTCAAATGGCTGCACTGTTGTCACAATATACAGGAATATTGTGACTGCTTATTTGATAATCTTCTAATTGATATTTCATCCATAGTAGTTGTGTGCAACATTTTGCTGTTGATATGTATTCAGCTTCTGCTGTTGACATAGCAATGGTGGATTGTCTTTTACTAGCCCATGGAATCAAATTCTCACCAATGAACTGCCAGTTGCCACTGGTGGATTTTCTTTCAAGTATATCACCAGCATAGTCAGCATCACAAAGTACAATCAGCTTGTAATCATTGGATTTCTGATACAGTAATACAATGTTACAGGTAGCTTTCAAATACCTAAAGATTCTTTTCACAACAGTAAAATGTGATTCTCTAGGATCTGATTGAAATCTTGCACACAAGCATACACAGAATAAGATATCAGGTCTTGAGGAAGTTAGAAAAAGAAGAGATCCACTCATACCTCTATTCAACTTCTGATCAACTTTGCCTTCAGAATCTTCTTTGCTTAATCTTGAAGTAGGATGCATTGGAGTGTTCATGGGTTTGCAATCTTCTAAATTGTATTTCTTCAGAAGATATTTTATATATTTTGATTGATGAATGAATGTTCCTTTCTTTGTTTGATTAATTTGAATTCCAAGAAAGAACTTCAATTCTCCCATCATGCTCATCTCAAATTCATCCTGCATAAGCTTGGAAAAATTCTTGCAAAGAGTAACATTAGTTGATCCAAAAATAATATCATCAACATAGATTAGAATGATTAAAATGTCTTTCTTTAGAGTTTTTCTGAATAATGTATTATCAACTTGACCCTTTTCAAAACCATTTTTGATCAAGAAGTTACTTAATCTCTCATACCAAGCTCTAGGAGCTTGTTTGAGTCCATAAAGTGAATTCTTTAGTCTAAACACATGATCTGGATTTGTTATATCTTCAAATCCAGGGTTTTTTGACATATACTTCTTCAGAAATGACTCCATTAAGAAATGCACTTTTCACATCCATTTGGTACAATGTGATATTATTATTTACTGCATAAGATAGAAGTAACCTGATTGCTTCCAGTCTAGCTACTGGAGCATATGTCTCTGTAAAGTCAATTCATTCTTGTTGACTATACCCTTGTGCAACAAGTCTTGCTTTGTTTCTAGTTACTTCACCTTGTTCATTTAGCTTGTTTCTAAATACCCATTTTGTTCCAATAATGTTCTTTTGCTTTGGTCTGGGTACCAGATCCCATACATCATTTCTTTTGAATTGATTTAACTCTTCTTCCATAGCAACAATCCAAGCATCATCTGATAGAGCTTCATCAGTTGTCTTTGGTTCAATCAAGGATACTAGACCAAATAAAGATTCTTCTTCTCTGAAATTTGATCTTGTCTTCCTAGGACTGTCTTTGTTTCCAATGATGAGCTCTTCAGGGTGTGAAGATTTGTATTTGAAGGTATTTCTTGGAATAGTAGTTGCTTCAGAGTTATTGTCATCAACTTGATGTTCTTGATGTGTGTCAGAAGGTGTAGCTTCTGGGTTCTCAGAGATATCTACAGGTTTTGAGAGGTCATAAGATTTTGAAGCTTCATCTTCTGAGTCATGAGAATCTGAAATTTCTATAACAGGCTCTGACTTTTCATTGTCAGGCTCTTTATCATCAAATTTCACATGCATAGATTCATCAACTGTATTAGTTTCATAATTATACACTCTGTATGACTTAGATCGTTCAGAATATCCAATAAAGATACCCTTACAAGCTTTGGAGTCAAATTTCTTAAGATGAACTTTATTATTTTAAAATGTAACAAGTACAACCAAATTGATGAAAATAAGAAATATTTGGTTTTCTTCCTCTAAAGAGTTCATATGGTGTTTTATTCAAAATTGGTCTAATATAGATTCTGTTTTGAATATAACATGCAGTGTTAACAACTTATGCCCATAAGAATTTTGCTAAATTGTTTTCATGCATCATGGTTCTAGCCATTTCTTGTAAAGATCTATTCTTTCTCTCTACAACTCCATTTTGCTGTGGAGTTCTAGGAGAAGAGAATTCATGGAGAATTCCATGTTCTTCACAAAAAAATTCAAAAGGTTCATTTTCAAACTCACCACCATGATCACTTCTAACTTTCAAAATTTTTAAATCCTTTTCATTTCGAATTCGGGAGCAGAAGATGCTAAACACTTCATATGTATCATCTTTAGTTCTCAGAAATTTTACCCAAGTCCATCTACTATAATCATCAACAATGTCTAATCCATACTTCTTACCATTGATGAGGCAGTGCTAACTGGTCCAAACAGATCAATGTGTAAGAGTTCTAAAGGCCTAGAAGTAGAAACAATGTTTTTAGTTTTAAAAGAACTTTTAACAATCTTCCCTTTTTCACAAGAACCACAAAGTGAGTCTGAGTGATATTTAATTTTAGGAAGGTCTCTGACAAGATTATCCTTACTAAGCTTGGAGATTAATCTCCAGTTAGCATGTCCTAATCTTTTATGTCAGACCCATTTTTCATCACTCAGTGTCAGAAGACAAAACACTTATTGATCCTTTAAATCAGAGAGATTGACTTTATAAACATTGTCTTTTCTATTGCCTTTAAAAACTATGGATTGGTCAGAGTTTCTAATTACTGTACATGAATTCTTATTAAACATGACATCAAAATTACTATCACATAATTGACTTATGCTAAGTAAGTTATGATGTAGTCCATCTACCAATCAAACATCAGAAATAGATATAGAATTAACAATTGTACTTATACCAATGATTTTGCCTTTCTGGTTCCCACCAAATCCTACAGTTCCACCCTCTTGTTGATTCAGGGTGAGGAACAATTGCTTGTCTTCTGTCATGTGTCGAGAGCATCCATTGTCTAGATACCAGGAGCTTTCTTTTCTTCTTTGGGTGCATACCTACAGTATACATTACCGCAGATTTTGGTACCCATATTCTGATGGATCCTTTATGGTTAGTTCTTTGAATTTTATTCCTCTTTTCAAAGTGTCCAGAAGGTCCAGAGTCAATTGAGCCTTTAGAAAAAAGATTTAGGCTTATATTGTCTCTTAGATTTTCCTCTTGAATATGTCAGAGAGCCAGCTACCAAGTTTGCTTTAGTAGTATTGATGCCCCGCTTATCAATAGGCTGTAATACACTTTTAGCTTTTGCTTGAGTAGACATGGATACTGAAGTGAGTGGAACCTTAGTTTTAGAAGATTGAGGATCAGAAGATGTTTGATCTTCTGATACCTTATCTTGTGGTTCGGAGGTCACTAGAGTATCAGACATATTCAGAGTTTCTGATCCACCTTTAGTAAGATTGGAATAAAGTCTGCACCACGGGCCAAAATTTACAATACAATAACAAATGCTGACAAAAGCTGCAGACCAGACTTTGTCAAACTAGTCCACTCAAGCCAACACACACCGGTAGTATTCAACCAGCCTTGAATAATATCTGGATGATGATTAGGAACCCAACCAGCGACCTTCGCTCCTAAAGATGCTATCCTTAATTCTGGTTTCTCTCCTTCATGACGTTCCTACATATATTTAAAGAAAACATTATCAATAATATGTCAACACTAAATTTGTTCAAAGGCTATAGAAATCTTATAACTTAAACTCGATTATATGATAACTTCATCAATATATCTAAACGAATAACAACAAAACAAACAATTGGTTACCTGACCAAACCATATATAACGAGAAATGTGTTGTTCTTATCGTGTCAGCAGACTCATATCAATCGGTCCTCCAGGCCATCCCACATGCGCAGGCGGAGCTGATAAGTGCCAAAAAGTAACTAAATTCATATATGTTTTAAGCACTTATTAACTTATTTTGTAAGATATTCTTTAGTTTTTCCTCACTTTAATGTATATATTTGTTTTAAGTCATTTTTTATCAAGTTTTTCTAAATCCCAACCATTTGTGCGGAAATTGAAACTTAGAAGAAAAATCAGGTTCAGCTCGCCATAGCGAGCTAAGGCAGAGAGCTCAAGATTTCAAATTTCAACAATACGCCACAGCGTGTAGCCAACGAGAGAACTCGCCGCAGCGTGCTTAGGGCGAGTACAGAGCGAGACAACGCAGAGAATTCCAAATTGGAAAATTGCACAACTCGCCACAGCGTGTGAAGTCGGTTTCATAATTCATTAATGATGTGGCAGAAACCCTCTGGTGAAGGAAGGTTAACTCGCCAGAATACTATTTAAAGAGCTTGCTGCTTCATTTTTAGGATCTATTCATTGTAACAAAAACCCAAACAGAGAGAAAGCTTAGAATTGAGTAGTCTAAGGAGATTTTGAAGGTGGAACAACAAAACTTGAGACATCAAGTGTGATGTTCATCATCTTCTCTTCTTTTATCATTTGTAAGCTTGCTTTAATCATGTGTAACTAAATCTTTAGTTTTTGGGATTAGATGTAGCTCATTTATGACTATGTGCAACTCTTAATCATGTTAATATATGTTTTAGTTCATTCATCAATATTAGTGTTATCTTTGATCTTCATGTTTTATCTTTTGATTTGAATTTATAGACATATAATGTTTGAATCAAGGAACTAAGATAAACACTTGTTAAAACCCTAAATTCTAGACATAGATTTAGGATTAATATTCACTTTTTGTATTGGAACTTAATGCTATTGTGTTGTTCAAATTATCCGAGACATCGGAAGTTTAAATAATACAATATTGTTGTTGTCTTGATTAATCACTCGAGACATTGAGGGATAATAGGTACAAACGTGATTCTCGTTGTTATCTGGACACGGAAACGAACGTGAGAAATACGTGATAATGTTGATGAAGAGCTAAAATATATGTGATTGATTTAGAAACGTACATATGAATGAATGAGTGAAGTCTGATCCCGACAATCTTTTCTCTCTGAATTTCAAATCATCTTTTACTTGTAGTTTTATGTTTACAAGTTTATTTTACAACAAATCAATCTAAAACTCAAACTTGAAACGATGTTATTTATTGAACGGTTTTTAATCTCACACTAGTCCTTGTGGAGACGATAACCTATACTTACTTCTGTACTTTAACAGGAGCCTGCACAGGCTACTGCTCCTCCTCCCCCTGATGCTGAAGATAATCTTCACAGTTGGGCCGGCGAATTCTACCATCTCTTCCTCTGATACGCACCACTGAAAAAAAAAAGAAATTAATTATTAATTAACAAAAAAAAATTAGCTACGTAAACAAAAAAAATAGGTACCGGTACAATTGAGACAAAAGTGGACCGGTATGAATATCCATACCGGTGCACTCATACAAAAGTGGACCAGTATGTATATGCATACCGGTGCACTCATACCAACTGTACCGGTACTTATTTTTCCAAACTGGTATACTTTTAAAAAAGTGGCCTGGTAAACTTACTTTTTCCGCTTCTATCTCTACACTGGTACACTTCTTTGACCAAATGGGTAAAAATGAATTATTTTTGTACTCTTTTAGTTTATATATGAGGGCATATTAGTCAATTCAATTTCAAATGTTGGGGTAAAGTGATAATTGTTGGGGTAGAAAAAAAATTTATAAATCCCATTGCTTCATTGGGCTTTGGCCAATCTGAAACACTAGTTTATATAGAAATACGCTTATCAAATAGCAACACAAGATAGTACGAGGAAGAACAAAATATACAAATAAAAAGAAAAAATACACAAAGAAGAGAAGAACAAAATTCAAATAATGAATTAGGGAAAGAACATTCAATCACATATAAAAAAAAAATGGGGGTCTGGGTGGGTCGTGGCCACCCAAGCCACCCCAGGCTCTGCACACTCATCCATGATATTGTTTGTGTTTAATTTATTTCTTTAATTTTAGTCTTTCAATTTCATATTATCTAATATGAATTATGTTGTTGTATTTGATTTGATTTGATGAATGTTAGTTTTTTCAATTTTTTGTGTCATTGTTTCTTGTATGTCTAAATTTTTAAATTCGAATATTTTTTAAAAATAAGTTAAGAGAGTGGTGGATATCAAAGAATCTTTAGAGATACCAACTAGATTGGTACATCCAAATTCAAATGTTTTAGAATTATAAATTTTAAAAATAACACGTCTGAATTTTGAGACTCGAACAATATTAATTTTAGAAATTAGAGGGTGGGAGATGTAACAACCCGATTTTTTAATAAATAAATTATTAAAAAAACTTTATTTACAAAACAAATTAAAATAAAATAGGCATCTCAACGAACTGTTCGTTATATAAAGTTCTCAATTTACAAAAATTTATTTTAGCCTCGTACACGCTTCGAGTCAAATCATCAAACAATCATCTCCTTGAGTACCTAAATGTTAATTGTAAGGGTCAATTTCCTTATCCAAATTGAATCATACTCACCATAAGAAAAATGTTATAAAATATTAACAAAACATTTCACCAATCAAAAGACTTTAGAAAAAACATATGATTATTTATTTTCCAAAAAATAGGTGGATATCTCGTAATTAATCATATACAAAAACACATTAGAACATCATCAAAGGGATACAACAACACAACTCACAATTAACAAATTATACACATGAGAGCATTTAAGACACAAGAACACACCCAGTAGATAAAACACAACTTTATTAATTTAAATAGAACACAACTTCAATAAAATACATGCAATGCGCCTAGACTCGCTAAATGCATGTGGTACAAATAACAACGTCATTCTCAACACTATTTATACAACACTGGTAAACAACATCATTCTTAACACCATTTATACAACACCGGTAAACAATGTCATTCTCAACACCATTTATACAACACCGATAAGCAACATCATTGGACACATGAATGAATGCATAAGCATATAATGAGACTCAACAACAACAACAACAACAACATTAACAACGTCATTTTATCAACATCATTAGCAACGACTTAATAACAACATCAACAAACAATATCAAATGAGATTGACAACGACAACATCATACATAATCAAATATTAACTCCTCACAACAAAACACACAATAATCAGACAAAATAATCAAATTAGTTTTTTTAAATTAGTTCCTTTTTAATTAATATCTTCTAAAAGACAAAAGTCCTACTACTATTTCACAACACACCCCTACGTAGTATGAATATATGGGGAAAAAATCCTTAGCTGAATTGAACCTTTCACACCACCTAATACACCCAAAGACGGTAAAAACAATAGAATAGTTTAAATTAGCCAATGTGTCATCCTCATCAAACATCACGATTAAAAGGATTCACTAGCATTCACCAATCACATACAATACCAAAATTCTAGAAGTAATTTGTGGATCGACGAATGAAAAATACTCGTCAAATTATAAAATAAATAAAATATAAATTAAAATAATTAAAAAGAATTTTGGGGCGTTACAGGAGATGTGCGGGGGAAAATAATTTTACTTCATCCATATAATAATCAACTTGAACCAAAATTATGGAGCCCATAATAATTTATCACCCAAAAATATAGTTTAAATATCCACACAAGTTAAACTTATTTAAGTTTTGGAATCATATTCCTTTCTTTTGAACCCCACCTTGACCACAATACCATAGTCACAAGTGTAATAACTATTACACTTCTAAAAAGATCAGGTAATGTCTCCATCCATACATCTGCATCAATAGATCAAATTCAAATTTGCATCCTTATTTGATATCAACCAAACTAGCCAACAAAAGCTACCCACCATCCATACAACATAAGCACCATCATATGATATCATATTATCACATTATAATATACTCGATATAGGTTGGTGGGTTGGTAGTAACTCTTGGTGTTATGAAAGGTAGCATGTGTTGTACTTTATTTGCCTATTTTGCACACGTGACTTTCCCATAATATGTTGAATTTTTCATCACCATAGCATGTCCATCGCCATCTTGTAGGAACCGTCTCCACTTTGAACCATCCGAACAATTTTCATATCTCTTATAGCTTGCATAGTAATTGTTAGAAAATTTGTAATTTTGACAGATGAAAATGAGTCTTCACTTTAATAAAATAGTAATTTTATTACTTCACTACTTAAGTGAAGTAATAAAATTTTGTTAGTTACAGTTTTTTCTTTAAAAAAAAATATGTTTTAAAAAGTTAACAATAGTTTGAATTGGTAATGCGCAAAATTAGAAGATCGAACCCGTGATTATTTGTTGGAAAATTTCTCTCAATATGTTTCAAAAGTAATAAAATGTCTTTTACACAAAATTTGTACTAGTTAGCAAAAACTTGAATATGATAAAAATTGTTAACTGTTTTTCCAAAAATTGGGAAAGGAAAAAAGTATTAATTAAATTGATCACTTTACAACAATTTGTATCTTGAAGTCATAATGCTGAACTCATACAATTGACCTAACACATCAAGTGTAAATTGTTTACTTCTTAAAAAAAGCTTAAAATTGTTTAAATATTGTCTGTAATATAAAATGTCTGATAACCTTTCGTGGCGGTAAACAGTCAAGCTGGCCTTTGGACAACCAGTAGCAATTGTCATAAAACGTTGCATGCACGTACTTATTAAAATCGTTAATTTTAACCAATCGTTAGTTGGTTCAGTGGTGATTGGCGTTGAACTTAATAGGGAGGACCACGGTTCGATCCCCTGCAGCTGCGATCGGGAGGGGGCTGGAACTACTTGATGTCAGAACTGACCCACGAACCAGATTCAACTGGTGGTGAAAACCAAAACAAAAAAAAAATCACTAATTTTAATTGGATTTAATTTCTCTATATTTTACAAATTTAACAAATTAAGCAATGTAACAATATGAATATATGAGGCGATATTTTAGGAAGCAATTTATAAAAGTAATATTATGATGTAATTTGATTAGATACATATATAAATAAAATTTACACCATGAATACATAACAGTTGATCTTATTTTAATTTGATTGTGTCAAAATAAACATTAATTAATTTAATTTAATAAAACCAATAAAAATCAGAGTAAGTAAAGTAATGTCAACGAATTTCCATTTCTCCAAGTGTCAATAGTTAATCTTCAACATAAGCTGATGTTAAAAACAATGAACACAAACTTGACCGAAAAAATTGAACTCAAAAGCAAATAAAACAAGTAGTGTATCACCTAAAAAAAACTAATAATTGTTTGAAACTCATGTAAATGGAACTTGTGGAACACACTCTTCATAAATAAACGAAAAATGAAAACACATGGGGACATCGAGAATCGCATGACACCAACCCGGTCCCGTTGAAAGCGGTGACGTGACCGTAGGATCGTTACAAATCTAAATACGAGAAAATGCCAAATCACACAAAAATAAAATGCAGTAGTTTAGTTTTAGTTTTTATATTAATTAAATAATTGATATGTTTTATTTTACATTTTAAAGCGAAGAAATTTTGAATTTCAGATTCAAATTGTGATCAAACTGTATATTTTTTGTGACCGATATTTGAATTCTGACATTCTACGTATATAATGCAATATCCTGCCAACAAAGATAAATTCATGAAACTGTGACTATTATATATTAGATCTATTATAACTGTTGACTATCAACTAAGTTATAGTTATATGAAAATCAAAATTGTAATTTTATTAAAAAAAATTTGGGAAATTGTAATTTTATCAATTACAAAAAATAAATATATTTTTTATAGAAAATATTTAAGGTTAGTGGATGGTACTTCAGTCTAAAAGCAAAGAAGAGTTTAAAAATTAAGACTAAAAGAGCATTTATAAAAGTATTTAAATTTATTTCATCTGAAAGCATTAATTTTGCTCAAATTTAAAATTCTTGAATTTAGACATTTGTTTTTTAACAACTTATTTAGTTCATTTATTTATCCATCTATCTACCTGTTAATAATAATTTAGAGCATGTATCTTATATTTTTAAGTTAAATCTCCAAATCTTAAAATATTTTTAGGCTAAACTGTTCATTTGGTCCCTTACATTTATTTTAGGTTTGAATCAAGTCTCTTACGTTTTAAAAGTTTGAATTTGATCCCTCACGTTATCAACGTTTACATTTCTTAGTCCCTTCCGTCAAATTTTTCACTAATTTCGTATGATCTTTATACGTGGCTGACGGTTTGGATAGGTGGAAGTGATTTTGGACACGTTGACAGCCATATAATAAACAAAACATTCACAAATAGAAAAAAAGAGTTAGTGTTTGCAAAGGTCTTTGTTGTATTTTTTTCTATTTGCGAAGGTTCTGTTTATTATATGGCATTCCACGTGTCCAAAATCACTTCCACATGTGTAAACCGTCACCCATGTGTAAGGATCAAACATAGTTAGTGATAAATTTGACGGAAGGGACTAACTAATGCAAATGTTGATAACGTGAGGGACCAAATTCAAACTTTTAAAACATAAGGGACCTAATTCAAACCTAAAATAAACGTAAGGGACCAAATGAACAGTTTAGCCATATTTTTACTATTCTTGTTTCCGTAACTAGTGTACGGAGCATTGTTAAACATTTTCTTAATAATAATAACAATAATTTTTTTTTTTGATGGAAAATAATAATAATAATAATTATTATAATAATAATATCTTATAAAAATTCTGTCAAAAAAAATAACATCTTATAAAAAATGTTGTAGTAAAATAATATGAAAAAATAAAGAAAGGCAAAATGCCATAAAGCCCAACGTGGCATCCGAGAAAAGGTTACACTAATCCTCTCCATTCAAACTCAAGACAAATTAACACGAGGGAGAGAAGATACTCCCCTACTATCATGCCTAACGTATAAGGAACCGATTTTGGGGAATTGGGGATTTGGATAAAGGGAGTACAAGAGAAATAGATGGTATAGTTTGGCAAGTGCCAAGACTATGAGGAGTTGTAATCACCAACCGGAGGTTGGGGTGGTATTATTTAAGTCGTGTTTGGAAAGAGATTCGTATGTGAGTAGACGGTTCGGCGTATTCACTGAGTTGCGGACTTATGGATATTGGTAGAGCGGAAAATTCTTCTATAGAGAAGGCAACTTGTTCGGAATGTAATGGTTTTGGTGGTACCTGCCGTGGTGGCATTGTATTACTGTTGAATGATGTTCAACGGATGTTTCATGAGTGGAATCATGAGAGCTTGAACGATGTGTTTTGAGTGTTGTGTCTTACGACTTTGTTCTTGTATTCGTAAGAGATCGAGGGAAACGTGTGGGAAAACCTCGAAGGAAGTGTTGGACCATTGTGCCTCGGAGGACCTTGAGCACAAGTGGAATGAAGTATCACTTAAGTTGGGTAAAGAGGGTCTAAACCACCATCATGATTGTCGACTATCGATTGACAAATTGAGGGACTGGCCGTCCTTAATTTATTGTTGATAGTAGACGGAATCGTGTTGACTGGAATTGACTAGCTTTGCTAGCTTTGGTGGTGCGCAGAAAGTTTCGGTGTTTCTTTTTGGAGGGTAGCCACTCACAACCTCGTGTGAAACTAATGGGGTGGGCTATGCCGCAGAGCCGGAAAAGGGTGACCTCGTGAATTTGTCATGTTTACCTAGGATCCGTGGGGAACTAGCGTGTATGAACCTTCGTGGTAAAGTAAATTTTGGGTGGTGAACTCATTGTGTGATGTCTAGCTTGTGTCTAGAGTTTGAAACCAGTGGGACTATGTAGAAAGTTGCGATACGCACGGTTGTGCCAGTGTGTTGGTGATAGCATTTGTGTGGCTTCACCTGGTGTTAGCATCTTTGTGGCTACACCTAATCCTGTGGGATTTTGTTGTGTTGGTGATGGTAATGACTGGTTGAGTCGTTATCCTTAACTTTAGTTTCGAGGACGAAACTTCTTTTTGGAGGGTAGTAATGTAAGACCCGTAATTCCACTGTACCTTTTGTGTGAATAAAATAAGTAATGACTACGAGTTTTAGGGTTTTTGGTGAAGCGGTTTCGTGAGTATCGTCGCATTAATGGGATTTTTTGCTGAAAAGGAGCCTGTTTTGTGCTGGTGCGCTGGAAAGGCACAGACTTTCGGGTCGTGATCCTCTTTTAAGTATGAGGAGATTTCTGTGAAGTTAGAATGACGAGATTTGGATTATTCTTGTTTTTGGAAAAACGAGTAGGATTTTACCCGCTGATGGAAAATCTTACTGCGTCTGTTTTAAGTGAGGTTTCGGATGGAAGTTTCATATATCTGCGTGAGTTAGGATATGTCTTGAGATTAATTTTCTAAGGTATGAAAGAAAATTACAGTCGCGGAAAAAGATTCGGCGATAAGTTTTGGAATGGAAAAACGATAGACGTTCTTTCCGTAGGTTTTCTGTTTTTGTGTTTTACGTGTAAGCGCACCAGTTCATCCTCATGTTTTAATAATTGTCAAAACACATAAAAATAGGATTGAACATATTTTGGCAACATTACAAATGACTTGACAACAAAGAACTATTTTCTAAAACTTGAAAAACTGACTTTTAGGTATTTTGTATCGATACATACATTGGTGTATCGATACAAATGTCCTGAAATTACTTCTATCTGGTTTTGGGTATTTTGTATCGATACATGCATAGTATGTATCGATACAAAAGTGGTCTCTCAGAGGCAGAGAGTCACCTGTGTATCGAATCATGCTTGCATGTATCGATACACATCTGTATGTCCTCAAAATCCAGAGAGATGATGATGTATCGAATCTTGCTTGCATGATTTGATACATATCAGTCAAGAGTTTCAAGATTCTGATATTTGTATCGATACACACCCGTGTTTGTATCGATACAAAGGTCAAAAATTTCATTTTTAACGTTGGTCAAAGCATTTGTATCGATACAAATGATCATTTGTATCGATACATGTTTGAAAAATTATGCCCAAATTTGCTCATTCTATTTTCACTTTAAATAGCAATGTGTGTGATCCTTTGTTTGAAACACAACTGAGAAAAATCTAGTGAGAACCAGTGAGAAAGCAAGAGTGCTTTGAGAGAAACACTTTGGATACAATTTGGGTGAAAAATTGGGATCAAAGTGTATCCTTCACAAGATCATCATCTTCCATCAAGTTGCAACAATTGAAGATTGAGTATGGGATCAATCCAATAGAAGTTGTACGCTTGGTCGATAACGTTCGGTACGATTCGTGGTGAATCAGAATCGTGATCGGGTTGATTTGCGAAGGAGGTTTGGTTGCTCGCTAGGGATTCAAGATTGTTTGATATCTTGAAGGATCAATCGAGAAGAATTGAAGGACTCAGCTGGACGATTGTTGCAAGGAGTTGCACGGGTAAAATCGTTGGAATCAGAGGGTGAAGATTCGTTCGTCGATTGAGGTTTAGCATAGTTTTACTTTTGAGTCAATATAGGTTTATTGGATTCATTGTAATTTGTGCACTTGTGTTCAAACTGTTTTTAATCAATAATACTCTCAAATAACCCGTTTGGTTATTTGGGGGGAGACGTACCTGGCCGACCGCGAGGACGACACGAAAGCCGGGGAACTCCCTAATCATCTCTTGTGTGTCGATTCGCTTTAAATTCTTACTTTACGCAATTTGCTTATATTTTGAGTCAATTGAAGGTTTGTGTTCGTAAGTGTGCACAAAGGTTCAATTGTTATTATCTTGATTGTGATTGAGTTTGAGTATCGAATCATATAACTTGCTTGGGACTGTTTTTGTTAATCGATTGAATTTGGATACCTTGAATTAAGCATTCCAATAATTTTCCTATTTCGTTCAAGGCTATACTATCTTTCCTTTGGTCAAAAGGTGCAAAGTAGACTACCGATCCGGTGGTGCTTCCGCGCATTCGTTTTAATCAAATAATATTTTAAAATTGTCGTTGATTAACGAAGCCACTTATTCAACCCCCCTTCTAAGTGGTAGCCTAGTAGTCTAACAAGTGGCATCAAGAGCCCGGTTCGATTTTAAACGGTTAAACCGAGTAATTTGTGCCAATTATTAGAAAACATGGCTTTTGCACCTAAAGGGGCGTATAATAGGGCTCCGATATTCAATGGAGATCATTTTGACTATTGGAAAAGTAGTATGCGCATTCACATCAATTCTTTTGATGGTGAAGTGTGGAATGCCATTGAGAATGGTCCGTTTGTTCCAACTATCACGGATCCTCATGGCATTGTCGAAAATAAGCCTATGGCACAATGGACGGAAGAGGAAAAGAAAAAGGTCAATTACGATGCAAAGGCACAAAATATTTTAATATCATCCCTTGGGATTGATCAATTCTATCATGTGTCGCATTGTCAATCGGCTAAGGAAATGTTGGACACATTGGTGACTCACTTTGAGGGTACCAATGATGTAAAGATATCCAAAATTAATACATTGACACAAGAATTTGAGTTGTTCCATATGCTAGATGGTGAAACCATCGAGGATATGCAACAACGATTTATCAAAATAACCAACAAGTTACACGGTTTGGGAAAGCCAATCACAAATCAAGACGCCACTAACAAAATTTTAAGATGTCTTAGTAGGAGTTGGCAACCGAAGGTCACCGCGATTAAGGAGGCTAATGATCTAACTACTTTAAGTCTTACAACTCTATTTGGCAAGCTTACGGAACATGAACAAGTACTAAACTTGTTAGAAAAGCAAGAGAAAAGTGAGAAAAAGGGAAAGCATAATGACAAAGAGAAGGAAAAGGAGAAAGATAAGAGGTCCATTGCTCTAAAGACCTCCACATCCAAGTCCACCAAGTCTAAAATGGTAGAGCAAAAGGAAAGTAGCTTAAGTGATAAAGAGTGGGAAGACTATGAAATGGAAATATTTCTTCGAAGATTTTACAAGTATGCAAAGGTACATGGTATAAAGTTTTCGAAGGAAAATGGTCCCAAGTCACGAAAGCAATCAAGGGATGATATAGAGAATGAGAAGAGCAAGCCTAGTAGAAAGTGTTATGAATGTGGCAAATCCGATCATTTAAAACCGGAATGTCCATTCTATAACAAAAGAAAGGGAAAGTCCTCCGAGAAAAATCACAAAGGTAAAAGAGCTTATATTGCTTGGGATAGTGCAAGCGAAGATGGATCTAGGTCCAAGAGCTCAAGTGAAGAGGATGAAGAACGCGCTCATGTGGTACTCATGACCGGTTCACCTAGTAAAGGCAAGAAACATCACAAACGTCAAGTAAGTAATTCTAGCTCTATCTCTAATGATAGTCCCTCATATGATGAACTTCAAAACGCTTTTGAAAAACTATATGGTGAAGCCACTAATGCATTTAAGAAATTGGCTAAAAGGAAGAAATTGATTTCCCTTTTAGAGTCACAAATTGTAAAATTACAAGATGAATTAGAGGCATTAAAACTTTGAAGGTGGAAAAACACAAGAAGGGGGGGGTTGAATTGTGTTTTAAAAATTAAAACTTTTTGCTCTTTAACGAAAGAAATGCAGCGGATTAAACACAAAAACTAAGAGGTGATGAGAGAAGGAGAGAAAGACACAAGATTTATCCTGGTTCCTCTCACAAATCGAGAGTACTCCAGTCCCCTTGTTACTAACAAGAGATTTTCACTATAATCTACTTAAGATTACAAATTGCTCAAGCACACTTGCAAGAGACTTCTCAGATGCTCAAGTTTCACTAAACAAGAGACTTCTCAAATGCTCAAGTTAAACTTAACAAGAGACTTCTCAATCAAACTTAAGAATAAGAATGAAAGTTAAGGAACACTTGATATACTATCAGAGGTGTTTACAAAATGCAACTCAAATTTGCTTTAAGACTTTGAATGACTAATAGAACACTAATGTCAGAATTCTTCAGAGCCTTAAACGCAGTAATAGAACAGTGGTCATTTCTTCCATTTGAGTCTTCTATTTATACTTGGAGGAAGATGATGACCGTTGCAGAGAGATTTGTGCCAGCTGGAATTTACTCGTACAATTGATAGCTGTATATTGCCTTCTTTGGTAAGGAATTCCAATTCCACTACCTAGCTATTCAATTTATCACTCATCCATTTTGAGTAATAATAGTACGATCGTACAATCCTCAAATGCGTTCCACTTATGGATAAGGTTAACGTTGTACCAACGAATATTCCTTCCTGTGGATGAGACAGAGCCTTGAAGTAGATAGTTCTTCAATCATTGATTCTGATTCTGTCAGTTCTTGAGTGATGTAAATTCTTTTTGCTTCTGATGCTCTTGTCATAGCTTCTTAAGATCTTCAGCTTCTGACCTTCATCAGAGTCTAGCTTTTGGTCCTCAGAAGTGCTATCTTCAGCACGTAAAATTTAAGCTTCTGATGAACAGCGATACTCTTTCAGAGCTTGTTTTGACTGGCTTCTCTGCTACTATTCATAGTGCTTCTGAATGATTTTTAACTTGTAATTCTGCACACTAGAATAATCATTAGTAATACCAATTGCAATTTTAATACTTTGTTATCATCAAAACCACTTAAAATCTTAGAGGTTCATGTCAGACCCACTTTGTTCCAACAATCTCCCCCTTTTTGATGATGACAAACTAAAGCATTAAAATTCAATTGTTGTTGATTTAATTTAATTATGTTGACTTCAGGTTTCAAAGGTTTGCAATCTCCCCCTGAGTCTGATAATCCATAGGGTTAGGTTTGTAAGCTCCCCCTAAGTCTTATCCATAATTAATTAAAACAGTTTAAGAGCCAACTTATTAACTTAAAATAAATTTTCATATTTGTCTCTTAGAAGCAGAGGTTTGTAAGCTCTTCTTCTCAGAGTCTGATAATGCTCAGAAGAGGTTTGCAAGCTCTTCTGACATTGTCTATGAGATTTATTTTATGTTCTTAAGTTTTCTCCCCTTTCAATAACGTTCAGAATGAGAAGGAATCAGAAGGGATAAAAATTGATTCAGAATGTATATAACATAACAGTTTCAGATCTTTTGAGCAGTATTATAATCAATCAACATTAATTTTAACGCTATTAATTTTAACGCTCTATCTTTACTCCCCCTTTTGGCATCAGTCAAAAAGACACAGAAAACCAAGCAGTCAAACGCGTCATAACAAGGCAGTCAAGTCAAAAAGTGGTGACAACTAAGTTCATTTAATGAATTGTGTTGAAAACCGTCCTGACAAGAGAGCTTGATGATACTATAAAAAGGGATGATTCCTCTCATTTTACTCATCCAGAGTAATCAAGTAACATCAAAAGAAAAACATACAGTGGAAAGGCAGGTTACCAAGAATGCTTCAGGCTCAAAAGGAGAGAGCAAGAAGGAAGCAGAGCACTGGCGCTGCGAAGAAAACAGGCTTCGTTATGAGCGAAACAAGCAAGAGCTCAGATTGACAGAAGCAGAGAGAGAAGAATTGGGCTCTGATCTGGAGGAATTCTTATGGACTTATGATGATGATACATCATACGAAGATTATAGAACTGAGGTTCAAAAGGCCACTGAAGAATTGCTCGCAGTCCTTAGGAAGAAATATAAGAGACTGGATGCAGAGGCTTCTGAGTCCAATTCTAAATCTAAGTAGAGTTTCATTTCTTATGTAATAAAAATTCCTCTTAAGAATATAAAAAAAAATTTTCTTGCTTATGAATTTCGTTCTTTTTGAGCATGCTTTCTTTTTATATACCTCATTCCTATCGTCAGAAAACCAGTTACCAGACACGCCTCATACAGTATTAAACTAGGATACTTCAAAAGTAGTCACTAGCTGCCCCGGCTATTAAACAGGCCATAATACTAAGAAGCTATTTCATGAGTAAACAGGAGTACCGATGTGGGGGACTCTTAGGTTTTGAAAATCCTAAGCTATTAGTTATAAAACTAAGATGCTCTGCAGCACCTTACTCTAGAGCCAGTAACCACAAGAGTACCAGACAATATCAGGGTATATAGAGAAGCGAATCAGTGAAAAGCAAAAATAAAACACACAAGCAAATAAACAGACAAACAAATATGGATAATATAGATTTTAATTAAAAAGAACAGAAGATAAAATTATCCAGAGTTACATAAGATCCATAAGTAAAAACAATAACAGCAAGAAACAAAGTTATGTGCTCAAATAGAGGTTATGGCTTCTTAATATCCTGAATGGCTTTCAGAAGGGTTGCCATCATATCATCCATCCTTTTACGAGTGTTTTCCTCAGATGCAGTAATGTCAGCTTTAAAATCTGCCCTTAGTTCATCAATTTCACCTCTGAAGTCTTCCCTGATGTCTTCAGCTAACTCAGTTCTGATGTTTTCCAATGCCTCTTGAACTGTTGGAGGTATTCCTGAAGATGGAGAACCCTTTTCTTTCTTGGGAGAGATAGGAGGAGTTGTATCAACAATAGGATCTTTATTCTTAACAGATTTTTCAATCACAGGACTCTGATCAATCATATCAGTGTCTTCTTGTTCAAGCTGAATAAATTCCTGAAATTGAAGATTTTCTGCCACTACCTGATCAGATAAAATCTTGTTGGTCTCAATAGTGGCAATGTGAGTTCCCATGCTTACCAACATCCTAAGGGCTTCTTGATCCGCAAGTCTCTTATATTCAATCTCATCTTGTCTCTTCTTCTCAGCTTCAGCAGCTATCCTAGCCTGCTCATCCTCAACAGTTTGGAGATAAGATGCTTCTTGTAAGGCCATCATTTGAGCACTGGCAGAAGCAGTTCTGAGAGAAGCATTGATACTCAGTCTGATTTGCTCCTCAACATGATTATAAAAAGTTAGCCTTGGAGCACGTGATCTTTCCACAATATCAAACAGGCTTCTTACTGTAGTCATTCCTCTTCCCTGTACCTTGTTCTTCAGATGGGTACTTAGAATCTTCAAAGATTGACTGAATAAGTACTCCATCTCTCTGACTTCAGCATCAAAGTCAGAAGGGAAGACAAGAACCTCTTCTTCCATTTGCTTAAATCTCTTGAGCCTAAGACTAATAGCAATATTTAGTAGCTCAAGATTTGGTTCATTGGCAGGGTTGAAGAAGGGTTTGGTTGGGTCAAAAGGAATGGTGGGCTCTGGTTTCTTTTTCTTAAGGTCGATGATTTTGATTTTGCTTAGGATTGGGGGTATGATATCATCATCAAGATTTATGGAATCTTTGAACATTTGATGTTCAGCCTCAGTGATGTGTTTGAAAATCTCAAGAACCTCTTCTAGAACCAGAGGTTTATTGAGTGGACCAAAGACTAGATTTGGAATGGGTTCAGGAGTGGCAGGATCAGATTGTGGTGATGGTGCTTGTGATTGAGCATTGTCATGAACTGGAGAATGATGGGGTGATTGGACATGTGGTTCATTGTTTGTGGGTATGGGTGAGTTGGCAGGTTCATTGACAGTTGGAATTTGAGAATTTTGAGGTGTTTGTTGTTGGGCTTCAGAATGAGCAATTGTCTCATCCTGAAGGGGTGTTTGTTCTTGTGAGATATGATCAAGTGATGGAGGTGGAGTTTGAATAACTTGTGTTATTGGTGGTTCTTGAGTAATTGAATCATTAGTGGGGTTCATGAATGGAAAACGAGGTGGTGAATTTGGATTAGAATTTGTGAACGCATCTCCACAAAGATGTTGTGAAAGATGGTCTAGGACAGATTCAGGATTGTTAGGTTGGTTAAGAAAGTCAGTGTTTACCAAGATGGTAGGTCCTTCATCAGAAGAGGTTTGAATTTGAATTGGCTTCTTGGTGATTTTCTTGGTGGTTCTTTTGAAAAGTATTTTCTTTGGTGGAACCGTTTTCCTTTGTTTCTTATCGATTTCTTTGATAAGCTTAGCAATGAACTCATCAGAATCAGTGCTAGTATCAGATGATGATGTTGATAAGGTAGTTTTAGGATCAGGCAAGACTACATTAAGTGGTTTAGTGTAGTCTATGGGTTGAGTTTGAGAAGGTTGAGAGATAGAGGGTTGAGCAGTAGAAGTTTGTGGTTCAGAATTATCTTGAGCTACAGGAATGCTAGAAGTTTTAGACTTAGAGAATTTACCTTGAGGTTTAGAGGCTCCAGTCTTTATTCTTTTAGCAGGCTTTGCAGGGTTCTGATTCTCCTCAGAAGCTGAGGGCCTGTCATTCCTTTTCTTTGAACGATGTTCCTTCTGAACTGCTTCAGCAATCATATCTTCAGCACCACTTTCACTTTCCTCAACCTTATCAGCATTATCATTCTCTTGACCATCAGAGCCTTCATCAATCATCTCTTGCTCAGTGATCTTTGGCTTTCTTTTGGTCCTTGTAATTTCTCTTGGACCCTTGAAGATTTCCCAGTTAGGAACACTAACGACCATCTTTCTGGGCACTCTTACCCCAGTATCTCTTCTCACTATCTCAATGAAGTTCTTGATGACATCCTCATTGTCATGTTCTGATATGGTGGGAAATCCATCACACCAGAAGTACTTTTCGTACACTTGTTGTAGAGGTGTCTTAACTGGAATGATTTCTTCCTTGGTTTTCCTTTTCATGTTGACCAGAACTGTTGCATCATACTTAGCAGTTTGGAACACTCTAAGCTTCTCCTTAGCACTCAAAATATCAGTGAGTTTGGTTTGCCTTATCAGTTCTGAAATCAGCCTGGGGTGATGAATGTATGAAGGTATTTTTCTTCTACTCTCAGAGATGGTTAAACACATGTGATCAAACAGAATTTTGGCCAGATTCACTTTCACTTTCTTGTATAAGAACCAAATAAAGTGTTTGTGTTGAATAGAAATAGTATCTAATCCTCCTTTTCTAGTAACAATTGTAGACAGAAATATTCTGAAAGCAAACTCAAATGTGTGCCTCATGCACATTATTTTTCCAAAATCCTTGTTGGAACACCCAAGCTTAAATAGGTCCTGATTGATTGAATCCAGATGTTTGCTTTTCTTATCATACACTTCTATGTCTTCTCCTTTGTTATCCAGACCCAGAATCTTAGCAATGTGTGCTTGAGTGATCACAACATTGATGCCCAGAATATTTGACCTTATCTCTCTTCCTCTATAAGGTTTCAAACCTAGTTCCTGTCTTGTTTTACCTTTTAATGCCTTGTTCTTCGCAACCATATTTCTGTATTCTTCATCAGCGCTTGCCCTATCATGCACTTTAGCCTTTTGCCAGAAATACTTAACTAAATCATAGTAAACAAAACCATTAAGCATCTCAAACTAGTTTTGCCATTGTTGATCGTAGAACAAGTTTTGAATATCTATCCCATTTGCTTTCAAACTTTCAAAATCAACGAACTTCTCAGTGTAAAAATCATAAGCGTCTGGGCCAGCGTCAGTTTGATGATGTTCGTAGATGAGATTACCTTCAGAGTTGAGATCAATAATGGGTGGTAACGTATGGTTAAAGGGTTCTTGAACGATTTCGTTTGAAGAACGAGCAGCCATTGTTTCAGAAAATTAAGAAGAAGAAGATTGGGAACATCTGTAAGGTCTAGGGTTGTGTAGGTAGTGATTGTGAAAAAGTTGTGCTTTGTGAGTGAAGTGACTTATAAATAGTAACTAGCACACATACACAGAGAAAGCAAACATTGGGAGGGAGCACGAGCAGTTTAAAATTAATTTTAAATTGCATAACTGCATTTTCATCATTAACTGCTCTCTACCCATCAGGATCTAGACACGTGCAGAAGAGGCTTAATCAAGCTGACACGTGTACAAACAACTGTTGTACACTAACTAGTACTAAACGTTTCATTTCCGTTTAGTTCAGAGCCAAACTCATTTGTATCTTTCACCTCATCAGAATCTGTTACTTTTCAGAACCCGTTTTATTCAGAGCTTCCCAAAGGAGACTCTAAATTACCAGAGGTTCTGAAGGAGCTTCAGATGCTAAATCTAATTTACATCTCAGAGCTAATTTTCTTCAGAGATATAGTGCATGTTCAAATTCTTTTTAATAAAATCAAATCTTTCAATAGCTAAAGGCTTAGTAAATATATCAGCCCATTGATGTTCAGTATCAATGAATTGAATATCTATTGTGCCTTTTTGAACATGATCTCTTATAAAATGATGTTTTATTTCAATATGTTTAGCTCTGGAATGCAAAATTGGGTTCTTAGATAAATGAATAGCAGCAGTATTGTCACAATATAGTGGAATACTACTCTCAGCTATATTATAATCCTCTAACTGATATTTCATCCAGAGAAGCTGTGTGCAACATTTAGCAGCTGAAATGTATTCTGCTTCTGCTGTAGACAAAGCAATAGTTGTTTGTCTTTTGCTGGCCCAAGATATGAGATTCTCACCAATAAATTGGCAGTTTCCACTAGTGGATTTTCTCTCTATCTTGTCTCCAGCATAGTCAGCATCACAGAATCCAACTAGCTTACTATCTAGGGATTTTTTATAAAGGAGTCCTAGATTAGTAGTTCCTTTCAGATATCTAAAGATCCTCTTAACTGCAGTTAAGTGAGGTTCTCTAGGATCTGACTGGAATCTTGCACACAAGCATACACTATATAAAATATCAGGTCTAGAAGCTGTTAGGTAGAGTAAAGAACCAATCATACCTCTATATAGCTTCTGATCCACTTTGCTTCCAATTTCTTCCTTGCTTAGGCTGCTTGAAGGATGCATGGGTGTTGACATTATCTTACAGTCTTCAAGATTAAACTTCTTTAGGAGCTCTTTTGTATACTTGCTTTGATGAATGTAAGTGCCATCTTTTCCTTGGTTGATTTGAATTCCAAGAAAGAATTTTAGCTCACCCATCATACTCATTTCAAATTCATCCTGCATAAGCTTAGAGAAATTCTTGCAAAGAGAGGCATTAGTTGAACCAAAAATTATATCATCTACATAAATTTGAATAATTAAGATGTCTTTCTTAGTTGTCTTTCTGAATAGTGTATTGTCAATTTGACCTTTTTGAAAACCATTTTCTAAAAGAAAATTACTTAGTCTTTCATACCAAGCTCTTGGAGCTTGTTTGAGACCATAGAGTGATTTCTTAAGTTTATAAACATAATCAGGGTTTTTCAAATCCTCAAAACCTGGAGGTTGTTTGACATATACTTCTTCAGAAATGACACCATTTAGAAAGGCACTCTTAACATCCATTTGGTATAAGGTTATTCCATTATTAACAGCATATGATAATAATAACCTGATTGCTTCCAGTCTTGCCACTGGAGCAAATGTTTCAGTGAAGTCAATCCCTTCTTGCTGACTGTAGCCTTGTGCTACTAGTCTAGCTTTGTTTCTTACTACTTCACCTTGTTCATTCAGTTTGTTCCTGAATACCCACTTGGTTCCAATGATGTTCTTGTGTGTTGGTCTTGGTACTAAATCCCACACATCATTTCTTTGAAACTGATTGAGCTCATCTTGCATTGCTACAATCCATCCATCATCAGAAAGAGCTTCATCAACATTCTTAGGTTCTATCATAGATATGAGTCCTAGAAGTGAATCATATTGTTGATAATCTGATCTTGTTTTTCTTGGACTCTCTTTGTTTCCAAGGATAAGATCTTCTGGATGTGATGATCTGTATTTGAATTTTCTCTTTGGAGCTTCATTAGTTTCAGCACTTGTTTGGGTATCATCTTCTGAGATATCATCATGTTCTTCAGATGCTTCTATTGGAGATGCTTCTTCAGAGGCTTCTTCCAATACTGCGTCTGAAGTTTTATTTCCTTCTGATGCTTTCTCAGGTTCTGAATTGTTATATAGATATGGAATACCTGCATAATTATTATCTTGCTCTGACATTTTATTGTCAGGCTCTTTGTCATCAAACCTAACATGTATAGATTCTTCCACTGTATTGGTTTCAGAATTATACACTCTGTATGCCTTTGAGCGTTCAGAGTAACCTATAAAGATTCTCTTACAAGCTTTGGCATCAAATTTTCTTTTGTAGGCCTTATTGTTCAGAATGTAACAGGTACATCCAAACTGATGAAAATAAGAGATGTTGGGCTTTCTTCCTTTCAATATAGGTCTGATATAGATCCTATTTTGAATATAACAAGCTGTGTTCACAGCTTCTGCCCAGAAGTACTTGGCAAGTTTGGTCTCATGCATCATGGTTCTTGCCATCTCTTGTAAAGACCTGTTCTTTCTCTCTACAATACCATTTTGTTGTGGTGTTCTAGGTGCTGAGAACTCATGAATAATTCCATGGTCTTCACAATAGGTTGCAAAGGGTTCGTTTTCAAACTCACCCCCATGATCACTTCTGATCTTTAAGATCTTGAGACTTTTCTCATTTTGTACTTGTGTGCAGAAGATGGTAAACACATCATATGCATCATCCTTAACTCTAAGAAATTTAACCCAAGTCCATCTACTGTAATCATCAACAATAACAAGTCCATATTTCTTTCCATTGATTGAGGCTGTACTTACAGGACCAAACAAATTAATGTGAAGCAATTCAAGAGGTCTTGAGGTAGAGATAATGTTTTTAGGTTTAAACGAGGTTTTTGAAATCTTTCCAATCTGACAAGGACCACACAGAGCATCTGAATGATAATTAAGATTGGGTAGACCTTTAACCAAGCTTAGTTTGCTAAGCTTAGAGATTAATCTCCAGTTAGCATGTCCTAAGCATTGGTGCCAGACCCATTTCTCATCATTCAAAGATAGAAGACAAACTATCTTTTGCTCTGAGAGTTCTGATAGATTGATTTTATAAACATTGCCTTTCCTTAAGCCTCTGAATACTACAGACTCATCAGACTCTCTGATTACAGTACATGCATCTTTATTAAACTTAACAGCAAATCCACTATCACAAAATTGGCTAATGCTTAGTAGATTATGTTTGAGGCCATCAACTAACCAAACATCTTTGATAGAGAGAGAAGAATTACCAACTGTACCAGTACCAGTGATCTTCCCTTTTTGGTTTCCTCCAAATCCCACAGTTCCTCCCTCTTTCAGAGTCAGGGTTTGGAACATATGCTTGTCTCCTGTCATATGACGCGAGCAGCCACTGTCCAGGTACCAAGAATGCTGCTCTGGCCTTCTTTGAGTGCAGATCTGCTGCAAAGACAATCTCAGATTTTGGTACCCATACCTTTATGGGTCCTTTAGAGTTAGTCCTCAATACCTTAGATTGTTTTTGTTTATAAGGCCTATCAGGAGCTCTAGAGTTATTGAAGCATTTTGAAAAAATTTTAGGCTTTGTATAACTCTTGTGCTTAGCTTTAGAATATACCAGAGTTTTATTTATTTTGACATTGGTCTGAGGTTTGGAGACCTTAGGCTCTGAAGGTTTCAGAGTCTGAGGCTTCTGGGCCTCTGACACAATTATTTTTTCAGGTTCTGGTATACCTATTGCTTCTGATTGGCTTTTAACAAATACAGCCTTAGGTTTTGAATTATCACTTTTAGGGGGTTTAGAAAATAATGGATTATCTTTAAAACGAGAAAATCCAAGACCTTCACCTCTGTTTCTACTAACATGGTATATTAAGGAAGCTATCTTACTTCTCTTCATGCCATTGATAAGAAATTCTTGCAGAACAAATTCATGCTCTGGAGGAACCTTATCATCATAAACATAATGAGTTTCCATAAATGAGTTTCTACTACTTAGAGACTCATTTTCTTCAACTATTATGTTCATTTTCTCAGTTAGGTTATTGTAAGCCTTTTTCAAGACCTTACATTCACCTGCCTTTTTAGTGAGCATTTTTAAGGCATCTTTAAGAGAATCAACTAATTCAGTTCTAGATAGTTTAGCAATTACCTCTTCCTCATCTTCAGAGTCTGAACCTGCTTCAGAGTCTTCTCTGTCAGAGGTAGTTGCCATCAGTGTTAGATTTGCTTCCTCATCACCATCTGAGTCTGAGTCTTTGTCAAGATCTTCCCATGTTGCCAGAAAGCTCTTCTTGACTTTACTCTTATATCTTTCCTTGCTAGAGCTTTGCTTTGATGATCTACTTTTGTTTTCTGGACAATCAGCAATGAAATGACCAGGCTTGTTGCATTTGAAACACTTGTTTTGATCTTCCTTCTTGTCTTTAGCAGAACTAAGTCTCTTGGAAGATCCTCCAAATTTGCCTGCGTATTTCTTGCTTCGTTTTGCCCATTGTGAAACCTTAGCAGCCATCAGTACCATTTCTTCTTCATCATCAGACCCATCTTCTTGACCTTCTTCAGAAGCCTCATCTTCAGATTCTATAACCTTAGCTTTCAGAGCCTTTGATGAACTTTTGGAGCTTAAGGCTATCCCTTTCATCTTCTTGGTTGATTCATCAGTCATTAGTTCCATCTCATGACTCTTTAATGAACTAATCAAGCTTTCAAGAGATACTGTGTCCAAATCCTTAGACTCTTGAAAAGCAGTCACCTTGGGTCTCCATTTTGGTGGTAGGCTTCTGAGTACCTTTCTCACATGATCAGCTTCAGTATAACTTTTTCTAATTCTTGAAGTCCAGATACAAGAATTTGAAACCGTGAAAACATAGTTTCAATGTCCTCTCCATCCTTCATTTTAAACAGCTCATACTGATGCACCAACAAGTTAGCCTTTGCCTCCTTAACTTGTTTGTTGCCCTCATACTTGGATTTTAAGGAATCCCAAATAGATTTTGCAGTTTTTTTATCTCCAATTTTAAGATACTCATCATGTGAGATAGCATTAGTCATCATTCCTTTTACAGAGTGATGCTTCTTGTACTCTAGCTTTTGAGTAGGTGTGAAAGGTTTCCTGTTCTGAGAGCTGACAACACCTTCTAAGTCCATGTTTTCAAAGTTAACTCCATCTTCTACCATGTCCCATAAATCACAATCAATACTCATGATATAGCTGTACATATTTGTTTTCCAGAAAGGGTAGCTGGTTTCAGTTCCATTGAAGAAAGGAACCTTATCAGATGCCCTTCTTTGACGAGAGTTTGAATCATAGTCAAAAGGAACTTCATTGAGATTCTTCTCAGCAGACATGTTTTTCCTCCTGGATCTTTACTGTTTCACTGTAAGGTGAGTTAGGCAACAGACCTAGCTCTTGATACCAATTGAAGGTGGAAAAACACAAGAAGGGGGGGGTTGAATTGTGTTTTTAAAAATTAAAACTTTTTGCTCTTTAACGAAAGAAATGCAGCGGATTAAACACAAAAACTAAGAGGTGATGAGAGAAGGAGAGAAAGACACAAGATTTATCCTGGTTCCTCTCACAAATCGAGAGTACTCCAGTCCCCTTGTTACTAACAAGAGATTTTCACTATAATCTACTTAAGATTACAAATTGCTCAAGCACACTTGCAAGAGACTTCTCAGATGCTCAAGTTTCACTAAACAAGAGACTTCTCAAATGCTCAAGTTAAACTTAACAAGAGACTTCTCAATCAAACTTAAAAATAAGAATGAAAGTTAAGGAACACTTGATATACTATCAGAGGTGTTTACAAAATGCAACTCAAATTTGCTTTAAGACTTTGAATGACTAATAGAACACTAATGTCAGAATTCTTCAGAGCCTTAAATGCAGTAATAGAACAGTGGTCATTTCTTCCATTTGAGTCTTCTATTTATACTTGGAGGAAGATGATGACCGTTGCAGAGAGATTTGTGCCAGCTGGAATTTACTCGTACAATTGATAGCTGTATATTGCCTTCTTTGGTAAGGAATTCCAATTCCACTACCTAGCTATTCAATTTATCACTCATCCATTTTGAGTAATAATAGTACGATCGTACAATCCTCAAATGCGCTCCACTTATGGATAAGGTTAACGTTGTACCAACGAATATTCCTTCCTGTGGATGAGACAGAGCCTTGAAGTAGATAGTTCTTCAATCATTGATTCTGATTCTGTCAGTTCTTGAGTGATGTAAATTCTTTTTGCTTCTGATGCTCTTGTCATAGCTTCTTAAGATCTTCAGCTTCTGACCTTCATCAGAGTCTAGCTTTTGGTCCTCAGAAGTGCTATTTTCAGCACGTAAAATTTAAGCTTCTGATGAACAGCGATACTCTTTCAGAGCTTGTTTTGACTGGCTTCTCTGCTACTATTCATAGTGCTTCTGAATGATTTTTAACTTGTAATTCTGCACACTAGAATAATCATTAGTAATACCAATTGCAATTTTAATACTTTGTTATCATCAAAACCACTTAAAATCTTAGAGGTTCATGTCAGACCCACTTTGTTCCAACAAACTTACCATGGTTAATTCAAAGGATGAGTTTGAAGATGATAATTCATCAAAGCATGATTGTGATTCTTGTTGTATTTGGCAAGGAGATGTGAAAAACCTTCAAGCCAAATTAGATAAGGCTCATAAGTCATCTAGGAATGATTGTGATGCTTGTTGTGTTTGGCAAGGAGAGGTGAAAACCCTTCAAGCCAAACTAGATGAAGCCCTTGAATCAAAAGTTACTTTTGTGGATATACCAAGGAATTTTAACAAGCCTAAGATTAGGCCTTCTAAAAATGACAAATTTGTTAAAAAGAAATTGAATCCCAAAAGTAAAATTTCGGGTCACACGGATCATTCCAATGTTATATGTCATTATTGTTGTAACAAAGGTCATACGATTGCAAAATGTCATGCTCGAAAAGTTTTGGTACCAAAAGGCAAATTGCAATGGTTACCTAAGTTGGACAATAATGTTTCTACTAACCAACTAGGACCCAACATGAGTTGGGGACCTATTTCAAATGTCTAAGCATATAGGGAAGACGTCTTGAACCATTGACAAAGAGACACCGACAACAATGAAGTTCAAGACATATGAAGAAGTAAAGTGATGAGAAAAGCTTCAACTCGACATTTTGCAAGGTTATGGAAATTGATCACTTCCTACATCTAACACTTAAGGGAAGATTCTATTATCTATCTTTGCTTTTATATTTTCTTTCTTAGCATTTGTACATTGGTTTCATATACATATACCTTTCTCATCTTAATATGAAGTTGGTATTGATAGTTGTCTAATCCTCCATTTCCAAGAATTTTGCTCAAAGATATTGATAAGTTTTTGAGACTCATACGTGTCAAATGGGGATTTGACAAAAATCATTACAATTGTCGTATTAGGTTCATATTTGGTTCGTATATGTGTATTCTTGTTCTTATATATGTGACTTTGTGTGCATACATAAATATACTCTTTCATATGATTGATCTTGGTACTTTGATTCAACTATGTGGATGCTTTATCATGCACTTATGGTTTAACATGTGTTCTCATGTTATTATGTGCTTTGGTACCTTGTTTTGCTCACATACATAAGAATGTACCTTATTGGTTATATGTGTTTCATACATACATGCTATTGTGGATAATTTTGTTTGTATGGATAATCATGTTATGTTTATGCATTTAGTTGCATTATTTTGTTTATTTCGTCCCATATTTTGGTATGTTACTTGTTTACAAATGTCGATGTGTTTCAATACTCATGAGTTGGCTTTTGGTTTGTTGTTCTACATTCCATGTTTTATCATGATATTTGGTATTCGTCATTGATATATTTTGGCATATCCTTGTATGTATTTATATTGATTAGGAAACTATATCATAAAGTGCATTTCGACAAATGTAAGTGAACGATGTGATCAATTGATTAAAAATTGTGCTTGGACTTATTACTTCTAATGTGCTCTCTTCTTCTTTTTGATATTGTCAAAGGGGGAGAGATTGGATGCACAAGCTAAAGGATGATCAAAACGCATTATGGCATCAACTCAGGGGGAGCGTGCTTATTTGAATAGCCTTGGTGTTTTTAATTGCGTCTGTATTACATTGCTATTTTTATTTTGCATAATAGGTATAGGCTTAGTTAGCTTATGCATAGTTTTGACAATTATCAAAAAGGGGGAGAATGTAAGTGCACCAGTTCATCCTCATGTTTTAATAATTGTCAAAACACATGAAAATAGGATTGAACATATTTTGGCAACATTACAAATGACTTGACAACAAAGAACTATTTTCTAAAACTTGAAAAACTGACTTTTAGGTATTTTGTATCAATACATACATTGGTGTATCGATACAAATGTCCTGAAATTACTTCTATCTGGTTTTGGGTATTTTGTATCGATACATGCATAGTCTGTATCAATACAAAAGTGGTCTCTCAGAGGCAGAGAGTCACCTGTGTATCGAATCATGCTTGCATGTATCGATACACATCTGTATGTCCTCAAAATCCAGAGAGATGATGATGTATCGAATCATGCTTGCATGATTTGATACATATCAGTCAAGAGTTTCAAGATTCTGATATTTGTATCGATACACACCCATGTTTGTATCGATACAAAGGTCAACAATTTCATTTTTAACGTTGGTCAAAGCATTTGTATCGATACAAATGATCATTTGTATCGATACATGTTTGAAAAATTATGCCCAAATTTGCTCATTCTATTTTCACTTTAAATAGCAATGTGTGTGATCCTTTGTTTGAAACACAACTGAGAAAAATCTAGTGAGAACCAGTGAGAAAGCAAGAGTGCTTTGAGAGAAACACTTTGGATACAATTTGGGTGAAAAATTGGGATCAAAGTGTATCCTTCACAAGATCATCATCTTCCATCAAGTTGCAACAATTGAAGATTGAGTATGGGATCAATCCAATAGAAGTTGTACGCTTGGTCGATAACGTTCGGTACGATTCGTGGTGAATCAGAATCGTGATCGGGTTGATTTGCGAAGGAGGTTTGGTTGCTCGCTAGGGATTCAAGATTGTTTGATATCTTGAAGGATCAATCGAGAAGAATTGAAGGACTCAGCTGGACGATTGTTGCAAGGAGTTGCACGGGTAAAATCGTTGGAATCAGAGGGTGAAGATTCGTTCGTCGATTGAGGTTTAGCATAGTTTTACTTTTGAGTCAATATAGGTTTATTGGATTCATTGTAATTTGTGCACTTGTGTTCAAACTGTTTTTAATCAATAATACTCTCAAATAACCCGTTTGGTTATTTGGGGGGAGACGTACCCGGCCGACCGCGAGGACGACATGAAAGCCGGGGAACTCCCTAATCATCTCTTGTGTGTCGATTCGCTTTAAATTCTTACTTTACGCAATTCGATTATATTTTGAGTCAATTGAAGGTTTGTGTTCGTAAGTGTGCACAAAGGTTCAATTGTTATTATCTTGATTGTGATTGAGTTTGAGTATCGAATCATATAACTTGCTTGGGACTGTTTTTGTTAATCGATTGAATTTGGATACCTTGAATTAAGCATTCTGATAATTTTCCTATTTCGTTCAAGGCTATACTATCTTTCCTTTGGTCAAAAGGTGCAAAGTAGACTACCGATCCGGTGGTGCTTCCGCGCATTCGTTTTAATCAAATAATATTTTAAAATTGTCGTTGATTAACGAAGCCACTTATTCAACCCCCCTTCTAAGTGGTAGCCTAGTAGTCTAACATTACGTTCGTCGCGACGCGCGAGAGCTGTTAGGCGAGGTGGCTTCTGGAAACATAGAAAATATCTTGTGAGGATAAGCTTAGAATTGATCCAATGGCTAGATTTGAATCTTAGCAAATTAACACTATTTGATCCAAGGGTGGATTAGGCAACAAGACCATGACTTTTGGTCATTAAAAAGACTTAAGAAAAATCACAATTTCACTCATTTTCCTTCTTGTTTTGCCGTGGCTTTCCACCCTTGTTCTTCATCCAAGAACTTTTCCATTTGCTCACCAAAAGCTTGGATTTTAGGCTTGTTGGATCATAGGACTTGCAAGGAACATCATCTTCTCAAGGTAACTAAGCTTCCTTCCTTTCCTTAACTAGACAAACTCATAAGATTTGATGATTTGTTAGATTATGTTCTTGAGAGGAATTTGTGAGAAATTGTTAAGGAATGATTTCTCTTGCTAGAAAGTTGTTCATGAGTGATAAACTAGTGTGATTAAGCTAAGTAGTGTTGATTTCCATGGTTGATTTGAAGTTTTCACAAATTTTGGTTAAGGGTTTGAAGAAAATTTTTGAAAAGATCATAAACTTGGATTTTGTTTTGTGATTTGATTTTTGATGTTAGTTTTAAGCTTTGTGGCAAAATGGATGTTTGAATATAAACTTTGTTTTGAAAATTTAAAAAAAAATTATCTTGGTGTTCTTGAGCGATTCGATGAACATTTTTTTAGGAAATTTCGTTTCGATTCTCAAAGTAGTCAAATTGAGCAATGGGATTGCCTTTGCAAACTAATAGATGATTACTAGGGTTTTGTAATGGAAAAATTTTAGGTGTCGGCCTTGTTTTGTTGGTTTAGGCCGTGGCACATATAAAGGGAGGAGGAAGAGTTTTCAAATTTTGTTAAGTCATTTTAAGAGGACTTAATCATGGTTTTAAAGAAATAATTGTGATATGGGTTGTTGGAGAAGAAAATGTGTGGTTTTTGTCTTAAGGAAAATCCATTCAAAATTGTCAAAAAGTGTAGTTCGATTTAAAATGATTTGGATTGTTCGGGTAAATGATTTTAGGGTGTTATAAGATATTACCATGCTTTTTGAATCGAAAAATTTTGAGTGATTGTGGGTTTTTAGAATTTTTGGCCGTGGCCAAAGGAAGGAAATGGTGATGGGATTTCAAAATTTTCTAAGTCCACAATGGTGAGAAATGATCATGACATTGGTGTGTGATCATAGGCTTTAAAAGAATGAGTATAGAATTTTTAATTGGTAAGAAAAATTTGAAACTTGCGACGCAAGAAAACTCTGATTTTGTTGATTTATTTTTGAAGAGTTTTTGGTTTGCTTTCAAATGTCTTTGTAGTGTGGAAATAGGTTCCTTGGGGTTGATAACTCTAGTGTTTCTTTGTATGCTTTGAAACAAAAAATGAATTTCGTGTGACTAAAATAATGTCTTTAACTTCGTGAATTTTTATCGGATTGGAAAGAACTTGGAATCGCTAGGTGGGAGAGTTAGAAAGTACCTTAAACCCCCCTAGACTTTTGAGAGCAAGTTTCGTTTCGATAGGATGTACGAAGAGTATTTTATTGATTGTACGCTACATTTTGTTTAGGTAGCGTGAATTGTAGAATTTCGCGAAAAAGAGTAACGGAAGCTTGCTGAGGTAAGGGCTCCACTTTATTTCCGTCTTTCAAAACGGTTACGACATGCTTTGTTTTGCTGTGTATGCAATTGCTGTGTGCTTTGGCATGTTTGTACTTATGTATTCTCGTTGATGAGAACGTGGTTATAAATACGTGTGCAATTTACATATGATTAAGAAAATGTATGTATGTTGTGATGCTTTGTACATAGGCTTTAGACTATGTGAATGTTTGCATGAGCATATATGAATGCGTGCGTCGGATAGGACTACGCGAGGATTTTGTCTGTGTGACTATCCCGTATATGCCAAAGAGAATATATGCCATGCATTTCATAGTTGCGTGCCTAAGTGTATGTTTGTGTGACTTTGCCTACGTACCGGGCGTTTGTCTGTGTGACTTCGCCAAATCCTACTGGATTTTATTGAGTTGGTGGTTGTCTGTGTGACTCACCCGGTGTTATCCCACCGTGATTGTTTTGGTATTGTCTGAGTGACTCTACCTGGTGTTATCCCACCACTAGTAGGAGGTGTTATCCCACCTGAGACCTACGCCTTCTATAGAGAGGTTTATTCCGGAATTCATGCATGTGAAAAAGACCCGGCTAGGGTGATCACAATCATTTAGAGTCTGCATTGATAGGCTATGTGTGCATTGCTTATATGAGCCCGTTGGTGGGAATGGCTATGTGTTTAAAGAGCTTTCTATGTTGGTATTTGTATGTTTGGTATTTGTATACTCTCTCGCACTGGTTATATATACACATACTTTTATTTTGTGGTGACCATTTCTTTCATTTGCGGGCTCATCCCACCCAGATGATGGGTTAGGCCGTGGTGACGACGGTGGCTGTTCCAGGCCCCAGTGAGAGGTTGGAGCTTTAGCTTAGTTAGACTATGCGCCGGTGTGGGTCGTACACCGTGCTTTTTGGATTAAGCATAGGATTCTAACTTGTTTTGTTGTAAGTATTCGAATACTTAGACTTGGATTGTAATTATTCAGGAATACACTTTGCTTGTCGAAGCACCTTATGGTAATGAGTTCTTTTGTATATTTGAATGCCGGCTCATTTAAAATCTTTTATGCGTAACTCTGATGTGTACAAAAAAAAAAATAATGTCTTTTCTGGCCTTTGAAAAACGGGTTGTTACAAACATATTTTGGCAACATTACAAATGACTTGACAACAAAGAACTATTTTCTAAAAACTTGGAAAACTGACTTTTAGGTATTTTGTATCGATACATACATTGGTGTATCGATACAAATGTCCTGAAACTACTTCTATCTGATTTTGGGTATTTTGTATCGATACATACATAGTCTGTATCGATACAAAAATGGTTTCTCAGAGGCAGAGAGTCACCTGTGCATCGAATCATGCTTGCATGTATCGATACACATGTGAATGCCCTCAAAATCCAGAGAGTTGATGATGTATCGAATCATGCTTGCATGATTTGATATATATCAGTCAAGAGTTTCAAGATTCTGATATTTGTATCGATACACACCCGTGTTTGTATCGATACAAAGGTCAAAAATTTCATTTTTAACGTTGGTCAAAGCATTTGTATCGATACAAATGATCATTTGTATCGATACATGTTTGAAAAATTATGCCCAAATTTGCTCATTCTATTTTCACTTTAAATAGCAATGTGTGTGATCCTTTGTTTGTAACACAACTGAGAAAAATCTAGTGAGAACCAGTGAGAAATCAAGAGTGCTTTGAGAGAAACACTTTGGATACAACTTGGGTGAAAAATTGGGATCAAAGTGTATCCTTCCCAAGATCATCATCTTCCATCAAGTTGCAACAATTGAAGATTGAGTATGAGATCAATCCAATAGATTTTGTACGCTTGGTCGATAACGTTCGGTACGATTCGTGGTGAATCAGAATCGTGATCGGGTTGATTTGCGAAGGAGGTTTGGTTGCTCGCTAGGGATTCAAGATTGTTCGATATCTTGAAGGATCAATCGAGAAGAATTGAAGGACTCAGCTGGACGATTATTGCAAGGAGTTGCACGGGTAGAATCGTTGGAATCAGAGGGTGAAGATTCGTTCGTCGATTGAGGTTTTGCATAGTTTTACTTTTGAGTCAATATAGGGTTATTGGATTCATTGTAATTTGTGCACTTGTGTTCAAACTGTTTTTAATCAATAATACTCTCAAATAACCCGTTTGGTTATTTGGGGGGAGACGTACCCGGCCGACCGCGAGGACGACACGAAAGCCGGGGAACTCCCTAATCATCTCTTGTGTCGATTCGCTTTAAATTCTTACTTTACGCAATTCGATTATATTTTGAGTCAATTGAAGGTTTGTGTTCGTAAGTGTGCACAAAGGTTCAATTGCTATTATCTTGATTGTGATTGAAGTTGAGTATCGAATCATATAACTTGCTTGGGACTGTTTTTTGTTAATCGATTGAATTTGGATATTTTGAATTAAGCATTCCGATTATTTTCCTATTTCGTTCAAGGCTATACTATCTTTCCTTTGGTCAAAAGGTGCAAAGTAGACTACCGATCCGGTGGTGCTTCTGCGCATTCGTTTTAATCAAATAATTTTTTAAATTCACATTGGTTAACGAAGCCACTTACTCAACCCCCCCTTCTAAGTGGTAGCCTAGTAGTCTAACAAGTGGCATCAAGAGCCCGGTTCGATTTTAAACGATTAAACCGAGTAATTTGTGCCAATTATTAGAAAACATGGCTTTTGCACCTAAAGGGGCGTATAATAGGGCTCCGATATTCAATGGAGATCATTTTGACTATTGGAAAAGTAGTATGCGTATTCACATCAATTCTTTTGATGGTGAAGTTTGGAATGCCATTGAGAATGGTCCGTTTGTTCCAACTATCACGGATCCTCATGGCATTGTAGACAATAAGCCTATGGCACAATGGACGGAAGAGGAAAAGAAAAAGGTCAATTACGATGCAAAGGCACAAAATATTTTAATATCATCCCTTGGGATTGATCAATTCTATCATGTGTCGCATTGTCAATCGGCTAAGGAAATGTGGGACACATTGGTTACTCACTTTGAGGGTACCAATGATGTAAAGATATCCAAAATTAATACATTGACACAAGAATTTGAGTTGTTCCATATGCTAGATGGTGAATCCATCGAGGATATGCAACAACGATTTATCAAAATAACCAACAAGTTACACGGTTTGGGAAAGCCAATCACAAATCAAGAAGCCACTAACAAAATTTTAAGATGTCTTAGTAGGAATTGGCAACCGAAGGTCACCGCGATTAAGGAGGCTAATGATCTCACTACTTTAAGTCTTACAACTCTATTTGGCAAGCTTACGGAACATGAACAAGTACTAAACTTGTTAGAAAAGCAAGAGAAAAGTGAGAAAAAGGGAAAGCATAATGACAAGGAGAAGGAAAAGGAAAAAGACAAGAAGTCCATTGCTCTAAAGACCTCCACATCCAAGTCCACCAAGTCTAAAAAGGTAGAGCAAAAGGAAAGTAGCTTAAGTGATAAAGAGTGGGAAGACTATGAAATGGAAATATTTCTTCAAAGATTTTACAAGTATGCAAAGGTACATGGTATAAAGTTTTCGAAGGAAAATGGTCTCAAGTCACGAAAGCAATCAAGGGATGATATAGAGAATGAGAAGAGCAAGCCTAGTAGAAAGTGTTATGAATGTGGCAAATCCGATCATTTAAAACCAGAATGTCCATTCTATAACAAAAGAAAGGGAAAGTCCTCCGAGAAAAATCACAAAGGTAAAAGAGCTTATGTTGCTTGGGATAGTGCAAGCGAAGATGGATCTAGGTCCAAGAGCTCAAGTGAAGAGGATGCAGAACGCACTCATGTGGTACTCATGACCGGTTCACCTAGTAAAGGCAAGAAACATCACAAACGTCAAGTAAGTGATTCTAGCTCTATCTCTAATGATAGTCCCTCATATGATGAACTTCAAAACGCTTTTGAAAAACTATATGGTGAAGCCACTAATGCATTTAAGAAATTGGCTAAAAGGAAGAAAGTGATTTCCCTTTTAGAGTCACAAATTGTAAAATTACAAGATGAATTAGAGGCATTAAAACTTACCATGGTTAATTCAAAAGATGATTTTGATGATGATAATTCATCAAAGCATGATTGTGATTCTTGTTGTATTTGGCAAGGAGAAGTGAAAAACCTTCAAGCCAAATTAGATAAGGCTCATAAGTCATCTAGGAATGATTGTGATGCTTGTTGTGTTTGGCAAGGAGAGGTGAAAACCCTTCAAGCCAAACTAGATGAAGCCCTTGTATCAAAAGTTACTTTTGTGGATATACCAAAGAATTTTAACAAGCCTAAGATTAGGCCTTCTAAAAATGACAAATTTGTTAAAAAGAAATTGAATCCCAAAAGTAAAATTTCGGGTCACACGAATCATTCCAATGTTATATGTCATTATTGTTGTACTAAGGGACATACTATTGCAAAATGTCATGCTCGAAAAGTTTTGGTACCAAAAGGCAAATTGCAATGGTTACCTAAGTTGGACAATAATGTTTCTACTAACCAACTAGGACCCAACATGAGTTGGGGACCTATTTCAAATGTCTAAGTATGTAGGGAAGACGTCTTGAACCATTGACAAGAGACACCGACAACAATGAAGTTCAAGACATATGAAGAAGTAAAGTGATGAGAAAAGCTTCAACTCGACATTTGCAAAGATTATGGAAATTGATCACTTCCTACATCTAACACTTAAGGGAAGATTCTATTCTCTATCTTTGCTTTTATATTTTCTTTCTTAGCATTTGTACTTTGGTTTCATATACATATATTTTTTTCTTAATATGAAGTTGGTATTGATAGTTGTCTAATCCTCCATTTCCAAGAATTTTGCTCAAAGATATTGATAAGTTTTTGAGACTCATACGTGTCAAATGGGGATTTGACAAAAATCATTACAATTGTCATATTAGGTTCATATTTGGTTCGTATATGTGTGTTTTGTGTTCTTATATATGTGACTTAGTGTGCATACTTAAATATACTCTTTAATATGATTGATCTTGGTACTTTGATTCAACTATGTGGATGCTTTATCATGCATATATGGTTTAACATGTGTTCTCATGTTATAATGTGCTTTGGTATCCTGTTTTGCTCACATACATAAGAATGTACCTTATTGGTTATATGTGTTTCATACATACATGTTATTAGGAAGTCATAAAAATTATTTTTGAAACTTCTATGTTCATGTATTTTGAGAAAACTTGAAAATAATGCTTTTTGGATCGATACAAATGAATTTTGCATGGATACATGTCAGTTATTTTTTAAAATTTCAAATTTCAAAAATAAACTAATATGTATCGATACATATGAACTTGTATCGATACATAGCTTTTCAGTTTGGACAGAAAGGTACTCATGTATCGATACATGCCTCCATGCTTCGATACATGCTTCGAAACAACTGACTTGTATCGATACAAACACGATTTTGTATCGATACAAAATCGTAAAAACAGGTTATATGTCCATTTTTCATTCATTCATTCATCAACCAAAACAAAAACTCTTCTTCCTCATACGAATTTTACCTAAAACCCTTACCCCAAAATCTTCAATCTCCCTCAAAACTCAACCAAAATTCACAAAATTAACACCAATCCGCTCAGGATTCATTACCCACTCAATCTCCATCATCAATTTCGTGATCAAAGTCTCATAAGCTTCAATCCAAGGAATTCATCAAATTGGGTTTGTGAAATTTTTCTTCAAAAGTTCTTCATCAAAAGTGTAAGGTAAATCGTTCTACTTCTCAATCTTCTTGTAATGGCACCTAAGAAGGCTAGAAAAGATAAGGAAATAGCAACTACTAGTGGTGGAGTTTCTAATTTTGGTCTTAGAGAAGATGAGTATGTTCATAAGGATTGTATTACTACTTACACTAGGTATTGTAGGAATAGGAGTGTACTTCCTCAAAAATCTGTCAATATTGATACTCTTAGAAATTTACATTTGAATGATATTGCTGAGATAATTGAGACTGAACAACTTGATAGTTTCTGTGACCTACAAACAAAATACAATGAGACTGTGGTTAGGATTTTCTATGCTGGATTACAGGAAAGAAATGGGGCTGAATTTGAGTTCCGTTGGAAGGATAAGACTTATAAGTTTACTGCTGATATGTGGTTTGAATTGTTTGGGATGAGCACCGGAAGTAGGATAACCGGGGAGAATCTTTTAGCTTATTCTGAAATAAGTCAGTTGGATTATGACTCTAATGTCTTTATCTCTTCAATCACTAGAACTGGCAACATTCCGGAAACCATGGGAACCGGAAAATTGAATGTTAATGCTAGAGTGATTTACTGGATTGTGAGTCACATTTTGCGTCCAAAAAGTGCGAGCTCTAGGATGGATAAGAAGGATATTGACTTGATGTTTTTGCTCATGGAGGACGGGAAAGTTGACAGGCCATTCTACATTGTGAGTAGGATGTTTGATTTACGGAATTCAAGCAGGGATCAAAGTTTTGGGTACTGTAGCATGATTGCTAGCATCTTGAAGAAATTCAAAATTGGACAAAAGCTTCCAATTGAGTATACTGCTCTTGGAAAGTTGCAGAAATTTAGTGAGACACAAATGTCCAAGATGAATTGGTCTTTGAATGTGGATAATGTGTATGTGTACCATGGTCCGGATGATGACAATGAGGGTCAAGCTGCTGCTCCTAGAGGTAGGAGACCAAGGAGGAATGTTAGACAAGGTGAGGCTGAGGATGAGGAACAAGGTGAAGAAGGTGGTAATTGGAATGAAATGATGGAAATGATGAGAAACATGAGCATGCAACAAACTACCTTCTATAATACGTACACTCAAAACTATGCTACTCAGAATACTAGAATTGAAGAGTTGTACACCACCACTACCGACCTCAGAAACTATGTGACCACCCGGTTTGACAACATTCAGGCTCAGATGGATGCCTACTACAACCCTAACCCTCCTACCAACCCGGATAACATGGATGATGAATGATGATCTTTGAGATTTAACTTTTTTTATCGCATTTTCCTTTTACCGCATGAACTATTTTTATTATGTTATTTCTTATGACTTCTTTTACTTTCGATTTGGTTGCACGGATAATTTTAATGTTGTCGTGCTTTTGGCAACATTTACTTTTGATTGTATGACTTTATTTGGATAATTTGGTATGTATAGATATTTTTTTATGATTATGCATTGGTTGCATTGTCTTGTTTATTTCGTCCCATATTTTGGTATGTTACTTGTTTACAAATGTCGATGTGTTTCAATACTCATGAGTTGGTTTATGGTATGTTGTTCTACATTCCATGTTTTATCATGATATTTGGTATTCGTCATTGATATATTTTGGCATATCTTTGTATGTATTTATATTGATTAGGAAACTATATCATAAAGTGCATTTCGACAAATGTAAGTGCACGATGTGATCTATTGATTAAAAAATTGCTTGGACTTGTTACTTCTAATGTGCTCTCTTCTTCTTTTTGATATTGTCAAAGGGGGAGAGATTGGATGCACAAGCTAAAGATGATCAAAAACGCATTATGGCATCAACTCAGGGGGAGCGTGCTTATTTGAATAGCCTTGGTGTTTTTAATTGCGTCTGTATTACATTGCTATTTTTTATTTTGCATAATAGGTATAGGCTTAGTTAGCTTATGCATAGTTTTGACAATTATCAAAAAGGGGGAGAATGTAAGTGCACCAGTTCATCCTCATGTTTTAATAATTGTCAAAACACATGAAAATAGGATTGAACATATTTTGGCAACATTACAAATGACTTGACAACAAAGAACTATTTTCTAAAAACTTGGAAAACTGACTTTTAGGTATTTTGTATCGATACATACATTGGTGTATCGATACAAATGTCCTGAAACTACTTCTATCTGATTTTGGGTATTTTGTATCGATACATACATAGTCTGTATCGATACAAAAATGGTTTCTCAGAGGCAGAGAGTCACATGTGCATCGAATCATGCTTGCATGTATCGATACACATGTGAATGCCCTCAAAATCCAGAGAGTTAATGATGTATCGAATCATGCTTGCATGATTTGATACATATCAGTCAAGAGTTTCAAGATTCTGATATTTGTATCGATACACACCCGTGTTTGTATCGATACAAAGGTCAAAAATTTCATTTTTAACGTTGGTCAAAGCATTTGTATCGATACAAATGATCATTTGTATCGATACAAATGATCATTTGTATCGATACATGTTTGAAAAATTATGCCCAAATTTGCTCATTCTATTTTCACTTTAAATAGCAATGTGTGTGATCCTTTGTTTGTAACACAACTGAGAAAAATCTAGTGAGAACCAGTGAGAAAGCAAGAGGGCTTTGAGAGAAACACTTTGGATACAATTTGGGTGAAAAATTGGGATCAAAGTGTATCCTTCCCAAGATCATCATCTTCCATCAAGTTGCAACAATTGAAGATTGAGTATGGGATCAATCCAATAGATTTTGTACGCTTGGTCGATAACGTTCGGTACGATTCGTGGTGAATCAGAATCGTGATCCGGTTGATTTGCGAAGGAGGTTTGGTTGCTCGCTAGGGATTCAAGATTGTTCGATATCTTGAAGGATCAATCGAGAAGAATTGAAGGACTCAGCTGGACGATTGTTGCAAGGAGTTGCACGGGTAGAATCGTTGGAATCAGAGGGTGAAGATTCGTTCGTCGATTGAGGTTTTGCATAGTTTTATTTTTGAGTCAATATAGGGTTATTGGATTCATTGTAATTTGTGCACTTGTGTTCAAACTGTTTTTAATCAATAATACTCTCAAATAACCCGTTTGGTTATTTGGGGGGAGACGTACCCGGCCGACCGCGAGGACGACACGAAAGCCGGGGAACTCCCTAATCATCTCTTGTGTCGATTCGCTTTAAATTCTTACTTTACGCAATTCGATTATATTTTGAGTCAATTGAAGGTTTGTGTTCGTAAGTGTGCACAAAGGTTCAATTGCTATTATCTTGATTGTGATTGAAGTTGAGTATCGAATCATATAACTTGCTTGGGACTGTTTTTTGTTAATCGATTGAATTTGGATATTTTGAATTAAGCATTCCGATTATTTTCCTATTTCGTTCAAGGCTATACTATCTTTCCTTTGGTCAAAAGGTGCAAAGTAGACTACCGATCCGGTGGTGCTTCCGCGCATTCGTTTTAATCAAATAATTTTTTAAATTCACATTGGTTAACGAAGCCACTTACTCAACCCCCCTTCTAAGTGGTAGCCTAGTAGTCTAACAAAAAATTGAAAAGACTTTTAATACGAAATAAGGTCGCAACAAAAGGTAGCAACCAAAATAGTTGAGTGACCGTTAAAACAAAAGTACAGACTTACAACTATGTAAATATATATAGAAATATGGTAGATAAATGTCATACTTTTTTTTGTCTATAAATAAAGTGGAACAATTTTTTCAAAGAGAAATCAATTTGATACAATATTGTTTCATAAAAATTTTCCCTCGGTCGCAAACCTTTTTATCTTTATTTTATGTTTTATTAGCTTAGATATCTCAATTCATTTGACTACCTTACTTGAAGTAACTAATGAATCGAGGGAAAATAAACGAAATCAAATGATTTTTTTTTTATATCATTGAAATCATTTTCTTATACCAACAAATCAAATCACTTTGATTAGTTGATCATTCAATTACAACTATTATTCTTTTTAGATGACACTATTTATTGGTTAGACTCTACTTACCTTACAACTGAACTCTGAAATACTAGAACCTCATTTCTCTAGAAACCAAATGGTTAAAAAAAATAAATCTATCTATGGAAAACAACACCAATTATCATTAGAGTTTCAAAAGATTTTCAAATACTAATGAAAATTATCATGGTAATTTGTCTTCAATCCTTTTGTTTGTGAATGTTTTTCCAATTTCCATATTGTTTCTCTTTGGTCATATAATTTCTGTCAAATAGTTTAGTTGTTAGAAATTTTGCCCCTAAAATGAATAAGTGCAAGTGTGAAAATCTCAAATTTAAACCTCACTCTTAAATATTACAATGTTAAAATGAGTATTTTTTTCCCTCAAAATAATATTTTTTAGGAAAATGTTAGGCCACTGATTAAAGAACTAAATATGATAAACAAGTCTTAAAACTTATAAATTTTATTTTTTAAAAATATAAAACAAAATAATTGTTGCAATATAAAATTTATTTCACCTAGCTTTCCTAACTAGTGTCATGTAACACTAGTTAATTTTCACTCACAATTCACTAATAGAGTGAAAAGTTTTTCATCATTTTTTTTGGTTACATAGACGAAATGACAAAACTATTATATAAACTTAACACACAAGTGAGGAAGCCGAAGTTTAAATTCCGATCATGACATTTGGCCTAATAATTTCGGTAATTTTCTGCCAATTAAACTAGGACTTGTGGACAAGATTTTCATCATCTATCGATGCCATTATAATTAAGGCTAAACTACATATTTGGTCTCTTACGTTTATTTTAGGTATCAATTTGGTCCTTTACGTTTAAAAAGTTTCAATTTGGTTCCTTACGTTATCAACGTTTGCATTAGTTGGTCCCTTCCGTTAGATTCTATTGTTCCACTGTTTCAATTGGACACATGTCAACGTGTCCAGGTGTCCACGTGTCAATCAATGTGTGCAAACCGCCACGCAAGCAAACCGCCTGCCACATGTGCAAAAACTGACGGAAGAGACCATATTAAAACTTAAAATAAATGTAAGAGATCAAATTGAAACTTTTTAAACGTAAGAGACCAAATTAAAATATAAAATAAACGTAAAAGACCAAATGTGTAGTTTAGCCTATAATTAATCATATGTGTGATTTTATAAATAATTATCATAAAAATTAAATATTTTCAATGATCTATCAATTGCGTTTGATCTACGGTGTAAACAATAAAAGTGTATATAAAATAAATGTAGGGTCATCCATTGAGGATCACCAACCTCCTCCACCTAAGACCAATACAGTGATGATTTAGAATGAGAGAGAACATTTTGTCATATTCCATAAGAAGCTCCGCTAAAAAATTACAAAAATTCTTAAAAACTAGAAACGAGTGTGCTTATATATTATTATACTCATATTAACTCTTATTCTTTTTTCGTAATAGTTTGGTGCAAAAACCAGAGAACACATTCTTCGTTTTTAGGGTTTTTGCTCCTTTCACCTTCTCCAATGGCCGCTTCATCAATCCTCAGATCTGCCATCGTTGCCTCACCTTCATCCTCCGATCGTTTTCAGGTCTCTTCTTCCTCTTCTCTTATTGCACCATAGATTCTCATTTTGAAACTTTTGAATTCGGTTTTGATACTATATTATTTGGTTCATTCTTTATTGTTATTGTTTGTTGATGATTTGTATTTGAAATTTATGCTTGTTTTTTTTTTTATTTGGTTACTATGAAGAACAGTGCCATTTTTTTATTCTGATACGTTTTTCGTTTTTTCCTGCATTTTCTTTTTATCGGAAAATATAGGAAAACTTTGGCTATGCTTTTAGTTGTTTTGATTCATGCTCTCATGTTTTACTTTTTATTATATTTGTTTTTGTTGTTTTTTCTTCTTGTTTAGTTCTCAAAATTTAAGCTTACCTTTGGATTTGGTGAATATATATATATATATATATATATATATATATATATATATATATATATATATATATATTGAGGAATTGAAAATCTATGTTTGGTTACTCAGAAAACAGAGCTGGAATGTTGTAATGTTTATTTTGGCTTAAATAACAGTATTAAATCCTGAAAAGTGCTTTGGTCCATAAAAATAGCAAATAATTTTTTTTGGTTTCCGGTCATATAGTATTAGATTGAGGTTTTAATTGGTTCATTTTGACAAAAAATGGTTGAAATTGGTTCACAAAATATGTGCTTCATGTATCTATTGATTTTATTTGTTAGATTAGATATATCATCTTTCCACAAAAAATAAGATATATCATCAATTTTATTTTAATGGTTGTAGTGATAATAATCCAGAACAAATTTTGTATCGGTAGGGACGCTATTTCCTATGTTTTCGGGATTAAAATTACCAAAAAAAAATTTGTTGACTAAAACGGGAAATGTTTATGTTACACAGACTAAAAAGCTTGTTTTTAAAACCATGTTTTATGGGATGGTTGTTCAGATTATGTCGGAGATGCTGCGGAGATTTTTCTGCTGGTGACTCCATAATTGTTATGAAGAGTTTCCATCTAATAGTTTACTCTTATTTGCTTATCATTTAAGGGCTTGTGAATTTGTTCGTATTTTTTGGATGTTGAATCTTATTAATGTTTCTGTATGTATTATTCAGGCCCTGTGCAATTCCTCAAGTATTAATTCAAAATCTACGAGGTTGCAAAGCAGCATATTTGGAACTTCAATTCCATGTGATTCATTAGTCTTACAGTTGAGTTACCCAATTTTTTTAATTAGTGCTCGTCTTTTTCTCTCCTTTGTTTGTTTTTGTTGCTTTGGTAGTATGTTGTTTTATTATTTTTGTTCCTGATGTATTGTTGTTTGCTCAGAAACTGCAATGCCCGAAGCATGCAGCCTATCAGAGCTACAGCTACGGAAATCCCTCTCCCTGTACAAAGTCAGTATAATACAATTATTTTGTGTGTATTTGGGTGATTTACATGCAATTTCTCGATTCTTACATGTTGTTGTTCTTATCTATTTAGAAGCAAGCAGCACTGGGAAAACAAGAGTTGGAATAAATGGTAAGTTTCTTGTTATGAGAGTTCTCCTTAGATGTTTCTTCATTGTTGTATAGACTTGCTGTATTGAATTTTATTACACTCCCAATTTTGTGCCATATATACTTATAAACTATGAAAGATTACAAACTTTGCCTTCTATACCAAATTTTATCATATCCCGGTTTCATTTAGGATGTAATAGTTACTTTACTTGAAACATATATCTTGAATTATTTGAAAATTGATTTTTGTTTTGTTTTATTTTATTTTTTATTTTTTTTTATGTCGAGTTCACATGTACTTTTGTTGCATTAGCTCTACGATTATAATGTAACTTCTGCTGTTTACTTGTTTATAATTGTGACATGCTTAAGTTTTTTGTTTGTTTTCCTGGCACCGTAAAAGTGATTCTGTGATACAATAAAACCCTTTTTGAGAGTTTTCTTAACGTTTTAAAATTGAAAAAAATCGTTCTAATTTTGAAGCCCTTTGCCGTTTTAAAAGACTTGCATGCATATTAGTTTTTTAAATACATCTTTTAATTGTAATCATTTTTAAGAATTATACAAATGGGCAGTAAGTTATGAATGAAAAACAACTTAATATTTCATGTTATATTTTAATTAGCCATAGGAACATGCAAGTAAGTGCATGAGCATTATATAATTGTTAAAGAGTACCATTCATGAATGTAGTTATGTAACAGGTGTAAACTTTGTCATAAAGCTTGAAATATATCCTTAGAAATTTTTAGCTTGTGTTGAGTTAACGCATGTTTTATGGAATGTGCAGGTTTTGGTAGAATTGGAAGGTTGGTGTTACGCGTAGCTACTTCCCGGGATGATATTGATGTTGTTGCAATTAATGATCCTTTTATTGATGCCAAATATATGGTATGCATATGCAATTACAATAGTGGTTGTGCTTATATGATGCTCATAGTTTGGTTGTTGCACTGATTAAAGACTTTGTTAAATCTGTATTTACTTGCATGTGTTTATATATATTCATATGGTAATGGTAATATATACATATATCTCATTCCTTTTGTTGTTTTTCCCTGTTTCCTGTTTCCACATTCCTAAAACAGAATTTTTATGTTAATTTATATTTAAATTTATATCCAAATAACGCTCCTCTGTTCTTTAAGACATGTTTGCAATTGTCGGGAACATGTATTATGTTGATTCAGTTGGAATGTTATGTGACCATAGTCTATGTTTAATTGTTTTATGCCTTTTACCTTTTCCAGTGTTGTACAATTTGTACAAAAACATGGGATTTTAGTTTATATTTTCATCCGAAACCTCCTCCAATCCTTAGATAAATCAAATTTTTCATCTATGCTATGATTCCTTTTTTGAATTTTCATATATCTTTTTTAATTCTAGGGTGTTCGAAGTTTGGGTGATAACTGTTTTATTGCGTTGACATTCAGTACAGTATGTACCATGAGTATAGATGTTCTAAAACTTGAGAAATAGGTGTGTGCTTTGTTGTTCACTTCTTCTCCAACTTTTTTCAAGAATTCATCTGTTGTTTCTGTATATTTCTAAAGTTATATATTTTTTTAATTCAGTTATGGTGGCCTGGTTGGGTACTTTGTTTTTTGTTTTCTATTTAATTAATTTTCTTCTGTACTAGCGACACTCTTATTATTTTTCTACATGCATTTTGCTTTAACATTTTATTGTATATCTTTCAGGCTTACATGTTCAAGTATGACTCTACTCATGGACCATTCAAAGGAACTATTAAGGTTTTGGATGACGCTACTTTGGAAATTAATGGGAAGCAAGTTAAAGTTGTGAGCAAAAGGTATCATCAGATTGAGATCTGATAATTGAAATTGATGTTACAATACAAGTTTGTTTACTGGTTGCTATATTTGTGGAGCTATACAAAATTTGTTTAACATGTATCTTTTTATTTCTGTGTATTCAGAGACCCTGTGGAGATCCCTTGGGGTGATTTTGGTGCTGATTATGTCATAGAGTCTTCAGGGGTTTTTACAACTTTAGAGAAAGCTTCATCACATTTGAAGGTTGTGCATTTAGTATTTTCTCTATCTTCTCCTCCTTTGCCTTACTCTTGCCACCTTCAAATCTGAATTTGAGCTTTATCTTTTTCCACTATAGGGTGGTGCCAAGAAAATCATAATATCAGCTCCATCTGCTGATGCACCAATGTTTGTGGTAGGAGTGAACGAGAAGACATACAATCCCAGCATGGACATTGTTTCTAATGCAAGCTGTACAACAAATTGTCTTGCTCCTCTTGCCAAGGTTTGATTAATCACATCGTGGAATGCCAACTTTATTGTGTTACTTGGAAAATGATAAGGGCTAGAAAATTCTTGGTGCTTTTGGGACACCCTAAATGTCATGAAATATTCACTTTTCCTACCAAGTCAATTACACCATTTTGTGCTGCCCAATTGTGGCTAGCGCCAGTAGACCAGGTGCGCTGCAATATAAGGTTGTGGGCTTTGCGTTGGTTTTCACGGTGGTGCAGTGTGATTTTTGATCGCTAATTATGAAAATTTCACGAGTTTTGACTTAACTGTTCAATTTTACATTAAAAATGTGTTTAATACTTCATAGTATCAATCATGTAATTTGACCATAAATGATCAAATAGTGATCATCCTGCTACACTATCCCACTTTTAGGGTTTCCACTCAACCCTGCTATCCGGGATTGACTACCAATCATTTTTCTCTGTTCTTCAACTTATTTTGCCACAATTCATCATGATCTATAATTCTTTTGTCAAGGATATATGCAGCAGTTAACTTTTTTTTTCTGCAGAGAGGGTGGTAAAATATTAAAATAAAAACTAATAGGATCATTAAATTCAGACAATTGATTCATCCTCAAGTTTTTCAGTAATATTTCTTCTAATACAACAAATCAAACTATTGATGCAACTTAATGGAATTATTGCTGATCCATCTGAATCAATATAAAAGTCTTTTGCTAAAGAATTATGCAACCCGCTTTTATTTGAATCAACCTGAGCCCCTGGTGGTGGGCAATGGCCAATGGGGATCTAACTTGATGCTTCCCCTTCATTTGTTCCTTATTTCTTACCTTATCAGAATCTTGCATGCAAGCATCTAATTCTTATTCTTACATAAACTATTCATCAGGTTGTTCATGAGGAGTTTGGTATAATTGAAGGTTTGATGACAACTGTGCATGCAACAACAGGTCTCTTGCACATTTGCTAGTTAAAGCCTCTACTTTTCTTTTTCTCTTTTGGATGAAATTTACATTTTCCGAAGTGGCATTGTTAACGTATAATTGTCTTTCTCTTTGCTCAGCTACACAAAAGACCGTAGATGGTCCTTCAATGAAGGATTGGCGAGGGGGAAGAGGAGCTGCTCAAAATATAATTCCAAGTTCAACCGGTGCTGCAAAGGTTAGAGATGGACAACCATAGAGAGGTTATGTGCTTACCATATACATTTACTAAATTGGTTTTGTACTCTGAAATCCCAGGCTGTTGGAAAAGTTCTTCCTGAGCTAAATGGAAAACTCACTGGAATGGCATTTCGCGTACCTACTCCTAATGTTTCTGTCGTGGACTTAACCTGCCGGCTTCAAAAGAATGCCTCCTATGAAGATGTTAAAGCAGCAATAAAGTATGTCTCTTGCCTTTCTGCTCTGGCTTATATTTTATCCTGTTGAGCTGTTTTGTACTAACCATTTGGTTGTTTTCTATTACTTTGCTACTAAAAAAAAACAAAGGCATGCTTCAGAGGGACAATTGAAGGGAATTCTTGGATACACAGATGAGGACGTTGTCTCTAATGACTTTGTTGGTGATTCAAGGTAAAATAAATGTTGCTTTATTTCAAATATAAATCATAATCAGCATCTTCAAGAGGACAGACTCCTGTGCCTTTTATCTAGTATACATGCTAATAATGTATTATGCACATCTTGAGTTTCATTTCATAATACCAATGAATTGTATTACAGGAAAGTGAGATACCATTGAACGTGAGCTGCCTATTTATGTGTTTAAAACAGATTTTTATTTTTGTTGTTAAATAACCTAGTGGCTAGAAAATCCACCCTTAAGAGGTGGATAAGTGGGATGACCGGGGTTCGAACCCCGGCCCCCTGCATATATAATGCAATGTCCTGCCAACTGAGCTAAGCTCGGGGGACTAAAACAGATTCTAATTTATCATAAAAATGAACCTTCATTTATCTCGTTCTCCTTCAATCCTATCAGTTTGAGTTTGTACCGTTGGTTGGGATACGTTTGTTTGCCAAATCAACAGCTTAATTGAAATGTATATAATTCTTTTGAACAGGTCGAGTATCTTTGATGCTAAGGCCGGGATTGGGCTTAGCAAGTCCTTCGTGAAGCTGGTCTCGTGGTATGACAATGAATGGGGTTACAGGTACGTGTATTTGTAATTACATCCAAAACTTTTTGCATAGACTAATGCATACACTTGTGGCATTTTTCTAAACTTTTTGCTCATTTTTTTGAATTGTTTTTCTATTGCAGCAACCGAGTGTTGGACCTTGTAGGACACATGGCACTGGTGGGAGCCCACAATTAAACACCACTAGGGTCTCTTATTGTTGGTGTTGCAATTCTGATCTTTTCCTTGATTTAGGTTAAAAATTATTAGCTGCTTAGGTTCTAAGGTTTTGGTTTTGATTTTTGATATTTATAAGATAAGATTGCTACATCTCTGGAACCCCTACAACAGAGGAAGAAATAGATGGTCACATCATATACATTTAAGAATATAATAAAAAGGACACTGTCCTGGTTACCTGTTTGGAATTACAATCTTCTAGAACCACAAAAGCACCTCTTAGAACAATTTTGTCCAGTTACTAAAGTAATTACCGAATTAGAGTGTTACCTCTTCCTTGTCATATATATATATATATATATATATATACACTACTCATGGTAATAGAAGAGGAAATAGGCAGTCAAGATATAGATATCAGCTCTAAGCTGTCCGAATTAGATGGTTACCTGTGCCGTATGATTTCAGTTGGACGACCATAATCTCATTGATTGCATACATATATGAGTGCTTAACTGCTGATTGCACCAACACTACTCAATGTTTATTTCATTGCAAAGACTCAGGCAACCGTACGTACTATAACATTGTAACTCTATTTGCATTGCATGCTTTGTATCGCCTAACCTATTGCCAACCAGCCTCCATGCATTTCTTTACACGTTAAAGAAAAAGATAGCTCACCCCTTGATAGTGACAAAAATGATAATGACAAATGACCAAAATTTACCACTCCTTTATAGTGACAAACATCTAACGAATTAAAATCTAACTAATTAAAATTTACCAACCCTTTAAAGTGACAAATATCTAATTAAATTTTACCATCCAGAATAATTAAACAATTAACTAATTTAAAGTGTTAAGGATAAAAATTTGTCATCTAACTAATTTTAAAGTGATATTCGTAAATTAGAATACCGTATAGACAATAGTACATATGGGACCGCAAGCCAAGATTACCAAGAGGTACAGACATGTTAGCAACCCTTATGTCTGATTTGAAGAGAAGAGGAAGGACCAACCAAAAACGAATTATGATGTTTCACACAATTTCAGTTTATACTTGATTTGAATATAATGAGAAAATGACAATAGAAAAGTTATAGAAAAAATTTCGTAAAAAAAAAATTATACGAGTATAAAAAAAGGAGACCGGAAAGTAAGGAGGAATTAGGTTGCATAAAAGATACATTTGATGTAATAATCCTTTAGGTTGTCTTCAATGCACCTAATGTGATTTTCCTTGAATTATAAGGGTTGAGTACCCTTTGTACTCCTTATAATTCAATTTTTGCTTATCAGAAAAAAAAAATATACATTTGATGATTTTGAATAAGAGAGAAAAGATATGATTAATTTTCCACACTCTATTTTCAATCCATTATTTGATGAGAAAATAGAATACAATAAGTCAAACATGTAGCATCTCTGATCTTGTCATTCTAATTAAAACTATTATCCTAAATATAAGTTGGGTTAAAAATTAGGACGATAGATCATAAGAAAATAATTTACTAATTTATCCTTATAAATTATAAAAATATATGATTTTATCACATGTGTGATTTTATCATTTTAAATAATATAAAAATTAAAAATCTATTTAAATTAGAGTATACAAAAAAGAAAATTAGTATTCAAAAGTGAGAGAACAAGCGAAAAACATAACAGGCGAGTAGGCGACTGGTGAGTGAGAAAAATTAGGTGGTGGTGCGGCGGATTATTCGGTTTGGGAGGAAGAATTTTGATTGAATTTTTTTTATCTAAATTTGTTCAATTAAATATTTTCCCCAAATTTTGTTTAAATACAACACAAATATTGAAACCAAATTTTAGATAAGTTTAAATATTACAGATATTATGAAACTGAAATGAGTAAATTAAACTAAAATGGATAAAAACAAATACTATACAATAAAATTTATATTTATCTTTTTGCTCCTTCATATTATAGCACTACTTTATGTTAATTATTTTCTATAAATCATATATTTTAGTTTTAATACGAATATAATTGATACATATTTCACTTTTTAGCTTATCTTTTAATAAAATATAACTTTTATGTTGTGTCTACAAGTTTTAGTTCAACTGGTAAAAACTGCCAAAATTGTTAGGTCGGACGTCATGATCGGGGTTCGTACATCGGATTCTCCATTTTTTGTGTGTAAATTTAAAAGGATTTTGTCATTTCATCTATCTATAAAATATATATATAATTTTAATGTTGACCTTTCTTGCATTTTTTATACTAATAAAAATCATTTTTTTTGTTAGGCCTCATTTTGATGTTAGCTTTAGACCTCATATTATGTTGGGCCGGCCCTGGAAGAAGGAGAGGGTGAGGGTGGTGGTGTGGTGGCTAGGAACCTATCAAGAAGAAGGAAGGCGCGTGTTTTCCTAATAAATTTAAAATAGAGTATTCAAAAAAGAAAATTATTATTCAAAAATATGACTCTTAATATTAATTTTTGATGAGTCAGGATCCGTTGACACCAACTAGTTTGACACCAAATGTTACACCTCTCAATAATGTTTTAACCGATATAAATTTTATAAAATCCACCGTTGGATTGAAAGTTTATATCATATAGATCATTTATGTAAAGTTTCAGAAAAATATAAAATCATTTGATATATTATTGAGACACATAAAGATCAACGACATTTAAAAAAAGACGCAAACCGTTAACTTTGATGTATCTCAATAACATATCAAATGATTTTGGATTTTTCTGAAACTTTACATAAATGATCTATATGATATAAACTTTCAATCCAACGGTGGATTTTATAAAATTTATACCGGTTAAAACGTTATTGAGAAGTGTAATATTTGGTGTCAAACTAATTGGTGTCAACGGATCTTGACTCATTTTTGATATATTAATTAAACATATTTTTTGTTACCATGGTAGTTTTGTCATTTATATAGTAGTATAATTTAATGTTAATGTCTTTTGCTACATTGGCCAAGATTTCAAGGTTCATTTATATATAATTGTTTCACGAGGTTCATTTGGCCATCTAAATTTGGTCAATATTCATCTTATTTAGGATGGTAATGGGTAGGGTACTATAGTCTCCATCTTCATATTTAATTTTTGCAGTTTGAAAAAATATTTGTATATCTATCCCTATACTCGTATGAGTGACAATCTTTGTTCTCGTCTCCTTACACTATGGGTACCTAAGTACCCATACTCATACCCGTTATCCGTATTTTTGTTAAAATAAATCGATCAATTATAAAATATGATATCAATTTAATATAATTAATTTTTTTTTAAAGATTTTAATGTTGACTCATGAAAATTATAAACAAAATTTTTAGTAATATTATGGTAAATTTCATTTCTCAGTTGACATATTTACATTATGTTATAAATAAACGTTTTTATTAAAAATGCGTAATAGTATAATTATGTTGTATTTTTTAAAATTTATTTAAATATATTATTATATAATTTTTTTTTGAAAATCAAATAATATAATTAAAAAAAATAAATATATACTACATGGGTATGAGGCAGGGTTGGTACTAAGATACTGTACCCGCACTCATACCCGTTCAATTTTGCGGGTAATTACCCATATCCATGTCCGTATTCAAAATGTTGATTTTTATCCTATCCATTGTAAGCATTTTTTGTGGGCACCCACTGAGTATGGGTCAAATTATTATCCATAATCTTATCATATCATTATGAAATGTGTAAAAAAAACAAGTGCAGCATCTAAATTTGATGGTATATATACATCTTAACAGGATACAATAAATAGTATTATATCTTATTTATTACATATATAAAATAAATGTTTATGTACTTATTCTATCATATCTTATGCTTGCTTTGAATTTCATATTCTATTTAATCTTATTTGTTACATATATGAATTAAATGTTTATAAGTTTTTATTTTTTTATTTAATTTTCATCTGACTGCATTCTGACAAGTGCACCAGTCTGTCGTCGAGTAATAATTCACACTCTAGGTGTCTAGAATGAGTTTGTATCCACAGGGATCGTGTCAAAGCTTCGTTAGCGTTATTTAAGTTCGTTGGTTTTGCATTCGCTTTGGTTTTTGGAAAAAGGTTTTTATAAAAATAGCGAAATGCTTGCGGAAAAATAAAGACAGTGATTCAGAAACATAGAGGATAAGTATGGTGGTTGAACTCACTCTCTTCTTCATATTTGGCATGAACGGTGTATAACATAGTTAATCAGATTATTATTCGGCGGTGACTTTATCCTTGTTGTGGTAATACCTTACTATTACCCTATGTATATTGAGGTTTCCCTACGTTAATAACTAAGGTACCTACGAGAGTCTAACCTCGATGTCTCACATACCCTAATTACTAGGTGAGTTGTTCATTATACATGCATTATTACCTTCACCCATCCAATGCCTCTAGGTCCTAGTTTCGGGCTGTCCAGCTTCTAAGTACTCAGTTCACACCTAGTTCCCGATTCCTCCTCTAATTGCTCAGTTCACAACTAGTTCAGGACGTTACCGTCTCTATTCACCTAGCATATTTACTGCTAGTTCCGGACAAATATTAAAGCAACCTTAATATACATACTAAAGCTAACCTTAACATCTATTCTATGGGCGCTCCCGCTTGTCCGGCCAGATTACGAGAATGCGTTATTAAAGTGCAAGAAAGTAAATAACAAATATAATACTGAATAACGATTTATTATAATTTTGACTCAATCACAGACTCCAAATATTCATAGGGGAGTTCATCTTCTCAACCACAACCTAAGGCATCTATTACAAAAGACTTACATAATTTAAATTACAAAACAATAATCTAAATATAAAAGTCTAAAAAAAATATACCTTGCTGAGATAACTTTCCCGTAAGGGGAGAAAGCTATGCCCTTAGAGCTCCTCTGAACACCTCTAGTATAGTAGAGAATGTTCTACTATTTCTTAATGAAAAATAATGAGGAATTGGAGCTCTATTTATAGTTTTCGTAATGGCCCTCAGCAAGCCATCGTGCTGCGATGGGTCCATCGTAGCACGATGGGAAGATTCAGTTCAAAATTATAACTGATCTTGTGCGTTTCATCAGCTTGGTCGCCAAGTAAAGCCATCGTACTACGATGAGGGCCATCATAGCACGATGAACAGATTTTCTTCTGTTGATGTCTTGGTGAGCAAGTAGCTTCCATCGTGGCACGATGGAAACCATCGTGGCACGATGAACAACACAAATCTTCACATTTTTTTCCTTTTTCTTGTATTTTTTGCTTTGTCTTGATGATTTTCCTTGATTCTGTAGGTTTTCCTTCGTATTTGGGTCTGTCTTGGTCAATTTATCACTAACAATATTACCTAAAATACTATAGAAATTCCTGTCGTCATCATCCATGTTTTTTATTATTTTTATTTATATGCACTTAATTATTTTACCTCTTTTTTTATACTCACAATAATTACTATGATAAAACATAAAGAAATTTTCGGGTTAATAATGTTTTTGGCCCTTGCCATTTGGGTGAATTTTGTTTTACCCTATGTAATTTTTTCTTTGTTGCATTTTCACCTCTTTAATTTGAAGTCCCTCATTACACATGTTGATATATGACTGTAAGTTTTGATGACGAGACTTACTTACATATTAAATTACTTTTATTTATTTATTTTTAATTCCACCTGAATATTTCATCACTAAATAAATTTGTAATAAATAATAAAACAATTTAAAAACACAATAAAATGAAATCTCCATGATATGTTGGGAAGCCATCTTTCTCCTTCGAACACATTCTTTCTTTCTCCATGTATATTAAAAATAATTAGTATGTTAGCTCGTGTCAAGTACGGGATAATTTTCTTTTTTAATATTATTTATGTGTTTGTTTGAAAAGGGATAATTTTTTTTAATATTATTTATGTGTTTGTTTTGAAATATTATTTGAGTAATTTGGTTTAAAATATTATGATAAAATTGAGATAGTTTTTGAATTATATAGGTTTAATGATGTTACAGGAAATAGCGAGATGAAGAGTATTCATTCGCTTCCCGTTCTACACTAATAGAAGATTTTTTTTCTCTCATCTTCATCCATGGGACTATATAGAGGCTCTATAAATATAAAATAATTATAAACTTCATGACCTTACGAATTTTTGGGAGCATATTTTTCTATAAAATTAAAATGTACCAAGATTCTTTGAATGCAATAAATTCCATCAAGGACGGTTGTCTGCTAAATCATCTCCAATCGACTCTATTTTTTTTAAAGGTTGTATATGTCCTTTTTCATTTTATATTATTTAGAAGGTTGTCTATATTTTTTTTTGCAAATGTCTATGAGATTAATTTTCTTTAGTTTATTTGAGTATGAAAATACAATATATATTTTAGAATGTTAGATGAGCATAGTGGGATGTGAAGTACTCCCTCGTTCCCCGTTCAACAATGTTGATAGATTCGCTTTCTCTCTCTTCTCTCTCTCTCTCTCTCTCTCTCTCTCTCTCTCTCTTCTCTCTCTCTCTCTCTCTCTCTCTCTCTCTCTCTCTCTCTGTCTCCATCTCCCACGACTCTGTAGGGACTTCATCAACATAAAATAATTGTAAATTATATACTCCCTCCGGTCCTTTTTATAAGAGAAATTCACATTTTAGATTCATTGAGTAATTGATGTATTTGGTCTATATTATAGACCAAATACATTAATTATTGAATGAATCTAAAAAGTCAACCGTCTCTTATAAAAAGGACCGAAGGAAGTATTATTTTTCAAATGAATATTAACATACTTTGAATCTGATCATATTCTTAGACTTTACTTGTCACTGTAACACAAAAAAGTAATCTTCACGAGTGAGCGTTAAACGGGAAAAAATCTATGTGTAAATCTCCACTCACATTGATAAATTAACATCCCTGAAAAGACTTGAACGGAAGTTTATGGAAAGTTTAAAATTGGAATTATAAAAAAATTCCAAAGATTATAAAAAACTAAAATTATATTAAATTATTTTAGGTTTTCCATAGATTCGTCATCTGAAGGAAATTCTAATGAAAATGTGACAGACACAAAATATAAATAACTCCAGCATTTAGAATTCAAATTTCATTATTCAAGGTGCATTTTTAATAGTGGAGGTGAAAAGTGTTACACGTTTTCCATTCTACACCAATCATAAATTCTCTCTCTCTCTCTCTCTCTCTCTCTATCAGGGCCGGTTATGGCCACGTGCAGTCAGTGCTATACCACTGGGCCTCACAATTTATGGGGCCTCAAAATTTTTTTAGCCCATCATATGAAAAATAGATCAAGTATTATTCGATGATAGAAAATCTCAAGAAATTGAAGTTGGCCAAGTGGAGCGCGTCTTGATCCTTTAGCTGCGTGGACAGTATCCATTCATTTAATTAAGATAATAGAAAATGTAAGAACAGTATCCATTCATTTAAACATTACATTGCATAAATTATTTCAAAATTGTGTTTCTTTTTATGAAATACAGTAATATTTATTTTTTTCTATAACTTATCAATAACTTCACTACTTTATTTTATTTTATTTTTAAAAAAACTACATTTTATTATTTTTTTGAAAATGAAGAATTAATTTCTAATATTAAGTTGCAATTTTTATTAAAAATACTATCAATTTTTAATGATATTAGCTTGAAGGTGTATTTTGTTATTATTGATTTGAAAGTGATTATTTTTTTACATTATTGATGTTGTTTGTATTTTAAATAAAAGATTACTCTTTTTTAAAAATTATCGGTTCATTTTTGAATAATATATCGCTTAAATTTTTATTTATCGGTTCATTTTCAACATTGTGGAATGACCTTTTAGCTTTCCACAATGTTGAAAATGAACCGATAAATAAAATAATTACACAATGTTGAGGTCCTCTGGTGGTCGGGGAGTTGTTTTAGGAGTTTGTTGTTTTGGTGTTTACATTGGTGTTCCGCATATATACGGCGCCTTTGTCTTGTAGCTCTTCTTTAATGATCTTTGTTCTTCTTGTGCGAAGATCAGTTAGTTATATATATTATATTTGCTGTTCAAAAAAAAAATCCTCCCTTTGATTCCAGTGATGCATGTTTTGGAGAAAAAATATTAGGCATGGCTCAGTTGAAACATGGAACAAACGAGTAACAAAGATAAACGGCAAATTCGAAAATTCAGTTGCACACAAAATGAAAAATTACTCAGCTATCCAACATTTTAAATTAATTAAACTAATAAAGAGAGAGTATTTTTGTCCGACTAAAAAAAATGTGCATTGCTAATTTACACCTTTATATTTTTAAGTGGGTGGAAAATGGGCCGGGTTAGGTGGGTGGGGACGTAAAAACTCCACACGGGCCAAACCATGATTGAAGAAACGAGGCCCACTTCGACCAAATCTCAAGCTTCAGTTTTTACAAGTCCATTTTAGTCGGTTCGGTGGGTGAGCGATTGAGTTAACACAGATTTAACCCAATTTTTTTTTTTTTTTTTGTAGAAGTTTACATAATAGGAGGAAAAGTTTCAAGTGAACCATTTTAAAGCATCAGGCTATCTACAAATTTTCCTTTTTTTTTTGACAAAATAAACGATATTCATTCATTCAAATGGATAAAGTACATCGATGTAATACAAATTCATAATCGCTAAAAATAAAAAAGAATAAATTTGCGAAAAAACTCACAACATCCATGTTAATAGCATAAAATGACAAATTACATATGCCTACAAATATGACTATATATTGAAGTGTCCGGAATATCCGTGCCTCCGGATCTGTAGCGTTGATGACACCAAAGTCGACATTGATTGGATCTGCACTATAGTCTATATCGGAACTACTCCTTCAACCTAATTTAAGACATATTTAATTTAAAACCTTAAATTAAGACATATTTAATTTGTATAATATGTTATATGTGATTATTTGTTGCAGATGTTTTTTATTGCTTTCAAGATGAATTGTGTAATAAAAAGAAAGACCAACATGTTGAAGGAATGTTATCATTGTATGAAGCCTCCTTTTATTCGTTTGAAGATGAAACTATATTGGATGAAGCAAGAGATTTCACTTCCAAGTTTCTCAAAGAATATTTGAACCAAAATGGAGATAACCTTTTGTCACTTCAAATAAGTCATGCTTTGGAGCTTCCACTAAATTGGAGAATTTCTCGATCAGAAGCTCGTTGGTTCATTGAGATATATGAAACACAACCAAATAATATTGATGTCTTACTTCAATTTGCTAAATTAGATTTCAACATTCTTCAAAGCATCTACCAAGAAGATCTGAAGTATTCGTCAAGGTAATAAAACAATTATTATTTTGAGTCATCTAAGACCATGTACAATGAGCCTGTTGAATCTAGTTTCAACACCCTAAAAATCTTGCAATGGTGGAGTTGAATTTGAGCTGGAAGAGAGAGATGTTGAATAAATTCAACAGGTTGAAAACTGACGTGTGGCAGCTTGTTATTGGTCGTCCAAATTTTTATCTCATTTTATCTTTAAACTCAATTATTTCATTGCAAATTAATTTTTTATTTTTTTATTTTTATACCAAATTCATGATTTTTTTTCTCTATAAATAGAGACTTGGTTCATTTGATTTGGACACAGAAAAAAATCACATTTTTCACTCTCTTAATCTTATTATTATCTTTCTAATCGGAAGTTTAATTTAATTTTAATCGATAATTTTAATTTTAATTTTAATTTTAATCGATGATTAGTATCGTATAATTTTAATTTAATTTTAATCGATAATTGTATTTTTATGTAATCATAAAAATAAAAATAAAAATTTAAATAAGAATATAAAAGAAAGAGTGGTGGGGTAGGGTGTTGAATAAAAACCATTGGAGAGGATAAAAGTTGAATGAGTGTTGAATGAGTAGGTGGAAGAAAGAGAAAATGATGTGGAGGATGTTGAATTAGAAAACCATTGCACATGGTCTAAAGTAATAGTTCCTTGATAAATCCGAGTTTGTTAATTACTCGTATCACAATATCAATTTACAAGTCATTTATGATTAAGTTTGTTTAATTTTTTTATATTATCTTAAAGCTTAATTCTACTTTTATATTATTATCCATAAGACTTAAAGTTTGTTTATCTATTACACACTTTCTTTTGAATAACAGATATATATATATATATATATATATATATATATATATATATAAATAATAAAAGAGTATGAGGAATACTCTACCCAACCCTTATAAGGAGAAAAAAATATATAAAATAAACCCCTACAACAAAAAGAAATAAATAACAAGGAAAACAAATTAAAAGCCTAAAACAAACCTTAGCAAGAAACACAGCAATAAATTTGCTATACTTCTTAAAGTCTGGTGGTATTGGTTTGGGACTAAGAAGTATGCTCCTCCTTAAGATTTCAGGTTTGATTCTCTCTGGTGCCAATCTGAATGAGCTAATTTAACACCAAGTTTTCTATTTGTAGATTTTTAATTAATTTCAAAAAGGTGGTGGAAAATGTAATATAACAACAACCATTGAATGAGGAACTTCTAACACACTACTACTACTATGAACTGACAAATATAATGACCAATTTACACCAATATACACTACCAATTAAGCACCAATCCATCAATTAATTTAACTATTATGTCAATCCACATAATAGTTAAATTAATTGGCCTGAATTTTCTAATAGTGGCTGAAAATGACACTAGTTTCTATAAGTACCAAAGGAGAGTTTATGACGGAAAGTGAACAATTCATGCACATGTATTATTATAATCACATGTACAAATAAACATGTACAAATATCCCTAGGAAAAGATTAAAATTATATACAGAAATTGAAAAAAATAAATTAAGATTCGACTCAAATTTTGACATACTTAACACTTAACAACTAGAATTAAAGACAAACTTAAGCTAAATCTATTCTGCATATATATAGATTATCAATGTTATCATAAGTTCATGAATTTGTCTCTGCCACAATATAAAAGACTAGATCAATACAAAAGTTCTTGTCACGCCGCATTGGAATTGAACTACTACAAAATAAAGCCAAATAAAACAGGTGAGAAATATACAGACATGTCAATGTTGAATCGGCTAAGATATGAAATCCAATCCAATCCAATCAAATCATTAACTAGATCAGATCTTAACTCAAATTCAACAAGTATAAATTATCAACAACAACAACTATAAAAAATCAATTGATTGTTTTCAAAAGGATTGGTTTTGCCATCTAGAAAGGATTAGCGGGCAGTTTATTGTCTGTTTACCTTTCGCTTATGTGTAATTATTATATATTAATATAAAGTTTATAATTAAAAAAATATTGATCGTTTGTTTGCTTTACACAAAAGTTCTTGATTGTCATTGTTATTTAGGTGGCATTTAACATGCACAAGTATTAAACTTGTGCACCATGCACAACACTAGATCAACGGTTGGATTTCTCAGTTCCATTAAAACTTATCATGCTCCTCCCACATTAGATTAGATTGATTTTCCTTCCTTCCCTCCACCCCATTGCTCTTTCCTCTATCCATGGAAAAACCTTCAGTCCATGGAACAAACGTCAATTTTCTATCACTACGAGCCCCATCATCCAATCATGGAAAAGGACAAAAACAAAAGTGTTATCATCATCCTCCACTCATCTTGTTCATAAATTTATGAAAGAAACAAACATCAAATTTCTTCATCTTGTTCTCTCTTCTCCTTCTTCGTGTTCATCACCATCTTTCTAGACCTTCATCTTCTTCTTGTAGAGCTTTATCATCTTCATAGAAAAATTCCAGAAAATCAAAAATCTAAATCTAAAAATTTTCATTCCTTAAACAAAACCCAAAACCTCAAAAAAATTTAACATGGAAAATAAAAAATGAATAAAAGTTTGGATCTTTATGAAGCAAATTCTTGAAAATTAAACCCTGAAAACACAATTTATAAATATTGAAATATGGAAAACCTCATAAGGTTATTACACTTTGTCTTTTATTTCATAACACAACAAGTCATGGTTTTATTTGTACTTCAATTCCATCAAGAACAAGAAAGTCTCAAACTAAATCCTCAGACCCGTGAAATAATTCTCCTTCCACTGTCTTTGATTTTTCTTTGACAAATTTCGTTTTTCTTTTTTCAAAAATTTAGTTTGATATTAATATTGAAGTTGTTTATTTGAATAGCAGTGAAGAATCCATAAATTTATGAAGAATGGAACTATTGGTTGACATCAGCGCCGATACTGATAAAAAATCTTACAGATCTAAGAAAGCTTATGGAAAAAAATTTGGGTTTAATTTCCAGAAATTTCCTTCATTTTTTTTTTCTTTGTTTTGATTTTGATTATTTTTGGGTTATGCTTAAAGAATGAAAATTTTTATTTTTGATTTTCTGGATTTCTTTTTGAAGATTATGAAGGTCATTGAACATGGTTATGAACATCAAGAAGGAAAAAAATTAGTTGACAGAAGTGATTGGTTAGATCTAGTGTGAGAGACACATGATAAGATATAGTGTAACGGCAAGATCTGATAGTTGATCTAAAGTTGTGCATGGTGCACAAGTTTAAGACTTGTGCATGTTAAATGCCACCTGTTATTTATTCTACTTTGTCTTTTTAACTCACTTTTTGCAGGAGTTCTATATCTTTAAAAATTTCAAATGTTATCATTACATTGAAATAAATAACTTAGTTTTTTGCCAATAACTTCTACTAATGCTTAAATATTTTGCTCTTTTTAAGATGGTGGAAAAGAACTGTTATTGGAGAAAAGTTGGCCTTTGTTAGGGATAGGTTGGTTGAGAGCTTTGTTTGGAATGTGGGAATGAATTTCAAGCCGGAGTTTGGAAATTTTCGAAAAGTTATTGCAATGGTCAATGCCTTTATTACCATAATTGATGACATTTATGATGTGCATGGTACCTTGGAAGAATTAGAGCTCTTCACAAAAGCAATTGACAGGTTGGAATTATTCAATAGGGTGTTCAATATATACAATATATTGACACACTTTATATTTTTCACACACACATGATTTACTCCCATCTAATACTATCCTTTGCATTTTGACTAAAACTCTCACCATCTTTTTAAAAACACTAGTACTTCAATAAAGGATATTATTCTAACTTGGTTTTTTGCTTGAAAATTCTTTTTTTCTCATCATCTTGTTTGAAAAATCTCTCAATCTTTGTAAAAACACTACTTTAATATCATTAGTATGGACTTTCAAATTAAAACAATATCTAATTTTATCATCAATGGTACCATAGTTTTAAATTGCAGTCTACAACTGCAATTTAAAAACCCCAAATTCCAAAATTAAAATTTATCTTTGCGGTATTGCACTGTAATCTCACTATAAAATTAAAATTTCAAAACCCCAAATTCTAAAATATTTCATATATTTTAAGAAAATTTACTTTTAACAGTCTCTCAACTTTGTATTTCAAATATGTTCCAATCAATATTTATGGAGGAAATTGAGATTCTACCAATGTGGTTAAATAGTGTAGTAATACGGTGGTATCACTTAGTATAATTATGAAAGTTAAAATTATATCACCCTGCTTTAGGTACAATGCGAAATGCACATCACAACAACCGCGGCCGCATCCGTGATTTAAAACCATATTGACCCATACTTTTTGTTTTTAAAAATGTGGCATGTTTAAAACAAATCATATCTATTAATTGGTATGAAACTTATATTTATAGTTTTCGTTTTCTTTTAAAACGTGATTATAGTATGTTTGAGAGAAATAAACTTTCTATATACTAAACATAAACTATATTAATTCATTAAAATTGATAGTGTTTATTAATTAATATTTTGCTTGTGATTCTAGATGGGGTCTAAATGCCATGGATTCTCTTCCATACTATATGAAAATATCCTACCATGCACTCTATAACTTTGTGAGTGAAGTTTCATTTGAAATATTGAAGGAAACTGGCTACTCTATCACTCCATACATTAAGAAAGCGGTAATTAAACAAAATATTTTTGTTCAATATCCCTCTTAATCATATTTAGACGTAAATATGATATTATTGTGCTTATTAATAGTGGACAGATCTATGTAAAGCATATTATTTAATTGAAGCAAAATGGTACCATAGTGGATATACTCCAACCTTTGAAGAATACCTAGAGAATGCATGGATATCGATAAGTCTAAATGTTGTGCTTACTCATGCTTACTTTGTGATTCCACACTCATTCAAAACCGAAGATTTGGTTCATTTACAAGAAAAGTCCGATATAATTCGAGTTTCAGCAATGTTGTTATGCCTTGCTAATGACCTCGGAACATATAAAGTATGTTGTCAAATTAAGTATTGTTCCTTATTTATTTATTATGAATTTAATTTGGTTATAATTTTGCTTTCACTTATAAAATTAAAAGATAGTTAAAAAAATTTGTAGTTCCTACATAAACTTATTAAAATTGTTAAGTGTACAAATGAGTAGACTTAACTTAAGAGCTTTTGAATTCATTTTATTGAAATTGGATGGTTTTATTAGGTGTTTTGAATGTAAAATGTATAAACTTATTAGTAAAACTAAAATACATCATGCAAATTGAAATCAAAATCCCACATCAATTTTTTTTTTTGAATAAAACATCCCACATCACTTATACAAACTAAAAATTGAATCAAACCTTCAATTTTCACTAACTTTTTATTTTTTTTTAGCGTGAAAATGAAACAGGTGATATTCCAAAGTCAGTTCAATGTTACATGAATGAAACTAGAGCTTCTGAAGAAGAGGCTTGTGAGTATGTAAAGTCCATGATGTGTACATTGTGGAAGATGAATAAAGAAGCTCGTACTTCATCTTTCTCTCAAAGTTTTATAGATACTGCCATAAATTTTGATAGAATGGCATTGTTAATGTACCAGCATGGAGATGGACATACCAGTCAAGATGCTGCAATTCAGAATCGTATAGAATCATTAATTTGGAAGCCCATTAATGGTTAAGTTATATATTGTCTGCATGTTGCCCCATAAGTAGTATTTCTTATGCTCCTTACTCTTTGGTACCGTTTGTATCCCTCCTTTTTTTTTTTGGTACAATTTGTATCCCTCCTTTTAATTCTTTATATATAATATATTTTTCCGTTAATAAAAACTTATGCCTATTAAGTTTAAAAAGAGTGATATCTAATGGGTCTGTGTAACATCTCGACCTTAATTAATAAAAATAATATTAATTAGAGGTAATTATTGGAGTCTAATTGAAAATAATTCTATTTAATAGAAAATGGAAATTTTAATTTAAGTTGGGAAATTGTTAAGAGTCCCACATGGAGTATTTCAATGTGCTCAATATGGTACTTAAGCCATGAGGCTCTCGCACCTATTGAACTAGTCTTTTGAGTTGGTTCTCGTCATGTGCTTAAGTCCTAACTCTTAACAGAAATGGCACAATTGTGAATTCAAGACAAGTTGGAGGGCAAGGAGATATATGGTCCAATGACTTAAATACTTTTTATGAGTGGAAAAGGAGAGATGAAATTCATTTTTCCTTTCCTTTCCTTCCTTCCTTGTAACCGTGTGTCGCGGCGCAAAAAATATCAACGGAGTCGCCACCGATCTTTATTTATCCCAAAAGAGGAAAAAGGAAATATCCAAAAAATCAGAAGTTGGTTACGCGAGGGGAATGTGTTAGCACCCCTCGCATCCGTTGTATTCAACGGGGACCATTCAGGCGGTTAAGGTTTGGCCTGTGCTTAGATTCAAATTAACTAATCAAATGTCGGCTTAGTTTTCTACTCCATTATTAATTAAACAAAAAAGATTTTCTTTTTAGGGGATAGCGTTTATTTTGCGATAGGAGGCTTAAACTTATCTGTACCAAAGGAATGGATAAAACACATACCCATTTTAGAAAAAGGTGTTGTTAATGAACGAGCTTATGTCGCATTCCGCCGATACAACAACTGCTTGTGTACTCTCATAAGAGGTTTAAGCCTGTATGTATCGGAGGAATGAATAAAGCCTCCTCCATGTTTGTTCAAGAAAATAATTTGAGTGAGTTGGATTGATTTTAGCACTTTAGGATGAGGACGATTCAGTGTCACGAGTCATACGATAGAGGCCCAAACCATCTGGGGCGAGAAAGTCATACGTCAGACTCCCCCTTTTTCATCGTTTGTTTATTATGAAAAGTTTATTTAGGTTTATTCGAAAAAAAGAAACAATCCATTAAAAGGGAAAGGAAAAGAAGCGAAGGTGTAAGAGAGAGAAGAATACAACAATATAAGTGGCGAATAATAAATATGAGATATGCAATGTGTGAAGAAGATTTCCTTCTTGAACTTGGCTGGGTTTTGATGATAACAAACTCACATCCCAAAAAAAGAAAGCTTATTGAGGCTCAAGATGAGAAAACAAAATGAAGACAAAAAGTTAGACTTATTAATTAAATTATTTGTAAGTATGGTCTTTATCTTTGATTTATCAGTTTTAATAATTATATAACTTAGAATGCTCAGAAATTATTTTAAAAATTAATTACAAATAAATTTCTAAGTTAAATATAAAAGTCCATATGAAGCAAGCTTTTAAAATTATAAAAAGTTGATTTTTAAGAAAAGTTGTCTGTACTTTTTAAAGCGCTTCTTGTGTTCGACCGATTTAAAAAGTCTGTTGTTGTTTGCATTTTGAAAGAGTGCAACGATTGAAAATTTGAAAACAGAACTTTCTATAGCGCGTGTTCGTAACGACCGATGTAATAAGTCCTGGACAGAATGGTTTTTTCATGAACCATTGTGATTGTAAAAATGTAACTTTTTATTATAAGATTTTGTTGCCTTGCTTCATGGACATTTTCTAAAGCATCTATAAATATGTTTATATCATTACAATTAAAACAACTTTCATATTCTCAAAAATATTGATCAATGTCACTTTTCTCATAAACTTTCAAAGATCATTTTTGTGAAACATTGATTACATTTTCATATCCAAAAAGGTTTCTGAGCATTAAGTTATATTCATTTAAAAGTAATATTGATTTGATACAGCCATACATTATTATTCTTCAACACTTGTTTGTAAATTCTCATCATAATTTTGTTGAGAATTGTTGTTAAGATAGTGGTGTGCTATCTTGTGTTGTATGAGAATTTCACCATTGGATTTGGTGAAGATTCTTGTTGTTAAAGATAGTGGGGTTGCTATCTTGTATTGTATTAGGATTTTGTTAGTGAAGCCTGAGGGTAAGAGTGTCTTGTAACAAGAATTCTAATAATGGAAAACCTCTCACAAGGTGTGAGGGGACTGTAGTACCCTTAGGTTAGAAAGGAAACCAGTATAAACTTTTGTGTCTTTTCACTTTCCCTTCTCTCTTTTATTTTTCTACACATTGTTCATATATTCACCATAAACTTTCCGGAAAAATAAAAGAACCATAAACATCTCTAAAATAACCAAAAAAATCTAAGAGCATAATTCATCTCTCTTTTAGGTTGCACTCTCAAAATTACACAATGCGACTAAATAAACATGTATGCAATTACTTCATTTAATTAATGCATGAACAAGACAAATAAAATGAATGAAATTGATAATTAAATAAACATATGCATGAATGGGGCAAATAGAGTAAATGAATAAATAAATAAGCAAGTAAGTAAGTATCAATCAAATAAGTAACTAAATAGATAACTTAAGTAGCGAACAATGAAGAAATAATAAAGTAGAAGAATAAACTAAAAAGAAATGGGCAAAATAACTTATAAAAAATTAACACATAATTTTAAAATAAGTGCTCTAAGAAGATCACATTTATTAGCGCACTAAAAGTAGTTCAAACACTTAAAAAAGTGTTTGCCCAACTTAAGCACTTATTGAAATAAGCTAAAAGAAAATAAAAGGACTTAAAAGAAGAGCAACTAAATTACTAACTAGAAGGGGGTGCAAATCTGGAAGTAGGACTTATAAGTAGCACCCAACAGTTCTGGACACATTAGACACAAGACCCAAAACCCTTCTCATTCATACTCCCTCTAGTCTTGTATATAAGAAAATTTTCAAAAAAGCTATTCCTTTAAGAAAGTAGTTAAAATACATTAACCGAGGAGAAAAAACACATTATACCTTCTTGGAAAATGTAAAACATTGCATTTATTGGTTGAAATTGGAATAATGTCATAAAACTTAATAATTGAAGTAAACTTTTGCTTATATTTAAGACTTTAAATTTTTTTGTTTTGTTTCTTATATATGAGACCAGAGGGAGTACTAAACAAAGAAAAAAGAAAAGATAAAATAAAATAATTAAAAGGGGACAAGTGGGGGCCACACAGCTGCAAGCCAAAGAGGCTGCGCCACGTGACCTTGGAAGACCCTTCTTCCTCCCACATGACGAGACAGAAAAAGAAAACAACAATAAAAAAAGAAAGGCAAACGGAAAACGAAGACCGACAAAAGCTGACGCGTCAGGGAATGATTCCCATATTTCGGCGCCGTCAGAGACAGAAAAGGCACAGAAATCCGTGTCTGCCCATCATTAAAAATCAGAAAATGTTTCCTTAAGAAGAACGAAATAGAAAAAGCAGAAATAATAAATAATGGCACGTGGGGCCCTTGTTTTGAATCACCTTCTTTATGTTGAACCAGATGTTTGGACATATGCTTTGGCATCCGCTCTTTCTGTAGTGTAGAACGTTTTCGTACCTTAGCTGACTTCTGGTGCTTGTTCTGAGCAGGATGTTTGGTCATGTGGTCTGACATTTGTTTCCTCTGATGAACAGGATGATGAAGCGTGTGACCAGACTTCCTTTGCTTATGTTGAACCAAATGTTTAGGCATGTGGTCTGGTATCTGCTTCTTATGTAGTGCAGAACGTTGAGGAGTAATACCTGACTTCTGGTGCTGGGCAAGATGTTGGGACATCTGGTTTGACATTTGTTCCTGCGATTTCTTCTTTGGGGGAATTGTCTTCTTAGGAACAACCTTGAAATTTTTATTTATGTATTTATCAAACCTTAAACCCTTTTTGTCAGTAGGCCTCTTTCCAGCTTCAAGAAGTTATTCCAGCATGTCAGTCCCTTTGTTTAACATTCTCACAGATTTTATCATGTTTGTGAGTTTTGATTCCCACAAGGTGACTTCCTCCTTTAAGCCAGTAGCAGTGGATGACAGTGCTTCCTTTTCTTTAGCAAGTTTATCTATGAGCTTCTCTCGTCGTTCTATGATTTGACAAGATTGTCTCCACTTGGCAGTTAGGGGTTTGTGTGCCTCAGCCAAATCTTCATCTAGAAGATCTTCACTGCTAGAGTCACTAGTAGTTTCGAGTAATCCAGAGAATGCTTTGTTGGTTGTTTCTCCTTCACTTTCTTCTTCAGAATCATACAATGTGATTGTCATTCCCTTCTTCTGTTTCTTAAGAAAGGTGAGACATTCAGATTTTATAAGCCCAAATCCTTCACATTCAAAGCACCTTACCTCTTTATCTAGCTCAGAGTTGTTGTCCTCCTTTGGCTTGCCCTGTGACCTGATGTTGGATGTCTTGTCTGGGACATTTGTCTTCCATCTAGCCTGAATTTTGTTCAAAGATTTATTAAACTTTTTGCTGATAAGGGCTATAGCTTCTGATAAATGATCTTCAGAAGGACTTTCCTCAGATGTAAATGCCAAATTTTTGAGCTTCTTCTTAGGTTTATCATCAAAAGACATCTCAAAAGTTTGTAGTGAACCAATTAGTTCATCCACTTTTATAGAGCTTAAGTCTTGAGATTCTTCTATGGCAGTTACCTTCATACTGAATCTTTTAGGGAGTGATCTAAGGATTTTTCTAGCTAGTTTCTTTTCAGACATCTTCTCTCCCAAAGCGAAGGATGAGTTGCCTATATCACGAAGCATTGCGTTGAATTCTGATATAGTTTCATCTTCATCCATCTTTAAGTTTTCAAACTTAGTGGTGAGAAGTTGTAGCTTAGACATACGAACCTTAGAAGTTCCTTCATGTGCAGTTTGGAGAATCTCCCATGCTTGCTTGGCTTCTGTGCATGTGTTGATCAGTTTGAACATATTTTTATCAGCACCATTGAATATTGCATTGAGAGCTTTAGAATTGCAAACAGATTTTGTTTCTTCTGCCTCACTCCAATCTACTTCTCCCTTTAGACTTGTGGTGCCATCTTCTGCAGTATTAATTGGATGAGTCCATCCTTTTGCAACTGCTCTCCATGCTCTACTATCCATGGATTTGAGAAAGGCCACCATGCATGCTTTCTAGTAGTCATAGGTAGATCCATCCAATATTGGTGGTCTGTTGATTGATCCTCCATCTTTGTCCATGTTGAACAAAATTTATCTCCCTGGAGCTCACCCAGCAGGTTAGGGTGCCTGCTCTGATGCCAATTGAAATTCTGTTCTCTGACAGGACAAATGTCTTACACAATGTCTGGGACAATTGTGTAATTGACCAGATGTCTCAGACAAGTGGTTAGACAACTGGTACGCTGGATCAATGCTAACTATGTTTAAAAGTACTGAAGTAAATAGAAAGAAATAAACAACACGAGTAATTGTTTAACAAGTTCAGTGCAAATCACACCTAATATGGGGATACCAATCTAGGAAAGGAAAACCACTAATACGAATTAGTACTTAGTCTTACAACGTACATATCAAAACCCATTGACATGTATGCCTTTTATTAATCCTAGTGATCTTCTACCCAAGGGCTAACTCCCCCTGAATATGAGTTACTGCTCACCTCCCTCTAATCACTAACCCAGTGATCGTAACTTTACCTTGTTGTTTATAAAACACTATATTGAATTCCTCATTCAACAAGTAGATAACCTAGCAATTAAATACCTAGAAACTAAACTTCAATCACCGGTTTGATCTTGCGCAGTAGGCACAAGTCTTTGACTCACAATCTTCAGTTATTGCGGTACTTTTCACTTTAGCTTTGAGTCTCTATTTATAGATGTGCAGCTTCTCTTGATTGTAGAGATTTTGAGATGCAAATCGATAAGGATTTCTTTATTAAAACAAACTCTGTTTTAAAAACATACTCCACAAGATAAAGATTCAATTTGAACTTTATCTAATTTAATTAAGATACAAATTGTATCTTAACATACAAGATTGATAACAAACTTGTTATTCAATCTTAGATCGGCTCTCATTTGAAGATTCGCGCTTGTAACAGGTTTTTGAAAGATACGCGCGCTAATAGATATATTTGAATCTTCATCAAGCTGTTCTGGGTCAAGATGTCCTACACAGATGTTTAGGATATCTTGGTTTAACATGTTGCTTGAACATGTTCTTTACCCAGTAACAAGATGTCTGGCACATCTTTGTACAACATGTTGCATCCACACATCTAAGATTACCATTAGTTGATGCAGGTTGTTTTAGCCTTATGATTTAGCCAATCTAATGGGAACAACAATCTCCCCCTTTGGCAAATTATGGCTAAAACAACCACTTACAAACGTGCACTCTTTAGTCTTCAATCTTCCAATTCTTCAATCTTCAAATTGAGCTTTGATGATGCAACCTTATTCTGGGATCTTTTTGTTTCTTCAAGTCTTCTTTGATCTTCAAAATCTTGTGTGTCTTCTTATGTGATGGATTGTCTTCAATTCTTCTTTAGTGCGTGAGATAGTCTTAGTCTTGTCTTCATTGCAATCCATTACATAAAATTTCTAAGTACTAAACAACCTAGTAACCTAGTAAACCATAGTCTTGTGTGCAGCGGAAGTACTTAATTAGAGTGATCAAGACTCATAAGACTTTAGAGGTTCAAACTCTAAGCATTCAAAGATGCTCTAGACATACACTCTAAGCATTTCAAAGATGCTCTAGACAAACACTCTAAGCATTTAAATATGCTCTAATTCATCCAAAGCAAGAAAAACTTGCACATCTTTTGCTATCATGTCCTATTAACACTACTCCCCCTTTTTACCATAATTTGGCACGGGTGAAAATACGATTTTAATCAAAGGACAAGATACAAAATTCAAGCACATATAAGTGCAGGATGATAAGCCAAGCATGTCTAAGACATATGATCTAGTCGATGAGTTATAATATTTTATTATTTTGGAATTAATTGTTTTCTATTATTTACGCTTTAATTCCGTATTTCCAGCGTCTGGACGATATTGGGGAACGCTGTTAGGATTAGTCCCGAACAATAAATAATAGGGTCGCGACCGAGAGACAACAACATCTGACACTGCTGGAGACAGCTCGTAGAGACGGAAGCATCCGACACTGCTGGCGACAACCCGTCAACACTGAAATAGCCGACACTAGGAGTTAATGGTAAAGATTAGTTGAACGTTCATGACTACATATAGGTTGGCTTGACATATTAATTAGGGTACGTGACAACATGGATTAGGCCACCGTGGGTGCGCTAGTTAAATGCAGGTCAATAGTAACTTATAATGTATTTAGGGTAGTATAACTATATTGCCATAAAAGATAATTAATCGCCGAACAGTTAGAAGTTCTAAAAGAGTTGTATTATGTACCAGTTATCAAGCAGGAATAGGGGAGGGAGTTGATCTATCTAACCTACCTCACGCTTCTGAGTCACTATCTTTACTTTTCTGCACAAGCATTACGCTACTTTTTAAACAAAATCCTTTTCAAAAATCAAAGCGAATGCAAACTATTAAACTTAAATAAAACTAGTAGTTCATGGCACGATTCATGTGGATACGAACTCATTCTAGACACATAGAGTGTAAATAATACTCGACAACTGACTGGTTCACTTGCCAGACCGAAGTCACCGTTGCAGAGAGATAAGGTGTCAGCTGTGGATTGTACTATTTTTGTGTAGTGGAGATGATTTCTTTCCAAGGAAGGTAATTCCACTACCTCGTGTGTTTTGAATATTGCTCAACCATTTTGAGTAATAATAGTACAATAGTACAATTCTTACAAATGCTCCCTTTATGGATAAGGTTAACGTTGTAATCAAAAGAATATTCCTTTACTGAACGTGACAAAGTCTTTTATATGATTATTCTTCAATCATATGATCTTAACTGTCTGGTTCTGGAAGATGTACATTCCTTTTGTTTCAGTAGCTTCTGATGACTTGGTCTTCTGAACAATTTCTACTTCTGATGATCTTCAGATGCAGATAGCTTCATCTTTTGAGCGCTTCATCAGAACTTGAAACTTTAGCTTATGATGATCTTCTGGTGCTTTTCAGAGCTTCTTAGCTTGGCTTCTCTGCTTTTTGTTCATAGTGATCTTCTTAGGTTTTAACTTATAATTCTGCACACTAGAATAAATATTAGTAACACCAATTGTAATTTTAATACTTTGTTATCATCAAAATTCATTTCCACTAGGAAAGTATGGTTAGACCCACTTTAGTTCCAAGATTGTTCCTACTCTAGTGAATTAATACCTTGTGCTACAAGTAAACTAGTTTGACTCATTAATCTGTTTACTAGTTAATAGATTCGTTGTCTGACATATGTCATAAATCTGTCGGATACTGATTCAAGGAGTGTCGAAGCAAAAATGAAAACAATTTTTTGAAGACACATGTCTAGCTAACACATATCGTACAAGTGATGAACATCGGCGCTTGACATATATAGCATCGACTCACATAATTTTAAAGGTACTCGTGCTTCATAGGATTTATGGAATGAATATAATCTATAATTTGGTAGTACGTTGAAGGAGTATTTTTTTTTTACTAAATAAACCATTAGCAATACAAAATTTGCAAAAATAAAAATGATAAATCTGTGAACATGCAAATTTACAACATCTATATTAATGAAAAAAGATATTTGTACAACCAAAAAGTAGACAATTTTAGACAACTCTCTCTCTTATACTCTCATTATATTCTTACTCTCTCTCTCCTTCTCTCACTTTTAGGCGTACAAATAACACCGCTCATATTAATAACATAAAATGACAAATAACATAACTTCACGTTGATGACACCAGCTACATGTGATGGCTCTGAAGTAGTAAAATTTTAAGGCATATTTTATGTTAATAATTTTCTTTTTGGTTTTTAAAAGAAATTAAAAATTAAAATTAAAAGCATTATCATTTGGGGGACCCAATAAATTTTAAAGCCAACATCATCCACATAACTCATACGTTCAATCGTTCCACGTTATTTGGAAGCATATTGTTTCTTCGTATAGGACTAACAAACACGAGGGGAAATATTAAATAATAAATATTACTAGTATGTTAGCCCGTGCCGTGCACGGGATTATTTTCTTTTCTAATTTTATTCTTGTGTTTATTTTGATATATTATTTGAGTAATTTGGTTTAAAATTCTACAATAAAATTGAGATAGATTTTGCATGATATAGATTTAACGATGTTACCAAATAAAGCAAGATGAAGAGTATTACTTCGCTTCCCATTTTACACTATTATGAAATTAATTCTTTATCTTGTCTTCATTCCCGAAACTATATAGTGATCCTATAAATATAAAATAATTATAAATTTCATTCTCAAATAAAAATATATTCCGATTTTTCATGGCGCCCTTAAGATTTTTTGGGAGCGTACTCATAAAATAAAAATATACCATGATTTTTTTTATTATTTTTCATCTTCTGCTGACTCTTTATCGAAAATCTACATTAGATTCATTGTCAAACACGGGATAATTTTTATTTTTTTAATAATATTTATTTTCATATGTAATTTTTTTTAAGGTTATCTATGTCTTTTTTCATTTTATATTATTTATAAGGTTGTCTACGTTTTTTCAATTATCTATGAGATTGATTTCTTTTAGTTTATTTGAGTATGAAAGTATGATATATGTTTAAACTCAAGACTCTGTAGGAACTTTATCAACAAAAAATAATTGTAAATTCTATACTATTTTTTAAATGATTATTAACATATTTTGACCTTGTTCCTATTCTCAAATTTTTTCTTGTCACCGTACCACAAAGAAGCAATCTTCACGCGTGAGCATCAAATGGTAAAATCTATGTGTGAATCTCCACTCACATTGATAAATTTATATTCCTAAAAAATTTCGAACGAAGGTTTATGGAAAGTTTAAAATTTGAATTATAAAAAAATAGCATAAATTATAAAAAAAAAAAAAATTTAGATTTCCTATAAATTTCATCAGCCAAATGTAATCTAATGAAAGTGTGATGATACAAAATATGGAAAAACTGTGGTAGTCGAAATTCAAATTTTAATTAGTCAATCTGTATTTCTAATAGTGGGGTGGAAAGTGTTACCTGTTTCCCATTATATACCACCGAGAGATTCCCTCTCTCTCCCGTCTTCTTTGCAGGACTCTATAAGGACCCCATCAACAATAAAACAGTTGCTAATTCTATATTATTATTTTAATGAATATCAATAAAATTCTCGTGCTAAGTTATAACTATCTTCGACATACACTTTTCATCATGAGAATCACTTTTCATGATCGTGCTAAATAAAATTTTGATTAAGTGATTCCCGTGATAAAATATGAAAATATGGATAACCTCCATAGTCGAAATTTTAATAGTCTACTTTTTTCCAATTATCTATGAGATTGATTTCTTTTAGTTTATTTGAGTATGAAAGTATGATATATGTTTAAACCCAAGACTCTGTAGGGACTTTATCAACAAAAAATAATTGTAAATTCTATACTATTTTTTAAATGATTATTAACATATTTTGACCTTGTTCCTATTCTCAAATTTTTTCTTGTCACCGTACCACAAAGAAGCAATCTTCACGCGTGAGCATCAAATGGTAAAACCTATGTGTGAATCTCCACTTACATTGATAAATTCATATTCCTAAAAAATTTCGAACAAAGGTTTATGGAAAATTTAAAATTTGAATTATAAAAAAATAAAAAAAAATAAAAAAATATTTTAGATTTCCTATAAATTTCATCATCCAAATGTAATCTAATGAAAGCGTGATGAAACAAAATATGGAAAAACTGTTGTAGTCAAAATTCAAATTTTAATTAGTCAATCTGTATTTCTAATAGTGGGGTGGAAAGTGTGACTTGTTTCCCATTATATACCACTGAGAGATTCTCTCTCTCTCCCATCTTCGTTGCAGGACTCTATAAGGGTTCCATCAACAATAAAATAGTTGCTAATTCTATATTATTTTTTTAATGAATATCAATAAAATTCTAGTGTTAAGTTATAACTATCTTCTACATACACTTTTCATCATGGGGGGTCACTTTTTATGATCGTGCTAAATAAAATTTTGATTAAGTGATCCCCGTGATAAAATATGAAAATGTGGATAACACCCATAGTCGAAATTCAAATTTTAATTAGTCAATATGTATTTTTAATAGTCGGGTGGAAAGTTATCACCGTTTTCCATTCTAAAGATTTCTCTCTCTCTCTCTCTCTCTCTCTCTCTCTCTCTCCATGTCTCTCTATTTCTATCTCTCGTATCCGTTACATGGCTCTATAAGGGCTTCATCAACAAAAAATAGTTGTTAATTCTATAATTTTTTTTAATGAATATCAATTAAATTTTCGTGTTTAGTTTTTTCACTATGATCTACTTACACTTTTCATCATGGGGGTCATTTTCTTCGTGGTAGATAAAATTTTGAATAAGTTTTCCCCATGATAAAATATGAATTATGAAAATAAGGATAACTCCCGCAGTTTGTAATTCAAATTTTAATTTGTCAATATGTATTTTTAACAGTGGAATGGAAAATATTCACCGTTTCTCATTCTCCAACACTGAGAGATTTCTCTCTCTCTCTCTCTCTCTCTCAAAATCTTCTATTTTGTTTTTGTCCCTAATGAAGATAATTTTTTCTTCAAAATAAAATAAAATAAAATGTTTTTACGTAAAAAGAAAATATAAGTGTACAAATATGTCATAAGTTATTTTTTGGGTTCAATACTTAAAGTGATCTTATCCTTGAAAAAATTAGTGTACTTTCTTATTTCAATTTATGTCATAGTAATCTAAGTATGAGTGTTCTTTTATTTTACAAAATTAAAATATTAAAAATGTCTCAAGATAGTGTCGCACAAGTGGTAGATATTTGGGCCCCTTATTTGGTCCTAAGTTCGATCACTGACCAGTGCGTATGGAGAAGCATTTCTTGGGAGGGGTCAACCCCTTAAATGGATCTCAGTTACCTCGAGGAGATTAATCTTTGCAGTTGCGCGCGGATGATACTTTTGGTTTACAAAAAAAATTAAAATATATATATATATATATATATATATATATATATATATATATATATATATATTTGAGAGTTTCTTAAAAAATATAATATTTGTGAGAGTTTCAAAAATATTTTTTGTAAAAAAAAGAGTTTCCACAAAAATATACTCCCTCCGTTCCTTTTTGTTTGTTGTTTGAGAAAAAAAAGGTCAAATTATGAAAGTGTAATTTTGCACTTTAGTTTCTTATTATACCCTTATTTTTTGAATATATTATACTCTAATTTTAATCCAACAGAAAATTCCTATTTTTTTGCACACACTATACATGAAAAAGTTTAGTAAAAAAAAAATACAATAAAAAGATTATATGAAGAAGTTTAGTAAAAAAAAAAATATACAATAAAAAGATTATGTAAAATTTAGTCAATAAATTTTTTTTAGGAAGGAGGGTATAATAGACAAAATATAACCTTAAATTATCAAAACATCAAACAATTTGAAACAAATTTTCTTTTCTAAAACAACAAACAAAAAGGAACGGAGGGAGTATATATTTGAGAGAGTTTTCACAAAAAAAAATAAAATTGAGGGTTTCCAAACAAAAAATATATTTGAAAAAGAGTTTCTTAAAAAAAAAAATTTGAGATGCTCTAATTGGGATAGAAACAAAAAAAAAACAAAAAATAAGGTAGTTGTTCATAAAATATTATAAAAATTCAATTATTGTCGTCGGTGGGGTTCGAACAGCAGAGCTTAAGCTAGAAACTCCGCATAAGTATAATACGAAGTATTAGAGAAGCTCTAATTGAATGACACCTAAGCAATTTCTATCGAGAATGCACGAGAGAGTTCCGTGGGAATCTCGAAATGTATATAATAGAGATTTCACGAAAGATAATTCAAGTACTTGGTTGTTCTCAGCCGTACATAAATTATACATGAATTGAACCAACAAATTAAATAACTTTTCATATGTATATATTGTAATGTCTTTCCCTATACTTGAAACTATTCCATTTAGCTTTACCAAAAAAATGCTTTCTTCTTCTAAAAAAATGTTTTCTTCTCTAGCAATATGGAACCCCAATTTCCCTCGTATAACTCATTGCAAGGCATCATATAAGGATGCAAAAAATCATAGTAATCAAACAATTACTCGTCGATCTGCTAATTTTCAACCATCAATTTGGACCTATGATTATATCCAGTCATTAAGCAGTGAATATAAGGCATGATAATTTCTTTCTTCATTTATACAATTACAAGTCATAATCTCTATGAAAAATTAATGCTAAGACTAACCTTTTAAATAGTGCAGGATGTAACGTACATAGAGCAATCCTTAATCCTAAGGGAAGAAGTAAGGATGGTGCTTAACAAATTGGAAAATGAGGTTGATGAACTTGAGTTTATTGATGTATTGCAAAGGCTTGGAGTGGCTTATCATTTTACCAATGAAATAAGGAATATATTGGACAACATTTATAATAATGCACAAACATCCAAGTTGAAGAATAGTTTACATGCCACAGCAGTCAAGTTCAGACTCTTACGGCAATATGGTTATGATATATCTCCAGGTTATTGAATCTCTAACATATATGTTTCTCAAATTCAGTGTCGGCTCAAGGACTAAGCTACTCAACTAAGAGTTTTAGATTTCAAAATTTTGATAAGAAAATATCTCAAATTTTTAATTTATATATATATATATATATATATATATATATATATATATATATATAACATTTGAGTAATATTACACCGTTTAATAACGCTTTAACGAATACAAATTTTACAAAATTCACTGTTGGATTGAAAGTTTATATCATATAGATCATTCATGTTAACTTTTATAAAAATCTAAAATCATTTAATATGTTATTAAGACTGATCAAGATTAACAGATTCAATAAAAACGCATAAACAATCAACCTTACCAAGATATAATACCCATATTGGATGCGTTTGTTTAATTTTAAAAAATTGATTTTATTTAGAAAAAAATTTAAAAATTCATTTTTAGAGATTTTAAAATAAATCTAAAGCTACTTTCCGTTTGTTGAAAAGCTATTAAAAATACCTTGTCATTTTTGGGTTAAAAACAACTTTTTTTAGAAAATAAATTTTAGAAAAATCTATAATAAACCTTATCAAAAATTATAAAATAAATTTTTTCTTAAAAAAATTCAAAACAAACAAACCCATTAATTATCTAGCTTTTAGGAGGAAGTAAGTAGTTGAGTCTATGAACGATACAATAAAGATATGGAAAATGCTAACTAGTGCCCCCGGGGGCACTAGTTAAGGATACCTATTATAGTAATGTTACATTGGGAATTGTGTAGTCAACATTTATAAAGTATTAAAAGTGTTGTTTTCTATGCAGAATTTACCATTTTTGTATTCTTAATTAGTGCTTCCACTACAAGAAAACATGATATTATTGAGGGCCAAAAGCCTCCAAGAAGGGCTAAAATCCGTCAAAAAAGCACACATTATTGGCGGCCAGTGAACCCTCAATAAAACCTTCGTAGGTAACCATTCTTTGACAGCCCAAGACCCTCAATAATATTCTTGGTGGCCTGCAGCCCTCAATAATGCTTGGTCAACTGACAAACGCGTTCTTGATGACCTGTGGCCCTCAATAATGTATTGTCAACTGACAAACGCATTCTTGACGGCCTGCAACCCTCAATAATGCTTCGTGAATATTTTTTAAAAAATAATTTAATTATTTAAAAATCAGAAATTTTGATTTTTAAATAATCAAATTATTAAATTATTTTAAAATAGAAATTGTTTTTTAAATAATTAATTTTCTAAAATATTTTTCTAACATATATCTCTATTCTTTAAATATCAAATTTGCTTTATCTTAAAATAGATTTTACTATTCTTTTTAACTTAAAAACAATATATAGCAATAATTAAAAAAAAAATGATTTTTCTCTACTCTTTTAAGTTTAAAGGTTTTTACTTCAAACTAATATTTCTCTTTTCCTTAAAACTAACATTTTTCTTAAATATTTTATTAACATATTTCTCTATTCTTTAGAAGGAAAAAACTTGAAAAGTATGAAAAAAAATTCAAAGATAGAAGAATATGAATTTTTAGAGAGAAGTTAGAGAAGTTTAGAGTGAGAATGAAAGTGTAAAAATGAATTGAAGTTAGATTAATATATAGAGGAGAAGAGGGAAACATCAGTTTGAATTTCTCCATCCATATAATTATTGGCGGCCTTGGACCCTCAATAATGCATACATTATTGGCGGCCTATGACCTTCAATAAAGTGTTTGTCAGATTTTTGAAAAATTGTGCCACTTTTTGGCGGCTCAGGGCCCTCAATAACGCATTTGTCAGACTTTTTAAAAATTGTGCCACTTCTTAGCGCCAAATGGCCCTCAATAACGTATTTTGTAACTTATTAAGGGCTTCAAGACCTCAATAATTTATGGAGGGCTTAAGGCCTTCAAAAAATTCCGTCAACAATACAAGGTTTTCTTGTAGTGTTCCGGGGCACTAGTTAGCATGACCATAAAGATATCGATAATTGGAGTAGAATTTATTTGCCTTTTCCCGAACAACATAACAAGTAGTGAGTGCTTGGTATTGTGTTGTATAGTTGGAAGTTGAGGGCAATAAAATCATAGACGTTAACTATGCATAAAGAAGCGTGCTTCAACTTTATGTGTGCATAGGGGCGACTAATGGAGGCAACTTTATTCATGATTGCTGCTGCAGATATATTTGTTTGCTTTGAAGATGAAAAAGATAATTTTATAAAATGTCATACTTCTGATGTTGAAGGAGTGTTATCATTGTATGAATCATCATTTCATTCATTTGAAGATGAAACTATATTGGATGAGGCTAGAGATTTCACCTCAAAATTTCTTAAAGAGTGTTAGATAATAGGGTTTTATGTTATTGGGCCTTTAAGTTAGTAGTCCATTAAGTATTATTATATATTGTCTTGTAATCCTATTTTATAAAGTTAAGCTATTGGTATTCTACGAAACCCTAGCCGTTATTTGTGTTTCTCTATTTTGTATCTCTAAAGTTAACATGATATCAAGAGCGTGCTTCGATCCGCCTTGAACTGATCATCGCTTCCGTTGTTGAATTCCCAAAAATTTGGGAATGCCTTTGTTCTGTTAAGTTCGTGCGTTGATGTGTTTTGGGTCTCTATTTGTGTGATTTTCTGTTGCTGTATGATTTCTGCAAAGAGGTGTATGTGTCTCAATATGACCTTGTGTCTTTGAAATAATCTATTTCTTTGGGGCTGTTGTGCGTATTTCTGTCGGACTTGTAGCTTTTCCTTGGCATTGTTTGCTGATGATGAAAATTCTTTGCTATGACAACTTGGTTGGCTATGATTCTTTCAACGGTGAAATTTGTTTGTTTGTGTCGTGTTTCTTTCTATGGAGTTTGGAGCTCTTTTGTAGGGGCGGTTGTCTTATTGCTTTGGTTCTAATCGGTTTGGTTATGCTCCGTTTAGTTTTGTTGCGGTTTGATTTATTTTGATCCGATTTGTTTGGTTTGATCTAGTTTGTTTAGTTTCAGATGGTTTAATTCTATTTTGTTTGATTTATTTTGTCATGGATTAGTTTTGTTGATTTGGTCTCTTCAGTTTTAGTTCCATTTGATTTAGTTTAATTTTGTTTGATTTTGGTTTGGTATCATCTGAGTTCAGTTGATTTTGGGTTTTGTTTGGTGGGTCAATGCTCACAATTTGTTGGTTTGATTTCGATCGGTTTTGTTTGAATTGATTTCTTTGGTTCGGTTCCATTTGGTTTAGTTCTGTTTGGTTTCGTTTGGTTTGGTTTGACTTCGTTTGGTTTGGTTCCATTTGGTTTGGTCTATTTGGTGAGTCAAGATAGTACTCACAAATTGTTTGTTTGGTGAGCGAAAGCTCGCAATTTGTTTGGTGAGCGAAAGCTCGCAATTTGTCTGGTGAGCGAAAGCTCGCAATTTGAATTTGTTTGGTCGGCGAAAGCTCGCAATTTGTTTGGTTCAGTTGAGTTGGATTTGATATGTTGGTTTGACTTTGGTACTCCCTTTTGATGATTCTTCGCTTCGGCTGCTGCTTCATCTTTGGTTGTTTTGGTTCGTTGGCAATGCTATTAATCAGTTTAATCGGGTTTATAGGGTTAATTTTGTAACAAGCTTAAAGCTTAGTAAGCTTTAGCTTGAGGGGAAGTATTAGAATAAGATATTTTGAATTATTAGAATAAGATGTTTTGAATTTATTCTTTGTTTCTTGCTTGACAAACTCTCGATGATTCATGTTGATGCATCGTGAGTTTGAGGGGAAGTGTTAGATAATAGGATTTTATGTTATTGGGCCTTTAGGTTAGTAGTCCATTAAGTATTATTATATATTATCTTGTAATCCTATTTTATAAAGTTAAGCTATTGGTATTCTACGAAACCCTAGCCGTTATTTGTGTTTCTCTATTTTGTATCTCTAAAGTTAACAGTATAACTTGAATCAGAATAGAAGTACCTACATATCATTTCTAATCAACCATGCTTTAAATTTGGAGCTTCCACTGCATTGGAGAATTCCTCGATGGGAGGCTGAGTGGTTCATTAAAGTATGTGAAAGAAAACAAAATATGAATCCAATTCTACTTCAATTTGCTAAAATGGATTTCAACATTGTTCAAAGCATTCATCAAGAAGAGCTTCAGCTTGCATCATGGTAACATAATACTCCCTCCGTACCAAAATATAAGTCACATTGAAAAAAAAAATTATATCAAATTATAAGTCGTTTTACATTATCAATGAAGCATTTAATGCTATTTTTTTTATTATACCCTTAACTATTTATTACCATCTCTTCTTTCAATACTTCAATTTTTATTTTCTTTACATTTCTTAATATGCGTAAAAGTGCTATAAAGTGACTTATATTATGGTGGAGAGGGAGTATCTATTATGTTGAGTGACTTCTGGTTCCTTGATATATGAATATTTAGGCAGGGACATTTATTTTAAATCTATTAAAAGTTATGTTCTAGCATATGCGTCTTTCATGCATGTGCCACATAAACTTTACTAAAAATGGAGGCCTACAAAAAATTATAAATTAAAGTAGTAGTATTAGTAAATAAGAGGTATAAAATGAGGCATTGTGAGCTTCCAAATAAGGGATTATGGAGTCTAAATATTTGAGATTCTTTTTATTCTATAAAGATTGATATATTAGTTACAAAAAATATACTAAAAGACATTGTTCTATTGTGAATAAATTTTTTAGATGTTTTATAGCTATATTGTAGTTTTATCAAATGAGAAGAGACGTGTGGTAGAGATTGTCTTGTTTATTAAACTTTTTTTATATTAGCTAAAAAGTAATTATTTTTTAGTGTTAAACAAGGGCAGAAATTTATTCTTGCATTTCTTCTTTTTAGATTTTCTTAAGAAAAAAGATGTTTCCTTTTTAACAATCTCCAAGGGTCTCTAAAAATTCGGAGACGGTCCTGTGTTCTAGTTATATGTATGTGTAGGCTATTCTCAAAAATCATTTTCTTAGAAAATATTTTTATTTTAAAAATGAAATAGTTATTTGCATTAGCTTATGAGATGTTGATGTTATTTTAAAAATGAAATATTTTTGTAGAAGTTTATGAGATGTTGATGTTGAACATCAAGAACAAATGAATGAAGCTGATGAAGAAAAGGAAAAAAAAAAAAGGTGTACACAATAGACCTGCAAGATCCAATAGTTCTTGTTTAGACAAAAATACCCAATGGTTCTTATTAAGACAAAAATAAATTTTGGTGTTAAAAGTTTATGGAAGAGACTAACTTTACTAACAAAAACACAGTTAAGGGACTTAGACGAAATTTTTCTTAATTAAGGATCAAAGTAAAACTAAAAATTTAGTTAAGGGGCTAAACGAGTAATTAAGCCTTAATTTTATATATAAAGTCATTTGGGATTTATATTGGAATCTGTTTTTTAAAAGGGTTAAATATGTTTTTAGTCCAAATATTTTGTGAAATTATCAAGGATTGTCCCTATATTTTAAAAATGGTAAAAAAAAATTTCATAAATTTTTCCGTTATCAAGAATAGTTCATTCTGTCTGTTTTTTTCCACATCAACTAACAGAATGATTATTAGTGGACCCCACCATATTAATTTTAGTCACTACATTTTGCAAAATAGACATGAATGGTTCCTATATTTTAAAAAATATGGGATTTTTTTAAATTTTTTAAAATATAGGGACCATTTTTGCGTATTTCGCAAAATATAAGGACTAAAATATAAATGGTGGGGTCCACTAATAATCATTCTCTTAGCTGATGTGTAAAAAAATAGACGAAATGGACCATTCTTGATAACGGAAAAACTTATGGAATTTTATTTTACCATTTTTAAAATGTATGAATCATTCTTGACAATTTCGCAATATATAAGGACTAAAAACAAATTTAAACTTTTTTAAAATCATTGAATAATAATAATAAGAGTTAAATTTGTTTTTAGTCCCTACTTATGTGTGAGTTTCGACTTTTAGTCCTTACATTTTTTTTAATATATTTTTAGTCCCCGTGTTTTTGTTGTTTGCATTTTTAGTCCCTACCGTCATTTTTTTGTGACTAGGATAACGGAATCGGCCACATAGATGCCACGTCATTCGATGTAAACGTTATCCTAGTCAATTTAAGGTATTCTATGTGGCCGATTCCGTTATCCTATTCACAAAAAAATTGACGAAATGGACTAAAAAAACAAACGGCAAAAACGTGGGGACTAAAAATATAATAAAATAAATGTAGGAAATAAAAGTCGAAACTCACATAAAAGTAGGGACTAAAAACATATTTAACCCTAAAGTTAATATTTAATTAAATAGACAATTTGTCCTGTTCTAAAGATATTTTAGACATGCAAAGAAAGATAACACTTTGTACTGTTTCTTCAATTTTTTATCCTTTTTCAAGATGGTGGAATAGAAGTGGTCTTGGAGAAAACTTAAGCTTTGTTAGGGATAGGTTGGTTGAGAACTTTGTTTGGACTATGGGAACAAATTTCAAGCCAGAATTTAAATATTTCAGAGAAGTAATAACAAAGGTCAATTCATTTATTACCACAATTGATGATGTTTATGACGTGCATGGTACCTTGGAAGAATTAGAACTCTTCACAGAAGCAATTGAGAGGTAATTTTTGTTCAACAATAATATGTGTTAATTAATTTCCCTATATCATTTGAAATTTTTCTTTGTTCGTGAATAATTATCCATATTATTTTGTTTGTGATTCTAGATGGGATTTAAATGCCATGGATTCTCTCAGGGCCGTCTTCGAGATTTTGGAAGTTATGTGCAAAATATTAAATGTGGCCCTTTGATAAATAAATGCAATTTTTTAACAAAAAAATCATAAACTAATACACAAAATTCTTAGTTTCTAGAAAACCCAAATTATTATTTTTAGTTTAAAATTGTAATTTTTACCTTCGTTTCAATTTTAATGGAGACTGATTAGAGCGGCGCCGGTGATGGAAACTATTTGAATAATTTAATGTTGGTGCGGTGGACTTCAATCCTTTGTTGTGATTTGTGAATTGTGATGAAGATTGATGGCGGTGACTTTGTTTTTCCCTTCTTTCTTCTTTTAATTTTTCCTTTTTTTTCTTTTAATTTTTCCCTACTTTTGTGTTTTAATTTTTTTTTTCTTTTGACAAACTGGGCCTACTTGTCATGCAGCCAGCAACCCGTGTTCTTTCTTTGTTCTTCTTTTAACTGTTTTTTTTTTTTTTAACAAACTGGGTCTGGCAGCATTGGACTTAACAGTTTGAAGAACTCCTTTAAGTTTCAACCCTCCTTATTTACTAATACTGTCTGCTATATAAATTTTGTTTTGAGGTCTTCAGTTTTTTGAGGCCCAATGCCATGGCTCATGTGGCACATGGTATTATTGGGCCGGGCCTGGATTCTCTCCCATACTACATGAAAATATGCTTTCATGCACTCTATAACTTTGTGAATGAAATTGCATTTGAAACCTTGAAAAATAGTGGCCACTATATCACTTCATACCTAAAGAAAACGGTAAGTAATTACTTTTTTTTAATTAATGGCTTAAATATGATTCTAATATAATCGCTGTAATTGTTTATTTTATTTTTGTTCTTGTAAGTATTTTATGTTTGAATCAATTCTTATAAATTCAAAAATATTAATTTTTTATTGAAAAACAATTATTAATTTTACGGCCCAATAAAATCGTACCACATTGTCCAATAAGCTGATTGTAATTAGAATTAAAAGCAACGAGTTTTGAATTTACATGGACCAAGTCTAGAAATTCTTTTCTACATGAACTAAAACAAGAAAAACACTGTAGTTAGTTAAAGGACTAAATTGTACTTAAATATAATTAATTATTTCCATTTGGTATAAGTTTTTAGGCATTGTGATAGATAATGTTATTGTGTTTAATAGTGGGCATATCTATGCAAAGCATATTTGATTGAAGCAAAGTGGTACCATAGTGGATATGCTCCAACCCTTGAAGAATACTTAGAGAATGCGTGGATATCAATTGGTGCACCAGTTATAATTACACATGCATACTTTGTGATTCCACACTCATTCAAGATGGAAGACTTGGTTCATTTAGAAGAAAACCCTAACATAATTAGGTTTTCAGCAATGATTTTACGTCTTGCTAATGACCTTGGAACATATAAAGTAAGTTGGCATCTTAACCTCATTTTTTTATTATGCTACTATAAGTACAAAGTTTTTATCGTCGTTTGAAGGTGACTATGTGGTGGAATTTGTGGAACATATAGGGTGCATTTGATTTGCTAAAAAACAAGGAACTGGATTGTACAATTTTTGTTGTACTGTGTTTAATTTATAAACTGGTTATGAGACTGGACAAAATAGATAGCAAGGGACAGGATAAAAACAAGATTTTTTTGTCCCTCACTGAACCACAGGACAACATTTTGTCCAAAGTACAAGTATAAAAAATACGAAAATGCCTATTTTACTTTCGAATATAAAAAAATATTATTGTCGTATCTCTTTCTGGTACAGTTTTATCATGTCCTGTGCTATCTTGTTCTGTACTGTTTTGTCTTATACTGTTTTGTCCAGTACTTGCTCTTTTGTGAATCAAACGCACTCATGATTTCTTCTTTTCCATCCGAATTTTTTACAAATGCAAGTTTGATATCAAATCTCAACCACTTTTTTAAAAGTGCTCAAATCTCTTATCACATAGATTAATTTATCCTGCTAGGTTTTGGTGATCACACTTTGCTTTCTTCCTCGTTACATCTCACTATCCAATTGGGATACTTGTTAAGCGAGAGTTTAAAGTCCTAGCACGGTATCCCAAAAACGGGGTGCCTATCGGTTAGGGACCAGTCTTAATAGGTGTCTTAATCCAAGGTAGTGTGATGAGGGGTTGTTTATAGTGATTACTAACCATGGTGGATACTGAGGATAACGGGTGGAGAACTGTCAAAACCAGAAACCGATCTGGGAGAAGTTCCAATCTTTTCATACCTGATATTGCTACAGCAAGAAATTTTAACAAAAACAATTATGTTACAGTGACGACGTACTGATAACACGTAAAATGCACTATTATTTTAGCTCGACTTAAACGTGTTTTGATCTCGATTTCATAGATTTTGCAATGTTATGCTGGTATTTTATTTCTATTATAGGTATATATGTTGATTAATGGTCCCTACGCGTCAAAACGGCGAAATAAAATAAAAAAAGAGAAAAATAAAAGCTTCAGCCCAGTCATCACAAATGAGTCAAAGAAGCAAGGAAAAAAAGTCAATTCATCCAAATCTGCAAAAATAAGCTCACGATCAGAAGAAGCAGTTTCTTCACTCCTAGTTTTTCTCCACTACCTTATACACGTTCTCATGTTTTCAAGGAGGAGAATTCATCTATAAATAGGACCTTATTTCACAAAAACCAGGATCCAAGCTTATTGTTATTTTTATGAGCCAGAAAAATCACTTATTGTAAAAGCACTTAATTGCTCACATTGAGTAGTTACTGCAACTTTAGATTTAAGTTTGGAGCTTTATTTTCATTAGGATTCCAGCAGCTGCGTTTACTTTTTGTTTTCAAGCATTCTGTACCTGAATTTCATGTTTGGATCAATTTTATAATTATTCAGAGTTAATCTATCAGGTTTCGATTGCTTTTATTTTATTTAGTTTATGCAATTTTGTTTACTGTTCTCGTTTTTCCATTATATGGTATGCACGTTGCAAGTAACAGGGAGCATATTTTAATTTGAAGTGTTTAGTCACTTTGATTTATTTGTTCAATTTATAAAGTTTATTTAAGAAAGGTTCAAGCCATAAAGTTTATGTTTCTGTCGCTACTTTATATTTCTCAGTTAAAATTGTTCCTTGTTTCAACAATGAAGTATACCATGAATATTTATTTGTTTATTATTATTACTATGTCTGAGTAGATTTTTATAGAGTCCGGAATGTAAGGATCATCGCACCAACGGTATTCCATTGAGTCGAAAATAAATGTTTACAATGAGAATTGTTTAAAGCCTGAATTAATTCTGTTTTTAAAACTCATAGTTTACTGCGAAAGTAGAAACACAGTGATATCGATTTCAATTTGAAAGAATGAAAACTTTATCTGACCGTAGAATAATTCAGTTTTTGATTCTAAACACTGCGAAAGCAATTTTTTATCAATTAGGAAAAATTCAATTTTCAAAAAGGTAATTTTAAGAGTGTAAACGGACACGCGAGAGCGGGCGTTTATACGCTTAAAATTCGGTACCGAACATGCAACAGCTAACGGTACCTTTAAATTAACTTTTCTACCTTAAGCAACTTTTTGAGTAATTAAAAGTAATTATTTTCATTAAAAAAGATTTTGTGTCGTAGCACGTTGGACACGCGAAAGCGGGCAGTTAGATTACGCAGTTAAAATCTATTTTAAAATTTAATCTTTTCTTTACAAGAAAATATTTTCTCATTATAAATATAAAAGACGACTCAGTGGATGCCAACGGTCGAAGAGAGTTTCATTCCGGTCTCTTGTCATAAAAAGTAATCAAAAACAAGTATTTTCTATTTTTGCAAACAAAATTAATTATCGCCGCCTTAGCTAAACAATTTGACAACGAAATACGGTACTTGACATTGGTCTCTGTGGGATCGATAATCTTTTATGCTATAACTGATATTTTCGTGCACTTGCGGACCTATCACGTACTTTTTCACGAATTTTCCGGAGAGGTACGGCGCAAAAACCTTGTTCAACGCGCTGCATAATTATGGGGACATCATGGAGGTCGTGATACCAGTCAAGAGGGACAAAGGAGGTAGAAGATTTGGTTTCGCACGGTTTGATCGCGTTTCGGATCCCCGCAGTTTTGAAACCGGTCTAAACAACATTATTATCGGTGGCCTTAAGATCTCTGCCAATTTATCACGTTATCAACGTCTGGTAGAGAATCAACGCAACACCTTTGCTGAAGAACAAACGGGAAGACCTCGCCATGATCAGCCTCAGAGCACTCGTGCTAGATCCCCCTCCCGTATTAAGAATTCCTATGCACAGGCGGTGGGTGTGATGAAGGGATCGAAGTTAGATGAAGATTTACAGCGGGTGTTTTTTAAGTATGAGACAGAGAAGAAGGAGGTGGATAGACTGCATAAAACGTTTATAGGAGTGGCAGCAAATCCGGGAACGACGTACAATATTCAAAATGCTTTCCATTCTCAAGGTTATTTCGGAGTTAAAGTTACACCGTTAGGGGCTAATTTGGCATTGTTGGAAGGTCAGGAGGAAGGAGAGGTGGAAGCTTTGTTGGAGGATGCGAGGGATTGGTTAGATCAATGGTTTTCGGAGATACGTCCCTGGACCCCTAAAGATGTTGATCTCGAAAGAATCGTGTGGCTGAGAATCTTTGGTATACCGGTTCATGCATGGAACGACGATTTTTTTGTTCAAATTACAAAACTGTGGGGGACTTTCATGCATGCAGATGACGTAACTGTTTACCCCGATTTTTAGTAAACAACCGCTAGTCTAATTATTACAAGAAGGATCGACTAGTGAATCCTGGGACATATGGATTGTGTGGAAGATGATGAAAGCATATTCATATCTTTGGGTTAAATCGGACAATTTGAATAAAAGTAAAAAGCATTTGACGAAGTCAAATGATTTGGTTTAAAGTAAAATGCTTCAAAGTTTAAATTTGCAGAAAACTTGTAAATGAATTGCAAATAAAGTTTAAAGAAAAGACTTTGAAAAGTAAAACATGCAATGAAATAAATTGCAGAATGTTTAAAGTTGCAGAAAAGCTTTAAATTTGCAGAAAGCTTAAATGACAAATTTTAAAGGAAAGCAAGTAATCAGTACTTGAAAAGTAAATTGCATTTGACAATGTAAAAATGTTTACAAAGATTGGTTACACAGATTCGTACATGTTCCTTTCGGCATTCATTTCGCTCGTTGACATGGGTACTCTGAATATTCTAGGAATTTGCATGTGAATTGTGAACCCGTTTCTCCTATGAGAAACTTGTATTTATAGACAAACTAACATAACTGCTATAAACCTACAATTTGCCTAACTATGCTCCACGTGTCTTCTGAATTTGAATTCCTTGGACACCTGGCGAACCCTTCAAACGTTACTCACTTTTGAATATTTTGCTAAGTCCAGAGTACGCTTCTTTCGTTCTGCACAGTACGTTAGACAAACAAACATACACACGTACATATATATACATATATATAATTTTCGACCATTACCAGTTAGTGTCGAAAATATGCTTTTACACAAATAATATCTTGTCGAACTCGACAAGCTTATTCAGACAACACACGTTCTGTCGAATTCGACAGAACTCTAGGCTTTGACAAGCAACTTTTGCACATTAAAAGTCTTTGATGTCAAATGCCTTGATTTTCTCTTGATTTATTGCCAGAATCAGTTTCCAAGAGAATATTAAAAGGCAATAATATACATTAAATGAGATTTCATCATCTCATTCCAATTCATTAATGCCTGTCGAAAATACAGGCTAACAAATTGCCCCCTCAAAAATGCCAGTTTCGACTGCGCGTCGGATACTAAAGGAAGAAATGGCATTTTTGAAGATATTCACCTTTTCCAATTCTGCATGTGGTATCTTGACCATTGTCTTGTGGTACATCTGCCCCCACAAGTTTTGGCATTGACAATTCCAAAGTAGCAGGTTGATCAATAATGATTTTATCTTTGATTTCAATCAACTCCACCAATTTCTCATTGGAAATTTTGTAACCAGAAGCTATTTGAGCCAAATCATTGGCTTCTTGATTTTCTATACGAGGCACATGTTCAATGGTGACTTGGTCGAAACGTTTTAACAAAGAAATTGCTATGACAAAATATTTCATCAAGTGTTCTTTTATACACTTGTATTCTTTTGTCAATTGTTTCAAAACCAGTTCTGAATCACCTCTGATCAGGATATTTTTTGCCCCCAAGTCCAATAAAATTTCTAAGCCTGCTATTAAAGCTTCATACTCTGCTTCATTATTTGAGCAGAATCCATTAATTTTATATTTGAACTTAGTGGGTATTTTGGAAGGGGAAATAATTAGAATCCCAATTCCAACTCCATGTTTATGTTTAGAACCATCAAAATACAATTTCCAGGGTTGTGATTCTACATAAGTTTGTGGAGTTTCTATTACAGAATGATCTGCTATAAAATCAGCCACAATTTGGCCTTTGACTGCCTTTAGAGGTTTATATGTTAATGAATACTCTGTTAAGGCTAAGGCCCATTTTCCAATTTGACTATGCAAAATTGGTTTAGACAACATATGCTTAATGATATCACAGTGAGAATAAACAAAAACATCAACAGGCTTTATATAATGCTTGAGTTTTATACAAGAGAAATACAAACATAAGCATAGTTTTTCAATACTACTATATCTAGTCTCAGCATCATTTAATACCCTACTTAAGTAATAGATGGCTTTTTCTTCACCATTTTCATCTTCCTGGGCAAGCATACTACCCAGTGTCGAATCTGATGCTGATATATACAACTTCATGAACTTGTTCCTTATTGGAGGCATCAACATTGGTGGCTTCGACAAATAACTCTTGATTTCGTCAAAAGCTCGTTGTTGATCTTGCCCCCAAGTGAAAATATCTTCTTTCTTGAGACGAAGTAGTGGCGAGAAAGGCTGAGCTTTACCACTTAAATTTGAGATGAATCTCCTCAAGAAATTGATCTTCCCAAGTAGGGACTGAAGTTGCTTTTTAGTAGTTGGAGATTTTGTCTCCATGATAGCCTTCGTTTTGTTTTGATTTATTTCAATGCCCTTTTTGTGCACAACGAACCCAAGGAAATCTCCTGCATTAACACAAAAAGCACACTTTAATGGATTCATTTTTAATCCATATTTCCTCATCTTTTCAAAGGACTTTTTCAAATGATCTAAATGGTCAACCTTTGACGAGGATTTGACAACTATGTCGTCAATATACACTTGCATAAAAGTGTCTATGTATTCATGGAAAATTAGATTCATTGCTCTTTGATAAGTGGCCCCAGCATTTTTCAAACCGAAGGGCATCACTACCCATTCATACGTGCCTAATGCCCCTGGGCATCTGAAAGCAGTTTTGGGTACATCATTTTCAGCAATGAAAATTTGGTTGTAGCCAGAATAACCATCTAGCATACTTAAATATTCAAATCCTGCTGCTGAATCAATTAGCATTTCTGCTACAGGCATAGGATATTCGTCTTTTGGTGTAGCATTATTCAAATCTCTAAAGTCTATACATACTCTAAGAGAACCATTTTTCTTAATCACAGGCACTATATTTGCTAACCATTCGACATACCTTGCTGTTCTGATGAATTTGCTCCTCAGCAGCCTCTCAATTTCTTCCTTGATCTTTGACATAATTTCTGGTGCAAACCTTCTAGGCAATTGTTTTACTGGTTTTTTGTCTGGTCGAACTGGAAGTTCATGTTCCACCAATTTTCTGCTCAAACCTGGCATTTCATTGTAATCCCAAGCAAAACAATCTTTGTATTCCACTAGAAGTTGCACTACTTTCGCCTTCAGATCTGGAGGAATGTTTGCACTAATATATGTTGGTCTTTTCATCAGACCATCTCCAAGGTCAATTTCTTGCAAAGGATCCTGTGCTTGCATCTTATGACTTTGACTAATTGGATCTTTTTCAAATCCTAAGGGTTCGTCGTCATAGATGCAGTCCAGTTTTTGCAATTCTGGCTCTTGTTTGCCAATCTTTTCACCATTGGCTATATCAGCCATATTTTCTGAAACTGAATTGGCTTCCAAAGCCATCTTGATTCTGTTTTCAGCCATGTAGGCCGTAATCCTTGCCCAAGTTTGGGACTCAGACATAGTAGTTTTCTTTGACATCCCAACCAGTTGGGCATTTGTGGCTTTCATACTCGCCATCCTCGCTGTTTCCATCCTCTCTCTCCCACAAGAAACCATGTGTGGGATCCAGTTTGATTGCATGGTGACCATTTCTTGCTAGACGATATGCAAAGTCTTTCTCAGTGCATGGTGAAATTGTTGCCAATTTCTTGTCGAAGGAGTGCTTTGTCAAATGATGGACTTCAGTTTTGAAGTAGCTTTGATCTGCTTCAACATTTTCGACTACTCCATCTTCTCGCCATATAATGAGGCGCTGGTGCAGGGTAGATGGAACTGCCCCCACTCCATGAATCCACTCTCGACCTAGAAGTAGATTGTAATTTGCCTTAGAGGCCACAACCAAAAACAGGGTTGGCCTTATAGTGCTTCCGACAACCACATCCAACTGGATTGCTCCTAGAGAGAAACCAGTCTCGCCTTCATAGTTTGACAGAACTATGTTGTGAGGATGAAGATCCACCAAAGATTTGCCAATCTTTCTTAGCAGAAATTCTGGCATGAGGTTAACAGCGGCACCACCATCTATTAGTACTTTGTTGATTCCGACATTATTCACCTTCGCCTGAATGAAGAGAGGCTTCAAGTGACTTTTCATGCCTTCATCTGGCCTTTCAAATGTGGCCATTTGGTCCTCCAAAGCACCATTGCTTGTGACATAGTAACAAACTGGCCTATGAAGGGCCATTTGCATTCCAGATTCCTCTTCGTCATCTGTCACTTCAGAGCAAACGTCGAATTCCCTTGGTAAGATTGACACAACATTGACGATTATGTCGAGATCAGGCTCAGAATCCAAAAAGTCATCTGCTTCCATGTGGTCATCTTCGACATTACCAGCAACTGAAGACTCTATTTTCGATTCGCCTAACCTTTCTTTCATTGGCTTTTTTGCCAATTCCAAAGGCCTTCTTCCATTACCATCAGTAGTTAATGGGGATTGTTGAGCAGCCACTTTTTTCTGGCGTTGATATCTACGCCATTGGGACCTTGTCATGGGATTTTTCCCTTTGTAATTATTCCTGTAATCATATTTCCTTGACTCAGGATCCTTTTTGGGATTGCTGTTACTGGAGTTCCCTCTCTCCATGTTCCTTTGACCATAGTCCATGCTTCTTCCATGAACCCATTGGTTGACAGGTGTCCTGTTTGAGGGGACAAATGATTTTTGTGGTCCCAACCTCTGGTGTACAGGTGCCTGCTGGCTATTCAGAGTATTGGAATAAGTTGGCTTTTGATTTGGCCAATTGTTTCTGTTTTGACTATGAGGCAGAAACTTGTTGAGGCCTGCAGCAGCCTTCTTGTCGAACATGGCACTACAATGAGGACATAATGTAGCTTCGCCATCATTTTCTTTGCAGCGTTGAAGGAAATCCAATAAAGTCTCCCCTGCTTGTGGATACACCTCTTCCACTTTGTTTTCGTACTCCTCCTCAGGAATGGAGATTAATTGCCCCCCTTCAGTGAGGTTCAATGCTTCTATCATCAGGCACTCAAAAGGCTCTGTGTAAGCAGCATCAGCAATCTGCAATGGATTCTCGTCCACCTGCTGTTTGGATTTTGGCTTTTCGCCAAATTTGAGTCTTCCCTCCTGTAGGGCTTTCTGGACCAGATCCCTGAAAAGAACACATTGTGAGGTTTTATGACCCAAGAAATTATGGTATTTACAAAAACCTCTTTTATTACGTTGTTCCAAAGGTGGAATTTTCAAACCCTTTGGTACAATTATTTGGCCATCAGCAACCAATAAGTCAAAAATTTCATCACACTTAGTAATGTCAAAAGTGTATGTCTTAGAAACAAATCTATCATTTTTTGGTTCGACGGGATTTTTCCCATTTGATGGTCTTAACATTTTACAAGTATAGGGAGGGCCTGGTTTTAACTCAGCCACGTTAACCTCATTATTTTCTATGTAATCCTGACCATCGTCGAACTCATTTTCACTTTCATAAGTGTCTATGTATGCCACTTTTTCTTTTTTGTGAAACTTAGAATTTCTGACTTTTTCAGCCCTGAGGCGTTCAACCTGTCGAACACGATCTGCTAATTGGGCCATGTCTCTCAAATGTTGAGTATCTAACTTTTTCCTAATGGAATAGTCGAGGCCACCAGCAGCCATCTCAACCAATTCATGTTCAGGCACTTGGGTAAAGCACCTTGCCTTAAGGAGGCGAAACCTGTTTAGATAGTCATCAATGGCTTCTGAGGTTTTGCGCTTCATACTGGCTAATTCTTTGAGACTAATCCTAGATTGTCCCATATAGAATTGTTCATGAAATAGCCTTTCCAATTGAGTCCAGGTATGAATTGAATGAGGGGGAAGCGTGGTAAACCACGTAAAGGCATTTTTAGTGAGGGAATTGGGAAAAAATTTCATTTTTAAATCTTCATTATTTGCCAAATTCCCTGCCTCTGCCAAATATCTGGCAATATGTTCGACAGTAGATTCATTAGTATCACCAGCAAATTTTGTGAATTTGGGAATCTTCCATCCCCTTGGCAATTCTGCCTGTAATACATATTCAGACAAGGGTGACACAAAATTTGGTCTATGCAACCCTGTATTCAAACCATTTTGGGCCAAAATATTTTCTACTAAATTGGCCAAGTTATTTTGCCCTGCAACATTTTCTTGTCGAACTTGCCTAAGAACATTATCAGCATCTTGGTTTCTATTAACCAAAACTACTTCTGGTTCTTGTTGTTCTCTCTCGATGCGCACTGGTTGGGCTTGGACTCCTGTTTGAATCTCCGGGTTTACACGGGGAATTCTTTGATTATTTGGAGCATCAGGGGCACCAAAAAAGTCTGCCATCCTTCCCATTTGATTGGCTAACAATAAATAATTGTCATTGGCTGTTTGTAACACAGGATTGAAGATTGTGCCAATCTGTTGGGTCAACGCGTTCACCATGTCATGGTTACTTTCGTCCATTTGTTGCCTAAGTACATTCATAGAATTATTCGTCAAGTTCAGAGAATTTCCCCTATTTCCCATCGCAGAAGATGAGGGAGAACTTTCTATCGAAGGCCAATTATACAGGCTTGCCATCGTCGTTGTTGGCATTCCAAATTGTGGGTTTCTGGGCAACCATGGGGGTCTTGACGGTGTTCCACCAACTTGACTACCGTCTGTGTACCCATACATGTGTGATACATTCGTTGGCATGGATGATACATTCATTTGTGTCATCATTGCACCATTCGTATTTGGAGGAACAAACCCTACTGCCATACTTGAAGTAGTGGCAGACATTGTTGATCCACTGGCGCTTGCACCAACGGTTCCAGAATTTATCATAGGGTTTGTACCCCCACCATTAGGATTATTGCTTGGGATACTTTCAGAAGTTGTAGAATTCAGGGCAGGATTTGTTGACCCACCAGTAGGATTGGCGCCAGGATTGCCAGATACTGGTTGATTTGGTTGCCCTGTCGAATTTGGAACAGGATTGGTTTCTGTCCCATTATTGTTATTATTATTATTATTGTTAGGGTTAGGATTGTTTGGTGGTCCCACCATTCTGGAACGAGGACGCTTTGGTATATTTGAAAAAACTGGAAGGGACTTACCACTCCTCAAATGCATATACAAATATACACACAATCAAAGTACAAACACCAAACAACAAATTTTGTATGAAAAATTTTCAAAAATTCACTAAGTAAAAATTACACAATCCAGAAGTCCCACTGGGCGTGCCAATTTGTTTACCCCGATTTTTAGTAAACAACCGCTAGTCTAATTATTACAAGAAGGATCGACTAGTGAATCCTGGGACATATGGATTGTGTGGAAGATGATGAAAGCATATTCATATCTTTGGGTTAAATCGGACAATTTGAATAAAAGTAAAAAGCATTTGACGAAGTCAAATGATTTGGTTTAAAGTAAAATGCTTCAAAGTTTAAATTTGCAGAAAACTTGTAAATGAATTGCAAATAAAGTTTAAAGAAAAGACTTTGAAAAGTAAAACATGCAATGAAATAAATTGCAGAATGTTTAAAGTTGCAGAAAAGCTTTAAATTTGCAGAAAGCTTAAATGACAAATTTTAAAGGAAAGCAAGTAATCAGTACTTGAAAAGTAAATTGCATTTGACAATGTAAAAATGTTTACAAAGATTGGTTACACAGATTCGTACATGTTCCTTTCGGCATTCATTTCGCTCGTTGACATGGGTACTCTGAATATTCTAGGAATTTGCATGTGAATTGTGAACCCGTTTCTCCTATGAGAAACTTGTATTTATAGACAAACTAACATAACTGCTATAAACCTACAATTTGCCTAACTATGCTCCACGTGTCTTCTGAATTTGAATTCCTTGGACACCTGGCGAACCCTTCAAACGTTACTCACTTTTGAATATTTTGCTAAGTCCAGAGTACGCTTCTTTCGTTCTGCACAGTACGTTAGACAAACAAACATACACACGTACATATATATACATATATATAATTTTCGACCATTACCAGTTAGTGTCGAAAATATGCTTTTACACAAATAATATCTTGTCGAACTCGACAAGCTTATTCAGACAACACACGTTCTGTCGAATTCGACAGAACTCTAGGCTTTGACAAGCAACTTTTGCACATTAAAAGTCTTTGATGTCAAATGCCTTGATTTTCTCTTGATTTATTGCCAGAATCAGTTTCCAAGAGAATATTAAAAGGCAATAATATACATTAAATGAGATTTCATCATCTCATTCCAATTCATTAATGCCTGTCGAAAATACAGGCTAACAGTAACAAGCAAGAAACTATCTATGGACGTGGCTAGATTATTTATTCGAACCTCTTGTCAAAAAGCAGTGGACGAGTTTATTAATGTACAGGTCAATGGCGAGATTTTTCGCCTACGAGTCTTAGAGGATTCGTACGGGCCTATTAGAGAAATGGTACCACAGAATAAAGGGCAGGATGGGAGGGCAAGTAGTAGAGGTAGTTCGGAAGCAGACGAGGAGGAGGAGGAGGCTCGGTTGGCTATGGTGGTGGAGGAGGAGTCGGAGAGAGAAGATGGGGAGGAGCAAGGAGAAAATTTATTAGCATTAAATGTTGAGGTTATTGCTAATAATGATCATTTATCCTTTGTTGACCATGGGGAGAACCTGATTATTGACAAGGAGAGAATTGAGGTAAATTCAAATCTTCCTTTTAATACATCTCCTAATGTAGAGGAAAATTTGAATTCTGGAGGTTGTGGTACGGTTGGAGGGAGAGGTGGTGTAAACGACTTGTTTAATGTGGAAAATGATATTTTGTTGGGCTAGGAGGTAGGATCAGGTGGGCCTGGAAAATTCATTTTAACACATGAAACAGTCAAAGGGGGTGTGGATAGACGGGTTTCTTATTCTGAGGGAATGGGCCGAGTTAGTAAGCCCATTTTGCAAAAGGAGAATGAGTCTGGCAGATTGGTGGGGAGGAAGGGAGGTGTTTATAGCGATGGGCCAAGATTTGTTTATAATAAATTGGTAAATGGGCCTCCTTTGAAGTCAATTGTTAAACAAACAGATTTTAGGAAGAAGCAAATGAATTTCTATAACTCAGCTTCTGTCCTACCCTCATCATCTCTTAGAAAACAACAACAACTTGTAAGAAGCATTAACTCTCGCAAATCAAATTCTACCTCGGCTAATTCGGTTACCGGCGTGAACATGTCAGATGGGAAGGGTGGAAAATCGATGGGGGTGTGCTTGAGGAAAGAAGCTCAGCGCTGCACTTCTTCGGTTGTATCGAGTAAACATGGTGTTGTTTCTTTTAGCTCGGCAGGAGATACCTTGGGTAGCAGTTCCATTAATTCGTCAAACATCCGAAATTGTAATAGATTATTCTTGAAAAATTTTGAACAGGAGGTAGCCTCAAAGGTTTGGAAAGGCGCTTTACCTTTGGGGGTGGAGGAGAATTCGGTTTCGATAGATAATACCAAGATGAATATGCATGTCAGTAGTAAAGGGGTGGATTGTATTAAAGAAATTCAGGATAACGAAAAACGAGATGAGGTAGAGAGCATTAAAAGGGAGCATAAAAAATTTGTTCATCAATGAAAGTGTTTTCCCTTAATATGAGAGGATGGGGTGGGAGTGCAAAAAGGAGAAGGTTGGGAGCTTTTATTCAGCAAGGTAAATATGATGTTTGTTTTCTTCAAGAAACGAAGAAAACTTCTATTGAGGATTTTTCTATTCACAATTTATGGGGCCATAAAGATGTTAAGTGGGTGGTGAAGGATCTGGTGGGTCTGTCAGGAGGTATGATAATTTTATGGAATTCTAATTGCTTCAATTTGCTTAATAGTTTCTCAGGTGATGGATTTTTGGGCATTACGGTAGAGCGGGAGGGTGCGGTGTTGAACTTTATCAATATTTACTCTCCCTGCAGTTTAGCCGGCAAGAAAAAACTTTGGGATGAGTTGTTGGATTTCAAGCTTCAAAGTGGTGGGGGGGAGTGGTGCTTTGGTGGAGACTTTAATGCAATTTTACGTTCATCAGAAAGAAAAGGCTCGAGTGCGGTTAGCAGACAAGGGGAAATAATTTCGTTCACTCAATTTGGGGAGGATATGGAGGTTATTGACATTCCGGTGTTGGGAAAAAAATTCACGTGGTTCAGTTCAGATGGAAAATCCATGAGCCGAATTGATAGATTTCTCTTGTCAGATGGTTTCATTTCAAAGTTTGGCGTTTCTAGTTAATGGATTGGCAATCGTGACATTTCCGATCATTGTCCCATTTGGTTGCTAGTGTCAGATGAGAATTGGGGTCCTAAGCCCTTCAGGGTGATTAATGGTTGGTTTGATCATCCCGATTTTTATTCCTTTGTCGAGAATTGTTGGAATGGTTTTGTTGTGGGGGGTAAGAAGGCTTATGTGTTGAAGGAAAAATTTAGATTACTCAAAGAATGTTTGAGAAAATGGAATAAAGAGGTGTTTGGCTACCTTGACCTCAACATTGAGAAGACGGTGAAGGATTTAAATGATTTAGAAGGCCTGATGGGAGGAGGTGATGCAAACACTGATATTTCTTTGAGAGAAGGTCTAAACAGGGACTTTTGGCACCAACTTCATCTTAAGGAAAGCTTGTTAAAACAAAAATCTAGATTGAAGTGGGTTCAAGAAGGTGACTCTAATTCGAAGTATTTCCATGAATCCATTAAAAACAGAAGACGTAAAAATCAACTAACAGCTTTAAAAGACGGCGATTGTTGGGTCCAAGGGGTTGATGAGGTGAAGGGGTTTGTGAAGAATTTTTTCGAGCTTAATTTCAGTGAAAGGTGGAATAATAGGCCGAATCTTAATGGGATTCAATTTCAGTCTCTATCTGACGATGACAATCTTTTGTTGATGAGAGCCTTTTCTTTAGAAGAAGTTAAGGAGGTGATTTGGAGTAGTGATGGTAATAAAAGTCCTGGTCCAGACGGGTTCAATTTCAAATTTCTGAAGGTGTGTTGGGACATAGTAAAAAGCGACATCATGAGTTTTTTGAATGAATTTCATGGTAGTGCAGCGCTCCCTAAAGCATTCACGGCTTCGTTTCTGACTCTCATACCTAAGAAAGATCATCCTCAAGCTTTGTCGGATTACCGTCCTATTTGTTTAGTGAATAGTATGTACAAGATATTGTCAAAGGTCCTGGCTGGAAGGTTGAAGATTGTGCTAGGTAAACTGATCTCAAACGTTCAATCTGCTTTTAGTCCTAATAGACAGATTTTGGACGAGGTGTTGGTGGTAAATGAGCTTATAGACTTGGCAAAAAGAAGAAAAGACAAATGTTTGTTGTTTAAAGTTGATTTTGAAAGAGCTTACGATACTGTAAATTGGCAATTCTTGGATTACATGATGAGACGAATGGGTTTTGCGGAAGGGTGGAGGCGATGGATACGGGCATGTGTTTTCCATAGTTCAATGTCAGTTCTGGTGAATGGTAGTCCTACTAATGAATTTCACGTCGGTAAAGGGTTAAGACAAGGAGACCCTCTCTCTCCTTTTCTTTTCTTGATTGTGACTGAAGGTCTCTCAGGGCTTATGCGTAAAGCGGTGGAGAATAATCTCTTTCATGGTTACAAGGTTAGGGATAATATTATGTTTCATTCTCTCCAATTTGCTGATGATACTATAATTTTGGGAGAAGGTAGTTGGGACAACTTATGGACCATTAAAACAGTTTTGCGGAGTTTCGAGATTGTGTCGGGATTGAAAGTTAATTTTTATAAAAGCAAACTTTATGGCATTAACCTTGTCGATAGTTTCTTGAGTGCATCCTCCTCTTTTTTGCATTGTGCTGTTGAAGCTATTCCTTTCCGATTTCTCGGAATACCGGTAGGAGCTAATCCAAGAAGAAGATCAACGTGGTTGCCTATTATTGAGTCCATGAAAAAACGTCTTAACACTTGGACCGGTCGTACATTATCTATTGGTGGAAGAGTTACTCTCATTAATTCCGTACTCTCTAGTTTGCCTCTATACTTTTTTTCATTTTTTAAGGCTCCATCTTGTGTGATCAAGGATTTAGTGTCTATCCAAAGAAATTTTTTGTGGGGTGGTGGGTCGGCGGAGAAGAAGATATGTTGGGTTAGTTGGGATCGTGTTTGCCAACCGAGAAAAAAGGGAGGCCTTGGAATAAAAAAATCTGGAGCTTTTCAATTCTTCTCTTTTATTCAAATGGAAGTGGAGATGCTTAACTGATAAAGAGGCACCGTGGCGTGCTTTGTTGAAGTTTCGTTATGGTTCTTTCGCGAATAATTTTTTGTATGGGGAAGGGATAGAGAGACTTAAAAGTTCATCAATTTGGTGGCGGGATTTACGGCGATTAGGAGGGGAGGATGATGATGGGTGGTTCGGTTCTAATATCAGTAGTGTTCTTGGAGATGGAAAATTGCTTGGATTTTGGAAAGAAAAATGGATTGGTATGACCACTCTGAAATCGTTGTACCCAAATCTCTATCTTAAATCTTCTTTGCAAAACGGTACTGTCTCGGAGTTGGGTTCTATCGACTAGAACGGATGGAAGTGGAGGTTAGAATGGAGTGCTGGACTATTGGATGCTGAAGCCGTGGAAGCGCAGGAGTTATTGAATTTACTATCTCCGTTTCAGCCGCGCACAAACTTGGAGGATCGGCATAAATGGATCCCATCTTCTGCTGGAATTTTTACTGTTAAATCTGCTTATTTGGACTTATTAAACAGGGTTGCTGCGGTTAATTTAGATGACAGCATGTTAATTCCGTTGGGGATGATGTGGAAGAACAATGTTCCGTCTAAGATAAGCATATTCGGTTGGCGGTTGTTGCTTGAAAAATTACCAACTAAGGAAGCATTATTTGGCAAAGGTATCATTACTGATATGATGGAGAAACGTTGTGTGCTATGTCTTAACCATGCAGAATCCATTCAACACTTTTTCCTTCACTGTAATGTCTCCAATATTGTATGGTGTAATATATTTAAGTGGATGGGTGTTAGCTATCTCACGTCAGACTCAGTGCAACAACATTTCACTATTATTTTGGTGATTTGATCAAGGACAAAGTTAGCAAGAGACACCGGCATATTATTTGGTTAGCAACGACATGGTGTATGTGGCGGAAGCGCAATAATATTCTTTTTCGAGAAGACTCGGTCAATATATCTTCTTTAATGGATCAAATTATTTATATGGCGTGGTTTTGGTTTACTGGCCGAATGAGGAGTAACGTTGATATATCTTATAATTCTTGGTGTACAAATCCTTTACAATGTTTACAATGTATCTAGTGCTTTGTTCTTTGACTTTGAATGGTAAGGGTTGAGTACCCCTTGTACTCTTTATAATTCAAATTTTGCTTATAAAAAAAAAACATAGATTAATTTATCGTTAGTGGTTAATATTACATTTCAATTTAACTTCTCAAATTTATTTTTCATAGGTTAGTGGTTAATATTTTTAAGAGTTGGTCTAACATTGCAATATTGCACATGTTAAAGCAATCAAAAGTAGATTTTTTTTTATTGAAAAACAATAATTATTTATATAAAAATTATACATTTAATATAAAATGTATAAGACGTTCCAATACAAACTTACTATTTTAAACTTCTTAATATGTAATAATTTGCACAGGATAGAAAACCCTATTTTTAAATATATCTTCTCGATCTAATATTTTAAGGACTAAACATACTATGGTTTTTCTTTTTTAAAGCGTGAAAATGAGACGGGTGATGTTCCAAAGTCAATTCAATGCTACATGAACGAAACTGGAGCTAATGAAGTAGAGGCTCATAAGCATGTTAAGTCCATGATGTGTACAATGTGGAAGAAAATGAATAAAGAAGCTCATAATTCATCTTTCTCTCAAAGTTTCATAGATACTTCCATAAATCTTGCTAGAATGGCATTGTGCATGTATCAACATGGAGATGGCCATACCATCCAAGGTTCTAAAATTCAGAATCGTATAATATCATTAATTTTTCAACCTATTCCTACTATATGTACGAAAAATTGATAGTTAAATGTGTTAGTGTAAGGATTGTTTTTTATAAGCAAAATTGAATTTTAAGGAGTATGATGGGTATTCAACCCTTACAATTCAAAGAGGAGCACTCTAAGTACATTGAAGACAACTTAAAAGATTATTACACCAATAAAAAAAACTAAAGTGGACATTGTCCCTACACGACTTATAAACCAAAGCCAAGAAATGTAAATAATTTTGTCCACTAGAGATGAAACATTCACAAATATTCCTCTAAAAATTATTTATTGCATAACCGCCATATACACTAAGTCGTGTAAGGATTGTTTAAATGCAGTATTTTTTAAGGATTTTTTTTTACAAACTTTTTTATGAAAATGTGGAAAGTCGAGTATGGAAAATTAAAATATGTAACTTTTATACAAATAATCTATTTGTGAAATCCTTAAAGAGTATTTCGAAAGAAGTTAAAAAGGTTAACAGACCAGAGGTGGATCCAAAAATTTACATCGGAGGGGGCTAGAAATATTACAACTAATGGACATATTTTTTAAATATATTTGATGTTTTTTATTACCATTTTATAGATACAAAATTTTTACTATTGCTCTCTTGGTAGAAGAGGCTACATAATAATTAAGGAGAGTAAAGTTAAGAGGAAGACATTGTGTAAAAGATTTGGTTGATAAGTGGAATAATGAACCCAAAATAAATTAGGAAGCAGAAATTGGAGTAATGAAAAGTTGAAAGGTTAAAAAAATGAACTTGTGCTCTACCAAATAAGAAATGAACTTGTGATGAATATAGAAGTGTAATAAATTAATGGACTAATTAATTCTATGGGGGCTTAAACCTATGAATTTATGGTTTAAATCTATTTTGAGTTTCATATAGAATTAATAATATAAATACAATTTGGGGTGTATGCAATGGATTGGAACACATTGATAATATAAATACAATTTTGTCCTTATTTCTATTTCAAAAAACTTTCTTTCCTTTTCTATTGTCTGGTTCTTCTTCAGCCTGTACATTCAACAACTCTTCATTGACCTTCTTCGTCTTGTTAACATGGAAATCTTCACCTTCTTTTTGTTTATGGTTAGATAGAATAAAAAATACCAATTTTATTCCTGTAATATGTCGAGAAAACAAGCATTATTCTTTTTCCTACCTTGTATGTGTTTACCCATGTGCTGATGTTAGTACTGTGAAAACTAAAAAATAGTCGTAAAGCTCTCTCAATGAATCAATGATGGTGTATACTACTATTTTATTATAAAGTGTATTTCTAATTAGATATAATAAAAAGAAAATTGCTACAAAAATAAAAAATAACAAGAAAACTAAATATACAATATTTCGTTTGATGTTATATACTGTACACTATTATTTAAATATAAGAATATAGAAGAATATATGTTCTAATTGTAAAAAAAAAGGTGTTTTACTTATAATAGTTTTTCTACCCAAATATTTAATTTTGAAAGAGATAAGATTATAATCTGAATATATTTTATATAATAATAATAATAATAATAATAATAATAATAATAATAATAATAATAATATTTTTTAAATAAGGGTAAAATTGGAATAAAAAAGTTATAAGTTACTCCATTCCGTTCACTTCCCAAATGATGGAGTGACAATTTTGTTCCATTCCATCACTGAATATCCAAACAATGGAACGAAATTTATGTTCCATTCCACTCCGCTCCATTCCATTATGTTTCATTTCGTCCGTTCCGTTCTATATCATCAATCCAAACATAGGCTAAGAGACAAAACTTCACAATTCTTAGTAGACAAACCAAGCAGGGCGTTATTCTCATAGCTGTCAACCTCCCCAATTACTGTTCCCACCCCCTGTGTAGCATCTTTCTCACTTGCAACAAATGCTATATTCTACTCTATAACTTTTACTTCAGAAATATTTTAAAATGTTAATTTTTATATTAATTTATCGATGATTAATATATGTTGCAGATATTTTTGTTAATTTTCAAGATGAAATTTGTAATTTCAAGAAAGTCCAATTTGTTGATGTTGAGGGAATATTATCAATGTATGAAGCATCATTTTATTTATTTGAAGATGAAACTATATTGGATGAAGCAAGAGATTTCACTTCCAAGTTTCTCAAAGAATATTTGAACCAAAATAGGAATAACATATGAAGCACGGATACACTGATACCAGACACGACACCGACATCGATAATAATTTGAAAAAATAGCATAATTAAGTGTAATCATAAGTGTTGGTGTCGTGTCGGTATCCGATATTGACATGTGTTCGATCAGGGTCGTCTCCGAACATTTGGAGGTCCCAGACAAATAAGAAAAGAGGCCCTTTAAATATAAAATAAATTTAATGAAATGAATATTTTTAATTAAAAAATGCATTTTTTTTAAAAAAAATGTAAATATTTTATTTAAAATTTAAATAATATCAATAACATAAAAAATAATCATATTCTAATCAATAATAACAAAATATATTTTCAAGTTAATATCATTACATACCAATAATAACAAAATAATCATTTTTTTAATAATCATATTCTAAAATAAATTGAAAAAAAGTGTCTCGTGGGGGTTTGAACACACGAGCCCTAATTTACAAGACTCTCAAGTCAAGTTCACGGCCACTAGGCCATTCAGCATTTGATAAATATCATGCTTCACAAAACTAATTAACAAATACTTTAATTGATAGATTTGAAAACAAAAAATAGAGGCCCACAAAAATTTGAGGCCCAGAGCTATAGGCCTGCTTGCACTGCCTCTGGGTCGGGCATGTGTTCGATACAGGACACAACCAGTGGCGGACCTGGACTTCAATTACTAGTGGGGCTAACATTTTTGCTCGAAGAATTAAATTATATTAAATTTAACAAACGTTATAATAAAAATATTCGTAACAACTAGATTTATAAAGAAAATGCCCTATCTTCCATTTGTTGAAAATGAGCTAAAAGTACTTCATTACTAACAGGTTTAAGAACATATCTTTCTATATAAGTTACAAGTCGGTCATTTAACCATTGATCAGCCATCTTGTTACTCAGTTGACTCTTCACATATTTCATAGCTGAGAAAACACGTTCAACACTTGCAGTTGCCACAGGCAGAACCAGAGCTAACTTCAGAAGCTTGTACACCACATCAAAGGTAGTGCACTTGTTTGTTTTCACAAAAGCCAATTATATAAATCAAGCCAATGCTTACCAAATCGACGTCTTTGTCTACCAAAAGTTGTTCAAGGAAAATCAAAATTAATAGGTTGATGGGGACCTTTTTTAAGATAAGCTTTTCTTACATCATTTTGAATGTCAGGATGGTAGCTTGAAATTGCCGGTCTGCGGGAAGGATCAGTTTCCAATATTTCAAAATCAATGACTGTGTTACTCTCACTACTACTAGCTTTGTCTTTAGGCAATACCGGAAAAAATTTCTTCATCCTGATTCAGTTAAACACAAACATAAATTTTTTAGAACATAAAATATTTTAAATTAAAACAACTATATCTCAAAAACAAAACAAAGAAAAAGTGATCACAAAAATCATATAATATAAGGTATAATAATAAATGATTCTTTGAGTGCTTGTGTTTCTTGAAGTAAGCATTGACACATATAGTGGAAAGCACAAAGTGACAAAACACTTAAAGTGCCACAAGACACAAGACATATAGTGGAAAACAGACACGAAGCATTTAATATGCCAACTAGCCCAAACAAAACAAAAGCCAATATAAACAAAACAAAATCACTTAATGCTTCTTCTTACCTTTTCTCTAGGTATCAGTACCCTTCTTGGCTATTATAATAGTTCAATTCAATGTTCAAGTTCAATACCCAATTTATGGAAACTCAAATCATGGTTTCTAGTTCAATGTTCACTTAGGGTTCTGTTCTGTTTAATTGTTCCCCAATTATGGAAACCCAAACTCAAATTCAAATTCAACACCCACTTTCTATATCAAATCAAATCCCTAACATTATTCATTCAAATCTGATTCCTTTTGTTGGATTTATATTGTGGAATAATGTGTTCTTATTTCTTTCTTATGATAAAATTTCTTACTGGATCTGATTCTGCTGGTGGTTGAGGTGGTTCGTCGGTGGTGCGTGCATCCGTGCAGTCCGTCGATGGTGGTGAGTGCGGTGCTGTCAGTTGGTGGTGTGGTGTGCCGCGCGCGGTGTTGTGCGATTGTGAAACTATCAATTGCTTTTTTGTCTCGTGCAAGAAGAAGAGAAGGTTGTGGAATCAGATTTTCACTGAGGGTATTAGAGTAATTTTCTGTGTAAATTTTTTTTTTTTTTTATTGGACTGGGCTGGTGTGGCTATAGCCACACCTAGCCTTACACAGGTCCGCCCCTGGACACAACTAATTTAAGAAATGTTCGTGCTTATAACCATCACATATCACTTCAAATAAATCATGCTTTGGAACTTCCACTAACATTGCAGAATTACTTGATGGGAGGCTCGGTGGTTCATTGAACGAGACACAACAAGACAAGAGTGATGTTTTACTTCAGTTTGCTAAATTGGATTTTAACATTGTTCAAAGCATCTACCAAGATTCAGAAGACCCACCTATGAAAATTGGATTTTAACATTGTTTTACTTTTGTTAGTTAGTTACGAGGATTGTTAGTTGACTTGTGTCACAAGTTACCTCTCCTACCTATTATACCTTCATCTATAAATGGTGTTTTTGTTAATAAAATTACACTTTTTCTCTTAGCCTTTCCTCAATTCAATTTTCACATTCAAAGTTTATTTTCTTTCTTCCATTATTTTTTCATAGTGGTTAAGTGTTTAACCCCAACATCTTGGTCGTATCATATCTTAAACTTTTGATCAAGTATTTGTGCTTCATAGCTTTACTTATTTATTTTATAAAAGTTGACCATTACTTTAAAAAAATTTATAGTTTCTCTATATACAAACTAAAACCGCAACTAAATCTTCAATTTTTCACTAATAATTTTTGTTTTCTTTTTAAAGGGTGAAAATGATACAGGTGATATTCCAAAGTTGATTCAATGTACATGAATGAAACTAGAGCTTCTGAAGTTGAGGCTTATGAGTATATAAAGTACCTGATGTTTGCAGAGTGGAAGAAGATGAATACAGAAGCTCATACTTCATCTTTCTCTCAGTATTTCATTGATACTTTTATAAACCATGCTAGAGTGGCATTGTTCATGTATCATAATGGAGATGGACATACCATTCAAGATCATGAAATTCAGAATCGCATAACGTCTTTAGTTGTTGAGCCTATTCCTATTACATTTACAAAACATTAATAGTTAGGATTAGACGCGGTAACCGTGTGGATACAGTTACTACTCGTAGTCGTAGCCATCTGATCTAAAACTGATGGATGGAATCGTTTATAGTTATTTTTATTAATACATAATATGAACCGTTTGACTTAAGATTAATGGTTGTGATCAAAATTTGTGTGGAACTGTGTGCTAATCTGGGTCCTTAAACTTGCTAATGTATTAAGATTGCTTAAATAAATGTAATGTGTTTGAGTCAATATTATTTTCGTGCACAGTATGATTTCTTGATTTGCTTTTTTTTTTTCCTTGTATATTCTTATCTCATGTTTGATCTGAGAATATTTTTTCATGTTATTTCGAACAAATGTTTCTATGAATACTTGCTCAACAAGGTGGCCAAGGAAAACAAGCTCATAATTCCGGAATAGATAAAGAAAATAAACTATAAATATTATATATCGAGACAATTATAAATCATTTCATAATTTTTTATTTTTTGCTTTCAACGCCAATTTAATCTGACTCAATCACCACTGAACCAACTAATAAATGCAGCTAATAATGTCTCAATACAAATATATAAACCATAAATTTATGGGATATTGAATTCATAATTAACAAATAAATTATTAACCAACCAAGTGTCACATGTTACTTCTTTTTTTTTTGGTCAAGAGCGTCACATGTTATTAGTTCTAAAATAAGTTATTCCTCCCCACACGGCCACACATTACACGGAATGTACATAGTACAAAAAAGCCAGGAATGTTAGCAACATATGGAATCAATATATGGATTTTTTTTAAATAATTCCTAGTAAAATGGTATCACATATACTAGCAATTTTCCCCAGACAATTTCAAAATATTTTATCTAACCAGACATTGTACAGGAATAAATTGTTAAAAGAGACAACATTGTATCAGTAATCTCCCATTACTAATTCCATAATTTCATGTACCACATAAATAATCTCACTATAAAATTATGCTTACTTAGCAGCCATGTCCTCTTCATTTTACATATTTAGATTGATTCACCCATTAACAATGAGGAGTCCATCATAGAAGACCAGAGATCAAATTTTCTTATATGTAATTTTACCGAATGAATCATCAATTTAGACTAGAATCATTGATTTGTCCATGTTGGTTAACACCATTCTCTTTCAGATAATCGACAAACTCATCAATAAGATACGGCCAAGCACCTTCAGCATCATAATCAGATAAATTTGAGCTAACAGTCTGCATAAAAGAACATGACAATATCAGTGGTTTACGTTGTTAATTTATAGCTACTATTAGAAAAATGATTTAAGTATTGAACACACACAGACATCATGAGAAAAACAGCACAATAGAATAAATTTAGTCGAGGCATATACACGCACTGACCATACATCAAGGGAGGTGTGCATTCATGTTATGAGGGGATCACCTATTGAACTTTATTCTAAAGGTTGATATATTATTAGTTTACCTTTGCAAACTCCAAAAGTTGAGACCATGTATCTCTAGATATTGCTTTGTTATGCCGAGCCTGAGTAAGTAGTAATGAAATTTTCAATTTGAAGTAAAATAAACAAGCATTATCATACTAATAAGAAAACTTCTAACTTAGAAAGTGAAAACTAAAAAGGTGTATAATTAGGGTTATTACCTGCAGGAATTGGCACCAATGATCAACCAGTGGCCACTGCTTCTCGGCAAATAATAATTGCCACATTCCAATAGCTGTATCCAAAGCCAGAGATTTTTGACCCTGCAAAAAATTAACTTGCACATTAATATTGCATGGTAACAGGTGACAAAAGTGATTGAATCAATACAACATTAATTTAGACATTAAAATTTGCAACTTCTTTTGCCATGCAATAGGTTATCATAGCTAATCCAAGTAATTTCAAACATTGATACACCTTAAAATTTGTAACTTCTTTTGCCCAGCAATAGGTTATTATTGCTTAAATTAGGTTATGACCAATAGGTTATCAATTCCATGCAAATTAGTTAAGCCACATATAGAAGGTGAGAAGGGTTAAAAAGAAGATATCAATTCATACCTTCTCTTTTGCCCAGCCAAAAGCAAAGTTATATATCTCACGAAATTTTTCTGGACAACCAAAAACAGCAAATATAATTTCAGATCTTCTTCAGTAATCGTTTTCTAATGACAAACGAATAAAAAAATTGTATGACGAAGTCTAGTTTACATCCATAATCAGAAATGCTATCATCCTTACGTTCATCTTTCAGCTCAGCACGCATAGATGGTATCTTTTCACGGAACTTTTCCAGTGAATCAATCCTGCAATAATTTTATAAGACCTTCAACAAGGATTCAGTCATTACAGAAACAAATTTCATTTCAAAGTTGTTATAAGATTCATACCCCAAAGATTGTAAGCCTTCAATGAACTCCTTCTTGGAAAATTCACACATTGTGCCGGCCTTCATGTGCCACGAAAGAACTAACTGCAAAAAAAGTAAACATGCCCAGATAACTAAAGCATTCCTATGGGTCCACCCATTTCCAGCACCCTATCATGATGGGATCTTTGTAGCAACAGTTTTTTTTTTATAACAATTCCCCAGACCCTATCATGAATCATGATGGGAGCTCTGTAACACCAGTTTTGTTTAAAATAAAATTAAAAACACATCATTTACAAATACTGCACATTCACAATATAGGGAACAATAATCATCCAGTTCCACTAATGAGTGTGCGGAGGATTATTATTATCCATTACTCCCTCCGTTCCTTTTCAAGTGTCGCTTTTGACCATTGTGCACTATTCACATAATCTACTTTGACCATAATTTTTTATTAATATATAAAAACAAATGTTAGCATATAAGATATTGTTCAATTTGTCTCGACGGATATTTTCAAAATATAAAATTTTCATAATTTTTTATAATAGATAATTAAAGATATTAGTGATCAAACTTGTGAATTGGCATGTGTGCAGTGATCTAAAACGACACTGAAAAAGAAACGGAGGGAGTAATGGATAACCATGCAATCAGCCATGATCTAAATATGAAACAATCTTAAAAAACACGTTCATACCATTACTATGTCTTGAGGATCCACCTGCACATGACAAAAGCATCAATTACACTTTGAATTACTATAGTCTTAACCTTCTTTGAATGAATCAAAACTTATAAGATGCAAACAACTTATACGACAATATTTGATCAAATATGCATGAACATGGTGCCAGTAATCAGGATCATGTTTAACATCAATATTATGCATTAAAAAAGTTAAATAATGAAAATTTCAGATTTCAATGCTTTTCTAATTTATTTAAATGGAAAATCTTAATATATAGCTTCTTTTCATTGAAATATGTTTAATGTTCAGAGATATGTTTATCCAATTAAAAGTTAAAACATTCCCCAACAGAAATGACACAACTATAGAACCCATTTTCTTGGAATATGCAGATCCCTTTAACAAATTACATTGTATTCCCATCATATCCTTTAATCTCATTATAACTCAAATTGGGTGGGTCTAGAGTTTTGGACTACTTGATCACCTAGTTTCAACTAAGTCTAGGGTAAGAAATTATCCGAGAACAAATAAAGAACTCATTTTAAGGACAAAAAAACAAGTTGTCAATACATGTCACGCATCTCGTAAGTGTTATCTCTAAGAAACCCAGGTCAGGTGTAAAGCCAAGGTTTTCTTCTTTCTGATTTATTCTGATGAACTGTTTATCAGATCATACTCCTAATCAGATGCCTTAAAACTTCAAAAACCGCTAAAATATTTGACAGCAATTCTTTTCCATTTTCAATATAAAAACTCAAGATTTAGTGCTTACAAGTACTGTTCACATTACAGCTTCTGTGACAATTTCACATTTAGAGATACTGAATGAAAGAATCAAGAATATAGAGATACTGAATGAAAGAATCAAGATTCAAGAATATAATTAATTGCATTCAGAAGCAGTAACCTGGATATCGTTGCAAAGGAGAGTGATGCCGTCTGCAAAAATCATATCGATGTATTGATCTGTATGAAAATCAAAGGAGTGAAGAATTAGCAGGCAATATGTACAATGATCTAATAAATCAAAGTGACGTATCGATGCGTAAAGAATAATTCAAAATAAGCACCGCAACTGGCAGCAGGAAATTTATAAAGTTCGTGTAAGCGTCTCAGCCCAAAAAATGGGGGACCTTGATCAACTTCTTCGGTGTAAGTTCACATGCAAAAGTTACATGATTTTGAATCTAAAATATCTTCCACATCACTTAAGCTCAATAAGAGAAATTTCGGATTACAACATAATACATATGAACTATATATCTCAATATTTTGGGTTGTTTCTTACAGTAATTTAAAATATCATATTTTATCTCTTAGGAATGATTTCTATATTTCTTATTCGTTTAAAATTTGTAAATAGAGTAAATATCTAGAACGAGTATAAATAAGGGTTAGTTTTTTTGGTTACATATAAATAAGGGTTAGTGCTTAAACTATTGTTTATAAAAAATGCATAAGCACAATTAGAAGTTTTTATTCTTTCACGTCCATCCTTACTTATGACAGCTTCAGCATGGTATCAGAGCAGAGTATCATCCTTCATGACCTGTCTACGCATCGTTCCATATTGTTGCCAAGATCCCTAGAATCTGATACTTTGTTGTGTTTTCTATGATTATCTTGTCAGCTATGATACATAGGTACGGGTACGAAATACAGAAAATTTTAAAAAATGAAGGTACGGGTCCGTCAAATTAAAAAATAATATTGTATATTGAATGAATTACTACTGTTATGCTTCAGAGATTTCTTTTTTTGTGTCCATCGTCTGCACTGTTTTCATCAAAATCAAGAAATAATTGAAATGCAATAAAAAATTAAAATACTTTCCACTATTTTTCCACCGCCGACACGTTTGTGGTATTCACCGCCGCAAATCAACCGAGAAAAAATGGGTACGGAATGGTACATAAGGTATGAGTCCCGTCTGGGTTGTGGGTTGTCTCAGATGCAATTTGACCCACACTATCCAAGATGATGTTTGGCCTCAGCCTATGTTGTCAATAGAGAGCAATAGCAGGGTAGCATTGCAGCACGACCCTCTACTGCTACCCCATAGGCCCACAAAGAGCCATTAAGAGTAGCGGCTATAGCGGCTACTAGTAGCAGTTGAAAAGCAGCACTATCCCGGTATCGCAGCGGTTTCATGTCCGCTATCGCAATTTCGGAAGAAAATTCTCGAAAAACAATTTTTTTAAATTATTTTAAATTTGTTAAGTGTATATTGGTATGGTACTTCAGCACCTGTTGACTAACCAAATATTGTAACCCATGTTCGATTGTTCATTTGTGGCCCATCATTGCTATCCCTGCTGTGTTTTTTGTCTGTCTTTTTTTATGGGATGTCACTTTGAGTATTTTAGTCCCTTTAATTTTGTGTATTTTCCTGTTTTTGAATATTTATTTTATTGGAATTTATGTTTGCGTTTGTGACGCTTTTCCTACCGACGAACAATCTGGTGGTGACTATTATCCCACCGATGAACAATCTGGTGGTAATGCTTTTCCCAAGATGAATCATTAATAATGTCATCTTTTCTCGCGATGACCATCCCCCGATGGTGACTCACACTAGCCCAACAGTTGTTGAACTTAGTTTAAAGTTTTGTGCAAAGATGTTTTCTTGTAACAAGCTTCAAGCATATTAAGATTTAGCTTGAGAGAGTGTTAAAACCAATAAAAAATCAGCTGTTATGATTTGCCAGTAGTCGTACCAATTATGTTTAATTAGCATTAATTATAATTGATTCTATTTCTACTATATATACAAACAAGGTGTGCTCTGTCTAGCCACACAAACCATTTAGATAAATCTATAATCTTTATATGGTATCAAAGCAGGCTCTGATTCTATGACTTGTCTTTGTGCTTCACAACTGTCAACCGCTACCAGCATCGGCATTTGCCGCTGGCAGGACCACCTTTCATTTATTTCATTTTTTGCCTACATACAATATTTCATCATCGTCAACCCCACCGGACTTTCTAGCAAGCAAAACATCACTATGACCTCCTCAAACTAAAGCTTACTATGCTTTAAGCTTGTTACAAGAAAACATTTTCACACAAAACATGAAACTAAGTTCGACAGAATAATCATCGACGAAAAAAGAAAACATCATTAATTATTCATCTGTGGAAAAAGTTTCACCACCGGATTGTTCATCGACGGGAAAGGAGTCACCACCGGATTGGGGTTCGGCACTACGCCACTATTTGAAATTGACAATATAGGCTTCAACTATCCCAGATTGCCTTGTCTTCTACCTTCTCAAACCTTCAATTGTTATGCAAGTTATCTTTTCATTGAAGTTCTTTGGCATCATTTTCTTGCCAATGAGCAATACAACCATGGTTGTCAAAGTCGGGATCCCACCAAAGATCGTTTGGGTATAGAAAGATAAGATCCAACCAAATAGACAAAATTATAGGGGACTAAAAAAGTTTAACATACTTATCCTAAAAAAACAAATTGTTTTATTGATTTAATCATAAAGATGAGAGTTTGATCTAAACATAAACTATACTAAAAATATTTTATTAATTTTCACAACAGAATAATAATTGCAAAGATGAGAAGTTCCTAAGTTTGGAAGTAATATACCAATTAAATGATCTCTGACCGACCTCCAAGGACCAAACCATCTCACTCGAATTACAGGGACCTACACATATTAGTACAGTATACCAGGGTCCGGGGCCAGAACCACACGTGCCAACTGATTCGTTTGGTATGTAATGATTTTCTATTGAAACATAATTGTGCCTTCAATTCTAATTTCCCAAAATGGGAAGCACCGAGTCCCTAAAAAAAGTGTATGTTCATTGTATCCCTCTTTGCGATGAAAAACAGGTTGACTTCCGAGTCAAAAACGTGTAAAACCGGGTTATAAAGGTGTAAGTTATTCCGGTTCAAAAACAGTTCGATCTGGTCAATATGTGTGAAACAAGCATGAGGGAAAGTGCTGCTCCAACAATTCCATGATTTTCATCTGCGCGCTCACGGATCAAGCCTCTCCAACAATTTTCATACCGCTCCAACACAGTGGAGGGAGAAAAATGCATGAGATATTTTCACAATCTAGAGTAGACCGCACTCTTAAAAACCATGCATACAATGATGCATTGGTGATGAAAGCCTCCCACATTGTAAGGCATACAAATGGTGATTTTTTCCTATCTAATCGATAGGTCATATTATGATGAATTAGTCATGGCTTCAATGCACACCAACCTTAGTTTCAAAGTGTTTATCATTTCTATATCCTCCTTTGTCACCTCAAACCCGATAACTTCAATACTTTGAATCAATTACATTTTAATAAGGCTATAAGACTGCAACGAGAGAATAATCATTTTTTTTTTATTTAGAAAAGTAATCGATTTGCACTACAAGGAGCCCTAACTAATGCTTCCTACATATTCCTACAATGACTTCATCGCCACATCGGAGAACCGGTTCTGATTTCGTGATATTTTATCTTTGAATGCTTCCAAAGTTTGTTTATCAAACATAACTAATTTGAGATAGGGATGAAAGGCACCCATGTTCTCTCAAAATAATAAAATATATCATGTAGACAAATTTACAAGTTTTCTTTAAGGGTTATAATCTGAAGTGAAAGAAAAATTCAATCTGTGGCTGTCAACCATTCTATACATGTAACGCGAATGTGTTTTCAATCATTTTTCCATGTTTCCCAAGCCATTGATTGTTACGATTATTGGACGTTATAAGTTGATTACTTGCAACTATTATAAAAGCTATAGGTGTCTCAATATTTTCACCTTCATTTCTAACCTTTATATCTATTGTACAGCTCCTCCAAGTGTCTTGAATCAGTGAAGGTTCTAAGCTGAGGCTGGCTATAAAAATAATCAAATGCTCCTTCAAGATTCCAATCACTAGCCTTCAGAGCTTGCATTGCTACTTTCTCGCTGAAAATACAAAATTAGATTATGAATTATCGTATAGAATTGACAGCATAAGTTAAGGATGAAATTGACAAGCATTCGTATAACAGACACACACACAAAATAAATCCAAATGAATCAGCTAACCAAACTAAAATCCACAATCAAGATAGAGTCCAAAGTGAAACATGATTGTTATAGAAAACATTAGACGAAGATGGAAGATACAATGATCAGAAATATACACAGAGGCCTTCAATCCAAGATTGCACACAAATATCCCTCTCTCCCGTCTCCACCATCAACAAATCAACAAATAAATACTCACATATACAAAACCAAAAGCGTATCTAATTCTATTTTTTTGAAAAATATCTAATTCTATTGTTAAATATGATAAATAAATATATAAAAGAAGCAAATTCTATAAGTTTCATAAGCAAGTGATATATCAACATGTCCACCTGACGAACGCGTAACTAATTAAAGAAAACAATTATGAGATTACCTAGCTCCGGTTATCGTTACGAACTGCTGGAGTTTATCCCGATGACCTCTCCCCAATTTATGCTGCAAAACAAATTACAAACATTAATTAATTAACAAAAACACAACATAAATACATCACTAACAAATCCTTAAATTTAATCAACAAATCCACTTCAAGTATAATCATCAACTGTTACAACATGCAAGTCATTCAATTCAACCACAACAACAACAACAACAAAACAATAATCATTCAAGTAACCACTTTTACATATTATGCATATATTATAAACAATAACAACAAAAAGAAAAAAGTAAAATTAAGAATTTGAAGATATTAAACGACGAACAAAAAAAAAATGAGCTGAAAAGAGGAACAAAAAACAGGTGAATCGAAGAGAAAGGTAAAGCGAACTAACCATTGTTTGTGGAAGGTGGAAGAAACCCTAAAATCTGTGAGGAGTGAAAGATCTACGATTGGAAGGAGCGAAGGTGGAAAGAAAATTAGGGCTTTTGGTTGAATTGAAATTTGGTACCAAATGGAATATTGAATGAACTGAGAGAATGGGAAATAATAAGGGTTGTATAGGTTTAGAACAGTGTAATGTGGACCCTACTTACCTTTCGAAGTAAAGAGAGAAAGAATTAGGAAAAGTGAATTTTTTATGATCCAATGGATTTGGTCTGTTCCGGAGGTCTGCCTGTGTATTGAACTAGTGTCTTAACCCGTGCAATGCACTGTTTTTACAATTTTTTCATTTGATCCAAACAAATAAATTAATATATTAAAAAGTTCAACTACAAATTTTTAATAACATAAAAAAGATAAAGAAATAAAAAAAAAAATTGTAAAGACCAAGTAAAATAAGATCGGATCGAACATTAAAGCGAATAAGATAAACTTAAATTTTTGTTGGTCAAGTAGCCTAGTGATTATAAATTTCACCCTTAAAGTAGATAAGTGAGATGACTGAGATTCGAACCCGACCCCCCTAAATAAATAAACTTAAGTTTAAGATTCAAAAAACAATTCAAGTTCAACAATAGAATTAATATTTAAATAATTTTGTTATTTTAAATAGATCTTGGAAATATTTGGTGTACGTATTTTATGTTGGAGAAATATTATTAGATGCAAGTATTTTTTAAATTAAGTGACATAATTTGTCAAAAAAATAAAAAATTAAGTGACATAAATTTAAAATTTGAATATAAACTTAAGTTTGAATTCAGCTTACTTTTGAGCTTATGAAAATAGCTTATGCAAATAAATAGATTTTTAAAAAAATTCATAAGCTTTCAATAACAAAAATTGTGTCTTTATAAGCTGTTTTTTCATAAATTACCTTGAAAAACTTATAATAACACATAAAATTTTATTTATTAGCATAAATTGTTCCAAATAAGCTAAAAAGTAAGCTAATTTAAACGGATAAAAGAAAACCAAAAAAGAAAGAAAATATGTTTTGAGTTTTAAAAAAAAAAAAACAGACATAATATTATATTCATACTTTTTTTTTTGACACAACTATATTCATACTATTGTATTATTGGGTAGACATCAGTACATCACCTTATAACCAGAATTGGGTTAAGCCCAATATCTGTTTTTAACCCAATATCTGTTTTTAACCCAATTCTATAACGACATCAGTACATCATTTCATTTTACTACTAATTTCTATAACGACGTCGTTTTTCAATTTGCTGTTCTTAAATTTGGCCAATTCCTTCTTTCACTCACTTTGTTCATCTTTGTTCAAAACCCTAGGAGAGCTTGCCGCCGCCGTCATCTCATCTTTGTCCATCTTTTAACCGGTCGTTCTCTGCCATCTCATCCATCTACCGCCGTCGATCTCAAAGTATCTCCCATCTCCTCTATTACCTTCGTGTACAATTTCTTTACCCGGTTTGTGCTTTTTCGTTTGTAAGTTTTTACTACTTTTGACAAAAAAATTTCTTTCATGGTATGCAGCACAAGAAGAAAGATATGTCGCTGCTTATGATTTCAGATTTTCAATCAAAGGTAATGTCTTGGTTAATTTTTCAGTCCATTTTCTTCTTCTCTTGTTTTTTTTTTTTTTTTGTATTTCAGTTTCATATTCTAGTTAGGGTTTATATATATATATATATATATATATATATTTTGTGTTAGGTTTGATAATCTTCAATCTTTCAGTTGCATTTTTCAGATCTGTGGTGTGACTTGAGAGGAAGAGCTTAAATCCTTTGATTTTATTTTAGTAGAATTAATTTATTGTTCCTGAAATTAGTTTCTTTTGTTTCTATAATTTGAACTTAGAGATATATTAGTTTATCTTATAATTTGATTTTTTAACTTATCTATGTTATCTAATACAATATAAGAAAGTTGTTGTCCTTGGAGAAGACAACAATAACCTTTGTTAAAATGCTGCCATGTAGCAAAAGTGAGGGCAATTGATGTCCAAAAAAATTGTAACTGAACTAAATGGATTTGTAACCAAGCCATTTTGGAAGCAAACCAAGCCATATTGTAGGGAATGTGAGAGAGAATGTCACTATCAATTGAGCCATGATTCCAAACAAACCAAGCCGGTTGGGAGAAATTAATAAAAAATTGTTCAGTTCCAACTTTTGTCTTGCTAAAAACACCTTTTTGTGTGACAGCTACATACTGACATTGAAATGCAACTGTACCTTTAGCCCAAAACAACACCTCATCACATTTTCAACTCCATTTTTTCTTCTGTCTCAAAAACAACGAAACAACCTCTGTAAGTGGGAAAGCTACACATAGAAGGTAACTTTATGTTCTTCTTCATTCATTTTCAAACCATCTTCTTCATCTTCACTGCTAAATCGAATTTTGTAGATTATTTACCATATTCCATTAAGAGAGGTTGAGGTAACGGCAAGGTTTGATGGAGTGCGGAGAGAGCAGATGATCAATCGGGAGTAAGAGAAGAAGTTTGACTTCGATATGGTCGGAGAATGATCGGACGGTGGGAGGAAAATCGGTGTCGAGTAAGACATTCGGAATCGGAACCCTAATGGAAAGAGTGGCGGAGGAGGAGGAAGTGAGAGTGAGGAATGAAGGTGGTTAATGAAGATGAACGGTGAGATTTAGAGAAAGGTTTATTAGGGTTTTGGAGAATGGGTAAAGGAGTAAGTGTAGTTTTGGTATGTGGGATTGTGATTCCCATGTGTAACGCCATTTTTGTTCTGAAATTTTAGCTTCTTCACTTCCCATTTTTCTCTGCAAACTTTCATCTCTGTAATGTTGTCCAAGAGCTGTAACTTTCATCTCTAACGATCTTCTTCCTCTGCAAACTTTACATATTTAAGTTGTTTCCCCCTTTCATCTATTTCTTCGATCTGTTTTATGATTTTGTTTCAATTTTTATTTGTTTTTCCGTTTAGCAATTTATGATTTTGATTTCTGAAACCCTAATTTGAGATTATTTGTTTCCTATCGGCTAATTTATAACGTTTCAAGTTATGTCAACTCAAACCCTGTGAGAATCTAACTTTGGTCTTATTGTTTTTCAGGATCTATGGTGAAAGTGTATTTCCAAGTTGAAGCTAAATTTGGGAGCAGCAACTTTCTGCAAATTTGTTGTTGTAAGCAGAAGAATCTGGATCAGAGAGCAGCAACAAAGGGTTATTTTTCCATCTTTATTTTTCCATTGGTTCTTTTAAATGATTTATTTATTTTACACTTAATTTCAATTTGCTTTCTTTTTATTATATGGATTATTGAATTAATAGTTTGGAGGATGGATGCAAGTAAGATTCTTGAACTGCATTATATTATGGGTTCTTTAAGTCTTCTAATGATGCCATTAAAATAGAATGTAAGTTTGCCACTTTGTTGGATATCGTATCTTCACTCCAGAGACCACCTAGCGGGATAAGGCTTATTATAATTTGAAATTTGTTGTTTTTTTCCAGGTGCTTCTGTAATGCTTGCAGAGTTGGCATTGGAGGCTGGTTTACCTGAGGGTGTCTTAAATATTGTTCATGGAACCCATGTATGCCATCATCCCTTTTCGAAAAAATTTTGTTGCTTGCCTGTTTCTTTTGATATACTTACTGCTTAAATGTGCTCATTTTACATTTGGTTATTTCATCGTATTTCAAGTGAAATCAGAAAGTTGCATATAATATTGTTGTACTGTACCAAGAATAATTGATACCATCAAATTGATTTCGTTCATAAAACAGTTGTTCCAAGGGCAATGACGTCTCGCTTTATGTTATGTTAATAATGAAACAATTGTGCTCCGTTTTTCTCATGGATTATATTGATGTTCTTTAACTATACAATTGGTGACAGGATATTGTGAATGCCATTTGTGACGATGACGATATCAAAGCCATATCATTTGTTGGTTTGAATGTTGTAAGTCATCTAATAATTGTTTGTTTTTTCACTTCGTTGATTTCATCTGTATACACTTATTTGATGTTCTTATTTGTATTAAATTAAAGGCTGGAATGCACATATATTCAAGAGCAGCTGCTAAAGGGAAACGTGTTCAGGTAGGCGCAGTTTGTTTTCCTCCTCTTAGTGAAACTGTATATAAAGTTTGGCAATTAATAAACTGTGGTTTGCAGTCTAATATGGGGGCCAAAAATCATGCAATTGTCATGCCAGATGCAAATGTTGATGCTACTATAAATGCATCAGTTTATTAATTGCCAACGATCCTAAAAATTTCTCTGATGTTGGCGGTGGTGTACTTGGATGCAGAGGGCTGCATTCCAGCTTTAGAACAACGCAAAGTGGGCTGTCTTTAAACATAGGTTTGATCTTGATGGCTTGCTTTTATTGTCTACTCATCTGAATAATAATTTGTCCTCATTCCTTATTTCTTTCAATTTGTTGTAGATGTGTCCACAACTATGATTGTCCGTCCTGGACCTGTTGTTGATTTCTTAATTGCAAATCAGAATGTTAGGGATCCCTCCAGATGTCTGGTTTTTATGGAAATTTATTTCAATTGATTGTTCTCTATTTTATTGAAACCGGACGATTCATACCCTGACACATATATATATATATATATATATATATATATATATATCAATACAATTGAAGTGAACTTTGTAAGCATTCACCTCCTCCATTTATTGTGTTCCTTTATATATATTTTTCTTGACTGCAACTAATTTGAACTTTATTAATTGATTCTTTTTGTTTGTTTTGGTACATAAGTTTGGATTGTTGGAAAACTTAAAGTTCCTAATATTTCTAAAGTAACCCATATTGATAGCAACCACTTTTAAATTTGATTTCAAAAATATAAAATATCCTATCAATTGTTTGTTATTGATTTTATCCCTTTCTTTGTTTACAGGAATCATTGTGTGCTAAGTTCTGAAACTATGTCCAACTAATTAGGTACGTTCCTCTTTATATAGGAATTTAAGGTGATTTGTTAGCTTCAGACTTTTGTATATGTCATTCTAACTTAATGATTAGTCTATAAAAGAAAGGCTTTGTTGGTGTAGTTGAGGACTTTTCAAAATAACCTCATTTTTTAAAATATGGTTTTTACCTAAATGCATTAATCACTTTAAAGGTTGGAAGTAACATCATTAGCACATGATTTTGTTTGAGATGTTTAATCAGTATGACAAATCAATCAAATTGCATATTCTTTAATGTATGTTTTTTTTTGTTATTGCATATTCTTTAATTTAGAGATGAAATTAACCATATGACAGTTTGTTTGTTATTCCTCAACTAGAAATTCAGAATTCAATTTTATTTGTTCATATGGGATTTAGAGGGTTTTCTCCACTCCACTTCAATATGATTGATTTGTTTTTATTAAATTTCAGATTTTTTTGTTTTTAGATTTGTATCAATTTGAATTTGTTTTATTTGTTATTTGTAAACTTTAATTGAGGAGAAAACCAAACTGATATACCATTAGTTTTAATAAGGTTTTTTCTTTCAAAATTTTAATTTCATATTCAATCTATAAAAATTTTCAATGGTGAGTATTCTTTCATTATTTGTTCAATTTATGCCTCCAACTTAAGAGATTAGTTGAAGCCTATCTCATTTTCATAAGTGTTAAAGTATCTTTTTAATGGAACTAAGTACTCTATGTAACTTGAGTAGTTAAATTAAGCTGAAATTACTTAGTTACTATCCGTGCCTTTTCTTTCATTTACTATTCGTGCCTTTTCTTTCCTCTCATGTCTGCATCAAGCTGACCATGCTGCAGTTGATTATGTTTTTTATGCAACATATTTGCCAGCATATTAAGCATAGGTTTTGGTTCATGTTGAATAAGTCAACAACTTTCACTTGCTAAGCCACTGACAACCTACCTTATAGAGTGGTTATTTTTTTATGGATGTACTTGATATATAGATATAATAACCTTCCTTTGTGAGAGGCATTTAATGCACCAGATTACTTTATCCAAGTTCACAAGCAAGCCAATATAACTCTGAATATGTTAAAGCTGTTAACCTGCAAAAGTCTTCCTTTTTTACAGCTGCATACCTGCATAACAACCTTTTTTTAAGTGTACTAACATCCCTATGTATTTTAATATTAACATAGGTTTTCAAATTCAAATTTTGACACCAAAAACATTCCCACCAAAATGAAAATGTTAGTAAAATTGAAATCTGAGATACTTGAAAATATGAAATTCAAAGTTGGTGCCAAAATTGAAAGTATTTTAGCTATTTAATCTAAGAAAAAGAAAGTACAAGCAAATTGAATCATTTTATGGTACAAGATTAAATTTTGACACTGATATAGAAACTTAGAATGGTAGATGCTTTGGGGGATGATGATGCCTAATTCAAGTATTTTATTTTCAATGTAGTTTGATTGGTATTTGCTATTGCTATTGTTTTCAATGTATGGTGACCTCTAAGTTAGAGTTGCATAATATAAGTGATATGTATGATATGTATGTAGCTGGTATCTATAGAAACATTCTTTTATCAATGGTGACCTCCAACTCATCACAAATAATCCTCCAAATTTGTAAAACTAAAAATAAATTATGGACAAATTTTGATTTAGATTGTGTTCTTTTGTCGTTTGGAAGAGAACATTGTTATGAGCATAATAAGAAACTTTACTTCCATCTGTTTTTTATAGGAAATTTTTCTTATGTGTACAGGGAATTGATCATTTCAATATTTTTATATTCACATGTGGTTTTTTTATTGACTTTATAAAGCTATTCTTAATGTGCAAGGCATGCGCAAGAAAGCAGGACCATCAATTTTAAAAGGCTTAAATGCAGTTAACAATTTATATCACTTTTCTATTGTCTATTCTTATAAGTTAACAATTTTAAACAATTTTAAAATGCATAAATTGCCATTTATTTTATATCAATTTTCTATTGCTATATGTAGTATGCCTATTTGTCCAAACATTCTTAAAGGAACTTTATAATATGATTATTGAAATGATACATTATTTTTTATTAGAAGTTAACTTTAACTAAATACCCATTTTATGTGAAACAAAATATTTGATACCAAATGTCCAAATATTAAATAAAATAATCAATTTCCAAGTATTTCATAAAGTTGCAGTTGTACAAATGTATAAACTACATGTGTAATCAAATATTATGAAGTTGTAACTTTAAAAATTCGTAACTAATAAAAAAAACGCGTAACGTCTCGACCCGTCCGATAGGACGGGTTACCTACTAGTTAGATCTATGATATCTTTCCATGAATTTACTAATTTACTATCATATCTTTTTGTTGTATTCAGTTTAAGCTAGTTTTGGTGTTGTTGCTGCTGTAGTTTTTAACTTTTTATTACTTGGTGTTGTTGTAGTTAGTTGGCTTCTAGTATTGTTATTTAGATTTGAGGTGGTTTATGGTGTTTGTACTTCCTTGATGTGTTCCATGGATTTTAGTTTTGTTAATTTGATTTCAACTTTTTTTTTTAGAGATGGAGCATGGTTGAAATTGCAGGGGAAAAAAGATGTAGAGAAAGCTCTCTTCAACATGGTTGAAGTGTTTTTGGCAGGAGAGTAAGAAGAAAGATATGAAGGAAGTAAAAATTCACATACTCTCTTAGTCCCAAAATATAAGTAAAGATTGATCATCATTAAGTTTATTTGACTAATCTTTTCTTATTTTTTGGGACCGAGAAAGTATTTGTTCAAGAAAATGGATAACAATATGGTTTAAAAAAGTTTGATTCTTTGCCCGAGATTCAACCCACTAAGGAATCGTGGCGCAAATGATAGCAGGGGGAAATATTCAGGTGGTATTCAGGTGAGGTCTCATTTGCTAAGATGATTCAATGCATCTAACCCCATTTGGACAAATTGCCTATTTTATTAGAATAGTACGTAGGTAGCTTAAATGTGCAGCACATGAATTACTTCTTGTTGTCTATTTTTCTTATTGTGTGTTAATCATATTTGTGATGTAGATGTTAATTAATAATTTTATATGTTTACCCAATTAACCTTTAAAAAAAATGTTCACCCAATTAATTTTCAAGTTTTTATTTTTGTATAAGATTAGTTTGAGGTAATCTATTGCACTTATATTAGTTTTTTTAAAGAAATATTTATCTTATAACTAATGTACTTATATTTGTATTTGAGGTAATTTATTGTATCTTTAAAATATGTTTGATAGATTGAATCTATTCCTATTTTTTAAATCTTTGGTCATTGATGTATTTCCACCATGTATCACTCTTGTACGTCTATTAATCAAATATTCATCACATTTTCTAAGTTGTCTTCTTCAATTTACCATGTGCAGCTGATTGAGAACACACAAGAAGTGGAGAACCACTTGTTATTGGATTAGTGCTACGGAGGTGAGCAATTACCACGATAAACTGTTTATTTTTTTTGCATCTGTCTCTACTTTGATATGATTCCAGTATAAATTGATGTTAAAGAATGAAACACTTCAACCTACAATATCCTTTTCTCTTATGCAGTCATTTATTGGTCATTCTGCAGCCTAATGTTGATATTATTATGTTGATCACCATAAGGCTATCAAGATGTGTGAGCGAGCTTTAGTTTCAACCGATGCGGTTGTTACCTCATTAGGAAACTTCCAACAGGTTTAACTTACTTTCAAATGTTTTTTGCTTTTATTGTTCCGTAAGTTCCTCTATTGACGTTATTGGGTATTCATCCTTTCACAGGCCTATGTATACTCAACAGAATCTGGGGATTGTTCTGCTTTTCTCTCAAACCATGACTCTAAATCTTCTGCTAGAGTTTTGTTCAACAATATGCACTATAACTTACCTCCTTGGCCCGTCAGCATCCTCCCGGATTGTAGAGATGCTGTTTTTAACACGGCTAAGGTATGTAACAGAAGTTACAAATATGAAATCATCATAAGTGTGGAATTCTAAAATTTCTAGGTTCATGTCTGAGTTAAGGGAGGGAAGTGCATAGTACTCATGTATCTATTTCATTTGAAAGCGTTGCAAAAAATACTCATATAATGTCACTAACATTGTGAGTTAATAATTTAAGAATGTAATGCTAAAGACAACATTCATGAAAGAAAAGAGATCCTTGCCTTTGAAACATAGAAGCAAGATCCATGAAGGAATTGAGCCTCACCTATAAAAAATACCAAACAAAGTAACCAATAAATTGCATATAGAAATAAATCATAGCCTGAATCTTTTCATATATTTTTGCTTCACTCAAATGTTGATTGTGGATGAAATTTTATCAAATACATATTTCCTTTTCAGGCTTAAAATCAATGCAACTCAAAACAATGACAAAGAGAAGTGGAATGGAATGGAGAAAAAGGAAAGAAAAGGAGGACAATTTTTTATGTTGTAATACATATGGAAACTAAGTTGTAAAACACTTGTTCATTGTGTTATATTTATAGATAAAAGTGAGACTTGTTCATGCAGTATTTGAAGAAAGAAGTTTAAATTAAAGTGAGACGTGGGGGCTACGTTTGCTGCAAACCTTTCCTAGATAATACCTTTATTAGGTAACATCTTTCCTAGATACACTCTCCAAAATGGGTAAACCCCCACCGTGTAAAACAAACACTGCATCCCTTACAAACAGCACAGTAAAACATAAAATATATTAATATATAGTAAAATTCCAACCCATTAAATCTTAGCAATCTACAGTAGAAAAAAATGGTTCTTTCTTGTCAAGATTATAGATGAATCATCAACAATGTTAAGAATTTAGATTCTCATCTCTCTAATTCAAGTAAAAATTGTACTATTAACATATAAATTTATTTAGAATAAAATATTTAAAAATATAAATTAAATTATTGTATTTTTTCTTGTAAAATTTACTAAATTACTAAATATGTTTTTATGGAGTAAATAGGTTTTTACACAAAGAATGTGGGCATGTTTTGTTTTAGCCCCTGTAAAAAAAATGGAAATGCATCCTTACAATGTTGACGAATTTTTTTTTCGAATTGTACTATTAACATATAAATTTATTTAGAATAAAATATTTAAAAATATAAATTAAATTATTGTATTTTTTCTTGTAAAATTTACTAAATTACTAAATATGTTTTTATAGAGTAAATAGGTTTTTACACAAAGAATGTGGGCATGTTTTGTTTTAGCCCCTGTAAAAAAAATGGAAATGCATCCTTACAATGTTGACGAATTTTTTTTCTAATTTATTTTATCCCCCTGCCACATCAACAGAGTGGGTAAAAATAAACTACAAAAAAAAATTCGTCAACATTGCAATGAGGCATTCTCAAAAAAAAAAAAAAATTACAGGGATAAAACAAAACACGCCTACATGGGAGAAAGGTGTTCGTTTACCCGGTTTTTTACCATTTAAATTTGTTTTATTAAATTTATTGTCCCATGATATTTTTAAATAAATTATAATTAATATTTTTTTAATTATTCGCATTTTTATTCAGAAGATGCTAAAATATTAATAACTTTAGCTTATCAATTTATTATAAACATATGCCTCGTGTGTGATTTTCTATAATAAAGTATAATTATCAATGATAAATATTTATCCAATTTCTTCTATGTATCAATGATGAATATTTGTCATATATTTTTTAATTTATCATCAATGAGAACTAATTATTCTGTTATTTATAAAAATATTTGTGAATGCACATGCTCATTTATTTTTTTATATATTTAAGTTTGATATTATACTAAAGTTGAAAATTTATTTATGATACAATATTTTTAAAATATAAGTGAAACTATAATGTAGTTTCACGTAAAATTTATTAAATTAAGAAATTTATTTTATTAAAGTTATTGTCATGTGTATATTATTATAATAAATTACATAGGTCTATTGATTTTTATTCAATATTTAAGTTCGTCATTGATGACAGAAATTTACATAGTATTTTTAGTAGTTATTTATTAGTTAGAATAGGACTTTGAAGACCAGAAACAAGCAAAAACCTAAATATGTGAAGCTACTTGCAAAACAAGACAAGAATACAAGAAAATGCCAAAAAGAGAGCAAAAAGTGGATTTGCACTAAATACGCGCTCCATCGTGGCCACGGTGACTCCAATCGTGCCACGATTGGAACAAACTTAGCGCCAAGGAAGTCACGCATATCTTCTGAATTTTTGAAGCAAATCTACTCCATCATGGCACGATGGGAGCGAAGCCCGTTAAGAAAAACTATAAATATAGCTCTCCTCCTTCATTTTTATTCATTCAGAAATTTAGCAACCTAGAGCACTCTCTAGTACTCAAGGAGGAGGCGCAAGGAGGGCAAAGGAGCACTCTACGGGAAGAACTTTCCCCCTTCAATGGGAAAGGTAACTTCCTCAGCAATGCATTTACGCCATTGGTATGCATAGCTTTATTCTTGTAATATTTATTATGTAAATTTGTAGCTAGAAACCTTTAGGGTAGGTGGAGAGATGAACTCCCCAATGAATGCTTGGGACATATATCTGATACAATAAAAGTCATAATATACACTTATTTTGGAATCAATTGTTTTCTATTATTTATGCTTTAATTCCGTATTTTCAACGTCTGGCCGGATATTGGGAAAACGCTTTTAGGATTAGTCCCGAACAATAAATAATAGGGCTCGCGACCGAAAGACGGCAACATCCGAGACTACTCGCGATAGCCTATAGAGACAGAAACATCAGGCACTGCTCGTGGCAGCCTGTAGAGACTAAAACAGCCGACACTAGGAGTCAGTGGCAAAGATTAATTGAACGATCATGACTATTGTAGGTTGACTCGACCCATAGCTAAGGTACGTGACAACACGAAATTAGGCAGCCATGGGTGCGCTAGTTATAGGAAGTCCATAACAATCTATAAGTATTTAGGGTAGTATTAATAAATGCTATCAATAGAGATGATTAATCGTCAAACAATTGGAAGTTACTGAAATAGTTATAAATATGCGCCAGATATCAAGCAGGATTAGGGGAGGGAATTGATCTATCTAACCTACCTCACGCTTCTGAATCAACTATCTTTACTTTTCTGCACATGCATATCGCTGCTTTTTAAACAAAACCCTTTTCAAAAACCAAAGTGAATGCAAACTATCGAACTTAAAAAAAACTAGTAGTACTTGGCACGATCCATGTGGATACAAACTCATTCTAGACACCTAGAGTGTGAATTATTACTCGACGATTGACTGGTTCACTTGCCAGACCGTAGTCAGTCATTATACTAAGGTATAAAATTTATTTAGAATATAATAGTTTAAAATTTTGTTATAAAGTTTTGTTAAAATATAAGTGACACTATTCTGCTCTTTCTTGTAAAACTTATTTAAAATAAATTTATTATTAAAGTTATTGTCCTGTGTATGATTTTTGTAATAAATTATAATTATTAATAACAAATATTTACTCAGTTCCTTTTATGTATCAATGATAAATATTTTGCCCTGTGTTTTTTTTATATTTATTATCCTTGAGAATTCATTCTTGTGTTATTTTTAAAAAAGAAAACTATTTGTGAAAACTCATGTTCATTGATTTTTTTTTATATTTAAGATTTTTTTTTTGGAAAGGCAAAAATGAAATATATATATATATATATATATATATATATATATATATATTAAACAGATGATCTCCTCAGCACAAGACGTGCCAAAAAGACTACTAAAGTATAAAATTTATTTAAAAATAAAATATTTAGAAATAAGTTAAAAATATTTTTAAAATATAAATTGTGCAATTTTATTTAAATTTATTAAATGAATAAATTTATTTTATTAAAGCTATTGTCTCGTGTATATTTTAATAATAATTTATACGTAATTATCAGTGACAAATATTTATCCAAAATTTTATGTATGAGTGGAAATTATTAGCCCATGTTTTTATATAGTTATCGACAAGTTTTAATTGTCTTGTTTAAAAAAAAATATTTTTTATTTTTTTATGTATTAGTGATCAACACTTTGTCCCGTGAAGTTTTAGTATGAAACTATCAATGACAAATATTAATCCCCTAATTATTGTTTTATTTTTTTCCAAAAGGAGGTGTAGCAAAGTGCTACAACCTCAAAATATATATATCGTAATAAGTAGAGAGATATACAAAAATGGAGGGGGACTAGACCAAAACCTCCAAACATCTTAACATATTCTAAAACTAGGTTTTCCCAATCTATTATCAACAAAACAACTCCTAATTTGAGGAGGAATATATCATACCAAACAATCAACCTATCTATACTGAGACCTATGTTAGCGAGTCCATCAGCACATTGGTTCCCTTGCCTAAACACATGAGAAACCACAAAATTTATATTTCTAGTAAGCTTCAAACAATTCAGCCATCTATTACTGAGAACGCAAGGCACTAAAGCAGAGGAACTGAAAGTCTTAACTACAAGAGTGGAATCAAACTCTAACAAAAGGTTCTTCCAATTTTTATTGTAAGCTATTTCATTAGCCCTCATAGCTCCACAGAGCTCATCCATGTAAGTAGATAGCATACCAGTATTTTCAGCAAATCAACATAAAAACTCAGCATTGGAATTTCTAAAAATTCCACCACAAGAGGAAGTATTGTTATTTGAAGCACTATTTGTATTGCATTTTATCCAAAGGTCCATAGGGGGATGCCACATAACTTCTTTAAGGACTGACACCTTTGGAGGGTGAATGGTGTAACACCCCGATTTTCAAAGGCTAAAAGGGGCATTATTTTTTTTTTTAAAACAAACAGAGTGCGCATAATTTTTCGTGATGAGCCGGCATTAATCATACAATAGGACTAATTAAACATTAGTGCTTCAGAGAAGCAAAGTATGGTACCTGAATAATTACAGTCCCAAAAGATAGCGTTATAGTTCATAACAAATACCCACAAGATGTTATGAACTCTACGCATCACACCGCCAACGGCTAAAGCAGTTTAAGTGCAAAAATTAGTATAATATACAGTCATCCAACTACAGTCAGAATAATACTAAGCCTAACCAAAAGGCACGGTGTACAGACACACCGGCACAAAACACCTACGTGACCACAGCGTCACACGATCACTGAGGGCCAAAGAAGCCACTGCCGTCCTCACGACCCACGATCTCAGACGGGAAACCATCGTCTAGGTGGGGATAACCCGTTCATGTTTCATTGTAAGGGTCACCACAAGTACCACATAATACAAATACCAAATATGGATGGCAAATAAACATTTATCATTTTCTTCTTACAAGCATTATAATTCAAATGCGCACATAGCCTATCAATGCAGACTTTACATTATAATTCAAATGCCACCTACTAAAACACCAACGAAATCACAAGGTTAAGGTGGATCCACTCCCGCAATCACACCTCATGGTCCACTCCCGCAACCATGTATCGAACTCAACAAAATCACAAAGGATTAAGGTGGATCCACTCCCGCAATCACACCCTATGGTCCACTCCTGCAATCATGTATTGAACTCAATAAAACCCTATAAGAATCAGGTGGGTCCACTCCCGCAACCACACCTCGTAGTCCACTCCCGCCACTACGCACTAACAATGCATGAGCATACGATTCCCCATGTATACTAATGCAACAAATACATACCTCCCTAGCATATGTAAACCATCCCAACAACATACATACATATCCAATCATATGTAACAAACCACAACAAACATACATACATTTCCAATCATATGTATTCACCCACATGTTCATACATACATCTCCAATCATATGTAAAACAACGCACGTATTGTAAACACTTTCTCATCACGAGAATACATAACACATACATGCCAAACACACAAACACGCATCACCGAAAAGAACCAACAAACATATTATAACTCAGTGAAAAGACAGAAATAAAGTGATGCCCTTACCTCGGCTAGCTTCCAACACAACCAACTTACGCTACGCGAGCAATATCCGTCTCTCTCGACGAAATCCCCAATCCGGCTAATCCTCTTAACCTTTTACAACACATAACTTATCTAAGTTAATACCACATTCTAATTGGTTACTCAAATGAGTCCTAGCTCGGCTACTAATTGATTCAATGCCTATGGTTGTTCTCTCACAACTACTAGGCTCAAGTCATATCGAAAACAAGCCTTGAAAACATTAACACTTCGAAAGATAGTTTCTCATCACGAAACGTCTTTTAAATAAACCTCGGCTATTTTAAAACACTTAAAAAGCCAAATCCTTTTTCAAAACAACTATTGAAAATACAACACTTCAATAAATAGTTTTTCTCGCAAAAGCGCTATAACAAATAGTTTTATCCAAAAACGTCGCCAAATAAATTCGAACTATTTTAAAGCTCTTCCAAAAGAAAATCTCTTTTCAAACAACTTATGCCTCCAATCGTAAGTTCCAAAATGTTTTAAAACTAAACAAGTCTGGACTAAAACTTTTCTCGTTCGATTTATAACAAACTACTTTTAGCACGTACGTAACAAAAATCTTTTTAAACACAACTCTCGACACAAGAATTTTCATTGCAAATAACAAATTAATTTCCAAACATATTTATATTTTCATAGAAAAATAATCTCTATTATTTTTCTACTACTATACTTCAATTTCAAAACGGCGATAAAACAGTTACAACTTGAAACGACCATAGCTCATTCAATTTTTATCGGATTGAGACGAGTCATACGCCAAATTCATCGTCTCGAAAAGGCGGATTGAATGGTTAACTTTCTAGGACAAAATACAACTTTCAAAATGGACCAAAATGCCCTTCAGATTTCGGCCAGCACCTATAATTTTCTCAAAACCATTTCTTTCAAAAGCTAACTTGGTTAAAGCAATTATAAAATTGCTAATTTCACATAAACCAACTCAATTTGGTTTGGTTCCACACTTAAAAACTTTTTCCAAAACCCTAACTTCATAAATCATAAAAATTCGGGGCTTTTGATTCCTTACATTTTCTATCAAAAATTGTTGCACCAAAGCAATTTGTAAAGACTTTAATTGCAAGAAAATCATAAAAGAATTTCATTTCCAAACACTTTCAAAAATCACCAACTTTCTAAAATGCTCACAATCAAAATTTCTTTTTAGATCTACAATCACAAAAGCTCATCCAACAATATTAACAAAAGAAAAACCAAAACTTAACACAAATCTTTTTGAACATAAAATCAAACAATTCAAATCATAATTTTTCTCATGGATTCTATCACTAACTATCAAGGATCTATACTATTGACAAAGGAAAACTTAAAGTTTCAACCCTTAAAGCAATAAGGGCCTCACGGCCAACTATTGGAGAGGGAAGGAAGAGTTGGAAACTTACATTTCTAATGATGCTACAAGCTTCACCGTGCTACCTCAAGCAACTTCCATCTTAGAACTTTCTTCAAATTCCTAAAGGAACCCTCATGATCTTAACCACTTGGCTATTTTTGTTAGACTACTAGGCTACCACTTAGAAGGGGGGTTGAATAAGTGGCTTCGTTAACCAATGTCAATTTAAAAAATATTTGATTAAAACGAATGCGCGGAAGCACCACCGGATCGGTAGTCTACTTTGCACCTTTTGACCAAAGGAAAGATAGTATAGCCTTGAACGAACTAGGAAAATAATCGGAATGCTTAATTCAAAATATCCAAATTCAATCGATTAACAAAAACAGTCCCAAGCAAGTTATACGATTCGATATTCAAATTCAATCACAATCAAGATAATCGCAATTGAACCTTTGTGTACACTTACGAACACAAAACTTCAATTGACACAAAATATAAGCGAATTGCGTAAAGTAAGAATTTAAAGCGAATCGACACACAAGAGATGATTAGGGAGTTCCCCGGCTTTCGTGTCGTCCTCGCGGTCGGCCGGGTACGTCTCCCCCCAAATAACCAAACGGGTTATTTGAGAGTATTATTGATTAAAAAACAGTTTGAACACAAGTGCACAATTTACAATGAATCCAATAAACCTATATTGACTCAAAAGTAAAACTATGCTAAACCTCAATCGACGAACGAATCTTCACCCTCTGATTCCAACGATTTTACCCGTGTAACTCCTTGCAACAATCGTCCAGCTGAGTCCTTCAATTCTTCTCGATTGATCCTTCAAGATATCGAACAATCTTGAATTCCTAGCGAGCAACCAAACCTCCTTCGCAAATCAACCCGATCACGATTCTGATTCACCACGAATCGTATCGAACGTTATCGACCAAGCGTACAACTTCTATTGGATTGATCCCATACTCAATCTTCAATTGTTGCAACTTGATGGAAGATGATGATCTTGTGAAGGATACACTTTGATCCCAATTTTTCACCCAAATTGTATCCAAAGTGTTTCTCTCAAAGCACTCTTGCTTTCTCACTGGTTCTCACTAGATTTTTCTCAGTTGTGTTGTAAACAAAAGATCACACACATTGCTATTTAAAGTAAAAATAGAATGAGCAATTTTGGGCATAATTTTTCAAACATGTATCGATACAAATGATCATTTGTATCGATACAAATGCTTTGACCAACGTTAAAAATGAAATTTTTGACCTTTGTATCGATACAAACACGGGTGTGTATCGATACAAATATCAGAATCTTGAAACTCTTGACTGATATGTATCGAAGCATGCAAGCATGATTCGATACATCATCAACTCTCTGGATTTTGTGGGCATACACATGTGTATCGATACATGCAAGCATGATTCGATGCACAGGTGACTCTCTGCCCCTGAGAGACCACTTTTGTATCGATACAGACTATGTATGTATCGATACAAAATACCCAAAATCAGATAGAAGTAATTTCAGGACATTTGTATCGATACACCAATGTATGTATCGATACAAAATACCTAAACGTCAGTTTTTCAAGGTTTAGAAAATAGTTCTTTGTTGTCAAGTCATTTGTAATGTTGCCAAAATATGTTCAATCCTATTTTCATGTGTTTTGACAATTATTAAAACATGAGGATGAACTGGTGCACTTACAATTTTTTTCTATCTCTAAACAAAGAAAATGGAAGAACAATGTAGAGAAGGAGGGAGAGAGTTCCACGTGAAAGTGGAAGAGAGAAAAGAAAGTTCACTCTTGATCACTAAGCTAATCCTTAAATAGAAAGCTCCATTGGTTCCTAGCCATTAGATCAAATAGTATAAAGTTTCATGATCAAATCCTAACCAACCATCCAATCTTGGTCACCAAGAAACATCTCATAAATATCTAGATATCATGTGACAAAAGTCATCTCACTCAGTCCCCGCGCTCGCGCTTAAACGAGTCGCACCTCGCTAATGGACGAAAAATCGCAAAAATAGAAAAACTACGGAATAAACGTCCGTCGTAAACCGCTTCTAAAAATTATCGCTAAAACTTTTTCCTCGACTGTGATTTTCTTCCTCACCCTCGAAAAATAATCTGAAGATATATTCTAACTCACGCCGATATATAAAACTCCCATCTAAATTTCTACGGAATTCAGGAACAGTAAAAATTCCTAACAGCAGGTAAGATTCCTACTCGTTTTTTCAAAAACAAGAGAAAACCAAAACTCGCTTTTCTTACTTCACAGAAATCTTCTCATACTTAAAAGAGGACTACGACCCAAAAGTCTGTGCCTTTCCAGCGCACGAGCACAAAACAGGCTCAATTTCAGCAAAATTCTATTACCGCGATAGTACTCACAAAAACACTTCACCAAAAACCCTAAAACTCGTAGCCATTACTAGAGTTCCTTAGAAAAACTGTACAATGGAATCTTGGGTCTTACATTACTACCCTCCAAAAAGAAGTTTCGTCCTCGAAACTAAAAATAAGAGTAACAACTCAACGACTCATTACTAACACCAACACAATAAAATCCCACAGGATTAGGTGTAGCCACAAAGATGCTAACACCAGGTGAAGCCACACAGATGCTATCACCAACACACTGGAACAACCGTGCATATCGCAACTTTCTACATAGTCACACTGGTTTCAAACTCTAGACACAAGCTAGACATCACACAATGAGTCACCACTCAAAATTAACTTTACTACAAAGGTTCAAACACTCTAGTTCCCCAAGGATCCTAGGTCAACATGAGAAATTCACAAGGTCACCTTTTTCCGCCTCCGCGGCATAGCCCACTCTATTAGTTTCACACGAAGTTGTGAGTGGCTAGCCTCCAAAAAGAAACATCAAAAACTCTTTACGCACCACCAAAGCTAGCAAAACTAGTCAATTCCAGTCAACATGATTCCGTCTATTATTAACAAGAGATTAAGGGTGATCAGTTCCTTAATTTGTCAATAGATAGCCGACAATCATGATGGTGGCTTGGACCATCTTGACCTAACTTTAATAATGCTCCCTTCCACTTGTGCTCAAGGCCCTCCGAGGCACAAGAGTCCAACAATTCATCGAGGCTTTCTCAATATTTTCCTCAATTTCTCCAATACGTCACTTAAACTCTCATTCTTCCACTCACGAAACATCCAATGAGTATCATCTAACAGTAAGTACAATGCCACCATGGCAAGTACCACTCAAACCATTTCACTTCGAAAGAAGCTGTCATCCCCGTATAGAACTTCAAAACTTCATCAATATGCATAAGTCCTTACTTTTTCCTTTAATCTCATAACTGTATACTTCCACTTTTAAATCTCATTCTAATCACAGTCTTTATAATACCATCTCAACATCCGGTTGATGATTACAACTCCTCAAATTTTTTCTTGGCGCATGTCAGACTATGCCATTTACTTCTCTTGGACTCCCTTTATTCAAAATCTCAAATTTCCAAAAATCAATATCTTATGCATCCACATATTTTCCATATTACTACTTAGATTACTCTTGCGTGTCTTAAATAAAAATGTTTCTCCTCGTTGACTGCCACCGTTGGCACACACCATCTTACGTCATATCCCCAAACTATTTTTAAACTCTTTAGAGTTTTCTTTCCTCTTACCATTAAATTCTCTTTTCCTCACAAGAGCTCGTCACCCTAATCATTCTTAATTATTCCGACATCACCTCTCCTGTCAAGATACATACCTCCAAAATATTTCTTAAGGTACATCACTATTATTCAACCGTCCATGATGACAATATCCAAAGTCCTTTACTTACTCAATACAGATTTCCATTCTGCCGCGTCTTTCTTCATCGTAACCACTACAATGAATCGAAGCTATACTAATTTCCATCAAACTTTGCCATTAGACAATTGCTTACCCTTTTCATTTCCACATAGAACTCACACACCGCCATGATATCCATTCAGGTGGTGCTTTCAAATCCTTATTATACACGCACAATCATAATTTTCCAAATTATGTGTGAGGTAATTGTTGGAGTAAGCCCTAGAGGCCAATACTTTAGTGCTTTATTTATTAATAATAATAGGCATTTCTTTATTATGTTTGTAACGTTCAAAATAATGAAGTCCCTAGAATAGAAAGTCTGTTTAATATTAAGTGTGACTTAATCATGAGATTACATTAAACATAAAGACGCTATTCTTAAAGTATCCATAGTCGAGCTTTAAGGTGAAAAGGGATAACCTTAAAGCATAAAGACTATTATGAAGATAGACTGATGATCGCATCTCATGGATCATGGGATAAGGAGTTATCAAGTCTTGACATAGGTATAAGAAATATTAGGAGTAATATTTATACCGGATTGACCCGCTATGAGAGTACTACATGCAAAGTTATGCAAAGTGTCATAAGTTACTTTCATGGTGATAATGGTGTAAACCGCCCTTAGACCTGAAACCACTTTGTACCCTAGATGTGGAGTCAAGTACTTTGTTGCTGATCTAACGTTGTCCGTAACAGGATAACCATAAAGGCAGTTGATGGGTACTTTACAAAGCATGCTGAGGGACAGTAGTGACCTAGATGAAATTTGCCAATCCTGCATAACAGGATAAATGTCATGGGCCCAATATTGAACTGGACAAAGATGACACCAAGTATGCTTTGTGTTCAATATAGACATAAAGGGCAAAGGGGTAATTATACACGCATATATTATCACTAAGGTTATGTTATGATCACATGTTAATTTCTCATAACTTGGGTAGCAATGATGTGTTGCTAGATACCGCTCATTGTTTATTATATTAAATAAAAGATTTAATATAATTGCCAACGTTATGGAAACCTACAAGGGTCACACACATAAGAACAATCTAGTGTGAGATTGGAACACCGTAAGGTACGGTGCACCTCAGAGAAATATGGAAATATGATAAGGGTATCATGGTAATTAAATAAGCGGTTCATAATTTGTTATGGTGAGGGAGCACTCATGTGTACATGACACATGGGGGGTGCGCTCCTACTAAGCTTATTTAATTAAATGGGCTTTAGTGTGATTGTAGCCCAATGACAAGTAATTGTCTTGGTGCACAAGACAATTGGTTCTATAAATAGAACTCTTGTGATTGAGAAAACACACTTAAGAGAATCTTAAGAAGAGAAAAACCCTAATCCTTATTTCTTGCCTCCACTCACAAAAGGCCTTCATCCTTTTGAGCTAGAACTCTTTTGAAGGTTGCTGTTCGTGTGGACTACTAGAGGCGTTGTTCTTCGTCATCAACGCTCGTGATCAATCCGGTTCGTGATTAAAGTGTTGATCAGCCACCGTTCGTGAAAGAAAAGAAAAGGATTTTCAACAAGAGGTAAAATCCTAAACACAAACTCATGCTCATTCGTAAGGATCATTAAAGGAATTTTTTTTATATTCCGCTGCTTTTCTATTACTATTTTCCTTCAGTGGTATCAGAGCCACTTACGAATCCATGGCTTGATGTTTATTACTGTTTTATTAATATGATTATGAATCGGTATTAATAATAATAATAACAAGAATTAATAAAATTTGATTGATCAATTTTTAAAAATATATGGGATATGCGATTCTAATACAACGTCGGTGTATGTGATATACCGATCGTGTCATTCATTCGAATGTTTAAGTGATTGGCGTGAACGTGGATGATTGTGAGCGTGAGCTTCGGAACCGTTACTGGTGAAGCATCATATATCCGATCGTCCATGATGAACAAACAATCCTAAAACGTTTTGATGTATGATCGTTGTATTAGGATTCATAACAATACAAGTGTTGTATTGTTATGGAAACAGAATACGGCTATGGTTCATATCCGATCAGTTTAAATCGTTTAAACATGTTTTTGTTTAAATCGCGATCTGTTTAAATTGTTTAAACCGCGTTTATGTTTAAATCGTTTAAACATTCTGTTAAAATCGGGTTTCTGTTCAAATCGTTTGAACATATTGAAAATTTGTTTCTGTTTAAACGATTCGTTTTAAAGTCGTTTAAAACATAGTCGAAATTGTTTCGGTACTGTTTCCGTTTAAACAATTCACTTATGTTTAAATTGTTTAAACATATCAGAATCAATTAAATAATAAAAGGAACCCCCGGCTAATTCTGCGTAAAGTGATCAATCATGATATTTTATTAATTGGGTGAATAATAATGACAATAATTATTTGTTTATTGTTATGTTTTTGTGATGATTGATTATGGCCTTAGTTTACTTTTTTTGTTTTAATTTGGGATTTTAAATACGGCCTGCGTGTCGTGCCTCTCTCTAAATTTCTTGATGTAACTTCTCTTCTCATCTCACTCCCTCGTATGTAAAACGAGTATTATTTGATGTAATGTTATAATAGATTTATTAGAGGAACAAAGGAGGACAGCCATGAAGATGATGCTTGGAGAAGTAGATCATCGTTAGGCTAGTTTAGGGTTCTCTCATTGGCTTGAGAGAACACTTGCGTTAGGAGGCCATAATCATATCATCTTATATTATTGTATGTATGTTGATGCATGTGAGAGCGTTTAATATGTTAAACAAGCCGGTGAGATCAAACAATTAAATATCCCTCAAAAGACACATAAGAGATTAATAAAGAAAATGTAGGTTCGCCCACCGCGGAGTGCATTCTCTTTAATAATAAAATACGTGGATATTAAATTTACGCTTTCCAAGTTTTAGAACTCATCAAGACTAGTATCGAACTATGTAAGTTCGCCCACCGCGAAGTGCATATTCTATATTGGTAAGGTGCGATGGGATAATTGTAATATCCAACTTCTAAAGCAAGGGTCAAACTTAACTTAACAAATATAATGTGATTATGTGAGTTTAAGAAGCAATATTGGTTGGGAATAATTTATAAGATGAATTCGAATAAGGAGTTATTCACCCAATTGATATTCAAGAATTGTATGAGATACAATTGGAAGGAGTTCCTACCTAAATAAACTAAGTCTTGTGTAATCCGCCCACCGCGGACTTAAGACAAAGTGAAATATGGATCTTGACCCACTAGAAAATCTTCCAACGGGATTTTCCGAATCAAATGATGAGGGTCATTTGTTTTGAATAAAATAGTGGAAGCATTTTAATAAAAGTCCTTATTAAAAATTATACAAATATCTTACATATCTTTGTAATTAAAACTTTATACAATATAAATTATATTGTCCTTATGAAGGACAAGAATCTCAGAAAAGAGTTTCTGAATTGGTACACAAATTGAGAATTGCTCTCAAACGCAAGAAGAACTATAAGCTATTGAACTATACTCTATAAAAGTACCTACAATAAACTAGATTGGAAAAGGATGTTTGTCAGAAGCATCAAGTTGACATCTAGATATAGAATATTTCATACTTTTAAAGAAATGATGAGATCATTTAAAACACGTTCTTTTGAAAGAACGACAAAGTATGATAGAATTTCTCAATAGACCAAAGAGTTGGTCATAGGTTCAATCAAATCAATTTTAATGGATAGATATGGTCAAAATTATTATATCTATCGGAAAATTGTTGAATTGAATGAGAAATAATTTGCACTGTCAAATAATAGAGATATGATATAAATGAGATTTATACTCCTCTTGTTTGAATAGAACAATAAAGGTTGCCAAAGGAGAACAAATGTTTCAAATTGGTTGAAATGGGAGTGCCGTAGATAGTTCATGAAAGAGTCAAAATAAAAGAATGAAGTGAGACTTCAATTTTGTACACCTAGTTATAGAAAGTCAAAGTTTCTATTTCTACATCAAGGGTATATGATACACGATGTTGAATCTCTAAAGAGGTGCTTAAAGAATTAGTACATTGACTATAAGTTTAAGTCAAGCTATGCCTAGAATGAAACAAGTTGTTTCATTGACAATAAAAGCTATGCCATGACTTAAAATCAAATTTGAAATAGAATACAATAATTGTTATTGAGTTCTATTTGGTAATAGAAGTATTAATTAAATACCTTGTATTGACAAGATATGAAAAGTAGCTTTGAATGATAAGACAAGTAGTGGTCACATCATTTGAGCAAAGTCTTCTATACTAGTGCTCCAAATCAAGTAATGGACTAGGGCTCCATGATCTTGATAAGAACATCTATAACAGTTGTAATAAGAGCCAAATAAGATTTGGACCTTATATGTATATATCAAGAGCATTGTTATTTAGTACAAACATTTGATGTGTTAATTACTTGTTGAAATTAAATTGACACATGATCTATTTGAACAATGTACATGAGATGTATGTCGAGTACTAAACATATTTATTTGATATATTGAGTATATTTTACTTCATTTACATTGATGATTAAAATCATTAGATTGGGATATGTGTGTGACACAAATTAGAAAATCTTTGAATTTGTCAAGGAGTTCGATAAATGGAGTAAAATGATATGACTCGACAAAAGTATTTAAGTCATATGAATAAGTCATAGTAATAAATACTTAATTAAAGGAGTATAATAAACTAATTTTATCACATCATGTTTGACATGATATAAGATGGTTTAATTATGTCATTGACTCTTAGAAATTTATTTGCTTATAATTAATCTTCACCCACAAATAGTTTCCCTTTTTAATGATCATAAAGACACTATATGCGATATGGAGGCAAGAGCACCAAGTTTGTCTTTATGCGAATTTTGGATTAAAATTTATTAGATAAATTTAATTCCAAATGAATGAATAAATAAGTGGTAGTATCCTAAAGAAAGGGATATTGGTCCTATATCACTCTTAAGGACAAAAGTTGTTTTGTTGCTAGGTTTGAAACATTCCTCTAGTGGGAGTGTGTCTCTAAAAGAGACAGTGGGAGTGATATATAACTTGAATAAATTCAAGTACCACAAAACATATTTATTTAAAAGGAAACGCAAATCGGTTCCTCAAGGTTGTTAAAGAACCATCGTTTTAAAGTTGCACAAATCCAAGATAAGTCTAACATATCACATATGGCTAAAAAAGGTATGGTTTTATCATGACTCGGCAATGTGATATGATTCTCATGGAAGATGAGTCTTTGACTTTCTAAAACGTCGTAAGACGGTCTAAATTCTGAGAAGTGGCTAAATACCATGAAATCTTATGCAGAATCCATATACACTGACCTTATGTAGATAATGGTTATGTCATCAAGATGAGTAAGACTCATACGATGAAAGTAAGTATTCTTGTTGAACACTAATATGGATGGTATTAAGAATACCTTTTAATATTTGATTGATCATTAAAGGTTTCACGTAAAATCATAATGAAAATTATGATGAAACCCTAAATATAATCATAGAGCTTAAAATCTGTTTAATTGTTTTTACTAAATGTTGTACTACATGTTTTGGTAGATGGATAACAAAGTTGCATTCCTTAATTGGAATGACCTCATATATATGTACTAGACATATACATAAGGGTTTTGTTGATCCAAAGGATGCTAGAAATATATATAACTTGTAACTATCTAATTTTGATTAGATAGAGTTCTCGGAAATTTAAATTATTATTTGTTCCTTTTATGAAGTTTTATGAAAACAAATTAACAAGGACAAACCTATCTAATTTTGATTAGATCGAATAAATTTGAATATTTGTTCCTTTTGAAAGTTTTATGGAAAACAAATTAATGAAAGACAAATATAAATCTTGTGCACACAAGGAGGTTAGTGGGAGTAATAATATTAATCTGGTGTTATATGTGGCTGACATATTAATCATCAAAAACCTTTTCCTTTTACATGTGAGACATGGTTAAGGAAATAACTCTTGATGAAATACTTAGGCAAGAATTCCTAAAGAGTTAGGAATATCCTATGTATTTGGGCAAGGATTCCTAAAGAGTTAGGAATAGCCTATGTACATATATTGATGAAGTGTTCAGACACTTGATGTGTAAAATCATCGCATGTGACAGAAGATTGGTCTTTGTCAAAAGGACAAAAGCATATCTCATTGGATGAGAGAGAGACACGTGAAAATAATCCATATGCTTTGGAAGATGGATTAATCATACACATCATAATATGTACTTAATCAGATACACCATATGCTTGTAGCATATTCAATAAGTACCAAAATTGAGACTAGTGTTGGACACTAACTGATCTTCAAGAATATCCCTAAGGACCTTAAAAGGAACTAAGGACCATATCTTGAAATATGTAGGTATGGGAAATATCATTATAAGGAAGTTATATTGATGGTAGTTTCCATACTGATATATTGTATATCATGCCTGAATATAGACATTGTAAGCTATATAGCTTAGTAATATGTTTATTTCAGTTACAGAGGTAGAGTATTTTGGATCGTTTAGCTCATGATTGAGCTAAAGCTATATTTCCGGTGTTACAGATTGCATTAAATCACATTAGTGATGGTAATGGTTTGATCTTGCAAACAATAACGGAGAATAGATCTCACCGACGATTCATATATATATATATATTTATACTTAGACACTTCTATATTTCGATAAAGATCGAAATAGAAAGTTGGATAGATACGTAAGGTACCAACATAGGAAACAGTTCCTAATCCACTAACAAAGGCTCTTGCGCAGTTGAAGCGTGATGGGCATACTAGGTCTATGGGTATTAAGGTAATGCTTGATTGGCTCTAGTGCTAGTGGGAGATTGTTGGAGTAAGCCCTAGAGGCCAATACTTTAGTGCTTTATTTATTAATAATAATAGGCATTTCTTTATTATGTTTGTAACGTTCAAAATAATGAAGTCCCTAGAATAGAAAGTCTGTTTAATATTAAGTGTGACTTAATCATGAGATTACATTAAACATAAAGACGCTATTCTTAAAGTATCCATAGTCGAGCTTTAAGGTGAAAAGGGATAACCTTAAAGCATAAAGACTATTATGAAGATAGACTGATGATCGCATCTCATGGATCATGGGATAAGGAGTTATCAAGTCTTGACATAGGTATAAGAAATATTAGGAGTAATATTTATACCGGATTGACCCGCTATGAGAGTACTACATGCAAAGTTATGCAAAGTGTCATAAGTTACTCTCATGGTGATAATGGTGTAAACTGCCCTTAGACCTGAAACCACTTTGTACCCTAGATGTGGAGTCAAGTACTTTGTTGCTGATCTAACGTTGTCCGTAATAGGATAACCATAAAGGCAGTTGATGGGTACTTCACAAAGCATGCTGAGGGACAGTAGTGACCTAGATGGAATTTGCCAATCCTGCATAACAGGATAAATGTCATGGGCCCAATATTGAACTGGACAAAGATGACACCAAGTATGCTTTGTGTTCAATATAGACATAAAGGGCAAAGGGGTAATTATACACGCATATATTATCACTAAGGTTATGTTATGATCACATGTTAATTTCTCATAACTTGGGTAGCAATGATGTGTTGCTAGATACCGCTCATTGTTTATTATGTTAAATAAAGGATTTAATATAATTGCCAACGTTATGGAAACCTACAAGGGTCACACACATAAGAACAGTCTAGTGTGAGATTGGAACACCGTAAGGTACGGTGCACCTCAGAGAAATATGGAAATATGATAAGGGTATCATGGTAATTAAATAAGCGGTTCATAATTTGTTATGGTGAGGGAGCACTCATGTGTACATGACACATGGGGGGTGCGCTCCTACTAAGCTTATTTAATTAAATGGGCTTTAGTGTGATTGTAGCCCAATGACAAGTAATTGTCTTGGTGCACAAGACAATTGGTTCTATAAATAGAACCCTTGTGATTGAGAAAACACACTTAAGAGAATCTTAAGAAGAGAAAAACCCTAATCCTTATTTCTTGCCTCCACTCACAAAAGGCTTTCATCCTTTTGAGCTAGCACTCTTTTGAAGGTTGCTGTTCGTGTGGACTACTAGAGGTGTTGTTCTTCGTCATCAATGCTCGTGATCAATCCGGTTCGTGATTAAAGTGTTGATCATCCACCGTTCGTGAAAGAAAAGAAAAGGATTTTCAACAAGAGGTAAAATCCTAAACACAAACTAATGCTCATTCGTAAGGATCATTAAAGGAAATTTTTTTTATATTCCGCTGCTTTTCTATTACTATTTTCCTTCAGTAATTCCTTTCGCCAATCCTCAATTGACATAAGCTACATTTTCATGTGCTTCTCTCTTACTTATTCTTAACACGTATTTCCAACGACTAACTTCCTCATTCAATTCCTTTGTACTTTTATTCAAATATGCCAAACTCCACTTTCATTGGCATACATTGCTGATGTGGTTCTTAACTCAACCTCGACTCTACACGAGGTACATCATTGCACTCTGTCTTACAATTCCTTTCTCATGCACAACTTGAATTTTGCACTGCGATTACCATGTTGATGTTACGACCTCTACAAAACTCCAATCAGGTCCTCCTCAACGCTTTAGTAATTTGTAACTTCCTAGTCCGACAACCGCCTATAGTTGGTTCCCAAACCACCATGACCCATAACTTGTTGATTCCAAACAACATCATTAATTCGCCGCACACAAAATAATTACTCTCGTTCCACATCAACTTGTTTCCGATCAAGCACACTCTTCTCCGTTCGATTGGTCCTTCATCATCGTGACTATTCTAAAGTTATAAAGTCTGTTCCCACCGGGGAATCAATTTCTAGATCTCAAGTTCTAGCTAATCCTGCTTTTACATCTAGTCACTCATCGTTCTCTTATTCACTTCTAACTTTTACTAACGATCATCTATTGCACTCTTCCTAATCAAACGCTCCAATTAATTAATTCCTCAAGTTCCTATTAAGTATCTCTCTATGCATAGCTATCTCTAATCTTATCTTCGCCACGTCACTATATTTTACCTCTAAACAGGCATATCTTACTCATACATCAATCCATGAAACACTTATCTCAAATCTTAATGCTTGACCTATTAAGGCAGCTACCAACGCACAACACTTTACTATGATTTCATCCTTAGTACGTTCGATACCCAAATCAAACTCTTGAATCTAATCCTCAAGAATTCTAAATACTTGTTGTATCATCCAGATTCATCCATTTAATCCCAATATACAATAAAAGCCCTTCCAACTATTAACTTTCATTTCCTTAGTATTCTTACTAACAAACTTTTTTCATACTCATACACGACATTTCTAGAAAATTTCCAAAAAATCTCGTCCATAACTTGAATTATTTAAAACTTGTCTACCTCAACTCCTATGACATCACAAATTCAAGGTACTACTTGGTCCTTCAACCATCTTGGTCGATCAAAATCGTTAACTTATATGCGCATCCACACAAGATCTCTACTCAATCTTGACTAATCCCTTCAAACTACTCAATAAGTTTTACTTTCTCTTATGGTTTACCTACCAATAAGTAATAATTCTAGCTTTCAGTGCTACAATTCTCTAGGTATTTCCATAGTATACACCTCTAGTATTACCTACCAGTGATACGCAACTCACTTTCCATGGTTGAACTCCTCGTTCGTTACTTAAATATCTCTCCAAATCTACCCTTATTCAACAATCAATCACCTTTAGCTCTATCTAACATCGACATCCATACTTACTATCTCTCGAACTATGTATAGAATGTCACTTACCAACGTGATACTTGGTCTCCTACCTCAATCATCACGAGATTCATCCTTACAAATCTTAGTTTTGAATTTACTTCATCTCGCACACTTAAATTAAATTCTTAAGTTATCCACCATTCGCATAAATGTCGTCTAACACCACCAGGTTTCCTCACTCTGGACGTACAACGTCCTTTAATTCCAATTCAAGTTACCTCAATTATTATCCAATCGTCGCAATTAAATCCAATTGACATCTCTGCATGCTCCACCATTCCACAGTGGCTGCGTCCTCTTGAAAACCTAATGACTTCATCAAGTCGCGCCCTAACTCACCAGGACGAATATCCAACATCTTCTTCAAAAGGTCGTCCCAAACCGATCCTTACTTACAATCCTTTATTAATTGACGTTCACTCGTCCATAAACCGCACCTCTGAGTGGCAACATCCAACGCCACTTCCCATCCATTATATAACTTCCGAGAATCACTTGTAGTTCTTGTTTCGCCTCAAGTCTGTCACCTTCGGACTGCCGCATCTAAGGAATTTAGAGACACTTGTCGACTAAATTCGACCAATGCTCGGGGGTTTCAACTATTCTACTCACTGGAGCATCGCTCCCTTTAGTACTTCAGTAAGAAACAATCCAGTGCCTAAGCATCTCCCATGCTAGACTCAAGACAAACAACCACAAAAACCCACAACACAACACAACACGAAACCGATCGCTAGAACTAACACAACTCTAGCTATATTCTGACTGACTTTGGACTGACAACTCTAAGACACACACTTCCCTTTGATGATCTAAAGCCGGGCTCTGATACCACAATGTAACACCCCGAATTTCAAAGGCTAAAAGGGGCATTTTTTTTTAAAACAAACAGAGTGCGCATAATTTTTTGTGATGAGCCGGCATTAATCATACAATAGGACTAATTAAACATTAGTGCTTCAGAGAAGCAAAGTATAGTACCTGAATAATTACAGTCCCAAAAGATAGCGTTCTAGTTCATATCAAATACCCACAAGATGTTATGAACTCTACGCATCACACCGCCAACGGCTAAAGCAGTTTAAGTACAAAAATTAGTATAATATACAGTCATCCAACTACAGTCAGAATAATACTAAGCCTAACCAAAAGGCACGGTTGAAGGTGGAAAAACACAAGAAGGGGGGGGGGGGGGGGGGGGTTGAATTGTGTTTTTAGAATTAAAAAACTTTTCCGAAATAACACTAAGTTCGCAGCGGATATGAACACAAAGTAAAATGGGTGCTGAGAGAGAGAGAGAAAGACACAAAATTTATCCTGGTTCCTCTCACAAATCGAGAGTACTCCAGTCCCCTTGTTACTAACAAGAGATTTTCACTATAATCTACTTAAGATTACAAATTGCTCAAGCACACTTGCAAGAGGCTTCTCAGGTGCTCAAGTTTCACTAAACAAGAGACTTCTCAAATGCTCAAGTTAAACTTAACAAGAGACTTCTCAAACAAACTTAAGAATAAGAATGAATGTTATGGAACACTTGATATACTATCAGAGGTGTTTACAAAATACAACTCAAATTGTTCTAAGACTTAGAATGACAGATTTAAATTATGGTGTCAGAATGCTTCTTAGTCTTTGAACGTAGTAATAGAATAGTGTTGATAGAACGGTCGTTAGAACAGTAGTCATTTCTTCTATTTGAGTCTTCTATTTATACTTGGAGGAAGATGATGACCGTTGCAGAGAGAGAGGTGCCAGCTGGAATTTATTCGTACAATTGTGATAGCTGTAGTTACCTTCTTTGGTAAAGATATCCAATTCCACTACCTTGCTATTTCAATTATCACTCATCCATTTTGAGTAATAATAGTACAATAGTACGTTTCTCAATTACGCTCCACATATGGATAAGATTAACGTTGTACCAACGAATATTCCTTCCTGTGGATGTGACAGAGCCTTGAAGTAGATAGTTCTTCAATCATTGATTCTGATTTTGTCAGTTCTTGAGTGATGTAAATTCTTTTTGCTTCTGATGCTCTTGTCATAGCTTCTTAAGATCTTCAGCTTCTGAACTTTATCAGAGTCTAGCTTTTGATACTCTTTCAAAGCTTGTTTTGACTGGCTTCTCTGCTACTATTCATAGTGCTTCTGAATGAATTTTAACTTGTAATTCTGCACACTAGAATAATCATTAGTAATACCAATTGCAATTTTAATACTTTGTTATCATCAAAACCACTTAAAATCTTAGAGGTTCATATCAGACCCACTTTGTTCCAACAATCTCCCCCTTTTTGATGATGACAAACTAAAGCATTAAAATTCAATTGTTGTTGTTTTAATTTAATTATGTTGACTTCAGGTTTCCAGGTTTGCAATCTCCCCCTGAGTCTGATAATCCATAAGGGTAGGTTTGTAAGCTCCCCCTAAGTCTTATCCAAAATTAATTAAAACAGTTTAAGAGTCAATTTATTAACTTGAAATAAATTTTCATATTTAACTCTCAGAAGCATAGTTTTGTAATCTTTGCTTCTTAGAGTCTGATAATGCTCAGAAGTGGTTTGCAAGCTCTTCTGACATTGTCTATGAACTTTATTTCAGGTTCTTAAGTTTTCTCCCCTTTCAATAATCGTTCAGAATGAGAAAGATTCAGAAAAGATAAATATTGATTCATAATGTATTTAACATAACAGTTTCAGATTGAGCAGTATATGAATGAATCAACATTAATTTTAACGCTACTCTTACTCCCCCTTTTGGCATCAGTCAAAAAGGCACAGAAAACCAAGTAGTCAAAGCGCCAAACAAGGTAGTCAAGTCAAAAAGGAAGTGACAACCAACCGTATTCAAAGAATGGCATTGATTATCCTACTGACAAGATATCTTGAAGGTACTATAAAAAGGGACGATTCCTCTCATTTTACTCATTCAGAGTAATCAAGTCATATCCAAAAGAAACAAACAATGGAAAAGCAGATTACCAAGGATGCTTCAGGCTCAAAAGGAAAAAGCAAGAAGGAAGCAGAGCCCTGGCGCTGCGAAGAAAACAGACTTCGCTACGAAAGGAACAAGCAAGAACTAATATTGACAGAGTCAGAGGAGGAAGGATTGGGCTCTGATCTGGAAGAATTTTTATGGACATACAATGATGACACTCCATACGAAGAGTACGAGGCTGCTGTTCAGAAGGACACTGAAGAGCTAGTGCAAAAGGCCACTGCCAACTTGCTTGCTTACATTAAGGGAAAACATAAGAAGCTAGATTCAGAGTCTTCTGAATTTAAACCTAGCTCTAAGTAAGGTCTCATCATTCTATGTAATAGAGATTCTTCAATAATATTAATAAAAGAGTTGATGCTATACATTCCCTTTGTTTTGAGCAAGTTTCTTATATATATATATACCTCATTCCTATTGTCAGAAAACCAGTTACCAGACACGCCTCATTCGGTATCGGTGCCCCGTTGTTAAACAGGCTTTAATACTAAGAAGCTATTTCATGAGTAAACAGGAGTACTGATGAGAGGGGCTCTTAGGTTTTGAAAATCCTAGGCTTATTAGTTTAAAAACTAAGATGCTCTTCAGCATCTCTCACTAGAGCCAGAAATCTCAAGAGTACCAGACAATATCATGGTATATAGAGAAGTTAAATTTTGAAAAACAAAAGTAAAACAGACACATAAGCTAATAACAAGCACATAAATATGGATAGTATAGATATTAATTCAACAAATTATCCAAATATTACACAAGAATTAATAACAAAACAAGTGCACAAACAAAGACTAAGGTTTCTTAACATCAGCTATGGCTTTCAGAAGGGTTAACATCATGTCATCCATCCTTTTGTGAACTGTTTCCACAGCAGAATTCACATCATTACGCATATCCACTCTTAGCTCATCAATTTCATTAGCCATGTCAGTTCTGAGATTATCCAAAGCATCTTGAACCGCAGGAGGTATTGCAGATGAGGTTGAGGCTATGTCAATCTTCATAGGAGAGTGAGAAGGAGTTGGAACAAAAATGGGCTTCTTACCCTTGTCAGAATCTTCATTGATATCCGTATCTTCTCTTATCAGATTCTGATCAAGCATGGCAACATCTTGTTCAGCAGCTTGATTCTCATTGATCTTATTGGTTTCAAATGTAGCAATATGCACAGCCCTATCTACCAATAATTTCAATGCTTCTTGTTCAGCTAGCCTTTTGTGCTCAATTTCAGCTTGCCTCTTCTCTTCTTCTTCAGCAGCTATCCTAGCCTGCTCCTTAACATGGTTGTAAGATGTGAGCCTTGGAGCGTTTAGCTTCTCAACAATCTCAAACAGTTCCCGTACAGTGTTTGCTCCTCTACCCTTAATCTTATCCTTCAGATGAGTACTGAGAATCCTTAAAGATTTACCAAATAAGTACTCTAATTCCCTGACATCAGCATCTATATCAGAAGGGAAGATAAGAGCTTCTTCCTCTCTTTGTTTGAACCTCTTAAGTCTAATACATATAGCATTATGTAGCAGCTCAAGATTTGGTTCAGAGTCAGAATTGAAAAAAGGTAAGGATGGGTCAAAAGGAATGGTTGGTTCAGGTTGTTTACGTTTGAGGTTTATGATTTTTATTTTACTGAGATTTGGAGGTATGATATCATCATCAAGATTGATGGAATCCTTGAACATTTGATGTTCAGCCTCAGTGATGTTTTTGAAGATCTCAAGAACCTCTTCTAGAACTAGAGGTTTGTTGAGTGGACAATAGACAGGTGGTGGAGAATGTGAAGGAGATGATTCAGTGGAGTATATTTCTGGTGGAGGTAATGGAGATTGTTCAGTTTCAATGACATTGATAGGTGATGGATGAGGTGATTTTTGTTGTTCTTCAGAATGAGCAATTGACTCATCCTGAACAGGTGTGAATGTAGGTGGATTCACTTGTGAGATGTGATCAAGTGAAGGAGGGGGTGTTTGAATGGATTGAACAACAGGTGGTTCTTGGATGGTTTGATCAGTAGTGGGTTTGACAATATGAAAACGAGGTGAGTTGGGATTGGAATGTGTAAAGGCATCTCCAGATAGATGTTGTTGGAGATGTTCAAGAACAGATTCAGTAGTGGTTGGTTGTTCAGGAATGGAGGTGTTAACGACAGTGTTTTGTTCCTCATCAGAAGACAGTTGGATTGGCTTTTTGATGGGTCTCTTGGTGGTCTTTTTGAGATTTGTTTTCTTTGATGGTTCATGTGTCTTTTGTTTCTGTTGTGCTTCTTTAGTAAGCTTAGCAATAAACTCATCAGAGTCAGTGCTAGTATCAGATGATGAAGATGATATGTTTCCATGATCAGGCAAGACTACACTAATAGGTATAGTGAAGTCTATGGGTTGAGGTTGATTGGTAGATGATGGAGGTTGAGAAGTAGAAGGGTTAGCAATGGAGGGTTGGGGTTCAGAACCAATATCCTGAGCTACAGGAATGCTAGAAGTATTAGATTCAGAGATCTTACCTTTTGGTTTAGAAGCTCTGGTCTTTAATCTCTTTGCAAGTTTAGCAGGGTTCTGATCTTCCTCAGAAGCTGAAGGCCTATCATGCCTTTTCTTTGTCCGCTTTTCCTTCTGAACAGCTTCAGTCATCATATTTCCAGCACCTTCCTCAATCTCATCAGCACTAGCATGCCCTTGATCATCAGAGCCTTCATCAATCATTTCTTGCTCAGTAGTTCTTGGCTTTCTTCTGTTCCTTGTAATATCTCTTGGTCCCTTGAAGATATCCCAATTAGGAACACTTACAACCATTTTCCTGGGCACACTAACCCCAGTATCTCTTCTTACTGCCTCAAGGAAGTTCTCAATGACCTCATCATTATCATGTTCTGATATGGTGGGAAACCCATCACACCAGAAGTACTTTTCGTATACTTGCTGTAGAGGTGTTTTTACTTGAATGATTTCTTCCTTGGTTTTTCTCTTCATGTTGACCAGAACTGATGCATCATACTTAGCAGTTTGGAAAACTCTAAGTTTTTCTTTGGCACTCAGAATATCTGTGAGTTTGGTTTGCCTTATCAGTTCTGAAATTAACCTTGGGTGATGAATGACTGATGGTATTTTAGTTCTACCCTCGTGAATGGTAAAGCACATGTGATCAAAAAGAATCTTAGCCAAATTAACTTTCTCCCTCTTGTGTAAGAACCAGATGAGATGTTTGTGTGGAATGGAGATGGTATCCAATCCACCTTTTCTGGTGAAGATGGTAGACAAACACATTCTGAAAGCAAATTCAAATGTGTGCTTCATGTGCATTATTTTTCCAAAATCCCTTTGTGTGCATCCAGATTTAAAGAGATCCTGATGAATTGAATCCAAATACTTGCTTTTCTTATCATACACTTCTATATCTTCTCCTTTGTTGTCTAAACCCAGAATCTTAGCAATGTGTGCCTGAGTTATCACAACATTGATTCCCAAAATATTCGACCTAATTTCTCTTCCTCTGTAAGGTTTAAGACCAAGTTCCTTTCTTGTTTTCCCTCGTAATTCCTTGTTTTTTTTTTCAACCATATCCTTGTATTCTTTATCATAACTTGCTCTATCATACACTTTAGCCTTTTGCCAGAAATACTTCACTATGTCGAAATACACAAAGCCATTTAACATTTCAAAATAATTCTGCCATTGTTGGTTGTAGAACAAGTATTGAATGTCAATCCCATTCGCTTTCAAACTTTCAAAATCCACGAACTTCTCAGTGAAGAAATCATAAGAATCTGGTCCAGCGTCGGTTTGATGATGTTCGTAGACTAGATTATCCTCAGAATTGAGATCAATAACGGGTGGTAAGGTAGGATTATAGGGTTCTTGAAAGATTACATTGGATGATTGAGCAGCCATTGTTTTAGAAAAGAGAGAAGATGAAGAATGAAACTTTCTGTAAGGTCTAGGGTTGTGTAGGTAGTGATTGTGTGTAAAAAATTGTGCAATGTGAGTGAAGTGACTTATAAATAGTAACTAGCACACATACACAGAGAAAATAAACATTGGGAGGGAGCGCGAGCAGTTTTAAAAAATTAAATAATATGTTTAACTGCCATAATCATCATTAACTGTTCTCTGCCCGTCAGGATCTAGACACGTGTTGAAAAAGTTTAATCATAGCTGACGCGTGTACAGACAACTGTTGTACACTTACTCGTACTGAACGTTTCATTTCCAAAAGGTTCAGAGCCTCACTCATTTGTATCTGACACCTCATCAGAACCTGTTACTCTTCAGAGCCTAAATTATTCAGAGCTTCCCAAGGGATACTCTTAATTATAAGAGGTTCTGATAGAGCTTCAGATGCTAATTCTATTCTACTTCTCAGAGCTAATTTTCTTCAGAGATATAGTGCATGTTCAAATTCTTTTTGATAAAATCAAATCTTTCAATAGCTAAAGGCTTAGTAAATATATCAGCCCATTGATGTTCAGTATCAATGAATTGAATATCTATTGTTCCTTTTTGAACATGATCTCTTATAAAATGATGTTTTATTTCAATATGTTTAGCTCTTGAGTGTAGAATAGGGTTCTTAGATAAATGAATAGCAGCAGTATTATCACAATATAGTGGAATATTACTTTCAGCTATATTATAGTCTTCCAGCTGATATTTCATCCAGAGAAGCTGTGTGCAGCATTTAGCAGCTGAGATGTATTCTGCTTCTGCTGTAGACAAAGCAATAGTTGTTTGTCTCTTGCTAGCCCAAGATATGAGATTCTCACCAATGAATTGGCAATTTCCACTAGTGGATTTCCTCTCAATCTTATCACCAGCATAGTCAGCATCACAGAATCCAACTAGCTTACTATCTAGGGATTTTTTATAAAGAAGTCCTAGATTAGTAGTTCCTTTCAGATATCTAAAGATCCTCTTAACAGCAGTTAAGTGAGGTTCTCTAGGATCTGACTGGAATCTAGCACACAAGCATACACTATATAAAATATCAGGTCTAGATGCTGTAAGGTAGAGTAAAGAACCAATCATACCTCGATACAGCTTTTGATCTACTTTGCTTCCAATCTCTTCCTTGCTTAGGCTGCTGGTAGGATGCATGGGTGTAGACATTATCTTGCAGTCAACAAGGTTGAACTTCTTCAGAAGCTCTTTTGTATACTTGCTTTGATGAATGTAAGTGCCATCTTTTCCTTGATTAATTTGGATTCCAAGGAAGAACTTCAATTCACCCATCATACTCATCTCGAATTCATCCTGCATCAGCTTTGAAAAACTCTTGCACAAAGAAGCATTAGTAGAACCAAAAATAATATCATCAACATATATTTGAATGATTAAGATATCTTTCTTAGATGTTTTTCTGAATAATGTATTGTCAATTTGACCTTTTTGAAAACCATTTTCTAAAAGGAAATTACTCAATCTTTCATACCAAGCTCTTGGAGCTTGTTTGAGACCATAGAGTGATTTCTTAAGTTTATAAACATAATCAGGATTTTTCAAATCCTCAAAACCTGGGGGTTGTTTGACATATACTTCTTCAGAAATAACACCATTAAGAAAGGCGCTCTTAACATCCATTTGATACAATGTGATTCCATTGTTAACAGCATATGAAAGGAGTAACCTGATTGCTTCCAGTCTTGCTACTGGAGCAAATGTTTCAGTGAAGTCTATACCTTCTTGCTGACTGTAGCCTTGTGCTACCAGTCTAGCTTTATTTCTTACCACTTCACCTTGGTCATTCATCTTGTTTCTAAATACCCACTTAGTTCCAATGATGTTCTTATGTGCTGGTCTTGGCACTAAATCCCATACATCATTTCTTTGAAACTGATTGAGCTCATCTTGCATAGCTACAATCCATCCATCGTCAGTAAGTGCTTCATCAACATTCTTTGGTTCTATCATTGAGATTAGTCCCAGAAGTGAATCAAGTTGTTGATAATCTGATCTTGTCTTTCTTGGACTTTCTTTGTTTCCAAGAATTAGATCTTCTGGATGTGATGATCTATATTTGAACTTCCTTCTTGGAGCTTCATCAACATCAGCACTTGGTTGAGTGTCTTCTTCTGAAGTGTCATCATGTTCTTGTGATGCTTCTAATTGAGATGCTTCTTCAGCATCTTCTTCCAATACAGCTTCTGAGGCTTCAACAGCTTCTGATGCTTTTTCAGGTTCTGTATTGATGTATTGGTATGGAACACCTGCATAACTATCATCTTGCTCTGACATTTTACTGTCAGGCTCTTTATCATCAAATCTAACATGTATAGATTCTTCCACTGTGTTAGTTTCAGAATTATACACTCTGTATGCCTTTGAGCGTTCAGAGTAACCTATAAAGATTCCCTTACAAGCTTTGGCATCAAATTTTCTTTTGTAGGCCTTGTTGTTTAGAATGTAACAGGTACATCTAAACTGATGAAAATAAGAAATATTGGGCTTTCTTCCTTTGAAAAGTTCATATGTTGTTATATTCAATAGAGGTCTAATATAGATTCTGTTTTGAATATAACAAGCTGTGTTTACAGCTTCTGCCCAGAAGTGCTTAGCAAGTTTTGTCTCATGCATCATGGTTCTTGCCATCTCTTGTAAAGACCTGTTCTTTCTCTCTACCACACCATTTTGTTGTGGTGTTCTAGGAGCAGAGAACTCATGGACAATGCCATGATCTTCACAAAAAGTTGCAAATGGTTCGTTTTCAAACTCACCACCATGGTCACTTCTTACCTTTAAGATTTTGAGACCTTTCTCGTTTTGCACTTGAGTGCAGAAGATGCTGAACACATCATATGCATCATCTTTCACTCTTAGAAACTTTACCCAAGTCCATCTACTGTAATCATCAACAATGACTAATCCATATTTCTTCCCATTGATTGAGGCAGTACTTACTGGACCAAACAAATCAATGTGAAGCAGTTCTAAAGGTCTTGAGGTGGAGACAACATTTTTAGGTTTAAAAGATGTTTTTGAAATCTTACCAATCTGACAAGGACCACACAGAGCATCTGAATGATAGTTGAGATTTGGTAAGCCTTTAACCAGGTTTAGTTTGCTAAGCTTAGAGATTAATCTCCAGTTAGCATGTCCTAAACGTTGGTGCCAGACCCATTTCTCATCATTAACAGATAAAAGACACACTATCTTTTGCTCTGTGAGTTCTGACAGATTGATTTTATAAACATTGCCTTTCCTTAGACCTCTGAACACTATGGACTTGTCAGAATCTCTGATTACAGTACATGCTTCTTTATCAAATTTAACAATAAATCCACTATCACAAAATTGACTAATGCTAAGTAGATTGTGTTTAAGGCCATCAACTAACCAGACATTATTAATTGAAAGAGAAGAATTACCAACTGTACCAGTACCAGTGATCTTCCCTTTTTGATTGCCTCCAAATCCCACAGTACCTCCCTCTTTCAGAGTCAGGGTTTGGAACATACGCCTTTCTCCCGTCATATGTCGTGAGCAGCCACTGTCCAGGTACCAGCATTGCTGCTTTGGCCTTCTTGGTGTGCAAACCTGAAGCAAATATTATTTGAGATTTTGGTACCCATATCTTTATGGGTCCTTTTGTGTTAGTCTTTACAGTTCCAGGTGGTCTTTGTTTGAAAGACCTATCAGAGCTTCTAGAGTTAACCACCCTTGTTGAAAAGTTTTTGGGTTTAGTATAGCTCTTGAGCTTTGTTCTTGAATGTGTCAGAGCTTCTTTAGATTTAACATTAGCTTGAGGCTTAAAAATCTTAGGTTCTGAGGTTTTATCCTTCAGAGTCTTTGACTTTTGAGCCTCTGGCTTTGATGTTCTATTAGAGGCTGACTCATTTAGAACTTCTGATTGACTCTTTACAAAGACAACCTTAGGTTTTGATTTATCTATATTAGAGGATTTTGAAGATAATGGATTATCTTTAAAGCGTGAGAATCCAAGACCTTCTCCTCTATTTCTACTTACATGATAAATTAAAGAGGCTATTTTACTTCTTTTCATTCCATTGATAAGGAATTCCTGAAGAGCAAATTCATGTTCTTGAGGAACCTTATCATCAAGAACATAATGAGTTTCCATAAATTCATTTCTTGATTTTAGAGACTCATTTTGTTCAATTATTTCATTTGCCTTTTCGGTCAGGTTGTTATAGGCCTTTTTAAGGACCTTACACTCACCTGCCTTTTTGGTTAAAAGTTTTAAGGCATCTTTTAAGGAATCTATTAATTCAGAACGAGAAAGTTTAGCAAGTACCTCATCTTCTTCTTCTGAATCTGAGTCAGCTTCGTGCTCAGAGTTCTCTTGGTCAGAAGCGATTGCCATCAAGGCTAGGTTTGCTTCTTCTTCCCCATCAGAATCTGATTCCTGATCCAAATCATCCCAAGTGGCAAGGAACCCCTTCTTGAGCTTACTTTTGTATTTTTCTTTGTTAGAGGTTCTCTTGGATGTTTTGCTCAGGTTCTCTGGGCAGTCAGCAATGAAGTGTCCTGGTTTGTTGCACTTAACGCATTTGTTTTGTTCTTCCTTCTTATCCTTAGAAGCACCAACCTTCTTGGAAGAACCTCCAAACTTACCAGCATACTTCTTGCTTCTCTTAGCCCATTGCGATACTCTTGCAGCCATCAGAACCATTTCTTCTTCTTCTTCATCAGAGTCCATCTCGTGACCTTCTTCAGAAGCTTCTTCATCAGATACTGTAACCTTTGCCTTCAGAGCCTTAGAGGAACTCTTGGTGCTCAGTGCTATCCCTTTTAGCTTCTTAGTCGATTCATCAGTCATGAGTTCCATCTCATGACTCTTTAGAGAACTAACCAAGCTTTCAAGAGACACAGTATCTAAATCCTTAGATTCCTGAAACGCTGTCACTTTTGGTCTCCACTTTGGCGGCAAGCTTCTGAGTACTTTCCTTACATGATCAGCCTCAGTATAGCTCTTATCTAAGACTTGAAGACCAGAAACAAGAATTTGAAACCTAGAGAACATTGTCTCAATGTCCTCTCCGTCCTTCATTTTAAATAATTCATACTGATGTACTAACAAGTTGGCCTTAGCCTCCTTAACTTGTTCATTTCCTTCATACTTGGATTTAAGAGAATCCCAGATAGACTTAGCCGTTCTCTTATCTCCAATTTTCAAGTACTCATCATGAGAGATGGCATTTGTCATCATCCCTTTTACACTGTGGTGCTTCTTATACTCCAGCTTTTGAGTAGGTGTAAAAGCCTTTCTGTCTTTAGAGCTAACAACACCTTCTAAGTCCATATTTTCAAAGTTCACTCCATCTTCTACCATGTCCCATAAATCACAATCAATACTCATGATATAGCTGTACATATTTGTTTTCCAGAACGGGTAACTAGTTTCAGTTCCATTGAAGATAGGAACTTTATCAGATGACCTTCTTTGTCGAGAGTTTGAGTCATAGTCAAAAGGAACTTCATTGAGATTCTTCTCAGCAGACATGTTTTTCCTCCCTGAATCTTAACTGTTTCACTGATAGGTGAGAGTTAGGCAACAGCCCAGCTCTTGATACCAATTGAAGGTGGAAAAACACAAGAAGGGGGGGGTTGAATTGTGTTTTTAGAATTAAAAAACTTTTCCGAAATAACACTAAGTTCGCAGCGGATATGAACACAAAGTAAAATGGGTGCTGAGAGAGAGAGAGAAAGACACAAAATTTATCCTGGTTCCTCTCACAAATCGAGAGTACTCCAGTCCCCTTGTTACTAACAAGAGATTTTCACTATAATCTACTTAAGATTACAAATTGCTCAAGCACACTTGCAAGAGGCTTCTCAGGTGCTCAAGTTTCACTAAACAAGAGACTTCTCAAATGCTCAAGTTAAACTTAACAAGAGACTTCTCAAACAAACTTAAGAATAAGAATGAATGTTAAGGAACACTTGATATACTATCAGAGGTGTTTACAAAATACAACTCAAATTGTTCTAAGACTTAGAATGACAGATTTAAATTATGGTGTCAGAATGCTTCTTAGTCTTTGAACGTAGTAATAGAATAGTGTTGATAGAACGGTCGTTAGAACAGTAGTCATTTCTTCTATTTGAGTCTTCTATTTATACTTGGAGGAAGATGATGACCGTTGCAGAGAGAGAGGTGCCAGCTGGAATTTATTCGTACAATTGTGATAGCTGTAGTTACCTTCTTTGGTAAAGATATCCAATTCCACTACCTTGCTATTTCAATTATCACTCATCCATTTTGAGTAATAATAGTACAATAGTACGTTTCTCAATTACGCTCCACATATGGATAAGGTTAACGTTGTACCAACGAATATTCCTTCCTGTGGATGTGACAGAGCCTTGAAGTAGATAGTTCTTCAATCATTGATTCTGATTTTGTCAGTTCTTGAGTGATGTAAATTCTTTTTGCTTCTGATGCTCTTGTCATAGCTTCTTAAGACCTTCAGCTTCTGAACTTTATCAGAGTCTAGCTTTTGATACTCTTTCAAAGCTTGTTTTGACTGGCTTCTCTGCTACTATTCATAGTGCTTCTGAATGAATTTTAACTTGTAATTCTGCACACTAGAATAATCATTAGTAATACCAATTGCAATTTTAATACTTTGTTATCATCAAAACCACTTAAAATCTTAGAGGTTCATATCAGACCCACTTTGTTCCAACAACGGTGTACAGACACACCGGCACAAAACACCTACGTGACCACAGCGTCACACGATCACTGAGGGCCAAAGAAGCCACTGCCGTCCTCACGACCCACGGTCTCAGACGGGAAACCATCGTCTAGGTGGGGATAACCCGTTCATGTTTCATTGTAAGGGTCACCACAAGTACCACATAATACAAATACCAAATATGGATAGCAAATAAACATTTATCATTTTCTTCTTACAAGCATTATAATTCAAATGCGCACATAGCCTATCAATGCAGACTCTACATGATCGTGACACCAATCACTGGCTGCCACATGCATGAATTCCGGAATTTAACCTCTCCGCAGAGAGTCGTAGGTCCCACCTACTAAAACACCAACGAAATCACAAGGTTAAGGTGGATCCACTCCCGCAATCACACCCCATGGTCCACTCCCGCAACCATGTATCGAACTCAACAAAATCACAAAGGATTAAGGTGGATCCACTCCCGCAATCACACCCCATGGTCCACTCCCGCAACCATGTATTGAACTCAATAAAACCCTATAAGAATCAGGTGGGTCCACCCCCGCAACCACACCTCGTAGTCCACTCCCGCCACTACGCACTAACAATGCATGAGCATACGATTCCCCATGTATACTAATGCAACAAATACATACCTCCCTAGCATATGTAAACCATCCCAACAACATACATACATATCCAATCATATGTAACAAACGACAACAAACATACATACATTTCCAATCATATGTATTCACCCACATGTTCATACATACATCTCCAATCATATGTAAAACAACGCACGTATTGTAAACACTTTCTCATCACGAGAATACATAACACATACATGCCAAACACACAAACACGCATCACCGAAAATAACCAACAAACATGTTATAACTCAGTGAAAAGACAGAAATAAAGTGATGCCCTTACCTCGGCTAGCTTCCAACACAACCAACTTACGCTACGCGAGCAATATCCGTCTCTCTCGACGAAATCCCCAATCCGGCTAATCCTCTTAACCTTTTACAACACATAACTTATCTAAGTTAATACCACATTCTAATTGGTTACTCAAATAAGTCCTAGCTCGGCTACTAATTGATTCAATGCCTATGGTTGTTCTCTCACAACTAACTAGGCTAAAGTCATATCGAAAACAAGCCTTGAAAACATTAACACTTCGAAAGATAGTTTCTCATCACGAAACGTCTTTTAAATTAATCTCGCCTATTTTAAAACACTTAAAAAGCCAAATCCTTTTTCAAAACAACTATTGAAAATACAACACTTCAATAAATAGTTTTTCTCGCAAAAGCGCTATAACAAATAGTTTTATCCAAAAACGTCGCCAAATAAATTCGAACTATTTTAAAGCTTTTCCAAAAGAAAATCTCTTTTCAAACAACTTATGCCTCCAATCATAAGTTCCAAAATGTTTTAAAACTAAACAAGTCTGGACTAAAACTTTTCTCGTTCGATTTATAACAAACTACTTTTAGCACGTATGTAACAAAAATCTTTTTAAACACAACTCTCGACACAAGAATTTTCATTGCAAATAACAAATTAATTTCCAAACATATTTATATTTTCATAGAAAAATAATCTCTATTATTTTTCTACTACTATACTTCAATTTCAAAACGGCGATAAAACAGTTACAACTTGAAACGACCATAGCTCATTCAATTTTTATCGGATTGAGACGAGTCATACGCCAAATTCATCGTCTCGAAAAGGCGGATTGAATGGTTAATTTTCTAGGACAAAATACAACTTTTAAAATGGACGAAAATGCCCTTCAGATTTCGCCCAGCACCTATAATTTTCTCAAAACCATTTCTTTCAAAAGCTAACTTGGTTAAAGCACTTATAAAATTGCTAATTTCACATAAACCAACTCAATTTGGTTTGGTTCCACACTTAAAAACTTTTTCCAAAACCCTAACTTCATAAATCATAAAAATTCGGGGCTTTTGATTCCTTACATTTTCTATCAAAAATTGTTGCACCAAAACAATTTGTAAAGACTTTAATTGCAAGAAAATCATAAAAGAATTTCATTTCCAAACACTTTCAAAAATCACCAACTTTCTAAAATGCTCACAATCAAAATTTCTTTTTAGATCTACAATCACAAAAGCTCATCCAACAATATTAACAAAAGAAAAACCAAAACTTAACACAAATCTTTTTGAACATAAAATCAAACAATTCAAATCATAATTTTTCTCATGGATTCTATCACTAACTATCAAGGATCTATACTATTGACAAAGGAAAACTTAAAGTTTCAACCCTTAAAGCAATAAGGGCCTCACGGCCAAGTATTGGAGAGGGAAGGAAGAGTTGGAAACTTACATTTCTAATGATGCTACAAGCTTCACCGTGCTACCTCAAGCAACTTCCATCTTAGAACTTTCTTCAAATTCCTAAAGGAACCCTCATGATCTTAACCACTTGGCTATTTTTTTCTATCTCTAAACAAAGAAAATGGAAGAACAATGTAGAGAAGGAGGGAGAGAGTTCCACGTGAAAGTGGAAGAGAGAAAAGAAAGTTCACTCTTGATCACTAAGCTAATCCTTAAATAGAAAGCTCCATTGGTTCCTAGCCATTAGATCAAATAGTATAAAGTTTCATGATCAAATCCTAACCAACCATCCAATCTTGGTCACCAAGAAACATCTCATAAATATCTAGATATCATGTGACAAAAGTCATCTCACTCAGTCCCCGCGCTCGCGCTTAAACGAGTCGCACCTCGCTAATGGACGAAAAATCGCAAAAATAGAAAAACTACGGAATAAACGTCCGTCGTAAACCGCTTCTAAAAATTATCGCTAAAACTTTTTCCTCGACTGTGATTTTCTTCCTCACCCTCGAAAAATAATCTGAAGATATATTCCAACTCACGCCGATATATAAAACTCCCATCTAAATTTCTACGGAAACCGTAAAAATTCCTAACAGCGGGTAAGATTCCTACTCATTTTTTCAAAAACAAGAGAAAACCAAAACTCGCATTTCTTACTTCACAGAAATCGTCTCATACTTAAAAGAGGACTACGACCCAAACGTCTGTGCCTTTCCAGCGCACGAGCACAAAACAGGCTCAATTTCAGCAAAATTCTATTACCGCGATAGTACTCACAAAAACACTTCACCAAAAACCCTAAAACTCGTAGCCATTACTAGAGTTCCTTAGAAAAACTGTACAGTGGAATCTTGGGTCTTACAAATGGTATATTCAATCTTTTGAGAATCAAAAAATCTGTGATGGAAGAAGAGGCAGCACAATTGGACTTGTTACTAGCAAGAGCAGTGGAGGAGATAATCCATGCAATAGCTGACTTACAATTAGTAGCCTTACTATTAAATCTAGCATACCAAATGGCATTCAGAGAGTTAATAATAACAGCTTTAATAGTGAGATTACACTGTGGTGACCGAGCCCTGTCACAAAGCTTCCAGATATCATCGATACTTTGAAAATGCAAAGTTAAGTCAAAAACATAAGCTAACCAACACCAAAGGGTAAAAGCAAAGTTGCATTCAAAAAAGAGATGGAAAGTAGTCTTAGCATTGTTATGGCAGAGGGAGCACATCAAAGGAATATAACAGCCTTTCTCCACGAGCTTTTCATCTATAGGGATTTTGTCATGCATCAATCTCTAAGCAAGAAGAGATTTGGAAGGTGGGACATCCATGTACCAAATCATTTTTGCCTAGTGCATAGGCAAGTGATGATTTCTTTTGAAATCATAGGCTAACTTTAAAGTAATGTTGCCAGAAGGTGAGTTTTTCCAACAAAGTTGATCTGGAATGGCATCATTTGGAAGAGTAACCTACTGCACCATATTCTTGAGATTTGGAAACATAAGATCCAAAGAGGGAGGAATATGCCACTGTTGATTAATGATGATATCACTAACCTTTTGAGGTAGCCATGTGACTACAGTTTGATGAATGTTTAAGGATTGAGCTAAAGGAACTCCACACCAATAATCCATCCATAAGATGATATTTTGCCCAGTACCAACTTTCCAACTAGAGTTCTCCTTAATGACTAACAATTCGGCTTTGATATTACTCCATATGGAGGAGTATATGTAATGGCTGATAACTTGAACACCTCTCATCATCCTACTTCTTAAGATGACTACCCAGTCTTCATCTGAATGCAAGAAATCCCAACACAACTTTAAGTTTGCAGCTTCATTAAGACAAACCAAAGATCTCAACCCAAGGCCACCTTCATCAAAGGGAGAGCAGACTTTTTACCAAGCAACTATGACAAGTTTTTTCTGATTAATATCTCCACTCCAGATAAAATTTCTTCTCCAAGCTTCAATGGTTTTGAGAATGGAAACTGGCCAAGCATAAGTTGTAATGTTATAAATAGTCATGCTATGTATCACTGATTTAACTAATTGGACCCTTCCTGCAATGAATAGGAGAGAAGCTTTCCAAGCTGAAAATTTTGATTTAATCCTATCTGCAGTTGGATAAAAATACCTAGCTTTTGGTTTGCCTTTAAAGGGACACCAAGATAGTTAAACGGCAAAGAACCAATATTAAAGCCAATTAAATTCACTATGTTGTCAAGACTAATTTGAGAGATACCACCAAAATAAATAGTGGATTTAGAAACATTTATGACTTGTCCTGAGCAACTAGCGTAAGTAGTGAAAAGATTTTTGAGAGCATGGATACATGAAAGTTTACCTCTGCAAAACACCAAAATATCATCTGCATAGACAATGAGATGGAATGAAAGTACTTCTTGATCCTTTGATGAGATCCAACTTTCCACCTGACACTAGTTTGGATATTCCTCTGCTCAAGACTTCCTCAGCTAAGCAGAAAAGAAGAGGGGACAAAGGATCTCCTTGTCTGACTCCTCTCTGACACTTGAAGTAGCCATGTTGAGCACCATTAATGGAGATAGAAATGTTGGCCGAGTTCAAAATTACTTCAATCCAGCTGCATAATTTATTACTAAAGCCAAATTGCTTTAGCACCTTGAGAATAAAAGACTAATCCAGAGTATCAAAAGCCTTAGATATATCAATCTTCATTGCTAAGTTCCCACCAAAAGACTTGTTATGAAGAAGATTGATTGCTTCAGAAGCTAAACCAATACAGTCTTTAATGTTTCTCCCATGAATGAATCTTCTTTGCTCTTTAGAAATGACAGTTGGCAATATTTGAGCAAGTCTAGCAGCCAAAACTTTGGAGACAATTTTAAACTTAAAATTTGCCAATGCAATGGGCCTAAACTGATCGATGGAATCAACATTAGCAGTTTTAGGAATAAGAATAAGAGTGTTAGAGTTGAAGTTGGGAAGAATCCATCCATCAGTAAAGAACTGGACAACAACATTGGTAACATCAAAATGAATGATATCCCAATAAGTTTGATAAAAAAAAGCTCCAAAACCAGCTGGCCCGGGTGCACCGTCTTTGTTAAGATCAAAAACTGCATTTTTTATTTCCTCTTTAGAAGGTAACATTGTTAACAAACTGTTGACATTGTCACTCACTAAAGAGGGAATAAGTTCATCCACAAGCAATGGTTCCTGCAAAATAGAGTTAGAGCAAAAGAGAGATTTAAAATAGTTCACCATGATCAGCTAATTGATTTGGCTCAGTAATCAATTCATTTCCATTCTTGAGAGATGAGATAATCTTAGTTGCATTTTTTATCTTTGTGAGCCTATGAAAGTAAGTTGTGTTTCTATCACCATCACTGTGCCAAGTTGTTCTAGATTTTTCTTTCCAAAATAAATCTTGTTTATCAAGTGCCTTATCCAGTTCACATTGCGCATTTTTTTCCAGATTCATAAGGTGGTCAGAGTGACCATTAGTATGAATCTGTTGTTGAATGTCATGCAGATGTAACTCAGCAACTCTCACATAGTCATGTATGTTTCCAAAAGTTTCTCTATTCCACACTTTAAGCTCTTCCTTTAATCTTTTCAGCTTAGTATTCAAAATGTACATAGGGCAGCCAATAACAGTTTCATTCCAGCTATTATGTACAACATCCATACAAGTTTCATGAGTGGACCACATTCTAAGGAATTTCAAACTAGATTTGAATTGAAGATTTGTGCTATGAAATTCTAGAAGCAAAGGGTAATGGTCAGACTTGTTTTTCACCAGAGTAGTACAACTAATAGAAGAGCAGAGATCAATCCAATTTTGGTTACAAATGGTTATGTCCAATCTCCTCTCAGTGTGTCTCAGGGACGGATCTAGGATAGTTTTTTGGGTGAGGCCAAAATTTATTAGCATAAAAAAATTTAAATAACAATGTTGAATTCAAGCATGAAACATATACTCTACCCTATCTCAAATCTTTGGTTATTTTAGAGTTTTACACATAGATTAAAAAATAATAAATATTAAAATGTTATGTTATTCTTACTCTTACTTTTTATTTAAAAAAATTATTTAATAGATGTTTTTAGTTTTTATAAAGGAACAAAGGGTAAAATATCATTAATTGTACCTTGGTTTTTTAAAAGACCTAAAATTTTGTGACAAAAATAAAAAGCTAAAAAAATAAATTATTAGAGATAGAGGGAATATTAAAAGTTTAGTATTCTCTTCACCATATTTATTTAACATTAAACTCATGCAAGTGGAAATTTACAACACTAAATAATTGTACTTCTCTTTTATTTATCATTTTTTGACATGATATATGTATTTAAATATAACTTTTTAAAATGACAACAATTCAAGATAAAAGTAATGAAAATTATGACCCATAATCAAATATTTTGTGTTCTTTTTTTCTTTTTTTAGCCGAATTGCTTTGTAAATATACCTACAAAATAATCATTCAAAAATACAAGTTTAATTAAAAGTAAAGGTCAAAATTGAGTGCATGATAATTTTTTAAGGATTAAAAATTTAATAAAAATTAAGTAAAGACTAAATTTAAAATGGCGCTATTTTATAAAGACCATAAACATATTTAACTTTTTTTGTCTATTAGTCCACTGACTAGAAATTTCACCTTAAAAGTGAATAAGTAAAGTGTCCAAAGTTCAAACCCCAACTCCTAAATAATATATACGATGTCTCAACCAATTGAGTTAAATTCACAGGGATAAAACATATTTAACTAACTATATCTATAGGCTGATAGGCATATGTGTATAGAAAAAGTTGCAAACTTTGGTGTGGCCATGGCCACATTAGGCCACAACATAGATCCGTCCCTAGTGTGTCTAACGCCATCCCTACTATTTGACCAACTGTAGAAAGCACCAGAAGTTGGTAGATGCAAAAGGAGGTTACTATTAGTCCAATTTTGGAAGTCTTCAATTTCAGCTTTAGAAGGAATGAAGTAACCACTGTGTTCATGAGAACCCACGATTGAGTTGAAATCACCTATAAAACACCAAGGTGTTGGAACAAAGTGGATCTGACAACAAACCTCTAAAATGTAATTAGTTTTGATGATAACAAAGTATTAAAATTGATATTGGTATTACTAATGATTGTTCTAGTGCGCAGAATTATAAGTTAAAAATCACTTGAAAGCACTATGGACAAAAGCAGAGAAGCCCAGCAAAGAAGCTCTGAAAGTCTATTGTTGATCATCAGAAGCTTAAAATTCAAGTTCTGAAGTTAGTAGCTCTGAGGACTAAAGTCAGACTCTGAAAGGTTTCAGAAGCTGAAGACCATAAGAAGCTACAACACCAGACTCTGAAGCAGAAGGAATATACGTCACTCAAGAACTGACAAGACCAGAATCAATGATTGAAGAATAATCTACTTAAGGTCTCTGTCATATCCATAGGAAGGAATATTCGTTGGTACAACGTTAACCTTATCCATAAGTGGAGCGTATTTGAGGATTATACTATCGTACTATTATTACTCAAAATGGTTGAGCGATAATTCAAATGCACAAGGTAGTGGAATTGCATTTCTTTCTATATAAGGTAATTCACAGCTATCATTTGTACGATTCATTCCAGCTGGCACCTTATCTCTCTGCAACGGTCATTCCCATTTCTTCAATATAAATAGAAGACTCAAATGGAAGTAATGACTACTGTTCTATCATCTACTCTAAGACTCTGAAAACGCTGACACTAAAGAACTAAATTTGTCATTCATTGTCTTAAGTATATTTGCGTTGTATTTTGTAAACACCTCTGATAATATATCAAGTGTCTGATAACTTTCAAGTTATTTGTAAAGTCTTGAGAAGTCTCTTGTTAGTTGTAACTTGAGCAATTGTGAGAAGTCTCTTGCTTGTGAGCTTGAGCATTTGTAATCTCTTAAGATTATAGTGAAACTCCCTTGGAAGTGCAAGGGGACTGGAGTACTCTCAGATTGTGAGGGGAACCAGTATAAAAATCTTTGTGTCTCTCTCTTCTCTCTTTCCCTCTCTGTTCTCTTGTTTTGTGTTTCTTAGATCCGCTGCAAAATTAGTCCTTGTTAAGAAAATGTTTTAATTTTCTAAAACACAATTCAACCCCCCTTCTTGTGTTTTTCCACACCTTCACAAGGTTCCTTGTATTGTAACTGAAGGGTATTTAATTATTGCCATATATATCTTCTTTTAAGGTAACATGTCGAAGCATAAATGGCTGAGATGAAAAGAGTTTTATCATTATCACAAACAGAGAAAGAGACATGTTGGACATCAGCAGCTATGATAGTCGAACAAATATTTAATTTACAGATGCACCAAAGATTAGGAAGCAAATTAACTCTACTATTAACTGCAAAAAGCTTCAGCCCCAAATTTTGAAGCCAAAATTTAAGAAAACATTCAAAATTCATCCATAGTTCAGCAATCAAAATAATACCAGGATTGTTACTTAAAATAAGACTTTTCAATGCCAGTCTTGTAGGGGAATTGGCCAAACCCCTTAAGTTCCAAAATAAGCACTTCATTTGAAAGGCTTAGAGTTACCAGCCTTAGAACTGGTTCCATAGGACATCCTTGAAGAAATTGATTTCTGAATCTGAGACTTGGACTTAGGTTTCTTCTGTACTAAAGAGAAAGGAGTTGACAAAGGCATACCTGGTTCTGACACATGATCCTCAATAAGCTGTAGTTCTGATTCTTCCTCATCTGCCATGTTGGCCCAAGATTGTTTCAAAAACTCCATATTTCTTTGATTTCTATCTTCGGAGGTTGACTGGTTTGTGACTGCAACAATGGATTTACTAGTGCCAGTATCTTCTAGTGGATTGTCTTCAACAAATTCGGAGGTGTTAAAGCTTTCTTCATCAGTCTCTTGGGTCTCTTCTAAGTCTTTATCTTCCAAACTTAGATCAACAAGAGTTTCAAGTCTATTTTGATTAGTTAAATTCGTCTGGGATTTATTTCTTACACTAGGAGAAATCTATGGCTGATCATTCTTCTGGGATTTAAAACCTTCACTAGCAGAAATCTGTGCCTGACCCATCTTCTGGGAATTATTACTTTCACTAGCAGAACCCTGAGGCTTATCAATTTTTTGATGTCTAGAGACAGTTGTATTCCCCCCATTAGACTGTTCTTCAATCACTATAACTTCATCAATCTTTTCATTATGGATTTTCTTTGCTGCATCATCATCTTTAGTTACAATTGTATCATCCTTTTTCTGATACTTCTATGTTTTTCCCCTTCCCTGCCCTTCCATCTTTGGACTGAACATACATCTTTTGAGGCTGTCTTTTGTCCTTAAAATGCTTATCTTGTTTTTCCTCTTCAAGTGAAATTAGCTTTTTGCAATTATGCATATTGTGGCCAAGAATTTTACAGTTAGAACAGAAGTCGGGCAAATTCTCATAATCAAGCTCCACAAAGAAAGCAAAGCCCTTCCTTTCTACTAACACTTTATCTCTAAGGGTTTGAGAGAGATCCATGTCTACTAAAACTCTAACAAACTGTCCAAATGTCCGTTCCATCATAGGCTTGGCAGTAATAGCATCAATACATATCAGAATTCCTATACTACTGGCGATAGCAAATAGAATATTGGGACACCAATATTCTTGTGACAAACCATAAAATCGAACCCAAACTTGAGCTGACAAATTATGTTGGACTCTAGGGATGAAATCCTTTGTCCGAGCGAAAAGTTTCAATGAGCCTGGATTAAGAGCCCATGAAGCCACAGACCTAACCCTTCTAACATCTTCTAATGACGAGAAACAAAATTCATAAAAACCCTTACCGAGTGAAGAGACTCCCCATTTAGATAGATCTTTCCAAATTGGTGCTAGCTTGTTCTTCAAAGCAGCGACGGTGAGAGGCGTAGCACCCTTTGGCCAGATGATTCTACCTTGTAAATTGTGCTTACATGCTTTAATTCCTGCTGTGTACTCCTTCTCCGGAATAGGTATTGCTAAATTATCCCCTTTCACGCATGCTTGAGGCAACTGTGACAAAGGGATATCACAAACGTTTGTGAAGGCTTGTGCAAAAGATTTCTGAGGTCTGGGTTTCAATTTTTCTTGGTTAACTGGTTTGGATGTTGAATCGAGGCTAGCCCACGGAATGCAAAAGCTATCCATGGCGGTAAAAAACTCCACAATTCATAGTCTTAACCCCCTAATTATTATATATTCATATCGATAATATACATCTGTATTTTTTGTATAAGAGTGGACAAAAATAAAGTTTTTTTTTTATATAATAAAAATATAGTAGAATTGAACTTATATAAAAAATAGTGTAAATTGAAAAATATAAAATAAAAAAAATTACGGAATAAAATATTACATTTAAGGGTAGGAGATTTGAAATATTATTAAAATTGATGAGGATAAATTATGTGTTTTAGTAGTAATTCCTTTTAATATATTGTGTTTTTATTTCTATTTTTATGTTACTAGACTGCTACCCGTGCGATGCACGGAATATGTTGAATATTATGTGTATAATTTAATTTATTATAGTAAAAAATTGCAAATAAAAAATTTAAGAAAACATAGATAAATTGGAACTGAAATTATGCAGTAGATATAGAACAATAATGAATAATTAAAATCATAAAAGTAATGGTAAAATTAAATAAAAAACAAATAAGGTGATATTTATAATGATTCATTGTTAACTACTGGACATTATGGAACATATATTTGAATCTCCACCTTCATCGTCAGTTATTACTACTTTAACAATTTTCTTAGTGTAACCCTTGATAATGCAACATGTAATTCTCAAGCTTCAACCTGTAATTGTTGATAAAATATCCCGACAATTTCCTATGATTTAAAATTTAAAATTCAAAGGACATAAATTCAATCTTATTTCTTTCCTTTTATTTATTACATAATAGACTACATATCTTGTAGAGAAAAAGTCTAGTAAAATATATACAACATGAATCGGGACCTACTTAATATATTAACAAAAGTATAACAATATGCACCTTAATAAACTTAATAACGTCATAAAAGGGTAGGTTTAAACAATAAAAACTACTTAATACTTGTGTTATGTCAACAAAGGGTGGAATTGGTGATTAATATAGGCTTAGACGATGAATTTTTTTATATAGTGATAAACATGATTGAATATCGTTGAGAAACAACAGCGGATAAAAATAAATAGAATACATATCAAAGCATGAAATTTACTGCATATGACCTGTAAAATATAATGTCAAAAATACTTGTATTGACATTTATAAAAACACGGATATCAGTCCACAAAAGTCTATGGAAATAATTAGGAAGTAATAGAAAAATAATATTGAAGCTTTTATAGTACCTTTTTTTTTTACAAATCATCTTATAATACCTGAGAATAAATACTCATGACAAAAACTCTAAAACACATATACATTAAGAAAACTTGTTGTATACATGAGAAACAACAGCGGATAAAAATAAATATAATACATATCTGGACTGGACTAAGGCCCAAAAATTAATGGCATAGGCCCAATAATAAGATGGCCCAATCTTCCAACCCATTAAATTCAAAAAGATAGCTTGGCGGGAAAGGTATCAAAAGGCGGGATAGTGCGAAGGTGGCGCCCTCGCCCAAGAATAAACTGTTGATCACGTATTCAACATATATCACTCACGTGGAAGGAGATAACCACCCCTCACTTCCATGATAAGCATCGCAATAGGGAGGAAACCACCCACTACCTCCACGATGAGGCGGTGGGGAAAGAGAAAACCGCCACGATCATAGGGTATCCATGACGTGGACGGCGGCAACCGCTGTATCTGTATCTCTATAAATAGGAGTTTATACTTCTTTGTAAAGGACACATAATTTTCCATATTCAGAAGAATATTCATCTAATTTATACGATCCACATAAATTACTACCCCCATTATGTTGGAACAAAGTGGGTCTGACATGAACCTCTAAGATTTTAAGTAATTTTGATGATAACAAAGTATTAAAATTGCAATTGGTATTACTAATGATTATTCTAGTGTGCGGAATTATAAGTTAAAATTCATTCAGAAGCACTATGAATAGTAGCAGAGAAGCCAGTCAAAACAAGCTCTGAAAGCACGACACTGTTCATCAGAAGCTTGAATTTTGAATGCTGAAGAAAGTGACTCTGAGGATAAAACAAGGCTCTGAAGGACTCAGAAGCTAAAAGACCTCAAGAAGCTATGACAACAGCATCTGAAGCAAAAAGAATTTACGTCACTCAAGAACTGACATAATCAGAACCAATGATTGAAGAACAATCTATTTCAAGGCTCTGTCAAGTCCACAGGAAGGAATATTCGTTGGTACAACGTTAATCTTATCCACAAGTGGAGCGCATTTGAGGATCGTACTATTGTACTATTATTACTCAAAATGGATGAGTGATAATTTGAATTGCAAGGTAGTGGAATTGGATATCTTTGCCATAGAAGGCAACTACAGCTATCACAATTGTACGAGTAAATTCCAGCTGGCACAAAGCTCTCTGCAACGGTCATCATCTTCCTCCAAGTATAAATAGAAGACTCAAATGGAAGAAATGACTACTGTTCTATTACTGCGTTTAAGGCTCTGAAGCATTCTGACATTATTGTTCTATCTGTCATTCAAAGTCTTAAAGCAATTTGCGTTGTATTTTGTAAACACCTCTGATAGTATATCAAGTGTTCCTTAACATTCATTCTTATTCTTAAGTTTGTTTGAGAAGTCTCTTGTTAAGTTTAACTTGAGCATTTGAGAAGTCTCTTGTTTAGTGAAACTTGAGCACCTGAGAAGTCTCTTGCAAGTGTGCTTGAGCAATTTGTAATCTTAAGTAGATTATAGTGAAAATCTCTTGTTAGTAACAAGGGGACTGGAGTACTCTCGATTTGTGAGAGGAACCAGGATAAATTTTGTGTCTTTCTCTCAGCACCTCTTTTATTTTTGTGTTTATATCCGCTGCAAACTTAGTTTTATTTGGTAAAAAGTTTTAATTTTTAAAACACAATTCAACCCCCCCTTCTTGTGTTTTTCCACCTTCAATTGGTATCAGAGCCTGGTTTGTTGCCTAACTCACCTTACAGTGAAACAGTAAAGATCCAGGAGGAAAAACATGTCTGCTGAGAAGAATCTCAATGAAGTTCCTTTTGACTATGATTCAAACTCTCGTCCAAGAAGGACATCTGATAAGGTTCCTTTCTTCAATGGAACTGAGACCAGCTACCCTTTCTGGAAAACAAATATGTAGAGCTATATCATGAGTATTGATTGTGATTTATGGGACATGGTAGAAGATGGAGTTAACTTTGAAAACATGGACTTAGAAGGTGTTGTCAGCTCTCAGAACAGGAAAGCTTTTACACCTACTCAAAAGCTAGAGTACAAGAAGCATCACTCTGTAAAAGGAATGATGACTAATGCTATCTCACATGATGAGTACCTTAAAATTGGAGATAAAAGAATTGCAAAATCTATTTGGGATTCCTTAAAATCCAAGTATGAGGGCAACAAACAAGTTAAGGAGGCAAAGGCTAACTTGTTGGTGCATCAGTATGAGCTGTTTAAGATGAAGGATGGAGAGGACATTGAAACTATGTTTTCACGGTTTCAAATTCTTGTATCTGGACTTCAAGTATTAGACAAGAGTTATACTGAAGCTGATCATGTGAGAAAGGTACTCAGAAGCCTACCACCAAATTGGAGACCCAAGGTGACTGCTTTTCAAGAGTCTAAGGATTTGGACACAGTATCCCTTGAAAGCTTGATTAGTTCATTAAAGAGTCATGAGATGGAACTAATGACTGATGAATCAACCAAGAAGATGAAAGGGATAGCCTTAAGCTCCAAAAGTTCATCAAAGGCTCTGAAAGCTAAAATTATAGAATCTGAAGATGAGGCTTCTGAAGAGGGTCAAGATGATGGGTCTGATGATGAAGAAGAGATGGTGCTGATGGCTGCTAAGGTTTCACAATGGGCAAAACGAAGCAAGAAATATGCAGGCAAATTTGGAGGATCTTCCAAGAGACTTAGTACTGCTAAAGACAAGAAGGAAGATCAAAACAAGTGTTTCAAATGCAACAAGCCTGGTCATTTCATTGCTGATTGTCCAGAAAACAAAAGTAGATCATCAAAGCAAAGCTCTAGCAAGGAAAGATATAAAAGTAAAGTCAAGAAGAGCTTTCTGGCAACATGGGAAGATCTTGACAAAGGCAGGTGAATGTAAGGTCTTGAAAAAGGCTTACAATAACCTAACTGAGAAAATGAACATAATAGTTGAAGAAAATGAGTCTCTAAGTAGTAGAAACTCATTTATGGAAACTCATTATGTTTATGATGATAAGGTTCCTCCAGAGCATGAATTTGCTCTGCAAGAATTTCTTATCAATGGCATGAAGAGAAGTAAGATAGCTTCCTTAATATACCATGTTAGTAGAAACAGAGGTGAAGGTCTTGGATTTTCACGTTTTAAAGATAATCCATTATTTTCTAAACCCTCTAAAAGTGATAATTCAAAACCTAAGGCTGTATTTGTTAAAAGCCAATCAGAAGCAATAGGTATACCAGAACCTGAAAAAATAATTGTGTCAGAGGCCAAGAAGCCTCAGACTCTGAAACCTTCAGAGCCTAAGGTTTCCAAACCTCAGACCAATGTCAAAATAAATAAAACTCTGGTATATTCTAAAGCTAAGCACAAGAGTTATACAAAGCCTAAAAGTTTTTCAAAATGCTTCAATAACTCTAGTGCTCCTGATAGGCCTTATAAACAAAAATAATCTAAGGTAATGAGGACTAACTCTAAAGGACCCATAAAAGTATGGGTACCAAAGTCTGAGATTGTCTTTGCAGCAGATCTGCACTCAAAGAAGGCCAGAGCAGCATTCTTGGTACCTGGACAGTGGCTGCTCGCGTCATATGACAGGAGACAAGCATATGTTCCAAACCCTGACTCTGAAAGAGGGAGGAACTGTGGGATTCGGAGGAAACCAAAAAGGGAAGATCACTGGTACTGGTACAGTTGGTAATTCTTCTCTCTCTATCAAAGATGTTTGGTTAGTTGATGGCCTCAAACATAATCTACTAAGCATTAGCCAATTTTGTGATAGTGGATTTGTTGTTAAGTTTAATAAAGATGCATGTACTGTAATCAGAGAGTCTGATGAGTCTGTAGTGTTCAGAGGCTTAAGGAAAGGCAATGTTTATAAAATCAATTTGTCAGAACTCTCAGAGCAAAAGATAGTTTGTCTTCTATCTTTGAATGATGAGAAATGGGTCTGGCACCAACGCTTAGGTCATGCTAACTGGAGATTAATCTCCAAGCTTAGCAAACTAAGCTTGGTTAAAGGACTACCCAATCTTAACTATCATTCAGATGCTCTGTGTGGTCCTTGTCAGATTGGAAAAATTTCAAAAACCTCTTTTAAACCTAAAAACATTGTCTCTACCTCAAGACCTCTTGAATTGCTTCACATTGATTTGTTTGGTCCTGTAAGTACAGCCTCAATCAATGGAAAGAAATATGGACTTGTTATTGTTGATGATTACAGTAGATGGACTTGGGTTAAATTTCTTAGAGTGAAAGATGATGCATATGATGTGTTTACCATCTTCTGCACACAAGTGCAAAGTGAGAAGAGTCTCAAGATCTTAAAGATCAGAAGTGATCATGGGGGTGAATTTGAAAACGAACCCTTTGCAACTTATTGTGAAGACCATGGAATTGTCCATGAGTTCTCAGCTCCTAGAACACCACAGCAAAATGGTGTTGTAGAGAGAAAGAACAGGTCTTTACAAGAGATGGCAAGAACCATGATGCATGAGACTAAACTTGCTAAGCACTTCTGGGCAGAAGCTGTGAACACAGCTTGTTATATTCAAAATAGGATCTATATCAGACCTATATTGAATAAAACAACATATGAACTCTTTAAAGGAAGAAAGCCCAATATCTCTTATTTTCATCAGTTTGGATGTACCTGTTACATTCTGAACAATAAGGCCTACAAAAGAAAATTTGATGCCAAAGCTTGTAAGGGAATCTTTATAGGTTACTCTGAACGCTCAAAGACATACAGAGTGTATAATTCTGAAACTAACACAGTGGAAGAATCTATACATGTTAGATTTGATGACAAAGAGCCTGACAGTAAAATGTCAGAGCAAGATGATAGCTATGCAGGTATTCCTTATCAATTTAACAATCCAGAACCTGAGAGAGCATCAGATGCAAATGAAACTTCAGAAGCTGTATTGGAAGAAGTCTCTGAAGAAGCATCCCCAATAGAAGCATCTGAAGAGCATGATGATATCTCCGAAGATGATACCCAAACAAGTGCTGAAACTAATGAAGCTCCAAAGAGAAAATTCAAATACAGATCATCACATCCAGAAGATCTTATCCTTGGAAACAAAGAGAGTCCAAGAAAAACAAGATCAGATTATCAACAACATGATTCACTTCTAGGACTCATATCTATGATAGAACCTAAGAATGTTGATGAAGCTCTTTCTGATGATGGATGGATTGTAGCAATGCAAGATGAGCTCAATCAGTTTCAAAGAAATGATGTGTGGGATTTGGTACCAAGACCAACACACAAGAACATCATTGGAACCAAGTGGGTATTTAGGAACAAACTGAATGAACAAGGTGAAGTGGTAAGAAACAAAGCTAGACTAGTAGCACAAGGCTACAGTTAGCAAGAAGGCATTGACTTCACTGAAACATTTGCTCCAGTGGCAAGACTGGAAGCAATCAGGTTATTATTATCATATGCAGTTAATAATGGAATAACCTTATACCAAATGGATGTTAAGAGTGCCTTTCTAAACGGTGTCATTTCTGAAGAAGTATATGTCAAACAACCCCCAGGTTTTGAGGATTTGAAAAACCCTGATTATGTTTATAAACTTAAGAAATCACTCTATGGTCTCAAACAAGCTCCAAGAGCTTGGTATGAAAGACTGAGTAATTTCCTTTTAGAAAATGGTTTTCAAAAAGGTCAAATTGACAATACACTATTCAGAAAGACAACTAAGAAAGACATTTTAATTATTCAAATCTATGTTGATGATATAATATTTGGTTCTACTAATGCTTCCTTATGCAAGAGTTTTTCAAAGCTGATGCAGGATGAATTTGAAATGAGCATGATGGGTGAACTAAAGTTTTTCCTTGGAATTCAAATTAATCAAGGAAAAGATGGCACTTACATTCATCAAAGCAAGTATACAAAAGAGCTTCTGAAGAAGTTCAATCTTGAAGACTGTAAGATAATGTCAACTCCCATGCATCCTTCAAGCAGCCTAAGCAAGGAAGAAATTGGAAGCAAAGTAGATCAGAAGCTATATAGAGGTATGATTGGTTCTTTACTCTACCTAACAGCTTCTAGACCTGATATTTTATATAGTGTATGCTTGTGTGCAAGATTCCAGTCAGATCCTAGAGAACCTCACTTAACTGCAGTTAAGAGGATCTTTAGATATCTGAAAGGAACTACAAATCTAGGACTTCTTTATAAAAAATCCCTAGATAGTAAGCTAGTTGGATTCTGTGATGCTGACTATGCTGGAGACAAGATAGAGAGAAAATCCACTAGTGGAAATTGCCAATTTATTGGTGAGAATCTCATATCTTGGGCCAGCAAAAGACAAACAACTATTGCTTTGTCTACAGCAGAAGCAGAATACATTTCAGCTGCTAAATGTTGCACACAGCTTCTCTGGATGAAATATTAGTTAGAGGACTATAACATAGCTGAAAGTAGTATCCCACTATATTGTGATAATACTGCTGCTATTCATTTATCTAAGAATCCAATTTTGCATTCCAGAGCTAAGCATATTGAAATTAAGCATCATTTTATAAGAGATCATGTTCAAAAAGGAACAATAAATATTCAATTCATTGATACGGATCATCAATGGGCTGATATATTTACTAAGCCTTTAGCTATTGAAAGATTTGACTTTATTAAAAAGAATTTGAACATGCATTTTATCTCTGAAGAAAACTAGCTCTGAGATGTAAAATAGAATTAGGATCTGAAGGTCTATAAGAACCACTAATAATTCAGAGTCTTCTGTGGGGAGTTCTGAATAAATGGGTTCTGAAGAGTAACAGGTTCTGATGAGGTGACAGATATTAATGAGTTTGGCTCTGAACTAGATGGGAATGAAACGTTTAGTACTAGTTAGTGTACAACAGTTGTCTGTACACGCGTCAGCTTGATTAAGTCTCTCCTGCACATGTCTAGATCCTGATGGGTAGAGAACAGTTAATGATGAAAATGCAGTTATGCAATATAAAATTAATTTTAAACTGTTCGCGCTCCCTCCTTTGTGCCTATTTTCTGAGTGTTTATTCTATTTGATATAAATTGTCACTTCACTCACAAAGCACAACTTTTTCACGTAATCACTTCCTACACAAACCCTAAACCTCAGATATTCCCAAATCTCCCTGCTTCTTAATCTTTTGCAATCATGGCTGCTCGTCCATCAAACGAAATTGTTCAACGGCCGTTCAACCCTGTTCTACCACCAGTTATTAATCTTCTGTCTCAAGAAAAACTAGTCTTCAAAGATAATGTAACCGACGCTGGTCCAGAATCTTTTGAGTTCGTTACAGAAAAGTTTGTTGATTTTGAGAGTTTTAAAGTGAATGGAATTGACATTCAAAGTTTATTCTATGATCAACAATGGAAGAATTACTTTGAGATGCTAAACGGGTTTGTCTACTATGATATTGTCAAGTACTTCTGGCAGAAAGCTACCATCTTTGACAAGTTCAATGCTGATGAAGAGGTTAGAAAGATGGTAGAAAAGGATGGTTCTCTGAAAGGTAAAACAAGGAGTCAACTTGGCTTAAGACCCTATAAAGGAAAGGAGATTAGGTCAAATATCATGGGTATCAATGTTCTTATTACTCAAGAACATATTGCCAAAATTTTGGGTCTGGACAATGAAGGTGAGAATGTGGATGAATATGGTGAGAAGAGCAAACATATTGAATCCATTAAGAAGGATTTATTCCTGCCTGGTTGTGCCAACAATGATTTTGGTAAAGCTAAATTCATGAAGCAAAACTTCAGCTTTGCTTTCAAAGTGTTTCTGGCCTCCATCATCACTAGAGAAGGAGGATATGATACTATTTCTCTACCACATCGGCACTTCATCTGGTTTTTGTACAAGAAGGTGAAGATAAATTTGGCAAAGCTTCTGTTTGATCACCTATGCTTTACTATATCCAAAAGCAGAACCAAATCACCTTCAATGATTCATCATCCAAGGTTGCTCTCAGAAATCATTCGACAAACAAAGCTTATTCAAATTGTCAGTACCAAGGAGAAACTGAGAGTCTTCAATACTGCTAAGTATGATGCAAGCGTTCTGGTAAATATGCATCTGAAGACAAAAGAGGAGCTGAAAACAGCCAAGAGCCCTCTGGAGCAGGTTTATGAGAAGTACTTCTGGTGTGACGGTTTCCCAACCATATCAGAATTTGATAATGATGATGTTATCAAGAACTTCTTGGAGTTGGTTAGATTAGATTCTGGGGTAAGTGTGCCCAGGAGTATGGTAGTTGGTGTACCAAACTGGGACATCTTCAAAGGACCAAAGCAGATCACCAGGTCTAAAAGAATACCTCAACCAATTGAACAAGAAATTGTTGAGGAGGAACAATCTGAAGATAAGAATGATGCTGCTGAGGTTAGTGATGCTGAAAGGATAGCCACTGAAGAAGAAGAAGTCACTAAGGAACAAGTGGCTAAGGTTGCTCAGAGGAAGGCTGTTCAAAAGGAAAGAAGAACAAAGAAAAGGAATGATAGGCCTGTAGATGCTGAAGAGGATCAACCTGTCAGAGCCACAAAAAGAAAGAAGACAGTTGTTTCCAAACAAAAGGCTGCTGACTCAGGTAAAAATTCTAAGCCTAATACTGATAGTGTATCTAGTGCTCATCCCTCTACCCAATCATCTCCTATAGACTATACAAAGCCTATACGAATGATCCAACCTTCCCCTCAACCCTCATCATCCTCCTCATCATCATCTGAAGGGACCTCTTCTGATACAAGCACTGATTCTTCAGAGCTTATAGAAAAACTTGACAAAATTCAGAAGGAACAAAATAAGAAAAAGATCCCTGTCAAAAGAACCCTCAAGAAACCTAAAATCAACCCACCAGCAGAAGAAAATATCACCAATGATACTTCCATTCTTGACCAACCCACCATCACAACAAGAAAATCACCCACCATTCTTGATCATCTCTCCACTCACCTATCTGGTGATGCCTTTACCCACTCTAACACAAACTCACCTGATCAATTTCACTTTGTGAATACCTCCTCTGACTTACCTATTGATCCACCAATTCCAGAACCACCAATTCAAACATCACCATCCTCTCTTGCTGACATTGAACAAGAAGATCCACCCACCTTCACACCAGCTCAGGATGAAGTTATGACTCATCCTGAACATACCACTGCTAAACCACCCACACCACAACCTGAACCTTCCACTCCTGAACCCACACCTGAACCACAAACTCAACCATCAGAACCCATCTATGGTCCAACTTACAAACCCTTAACCATAGATGAACTCAGTCTACCTACTGACTTTGCCCTACCCATTCTGGAGGATCTGCTAAAAGCAGAAATTAATGTTAATGATGATTTAATAACAACCCTCAAAGACCCCTTTGATGAAATCAGAAAAATCAAAATCATCCATCTTAAAAGAAAATGACCTGAACCCACCATTCCCTTCAACAAAAACCAACCCTTCTTCAATCACAACTCTGAACCAAACCTTGAGCTGCTAGATAATGCTATTAGTATTAGTCTAAAGAAATTTAAGAGCATGGAAGAAGAAGTACTAATATTTCCCTCAGATGTTGATGCTAAGATCAGGGAATTGGAACAGAAATTCAGTCAGTCTTTAAGGCTCTTAGGAGGTTATGTGAAAAGAAAGATTGATGGAAGAGGAATGGAAGTCTTGTCTCAAATAATGTGTGCTGCTGATCGCTCTCATGCTCTGAGACTTACTTTTTTCAACCATGAAGAAGAATGTCAGAGGTTAGCATTTTTAGGTGCTGTGAATGAAAGTATAAGAAGATCTCTGGATGATGAGCAGGCTAGGATAGCTGCTGAAATGGAACGTTAGAGGCTTGCTGAACAAGAAGCCTTCAAGTTATTGGTTGATAGAGCTGTTCACATTGCTGTTATTGAGACTAATAAGATTATTGAGAATCAAGGAGCTGCAGAAGATATTGTTATGAATGATCAGAACCTCAGTGAACCAGATTCTGATAAAGGTAAAGCTCCCATTGTTGCTTCATCTCCTCCTAGATCTCCACCAGTACTTGTCCAAGGCTCTTCTTCATCTGCTATACCTTCTGTTATGCAAGAAGCTCTGGATGTAATCAAGAATGACTTAAGAGAGGAACTAAGAAATGAAATGGATGAGTTTAGGGCCGATATAAGAGAAGACTTGAACAGATCTGGTGAAGCTACTAACAAGAAGATAGATGCAATGATGGAACTTCTTCTGAAGCTTACTCAACAGCAACCCAAACCTTAACCCTTATGTCTGAGCACTTATTTGTAATCATGTTTATGTAATTCTTTTGGATAATATTCTTTTGGTTAATTAAGCTTCTTATTATCCTTATATATGTGCTTGTGCTGGTGTGTCTATTTTATTTTGTTTTTCAAAATGAAAATCATATACTCTGATAATGTCTGATACTCTTGTGGATTCTGAACCTAATGTAAGATGTTGGACATCTTGTTTTTAAACTTATATAGGATTTTGAAAACCTAAGGTTCCCCCACATCAGTATTCCTGTTTACTCATGAAATAGCTTCTTAGTATTATAGCCTGTTTATAAGCGGGGCAACAATACCGTATGAGGCGTGTCTGGTAACTGGTTTTCTGACGTTTGACAAGAGTATATAAAAGAAACATGCTCGAAAAGAAAGAAATTTATAGCAGGAACAATTTTTATTATTAAAGAGGATCTTTATTACATAAGATAGTGAAACTCTACTTAGATTTAGACTTAGACTCAGAAGCCTCTGCATCCAGTCTCTTATACTTCTTCCTAAGAACTGCGAGCAATTCTTCAGTGGCCTTCTGAACCTCAGCTCTATAATCTTCGTATGAAGTATCATCATCGTATGTCCATAAGAATTCCTCCAGATCAGAGCCCAATTCTTCTCTCTCTGATTCTGTCAATCTAAGTTCTTGCTTGTTTCGCTCATAACGAAGCCTGTTTTCTTCGCAGCGCCCGGGCTCTGCTTTCCTCTTGCTCTCTCCTTTTGGCCTGAAGCATCCTTGGTAACCTGCCTTTCCATTGTATGTTTTTCTTTTGATGTTACTTGATTACTCTGGATGAGTAAAATGAGAGGAATCATCCCTTTTTATAGTATCATCAAGCTCTCTTGTCAGGACGGTTTTCAACACAATTCATTAAATGAATTTAGTTGTCACCACTTTTTGACTTGACTGCCTTGTTATGACGCGTTTGACTGCTTGGTTTTCTGTGTCTTTTTGACTGATGCCAAAAGGGGGAGTAAGGATAGTGTTAAAATTAATGTTGATTGATTCTAATACTGCTCAAAAGATCTGAAACTGTTATGTTATATACATTTTGAATCAATTTTTATCCCTTCTGATTCCTTCTCATTCTGAACGATTATTGAAAGGGGAGAAAACTTAAGAACCTAAAATAAATCTCATAGACAATGTCAGAAGAGCTTGCAAACCTCTTCTGAGCATTATCAGACTCTGAGAAGAAGAGCTTACAAACCTCTGCTTCTGAGAGACAAATATGAAAATTTATTTTAAGTTAATAAGTTGGCTCTTAAACTGTTTTAATTAATTATGGATAAGACTTAGGGGGAGCTTACAAACCTAACCCTATGGATTATCAGACTCAGGGGGAGATTGCAAACCTTTGAAACCTGAAGTCAACATAATTAAATTAAATCAGCAACAATTGAATTTTAATACTTTAGTTTGTCATCATCAAAAAGGGGGAGATTGTTGGAACAAAGTGGGTCTGAAAGAGGAAACCACCCACTACCTCCACGATGAGGCGGTGGGGAAAGAGAAAACCGCCACGATCATAGGGTATCCATGACGTGGACGGCGGCAACTGCTGTATCTGTATCTCTATAAATAGGAGTTTATACTTCTTTGTAAAGGACACATAATTTTCCATATTCAGAAGAATATTCATCTAATTTATACGATCCACATAAATTACTACCCCCATTATGTTGGAACAAAGTGGGTCTGACATGAACCTCTAAGATTTTAAGTAATTTTGATGATAACAAAGTATTAAAATTGCAATTGGTATTACTAATGATTATTCTAGTGTGCAGAATTATAAGTTAAAATTCATTCAGAAGCACTATGAATAGTAGCAGAGAAGCCAGTCAAAACAAGCTCTGAAAGCACGACACTGTTCATCAGAAGCTTGAATTTTGAATGCTGAAGAAAGTGACTCTGAGGATAAAACAAGGCTCTGAAGGACTCAGAAGCTAAAAGACCTCAAGAAGCTATGACAACAGCATCTGAAGCAAAAAGAATTTACGTCACTCAAGAACTGACATAATCAGAACCAATGATTGAAGAACAATCTATTTCAAGGCTCTGTCAAGTCCACAGGAAGGAATATTCGTTGGTACAACGTTAATCTTATCCCAAGTGGAGCGCATTTGAGGATCGTACTATTGTACTATTATTACTCAAAATGGATGAGTTATAATTTGAATTGCAAGGTAGTGGAATTGGATATCTTTGCCAAAGAAGGCAACTACAGCTATCACAATTGTACGAGTAAATTCCTGCTGGCACAAAGCTCTCTGCAACAGTCATCATCTTCCTCCAAGTATAAATAGAAGACTCAAATGGTAGAAATGACTACTGTTCTATTACTGCGTTTAAGGCTCTGAAGCATTCTGACATTATTGTTCTATCTGTCATTCAAAGTCTTAAAGCAATTTGCGTTGTATTTTGTAAACACCTCTGATAGTATATCAAGTGTTCCTTAACATTCATTCTTATTCTTAAGTTTGTTTGAGAAGTCTCTTGTTAAGTTTAACTTGAGCATTTGAGAAGTCTCTTGTTTAGTGAAACTTGAGCACATGAGAAGTCTCTTGCAAGTGTGCTTGAGCAATTTGTAATCTTAAGTAGATTATAGTGAAAATCTCTTGTTAGTAACAAGGGGACTGGAGTACTCTCGATTTGTGAGAGGAACCAGGATAAATTTTGTGTCTTTCTCTCTTTCTCTCAGCACCTCTTTTATTTTTGTGTTTATATCCGCTGCAAACTTAGTTTTATTTGGTAAAAAGTTTTAATTTTTAAAACACAATTCAACCCCCCCTTCTTGTGTTTTTCCACCTTCACATTATTTGTTAACTAGAACATTTTGGCGCCCACCGTGGGGCTGCGGTAAAACGATTCACAGCCTACCACTTCTGAACAAGAGAAACTTCTTCACATGGCTGGAGACAGGGAAAACCATGGCACCCCTATGACCTTAACTGAAGCTGTCAATGAGATTAGGCGGCTTCAGGCCAAAGTGACAGCCATAGACAATGAAAAAGCCAACAAAGAAGATATCCATGACGAGGATGAAATTAACGATTCTCAACCTCTAGCACAAACCTTATGGGACGCCAGAGTCCCTGAGAACTTCAAAACCCCACACCTTCCGACGTTCGATGGAAAATCAGACCCATCCGAAGATTTAATGGCAGTGGGAACCCAAACTGCCATCATCTATGAAGCACGGACTCTGACACGGACACCGCGACACGACACGACACGGACACTCCGACACCGCTAATGTAAAAAATATACGACACCGACACCGCTACATATTTATTAAAAATATAAGTTTAGAATTAAAAATACATACATATGCATCTAAGTTGAACAAATTTCATCCATCTACTATCGAAAAACTAAAAATAATGTAATCAAAATGTAATATTTTTAATCCCTCATTAATCAGTATTATTATTTCGACACATCTTTAATCATTGTATATACGTCTAAGAAAAGTAGAAGCAAATAAAAAAAATAAAATTTGGACACTTACCCCGACACGTTTGTACGAGTGTCTTATAGGTGTCGGACACCGATTTAAGGAGTGTCGGAATAAAGGAAAAATTGTTTTTTTTAGACACCCCTCGGACACGTTTGTAGGAGTGTCGTACGAGTGTCATACGAGTGTCGGACACCGACATATGTCGGACACCGCGACACGTCTAATCATAGAGGTGTCGGTGCTTCATAGGCCATCATAGGCGCTGCCGAGCACTTGAAATGCAAATTGCTTTCAGGGACTTTAAAGGAAGCAGCACTAAGATGGTACATGAACTTACCCAAGAATTCCATTGAAAGTTGGTTAGATTTCCAACGCAAGTTCATGCAACAATTCTATGGTTCAAAGCATATTAAGGTGACAGCCACTAGCCTCTTCGCCACTCGCCAAAACCACGCAGAAACCCTGCGTGAGTATCTCGCTAGGTTCTGTGAAGCCACAATCAAAGTATCTAATCCTAACCAGGAAATGTTCGTCTCAGTGTTTCACAATGGTCTAAAAGCTGGCCATTTCAATGAATCACTGGCACAAAAACCAGCGACCTCGATGCAAGAAATAATAAAGAGAGCGGAATGCTATCTCAAGGGCGAAGAAAGCAACGCCGAGAAGAGATCGAGGGACGTAAGGGAGAGAGACCCAATTAACAGGCACCACACAACCCCCAGAGTTTTATCCCCCGAGACAGTGCCAACCAGACCACAGAGTCATGAACCACAGAGAAAGCCTTATAACCAACAATTCAGGCGAGACGTGCATAGATTCCCACAAAAGGAGTATACCCCTCTAAACCGTGCCAGAGTCTATATCCTTGATGAAATATTAGAAGCGGGACTCACCCAACTACCCCCTCACAGAGGAAAAAACGACACTCTAGGTGGAAATATGAACGCATGGTGTGCGTATCATAGGTGTAAAGGCCATGACACCGAAAAATGTTTCAAGTTGAGGGACCTCATTAAAGAACTAATCAAGAGTGGCCACCTAAGGAAATTTCTGGACGATGCTGCAAACAGCAAAGTTGTGGTTCCAAAGACTCAAAGAAACCCGCAAAGAGAACAAGGGGTGAAATCAGGAGAGGAAAAAGTAAGAATAGCAGTCAACACCATAGCAGGAGGATTCGCAGGAGGAGGCTAATCGAGCAACACCCGTAAACGATATGTGAGGCAAGCAGAATTTGAAGCAACATTCATAGGACATACCTCCATCGCATCCACACCAGACATCTCTTTTACAAAAGAGGACAAACAAAAGGTCAGGCCGCATGATGATGATCCTTTGGTGATCCAAGTTCAGATCCTAAACTGCGACGCGAAAAGAGTACTCATAGATTCAGGAAGTTCAACGGATATCATATACTGGGAGGCCTTCAAAGCCATGCAACTATCCAACGAGCACCTGATGCCTTACAACGGCACCCTGGTGGGATTTGCATGCGAGCAAGTGGAAGTCATGGGATACACCACATTACTCATGACTTTTGGCGATAATGATAACGCTAAAACTATCAAAGTACGGTACTTGGTTGTAAAAACCCCTTCACCTCGTACAACATCATCATTGGAAGGCCAGCCTTCAACGCCTTAGAAGCCGCCATGTCAACATTGTACCTGTCCATAAAATACCCATTGGACGATGGAAGAGTAGGAACCGTCAGAGGAGACCAAGCACTATCAGGCATTGTTACGAGTCAAGCCTGAAGATAAAACACCGAGCCCACAACGCCTCAGAAATGTCACGCCCCGACACTCAAAAGGGCGGGGTCAACATGATCAGCCCTTTGGATTTAGACCCAAGGGAAGAATTTCAAGACCGTAGGGTGAGCCCCATTTATGAACTTGAACAGGTACAAATTGGCGAAGAAGCCCACCAAACAACCAACATCGGTACATCTTTACAGCCAGAAGAGAAAGAGAGAAAATCCTGGCGACGTTAAAGAAAAACATTGACTTATTCACATGGCATCCTTCAGATATGCCTAGGATAGATGAGACAATAATCACCCACAAACTCTCTATCTCCCCAGAAACCAAACCCATATCACAGAAGAAAAGAAAGGTAGGTGAAGAAAGAAGAGCAGCGATTGTAGAGGAAGTGACAAAGTTAAAGGAAGCAGGATTTATAGAGGAGATTAAATATCCGTCATGGCTGGCGAACGTAGTGATGGTGAAAAAAGCAAATGGAAAATGGAGGATGTGCGTAGATTTCACAGATTTGAACAAAGCATGTCCAAAGGATCCATATCCTTTGCCCAACATAGACAGGTTGATAGATGGAGCATCAGGGTATAAAGTGCTCAGCTTCATGGACGCATACTCAGGGTATAACTAAATCAAGATGAATCCTACTGATGCTCCCCACACCGCGTTCATGACCAACACGTGCAATTATTTTTACCATGTCATGCCTTTTGGTCTAAGGAATGCAGGAGCCACATACCAAAGACTGATGGATAGAGTGTTTTCAGAGCAGATTGGAAAGAACTTGGAAGTCTACATTGACGATATGGTGGTAAGGACTACAGAGACAGGCGAGCATGATCAAGACCTGAGCGATATCCTCGCCTATGTAAGGAAATACAACATGAGGTTGAATCCTACCAAATGCTCATTTGGGGCGCAGTCAGGGAAATTTTTAGGATTCATGTTAACCAACAAGGGGATAAAGGCAAACCCAGACAAATGTCAAGCAATTATTGACATGAGGAGCCCAACCTCAGTCAAAGAAGTACAACAATTAACAGGAAGGATAGTAGCGCTATCAAGGTTTCTATCATGTGCCGGGGTAAAAGCTTTTCACTTCTTCTCCACACTCAGGAAGAGTGAAAGGTTCGTGTGGAGCACTCAATGTGAGGAGGCCTTCCAAAAATTGAAAAATTTTCCGGCCTCGCCCCTGATCTTGACTCGCCCAGAGAAATGTAACACACTCTATCTATACCTCGCCGTCTCAGATAAAGCCTTCAGTTCTGCACTAGTACAAGAGATCAAAGGAGAAGAAAAACCTATCTACTTCGTCAGCAGGACATTCAAAGGAGCAGAGGCCAAATATCAGAAAATTGAAAAGCTCTCTCTAGCAGTGATAGTAACGACGAAAAAGTTAAGACAGTACTTCTGACTGCATCCTGGCAAGTGTACCAGTCTGTCGTCGAGTAATAATTCACACTCTAGGTGTCTAGAATGAGTTCGTATCGACAGGGATCGTGCCAAAACTTCGTTAGCGTTATTTAAGTTGTTGGTTTTGCATTCGCTTTGGTTTTTGAAAAAGGTTTTATAAAAATAGCGTAATGCTTGCAGAAAATAAAGATAAATGATTCAAGAAATATAGAGGCTAGGTATGGAGGTTGGACTCACTCCCTTCTTCCTATTTGGCATGAAAGGTGTATACCATAACTATTCAGATTATTGTTCGGCGGTGACTTTTCCTTCACTGTAGTAACACCTTACTGTTACACTATGTATATTGAAGTTTCCCTACGCTAACAACTAAGGTACCTACGAGAGCCAAACCTCGATGTGACACATACCCTAATTACTAGGTGAGTTATTCATTACACATGCATCATTATCTTCACCAATTGCCTCTAGGTCCTAGTATCGGGCTGATCAACTTCTAAGTGCTCAGTTCACACAGACTCCAAATATTCATAGGGTAGTTCATCTTCTCCACCACAACCTAAGGCATTTATTACAAAAGACTACATATTTAAATTACAAAAGAATTATAACCTAAACATAAAGCCTAAAAAAAACATACCTTGCTGAGTTAGTTTTCCCGTAAGGGGAGAAAAATATGCCCTTAGAGCTCCTCCGAACACCTCATTTATAGTAGAGAGTGTTCTACTATTTCTGAATGCATTAAACAATGAGTGGAGGGCTCTATTTATAGTTTCCGTATTGGGCCTCAGCAAGCCATCGTGCTGCGATAGGTCCATCACATTACGATGGGAAGATTCAGTTCAATTTTATAACTGATCCTGTGCATTTCAGAGCAGATCGGAAAGAACTTGGAAGTCTACATTGACGATATGGTGGTAAAGACTACCGAGACAGGCGAGCATGATCAAGACCTGAGCGATATCCTCGCCTCTGTAAGGAAATACAACATGAGGTTGAATCCTACCAAATGCTCATTTGGGGTGCAGTCATGGAAATTTTTAGGATTCATGTTAACCAACAGGGGGATAGAGGCAAACCCAGACAAATGTCAAGCAATTATTAACATGAGGAGCCCAACCTCAGTCAAAGAAGTACAACAATTAATAGGAAGGATAGCAGCGCTACTAAGGTTTCTATCATGTGCCGGGGAAAAAGCTTTTCACTTCTTCTCCACACTCAGGAAGAGTGAAAGGTTCGTGTGGAGCAATCAATGTGAGGAGGCCTTCCAAAAATTGAAAACTTTTCTGGCCTCGCCCCCGATCTTGACTCGCCTAGAGAAAGGTAACACACTCTATCTATACCTCGCCGTCTCAGATAAAGCCCTCAGTTCTGCACTATTATAAGAAATCAAAGGAGAAGAAAAACCTATCTACTTCGTCAGTAGGACATTCAAAGGAGCAGAGGCCAAATATCTGAAAATTGAAAAGCTCTCTCTAGCAGTGATAATAACGAAGAAGAAGTTAAGACTGTACTTGACTACGGTCTGGCAAGTGTACCAGTGTGTCGTCGAGTAATAATTCACACTCTACTGAGTAGAATGAGTTCGTATCCACATGGAACGTGCCAAAGCTTCGTTAGCGTTATTTAAGCTGTTGGGTTTTGCATTCACTTTGGTTTTGAAAAAGGTTTTATAAAATGGAAGCGTAATGCTTGCATAAATAAATAAATAAATAAATAGATTCCGAAACATAGAGGATAAGTATGGTGGTTGAACTCCCCCCTTCTTCATATTTGGCATGAACGGTGTACAACATAGTTACTCAGATTATTGTTCGGCGGTGACTACATATTACAAAAGACTACATATTTAAATTACAATAAAAGAATTATAACCTAAACATAAAAGCCTAAAGAAAACATACCTTGCTGAGTTAGTTTTCCCGTAAGGGGAGAAAACTATGCCCTTAGAGCTCCTCTGAACACCTCCTCTATAGTAGAGAGTTTTCTACTATTTCTGAATGATTTAAACAATGGGAGGAGAGCTCTATTTATAGTTTTCGTAATGGGCCTCAGCAAGCCATCGTGCTGCGATAGGTCCATCGCAGTACGATGGAAAGATTCAGTTCAAAATTATAACTGATCCTGTGCATTTCATCAGCTTGGTCGCCAAGTAATGTCATCGTGCTGCGATATGGTGCATCGTGCTGCGATGAACATATATTTTCCAGATTTTCTTCTGTTGATTTCTTGGCCAACAAGCAGCTTCCATCGTGGCACGGTGGAAGCCATCGTGCTACGATGATCAGCACATTTTCTTCACTTTTTGGGCTTTTTCTTGTCTTTTTGCATTCTTGGATTCTGTAGGTTTTTCTTTGTATTTGGGCTTGTCTTGGTCATTTTACTACTAAAAATAATACTAAAAATAAAATAGAAATTCATGTCATCACAACCCCAAACTTAAACTGTTGTTTGTCCTAAGAGATACTAAAAGTAACATGCTGTCAGACAAGATCGTTAGAGAAATAAGAGATAAATAAAGATGATAGGAATTTCATAACCCTGCACTTTAGCAATGGTACCACTGATTCTTACCGCCGCGATCATGCCCAGTCCTGCTAGGCTCAGGAGATGTTGATAGTAGCAAATCAGACAAATGTCTGCAAGAGTCCATGTTCAACCTTTTCTCGCTCTCACATTTGTATTTTTCGCTCATAATTGAAAGGGTTATCTCTCAATCATCGTACAACCTGCCATTTTACCATAGGCTTGCAAGAACTCTAAGCAACCAGTCAAAATTTAATATACATGCATTTTTGGAGGTCTTTTCCGGGTTATAACGTGGCTAGGGTCAAGGTAGGACATTTTTGGGATAAGTAGGGTAGACATTGGAGTTAAGTTCTACTTTGTTTCCTTTTTGTGTGCGCAACCTTATTCCTTAGGGTGCCTTTTTTGTGTTGGTGCCAGAGATTAAGAAGCGGATGTGTCTTTGTATGGTTCTTTTCTATCACTATTTTTGCCATTTGGCTCTTTCTTTTTGACCTTTGGCTTTTTCATTTTTTTTTGAAGAGACTATTTTTTTAGGGAATTTTTTTTTATGTTTTCCCGTCTCTTTTTCATTTTTTTTTCTTTTTGTAGTGATAGTTCTCTGTATACCCACCCCAAACTTAGATGTTGTTAGTTCCATGAGCAACCCCAAACTTTGTTGTTGCCAAGACTAGAGAACTATTGCCTTAACTCCAAAGAAGGGTAATTTATTTGTTTTTCTGGTCTATAGGCCTATAATGTGGTTTGTCACTGAAACAAAAGGGATACTTTTTTTACGGCTCTGACTACGGTCAGGCAAGTGCACCAGTCTGTCGTCGAGTAATAATTCACACTCTAGGTGTCTAGAATGAGGTCGTATCCACAGGGATCGTGCCGCAGCTTTACTAGCGTTATTTAAGTTTGTGATAGTTTGCATTCGCTTTGGTTTTTGAAAAGGTTTTTATAAAAGTATCGTAATGCTTTGCAGAAATATAAATTGCAGAATGTATAAATATAGATTCAAGAAATATAGAGGCTAGGTATGGTGGTTGGACTCCCTCCCTTCTTCATATTTGGCATGACCGGTGTATAACATAGTTACTTAGATTATGTTCGGCGGTGAATTATCCTTGTTATAGTAATACCTTACTATTACACTATGTCTATTAAAGTTTCCCTACGTTAACAACTAAGGTACCTACGAGAGCCTAACCTTGATGTGTCACATACCTTAATTACTAAGTGAATTTTTTATAAACACGCATTATAACCTTCACCAATTAACCTCTAGGTCCTAGTATCGGGCTGTTCATCTTCTAAGTGCTCAGATCACACCTTGTGCATGATTCCTCCTCTAACCGCTCAGTTCACGACTAGTTCAGGATGTTACCGTCTCTATACACCTAGCATTATTTACTACGAGTTCCGGACTATACCAAGTCAAAACTTGATATTAATTCTATGGGCGCTCCCGCTTATCCGGCCAGATTACGAGAATACGTTATTAAAGTGCACGAAAGTAAATAACAAACATAATTACTAAATATCATTTATTATAACTTAGACTCAATCACATACTCCAAATATTCATAGGGGAGTTCATCTTCTCCACCACAACCTAAGACATAAATAATAAAGACTACATATTTAAATTACAATAAATCATAACCTAAATACAAAAGCCTAAAGAAATCATACCTTGCTGAGTTATTTTTCCCGTAAGGGGAGAAAACTATTCCCAATGGAGCTCCTCTGAACCTCTCCTTATAGTAGAGAGTGTTCTACTATTTCTGAATGAATAAAACAATGAAAGTGAGGCTCTATTTATAGTTTTCATAATGGGCCTCAGCAAGGCATCGCAGTACGATGAGGCCATCGTGCTGCGATGTGAAGATTTAGTTCAGTTTTATAACTGATCCTGTGCATTTCATCAGCTTGGGCGCCAAGTTACTCCATCGTGCTGCGATAGCACACATCGTACTGCGATGGAAGATTTTCTTCAGATTTATTGCTTCTGATTTCTTGGCGAACAAGCAGCTCCCATCGTGGCATGATGGGAGACATCGTGCTGCGATGGAATGCTGATTTTCTTCACTTTTTGGGCTTTTACTTGTCTTTCTGCATCCTGGACTCTGTCTTGATGCTTTTTCCTGCTTTTGTAGGTTTTCCTTCGTATTTGGGCCTGTCTTGGTCATTTTACTACTAATAATAATACTGAAAATGACGTAGAAATTCCTGTCATCAGGCTCAAAATTGGCTAGCAAAGGATAATAATAATAAACGGTGGCTTGAAAAGGCTCTGGGTTATAACAAACAATTGCCTCAATGCATATAATATTAAATCAACTAGTCAGCAGAGAATTAGAGCAAGTTCTAGAAAATAAACAAGTGCACGGTACTCTCATAGTAAATCGAAAGAAAGTGGTAATACCGTTTGGAAATATTTGGCTCAAATCCTCACATGGCTTAGGTATCTGAAGGCATGAACATTTATCTCACAGACACCAGCTTCATCACTCGTCTCATTGTCTCCCGAACTTCGCAATTCGGAGCAATCACCTTTGGTCTTTGTGTGAAGGTGTGAGTTTCGTCTTATCAGAATTTATATGTCACTTCGCTGCAATCTTACCTATAACAGTTTCTCATGCACAAGATAATAAACAGCAGACAATTATTTAATTTTTTTGTACAATAGTTCACTAATAAAAGAAAAAAACATAGAATAAATAAGAAAGACTGAAAATAAATGCGGATCTAGTGCCCGCCCTCATCATCACTGGCCAACTCATCCTCCAGCTCGGCTGCCACCTCCTCAACAGCTGCCTGATCCCATATCTCCTGGTAAAGTACCCTGTCAAATCCGGCTGCTCCGGATACTGCTGGCGGTAGGAAGGCAAAGGGTGCTGTGCTCTGTACCCCTGAACAGCAGCCATCATGTGGGGGCAGTATCTGGGTAACCCCCAATCCATTAGGACATGCTGATCATACTGTGTGGCCGCCATCCCCAACTCGAAATCTGTGAACTGGTGCTGCTGGGGTGGTGGCTGGTGTACCTGCTGCTGTGGTGGCTGCTGCTGCCCCTGCTCTGTCCAGATCCCGATGAGCCCGGGATAGGAACCTCTCTCCCAGTGGAATCTGGGGCCCAATGATATTGTCATCATCCTCCTCTGATACCCCAGCCAGGGAACAGAGGTGGGAGAAGACAAATGGATGCCCGATGTAGGCATCAGTGGAGGTGGTCATGCGTTTGATGCTCTGCGCCATCACACTCCCAACTTGGATGGGCTCCCCCATCAAGATGTTGTAGATCGCCAAGCACCTCGACGTGATGATCTCCGTCTGGTTGGAGCATGCCTCAAAGTTATGGAACCACCATCTGGACCATAACTTTGCCAGAGGCAACATCTCCGTAGCCTGTATTCTCTGGCGTGCTCCATGCGTGGAGTAGCACCAATCCTTGCCTGGCATAGCCAGAGCTTCCCTGATCTGGTCGTACTCGGCGTCTGTGATGTTCCCGTCTCTCCAGGAGGCACGCCTCATACGAACTCCGCACTGACCCTCAGGGCGGAATCCAAAAGTAGCGTCAATCACGTCTGGGGCAAAACTGATGGTGACCCCCCGAACGTATGACCTGTAATCTCCAACGCCATATGCCAAAGCATTGACGTAAAACTCCTCCACAATAGTAGTGGTGCAATCCCCCAACATGTTGTTGAAGGGCAACCAACCGTAACCTGTAGCAATCTCTCGAATCCGTGGAAGTGGGTCGAAAGCGTGTAAATCAATCCCTATCTCCTGAATCAGCCCTTTGTCCTGGACTATATCATGATGCTTCCTAGTGAGACTACTCAGGAAGCGAGGAGGAGGGCCAGATGGTGTAACAGATGTGGATGGTTTAGAACGTTTTGGTGCCATGAGTGGAAAGGTAAAAAGGTTGGATTTTTATAAAAAAGATTGTTTTTTTTGTGGTTAAATTTGGTTGATGGAAGGTTTAGAGAGTGTAGAAGAAGAAGAAAAAGAAGGTTTTTGGAGTTTTATGAGAGTTTTGGATGTTTATGAGGTTCAGGGTAAATTTGAGCAGAGTAACGGCGTGAATTTTTGATGTAAAAAGTGAAAATCCGTACATGTATATATAGGCACACGCTCCTTCATCGTAGCACGATGAGATCCATCGTACTACGATGGTTTGTTGTTGAAATTTGAAAATTTGGCCGTTCGCATCGTAGCACGATGTGATGCATCGTGTTACGATGGAATACCGTTTTATTTGAAAAATGAGCGTGTGTCCATCGTAGCACGATGGGGTGCATCGTGCTGCGATGGACTGCCTGTTTTTAATAAAAATTTGATTTTTCAATTTTTTTTCTCAAATTTTTTTTCTTTGTCTTCCTCTAAAAATATGGTACCTTTATTTTCCTAACAATTATAATTTAAAACTTAAAAGTGCGGGAAATTAAAATAAAGCAGTAAATTATACCTTGGGTTGCCTCCCAAGCAGCGCTTGTTGTTTAGCCTCTCATTAGCTTGAGGCATTTCCTCCATTACAGAGGAAAGGTTCGCATGTCTCTTTTCTGTGCTCCTTTGTTCCAGCTTGAAGCACTGGCCATCTTCATTAGATCCTTGCAATCTTAGGTCGGATCAGGTCTGTTTCACCATTCCCTCAACTATCCCTGTTGACGACTTATTTTCCGGGTGCAGTTTCATAGAGAATGGTGATTTCACCCCAAACTTGTACCTGTGCATGTCTTTCTGTTTTGCGCTTTTCCTCCTGAGGAAGAATCTGTTCTTCTTAGATGATTTTGCAGATGATTCACCTGACCGCAGTTGTTTATCCCTGATGGCCTCTCTCTTCTCATACTTGCCAATGGTTCCTGTGTCTCCGAATAATTTTTGTTAACAACCCTAACTTTCTTTACTTCCTATGGAAGCTCTGGTCAAATGATCCTCCTGATCATTGACTTTATGTTGCAACTCTCTCTTTTATATTTCATTACATCTCCTATCATTTTAGGAGTTTTCCTGCGAGAATGCTGTCTTTAGTCGGCTGTTGCCAGCCTCTGTGATCCCTAATGACTTGAGTACCTGTCTGCATGCACTTTAAACAAATACCTTAGTAGCACTGAAATTTAATATTTTTGGTTTGTCTCATGTGTCTTTGTCACTATGAAAATTCCCAGGTAAGTGAGGTGGATCACAACGGATCGCTTAAATACCAAGACTTTGCCTTAGCCAGAACTTTTACAGATCAAAATTCACAATCATCAACAAGATTTTTTTGATTTTTTAATTTTTTTGTATTTTTTGAAATTTTTTGATAACTTAAATAAATCTATCGACGCTTTGTAGACACAATCTCCGGCAACGGCGCCAAAAACTTGACTACGGTCTGGCAAGTGTACCAGTCTATCGTCGAGTAATAATTCACACTTTAATAACGTTTATCTTCACCAATTAACCTCTAGATCCTAGTATCGGGCTATTCATCATCTAAGTGCTCAGTTCACACCAAGTTCATGATTCCTCCTTTAACCGCTCATTCACGACTAGTTCAGGACGTTACCGTCTCTATACACCTAGCGTTATTTACTACTAGTTCCGGACCATATTAAGTTAAAAACCTAATATCAATTCTATGGGCGCTCCCGCTTATCCGGCCAGATTACGAGAAACGTTATTAAAGTGCATGAAAGTAAATAACAAACATAATACTTAAATAATAAATAGATAGACTCGGAAGTGTGAATTATTACTCGACGACAGACTGATGCACTTGCCAGACCGTAGTCAAGTTTTTGGCGCCGTTGTCGGGGATTGTGTTTACAAAGCATTACTAGATTTATTTAAGTTTGTCAAAAAAGATTTCAAAAAGACAAAAAAGATTAAAAAACCAAAAAAATCTTGTTGATGATTGTGAATTTTGATCTGTGAAAATTCTGGCTAAGGATAAGTCTTGGTATTTAAGCGATCCGTTGTGATCCACCTCACTTACCTGGGAATTTTCATGGTGACAAAGACACATGAGACAAACCAAAAAAAGTCTCACAAAAAAATATTTATCCAGTGCTACTGAGGTATTTGTTTAAAGTGCATGCAGACAGGTACTCAAGCGCTAAGGATTACAAGGGTTGGCAACAGCAAAAAAATTAAAGTCAGCATTCTCACATGAAAACTCTCAAAATGATGAGAGATGGAGCAAATTGAGAAAGAGTAGCTGCAACAAAAAGTCAATGGTCAGGAGGATCATTTGACTAAAAACTTCTACAGGAAGCAAGAGAAGAAAAGGGTTGTTACAAGAATGGTTCGGAGACACGGGAACCATTGGCAAGTATGAGAAGAGAGAGGCCATCAGGGATAAACAACTGCGGTCAAGTGAATCAATCTGCAAAATCAACTCAAAAGAACAGATTCTTCCTCAGGAGGAAAAGCGCAAAACAGAAAGAAATGCACATGTACAAGTTTGGGGTGAAATCACCACACTCTATGAAACTACACCCGGAAAATAAGTCGTCAACAGGTGTAATTATTCAGGACAACACTTTGCTTGTCGAAGCACCTTATGGTAATGAGTTCTTTTGCATATTTGAATGCCGGCTCATTGAAAAATATTCTTTGCGCACTCTGAGTGTTAGTTGAAAAAGAAAAAAAAAAAATATATACTGCCTTTTTTGACCTTGGAAAAACGGGCTGTTACAACAGGGATAGTTGAGGGAATGGTGAAACAGACTTGATCCGACATAAGATTGCAAGGATTTAATGAAGATGGCCAGTGCTTCAAGCTGAAACAAAGGAGCACAAAAGAGAAACATGCGAACCTATCCTCTGTAATGGAGGAAATGCCTCAAGCTAATGAGAGGCTAAACAAGCGCTGCTTGGGAGGCAACCCAAGGATAAGTATTTATATTTCAGTATTTCTAATTCAGTATTTTCAATTCATAGCATGTACTAATGAATTTCCTGATATATCACTTCATCTATTTTAACCCTTTATTCAAACTTACAAAAAAATTAAATAACTGTTTGCTGTTTATTATCTAGTGCATGATAAACTGTTATAGGTAAGATTGCGGCGAAGTAAGTTATAAATGTTGATGAGCCGAAATTCACGCCTTCATACAGAAAACCAAAGGTGATTGCTCCGAAGTGCGAAGTTCGGGAGACAGAGAAACGAGTGATGAAGCTGGTGTCTGTGAGATAAGTGTTCAACTTTCAGATACCTAAGCCATGTGAGGATTTCAGCCAAATATTTCCAAACGGTATTACCACTTTCTTTCGAATTACTATGAGAGTACCGTGCACTTGTTTATTTTCTAGAACTTGCTCTAATTCTCTGCTGATTAGTTGATTTGATATTATATGCATTGAGGCAATTGTTTGTTATAACCCAGAGCCTTTTCAAGCCACCCTTTATTATATTATATCCTTTGCTAGCCAATTTTTGTAAGTGCACCAGTTCATCCTCATGTTTTAATAATTGTCAAAACACATGAAAATAGGATTGAACATATTTTGGCAACATTACAAATGACTTGACAACAAAGAACTATTTTCTAAAAACTTGAAAAACTGACTTTTAGGTATTTTGTATCGATACATACATTGGTGTATCGATACAAATGTCCTGAAATTCCTTCTATCTGGTTTTGGGTATTTTGTATCGATACATGCATAGTCTGTATCGATACAAAAATGGTTTCTCAGAGGCAGAGAGTCACCTGTGCATCGAATCATGCTTGTATGTATCGATACACATGTGAATGCCCTCAAAATCCAGAAAGTTGATGATGTATCGAATCATGCTTGCATGATTTGATACATATTAGTCAAGAGTTTCAAGATTCTGATATTTGTATCGATACACACCCGTGTTTGTATCGATACAAAGGTCAAAAATTTCATTTTTAACATTGGTCAAAGCATTTGTATCGATACAAATGATCATTTGTATCGATACATGTTTGAAAAATTATGCCCAAATTTGCTCATTCTATTTTCACTTTAAATAGCAATGTGTGTGATCCTTTGTTTGTAACACAACTGAGAAAAATCTAGTGAGAACCAGTGAGAAAGCAAGAGTGCTTTGAGAGAAACACTTTGGATACAATTTGGGTGAAAAATTGGGATCAAAGTGTATCCTTCACAAGATCATCATCTTCCATCAAGTTGCAACAATTGAAGATTGAGTATGGGATCAATCCAATAGAAGTTGTACGCTTGGTCGATAACGTTCGGTACGATTCGTGGTGAATCAGAATCGTGATCGGGTTGATTTGCGAAGGAGGTTTGGTTGCTCGCTAGGGATTCAAGATTGTTCGATATCTTGAAGGATCAATCGAGAAGAATCGAAGGACTCAGCTGGATGATTGTTGCAAGGAGTTGCACGGGTAAAATCGTTGGAATCAGAGGGTGAAGATTCGTTCGTCGATTGAGGTTTAGCATAGTTTTACTTTTGAGTCAATATAGGTTTATTGGATTCATTGTAATTTGTGCACTTGTGTTCAAACTGTTTTTAATCAATAAAACTCTCAAATAACCCGTTTGGTTATTTGGGGGGAGACGTACCCGGCCGACCGCGAGGACGACACGAAAGCCGGGGAACTCCCTAATCATCTCTTGTGTGTCGATTCGCTTTAAATTCTTACTTTACGCAATTTGCTTATATTTTGAGTCAATTGAAGGTTTGTGTTCGTAAGTGTGCACAAAGGTTCAATTGCTATTATCTTGATTGTGATTGAGTTTGAGTATCGAATCATATAACTTGCTTGGGACTGTTTTTGTTAATCGATTAAATTTGGATATTTTGAATTAAGCATTCCGATAATTTTCCTATTTCGTTCAAGGCTATACTATCTTTCCTTTGGTCAAAAGGTGCAAAGTAGACTACCGATCCGGTGGTGCTTCCGCGCATTCGTTTTAATCAAATAATTTTTTAAAATTGTCGTTGATTAACGAAGCCACTTATTCAACCCCCCTTCTAAGTGGTAGCCTAGTAGTCTAACAAGTGGCATCAAGAGCCCGGTTCGATTTTAAACGATTAAACCGAGTAATTTGTGCCAATTATTAGAAAACATGGCTTTTGCACCTAAAGGGGCGTATAATAGGGCTCCGATATTCAATGGAGATCATTTTGACTATTGGAAAAGTAGTATGCGTATTCACATCAATTCTTTTGATGGTGAAGTTTGGAATGCCATTGAGAATGGTCCGTTTGTTCCAACTATCACGGATCCTCATGGCATTGTAGACAATAAGCCTATGGTACAATGGACGGAAGAGGAAAAGAAAAAGGTCAATTACGATGCAAAGGCACAAAATATTTTAATATCATCCCTTGGGATTGATCAATTCTATCATGTGTCGCATTGTCAATCGGCTAAGGAAATGTGGGACACATTGGTTACTCACTTTGAGGGTACCAATGATGTAAAGATATCCAAAATTAATACATTGACACAAGAATTTGAGTTGTTCCATATGCTAGATGGTGAAACCATCGAGGATATGCAACAACGATTTATCAAAATAACCAACAAGTTACACGGTTTGGGAAAGCCAATCACAAATCAAGACGCCACTAACAAAATTTTAAGATGTCTTAGTAGGAGTTGGCAACCGAAGGTCACCGCGATTAAGGAGGCTAATGATCTAACTACTTTAAGTCTTACAACTCTATTTGGCAAGCTTACGGAACATGAACAAGTACTAAACTTGTTAGAAAAGCAAGAGAAAAGTGAGAAAAAGGGGAAGCATAATGACAAAGAGAAGGAAAAGGAAAAAGACAAGAGGTCTATTGCTCTAAAAACCTCTACATCTAAGACCACCAAGTCTAAAAAGGTAGAGCATGTGGAAAGTAGCTCAAGGGAAGACGATTCCGATGATGAGGAAATGGGGCTCTTCGTTCGACGCTACAATAGGTATGTGAGAAAGAATGGGATAAGGCATTCTGATGACAATCTTAAGAAGTATCGGAGAGATAGTGGTTACCGTCGGAGAAATGAAGATGCTAGGTACTCCAAGAAAGGGATATGCTATGAATGCGGCCAAGTTGGTCATTATAAGCCGGATTGCCCTAATCTCAAGAGAAAAGAGAATGAGTCATCTTCAAACAAACGGAGGGGCAAAGCAAAGAAAGCTTATGTTGCATGGGAAAGCAATAGTTCTTCATCTCATTCATCATCAAGCTCTAGTTCAAGTGATGAAAGCGAAATAGCTAATGTATGCTTCACAACTCATCATCACAAAAAGAAGGATAAAGCTCCCAAAAAGGTAAACCAAAATCCCTCTAGCTCATATACCTCATTAGAATATCTTGATTTGCAAAAAGCATTTGAGGACCTATGTAGTGAAACTAGAAAAGCTTTCAAACGATTAAAAGAGATTATAAAAGTTAACAAAACTCTTGAAGAGAAAGTTTCCGAAACGGAAAAAGAGTTGAAAGCTTTCAAGTTGTCATTAGTAGAAAGGTCAAGTGCAAATCATAATAGTGATATGGTTGGTTGTGATCATTGTATCACTTTGTCAAAAGATATTAAAATTCTCAAAGACAAAGTGGAAAATTCATCAAAACCAAGAGTTCCTCATCAAGTTGATCCAAAACATTTCAAAAACACTTTGAAAGTCAAAATCAAAAATTCTACAAATTTGAAAAAGGGTCAAAAGAAGGGTAACTCACATATCACGTGTCACTATTGTTGTTGTGAGGGTCATACCATTGCAAAATGCAAAGCTAGGAAATTGTTGGTACCAAAGGGCATATTGCAATGGATGCCAAAACTCAACAACACTTATTTGCCTCACCAATTAGGACCCAATGAAAATTGGGTACCTCTCTCTTATATATAATTGTTGTAGGAAATGTGCCTTAACAATCTAGAAAGGAGATGGTTTCTAGATAGTGGATGTTCAAGGCACATGACGGGTGATGCCTCGCTTTTCATTGAATTCAAAGCAAAGAGGAAAGGCTATGTCACCTATGGAGACAACAACAAAGGAACTATTCTTGGTGAAGGTACTATTGGTAATCCCTCTACTATAACCATATCAAATGTTGTACTTGTGGATAACCTTAAGCACAACTTGTTGAGCGTTGCTAAGCTTTGTGATAAAGGGTTTACAATAAATTTCAAACCAACCTTTTGCATAATCGAAAGTAACAAAGACAAGAATGTGATTCTTAAGGCCATTAGGCATGGAAATGTATACATGTTAGACCTAGATGATAATTGCCTAAGTGGTGCTAAGTGTCTCATAACTAAGAATGATGAATCTTGGTTATGGCATAGAAGAATGGCACATCTTAATTTCGATTTACTAAATAAGTTAGCTTCTAAAGATCTTGTAATCGGTCTACCTAAAATTCGTTTTTCAAAAGATCACTTGTGTACCGCATGCCAAATGGGTAAACAAACTAAGGCTTCTTTCAAATCTAAAAAGTTTATTTCAACCACTAAGCCTTTAGAGTTAATCCATATGGATCTTTTTGGACCATCAAGAACTAAAAGCATTGGTGGTAATTACTATGGACTTGTGATTGTAGACGATTACTCAAGATTTTGTTGGACACTATTCTTATCTAGTAAAAGCAATACTTTGTCCACCTTTAAACAATTTGCCAAGATGATTCAAAATAAACTAGACCTCAAGATCATTTCTATTAGGAGTGATCATGGAGGAGAATTTGAAAATCATAAATTTGAAGAGTTTTGCTCTAAACATGGCATTGAACACAATTTTTCGGCTCCACGCACACCACAACAAAATGGAGTAGTGGAGAGGAAAAATCGTAATCTAGAAGAGTTAGCCAGGACTATGTTAAGTGGTCTTCCTAAATACTTTTGGGCGGATGCGATAAGCACCGCAAGTTATGTTCTAAATAGGGCGATCATTCGACCTATTTTGGATAAGACTCCATATGAAATACTTAAAGGAAGAAAGCCTAACCTTAGTCACTTACGCTCTTTTGGATGCAAATGCTTCATTTTAAATAATGGAAAGGAATATCTTGGCAAATTCGATTTAAAAGCGGATGAGGGGATTTTCTTAGGTTACTCATTGTCTAGTAAAGCATATAGGGTATACAATAAAAGATTACAAATTGTTGAGGAATCGGTACATATTACTTTAGATGAGGCTTTTCCGGAAGAAAACGGGAAAGGTAATTGCATTGGTGTAGGTGTCGACACAATGGACATTCTAAAAGACAAGGAAGATGAGGGAGATGATCAACTCTCAAAGGACTTTCCAACAAATGACAAGAACACACCACCCAATGAAGATAAAGGTGATGGAGGGTCCTCTTCATCATCAAAGAATCATCATAAGGAAAGGGGAGCCGGACTTGCAAAAGAATGGCGCAGTCTCAAAGATCATCCGATTGACAAGGTCTTAGGTGATATCTCAAAGGGAGTAGCTACTAGATTCCAAATCAGTAATTTTTGTTCTTACTATGCTTTTGTTTCACAAGTTGAACCTAAAAATTCAAAAGTCGCATTACTTGATGAGCATTGGACCCTTGCAATGCAAGAGGAACTAAACCAATTTAAAAGAAATGAGGTGTGGGATCTAGTACCACCTCCTCCAAATCATCAAGTAATTGGGACTCGTTGGGTTTTTAGGAATAAACTAGATGAAAATGGAGTAATTGTTAGGAACAAGGCTCGGTTAGTAGCTCAAGGCTATAACCAAGATGAGGGCATTGATTATGAGGAGACCTATGCTCCGGTAGCCCGCCTAGAAGCCATTAGACTCTTATTAGCTTATGCATGCAATATGAATTTCAAGTTATATCAAATGGACGTTAAGAGTGCTTTCCTAAATGGTTACATAAATGAAGAAGTGTATGTTAAACAACCACCCGGTTTTGAAAATCATGAACATCCGGATTATGTTTTCAAATTAAAAAGAGCTCTATATGGCCTCAAACAAGCTCCTAGAGCTTGGTATGATAGACTTAGCAAGTTCTTAATTAAAAACGGATATTCAAAGGGAAAAGTTGACACTACACTCTTCATTAAACGTAAGGGAAAGGACGTCTTATTAGTTCAAATTTATGTTGATGACATTATTTTTGGTTCCACTAACCCATCTCTTGTCAAGAGCTTTTCTAATCTTATGCAAGGAGAATTTGAGATGAGCATGATGGGTGAACTCACTTACTTCTTGGGTTTACAAATCAAGCAACTAGATGAAGGAACTTTTATATATCAAACCAAGTATTGTCTTGAGTTGCTTAAGAAGTTTGAGATGACAGATTCAAAACACATGGACACTCCCATGGCATCAACATGTGCTTTAAGCAAAGATGAAGAAGGTAAAGATGTTGAAATCACAAAATATAGAGGTATAATCGGATCCTTACTCTATCTAACGGCATCTAGGCCGGATATTATGTTTAGTGTTTGCATGTGTGCGCGATATCAATCATTCCCCAAAGAGTCACACCTAAAAGCGGTTAAAAGAATCTTGAAATACTTAAAAGGAACATCAAATTTTGGCTTATGGTACTCTAAGGGGAATGATTGCTCTTTGATAGGTTACTCCGATTCCGACTTTGCCGGTTGCAAGTTGGATAGGAAAAGTACTAGTGGAACATGTCACCTATTTTGTAATTGCTAGGTAAGTTGGCATAGCAAGAAACAAGTATCCGTTGCTTTGTCAACCGCCGAAGCAGAATACGTTGCGGCCGGAAGTTGTTGTTCACAAATACTTTGGTTAAAACAACAACTTCTCGACTATGATTTAAAACTTCAACGTGTTTCCATCTTGTGTGATAACACTAGTGCCATAAACCTAACAAAGAATCCCGTGTTGCATTCAAGGACAAAGCATATAGAGATTAGGCATCACTTTCTTCGCGACCATGTAGAAAAAGGGGATGTTGTTTTTGAACATGTTGAATCTAAAAACCAACTTGCGGACATTTTTACAAAACCACTTGCAACGGAACCCTTTGTCTATATTCGCGGAGAATTAGGGATCCTTGATATCTCTAATCTAGAATAGCATACATCAACACTACTACAAAATATACATTTGGTTTAGGCTTTTTACATCAGGTAATGATATATCATATGTGAAAGGGGACACGGTGGCAATCCTGTAATTAACAGGGAAATAGATTATAAGGATTTTACATATGTCCAATTTCCACCGATGTAAAATCCTTCTTTCCCAAATATCTCTTTCCCTAACGCGCGCAAAATCACTCAGTATACGCACTCTAGACCCTAAACCCATCTCTCTCACACCGATCTTTCTCTCTCACACGAAGAACCCTAAACCCATTTGGTTCGTTCGTGCTTTCTCACTCAAAATCACTCGTTCGTGCTTTCTCACTCAGTCACTCTTTCTCTCTCAATCCTCACCGACCCTCTCTTGTTTCTCTCAATCCTCACCAAACCTTCAATCGTCTCTCAATCGTATCTTAATCGTCTCTCTCATTCGTGAGTTGCTTCTGATTTTGCGCGACAGATTTGTGTTCAACAACAACGACAGATTTGTGTTCATTACGCATAAACCCTAGGTGAGTTGCTTTGAAATAGAAATAGAAATAGAAATAGAAATAGAAATAGAAATAGAAATAGAAATAGAAAACCTTCTTAGTCTAATAAGAGTTATGTTTGATTGATTCTTTGTCCATTACAATCTTTCTATTAAATGACTTAAAACTTTATGACTTATTTATTGTTTTATTTGAACTGACATTGTGAAAAATGCAATTCTGAGTAACTTACATATGACTTGATCTGTCCTCTTGTAGTGTTGTTTCTAATTTTAGTTTTAATCTTAATTTTTGCTGATTTTTGTTTTGTGAGTTGCTTCTGGTTATGGTGTTGAGTTTGGACATTTGTTTTAACATGTACTATTTTATATCAAAAAGAAGTTTGGATGACCACTGCAAAATTGCTTCTTCAAGTTCCTTTTTTTAATTTAATTATTGCAACTATTATAAAAAATCAATCTTGGTTTGCATTTGTTTAGGGATACTTCTTTCTAGGGTTTATACTATGTGAAATTTGAGGATAGAAGATTGCTTGCATAAACTTTCTGATATTGTACTTTTTAAGTTTCAATTAGATTTGTAGCTGATTTTTTCTGCTGTTGAATGTGTTATACTTGGGGCCTGTTTTGATAAACAACTAATTTGCAGCTTATAGTACAAGTGCTTATCATGATCGCTTGTGTATAAGCCTATATAATCTATTTTCATAGCAAAAGATAAACAAACATAGATTGTCTTGTTTTTATATATTCTATGAGCTTTTCTCATAACCTTATATTGGAGAGCTTTTCTCATAACCAAACAGGTCCTTATACCTATATGTTTGTTTTGAAGTTATGATTATGTGCTATTAATTTGTACATTTCTATTTTATATCAAAGTTTGGACACTTCTCTTGCCTTGGTTTGAGCCTTCTATATGTTTGTTTTGAAGTTATGATTATGTGCTATTAATTTGTACATTTCTATTTTATATCAAAGTTTGGACATTTCTCTTGCCTTGGTTTGAGCCTTCTATTAGAGTTAGCCTAAAAAGTAAGTAATATTGTATTCATCATATTACATTGAATTGTTAAATATTGATATGATAACTCATATGAAACTTGATTCTTATTCCTCTCTTTAAGAATAAGAAATGGACGCTAACAAACAATTTGTATTCCTCTCTTTATGAATAACTCATATTTTATGAATTTTGATTCTTATTGCGTTGTTTATTTTATTAGATCAGGGCAGAAAACCTTAAACGCGAATCTCTTTCACGAAGCTCATTCACAAAGTTCAAAGTCAGTCTCTATTTTGCAAGGTACAGATTCAATTACACAGTTTCTATTTCACAGTTTCTGTTTTTATTATAGTAGCAGCAGCAGCTAACAAGTACATCAAGGTTTTTGCATATAGTAATTAATTTCATATGGACTATAACTATATCATTAGTGTTATGCAAATAAAATAAAAAATGGGCACTTTATGAGTGGTTATTTATTTGTGCACTTTATGAACTTGATGTGTATTGTACTTGTGTCCAACACCACCAGAGCTTGGGCCAGAATTCTTCATTCCTTCAAGAATTTGAAGCTTTTTAAGCTTGTGTCCAACTCCAGGGGATGGACCAGAATCTTTCAATGTCCTAAAGACTCCAATGACACCTTCATTCTCTAGTAATGGACTAACCAATGGCCTAGATTCTGATACAAACAAGGAAACAAGAAGAATAAGAGTGAGGAATGTGAGTCTTGTATCCATTATGTTGAATTAAAATAAATTATTAGTGATCACTTACTCTTCCTTTCACCACATATATATAATAGTAATACCTCCAACCTTTTGTCATAACTAAATTTTTGTTAACGCCTAAGTTTATATAATGTTAACGCCTAATAGTAATACCTCCAATATAGGTAAAAGTAACCTCACTTACTCTTCCTTTCACCACATATATATATATATTAAATCTAAAAAAGCTTCATCCACATTTAAATGTTACTCTACTTAATTCTCAACCTCACAATAATGTGAAATGTACTTTTTACCGGATGTGGAATCGCTTTCCGGAACTAGTGATTTATATGTGTCCTCATAGTTGTTTTGGCAATTTAGTTATGGTTCAAGCATGTTCCTTTGTAGGATATCTTGTCCTTGAATAGTTTCTAGTCACTTAACTTTGTAGGAGTGACAATGCTTTAACTTATAATGCATTAATTTCGGAACATAGGTATGGATCGTAGCTGGATGAGAGCTAATCGATTAAGTTCTGAGTACAAACAAGGAGTGATAGAATTTCTAGAGTTTGCTGAAAGTAATATTGAAAAAGATCTTCCTCCTCCTAAAAGTAATGCTGAAAAAAGACCTCCTGTGCTTATTCTATGTCCCTGTGTTCATTGTGGAAATCAAGAACCAAAACGCAATAGGAAAGAAATCATGACTCATCTAATTTGTGATGGGATTTGTCAAAATTATACACAATGGATATGGCACGGTGAAGAAGTAGCAATGCCAAGTGTGTCCCAAAGAGAAAATATTAGTGTAGATATGGACGATCGCCTGGAAGACATGATGCGTGATATTTGAGAAGATTCGTTTAAGAGGGCACATGCGTATGATACTTTATGTAATGACAAAGATAAACCTTTGTACCCGGGATGCACAAATTTTACACGTTTGTCAGCGGTGTTAAAATTGATTAATTTGAAGGCAAATAATGGGTGGAGTGACAAAAGTTTCACTGAATTCATCGGATATGTGGCAAAAACTCTCATGGCATTAACTTTAATATTATCCAGGTATATTCATCGTATATGTGTTGAAAAAAAAATCTCGGAAATGTATGGATTTATGGACCCTGGTGCGTTGTGTTTTCGTGATAATGTGGCAAAAACTCAATCAGCTGTTAAAAAATACATAAAAGAGAAGTTACGTGATGAAAACAGAGTGTGTCACTTACTAGCATTTAATCATGGGTAAGTTTGTATGAATTTGTATTTTCTAGCTCTTATTTAATTTTGATAACATAGATATTAATAATCACTAATATAATTTTTCTTCCATGCACACTTACAGAGGACATTGGCAGTTAATAATCCTTATTCCAAAAAACAATATTGTGGTCGTTCTTTGTTCACTACATTGGGATCTTAATGAAACAATGAAGAAAATTGTTACAGAGTAAGTTTATCTTTTATGTGGCTTTAATTTGTGATATTGTCCTATAAACATAAATTTACAAAAGTAAGTTTACATTTATGTGACTTTATGTGAATTTTTTTTTCTTCTAAATTAGTGCTTTTGGAGTTTATCAAATGGCTAATGGCAATAGAAAGAAGGCTAATTGGCTTTATCCCAAAGTAAGTGTGGTGTAAATTTTAACTATGAGTTACTTTTTTTATAAGTATTTACTATAATTATGCATTTCATTTGTAGACGAGGCGACAACCTAACTCGAACGACTGTGGATACTATGTAATGAAAAATATGTTGGACATTGTCTCTGCTAATATAACTGATTCTTGGGTGGAGGTAATGAAAATATGTTTGGACATTATTTAACTTAATGTGTATTTTCAAAGAATAACTTTATATTGTTATTTATTTATTGTAGATATTTAATGACCCATAAATGTTAACAAATAATGAATTGTATGATTTGCGACTCCGTTGGGCAACATGTTTTCTGGAGTTATATGGAGATTAAGATTTATCTGGTGAGTTATATTAAATTGTCTATATATGTCCGATTTGAGTTATATAGGTAATGTAATTTATGTGTCGTGATTAAATTGCAATTGTGAATTAGTAAATTGCAATTTATGTCTATATATCTTAGACTGTCATTAAACCATGGATGAGGCTACTATATTGCTATTTGTAAAGCACAAGGCTTAAGGAAAGAAATGTTTTAATTCCTAGACTGTACTGTGTTTTCTGGTTTTTAGGTGCTGCTGGTGTGGTTTGGTGCTGTTTTGTTGAGCTATAGCAGACATTTGATAGTGGATGGCATCTGCATTTTTGCTTTCCTCCCTGCTGCTATCACAGTTGGTGCTGTTTTTATGGAGAGTTAATGTTCTTTTACCTTTTGTGTTGCATTGGTCTTGTGTGTAAGCCATGCATGTTGTTTGCTTTTGGTATTAGGGAGGACTTAATTTAGTATTGCTTCAGTTGGATGTGATTCTGGTGAAATTTTAAATCACTTGTGTTTGTAGAAATCTTATAACCTTTGCTAGCTATTATTTTGTTGCAATGATAATTGAGTTTCGAACAATTATTATTAGAGTTATATATATGTTTGTGGTCTGTGCGATGATATGGAAAAAAATTAGGTACCAAATTGTGGTTTGTGTGATGATATGGGAAAAAATTTAGGTACTTTGTTAATGATAAATTATGTGGCAAAAACGAAAAAAAAAAAAAAAAGAGGAAAGGATTTCACATCGGGTTTACTACAGCACTGAAGTGATATCATGGCTTTTAACATCGGCATAAAAGGAAACCCGATGTGATATATACATTTGTTTTTAATAAAATAAAATTAAAGGTAAGATTTAACATCGGATATAATTAATAACGCATGTGATAACTTAGTTTTCACATCGGGTGGCCAACCGATGTGAAATGTGTCAGACTTATGACATCAATGGGCTTTACATCGGACCATGACCCGATGTAAAATGTCATATTGGCCCGATGTTAAATCCCTTTTCTGTAGTAGTGCAAGCATGCACTTTACACACATATCACACTTCTTGGCAACTTGGAGTTTCACACAAAGGAAAGTGCATCAACATCCTAAGGTACAAGGTTAAAAGTATCGCCTCCCTCTTCTCTTCTTAACTTCAACTCGCCTATGTCCATATGAACTCCTTCTTTAATCATCAACATTACATGTTTGTGTTTTTCAATACACTCATATGCTTGCTCATTTCCAAGAATTCTCGCTTCAAGATAAGTAATAATTCTTGAAGTCCATATGTATCAAATGGCAATATATGAAATATTGATTAATTGATGTATCCATAACCTAACTTGTTGCTTCAATACTATGTGCGTATTTCATTTCTTCATGAACACCGTTATATGATATGGCAACATGAGATTATGCATTTAGTTGCATTGTTTTGTTTATTTCGTCCCATATTTTGGTATGTTACTTGTTTACAAATGTCGATGTGTTTCAATACTCATGAGTTGGTTTATGGATTGTTGTTCTACATTCCATGTTTTATCATGATATTTGGTATTCGTCATTGATATATTTTGGCATATCTTTGTATGTATTTATATTGATTAGGAAACTATATCATAAAGTGCATTTCGACAAATGTAAGTGCACGATGTGATCAATTGATTAAAAATTTTGCTTGGACTTGTTACTTCTAATGTGCTCTCTTCTTCTTTTTAATATTGTCAAAGGGGGAGAGATTGGATGCACAAGCTAAAGGATGATCAAAACGCATTATGGCATCAACTCAGGGGGAGCGTGCTTATTTGTGTAGCCTTGGTGTTTTTAATTGCGTCTGTATTACATTGCTATTTTTATTGCATAATAAGTATAGGCTTAGTTAGCTTATGCATAGTTTTGACAATTATCAAAAAGGGGGAGAATGTAAGTGCACCAGTTCATCCTCATGTTTTAATAATTGTCAAAACACATGAAAATAGGATTGAACATATTTTGGCAACATTACAAATGACTTGACAACAAAGAACTATTTTCTAAAAACTTGAAAAACTGACTTTTAGGTATTTTGTATCGATACATACATTGGTGTATCGATACAAATGTCCTGAAATTCCTTCTATCTGGTTTTGGGTATTTTGTATCGATACATGCATAGTCTGTATCGATACAAAAATGGTTTCTCAGAGGCAGAGAGTCACCTGTGCATCGAATCATGCTTGTATGTATCGATACACATGTGAATGCCCTCAAAATCCAGAAAGTTGATGATGTATCGAATCATGCTTGCATGATTTGATACATATCAGTCAAGAGTTTCAAGATTCTGATATTTGTATCGATACACACCCGTGTTTGTATCGATACAAAGGTCAAAAATTTCATTTTTAACATTGGTCAAAGCATTTGTATCGATACAAATGATCATTTGTATCGATACATGTTTGAAAAATTATGCCCAAATTTGTTCATTCTATTTTCACTTTAAATAGCAATGTGTGTGATCCTTTGTTTGTAACACAACTGAGAAAAATCTAGTGAGAACCAGTGAGAAAGCAAGAGTGCTTTGAGAGAAACACTTTGGATACAATTTGGGTGAAAAATTGGGATCAAAGTGTATCCTTCACAAGATCATCATCTTCCATCAAGTTGCAACAATCGAAGATTGAGTATGGGATCAATCCAATAGAAGTTGTACGCTTGGTCGATAACGTTCGGTACGATTCGTGGTGAATCAGAATCGTGATCGGGTTGATTTGTGTAACAACCCGTTTTTCAAAGGCCAGAAAAGGCATTCTAAATTTATTTTTTTTTATACACATCAGAGTTACGCATGAAAGATTTTAAATGAGCCGGCATTCAAATATACAAAGAACTCATTACCATAAGGTGCTTCGACAAGCAAAGTGTATTCCTGAATAATTACAATCCAAGTCTAAGTATTCAAATACTTACAACAAAACAAGTTAGAATCCTATGCCTAAACCCAAAAAGCACGGTGCACAACCCACACCGGCGCATAGTCTAACTAAGCTAAACTCCAACATCTCACTGGGGCCTGGAACAGCCACCGTCGTCACCACGACCTAACCCATCATCTGGGTGGGATGAGCCCGCAAATGAAAGAAAGGGTCACCACAAAATAAAAGTATGTATATATATAACCGGTGCGAAAGATTGTACACATAACAATAATTCCACAAACACAAGAGAAAGCTCTTAACCACCAAAGCAATTCCCACCAACGGGCTTATATAAACCAATGCACACATAGCCTATCAATGCAGACTCTACATGATCGTGACACCAATCACTGGCTGTCACATGCATGAATTCCGGAATTTAACCTCTCCGCAGAGAGTCGTAGGTTCAACCCCTACTATACCCCGCAGGGCGTCAATAAAATCCCAGCGGATTAGAGTGGATCCATTCCCGATAATCACACCCCGTGGTCCATTCCCGATAACCACGTATTGGACTCAATAAATCCCGCAGGATTAAGGTGGATCCATTCCCGATAATCGCACCCCGTGGTCCATTCCCGATAACCACTTACTATGAATGCATGAGCATACGATTCCCCTTATATGCTAATGCAACAAATACATACCTCTCAAGCATATGTAAACCAATCACATGTTCATACATATATTCTCACAATCATATGTACATCAATCACATGTTCATACATATATTATCACAATCATATGTAAACAACACACGTATTGTAAACACTTTCTCATCACGAGAATACATAACACATACATGCCAAACACACAAACACGCATCACCGAAAATAACCAACAAACATGTTATAACTCAGTGAAAAGACAGAAATAAAGTGGAGCCCTTGCCTCAGCAAGCTTCCGTTAACTTTTCTCGCATAATTCTACAACTCGTGCTTCCTAAAATTAAGCAGCGTACAATCAATAAAATACTCACCACGTATCCTATCGAAAAAAAACTTGTTCTCTAAAATCTAGGGGGTTTTAAGGTACTTTCTAACACTCTCACTTAGTGATTCCAAGTCCTCCCCATAACGATTAAAAATTCACGAAGTTAAATGCACTATTTCTCGCTACGCGAATATAATTTCGTTTCCAAAACAAACTAAGAAACACTTTGATTCCTAACTCCAAGGCAATCAATTTTCACATACTAAAACCATTTGAAATCAAACCAAAAACTCTTTGAAAATTTTCACAAAAATAAAAGTTTACTTGCGCCACAAGTTACAAGTTTTTTCCTTCAAAATAAAATGGTCATAACTTGTTCATTCTTTATCCGATTGAGATGAGCCACACGCCGAAATCTTCGTCTCGAAAAGACGGATCAAATAGTTAAGTTTTCAGGTCACAAAAACAATTTTAAAAAGACCTAAATGCCCTTAAAGATTTCGACCAAAATTGGAATCACACCAAAATATTGTTTTTCACAAACAAACATAGTTTAAAATACTTAAACCATTATTAATTTCTCAAAAGTGATCAAGCTCTTACACCAAAACCATTTCAAATCAAAGCATAACACTTTTCATAACATTACCAATTAACTTGTTTACTTAGAACACAAGTTACTAGTTTTCTTTCAAAACAAAACCACATTAATTCTTCATTTTAAATCCATGATCATGCCTTCCCATAGGGCTTAAAAATTTGAAACATCATGGACACAAACACACACAAAGGCCACGGCCAAAACAACAACAATATAGCTAGTTCTAATTTTCTTTCATTTCAAAAGCATAGAAGAATTCATTTAGTTCCTAAAATTATTAAACTTAACAATCAAAACCTTTTCACAACACCAATCAAAAATTCATAAAAGTTTTCTCTTGAACTCTCAAGAACAAATTTCTTGTTTTTCAAAACAAAACTAATTTTCACACATCCATTTCTCTAAAAGTCTTGAAACAATTCATTAAACACAAAAGCTAAAACAATTTTCCATGTTCTTGATCAATTAGAATTTTCTCCAAAACCCTTGCTAAGAAAAATCTCATGAGAATCACATCTAACCATGGTAAGCATCACTACTAAGCCTAAACATGTTAGATAATCACTTATAAACAACTTCGAAGCAATAAGAATCAATCATGAACAATTTCTCACAAATTTCTCTCAAGAACATAAACCAAAAATCTCATGAATCTCTAAGAGTTTGGCAAGCTATGAAGAAGGGAAGAAGTTCTAGTTACCTTAGAAGAAGAATCTCACAACTCCAAGCTTTCCAACAAGCTTATGATCAAGACAAATGGTGAAGGATTGAATTTTGGTGATGGTATGGTGAGGAAGAAGAAGCTCACGGCCAAGAGAAAGAAAGGAGGGAAATGAATTCCAAATTCTAAGTCTCCTAAATAATGGTCTTGTTGCATATCCACCATTGGATCAAATAGTTCCTAAAGTTGCAAGATTAAATCCTAGCCATTGGATCAATTCTAAGCTTATCCTCCCAAGATATTTTCTAAGCTTCCTCACCTCTCAGCTCTCGCGTTCGCTCGTAAACGAGTCGCACCTCGCTAACGGACGGAAATCACAAAAATATAAAATCTACCAAATAAACGTCCGTCGTAAACCGTTTCCAAATATTATCGCTAAATCTTTTTCCTCGACTGTAATTTTCTTCCTCACCCTCGAAAATGATTCTCGGGACATATCCTAACTCGCGCAGATATATAAAACCTCCATCTAAATTTCTACGGAATTCAGAAGCCGTAAAATTTTACATCAGCGCCAAAAGTTCTAACTACACATAAACCCTCTTATACTCAAAAGAAGACTAAGACCCAAAAGTCTGTGCCTTTCCAGCGCACGAGCACAAAACAGGCTCCATTTCAGCAAACAGCCGTTATGGCGACAATACTCACAAAACCACTTAACAAAAACCCTAATATTCTTAGTCATTACTTATTTTATTCACACAAAAGGTACAGTGGAATTACGGGTCTTACAATTTGCGAAGGAGGTTTGGTTGCTCGCTAGGGATTCAAGATTGTTCGATATCTTGAAGGATCAATCGAGAAGAATCGAAGGACTCAGCTGGACGATTGTTGCAAGGAGTTGCACGGGTAAAATCGTTGGAATCAGAGGGTGAAGATTCGTTCGTCGATTGAGGTTTAGCATAGTTTTACTTTTGAGTCAATATAGGTTTATTGGATTCATTGTAATTTGTGCACTTGTGTTCAAACTGTTTTTAATCAATAAAACTCTCAAATAACCCATTTGGTTATTTGGGGGGAGACGTACCCGGCCGACCGCGAGGACGACACGAAAGCCGGGGAACTCCCTAATCATCTCTTGTGTGTCGATTCGCTTTAAATTCTTACTTTACGCAATTTGCTTATATTTTGAGTCAATTGAAGGTTTGTGTTCGTAAGTGTGCACAAAGGTTCAATTGCTATTATCTTGATTGTGATTGAGTTTGAGTATCGAATCATATAACTTGCTTGGGACTGTTTTTGTTAATCGATTAAATTTGGATATTTTGAATTAAGCATTCCGATAATTTTCCTATTTCGTTCAAGGCTATACTATCTTTCCTTTGGTCAAAAGGTGCAAAGTAGACTACCGATCCGGTGGTGCTTCCGCGCATTCGTTTTAATCAAATAATTTTTTAAAATTGTCGTTGATTAACGAAGCCACTTATTCAACCCCCCTTCTAAGTGGTAGCCTAGTAGTCTAACAATTTTGAGCCGTAAAAAAATAAATTATCCCTTTTGTTTCGGTGACAAACCACGTTACAAGCCTATAGACCAGAAAAACAATGAAATTACCCTCTTTGGAGTTAAGGTAATAGTTCTCAAGTCTTGGCAACAAAATAAGTTTGGGGTTGCTCATGGAACTAGCAACGTTTAAGTTTGGGGTGGGTATACAGAGAACTATCACTACAAAAAGAAAAAATAAATGAAAAAGAGACGGGAAAACATCAAAAATTCCCTAAAAAAATAGTCTATTCAAAAAAAAAGAAAAGCCAAAAGGCAAAAGAAATAATCAAAGGGCAAAAAATTGTGATAGAAAAGAACCATACAAACACACATCCGGTTCTTAATCTCTGGCACCAACACAAAAAGGCACCCTAAGGAATAAGGTTGCGCACACAAAAAGGAAACAAAGTAGAACTTAACTCCAATGTTTAGCCTACTTATCCCAAAAATGTCCTACCTTGACCCTAGCCACGTTATAACCCTGAAAAGACCTCCAAAAATGCATGTATATTAAATTTTGACTGGTTGCTTAGAGTTCTTGCAAACCTATGGTAAAATGGCAGGTTGTATGATGATTGAGAGATAACCCTTTCAATTATGAGCGAAAAATACAAATGTGAGAGAGAGAAAAGGTTGAACATGGACTCATGCAGACATTTGTCTGATTTGCTACTATCAACGTCTCCTGAGCCAAGCAGGACTGGGCATGATCACGGCAGTAAGAATCAGCGGTACCATTGCTGAAGTGCAGGGTTGTGAAATTCCTATCATCTTTATTTGTCTCTTATTTCTCTAACGATCTTGTCTGACAGCATGTTACTTGAGGACAAGCAACAGTTTAAGTTTGGGGTTGTGATGACAGAAATTTCTATGGTATTTTAGTATTAGTTTTAGTAGTAAAATGACCAAGACAGGCCCAAATACGAAGAAAAACCTACAGAATCCAAGAAAAGCATCAAGACAGAGTCAAGAATGCAAAAAGACAACAAAAAGACCAAAAAGTGAAGATTTGTGTTGTTCATCGTGCCACGATGGCTTCCATCGTGCCACGATGGAAGCTGCTTGTTGGCCAAGAAATCAACAGAAGAAAATCTGGAAAATATCTGTTCATCGCAGCACGATGCACCTCATCGTGGTACGATGACATTACTTGGCGACCAAGCTGATGAAATGCACAGGATTAGTTATAATTTTGAAATGAATCTTCCGATCGTACTGCGATGGACCTATCGCAGCACGATGGCTTGCTGAGGCCCATTACGAAAACTATAAATAGAGCTCTCCTCCCATTGTTTAAATCATTCAGAAATAGTAGAACACACTCTACTATAAAGGAGGTGTTCGGAGGAGCTCTAAGGGCATAGTTTTCTCCCATTACGGGAAAACTAACTCAGCAAGGTATGTTTTCTTTAGGCTTTTGTATTTAGGTTATGAATTCTTTTGTAATTTAAATATGTAGTCTTTATATTAGATGCCTTAGGTTGTGGTGGAGAAGATGAACTCCCCTATGAATATTTGGAGTTTGTGATTGAGTCAAAGTTATAATATATCGTTATTCAGTATTATTTTTGTTATTTACTTTCTTGCACTTTAACAACGTATCTCATAATCTGGCCAGATAAGCGGGAGAGCTCATAGAACTGATATTAGGTATTAACTTAATATGGTCCGGAACTAGTAGTAAATAATGCTAGGTGTATAGAGACGTTAACATCCTGAACTAGTCGTGAACTGAGCGGTTAGAGGAGGAATCATGCACTAGGTGTGAACTTAGCACTTAGAAGATGAATAGCCCGATACTAGGATTTAGAGGCATTGGATGGGTGAAGGTAATAATGCATGTGTAATAAACAACTCACTTAGTAATTAGGGTATGTGACACATCGAGGTTAGGCTCTCGTAGGTACCTTAGTTATTAACGTAGGGAAACTTTAATATACATAGTGTAACAGTAAGGTGTTACTACAATAAAGAAAAAGTCACCGCCGAACAATAATCTGAGTAACTATGTTATACACCCTTCATGCCAAATATTAAGAAGAGAGGGAGTCCAACCACCATACCTATCCTCTATGTTTCTGAGTCTATCTATTTATTATTTACTAGACTTTGACCCGTGCGATGCACGGTCAAAGATATTTTAAAAAAATGTTTCTACTTTTTAGATTCTTAACATGTTCCTTAAGGGCACCTGTTAACAAGACCCAAAAATTATAAATCACAAATTCAGTATAATATGAACTTAAATAATACATATTTTTTAGGCAATATTTACTTATTTTATTTTATTGGACGCATATCTTATAAAATAAATCCACAAATTCAGTTGTTATATATTTTTCAAGTATATCCTTATTGCTTACATTAAACAAAAGTATATCCATGTTGCTGATTTTCAAACCCTATTAGTAAGGAAATATATATCTATAACTAATTATTTGTACCAATTTTTAATTAAAATAAATCCTTCATGATTATTAATTTAATCCACAATAAATGGTACCTATTTTTAAGCCGCCTTTATTTTTTTAATGAGCACACATCTTGTAAAATAAGGAGAGCACATAATCAATATCCTTATTGTTTTGTTAAAAAAAGTGTTATTTATGAGTATTTTTAAGATATATTTTTCAAGTATAGATCTTATTTTCTCAAGGTTAAATCCTATTTTTAAGGAAAATAATATTTTCTCAAGGTTAAATCCTATTTTTAAGGAAGATAATATTCCAAATTTTGTATCTATCTTTGTAATTTAACTAAAAAAAATTATAGAAAAAATATGATAAATACAATAAAACAATTACTATATATGAATCTATGCATAAACTATATAAGAACAAAAAAAAAGATAAATATTATAGATGAATTTATTCATAAAAATAGGATAATATTCTAAATTTTGTATCCTTCATTGTAATTTCACTAAAAAATTAAGAAAGAGTATAGAAAGAATAAAATAATTAAAATAAAAAGATTATATATTAATATATGCATAAAAATAGGAACGAAAGAAAACCAATAAAAAATTATACAAAAAAGATAAATACACGTATAAAATAAATTTAATAACAATATATTAAAAGAAACTACAGCTAAAAATCATAATTGGTCCTCAACTATTTTCATAATATTTCAAACATTCTGCCCTTGAATCTAATTTTACCTGTAAAGATAAAAAAAAATACAAAACATAAAAAATAGAAAAGAACATGAAATTAAATTGAATACTTATAAATCTTAAATTTTGACCATGAAATTAAATTGAAAAAATGAAAGCAACAAAAGAAAAAACATGAAATAATAACCAAATTGATACAAAACACAACAAACAAAAAAATAATAATCAGAATTCAAACACCTAAAAATATTCATAGGAGTACATACCTTTATAGAACCTCAAAGCAAAACCTGCATCCAATATAAAATATAGGCTTAAACATCATTTTCGTCCCTGTAAGTTCATAAATTTTTGGTGTTAGTCCCTGTATCTTTTTTTGTTGCAAATTAGTCCCTGCATGTGCAAATCTTTTTTATTTTAGTCCCTAAAGCTAAAATCCGCAGGAAAATATGTAGGAAAATTCGCTGGTTTCATGCAGATTTTCCTGCGGATTTTAGTTTTAAGGGACTAAAACCAAAAGATTTGAACATATAGGGACTAATTGCAACAAAAAAAGATACACGGACTAAAACCAAAAAATCGCGAACTTACAGGGACGAAAATGATGATTAAGCCTAAAATATATGAAACTTAAGAAAAATAAAACCCAATTTTTTTTCTTAAATGGAAGAATCAGAATTAATATCAAACACTACAAACAACAACAAAAAGATGGAATCCATACCTTTAGGAATCCATACCCATTGGAATAAAAATCAAATTAAAAAAGAATAGAGAATTAATATGGAATACTACAATCCATACCTTTATAGAACACCAAAGTCAAATCTGCATCAAATAAAAAAAATGTAAATAGTTGCGAAAACGTGAAAATAGATGCATAATTTAAGGCTATAATTAATGTGAAAGATACACTCTTGGTCTTGGGAGAAAGAAATAAAAAGGTTTCTATTTATCGTAAAAGATGCATAATTTAAGGCTATAGATAAAATAGATTTCATAGAGTATATCCAATAATAAAATGAAAGCCTATAATTTGGGATTAGTAGATAACAAAATTAGGGATTAGTATAAAATTATTTTATACACACATCCAATCATATATTGACACATCATCTATTGTGTTTTTAAACACATGACGTGTCACATTCATTAATTGATGTGGCAATACAGTATTTAAGATTTTATCGTAGCCGCTAATATAATATTTTTTTCACGTGTCAAAATCTAGACCATTCATATTAGGGTTAGGGTTTAGCGTACCCCTAGTTACTCTCGTTTTATTATAATAAAGATAAAGATTTATTTATTTATGCAAGCATTACGCTTCTTTTTATAAAACCTTTTTCAAAACCAAAGCGAATGCAAAACCAACAGCTTAAATAACGCTAATGAAGCTTTGGCAAGATCCCTGTGGATACGAACACATTCTAGACACCTAGAGTGTGAATTATTACTCGACGACAGACTGGTACACTTGCCAGACCGTAGTCAATACACCTAGCATTATTTACTACTAGTTATGGACCATATTAAGTTAAGACCTAATATCAATTCTATGGGCGCTCCCACTTATCCGGCCAGATTACGAGATACGTTATTAAAGTGCAAGAAAGTAAATAACAAACATAATACTGAATAACATTTATTATAAATTTGACTCAATCACATACTCCAAATATTCATAAGGGAGTTCATCTTCTCCACCACAACCTAAGGCATCTATTACAAAAGACTACATATTTAAATTACAAAAGAATTATAACCTAAACATAAAGCCTAAAGAAAACATACCTTGCTGAGTTAGTTTTCCCGTAAGGGGATAAAACTATGCCCTTAGAGCTCCTCCGAACACCTCCTTTATTGTAAGACCCAAGATTTCATTGTATAGTTGGTTTAAGGAATAGTAGGGTTTCGATGTGTTCATGAAGTGAAACATCGTGTAATTATTAGGTTTTGCTGTAATCGGGGTTGTTTTGTGCTCGTGCACTGTAATTGTACAGACTTTTGTCTTGTGATCCTGTTGCTTGAATAAGAAGTTATATGTGGTTTTAGAATAATAAGTTTTGGATTATTCTTGTTTTTGGAAAAACGTAAAATCTTATTGCGTCTGTTTTAAGTGAGGTTTCGGATGGGAGTTTTATATATCTGCGCGAGTTAGGATATATTCTGAGAATAATTTTCTAAGGTGTGGAAGAAAATTACAGTCGCGGAAAAAGATTCGGCGATAAGTTTTGGAAATGTTAAACGTTAGACGTTCTTTCCGTAGGTTTTATGTTTTGGTGAGTTTCGTTCGTCGCGGCGCGCGAGAGCTGAACGTGAGAGTGTTTCTAAGAGGAGTTGAGTGTTATCTCAAGTGGATTTGGTTTGGTTTGATCCAATGGCTAGGGTTTTGTCTTGGCATTTTGTCTTTTGATCCAATGGCCATGAGTTAGCAAGAGGCTTTGTAATAGTAAGGAGGTCATGACTTTGTGGACTTAGGAAAATCACAAACTTCACTCTCATTCTTTCTCTCTTTCACGTGAACACCATTCTAACTTTCCAACCTTCACAAATTTTCCATTCTTCACCATTTCACTCCATTTCAAGCTTTGGAGCTTAGAGGAAAGTTGTAGAGAATCACTTTCTAAAGGTAACCCTCTCTTCTCATCTCTTAGATTGGTAGACTTATGGAGTTTAGGAGTTTTTGGGTTTATGTTCTCATGAGGGTTTGTTAGGAAATGTTACTTTACATGGTTTTTGTTTCATGAATGTTGTTCATGAGGTTTAGAGGAGCATGTGTAGGCTTTGTTGTTTTTGTTTTCCATGAGTTGGTGAAAAAAATCTCATGCGAAAAGTTAGGGTTTTGGTTGGTTATGTATTGATCAATAACATGTGGTTAAGTTGTAAGGTTTTGAAAAGAAACGTTGTCTTTGAACCTTTGGGCGAAAGGGAAATGCGTTGTATGGTTTTGTTTTAGAAAATCCGATGAAAAATATTTTGTGGTTTGTGAAAATATTTCCTAAGTGTTTTTGGGTAGTGTTTTGGGGGTCAAAGTGGTTTAAAACTCTTGTGACGTGTGGTGTCGCTTTTTTACCTTGAAAACATGTTTGAAAAAGATTACCGGACGGTTGAGGCCCGTAATAAAACTTGTGCTTGGTTTTGGTTTTGATTTTGGAAATGAAAAATCAAATAACTTGCACTCGAAGCAACCAACATGCTTTCGGAAATGTGTTGCTTGCTTATGAAAATGGTTTGCTTTTATGCCTTGAAAAAGTGTTGGGAACTAATAGAATCAAACTAGGCTTGGGTTGGAAAAAGGAGGTGTGAGTTGCTGTCTTTTGCTGTCATGACATGTGCAACTCGCTGAGCGAGTGGTTACTCGCCAGGGCGAGTGCCACAGGTCATGACAACACGCCAGGGCGAGCTCCAGAGCGAGTAGGACCAGTACTCACTGCCTTCACTCGCCATCAACTCGCCAGGGCGAGCTTTGAGAGTTGAAATTTTGGATTCTGATTTCTAAACTTGGTTTTTAGCTTTCTAATCCCTTTTTATTAATTTATGGAAGTGGTTGGGATTGGAAACGAGTTTTTCGGGTACTCGGAAAGTACGTAACTTATAACGCAAGAAAACGGCCATTTTGCATTTCAAATTATTTAAGACTTTGGCCTATTGTTTTGAGTCCTAAAAATAGTGCAAATAACTCATGGGGGTTGATCAATACGGTAGTTTTTGGTATAGTATCCGAAAGAGTAGTTTTACCTTAGAAAGCCTTTGGTTTTAAGGGTTTTAGAGTCCAATTCATTAAGGATTGATTGGATATGGTTTTGATTGTATACTTTGCTTGTTTTAGGAAGCGAGTAAGTACTGTGTGATCGTGTGATAGTTGAGTGCTTGACGAGGTAAGGGCTCCACTTTATTTCGGTCTTTAAAACGGTTACGACATGTTTGGTTTGCTGTTTATGCATTGCTGTGTGCTTTGGCATGTTTGTACTTATGTATTCTCGTTACTACTAAAACTAATACTAAAAATACCATAGAAATTCCTGTCATCAACTTCCAAAGCCACAAAGTCGCACTAATATACGTACCGGGCGTTTGACTGTGTGGCTTCGCCAAATCCTTCTGGATTTATTTTGAGTTGGTGTATGTCTGTGTGACTTCGCCTGGTGTTTGTCTGTGTGACTTCACCTGCCTTGTGTGGCATTTTTAGTGCGGGTACGTATATTTCTGTGTGGCTTTGCCTACCCACGACTCTTCGAGGAGAGGTTAATTTCCGGAAAATCATGCATGTGACGAACCAGTAATCGGTTGTCACACCCATTGTAGAAGTCTGCATTAGGATTGGTGTTTTATTTATATAAACCCGTTGGTGGGAATTAATTTTGAGATTACGAGCTTTCTCTTGTGTTTCGTGGAAATTTGTTATGTGTACATCTTTCGCACTGGTTATATATATATATATATACTTTTATTTTGTGGTGCCCCTTTCTTTCATTTGCGGGCTCATCCCACCCAGATGATGGATTAGGTCGTGGAGACGACGGTGGCTGTTCCAGGTCCCAGTGAGTGGCTGGAGTTTTAGCTTAGTTAGACTATGCGCCGGTGTAGGTTGTACACCGTGCTTTTTGTGTTTAGGCATAGGATTCTAACTTGTTTTGTTATAAGTATTTTAATACTTAGACTTGGATTGTAATTATTCAGGAATACACTTTGCTTGTCAAAGCACCTTATGGTAATGAGTTCCTTGTATATTTGAATGCCGGCTCATTAAAAGTGTTTTATGCGTAACTCTGATTATGTACAAAAAAAAAAAAATTATAGTGTCTTTTCTGGCCTTTGAAAAACGGGTTGTTACATTTATAGTAGAGAGTGTTCTACTATTTCTGAATGCATTAAACAATGAATGGAGGGCTCTATTTGTAGTTTCCGTATTGGGCCTCAGCAAGCCATCGTGCTGCGATAGGTCCATCGCAGTACGATGGGAAGATTCAGTTCAATTTTATAACTGATCATGTGCATTTCATCAGCTTGGTCGCCAAGTAATGTCATCGTGCTGCGATGAGTGCTATCTTGCTGCGATGAACAGATATTTTCCAGATTTATTTTTTCTTATTTCTTGGCCAGCAAGCAGCTTCCATCGTGGCACGATGGAATCCATCGTGCTACGATGAAATGCTCATTTTCTTCATATTTTGATGCTTTTGTTGGATTCGGTAGGTTTTTCTTCGTATTTGGGCCTGTCTTGGTCATTTTACTACTAAAACTAATACTAAAAATACCATAGAAATTCCTGTCATCAACTTCCAAAGCCACAAAGTCGTAGTAAAGACTGATAACCCCATCAAGAATGTGCTAAAAAAGCCAGACCTAGCAGGACGAATGGAAGCATGGTCGGTGGAACTGTCGGAGTTCGACATAAATTTCTCCCCAAGAGGCGCGATCAAATCACAAATATTAGCAGATTTCTTGCTAGAACTGACAGCGCCTCCAAAGGAAAGTAAAGAGCAATCTTGGACGCTATCGCTCGATGGGGCCTTCAACGTAAGAGGAAGTGGAGCAGGAGTAGTGTTAGAAGGACCAAATGGGGTCTTAATTGAACAGTCATTAAGGTTCGCTTTCAAGGCGAGCAACAACCTGGCGGAATATGAAGCTTTGCTCGTCGGTATGAAGTTAGCAAAGGAGATGGACATAACTGACCTCAAAGCCAAGAGTGATTCGCAACTAGTAATGAATCAAGTTTCAGGGGAATTTCAGACAAAGGATCCCCAATTGGTCAAATATCTAGAAAGGGTACGTAACTTGGCAAATCATTTTAATTCTTTTGAGTTAGTTTACGTCCCACGGGAACAGAATGCAAGAGCGGACTTGTTGTCGAAATTGGCAAGCACAAAGAAACCAGGGAGCAACAGAACTTTCATCCAAGAGACAATCACAAACCCCAGAATAAATGAAGAACCCATCATGATGATCATCGAAGCGAAAGATTGGCGAGCGCCAATCATAAGGTATCTCCAGAAAGACGAACTTCTAGCATGATACTCAATGTTGGGAGACAAGCTCTACAAGAGAGGATTTTCGGGACCTCTCATGCTATGTGTAAGTCAAGAGGAGGCGAAAGGAATACTGGAAGAAATACATGAAGGATCTTGTGGAAGTCATATTGGGGCGAGGGCCCAAGCAGGAAAGATACTCAGAGCAGGTTTCTATTGGCCAGAAGTACATAGGGATGCAACCAGGTATGTGAGAACATGTGACAAATGTCAAAGATTTGCAAACTTACATTACGCCCCTGGAGAACCTTTTAAGTCGTCATGTCACCCTAGCCCTTCTTCATGTGGGGGACAGACATTCTAGGGCCTTTCCCCGCATCAACTGGGCAGGCGAAATGGATCATAGTAGCAATCGACTATTTCACCAAGTGGGTAGAAGCAGAAGCCCTTTCAAGAATACCAGCAGATCAAGTCAAGAAGTTTTACTAGAGGAAAATCATTTGCAGGTTTGGGTTGCCTAAGTACATTGTATCAGACAACGGGACTCAGTTTGCAAGTGAAAAGGTAGTTCAATTCTGCAAGGACAAAGGCATTCAAAACACCTTCATATTTGTGGAACACCCACAAGCCAACGGACAGGCAGAGTTCGCCAACAAGATAATCCTGAGAGCAATCAAAAGAAGAATCACAAGCAAGGGCGAGGGCTGGGCAGCGCATCTTTTGCCAATTTTATGGTCATACCATACCACACCCCAGTCGTCAACAGGCGAAGCGCCTTTCACAATGGTGTATGGAACAGATGCAATGATCCCTGCAGAGATAAACCCTCCAAGCTGGCGTAGAGACACCCTCAAACTTCCAGAAAATTCAGAAGCATTGCAAGAAAACTTAGACCTGGTACAAGAATTAAGAGACAACGCCTACTTCAGGGAATTCGTGTCAAAACAGAGAGCAGCAAGGAGATACAACACCAGAGTCATAACAAGGAGATTCAAAGAAGGAGTCCTAGTTGTCAAAAGACCCATGGGAAAGGATAAAGGAGGAAAGTTAGCAGCAAACTGGGATGGCCCATTCAGAATCAACGAAGCATTTAAAGGAGGTGCATACAGGTTGGAGACAATGGAAGGAGAGGTTCTGCACAGAACATGGAACATGGCTAATCTCAGGTTTTATTATAGTTAACTGCCACGAGAAAAAAGAGAGGCGACGCCCAGACGTATGTCCAACAAATTTAGAAAGTCATTTTTATGATTACATTACTGCATGTTTATGATCAATTGTACTGAATTTTCATTCCACTTAATAAAAAGCGGCGGGACACTCTTTTCTCCTATGAGAATAGGAGTTTTTATTGAGGCCCACCGTTCTAAATTTTGGGTTATTGAAGAGCTGATACACATCCATACAACATGACAGAAAAAATAAAATTAAAGTTGAAATACTTTGCCTCCTCGCCTGTGTGCTTGTGATTGACAGAAAAAATAAAATTAAAGTTGAAATACTTTGCCTCCTCGCCTGTGTGCTTGTGATTGACAGTAAAAATAAAATTAAAGTTGAAATACTTTGCCTCCTCGCCTGTGTGCTTGTGATTGACAGAAAAAATAAAATTAAAGTTGAAAAACTTTGCCTCCTCGCCTGTGTGTTTGTGATTGACAGAAAAAGAAAAAATGAGGTTGAAATACCAAGGCGTTATCCTTAAATCTTACGAGTTGGAAACGTCCAAAAAAGAAAAAATGAGGTTGAAATACCAAGGCGTTATCCTTAAATCTTACGAGTTGGAAACGTCCAAAAAAGAAAAAATGAGGTTGAAATACCAAGGCGTTATCCTTAAATCTTACGAGTTGGAAACGTCCAAAAAAGAAAAATGCAAGACAAAAGAACATAGTGCAACGTCACGAACAAGACGCGCCAAAAACAAACAAAATGCTATAAATAGCAATTAAAGGTAACTCTATGCATTAATTTTATCATTAACAGATTTTTGTTTAATGTAGACAGATTATCAAGATGTCATAAAAGACATGAGACGAGTCGCCCTAGGGGCGATAAAGACAAGTATAAACTCATTCAGAATCAAAGATTTCATTCATTGAAGCGAGGATACAAATTCATAGAAAACTACATCAAACTCAAATAAAAATTTAAAGAAAACTACGTTAAAATCCTAGAGCTATCTTGGATTCCACAGTTCCTGGCATTATATTTCCACTTTTGTCTGACTCAGCCAAGGAATTCTGATGATCCATCGTCTTCGCCGGGGAGAGCAACCCATCATTTGGAACTCTTCGCCTTTAAAGAATTGGGCGGGTTCTTCTGCGACTCCACGGTAACACGGGATCCTTCTTCTTCTCCAGACCCAGATTCATAAGGGTACGACTCCTCAGGAACATAGGATTATAAGTCTTCAAAAACTCGGCGTAGTCCTCATCAGTTTCAACAAAACTCGAGGAATCCGATGAATCAGGGATATCCTCCGCCTTAACCCTTTTGGTATCATTGGTACGCCTAGACCTAGAAGTGGATACTTCAAGTTTCTTCTTTCCCTTCTGGGATTTCGACCTCTCAACAACACTCTTCTTGGTGTTCTTCCTATCCATCTTAAATTGTTTAAGCGAAGATAAAAGAATGGAAGGAAGGAAGAACGAATTTTTATAGACAGAAATTGTGAAAAGAAGATACGAGAATTTAAGAAAAAGAGATCGCGTATATATAAGCAGAAGTTGTTTTTTTTTTTGACAAAATATATAAGCAGAAGTTATGAAAAACCTAAACGTGGATAACGGCAGTCCGCAATAAAGGCAAAAACAGTTACAACCACCACATTAAAAGGGCATTGGCCAGTGTTTAGGCGGTTACGAAAAACTAGGTTGACTCATCAGAAGGAAAGTTTGATGTAACAACCCATTTTTCAAGAGCCAGAAAAGTCAATATTTTTTTTTTTCAACTAACACTCAGAGTGCGCATAGAATATTTTTCAATGAGCCGACATTCAAATATACAAAAGAACTCATTACCATAAGGTGCTTCGACAAGCAAAGTGTATTCCTGAATAATTACAATCCAAGTCTAAGTATTCAATTACTTACAACAGAACAAGTTAGAATCCTATGCCTAAACCTAAAAACACGGTGCACAAAACACACCCGCGCATAGTCTAACTATACTCAGCTTCAACACGAGCCCACTATGGCCTAGAACTGCCAACGTCGTCACCACGACCTAACCCATCATCTGGGTGGGATGAGCCCGCAAATGAAAGAAAGGGTCACCACAAAATAAAAGGTATATATATATATAACCGGTGCGAGAGAGTTTACAAATACCAAACATACAAATACCAACATAGAAAGCTCTTTAAACACATAGTCATTCCCACCAACGGGCTCATATAAGCAATGCACACATAGCCTATCAATGCAGACTCTAAATGATTGTGATCACCCTAGCCGGGTCTTTTTCACATGCATGGATTCCGGAATCAACCTCTCTATAGAAGGCGTAGGTCTCAGGTGGGATAACACCTCCTACTATTGGTGGGATAACACCAGGTAGAGTCACACAGACAATACCAAAACAATCACGGAGGGATAACACCGGGTGAGTCACACAGACAACCACCAACTCAATAAAATCCAGTAGGATTTGGCGAAGTCACACAGTCAACGCCCGGTACGTAGGCAAAGTCACACAGACATACACCTAGGCACGCAACTATGAAATGCATGGCATATATTCTCTTTGGCATATACAGGATAGTCACACAGACAAAATCCTCGCGTAGTCCTATCTGACGCACGCATTCATATATGCTCATGCAAACATTCACATAGCCTAGAGCCTATGTACAAAGCGTCACAACATACATACATTTTCTCAATCATATGTAAATTGCACACGTATTTATAAACACGTTCTCATCAACGAGAATACATAAGTACAAACATGCCAAAGCACACAGCAATTGCACACACAGCAAAACAAAGCATGTCGTAACCGTTTTAAAGACAGAAATAAAGTGGAGCCCTTACCTTAGCAAGCTTCCGTTACTTTAATTTCGCGAAAATCTACAACACACGCTACCTAAAATAAACGTAGCGTAACATCAATAAAATACTCCTCGTTTATCTCATCGAAACGAAACTTGCTCTCAAAGCTCCAGAGGGGTCTAAAGTACTTCCTAAAGCTATCCCTCAATGATTTTAGGTTATTCTCATAGTGTTTAAAAATTCACGAAGTTAATTGTACTATTTTTATAACACGAAAATCATTTTGTTTTCAAATCATAAACTAAAACCATTTTGGATTTTTCCACTTCAAGGACTTGTCCCACACACAACAAAACCATTTGAAACACAACTAAAACTTTTCAAAAATATTTTTATGAAAAATCGAAGTTTTCTTGCGTTACAAGTTACACATTTTTTTCTTCCTAACAACCTTTCCTATACTCATTTTTCTTCAAAACTAAGATTATCCAACACATACACAATTTTCACACAATTGTGGACTTAGAAAAAATTTTGAAATTTCTCCCTCCCCACATAGAAGGCCACGGCCAAATTTTGGAAAAACACCATTCCACACAAAATTTTTCACTTCTAAAAGCATGGTAATATCCCATAATACCTAACTAGCACTTATCAAAACGATTTAGAAATTATAGAGTCGAATCGCAAATTTTCGAGAAATCTCAAATAAGGTTTTTCTTAAGGCAAGTGATCATTTTCTTTTCAAAACATCCCACAACCAATCAAACAATTAAACAATGATCATGGGAAGCTATTTGTCTCTAAACAATTTTCGAAATTCGATTCCTCGAACCCTATATGGGTGCCACGGCCATTTGAGGCAAAAAGGGCAACCCTACACATTTTTTTCATTTGAAACCCCAGTCCACATTCATTAGTTCGTAATGCTATTCGATCGTGTATCCGACTCTTTTTGAAACTCGAAATAATTTTTTTCTAAATTGTGTTCTTCGAGTCGCTCAAGAACACGAGAATAATTTTTTTCTCATTTTTCGAAACTAATTTCATATTCACCAATCCATTTTGTCATTAAGCTTGAAACTAACTTCAAAAACCAAAATCATACAACAAAATCCATGTTTATGATCTTTTCAAAAAATTTCTTGAAACCCTAACAAAAAAATTTGTGAAAACATAAACCAACCATGGGACACTTCTCATGCTTCACTCAAGTGTACTAAGAAACTCTCAAGAACACTTCTATGGAACCAAAACTAATTAAAACTAAATTCTCAAATTTTTCTCTCAAGAACATAATCATAAAACTCAAGAATTCATGAGGTTTTTCTTGGAGAATAAGGAAGAGAAGTGTTAGTTACCTTGAGGAGATGATGATTCTAGAAACTCAAAGATCCTAGCAAGCCAAAACTCAAAGCTTTGTGAAGAGGATGAAATTTTTGAATGGATGAAGAGAAAGAGAGAGTGTTTGCCGTGAGAGAGAAGGAGGGGGGGTATTTGTGATGTTTTTTTTTCCTTCCAAGTCAACAAAGCTTAAAGCTCCTTACTATGCAAAATCTCTTGGTAACTCACCACCCTTGGATCAAAAATAAAGTCCAACTTAAAACCCTAGCCTTTGGATCCAATTAACTCATGATTGCTTTTTGAACAAATATCCACTTTACGCTACTCAGCTCATCCCGTTCGCTCTCGGCGAGTCGCACCTCGCTAACGGACGGAAATCTCAAAAATATAAAATCTAACCAATAAACGTCCGTCGTAAACCGTTTCCAAATATTATCGCTGAACTTTATTCTCCGACTGTAATTTTCTTCCATACCTTAGAAAATTAATCTCAGGACATATCCTAACTCGCGCAGATATATAAAACTTCCACCCGAAACCTCACTTAAAACAGACGCAGTAAGATTTTCCATCAGCGGGTAAAATCATACTCGTTTTTCCAAAAACAAGAATAATCCAAAACTCGTCATTCTGACTTCACAGAAATCTCCTCATACTTAAAAGAAGACTACAACCCAAAAGTCTGTGCCTTTCCAGCGCACGAGCACAAAACAGGCTCCATTTCAGCAAAAATTCCATTAATGCGACGATACTCACAAGACCGCTCCACCAAAAACCCTAAAAACTTAGCCGACACTAAAGTTCTTTAGAAAAACTGTACAGTGGAAATCTTGGGTCTTACATTACTACCCTCCAAAAAGAAGTTTCGTCCTCGAAACTAAAGTTAAGGATAACGACTCAACCAGTCATTACCCTCACCAACACAACAAAATCCCTCAGGATTAGGTGCAGCCACACAGATGCTAACACCAACACACTGGCACAACCGTGCACCAACCACAACTCTCAACGAGTTCACCACTCAAAAATTAACCTCCCAACAGAGGTTCACAACCTCTAGTTCCCAAAAATCCTCGTGCCCACAAACAAAAATTTCCAAAGTCACCTCTTTCGCCTCCGCGACATAGCCAATTTCCCTAGGTTCACGCGAAGCAGTTACTGGCTACCCTCCAAAAAGAAACACTGAAGTTCTCTGTGCATCACCAAAGCTAGCAAAACTAGTCAATTCCAATCAACACGATTCTCGTCTACCATCAACAATAAATTAAGGACGGCCAGTCCCTCAATTTGTCAATAGACAGTCGACAATCTTGATGGTGGTTTAGACCATCTTTACCCAACTTAAGTGATACTTCATTCCGCTTATGCTCAAGGTCCTCCGAGGGACAATGGTCCAACACTTCCTTCGAGGTTTTCCCACACGTTTCCCTCGATCTCTTACGAATACGAGGTCGAAGTCGTAAGACACAACACTCAAAACACATCGTTCAAGCTCTCATGATTCCACTCATGAAACATCCGTTGAACATCATTCAATAGTAATACAATGCCACCACGGCAGGTACCACCAAAACCATTACATTCCGAACAAGTTATCTTCTCTATAGAAGAATTTTCCACTCTACCAATATCCATAAGTCCCCAACTCAGTGAATACGCCGAACCGTCTACTCACATACGAATCTCTTTCCAACCACGACTTAAATAATATCATCCCAACCTCCGGTTGGTGATTACAACTCCTCATAGTCTTAACACTTGCCAAACTATACCATCTACTTCTCTTGGACTCCTTTTATCCAAATCCCCAATTCCCCAGAATCGGCTTCTTATGCGTTCATTTTACTTCCAAACGACACTTAGATAAATCCCGCGTGCCTTAAACAAAACGCTTATCCTCGTCGACGGCCATCGTCGGCGCACATCCTCTTTACAACGTATTCTCATTCTATTCCTGAACTCTCCTGAGTTCCTTTTTCTCTTACAATAACATCCTCTCTTACTCAAAAGAGCTTGTCACCCTGACCATTCTTAATTATTCCCAACATCACCCTTTCTGTCGAGATACCTACTTCCAAAATAAATCTTAAGGTACTCATCACATCACTATTGTTCCACTGTCCATGTAGACCATATCCGTATTCCTTTACTTACTCAATACAGATTTCCATTAGGCTACGTCTCTCTTCATTGTAACCACTACCATGAATCGAAGCTCTACCAGCTTCCACCAAACTTTGCTACTAGACAATTGCTTACCCTTTATTATTACCGCATACAACACATGCACTGCCATGACATCCATTCCGGTGGTGCTTTCGAATCCTTAATATACACGCACAATCATAATTTTCCAAATTATGGGGGAGGGAATTTCCATTCGCCAATCCTCCATTGACATAAGCCACATTCTCATGTGCTTCTCTCTTACTCATTCTCAACACGGCTTTCCAATGGCTAACATCCTCTGCGACTAATCTCATCGATCTACTAATTTGCAATTTTTCAGTTCAACAACAACCTAAAGTTGGTTCCCAAACCACCATGACCAATAACTTGTTAAATCAAAACAACATCTTTAATTCGCCGTACTCAACCCAAATATTTTCGTTCCACATCAACTTGTGTCCAATCAAGCACACTCTTCTCCGTTCGTTTGGTCCCTCATCACCGTGAATATTCTAAAGTTATAAAGTATGTTCCCTCCGGGGAATCAATTTCCAGATCTCAAGTTCCAGCTAATATTGCTCTTACATCTAGTCACTCATCGTTTTCTTATTCACTTCTAACTTTTACTAACGATCATCTATTGTACTCTTCATAATCGAACGCTCCAATAAATTAATTCATCAAGTTCCTATTAAGTATTTCTCTATGCATAACTATCTCTAGTCTTACCATCGTCATGTCACTATAATTTACTTTCAAATCAACATACCTTACTCATACATCGAGCCATGAAACACTTATCTCAAATCTTAATGCTTGGCCTATCAAGACAGCTACCAACGCACAACACTTTGCTATGATGTTTATCCTTAGTACGTTCGATATCCAAATCAAACTCTTGAATCTAATCTTCAAGAACTCTAAAAACTCATCGTACCATCCATTTAATCCTAATACACAATAAAAGTCCTTCCAACTATCGACTTTCATTGTCTTAGTATTCTTACTAACGAACTCCTTTTCTACTCAACCACGACATTCTTAGAAAATATCCAAAAATTCTCGTCCATAACTTGAAGTTATTCAAATCTTGCCTACCTCAACTCTCATGGTATCATAAATTCAAGCTGCTACTTAGTCCTTCAACCATTTTGGTTGATCAAAATCATTAACTTATATGCACATCCACACAGGATCTCTACTCAATCTTGACTAATCTTTTCAAACTACTCAATAAGTTTACTTTCTCTTATGGTTTACCTGCCAATAGTTAACAATTCTAGCTTACACTGCTACAATTATCTGGACATTTCCATCTTAAACACCTCTATTATCACTTATCAGTGATATGCAACTCACTTTCAAAGGTTGAACTCCTCGTTCTTTACCTGAATATCTCTCCACATCCATCTTTATTTAACAATCGATTACCTATCGTTGTATCTCACACCGACATCTATACTTACTATCTCCCGAACTATGTATAGATTGTCACATATCAACGTGATACTTGGTCTCCTACCTTCAATCATCACAAGATTCATCCTTACTAATCTTAGTTTCGAATCTAATTATCTCACATACTTGAATTAAACACTTATGGTACCCATCGTTCGCATAAATGTCGTATAACACCACCATGTTTCCTCACTCTGGACGTACAACGTCCTTTAATTCCAATTCAAGTTGCCTCAATTATTATCCAACTGACATATCTGCATGCTCCACCATTCTACAATGGTTGCATCCTCTTGACAACTGAACGACTTCATCAAGTCTCGTCTGAACTCACTAGACGGATATTCAATATCTTCTCCAAAAGGTATCCCAATCTGATCCTTACTTGCAATCCTTTATCAGTCGACGTCCACACGTCCGTACTCAACACCTCCGGGTGACAACGACCCATGCCACTTCCAAGAATCCCTTGTGGTTCTCGTTCGCCTCAAGTCCATCCTCCTCGGACCACTCTGTCTAAGGAATTCAGAGACACTCATCGACTAAATTCGACCAAGGCTCGGGGTTTCACAATTCCACTTACTGAAGCCTCACTCCCTGCATTACTTCAGTAAGACACAAACCAGTGTCTAAGCATATCTCATGCTAGACTCAAAACAACCAACCACATAACCCACAACACAACAAAAACAACCGCTAGAACTAACACAACTCTAGCCATGTTCTAACCGACTCTGGACTAACGACTCAAGTATACACTTTCCCTTTGAAGATTTAAAGTCGTGCTCTGATACCAATTGTAACAACCCGTTTTTCAAGGGCCAGAAAAGTCAATATTTTTTTTTTTTTTTCAACTAACACTCAGAGTGCGCATAGAATATTTTTCAATGAGCCGGCATTCAAATATACAAAAGAACTCATTACCATAAGGTGCTTCGACAAGCAAAGTGTATTCCTGAATAATTACAATCCAAGTCTAAGTATTCAATTACTTACAACAGAACAAGTTAGAATCCTATGCCTAAACCCAAAAACACGGTGCACAAAACACACCCACGCATAGTCTAACTATACTCAGCTTCAACACGAGCCCACTATGGCCTAGAACTGCCAACGTCGTCACCACGACCTAACCCATCATCTGGGTGGGATGAGCCCGCAAATGAAAGAAAGGGTCACCACAAAATAAAAGGTATATATATATATATAACCGGTGCGAGAGAGTTTACAAATACCAAACATACAAATACCAACATAGAAAGCTCTTTAAACACATAGCCATTCCCACCAACGGGCTCATATAAGCAATGCACACATAGCCTATCAATGCAGACTCTAAATGATTGTGATCACCCTAGCCGGGTCTTTTTCACATGCATGGATTCCGGAATCAACCTCTCTATAGAAGGCGTAGGTCTCAGGTGGGATAACACCTCCTACTATTGGTGGGATAACACCAGGTAGAGTCACACAGACAATACCAAAACAATCACGGTGGGATAACACCGGGTGAGTCACACAGACAACCACCAACTCAATAAAATCCAGTAGGATTTGGCGAAGTCACACAGTCAACGCCCGGTACGTAGGCAAAGTCACACAGACATACACCTAGGCACGCAACTATGAAATGCATGGCATATATTCTCTTTGGCATATACAGGATAGTCACACAGACAAAATCCTCGCGTAGTCCTATCTGACGCACGCATTCATATATGCTCATGCAAACATTCACATAGCCTAGAGCCTATGTACAAAGCGTCACAACATACATACATTTTCTCAATCATATGTAAATTGCACACGTATTTATAAACACGTTCTCATCAACGAGAATACATAAGTACAAACATGCCAAAGCACACAGCAATTGCACACACAGCAAAACAAAGCATGTCGTAACCGTTTTAAAGACAGAAATAAAGTGGAGCCCTTACCTTAGCAAGCTTCCGTTACTTTAATTTCGCGAAAATCTACAACACACGCTACCTAAAATAAACGTAGCGTAACATCAATTAAATACTCCTCATTTATATCATCGAAACGAAACTTGCTCTCAAAGCTCCAGAGGGGTCTAAAGTACTTCCTAAAGCTATCCCTCAATGATTTCAGGTTATTCTCATAGTGTTTAAAAATTCACGAAGTTAATTGTACTATTTTTATAACACGAAAATCATTTTGTTTTCAAATCATAAACTAAAACCATTTTGGATTTTTCCACTTCAAGGACTTGTCCCACACACAACAAAACCATTTGAAACACAACTAAAACTTTTCAAAAATATTTTTATGAAAAATCGAAGTTTTCTTGCGTTACAAGTTACACATTTTTTTCTTCCTAACAACCTTTCCTATACTCATTTTTCTTCAAAACTAAGATTATCCAACACATACACAATTTTCACACAATTGTGGACTTAGAAAAATTTTTGGAATTTCTCCCTCCCCACATAGAAGGCCACGGCCAAATTTTGGAAAAACACTCTTCCACACAAAATTTTTCACTTCTAAAAGCATGGTAATATCCCATAATACCTAACTAGCACTTATCAAAACGATTTAGAAATTATAGAGTCGAATCGCAAATTTTCGAGAAATCTCAAATAAGGTTTTTCTTAAGGCAAGTGGTCATTTTCTTTTCAAAACATCCCACAACCAATCAAACAATTAAACAATGATCATGGGAAGCTATTTGTCTCTAAACAATTTTCGAAATTCGATTCCTCGAACCCTATATGGGTGCCACGGCCATTTGAGGCAAAAAGGGCAACCCTACACATTTTTTTCATTTGAAACCCCAGTCCACATTCATTAGTTCGTAATGCTATTCGATCGTGTATCCGACTCTTTTTTAAACTCGAAATAATTTTTTTCTAAATTGTGTTCTTCGAGTCGCTCAAGAACACGAGAATAATTTTTTTCTCATTTTTCGAAACTAATTTCATATTCACCAATCCATTTTGTCACAAAGCTTGAAACTAACTTCAAAAACCAAAATCATACAACAAAATCCAAGTTTATGATCTTTTCAAAAATTTTCTTAAAACCCTAACAAAAAAATTTGTGAAAACATAAACCAACCATGGGAAACTTCTCATGCTTCACTCAAGTGTACTAAGAAACTCTCAAGAACACTTCTATGGAACCAAAACTAATTAAAACTAAATTCTCAAATTTTTCTCTCAAGAACATAATCATAAAACTCAAGAATTCATGAGGTTTTTCTAGGAGAATAAGGAAGAGAAGTGTTAGTTACCTTGAGGAGATGATGATTCTAGAAACTCAAAGATCCTAGCAAGCCAAAACTCAAAGCTTTGTGAAGAGGATGAAATTTTTGAATGGATGAAGAGAAAGAGAGTGTTTGCCGTGAGAGAGAAGGAGGGGGGGTATTTGTGATGTTTTTTTTTCCTTCCAAGTCAACAAAGCTTAAACCTCCTTACTATGCAAAATCTCTTGGTAACTCACCACCCTTGGATCAAAAATAAAGTCCAACTTAAAACCCTAGCCTTTGGATCCAATTAACTCATGATTGCTTTCTGAACAAATATCCACTTTACGCTACTCAGCTCATCTCGTTCGCTCTCGGCGAGTCGCACCTCGCTAACGGACGGAAATCTCAAAAATATAAAATCTAACCAATAAACGTCCGTCGTAAACCGTTTCCAAATATTATCGCTGAACTTTATTCTCCGACTGTAATTTTCTTCCATACCTTAGAAAATTAATCTCAGGACATATCCTAACTCGCGCAGATATATAAAACTTCCACCCGAAACCTCACTTAAAACAGACGCAGTAAGATTTTCCATCAGCGGGTAAAATCCTACTCGTTTTTCCAAAAACAAGAATAATCCAAAACTCGTCATTCTGACTTCACAGAAATCTCCTCATACTTAAAAGAAGACTACAACCCAAAAGTCTGTGCCTTTCCAGCGCACGAGCACAAAACAGGCTCCATTTCAGCAAAAATTCCATTAATGCGACGATACTCACAAGACCGCTCCACCAAAAACCCTAAAAACTTAGCCGACACTAAAGTTCTTTAGAAAAACTGTACAGTGGAAATCTTGGGTCTTACATTTGACGGGTCAAAGGATTATTTGACGTATAGGAATCCACGCCAGCGAATCCGGGCTTAATCCTATACGACGCCTCATGGCCACTGAAATTCTGTTCTTTGGCAGGACAGATGTCGTACACAATGTCTAGGACAATATGTCTGTAGTCCAGATGTCTTAGACAATTGGTTCGGCAACTGGTTATGAGGATCACGATTTATTGCAGTACTGAAGTAAATAAAAGCAATAAAGAACACCAGTGATTTGTTAACCCAGTTCGATGCAAACCACACCTACTCTGGGGATACCAATCCAGGAAGTGAACACTACTACTCCGAATCAATACTTAGTCTTACAACCACACCAAACACCTTTTGGCAAACTTTATTATTAATCATAATCTCAGCTTGTTACTTAAAGATTCGCGCCTTATTCAAATTTGAACAAACACGCGTGCTTAATGGATAAGCATTATCTTTTAAGCTGAACTGGGTCAAGATGTCCTACCCACATGTCTTGGGACATCTTGTTCGACATGTTGCCTTAACATGCTCTGAACCCAGTGACAAGATGTTCTAGGACATCTTGTTCAACATGTTGCATCTGCACATCTTCAATATGCACAAGTGGTTTAGACTTAATTACTTTGGCATTGGTGCTTCAGTTAAGTCACTCTGACCAAGTTGTTTTAGCCTTATGATGCAGCCAATCTCAGAAGAACTACAATCTCCCCCTTTGGCAAATTATGGCTAAAACAACCACAAACCACTTTTTTGAATGTGCACTCTTCAGTCTTCAATCTTCAAATTGATCTTTGTTGATGCAATCTTCTGTTCTGAGATCTTCAGGTCTTCAAGGTCTTTGATCTTCAGAATCTTGTGTCTTTAATTTTCAAGACTTCTTCAATCTTGACTGTGTGTTGAACCTTTTCTAGTATGAGACAATCTTGTCTTCATATGATCCATTACAATAAATTTTCTAAGTTCAGGGATGAGATACCTAGTGACTTAGTGAACCAAAGTCTTGAGTTGCAGCGGAAAGAACTTAATCAGAGTGATCAAGACTCACTAGACTTTTTAGAGGTTCAATTTTAGTATTTTAATTATGCTCTGGACACACTTATTAAGCATAGCTTTTAGTTAATATTTTTTAAAGCTTGCCATATTCATCCGTAAAGCAAGAGAAGATTCTACTTGCCAAAGAGTTGTTCTTATCATCAATTATTTCTCCCCCTTTTTACCATAATTTGACAAAGGTTTAAAGGAAAATACTTCATTGATTAAAAGAGACGAAACAACTTACAAAAGTACACACTTAGTGCCGGATGTCAAAGCCTCCAATGTCTAGGACATTTGGTAGGCCACAGTAACTTACAAGAAGTAAAACGGAACTAAAGGGAAAAATACAAAAGTACTTATTTTCCTAAATTACCCAGTTGTTGTTCTTCATGCTTCTTCTTCTTCTTGCTCATCCTCAGCTTGAGCATCTCCTTCAGCAAGTTTCATGGTTAACTGTTTTATCAAGTGATCTACACAGGTTTTTCTAATAGTACTTGATTTGATAGTTTCCTCCAGCTCCTTAGATACTTGAATAAGCTCAGCCAGTACCTTGTTTAGTGAGCTTCTGTCTAGTGGAGCAGAGGTCTCAGCTGCTTCTTTGTCCTTGAAAACAATGTCTGGGACATATGGTTCAGCAAACAACTTGCGGTTGAAGGATATTGGTGGAGGTCTTTTACTCTCATATTCCTCAGGAAGCAGGTGAAGGAAAATAGTAATAGAAAAGCAGCGGAATATAAAAAATTTTCCTTTAATGATCCTTACGAATGAGCATGAGTTTGTGTTTAGGATTTTACCTCTTGTTGAAAATCCTTTTCTTTTCTTTCACGAACGGTGGCTGATCAACACTTTAATCACGAACCGGATTGATCACGAGCGTTGATGACGAAGAACAACGCCTCTAGTAGTCCACACGAACAGCAACCTTCAAAAGAGTGCTAGCTCAAAAGGATGAAGGCCTTTTGTGAGTGGAGGCAAGAAATAAGGATTAAGGTTTTTCTCTTCTTAAGATTCTCTTAAGTTTGTTTTCTCAATCACAAGGGTTCTATTTATAGAACCAATTGTCTTGTGCACCAAGACAATTACTTGTCATTGGGCTACAATCACACTAAAGCCCATTTAATTAAATAAGCTTAGTAGGAGCGCACCCCCCATGTGTCATGTACACATGAGTGCTCCCTCACCATAACAAATTATGAACCGCTTATTTAATTACCATGATACCCTTATCATATTTCCATATTTCTCTGAGGTGCACCGTACCTTACGGTGTTCCAATCTCACACTAGACTGTTCTTATGTGTGTGACCCTTGTAGGTTTCCATAACGTTGGCAATTATATTAAATCCTTTATTTAATATAATAAACAATGAGCGGTATCTAGCAACACATCATTGCTACCCAAGTTATGAGAAATTAACATGTAATCATAACATAACCTTAGTGATAATATATGCGTGTATAATTACCCCCTTGCCCTTTATGTCTATATTGAACACAAAGCATACTTGGTATCATCTTTGTCCAGTTCAATATTGGGCCCATGACATTTATCCTGTTATGCAGGATTGGCAAATTCCATCTAGGTCACTACTGTCCCTCAGCATGCTTTGTGAAGTACCCATCAACTGCCTTTATGGTTATCCTGTTACGGACAACGTTAGATCAGCAACAAAGTACTTGACTCCACATCTAGGGTACAAAGTGGTTTCAGGTCTAAGGGCGGTTTACACCATTATCACCATGAGAGTAACTTATGACACTTTGCATAACTTTGCATGTAGTACTCTCATAGCGGGTCAATCCGGTATAAATATTACTCCTAATATTTCTTATACCTATGTCAAGACTTGATAACTCCTTATCCCATGATCCATGAGATGCGATCATCAGTCTATCTTCATAATAGTCTTTATGCTTTAAGGTTGTCCCTTTTCACCTTAAAGCTCGACTATGGATACTTTAAGAATAACGTCTTTATGTTTAATGTAATCTCATGATTAAGTCACACTTAATATTAAACAGACTTTCTATTCTAGGGACTTCATTATTTTGAACGTTACAAACATAATAAAGAAATGCCTATTATTATTAATAAATAAAGCACTAAAGTATTGGCCTCTAGGGCTTACTCCAACAATCTCCCACTAGCACTAGAGCCAATCAAGCATTACCTTAATACCCATAGACCTAGTATGCCTATCACGCTTCAACTGCGCAAGAGCCTTTGTTAGTGGATTAGGAACTGTTTCCTATGTTGGTACCTTACGTATCTATCCAACTTTCTATTTCGATCTTTATCGAAATATAGAAGTGTCTAAGTATATATATAAATATATATATATATGAATCGTCGGTGAGATCTATTCTCCGTTATTGTTTGCAAGATCAAACCATTACCATCACTAATGTGATTTAATGTAATATGCAACACCGGAAATATAGCTTTAGCTCAATCATGAGCTAAACGATCCAAAATACTCCACCTCTGTAACTGAAATAAACATATTACTAAGCTATATAGCTTACAATGTCTATATTCAGGCATGATATACAATATATCAGTATGGAAACTACCATCGATATAACTTCCTTATAATGATATTTCCCACACCTACATATTTCAAGAAATGGTCCTTAGTTCCTTTTAAGGTCCTTAGGGATATTCTTGAAGATCAGTTAGTGTCCAACACTAGTCTCAATTTTGGTACTTATTCAATATGCTACAAGCATATGGTGTATCTGATTAAGTACATATTATGATGTGTATGATTAATCCATCTTCCAAAGCATATGGATTATTTTCACGTGTCTATCTCTCATCCAATGAGATATGCTATTGTCCTTTAGACAAAGACCAATCTTCTGACACATGCGATGATTTTACACATCAAGTGTCTGAACACTTCGTCAATATATGTACATAGGCTATTGCTAACTCTTTAGGAATCCTTGCCCAAATACATAGGATATTCCTAACTCTTTAGGAATTCTTGCCTAAGTATTTCATCAAGAGTTATTTCCTTAACCATGTCTCACATGTAAAAAGAAAAGGTTTTTGATGATTAATATGTCAGCCATATATAACACCAGATTAATATTATTGCTCCCACTAACCTCCTTGTGTGCACAAGATTTTATTATTTGTTCCTTTTTGAAGTTTTGTGAAAAACGAATTTATAAGAGACAAATAATTAAACTTCTGAGAATTTTGATATAATCAAAATTAGATAGCTACAAATTGTATACTTTTCTAGCATCCTTTGAATCAAGCAAAACCCTTCGTATATGTCTAGTACATATATATTAGGTCACTCCAATTAAGGAATGCAACTTTGTTGTCCATCTGCTAAAACTTGTAGTACAATATTCAGTAAATAGAATTTAAACAGATTTTAAGCTTTATGATTACAATTATGATTTCATCATAACTTGCATTATGACTTTGTGTGAAACCTTAAATGATCAATCAAATATTAAAAGGTATTCTTAATACCATCCATATTAGTGTTCAACAAGAATACTTACTTTCATCGTATGAGTCTTACTCATCTTGATGACATAACCATTATCTACATAAGGTCAGTGTATATGGATTCTGCATAAGATTTCATGGTATTTAGCCACTTCTCAGAATTTAGACCGTCTTACGATGTTTTAGAAAGTCAAAGACTCATCTTCCATGAGAATCATATCACATTGCCGAGTCATGATAAAACCATACCTTTTTAGCCATATGTGATATGTTAGACTTATCTTGGATTTGTGCAACTTTAAAACGATGGTTCTTTAACAACTTTGAAGAACCGGTTTATGTTTCCTTTTCAAACAAATATATTTTGTGGTACTTGAACTTATTCAAGTTCTATATCACTCCCACTGTTTCTTTTAGAGACACACTCCCACTAGAGGAATACTTCAAATCTAGCAACAAAACAACTTTTGTCCCAAGAGTGATATAAGACCAGTATCCCTTAGATTCTTTAGGATATTTCCACATATTTATTCTTCCAATTTTGGAATTAAATTTATCTGATAAATTTTTAGTCCAGATTTTCATAAAGACAAACTTGGTGGTCTAACCTTTATATCATATATATGGTGTCTTTATGATTACTTTAAAAAGGGAAACTATTTGTGGGTGAAGATTAATTATAAGCAAATAAATTTCTAAGAGTCAATGACATAATTAAACTATCTTATATCATGTCAAACATGATGTGATAAAATTAGTTTATTATACTCCTTTAATTAAGTATTTATTACTATGACTTATTCATATGACTTAAATGCTTTTGTCGAGTCATATCATTTTACTCCATTTATCGAACTCCTTGACAAATTCAAAGATTTTCTAATTTGTGTCACACACATATCCCAATCTAATGATTTTAATCATCAATGTAAATGAAGTAAAATATACTCAATATATCAAATAAATATGTTTAGTACTCGACATACATCTCATGTACATTGTTCAAATAGATCATGTGTCAATTTAATTTCAACAAGTAATTAACACATCAAATGTTTGTACTAAATAACAATGCTCTTGATATATACATATAAGGTCCAAATCTTATTTGGCTCTTATTACAACTGTTATAGATGTTCTTATCAAGATCATGGAGCCCTAGTCCATTACTTGATTTGGAGCACTAGTATAGAAGACTTTGCTCAAATGATGGGACCACTACTTGTCTTATCATTCAAAGCTACTTTTCATATCTTGTCAATACAAGGTATTTAATTAATACTTCTATTACCAAATAGAACTCAATAACAATTATTGTATTCTATTTCAAATTTGATTTTAAGTCATGGCATAGCTTTTATTGTCAATGAAACAACTTGTTTCATTCTAGACATAGCTTGACTTAAACTTATAGTCAATGTTCTAATTCTTTAAGCACCTCTTTAGAGATTCAACATCGTGTATCATATACCCTTGATGTAGAAATAGAAACTTTGACTTTCTATAACTAGGTGTACAAAATTGAAGTCCCACTTCATTCTTTTATTTTGACTCTTTCATGAACTATCTACGGCACTCCCATTTCAACCAATTTGAAACATCCGTTCTCCTTTGGCAACCTTTATTGTTCTATTCAAATAAGAGGAGTATAAATCTCATTTATATCATATCTCTATTATTTGACAGTGCAAATTATTTCTCATTCAATTCAACAATTTTCCGATAGATATAATAATTTTGACCATATCTATCCATTAAAATTGATTTGATTGAACCTATGACCAACTCTTTGGTCTATTTAGAAATTCTATCATACTTTGTCGTTCTTTCAAAAGAACTTGTTTTAAATGATCTCATCATTTCTTTAAAAGTATGAAATATTCTATATCTAGATGTCAACTTGATGCTTCTGACAAACATCCTTTTCCAATCTAGTTTATAGTAGGTACTTTTATAGAGTATAGTTCAATAGCTTATAGTTCTTCTTGCGTTTGAGAGCAATTCTCAATTTGTGTACCAATTCAGAAACTCTTTTCTGAGATTCTTGTCCTTCATAAGGACAATATAATTTTTATTGTATAAAGTTTTAATTACAAAGATATGTAAGATATTTGTATAATTTTTAATAAGGACTTTTATTAAAATGCTTCCACTATTTTATTCAAAACAAATGACCCTCATCATTTGATTCGGAAAATCCCGTTGGAAGATTTTCTAGTGGGTCAAGATCCATATTTCACTTTGTCTTAAGTCCGCGGTGGGCGGATTACACAAGACTTAGTTTATTTAGGTAGGAACTCCTTCCAATTGTATCTCATACAATTCTTGAATATCAATTGGGTGAATAACTCCTTATTCGAATTCATCTTATGAATTATTCCCAACCATTGCTTCTTAAACTCACATAATCACATTATATTTTTTAAGTTAAGTTTGGCCCTTGCTTTAGAAGTTGGATATTACAATTATCCCATCGCACCTTACCAATATAGAATATGCACTTCGCGGTGGGCGAACCAACATAGTTCGATACTAGTCTTGATGAGTTCTAAAACTTGGAAAGCGTAAACTTAATATCCACATATTTTATTATTAAAGAGAATGCACTCCGCGGTGGGCGAACCTACATTTTCTTTATTAATCTCTTATGTGTATTTTGAGGGATATTTAATTGTTTGATCTCACCGGCTTGTTTAACATATTAAACGCTCTCACATGCATCAACATACATACAATAATATAAGATGATATGATTATGGCCTCCTAATGCAAGTGTTCTCTCAAGCCAATGAGAGAACCCTAAACTAGCCTAACGATGATCTACTTCTCCAAGCATCATCTTCATGACTGTCCTCCTTTGTTCCTCTAATAAATCTATTATAACATTACATCAAAGAATACTCGTTTTACATACGAGGGAGTGAGATGAGAAGAGAAGTTACATCAAGAAATTTAGAGAGAGGCACGACACGCAGGCCGTATTTAAAATCGCAAATTAAAACAAAAAAAGTAAACTAAGGCCATAATCAATCATCACAAAAACATAACAATAAACAAATAATTATTGTCATTATTATTCACCCAATTAATAAAATATCATGATTGATCACTTTACGCAGAATTAACCGGGGGTTCCTTTTATTATTTAATTGATTCTGATATGTTTAAACAATTTAAACATAAGTTAATTGTTTAAACGGAAACAGTACCGAAACAATTTCGACAATGTTTTAAACGACTTTAAAACGAATTGTTGAAACAGAAACAAATTTTCAATATGTTCAAACGATTTGAACAGAAACCCGATTTTAACAGAATGTTTAAACGATTTAAACATAAACGCTGTAAGACCCAAGATTCCACTGTACAGTTTTTCCTAAGGAACTTTAGCGTCGGCTAAGTTTTAGGGTTTTTAGTAGAACGGTTTTGCGTGTATCGTCGTAAAAATGAGATTTTTGCTGAAACGGAGCCTGTTTTGTGCTCGAGCGCTGGAAAGGCACAGACTTTCGGGTCGTGATCCTCTTTTAAGTATGGGGAGATTTCTGTGAAGTCAGAATGACGAGTTTTGGATTATTCTTGTTTTTGGAAAAAACGAGTAGGAATCTTACCCGCTGTTAGGAATTTTTACGGTTTCTGAATTCCGTAGAAATTTAGATGGGAGTTTTATATATCGGCGTGAGTTAGGATATATCTTCAGATTATTGTTCGAGGGTGAGGAAGAAAACCACAGTCGGGGAAAAAGTTTTAGCGATAATTTGTAGAAATGGTTTACGACGGACTTTTATTCCGTGGATTTTCTAATTTTGCAAGTTTAGTTCGTCGCGGCGCGCGAGAGCTATGAGGCGTTAGGTGGCACGAGGAAGAAAATATCTAGATATTTGTGAGAGATTACTTGGTGGCCAAGATTGGATGAGTGGCTAGGATTAAATCTTAGAACTTTATACTATGCAATCCATTGGCTAGGAATTAATGAAGAGATCTTTAAGAAGCAAAGTCATGAGACTTTTCCATTCCTTTTTCTCCTCTCTCTCACGTGAACTCTCATCCTCCCTCTTCTTTCATTTTATTTTTCAAAGTATTGATAGAATACACATCTTCACCTTAAGAGAGATCTAGATGGAGTTAGGGGAAAAGCTTGGAATGAAAGTTGATCCTTGTAACTTTGAGGTGCTTATGAGCTAAGTTTTATGGTAAGACAAATCTTTCCCACTCTTTTTCTTTCCTTGGCCGTGGGCTTTTGTTGGATAGTAGGTTGAGATTCTAATTTTTTTTCCTTTGTAAGTATTATTAGATCCATGATGGTTAATAATTATCCATGCTAATTAGAGATAGATTTCATGTGTGAATGCAACAAGATCCATGAGAGTTAGTAGCAAGGTTTTTTTGAGAAAAATTCCAATTGATCAAGAACATGAGTAGTTGTTTAGTGATTGTGAAATTGATGTTGTTTTTGAACCTTTTAGAGAAATGGATATATGAAAAATGGTTTTGTTTTGAAAAACATGGAAATATATTTGTTGGTGTTCATGAGATTTTTTTGAGAAAACTCATGTGATTTGTGGATTATGTTTGGAAATGTTTTGTTTGATCAATTAAATGATTTTGGGATATTATAGGATGATACTATGCTTTTAAAAATGAAAATTTTTGAGTGATAGTATGTTTTCTTTGTTTTGGCCGTGGCACATAGTGTTTGTATCCATGTTCTTTTCAAAAATTTTAAGTCCTATTGGGAGGCAATGAATCATGGTTTAAAGGGAATGTCTAATGAGGTTTTGTTTGGAAATGGAAATTAGTAACTTGTGTTTTAATTAAACAAGTTAATTGGTAAAGTTTTGAAAAGTGTTATGCTTTGATTTGAAATGGTTTTGGTATAAGAGCTTGATCACTTTTGAGTTGTTTTTAAGAAGTTAGTAATGGTTTAAGTATTTTAATTATGTTTGGTTTTAGAAAACAATGTTTTTGGGGTGGTTTCATTCTGGTCGAAATTTAGAAGGGTATTCTGGTCATTTTAAAATTGTTTTCGTGTCCTAGAAAGTTAACAATTTGATCCGTCTTTTCGAGACGAAGATTTCGGTGTATGGCTCGTCTCGATTGGATAAAGAATGAGCGAGTTATGGCCATTTTATTTGAAAGGAAAAACTTGTAACTTGTGGCGCAAGTAAACTTTTATTTTTGTGAAAATTTTCAAAGAGTTTTTGGGTTGTTTTCAAATGGTTTTAGTATGTGAAAACTGATTGCCTTGGAGTTAGGAATCAAAGTGTTTCTTAGTTTGTTTTGAAACGAAACTATATTTCTTATAGCAAAAAAAGTGTATTTAACTTCATGAATTTTTAATCACTAGTGGGAGAACTCGAAAACACTATGAGAGAGTGTTAGAAAGTACCTTAGACCCCTCTAGAGTTTTGGGTTTTGGTTTCGTTTCGATAGAATACAGTGAGAGTATTTTATTGATATTACGCTGCTTATATTTTAGGAAGCGTGAATTGTAGAATTTCGCGAGAAAAGTTATCGAAAGCTTGCCGAGGTAAGGGCTCCACTTTATTTCCGTCTTTTAAAACGGTTACGACATGCTTGGTTTTGCTGTTATGCGTGTTTGTGTGTTTAGCATGTATGTGTTATGTATTCTCGTGATGAGAAAGTGTTTGCAATACGTGCGTTGTTTTACATATGATTAGAGATGTATGTATGAACATGTGGGCGAATACATATGATTGGATATGTATGTATGTTGTTGGGATGGTTTACATATGCTAGGGAGGTATGTATTTGTTGCATTAGTATACATGGGGAATCGTATGCTCATGCATTGTTAGTGCGTAGTGGCGGGAGTGGACTACGAGGTGTGGTTGCGGGAGTGGACCCACCTGATTCTTATAGGGTTGTGTTGAGTTCAATACATGGTTGCGGGAGTGGACCATGGGGTGTGATTGCGGGAGTGGATCCACCTTAATCCTTTGTGATTTTGTTGAGTCGATACATGGTTGCGGGAGTGGACCATGGGGTGTGATTGCGGGAGTGGATCCACCTTAACCTTGTGATTTCGTTGGTGTTTTAGTAGGGGTTGGACCTACAGTTCCGGAACTCATGCATTGTGGTAGCTAGGGTTAGTACCACGCATTGTAGAAGTCTGCATTAGGCTTGGTGTGCATTATATATATAAACCCGTTGGTGGGAATTGCTTTGGTGGTTAAGAGCTTTCTCTTGTGTTCGTGGAATTATTGTTATGTGTACAATCTTTCGCACCGGTTATATATATACATACTATATATTTTGTGGTGACCCTTTCTTTCATTTGCGGGCTCATCCCACCCAGATGATGGGTTAGGTCGTGGTGACGACGGTGGCTGTTCCAGGCCCCATTGAGATGTTGGAGCTTTGGCTTAGTTAGACTATGCGCCGGTGTGGGTTGTGCACCGTGCTTTTTGGGTTAGGCATAGAATTCTAACTTGTGCTGTTGTAAGTATTTGAATACTTAGACTTGGATTGTAATTATTCAGGAATACACTTTGCTTGTCGAAGCACCTTATGGTAATGAGTTCTTTTGTATATTTGAATGCCGGCTCATTTAAAATCTTTTATGCGTAACTCTGATGTGTACAAAAAAAAAAGTAATGCCTTTTCTGGCCTTTGAAAAACGGGTTGTTACATTTGGTATCAGAGCACGGCTTTAAATCTTCAAAGGGAAAGTGTATACTTGAGTCGTTAGTCCAGAGTCGGTTAGAACATAGCTAGATTAGTGTCAGTTCTAGTGTTTGTTCTGTGTCGGGTTTCGAGTTAGTAACCGTTGAATGAGATTTTCTGTTGAGACTCAGAAATGTTTGGATAATGGGAGTCCAAGAGAAGTAGATGGTATAGTTTGGCAAGTGTCAAGACTATGAGGAGTGTAATCACCAACTGGAGGTTGGGATTGTTTTATGTAAGTCGTGTTGATTGGAATTGACTAGTTTTGCTAACTTTGGTGGCGCACAAAGAGTGCTGTGTTTCTTTTGGGGTGGCGACCTCGTTGAGAGTTGCGGTTGGTACACGGTTGTGCCAGTGTGTTGGTGAGAGTATCTGTGTGACTTCACCCGGTGTTAGCATCTGTGTGGCTGCACCTAATCCTGAGGGTTTTTGTTGTGTTGGTGATGGTAATAATTAGTTGAGTTGTTACTCTTACCTTTAGTTTCGAGGACGAAACTTCTTTTTGGAGGGTAGTAATGTAAGACCCAAGATTCCACTGTACAGTTTTTCCTAAGGAACTTTAGCGTCGGCTAAGTTTTAGGGTTTTTAGTAGAACGGTTTTGCGTGTATCGTCGTAAAAATGAGATTTTTGCTGAAACGGAGCCTGTTTTGTGCTCGAGCGCTGGAAAGGCACAGACTTTCGGGTCGTGATCCTCTTTTAAGTATGGGGAGATTTCTGTGAAGTCAGAATGACGAGTTTTGGATTATTCTTGTTTTTGGAAAAAACGAGTAGGAATCTTACCCGCTGTTAGGAATTTTTACGGTTTCTGAATTCCGTAGAAATTTAGATGGGAGTTTTATATATCGGCGTGAGTTAGGATATATCTTCAGATTATTGTTCGAGGGTGAGGAAGAAAACCACAGTCGGGGAAAAAGTTTTAGCGATAATTTGTAGAAATGGTTTACGACGGACTTTTATTCCGTGGATTTTCTAATTTTGCAAGTTTAGTTCGTCGCGGCGCGCGAGAGCTATGAGGCGTTAGGTGGCACGAGGAAGAAAATATCTAGATATTTGTGAGAGATTACTTGGTGGCCATGATTGGATGAGTGGCTAGGATTAAATCTTAGAACTTTAAACTATGCAATCCATTGGCTAGGAATTAATGAAGAGATCTTTAAGAAGCAAAGTCATGAGACTTTTCCATTCCTTTTTCTCCTCTCTCTCACGTGAACTCTCATCCTCCCTCTTCTTTCATTTTATTTTTCAAAGTATTGATAGAATACACATCTTCACCTTAAGAGAGATCTAGATGGAGTTAGGGGAAAAGCTTGGAATGAAAGTTGATCCTTGTAACTTTGAGGTGCTTATGAGCTAAGTTTTATGGTAAGACAAATCTTTCCCACTCTTTTTCTTTCCTTGGCCGTGGGCTTTTGTTGGATAGTAGGTTGAGATTCTAATTTTTTTTCCTTTGTAAGTATTATTAGATCCATGATGGTTAATAATTATCCATGCTAATTAGAGATAGATTTCATGTGTGAATGCAACAAGATCCATGAGAGTTAGTAGCAAGGTTTTTTTGAGAAAAATTCCAATTGATCAAGAACATGAGTAGTTGTTTAGTGATTGTGAAATTGATGTTGTTTTTGAACCTTTTAGAGAAATGGATATATGAAAAATGGTTTTGTTTTGAAAAACATGGAAATATATTTGTTGGTGTTCATGAGATTTTTTTGAGAAAACTCATGTGATTTGTGGATTATGTTTGGAAATGTTTTGTTTGATCAATTAAATGATTTTGGGATATTATAGGATGATACTATGCTTTTAAAAATGAAAATTTTTGAGTGATAGTATGTTTTCTTTGTTTTGGCCGTGGCACATAGTGTTTGTGTCCATGTTCTTTTCAAAAATTTTAAGTCCTATTGGGAGGCAATGAATCATGGTTTAAAGGGAATGTCTAATGAGGTTTTGTTTGGAAATGGAAATTAGTAACTTGTGTTTTAATTAAACAAGTTAATTGGTAAAGTTTTGAAAAGTGTTATGCTTTGATTTGAAATGGTTTTGGTATAAGAGCTTGATCACTTTTGAGTTGTTTTTAAGAAGTTAGTAATGGTTTAAGTATTTTAATTATGTTTGGTTTTAGAAAACAATGTTTTTGGGGTGGTTTCATTCTGGTCGAAATTTAGAAGGGTATTCTGGTCATTTTAAAATTGTTTTCGTGTCCTAGAAAGTTAACAATTTGATCCGTCTTTTCGAGACGAAGATTTCGGTGTATGGCTCGTCTCGATTGGATAAAGAATGAGCGAGTTATGGCCATTTTATTTGAAAGGAAAAACTTGTAACTTGTGGCGCAAGTAAACTTTTATTTTTGTGAAAATTTTCAAAGAGTTTTTGGGTTGTTTTCAAATGGTTTTAGTATGTGAAAACTGATTGCCTTGGAGTTAGGAATCAAAGTGTTTCTTAGTTTGTTTTGAAACGAAACTATATTTCTTATAGCAAAAAAAGTGTATTTAACTTCATGAATTTTTAATCACTAGTGGGAGAACTCGAAAACACTATGAGAGAGTGTTAGAAAGTACCTTAGACCCCTCTAGAGTTTTGGGTTTTGGTTTCGTTTCGATAGAATACAGTGAGAGTATTTTATTGATATTACGCTGCTTATATTTTAGGAAGCGTGAATTGTAGAATTTCGCGAGAAAAGTTATCGAAAGCTTGCCGAGGTAAGGGCTCCACTTTATTTCCGTCTTTTAAAACGGTTACGACATGCTTGGTTTTGCTGTTATGCGTGTTTGTGTGTTTAGCATGTATGTGTTATGTATTCTCGTGATGAGAAAGTGTTTGCAATACGTGCGTTGTTTTACATATGATTAGAGATGTATGTATGAACATGTGGGCGAATACATATGATTGGATATGTATGTATGTTGTTGGGATGGTTTACATATGCTAGGGAGGTATGTATTTGTTGCATTAGTATACATGGGGAATCGTATGCTCATGCATTGTTAGTGCGTAGTGGCGGGAGTGGACTACGAGGTGTGGTTGCGGGAGTGGACCCACCTGATTCTTATAGGATTGTGTTGAGTTCAATACATGGTTGCGGGAGTGGACCATGGGGTGTGATTGCGGGAGTGGATCCACCTTAATCCTTTGTGATTTTGTTGAGTCGATACATGGTTGCGGGAGTGGACCATGGGGTGTGATTGCGGGAGTGGATCCACCTTAACCTTGTGATTTCGTTGGTGTTTTAGTAGGGGTTGGACCTACAGTTCCGGAACTCATGCATTGTGGTAGCTAGGGTTAGTACCACGCATTGTAGAAGTCTGCATTAGGCTTGGTGTGCATTATATATATAAACCCGTTGGTGGGAATTGCTTTGGTGGTTAAGAGCTTTCTCTTGTGTTCGTGGAATTATTGTTATGTGTACAATCTTTCGCACCGGTTATATATATACATACTATATATTTTGTGGTGACCCTTTCTTTCATTTGCGGGCTCATCCCACCCAGATGATGGGTTAGGTCGTGGTGACGACGGTGGCTGTTCCAGGCCCCATTGAGATGTTGGAGCTTTGGCTTAGTTAGACTATGCGCCGGTGTGGGTTGTGCACCGTGCTTTTTGGGTTAGGCATAGAATTCTAACATGTGCTGTTGTAAGTATTTGAATACTTAGACTTGGATTGTAATTATTCAGGAATACACTTTGCTTGTCGAAGCACCTTATGGTAATGAGTTCTTTTGTATATTTGAATGCCGGCTCATTTAAAATCTTTTATGCGTAACTCTGATGTGTACAAAAAAAAAAGTAATGCATTTTCTGGCCTTTGAAAAACGGGTTGTTACAAACGCGGTTTAAACAATTTAACGATTTGCGATTTAAACAATTTTAAACAGATCGCGATTTAAACAGAATGTTTAAATGATTTAAACATAAACGCGGTTTAAACAATTTAAACAGATAGCGATTTAAACAGAAACATGTTTAAATGATTTAAACAGATCAGATATGAACCTAGCCGTATTCTGTTTCCATAACAATACAACACTTGTATTGTTATGAATCCTAATACAACGATCATACATCAAAACGTTTTAGGATTGTTTGTTCATCATGGACGATCGGATATATGATGCTTCACCAGTAACGGTTCCGAAGCTCACGCTCACAATCATCCACGTTCACGCCAATCACTTAAACATTGGAATGAATGACACGATTGGTATATCACATACACCGACGTTGTATTAGAATCGCATATCCCATATATTTTTAAAAATTGATCAATCAAATTTTATTAATTCTTGTTATTATTATTATTAATACCGATTCATAATCATATTAATAAAACAGTAATAAACATCAAACCATAGATTCGTAAGTGGCTCTGATACCACTGAAGGAAAATAGTAATAGAAAAGCAGCGGAATATAAAAAAATTTCCTTTAATGATCCTTACGAATGAGCATGAGTTTGTGTTTAGGATTTTACCTCTTGTTGAAAATCCTTTTCTTTTCTTTCACGAACGGTGGCTGATCAACACTTTAATCACGAACCGGATTGATCACGAGCGTTGATGACGAAGAACAACGCCTCTAGTAGTCCACACGAACAGCAACCTTCAAAAGAGTGCTAGCTCAAAAGGATGAAGGCCTTTTGTGAGTGGAGGCAAGAAATAAGGATTAAGGTTTTTCTCTTCTTAAGATTCTCTTAAATTTGTTTTCTCAATCACAAGGGTTCTATTTATAGAACCAATTGTCTTGTGCACCAAGACAATTACTTGTCATTGGGCTACAATCACACTAAAGCCCATTTAATTAAATAAGCTTAGTAGGAGCGCACCCCCCATGTGTCATGTACACATGAGTGCTCCCTCACCATAACAAATTATGAACCGCTTATTTAATTACCATGATACCCTTATCATATTTCCATATTTCTCTGAGGTGCACCGTACCTTACGGTGTTCCAATCTCACACTAGATTGTTATTATGTGTGTGACCCTTGTAGGTTTTCGTAACGTTGGCAATTATATTAAATCCTTTATTTAATATAATAAACAATGAGCGGTATCTAGCAACACATCATTGCTACCCAAGTTCTGAGAAATTAACATGTGATCATAACATAACCTTAGTGATAATATATGCGTGTATAATTACCCCTTTGCCCTTTATGTCTATATTGAACACAAAGCATACTTGGTGTCATCTTTGTCCAGTTCAATATTGGGCCCATGACATTTATCCTGTTATGCAGGATTGGCAAATTCCATCTAGGTCACTACTGTCCCTCAGCATGCTTTGTGAAGTACCCATCAACTGCCTTTATGGTTATCCTGTTACGGACAACGTTAGATCAGCAACAAAGTACTTGACTCCACATCTAGGGTACAAAGTGGTTTCAGGTCTAAGGGCGGTTTACACCATTATCACCATGAGAGTAACTTATGACACTTTGCATAACTTTGCATGTAGTACTCTCATAGCGGGTCAATCCGGTATAAATATTACTCCTAATATTTCTTATATCTATGTCAAGACTTGATAACTCCTTATCCCATGATCTATGAGATGCGATCATCAGTCTATCTTCATAATAGTCTTTATGCTTTAAGGTTATCCCTTTTCACCTTAAAGCTCGACTATGGATACTTTAAGAATAGCGTCTTTATGTTTAATGTAATCTCATGATTAAGTCACACTTAATATTAAACAGACTTTCTATTCTAGGGACTTCATTATTTTGAACGTTACAAACATAATAAAGAAATTCCTATTATTATTAATAAATAAAGCACTAAAGTATTGGCCTCTAGGGCTTACTCCAACAGCAGGATGCTTGGGTGTTGGCTGAGAATTAACTCAGTGATCAAGCTAGGGAAAGCAATTGGTAGTTTTGTTGCGCTAGTTTCCACATGCTTCATAGTCTGTTCGAAGACATGTTTTCCAAAGTCCAATTTCTTTCCCGTTCCAATGAGGTATATGAGTTTTGCCAGATTTGGAGTTATACCTGAGCTGTGATTTCTCAGAGATGCTTGCTCCTTGTGCTCCTGGATGAGCCTCTCAATTATTTCGTCTTGTTCTCTTATTTTAGCAGTGTAATTGTCATCACTGTCTTCAATGTCTGTAAAGATTTTGAAGCTATCATCACTGCTGGTATCAAGTATCGCTGAGAATGCATTGTCTGTGACTTCATCTTCACTTTCATCCTCAGAGTCAGAGAGAATTGCAGCCAGTCCCTTTTTCTGTTTTCTGAGAAAGTTGGGACATTGTATTCTGGTATGCCCAAAACCTTCACATTCGTAGCATTGTACCTCTGTTTCTTCTTCAGAGTTAGTTTCTTCTTTTGACATGCCTTGTGCCTTGTTGTTTTGACATAGCAAATTCATTCTTTTGACATCTCAAAAGTTTGTAATGAGTTCATCAACCTTCATCGTGCTCAAGTCTTGTGATTCTTCAATAGCAGTTACCTTCATAGAGAATCTCTTAGGAAGTGATCTAAGGATCTTTCTGGCTAGTCTCTCCCCAGGTATCTTCTCTCCTAGAGCAAAGCATGAATTTGCTATGTCTCGAACTCTAGTGTTGAATTCTGAGATGGTCTCATCATCCTCCATCCTTAGATTTTCGAATTTTGAGGTGAGAAGTTGTAGCTTTGACATTCTAACCTTGGAAGTTCCTTCATGAGCAGTTTGCAGAATTTCCCAGGCTTGCTTGCCTTCTGTGCTCGTGTTGATCAGTTTGAATATGTTTTCATCAACACCATTGAAGATAGCATTGAGTGCTTTAGAGTTGCTATTGGACTCAGTGTAAGACCCAAGATTTCATTGTATAGTTGGTTTAAGGAATATTAGGGTTTCGATGTGTTCGTGTGACGAAACATCGTGTAATTATTAGATTTTGCTGTAATTGAGTCTGTTTTGTGCTCGTGCACTGTAATTGTACAGACTTTTGTCTTGTGATCCTGTTGCTTGAATAAGAAGTTATATGTGTATTCAGAATAACGAGTTTTGGATTATTCTTGTTTTTGGAAAAACGAGTAGGATTTTACCCGCGGATGGAAAATCTTACTGCGTCTGTTTTGAGTGAGGTTTCGGATGGGAGTTTTATATATCTGCGTGAGTTAGGATATATTCTGAGATTAATTTTCTAAGGTATGGAAGAAAATTACAGTCGCGGAAAAAGATTCGGCGATAAGTTTTGGAAATGTTAAACGTTAGGCGTTCTTTCCGTAGGTTTTCTGTTTTGGTGAGTTTCGTTCGTCGCGACGCGCGAGAGCTGAACGTGTGAGTGTTTCTAAGAGGTGTTGAGTTTTATCTCAAGTGGGTTTGGTTTGGTTTGATCCAATGGCTAGGGTTTTGTCTTGACATTTTGTCTTTTGATCCAATGGCCATGAGTGAGCAAGAGCAATGGCATAGTAAGGAGGTTTGTTGATTGTGGACTTAGGGAAATCACAAACTTCACTCCTTTTCTTTCTCTCTTTCACGTGAAACTCCATTCTTCTTTCTCACTTCACTAAATTTTCCATTCCTCACCATTTGTGTCCATTTCAAGCTTGGAAGCTTTGAGGGATATTGTAGAGAATCACTTTCTAAAGGTAACCCTCTCTTCTCATCTCATAGGTTGGTAGACTTATAGAGTTTAAGAGTTTTTGGGTTTATGTTCATGTGATGAAAATGTTAGGAATTGATTCTTGTTCCATGAATGTTGTTCATGAGGGTTAGTAAGCATGTATAGGCTTCGTTATGTTTGTTTTCCATGAGTTGGTGAAAAATCTCATGAGAAAAGTTAGGGTTTTGGTGTGGTTATGTATTGATCAATAACATGAGGTTAAGTTGAAAGGTTTTGAAAAGAAAAGTTGTCTTTGAACCTTTGGGCAAAAGGGAAATGCGTTGTATGGTTTTGTTTTAGAAAATCCGATGAAAAATATTTTGTGGTTTATGAAAATATTTCCTAAGTGTTTTTGGGTAGTGTTTTTGGGGTTAAAGTGGTTTAAAACTCTTGTGACATGTGGTGTTGCTTTTTACTTTGAAAACATGTTTGAAAATGATTACCGGTCGGTTGAGGCCCGTAATAAAACTTGTGCTTGGGTTTGGTTTTGATTTTTGGAAATGAAAACCAAATAACTTGCACTCGAAGCAACCAACATACTTTCGGAAATGTAATGCTTTGTTGTGAAAACGGTTGTTGGGAACCAATACTATGCGTATGTGGTGTGTTGCGTGAAAAGTTGTTTTGGGTGAAAATTGAGAAAAACAAGTTTTGCTGTTGCTGTCATAAAGAAAACCAGTTCTGTCCTGGTGTGGTCGCTTAGCGACCAGATGGTAGCTTAGCGACCGTCGGTCGCCAGAATTCGCCCTGGGCGTGGAGGTTCTGACTTGCCATCGCCAGGTGGTCGCCCAGCGACCTCTAGCGACCCCTGGGACCAAAATTTTTGTATTCTGATGTCCTAACTTGGTTTTTAACTTTCTAATCCCTTTTTATTAATTTATGGAAGTGGTTGGGATTGGAAACGAGTTTTTCGGGTACTCAAAAAGTACGTAACTTATAACGCAAGAAAACGGCCATTTTGCATTTCAAATTATTTAAGACTTTTGACAATTGTTTTGGGTCCTAAAAATAGTACAAATAACTCATGGGGGTTGATCAATACGGTAGTTTTTGGTATAGTATCCGAAAGAGTAGTTTTACCTTAGAAGACCTTTGGTTTTTGGGGTTTTAGAGCCCAATTCATTAAGGATTGATTGGACATGGTTTTGATTGAATACTTTGCTTGTTTTAGGAAGCGAGTAAGTGTTGTGTGATCGTGTGATAGTTGAGTGCTTGACGAGGTAAGGGCTCCACTTTATTTCCGTCTTTTAAAATGGTTACGACATGCTTTGTTTTGCTGTGTATGCAATTGCTGTGTGCTTTGGCATGTTTGTACTTATGTATTCTCGTTGATGAGAACGTGGTTATAAATATGTGTGCAATTTACATATGATTGAGAAAATGTATGTATGTTGTGATGCTTGTACATAGGCTTTAGGCTATGTGATTGTTTGCATGAGCATATATGAAAGCGTGCGTCAGATAGGACTACGCGAGGATTTTGTCTTGTGTGACTATCCCGTATATGCCGAAGAGAATATATGCCATGCATTTCATAGTTGCGTGCCTGGGTGTATGTCTTGTGTTACTTGCCTTCGTACCGGGCGTTTGTCTGTGCGACTTCGCCAAATCCTACTGGATTTTATTGAGTTGGTGGTTGTCTTGTGTGACTCACCCGGTGTTATCCCACCGTGATTGTTTTGGTATTGTCTTGTGTGTCTTTACCTGGTGTTATCCCACCAATAGTAGGAGGTGTTATCCCACCAGAGACCTACGCCTTCTATAGAGAGGTTGAATTCCGGAATTGAATCATGCATGTGGCGAACCAGTGATTGGTTGTCACACCCATTGTAGAAGTCTGCATTAGGCTTGGTGTGCATTATAAATATGAACCCGTTGGTGGGAATTGCTATCATGTTAAAGAGCTTTCTCTTGTGTATGTGGAAATTTGTTATGTGTACATCTTTCGCACCGGTTATATATATATATACTTTTATTTTGTGGTGACCCTTTCTTTCATTTGCGGGCTCATCCCACCCCAGATGACGATGTAGGTCGAGAGGATGGTGTTGGCAGCTCTAGGCCATAGTGAGCTTGTGTTGAAGCTTAGAGTAGTTAGACTATGCGCCGGTGTGTTTTGTGCACCGTGCTTTTGGGTTATCATAGAGTTTTCTAACTTGTTTTGAATACTTAGACTTGGACTGTAATTATTCAGGAATACACTTTGCTTGTCGAAGCACCTTTTGGTAATGAGTTCTTTTGTATATTTGAATGCCGGCTCATTTAAAATCTTTTATGCGTAACTCTGATTGTGTACAAAAAAAAAAATATAGTGCCTTTTCTGGCCTTTGAAAAACGGGTTGTTACAATTGGTATCAGAGCACGGCTTTAAATCTTCAAAGGGAAAGTGTATACTTGAGTCGTTAGTCCAGAGTCGGTTAGAACGTAACTAGTGTTGAGTTAGTTCTAGTGTTTGTTCTGTGTCGGGTTTTGAGTTAGTAACCGTTGGATGAGATTTTCTGTTGAGACTCAGAAATGTTTGGATAAGGAATCTAATCAGAATTGGTATTGTGCAGAGATAGAATGTCGCCAAGAAGGGCGAATCCAGCTCCTGTAGTACCAGAGGTTGATATAAATCAGATGGCTTATGCCATGCATACGATGGCAGCGGCTGTGACTACTCAGAGCCATGCTAAGGCGCAGTGGGATCTGGAAAAGCGCGATAGGGAAATACTTACTGCTGGGTCCAGACTACTTTCAAATTTCAACCACCAAACTCCTCCAAAGTTTAATGGGGAGGGAGGTCCGGAAACTGCTGACTTGTGGCTCCAATCTGTGGAGAGAATATTCGGGGCAATTCATTGTCCGGAAGAGGAAAAGGTAGTCTTAGCTACCTATCAGTTACTCGGGGGTTCTGAGTATTGGTGGAGGAACACCCGTATTATCATGGAGAATGGTCATGAAGCATTAAATTGGGAGAACTTCAAGAGGAGGTTTTTAGCCAAGTACCTTCCCGAGACGGCAAGGGAAAGGTATGGGGAGGAATTTCTGAGGTTGCGTCAGGGTGGCATGAATGTTGAAGCATATGCCAAGAAGTTTGAATCACTATCCCGTTTCTTCCGCTTCTTTAGGGATGGGATAGATGAGGTTTATATGTGCCGTCGTTTCCAAGATGGGCTGAGGTACGAACTGCAGGATTCGGTTGTGTCATTGGGTATCCGACAGTTCCAAGTGTTGGTGGAAAAATGTCAGGAGGTAGAGGACATGAGGAATAAGCGGGTGAACCGCCAAGGAGGGTCTAGTGCCGGAGGACCAAGTCATACCAGTGATCGTGGTTCGACTCAGAATAGTGGGAGGCAAGGGAGTAAGCCGTATAACCGTCCTCAACATAGTAAAGGACCGGGCCGATCGGCGAATCAAGTGACCCGGGGAAAATCTGATGGTGGTAAGGGGACTTGCTACAACTGTGGAGAAGCGGGGCATTTTTCAAATGAGTGCACGCAACCGAAGGGGGGAAACACTTGCTTCAATTGCAAGAAGCCGGGACACTTTGCTAGAGATTGCAGAGCCCCGAAGGCCGGGCCGTCGGCAAATGTGGCACAAGGCTCACAGGGTGCCAGACCTGCGGCAAAGGCACGTGCTTACTGTATGGGCACTGAGTTGAGTGGGCAGGCTAGCAATTCCATCCACGAGAGCTGTCACATCGCAGGTAATTCTTTAACTGCTTTGATTGACACGGGGGCAACCCACTCATTCATATCTTTGGCTTGTGCAAATCGTTTGAGTTTGAATGTTTCTGTGCTTCCGTTTGATTTGAATGTTTTGACTCCTGCTAAGGATTTGGTAGTGAATACTGCATGTTTGCATTGTTTGGTAGTAATCCAGAATAGGGATTTTCTGGTCAATTTGGTGTGTCTACCGCTCTTATCTCTCGAGATCATCCTCGGGATGGATTGGTTGTCTTATCATTATGTTATTCTAGACTGTGCTCGGAAATTGGTTTTCTTTCCCGAGCCAGGTGTGCGAAGGTACTTGTCTGCAAATCGACTTTCTGTGGTTATGTGTAATGGAGAACCGGAGATAGTTTCACTTGCTAGCCTAGGAGTGACGTCGGAGATCCGGATTGAAGAAATTCGAGTGGTTCAGGATTTCCAAGATGTGTTTCCATCGGAGATTCCAGCTTTTCCTCCGTGTAGAGAGGTGGAATTCTTTATTGATTTGCAACCGGGTACGGGTCCGATTTCGGAATCAGCTTATCGGATGGCTCCAGCTGAGTTGGTAGAGTTGAAAAGTCAGATCGAGGACTTGTTAGTTAAAGGTTTCATAAGGCCTAGTGTGTCGCCCTGGGGAGCACCGGTCTTATTGGTTAAAAAGGATGGTAAGTCTCGTCTTTGTGTGGATTATCGGAAGCTTAATAAGGTGACTATCAAGAACCGATATCCATTGCCGCGTATTGATGATTTGATGGATCAGTTGAGGGGAGCCTCAGTGTTTTCAAAGATTGACTTGAAATCTGGTTATCACCAGATAAGAGTACGAGATGAGGATATTCAGAAAACGGCGTTTAGGACGCGATATGGGCATTATGAGTTCTTAGTGATGCCGTTTGGAGTGACGAATGCACCTGCTATCTTTATGGCCTACATGAATCGGATATTCCACTCATTTTTGGACAAGTTCGTGGTGGTGTTCATTGATGACATCCTAGTGTATTCGAAGAGTGAAGAGGAACATGTAGAGCATCTTCGTCTAGTATTACAAGTTTTGAGGGAGAAAAAGTTGTATGCAAACCCGTCAAAGTGTGATTTTTGGTTGGAAGAGGTGAATTTCCTTGGCCATGTAATATCAAAAGAGGGAATAGCCGTGGATCCAGCCAAGATTGATACGGTACTTTCATGGAAGCAACCTCAAACAGTGACGGATGTGAGAAGTTTTGTTGGTTTGGCCGGTTATTACCGAAGGTTTATAGAAGGATTTGCTAAGATTGTGGCACCGATGACACAACTTACGCGGAAATATCAACCTTTTGCTTGGACAGAGAAGTGTGAATTGAGTTTCCAGTTGTTGAAAGAACGGTTGACGACTTCACCAGTCTTGGTGTTACCACAGTCGGAGGAACCGTATGAGGTTTACTGTGATGCTTCTCATCAAGGTTTGGGTTGTGTGTTGATGCAACACAAGAGGGCAGTGGCTTATGCGTCAAGACAGCTGAAAGTGCATGAAAAGAATTATCCTACGCACGATTTAGAGCTTGCGGCCGTGGTTTTTGCATTGAAGATTTGGAGACATCATCTTTATGGTTGCACTTTTGTCGTGTTTAGTGACCATAAAAGTCTCAAGTACTTGTTTGATCAGAAAGAGCTTAATATGAGGCAACGGAGATGGATGGAAACTTTGAAAGACTTCGACTTTACGTTAGAATACCATCCGGGAAAGGCTAATGTAGTAGCCGATGCTTTGAGTAGAAAGAGTGTGTCGGCATGTTCGGCGCAAATGGCTAGTCAACAAGAGTTGTTGAGAGAGTTTCGTGACTTGCACCTAGAAGTAGAGTTTGCTTTAGGGAATATGAGACTGGGTATGATTACCATCTCGAACGGTTTGTTGGAGGATATTGCAAATTGTCAAGATGACAAGTTTCTTATGGAGAAAAGAGCTTTGATTGTTCGAGGAACCAACCGAGATTTCAAGGTGGGATCGGACAACATCTTGAGGTGTCAAGGTAGAGTGTGTGTGCCCGATGCTATGAACTTGAGAAACACCATTCTAGGGGAGGCGCACAAGAGTAAACTTAGTATACATCCCGGAGCAACAAAGATGTATCGAGACCTGAGGCATGATTTCTGGTGGCCGGGTATGAAAAAGGATGTGGCTGAGTATGTGGCATCGTGTCTGACTTGTCAGAAGGCGAAGATTGAGCATCAGAGACCAGCAGGGATGCTGCAGTCGTTAGACATTCCCGAGTGGAAGTGGGATAGCATTTCTATGGATTTCATCACTGGTTTACCTAAGACCAGGAGGAAGCATGATTCCATTTGGGTGATTGTGGATCGTTTGACGAAGTCCGCTCATTTTCTACCGGTAAGGACTACAGATACAGCGGCAAGGTTGACTGATATTTATATTGCTGAGATTGTGAGGTTACATGGGATTCCGTCAAGTATAGTGTCGGATCGAGACCCAAAGTTTACTTCACACTTTTGGAAGACTTTGCATGAGGCGTTGGGGACGAAATTGAGATTGAGTTCCGCCTATCATCCTCAGACAGATGGGCAGACCGAGAGAACAAATCAATCTTTGGAAGATTTGTTGAGAGCATGTGTATTGGATGATCGTGGAAGTTGGGATGATGTGTTACCTTTGATAGAATTCACATACAACAACAGTTTCCACGCGAGTATTGGAATGGCACCATACGAGGCTTTGTATGGGAGGAGATGTCAGACTCCTTTGTGTTGGTACCAAGATGGGGAGAGTATGATAGTAGGACCGGAAATGGTACAACAGACGACGGACAAGGTCCGAAAGATAAGAGCAAGGATGAAAGTTGCTCAAGATCGCCAAAAAAGTTATGCGGATAGGCGTCGGAGGCCTTTAGAGTTTGAGGAGGGGGATCACGTATTTCTCCGAGTTACACCAACGACTGGCGTTGGAAGGGCTTTGAAAGCGAAGAAGTTGACTCCAAAGTATATAGGGCCTTATCAGATTTTGGAACGGATTGGGAAGGTAGCATACCGGATCGCGTTGCCACCGGTACTATCTTTGATTCATGACGTGTTCCATGTGTCGCAATTGCGGAAATATACACCGGATCCATCACATGTGATCACACCAGATGACATCCAGTTGAGGGATAACTTGTCATTTGAAGTTCCGCCGATCAAGATTGCGGATAGGAAGATGAAGCGTTTGAGAACGAAAGAGATACCTTTGGTGAAGGTAATATGGAACGAGGCTACAGGAGATACCACCTGGGAGCTCGAGAGTAAGATGAAAGAATTATACCCCAGTTTGTTCGACGATGTCTAAGTTTCGAGGACGAAACTTCTTTTAGGGGGGTAGTATTTTAAGACCCAAGATTTCATTGTATAGTTGGTTTAAGGAATATTAGGGTTTCGATGTGTTCGTGTGACGAAACATCGTGTAATTATTAGATTTTGCTGTAATTGAGTCTGTTTTGTGCTCGTGCACTGTAATTGTACAGACTTTTGTCTTCTGATCCTGTTGCTTGAATAAGAAGTTATATGTGTATTCAGAATAACGAGTTTTGGATTATTCTTGTTTTTGGAAAAACGAGTAGGATTTTACCCGCGGATGGAAAATCTTACTGCGTCTGTTTTGAGTGAGGTTTCGGATGGGAGTTTTATATATCTGCGTGAGTTAGGATATATTCTGAGATTAATTTTCTAAGGTATGGAAGAAAATTACAGTCGCGGAAAAAGATTCGGCGATAAGTTTTGGAAATGTTAAACGTTAGGCGTTCTTTCCGTAGGTTTTCTGTTTTGGTGAGTTTCGTTCGTCGCGACGCGCGAGAGCTGAATGTGTGAGTGTTTCTAAGAGGTGTTGAGTTTTATCTCAAGTGGGTTTGGTTTGGTTTGATCCAATGGCTAGGGTTTTGTCTTGGCATTTTGTCTTTTGATCCAATGGCCATGAGTGAGCAAGAGCAATGGCATAGTAAGGAGGTTTGTTGATTGTGGACTTAGGGAAATCACAAACTTCACTCCTTTTCTTTCTCTCTTTCACGTGAAACTCCATTCTTCTTTCTCACTTCACTAAATTTTCCATTCCTCACCATTTGTGTCCATTTCAAGCTTGGAAGCTTTGAGGGATATTGTAGAGAATCACTTTCTAAAGGTAACCCTCTCTTCTCATCTCATAGGTTGGTAGACTTATAGAGTTTAAGAGTTTTTGGGTTTATGTTCATGTGATGAAAATGTTAGGAATTGATTCTTGTTCCATGAATGTTGTTCATGAGGGTTAGTAAGCATGTATAGGCTTTGTTATGTTTGTTTTCCATGAGTTGGTGAAAAATCTCATGAGAAAAGTTAGGGTTTTGGTGTGGTTATGTATTGATCAATAACATGAGGTTAAGTTGTAAGGTTTTGATAAGAAAAGTTGTCTTTGAACCTTTGGGCAAAAGGGAAATGCGTTGTATGGTTTTGTTTTAGAAAATCCGATGAAAAATATTTTGTGGTTTATGAAAATATTTCCTAAGTGTTTTTGGGTAGTGTTTTTGGGGTCAAAGTGGTTTAAAACTCTTGTGAAATGTGGTGTTGCTTTTTACTTTGAAAACATGTTTGAAAATGATTACCGGTCGGTTGAGGCCCGTAATAAAACTTGTGCTTGGGTTTGGTTTTGATTTTTGGAAATGAAAACCAAATAACTTGCACTCGAAGCAACCAACATACTTTCGGAAATGTAATGCTTTGTTGTGAAAACGGTTGTTGGGAACCAATACTATGCGTATGTGGTGTGTTGCGTGAAAAGTTGTTTTGGGTGAAAATTGAGAAAAACAAGTTTTGTTGTTGCTGTCATGAAGAAAACCAGTTCTGTCCTGGTGTGGTCGCTTAGCGACCAGATGGTAGCTTAGCGACCGTTGGTCGCCAGAATTCGCCCTGGGCGTGGAAGTTCTGACTTGCCATCGCCAGGTGGTCGCCCAGCGACCTCTAGCGACCCCTGGGACCAAAATTTTTGTATTCTGATGTCCTAACTTGGTTTTTAACTTTCTAATCCCTTTTTATTAATTTATGGAAGTGGTTGGGATTGGAAACGAGTTTTTCGGGTACTCGAAAAGTACGTAACTTATAACGCAAGAAAACGGCCATTTTGCATTTCAAATTATTTAAGACTTTTGACAATTGTTTTGGGTCCTAAAAATAGTACAAATAACTCATGGGGGTTGATCAATACGGTAGTTTTTGGTATAGTATCCGAAAGAGTAGTTTTACCTTAGAAGACCTTTGGTTTTTGGGGTTTTAGAGCCCAATTCATTAAGGATTGATTGGATATGGTTTTGATTGAATACTTTGCTTGTTTTAGGAAGCGAGTAAGTGTTGTGTGATCGTGTGATAGGTGAGTGCTTGACGAGGTAAGGGCTCCACTTTATTTCCGTCTTTTAAAATGGTTACGACATGCTTTGTTTTGCTGTGTATGCAATTGCTGTGTGCTTTGGCATGTATGTACTTATGTATTCTCGTTGATGAGAACGTGGTTATAAATATGTGTGCAATTTACATATGATTGAGAAAATGTATGTATGTTGTGATGCTTGTACATAGGCTTTAGGCTATGTGATTGTTTGCATGAGCATATATGAAAGCGTGCGTCAGATAGGACTACGCGAGGATTTTGTCTTGTGTGACTATCCCGTATATGCCGAAGAGAATATATGCCATGCATTTCATAGTTGCGTGCCTGGGTGTATGTCTTGTGTGACTTGCCTTCGTACCGGGCGTTTGTCTGTGCGACTTCGCCAAATCCTACTAGATTTTATTGAGTTGGTGGTTGTCTTGTGTGACTCACCCGGTGTTATCCCACCGTGATTGTTTTGGTATTGTCTTGTGTGACTTTACCTGGTGTTATCCCACCAATAGTAGGAGGTGTTATCCCACCAGAGACCTACGCCTTCTATAGAGAGGTTGAATTCCGGAATTGAATCATGCATGTGGCGAACCAGTGATTGGTTGTCACACCCATTGTAGAAGTCTGCATTAGGCTTGGTGTGCATTATAAATATGAACCCGTTGGTGGGAATTGCTATCATGTTAAAGAGCTTTCTCTTGTGTATGTGGAAATTTGTTATGTGTACATCTTTCGCACCGGTTATATATATATATATACTTTTATTTTGTGGTGACCCTTTCTTTCATTTGCGGGCTCATCCCACCCCAGCTGACGATGTAGGTCGAGAGGATGGTGTTGGCAGCTCTAGGCCATAGTGAGGTTGTGTTGAAGCTTAGAGTAGTTAGACTATGCGCCGGTGTGTTTTGTGCACCGTGCTTTTGGGTTATCATAGAGTTTTCTAACTTGTTTTGAATACTTAGACTTGGACTGTAATTATTCAGGAATACACTTTGCTTGTCGAAGCACCTTTTGGTAATGAGTTCTTTTGTATATTTGAATGCCGGCTCATTTAAAATCTTTTATGCGTAACTCTGATTTTGTACAAAAAAAAAAATATAGTGCCTTTTCTGGCCTTTGAAAAACGGGTTGTTACACTCAGCCTCCTCTTCTGGGGTCCAATCTCCTTCACCTTTTAATATTGAAGAACCATTTTCTGCAGAGACTATTGGGTGATTCCAACCTGTAATAATTGCCCTCCATGCTTTTTGATCCATGGATTTGATGAAGGCAATCATTCTTGCTTTCCAATAGTCATAGTTTGATCCATCCAGAACTGGTGGTCTATTTATTGATCCTCCATTCCTGTCCATCTTGAACAAGATTTTGTCTCCCTGGAGCTCACCCAGCAGGTTAGGGTGCCTGCTCTGATGCCAATTGAAATTTTGTTCTTTGGCAGGACATATGTCGTACACAATGTCTAGGACAATATGTCTGTAGTCCAGATGTCTTAGACAACTGGTTCGACAACTGGTTATGAGGATCACGATTTATTGCAGTACTGAAGTAAATAAAAGCAATAAAGAACACCAGTGATTTGTTAACCCAGTTCGATGCAAACCACACCTACTCTGGGGAATACCAATCCAGGAAGTAAACACACTACTCCGAAGTGATGAAACTTTAAACTTTACAGTTTGAAAGACTTAGTTGAATGACAACATTCAACGACTCAAAGTTACCAAGTATCAAGAACAATACAAGGAACCACTAATGCTTTGCACAGTAGGCACAAAGCTTTGGACTCAAAATCTTCAGTTATTGTTCTAGGACATCTTGTTCAATAAGTTGGATCTGCACATCTTCAATATGCACAAGTGGTTTAGACTTAATTACTTTAGCATTGGTGCTTGACTACGGTCTGGCAAGTGCACCAGTCTGTCGTCGAGTAATAATTCACACTCTAGGTGTCTAGAATGAGTTCGTATCCACAGGGATCGTGCCGAAGCTTCACTAGCGTTATTTAAGTTTGTGATAGTTTGCATTCGCTTTGGTTTTTGAAAAGGTTTTTATAAAAATAGCGTAATGCTTTGCGGAAATATAAATGTTGAATGTATAAATAATAGATTCAAGAAATATAGAGGCTAGGTATGGTGGTTGGACTCCCTCCCTTCTTCATATTTGGCATGACCAGTGTATAACATAGTTACTTAGATTATGTTCGGCGGTGAATTATCCTTGTTGTAGTAATACCTTACTATTACACTATGTCTATTAAAGTTTCCCTACCTTAACAACTAAGGTATCTACGAGAGCCTAACCTCGATGTGTCACATACCTTAATTACTAAGTGAGTTGTTTATAAACATGCATTATAACCTTCACCAATTAACCTCTAGGTCCTAGTATCGGGTTGTTCATCTTCTAAGTGCTCAGATCACACCTAGTGCATGATTCCTCCTCTAACCGCTCAGTTCACGACTAGTTCAGGATGTTACCGTCTCTATACACCTAGCATTATTTACTACGAGTTCCGGACTAATACCGAGTCAAAACCTGATATCATTTCTATAGGCGCTCCCGCTTATCCGGCCAGATTACGAGAATACGTTATTAAAGTGCACGAAAGTAAATAACAAACACAATTACTAAATATCATTTATTATAACTTAGACTCAATCACAGACTCCAAATATTCATAGGGGAGTTCATCTTCTCCACCACAACCTAAGGCATAAATTATAAAGACTACATATTTAAATTACAAGAAATTATAACCTAAATACAAAAGCCTAAAGAAATCATACCTTGCTGAGTTAGTTTTCCCGTAAGGGGAGAAAACTATGCCCAATAGAGCTCCTCTGAACCTCTCCTTATAGTAGAGAGTGTTCTACTATTTCTGAATGAATAAAACAATGAATGGGAGGCTCTATTTATAGTTTTCGTAATGGGCCTCAGCAAGGCATCGCACCACAATGAAGCCATCGTGCTGCGATGTGAAGATTCAGTTCAATTTTATAACTGATCCTCTGCATTTCATCAGCTTGGGCGCCAAGTCATGTCATCGTGCTGCGATATACTCCATCGTGCTGCGATGCAAAGATTTTCTTCAGATTTATTTCTTCTAATTTCTTGGCGAACAAGTAGCTCTCATCGTGGCAGGATAGCACACATCGTGCTGCGATGGAATGCTGTATTTCTTCACTTTTTGGGCTTTTTCTTGTCTTTTTGCATCTTGGACTCTGTCTTGATGCTTTTTCTTGCTTTTGTAGGTTTTCCTTCGTATTTGGGCCTGTCTTGGTCATTTTACTACTAATAATAATACTAAAAATGACGTAGAAATTCCTGTCATCACAACCCCAAACTTAAACTGTTGCTTGTCCTCAAGTAACATGCTGTCAGACAAGATCGTTAGAGAAATAAGAGATAAATAAGATGATAGGAATTTCACAACCTTGCTTAATATTTCAGCAATGGTACCGCTGATTTCTTACCGCAGCGATCATGCTCAGTCCTGCTAGGCTCAGCAGACGTCAATAGTAGCAAATCGGACAAATGTCTGCAAGAGTCCATGTTCAACTTTTTCTCTCTCTCACATTTGTGTTTTTCGCTCATAATTGAAAGGGTTAACTCTCAATCATCGTACAACCTGCCATTTTACCATAGGCTTGCAAGAATTCTAAGCAATCAGTCAAATTTAATATACATGCATTATTGGAGGTCTTTTCAGGGTTATAACGTGGCTTAGGTCAAGGTAGGACATTTTTGGGAATAGTAGGCTAAACATTGGAGTTAAGTTCTACTTTGTTGTTCCTTTTTGTGTACGCAACCTTTGTTCCTTAGGGTGCCTTTTTGTGTTGGTATCGGAAAATAAGAACCGGATGTGTCTTTGTGTGGTTCTTTTCTATCACTGTTTTTGCCCTTTGGCTCTTTCTTTTGCCCTTTGGCTCTTTCTTTTGCCTTTTTGGCTTTTTCACCTTTTTTTGAAGAGACTATTTTTTAGGGAATTTTTTTTTATGTTTTCCCGTCTCTTTTTCATTTTTTTTTTCTTTTTTGTAGTGATAGTTCTCCGTATACCCACCCCAAACTTAGACGTTGCTAGTTCCATGAGCAACCCCAAACTTATTTTGTTGCCAAGACTTTGAGAACTATTACCTAACTCCAAAGAGGGTAAATCATTATTTTTCTGGTCTATAGGCTTATATCGTGGTTTGTCACCGAAACAAAAGGGATAATTATTTTTTTACGGCTCAAATTTGGTTAGCAAAGGATATAATATAATAATAAAGGGTGGCTTGAAAAGGCTCTGGGTTATAACAAACAATTGCCTCAATGCATATAATATCAAATCAACTAGTCAGCAGAGAATTAAAGCAAGTTCTAGAAAATAAACAAGTGCACGGTACTCTCATAGTAATTCGAAAGAAAAAGAAAGTGGTAATACCGTTTGGAAATATTTTGCTCAAATCCTCACATAGCTTAGGTATCTGAAAGTTGAACACTTGTCCCACAGACACCAACTTCATCACTCGTCTCTCTGTCTCCCGAACTTCGCACTTCGGAGCAATCACCTTTGGTTTCTTTATGAAGGCGTGAAATTCGGCTCATCAGAATTTATAACTTACTTCGCCGCAATCTTACCTATAACAGTGTATCATGCACTAGATAATAAACAGCAAACAGTTATTTAATTTTTTTGTAAGTTTGAATAAGGGCTGCTTACAGATGAAGATGACATGCATAATTCTAGTCATATTTTATTGATTTGAAAAACTGAAATGAAAATACTGAAATTGAAATACTTAATTGAAAATACTGAAATTAAAATACTCATCCTTGGGTTGCCTCCCAAGCAGCGCTTGTTTAGCCTCTCATTAGCTTGAGGCATTTCCTCCATTACAGAGGATAGGTTCGCATGTCTCTCTCATCTGTAGGAGCTTTCGTCTTAGCTCCTCCCTCCTTCTTGTTGCATCTTTCATACTTCTCTGGGTTCTGTCTTTCTTTGAAGGTGGCATAGCAGAGTCGTCCATCATCATCTGTTGGTACTGTTTTTATAATGGACTTCCCTTTGCCTCTTGGTGGATTTTCCTTCTTTTGTTCTTTCTCAGCTTTGACCCTGTTATTCTTTCTTTCTTCAGCAGCAGGCTTCTTCAGAGGTGGCATATTAACCCCAAACTTGGATCTTTTGGCCACTTTTCGGTATCTGCCCCATGCTTTGACCCATGTTGCTCGGACGTCCACTTCAATAGTTAACCTCTTCATTTTATCAGTGAGTTCCTCGGGTACCTCCTCTTCCTGAGCTGTCTCTATCTCTAGCTGCGCCATTTCATTCTCCAGCTCCTCTATCTCTATCTTTACTTGTACTTCTTGAGTTGGAGTCGGTGGTGTAGCTTTTCTGTCTTTCCACTCGAGCATGTAGCAGTCAACCCTCTCTGTTTTGGAAGTTTTGATAGTTCTTTCCTCTTCTCCACTCCTTAGAGTCAACTCAGCGAGCTCCACATTAATGAGTGCCCTGCTAGTTGCTAGGAATGGTCTTCCAAGAATGATCGGATGCTCTTCATCTTCCTGGATATCTAGGATCATGAAGTCTGCTGGAAATACCAGGTCTTCGACTTTCACCAAGACATCCTCGATTGTACCTGCTGAGTGAATTGTTGTTTGGTTAGCTAAAACGAGTTCACGTTCTGTACCTGCAGTTATTGTTGTGAGTTTTAACTTTTCTGCCAGAGATAATGGCATAACGTTAACACTTGAACCCACGTCACATAAGGCTCGAATTTCTGCTTCCTCAATCTGACAGAGTATGGTGACGCTTCCAGGATTTGTCTTCTTGGGTGGCAATCGTTCTTGGCTTTCCCTATATTCTTGCAGTTCTCTCATGAACTCATCGTAGGCTTCGTCTAATGTCATATTGAACAGCTTGTACCACTCTTCGTATTCTTTGATCTGTTCTTCTCTCTCTTCGTGCTCTGATTTCTTATCCTTGAGCATTTTGCATTCCTCCTTTGGATTGTCCACCGTGTTACCTGCAATATCTTTAGAAACATGAGTGCTTACCAGTTTTGAAAGTTGACCAATCTGGGTCTCAAGACTTTTTATCGTCGCCCCTTGGTTGGCTACTGTCGTCTGGATATTTTCAAAGTTAGTTTTGCTCATGCTAGCAAATTTATTGAGTAACTCTTCCAATGGAGATGGCTTCCTTGGTTGAGATGAAGCTTGAGCCTGGTTTCCTGTCTGGTCCCATCGTAAATTTGGGTGTTTGCTCCAACCTGGGTTGTAATTGTTCCCCATATAATTTACCTGCTCCTCGCTTCCTCCTGGAAAACACTGCTCATTAGGGTGATTTTCTAGGCAGAAGTCGCAAACTCCCTCTACCTGTTTAACACTAGCTTCCTTCACAGCTTTCTCTTTATCAGCAAGTTGCCTCCTTAGTGACTCGATCTCTACTTTGTAGGCAATCTCCTGGTCCACCTTAAGAATTCCAGGAGTCTTTTCAGCTCTATCATGGCTCATGTTGTATTCATTCTGGCACATCTGCTCAACCAGATCCTTAGTCTCCCCACAGGTCTTTACTTTGATGGACCCACCAGCTGAGGCATCTAGTATCATCCGGTGTTGCATTTTCATACCAGCAGTGAATAGTTGCATCTGCTCCATAGCACTAATGCTATGGTTAGGACACCTCCTCATAAGCAGTTTGAACCGTTCATAAGCCTCGCACAGCGTTTCAGATTCATGCTGTTTGAAACTTAGAATCTCTGACTTCCTTTTCTGGAATAATGTGTGTGTGAAGAATCTCTCCAGGAACTTGTCTTCAAGCTCTTTCCATGTTGCAATCGTTCCTCTTGGCAAGCATTGAAGCCAATCTTTAGCTGGACCTGTAAGAGAAAAAGCAAACAAACGCAGCTTCTTCTGGTCATCAGTAACACTTTTCGGCACCTTCTGGATCTGACATGTCTCTGAAAACTTTGCTAGATGATCCCAAGGATCATTGTTGGCACGTCCATCGAACTGTTTCTCCCGCAAACCTGTAAGAACATTGCCCTTAATATCAAAGTTAGCTGGATTTGCCGGCTGGAATCCCAGTGAGATCTGATCTGTGTCAGTCCTCTTGCAGTAGTCTCCCATTGTAATTCTTTGCTCGTCCCCCATGGCTTTGGTGGTAGGCTCTTCTTTTATCTTGAGACTGCTGGATGCTGCAAGCCTTTGTGGTTGCCTTCTTTTTCAAAGCGTTCTTTCTGGTTCAGGGTCGTACTCAAACTCCAGGATACCTGTTATCAAGCACAACAAATGAATACCTTCAGTACCACTGGAAAATTAACTGGTGAAACTATTTTTGGTTTGTCTCATGTGTCTTTGTCACTATGAAAATTCCCATGTAAGTGAGGTGGATCACAATGGATCGCTTAAATACCAAGACTTATCCTTAGCCAGAACTTTCACAGATCAAAATCCACAATCATCAACAAGATTTTTTTGATTTTTTAATTTTTTTGTATTTTTGAAATTTTTTTGACAAGCTTAAATAAATCTAGTAAGGCTTTGTAAACACAGTCCCCGACAACGGCGCCAAAAACTTGACTACGGTCTGGCAAGTGCACCAGTCTGTCGTCGAGTAATAATTCACACTCTAGGTGTCTAGAATGAGTTCGTATCCACAGGGATCTTGCCGCAGCTTTACTAGCGTATTTAAGCTTGTGATAATTTGCATTCGCTTTGGTTTTTGGAAAAAGGTTTTTATAAAATAAGCGTAATGCTTTGCAGAAATATAAATGCGGAATGTATAAATATTAGATTGAAGAAATATAGAGGCTAGGTATGGTGGTTGGACTCCCTCCCTTCTTCATATTTGGCATGACCGGTGTATAACATAGTTACTTATATTATGTTCGGCGGTGAATTTTCCTTGTTGTAGTAATACCTTACTATTACACTATGTCTATTAAAGTTTTTCTATGGTAACAACTAAGGTACCTACGAGAGCCTAACCTCGATGTGTCACATACCTTAATTACTAAGTGAGTGGTTTATAAACATGCATTATAACCTTCACCGATTAACCTTTAGGTCCTAGTATCGGGTTGTTCATCTTCTAAGTGCTCAGATCACACCTAGTGCATGATTCCTCCTCTAACCGCTCAATTCACGACTAGTTCAGGATGTTACCGTCTCTATACACCTAGCATTATTTAAACGAGTTCCGGACTAATACCGAGTCAAAACCTGATATCAATTCTATGGGCGCTGCCGCTTATCCGGCCAGATTACGAGAATACGTTATTAAAGTGCACGAAAGTAAATAACAAACACAATTACTAAATATCATTTATTATAACTTAGACTCAATCACAGACTCTAAATATTCATAGGGGAGTTCATCTTCTCCACCACAACCTAAGGCATAAATTATAAAGACTACATATTTAAATTACAAGAAATTATAACCTAAATACAAAAGCCTAAAGAAATCATACCTTGCTGAGTTAGTTTTCCCGTAAGGGGAGAAAACTATGCCCAATAGAGCTCCTCTGAACCTCTCCTTATAGTAGAGAGTGTTCTACTATTTCTGAATGAATAAAACAATGAATAGGAGGCTCTATTTATAGTTTTCATAATGGGCCTCGGCAAGGCATCGCAGCACGATAAGGCCATCGTGCTGCGATGTGAAGATTCAGTTCAATTTTATAACTGATCCTGTGCATTTCATCAGCTTGGGCGCCAAGTTACATCATCGTACTGCGTTATAGGGCATCATACTGCGATGAAAGATTTTCTCAAGATTTATTTCTTCTGATTGCTTGGCGCGCAAGGAGCTTTCATCGTGGCACGATAGCACACATCGTGCTGCGATGGAATGCTGTATTTCTTCACTTTTTGGGCTTTTTCTTGTCTTTTTGCATCTTGGACTCTGTCTTGATGCTTTTTCTTGCTTTTGTAGGTTTTCCTTCGTATTTGGGTATGTCTTGGTCATTTTACTACTAATAATAATACTAAAAATGACGTAGAAATTCCTGTCATCACTAAGTGAGTTGTTTATAAACATGCATTATAACCTTCACCAATTAACCTCTAGGTCCTAGTATCGGGTTGTTCATCTTCTAAGTGCTCAGATCACACCTAGTGCATGATTCCTCCTCTAACTCTCAGTTCACGACTAGTGCAGGATGTTACCGTCTCTATTCACCTAGCATTATTTACTACGAGTTCCGGACTAATACCGAGTCAAAACCTGATATCAATTCTATGGGCACTCCCGCTTATCCGGCCAGATTACGAGAATACGTTATTAAAGTGCACGAAAGTAAATAACAAACACAATTACTAAATATCATTTATTATAAGTTAGACTCAATCACAGACTCCAAATATTCATAGGGGAGTTCATCTTCTCCACCACAACCTAAGGCATAATTATAAAGACTACATATTTAAACTACAAGAATTTATAACCTAAATACAAAAGCCTAAAGAAACATACCTTGATGAGTTAGTTTTCCCGTAAGGGGAGAAAACGATGCCCAATAGAGCTCCTCTGAACCTCTCCTTATAGTAGAGAGTGTTCTACTATTTCTGAATGAATAAAACAATGAAAGGGAGGCTCTATTTATAGTTTTCGTAATGGGCCTCAGCAAGGCATCGCACCACGATGAAGCCATCGTGCTGCGATGTGAAGATTCAGTTCAATTTTAAAACTGATCATGTGCATTTCATCAGTTTGGGCGCCAAGTTACTCCATCGTGCTGCGATAGCACACATCGTTCTGCGATGGGCAGATTCTCTTCAGATTTATTGCTTCTGATTTCTTGGCGAACAAGCAGCTCCCATCGTGCGATGGAATGCTGATTTTCTTCACTTTTTGGGCTTTTTCTTGTCTTTTTGCATCTTGGACTCTGTCTTGATGCTTTTTCCTGTTTTTGTAGGTTTTCCTTCGTATTTGGGCCTGTCTTGGTCATTTTACTATTAATAATAATACTAAAAATACCATAGAAATTCCTGTCATCAGTGCTTCAGTTAAGTCACTCTGACTAAGTTGTTTTAGCCTTATGATGTAGCCAATTTCAGAAGAACTACTGCCACAGTGTCGCCCTTTCAACAATTTCGCAAGGAAAAACATACAAGCATTAAAAGGGACACAGTATAGCTATCGCTATTAAACCAAGACAAGATAGAAGAAATGAACATAAAGGAAATATCCATAAGATACAAAGGCCTCAGAAGGGCATAAAAATATTGTCATTACAAATTCAGCAAACCCTCGCAGGGGCGATCATCAAAACAATACAAAAAATTCAAAGGAGTACAAGAGTCAGGGAGAGGAGATGGGCTACTCTTCATGTTCCTCTCCCTCCACAGGAGCATAAGGAACTAGCCGGTTGCCATCAATCTTTAGCATGGCGTTGGCCTCGCCCAGGCGGGTATGATTAATGTCAGGGAAGAGGACCTTCACCTGCTCCAGTGCATATTTGAAACCCTCGTCATACTGGACTCCTATGTTCTCCTCCAAGCCCTCATTCTCAGACTCCCACTTCTCCTTTTCCTGCCGGAGGAAGGCTAACTCAATCAAGGCCGCCTAATTTTCTTTGGCCAAGGTGGCGATACGCTCATCCTTAGCTGTAAGGCCCTCCTGGAGAATTTTCGTCATCTTCAACGCAGCCTCATGATCCTTCTTGACCTTTGCCAACTCCTCTTCATGGGCCTTAACCAGTTTACTGACCTCCTCCTCGCAGCTTTTCTTTAGAGTCTCCACCTCGCCCGTTAACTTCTCCTTAGTGGCAGCCAGATCCTCCTCAAGAGAAGTCAAAGTTTTACCAACAAGGGCCTCTTTCTCCTTGGCCGTCGCAATCTCAGATCTCTGGCGAGCCGCCAGGGCATAGTTGAGGAGAAGCCCTTTGAGCTCATGGCCAAGAGCCATCTTCAGCAGCTCATCCGTCGAAGTACTGTGGAAACGTGAGGAGTTTCCTGCCATATCCACCATCCTTTCCAAAAACACCTCAGGGTTGAAAAGAGGATCCCAGGGCGAACTCCCTTCTTCAGTCGCCTCCACTAGAGCAGTCTCCACCGCCACGCTCTCCGTCTCCTTTTGAACCTTCTCCATCACCAGAGCATCCTTATCTTTTTTGTCCTTCCTCGCCAAAGACTTTACCCTCTTCTTGATGGGGGATTTAAGGTGACTCTCCCCCTCGCCTTCGGCAGTCTCATCGGCACCAGCAGTAGTAGAACTAGGCGCCTTGTCAGGAATAGGCACACTGACGCGCCCAGGGTCAGCTTTCCTCTTCTTCTTGTCGCCCTCAACAACCTCCAGCTGGGTGAGGACGTCTACTTTCTCTTCAGGTTGAGCCTTGTTAGCCCTAGCCTTTTCCAAGAACTTCAACCTCTGAGTAGGAGTGAGTGACGACATATCTTCTACAAGGAAACAAAAAAGGGTCAGTCACAGAATATAAGCATGAAATAGCAAACAGGAAAATAAAACATAGAAGAGAAAAGGAAATTCCATGAACAACTTACTAAGATAACGCTCAAGGACAGCAGAAGCGCCTTCTGCATCCAAAAGATCCCTAGGACTGATCTGGCTAAGAGACTCCAGATAGGTCACAGTGTCCCTCTCGAACTCACTCAATTGCTCATATATGGCGCCCACAATCAAGCTAGGGCGAAAAGTCCAGTAGAAAGGGAAAAGAGGCTCATCATCAGAGGAGTACATCACGTCCCGACATCCCTCTCCGCCACGGACGCGAACAAAGGAGTCTTTGTAGTTTTTATAGTGGAAACTATACAAACCAAATAAACCCCTATTGGGCTGACTACTCAAGGAAACAACGGAATTGGGAAACAACTTTTTTACTTGGTAGAAAGAGAAGAAGACGGCAACCGAAGGTTCAAGAATATCAAGACCAAAACAGACTAACTCAAAACATTTGATGAAAGCCCAACTGTTAGGGTGAAGTTGGGTAGGAGCGATGTTGAGAGCACATCCTTAATGAAGTTGGTATACATAGGTGAAAATCCTTAATGAAGTTGGTGTACATATAGAAAAAAGCAGGCTCGGTGGTAAGCACGGAAGTCACGTACTCGCTCTCCCCCACCGGCTCTAAGATAACCTCATCCTCATTAAAATTCCCGGAGACATCATATAACTCCCTATACTCAGCCACACTCGCTTCACTCTGATACGCTGAAGAAATTTCCATTGATATTACCTTCGATCCTACAGCAACTATGGCGAGCGACTCGTCTCTTCGTTTTCCTGTGAAAGACGAAGGAGAAATCATTACACAATCGCTACTATTTCCGCTACTACTACTACCATTATTATCGCCACTACTACTATCAAGGTCACTAGAACCAACAGAAATCCCCAAAAGTTCAGAGATATATCCATGGTAATTCAAAGAACCGTCAACCCTAGTATAGTGAGCCCGACCTTGACGTTCTAAGGGAGTGCCAACACAGGGAGTTTGATGAAATTCCCCTTCGTTAGCGTCACTAAAATCTCTCAAAATAACCATTTTCCCAGAAACCCTAGAAAAAAGTGCGATCGCGAAATGAAAAATAAAAAAGAATGAGGAAAGAAGCGGTTTATACCTGGTAATAAAAGAGCGGTTACCACTTCAAGTTATGGAGAACGTGGCTTGCTAAATTCCCGCAGACAAGGGGTAACGGTTACGAGAAACAAGGTTTTGAACTTGGGAAAATTTTAGAATCGGATAAAGTGAGAAATTTGTAAGAGGTTCAAAGTGAAAAGGAAGAAGAGGGGAACAATGTATATATAAGGAGAAGATCAACGGAAATAAAAAGAGGGGAGTTGAAACATTGCAACTTTTGAAAAACTCATCGAACAAAGGATCATATCCTGACGCGTGTCCAAAGGCGAGCACGGGTCTCGGGCTCTTAACGGTTATGCGCATAGTCGCGCCCAAGGCGAGATAAAGAATTATCAATAAGCAGAATTCTTGATAAAAGTTAAAATTTTCATTAATTAAAGATGCAAGGTTACAAGAAGACAAGAATATGACACATCAAGTACAAATTCAACAACATAAAGCAAAATTCCTAAGTACTAGAAAAGGAAAAGCTCCTTAAACTACGGTGTATGCCGCCTCAACAGCGCGAGCATGCAGTTCCTCAATCTCGCCTTTATACCTCTTGGCGACATCACAATCAAAGCTGATTTTGTGCTGGTCGTCACCCAACCTGTCTTTGTTGTCCTTGAGGCGATCCAGAGAAGAACGAACCCTGATGAGCCTAGCAACATCATACTGAATCTCCATTTGAAGATTCTGTAAGTGCACCAGTTCATCCTCATGTTTTTTATAATTGTCAAAACACATGAAAATAGGATTGAACATATTTTGGCAACATTACAAATGACTTGACAACAAAGAACTATTTTCTAAAACTTGAAAAACTGACTTTTAGGTATTTTGTATCGATACATACATTGGTGTATCGATACAAATGTCCTGAAATTACTTCTATCTGGTTTTTGGGTATTTTGTATCGATACATGCATAGTCTGTATCGATACAAAAGTGGTCTCTCAGAGGCAGAGAGTCACCTGTGTATCGAATCATGCTTGCATGTATCGATACACATGTGTATGTCCTCAAAATCCAGAGAGATGATGATGTATCGAATCATGCTTGCATGATTTGATACATATCAGTCAAGAGTTTCAAGATTCTGATATTTGTATCGATACACACCCGTGTTTGTATCGATACAAAGGTCAAAAATTTCATTTTTAACGTTGGTCAAAGCATTTGTATCGATACAAATGATCATTTGTATCGATACATGTTTGAAAAATTATGCCCAAATTTGCTCATTCTATTTTCACTTTAAATAGCAATGTGTGTGATCCTTTGTTTGTAACACAACTGAGAAAAATCTAGTGAGAACCAGTGAGAAAGCAAGAGTGCTTTGAGAGAAACACTTTGGATACAATTTGGGTGAAAAATTGGGATCAAAGTGTATCCTTCACAAGATCATCATCTTCCATCAAGTTGCAACAATTGAAGATTGAGTATGGGATCAATCCAATAGAAGTTGTACGCTTGGTCGATAACGTTCGGTACGATTCGTGGTGAATCAGAATCGTGATCGGGTTGATTTGCGAAGGAGGTTTAGTTGCTCGCTAGGGATTCCAGATTGTTCGATATCTTGAAGGATCAATCGAGAAGAATTGAAGGACTCAGCTGGACGATTGTTGCAAGGAGTTGCACGGGTAAAATCGTTGGAATCAGAGGGTGAAGATTCGTTCGTCGATTGAGGTTTAGCATAGTTTTACTTTTGAGTCAATATAGGTTTATTGGATTCATTGTAATTTGTGCACTTGTGTTCAAACTGTTTTTTTAATCAATAATACTCTCAAATAACCCGTTTGGTTATTTGGGGGGAGACGTACCCGGCCGACCGCGAGGACGACACGAAAGCCGGGGAACTCCCTAATCATCTCTTGTGTGTCGATTCGCTTTAAATTCTTACTTTACGCAATTCGATTATATTTTGAGTCAATTGAAGTTTTGTGTTCGTAAGTGTGCACAAAGGTTCAATTGCAATTATCTTGATTGTGATTGAATTTGAGTATCGAATTGTATAACTTGCTTGGGACTGTTTTTGTTAATCGATTGAATTTGGATATCTTGCATTGAGCGTTCCGATAATTTTCCTAATTCGTTCAAGGCTATACTATCTTTCCTTTGGTCAAAAGGTGCAAAGTAGACTACCGATCCGGTGGTGCTTCCGCGCATTGTTTTTAATCAAATAATTTTTAAATTGTCGTTGATTAACAAAGCCACTTATTCAACCCCCCTTCTAAGTGGTAGCATAGTAGTCTAACAAGTGGCATCAAGAGCCCGGTTCAATTTTAAACGATTAAACCGAGTAATTTGTGCCTATAACGCCCCAACTAAAAATATCTAGAATATTTAGTCAAGACATAAATAAATGGATCTGAGTACAATAAATTAAACGAGGTAAACAGAAAATAATTCTTTACATCAGTTAATAAATTTAAGGAATTCAACGGAAAAGGGATAGGAATCCAAGATATACAAATAAACTAAAACAAGGAAAGACTAAAATCGTCTAAAGTGATGATCCAAGCCCCGCTACAATCATCAGCTCCATCCTGGTCCTCGCTCCAGTTAACCTGTCTACCTAAAAAAAATTGATTTGGAGTGGGGTGAGACTACTAAGCCTCAGTGAGTCCTACTACCCTCCTAGAGGTGACTACACCGGGGATCCTAAAATCAGTCGTAACATACTAACTTAACTAACATAACATAATAGCATAATATAAAGGTGTATCACAGATTAATAACTCTTATTCATTTTAGACACAAGGACACTCTGAGGTGAGCATGTCTCAGAGGCCTGCCATATCCGTCAACCGATTCGGTCACGGCATGCAGCTCACAATAACTTATCCTAATGGATTATCCCATCGGGAGTCCATAGCGCGATATCACAAAATCGCTCATAATTGACTGAAACTAATTTAGTTCTTACTACCAATATTCCCAAACCCGGGGAGCATACAAGCCTAATAAATAACTAAGTTATACCCTAGTCATTATCTGTGATTGACATTCTGTTCGACATTATATTAATTATTTTACTGTAAGTTATCTGATTCTAACGAGGATATAAAACGAGTGTGGAAATCTTTATTTAGAAAATAGAAAACGTAGGTTAATTCTGCACAAGCTCGCTACGGCGAGTCACCAGCTCGCTATGGCGAGATTATAGGTCCTGACCTAAATCAACTCGCTGTGGCGAGCAGAAGCTCGCCATGGCGAGTTTCATCAGCCCAGAACCCAGCTCGCCATGAATACTCGCCAGCTACTCGCTGTGGCGAGTTCATGCAGAAAATACCCTGTTTTACGAAAATCATAATTTGTCAAGCATAACACCTACAATCCTCATTTTAACCAGTGCAGCAAGATAACATACATAATACAAAACAGAACGGAGGGAAATTTGGGATTTAATTCCCCTCACACAACAATTCCTAATTTTTCTTAAGTTATCATGCAAGATTTATATTAATGGGGAATCTAACTAAACTAGCCTAAAGAACCCACCTGTATGAGATTAATCTCAGAAGCTTTACTCCGATACTAATGCTCAGCAGTCACGAACTCTTCTGTACCAGACTCACTTGAAAACCCCAATTTTGTTCTTGGACAAAATGAAAGGAATGAAATTAGGAGTATTCTAAACTTGCTAAGGTTAAGGGAAATGGAGTTGTCCTAATAATAGCTGAGAGATGAATAAGAAGAATCAGAATGACTTACCAAGGCTAGAATTGATAGAACAGGGAGAAATAGTAACATGCAGTAGCTCACTGCAGTACTCGCTGTGGCGAGTGATTCTGCTCGCCCGGCGAGCGTGACAGGATTGCAGAACGAGGGTTCTGTTGTGGTCAAAATTCCATGTTTCCACAACAACCATGAGCTTCCAATCATTCCCAAGCCCGTATTTGTGAAGATAAGTACACATGCAGCAACGAATTTCAAGTTGAGGTAAGATTGAATGATTGGGTTAAAAGAGGAAAACTCATAAGTTCATGAAGAGTGAGTCTCTTACCTCTCCTTCTTGAGCTACAAAGACTTAATCCAATCAGTGGCAGATTACAGAGAGAAAAAGATCACCAAGTTTCCAAGTCCTCTCAAGGATGATGAAAGAATTGAAATTTGAGAATAGGTACAATAAAAAGGGGTTTTTGGCCAAGAGGGAAAGAAATAGGAAAAATGGAGCTTACTTGGTTCTCCAACACATGGGAATTCAGAAATTAAACTTGCATGCTTCATCAATTAGGGATTAGAAGGATTTGGAAGGGATGTTGTTGTTTGTTGGCGTGAGGAGTAGAAGAAGAAGGAATGGGTTGTTTTGTTTAATCTTGGAGGAAGCTTACTGATACAAGAAAAAATAGTAGGGTGTTGGTCTTTTAAAATGAGGGGTAGGGTCCACTTGTGCTTTGGTGAGTAATTTGGCTAAAGTGTGCTAGGAGTGGATTTAACGTGAGAGAGAGAAATGAAGGGTGGAAGTTACCAACTTGCTTAATAGTCCTTGTCTTGGTACAGCTTAAGTGTAGTTACTAGGTTTGGTCTCTTGAGAAAATAAGTCCCTTAATTCTATCTAAATTACTATAACTCCAATTAATCTTCAATAATTGACTTTATTTAATTTCCTTCTATTAATTAAGATTTGGGATGTTACAATCTACCCCCCTTAAAGAATTTCGTCCTCGAAATTCAACATTCATTCATTCCACATCAGGGCAGGTTGTTTATGTCTGCAACCAATTCTACACTTCGTCTATTCTCCAGTTAAAAGAATTCAATTCCTTGGAATAAAACTTTCATCCTTTAAAGGTTAGAGACTAAAGGTTATCCTCGCACTCTCGAAGTTCCAGTGCTGCGCACTCTGATTCAACTTCTTACTACCATTAAACTTCTTTCATTCCCAAAGGAGTTAGTTCCAGTTCCAACTGGTTTAGAGGGTCGGTATCTGGCCTGGTATTGACATTGACAAATCCAAATTCCTCAAACATGTTCATGCTTGATATGTTAGATGTACTTCTGTATCATGTGTTGTGTAATTACTACGGAATCGGTCGAGATATAAAACGAGTGGAAAATTGTCTAGACACTACTGGTTCCTCTGCCAACGAGTGGAACTCATCCGCAGAAGAACTTATAGTTATCCGATAAAATCCCACCTACAATCTCTATCTATCCCGACACGACACGTTGATCAAGTTGCACCTTTAACACGCTGACGCACTTAGGTTCAGATCATTTCTCAGGGTTACAGATCAATCTTGTTTGAAGCCCTTCACTGGTAACTAAGGTATGGAACTTGGTTAGGCTGAAACATAAGGTCCGATTTGGTAACGCTAAGGCTAATTTGAATAACTTGGCTTAAAGCGGCTGACTGAATTATCTCAACAGATCACTAAGGATAGAAAAGGGTTTCTAAGAGAGATTGACATAATACTCCAAACGCATGTTTAACTCTTACACTTATACTAACTAATTATTGGCAATTATACTAGGAAATGGGAAAGCTCAGGTTCAGGCGTTCAGGCTTCTATACTTGATCTCACGAGATTATAGGAATTGAATTTTGGAAAGTTGAATTGTTCGGGCAGAGACACATAAGGTTAACACACTGGTCCAAACTAGTTCTGAATTCAGCTGTTAAGACTACGAGAGATAGATAATTAATTTTATGGAAGAACAGATTAGTGGTTGTGAGTGCACGAAGTTTAACTGATTTGCTGATTATGAGCTAGATGAGTTCTACCGGAGTGGTTCGAAGTATGTTGATTGAAAGATCAACCGAGCGAGTAGGAAATGAAACTGAGAATATTCTTGACCTTCTCAAGAATATTTAACTTTCACAGCTAGATTTCTGTTAATAATAACTTAACAGGAAAACTGAAAACACCTAACGTGGTTATTTAAGTGTGACATTATCACCCTCAAGGTAACTAATTGGCTTCGAGAGATTTGAAAAGTTTGTACCCTAATTGAATTTAGGTACAACACGTGGTTGTCAAGCCATTAAGGCACGAGAAGAATTTGTCCAACTGAGGCGTGATTAGATGGGTTAGAGAATACACACGTCCATGGTGCTCCAAGACTCGCGAGTTTTGGATTTGAGCATTGTTCGGTTCGATGACTCTGCTGATTTAGGATCTCTAGGGAAGAATGGACAATCGAAGGTTTATCTTCTACTGGTTATACTCCTACGCTACAATTCTAATTCTTTTGTCAGTTCTCTCAGGTTAGGGCAACTATGTTCCCACTCAATGATTCTTGCTGACAATTTCACACCGGTAGGTCTAACTAATTCATATAGGCACTAAATTGGAAGGTTTAGTTATGAGGGAATGTCGGTGTTGGCTGATGCTAAAGTTAAACCTAGCTACTTGTTTCTGCATAACTAATATATACTCAAAGATTGATCTAGGTGTTTGATGTCTGCTACGGCTTGCTACTAATATTGATTTCGCACTGAGATGGTGGCTCAACATCACCTATATCTAGTATTGACATTCGAAATGATATTCTAATTGGCTGGTTACTAATCTCACCGGTCTCTTATTTTAAAGGTTCTAATAACTTATTCGGTGACTGGTCGAACTAATGTTGATTTGGATTTATCAAGTCATGTTCCTTATTATTTGGTACTATGCTAGTGGTAGAATATGGCTGGCCAAATTTAAACCTCATCCAGCTACTAATTGGTCTGTAATATTGAATTACTAACCTAGGGACAACTGATAGGAAACTCCCGAGGCACGGTTACTAATCCTACTCACTTCTTAGTTAGGTGGTCATATGTGTGAGTTTCGTTTAGTTAAAGTCAAACCGGTATTAATCTGAATCATCGGTCTCTAAACTATCTAATGGCCAGACCACTACGGACTAGCTTCGGTGACCAATTGTGCTAAAGATACTCTCGATTGCTATTACTAATCAAAACTTAACTTGTGGTGGTTCGGTGTAATTTCTGGTATTGGGCGACAAACTGGTCCTATTGATGACATCTAAAGGTGGTTATCTTAAGGGTTTACTCAGTCGGTTTTGCGATAAGAAATTATTAAGGTACAAGTGCTAAGATTTCTCTATTCGTACCGGGGTAAACAACTGGTCAGAAGTGCTGGGTTACTAGTCTATGGATACTTAACCTAACGGTCTTTAACAATCCTACTTAGATAACGGTATTGCTAGGGAAGAATTCAAGTTTGATGTGAGTCAAGGTTATACCTTTGTGGCAAGGTTCTATCTTCGGTTCAGTTTCTAACTATTCGGTGATGATGTTCTAGGGGTTTTGACTGAAAAGTTCCCAACATGTTATTAGGACTCCGATCTGTTGATCTAGTTTAGGTTTGGGTCTCTAAAGTTTGCTGGGTATACTGCTAAAGATTTGGTGTGGTTGATAAGGAAATCCCAAATGGTCGTACTAAAAGTAACTTGACTCTTAGTGGTGAGGTAGAAGTGTGCTCACGAGTTGATGGTCGAAGTAACTTAATTAAGGACATACCAGAGTAGTTCTAACAGGTGACTTGCAAAACTAATAATGTGCTTGTGCTCTAATTTGGTTTATCTAACCTAGGAAGTTTGGTTGATATCTCTATACTTGTGGGTGGTTTGAACTCAATGCGTTTTTCTCGTGTATGGTGCAGACTATAAGGATTCTAATCGTTGAACCAATTACGGCTGAATTTCTAATGGTTTCAAATCAGTCAGTGGCTTCTAATAGGAATGGTATACTCATTCTAATTTCTTATTGTCTCCGATTCCGATATTACCTTTGGGGCACTCTCTTAACAACTCATAAACGTACAGGGTAACTTAGTGTTCACGGGCGAAAATCCTAAAAGCTGGAGTGATGTGAATTATACGATAGGGTTGAGTACAGTGTATCATGATCAGAACTTCTGGATAGAAGGCAAGATAGCATTAAGGGTTAACAACAGTCTGCTAAGCGAGTGTGACAGATCTGAGAAAGGTTATTCTGTGGTTTCTAAATTTCTACTGGTACAACACTCATACTTCCCAAGCATTAACTAGATTGATTGGATGCCTATTGGTATAGATTGTTGATGACTTCCTAAACTTGGTTGGACATAGCTCCTGATAGGGTAGGGTAATTCTAGGCTTGAAAAAAAATTCACCTGACACACTGTGTCAGTGGAATACTGTTGTGCACTGCGCACTTCAGTCTTAAGGGCATACTTACTTTCCTTCAAGCTACAACCTTTACTCCTGTCTTGTGTTACGCAACTTACTCCTGTGGCACCATCTGCTACTGTTCCAAAATCCGCTTATAAGATTTTCCTTCGACGTCTGCTCCTCGCTTGTAGTTTCACTACGGATTTAACGCTGGAATTTCAGAGTTCTCTCTAGTGCTAAACCATAATACACTGCCTACCATACACAATACTGAGCTGATCAGACTCAGCACGTGATGGTTTCAGCGTAAACAGTCCAGATCCAAAGGGCCTGTATTGTTTAGGAAAGGGTTGTTCTGACTCATGGCAAGGTCCGATACTGGATCGACCTGCTCTGATACCAATTATAACGCCCCAACTAAAAATATCTAGAATATTTAGTCAAGACATAAATAAATGGATCTGAGTACAATAAATTAAACGAGGTAAACAGAAAATAATTCTTTACATCAGTTAATAAATTTAAGGAATTCAACGGAAAAGGGATAGGAATCCAAGATATACAAATAAACTAAAACAAGGAAAGACTAAAATCGTCTAAAGTGATGATCCAAGCCCCGCTCCAATCATCAGCTCCATCCTGGTCCTCGCTCCAGTTAACCTGTCTACCTAAAAAAAATTGATTTGGAGTGGGGTGAGACTACTAAGCCTCAGTGAGTCCTACTACCCTCCTAGAGGTGACTACACCGGGGATCCTAAAATCAGTCGTAACATACTAACTTAACTAACATAACATAATAGCATAATATAAAGGTGTATCACAGATTAATAACTCTTATTCATTTTAGACACAAGGACACTCTGAGGTGAGCATGTCTCAGAGGCCTGCCATATCCGTCAACCGATTCGGTCACGGCATGCAGCTCACAATAACTTATCCTAATGGATTATCCCATCGGGAGTCCATAGCGCGATATCACAAAATCGCTCATAATTGACTGAAACTAATTTAGTTCTTACTACCAATATTCCCAAACCCGGGGAGCATACAAGCCTAATAAATAACTAAGTTATACCCTAGTCATTATCTGTGATTGACATTCTGTTCGACATTATATTAATTATTTTACTGTAAGTTATCTGATTCTAACGAGGATATAAAACGAGTGTGGAAATCTTTATTTAGAAAATAGAAAACGTAGGTTAATTCTGCACAAGCTCGCTACGGCGAGTCACCAGCTCGCTATGGCGAGATTATAGGTCCTGACCTAAATCAACTCGCTGTGGCGAGCAGAAGCTCGCCATGGCGAGTTTCATCAGCCCAGAACCCAGCTCGCCATGAATACTCGCCAGCTACTCGCTGTGGCGAGTTCATGCAGAAAATACCCTGTTTTACGAAAATCATAATTTGTCAAGCATAACACCTACAATCCTCATTTTAACCAGTGCAGCAAGATAACATACATAATACAAAACAGAACGGAGGGAAATTTGGGATTTAATTCCCCTCACACAACAATTCCTAATTTTTCTTAAGTTATCATGCAAGATTTATATTAATGGGGAATCTAACTAAACTAGCCTAAAGAACCCACCTGTATGAGATTAATCTCAGAAGCTTTACTCCGATACTAATGCTCAGCAGTCACGAACTCTTCTGTACCAGACTCACTTGAAAACCCCAATTTTGTTCTTGGACAAAATGAAAGGAATGAAATTAGGAGTATTCTAAACTTGCTAAGGTTAAGGGAAATGGAGTTGTCCTAATAATAGCTGAGAGATGAATAAGAAGAATCAGAATGACTTACCAAGGCTAGAATTGATAGAACAGGGAGAAATAGTAACATGCAGTAGCTCACTGCAGTACTCGCTGTGGCGAGTGATTCTGCTCGCCCGGCGAGCGTGACAGGATTGCAGAACGAGGGTTCTGTTGTGGTCAAAATTCCATGTTTCCACAACAACCATGAGCTTCCAATCATTCCCAAGCCCGTATTTGTGAAGATAAGTACACATGCAGCAACGAATTTCAAGTTGAGGTAAGATTGAATGATTGGGTTAAAAGAGGAAAACTCATAAGTTCATGAAGAGTGAGTCTCTTACCTCTCCTTCTTGAGCTACAAAGACTTAATCCAATCAGTGGCAGATTACAGAGAGAAAAAGATCACCAAGTTTCCAAGTCCTCTCAAGGATGATGAAAGAATTGAAATTTGAGAATAGGTACAATAAAAAGGGGTTTTTGGCCAAGAGGGAAAGAAATAGGAAAAATGGAGCTTACTTGGTTCTCCAACACATGGGAATTCAGAAATTAAACTTGCATGCTTCATCAATTAGGGATTAGAAGGATGTGGAAGGGATGTTGTTGTTTGTTGGCGTGAGGAGTAGAAGAAGAAGGAATGGGTTGTTTTGTTTAATCTTGGAGGAAGCATACTGATACAAGAAAAAATAGTAGGGTGTTGGTCTTTTAAAATGAGGGGTAGGGTCCACTTGTGCTTTGGTGAGTAATTTGGCTAAAGTGTGCTAGGAGTGGATTTAACGTGAGAGAGAGAAATGAAGGGTGGAAGTTACCAACTTGCTTAATAGTCCTTGTCTTGGTACAGCTTAAGTGTAGTTACTAGGTTTGGTCTCTTGAGAAAATAAGTCCCTTAATTCTATCTAAATTACTATAACTCCAATTAATCTTCAATAATTGACTTTATTTAATTTCCTTCTATTAATTAAGATTTGGGATGTTACAGTGCCAATTATTAGAAAACATGGCTTTTGCACCTAAAGGGGCGTATAATAGGGCTCCGATATTCAATGGAGATCATTTTGACTATTGGAAAAGTAGTATGCGTATTCACATCAATTCTTTTGATGGTGAAGTTTGGAATGCCATTGAGAATGGTCCGTTTGTTCCAACTATCACGGATCCTCATGGCATTGTAGACAATAAGCCTATGGCACAATGGACGGAAAAGGAAAAGAAAAAGGTCAATTACGATGCAAAGGCACAAAATATTTTAATATCATCCCTTGGGATTGATCAATTCTATCATGTGTCGCATTGTCAATCGGCTAAGGAAATGTGGGACACATTGGTTACTCACTTTGAGGGTACCAATGATGTAAAGATATCCAAAATTAATACATTGACACAAGAATTTGAGTTGTTCCATATGCTAGATGGTGAAACCATCGAGGATATGCAACAACGATTTATCAAAATAACCAACAAGTTACACGGTTTGGGAAAGCCAATCACAAATCAAGACGCCACTAACAAAATTTTAAGATGTCTTAGTAGGTGTTGGCAACCGAAGGTCACCGCGATTAAAGAGGCTAATGATCTTACTACTTTGAGTCTTACAACTCTATTTGGCATGCTTACGGAACATGAACAAGTACTAAACTTGTTAGAAAAGCAAGAGAAAAGTGAGAAAAAGGGAAAGCATAATGACAAAGAGAAGGAAAAGGAGAAAGATAAGAGGTCCATTGCTCTAAAGACCTCCACATCTAAGTCCACCAAGTCTAAAAAGGTAGAGCAAAAGGAAAGTAGCTTAAGTGATAAAGAGTGGGAAGACTATGAAATGGAAATATTTCTTCGAAGATTTTACAAGTATGCAAAGGTACATGGTATTAAGTTTTCGAAGGAAAATGGTCCCAAGTCACGAAAGCAATCAAGGGATGATATAGAGAATGAGAAGAGCAAGCCTAGTAGAAAGTGTTATGAATGTGGCAAATCCGATCATTTAAAACCGGAATGTCCATTCTATAACAAAAGAAAGGGAAAGTCCTCCGAGAAAAATCACAAAGGTAAAAGAGCTTATGTTGCTTGGGATAGTGCAAGCGAAGATGGATCTAGGTCCAAGAGCTCAAGTGAAGAGGATGAAGAACGTGCTCATGTGGTACTCATGACCGGTTCACCTAGTAAAGGCAAGAAACATCACAAACGTCAAGTAAGTGATTCTAGCTCTATCTCTAATGATAGTCCCTCATATGATGAACTTCAAATCGCTTTTGAAAAACTATATGGTGAAGCCACTAATGCATTTAAGAAATTGGCTAAAAGGAAGAAAGTGATTTCCCTTTTAGAGTCACAAATTGTAAAATTACAAGATGAATTAGAGGCATTAAAACTTACCATGGTTAATTCAAAAGATGATTTTGAAGATGATAAGTCATCAAAGCATGATTGTGATTCTTGTTGTATTTGGCAAGGAGAAGTGAAAAACCTTCAAGCCAAATTAGATAAGGCTCATAAGTCATCTAGGAATGATTGTGATGCTTGTTTTGTTTGGCAAGGAGAGGTGAAAACCCTTCAAGCCAAACTAGATGAAGCCCTTGTATCAAAAGTTACTTTTGTGGATATACCAAAGAATTTTAACAAGCCTAAGATTAGGCCTTCTAAAATGACAAATTTGTTAAAAAGAAATTGAATCCCAAAAGTAAAATTTCGGGTCACACGGATCATTCCAATGTTATATGTCATTATTGTTGTAACAAGGGTCATACGATTGCAAAATGTCATGCTCGAAAAGTTTTGGTACCAAAAGGCAAATTGCAATGGTTACCTATGTTGGACAATAATGTTTCTACTAACCAACTAGGACCCAACATGAGTTGGGGGCCTATTTCAAATGTCTAAGCATATAGGGAAGACGTCTTGAACTATTGACAAAAAGACACCGACAACAATGAAGTTCAAGACATATGAAGAAGTAAAGTGATGAGAAAAGCTTCAACTCGACATTTCGCAAGGTTATGGAAATTGATCACTTCCTACATCTAACACTTAAGGGAAGATTCTATTCTCTATCTTTGCGTTTATATTTTCTTTCTTAGCATTTGTACATTGGTTTCATATACATATACCTTTCTCATCTTAATATGAAGTTGGTATTGATAGTTGTCTAATCCTCCATTTCCAAGAATTTTGCTCAAAGATATTGATAAGTTTTTGAGACTCATACGTGTCAAATGGGGATTTGACAAAAATCATTACAATTGTCGTATTAGGTTCATATTTGGTTCGTATATGTGTATTCTTGTTCTTATATATGTGACTTTGTGTGCATACATAAATATACTCTTTCATATGATTGATCTTGGTACTTTGATTCAACTATGTGGATGCTTTATCATGCACTTATGGTTTAACATGTGTTCTCATGTTATTATGTGCTTTGGTACCTTGTTTTGCTCACATACATAAGAATTTACCTTATTGGTTATATGTGTTTCATACATACATGCTATTGTGGATAATTTTGTTTGTATGGATAATCATGTTATGTTTATGCATTTGTTGCATTGTTTTGTTTTATTTCGTCCCATATTTTTGAAGGAAAATAGCAATAGAAAAGCAGCGGAATATAAAAATTTTCCTTTAGAGATCCTTACGAATGAGCATGAGTTTGTGTTTAGGATTTTACCTCTTGTAGAAAATCCTTTTCTTTCGTTTCACGAACGGTGGCTGATCAACACTTTAATCACGAACCGGATTGATCACGAGCGTTGATGACGAAGAACAACGCCTCTAGCTAGTCCACACGGACAATCACCTTCAATAGAGTGCTAGCCCTTTATGTTTGAAGGCTATGCAAGAATATTGAGAGAGAGAGAGAGAGAGAATTATTTTGGAATACCAATTCTAAAATATTCTTGTGCTTTTTGGTGTGTCTTGAGCAATGACAAGAGGTCTCTATTTATAGATATTTCTTGTCTTGTGCATTAAGACAACTCTTGTCTTGGGCACCAAGATATCTCTTATTGGGCAAAGCCCAATAAGAAACAAGGAACTAGGGCGCGCACCCCCCATGAGTAATAGTACTCATGTGCGCCCCCCCACCATAACCTATGGTGTTCTTGCTCGTTTAAATTACTGTGATACCCTTATCACATTGCACGTACACCGTACCTTACGGTGTTCCTCCATTTATCTCAATATTAGACTGTCCTTATGTGTGTGACCCTTGTAGGTTTCTATAACGTTGGCAATTATATTAAATCATTTATTTAATATAATAAACAATGAGCGGTATCTAGCAACACATCATTGCTACCCAAGTTATGAGAAATTGACATGTGATCATAACATAACCTTAGTGATAATATATGCGTGTATAATTACCCCTTTGCCCTTTATGTCTATATTGAACACAAAGCATACTTGGTGTCATCTTTGTCCAGTTCAATATTGGGCCCATGACATTTATCCTGTTATGCAGGATTGGCAAATTCCATCTAGGTCACTACTGTCCCTCAGCATGCTTTGTGAAGTACCCATCAACTGCCTTTATGGTCATCCTGTTACGGACAACATTAGATCAGCAACAAAGTACTTGACTCCACATCTAGGGTACAAAGTGGTTTCAGGTCTAAGGGCGGTTTACACCATTATCACCATGAGAGTAACTTATGACACTTTGCATAACTTTGCATGTAGTACTCTCATAGCGGGTCAATCCAGTATAAATATTACTCCTAATATTTATACCTACGTCAAGACTTGATAACTCCTTATCCCATGATCCATGAGATGTGATCATCAGTCTATCTTCATAATAGTCTTTATGCTTTAAGGTTATCCCCTTTACCTCAAAGCTCGACTACGGATACTTTAAGAATAGTGTCCTTATGTTTAATATTATCTCATGATTAAGTCATACTTAATTATTAAACGGACTTTCTATTCTAGGGACTTCATTATTTTGCAACCTTGCAAACATAATAAAGAAATGCCATATTTATATTCAAACTCCTAAAGCAAATACTATAAAAATAGATTGGCTCTTAGGGCTTACTCCAACAATCTCCCACTAGCACTAAAGCCAATCTAGGTTACTCTCAATACCTATAGACTTAGTATGCCCATCACGCTTCAACTGCGCAAGAGGCTTTGTTAGTGGATAAGGAACTATTTCCTATGTTGGTATCTTACGTATCTTCCAACGTTCTATTTCGATCTCTATCAGAATATATAAGTGTCTAAGTATATTCATGAATCGTCGGTGAGATCTATTCTCAAGTGTTCTTGCAAGATTAAACTATTACCATCACTAATGTGATTAATGTGACTTGTAACACCGGAAACATAGCTTTAGCTCAATCATGAGCCAAACGATCCAATCTTAAATACTCAACTTATTTAACTGAAACAAACATATTACGAAGCTTATCTTATAGCTTTCAATGCTTGTATTCAGCCATGATATACAATACATTGGTATGGAAACTTCCTTCATTATAACTTCCTTATAATGATCCTTCCCAAACCTATCTATTTCAAGAAATAGGCCTTAGTTCCTTTAAGGTCCTTAGGGATATTCTTGAAGGTAAGTTAGTGTCAAACACTAATTTCAATTTTGGTACATAGGTTATTCCTAACTCTTTAGGAATTCTTGCCTAAGTGTTTCATCAAGAGTTATTTTCCTAGTCATGTCTCACATGTATAAGAAAAATGTCTTGATGATTAATATGATATCAGATATTATCACTCCCACTAAAACTTTGTATGCACAAGATTTATATTTGTCCTTCATTTGTTTTCCACAAAACTTTCAAAAGGAACAAATATTCAAATTTATTCGATCTAATCAAATTAGATAGGTTTGTCCTTGTTAATTTGTTTTCATAAAACTTCATAAAAGGAACAAACAATAATTTAATTTTCTGAGAACTCTATCTAATCAAAATTAGATAGCTACAAGTTATATACCTTTCTAGCATCATTTGGATCAACAAAACCCTTACGTATATGTCCAACACATATATATGAGGTCATTCCAATTAAGGAATGCAACTTTGTTATCCATCTACCAAAACATGTAGTACAACATTTAGTAGAAGCAATCAAATATTATAAGGTATTCTTAATACCATCCATATCAGTGTTCAAAAAGAATACTCACTTTCATCGTATGAGTCTTACTCATCTTGAAGACATAACCATTATCTACATAAGGTTAGTGTATATGGATTTTGTATGAGATTTCATGGCACTTAGCCACTTCTCATAATCTAGATCTTCATACAACCTTTTAGAAAGTCAAAGACTCATCTTCCATGAGAATCATATCACATTGCTGAACCATGATAAAACCATACCTTGTAGCCATATGTGATATGTTAGACTTATCTTGGATTTGTGCAACTTTAAAACAATGGTTCTTCAACAACCTTGAGGAACCGGTTTGCATTCCCTTTTAAATAAATGCATTTTGTGGTACTTGAATTTATTCAAGTTCTATATCACTCTCACTGTCTTCTTTTTTTTTTTTTTTTTTTTTTTAGAGACACACTCCCACTAGAGGAATGTTTCAAACCTAGCAACAAAACAACCTTTTGTCCTTAAGAGTGATATAGGACCAATATCCCTTTCTTTAGGATATTTCCACTTATTCATTCATTCATTTGAAATTAGATTTATCTAATAAATTTTAATCCAAAACTCTCATAAAGACAAACTTGGTACTCTTACCTCCATATCGCATATGGTGTCTTTATGATCATTTTAAATGGGAACTAATTTTGGGTGAGGATTAATTATAAGTAAAGAGATTTATAGAAAGAGTCAATATATAATTAAACTATCCTTAAATCATGTCAAACATGATGCGATAAAATAGTTATTATAGTCCTTTAATTAAGTATTTACTGATATGACTCATTCATATAACTTAAATACTTTTGTCGAGTTATATTTTCTTCATTGTTGAATTTCTTTGACAAATTCAAAGACTTCTAATTGGTGTCATACACCTACCAACATCTAATGATTTTAATCATCAATGTTAATGAAGTAAAATAAACTCAATATACCAAATATGTTTAGTGGTCGACATACATCTCATGTATATTGTTCAAATAGGTCATGTGTTATTTTCTTGACACATCGAATATTTGTACTAAACAACAATGCTCTTGATATATTTAAGGTCCAAATCATATTTGGCTCTTATCACGATTGTTATAGATAACCCTATCAAGACCATGGAACCCTAGTCCATTACTTGACTTGGAGTATGTAACAGCCCGTTTTTTCATGGCCCAAAAGTAAGCACTTTTTTTTTTTTTATAACACGGGACAGAGTGCGCGGAAAATATTTTACAATGAGCCGGCATTCAAATATGCAAAAGAACTCATTACCATAAGGTGCTTCGACAAGCAAAGTGTATTCCTGAATAATTACAGTCCAAGTCTAAGTATACAAATACTTACAACAAAACAAAGTTAGAAACCCTATGCTAACCAAAAAGCACGGTGCACAAAACACACCGGCGCATAGTCTAACTAAACTAAAACTCCAGCCGCTCACTGGGGCCTGGAACAGCCACAGTCGTCACCACGACCTAACCCATCATCTGGGTGGGATGAGCCCGCAAATGAAAGAAAGGGTCACCACAAAATAAAAAGTATGTGTATATATAACCGGTGCGAGAGAGGATACAATTACCAAATATACAAATACCAACATAGAAAGCTCTTTAAACACATAGTCATTCCCACCAACGGGTTCATATTTATAATGCACACCAAACCTATCAATGCAGACTCTAAATGATTGTGATCACCCTAGCTGGGTCTTTTTCACATGCATGAATTCCGGAATTTAACCTCTCCGCAGAGAGTCGTAGGTTCAACCCCAACTAACAAACCAATACAAAACCCGTAGCCCATCACGGTCACTACGAAACCTGATAAAACACCGTAGAACAATAATAAAATCCCGTAGCCCATCTCGGACACTACGAAGATTATAGTGGACCCAATCTCTGTCAATCACACCCCGTAGCCCATCACGGACACTACGTATTATAAACCACATAAACACCGTGAAACATCAATAAAATCCCGTAGCCCATCACGGACACTACGAAGATTAGAGTGGACCCAATCTCTGTCAATCACACCCCGTAGCCCATCACGGACACTACGTATTATGCCCACTAAAATAAACACCAGTGGACCCAATCTCTGTCAGTCACACCCCGTAGTCCCCTCTCGCAACTACTTACTAACAATGCATGAACATACGATCTTCAAATCTATGCTAATGCAACACGTACATATATTGTCACAATCATATGTACAACCCACACAAACATACATATATATCTAATCATATGTATTTCAACGCACGTATTGTAAACACTTTCTCATCACGAGAATACATCACAAAGACATGCCAAACACACCAACAATTGCATAAACAGCAAAACCAAGCATGTCAAACCGTTTTAAAAGACGGAAATAAAGTGGAGCCCTTACCTTAGCAAGCTTCCGTTACTTTTTCTCGTCAAATCTACGATACGCGCTACCTAAAAGTTAAGCAGCGTACAATCAATAAAATATTCCTCGTTTATCCTATCGAAACGAAACTTGCTCTCAAAGCTCCAGAGGGGTCTAAGGTACTTTCTAAAGCTATCCCTCAATGATTTCAGGTTATTCTCATAGTGTTCAAAAATTCACGAAGTTAATTGTACTATTTTTACACCACGAAAATCATTTTGTTTTCAAATCATAAACTAAAACCATTTTGGATTTTTCCACTTCAAGGACTTGTTTCACACACCACAAGACCATTTGAAACACAACTAAAACTTTTCAAAAATATTTTTATGAAAAATCGAAGTTTTCTTGCGTTACAAGTTACGCATTTTTTTCTTCCTAACAACCTTTCCTATACTCAATTTTCTTCAAAACTAAGATTATCCAACACACACAAAATTTTCACACAATTGTGGACTTAGAAAAATTTTGGAATTTCTTCCCCCACACAAGGAAAGGCCACGGCCAATTTTTCAAAAAGAACCCCTCCACACAAAATTTTTCACTTCTAAATGCATGGTAATATCCCATAATACCTAACTAACACTTATCAAAACGATTTAGAAATTATAGAGTTGAATCGCAAATTTTCGAGAAATCTCAAATAAGGTTTTTCTTAAGGCAAATGATCATTTTCTTTTCAAAACATCCCATAACCAATCAAACAATTAAACAATGATCATGGGAAGCTATTTGCCTCTAAACAATTTTCGAAATTCGATTCCTCGAACCCTATATGTGTGCCACGGCCAAATGAGGCAAAAAGGCAACCCTACACATTTTTTTTCATTTGAAACCCTAGCCCACATGTGTTAGCTCGTAACGATATTCGATCGTATACCCGACTCTTTTTGAAGCTCGAAATAAATTTTTTCTGAATTGTGTTCTTCGAGTCGCTCAAGAACACGAGAATAATTTTTTTCTCATTTTTCGAAACTAATTTCATATTCACCAATCCATTTTGTCACAAAGCTTGAAACTAACTTCAAAAACCAAAATCATACAACACACCCAAAGTTATGATCATTTCAAGAAATTTTCTTCAAAACCCTTCACCAAAATTTGTGAAATTTAAAACCACCATGAGAATCACTTACAAGCTTCACCAATATATCCTACATAACACTCTTAAACACTACTATGGAATCAAAACTAATTAAAACTAACTTCTCAAGATTTTTCTCTCAAGAACATAATCATGAAACTCTAAATTCAAGAGGTTTTCATGGATAAATAAGGAAGAGAAGAGGTTAGTTACCTTAATGAGCAAGTGATTCCTTAATAGGCTAATGATCCAAGCTTGATAAGATGAGAAAATGGAATTTGAATGGATGAGTGAATGAGTGAGTGAGCCGTGAGAGTGAAGAGAGGAAGGAAGAGTTTTGTGATTTTTTTTTTGCTTCTATGACCAAATAGATAAACCTCCTTACTATTTACATCCACTCTTGTGAAATCTAGGCCATTGGATCAAATAGTGTAAAGTTTTCTAATCAAACCCTAACCATTGGATCTACTTAGTCATGATTGCTTTTTGAACAAATATCCACTTTACGCCACTCAGCTCATCGCGTTTGTTCTCGGCGAGTCGCACCTCGCTAACGGACGGAAATCTCAAAAATAGAAAATCTCACCAATAAACGTCCGTCGTAAACCGTTTCCAAATATTATCGCTAAAACTTTTTCCTCGACTGTAATTTATTTCCTTAGCTCCCAAAAATATTCTGAATCTAGTTTCCAACTTGCGCCGATATATAAAGTCTCCAATTAAAATTCGACGGAAAACAGAAACCGTAAAATTTTAAGAAGCAGGTACAGTTTTCTACTCATTTTTCCAATAAACGGAGAAAGTCGAGACTCAAAATTCTGAATGCACAGGAATGTTCAGATTGATAAATAAAGACCATGGGCCAAAAGTCTGGGTTTTATTTATGCGTAAGGAAAAAGCAGTCTCCAAAGTGATCCAAAAATCTTACTATAAAGTGGTCTTGGTTCATGTCAACCATTGGATCAAATTGCTTTATGGATAAACACAAGATTAAATCCAATCTTCCAAAACAAGACACGTACTCAGCTCTCGCGCGTCGCGACGAACGTAAATCTCAAAAACGTAAAAGCTACGGAAAGAACGTCCAACGTTAAACATTTCCAAAACTTATCGCCGAATCTTTTTTTCGCGACTGTAATTTTCTTCCATACCTTAGAAAATTATTCTCAGAACATATCCTAACTCGCGCAGATATATAAAACTTCCACCCGAAACCTCACTTAAAACAGACGCAGTAAGATTTTCCATCAGCGGGTAAAATCCCACTCGTTTTTCCAAAAACAAGAATAATCCAAAACTCGCCATTCTGACTTCACAGAAATCTCCTCATACTTAAAAGAAGACTACAACCCAAAAGTCTGTGCCTTTCCAGCGCACGAGCACAAAACAGGCTCCGTTTCGGCAAAAATCTCCTTAATGTGACGATACTCACAAAAACAGCTTCACCAAAAACCCTAAAACTTGTAGCCATTACTTATTTTATTCACCAAAAGGTACAGTGGAATTACGGGTCTTACATTACTACCCTCCAAAAAGAAGTTTCGTCCTCGAAACTAAAGGTAAGAGTAATAACTCAACTAATCATTACCATCACCAACACAACAGAATCCCTCAGGATTAGGTGTAGCCACAAAGATGCTAACACCGGGTGAAGTCCTACAGATACTCTCACCAACACACTGGCACAACCGTGCTTCAACCGCCACTCTCAACGAGTTCACCACTCGAAAATTAACCTTACAACAGAGGTTCACAACCTCTAGTTCCCAAAAATCCTCGTGCCCACAAACAAAAATTTCTAAAGTCACTTCTTTCGTCTCCGCGGCATAGCCCACTCCATTAGTTTCACACGAAGTTGTGAGTGGCTACCCTCCAAAAAGAAACACTGAAGTTCTCTGTGCACCACCACAGCTAGCAAAACTAGTCAATTCCAATCAACACGATTCTCGTCTACCATCAACAATAAATTAAGGACGGCCAGTCCCTCAATTTGTCAATAGACAGTCGACAATCCTGATGGTGGTCTAGACCATCTTTACCCAACTTAAGTGATACTTCATTCCACTTGTGCTCAAGGTCCTCCGAGTCACAATGGTTCAACAAATCTTTCGAGGTTTTTCTTAATGTTTCCCTCGATCTCTTACGAATACACGTCGAAATCGCAATACACAACGCTCAAGACACGTAGCTTAAGCTATCATGCTTCCTTTCTTGAAGCACCCGTGGAGTATCATCCACTAGTAGTACCGTGCCACTACGGCAGTACCACCCAAAACCATTACATTCCACAAAAGTTGTCCTTTCTATCGAAGAACTTCACACTATATCCCTGAGTCCGCAACTCAATGAATATGCCGAACCGTATGTTCACATTCGAATCTCGTTCCAAACACGACTTAAATAATACCATCCCAACCTCCGGTTGGTGATTACAGCTCCTCATAGTCTTGTCACTTGCCAAACTATACCATCTATTTCTCTTGTACTCCCTTTATCCAAATCTCAAAATTTCCAAAAATCAATATCTTAAGCATCCACATATTTTCCATATTACTACTTAGATTACTCTTGCGTGCCTAAACAAAACGCTTATCCTCGTCGACGGCCATCGTCGGCGCACATCCTCTTTACAACGTATTCTCATTCTATTCCTGAACTCTCCTGAGTTCCTTTTTCTCTTACAATAACATCCTCTCTTACTCAAAAGAGTTGGTCACCCTGACCATTTCTAAACACTCCAAACATCACCACTCTCGTCGAGGTACCTACCTTCAAAATAACTCTTAGGGCATTCCTCACATTACTATTGTCTAACCATCCTTGTTGACAACATCCGAATCCCTTATACTTACTCACTACCGATTTCCATCATACCACGTCTCTCTTCATTGTAACCACTACAATGAACCAAAGCTCTACAAGCTTCCATCAACTTGCCATTAGACAATTTCTTATCCTTCTTATTTCCAAAATTAGGTGTGAGACAAATCCCTTCGCCAATCTTCAATTGGCATAAGCCACATCTTCATGGGCTTCTCTCTAAATCCCCATTCTTTTCTAGACCCAGAAACAGATCCACAAACCATTTCATCTCCATCCCTCTTTCTCCTCTTTGAAGATGAATTCATCAAATGAAAGACAACCAAACAATGGAACATTTTCTCTACGAGTTCGGCTAGAAACACCACTAGCCATACTTATTGTTAACACATTCTTTCCACGACTAACCTCCCTTTTACGACTAACTCATCGATGTCATAACCTCTACAAAACTCCAATCAGGCCTGTATCATCAATATACCACTTTGCAATTCTTTTTTCAGTTCAACGGCAACCTAAAGTTGGTTCACAAACCACCATGACACATCACTTATTGGTTCCAAACAACATCTTTAATTTTTCCACACACAATCCAAATACTCTCATTGTCTTAGTACTCTTACTAACGAACTCTTTTCCACTCAAAGCATCGGCTACCACATTAGCCTTCCCAGGATGGTACTGTAACGTGAAATCAAAATCCTTCAGTGTTTCCATCCACCTCCTCTGCCTCATGTTCAACTCTTTCTGATCAAACAGATATTTCAGACTTTTGTGATCACTGAAGACAACAAAAGTACATCCATAGAGGTAATGTCTCCAAATCTTCAAAGCAAAAACTACTGCTGCAAGTTCCAAATCGTGCGTACGATAGTTCTTTTCATGCACTTTCAGCTGCCTTGACGCATAAGCTACTGCTCTCTCGTGTTGCATCAACACACAACCCAACCCGTGATGAGAAGCATTACAATAATCCTCATACGGTTCCTCCGACTGTGGTAACATCAAAACTGGTGAAGTCGTCAACCGCTCCTTCAACAACTGAAAACTCAATTCACACTTCTCAGTCCAAGCAAAAGGTTGATCTTTTCGCGTAAGTTGTGTTATTGGCGCCACAATCTTAGCGAAACCTTCAATGAATCTCCGGTAATAACCGGCCAAACCCACAAAACTCCTCACATCAGTCACTGTTTGAGGTTGCTTCCATGCAAGTACCGCATCAATCTTGGCTGGATCCACGGCTATTCCCTCCCTTGATATAACATGGCCAAGGAAATTCACCTCTTCCAACCAAAAGTCACACTTTGACGGGTTTGCATACAGCTTACTTTCCCGCAAAACTTGTAAAACCAAGCGAAGATGCTCTACATGCTCCTCTTCACTCTTCGAATACACTAGGATGTCATCAATAAACCCACCACAAACTTGTCTAAAAATGAGTGGAATATCCGATTCATGTAGGCCATAAAGATAGCAGGTGCATTCGTCACTCCAAACGGCATCACTAGAAACTCACAATGCCCATACCGTGTCCTAAACGCCGTTTAACACCACCAGGTTTCCTCACTCTGGGCATACAACGTCCTTTAATTCCAATTCAAGTTGCCTCAATTATTATCCAATCATTGTAATTAAATCCAACTGACATCTCTGCATGTTCCACCATATCTACAGTGGTTGCATCCTCTTGACAACTGAACGACCTCATCAAGTCTCGTCTGAACTCACCAGACGACATCCAATATCATCTTCAGAAGGTCGTCCCAATCTGATCCTTACTTAAAATCCTTTATCAATTGCCGTTCACTCGTCCATAACCAGCACCTCTGAGTGGCAACATCTAACGCCACTTCCCATCCATTATATAACTTTCAAGAATCACTTGTCGACTAAATTCGACCAATGCTCGGGGGTTTCACAATTCCACTTACTGAAGCCTCACTCCCTGCATTACTTCAGTAAGACACAAACCAGTGTCTAAGCGTATCTCATGCTAGACTCAAAACAACCAACCACATAACCCACATCACAACAAAAACAACCGCTAGAACTAACACAACTCTAGCTATGTTCTAACCGACTCTGGACTAACGACTCAAGTATACACTTTCCCTTTGAAGATTTAAAGCCGGGCTCTGATACCAATTGTAACAGCCCGTTTTTTCATGGCCCAAAAGTAGGCACTTTTTTTTTTTTTATAACACGGGACAGAGTGCCCGGAAAATATTTTACAATGAGCCGGCATTCAAATATGCAAAAGAACTCATTACCATAAGGTGCTTCGACAAGCAAAGTGTATTCCTGAATAATTACAGTCCAAGTCTAAGTATACAAATACTTACAACAAAACAAAGTTAGAAACCCTATGCTAACCAAAAAGCACGGTGCACAAAACACACCGGCGCATAGTCTAACTAAACTAAAACTCCAGCCGCTCACTGGGGCCTGGAACAGCCACAGTCGTCACCACGACCTAACTCATCATCTGGGTGGGATGAGCCCGCAAATGAAAGAAAGGGTCACCACAAAATAAAAAGTATGTGTATATATAACCGGTGCGAGAGAGGATACAATTACCAAATATACAAATACCAACATAGAAAGCTCTTTAAACACATAGTCATTCCCACCAACGGGTTCATATTTATAATGCACACCAAACCTATCAATGCAGACTCTAAATGATTGTGATCACCCTAGCTGGGTCTTTTTCACATGCATGAATTCCGGAATTTAACCTCTCCGCAGAGAGTCGTAGGTTCAACCCCAACTAACAAACCAATACAAAACCCGTAGCCCATCACGGTCACTACGAAACCTGATAAAACACCGTAGAACAATAATAAAATCCCGTAGCCCATCTCGGACACTACGAAGATTAGAGTGGACCCAATCTCTGTCAATCACACCCTGTAGCCCATCACGGACACTACGTATTATAAACCACATAAACACCGTGAAACATCAATAAAATCCCGTAGCCCATCACGGACACTACGAAGATTAGAGTGGACCCAATCTCTGTCAATCACACCCCGTAGCCCATCACGGACACTACGTATTATGCCCACTAAAATAAACACCAGTGGACCCAATCTCTGTCAGTCACACCCCGTAGTCCCCTCTCGCAACTACTTACTAACAATGCATGAACATACGATCTTCAAATCTATGCTAATGCAACACATACATATATTGTCACAATCATATGTACAACCCACACAAACATACATATATATCTAATCATATGTATTTCAACGCACATATTGTAAACACTTTCTCATCACGAGAATACATCACAAAGACATGCCAAACACACCAACAATTGCATAAACAGCAAAACCAAGCATGTCAAACCGTTTTAAAAGACGGAAATAAAGTGGAGCCCTTACCTTAGCAAGCTTCCGTTACTTTTTCTCGTCAAATCTACGATACGCGCTACCTAAAAGTTAAGCAGCGTACAATCAATAAAATATTCCTCGTTTATCCTATCGAAACGAAACTTGCTCTCAAAGCTCCAGAGGGGTCTAAGGTACTTTCTAAAGCTATCCCTCAATGATTTCAGGTTATTCTCATAGTGTTCAAAAATTCACGAAGTTAATTGTACTATTTTTACACCACGAAAATCATTTTGTTTTCAAATCATAAACTAAAACCATTTTGGATTTTTCCACTTCAAGGACTTGTTTCACACACCACAAGACCATTTGAAACACAACTAAAACTTTTCAAAAATATTTTTATGAAAAATCGAAGTTTTCTTGCGTTACAAGTTACGCATTTTTTTCTTCCTAACAACCTTTCCTATACTCATTTTTCTTCAAAACTAAGATTATCCAACACACACAAAATTTTCACACAATTGTGGACTTAGAAAAATTTTGGAATTTCTTCCCCCACACAAGGAAAGGCCACGGCCAATTTTTCAAAAAGCACCCCTCCACACAAAATTTTTCACTTCTAAATGCATGGTAATATCCCATAATACCTAACTAACACTTATCAAAACGATTTAGAAATTATAGAGTTGAATCGCAAATTTTCGAGAAATCTCAAATAAGGTTTTTCTTAAGGCAAATGATCATTTTCTTTTCAAAACATCCCATAACCAATCAAACAATTAAACAATGATCATGGGAAGCTATTTGCCTCTAAACAATTTTCGAAATTCGATTCCTCGAACCCTATATGTGTGCCACGGCCAAATGAGGCAAAAAGGCAACCCTACACATTTTTTTTCATTTGAAACCCTAGCCCACATGTGTTAGCTCGTAACGATATTCGATCGTATACCCGACTCTTTTTGAAGCTCGAAATAAATTTTTTCTGAATTGTGTTCTTCGAGTCGCTCAAGAACACGAAAATAATTTTTTTCTCATTTTTCGAAACTAATTTCATATTCACCAATCCATTTTGTCACAAAGCTTGAAACTAACTTCAAAAACCAAAATCATACAACACACCCAAAGTTATGATCATTTCAAGAAATTTTCTTCAAAACCCTTCACCAAAATTTGTGAAATTTAAAACCACCATGAGAATCACTTACATGCTTCACCAATATATCCTACATAACACTCTTAAACACTACTATGGAATCAAAACTAATTAAAACTAACTTCTCAAGATTTTTCTCTCAAGAACATAATCATGAAACTCTAAATTCAAGAGGTTTTCATGGATAAATAAGGAAGAGAAGAGGTTAGTTACCTTAATGAGCAAGTGATTCCTTAATAGGCTAATGATCCAAGCTTGATAAGATGAGAAAATGGAATTTGAATGGATGAGTGAATGAGTGAGTGAGCCGTGAGAGTGAAGAGAGGAAGGAAGAGTTTTGTGATTTTTTTTTTGCTTCTATGACCAAATAGATAAACCTCCTTACTATTTACATCCACTCTTGTGAAATCTAGGCCATTGGATCAAATAGTGTAAAGTTTTCTAATCAAACCCTAACCATTGGATCTAATTAGTCATGATTGCTTTTTGAACAAATATCCACTTTACGCCACTCAGCTCATCGCGTTTGTTCTCGGCGAGTCGCACCTCGCTAACGGACGGAAATCTCAAAAATAGAAAATCTCACCAATAAACGTCCGTCGTAAACCGTTTTCAAATATTATCGCTAAAACTTTTTCCTCGACTGTAATTTATTTCCTTAGCTCCCAAAAATATTCTGAATCTAGTTTCCAACTTGCGCCGATATATAAAGTCTCCAATTAAAATTCGACGGAAAACAGAAACCGTAAAATTTTAAGAAGCAGGTACAGTTTTCTACTCGTTTTTCCAATAAACGGAGAAAGTCGAGACTCAAAATTCTGAATGCACAGGAATGTTCAGATTGATAAATAAAGACCATGGGCCAAAAGTCTGGGTTTTATTTATGCGTAAGGAAAAAGCAGTCTCCAAAGTGATCCAAAAATCTTACTATAAAGTGGTCTTGGTTCATGTCAACCATTGGATCAAATTGCTTTATGGATAAACACAAGATTAAATCCAATCTTCCAAAACAAGACACGTACTCAGCTCTCGCGCGTCGCGACGAACGTAAATCTCAAAAACGTAAAAACTACGGAAAGAACGTCCAACGTTAAACATTTCCAAAACTTATCGCCGAATCTTTTTTTCGCGACTGTAATTTTCTTCCATACCTTAGAAAATTATTCTCAGAACATATCCTAACTCGCGCAGATATATAAAACTTCCACCCGAAACCTCACTTAAAACAGACGCAGTAAGATTTTCCATCAGCGGGTAAAATCCCACTCGTTTTTCCAAAAACAAGAATAATCCAAAACTCGCCATTCTGACTTCACAGAAATCTCCTCATACTTAAAAGAAGACTACAACCCAAAAGTCTGTGCCTTTCCAGCGCACGAGCACAAAACAGGCTCCGTTTCAGCAAAAATCTCCTTAATGTGACGATACTCACAAAAACAGCTTCACCAAAAACCCTAAAACTTGTAGCCATTACTTATTTTATTCACCAAAAGGTACAGTGGAATTACGGGTCTTACAGAGTAATAGTATAGAAGACTTTGCTGATAGGACCATTACTTGTCTTATCATTTAAGGCTACAATTCATATATTGTCAGTACAAGATATACAATTGCTACTTCTATTACTAGATGGAATTCAATAACAATTATTGTGTTCCATTTCAAACTCGATTTTAAGTCATTGCATAAGCTCTCATTATCAATGAAACAATTTTTCATTCTAGATATGGGTTGACTTAAAATTATAGCCAATGTTCTAATTCTTTAAGCATCTCTATTTTCGAAAAATTGAGATTCAACATCTTGTATCATATACTTTTGATGTAGAAATAGAAATTTTGACTTTCTATAATAATATGTGCATTATTGAAGTCTCACTTCATACTTTTGGTTTGACTCTTCCAAGAACTATTTACGTCATTTTTATTTAATGGTCTAACCATAGCCGTTCTACTTTGACAACCATTTTGTACTATTCAAATAAGAGGAACATAAATCTTATTTATATTATATCTCAAATCTTTGATAGTGCAAATTAATTCTCATTCAACTCAACAAATTCCGGTAGATATTCAAAACAATTTTGTCTATATCTATTCCATTATAATTTGTTGGATTGAACCTATGATCAACTCTTTGATCCATTGAGAAATTTATCATACTCTTAAAGTTCTTTCAAAAGATCTTACTTGAGATTTAAATGATTATATCATTTATTAGTATGATATATTCTATGTCTAGATGTCAACTTGATTACTTCTAACAAGTATCCCTTTCTTATCTAGTTATAGCAGGTTGTCCACAGTTTATAGTTCAAGAACTTATAGTTTTCTCGCATTTGAGAACAATTCTCAATTTGTACTAATACAGAAACTCCTTTCTGAAAATCTTGTCCTTCATAAGGACAACTTAATATGTATTGTATTTCTAATTACAAAGATATGTAAAATATTATGACTAAATCATATTTAATTTGGTCTTTAATTAAATACGCTCCCACTATTTTATTCAAAACAAATGACCCTCATCATTTGATTCGGAAAATCCCGTTGGAAGATTTTCTAGTGGGTCGAGATCCATATTTCACTTTGTTCTAAGTCCGCGGTGGGCGGATTACACAAAACTCAGTTATTTAGGTAGGAACTCCTTCCAATTGTATCTCATACAATTCTCGAATATCTCAGTTGGATGAATAACTCCTTATTCTATTTCATCTTATGAATCGTTCCCAACTCTTGCTTCTAAACTCATATAATCTTATTATATTTAGTTTAGTTAAGTTTGACCCTAATTTTAGAAGTTGGATATTACAATTATCCCATCGCACCTTACCAATGTAAAACAAGCACTTCGCGGTGGGCGAACCTACATTGTTCGATACTGGTCTTGATGAGTTCTAAAATTTGGAAAGCATAAACTTAATATCCACATATTTTATTATTAAAGAAAAATATACTTCGCGGTGGGTGAACCCATATCTTCTTTATTAATCTCTTATGTGTCTCTTGAGGGATTTTAATTAGTTTGATCTCACCGGCTTATTTATCATATAAATGGACACTCACATGCATCAACATACATACAAGTAAACATGCATCAACATACATAAATAAATAAAATGAAACAGTTATGGCCCCTAGCGCATTTGTTCTCCCAAGCCAATGAGAGAACCCTAAACTAGCCTAACGATGATCTACTTCTCCAAGCATCATCTTCATGGCTGTCCTCCTTTGTTCCTCTAATAATTCTATTATAACATTACATCAAAGAATACTCGTTTTACATACGAGGGAGTGAGATGAGAAGAGAAATTACATCAAGAAATTTAGAGAGAGGCACGACACGCAGGCCGTATTTAAAATCCCAAATTAAAACAAAAGGAGTAAACTAAGGCCATAACCGATCATCAAATATAATAATAACAAACAAACTTTTATTATTAAAATCTCATAATTAATTAAATCCGGCGATTGATCAAATCAGGTAACTTTGACTCAAATATTTAATTCACAATTAAATATTTCGAATCAAAATTTGCTAAAATAAATAACATTATTTTAAAGTAGAATTAAATCTTTTGACAATTCTCCAAATATGGAAAATTATTTAATCAAAACCTTTTTGAATAAAATATTTCCAAAATTGATAATATTATCTCTTAAAACAATTTTAAAAGATATTTCTAGAGATTTGAAACGATTTCATAATTAAATATATTTGTCAAATATGGAAAATTATTTAATCAAAACCCTTTTGAATAAAATATTTCCAAAATTGATGATATTATCTTTTAAAACAATTTTAAAAGATATTTCTAGAATTTTGAAACGATTTCAAAATTAAATATATTTATCATCTACTTTTCGCATCAACACTTGATACGTTTTGCAAATCCTAATTTTAATGACACAACATTTGTGCAACCCTTAATTGGTCATCACAAAAACATAAGTGAATTGATCACTTTACACAGAATTAGCCGGGGTTCCTTTTATTATTTAATTGATTCTGATATGTTTAAACAATTTAAACATAAGTGAATTGTTTAAATAGAAAATGTATCGAAACAATTTCGACTATGTTTTAAACGACTTTAAAACGAATTGTTTAAACAGAAACAAATTTTCAATATGTTCAAACGATTTGAACAGAAACCCGATTTTAACAGAATGTTTAACGATTTAAACATAAACGCGGTTTAAACAATTTAAACGACTTGCGATTTAAACAATTTTAAGCAGATCGCGATTTAAACAGAATGTTTAAACGATTTAAACATAAACGCGGTTTAAACAATTTAAACGGATCGCGATTTAAACAATTTAAACAGATCGCGATTTAAACAGAAACATGTTTAAACGATTTAAACTGATCGGATATGAACCCTAGACGTATTCTGTTTCCATAACAATACAACACTTGTATTGTTATGAATCCTAATACAACGATCATACATCAAAACGTTTTAGGATTGTATGTTCATCATGGACGATCGGATATATGATGCTTCACCAGTAACGGTTCCGAAGCTCACGCTCACAATCATCCACGTTCACGCCAATCACTTAAACCTTTGAATAAATGACACGATCGGTATATCAAATACACCGACGTTGTATTAGAATCGCATATCCCATATATTTTTAAATTGATCAATCAAATTTTATTAATTCTTGTTATTATTATTAATACCGATTCATAATCATATTAATAAAACAGTAATAAACAAACATCAAATCATGGATTCGTAAATGGCTCTGATACCACTGAAGGAAAATAGCAATAGAAAAGCAGCGGAATATAAAAATTTTCCTTTAGAGATCCTTACGAATGAGCATGAGTTTGTGTTTAGGATTTTACCTCTTGTAGAAAATCCTTTTCTTTCGTTTCACGAACGGTGGCTGATCAACACTTTAATCACGAACCGGATTGATCACGAGCGTTGATGACGAAGAACAACGCCTCTAGCTAGTCCACACGGACAATCACCTTCAATAGAGTGCTAGCCCTTTATGTTTGAAGGCTATGCAAGAATATTGAGAGAGAGAGAGAGAGAGAATTATTTTGGAATACCAATTCAAAAATATTCTTGTGCTTTTTGGTGTGTCTTGAGCAATGACAATAGGTCTCTATTTATAGATATTTCTTGTCTTATGCATTAAGACAACTCTTGTCTTGGGCACCAAGATATCTCTTATTGGGCAAAGCCCAATAAGAAACAAAGAACTAGGGCGCGCACCCCCCATGAGTATTAGTACTCATGTGCGCCCCCCCCCCCCCCACCATAACCTATGGTGTTCTTGCTCGTTTAAATTACTATGATACCCTTATCACATTGCACGTACACCGTACCTTACGGTGTTCCTCCATTTATCTCAATATTAGACTGTCCTTATGTGTGTGACCCTTGTAGGTTTCTATAACGTTGGCAATTATATTAAATCATTTATTTAATATAATAAACAATGAGCGGTATCTAGCAACACATCATTGCTACCCAAGTTATGAGAAATTGACATGTGATCATAACATAACCTTAGTGATAATATATGCGTGTATAATTACCCCTTTGCCCTTTATGTCTATATTGAACACAAAGCATACTTGGTGTCATCTTTGTCCAGTTCAATATTGGGCCCATGACATTTATCCTGTTATGCAGGATTGGCAAATTCCATCTAGGTCATTACTGTCCCTCAGCATGCTTTGTGAAGTACCCATCAACTGCCTTTATGGTCATCCTGTTACGGACAACGTTAGATCAGCAACAAAGTACTTGACTCCACATCTAGGGTACAAAGTGGTTTCAGGTCTAAGGGCGGTTTACACCATTATCACCATGAGAGTAACTTATGACACTTTGCATAACTTTGCATGTAGTACTCTCATAGCGGGTCAATCCAGTATAAATATTACTCCTAATATTTATACCTACGTCAAGACTTGATAACTCCTTATCCCATGATCCATGAGATGTGATCATCAGTCTATCTTCATAATAGTCTTTATGCTTTAAGGTTATCCCCTTTACCTCAAAGCTCGACTACGGATACTTTAAGAATAGTGTCCTTATGTTTAATATTATCTCATGATTAAGTCATACTTAATTATTAAACGGACTTTCTATTCTAGGGACTTCATTATTTTGCAACCTTGCAAACATAATAAAGAAATGCCATATTCATATTCAAACTCCTAAAGCAAATACTATAAAAATAGATTGGCTCTTAGGGCTTACTCCAACAATTTTGGTATGTTACTTGTTTACAAATGTCGATGTGTTTCAATACTCATGAGTTGGTTTATGGTTTGTTGTTCTACATTCCATGTTTTATCATGATATTTGGTATTCGTCATTGATATATTTTGGCATATCTTTGTATGTATTTATATTGATTAGGAAACTATATCATAAAGTGCATTTCGACAAATGTAAGTGCACGATGTGATCTATTGATTAAAAAAATTGCTTGGACTTGTTACTTCTAATGTGCTCTCTTCTTCTTTTTGATATTGTCAAAGGGGGAGAGATTGGATGCACAAGCTAAAGATGATCAAAAACGCATTATGGCATCAACTCAGGGGGAGCGTGCTTATTTGAATAGCCTTGGTGTTTTTAATTGCGTCTGTATTACATTGCTATTTTTTATTTTGCATAATAGGTATAGGCTTAGTTAGCTTATGCATAGTTTTGACAATTATCAAAAAGGGGGAGAATGTAAGTGCACCAGTTCATCCTCATGTTTTTTATAATTGTCAAAACACATGAAAATAGGATTGAACATATTTTGGCAACATTACAAATGACTTGACAACAAAGAACTATTTTCTAAAACTTGAAAAACTGACTTTTAGGTATTTTGTATCGATACATACATTGGTGTATCGATACAAATGTCCTGAAATTACTTCTATCTGGTTTTTGGGTATTTTGTATCGATACATGCATAGTCTGTATCGATACAAAAGTGGTCTCTCAGAGGCAGAGAGTCACCTGTGTATCGAATCATGCTTGCATGTATCGATACACATATGTATGTCCTCAAAATCCAGAGAGATGATGATGTATCGAATCATGCTTGCATGATTTGATACATATCAGTCAAGAGTTTCAAGATTCTGATATTTGTATCGATACACACCCGTGTTTGTATCGATACAAAGGTCAAAAATTTCATTTTTAACGTTGGTCAAAGCATTTGTATCGATACAAATGATCATTTGTATCGATACATGTTTGAAAAATTATGCCCAAATTTGCTCATTCTATTTTCACTTTAAATAGCAATGTGTGTGATCCTTTGTTTGTAACACAACTGAGAAAAATCTAGTGAGAACCAGTGAGAAAGCAAGAGTGCTTTGAGAGAAACACTTTGGATACAATTTGGGTGAAAAATTGGGATCAAAGTGTATCCTTCACAAGATCATCATCTTCCATCAAGTTGCAACAATTGAAGATTGGGTATGGGATCAATCCAATAGAAGTTGTACGCTTGGTCGATAGCGTTCGGTACGATTCGTGGTGAATCAGAATCGTGATCGGGTTGATTTGCGAAGGAGGTTTGGTTGCTCGCTAGGGATTCAAGATTGTTCGATATCTTGAAGGATCAATCGAGAAGAATTGAAGGACTCAGCTGGACGATTGTTGCAAGGAGTTGCACGGGTAAAATCGTTGGAATCAGAGGGTGAAGATTCGTTCGTCGATTGAGGTTTAGCATAGTTTTACTTTTGAGTCAATATAGGTTTATTGGATTCATTGTAATTTGTGCACTTGTGTTCAAACTGTTTTTTTAATCAATAATACTCTCAAATAACCCGTTTGGTAATTTGGGGGGAGACGTACCCGGCCGACCGCGAGGACGACACGAAAGCCGGGGAACTCCCTAATCATCTCTTGTGTGTCGATTCGCTTTAAATTCTTACTTTACGCAATTCGATTATATTTTGAGTCAATTGAAGTTTTGTGTTCGTAAGTGTGCACAAAGGTTCAATTGCAATTATCTTGATTGTGATTGAATTTGAGTATCGAATTGTATAACTTGCTTGGGACTGTTTTTGTTAATCGATTGAATTTGGATATCTTGCATTGAGCGTTCCGATAATTTTCCTAATTCGTTCAGGCTATACTATCTTTCCTTTGGTCAAAAGGTGCAAAGTAGACTACCGATCCGGTGGTGCTTCCGCGCATTGTTTTTAATCAAATAACTTTTAATTTGTCGTTGATTAACGAAGCCACTTATTCAACCCCCCCTTCTAAGTGGTAGCCTAGTAGTCTAACAGATTCCTTTTTCTCTTCATCAGCGGACGAAGTTCTTTCTCTAACACTTCGATCCGATTCTCAACGACCTCTTCAGTAGACATGTTAAGGTATAGAGACTCTTCCTGCAGATCAATGCTCTCTTTGGTAACCTCAATCTTCTTTTCTAGAGCGTCTCTCAACTCAGCGTAGCATTCAGAAACCGTCTCAGTTGTTTCAATAAAGGCGGCGTCTTTTTCCAATCTTCTGGAGAACTTTAGGGCCAGCTCTAAAAAGGCCTTTTCCTTATCCGTCAGGCGCCAAGAGTAGTCGTTGAGTTCACCAACAAAAGTCTTAAGGTCTTCAATGTTATTCGCGTCCATGAGCTCGTTGGTATCATAATCAAGCATGTTTTTAACCTGTCTAATGGCAGGCATAGTTGGTGACTCTAGAACAGGAATGGTGGTATCCATATTCTAAACTACAAAAAATATTAAAGCAAAGAAAATGAGAATGGTAATTGACATTGCAAGGGAAGTTATTTATAGAAGACCGGTGACGTATAGGGGGAAGAGTAGGGGGAAGAGTAGTGACCTTCAAGATTGAGTATGGGATCAATCCAATTGAAGTTGTACGCTTGGTCGATAACGTTCGGTACGATTCGTGGTGAATCAAAATCGTGATCGGGTTGATTTGCGAAGGAGGTTTGGTTGCTCGCTAGGGATTCAAGATTGTTCGATATCTTGAAGGATCAATCGAGAAGAATTGAAGGACTCAGCTGGACGATTGTTGCAAGGAGTTGCACGGGTAAAATCATTGGAATCAGAGGGTGAAGATTCATTCGTCGATTGAGGTTTAGCATAGTTTTACTTTTGAGTCAATATAGGTTTATTGGATTCATTGTAATTTGTGCACTTGTGTTCAAACTGTTTTTTTAATCAATAATACTCTCAAATAACCCGTTTGGTTATTTGGGGGAAGACGTACCCGGCCGACCGCGAGGACGACACGAAAGCCGGGGAACTCCCTAATCATCTCTTGTGTGTCGATTCGCTTTAAATTCTTACTTTACGCAATTCGATTATATTTTGAGTCAATTGAAGTTTTGTGTTCGTAAGTGTGCACAAAGGTTCAATTGCAATTATCTTGATTGTGATTGAATTTGAGTATCGAATTGTATAACTTGCTTGGGACTGTTTTTGTTAATCGATTGAATTTGGATATCTTGCATTGAGCGTTCCGATAATTTTCCTAATTCGTTCAAGGCTATACTATCTTTCCTTTGGTCAAAAGGTGCAAAGTAGACTACCGATCCGGTGGTGCTTCCGCGCATTGTTTTTAATCAAATAACTTTTAATTTGTCGTTGATTAACGAAGCCACTTATTCAACCCCCCCTTCTAAGTGGTAGCCTAGTAGTCTAACAGATTCCTTTTTCTCTTCATCAGCGGACGAAGTTCTTTCTCTAACACTTCGATCCGATTCTCAACGACCTCTTCAGTAGACATGTTAAGGTATAGAGACTCTTCCTGCAGATCAATGCTCTCTTTGGTAACCTCAATCTTCTTTTCTAGAGCGTCTCTCAACTCAGCGTAGCATTCAGAAACCGTCTCAGTTGTTTCAATAAAGGCGGCGTCTTTTTCCAATCTTCTGGAGAACTTTAGGGCCAGCTCTAAAAAGGCCTTTTCCTTATCCGTCAGGCGCCAAGAGTAGTCGTTGAGTTCACCAACAAAAGTCTTAAGGTCTTCAATGTTATTCGCGTCCATGAGCTCGTTGGTATCATAATCAAGCATGTTTTTAACCTGTCTAATGGCAGGCATAGTTGGTGACTCTAGAACAGGAATGGTGGTATCCATATTCTAAACTACAAAAAATATTAAAGCAAAGAAAATGAGAATGGTAATTGACATTGCAAGGGAAGTTATTTATAGAAGACCGGTGACGTATAGGGGGAAGAGTAGGGGGAAGAGTAGTGACCTTCAAGATTGAGTATGGGATCAATCCAATTGAAGTTGTACGCTTGGTCGATAACGTTCGGTACGATTCGTGGTGAATCAAAATCGTGATCGGGTTGATTTGCGAAGGAGGTTTGGTTGCTCGCTAGGGATTCAAGATTGTTCGATATCTTGAAGGATCAATCGAGAAGAATTGAAGGACTCAGCTGGACGATTGTTGCAAGGAGTTGCACGGGTAAAATCATTGGAATCAGAGGGTGAAGATTCATTCGTCGATTGAGGTTTAGCATAGTTTTACTTTTGAGTCAATATAGGTTTATTGGATTCATTGTAATTTGTGCACTTGTGTTCAAACTGTTTTTTTAATCAATAATACTCTCAAATAACCCGTTTGGTTATTTGGGGGAAGACGTACCCGGCCGACCGCGAGGACGACACGAAAGCCGGGGAACTCCCTAATCATCTCTTGTGTGTCGATTCGCTTTAAATTCTTACTTTACGCAATTCGATTATATTTTGAGTCAATTGAAGTTTTGTGTTCGTAAGTGTGCACAAAGGTTCAATTGCAATTATCTTGATTGTGATTGAATTTGAGTATCGAATTGTATAACTTGCTTGGGACTGTTTTTGTTAATCGATTGAATTTGGATATCTTGCATTGAGCGTTCCGATAATTTTCCTAATTCGTTCAAGGCTATACTATCTTTCCTTTGGTCAAAAGGTGCAAAGTAGACTACTGATCCGGTGGTGCTTCCGCGCATTGTTTTTAATCAAATAATTTTTAAATTGTCGTTGATTAACGAAGCCACTTATTCAACCCCCCCTTCTAAGTGGTAGCCTAGTAGTCTAACAGATTCCTTTTTCTCTTCATCAGCGGACGAAGTTCTTTCTCTAACACTTCGATCCGATTCTCAACGACCTCTTCAGTAGACATGTTAAGGTATAGAGACTCTTCCTGCAGATCAATGCTCTCTTTGGTAACCTCAATCTTCTTTTCTAGAGCGTCTCTCAACTCAGCGTAGCATTCAGAAACCGTCTCAGTTGTTTCAATAAAGGCGGCGTCTTTTTCCAATCTTCTGGAGAACTTTAGGGCCAGCTCTAAAAAGGCCTTTTCCTTATCCGTCAGGCGCCAAGAGTAGTCGTTGAGTTCACCAACAAAAGTCTTAAGGTCTTCAATGTTATTCGCGTCCATGAGCTCGTTGGTATCATAATCAAGCATGTTTTTAACCTGTCTAATGGCAGGCATAGTTGGTGACTCTAGAACAGGAATGGTGGTATCCATATTCTAAACTACAAAAAATATTAAAGCAAAGAAAATGAGAATGGTAATTGACATTGCAAGGGAAGTTATTTATAGAAGACCGGTGACGTATAGGGGGGAGAGTAGGGGGAAGAGTAGTGACCTTCAAGATTGAGTATGGGATCAATCCAATAGAAGTTGTACGCTTGGTCGATAACGTTCGGTACGATTCGTGGTGAATCAAAATCGTGATCGGGTTGATTTGCGAAGGAGGTTTGGTTGCTCGCTAGGGATTCAAGATTGTTCGATATCTTGAAGGATCAATCGAGAAGAATTGAAGGACTCAGCTGGACGATTGTTGCAAGGAGTTGCACGGGTAAAATCGTTGGAATCAGAGGGTGAAGATTCGTTCGTCGATTGAGGTTTAGCATAGTTTTACTTTTGAGTCAATATAGGTTTATTGGATTCATTGTAATTTGTGCACTTGTGTTCAAACTGTTTTTTTAATCAATAATACTCTCAAATAACCCGTTTGGTTATTTGGGGGGAGACGTACCCGGCCGACCGCGAGGACGACACGAAAGCCAGGGAACTCCCTAATCATCTCTTGTGTGTCGATTCGCTTTAAATTCTTACTTTACGCAATTCGATTATATTTTGAGTCAATTGAAGTTTTGTGTTCGTAAGTGTGCACAAAGGTTCAATTGCAATTATCTTGATTGTGATTGAATTTGAGTATCGAATTGTATAACTTGCTTGGGACTGTTTTTGTTAATCGATTGAATTTGGATATCTTGCATTGAGCGTTCCGATAATTTTCCTAATTCGTTCAAGGCTATACTATCTTTCCTTTGGTCAAAAGGTGCAAAGTAGACTACCGATCCGGTGGTGCTTCCGCGCATTGTTTTTAATCAAATAATTTTTAAATTGTCGTTGATTAACGAAGCCACTTATTCAACCCCCCCTTCTAAGTGGTAGCCTAGTAGTCTAACAGATTCCTTTTTCTCTTCATCAGCGGACGAAGTTCTTTCTCTAACACTTCGATCCGATTCTCAACGACCTCTTCAGTAGACATGTTAAGGTATAGAGACTCTTCCTGCAGATCAATGCTCTCTTTGGTAACCTCAATCTTCTTTTCTAGAGCGTCTCTCAACTCAGCGTAGCATTCAGAAACCATCTCAGTTGTTTCAATAAAGGCGGCGTCTTTTTCCAATCTTCTGGAGAACTTTAGGGCCAGCTCTAAAAAGGCCTTTTCCTTATCCGTCAGGCGCCAAGAGTAGTCGTTGAGTTCACCAACAAAAGTCTTAAGGTCTTCAATGTTATTCGCGTCCATGAGCTCGTTGGTATCATAATCAAGCATGTTTTTAACCTGTCTAATGGCAGGCATAGTTGGTGACTCTAGAACAGGAATGGTGGTATCCATATTCTAAACTACAAAAAATATTAAAGCAAAGAAAATGAGAATGGTAATTGACATTGCAAGGGAAGTTATTTATAGAAGACCGGTGACGTATAGGGGGGAGAGTAGGGGGAAGAGTAGTGACCTTCAAGATTGAGTATGGGATCAATCCAATAGAAGTTGTACGCTTGGTCGATAACGTTCGGTACGATTCGTGGTGAATCAAAATCGTGATCGGGTTGATTTGCGAAGGAGGTTTGGTTGCTCGCTAGGGATTCAAGATTGTTCGATATCTTGAAGGATCAATCGAGAAGAATTGAAGGACTCAGCTGGACGATTGTTGCAAGGAGTTGCACGGGTAAAATCGTTGGAATCAGAGGGTGAAGATTCATTCGTCGATTGAGGTTTAGCATAGTTTTACTTTTGAGTCAATATAGGTTTATTGGATTCATTGTAATTTGTGCACTTGTGTTCAAACTGTTTTTTTAATCAAAAATACTCTCAAATAACCCGTTTGGTTATTTGGGGGGAGACGTACCCGGCCGACCGCGAGGACGACACGAAAGTCGGGGAACTCCCTAATCATCTCTTGTGTGTCGATTCGCTTTAAATTCTTACTTTACGCAATTCGATTATATTTTGAGTCAATTGAAGTTTTGTGTTCGTAAGTGTGCACAAAGGTTCAATTGCAATTATCTTGATTGTGATTGAATTTGAGTATCGAATTGTATAACTTGCTTGGGACTGTTTTTGTTAATCGATTGAATTTGGATATCTTGCATTGAGCGTTCCGATAATTTTCCTAATTCGTTCAAGGCTATACTATCTTTCCTTTGGTCAAAAGGTGCAAAGTAGACTACCGATCCGGTGGTGCTTCCGCGCATTGTTTTTAATCAAATAATTTTTAAATTGTCGTTGATTAACGAAGCCACTTATTCAACCCCCCCTTCTAAGTGGTAGCCTAGTAGTCTAACAGATTCCTTTTTCTCTTCATCAGCGGACGAAGTTCTTTCTCTAACACTTCGATCCGATTCTCAACGACCTCTTCAGTAGACATGTTAAGGTATAGAGACTCTTCCTGCAGATCAATGCTCTCTTTGGTAACCTCAATCTTCTTTTCTAGAGCGTCTCTCAACTCAGCGTAGCATTCAGAAACCGTCTCAGTTGTTTCAATAAAGGCGGCGTCTTTTTCCAATCTTCTGGAGAACTTTAGGGCCAGCTCTAAAAAGGCCTTTTCCTTATCCGTCAGGCGCCAAGAGTAGTCGTTGAGTTCACCAACAAAAGTCTTAAGGTCTTCAATGTTATTCGCGTCCATGAGCTCGTTGGTATCATAATCAAGCATGTTTTTAACCTGTCTAATGACAGGCATAGTTGGTGACTCTAGAACAGGAATGGTGGTATCCATATTCTAAACTACAAAAAATATTAAAGCAAAGAAAATGAGAATGGTAATTGACATTGCAAGGGAAGTTATTTATAGAAGACCGGTGACGTATAGGGGGAAGAGTAGTGGGCGGTTATTCCTCCACGACCTCCACTATCACCACTTCGCCTCTTTAAGACTCGTGTTTGGGGGGCTGTGGACTGGACTAAGGCCCAAAAATTAATGGCATAGGCCCAATAACAAGATGGCCCAATCTTCCAACCCATTAAATTCAAAAAGATAGCTTGGCGGAAAAGGTATCAAAAGGCGGGATAGTGCGAAGGTGGCGCCCTCGCCCAAGAATAAACTGCTGATCACATATTCAGCATATATCACTCACGTGGAAGGAGATAACCACCCCTCACCTCCATGATAAGCATCGCAATAGGGAGGAAACCACCCACTACCTCCACGATGAGGCAGTGGGGAAAGAGAAAACCGCCACGATCATAGGGTATCCATGACGTGGACGGCGGCAACCGCTGTATCTGTATCTCTATAAATAGGAGTTTATACTTCTTTGTAAAGGACACACAATTTTCCATATTCAGAGAAATATTCATCTAATTTATACGATCCACATAAATTACTACCCCCATTATTTGTTCACTAGAACAATATCAAAGAATGAAATTTAGTGCAAACATGTGAAATATAATGTCAAAAATATTTGTACTGACACTTACAAAAAACACAAATATCTGTCCATAAAAGTCTAGAGAGATAATTAGAAAGTACTAAAAAAATAATATTGAAGCTTTAAGCAACATCTTATAGTACCTTTTTTTTTACAAATCATCTTATAATACCTGAAAATAGATAGTCATGACAAAAACTCTAGAACACATATAAATTAAGAAAACTTGTTGTATATATGAGAAACAACACCGGATAACAATAAATAGAATACATATCAAATAATAAAATTTAGTGCAAACCTGTGAAATATAATGTCAAAAATACTTGTATTGACACTTATAAAAACACAAATATCATTCCACAAAAGTCTAGAGAAATAATTAGAAAGTAATAGAAAAACAATATTGAAGCTTTAAGCAACATCTTATAGCACCTGAACATAGATAGTCATGCATATGTTAAACTTGACATTAAATCAATCTACATAGAAATTTCCTGCAAAAACATGCTAAATTAAGAAAAAAAAGTTGAGAAAAAAATAGAGAAAGAAAAAACAAATTCAGAACCGAGAGTGTGAGAGATGAAAGAGAGCAACAAAATTTAGGCAAAAACAAACCATAAAAGGAATAATTAAGAGGTTTTATATGGAATTTAGGAAAACAATTAATTAGGGATTTGTAGTTATAAAGATAGAGAATTGATTATTTAAGTTTTTATCGTAGCCGTTGTCTACAAATAAAAAACATTAGATAAACTCTAATTGAATGTCACCTAAAACAATATAATATTAGAGTTTATCCAACAAAAAAAATATAGGGTGTAAAATTATTTTATACACACATCCATTCATATATTGACACATCATATATTATGTTTTTAAACATATGACGTGTCACATTCATTAATTGATGTGGCAACATAGTATTCAAGTTTTTTTCGTAGCCGTTGATTTTTTTTTTTTCACATGTGAAAATCTAACCCATTCATACTAGGGTTAGGGTTAAAGGTACATTTAGTTACTCTTGTTTTATTATAATAAAGATAAAGATAAAGATAAAGATAAAGATAATAAAGATAAAGATATAGATCCAGGCCAGTCTTTATAGGGTTAAGGTTTAAGATGTCTCTAGTTACTCTAGTTTTATTATAATAAAGATGTCAAAATCTAAACCAACAAAATTAAATAGTACTAAAAATTGATTATTTATATTTTTATCGTAGTCGTTGATATAATATTTTTTTTCACGTGTCAAAATCTAGACCATTCATATTTGGGTTAGGGTTTAATGTGTTTCTAGTTACTCTCGTTTTATTATAATAAAGATAAAGATTAATCTTTTATTGTAGACATAATCTTTTTTTAATATAAGTTAGCATAATATTTTCTTTTTTGTCCCAAGTATCATCTTTTATTAGGTTTTACTATTTTATTCTTAAAGTTGTCGTAACTTTTTTTTAATATATAAGTTGTTATATGTTAGATTGAGTTACTATTTTTTATGCGTATCTTTTATCGTGATTTTTATTTCTACTTTAATGCGTATTATTTCATTTACTCCCTCCATTTCTTTTTGTTTGTCGTTTGAAAAAGCGTATATTTTGCACCTTATTTTCCTACTTTTATACGTATATTTTCTTTTACTCCCTCCGTTTCTTGATGTCATTCCCCAAATCGATTTCATAGTGAAATTTTCCTCTTACTTTAATTTTGTAAGTTCACAAAATTTAGAACTCCTCAAGTATGGCTTCAAATTTTGAGTTTCTTAATGTTGTGTAACAAGATTTTCAATAAACATGAAGAAAAAAAAGGAACAAAACAAAAACAATAAAAAGATTATATGAGGAAGTTTAGTAAAAAAAAAAAATACAATAAAAAGATTATATAAAATTTAGTCAATAAAAAAAATTAGGAGAGATATTTTTTTTGTATTTATCGTACTCTTTCTATATTTTTTTTTCTATAATATTTTTTAGTTAAATTACAATGAAGGATATAAAACTTGGAATATTATTAAAATTGATAAAGGTAAATTAGTAAATTTAGTAGTAATCAACTTTATGACAATATCAGAAGTAGATAGATTAACTGAGAAAGAGAAAATATTGTACACCCTCCATCTCAATATATAAGACATCTCTCATAAAAACACGGGAATTAAAAAAAGTAGTTTTTGCATTAAATTTATCAATAATATACCATATCTTTCCAAAATTACCATCAATTATTAAGTGAGAGAAATAAGATATAATCTTTTATTTCTATTCATTTAATTAGGGGTATTTTTGTGAAAATTTAATTGATACACCTTGAACTTTGAAAAGGGTCTTATAAAATGGGACAACAAATTTTTGTAGAAAGGTCTAATATATTTGGACGGAGATAGTATAATTAAATGCATTTTTATGTGTTGTAAAGACCAAAATGTCCTAAAATTTTGCCTAAATGTATGAAATGTAGGAAATTACGGAGTATAACCTTACACTATGTTTGGATGCAAAAGAGATAGTGAGGGAGAAATAGTGAAGAGAGAAATAAAAGAGAAGAGAGAGAGAAGAGAAATTGAGTAGAAAGTTTATATGGTTGAGATAAATAGAAAAGTGAGAAGAGAGAAATTAATAAAAATAGTAAAATAACAAATTTATTCTTTTTTAAAAGAAAATAAACTAGTTGAATAAGGGTATTGTTGTAAAATTTATAACACCCCACGTCTATGTCTAGAATAAAACGCGGAAATATTATTATTGATAACTGAGTCATTATTATTACATTCGGAAATTCAAGCACACGCAGGTGCTAAGTACAACAAGATACGAAATTCAGCGGAAACATAGGAAATGAAACAACAAAACATTATTGAATAGAAGGAATCAACACGAATAAACTAGAAATGCATGAAAAAGATGTCATCTCCAAGCACAGCTGCAAGAACACCGATCATCATACCTTAACCAACCTGCTTATCTGAAAAATAATTGTATGGAATGGGGTGAGACTACTAAGCCTCAGTGAGTCCTACTACCCTCCTAGAGGTGACTACACCGGGGAATGTAATACCCCACTTTCTAAAATTACCTAATTAATTTTAATTAGAGCTTTGCCTAATTTTCTATAAATTAATTAGTGGTGATTATTAATAAAATCATGGGATTAAAGAGTATTATGTGTAAGTTAGTAATTCTAATTAGAACTAATCTACACAAATACAATTTGGATTTACTCTTGTGACTAATTAAGTCAAGAAATTCAAACTCTCTCTCCATTCCTCCCTCTCTCTCACGTGTGCTCTCTCTCTCCCTCTCATGACTCACATCTCACACTTAACCTCAAACCAACACCTCATTAGGAATTAATGAGTCACTAATCCACTCACTCCTAATACTCTCCTTTTCAAGCAAGAAGATCATTCCTAATCCATTTCTCTTACTTCAGAAATTCAGCAGCAATTACCTCTCATTTTCTCTCTTCCCACGCCATTTTCAACAACAACAACAAGTCACATGAGCTTGTCCTTTCTCCACATGCAACAATCCACCCATTAGCTTCCAAACTCCTTAATCTCCTTCACTCACATGCAAACCTTCTGAACAATTGAAACAGAAACACTTCCCTAGCAATGATTCACATGACTCAGAAAAATTAACAAACCTCCAACATCTCATTTTTAGCAAAATTGTCACCCAGCCAAATTTCATGCAAGCAAGAATCATGCCAAACCAAACCCTGTTCATTAAAGCTCCACAACTACTATAAATACCCCTCATCAACTCAGAGTTTAACCATCAAACACTTCTCAAATTCGTAGAACAAGAATTAAGGGTTTTCAAGTGTCAAAGTTCCAATCTTGGTCTGGGGTTCGTGGGGCGCATTAGGAGGTTGCAGTAGCTGAATTCAAGCTCAGTAGAGAGTTTTAAAGCTGCAATTCCAGGTGGGTTCTTAGGATAGTTTAGTTAGAATGCCCAATTTTATGAAATATGCATGTTAACTTAAGTTTTAAGAAAATGTTGTGTGAGAGGAATTAACCCCCAAATTCCTCTCCATTCTGTGTTATATTATTTATATTGTGTAATGGCATGGCTTAGAATGAGGATTGTAGGTGTTTAAACTGTTAAAATGTGATTTTTCGTGAAACAGGGCAGGTTCTGGATAAACTCGCTCTAGCGAGTTCAGGGCGAGCCTTCATGGCGAGTTGGGTTCTTTAAACTGATGAACCTCGCCCTGGTGAGTTGCAACTCGCCGAGCGAGTGGATTTGGTTCAGAACCTGTAATCTCGCCATGGCGTGCTTTCCTTCGCTGCAGCGAGCTTATACAGGACATGACCTGTAACAACTCGCCCTGGCGAGTGACAACTCGCCGAGCGAGTTTGACAGAAACAGAAACTATTTCAAATTTTCTAAAAAGAACTCCAACACTCGTTTTATATCCTCATCTGAGTTAGGTATATTGCAGTAGCACAATTGAATAATGTTATACAGTATGTTAATCACAGATAACCTTAGGGAATAACTTAGGGAATGTTAGTAATGCATGCTCCCCGGGACTTTGGGAATTATGGTAGAGATAACTACTTAGTGACAGTCAATTATGAGCGATCTTGTGTTATCGCGCTGTGGACTCCCAATGGGATAATTCACTAGGTTATGATTATGTGAGCTGTATGCCGTGACCGAATCGGTTGTCGGACATGTCAGGCCTCTGAGACATGCTCACCTCAGAGTACCCTTGAGTTAAAATGAATAAGATTGTTGTGTTACACCTTTATTTATACTTATGTTTTATGTTATGTTTAGAAACATGTATGGCTGTTTAGGTTCCCCCGGTGTAGTCACCTCTAGGAGGGTAGTAGGACTCACTGAGGCTTAGTAGTCTCACCCCACTCCAAACAATTTTTTTCAGATAAGCAGGTTGGCTAAAGGTATGCTGGTTGGTGTGCTCGAGACTTTGCTTGGGATCGCATTTATTTCATGCTTTCTAGTTTCCTTTCCGTTGTTGTAATTTCAATAAATTCTGTTGTATCGTGGTTGTGTTATCTTGCTTCCGTTGTTTCTGTATCTGTTATGTATTTCACACCTGCGTGTGCTTGAATTTCCTAATTGTAATAATAATGACTCAGTACCAGTAATAATATTCTGCGTTTTATTCTAGACATAGACGTGGGGTGTTATAATTGGTATCAGAGCAGGTCGATTCAGATCGCGCTTGAGTTCATTAATATTACGAATCCAATCCCAGTAGTTGTCTGGATTTCTAACATCTGTTCTAGGTGTCATGTCACTTTAAGCCTAGCTAACTTGACTTGATATTGGCAGTTAGAGCACTATGTCAGGAGCAAGACGAGGACCTGGAAGGCCTAGGAGGAACGTTGATGAGGAGCCTGAAATGTACGGAGATGCAGATGCTAACATGTGGGCTGAGATGATGTACCAGCAACAGCAGTTCCAAGCCCAGCAGGCTCAACAGCATCAAGAGTTCATGACCATGTTTCAGCAACACATGAGTAATCCTCCACCTCAGCAGCAAGGATCAAGTGCTGCATTCCGAGAGTTCTGCCGCATGAGTCCGCCGGAGTTTTATGGAGAGTACAATCCCGCCAAGGCCCGAGAATGGATTCAGCGAATGAGTGGAATCCTAGAATCCATGGATTGCACTGAAGCTGACAAGGTGGTGTTTGTCTCCCGCTTCTTTAGGGGTGACGCTTGTAACTGGTGGGATGGAACGAAGGCATACATGGAAGCTAGTCAGATGGAAACGACCTGGGATAATTTCCGACGTCTTTTTTGTTGGACATTACATCCCAGAGAGTTACCAATTCCAGATGGAACGTGAATTGACTGAGTTGAAGCAAGGAAGTATGTCAGTGGCAGAGTATACGATGAAATTCAACGAGTTGGTCCGTTATGTGATGGATGGGAATGACGCTCCAAGTGAATCATGGAAGATGAAGAAGTACAGGTTCGGGTTAAGAGCGGACATAGCGCATGACGTCTCCATGCAGCATATCACTACTTTCGGTGATTTGGTGCAAAAGAGCTATCACGCAGAAGCTGATCTGGGTAACATTCATAAGGAGCGTAGTGAGGCTACGCAGAGGAGGAAGGACTCTGGAAAATTCAATCTGCAAGTGAGAACTAAGGGTACTACCAGTAAAGGGAAGCAGAGTTACTCTCAACGCTCACCAAGGAACTGTGCAGAATGTGGATTCCCTCATAGCGGAGAATGTATGAAGGGAAAGAATATGTGTTACTACTGTAAACAGCCAGGCCACTATAAACATGAATGTCCTAAGCTGAAGAAGCACGGAGATTCCAGCGGCGCTTCTAAGAGCAAAGGTCGGTTATACTCACTTGACGGTGAGAAAGTTAAATCTAATAATGCTTTAATTATGGATGTATGCTTGTTAGGTCAGTCAAAAGTTCTTGTCTTGTTTGATTGTGGAGCCACGAATTCCTTCATAGCTGTTGACTGTGTTCAGCGACTGCAATTACCTTCTGTCCCTTTAATTCCTCCAATGACGGTGGCTATTGCCACAGGAGGCAAGGTTACTTCTAAACGTGTTTGCCAGAATGGTCATGTTCTTGTGGGCAGTAAGGTCTATCATATCGTTTTGATCTGTCTACCTCTGAAACATATTGATGTTGTCCTAGGCATGGATTGGCTTTCAGCCAACACTGTGTATATTGGATGTGCTGAAAAGAATCTCTTCATTCAGACCAGCTCTTACCGCTTTGCTTCAAAACACTCATCAGATGATCCAGTACTTAGGTGCTAGCAACAAATGTTTCAGTGTTTTGTTCACCATTGATCCGGAACCCAGTTTGAGCCCCAGTGATATTCCTATCGTTAGTGAGTTCTTAGATGTTTTTCCAGATGACATTATGAATTTACCTCCCGAAAGGGAAGTTGAGTTTTCCATCGACCTTGTCCCTGGATCCCAGCCTATCTCAGTTGCCCCTTATAGAATGTCTCCCTTAGAGCTTCATGAGCTAAAATCTCAACTAGAAGAATTACTTCAGAAACATTTCATTCGCCCCAGTGTTTCACCATGGGGAGCACCTGTGTTGCTAGTCAAAAAGAAAGACGGTACTATGCGCCTGTGCATTGATTATCGTCAGCTTAACAAGGTCACAATTAAGAACAAGTATCCTTTGCCCAGAATTGATGACCTTTTAGATCAACTCAGAGGTGCTACCATCTTTTCCAAGATTGATCTACGTTCTGGATACCATCAAATCCGTATCAAGTCCTCGGATGTTTCCAAGACAGCATTCAGGACCCGTTATGGACACTACGAATTCTTGGTCATGCCTTTTGGTTTGACCAATGCTCCAGCTATATTCATGGATTACATGAATCGGATATTCCAGCCTTACCTTGACAAGTTTGTTGTTATCTTCATTGATGACATTCTGATCTATTCCAAGGATTCCGAAGAACATGCTGAACACTTAAGGATCGTGTTGGAAGTGCTTAGAGAGAAGCAGTTGTATGCAAAGTTCAGCAAGTGTGAGTTCTGGCTCTCTGAAGTTAAATTCTTAGGACATGTCATATCACAAGGCGGTGTGTCTGTTGACCCATCCAAAGTAGAAGCTGTGTTGAATTGTGAAAGACCCAGAAGTGTAACAGAAGTTAGAAGTTTTCTTGGCTTAGCAGGCTATTACCGGAGATTCATCTTAGGATTTTCGGAGATTGCTTTGCCTTTGACCCGCTTAACCAGGAAAGGCGCAGCCTTTGATTGGGATGCCGCTTGTGAATGGAGTTTCAGAACCTTGAAGGAAAAACTAACGACTGCACCAGTGTTAGTTATTCCAGATCCAACCCGTAAGTATGTAGTATACTGTGATGCATCCAACAAAGGACTTGGGTGCGTGCTTATGCAAGATGGAGCAGTGGTAGCATATGCATCACGACAGTTGAAACCCCATGAGCAAAACTACCCTACCCATGATTTGGAGTTGGCAGCCATAATCTTTGCCCTCAAAATCTGGAGACATCACCTGTACGGAGTACAGTTTGATTTATTCAGTGATCACAAAAGTCTGAAGTACCTGTTTGATCAGAAGGAGTTGAATATGAGACAACGCCGATGGATGGAGTATCTCAAAGACTTTGACTTCAATTTCAACTATCACCCTGGAAAGGCAAATGTTGTAGCAGATGCCCTAAGCAGAAAAACCTTGTATGCATCGGAGTTGTATATGCACCAGTGTGACCTGTATGAGAAGTTCAGAGACCTTAACTTGAATGTTGTGTATCGGAAGAGCGGAATCCGAATCAACAGACTTGAGTTGTCCTGTGAACTGCGCCCGAGAGTAGTGCAAGCTCAGCAGGAGGATGCAGAACTGCAAAGGAGAGTGAACCATCCCGAGTTCTCAGTAGCTACGGACGGTGCCATTCTCTACGAAGGAAGGCTCTGTGTACCTCAGGATGATGAGTTAAAAAGGTTGATTTTGGAAGAGGCACACAAGAGTGGTTTTTCAATTCACCCTGGATCCACCAAAATGTATCATGACTTGAAGGAGAACTATTGGTGGCCTAACATGAAGGCAGAGATTGCTGAATTCGTGTCAAGGTGTATCGTATGCCAACAGGTGAAGATTGAACATCAGAAACCTGGAGGACCGTTGCAACCATTAGAAATACCAGAGTGGAAATGGGAACATATCACCATGGACTTTGTAGGAGGACTACCACGTAACCATAAAGGTCAAGATTCGATCTGGGTAATCGTGGACAGGTTGACTAAGTCGGCTCATTTCATTCCAGTGAAATCCACCTACAAGGCCCCTCAATATGCAGCTATTTTCATAGAGCAGATTGTTAGGCTGCATGGTGTACCTTTAAGTATTGTATCGGATCGAGATCCAATTTTCACTTCGAGGTTTTGGAAAGCATTTTAGAATGCGTTGGGTACTCGGTTGAAGATGAGTACATCACATCACCCTCAGACTGATGGTCAGTCGGAAAGGACTATTCAGACCCTTGAGGATATGCTTCGGGCATGTGTGTTGGAAGATGGTGGTTCGTGGAGTAATCACTTGCACTTAATTGAGTTCGCTTACAATAACAGTTACCATGCCAGCATCGGTATGGCACCTTATGAAGCTTTGTATGGCAGAAAGTGTAGAACTCCTTTGTGTTGGACGGAAGCCGGTGATCGTGGATTCTTGGGACCAGATATAATTCAAGAGACCACTTTAAAGATTAAGTCTATTAGGGATAAGTTGAAAGTTGCTCAGAGTCGGCAAAAGAGTTATGCTGACCGGAGAAGGAGATCGTTAGAATTTCAGGAAGGTGATCATGTTTTCTTGAGAGTTACCCCTAAGTTGGGTTTGCGAGGTGTGTTCAAAACCAAAAAGCTCTGTCCAAGATTCATTGGACCTTATCAGATTCTTCGGCGCGTCGGTCCTGTAGCCTATCAGTTAGCTCTACCTCCATCTATGTCAGGGTTACACGACGTGTTTCATGTGTCTCAGCTCATAAAATACATTCCTGATCCTTATCGTCCAGTGGAACTGGAACAGATCGATCTTCAGCCAGATCTAACTTATCAGCCGGATCCTGTTTGGATTGTTGAACGTGACGCTAAAATACTTCGGAACAAGAGGATTCCCATTGTCAAAGTTGAATGGGCTCAGTCTCCTGATGGTGAATTCACTTGGGAACTGGAGTCAGACATGCGGAAGAGTTATCCATACATGTTTTCAAGGTAAATTCTTAATTTCGAGGACGAAATTTCCTTAAGGGGGGGTAGGTTGTAATACCCCACTTTCTAAAATTACCTAATTAATTTTAATTAGAGCTTTGCCTAATTTTCTATAAATTAATTAGTGGTGATTATTAATAAAATCATGGGATTAAAGAGTATTATGTGTAAGTTAGTAATTCTAATTAGAACTAATCTACACAAATACAATTTGGATTTACTCTTGTGACTAATTAAGTCAAGAAATTCAAACTCTCTCTCCATTCCTCCCTCTCTCTCACGTGTGCTCTCTCTCTCCCTCTCATGACTCACATCTCACACTTAACCTCAAACCAACACCTCATTAGGAATTAATGAGTCACTAATCCACTCACTCCTAATACTCTCCTTTTGCAAGCAAGAAGATCATTCCTAATCCATTTCTCTTACTTCAGAAATTCAGCAGCAATTACCTCTCATTTTCTCTCTTCCCACGCCATTTTCAACAACAACAACAAGTCACATGAGCTTGTCCTTTCTCCACATGCAACCATCCACCCATTAGCTTCCAAACTCCTTAATCTCCTTCACTCACATGCAAACCTTCTGAACAATTGAAACAGAAACACCTCCCTAACAATGATTCACATGACTCAGAAAAATTAACAAACCTCCAACATCTCATTTTTAGCAAAATTGTCACCCAACCAAATTTCTTGCAAGCAAGAATCATGCCAAACCAAACACTGTTCATTAAAGCTCCACAACTACTATAAATACCCCTCATCAACTCAGAGTTTAACCATCAAACACTTCTCAAATTCGTAAAACAAGAATTAAGGGTTTTCAAGTGTCAAAGTTCCAATCTTGGTCTGGGGTTCGTGGGGCGCATTAGGAGGTTGCAGTAGCTGAATTCAAGCTCAGTAGAGAGTTTTAAAGCTGCAATTCCAGGTGGGTTCTTAGGATAGTTTAGTTAGAATGCCCAATTTTATGAAATATGCATGTTAACTTAAGTTTTAAGAAAATGTTGTGTGAGAGGAATTAACCCCCAAATTCCTCTCCATTCTGTGTTATATTATTTATATTGTGTAATGGCATGGCTTAGAATGAGGATTGTAGGTGTTTAAACTGTTAAAATGTGATTTTTCGTGAAACAGGGCAGGTTCTGGATAAACTCGCTCTAGCGAGTTCAGGGCGAGCCTTCATGGCGAGTTGGGTTCTTTAAACTGATGAACCTCGCTCTGGCGAGTTGCAACTCGCCGAGCGAGTGGATTTGGTTCAGAACCTGTAATCTCGCCATGGCGTGTTTTCCTTCGCTGCAGCGAGCTTATACAGGACATGACCTGTAACAACTCGCTCTGGCGAGTGACAACTCGCCGAGCGAGTTTGACAGAAACATAAACTATTTCAAATTTTCTAAAAAGAACTCCAACACTCGTTTTATATCCTCATCTGAGTTAGGTATATTGCAGTAGCACAATTGAATAATGTTATACAGTATGTTAATCACAGATAACCTTAGGGAATAACATAGGGAATGTTAGTAATGCATGCTCCCCGGGACTTTGGGAATTATGGTAGAGATAACTACTTAGTGACAGTCAATTATGAGCGATCTTGTGTTATCGCGCTGTGGACTCCCAATGGGATAATTCACTAGGTTATGATTATGTGAGCTGTATGCCGTGACCGAATCGGTTGTCGGACATGTCAGGCCTCTGAGACATGCTCACCTCAGAGTACCCTTGAGTTAAAATGAATAAGATTGCTGTGTTACACCTTTATTTATACTTATGTTTTATGTTATGTTTAGAAACATGTATGGCTGTTTAGGTTCCCCCGGTGTAGTCACCTCTAGGAGGGTAGTAGGACTCACTGAGGCTTAGTAGTCTCACCCCACTCCAAACAATTTTTTTCAGATAAGCAGGTTGGCTAAAGGTATGCTGGTTGGTGTGCTCGAGACTTTGCTTGGGATCGCATTTATTTCATGCTTTCTAGTTTCCTTTCCGTTGTTGTAATTTCAATAAATTCTGTTGTATCGTGGTTGTGTTATCTTGCTTCCGTTGTTTCTGTATCTGTTATGTATTTCGCACCTGCGTGTGCTTGAATTTCCTAATTGTAATAATAATGACTCAGTACCAGTAATAATATTCTGCGTTTTATTCTAGACATAGACGTGGGGTGTTATAATTGGTATCAGAGCAGGTCGATTCAGATCGCGCTTGAGTTCATTAATATTACGAATCCAATCCCAGTAGTTGTCTGGATTTCTAACATCTGTTCTAGGTGTCATGTCACTTTAAGCCTAGCTAACTTGACTTGATATTGGCAGTTAGAGCACTATGTCAGGAGCAAGACGAGGACCTGGAAGGCCTAGGAGGAACGTTGATGAGGAGCCTGAAATGTACGGAGATGCAGATGCTAACATGTGGGCTGAGATGATGTACTAGCAACAGCAGTTCCAAGCCCCGCAGGCTCAACAGCATCAAGAGTTCATGACCATGTTTCAGCAACACATGAGTAATCCTCCACCTCAGCAGCAAGGATCAAGTGTTGCATTCCGAGAGTTCTGCCGCATGAGTCCACCGGAGTTTTATGGAGAGTACAATCCCGCCAAGGCCCGAGAATGGATTCAGCGAATGAGTGGAATCCTAGAATCCATGGATTGCACTGAAGCTGACAAGGTGGTGTTTGTCTCCCGCTTCTTTAGGGGTGACGCTTGTAACTGGTGGGATGGAACGAAGGCATACATGGAAGCTAGTCAGATGGAAACGACCTGGGATAATTTCCGACGTCTTTTTTGTTGGACATTACATCCCAGAGAGTTACCAATTCCAGATGGAACGTGAATTGACTGAGTTGAAGCAAGGAAGTATGTCAGTGGCAGAGTATACGATGAAATTCAACGAGTTGGTCCGTTATGTGATGGATGGGAATGACGCTCCAAGTGAATCATGGAAGATGAAGAAGTACAGGTTCGGGTTAAGAGCAGACATAGCGCATGACGTCTTCATGCAGCATATCACTACTTTCGGTGATTTGGTGCAGAAGAGCTATCACGCAGAAGCTGATCTGGGTAACATTCATAAGGAGCGTAGTGAGGCTACGCAGAGGAGGAAGGACTCTGGAAAATTCAATCTGCAAGTGAGAACTAAGGGTACTACCAGTAAAGGGAAGCAGAGTTACTCTCAACGCTCACCAAGGAACTGTGCAGAATGTGGATTCCCTCATAGCGGAGAATGTATGAAGGGAAAGAATATGTGTTACTACTGTAAACTGCCAGGCCACTATAAACATGAATGTCCTAAGCTGAAGAAGCACGAAGATTCCAGCGGCGCTTCTAAGAGCAAAGGTCGGTTATACTCACTTGACGGTGAGAAAGTTAAATCTAATAATGCTTTAATTATGGATGTATGCTTGTTAGGTCAGTCAAAAGTTCTTGTCTTGTTTGATTGTGGAGCCACGAATTCCTTCATAGCTGTTGACTGTGTTCAGCGACTGCAATTACCTTCTGTCCCTTTAATTCCTCCAATGACGGTGGCTATTGCCACAGGAGGCAAGGTTACTTCTAAACGTGTTTGCCAGAATGGTCATGTTCTTGTGGGCAGTAAGGTCTATCATATCGATTTGATCTGTCTGCCTCTGAAACATATTGATGTTGTCCTAGGCATGGATTGGCTTTCAGCCAACACTGTGTATATTGGATGTGCTGAAAAGAATCTCTTCATTCAGACCGAAACTTCTGCCGAAAGTAGAGCTCTTACCGCTTTGCTTCAAAACACTCATCAGATGATCCAGTACTTAGGTGCTAGCAACAAATGTTTCAGTGTTTTGTTCACCATTGATCCGGAACCCAGTTTGAGCCCCAGTGATATTCCTATCGTTAGTGAGTTCTTAGATGTTTTTCCTGATGACATTATGAATTTACCTCCCGAAAGGGAAGTTGAGTTTTCCATCGACCTTGTCCCTGGATCCCAGCCTATCTCAGTTGCCCCTTATAGAATGTCTCCCTTAGAGCTTCATGAGCTAAAATCTCAACTAGAAGAATTACTTCAGAAACATTTCATTCGCCCCAGTGTTTCACCATGGGGAGCACCTGTGTTGCTAGTCAAAAAGAAAGACGGTACTATGCGCCTGTGCATTGATTATCGTCAGCTTAACAAGGTCACAATTAAGAACAAGTATCCTTTGCCCAGAATTGATGACCTTTTAGATCAACTCAGAGGTGCTACCATCTTTTCCAAGATTGATCTACGTTCTGGATACCATCAAATCCGTATCAAGTCCTCGGATGTTTCCAAGACAGCATTCAGGACCCGTTATGGACACTACGAATTCTTGGTCATGCCTTTTGGTTTGACCAATGCTCCAGCCATATTCATGGATTACATGAATCGGATATTCCAGCCTTACCTTGACAAGTTTGTTGTTATCTTCATTGATGACATTCTGATCTATTCCAAGGATTCCGAAGAACATGCTGAACACTTAAGGATCGTGTTGGAAGTGCTTAGAGAGAAGCAGTTGTATGCAAAGTTCAGCAAGTGTGAGTTCTGGCTCTCTGAAGTTAAATTCTTAGGACATGTCATATCACAAGGCGGTGTGTCTGTTGACCCATCCAAAGTAGAAGCTGTGTTGAATTGGGAAAGACCCAGAAGTGTAACAAAAGTTAGAAGTTTTCTTGGCTTAGCAGGCTATTACCGGAGATTCATCTTAGGATTTTCGGAGATTGCTTTGCCTTTGACCCGCTTAACCAGGAAAGGCGCAGCCTTTGATTGGGATGCCGCTTGTGAATGGAGTTTCAGAACCTTGAAGGAAAAACTAACGACTGAACCAGTGTTAGTTATTCCAGATCCAACCCGTAAGTATGTAGTATACTGTGATGCATCCAACAAAGGACTTGGGTGCGTGCTTATGCAAGATGGAGCAGTGGTAGCATATGCATCACGACAGTTGAAACCCCATGAGCAAAACTACCCTACCCATGATTTGGAGTTGGCAGCCATAATCTTTGCCCTCAAAATCTGGAGACATCACCTGTACGGAGTACAGTTTGATTTATTCAGTGATCACAAAAGTCTGAAGTACCTGTTTGATCAGAAGGAGTTGAATATGAGACAACGCCGATGGATGGAGTATCTCAAAGACTTTGACTTCAATCTCAACTATCACCCTGGAAAGGCAAATGTTGTAGCAGATGCCCTAAGCAGAAAAACCTTGTATGCATCGGAGTTGTTGATGCACCAGTGTGACCTGTATGAGAAGTTCAGAGACCTTAACTTGAATGTTGTGTATCGGAAGAGCGGAATCCGAATCAACAGACTTGAGTTGTCCTGTGAACTGCGCCCGAGAGTAGTGCAAGCTCAGCAGGAGGATGCAGAACTGCAAAGGAGAGTGAACCATCCCGAGTTCTCAGTAGCTACGGACGGTGCCATTCTCTACGAAGGAAGGCTCTGTGTACCTCAGGATGATGAGTTAAAAAGGTTGATTTTGGAAGAGGCACACAAGAGTGGTTTTTCAATTCACCCTGGATCCACCAAAATGTATCATGACTTGAAGGAGAACTATTGGTGGCCTAACATGAAGGCAGAGATTGCTGAATTCGTGTCAAGGTGTATTGTATGCCAACAGGTGAAGATTGAACATCAGAAACCTGGAGGACCGTTGCAACCATTAGAAATACCAGAGTGGAAATGGGAACATATCACCATGGACTTTGTAGGAGGACTACCACGTAACCATAAAGGTCAAGATTCGATCTGGGTAATCGTGGATAGGTTGACTAAGTCGGCTCATTTCATTCCAGTGAAATCCACCTACAAGGCCCCTCAATATGCAGCTATTTTCATAGAGCAGATTGTTAGGCTGCATGGTGTACCTTTAAGTATTGTATCGGATCGAGATCCAATTTTCACTTCGAGGTTTTGGAAAGCATTTTAGAATGCGTTGGGTACTCGGTTGAAGATGAGTACATCACATCACCCTCAGACTGATGGTCAGTCGGAAAGGACTATTCAGACCCTTGAGGATATGCTTCGGGCATGTGTGTTGGAAGATGGTGGTTCGTGGAGTAATCACTTGCACTTAATTGAGTTCGCTTACAATAACAGTTACCATGCCAGCATCGGTATGGCACCTTATGAAGCTTTGTATGGCAGAAAGTGTAGAACTCCTTTGTGTTGGACGGAAGTCGGTGATCGTGGATTCTTGGGACCAGATATAATTCAAGAGACCACTTTAAAGATTAAGTCTATTAGGGATAAGTTGAAAGTTGCTCAGAGTCGGCAAAAGAGTTATGCTGACCGGAGAAGGAGATCGTTAGAATTTCAGGAAGGTGATCATGTTTTCTTGAGAGTTACCCCTAAGTTGGGTTTGCGAGGTGTGTTCAAAACCAAAAAGCTCTGTCCAAGATTCATTGGACCTTATCAGATTCTTCGGCGCGTCGGTCCTGTAGCCTATCAGTTAGCTCTACCTCCATCTATGTCAGGGTTACACGACGTGTTTCATGTGTCTCAGCTCAGAAAATACATTCCTGATCCTTATCGTCCAGTGGAACTGGAACAGATCGATCTTCAGCCAGATCTAACTTATCAGCCGGATCCTGTTCGGATTGTTGAACGTGACGCTAAAATACTTCGGAACAAGAGGATTCCCATTGTCAAAGTTGAATGGGCTCAGTCTCCTGATGGTGAATTCACTTGGGAACTGGAGTCAGACATGCGGAAGAGTTATCCATAACTGTTTTCAAGGTAAATTCTTAATTTCGAGGACGAAATTTCCTTAAGGGGGGGTAGGTTGTAATACCCCACTTTCTAAAATTACCTAATTAATTTTAATTAGAGCTTTGCCTAATTTTCTATAAATTAATTAGTGGTGATTATTAATAAAATCATGGGATTAAAGAGTATTATGTGTAAGTTAGTAATTCTAATTAGAACTAATCTACACAAATACAATTTGGATTTACTCTTGTGACTAATTAAGTCAAGAAATTCAAACTCTCTCTCCATTCCTCCCTCTCTCTCACGTGTGCTCTCTCTCTCCCTCTCATGACTCACATCTCACACTTAACCTCAAACCAACACCTCATTAGGAATTAATGAGTCACTAATCCACTCACTCCTAATACTCTCCTTTTGCAAGCAAGAAGATCATTCCTAATCCATTTCTCTTACTTCAGAAATTCAGCAGCAATTACCTCTCATTTTCTCTCTTCCCACGCCATTTTCAACAACAACAACAAGTCACATGAGCTTGTCCTTTCTCCACATGCAACCATCCACCCATTAGCTTCCAAACTCCTTAATCTCCTTCACTCACATGCAAACCTTCTGAACAATTGAAACAGAAACACTTCCCTAGCAATGATTCACATGACTCAGAAAAATTAACAAACCTCCAACATCTCATTTTTAGCAAAATTGTCACCCAACCAAATTTCATGCAAGCAAGAATCATGCCAAACCAAACCCTGTTCATTAAAGCTCCACAACTACTATAAATACCCCTCATCAACTCAGAGTTTAACCATCAAACACTTCTCAAATTCGTAAAACAAGAATTAAGGGTTTTCAAGTGTCAAAGTTCCAATCTTGGTCTGGGGTTCGTGGGGCGCATTAGGAGGTTGCAGTAGCTGAATTCAAGCTCAGTAGAGAGTTTTAAAGCTGCAATTCCAGATGGGTTCTTAGGATAGTTTAGTTAGAATGCCCAATTTTATGAAATATGCATGTTAACTTAAGTTTTAAGAAAATGTTGTGTGAGAGGAATTAACCCCCAAATTCCTCTCCATTCTGTGTTATATTATTTATATTGTGTAATGGCATGGCTTAGAATGAGGATTGTAGGTGTTTAAACTGTTAAAATGTGATTTTTCGTGAAACAGGGCAGGTTCTGGATAAACTCGCTCTAGCGAGTTCAGGGCGAGCCTTCATGGCGAGTTGGGTTCTTTAAACTGATGAACCTCGCTCTGGCGAGTTGCAACTCGCCGAGCGAGTGGATTTGGTTCAGAACCTGTAATCTCGCCATGGCATGCTTTCCTTCGCTGCAGCGAGCTTATACAGGACATGACCTGTAACAACTCGCCCTGGCGAGTGACAACTCGCCGAGCGAGTTTGACAGAAACAGAAACTATTTCAAATTTTCTAAAAAGAACTCCAACACTCGTTTTATATCCTCATCTGAGTTAGGTATATTGCAGTAGCACAATTGAATAATGTTATACAGTATGTTAATCACAGATAACCTTAGGGAATAACTTAGGGAATGTTAGTAATGCATGCTCCCCGGGACTTTGGGAATTATGGTAGAGATAACTACTTAGTGACAGTCAATTATGAGCGATCTTGTGTTATCGCGCTGTGGACTCCCAATGGGATAATTCACTAGGTTATGATTATGTGAGCTGTATGCCGTGACCGAATCGGTTGTCGGACATGTCAGGCCTCTGAGACATGCTCACCTCAGAGTACCCTTGAGTTAAAATGAATAAGATTGTTGTGTTACACCTTTATTTATACTTATGTTTTATGTTATGTTTAGAAACATGTATGGCTGTTTAGGTTCCCCCGGTGTAGTCACCTCTAGGAGGGTAGTAGGACTCACTGAGGCTTAGTAGTCTCACCCCACTCCAAACAATTTTTTTCAGATAAGCAGGTTGGCTAAAGGTATGCTGGTTGGTGTGCTCGAGACTTTGCTTGGGATCGCATTTATTTCATGCTTTCTAGTTTCCTTTCCGTTGTTGTAATTTCAATAAATTCTGTTGTATCGTGGTTGTGTTATCTTGCTTCCGTTGTTTCTGTATCTGTTATGTATTTCACACCTGCGTGTGCTTGAATTTCCTAATTGTAATAATAATGACTCAGTACTAGTAATAATATTCTGCGTTTTATTCTAGACATAGACGTGGGGTGTTATAATTGGTATCAGAGCAGGTCGATTCAGATCGCGCTTGAGTTCATTAATATTACGAATCCAATCCCAGTAGTTGTCTGGATTTCTAACATCTGTTCTAGGTGTCATGTCACTTTAAGCCTAGCTAACTTGACTTGATATTGGCAGTTAGAGCACTATGTCAGGAGCAAGACGAGGACCTGGAAGGCCTAGGAGGAACGTTGATGAGGAGCCTGAAATGTACGGAGATGCAGATGCTAACATGTGGGCTGAGATGATGTACCAGCAACTGCAGTTCCAAGCCCAGCAGGCTCAACAGCATCAAGAGTTCATGACCATGTTTCAGCAACACATGAGTAATCCTCCACCTCAGCAGCAAGGATCAAGTGCTGCTTTCCGAGAGTTCTGCCGCATGAGTCCGCCGGAGTTTTATGGAGAGTACAATCCCGCCAAGGCCCGAGAATGGATTCAGCGAATGAGTGGAATCCTAGAATCCATGGATTGCACTGAAGCTGACAAGGTGGTGTTTGTCTCCCGCTTCTTTAGGGGTGACGCTTGTAACTGGTGGGATGGAACGAAGGCATACATGGAAGCTAGTCAGATGGAAACGACCTGGGATAATTTCCGACGTCTTTTTTGTTGGACATTACATCCCAGAGAGTTACCAATTCCAGATGGAACGTGAATTGACTGAGTTGAAGCAAGGAAGTATGTCAGTGGCAGAGTATACGATGAAATTCAACGAGTTGGTCCGTTATGTGATGGATGGGAATGACGCTCCAAGTGAATCATGGAAGATGAAGAAGTACAGGTTCGGGTTAAGAGCGGACATAGCGCATGACGTCTCCATGCAGCATATCACTACTTTCGGTGATTTGGTGCAAAAGAGCTATCACGCAGAAGCTGATCTGGGTAACATTCATAAGGAGCGTAGTGAGGCTACGCAGAGGAGGAAGGACTCTGGAAAATTCAATCTGCAAGTGAGAACTAAGGGTACTACCAGTAAAGGGAAGCAGAGTTACTCTCAACGCTCACCAAGGAACTGTGCAGAATGTGGATTCCCTCATAGCGGAGAATGTATGAAGGGAAAGAATATGTGTTACTACTGTAAACAGCCAGGCCACTATAAACATGAATGTCCTAAGCTGAAGAAGCACGGAGATTCCAGCGGCGCTTCTAAGAGCAAAGGTCGGTTATACTCACTTGACGGTGAGAAAGTTAAATCTAATAATGCTTTAATTATGGATGTATGCTTGTTAGGTCAGTCAAAAGTTCTTGTCTTGTTTGATTGTGGAGCCACGAATTCCTTCATAGCTGTTGACTGTGTTCAGCGACTGCAATTACCTTCTGTCCCTTTAATTCCTCCAATGACGGTGGCTATTGCCACAGGAGGCAAGGTTACTTCTAAACGTGTTTGCCAGAATGGTCATGTTCTTGTGGGCAGTAAGGTCTATCATATCGTTTTGATCTGTCTACCTCTGAAACATATTGATGTTGTCCTAGGCATGGATTGGCTTTCAGCCAACACTGTGTATATTGGATGTGCTGAAAAGAATCTCTTCATTCAGACCGAAACTTCTGCCGAAAGTAGAGCTCTTACCGCTTTGCTTCAAAACACTCATCAGATGATCCAGTACTTAGGTGCTAGCAACAAATGTTTCAGTGTTTTGTTCACCATTGATCCGGAACCCAGTTTGAGCCCCAGTGATATTCCTATCGTTAGTGAGTTCTTAGATGTTTTTCCAGATGACATTATGAATTTACCTCCCGAAAGGGAAGTTGAGTTTTCCATCGACCTTGTCCCTGGATCCCAGCCTATCTCAGTTGCCCCTTATAGAATGTCTCCCTTAGAGCTTCATGAGCTAAAATCTCAACTAGAAGAATTACTTCAGAAACATTTCATTCGCCCCAGTGTTTCACCATGGGGAGCACCTGTGTTGCTAGTCAAAAAGAAAGACGGTACTATGCGCCTGTGCATTGATTATCGTCAGCTTAACAAGGTCACAATTAAGAACAAGTATCCATTGCCCAGAATTGATGACCTTTTAGATCAACTCAGAGGTGCTACCATCTTTTCCAAGATTGATCTACGTTCTGGATACCATCAAATCCGTATCAAGTCCTCGGATGTTTCCAAGACAGCATTCAGGACCCGTTATGGACACTACGAATTCTTGGTCATGCCTTTTGGTTTGACCAATGCTCCAGCCATATTCATGGATTACATGAATCGGATATTCCAGCCTTACCTTGACAAGTTTGTTGTTATCTTCATTGATGACATTCTGATATATTCCAAGGATTCCGAAGAACATGCAGAACACTTAAGGATCGTGTTGGAAGTGCTTAGAGAGAAGCAGTTGTATGCAAAGTTCAGCAAGTGTGAGTTCTGGCTCTCTGAAGTTAAATTCTTAGGACATGTCATATCACAAGGCGGTGTGTCTGTTGACCCATCCAAAGTAGAAGCTGTGTTGAATTGGGAAAGACCCAGAAGTGTAACAGAAGTTAGAAGTTTTCTTGGCTTAGCAGGCTATTACCGGAGATTCATCTTAGGATTTTCGGAGATTGCTTTGCCTTTGACCCGCTTAACCAGGAAAGGCGGTACCTTTGATTGGGATGCCGCTTGTGAATGGAGTTTCAGAACCTTGAAGGAAAAACTAACGACTGCACCAGTGTTAGTTATTCCAGATCCAACCCGTAAGTATGTAGTATACTGTGATGCATCCAACAAAGGACTTGGGTGCGTGCTTATGCAAGATGGAGCAGTGGTAGCATATGCATCACGACAGTTGAAACCCCATGAGCAAAACTACCCTACCCATGATTTGGAGTTGGCAGCCATAATCTTTGCCCTCAAAATCTGGAGACATCACCTGTACGGAGTACAGTTTGATTTATTCAGTGATCACAAAAGTCTGAAGTACCTGTTTGATCAGAAGGAGTTGAATATGAGACAACGCCGATGGATGGAGTATCTCAAAGACTTTGACTTCAATCTCAACTATCACCCTGGAAAGGCAAATGTTGTAGCAGATGCCCTAAGCAGAAAAACCTTGTATGCATCGGAGTTGTTGATGCACCAGTGTGACCTGTATGAGAAGTTCAGAGACCTTAACTTGAATGTTGTGTATCGGAAGAGCGGAATCCGAATCAACAGACTTGAGTTGTCCTGTGAACTGCACCCGAGAGTAGTGCAAGCTCAGCAGGAGGATGCAGAACTGCAAAGGAGAGTGAACCATCCCGAGTTCTCAGTAGCTACGGACGGTGCCATTCTCTACGAAGGAAGGCTCTGTGTACCTCAGGATGATGAGTTAAAAAGGTTGATTTTGGAAGAGGCACACAAGAGTGGTTTTTCAATTCACCCTGGATCCACCAAAATGTATCATGACTTGAAGGAGAACTATTGGTGGCCTAACATGAAGGCAGAGATTGCTGAATTCGTGTCAAGGTGTATCGTATGCCAACAGATGAAGATTGAACATCAGAAACCTGGAGGACCGTTGCAACCATTAGAAATACCAGAGTGGAAATGGGAACATATCACCATGGACTTTGTAGGAGGACTACCACGTAACCATAAAGGTCAAGATTCGATCTGGGTAATCGTGGACAGGTTGACTAAGTCGGCTCATTTCATTCCAGTGAAATCCACCTACAAGGCCCCTCAATATGCAGCTATTTTCATAGAGCAGATTGTTAGGCTGCATGGTGTACCTTTAAGTATTGTATCGGATCGAGATCCAATTTTCACTTCGAGGTTTTGGAAAGCATTTCAGAATGCGTTGGGTACTCGGTTGAAGATGAGTACATCACATCACCCTCAGACTGATGGTCAGTCGAAAAGGACTATTCAGACCCTTGAGGATATGCTTCGGGCATGTGTGTTGGAAGATGGTGGTTCGTGGAGTAATCACTTGCACTTAATTGAGTTCGCTTACAATAACAGTTACCATGCCGGCATCGGTATGGCACCTTATGAAGCTTTGTATGGCAGAAAGTGTAGAACTCCTTTGTGTTGGACGGAAGTCGGTGATCGTGGATTCTTGGGACCAGATATAATTCAAGAGACCACTTTAAAGATTAAGTCTATTAGGGATAAGTTGAAAGTTGCTCAGAGTCGGCAAAAGAGTTATGCTGACCGGAGAAGGAGATCGTTAGAATTTCAGGAAGGTGATCATGTTTTCTTGAGAGTTACCCCTAAGTTGGGTTTGCGAGGTGTGTTCAAAACCAAAAAGCTCTGTCCAAGATTCATTGGACCTTATCAGATTCTTCGGCGCGTCGGTCCTGTAGCCTATCAGTTAGCTCTACCTCCATCTATGTCAGGGTTACACGACGTGTTTCATGTGTCTCAGCTCAGAAAATACATTCCTGATCCTTATCGTCCAGTGGAACTGGAACAGATCGATCTTCAGCCAGATCTAACTTATCAGCCGGATCCTGTTCGGATTGTTGAACGTGACGCTAAAATACTTCGGAACAAGAGGATTCCCATTGTCAAAGTTGAATGGGCTCAGTCTCCTGATGGTGAATTCACTTGGGAACTGGAGTCAGACATGCGGAAGAGTTATCCATACCTGTTTTCAAGGTAAATTCTTAATTTCGAGGACGAAATTTCCTTAAGGGGGGGTAGGTTGTAATACCCCACTTTCTAAAATTACCTAATTAATTTTAATTAGAGCTTTGCCTAATTTTCTATAAATTAATTAGTGGTGATTATTAATAAAATCATGGGATTAAAGAGTATTATGTGTAAGTTAGTAATTCTAATTAGAACTAATCTACACAAATACAATTTGGATTTACTCTTGTGACTAATTAAGTCAAGAAATTCAAACTCTCTCTCCATTCCTCCCTCTCTCTCACGTGTGCTCTCTCTCTCCCTCTCATGACTCACATCTCACACTTAACCTCAAACCAACACCTCATTAGGAATTAATGAGTCACTAATCCACTCACTCCTAATACTCTCCTTTTGCAAGCAAGAAGATCATTCCTAATCCATTTCTCTTACTTCAGAAATTCAGCAGCAATTACCTCTCATTTTCTCTCTTCCCACGCCATTTTCAACAACAACAACAAGTCACATGAGCTTGTCCTTTCTCCACATGCAACCATCCACCCATTAGCTTCCAAACTCCTTAATCTCCTTCACTCACATGCAAACCTTCTGAACAATTGAAACAGAAACACTTCCCTAGCAATGATTCACATGACTCAGAAAAATTAACAAACCTCCAACATCTCATTTTTAGCAAAATTGTCACCCAACCAAATTTCATGCAAGCAAGAATCATGCCAAACCAAACCCTGTTCATTAAAGCTCCACAACTACTATAAATACCCCTCATCAACTCAGAGTTTAACCATCAAACACTTCTCAAATTCGTAGAACAAGAATTAAGGGTTTTCAAGTGTCAAAGTTCCAATCTTGGTCTGGGGTTCGTGGGGCGCATTAGGAGGTTGCAGTAGCTGAATTCAAGATCAGTAGAGAGTTTTAAAGCTGCAATTCCAGGTGGGTTCTTAGGATAGTTTAGTTAGAATGCCCAATTTTATGAAATATGCATGTTAACTTAAGTTTTAAGAAAATGTTGTGTGAGAGGAATTAACCCCCAAATTCCTCTCCATTCTGTGTTATATTATTTATATTGTGTAATGGCATGGCTTAGAATGAGGATTGTAGGTGTTTAAACTGTTAAAATGTGATTTTTCGTGAAACAGGGCAGGTTCTGGATAAACTCGCTCTAGCGAGTTCAGGGCGAGCCTTCATGGCGAGTTGGGTTCTTTAAACTGATGAACCTCGCTCTGGCGAGTTGCAACTCGCCGAGCGAGTGGATTTGGTTCAGAACCTGTAATCTCGCCATGGCGAGCTTTCCTTCGCTGCAGCGAGCTTATACAGGACATGACCTGTAACAACTCGCCCTGGCGAGTGACAACTCGCCGAGCGAGTTTGACAGAAACAGAAACTATTTCAAATTTTCTAAAAAGAACTCCAACACTCGTTTTATATCCTCATCTGAGTTAGGTATATTGCAGTAGCACAATTGAATAATGTTATACAGTATGTTAATCACAGATAACCTTAGGGAATAACTTAGGGAATGTTAGTAATGCATGCTCCCCGGGACTTTGGGAATTATGGTAGAGATAACTACTTAGTGACAGTCAATTATGAGCGATCTTGTGTTATCGCGCTGTGGACTCCCAATGGGATAATTCACTAGGTTATGATTATGTGAGCTGTATGCCGTGACCGAATCGGTTGTCGGACATGTCAGGCCTCTGAGACATGCTCACCTCAGAGTACCCTTGAGTTAAAATGAATAAGATTGCTGTGTTACACCTTTATTTATACTTATGTTTTATGTTATGTTTAGAAACATGTATGGCTGTTTAGGTTCCCCCGGTGTAGTCACCTCTAGGAGGGTTGTAGGACTCACTGAGGCTTAGTAGTCTCACCCCACTCCAAACAATTTTTTTCAGATAAGCAGGTTGGCTAAAGGTATGCTGGTTGGTGTGCTCGAGACTTTGCTTGGGATCGCATTTATTTCATGCTTTCTAGTTTCCTTTCCGTTGTTGTAATTTCAATAAATTCTGTTGTATCGTGGTTGTGTTATCTTGCTTCCGTTGTTTCTGTATCTGTTATGTATTTCGCACCTGCGTGTGCTTGAATTTCCTAATTGTAATAATAATGACTCAGTACCAGTAATAATATTCTGCGTTTTATTCTAGACATAGACGTGGGGTGTTATAGGGAACCTAAACAGTCATAACATGCTTCTAAGCATAACATAATACATAAGCATAAATAAAGGTGTAACACAGCAATTTTTATTCATTTTAACTCAAGGGCACTCTGAGGTGAGCATGTCTCAGAGGCCTGACATGTCCGACAACCGATTCGGTCACGGCATACAGCTCACATAATCATAACCTAGTGAATTATCCCATTGGGAGTCCACAGCGCGATAACACAAGATCGCTCATAATTGACTGTCACTAAAGTAGTTATTTCTACCATAAGTTCCCAAAGTCCCGGGGAGCATGCATAACTATCATTCCCTAAGTTATACCCTAAGGTTATCTGTGATTAACATACTGTATAACATTATTTAATTGTGCTACTGCAATATACCTAACTCAGATGAGGATATAAAACGAGTGTTGGAGTTCTTTTTAGAAAATTTGAAATAATTTCTGTTTCTGTCAAGCTCGCTCAGCGAGTTGTCACTCGCCAGAGCGAGTTGTTACAGGTCATGTCCTGTGTAAGGTCGCTGCAGTGAAGGGAAGCTCGCCATGGCGAGATTATAGGTTCTGAACCAAATCCACTCGCTCAGCGAGCAGAAGCTCGCCAGAGCGAGGTTCATCAGTCTGAAGAACCCAGCTCGCCATGAAGGCTCGCCCTGTGCTCGCTAGAGCGAGTCTACCCAGAACCTGCCCTGTTTCACGAAAAATCACATATTAACAGTTTAAACACCTACAATCCTCATTCTAAGTCATGCCATTACACAATATAAATAATATAACACAGAATGGAGAGAAATTTGGGGATTAATTCCTCTCACACAACATTTTTTCTAAAACTTAAGTTAACATGCATAATTTCATATTTTTGGGAAACTAGCTAAACTATCCTAAGAACCCACCTGGATTGAAGCTTTAAACCTTTGCTTTAAGCTTCCTAACAGCTACCGAAACCTCCTGAATTGCCCCACGAACCCCAGACCAGTTTTGAGAATTTTGACACTTGAAACCCCTTATTTTTGCTCTTTGAATTGGAGAATTGTTTTGATGGTTGATTCAGCTGGAATGAAGAGGTTTATATAGTTGATTTTCTGATGCTTCAACAATGAAGGATTTGTTCTGATTTTGTTTTGCATGTTGAGCTATTGGTTGATGAAAGGGTGGTGGAAATGGGTTGTTGTTTTGTGAGTTTACATGAGTGGAGTTTAGTGATTCTTGGTTGGATTCTCTGAGGCTAAGGTGCAGAAGAAAACCTCTGTCACAACAAGGTTGGTAGCAATGCATGTGATGGATAGTTCCAAACTCTTGTGTCTAGGTGAATTTAGAGAAATTGGAAGTATATGGTGTTGTTGTTGTTGTTTGGCGTGAAAGAGAAGAGAGAGGAGGTAGAGTATGCTTCTGATTTTGCTGAAGTTAGAATGAGAGGGATTGGGGTTAATTTTGCATGCAAGAGGTTTAATCAAAATTGGGTGGAAACATGACTCATCTAACAAGGTGAGGTGTTGGTTAAGTGGAGCATTGTTCATGAGTGGAATAATGACTCACATGAGAGTGAGAGAGATCACGAGGGAGAGAAGAGAAATGGAGGGGAGAATTTGAATTTCTTTCACCAAATGATTCACTTAAGAGATTGAGTGATTTAGTGTATAGTTTAGGTTTAATTAAATTTCCTAATTTTATACACAATTCCAGTTAATCCCTAAAGATCAATTAATAAACACCACTAATTAATAATTAAAATTAGGCAAAGCTCTAATTAAAAATTAATTATATAATTTAGAATGTGGGATATTACAAAATTGTTTATTTTACTTCTTGACACATAAATCTTGCCTAATATGGAGAGATATTTGTTTGACGGTTACTAATCATTACTCCCTCCGTTCTTTTTAAGTGTCCGTTTTGAATAGTAACACCAAATTAAGAAAGTGTATTTTTGCATCTTATCTTCCTATTATACCCTATTTTAATTCACCAATAAAATCCTATTTTTTTGGCACACACTTTCTCTTTCCAATAAATTTAATATATTATGCACACAAAAAAAAAACAAAATTTAATATGTTATGTACCAAAAAAAAAAAGATTTAGTTTTCCAAATATATAGCATTAATTAGTTTTATTGAAAAAGATTTGAGTAATTGACAAAGGGTATAATTGACAAATCGTACCCTTAAAATATCAAATGGACAGTTAAATAGAAACGTTAAATTCTATGTTTTTGGATACTTAAAAAGGAACGGAGGGAGTATATTTCTCTCTTTCCTTATTTATCTCTTTATCCAAACTATAGAAATAGCAAATTTCTTTGCTATCTGTCTCTTTCTTATTTCTCTCTTTTTCAAATCTACTTAAACAAACACAGTGTTAGGAAATTCAAATCCCAATGTTAAATATATTTTCCATTTTTTCATCATTTATATTTTCTTAGTTACCAAAGTTTTGAGAATATTATCCGGTTTTATATATAAGTAAATTTTGACTTTTTATATCCAACTTGACTTGATCAAACCATCTTATCCTCATAAACCGAACCAATAAAAGGTGTCGCAATAATCCTCTTCACCACTTGGTCTGAGAATAACATACGAATTTTAACAATATTCCAAACTTTATAATTATCTAACATCGTGATAGAAAAGAATATTCTATCACACCAGGTCTTAACACATAAATTATACACACCCTTGAACACACAATAAATAGATAAATTGTTCCTATGATTTGTTATCATGAAAACCAATTTTATCTATTTAAAATATATGTTAAGCTAAATTACACATTTAATCCATTAAATTAATTTTACGTTTCAATTTGATTGCTTGAGTTTTTTTTTATTTCATTTTAATCTCTTATGTTACATACATACAATTTAATCCTTTTTAATTTTTTTTTCTCGTTTCACTATGGTCCCTTAAGTTATGAATGTTTGACATTTTGATCTTTTAAGTTATAAGATTTAGACAATTTATAAGTCCTTCTTTTAAAGATCAAAATATCTTAATATTTATAATTTAAGAGACTAAAGTGTTCAAAATTTATAACTTAAAGGACCAAAATGAAACAAAAAAAACTTAGGGATCAAATTATCTAACGTTTGTAATTTTCGGGATCAAAATTAAACATAAGGGGTCAAAGTAAAACTTAAAATTAACTTAAGGAATCAAAGGTTTAATTTAAACAAAGGTTAAATTTATAAATTTTATGTTGGATTAATTATTTAATTAATCAATTATGGATTGACAATAATCAATTATTAGAAATTATTATTAATATAAATTATGGTCTATTATTATTAAGCACTTATTGATGAATTATTAATGAGCTGTATTTAGAAACGAGTCGTGATGGATTGGGCCGTTTCTCGTAGTAGGCTTGTTGAGAGGTCACTGCCTCCACTGATGAGTATATATTAACTATCCCATCAGGTTAATACATACACTGAAATAGAAATACTAACTGCTCATCAGTAAGAGGTAGAAGTATTCTCTCAACATTTTCTCAATCTCATGCTTTCTCCAATCGCGCTCTCTGGAAAAGGTACGCCGTTCATGGTTCAATCTCATACACAGTATGCTATAATATGTGTCTATTGATCCATGGCTTTTAATATTAATTCAATGATGCAATCTTGCATTTCTTATGCTAAAATTCTAAGTATGAATTAAAATTTGTATGCCTCATTATTGTTTATCATTCAAATATCGTCAAAACAAGTTTATTAAAATTGAGCCAAGTTTAAAACTATTATCATCCTTGCAACCAAATATTTATTCAAATCATATTGATTTATAATTAGAGTCTCATATATGTTTTATTATAACGGCTTATTCTTTATTCATGAATATTCTGAGATGATGTTATCAAATGGTATTCTCGGCAAGTCATCAAAAGCCAATGTCTCTAAGAATAAGGATGTATGTCACATTCTATGAGGTTAGTCGCAATTTAATCAATTTTTCAACCTCTTGTGACTTATTACTTGTTATTGCATATATGAAGAAATTTATTTCTTCTTCTTTTTTGTCGTGCAATTATGTATATAAAAGTGGAATCCTCTTTTCCAGAATATTCTAAATAGAACTCTACAATTATTATATATATTATTTTCTTAAAATAATACTCCATTTTGTAATCATATTCTAAGTTATAGTGGGAGTATTTAAAACTTTATCCCAATAATTCTATTCTGGATAAAAGACAAAACTATTTTACACACTTTTATTTATAAATAATAACTCCTGTTATTAAACTCTTTCGTATATAAATTCTAAAGTCATATTGATGATGTGTTAACTTAAAATACTTTTAAGCATGTCTTTCTATTATTTGAATATGACTTATTGAGTAAATTAAATAGATTGTTTATGCAAGATATTATTTTATCATATTCTTTAAGCATAAACATTATTGATTTGTATAATTGTAATCTCACCTATCGTAGATATAATTATGCAAAGTACACTTAACATTATATTGATAACAATCATACCCTATCGGTATGTTGTTGTTAGTATAATGTTTTTACTAGTCAATGTACTTTAATTTTATACTTATCATATTTCAAGTACCTTGTCACTATTAAAATATTGTGACATAAGAACAGTACATTGTAATGCAATAGTTCTTATTTATTACCCTTATTACTCTTGAATGAAATTACAATAAATAAGATACTTTACTAAATATACTATACTAGAAGGCATGTAGCTATTATTTGAATTTTGCAATCCAATAGAATTCTAATTTTAATTAATAACTTATTTAAATTTTTAAATATTTTGGATTGCTACTATCCCTGAATCGTGTAAGTGACGGACATACCCTATCAGTGTGACGTTACCTAACATGATCATTCTGTGTTAGAGAAATAGTTGAATATTTATTTAAAATATTTTCAAACTTTTAATTCAACTATCATTCTCTATCAAGTGGGAGAATCTTCACTATGTATTGTGTAACGTGATGGACATACCCTATCGGTATGACATTACTTAACATAATCATCCTTTGTGTGAGAAAAAATATCTCACAAATTTAACTATAATTATCCATCAAGTGAAGAAAATTCTACATGCCAATGAACTATAGCTTGTAAACAAAGATATTTATTTGTTTCATAATTCTAGACATAAAACTATCGTAGAGACTTGTATTGAGGATATTAATCATAGTTTTTTCTTATAAATTATCATATACTTCCATATCATCTTATATTATTGTAAACTTATTTTGTAAAAGCAATATATCAAAACCCCAAAAATTTTAACAACTCTATTAAGAAAAATTTATTTATTTTATACCATTATTCTAAATAATGATAAATGGTATATTTGGGATATTTAATTTTGTCATTTTCACTGACATATATTTTATAGTATTTCTATTCTTTAACAATGGAAGTTAATGACTATTTTCTCAAACATCCTCAATAATAATTACAAAATATAAGTCTCGTATATTTCCGTTGCGTGTAACCTAACTGTTTCTCAAATGTGTGTGTCCATAATTGTAGCATTTGAGTTCTGTTGAGTGAGTTAATAAACCTTTGACATGTATAGTCTCATATCCTATTTTATACTAGAGACTTAATCTCACTCATATGATGATAAATCTTTTAAATATATAATCATCATACTCTGTTATATGAAGGTTACTTTGTTTATAAAAATTCCTTTGAGAATTTATTTAATTTGTTATAAGGAGATTTTGTACTATAAAACATTAAGTAAAATTTACGTTCTCCTTAATTCTAAATGCAGAATATGTGGTTAACCATGAAATTAATATTTTGATAAAATCTGCCATTGAAAAGTTATGTATATATTGGATTTCATATTATAATTGAGTTACCACTTGTATTAGTAATTCTGCTATATTCATGTGCAAAATATGTGGTTGAGTTTGTGAAACTCTATTAGTGAAATAAGATAAAATAATATAACCACATATATAGATAAGTTTGCACTAGCAATTAAGTATCCCACTATTGAATTATATGATATCATTAGAGTATTTTAAATACTAGTTGACTCTAATGAAAATATCACTCTTGTTTGTATACGTGAGATTAGTGGGAGTGTGTACACAATGTTGTATATTTGTGAGCTCTAATAAAAGTCCCAATTTTGTTTGTATTTATATATATATATATATGGGATAAATGAAAATGTGTACACTATAAAACTTTAAAATTATCATTGCCATAATTTTGTGCACACTATAAAATATGGCATAGCTCAAGAGACTTTAAATTTCAGTCTCATTCTGTTATACTGAGATATATATATAATTCTTTAATATCAGCAAGTGATCTAACCTGTTGATCAGAAAGGTTCTGGGCCAGCAAATCCTTCACTTGATGAGTTCTTCAGTTGGGTTGAACGGTTGAGTAGAGCAGTAAATCACCAACGGAGGGGGGGTTGTACCTGCAGGCGCTCCGATGCTTAAGTCAGAAGAGTGAACAGATACAAAGAGTGAAAGTGTAGAATGAGAATAGAATACCTGACCCTCCAGTGAAGGAGGGTATTTATAGATCCCCCAGCGTTGGGCCAAGGTCCTCTTAATGGGCTGTGCACAACGGCCCAATAGGAGAGACTGTCAGGATTTCTCCGTTGTTGGAGCAAGGAACCGGCCTTTAGTCCTTATCCTGGTGATGAGTTGTCCTCATCGTGCGGAGAGGCGGTTACCTCATGTATATCGTGTCCTAGTAAATAGGAACACGTGAGAAGAACAGCTGTATGCATTTACCCGAGCAGGGAAGCTTGCTAGTAGTCGAGGAGGGACTCATGATCCATAGTGCCGAGCAGGAGCTATAAACTCCTTTTGCCGAGCAGGATGTGGATTGGGCCAGCTCCAGGCCCAGTCCAGAACAGGAGCCCCCCAAGTCTTTGCTCCTAGGTATAGGAGTAATGACTTAGAGTCAGCCTAACTGTCGAGGACGATGCCCGTTTAAATGTTCCACACCAAGTTCGCGTATTTGTGCTCGCGAAGGTGGAGAAAAACTTTTCCTTTGCTCGCAAAAACGTGCTCGTGGAAGCGTGGAAGAATTGTGCTCGAATATTTCTTATTGGCGAAATGTATTCGTTGAGGAGCTGCTTGCTCGCTAAAAATCTAAGAAAGATTCGCTTCGTAAGTCAGAATTTGCGAGCAGAGTGAAGCGACTTTTGGAGTGACAGATGCTTCGTCTGATGCTGCCACGTGGCATAGCTATGAAGAGGCGCGATGATGGCTATGAATAGGGGTCATTATGGACCCCGTTTTACGAGGAAACGTTGTTACCGTTGGATTGAAACGGTGTTTCGTTTCGCGCGAGGAAGGATAAGAACCGTTAGATTCTTTTGATCGAATCCGTAGGATCGATCCAACGGTTCAGATTGGAATGGCGCCAACTACTGTTGTATAGAGGTAACTGTACGAGAATTGGTTATAAATAGGAGAAGGATGAAAAAGTTCAGAACTTTGATTCACTTCTCCTTCCATTTCTCCGAGTTTCTTCATCTTCCATTCCCGTGAGAAAGCTTTGGAGATTTGCTCCATCGTTCGTTGATCTTGCTTGTTTAGGAGTTGAACTTCAAGTTTGCGTCTGCATTTCCCTTTGGACTTGGTAAGTTTGCTTCCATTTACACTGTCTTAGGTTTGTTCTGGTGGGGTGTTGGTGGTTCACGGTGGTGAATCCATCACCGGAACAACAAACTTAGTTTTGTTTGCCGCCGTAACGGTGGTCTAGGGTTGTTTGGACTTGATTTTATTACTTGGCGTGCGTTTGCGATTATATTTGCATAAATTTTGTGTGTTTTGGCGCCTCGGAACCACCGTGTCGCCGGCGTTGTTCCGGCGACATTCATGAATCTGATGAACTTCTGATGAATTTCTGGAGATTTTGTTCTCCTCGCCAATTGTCCTCGCGGCGCTGTTTGCGCGTGTGACTTGGGGTTTTCCCGTGGGGAGTTCCCCCCTTAAACGGAGAATTCGTTTACGAATTCTTTCCTCGTATTTGATTATTTTCCTCGTATTTTCGAATTCTTTCCCGCGAGCAGTAGGCTATTGCGGGGAGATTGTACCCGTGAGATTTCCTCGTGTGAATGTTTTGTCGAGGAAATTCCTATTGTATTCGTAGTGCCATTTATTGAGGGCTTTGGCCGAGGGCAGCTTGCTCGCGCCTATTCACGCCCTTTCACTTGAACTGCGGTGGAAGGGTGGATTTGATTTGCTGTCGAATTCACTTTTGCTTTCGCTGCTTTTCAGGTATAAATGGTTGACGAGGAGGTAGACAATACCACCCCGAGAATAGATCCTATGGAGGATCCTACCCTGAGTTGGGTTGGTCCTGAGCCGCGGGGAACGGCCTCGGTGATAACTCCAACTTTGCCGGATGTGTTCGGGATTTTAGAAGAAAAGCCCGAGGAGGAAAACTTCACCACGTACGCTCCCAAGCCGTGGCACCGAATATGTTCGGAGATACCGGATATTGGGTGCTACATGTATGAGGTCGTTTTTAAGCATCAGGGGCTGCGTTTACCGTTCAGCCCGCTCGCGATCGAGGTGTTCAAACACCTGAAGTTGGCCCCTTCACAGCTTCATCCCAATTCGATGGCGTTCATTATTGCTTTTGATCGCCTGTGCGAGTATCACTCTGTGGTGCCGACGAAGGAGTTATTTTTTAGGGTTTTTAAGCTCCAACGTCAAACGAACGATGAGGGTCAACGTAGTTGGGTGTCGTTGAAGCAAAGGGTGACCCTCTTCGAAATATATGTGGATTCCGTTCGCGGGTATAAATCTCGGTATTATTTTGTAAAGCCGACGACGGAATTCGGTATACTTTCGATGTATACGAGAGAACCGGATGTGGGAGCTGACGGGGTTGTGAAGGTCGACGAAGATGGTCGGGAGAAAACTAAGCTAGTTCCTCGTTTCCCTATGAATTGGTCGAAGGAGCACTTTGAGGAAGATCCTAAGTATTATCTTACTAGGGAGGAGGATATGTCGGACGAGGACCTAGCTAGTTTGGCCAAGCTCGTGAAGTATGTGCGGGACTTTCGTCCTGCCCGATGGGAAACCAGAGACGGTAAGCCCGTTTTGGATAAGTTTGGTAGGGAGCAGTTTTCTCCTCGTTTGATCACGACGAAGAAGCTGCTCGAGTGTAAAAGTAAGGCGGAGGCCAATGTGTTTCTCGGTATATCCTGTGCATCATGCTCGTTATTTATTGTCTTCTGCTTTTCCCTGCTTCGTTATTTTGGATTCTCCTCGTGTCACTAACTTGTTCTTATTTCTGACGTTTTGTTTTGCAGAAAATATGTCGAGCATTGCTGACCGTCTTCTCAAAATTGCGTCCCAGGAGCAGGGAAAGAAAAAGAAAAAGACAAGCAAGGGCTGAATGGGGGCGGTGCTCGCTCACTCTGGATCAGGCCCGGTTGATTCTTCTTCCCCGGGGGGAGCCTCTAGTTCGGCTATCCGAGAGAAACCCTTAAAGAGGCAACGGCAGGAGGAGGATCTGGTCGACCTGACGATTCCCGAACATCGCCCTTTAGAACAGAGGTTTGTCGTCCCCGGTTGCTACGGGGTGAAGACATATTTCGAGAAGTGCCCTCCCTTGGTTACCGCAGAGGAGAAGAAACTCATCACCGAAATGAGTGCTGCGGAGACTGAAGCGCAGCTTGCTCGGGACGTTGCAGGTGTGATGAGGATCTGGGAGACGACTCTGGTTTTGACGGAGAGCAAAGGTGATGCTGGGAGGGAACTCGCGAAAGCTCGAGAATTGAACGGGAAGTTGGAGGCTCGGTTGGCGAAGGCCGAGGGGGATCTCCTCGATTACAAGGGGAAATATGAAGTTTTTGTCGAGCAATCAAGAGAGCTCCGGGAGACTAAAGCGGCGATGGCTAAGCTGGAGGCAGAGGTTAAGGCTTTGAAGCTGCAGGTGGAGGCCGAGCAGAAGGAAAAAGAAGACCTGAATTCTGCCATGAAGCCTACTGCCGATGAAACTGAAGCAACCAATGTGTTCAGTAGTCGAGCAGAGTTGGTCAAGGAAATACTCGCTCTTCGCCAAGATACGATTGATGCGGCGAGCTACGCCTTTACTAATGCCGTGGAGCAGTTGAAGATTGCTAACCCGGGGGTGAACCTTGTTACTGAGGGAACGGGGATGCTGTACCAAGTAAAGGATGGTCGCATTGTTGTTCCCGAGGTATACCAGCGGATGGAAGACGAGGATGGCGAGGAGGAGGATGACGACCAAGAGAGGCAGGATGAAAGCGAACATGGCGAGGAGGGTGTCTGATTGTATTAATCTTGTGGGCCTGCGTGCCTTGTTTATGTAATATTTGAATCTTGTTTTAATTTTTGCTAAGTATTTTGGGGCCTGCGTGCCAGTATTATGTAATATTTGAACACCTGGGCTCTGTCCCCGTTTATACATGTCGTTTCGTTGTGCTAAGTAGTGCCTTTTATTTCTTCGTGTTGGTATGTATGTTTTTATATGCGTTCATGATATTCTGCCCGTGTCTTAGTTGTTTATCCTGAAATTTTTCTAAGTACTTTCCGAGCAGAGGCGTTGAATTCGAGGCGTTGTTTAGAACTCGAATTAGCGGGGAAAGGCTCGTCGGAGAGTTCTTTCCTCGCGGCTTGAACCTCCAATCGCGAGCTGGGTGTTAAGCCTGGCACGGGGATGATGACCTCGTCGACAGAGTTATCATCGTCAAAAGCTCATCCCCATCTCTCCTCCGGGGACAGGGTCTGTGCTTGGATTGGGTTTAAGATGGATGTTTGCGCCACAGCATCCTCCGTTGTCGAGGTGTGTCTGCCCGTTTTATAGGAGGACACTACCTTGGCGTTGTACGCCCTGTTCGGCAATGACTTAGCTATAGTATTGTTTTAATTTTTGTGCGTTCCAGGGTCGGGGAAGCTCCTTCCCCTGAAGATCTTCGAGGTAATAGGCACCGTTTTCCGTTTTTCCTCGGACTCGATATGGTCCTTCCCAGTTAGGTGCTAATTTGCCCTCGTGAGAGTCTTTGGCGTTTCGTCGTAGGACGAGGCTGCCGACGTCGAATTCCCTAGGGATAACCTTGGTATCATGTCGAGCAGCCACTTTTTGCTTGAGGGTTGCTTCTTTTAAGGACGCACCCGTGCGAATTTCTTCGACGAGGTCCAGTTCCTCTCGGAGAGCCTCGTCGTTCATCTCCTCGTCGAGGGGCTGTTGCGTACGACGAGAAGGTTCTCCAATTTCTACGGGGATAACTGCTTTCGTCCCGTATACCAAGCGGAAAGGGGTCTCCCCGGTAGTGGAGTGTGGTGTAGTTCGATAGGACCATAGGACGCTGTGCAGCTCTTCGACCCATTTCTTCTTATTCTCGTCGAGTCTCCGTCGTAGTCCGCGCAGAATTACTCTGTTCGCAGCTTCGGCTTGCCCGTTTGTTTGGGGGTGCTCGACGGATGTGAAGCGTTGTTTGGTGTTAATCGCGGCGAGGAATTCGCGAAATCTCTTATCTGTAAATTGCGTTCCGTTGTCGGTGACTACGACTTGCGGGATCCCGAAGCGGGCGAGGATATCCCGCTTGAAGAAACGGAGTATGTTAAATGCGGTTATGTTCGCAAGTGGTTCGGCCTCGACCCATTTGGTGAAATAGTCGACGGCTACGATTAGGTATTTGTTTTGAGCAAAACCCGTGGTGAAGGGTCCGAGGATATCCATACCCCACCACGCGAAGGGCCAAGGGGAGGACAGAGACTTAAGCTCGTTTGGGGGAGCTAGATGCATGTCGGCGTGTCTTTGGCACTTGTCGCATTTTTTGACATGTTCCTTGGAGTCTTGTTGCATGGTGGGCCAGTAATAACCTGCTCGGAGGGCTTTCCTGGCGAGCGACCTTCCTCCTAAATGTTGGGAATTGATCCCCTCGTGTATTTCCCGCAATATATAGTCGACTTTATCCTCTTCGATACATTTTAAAAGGGGAATAGAAAACCCTCTCCTGTATAACGTTCCGTCGAGGAGGACGTAAGCGCACGCGCGTCGTTTGATTACCGCCGCTTCCTTTTGGTCGGATGGTAGTGTGTCGTTTGCTAGGAAATTGTAGACGGGGGTCATCCAACAGCTGCTGTCCCCGATTGCGTTGACGTCGAGGGTGGTTGGCGGCTTTTCTATGCTTGGTCGGGAGAGGATTTCCTGTATTACGGATTTGTTTCCTCCCTTTTTCTTCGTGCTCGCGAGCTTCGATAGAATGTCCGCTCGGGTGTTATCCCCTCGGGGAACATGGCATACCTCAGCGAATTCGAACATAGCTATTCTGTTTTTAACGAGGTTTAGGTATTCGGAGAGGTTGTCGTTTTTGGCTTGATACTCTCCGAGTACATGGGATACGACGAGCTGAGAGTCCGTGCATATCTTGATCTGTCTTGCGCCGATGTCCTCGGCTAATCGTAGTCCTGCGAGGAAAGCCTCGTATTCTGCCTGATTGTTCGACGTTGGGAAAGAGAGGGTTAGGGAGACTTCGATGACTATACCCTTCCCATTATCGAGTATGATCCCCGCCCCAGCTCCTGTTGAGCTGGATGCTCCGTCGACGAAAATTGTCCACCTTTCTGTTTCCTCGAGTGAAGGAGCGGGAGCTGTCATTTCGGCGACGAAGTCGGCGAGTACTTGCGCTTTGAGAGCTTTTCTACTTTCGTAGCGGATGTCGAATTCAGATAGTTCCAGGGACCATTTGAGCATCCTGCCCGCCATGTCAGGGCGGCTGAGCAGAGATTTAATTGGTTGGTCTGTTCGGACTACGACTGTATGTGCGAGGAAGTAATGTCTTAGTCTCCTCGCGGCGTTTATGAGTGCGAGAGCTACTTTTTCGATTAGTAGATATCGAAGCTCAGGGCCTTGCAGGGCCTTGCTCGTGAAATAGATGGGTTTCTTCCCTTCTGTTGTTTCACGGATGAGGACGGCGCTGACGGCCTCGGAGGCGACGGCGATGTAGAGGTAGAGGACTTCCTCGTCGTTTGGTCGTGATAGGACCGGTGGTTCGGAGAGGGCCTTTTTTAGGTGTCGTAAGGCCTGGTCACACTCCTCGGTCCATTCGAACGCGGATTCTTTTCTCAGAAGTTTGAAAAGGGGGAGTGCGTGTTGAGCAGATCTTGCGATGAAATGAGATAGTGAAGTAAGCATTCCGTTAAGCGTTTGTATTGATTTTTTATCGTGGGGAACAGGGAGCTCGGTAAATGCTCTGCACTTATCGAGGTTGGCCTCGATTCCTCGTTCTGTTAAGTAGAAACCGAGGAATTTACCCGCTCGGACCCCGAAGGTGCACTTCTCAGGATTGAACCTCATTTTATATTTCCTGGCTTGCTCGAACACCTTTCGCAGGTGGGCAGTATGGTCGACCTCGTCATGAGATTTGACGATCATGTCGTCCATGTAGACTTCGAGCATGTCCCCGATTTGTGTTCGGAATACTTTGTTCATCATTCTCTGGTATGTAGCGCCGGCGTTTTTTAAACCGAAGGGCATGACGTTATAGTAGTAATTTCCCGTCGGGGTCATGAAGGCAGTTTTGTACCTGTCGGCGACCGCCATCGGTATTTGGTTATATCCTGAGTACGCATCCATAAATGACAGTAATTTAAAACCGGAAGAATTATCTACAAGACTATCTATGCATGGTAAAGGATAAGAATCTTTAGGGCAAGCCCTGTTGAGATCGGTATAGTCAACACACATACGCCATTTTCCATTAGATTTTTTAACGAGTACAACATTGGAGAGCCAGGTTGTATACCTGGCCTCAGAGATAAAATTTGCCTCTAAGAGGTCTTTTACAGCTTTTTGAGCAGCCTCCTCTTTTTCGGGAGACTGCTTCCTCCTACGTTGTACTACATATTTGGCGTCGGGGTCGACGGTGAGCTGATGACATGCGACCTCAGGGTCCAATCCGGGCATCTCTGCAGCGCTCCAAGCAAAAAGATCTGCATTCTCCCTTAAGCAGGCTTTAAGTTGCTTCCTCGCCAGTTCTGGAAGTCCTGCTCCAATCTTAACTCCGCGGCCAGGGTCCTCGCCGAATGGAACAAGCTCAAAGTCACCATCTGGGATTGGGCGGAAATTGTCTCTGCTCGCCTCATCTTCTTTCTTTTCTTTCTTGAGCTTTTTCTCTTCTTTGTGCTCCCTTTTGTAATGTCTGCTGTCGAGCTCGACCGAGCTTACATCTGGTGCTGGGAGCAGTGAGGTTAGCCTCGGCTTCTTCGATGGGCTGGGAAGCTAGCCGATGTAGCTGAGGCCTTTGGTCGCAGCGTCGAAGCATCTTCTTGCAGCTTCTATGTCCCCATGCAAAGTGGCAACGTGCCCCTTGGTCGTGTAGTATTTCATCTTCAAGTGGGCAGTAGAGGGGACGGCGAGCAGATTAGCCATTGCCTCGCGGCCCAGGATGCACTGATAGAGTGATGGGCAGTCTACGACCAGGAACTGAATTTTGACGGACCTAGCTGCCTCACCTTCCCCGAAAGTTACCACGAGGTCGACATAGCCCCATGGTTTAGTTGTTGCTCCGTTGAATCCTTGGAGGTCGGAGCCAACATAAGGTGCCAGGTAGGTCTCGTCGAGCTGCAAGGCAGTGAAGCATTGGGAGAACATGATGTCAGCCGAGCTCCCCGTGTCGACGAGGATGCGGCGAACGTCGTAGTTGGCCATGTCTGCCCGGATGAGGAGTGGAATGTGGGCGTTAGGTGTCCCACCAGGAAGTTCCTCCATGTAGAATGCAAGGGGAACTGAGCCTTTTTTGGGCCTGTCGAGGGTGACAGGCTGACTGGAGGAGGAGTCGATGAGCTCCTCGAATTTCCTCTTAACCGAACCGATGGTTTTTTGACTGTAACCACCGGCGGATATAACCATTGTTTCAACAAAATTTTCCCACTTGGAAAAGGTGGGATGAGAGGTTTTGTCCTCGAGGTTGTCGGGGACACGGAAATCTTCTGGTCACGAGATGGAAAGAGCGACCTTCTTGGGTTCTTTTCCGCCAGAGGCGGGATGATATTCCTCGACGCTTGCGGTTTGTCGAGCAGCTTGTTTGGGACTCTCTTCGCGCTTGAACCTTCCAAGCCTTCTCTGGCGAATGAGAGTTTCTATGGCATCTTTTAGATGGATGCATTCTTCAGTAACGTGACCATGGGCTCTGTGGTACCTGCACCACTTTGATTTATCCTGACCAGGCTTGGCCGTTCCTGGTTTGGGGAATTTGATATTCCCTTCTTTGAACTCTGTGTCGTAGCATTCAATCAGGATATGTTCGCGAGAGGCGTTGAAGGGGGTGTAAACCGTGAACAAACTGGGTGGTCCACGAGGTTTGTCACCTCTTCTTCTGCCGCCGTCTCTTTGTCCATCTTTCTGCCCATCTCTCCCCCCGTCTCTTTGCCCGGCCTCACGGGGAGGTTTGTGTGTATCTTGGCGAGGGGGGGCTTCCTCGGTTCGCCCTTGGCGTAGGGCGTCGGCCATCTCTTGCTCCTCCTACTGTATATACGGCTCTGCTTTCGTGAGGAGCTGGGCCAAAGTCCTGGGTTTCTCGATGCCCACAGCCTTAGCAAAGTCGGTTCGGGGACGAAGGCCACGAGCGAGCAGGTACCTCTTCATGTCGTCGGTCGTTGTGACCTGTACGGCTTCTCTGTTGAACCTCTCAATGTACGCTCGGAGAGATTCGTTTGGTCCCTGGAATATGGCTTCCAAGGTAGCTACCGTCTTCGGCTGCTTCCGAGATGCAGTAAAGTTTTGTTTAAATTGGTCTGAGAAATCTTGCCAGGAAAACACAGACCGAGGAGGAAGACTTGTATACCAGGTCAGCGCCCCTTTCCTTAATGTCGTGGGGAAGAGCCTGCACCTGATAGCTCCGCTTGTTCTGCGGAAGTTGAGTATGGTGTTAAAGTTGTTGATGTGGTCGTCCGGGTCGGTCAATCCATCATAGGAGGGGAGATTGGGGAGCCGCTCCAGTGCCGAAGGAATAGGTGCCCTCATAATGTCAGTTGAGAGGGCGCAGACACTATCCTCCTCCTCGCTGCCATTGGGGGAGACTTCGAAGGTGTCGTCGTTGTACCGATGACCCGGTGTGGGACTTCGGTACTCATAGTCCTCGCGAGCAGGGCGAGTGGAGGTGCCTCCCTGTTTTGCCATGTTTCGCAGACCCTGGGGAGAGTGACGAGGTTGCTCGGCTGTCTTCCCCTTTTTTGTGATAGGGGAGGTCCTTTCCTCGCGGGGAGGTAGGGTCCGACCCCTCTTGCTGGTCGGAGGTTGGATCCTCTCGAGGGCAGGACGCCGTTGTCTGGCTGTTTCCTGTCGAGGAGGGGACCTAGATGGGGGATGTCTCCGCGGGGGAGAGTTGCCTGCCCGCTGGGGGCGTTGGTTTCGTTCCAGCGCTTCAATCCTGCGATTCTGTTGCGGTATGAGGTCGTTATTCCTTTCGAGGAGAGCGAGAATCCTCTGAAAGTCAGTTTGCTGGTCAGCGGGTTGTGCGCTGACGACCGGAATTTCCTGCGTGTTTGACGGGCGCTTCCCTGATTGGCGCGCCGTCAAAATCTGCATGTCATCGTCTTCTTCCGATGACACCGTGGTTTCTTGGCCGTCCCTAGGGTCGGATTCTGGGACTGGTTGCTCCACAGGACTGAGGACTGTGTCGTACCTCTCGGGGGAGGTTCTTGTAGGGACAAAATCGATGTGATCATTGACTTGATCATCGTTGTTGTTGTTGCGAGTGTTAGATGTGCTGGCCATTGAAAGGAATTTGTTGAAGAGAAAATCGGTTTTGAACTTTGGATTTTTCAAAGAAGGGGAAACCAGATTCCCACAGACGGCGCCACTGATCTAACCTGTTGATCAGAAAGGTTCTGGGCCAGCAAATCCTTCACTTGATGAGTTCTTCAGTTGGGTTGAACGGTTGAGTAGAGCAGTAAATCACCAACGGAGGGGGGGTTGTACCTGCAGGCGCTCCGATGCTTAAGTCAGAAGAGTGAACAGATACAAAGAGTGAAAGTGTAGAATGAGAATAGAATACCTGACCCTCCAGTGAAGGAGGGTATTTATAGATCCCCCAGCGCTGGGCCAAGGTCCTCTTAATGGGCTGTGCACAACGGTCCAATAGGAGAGACTGCCAGGATTTCTCCGTTGTTGGAGCAAGGAACCGGCCTTTGGTCCTTATCCTGGTGATGAGTTGTCCTCATCGTGCGGAGAGGCGGTTACCTCATGTATATCGTGTCCTAGTAAATAGGAACACGTGAGAAGAACAGCTGTATGCATTTACCCGAGCAGGGAAGCTTGCTAGTAGTCGAGGAGGGACTCATGATCCATAGTGCCGAGCAGGAGCTATAAACTCCTTTTGCCGAGCAGGATGTGGATTGGGCCAGCTCCAGGCCCAGTCCAGAACAGCAAGCATCATAAATAGATGCTTAAGTCAATTTTGTTGGAAAATGCACAATAATTTCTTAGCATGCAAATATATTGTGCTTCTCTTTTACCAACATTCCACGTTTTGTAAGGTCATAAATAATAAGTACAACGTATATAATATCAATACTCCTATCGAGTATGATGTTGTGTTCTTAAAGTACTTGTAAACTGCATACTCATGATATTGTTCATTGTTGACATTCTTGTGGCCACATTAATCTATATCTTATTTTTCTTAAAATTAAGTGTTTGTGTTAATCCAATTGGAGTTTCTTCAGTCTCCTATTTGTTTATGGATTTTCACAGTCACATTTTTGCTAAAACTTGGATTAATTGAATGTCGAAATTGTTGAACATTTATTGATTTTGACTAAAACTAATTATTTTCTTAATAGGCTATCCCTATAAGTAATTACTTTTATTGGAACCATGTGGATATTCTATGACTTTTATAAAATTAAAACTCATTGGCAGAACCACTAACTATAGACTTATATACATGAATATTATATCTCATAACGATTTGATTAAGTCTTCTATATATTGGGTTAGTGAGAGTTTTGTTATAGCATTTTGATATGCTTGGGTCATTCTTTAATAACGTATTTTTCTCATTTGAAATATGTTACTCTAAATTCATTATTCTAGTATAAAGTGTAAGTCTTTGACTTGTATGATATGTTTTCCCTATCGGATTCATTTTCTGCAATGTTGAAGTTTACTTTTGTTTGGTAAACAAGTGCTTTGACCATAATTGAAATTCTAGTATTAAAATTTATTATCTTACTAATTGATGATTGTCATCCAAGTGGGAGAATGTTGGATTAATTATTTAATTAATCAATTATGGATCGACAATAATTAATTATTAGAAATTATTATTAATATAAATTATGGTCTATTATTATTAAGCACTTATTGATGAATTATTAATGAGCTGTATTTAGAAACGGGCCTTGATGGGTTGGGCCGTTTCTCATAGTAGGCTTGTTGAGAGGTCCCTGCCTCCACTGATGAGTATATATTAACTAACACATCAGGTTAATACATACACTGAAATAGAAATACTAACTGCTCATCAGTAAGAGGTAGAAGTACCTCTCAACATTTTCTCAATCTCATGCTTTCTCCGATCGCGCTTTCTGTAACACCCCAAATCTTATATTTTATTATATTTGATTAATTGATATTATTTAATTAATTGTGTATGATAATTGGTATGTTTTATATGTATTAATTAGTTGTTACATTTATGTTTGTTAATAATGGGCTTTTATGAGTATTGGGCTTAATTAGAATGAATAAGTGTTTGTGGTAGAATTAAGGGTAATATAGTAATCTAGTGTGAGTTAGTGGATTGGTAGAGATAAGAGTGGCATTTTGGTTATTATCTTAAAGGATATAGTATCTTGGAGAGGAAGTAGTGGCAATTGTGTAAATAAATGTAGAAGTGGGTGGTTAAAGTGAAGATATAATTGTGAGTGGGAATTGTAGAGAAAAGAAGGGTAGAGTGAGAATTTGACATAAACCTAAGAAAAGGGTTATAAAAAGGGATGATTTTTATGAGAAGTGTGTTGTTGTTGTTTGTCATAAAAATAGTAGAGAAAAAGAGGTAGAGAGATAAAAGAGAAAAGAAGAGAAAAAGAGTTTCAGAAAGAAATAAGAGAAAGAAGCTTAGAAAGGTGAAGAGGGAAAGAGAAGAAAAGCCAAGTTAGAATCAAGAGAGGAAAGGAGGACTAGAGAATCCAACTAATCCAAGGTAAGAGGCTTAGATAATATAATTTTGAGTGATCAAAGAGAGGGGAGTTTGTCTATGACTCCACACCCAAACTCTCTTCACTCATTTTGGGTTTGGTAAGAAATGGGTTTTTGGGAATGTGTTATAATTGAAGCTTGATAATGATTCATGTATAATATGCTTCTACTTATGATTGTTGTGTAAAATCCATGATAAAGTTGATTACTTGAACTTTGATTTTGATTGATTATGAGATAAATGAGTTTTATGAGTTAATACATGAAAATCATTACTTTTGATGTGGAATGATGTTTGGTGATGCTATAGATTGTACTTCTATGTTTAGCATGATTATATATGTATAAAGTTGACATCTTTATGAATTGGTATGCTGGAATTTCGAGATTTGTGGGTTTTTCATCAAAAACCCGAGGACAGGGGTTTCCTGTTCTGATGAACTCGCTGCAGCGAGTAGCTGCTCGCCAGGGCGAGTTGGTTCTGGTACTTCCTGAAACTGCTCGCCCTGTGCTCGCCCTGAGCTCGCTCAGCGAGCTTATCAGTGCAGAAAAATGTGATTTTGTCGAATAAATGATGTTTATGCTTAAACTATGATTGTATTATGATCCTATGATGATTATATGGTATATGTGACTTTAAATTGAGTCGTGGATGATGAATTAAGTTATGATATCATACATGTTGGTTAAATGATGATTATTATGAAATTTGTATGATGATTATGTATGTTGGAATGATGTTATGATTCATGATATCCTATATGTGGGTGGATTATGATAATGAATTATATGATAATGATATTCTTGTATATGTGTTATAACTTGAGAAGATTAATTAATGTGATTTAATTAATAGATGATATGTATTTATGACAATGTTGTTGAAATATGTATATATGGATTGTGTTATCCGTTATGATGAGTAGATACTTTAGTAAGGTGACTAAAGTATGTGATATATTAATTAATGTTATTTAATTAAATGGAGTAGATGTACTTGTAAAAGGTGATTGAAGTACATAGTTTTAATTAATAAAGATGTGCTTGTAAAGGGTGATTTAAGTACATTGATTGTGATATCCTTTATAGGATGAGATGATTAAACCATATGTTTGGTAATTTGATATTCATGCATCCATATATGTATGTTGAGCAGATACTTTGGTAAGGTGACTAAAGTATGGTAATACTTTAACGAGGTGGTTAAAGTATAGTTGGAATAAGTTTTCCAACGAATTGATAAGGTACCTCATGCATTAGTAAATGCTAGGGAGCATTTCATGAATGATTGACATTAGTTTGCATTAGGGTAATTGTGCACTCTAATTGGTAGTTGGTAATTGTCATTGTTTTACATTATGATTGTGGATGATTAATAATGTGATACTTATGATTGAGCGTATTATGAGATGTGTAATATTGATTGATAATTGATGATGATGTGTGTACTTGTCAATTGATTTAGAATGTGATATTATTATGATGCATTGTATTTTATATGAATATGAAATATGAATGATATGAGATTGATATTTGGTTATAGAATGAATTGTTAGACATGACCATGTTATGTCCTAAGTATTAAGGGTGTTCTTATACTTAGTTTCTTTTATGGTTATATTATCTAACCCTCTGTTTTGTGTATGTGCTGGATTTGGGTTCCAGATCCTCAGGTTATATGTTATTGATGTCCGAGTCGTCGGTGAAGCTCCGCTCTGATGTGACACGGGGACGGGATTATTTCTATAATGTATATTTAGTGTCTTGTTTCTTATTTCCAATGTATTTTTCTTAGAAACTTATTTTGTACAATAATTGTTTCACTAATTAAGTTATTGGTAAACCTTTATGTGTACGATGTAATATCCGAACCAATACTTTTATAAATCAAACTTTCTTTCCATTGCGCATTTTTTAAATGGTATTTTATTAAATATGAATTTGGATGTTACACTTTCTGGAAAAAGTACGCCGTTCATGATTCAATCTACACCTGTTTTTGTTTTTACGATTATCTACACCTGTTAATAATGAGGAAGTGAAGACGGTTTTCCAGCAGGTTTTTATCAAAAATCATGGGAGACGGTTGGCAGTACGGTGTGTGATTTTGTTCGTAACGTGTGGACTAAGCCTAGTAATATTTCTATGGTTAATCAAACGGATATTTGTTAATAAAAACAGGTGTAGATTGAATCATGAACGGCGTACTTTTTCCAGAGAGCGCGATCGGAGATTTGTTAATAAAACTACATTTATATATGTGACTATATATGACTATAGATTGAGCGCGGTCGGAGAATTTGACTATATATGACATCATATTTCAATTATTAAAACTCTTCGGTTTATAATAATACATTTATATATGTGAAAAATTAATGTAGATTAATAAACTGAAACTATTGAAAAAGTTAATAGATTTATAATTTAATCAAAGTACAAATTTTAATATATATTAATAATAAATGTAAAATATTATTCCTATTTACTTTAAAAGGCTGGCTTACGGTAGGTCTAAAAAGCTTTTTTAATGGCCTGAAGCTTAGCATTTTTAGTTATACATGTTTTATTTAAAGAAATAGGTTGGTCTGGCCTGAGCCTATATGTAGTCTAAGCCGTAGGCCCTATAAACTGGTCTGGCATGGAGAATGTAAAATAATTTTACACTGTTAACCATAAAAACAATATTTTTCGCCACATCACCCCACTATACCTCACTATCTTAATATGACATGACAAATTAATAATTTTTATTAAATAATTTTGTAAAATTATTTTACACGGTTGATGCATCTTCATTAAACTCCTACTAGTTTTGAGACCCGTGCATTCGCACGGGTCTATTGACTTTTATTTATAAAATATTGTTAAAATATAAGTGACGTCATTCTGTTTTTTATTAAAGTAATTGTCCCGTGTATGATTTTTGTGTAATAAATTATAATTAATAATAAAAAATATTTTCTATTCAATTTCTTTTTTTTATTAAAGCAATTGTCCCGTATATGATTAAATTTTTTTATTAAAGCAATTGTCCCGTGTATGATTAATTTTTTTTATTAAAGCAATTGTCCTATGTATAATTAATTTTTTTCATTAAAGTAATTGTCCCGTGTATGATTAAAATTTTTTTTATTAAAGCAATTGTCCCGTGTATGATTAATTTTTTTTATTAAAGCAATTGTCCCTGAATGATTAAATTTTTTTTATTGAAGCAATTGTCCCGTGTATGATTAAATTTTTTTTATTAAAGCAATTGTGTCGTGTATGATTAAAAAAAAAAATTTTAGAACAATTGTCCCGTGTATGATTTTTTATATATTAGTGATCAACACTTTCTTTCTTTTTTTGACAAAATTATTGATCAACACTTGTCCCGTGATCTTTTAAGTATAATGACAAATATTTACCCCGTAATTATTATAATATATATTCATCAATAATGCACTTGTTCTGTATTTTTTATATAAGAGTAAACAAAAATAAAGTAGATTTTTTTATAATAAAAAATATATTAAACTAAAAAGTATAATTTTTTGTTACGAAATAGAAGATTTGAAATATTTTTAAGAATTGATGAGGACAAATTAGAATTTTTAGTAGTAATACCTTTTAATATATTGGATCTGTTTGAATTTGGCTTATTTTTAAGCTTATGAAAATAGTTTATGGTTATAATTTATAAATAAACTTTTATGTCAATTCATAAGTTTTTGTTACGCATGTTAATTCATAAGTTCTCACTAACAAAAATTATATCTTTTTTGAAGAAGACAAAAGTAATATCTTTATAAATTGTTTTCATGAACTCATAATAAGTCAAATCAAACGGGCCGATTGGTTTTTTGTTTCTATTTTTCTGTTCTTTTATTTTTAAGCTCATAAATAAGTATCTTCTTTTATTAGGTTATTCTATTTATATTTTTTATATATACGTTTTTATATGTTAGATTCAGACTCAGTTACTATTTTTTCATTAAAAAAAAAAGAGTTACTATTTTTGAAGCGTATCTTTTATAGTGATTTTTGTTGATATTTTTATGCGTAAATTTATTTTAATTAACTTTTTATGGGAAGATTTATTTAATGCTTATCTTAATTGTTTTCTATTTTTATTTTATGTTTTTTTTTTTTAGAGATTTGGTTTCTGATGCTATTTTTATGAGAAGATTTCTCTTATGCTTATCTTTCTTTCCAATTTTTTTTTGTATTTTTTTTATTAGTTTAGAGTTAAATAGTAGTTTCTTTTAATATATTGTAAGTAGATTATTTCATGCTTTTTTTTTATTACATATTTTATTTTTATGTTTATGCCTTTTTTTGTTCAATTTTATTTATTTCATGCTTATCTACTTTTCTTTTTTTTGTATGTATTTTATTTTTATGTTTATGCCTTTTTTTGTTCAATTTGATTTATTTCATACTTATCTATTTTTTTCCTATTTTTATTTTGGAATTTTTTTATTAGTTTAGAGATTTAGTTTTCAATGCTATTTTTATGGTAAATTGATTTTTTATACTTATCTTATTAAATTTAAAATTACATTTAAAGGCATAAAACTTGGAACACCGTTAAAAGTGTCAAAGACAAATTTGGTTTTTTAACATAAGTTTCTTTTAATATATTGTAAGTAGATAAAAATAGTAATAGTTACTAAAAAAACAATAATAAAAACAAACCCGTTATCTTGAAAGAAAGAAAATAATAAATAAACCCCATTAATATCTTTTCAAATATCTTGACCAAAAAAAATATATATATATCTTTTCAAATAATAAGAACACATGAAAAGATTAAAATAAAACTAAAAAGGGATTAAAACGAAATACTTTTTCTTCTAAATTTGTTATATATATTTTTGTAGCCTAATAAAGAAAAAAAAAGCATTATCTACGAGAAAAATAAAAAGAAAGAAAAAGCATCCAGCACAGTGTCCACAAATAACCTAAATAAATAAATCTAGTTATCCTCATCCTCATCAACATAAACTCTATCTGCCATTTAAAATTTAAAATTTATTATTTTGTAATTTTTAATGACCACAACTCTCACTATTTGGCACGTGTGCACCTTAGTTTCACCATCATACGTGTATTCTCTCCTTATATATAGGAAAATTTGTTGATGAAATCATAATAAAAACAAAACGCAACACAAACATAACAAAAACAACAACACCCACAACACAAAGAAAACCACCTTGATATTTCAGAATTTTCAGAAAACAACACAACACAAAAAACATGGCTGAGAGTGGTGGCGGCAGAAGTGAACCTTTTATTGATCAAGAAGTTGCAAATGGTTCTTGGAGACTCAATGTCAAAGAGTTTCATCTACCAACACAAAATAATGTTGTTGATCATCAAAACAAATCTTCTTTTAGTTTCAATGGCCTTCTTCGTAAGCCTAGTGAGTCATTCTTAAATGTTCTAAAGTTTTTTTTTTTTTATGTGTTGAATTGCGTGAACTAACTGACCCATGATGTTGTTCTTCACTCTTTTCGAGTTTTTCTTCCATTGATTGAATAAAGTTTCGATTTTGTGTAATGGGTATGTTTAGTTTTCTTTAATTATGTTATGTATGTGTTGCTGTTGAATTCTGTAAAAAGTCATTGTTCATCCTTTTTTCCCCTTTTTTATTTACTTTTATGTTTAAAGTTTCAATTTTTTTTGGTATATTGGGTGGGTTTGGTTTTCTTTGATTATGTTATGTTTGTGTTGAATTTTATATTTTGGTATTAACTCCCGATAATCCAGAGTTCGATTGCGAGATAAGTCTGGTCAAGAATTGTTCCATCAGAGTGAAACTCATTCTCTTCCCAACAATTCGTCTTATGGGCTGATTAATCACTTAGATTTTGTTGAATTATGCAAATCTGTTTTTTTTTTTTTTTCTTCATGCTATTTTATTTTTATTTTTTTAAAAAAACTTTCTTGCATGTTAAAACTTTTAAATTACCTGTATTTTTTTTTGTGGGATTTCGTTGAATTTTGCAAATATCACAAAGTAAGATGATGATAATGTTAATCTTTTTGTGTTGTCATATAGTAATAATAGTGGAATCTTTCTTTATATGTAAAGGAAGAGCTTTTTTATGGTGGATATTCATCAATTTACATATAGTGCTACTATTATTATTTAATTTAATTATGATATCAAAAGTAGATGATGATTGATATTGATCATACTTTTTGGTTTATACTTGCAAGCTGTTGTTACTGTTTCTGAATATACTCACTTCATTACTCAACCACACACATTAATCCTTTCTTGTCAAAATCAGTAGAACTTTTAGTCCTTTTATATACAATCAAAGCTTAATTAGATATGAATCTTCCTCCCCTTAATTTCTTTACAGATCATTCTTTTGTTTGTATCCTTTATAATATTATTATTTTAAAGGATAAAATAAATTTTCATGTTAAGTGCTTTACAAAAGTTATGTGCCACTGCCATTACTTGTTCACATTTAATAATGTTTACATTTTAATATAATTTATTTTTTAATAGGTTGGTGATTCAAATTTTTTGAAATTTCTGGTTATCAGTTTACTTGAGAAATTGGTGAAAGATTAATTAGAATAATTAAAAAGATTGCTTTTAGTTTCTAAACCAATTATCAGTTTACATGCATAGCTCAAGTGTGTGTTTGGTTTTATGGTTGGGAGAGTCAAAAGTGATTTCATACAAATAAAATTAATTTTAACATGTTTGGCAGATGTCGATTGAAATTGATTTTGCCTCTAGAATTTATTCTAACTTGAAGCGTTATGTAGTTTTTGACTTTAAACGTGATTTTTATACTCAAATTAATTGTTCAACTCACTTTACGTGAATGTGTCTAAACATAAATCACTTCACATTCAACTCACTTTTAACTGAAATCAATTTTACAATTTTGCAAACAATTTCTGTCACCACAGATTAAAAATATTCTGGTTTGTAAATGTTTTTGGTTTTTTATCTTAGAAAGTTTTGGATTATGTTATGGCTCATGGCTTCGGTTACTTATACAACCTGTGTTTCAGGGAAACAACGCAAGGTGGCGGAGTATTACAAGAAACAGGAGAGACTTCTTGAAGGTTTTAATGAAATGGAGACTATGCATGAAACTGGTTTTTTCCCCGGAGGTCTCACTGAGGTTGATTTTTCTATATATCACTGTTTAGTGATACACTATTTAGTACAGAGTGTTGTCAAATATAGGCTATAGCAGCGCTATAGGCCTATAGCGTACAAGAATTTGAATAACTGCTATTTTCCGTGATTCGCAGTTAACAACACTGATAATTTGTCATAAAAGGAGATGCATGTAACTAGTTTCGATGATAGTAATAATAATAATATCGGTGAAAATTTGTGATTTCCAATCGAACCTGATCGGTTCAAACACGTAGTGATGAATGATTGATTTGATTGAATCCATAAGAGTTTTACTAAACCGAATTGCATTATGTTTCGCAGGATGAAATGAAACAACTTGCAAAGAGTGAGAGGATGGCAGTTCATATCTCAAATGCATGTAACTTGGTGCTGTTTGCTGCAAAGGTTTTTGCGTCAATTGAGAGCAGATCATTAGCTGTCATTGCATCGACACTAGATTCTCTTTTGGACCTTTTGTCAGGTTTCATATTGTGGTTTACTTCTCATGCCATGAGAAAGCCAAATCGTTATCACTATCCGATTGGAAAGAAACGCATGCAACCAGTGGTAACGCAATTTAGATTTTAGTCACAAAACAATTTATTAGTCCTTTAAATTTCTAGTAAATGCAATAGTTTCATAATATTCCTCCAAGAGTGAAACACAAACACTAATTGGTTTCTATTACAGGGTATCATTGTTTTTGCATCTGTAATGGCAACTTTGGGTTTGCAGATTTTGATTGAGTCGGGTCGGCAAATTATTGCAAAGGTAATTCTTACATATCAACTTTTGTTTTCGTTACTTGTTCAGATTTGAATTTAATCGGTTTTGTCACGTGTAGGAGTGTTTTAAATTTCTTAATATCATTCTTTTTCCTTACAGGCTAAGCCTGAAATGGATCCAATAAAGGTGAATTGGATGATCGGGATTATGGTAACCGTGACTGTAGTGAAGTTCATTCTTATGGTCTACTGTCGAAGATTTAAAAATGAAATCATCAGGGCGTACGCACAAGATCATTTATTCGATGTCATTACTAATTCCGTCGGATTAGCCGCTGCTGTTCTAGCTGTCAAGTTCTACTGGTGGATTGATCCAACAGGAGCTATTGTTGTAAGTTTATAACTACATCTTATTTTCTTCTCATTTTTCTTTCATTTTCTGATTGAGTTAACATGTTCAACAATTACTATTTCCGTTAATAATTTACCTATAGCTCCACATGAAAATGTTGAAGTTTTTTGCATCATGTGGAGGTTGTTGCCATATGGCCTGGAAGTCGCTAGTTCAGATAATAAGCTACGTACATCTATCTAGGACTTTTAAAAACAACTAAAAACCGATATGAACCGAACTATACTAAAATGCTATTGTAACGCTTAAGTTTACTTTCTAAACGAACCACAAACAGTCCTACTCCCTTGAGTCCACTTTATCGGAACCTCGTGCATTGGACCGCCATTTTTATATGATTTTTGCTAGTTAGTTACTTATGGCAATTAACTCCATGATTAATATACACTAATAATAATGATGATTATATTATCCTGATTGTGTATTGCAGATTGCATTATATACAATCAACACATGGACAAAGACAGTGATTGAGAATGTTTGGTCACTAATTGGAAGAACAGCACCACCCGATTTCTTGGCAAAGTTAACATACCTTATATGGAACCACCATGAACAAATCAAACACATTGATACAGTTAGAGCATACACATTTGGTGCACATTACTTTGTGGAAGTTGACATTGTTTTGCCAGAAGACATGCTTCTTAACCAAGCACACAACATTGGTGAAACACTTCAAGAGAAGCTAGAACAACTTCCAGAAGTTGAAAGAGCTTTTGTTCACATTGATTTTGAGTTCACTCATAGACCTGAGCATAAGACATCAGTATGATTATGCTGGAATGGAATGGAATGGAATGCAGAGTTTCTTTTGAAATCATTTTCATCATGATAATTTTTGTTTTAAGACAAGTAACAGCTTTTGGTTTATGGATGGATACATCTCATTATTTTTGTTTTGTCTTGTGAAATAATTACTGTCTTTAATCTACTATGTGATAGGCATATAAAATAAGGTTTGATTGAGACAAAAATATGTAGATATCATCCAAAACTAATTGTACGTATGCAAGACAAGAAATCCTAATATTTAAATGTTTGCTTAAACTACTTAATTAAATTTAAATCTAAGTATTTATGTCTAGTTATTTCTATATAGTAAAAGATAAAATAAAAGTATTAAACTCAGTTTAAAGATGCTAAGCAATCAATGTAAGAGCATCTCCAATGGTGATACCACTTTGAGTATCATACATTACTAAAAAGTGATTCCTACAATGTTATGTAATATTTATGCAACTCATACATATTTTGCTCTAACGGTGATATCACTCTAAGTATGATACATTATTAACAAGTTTTTAATTCTATTTAATTTTATATAAAAAAAATGTAATATTAAATTGATGATTCGGTATCTTAGATAAGGTACCGGTATCATCAATTTTGATAGCCTCTGTGCCACGTCATGGAACTCCAATGATAAAAAACATAAGGTACGGATCATTAGTCTATGATACTCTCTTTGATACCCTTATTGGAGATACTCTAATGGAAGTTTACACAAACAACCAATCAAAATCCACAATTTTGACACTATATATTACTATTTTAAAATGACAAATTCTAAAATGGACTACTTCATCAAGTGGTCCATGGTGGACCACTTGTGAATAACACTATAACGAATACGAATTTTACAAGATCGACCGTTGGATTGAAAGTTTGTTTCATATAGATTATCCATACAAATTTTTAGAAAAATTGAAAATCATTTGATATGTTATTGAGACTCATTAAGATTAATGGTTTATGAGTTTTTATTAAATACCGTTAAACTTGATAGATTTCAATAACACATCAAATGATTTCCAAATACAAGGTTCACGAGATTTACAAATAGAAACATAACTACTATGTGACATTGTGACATTTCATATAATTTCCAATGAAGCAAATTGTAGTTGTCACATGTTTGAATTTTTGGGCATTTTGTGTCGACATGTGTTAAATGTTCTCCTAAAGAAAAAGATTATTTCTCTTCCTTCAAAGTATATGCTTCGAGGTTGGATTGTTGATGCTAAAAAGGAGAAAGTTACAGGATTGACAACTGATCAATTTCAAGAAGATAGCAACAAATGTGAAAGTAAAGAGGTGTTTCTCATTGATTAGTAAATGCTTACAAGTGCCATATATATCGGTACACTTTAGATAAGAGAAATCTATATTAAGCCTTAGAAGAACTGTTCATTGATATTAAAGGCTGTACGTGGCATTCCAAGGATTGAGAACGAGGCACAAATGCTTCAGGATTTTTCCTGAATTTAATATTGGTCATAAAGTTTTTCGTAGGGACTGTCCCACAATAAACCTATTAGTATTTTAATAGTATCTATGCTTTTGTCATAATGGAAGTTTTCACTGTTACAATTTCTCTCTCATACTAACTGTAACAATCAAGTATAACAGCAACATATTACATACTGCAACTCTTTCAAAATAGATTCAGAATCTTTTTATGAAGATTCAGAGATATCAAACCAAAATAAATTACTAAGATTCAAAACAAAACAAGTCAAATAAAATAAAAAGTTTGAGAAGAAACAAAAAACTATCTACTGAGATTCAAAATCCAAAAAAATCCCATGCTCATAACTTTATAATTTTTAGAGGTTTACACAAGGACAACGAAGAAAAAACGAAAACACAGATCCGGAAGAAAAGGAACAGATTTGAAAATCGAGTAGGAACAAAACGAAAAACCAGAACTAAACTATGCTAGACAAGGAAGAAAACGAAGATCCACCGCAATAATGAAAACGAAAAACAAAAAAACACAGATCCAAAGATTGTAAAACGGAAATGAAAAACACAAACTCAGCCAAAGCAAAACCCAGTAAAGCAGCGGCGTCGCCACCAACTCGCCACCGGGAACCATCCGCAGACAGGAAAATAAGAAGCAGCCTATGAGTATGTTGTTGGTTGTGGTTTGTTCGGAGAGAGGAACAAGAGAGAAATAATTTTTTTTTTGTTGGCTGTGCTTTGTTGCAAAATACAATTAAGAAGAAGAAGTGAAAAACTAAAAAAATAAAAACGTGATATGCGAAAATGATGGAGGCATGGAGCATCTCTTCAGTCAAAATTAATGTTGAGTGATAGAAGGTGGCTGGCAACTACTCCTTTCACTAGGGTTTCAGGCACTTTAGCAATTTTAAGGTTACAAATAAGTGGGCTTTGGGGCCAAAATGGTATATTTTGTTACTTGGGCTAAAAATTAAACTACCAACAAAAAATAAAGATTTGCTCATTTTTTTGTAAAAAAAAGATTTGCTTTTTATTATTTTACTAGCCGCCACCGTGCCCGTTTGTGTGATCGATATTTTTTTTTTTTTGTTGTGATCGATATTCTCTATTGTGCAAATATAAATAACTACTTAATCTCCTTTTTTATTGGACTTAGTTAATTGATAACTACTTAACCTCCTTTTTTGTTGTGGCTACTTATTAAGAAGAAGAAAAAAAAAAAAATTTTACTATACAAAAACTGAAAACCTACTTTTATGTGGAAGTTGTGTTTAGTTTTTTTTTTGTAGTTTTTTTTAAGGGTAAAATAGGAATATTGAAAAAGTCATCCCAAAAATTTGTATCCCCTTTATATATTAGTATAGATATATTATTTTTGAGTAGGGATCCGTTGACTCCAGGAGTAAGTCTCAATTGACTTACTCTGCTTAATAACTCGATATCGGCATTATATTTCTTCGATCCAACCGTTGAATTCAAAGATCTCATTGAGTAGATCAATTCCACAATTTTTTATAAAAATTCAAAATCATTAGATACTTTTTATGAACACTTCAATTGAACGTACGAAAAACTTTTAGAAAAAACCGTTGAATTTCAATAGTCTAAAATACATAACTACATTTTTTGAATTTTTATAAAAATTTGTGGAGTTGATCTACTCAATGAGATCTTTAAATTCAACGGTTGGATCAAAGAAATATAATGTCGATATCAAGTTATTAAGCGGAGTAAGTCAATGGAAGACTTACTCCTGGAGTCAACGGATCCCTCCTCATTATTTTTAAGATGAGGGATATATCGACTCCAAGAGTAACTCATTAAAATTACTCTAAATCTTAGCCTTTGATCTTGATATCAATTAATGGTTAGAATTGATTAATAACAATTACTAGAGTGGAGCTTATTTCTTTTATGCATAGGAATAAAAAGATTTTTGCTTCAAAACATACTTTAAATAGAATGAATTAATTAATTATAGGAATTATTTTTCACAAAAAAAAATTATATTGTTTAACAACATATATATTGACTATGTTAGGCCTAAACAAAAATTATTAAAATTTATTTTATAATTTATTTATGCTATATAATAATGAGATATTATTATTCTAAGAAAATATAATTGCTTTTTAGAAAAACCATGCATGAAGAAAATATTATTATTTTTTTGTATATAGATTTGTTTTTTCTTGCGATTATGGTATACACATGTAAAGTACATATTTTTTTTTTTATAATTCTATTTATTTATTTAAACGCACACATATAAAAAAAAATATATGTGTATGTCTTTTAAATATATGTTTTTTGCTCAGAAAAAAATATATGTTTTTTGTTAAAAAAAATCTTTACACTTTATGATAAAAAAAAAAGTTGCTATAATTAATCCATTCTATTTAAAGTATGTTTTGAAACAATAATCTTTCCAATCTTGTGCATATAAGAAATGAGTCTCACTCTAATAATTATTATTAAACAATATTTCTAACCACTAATCGATATTAAGATTAAGGACTAAGATTTGGAGTAATTCTAATGAGTTATTCTTGGAGTCAATATATATCCCTCCTTTTTAAATATTTTTATTTAATTAAAAAGTTAAATATATCGGTTTAATGACCAGTCCAATTTTGATTATCTTGCTAAAAATAGATGAAGTGAGTATCCATGCACTTAAGAAAGCGGAATACTCAATTTTGCTTTCAAAGCACCTTTGATCACTCTTTGTCTTAGAGCTTCCATGTGGCCTTCCCTTTGTATAGAAAACATTACAAACTCTTCCTAATAGTAATACATTTAAAGTTGTATTTTTATTGAATTTAATAAAATAATTGAAAACCTTGATCTTATATCTTTTAATTTTGAAAATTTGTACACCCAAAATTATTAAACATATTTTCTGATTCAAAATAATAAAAATAAATACATTTCAGTATAAAAAGTAACCATTCTAAAAGAGTATAATTTAGGGTTTCTACACGGATCCAATGCTCAACTCCACATACGAGCTTAAAGTGGTTAGAAATAGAGCTTTTGGCGGCATAGTTTAACAACAACTTCATTGTTTTGAAAAATGAGTCCGATATAAATATATAAAGCAGATAGAGGATGAAAATTTTGTTAGTTTTGCGGCCAACTTAAGTTGTAGCACGACAAAAGATGCTGTAAAGATATGTGTGGCTAGGATTTAAAGGAGGGTGAAGAGAGTATCACTTTTTTGAATGTAAGCATTTTTTAGGTTCATTGAATAGAAGCTGGTTGTGTTTCAAATTTGCAACTTCTGATCGTAGCAATCTTGCTTATGTTTTCAAATTAAACCAGTGAATGTATTTATATATAAGTTATTTATGTATTCGTGTGGTGTGGTTTTGTATTTCTGGTGTTGTAGATTTATTCTTATTGTTACTATTTATGTTTAAGAACAATGCTTATGTTTGATTTTGTTTGCGGTGGTTTAGATATATTGAACTTTCTTATTTCTGTTAATTGAGCAATGTTATATCAACTCATTCAATTTGGTAATGTTATTCCTCTTAATGGTTAATATTCTCGCTCATTTATTCTAATTACAAAAAAAACAAGCAGGTATATTAAAAGCACCGTGCAGTGCACGAGCATGTACACTAGTAGGCACACATACAAGTTTAACACTAAGCAACACCAAAGGAAAGTACACAAACTAAAACTCTATCTAACTAGGCCCAATAGCTGTAACTTGTGGCCCAAGTCAGACTTATTACAAACAAAAGACTCAACATATCCTTTCCAAATCTGAATTTTTTTACAAAACAGATTATACAAACAACAATTACTCTAAGTTCTTCAGATCACACATCCCCATTTTAGCTCTCAACTTATAGAAAGTTTCAAGCTTTAGAGCTTTGGTCATAATGTCTGCAACTTGATCTTGTGAAGTGCAAAACTTCATCTCAACAGCTCCATCTTTAGTCAGATCCCTAAGAAAATGATACCTCACATCTATATGCTTACACCTGCCATGCATTACAGGGTTTTTAGACAACTTTATGGAGGATGTATTATCACAGAAGATCACTGTACCAACATATGGAGGATGCAGCAGCAACAAATTCTGCCTCAGTAGTAGAAAGAGTCACAATGGCCTGTTTTTTTGAAGACCATGACACAGCACCATTTCCATACATGAACACATACCCAGTAGTGCTTTTCCTATCATCCAAATCACCTGCATAATCAGAATCTGACCACCCATGTAACACACATTCACTGTTGTTAGCATATAGAATTCCATAGTGCAAGGAGCCTTGCAGGTATCTTATCACTCTTTTAGCAGCTGCTAAGTGAAGTTCAGTTGGTTTCTCCATGTATCTGGCTATCAAACACACAGAGAAAGCAAGATCAGGTCTTGTGGCTAGCAGATACATGAGGCACCCAATCAACTGTCTATACTTAGTTGAATCCACAGCTTTGCCTCCTTCATCTTTTGTGAGCTTATTACCAGGCACAATGGGAGTACACACTTTGTTACAATTCTCCATTCCAAACCTTGATATGATCTCTTGAGCATACTTCTGCTGATGTATAAAAATTCCACTATTACACTGCCTTACTTCAACCCCAAGAAAGTATCTCATCTTGCCTAAGTCAGTCATGTCAAATTTGCTTTTCATTGACTTTTTAATCTCTTCAAACATATCTGCATCATTTCCTGTATATATTAGGTCATCCACATACAGACTAACTATTAACACTTTGTTTTCACATTTCTTGACAAACAAGGTATGCTCATAGGGGCATATTTCAAACTTTTCTTGCACAAAGTAAGATTCAATCTTACTATACCAAGCTCTTGGAGCTTGTTGTAATCCATATAAAGCTTTTTTGAGCTTGTACACTTTATCCTTTCCTCCTTTATGATAGCCAAGAGGTTGTTCCACATACACATCTTCACTAAGTTCACCATGTAGGAAGGCACTTTTGACATCAAACTGTAGAACATTCCAACCCTTGCTAGTTGCTAAGGCCAATATAGTTCTAATAGTATCCCATCTAGCTACTGGAGCAAAAACTTCATTGTAGTCTACACCATGTTGTTGACTGTAACCCTTAGCTACTAATCTGGCCTTGTGTTTTTCAATTCTTCCTGACTCATTGAACTTTGTCTTGTAAATCCATTTCACTCCAATTTTCTTACTCTGAGCAGGTAATTCAGTTAGTTCCCAAGTATCATTCTTCTCAATTGATGTTATTTCTTGATCCATAGCATCTCTCCAAACTTTGAATTTTGCAGCTTCTTCATAAGTGGTAGCATCACAATTATCACAAAACATAGCTAGATTGTGTAGTTGACTGTCTTCTAAGCCTTCAGCATCTGTAACAAAGTCATTGACCCATGCTGGTGGTCTTCTAATTCTGGGTCCCAGTTCATTAGCATTGCTTGTTTCTGGATAATCTTCCACATGTGTACCTTCATTATTGTGTTATGACTGTGAATTTTGACTTGCTTCATCTAGTTCTTCTCTACCAGTGATTATCTCATCATCAGATTCAACTTCTATATGAGTTGATGTGGTTGTTGGTTTGTCATTCCAATTCCACCCCTTTGATTCATCAAAAACAACATCTCTACTCACAATTATCTTCTTGTGTAAGGGATCATATAGCTTGTAATCTTTGGATTCATTGCTGATTCCCAGATGAACACACTTGACCCCTTTAGGATCTAACTTCTTTCTCAAGGCATCAGGTACATGAACATTGGCTAAACAACCAAACACTTTAAAGAAATGCACAAAGGGTTTTATTCCACTCCAAGCCTCTTCTGGAGTTATATTTTTGACTGCTAGAGTAGGACTTCTATTCAACACAAATGTTGCCCATATAACAGCTTCAGGCCATAATTTCTTGGGAATATTCTTTTCTGCTATCATGCTTCTTACCATATTCAAAAGGGTTCTATTCTTTCTTTCAGAGACTCCATTTTGTTGTGGTGTGTAAGCTGCAGTCAATTGCCTCTTTATTCCATTTTCACTGCAAAATTCATTGAATGCATGTGAGATGAATTCTCCTCCTCTATCTGTTCTTAAAGCTCGAATCTGACAATTGCTTTCTTTTTCAACTAATGCTTTGAATTTCTTAAAAATTTCAAATGCACTAGATTTTTCAATAATTGGATAAGTCCATGTTTTCCTACTAAAATCATCTGTGAAGGTAATGAAATACTTGTTTCCACCATTAGAGGTAGGATTAATTGGCCCGCATATGTCAGAGTGAACTAGTTCTAGCTTCTCACTAGCCCTCCAGTTAGCAATTTTAGGAATTGGATCTCTGTGTTGCTTTCCAATTACACAGTCAGAGCATGTTTCATTGCTTTCTTGCAGAACAGGCAACCCTTTGACCATTTCTTTCTTCACTAATGTGCTCAACCCTTTGAAGCTGAGATGTGCATATCTGTTGTGCCACAATTTTGCTTCACTTTCTTTTGTTGTTTGTAGGCATATAGGACTGATAACAGTTGCATTGATCACATACATCCTGTTGGCAGATTTCTAGCTAGTAATAATCAGGCCTCTACTTGCATGGTACACTTTGCACTGATCATTTTTGAATATGATGGTGATATCCTTCTTCTGTAACTGGCCTATACTCAACAAATTGTTCTTTAGACCAGGCAGAAAATATACATCAGTTATGACTTGCACTATCCCTTCAATATTCAGCTTCAAATTGCCTTTTCCTTTGACTGCCATTCTTGAATCATCACCCAACTTCACAGTTTCTCTAAAATTTCCATCAAAATTGGATAACCAATCTTTATTTCCAACCATATGATTGCTACAACCAGAGTCAAGGAACCATACTTCTTTTTTCTCTGTTGTTCCATTACTGCCTTGTGCCATAAGCAAGACCTCTTCTTGATCATCAAACTCAGCATAGTTTGCATTTTCTTCCCAACTTGGACACTCATTCTGATAGTGTCCTAGTTTATGACATTTGAAACATTCTACACGCTCTTTACTTTGCCTTCCTCTCCCTCTGCCTCTTGCACAAGTACCTCTCCCCCTACCACGACCATAACCTCTACCACCATTAGTCATTTTCAAGGCATGTTCATCATCCTTCTCTTGAGTCCCCTTCATTCTTTGTTCATGAACTAGCAAACTACTTTGTAATTCATCTATAGTGAGTGTGGTTACATCATTTGATTCTTCTATAGAGCACACTACATAATTGAATTTTGAAGTCATCGATCTTAACACCTTTTCAACTATGTTAACTTGTTCTAATCTTTCACCATGTGCAGTCATTTTATTAGCAATTGCAAGAGTTCTTGAAAAATATTCATCAACAGTTTCATTTTCTTTCATGGAAAGTACTTCAAAATCTCTTCTTAAAGCTTGAAGTTGAGCACGTTTTACCTTGTTTGAGCCTTGATATTTCCTGCGCATGGATTCCCAAATATCCCTCGATGTGTCACGCACAAGAATTGTCTCCAAGATTGTGCGATCTATGGATTGAAAGAGGTAATTCTTAACCTTGAGATCACGAATCTTGCTCTCTTCTGCAAGTTTGCGTTGCTCTGCTGTAGCGTTAGCTGGTGCTGTTGTGACTCCATTTTCAATTAAGCTCCAATAATCTTTTGATCGGAGAAGATTCTCCATTAACATTGACCAGTGATCGTAATACCCATCAAACTTAGGCACAGCTGGTTGCAGAAACTTTGATTCTTCAGTCATGGTGAAGAGTGAGTGAAGAAGATGAAGATAACGGTTTTGTAACTGAATTTCGTCAGTGAGTGAGTGAGAAAGATGAAGATAACAGTTTTTGTAACAGAATTTCGTTCTAAGCTGCAGTTATTTACGAAATTTAGGGAGGAGAGAAATTGAGCTCTAGATACCAATTGTGAAAGTAAAGAGGTGTTTCTCATTGATTAGTAAATGCTTACAAGTGCCATATATATAGGCACACATACAAGTTTAACACTAAGCAACACCAAAGGAAAGTACACAAACTAAAACTCTATCTAACTAGGCCCAATAGCTGTAACTTGTGGCCCAAGTCAGACTTATTACAAACAAAAGACTCAACAACAAATGTTCGAGTTTCTTTGTTCAACAGTATTATGGTTCATTCTTTGGGAGTATATGAAAGAGGTTCACGATCTCAAAAACATCATGATGTTGCAATTCAAAGTTTTCAAAAGTTAATTGACGAACTTGATATTTTGGACCTTCAAGATTCAAAGTAAGAGCAAGGTAATTAAACAGCCGAAGTTATTCCAAAAATCTATAACAATGACATAGTTGCGCATGATTCTCAACTTGTGCCTTCTAAAGGGCGTCCGCGAACTTTGAGAATGAAAGGAAGCTTGGAAAAGTTCAGTAAAGGTTCGTCTAATTGCGGTTATTGCAATAAAAGATGTCATAATCAGCATATATGTCGAGCTTTAAATATCGTGTCGGGTACTAGATGACAATTTTTATTCATACTTCACAAGTTGAGGTTCACGATCTCAAAAATATCATGATGTTGTAATTCAAGGTTTTTAAAAGATAATTGACGAACTTGATATTTTGGACCTTGAAGATTCAAAGGAAGAGCATGGTAATTCAACAACCGAAGTTATTCCAAAAATCTGCAACAATGACATAGTTGTGCGTGATCATCAACTTGTTTCTTCTAAAGGGCGTCCATGAACTTTGAGAATGAAAGGAAACTTGGAAAAGCTCAGGAAAGGTTCATCTAATTGCGGTTATTGCAATAAAAATGTCATAATCAACGTACATGTCGAGCTTTAAATTGTGCCAGATACTAGATGACAATTTTATATATTTACAGCTATGAAGGTATGATAATAATGGTGAATCACAAAACTCCAAAATTGAAGCTTCTAGTTCGGTATTCAACGGATAAAAATATTATCATTTTGCTTTTTATCATTTGTAATTACTTTTTTTAAAACCAAATTATGGAAGCGAAATAACTACATCTAGTATACTACCTATAATAACTTATGTAACATGTTTGGGCAGGAAGTACTTGATGGAAGACATACTTTTTCTTATTCTTGGCAAAGTTGACTTGTGTTTCAATATATAAGAAGGTTCAGTATAAAATGGACCTTGTACGGTCTCTAAGTGGTGATGTACAAATACTACATCACCATGTTTAATGGTGATGTAGCTTTGGTGGTGTAGGTGGACTTTGTACTGTCTCTTGGAGAGGCTTGTTATTGGTTTGGTATAAGGAGTTATTAAGTACAAGCTTGAAATATATGGAGATCAATTTTTTTATTTAGGTGTTTTGGGTTGGTAAATTCTAATATGACCACTTCTTCAAGTGGTTTATGGTGGATCAGTCTTGCATAACATTATAACGAATATGAATTTTACAAAATCCACCGTTGAATTGAAAATTTATATTATATAGATCATGCATAAAAAAATTTAGAAAAATTGAAAATCATTTGATATGTTGTCGAGACCTTTTAAAATTGATGGTTTATGAGTTTTTATTAAATACCGTTAATCTTTATAAGTCTCAATAACATATCAAATGATTTTCAATTTTTCTAAAATTTTTTATGGATAGTCTATATGATATAAACTTTCAATCCAACGGTAAATTTTGTAAAATTCATATTCGTTATAATAGTATCGATCACTTGTCCACAGTAGACCACCTTCCACCGTTGTAACAACCCGTTTTTCAAAGGCCCGAAAAGGCATTACTTTTTTTTTTTTGTACACATCAGAGTTACGCATAAACGATTTTAAATGAGCCGGCATTCAAATATACAAAAGAACTCATTACCCTAAGGTGCTTCGACAAGCAAAGTGTATTCCTGAATAATTACAATCCAAGTCTAAGTATTCAAATACTTACAACAGAACAAGTTAGAATCCTATGCCTAAACCCAAAAAGCACGGTGCACAACCCACACCGGCGCATAGTCTAACTAAGCTAAAGCTCCAACATCTCACTGGGGCCTGGAACAGCCACCGTCGTCACCACGACCTAACCCATCATCTGGGTGGGATGAGCCCGCAAATGAAAGAAAGGGTCACCACAAAATAAAAGTATATATACATATAACCAGTGCGAAAGATGTACACATAACAAATTTCCACATACACAAGAGAAAGCTCTTTAACACAAAAGCAATTCCCACCAACGGGCTTAAAATATAATGCACACCGAGCCTAATGCAGACTTCTACAATGAGTGTGGTAGATTCCCCATTACCACATGCATATGAATTCCGGAAGTCAGTAATCATAATCAATAAAACCACAAAGGGTTAGGATGGATCCATTCCCGATAATCGCACCCCGCAGTCCATTCCCGATAACCGCTTATTGGACTCAATAATTCCCGTAGGAGTAAGGTGGATCCATTCCCGATAATCGCACCCCGTGATCCATTCCCGATAACCACGTACTATGAATGCATGAGCATATGATTCCCCTTATATGCTAATGCAACACATACATATCGTACACGCATATGTAATCACACCACAACAACACATACATATACATCTAATCATATGTACTTAATCACCTGTTCATACACATATTTCACCAAACATATGTAAGACAACGAATCATGTATTTACCACGATCTCATATCGAGAATACATCACAAAAACATGCCAAGCACACCACAATTGCATACACAGCAAAACAAAGCATGTCGTAACCGTTTTAAAGACGGAAATAAAGTGGAGCCCTTACCTCGGCAAGCTTCCGTCAACAACACACGTTCAAAACAACACAACGCGCTTCCTAAAACAAGCAGCGCAACAATCAATACATTGTTTTCCAACCAATCGTATTGAAACTAAACCAAAACCCTAAAAACCTAAAGGTTCCTAAGGAAAATTCACTCTTTCGGATACCATACCAAAATCTACCGTATTGATCAACCACCATGAGTTATTTGTACTATTTTTAGGACCCAAAACAATTGTCAAAAGTCTTAAATAATTTGAAATGCAAAATGGCCGTTTTCTTGCGTTACAAGCCACATACTTTCCGATTACCCGAAAAACTCGTTTCCAATCCCCGCCACTTCCATAAATTAATAAAAAGGGATTAGAAAGTTAAAAACCAAGTTTAGAAATCAGAATCCAAAATTTCAACTCTCAGAGCTCGCCCTGGCGAGTTGGTGGCGAGTGAAGGCAGTGAGGACAGGTCTAGCTCGCTCTGGAGCTCGCCCTGGCGTGTTGTCATGACCTGTGACACTCGCCCTGGCGAGTAAACACTCGCTCAGCGAGTTGCACCTGTCATGACAGCAAAAACAGCAACTCACACCACCTTTTTCCCCAACCAAGCCTAGTTTGATTCTATTAGTTCTCAACACTTTTTCAAGGCACAAAAGCAAACCATTTTCATAAGCAAGCAATACTTTTCCGAAAGCATGTTGATTGCTTCGAGTGCAAGTTATTTGGTTTTCACTTCTAAAATCAAAACCAAATCCAAGCACAAGTTTTATTACGGGCCTTAACCGTCCGGTAATCATTTTCAAACATGTTTTCAAAGTAAAAAGCGACATCACATGTCACAAGAGTTTTAACCTACTTGGACCCCAAAACACTACACAAAACACTTAGGAAATATTTTCATAAACCCCAAAATATTTTTCATCGGATTTTCTAAAACAAAACCATACAACGCATTTCCCTTTCGCCCAAAGGTTCAAAGACAACGTTTCTTTTCAAAACCTTACAACTTAACCACATGTTATTGATCAATACTTAACCAACACAAAACCCTAACTTTTCTCATGAGATTTTTCACCAACTCATGGAAAACAAACATAACAAAGCCTACACATGCTTACTAACCCTCATGAACAACATTCATGGAACAAGAATCAATTCCTAACATTTCCATCTCATGAACATAATCTAAACTCATACTCCTAAGAGTTTTAACCAACCAAAATGAAAAGGAAAAGAGTGGTTACCTTAAGAAAGTGATTCTCTACAACAATTCCACAAAGCTCCCAAGCTTGAAATGGAGTGAAATGGTGAGGAATGGAAAATTTGGTGAAAGTTAGAAGAAAGTAATGGAGTTCACGTGAAAGGGAGAAAGAATGGAGTGAATATGTGATGTTTTTCTAAGTCCACAATCAACAAACCTCCTTACTATGCTATTGCTCTTGCTAGCTCATGGCCATTGAATCAAAAGACAAAATGCCAAGACAAAACCCTAGCCATTGGATCAAACCAAACCAAACCCACTTGAGATAAAACTCAACACCTCTTAGAAACACTCACACGTTCAGCTCTCGCGCGTCGCGACGAACGTAAATCACAAAAACATAAAACCTACGGAAAGAACGTCTAACGTTTAACATTTCCAAAACTTATCGCCGAATCTTTTTCCGCGACTGTAATTTTCTTCCATACCTTAGAAAATTATTCTCAGAATATATCCTAACTCACGCAGATATATAAAACTCCCATCTGAAACCTCACTTAAAACAGACGCAGTAAGATTTTCCATCAGCGGGTAAAATCCTACTCGTTTTTCCAAAAACAAGAATAATCCAAAACTCGTCATTCTGACTTCACAGAAATCTCCTCATACTTAAAAGAGGACCACGACCCGAAAGTCTGTGCCTTTCCAGCGCTCGAGCACAAAACAGGCTCCGTTTCAGCAAAAATCTCATTTATACGACGATACACACAAAACCGTTCTACTAAAAACCCTAAAACTTAGCCGACGCTAAAGTTCCTTAGGAAAACCGCACAGCAAAATCTTGGGTCTTACAACCGTAGCATTAGCCTATTTTGTATTTGTCTTCTACTTACTAGCCGAGGTTGTGTATTGACTAACATCGATTATTTTGGCTATATTTTATGCAATTTGTGCTAGAAAATAGGGTACTCAAGTTTACAAAGTTATAGACTTGCAACATTTCTGTACTTCTATAATGTACTAAATACGAGAGAGAAAAAAATCCAAATTTCAAATGAGACACATAAGTTCTTTTAAAAGCAAAGACCAAAAGTAATAACAAAAAATATTTGAAGAACCAAAACTTGTTAAAATAGAGGCTTAAAAAATAAATTATGAATATTTATATCATTGTCTATATTAGATAGCTATTCTTATTTGTGAGGTGTTAGATGAATTTTGTTACTACTCTGGTCAAAAAGTTAATTTGCACAAAACAAAAGTATTCTTCTCTAAAAATACTAATCTTGATCTTGCCTTTAACTCGTGTCCAAGCTCAATCTTCTTTGGCTAATATTCCATTTTATGTTATGCAAACTTGTTCTATTCCTATTTCTATTTGTGAAGAGGCATAGAGAATGTGCATAAACTTTACTTGGAGATCCATATCGGAGCAAAGAAAGTGTCACCTTGTTTCTTGGAGTGATATTTGCCTCCTTATAGAGGAATATTGCTTTAGATTTAAATTTAAAAACGCGCATGTTGAACATACAAAAATGTTCAAACATTTGGCTAGGGGTGGGTAATGGGTTGGGTAGTGTGGGTTTGGGCCCAAATATATTATCTATTCTAACCCCCGGTTGTAATAATGAAACCCTTTTTAAAAGTTCGGTTTGTATGGGGTTTGGTTGGTGCGGATTGACGGTTTGATGGATCGGTTAATTTAGTTTTGAACTAACCAATAAAAAATTATCTAAAAAATAAAATGAAAAAAACTCAATTGTATGGTGCGAAGAGAACATGAGTGCAAGTGAAACAGAATGAAGTATAACGTAAAATAAAATAGTAACAATAAATATACGGTGGTTTTAGTATTTGAGTGAGAGAAAACTAGTTGTTTTCAACCACTAACTACCGCTAGTTAGTGGTTTATTGTTTGCACTTTCCAAGTAAACAACCGATAACAAGTTTTGAGTTTGTGTGACTCGAGATTACTTCATCATATTTTATATATTAAATAAAACAAAAGCTTATGATTTTTGTAACTTGGGCGGATTCGGGTACCGTTTGGGTTGAACTTAGAAAATCGAACTTACTCATTTCAACCCGTCTACATCCGAAAATGTTCGACTGACAACCCAACGATCCGCACCGACCCACCCGTTTAATCATTTTTTCAGTTGATATTATTCAGTTTGAATCGATTTGCGGATTTTTACCCACCCAAGCTATCTGTAATGTTTAGGAAGATGCAACAACTAATATATCTTGCCATCAATTTTGCTGAGAATATACCAGTTGGGACATCTCTATGAGGAAATGATTTCCACCTATCCAAATTAGATTGAATGGATGTCTTAAGAGACGAAACAATCAAATTTTGTCTTCTTCAATAAAATCGACTCCTTCAAAAAACTAGTCAAGTGCAAAACTGGAAATAATTGTTAAAAGTATTGATATACCTACAATTTATATGAATAACTCTAGTTCCAGTCAAGATTTTAAAAAAATATTACCGCAAAATGGCCATAGATATCCTTTAGATTACCGCAAGGTGATCTTATACAAGGTTGCGGTGTTAGAATTGCCAAGAGTATTGTAAACTTATCAAAACAATTCAAAGGTGCTTAAATGTGAAATTTACTTCGCGCTATGTATCTTGGGCTTCATCGTTAAATTTTTATAATCTCTTCTATCCTTGATCTTTCTACTATTAACCTCTCTTAAAGAGAATCTTATTTTAGTGTTGGCTTATAAAAGTATTTTCACCACTCTCTTTGGTTCATTTATTTACGCCTAATTTTATAGGAAGAACTCAATTTAATGTTAACTTGATATATTTTATCAGTTTCAAAATGTAAAATTCGAAATAGTCATTTTATAAAAGTGTAATGTTTTATTTATTTTCATTTTTTGGTTTATATATTATTTTAAAAAAACATATATTTAATTAAGTTCAAACCAACCCAAATTCATTATTAGTTGAAGTAGTAAGTTCAACCCAACCCATATTCATTATTAGTTGAAGTAGTAAGCATACAGATACGATGAACAGTCTTATTCTAATTATAATTATCATTTTGAATACAAAGATTATCCTTCCAACTAATAAGTTTAACAAATAAGATAGAAGTATTATTTACTTTCAGTCCAAATCAAGCAATTTCATAATTTCTTCAAACATCAACCAACACTTATTTAAAAGCCCAAAACCTGCGTAAAAGAATCCATCTAAATTCAATACTTCAACCAAATGATATCTAGTTATATAATAATTTTGAATGAGATTTATTAACATTATATAGCCATTTATCTAAAATAAAGATAACAATAAGCATCAATTAAACTAATTTTTACAATTTAAATGAAATAAATCAGTTTATTACACAGACTAACAGCTTTTCAGTTTTAAAAACAATAGAATTCATAAAAAAAGAGCATTTGACAAAGAAGATAAACAATTATATATAAATATTTTTGGTTTATGTTAAAAAAATCAAAAGCAACAATTTAAAATGTAGCAACTTGTTCGAGGCCATATTCAAAACTGAATTAATTTGATAGGCACGGAGAATCGCCATTAGTACTTGTTTTCGCCAACCTTCAATGCAAGAAGCAGCCATAAGATATTTTTCAATCTGACTCTCTTGCTCTGCAAATTGGCTTTTACAATCTAGTTTTCTAAAAACATTGTAAAAAATTATTTTAACAAAACCAAACAAAACTTAGCACTAAATTTCAATAAACCATTATTATTAAAATAACAAAAAAAATGTAGGAGCATATGAATGCATAAGCCTGAGTATAAAGCAAGGGCCAATGCCAGAATTTCAGATCCAAATTATTGTTGGCAACGTACAGCACTGAATGCACCATTGAATAGGTGAATCAGAGACTCTAAATTGTTGCCTTTTCTCAACAAATTCAATAATTCAATCATAAGATATAAAATTATAAGACCTGTACAACAACTTAAATAAGTTTATTAACAAATATTGAACCAGAAGAGAAACATTACAAAACATTGATTAAATGATTTAATAAATAAAACATCATCAATTACTCTAATAATTATAATTTTGGAATCACTAAAGAACAATATGTTTATGTCTCAGCCTTCTAGATGAATAATTATTAACACGCTGATAAATTTAAGTATACACCTTAAAACATATATAAGATAAAATTCCAAGATATATACCAAAACTTAATAAGTGTATTAACAAATATTAAACTAGAAGAGAAACATTACAAAATTGAAATTGTGGGAACATCTGAATGCATAAACCTGAGTAAAATCGATGGAAAATGCCAGAATCTCAATTCCTAATCATTATCGGCAACGTACAGCACTGAAATCACTATCAAATAAGCGAATCAGAGACTCTAAATTGTTGCCTTTTCACTAATTAGATCAAACTCTAAAATAAAATTAAAACAAGTTTAAGAAAAAAAAAATTATAGGCTCAGATTGTATAGTTGGCATCAACAAGCTTGTTTAGCTTTCAAAGTTTGATGGTATACATAAATTCATCATCACTGCCTAAAATCAAAGAAAAATCAAATAAATATGAAACAAGAATGAAGTTTTTTTTGTGATTAACATAAAGAGAGGGATTGAGAGAAAAAATGAAGAAAAACTTAGCGGTGATTGATGATTGAAGAAGAGAACAAAGGGTTTAAATAGGTGACTATAGCGAAACCCTAATTTTTTGGTGAATGAATTTACGGTATTGTCCTTAGTTATTGTTGGGCCTTTTGAGCCCGTATGATTTCGTCAAATACTATAGGTTTATTTTAATATGGTCTTGCTATCACCACTCCCATATTTTCGGATGCAGGCTGCCTGCGGTTAATATTTGATATTTTTTTAATTTGGGTGAGTTAATTTATCTTCTTCAAAAAAAATATTTTATATTTTTTGATGATTTGATATTTTTTTGTTTTCTATATTTTATATATTTGTCCATTTAGGACAATTGTGGCCGTTAGATTGAGATTTGACTGTTAAACTTTTAAGTTTCATATTTGTTTTTTTAGGGGCCTCGATTTTTTAGGGGCTTCAAAAATAATTTATTTGGTGTAGATCTCTTTTAAAAAAATGATTCAAAATATTAAATAAAAGTTTTGATATTTTTTTTAATCTTTTTTTGTTGGCTCAATTTAAAGTGGTTAAGTTCTAGTTTCAGAAAAAATAAAATAAAATGAATAAAAAAAATGTTTTTCTTGTCACAAACAAAAATAAAAACGTGTGTAGCTTCTCCTTCTTCCTCCCACCGCTAGAAGGAAGGTTTTTTAAGTAGTTAAAAGATATTTTTTTTTTGGCATCAATTATAATATGACTATTTTTTATGTTATTATATTATATAAAATTTAATAGTATTATTCTTTTCCAAATATTTTACTTTTTTTTATTAAGAAGTCCACCTTTAATATTCAAAGTCGAGCCGATAAATTGTCGGGACTTGCCTTGGTTGTTGGTCCAATTTAGTTATTGAGAAAGAAATGAAAAAAGCCATTGAATAACATACATTATGTCTCCGTGAATGCATTATGTCTCCGTGAATATAACTCACTTGACAAAGACATTAATGTAATATATTGGGTATTGAAATTTGAGCGTCCATTCAATTCAGGGGCGGAGCTATTCATGGGCTGAGTAGCACCATGGCCCGCCCCAAGTTTTATAATTTTCATATTTTATAGGTATAAATACATATATATTTGTTTACCATTTTAGTATATATATTATATATTGCGTTACTTAAACAGTTAAATGATCCAGTTCAGTGGTAAACATTCTCGCCTGCTATGTCGGGGTTGTGGGTTCGATTCCTGGCCCCCCCAATTAAGATTATTTTATCACTATTTTGTCAAAAAAAACACTACAATATTGCAAAATTTGAGATTTGAACTCTCATTTTGCAAGTAAATTAAAATGAAAAATATTATTATACAATTAATGATAAAAGATATATTATTGTGAAAAAAACTAGTTTTTTAGCCCGTGCAACGCACGGCTGATTATTCTTTTTTGTTCCACTGGATTAGAAATTTGAAAATCAACAGTATATTAGTTATTAATTGTATAAATTAGTATGTAGTTCCAAAATACTAACGAACACACGATTATGTGTTTAACATAGATTAGATTCCATAGCAATGACCACACACAATAACTTTCACATGATATCTATACATGAGAACAAATTACATACAACCCCACCGAGAACTTCGAAAACAAAATTTTGCATTCTAACACCATATATTTAACGGTTGACATTTTGCAATATAAGGAGAAAAAAAATATGACACAACACTGTTGAGACTGCATCACCAATTGAAACCCTACAAACTGCAGAAAAAACCATTAGAATCCAAAACAACACCATCAGGTGTTGTGTAAAAACATATAGCAAACCAAAATAAGATTTAAAAAAAAGCTGAAAGATATTATTAAATCAAATGTATGGGAAATATACCTTCAAATCAAGTAAAAGCATCCCAATATTGAAAGGGAATAGGATGATCCAAGAAACCACTACAAATTACCGAAATTAAACACGATAATGAAATAGTGGTGGATTGTTTGAATTCAAATCAAACAAACTAACAAACTCGAAGATTAAAAATTAACTACCAGGAAAAAGATTAGGGATGTAAGTAAAAAAATGTTGTTTCAAATGCTTTCAGAGTCTCAAGAAATAACAAAAGATTAGTTAGTTAAACTTAAAATCCAATTTTTCTTATCTTTTGAGACTAAGAAAGCACTTGGAAAACAAATTGATGAATGGAGGTTCCATAATCTTCAACATAAGTTTATGTAAGGAATGGATATAAGGGTGACAATTTATATAAAACGGATCAAGATAAAACCTCCACCAATTTGCTAAAAAATAAAGAATGGTATTCAGTAGGATAACGCCTCCACCAGGTGAATAAATAAATTAAATAAATAAAGGCTAAACTGTGTTTTTGGTTCCTTACGTTTATTTTACGTTTGAATCAGGTTCCTTATGTTTTAAAAGTTTCAATTTGGTCCCTCACGTTATCAACATTTGCATTAGTTAGTTCTTTCCGTCAAATTTTTCACTAACTCTGTTTGATCCTTACACGTGACTGGCAGTTTGGACACATAGACACTATTTTGGACATGTTCAGTGTCATTTGGGATGCTAACTAAGTAAAAAATAATAATTAAAAATAATATATATTACTTATAATAATAATGGAATTTGCCCCAAAAAAGTGTCCAAAATAGTGTCAACGTGTCCAAAATAACGTCCACGTGTCCAAACCGTCACTCACGTGTAAAAATCAAACGGAATTAGTGAAATATTTGACGTAATGGACTAACTAATGCAAAAGTTGATAACGTGAGGGACCAAATTGAAACTTTTAAAACGTAAGAGACCTGATTCAAACCTAAAATAAACGTATGAGACAAAAAGTGCAGTTTAGCCATAAATAAACAATAAATAATAATAATAATAATAATAATAATAATAATAATAAATAAATAAATAAAATCCTATACATTGGAATTCAATATGATACCATTTGGATTAAAACTGAATCCGACGTGGCACACTTGGTGTTAATCTACAGTAACAATTTTCAGTTTCTTTTTTGTAAAGATTATAGATATTTAGCATATTACAACCATAACCTTCTATCAATTTTTTTTTTTTTCAAACACGGCCCCCCAAGAAAATCTTCCTAGCTTCGCCACTGATTCAATTATTTACTTTATAAAGTGAAATTTTAACCATTATCTAAATTCTAGATTACCTGACAAAAATAAATAAATTAAGAGTTGTGGTCAATTATAATTTTTTGGATACTGATTTATTTTAATAAATCAAGAACGATTTATTCTAATAAATCAAGACCTAGGTATGCCATTTTTGCAAAATAAATTTTACAATGTATTTCTACAATCCCATAAATTTCATGTGTGCAACTTTACTGTTATATTAGCTTCATATATCAATTGCAATTAGAACTGTCAAAATAAGAGAATTACTTTTCAAGCCCCCCACGAATCCTCAAGCACCCCCTGAAATTACCAATCTACCCTAGAGAGCGAGCACATTTCGCTACCTAAGTTGCGAGTGTGTTAATTATATGCCCGTTTGAAATGGTTCCACCCCCAGATTTGGATTTTAAAAATACACGTTCGCCCCATAGGAAGCGAAATTTCACTTGTGCGTTCGCCGCCTAAATAGCGAACGATTTTCCTATATAATCAAAATCTGAATTTCTTCCCTCTCATTCCAACAGTTTCCAAAAATGAAACAAAACTCAAAAAATCGCCCCAAACCCTTGATTCGCGAAAACTGCACCAAAGTTGTTGATTCTTGCTCGCTTGGGACCGAAATATTCATACAAGTGAAGTCTAGTACAAGCTAATCCACCATTTTCATCTTTTATGCGTTTTTCTGGGTTTTTTTTTTGCGTCTGGGGTTGCTGCTACCTAGAGGGCGAGCAGACTGTATAATTTTGCTCTCTAGGTAGCGAACAAGTCTAATGCAGAGTTGTTTTTCTATTTTGCTGTAACTGTTGGCTGAATGAAATCTTTGTTTTTTATCTCTTGTTTAGGTATGACTCGAGGTGATAAAGACAAAGACAAAGACAAACATAAGACGAAGCTATAAAGTGCGTCTGCTAGGAGGGCAAATGCGGAGGTGAACCCTCACGTAAAGCGGCCACGGAAGAAACATTGTCCGAGTCAGTCTAATGCTGCTCCATCTACTGTTGTACCTGAGGGTCAGCCACAGCCTGATGATATGGCGACTGATGTGGAGCTTGATGTGGAGTCTGATGTGGCGCCTGCCGGTTGTCATACCCTAATTTTGCCTCATACCATTCTCATACTACCTCCGTCCCATTTTATAAGAACTCATTTGATTAAATGCACTATTTATATGTCTTCCTTTGACCGTATTTTTTAAAAGTCTATAAATGTAAATATCATCATATAAAATCTTGTTTGATTTGTTTCGATAAGTATTTTTAAAATATCAAATTTTTATAATTTTTACTAAAAGACAATTAAAAATATTCGTAATTAAAGTTATGCATTGACATATGTACAATGGTCAATGAGTTCTAATATTTTGGGATGGAGGTAGTATTTTTTACATTTTTACCCTTTTGCCAACATTTTGCATTTTCTAGAAAAAGTCAACAAAAGTCAACCTTCGACTAAAAAGTCAACATTTGACCTAAAAAGTCAACCTTTGACCCAAAAAAGTCAACTTTTACATAAAAACTCATAAAAATATTTTCTTTGTATATTTTTCATGGCATAATCAATATTTTCATTTTTTTTGGCATATTTGATATTTTTCTTCATTTTATGTGCATTTTTCATTTATTTTTAATTTCTTTATTTTTGTTACTTCTTCTACAAGTATTCCATATTGCATCACTAAATCTCGCTCAATTTCAATCCAATTCAAACCCATTTCTCATCATAAAATCATCTCATCGTTATAACCCCAAAAATATTCCATTTCTCAAATTAATTTTTAATTCCCTTTTATCCATTTTTCCCATTTTTTCATTACACCAAAAAATCACTAGAATGTACACTAGAATGTTCTAATTCTCTACACATCATCATTTCATCACAAGTACACTAGAATGTTCTATCCCTTCCACCTCATCACCACCCAAAAAATTAACCCATATGCTACCAAAAATCATACAAAATATCATAACTTAATTTCTCTAAACTAGACCAATGCCCGTGCTATCGCACGGGTCATATATATATATATATATATATATATATATATATATATATATATATAAAAAAGATAAATAAATAATTAATTAGAATATCGACTTGAAAATAACTACATATAAGCATGAAAATGTTGAAAATCAATTTCTTGATGTACATAACACAATTTTCATGCTGTTTTAAATTAGAGTTGTTTTATATAAATCGTGCGATTGAGATCATTTTAATTATGACCGAATTAATGTGAACCGTCTAATCTGTAATTAATGGTTTAGAACTAAAACAATGTGAAAACTGTGTGATTTGCAATTGTAGCAAATCCAGATCCGAAAACGTCATAAGATATTATAAATTTCAAATAATATCTGTAAAGTAACTGCCATATTATCAAAAAGTATATAATATTCCTTAATAAAATTATTCTACATACATTTTTTTATATCTTTTCAACTTATTACGTGTTTTTTTTACACAATTGTCCGGTTCTTGATTAGCCAACAATAAGAGAACCCATGGCGTACTTTTTTTTTGTTGCTAAAAACTGTAAGATTCTGCCTTAAAATTATTTTTAGCAGATTCATGTTCTACACCACTAAAACATAAATGTGAAATCAGCCCATAACTCATATTTTGCTAGGTTCTTTGCATTGTATTCAATGGCTTACACTTATTATCTTGTACTAAACAATCGGTAACATAAGTTATCAAAACGTTTGATCTTCAATTTGTGTCCCATACGGCCATACACATCTTCATTGGTAATGCTTTGGGTGGTGCTTACTTTGACCCCATTGATTGTTCTTTCTATGCAATTGGTTTTGGTTCTAATAATATTTTCTCATTGGCTCTTCAACTTATGATCAAGGGACCACATTAGATTGAGGCTTACCAGAGCAGTTTGACAGAAACCGTGGGTTTTTTTTTGTTCTTCACACCATACATAAAGTTCATGTGCTTGAGGATCTTGCAACCTCATACAATTGTTGACTTCAATCCCATATTGCTTACGAAAAAGTCATGGTACTCTTGTATGACCCTCTGTGAATGACAACATTAACATGTTATTAAAATAGACAACAAAAGGAGGGATAAATTTTGATTTACATATTGTTCATTACATGTGTGGATCAAATATACATAATATGTACTTAAGTCAATTTTCATCTTGTAAAGATAAGCATAATTTGTTACACCATTATCATACCCCAATTTTTGACCTAAGATCCAACCATTTTTCATCATATTGATTTCCGTCGCATTTCCTTTCGAATACGTGACTTAGCTCATTTGGTAGTGAAGAGAGTGTATAAAGGATTGCGAGTATAAGGTCTCGGGTTCAAATCTCACATTTATCATTTTTTTGCAATTTTTTCCTTTTTGTTTCTAACTCTATTTTTATCTTTATTCAAAAAATTAGGGGTGTACATGGGTTGGGCAAATCCGGTCAACCCGGTCAAACCCACCCAATCCAACCCAAAAAAGTGGATCGGGCCGGGCAATTGGGTGGATATGGATTTGAAAACAAGAAAACCCACAAAAAATTTCGGGCTATGGGCAAATCCGGACCCGTATCCAAAAACCCACTGACCCGGTATTGAACTATTGATATTCTGTTTTTATAGAAATTCCAACAGTTTTCCTACTTTTATGCAGCTTTTTATTTTGTCATTAATATAGAGAAACCCAAGATCAAAGTATTCCAACTTTCAAAGCAATAGAAGAGTAACCGATGGCAAAAAAAACGGGACTAAATATTTTTTCCTCTTTCTCTAGTTGTATAATACCCCCTTTTCTATCTCAAACTCTCACAGTCTCACTCTCTCTGAATATCGATCGTCTCTCACCCTCTGTTACAGTTCAAGTTCTTTCTTTTATTGTCCCTAAATCTCTCAAACGATCATCAATTGCAAATGGTAAGCATCTTATAAAAATGTCTTATAATTTTTCTCTCAATGTTTTGTTCTCTACTTAAGTATGTACGTGTTATAATTTTGCTCTCATTATGTCTTATAATAATGATGAATATGGACATATGGTTTCATATCACTTGAAAGGGTTCCATGATTCAAGGTGATTTTTTATAAATATATTGAGAACTTTTGTTGCTTGATGTATCATGAAGAGCACACTGCTTGGTTCAAGTCAATTTGATTTGTATGATTTGTTGATATGTCTCTGCTTTGCCTATGTTTGTTGTGAGCCTACTGTTTTGTTGTGTGTGGTTTGCCTTTGAGCTTGATATATGTACTGTTGTGTCTGCTACAATACAGTGCAAAATCTGGTTGGTCCTCCTAAGGGTAAATTGCCTATACCTTGAAACTTGAAAGCATGCCTAACTTGTTTGTCTTGGTTATTAGTTTCAGTGCACTAGGTATTTGCTTTATAGTGAATTCTTTTATTTGTTTGTTCCTCTTTCATTTGGTAGTATATGAATTAATGTTCATTTTTATTATTGCAGTTTGGGGAAGAATATTAATAATGAAGTCAAGGCTCTTTGGATTGTGAAGAATATTAAAGATGAAAGTCAAGACTATTTTTGTTTTATTTTTTGGGCTCTTTTTTTTGTAATGTGAGATGAGCCATGATATTGATGTATTTTGATTTGGTTATTGCTATTTAATTTTTAGTCTATTGAACATTTGCTATTATAATTTTATGACATGAACATTTGCAAGTATTTTAAGATGAGCATTTGCAAGTATTTTATTACTTTGATATTAGTAATATTATCATTTTCCGAAGTTAAAAAAAAATAGTGAATAAACTAGGCTACGCTAATTTTTAAGAAAATATAATTTGGGTAACCTACAACCCAACCCAATCCAACCCGGAAATTAAATGATTTGCCCAATCCGGCCCAATAATGTAATGGGTGGTTTTTTTGTTGGACCCAATCCGGAGTACCATATGTGGATTGGGTTTTGGTTTTGGCTAAATCCAACCCAATCCGGCCCACGTACACCCCTACAAAAAATGACAAAAATTATATTTAATTGTAATTTTCATTTTTTATTAGTTTTTAATTTAAATAGTTAACTTTGTGAATAAGAAAGAAAAGTCAAATAGAAAAAAAGGAAAGAATCATGAAATTATGAGCAAATCAAAACTAAAATGATGCCTTTTAATCCATTCATAAATCAAATTAAAGCATACAATTTCAATCCCAAAATAATCGGTCAAACATTGATTGTTAAACCTAAATTCTAATGCTATTTAAGCCTAAGCTTTACACCGATAAAAGGGGAGAAAAAATTAGGACTAAAAAACACAGAGTTTTACATACAAAATCGCACATAAAAAATAACAAAAAGAAAGAAGAAGGAAAAACACAAGGGCGTAGCCCCTTCTTCTTCTACAAAATATCATCATCATAAACCATTAACAACACCATCTTCCACCAAACTTCAACTCCATCCATTCATCACCTTCAACCTCCATCCAAAGGTTTAAACCATAACATGATCATCATAACCCCATCACACAACATTCAATTTCAATCACCATTCACAAAACCTCTTCAAATCTTCAATCACAATTCACAACCATAAATCACCACAAATTACCTCAATCACCTTTAAACCATTTTCTCTAATCACTACCAATAACCTCCATCAATATCATAACCCTCCATCACAACCACACCAATCATGATCATCATTCCATAACCACCATATTCAAAAACAACACTCCATTCAATCATCCATAACCACCAATTCTCTACACCATCACCATCATCAATAAAGCCACTTCTTCTTCATTCAAACCACACATAATCATCACTACCAATCCATCCCAATTGCCATTAAAAGACATCAAAATAAACAGAAACAAGAAGGGAATCGGAACAGAGAGAGAGAAAGAAATTTCGCCGCACGACACGGCCACTGTTGCCGCTCTCTTCCATTCACTCCGGTCAACCGACGTCACAACCACCACACACTACCACCGTCGTCGCCGTCGCTTGATTGGTGGCCGACGAACCTTCTCGTGGGAGGACCGATCGTGGGCGAGAGGGAAGAGTAGGAAGAAGGAGTTAAACACGCGTTTTTGCTTCAGGTTCTGACTCTTTGTTATTTCTTTCCTTTTCTTTTATTTATTTTGTTTTGGTTTTTTTTTTTAATTATTATTTCCTTTAAATGCCACGTGTCCGTTTTTAATGGCCTAGTAGCCTGATCAGATCAGGTACGTCTGATCTTTATCAGTCAGCCGTGATCTGAGACTTTATGGTGTTCCTTCATGGTAACTCCCCACAGGATTACAAAATAGACTGGGCCTCCCTGTTGGGCCTGGACTGTTTACTGAATGCACTCCCTGTTTACTTCTGCACTCTCTTTCCGATCAAGTTTTTTTAGTTATTTATTTGCTTTAATTTATTTATTTAATTCAGACTTTTAATAAATAAAAATGTCAAAAATAAAATAAAACAAAACACAAAAAAATATATTATTTTTAATTCTTTAAATTAATTAACTTTTAATTAACATTCGCATGTCTCTCGAACGATCGGGGGCTTACCGTGACGCTTTGTCGACAGTCGTTCATCTTCCCAAACATTAAAATCAACTTAACTCATCAAATTAACTTTTTCTTGCCCCCGTGCAATTCCAATCAAAACAAATCATTTTTATAAGTAAAATTAACCAACACACAAATTTTTTTTACAAAGAACTACGTAGCTTTGAATTTCCCATTGCACTTGGGAATACGTAGGAGCGGGATCCAACAACCGTCAAGCACACTAATAAAAAACTAACTTTTTCCCTCTTTATAAGTAATTTAATTAAAAACATGTAAATAATTATTTTTATTTTTTTTATAATAAAAGCAAGCAAGCAAATTTTAAACTTAAAACCCTTAACTAATTAGGAGGTTCCCGTTGAGTACAACGGATGTGAGGGGTGCTAATACCTTCCCCTTGCATAACCAACTCCCGAACTCGGAAATGGTTGCGATAACCTTTCCTTTCCATCCTTTGAGGGTTTTATCGACGTTTCCCTTTAAATAAAAAAACTTCGGTGGCGACTCTGTAGTCATTCGAGCGTTCACTACGCTCGGGCATTTTTCGCGGCGCGACAACCATGAACATGCTCCAACGAAATTGCAATTATTAAAGAAAACATGATGTTAGAAATATTAGAAAGAGTAATGATGTATCAATATTTAGAATACAATTGAAATGAATCAAGTTTTTAAGTTAGCAACACCAATACATATTATATAATACCAATCAAGATGTAAAAGAGGAGAGAATCTTACATTCCAAAAGTAACACTTGCAATCACATTAACCATCCAATAATATAAAGAATTGAAAAAATAAAAGTAAAAAATAGAATGCAAATATTCTAAAGAATTTGAACAAATATAAACAATAATTGAGCAATAATAAGTACAAAACCTACCATAATATGTGAAAGGAAATGGAAAACAGATCTGCATGCATATATTCTTATGAGTTATGCCATCACCATGATCAAAATCCTTATATCTACACAAACATCCTTTGTCAACAATCTTTATAATCTATGGTCTGAAACAACTCCCTTACTAAAAATAAGAAATAAAAGATATTAGGAGACAGAGATAGAGATGAGAACAATGGAGGAGGAGAAGCTAATTGAGATCTAAATTCAATAGCCGAGTAAGAATTGAGTGAGGTAATTATAGCATTAAAATTTTCTCAACTAATGTGCTATTAGTTACCAGTTACCAAAACCATTACAATAACTGATTTTTCTAATGCATGGTGGTTGCACTGCATTTATGGAGCATTGGTATTAGGCGTGGGTTAAATAGGCACTTTGCTTGCATCGTTAATAGATATATTTTGGAGACAATTGTGTGAAAAAACAAAATTAACATTTACTGCTTAACATGGGAAAAGGCAAGATTACGACTGGCATTTAAGGAGGCGTGGGTAGTTAGCAGAGGCGGATTAAATGCTAATCCCGCCCATTTGCAAAGCTAATTAGGGTTTAGTAAATAGCTTCTTATTCCCACTTAATATAATAAAGATAAAGATAAAGATAAAGATTACCCCTTTCTTGATCAACAATCCCAACCCATTCTAACCCTAATCATTTCCTATAAATTGAGAGCTTCATCCATTGTTCAGGGGTTACCAATTTTCTCACCAAAAAGCTTCAAACCCGTTTTCACCATTTTCACTCAAAAAATCAAAAACTCAAAACCAAGCTCTAAATCCAAATTTAAACCATCTAACACCTTCAAATCACTTCCAGAAACACGAATACATAAGAAAATCATCAAAAACCATGATCTAAAGTCCCAGAGCAACCCCACAGTGGCTAAGAGGAAAGCTCGAACCTCTAGACCAAATCCAAGCTCTATAAACGTAATTTCCTATCCATTCTTGCTCAATCAAGTGTTCTGAAGCTTACTAGCAGACCAGTTTCATCTAATTTGTTTTAATTTTGATTTTCGTATTTTTTGATTTCAAACTTGTGGCTATCGTTTTTTAATTTCTAGGCTGTTTTAGTAAAAACTAAGGTTAGATTTGGATTCTACGTGAAAATTCAAGTGAGATAGGCTATTTATTTTCTTGATTTGGCGATTGGAACCAATTCTGGCGACCGGACCACCGTGCCGGAGCTTTTGGGTTCGCCGGAGAAGATGAAGATCATCTTCATCTGCCCAGATTAAACCAGGGCCGTTAGATGAAGCGCACGCGCGAGAGTGGCCCAGATTAGTTCTTCATTTTTTAAATTCTGATCGCGTGATGGATCTGGAGGATGGGAATGCATCTGCTAGCGTGAACCTTCATAGGTTACCGCACCAGATCCAGATGATTGAGTCCGGACCGTTCTGACACGTTGGATCTGGTTGACTGCTAAGTCAACAGATCGAACGGATCAGAGCCTGTGGCGCCTTGATGTGGCCCATACATGCGCAGCACCTGATATTTTTTGTTTAACTTCGCTTTGCACCACCTTTTGCTTACTTTCCGCGCCCCCCTCTGAACTTAATTTTAATTAATTTTTAGCTTATTCCAAAAGCATTTATTTGGCCAGTAGCTTATTTAAGCTTATTGGGCCATTTTTGCTGTGCTAAAAATTTATTATGTTAATTTTGAGCTTTTTTTTTAGCTTATTTCTTAAGTCATTTTGAGTTAATTACTTATTTTAGCTTATTCCAAAAGCACTTATTTGGACAGTAGCTTATTTAAGCTCATTGATCCAATTTGTTTTTCTTAAATAATATTTAGGAGTCTGTTTTGCCTTTTATTATTTTTAGCTTATTTCCATAAGTCATTTTGTGAATTAATTGCTTTTCTAGCTTATTTTCATAAGTGCTTAAGTGGGACAATCACTTTTTTAAGTGCTTTGAGCTACTTTTCTTGCATAAACAGATTTGTTTACCTTTGAATAGGTAATATTGATCTCATTTATTTGTTTTCACTTGATAATGCATGTTTATGCTTATTTATTTCATTGTTCGCTACATCAATTCTTGCATTTTTAGTTAATTATTGCATCATCCATAATTATTCATTCTTGATTCATTCATGCATTTTTAATTATATCATATTGATTCATGCATGTTTATTTAAGTACTTGCATTCATGCATATTTAATTTAATTTCTTCTTTATTATTATATCAATTGTTATTGTTATTTTTTGAATTTCGCGCATTCTTTTTTTTCTTCTCGTCTTTGTCTTTGGACTTTGTTTTTCATAAAAAATTTAATAATGAACTTTTCACAATAATTAAGGATGAAAAAGGGGGAATTTAGCATTTGCTTCTTTCCGCTCCGGATGACTTGGATCTTGGACATTTGACTAATGATTCGAAGTTATTCTCATCCTAATTAAGCGTTAAAATTAACCAACACTCGTCTTTTCCTTTTGAAACATTTTCTTAATCAAATTTAATCAAAATTTTCATAATAAATACTGATGAAAAAGGGGGAATCTGACATTTGCTTCTTTCCGCTTCGAATGACTCGGATCCTGCACATTTGACTAGTGATCGCAAGTTGTTCTCATCCTAATCAAACGCTAAAATTAATCCAACACACTTAAACCAATTTTTCAGTCAAACATGAATATACGCTTTATCCATTCCTCTAACACATACAAACTTAGCCTCTGTTTAAGCATACAAGCACTGTTGTATCAGCGGAATGCGAAATAAGCAACATCCGTTAATAAACTCTTTTTTACAATGGATACACGTTTTATATACTCCTCTGATACATACACATCTTAAGCCTCTGGATAGAGCATACAAGCGTCGTTGTATCAGCGGAATACGAAATAAACGTTACCCACTAAAATCAACCAACCACACAAATATTTTTATCAGAACTACGTGAGCTTTGAATTTTCCATTGCACTCTTGGGAATACGTAGGAGCAGGCTCCTACAACTGTCAAGCTCGTTAAATAAAAAACTTTTTTTTTGTTTAATTGGAAATGCAGTAGAAACTGGCCAACGATTGAGCAATTTAATTCGAAACAACGCAGACAACTGATGACAGGAATTTCTATGGTATTTTTAGTATTATTATTAGTAGTAAAATGACTAAGACAGGCCCAAATACGAAGGAAAACCTACAAAAGCAGGAAAAAGCATCAAGACAAAGTCCAAGATGCCAAAAGACAAGAAAAAGCCCAAAAAGTGAAGAAATTGAGCATTCCATCGCGGCACGATAACTTCCATCGTGGCACGATGGAAGCTGCTTGCTCGCCAAGAAAACAGAAGAATAAATTTGAAGAAAATCTGTCCATCGCAGCACGATATGGCACATCGCAGCACGATGACATAACTTGGCGCCCAAGCTGATGAAATGCACATGATCAGTTATAAAATTGAACTGAATCTTCACATCGCAGTACGATGGCTTCATCGTGGTGCGATGCCTTGCTGAGGCCCATTATGAAAACTATAAATAGAGCCTTCCATTCATTGTTTTATTCATTCAGAAATAGTAGAACATTCTCTACTATAAGGAGAGGTTCAGAGGAGCTCTATTGTGCATAGTTTTCTCCCCTTACGGGAAAACTAACTCAGCAAGGTATGTTTTCTTTAGGCTTTTATGTTTAGGTTATAATTTCTTTATTGTAATTTAAATATGTAGTCTTTTGTAATAGATGTCTTAGGTTGTGGTGGAGAAGATGAACTCCCCAATGAATATTTGGAGTCTGTGACTGAGTCAAAGTTATAATAAATGATATTTAAGTATTATGTTTGTTATTTACTTTCATGCACTTAATAACGTTTCTCGTAATCTGGCCGGATAAGCGGGAGCGCCCATAGAATTGATATTAGGTTTTTAACTTAATATGGTCCGGAACTAGTAGTAAATAACGCTAGGTGTATAGAGACGGTAACGTCCTGAACTAGTTGTGAATGAGCGGTTAGAGGAGGAATCATGAACTAGGTGTGAACTGAGCACTTAGATGATGAATAGCCCGATACTAGGATCTAGAGGTTAATTGGTGAAGATAATAATGCATGTTTATAAACAACTCACTTAGTAATTAGGGTATGTGACACATCGAGGTTAGGCTCTCGTAGGTACCTTAGTTATGAAAGTAGGGAAACTTTAATAGACATAGTGTAACAGTAAGGTGTTACTACAACATGGAAAAGTCACCGCCGAACATTAATCTAAATAACTATGTTATACACCGGTCATGCCAAATATGAAGAAGGGAGAGAGTCCAACCACCATACCTATCCTCTATGTTTCTGAATCTATTATTTATTTATTTATGCAAGCATTACGCTCTTTTATTAAAAACTTTTTTCAAAACCCAAAGCGAATGCAAACTATCCAAACTTAAATAACGCTAGTGAAGCTTCGGCACGATCCCTGTGGATACGAACTCATTCTAGACACCTAGAGTGTGAATTATTACCCGACGACAGACTGGTGCACTTGCCAGACCGTAGTCAAGTTTTTGGCGCCGTTGCCGGGGATTGTGTTTACAAAGCATTACTAGATTTATTTAAATTTGTCAAAAAAATTTCAAAAATACAAAAAAATTAAAAAATCAAAAAATCTTGTTGATGATTGTGAATTTTGATCTGTGAAAGTTCTGGCTAAGGATGAGTCTTGGTATTTGTTGTGACAAAGACACATGAGACAAACCAAAAATAGTTTTACCATTTAATTTTCCAGTGCTACTGAAGGTATTCATTTGTTGTGCTTGATAACAGGTATCCTGGAGTTTGAGTACGACCCTGAACCAGAAAGAACGCTTTGGAAAAGAAGGCAATCACAAAGGCTTGCAGAATCCAGTAGTCTCAAAACAGAAGAAGAGCCTACCACCAAAGTCATGGGGGACGAGGAAAGAATTACAATGGGAGACTACTGCAAGAGGACTGACACAGATCAGATCTCACTGGGATTCCAGCCGGCGAATCCAGCTAACTTTGATATTAAGGGTAATGTTCTTACAGGTTTGCGGAGAACCAGTTCGATGGACGTGCCAACAATGATCATTGGGATCATCTTGCAAAGTTTTCAGAGACATGTCAGATCCAGAAGGTGCCGGAAAGTGTTACTGATGACCAGAAGAAGCTGCGTTTGTTTGCTTTTTCTCTTACAGGTCCAGCTAAAGATTGGTTTAATGCTTGCCAAGGGGAACGATTGCAACATGGAAGGAGCTTGAAGACAAGTTCCTGGAAAGATTCTTCACACACACACTATTCCAGAAAAGGAAGTCTGAGATTCCAAGTTTCAAACAGCATGAATCTGAAACGCTGTGCGAGGCTTATGAACGTTTCAAGCTGCTTATGAGAAGGTGTCCTAACCACAACATTAGTGCTATGAAGCAGATGCAACTATTCACTGCTGGTATGAAAATGCAACATCGAATGATACTAGATGCCTCAGCTGGTGGGTCCATCAAAATAAAGACCTATGCAGAAACTAAGGATCTGGTTGAACAAATGTGCTAGAATGAGTACAACATGAGCCATGATAGAGCTGAAAAGACTCCTGGAATTCTTAAGGTGGACCAGGAGATTGCCTACAAAGTAGAGATCGAGTTACTAAGGAGGCAACTTGATGATAAGGAGAAAGCTGTGAAGGAAGCCAGTGTTAAACAGGTGGAGGGAGTTTGCGACTTCTGCCTAGAAGATCACCCTAATGGGCATTGTCTGCCAGGAGGAAGTGAGGAGCAAGTAAATTACATGGGGAACAACTACAACCCAGGTTGGAGCAAGCACCCAAATTTACGCTGGGACCAGACAGGGAACCAGGCTCAAGCTTCATCTCAACCAAGAAAGCCATCTCCATTGGAAGAGTTACTCAATAAATTTGCTAGCATGAGCAAAACTAACTTTGAAAACATCCAGACTACAGTAGCCAACCACAGGGCGACAATAAAATATCTTGAAACCCAGATTGGTCAACTCTCAAAACTGGTAAGTACTCATGTTTCTAAAGATATTGCAGGTAACACGGTGGACAATCCAAAGGAGGAATGCAAAATGCTAAAGGATATGAAATCAGAGCACGAACTGAGAGAAGAACAAATAAAAGACTACGAAGAGTGGTACAAGCTGTTCGACATGACATTAGACGAAGCCTATGATGAGTTCATGAGAGAACTGAAAGAATATAGAGAAAGCCGAGCACGATTGCCAGTCAAAAAGACAGATCCTGGAAGCGTCACCATACTCTGTCAGATTGAGGAAGCAGAAGTCCGAGCATTATGTGATGTGGGTTCAAGTGTGAACGTAATGCCATTATCTCTGGCAGACAAGTTAAAACTCAGAACAATAATTGCAGGTACAGAACGTGAACTCGTATTAGCTAATCAATCAACCATTCACTCAACAGGTACAGTAGAAGATGTCTTGGTGAAAGTCGGAGACCTGATATTTACAGCAGACTTCATGATCCTGGATATCCTAGAAGATGAAGAACACCCTATTATTCTTGGAAGACCATTCTTAGCAACCAGCAGGGCACTCATTGATGTGGAGTCCGCTGAGTTGACTCTAAGGAGTGGAGAGGAGAAAAGAACTATCAAAACTTCCAAAACAGAGAGGGAAGTGTGCTTCATGCTTGAGTGGAAGGACAGAGAAGCTACACCACCGACTCCAACTCAAGAAGTACAGGTAAAAATAGAGATAGAGGAGCTGGAGAATGAAATGGCGCAGCTAGAGATAGAGACAACTCAGGAAGAGGAGGTACCCGAGGAACTAACCAACCAATTGAAGAGGCTAACTATTGAAGTGGGCATCCGAGCAACATGGGTCAAAGCATGGGGTAGAAACCGAAAGTGGCCAGAAAATCTAAGTTTGGGGTTAATACGCCACCTCTGAAGAAGCCTGCTGCTAAGAGAAAAGAGGAAAGAAAGAAGAACAACAGGGTCAACGCACCAAAAGAACAAAAGAAGGAACATCCACCAAGAAGCAAGGGGAAGTCCATCATGAAAACAGTACCTTCAGAAGATGATGAACGACTCTGCTTTGCTACCTTCAAAGAAAAATAGAACCCAGAAAAGTATGAAAGAAGCAACAAGAAAGAGGGAGGAGCTAAGGCGAAAGTTCCTACAAAAGAGAGAGACATGCGAACCTATCCTCTGTAATGGAGGAAATGCCTCAAGCTAATGAGAGGCTAAACAAGCGCTGCTTGGGAGGCAACCCAAGGATGAGTAATTTTAATTTCAGTATTTTCAATTCAGTAGTTTCAATTCAGTAATTTCAATTCAGTTTTTCAATTCAATAAAGTATGCCTAGAATTCTGCATGTCATCTTCATCTGTAAACAGCCCTTATTCAAACTTACAAAAAATTAAATAACTGTTTGCTGTTTATTATCTAGTGCATGATAAACTGTTATAGGTAAGATTGCGGTGAAGTGAGTTATAAATTCTGATGAGCCGAATTTCACACCTTCATACAGAAAACCAAAGGTGATTGCTCCGAAGTGCGAAGTTCAGGAGACAGAGAGACGAGTGATGAAGCTGGTGTCCGTGAGACAAGTGTTCAACTTTCAGATACCTAAGCCATGTGAGGATTTGAGCCAAATATTTCCAAACGGTATTACCACTTTCTTTCGAATTACTATGAGAGTACCGTGCACTTGTTTATTTTCTAGAACTTGCTCTAATTCTCTGCTGACTAGTTGATTTGATATTATATGCATTGAGGCAATTGTTTGTTATAACCCAGAGCCTTTTCAAGCCACCCTTTATTATATTAAATCCTTTGCTAGCCAATTTTGAGCAGTAAAAAAATAAATTATCCCTTTTGTTTCGGTGACAAACCACGTTACAAGCCTATAGACCAGAAAAACAATAAATTACCCTCTTTGGAGTTAAGGTAATAGTTCTCAAGTCTTGACAACAAAATAAGTTTGGGGTTGCTCATGGAACTAGCAACATTTAAGTGTGGGGTGGGTATACAGAGAACTATCACAAAGAAAAGAAAAAAAAAATGAAAAAGAGACGGGAAAATATCAAAAATTCCCTAAAAAAAAATAATATTAGTCTCTTAAAAAAAAATGAATGAAAAAGAAAGAGCCAAAGGGCAAAAGAAAGAGCCAAAGGGCAAAAGAAAGAGCCAAAGGGCAAAGATAGTGATAGAAAAGAACCATACAAAGACACATCCGGTTCTTAATCTCCGATACCAACACAAAAAGGCACCCTAAGGAACAAAGGTTGCGTACACAAAAAGGAACAACAAAGTAGAACTTAACTCCAATATTTAAGCCTACTATTCCCAAAAATGTCCTACCTTGACCTAAGCCACGTTATAACCCTGAAAAGACCTCTAAAAATGCATGTATATTAAATTTTGACTGGTTGCTTAGAGTTCTTGCAAGCCTATGGTAAAATGGCAGGTTGTGCGATGATTGAGAGATAACCCTTTCAATTATGAGCGAATTTGCGGGCATTTGTCCAATTTGCTACTATTGACGTCTCCTGAGCCTAACAGGACTGAGCATGATCGCAGCGGTAAGAAATCAGCGGTACCATTGCTGAAATACAAGCAAGGTTGTGAAATTCCTATCATCTTTATTTATCTCTTATTTCTCTAACGATCTTGTCTGACAGCATGTTACTTGAGGACAAGCAACAGTTTAAGTTTGGGGTTGTGATGACAGGAAAAAGCAGGAAAAAGCTTATTTATCTCTTATTTCTCTAACGATCTTCTCTAATGATCTTTGTCCGATTTGCTACTATTGACGTCTCCTTAGTATTATTATTAGTAGTAAAATGACTAAGACAGGCCCAAATACGAAGGAAAACCTACAAAAGCAGGAAAAAGCATCAAGACAAAATCCAAGATGCCAAAAGACAAGAAAAAGCCCAAAAAGTGAAGAAATTGAGCATTCCATCGTAGCACGATAACTTCCATCGCAGCACGATAACTTCCATCGTGCCACGATGGAAGCTGCTTGCTCGCCAAGAAAACAAAAGAATAAATCTGAAGAAAATCTGTCCATCGCAGCACGATATGGCACATCGCAGCACGATGACATAACTTGGCGCCCAAGCTGATGAAATGCACAGGATCAGTTATAAAATTGAACTGAATCTTCACATCGCAGTACGATGGCTTCATCGTGGTGCGATGCCTTGCTGAGGCCCATTACAAAAACTATAAATAGAGCCTCCCATTCATGGTTTTATTCATTCAGAAATAGTAGAACATTCTCTACTATAAGGAAAGGTTCAGAGGAGCTCTATTGGGCATAGTTTTCTCCCCTTACGGGAAAACTAACTCAGCAAGGTATGTTTTCTTTAGGCTTTTATGTTTAGGTTATAATTTCTTTATTGTAATTTAAATATGTAGTCTTTTGTAATAGATGCCTTAGGTTGTGGTGGAGAAGATGAACTCCCCAATGAATATTTGGAGTTTGTGACTGAGTCAAAGTTATAATAAATGATATTTAAGTATTATGTTTGTTATTTACTTTCATGCACTTAATAACGTTTCTCGTAATCTGGCCGGATAAGCGGGAGCGCCCATAGAATTGATATTAGGTTTCTAACTTAATATGGTCTGGAACTAGTAGTAAATAACGCTAGGTGTATAGAGACGGTAACGTCCTGAACTAGTCGTGAATGAGCGGTTAGAGGAGGAATCATGAACTAGGTGTGAACTGAGCACTTAGATGATGAATAGCCCGATACTAGGATCTAGAGGTTAATTGGTGAAGATAATAATGCATGTTTATAAACAACTCACTTAGTAATTAGGGTATGTGACACATCGAGGTTAGGCTCTCGTAGGTACCTTAGTTATGAAAGTATGGAAACTTTAATAGACATAGTGTAACAGTAAGGTGTTACTACAACAAGAAAAAGTCACCGCCGAACATTAATCTAAATAACTATGTTATACACCGGTCATGCCAAATATGAAGAAGGGAGAGAGTCCAACCACCATACCTATCCTCTATGTTTCTGAATATATTATTTATTTATTTATTTATGCATGCATTACGCTCTTTTATTAAAAACTTTTTTCAAAACCCAAAGCGAATGCAAACTATCCAAACTTAAATAACGCTAGTGAAGCTTCGGCACGATCCCTGTGGATACGAACTCATTCTGGACACCTAGAGTGTGAATTATTACTCGACGACAGACTGATGCACTTGCCAGACCGTAGTCAAGTTTTTGGCGCCGTTGCCGGGGATATTGTTTACAAAGCATTACTCTAGGGACTCTTGAGAGTTAAATCTAGTTTAGGCGGTTTATATTTTGTCTGCTATTTCCAGGTTTACAGTATCTTGCTCTATCTTTTAATTTTCTGCCATTATATGCTAGCTGGCTGTTTCTCTGCTTCTACTCCTTCTTCTTTTTTCTTTATGCCCATGTGGCCTGGTTACTGTGTGAAGCTCTACACCCGAGCTTGAGAAAAACCTAAGTTAAGTTAGGGGTTGTTATGTTGCGCTCTTGGACATTTGACTAGTGAGCGCCGATATAATCGCCCCGCCTAAGGTAGATCCTCTTGAAAATGTTGGGCTCCTGGATATTTGACTAGCGACCGCTGATCTTTTCTTGTTGGGTCCATGACCTTAGTGACCTTTTGACCGGTCTAGAACCTAAAATTGTACTAGGGCCCTCTGTTTAGAACCTGAGTCAAGGTCACGCAGTGACCTTACCTAGAGGAGATTTCCCTTTGGACTCATTTACCGTGAGCCTTTGCAATAACAACATCGTTTCTAAAGGGGCGATCCATGATTTTGGGCACCTTATCAAACCTAGAACAACATGTGAGAGGGGTGAGTTGCAAGTAACTTTGAGCCTTTGTGACCTCAGATGTGTTAAACCGCTACTTCATCGTAATTTCGTCAGCAACGCTCTGTGCATCAATGCATTCATGCATCTCATTCACAATAAAATTCATAACAATTAAATTTTGGTTTTCAGGGAATTAAGAGGACATTGTCATTATAAGCACAAGGGATATTGCATTTGAAAGGAAAGGTTTTCATCATTTCAGTTTCAAGGTTCCAAAGGTAAGAGGCCTCTTGGCTATGGAGAGCAAGTTGACCGCTATCAGTCGTCCCAATATTGAAACCAACTATGGGTCTATTCTAAATCTGCTGCATGTGAAGGTTGATACCACGACTCTTACCACTTTGGCTCAGTTCTTTGACTCTCCTCTCCGATGTTTCACGTTCCAAGATTTTCAACTTCTCCCCACTTTAGAAGAGTTTGAAATACTATTGGGGCGTAGTATGGAAGGTCGAGCTTGCTACATGAGAGAGATTCCTACTGAAGAAGACATTGCGAAGGCTTTTCACCTCGAGAAAGGAGAAATTTCATCCCTCCGAAAGTCTAGGGATATTGAGGGTTTTTCAAAAAGAGCTTTGGAGGTGAAAGCTCAAGAGAAATTATCCGCCGGCAATTGGAAGGCTCACAATGCTATGTTGGCTATTTTGGTCTACGGCTTGGTTCTGTTCCCTAGCTATGATTATTTCATTGACATGTCAGCCGTCGTGGTATTTTTGACAGGAAATCCGGCTCTTACCGTACTAGTAGATATTCTCCACTCTCTTTGTGACAGACGTAGCATAAAGAAAGGAGGGCAAGTGGTTTGTTGTGTTCCTCCATTTATGGTATGGTTCTTACTACATATGCCAGAAAAAGGGCCTTTCGTGGAAAACAAATCAGCCAAGTGGTCCGAAAGATTGAATTCTCTCACGGCAAAAGATGTTCGTTGGTACTCCCGCAAATTGGATGTTGGAGTAAGCCCTAAACGCCAATCTATTTTGATAGTATTTGCTTTTGTATTGTGACTTTGAATTATATATTTAATATATATGATAAAACATTTCTTTATTATGTTTGTTTTCTAAGATAATAAAGTCCCTAGAATAGTTGGTCCATTTAATGGAACACTAAGTGTGACTTAATCGTGAGACTCCATTAAATATAAGGACGCTATTCTTAAAGTATCCATAGTCAAGCTTTACTATGAATTGGGATAATAGTAAAACATAGAGACTGTTATGTTAGTAGACTGATAACCACATCTCACGGGTTATGGATATGAGATATCAAGTGTTTACATAGGTATAAATATTAGGAGTACTATTTATACTGGATTGACCTGCCATGAGAATACTACATAGTGTGTTATGTAAGTGTCATAAGTTATTCTCATCGTGATAGTGGTGTATATCACCCTTTGACCTGAAACCGCTATGGACCCTAGATGTGGAGTCGAGTACTTTGTTGCCGTTCAAACATTGTCTGTAACAGGACAACTATAAAGTCGGTTGATGGGTACTCTGCGAATCATGCTGAGGGACATGAGTGGCCTAGATGGGATTTGCCCCACCTGCATAATAGGAGCAATATCTATGGGCCCCTTGATCGAGTATGACAAAAAGTGTGTGGCCACACCAGAATAACTCAATATGAGATATTGGACTTGGATTAAGTATACTCGGGTATCAAGGAATATAATAATTGGACTATACAAGGATGACACATACTATGCCTTGAGTTCAATTTTGATATAAAGGCAAAAGGGTAATTATACATAATTATTATCACAGAAAGGTTACGTCAGATCACATGACATTCTCGTCACTTGGGTAACAGTGATGTGTTGCTAGATACTGCTCACTGTTTATAATATTAAATAGTGATTTAATATTATTCCCAACGTTGCGAGAACCTACAGGGTCACACACATAAGAACAGATAGAAGAGAGATTAATTAAATGGATGAGATTCATTTATAATTTGGTACACCGTAAGGTACAGTTTGTTTAAGTAAGAAATACAATACACCATAAGGTATGGCACACACAAGTGGTTCTATAAATAGACTCCTTGGGGTGACTTGTTTCATTCACGTAAAAACACCTTCAGAAAACCTAGCCGCACTAGGATTTCTGTTTCTCTCAATCTCTCTACTTCCGATCATTCACAACTAGCACTGTTGACGGAGGGGCTGTTCGTGTGGACTGAGTAGAGGTGTTTGTCGTTCGTGCAACGCTCGTGATCAAACTCATCGACGCTTCAAGAGGTAAACATGTGAACTCATAGTGATTCTTGTTGTTCTAAGTGTTCTAGGCTAAGGGGTTTTTCCGCTCTCGAGTTAGATTTTTAAAAGAGTTTTAAAAGTCTGCCTCTTGATTGCCCAACAGTGGTATCAGAGGTATCTTAGTTACCTTGAATTATATATGTTTGTTTACTGTTTTGTTAGCGTGTTAATATGAATATGATTCCTATTTGTTTATATGATTAAACTGCTAATGTTTTATTCATACACTTCAAGAGAGAAAGTTTTTATGCGATATACTCAAAATTTTCAATACGATTGGAAATTGTATGACAGAATATGATTTTGTTGAATATGTATATCTAGATTCTGTCTTTTGAATCGTTTAAGTAAGGAGTTACAGTATTGACATGCTTAATTTATTTTGATTGAAATAGAAACTAACACCTTTTGTTTTTTTGAATAGCTAAATTTTATTAAAAACATAACTAAGCTCAAGACGAGCATAGTCCGCAAAATCGGATCATACAAAATCACTTCACATAAGGAAGAACTCCTATAACACCTTTTGTATATGGTGGTCGTATTGTAAATGTAATTTACTGTATGATATTCAAAATTGTGATTTGATATTGATAAACATTGCCACTGCACTTGTTTCTAAATTAAATTTTGATTTAATAAAATCAATTCAATTAGTTGATACTTGTTTTGTCTTTTAATTAAAAATTGATTTTGGCTTATCCGTGGGCATGTTTGTTTTTAATATCAAGTCAAAGTTTTTCAAAAGACCAGTTCCTAATTTTGCAATCGTCACTATATTGGATATTGATTTTGCTATAGAATTTTGAAAAGTGTTTCAAACCAAAAGAAGAGCATATCAGATGTGTAACCCCTAACTATGTTTTAGGAATATGAATTAATTATTGATTTAGTGATATCAATGCGTTCAAATTCTTACTTTTTTCGTTTTATCTTTAAATTATGATTATGCTTCGTATCCGGAATTATTTGTTAAGCAATATAAAACGTTTAATTGACTTTCCAAATAAGTTGCAATACGTTTTTAAATATAATGCATATGATATGTATTTGATTTGTTTAAATCATTCATTTAAGTAATTAATTATTAGAGGTATATAGTTATGGCCTTAGCGTGTTTGACATTTATTTTATTTGGTTTAAATACGACTTGCGTGTTGTGGTTTATTTTAAATACGGCCTACGTGTCGTGACAATATATTTTATTTATTTATTTTAAATAATTGTAATTGCTCGTGATGACGGGAGACAATACCAAACAAAGACGCCGGAGGAGAGACTTGAGAAGTCAACTCAAAGACGGAAGACTTGTAATTTTTATTTAGTTAATTTTTGTCTTTCACGTTAGGTGGCCATAACTATAGTACCTAGTCTTATATATTTTGTATGTGATGCATGATATGTAGGATATGTATGTTAGCATGTTTTATTTATACGCTTTAATTTATGAGTGTATTATTATATGCATGTTGAGAATCGATTGTATGTGATATATACGCCGGTGAGATCAAACTTAATTAAAATCCCTCTAGTACTCATAAAGACTAACATAGAAAGTGTAGGTTTTGCCAACGCAAGGTGCATTTTCTATACTAGTAAGATGTGTTAATATTAAGTTTAAATGCTTTCCAAAGGATAGCACCCCTCAAGACTAGTATCGAAAAGTGTGGGTTCTGCCAACGCGAAGTGCACTTTTCTACATTAGTAAGTTGCGGTGCGGTAACTCGTTTATCCTATTGCTATTCTTTGGGTCTAACTTAACTAAACTAATTTTAAAAGGTTAAAAGGTGTTTAGAAGCAGTGATTGGGTATAATTCATGTGATGAATTTGAATAAGGAGTTATTCGCTCAATTGATCCGAGAATTGTATGAGATACAATTGGAAGGAGTTCCTACCTAAATAACTATGTTTTGGGGATCAGCCCACGTTGACTCAAGACGTAGTGAAATATGGATCTCATCCTACTAGAAAATTTTAGTGGGATTTTCCGAATCAAATGTTAGATGGTCATTTGGTTTGAATAAAATAGTGGGAGCATTTTAGTAAAAGTCCTTATTAAAATGATTTAATCATAATACAAATATTTTACATATCTCTATAATTATAATTTTGGAATACAATACAAATTATATTGTCCTTATGAAGGACAGAAATTTCAGAAAAGAGTTTCTGAATTGGTACACAATTGAGAATTGTTCTCAAATGTGAGGAAAAAAAAACTATAAGTTCTTGAACTATACTCTAGCAACCTACTATAACTAGATTCGAGAAGGATGCTTATCAGAAGTATCAAATCGAACGTCTAGATATAGAATATTTCATACTTGTAATTTTGAAAAAGAAATGATGTGATCATTGATCTCAAAGGAGTTCTTTCAAAAGGGCTGCAAAGTATGAAAATAATAGATTTCTTAATAGACCAAAGAGTTGGTCATCTGTTCTATCAAATAAATTTAATGGATAGATATAGTAAAATTTATTTAACATGAATTTTCTATATCTACTAGAACTTGTTGAATTGAATAAGAAATAATTTATAGAAATTGAGCTGTAATATAAATGAGATTTATATTATGTTCCTCTTATTTGTATAGAACAATCATGATTGCTAAATGAGAACAATTATTTCAAGATGGTTAAACCATTGATTGAAATGTTGTTAATAGTTCTTGAAAGAGTCAAAATAAAAGAATGAAGTAAGACTTCAATTTTGTACATAGAGTTATAGAAAATCAAAGTTTCTATTTTGCATCAAATGTATATGATACAAGATGTTGAATATCATATTTATCAAAATATAGAGGCTTAAAGAATTAGAACATTGACTATGAGTTAAATCAATATGTGTCTAGAATGAAACAAATTGTTTCATTGACAATGAGAGCTTATGCTATGACTTAAATTTGAGCTTGAAATGGAACCAAATAATCGTTATTAAGTTCCATCCAGTAATAGAAGTATCAGTTCTACATCTTGTATTGACAAGAGATGGATTGTAGTTTTGAATGATAAGACAATAATTGGTCATAACGTTTAAACAAATTCTTCTATAGTAGTGCTCTAAATCAAGTAATGTACTTGAGTTCATGATCTTGATAAGATTATCTATAACAGTTGTGATAAGGACCAAATAAGATTTGGACCTTGTATAGATATCAAGAGTGTTGTTGTTTAGTGCAAATATTCGGTGTGTCAATTACTAACTGTAACAGCCCGTTTTTTTTCAAGGCCAGAAAAGGCATTAATTTTTTTTTTCTTTTTCAACTAACACTCAGAGTGCGCATAGAATATTTTTCAATGAGCCGGCATTCAAATATACAAAAGAACTCATTACCATAAGGTGCTTCGACAAGCAAAGTGTATTCCTGAATAATTACAATCCAAGTCTAAGTATTTAGATACATACAACAAAACAAGTTAGAAACCCTATGCTAACCAAAAAGCACGGTGCACAAAACACACCGGCGCATAGTCTAACTATACTAAAGCTCCAACCTCTCACTGGGGCCTGGAACAGCCACCGTCGTCACCACGACCTAACCCATCATCTGGGTGGGATGAGCCCGCAAATGAAAGAAAGGGTCACCACAAAATAAAAGGTATATATATATATATAACCGGTGCGAAAGATGTACACATAACAAATTTCCACATACACAAGAGAAAGCTCTTTAACACAAAAGCAATTCCCACCAACGGGCGTATATATATAATGCACACATAGCCTACCAATGCAGACTCTACATGATCGTGACACCAATCACTGGCTGCCACATGCATGAATTCCGGAATTAACCTCTCCGCAGAGAGTCGTAGGTCCATCCCCTACTAAACCCCGCAGGGCAGGTGTAAGACCCATAATTCTACTGTACTGTACGCAAGTTATAAGCGTAAGTAGTAGATAAGAGTTTTTAGGGTTTTCTGTAAGATTAGTTTCTTAAGTATCGTGTAATAACAGCGTTTTGCTGAGTTGGAACTGGTTTTGGACTCGTGTACTATTTAAGCTCAGGCTTTTGGTTTTTAGTCCTCTTTTGTATACGAGAACGTTCCTGTGAATTCAGAATTTAGAGTTTCGACTTTCTCCGTTTATTGGAAAAACGAGTAGAAAACTGTGCCCGCTTCTTAAAATTTTACGGTTTCTGTTTTCCGTCAAAATTTAAGTGGAGACTTTATATATCGGCGTAAGTTGGAATCTAGTGTCAGAATATTTTTGGGAGCTAAGGAAATAAATTTCAGTCGGAGAATGAAATTTAGCGATAATATTTGGAAATGGTTTACGACGGACATTTATTTGTGAGATTTTCTGTTTTTGAGATTTTCGTCCGTTAGCGAGGCGCGACTCGCCGAGAGCAAACGCGACGAGCTGAGTGGCGAAAAGGAGATATTTGTTCAAAAGCAATCATGAGTTTTTTTGATCCATTGGCTAGGGTTTTGTCTTGCAAAAGTGATCTTGATCCAATGGCCTAGAATGTCTAAGACTTTGGTGTGAATAGTAAGGAGGTTTAAGTTTTGTCTTGGAACAAAAAAATGATAAATACTCCCTCCCCCTTGCCTTGCTCGGCCGAACCCCATTTCTCACCCTAACCAACTCAAAAATTTTCACTTCCTCTCAAGAACTTGCTTGGATTTGTGCTAGGAACATCAAGCTCTTGGATCATCTTCTTCATCTTGAGGTAATTATACCTCTTCCATCCCTTTTTCTCTTGAAAACTCATGAATTTTTGAAGTTTCACAATTTTGTTCTTGAGTAGAAAATTGTTAGAATTTAATTTTGTTTCCATAGATGTGTTCTTAAGGATTGTTAGTACACATGATTGAAAACATGAGTTGATTCTATGGTTTAATCTTGTTTTTACAAATTTTCTAGTAAGGGTTTTGAGAAAAAAATTGAAAAGGATCATAATTTTGAATTGTGTTGTAAGAGTTTGGTTTTGAAGTTAGAATTGAGCTTTTAAACAAAATGGATTGTTGAATATGAACTTTGTTTCGAAAAATAAGAAAAAATATTTTTCGTGTTCTTGAGCGACTCGAAGAACGCAATTTAGAAAAATTTTATTTCGAGTTTCAAAAAGAGTCGGGTATACGATTGAATATCGTTACGAGCTAACCAAATGTGGTTAGGGTTTCAAATGAAGAAAAATTGTGTAGGATTGCCATTTTGCCTCTTTTGGGCCGTGGCAATCATTTATGGTCGAGGAATCGAGTTTTCGAAAATTGTTTTGAGGCAAATTGTTTCCCATGACCTTTGTTTGAGTGTTTGATAGGTTATGGGATGTTTTGTAAAGAAAAATAATTTCTTGCCTTAAGAAAAACTTAATTGAGATTTTTCGAAAATTTGCGATTCGACTCGATAATTTCTAAATCGCTTTGATAAGTGCTAGTTAGGTATTATGAGATATTACCATGCACTTAGAAGTGAAAAATTTTGAATGGAAGGGGGTTTTCTTAAAAAATGGCCGAGGCCTCTCTCTTGTGTGGGGGAGAAATTCCAAAATTTTTCTAAGTCCACAATGGTATGAAAATTTTGTGTGTGTTGGATAATCCTAGTTTTGAAGAAAAATGAGTATAGGAAAGATTTTTAGGAAGAAAAAAATGTGTAACTTGTAACGCAAGAAAACTTCGATTTTTCATAAAAATATTTTTGAAAAGTCTTAGTTGTGTTTCAAATGGTCTTGTTGTGTGTGGAACAAGTCCTTGAGGTGGAGAAATCCAAAATGGTTTTAGTTTATGATTTGAAAACAAAATGAATTTCGTGTTATAAAAATAGTGCAATTTACTTCGGGAATTTTTAAACACTATGAGAATAACCTGAAATCCTTGAGGGATGGCTTTAGAAAGTACCTTAGACCCCTCTGGAGTTTTGAGAGCGAGTTTCGTTTCGTTAGGATAAACGAGGAATATTTTATTGATGTTACGCTGCATTTATTTTAGGTAGCGCGTGTTGTAGTTATTTCGCGGAATTAAAGTAACAAAAGCTTGCTAAGGTAAGGGCACCTTTACTTTCTGTCAAATAATTGTATGCTTGGTTCAGGACTGTGTGATTGTTTGACAATTGTATTATGTATTCTCGTGATGAGACTGTGTTTAAAATACATGCGATATTACATATGATTTTGCGAAATATATGTATGAATATTTGATTCATTTGACAATGTTCGAATATTATGTATGATGTTGCATTAGCATATATGGGGAAGCGTATGCTCATGCATTCATAGTAGTGGTGATCGGAAACGGACCACGGGGTGTGATTATCGGGAATGGATCCACCTTAATCCTGCGGGATTTATTGAGTCCAATACGTGGTTATCGGGAATGGACCACGGGGTGCGATTATCGGGAATGGATCCACTCTAATCCGCGAGGATTGTATTGACGCCCTGAAAGGGTATAGTAGGGGTTGGACCTACGACTCTCTGCGGAGAGGTAAAATTCCGGAATTCATGCATGTGAAATAGACCCGGCTAGGGTGATCACAATCATTTAGAGTCTGCATTGATAGGCTGGTGTGCATTTCGATACTGTGTGCAAGTATATGAACTGCTAAGTGTTTATTCGCTGTTATATATGTACATGCTATTTGTTGTTGTGTTATGTGTGGTGACCCTTGCATTCTTTCATTTGCGGGCTCCTCCCACCCAGACGATGAATCACCCTTTGTTACCGATGCTCACGAGAGAGACGGTGACGAGGTGGGACTTCCTTGATCGCCTGCTTCTGCCTGCCTGGAGCCTCGACCCAGCTTCCGGCACGGCTAGTTACCACGGGCGCGTTAGGATTACTACTTTTCTTGGTACCCGTCAGGTTCATCAGTGTCTGATATGGCAGACTCCGCCTTTCACCATACCTCTACCAGTGCTGCTCAGTACATTGTGGACAGTTCCTGGGGAACCACTGCCAGGGGCGCCAGATACACCAGAGGGTGGTGGATCGGTCATTGGAGAGACCCCCACAGATGGTCTAGTTACTACTTCTTCCTCCTCTATGGGTAGTTGGGGTGATGGGGCTTTACCCGACTTCTTAGGGGAGCCGGATGATGTTCTTCAGGAGGCAGCGACTGCTGCAGGGGATGGATCCATTGGAGGATTCGGAGTACCTCACTTGGTATCTCCCACTTCTACTTTGAGCTTGGTCCTGTTATCGAGCGATACGGACGACTCCTGATGCCGTTGTGCATGTTAGGACTAGGACCACTGACTTAGAGTAGTATTCTTTTGGACAGGCCTTGTTGGCTGGTGACTGGTAGTATGACTTGTAGTAGGTTCTAATGTTTTTGGATGACTGTACTCTAAACTCTTACGCTTTGGATGAGCCTCTTTTGGTGTTGGCTATAGTATTCCTAGTCACGACTACTTTGTATATTTGTCGTGGTCTAGATGTTATGTTTTGGTTATGTAAATATTCAGGTACACACTTTGCTTATGAGAAGCACTATTATATGCTATAGTTCTGTTGTATGAATAACGCCGGCTCTTGTAAAATATTTTCCGCGCACTCTGTCTTGTGTTTTAAAAAAAAAAAAAAAAATAATGCCCTTTTTAGGCTTTGAAAAACGGGGTGTTACATTGTTGGTATCAGAGCCCGGCTTTAGATCATCAAGGGAAAAGTGTGTCGTAAGAGTTGTCAGTCGAGTTAGAACTAGAGTCGGATTAGTTCTGAGTGACCATTGTTTTGGTGTGTTGATGTTATTGACTTATGGTATAAGATTTCTAAGAGAATTGGAAAAGAATCTAACCAGAAAGTGGTTGTGCAGGAAAACATGCCTCCAAGACGGGCACCTGTAGCTCCTGGAGCTGATGAGAATCAAATAAACCAGCTGGCTCACTCCATGAATACCATGGCAGCAACTTTGACTGCCCAAGCTCATGCGAAGGCGCAGAGGGACATGGAAAAAAGGGAAAGAGAGATTCTCGCTGCTGGATCTCGAGTTCTCACTAGTTTTAACCATCAGAGTCCTCCGAAGTATAACGGAGAGGGAGGTCCTGATGCTGCTGACTTATGGCTTCAGGCGATGGAAAAGATCTTCGGAGCAATCCACTGCCCCGAGGGCGAAAGGGTGACTCTGGCCACATACCAGTTGTCGGGAGGCTCTGAATATTGGTGGAAGAGTACTAGTCTTATGATGGAGGCCGCTCACGAGGAAATTAACTGGGTGAGTTTTAAGAGAAAGTTTTTGGCCAAGTACTTTCCAGAGACCGCCAGAGAAAGATATGGAGAGGAATTCCTGAGGTTGCGTCAGGGAAGTATGAATGTTGAAGTTTATGCTAAGAAATTTGAATCACTGTCAAGGTTTTTCCGTTTCTTCAGGGATGGCATAGATGAGACTTATATGTGTCGCCGTTTCCAAGAAGGGCTGAGGTATGAGTTACAGGATTCGGTGATACCATTGGGAATCCGGAATTTCCAAGTGTTGGTTGAGAAGTGTCAGGAGATAGAGGACTTGTTAGAAAAGGGTTTTATTAGACCAAGTGTGTCTCCGTGGGGAGCGCCAGTCTTATTGGTGAAAAAGAAGGACGGACGGTCACGTTTATGTGTGGATTATCGGAAACTCAACAAGGTTACTATTAAGAACCGATATCCTTTGCCACGGATTGATGATTTAATGGACCAGTTAAAGGGTGCGTCTGTGTTTTCAAAGATTGACTTGAAGTCCGGATATCATCAGATAAGAGTAAGAGAAGAAGATGTTCAGAAAACAGCGTTTCGTTCACGCTATGGACACTATGAGTATCTAGTGATGCCGTTTGGAGTGACGAATGCACCCGCGATTTTTATGGATTACATGAATAGGATCTTCCATACGTTCCTAGACAAGTTTGTGGTGGTGTTCATCGACGATATACTCATTTATTCGAAGGATGAAGAGGAACACGAAGAGCATCTCCGCTTGGTTTTGCAAGTTCTGCGTGACAGAAAGTTGTATGCAAACCCGTCAAAGTGTGAATTCTGGATGAAAACGGTAAATTTTCTGGGTCACGTTATCTCAGAAGAGGGAATATCTGTGGATCCAGCAAAGATTGAAGCCGTACTTGCATGGAAACAACCGCAAACTGTTACGGATATACGAAGTTTTGTGGGTTTAGCTGGATATTATCGGAGATTTATAGAGGGTTTCGCTAAGATTGTGGCACCAATGACACAACTTACGAGGAAAGATCAACCATTTGCTTGGACAGAGAAGTGTGAAGCTAGTTTTCAGTTGCTGAAAGAGCGATTGACGACCTCACCGGTGTTAGTTCTACCCCAGTCGGACGAACCGTATGAAGTTTATTGTGATGCGTCGCATCAGGGACTCGGATGTGTGTTGATGCAACATAAGAGGGCAGTAGCTTATGCGTCCAGACAGTTGAAGAACCACGAAAGGAACTACCCCACTCATGATCTAGAACTTGCCGCAGTAGTTTTTGCGTTGAAGATTTGGAGACATTATCTTTATGGATGTACTTTTGTCGTTTTCAGTGATCACAAAAGTCTGAAATATCTGTTCGACCAGAAAGAGTTGAATATGAGGCAGAGGAGGTGGATGGAAACACTGAAGGATTTTGATTTCACGTTACAGTACCATCCTGGAAAGGCTAATGTGGTAGCTGACGCTTTGAGTAGAAGAAGTGTATCGGTATGCTCAGCTCAGATGGCTAGTCAGCAAGAGTTATTAGAAGAGTTTCGAGATCTACATCTTGAAGTAGAGTTTGCGCCTGGGAATTTGAGACTCGGTATGATTACGATTTCGAACGGGTTGATGGAAGACATTGCTAGTTGTCAGAATGACAGTCTACTTATGGAAAAGAGAGCTTTGATAGATAGAGGAACCACCACAGAGTTCAAGGTGGGATCAGATAATATTTTGAGATGCAATGGGAGAGTGTGCGTACCCGACGCTAAGAACTTGAGGAATACGGTTCTAGAGGAAGCGCAAGAGAGTAAACTGAGTATACATCCTGGAGCTACCAAGATGTATCAGGATTTGAGGCTAGACTATTGGTGGCCGGGTATGAAGAGACATGTGGCAGAGTATGTGGCATCGTGTTTGACGTGTCAGAAAGCTAAGGTGGAACATCAGAAACCTGCAGGAATGCTGCAATCGTTAGATATACCAGAGTGGAAGTGGAATAGCATATCTATGGATTTCATCACTGGTTTACCCAAGACAAGAAGGAAGCATGATTCTATTTGGGTGATAGTAGATCGATTGACGAAGTCCGCTCATTTTCTGCCTGTCAGGATTACCGACACTGCAGAAAAGTTAACAAACATCTACGTGGCTGAGATAGTAAGACTCCATGGTATACCGTCAAGCATTGTTTCAGATCGAGACCCAAAATTTACTTCACATTTTTGGAGAACTCTACATGAGGCTTTAGGGACGAAGTTGAGATTAAGTTCGGCTTACCATCCGCAGACAGACGGACAGACCGAAAGAACGAATCAATCTTTGGAGGATTTGTTGAGGGCATGTGTGCTAGATGATAGAGGAAGTTGGGACGATGTGTTACCACTAATAGAGTTCACCTACAACAACAGTTTCCACACGAGCATTGGAATGGCTCCGTATGAGGCTCTTTATGGGAGAAGGTGTCAAACTCCATTGTGTTGGTACCAAGATGGAGAAAGTATGATTGTAGGACCGGAAATGGTGCAACAGACTACGGACAAGGTCCGGAAGATACGGGCAAGAATGAAGGTCGCCCAGGATCGTCAGAAGAGTTACGCAGATAGGCGTCGTAGACCCTTAGAATTTGAGGCAGGAGAACATGTATTTCTCCGAGTTACTCCAACTACTGGCGTTGGAAGGGCAATAAAAGCAAGAAAGTTGACTCCGAAATTTATTGGACCGTATCAGATTACGGAAAGGATAGGAAAGGTAGCCTATCGAATTGCATTGCCACCAATACTGTCCCAGATTCATGATGTGTTCCATGTGTCTCAGTTAAGGAAGTATGTTCCTGACCCGTCACATGTGATCACGCCAGATGACATTCAGCTGAAAGAGAACTTGTCATTTGAAGTTCCGCCAGTTAAGATTGCGGATAGAAAGATGAAACGTCTAAGGACCAAGGAGATACCCTTAGTCAAGATAATATGGAATGAAGCTACGGGAGATGCGACTTGGGAGCTTGAAAGCAAGATGAAAGAGCAATACCCCGAGTTATTTAGCGATGTCTAAGTTTCGAGGACGAAACTTCTTTTAGGGGGGAAGTAATGTAAGACCCATAATTCTACTGTACTGTACGCAAGTTATAAGCGTAAGTAGTAGATAAGAGTTTTTAGGGTTTTCTGTAAGATTAGTTTCTTAAGTATCGTGTAATAACAGCGTTTTGCTGAGTTGGAACTGGTTTTGGACTCGTGTACTATTTAAGCTCAGGCTTTTGGTTTTTAGTCCTCTTTTGTATACGAGAACGTTCCTGTGAATTCAAAATTTAGAGTTTCGACTTTCTCCGTTTATTGGAAAAACGAGTAGAAAACTGTGCCCGCTTCTTAAAATTTTACGGTTTCTGTTTTCCGTCAAAATTTAAGTGGAGACTTTATATATCGGCGTAAGTTGGAATCTAGTGTCAGAATATTTTTGGGAGCTAAGGAAATAAATTTCAGTCGGAGAATGAAATTTAGCGATAATATTTGGAAATGGTTTACGACGGACATTTATTTGTGAGATTTTCTGTTTTTGAGATTTTCGTCCGTTAGCGAGGCGCGACTCGCCGAGAGCAAACGCGACGAGCTGAGTGGCGAAAAGGAGATATTTGTTCAAAAGCAATCATGAGTTTTTTTGATCCATTGGCTAGGGTTTTGTCTTGCAAAAGTGATCTTGATCCAATGGCCTAGAATGTCTAAGACTTTGGGGTGAATAGTAAGGAGGTTTAAGTTTTGTCTTGGAACAAAAAAATGATAAATACTCCCTCCCCCTTGCCTTGCTCGGCCGAACCCCATTTCTCACCCTAACCAACTCAAAAATTTTCACTTCCTCTCAAGAACTTGCTTGGATTTGTGCTAGGAACATCAAGCTCTTGGATCATCTTCTTCATCTTGAGGTAATTATACCTCTTCCATCCCTTTTTCTCTTGAAAACTCATGAATTTTTGAAGTTTCACAATTTTGTTCTTGAGTAGAAAATTGTTAGAATTTAATTTTGTTTCCATAGATGTGTTCTTAAGGATTGTTAGTACACATGATTGAAAACATGAGTTGATTCTATGGTTTAATCTTGTTTTTACAAATTTTCTAGTAAGGGTTTTGAGAAAAAAATTGAAAAGGATCATAATTTTGAATTGTGTTGTAAGAGTTTGGTTTTGAAGTTAGAATTGAGCTTTTAAACAAAATGGATTGTTGAATATGAACTTTGTTTCGAAAAATAAGAAAAAATATTTTTCGTGTTCTTGAGCGACTCGAAGAACGCAATTTAGAAAAATTTTATTTCGAGTTTCAAAAAGAGTCGGGTATACGATTGAATATCGTTACGAGCTAACCAAATGTGGTTAGGGTTTCAAATGAAGAAAAATTGTGTAGGATTGCCATTTTGCCTCTTTTGGGCCGTGGCAATCATTTATGGTCGAGGAATCGAGTTTTCGAAAATTGTTTTGAGGCAAATTGTTTCCCATGACCTTTGTTTGAGTGTTTGATAGGTTATGGGATGTTTTGTAAAGAAAAATAATTTCTTGCCTTAAGAAAAACTTAATTGAGATTTTTCGAAAATTTGCGATTCGACTCGATAATTTCTAAATCGCTTTGATAAGTGCTAGTTAGGTATTATGAGATATTACCATGCACTTAGAAGTGAAAAATTTTGAATGGAAGGGGGTTTTCTTAAAAAATGGCCGAGGCCTCTCTCTTGTGTGGGGGAGAAATTCCAAAATTTTTCTAAGTCCACAATGGTATGAAAATTTTGTGTGTGTTGGATAATCCTAGTTTTGAAGAAAAATGAGTATAGGAAAGATTTTTAGGAAGAAAAAAATGTGTAACTTGTAACGCAAGAAAACTTCGATTTTTCATAAAAATATTTTTGAAAAGTCTTAGTTGTGTTTCAAATGGTCTTGTTGTGTGTGGAACAAGTCCTTGAGGTGGAGAAATCCAAAATGGTTTTAGTTTATGATTTGAAAACAAAATGAATTTCGTGTTATAAAAATAGTGCAATTTACTTCGGGAATTTTTAAACACTATGAGAATAACCTGAAATCCTTGAGGGATGGCTTTAGAAAGTACCTTAGACCCCTCTGGAGTTTTGAGAGCGAGTTTCGTTTCGTTAGGATAAACGAGGAATATTTTATTGATGTTACGCTGCATTTATTTTAGGTAGCGCGTGTTGTAGTTATTTCGCGGAATTAAAGTAACAAAAGCTTGCTAAGGTAAGGGCACCTTTACTTTCTGTCAAATAATTGTATGCTTGGTTCAGGACTGTGTGATTGTTTGACAATTGTATTATGTATTCTCGTGATGAGACTGTGTTTAAAATACATGCGATATTACATATGATTTTGCGAAATATATGTATGAATATTTGATTCATTTGACAATGTTCGAATATTATGTATGATGTTGCATTAGCATATATGGGGAAGCGTATGCTCATGCATTCATAGTAGTGGTGATCGGAAACGGACCACGGGGTGTGATTATCGGGAATGGATCCACCTTAATCCTGCGGGATTTATTGAGTCCAATACGTGGTTATCGGGAATGGACCACGGGGTGCGATTATCGGGAATGGATCCACTCTAATCCGCGAGGATTGTATTGACGCCCTGAAAGGGTATAGTAGGGGTTGGACCTACGACTCTCTGCGGAGAGGTAAAATTCCGGAATTCATGCATGTGAAATAGACCCGGCTAGGGTGATCACAATCATTTAGAGTCTGCATTGATAGGCTGGTGTGCATTTCGATACTGTGTGCAAGTATATGAACTGCTAAGTGTTTATTCGCTGTTATATATGTACATGCTATTTGTTGTTGTGTTATGTGTGGTGACCCTTGCATTCTTTCATTTGCGGGCTCCTCCCACCCAGACGATGAATCACCCTTTGTTACCGATGCTCACGAGAGAGACGGTGACGAGGTGGGACTTCCTTGATCGCCTGCTTCTGCCTGCCTGGAGCCTCGACCCAGCTTCCGGCACGGCTAGTTACCACGGGCGCGTTAGGATTACTACTTTTCTTGGTACCCGTCAGGTTCATCAGTGTCTGATATGGCAGACTCCGCCTTTCACCATACCTCTACCAGTGCTGCTCAGTACATTGTGGACAGTTCCTGGGGAACCACTGCCAGGGGCGCCAGATACACCAGAGGGTGGTGGATCGGTCATTGGAGAGACCCCCACAGATGGTCTAGTTACTACTTCTTCCTCCTCTATGGGTAGTTGGGGTGATGGGGCTTTACCCGACTTCTTAGGGGAGCCGGATGATGTTCTTCAGGAGGCAGCGACTGCTGCAGGGGATGGATCCATTGGAGGATTCGGAGTACCTCACTTGGTATCTCCCACTTCTACTTTGAGCTTGGTCCTGTTATCGAGCGATACGGACGACTCCTGATGCCGTTGTGCATGTTAGGACTAGGACCACTGACTTAGAGTAGTATTCTTTTGGACAGGCCTTGTTGGCTGGTGACTGGTAGTATGACTTGTAGTAGGTTCTAATGTTTTTGGATGACTGTACTCTAAACTCTTACGCTTTGGATGAGCCTCTTTTGGTGTTGGCTATAGTATTCCTAGTCACGACTACTTTGTATATTTGTCGTGGTCTAGATGTTATGTTTTGGTTATGTAAATATTCAGGTACACACTTTGCTTATGAGAAGCACTATTATATGCTATAGTTCTGTTGTATGAATAACGCCGGCTCTTGTAAAATATTTTCCGCGCACTCTGTCTTGTGTTTTAAAAAAAAAAAAAAAAATAATGCCCTTTTTAGGCTTTGAAAAACGGGGTGTTACAGCAGGTGAAGTCTCCATCTGACAAACACCGACTCAATAAAATCCCGCAGGATTAGGTGGTCCCATCTGACACACCCCGTGCAGTCCCATCTGACATACACAACTATGAAATGTATGAGCATAATATCCTATTTCGACATATATAGGGTAGTCTCCATCTGACACACCCCGGGCAGTCCCATCTGACACGCACATTCATATATGCTCATGCAAACATTTACATACCATTCAAGCGTATGTAATCACAACCACAACAACATGCATATATTCTCACAATCATATGTAAACATCGCACATACAGTGAACAATTTCTCATCCCGAGAATACATCACACATACATGCCAATCACTCAAAACACACCACCAACAAAGCATACACACATGCTATAACGGAAATAAGACAAAAAGAAAGGTGCCCTTACCTCAGCAAGCTTCCGTTACTTTAATTTCGCGAAAAATCTACAACACACGCTACCTAAAATAAATGTAGCGTAACATCAATAAAATACTCCTCGTTTATCCTATCGAAACGAAACTCGCTCTCAAAGCTCCAGAGGGGTCTAAAGTACTTTCTAAAGCTGTCCCTCAATGATTTCAGGTTATTCTCATAGTGTTTAAAAATTCACGAAGTAAATTGTACTATTTTTATAACACGAAAATCATTTTGTTTTCAAATCATAAACCAAAACCATTTTGGATTTTCCACTTCAAGGACTTGTTTCACACACAACAAAACCATTTGAAACACAACTAAAACTTTTCAAAAATATTTTTATGAAAAAATCGAAGTTTTCTTGCGTTACAAGTTACGCATTTTTTTCTTCCTAACAACCTTTCCTATACTCATTTTTCTTCAAAACTAAGATTATCCAACACATACACAATTTTCACACAATTGTGGACTTAGAAAAATTTTGGAATTTTCTCCCTCCCCACAAAGAAGGCCACGGCCAAATTTTTAAAAAACACCCTTCCACACAAAATTTTTCACTTCTAAAAGCATGGTAATATCCCATAATACCTATCTAGCACTTATTAAAACGATTTAGAAATTATAGAGTCGAATCGCAAAATTCGAGAAATCTCAAATAAGGTTTTTTTCTTAAGGCAAGTGATCATTTTTCTTTTCAAAAACATCCCATAACCCATCAAACAATTAAACAATGATCATGGGAAGCTATTTGCCCCTAAACAATTTTTTTTTTTTTGACTAAGCCCCTAAACAATTTTTGAAATTCGATTCCTCGAACCCTATATGGGTGCCACGGCCAAATGAGGCAAAAAGGAAACCCTACACATTTTTTCCATTTGAAACCCTAGCCCACATTCATTAGTTCGTAATGATATTCGATCGTGTACCCGACTCCTTTTGAAACTCGAAATAATTTTTTTTCTAAATTGTGTTCTTCGAGTCGCTCAAGAACACGAGAATAATTTTTTTTTTTTATTTTTCGAAACAAATTTCATATTCACCAATCCATTTTGTCAAAAAGCTCAAAACTAACTTCAAAACCAAAATCATACAACACAATCCAAGTTTATGATCTTTTCAAAATTTTTCTTCAAAACCCTTAACCAAAATTTTGTGAAAACATAAATCAACCATGGGAAACTTCTCATGCTTCACTCAAGTGTACTAAGAAACTCTCAAGAACACTTCTATGGAACCAAAACTAATTAAAACTAAACTCTAAAATTTTTCTCTCAAGAACATAATCATAAGAACTCAAAATCCTAAAATCTAGGAAGTTCATGGCTAGATAAGGAAGAGAAGAGGTTAGTTACCTTAAGTGAAGAAGATTCTTGGCAAGTTAATGATCCAAGCTTGAGAAAATGAGAAATGAAATTTTGAATGGATGAATGAGTGAGAGAGAGATCAGCCGAGAGAGTGAGGAGAGGGGGGAGTAGTTTTTGTGATTTTTCTTCTAAGTCCACAAAGCTAAACCTCCTTACTATGCAAAGGGTCTTGATCAATCTAAGCCCTTGGATCAAATAGTGGAAAGCTAACAAGGTTAAACCCTAGCCATTGGATCATTTCAAATCTATCCACTTTAGATATTTCTTTCTCATGAGAAACTCACGCCTCACAGACGAGTCGCGCCTCGCTAACGGACGGAAATCGCAAAAATATAAAATCTACCAAATAAACGTCCGTCGTAAACCGTTTCCAAATATTATCGCTAAATCTTTTTCCTCGACTGTAATTTTCTTCCTCACCCTCGAAAATTATTCTAACAATATATCCTAACTTACGCCGATATATAAAACTCCCATCTAAATTTCTACGGAATTCAGACATCGTAAAAATTTCCAACAGCGGGTAAAATTCCTACTCGTTTTTCCAAAAACCAGAATAATCCAAAACTCGTTACTCTGACTACACATAAACCTTCTTATACTCAAAAGAAGACTACAACCCAAAAGTCTGTGCCTTTCCAGCGCACGAGCACGAAACAGGCTCCATTTCAGCAAACAGCCGTTATGGCGACAATACTCACAAAACCACTTAACAAAAACCTTAATATTCTTAGTCATTACTTATTTTATTCACACAAAAGGTACAGTGGAATTACGGGTCTTACATTACTACCCTCCAAAAAGAAGTTTCGTCCTTGAAACTAAAGGTAAGAGTAATAACTCAACTAATTATTACCATCACCAACACAACAAAACCCCTCAGGATTAGGTGCAGCCACACAGATGCTAACACCGGGTGAAGTCGCACAGATACTCTCACCAACACACTGGCACAACCGTGCACCAACCGCAACTCTCAACGAGTTCACCACTCAAAATTTAACCTCACAACAGGGGTTCACAACCTCTAGTTCCCAAAGATCCTCGTGCCCACAAACAAAAATTTCCAAAGTCACATCTTTCGCCTCCGCGACATAGCCAAACCACTAGGTTCATGCGCAGCAGTGACTGGCTACCCTCCAAAAAGAAACACCGAAACTTTCTGCGCACCACCAAAGCTAGCAAAGCTAGTCAATTCCAGTCAACACGATTCCGTCTACTATCAACAATAAATTAAGGACGGCCAGTCCCTCAATTTGTCAATAGATAGTCGACAATCATGATGGTGGTTTAGACCCTCTTTACCCAACTTAAGTGATACTTCATTCCACTTGTGCTCAAGGTCCTCCGAGGCACAATGGTCCAACACTTCCTTCGGGGTTTTCCCACACGTTTCCCTCGATCTCTTACGAACACAAGATCAAAGTCGTAAGACACAACACTCAAAACACATCGTTCAAGCTCTCATGATTCCACTCATGAAACATCCGTTGAACATCATTCAACAGTAATACAATGCCACCACGGCAATTACCACCAAAACTATTTCATTCCGAACAAGTTGTCTTCTCTTCTAGAAGATTTTCCCACCTTACCACTATCCATCAGTCCGCGACTCAATGAATATGCCGAACCGTCTGCTCACATACGGATTCTATTTCCAATCACGACTTAAATAATACCACCCCCACCTCCGGTTGGTAATTACACTCCTCATAGTCTTGGCACTTGCCAAACTAAACCATCTACTTCTCTTGGACTCCCTTATCCAAATCTCCAATTCCCCAGAATCGGTTCCTTATACGTTAACATTACTTCCAAAATGGCACTAAGACGCATCTCGCGTGCCTTAAACAAACGTTTATCCCCGTCGACGGCCATCGTCGGCGCACATCCTCTTTACCACGTATTCTCATTCTATTCCTGCACCCTCCTGAGTTCCTTTTTCTCTTACAATTAAATCCTCTCTTACTCAAAAGAGCTTGTCACCCTGACCATTCTTAATTATTCCCAACATCACCCTTTCTGTCGAGATACCTACTTCCAAAATAAATCTTAAGGTACTCATCACATCACTATTGTTCAATCGTCTATGATGACAATATCTGAAGTCCTTTACTTACTCAATACAGATTTCCATTATGCTACGTCTCTCTTCATTGTAACCACTACAATGAATCGAAGCTCTACCAGCTTCCACCAAACTTTGCCACTAGACAATTGCTTACTCTTTATTATTACCGCATACAACACATGCACCGCCATGACATCCATTCAGGTGGTGCTTTCGAATCCTTAATATACAATAAAAGTCCTTCCAACTATCGACTTTCATTGTCTTAGTATTCTTACTAACGAACTCCTTTTCTACTCAACCACGACATTCTTAGAAAATATCAAAAAATTCTCGTCCATAACTTGAATTTATTCACAACTTGCCCACCTCAACTCTCATGGTATCATAAATTCAAGCTGCTACTTAGTCCTTCAACCCTCTTGGTCGATCAAAATTGTTAACTTAAACTCACATCCACACAGGATCTCTACTCAAATCTTGACTAATCCCTAAGATTTTCTCAAAATGTTTACTTTCTCTTATGGTTTACCTGCCAATAACTGACAATTCCAGCTTCTACTACTACAATTCTCGAGGCATTCCCATACTACACACCTCCGGCATCACCCGTCATCGACATACAACTCACTTTCCAAGGTTGAACTCCTCGTTCTTTACCATAATATCTCTCCGAAAAAATACCTTTATCCAACAGTCCACCACCTATAGTTTTGTCTCACATTGACATCTATACTTACTATCTCCCGAACTATGTATAGATTGTCACATATCAAAGTGATACTTGGTCTCCTACCTTCAATCATCACGAGATTCATCCTTACAAATTTTAGTTCCGAATCTAATTCATCTCGCACACTAAAATTAAACCCTTAAGGTACCCATCGTTCGCGCAACCGTCTTCTAACACCACCAAATTCATTTACTCTTGACGCGCAATGCACTTTATTTCCAATACAAGTTGCCCCAATGATTATCCAATCATTGTAATTAAATCCAACTGACATCTCCGCATGCTCCACCATTCTACAATGGTTGCATCCTCTTGACAACCGAATGACTTCATCAAGTCTCGTCCGAACTCACCAGAACGGATATCCAGCACCTTCTTTAAAAGGTATCCCAATCTGATCCTTACTTGCAATCCTTTATCAGTCGACGTCCACACGTCCGTACTCAACACCTCCGGGTGACAACGACCCATGCCAATTCAAGTTCATCGAATTTCTTCCAAGAATCCTTTGTGGTTCTCGTTCGCCTCAAGTCCATCCTCCGCGGACCACTCTGTCTAAGGAAATCAGAGACACTTGTCGACTAAATTCGACCAAGGCTCGGGGTTTCACAATTCCACTTACTGAAGCCTCACTCCCTGCATTACTTCAGTAAGACACAAACCAGTGTCTAAGCATATCTCATGCTAGACTCAAAACAACCAACCACATAACCCACAACACAACAAAAACAACCGCTAGAACTAACACAACTCTAGCTATGTTCTAACCGACTCTGGACTAACGACTCAAGTGTACACTTTCCCTTTGAAGATTTAAAGCCGAGCTCTGATACCAATTGTAACAGCCCGTTTTTTTTCAAGGCCAGAAAAGGAATTAATTTTTTTTTTCTTTTTCAACTAACACTCAGAGTGCGCATAGAATATTTTTCAATGAGCCGGCATTCAAATATACAAAAGAACTCATTACCATAAGGTGCTTCGACAAGCAAAGTGTATTCCTGAATAATTACAATCCAAGTCTAAGTATTTAGATACATACAACAAAACAAGTTAGAAACCCTATGCTAACCAAAAAGCACGGTGCACAAAACACACCGGCGCATAGTCTAACTATACTAAAGCTCCAACCTCTCACTGGGGCCTGGAACATCCACCGTCGTCACCACGACCTAACCCATCATCTGGGTGGGATGAGCCCGCAAATGAAAGAAAGGGTCACCACAAAATAAAAGGTATATATATATATAACCGGTGCGAAAGATGTACACATAACAAATTTCCACATACACAAGAGAAAGCTCTTTAACACAAAAGCAATTCCCACCAACGGGCGTATATATATAATGCACACATAGCCTACCAATGCAGACTCTACATGATCGTGACACCAATCACTGGCTGCCACATGCATGAATTCCGGAATTAACCTCTCCGCAGAGAGTCGTAGGTCCATCCCCTACTAAACCCCGCAGGGCAGGTGAAGTCTCCATCTGACAAACACCGACTCAATAAAATCCCGCAGGATTAGGTGGTCCCATCTGACACACCCCGTGCAGTCCCATCTGACATACACAACTATGAAATGTATGAGCATAATATCCTATTTCGACATATATAGGGTAGTCTCCATCTGACACACCCCGGGCAGTCCCATCTGACACGCACATTCATATATGCTCATGCAAACATTTACATACCATTCAAGCGTATGTAATCACAACCACAACAACATGCATATATTCTCACAATCATATGTAAACATCGCACATACAGTGAACAATTTCTCATCCCGAGAATACATCACACATACATGCCAATCACTCAAAACACACCACCAACAAAGCATACACACATGCTATAACGGAAATAAGACAAAAAGAAAGGTGCCCTTACCTCAGCAAGCTTCCGTTACTTTAATTTCGCGAAAAATCTACAACACACGCTACCTAAAATAAATGTAGCGTAACATCAATAAAATACTCCTCGTTTATCCTATCGAAACGAAACTCGCTCTCAAAGCTCCAGAGGGGTCTAAAGTACTTTCTAAAGCTGTCCCTCAATGATTTCAGGTTATTCTCATAGTGTTTAAAAATTCACGAAGTAAATTGTACTATTTTAATAACACGAAAATCATTTTGCTTTCAAATCATAAACCAAAACCATTTTGGATTTTCCACTTCAAGGACTTGTTTCACACACAACAAAACCATTTGAAACACAACTAAAACTTTTCAAAAATATTTTTATGAAAAAATTGAAGTTTTCTTGCGTTACAAGTTACGCATTTTTTTCTTCCTAACAACCTTTCCTATACTCATTTTTCTTCAAAACTAAGATTATCCAACACATACACAATTTTCACACAATTGTGGACTTAGAAAAATTTTGGAATTTTCTCCCTCCCCACAAAGAAGGCCACGGCCAAATTTTTAAAAAACACCCTTCCACACAAAATTTTTCACTTCTAAAAGCATGGGAATATCCCATAATACCTATCTAGCACTTATTAAAACGATTTAGAAATTATAGAGTCGAATCGCAAAATTCGAGAAATCTCAAATAAGGTTTTTTTCTTAAGGCAAGTGATCATTTTTCTTTTCAAAAACATCCCATAACCCATCAAACAATTAAACAATGATCATGGGAAGCTATTTGCCCCTAAACAATTTTTGAAATTCGATTCCTCGAACCCTATATGGGTGCCACGGCCAAATGAGGCAAAAAGGCAACCCTACACATTTTTTCCATTTGAAACCCTAGCCCACATTCATTAGTTCGTAATGATATTCGATCGTGTACCCGACTCCTTTTGAAACTCGAAATAAATTTTTTTCTAAATTGTGTTCTTCGAGTCGCTCAAGAACACGAGAATAATTTTTTTTTTTTTTATTTTTCGAAACAAATTTCATATTCACCAATCCATTTTGTCAAAAAGCTCAAAACTAACTTCAAAACCAAAATCATACAACACAATCCAAGTTTATGATCTTTTCAAAATTTTTCTTCAAAACCCTTAACCAAAATTTTGTGAAAACATAAATCAACCATGGGAAACTTCTCATGCTTCACTCAAGTGTACTAAGAAACTCTCAAGAACACTTCAATGGAACCAAAACTAATTAAAACTAAACTCTAAAATTTTTCTCTCAAGAACATAATCATAAGAACTCAAAATCCTAAAATCTAGGAAGTTCATGGCTAGATAAGGAAGAGAAGAGGTTAGTTACCTTAAGTGAAGAAGATTCTTGGCAAGTTAATGATCCAAGCTTGAGAAAATGAGAAATGAAATTTTGAATGGATGAATGAGTGAGAGAGAGATCAGCCGAGAGAGTGAGGAGAGGAGGGAGTAGTTTTTGTGATTTTTCTTCTAAGTCCACAAAGCTAAACCTCCTTACTATGCAAAGGGTCTTGATCAATCTAAGCCATTGGATCAAATAGTGTAAAGCTAACAAGGTTAAACCCTAGCCATTGGATCATTTCAAGTCTATCCACTTTAGATATTTCTTTCTCATGAGAAACTCACGCCTCACAGACGAGTCGCGCCTCGCTAACGGACGGAAATCGCAAAAATATAAAATCTACCAAATAAACGTCCGTCGTAAACCGTTTCCAAATATTATCGCAAAATCTTTTTCCTCGACTGTAATTTTCTTCCTCACCCTCGAAAATTATTCTAACAATATATCCTAACTCACGCCGATATATAAAACTCCCATCTAAATTTCTACGGAATTCAGACATCGTAAAAATTTCCAACAGCGGGTAAAATTCCTACTCGTTTTTCCAAAAACCAGAATAATCCAAAACTCGTTACTCTGACTACACATAAACCTTCTTATACTCAAAACACACCACCAACAAAGCATACACACATGCTATAACGGAAATAAGACAAAAAGATAGGTGCCCTTACCTCAGCAAGCTTCCGTTACTTTAATTTCGCGAAAAATCTACAACACACGCTACCTAAAATAAATGTAGCGTAACATCAATAAAATACTCCTCGTTTATCCTATCGAAACGAAACTCGCTCTCAAAGCTCCAGAGGGGTCTAAAGTACTTTCTAAAGCTGTCCCTCAATGATTTCAGGTTATTCTCATAGTGTTTAAAAATTCACGAAGTTAATTGTACTATTTTTATAACACGAAAATCATTTTGTTTTCAAATCATAAACCAAAACCATTTTGGATTTTCCACTTCAAGGACTTGTTTCACACACAACAAAACCATTTGAAACACAACTAAAACTTTTCAAAAATATTTTTATGAAAAAATCGAAGTTTTCTTGCGTTACAAGTTACGCATTTTTTTCTTCCTAACAACCTTTCCTATACTCATTTTTCTTCAAAACTAAGATTATCCAACACATACACAATTTTCACACAATTGTGGACTTAGAAAAATTTTGGAATTTTCTCCCTCCCCACAAAGAAGGCCACGGCCAAATTTTTAAAAAACACCCTTCCACACAAAATTTTTCACTTCTAAAAGCATGGGAATATCCCATAATACCTATCTAGCACTTATTAAAACGATTTAGAAATTATAGAGTCGAATCGCAAAATTCGAGAAATCTCAAATAAGGTTTTTTTCTTAAGGCAAGTGATCATTTTTCTTTTCAAAAACATCCCCTAACCCATCAAACAATTAAACAATGATCATGGGAAGCTATTTGCCCCTAAACAATTTTTGAAATTCGATTCCTCGAACCCTATATGGGTGCCACGGCCAAATGAGGCAAAAAGGCAACCCTACACATTTTTTCCATTTGAAACCCTAGCCCACATTCATTAGTTCGTAATGATATTCGATCGTGTACCCGACTCCTTTTGAAACTCGAAATAAATTTTTTTCTAAATTGTGTTCTTCGAGTCGCTCAAGAACACGAGAATAATTTTTTTTTTTTTTAATTTTTCGAAACAAATTTCATATTCACCAATCCATTTTGTCAAAAAGCTCAAAACTAACTTCAAAACCAAAATCATACAACACAATCCAAGTTTATGATCTTTTCAAAATTTTTCTTCAAAACCCTTAACCAAAATTTTGTGAAAACATAAATCAACCATGGGAAACTTCTCATGCTTCACTCAAGTGTACTAAGAAACTCTCAAGAACACTTCTATGGAACCAAAACTAATTAAAACTAAACTCTAAAATTTTTCTCTCAAGAACATAATCATAAGAACTCAAAATCCTAAAATCTAGGAAGTTCATGGCTAGATAAGGAAGAGAAGAGGTTAGTTACCTTAAGTGAAGAAGATTCTTGGCAAGTTAATGATCCAAGCTTGAGAAAATGAGAAATGAAATTTTGAATGGATGAATGAGTGAGAGAGAGATCAGCCGAGAGAGTGAGGAGAGGAGGGAGTAGTTTTTGTGATTTTTCTTCTAAGTCCACAAAGCTAAACCTCCTTACTATGCAAAGGGTCTTGATCAATCTAAGCCATTGGATCAAATAGTGTAAAGCTAACAAGGTTAAACCCTAGCCATTGGATCATTTCAAGTCTATCCACTTTAGATATTTCTTTCTCATGAGAAACTCACGCCTCACAGACGAGTCGCGCCTCGCTAACGTACGGAAATCGCAAAAATATAAAATCTACCAAATAAACGTCCGTCGTAAACCGTTTCCAAATATTATCGCAAAATCTTTTTCCTCGACTGTAATTTTCTTCCTCACCCTCGAAAATTATTCTAACAATATATCCTAACTCACGCCGATATATAAAACTCCCATCTAAATTTCTACGGAATTCAGACATCGTAAAAATTTCCAACAGCGGGTAAAATTCCTACTCGTTTTTCCAAAAACCAGAATAATCCAAAACTCGTTACTCTGACTACACATAAACCTTCTTATACTCAAAACACACCACCAACAAAGCATACACACATGCTATAACGGAAATAAGACAAAAAGATAGGTGCCCTTACCTCAGCAAGCTTCCGTTACTTTAATTTCGCGAAAAATCTACAACACACGCTACCTAAAATAAATGTAGCGTAACATCAATAAAATACTCCTCGTTTATCCTATCGAAACGAAACTCGCTCTCAAAGCTCCAGAGGGGTCTAAAGTACTTTCTAAAGCTGTCCCTCAATGATTTCAGGTTATTCTCATAGTGTTTAAAAATTCACGAAGTAAATTGTACTATTTTAATAACACGAAAATCATTTTGCTTTCAAATCATAAACCAAAACCATTTTGGATTTTCCACTTCAAGGACTTGTTTCACACACAACAAAACCATTTGAAACACAACTAAAACTTTTCAAAAATATTTTTATGAAAAAATTGAAGTTTTCTTGCGTTACAAGTTACGCATTTTTTTCTTCCTAACAACCTTTCCTATACTCATTTTTCTTCAAAACTAAGATTATCCAACACATACACAATTTTCACACAATTGTGGACTTAGAAAAATTTTGGAATTTTCTCCCTCCCCACAAAGAAGGCCACGGCCAAATTTTTAAAAAACACCCTTCCACACAAAATTTTTCACTTCTAAAAGCATGGGAATATCCCATAATACCTATCTAGCACTTATTAAAACGATTTAGAAATTATAGAGTCGAATCGCAAAATTCGAGAAATCTCAAATAAGGTTTTTTTCTTAAGGCAAGTGATCATTTTTCTTTTCAAAAACATCCCATAACCCATCAAACAATTAAACAATGATCATGGGAAGCTATTTGCCCCTAAACAATTTTTGAAATTCGATTCCTCGAACCCTATATGGGTGCCACGGCCAAATGAGGCAAAAAGGCAACCCTACACATTTTTTCCATTTGAAACCCTAGCCCACATTCATTAGTTCGTAATGATATTCGATCGTGTACCCGACTCCTTTTGAAACTCGAAATAAATTTTTTTCTAAATTGTGTTCTTCGAGTCGCTCAAGAACACGAGAATAATTTTTTTTTTTTTTATTTTTCGAAACAAATTTCATATTCACCAATCCATTTTGTCAAAAAGCTCAAAACTAACTTCAAAACCAAAATCATACAACACAATCCAAGTTTATGATCTTTTCAAAATTTTTCTTCAAAACCCTTAACCAAAATTTTGTGAAAACATAAATCAACCATGGGAAACTTCTCATGCTTCACTCAAGTGTACTAAGAAACTCTCAAGAACACTTCAATGGAACCAAAACTAATTAAAACTAAACTCTAAAATTTTTCTCTCAAGAACATAATCATAAGAACTCAAAATCCTAAAATCTAGGAAGTTCATGGCTAGATAAGGAAGAGAAGAGGTTAGTTACCTTAAGTGAAGAAGATTCTTGGCAAGTTAATGATCCAAGCTTGAGAAAATGAGAAATGAAATTTTGAATGGATGAATGAGTGAGAGAGAGATCAGCCGAGAGAGTGAGGAGAGGAGGGAGTAGTTTTTGTGATTTTTCTTCTAAGTCCACAAAGCTAAACCTCCTTACTATGCAAAGGGTCTTGATCAATCTAAGCCATTGGATCAAATAGTGTAAAGCTAACAAGGTTAAACCCTAGCCATTGGATCATTTCAAGTCTATCCACTTTAGATATTTCTTTCTCATGAGAAACTCACGCCTCACAGACGAGTCGCGCCTCGCTAACGTACGGAAATCGCAAAAATATAAAATCTACCAAATAAACGTCCGTCGTAAACCGTTTCCAAATATTATCGCAAAATCTTTTTCCTCGACTGTAATTTTCTTCCTCACCCTCGAAAATTATTCTAACAATATATCCTAACTCACGCCGATATATAAAACTCCCATCTAAATTTCTACGGAATTCAGACATCGTAAAAATTTCCAACAGCGGGTAAAATTCCTACTCGTTTTTCCAAAAACCAGAATAATCCAAAACTCGTTACTCTGACTACACATAAACCTTCTTATACTCAAAACACACCACCAACAAAGCATACACACATGCTATAACGGAAATAAGACAAAAAGATAGGTGCCCTTACCTCAGCAAGCTTCCGTTACTTTAATTTCGCGAAAAATCTACAACACACGCTACCTAAAATAAATGTAGCGTAACATCAATAAAATACTCCTCGTTTATCCTATCGAAACGAAACTCGCTCTCAAAGCTCCAGAGGGGTCTAAAGTACTTTCTAAAGCTGTCCCTCAATGATTTCAGGTTATTCTCATAGTGTTTAAAAATTCACGAAGTTAATTGTACTATTTTTATAACACGAAAATCATTTTGTTTTCAAATCATAAACCAAAACCATTTTGGATTTTCCACTTCAAGGACTTGTTTCACACACAACAAAACCATTTGAAACACAACTAAAACTTTTCAAAAATATTTTTATGAAAAAATCGAAGTTTTCTTGCGTTACAAGTTACGCATTTTTTTCTTCCTAACAACCTTTCCTATACTCATTTTTCTTCAAAACTAAGATTATCCAACACATACACAATTTTCACACAATTGTGGACTTAGAAAAATTTTGGAATTTTCTCCCTCCCCACAAAGAAGGCCACGGCCAAATTTTTAAAAAACACCCTTCCACACAAAATTTTTCACTTCTAAAAGCATGGGAATATCCCATAATACCTATCTAGCACTTATTAAAACGATTTAGAAATTATAGAGTCGAATCGCAAAATTCGAGAAATCTCAAATAAGGTTTTTTTCTTAAGGCAAGTGATCATTTTTCTTTTCAAAAACATCCCCTAACCCATCAAACAATTAAACAATGATCATGGGAAGCTATTTGCCCCTAAACAATTTTTGAAATTCGATTCCTCGAACCCTATATGGGTGCCACGGCCAAATGAGGCAAAAAGGCAACCCTACACATTTTTTCCATTTGAAACCCTAGCCCACATTCATTAGTTCGTAATGATATTCGATCGTGTACCCGACTCCTTTTGAAACTCGAAATAAATTTTTTTCTAAATTGTGTTCTTCGAGTCGCTCAAGAACACGAGAATAATTTTTTTTTTTTTTAATTTTTCGAAACAAATTTCATATTCACCAATCCATTTTGTCAAAAAGCTCAAAACTAACTTCAAAACCAAAATCATACAACACAATCCAAGTTTATGATCTTTTCAAAATTTTTCTTCAAAACCCTTAACCAAAATTTTGTGAAAACATAAATCAACCATGGGAAACTTCTCATGCTTCACTCAAGTGTACTAAGAAACTCTCAAGAACACTTCTATGGAACCAAAACTAATTAAAACTAAACTCTAAAATTTTTCTCTCAAGAACATAATCATAAGAACTCAAAATCCTAAAATCTAGGAAGTTCATGGCTAGATAAGGAAGAGAAGAGGTTAGTTACCTTAAGTGAAGAAGATTCTTGGCAAGTTAATGATCCAAGCTTGAGAAAATGAGAAATGAAATTTTGAATGGATGAATGAGTGAGAGAGAGATCAGCCGAGAGAGTGAGGAGAGGAGGGAGTAGTTTTTGTGATTTTTCTTCTAAGTCCACAAAGCTAAACCTCCTTACTATGCAAAGGGTCTTGATCAATCTAAGCCATTGGATCAAATAGTGTAAAGCTAACAAGGTTAAACCCTAGCCATTGGATCATTTCAAGTCTATCCACTTTAGATATTTCTTTCTCATGAGAAACTCACGCCTCACAGACGAGTCGCGCCTCGCTAACGTACGGAAATCGCAAAAATATAAAATCTACCAAATAAACGTCCGTCGTAAACCGTTTCCAAATATTATCGCAAAATCTTTTTCCTCGACTGTAATTTTCTTCCTCACCCTCGAAAATTATTCTAACAATATATCCTAACTCACGCCGATATATAAAACTCCCATCTAAATTTCTACGGAATTCAGACATCGTAAAAATTTCCAACAGCGGGTAAAATTCCTACTCGTTTTTCCAAAAACCAGAATAATCCAAAACTCGTTACTCTGACTACACATAAACCTTCTTATACTCAAAACACACCACCAACAAAGCATACACACATGCTATAACGGAAATAAGACAAAAAGATAGGTGCCCTTACCTCAGCAAGCTTCCGTTACTTTAATTTCGCGAAAAATCTACAACACACGCTACCTAAAATAAATGTAGCGTAACATCAATAAAATACTCCTCGTTTATCCTATCGAAACGAAACTCGCTCTCAAAGCTCCAGAGGGGTCTAAAGTACTTTCTAAAGCTGTCCCTCAATGATTTCAGGTTATTCTCATAGTGTTTAAAAATTCACGAAGTTAATTGTACTATTTTTATAACACGAAAATCATTTTGTTTTCAAATCATAAACCAAAACCATTTTGGATTTTCCACTTCAAGGACTTGTTTCACACACAACAAAACCATTTGAAACACAACTAAAACTTTTCAAAAATATTTTTATGAAAAAATCGAAGTTTTCTTGCGTTACAAGTTACGCATTTTTTTCTTCCTAACAACCTTTCCTATACTCATTTTTCTTCAAAACTAAGATTATCCAACACATACACAATTTTCACACAATTGTGGACTTAGAAAAATTTTGGAATTTTCTCCCTCCCCACAAAGAAGGCCACGGCCAAATTTTTAAAAAACACCCTTCCACACAAAATTTTTCACTTCTAAAAGCATGGGAATATCCCATAATACCTATCTAGCACTTATTAAAACGATTTAGAAATTATAGAGTCGAATCGCAAAATTCGAGAAATCTCAAATAAGGTTTTTTTCTTAAGGCAAGTGATCATTTTTCTTTTCAAAAACATCCCCTAACCCATCAAACAATTAAACAATGATCATGGGAAGCTATTTGCCCCTAAACAATTTTTGAAATTCGATTCCTCGAACCCTATATGGGTGCCACGGCCAAATGAGGCAAAAAGGCAACCCTACACATTTTTTCCATTTGAAACCCTAGCCCACATTCATTAGTTCGTAATGATATTCGATCGTGTACCCGACTCCTTTTGAAACTCGAAATAAATTTTTTTCTAAATTGTGTTCTTCGAGTCGCTCAAGAACACGAGAATAATTTTTTTTTTTTTTAATTTTTCGAAACAAATTTCATATTCACCAATCCATTTTGTCAAAAAGCTCAAAACTAACTTCAAAACCAAAATCATACAACACAATCCAAGTTTATGATCTTTTCAAAATTTTTCTTCAAAACCCTTAACCAAAATTTTGTGAAAACATAAATCAACCATGGGAAACTTCTCATGCTTCACTCAAGTGTACTAAGAAACTCTCAAGAACACTTCTATGGAACCAAAACTAATTAAAACTAAACTCTAAAATTTTTCTCTCAAGAACATAATCATAAGAACTCAAAATCCTAAAATCTAGGAAGTTCATGGCTAGATAAGGAAGAGAAGAGGTTAGTTACCTTAAGTGAAGAAGATTCTTGGCAAGTTAATGATCCAAGCTTGAGAAAATGAGAAATGAAATTTTGAATGGATGAATGAGTGAGAGAGAGATCAGCCGAGAGAGTGAGGAGAGGAGGGAGTAGTTTTTGTGATTTTTCTTCTAAGTCCACAAAGCTAAACCTCCTTACTATGCAAAGGGTCTTGATCAATCTAAGCCATTGGATCAAATAGTGTAAAGCTAACAAGGTTAAACCCTAGCCATTGGATCATTTCAAGTCTATCCACTTTAGATATTTCTTTCTCATGAGAAACTCATGCCTCACAGACGAGTCGCGCCTCGCTAACGGACGGAAATCGCAAAAATATAAAATCTACCAAATAAACGTCCGTCGTAAACCGTTTCCAAATATTATCGCTAAATCTTTTTCCTCGACTGTAATTTTCTTCCTCACCCTCGAAAATTATTCTAACAATATATCCTAACTCACGCCGATATATAAAACTCCCATCTAAATTTCTACGGAATTCAGACATCGTAAAAATTTCCAACAGCGGGTAAAATTCCTACTCGTTTTTCCAAAAACCAGAATAATCCAAAACTCGTTACTCTGACTACACATAAACCTTCTTATACTCAAAAGAAGACTACAACCCAAAAGTCTGTGCCTTTCCAGCGCACGAGCACGAAACAGGCTCCATTTCAGCAAACAGCCGTTATGGCGACAATACTCACAAAACCACTTAACAAAAACCCTAATATTCTTAGTCATTACTTATTTTATTCACACAAAAGGTACAGTGGAATTACGGGTCTTACACTAACTGAAAGTGAAATGACACACGATCTATTTGATCAATATACATGAGATGTATGTCCACAACTAAACAAACTTATTTGATATATTAAATTTATTTTTCTTCATTTACATTACTGATAAAATTAGTAGATGTGGATATGTGTGTGACACAAATTAGAAATCTTTGAATTTGTCAAAGAGTTCAACAATGAAGTAAAGAAAATAACTTGACAAAAGTATTAAAATCATATGAATAAGTCATAATGGTAAATACTTAATTAAGGAATATAATGACTATTTTATCGCATCATGTTTGACATGATTTGATTTAAGATAGTTTAATTATATGTCATTGACTCTTTCTAGAAATTCACCCGCTTATAGTTATTATTCACCCATAACTAGTTCCCCTTTAAAAAGTGATCATAAAGACACCATATATGATATGGAGGTAAGAGTACCTAGTTTGTCTTTATCGGTGTTTGAATTGAAAAATATGCTTGTTCTACATCACTCTTTAGGACAAAAGTTGTTTTGTTGCTAGAACTGAAGCATTCCTCAAGTGGGAATGCATCTCTAAAAGAGTCAGTGTGAGTGATATAGAACTTGAATAATTCAAGTACCACAAAATTAATATCCGTTTAAAAGGGAACATGAACCGGTTCCTCAAGATTGTTGTAGGACCAACGGTTTGAGTCGCACAAAAGACTAGACAAGTCTAACATATCACAAGGCTGAGAAGTATGATTTTATCATGACTCAACAAGGTGATATGGTTTTCATGGAAGATGAATATTTGACTTGTTAAAAGGTCGTGAACGACCTAAATTCTGAGAGGTGGCTAAATGCCATAGAATCTTATACATAATCCATGTACACATACCTTATGTGGATAATGGTTATGTCATCAAGATGAGTAAGATTCATAAGCAATCTAATTTTGATTAGATCATGTTCTCAGAAGTTTAATTATTTGTTCTTATTTATGAAGTTTTATGAAAACGAATTAATAAAGGACAAATATAAATCTTGTGCACACAAGGAGGTTAGTGGGAGTAATTATATTCATCTGGTATTATATGTGGATGACATATTAATTATCAAAATATTTTCCTTATACATGTAAGACATGAATAAGGAAATGACTCTTGATGAAATACTTAGGTGAGGCTTCCTAAAGAGTTAGGAATAGCTTATGTACATATATTGACGAAGTGTTCAAACATTTAATGCGCATAATTTCATGTTGAAATTGTTGCATGTGTAAAATGGTTGGTTTTGTCCAAAGGACAATATTGTATCTCATTGGATGAGAAAGAAATACATGAAAATAATCCATATGCTTTGGTAGATGGATCAATCAATTAATACCATAATATGTACAAGACCAAATACACCATATGCTTGTAGCATATTCAGTATGTACCAAAATTGAAACTAGTGTTTGACACTAACTGACCTACAAGAATATCCCTAAGAACCTTAAAGGAACTAAGGAATATCTCTTGAAATAGGTAGGTATGGGAAAGATCATTGTAAAGAAGTTACAATGATGCTAGTTTCCAGACCAATGCATTAAACAATATGCTTCGTAAATTGTTTATTTCTGTTACAAATGTTAAGTATTTAATTTGGATCGTTTAGCTCATGATTGAGCTAAAACTATGTTTCCGGTATTGCAGATCACATTAATCACATAAGTGATGATAATGGTTTAAATCTTGCAAGCAATGGAGCATAGATCTCACCAACGATTCAAATATATACTTAAACACTTTTATATTTCGATAGAGATTCAAAGAGAAATTTGGGAGATATGTAAGATACCAACAAAGGAAATAGTTCCTTATCCACTAATAAATCGTCTTGCTCAGAAGTTGCTTGATGCTCACGCTAAACCGATAAATGTTAGATGATCATTTGATTGGCTTTAGTGCTAGTGGGAGATTGTTGGAGTAAGCCCTAAACGCCAATCTATTTTGATAGTATTTGCTTTTGTATTGTGACTTTGAATTATATATTTAATATATATGATAAGGCATTTCTTTATTATGTTTGTTTTCCAAAATAATAAAGTCCCTAGAATAGTTGGTCCATTTAATGGAACATTAAGTGTGACTTAATCGTGAGACTCCATTAAATATAAGGACGCTATTCTTAAAGTATCCATAGTCAAGATTTACTATGAATTGGGATAATAGTAAAACATAAAGACTGTTATGTTAGTAGACTGATAACCACATCTCACGGGTTATGGATATGAGATATCAAGTCTTTACATAGGTATAAATATTAGGAGTAATATTTATACTGGATTGACCCGCCATGAGAATACTACATAGTGTGTTATGTAAGTGTCATAAGTTATTCTCATCGTGATAGTGGTGTATATCACCCTTTGACCAGAAACCGCTATGGACCCTAGATGTGGAGTCGAGTACTTTGTTGCCGTTCAAACATTGTCTGTAACAGGACAACTATAAAGTCGGTTGATGGGTACTCTGCGAATCATGCTGGGGGACATGAGTGGCCTAGATGGGATTTGCCCTTCCTGCATAATAGGAGCAATATCTATGGGCCCCTTGATCGAGTATGACTAAAAGTGTGTGGCCACACCAGAATAAGTCAATATGAGATATTGGACTTAGATTAAGTATACTTGGGTATCAAGGAATATAATAATTGGACTATACAAGGATGACACATACTATGCCTTGAGTTCAATTTAGATATAAGGGCAAAAGGGTAATTATACATAATTATTATCACAGAAAGGTTACGTCAGATCACATGACATTCTCGTCACTTGGTTAACAGTGATGTGTTGCTAGATACCGCTCACTGTTTATAATATTAAATAGTGATTTAATATTATTGCCAACGTTGCGAGAACCTACAAGGTCACACACATAAGAACAGATAGAAGAGAGATTAATTAAATGGATGAGATTCATTTATAATTTGGTACACCGTAAGGTACGGTATGTTTAAGTGAGAAATACAGTACACCATAAGGTATGGCACACACAAGTGGTTCTATAAATAGAATGCTTGGGGTGACTTATTTCATTCACGTAAAAACACCTTCAGAAAACCTAGCCGCACTAGGATTTCTGTTTCTCTCAATCTCTCTACTTCCGATCATTCACAGCTAGCACTGCTGACGGAGGGGCTGTTCGTGTGGACTGAGTAGAGGCGTTTGTCGTTCGTGCAACGCTCGTGATCAAAATCCTCGACGCTTCAAGAGGTAAACATGTGAACTCATAGTGATTCTTGTTGTTCTAAGTGTTCTAGGCTAAGGGGTTTTTCCGCTCTTGAGTTAGATTTTTAAAAGAGTTTTAAAAGTCTACCTCTTGATTCTCCAACATTGGACTCACCCAAGATGCTTCTCAAGTGTGAGGGATTTCCCAATGTCCCTCTCATTGGAATCTGAGGTTGTATCAATTAGGTTATTCTAAGGAGGGTGAGCTTGAAAAGGCGTTGTTAGCAGAATTTGTCTTGAAGACAGAAGTGGGTAACCTAGAGTTGTGGAACAAGACTAAGAAGGCATGGGTGAAAGTTGACAAAACCATGATGGGTAAAAAGAATTGCGTGGCCAAATAAGATTATACTCGGTGGGTGAGAAACTGTGTCCTGGAGATCCGGATGCCTTTCGCCATTATTGCTCCTATGACACCTCAACAGCAGGAGCCCGAGCCAATTGAGACTATTTCCAAAGAAGAGGTTGATGCTTTAAGGAGTCAAATTATACACCTCAAAGAGAAAAATGAAGAGTGGAAAATGCAACATTTCCGAGATCAAGGAGATATAAAGATTTTGAAGAGGGAAAGGGATGAGAAAGAAAAAGAGATTCAAGCATGTCAGAAAAAGATAAAGGATGTTAAGGCGAATGAAGAGAAATTCAAGAATGGTTTAGCAAGTGCGGATGAAAACCTCAAGGCTAAGAATGAAAATATCAGATTGATGGAGTATTCCAACAAAAATTTGTATGATGCGGGGAGTACAGCGATGAAAGCCCAAGGGGAGTGGAAGCAGAAATATGAGGAAAAAGTGCAAAAGTTGTGAGAAGTCACTCAGAAATACAAGGAGCTTGAGCAAAAGGGGATGATTGAAAGACAAAAGCTGGAAAGATCTAATGCCCAGGAGAGGTGTGAGAACAAGAAAAGTATTGAGAAATATGAGAAGAGTTTGGCTCAACTCATGGAGGCCCATGAGAACCAAATGAACCACTTGACCGGGCACATTGGAAGATTGGAAGATGACCTAAGGTAGCACAAATTGGCCATTGAGGTGGCACAACAAGATGGAAGGAAGCTTTTTACCGGATGGTCCTTATCTCCAATGAAGCCTTAGATGAGTTACTCGGGAGGTTGAGAGATGCCAAGGTGGAGCTTCCCCTTTATGGCATCCCGAGGGGAATCAAAGAATTTGTGGGGTATTGCCGTGGGCTCTTAACCAAGTACAAGGATGTGGTCAAGAATGCAAAGAGGCGTTTTTAGATTTGTACTTAGGACTCATCTATGTAATGAACCTTGGAATGATGAAAGATTTTAACTTTGGTCCTAATATTATGTAATGAATTTGCTAAGGAATGTAAATGATACTTTGATCTTTAAATCCTCTCTTCGTCATATCCCGAAATGCTTATATTGATTGTGTGCTCGCAATTCCCTGAAATCTAAAAATTAATTAAAACATAAAACATTATGCATGCATTTGCATTTGCATCCATCAAAAAGAGAACACCATCTCATATCCCCAACACTGATACCGGACTTAAAGCATCTCAAGAGAATCATGGAAAACTGGCAGAAACAGATCGATGAGTTCAGGCCCGACAGAGTCTCAAAAAGCACAAGAACAGATCGAAGAGCACATACATTTGCCCAACTTTTGACCCCCAACAGGAGTGTATCATCAGCAAACTGGAGGTGAGACACCGTTACAGGATCCTGCTCACCAATACTATATCTCGTGAACAGGTTTTGCGCTACCACAACCTCCATCAACACATTCAGACACTCGGCTGCCAAAAGAAAAAGAAATGGGGATAACAGATCCCCTTTTCAAAGGCCCTGCTCGAGGGAAAATTCCTCTGTTGGACTACCATTAACTAAAACCGACGCAGTAGTCGTACTCACAAACTCTTTAATCCCCTTCCTCCATGAAATTCGATTCTCTGGTAGGACAAATGTCTTGCAGGATGTTTGGGACAACTGTGTAAGTTGCAAGATGCAGGATTATATATCGTTGATTGCATATAAAGGAAAGGAGTAAAGAAAGAGAGTAAAGGACACACTAAATTGTTTACCCAGTTCGATGTTTAAATACACCTACTCTGGGGGATACCAATCCAGGAAAGGAAATTCACTATTAGTAATTCTTAACCTTCCGGTCTTATATGAATAGCCCTTTATTCAAAGCCTACTACTAAAACTACCCAATAACTTTCTACCTAACAACTTACTCCCCCAAGATATGAGAACCTACTCACTTTCCCCAAACCACTAGTCACAAGTGATTAACACCTTCAATAGTTATCAATGGTGTTGAACGACCATTCAACAACAACAACCCTAACTTCTAAACCTTAGCACCTAAGCTTCAGAGGCTTGTACAACCTTGTCCAGTGGGCACAAGTTCTTTGACTCGCAGTTCTACGTTGTTGCGGTGCTTAGAAACCCTAACTTGAGTCTCTATATATAGAGATGCAGCTCGTGTTGATTTGCTTGAGTTTGAGATGCATCATGATAGGATTTACTTTTAAAACAAACTTTGTTTTAAAACAAACTTTATAAGATAAAGTTTAAATCCTTCAAAGTTATTTGTGATCTTATTGAATAAGATTTATTTTTTATTCTTCACATAATTAGATTTGATCTTATCTAATTCTTCCAAATAATTTTTAACCAAATCCACCAGAATATATGATTTCAAACCAACTCAATAAGATAAAGATTCAAATAAATCTTTTCTCAAGTTAGTTATGACTTCCAATCATATCTAACACAAAGGCTTGATAACAAACTTTGTTATCTAACCTTTAAACAACTGTCATTTGAAGATTCGCGCTTGTAACAATTTGGAGAGATACACGAGTAATGGGTATGTTTAAATCTTCATCATGCTGTTCTGGGACAAGATATCCTACGCAAATGTCTAGGACATCTTGTTTTAACATGTTGCTTGAACATGTTCTTTACCCAGTATCAAGATGTCTGACACATCTTGTTCAACATGTTGCACCTGCACATCTTATTTATGCAAAAGTTGTTTTAGTCTTATAATGTAGCCAATCTCATAGGAACAACACTCCACATAACCGGGAATGACATATTCCCCATAACATCGTCCAAGTAACCCCAATCCACTGAATCATAGGCTTTCTCAAAATCCACCTTAAAAAACATGAGTTCCTTTTTAGACTTCCATGCCTCATCCACCGCCTCTTTAGCGATGAGAACTCCATCGAGGATCTGCCTATCCTTGACGAACGCAGTCTGAGACTCAAAGATCGCAATACCGATCACAAGGCACCACCTATTCACTAAAACTTTCGCCAGGATTTTATAAAGGCTTCCAACGAGCAAAATAGGCCGAAAATCATTAAGCCGTTGGGACTGTCTATCTTAGGGATCAGAGCGATGAAGGTGGAGTTTAAACCCTTAGTCAATTTTCCGTTCCGATGAAACTCGGAGATAAAGCACATAACATCTCCCCGAAGGTCCTCCCAAAAGTCTTTATAGAAACTAAAAGTAATCCCGTCCGGACCTGGGGTTTTGTAGTTGTCACAATCCCACACGGCTGGCTTCACTTCTGCCTTAGAAAAATGTTTGGTTAAGCTTCCGCTCTCAATTTGGCTCAACTGCTTAAACTGAAGGTTGTCAGCCTCAGGCCTCTCCATATTCAAAGCCTTAAAGTGAGACGCGAAATGCGAGAAAACTGCCTGACGGATAGGAGTCACACCCTCCAGAGTGACCCCATCTGCTTGTATAACTGAAATAGCATTCCCACGTCAATGGCTCGCAAAGACCGAATGGAAGTACTTAGAGTTTGCATCTCCCTCCTTAAGCCACATCGAGCGTGATTGTGGCCAACTAAGACTAGCAGGCAGCCGAGAAATCGAATGAATGTCGGACGTGACCCCAAAACACTCAGCTAACTCGACCTCCAAAATAACCTCCTCCCCCCCTTCTTGTCAAGAGCCGCTAACCAGACTTTCTTAGATTCGATTCGACTAGGCAAATTCTGAGCATGAGCCTTGTGCCAGTCTTTCAGCGTCGCCTTAATTAACTATAGTTTTTCCTTCAGCACATAACCACCCCAACCAGCGACCTGAAACGATTTCCACTTATCTCTCACAAACAAATGATAACCATGGATGTCTCTCCCGCATTTGAGCATCCTCGAGGGCCGAAGTCCCCAATCTTCCTCATTCGCGGACAGAACCAAAGCACAATGATCGGATAAGCCCCTCAAACGGGCCATCTGCTTACAGTTGGGCCAGTCCAAGCACCACTCTTCTAAAAGCATAAACCTATAAAGGTGACTCATCGAGAGGCCATCCCCTTTGAACCAAGTAAACTTGCTACCGTGCAAGGGAAGATCCACCAAGTTGTTATCCTCAATGAACCGGTTGAAAGGAATGTGACCCAATGATCGAGATCCAGCCCGGGAAGAGTGACGTTCATCCACATGTTTAACAGCATTGAAATCACCGCAGACGCACACCTTGCTTCTCCCCATAAATTGCAGCCGCGCAGTAAGCGAATTCCACAGCCCTTGCTTTGCCCCATCCTCGCAGGGTGCGTAAACATTGACCACAAAAATCTCCACTCCAGACGTAATAAACCGGCCATGACACCAAAGAACATGATCACGGCTCTCAGACGACCACACTTCAACCGAAGGGCTATAGGAGAAAGCATGTGGTGAGTTACCCCACGGAGACAAACAGAGGGAAACATCACAGATCTGAAGGATACAGATCCCCTACCCACTTACGCACCTCCTTCCACTTTTCCAACCCACCCAAACCTCTAATATTCCAAGATATAATCTTCATCAGACACACTCCCCACCATACAAATGAATGACCACAGAATTAGCAACGCTTCTCCTTCCGAGCTCTCTTCCCCTTCTGCTGTCCTGAGTTCTCCTTCTTGCCTTTACTCGCCCGAGATAGAACATTGAACATATTCTCTTTGTCGCCCCTAAACGTAACCCCAATGGTTTGCCTTATCCCCAAAACATCGTCCACAACCACATGTTCATGGCCATGCACCGCCACCCAATTCTTATAGTCGTTGTTGTTGGTTCCCGACGCTAAAGATTCGTCAGAAGTAGCTTGGCAACTCGCGAGATTCGATCGATTAGCTTGGTCCCTATCTCTACGTCTGCGAACACACTTCCTTAGGACTTTTAACACTGAAGCTGTGGAAAAACACAATAAGGGGGCTGAATTGTGTTTTGGGAATTAAAACTTTTTCTCCAACTCTAAGAGTTTTGCAGCGGATTTAAACACAAACAAGGAAAGTAAAATGAGAGAGAGAAAGACACAAGCAATTTTATACTGGTTCCTCTCATAAACCGAGAGTAGTCCAGTCCCCTTGCACTTCCAAGGGATTTCACTATAATCTCACTAGATTACAAATGCTCAAGCTCACTAGCAAGAGACTTCTCAATGCTCAAGTTCACAAACAAGAGACTTCTCAAACTTTACAAAGATAAGAATGAATGATATCACACACTTGATATACTATCAGAGGTGTTTACAAAATACAACTCAAATACACAAGACTCAAATTCTAATTCTAAGATACAAAGAACAAAGAATAGAATTGATGACAAATTTTTCTTTAGTGTCAGAACATCAGAGCCTCGTGCGTGTATATTAACCGTAGTCGTTTTCTTCCATAGTGGTCTTCTATTTATAGAGGATCATTTGGAGATGACCCTTGCAGAGAGATAAGGTGCCAGCTGTTGATCGTACTATATTATGAGCTGTGAATTGCCTTCTAAAGAATGAAATCCAATTCCACTACCTCACGCGTTTGAATATTGCTCAACCATTTTGAGTAATAATAGTACAATCCTTAATACGCTCCACTTATGGATAATGTTAACGTTGTACAAATGAATATTCCTTTCTTCTGACTTGACAAAGCCCTTTCTTGGATAATTCTTCAATCATTTGATCTGGTCTGTCAGTTTCTTGGACGACGTATATTCCTTTTGCTTTAGCTACTGACGATGTAGCCTCTGAGGTCTTCAGCTTCTGAGTCTGCCTTGATACTTCAGAACGAGTTCTTCAGAGCTTGAAACTTTTAGTTTCTGATGATCTTCTAATGACTTTCAGAGCTTCTTAGTTTGGCTTCTGACTGCATTCTGGCAAGTGCACCAGTCTGTCGTCGAGTAATAATTCACACTCTAGGTGTCTAGAATGAGTTCGTATCCACAGGGATCGTGCCAAAGCTTCGTTAGCGTTATTTAAGTTTGTAGTTTTGCATTCGCTTTGGGTTTTGAAAAAGGTTTTATAAAAAGAGCGATATGCTTGCAGAAAATAAAGATAGTGATTCAAGAAATAAAGAGGATAGGTTTGGTGGTTGGACTTACTCCGTTCTTCATATTTGGCATGAACGGTGTATAACATAGTTATTCAAATTATTATTCGGCGGTGACTTTATCCTTGTTGTGGTAATACCTTACTATTACCCTATGTATATGAAGTTTCCCTACGTTAATAACTAAGGTGCCTACGAGAGCCTAACCTCGATGTGTCACATATCCTAATTACTAGGTGAGTTGTTCATTATACATGCATTATTACCTTCACCCATCCAAAGCCTCTAGGTCATAGTATCGGGCTGTTCAGCTTCTAAGTGCTCAGTTCACACCTAGTTCCGGATGTTACCGTCTCTATTCACCTAGCATATTTACTACTAGTTCCGGACAAATATTAAAGCTCACTCTAATATAAATACTAAAGCTTACCCTAACATCTATTCTATGGGCGCTCCCGCTTATCCGGCTAGATTACGAGAATGCGTTATTAAAGTGCAAGAAAGTAAATAACAAACATAATACTGAATATCATTTATTATAACTTTGACTCAATCACAGACTCCAAATATTCATAGGGGAGTTCATCTTCTCCACATCAACCTAAGGCATCTAATACAAAAGACTACATATTTAAATTACAAAAGAATAACCTAAATACAAAAGCCTAAAGAAAACATACCTTGCTGAGTTAGTTTTCCCATAAGGGGAGAAAACTATGCCCTTAGAGCTCCTCTGAACACCTCCTTTTTAGTAGAGAGTGTTCTACTATTTCTTAATGAATAAAACAATGAATTGAGAGCTCTATTTATAGTTTTCGTAATGGGCCTCAGCAAGCCATCGTGGCACGATAGGTCCATCGTTTCACGATGGGAAGATTCAGTTCAAAATTATAACTGATCCCGTGCATTTCATCAGCTTGGTCGCCAAGTAAGGTCATCGTACCACGATGAGGTGCATCGTAGCACGATGTACAGATATTTTCCAGATTTTCTTCTGTTGTTGTCTTGGCGAGCAAGTAGCCTCCATCGTGGCACGATGAACAACACAAATCTTCATTTTTTGGCTTTTTCTTGTCTTTTTGTATTCTTTGCTTTGCTTTGATGCTTTTCTCTGATTCTGTAGGTTTTCCTTCGTATTTGGGTCTGTCTTGGTCATTTTATTACTAATAATACTACTAAAAATACCATATAAATTCCTGTCATCACAACCCCAAACTTAAACTGTTGCTTGTCCTCAAGTAACATGCTGTCAGACAAGATCGTTAGCAAGATAAGAGATAAACAAAGATGATAGGAATTTCACAACCTTGCATGATATTTCAGCTATGGTACCGCTGATTCTTACCGCAGTGTTTCATGCACAGTCCTACTAGGCTCAGGAGACGTTGATAGTAGCGAGTCGGACAAATGCCTGCAAGAGTCCGTGTTCAACCTTTTCTCTCTCACATTTTCGCTCGAATTTGAAAGGGTTACTCTCAATCATCGCACAACCTGCCATTTTACAATAGGCTTGTGATGACAGTAATTTATGTGATGTTTTTAGTATTATTTATTGTTAGTTTAGTATTAGTTTTAGACCAATTACAAGGCAAAAACCTAAAGAAGTGAAGTTACTTGTCCAAGAAGTCAAGAATTGAAGAAAGTCCATAAAAAGAGGCTAAAAGGAAGAAAATGCGCAACTTTCAGTCTGCGGACCATAACTTGAGCTATGAGTATCGGAATGAGGTCCGTGACCATGTGTTGGAAAGCTAAGACAAAAATCTACAACTTTCGTGTTGAAGAAAAAACGTAATTTTGCAGTCTCATCGCAGTACGATGGCATTCATCGCAGTACGATGGAGCTGCTTGTTGGCCAAGACAGCACAAGTTATATTTTTGAAGTAAATATGTCCATCGTACCACGATGACATGTATCGTGGTACGATGGCATAACTTGGTGGCTAAGTCAGCTTAGAAATTAAGCAACTAAATCCTATGGCCATCGTGCCACGATGGGATCCATCGCGCCACGATGACCCTTGCTGCCCAAGTCATAAAAACTATAAATAGAGCCTCCCTCCTTCACAATTATTCATTCAGAAATTTAGAGAACTATTTCTCTATAAGGAGCAAAGGAGGAGGAGCTCTAGGGAAGGAACTTTCCCCCTTCAACGGGAAAGGTAACTTCCTCCGCAAGGTAGCAAGGTTATTGGTATGCATATATTTAATTCTTGTAATTTAATTATGTCTATTAGTAGCTAAACTCCTTTAGGTTAGGTGGAGAAGATGAACTCCCTTAGGAATGCTGGAATCATGTAAATTGGTACTAAGTTTATATAATTTTCTATTCAGTTTTATTTATTCTTTTGTCTATGTTTTAGGGTTAGTGATATTTAATATTGTGCCTCAAGGTTAGGATTACCCAAGGCTCGGAAACTAACCTATAGGGTTAGTGATCTAGTATTGTGCCTCAAAACCGGCAGCCAACCCCAATCAATAGATGATAGCTTAACAAGTTAAGGGTAAAAGAACTAATGAAACCATGCTTAATTTACTACATATTTAGAGTCTAATCACTAGGTTAGGGACGTGACAACGTGGCTAACACGGGTTCCCTGTCTAATAGTTGAGATTCTCTATACTCGTCATTAGGGTAATTATCGTACGCGGTTATTACTAATTATATTAGTTCACCAATAATAAAAAGGATTAGTCAACGATATAGCACCAACTACCCAGCAGGAATAAGGGAGGGAGTCCAACTACTTAACCTATCTTCTTAAATTGTCTTTCTTTCTAGTCATATTCTCTGTTTCTTGAATCTAAAATTATCCCAACTTATAAAGCGGAGGCAATCTCAACAAATCCTAGGATAAGCTTAGTAACCGAGGCGCTGTCCCTGTGGATACGAACTCATTCTACTCAGTAGAGTGTGAATTATTACTCGACGACGACTGGTACACTTGCCAGACCGTAGTCAAGTTTTTGGCGCCGTTGCCGGGGACGGTGTAGACGAAGTTGTTAGGCTAATTTTAGGAAATTGTATATAGAAAAAAAATATAGTTAAAAAAAAAAATTAAAAATCCCAAAATATTTCTTTCTTTATTAGTAGATTTGGTTTTATTTTATTTAGATTTAGTTTTATTTTATTTTTATTCTGTTTAATTATATTTTTATTCATTATAAAAAAAAGATTTGTTTTATTTATTAATAGAATAGTTAGTTTTATTATAAGAAAAAAAAAATTTACAAAAAGATTTAGTTTATTTTTTTTTAGTAGCTTTTATTGTCAAATATAAATAAATAAAAAATAAATTCAAAATTTGTTCTTGCAATATTGAACCAACAGACGATTCTGGCTAAGGAAAAGGCTTGGTATTTAAGCGATCCATTGTGATCCACCTCCCTTACCTGGGAATCCCTGTGGTGATATACTTGCAAAAACAACAAAAAAATTAAAACTTTTTGTAAATCTTGTCTTGATCTCTGTTTATTATCATTATTATTGTGCTTTACTACTAATCAAATTCTTTGAGTTTAAGCAATGACACTCAGATGGGAGGACTTTCCAGAGGAATTAAATGAAATTGGTGGCTACATCTTTGAAGCATGCGCAAATCGTAATATTCGTTTCGGTGAAGCCTCTGAAATTTTCAAGGAATTCATCCAAAGACCTAGAAGGCACTTACCCTTTGAAGATGACTGGATTGAATTCATTAAAGAAAACGGCATAAGGAAAGTTCTGCTAGACCAATTGGCAATATCTGAAGAGAAAAGGAATAAGCTGCAAGAAGAAAATAAAATGCTGAAAGAGTTCGCGAAAAGCCTCGAAGTTCAAATTAAGCTAGAGGATGACACAAGGGAAGACTCTGAAGCTGATAAAGTAGTAGAAACAATTGAAACCCCAAAAGGTGGTGAAGAAGCACATGATGAAGAAGAAGATAAAGAGGAAGATCAAGACAAGCTCTTTCCTAACTATGATTCTCAACTCCAAAATATTTTGGACGAATTTATGAAGACCAATCGAGCTTCTTTTGATAAATTTGAAGCTCAATGTGGTAATCTTGTTGAGAATGCATACGCTATGGAAAAACAATTGGTTGAAATATAAACAGACCAATGCGACGCGTCAAGTGTTTGGGATGAAGATTTCTATAAGGGAGCTGAACCCCAACCAATGAAGTCTCAAGAGCAAGATCTCCAACAAAAAGAACAACCTAGCAACAAAGCCGGAGAAAAGCTAAAATTGATAAAGTTATTGATATGATTTGTGCTTTGTTTGCTATGGTCAAGCTGAAGAGGGTATGGAAGCAATATCCGCTGTTTCTCAAATTCCTGGGATTCTTAACAAAGAAGGGGAAGAAGACGGATGATATATTCCATATCTCATATAAGACGCCCTAACAGTCTTCTGACGTCTAGCTAATGACTTTAAAGAAGCGCTTACTGGGAGGCAACCAAAGGTATTTTTATTGCTTTCATTTCAATTCTCGCATTTTAAAGTTTTATTTTTATTAGATAAGTTTTCAAAACTACAAGATATGTTTTCAAAAGGGAAGGAATACTATTTTTATGCCCAAAAAGAATTTTAAAAGAACTGTTCCAAAGCCCATCGTGCAACAAATTTCCTATTGTGTCACGATGAAAATAAAAACTTTTGAAAAACATGGCATTGGAACAGCCATCGTGCAATGAAACTGCTCATGACACGATAAAAGTTTGGAAGTTACAAAAAGAAACATCGGCTGCAACACTTACACCATCCACCCAATTAACCCTACACTTCTAAACCTTCAAATTCACCATCATCATCTCTTTTCTATTCATTCATCCATCACCACAAAAATCAAAACTCAATATTTTCCTACCCCTCCATTCCCAAAACTTCTATATAGCCATTAGACCACAAAATTCATCACCATTGCACCAAAGAAAAATAAAAATAACCTCCAGATTCTTATCCAGTCAAGATGGAAGGATGAATGAACGTCTCAAGTCCCAAGTAAAGGAGAGACGATCTCTTGGGACAGAGACACAGACATTCTTAACCGAGCAAAAAGGGTACCACCAAATTGAGCAACTGAAGACAAAGTCAACTATCAAACCTGATCAGTCACGGTGCACAGTGGGTGAAAAGGTGAAGTAGCTATGACAACGTTACAAAAGTTCAAAGTTTGGGGTAACAAACCCATAGTAGCAACATGCTGCATATAAGACTCAGAGCAGGCACAAGCAGGTCAATACTCAGATATCATGGACCTGTTGAATAGGGAGTTGAACCCTATATTCTTTACGCCTGGTGCATCATCACTCCAGGGCGGGCATTAAGTTATGGAGCATTCCCGCTGTTCTCTTTTATTTGTATCTTAGTAGTTTATCATCTATGTAATGAATGTCATTTGCTGACAGCCCCCTATGCTTACAAAATAATACAATAACTGTTTGCTTGTTTATTATCTAGTGCATGTTAAAAGTTATAGGCAAAGTTCCAGTGACGTAACGACTAGATCTGGATGATTTGAATTTCACGCCTTCAAACAAAGAACACCGAAGGTGATTGCTCATAAAGCGCGGAAGTTTGGGAGACAGAGAGACGAGTGATGAAGCTGGTGTCTGTTGTAAGACCCGTAATTCCACTGTACCTTTTGGTGAATAAAATAAGTAATGGCTACAAGTTTTAGGGTTTTTGGTGAAGCTGTTTTTGTGAGTATCGTCACATTAAGGAGATTTTTGCTGAAACGGAGCCTGTTTTGTGCTCGTGCGCTGGAAAGGCACAGACTTTTGGGTTGTAGTCTTCTTTTAAGTATGAGGAGATTTCTGTGAAGTCAGAATGGCGAGTTTTGGATTATTCTTGTTTTTGGAAAAACGAGTGGGATTTTACCCGCTGATGGAAAATCTTACTGCGTCTGTTTTAAGTGAGGTTTCGGGTGGAAGTTTTATATATCTGCGCGAGTTAGGATATGTTCTGAGAATAATTTTCTAAGGTATGGAAGAAAATTACAGTCGCGAAAAAAAGATTCGGCGATAAGTTTTGGAAATGTTTAACGTTGGACGTTCTTTTCGTAGTTTTTACGTTTTTGAGATTTACGTTCGTCGCGACGCGCGAGAGCTGAGTACGTGTCTTGTTTTGGAAGATTGGATTTAATCTTGTGTTTATCCATAAAGCAATTTGATCCAATGGTTGACATGAACCAAGACCACTTTATAGTAAGATTTTTGGATCACTTTGGAGACTGCTTTTTCCTTACGCATAAATAAAACCCAGACTCTTGGCCCATGGTCTTTATTTATCAATCTGAACATTCCTGTGCATTCAGAATTTTGAGTCTCGACTTTCTCCGTTTATTGGAAAAACGAGTAGAAAACTGTACCTGCTTCTTAAAATTTTACGGTTTCTGTTTTCCGTCGAATTTTAATTGGAGACTTTATATATCGGCGCAAGTTGGAAACTAGATTCAGAATATTTTTGGGAGCTAAGGAAATAAATTACAGTCGAGGAAAAAGTTTTAGCGATAATATTTGGAAACGGTTTACGACAGACGTTTATTGGTGAGATTTTCTATTTTTGAGATTTCCGTCCGTTAGCGAGGTGCGACTCGCCGAGAACAAACGCGATGAGCTGAGTGGCGTAAAGTGGATATTTTTTCAAAAAGCAATCATGACTAATTAGATCCAATGGTTAGGGTTTGATTAGAAAACTTTACACTATTTGATCCAATGGCCTAGATTTCACAAGAGTGGATGTAAATAGTAAGGAGGTTTATCTATTTGGTCATAGAAGCAAAAAAAAAATCACAAAACTCTTCCTTCCTCTCTTCACTCTCACGGCTCACTCACTCATTCACTCATCCATTCAAATTCCATTTTCTCATCTTATCAAGCTTGGATCATTAGCCTATTAAGGAATCACTTGCTCATTAAGGTAACTAACCTCTTCTCTTCCTTATTTATCCATGAAAACCTCTTGAATTTAGAGTTTCATGATTATGTTCTTGAGAGAAAAATCTTGAGAAGTTAGTTTTAATTAGTTTTGATTCCATAGTAGTGTTTAAGAGTGTTATGTAGGATATATTGGTGAAGCATGTAAGTGATTCTCATGGTGGTTTTAAATTTCACAAATTTTGGTGAAGGGTTTTGAAGAAAATTTCTTGAAATGATCATAACTCTGGGTGTGTTGTATGATTTTGGTTTTTGAAGTTAGTTTCAAGCTTTGTGACAAATTGGATTGGTGAATATGAAATTAGTTTCGAAAAATGAGAAAAAAATTATTCTCGTGTTCTTGAGCGACTCGAAGAACACAATTCAGAAAAAATTTATTTCGAGCTTCAAAAAGAGTCGGGTATACGATCGAATATCGTTACGAGCTAACACATGTGGGCTAGGGTTTCAAATGAAAAAAAATGTGTAGGGTTGCCTTTTTGCCTCATTTGGCCGTGGCACACATATAGGGTTCGAGGAATCGAATTTCGAAAATTGTTTAGAGGCAAATAGCTTCCCATGATCATTGTTTAATTGTTTGATTGGTTATGGGATGTTTTGAAAAGAAAATGATCATTTGCCTTAAGAAAAACCTTATTTGAGATTTCTCGAAAATTTGCGATTCAACTCTATAATTTCTAAATCGTTTTGATAAGTGTTAGTTAGGTATTATGGGATATTACCATGCATTTAGAAGTGAAAAATTTTGTGTGGAGGGGTGCTTTTTGAAAAATTGGCCGTGGCCTTTCCTTGTGTGGGGGAAGAAATTCCAAAATTTTTCTAAGTCCACAATTGTGTGAAAATTTTGTGTGTGTTGGATAATCTTAGTTTTGAAGAAAAATGAGTATAGGAAAGGTTGTTAGGAAGAAAAAAATGCGTAACTTGTAACGCAAGAAAACTTCGATTTTTCATAAAAATATTTTTGAAAAGTTTTAGTTGTGTTTCAAATGGTCTTGTGGTGTGTGAAACAAGTCCTTGAAGTGGAAAAATCCAAAATGGTTTTAGTTTATGATTTGAAAACAAAATGATTTTCGTGGTGTAAAAATAGTACAATTAACTTCGTGAATTTTTGAACACTATGAGAATAACCTGAAATCATTGAGGGATAGCTTTAGAAAGTACCTTAGACCCCTCTGGAGCTTTGAGAGCAAGTTTCGTTTCGATAGGATAAACGAGGAATATTTTATTGATTGTACGCTGCTTAACTTTTAGGTAGCGCGTATCGTAGATTTGACGAGAAAAAGTAACGGAAGCTTGCTAAGGTAAGGGCTCCACTTTATTTCCGTCTTTTAAAACGGTTTGACATGCTTGGTTTTGCTGTTTATGCAATTGTTGGTGTGTTTGGCATGTCTTTGTGATGTATTCTCGTGATGAGAAAGTGTTTACAATACGTGCGTTGAAATACATATGATTAGATATATATGTATGTTTGTGTGGGTTGTACATATGATTGTGACAATATATGTACGTGTTGCATTAGCATAGATTTGAAGATCGTATGTTCATGCATTGTTAGTAAGTAGTTGCGAGAGGGGACTACGGGGTGTGACTGACAGAGATTGGGTCCACTGGTGTTTATTTTAGTGGGCATAATACGTAGTGTCCGTGATGGGCTACGGGGTGTGATTGACAGAGATTGGGTCCACTCTAATCTTCGTAGTGTCCGTGATGGGCTACGGGATTTTATTGATGTTTCACGGTGTTTATGTGGTTTATAATACGTAGTGTCCGTGATGGGCTACGGGGTGTGATTGACAGAGATTGGGTCCACTCTAATCTTCGTAGTGTCCGAGATGGGCTACGGGATTTTATTATTGTTCTACGGTGTTTTATCAGGTTTCGTAGTGACCGTGATGGGCTACGGGTTTTGTATTGGTTTGTTAGTTGGGGTTGAACCTACGACTCTCTGCGGAGAGGTTAAATTCCGGAATTCATGCATGTGAAAAAGACCCAGCTAGGGTGATCACAATCATTTAGAGTCTGCATTGATAGGTTTGGTGTGCATTATAAATATGAACCCGTTGGTGGGAATGACTATGTGTTTAAAGAGCTTTCTATGTTGGTATTTGTATATTTGGTAATTGTATCCTCTCTCGCACCGGTTATATATACACATACTTTTTATTTTGTGGTGACCCTTTCTTTCATTTGCGGGCTCATCCCACCCAGATGATGGGTTAGGTCGTGGTGACGACTGTGGCTGTTCCAGGCCCCAGTGAGCGGCTGGAGTTTTAGTTTAGTTAGACTATGCGCCGGTGTGTTTTGTGCACCGTGCTTTTTGGTTAGCATAGGGTTTCTAACTTTGTTTTGTTGTAAGTATTTGTATACTTAGACTTGGACTGTAATTATTCAGGAATACACTTTGCTTGTCGAAGCACCTTATGGTAATGAGTTCTTTTGCATATTTGAATGCCGGCTCATTGTAAAATATGGAAGAACAATTGTGAGACAAGTGTTCAAGTTTCAGATATACCTAAGCCATGTGAGGATTTGAGCCAAATATTTCCAAACGGTATTACCACTTTCTTTCGAATTACTATGAGAGTACCGTGCACTTGTTTATTTTCTAGAACTTGCTCTAATTCTCTGCTGACTAGTTGATTTGATATATACGCATTGAGGCAATTGTTTGTTATAACTCAGAGCCTTTTCAAGCCACCCTTTATATATTATTATCCTTTGCTAGCCAAATTTGAGCCGTAAAAAAAATTATTATCCCTTTTGTTTCGGTGACAAACCACGATACAAGCCTATAGACCAGAAAAACAATGATTTACCCTCTTTGGAGTTAGGTAATAGTTCTCAAGTCTTGGCAACAAAATAAGTTTGGGGTTGCTCATGGAACTAGCAACGTTTAAGTTTGGGGTGGGTATACAGAGAACTATCACTACAAAAAGAAAAAAATAATAATAAAAGAGACGGGAAAACATCAAAAATTCCCTAAAAAAATAGTCTCTTAAAAAAAATGAAAAAGAAAGAGCAAAAGAGCAAAAGAGCAAAAAAGAGCCAAAGGGCAAAGATAGTGATAGAAAAGAACCATACAAAGACACATCCGGTTCTTATTCTCCGATACCAATACAAAAAAGGCACCCTAAGGAATAAGGTTGCGTACACAAAAAGGAACCAAAGTAGAACTTAACTCCAATGTTTAGCCTACTATTCCCAAAAATGTCCTACCTTGACCTAAGCCACGTTATAACCCTGAAAAGACCTCCAATAATGCATGTATATTGAATTTTGACTGGTTGCTTAGAGTTCTTGCAAGCCTATGGTAAAATGGCAGGTTGTACGATGATTGAGAGATAACCCTTTCAATTATGAGCGAAAAATACAAATGTGAGAGAGAGAAAAAGTTGAACACGGACTCTTGCAAGCATTTGTCTGACTTGCTACTATTGACGTCTCTTGAGCCCAAGTGTTGACTGAGCATGATCGCTGAGGTGAAGTTCAGTGGTTCCATTGCTGACAAATACATAAGGTCGTGAAATTCCTGTCATCTATATCTGCTTGTTGTTTCACTGACGATTTTGCTTGGCAGGCATGTTACTTGAGGACAAGCAACTGTTTAAGTTTGGGGTTGTGATGACAGTAATTTATGTGATGTTTTTAGTATTATTTATTGTTAGTTTAGTATTAGTTTTAGACCAATTACAAGGCAAAAACCTAAAAAGTGAAGTTACTTGTCCAAGAAGTTAAGAATTGAAGAAAGTGCATAAAAAGAGGCTAAAAGGAAGAAAATGCGCAACTTTCAGTCTGCGGACCATAACTTGAGCTACGAGTATCGGAATGAGGTCCGTGACCATGCGTTGGAAAGCTAAGACAAAAATCTACAACTTTCGTGTTGAAGCAAAAACGTAATTTTGCAGTCTCATCACAGTACGATGGCATTCATCGCAGTACGATGGAGCTGCTTGTTGGCCTAGATAGCACAAATTATATTTTTGAAGTAAATCTGTCCATCGTACAACGATGACATGTATCGTGGTACGATGGCATAACTTGGTGGCTAAGTCAGCTTAGAAATTAAGCAACTAAATCCTATGGCCATCGTGCCACGATGGGATCCATCGCGCCACGATGAGCCTTGCTGCCCAAGTCATAAAAACTATAAATAGAGCCTCCCTCCTTCACAATTATTCATTCAGAAATTTAGAGAACTATTTCTCTATAAGGAGCAAAAGAGGAGGAGCTCTAGGGAAGGAACTTTCCCCCTTCAACGGGAAAGGTAACTTCCTCCGCAAGGTAGCAAGGTTATTGGTATGCATATATTTAATTCTTGTAATTTAATTATGTCTATTAGTAGCTAAACTCCTTTAGGTTAGGTGGATAAGATGAACTCCCTTAGGAATGCTGGAATCATATAAATTGGTACTAAGTTCATATAATTTTCTATTCAGTTTTATTTATTCTTTTGTCTATGTTTTAATTACGTAACCCGATTGATAGCTACAATTAGGGAACGCTTTTAGGGATGGTGATATCTAGCATTGCGCCTAGGGTCAGGGTTTATCACTTGCCGGCAGCTAACCTCAATAGGGTTAGTGATATTTAATATTGTGCCTCAAGGTTAGGATTACCCAAGGCTCGGAAACTAACCTATAGGGTTAGTGATCTAGTATTGTGCCTCAAAACCGGCAGCCAACCCCGATCAATAGATGATAGCTTAACAAGTTAAGGGTAAAAGAACTAATGAAACCATGCTTAATTGACTACACATTTAGAGTCTAATCACTAGGTTAGGGACGTGACAACGTGGCTAACACGGGTTCCCTGTCTAATAATTGAGATTCTCTATACTCGTAATTAGGGTAATTATCGTACGCGGTTATTACTAATTATATTAGTTCACCAATAATAAAAAGGATTAGTCAACGATATAGCACCAACTACCCAACAGGAATAAGGGAGGGAGTCCAACTACTTAACCTATCTTCTTAAATTGTCTTTCTTTCTAGTCATATTCTCTGTTTCTTGAATCTAAAATTATCCCAACTTATAAAGCGGAGGCAATCTCAACAAATCCTAGAATAAGCTTAGTAACCGAGGCGCTGTCCTTGTGGATACGAACTCATTCTACTCAGTAGAGTGTGAATTATTACTCGACGACGACTGGTACACTTGCCAGACCGTAGTCAGCTTGCAAGAATTCTAAGCAACCAGTTAGAATTTAATAATACATGCATTTTTAGAGGTCTTTTCAGGGTTATAACGTGGCTTAGGTAAAGGTGGGACATTTTTGGGATAAGTAGGCTAAACTTGGAGTTAAGTTCTACTTTGTTTCCTTTTTGAGTACGCAACCTTATTCCTTAGGGTGCCTATTTGTGTGTTGGTATCAGAGATTAAGAACCGGATGTGTCTTTGTGTGGTTCTTTTCTATCACTATTTTTGCGCTTTGGCTCTTTTCTTTTGCCTTTTGGCTTTTTCTTTTTGTGAAGATACTATTTTTTTAGGGATTTTTTGTTGTTTTCCCGTCTCTTTTTCATTCATTTTTTTTTCTTTTGTAGTGATAGTTCTCTGTACACCCACCCCAAACTTAGAATGTTGCTAGTTCCATGAGCAACCCAAAACTTTCTTGTTGCCAAGACTAGAGAACTATTCTCTACCTAACTCCAAGGAGGGTAAATCATTGTTTTTCTGGTCTATAGGCTTATAACGTGGTTTGTCACCGAAACAAAAGGGATAATTATTTTTTACGGCTCAAAATTGGCTAGCAAAGGATATAATAATAATAAAGGATGGCTTGAATGGCTCTGGGTTATAACAAACAATTGCCTCAATGCATATAAATTAAATTTACTAGTCAGCAGAGAATTAGAGCAAGTTCTAGAAAATAAACAAGTGCACGGTACTCTCATAGTAGATTTGAAAGAAATTGGTGATACGGTGGAAATATTTGGCTCAAATCCTCACATGGCTTAAGTATCTGAAGGTATGAACATTTATCTCGCAGACACCAGCTTCATCACTCGTCTCATTGTCTCCCGAACTTTCGCACTTCGGAGCAATCACCTTTGGTATTTGTGTGAAGGCGTGAAATTCGGATCATCAACATTCATAACTTACTTCGCTGCAATCTTACCTATAATAGTTTCTCATGCACAAGATAATAAACAACAAACAGTTATTTAATTTTTTCATAAGTTTTGAAGGCTGTTTAGAGATGAAAGATGACATGTTGGAATTCATTAGTATACTTTATTGAATTGAAAAAACAATACTGAAAAGAAATTACTGAAATGGAAAATACTAAATAAAAATACTGAAACGAAATACTTATCCTTGGGTTGCCTCCCAAGCAGCGCTTGTTTAGCCTCTCATTAGCTTGAGGCATTTCCTCCATTACAAAGGATAGATTCGCATGTCTCTCTCTTCTGCAGGAGCTTTCGCCTTAGCTCCTCCCTTCTTGTTGCTCTTTCCATACTTCTCTAGGTTCTGTTGTTCCTTGAAGGTAGCAAAACAGAGTTGTCCATCATCTTCTGAAGATGCTGTTTTTATGATGGACTTCCCCTTGCTTTCTGGTGGATGTTCCTTCTTTTCTTCCTTTTGAGCTCTGACCCAGTTGTTCTTCTTTCTTTCAGTAGCAGGCTTCTTCAGAGGTGGCGTATTAACCCCAAACTTAGATTTTCTGGCCACTTTTCGGTTTCTTCCCCATGCTTTGACCCACGGTGACTGGATATCCACTTCAATAGTTAGCCTCTTTAATTTATCAGTTAGCCCCTCGGGTACCTCCTCTTCCTGAGCTGACTCTACCTGTAGCTGCGCCATTTCATTCTCCAGCTCCTCTATCTCTCTCCTCACATGTACTTCTTGAGCTGAAGTCGGTGGTGTAGCTTCTTCCTCCTTCCACTCGAGCTTGTAGCATTCTTCCTTCTTGGTCCTAGAAGCTTTGATGGTCCTTACCTCATCTCCACTCCTTATAGCTATCTCAGCAAATTCCACATTAATGAGTGCCCTACTGGTTGCTAAGAATGGTCTTCCTAGAATGATAGGATGGTCTTTGTCTTCTTCGATATCCAGGATCATGAAGTCTGCTGGAAATACCAGGTCTTCGACTTTCACCAAGACATCTTCTACTGTGCCTGATGAGTGAATGGTTGACTGATTAGCTAATACAAGTTCCCGTGCTGTACCTGCAGTTGGTGTTGTGAGTTTAAACTTGTCTGCTAGAGATAATGGCATTACATTCACACTTAGCCCACATCACATAAAGCTTTGACTTCTGCTTCTCCAATCTGACAGAGTATGGTGACGCTTCCATGATCTGTCTTCTTGAGTGGTAGTCGTAGTTTTGTTGCTAGGCTTAATGTGTATTCTTCCAGCTCACTTATGAACTCGTCATAAGCTTCTTCTAATGTCATCTCAAGCGTTTTGAACCACTCTTCGAACTCTTTTAGCTCCTCTTCATTGTATTCGCGCCCTGACTTCTGACTTTTCAGAGCTTTGCACTCCTCCTTTGGATTGTCCACCATGTTACCTGCAATATTTTTTGAAACATGAGTGCTTACCAGTTTTGAGAGTTGACCAATTTGGGTTTCAAGACTTTTTATCGTCCCCCCTAGTTGGCTACTGTAGTTTGGATGTTTTCAAACTTTTTCTTGCTCATGTTAGCAAACTTATTGAGTAACTCTTCCAACGGAGATGGCTTTCTGGGTTGAGGTGTAGCTTGAGCTTGGTTTCCTGTCTGGTCCCAGCGTAGATTTGGGTGTGACTACGGTCTGGCAAGTGTACCAGTCTGTCGTCGAGTAATAATTCACACTCTACTGAGTAGAATGAGTTCGTATCCACAGGGATCGTTATTTAAGTTCGTATAGTTTGCATTCGCTTTGGGTTTTGAAAAAAGGTTTTATAAAAAGGAAGCGTAATGCCTGCATAAATAAATAATAGATTCAGAAACATAGAGGATAGGTATGGTGGTTGGACTCCCTTCTTCATATTTGGCATGAACGGTGTATAACATAGAGGATAGGTATGGTGGTTGGACTCCCTTCTCCAAATATTCATAGGGGAGTTCATCTTCTCCACCACAACCTAAGGCATCTAATATAAAGACTACATATTTAAATTACAAAAGAAATCATAACCTAAATACAAAAGCCTAAAGAAAACATACCTTGCTGAGTTAGTTTTCCCGTAAGGGGAGAAAACTATGCCCTTAGAGCTCCTCTGAACACCTCCTTTATAGTAGAGAGTGTTCTACTATTTCTGAATGAAAAATAATGAGGAATTGGAGCTCTATTTATAGTTTTCGTAATGGGCCTCAGCAAGCCATCGTGCTGCGATAGGTCCATCGCAGCACGATGGGAAGATACAGTTCAAAATTATAACGGATCCTGTGCATTTCATCAGCTTGGTCGCCAAGTAATGTCATCAGCTTTTCTCTGTTGATTCCTTGGCCAACAAGTAGCTTCCATCGTGCTACGATGATCAGCACATTTTCTTCACTTTTTGGGCTTTTTCTTGTCTTTGTGCATCTTGGACTTGGTCTTGATGCTTTTCCTTGATTCTGTAGGTTTTTCTTCGTATTTGGGTCTGTCTTGGTCATTTTACTACAAAAAATAATACTAAAAATACCATAGAAATTCCTGTCATCACAACCCCAAACTGAAACTGTTGCTTTTCCTCAAGTAACATGCTGTCAGACAAGTTCCTTAGAGAAATAAGAGATAAATAAAGGTCATAGGAATTTCACAACCCTGCACTTCAGCAATGGTACCGCTGATTCTTACCGCCGCGATCATGCCCAATCCTGCGAGGCTCAAGAGACGTTGATAGTAGCAAATCAGACAAATGTCTGCAAGAGTCGATGTTCAACCTTTTCTCTCTCTCGCATTTGTATTTTTCGCTCATAATTGAAAGGGTTATCTCTCAATCATCGTACAACCTGCCATTTTACCATAGGCTTGCAAGAACTCTAAGCAACCAGTCAAAATTTAATATACATGCATTTTTAGAGGTCTTTTCAGGGTTATAACGTGGCTAGGGTCAAGGTAGGACATTTTTGGGATAAGTAGGCTAAACATTGGAGTTAAGTTCTACTTTGTTTCCTTTTTGTGTACGCAACCTTATTCCTTACGGTGCCTTTTTGTGTTGGTGTCAGAGATTAAGAACCGGATGTGTCTTTGTATGGTTCTTTTCTATCACTATTTTTGCCCTTTGGCTCTTTCTTTTTCCTTTTGGTTTTTTTTTTTGAAGAGACTATTTTTTTAGGGAATTTTTGATGTTTTCCCGTCTCTTTTTCAGTTTTTTTTTTCTTTTTGTAGTGATAGTTCTCTGTATACCCACCCCAAACTTAGATGTTGTTAGTTCCGTGAGCAACCCCAAACTTTGTTGTTGCCAAGACTTTTGAGAACTATTACATAACTCCAAAAAGGGTAAATCATTGTTTTTCCTGGTCTATAGGCTTATAATGTAGTTTGTCACCGAAACAAAAGGGATAATTATTTTTTTACGGCTCAAAATTGGTTAGCAAAGGATAAAATAATAATAAAGGTGGCTTGAAAAGGCTCTGGGTTATAACAAACAATTGCCTCAATGCATATAATATCAAATCAACTAGTCAGCAGAGAATTAGAGCAAGTTCTAGATAATAAACAAGTGCACGGTACTCTCATAGTAAATCGAAAGAAAGTGGTAATACCGTTTGGAAATATTTGGCTCAAATCCTCGCATGGCTTAGGTATCTGAAGGATGAACATTTATCTCACAGACACCAGCTTCTTCACTCGTCTAATTGTCTCCCGAACTTCGCACTTCGGAGCAATCACCTTTGGTATTTGTGTGATGGCGTGAAATTCGGATCATCAACATTCATAACTTACTTCGCTGCAATCTTACCTATAACAGTTTCTTATGCACAAGATAATAAACAACAAACAGTTATTTAATTTTTTCATAAGTTTTGAAGGCTGTTTAGAGATGAAAGATGACATGCTGGAATTCATTAGTATACTTTATTGAATTGAAAAAACAATACTGAAAAGAAATTACTTAAATGGAAAATACTGAAATAAAAATACTGAAATGAAATACCTATCCTTGGGTTGCCTCCCAAGCAGCGCTTGTTTAGCCTCTCATTAGCTTGAGACATTTCCTCCATTACAGAGGATAGGTTCGCATGTCTCTCTCTTCTGTAGGAGCTTTCGCCTTAGCTCCTCCCTTCTTGTTGTTCTTTCCATACTTCTCTGGGTCCTGTTGTTCTTTGAAGGTAGCAAAACAGAGTCGTCCATCATCTTCTGAAGGTGATGTTTTTATGATGGACTTCCCCTTGCTCTCTGGTGGATGTTCCTTCTTTTCTTCCTTTGGAGCTTTGACCCAGTTGTTCTTCTTTCTTCCAGCAGCAGGCTTCTTCAGAGGTGGCGTATTAACCCCAAACTTAGATTTTCTGGCCACCTTTCGGTTTCTTCCGCATGCTTTGACCCATGGTGATCGGATATCCACTTCAATAGTTAGCCGCTTCAATTTGTCAGTGAGTCCTTCGGGTACCTCCTCTTCCTGAGCTGTCTCTATCTTTAGCTGCGCCAGTTCATTCTCCAGCTCCTCTATCTCTATCTTCACCTGTACTTCTTGAACTGGAGTCGATGGTGTAGCTTTTTCCTGTTTCCGCTCAAGCATGTAGCAGTCTACCCTCCCGGTTCTGGAAGCTTTGATTGTTCTTTCCGCCTCTCCACTCCTTATAGTCAACTCAGCGAGCTCCACATTAATGAGTGCCCAGCTAGTTGCTAGGAATGGTCTTCCAAGAATGATCGGATGTTCTTCATCTTCTTGGATATCCAGGATCATGAAGTCTGCTGTAAATACCAGGTCTTCGACTTTCACCAAGACATCCTCGATTGTACCTACTGAGTGAATTGTTGATTGGTTAGCTAAAACAAGTTCCCGTTCTGTACCTGCAGTTGTTTTTGTGAGCTTAAACTTCTCTGCCAGAGATAATGGCATTACGTTCACACTTGAGCCCACATCACTTAGTGCTCGGACTTCTGCCCCTTCAATTTGACAGAGTATGGTGACGCTTCCAGGATCTGTCTTCTTGATTGGCAGTCGTGGTAACCATAGGCTTTCCCTGTATTCTTCCAACTCTCTCATGAACTCGTCATAAGCTTCTTCTAATGTCATCCCGAACAGTTTGAACCATTCTTCGTAGTCTTTTACCTGTTCTTCTCTCTGCTCGTGCTCTGATTTCTGATCTTTGAGCATTTTGCACTCCTCATTTGGATTGTCCACCGTGTTACCTGCAATATCTTTAGAAACATGAGTGCTTACCAGTTTTGAGAGTTGACCAATCTGGGTTTCAAGACTTTTGATCGTCGCCCCCTGGTTGGTTACCGTTGTCTGGATATTTTCAAAGTTCGTCTTGCTCATGTTAGCAAACTTATTGAGTAACTCTTCCAACGGAGATGGCTTTCTAGGTTGAGGTGCAGCTTGAGCTTGGTTCCCTGTCTGGTCCCAGCGTAGATTTGGATGCTTGCTCCAACCTGGGTTGTAGCCATTTCCCATATACTTAGCCTGCTCTTCGCTCCCTCCTGGCAAACAATGCCCATTAGGGTGATCTTCTAGGCAGAAATCACAAACTCCTTCTACCTGTTTCACACTGTCTTCCTTCACTGCTTTCTCCTTTTCAACAAGTTGCCTCTTCAGTAACTCGATCTCTACTTTGTAGGCAATTTCCTGGTCTACCTTCAGAATTCCAGGTGTCTTCTCATTTCGATCATGGCTCATGTTGTATTCATTCTGGCACATTTGCTCAACCAGATCCTTAGTCTCTGCATAGGTCTTCACTTTGATAGACCCACCAGCTGAGGCATCTAGTATCATGCGATGCTGCATCTTCATACCAGCTGTGAATAGTTGCATCTGCTCCATTGCACTAATGATGTGGTCAGGACACCTTCTCATGAGCAGTTTGAAGCGTTCATAAGCCTCGCACAACGTCTCTGATTCATGCTGCTTGAAGCTTAGGATCTCAGACTTCCTCTTCTGGAATAGTGTATGAGTGAAGAATCTCTCCAGGAACTTATCTTCGAGCTCCTTCCATGTTGCAATTGATCCCCTTGGCAAACATTGAAGCCAATCTTTAGCTGGACCTGTAAGAGAAAAAGCAAACAAACGCAGCTTCTTCTGGTCCTCAGTAACATTTTCCGGCACCTTTTGGATCTGACATGTCTCTGTAAACTTTGACAGATGATCCCAAGGATCATTGTTGGTGCGCCCGTCGAACTGGTTCTCCCGCAATCTTGTCAGCACATTGCCTTTGATATCAAAATTGGCAGGGTTTGCAGGATGGAACCCTAGTGAGATCTGATCGTTGTCAGTCCTCTTGCAGTAGTCTCCCATTGTGATTTTCTGTTCGTCCCCCATGGCTTTGGTGGTAGGCTCTTTGAGATTACTGGACTTTGCTCGCTTTTGTGCTTGCCTCCTTTCCCTAAATGTTCTTTCTGGTTCAGGGTCGTACTCAAAATCCAGGTTACCTGTTATCAAACACAACAAATGAATACCTTAGTAGCATTGGAAAAGGTAATGTTTGAAACTTTACATTTTTTTTGGTTTGTCTCATGTGTCTTTGTCACTATGAAAATTCCCAGGTAAGTGAGGTGGATCACAACGGATCGCTTAAATACCAAGACTTTGCTTTAGCCAGAATTTTCACAGATCAAAATTCACAATCATCAACAAGATTTTTTTTTATTTTTTAATTTTTTTTTGTATTTTTTGAAATTTTTTGACAACTTAAATAAATCTATCGACGCTTTATAGACACAATCCCCGGCAACGGCGCCAAAAACTTGACTACGGTCTGGCAAGTGTACCAGTCTGTCGTCGAGTAATAATTCACACTCTACTGAGTAGAATGAGTTCGTATCCACAGGGATCGTGCCAAAGCTTCGTTAGCGTTATTTAAGCTGTTGGGTTTTGCATTCGCTTTGGGTTTTGAAAAAAGGTTTTATAAAAAGGAAGCGTAATGCTTGCATAAATAAATAAATAATAGATTCAGAAACATAGAGGATAGGTATGGTGGTTGGACTCCCTCCCTTCTTCATATTTGGCATGAACGGTGTATAACATAGTTACTCAGATTATTGTTCGGCGGTGACTTTTCCTTTTTTGTAGTAACACCTTACTGTTACACTATGTATATTAAAGTTTCCCTACGTTAATGACTAAGGTACCTACGAGAGCCTAACCTCGATGTGTCACATACCCTAATTACTAAGTGAGTTGTTTATTACACAAGCATTATTACCTTCACCCATCCAATGCCTCTAGATCCTAGTATCGGGCTATTCATCTTCTAAGTGATCAGTTCACACCTAGTGCATGATTCCTCCTCTAACCACTCAGTTCGCGACTAGTTCAGGACGTTACCGTCTCTATACACCTAGCATTATTTACTACTAGTTCCGGACCATATCAAGTTAATACCCAATATCAATTCTATTAGCGCTCCCGCTTATCCGGCCAGATTACGAGATACGTCGTTAAAGTGCAAGAAAGTAAATAACAAACATAATACTGAATAATGATTTATTATAACTTTGACTCAATCACAGACTCCAAATATTCATAGGGGAGTTCATCTTCTCCACCACAACCTAAGGCATCTAATATAAAGACTACATATTTAAATTACAAAAGAAATCATAACCTAAATATAAAAGCCTAAAGAAAACATACCTTGCTGAGTTAGTTTTACCGTAAGGGGAGAAAACTATGCCCTTAGAGCTCCTCTGAACACCTCCTTTATAGTAGAGAGTGTTCTACTATTTCTGAATGAAAAACAATGAGGAATTGGAGCTCTATTTATAGTTTTCGTAATGGGCCTCAGCAAGCCATCGTGCTGCGATAGGTCCATCGCAGCACGATGCGAAGATACAATTCAAAATTATAACTGATCCTGTGCATTTCATCAGCTTGGTCGCCAAGTAATGTCATCGTACCACGATGAGGGGCATCGTAGCACGATGAGCAGATTTTCTTCAGATTTTCTCTGTTGATTCCTTGGCCAACAAGTAGCTTACATCGTGGCACGATGGAAGCCATCGTGCTACGATGATCAACACATTTTCTTCACCTTTTGGGCTTTTTCTTGTCTTTTTGCATCTTGGACTTGGTCTTGACGCTTTTCCTTGATTCTGTAGGTTTTTCTTCGTATTTGGGTCTGTCTTGGTCATTTTACTACTAAAACTTGAAATTCCTGGCACGCTATGCACAATGTGCAACACGATGCTCTAAGCACTGTGACAGTTCTAGCACGTAATAATGCAAAAACAAGTAAAGGAAAACAAATAAAGAAGACAAGGTATTTGTTAACCCAGTTCGGCGAACCTACGTCTGGGGGATACCAATCTAGGAAGGAATATCACTATAATAGCCATAGTTCTAAGTTCTCAGCAAACGCCCCGTTTACAACTTACAACCTAGGCACTACCAATGACTCTTCAACCTAGGAACTCCTAGATCAGAGATCCCATCTCACTCCCTTACAACCTTACAGACAGCAAGGATTTCAATAACACAAATCAAAAATGTTTTGGAGACACACTCCTAAAACTACACACTCGTACCTAGAGGCTTAGATTGTTATAACACCAAAAGTCCTAACTCCGTACTTCAAAGCTTAGGAGAGGATCACACACAGTACAACTCAATACACACAGTCCTAAGCTTGCATCAATGAGACACAAGAAAGGCTCACAAATAACACACACGCAAAACCTAGAATTCTAGACACAATCACAATACGGCGTGAACAACTAGTCTGAATTAGGGTTTGCATATTCCTTAAATACTTCAGCCAATTCTTCCTTGATATAGAAATAGCATGGGCTTGATTTGTTTGACCCAAGCAATAACTCCACATTAATTAAAATAGATTCTCTACAAATATATTCTTCAAGGAGATTCTCTTCAGAAATATTCTTGACAAGGATCTGAAGCATTAAATAATATTCCTCATAATTAATCTGATTAAAAGCGAGAGAAACCAAACATTCCATAAATAGAACATGTCATGAACACTCCTCGTGAGATGTCATGATGCTTAAGGCATCCTGTCGCTCATCCTGCTACAAGGTTTATTTTTCCAAAAATGCAGCCAATACCAAAGACTTAACAAACTCCCCCTTTGGCAAATTTTTGGCTAAAACAAATTATGACCATACAGATACTACTTAAACAGATACTTCAACTACATTTCTTTTTCTCAACATAAACACACAAGCATAAAGATCCTTCATGGAGAATAGTAGAAAAGAATAAGATGTATCTTTTTAAGATTATCAGAGAGGCATGCAACAGCGGAACACAAAATAACTACTTTGCCTTAAATGGTCAGGAAAATAAACATTGATAGGATGTGGAATAGAATGCTTCAGCATTTCACAAATCTACTCCCCCTGCACACATGCATAGGATGTTGGAGCATCGTATCCAACATCTCCCCCTGCATAACACAAATCAGCTCCCCCTCAACACCTGCATATATCAGATCACAGCCACACAACTACATACTTCATTCAAGCTACACTACTAGCTACACTACAGACATACTATACCCAGAGCATGTGCAGATAACCAACCAGTATACTAATCAGATCATAATCAAAACATACCAAATTTACTCCCCCTTTTTGCCACAAATTTGACAGACTAGCAGTATAGAGAGTTAAGAAGTACAGAGATTATTACAAACCATCAGAATTAAAGTAGTCTATGCCCATAATCAACAAAACAGAACAGAAACAGCTTACCAAGCACAAATTAGGGCAGCATAAGAATACAACAATCAAAAAGAAGTGCTGGACTCAGTCACCTCCAGCTCCTCTGTATCACCTCCAGCTTCACCATCATCATTCACAGCTGCATCACCATCAGCAACATCAACACCATCACCAGCATCATTAACACCTGCATTCTCAGCAGCCAAACCCTCTTCCTCAGCTTCCTCTTGCTTTAGAGCTGAAATAACCTTCTCAAGTTCTTTCTTTTGCTCATCTAGAGCTCTAACAACAGCTTCCATTGAGATGATCATAGTTTTTCTGTTCATGGAGGAAGAAGCAACTTTCCCTGGAGAAGCTACTTTCTTAGAAGGTACCATTATATCAGCAGCATGTTTACCCTCAAACAATTTATAGGAGAGGGTCATGGGAGATTCTCTCTTACATGGCTCATCCTCAGGAAGTAGAATGTTAGGGTGTTGATTGAAGATAATACCACAGATAAGTGATGGAAAGGCAATGACAAGTTTCACAGCCCAAGATTTACCATGTAGTATAATTTGGTCAAAAATGAGGGATCCAAAATCAGCATCAGTACCAGTTTCAATAGCATAAATAAACCTAGCCAACCCAGTTGCTATAGTAGAAGAGTGGGTAGTGGGAACCCAATTAATAGCACCTATTCTATTTAGTATAGCATACTTCACAGATAACATTACAGAAGGAACCTTACCTTTTAGAGGCCACATCTTGACCTGGTTTGCAGTGATAGTTTTGCAAACTTGGTTATTAGTTGGTTCCACTTCATGGTAGCCATCCTCCTTTCTTCCTAGAAATTTGTTTATAACAGCAGGTGAGAACTCCACACATTTGCCTCTAACAAACACCTTGTGATACTCTTTGCTGAGAGGGTTGTTACAGTCTTCAACAATGTTTACAATGAATTCCTTCACTAGCTTTTCATAACACTTCCCTAACCCACTCACAGTCTTCATCAAACCAGCTTTTCTTATCAAATCAATCACATCTTTGCACTCTAGAGCTTCATCAGATAGTTCTCTCCAGAGCCAATCTTCTATGGTAAACAAACTTCCACTTAGCAGCACTGTCAATAAAATGGAATGACACATTGTCCATTGGCACATCAGGAACATTGGGTGGAATGGATCTCCCACCAACTCTTCTCTTAGCAGACACAATGCTTGGAGCATCCTCTTCAACATCTGCACTAGATGCAGCAACAACAGTTTTCCTCTTCTTTGGAGTCCTTTTCTTGGGAGAGGTAGTGATGCTTGGAGCATCTTCTTCAGCATCATAATCTGAGTCACTCAAACTGATGAATTTTCTTTTGGGTGATTGTTTCTTTTGTTGAGCAGGGATCTCAACTCTGCTAGATCTTCTCACAGGACCAACCATCTTTTTCTTTGCAGATTTTGTAGCGTCAGCTGCTACCTTCTTTTTCTTTGTTGACTTAGTTGCTTCAGCTGCAATCTTAGTCTCTTTTCCCTTTCTTTCTCTTAATCTGCTACTCACACCAGTTTTACCACTCCTTTTCTTAGGGTCAGCAACAGTCTTCACAATAGTCACATCTTCATCAACTAACATAGCATTGTCAGTGTCTACATCATCAGTAACATCCTTCTCTTGTTGCATGGAAGAATCTGCAACCACATTAGTATCTTTTTCAACAATATCATCTTCAACACTCAAATCATGCTGAGATTGATCTTGTGCCAAGGATGTTGGAGCATCCGGCATAGCATTAGCACTTGGAACAGAGTTGGCGAGGGATTTAAGTGTATCCTTAGCATCCTTCAAGTTTAACTGATCTTCATCGACTCCATCATCACTAGGAGTGTCAGGAGCAGTATTCTTCATCTTCTCGGAATCCACACCAATTTCCCCCTTTTCACAATTTAGGGATTTTGGAGAAATTTCTTCAGCAGTCTCGATTTCAACATTTGGAGTAGTTGTTGCAGCATCAGATGCAACATTCGCACTCGCAGACCCTTGATTATCAAGATAGAGTTCTTGCATGTTGAAGTTAGAAGAGTATCTGGATTTGGGTTTTTGCGATTTGGGTTTCTTGGTTGTGTTGGCTTTGGATTTCTTTTTGGATTTTGGTTTAGGCGAAGGGGAAGGCTTAGTGGTTGAGTTTTTGGGAAGGTTGAGAGCGGAGGCAAAAGATGGATGAACCATGATGAGTGGGACGGCGTTATTGATGATGTCAGAAGGTTGGGGGTTAGGTACAATGATTTTTGGCGATGAGGTTTGGTTTGAAGATGAGTTTGATGGTGAGTTTTGGTTGGATGAATGAGACATTGTCGTGGTGACGGTTTCGAAAAAATAGGATTTGCAGAGAGAACGAGTTTTGGGTTTGATGAAGGCGTTTGAGGTAGAAGTTGAGAAGTTGTAAGTGTGAGTAAGTTTATTTGGGAAGAAACTATTTTGAAAAGATTTGAAATAAAAGTAACCAACCATTGATAGTGGCGTGTTTGTTGGGAGGTTGAGACCATGATTACCTAGATCAACGTGCAGCACTTGATTAGGAAAGGAAAAAATAACTGCTGCACACCACACCACATTTAACGGTAATTGCTATAACTCCTCATAGAGACAAATTCCTAGCTTGCCCCTTAACTTCTCAAATTGAACTGCATCTAGTGCCTTAGTGAAAATATCTGCAACTTGTTCCTTTGTGCCTACATGTTCCAGAGTTACAACCTTGTTCTCAACAAGATCTCTTATGTAGTGATGACGGATGTCAATATGCTTTGTCTTGCTATGCTGAACTGGATTCTTTGAGATGTTTATGGCATTCATGTTGTCACAGTACAATGTTAGAGCATCCTGTTCAACATCGTATTCCTTCAGCATTTGTTTCATCCATACAAGTTCTAAGCAGCTACTCCCAGCTGCTATGTATTCTGCCTCGGCAGTAGATAGTGCCACACAATTCTGCTTTTTACTAAACCAAGATATTAAATTGTTTCCTAGGAAGAAGCAACCTCCTGAAGTACTCTTTCTATCATCTGCACTTCCATCCCAATCAGCATCACAGTATCCATATAGGGCAGAGTCTTCACAATGGGAGTACATTATTCCATAGTCACAGGTTACATTCTGGGGGATACCAATCTAGGAAGGAATATCACTATAATAGCCATAGTTCTAAGTTCTCAGCAAATGCCCCGTTTACAACTTACAACCTAGGCACTACCAATGACTCTTCAACCTAGGAACTCCTAGATCAGAGATCCCATCTCACTCCCTTACAACCTTACAGACAACAAGGATTTCAATAACACAAATCAAAAATGTTTTGGAGACACACTCCTAAAACTACACACTCGTACCTAGAGGCTTAGATTGTTATAACACCAAAAGTCCTAACTCTGTACTTCAAAGCTTAGGAGAGGATCACACACAGTACAACTCAATACACACAGTCCTAAGCTTGCATCAATGAGACACAAGAAAGGCTCACAAATAACACACACGCAAAACCTAGAATTCTAGACACAATCACAATACGGCGTGAACAACTAGTCTGAATTAGGGTTTGCATATTCCTTAAATACTTCAGCCAATTCTTCCTTGATACAGAAATAGCATGGGCTTGATTTGTTTGACCCAAGCAATAACTCCACATTAATTAAAATAGATTCTCTACAAATATATTCTTCAAGGAGATTCTCTTCAGAAATATTCTTGACAAGGATCTGAAGCATTAAATAATATTCCTCATAATTAATCTGATTAAAAGCGAGAGAAACCAAACATTCCATAAATAGAACATGTCATGAACACTCCTCGTGAGATGTCATGATGCTTAAGGCATCCTGTCGCTCATCCTGCTACAAGGTTTATTTTTCCAAAAATGCAGCCAATACCAAAGACTTAACAAACTCCCCCTTTGGCAAATTTTTGGCTAAAACAAATTATGACCATACAGATACTACTTAAACAGATACTTCAACTACATTTCTTTTTCTCAACATAAACACACAAGCATAAAGATCAGTAGAGGCTATCCTTCAAAACAGTTACCATACTACTCCTTCATGGAGAATAGTAGAAAAGAATAAGATGTATCTTTTTAAGATTATCAGAGAGGCATGCAACAGCGGAACACAAAATAACTACTTTGCCTTAAATGGTCAGGAAAATAAACATTGATAGGATGTGGAATAGAATGCTTCAGCATTTCACAAATCTACTCCCCCTGCACATATGCATAGGATGTTGGAGCATCGTATCCAACATCTCCCCCTGCATAACACAAATCAGCTCCCCCTCAACACCTGCATATATCAGATCACAGCCACACAACTACATACTCCATTCAAGCTACACTACTAGCTACACTACAGACATACTATACCCAGAGCATGTGCAGATAACCAACCAGTAGACTAATCAGATCATAATCAAAACATACCAAATTTACTCCCCCTTTTTGCCACAAATTTGACAGACTAGCAGTATAGAGAGTTAAGAAGTACAGAGATTATTACAAACCATCAGAATTAAAGTAGTTTATGCCCATAATCAACAAAACAGAACAGAAACAGCTTAACAAGCACAAATTAGGGCAGCATAAGAATACAACAATCAAAAAGAAGTGCTGGACTCAGTCACCTCCAGCTCCTCTGTATCACCTCCAGCTTCACCATCATCATTCACAGCTGCATCACCATCAGCAACATCAACACCATCACCAGCATCATTAACACCTGCATTCTCAGCAGCCAAACCCTCTTCCTCAGCTTCCTCTTGCTTTAGAGCTGAAATAACCTTCTCAAGTTCTTTCTTTTGCTCATCTAGAGCTCTAACAACAGCTTCCATTGAGATGATCATAGTTTTTCTGTTCATGGAGGAAGAAGCAACTTTCCCTGGAGAAGCTACTTTCTTAGAAGGTACCATTATATCAGCAGCATGTTTACCCTCAAACAATTTATAGGAGAGGGTCATGGGAGATTCTCTCTTACATGGCTCATCCTCAGGAAGTAGAATGTTAGGGTGTTGATTGAAGATAATACTACAGATAAGTGATGGAAAGGCAATGACAAGTTTCACAGCCCAAGATTTACCATGTAGTATAATTTGGTCAAAAATGAGGGATCCAAAATCAGCATCAGTACCAGTTCCAATAGCATAAATAAACCTAGCCAACCCAGTTGCTATAGTAGAAGAGTGGGTAGTGGGAACCCAATTAATAGCACCTATTCTATTTAGTATAGCATACTTCACAGATAACATTACAGAAGGAACCTTACCTTTTAGAGGCCACATCTTGACCTGGTTTGCAGTGATAGTTTTGCAAACTTGGTTATTAGTTGGTTCCACTTCATGGTAGCCATCCTCCTTTCTTCCTAGAAATTTGTTTATAACAGCTGGTGAGAACTCCACACATTTGCCTCTAACAAACACCTTGTGATACTCTTTGCTGAGAGGGTTGTTACAGTCTTCAGCAATGTTTACAATGAATTCCTTCACTAGCTTTTCATAACACTTCCCTAACCCACTCACAGTCTTCATCAAACCAGCTTTTCTTATCAAATCAATCACATCTTTGCACTCTAGAGCTTCATCAGATAGTTCTCTCCAGAGCCAATCTTCTATGGTAAACAAACTTCCACTTAGCAGCACTGTCAATAAAATGGAATGACACATTGTCCATTGGCACATCAGGAACATTGGGTGGAATGGATCTCCCACCAACTCTTCTCTTAGCAGACACGATGCTTGGAGCATCCTCTTCAACATCTGCACTAGATGCAGCAACAGCAGTTTTCTTCTTCTTTGGAGTCCTTTTCTTGGGAGAGGTAGTGATGCTTGGAGCATCTTCTTCAGCATCATAATCTGAGTCACTCAAACTGATGAATTTTCTTTTGGATGATTGTTTCTTTTGTTGAGCAGGGATCTCAACTCTGCTAGATCTTCTCACAGGACCAATCATCTTTTTCTTTGCAGATTTTGTAGCGTCAGCTGCTACCTTCTTTTTCTTTGTTGACTTAGTTGCTTCAGCTGCAATCTTAGTCTCTTTTCCCTTTCTTTCTCTTAATCTGCTACTCACACCAGTTTTACCACTCCTTTTCTTAGGGTCAGCAACAGTCTTCACAATAGTCACATCTTCATCAACTGACATAGCATTGTCAGTGTCTACATCATCAGTAACATCCTTCTCTTGTTGCATAGAAGAATCTGCAACCACATTAGTATCTTTTTCAACAATATCATCTTCAACACTCAAATCATGCTGAGATTGATCTTGTGCCAAGGATGTTGGAGCATCCGGCATAGCATTTGCACTTGGAACAGAGTTGGCGAGGGATTTAAGTGTATCCTTAGCATCCTTCAAGTTTAACTGATCTTCATCGACTCCATCATCACTAGGAGTGTCAGGAGCAGTATTCTTCATCTTCTTGGAATCCACACCAATTTCCCCCTTTTCACAATTTAGGGATTTTGGAGAAATTTCTTCAGCAGTCTCGATTTCAACATTTGGAGTAGTTGTTGCAGCATCAGATGCAACATTCGCACTCGCAGACCCTTGATTATCAAGATAGAGTTCTTGCATGTTGAAGTTAGAAGAGTATCTGGATTTGGGTTTTTGCGATTTGGGTTTCTTGGTTGTGTTGGCTTTGGATTTCTTTTTGGATTTTGGTTTAGGCGAAGGGGAAGGCTTAGTGGTTGAGTTTTTGGGAAGGTTGAGAGCGGAGGCAAAAGATGGATGAACCATGGTGAGTGGGACGGCGTTATTGATGATGTCAGAAGGTTGGGGGTTAGGTACAATGATTTTTGGCGTTGAGGTTTGGTTTGAAGATGAGTTTGATGGTGAGTTTTGGTTGGATGAATGAGACATTGTCGTGGTGACGGTTTCGAAAAAATAGGATTTGCAGAGAGAACGAGTTTTGGGTTTGATGAAGGCGTTTGAGGTAGCAGTTGAGAAGTTGTAAGTGTGAGTAAGTTTATTTGGGAAGAAACTATTTTGAAAAGATTTGAAATAAAAGTAACCAACCATTGATAGTGGCGTGTTTGTTGGGAGGTTGAGACCATGATTACCTAGATCAACGTGCAGCACTTGATTAGGAAAGGAAAAAATAACTGCTGCACACCACACCACATTTAACGGTAATTGCTATAACTCCTCATAGAGACAAATTCCTAGCTTGCCCCTTAACTTCTCAAATTGAACTGCATCTAGTGCCTTAGTGAAAATATCTGCAACTTGTTCCTTTGTGCCTACATGTTCCAGAGTTACAACCTTGTTCTCAACAAGATCTCTTATGTAGTGATGACGGATGTCAATATGCTTTGTCTTGCTATGCTGAACTGGATTCTTTGAGATGTTTATGGCATTCATGTTGTCACAGTACAATGTTAGAGCATCCTGTTCAACATCGTATTCCTTCAGCATTTGTTTCATCCATACAAGTTCTAAGCAGCTACTCCCAGCTGCTATGTATTCTGCCTCGGCAGTAGATAGTGCCACACAATTCTGCTTTTTACTAAACCAAGATACTAAATTGTTTCCTAGGAAGAAGCAACCTCCTGAAGTACTCTTTCTATCATCTCCACTTCCATCCCAATCAGCATCACAGTATCCATATAGGGCAGAGTCTTCACAATGGGAGTACATTATTCCATAGTCACAGGTTACATTCTGGGGGATACCAATCTAGGAAGGAATATCACTATAATAGCCATAGTTCTAAGTTCTCAGCAAACGCCCCGTTTACAACTTACAACCTAGGCACTACCAATGACTCTTCAACCTAGGAACTCCTAGATCAGAGATCCCATCTCACTCCCTTACAACCTTACAGACAACAAGGATTTCAATAACACAAATCAAAAATGTTTTGGAGACACACTCCTAAAACTACACACTCGTACCTAGAGGCTTAGATTGTTATAACACCAAAAGTCCTAACTCCGTACTTCAAAGCTTAGGAGAGGATCACACACAGTACAACTCAATACACACAGTCCTAAGCTTGCATCAATGAGACACAAGAAAGGCTCACAAATAACACACACGCAAAACCTAGAATTCTAGACACAATCACAATACGGCGTGAACAACTAGTCTGAATTAGGGTTTGCATATTCCTTAAATACTTCAGCCAATTCTTCCTTGATACAGAAATAGCATGGGCTTGATTTGTTTGACCCAAGCAATAACTCCACATTAATTAAAATAGATTCTCTACAAATATATTCTTCAAGGAGATTCTCTTCAGAAATATTCTTGACAAGGATCTGAAGCATTAAATAATATTCCTCATAATTAATCTGATTAAAAGCGAGAGAAACCAAACATTCCATAAATAGAACATGTCATGAACACTCCTCGTGAGATGTCATGATGCTTAAGGCATCCTGTCGCTCATCCTGCTACAAGGTTTATTTTTCCAAAAATGCAGCCAATACCAAAGACTTAACAAACTCCCCCTTTGGCAAATTTTTGGCTAAAACAAATTATGACCATACAGATACTACTTAAACAGATACTTCAACTACATTTCTTTTTCTCAACATAAACACACAAGCATAAAGATCAGTAGAGGCTATCCTTCAAAACAGTTACCATACTACTCCTTCATGGAGAATAGTAGAAAAGAATAAGATGTATCTTTTTAAGATTATCAGAGAGGCATGCAACAGCGGAACACAAAATAACTACTTTGCCTTAAATGGTCAGGAAAATAAACATTGATAGGATGTGGAATAGAATGCTTCAGCATTTCACAAATCTCCTACCCCTGCACACATGCATAGGATGTTGGAGCATCGTATCCAACATCTCCCCCTGCATAACACAAATCAGCTCCCCCTCAACACCTGCATATATCAGATCACAGCCACACAACTACATACTCCATTCAAGCTACACTACTAGCTACACTACAGACATACTATACCCAGAGCATGTGCAGATAACCAACCAGTAGACTAATCAGATCATAATCAAAACATACCAAATTTACTCCCCCTTTTTGCCACAAATTTGACAGACTAGCAGTATAGAGAGTTAAGAAGTACAGAGATTATTACAAACCATCAGAATTAAAGTAGTTTATGCCCATAATCAACAAAACAGAACAGAAACAGCTTAACAAGCACAAATTAGGGCAGCATAAGAATACAACAATCAAAAAGAAGTGCTGGACTCAGTCACCTCCAGCTCCTCTGTATCACCTCCAGCTTCACCATCATCATTCACAGCTGCATCACCATCAGCAACATCAACACCATCACCAGCATCATTAACACCTGCATTCTCAGCAGCCAAACCCTCTTCCTTAGCTTCCTCTTGCTTTAGAGCTGAAATAACCTTCTCAAGTTCTTTCTTTTGCTCATCTAGAGCTCTAACAACAGCTTCCATTGAGATGATCATAGTTTTTCTGTTCATGGAGGAAGAAGCAACTTTCCCTGGAGAAGCTACTTTCTTAGAAGGTACCATTATATCAGCAGCATGTTTACCCTCAAACAATTTATAGGAGAGGGTCATGGGAGATTCTCTCTTACATGGCTCATCCTCAGGAAGTAGAATGTTAGGGTGTTGATTGAAGATAATACCACAGATAAGTGATGGAAAGGCAATGACAAGTTTCACAGCCCAAGATTTACCATGTAGTATAATTTGGTCAAAAATGAGGGATCCAAAATCAGCATCAGTACCAGTTCCAATAGCATAAATAAACCTAGCCAACCCAGTTGCTATAGTAGAAGAGTGGGTAGTGGGAACCCAATTAATAGCACCTATTCTATTTAGTATAGCATACTTCACAGATAACATTACAGAAGGAACCTTACCTTTTAGAGGCCACATCTTGACCTGGTTTGCAGTGATAGTTTTGCAAACTTGGTTATTAGTTGGTTCCACTTCATGGTAGCCATCCTCCTTTCTTCCTAGAAATTTGTTTATAACAGCAAGTGAGAACTCCACACATTTGCCTCTAACAAACACCTTGTGATACTCTTTGCTGAGAGGGTTGTTACAGTCTTCAGCAATGTTTACAATGAATTCCTTCACTAGCTTTTCATAACACTTCCCTAACCCACTCACAGTCTTCATCAAACCAGTTTTTCTTATCAAATCAATCACATCTTTGCACTCTAGAGCTTCATCAGATAGTTCTCTCCAGAGCCAATCTTCTATGGTAAACAAACTTCCACTTAGCAGCACTGTCAATAAAATGGAATGACACATTGTCCATTGGCACATCAGGAACATTGGGTGGAATGGATCTCCCACCAACTCTTCTCTTAGCAGACACAATGCTTGGAGCATCCTCTTCAACATCTGCACTAGATGCAGCAACAGCAGTTTTCCTCTTCTTTGGAGTCCTTTTCTTGGGAGAGGTAGTGATGCTTGGAGCATCTTCTTCAGCATCATAATCTGAGTCACTCAAACTGATGAATTTTCTTTTGGATGATTGTTTCTTTTGTTGAGCAGGGATCTCAACTCTGCTAGATCTTCTCACAGGACCAATCATCTTTTTCTTTGCAGATTTAGTAGCGTCAGCTGCTACCTTCTTTTTCTTTGTTGACTTAGTTGCTTCAGCTGCAATCTTAGTCTCTTTTCCCTTTCTTTCTCTTAATCTGCTACTCACACCAGTTTTACCACTCCTTTTCTTAGGGTCAGCAACCGTCTTCACAATAGTCACATCTTCATCAACTGACATAGCATTGTCAGTGTCTACATCATCAGTAACATCCTTCTCTTGTTGCATGGAAGAATCTGCAACCACATTAGTATCTTTTTCAACAATATCATCTTCAACACTTAAATCATGCTGAGATTGATCTAGTGCCAAGGATGTTGGAGCATCCGGCATAGCATTAGCACTTGGAACAGAGTTGGCGAGGGATTTAAGTGTATCCTTAGCTTCCTTCAAGTTTAACTGATCTTCATCGACTCCATCATCACTAGGAGTGTCAGGAGCAGTATTCTTCATCTTCTCGGAATCCACCCCAATTTCCCCCTTTTCACAATTTAGGGATTTTGGAGAAATTTCTTCAGCAGTCTCGATTTCAACATTTGGAGTAGTTGTTGCAGCATCAGATGCAACATTTGCACTCGCAGACCCTTGATTATCAAGATAGAGTTCTTGCATGTTGAAGTTAGAAGAGTATCTGGATTTGGGTTTTTGCGATTTGGGTTTCTTGGTTGTGTTGGCTTTGGATTTCTTTTTGGATTTTGGTTTAGGCGAAGGGGAAGGCTTAGTGGTTGAGTTTTTGGGAAGGTTGAGAGCGGAGGCAAAAGATGGATGAACCATGGTGAGTGGGACGGCGTTATTGATGATGTCAGAAGGTTGGGGGTTAGGTACAATGATTTTTGGCGTTGAGGTTTGGTTTGAAGATGAGTTTGATGGTGAGTTTTGGTTGGATGAATGAGACATTGTCGTGGTGACGGTTTCGAAAAAATAGGATTTGCAGAGAGAACGAGTTTTGGGTTTGATGAAGGCGTTTGAGGTAGAAGTTGAGAAGTTGTAAGTGTGAGTAAGTTTATTTGGGAAGAAACTATTTTGAAAAGATTTGAAATAAAAGTAACCAACCATTGATAGTGGCATGTTTGTTGGGAGGTTGAGACCATGATTACCTAGATCAACGTGCAGCACTTGATTAGGAAAGGAAAAAATAACTGCTGCACACCACACCACATTTAACAGTAATTGCTATAACTCCTCATAGAGACAAATTCCTAGCTTGCCCCTTAACTTCTCAAATTGAACTGCATCTAGTGCCTTAGTGAAAATATCTGCAACTTGTTCCTTTGTGCCTACATGTTCCAGAGTTACAACCTTGTTCTCAACAAGATCTCTTATGTAGTGATGACGGATGTCAATATGCTTTGTCTTGCTATGCTGAACTGGATTCTTTGAGATGTTTATGGCATTCATGTTGTCACAGTACAATGTTAGAGCATCCTGTTCAACATCGTATTCCTTCAGCATTTGTTTCATCCATACAAGTTCTAAGCAGCTACTCCCAGCTGCTATGTATTCTGCCTCGGCAGTAGATAGTGCCACACAATTCTGCTTTTTACTAAACCAAGATATTAAATTGTTTCCTAGGAAGAAGCAACCTCCTGAAGTACTCTTTCTATCATCTGCACTTCCATCCCAATTAGCATCACAGTATCCATATAGGGCAGAGTCTTCACAATGGGAGTACATTATTCCATAGTCACAGGTTACATTCACATACTTCAAAATTCTCTTAACTTGAGTCAAGTGACTTACCTTAGGGTCTGCCTGATATCTAGCACACACTCCAACAGCATAAGTGAAGTCAGGTCTACTTGCAGTCAAGTACAACAAGCTACCAATCATGCTTCTATAGAGGCTTTGATCAACACTTATTCCGTTTTCTCTTTGAATCTGGATACACAGCTCCTTGAAAACATCAAAGGCATCTGATTTTTCTCCAATGAAATTCACCCATGTGTATCTAGAATAATCATCTACTACCACAAGAGCATACCTCTTTCCTTCCAAGCTTTCAACCTGTATGGGTCCCATGAGATCCATGTGTAACAATTCAAGAATCTTGGAGGTTGTCTGATGCTCCAACATTGGATGCGACATTCTGATTTGCTTTCCAATTTGGCATTCTCCACACACTTTACCCTCAATGATCTTGAGTCTGGGAAGGCCTCTGATGGCTTCAGCTGACATGGCTTTCTTCATTCCTTTCAGATTGAGATGTCCCAATTTCTGGTGCCATAGTTGAACTTCATCTTCTGTGGTGACAAGACAAGTGGATGTGAAGGCTTCTTCCTGAGGTATCCACAAATAGCAGTTGTCTTTAGATCTAGTGCCTTTCAGCATTAGTTGTCCTTCTTCATTGTTGACTAAACATTCAGATTTGGTGAAGTTAACTTTCATGCCTTGATCACACAGCTGGCTGATGCTAATCAGATTTGCTGTGAGGCCTTTGACTAAGAGCACATTCTCCAGGTTGGGCAATCCATGGCTGATCAGATCCCCAATTCCTACTATTTCTCCTTTTGCACCGTCTCCAAAAGTTACAAAACTAGACTTGTAGGATCTCATATTTATGAGATACTTCTCTTCACCAGTCATGTGTCTATAGCATCCACTATCAAAATACCAATCTTCCCTAGAGGAGGCTCTGAGAGATGTGTGAGCAATTAACCCAACATTTTCTTCTTTAGGCCTCCACTACTTTTTAGTAACATTATCTTCCTGCACCACATTAGGTTCAGGTTTCTGGTCAGGATATCCATACGGCCTGTAGCAAAAAGGTCTAATGTGTCCTCGTTTCCCACAATGATGACATACCCACCTACGATATCTCCTCTGATTTTTGGGTCTTTGGTGAACAAGAGGTTTTGAATCAAGAGCAAACTTTGGAACAGGATAGGCTTTAGAATGTTGAGTAGGATGCTTCAACATCACCTTCCCGGTGAAAGGATCAAAAACATCTTCAGCAGTTGTAAACTTGGTTTCAGTGTCCTGTTGATACTGATTTAGACATGAGTAGTTGTACCCAATTGACTTTGCCTTACCACTTGGTACATTCCCCAGAATTTCTTCAAGAAGATCTGTTCCTGAGTTCAGTTGGCTCACACGTTTCCTTAAGTCTTCCATTTGAGTATTGACTTGGGTGACTTTTTCTTCTGCTTGTGTAGCCTTTTCAATCTGTGTGTTTACTTCAGCTTGAAGTTTGTTGATAGTCTTCTTTTGCTTCTCAAGAATCCTACACATCTCTTCATATCTAGTGAGTAATTCTTTGTAAGTGCTAGCAAGTTCCTCATAAGATACATCCCCATCTTCGTCAGAATCCCAATCCGTGACACATGTTCCAGTAAAGGCAGCCATATGTCTTGCTGATTCACCTTGTTCATCACTGTCTTCATCTGACCAAGAAACAGTTAGCCCTTTCTTTTGTTGTTTGGCTGCTTGTTGATGTCGAACCTGATGCTTTGCCCATTCTGTCGATTCCTATGATCAACTCTTTTCAACACTTTGTTGAACTGTCTTCCAAGCATGGCAATAGCATCTGCTATGCTATCTCCCTCTTCATCATCACTTTAATCATTTCCATCATCAGTGTTAGAGACAAAAGCAATGCCCTTGTTCTTTTTGTCACCACGTTCATTCAAGACAATTTCAAAAGTTTGGAGAGATCCAACCAGCTCATCCATCTTCATGGTGGAGATGTCATGCGCTTCCTCAATTTCCGTTACCTTCATGTCAAACCTTTTGGGGAGAGATCTAAGAAGTTTCCTTGTCAGTTTCTCATCAGACATCTTTTCACCCAGGGCTTCAAAAGAGTTTGCAATGTCTAGGAGACTCAAGTGAAAGTCCTGAATGCTCTCATCATCTTTCATTCTCAGGGCTTCGAACTTGGATGTGAGATGTTGAATCTTTGACTGTTTCACTTTGGTAGTTCCTTCATAGCATGTTTTCAATATTTCCCACGCTTCTTTGGCTGACACACAATTTTTGATGAGTTTGAAAACACTAGTGTCTACTCCATTAAACAAAGCATAGATAGCCTCGTGGTTATAGTGGGATGCAGTCTCCTCTTCTGGAGTCCATTCTACTTCAGGTTTCTGCACCCCCGTTGAGGTACCTTCCTTGCTAGCATAAGTGGGATGATCCCATCCAGTTAACACAGCTTTCCAAACTTTGCTATCAATAGATCTCAGAAATGCAGTCAATTTAGATTTCCAATGGTCATAGTTGTTGGATCCAGTGAGCAAAGGTGGTCTATTCATGTATCCTCCGTCCTTTTCCATGCTGCCAGAGATTTTAGGTCCTGAATCTCACCCTAGAAACAGGCAGGGTGCCTGCTCTGATGCCAATTGAAATTCCTGGCACGCTATGCACAATGTGCAACACGATGCTCTAAGCACTGTGACGGTTCTAGCACGTAATAATGCAAAACAAGTAAAGGAAAACAAATAAAGAAGACAAGGTATTTGTTAACCCAGTTCGGCGAACCTACGTCTGGGGGATACCAATCCAGGAAGGAATATCACTATAATAGCCCTAGTTCTAATGTCTCAGCAAACGCCCCGTTTACAACTTACAACCTAGGCACTACCAATGACTCTTCAACCTAGGAACTCCTAGATCAGAGATCCCATCTCACTCCCTTACAACCTTACAGACAGCAAGGATTTCAATAACACAAATAAAAAATGTTTTGGAGACACACTCCTAAAACTACACACTCGTACCTAGAGGCTTAGAGTGTTAAAACACCAAAAGTCCTAACTCCGTACTTCAAAGCTTAGGAGAGGATCACACACAGTACAACTCAATACACACAGTCCTAAGCTTGCATCAATGAGACACAAGAAAGGCTCACAAATAACACACACGCAAAACCTAGAATTCTAGACACAATCACAATACGGCGTGAACAACTAGTCTGAATTAGGGTTTGCATATTCCTTAAATACTTCAGCCAATTCTTCCATGATACAGAAATAACATGGGCTTGATTTGTTTGACCCAAGCAATAACTCCACATTAATTAAAATAGATTCTCTACAAATATATTCTTCAAGGAGATTCTCTTCAGAAATATTCTTGACAAGGATCTGAAGCATTAAATAATATTCCTCATAATTAATCTGATTAAAAGCGCCATGCAAGATTCATGAGAGAGAAACCAAACATTCCATAAATAGAACATGTCATGAACACTCCTCGTGAGATGTCATGATGCTTAAGGCATCCTGTCGCCCATCCTGCTACAAGGTTTATTTTTCCAAAAATGCAGCCAATACCAAAGACTCAACAAAACTAATACTAAAAATACCATAGAAATTCCTGTCATCAGGGTGCTTGCTCCAACCTGGGTTGTAGCCATTTCCCATATACTTAGCCTGCTCTTCGCTCCCTCCTGGCAAACAATGCCCATTAGGGTGATCTTCTAGGCAGAAGTCGCAAACTCCTTCTACCTGCTTCATACTAGCTTCCTTCACTGCTTTCTCTTTATCAGCAAGTTGCCTCTTTAGTAACTCGATCTCTACTTTGTAGTCAATCTCCTGGTCCACCTTTAGAATTCCAGGCGTCTTCTCGTTTCGATCATGGCTCATGTTGTATTCATTCTGGCACATCTGCTCCACCAGATCCTTAGTCTTTGCATAGGTCTTGACTTTGATAGATCCTCCGACTGTGGTATCTAGTATCATGCGATGCTGCATCTTCATACCAGCTGTGAATAGTTGCATCTCCTCCATGGCACTAATGCTGTGGTTAGGATACCTTCTCATGAGAAACTTGAAGCGTTCATAAGCCTCGCACAACGTCTCTAATTCATGCTGCTTAAAGCTTAGGATCTCAGACTTCCTCTTCTGGAATAGTGTATGAGTGAAGAATCTCTCCAGGAACTTATCTTCGAGCTCCTTCCATGTTGCAATTGATCCCCTCGGCAAGCATTAAAGCCAATCTTTAGCTGGACCTGTAAGAGAAAAAGCAAACAAACACAGCTTCTTCTGGTCCTCCGTGACGTTCTCTGCAACCTTCTGAATCTGACAGGTTTCTGCAAACTTTTACAGATGATCCCAAGGATCATTGTTGGTGCGCCCGTCGAAGTGGTTCTCCCGCAATCTTGTCAGTACATTGCCTTTGATATCAAAATTGGCAGGGTTTGCAGGATGGAACCCTAGTGAGATCTGATCATTGTCAGTCCTCTTGCAGTAATCTCCCATTGTAACTCTTTGATCGTCCCCCATGACTTTGGTGGTAGGCTCTCCTTCTCTGTTGAAATTATTGGATTTTGCTAGCTTTAGTGCTTGCAGCCTTTTCCTAAATGTTCTTTCTGGTTCAGGATCGTACTCAAAATCCAGGATAGCTGTTATCAAGCACAACAAATGAATACCTTAGTAGCACTGGAAAAGGTAATGATAAAACTCACACATTTTTTTGGTTTGTCTCATGTGTCTTTGTCACTATGAAAATTCCCAGGTAAGTGAGGTGGATCACAATGGATCGCTTAAATACCAAGACTTTGCCTTAGCCAGAACTTTCATAGATCAAAATCCACAATGATCAACAAGATTTTTTGATTTTTTATTTTTTTTGTATTTTTGAAATTTTTTATTTTTTTTTGCAACTTAAAAAAATGGCAAAATTACATATTTGGTCCTTTATCTTATTTTTTTGTAATATTTTGGTCATTTATCTTTTATTTGTAACAACTTGGTCCTTTATCTTATTTATTTGTAACACTTTGGTCCTTTATCTATTATTTGTAACACTTTGGTCTTTTAAAGAAGATGAAAATATGGAATAATTGATGAAGATGATGAACATATTGATCAAACTTATGAGTTTTATTTAATTTTAATAAAAAGGTAATTTAAAAAAATAAAATTCAGCATTTTTTTGATAAAAAAATATATGAGAAAAAGGGTTTATATGTGAATATTATAAAAGATAAAGGACCAAAATGTTACAAATAAAAGATAAAGGACTAAAGTGTTACAAATAAATAAGTTAAAGGACCAAAGTGTTACAAATAAAAGATAAAGGACCAAAATGTTACAAAAAAATAAGATAAAGGATCAAAAATGTAATTTTGCCTAAATAAATCTATTGACGCTTTGTAAACACAATCCCCGGCAACGGCGCCAAAAACTTGACTGCATTCTGGCAAGTGCACCTTTTATCTGTCGTCGAGTAATAATTCACACTCTAGGTGTCTAGAATGAGTTCGTATCCACAGGGATTGTGCCAAAGCTTTCGTTAGCGTTATTTAATTTGGTAGTTTTGCATTCGCTTTGGGTTTTGAAAAAGGTTTTATAAAAAGAGCGATATGCTTGCAGAAAATAAAGATAGTGATTCAAGAAATATAGAGGATAGGTATGGTGGTTGTACTTACTCCCTTCTTCATATTTGGCATGAACGGTGTATAACATAGTTATTCAGATTATTATTCGGCGGTGACTTTATCCTTGTTGTGGTAATACCTTACTATTACCCTATGTATATGAAGTTTCCATACGTTAATAACTAAGGTACCTACGAGAGCCTAACCTCGATGTGTCACATACCCTAATTACTAGGTGAGTTGTTCATTATACATGCATTATTACCTTCACCCATCCAAAGCCTCTAGGTCCTAGTGTCGGACTGTTCAGCTTGCTCAGTTCACACCTAGTTCCTGATTCCTCCTCTAATTGCTCAGTTCACAACTAGTTCAGGACGTTACCGTCTCTATTCACCTAGCATATTTACTACTAGTTCCGGACAAATATTAAAGCTCACTCTAATATAAATACTAAAGCTTACCCTAACATCTATTCTATGGGCGCTCCCGCTTATCCGGCCAGATTACGAGAATGCGTTATTAAAGTGCAAGAAAGTAAATAACAAACATAATACTGAATATCATTTATTATAACTTTGACTTAATCACAGACTCCAAATATTCATAGGGGAGTTCATCTTCTCCACCTCAACCTAAGGCATCTAATACAAAAGGCTAAATATTTAAATTACAAAAGAATAACCTAAATACAAAAGCCTAAAGAAAACATACCTTGCTGAGTTAGTTTTCCCGTAAGGGGAGAAAACTATGCCCTTAGAGCTCCTCTGAACACCTCCTTTATAGTAGAGAGTGTTCTACTATTTTTGAATGAATAAAACAATGAATTGGGAGCTCTATTTATAGTTTTCGTAATGGGCCTCAGCAAGCCATCGTGGCACGATAGGTCCATCGTGACACGATGGGAAGATTCAGTTCAAAATTATAGCTGATCCTGTGCATTTCATCAGCTTGGTCGCCAAGTAAGGTCATCGTACCATGATGAGGTGCATCGCAGCACGATGAACATATATTTTCCAGATTTTCTTCTGTTGTTGTCTTGGCGAGCAAGTAGCCTCCATCGTGGCACGATGGAAGCCATCGTGGCACGATGAACAGCACAAATCTTCATTTTTTGGCTTTTTCTTGTCTTTTTGTATTCTTTGCTTTGCTTTGATGCTTTTCTCTGATTCTGTAGGTTTTCCTTCGTATTTGGGCATGTCTTGGTCATTTTATTACTAATAATACTACTAAAAATACCATATAAATTCCTGTCATCAGGTTCTCTGCTTTTGTTCATGGTGCTTCTGATTGAATTTTAACTTATAATTCTGAATACTAGAACAAATATTAGTAACACCAATTGTAATTTTAATACTTTGTTATCATCAAAATTTATTTCTACTAGGAGACTATTATCTAGGTGCATCTGAAAGAGGGTTGTTTGGAGTTCTTCTTTTGTTTTTGGTGCTTCTAGTACTGCGTTGTCCTCAGCTGAGACTCTAGGTGAGATGGGTGAGAGGACAGGTTCTTGACTTCCTCCATTCGGTTTGAACATTTCTTCAAAGGATTTTCTTACTACTGCCCCAAGTTTTTGTTGATCGGTCACTATCTCATTCTCATCAGTCATCAACTTTTCTATCTTCTTCACCTTTGATCTTGCAGATGCAGACATATGAAAAAACATCATGTCGAGATAACTATCTTTCAACCAATGCATTTTTGCCCTTTGGCGCCAAAAAGTTTCTTCCTGGAAGAGAACTTTCGCGTGTTGCTTTTATGCTTCATGGAATCGCGAAAGATGAGATTCATCCCCTTTGTCTCTTGTGCGGTCTATTTCCTCTTCATATTCTTTAATCTCTTCTTTAATTCGTCTCTTTTTCCTTCTTCTCCATCTTTGAAGTTCATTTGCACAGTGGGTAAGTCTATGAACTATTTCAAGGCCTTCTCCATGGTTCCATCCTTCATTCACCACCTCCTCAATATCCTCCCACTTCAACCAACTATTTTCGAACCTGAACTCCTTCCTGTAATATTGTCTAATCGTCCGATTGCATTGTAGGAGGATTGAACTATGGTCAGAGTGAGATGACAATAGGTTGATGAGTTTGGCATTCGGGAATTTAGAAAGCCAATCAGATGAAACTAGAGCTCTATCCAGCTGTTCTTCTATTACATGGTCAGTTCCTCCACTTTTTATTCATGTGAATGGATATCCTTCGAGATGAATTTCTGTTAAGTCACAATCATTAACTGCACTACGGAAGCCTGATCACAACCAGTTCAGGTGGGGGAGCAAGCCTTTCTTGTCTTCTTGTAATAGGAGATCATTGAAATCTCCAATCACACACTAAGACTTTTTGTAGAATGTTAACATTCTCTCAATTTTATATAGGCTTAATTGCACATTTGGTCCCTTATGTTTATTTTAGGTTTCAAGTTGGTCCTTATGTTTATTTTAGGTTTTAAATTGGTCCCTTATGAAGTAGCAAAGTTTTTCACAAGAAAGGGGGGTCTGAATTGTGAACCTTTTTAAAAATGACCTATTAAAATGATAAGAGAATACTTGGACAAAGTAATGTTAGAATATCTTGAGAACGTTTGGTTAGTCAGATGAGAGAACGTTCTCAGATCAATCTATAATATATAAAGCAAACAAATAATTAAATATGTGTGTGTAGTGTTTGCATAAAATGAAAGAGTTAAGGGAAGAGAGAAACACACAAACAATTATACTGGTTCACCCCTTTAACAATGGGTTACGTCCAGTCCTCACGCTCCCGTGAGTTTCTCCACTATGAGATTCTACCGATCCCAAAAGTACACTTTTCTTCTTGCAATCTTTGATCAAGATGCAAGATCCTTTAAGCCCTACAAGCTTAAAGATACCCCAGCCCTCCAAGCTAGTAAGGGTATTACAACACTCAAACAATACAGCCCTATTGACTTGAGTAGTTCTTTTACAAATATGATGATAAAGATCTAAGCTTTACAAAACTCACCAAGTGAGAAGCCTAGAGAAATAAAACTCTCAGTACACTCAAAAGAATTTATACTAAACCTAGTATAGAATAACAGAGTTGGAGTGAAAGAGATCAAAGAAGAGCTTTAGAGAATGCTTGCACGATAAAGACAAGTTTGCAATATGATTGTGATGAAAACTCTTGCTCTTCAAAGTCACCAAGAGGCTCTATTTATAGCTGGAATATGTCCTTGTATTTCTTGGTAAAGAAGCATAGCCGTTTGCAACGGATATATGCTTGAAACTTCTTCAATAAGATGACAGCTCATGAAATTCAAAAGCTGCTGAGCTTGTGAGATCGTTCGGAGAATGTTCTTGGATCTGAGTCTTGTCTTTGATTCTCAAAGGAGCGTGGTAAAGAAGCTAGCTGTGAGCTGTAGATGATTCTTTTAATCTTATTCAACAAGTAAAACCGTTGTTGTCCTTTTAGGCACGTGAGACACAGCTGTTAAGAGATTTGAATAATAACGTGATGAAGAATCTCTCTCTTACAAACGTTCTGAGAACGTTCTCTAATCTGGGCAGATGATGAACTTGTTCTTCAAGTAAAAATGATCAATCACGTGAGACGCCAGCTGCAAAAGATCAGTACTGAAGCTTCCTTGTCCTTTAGACACTATTCACTTGTACTTTCTTGTACACAAAAGTCTTTGGAGAGAGGTGGCAACATGGGAGAATGTTGTATTAAATATCTTCATAAAGTACATCCCTACTCCTAGTTCCAAAAGTGTTGTGCTGATCTTATTGGACCATGAAAAAATATGTCTAACACCAAATAGGCAGCTTTTGATCTTTGTCTTTGAATTAAATCCATTTGCACATGCTTGTTCCTTAACCTTGGCCAAAGAGGAAACTTATCCATTTCTTCGCAAATATTCCTTGCCTTATTTGTTATGATAACTGTTGTGATCTTGTGAGTTATTACCAAGGAAAAACTGATTCTTTGTCTTGTACATTGTTCACTTAGAAAAATAAGTGCTTAGTCATTGATGCTTTGTTCTTGATTAATCATGAGCGTAAATCCTGAGAACGTTCTGAGATCGTTCTTTCATTCTTGTTCATATTTAAAATAAATGAATGACACTTGATGTAAATTGCTCAATTAATCCTGGCTTATTTAAAACACTCAAAAGCACTTGTTAGATAACAATGAGATGTTTGTTATCTTTAAAACATCAAATTGGGATTTTGCCTCAACACCTTATGTTTTAAAAGTTTCAAGCTGGTCCCTCAAATTTTTAAAAGTTTCAAATTGGTCCCTCAAGTTTAAAAAATTTGAATTAGTTAGTCGTATAAAGATGATTAAATAGAGACTAATTAATTCAAATTTCAAAACTTGAGGGTGAACGTGTGAAAAACACAAGAAGGGGGGGGGGGGGGGGGGGGGGGTTGAATTGTGTTTTTAGGTAGTTTAAAAATTTCTTCTAAGTTTGACAACTTATCAGATTTTGCAGCGGATAAAAACAAACACAATTCACACACACAAAGGCAAGAGCTAGAGAGAGACAGAGACAGAGATTTATACTGGTTCCCCTCACAAATCGAGAGTACTCCAGTCCCCTTGCACTTCCAAGGGAGTTCACTATAATCACAAAAGATTACACTTGCTCAAGCACACAGACAAGAGACTTCCTATGCTCAAGTAAACCTTACAAGAGACTTCCTATGCTCAAGCACACAAGCAAGAGACTTCAAACAACTTACAAAAGAATAACAAAGTGTATGAACACTTGATACAAAAATCAATGTTCAAAGACTATAAAATACAACTCTAAAACAAGACTTAACTTATAATTCTAGTGAAAGAAAACTAAGGCTCAACTACTGTAATGATCAGAAGCTGAAGCTAGAGTCTTGGATATTCAAATGAGTTCAAGTTGTATTCAAGTTGTTTTTGTGCTTTAGATGATTTTTGACAGAGTAACAGCTCGTTTCAAATCGTTCAATTGTTATATACAAAAACTTCAATTCATCTCCTATTTATAGTAGAGGGTGGAGCGTATGAATTGAGTCCGTTGCAGAGAGAGAATAGCCAGCTGGAGATCGTACGCTTCCTTCACATGGTATTTTAACCAAATCAAGTAACCTTTGTACAATTTCATTCTTGTGAGAAAGATTCGCCCATATCAGGTAATAGGTTCGTACAACAGTACTAACATCATTGTCGCTGAGGATAAGGTTGATTCTTCAATTTGAATTGTTAGAGGATGATGAATAATAATCATTGTAGCAGAGAATGTTCTTCTGACAAAACGGCTAACACTGCTCTTATCAGAATCTGGTGTCTTCTAACACAGCTTCTGATGCGTAGCTTCTGAAATGTAGCTTCTGATGAGTCTTTAACTTGTATCTTCTGATGAGTAGCTTCTAATCAGAATTTGCTTGTAACATTTCAGAGCTTTTGTTGTACTCATAGTGTATAAAATTTTAGCTCAATACCTGCACACTTAGAGTAAATTATCAGTGTACCCTATTGTATATTAATACTATTGTTATCATCAAAACTCAATTAGGTCATGTCAGAACCTCTTTTGTTCCAACAATCTTCCCCTTTTTGATTGATGACAAACCAAGTATTAATTTACAATGGTTGTTGATTTAATTTATCATGCTTCTCTCAGGTTTATGAGGTTTGCAAGCTCCCTCTGACTTCAGCAATGATTAATTAAAACAGTTTAAAAATTATTATTTGAATTCTGAACTTAACATATACACTAGACTCTCAGAGGCTAGGTTTGCAAGCTCTCCCCCTAAGTCTGATACCCATAAGAAAAAATTGCACTCTTCTCTTGTACGTACCATGTATAAGAAGTTCAAATTTCAAATAGAAATTTTCCTTAGTGAATAGATCAATAAAGATGAAATAAAGAGATTAAAAAAATTTGGCATTTTGGCTTCAGTTAGTGTTCGATAAATTAATTTACTCTTACTCCCCCTTTTGTCATTAAGCAAAAAGAGTAAAAACAGAACAATAATTAAAAGAAAATAGTCAAAATATAGAGTTTCAAAACAGTCAGGTCAAAAGAAAAGAGGTTACAACTATATCAATTAAATGATTTGTCGTAAAACCATAAAGTTATCTGTTTTGAAGAACTATATAAGAACCATAGACCTTTGTCATTTCACTCAACACTTCCATTGTATGTTAAAAAAAAAATACAGAAATGGATAAGGATAGAAGAGTGATCAAAAGTAATAAGTCACGGGAGAAGAAGAAGAAGAAGAAAGTGAAGATCCAACATAGTTCAGAACTTAAGAAGAATCCTCAGAAGATGAAAGCATCAACTTCTGCTCCTGTCAGAGTGTTAGCCCATATTTTGGTAAAGTCAAAATATGTTCTAAGTGCGTGATTAAAAGATAATAAATAAAGATTCATTGTATTATCTGTTACTTCAAAAGTCATTAAAGATGTTTGGTTTTTAAGGCCAATGAATTTAATGAGAAATCATGCATGAACACGTTATAAATGTTCTATCTTGAGCATTGTTCTTATTCTTGTTTTCCTCAGGATCAGTTCGAGTTGGTCGAAAGCGCAGTATGGTCGAAGCGTTCGCTGTATAGAGGAAAAAGTATGTACTTAGCAAATATTCAAGAAACAAGTCTACTTCGACTTCGATTCATACAACGGCTAATTCAAAAGATATGAAGGAATTTAAATTCAAAATACGTGGCAAGACACGCGTTCTCATCTTAGTTAGTTAGACGTTACTAGCAGTTAGGAAATAGTGTCTATATATATCATAGTTCTGTGATCGAGCAGAGGGTCACAATCTAAATACAAAAATCCTTACTAAACTCAAAGTACCCATGTCAACGAGAGAAACGAGTGATCGAAGGAGAATGTATGTAACTGTGAACCACTTACTTTCTTTGTAAATCATTTACATTCAATGCAATTTATCTTCTTTTTCCAATTCAATCCCCTGTTCATTTAATTTAGACCTTTTCTCTCCTTCTGTTTATTCACTCGAATAAGCATTCTTTCTTGCAATTCAAGTTACATAAAATATAAACAATATTGAAAACATAAGAACAATAATGAACACTAATTATCTTGAAAATATAAACAAAAGCACTATGTCCCGAGATTTACTAGTTGATCTCTCTTGTGATAACTCAAACTAGCGTTGTTTACCAAATTTCACAGTAAACACAGAGGCAACTATCAAACAAGATCCAAGACAAAACAACCAGAGTCTTTATCTGAGTCAGAATCTGATTGGGATTCTGACTGGAAAGAATTCTTAAGTACATATGTTCCACCCAAAGAAGAGAACTCGTCTTCTTCCTTTGGTTCTAATCAGCTAGATTTAGGACTAGCTGTTTCTGATGAGGATCCAAGTGAAAAGTTGGATTAGAACTTATGTAATCAACAATTTCTTTTGAATAAAACTCGGTATTTTGATTTTGATATCTTAGTTTGATATTTGACTTTGAAAACATTTGTTTGATTAAAAAAAAAAAAAAAATAAATAAATTACAGAAGACAAACACTCATAGAATAGATAACAAAGTACTTCATTAAAGATTAACAAAAAGATCCAACAGAACATTGTTATAAATTAATCAGTACAAAAAAAATATAAAAGTGCATAAAGATCCTAAGGTTGAGGAGGAGGAGGAGGAGGTAATCTAGCTTGAATGCTCTGAAGAGTAGCAAACATCTTAGCTAACAAGACTGAATGTTCAGAGACTGTTTGCTTCAGAACATCCTGATCTTCCCTCATTTGCAAAGCAAATTCTGGAGCATTCCGAGCAAATTCTGCTAACCTAGCTTGTTCAGCAGCTATTCTAGCTTCCTCTGCTAGTCTTGCTTGCTCTCTTTCTTCAGCTTCTTTCCTTTCCTTCTCAATCCTCTCATCTTCCAATCTCTTCCTTTCACGCTCTCCAGCTTCTCTCTTCTTTTTTTCAATCCTCTCAGCTTCCAATCTTGCCAGTTCCTTCCTAAACTCAAGATCCTTCTTGTAAGCTTCTCTGATAGCTTTAATCATATCATGAAGACCAGTTTGAATAAGATCACACTCTTGATCAATATGAGCAGAGTCAACAGACATTTTAGGAATAACAATGTTAAGTCTCCTAATATTTTTGTTAACAGCTTTCAGTAAAAGCTCAATGTCATCTTGAGTGGTGTTAATGGGTTGGTTTAGGATTTTGGCAGGTAGGTGAGGAGGGACATAAATACACTCATGAGAATAATCATCCATGATGTTATTGAGAGCAGAAGAGTGGGAAGGTGATTTGCCAGCTTGTTCTAAATCCAAGGTTCTAGAAATCTCTTCGAGGTGTTGGTTGTTTGGTTGGTTTAAAGTGAAGGTATTATCCATATCAACATGATGAGTTTCATCTGTAGGATCTGGTCTATGAATAATAATGGTAGAGTTTGGTTCAGGGTTTGGTTGTTGTTCAGGTTGTGGTGTGGGTTGATTCTCTGGTGGAGGTTTAGTTACTGATGTGGGTGGTGATGAAGGTTTTGATTGACCAGCTTCTGGTGAAGCTACCAGTTTTAAAGTATTTGGACTAATATAGAAGATGGATTTTTGAGGGGAGGTGTCTTTTCGTGGAGGTGGAGTTTGAGGTGGAGGGGTTGCTTCAGAATCTTCATCATCATTCACCTTGTGAACTTTAGATGCATCACCTGTTGCTGTAACAGTAGATAATGTATTAGTTTGAGATTCTGAGGGTTTATTTTGACATACTGGTGGTTTTGTTTGAGATTCTGATTGATTAGATGTGGGTTGTAGTCATCTTAAAGATTGCATTTCTGCATAAGAAAGATTCTTTTGATAACCTTTAGGAGGATCAACATCACCAATCAGAGTCTTAAACACACGTTTTACTGGGACCAAAGGTGGTTGTTTAGAGGTGGATTTCTCAAGGACACTAGCATGTACTGAGCCATTAACTATATAATTAGGATACTTACCATTGTTTATATCCTTATATATCTTCTGAAGCGCCAGAGTCTGTGCAGCATCCTTTTGGGGAAGTTTGGCATACATGTCATCAAATTCTCTTGGGTCAACATCACAATCCCAAGAGTTTTCCAACTCTTTTTCTTTTTCCTTTTCCCTCTTCTCAAGATCAGCCACTTGTTTCAAGATATCTTCTTCCACAGCTTCTGCCTTTTCTTCCTCTGTTGCATCCATAAGCAACTTCCTTTGCCTCCTAGGCTTCCTTGCACCAGTGGTTACTTTAGCAGCCTTCTTTTGACGAGGTCCTGAAGGACTCTTCGTAGCTTTTCTTTTTAGAAAGACTCTAGATGCTGTTCCTAGCAGTCTCTTTTGCCTAACCGTCAGACCCTCTGTAAGACCCAAGATTTCACTGTACAGTTTTCCTAAGGAACTTTAGTGTCGGCTAAGTTTTTAGGGTTTTTGGTGAAGCGTTTTCATGAGTATTGTCGCGATTATAGGATTTTGCTGTAATTGAGCCTGTTTTGTGCTCGTGCGCTGTAAAGGCACAGACTTTTGTCTTGTAATCCTCTTTTGTGAATAAGAAGGTTGATGTGGATTCAGAATAACGAGATTTGGAATATTCTTGTTTTTGGAAAAACGAGTAGAAAACTGTACCCGCTGTTGGAAATTTTACGGTTCCTGTTTTCCGTCGAATTTTTAAGTAGAGACTTTATATATCGGCGCGAGTTAGAATCTGGATTCAGAATATTTTTGGGAGCTTAGGATAAAAATTTCAGTCGGAGAATCAAGTTTAGCGATAATTTTTAGAAATTGTTTACGGCGAACTATTACTTCGTAGATTTTGTATTTTTCGCAAGTTAGACCGTTAGCGAAGTACGACTCGTCTGCGAGCGAACGCGAGAGCTGTGAGGCGAGGTGGCTTCTAGAAGCATAGAAAATATCTTGTGAGGATAGACTTGGACTGATCCAATGGCTAGATTTGAATCTTAGCAAATTAACACTATTTGATCCAAAGGCCATGATTCATCAAGACTTAAGTTATAAGGAGACTTTGGAGAATTGGATTTCATTTCACTCTTCCTCTCTTCTCTCTCACGTGAGAAGCTTTCTTTCTCTTCCTCACCAACACATTTTTCTTCTTAGTGTTAGTAAGCATAAAACTCAAATTTGTGAGAGATTTAGAATGGATTAGGAGAAGAGCTTGAAATCAAAGTTGATCCTTGTAACTTGGAGGTGCTTATGAGCCAAATCTTTTGGTAAGAAAATCTCTCTCCCTCTTTTTCCTTGCTGGCCGAAAATGATTAGTATAGTTGGGGGTTTGATTTTGAACTTTCTAGCACTTAAATCTTGTTATCTTGTATGATTGATCTTAGATCTAAAATAATAGATAGATTTCCATGCTTGAGAAACCATGTTCTTCTCATGAAGTTAGTAGCCTAGGGTTTGAGGAAAAATTCCTCTTGATCATGAACATGAATTTTTGTTTAGAGTTTGTGTTAATGATGTTGTTTTAAGACTTTTTGTAGAAATGGATATATGAGAAATGGTTTGGTTTTGAAAAATAGGAAAATTGTTTTTTGTGTGTTCATGATTTAATGATTTGAAAATGGAAATGGATTGTGTTTTGAAAATGTTTTGTATGTTCAATTCAATGATTTTGGGAGCTAGGTGATTATTCTAGGGTTTTTAAAATGGAAATTTTTTTAGAGCAAACTTGTTTTTGTTGTTTTGGCCGTGGCATATAGATGTATATGGCCATGAGATTTCAAAATTTTCTAAGTCCAAATTGATGAGTAAATGATCATTGCATTGGTGGATGATCTAATCTTTTGAAAGGATTGATTATGGGGTTTATTTTATTTGAAAGGAAAAACTTGTAACTTGTGGCGCAAGTAAACTTTTATTTTTGTGAAAATTTTCAATGAGTTTTTGGGTTGTTTTCAAATGGTTTTAGTATGTGAAAATTGATTGCCTTGGAGTTAAGAATCAAAGTGTTTCTTAGTTTGTTTTGAAACGAAAATATTTTCGCGTAGCGAGAAATAGTGCAATTAACTTTGGGAATTTTTAATCGCTATAAGGGGGACTCGTAATCACTATCCGAGAGTGTGAGAAAGTACCTTAGACCCCTCTAGAGCTTTGAGAACAAGTTTCGTTTCGATAGGATACGTTGGGAGTATTTTATTGATTGTACGCTGCTTATATTTTTAGGAAGCGCGAGTTGTAGAATTATGCGAGAAAAGTTAACGGAAGCTTGCCGAGGTAAGGGCATCACTTTATTTCTGTCTTTTCACTGAGTTATAACATGTTTGTTGGTTATTTTCGGTGATGCGTGTTTGTGTGTTTGACATGTATGTGTTATGTATTCTCGTGATGAGAAAGTGTTTACAATACGTGCGTTGTTTTACATATGATTGGAGATGTATGTATGAACATGTGGGTGAATACATATGATTGGAAATGTATGTATGTTTGTTGTGGTTTGTTACATATGATTGGATATGTATGTATGTTGATGGGATGGTTTACATATGCTAGGGAGGTATGTATTTGTTGCATTAGTATACATGGGGAATCGTATGCTCATGCATTGTTAGTGCGTAGTGGCGGGAGTGGACTACGAGGTGTGGTTGCGGGAGTGGACCCACCTGATTCTTATAGGGTTTTATTGAGTTCAATACATGGTTGCGGGAGTGGACCATGGGGTGTGATTGCGGGAGTGGATCCACCTTAATCCTTTGTGATTTTGTTGAGTTCGATACATGGTTGCGGGAGTGGACCATGGGGTGTGATTGTGGGAGTGGATCCACCTTAACCTTGTGATTTCGTTGGTGTTTTAGTAGGGGTTGGACCTACAGTTCCGGAACTCATGCATTGTGGTAGCTAGAGTTAGTACCACGCATTGTAGAGGTTGCATTATAGGCTTGGTGTGCATTATATATATATATAAACCCGTTGGTGGGGATTTGCTTTGGATGTAAGACCCGTAATTCCACCGTACCTTTTGCGTGAATAAAATAAGTAATGGCTACGAGTTTTAGGGTTTTTGGTGAAGCTGTTTTTGTGAGTATCGTCGCATAAATGAGATTTTTGCTGAAACGGAGCCTGTTTTGTGCTCGTGCGCTGGAAAGGCACAGACTTTTGGGTCGTAGTCTTCTTTTGAGTATAAGAGGGTTTATGTGTAGTCAGAATAACGAGTTTTGGATTATTCTGGTTTTTGGAAAAACGAGTAGGAATTTTACCCGCTGATGTAAAATTTTACGGTTTCTGTTTTCCGTCGAATTTTAATTGGAGACTTTATATATCGGCGCGAGTTGGAATCTAGTTTCAGAATATTTTTGGGAGCTAAGGAAATAAATTTCAGTCGGAGAATAAAGTTTAGCGATAATATTTGGAAACGGTTTACGACGGACGTTTATTGGTTAGATTTTATATTTTTGAGATTTCCGTCCGTTAGCGAGGTGCGACTCGCCGAAAACAAACGCGATGAGCTGAGTAGCGTAAAGTGGATATTTGTTCAAAAAAACAATCATGAGTTAATTGGATCCAAAGGCTAGGGTTTAGTCTTGCAAAAGTTATTTTGATCCAATGGCCTAGATTGATCAAGAGGTTGATAAATAGTAAGGAGGTTTATCTATTTGGTCTTAGAAGCAAATCACACAAAAACCACTCCCTCCTTCCTCTCTCTCACGGCAAACTCCTCTCTCACTCACTCATCCATTTCAAAATTTCATTTTTCTCATCCTATCAAGCTTGGATCATTTGCTTGTTAAGGAATCATCATCTCCTTAAGGTAACTAACACTTCTCTTCCTTTTTCTCCATGAAAAACCTCATGAATTTTGAGTTTTATGATCATGTTCTTGAGAGAAAAATTTTGAGAATTTAGTTTCAATTAGTTTTGATTCCATAGTAGTGTTTAAGAGTGTTATGTAGGATATATTAGTGAAGCATGTAAGTGATTCTCATGGTGATTTCAAATTTCACAATTTTGTTGGTGAGGTTTTGAAGAAAATTCCTTAAAATGATCATATCTTTGAGTGTGTTGTATGATTTTGGTTTTTGAAGTTAGTTTTGAGCTTTGTGACAAAATGGATTGGTGAATATGAAATTAGTTTCGAAAAATGAGAAAAAAATTATTCTCGTGTTCTTGAGCGACTCGAAGAACACAATTTAGAAAAAATTTATTTCGAGTTTCAAAAAGAGTCGGATACACGATCGAATATCATTACGAACTAATGAATGTGGACTAGGGTTTCAAATGAAAAAAAAAATGTGTAGGGTTGCCTTTTGCCTCATTTGGCCGTGGCACCCATATAGGGTTCGAGGAATCGAATTTCGAAAATTGCTTAGAGGCAAATAGCTTCCCATGATCATTGTTTAATTGTTTGATAGGTTATGGGATGTTTTAAAAAGAAAATGATCACTTGCCTTAAGAAAAACCTTAATTGAGATTTCTCGAAAATTTGCGATTCGACTCTATAATTTCTAAATCGTTTTGATAAGTGCTAGTTAGGTATTATGGGATATTACCATGCATTTAGAAGTGAAGAATTTTGTGTGGAAGGGTGTTTTGGAAAAAATGGCCGTGGCCTTTCCTTGTGGGGAGGGAGAAATTCCAAAAAAATTTCTAAGTCCACAATTGTGTGAAAATTGTGTATGTGTTGGATAATCTTAGTTTTGAAGAAAAATGAGTATAGGAAAGGTTGTTAGGAAGAAAAAAAAAATGTGCAACTTGTAACGCAAGAAAACTTCGATTTTTCATAAAAATATTTTTGAAAAGTTTTAGTTGTGTTTCAAATGGTTTTGTTGTGTGTGGGACAAGTCCTTGAAGTGGAAAAAAATCCAAAATGGTTTTAGTTTATGATTTGAAAACAAAATGATTTTCGTGTTATAGAAATAGTACAATTAACTTCGTGAATTTTTGAACACTATGAGAATAACCTGAAATCATTGAGGGATAGCTTTAGAAAGTACTTTAGACCCCTCTGGAGCTTTGAGAGCAAGTTTCGTTTCGAAAGGATAATCGAGGAATATTTTATTGATGTTACGCTACATTTATTTTAGGTAGCGTGTGTTGTAGCTTTTCGCGAAATTAAAGTAACGGAAGCTTGCTGAGGTAAGGGCTCCACTTTATTTCTGTCTTTTCACTGAGTTATAACATGCTGGTTGTGGTGTGCTTTGAGTGTTATGCATGTATGTATTATGTATTCTCGTTGATGAGAAAGTGTTTATGATACATGTGTTGTCTTACATATGATTTTGTTAGAAATATATGTATTGACATGTGGTTGAGAATTACATATGCATGATTGGTATGTAATTGAATGCATCGGCATAGATAAGATGTATCGTATGCTCATGCATTCATGGTAGTGGTTAGAAGACCACCGGGTGCGATTAGCAGATCCACCTTGAATCCTGCGGGATTTTATTGAGTACAATATTGTGATTAGCAGATCACGGGGTTTGATTAGAAGATCCACCCTAATCCTTCGATTAGCAGATCGTCGTGATTGTATTGATTTTAGTGATTAGCAGATCACGACTCTCTGCGGAGAGGTTACATTCCGGAATTCATGCATGTGGCAGCCAGTGATTGGTGTCACGATCATGTAGAGTCTGCATTGGTAGGCTATGTGTGCATTATATATATGAACCCGTTGGTGGGAATGACTATGTGTTTTTAAAGAGCTTTCTCGGTTGGTATTTGTATGTTTGGTAATTGTATACTCTCTCGCACCGGTTATATATATATATACCTTTTATTTTGTGGTGACCCTTTCTTTCATTTGCGGGCTCATCCCACCCAGATGATGGGTTAGGTCGTGGTGACGACGGTGGCTGTTCCAGGCCCCAGTGAGATGTTGGAGCTTTAGCTTAGTTAGACTATGCGCCGGTGGGGGTCGTACACCGTGCTTTTTGAGTTTAGGCATAGGATTCTAACTTGTTTTGTTGTAAGTATTGAATACTTAGACTCGGATTGTAATTATTCAGGAATACACTTTGCTTGTCGAAGCACCTTATGGTAATGAGTTCTTTTGTATATTTGAATGCCGGCTCATTGAAAAATATTCTATGCGCACTCTGAGTGTTAGTTGAAAAAAAAAATATATATATACTGCCTTTTCAGGCCTTTGAAAAACGGGTTGTTACAGTGGTTAAGAGCTTTCTCTTGTGTTTGTGGAATTATTGTTATGTGTACAATCTTTCGCATCGGTTATATATATATACATACTATATATTTTGTGGTGACCCTTTCTTTCATTTGCGGGCTCATCCCACCCAGATGATGGGTTAGGTCGTGGTGACGACGGTGGCTGTTCCAGGCCCCAGTGAGTGGTTGGAGCTTTGGCTTAGTTAGACTATGCGCCGGTGTGGGTTGTGCACCGTGCTTTTTGGGTCTAGGCATATGATTCTAACTTGTTTTGTTGTAAGTATTTGAATACTTAGACTTGGATTGTAATTATTCAGGAATACACTTTGCTTGTCGAAGCACCTTATGGTAATGAGTTCTTTTGTATATTTGAATGCCGGCTCATTTAAAATCTTTTATGCGTAACTCTGATGTGTACAAAAAAAAAAATTTAATGCCTTTTCTGGCCTTTGAAAAACGGGTTGTTACACCCTCCATCTCTTCACTTGCTACATCCGCTCCATAATTTTTCTTCAGAAAATTTACATGAGCTTCCACAATATTCCTAGCATCTCTTTCACTGACATGCACTAGATGACATTCTTCTATACCATCTTCTGTTTCTCTAAACAGCAGGGGATTTTATGGATAAACTATCTTGTCATTCTTTACCAATTTTAAGTACCTCAAAGTTGTACTATTGACCATTTGAGCACTAGTCATATAAGTACCAAAATCAGGAAAGAATGGTTTGACAGCATCCAACAAACCACTTTGAGCAAACATGTGACTCAAGAGTATACCATGATGAATAATTGCTTTCTTTGAGTCTAAAGCATCCAGAAGATGGACAAATATAAGTTTTGCAATATTTACTAGATTACCTTTACCAACGTGAAACATGAACAGCTTCTGAACCACTGAGACTTGATCAGTACCTCCCAACTTAGGTGCTATACTATCAATGAAGATTTTGTAGATAACCTTGCTGGTATTGGTCAGATCAGTGTTGGATTTTGATTCAGATTCTTTCCCATAAATAAATAGTTGAACATCTGGGTCAACAGAATCTGATGTCTTAAGATAGATTCCATCAGAGGTTAGCTTCAGAGCCTCGTAGATATGTTCCAATCTAATCGATACTCTTAACCCAGCCACGTAAGATTCGATCTCAATTCCAACGAATGGTCTTAAACCCATATCTGCAGGAGATTTTCCTCTAAGCTCTGGTTTCTCCTTAATCAACCTCTTAACAGGATCATTGTAGGATTCTCTTGTGATTATAAAAGCCTTCATCCAAAACTCCTTGATCAACTCAGTGTAAGTAGGACCATTCAAGATTTCCAAGTAGTAAATCAAATCCTGTTTCTCGAAAAGTCCTTTTATACCAGGAAATCCATTCACCTTTAGACTTTCAAAATCAACCGGTTTCTCAACAGCGAATTGAAGTTCTTCGAACTTGAAAGGACGTTGATCTTTTGCAAATTGATTCGGGATGGAGTTTTCAATATCTATCATGCAGGCGTTAACTTTTAATGTAGAAGAAGAAGCCATTTGATGAAGTTAGGGTTAGGGTTTGCTAACTTGGGAGAGAAAGAAATTTGCTCTGAGTTTTAGAAGAATAAAAGTGTAGGTAGTGAGAGTGCAAATGTGTGAATATGAACGGTTTTGTGTTTAAATAGAAAGTTTCGCGCAAAAAAACAAGTACAGACACATAGGGGTAGCATAGTCTTTTACCTATCAAAATAGGGATTAGAACACTAATCATCACTAACCAACTTCTAGATCCAATTGCGACAAGACGCGTGCATTAGAAGTTTATTTAAATAACTGACACGTAAGTGGAAGGAAACTGAAACGGTTTTTGTAAATATTTCCACTACGCACCAGAACTATTCTTTCTTAAAAGATTCTGATAATACATCAGAAGATGTTCTCATCACAACTTCTGATACAGAAGGTTCTGATGACTTCAGCTTCTGATTATCATTAGATTCTCATAAAAACAAATTTTACTTCAGAGTTTTAGCTAATCAGAGATTTCCATCATATTCAAATTCTTTTTGATAAAATCAAAACATTCAACAGCTAGGGGTTTTGTAAAGATATCAGCCCATTGATTTTCAGTTTCAATGAACTTGCACTACTACAAAATGTTGAATAGATAGCGCACTTTAGACAGCGCTTATTTACAGAAGCGCTTTAAAAAAGAAACACGGAACCTTAAAATAGCGGTTATTGTAAAAACGCTTTCTAAATTACTATAGTTTTACAGCGGGTTTCTGTAAAAGCGCTTTCTTAAGGTATACATAAAAATTTTATATTTATTCAAATTTTATATTTTTTCTATTAATTTTTTTTGGGACAAATTAAAATGGTAAACATATATTAGCTTATAGATAGAGTCATAGAACAATTTGTTCTCACACGCCTTTTGCCAAATACTTTCTTCTTCCCAAATAATTTCTTCCTTAATCCCAAACAATTTCTTCTCACACGCCTACTTGTCATTTGATCGACACAGAAACCCTAAACCCCATAAAGAAATTGTTGTTTCTAGAATAGTTGCTTTGTCACTTTGCAGATTGAAACCCTAAACCCCATAAACAAATTAAAGAATCTGATCAATTGAAATCCAAACCCACAGTGAAATTGTAGAAATTAATCAATTGAAACCCTAGTTGTGAACCAAGATAGGAATCTTCTTGTTGTGTAAAAACCCAGAAACCCTTACACGCTTTCTTTTTCTCTCTCATAAGTTCGTGTTCTACCGCAAAACAGCCAGAATATAGCGTAGTCGAAATCTACCTCTGAAACCCTTTGCCTCTCTATGTATGTCTTCAACAAACGCACATGTGGATTTAACGTTTTAAAATTGATCAATTTTTTTGTGTATTTTTCTCACTGTGCTTGATGCAAACGTCAAAGACTCATGTGCGTATAAATTTTCAATCCCAACTGGTAACTCGCTCAAACTCCTTGTTGCAAAACACGTTGAAACCCTCTCTCGTGGCGATTTCCACTCACACACTTTCATTGGTGAGTTCTCCAGGATTGCTTTATGAAGACTTTTGTTCAGGTTAGTGAAATTATTTCGTATTAGAACTTTAAATCTTGTGTTGAAAGATTTATGATGATAATTAGCAGTTTTTTCTTACTATTATGTTGATCTCATTTTAGAATTTTAAAAAATGTTACAGTAGCTAGATTCAGAGTGAAAATTTGTTTAAATTTTGTATTACAGTAGCTAGATTTGTTTTAAAAAAATTTAACTGATTTTCCTTCTGCTAAATCAGAAATTTAATGATGTTAATAATTTATAACACAATGGTTTTGACCAATTGGAATGCTTGCACAAACAGAGTTTGTCACTTGTAGAACTATTTGGTAGTCCACGGTTTATGTCATGAATATCTTATTGTGATTGAATGAATAATGGAATTGTAATTTGAAGTCACTTTTTCATTTACTGTGTTGTGTGATGTATGTGTGTGTGTCTGTACCCTTACTTTCTCATTCTTTTGAAGGTTGATTGTTAATGCCATATAGTATGTTCTCCATTTTTGCAGCTGCACAAGAAGCTACTGGTTGTGTGTGGTTTGGTTAGAGGAAAAGACATAGTAGAAGGTATATTTGTAACTTGCATGACATTTCCGTGATCTTTTCTTTGTTTCCATATATTATATATTGTTGTGGTAGTATTTAGAGCAAGTGATATTGATGTCATTTACTTGGTTAAGGAAGAAGCCATAGTCAAGGTAGAAGGTATGATGACCATTGGACTTATATATATATATATATATATATATATATATATATATATATATATATATATATATATATATATATATTCTTTGATTAAATTTCATTATTCATGCTCTGTAACTTTGATTAAATTAATTTCATTAAATTTCATTAACAGATTGCCATTACTGGATGTTCTGCATCTGATATCAAAATTATGACAGTTGCAGCTCAGCTGGATAAGATAATTTTAAGCAATACTTTCTACAAATTATGTTCAATTCATGTTTTCTTTTGTTTTAATGAAATGAAGGACACACACCAACACACACTCAGCAAAAGCTTAGAAACTTTTTCTTCATTCATATTGTCATTTTCTATTTTTTATGACTTCCTATATTATCAAGTTTGTATTTTCTTTGCATATTGTTTCTTGCACATGAGCCAAATTAGGTAGGTTTATGCTTCCTTAATTGGGACGGTCTTGAAGACAAACACATAACTGCCTCTAGATTTTTACCGGCAAATTACTAAGTTTCTCTTCTTGGTTATATATAATTGATTTATTCTCCAACAAATTATCTTTGGAAAGTCTTTTGTGAACAAATCACTTTTTTTGCCCGCACTCAACTTGAATACAACCGTCGATCGCCAGCCATTGAGTTAATTTTACATTATACATACATTTTCCCCTTCATAACAAAGGATATGTGTTCTTAACCATGTGATTTTTAATTCTTTTGTATGCTAGCTGATGTTCTTAATGATTATCTTAGGGAATTTAATGAAGATTGAGGTACAACAATGTGCATTCAATGACTTCACATTAGAACCAAGATACTTGCCTTAATTATGCATTGTATTCACTATCTCCTTTAAATCTCTTTTATCGATCATGTCACTATTTTAGTCACTTTTAATGTTGTTCACATGTTTATTCTGGTTCCTCCCATTTGGTTATATTATTGGACTAGATAGTTAACTTTGAAATATGAACATTATTTGTATGATTCTGTCCTTTTTGTATAGCTATTTCTCCTCGTGGATAGATGATAGAGGCGAGCGGTTGAAAGGCAAAAATATCCTCATGTGAGTGAGTTCCTCATTTTATACTTTTAAGTTGCAATTTTTTGGTTCACTGTTAGTATTCTTATTTTGATATAATTTACTAGTATGTTATTCGGGATTGAGGAGTAAATGACATCAAAATATATTAAGTCAAAATGTGGTGTATTTTAGAATGTGTTTCAGGTAAAATGCTTGTTTAAAAGCAAGAAGAATTTTATTTTGTCATAGATTTGTATCTTCGTACTAAATTGTGAAACCGCGTTTGGCAACAAACAATTGAAACCGAACATACTGTCATTCGTAATGACCTAGCCATCAGTTTGCAATTCATAGCTGCTGCAGGTAAACACAGGTTTAGATTATGCAAAAATCCACAGGTTTGAGCAAAATATATCTTTAAAGTGAAGTAGCCGTAGGTTTATTTGATGAAACTCTTAAAAATTACAATGTTTTACAATTCTGATTGTCATTCTCTATGGCAATAGTTATATGATATTCAAGGCTCCTTATTTGAATAAAGAGTAACCTTATATCAATGGTTATATGATATTCTCAAGGCTCCTTTTTTCCCCTTTCTAGCTAAGTCTTTTGAAGTCTTCTTTTTTTTATACGTAATGATTTCATTGTTCCATTATTGATCATGTTCACTCTATATGCATTCATCATTTGTTTAGTGTTAATGCAATTTGGTATTTGTGTTGATGTTACTTCAATCACTATTTGACTATTATTGTTTTTTCTTAAGCATGTTGTGGTCAAGGATTTCTCATAGCACATCACAATCAATTCTGATCACGTAAGTATTCAAATACATCTCTCTCATTCTTTAAGTATTGTGCATTATATCCTGAACTGTCATTTTTTGTATGTCTTCTTTACTAGTTCTTATTCCCTTTATTTGTGTTAGGTTATGCTTAATCCCCTAAGTACTAGATTTTTTTTTTTTTGCAGTATTAGGTACCTCCATGATGCTCTAACATGAGGCCTAGCTTTAGTCTTACATTATTTATAAGCATTTCTTTGTCTTAGTTTCTTTAGTCTGCTTTAGTTTATTTCATTTGTTTTCTTTTTTGATATGAAGGACTTTATCTTGAGAGCTTACATGTCAATGAGGAAAAAATACATTATTGAAGTAATTAATTAGAGACTTTTATGACATATATGTTGAATGTCAATTAAAGTTTTAATTTGTATTCTTATATGCAGGGGAACATGTGATGAAGATGGCAGTATATCAAGTTCTTAGATTATATATGTATATAGCAGCATACACCCATTTTCTTTAGAAGAAGACAATGTATCAAGTTCTTAGATTGCCACAAATTTTATCTTATGAGTAGTTTTGATCTTTGTACAATAGATTATCAATTTTTTAATATATTACTTTCATTAAAATTTCATGTTCTTTATAATAACAATAATAATTCAAATAAATACTTTGCAACTGTAATATCAAATTCTATAAAAACAAAGGTTGATATTGAAGTGAAGAAACATTTTAAAATAAGAGAGTGCTAATATATAGAAAGTGTTATCTAAACCTAACTTAAGACAGCGCTTAGAAGTCAAAAGTGCTATCTAAAACTTAACATAAGACATCGTTTACAAATAGAAAGCGCTATTTAAACATAACATAAAATAACGCTTAGAAGTAGAAAGCACTATCTAAACATAATCTAAGACATCATTTATATGTAGAAAGCGCTATCTAAACATATCATAAGACAATGCTTATAAGTAAAAGCGCTGTCTAAACCTAACATAAGATAACGCTTATAAGTAAAAAGCGATGTCTAATGATGACATTAGACAACGCTTTTATAAATAAGCGTTGTCTAAAGATGACAGTAGACATCGCTTTTACTTGATTATCAAGCGCTGTCTATACTTTTAACAGCGCCAAAATAGAGAGCGCTTATAAGCGCTATCTAAGGTCAAAAAAAGCGCTGCCTAAAGCCTTTTTTGGCTCAGTGTTGAGATCAATTACACCCTTTTAAACATAGTCTCTTGTGAAATGATGTTTAATCTCAATATGCTTAGCTCTTGAATGTAAAATAGGATTTTTAGAAAGATGAATGGCTGCAGTATTATCACAATATAAACACTAGTCCAGAAAACACTTTTTACATCTGGCCAAAAGCACCTTTTACATCTGACTCCTGTCAGTTATAAGCCTACGAGTTATAGAAAGTTTTACACTTTTTACAACTGACTACGTCAGATGTAAAAAGTGCACCTTTTACATCTGGTTCATACCTCCGTCACGTTTTTACATCTGACATTGTGCATTTTCAATTATTTTTATAAAATTAAATTGAACCTTTTACATCTGAGATAACAGTTTCTCAGATGTAAAAGCATCACTTTTCACATCTGACCAAACTTTCCACAGATGTAAAATCTCCACATTTTTGTTTTTTTTTTTTTTTTTTAATAATCCTGTATTTTTTTTTTTCTTTTTCAAAACATAACTTGCAAATAAACATATATAACTAGGATTATTATCACCATCCAAAATTAAAAATAGAGAACATGATGCTAAAAATTGTACTGCGTTCAACATCCGAATTAAGTAATATATTAATGTCAATAGTTAATACAACCATTCAACATCCTAAAGCCAAAATCAAAACAAGTCACATAATAACTTGCAACATCCGAATTAAGTAAAATAGTAATATCACTAGTTAATACAATCATTCAACATCGAAAAGCCAAAATTAAAACAAGTCACATAATAATTTGCGTCACTATCATCACATACGTACAAAGTAACTTCGCACGAACCTAGCTCCCTTCCTCAGCAACATCGTCATAATCATTCTCAGGGTGATATAGGTCAAGAAAACAAGTTGCCCAACGGTTTCGCAAGTCATACAGGTCGTCTTCTGTTAATGCCGTAGGATCATTGAACACCTGCAATATGTAAAAAACTTGATTCAGCCACTTATATACACATAGTACTTCAAAACTCTCAATAAGACAGTTTGTTTGAATCACAGTCCAGCACTAGAAAAGAAAAACAAGAGAAAACAGGGGACAAAAAACACAAACAGCAGCAACATAAAGGCCACTATACAGGAGCAACACGCAGCACACCAAACACAACACCCCTGCAGCCTCAAAAAAAAAAAAAACACACAGCAGCACACCAAATGAAAACCAATGCAATTATCTCTTGAAACAATCTAAACTTACCAAAAGAAAAAAACCATAACTCACTAAAAGATCAGCAAGCAAACCAAAGCTAAAATTACCAAAAGAAAAACAAGAGAAAATAGGGGACAAAAAACACAAACAGCAGCAACATAAAGGCCGCACGATACAGGAGCAACACGCAGCACACCAAACACAATACCCCTGCAGCCTCAAAAAAAACACACACAGCAGCACACCAAAAGAAAACCAATGCAATTATCTCTTGAAACAATCTAAACTTACCAAAAGAAAAAAACCATAACTCACTAAAAGATCTACTAAACTCAAACTAACTGACAACAACACACAAAAACAGATTCACTATTAATAATTACGCATTTTCACTATTAATATCCATAATTACGCATACATAGGCTGCACTAGCCGCTAAGGCACCAGCAAGGCAACAAAATCACAACAAAAGCCAAACACTAACAGGAAGAATAAACACACAACTACCCCAAACTACAAAAAGCAAAAAGCAGAGACAATGTCAATCAAATTTCAATAAAGCAAAATATAATACCTCCACCCATTTCTTTGTAATACTAGCAGAGACAATGCCAATCATATTCTTCATTACATAATATCCACAGTCATTGCCGTTGGGTTGTACCCTTGTCTACATATGAATGACATTTAGTAAATACATATTAAAAAAAAACCAACCATGTATTATGAACGTAAATAAATATTAAAATTTACCCCACGCTTACTTTGGGAAAAATCCATTTAGGCTTCTTTCTATTACCACAAGCTAATTGATGAACCATGAAAGCACTAGATAAACAAAAATATAAAAATCAACAAAGTTTTAATAGGCAGAAAGTGGATGATCACTTATAATAGATAAAATAAAAACTTATTAATGACTAAAGGCAAAGTAAATAAAATAAAAACTTACTCGGTAAAAAATTTCTTTGTTGTTTCATCATCCTTTTTGTGTAATGAACAAAGGCAAACTATAATATTGTCCTTAGGACACATAATTATTAATTACCAATGCCCGCTGTACACGTAAAATAACAATTATTAATGACTATGCTATAAAAATAAATAAGAGAATACACGTAACTTATTAATGACTATGCTATTGATATATATACTTACGACATAAGATATGGCGCTAAGTAGCACTCTTTCTTTACATCACGCAACTTATTTTGTATGTATTGTTTACCCGCCTTTTGAATTGATTGTGGCTTTGTTGCAAAACTCAATTGACATGGGTCCAAAAATGCATACAGATCTGAGTTGTTTGTTGCTATGGAAAGACGATGCATATACCTGAAAAGTTAATAAAACACATTGAATATCATGTAAAGAGACAAAACCATAATAGATATTTGATAGAAGTAACAAAAATGAAACTTACGTGCACCAAAGCTGTAGAATTGATAAGTCAAGCAAATTATCACCCACCAATAAGTCTTTCATATACCTTGGCGACATCTTAAAATTGTTGACACACCCATCATGTTCTAACTGTAACTCATTTTGTTGTATCAAACTAACTGCATCTACAACATTACTACAGGATTGTGTCATGACTGCCTTAAGAGAGAAAACAATCATTCTAGTTACTCATCAAGTGGAGTTTCTCTCAGAAGTTGATACTATCTTGGTAAAGCATTTCATTTGTTTCCAATATTAAATTACATTTGAACAACATAATTAACAAGATGAACTCAAATTCTAGGTAATGGAGGGCGGAAAAGTTATGCAATCAGGTAGTTATGAGAATCTCCGGACAGCTGGAACAGCCTTTGAACTACTTGTCAGTGCTCATAAAGACACAATTACTGACTTGAATCAATATAATGAAAATAAAGAAGGTTCTGAAAATGAGGTTTTGACTAAAAATCAAAGTGAGGGAGAGATTTCTAGTATCAAGGGACCAATTGGTACACAGCTTACACACGAGGAAGAAAGAGTGATTGGTAATGTTGGATGGAAGCCATTCTGAAATTATATTAATTATTCCAAAGGGACATTCATGCTGAGTTTGATAATTTTAGCACAATCTGGTTTTTTGGCTTTGCACATTGCATCAACTTTTTGGCTTCCTATAGCCATTGAAATTCCAAAAATAACTAACACCAAACAGAAAACCCCATATTGTATATAATGAACCCCAAAACAGATCCAATTGTATATAAGTTCACAACAAACTTTATTCACATACTTTTAAGAAACAAACTTTATTTGAGCTTTATTTGAAACAAACTTATATACTTATAAACAAAAACAAACAAATTTGTGCTTATACTGCATATTGTGCTTATTTCATTTCTCAGAATTCATCCGTATTGTATATAAGTAAACTTTATTGCAGCAATCGAGTGAGAGTGTGAGAGTGAGGCGTACCTATTCAGTGAGAGCAATCGAGTGAGAGTGAGAGCGATTCCGTCCGAGTAGGTGAGAGGGGTAGAACGGGAGCGATTCCGTCCGAGTAGGTGAGAGTGAGAACGAATTGTGAGAGCGATTCCGTTCGAGTAGGGTAGATGATACCGATTCTGTGAGCAATCGTGTGAATGGGAAGATCGATTGAGCTTGAGAGTTCGGTGAGAGTGAGATAGCGAGCGATATTGTGAGAGTGAGAGTTAGGGTTCGTGAAAGTGAAAGTGAAAGTGAGAGCGATGGAATTGTGTACGCGTAAAAGAAACTTTAAGAAAATAAAAATAAAAATAAAATAAACTTTAAGACTTATTACAACTGAGGGTAATATGGTAAGATGCAAATTTAATTTAGACAGTTTTCACAATAATTACGGGACTGCCACCGTGTTAATTTTTGCATCTGGGATATTATGGTGAGATGTAAAATGTTATGTTTATTTTTTTTTTACTACTACGAAAATTGAAATCAGATGTAAAACATATCCCTTTTTTTTTTTCACATCTTGTATCTTTTCTACAGATGTAAAAGCCTGATTAATAAATCAAATTTGTACTAGTGAAAGGAATGTTATGACTATTTATTTGATAATCTTCTAATTGATATTTCATCTAGAGTAGTTGTGTACAACATTTTGTTGGAACAAAGTGGGTCTGACATAAATCTCTAAGTTTCTAATTGGTTTTGATGATAACAAAGTATTAAAATTGCAATTGGTATTACTAATGATTGTTCTAGTGTGCAGAATTATAAGTTAAAATTCATTTAGAAGCACTACGAACAAAAGCAGAGAAGCCAAGCTTAGAGGCTCTGAAAGCGTATCGCTGATCATCAGAAGCTTAAAATTCAAGTTCTGAAGTTAGTGGCTCTGAGGACAAAAGCTAGACTCTGGAACCTCAGAAGCTGAAGACCTTAAGAAGCTACGACAACAGATTCTGAAGCAAAGGGAATTTACGTCACTCAAGAACTGACAGAATCAGAATCAATGATTGAAGAACAATCCACTTAAGGACTCTGTCATATCCACAGGAAGGAATATTCGTTGGTACAACGTTAACCTTATCCATAAGTGGAGCGCTTTTGAGGATTGTACAATCGTACTATTATTACTCAAAATGGTTGAGTGATATTTCAAATTGCAAGATAGTGGAATTGGATTTCTTTACTAAAGAAGGCAATATACAGCTATCAATTGTACGAGCAAATTCCAGCTGACATCTTATCTCTCTGCAACGGTCATTACCATTCCATTCAAGTATAAATAGAAGACTCAAATGGAAGAAATGACTACCGTTCTATTACTACGTTTAAGACTCTGAAACGTTCTGACATTACAGCCTCTATCTGTCATTCATAGTCTTAAAGAAAATCTGTGTTGTATTTTGTAAACACCTCTGATAGTATATCAAGTGTTCATTAACATTCATTCTTATTCTTAAGTTTGTTTGAGAAGTCTCTTGTTGGTTGTAACTTGAGCATTTGAGAAGTCTCTTGTTCGTTATAACTTGAGCATTAGAGAAGTCTCTTGTTAGTTGTAACTTGAGCATTAGAGAAGTCTCTTGCTATTGTGCTTGAGCATCTTGTAATCTTGTGAGATTTTAGTGAGAAGCCCTTGGAAGTGCAAGGGGACTGGACGTACTCTCAATTTGTGAGAGGAACCAGTATAAATTCTGTGTCTTTCTTTCTCTCCCTCTGTTTCATTATTGTTTTGTGTTTAATCCGCTGCAAACTTAGTTTTTATTTGAGAAAAAGTTTTAACTTTTAAAACACAATTCAACCCCCCCTTCTTGTGTTTTTCCACCTTCAATTGGTATCAGAGCCTGGTTTGTTGCCTAACTCACCTTACAGTGAAACAGTAAAAGATCCAAAGGAAAAACATGACTGACGCTGCTGGAAATGGTGGAGGAAAGAAAAGTAATGAGATTCCATTTGATTATGACACAAGCTCAAATGATAGGAAGTCTTCTGACAGGATTCCATTTTTCAATGGAAATCCTACTTCTTACCCATTCTGGAAAACAAAGATGTATAGTTATATCATAGGTATTGATGTTGATTTGTGGGATTTGGTAGAAGAAGGAGTTGTCTTTGACAACATGGATAAAGAAGGAGTGGTTAGTCATCAACATAGAAAATCTTTCACACCTTCTCAGAAGCTAGAATACAAGAAGCATCACAATGTAAAAGGTATGATGACTAATGCGATTTCGCATGATGAGTATCTCAAAATTGTGGATAAAAGAACTGCTAAGTCTATTTGGGAGTCTCTGAAATCTAAATATGAAGGAAACAAACAAGTTAGAGAGGCTAAAGCAAACTTGTTAGTTCATCAATATGAGTTGTTCAGGATGAAGGATGGAGAGGACATTGAAGCTATGTTTTCTAGGTTTCAAATTTTGGTCTCTGGACTTCAAGTACTGGACAAGAGTTATACTACTACTGATCATGTTAGAAAGATTCTCAGAAGTCTACCCCCAAAGTGGAGACCTAAGGTGACTGCTTTTCAAGAAGCCAAGGATTTGGATCAAGTATCCCTTGAAGATCTGATTAGTTCATTGAAGACTCATGAAATGGAGTTAATGACTGATGAGTCAACCAAGAAAATAAAAGGGATAGCCTTAAGCTCTAAGAGTTCATCAAAGGCTCTGAAAGCTAAGGTTATAGAATCTGAAGATGAAGCTTCTGAAGAAGGTCATGAGGTTGAGTCTGAAGATGAAGAAGAAATGGTGCTGATGGCTGCTAAAGTATCTCAATGGGCAAAACGAAGCAAGAAATATGCATGAAAGTTTGGAGGTTCTTCCAAGAAAGTTGGTGCTACCAAAGAGAAAAAGGAAGAACAAAACAAGTGCTTTAAATGCAACAAGCCTGGGCATTTCATTGCCGACTGCCCAGAAAATCAGAGTATATCATCCAAGAGAACTTCTAGCAAAGAAAAATATAAAAGTAAACTCAAAAAGGGGTTTCTTGCAACTTGGGAAGATCTAGATAAAGACTCAGACTCTGATGGAGATGAAGAAGCCAATCTGGCTCTGATGGCAACTACCTCTAATAAAGAAAACTCTGAGCATGAAGCAGATTCAGACTCAGAAGATGAAGAATAGGTACTTGCTCAACTCTCTAGAACTGAATTAATAGATTCTTTTAAAGATGCCTTAAAACTTGTTACAAAAAAGGCAGGGGAATGTAGGGTCCTTAAAAAGGCCTATAACAACCTTACTGAAAAAGCAAACATAATAGTTGAAGAAAATGAGTCTCTTAAAAGTAGAAACACATTTCTTGAAACTCATTATGTTTATGATGATAAAGTTCCTCCAGAGCATGAATTTGCTCTTCAAGAACTTCTTATCAATGGAATGCAAAGAAGTAAGATAGCATCTTTAATTTATCATGTAAGTAGGAATAGAGGTGAAGGTCTTGGATTTTCGCGTTTTAAAGATAATTCATTATTTTCTAAACCCTCTAACATTGATAAAACCAAACCCAAGGCTGTCTTTGTTAAAAGTCAATCAGAAGTCAAGAGTGCATCAGACTCTGAAAAGACATCTAAGTCAGAAGTAAAGAAGTCAGAGGCTATGAATGTTAAAATCTCAGAACCAAAGACTTCCAAACCTCAGACTAATGTCAGACCAAAAGAGAATCTGATACACACAAGAGCTAAGTCTAAGAGTTATCCAAAGCCCAAAACATTTCCAAAAAGGCTTGATAATTCTAGAACTTTTGACAGATCTTTCAAACAAAGATCACCTAAGGCTATTAAGACTAACTCCAAAGGACCCATAAAAGTATGGGTACCAAAGTCTGAGATTGTATTTGCTTCAGATCTGAACTCCAGGAAAGCAAAAGCAGCAGTCCTGGTACCTGGACAGTGGTTGCTCACGACATATGACAGGAGAAAGGCATATGTTCCAAACCCTAACTTTGAAAGAGGGAGGCACTGTGGGGTTTGGAGGAAAGCAAAAAGGGAAGATCATTGGGACAGGTACATTTGGTAATTCATCTTTATCTATTAATAATGTATGGCTTGTTGATGGCCTTAAACACAATCTACTGAGCATTAGTCAATTTTGTGACAGTGGATTTGTGGTGATGTTTGATAAAGATGCATGTACTGTAACTAGAAACTCTGATAAGTCTGTAGTATTCAAAGGCCTAAGGAAAGGCAATGTTTATAAGGTCAATCTGTCAGATCTCACAGAGCAAAAGATAGTATGTCTACTATCTCTGAGTGATGAGAAATGGGTCTGGCACCAACGCTTAGGTCATGCTAACTGGAGATTAATCTCCAAGCTCAGCAAACTAAGCTTGGTTAAACGCCTACCCAATCTCAACTATCACTCAGATGCTCTGTGTGGTCCTTGTCAGATTGGGAAGATTTCTAAAACTTCTTTTAAACCCAAAAACATTGTCTCCACCTCAAGACCTCTTGAATTGCTTCACATTGATTTGTTCGGCCCTGTAAGTACAGCCTCAATCAATGGGAAGAAATATGGACTTGTCATAGTGGATGATTACAGTAGATGGACATGGGTTAAATTCTTACGAGTAAAAGATGATGCATATGATGTGTTCAACATCTTTTGCACACAAGTACAAAGTGAGAAAAGTCTCAAGATCCTATGGATCAGAAGTGATCATGGTGGTGAGTTTGAAAACGAACCATTTGCAACTTTCTGTGAAGACCATGGAATTATCCATGAGTTCTCTGCTCCTAGAACACCACAACAAAATGGTGTTGTAAAGAGAAAGAACAGGTCTTTACAAGAGATGGCAAGAACCATGATGCATGAGACTAAACTTGCTAAGCACTTCTGGGTAGAAGCTGTGAATACAGCTTGTTATATTCAAAATAGGATCTACATCAGACCTATATTGAATAAAACAACATATGAACTCTTCAAAGGAAGAAAACCTAACATCTCTTACTTTCATCAGTTTGGATGTACTTGTTACATCTTAAACAATAAGGTCTATAAAAAGAAATTTGATGCCAAAGCCTGTAAGGGAATCTTTATAGGTTACTCTGAACGCTCAAAGGCATATAGAGTGTATAATTCTGAAACTAACACAGTGGAAGAATCTATACATGTAAGATTTGATGACAAAGAGCCTGACAATAAAATGTCAGAGCAAGATGATAGTTATGCAGGAGTCCCATATCAATACAACTATCCAGAAGCTGAGAAAACATCAGAAGCTAATGAAACTTCAGAAGCTGAAATGGAAGTAATCTCTGAAGGAGCATCTCCCATAGAAGCATCTGAAGAACATGATGATATCTCAGAAGATGAAATGCAAGAAAATGCTGAAGCTCCAAAAAGGAAATTCAAATATAAATCATCACATCCAGAGGATCTTATTCTTGGAAACAAAGAGAGTCCAAGAAAAACAAGATCAGCTTATCAACAAAGTGATTCATTATTAGGACTTATATCTATGATTGAACCTATGAATGTTGATGAAGCCTTAACTGATGATGGATGGATTGTGGCAATGCAAGATGAGCTCAACCAATTCCAAAGAAATGATGTGTGGGATCTAGTGCCAAGACCAACACATAAGAACATTATTGGAACCAAGTGGGTATTCAGAAATAAACTCAATGAACAAGGTGAAGTTGTGAGAAACAAAGCTAGACTTGTAGCACAAGGCTGTAGTCATCAAGAAGGCATTGACTTCACTGAAACTTTTGCTCCAGTAGCAAGACTGGAAGCAATCAGGTTATTGCTATCTTATGCTGTGAATAATGGAATAACCTTATATCAAATGGATGTTAAGAGTGCTTTTCCAAATGGTGTTATTTCTGAAGAAGTGTATGTCAAACAACCCCCAGGTTTTGAGGACTTAAAAAATCCTGAAAATGTTTTTAAACTTAAGAAATCACTCTATGGTCTTAAACAAGTTCCAAGGGCTTGGTATGAAAGACTGAGTAATTTCCTTTTAGAAAATGGTTTTCAAAAAGGTCAAAATGACAATACATTATTCAAAAAGACAACTAAGAAAGACATCTTAATTATTCAAATATATGTGGATGATATAATTTTTGGTTCAACTAATGCTTCTCTATGCAATAATTTCTCCAAGCTTATGCAGGATGAATTTGAAATGAGCATGATGGGTGAGCTTAAATTCTTTCTTGGAATCCAAATGAACCAAGGAAAAGATGGAACTTACATTCATCAAAGCAAGTATACAAAAGAACTTCTGAAGAAATTTAATCTTGAAGATTGTAAGATAATGTCAACACCCATGCATCCTACAAGCAGCTTAAGCAAGGAAGAAATTGGTAGCAAAGTGGATCAGAAGCTATATAGAGGTATGATTGGTTCTTTACTCTATCTAATAGCTTCTAGACCTGACATTTTATACAGTGTATGTCTATGTGCAAGATTTCAATCAGATCTTAGAGAACCTCATCTAACTGCTGTTAAGAGGATCTTTAGATATTTGAAAGGAACAACTAATCTAGGACTTCTTTATAAAAAATCCCTAGATAGTAAGCTAGTTGGATTCTGTGATGCTGACTATGCTGGGACAAGATTGAGAGAAAATCCACTAGTGGAAATTGCCAATTTATTGGTGAGCATCTCATATCTTGGGCCAGCAAGAGACAAACAACTATTGCTTTATCTACAGCAGAAGCAGAATACATTTCAGCTGCTAAATGTTGCACACAGCTTCTCTGGATGAAATATCAGTTAGAAGATTATAACATAACTGAAAGTAGTATTCCACTCTATTGTGATAATACTGCTGCCATTCATTTATCTAAGAATCCAATTTTACATTCCAGAGCTAAGCATATTGAAATCAAGCATCATTTTATAAGAGATCATGTTCAAAAAGGTACAATAGATATTCAATTCATTGATACTGACCATCAATGGGCTGATATATTTACTAAACCTTTAGCTATTGAACGGTTTGATTTTATTAAAAAGAATTTGAACATGCATTTTATCTCTGAAGAAAACAAGCTCTGAGATGTAAAATAGAGTCAGGGTCTGAAACTTCTTCAGAGTCTCTAACGCTCAGAGCCTCTAATGAGAAACTCTGAGTGTGGGAAGTTCTGAAGAATAAAGGTTCTGATGAGGTGTTTAATACTAATGAGCCAGGCACTGAACTAAGCGAAAGTGAAACGTTTTGTACTAGTAAGTGTAAAACAGTTGTCCTTACGCGTGTCAGTTTGTTATCCTCTCTCTAGCACGTGTCTAGATTCTGATTGGATAGAGAACAGTTAAAGATGAATTTACAGTTATTTCAATTTAAATTTAATTTAAAACTGTTCGCGCTCCCTCCTTTTGGCTACTCCGGTTTGTTTTTTTTTATGTGTGTACATTACTTGCTATATATAGTCACATCACTCACTTAGCACAATTTTTTACACAATCACTACCTACACAAACCCTAAAACACAGAATCCCAAATTTCTTCATCAATCAAATTCTCTTTTACAATGGCTGCTCGTCCTGCTCACAACATTGTTCAACGACCATTCAATCCTGAGTTACTACCCGTAATAAATCTAAATTCTCAAGCTTCTCTGAAAGAACCTGATAACACGAACGATTGTGGTAGAGAAGGAATGGAATGCCTTACAGAGAAGTTCGTTGATTTCGAAAGTTTGAAAGTGAATGGTATTGACATAAAGGACCTCTTCTATGATCAACAATGGGGCAACTACTTCGACATGCTTAATGGCTTCGTTTACTATGATATAGTCAAAAATTTCTGGAATAAAGCATATGTATATGACAAGTTTGTTGCTGAGGAAGAAGTTAGAAAGTTGGTTGCAGAAGATAAAAGTCTAAGAGGAAAGACAAGAGTTCAAATGGGATTAAGACCTTTCAAGGGGAAGGAAATTAGGTCTAATCTTCTGGGTATTGATGTGCTGATCACTCAAGAGCACATTGCAAAAGTACTTGGTCTGGATAATGAAGGTGAGAAGGTTAATCAATACAAGTTGAAAAGCAAATTTGCAGACTCTATTAGAGAGGATCTCTACCCTGCTGGAAGAGGAGAGTCTGAGCTTGGAAAGGCTAAGTTCATGAAGACAGAATTCAATATAGCTTTCAAAGTAATTCTTGCCTCTATTGTTACAAGAGAAGGAGGAAAAGATACAATCTCATGGCCTCACAGGCACTTTCTATGGTTTATGCATAAAAGAGTGAAAATTAATTTGGCTGAAGTTTTGTTTGAGCATCTCTGTTTCTGTATTAATGACAGTCATCACAAGGCAAAGGTTACAATTCACCACCCAAGACTGATATCAGAAATCTTCAGACAAACAAGGTTAATAGAGGTTCTGAAGACCAAAGAGAAACTCAGAGTTTTCTGCACTGCTAAGTTTGATGGCAACACTTTGGTACATATGAAAATGATTAAACCTGCTGATTTGAGGAAACCTGAACATCCTCTCAAGAAGGTCTGGGAGAAGTACTTCTGGTGTGATGGATTTCCAACCATCTCAGAGCATGACAATGATGAGGTCATTGATAACTTCTTGGAAATGGTGAGGGACGAGACTGGAGAGGATGTTGATAGGAGAATGGTTGTTGCTGTTCCAGACTGGGATATCTTGAACAATCCTAAGGAAAGACCCAGATCAAACAAGAAGAAACCTGTTGTTTTTGAGGAAGCGATGATTGACGAAGATGCTGAGAATGTTAATGAAGAGCACGGTGAAGACACTGAGCAGGATAGCATTGATGAGATGGTGGACAATGCTAAGAATATAACAGCTGCTGAAGAAACTGTTGAAGTCTCTAAAAATCAAGAGGTCAGAGCTGAGGTTACAGCTGCTGAGAGGGTAGATGCTGCTGAGAAGGAAAGGAGATCTAAAAAGAGAAATGAAAGACCTCCACCTTCTGAAGAAGGAGAAAAGACTCTGCCTGCTAGACCTGCTAAGAGGACAAAGATTATGGCTTAAAGACCTCCAAAGAAGGCTGCTGACACTCCAAAAGGTAATGTTTCTGAGCCTAATACTAGTAGCAATTTTAAAGCTCAAGCTCAAAACAAACCCTCTCTTAGCTCAAAGATAGACATGTCCAAACCCATATCTATGATCCTACCTAACCAAACTCAACCACGAGTACTTATATCATCATCACCATCATCATCATCATCTGACTCATCATCAGAAGGTACACTCACTGACTCTAGCAGTGAAACCATATCAGAAATTATCAAAAAGGCACCAAAACCGAAACCAAAGCCTAAGCAGAAAACCAAAACTCCTCCACCCAAAGGAATTGTCTCTGAAGATAATTCTTTCTTAGACCATCTTACACCACATCTTTCTGGTGATGCTTTTACTACATCAAACCTCAACTCCCCAAATCATCCTATAAACAAATTTGTGAATGCCACCACTGAAACATTTCAAGAACCACCCATAATCACCGTTCAAGCACCACCCCTGCATTTTGCTGCTCCTGAAAAAGATAATCCAAACACAATCATCACTTCTGAACCTGAAAAACAAACACCCATACTTGAACCACCTCTTCAGAATGATGAAATATCACAACCTGAACCTCACACTCCTCAACCAGAACAAAACATCACTGAACCACATTCTGACCATATTCAAAATCCACCCTCTGACCAATGTGATGACATTCCCTCTGACAATCAAGAGCATCACATTCCTACACCACCCACATATTCTGAAACCATTGACAATAATACACTCCCATCATCACCCCTCTCTTATGGTCCAAATTACGAACCATTGACCATAAATGACCTAATCTTACCTGTTGATTTTGCTCTACCCATTCTTGAGACCCTGTTAAAACAAGATATCAATATTGATGATGATCTTGCAACACCCTCTCAAAAACCTTCCATTGACCTGAGCAAAATCAAAATCATTCCTCTAAAGAGAAAGAAACCTGAACCTACCATTCCTTTTGACAGAAATCATCCCTTTTTCAATTCTAATTCTGAACCAAACCTTGAGCTTTTAGATAATGCTATTAGTATTAGTCTTAAGAAACTCAAAGGAATAGAAGAAGAGGTACTGATCTTCCCTTCAGATGTTGGTGCAAAGATAAGGGAATTGGAAGACAAGTTTAGTCAGTCTCTAAAGCTCTTGGGAGGTTATGTGAAGAGCAAAATTCAAGGTAGAGGAATGAATGTTGTGACTCAGATAATGGATGCTGCTGCACGATCTCATGCTCCTAGGCTCACCTTCTTTAATCATGAAGAGGAGTGTCAACGACTAGAACTTCTAGCTGCTGTGAATGAAAGCATAAGAACATCTCTTGAAGCAGCTAAAAGGTTAGCAGAAGAGGAAGCAGTATATGCTAGGATGGTGATTGATGCTGAGCAAGCTAGGATAGCTGCTGAAGCTGAGACTAAGAGGTTGGCTGATCAAGAGGCTCTAAAGGTGTTAGTTGAAAGAGCTGCTAGAATTGCAGAAATTGAAACTCAGAAGCTACTTGAAGCTCAAGCAATGGGTCTACAACAGGGAGAGGATACCATTATGATGGATCAAGAGACAAATGAGCCAGCTTCTGATAAGGGCAAAGATATAGTTGTTGACACTACTCCTCCAAGCTCTCCAGTCAGATTTATCACTGGATCTCCATCTTCTGCTGTACCTCCAGCTGTTCAAATAACATTAGATGAGATGAAGACTGAGATGAAGAATGATATATCTGAGATAAAGGAAGAGATGAAGAATGAATTTGATGAACTAAGGGCTGATATAAGGGCTGATATGAATGCATCTGGTGAAGCTACCAACAAGAGGATTGATGAAATGATGTTGCTTCTGCACAAGCTTGCCAGTCAACTGCCAAAATCTTAACCTTTACGTTTGAGCACTTATTTTTTGCTTATGTTTTGTTATGTAACTTTTGGATAATTTCCCTCTTGATTAATTCACTTCTGACTATCCATGTTTAAATTGCTTGCATTTGTGAATATGTGTTAATTTTATTTTGTTTTCAAAAATTTAAAATTATATTCACTAATTATGTCTGATACTCTTGTGGCTTCTGAACCTAGTGTAAGTTGTTGAAGAACATCTTGTTTTTAAACTTATATATGTTTTTTTTTAAAAAAAAATACCTAAGGTTCCCCCACATCAGTATTCCTGTTTACTCATGAAATAGCTTCTTAGTATTATCGCCTGTTTATAAGCGGGGCACCAATACCGAATGAGGCGTGTCTGGTAACTGGTGTTCTGACATTTTTAAGTAGAATATAAGAAACATGCAAATAAAATAAACAATAAACAGCAAGAAATTTTTTATCATTGATGCAAAGTTTTATTACATGGATAGTGAGAGAACTACTTAGACTCTACATCAGATTTAGCCTCTGACTCTTCTTTCTTGGGCACCTCTGGCTTCTCAGCAGTGCTTGCATCAGAAAGAAAGTCAAGAATGGCTTTATGGAACTCAGAGTCTGAGTATTCTTTCTCAGGATCATATGTTCTAAGAAACTCTGCATAATCAGAATCTATTTCATCAGAATCTGATATCTCAATCACTTGCTTGGTTGTTTCCTTTGGCTGCTTGTTTCTTCTTGAGCTTGAAGATGTTGCTTCCTTCTTGATCCCCTTCTTGGATCCTGGAGCTTTCTTCATTGCTTGACTTTCCTTTGTATGCTTGATATTATATTCTTTGATTATTCGTTGTGAATAAAATGAGAAGAATCATCTCCTTTTATAATGCTCTCAAACAATCTTGTCTGTATGGATATCAACACAGTTCATTTAATTGGACATAGTTGTAACCAATCTTTGACTTAACTGTATTGAGATATGTGTTATTTGACTTATTTATTTCGTCTTTCGTTACTTTTTGAATAATGACAAAAGGGGGAGTAAGAATAGCGTTAAAATTAATGTTAATTGATTTCTTAACTGCTCAAAGACCTGAAACTATTATACTCATGTGTTATGAATCAATTTCTATCCCTTCTGAACTAATGTTAAATGATTCATCCATTCTGGACTTTATTAAAAGGGGAGAAAATTTAAGATTTGAAATACATTTTCAGAGATAAAATGAGAGAAGATTGCAAACCTTCTCTGAATATTATCAGACTCTGAAGGAAGAGCTTACAAACCTCTGCCTCTGAGAGTTAAATATGAAAAAAAAATTCAAGTTAATAAATTAACTCTTAAACTGTTTTAATTAATTATGGATAAGACTTAGGGGGAGCTTACAAACCTAACCCTATGGATTATCAGACTCAGGGGGAGATTGCAAACCTCTGAAACCTGAAGTCAACATAAATAATTAAATCAACAACAATTGAATTTTAATGCTTTAGTTTGTCATCATCAAAAAGGGGGAGATTGTTGGAACAAAGTGGGTCTGACATAAATCTCTAAGTTTCTAATTGGTTTTGATGATAACAAAGTATTAAAATTGCAATTGGTATTACCAATGATTGTTCTAGTGTGCAGAATTATAAGTTAAAATTCATTCAGAAGCACTACGAACAAAAGCAGAGAAGCCAAGCTTAGAGGCTCTGAAAGCGTATCGCTGATCATCAGAAGCTTAAAATTCAAGTTCTGAAGTTAGTGGCTCTGAGGACAAAAGCTAGACTCTGAGAAGCTCATAAGCTGAAGACCTTAAGAAGCTACGACAACATATTCTGAAGCAAAAGGAATTTACGTCACTCAAGAACTGACAGAATCAGAATCAATGATTGAAGAACAATCTACTTAAGGACTCTGTTATATCCACAGGAAGGAATATTCGTTGGTACAACGTTAACCTTATCCATAAGTGGAGCGCATTTGAGGATTGTACAATCGTACTATTATTACTCAAAATGGTTGAGTGATATCTCAAATTGCAAGATAGTGGAATTGGATTTCTTTACTAAAGAAGGCAATATACATCTATCAATTGTAGGAAGGTGATTTATTTGAGAAAAAGTTTTAACTTTTAAAACACAATTCAACCCCCCCTTCTTGTGTTTTTCCACCTTCACATTTTGCTGCTGATATGTATTCTGCTTCAGACTTTGGTACCCATATTCTGATGGGTCCATTTTGGTTAGTTTTATGAAATTTATTCTTCTTCTTAGGGTATTCAGAAGATCTAGAGGCAACTGAGCCTTTAGGAAAAGGTTTAGGCTTGTGTTGTCTCTTAGATTCTCCTCTTGAGTGTGTCAGAGAACCAGTTACCAAGTTTGCTCTAGAAGTACTGGTGCCTCGCTTATTAACAGGCTTTGGTACTCTGATAGCTTTAACTTGAGTAGACATGGATACTGAAGTGAGTGGAACCTTAGTTTTAGAAGACTGAGGATCAGAAGATGTGTGATCTTCTTGTACCTTATCTTGCGGTTCAGAGGTCAATAGAGTATCAAACACAGTCAGATGTTCTGAACTACCTTTAGTAAGATTAGAATAAAGTTCAGAAGGTGGTTTGCTTAAGCAGACAGATTTGCTTGTGTTCCCGTTATCAGAAGATGTAAGGGAACCAAGTCCCTGTCTCTTATAATAATTACTTCCACCATAAATCATAGAAGATATCTTAGTTTTGTCAATGTTATGACAAACTCTTGAAGAGCAATTTCATGCTCATCATATGGTTTGTGACATGATCGACAACCAGATTCAAGCACTTTAATAATTTTAAGAGATTTTTGATAATCTGCTTGAATATGGTTGACTTTTTCATTGAGCAAGTTAAATTTTTGTTTAAAAAGATCTAGCTCATTTGATTTTTCCAAGTATTTCATCATAACATCTTTCAAAGCTTTAGTGACTTGAGTACTAGACATTTGAGAAATTACCTCTTCAATATCATCAGTGTCTGATTCTGAGTCACTTTCATTATCTGATGGTCCTGTGGCCATGAGTGCAAGATTTGTTTCTTCAGCTTCTTCATCATCAGATAGTTCATTGATATCTTCCCACGTAGCCATCCGACTCTTCTTAGCCTTATTCTTGAATGTGCTTTTCTTTCCTTTACCCTTGGTGTTGAGTTCAGGGCAATCAGCTATGAAGTGTCCAGGCTTGTGACAATTGAAACAATTCTTTGTATCATCCTTCTTCTCTTTGTTACCAGAGTTTCTTGAAACAAATCCTCTGCTTGAGTAGTTCTTGCCCCTCCTTGACCACTTCTGGAACTTCTTGGACAAGAGTGCAAAAACATCATCATCTGATCCATCTTCTTGGTCATCTACAGAAGATTCCTCAGCATCAGATTCTACAATCTTAGCTTTCAGAGCCTTAGAGGAAATCGAAGTGGATGGCAGAGCCACTGACTTTAATTTCTTCTGAGGCTCATCAGAAGATAGTTCAATCTTATGACTCATGAGTGAACTTATCAATTCCTCTAAGCCAAGAGTGTCCAAATCTCTTGCTTCCTGTATGCCAGTTACCTTAGGCCTCCACCCTGTAGGTAAACTCCTCAGAATCTTCTTTACATGATCAGAAGTAATATAACTTCTCTTTTGAACTTGGAGACCAACCACTAGAACTTTGAACCTAGAATACATAGATTCAATGTTCTCATCATCTTTCATTCTAAAGAGTTCATACTGTTGGATCAGAAGTGTAGCCTTTGCTTCTTGAACTTGTTTGTTCCCTTCATATGTGGAACATAAGGAGTCATATATACTCTTTGCAGTAGACTTGTTTGTAATCTTTAGATATTCATCGTGAGATATGCAACCAATGAGAATATCCTTGACCTTGTGATGTTTCTTGTAAGCCTTCTTCTCCGTATCAGTAAACTTCTTTCTTGCTTCAACATATAACTTTCCTCTTTCATCTAGACCTTGGAAAGATACCCCTTCTTCAACTAAGTCCCAAAGCTCATCATCTATACCAATAAGATGCCTATATATTCTATCTTTCCACCATGAAAACATAGAACTATATCCATTGAACTGTGGTGCTTTGTTGTTTGATTTTTCTTCAACATCATAGTTGTGAGGAACTGCTTTCAAACTTTGATCAGTCATAGTGTTTTTCAAAGAAAAACTATCTCCCTGTTAAGTGATAAAAACAGAACCGGGCTCTTGATGCCAATTGAAGGTGTGAAAAACACAAGAAGGGGGGGGGGTTGAATTGTGTTTTAGGTAGTTTAAAAATTTCTTCTAAGTTAGACAACTTATCAGATTTTGCAGCGGATAAAAACAAACACAATTCACACACACAAAGGCAAGAGCTAGAGAGAGAGAGAGAGACAGAGATTTACACTAGTGGAAAAACGCCTTTTTAGGTCGGTTCCTAGCCACTTTTTAGGTCGGTTCCATGCGTGACTTAAGTTATCATGACATAACAAGTTTTGACTTGTTAGGACAGGTTTGACCTGACTTAATAAACTACTTTTTAGGTCAGTTAAATTTTATGCGTCTTAAGAAGTCCATATTTTACCAAGCTCTAATGACATGTTTAGCCGACTTAAGAATGTTGCTTTTTAAGTCAGCTATTAGTAACCGACCTAAGAAGTTTTTTTTTTGTTTTTTTTTTCTGCATGTTTTTTTATATAATAACACCCTTTTTTTTTCCTGCACAATTTATATATACTGCAACATCAATTCATCAAAATAAACATTCAGTAACATCATATTATATTTCATTACCATATCTCAAAATAAAACCGTAGAAGTAACAATATTGTCATATCAAACTAAAATATCATTTTAATTAAAATAAGTACACAACCACAACACTACTAGGCAAGTTCAGTTGCACTAAAATGAAAACTCAACAAATATATAGTCTTATCAAATAGCTAGCATAAACAAAGAGTAACTACCTAGGTGAAATAGTAACTACGTACTTATCAAAATATCCAACACATAATTGCACCCTAATTCATATCATTGTCCGTACTTGCTTCAATATGTTCCAATATAATGTTTCCATAGCGTTCTTGAACATTTTTAACTTCATCTTTTTGAAATGGCTTTGAATCCCCAAATTTCTGTATAAATAAATGTTGATACATAACATTAAATTATTATATCAACATAAAAAATTATACTAATTAAATGATACATGCAACTTGTTAACATAATTCTATTACTTACTTGTGTCCATGAACCAACAAGAGTCGCAGATACAATGTTCAACATGTGAATCATGATGAAATAGCCGCACTCATAACTAGCTTTTTGCTTTTGACTCTAAATATAATATGATCAAATTAATGTGAACATCAACTAGTCAGTAAATATTATTCAACAATTGTTATATATATATATATGGAATTATTCATTTAAATATAAAGTTGACAACTTACAGTGGGAAATAACCAATTCACTTTCTTCTGCTTTCTCGCACGTTGTAACTTATTATAAGTTGTCAAAGCTCTACAATTTTTTTTAGAATTGGCAAAATTTATTATTAATAGATATCCAAAGGCAAAAGTAATGGTCATGGACTAAAAGGGTACAAAACCAAAACTACAAACACAGTGCATGAATAGCAAAAATAAAAAATCTCAAACCATAACAGATACAAAGCCAACATTAGAGACACTACATGTCACAAAGTTTATGTACGGTATATAAATTGAATACTTACGTGTCAAGAATTTCATAGATTTTTTTATCCGGCCTCTTTCCCAATGAACATAGAAACACTACTTCAAGCTTTGTAGGATTAATGATGAGCAATTGCCAATGATGACTACAAAGGCAACATACAATTTAATGTGTTAAATTAATTTCTATCAATCATAAGTGATTGACTATAACAAGAAAAAATATTCTTACTTGTTAAAATAAGGAGCAAGGTAGCATATTTTTTTATCATCACACAATTTCTTTTGTATGTAGGACTGAACACTACCCCGCTCATTTTGACCATGAATGAAATGCGGATCAATAAATCCATAAACATTGTTGTTGCCCAATTCCATACAATAGCGGTGTAGATATCTACAACACATTGGAAGTTATTTACATTATAAATATAATTAAGTAAATAATAAATTAATAAATTTAAAAATAAAACATACTTACATGAGCCACACTTGTAAAATAGTGATGCTTAATTCTTTTGTACCCATACATAAGTTCATAATATCGTCCCTTGGGAGCTCTATAAAGGCACCTGTCCCACCGAATTCACCATTCAACTTCAAAGTTTGATCCATATTGATTGCCTTTACCACCAATTTTTGACATATAGGTTCCGACTTTATCGGCTGAGCATCATATTTCTTAGATTGAACATGTTAAATATGATAAAATATTAGACAACAAATTTAAAAGGTCTCAATTGTGTAAAAAGATAATAATAAATGTAATGATCAATATATACCTTTTTAGAGGTAAGTTTCAAAAGTCTTTTCGGCCATTGAATGAAATTATTGGGGGCCTCACCAACCGTTGCAACCTCACAAGTGGGCACAGGTACTTTAGCATTTGCATATATCACTTTGGTAACAGACACCCTCACCATATCATTATTCAACACTTGATTATGTATATTGGGCCCCAACCTATACACATTAGCATATGCCACTACATTAGTGTTTCCATCAATATACAACTCACACTCTTCAGGAATATCCTCTAGATCATCATCCGACATATATGGGATCTCTGCACAACTACCCTTTGCACTCTCATATTGTGGAGTGGTATTATGAGAACAAATTGGGTAATTTGGATATTTTTTAGAGAAAGGTGGCAAAGAGGATATATCTTGCATCACTTGCTCTTTAATTTCCTTAGTAAGCTCAGCCTTCATGGTGTCTATTTGTTCTTTATTCATTACAGGCGGGGTGCCGGAATATATATGAGAATGAGATCCAAAGAATTGTCGAATCCCCACACCTCCACCAACACCCCGAACACGACCAGGGTGCTCACCTCGCCCTGTGGCTTCTGTCAAAATATCATGCCGTCCTTGTGGGACAAAGGTCCCTTCTGACACCAGAGAATCCTATAAATATCATCAGTTCATTAACATGAATAGATAGTAAGAAACAGATCAATATGTCACCAAGAAAACATCAATTCAACACTCATAAAAACAATTCAACAAATAGCATCAGTTCAGCATTAGTAAATAGTAAAAAACATATCAATAGGAAGCAAGTCAAAAGCAAAGGATGCAGTAGGGAATATCAGAACAGTTTCTGCTTTCTGTGCCGAAGAGAAGGTGATGGAGTTATATTTGTGATGAAATTTCAGTAATTTGTGACTGATAGTAAACATTTAGATGTTTCATGGAGTATCAATTGCTTGTGGAGTTTGTTCGCATCCTTAAGAGCAGTGAAAATTCAAAGATTGAGGCATCGCTGCTTCAGTATCTGAGCATAATGATTCAAAACATGGATAATGAACAAGCAATATTTTGTAAGATGGTTAATCTTTATTGATGTCTCTGGCTAAGCTCGTTAACTTCTAAGTCTTACCTGTTTATACATAAATTGTCAATACAAGTACTTCCTAAAATTGGTATTTCATATTTGCATGTTGCAGACTATTGCTTCAGCAATGGTTATATTAACAACATTATTTCGCATACCTACAAATTTGTTGGGGGAGACTTAGCTTCGTACTATGTGTCTTTTCTAAGGTTTTGATTCTTTTTGCCTCTCATTATTTGTTGAAAGTCATTTCTCCTTATTGATAGAGACATGCAATTATAAGTCCTGCCTTTTTCTGCCAATCTTCTCTTTTTTCATTTTTACTTGGTTAATGAATAATATCGGGAAGGGTACAAATTGTGATTTTAATATTTTGCTTACAGTATTTCTGTCTTTAATGTTATCACAATTTAATCTGAAAAAAATTGTTTTTTGTTTATTTCGCTTCATTCGGGGCAATCAGTGGTAAATTAAATAGAGACACACTTTGCCTCCTTGTGAAGGTTCATGGGGTAAGTTAAAACAGGTAATGTAATTGTTTGCTGCTGTTTTTAGATCAACATAGTTATCTTTCCACTCCTGAAAGACACTTATTAGGCCATAATTGCCGACTTACATCGATGGGGATCTTACTTCATCAAACCAATATTGTCATTAGCAAAGATAATTTAATAGTACGTTCTAGTTGAGAAGGATATCAGTGAAAATTCATTTGTGCTTCCTGCCTTGTATAGTAAGTGGTCCATGAAACCTTTCACTTACCATTTGTGAATATGATGAAAGGGGGAAACCATTACTCTTAAGTCTCTGCTAGCATTAAATATTTGCTAGTGAGAGAGTTAGTTAGATTGGTAGGTTAGTTGGATTGACATTGTCAGAAGAAATAAAGCATGTTGTTTAAGTGGGAGATCTGTCTTGCCATTTAAGAAAATATTGAGATTTTTAGACATTGCAGAGTTCAATCTTGTCCCTTATTTTCTTTAGAATGTTCTTAGTAGTTAGAGAAATTGTTAAATTAATAGTAATAACATTATGACTGGATATGCTTTAGAGTGAGAAATAGAATGAGAAAGATATTAAAACATGAGATGCAAGTTTCAATTATTGGTTTTTGTTATTGGCTCTATAGATTCATCCTATGAGTTTCATGGATTCTGATATATTTTGATACTGGTTTAGGGATGTTGGTTTAGTAACATTCCTTAATCAAAACAAAAACTGGATACCAAGGATGCTCTCTAAATCATGTTATAACACTCCTAAATCAAATTCTTTAAAATTCAAAATCATATATAGCTCTTAAGTATTCCCTTATATTAAGCTTACACAGGATCTACAAATAGATCTCACATGCATTGTAATAGACCAAAATTCATATATGAAATATTGATCAAGATTCAGTTGAATCACTTCAGAGTTTTCTCTCAGAATCCATGAGATTCTCACAAGGTTCTATTAGGTTAGCCAGATAGCTGGGGTGATCATCAGGCTGAGACAATTTTTGTGGCAAGCAAAACAAGCTCCTACTTATAACACTTTCAAGTCATATCTCATCCAATGTCAGACTCTCAACACTTCCCTATTTATCCTGGATCCAATGCTGGGGAGCTATATTGTTAGCCCTTTGTAACAGTAAACTATTTCTTTTCCTAGTTTATGAGTTAATTCCTAATTTGTTGTATTATAAAATAACTCATTCACCCTTCTGAGTCAATAGTCCAAAGATTGTTATAAATAAATTGTTGTCTCTACTAATTTTAACAATATAGATACCAATTTCTATTATATTCCAATAAATGATATATTTTACATCTAATTCCCTTATATTCTCTGGTCTAGTTCTATTAGCTAGAAGGAATGGTTAAACAACTATAAATCAGATAAATTATAACTCAATTCAGCAAAAATGAAAATTGATATAGTATATATACATATATTTACCAGACCAAGAATTTCAGCTAATTAATCATGTTGTAACACTCCTAAAACGAAATCATTACAATTTTTTCTGCAACATGAACCGCATATTAGAAGTGCAAGAAACACAATTGTATAACTACTTACAATTTTTTCTGCAACAAGACGCGTGTCTTCTGATGTATAATCTCCTGATGGTTTTGTCCGGGCTTTCATCCACTTCTCATGACGTGGTGGTGGAGATGGTGGTGGAACCTCTGACCCTCCAGCTGCTTGTTGTCTTTCTTTTAACCTATCCGCCATCATATTTTTCTCTAGCAAAGCATATCCCCCGTGGGACAATCTATGGGGATATTTATTATAAGACTGAGCTTTTTGTCCCCTCTTTCTTTTCTCCTATTATATAGCACAATAATTCATTAGGTAGTACTAAAATAATAGTTGGTTGATGAACTAAATAATAAAGCCAACTAACCAGAAAGGAAGGTTCCTCTCGCGACTTAACAAAAGCCTTCCACGTTTCTTTACCAATATAAGAGTAATCATTAGCAGCAGACATGCCAAACTTTTTTCCTCTTTCAACTAAATATCTGCTTGTTAAGCTGTTTTTAAATGAATTCCAACGCTCACCCGCATATACCATTGTTTTCTTTTCAACAGCATCATTTTTAGGAATATCCCACAATTCCTATGTTACACAACAAATAGAAGAGTTAGTACATATATCAAAATACATAAGTTATGCACAATTGTGACAAGTACAATTAAAATTACGTACCTTAAGTCCTTTCCAAATTTCATTCCTGTCGTCACTACCAACCTTATCCCACTCATCAATTAGAATACTGATTTTCTCTCGAGCAAGAGCAGCCACGTGATACTTGAAATCATGTGCGAGTTCGCCTATAGGCTGTCCATATGAATTGAAATCAATCGATTTTCTCTCCTTCCGTGCAGTCAAAAGTTGCAATCGTTTCATCCGGGTGCATCCTCTTCCCTTTTTTGTGGTTGATTGAGTATTCAACCCACTTTGCAAAGGACCAGATGCATCACCCATGTGTCTGTTTAGAGAGAAAAAAAAAACATAATAATGGTTAGTAAGAACTCAAGCTCAATAATGTGAAATATATGATCAAAACTATTGTAAATGAGACGATAAAAAAATTTGACATTTCTTATTGCATATTTAGATAAAAAATTAAAACAAAAATAACCATTCCTCAACTAAGTTTCTTTTTTTGAAATGGCCAAAATTTATTAAGCAAACTCAAGAACAAGGAGTACAAGAGAAGCTACAAAGGGATAAAAAAATAAAAATCCAAAAAAAAAAACAAACAACCCAAGGGGACAAACAAAACACTACCCAAAACAAAGCACCTAGAAGCAAACCAAAAGCAAAAACCCCCCAAATAACGAGGCCACACTAACACCTAGTCCTCAACTAAGTTTCTAATGTCCGAATTTTCCCATATCCCTTCTTCATGATCATCACGAGTGGCATACACCTCGTCACCAATAGTATCTTCAACTAAAGTTGGCACCCGCTGTGAGCAAGAAGGAGTCTCATAAATATCTAGTGTTGCATGCTCACTGTCATCAGGGCCGTGGTTGCTTTTACCTTTGAGAACCACTGACCACTTTTTGTTAGAACTAGAAGGGTCTCTAACATAAAACACTTGTTTTGCTTGAGATGCCATAATAAAAGGTTCATTCGTATAAGCTAGTTTTTCAAGGTCCACCAATGTAAAACCAAATTCATCAATTTTAACACCATTTTTTGTGTCAACCCATTTACATTTAAATAGAGGTACTTTGAATGTAGTGAAATTGATATCCCAAATCTCTTCTATGATCCCATAGTAAGGTATTGATGCCATAACATGATTTTTATCTTTTGAACTAGAGAAGTGCATGGACTCGGCTACAACCATAACCCCACTATTTTGCATAGTACTACTGTCATCCTGGGTCTTTGTATAGAATGTAAAATTATTGATATCATAGCCAGTCCAAGTTATGACATCGAATTTAGGCTCCCTTGCTAGACACTTTAATGTTTCAGAACATGTATTGTCAGCTAAAATGGTTTCTTTAAACCACTTTAAGAAAGTCTTGTTATGCTCATTCAACACCCATTTGTATTTCATTCGAGGAAAATTTTCCTTGACAATGTTTTTGTGAGTAGAAATGTAAGGTTGAACTTCATCAGTATTATTCAATATATACAATTGTGCTTGAAGTACTTCCACTCTTCCTTTACTCTTAAGTTTTAAACCCCGAATGCCTTCACATCTTCCGCCATGACGAGACTTAGGAATTCCTATTGCATTCGCTTCAGACATGTAGTTAGAACAAAATTCAATAGCTTCTTCTGCGATGTATCTCTCAACAATAGATGCTTCAGGACGGTGTTGATTCTTCACATACCCTTTTAAGATCTTCATGTATCGCTCAACTGGATACATCCATCTCAAATAAACAGGACCACACAATCTAATCTCCCTCACTAGATGAACAATTAGGTGAACCATGATATCAAAAAAAGAAGGAGGAAAATACATCTCCAATTGGCACAAGATAATAGCAGCTTCATTTTCTAAGTCATCTAATATTTTAGGATCAATGACTTTGCTACAAATAGCGTTGAAGAATAAGCAAAGCCTAGTTAAGACAACTCTAACTTTTTTAGGCAATATGCCACGAATAGCAACTGGTAGTAGTTGTTGCATCAATACGTGACAATCATGAGACTTTAGGCCAACCAATTTCAAATCTTTCTTTGAGACAAGACTCTTGACATTTGAAGAGTAACCATGAGGCACTTTTATGCTACTTAGACACTCACAAAAGCTTTTCTTCTCCATTTTAGACAAAGTATAACAAGCCGGAGGCAAATATGTGCACTTACCATCTGACTTTGGAGCTAATTCTTGTCGTATACCCAGCTTAACCATATCTAAACGAGCATTTGCATTATCCTTTGTTTTTCCCTGAATGTTGAGAAGTGTTCCAATTACACTATCACACACATTTTTCTCTACATGCATCACATCGATACAGTGTCTAACATCTAGATTGCACCAGTAAGGTAGTTCAAAGAACACCGACCTTTTCTTCCATATATTTGTATCAGTGGTTTGTTTTTCGTGCTTTCCAAATAGAACATTGACATCTTTCACCAGTCCATAAACTTCCTCTCCAGTTAAGGCTCGTGGAGCAATTCCATTCTCTTGGTTTAAGTTAAAAGCTTTTTTCAACCTGCGATATGGGTGATTAGGTTTTAGAAATCTTCGATGCCCAAGGTACACAATCTTCTTTCCATGTTTTAAATATTGGGAGTATGTGTTATCTTCACATATAGGACACGCCTTATATCCTTTAACACTATAACCGCACAAGTTCCCGTATGCAGGAAAATCGTTGATAGTGCAAAATAACATCGCACGCATCTTGAAATTCTCTTGGGAATAGCCATCAAACACATCAACACCTTCCTCCCAAAGCATTCTCAAGTCCTCAATCAAAGGACTTAGATAGACATCTATATCATTTCCTGGTTGCCTTGGGCCCGAAATCATCATAGATAACATAATATATTTTCGTTTCATGCAAATTGAAGGAGACAAATTGTAGATAATTAATAGAACAGGCCATGAACTATGAATACTACTTAAGTTTCCATATGGATTCATCCCATCTGTAGCAAGTCCAAGCCTAAGGTTTCTTGCCTCATTACCGAAATCCGGATACAAATCATCAATTTTTTCCATTGCAAAGAATCAGCTGGATGACGAAGTTGTCCGTCACGTTCCCTGCCAGTCGCATGCCATATCATATTCTTTGCGTCGTTTGCATTAGCGAATAATCTTTTGAACCTTGGAATTATTGGAAGATACCACAACACCTTTGCAGGAGGACGATTTGTGCTTTCATCAATGTTAAAATCACCATCCTTCACTTTGAAACGTGATTGCCCGCATGTGGGACAATCCTTCAACTCTTCATACTCATTTCGGTATAATATGCAATCATTAGGGCATGCATGTATTTTCTTGTACTCCATACCCATTGGACACAATATCTTCTTTGCCTCGTAGTTACGATTTGGCAATTTGTTACCTTCAGGGAGCATTTCACACAACAACTCAAGTAGTTCGGTAAAACTTTTATCCGACCATCCGTTTCTTGCCTTCAAGTTGAACAATCTCAACACCGCAGATAATCGTGTGAAGTTAGTGCATCTCGGATACAACGGCACTTCATTGTCACTGCACAATGTATCGTACATATGAGCACGCTGAAAAGACTCAGGTCCAATATCACGGATCATATCCTCTAGCTCATTGTCCATATCTACATCAACTACCTCCCTTTCTGACGCACTTGGCGTGTGTTTGGACGGTTCACCGTGCCATATCCAATTGGTATAACTTTGGCAAATGCCCTCACAAACAAGATGATCTCGTATTTCTTCTTCAAAAAGTTGCGGGTTTCTATTCAAACATTTAACACAAGGACAATAAAACCTAATATTATTAGGAAGTTTTTCACGAGCATATTGAAAAAACTCTTCCATTCCTTTTATGTACTCTGCACTCAAACGATTAGCTTTCATCCAACTACGGTCCATAACTATTTCTGAAAAAAATAAACATCCGCAAAGGTTAAGGACGGAACAAAGATAACTTCACTCTAAGTGAAGTACAAGCTTGAGGAGGTTGAATTAAAGAGAGTAGCGAATAATGCTATTCTGTCACAAGAGGGAAAACGAAACAAAGAGGGTATAGCTACATAACTAGAAGATTAGATGGTGAGAGAAGGGAGCGGAGAGGAACAACGATCTATTAGAGTGAAAGTACATATGAGGGTATACTATTCATTTGTATTTTGGTACCAGTTTCTATCAATTAGTATCAAAGCACTAAGATCCAGGCAGCGGTTAATGGTGGTTGCCATTTTTTTTATGGAGGCAAGACTTGAAACTTTGGAGCGTGTTTATGAAGGGTTGTTGGCCCTGCAACAGACTGATGAGCACTAATTTTATACATTAATTAACTCTCATATTTAGTTTGAAAATCATCATTTTTGTCTAATTGATAGGTCTTAGATGTATTTTATAATTATGGGTTTAATTTGGGCTTAATGCTAAACATTATTAATTTTTGGATTTTTACTCATTTTGACCTCTCTGATTTTGGCAGTGCATATCTGGAGCTACAAATATCGGATTTTGATGATCTTTACACCGTTGGAAAGCTAAGCGAAATTACTACAATTTTGTGTTTCACAAGATTCATCAAATTGGGCTTAAATCTATATGAAACTGGGCTCCAAAAGTTCTGGTCGTGATGTTATTTGGTAAAATATCTATCTTCCTTAAATGGGTCATAACTCACTCAATTCTTATCTAAATGAGGCAAACCATACCTTTTTGAAAAGCCCACTTGAAGTGGCATATTTCTGTAAGAAGAAAAATAGGACACGAAAATTGAAAGTCAAAGAAAACAGCATCTGAAGCAGAAACGAAAAAGATACAAAAGCTGAAGCAAATTGATATTTCTTTCTTGCAAATTGGCAAAGCTTAAGGGGTAAGAAATTGAGCTGTAAAACAATAAGAACAAGGCGGTGAAGCACTCAAGAGGTTATAAATAGAACAACAAAGGGCAGAGCAAGGATATGTAGAATTTTGGTGGGAGCTTTCTCACTTTGTTTACATCAATTTTAGGTTTTCTTTTACTATCTTATTTCTCTTGTAATTTTGTATTTCACGAGTTCTATAATATTGGTCAGGTTATCTTTCTAATGCTTATTGAATTAGTAACGGTACATAAAAGGGCTGTCTATTTCAGATTTAATTAGTAACTGTACATAAAAGAGCCTATCTATACATTTCAGATTGTAAATATATTTCAGATTGTTAATTCCATATATATGCATATTGTTAATTCCCTATCTATTTAAAGGGCTCTATACATTTCAATTAAAATTTTTGAATAACAAAAGGAATTTATTAAACCACAAAACTTGGCACAAGAACCAAGCAGTGAGAGCAAACAGCAGAAAATACAAAGATGGAGAAAAGGCTCACATCAGCCTCACAAGGAACAAACAAAAACGCAAAAACAATCCCACCCCCACATAGCAGAACCAAAACCGAAACACCACTACCACCCACACACCAAAACAGAATCGAAAAACACCAGCCAACACCCAAAAAACCAGAAGAAAAAACCAGTAACTCTCCAAAATAACTACCGTAAAAAACAATCTCCCGGATCCCACACTCATTCGTAATACAAACACGGGGAAATATTCAAACAATCCACAAAAATATAGTGTTTTTAGTAGATTGATGTATCAATTTTATTGATTACAGTTACATAAAAAAATTAATAAAGTAAATATTGGACAATGTTAATTTCAATATTTTTTTTGCAAAGGCAAAGAAGAATTTTATTAAATGCAAGCTAACTAAGTACAAGAAGTACTTGATGGGGATAAACAAAGTTAATAACCAGAACAAATAAACATTAGAAAGCCCCCACTTACAACAACAACGAGTATCCCTTTACTAAAGTATCAGTTGCAAATAAAACCTCCTCTACACTAATAACAAACAGATACATCAATCTACTAAAAACACTATACTTTTGCAGACAAGGGTCAGGTTTAAGCAAAATCAGTAACTGTTCTAGCTGAATACATAAAAAATTGAAATCAAAACTTAGTTTCAATATACTAGCAACACTAACAACAAACACAAAAATTGAAATCTAGCAACAAAGAAAATAAAAAGTTAGGGTTTGGAGATTACATACCTATGAATGAGTAGCGACTGGTATTGCAATCAAACAAAATATTACGACTTGCAGAAAGTTAAGGATTGAAAGTTCGATTTTGAATGAGGGGTTTGAATTCGATTGAAGGGTTCGATGGTGAATGATGGGTTTTGGTTTTGAATAAGAGGGTTGAATTCAATTGGTTGTTTGCAGCGAAGAAGAAGATGAAATTGGATGGTGAAGAAGAAGCTCGAAGAAACGCAGGTCAAGTGTAAAGAAGAAATTGGGGGTTGAAACGCAGGTGAAGTATACGTGATATAGAGAAACTTTTTTTTGTTTTTTTTTTGGTTAATTATTTGTTTTTTATCTTTTTGGTTAATTATTTGTTTTTTTTATCTTTTTAAAATATTTTTTCATCAAATTATCACTTCAAGCTAATTTAGTTAAAGAACATGGGTTCGATTCATGTGTGCCACATTTTACAATTTAATTTGTAAAATTAAATAACACTTCTTAGGTCAGGTAAGTCAGATCTGACTTAACAAAAAATATTTCTTAAGTCAGTTGAGAAACACATGACTTAACAAAAAGGGTTTCTTAAGTCAGCTAATCTGCATCTGACTTAACAAAAAGGTTTTTGAATTAAATATTATTTTTTTTAATCCCTATTAGGTCGGTTAACAACATAACCGCCTTAAAAAAGTTTAACTTAATTACAGAACTGCCACCGCGCCTCTTGTTAGGTCAGTTGGAAATATTAACTGACTTAAAAAGTTTTCTATAAAGGTATTTTTGTACTAGTGTTATACTGATTCCCCTCACAAATCGAGAGTACTCCAGTCCCCTAGCACTTCCAAGGGAGTTCACTATAATCACAAAAGATTACACTTGCTCAAGCACACAGACAAGAGACTTCCTATGCTCAAGCACACAAGCAAGAGACTTCAAACAACTTACAAAAGAATAACAAAGTGTATGAACACTTGATACAAAAATCAATGTTCAAAGACTATAAAATACAACTCTAAAACAAGACTTAACTTAGAATTCTAGTGAAAGAAAACTAAGGCTCAACTACTGTAATGATCAGAAGCTGAAGCTAGAGTCTTGGATATTCAAATGAGTTCAAGTTGTATTCAAGTTATTTTTGTGCTTTAGATGATTTTTGACAGAGTAACAGCTCGTTTCAAATCGTTCAATTGTTATATACAAAAACTTCAATTCATCTCCTATTTATAGTAGAGGGTGGAGCGTATGAATTGAGTCCGTTGCAGTGAGATAATAGCCAGGTGGAGATCATACGCTTCCTTCACATGGTATTTTAACCAAATCAAGTAACCTTTGTACAATTCCATTCTTGTGAGAAAGATTCGCCCATATCAGGTAATAGGTTCGTACAATAGTACTAACGTCATTGTCGCTGAGGATAAGGTTGATTCTTCAATTTGAATTGTCAGAGGATGATGAATAATAATCATTGTAGCAGAGAATGTTCTTCTGACAAAACGGCTAACACTGCTCTTATCAGAATCTGGTGTCTTCTAACACAGCTTCTGATGCGTAGCTTCTGAAATGTTGCTTCTGATGAGTCTTTAACTTGTATCTTCTGATGAGTAGCTTCTAATCAGAATTTGCTTGTAACATTTCAGAGCTTCTGTTGTACTCATAGTGTATAAAATTTTAGCTTATATACCTGCACACTTAGAGTAAATTATCAGTGTACCCTATTGTATATTAATACTATTGTTATCGTCAAAACTCAATTAGGTCATGTCAGAACCTCTTTTGTTCCAACAGAGGGACCAACTTAAAACATTTAAAACATAAGGGACCAACTTGAAACCTAAAATAGACACAAGGGACCTCCAAATATGCAATTAAGCCTTTTATATATAAAAAACAGTTATTATATGCTCCTTTCCGTCTTTTTTATAAGAGATATTTTATTTTGTTATATTAATTGAATAATTAATATATCAATTTATATTATATATAACATAAATATATTAATTATGCAATGAATATAAAAAAATAATGTATTTGTTATATAAAAGGACATAATAAAGTATTAATTAATTAGGTTATAATATGTCGACATTATGTCTTTGCTTCTACAACATCCCTTACTTCATGCCCATGTTACAAAGCTAATACTATAAAGATGATACAACTTTATTAAGAATATTTTAGTTAATCTCACATCAATGTGGTTTTTTATAATGCTTTAATATTTATATTTATTGTAAAGATGTTAAACTATGATTTTATTTAAAATATTTTTATATGTGATGTAGATCGACGGCTTGCATACACACAAATTATGCTTAACTTTTTTGCTAGCTATACCTTAATAGTAATAAAATCAATATAGAAACTTTACACATAATGGGCATGAAGTGTGAAATGATGAAGTAGCAAAGACATAATATCGACATATTAATATTAACCAAACTAACAAACATACATATACAATGAGCAAGAAGTATGCTAGTGTTAAATCCATAGGGTAAATTGTTTTAGTTAGTGGCTTTTGGCGAGTTAAAATATTCTATTCTATGAACCTAGAATTCAAAAGGTAGTTAATTATGGGTTAAATTTATATTTATTTGGTATATTTTACGTAAATATCACTACTAAAAAAGTTAAAATTAGAGAGAGAGAAAATGTAAAAAAATAGCTTTATTATTCATCGCTAAATTTTGTGACGAGGTAGTTAGATAGTGATTTCATTTTATTTTATTTTATTTTCGCGAACTTTAAAAAGGACAAAACTTAACTGGATTTTATGCTTTTCATTTTGTTCTCAACTTAAAATATTCATATATGACAATTATGACTTGCTCAAATTCATATTTTTTTTAAAGTTTGTTATATTCAAGTTCTCCATAGTCTCTCTTATTGGAAATAAATATATTCAATGTGTATTAGAAATTAAATATGAATATCATTTTTAATCAAATTATTAGTTTGTCATGTTAAGATGTCTTGCGTTTTCGGTTAGATCCAGTCTATGATGCATGGATACTCCATCTGAGCGAGAGTACCGATATTGGGTACAAGTACGCCTTTAGTACGCACCAATAATGCACCTGCCCTTTTTTTAGCAATTGGTACACGTGTGGTGTACGAATCCAAAAAAATGTGTTTTTTATTTTATTTTATTTTTCTTTTATTCATTTTTTATAGGAAGATTTAGGTTTTTTTAAATTGTTTATAATATAAAAGTAGCAGCTACTGCTAAAAAATAATAACAAAGTATCCACTAAATTTTTTCACATTCATTGAAAAGGAATAGATTCAATCCAAAGTGAGCTGAAGATTTAGTTTTTAATCATACAAATCTTAAATAATAATAATACTTATAACGAAAGAACAACAAAAATGTGGAATACTGTACAAATGAATGATATATATTTGATGTAGTTGTTATTCTTGATGTTGTTAGTCATTATCGCGATGAATCTGAACTAGATGCTACTATTTTCAATGGCGATGAAGAGAGAAACAATTTGACTCTTTTTGAGCTTATTGCTTTTTAATTTGATATTTTGAACAATTTAAATTATTTGTGTGGTATTTTTTAGGTGTAGTTATTGGTTTTAACAATATAATTCTATTATTTCATTTATATGATTATATTAAAAAAAATTATACTCTCTCCGTCCATTTTTATAAGAGTTAGTTTGACAAAAAATTTGTCCCTTTTTATAAGACCATTTTGCAATGACATTGATTATTTATTTTTTCAAAATTATAGTTATTTACTTTACATAATTTTTTGAATAGCATTTAATTCTTTTTTGTCAACCAATTTAATATATAAACCAACTTTTTAAAACCCGTGTTTTGTCAAACTAGCTCTTATAAATATAAACGGAGGGAGTATAAACGTACCCACACCATAAATTTTCTAATTAAAATACCGTACCTCGTATCGGTACCCGTATCGGGTACCAGTACCGTACCCCCGCACCTAGGCAACATAGGACGCAGTGTATTTTTGCTACAAAAAATGTATTTTAAATTTAAAACAATCAATAAAAAACACTTAAAAAACGCATCTAAATTAAGTTGTCCATTTAAATAAATGTACCAATTGTTATATTTAGTTCGTGTGAATTATGATAGATATAAATGCATCTAATATAGTAGTAAATGACAAGGACACATAAGAGAAGCCTACATGCGTAGGAATAATCTAATTCCGTACCACTAGCCACTAGGAAATTGTGAATCATTCCTTTTTGCAAAATTGGATGGTCGCTTTCCATGAGACTAAATTCACCAGTTCCTATCAAAAGTAAGAAGTGGTAGCTAGTACAATAAGAAAGCAAAACTAAATAAGAAAATTTTACATACAATTTGTTGATGTTATCCGGAGTATACGAGAATAATTCTTCGAAGTTAAATATCTATTTAAGAGATTGACAAGCAATTTTTATTAGGTGGTTATTGTTGGGTCATGAGAGAAAAGCTTTATTGAGTTGAATTGACATATCAGACAATCATACAAATGACTTTGACACAACACTTTCACTCAAAATCTTAAGACATTTAGTTTATAGATCCTCCCACTTGATTGAATTAGCAACGAAACTTTCGGTTTTCACAAAATTAGACTACTTTCCAAACTAGTATTCCACAATCAGCTTAGTTCTTTTTTTGAGGACACTAAAATGGAAGCACTTTAAATTTGCATTCTCCAAATTCATATATACGTATAGTGAATAACAATTTAAAGTTTATAAAAAATAGTGAATAATAAAAATTCTAAATAATTGTCTCCTAAAAATCATGAGAAGATAAAGATTATTACTAACCAATATCAACCTTCTAGATCTTCAGCCATTCCACTCTGAAATAAAGGATAACAATGTTATTAAATAAATAACTTTTTTATTCAAAAAATAATAAATAAAATAAAACAAGGGAAATCACAATTGTACTCATACAGAGAAATTTCAATGTTGAGGTGGTAAATGAGTAATTTCATGAAGTATTTGTTGAAAACAAAATGGAAAATAATCCATAAAGAAGGGATAACTTTGGTAATAGCTATACCCTAAAAGAGTGGTGCTTTACCTTTCTTCATAATATGTCCAAAGGAAGGTACTTTTTATAATGGACATAAAGTTTGAAGAGCAAAGACATAATATCGACATATTAACAAAAATAGTACACATAATGAACTAATACTACATGTAAATTCATTAGTTAAACAGTTAGCATGACAACATCTTGTCCACACAAGTTCATATCAATCAATCTGACATATTTTCCACTATGGATGCACATCCTTCCTTTCAATGTTCCCATTTCCACTTTTCTGACTCCATCTGTTACCATAAGACTCAAATGCCCTTAAATCCTATAAGGTGCTTTTGCCAAACCATCCAAGTGCAATTCAAGTGATTTAAATATGTAAATTCTAACTAAGCATGCACATGCATATAAACTCTCAAATCAGTTTGAGTTTTAAAGGTTTAATCACACTTTTAATTTTAAAATGAGAAAACTATTTTTATGAGTTGATGAAATAGGGAAAACCAAAATGTAGCTTTCTAAATATATTAATATTTTCTCTAAACAAAAGTTAACTCATATACAGAAAAAGATAGAAATAATCAGTAGTTCTCTTCATGATTTGGATACACGCTGAAGAATTTATGTTATCCTCTAGACCATTACTGAAAGCATGTTTCATCAAAGGACAAATTAGACACAAGAAATGTCTTTTATCAACGGTCATATTGATGACAGAAAATAATATGATGTTTTTTAATTAGTATATGTTCTCAAAGCCTAACGCATATCAACGCTCATTACAATGGGATAAGGATAATCACGTGGCGCAATGACCATGGAAACAACCTACGAGCACGGGTAGAGGCAAAAGCCTCCGATACCCAAACGTTCCCCTAAAGTAAAGGAATATATTCAGGTGTTATATGTGGCTGGCCCTCTATACACGGGGAACCCGACTATAATGTAAACTCTATAATATCACTAGCGTAGAAAGGGGATTTCACATCTATTTTTTTTTGGAGATATTACACCGGTTTTGTTCCGGTGTGAACTCAGACGGTGAGATATGTGCAAGAAATTTACATCCGTTATAAAATAGGTGTTAAAAGGGTTATATTATACCGGTTTTTAATTAAAAGAGGTGTAAAATGCATATTATTTACACTTAATTACAAGAATTTTACACCTATTTTTAATTATAATATGTGTAAATTGTGTGATATTTACACTATTTTTTAATGATTTTACACCTGATTTATGTATAATGAATGTAAAATGTGTATCATTTACATTGAATTTCAATATTTTACACTGGTTTTTCAAGATAACTGATCTGAAATATACATTTTTTATATATATAAGTTCTAGATATTTCAATAAACAAATCATTCTTGAAAAAAAAATAAAAAATTCTTAAGTAATTTATACCAAAAATATCATATATTAAACATGTTCAGATTCGACCTCAAGTCCATCTCCGAGAGATTGTCTGTTTTGGGGTTGACCCGTCACGGTTTTGTTCTTTGTAGAAAAGGCGCCTCAGTTGGTTTGAAAGACATGCAATAAAAAAAGTCAACAATAAAAAATATGAATGAGGTGGTAGCCAATACTAAATGAACATCGTAGTCTTGGTTCATAAATAAGAAGAGTAGTGATAGGGGCGATAAGGAAGGCCTGCTGCAATGTAGAGCTTGTTTGTGCTTAATGAATTATTATCTTACGGTTTTTAAATTAGATGTTTGTTATAAATTAGTTTTTAAGTGTTTTTAGTAGAGTGGTCATTTAAGTCATAAAATATCTATAAAGGTGATATGTTCAAATTAAGTGCTCTTAAAATTGCGGGTTTATTGGTGTATTATTCAACGTTGGTTTAAACAAATTCAATTGATTAATTGATTTATGTTATTTTGCTGATATTTTATTCGTCAAATTATGTTTAAATTTTGAAAGTAGAACAAGAAAACATATTCCCTCCGTCCTAAAATTTAAGTAAAAATTGGTCAACTAAAATGAATGTATTTGGTCCAAATACTTAACTAAATACATTCACTTTAGTTGACCAATTTTTGCTTACATTTTGGGACGGAGGGAGTACATAAAATAATCATGTTTGGTGTCATAAAAACGACACGTAAAATTAAACGACCACATAAATTCTTTTTAACGAAATTAGATAAAATAAAAGGTAATGGTAAACACATTTTATGATTTCAATTAGCAATTTATTAAAAAAAAAGGTTAAAGGTAATGGTAAACACTTTTGGAACCGCCACCGTAATATTAAACGACTATATAAACTCTTTTTAACGAAATTAGATAAAATAAAAGGGTGGTAAACACATTTATCAGCAACGTAACAAAATAGCCGGCCCTAGTTTTTTGAGAAATTTATTTCTTTTTTTAACTTCATTTTGTTCTTTGTTCACATCATAGAGAGGTAGTTTTTGGCTATTTTTAGCCTAGGATCATCCCTTTACACATTTTTTCATCTTAAATAAGTGATTTTTCCTTTTAATATAATAAGTGATTTTCATATAGATTAAAAAAAAAAATTTGTGTTGTTTCGTGATTTTTTCGTCTAACTGCGGTGCTTTGTTAGTCGTCGTCTTGTATGCCGTTATTTGATTTTTCGTATTGTTGCAGTGTTCGTTTGATTCCTATTGAAAAATTAACTTCAAGCAAATACAGATTAATTAATGATTTGGGCATTAACATTACAGATCCGGAAGCATGAATATTCCGATGAATTTAATTTTATCATATTATTTGTAGTAGACATTTTGTCATTATATGCTATTAACTTGAATGTTGTGAGTTGAAGGTGAGAAAAATACAAGAAGGGGGTTGAATTCTGTTAGCTTTTTCTTTTTCTAGACTCTTAAGTGTTTGATCTAAAAGAATCCAAGTTTGCGGCGGATAAATAATATCACTAAAGAGAAATAGAAAGAGAAGAAATACACAAGAGATTTTTATACTGGTTCCTCTTGTAACAACCGTAATTAGATAAATATGATTTTATGTGATTATTAATTTATTTACTTATCTATTTGAATATGTGTGCTTTCATGATTTTATGAATGATTTATGCTTTTGGTTAATTAAAGAGTATTTTAGTAATCCACTAGAATTATTAATTTAATTAGGAAGCTTTAGTTGAGTTAGAATGAATTAATTGGTTAATTGATTAATTATGAGAGTTAATAAGATATGGGTTAGAATTATTAATTGAGATAGAGTTATGTTAGACTTATAGTGTGAATGGGCCAAGCCCAATAAGGAATAAGAGATAAGGAGGGTATTAGAGACATTCTAATACTAATTAGGTTAAGATAAGAAAAAGATAGAAAGAGAGAGGTCATAGTTTTGAGAAGAGAAAAGGAGGAAGAAAGAGAATAGAGCTAGAGAACCCATTTTTGAAGAAGAAAGAGCAAAAGGGAAAGCTAGAGGTAGAAGAATGACTAGAGAATCTAGAATTTCTAAGGTAAGAGAGTGATATTGGTTTCCTAGAGTGACTAAGAGAGGAGGAGAAAGTCTTACTCTCTCCAACCCAATCCTCTCTCACTCTTTTTCTTTGGGTTGGGTTTGATTCTTAAAAATTAATGATTTTTATGTTAAAGATAGATTACTCATGTGTTTTGATGAAAGAAATTTACAAACTTTGGGGTTCAATTGTGGGAATTTGCTAGATGTTTGTAGTTTATGAGTTTTCATGAAGATTTGTAAAAATGATAACTTTAATGGATGAGATGTTGTTGATTCATGAAATGAGTTGTACTTCTGTGTTTAACATGATTATATATGTATAAAGTTACCACCTTTTCGAATTGGCATGTTGAAAATATGGGATTTTGAGTTCTTGAATCAAAAACCCGAGAACAGGGTATACATGTGTTGTCTAACTCGCTGCAGCGAGTGCAGAGCGAGCTGACAGCGAGTTCAGCAGATGCTCTCTGTTGCTACTCGCTGCAGCGCGCTAAGAGCTCGCCCGGCGAGTTACTCAGGCCTGAAACTTGTGATTTTCTTGAAAATATGAGACCTATGCTTATGCTATGTTAGGGATATGATCCTGTGGTTATATTATATCATTTATATGTGTAATTGACTAGATTTGATGGAGATAATGTACTTAAGGTTGAAGTGCATAATTGTGATATTCTTTTGAAATGAATTGATTACATTCATGAGTTAATAATTACATTCATGCATCCATATATGCATGATGAGCAGGTATTTTAGTAAGGTGACTAAAATATGGAATATTTTAACGAGGTGGTTAAAATATAGTTAGAATAAGTTTTCTAACGAATGACAAGGTACCTCATACATTAGAAGAATGCTAGGGAGCATTCATGATTCTTGCATTAGTTTGCATTAGGAGATGAAGTTGTTTATCAATGTGTGATACTTGATAAATGACATTTGTAGTTCTTCTGAGATTGGCTGCATCATAAGGCTAACACAACTTGGTCAGAGTGACTTAACTGAAGTACCAATGCTAAAGTAATTAAGTCTAAACCGCTTGTGCATATTGAAGATGTGCAGATGCAACATGTTGAACAAGATGTCCTAGAACATCTTGTCACTGGGTTCAGAACATGTTAAGGCAACATGTCGAACAAGATGTCCCAAGGCATGTGGGTAGGACATCTGAACCCAGTTCAGCTTAAAAGATAATGCTTATCCATTAGGCACGCGTGTTTGTTTAAATTTGAATAAAGCGCGAATCTTTAAGTAACAAGCTGAGATTAGGATTAATGATAAAGTTTGTTATTAATTCTAAGTGTTAGATACGATTGGATTCGTATTTAATTTGTGGATAAAGATTAATTCTTTTATCTTGTGGAGTTTGTTTTTAAAACAAGTTTGTTTTAAAACTAACACTTATTGTAGTGCATCTGAAAGACTGAAGATTATCTGAAGACTTGCACGCCTATATAAAGGACTCAACATAGAGCTTAAAACTTAACCAACAATAACTGAAGATTGTGAGTCCGAAGCTTTGTGCCTGCTGTGCAAAGCATTAGTGGTTCCTCGTATTGTTTTTGATACTTGGTAACTTTGAGTCGTTGAATGTTATCATTCAGCTTAGTCTTTTAAACTGTGAAGTTTAAAGTTGTCGTCACTTGAGATTAGTGATTATAGGGAGTTGGGTAGGTTCTCATATTCAGGGGGAGTTAGCCCTTGAGTAGAAGATTACTAGGATTAAGAAAAGGCATACATGCCAATAGGTGTTTGGTGTGGTTCTAAGACTAAGTATTAATTCAGAGTAGTAGTGTTCACTTCCTGGATTGGTATCCTCCAGAGTAGGGCTATTTGGCGCCGAACTGGGTTAACAAATCACTGGTGTTATTTATTGCTTTTATTTATTTACTTCAGTACTGCAATAAATCGTGATCCTCATAACCAGTTGTTGAACCAGTTGTTTAAGACATCTGGACTATAGACACATTGTCCTAGACATTGTGTACGACATCTGTCCTGTCAGAGAACAAAATTTCAATTGGCATCAGAGCAGGCACCCTAACCTGTTGGGTGAGCTCCTGGGAGATATATTTTGTTAAAGATGGACAAGAGAGGATCAATCAACAGGTCACTAGTCTTGGATGGATCAAATTATGATTATTGGAAAGCAAGAATGGTTGCCTTTCTCAAATCCATGGATCAAAAAGCATGGAGGGCAATTATCACTGGGTGGAATCATCCAATAGTCACAGCAGCAGATGGCTCCACAAGCCTAAAAGGAGTAGCAGATTGGAGTCCAGAAGAAGAAACTGAGGCCGGTGGCAACTCTAAAGCACTCAATGCCATATTCATTGGTGTTGATGAAAACATGTTCAAGTTAATCAACACATGTACTGAAGCCAAGCAAGCCTGGGAAATTCTTCAAACTGCACATGAAGGAACCTCTAAAGTTCGAATGTCAAAGTTGCAACTTCTCGCCACAAAATTTGAGAACTTAAGGATGGAGGATGAAGAAACTATATCTGAGTTCAACACTAGAATACGAGATATAGCAAATTCAACCTTTGCCCTAGGTGAGAAGATACCTGAAGAAAAGCTAGCCAGAAAAATCCTTAGATCACTGCCTAAGAGATTCAATATGAAGGTGACTGCAATCGAAGAATCCAAAGACTTGAGCACAATGAAAGTTGATGAACTTATTGGCTCATTACAAACTTTTGAGATGTCTCTGGATGATAAACCAAAAAAGAAGATGAAGAACCTGGCTTTTAAATCTGAGGAAAGCCAAACTGATGAAGAGTTATCAGAGGCATTAGCTTACCTTACAAACAATTTCAATAAATCTTTGAATAAGCTACAAGCCAGGTATAGGACAAATGTCCCAGACAAGAGGTCCAACATCAAGTCACAGGACAAGACCAAGGAGGAGAATACTTCTGAGGAAAACAAAGAAGTAAGATGTTTTGAATGTGAAGGATTTGGACACATCAGACCAGAATGTCCAAACTTTCTCGGGAAGCAGAAAAAGGGAATGGCAGCCACCTTATCTGATTCTGAGGAAGAAAAAGAAGAAGGACCAACAAATAAAGCCTTCACTGGAACTTTTGAAACCAGCAGCAGCACTAGTAATGAAGATCTCCTACAAGAAGAATTGGATGAGAAATACAATAATCTCACCATTAAATGGGAACAATCTTGTGAGCTTATAAGAAGACAAGATAAGGAGATGGAGAAACTAGCTCATGAAAAGAAATCACTAGAGGCTTCTGCAGCTGGCTTGAGAGAACAGGTCACACTGCTTGCTCAAGAAAGGGAGGCACTAGAAGCATCAACAGCTGCTTTAAGAGAACAAGTCACCCTGTCAAACTCAAAACTCAAAACTCACCGAGATGACAAAATCTGTGAGAATGTTAAACAAAGGAACTGACATGCTTGAAGAAGTCCTTGAGTTTGGTAGAAACCCAAGTGACAAGAAGGGGTTAGGGTATGACAACTACAACAAGGCTCCTGAGAAGAAAATTCCCCCAAAGAATAACTCTCAGGACCAGATGTCAAACCACAAGTCTCAACATCAGTCTCAGGACAAGCATAAGAAGACAGGATCCAAACCTCAACAACCTGCTAGACAAAAGAAACAGGTGACAAAGACACATCATCTGACTCAACACAAGCAGAAAAGGTTTGAACAAAGGTCTCAGCCTCCAGCTCAACAGCGGAAGCACATGCCAGACCACATGTCCCAACATCGTGTTCAACATGTATCCCCTCAATACAAAGAGTATAAGGGACCACTGAAAAGATGTAAACACTGTGGAAAAACTGGACATCTAATCTCAGAATGCTTCCACCTCCATGGCTACCCTCAGAAGCCTAAGTCACCAAGTCAGAACAGGAAGAAAACCATATCTCAAAGGATGAAAAACAAAGAAGTTCTAACTAAAGTATGCAAGCCAACACCACCCCAACAGGCTCATACTCCTCTAAGAATATCTCCATCTAAAAATTGGTATTTTGATAGTGGGTGTTCTAAACACATGACTGGAGATAAAAGATACCTTAGAGAACTAAAGTCTCACTTAAAAGGAAGTGTTACTTTTGGTGATAGAGTTAAAGGTAGAGTCATAGGCATTGGAAAACTAGCTGGTCCAAACACTCCATGCCTAGATGATGTTCTACTAGTTGAAGGTCTCACTGCAAACTTGATTAGCATTAGTCAACTATGTGAACAAGGACTAAAAGTGCACTTCAACAACCATGAGTGCACCATTGCTAATGATCAAGAGGTAGTGATGAAAGGGACAAAGTCAAGTGATAAGTGCTATACTTGGACACCTCAAGACAATGGTCCAGAAATAGCTTGCTTGTCTGCCAAGGAAGAAATTGACAAGATGTCCCACCAGATGCCCCAACATCTGTACAACGGACAAGAAGCTGAAGAGATTTTGGTTGGGAGTGTAAGAGTGCCTCTGGGTATTCACACGCTCAAAAACGTGTCATAGGCATTATAGAGGTAACGTGCAGAGTAAAGAAACATTAAACATCTGCACGTAAAAAGAGGTAGCCTTAAGTTCTCAATCAATCTATAAAAGGCTACTAGGACCTCATACGTGACACTACCAAACGTCTCAAACAACTTGTTTGACATTCTTCTCAAAAAATCATAAACTCATCCTTCTCAAGAAGCCTCTTCAACAATGTCTCAACAATCATCTAAGAACAACAACTCAAATCCAGATGATTCAAAGACACAAACAGAAGAAGCATCCTCTTAAACGCCTAGGGTTTCAGACCTATGCGTTGATCAATAAGGGGTTATCATCAATGCTGTACCAATCAGCATGATTCCTCCAACTGAAGGAGAAATCAAGAAGAAGAAGTCCAAAAGAACAACAAAGAAGACGAAGAAGGGTAAGTCCTCAGAAAAATCTCCGGTTCAGAATAAAGAAGATGATCATGAAAAACCAACAGGCATTGATCAAGAAAACGTGAACTCTGAACCAAAGCCTTCTAAGGAACCTAAGCAAGATGTCAAGACATCCGGTGAAGCACTCACAACAACATCACCTGATGAACATCAAAACAAGACCTCAGAGTCAGCTGATCCAACCTCCAACGCAACAAGATCAACAGAAGACTTCCTCAATGATGACAGGAATTTCTACGGTATTTTTAGTATTATTATCAGTAGTAAAATGACCAAGACAGGCCCAAATACGAAGGAAAACCTACAAAAACAGGAAAAAGCATCAAGACAGAGTCCAGGATGCAAAAAGACAAGAAAAAGCCCAAAAAGTGAAGAAAATAAGCATTTCCATCGCAACACGATGGCTCCCATCGTGCCACGATGGGAGCTGCTTGTTCGCCAAGAAATCAGAAGCAATAAATCTGAAGAGAATCTGTCCATCGCAGCACGATGTGTACTATCGCAGCACGATGGAGTAACTTGGCGCCCAAACTGATGAAATGCACAGGATCAGTTATAAAATTGAACTGAATCTTCACATCGCAGCACGATGGCTTCATCGTGGTGCGATGCCTTGCTGATGCCCATTACGAAAACTATAAATAGAGCCTCCCTTTCATTGTTTTATTCAATCAGAAATAGTAGAACACTCTCTACTATAAGGAGAGGTTCAGAGGAGCTCTATTGGGCATAGTTTTCTCCCATTACGGGAAAACTAACTCAGCAAGGTATGATTTCTTTAGGCTTTTGTATTTAGGTTATAATTTCTTGTAATTTAAATATGTAGTCTTTATATTTATGCCTTAGGTTGTGGTGGAGAAGATGAACTCCCCTATGAATATTTGGAGTCTGTGATTGAGTCTAAGTTATAATAAATGATATTCAGTAATTATGTTTGTTATTTACTTTCGTGCACTTTAATAACGTATTCTCGTAATCTGGCCGGATAAGCGGGAGCGCCCATAAAATTGATATCAGGTTTTGATTTGATATGGTCCGGAACTCGTAGTAAATAATGCTAGGTGTATAGAGACGGTAACATCCTGCACTAGTCGTGAACTGAGCGTTTAGAGGAGGAATCATGCACTAGGTGTGATCTGAGCACTTAGAAGATGAACAGCCCGATACTAGGACCTAGAGGTTAATTGGTGAAGGTTATAATGCATGTCTATAAACAACTCACTTAGTAATTAGGGTATGTGACACATCGAGGTTAGGCTCTCGTAGGTACCTTAATTGTTAACGTAGGGAAACTTTAATAGACATAGTGTAATAGTAAGGTATTACTACAACAAGGATAATTCACCGCCGAACAGAATCTAAGTAACTATGTTATATACCGATCATGCCAAATATGAAGAAGGGAAGGAGTCCAACCACCATACCTAGCCTCTATATTTCTTGAATCTATTATTTATACATTCTGCATTTATATTTCTGCAAAGCATTACGCTTAATTTTATAAAAACCTTTTCAAAAACCAAAGCGAATGCAAACTATCACAAACTTAAATAACGATAGTGAAGCTGCGGCACGATCCCTGTGGATACGAACTCGTTCTAGACACCTAGAGTGTGAATTATTACTCGACGACAGACTGGTGCACTTGCCAGACCGTAGTCACTCAACATTTCATCAGGACTTCAAGAAGAAAGAGTTGATCTAACTCAAACTCTTCTTTTAGAAGAAGTCATTACACAGAATGTTGAACCCAATGTCCCAACATCTGGTTCTGCCCCAATTTCTGAACAAGAAAAGGTTCAATACTTAGGACAAGATGATCAGGATGATGAAGATGAGGTCCCTCTGGCCAAGATTCTTCAAGGGATGAAGGAAAGTGGTGAACCACATCAAAGCATGGAAGAAGAAAGCTCAGAGGAAAGTGAAGGAATACGCATTAGTATTCCAGTCAAAGGAATAGCTAAGACGTATAGGTCTAAGCAAGTGGAGACATCCATCACTGAGAAGAAAGGAAAAAGAAAGACGGAGAAGAAAGCTGTTGGTGAGAAAAAGTTCAAAGAAGAAGAAACAGATAGTGGCTGAAAGTGACTCTGACACTGATGTCGAAGTCAATGTCCTAGACATCACGACTTCTGGGTAAAAGAGGATTGGAGGAAGAAGAGTTCCAGCAAACATCCCACCAGCACCAATGGACAGAGTCTCTTTCCATTCTGAAGAAAGTGCTCAAAGGTGGAGATTCGTCTACCAAAGAAGAGTAGCACAAGAAAGAAAGCTTAATCAAGAACCTCTTGAATGCAAGGAGATCATGGAGCTATTAGAGAAGGCTGAGTTAATGAAGACTGTCAAAGACATGGGAGTTTGCTATGAGATGCTTGTGAAGGAGTTCATAGTGAACATCACCAGCGCTTGCAGTGAGGGCAGTGAAGAGTTCAGAAAAGTCAAAGTAAGAGGAAAAGATGTTAAGTTTTCTCCAACCACCATCAATGAGTATCTGGGGAGAAATCCAACTATTGAAGGTGACGAAGCTGAGTTAGTCAAGGAGGTGACTAAGGAGATTACTGGGGGTCAAGTGAAAGAATGGCCTAAGAAAGGGTTGTTGTCTACAGGATGTTTGAGTGTCAAGTATGCAATTCTCAACAGAATTGGAGCTGCAAACTGGGCACCAACCAACCATGGCTCTGGGATCACTCCTATGCTTGCAAAGATGATCTATCTCATAGGAACAAAGAGAAAACTCAACTTTGGTGATCATGTCTTCAATCAAACCATGAAGCATGCTGAGACATATGCAGTGAAGCTACCTATAGCATTCCCATGTCTGATAACTGGAATGATCTTAAGGCAGTACCCAAACATCCTATACTCTGATGAAGTTCCAACTAAGAAGCCGCAAATCCTGAGTTTTGACTACAAGCTCTTTACTGGTACACATATCCCAGACATTGTGTTTCCAAAGACGAAGGAAGCTGCTGAAGCATCAGGCTCTATGCCTAGAGCAAACAAGAAGGATGTACTTGCTGATCTGATGCAAATATCCAAGACCTTGGGAGAAACCTTCAAGACCAGCACAGCAAGAAAACAACATGTGGACAATCTGATCAAGTCCATACAAGATGCTGATGCTGAGGGAGAAGAGAATGATGAAGGTGGAGATGGTGAAGAAGCAGAAGAAGCTTGAAGAACAGACCCTGGGTATAGGAAAATAAGTATTTTGTGTATTTTTCCTTCTGTTCATTATTCCTTCTGGAAGTTTTGTGGCCTACCAAATGTCCTAGACATTTGAGGCTTTGACATCCGGCACTATGTGTGTACTTTGTAAGTAGTTTCGTTTTTCTTGATAATCAATGAAGTATTTTCCTGTAAACCTTTGTCAAATTATGGTAAAAAGGGGGAGAAATAATTGATGATAAGAACAGCTCTTTGGCAAGTAGAATCTTCTCTTGCTTTACGGATGAATATGGCAAGCTTTAAAAAATTAAAAACTAAAAGCTATGCTTAATAAGTGTGTCCAGAAGCATAATTAAAATGCTAAAATTGAACCTTTAAAAAGTCTAAGTGAGTCTTGATCACTCTGATTAAGTACTTTCCGCTGCAACTCAAGACTTTGGTTCACTAAGTCACTAGGTATCTCATCCCTGGACTTAGAAAATTTATTGTAATGGATCATATGAAGACAAGACTAAGACTGTCTCATACTAGGAAAGGTTCATCACACAGTCAAGATTGAAGAAGTCTTGAAAATTCAAGACACACAAGATTCTGAAGATCAAAGACCTTGAAGACCTGAAGATTTCAGAACAGAAGATTGCATCAACAGAGATCAATTTGAAGATTGAAGAATTTAAAGATTGAAGACTGAAGAGTGCACATTCAACAAAGTGGTTTGTGGTTGTTTTAGCCATAATTTGCCAAAGGGGGAGATTGTAGTTCTTCTGAGATTGGCTGCATCATAAGGCTAAAACAACTTGGTCAGGGTGACTTAACTGAAGCACCAATGCTAAAGTAATTAAGTCTAAACCGCTTGTGCATATTGAAGATGTGCAGATGCAACATGTTGAACAAGATGTCCTAGAACATCTTGTCACTGGGTTCAGAACATGTTAAGGCAACATGTCGAACAAGATGTCCCAAGACATGTGGGTAGGGCATCTGAACCCAGTTCAGTTTAAAAGATAATGCTTATCCATTAAGCACGCGTGTTTGTTTAAATTTGAATAAAGCGCGAATCTTAAAGTAACAAGCTGAGATTAGGATTAATGATGAAGTTTGTTATTAATTCTAAGTGTTACATACGATTGGATTCGTATTTAATTTGTGGATAAAGATTAATTCTTTTATCTTGTGGAGTTTGTTTTAAAACTAACTCTTATTGTAGTGCATCTGAAAGACCGGAGATTATCTGAAGACTTGCACGCCTATATAAAGGACTCAACATAGAGCTTAAAACTTAACCCACAATAACTGAAGATTGTGAGTCCAAAGCTTTATGCCTACTGTGCAAAGCATTAGTGGTTCCTCGTATTGTTGTTGATACTTGGTAACTTTGAGTCGTTGAATGTTGTCATTTAACTTAGTCTTTTAAACTGTGAAGTTTAAAGTTGTCGTCACTTGGGATTAGTGATTAGAGGGAGTTGGGTAGGTTCTCATATTCAGGGGGAGTTAGCCCTTGAGTAGAAGATTTCTAGGATTAAGAAAAGGCATACATGCCAATAGGTGTTTGGTGTGGTTGTAAGACTAAGTATTAATTCAGAGTAGTAGTGTTCACTTCCTGGATTGGTATCCTCCAGAGTAGGGCTATTTGGCGCCGAACTGGGTTAACAAATCACTGGTGTTATTTATTGCTTTTATTTATTTACTTCAGTACTGCAATAAATCGTGATCCTCATAACCAGTTGTCGAACCAGTTGTCTAAGACATCTGGACTATAGACACATTGTCCTAGACATTGTGTACGACATCTGTCCTGCCAGAGAACAGAATTTCAACATTATTAATTGTACATTGATTTGTTATGTGCCAATGATGTATGAATTGATTATGTTAATTGATGAAGTTGTATTGTATTAAATGTATTGATACTTGATTTATATACAACTAATATATGCAATTTCTTTATATGATGCGGATGTTGCATTTCCTTTATTATTTATTATAAATGAATAGTATGCGATATACTTGTATTATTATGCGGGATTCCTTACTAACTCTCTGTTTTGTGTAAATGTTGAACCTTATTCGAATGTTTTGAGCATGACTTGTTCTTATGGTTGTTTGAACTATGCTACTTATTATGTCCATGATTTGGTTGTATGGATAAGTTGAGATTTATTTTATCTATTTATTAGAACTTAAGTTGAAGTATGATACTTATGGTTTTAAGTTGTATGAAATTAATTCATTATCCGCTGCTATATGTATGATTTATCATATGATTATGCATGTATGTCTTATTTGAATTGTATGCCTTGATTCTTTTTGTATTTAATTGTTTTAAGATAAGTAATTTATATATAAGGGATTAGGGTGTTACAATAAGTGGAATCAGAGCAAGGTCGATTCATGTCGGATCAATTAGGCCTAGATTACCCGTGTGTGCAACATGTGTAGGAGACACTGTTAGTACTTAGTTGCAACCTATGTTTATACCCGAGTGGAAGTGGGATAGCATTGCTATGGATTTTGTGAGTGGGTTACCAAGGACTACCAAAGGGAATGATTCTATTTGGGTGATTGTGGATAGATTGACAAAATCCGCTCACTTTATTGCTTATAAGACCGGAACCTTGATACCGAAGTTAGCGGAGATGTAGGTGGAACAAATTGTGAAGTTGCATGGTATCCCTTCTAGCATCGTGTCGGATAGAGATCTGAGGTTCACTTCGAGATTTTGGGAAAGCCTACAAGAAGCCTTGAGTTGAGTTCCGCCTACCACCCTCAAACGGATGGGCAATCGGAAAGAACCATCCGATCACTAGAGGATTTATTAAGGGATTGTGTATTGGAAGGAGGAGGTAATTGGGATGGATATCTACCATTAATAGAGTTCACGTACAATAATAGTTTTCACACTAGCATTGGAATGGCACCTTTTGAAGCCTTGTACGGTAGAAGATGTAGAACTCCTTTGTGTTGGCATGAAGCGGGTGAAAGTGTTGTGCTTGGGCCGGAAATAGTTCAACAAACAACGGAGAAAATTAAGATGATACAAGAAAAGATGAGAGCATCTCAAAGTAGGCAAAAGAGCTACTATGACAAAAAGAGAAAGAATGTAGAGTTCAAGGAAGGTGATCATGTTTTTCTAAGAGTTTCGCCAACTACCGGCATTGGACGTGCTTTGAGGTCAAAGAAGTTGACACCAAGATTTATTGGGCCTTATGAGATTCTTGGAAGAGTAGGGGAAGTGGCCTATCGGATTGCATTGCCACCATCTTTGTCAAATCTACATAATGTTTTCCATATATCACAATTGAGAAAGTATGTTCCCGATCCAACTCATGTGATAGAAGTGGATGACATACAAGTGAGAGAGAATCTTACGGTTTAGACCATACCTTTGAGAATAGAAGGAAGAGAGGTGAAGCAGTTAAGAAACAAAGAAATCGCATCGGTTAAGGTAGTTTGGGGAGGACCGGCCGGAGAGAGCGCCACTTGGGAGCTAGAGGATGAGATGAAGAAGTCATATCCGGAATTGTTTCCAGGTAATTTTCGAGGGCGAAAATTCTTTTTAGGGGGGTAGAATTGTAACAGCCGTAATTAGATAAATAGGATTTTATGTGATTATTTATTTATTTACTTATCTATTTGAATATGTGTGCTTTCATGATTTTATGAATGATTTATGCTTTTCGTTTATTAAAGGGTATTTTAGTAATCCACTAGAATTATTAATTTAATTAGGAAGCTTTAGTTGAGTTAGAATGAATTAATTGGTTAATTGATTAATTATGAGAGTTAATGAGATATGAGTTAGAATTATTAATTGAGATAGGGTTATGTTAGACTTATAGTGTGAATGGGCCAAGCCCAATAAGGAATAAGAGATAAGGAGGGTATTAGAGACATTCTAATACTAATTAGGTTAAGATAAGAAAAAGATAGAAAGAGAGAGGTCAGAGTTTTGAGAAGAGAAAAGGAGGAAGAAAGAGAAGAGAGCTAGAGAACCCATTTTTGAAGAAGAAAGAGCAAAAGGGTAAGCTAGAGGTAGAAGAAGGAATAGAGAATCCAGAATTTCTAAGGTAAGAGAGTGGTATTGGTTTCCTAGAGTGACTAAGAGAGGAGGAGAAAGTCTTACTCTCTCCAACCCAATCCTCTCTCACTCTTTTTCTTTGGGTTGGGTTTGATTCTTAAAAATTAATGATTTTTATGTTAAAGATAGATTACTCGTGTGTTTTGATGAAAGAAATTTACAAACTTTGGGGTTCCATTGTGGGAATTTGCTAGATGTTTGTAGTTTATGGGTTTTCATGAAGATTTGATAAAAATGATAACTTTAAGGGATGAGATGTTGTTGATTCATGAAATGAGTTGTACTTCTATGTTTAACATGATTATATATATGTATAAAGTTACCACCTTTTCGAATTGGCATGTTGAAAATATGGGATTTTGAGTTCTTGAATCAAAAACCCGAGAACAGGGTATACCTGTGCTGTCTAACTCGCTGCAGCGAGTGCAGAGCGAGCTGACAGCGAGTTTAGCAGATGCTCTCTGTTGCTACTCGCTGCAGCGCGCTAGGAGCTCGCCCGGCGAGTTACTCAGGCCTGAAACTTGTGATTTTCTTGAAAATATGAGACCTATGCTTATGCTATGTTAGGGATATGATCCTGTGGTTATATTATATCATTTATATGTGTAATTGACTATATTTGATGGAGATAATGTACTTAAGGTTGAAGTGCATAATTGTGATATTCTTTTGAAATGAATTGATTACATTCATGAGTTAATAATTACATTCATGCATCCATATATGCATGATGAGCAGGTATTTTAGTAAGGTGACTAAAATATGGAATATTTTAACGAGGTGGTTAAAATATAGTTAGAATAAGTTTTCTAACGAATGACAAGGTACCTCATACATTAGAAGAATGCTAGGGAGCATTCATGATTCTTGCATTAGTTTGCATTAGGAGATGAAGTTGTTTATCTATATGTGATACTTGGTAAATGAGATTATTAATTGTACATTGATTTGTTATGTGCCAATGATGTATGAATTGATTATGTTAATTGATGAAGTTGTATCGTATTAAATGTATTGATACTTGATTTATATACAACTAATATATGCAGTTTCTTTATATGATGCGGATGTTGCATTTCCTTTATTATTTATTATAAATGAATAGTATGTGATATACTTGTATTATTTTGCGGGATTCCTTACTAACTCTCTGTTTTGTGTAAATGCTGAACCTTTGGGGGTTCAGGTGTGCAGGATAAGGATTTAGCTTCGGCGGATTAACGTTGTCTGCGCTTTTGCTTACTAGTGGTGAGGAGTCAAGCTTTATGCTTCTCCTAGTTAGACTTATCTATTAGTTGGTTTGTATTAAGTAGATGCTCTGATATTTTGTAACATCGAGTCGGGTAGACATTTTTCCTTATTCGAATGTGTTGAGCATGACTTGTTCTTATGGTTGTTTGAACTATGCTACTTATTATGTCCATGATTTGGTTGTATGGATAAGTTGAGACTTATTTTATCTATTTATTAGAACTTAAGTTGAAGTATGATACTTATGGTTTTAAGTTGTATGAAATTAATTCATTATCCGCTGCTATATGTATGATTTATCATATGATTATGCATGTATGTCTTATTTGAATTGTATGCCTTGATTCTTTATGTATTTAATTGTTTTAAGATAAGTAATTTATATATAAGGGATTAGGGTGTTACACCTCTCATATCTGAGAGTAGTCCAGTCCCCTTGGCCTTTCAAGAGAGTTCACTATAATCACAACTGATTACAAATGCTCAAGCACAACTGCAAGAGACTTTCACTGCTCAAGTCCTATGAAAAGAGACTTCCAATGCTAAAACACCATTGCAAGAGTCTTCCTTTGCCTAAGTACACATCCTAGGACTTCCACTAACTTAATGAATTAAGAAAGTGAGAGATGAACACTTGATATACTATCAGATGTGTTTACAAAATACAACTTAATGCAAGATTTACAATAACACTTTAAGAATCCTAAGAATACAAAGATTTAAAGTTTTCTAAGTGTCTGACAACTTTTGATTTTGACAGAATCTGGACACGTTCAGAGGCTGGTAAATCTTGTATATATCTTCAATGTTCTTCTTCCTTATATAGGCAAGAAAAATAGAGTCGTTGTTCTATCCATTGAGAAGCTAGATTGATATTTTGGGAGTTGCAGAAAGGTTGGTGGTTAGCTTTTCTGCAGCTTCGAAGTTGACATGTCCTTTAAGCGGTTAATAATTGCTTCTTTACTTTTAACCTTGAAGATATTGCCTATACTATTTGAGTAAAAAGTACATGCACGCTTATAGACGTGATAGCTACTTTTCTTCTTTATCCTTTTCACATGTCAAACCATTTAGCTTTGATCTTATCTTGTTAAAGGATATTCTTCACCAGAGATGATTATTCACATACTTAGAATAATCAAGTTCAAGGACATGTTCTGATGCCTTAGAGTCTAATGGCTTCAGATTACGCAACTCAAATGATGAAACTCTTCAGACTCTGACCTTTAGAGTTGGTCTTCAGAGTTTGATCTTCAGGTCCAGACGAAGTCTTCAGAGTCTGTTTCTGATGAACGAATCTTCTTTATATATTCAGAGTTACCTTAATTTTTAACTTGTATTCTTGCACACTTGAATATATGTATTAGTAATACCAATTGTACTTTTAATATTTTGTTATAATCAAAATCAATTTTGTTCCAATATGAGTTTATTCACAAATCTATCTTTTACATTTTTAGCGAGGTTGAATATGTGGTTGTATTTTATGTATTCTATCAATTTAAATGAATGAATATGATTTTATTTTGTCATTTTGAATGAATGAATATCCTTTTGTTTTGTCAAAAAAAATAATATTAAAGAACCAATTTGTTAAAAAAAAAAACTTAAACACTAATTTTTGTAAAATTAAAAGTTTGGCAAAAAAAAATATATGTATCTGCAAATTCACAAAATCTACATGCTAGTTTGTTAAATACTCATTATTTTGATAAGAAAATAAGTTTTTTTTTTACTAAGATATCCAATTAACTTATTCATACTAATCTAAAATATATGTAAAAACACGATGACATATACAAAACTACATTTTATAGATAAAAATAATCACACATGACCTTTTAGCACAAATAAGCTTTGCATTTGGATATATTTTTTAACTCCGTCAAATTGATGACTATTCTCTTCATTCCATAAAAGGTTTATTTTTAATCAAAATAAATAAGTAAAAGCTTTTTTATTCTTTGTAAAAAAATAAATAAATAAAAGTTTTTTTTTCTTCCTAAAATATAGAAGAAGTATCTAACCTGCTTAGCTTGATATGGGGGTCTAATAGCCTGTTTAAGATGCTCACATTTTCAGCCTCTAAGAGTGGCTTTTATTTTCTTCCCTTTTGACCCTTTTTTATATATAGTAAATCATCGATCATAAGATAAATAATAAATCAATACACAAACTTTTCCACACCCTTTAAATATAACAATCTTAGTTTAAACATTTCACATACACTCACCCTCTTTTCTATTCCTCACATTTGAGTCATTTCCAATTCCCAAAACCAAAACAACAACAAAAAGATGACCTTCCTAACTACTATCATAAAGTTATTATTTTTTTATATCTTTATTCTCCTCCCAACTCTTGTTTCAAGCGATTCATGCACATGTGAAACAGAACAAACCAAAGGAAATAATGAAAAAAATGAAGCTTTTCATTACAAACTTGGTTCAATTGCTTCTGTCCTTGTTTGTGGTGCTCTTGGTGTAAGCCTACCCTTATTAAGCAAAAGAATTCCAATTCTAAGTCCTAAAAATGACATCTTTTTCATGATTAAAGCCTTCGCGGCCGGGGTAATTTTAGCGACCGGATTCATACACATACTTCCAGAAGCATTTGAGAGTTTGAATTCACCTTGTCTTAAGGAAAAACCTTGGGGAGATTTTCCATTTGCTGGACTTGTTGCTATGTTGTCTTCTATTGCAACTTTAATGGTTGATTCATTTGCATCTAGTTATTATCAAAGAAGACATTTTAATTCTTCTAAACAAGTTCCTCATGAAGATGAAGAAATGGGAGATGGACATGTTGGTCACATACATGTTCATACACATGCTACACATGGTCATACTCATGGATCAACTAACTCTTCTCATGATTCAATATCATCTGAACTAATTAGGCAAAGGATCATATCACAAGTAAGATTAATATTGTTATTTTTGTTTAAACTCCTCTTGCAAGGTTCGAGCGTTGAACCTCCTTCTTAAACTCTTTTAGCGCTCCTCCCCAAAATATTGTTTAAACTCCTTGTGTGAATCAATGAGTTATTTGTTGCTTAGTGCATAAAAGTACTCTTAAAGATCTTAAATATAAATAAAATGTACATATACTTATTTGAATTTTGAACTAAACTCTTTTTTTAAACAAAATTTAGTTCAAAATTACACGTATGAAAATAGTTATGATTAAAGTCAAACAATAAAATATAAGCAATAGCACACTATTTGTATTTAAAAAGAAATATTTTATTTGTTTTTTTTACTAATTGCTTATAATTTATTGTTCAATTTGGTTCTATATTTCAATTAACTATGTTGTTTTTGTTTAAACTTCTTTTAAGAGAGTTCGAACAATAAACCTCTTTCTTAAACTCTTCGGCGTTTCGACTCATAGTACTGAGCTATACATTCAAAGACAATCAATGAGTCATTTGTTGCTAAGTGCATAAAATTACTCATAAGATTTTAAAATATAAATAAAAAGTATATGTGTTTGATCTATATTTCATGTTTGAACCAAATTTATGTACCTTGTAATTTTGACTTATATTTAAAATGGTGTGTGTATAAATATTTGTTCTTTGTGTATTTTTTATTCATTTGCCTAATTATTGTTCAATTTTGTTCTATTCTGTGTGTCAGGTGTTGGAGCTAGGAATAGTGGTACATTCAGTGATCATTGGAATATCTTTAGGCACTGCACAAAGTATTGATACCATAAAGCCTCTCCTAGTGGCCTTGTCTTTCCATCAATTTTTTGAGGGAATGGGGCTTGGTGGTTGCATATCGCAGGTATTTTATTTAGAATAAATGTATCCAAAATTATCTCCCATTTTATATTTAATTAAAGGAGTCATACAATTTGGACGGTTAGATCAAGATCAGATGATTTAAAATTAAATTTTAATAAATTAAATTTGAAATAAAGTAAGAAAATCTAAATTCTTTTTTGGTAGATATCCAAGTCCCTTTTTGTTGGTTTAAATTTTCAATTTGTTTTACTCTCAACGTTTGCAAGTAGTCTATCTCATTGTTACATCATCAAATCATACAAGGTATTAAAAAAATAGTGAAGAAATGAGGTTAGGATTAAACTTGCTCAAATGGAAAAGTTTCAAGTTTTCTAAGTACAAAGAAAAAAAAGTGAGTTGCGTGTGGATGTTTTCTATGAAGTTTGGAAAGTAGGCTTGCACAATGTTGCCATTATGACAACATCCTTCAATAGTACAAATTAATAAAAATCATTTAAACTTTTACCCCTATATGAAGAGAGACACACCAAAAAGTCACTAGTGAATTGAGACACCTTTCAAGTTGTGCTACTTGTGCACACTATTTGACCTAAATTGCTTTAAACTTAGATAGTAAGATTAAAATAAAAAACTAAAGACTGGTTTTAGTATTTGAAGAAAAACATGTGGCACCTAATTTTAAAATAATTTTGTACACACATTATAATATACTACGCCATATAAATATATGATTTTTAAAAAAAATTATATCTCATTTTAACCACATATTTTTTATACATAAGTCTCAAACTCGAGACTTTACTTAAAATATTCGAGTTCAGTTTTACTCTTACCCGTGCAATCTTTGTGGTAAAAATGAGTCTATGTGTTTCAGTTACTAATTAGAACATATTGTATGCAGGCAAAATTTGAGTCTAGATCCACAGCAATCATGGCAACATTTTTCTCCCTAACAACACCAATTGGTATAGCAATTGGGATTGGAATATCAAGTGGATACAAAGAGAATAGCCCAACATCTCTAATTATTGAAGGGGTTTTCAATTCTGCTTCAGCTGGAATTTTGATTTACATGGCCTTAGTTGACCTATTAGCAGCTGATTTTATGAGTCCAAGATTGCAAAATAATTTGAAGATCCAAATAGGAGCAAATATTTCACTTCTTTTAGGTTCAGGTTGCATGTCCTTATTGGCCAAATGGGCCTAAGTTTTAAGTGTTTTATATTCCTTTGAGAATATTATATGCTTAGTTTTATCCTCTCAACTATTATGTATAATTATTATATTTTATTTATTTTTCTTCAATATTAATATTTTTACTAACTAATAGTGCAAGGGTCTTTAACACAAGAAACAAATGGTGGGAGGGGATTGGATCCTTTTTCAGTCGAGACCTCCAATAATGATTGATGATGGGGAACAGAATCCTAAAATATTCACTAATAATTCAAATTTTGAATAAAATATCTTTTCCATATACTAGTAATTTAGCAAAATTAAATGTGAAAAGAAACTGAAATCCCAATTCAATTGACATCTCAGCTCATTCAACAAACTGCATTCTTAAAATATTATTAAATTAAAATATTATTAAAAAAGATACAATTTAATAGAATTAGGCCAAAACTTAAAGGAAGGAAAAAACAACCGTCTCATTAAAAAATATTACTTGTAAAACTTATTGCCATGAGATTAAATCATGTTAAGAAAAAAGATTGCAATGTAATTGCAAACACTATAACAAAACTTGTACTCTACTTACAATGAAAACATAAATGACTTGAGGACGAATATCATCCCACCAATGATAAGAGTTCAAAATAAGCCCCAACTTAATCATCTTGTCAACACATAAATCATTTTCTCCGTAAATATGGGATATGATAAAAATTCATTCGAGAAGCAAGCACCAAACATTTATTTCAACGATTTCTAAGAGATCAAGGCACAATATTAGAATTTCTTTAAGGCAATTTAATTAGCTGAGAATCAAATTCAATCCAGAGACAATGTCAACCTTTGTTATGAGCAATTTCAATAGCTAACATTACACCAATTAATTTTGCATGTAAAGCATTTGCGAAACCACGATTTTGAGTGAAACACACAAAAAGGACAACTAAAGTGTCCTTAAAATACAACCACAAATAGCAAGGTCAAGGCTACTAACTACTAAGGATTGCACCATCAATGTTGAACTTCGATCTCATAGGCTTTCATGAGGATACCATAAAACTTTCTTGATCTATGGAGCATTAGTGTGGTTAACCTTTTTTTTTTGAAACATTAGTGTGGTTAACCTTGATCATGAATAACTTCAAGAAGAAGCGCACAATATAGTGTAGTTCTCAGTTAGAGAAACACTGGCGCTGATCCTATTGATGGACAACCTAAAAAATAATAATTTTATCATTAAATCTGGCTTGATTCCTGCATAACTAAATAGTGTATAATCTACCAATTTATATAAATCCTATATAGTTATCCAGTTGTCTATCTAAACCATAATCCACTTAAACAAATGAGAACCTTTCATTTAGTCACATCATCCACTTACATCAATTTAATATGTGGCACTAATTATTATTATTGTTGTTGTTTTTTCAGTTACTATTCATTTTAATTTTTTTTTTTGTTCATTTTATTATTTTGTATATTTTTTTTTTCAAAATAGTTAATAATATTTTTGCTAATAATCTTTTGTCCAATCTTTGTGTATATAGGGAGTTGGTTGATTTTGGTACGCAAATTTATCATCATGTTCTTTTGGTTGATCCAAATTACAATCAATTTGAAGTGTTAGTAAAAAAAATAGATAAAATAAAATTTACTAATGGTTAATATGCTCCGCATGATTTTTATCATATTCGATTTTGAGTACGGGTTAAGATGGTTTATCTTTGCTCCAATATGTTTCAAATTAATATAAATGACAGATTCGATAATGAAGTAGCTTATTCAACTCAAAATCCTCCAATGAGATTTTTTTTCTATGGTCAATTATATGTTGTCATTTCCAGAGTTATTTTAAAGAATGTGTTAAAGATATTGCTAACCAATCTTAATGAAGAAGATGTCAAGGTAACTTCAAATGTGGTGTATAAATAAGTTTTTTTAAAATGTATAAACACACATTTGATATCTTCTATTGTTACTATTATTTTGATTATACCTATTATTTCACTTTTTATTTTTTATTTTTTTGATAAACAAAATTGACTTATAATGAGCACAAGGGGTACTCAACCTTTACAATTCAAAAACAATCTCTCTAGATGCTTTGGAAGCAAACCCAGATGATTATTACACCGGCCAGAAAAAACTATATCAATATTACTCCTTAAATGGCCTTGAAACCAAACCACGATATAAACACGATTTGATCCACTATCAGATACAGAAACTCGACAATGTAAGAAAGTATGATTAATAATTTCTTCCGCTTGAAAACAAAAAACGCAGCACCTTGCATGATTGTTAGTGATTACTCCTTTGCGATATAAAGCCTCCCTAGTTGGTAGTTTTTCGAGCAACAATCTCCAACCAAAACTACTTATTTTTTACGACACGTTATTCAACCACAACTTCTTCAAAGAGGCCATCGTAGTGTCATCTAAACTGGGTCAAAAAGTCTTGTTTTGCAGCAGTGAATATGCGGAATTAACAGTGAAATAGCCTGATGTTGCTGCCACCCATCTGCGCTTATCATCACTAACCCGACAAGGTCGAACATGGACCAACAAATTCTGCAAATCGTTCACTTCATTTTCTTCCTATGATGAAAGATTTTTGGACCAACCCAGCTTCTAAGACCAGCCATAATTATCCCACGCACCATCTCCGAAATAGTACTGTCTTATTGAGTCGATTTACTAAAAAGAGTTAGGTATAAAACACGTAACGGTACCGCTCCTATCCATTTTTGTTTCCAAAAACCTATCTCTTTACCATCTGGAAGAACACTCCTAACACTACTACCAAACCAGCCACCATATCATCCTCACCCCCTAAGCGCAATAAAAAAAATAATGGTGAGGTTTACTTTATCCCTTCAAAATATGGAGATATTTATCCATCAACCAATAAGAAAAAATCAAATAAATAGATTTGCATGTGGTACTCACAACTAATTTTTAACCAACTTTTATTTCATATGTATAAAATTTACTTATTAGTCGATGAATAAATACCTTTAAATTATGAAAAGATATATTAGAAAAAACGAAAAAATAAATGGTCACTAGATTCACTATCCTGATGGCACTAATCACGTGACAAGAGACCAAATGGCACTCTCTAGCAATAGCTCTAAAATTCCATGGTAAATCTCCAAAACAAATTACTGATGATTCCTAAATATAAGATCCTCTTTTAATTATTTTTTTCTATAAAACCATTTTTAAATTTTTAAGGGTATTAATCAATTTTTTATTAACATACCCTTAATTAAAGTGCATCTTTTTTTAAATCTATAATAAAGACTTTAGAAAAACAAAAACTCATTCTTTTTATTGAAGGATAAAATTGTAAAAACAATATCAATTGCCAACAAATTTAATACGAAAATCCACTTTTTTAAGAGCACTGCTATACATTACGATAAATCTTTTCCAAGAAAAGCAAAAATGGGTACGTGTCCCACTTTAAATGAATGAAAATATATTATCTCCTTCAATTACGGAAATCATGCGGTTGGTTTGGTATTGATATACGGCCTAGATCACTTCGCATGTTTCATCAGTGTATGTTTCGTAATAACAAGCACTATTGCTTTTTTAATCTCCACAATTTTTTCAATAGAGTCTTATAATTAAGGACGGAAGTAATATAAAATTTAAAAGATCCTTATGTATCGCTCCTAGGATACTCCAACCACATACCTCTCTCCCTCTATCTCTCTCCATTTGTGTAATATCCATGTCAGTGTAAATGTTTAATTCAATATTTTAGTGGGTCATTATATGTTTATAAAAAGATTATATATTTCATCCAATTGTAAAATGATTCTTCTGTTTGTAAACAAACAAGTTTAAAATAATTATATACCTTGTAAAATGATTCAATATTTTTTTCTAACTAAATAATAGTTATAATATTAATAAAGTTCGAATATAACCGAGTTTATGAAGAATGTCCTTCTCTTTTTTAATTTTTACTTTTTAGTACAAAATGTCCTTCTCATTTTACAATAGCCTATACATTGAATGCGTATTCTTTATGGAATTATTTGGAATATTATAAAAGTGGAACAAAAACTTTGATATGTTGCTTGCGGGTCGTGATTAAGGGTCGCATCAGCAGAACAAATTCTTCCTATAAGCTCCGCTCATTACAATTACTCAACATTTTATCTTCACACGAAAAACCTCGTGCTTCTTTTTGTGTTTTTTTTTTGTTTTTTGACAATCAAATATTCATATCATTTTATTATTCAATAGACTAATAATACAATTAGGTAATGACTCAAAGAAACAGCGACGGGACCAAAAAATGGCCGTCCTGCAATAGTGTGAGCTACCATATTCGTTTGCCGCTTAACAAACTTAACCATGAAATTTTAATTACAAAACTTAATATTATTGATGTTACTAATAATAAAACTAAACTCGGAACTACCGCCACGGAGATTATGAACTGCATCCACGACACTTTTGGAATCCGTCTCAAATATAACATGCAGGGGGCAGAGGCACAGGGGGGGACAGGGGGTGGCTGTGGTCCCCCCTACCTCTTTGAATTTTTTTTATATAGTACTAGGAATATGATACTTAGTTCTTTTTTATAGGTGACGATTGAGTCAATAAAAATTGATGTATTTGGTTTATAATATAATTTAGATAAATCAATTTTTTTTGACTCAATTTGTCTCTTATAAAAAGGACAAGAGGAAGTACTACTATATATTTATATATATTAGGTCTTTGTATTTTACGGTAAAAAAAAGTGTGCAAGCATGAGATGTGTTTAGAGTGAAATTTATATTAGACACTTTTTGGAAATGAGGCTCTTTGGTTAGTAATTGTGGTTGCTTGTCTTTGTTGGCTATTTTGGTGTGTGAAACTTATGTATTGTTTTGTTCATAGTGTTAAAAAGGACTTTGTATTGATTTTTAACTTGTAACATAAAACATGTTGTATCCGTGGGGTTGCCTTATTGGAGTAAATGTTAGTAATGAGTTTATGGAGTCGGCTTGTAACTTTCTAAATTGTATCCGTGGGGTTGTCCCTTTCAATTATCTAGGCCTCCCGGTGGGAGCCAATCCTAGAAGAATGTCAACTTGGTTGCCAATGGTGGAGAAGATCCGTAGTAAGTTGTTTTCTTGGAAAAATAAGCATATTAGTTTTGGAGGGAGGTTGGTGTTAATTAACTCGGTGCTTAATTCTATCCCCATTTTCTACTTGTCTTTTTTTAAATTGCCGGTTCAAGTTAAGAAGATGGTTGTTCGCATTCAACCCGAATTTCTTTGGGGGGGTGTTAGTGGAGGGAAGAAGATTAGTTGGTTAAAGTGGAAGGTGGTGTGTCTTGATAAGAAAAAAGGGGGGTTGGGCGTTAGAGACCTAAATTTGGTTAATAAAAGTCTTTTATTGAAATGGAGGTGGAGGCTTCTTAATAGTGGGGATGTGGGTGTTTGGAAGGATGTGTTGGTGGCTAAGTACGGGGAGTACATTTTGTCTAATGTGAATTTGTCTTCGGTGACCTCTCCTTATTTTGCGTCTCTTTGGTGGAAAGATGTCCGTGATCTTGAGAAGTGTATTGATGTGTCAAAGGGTTTGGAGGAGCTTATTGTGCGGAAGGTGGGTAATGGGTTGTCAACCCGGTTTTGGCGAGATGTTTGGCTAGGGGACTCGGCGTTGTGTGTGAAGTTTCCCCGTTTATTTTCGCTTTCTTCTCAAATTGATGCAAGGATCGGGGATTTGTTTCTCTTGGAGGGTGAGTCAAGGTCATGGTCATTTATTTGGAGGCGTAGTCTTTTCCTATGGGAAGAGGACTTGGTATCACAACTTTTGGTCTTGTTAGATTCGGTGTTGTTGTCTTTTGAGGAGGATAGGTGGTGTTGGAAGCTTAATCCGGTTGACGGTTTCTCGGTGAAATCCGCGTTTGAGTTTCTTGGTGAGCTTGAGATAGATATTAATAGTAGTGCGTTTGAATTGGAGATTTTCGAAAAAATTTGGGAGAGCCCGGCTCCCTCCAAGGTAATTGTTTTATCTTGGCGGCTCCTTTATGATCGCCTTCCTACTAAGGATAATCTTCGGTTGCGAGGTGTGGTTCATAATCCCATGGATGGTAATTGTTGTTGGTGTAATCTTCGACCGGAAACTTCTAATCATTTATTCCTTCATTGTAGTGTGGCTCATAGGGTGTGGTGTGAAATATTCAAATGGTTAGGCGTTGTTGTTGTGATGCCGGCTAATAGCTTTCACCTCTTTGATTGCTTTAGTGAGGCGGGAGTGAACAAGAAGTCTAGAAAGGGTCTCTGTTTGGTGTGGCATACAGCGATTTGGGAGTTATGGAGAGCGCGGAATAATTTGATTTTTAATAATATCCGAGAAGAGCCGATGGATATTGTTGAAGGAATCAAAGTTCTTTCTTGGCGTTGGAGTGTGGATCGGTTGAACATTCCCCCTTGCTTATTTTATGAATGGGTGTGGGATCCGGGTGATTGTTTTTTGCGGTAGTTTTTTGCTGGTGTGCTGTTTCTGTTACGGTGCTGTCTGGGTTTTGGTGCTCCCTGCTGGTTGGGTCTGGTGTGCGCTGCTTTGTGTGTGGGTGGTGTTCTGCGGGCGTGCTGGTGGTGTGTTTCCGTGTGGTGATTGTTAGCCTTTGTTTTTTCCCTCTGTTTCTGTGGCTTCTGTTTTTGTTCTCTTTTGATTGGGCTAGCTCTTTGTGAGTGGCTCCCCCTCTTTGTAGTGCATGTGTTCTCTCTTCCCTGCTTGGTACTCCTTGTGCCAAGTGTAGTGGGTTAATAAAGTTTTAGCAATTCAAAAAAAAAAAAAAAATATAAAACATGTTGTGTATTTTGTCTTACCTTTTGAGTATTCTTTATACTTAAAAAACTTACATATATTGATTTTGGATATTGCTTATATGTTCTTAAATTTCTTATATATGTAGTAGTTTTTATATAAAAAAAAAACATTTTATATATACTAAGTTATACGACATTTTTTATTAAAAAAAATAAAATTATACAGCATTTTAAACTTAATCCCCCCTATGTTTAATTCCTGGCTCCGCCCCTGATAACATGTGGAAAGCCTCTTTGAACCATGACTTGTAAAGCTTTGAGTAATGCTATGGATTCTCCCTCCACAATGGTGCAACTCTCATATCCATCCAAGAACTTTCCGCCATAACAAAGCGACCCATGTGATCACGCAAGCACCACTCGAAGCTAGTTTTATTTAAATCACTATGAAACGCCGCATCGACATTACACTTCATCCAACCTTGCGCCGGTTTCTCCCACTGCATGCTGTAATGTTGTTGTTTGGTTCTATGATGTAGGTGTTGTTCCTGCTGAACTGCATGTCATTCTTCCCATAATTGCCGAGTTTTGAATCCTAACACACGCCCCAGCTCACAAGTATCACTCCAAACCTTGCTATTTTGATTTTGCCATAACACCCATACCATCAAAGCGAATAATCCTGTTGTAGTTGTGTCTTCTGCATAGCAAATGGACAGAATGATATCACGCACACTACCATGCTGTTGTAATTGAGGCAGTAATACATTATCCAGGCCTAAACTTTGACGTGCTTGAATGTAACGCCCCGATATTTTATATATTATTTTATTGATTTATTAGTTGTTAATATAGTTATATTAATTATTTTATTTAATATTTCATTATTTGATGAGACATTGAGATACATATGTTAAAAATGAAAAAATAATCAAGATAATTTAAGCAATGACTAGTGTGTCAAAAGTGATCACGATGAATCCTAGGTGCTGTAAATTCATAGATAGTTAGAGGAGGATAAGCATAACAAATAAATAGGAGGAATAGGTGGTGGAAACTAAACTATAGGAAGTGATATAGTCAAAATAGTGTATTATGGATTTAGCTATCGATATAATAAAAACGTAGATGAGCTAGTGTTTGTTGACCAAGTATAAGCCACATCTCCCTTGCTTCCTATTTCCTCTCAACTTCCAGCCTTTATAAATACTCACTAGTTTAGAAAATGTCTCACGTAAAACCACTTCACTTTCACAAAATCTTCTAGTCTCAAAGAAACGTTAAGCATCCGATCGTCGGTTGATCGTAGGATACTAGAGTCAGTGTTATCGAAAGGAAAGGAAACTCCAGGTAAGGGTTTTTTCCCCATAAATTCATATTACGTAGGACTAAGTTGTGAGATAATAGTAGATCCTTTATCACTTAAAAAAAAAATAGAAACTTAATTTTACTGAAAAGAAAATTAATTAGCAGAAGTAATCATTAAAGAAAAATATAAAGAAAAGGAGTGGGATATTTTAATGCTTCCTGGTTTGGTTCGGTGCTCATGTTTAATTTTGATATATTGTTAGCTATGTTTTCATTTGATTTGATTTCATGCTACGTATAATACTGCTATTATGTTTGTGGAATATTATATGCCTATTTTGATCATTTAGTGCTATTATGTTTTTGGAATATTACATGTCTATTTCGATCTTTTGGTGTACTAGGTGCTTATTTACAATTCTGTCATAAGAATTCCCCAATTTGTGTTTTGAATGCTTTGCTTCTTATGGTCACAGTCAAGGTTGTCAGAATCGGGATTTTACTTTGAATCGAAAGAGGATAGTAAGATCGAAAAATCGTAAATCGCAACCAAAATCGGTGGATTCTACTCAAATCGTTTTGTTGAATCGAAAGGGGAAATCAAGATCGCATAATCGAAAATCGCAATCAAAATCGATGGATTCAACTCATAATAATAACTAAATATATATATTATCAAGTGCAAGTACTCAAAGTTTAAAATCATAAAACAACCAAGTCTCATATCTTAAATATAAAAGTACTCAAAAGTTTAAAACCATAAAACAAACATAAAACAACCAAGTCTTAAATCTTAAATATAAAACAAAATAACCCCAAAATCGGTGGAATCCATATACAATCCCGGATTTTGCTGCGATTTAGCGATTTTGTGCGATTTTATTGGGATTTTGCTCTGTTTTAGGATTCTACTCAAAATCCAAATCCTTAAGGCTGATCAAAATCGCAAAATCCATGGATTTTACGATTTTAATCCCGATTTTGATAACAATATAAGCTACACAAAATATAACTATTGAATAATAAGTGATGTCGTGTCGTTTGGTTATTTAGATCAAGGAAAATATATGACAATGTAAGAGTACTGGTTGGAATATCTCTGGTCAGTTTGGTCTCTTATGGAAATGAATTTCCACATGCATCATGTAGGATGTGTATAGCAGAATTCTTTAGAGCCTTTGTGGCAAGCTTTAGGGCCTTTGTGGCAAGTTTTATTTTTAGCCTTTGTGGCTTGAGCCTTTGTGGCTGGATTAATACTTTTTAGCCTTTGTGGCTTGAGCCTGTGTGGCTGGTTTTTCCATTGGTATGGACTTTTCTATTATCCGGATCATTTGTGTCTCATGTAGAGGTGTTCTAGTCGCATTGCATTTCATATAAAAATAAAATAAAATAATGGTCGTAAACTCTATTGCTTTGTATAGTTCTTATATGTGTACTCTGATCACCAAACTTTATTTTTGGAAAACTAATAATTATACTTTTCTATAAGGTGAAGTTTTTATTATTGTTTTTGATGTATTCTTACGGTCAATATGATTCAATGTGGATAAGGAAATTGACCCTTACAATTAACATTTTAGGTACCCAAGAAGAAAGCTATGATTGAAATTGATGCTTGAAGCGCGTAGGAACGTGGGCAAATGGGTTTTTACAAATTTAGTATTTTATAAATAAGCCGTTGCGGCATACTACTTTTATTTCAATCCTTTTTAGCATTTGAACTTGTTTAGAAATGCGGACATGGATTTTCTTCCGCTAGGAGTCTTAGACTATTGTTTAATTTCAATTTGATTATTATTACACTACTCTTTATTTTAAAGAAAAAAAAAAAACAGCCGCACTTTCTTTTAATCATTAAATAATATCTTGGAAAAATGCGGGATGTTACATTTGGTATCAGAGCAATAATCCTCGGACAAATATTTTTGGGTGGGTGCGATTGATTAACGTGTGGTTTGTGTTTGACTTTATGATTGTTAGAAATTATATTTTTGTTTGTAAATTAATTTGCGATTTATGTTATTTCTATTTATTTAATATCAGAGTACGCATCGGAAGCATGATACTTTATGTTTTATTCTTAATCTTTCTTAGCTTCTTGCGATCTATTTAGACGAGTGCTTTACAAACAAAAAAATTAAAAAAAAAATAAATTGTTTTATGAGTTACTTCATCCTTAAATATTCTTACCTTGTTTATATTTGTTCAAAGAAGTACCTTATATAAAGAGCTTTGAAGATTGTACCTTTATTTTTGTTTTATTTCATTTTCTAGTTTCGAGGACGAAACTCTTTTAAGAGGGTGATAATGTAACGCCCCGATATTTTATATATTATTTTATTGATTTATTAGTTGTTAATATAGTTATATTAATTATTTTATTTAATATTTCATTATTTGATGAGACATAGAGATACATATGTTAAAAATGAAAAAATAATCAAGATAATTTAAGCAATGACTAGTGTGTCAAAAGTGATCACGATGAATCCTAGGTGCTGTAAATTCATAGATAGTTAGAGGAGGATAAGCATAACAAATAAATAGGAGGAATAGGTGGTGGAAACTAAACTATAGGAAGTGATATAGTCAAAATAGTGTATTATGGATTTAGCTATCGATATAATAAAAACGTAGATGAGCTAGTGTTTGTTGACCAAGTATAAGCCACATCTCCCTTGCTTCCTATTTCCTCTCAACTTCCAGCCTTTATAAATACTCACTAGTTTAGAAAATGTCTCACGTAAAACCACTTCACTTTCACAAAATCTTCTAGTCTCAAAGAAACGTTAAGCATCCGATCGTCGGTTGATCGTAGGATACTAGAGTCAGTGTTATCGAAAGGAAAGGAAACTCCAGGTAAGGGCTTTTTCCCCATAAATTCATATTACGTGGGACTATGTTGTGAGATAATAGTAGATCCTTTATCACTTAAAAAAAAAAATAGAAACTTAATTTTACTGAAAAGAAAATTAATTAGCAGAAGTAATCATTAAAGAAAAATATAAAGAAAAGGAGTGGGATATTTTAATGCTTCCTGGTTTGGTTCGGTGCTCATGTTTAATTTTGATATATTGTTAGCTATGTTTTCATTTGATTTGATTTCATGCTACGTATAATACTGCTATTATGTTTGTGGAATATTATATGCCTATTTTGATCATTTAGTGCTATTATGTTTTTGGAATATTACATGTCTATTTCGATCTTTTGGTGTACTAGGTGCTTATTTACAATTCTGTCATAAGAATTCCCCAATTTGTGTTTTGAATGCTTTGCTTCTTATGGTCACAGTATATAAGCTACACAAAATATAACTATTGAATAATAAGTGATGTCGTGTCGTTTGGTTATTTAGATCAAGGAAAATATATGACAATGTAAGAGTACTGGTTGGAATATCTCTGGTCAGTTTGGTCTCTTATGGAAATGAATTTCCACATGCATCATGTAGGATGTGTATAGCAGAATTCTTTAGAGCCTTTGTGGCAAGCTTTAGGGCCTTTGTGGCAAGTTTTATTTTTAGCCTTTGTGGCTTGAGCCTTTGTGGCTGGATTAATACTTTTTAGCCTTTGTGGCTTGAGCCTGTGTGGCTGGTTTTTCCATTGGTATGGACTTTTCTATTATCCGGATCATTTGTGTCTCATGTAGAGGTGTTCTAGTCGCATTGCATTTCATATAAAAATAAAATAAAATAATGGTCGTAAACTCTATTGCTTTGTATAGTTCTTATATGTGTACTCTGATCACCAAACTTTATTTTTGGAAAACTAATAATTATACTTTTCTATAAGGTGAAGTTTTTATTATTGTTTTTGATGTATTCTTACGGTCAATATGATTCAATGTGGATAAGGAAATTGACCCTTACAATTAACATTTTAGGTACCCAAGAAGAAAGCTATGATTGAAATTGATGCTTGAAGCGCGTAGGAACGTGGGCAAATGGGTTTTTACAAATTTAGTATTTTATAAATAGGCCGTTGCGGCATACTACTTTTATTTCAATCCTTTTTAGCATTTGAACTTGTTTAGAAATGCGGACATGGATTTTCTTCCGCTAGGAGTCTTAGACTATTGTTTAATTTCAATTTGATTATTATTACACTACTCTTTATTTTAAAGAAGAAAAAAAAAACAGCCGCACTTTCTTTTAATCATTAAATAATATCTTGGAAAAATGCGGGATGTTACACTTGAACGCTAGCATCATAAGTAAATAATACATGTCAATCATCCTCATTTTCTTGATTGCAAAGTGGATATAACATTGGACAAGGAACTCGTTTTTCTAGTAACCTCATTCGGGTTGGAAGGAACCCTTTACTAATCCTCCATAGAAGATGCTTAGCCTTTGGTGGAGCAAGAATTTTCCGAAGACTAGGCCAATTGTCTTGTTGATATTCACCATCCGTCTTCCCTGTAACATTCATCATGATTTTATATCCACTTTTAACACTACAATGACCATTTGTATTATCAACCCAAACTAACTTATCATCCACAAATGAGTCCAATGAGGGTATTTCAAGAATCTGTTGAGCAATATGCAATGGAAAAATAGACTCAATTTGATTCTTATCCCACACTTTCATATTTGGAAGTATAAGGTCATTATCATTTAAATTGTGCACACCTTGGATTTGTGGTGACGGAATCCACACGCCATCATTCCCCTTAACCATGGATCACTCATAACATTTATGCTAGCACCGCTCCGAGACTCCACCTACAACCATGCATAAGAATTTGGTGGGCTTTCCAAATACCTCTCCAAGCATAACTTGGATTATGGCCAATTTTAGAGTCAAAAAGAGAGGAATTCGGAAAGTATCTTGCTTTATAGAGTCTAGCCACTAGTGTGTTGGGTTTTGTCAAAATGTTCCACCCTTGCTTAGCTATCATTGCCAAGTTAATCGCATGAAGATCACGGAAACCCATACCACCTCGATTCTTTGATTATATCATATGGTCCCAAGCAAGCCACCTTATGCCTTTATTATTAGCTCCACCTCCCCACCAAAAGGAATTCATCATTCTCTCAATGTCCTTGATAGTGGAATCCGGAATAAGATAAACACTCATGACATATGAGGGGATTGCCTGCAAAACAGATTTGATCATTATTTCTTTCCCCGCTCTTAACAATGATCTTCCTCTCCATGAATTTATCTGCTTCCAAATGTTGTCCTTTATATAAGCAAACACGTCTTTCTTTTTTCTACCGATCATAGATGGTAATCCGAGGTGATTGCCTGTTCCTAAGACATGCTTGACTCCCATAATTTTTGAAAGGTCCTCCTGGGCTGCTGTGCTTAGATTCCTGCTAAAGAAAACTTCTGACTTTGTCAAGTTTATTTCTTGCCATGTTGCTTCTTCATAAGTCTTTAGAATTCTCATCAAGCAGTTAGCTTCTTCTAATGTGGACCTGCAAAACAAGAAGCAATCATCAGCGAAAAGGAGGTGGGACACCACCTGTGCCCCTCTACAAATCTGTACTCCATGTAACTCTCCACAAGCCACTGATTTTTTGATTAAAGTCGTCAGGCCTTCAGTAACTAGAATGAAGAGGTACGGTCAGAGAGGATTCCCCTGTCTTAGCCCCCTTCCTGGAACTATAGGACCAATTTTCTCAAAGTTCACCAATGCTGAATAGTTAACAGAACTAACGCATATCATCATCCAATGAATCCACTTATTGGAAAACCCCAATCTTTCAAGCATACCACGCAAGAAACCCCAGTCAACTTTGTCACAGGCTTTGCTTATGTCAATCTTAAGAGCAAGTTCCCCCTTCATACCTCTTGTTCTCCTCTTAAGTACATGTATGACTTCTATTGCAATAAGAGCATTATCGAATATTGACCTTCCTTCAATAAAGGCTGATTGTTCTTCCGACACACACTTATCAAGATAGGTCTTCAACCTATTGGCCAACAATTTCGAAACCATTTTGTATAACACATTGCATAGCGATATCTGCCGCAAGTCTTTCATAGAGGTCGGGTTATCACATTTGGGAATCAAAAAGCTATTTGTTTCATTTAGAGATGAAGGGAAGTACCCTCTATCCAACCACTCATTTGCTGCCTCATACACATCATTGCTACAAAGCTCCCAAAAGTGTTAACCTCTGATTATCGTGGAAAAAGAATTCTGATAAAATAAAATTTGGTCAGAGATAAATAAAATCTAATAAAAAATTGTTTTATTTTAGAAATATAATTCAATTTAAAAAAAAAAAAAACATGACATCTAAAAAAAATATTGAGAAACGTTCAAATGTGTATTATATTGATGAAAGAGAAATACTACAAAGAGTGATGATATTTGTACAACCAAAAAGTAAAGGCTAAACTATACATTTAGTCCCTTATGTTTATTTTAGGTTTCAATTTGGTCCCTTACGTTTAAAAAGTTTCAATTTGGTCCCTTACGTTTATTTTAGGTTTCAAATTGGTCCCTTCCGTCAGTTTTTGCACATGTGGCAGACGGTTTGCTTACGTGGCAAACGGTTTGCACACGTGGATTGACACGTGGACACATGGACACGTGGACACGTGTCCAATTGAAACAGTGTAACAGTGGAATCTGACGGAAGGGACCAACTAATGCATGTTAGACTACTTGGCTATCACTTAGAAGGGGGGGTTGAATAAGTGATCCTTGAAACAATGTAGGTTTTTAAAAAATTATTTCGTTTCAATCGTGCGCGCGGAAGTACCACCGGATCGGTAGTCTATGCACCGATTGATTAAAGAAAATGTAGTATAGCCTTGGAACGATTTATGAAAAGGAATGGAAATGATCGTGTTCAAAATTAATTGAATATAAACGTTTGAATTAAATCAGCCCCAAGCAAGTTACAAATATCAAATTTAATCCAATCACAATCAAGCAATAGCAATTGAATTTTTGGTGTACCAATATGAACACGAAAAATTCAATTGATTCAAAATTAACGAAATTATGAAAAGTAAAAGATTGAGAGAGAGAGAGACACAAATGGTTTGATTAGGGAGTTCCCCGGCTTTCGTGTCGTCCTCGCGGTCGGCCGCGTACGTCTCCCCCCAAATAACCAAACGGGTTATTTGAGAGTATATTGATCAAAAAAGATGAACACAAGTGCACAATTTACAATTGAATCTTATAACCCTATAACGAATCAAAAGTAAACTATGCGAATAAACCTCAACACACAACGAAGCTTCGCCCTCTGATTCCAACGATCCGACCCGTGCCAATCCGCACTCGATCGTCCAGCTGAGTCCTTCGCTTCTTGTTGTTGAACCTTCAAGATTCGCACAATCTTGAACCCTTGAGAGAAACCAAAACCTTCGTCACAATTCAACCCGATCACGATTCTGATTCACCGCGAACCGTATCGAACGTTATCAAACAAATATGCAATCTCTATTGAATTGATCCCATAATCAAACTTCAATTTGATTGCAAACTTGATGAAGATGATGAACTTGTGATGAATAAAACCTTTGATCCAAATTTTCACTCAATTTGAATCCCAAAGCGTTTTCTGAACTTTCTCACTGGTTTCCTCTGCTTTACAATGACGCACCACATTGCTATTTAAAGAGAGAATAGAATTGAGCAAATTTGGGCAAAATTTAACATACGTGTATCGATACAAATGATGGTTTGTATCGATACAAACCCTTTGACCAGCGTTCAAATTGAAAGATTTGACCTATGTATCGATACAAACACGTATGTGTATCGATACATATATCAGTTTCTTGAAATCTTGACTGATATGTATCAAATCATGCAAGCATGATTCGATACATCATGCACTCTCTGATTTTTTGAGAGAAGTGAGTGTGTATCGATACATGCAAGCATGATTCGATACACAGGTGACTCTCTGCCTCTGAGAGATCACTTTTGTATCGATACAAGTGATAGATGTATCGATACAAATTGCACAAAATCAGTCTGAAGTAATTTCAGGACATTTGTATCGATACACATGATTTATGTATCGATACATAATACCTAAAAGACAGTTTTTCAAAGTTTAAAAATAGTTTTTCGCTGTCAAGTCATTTGTAATGTTGCCAAAATGTGTTCTACTCTATTTTCATGTGTTTTGACAATTATTAAAACATGAGGATGAACTGGTGCACTTACATTCTCCCCCTTTTTGATAATTGTCAAAACTTTGCATAAGCTAGCTAAGCCTATACCTAATATGCAATAAAATAGCAATATGTATACAGACGCAATTACACCAAGGCTAACAATAAGCACGCTCCCCCTGAGTTGATGCCATAATGCGATTGTCATTGTTGATAATATTCAAGAATCTTTAGCTATTCATCCTTAGCTTGTGCAATACAAATCTCTCCCCCTTTTGACAATATCAAAAAGAAGAAGAGAGCTCATTAGAGGTATCAAGTTCAAACAATTTTAACCATAGTCATATCGTGCACTTACATTTGTTGAAATGCACTATATGATGAAAGTTCCTAATCAAAATAATTACATACAAAGATATGCCAAAAGATATCAATGACGAATACCAAATTTCATGACACACATGGAATGTAGAACAACAAACCAAAAACAACGCATGAATATTGTAACACATCGACATTTTAAATCAACCAACATATCCAAATATGGGACGAAATAAACAAACCAATGCAACAAATGCATAAACATAACCAATAATCCATACAAACGAGATTATCCAAAATATAAAGTCATACAAACCAAAATGTAATGTTGTTCAAAACATGACAACATAAGAAATTATCCGTACAACCAAATCAAAATAAAGAAAGTCATAAGTAATAACTAAAATAAAATTGTTCATGCGGAAAAAGAAAATAAAATGCAAATGAAAACAAGGTCAAGTGTCATCATCATTCATGCCGTCCGGGTTAGGGTTGGAATTGAAGTATTGGTCAATGGGAGTTTGTTGCTTGATGCATTCATCCAATTTGTTTTGTAGATGATCAAATCTTGAGATGTTATAAGCATGCATATCATCAAGTCTAATTGTGACCTCATTTTGGAACTTCACTTGTCTTAAGCTCATCTCTTTTAACATTTCCATAATTGCACCATTACTAATCTCTGAGGTATCACTCTCCATGCTTTCACCTCCATTGGTTTCCACCCTTTGTCTTTTACCCCTTTCTTCTTGATTACCTGGGACCGGTTCTTCATTTTCATCTTCCTTGCCACAGAACTCATAATCTTCAATCTCATCATTCCACTTATAATCCATCTTTTTCATTTGAGTCATGCTGAAGATTTGATCTCTTTTTGGATTAATCCAAGATCCCGCTAATTTGTGAGTTATTTTGAAGTGATCTAAAATAGTGACGATCCAACTTGAATATCCGAAACAATGATCCTTTTTAGAATCTCTCAAAGCAAACAAACGGTTTACGATGTAGTATGGCCAATCCATTTTCTTTCCTTCCATCATAAGGTACATAAGATCAATGTCCTTCCGATCAAGTCTAGAGTACGAACCACCTCTAGGCCTTAGAATGTGATTCACAATCCAAAGTAAAACTCTTGGACCTTTCTTGAGTCTACCGGCCTTTCCATTTGGGCTTTTACCATTCCTAGTTAGACTACTTGCAAATTCAGCCATATTGTACTTAGGACCATCAACATCGGTGAACTTTTGCAAGTTGTTATCAGTGACCAAGCCAAACAGTTTGAACCAAAGATTGTTAGAGAACTTGTAAATCTTCTTTCCTATACAGAATTCAAACTCAGCACCATTCTGTTCTTGTAATCCTGAATAGAAAATCTTAACAAGGTCCTCTATGTAAGGTCTCTTCAAGTTACAAAAGGTAATGAGATTTTCTCTCTTAATGATCTCAGCAACCTCACTTAAATGTAATTCCTCAAGGTTCTCAACATCAACAGCATTTTGAGGAATCACTTTCTTTTCCTTACAAGCTCTAACATAGAAGTTTAAGTAATTCTCATGAATGAAATTTTCTTGCCTAAAATTTTCTTCATGATCATTATCCCATATTTTCTTAGTCCTACCACAATTTTTACTTCTATAGCTAGTATCCATTCTTAAAGAGAGGATTTAGAGCAATGTTACCTTGTTGAATGTTTGAAGACTTGAAGAATCCACAGACCCAAAATGAAGAATCCCTTGTTCTTGAATGTGGAGATTATGAAGCTTGAACTATGAAATTGATGAAGGAATGTGAATGGGTAATGAATTTGAAGTAGTTTAGGGTTAATTTTTGTGGGTTTTGGTTGAGTTTTGAGGGAGATTGAGAATTGGGAATGAGGGTTTTGGAGTTGATTCCGTGAAGAAGAAGAGGTGTTTGATGATTTTGATGAATGAATGAATGAAAATTGATATATAAAACTGTTTTTACGCGTTTGTATCGATACAAAGTCATGTTTGTATCGATACAAGTTGGTTTTTCTGAAGCATGTATCGATACATGAGACAGTGTCTGTCCAAACTGAAGAGTTATGTATCGATACAAGCATCATATGTATCGATACATATCAGTTCATTTTGAAATTTTAAAAAAAATAACCAACATGTATCCGTGCAATGTTTATTTGTATCGATCCAAAGTGCATTATTTTCAATTTTTCTCAAAACACATGAACTTATAAGTTTTTTTATTTTTTTTTTAAAAAAAAAATTTATGACTTCCAAATGACATGTATGTATGAAACACATATAACCAATAAGGTACATTCTTATGTATGTGAGCAAAACAAAATACCAAAGCACATTATAACATGAGAACACATGTTAAACCATATATGCATGATAAAGCATCCACATAAATGAATCAAAGTACCAAAATTAATCATATGAAAAATATATGTCTATCTATGCACACAAAGTCACATATATAAGAACAAAACAAACATATACAAACCTAAGTATAAACTTAATATGGTAATTGTAATGATTTTTGTCAAATCCCCATTTAAAACGTATGAGTCTCAAAAACTTATCAATATCTTTGAGCAAAATTCTTGGAAATGGAGGATTAGACAACTATCAATACCAACTTCATATTAAGATGAAAAAGGTATATGTATATGAAACCAATGTACAAATGCTAAGAAAAAAATATAAAAGCAAAGATAGAGAATAGAATCTTCCCTTAAGTGTTAGATGTAGGAAGTGATCAATTTCCATAACCTTGCAAATGTCGAGTTGAAGCTTTTCTCATCACTTTACTTCTTCATATGTCTTGAACTCCATTGTTGTCGGTGTCTCTTGTCAATGGTTCAAGACGTCTTCCCTACAAACTTGGACATTTGAAATAGGTCCCCAACTCATGTTGGGTCCTAGGTGGTTAGTAACAAAACTATTGCTTGATTTAGGTATCCATTGCATTTTGCCTTTTGGTACTAAAGTTTTTCGAGCTTGGCACTTGGCAATAGTATGACCCTTATCACAACAATAGTGACACACGATGTTTGGATTACATTTCTTATGACTCTTTTCAACAAACTTATACCTTTTATTTTTAGGTTTCAAAGGTTTGTTGAACTTAGTCAAATCAACCGAATATGTAATCTCCGGTTTAGGTGGTTCTTTTAGCTTATCTTGTAACTTTCGCAAGTCTCTATATAAGTAAAAGCATCCATCACATCCGGTCCTATCGTTACCGTAACTATCAAAAGTCGCAAGAGGTTTTTGAATCATAGACTCTTTGAGGGCTTTCAACTCAAGCTCCGTTTCCGAAACCTTTGCTTCAAGGTATTTATTAACTTGCATTAAACCTTTTAGTCGTTGAAAGGCCTCTTTAGTTTCTTTGTGTAACTTTTCAAAAGCGACCTGCAACTCATGATATTCCAAAAGAGTATATGAGCTAGGGGAATTTTGATTTACCTTTTTGGGAGCAAGCTTCTTGCGATCATAGGATGTCAAGCACACATTTGCCAATACATCTTCACCACTTGAGCTAGAGCTTGATGATGAAGAGGAAGATGAGCTTCCGCTTTCCCATGCAACATAGGCTTTCTTACCTTTGCCTTTGCTCCTTCCTTTGAATGATGATGACTCCTTCTCTTTTCTCTTGAGCTTAGGGCAATCCGGCTTGAAATGACCAACTTGGCCACACTCATAGCATGCCCCTTTCTTGGAGTACTTAGCATCTTCATTCTTCCGGCGGTAACCACTATCTTTCCGAAACTTCTTAAGATTGTCATCGGAATATCTTATCCCATTCTTTCTCACATATCTACTATAGCGTCGAACAAAGAGTCCCATTTCCTCATCATCGGAATCGTCTTCGCTTGAGCTACTCTCCACTTGCTCAACCTTTTTGGACTTGGATTTGGAGGCCTTTAGAGCAATGGACCTCTTATCCTTTTCTTTTTCCTTTTCATTGTGTTTCTCCTTTTTCTCACCTTTCTCATGCTTTTCCAACAAATTAAGCACTTGTTCATGTTCCGTTAGCTTACCAAATAAGGTTGTGAGACTCAAGGTTGTAAGATCATTCGCTTCTTTGATTGCGGTGACCTTTGGTTGCCATGACCTATTAAGACATCTCAAAATCTTATTAGTAGCATCTTGATTTGTGATTGGCTTACCTAGACCATGTAACTTGTTGGTAATTTTTACAAATCTTTGTTGCATATCCGCAATGGTTTCACCATCTTGCATATGAAACAATTTGAATTCTTGAGTTAAGGTGTTTATTTTCGAAATTTTGACCTCATTAGTTCCCTCAAAATGAGTAACTAATGTATCCCACATTTCTTTGGCCGATGAGCAATGCGACACATGATAGAATTGTTCAATCCCAAGGGATGAAATAAGTATGTTTTGTGCCTTTGCATCGTAATTGACCTTTTTCTTTTCATCATCCGTCCATTGTGCCATAGGCTTATTTGTGACAATGCCATTAGGATCGGTGATTGTCGGAACAAACGGACCGTTCTCAATAGCATTCCACACTTCACCATCAAAAGAATTGATGTGAATGCGCATACTACTTTTCCAATAATCAAAATGATCTCCATTGAATATAGGAGCCATATTATACGCCCCTTTCGGTGCAAAAGCCATGTTTTCTAATAATTGGCACAAATTACTCGGTTTAATCGTTTAAAATCGAACCGGGCTCTTGATGCCACTTGTTAGACTACTTGGCTATCACTTAGAAGGAGGGGCTCTTGATGCCACTTGTTAGACTACTTGGCTATCACTTAGAAGGAGGGGTTGAATAAGTGATCCTTGAAACAATGTAGGTTTTTAAAAAATTATTTTGTTTCAATCGTGCGCGCGGAAGTACCACCGGATCGGTAGTCTATGCACTGATTGATTAAAGGAAATGTAGTATAGCCTTGGAACGATTTATGAAAAGGAATGGAAATGATCGTGTTCAAAATTAATTGAATATAAACGTTTGAATTAAATCAGCCCCAAGCAAGTTACAAATATCAAATTTAATCCAATCACAATCAAGCAATAGCAATTGAATTTTTGGTGTACCAATATGAACACGAAAAATTCAATTGATTCAAAATTAACGAAATTATGAAAAGTAAAAGATTGAGAGAGAGAGAGACACAAATGGTTTGATTAGGGAGTTCCCCGACTTTCGTGTCGTCCTCGCGGTCGGCCGGGTACGTCTCCCCCCAAATAACCAAACGGGTTATTTGAGAGTATATTGATCAAAAAAGATGAACACAAGTGCACAATTTACAATTGAATCTTATAACCCTATAACGAATCAAAAGTAAACTATGCGAATAAACCTCAACACACAACGAAGCTTCGCCCTCTGATTCCAACGATCCGACCCGTGCCAATCCGCACTCGATCGTCCAGCTGAGTCCTTCGCTTCTTGTTGTTGAACCTTTAAGATTCGCACAATCTTGAACCCTTGAGAGAAACCAAAACCTTCGTCACAATTCAACCCGATCACGATTCTGATTCACCGCGAACCGTATCGAACGTTATCAAACAAATATGCAATCTCTATTGAATTGATCCCATTCTCAAACTTCAATTTGATAGCAAACTTGATGAAGATGATGAAGTTGTGATGAATAAAACCTTTGATCCAAATTTTCACTCAATTTGAATCCCAAAGCATTTTCTGAACTTTCTCACTGGTTTCCTCTGCTTTACAATAACACACCACATTTCTATTTAAAGAGAGAATAGAATTGAGCAAATTTGGGCAAAATTTAACATACGTGTATCGATACAAATGATGGTTTGTATCGATACAAACCCTTTGACCAGCGTTCAAATTGAAAGATTTGACCTATGTATCGATACAAACACGTATGTGTATCGATACATATATCAGTTTCTTGAAATCTTGACTGATATGTATCAAATCATGCAAGCATGATTCGATACATCATGCACTCTCTGATTTTTTGAGAGAAGTGAGTGTGTATCGATACATGCAAGCATGATTCGATACACAGGTGACTCTCTGCCTCTGAGAGATCACTTTTGTATCGATACAAGTGATAGATGTATCGATACAAATTGCACAAAATCAGTCTGAAGTAATTTCAGGACATTTGTATCGATACACATGATTTATGTATCGATACATAATACCTAAAAGACAGTTTTTCAAAGTTTAAAAATAGTTTTTCGCTGTCAAGTCATTTGTAATGTTGCCAAAATGTGTTCTACTCTATTTTCATGTGTTTTGACAATTATTAAAACATGAGGATGAACTGGTGCACTTACAATACAAACGTTGATAACGTAAGGGACCAAATTGAAACTTTTTAAACGTAAGGGACCAAATTGAAACCTAAAATAAACGTAAGGGACCAAATATGTAGTTTAGCCAAAAGTAAATGTAAAAAGTCCATCAAAACTTATATATACACATCCACTAACTATTAACCAATATTCTTGGCAAAATCTAAAATGGATCACTTCATCAAGTGGTCTATGGTGGACCAGTTATGAATAACACTATAACGAATACGAATTTTATAAAATCTACCATTGGATTGAAAGTTTGTTTCCTATAGATCATCCATACAAATTTTTAGAAAAATTGAGGCTTAATTGCACATTTGGTCCCTTATGTTTATTTTAGGTTTCAAGTTAGTCCCTTATGTTTATTTTGTTTCAAATTGGTCCCATATGTTTTAAAAGTTTCAAGTTGGTCCCTCAAGTTTTTAAAAGTTTCAAGTTGGTCCCTCAAGTTTCTAAAATTTGAATTATTTAGTCCTATAAAGATGGTTAAATAGGGACTAACTAATTCAAATTTACGAAACTTGAGGGACCAGCTTGAAACATTTAAAACATAAGGGACCAACTTGAAACCTAAAATAAACATAAGGGACCAACTTGAATCCTAAAATAAACATAAGAGACCAAATGTGCAATTAAGCCAAAAATTGAAAATCATTTGATATGTTATTGAGACTCATTAAGATTAACGGTTTATGAGTTTTTATTAAATACCGTTAAACTTGATAGATTTCAATAACACATCAAATGATTTCTAATTTTTCTAAAAATTTGTATGGATGATCTATATGATACAAACTTTCAATCCAACGGTGGATTTTGTAAAATTTGTATTCGTTATAATAGTAATGATCACTTGTCCATGGTAGACCACTTGTGAAGGTGGTCCACCGTAGTATTAGTCAATATTCTTAATTACTAATTAACAATATTTTTAATAAAATTCTATCGATATAGTATTTACTTTTAGACAAGCTCATTACTTATGTGAATCTAATTGTTTAGAACATTGTGCTTTTAAGTTAAGTATGTATATGATATTGATAATATATGGTGATACCTAAGCCAAATTGATTATGATAACAAAAAGAACACGACATGCATAAGTAGTATTAAGCTCGTTGAATTACTTTTGCAGTTATTTGACTACCGTATAATTCCAGATTTGGCGATAAGCATCAATTGGTGAATTAATTCATGTTTTTTTCTTCTTCACTTTATTCTTGTCCATCTTCGGTGTAGGAGGAGAGTATACATCTTGTAATGAAAAATGTCTATTTGTCACTATCCATAGCTTTTGTGGGTCAAAGCATTGAAAGTCTAATCCAACTGATCTTATGATATGCTTAAGATATTTGGCCCATTCATGGTGTGGTTGGGGTACTAACTAACCTCCAATTTGTATCCATCCATATGGTTTGGATATTTAAGCGACTTTCAAGGCACACGTTAGTTGGTCAAAACGAAATACAGGTTGCAAAGTTTGGGGAAATACGGGAGAAATATCGGATCAAAGGTTTTAGAAACACAAAAGAGGGGGATGTCACATCTCTATCCAAAATTATAAGACATTATGTTAATGAGTCACATTTCTTAGAAATTCAGCATTCTTCTTATTCATAGTTGATGTGGGACTTAATAACTCACACTTGAAACCCAACAATCTTGTCTCAAGTGTGACTTATCATATCCTATTGTTAATCCAATATCATGATTCACTCCCTCAAGCCGAACCACAACCCTGATACCACTTGTTGGGGAGTCTGAGAAGCACAGGAGAAACATCGGGTCAAATGCTCCAAGACCACAAGAAAGGAAGACGACACATCTCAACACAAACCCTTAATGCATTAGTTAGGTTAATGGGTCACCTCTCTTGTAAGTCCAACATTCTTCCTATTCATTGTCAATATGGGATTTAACGATCCACACTAACATATCAGATTCAGTACAATGCAATTGTAATGAAAAATCATATGCAGTGGAAGAGGGTTTGGTAGTCAACATACCTGTATCGCTTAACAATTCAAGATTACAATTTCTTTGATTCAATATAATACCAGAAGAAGATCTAGCAACTTCAAGACCAAGAAAATATCTAAGTTGTCCTAAATCTTTAATCTTGAATTTATTATGAGGAAAGACTTGACCTGTTGTATCTCATTAAAATCGTTACATGTAAGCACTATATCCAGGGGCGGATCCAAGTGTAATGAATTAGGGGCTCAAGCCGCCACCAAATATAATATTTTTACACTAATAATAATATTAATATAATGTTTAAGCCCTCATGAGTCATGACTAGGTCTACTATCTACTTAATAAATTTAGAGTTAACTATACATTTGGTTCCTTACGTTTATTTTAAGTTTCAATTTGATCTCTTACGTTTAAAAAATATCAATTTGGTCCCTTACGTTTTCACCGTTTGCATTAGTTAATCATTTTCGTTAGTTTTGTCACATATGGCAGACAGTTTGCATATGTGGACAGACACATGGACACTTACACACATGTACAATTGATACGTTGTTGGTGACAAAACTAACGGAAATAATTAACTAACGTAAATGGTGGAAATATAAGAGATCAAATTGTTATTTTTTAAACGTAAGAAATCAAATTGAAGTTTATATGAACTTTTATGTATTTTAATTTTTTTTTGTCATTATATTTGTGTATTTAGTAAAAATTCGTAACACATTTCTTTAGTTAAAATATACGCACTATTTTTTAGCCCCTACTGGCAAAATTTTCTGGATCCGCGACTCTATATCATCCACATATAGTAACAAGGCAGTAAAATGATTCTTACAATTCTTAGTAAAAAAGGGAATAATCAGCATTAGAATGAGAATATCCAAGAGAAATAAGAGAATCAGATAGTTTAGAATACCACTGTCGGCTAGCATGTTTAAGTCTAAATGGATTTATTAAGCCTGCAAACTTTGGTTGAACTTGATGAGGAATTAGGAAGTTTATAGTCAGGAGGAATTGTCATATAAACTTCCTCATTCAAGTTACTATGCAAAAAGGCATTATTTACGTGTAGTTGTTCCAAATACCAATTTTTTATAGAAGCTAAAGCAAGTAATGTTTTTACTGTGGTTAACTTTGCAACAAGTGAAAAAGTGTCAAAGTAATCAACTCCTTCAAGTTGAGTGTGACTTTTGGCCACTAACCGAGCCATATATCTTTCAATGGTACCATCAGCGAGATGTTAGAAATAATATAAAACCATTGATGCGGCCTATCCTAACAGCTTAAGCTTTTGATATAATCGGCTACACTACCACAATTTTAGCTTACTATAGCACTAATTTAATAGCGTTTTTATAGAAGTGCTATTAAATATCTCACTCAAACACTTATAATAGCACTTTATTATCAAAAGTGCTATTGTAGATAAGTAAAATTTTATTTCATAGGACTTTTTGTGCGAGCGCTATCATAACCATAAGGAGCAGCTACGATAGCACTTTTTCAAAAGTGCTATTATTGTACTTAGTGAAAAAATAACACTAAAAATTTGATTTGGCGCTAGTGGTAAAATCTTTTTTGCGCTCTAATTTTCACTCACCCTCTCTTTTCACTTTCTGTTTTCACTTCACCCTCGTATTCACCTTTTACTTCACCCTCGTTTTCAATTTTCACGAACCGTCGGGCCACCGTCCAATCCAGCCACCGGTCGGCCACCAGCCTTCTCTTCACTTCACCTCCTTCACAGCTCAAACCCCAAATCGATTCCAGAACCCTAATTGCTTCACATACTTATTTCAATTTCCTCAAACCCTAATCGGTTCACAGCTCAAACCCCAAATCGACTTCACAACACACACCTCAAATCTCTAATCGATTGCAATTTCCCAATCTCTGATTTCGGTTAAGATAATCTGGTATGTTTAACTTATCTCTGATTTCGTTTATTATGTTGCAAACATGAAAATCTGTTTATACTTCTCTCTGTGTGTGTTTTGGTGCGGTTAGGTGGTCTGTGGGTGATGGTTTTTGCCTTTGTATATGTTGTACAAGATCTTCTCTCTGTTTATACACTATTTATTGTTTATACTTCTCTCTGATTTCGATTTTAATGATGTATATACACTATTTGCTAAATATGAGTTAATAATGTATATACTTCTCTTCTGTGAATATGATTTTCTGTGTGAATATGAGTTTTTGTTGATGAAAAGTCAGTTTGCATTTTGTTTTTGTGTAAGAAAATATGGATGAAAGTGAGGTGTTGACTTTTTGACTATAATAACAACATAACACCAAGTATATTTGATACACTGCTGTTGAAGTTTAGTTCTAGGACACTTCTCAAGATTTATTTCCTTTCCTTCTCCTATATCTAGCCTACAATTTCAAAGAATAAGATTAATTTCATAACTTTGGTGATTTTACATGCATTTATATTTTATATATGCATAATGAATAATATATTTTGCAAAGAGTATATATTACCAATAGAAAAAGGGATCTCTGCTCTGAGACTTAAGCCATTTGTCATAATAGAAATGTAGATTATGTCCATATCGATGGCGCAGATCGATCTGTTTCACGTAAAACAAAATCATTTCAGTAACAAATAAATATGATCAAAGATCAAGTGGTTGACTTACTGCTTCAAGCCAATGCAACAAAGCAAGTTTTCTAGCTTTAACATTTTTTGATAAACCTTTACCAACTTTAGGGGCTCGAGTTCCAGCTCTAGACCAACGCGAAATCGCAGTTTCATGTTTCTCAATGTCAAAGAAAGATATCGAACTGCGTTTTAGTTCAGCAAAATCTAAAAGCTTCCACCTATATATGGTCAAAACAAAAGATCAAAATTAACTTTCTGTACAATTGAGGACAAAATTTCTTGTAAATAGTATTAAGTAAATATAATATAATGTACCAGCTTTGTTCAATAAGAGTTGCATAATCTGCTAGCTTTCTTCGCGTGTGAAAACTCTTGTATACTTTCTGCAATTTAATTGCAGCCATGTGTTCAGGATTTGTCTCTTGAATCAACACTTGATTCAAGGGACTGATCCTCCATGTCTTTGTTAACCGCCGTCATTGTTTCGGTTATATCGTTTGTTTTGAAGCTCATATACCTTTGTATTGTCATCTTTGCAGAACCTACATATTTCAATATTTTTGTTTCTAAATCTTCTTCACCACAAGCAATGCTAAAAGAATTTGCAATAATTGAGTCCAAATTATCTTCCACATGATTACATGTAGAAAATGGACATGATAAAGAAATCCCCATATGATAACAAAATCAATGTATAGAAACATGTGTAGCTCAATGCCCTGAAAATTGCAAAAAGCATATCAGATTATGTATTTTTGACCAATATGATTATTGAATTAAAATGAATAAATGAAAGGATGATAGAAACAAAGAGTGAAGTACCTGAAAGTTGAAGAAGAGAGAAATCAGGTTGGAAATAAGTTATAAGAATGTTTATGTGATTTGAGGAAATTAAACTCAAAGTAGTTGTGATTACATGATGAGGTGTCTCATTAGGTAGCAGCCCCTGTTTTTGGTTCATGGTACTGTCATAGGTGTAATTGGAGTACAAAAGTTTCATTTTGGGTGGTGGTACTTAGGTGTATTTTAGAGCTTAAGTGCTTTTTTGGTGTTTTGGTATTTTACTTATGGGTTGAGTACTTTAGGTAATTCCCCCAATTGTGGGTCTAGTACTACTTGTACTCTTGCTCACTTTGTACACTTTACTTAATATATATATATATATATATATATATATATATATATATATATATATGGTGTGCTTTTGCTGTTAAAAAAAACATGATGAGGTAGACTTGCTAACTTAATTTATATGGATGTAAGTGAAGGGAGAGTTGACAGAGAAGACAACAATGTTCCCTTTTCTCAACCATGAGGTGTTGACTTTTTTACTATAATAACAACATAACACCAAGTACTTAGGAGTACGATTATTCTTTGTATTTTAGGATTAAATTGGTGTGTTTTTTGACAGTAAGATTTACTTGCATACCTTTGTTAGAAGGAAAATTCTAAAATAATATTCTTCTAATTTGTAATTTAGCTATAGTTAGTAGTGACAAGTTTATGGTTCCATGCTTAAGGGATTGATTGTCTTGACATATTTTGAAATATAATTCCCTGTATTTCACTCCTTTTGCTAAATGTCAAAATTATTATTTTATTATTTTTAATGAATGTTTCAAATTCACTCTATGCAGCACTGTATGCAAAACATCCTTATGGTGAAAATTCTCAGCAGCTAACAAGTTTGGTTCAGTTTATAAGGTAAATCTTCTTTAGCATTGGTTTTATTGCAGTGTACTAAATTACTACTTTAAACACCATGTTTGTACATCTGGTGGCATTTATCTTTCATGTCGCTTTTGCATTTTAATTTTGGTCCTACTTGCATATGCTAACTTTCATCCATTGAATAATTTGATTGTATTCTCACCTTTTTTTTTGAGGCAATATCCTCATCTTTCTTTCGTGCTGCAACTCCTACTTTCAAAGTCTTCGCTCTTGCTCATGTCAGATTCACTTTTTGGTCCTCATTTCTGCCTATTTATTCTACATCTAAACAGACTTTTTGAGTAACTTCTGATAATACTCAACTTTTTAGTCCTCATTTTTGCCTATTTATTCTACACATCACTTTATTTTGTCTATTAATCAATTAACCCAAAGCTATTATCTACAAGTATATTCAATGTCCTAACTATTAAGAAATTGGTTGTTAGAACCAATTTAACTCTTAAGACCATTACTAACTCTTAACTATTAAGACCTAGGAACTATGGATCGAAAATGGATGTCAGCCAATAAAATGTCAAAAGAATTCGAAGATGGAGTGAATGAATTCGTTAAGGTTGTTGTTGCTCATGCTGAAGATACTAGTAAAATCATATGTCCATGCTTAAAATGTTGTTATGGACCTGTTAGTGAAAAGGATTTGGCAAGACACTTAATATTTAATGGAATTGATAAAAGCTATACATGTTGGACAATGCACGGGGAAGAAAAAACCAAGTCCACTAATTTGAGGAGCAATGTAACTGATACATCTAATGATTTTGAAAAAGATACGCAAGAGTTTGATCGTGTCGAAGAGTTTGTGAACGTCATTGAAGAGGATCTTCGCGATTGTCCTGGAATGTTTGAAAGACTAGTAAGTGATTCAGAAAAACCATTGTATGATGGATGTACTAAATTCACAAGATTGTCCACGGTCTTAAAATTGTATAACTTGAAAATAGGAAATGGATGGTCTGATAAGAGCTTCACAGACTTGCTAACTCTTTTAAAAGATATGTTGCCTGAGAACAACGTGCTCCCTAGTCGAACTTATGAGGCTAAACGAACGTTATGTTCTATTGGCATGAGTTACGAGAAGATACATGCTTGTCCAAATGATTGCATTTTATTTCGAAACGAGTATGCATCATTAAACATGTGTCCTAAATGTAGTGCCTCACGATATAAGAAAGGAACAGCTCCAGCCAAAGCACTATGGTATTTTCCGATAATACCCAGATTTAGGCGCTTATATCATAATGCAGAGGAGGCAAAGCACTTAACGTGGCATGCAGATGAAAGGGTTCTTGATGGAATGCTTCGATATCCTACAGATTCTCCTCAATGGGCAAAAATTGACGATGATTACCCAGATTTTGGGCAAGAACCAAGAAATCTACGTCTTGCATTGTCTACTGACGGAATAAACCCTCATGGTATCCAAAGTAGTTCTCACTGCACTTGGCCGGTGATGTTGTTGATTTATAACCTACCTCCATCGCTATGCATGAAGCGCAAATACTTGATGTTGACTATGTTAATTTCTGGACCCAAGCAACCAGGAAATGATATAGACATATACCTGGCTCCATTAATTGAAGATTTAAAATTTATGTGGGAGACAGGTGTAGAGGTATATGATGAGTGTAAAAAATAACTCTTCAACTTGAGGGCTATGTTATTTGGAACAATTAATGATTTTCCAGCCTACGGAAATCTATCAGGCTATAGTAACAAAGGAAAGCGTGCATGTCCCATATGTGAGGATGATACAAATTCGATGTGGTTGGATAATTGTAAGAAGAATGTATTTCTTGGCAATCGCAAATTCTTAAATGCCAACCATCGATATCGGAAATGGAGAAAAGCATTTAATGGTGATCCGGAAGAAGGTAGAGCTCCTTTGCCTATCACGGGCGATGGAATATATGAAAAGGTAAAGCTGATGAGCAATAAATTTGGAAAGCCTTTTGCAGGTGAACTTGTCACGGGAGGATGGAAAAAAAATCAATTTTCTTTGAATTGCCTTATTGGAAGTCATTGTATGTAAGGCATTTCCTTGATGTGATGCATATTGAGAAAAATGTTTTCGAAAGTGTCATTGGTACATTACTTAATATTCCAGGAAAGTCTAAGGATGGCATCAACGCAAGGTTAGACCTGGACCTTATGAAGTTAAGACCCGAGTTGAAGCCGATCCAGAAGGGGAAGCGTACATATCTACCTCCGGCAGCGCATACTTTGTCAAGAAAAGAGAAAATTATTTTTTGCAAGTTTCTTGACGAAGTTAAAGTTCCAGAGGGGTACTCTTCAAACATTAAGCGTTTGGTATCTATGAAGGATCTCAAGTTAAAGGGCTTAAAGTCTCATGATTGTCATGTCTTAATGGAGAATTTGGTGCCGATAGGTATACGTTCCATTTTGCCTGAAAAGGTGCGATGGACCATAACTAAATTATGTTTCTTCTTCAAAGCTATTTGTAGCAAAGTTATTGACCCTGGGAAGTTGTTGGCATTGCAGAAGGAAATTGTTGTCACCTTATGTGAGCTTGAGATGTATTTTCCCCCTTCATTTTTTGACATAATGGTTCATCTAACAGTCCACCTTGTCATGGAAACGCAATATTGTGGCCCAGCTTATATGAGATGGATGTACCCGATTGAACGTTATATGAAGATATTAAAAGGGTATGTGAAGAATCGAAGTCGGCCAGAGGGTTGTATTGTTGAGCGATATATAGTTGAAGAAGCTATTGAGTTTTGTACTGAATACTTCACTGATGTTGAATCCATAGGGCTTCCAATGTCACGACACTCGGGCAGAACAATGGGGGAAGGGATTGGTGCATGTAAAGTAGTGGCTATCCCAAAAATCAAATGGGAGCAAGCACACTTGTATGTCTTGCACAATGCCGAAGAGGTTAAGCCATATGTTGAAATGCACAAGAAAGAGCTTAAGAGTTTGAACCCTAACAAAAATGAAAACTGGTTAACAAGAGAGCACAATCGAAGTTTTATATCATGGCTAAAACATCACATTTTTACAGAATTTGTTGAAAATCCAAATTCAATTTCAGAAAGATTGAGATGGCTAGCAAATGGTCCAGATCTAGATGTTCTCTCTTACTCTAGATATGTAATTAATAAGCATACATTTTATACGAAAGAACAAGATCATCAAAGCACTATGCAAAATAGTGGCGTCACGGTCGTAGCACAATCTGTACATATCTCAAGTTCCAAAGACAGAAATCCCTGATTTGCCAAATTATCATATTTTGGAGTTATTGAACATATTTGGGAGTTGGATTACTTATTCTTTAAAGTGCCCGTGTTCGGTTGCAAGTGGGTTGACAACAACAATGGCATTCAAGTTGATGATTATGGGTTCATGAAAGTGGATCTCAATAGGGTGGGGTACAAAGACGAGCCTTTTATTTTAGCATCACAAGCTCAGCAAGTGTTCTATGTCACTGATCCTGCTAATGATAGGTGGTCTATTGTGCTTCTAACTAACAAAGCAAATGATCACTACAGTCAAGAATGTGAAAATATTGATATTGAGGATGACCCTTTCATTAGCACATTGCAATCGCTTGATAATGATTCAACTATGGATGATATTCTCTATACGAGAAGCGATCACGATGAGGGAATTTTGAACAATCCACCATTTTGTTTAAATAAAAAAAAAATAAAACTATCAATCGAACTAGGAAGAGGAAAAGATGAACTTGAACTTTTGTGCATGGTATAGTAATTTTATTATTTTTTAATATTTTTGATTCTTTTGATTCTTAATCTTATTCTCATTGTATGATATAGTAACTTTGTTTATTGAGATAACTGCTGTTCTGTTTCTTTTTCTGTTGTTTTGCTGTTCTGGTGTTTCATTCATTTGTGGTTTTGGTGCCTTATTTTGTGCCATGTAGTTGTTGTTTCTTTTCTGGTTTTTGTACAGTTTTGAACCTTTGTTGTTTGTATGTTTTGGGGTACTTCTAGCATGTCTTATGCTGGATTGCCTCTCTTTTTATTAATATATATCAGTTTAGCCGTTTTAAAAAAAAAGTAACTTTGATTATTTTACTATTACAGGTGAATGGCTTCTAATAATAATGATGAAGGTGCTCCTAGAGGAAACAAAAATGGTAAACGTGGTTTGACCCGCATGCCAAATATTCACAAAGACAAAAACAATGGAATTATAAAGGAGGTAATGCTTTCTTATTGTAAATGTTGTTGATGTAAACCAGTAAATCTCTAAATTTCACGGATGACTCTAAATAGGTGGATTATGTTTATCATTGTGTACAATTAGGTACAATGGAATGCAAATGGTCAACCAATTGGGGATAATAGTGAGGATTTTGTTAGTTGTATTGGACTGATGGCTCGTCGGCTAATTCCACTTAATATAAGCGATTGGAGATCGAAAGATAGTGTGTTGGAAAGTTGTAAACAAAGTGTTTGGGAAAAAATACAAGTAACGTGCTAACTCAAAGTAGTTGTAAAATTTTATATTTGTTGATCAATTTGTGTTATATTTTGGTAATGCACTATGTTATCTTGCAGGAATCTTATGCGGTTGGCAATGAACGTCGCTATTACGTACTTAGAGAAGCTGGAAAGTTACACAACGTATTCAGAACCTCCATGAGAAAAAAACATCTAAGGGACAGTGATGGTAATTATAATGAACATCCCCCGAGACACATACATCCTCAAATTACACAAGAGGAATGGGATAGTTTTGTAGCTCGGTCTAAGTCTGAAAAGTTTCAGGTAGTGTATAGGTGTTGGTTGGTTTTTTTTCTTTATTTTGTGTTAAGCTTATATCTTTTTAATCAATGTAGAAACTTAGTAAAGACAACCGGGAAAGGGCATTAGATCCTGAATATCCATATAGAATATCACGAAAAGGGTATGCTCGTCTACACGCTAATATGGTAAGCATGTGTACAAATGAATTGGATAAGTTAATATGGCATAAATGATTTTTTTTTTTTTCATTTCTATGTTAAATTGTCGAAATGTATGTATATAGAAAAAAGAAGCAAAAGGAGTTGAACCATCCATTATTCGTGTTTGGCAAATTGCCCATGCGGCTAAGAGTGGAGCTATTGATAATGATAATGTTCAAAAAAATTTGGATAAATGTGTAAGTCAAATTCTAATTTTCTGCATACATGATTCTCTTGTTAATTATTAATGATGTTTAACATTTTTTTCTTGCTTATCAATGTCAGGAGGAATTGGCACAAACATTACCTGATGAAGATGTAGAAGACCGTGGGCGTAACAACATATTATATCAGGCTCTAGATCGCCCACAATACTCTGGCCGTGTTAGAGCCAGGGGTTTTGCCGTATGTCCTAAAGATGTGTTTGCGCCTGAACTTCCTGCTGCCAAACAAAAGACAGTTGATAATATTCATGATATGTATCATAGAGTGATCGAGAGATTGAATATACTAGAGAGAGAGAAGGAAGAAAGGCAGCGAGCCGGTGAAGCAGAACCAATAGAGAGAGAGAGAGAACAACCTGTTGTAAGGTGCCAACAACCAGAAGCAGTAGAGAGAGAACAACCAAGTGTTAAGGATTCTTGTAACCCTGTTGACTTTGACACCATTCCCAAGGTTTTTCATGTTCTGTTCACATTCTTATGTTCATTTTTTGTTTTCCATATGTTCTGTTCTGTTTTTGTTTCCATGCTTTGTTCTGTTTACATATGCATGCTCTGTTCTGTTTACCTATGTATGGTCTGATAATATTCCATGTTTTGTTTTTTTTTTTTTTGTAAACTTTTGCAACGGTTCAGGGGATCTCGCCAATCAAAATATATGTAGCATCCCCGAGCCGTAAATTAGTGGCTCGTGGCAAGTTACATAACACCACAGGTGATACGGTGCATGGCATGAAATTGCCATTGGGATATGTCAAAGTTACAATCGAAGTTGTACATGTGGTAGATGCTCTGTTGCCTATACCTGTTGAAGATGGAGAGGTTTCGACAATCGGTGAGGCAGTTGGTACAATTGTGGCATGGCCATTCCATCTTGTTGAATTTGTTGGTGAATGTCGAAAGGTAAATTACTCATTGAAGTTACATTTTAAGTTATATTTAAAAAAATATTTGAAAAGTGAGTATCTATTCTTTTATTTTAACATATATATAATAATTACCGTGCCTATAATCTAACTAAAGCGGTGGCCAAGTCAAAATTAAATAGGATCAAATGGATAAGAATAGAGGTATTTTCTAATTAGTGTTATTTTTACATAATAAAATTAATAATGGTGAAATTTATTGATGTAAATGTATATTTTTTTCAGTGTCCCCAGCAAACTAACACTACTGACTGTGGTTATTTTGTGATGCGCTTTATGAAAGAGATTGTCATGCAATATCCAAAGAAGATCCTCGAGAAGGTACATGATTTTAATTGTTATTGTTATTATTAATTTGTGATCTTACAAGCATATATAATGTAATTGATCAATTTTAACTAAATTTTGTGGTGTTTTTTTACTTGAAGTATTTTGATGAATACAAATGCCGTACATATTCAAAGGATATGTTAGATGAAGTGAAGGACGAGTGGGCGGAATATATGTTCACAAATGTTATCCCCGGGGGAAGTTGGATAAAGTACGTATGAAACAAATGTTACTGAACTATTTTCTTGTAATTTTATGCCTATATATGTTGTCTGTTGTTTCAGATTTGAAATATTATGTATAGTCAATACATAATATGTATATTGTCTATATATGTTGTATGCTGTTTACTTTAGGCATATTGAAAAAAGAAAATAGTTTTGGCATATTTTCTTGGGACTACATGTTAAGGTGATTTTTGTGCTGTCAGTTACCTTATGACAGTGTGCAGCAGCCACTGTTTTGATGTTTTTGCTTCCTATGCTGTTTTTCTCTTGCTGAGTGTGGTTATTTGTTGTATGGTATTAGCTGTGTAGTAGTTTGTTATTAGTCATGTTGTTATTTTGCTCATCCATGATGTCATATTACATTTTGAACCTACTTTGTTGTTTTTTGTTGTTTATGGTTCTGCTAAATCATTTTGATCTCTATAGTTATATACTTTGGCCTCTTAAGGTACATCTTCTACTATGTAGTACCCATATGCTTATATATGTTGTCTGCTGTTTCTTAAATGTTGTCTACTATTTTCTTGGAATCTGCCAATTGGAATATTATGCCTATATTTTGTGCTGTATGCTGTTTCTTAAATGTATTATGGTGTGGGCTTAGATTAATTTGAAACAAAATTTGTATCAATCTCTCATTAGCACAAAGTATTGACTATAGTATTTTTTTTATTTTTTCAGGGAGTTCTTGAAAACATGACAGATGCTGGCTTTGGTTGGAAAATGGCTGACAGCTATGATGCCCGGGTGCGGGTACGGTACCGGTATCCGGTACCGGTACCGGTACGTGGTACGGCATTTTTATAAAAATTAAGGTACGGGTACGTCAATATTTTTTTTTTAATATAATTATATAAATAAAATAATAGAATATATTGTAAAAACAAATAATTAAACTTAAACATAAAAAACACCATACTTTAAAAATAATTGAAATTGTTCAAAAACATCAAAATAGAAACTCAAAAAGACTAGTAATATCCATGGAGTCAAGAACAAAAATAATAAAAAGACAAGATTGATTCTCAAATGTTTCTCGGAGTACTTTATAAAATAGTAAACTGAATAAAAAAATAAACAAATATAAAAAAGAATGTGAACAGTTGTTATGAAAAAAAATAAAAAATAAAATTTTGTTGGATATGTACCAACGCGCGTACCGGCCAAGTACCATGCGCGTACCGGCCAAGTACCACTCGCGTACCGGGCTTAAAAAAAAAAAAAAAAAAACTGGTTCGCCGTCGGTGCGTACCCATGGTGTACCGTACGCGTACCGGTACCCGGTACGTACCCGGTACTGGTACTCTTTCAAAAACGGAGTACCCGTGCATCACAGGCTGACAGTTGCTTAGGTTAATTAGTTTGTCTTCTTTTAATTAGTGTTATGAACATCATCTAGTGGTTGGCTTATGTTAATTAGGTTGTCTTATTTTAATTAGTGTTATGAAAATCATGTAGTGGTTGACTTAGATAAAGTAATTAGTTTGGAAATGGTTGTAAATGTTGTAGTAAATCAAGCTTTGGTACTTATTGCCTGTTTTGTGGCTTATGTTAAATTGTTTTTGTCTTAGACAAAGAATTAGATTTGTTTTGTGAAGGGTGTTGTATATTTTGATTATTTCAAAAGTTAATTATTATTTCTTTTTTATATGACCCAATTTAATCAATTTTATTTGAGAACTAATTTTACTTATTTGTCATTTACTTATTATACGACCGTTTTCTTATTTCTTATTAAGATGGATTATTGTTATTTTTAATAATTATTATGATGACTAAGTCATAAACCTAGCCAATTTATTTTGATAACCGTTTGGAAAATATTCAATTAATAAGATTGATTGGTTTTACATGAGAGTAATGTCTTCTACTTGGACAATATTTATATACGTATGTTTTTATAAAATAGGAGAGTAAGTACCAAGAGATTTTTTCTTGCTGGGTTAATATAGATACAATATTGTCATTTATATACGTTGTTGGTTTTATTTTCTCTCTATTTTGTATGGCACAAAAATGCGGGGTTAGCTTCCTAAAGGGACAAGAGCATGATGATTGACTTCTTTGTAAGTTTAGTAATTTCCTCTTGAAATCATCCACAAGGGGTCAGGTACATACTCTAATTTTTAAGCTTAAAAAGTATTGAAATTTGAGATGTTAAGTTTTTATCTCGTTTTTTGTTACTGTGTTATTGGAAAATTATTATTGTTCCTTTTAAGATGAAAAGTGTGTTTGTTTCTTTAAGTATGTGCCTATAGCTATGTGTTATATATCTAATTTAATTGATCGGCCAAACTTGTATATATGAGTGATTTTTGATATAGAAGGATTTGAACATAACATAAAAACCTTGATTTTTGAATTGGAAAAATAAAAAGTTTCGCATAATAGTATACGGCTTAGTGGAATGTTTTTGCAAATATGTTGGCCTTTATATTAAGAACACTATATGACTACTATGATAATTGCGATTTACCAAACTTGATTGTTTTTGAGAATTTGTTTGAAAATTTAGTACTTCCTATGTTGACTCTAGAGTGGATTTCTTCTGGTCATGCAATAGTATCACTGGTTCTTGCATATGTGTTAATAGTTTGTGATTTAATATAGTGATTGTAGTCTTATGCAAGTGATGTAGTTAGCAATGGAAATAATTCTATGAATTTATGGTGATTGAGATTAGTGAGTACTTGTTGACTTCTTTTGATGATGGATTTTGTGACTTTCCATTTCATATGTGTTTGGCTCATTCGTATGTCACAAAATTTGCAAATTATGTTTGAGTTAAATTATATGCTTCATAAGACAATAATATGATATAGACTTGAGTTTGAGCATGACCGGATGAACTAATTAATCGTTTTGGTTTGAATCAAATTAGTTTATTTAATTTGAGTTGTTAGGAGACTCATATGTTAATTTGAAGAGTGTCATGCATGAGTAATTTTGTGATTTGGAAAATTTATGAAAAGCTTATGTGAATGGAAGCAGAAGACGATCAAATATGATTTGTAGCATATGATTATAAGGATGTGTGATAGTACAATTCTATCATAAGTATATGTTGAGAAGTTTTCTTAAGAAGTTTAAATATTTATATTGAGTATCCCTTATAGTTCTAATGCTATTTGAGTAAAGATATTTGAGATATACCATAAAAGATTAAATGGTTAATGTGGATTAGCCATTGTATCAAAACAATACAATGATGTAATATGAGATTTGTTTGCGTAAAAAAAAAAAAAATAAATAAATAAATACATTTGAGATTTCTCTATTGTGAGAGTGTTATCACTTGAAAATTATTCAAGTAAACTTGTGTGATAAATCCACAAATGAAGTCACATTTATCCAATGTGGGGGTGTCGCTTCGAAAGTATTCTAAGTAGACTTGTATAACAAATTAATAATTGGAGGGCTAGTGTAATATCCAATTAATCAGTTTATTGTAGAAATATTTTGTGACGTTTAAACTCGCGAAATATTTGAAGATATGATCATGTGTATTGTGATATTATTTTTAGAGGATATAAGAATGATGATCATATATAAAAGGTTTATCATCATATGAGTGAGATTAAGTCTCCAGTATTATAAAATAGGATATGAGACTGTATATATAAAAGTTTAATAACTCACTCATAAAACTCAAATGCTACAATACAATTAAAGATACACACATTTGAGAAATAGTTTGGTTACACGCAGCGGAAATACACGAGACTTACATTTTATTATATTGAGGATATATGAGAAAATAGTCATTAACTTCCATAAGTGTTGAAAAAATAACAATAATATGAGATATGTCAAATATAGTGAAAATTGAAAAATTGAATATCTCAAATGTACAATTTAAAACCATTTAAAATACTGACATAAAATAAATAGGATTTATCTTGATAGAGTTGTTAATTGTTAAGCATTTGAGATTTTGACATATTGTTTTAACAAAATGAGTTTACAAAAAATATAGAATGATATGGAAGTATATAATAATTTATGAGAAAATACTATAATTAATATCCTCAATATAAGTCTCTATGGTAGTTTTATGTCTAGGATTATGAAACAAATATATATATGTTTCTTAGCTATAGATAATTTGCATGTAGAATTTTCCCCACTTGCAATTGACAAAGAATGATAATTAAAATGGTGAGATATTTTTCTCACACCAATAAGGATGATCATGTTAAGCAATGTCATTAAATGAAATAGAGAAGTATAAAATTATATTTGACACTATTTCTCCTTAAAAGTATTAGAGAAATAAAGTAAAGAAGTAAAAAATAAAGAAAAGTGAAGTCAAACACAATTTTTTCCTTCTTTACTATTTTTAAGGAGAACAAAAAAAGGAGAAAATAAGTTAGGCCAAACGCGACCTAAGGATAGTAAGTAAGAACTATAGCATTTCAATGTACGGTTCTTATGTCACAACATTTTGATAGTGACAGAGTATTTGAAATATAAAGTATATAAAATTAAAGTACATTGAGTAATAAAAAAAAACATTATATTAACAACAACACACCGATAGGGTATGATTGTTATCAGTATACTTTGCATAACTGTATCCACGATAGGTGAAATTACAATTATACAAATCAATAATGTTTATGCTTAAAAGAATATGATAAAATAATATATGCATAAACAATCTATTTAATTTACTCAATATTAGAATTTATATACGAAAGAATATGATAGCAAGAGTTACTATTTAAATAAAGGGTAAAATAACTGATATCCCTGTAATGTAGGCGAGTTTTGTTTTTCCCCCCTAAAAAATTTTTCCGTGCAACTCGCCCTTTGCAAAATGTTGACTCTTTGCTTTTGCCCCCTATGCACAACACTTCTGGGTATTTTTATTTAAATTTAATTCCACGTGTCATTGACACGTGTCAAACTCAATAATAATTAAAAAAAATAAAAACATAAATTAAATAAACAAACTTTTATTAATTTTAATTTTAAGAAAAATAAAAAACGAAATTAAACTAAATTTTAAAAAAAGTGATTTTTATCAATTTATATTATTTGGATACTTTAGATCAAAATTGCTTTTGAATGTCTAATTACCAAAAAGGATTTTTAATTTAGAAAATTGTGTATAAATTAACATTAAAAAAAACTGCTTTTTGAGTATAAATTAACATTAAAAAAAACCACATTTAGAAAATTGTGAACAAAAATCACTTGAGTCCAACCCAATAGTAAAAGAAAAAAGAAAATAATAAATGGAACAATATTCTCCATAATCTTCTTCCATTGCACGTTGCTGTCTTCCATAAGTTCCATTTCTCCATAACCTTTTACCATTTCTCCACAACTTTCAATTACTTCTACCCTTTCTGCAATTTATATTTCTTTTCTCATCCTTCTACCATTTATGCTTCTTCAATATCTCAGTATTCTTCTCTCATTCTACAATTAATTTATGCATCACTGATGACAAGAATTTATATGATATTTTTAGTATTAGTTTTAGTAATAAAATGACCAAGACATGCCCAAATACGAAGGAAAACCTACAGAATCGAAGAAAAACATCAAGACAAAGCAAAGAATACAAAAAGACAAGAAAAAGCCAAAAATGTGAAGATTTGTGCTGTTCATCGTGCCACGATGACTTCCATCGTGCCACGATGGAAGCTACTTGCTCGCCAAGACATCAACAGAAGAAAATCTGAAGAAAATCTGTTCATCGTGCTACGATGGCCCTCATCGTGGTACGATGACTTTACTTGGCGACCAAGCTGATGAAATGCACAAGATCAGTTATAATTTTGAACTGTATCTTCCCATCGTGTCACGATGGACCTATCGTGCCACGGTGGCTTGCTGAGGCCCATTACGAAAACTATAAATAGAGCTCCAATTCCTCATTATTTTTCATTCAGAAATAGTAGAACACTTTCTACTATAAAGGAGGTGTTCAGAGGAGCTCTAAGGGCATAGTTTTCTCCCCTTACGGGAGAACTAACTCAGCAAGGTATGTTTTCTTTAGGCTTTTGTATTTAGGTTATTCTTTTGTAATTTAAATATGTAGTCTTTTGTATTAGATGTCTTAGGTTGTGGTGGAGACGATGAACCCCCCTATGAATATTTGGAGTCTGTGATTGACTCAAAGTTATAATAAATGTTATTCAGTATTATGTTTGTTATTTACTTTCTTGCACTTTAATAACGGATTCTCGTAATCTGGCCGGATAAGCGGGAGCGCCCATAGAATAGATGTTAGGGTAAGCTTTAGTATTTATATTAGAGTCAGCTTTAATATTTGTCCGGAATAGTTGTGAACTGAGCAATTAGAGGAGGAATCAGGAACTAGGTGTGAACTGAGCACTTAGAAGCTGAACAGCGCGATACTAGGACCTAGAGGCATTGGATGGGTGAAGGTAATAATGCATGTATAATGAACAACTCACCTAGTAATTAGGGTATGTGACACATCGAGGTTAGGCTCTCGTAGGTACCTTAGTTATTAACGTAGGGAAACTTCAATATACATAGGGTAATAGTAAGGTATTACCACAACAAGGATAAAGTCACCGCCGAATAATGATCTGAATAACTATGTTATACACCGTTCATGCCAAATATGAAGAAGAGAGTAAGTCCAACCACCATACCTATCCTCTATGTTTTTGAATCACTATCTTTATTTTCTGCAAGCATATCGCTATTTTTATAAAACTTTTTTCAAAACCCAAAGCGAATGCAAAACTACCAACTTAAATAACGCTAACGAAGCTTTGGCACGATCCCTGTGGATACGAACTCATTCTAGTCACCTAGAGTGTGAATTATTACTCGACGACAGACTGGTACACTTGCCAGAATGCAGTCAATCACTCATTATGTGAAATTAAAAAGGGAAAATACAGATCTGTATGGTTGTGGGTGATGTGAAGAAGATAAAACTTATGGGTAAATAGGTAAGTTCACATGTCACTGACAATTAATTGCTTGGAATTGATTTTCCTTTAACGTGGAAGCTTCAATTTCTAGCTTTAAAAAGACTCGCGTTTGGGGCCACAATCACGTTTCATAGATCTGATTTTGCAAGCTATCCAAATATCCAGAAAATCGGCCGAATCGCGTTTAGAGATTGAAACTCGCGTTTGGGGCTTTTAAACGCCAAACCAAACACCCACTAAGTGAATGGAAGAACCAGAAAATGAAAATGGAAGAAGAACAAATTTTTCCCTTACCCTGTTGATGGTCGCTGTTTACCCCGATTTTTAGTAAACAACCGCTAGTTTAATTATTACAAGAGAGATCAACTAGTAAATCTCGGGACATATGGATTGTGTGGAAGATGATGAAAACATATTCATATCTTTGGGTTAAATCGGATAATTTGATAAAAACAGTAAAAGCATTCGACGCAGTCAAATGGTTTGTTTAAAGTAAAATGCTTCAAAGTTAAATTTGCAGAAAACTTGTAAATGAATTGCAAATAAAGTTTAAAGAAAAGACTTTGAAAAGTAAAACATGCAATGAAATAAATTGCAGAATGATAAAGTTGCAGAAAACTTTAAATTGCATGAAACTTAAATGACAAACAAGTAATCAAGACTTGCAGAATGTAAATTGCATTTGACAATGTAAAAATGTTTACAAAGATTGGTACACAGATTCGTACATGTTCCTTTCGGCATTCATTTCGCTCGTTGACATGGGTACTCTGAATATTCTAGGAATTTGCATGTGAATTGTGAACCCGTTTCTCCTATGAGAAACTTGTATTTATAGACAAACTAACATAACTGCTATAAACCTACAATACGTCTAACTATGCTCCACGTGTCTTGACAATTTGAATTCTCTTTGACACCTGGCGAACCCTTCAACGTTACTCTCTCTTTTGAATATTTTGCTAAGTCCAGAGCACGCTTCAAACGTTCTGCACAGTACGTTAGACAACCAAACAAATACACACATACATATATGTACATATATATACACAGATTTCGACAATCACATAGCAATGTCGAAAAGACATATTTAAATAAGCAATTCCTCTGTCGAACTCGACAAGCTCATTCAAACAACAAACATCCTGTCGAATTCGACAGGTCTTTAGGATCTGACACGTCAAGAGCCTTAAATGTCAAATACCTTGATTCTCTCTTGATTTATTGCCAGAATCAGTTTCCAAGAGAATATTAAAAGGCAATCATATTCGTTAAATGGGATTTCATTATCTCATTTCAACCCATTAATGCCTGTCGAAAATACAGGCTAACAAATTGCCCCCTCAAAAATGCCAATTCGACTACACGTCAGAGACAAAAGGGAAGAAAGGGCATTTTTGAAGATATTCACCTTTTCAATTCTGCACGTTTACCAAAGACGGCGCAAACGTCAAATCAAAATATTGTCAATCATGACAAAATTTGTAACTGTCACCTCAATCCCCACAAACCATGATTACCAGCTTTATAGCTTTGTAGTGGGACACGTGGCAGAATATAAATGGCTAAGATGGAAGAGTGGTGATGTTTCAGTTACCAGATACATGCGAAATGCAGTGCCTATAAATAGAAAACGTATTCCACCACTTTCATTTTTCTGACAAACCCAAACTCTTCACTTTCTCTCTAGAAACAGAACCAAACGCATTCCTTTGAAACAACATTAATCGATCCTCAAATCGTGCATTGTTCTTGCGTTTCTGAGAAATCTAAACCAGCAGTTAAGATCGTCCAGTGATTTCGTTCATCATCACCGTTTCTTTTCTGGGATTTGAGTAAGAAACGAGTTAAATCTGGTGGTTTTAGCTTTTGTTCACTGTGAACTGTCCATCTTCATCACCAAATCAAGAACACCAAGAACACCAAGAACAACAATGGCTGCTTCATCTTCTTCCTCCAGAAACGTGACAATCTACGCTGTTGATGATGCAGAACCCATCATCGTTGATGGTTCAACCTTTGTGTCGGAGCCAGATATGACTTCTGTCGAAGACACTATATGGGGAGAGGAGTTGATGATTCCTCACAAGCTCAGAGGTCGAACTCTTGCCTTTGCAGGACCTCTTCCTTCATCCGACAACTTTAATGAGGATGTAAGTAGCATTTTCCCTCTCAATGTTACTTGTGAGCCCAAAATATTTGTCAACACTGTCTTCGACATGACCTTTTTTGAGACAGGCTATAGAGCCTTTAGATCTGCACCTGTAGTCAGTGATGGTTATTTACCATGGCTTAACAAGGTTGAGAAGGAATATGCCACTTCATGGAAAGAGCGTGGTATATTCGACCTGATCCAGCTGTCGAGAGAAGGACCCAAATACAATGCAGAGATGTTAATAGCTGCCCTTCACTTTTGGGAAAATTCTACTAACACTTTCCACTTAAAGGCAGGAATGATGACCCCAACCCTTTTCGACGTGGCTGCCATCACTGGTCTTCGACCAACAGGACCCACTTATGACCCCAAATACACCACTCCAAACCATCAATTTGATTTCAAAACACTCTCCTACTCAAAATATATTGAGACTTTTCATGATCTTAGCAGTGTTGAGGTTTCTCATGAGGAACACATTGCTTTTCTGACGTACTGGCTATCACACTTTGTCTTCTGCACTGGTTCACTTCAAGTGGTGAAGAGGCTCGTTCCTCTCGCCATTATGCTTCATCAAGGACAGGATGTAGCTTTAGGAAGGCTCATCTTAGCTTGTCTCTATGACTCTTTGGGGCAAGCTAATGATATGCTTAAGAAAGTTGAAAAAGGATCACCGCTTACTTTCTCTGGACCCATTTGGCTCCTGCAGTTGTGGCTGAATGCCACATTTGAATCAAACTTCAAACTTTTCCTCCCTTCTTACCTGGAACCTTCGGTCGAAGCTCGACAAATAGAAGGTACTAGGTTGGCCTTGCTGAGGTATAGGGAAACAAACTTGTCGACCAAAGACCTCTTCCTCCACTACTTCAAGACACTCCTGGAGTTCGACGAGTTTAAACACCAAAATACTCCCTTTGTGAAAAGGACTGTTGGGCCTGCTTGGTTTAAGAGGCCATTTCCTGCAACCAACCCAGATGAAGAAGAGGATACAAACAACGTTTGGTCCTGGTTTTTGAGTCCTACAATCCTATCTTCCAGGTTAGGAATAGAAAGAAGATTCGTAGGTCTGGTCGGATACCAACCTAACCTAGTTGCTCGCCAGTTTGGCCTAAGTCAGTTCAGGCCAAAGAGTTTGTTCAAAAACAAAGATGACATTGTTTTGGGCAACTCTGGAATGTCTGTCGAGTTCTTTGAACGGCGCTTGAAGGTTATTGAAGCAAGAAAACCCTACAGGCTGACACCTATTGCCTTCGCCATCCACCATTTATGTACTTTTGAGTTTGCCACCTGGTGGAGTTTGCACTATGAGAGGTGTGCTAAGAACAGCGATGAAGTGCTCCTGCAAGCAATAGAAACGGGGTTCGCAGCACTCCAGCAAAGGACTCCCAAAGGCAAAGGTAATTTTGAATCACTAAAAATGAATGTGATTTCTCAAAGTGTTTGTTCCTTTTGAACCCTTTTACTAATGTAAGTCGTTTTCATGTTTCGACATTAGGTGCTTCCAAAGCCAAGGGCGCTACCACTTCGACAGACACCACTACTCCTGGTGCAACTCAGAAGAAAACACTTCCCAACACTGGGGCCAAGGTATTAAGTCCTGACATTGGTTTCCTAACTTAGCATTATTTTTTCTCTTTAGTTTTCAAAACCATGTTTCTAATTGCTTCGACTTTTAATTGCAGGTTCGCAAAAGGAACTTGATGGCGTCAAGTGAGGCTGAAGGGCCTATCAAGCAAAAGAAACAGAAAGCTCTCACCATTCAAGAACCATCAGTAAGTATTTCGAGAAATTTCTTAATTTTCCTTCGTTCCAACTACCATCTTGTCTTAACAAATATCTATTTCCTTTTCAGTCTGCTGGTCATGTTATTCCAACCATTGCTACCCCTAGTGGAGAGAGCCAAAGAGATAAAAGAAAGGCTGGTGTCGAAACTAGCGAGGCAAGCATGCCCCCAAATCCCAAGAAAAAGACTGAAAAGAAGAAGAAGAAGAAAGTTATAAGCAAATCCAACCCTTCTGCAGAGATAGAGAAGGAGACTGAAAACTCAGTCTCTGATCCTCCTGTCGAAGATCAACCAAGCACCCATGTCGAAACTCCTTCGACTGAGGGTCCTATTCTTGAGAAAATAAACCCAAATTTGCAAGACCCTGGCACTCAGGTAAAGTCTTTATCTTTCAGACTTCGACATACACGCAATCTTTTATGGTTTCTTGACCCTAACTCATTTTATTACTAACAGGGTGATAATGAAGAACAACCCACTGCACCATTTAACAATGATGAGGGTTCGACCCAAGACGTTGGCACCAATCGCGTCGAGGTCGATTTAACTGGAACAAGTCAAAGTCAAGAGAACGAAGACACTCGCACCACTGATCCTGATCCTGAGAAAACCAAAACTGCATCACTTACTGAATCTACCCACTCATCAGAAAACACTGATGTCGAGATGGAGACTGACGCTGACGACGACATTATGCCTGAAGCCACTGAAGGAGGCTCTGACATTCTTCCTGTTTCTTCGACATCAAAGTTATCTGCTGATATTGGAATCTCAGAAATGCAGTTTATTGCTATGAAAGAAACTGATCCCGCTGCAGCACTCAAAATGCTTTTGTCAAGCAAAGGAAGCAAAGAACGAAGTAAAGGCGCCTCTCAACACAGCAGCTCGACTGCTTCTGATACTGATATCAGTTCGACGGTGAGGCAGGACTCTTTGCTCCTCAAGTTGCACACAGACTATATTAACCAAGATGTTTTTACTCTGATTGAGGCAAACCCTAGTAGTGCGTTTTCTCACTTGGGCTTCCTGAAAAAGCTTCACAATCCTTTGACGGATGGTATTACCTTAAGCAAAGTCATCCAGCTTGAAAACCTCATTGATGGTTTTACTCAGGCCATACAAAGGAGAACAACGAATGCCATGAAGCTGGAGGCTCAAACCCATGCTCACGCTGCATTAGTCGAGAAGGCTAACACTGCCCAAGCCAATGTCGAACGTTTGGAGAAGGACATCGAGTCGAATGCGGAGCTCATTGGATACAATGACAACATCACTGCCTGGGAGAATGAAGTTGCAGATTTGAATCTAAAAATTCAAAGTCTGAATGCCAAGATTGCAGCAGAGAAAACAAAGCGTGACGAGGCTAAAGCTAATCTTACTACTGCTGTTAAAGCCTGGATTGACAAGGAGGCTAATGAGGGCATCAAAGCCTTTAGTGCTTCAGCGGCAGTGGAAGAAGAAATTCAGAACTTGATGGAGTCGAGTAAAGTTCTCGACAAGGAAGTTGCTTCATTCAAGAGCTTGTATGAAGATTTGAAAACAAAGTTTTAGACTTGTAATAATTTGATTTTTTGTCCTTAGTTTCATTTCACTTTTGAACAATTTTATCAAGTCTTTGGTTTGTAATTCGACAATGCCCGTTTTGTGGCGAACAACCTTGTGATCACCAATATTTTGTCATGCTTTATTCTTTGTTGATTTTTTACTTCTTGCAATGCTGGTTTATACTTTTCACGTATTGACCATTTATTTTTCACCAACGTCATTCAATGGTAATGTTTTGAACCTTTGAATTCTTTTGGTATTTTTAACAACACGAAAACCTGAGCAGTCAAAGAACGCCAAAACGAGGCAGTCAAGTCAAAGGGTGTCAACAGCGAAACTTTGTTAAATGAATTGCATTAATGGTTAGGTTGACCCATAAGACTTGATAGCACTATAAACGGAGGTGTTTTTCCTCATTTTTACTCATCAAGAGTGATTGAGTAATCCTTAACAAAGAATCGAACCATGGAAAAACCCAACACTAAAGATGCCTCATGCTCCAAAGAGAAGAACAAAAAGGGTGCAGAACCATGGCGTTGCGAGGAAAATAAGCTACGCTATGAGAGGAACAAAGAGGAACTCATTTTGACAGAGTCAGAAGAAGAAGAACTAGGCTCCGACCTGGAGGAGTTTCTATGGACACATGAGGAAAGATTGGATGAATACCCACCAGTAGTTCAGGAACTTGCTGATATAGCAATAGCCCTTTATAGGGGTACCATGAAGAAGGTGGAGTCAGAGGTTTCTAAGCCTAAGGCTCAGCCTAAATAATGTTGTTTTTCTCATGATGTACTAAGAATTCTCCCATTGCAATAAAACAATATTATTCTTCTACTTTCGAGTTATGGCCAATTCTTGTTATTTGCCATTTTGTTTTTCTGTTTGATTCTTATTCTGCGCTTATTTTTACTTCGAGTAGAGCAGGTTTATATTTTTTCAAATATTTCCCATTTATACCCAAAGTACGTTTCTCAGGAGTTAACTCCTCAATTTCATACGCACCATTAGAATAAACTTGAACAACTTTGAATGGTCCTTCCCAATGTGGTGACCACTTTCCTAAGACTCTGTCTTTTTTATCCATTGGCAAAATGACTTTCCAAACCAGATTTCCAACACTAAAGGTTTTGGACTTAACCTTTTTATTATAAGCTTTAGTGACTCTTTCTTTCTGTCGAATCAACATCTCTAAAGCTTTGACTCTCTCTTCATCTAAATCAACTAATTCATCCAACATCATATCCCAATAGTGATTTCTTGGAATTTCTGCCTGTCTTTGAACTCTAACTGATTGTAAGTGTATTTCGACTGGCAAGACAGCATCATGTCCATATGTTAGACGAAAAGGTGTGGTATTAGTTGATTCCTTTGGAGAATTCCTGCATGCCCATAAGACTTGATCTAAAGTCTTGTTCCAATTCCTAGGCTTTTGGGCAATATGCTTTTTAATCAGACCAATAATGATCTTATTGGCAGCTTCCACTTGACCATTTGCTTGTGCATAATATGGTGTAGAAGTTAACAATTTAAAACCAGTTTGTTGAGCAAACTCGACCATTTTTCGTCCAGTGAAAACTGAACCTTGATCTGTAGTAATAGACTCAGGTATACCAAATCTATAAATAATGTGACTTTGTATAAAACTAATCACTGCTTCTTGGTCAACATTTGGTAATGGAATCGCTTCTATCCATTTGGTAAAATAATCTATACCAACTAGAATATAGCGTTGGTTTTTGGACGAACTTGGTTTAATTTCACCAATTAAATCTAAAGCCCATCCTCTAAAAGGCCAAGGTTTTACTATTGAATGAAGTTCACTTGCAGGTACGTGTTGTATGCCTGAATGCTTTTGGCACTCTTGACAACCCTTAGCAAACTCTATACAATCTTTTAGCATTGCTGGCCAGTACACACCTTGTCGAAACAGTAACCATTTCATTTTATGGCCTACCTGATGGGATCCACATGTGCCACTATGCACATCAGATATAGCCAAATAGGCTTCAGTTTCACTTAAACATTTTAGCAAAACTCCCTCAGGTGTCTTTTTCATTAGTTCATTCCCAATGATGACATAACTTAAGGCTCTGTATTTTATCTTTCTATTTGTCGTTCCGTTTGGATCTCGCAGATACTCGACAAGTGGTTTTCTCCAATCAGTATCAGCTAAATTGTCAATGGCAAAAATTTCAAAAATTTCTGAATTTTCGTCAAAGTCGTCATATTGACCATTGTCTTGTGGTACATCTGCCCCCACAAGTTTTGGCATTGACAATTCCAAAGTAGCAGGTTGATCAATAATGATTTTATCTTTGATTTCAATCAACTCCACCAATTTCTCATTGGAAATTTTGTAACCAGAAGCTATTTGAGCCAAATCATTGGCTTCTTGATTTTCTATACGAGGCACATGTTCAATGGTGACTTGGTCGAAACGTTTTAACAAAGAAATTGCTATGACAAAATATTTCATCAAGTGTTCTTTTATACACTTGTATTCTTTTGTCAATTGTTTCAAAACTAGTTCTGAATCACCTCTGATCAGGATATTTTTTGCCCCCAAGTCCAATAAAATTTCTAAGCCTGCTATTAAAGCTTCATACTCTGCTTCATTATTTGAGCAGAATCCATTAATTTTATATTTGAACTTAGTGGGTATTTTGGAAGGGGAAATAATTAGAATCCCAATTCCAACTCCATGTTTATGTTTAGAACCATCAAAATACAATTTCCAGGGTCGTGATTCTACATAATTTTGTGGAGTTTCTATTACAGAATGATCTGCTATAAAATCAGCCACAATTTGGCCTTTGACTGCCTTTAGAGGTTTATATGTTAATGAATACTCTGTTAAGGCTAAGGCCCACTTTCCAATTCGACTATGCAAAATTGGTTTAGACAACATATGCTTAATGATATCACAGTGAGAATAAACAAAAACATCAACAGGCTTTATATAATGCTTGAGTTTTATACAAGAGAAATACAAACATAAGCATAGTTTTTCAATACTACTATATCTAGTTTCAGCATCATTTAATACCCTACTTAAGTAATAGATGGCTTTTTCTTCACCATTTTCATCTTCCTGGGCAAGCATACTACCCAGTGTCGAATCTGATGCTGATATATACAACTTCATGAACTTGTTCCTTATTGGAGGCATCAACATTGGTGGCTTCGACAAATAACTCTTGATTTCGTCAAAAGCTCGTTGTTGATCTTGCCCCCAAGTGAAAATATCTTCTTTCTTGAGACGAAGTAGTGGCGAGAAAGGCTGAGCTTTACCACTTAAATTTGAGATGAATCTCCTCAAGAAATTGATCTTCCCAAGTAGGGACTGAAGTTGCTTTTTAGTAGTTGGAGATTTTGTCTCCATGATAGCCTTCGTTTTGTTTTGATTTATTTCAATGCCCTTTTTGTGCACAACGAACCCAAGGAAATCTCCTGCATTAACACAAAAAGCACACTTTAATGGATTCATTTTTAATCCATATTTCCTCATCTTTTCAAAGGACTTTTTCAAATGATCTAAATGATCAACCTTTGACGAGGATTTGACAACTATGTCGTCAATATACACTTGCATAAAAGTGTCTATGTATTCATGGAAAATTAGATTCATTGCTCTTTGATAAGTGGCCCCAGCATTTTTTAGACCAAAGGGCATCACTACCCATTCATATGTGCCTAATGCCCCTGGGCATCTAAAAGCAGTTTTGGGTACATCATTTTCAGCAATGAAAATTTGGTTGTAGCCAGAATAACCATCTAGCATACTTAAATATTCAAATCCTGCTGCTGAATCAATTAGCATTTCTGCTACAGGCATAGGATATTCGTCTTTTGGTGTAGCATTATTCAAATCTCTAAAGTCTATACATACTCTAAGAGAACCATTTTTCTTAATCACAGGCACTATATTTGCTAACCATTCGACATACCTTGCTGTTCTGATGAATTTGCTCCTCAGCAGCCTCTCAATTTCTTCCTTGATCTTTGACATAATTTCTGGTGCAAACCTTCTAGGCAATTGTTTTACTGGTTTTTTGTCTGGTCGAACTGGAAGTTCATGTTCCACCAATTTTCTGCTCAAACCTGGCATTTCATTGTAATCCCAAGCAAAACAATCTTTGTATTCCACTAGAAGTTGCACTACTTTCGCCTTCAGATCTGGAGGAATGTTTGCACTAATATATGTTGGTCTTTTCATCAGACCATCTCCAAGGTCAATTTCTTGCAAAGGATCCTGTGCTTGCATCTTATGACTTTGACTAATTGGATCTTTTTCAAATCCTAAGGGTTCGTCGTCATAGATGCAGTCCAGTTTTTGCAATTCTGGCTCTTGTTTGCCAATCTTTTCACCATTGGCTATATCAGCCATATTTTCTGAAAATGAATTGGCTTCCAAAGCCATCTTGATTCTGTTTTCAGCCATGTAGGCCGTAATCCTTGCCCAAGTTTGGGACTCAGACATAGTAGTTTTCTTTGACATCCCAACCAGTTGGGCATTTGTGGCTTTCATACTCGCCATCCTCGCTGTTTCCATCCTCTCTCTCCCACAAGAAACCATGTGTGGGATCCAGTTTGATTGCATGGTGACCATTTCTTGCTAGACGATATGCAAAGTCTTTCTCAGTGCATGGTGAAATTGTTGCCAATTTCTTGTCGAAGGAATGCTTCGTCAGATGATGGACTTCAGTCTTGAAGTAGCTTTGATCTGCTTCAACATTTTCGACTACTCCATCTTCTCGCCATATAATGAGGCGTTGGTGCAGGGTAGAAGGAACTGCCCCTACTCCATGAATCCACTCTCGACCTAGAAGTAGATTGTAATTTGCCTTAGAGGCCACAACCAAGAACAAGGTTGGCCTTACAGTGCTTCCAACAACCACTTCTAACTGGATTGCTCCCAAAGAGAAACCAGTTTCACCCTCATAGTTTGAAAGAACTATGTTGTGAGGATGAAGATCCACCAAAGATTTGCCAATCTTTCTGAGCAAAAATTCTGGCATGAGATTAACAGCAGCACCACCATCAATTAGCACTTTGTTGATCCCCACATTGTTCACTTTAGCCTGTATGAAGAGAGGCTTCAAGTGACTCTTCATGCCTTCATCTGGCCTTTCAAATGTAGCCATTTGATCTTCTAGAGCACCATTGCTCGTCACATAGTAACATACTGGCCTATGAAGGGCCATTTGCATTCCAGATTCCTCTTCGTCATCTGTCACTTCAGAGCAAACGTCGAATTCCCTTGGTAAGATTGACACAACATTGACGATTATGTCGAGATCAGGCTCAGAATCCAAAAAATCATCTGCTTCCATGTGGTCATCTTCGACATTACCAGCAACTGAAGACTCTATTTTCGATTCGCCTAACCTTTCTTTCATTGGCTTTTTTGCCAATTCCAAAGGTCTTCTTCCATTACCATCAGTAGTTAATGGGGATTGTTGAGCAGCCACTTTTTTCTGGCGTTGATATCTACGCCATTGGGATCTTGTCATGGGATTTTTCCCTTTGTAATTATTCCTGTAATCATATTTCCTTGACTCAGGATCCTTTTTGGGATTGCTGTTACTGGAGTTCCCTCTCTCCATGTTCCTTTGACCATAGTCCATGCTTCTTCCATGAACCCATTGGTTGACAGGTGTCCTGTTTGAGGGGACAAATGATTTTTGTGGTCCCAACCTCTGGTGTACAGGTGCCTGCTGGCTATTCAGAGTATTGGAATAAGTTGGCTTTTGATTTGGCCAATTGTTTCTGTTTTGACTATGAGGCAGAAACTTGTTGAGGCCTGCAGCAGCCTTCTTGTCGAACATGGCACTACAATGAGGACATAATGTAGCTTCGCCATCATTTTCTTTGCAGCGTTGAAGGAAATCCAATAAAGTCTCCCCTGCTTGTGGATACACCTCTTCCACTTTGTTTTCGTATTCCTCCTCAGGAATGGAGATTAATTGCCCCCCTTCAGTGAGGTTCAATGCTTCTATCATCAGGCACTCAAAAGGCTCTGTGTAAGCAGCATCAGCAATCTGCAATGGATTCTCGTCCACCTGCTGTTTGGATTTTGGCTTTTCGCCAAATTTGAGTCTTCCCTCCTGTAGGGCTTTCTGGACCGGATCCCTGAAAAGAACACATTGTGAGGTTTTATGACCCAAGAAATTATGGTATTTACAAAAACCTCTTTTATTACGTTGTTCCAAAGGTGGAATTTTCAAACCCTTTGGTACAATTATTTGGCCATCAGCAACCAATAAGTCAAAAATTTCATCACACTTAGTAATGTCAAAAGTGTATGTCTTAGAAACAAATCTATCATTTTTTGGTTCGACGGGATTTTTCCCATTTGATGGTCTTAACATTTTACAAGTATAGGGAGGTCCCGGTTTCAATTCAGCAATATTAACCTCATTGTTTTCTATGTAATCCTGACCATCGTCGAACTCATTTTCACTTTCATAAGTTTCTATGTATGCCACTTTTTCTTTTTTGTGGAACTTAGAATTTCTGACTTTTTCAGCCCTGAGGCGTTCGACCTGTCGAACACGATCTGCTAATTGGGCCATGTCTCTCAAATGTTGAGTATCTAACTTTTTCCTAATGGAATAGTCGAGGCCACCAGCAGCCATCTCAACCAATTCATGTTCAGGCACTTGAGTAAAGCACCTTGCCTTAAGGAGGCGAAACCTGTTCAGATAGTCATCAATGGCTTCTGAGGTTTTGCGCTTCATACTGGCTAATTCTTTGAGGCTAATCCTAGATTGTCCCATGTAAAATTGTTCATGAAATAGCCTTTCCAATTGAGTCCAGGTATGAATTGAATGAGGGGGAAGCGTGGTAAACCACGTAAAGGCATTTTTAGTGAGGGAATTGGGAAAAAATTTCATTTTTAAATCTTCATTATTTGCCAAATTCCCTGCTTCTGCCAAATATCTTGCAATATGTTCGACAGTAGATTCATTAGTATCACCAGCAAATTTTGTGAATTTGGGAATCTTCCATCCCCTTGGCAATTCTGCCTGCAATACGTATTCAGACAAGGGTGACACAAAATTTGGTCTATGCAACCCTGTATTCAAACCATTTTGGGCCAAAATATTTTCTACTAAATTGGCCAAGTTATTTTGCCCTGCAACATTTTCTTGTCGAACTTGCCTAAGAACATTATCAGCATCTTGGTTTCTATTAACCAAAACTACTTCTGGTTCCTGTTGTTCTCTCTCGATGCGCACTGGTTGGGCTTGGACTCCTGTTTGAATCTCCGGGTTTACACGGGGAATTCTTTGATTATTTGGAGCATCAGGGGCACCAAAAAAGTCTGCCATCCTTCCCATTTGATTGGCTAACAATAAATAATTGTCATTGGCTGTTTGTAACACAGGATTGAAGATTGTGCCAATCTGTTGGGTCAACGCGTTCACCATGTCATGGTTACTTTCGTCCATTTGTTGCCTAAGTACATTCATAGAATTATTAGTCAAGTTCAGAGAATTTCCCCTATTTCCCATCGCAGAAGACGAGGGAGAACTTTCTAGAGAAGGCCAATTATACAAGCTTGCCATCGTTGTCGTTGGCATCCCAAATTGTGGGTTTCTAGGCAACCAAGGAGGTCTCGACGGAGTTCCACCAATTTGACTACCGTCTGTATACCCATGCATGTGTGATATATTCGTTGGCATGGATGATACATTCATTTGTGTCATCATTGCACCATTCGTATTTGGAGGAACAAACCCTCCTGCCATACTCGACGTAGTGGCAGACATTGTTGATCCACTGGCACTTGCGCCAATGGTTCCAGAACTTATCACAGGATTTGTACCCCCACCATTAGGATTATTGCTTGGGATACTTTCAGAAGTTGTAAAATTCAGGGCAAGATTTGTTGACCCACCAGTAGGATTGGCGCCAGGATTGCCAGTTACTGGTTGATTTGGTTGCCCTGTCGAATTTGGAACAGGATTGGTTTCTGTCCCATTATTGTTATTATTATTATTATTGTTGGGGTTAGGATTGTTTGGTGGTCTCGCCATTCTGGAACGAGGACGCTTTGGTATATTTGAAAAAACTGGAAGGGACTTACCACTCCTCAAACGCATATACAAATATACACACAATCAAAGTACAAACACCAAACAACAAATTTTGTATGAAAAAAAAAATTTTCAAAAATTCACTAAGTAAAAATACACAATCCAGAGGTCCCACTGGGCGTGCCAATTTGTTTACCCCGATTTTTAGTAAACAACCGCTAGTTTAATTATTACAAGAGAGATCAACTAGTAAATCTCGGGACATATGGATTGTGTGGAAGATGATGAAAACATATTCATATCTTTGGGTTAAATCGGATAATTTGATAAAAACAGTAAAAGCATTCGACGCAGTCAAATGGTTTGTTTAAAGTAAAATGCTTCAAAGTTAAATTTGCAGAAAACTTGTAAATGAATTGCAAATAAAGTTTAAAGAAAAGACTTTGAAAAGTAAAACATGCAATGAAATAAATTGCAGAATGATAAAGTTGCAGAAAACTTTAAATTGCATGAAACTTAAATGACAAACAAGTAATCAAGACTTGCAGAATGTAAATTGCATTTGACAATGTAAAAATGTTTACAAAGATTGGTACACAGATTCGTACATGTTCCTTTCGGCATTCATTTCGCTCGTTGACATGGGTACTCTGAATATTCTAGGAATTTGCATGTGAATTGTGAACCCGTTTCTCCTATGAGAAACTTGTATTTATAGACAAACTAACATAACTGCTATAAACCTACAATACGTCTAACTATGCTCCACGTGTCTTGACAATTTGAATTCTCTTTGACACCTGGCGAACCCTTCAACGTTACTCTCTCTTTTGAATATTTTGCTAAGTCCAGAGCACGCTTCAAACGTTCTGCACAGTACGTTAGACAACCAAACAAATACACACATACATATATGTACATATATATACACAGATTTCGACAATCACATAGCAATGTCGAAAAGACATATTTAAATAAGCAATTCCTCTGTCGAACTCGACAAGCTCATTCAAACAACAAACATCCTGTCGAATTCGACAGGTCTTTAGGATCTGACACGTCAAGAGCCTTAAATGTCAAATACCTTGATTCTCTCTTGATTTATTGCCAGAATCAGTTTCCAAGAGAATATTAAAAGGCAATCATATTCGTTAAATGGGATTTCATTATCTCATTTCAACCCATTAATGCCTGTCGAAAATACAGGCTAACAGTCGCGCGATAGAGAAGAAGAAGAAGGATGATATCTGATACTTAACCTTGTTTTCAAACCAAACAATCTATTAAACTTAACTTTTTATTTATTTTTTCTTTTTTAATTATGATTTTTTTATTTCAATTTTTGTTTTTTTATTTAATTTCTGTTTTTTTTTATTATTATTGAGTTTGACACTTGTCATTGACATGTGGAATTAAATTTAAATAAAAATACCCAGAAATCCACGTGGACATGCCACATCGCAAAGATGTATAGTCATCTGCTATGTGTTGTGCATAGGGGACAAAAGCAAAGAGTCAACATTTTGAAAGGGGCGAGTTGCACGGAAAAATTTTATAGGGGGAAAAGCAAAACTCGCCCACATTACAGGGGTATCAGTTATTTTACCCTTAGATAAAAGTGTGTAAAATAGTTTTGTGTTTTATCCAGAATAGAACTCTTCGAAAGTTTTAAATACTCCCACTATAACTTAAATATAAATTGAAAATGGAGTATTATTGTAAGAAAATAATATGTATACAATCATTATAGAGTTCTATTTAGAATATTTTGGAAATGAGAATTCCACTTTTATATACATAATTGCACAACAAAAGAGAAGAAGAAATTTATTTCTTCATATATGCAATAACAATTCATTCTTGCTCTTAGAGTTATTCGCTTTTGATGACTTGCCGAAAATACCATATGATAACATCATCTCAGAATATTCATGAATAAAGAATAAGCCCGTTATAATAAAACATGAGGAAGGATATATTGACTCCAAGAGTAAGTCTAAATACTTACTCCAAATCTTGACCCTTTATTTTATAATTAGTTAATGGCTAAGATTAATTAATTAGTATCCCTAGGGTGTCCGTCAAAAACAAAAAAGTACAATGTTGCTAACGAGAGATTGCTGTGAGTGCTTCTTATATTGAAACTAATTGTCTGATTCATGTGAAACATCAAATGCATCGATTTGGAAGGTGAATGTAGAATTGCAGATACTCTAGAATTATCAAAAGCTAGTTTTCGCCATGTTATTTTGGAATTTCTAATTTTTTTTCTTTTGACGTTTAAAATTGTTTGGTATTGAAATGTTATGTTGTAAACCGCATTAACCAAATTGATCCAATCCACCTTGGTTTGGATGACTTTTTAAAAACCAATCGAATTAAACCAAATTGCATACACTTTTATCTCGCGATTAGAATGACGTTTATGCTCAAAATCGAATCAAACCTCACTGCGAACACCCTGCCTGAATCCATTTGGCAAAAAAAAAGAAAATAATAACAGTTAAAAGTTAAAACCCTACACTAAACTACTCAACGAAGCTCAACAAAACGAGATTGTATTTTTTGAACCATCAGAAACAAAAGTCCCACGGAACGGAATTCAACTGCCCGGAAAACGCTGCCGGAGTTCGTCGTCGGCCGCCATAAACAGTGACCAACTCCGTCCAGGTTTTCTCTCTCTCTCTCTCTCTCGAACTTTCGTTCCCTTCTACTGTTGTGTTCGCGAGAATTCGTTTCCACAATTGCGCGCTAAAGCGGCGCGATTGGCAACCTATGAATCGAGTTTCTTTGTGCTGTTAACAAATGGAACATTGAGAGTTTGAGATTTTTTCTTTCTGTTTGTAAAAATTTAGATAAGATTTTATTTGATTAAATTTAATTATTATTATTATTATTATAATTAATTTTTTTGGTGGAAAATATTAGGTTATGTTCAATGGCATAAAGTGGTGTATGTAATGTTAGAGTGTCACCTCAAGAGTTTTGAGTCTAGGGTTTAGCTATATTATTTTTTCAAAATCATTTAGAGAATTTATTTGTTTTATGTTTTTCATAGGAAAATGTATTTACATAAGTTACTGGTTATGTTAGTTTTCGGTGTTTGAACTTTGAACCCTAGACCTCTTGATTAAAACTCATTTGCTGTTCTTTTGCTCGCAAACCGAGTTACTGGCTTATGATTAATATTAGGCAAAATTACATTTTTAGTCTCTGAACTTAGTTTCAGTAACGATTTAGTCATTTATCTTTTTTTACGTCCTTTTTGGTCCTTCATCCATGTTTGTGTATGATTTTTCAAGTTTAAAATCTATAATTTTCTTTTATGGTTTTAGATACAGTATATGTATGATTGAAAGCGAACGAAGAAAGAAAACTATAAATTTGAACCTTGAAACTTTTCTGAAATTTAATTAATTAAAATGTTAATGGCACTTCCAAACATTACCTTTATATTTGTGAATGTCAAGTGATAATAATATAAAGCAAAGAACTTAAAGTGATTAAGATCTGAATCAATTGTATTCTGTTACTATATTTTATTTGTGAACAAGGACAATGCAATATGATGTTAATAGCGGTGTAGCGTAGCGGCGACCCCCCTCTCCGCTACGCAAGAGGCTGCGAACTGCTATTTAGAGATGCGGCCATTGTGAACTTGATGGAATGTTATTTATTTTTCATTTAGAACCTATTTTGATGGGAAATGACAAACTTGATTAGAATTATTAAGTATGAATGTCCCTTTAATTCTGTTTTTTTCTCTATTTTTTTATATTTATGTATGTTTTGGAATTTATGTTTACTTTGTACATGTTGTTTAGTCTTCACAATAGCGGTCATTCCGCTACCCGCTATACAGCTATAGCATATTTGGGGATCGGCGCCGCTATATGAGAATAACAACATAAACAAACATGTTATTGTTAGACTCCTTGTCAGGTTTTGAAAAGCAAAACGCACCGTCGGCTCGCCCAGTTGCCTTTGTGTTTCTGTTTTGTTTGCCATGTGATATGTGGTTTCATTTCATGTGTTTCCTGTCTGGTTGGTCACCATTCTTATGTTTTTATTTTGTTTAGCTGTTAACCTTGAGTAGTTTCTAAATGCATCAAGAATTGTTAACTTCTATCAAATCATCCATAACCAGAGAATATGCACGGTGTTAGATCCTAATACTATCCAATGATTGAGGACTTTTTGCATTTCAACCCATGTAAAATATACAATAGTTCAATAAGCTTTCTATAATAATATTTAAACAAAATATTCTGTTGCATTCTGCTTTCAGGATATGTACTGGAATGAAGTTCACAATATACGTTGAATGAGCTGAATTGTCAATTTGTAGAGATCTTTACAAGCCAATAATGAGCTTGCTTTTGAGAATAAGGCATCGTTTACACAATGGTTTGTATAGACAACCGCTTTATGAAAGCGTGGTAGGGTTTAATGGTAGGAAATTAGATGTATTTTCAAGAAACTTTGGTCAAGCGGCAAGAAAAGAGGAGGAAGAGGACGTAGAAGAAGTGGAAATTGATCAAAGAAGCCTCCCAGCTGATTTTGATCCTGCAACATTTGATCCAACTCAGAATCGTGGCCCTCCATCCGAGAGAGTTTTCAGGCTTGTTGATGAAGTGGCGTCTCTAACACTAGCTGAAGCTGCGGAATTGGGTCTGATTATGATGAAGAAAATGGGGATAAAGGAGATGCCTAATGTTGGATATATGAAAGCAGGGGCTGCAAATTTTGCCGGAATGGCAACAAAAGCCACGACAGCAGCCAAAGAGGAGGTAAAACCAGAAAAAACTGTATTTGAATTGAAACTGTTGTCCTATGAAGCAGCTTCCAAAATTAAAGTCATCAAGGAGGTTCGGGGCTTTACTGATTTAGGATTAAAGGAGGCAAAAGACATAGTAGAAAAAACACCTTCAATTATAAAGAAAGGTGTTTCAAAGGAAGAAGGAGAACAGATAATAGAGAAATTGAAAGCACTTGGTGCAAATGTTGTTATGGAGTGAAGTAGTGTATTGTGTTTCTTGGGGAGATGTTTCTTCCAATATTCAGAACTTTTAGAAGTTATCTGAAATTTTAGTAAATTTTGTATTGTTACCTGCAAATTTTTGTGGTGTTGTTTTCTAAGTTTTGCTCATTTTTTGCTGCTATGAAACAATATCCTTTATTTCTTACTGGATGTAATAAAAGTAGTATTGATACTTCTGATACTGATTTGCATGAAATTTCAGTGACATTACTTTCTACAAGAAAATTAGCGTTTCCTGCAGTTCACCTTCTATTGACCATGCTAACACTCCAGCTCGTTTGTGAGCTGTTCGCATCCCTCCGATATCCGAGGAACTGTGCAACGCACACATCGTTGGTAGTATCCCCTGCTTCTCCTTTCGTTATTGTTTGTTCACATCTTTTGTTTTTTGTGCAAATCTTTGAACATCAAAGAGTTTGTTCAAATTTCAATGTCTTTTATTATGTGAGCTCATCAACTATCAATGGAAATTAAAAAATTCAGATTTTACTCATAAGTCATCAACAATCTTAGGCTGGCTAGCTTCAACAGTTAGATGACTATTTTCATCATATAGCCTTTTCAATGAGTTTCACATTGTCTAAATATTTATGTAAAAAAGCAATTGCAACTCTAGCTTGTCATATATTTACCAACAATTAATTAAGAATGATTGGATCTTTAAGTACAGCATTAACAGTAGAGTACATCATCTCATTTGAAGTAAATCCATCATCTTTCATGTAAAATAGGTTCAACACCTTCATCATTTTCCAAAACAAATCCTTGCAATCTCTTGGAACTAAGCTTCCTTTTTCCTTCAAAACTAATCTCAGCAGTTCTCTTCTCTCATCCTCAATAACACCCTTTAACTTATCAATGGCGTCTTCGTAAGTAACAACTCCATTACCATGAAGCATATGCAAACTCACGGCATTCAATTTCCCTTCCTCGGATTCTCTCTACAGCACAGAAGAAACAAAATATTAGTCACCTTGAACCAAACAGAGAATCATACGAACTAGGTTTGGATTGTCTGCAATTAGAATTCCACGTATTCACATGGTCAGAACATCAGTGACCATTGGATCAATATCGTACGTCCATAATTTGAAGCAGATTTTGCTTATTATTTTAATCTAAAATTCAAGCTTGGAATCTAGACAGTCTGATCTCGTTCAAACAACCACTAATGTCCTGAGCGTGAATGTGTGGGATTGTTGACTCCAGACAATCCAAATCTGAATGGACACATACCTTAAAACCTTGAATATCATTGAGAAGACGTCCGCAAGTGCTCATTGTCTTGAAGAGATAATTCAGTTCCTGATTTTCTGCAACATCGTCTGAAAGCTTAGGTCCAACAAGATATAGTGCTGGAAGAACAATTGGTCCTAAGGCAAATGATACGTATGCATTTTGCATATAATCATCAATTGTTGGGGTGGCCTTGGTTCTCAACCACTCGGCTTCTGTAAACATAGACCGCATCAAATCTAACCACTGCAAAGCAAACAAAGTATATCAACTAAGAAAAAAATTAAATGGGAAAACTCCATCATGCTATTGTGATACATTCTACATTTTCATGTCATTGAAGTAAGGCCTATGAAGAATTTAACTAAGCGCTTATCATAAGTGATTTTGTATAGGCTATTTTTTATAACAAAGTATAAAACAGTCCACTATTTTCCTATAAGCTATAAGCTGTTTTCAAAAGCGATCATGGAGAGTTTATGTAAATAAGCTGAAAATGTCTTATGGACATGTCATAAGCAGCTTATGTCAGAAGATAATACAAATAAGCCAACCAAACAGGCCCTAAGTTTAAAAAGTAAGTGTCAAACTAATATCATGTTTGTTTTGAGAGAACATTTTCTGTTTAGTTTTAATCACAAAACAACCACCTAGTTTTAATTTTGTCTTTTCATTTCAAAGATCTGTAAAACAAAATGTGAAAAAAAAATAAAAAAATAATTTCACGTTTGAAATCATGAAATAAAGTGAAAACAAGATAACACTTTTGCAATTTGAAGTGAAAACTGAACATTTTCTTTGAATAAGCATGCCATAACATTTAATTACATTCAGAACATGAGGTCCTTGTAAAGGTCTTTCAGGAACAATATTTATCATTAGAAAATTTCTTTTATTTCAAAACGTAGATGCAAAATCACATTAGTAGAAAAATGTAAACAGAAAGATGAAGAAACATCTCACAATCTTGATAACATTGTCTTTCACATTGCGTCCTTGCCGCTCGAAAGATTTCTCTCCAATCTCACAAATTGTGCTACGCAATGCAGAAAATATTATCTTAACCGCCTCAGAACAACAAATAGTATTGACATCTACATCCCACCTGCAGTTCCATTTCCACAACATTACTAATTGAATAACAATTTGAAAGGAAATCAAGAGATGGCACACTGCTTTAACAGAATTGGAATATACTTCTCAACTAGTTGAATAAGGTTCTCTTGCTCTTCTTGAGAACTCCCGACATCAAAGAAATCATCCACAACTGTTGTGAGCACCCCGTTCTTCGCCCAAGATATGCGAGCATCAGAAAATTCGGGGGCAAAAAGAGTAGCTGCACTGGAGAAGTAACAATATGCCAATTTCTGCCTTGCAAATTCTAGTTTATCTAGTCTGCTTTCAACAATCCACCTGCATTTGATAGATAATAGTTATATCTAGCTCGAGGAAATACGTAATCTTTTTGCATAAATTTTGAGCATAAGTCCATGACACTATCTTTATTACACATATTTGGATAAATTTTCTAGAAAGCAAAGCACATGTAGGCTTTGTTGGGCCTAATTTATTTTGGCAATAATAGCTAGTTTAAAAATGAAGCTGATAATTAAGTGGTCTAGAAATAAAGCAAAAGTTGTTCAGTAATTATAGTTATGTTTTAGCTTAAAATATATACATTTTTTATAGAATGATTGATTTTTCTCCTATTTGGTTTTAGTTTTCTATACATAAAAGATAAGCGCTTTTTTAATTAAGATATTTTTTAAAAAAATATTGCTCGTATTAGTAGTTTCTATACATAAAAGATAAGCACTCTTTGAAATGGAATTAACTTCCTTTTTTAAGGAGAAAAAAAGCTAAAAACAAGTCAGGTCAAACGGAGCCGTAGTAGCATAAACAAATAAACGCAGATCCTTCAATAAATTTAGGCCAGAAGAAAAAACACAAGATACACATATAATTAGCTATGGTTTGCATTACAAATCCTTCAGCTATGATTATGACTTTTGTATATGGATCTTTAGAGAGATACATATGTATTTAAAATTTTAAAGAGAATCAAAAGAAAGATATACCTTCCAAGTTGTTTCAATTCGTTACTGTGTATTGATTGGCATAGATTGAAGTCTTCTACTGCTAGCTTCAGAATGTCTTGGTTTGCAAGATTGCAAGATCTGGACCATACAAACAATCAAGAATTTGACCACAAAAAGAAGTGGAATGAAAACAAAACCCGGGATGGAAAATAAACTAGTCGAGGCACACCTGTATGATGTTTTTAAAATCCTTGTTTCGTCTGCATTGTAATGCTCCACTGATCTCCTGTTTAACAAACGCTCCAAATTCGCATGATGTGGAAAGTTAAGAACATCATTGACCTATTAGTGCAAAAACATTGCAGTTTTCAGGAAGGAATGTAATATTGTATACAACGTGGTCGATGTCAGATGGAGAAATATGGTGGTAGGCCAAAAAATCCGCCATATAAACATGATATTGCAGCCTGTGACAGTATAGCAGCTGCCATGGCGGACATCCCTTTACAAATTGTCAACGGCTGTTGCAAAAACCCACCACGCCATGGCCGCCATTTACCAAAACAGGTTGTTTATATGTTGTTAAATTGAATGAAAGTTTGAGATAATAAACGACCTCATTATCAACATAAATACGAAGTTTATCAGCATATAATTGGCAAGGGGAAGAATCATGCTTCAGAAGATTTCTTGTCCAAGAACTTTGTTTAACCAAAACTGATTCATCAGGATGTATAATGACTTGTGAAGCCCTATATAGCTCTAAAACAGCACCAATATCTTTCAAATACCCTTTCAAGGAATTGGCAAATTTATCTTCTGAATATTGATAAAATGGATCTGCAAACACAACATACAGATCGGTTTATTTGGTTTGTTCTTCTTCTAAGTAACAAAAATTCTAAGCTACTTAAATGTTGCAAATGATCCAACCTGAAGATACATCATAACCATTAAGACGCAACATTCGAAATGCCATTGCACAGGTTGTGGGGTCTAAAAATATATCTTCCGCTCCTTGCAACCAATATCTGTTTTTTCACAAATTAAATGTGTGAAGAGATATCCAATTGATGAAAATTAAAAAAGTTTGTTGACTATTTTACATGTACATACATGTAAAATATATTATTAAAATGAAACTGTTTTCATATAAGTTATTTTCACAAGCTATCTTGGACAGCTTATCGACATGTCATATGTTGTCCCCATAAGTTCTCACAAACAGTCACACAAGTGCTTATATCAGTAGATAGGCTCAAATAAGTCATTCCAAATAGACCCTTCCTAATTCAATACATTTATCACTTACATAAATTATTTCCTACCTCTCCAGTTCCTAACATAGTTGTACTTTCCCTAACATTTGCATGCATCTTAAATGTATTAATACCTGTATGTTTCATCCAATACACTTCGAATTTCATCTTTGAAATGATGATTAATACCCAATCTTTCAAGACTATCAATCATATGGAGACGCGCATATATATCCACAGGATAAACCGTTGGAACTGAATTTTTACAAAAGAAAAAAAAAATCAATTAAAAATGTACAAAAGGTTAGTAACTAAAATAAATTGGAGAAAAAGTATAAAAACATACCTGCATTACCAAACTTTTGTAATACTGATTGGAGGTAACTAAGACAGTCAGCATTATTTAAATGCTGAAAAACAGCCGCTGTTGTAGCAGGTGAATTAAATAAAGATCCATTTTTTCTTTGATACTTCTTGATTGTATTCAAGTCCAATGAGTTCGACATTCCTTCAGATACATATGCTATATATTCTTTCCACCCTTCTGAATTACTTTCAAAACCTCTATATTAAGATTAATGCACCAGACAGAAGTCAGTTTGGAGGATATTTTTGTTTTTAACCATCCAGTTCGTAAAAGGAAAGGGATATTGTAATCTGGAGTTCGATTGGGAGGCAATAAATTCTGTTCAAGGATTGATCCAGACAGAAATCCAGATTTCGTATGGGGAAAGATCTCGAAACATATACAAGAGAAAACAAAAATACTACCTTTGGAGTTCTTTGTCTTTCTTCTGGATAATTGCTTCCAAGCTTGTAGCTCCAATTGGAAGATTAATTCCCAAAGTTTGTGCATATCCAATCAAAGAAGGAAAAAGTATATCAAATCCTATGGGACGGTGTTGCTTGTCATCATTGATTGAAGTAAGGTTTGACTCGATAAATTGAAGTCCTGCAAAAATATCAGGACAACTCATCTATACCATAATATAAAGAGAATTCCAAAAGTAGCTAACAACTATCACTTTCAGTCAAACATTTACCGTACAAAATTACCCTTAATGAAACTTCATTTTCCAAAATTTAAATTTAAAACATACAACATGAATATTGAAATTAAAATTTACATAAGTTCAGAAAATATAGATATTATAAAACTAAAGCAAAATAGTTAAACTAAAGCGAAAATTATACTATAAGACATAATAAAGATAGCTCTAGAAGAGGAAAGTACCCTTATTCATCCTATCTTCACCAATATCCCATTGCTTTAATGCAAGGATACATGCTAAGGTAGACAAGAGAGCATCATTCATCAACAATGGATGACGATCGGGAAGACCCCAGGAGCCATCCAAGAGTTGATTATCCAATAACCAATTCAAGCACTGTGGGAAAAAGGGGGTGTGTGGCGACGTTGAAGAAGGAATCATTGCCACAAAAGCTGTATCATATGAAGAAATTGAAAGTTCAACTTTGTTGAACATGTTCTTGATTCTTTCTTTAGTGTCTTCAAAACACTACAAGCAATAAGACTCGTTTTTATTTCCAAACTAATAAATGCGCATAAAAATAAAAATATGCATGTCGTACCAAAGCTGTAGTAGTGTTCTTATTCTTCTTTACAGTTGATGTAATCATAGAAGAATCTGTTAAGAAAGAAAAACTATCAAACCTTTCATATAAAGAGAAACCAGAAAATGCTTGTAATAAATGCACATAATTATTCTTAGATTTATATTGGGCCTAACTCATCGTTACAAAACCAGCTTGTAAGGTGAGGATTGCCTCTACTTTATAAATGAATATTCAGGCTATCTTGCAACCGATGTGGGACTTCTTACCAATTATGAATCACTAACACAGACACGAACACCAAACATGACAGTCTAGTAATAATTTCATAAAAACATCTAATTGAATGTGATTAGTGTCGTGTTAGTGTCCAACATATGAACATAGAAGAAGGCATAATCCAAAAAATGACATAAAAATTGAAAGGATAATAATGTCATGCCAAATGTCAAACAATTATGTTTCTGTGGATTTATGATTTCTGATTAGTAAATTCCACTACTTAGATACTGTTCATCAAGCAATAAATATCTCAATTTGGAGCTAGCAGTTGAAAATCCAAAATTTCAACTCTAAACCAAATTTTCCCAGTAATTGTTCAATGTGGAAGCATCACCAAACACATAAAACGAAAAGAAATAAAAAATTATAAAATAATTCCGTACTGAAAAGTAGAAAATTGCATGGCCCTTTCGAACAAAACATAGCAAAAGTTTGAAAATTGTGAGAAAAGCATAAAGAGTGAGAGAAGAAAGACCTGAAGTGGAAGAGAGAGGAGTGATGAAGCGTGAAAGAGACATGATGATGAGAGTGAGACAGTATGGAATCAAAAGTTAGAGTTTAAATTCCAAGGGGTCTTTATACCTTCAAAAGTTCTTAAATAATTTTAAATTCCAAGTGGTTCTTATAAATTGAAAAGTTGGTAAGGTGAGAAAACTAAATTTGATTTTTAATTCAATTGATTTTCTATAATTAATTTGGGTTAAAAGTGACATGGTAAAATTATTCATTTATAGTAGAATTTGAGTTGCAGTTTCTGAAATTCAAACTTCGACTACTATATATATATATATATATATATATATATGAGAGTCAGGATCCGTTGACACCGAATAGTTTGACACCAAATCTTACACCTCTTAATAACGTTTTAACCGATATAAATTTTATAAAATCCACCGTTAGATTGAAAGTTTATATCATATAGATCATTTATGTAAAGTTTCAGAAAAATCTAAAATCATTTGATATGTTATTGAGGTACATCAAAGTTAACGGTTTGCGTCATTTTTTAAATGTCATTGATCTTTATATGGCTCAATAGCATATCAAATGATTTTGGATTTTTCTGAAAGTTTACATAAATGATCTACATGATATAAACTTTCAATCCAACGGTGGATTTTATAAAATTTATATCGGTTAAGACGTTATTAAGAGGTGTAAGATTTGGTGTCAAACTATTTGGTGTCAACGGATCCTGACTCATATATATAATACGATGTCTCAATCAATTGAGTTAAATTCACAGTAAATTCTTTTCGTTAATATGGTATTAATGGTTGTTATTTTACAATCGCTTTTAAAAGAATTTAAAATTTACACCAAAAAATAATCAAAACATGCATGAGGAGTTAATGATATTTTAATTACCGCATTATTAAGAAAAATATTACCGCGGCTTCAAACAAAGTAATACTCCCTTTAGTAGGAATATTAATTATTCAATGTATCTAAAAAGTAAATTATATTACATATTAAAAATCATAAGGAGCATTTTAATATATGTAATTTGTTATTATATTATTTAGTTTTGTTACCATGTTATAGGTAGGAACTATTTTGGTACCGATAGAGATGCAATTAATGTAGTGGGCCTGGATCAGGGACCTGGCCCAAGAGTATGGAAAGTATACACCAGGAAAAGGACAAAAGCAGCTAAAGGAATAATCTAGAGTGGTGATGTGTCCTTGTGAGAATTGCATGGGAGTCAGTTCTATAAATGAAGTGTCACAAGGGAATAATAAGGAGGCTAGAATTGGTTATTCTGTGGGGTCCACCTTGATTGTGGATTAGGAAGCATCTTGGTGCTTCAGGACTGCTAGTGTTGTGCTAGTAGTATTGTTACCCTTTTTATCAGCTTTCTTTATTATAATCACTCACTATTATATCATTAATATATTCCACCATTAAATATCTCTATCTTTTTACTGTTCAATATTTTATTATATTCAGATCTCATAAATATCTCCATACAAACCTATTAATTGGTCCGACCTACCGGATTCGAACCAGTGGCGTGGATTACGCGCGCCGAGATCTATTTTGATGTACAGAGCACTGTTGATGAGATGAAGGTGAAACTAGCTCGACTGAGCATGGAGGGTGCAACGATTCACTGGTTCAATTTATTGATGGAGACGGAGGATTTGTTGATGTGGGAGAAGCTGAAGAAATCTTTGATTGCGCGTTATGGCAGTCGGAGACTAGAAAACTCGTTTGAAGAGCTGTCAACATTGAGACAAACGGGGAGTGTAGAAGAGTTCACTGAAGCTTTCGAGCTCTTGTCCTCTCAAGTCGGTCGATTACCAGAAGAGCAATATCTAGGGTATTTTATGAGTGGTTTGAAACCAACCATTCGTAGAAGGGTAAGAACACTTAATCCTCAGAATCGAATGCAAATGATGAGGATAGCAAAGGATGTGGAAGAAGAGCTTCGTGAAGAAGGCGACGAAGGAAACAAAGCCTTCGTGAAGAGGAATCTGGGTCGGACTGACTCTTATGGGCCTGGATCAAAATATCGTAGTGGGCTCAACTCGACCCAGAAAGACTTAATCAGATCTGCAAACTCGGGTTGGTCCAACCCGGCTCGGAAACCCGAATCAAGTGGGTCAAATTCCAATACGAACTCATCCTTGAATTCGACGGGAAGAAAGCTTGAAGGGGATCGTCGTGGCTCGGCGACTGACAGGTGGAGGAGAATTCGAATCGAGGAGATGGAGGAAAGAAGAGAAAAAGGGTTGTGCTTCAAATGCAAAGGGAAATGGCATCCGACTCAACATAAATGTCCTGAAGGGTCTTTGCGACTGCTGATTTTGGGTGAGGGAGAATCAATTAATGAGGAAGGAGAGATAGTGATGATGGAGAGAACTGATTCTGAAGAAGAAGAAGACAATGAAGTTGAATGTCAATCTATGGGAGTGTTGGGAAGTATGGGTGAGTATAGAACCATGAAAATTGAAGGGCTGATTGCTGATGTGAGTTTACTGGTGCTGATTGATAGTGGGGCTAGTCACAATTTCATCTCTCCTAAAGTTACATCTGCTTTAGGCCTTATTGTGACACCAGTTAAGGCAAAGAGCATTAAGCTAGGAGATGGTCACAAAATCATCACCAAAGGAGTTTGTAGAGGGATAAAAATGAAGTTGGGGGAAATTGAAGTGGAGGTGGAGGCTTTGGTGTTGGAGTTATGAGGTCTTGACATGGTAATGGGAGTTTCATGGTTAAGCACTTTGGGGGAGGTAACCATGGATTGGAAGTTATTAACTATGCAGTTTGTGTATGAAGGAAAACCAGTGAAGCTTCAAGGTTTGGGTGCTAACGGTGATAAGCAAAGTTACCTGAATTCTTTCCTTCAGGACTTACGAGGCAGAATAGGAGTGAACTGGTGGTGGTCTAAATTTCAATCAATTGAAGCTGGAAAATCTGTGGAGTCACAAGTCTTGACTGCAACTTTAGATGAATTCCATGAAGTGTTCAAAAACCAGATACAATTACCACCTGAGAGGTCTAACGTGCATCAAATCAAACTGATCCCAAACCATGATGCTATCAATGTGAGGCCTTACCGTTATCCACATTATCAGAAGGCGGAAATAGAGAGACAAGTGTCTGAACTGCTGGAGGCAGGTATCATTCGACCCAACAGAAGTGCTTTTTCAAGCCCTGTGATATTGGTTAAAAAGAAAGATAAAAACTGGAGGATGTGTGTGGATTACAGAGCACTAAACAAAGCCACAATACCAGATAAGTATCATATCCCAATTATTGATGAATTACTTGATGAGCTCAATGGGGCTACTATGTTTTCAAAAATAGATTTAAAGTCTGGTTATCACCAAATAAGGGTGCATGAAGATGATGTTCACAAGACTGCATTCAAGACTCACAATGGTCACTATGAGTACCTAGTTATGCCCTTTGGGCTAATGAATGCCCTTGCTACCTTTCAAGCCATTATGAATGATATTTTTAGACCTTATTTGAGGAAGTTTGTGTTGGTTTTCTTTGATGATATTCTGGTCTACAGCAGGAATTTAAAAGAACACCAGCAACATTTGAGATTGGTCTTAGCTGTGTTGTTAGCTAACAGTTTTGTGGCTAATCAATCCAAGTGTAAGTTTGGGTGTATGGAAATAGATTATCTGGGTCACATAATCTCAGGACAAGGAGTTGCAGTAGATCCTGAGAAGGTGCAGTGCATGATGGCTTGGCCTAAGCCAAAGAATGTAAAAGGGGTGCGTGGGTTTCTTGGCTTAACTGGCTACTATAGGAAGTTCATCAAAGACTATGGCAAGGTAGCAAAGCCCCTCACAGAACTAACAAAGAAATACAATATTGCTTGGGGACCAGAAGCTGACATGGCTTTCTTACAGCTTAAGCAAATCATGTCAACACCTCCTGTGTTGGTGCTGCCTAATTTTGACTTACCTTTTGAAGTGGAGTGTGATGCAGCTGGGAGAGGGATTGGAGCAGTCTTAATGCAAAAGAGACAACATATTGCATATTTCAGCAAGGCTTTATCTGATGGCAATCTCACAAAATCAGTCTATGAAAAAGAGCTCATGGCCCTTGTGTTAAGCATCCAACACTGGAGACACTACTTATTGGGTAAGGAATTCATTGTGTATACCGATCACAAAAGTCTGAAGCACTTCCTACAACAGAGAATCACCTCCCCTGATCAACAATGTTGGTTAGCTAAGCTTCTTGGTTACCAATTTGAAGTGAAATATAAGCCTGGCATGGAAAACAAAGCAGCTGATGCTTTATCTAGATGTTTTGATGAAACAGAGATGTGCACTCTTATATCCTATCCACAGTGGGATGATAAGAAGAAACTGCTAGATGAAATTAAAAGTGACCCTTATATTCAGAAGTTGATGACTGAAGTGCAAACAAAACCCCAATCCAGACCGGGATTTGTGATAAAACAGGGAGTACTTCTGTATCATAGCAGATTCTCTTTATTGGGTGGGAATGCAGAGGAGAATAAGAGAATTTGTTAGATCCTGTGTTGTTTGTCAGAAACAAAAGTATAATGCCATAACTCCTGGTGGATTGCTACAGCCTTTACCCATTCCCAATGCTGTCTGGGAGGATTTATCACTAGATTTTATAACTGGGTTGCCTAAATCTAAGGGGTATGAGGCTGTGTTAGTGGCGGTGGATCGGTTGTCAAAGTATAGTCACTTTATACTGTTGAAACATCCCTATACTGCGAAATCTATTGCTGAAACATTTGTGAAGGAAATTGTGAGGCTACATGGCATACCTAACTCACTGGTCAGTGATAGAGACCCACTATTTATCAGTCATTTCTGGATGGAACTCTTTAAATTACAGGGTACCAAGCTCAAGATGAGCTCAGCTTATCACCCTGAGACCGATGGTCAGACTGAAGTGATTAACAGGTGTTTGGAGGGTTACTTACGATGCTTTGCTTCAGACCATCCTAAAACTTGGTCACATTGGATCCCATGGGCCGAATTCTGGTACAATTCTACATTTCATGTTTCCATAGGCAAAACTCCTTTCGAAGTGGTGTATGGGAGACCAGCTCCTCCTATAATCAAATTTCTGTCAAATGAGACTAAAGTTGCTGCTGTAGCTTTAGAATTGCAAGAAAGGGATTAAGCTTTGTCTCAGCTCAAGAAACATCTGCTGAGAGCTCAAGAACAGATGACCATTTATGCCAACAAGAAGAGAAGGGATATATGTTTTTAGGTGGGAGAATGGGTGTTTCTTAAGCTAAGGCCCCATAGAAAACATTCAGTTGTTAAGAGAATTAATCAGAAGCTTGCTACCAGATACTATGGACCTTTCAGAATTGAGGAAAGGATTGGAGACGTAGCTTACAGATTAAAACTGCCAGTTGAATCAAAGATTCATGATGTTTTCCATGTTTCTTTACTTAAGAAAGTTGTGGGTGATTATCACTCTCAAGGAGAACTACCTAAGGAACTAGAGATTGATGAGGCCAGTGATGTGTATCCTGAAGAAGTACTGGGAGGCAGAACTGTAAGACAGGGTGATAGTGAAGTGCAGTAGAGTTTGATTAAGTGGAAGAACAAGTCTTTAGATGATGTCACATGGGAAGACAATGATGTGATCAAGGGTCAATTTCCTGAATTCTGCCTTGAGGACAAGGCTCAAGTGAAGGAGGGGGGAATTGATAAAGATGCAATTAATGTAGTGGGCCTGGATCAGGGACCTGGCCCAAGAGTATGGAAAGTATACACCAGGAAAAGGACAAAAGCAGCTAAAGGAATAATCTAGAGTGGTGATGTGTCCTTGTGAGAATTGCATGGGAGTCAGTACTATAAATGAGGTGTCGGAAGGGAATAATAAGGAGGCTAGAATTGGTATTCTGTGGGGTCCACCTTGATTGTGGATTAGGAAGCATCTTGGTGCTTCAGGACTGCTAGTGTTGTGCTAGTAGTATTGTTACCCTTTTTATCAGCTTTCTTTATTATAATCACTCACTATTATATCATTAATATATATATTCCACCATTAAATATCTCTATCTTTTTACTGTTCAATATTTTATTATATTCAGATCTCATAAATATCTCCATAGAAACCTATTGGGTACACAAACATGAATCAAACCCCAAAGTATATCTTTAAGAGCAGCTCCCCTAAGTTTGAGTACTTAATTGGGATTCACGTGTATATATCATTTATTTATTATTTTTTAATATTAGTACCTAATAAGTACTCAATCCCTCCAACTCAACACCTTTTAAAAAGTTCTAAATGGGTCTCATCAATAACTCCACACCATTGCAATAACTTAATATTTAATTGTCTATTTTATAATATTAAATTAATTGGATTATAAAATTACAAAATTAATATGTACTATTTTTTTTATAATTCGAAAAAATAATAAAAATTCAAAAATTAATTTAAAATAACAAATTTTAAGAATTACATAATTTAAAAATAATTTAAAATAACATTACACGATTTTAAAAACAACTAATTTTGTTGATCATCATGCCCAAGACGTTGCCAAATATGCTCGACAAGGTCATGTTGATGTCGAAGATGAGCTCGCCTATCGAATTTGTGCTCTTCTATGAAGGTATGGTGCGAGATTTGGATGAGGACCTTTATGTGTGTCACTTGTTAAAACATCATTGTTGGGATGCTGATCATAAGAATAGTTTATATGACCAGCATATGTGTGTCATTCGTCTTCCACAATCATATTATGCAATATAATGCATACATACAATATATATTTAATTGTATCCATGTGCCAATTACTACCATTGGAGATGATCTAAGGGGCCAAGGATTCTTAGTTACCACTTGGGCCAATTTATTATTGGCATATTTTTATTCCTTGTAATAGTCAATATTGAACTCTTTTCATAAAAAAAAAATGTTAAAAAATTAGTTTAATGTTTATAAACAATGAGATTATATTTTTCCTTGTGATATCGTTGTCTCTAAAATACAATAATCTACTAATAATTTTTCAATTCATAATAATCGCTAATTTATTAATTTAGTGACTTATGTACCGGTACACTCGAATTATTCGAATGTACCGTAGAAAAATTTGATCAACAAGTCAACTTCTCATACCATTCTCAAAACTCATATCATTCTCATGATCTTCCTCACAAAAGTCATTCTTTGGGAAGCTTCAAACTCCATAAAGAATTTTTCACTGTTGATTATGAGAAAATTTGATCACCAAGTCAATTTCTTCTTCATCAGGTAATCCCAATTTCTTAATTTCTTCAAAACTAGCAATACAAAAACTATTGGAAATGGAAAGAGAAAAAGCAAAGCAAGGAATTAAAGAAAAATCAATGAAAAAATTACACGAGGAATGCAGTTATGCAAAGCTTGAGCTTGGCAAATTGCAGCAGAAGCTAGCGTACCAGTTTTGTGGAAGATTAGGAGAAAGAAGATGCAAGCGAGAAAAACCTAAGACTAAAAGGATAAAATTGTACTTTTTAATTGGTTGTCTGCTGGACAAAAAATTATCCCCCACTTTACTGGATTTCAAAAAAGCGCTTACTTGTCCTGTCCATCAAAATTTATTTTGTCTTGTCCATGCATGTATTTTGGCAACCTTAGTCATTGAATTAGTATTATTCTTCTTATTCTGTGTACAAGTGTTATTTTAGAACCGATGCACTCATTTATGTGCAAATTGTTTGGCAAAGATGGGAGCTTCTTCAAAGTTCAAACTCTCCTATTGTGATTTTAGACACACCTACTGAGTTGTCTCTTGCCCTCCTTTCTGATGCTCAAGGAGTAATGTTTGTTAGAGAGTATGTTTTTTTCTTCTCTCTTGTAACCAAAAAAATTATCGTCACCATAAATGTATAGTAAAGTATAATTATTTGCAAGTGTGCCCATAGAATATTAACATTGAAGTGAAATGGGAATAAAATAATTAAATTAAATATCATGTAAATGAAAAAAATAAAAATAATACTTATTTAGTTTTGTTTTTTAATAAACCACCAATGCTAACCTTTAGGTGGAGATAGCATAGAATGTAAAACAACCTGAGTTCCTCGTCAATACAAAAGTGGTCCCATTATCAAGTAAGTAAACCATCAAGAAACCCAAATTGCCACTAAAATTCAAATAATTTTTCAATCTATTCTATTTTGCTCAAATATGTTATTAGAATTTGTGAGGCCTATACTCAACCACAAAAGCTAGCTTGAGAGTTGAGATTTGCACTACACTTATAAAGGCTATCTTTGCCATATCTCTAGCCAATGTGGGACTTCTAACACACCCCCTCACGCCCAGCACTATTGGGCTTGGTGCGTGGAATCAACAACAACGGGTGGCCCAAATATGGGAGGTCTCCACAACAAACAACAAATGGATCTAGGATAGACTCTGATACCATATTAGAATTTGTGAGGCCTATACTCAACCACAAAAGCTAGCTTGAGAGTTGAGGTTTGCACTACACTTATAAAGGCTATCTTTGCCATATCTCTAGCCAATGTGGGACTTCTAACATATGTCAAAATATACTACCGAAAACGTGCTTTCGGTAGTGTAATTCGGATAAAATACAGTACCGCTTCCAATAACATGAGGAGGCGGATCGAGAAATTATCAAAACTACACTTTTCTAGTGGTACATACTTTTTCTTCCATTAGAGGGAAACTGTAAAAGCTGTACATACTCAAGACAAATCTTCCCATGGATAAGGACGTGCCGTGGCACCTCAAAATCACATAAATGCACAACAAACAACCCATGAATTTGTCGTCGAATATTCATACATCATTGCTTATACGCTAGTTTTATGGTGTACAAGTGAAGTAAGTTGTGCTTCATAAACAGGACATTGCTTATTTTGACTTACTCCACAAGACACTTATTTTCACTTAGCAAAAGTCAAAATCAAACCAAACAAGAACTCTACTAATAATCTCATCTCATGTTGTATGAAAAAAGAAGCAACTAGCACATATATGACGCACGCTACTTACACAGCATATTTCAATTCTGAGTTCTGATGCATAATAATGCAAAAAGAAAGGAAAAAAAGTGTTTTTTCTTTTCTTTTAGGGTGATAAAGACACCAAAAATACACAAGTGTTACTGTAAAGTAGTTAAGTATAGATGTACAAACATGGAACCTGCCACTGTAGAATAACCGAGCCTTGTAATATTGGAAATAATAAACATAGCACAATAGGTATTTTTGCTTAGTGGCCTCCTGGGTTTCTGTTCCATGACAGATATGAGGGATCACCAAGTTGCCTACAAAGATAGAAAAATAGGTTAAAAATTAATAATAACAGTAAGTGACTGTTGAAGTGTAAGTGAATTTTAATCATCCAAATTAGTTAGGTAAGATTTCTTTTTTGTAAAAGTAAGTTTTCGTTACAACTTTTGTTAAGAGTTTTTACTGAGAAAAGCACTGAAACAAGCATTTCCTGAGATTTTCTTTTATTAGGAAAAACTAACATAACTATTATACTTTATAAGCAAGTCTTTTGATAAAAAAAAAGGTGCTTTAACAAACACAAGGACCTAAACTATTTCACAAAATCCAACACAAAGATGCAGGATAGAATCGGAGCTCAATCCTGTCAACGCATTTAAACCAAAGTTTTATATCACTAATCTCTAAATTATGTACTGAGATTCACACTAATGGGAGCTTTTAAAAAAGGTAAAAAAAAGGTATTGGTAATCTTATTTCAGAATCACTCAATAGACCACATACTTGAAATAAAATTTACTCGAATATTTAGATTCTAATCAAATTGACCAATATAATAAATGCCAATTTCAGGGTTAAAACTAGAGAATGGATTGAATTTTTAATTTTAAATGAGGCCTAATACTCCACCCAAGAATTTATGTTCCATGTCAAAATTTATGCAACAAAGGAATGCATTCAACACCAATCAATAAACATAATATAGAACTGCATGAATTTTCCTTGTTCAAAAGGATGAACTTTTATGGTCTAAACTCTAAAGCAATAGATGATATAAGTATATGTACCTTGGCTTGACAAAATATACAATAGTGAAAGCCAAAGACAAAAAGAAGCATAATCCTCCGACGGTGAGATAAGCAATTCCAAGGAAGTCATTCTTCCCACCTAGCCAGCTAGTAGTTGACAGAACGAGTTTTTTCTTGCCATTGAAACTGTAGGTGTTATAGTTATTTTGAAGTGTTACATTTATGATGTCCCCTGCATTCAGATCCACCTCTATCTTTCCATATAGCTTCCGAAAAGTTGGCAAGGCAGCGGTTCTCATCCAGACAATGAGATCCTCCTGCTCATTCAACTGTTCAATAAAATATTCAAAAGGTGAGCAAGTTGAAGAAAAAACATATGGGAAGTTATTGAAAATTTACGATGAAGAAGGTATTTGCAATATTGGAATAATTTTCCATGTCAAAAGTCATTTTTATATGTACAGTATGATTAATGGATTTAATTCATATACACTATCAGTGTAAAGTTTTTTTACACTGTCAATCAGTCATAATCTTTATATCATTAAAAATGTTTGACTGTAATCATAATGGCTTCTAAAGCCTCACATATGATTGGTTGTGATTTTTTACACTGGAAGTGTATCAAAATTAAACTCGCGAATAATACCAATAAAATAGGCAGTGTCACCGACACTTGTAATAAATTGAAAAAATGAATTAATTGAATGTAATCATGTGTGTCGGTGTCAGACACCAGACATGCCTTCAATCTAAAGTGTCGGTGCTATAGAGGTTAAAACATTAATAATATAATTTAACAAACAGTACCAGCAACAATAAAAAATATATTTTTTTTAACAAAAAAGATGTGAATGGGTACACAAAAGCTAAACTATTCATGACTGCACAAATCGAATGATCTATAATCATTTAGCTGAACCTTGTGAAGAAAGATAAGTATACATGAAGATAGAAATGTATTCATCAAAACAAGACATCATGTTACATGTAGGTACTTACTGGTATGGATTTATTAAGATGGGCACCACCAATTATAGAACTATTCTGGAAGTTTTTGGGGAAAACATCTTTTCCAAATTTATGCTCCCTATCACTCTTCCAGGAGATGCCTCTCTTGTTCACCGTCAATTTTGTTTTGTTGACGGAGAAGCTGTATGTGTCATTGAATAAACTCCAAGCTATGAGACCACACGGCACAATTGTCTTATTATTGGCAGATTCTTCAGGCTTACAAGTACTTGTTGAGCTCTCATCCTTGAGATTCCTCAATTGCTCATCACTTCGGCTTTTAACATACCTATATTATAGAAAATAACCGTGATTATAAGTATATAAAAAATCATGCATAATGAATCTATTATTACAAACAATATAAAGGGTGAAAATAGATTATGTCAGTCATACATTAAAATTATAAACCACTGCAAATTATAAGATGAATACATGGAAATGCAAAGAGAAATGGAGTCCAAAGAATGGTATAAGATAGGTTCCCAATGAAAGGTAAGGAGGGAGATTATTCATTATTCAGATTCATTTCAGATTCTTCACATTCAACTTCTTGTTCTTCCTCGTGTCCTTTTATCACTCCCCAAGTCCACAACTCCTTCCAGAGGCCAGTGGGACCTAGTGCTCCTGCACAGCACTTTTGATACATTTCCCTCCAGACCACATGTTCAACTCCACCAAACTAGTTGGCCTAAATGAATGTCATAAATTGAATTTTATACAATAAATCATTAAATACTAGTACTAAAAATAACTAAATCTAAGTTACTCTTTTCATCTTCCCAAGATTTTGAGATAAACTATATGCATTAAACTGTAATAACCAATTTTAAAAGAAAGTTGAAAAGTAAAAACAGCAATTTCTTGGCAGTCTTCCCTCCATATTGTCAAAAATTATTGAAGATCCTTCTTTCTAAAAATAACACCCTTTCCTTGACTTTGAAATGTCAAACTAAAAAAATATACAACAATGTGTGATGTGTGCCAAAGAAAGGTTATTGCATACCGGCGATGATTCTGGTAAAAGTTGTCCAGTTGATAGTATACATAAATAGGTGACTTCATGTGCTTGGTCACCTTTTCAACAGAACACAGATTAAGAAAGGATTATAAGATTGCCACAATGTGAACTTTATTGAATATGAATAATGGGACAGAGCTAAACTGGTGTCAAGGAGAATTACATTTAGTGTTGCGTGGCACGTTTTATTTGTTGTAGGATTCTGAATGTACGCTAGCTTGTTGGTAACATTTGGTAAGCACAATGAATCATACCTATAAACAATTTCGACGACCTGATAGATACAAGAAAGTGAAAGTAACACTCAGCATTACATGTAACTGTAAGCAAAAATCAATTTATTATAGCACTGAAGCTTACCTTTCTTGAAGCCATTAGGGAAGCAACACCAATAGGAATAAACACAACACTGACAAGCAAGAATGCTGAAATAACCTGTAGGAAGACACTTAAATTAAGTACAAATTACACCGCTACATAAATAAATAACGATTTGAAGATATGTTTAATTAGTCACATATATAATATTATAATCACGAGCAATGTTTTCAAAAGATATCAGGTAGTGTTACCGCTCGAGGAGTGAGAATAGGTTTACATGCAGGAAGCTCTTGCTGAGTAAACTTCGAATCTAGAAGATATTAAATATTCAGAAAAAACCCATGTCAGATCAGATTACTGTTAACACCCAAAATAAGAAATTAAACTGAAATTGCTTGTAAATCAGCACATACTATCCAATTTCATAGAACTTTCCATTTGGTCAATAAACAACTAATATGCACATCAAACAATTTTTAAAACAAATATAAATTACAAAATCAAATTAAAGTAAAAATGGAGTGGAAATTCGCTACATGAAGTGTTATACATATTAGGCCTTTCGGTAAGTTCAACAAAATCATGATGCCACCGTGATTTTCTTAAAACTCTAAAGTGTAGTTTTTGCCAAAATTGATGACACTATGCCGCTGTAATTCTGCCAAACTCACCGCGAATCTAAATATGCATGACATAGAACTACACAAACAAATGCTTCTATGTAAATATTATTATTCACTACATACACATGGAAACCATCACAGCATCAAAACAAACACACACTTCACAAAAGAAAGACATATATTCCATTAAAAATCAAAATTTTCAACAAATAAAAACAAATGGGTCAGTGAAAATTGAGTTCAGGGAAACAAACAAGTAAAGGGATCAGAAAGATAATTACACTTAGGTCGTTTGGTATTTCTTCTTGAGGCAGTGGAATCGGCAGATCCAGCAGCTGCTGCTGCGCTGGAAGACGCCATTCTCTGAATCGGAATCGGATTTTTCCGATCTTAGAAACCTTGGATTAGCGATGATAATGAGGATTGAGAATTGGAATTGAAACCCTAGAAAATGGAAATTGGGGGAAGTAGGTGTTAGAGTGTGTGATTGAAAGTGTTGACTTGAAATGGAAGGTGACAACTCCAAAGAGCTAAGATAAAACGCAATTTACCACTTACTTTGTGTTTGCTTTAGGACAAAAAACTTATAATTTTATTTTTTAAAATAGAATTAGTACACTGTAATATACAGTAGTTAGTATATATACTCTACTATCAAAGTGTGGATTTTGGTAATTTTCCATTTTGAGTCTAGTGGTGTGGTGGTGGACTTGCCAAAAAAACTAAGAGTATAGGGAGGAAAGTGAAAACAAATTCTTCACTAGCTTAAGTAAGCTGTATATTTGGTAATAATAAAATTAGGGGTGCTCGCGGTGCGGTTTGGTTTTGAGCATAAAAGTCATCCTAACCGTGAGATAAAAATGCATGCGGTTCGGTATGATTTTTAAAAAGTCATCCAAATCAAACCAAATCAATGCAGTTTGGATTGGTTCGGTTGGTGCGGTTTACACAATAACATCTATAATCTTGACAACAGAGTTCTTAAAATTGCTACTGTAGATTGCAAAAACTGGTGGGTCGCGCCTTTTCCATTTTTGATGTTATTTTATTGTTGTATTTCGGCTAAAAGGCTTGTCAGGGTTCTGCACTCTTGTCAGGCGAGCGTGTGCCTTAAAGGTTCTGCAACTTGTCAACAGGTATGTTCTGTTTAGGTGTTATCAAGGTTAGTATTTTTTGCTCTTTTTATCTCACAACCTCTTTCGTCGCTTTCATCCCATTAGTAGGGTTAGGAATTGCGGAGTAAAATTTTCCCTCCAACGAAATCGTAAGCGAATTTGAATTTTAAATTTGTCCACTATTTTATAGTAATTGTTCGCCTATAAATAGATGGAGTTGTGTAGTTAATTTGTATTCTAAACTCAATTAATCATCTGTGTCCTGTACTGAATAGCTTAATAGTTAAGTGATGGTTAAAGTATGCAAGAAATTCGATAGTGTTGCTGATGACAGGAATTTCTACGTCATTTTTAGTATTATTATTAGTAGTAAAATGACCAAGACAGGCCCAAATACGAAGGAAAACCTACAAAAGCAAGAAAAAACATCAAGACAGAGTCCAAGATGCAAAAAGACAAGAAAAAGCCCAAAAAGTGAAGAAATACAACATTCCATCGCAGCACGATGTGTGCTATCGTGCCACGATGAAAGCTCCTTGCACGCCAAGCAATCAGAAGAAATAAATCTTGAGAAAATCTTTCATCGCAGTACGATGCCCTACAACGCAGTACGATGATGTTACTTGGCGCCCAAGCTGATGAAATGCACAGGATCAGTTATAATTTTGAACTGAATCTTCACATCGCAGTACGATGGCCTTATCGTGCCGCGATGCCTTGCTGAGGCCCATTACGAAAACTATAAATAGAGCCTCTCATTCATTGTTTTATTCATTCAGAAATAGTAGAATACTTCTACTATAAGGAGAGGTTCAGAGGAGCTCTATTTGGCATAGTTTTCTCCCCTTACGGGAAAACTAACTCAGCAAGGTATGATTTCTTTAGGCTTTTGTATTTAGGTTATGATTTCTTGTAATTTAAATATGTAGTCTTTATAATTTATGCCTTAGGTTGTGGTGGAGAAGATGAACTCCCCTATGAATATTTGGAGTCTGTGATTGAGTCTAAGTTATAATAAATGATATTCAGTAATTATGTTTGTTATTTACTTTCGTGCACTTTAATAACGTATTCTCGTAATCTGGCCGGATAAGCGGGAGCGCCCATAGAATTGATATCAGGTTTTGACTTGGTATTAGTCCGGAACTCGTAGTAAATAATGCTAGGTGTATAGAGACGGTAACATCCTGAACTAGTCGTGAACTGAGCGGTTAGAGGAGGAATCATGCACTAGGTGTGATCTGAGCACTTAGAAGATGAACAGCCCGATACTAGGACCTAGAGGTTAATTGGTGAAGGTTATAATGCATGTTTATAAACAACTCACTTAGTAATTAAGGTATGTGACACATCGAGGTTAGGCTCTCGTAGGTACCTTAGTTGTTAATGTAGGGAAACTTTAATAGACATAGTGTAATAGTAAGGTATTACTACAACAAGGATAATTCACCGCCGAACATAATCTAAGTAACTATGTTATACACCGGTCATGCCAAATATGAAGAAGGGAGGGAGTCCAACCACCATACCTAGCCTGTATATTTCTTGAATCTATATTTATACATTCCGCATTTATATTTCTGCAAAGCATTATGCTATTTTTATAAAACTTTTTTCCAAATACCAAAGCGAATGCAAACTATCACAAACTTAAATAACGCTAGTAAAGCTGCGGCACGATCCCTGCGGATACGAACTCATTCTAGACACCTAGAGTGTGAATTATTACTCGACGACAGACTGGTGCACTTGCCAGACCGTAGTCAGTTGCTAAGATTCTTCCCAACAAAGAAACTGTTTGAATCCAGGTCTGTGTTCTAAGGTTGTGGAAGGTACATGCTTTCCTGAATCCTACTGAGACCAGTTCTATTGAGATGGTTATGGTTGATGAGAAGGTATCAATTTGGCTTTGCTTATTTTTTTGTTTTAAATTCAACAAACATGGTATCTGGTTTATACTGTTTTGACTAAATAATTTCTGTTGGATATTTGGTGTTGGCATCATTTTTGCAAAAGACAAATATACAAGCAAGATGTGCAAGATGTGCGATGTCATGTTCCAACATTTGGATACTTGTCCAGGTGATGTGTTTTCGCGCTGACTTGGCGCCTGTTCTATTTATGGAATCCACGCTATTCTTCTTGGAGTCCAAGGAATATATTTTTGTTTAGAATCTCGCATTGATTAATTTCCAGATCACGCTCATTTGCTAAAGGAAACGTGAGATATGATTCTGAAATACGTAAGGTGGATTTGTTGGTGAATGAAGCCCATGCAAGCTCACCTTATTTAAGCAAGAAGGCAAAACCTAATTTCTTTACTGAACTCGTCATATTCATAGAGTATTATTAGGGTTTTGAGTCTTGTTAATTGTGAGCCTTTCTTGTGTCTCTTTGATGCAAGTTTAGGACTTTGTTTTTATTGAGTTGTATTTTGTTAACTTCTCCAGAGCTTTGAAGCACATAGTTAGTTTTAGTCTTTGAAACAGTTTTTAAACCGCTATTATAAAGCATCAACACAGGGTCTGTGTTTTGAGTGGAAGTGAGATGGGATCTCTGCTCTAGGAGGTTCATAGGGTGAAGTCAAACAATAGTGTCTAGGCGATAAGTGTTAAACGGTGGAGTTTTGCTTTGAACTAGAACTATCATAGTGGATTTCCTTCCTGGATTGGTATCCCCCAGAGTAGGTTGTGTTACGCACCGAACTGGGTTAACAAACCTCTTGTGTTCTTTATTGCTTGTTAGTTATTTTTGTTTATGTCCACTGTCAGCATAATGCTTCAACATTGATCTCAACATCTCAAGTGTTGAAACATTCGATAGCACATCTGATAGCTGACGCGCCAGGAATTTCAATTGGCATCAGAGCAGGCACCCTAACATATTTGGGTGAGCTCCAGGAGAGTTATTTCTGGATCTATGGACATGGAAGGAGGATATGTTAGTAGACCACTGCTTTTGGATGGAACCAACTATGATTACTGGAAGTCGCGTATGGTGGCTTTTCTAAAATCTATGGATAGCCAAACTTGGAAAGCAGTTATCAAAGGTTGGGAACACCCTGTGATGAGGGGCACAACTGTATTAAAGCCAGAAGAGAACTGGACTAAGAAAGAAGATGAGTTGGCTCTTGGAAACAACAAAGCCTTGAATGCCTTATTTAATGGAGTGGACAAGAACATGTTCAGGCTGATAAAGAGATGCACTGTGGCAAAAGATGCTTGGGAAACTCTCAAGACAACTCATGAAGACACTTCCAAGGTAAAGATGTCAAAATTGCAACTTCTCACTACGAAGTTTGAGAATCTCAGGATGAAGGAATATGAATGTATTCATGCCTTTCACTTGAATATTCTTAATCTTGCTAATTCATTTGATTCACTTGGTGAAAAGATCCCTGAAGAAAAGCTTGTGAGAAAAATTCTTAGGTCTCTACCTAGAAAATTCGACATGAAAGTTACAGTCATTTAAGAAGCTCAAGATATCTCAAGCATGAAAGTGGATGAGCTTATTGGATCACTTCAAACCTTTGAATTATATATAAATGAAAGATCTGAAATGAAGAACAAAAGCATAACGTCTATCTCCAACACTGATGATTAGATTCAATGTGACATGGAGACGAATAAAGGAATTTCTAATGCTGTTGTAGATATTGGGAGGCAATTCAATAAGGTGTTGAAGATGATGGATAGGAAATCAAGATCAAATGTTGAGAATATGTCATTCAACATCAGTAAAAACATTGATGTTCAGAGGAAAAGTGAACTTGATGATGAATCTGCAAAGCATGTCACTGCTTTGACTGGAGTTCACGTATCAGATGTTGAATCTGATGATGACAATGGTGAAATGTCTTATGAGGACTTAATTGTAACTTACAAACAGCTGCTCACTAGTTATAATGAAGCCTGTATAGTTCTACAGAAACAGAAAAAGACAATTAGTCAACTTCTAGCTGAGAAAAACAGCCAATCTGACAAGTTATTAGAAGCACATAATGAAGTGACTCAATTAAATTCACAGATGGATGAGCTAAAGAAACGTGTCAGTCAACTAAATCGTGGCACTGACCTTCTTGAGAAGATGCTGGGAGAGGTTCCTACTGTTAGAGCTAAATCTATAGGCTATGATTACAAAGTGCTAAATAAAACTCAACAAAGTCAGAATACAAAGTTCAAGCCTGCTGAAGAAGTTTTTGATCCTTATACTGGAAACATGATGCCTCAACATCACATGCATCATTCTGTCACATCTCCTATACCTCAGTCAATGCAGCATCCCAAATCTCATGCTCATAGACACAAGAGAAGACCCAAATCATGGGTTTGCCATCATTGTCGTAGAAAAGGTCACATTAGACCTTACTGTTTCAAGTTGCATGGGTATCCCGAGTGGTATCAGGAAGCAAAACCTGAACCTGAAGTGATAAATGTCAAGAAGGAATGGAAACCCAAAGAGGGCTCCTCTGCTCTAATAACCAACGCAACTCTCATTACTACTGTTCCAGTAATTGCCGCCAAGAATAATAATAAAACTTCTATTGTGAAGAAAGGAACATCTATGCCGGTAAGTGAGTCTCCCTCTGCGTCAATGCATGTCCCTTTTGGTACTGAAACCATGTCACTAGTAAAATCTAAATCTGATGAAATTCTAGAACAACCTAGTTTGAATAATGAATGTTCCAATATGTCACTTACAAAGGTTGTTGATACTGTTATTGGTTCGCTCAAGGAAACTCTACATGAGTCAAATGTTGTGCCGGATGTCTCAACATCTGTGGCCTTGCCCTGGCTGACATCTGACTTGCTGTTACTATTCTGATTCTGGGCTCTTGCCCTGGATAATTTGTGCACCTTTGAGTGCTACGGTATGTATTGTTACTGGTACTCTGCACTCTACTATTTTCTGTTCTGGTACTATTATCTATGCATGGAGTTATTTGACCAAATTTTATGCCTAAAAAGGGGGAGTAGAATTCTGAGCTCTCTATATTTAAGCATGGTATGTTTAAGCATGCTCCAATATAGATAAAGTAGTAGTAGTCTGCATGCATACACTCAGGGGGAGAAGTACTTCTGCTATTTTATGAATGTGCCCCATGCTGTATTGAGGGGGAGTAGTATGTTCTCTGAAGAGTGGTATATGTTTTCTGTGATAACCCCAGGTTACTTTGAGGGGGAGTAGTACTATCTGCTGTGTGCTACATGTTATATGCGCAATGCGCTATATGATGTTGAAACATGTTGGTGATTCTTGCTTGTGTGTAGATGATCTCCTATCTTTTTCTATGACCTGCTAATAGGCTAATGTTGTGTTATATTTCCGTTGTGCATGCCTCTGGTACGCATAGCAGATACCTCACCTGACCCTTATCTACTACCTTTTAATTGAGGTACTCTTAAAGGTAGCTTTTCAAGGTGTGTTATTTTATCTTCACTTTGTGTGTTTATGTTGAGTTGAAGAAAAATATATGTGATGTGTAAGACCCAAAATTTCATTGTATAGTTGGTTTAAGGAATAGTAGGGTTTCGATGTGTTCATGAGGTGAAACATCGTGTAATTATAGGATTTTGCTGTAATTGAGTCTGTTTTGTGCTCGTGCACTGTAATTGTACAGACTTTTGTCTTGTAATCCTGTTTCTTGTATAAGAAGTTATTTGTGGTTTCAGAATAACGAGTTTTGGATTATTCTTGTTTTTGGAAAAACGAGTAGGATTTTACCCGCGGATGGAAAATCTTACTGCGTCTGTTTTAAGTGAGGTTTCGGATGGGAGTTTTATATATCTGCGTGATTGAGGTTATGTTCTGAGAATAATTTTCTAAGGTATGGAAGAAAATTACAGTCGTGGAAAAAGATTCGGCGATAAGTTTTGGAAATGTTAAACGTTAGACGTTCTTTCCGTAGGTTTTATGTTTTTGTGGTTTACGTTCGTCGCGTCGCGCGAGAGCTGAGTACGAGACTTGTTATGGATGAGTTGATGATATCTTGTGATTTCTCATAAAGCAATTGATCCAATGGCTAGGGTTTAAGCTTGGACTTTTGACTTTGATCCAATGGTGGATTGGCTATCAAGAGGCTTGACATAGTAAGGAGGTTTGATGACATTGTGGACTTAGTAAAATCACAAACTTCACTCCTTTTCTTTCTCTCTTTCACGTGAGAACTCCATTACTTTCTAACCTTCACTAAATTTTCCATTCTACACCATTTGTGTCCATTTCAAGCTTTGGAACTTAGAAGAAAGTTGTAGAGAATCTCTTTCTAAAGGTAACCCTCTCTTCTCATCTCTTAGGTTGGTAGACTTATAGAGTTTAGGGGTTTTTGGGTTTATGTTCTCATGAGGGTTTGTTAAGAAATGTTACTTTACATGGGTTTTGTTTCATGAATGTTGTTCATGAGGTTTAGAGAAGCATGTGTAGGCTTTGTTATTTTTGTTTTCCATGAGTTGGTGAAAATCTCATGAAAAAAGTTAGGGTTTTGGTTGGTTTATGTATTGATCAATAACATGTGGTTAAGTTGTAAGGTTTTGAAAAGAAAAGTTGTCTTTGAACCTTTGGGCAAAAGGGAAATGCGTTGTATGGTTTTGTTTTAGAAAATCCGATGAAAAATATTTTGTGGTTTATGAAAATATTTCCTAAGTGTTTTTGGGTAGTGTTGTTGGGGTCAAAGTGGTTTAAAACTCTTGTGACATGTGGTGTTGCTTTTTACTTTGAAAACATGTTTGAAAATGATTACCGGTCGGTTGAGGCCCGTAATAAAACTTGTGCTTGGGTTTGGTTTTGTTTTTGGAAATGAAAACCAAATAACTTGCACTCGAAGCAACCAACAAGCTTTCGGAAATGAATTGCTTGCTTATGAAAAGGGTTTGCTTTTGTGCCTTGAAAAAGTGTTGGGAACTAATAGAATCAAACTAGGCTTGGGTGGAAAAAAATGTGGTGTGAGTTGCTGTCTTTTGCTGTCATGACAGGTGAAACTCGCTGAGCGAGTGTTTACTCGCCAGGGCGAGTGTCACAGGTCATGACAACACGCCAGGGCGAGCTCCAGAGCGAGTAAGACCAGTCCTCACTGCCTTCACTCGCTACCAACTCGCCAGGGCGAGCTCTGGGACCTAAAATTTTGGATTCTGATTTCTAAACTTGGTTTTTAACTTTCTAATCCCTTTTTATTAATTTATGGAAGTGGTGGGGATTGGAAACGAGTTTTTCGGGTACTTGGAAAGTACGTAGCTTATAACGCAAGAAAACGGCCATTTTGCATTTCAAATTAATTAAGACTTTTGACAATTGTTTTGGGTCCTAAAAATAGTACAAATAACTCATGGGGGTTGATCAATACGGTAGTTTTTGGTATAGTATCCGAAAGAGTAGTTTTACCTTAGATAGCCTTTGGTTTTTGGGGTTTTAGAGTCCAATTCATTAAGGATTAATTGGATATGGTTTTGATTGAATACTTTGCTTGTTTTAGGAAGCGAGTAAGTGTTGTGTGATCGTGTGATAGTTGAGTGCTTGACGAGGTAAGGGCTCCACTTTATTTCCGTCTTTTAAAACGGTTACGACATGCTTTGTTTTGCTGTTTATGCATTTGCTGTGTGCTTGGCATGTTTGTACTTATGTATTCTCGTTGATGAGAACGTGGTTATAAATACGTGTGCAATTTACATATGATTAGGAAAATGTATGTAGGTTGTGATGGCTTGTGCATAGGCTTTAGGCTATGTGATTGTTTGCATGAGCATATATGAATGCGTGCGTCGGATAGGACTACGCGGGGATTTTGTCTGTGTGACTATCCTGTATATGCCAAAGAGAATATATGCCATGCATTTCATAGTTGCGTGCCTAGGTGTATGTCTGTGTGACTTTACCTACGTACCGGGCGTTTGACTGTGTGGCTTCGCCAAATCCTTCTGGATTTATATTGAGTTGGTGTTTGTCTGTGTGACTTCGCCTGGTGTTTGTCTGTGTGACTTCACCTGCCTTGTGTGGCTTTTTAGTGCGGGTACGTATATTTCTGTGTGGCTTTGCCTACCCCACGACTCTTCGAGGAGAGGTTAATTTTCCGGAAAATCATGCATGTGGCGAACCAGTGATCGGTTGTCACCCCCATTGTAGAAGTCTGCATTAGGATTGGTGATTTATTTATATAAACCCGTTGGTGGGAATTACTTTTGAGATTAAGAGCTTTCTCTTGTGTTTTGTGGAATTATTGTTATGTGTACATCTTTCGCACCGAATATATATATACATACTATATATTTTGTGGTGACCCTTTCTTTCATTTGCGGGCTCATCCCACCCAGATGATGGGTTAGGTCGTGGTGACGACGGTGGCTGTTCCAGGCCCCAGTGAGCGGTCGGAGCTTTAGCTTAGAGTAGTTAGACTATGCGCCGGTGTGTTTTGTGCACCGTGCTTTTTGGTTAGCATGGGATTCCTAACTTGTTTTGATACTTAGACTTGGATTGTAATTATTCAGGAATACACTTTGCTTGTCGAAGCACCTTATGGTAATGAGTTCTTTTGTATATTTGAATGCCGGCTCATTTAAAATCTTTTATGCGTAACTCTGATTGTGTACAAAAAAAAAAAAAAATAAATAATATAGTGCCTTTTCTGGCCTTTGAAAAATGGGTTGTTACATGATGTATCTCTCTGCTAGTATCTATATGGTCTCAGATTGTTTTAGCCAAAAATTTCGCCAAAGGGGGAGATTGTTGGATATTTGGTGTTGGCATCATTTTTGCAAAAGACAAATATACAAGCAAGATGTGCGATGTCATGTTCCAACATTTGGATACCTGTCCAGGTGATGTGTTTTCGCGCTGACTTGGCGCCTGTTCTATTTATGGAATCCACGTTATTCTTCTTGGAGTCCAAGGAATATATTTTTGTTCAGAATCTCGCATTGATTAATTTCCATATCACGCTCATTTGCTAAAGGAAACGTGAGATATGATTCTGAAATACGTAAGGTGGATTTGTTGGTGAATGAAGCCCATGCAAGCTCACCTTATTAAAGCAAGAAGGCAAAACCTAATTTCTTTACTGAAGCCGTCATATTCATAGAGTATTATTAGGGTTTTGAGTCTTGTTAATTGTGAGCCTTTCTTGTGTCTCTTTGATGCAAGTTTAGGACTTTGTTTTTATTGAGTTGTATTTTGTTAACTTCTCCAAAGCTTTGAAGCACGGAGTTAGTTTTAGTCTTTGAAACTGTTTTCAAACCGCTATTATAAAGCATCAACACAGGGTCTGTGTTTTGAGTGGAAGTGAGATGGGATCTCTGCTCTAGGAGGTTCCTAGGGTGAAGTCAAACAATAGTGTATAGGCGATAAGTGTTAAACGGTGGAGTTTTGCTTTGAACTAGAACTATCATAGTGGATTCCTTCCTGGATTGGTATCCCCAGAGTAGGTTGTGTTACGCACCGAACTGGGTTAACAAACCTCTTGTGTTCTTTATTGCTTATTAGTTATTTTTGTTTATGTCCACTGTCAGCATAATGCTTCAACATTGATCTCAACATCTCAAGTGTTGAAACATTCGATACACATCTGATAGCTGACGCGCCAGGAATTTCAATTTCCTTTTCGAAATGCAAGGTGGGAAGATCCATGCTTCCATTAGGAAGCAATTGTTGTACATGTTTGAGTCTAAGATTGAGGAAGGGGAGGTCTACCAAATGTCTTACTTTTCTGTGTTGCCTCAAGTTGGTGTATACAGAACAACCCTTCATCCATACAAGCTGATATTCCAGATCAAAACAAAGGTGCAGCATGTGAAGACTTATGATATCAAGTTTGGCTGAAGTTTGTAGTCATAGCCATGATTATGAATTTTTAGTGGGTTAGTGTTATTTTCCCTGGTGTATTGGTGTTTGCATTGTACTTTTGCACTTAATTTGTTTTTCATTCACTGTGAGCTCTAAAAAATATCCCTTTGCAGATGTGATTGGCCTAATGACTGGTATTTCTCCTGAAAGGGAATATGTTCGCGACGGTAAGATAACCAAGATGGTTGTGATTGAGCTGACTGATGCTAGGTAACTATTCTAATTAATTTTTGTGATGCATCTTACTACTGTTATGTACTGTTTAATTTAATAATTTATTTATCACGCTTCATTTTCTGAAAGTTTGTATTTGTTCTATAATTTTGTGGTTTTACATAGTGGGAAATGTGATTGCGCTCTGTTCGATGACTATGTTGGTGAGCTTAATAAGAAGATGGGCAAAGTTGGAGAAGGACTCCATGTTGTTGTGGTCCAGTTTGCCAAAGTTAAGATATTTAGAGGTGGAAACTTTGAGTTGTTTGTTATGTAGTAATATATGTTTATGATTATTAATTTTATTTTTTATTTGTAGACAAAGCATCTATTCAAAATGTTATCAACACTACTAGGATTTTCATTAATCCTGACATTCCTGAGGCTCATCAGTTCAAGGATAGGTTTGTAATATAGTTGGAGTTTATAATTGACTTATATTTTAAAATTTGATGTTTAGTTTTTCTTTGGATTGTTTGTTTTAAATATAGTAATCATTCCTTTATTCCAGCATTGTTGTTCATGGGATTGAGCTAGATTCTAATGTACCTGTGATTGGTGGAGGAGCTAAGCACTATGCCAAAAAAGGCTTTAGACAACGCTTTTTTTGGCCTTAGACAACGTTTATAAGCGCTGTCTATTCTGGCGTTGTTAAAAGTATAGACATCGCTTAATAATTAGGTAAAAGTGCTGTCTAATGTCATCTTTAGACAACGCTTTTTAGTTAAAGCGCTATTATATGCCACTATTAGACAACGCTTTCTACTTATAAGCGATGTCTTATGTTACGTTTAGACAACGCTTTCTACTTCCACGCGTTGTCTTATGTTATGTTTAGAGAGTGCTTTCTACTTCTACGCGTTGTCTTAGGTTATGTTTAGACAACAATCTCATCTTATAAGCGTTGTTTTATGCTAGCTTTAGAAAGCGCTTATTATTTTATAAGCATTGTTGCTCTTAATTAGCACTTTTATTGTTTCTTTACTCCAATATTCAACTTTTCTCTTTAGAATTTGATATCATAATTGCAGAGCATTGAATTATAAAGAACATGAAATTTAATAATATATAAAAGCTTCAAAATATCTAAAATTTGCATAAAATTGACACATAAGATAAAATTTGCAAAAAATTGATAATATCAAGATCTAATACTAAGTTCAAAACTACATATCTAAACAAAAATTACACAATGATCCTGTCCTGCAAAAATATGATTCATGACTATAATATTTGAGATGAAAGAGTGTGTATGTTATATATAGGCCATATACTATTTGCTGAAGATCGAACTTGATATTCAATTACTTTAACAATGTCTTCTATAACTCGTGCTCATTCACATGTGCCCTGCATATAAGAAAACAAAGCTTTAATCGACCATCAACATGTCATAAAACAAGTGTCAATTTAGTAAATAATTCCCGGTTACAGAGGGTTAACACCAGAAATAAATAAATAATCACCTTTGACAAAAACCAGGATTGGAATAAAACTTACAAGCATGATGCTCCTTGGATATTGAAAGCTTTAATCCTGATTTGGCTGAGAAAACTGCATTCATACAATACAACTAACTCACTAACTTTAACTTATAGGACTTCAATATTTCCTATACAATTCTTACAAACAGGAGGAAATTCAAAAACAAGTGTCAATTTTGTAATTAAAACATACAATTGTTCACTATGTAAGTCTTCTATCTCATTGTTAACATTCAAAATGAACATAAATTTTATCAAATAAAAACTGAAAGTGAAAAGGGGCAATTTTGAGGACAAAATTATTAGTTATAGGTCTTTTCGGCCCCTATTCAGTATTGTCGATCGGCCCTATTCAATGATGTAAAATGTAAAATGAAAACTAAAAGTAAAAAAGGGCCAATTTTGAGGACAAAAGTTATAAATCTTTATAATACATCATACATAAAATGGAATTTCCCACCACCAAAGTAATCAGTACATCATCATATATCTAAAAACCATAACAGATTTTCCAATTCAATCAATGTTAAAAAGAAAGAAAAAAAAACACAAACATACCTTTCCTTTGTTAAAGACAAAGCTCCATTCCACGACATTAAAATACAGATACTATGTAACATCAATATAAATGAGAACCCTTACTAACAAGCCATTAGCCAAAATTAACTAGCCACCAAAAATAAATAAAAAATCAAATTGGGAATCATATCATGTGATGAAAATATCATATGTATCAGTAATGGAGTGAAAGAATTAAAAACAAGTAAACGGTAAATGAATAAATAAATAACCTCAGGGTTCATATAAACATTATACCCTTTGCTACACCTACCCTGAATTTCTTCCAAAGCTGGCTCATCAAACATATAAATCAAATCATCATTACTTTTAGAGTTAAATAATAATAAAAACAAAAAAAAAAGTTAATAAACTAAAATAAATAAAAAGACAATATTAAGATTGAGCGAGGTGGATTCTCGTTCTCTTTCGTAATAGTCATTTCTATCCGTGTTAAAAACTTAAGGAAGAACTTGATGTATGAATCGATTGATAACAGTAATAATAAGAGAATGGTAAAATAAAAATTGAAGTGTGTGGTGATTTACTATAAATTCTAGTCATAAATAATGCCAGCATAAAAACCTTTCAACCATTTACAACAATTTATTTACCAGGATAACTATACTGAAAATACTTCTGCAACACAACCCTATTAGTTCCTATAGTTTTGGGCAACCCCTGAACCATTATTATTGTGAATATAGCACTAGAATTTGCAATGCGATCACTCAAATTATGATATTTGAATGACACACAAAATCACTTTAAACCAAAAAATATGTGTTAGGAACTAAAAAAGCCATCTGATATTTGAGTTAAGGATACTGACCTTGTCCATGTCCTGAAATATTTCCTATCCTACTTTTAATGTTCTTCCAACCAAGTTCAGCCAAGCTATTCATATCATCACTCTTCTCACCCCCAAAATGTGTCTGTGTACATAAAGTGCATAAAAAAAAATTAAGACGGGTTGGGGTTTTCATATAAAATTTGAGCAAAGTAAGAAGTTTAAACAACATCAAGATATGGAATCCACCTCAAATATGTTTAATATCATATTTTTCATGATTAAAAGGTTAGGGTTTTGAAATTAATTTAATTTTTTCTAAAGCTAGATCTAAGAAAATTAAATGAAGGAAGAAGGTTCACCGTTGAAGAAAGGAACACCAAGCTGAAGCTACAGTTCAGGCGTGGTGGCTGTCAAAAACATTGTGCGGAATTTTTTTTTCCTACATCAATTCCCTTATTGAGCAATTCCTTCTTCGATTCGCTCATAAATCGTCAATCAGAAAGAATGCACATAAGAGAAACCCATCCTATTGTAAGGGTGAGGATGAAGAGATATAGAGTGAGGTTCACCTTTCTATTGAGGGAGTGATGAAAGAAGAGATAAGAGGGGCTACTGGTGGCCGATGGAGGAAGACCATTGAATGGACGTTCGATCGCAGAAAAGGGATTGGTAAGGAAGAAGTCGATGAAGGGTTTTGTGTGAGTCTGCGTGATTCAACATAGAAATAGGAAAAGTTTGTTTTTTTATTTTCTTGAACAGAAATATAGGAACTTAATTTTTAATTTTAATTTAATAGAACATAGATACATAGCGCTTTATGTTATTTTCGGGCGCTATCTAAAGTTATACCTATAAAAGCGCTTTTTCCAATTTACAAGCGCTCTCTAAAGCTATAATTTAGATAGCATTTCTTCTTTTAAGCGCTGTCTAAGGTGAAATCTAGATTATTTTAGAGTTAATACTAATTTATTGTATCCTATGAAAGCGCGTTTAAACATGAAATTCTTTTCTCTGGAAGGACAGATGTCTTACACGATGTCTGGGACAACTGTGTATTTGAGCAGATGTCTCAGACAACTGGTTAGACAATTGGTCGATAGGATCAATATATATAACTTTGCAGAATTGTAAAGGAATGCAGTAAACGACACAATTGTTTGTTAACCCAGTTCAATGTAAAAGCACCTACTCTGGGGGACATCAATCCAGGAAAGGAAATTCACTAACAATAGTTCTTAGTTTCCCGGTCTTATTTGAATAACACATTTATTCAAAGCCTACTACTAATGTAACATCCCAAATTTAATTAATAGAAGAATATTAATTAATATGAGGATTATTGGAAACTAATTGGAATAAGTGAGTAGAATTTGACACACTATGTCTAGTAAGGCCCATATTTTTTTAAGCAAAAGATTAGGGAAAGACTAGTGGGACCCACGTTTTTCTTTATTAATACATGACTTGTGGGAAAATCACTCATTTCATTCAATTTTCCACTTCCTAAAGTGATAAGTCAGGAAACCATCTCCCTCTTGCTCTCATTCTTTCACGCAAACAACATAACTCCTTCCCCCATGGATGAAGCTCCAAGAACACAACCCAATCTTAAATCCCACATGCAATTAAAGACTTCCATTACATCAACAGTTTTAGAACCCCAACTAGGATTTGTTTTTCCATCCTCACCCCTTGTTGGCCGTGGATCAAATCCAAACAACCCATGGATTTAATTCTTCAAATCTGTGGATGCATGTGCAAGAGGCTGCAAAAATGGAAGTTTCTAAGTGTTGGGAACCAAGGTAATGTAAGGAATTCATCATCTCTTTCCTTTCTATTGCTATCTTGACCAAAAACCCTTTTTGTTACTTTCATCTCAAATCCTAAAACTATTCTTGTGATTATTGCATGTCCATTATTTCCAATGAGACTATGGAGGGTTACAAGAACAGTACCTCTGCTGTTGTATGCGGTTTGTGGGAGAGAAGCAACAGGAGCTGTGTTGTTGTCGTCGCTGTACTGCGTAACTCGCCCGGCGAGCAGCTACTCGCTGTAGCGAGTACAGCAGAAATCCCAGACCTGCTGTTTAGTTTGTATTCCCCCTACTATAGCCTTTCCAAACACTTGGTAAGTCATTACAAACTCCTATTGTTCCCTTCTCAGTTTCTGTGATGGTAGTCTCATTTTCTTGATCTTAGTTAGCTCATAATTCCATTCTTTTCTCTTTTGCTCAAGCACACAAATGGGGTTTTCAAGTGAGTTTTGGACAGAGATCTTCATGATTGTAGCTGAGCTTTGATGCAGAGTTAAAGCTTCTTTACAGGTGGGTTCTTTAGGATAGTTTAGTTAGTTTCCCCAATTATGAATTTTGCATGTTAACTTAGGAAGAATTTAGGAAAAGTTGTGTGAGGGGAATTAATCCCAAATTTCCCTCCATTTTGTTTCATATTATGTATGTTATCTTGCTGCACTGGTTAAAAATGAGGATTTTAGGTGTTTTTTTGATAAAATAGTGAATTTTGCAAAACAGGGCATTTTCTGCATGAACTCGCCGTAGCGAGTAGCTGGCGAGTATTCATGGCGAGCTGGGTTCTGGGCTGATGAAACTCGCCATGGCGAGCTATTGCTCGCCACAGCGAGTTGATTTAGGTCAGGACCTATAACCTCGCCATGGCGAGCTGGTGACTCGCCACAGCGAGCTTGTACAGAACCTGTCTACATTTTCTACTTCTCTAATGAACTTCACACACCCGTTTTATATCCTTATCAGAGCCAGATAGTTTGCAGTAATATAATTAATATAATGTCGAACAGAATGTTAATCACAGATAATTGTTAGGGCATAACTTAGAATACTGTTAGGTTTGTATGCTCCCCGGGTTTTGGGAATTTATGGTAGTAATAACTAAATTAGCATCAGTCAATTATGAGCGATCTGTGATGTCGCGCTATGGACTCCCAATGGGATAATCCATTAGGATAAGTTATTTTGAGCTGCATGCCGTGACCGAATCGGTTGACGGATATGGAAGGCCTCTGAGACATGCTCACCTCAGAGTGTCCTTGTGTATAAAATGAACAAGAGTTTACTAATTTGTGATACACCTTTATATTATGCCATTTATGTCATGTTAGTTTTGCTAGTATGTACGACTGATTTAGGTGCCCCCGGTGTAGTCACCTCTAGGAGGGTAGTAGGACTCACTGAGGCTTAGTAGTCTCATCCCACTCCAAATCAATTTTTTTAGGTAGACAGGTTAACTGGAGCAAGGACCAGGATGGAGCTGATGATTGGAGCTGAGCTTGGATCATCGCATTAGACGATTTAGTCTTCCCTTGTTTTAGTTTATCTGTATACTTGGAATGCTATTCTATTTCCGCTGTATTATTGATGTTCATCAACTGTTGTAAAGAATTATTTGTAATTCATTGTTTTATCTCGTTAAATTTAAGGTACTCAGATTCAATTATTTATGTCTTGACTAAATATTCTAGATATTTTAGTTGGGGCGTTATAATTGGTATCAGAGCAGGTCGATCCAGTATCGGACATTGCCATGAGTCATTCCAATCCTTTCCTAAGTAATACAGACCCTTTGGATCTGAACTGTTTACGCTGAAACCATCGCGTGCTGAGCCTGATCAACTCAGTATTGTGTATGGTAGGCAGAGTATTATGGTTTAGAACTGAAGTGGACTCTAAAATTCCAGCGTTAAATCCGTAGAGAAGCTACAATCGAGGAGCAGTCGTCGAAGAAAATTCTTATAAGTAGATATTGGAACGTGGCAGAAGGTGCCACAGGAATAAGTTGGTGAAAAACAAGTGATGAATTGCAAGTGCATCTTTATACTGGAATGTGTAGAGCATAACAGTATTCCACTAACACTGTGTGTCAGCTAAACTTCCCAAGCCCAGAATCAACCTCACCCTTATTGGATGAACCACAGAATTATTCTTCCACACTCTGTCTAACTCGCTTAGCGAGCAAGTGCTCGCTGCAGCGAGCTTAGCAAGCTGTTGCTATTGCTTGATACTACCTTGTTCTCTGTACGGACATTCTAATGATGTACAGTTTCTAGCCCAACCTTATGTTTTCCCATCAATCCACCTTTTAGGGTTTTAGTATGAAAACACTAAGTGATCTGGTACGCATATTGAAGAAGTGTTCACGGAGGTAATATTAGAATTAGAACACAAGCATTTCCCAAATTTCTCCACACCACAACATTACCTTACCATATGGATGCCCTCAGCGGAGTGACAACAATCGTACCATATCATTAGGGAATGAACTTTAGTCGTAGAACAATCAGGACTTTCAGGATAAAACAACACCAGTCATTGGCAATGAATCCCCAAAACCCTTAGCAACTAGACATTGGATAGATTAACAGTTAGGAAATTCCTTCGACCACACCAGTCCTTAACAACTAATCCGATAAGCTTTTTAGAGGCCCAGACAATGATGAGCCTAAACAGTTAGAAATTACTTAAGTCAGTTCGGAAAGCATCAACGCAAAATAGTTGGGATCAAACTAGTAGTAAAAACTTAGTCTGCCTCATAGTTAGTACCCGACCTTCAGACAGACACATTGTGTATGACCATTTAGTTACCATAAGTTGCCAACTCAGCGTTACTAGTCAATTAACTAATTTTATAAGGATAATTGAACCAGAACACTTATGTTTAGCATCCCCTTTACCATAAGCCTTTGAGCTAATATTTTAATACTAACTTTAGAAACCAAACATTGATTAGATTAACAGTAGAACTCGCTTGCAACATCAGCAGACATCAGGGCTAGTTATAGAACAATATCGTCAAATAATTAGAAGCCAATAATAGAGCCTTGGTACATGAGTAAAGACCTTGCCTCACATCCAAACTGAATTCTTCCTTAGCAACACCGTCATCCGAATAGGTTTGTTAAAGACCGTTAAATTAAGTATCCAAAAACTAGCAACCTAACACATCTGATCTTATCTCGTTAAGAATAGGGAACCTCAACACCTATGTCTTGATATTTTCTTATCGCAAAACCTATTAAGTGAACACATAAGATAACTACCTTTAGATGTCAGTAAATAGGACCAGCCCATCATTGTATACCAATAGTCGCACTAGACCTTGTAGATTAAGTTTTAACTAGTGTAACAGTTAAGAAATTACCGTTAGCACAGTCAGTCGCCAAAGTCATTCCGTAGTTGCATTGCCATTAGATGACTGATAGACCGGAAACTCAGTTCCGTGATTAGGTGGACCACTCAATGTACAAATTCATATATCTGAACCAGTTAGTTGAAGAATCAGTAGGATTAGTCAACCGTCCGTTAAGAGTTACCGTTCAGTCATTACTAGACTAGTAATTCCGTACTAGGGACTAATTAGCAACCCGGTTTGAAAAATAATATTGATCAACCTTATTTTAGTACTACCTTAATGCCACCCAGTTAGAATGCCATCTAGGGGATTAGTATAAGATGCCATAGGTGTAGAACCAACATTACAGTACGAAATTAACCGTAAGACAGACGGTAGAAGGCACAACTTGTTAGGATTAACCAACGGGGGACTGTACCAGTAGCACCAATTCCTGGACCACTCCCTTAGGTATATGTGCCAATTATCCAGACTTAAGTGACCAAGTTATACCTTAGAATTAGCCATCGACACACCTCGGTGAATTCAGATCTTTCCACTAGGAGATAGTTAGAAATCGGTTAGACATACCGGTGAGAAATCGTCAGTAAGAAACTTGAGTGATAATCTAGTTGTCCTAACCTGAGAGCCCTGGCAGCAGAAATAGAGATGTGGAACATTAGTCTGAACCCAATAGGAGGTCAATCTCCAATCACCTTTCGTTCGTTTTGGATCCTCTTTCAGCCAGATCGTTGGATCGAACAATGTTAAATTCTACGTTCATAAGTCTAGGAACATCACGTATGGGTGTACCCTCTGACTTGTCTGAGTATGCCTCAGGTGAGTAAAATCTTCTCGCATTCTAAATACTTGGTTCGTCATGTGCTAAGCACAAATTCAATTCTTACGCGACTTTCCAAGTTCATCGAGTCAGCTACAACCTTACAAATAGAAACCGTTCGTGTAACATCAAACATGTGGGGAACCTGGTTATCTTATCCTAAGTTTCATACAGTAGTTACCAGTGAAGGACTTTAAACAAGATGGACCTTTGACCTGGAGATACAATCTGAACCTGAATGCATCTTCATGTTAAATGCACAACTCGATCATCGTGTCGAACCAGAATGGATTAAAATTGTAGGTGGGATTTTATCGGATAACTATAAGTTCGTCTGCGGATGAGTCCAACTCGTTGGCAGAGGAACCAGTAGTGTTTAGACAATTTACCACTCGTTTTATATTTCGATCGATTCCGGAGTATTTATACAACACGTGATATAGAGGTACATATAACATGTCAAGCATAGTGGTGTTCAGAAAGGAGAACGACAACATGATTGAGAGAATTTGGATATGACAATATCAATACCAGGCCAGATACCGACCCTCTAAACCAGTTAGAACTGGAACTAATTCCATTGAGAATGGAAGAAGTGTAATGGTAGTAAGAAGTTGAATCAGAGTGCGCATCACTGGAACTTTGAGAATGTAAGAATAACCTTCAGCCCGTAACCTTAAGAGAGGAAAGTTTTATTCCAAGGGATTGTATGTTGACCGGAGAAAGGTAAAGTGTGGAATTGGACGCGAATATAAACGATCTACCCTGTTGTAGTACAAAGGAGTCTTGAATTTCGAGGACGAAATTCTTTAAGGGGGGTAGATTGTAACATCCCAAATTTAATTAATAGAAGAATATTAATTAATATGAGGATTATTGGAAACTAATTGGAATAAGTGAGTAGAATTTGACACACTATGTCTAGTAAGGCCCATATTTTTTTAAGCAAAAGATTAGGGAAAGACTAGTGGGACCCACGTTTTTCTTTATTAATACATGACTTGTGGGAAAATCACTCATTTCATTCAATTTTCCACTTCCTAAAGTGATAAGTCAGGAAACCATCTCCCTCTTGCTCTCATTCTTTCACGCAAACAACATAACTCCTTCCCCCATGGATGAAGCTCCAAGAACACAACCCAATCTTAAATCCCACATGCAATTAAAGACTTCCATTACATCAACAGTTTTAGAACCCCAACTAGGATTTGTTTTTCCATCCTCACCCCTTGTTGGCCGTGGATCAAATCCAAACAACCCATGGATTTAATTCTTCAAATCTGTGGATGCATGTGCAAGAGGCTGCAAAAATGGAAGTTTCTAAGTGTTGGGAACCAAGGTAATGTAAGGAATTCATCATCTCTTTCCTTTCTATTGCTATCTTGACCAAAAACCCTTTTTGTTACTTTCATCTCAAATCCTAAAACTATTCTTGTGATTATTGCATGTCCATTATTTCCAATGAGACTATGGAGGGTTACAAGAACAGTACCTCTGCTGTTGTATGCGGTTTGTGGGAGAGAAGCAACAGGAGCTGTGTTGTTGTCGTCGCTGTACTGCGTAACTCGCCCGGCGAGCAGCTACTCGCTGTAGCGAGTACAGCAGAAATCCCAGACCTGCTGTTTAGTTTGTATTCCCCCTACTATAGCCTTTCCAAACACTTGGTAAGTCATTACAAACTCCTATTGTTCCCTTCTCAGTTTCTGTGATGGTAGTCTCATTTTCTTGATCTTAGTTAGCTCATAATTCCATTCTTTTCTCTTTTGCTCAAGCACACAAATGGGGTTTTCAAGTGAGTTTTGGACAGAGATCTTCATGATTGTAGCTGAGCTTTGATGCAGAGTTAAAGCTTCTTTACAGGTGGGTTCTTTAGGATAGTTTAGTTAGTTTCCCCAATTATGAATTTTGCATGTTAACTTAGGAAGAATTTAGGAAAAGTTGTGTGAGGGGAATTAATCCCAAATTTCCCTCCATTTTGTTTCATATTATGTATGTTATCTTGCTGCACTGGTTAAAAATGAGGATTTTAGGTGTTTTTTTGATAAAATAGTGAATTTTGCAAAACAGGGCATTTTCTGCATGAACTCGCCGTAGCGAGTAGCTGGCGAGTATTCATGGCGAGCTGGGTTCTGGGCTGATGAAACTCGCCATGGCGAGCTATTGCTCGCCACAGCGAGTTGATTTAGGTCAGGACCTATAACCTCGCCATGGCGAGCTGGTGACTCGCCACAGCGAGCTTGTACAGAACCTGTCTACATTTTCTACTTCTCTAATGAACTTCACACACCCGTTTTATATCCTTATCAGAGCCAGATAGTTTGCAGTAATATAATTAATATAATGTCGAACAGAATGTTAATCACAGATAATTGTTAGGGCATAACTTAGAATACTGTTAGGTTTGTATGCTCCCCGGGTTTTGGGAATTTATGGTAGTAATAACTAAATTAGCATCAGTCAATTATGAGCGATCTGTGATGTCGCGCTATGGACTCCCAATGGGATAATCCATTAGGATAAGTTATTTTGAGCTGCATGCCGTGACCGAATCGGTTGACGGATATGGAAGGCCTCTGAGACATGCTCACCTCAGAGTGTCCTTGTGTATAAAATGAACAAGAGTTTACTAATTTGTGATACACCTTTATATTATGCCATTTATGTCATGTTAGTTTTGCTAGTATGTACGACTGATTTAGGTGCCCCCGGTGTAGTCACCTCTAGGAGGGTAGTAGGACTCACTGAGGCTTAGTAGTCTCATCCCACTCCAAATCAATTTTTTTAGGTAGACAGGTTAACTGGAGCAAGGACCAGGATGGAGCTGATGATTGAAGCTGAGCTTGGATCATCGCATTAGACGATTTAGTCTTCCCTTGTTTTAGTTTATCTGTATACTTGGAATGCTATTCTATTTCCGCTGTATTATTGATGTTCATCAACTGTTGTAAAGAATTATTTGTAATTCATTGTTTTATCTCGTTAAATTTAAGGTACTCAGATTCAATTATTTATGTCTTGACTAAATATTCTAGATATTTTAGTTGGGGCGTTATAACTAAAACTATCTGATGACTTTCTACCTAAGAGGCTACTCCCCCTAGATATGAGAACCCACTCACCTTCCTCTAATCGAGATCCTTCTTCTTTGTCGTTCTTTGTCGTTTAACAATATTGTTGAATATAAATTCAACAATTATACCTTACTCTAAACCTTAGCCCCTAAGACTTAAAGAAAGAACAAACTTGTGCAAATACACAAGTAATCAAGGTTGGAAAACAACTCCAATCCTTAACATGGTTGAATGCAAATTCAACCGACTCAAACCAACCACTATGTGTTAATTAACATAGGGTGGTGACTCGAGCTAAACCCTAAGTTTATATGTGATCTTCAATCCTTGCTCTCGTACTTGAAAACGTAGTCTTGAGTCTTATTATATAGGGATGCAGCTCCTGAGATATGCTTGAGTTTTATTTGCATCATGATAGGATTTTTGTAACAAACTTTATAAGATTAAATCCTTTAAGAGTTAGTTATAATAAGATTTGTTTTAAATCTTCCAAACAAATCTCAACTAACTATACTCATAGATATGATTTGTTTTTAACCATATAATTAAATTTGATCTTATCTAATTATTCCAAACAAATCTCAACTAACTCAACTAGAAGATAAGTTGTTTTTAAATCTTCAAGAGTTAGTTGTGATCTCAAATCATATCTACCACAAAGGATTAATAACAAACTTTGTTGTTAATCATAATCACAGCTGGTACTTGAAGATTCGCGCCTTTATGCATATATGAAGGATACACGCGCTAATGGATAAGCATTATCTTCAAAGCTGTAACTGGGTCAAGATGTCCTACCCGCATGTCTTAGGACATCTTGTTCGACATGTTGCTTCAACATGCTCTGAACCCAGTGACAAGATGTCTAGGACATCTTGTTCAACATGTTGCATCTGCACATCTTCAATATGCACAAGTGGTTTAGACTTAATTACTTTAGCATTGGTGCTTCAGTTAAGTCACTCTGACCAAGTTGTTTTAGCCTTATGATGCAGCCAATCTCAGAAGAACTACAATCTCCCCCTTTGGCAAATTATGGCTAAAACAACCACAAACCACTTTGTTGAGTGTGCACTCTTCAGTCTTCAATCTTCAAATTCTTCAATCTTCAAATTGATCTTTGTTGATGCAATCTTCTGTTCTGAGATCTTTAGGTCTTCAATGACTTTGATCTTCAGAATCTTGTGTGTCTTCAATATTCAAGACATCTTTTAATCTTGAATGTGTGATGAACCTAATCTAGTATGAGACAATCTTAGTCTTGTCTTCATATGATCCATTACAATGAATTTTCTAAGTCTAGAGATGAGATACCTAGTGACTTAGTGAACCAAAGTCTTGAGTTGCAGTGGAAAGTTCTTAATCAGAGTGATCAAGACTTACTAGACTTTTTTGAGGTTCAATTTTAGCACTTTAATTATGCTCTGGACACACCTTATTAAGCATAGCCTTTAGTTTTTAATTTTTTCTAAAGCTTGCCATATACATCCGTAAGCAAGAGAATGATTCTTCTTGCCAAAGAGCTGTTCTTAGCATCAATTATTTCACCCCCTTTTGACCATAATTTGTCAAAGGTTGAAAGGAAAATATTCATTGATTTAAAGAGAACGAACAACTTACAAAAGTGCACTAGCATAAGTGCTGGATGTCAAAGCCTCCAATGTCTAGGACATTTGGTAGGCCACAATACTTACAAGAAGTAGAACAAAACTAAAAGGAAAAATACATCAGTACTTATTTTCCTCAATTACCCAGTTGTTGTTCTTCAAACTTCTTCTTCTTCTTGCTCAGCCTCAGCTTGAGCATCTCCAACTTCATCTTCACCTTCACCTTCCTCCATGATGGACCTGATAAGATTGTCCACATGAGTCTTCCTTGCTGTGCTGGTCTTGATGGTTTCTTCCAAGGTCTTTGAGATTTGCCTTAGTTCAGCCAGAACATCATTCTTGTTTGCTCTAGGCATGGAGCTTGATGCTTCAGCAATCTCCTTCATCTTTGGGAACACAATGTCTGGGACATGTGTACCAACAAAGAGTTTGTAGTCAAAACTCAGAACTTGGGGCTTCTTGGTTGGATCTTCATCAGGGTACAGGATAACTGGGTATTGCCTTAAGATCTTTCCAGTTATTAGGCAGGGAAAGGCAATGGGCAGCTTTACTGCATATGTTTCAGCATGCTTCATGGTCTGATTGAAAACATGATCACCAAAGTTGATCTTCTTCTTGGTCCCTATGAGATAGATCATCTTTGCCAGCATTGGAGTGATCCCAGAATCATGGCTGGTTGGTGCCCAGTTTGCTGCACCAATCCTATTGAGGATATCATATTTGACACTAAGAGTGCCTGTAGATAATAACCCTTTCTTAGGCCATTCACTTACTTGGCCTCCAATTATCTCCTTGGTTATCTCTTGCAGGAGGTCAGCTTCGTCAGTTTCAGTCAATGGATTTCTTCCAAGATATTCATTGATGGTTGTAGGAGAGAACTTTACATCCTTTCCTCTTACTCTGACTTTTCTGAACTCTTCACTCCCACCCTTTTCTTTCCAAAGGTCGTGATGTCTTGGACATCTGGTTCGACATCTTCTTCTGACTCGTTAGCAGCATTCAATTGCTTCTCTTGAGTTTCCCTTTCAGTTGGAGGAGCTATGCTGATTGGTACAGCATTGACAGCGATTCCTTGTTGATCAATTTCTATATCAGAAACGCTGGGCATTTGGAGAGATGCCTCTTCTGCGTGTGCCTTTGAATCATCAAGATTTAGTTCTTTGATGATTGTTGAGACATTGTTGCAAAGATTTTTCGGAAGGGATGAATCTCTGATTTTGGAGAGGGTGTTTGACAAGATGTTGAGACGTTTGGTAGTGTCACATATGAGGTATTTGTAGCCTTTTATAGATTGTTTGAGTACATAAGGCTACCTCTTTTTACGTGCAGATGATTAATGTCACTTTAATCTGCACGTTACCTCTATAGTACCCATTACACGCTGTTGGGCGTGTGACTTTTGAGAGGCACTCTAACAATTCCAACCATAATTGCTTCCACTTCATGTCCGTTGTACAAATGTTGTAACATCTTGTGGGACATCTTGATATTTTTTTTTTTGGCTGAAAGAAAGCTATTTCTGGACTGTTGTTCTGAGGAGTCCATTGATAACACTTGTCTTTTGACTTTGTCCCTTTCATCACCACTTCTTGATCTTTGAGAATGGTGCATTCTGAGTTGTTGAAATGCACATTCAAGCCTTTTTCACATAATTGTTTTATGCTAATCAAGTTTGTAGTCAGACCTTCCACTGGTAGAACATCATCTAGGCATGAGGAGCTTGAACCAGCTAATTTTATCATGCCTTTGGTTCTACCTTTAACACCGTCGCTGAATGTAACACAACCTTCTAAATAAGATCTTAATTCTTTAAGATTTCTCTTACATCTCAGTAATTTCCAGATTCAATTACTTCTTCTTGTAGCTTGTTCATTTAATCACTTTTAGCTTTTTAGCTTATTTGTTTAATTGCTTAGTTGAGATTAACTTGCTTCTTTAAGTTTCTTTAATTATTTTTGCTTATGAACAGTACCTCTAATATTTCTAACTCCTTTTTATCTTGCATTGATTTAATTTAGCATGTTTATGTTATTCAATTCATTGTTCGCTACTTTAGCTTATGCATTTTTTATTTAATTCTCGCATCATTCATAATTATTCATTCATTGCATATTTAATTGTCTCATATTTATTCATGCCTTTTATTTACCTTGTTGCATTCATGCATATTTATCATTATTTATTCATTTGTCATGCTTTATATTTATTATGTCACTTATATTGATGTAATCTCTCAACTTCTATACCTCTCATATATTCTTCTATTATTGTACTGTTTGGTTTAATTTCGAGACTCGCTTTTATAACAAACATAGTGAAAAAGGGTTGATCTGACGTATGACTTTTCACACCTGGATAATCCCTATCCCTGACGTATGGCTCGTGATCTTGGGATTATCCTAACTATTGACTTAAATAATATTTTCACAATAAACAATGATGAAAAGGGGTTGATCTGACGTATGGCTTTTCACACCCCAGATGGTTCCTATCCCTGACGTATGGCTCGCGATCTTTGGACCATCCTCATCCTAAAGCGCTAAAATTAACTCAACACACTTAAACCATTTTCAGAAAACATGGATATACGCTTCATCCATTCCTCTGACACATACACGCTTAAGCCTCTCTTAAGAGCATACAAGCACTGTTGTGTCAGCGGAATGCGAAATAAACAACATCTGTTAATCAACTTTTTTTTTACAATGGATACACGTTTTATCTACTCCTCTGACACATACGCAGCTTAAGCTTCTTTTTAGAACATACAAGCGTCGTTGTATCAGCGGAATACTAAATAAACGTTACACGTTAAAATCAACCAACCACACAAACTTTTTTTATCAGAACTACGTGAGTTTTGAATTTCCCATTGCACCAGGGAATACGTAGGAGCGGGCTCCTACAACCGTCAAACTCGTTAATAAAAAACCTTTTTTTGTCTAAATTGGAAATGAAGTAGAAAGCTAGCCGACTTTAGAGCATTTTAATTCAAACACGCAGACAAACCGAAACCCTTAAACGGTTCCCATCGAGTACGATGGATGCAAGGGGTGCTAACACCTTCCCCTCGCGTAACCAACTCCCGAACCCATCATGGTTCTTTAACCATGTCAACCTCAAGGTTTTTTCGATATTTTCCTTTCCCTCTCTTTGGGATAAATAAAAATCGGTGGCGACTTCATTGTTATATAATGGAATTTTCCAGCCCGCTACAGCTGGCGACTTCACTGGGGACTCTTGAGAGTTAAGCCTAGTTTAAGCGGTTTTATTTGTTTGCTATTTCCAGGTTTGCAGTATCTTGCTCTATCTTTTATTTTTATTTTTTTTTCTCTCATTATATGTTGGCTGGCTGTTTCTCTACTTCTACTTCTACTCCTTCTTCTTTTTTTCTTTTTTGCCCTTGTGGCCCGGTTACTGTGTGAAGCTCTACACCCGAGCTTGAGGAAAACCTAAGTTAAGTTAGGGGTATTTATGCTGGCCTCCCTGACGTATGGCTCGTGAGCGTTGGCATAATCACCCCGCCTAGGGTAGATTCTCTTGAAAATACTGGCCGTCCTGACGTATGGCTCGCTAGCGCCAGTGTTTTCATGTGGGATCCATGACCCTAGGGACCTTTTGACTTGTCTAGAACCCGGAAACGTGTTACTAGGAACTTCTCCTTAGAACCCGAGTCGAGGTTACGTGGTGTTGACCCTCCCGGTTGACATAGTGGCCTCACCTAAAGGAGATTTGCTTTTGGAGATATTTCCCCTTTTGCAACAGCGACATTGTTTCCAAAGGGAAATCCGTGATTTTAGGCACCTCATCAAACCTAGAACAACATGTGAGAGGGATGGGTTGCAGGTAACTTTGAGCCTTTCGACCTCAGAAATGATAATTAAACCTCTGTTTCGCCGTGACAGAATCTGCTACAAAAGTGCATTCATGCATCCATGCACTCATGCATTCATTCATAACAAAATTATACAAAAAACATTTTTGCATAACTTTTCCAAGAAATAATAAAGCATAAAAGTTTTTCATGCATTTGCATTCATACAAAAAATCAGTATCTCATCCTTACCCGTTCACATAAACAGCTTCATTCCCGACACTGATACCGGACTCAAAGCATCTCAAGAGAATTATGGAAAACATGCAGAAGCAAATTGATGCCTTAAGAGGTGATGTGGACCAAGTGACTGACATGTTGGACCGTGTTTTGGAAATACTTGCTAGTCTCAGTCTGCCTTCAAGAGTGGACGTTGCAGCAGTAGGGGCAAATCCTCTAATTGGTTCCCCGTTGTCAACAGTGGTATGGCCTTCATTCAGTTCATCATCCGGATATACTTCTGCAGTAGCTCAAGTCACCCAAAAGCCAATGGATACCAACACTGAATTTCTGGTTGGCCAGCCAAGAACTCATCAAGTCCAACCCAGGTTTGCTATGCCTCAAAGTCCAGAGGATCCCAAGAATGTTCACCAAGGTGATGGCTTTAAGGGAAAATCTGTTTTATCCCCGAGTGAGAAGACTCATCAAAAGTTCAAGGTGATAGAGGACAAGCTAAGGATAATGGAATCATTCTTGCCCAACAATGACTGTCCACCTCATACTTATTCAACGGTGCTTGCTCGCACCCCATGCTCCAAGCATCAGTACCCAATGACTGTTCAACATCAACAACCCAAGAGGTTTCCAAATCAGCAGGCAATGCAGATGCCTTTGAATCGTTTTCAGTCAAGACAGTTCGCACAGAACCTAGGGCAGCAGCAGAACCAGCCAAAGGCCAATAAAAAGGGAAAAGTCTTTGACCCCATCCCAATACCCTACAGTCAGCTTTTGCCATATCTGGTGCACAGTGGGATGGTGACCCCAAGAGCTTTAAGGCCATTGACTGCGTCATTCCCTGTTTGGTATGATACCAAGGCTAAATGTGAATACCATGCTGGACTGAGGGTCATTCCATAGATGGTTGTCGGGATTTCAAGAACAAAGTTCAAGAGCTTATTGATAAGAAACTGTTGATTTTCAAAGAGGGAAAACCCAACCGTGAAGGATAATTCACTGTCTGGTCATGCAGACCCATTTGTGGATGCTAGTTGAAGAATTCAAGGATTGAATCAAGCCATGAAACTATCTTTAGGCTGTCCTGTTTTAATTTCCTTGTTTGTTAAGTTTTATTAACATTTAAACTTTGTTTGCTTGTATTAGTAATCTTAATGAAATAATAATGCATGTTTTGAATCCATTCTTTCATGTCCATTCACTTTTCTCTCTTCTACTTCACAAAAGCAAAAAATAATGTATCAATAATTCTCATTTCATTTCTTCCATTATCAATTCTGTTAAAACAAAGATTGGAGAGAGGATGATGAAAAATGAAATAACCAAGTTGCTACAGTATGCTTTTGAATAAAACTTTGCTGATGATGTAAGGCATTGTTTCAAATCCCCAAACACCGGAGAAATAAGGAAGATAATCCGTAGTCACCCCTTTTGAGCCTAGAAGTTGGTGTTTCTTTTTATACGAAAAACCCGCAATCTTAACCCGGGGCAGGGTAGTGTTCAATTAATTCGACCATGCGTACGAGCTTCAAGAGAAAAGTAAAATCAATAAGGTGTTCCTCATCACCCATTGCCAAGGCAGTCACAATTCGCCAAACAAAATACAAAAAGAAAAAAAGAGAAAAAGCCCGCTAAGTCCAAACCTCAAAATGGCTTAGGCAAAAATTAGGGTACCCCGCTAGACTAAAAATGCAAAAGAATAGTCTAGGCAAAAGTTAGGTATTGAAAAAAATGAATGAAAAATGAAAAACCGAATGTCACCAAGATTCTTGACAAAACAAAATCATGTGACCAAAACAAAAGGCAAACGTGACTGCCACACAAAAAGGAAAACACATCCTCGGCCTCCGAGCCATCATAACCTCACTATCAAAATTCCAAAAAAAACTCTTGGGACTAGAATTCATGAGTTGAGTTAGTTGAACGTACGACTGAAGATCATCACGAAGAATGGGGCGGGTAAAAATTAAACTTTGAGCCTTATATCCTTTTATTCAGAAACCGTGAACCAGGCCACGTTACAACCCTCAAAAGACCTAATTGAAGCAAGGTTTATTTTGAAAGCATACAGTAGCACGGTTGCGTTAACTTGACTCACAAAAATCTTTTGTTAATATCATATTCTACCACCATCTTCCACAAAATACATCCAATGTACATAAATACCATCTCAATTTTAATTTCAAAACTTGCATTAAAATTGTATTAGAATTACTATTTCAAGCAAACGTTTATCTGCAAGTCTGCACTTAATAATAAGAAAGTTCCAACTCTGAACAGCCACCGAGCAATCAAGAAGAACCTTGGACTAATCTGGGCATTTATCTCAGGACTTCATTTAACCATGGGGCACATCCCTTAGAAAGGTCATTCAGCACGGACAAAGTGTCCCAAGATCGCATCATGGCAAGGGGTATCAAAACCAAGGACCTAGCGAATCAGATCAAGACACTCCTAAATAGGGGCAAATCACCTTGAGATTAAGCCAGTCAATAACAAACTCTTATGACTAGGGGCAGATCACCTGGAGATCCTGCTGGCCCAATCAAACATGTTTCAAGAATGGGTCAATCTAGGGGCAAACCTCTCAGAGAGGGAGAACCAATATCAGTAAGTTGGCCGAAAGTCAAGGCAAAGCACTTCAAATGCCCAACAGATTGGGGCAAGATAAGATACACAGGGGCAGGTTCTCCCTATACCTTCAAGCTACTCAAGCAAAGTCTGACGGATATCTGCAACCATTGGGTCCGAAATTTGTGTCAGGGATTAACTTCAAGTCATCACTCCACAAAAAGCCTTGATACCAAAAACACTCATCACCCACCATAGGGGCATTAATCATCGTCATGCATTAATCATGTCATTTCACTCATGAAAATCATCAGCATGCATTAATCATGTCATTTTACTCATGTAAATCATCATCATGCATTAATCATGCCATTTCATTCCAATATCGGGTATGCCCCATACCACAAATCCAATAACCTCATAACCAAGAAGCCAAATCAAACATTCACAATCAAGAACCTAACCTTGCATTGACAAAGTCGAAGTCCAATCATTATTGGCACACCCTCAAAGTCCAATCATTATTGGCGAACCCCCTCAAAGTCCAATCATTATTGGCAAACCCACTCAAAGTCCAATCATTATTGGCACACCTTCAAAATCCAATCATTATTGGCAAACACCTTCAAAGTCCAATCATTATTGGCACACCTTCAAAGTCCAATCATTATTGGCAAACACCTTCAAAGTCCAATTGTTATTGGCAAACACCTTCAAAATCCAATAATTATTGGCAAATACCCACAAAGTCCAATGATTATTGGCACACCCTCAAAGTCCAATGATTATTGGCACACCCTCAAAGACCAGTCATTATTGGCACACCACTCAAAATCCAATATTCAATGAAACCCAAATAAAACCCAGTGTTCATTAACACCCATGTTGAAATTCGACTTCCAATAGCACACAGTTATTTCATGTCATCATATACATTAATCATGCATGTCATTTCATGCATACACAATCATGGAAACATGCATTCATAAAACAGGTTTAAAGGTAACTCCTCGCATAATACAACTTTTGGTCACTTAATCACAAGAAGGGCAGTTGGCCCTTTCACCCAGAAATTTGGTTGGTAAAACCGTCTCCTCAGCAAAATTGGTTAATTAACCGTGTTCACAGCAAAGTTGTCAGTAAAAGACGGGGCATTCGTTTTACCCTAATTTTGCCCCACTTCATTTTCACATTTTTTTCCATCTAGCCATTATTTTGCATTTTTTAGAAAAGTCAACTTTTGCAAAACAAGTTTCTTTGCATAATTTGCATGACATGATTTACCCTTATCTCTTTTAATTAATTACTTTTTTCATTCATTTTGATTTTGTTACTTGTAATCCAAGAAACCTCATTTCATTATCAAATGCACTCCATTTTTCAATTCAAATCCAATTCTATTTCATTCTCACTTCATTTCAAAATTATTGCATCATTTAAAAATTCAAAATTGCATTGTTGCATCATGGTTAATTATTTATTTTTTTGGTCTAAACACACTTTTTTGTTAGCCCAAATCCAAACAACAAAAATCATCCAAAAATGACACCACATCATCACCTCACTAGAAGCTTCTATTCTCCTCCACCTCACCACAAAAAAATGCTAACCAAAGCACAATAAAAAACCTCATAAAAATATCCCAAATCAATTTCTCTAAAATACCCTTTCTTCTTCACCAATCCATGATCCACCTTACCCTAATTCCCATCTATAAATAAAGCCTCACATCAGAGCAAAATGGAGGATCAATTGATAGTAAAGAAACTCTGTCAAAATCACAACTCAACAATACCCATTTTTCACCATTTTCATCAAAAAATAAAAAACTCACAAAACCTCATCAAAACTCAAAAACAAACCATCAAACACCATCAAACATCTTCCAGAAGCAAGGATCAGCAACGAATCGAACCAAAATCCATCCCCATTGCTTGAAATTAGCTCGAAGGGGCTAAAAGGAGTTTGAGATCAAACGGACTTAATACTAATGTAATTAAATCGTTTTAACTCTTAAACTAACTCACTAACATCTAATCTTACTTTCTGGTAACTTGTTTTTATTTAATTCGTGTTTAATTTCATTTTGCCATTGTTGAGTTTTTAAGCTTTTTTAAGTTTTGTTTCGATCCAGTTTTATAAGACCCCAAGTGAGTAATCCAAGTTTGGATTCATGATCAGTGGGAAAAAACAAGTGGATTTGCTTTTTTTTTCGTTTAATTTCATGTAGAATTGCGATTTCTGGAAAAATCCGGAATTAAGCTATGAATGTTCATCATTTGCTACGAAATTTCGTAGCTAAATGATGAACTCGTAGCACAATTCCGTAGCTAAAAGTCTTAAACTTCATTCTTCTTCCTCGCGTTTCCAGATTCAATCACGGCCGTACGATCGCGCTCACCCTGATAAAGGATCATGGCTGTCTGTTCCATTTTTGAACGGAGCCGTCTGATTGGATTTTGATCAAATCAGACGCACCATATCCTGAGGGTGCACGATAGCGCTGATAACGAGCAACACCGGATCATTTTTGTTTGACTCTCCATTTTTTTTTGTTGACTGACGCGTGGGCTGGGTTTCTGGACCAGACTTGCTATTCGCACCATCCAGTCTTTACTTTCTGCACCCCCCTGCTTTAAGTAATTTTAATTGATTCTTAGCTTATTTCCAAAAGCACTTAAGTGGTTAATAGCTTATTTAAGCTATTTTAATCACTTTGTTATGCTTAAATTTAGTCTTTCATTATTTTAGCATTATATTTGCTTTTTAGTCTATTTTCTAGCATTTTAGCTTATTTAATCACTTTCTAGCTTATTTTCATAAGCACTTATTTGGATTCAAATCTTATTATAACTTATGGAACCATTTTTTTTATGCTTAGATCTTGATTATTCTCTGACTTTCTTATTTTGGCATTTATTTTGGTTTTTAGCTTTTTCTTTTAGCTTTTTAGCTTAGTTAATCACTTTTTAGCTTATTTTCATAAGCACTTATTTGGAGCTTGAGCTTTTTAGCTTACTGGACCATTTTGCTTTGCTTACATCTCAGTAATTTCCAGATTCAATTACTTCTTCTTGTAGCTTGTTCATTTAATCACTTTTAGCTTTTTAGCTTATTTGTTTAATTGCTTAGTTGAGATTAACTTGCTTCTTTAAGTTTCTTTAATTATTTTTGCTTGTGAACAGTACCTCTAATATTTCTAACTCCTTTTTATCTTGCATTGATTTAATTTAACATGTTTATGTTATTCAATTCATTGTTCGCTACTTTAACTTATGCATTTTTTATTTAATTCTCGCATCATTCATAATTATTCATTCATTGCATATTTAATTGTCTCATATTTATTCATGCCTTTTATTTACCTTGTTGCATTCATGCATATTTATCATTATTTATTCATTTGTCATGCTTTATATTTATTATGTCACTTATATTGATGTAATATCTCAACTTCTATACCTCTCATCTATTCTTCTATTATTGGACTGTTTGGTTTAATTTCGAGACTCGCTTTTATAACAAACATAGTGAAAAAGGGTTGATCTGACGTATGGCTTTTCACACCCGGATAATCCCTATCCCTGACGTATGGCTCGTGATCTTGGGATTATCCTCACTATTGACTTAAATAATATTTTCACAATAAACAAGGATGAAAAGGGGTTGATCTGACGTATGGCTTTTCACACCCCGGATGGTTCATATCCCTGACGTATGGCTCGCGATCTTGGGACCATCCTCATCCTAAAGTGCTAAAATTAACTCAACACACTTAAACCTTTTTCAGAAAACATGGATATACGCTTCATCCATTCCTCTGACACATACACGCTTAAGCCTCTCTTAAGAGCATACAAGCACTGTTGTGTCAGCGGAATGCGAAATAAGCAACATCCGTTAATCAACTTTTTTTTTACAATGGATACACGTTTTATATACTCCTCTGACACATACGCAGCTTAAGCTTCTTTTTAGAACATACAAGCGTCGTTGTATCAGCGGAATATTAAATAAACGTTACCCGTTAAAATCAACCAACCACACAAACTTTTTTTATCAGAACTACGTGAGTTTTGAATTTCCCATTGCACCAGGGAATACGTAGGAGCGGGCTACTACAACCGTCAAACTCGTTAATAAAAAACCTTTTTTTGTCTAAATTGGAAATGAAGTAGAAAGCTAGCCGACTTTAGAGCATTTTAATTCAAACGCTCAGACAAACCGAAACCCTTAAACGGTTCCCATCGAGTACGATGGATGCGAGGGGTGCTAACACCTTCCCCTCGCGTAACCAACTCCCGAACCCGTCATGGTTCTTTAACCATGTCAACCTCAAGGTTTTTTCGATATTTTTCTTTCCCTCTCTTTGGGATAAATAAAAATCGGTGACGACTTCATTGTTATATAATGGAATTTTCCAGCCCGCTACAGCTGGCGACTTCACTTGGGACTCTTGAGAGTTAAGCCTAGTTTAAGCGGTTTTATTTGTTTGCTATTTCCAGGTTTGCAGTATCTTGCTCTATCTTTTATTTTTTTTTATTTTTTTTTCTCTCATTATATGTTGGCTGGCTGTTTCTCGACTTCTACTCCTTCTTTTTTTCTTTTTTGCCCTTGTGGCCCGGTTACTGTGTGAAGCTCTACACCCGAGCTTGAGGAAAACCTAAGTTAAGTTATGGGTATTTATGCTGGCCTCCCTGACGTATGGCTCGTGAGCGTTGGCATAATCACCCTGCCTAGGGTAGATTCTCTTGAAAATACTGGCCGTCCTGACGTATGGCTCGCTAGCGCCAGTGTTTTCATGTGGGATCCATGACCCTAGGGACCTTTTGACTTGTCTAGAACCCGGAAACGTGTTACTAGGAACTTCTCCTTAGAACCCGAGTCGAGGTTACGTGGTGTTGACCCTCCCGGTTGACATAGTGGCCTCACCTAAAGGAGATTTGCTTTTGGAGATATTTGCCCTTTTGCAACAGCGACATTGTTTCCAAAGGGAAATCCGTGATTTTAGGCACCTCATCAAACCTAGAACAACACGTGAGAGGGATGGGTTGCAGGTAACTTTGAGCCTTTCGACCTCAGAAATGATAATTAAACCTCTATTTCGCCGTGACAGAATCTGCTACAAAAGTGCATTCATGCATCCATGCACTCATGCATTCATTCATAACAAAATTATACAAAAAACATTTTTGCATAACTTTTCCAAGAAATAATAAAGCATAAAAGTTTTTCATGCATTTGCATTCAGATTTCCCAATGAGAGCTCTTATCATATTGGTTGTTTCTCCTTCACTATCATCATCGGAATTTGTCCAAGAGATTGACAATTTCCTTTTCTGTTTCGTTAAGAATGTAGGGCATTCAGCTTTAATGTGGCCAAATCCTTCACACTCAAAACACCTTATGTTTCTTTCAAGATAAGATTTGTCTTCTTCTTTACCTCTTCTGATGTTGGACATCTTGTTTGGGACATCTCTGACTTTGCCTTGTGCACTGTTGTTGAATATCTTGTCTAAGACATTTGTTCCCCACTGTCTTTTCAACTTGTTCAAGGATTTGTTGAACTTTTTGTCAATGAGGGTTATTGCTTCTGATAGATTGTCTTCTCCAAGATTTCTCCTTTGAGAATTGTTGTTGGACAACTTGTTTGAGACGTTTCTCCTCCAATTTCTGTCCAATTTCTTCAACTCTTTCTTTAACTTTCTAAGAAGAGCTATATCATTTGATAACCTTTCTTCTTTTTCTAGTTTCTCATTGATGGCCATCTCAAAGGTTTGTAATGAACCAATAAGTTCATCAACTTTCATCGTGCTCAAGTCTTGCGATTCCTCGATAGCAGTTACCTTTATGTTGAATCTTTTAGGCAATGATCTGAGGATTTTTCTTGCTATCTTCTCTTCAGATATCTTCTCACCTAGGGCAAATGATGAATTGACTATATCACGGAGTCTAGTGTTGAATTCCGATATAGTTTCATCTTCATCCATCCTTAGGTTTTCAAACTTTGTCGTGAGAAGTTGTAGCTTTGTCATACGAACCTTAGAAGTTCCTTCATGAGCAGTTTGGAGAATTTCCCAGGCTTGCTTGGCTTCAGTACATGTGTTGATTAATTTGAACATATTTTGATCAACACCATTGAATATAGCGTTTAATGCTTTTGAATTAGCACTAGCTATTGTTTCTTCTTCTGCACTCCAATCTGCTACTCCTTTTAGGCTTGTAGAGCCATCTTCTGCTGTGACCATTGGATGATTCCACCCTGTAACAATTACCCTCCATGCTCTCTGATCCATGGATTTGATGAAGGCAATCATTCTTGATTTCCAATAGTCGTAATTAGATCCATCCAGAGTTGGTGGTCTATTTATTGATCCTCTATTCTTGCCCATCTTGAACAAAATTAGTCTCCCTGGAGCTCACCCAGTAGGTTAGGGTGCCCGCTCTCATGCCAATTGAAATTCTGTTCTCTGGCAGGACAAATGTCTTACACGATGTCTGGGACAACTGTGTATTTGATTAGATGTCTCAGACAACTGGTTAGACAATTGGTTGATTGGATCAATATATATAACTTTGCAGAATTGTAAAGGAATGCAGTAAACGACACAACTGTTTGTTAACCCAGTTCAATGTAAAAGCACCTACTCTTATGGATACCAATCCAGGAAAGGAAATTCACTAACAATAGTTCTTAGTTTCCCGGTCTTACAAAATTGAACTGAATCAGTTATAAAATTGAATTGAATCTTCACGTCGCAGCACGATGGCTTCATCGTGGTGCGATGCCTTGCTGAGGCCCATTACGAAAACTATAAATAGAGCCTCTCATTCATTGTTTTATTCATTCAGAAATAGTAGAACATTCGCTACTATAAGGAGAGGTTCAGAGGAGCTCTATTGGGCATAGTTTTCTCCCCTTACGGGAAAACTAACTCAGCAATGTATGTTTTCTTTAGGCTTTTATGTTTAGGTTATAATTTCTTTATTGTAATTTAAATATGTAGTCTTTTGTAATAGATGCCTTAGGTTGTGGTGGAGAAGATGAACTCCCCATTGAATATTTGGAGTCTGTGACTGAGTTAAAGTTATAATAAATGATATTTAAGTATTATGTTTGTTATTTACTTTCATGCACTTTAATTACGTTTCTCGTAATCTGGCCGGATAAGCGGGAGCGCCCATAGAATTGATATTAGGTTTCTAACTTAATATGGTCCGGAACTAGTAGTAAATAACGCTAGGTGTATAGAGACGGTAACGTCCTGAACTAGTCGTGAATGAGCGGTTAGAGGAGGAATCATGAACTAGGTGTGAACCGAGCACTTAGATGATGAATAGCCCGATACTAGGATCTAGAGGTTAATTGGTGAAGATAATAATGCATGTTTATAAACAACTCACTTAGTAATTAGGGTATGTGACACATCGAGGTTAGGCTCTCGTAGGTACCTTAGTTATGAAAGTAGGGAAAATTTAATAGACATAGTGTAACAGTAAGGTGTTACTACAACAAGGAAAAGTCACCGCGAACATTAATCTAAATAACTATGTTATACACCGGTCATGCCAAATATGAAGAAGGGAGGGAGTTCAACCACCATACCTATCCTCTATGTTTCTGAATCTATTATTATTTATTTATTTATTTATGCAAGCATTACGCTATTTTTATAAAACCTTTTTCCAAAAACCAAAGCGAATGCAAACTATCCAAACTTAAATAACGCTAGTGAAGCTTCGGCACGATCCCTGTGGATACGAACTCATTCTAGACACCTAGAGTGTGAATTATTACTCGACGACAGACTGGTGCACTTGCCAGACCGTAGTCAAGTTTTTGGCGCCGTTGCCGGGGATTGTGTTTACAAAGCATTACTAGATTTATTTAAGTTTGTCAAAAAAATTTAAAAAATACAAAAAAAATAAAAATAAAAAAATCTTGTTGATGATTGTGGATTTTGATCTGTGAAAGTTCTGGCTAAGGATAAGTCTTGGTATTTAAGCGATCCGTTGTGATCCACCTCACTTACCTGGGAGTTTTCATGGTGACAAAGACACATGAGACAAACCAAAAATAGTTTTACCATTTAATTTTCCAATGCTACTGAAGGTATTCATTTGTTGTGCTTAATAACAGGTATCCTGGAGTTTGAGTACGACCCTGAACCAGAAAGAACACTTTGGAAAAGAAGGCAAGCACAAAGGCTTGCAGAATCCAGTAGTCTCAAAACAGAAGAAGAGCCTACCACCAAAGCCATGGGGGACGAGCAAAGAATTACAATGGGAGACTACTGCAAGAGGACTGACACAGATCAGATCTCACTGGGATTCCAGCCGGCAAATCCAGCTAACTTTGATATTAAAGGCAATGTTCTTACAGGTTTGCGGGAGAACCAGTTTGATGGACGTGCCAACAATGATCCTTGGGATCATCTTGCAAAGTTTTTAGAGACATGTCAGATCCAGAAGGTGCCGGAAAGTGTTACTGATGACCAGAAGAAGCTGCGTTTGTTTGCTTTTTCTCTTACAGGTCCAGCTAAAGATTGGCTTCAATGCTTGCCAAGGGGAACGATTGCAACATGGAAGGAGCTTGAAGACAAGTTCCTGGAAAGATTCTTCACACACACATTATTCCAGAAAAGGAAGTCTGAGATTCTAAGTTTCAAACTACATGAATCTGAAATGTTGTGCGAGGCTTATGAACGTTTCAAGCTGCTTATGAGAAGGTGTCCTAACCACGGCATTAGTGCTATGGAGCAGATGCAACTATTCACTGCTGGTATGAAAATGCAACATCGAATGATACTAGATGCCTCAGCTGGTGGGTCCATCAAAGTAAAGACCTATGCAGAGACTAAGGATCTGGTTGAGCAGATGTGCCAGAATGAGTACAACATGAGCCATGATAGAGCTGAAAAGACTCCTGGACTTCTCAAGGTGGACCAGAAGATTGCCTACAAAGTAGAGATCGAGTTACTAAGGAGGCAACTTGCTGATAAGGAGAAAGTTGTGAAGGAAGCCAGTGTTAAACAGGTGGAGGGAGTTTGCGACTTCTGCCTAGAAGCTCACCCTAATGGGCAATGTTTACCAGGAGGAAGCGAGGAGCAGGTAAATTACATGGGGAACAACTACAACCCAGGTTGGAGCAAGCACCTAAATTTACGTTGGGACCAGACAGGGAACCAAGCTCAAGCTGCACCTCAACTAAGAAAGACATCTCCATTGGAAGAGTTACTCAATAAGTTTGCTAGCATGAGCAAAACTAACTTTGAAAACATCCAGACGACAGTAGCCAACCAGGGGGCGACGATAAAAAGTCTTGAAACCTAGATTGGTCAACTCTCAAAACTGGTAAGTACTCATGTTTCTTAAGATATTGCAGGTAACACGGTGGACAATCCAAAGGAGGAATGCAAAGTGCTAAAGGATATGAAATCAGAGCACGAACGGAGAGAAGAACAAATTAAAGACTACGAAGAGTGGTACAAGCTGTTCGATATGACATTGGACGAAGCCTATGATGAGTTCATGAGAGAACTGAAAGAGTATAGAGAAAGCCGAGCACGATTGCCAATCAAGAAGACAGATCCTGGAAGCGTCACCATACTCTGTCAGATTGAGGAAGCAGAAGTCCGAGCATTATGTGATGTGGGTTCAAGTGTTAACGTAATGTCATTATCTCTGGCAGACAAGTTAAAACTCACAACAATAACTGTAGGTACAGAACGTGAACTTGTTTTAGCTAACCAAACAACAATTCACTCAGCAGGTACAATAGAAGATGTCTTGGTGAAAGTCGGGGACCTGGTATTTCCAGCAGACTTCATGATCCTGGATATCCTGGAAGATGAAGAACACCCTATTATTCTTGGAAGACCATTCTTAGCAACCAGCAGGGCACTCATTGATGTGGAGTCCGCTGAATTGACTCTAAGGAGTGGAGAGGAGAAAAGAACTATCAAAACTTCCAAAACAGAGAGGGAAGTGTGCTTCATGCTTGAGTGGAAGGACAAAGAAGCTACACCACCGACTCCAACTCAAGAAATACAGGTGAAGATAGAGATAGAGGAGCTGGAGAATGAAATGGCGCAGCTAGAATTAGAGACAGCTCAGGAAGAGGAGGTACCCGAAGAACTGACTAACCAATTGAAGAGGCTAACTATTGAAGTGGACATCCGAGCAACATAGGTCAAAGCATGGGGTAGAAACCGAAAAGTGGCCAGAAAATCTAAGTTTGGGGTTAATACGTCACCTCTGAAGAAGCCTGCTGCTGAGAGAAAAGAGGAAAGAAAGAAGAACAACTGGGTCAATACTCCAAAAGAACAAAAGAAGGAACATCCACCAAGAAGCAAGGGGAAGTCCATCATGAAAATAGTACCTTTAGAAGATGGTGAACGACTCTGCTTCGCTACCTTCAAAGAAAAACAGAACCCAGAGAAGTATGAAAGAAGCAACAAGAAAGAGGGAGGAGCTAAGGCGAAAGCTCCTACAGAAGAGAGAGACATGCGAACCTATCCTCTGTAATGGAGGAAATGCCTCAAGCTAATGAGAGACTAAACAAGCGCTGCTTGGGAGGCAACCCAAGGATGAGTAATTTTAATTTCAGTATTTTCAATTCAGTAATTTCAATTCAGTTTTTCGATTCAATAAAGTATACCTAGAATTCTGCATGTCATCTTCATCTGTAAACAGCCCTTATTCAAACTTACAAAAAAATTAAATAATTGTTTGATGTTTATTATCTAGTGCATGATAAACTGTTATAGGTAAGATTGCGGCGAAGTAAGTTATAAATTCTGATGAGCCGAATTTCACGCCTTCATACAAAAACCAAAGGTGATTGCTCCGAAGTGCGAAGTTCGGGAGACAGAGAGACGAGTGATGAAGCTGGTGTCTGTGAGACAAGTGTTCAACTTTCAGATACCTAAGCCATGTGAGGATTTGAGCCAAATATTTCCAAACGGTATTACCACTTTCTTTCGAATTACTATGAGAGTACCGTGCACTTGTTTATTTTCTAGAACTTGCTCTAATTCTCTGCTGACTAGTTGATTTGATATTATATGCATTGAGGCAATTGTTTGTTATAACCCAGAGCCTTTTCAAGCCACCCTTTATTATATTATATCCTTTGCTAGCCAATTTTGAGCCGTAAAAAAATAAATTATCCCTTTTGTTTCGGTGACAAACCACGTTACAAGCCTATAGACTAGAAAAATAATGAAATTACCCTATTTGGAGTTAAGATAATAGTTCTCAAGTTTTGGCAACAAAATAAGTTTGGGGTTGCTCATGGAACTAGCAACGTTTAAGTTTGGGGTGGGTATACGGAGAACTATCACTACAAAAAAAGAAAAAAAAATGAAAAAGAGACGGGAAATCATAAAAAAATTCCCTAAAAAAATAGTCTCTTAAAAAAAAAAATGAATGAAAAAGAAAGAGCCAAAGGGCAAAAGAAAAGAGCCAAAGGGCAAAGATAGTGATAGAAAAGAACCACACAAAGACACATCCGGTTCTTAATCTCCAATACCAACACAAAAAGGCACCCTAAGGAACAAAGGTTGCGTACACAAAAAGGAACAAAAAAGTAGAACTTAACTCCAATGTTTAGCCTACTATTCCCAAATATGTCCTACCTTGACCTAAGCCACGTTATAACCCTGAAAAGACCTCCAAAAATGCATGTATATTGAATTTTGACTGGTTGCTTAGAGTTCTTGCAAGCCTATGGTAAAATGGCAGGTTGCACGATGATTGAGAGATAACCCTTTCAATTATGAGCGAAAAACACAAATGTGAGAGAGAGAGAGAGAGAGAGAGAGAGAGAGAGAGAAAGTTGAACATGGACTCTTGCAGGCATTTGTCCGATTTGCTACTATTGATGTCTCCTGAGCCTAGCAGGACTGAGCATGATCGCTGCGGTAAGAAATCAGCGGTACCATTGGTGAAATACAAACAAGGTTGTGAAATTCCTATCATCTTTATTTATCTCTTATTTCTCTAACGATCTTGTCTGACAGCATGTTACTTGAGGACAAGCAACAGTTTAAGTTTGGGGTTGTGATGACAAGAACTTCTATGGTATTTTTAGTATTATTATTAGTAGTAAAAGGACCAAGACAGGCCCAAATACGAAGGAAAACCTACAAAAGCAGGAAAAAGCATCAAGACAGAGTCCAAGATGCAAAAAGACAAGAAAAAGCCCAAAAAGTGAAGAAAATCAGAAGCAACAAATCTGAAGAAAATCTTCTCATCACAGCACGATGCATCATATCGCAGCACGATGGAGTAACTTGGCGCCCAAGCTGATGAAATGCACAGGGTCAGTTATAAAATTGAACTGAATCTTCACATTGCAACACGATGGCTTCATCGTGGTGCGATGCGTTGCTGAGGCCCATTACGAAAACTATAAATAGAGCCTCCCATTCATTGTTTTATTCATTCAGAAATAGTAGAACATTCTCTACTATAAGGAGAGGTTCGGAGGAGCTCTATTGGGCATAGTTTTCTCCCCTTACGGGAAAACTAACTCAGCAAGGTATGTTTTCTTTAGGCTTTTATGTTTAGGTTATAATTTCTTTATTGTAATTTAAATATGTAGTCTTTTGTAATAGATGCCTTAGGTTGTGGTGGAGAAGATGAACTCGCCAATGAATATTTAAAGTCTGTGACTGAGTCAAAGTTATAATAAATGATATTTAAGTATTATGTTTGTTATTTACTTTCATGCACTTTAATAACGTTTCTCGTAATCTGGCCGGATAAGCGGGAGCGCCCATAGAATTGATATTAGATTTCTAACTTAATATGGTCCGAAACTAGTAGTAAATAACGCTAGGTGTATAGAGACGGTAACGTCCTGAACTAGTCGTGAATGAGCGGTTAGAGGAGGAATCATGAACTAGGTGTGAACTGAGCACTTAGATGATGAATAGCCCGATACTAGGATCTAGAGGTTAATTGGTGAAGATAATAATGCATGTTTATAAACAACTCACTTAGTAATTAGGGTATGTGACACATCGAGGTTAGGCTCTCGTAGGTACCTTAGTTTTGAAAGTAGGGAAACTTTAATAGACATAGTGTAACAGTAAGGTGTTACTACAACAAGGAAAAGTCACCGCCGAACATTAATATAAATAACTATGTTATACACCGGTCGTGCCAAATATGAAGAAGGGAGGGAGTCCAACCACCATACCTATCCTCTATGTTTCTGAATCTATTATTATTTATTTATTTATTTATGCAAGCATTACGCTATTTTTATAAAACCTTTTTCCAAAAACCAAAGCGAATGCAAACTATCCAAACTTAAATAACGCTAGTGAAGCTTCGACACGATCCCTGTGGATACGAACTCATTCTAGACACCTAGAGTGTGAATTATTACTCGACGACAGACTGGTGCACTTGTCAGACCGTAGTCAGCGCTGTTATTTCCTCATTTTGTAGTAGTGTTTTAACTAGCTTCATTCTTTATTGTTACCAAACAGATTTAATTCTGCAGCATATTCACATGGTTCTAATCATTTGAATGTGTTGTATTTTATTTTATTAGGTATAGAGTTAAAATAGTTATTGAGGATGAGAGTTGATCGACATTTGTTGAGGCGTTTGACTATGTTATGCTTCCCATTGTTGTCATCGACCCAAGAAAACCGGTATGTACTTATATTATTATGTTTGTATCATATACATTGTTTGTTGTATAAGTGTGGTTAATATTTTTTTCATTTTGCAGGGGATTTCTGCTAATTATTTCCCTTGTGCTTTTGATTCGGTTGTTGGAAAAAGTATTATGCTTATAGTTGAAAAAATGAAACATGATACTCACTATTGTGATGAAATGTTTGAGCTTCTATGTGTATCCGATGATCCAAAAGTTATAGAATTTTATGTCGACAAAGGGGTTTGCCGACGAACTTGAAGAAGATAGGGTTTGGAGTGAGGGTTTCGTTTCCCTGTGTGTATTTGTTAGTTTTTTTTAGAGTGAAGCACATATCTCAATTTTTTCAGTGTTGCCATATTTTTTTCTTTTGTTTTTTATGTTTAATGATATTTTGTTCTATACTTAGTACTATTTTTTATAACTAAGATAATAGTATTATTAACTTAATAAATTGTTTTTATTATTAAATATTAAGTTAAATAAATTTTAATATGTTTGGAGGGAAGGTTGCCCCCAAAAGATCTATTATTAATAATCAAAGTTTTATGCCTCACTAATAAAAAAAAGTTTTATGCAATAGTATATGAAAATGGAACCCTTTTGTTAAAAACAATGCAACAATTTAAAAATGTCCCCAAAAGTATTAAAGGGGTCAATTATCAAATATTGCGAAAACAATAAAGTAGGAACATATTAAAAGCGTTCTCATAGATTGTTTAGGGGACGTTTATAACAGGTTGCAAAAATATAGTCGGCAACAGACATAAAACGTCCCCAGAACTTTTTTCTAGCAACAATTTTTACATGTTGCATAAAAAAGTGTTGCCAGAGACCATAAATGGCGTAGTGTCTTGGTAATTCATTTAACAATTTGTAGGACAATTCAAAAATTGTTGATATGGAAGGAAATTTGATGAAGCCAATTAATTATGAATCTCCTCTAACTACAACTAGGGAACTGCTAGCTGAATATCTGAATCCACTATTTGTAATTTCTTAGCAGGTGGAGGTTGGAGAGAGCTCCAGTGCTGCTAGAGCCAACTCAACTGATTATGATCCAGAACTCAGATCAGTTCGACCTTGCCTTGCTTGATCATCTTAAGCAGTTGATAATTATGTAGTATAATGCGTTAACTTTTCAATGTTATGTTGTCTTTTTGATGATGTTGAACATGTGTAATATATTAGTTTGTTGTTGTGTTATTTCTAATTTACTAAGTGATGCAGTCTTTTGATATATAATGTGAATATGATCACATGCCCATGTAGGTTGGAGTTGTGAAAATGTTCACATTATGTGTATTAATTGTTAGCACTTTGGTCTAATTCTGGATTGTACATAATGAATATGGTGTGAAATTATTAACAGGTGTGTAATTTATTGTATCGGTTTTATTAAAATTGATAAGGTTTAACTCAAATCAGTTCGTCCTCGCCTTGCTTGATCATCTTAAGCGGTTGATAATTATGTAGTATAATGCGTTAACTTTTTAATGTTATGTTGTCTTTTTGATGATGTTGAACATGTGTTCCATCATGTGTAATATATTAGTTTATTGTTGTGTTATATCTAATTTATTGTAATTTAGTATTTAACTAGATTTTGTTAACTGAAATCAGTAGCATTTTTTTGTTTTCATCTTTTCAGGAAAAAATGTTGTGCAAAGTGTTGATGGGGTTTCCAAGCTTTGTGTCAATCCAACATTTTTTGAAGCAAGGCAATTTAAGAAAGGGTGAATATATTTATATTATACAGTTGCTGCAGTTATCATATTTGTTTTTGGTGTATTCATTGCTGCTCCAATGTTATTTTTATTTATTGTAGTTTGGTGCTTAAGCTTAACCGAAGACGAAAAACCCTTGATGTACCTCGAACTCACAAACCAATCGGTTTCAATTTCACAACACATTACCATTGCAAGAATATTTTACAGCTTAGGGGAGATCCCACACCCGGAATCTAGTTGATTAATGCTCGGTTAACCGACATTGGTGCACTTGATACTTGGTGGTATCCGGTTTGTGGTTGCGACCTAATTATTGAGGGTTACCTTGGTGGTTTTTTTTTGTGTGGAAAGTGTCATGCAACTGATTTTGAACCCATGCTAAATTAACAAATTGTTCTTATTTTAACTAGGTTCATTCTTTATTGTTACCAAACATATTCAATTCTGCAGCATATTCACATGGTTCTAATCATTTGAATGTGTTGTATTTGATTATATTAGGTATAGAGTTAAAATAGTTATTGATGATGAGAGTTGATCTACATTTGTTGAGGCGTTTGACCATGTTATGCTTCCCATTGTTGTCATCGACCCAAGAAAATCGGTATGTACTTATATTATTATGTTTTTATCATATACATTGTTTGTTGTATAAGTATGGTTAATATTTTTTCCATTTTGTAGGGGATTTCTGTTAATTATTTCCCTTGTGCTTTTGATTCGGTTGTTGGAAAAAGTATTATGCTTATAGTTGAAAAAAAGAAACATGATACTCAATATTGTGATGAAATATTTGAGTTTCTATGTGTATCCGATGATCCAAAAGTTATAGAATTTATGTTGACAAAGGAGTTTGTTCTACTCCCTTTAAGGTAATAAATAATTAGCAATGTATTGGTAGTACGTATAGCTATTTAAAGCCGTCAAAATTATCAAATTTCAAGAATATTTATATTGTGCTTATCATAATTTAATTTTTGGTAATTCAGTTAACATTTTGTAGGACAATTCAAAAATTGTTGATAAGGAATGAAATTTGATGAAGCCAATTAGTTATGAATCTCCTCTAACTACAACTAGGGAACTGCTAGCTGAATATTTGAATCCACTATTTGTAATTTCTCAGCAGCTGGAGGTTGGAGAGAGCTCCAGTGCTGCTAGAGCCAACTCAACTGATAATGATCCAGAACTCAGATCAGTTCGTACTCGCCTTGCTTGATCATCTTAAGCGGTTGATAATTATGTAGTATAATGCGTTAACTTTCCAATGTTATGTTGTCTTTTTGATGATGTTGAACATGTGTTCCATCACGTGTAATATATTAGTTTGTTGTTGTGTTATTTCTAATTTACTAAGTGATGCAGTCTTTAGATATATAATGTGAATATGATCACATGCTCATGTAGGTTGGAGTTGTGAAAATGTTCACATTATGTGTATTAATTATTAGCACTTTGGTCTAATTCTGGATGGTACACACTACAAGAAAATAAGCATTTTGCGACGGTTAAAATTGCAGTTTGCGACAGTTGAAAGTGTCACAATTGCACATCTGCGACGGTTGTCCAACCGTTGATGATTTCGGTGTCGCAACAGAACATTGCGACAGTTTTAAAAACCGTTGTAACAATGGTTTCAAACCGTCCCAGTTGTTTCCCACAAAACACTAGATTTAATAGCAAGGGTTGCAACTGTTACAAAACCGTCGCAAACTTATCTTTTTTGTAAAATAAATAATATTAAAATAAAACATTTTTTATTCTTTTCAATTGCTTATTACATAACGGTTATAATATAAATTCAAATGCACAAATATATAAATATAAATAACTTACTCAATTAATTCATTCAATAGTAACAACATCCATACATCAAAGTTTAAATTAAGGTACATGAAACTCCAAAAGTAAAAGCTAATGTAGTTAAAACATTCAAAAACTAAAACTATAGTAGAGTGGCTAAAACATTACGCCAAAATATCTAAATATTCCCCGGTACATGATGTTGCTTCATGATCCTTAAATTAGCGCTAACTAGACTCATAACACCTACCATCTCTTGACTCTTCTAATTCATGTACCTGAAAAAACACAAGTATATATTAAAATACTTAAAAAAACTGCAGTTGTTAGTCCATGACATAATTCCACAATTGACAATTGAGCTAACCGACAATTGAGCTATGGCAGATCATCAAGTTCATCGTCATACATTTATCTGGTTTAACTAATAATTTAATATTCTTTTCATTTTATAATATTTTCCTTAAAACTGATTAGTACTAATAGCCCCAACTTTCTATTGCTTTAACATATATTTTGTTTTTCAAATTTGCTTTCAACTTTCCAAGATGTATATTCAAGGTTTTAGGTAATTAATTTGCTTTCTATTTTTCTTTTGCTAATCAACCTAAGGCCTGCAAACTAAAGAATGCTACTATACCAAAACACTAAGCCTAACCAAAGCTAAACAAACTGAGGCCTACAAACAGAAGCACAAAAGCAAATAGCACCAGCCCCTCAACACAGAGAGCTCTGAAACCACATCTGCACACAGTCACAAACACAACAAAAGTGAAATACAAAAATTAACATTGCAGCCTCATATATCAAACAAACAAAGCTGATTACAAGGTTACTTGTTTACCATATCAAAAGTTCAGAGCCATTTTGATAATCTCAGAGCCATTTTCAATTCCTTTTATAAACAAGTGTTACTATCTTTACAGAGCATAACTAGAGATAAACAATTCCTAAAATTATTACTATTACGATAATCACAAAACAATTAGAAAATTCTGAAGCTACCAAACAATTACAATACCAAGCTCTCTGTATCAACACAAACTTTAAATTAGTGAACTCATTTCAACACAAACATGCAAGTAACCAAGAACAAATAGTTCCACTTCTAACTCAGTAGGAGATTTACATTCATTTCTAAGGGCAAACTTATCTAAACTTCTTTTCATATTTATGAATATGTTTCACACATGCAAATATTTTCACATTACATCAATTAACAGTTTAAAAACTTGTTCAAAAAAATAACAGTTTAAAAACAACTACATAGGTCATCACATAAGAAGCAATGTTTACGAAACAAGAAACCGATGCACAACTTACATTAGTAATGACCCTAAATGAGCATATCCAGCACCATGGTTCTGTTCATAAATTAATACCCGATCTCAAAGAAAAATACTAGCAGATGAACAATTTTTAAGTTATAACACATGAGCCTTTCATGTGTTATAACTTCAAAATTGTTCATCTGCTAGTATTTTCAATGTTCATATGTTCATTCTAACAATGTTCATATTTTCATTCTAACAATACAGGTTAACTAAAACACTGCAACCTTATCATGATACAACACATAAAATTCATTTCTTTGTAGTATAAATTATGCAAGTAGAAGATATTTACTAGAGTCAATTGAGAAAAATCAGAAAAATGCAGACCAGGCATGAAGGTAATTAATACTGAATCAGCATTTACCTTGTTATACTTAGCAAAAGAATAGTCCTCTATTGGTGGAACACCATTTAAAACTTGAACCTGCTAACAATAATATCAAAATGCTCAAGTTAATTTTAAGTTAAAAATAATTATAATTGTAAGTTGCAACCAAGTTGAATAAATAATGTACCTCCAAGTCCATATGATCAACAATGTGGATGACGGAACCACCTCCTTTGAGTAGTCATGACTCTAAACAATATGCTTTTATTAATTGCATTGTGAGCTTTTGTTGCCATTCTACTTCCTGCAGTAAGACCAACTCAGTGCATATAACATATCAATAATCACCCAGTACATGTTCTAAATTCTAAAATGTTACTTAAGCAAGGGACAAAAGATCTAACTGATCATTAAGTTTATAATGCTCCTAATCAGTAGTTCCAAGTACATGTTGAAGTACAAAATAGAAGCTAGAACCTTATCATATTAGAGTATTATTAAAGCTTACCACCCTTGTCAAGTAATCTACAGCACTCCTCTTATTTATTATGTTTTATGTTGGATGCAATGTAACTAAGAATGATTTTTTTACACCAAACAATTAAGACAAAGCCTACTCCAATTTTTTTTCAAAGCTTACACAATTAAAATACTAACTCAGATTTTTTTTCTGTTGTTGTTTTAGTGAAATCCAAAAATACAGAATTTGCATTCCAACTAACTAACTTAGCTAACTCTAAAAATAGCCAAGAGTCTAAGACCCAGATTTTGGAATCATTCAAAATCATTAATTTCTCAAATTCCCAATTTCAGACTCAATAATTTCTTAGATCCCTAGTAATAAGTAAATATAAAAATCGTCACTTTGGAACCCTATTCCTAAAAACCAGATTCATAACCATAACTCCAACCCTAATTTTTAATCAAACTCCAAATTTTGAAGCATAATGAAAGAGAAAGAGCATACCACGAATTTGACCTATGAAAGATATCCAGAAAGAGTTGAAACAGAGAAAGAGGGGAAGAGAGTCGCAGAATCAGAGACCTGTGAACCTACCACGAATTCAGTCTCCGTCACATCACTTCACAACATCTCTTTTTGTCTTCGCGGTGAGTGGTGCTCGACGGGGATGGCGGCAGTGGGTAGGTGGTCTTCACAAGGGTTTCGTGAGAGAGGGATGAAGGATTTCACGCCAGAGCAGAAAAATGGTCGCAAAGAGGGAGTGTGACTGTGTGAGTGAGTGTGTGAAAGACTTTATTTTGGAATTTAATTTGTTGTTTTTTTTAATGAAGGGATTCTATTTTCACATGCCCGCTAAAATGAAATTAGAACAAAATATTGCGACAGTTGTAGGAACCGTCATATAAACCGTTGCAAATAATTTAAAAAATTCACATTGTGACAGTTATATTCAAATTGTCGCAATTGAAGTGTCGCAAAATGCTTATTTTCTTGTAGTGACATAATGAATATGGTGTGAAATTATTAACAGGTGTGTAATTTATTGTATCGGTTTTATTAAAATTGCTAAGGTTTAACTCAGATCAGTTCGTCCTCGCCTTGCTTGATCATATTAAGCGGTTGATAATTATGTAGTATAATGCGTTAACTTTTCAATGTTATGTTGTCTTTTTGATGATGTTGAACATGTGTTCCATCATGTTTAATATATTAGTTTGTTGTTGTGTTATTTCTAATTTATTGTAATTTAGTATTTAACTACATTTTGTTAATTGAAATCAGTAGTATTTTTTTGTTTTCATCTTTTCAGGAAGAAATGTTGTGCAAAGTGTTGATGGGGTTTCCAAGCTTTATGTCAATCCAACATTTTTTGAATCAAGGCAGTTTAAGAAAGGGTGAATATATTTATATTATACAGTTGCTGCTGTTATCATATTTGTTTTTGGTGTATTCATTGCTGCTCCAATGTTATTTTTATTTATTGTAGTTTGGTGCTTAAGCTTAACCGAAGACGAAAATCCGTTGGTCTACCTCGAACTCAAAAACCAATCGGTTTCAATTTCACAACACATTACCATTGCAAGAGTATTTTACAGCTTAGGGAAGATCCCACACCCGGAATCTAGTTGATTAATGCTCGGTTAACCGACATTGGTGCACTTGATATTTGGTGGTATCCGGTTTGTGGTTGCGACCTAATTATTGAGGGTTACCTTGGTGGCTTTTTTTTGTGTGGAAAGTGACATTCAACTGATTTTGAACCCAGGCTAAAGTAATAAATTGTTTTTATTTTAACTAGCTTCATTTTATTGTTACCAAACAAATTCAATTCTGCAGCATATTCACATGGTTCTAATCATTTGAATGTGTTGTATTTTATTCTATTAGGTATAGAGTTAAAATAGTTATTGAGGATGAGAGTTGATCTACATTTGTTGAGGCGTTTGTCCATGTTATGCTTCCCATTGTTGTCATCGACCCAAGAAAACCGGTATGTACTTATATTATTATGTTTGTATCATATACATTGTTTGTTGTATAAGTGTGGTTAATATTTTTTTCATTTTGCAGGGGATTTCTGCTAATTATTTCCCTTGTGCTTTTGATTCGGTTGTTCGAAAAAGTATTAAGCTTATAGTTGAAAAAAAGAAACATGATACTCACGATTGTGATGAAATGTTTGAGCTTCTATGTGTATCCGATGATCCAAAAGTTATCTGAATCCGCTATTTGTAATTTCTCAGCTGCTGGAGGTTGGAGAGAGCTCCAGTGCTGCTAGAGCCAACTCAACTGATTATTATCCAGAACTCAGATCAGTTCGTCCCCGCCTTGCTTGATCATCTTAAGCGGTTGATAATTATGTAGTATAATGCGTTAACTTTTCAATGTTATGTTGTCTTTTTGATGATGTTGAACATGTGTTCCATCATGTGTAATATATTAGTTTGTTGTTGTGTTATTTCTAATTTACTAAGTGATGCAGTCTTTTGATATATATTGTAAATATGATCACATGCTCATGTAGGTTGGAGTTGTGAAAATGTTCACATTATGTGTATTAATTATTAAGACTTTGGTGTGATTCTGGATTGTACATAATGAATATGGTGTGAAATTATTAACTCTTTCTACCTTTATAAAATCATTTTCAATTAACTATTAATTATTAACACCCGTATTTAACTATTTCTACCTTTATAAAATCATTTTCAAAATGCGCAACGGAATTAAAGTTTAAATTAAGAAAACAATGGTTCGAGTATTACATAATCTTCAAAAACGCTACTAATAACTTGATTAGCAAGATAACATCTATACAAAATTATAAGTTATAAAATGATACACCTTTAATTAATATAGACAATAACAAGTGACTCTATACATAAAAGGTAAACCCTTTCCCGTGTCCTAATCAGAGTGTAGCATTGTCGACAACTTGACCATAATCAAAACCTGAGAACTTGGACCCCCAAAGGTCCAGCAAGTACACAAAACAATGAGTTAGTAAGGAATCCCAAAATAAATGTAAGTATATTGAATACTATACACTTAAGTTCTACTAACGTTCGTACCATAAAGATGCAAGATTATATAATTAAGATATATTTATAATTCATAAATCAAGTATCAAGTAAATCATATAATCCACGTATCATCAAATTACTCACAATTGATATACAAATAGCAATTAATACACAACAATAGTGTCAATTACCAAGTAATTCACATAATGATTCTACCTTCATCTCCTAATGCAATCTAATGTCATCATCAATGTCATGTCACCCCAGACACAACTAAATGCATGTGGTACCCTCAACTCATTTTAGGATAAACTTATATCCAATTCGTCTCAAGTCAGTTTTAAGTCAGGGGGACTTCGTCTCAAGTCAGTTTTAAGTGATACATGTCAATGCATAACTTTGACGATTAATATCTTTAATTTTATTATAGTTATAATTATAAAAAGTTAATATTTTAAAAATACTTCTCGAGACGAATCCAAAAAGATCTTATATGCTAATGTTTATTTGAAAATACTCGTATTTTAGGGATGAGAAGAAAGATGAAATGTTCACTTCAAATAAAATAAAAATAATGAAAGTTGTTGTGAAATGGGTACCGGTTTGTTATTGGTTTAGTGAAATGCAACTAGTTCAATTTTTATGCAAAATGGATTGGACTTTTTTAATACATAAACCAGTTTTTTTAAACCAGTTCTAATAAATCAGTTTTTTTGCACACCCCTAACACCTGGATCGTCCTTTGCTTTGAGAGCATGTTTGGATATTGTTTGGCGTTTGGCCTCTACCCGTGCTCGTGGATTGATTTCATGGTCATTGTGCCACGTGGTTATTTTTATCCCATTATGATGGGTCTTGATGTGGGTTGAAATTTTAGTTGATTCAGAACAAAAATACTTTTTGAATTTTTTTTTTATTTTTTTTATTTTACCACCAGTTTAATCTGGTTCGGAGGTCAGTTCTGACATCAAGTGGTTTCAGCTCCCTCCCGATCGCAGTTGCGGGGGATCGAACCGTGGTCCTCCCTACCAAGTTCAGCGCCAATCACCACTGAACCAACTAACGATTGGTGATACTTTTTGAATTTTTGACATGTACGTTTATGACACATGTTAGTACGATCCATATTTAAAATTTTTAAAATTAAATATAATATTCAAAAAATAAAATAAAATAGAAATCATTGTAAAAAATAAATATAATAGAGTTTCATTGTAAAAATAAAATAAAATAGTGATAAAGATAAACTTTCATTCTCTACCAAAAAATAAAAATAAACTTTCATTGTCAAAAAGAATAAATAATTTAGTTATTTAATTCTATCTTTGTGCATTTTCCTTACCGCGGGTTGCTGTTAGCAGAAGAATATTCGACCTTTCTTCTCGAAAGAATAGAAATCATTAGGACGCGACACGATTACAGTGAATGATGACGACGGTGGCACTGAAGTTCGGTAGAAGAATGAACACGGCACTCCGATCATCCAACCTTATCTATCGCTCTTCCTCTTCCAATCTTCTCTCCGCTAACTTCCTCATGCAAATTCCCCTCACTCGCAAGGCACGATCTCTTTCCCTCATTTGTTTCAATTCATTTTCTGTTTTCTTTCAATTTCATGCATTTTTTTAGGTCACCATCAATCACATGAATATGTAATGCAATTCTTCACCTTATTATTTATTTTAGATAAATGATTGCGATTTAGCTGTGTAACTGTCATCACAATCACACTTCACACTACCTGAATTTTGTACATTTATATATGTAATGTAATGGTAATTTCCTTAATTCTGATTCAAAATGTAAAACTGTTTGTGTTTTATTGATAGACAAATCATAGGGGTTGATTTGTTAGAGGAGTAGACATCATCTTAGGGTCCGTTTATTACATATTATAAAAGTCTACGAAGCACAGACACTCCTCGAATTAGAATTCGTGTTCCAGTGTTGGACACACGTTGGTGTCTATTGAAACAGACATATGATTGCATTAAATCAGTGTCGATTTGTTGGTGTCCGTACTTCTTAGTAAAAAGGTGATTTTGGTATTCATTAATTTAGAAATGACTTTAAAGAGATTTTTATTTTTATGAAAAGCCAAAGCACTCCGATCATTGAAATATGACTTTTTCAATGTTTTTAAAATGGTCAACACAATCATGTCTCGGAGCAGTATCACACTTTTTGTGGTTTCTGCAACTGTATTGTGGCTGCAATTGTGGTCACATCAGTTGCAATTTTCATAGTTTTCTGCAATACCAAGGATTGCCACATAAGTTGCATTTGTTCACAACTTTCTGCAATAAATTACGATAGCTATGTAGATACATACAACGTTGGAACACAAGCGCTATACCTTTATTAAATTGAGTGTTTACTTTTCAATATTATACTTATTATTATGGGATGTTGTTGTTATCCGTTGTGCATGAGTTAAGGGTCTTTTTTGAATGACAGATGAGCACGGATGCACATAGTATTGCCTCCCAGCTCAACAGTTCGGGGCTGTTGAGGACTCAGGGCCTCATTGGAGGGAAATGGCAGGATGCTTATGATGGGAAAACCATAAAGGTATTTCATAGCTACTTTTATTTCCCACTCCTTTTCTTCTTCAATTGATTTTTTGCGAAGTTTAAAGGCATGCGCTTGCTGATTCGTTTCAAATTAATACTGTTGCAGATGATCATAGTCTGTTGATGCTGCTTATACTTCTCTCCTTATTTTATTGCTACAAGTTCCATGGTAGTGCTATTTATAAGAATCTTGTATTCCATGCTATTGCAGGTTTATAATCCATCAACTGGCGAATCTATAGCAGATGTAGCATGCATGGGTGGAAGGGAAACAAATGATGCAATTTCCTCTGCTTTTGATGCATTTAAATGTACGAAGCTTCGCATTTTCATGCTATAACATCATGTATTTTGAACTGGAAGCAGAAATAGGAGAGTATTAAGATATTCATATACCATCACAGACGACTTTATGTATATGTCTTTGCATAAGATACTTTGTACATACATGTCAAATAGCTTAGGTAGGTACTTATTTTTCCCCATTTATTTATAACATCTGGGGCAAATTTTGTTGTGTCTGAGATTGTTGTATTGCACAATAGAAAGTTTAGTGTAAGAATTGGATAATCTCAGGTCATTCTTTTGCATTCTTTCTCTATGAGCTTGCAAACCTATCAAGAATATCTTGCAGTAAGTCAAACTATTAACTTTGAAAGTGAGTATAGCTAGAGTTAGGGTGGATATTAGATGCAGTATGCTTTAAAAATTTACAACTTTGAAAGTGAGTATAGCCAGATTTTCAGCCTGTAACATTCACCTCTTTGTTTGTATTATTGCTTGTTAGAGTGACTATGATAACTACGATTTTGTCTGTGTGTAGTATGGAGCAAAACCACTGCTGCTGAGCGAAGTAAATATCTGAGAAAATGGTATAGTTGTTTTCTATTCATTTATCGAACAACCTGCTTTGATGGAAATATTTTACTTAGCTGCTGTCTTTATTTGTTTTACACTTCTGGGTGTCAGAAAATCACACAAAACATATAAAATAATTAGGGAATTCTGTTTGGAAAAGACTCAGGCTATCCTCATTAAATAGTGGCATCTTTACAAGCTAATTTCTTTTGGAAATGTTTCAGATATATACAGGATAGGAAATAAATTCCTTAGATTAGGTCTATATAGAATAATGCAGTAAATAATAATTACAATAGCCTAAAAGACACGTGATAAATATGAAAGTCTTAAGCATTTCTCACATCCTGGATTATTAGATCAACATCCTCCCTCAAATTGATGCTAGGTGGTGTTAAAATCAATTCGAAATCAATTGTCATGATTTTCTAGTTGTCGTACCAATTATGTTTGATTAGCATTAATTGTAATCGATTATATTTCTATTATAAATACAAACAAGGTGTACTCTGTCTGGACACACAAAAACCATTACACATAATATCAATTTCTTTATATGGTTACCGTAAATTTTTTTTTTTTTCTTTATACGGTATCAGAGCAGATTCTGATTCTCTGACTTGTCTCTATGCTTCACTACTGCTTCCGGTGGCGGCATTTGCCACATGAAGCACTACCTTTCAGTTTATGTTTCAGTTTCTGCCAAATATAGTCATTTGTCGCCGTCAACACCCGGTGACCTTTCTAGCAATCAACCACACCACACACACTGGTTTCAGATCTGGTCTTGGTGTTTGATTTCAGTGCATGAATACCTAGATTCTATTGTTTCTTTTCCCACCAACGAACAATTAACTATGCTGCTGTCTAGTCATAGCCTTGGTTAAGATATTAACAACTTAAAGAGAAGTAGGAATGTGTAAAAGTGAGATAACTTGCTTCTCAGATATAACGGTAGTCCACCTCTGCATATTTGCTATGTTCATGAAGTATAGGATTTGCCACAATTTGTATGGTTTCAATATTAACAAGCATTAAGAGAAGTAGCGTCTCACGGTAAAATTTTCTCTTAATTTATTGAAGGTATGATTTGCTCATTGCACACAAAGAAGAGTTAGCACAACTTATAACCTTGGAGCAAGGAAAGCCTTTTAAAGAGTCTCTGGGTGAGGTACAGGATGGTTGAATTTTTGTTATTTTGTACTTGCCAATTATTGTTCCTTTTCTTTGTATTTCTCCCAAGTTAGATTTATGTTTTTAAAATCACTGTTTGCAGATAAATTACAGTGCTGGCTTTATTGAGTTTGCATCAGAGGAGGCAAAACGTATATATGGGGATATAATTCCTGCACCTCAATCTGATCGACGGTTATTTGTTTTAAAGCAGGTAAGTTTCATGTTTTATTTGGTGTCTTAAATTTCATATTGCATAATAAGCAATTTCTTTATAGTTATGTTACATAAGTTCATTTCATTATATCTGTTTGTGGGATGTAAATGGTGTAAACCCAAGTCCCACATAGAAAAGATAAAAGGTCTGATAAGAATTTATAAAGAGAGGTACCCGTCACCTTAGAAGCCGATTTTGTAAGGATGAGATATGCCCTTTATAAAAACCTAATATGGTATCAAAGTCTATCGATTGGGCCACCCACCATTTATATTCACACACCAAGCCCAATATTCTGTGTGTGAGAAGGTCTATGGGGAGAAACCCAAGTCGTAAATAGAAATGATATAAAGCTTGATAAGGGGAAAAGCCCAAGTCCCACATAGAAAAGATATAAGGTCTGGTTAGAGTTCATAAAGAGAGGCTCATCTTACAAGCCGATTTTGTAAGCATGAGTTAAACCTAATATTAAAACAGCATTAAGGTTAAATTGTATGGTTTCCACATTGTCGGAGAAATGTGGTTAAAAAGGTTAGTTCATCATGAGTGTAATATTTGCTTTGGTGTTCCAAAAGTAGGCTCACTTATTTACTAAATTACTGAAAATTGTAATATCTTGCTATTTTTATTTTTTATTTTTAAATTCAACAAATAAATATTCACAAAATTGTAACTAAATTAAAGCCCATTCGATTGGGAGGCCTACAAAATTAAAGCCCACAAAAGTTTGTAAAAGCCGGAGGATCTTATTTAAATGCTTCTTTATTTCCTATTCAAAACAAGCTCCTTTTTATTTTAAGAGGTTCGTATAGTAACTATGTGGTTCGTATAGTAAATAAATATGTTTAAGAGGTTCTCCTCTTAAACATACAAAATCTTCATTTCAAAACACTTCTCCGAATGCAATAAAATGACTCAATGTTTGAGTAGTACTTTTTGTTGTTGTTGTTGTTGCATATCTTGGATGGTTGGTTTCACTTTGTTTCATTTTAAAATGTTCATATTCATGTAGAAAAGATGGTTAAACCTAGACTTATGTGGTTTGAACATGTGTGGAGGAGACTAGTAGATTCCATAATAAGGAGTGTAGATCAAATGTGTGGTAGCCCAATCGCCAGAGAAAGAGGAAGGCCAAGAAAAACAATAGGAGAAACTATGTAGAAAGACTTGGTGATCAATGTTTGGCTAAATATATTATATTGTCATTTGGTGCATGTAGTCAACCCCGCCTATTCGGATAAGGCTCGGCGGTGGTTGTTGAAATATAGGTAATAATTAAAGCCAAAATATGGCATTGTCAGAGTCCAAGGAGCCATTTTCTTCAAAAAATGTAAAGTTTATTCCTCTATTATTAAAAGAAAATGGGATTTGATTCTAGCGAACCGCTGCTATATATTTGTGTATCTTGAGTAATTTGTCCCGACTTCCAATAATTTCGTCTGTGAATGCTGCAAGTAAGGATTATTTCGGTTGTCTTTTATGTTGAAAGTTCTAGATGAATAATGTTCTATTATTTAATCAACACTTTGTGTTTCATAATGCCTGACATATGACAAACTGATTCTTTTTCACCTCTTCTTGGGGTTTGCAGCCTGTTGGGGTTGTAGGTGCAATTACACCTTGGAACTTTCCCCTTGCTATGATTACCCGAAAGGTATGTTTAGTTAGCTCTTGACTCTCCATATTTTATTCATTTCACTATATAACGTTTTAGGAGTAAGTGAATAACAATTGTTCCAAAATTTATGTTTTTTGTTACATTAGGTTGGTCCAGCCCTTGCATGTGGATGTACAGTGGTCATAAAGCCCTCTGAACTTACGCCTCTGACTGCTTTAGCTGCAGCTGAACTCTCTATTCAAGCTGGAATTCCTGCGGTAGTTTCTTAAACCTATTATTATGATTGTAATAACAAGGTCATTGTGTATTTGGCATAATGGTTTCTATGAAGCATTGACACAAACACCACACTGACAAACAAGTAGACACCAGTAATACTTTAAGAAAATGGAAGATATTGAATATAATCACGTGTCACTGTGTCAGTGTCGTGCTGGTCACCGGACATGCCTTCAATATGAAGTGTTGGTGCTACATTATAATTTTCTGTTATGATGATTGATAAATTTGTAATTATATTTATTGAAAATGGTCATGTAAACTTGAAAACAGTACATCAGGAACTTACTTGTGATTATTATATAATATTATAATATTTTGGCATCTAGTCTGCGGTGTCGTTATGTCAAAACTACATTAGTAATGTGCTATTATTGTAGTTTCCTTGATAATGTCTTATACTAACTTTAATACTGGACTGTACTATAACATTGTTGTGCCATTTCAAAGACAAGTTTTTGTAGTTTATTATTGTAGAATTTATTTAACGTTCATGTAGCAGCATACATAATGTAAATCTGAAGCACTTCTGCAGAAGAGAAATACTAAGTTGGCTTCTATGGATTTGTTTCTTCAACTGTATTGCATAAATCTTACAGAAACGTTCTTTACCTACCACTCATTGTTGCAAACATTTTTCCAGACCTTGTCTCTGCTCTTTTTTCCTTTAGTCTATAAAGTTTAAGTTTTTTCCCCTTCCTGCCCATTTTTATTATTTTAACTGTTGTGATATTTATTATTTAATGATGTAGGGTGTTGTGAACGTGGTTATGGGAAATGCTCCTGATATTGGAGACGCTTTAATCGCAAGTCCACAGGTTCTATCGCTATATGATTTTACGAAGCAATAACCCTGTAAATTTAACTGAACATCTAAGAAAATCTTATCACCTTGTTTAGGTAAGGAAGATTACATTCACTGGCTCGACGGCTGTTGGAAAGAAATTGATGGCTGGTTCTGCCGAGACAGTTAAAAAAGTATGATTAGATGTTTTTAATTGTAATCATAATTTGTATTTGTTTTTCCTCATTATTTATTTTGTAGACATTCATAGTTACCATAGATTCCTAAGCTGATTTTTTCCACAATGTAGATCTAGACATTCATTATATATTCATATGAATTTTAAGCTCTTATAAATGTGTTTTTTAAATTCTAGGTATCTCTGGAGCTTGGTGGCAACGCACCTTGCATAGTTTTTGATGATGCTGACCTGGATGTTGCAGTGAAAGGAACAGTAAGTTACAAAGAATGACATCACTTGCTGACTGTAATGACATGTTTTGTATAAGATGTTATTTTACATAGATGTGTGCATTTGCAATGCCCTCAAATTATTTATGATAACTCTTAACAGTAGTGGATAATTCTCATATCGACCCAATTCTTAAATACATAATTTTAACTACTCAACTTTGTTTTGTGTTCTTTTAGACCCAATATTTGTTTTTCTTATGTATCATCTTCACTTGGATTTTTCTCTATATAATTGTAAACTGCTGAAGTTTAAGTATATGAATATTTCTTTACTTCAAATTCTTATCTGTCTTGCTGAGATTATGAAGTTATTATTGAACAATGTTTGGGTAGCCTTTTGTTATTTTTCTTTTCTTACCAATTTGTAGATCTTTTCTCCCGAAAAGTCACATGATTGATGATTAGCAGTTTTATTTGTTAAATGTTTTGAATTTCCATATAGAGGAATGAATGTGTAGATATGTGGTTGGGCAATTCAGCATGGGATGCTACTATCACGAATAAAGTGATAAAAGTTGAATTTGGGTTGATTGCTAAAATTGAAAGTTGAAGTGCATGTTGTGAATTTATGATTCCCTCGGGCCTTCTGTTTTGATCAATTAGTAATAATGAATTCCTCTCTGTGCAGCTTGCAGCAAAGTTCCGTAATAGCGGACAAACTTGTGTTTGTGCAAATAGAATTCTTGTGCAAGAAGGTTAGCTGAAAATGATATCAAACAATCAATTTTACTATTGCAATGTATTTTTCTGATTTGCCATCCTTTAACTCTGTTTGACTGTAATGTGTTAATGATTCCCCAAATTATTAATAATTATTGGAGACTTAAAACTTTATTGTTTTCTAAACTTTTTGGACCAAGTTTCTTCTCGTAACTGGTGTAAGATGTGGGAATGTTACATACCAGCTGGTTTTCTAAACTTTTTGCACCTAGTTTTTTCTCACATTATTTCATTCTCCAATTAGATACATTATTTGTTTCAGTCTTTAAGACATTTGCATTTTTTTATTTAACCAATTTTTGTGAAGGTATATATGACAAATTTGCAAATGCATTGCTCGATGCTGTTCAGAGCATGAAAGTTGGAGATGGTTTTAGTGAAGGTGTAGCTCAGGTAGGTATCTTTTTAAATTTGATAATTCGTTTTATTTTTCCATTGTGACAATAAAGGAAATTGTCTACATTACATCTACATTTTTCTCACTCAGTGGATAATCTTCACAAATTTATAATCTAGAGTACTTTTAGATGCAATAATTTCTTTTCAATATTCCTTGAGCAATCTGTTTTTATTGTCTATTTTTTCAGATTTATCTCCCAATTTCTTTTAGAAATATCTGAGTTAATGTTAAAGCTTTATGAGATTATCTTTTAACTCAATTTTATATTCATCCCTAAACAGGGCCCTCTGATCAATGAAGCTGCTGTCAAAAAGGTTCGTGTCTTCTTAGTATTTGATTTTCTATATGCACCATTGCTGGGTGTGTTCTCCAACCCTTGAGAACTTGTATGACTCTTGGTTTGCTTTCTGATTATCCTTACAGGTTGACTCCTTGATTCATGATGCTACATCAAAGGTTTGTCATCTTTGCTATTCTACTAGTCTGATTCTCCACTTCATCCCTTCAGACACTTCTTGGTCAAACAATGCCAACGTGTTTTTAATGATTTATCCCGAATCTTCGTATCTTGAGCTAGGACTGTCCAAAAAACCGAACTTCGATGGGCAGTTCATGAACTGAATTAGTCCAGTTCGGTTCTGTTCGATTTTATTTTTTGTTTTTTAAACAGTCTTAATATTTGGTCCGGTTTGATTTTTTTTTTAGTAGTCCCAAATCCCAATATCAGTTAATAATAGAAATTTGGTTCACAAAGAATAAGTTCAATTCAATTAATAAAAAAGTATAGTTATATTTTTTGTAAAGGGAGTTTTGGTTTGGTTCGGAAATACAGAACCGGTTCACCGAACTTTTATAACAGTTTGGTTCAGGAGGAACCATTAACACAGTTCAGTTTTAACAAACAATTGTAATGGTTCAGTTTGGTTTTCTTCTTGAACCGAACCATGAACAGTCCTAATTGAGCAGAAAAAACATAAATTTAAAATGGTATTTTGTTTGCTCAAATGTACATATACCGTTAATCTTCTCTTTAGAAAATATAGCAAGAACTAAGATGGATAAGCAATCAAATAATAAAAGTAATAATAGTTCTGATGATTCAGTTGCTTTTATTTGAAGGGGGCAAAAGTAATTCTTGGGGGTAAAAGACATACCCTTGGATCAACTTTTTATGAACCAACAGTCATCACTGATGTCGACAATGACATGCTTATATCAAGGTAAGATGAATTATAGGTTGATAATAGATTTGCACAAACTTATGGACACTGTTTCCTGTGTTTTCTTGATTTTAATTGTACTAATTGGAAAAGTTGGTCATAACATTACAGTTGAGGCCGTGGCCAATCATATTATTAGAATAGTCAAATCCATATTATGAAATTGTTGATGATTTTGCAATGAATAGTCATGTTGAAAAATTAGAGAGATAGAATGTGGTTTTACGTGTTTCAGAAAGAAAAAAAAAGAAAGTGGTTTTACAACATAATCAAAGGAGACAAAGAGATGGAGAAACTGTAAAATGGCCGCAGGATGAAAATAATGTGTCTATAATGTCAATTGCTCCTGGCTAGACACATGAGAAATATCAATGGCATATTTTGATACTGCAATTCTTGCATTCCTCACTCCCCAATTGATCACTAATGATTTTTGGGTAAGCACTTCCATGATTGTTTTCTAAGACACTGTATAAGGTTGACTCGGTTGTTGGAGTGAGGGAGTTAAGGATAAGGAGTGGAGTGATAAGGAGGGAGTGGGTTGAATTCTTTCCCCCACATAATGCTAACTATACAAACATTAGCCATTAAAGAACAAATCTTTATCTATGAATTGTGGTGTGTCACTATTGGAATTGAAATATTGTTATTTTTCGCTGTGTTTTATGATAATAAACTGGCATAATATAGATTTTTTGTTTTGTTTATATGCACAAGGCTAGTCTCTACGAATACAAACTACAATTGTGTTAGGTAGAAGTACAGCTGTGCAACACTCTTGATGCAAACTTATGATATTAAAACTTGTAGCATTCATCTGAGTATAATGATATGAGATTTTAAACCAATATAGCTTTTCAGTTTGCAGTGCTGTGATGCACAATAACTATACATTTACTGAAGTTTTGATTTACTGTTTTTTTTCTGTTTTTTTTCATCTTGCATTTAAATAATCAAATGGATCTTTATTGTTAATTTTTTGCTGACTGGTTTTGTTGATTCACCTATTTGTCGTACTCTAGACAGGAAGCATTTGGACCTGTCGCACCCCTTTTGAGATTCAAAACTGAAGAGGATGCTATCAGAATTGCTAATGACACTAATGCAGGTAGTTTTTGCAGCTTCCTAATTTGGTTCTTTGTTTAGCCTTGTAGATATGGATTTTTTTCTTCTTCCCTCTTATAATGTTATTGAATCTTACCAGTTTCGCAATATCTGACCACTCTTGGTTTAATGTTTTTCACCTTTTTATAACCATGGAACAATACCGGTTTATATCAAGGCTTGGGTTCATACGTATTTACAAACAGTATCCAACGATCATGGCGTGTGGCCGAGGCTCTTGAATATGGACTTGTAGGTGTTAATGAAGGAGTAATTTCAACAGAGGTGAGTTTGATTCCTTATTAAATGAAATTAAGCAGAAATGGGATATTTTGTTGGTGGATTTATCTGTGTGTGATGATGTAGGTGGCTCCATTTGGTGGAGTTAAACAGTCTGGTCTCGGAAGAGAAGGTTCCAAATATGGGATGGATGAATATTTGGAGGTATGAACCGTTTTAATGCGTTCATTTGTGTAGATTCCTTTTATTTTATCAGTAATTTTGGGAGTGTTGTGGACAGTTTGTTAGGATGAACTTTGCACTTTTATATAATGACATATCAGATACATTCTGCTGAGTTCTGTTAAATGTTAAAAAAATTTTAAAAGCTTTAATTACTCCGAAGATCCCTGAATTATTTAGAAATATATAAATAGGTCCTTGAACTAAAAGGGATTTGTAATAGATCTATAAGCTTGTCAATTATTTGTAATTAGATCCCGAACTTTTTTCATAATTTGTAAATGGGTATTTAGACCTTATTACAAATGATTGCCAAGTTCAGGGATCAAATTACAATTTATTTATTTAGTTTAAGGACCTATTTAAAAATCTCAAGTAGTTCAAAGGATCAAATCTACGATAGTAAATAAACCAATATTAAACAATGAAATTGCAGATGTTATAAATTTTATGTTTCTAACTATACTGTTTAGAGTGTTGTAGCTGGGATCGGTGTTATGCAAACATGGTTATTGATTAGTCATAATGCTTCGTGGTTCAAAACTAGTGAAGCACTACATTGAATATATGCATGATCTATTTGTGATTTTTTTTTCTTCAGTAAACTCTTCAATTTCTGATTATTGAAATTTATCCTTAACAATTTTGCAGATCAAGTATGTTTGCTTGGGAAACATGAACAAAGATTGAAGTATGAGTTAATATATGAGGCGCTACAAACATGAACATCCAAGATGGAAGTGGGAGGGGTTACCTTCTGATTATCCGTTGCAGAAGATGATATGCATGCAGGGACTGAGGGAGACTTGCATCACAGCAGGGGCCAACTAAATAAATTGAGTAAAGTAGAATTTTAGTCTTCAAAGTCGAAGACTCGGGTAATTTAGTTTTTCATATTTGTAAAATAATGGTTTTATTCGGCAACGCTAACTTTTGAATTTATAGCTTATAAATTTGTTTGAAAAAAAGACGTTTGGTAGCATTTTTTTTCATGAGATTATAGTTTATTTTCACTAGTTTATAGCTTATTTTGATAAGCTAATTCAATTAGCTTATAGCTTATTATTTTATCTTCTAATTTTACACCTTTCATCTTGAAAAAAATATAATATTAATCCAACATATTTATTTTTATATAGTTTCATATTTATAACCAAGTTAATAAATTGAGTAAAGTAGCATTTTAGTCTTGAAAGTCGAAGACTCGGGTAATTTAGTTTTTCGTATTTGTAAAATAATGGTTTTGTTGCTAACTTTTAAATTTATTATAGCTTATAAATTTGTTTGAAAAAGACTTGTTTGGTAACATTTTTTTCACGAGATTATAGTTTATTTTCACTAGTTTATAGCTTATTTTGATAAGCTAATTCAATTAGCTTATAGCTTATTATTTTATCTTCTAATTTTACCTCTTTCATCTTGAAAAAAATATAATATTAATCCAACATATTTTTTTTATATATATAGTTTCATATTTATAACCAAGTTTAACTATTAATTTTACTATACACTACAAGTTCAATCAATTAGCTTGTTCGCTATAAAGTAGTTTATAAGTTATTCGCTGTTAATTTAATTGTTATAAATTAGTTTATTAGTTCATCGCTCTTTTTGCCAAAAGAGCCAATCTAGTCCCTTAATTTAAAGAACACCAATATATCTCTTTAATTAAAAATATCCATCAAAATCCATGGAATTTGGGGTGTTCAAAAATCCGGTTAACTGAACCATAATTTAAACTGTACCACTTAATACAGTTTTGAACTGAACCACTTTTTAAAAACAGTTACAATTCAGTTTATAACTGGTTCAAAACTAGTTTGAATTTATGAACTTGTTTTTATTAAAATAAATAATATTTAATATTTTTTTATTAATATTTTCACTTTTAATTATAAAAAAATATATTTATTTTTATTTATTATTAGAAAAATTAGTTGTTTCACATATGTCAATGCATAACTTTGACGATTAATATCTTTAATTGTATGATGGTAAAAAGGGTAAATAGGTCTTTACTCCGTGTAAAGTAGGCGAGTTTTGCTTTACCCCCTGCAAAAAATTTCTTTAAGATTCCCCCATTGCAAAGTAAATTTTTTTTCGTCCCCCTTTGGATGCACTTTTTAAATCGGTTATTCTGTTCAACCGTTTAAAAAATGCAAATTCTTTGCACCCAAGGGGGGAAATCAAAAAAATATATTTTGCAAGAGGGAAATCCCAAAGGAATTTTTTGCAGGGGTAAAGTATAAATGGCCAATGGCTAGGGGTGAGCAAAAAATCAGGTTAACCATAACCAAAGTACTAACCAAACCAAATCCAATTTTAATAACCAAATCCATTTTATAAGAAAACCACACCAATCCAATAAAAAAAAACCAATTGTAAACCATATCCATTTTTTATAATTGGTTTGTAAACCATATCCATTTTTTAAAATTTTTTGATTTCAAATAAAAGAAATTCCGGAATTTTTTTCGGAAAAATGTTTTTGATCTTTTTTAGCGAAAGTACCTGATTTTTTTACGAAAAAAAACTTTCCGGTCTTTATTCGATATTTCAGATAAATACAATTCCGAAAAAACTTTCAATATTTTATTCGAAAAAAAACTCATGATTTTCAGCGGAAATTTTTTTTTCAGATTTTCCCGGAAAAAAGTTCCCGATTTTTCTGGAAATTTTTTCTGATTTTAATGGAAAAAATTTTTCGTTTTTTTGCAAGGAAAAAAAGTTCCCAATTTTTTCGGAAAAAAAGTTTCCGACTTTTTCCGGAAAAAAAGATCTCGATTTTTCCGTAAACAAGTTCTCGATTTTTTCCGGGAAAAAAAGTTCCCGATTTTTCCGGAAAAAAGTTTCCGGTTTTTCCGGAAAAAAAGTTTCCGATTTTTTCCGGAAAAAAAGTTCTCGATTTTTCCGGAAAAAAGTTCTCGATTTTTTCTAGAAATAAGTTTTTGATCTTTTGCCGGGAAAAAAAGTTCCCGATTTTTCCGGAAAAAAAATATCCGATTTTTTCCATTAAAAAAGTTTCCGGTTTTTCTGGGAAAAAAAGTTCCAATTTTTTCCGGAAAAAAGTTTCCGGTTTTTCCGAAAAAAAGTTCTCGATTTTTTGCCGGGAAAAAAAGTTCCCGATTTTTCCAGAAAAAAGTTTCCAGTTTTTCCGGAAAAAAAGTTCTCAATTTTTCCGGAAAAATTTCTCGACTTTTACGGAAAAAAGTTCCCGTTTTTTTCTAGAAATAAGTTTTTGATCTTTTGCCGGGAAAAAAAGTTCCCGATTTTTCCGGAAAAAAAATATCCGATTTTTTCCATTAAAAAAGTTCTCGATATTTTTTCAGTAAAAAAATTTCCGATTTTTTCCGTGATAATTTCTAATATTTTTTCCGAAAAAATGTTCTAATTTTTTTTTTGGAAAAACATTTCTGATTTTTTAGGAAAAAAGTTGGTTCAATTGAATAATCCAATTTTTATTATTAACCGGTTATGAATTGGTTTCAAACCGGTTATGAACCATATCCAAATGATTTTATAAAATAACCGGTTTGTCATTGAAATGGTTTTGGTTATAAACCATATCCTAATTTATGGTGTGGTGTGGTTTCAAACCATTGCACACCCCTACCTATGGCCTACTTTGCAATGGGGTAAAGACCTATTTACCCTAGTAAAAATTATAAAAAGTTGATATTTTGAAAATACTCTTCGAGACAAATCCAACAACATATTATATGCTAAAGTTTATTTTTATTTATTAGTAGAAAAATTTATTGTTTCACACATTTTAATGCATAACTTTAACGATTTATATCTCTAATTGTATAATAGTAAAAATCATAAAAAAATGATATTTTGAAAATACTATTAGAGACAAATCCTAAAACATCTTATAATAAGGAAATGAAGATTCTGATCTAATTCAAATATTGTAAAAATTTATTCGGATTAATGGTAGGAATTTGGAATTTTTATATGCTAATGTTTATTTTTATTTATTAGTAGAAAAATTGACTGTTTCACACATTTCAATGCATAACTTTAACGATTAATATCTTTAATTGTATAATAGTAAGGAAATCCAGTTAACTGAACCATATTTTAAATTGTACCACTTAATACAGTTTTGAACTAAACCAATTTTTAAAAAAAGTTACAATTCAGTTTATAACCGGTTCAAAACTAGTTTGAATTTATGAACTGGTTTTTATTAAAATAAATAATATTTAATATTTTTTTATCAATATTTTCACTTTTAATTATAAAAAAATATATTTATTTTTATTTCTTAGTAGAAAAATTAGTTGTTTCACATATGTCAATGCATAACTTTGACGATTAATATCTTTAATTGTATGATGGTAAAAAGGGTAAATAGGTCTTTACTCCCTGCAAAGTAGGCGAGTTTTGCTTTACCCCCTGCAAAAAATTCCTTTAAGATTCCCCCAGTGCAAAGTAAATTTTTTTTGGTCCCCCATTGGATGCACTTTTTAAATCGGTTATTTTGTTCAACCGATTTAAAAAATGCTTTTTTTTTAAATCGGTTATTCTGTTCAACCGATTTAAAAAATGCAAATTCTTTGCACCCAAGGGGGGAAATCAAAAAAATATATTTTGCAAGAGGAAAATCCCAAAGGAATTTTTTGCAGGGGGTAAAGCAAAAATGGCCTATGGCCTACTTTGCAATGGGGTAAAGACCTATTTACCCTAGTAAAAATTATAAGAAGTAGATATTTTGAAAATACTCTTCTAGACGAATCCAACAACATATTACATGCTAATGTTTATTTTTATTTATTAGTAAAAAAATTTATTGTTTAACACATTTTAATGCATAACTTTAACGATTTATATCTTTGATTGTATAATAGTAAAAATTATAAAAAAATGATATTTTGAAAATACTATTAGAGACAAATCCTAAAACATCTTATAATAAGGAAATGAAGATTCTGATCTAATTCAAATATTGTAAAAATTTATTCGGATTAATGGTAGGAATTTGAAATTTTTATATGCTAATGTTTATTTTTATTTATTAGTAGAAAAATTGACTGTTTCACACATTTCAATGCACAACTTTAACGATTAATATCTTTAATTGTATAATAGTAAAAATGATAAAAAATGATATTTTGAAAATACTATTCGAGACGAATCTAAAAACATCTTTGGACTGGACTACGGCCCAAAAATAAATGGCATAGGCCCAATAGCAAGATGGCCCAATTATCCAACCCATGAAATTCAAAAGAGTAACTTGGCGGGAAAGTTATTCAACGGCGACACGTCATGGAGACGACGCCCTCGCCCCAACTGCAACTGTTAATCGTGAAGACTCAGTATGCACACGCAACATCATATGATCTCCACTAAGCAATGACTTGAAAGGAAGTAACCACCCACCACCATCATAATGACACCATGGACAATAAGTAACCACCCATCACCACCACGTGGGAGACGGAGGAGGAAGAAGAAGAAACCGCCTCGATCATGGGGTATCCATGATCGTGGTATTCCACAACTGCTACCTAGAGAAATCTATAAATAGGAGCTTATGCTTCATTTGTAAAACAGGGACAAAAGGTTTAATAAGAAATTTCTCATTTCTCACATACGATCCATTTATTTATCACCCCCTTATTTGTTCACCAGAACAATCTTATAATAAAGAAATGAAGATTCTGATCTAAATCAAATATTGTAAGAATTTATTCGGATTAATTGTAGGAATTTGAAATTTTTATATGCTAATGTTTATTTTTATTTATTAGTAGAAAAATTGACTGTTCACACATTTCAATTTATAACTTTGACGATTAATATCTTTAATTGTATGATAGTAAAAATTATAAAAAAATGGTATTTTGAAAATATTATTCGAGACGAATTCAAAAACATCTTATAATATGGAAATGAAGATTCTGATATAATTCAAATATTGTAAGAATTTATTCGGATTATTGGTAGAAATTTAGAATTTTATAAAATTATGATCCATTTTTTAAAATAAAAAAAATAAATTGAAAAATGGTTTAAACTCCAATTCCTATTTAAAAAAACACCAAAACTGGTTTTTTAAAACACACGGAAAACTGGTTTAAAACCAGTTTTTCAAAAATAAACCGGTTCTATTAGCAAACCGGTTAGAAACTAGTTATCTGAAACTAAACCGGTTTATATATGTAAACTGGTTCTAAACCGATTCTGAACTGAACTGAAACTACTTTTAAAAATAAACTGGTTTTTATTAAAATGGTTTTTATGAGCTGAACTGAACCATGAACACCCCGACATGGAATAGTATCATGGTGCATTATTACCAAGGTAATCAGAATGGACCGGTTATGAAAAGATGTGTTTCATGGTTCAAAGTTCAATTATTCAAACTGAGGTTCAACTAGATTTGACCTTTTTAAATTAAATATTCTTTTAAATAATATGTAAGATATTGATACACAATAAATTACACAATTGGAATTCTGTTCTCTGGCAGGACAGATGTCGTACACAATGTCTAGGACAATGTGTCTATAGTCCAGATGTTTTAGACAACTGGTTTGACAAACGTTTATGAGGATCACGAATTATTGCAGTACTGAAGTAAATAAAAGCAATAAATAACACCAGTAAATTGTTAACCCAGTTCGGCGCTAAACAGCCCTACTCTGGAGGATACCAATCCAGGAAGTGAACACTACTAATCCGAATTAATACTTAGTCTTACAACCATACCAAACACCTATTGGCATGTATGCATTTTCTTAATCCTAGCAATCTTCTACTCAAGGGCTAACTCCCCCTGAATATGAGAACCTACACAACTCCCTCTAATCACTAATCCCAAGTGACGACAACTTTAAACTACAAAGTTTAAAGACTTAGTTGAATGGCAACATTCAACAACAAAGCTACAAAGTATCAAAACCAATACTAAGAGCCACAAAGCTGCAAAGTATCAAAAACGATACTAAGAGCCACGAATGCTTTGCACAGTAGGCACAAAGCTTTGAACTCACAATCTTCAGTTCTTGTGGGTTGAGTTTTAAGCTCTATGTTGAGTCCTATTTATAGGCGTGCAAATCTTCAGATCGTCTTCAGTCTTTCAGATGCACTACAATTAAGAGTTAGTTTTAAAACAAACTTGTTTAAAAACAAACTCCAAAAGATAAAGAAATTAATCTTTATCCACATATTAAATACGAATCCTAATCGTATCTAACACTTAAGATTAATAACAAACTTTATCATTAATCCTAATCTCAGCTTGTTACTTAAAGATTCGCGCTTCATTCAAATATAAACAAACACGCGTGCTTAATGGATAAGCATTATCTTTTAAGCTGAACTGGGTTCAGATGTCCTACCCACATGTCTTGGGACATCTTGTTCGATATGTTGCTTTAACATGTTCTGAACCCAGTGACAAGATGTCTTAGGACATCTTGTTCAACATGTTGCATCTGCACATCGTCAATATGCACAAGTGGTTTAGACTTAATTACTTTAGCATTGGTGCTTCAGTTAAGTCACTCTGACCAAGTTGTTTTAGCCTTATGATGCAGCCAATCTTAGAAGAACTACAATCTCCCCCTTTGGCAAATCATGGCTAAAACAACCACAAACCACTTTGTTGAGTGTGCACTCTTCAGTCTTCAATCTTCAAATTCTTCAACCTTCAAATTGATCTCTGTTGATGCAATCTTCTGTTCTGAAATCTTTAGGTCATCAAGGTCTTTGATCTTCAGAATCTTGTGTGTCTTCAATATTCAAGACTTCTTTTATTCTTGAATGTGTGATGAACCTATTCTAGTATGATCCATTACAAAATTTTCTAAGTCCAGAGATGAGATACCTAGTGACTTAGTGAACCAAAGTCTTGAGTTGCAGCGGAAAGTACTTAATCAAAGTGATCAAGACTCACTAGACCTTTTAGAGGTTCAAATTGAGCATTTAAATTATGCTCTGGACACACCTATTTTAGCATAGCTTTTTAGTTTTTAATTTTTTTAAAGCTTGCTATTATTCATCCGTAAAGCAAGAGATTGATTCTACTTGCCAAAGAGCTGTTCTTAGCATCAATTATTTCTCCCCCTTTTTACCATAATTTGTCAAAGGTTTAAAAGGAAAATACTTCATTGATTAAAGAGAACGGAACAACTTACAAAAACTGCACTTATCATTAGTGCCGGATGTCAAAGCCTCCAATGTCTAGGACATTTGGTAGGCCACAATTACAAGAAGTAGAACAGAGAGGAAAAATACAAAAGTACTTATTTTCCTACATTACTCAGGGTTTGTTCTTCAAACTTCTTCTTCTTCTTCTTCTTGCTCAGCCTCAGTTTGAGCATCTCCTTCATTCTCAGCAAGATTCTTTGTCAGTTGTAGTATCAAGTGATCCACACAGGTTTTTCTGATAGTACTTGATTTGATAGTTTCCTCCAGCTCTTTAGATACTTGAATAAGCTCAGCAAGAACCTTTTTCTATGAGCTTTTGTCTAGTGGAGCTGAGGTCTCAACTGCTTCTTTTTCTTTGAACTCAATGTCTGGGACATGTGGTTCAGCAAACAGCTTGCGATTGAAGGATATCGGTGGAGGTCTTCTACTTTCATATTCCTCAGGAAGCAGAATGCTTGGTTGCTGACTAAGAATTATCTCAGTAATCAAGCTTGGAAAGGCTATTGGCAGCTTTGTTGCATTGGTTTCCACATGTTTCATGGTCTGTTCGAAGACATGTTTGCCAAAGTCCAATTTCTTTCCTGTTCCAATGAGATATATGAGTTTTGCCAGATTTGTAGTTATACCTGAGCTGTGATTTGTTGGGGCCTAATTAGTTGTGCCAATCCTGTTGAGAATTGCATACTTGACTGTTAATTTTGATGTTGGTAACAGTCCTTTCTTGGGCCAATTTTTTGCTTGACCAGCAGTAATCTCCTTAGTCACTTCCCTGACTAACTCAGCGTCATCACCTTCAATGGTTGGATTCCTTCCAAGGTACTCATTGATGGTTGTTGGGGAGAACTTTACTTCTTTGCCTCTGACTCGAACTTTCCTGAATTCTTCACTACAGGCACTTGTGATGTTTACTATGAACTCCTTCACAAGCATCTCATAGCAATTTCCCAGGTCCTTGACTGTCTTCATCAGCTCAGCCTTCTCTAATAACTCCATAATCTCTTTGCATTCAAGAGCTTCTTGGTTGAGTTCTCTTTCTTGAGCTATTCTTCGCTGATAGACAAACCTCCACCTTTGAGCACTTTCTTCGGAATGGAATGAAACTCTGTCCATTGGTGCTGGTGGGATGTTTGCAGGAATTCTTCTTCCTCCAATTCTTTTCTTCCCAGCGGTCGTGATGTCTAGGACATCTGGTTTACCATCAGATTCAGATTCACTTACAGTTACAACCTGTTTCTTCTTCTTTGATCTTTTCTCACCAACAGCTTCTGTCTTTCTCTACTTGCTTAGATTTATACGTCTTAGCTCTTCTGTTGATTGGAATGCTAATTCGTATACCTTCACTTTCCTCTGAGCTTTCTTCTTCCATGCTTTGTTGTGGTTTACCTCTTCTCTTTATTTCTTGAAGAATGTTGGCCAGAGGAACCTCATCTACATCTTCTTGATCTTCTTGTCCTAAGTCTTGAACTTCTTGTTCAGGAGTTGCTGCAGAACCAGATGTTGGGACATTGGGTTCAACATCCTGTGCTGGTACTTCTACTGAAGGTGTAGGTTGATCCAAGTTGGGATCATCTTCCTGAGGTCTTGATGAGATGTTGGTGGTTGTTTCTGATGATGGGACTTCATTAGCTGGAGGAGAGATCTGCTTAGCGATTTTGACTTGATGTTCTTTAGTTGATGTTTCATCAAACGGTTTGACATGTGGTACTTCTGAAATCTTTTGTGTTTCTTGATTCTCAGAAGGTTGGCATTCAGGATTTGTAGACTCTTGTTCCTGAATTTTGTCATTCCCCGTTGCATGAGTTTTGGTCTTTTTAGGATTCTTCTTCTTCTTTGAACCCTTGGACTTCTTCTTCTTGATTTCGTCTTCTGTTGGAGGAATCATGCTGATTGGTACAGCGTTTGTGATGGTTCCTTGTTGATCAACGCATAAATCTGAAACCCTAGGCATTTGAGAGGATGCCTCTTCTGTTTGCGTCTTCGAATCATCTGGGTTGTTGTTCTTGGATGATTGTTGAGACATTGTTGAAGGAGGTTCTTGAGGAGAATGAGTTTTTGCTTCTTTGAGAGGGATGTTAGACAAGATGTTGAGACGTTTGGTAGTGTCACATATGAGGTCCTAGTAGCCTTTTATAGATTGATTGAGAACTTAAGGCTACCTCTTTTTACGTGCAGATGTTTTAATGTTTCTTTACTCTGCACGTTACCTCTATAATGCTTATAACACGTTTTTGAGCGTGTGAATACCCAAGGGCACTCTAACACTCCCAACCAAAATCTCTTCAGCTCCTTGTCCATTGTACAGATGTTGGGACATCTGGTGGGACATCTTGTCAATATATTTCTTGGCAGACAAGCAAGCTATTTCTGGACCATTGTTTTGAGGTGTCCAAGTATAGCACTTATCACTTGACTTTGTCCCTTTCATCACTACCTCTTGATCATTAGTGTAACAGTCCGTTTTTCCAGGGCCAGAAAAGTCAATATTTTTTTTTTCTTTTCAACTAACACTCAGAGTGCGCATAGAATATTTTTCAATGAGCCGGCATTCAAATATACAAAAGAACTCATTACCATAAGGTGCTTCGACAAGCAAAGTGTATTCCTGAATAATTACAATCCAAGTCTAAGTATTCAAATACTTACAACAAAAACAAGTTAGAATCCTATGCCCGAACCCAAAAAGCACGGTGTACAAAACACACCGGCGCATAGTCTAACTATACTAAGCTTCACCACGTGCTCACTATGGCCTAGAACTGCCACCGTCGTCACCACGACCTAACCCATCATCTGGGTGGGATGAGCCCGCAAATGAAATAAAGGGTCACCACAAAATAAAAGGTATGTATATATATAACCGGTGCGAAAGATTGTACACATAACAATAATTCCACAAACACAAGAGAAAGCTCTTAACCACCAAAGCAATTCCCACCAACGGGTTTATATATATAATGCACACCAAGCCTAATGAAGACTTCTACAATTCGTGGTACTAACCTTAGCTACCACAATGCATGAGTTCCGGAATCGTAGGTCTAACCCACTAACAATATCAATGAAAACCCCGTAGCTCTCCCGATCACTACGAACCATTAGAGTGGGCTCTCCCGATCACCACACCCTTACCATAAGTATCAATAGAATCCCGTAGCTCTCCCGATCACTACAAGGATTAGAGTGGGCTCTCCCGATCACCACACCCCGTAGCTCTCCTGATCACTACGTATCGATCTCAACAAAAACCTCGTAGCTCTCCCGATCACTACGAACCACTAGGGTGGGCTCTCCCGATCACCACACCGGGCACGCAACTACCAAATGCATGAGCATACGCTTCCCCATATATGCTAATGCAATGAATACATACCTCTCTAGCATATGTAAACCAAACATAACAACATACATACATTTCTCATCATATGTATTCCAAACACCTGTTCATACATATATTCTCATAATCATATGTAAACAGCGCAAGCATTGTAAACACTTTCTCATCACGAGAATACATAACACGTACATGCCAAGCACAAAGCATACCAACACACATCACCGAAAATAACCAAACATGTTATAAATCAATGAAAAGACAGAAATAAAGTGGAGCCCTTACCTCAGCAAGATTCCGTTAACTTTTCTCGCATAATTCTACAACTCGCGCTTCCTAAAATATAAGCAGCGTAATATCAATAAGATATTCCTCGTTTATCCTATCGAAACGAAACTTGTTCTCAAAGCTCTAGAGAGGCTTAAGGTACTTTCTAACACTCTCGGATAGTGATTTCGAGTCCTCCCCATAGTGATTAAAAATTCCCAAAGTTAATTGCACTATTTCTCGCTACGCGAAAATATTTTCGTTTCAAAACAAACTAAGAAACACTTTGATTCCCAACTCCAAGGCAATCAATTTTCACATACTAAAACCATTTGAACACAACCCAAAAATTCATTGAAAATTTTCACAAAAATAAAAGTTTACTTGCGCCACAAGTTACAAGTTTTTCCTTTCAAATAAAATGGCCATAACTCGCTCATTCTTTATCCAATCGAGACGAGCCATACGCCAAAATCTTCGTATCGAAAGGACGGATCAAATGGTCAAGTTTCTAGGTCACAAAAACAAATTTAAAATGACCAGAATACCCTTTAAGTTTTCGGCCAGAACCAAAATAACAAGCTAACTCCCAAAATTTTCCTTTTCAAATCCATAGTCTAAATCAATTAGCTCCCAAAATCATTTAATTGATCAAACAAAACATTTCCAAACATAATCCACAAATCACATGAGTTTTCTCAAAAAAAATCTCATGAACACCAACAAATATATTTCCATGTTTTTCAAAACAAAACCATTTATCACATATCCATTTCCATAAAAGGTTCGAAAACAACATCATTAACGCTATCATTAAACAAAACTTCATGTTCTTGATCCATATAGAATTTTCATGAAAACCCTAGCTCAAAAATCTCATATATGATCATAAACTCATGGAACTCAACACAACTAAGCTTAATCACACTAGTTTATCACTCATGAACAACTTTCAAGCAAGAGAAATCATTCATCAACAATTTCTCACAAAATCCTCTCAAGAACATAATCTAACAATCCATCAAACTCTATGATTTTAGCAAGCTAAGAGATGAAAGAAGTCTAGTTACCTTAGAGGAGATGATCCTTGCAATTTTTCCTAGTTCTAACAAGCTTGAAATGGATTGTTTTGGTGAAGAAATGAGATTTTTCTCAATGGTGGAAGAGAGAAAGAAAGCCACGGCAATGGAGAGAAAGAAGAGGAGTGTTTTGTGATATTTTCCAAGTCCACTACTTATAAAAGTCTTGCTAGTTTATGGCCATTGGATCAAATAGTGAAAGCTTCCAAGACTAATCCCTAGCCCTTGGATCAAAACCAAGTCTATCCTCACAAGATATTTTCTATGTTTCTAGAAGCCACCTCGCCTCACAGCTCTCGCGCGTCGCGACGAACGAAACTCACAAAAACCGAAAACCTACGGAAAGAACGTCTATCGTTTTTCCATTCCAAAACTTATCGCCGAATCTTTTTCCGCGACTGTAATTTTCTTCCATACCTTAGAAAATTAATCTCAGGACATATCCTAACTCACGCAGATATATGAAACTCCCATCCGAAACCTCACTTAAAACAGACGCAGTAAGATTTTCCATCAGCGGGTAAAATCCTACTCGTTTTTCCAAAAACAAGAATAACCCAAAACTCGGATTTCTGGCTTCACAGAAATCTCCTCATACTTAAAAGAGGATCACGACCCGAAAGTCTGTGCCTTTACAGCGCACGAGCACAAAACAGGCTCCTTTTCAGCAAAAATTCCATTAATGCGACGATACTCACAAAACCGCTTCACAAAAAACCCTAAAACTCGTAGCCGACACTAGAGTTCCTTAGAAAAACTGTACCGTGGAATCTTGGGTCTTACAATTAGCAATGGTGCATTCATGATTGTTGAAGTGCACTTTTAGTCCTTGTTCACATAGTTGACTAATGCTAATCAAGTTTGCAGTGAGACCTTCTACTAGTAGAACATCATCTAGGCATGGAGTGTTTGGACCAGCTAGTTTTCCAATGCCTATGACTCTACCTTTAACTCCATCACCAAAGGTAACACTTCCTTTTAAGTGAGACCTTAATTCTTTATGGTATTTCTTGTCTCCAGTCATGTGCTTAGAACACCCACTGTCAAAATACCAATTTTTTGATGGAGATATTCTTGGAGAAGTATGAGCCTATTGGGGTGGTGTTGGCTTCCATACTTTAGTCAGAACTTCCTTGTGTTTCTTCCTTGGAGATAGGATCTTCCTTTTGTTCTGACTTGGTGACTTAGGCTTCTGAGGGTAGCCATGGAGATAGAAGCATTCTGAGATTAGATGCCCAGTTTTTCCACAATGTTTACATCTTTTCAGTGGTCCCTTATATTCTTTGTATTGAGGGGACACATGTTGAACATGATGTTGGGACATGTGGTCTGGCATGTGCTTCTTCTGTTGAGCTGGAGGCTGAGTCCTCTGTTCAAACCTTTTTTGCTTGTGTTGAGTCAGATGATGAGTCTTTGTCACCTGTTTCTTTTGTCTAGCAGGTTGTTGAGGTTTGGATTCTGTCTTCTTATGCTTGTGCTGAGAAGGGTGTTGTGACATGTGGTTTGACATCTGGTCCTGAGAGTTAATCTTTGGGGAAATTTTCTTCTCAGGAGCGTTGCTATAGTTGTCATACCCTAATCCCTTCCTGTCACTTGGGTTTCTACCAAGCTCAAGGACTTGTTCAAGCATGTCAGTTCCCTTGTTTAACATTCTCACAAATTTAGTCATCTCAGTGAGTTTTGAGTTTGACAAGGTGACCTGTTCTTTTAGCACAGCTGTTGATGCTTCTAATGCCTCCTTTTCTTGTGAAAGCAAGGTGACTGGTTTTCTCAATTCAGCTGTTGATGCCTTTAGTGCTTCCTTTTCTTGAGTAACTTTCTCCATCTCCTTATCTTTTCTTCTTATAAGTTCACAAGATTGTTCCCATTTAATGGTGAGATTGTTGTATCTCTCATCCAATTCTTCTTGTAGGAGATTGACTACGGTCTGGCAAGTGTATCAGTCTGTCGTCGAGTAATAATTCACACTCTAGGTGTCTAGAATGAGTTCGTATCCACAGGGATCGTGCCGCAGCTTCACTAGCGTTATTTAAGTTTGTGATAGTTTGCATTCGCTTTGGTTTTTGAAAAGGTTTTTATAAAATAAGCGTAATGCTTTGCAGAAATATAAATTGCAGAATGTATAAATAATAGATTCAAGAAATATAGAGGCTAGGTATGGTGGTTGGACTCCCTCCCTTCTTCATATTTGGCATGACCGGTGTATAACACAGTTACTTAGATTATGTTCGGCGGTGAATTATCCTTGTTGTAGTAATACCTTACTATTACACTATGTCTATTAAAGTTTCCCTACGTTAACAACTAAGGTACCTACGAGAGTCTAACCTCGATGTGTCACATACCTTAATTACTAAGTGAGTTGTTTATAAACACGCATTATAACCTTCACCAATTAACCTCTAGGTCCTAGTATCGGGCTGTTCATCTTCTAAGTGCTCAGATCACACCTAGTGCATGATTCCTCCTCTAACCGCTCAGTTCACGACTAGTTCAGGATGTTACCGTCTCTATACACCTAGCATTATTTACTACGAGTTCCGGACTATATCAAGTCAAAACCTGATATCAATTCTATGGGCGCTCCCGCTTATCCGGCCAGATTACGAGAATACGTTATTAAAGTGCACGAAAGTAAATAACAAACATAATTACTAAATATCATTTATTATAACTTAGACTCAATCATAGACTCCAATTTTCATAGGAGAGTTCATCTTCTCCACCACAACCTAAGGTATAAATTATAAAGACTACATATTTAAATTACAAGAACTATAACTTAAATACAAAAGCCTAAAGAAATCATACCTTGCTGAGTTAGTTTTCCCGTAAGGGGAGAAAACTATGCCCAATAGAGCTCCTCTGAACCTCTCCTTGTAGTAGAGAGTGTTCTACTATTTCTGAATGATTTAAACAATGAAAGGGAGGCTCTATTTATAGTTTTCGTAATGGGCCTCAGCAAGGCATCGCAGTACGATGAAGCCATCGTGCTGCGATGTGAAGATTCAGTTCAATTTTATAACTGATCCTGTGCATTTCATCAGCTTGGGCGCCAAGTTACTCCATCGTGCTGCGATAGCACACATCTTGCTGCGATGGACAGATTCTCTTCAGATTTATTGCTTCTGATTTCTTGGCGAACAAGCAGTTCCCATCGTGGCACGATGGGAGCCATCGTGCTGCGATGGAATGTTGATTTTCTTCACTTTTTGGGCTTTTTCTTGTCTTTTTGCATCTTGGACTCTGTCTTGATGCTTTTTCTTGCTTTTATAGGTTTTCCTTCGTATTTGGGCCTGTCTTGGTCATTTTACTACTAATAATAATACTAAAAATGACGTAGAAATTCCTGTCATCAGACATCTTCATTACTGATGCTGCTGCTAGTTTCAAATGTTCCAGCGAAGGCTTTATTTGTTGGTTCTTCTTCCTTCTCTTCCTCAGAATCAGATAGAGTAGCTGCCATTCCCTTTTTCTGTTTCCTGAGAAAGTTTGGACATTCTGGTCTGATGTGTCCAAATCCTTCACATTCAAAACATCTTACTTCTTTGTTTTGCTCAGAAGTATTCTCCTCCTTGGTCTTGCCCTGTGTCTTGATGTTGGATCTTTTGTCTGGGACATTTGGCTTATACCTGGCTTGTAGCTTACTCAAAGATTTATTGAAATTCTTTGTAAGGTAAGCTAATGCTTCTGATAGCTCATCATCAGTTTGACTTTCCTCAGATTTAAAAGTCAGGTTCTTCATCTTCTTCTCTGGTTTATCATCCAGAGACATCTCAAAAGTTTGTAATGAGCCAATAAGTTCATCAACTTTCATTGTGCTCAAGTCTTGAGATTCATCGATTGCAGTCACCTTCATGTTAAATCTCTTAGGCAGTGATCTAAGGATTTTTCTGGCTAGCTTTTCTTCAGGTATCTTCTCACCTAGGGCAAAGGTTGAATTTGCTATATCTCGTATTCTAGTGTTGAACTCAGATATAGTTTCTTCATCCTCCATCCTTAAGTTCTCAAATTTTGTGGCGAGAAGTTGCAGCTTTGACATTCGAACTTTAGAGGTTCCTTCATGTGCTGTTTGAAGAATTTCCCAGGCTTGTTTGGCTTCAGTACAAGTGTTGATTAACTTGAACATGTTTTCATCAACACCATTAAATATGGCATTGAGTGCTTTAGAGTTGCCACTGGCCTCAGTTTCTTCTTCTGGACTCCAATCTGCTACTCCTTTTAGACTTGTAGAGCCATCTGCTGCTGTGATTATTGGATGATTCCACCCAGTGATAATTGCCCTCCATGCTTTTTGATCCATGGATTTGAGAAAGGCAACCATTCTTGCTTTCCAATAATCATAATTTGATCCATCCAAGACTGGTGGTCTGTTGATTGATCCTCTCTTGTCCATCTTGAACAAAATATATCTCCCTGGAGCTCACCCAACAGGTTAGGGTGCCTGCTCTGATGCCAATTGGAATTCTGTTCTCTGGCAGGACATATGTCGTACACAATGTCTAGGACAATGTGTCTATAGTCCAGATGTCTTAGACAACTGGTTTGACAAACGTTTATGAAGATCACGAATTATTGCAGTACTGAAGTAAATAAAAGCAATAAATAACACCAGTAAATTGTTAACCCAATTCGGCGCTAAACAGCCCTACTCTGGAGGATACCAATCCAGGAAGTGAACACTACTAATCCGAATTAATACTTAGTCTTACAACCATACCAAACACCTATTGGCATGTATGCCTTTTCTTAATCCTAGCAATCTTCTACTCAAGGGCTAACTCCCCCTGAATATGAGAACCTACCCAACTCCCTCTAATCACTAATCCCAAGTGACGACAACTTTCAACTACAAAGTTTAAAGACTTAGTTGAATGGCAACATTCAACAACAAAGCTACAAAGTATCAAAACCAATACTAAGAGCCACAAAGCTGCAAAGTATCAAAAACGATACTAAGAGCCACGAATGCTTTGCACAGTAGGCACAAAGCTTTGAACTCACAATCTTCAGTTCTTGTGGGTTGAGTTTTAAGCTCTATGTTGAGTCCTATTTATAGGCGTGCAAATCTTCAGATCGTCTTCAGTCTTTCAGATGCACTACAATTAAGAGTTAGTTTTAAAACAAACTTGTTTAAAAACAAACTCCAAAAGATAAAGAAATTAATCTTTATCCACAAATTAAATTTGAATCCTAATCGTATCTAACACTTAAGATTAATAACAAACTTTATCATTAATCCTAATCTCAGCTTGTTACTTAAAGATTCGCGCTTCATTCAAATATAAACAAACACGCGTGCTTAATGGATAAGCATTATCTTTTAAGCTGAACTGGGTTCAGATGTCCTACCCACATGTCTTGGGACATCTTGTTCGACATGTTGCTTTAACATGTTCTGAACCCGGTGACAAGATGTCTTAGGACATCTTGTTCAACATGTTGCATCTGCACATCTTCAATATGCACAAGTGGTTTAGACTTAATTACTTTAGCATTGGTGCTTCAGTTAAGTCACTCTGACCAAATTGTTTTAGCCTTATGATGCAACCAATCTCAGAAGAACTACAACAATATTATAGTTTTACACAATTAAATTTAAAGATCACATAAACTCTTATAGTTAAGATTTAGTGATTTTTGTTGTTGCAACATTATCATTAATTATCATTTAAATATAAATTTGATGCATTGCCTTGTTTTCTTTTAAAATGTTATACAACCCCCCATTATCAAGAGAAAGATTGAGTCTGAACTTTAGGTAGAATTGACAATGTTTTTGTTGAAACATTTCTTGCTCAAACAATGTTCTCCTTGTCCTCAAGAAATTGAGCAAGAGAAGAAATTGAGCAAGAAAAGATAACAAGAAATGAACTCATAATCTATCATTGCAATTTTATTATCACAAAAGTGAGGATTGAAGATAACATAAGTCAATCCTAGTTTGTCTTAGGCTATAATTCTAGAAAGATAACAAGAAAGAAGATGACTCTTACTTCTTAAGTTGTCCTTTCGCTGTACATTTGTGAAATTGGTTGGACTCATTGGTTCGTATTTCTTTTGATTGTATAAGTATTATCTGTTTATTTGAGAGCCGCCCTTCTTAGTGGAGCGATCACCTACACAACATCGCTATAGTTCATGTGTTCCATACAATTTGGATGGCCCGTAACGGCATCCTCTTTAACAACATTAACATTAACTTCCACGCAGCCCAAACATAGATTTCCACGTCTTTGTCAACAAGTGCTCCTTTATTGGGTGGTAACACGTAGGGGTGTGCAAATAAACCAGTTTTCATGAACCAAATTAGTATCCAAATTGATCCAATTTTTAAAATCTAATCCAAACTTTACAAACATAAATCGGTGACCCATTTGTAATAATCAATAAAAACCATTATCCAAAAATCAATTTTGGTTATCCAATTAGTATCTATTCCTTTTAAGAAATAGTATATATTATTTTAAAAGTAAATTTTTATTTTCTTTTATGAATGGTATATAGAAAATGATTCAATTTCTTTTTTTAACAAAGCCCAAATACTCTAGCTAAAAAAACAAAGCCCAAACTATATGGATCCAAAAAAAAATTTCCACACCTCCCAAAATCATTTTTACATAATAAATAAATAATTTAAAAACAGGTGGTGGTGCTGGCCGGTCAACGCCGGACCTCCGGCACCGGCACGGTGGTCCACGGCGGCGACCGGCGGAGCTCCGGTGACCTTCACGGTGGTCTGCGGCGGAGCTCCGGCGGCCGGCCACCACCTCCCCCTTATTCATTAATTAATTTAATAATAAATATAATTTAATATTAAAACTATTATTTAATTTTAAAATTTAAAAAATTTGTTTTGTTACTTAATAAAATATGTTTTAATGCTGTACCAAAAAAAAAAAAAACTGTTTTATATGGCAATTAAATTTACACGTAATGACTTGATATAAAATTAATAAAATGGTTGATTGTCTAATTAAGGAAATCAATTTGTATTAAAATTGACAATCAATGTATTAAACAATATACTATATATGGCTAATGCTATATATAGATATTAAAACAAATGACTGAATAATTAAGTCAATCAACGTAAAACTTTGCTGAAGAAAAATATTAAAACAAATGATTGAATAATTAAGTAAATCAATGTATTAAAAAAATGGTTTTTTATTATAAACTGGTTTTGAACTATTTCTAAATTGAATTGAACCAATTTTATAAAATAAACTGGTTTTGAATGCAAGTGGTTTTGGTTTAGTTCATAAACCATTTATTTCAATTCAATTTGGTTCGGTTTTGAACCATGAACACCCCTAGTAACACGACGTCATTAGATGAAGAAAATCAGATATTGAAAATCATATCCATCAGTTAGAGGTACCGCAATGCTCCAAAATTTGTTCTTATTGTGGTCCTAACATTTTTTGGATAAGCTAACTGATGGCTTTGTTTATGGTGAAATGCAGACTGCATCTTTGTGGGGGATTGTTTCGTGATCATTCAATTGGTCTCAAAGGTTGTTTTGCGGTCAAACTTGGTCATGCACTACTAGAAATATGCTTATTATCTGTGGATTTTCCTGCGATTTTGGATAAAAAATCCCCAGGAAACACGTTTCCTGCGGATTTTCCTGCGGATTTTCCTGCGGAATTTGGTTCCCAGCTAAAACCTTCGTGGGTAATTGTTTCCTGCGATTTTGGAAATCCGCAGGAAATTTTCCTACAGTTTATGAAATCCGCAGGAAACGTTCCTGCAGAATTTCCTGCGAAAAATGAGAAACAATCCGCAGTAATCTTTCTTGCAAATAATCCGTAGGTAATTCCGCAGTAATATCCGTAGGAAATTCCCCAGGAAACATGTTTCCGCAGATAAATCCGCAGGAAAAGTGTATAAAAATTCCAGAATTTTTATTTATTTAATTAATCCAAAATTCATATAGAAATAATTAAAATTTAGAATAAATCAAAGTATTTTTTATTTTATTGAGTACAACCATTCAAAAGTTCATATAGTTCACAAACATAAAATATACACAAGATCTACCATTCAAAAGTTCATATAGTTCACAAACATAAAATGTACAGAAAAACTACAAATTACAAAAGTGTAAACTATTTTTACAACCAGGTTACTATAAATAAAAAATTTCAATATACAACTATTTTTCTTGCTTATTCACGAATTCTATGATGTCCCCAATTACCAATCCAAAAGTTGCAAGTACAACTTTGCCCCGGAAGCCATAGCTTGGTCCCCTGCCAGATATGGATGAGTAACTCAAAATTAGAGATTGTGTTATGTTCATTTAGCCTCGAGATGAAAAGCAAAAATCAGAAAATGACAACAATTAATTAATAGAATCAAGAGAAGCTGATCTGAAGTTAAGGGCTTATAAAAGTTTTCACTGTTTCTTGTACAAATATTTAAAAACAGGGAGTGCTAAAAATGGAGTGGTAGTTATTTTATGGGAATGCTAAAACAGGGAATGCCACTAAAATTTATTATTAGTTTTTTAATAGAACTTTCATGCATAACCATCTCACTAAGACTAGAAAAACCCTGCCAGATCATATCAGCCTTTACTAATTATAAACAGAAAAATATTGTAAGGTATAATTCTTCAATACCATAAATTACCTTAAAGAATAATTTTGTAGTGACGACAGAGCAGGTGGAAAGTTACGGACAAATTTTACTCGATCACCTGCAAATTACAAAAACATCATATAATTAATGTAGAACATACCTTCAAAATGTCAGGTGGATAGATGATGTTCTGTTAGGATGCAACAACATACCTTTTTTAAGAGTAGTGGCTTTTGATGATGCAGTAGAAACCTCTTGCTTCAGCATAGCCTGCGAACTTAATGTAGAACCACCAACAATTTTAGCATCAACACTAGAAGTGGGTTTCCTATGATGTAATATAGAAGTCTGGCTACTTCTCTTAGACAAAACAGATGGCCTTTCGGGCTTTGAACTTTCTTTGGCAGAATCAACTTCCTTTGATGGTGTTCCCTGAAAACAAATTACACATTAACAACAATTACGGATGTATAGTAATAATTATTACGAATGAAACCATCTCGACAGAAGCATGTGACACCAAAAAGATAATGAAGCGAAAAAGAGTCAAAAAGCTTTTAAACTAGAAAGATACAATCTTACAAAACTTTAAACAAATGAAGTTTATCTTTAAAACATACACCGGGTAGCGAAAGTGAATCCACAATCAGTAGCCTAGCACCAAAATGCTTGGCAAGTGCCTTGGACAAAGTCTCCTGGTATATTTCCGAACCTACACAAGAATCATATGGAGCTCCATCACTTCTATGTTATAGAAGGTAGAAATATCCGTGGAGAACCATTAAATTACCTGAAGGACCAGATAATAATATCTGTGGGCACACGGACGGGAGATCTGAAGCGTATTTTCCAAAACCACTGCACTTCAAATGAATATATGTAGAAGCAATCAACACATTCTTTTTTGTAATAAAGCTACACATCAGATCCAAGTAGCCATAAGTTAATTGTTATCTATTCCAAAACAATAACTACTAACTATAAGTCACTAAACGAGCAACAAGGAATATTAAGGTATTGTCCTCTATGCAAATAAACCACAGTCAGTTGCAAACACAATCACTCCTGATTAATTATGCTTGCCGCTAATTAATTAATTAATTAATTGAACTCACCTAAGAGGTTTATGAAATCACTCCTGAAATCAACATAAAAGTAAGAAACAAAAAAGAGTAAACAACTTTTTCATGCCAAGCTATTTTTATTACATTAAAACATCAGATAATATCCCTCCAAATTATAGATAAACTACACCACATTTTCTCACGAATTCAAGCACACAATATTGAACTAACTAGCATTTGAGTTTCAAATATATCCTACTACTAAGTTCATGCAGCCATTGAATTAACACTAAAATCCAATTGTGCTGAGCTTACAAGAGCAGCATGAATTTTCAATTGTGCTAAAGATTAATCAATAAAAGATAAAGAGAGATTACAAACATTTTAACATGTATGCTAATATTGTAGCTGAAGTGGGATCTATGACAAAGTAGTATTGTATATAATCAATAGTCTATATGCTGACAAATTAGCTCGATGCAGATCAATAAAACCAATAGACGTCTGTTTCACTTAAAATTAAAGAAAACTTGAAACTTATTTATACAGCACTTTGAAACTTATTTCAATTAAGCTATGACTCAAATTTCCAGAACGTTTCAGTTTCACACTTTCCTCTTATACACCATTTTTTATGCAGGAACAAACATGGGCAACTTAACGCGGAACAACTCGTACCATTTTTGTATGCTTAAAAATGAAGTTCATATATCATCATGTTAATCTACAATCTATATTAAGATTGTCATAAAGTACATCAGAGAGATAAAAAGACTTACATATGCAGATTTAGCATGAACACCCACCCAATTTTGATCCCTTTTCCGATGAGTACGAAAATAAAACTTCGAGAAGGGTGGATTTTCCCCTTTTTCCTTTTCTATAAATTATAAATTATAAAAATTGGTCCTGGTACTGGTAATTTGACAAAGAAACTTTTGGATGCTGGTAAGAAGGTTATTGCTGTTGAAATTGATCCTCGTATGGTTCTTGAGCTTCATAAACGTTTTCAAGGAACTCCCTCTAGCCGCCTCATGGTATATGCTTTTCTCATTCTTGATTGATTTTAATTGAATTGTGTTAGCAAGTATGAAGTAAGAAATAATCAACTTGAGTGTAATTGAATTGAAAACTAACTAACTCAAGTATTTAACAGTTACATGATATAGTTAGAAGAATACTGTTCTGTCTCTAATAACAACTAGTAAAGCTTAACACTCTAATAGACAATACCGCAAGAACTTGGGATAAGATGAACAAAATTTAGCTTATGAAAATGCAAATAGCTATAAACAAACCATATTTTTAAAGTGTTCCACCTCGCAGCCCAATTAAGGTATTGTATCAAACAAACTAGCACTTAATCCATAGATATGATAATATAGTTTCTAGAGATAAATGTCAATGACACAGTGGACCTGAATTAACCAAACAACTTGAAACAAGAAAACAACCTTATGCACCAATTGAATTTCCTAATAAAAGAGAGTAATCGCAATGCAAGACACTAACCAGCAATACTAATAAACTATTGATTGAGATTCATAACTAAGAAAAGTCAATCATTAGAAAAGGAATTTCACCTTTGTAAACCATGCCCAGCACCTCACACCCTAACCGATATGCTGCAGATATGTTGCAATGTGTCCCTTGCTTGAAGTTCCAAACTCAATATCTATGATTATGCAAGAGAACTAGTAACAGTAGAAACATCAGGGTATTCAAAACCTAGGTTACAATAAAATACATTAACATTAAAAAAACTTGAAAACCTCAAGCAACTGATTAATTTGTTAAACTAAACACCAATAAGATCACAAAACCTAGGTTACAATAAGTTGGAATTCAAGTTTAATTTCAATTTACACCATATGAATTCACTGAAATTGAACCAAATCAAGACAAAAAGAAAGTAAAATCGAGAATTAAACCAAATTAGATCAAAATTTCCATTATAATTAAAACAAATCTGAGATTTGAGGTTGAGTTAAACCTTTCAATAAGTAGTTCCATCTTCTTAAACGATCTAACCAGCTTCAGAATAGAGAGCTTTCAACGCCTGTTGTTATCACAGTGTTTGGGAAGCTTGAAGTTACCTTGAGAACGAAGACCTGAATAGATCTTAGCAGCAATATAGCTCTTCGTCTTCTCTCTCTTCTCTTATTGTTATTTATGTCGATAACTCGTCACCGATTTGCAAGAGAAAATGATGCACCGCCACTGCGACGATGAAAACGAGAGGAGGAAATGGCAGTGCCGGTGGCCATGGCGATGGTGGTTCGCAGAGAGTGAATTCGTCTCAGATATAGAGATATTTTCGATTTAGGGTTGCAGAGAGAGAGAAAAAAAAAACAAGAGTGAAACTCCAATATAAGTTTCATTTTTCTATTTTATCATATTTTTAAAATTATAATTTTTAAATTAAAAAAAAATGAACTGTTACCTGCGGAATTTACTAAAGTAATAAAATCCGCAGGAAATTGGGGTGACAAAATCCACAGGAAAAACCTTAGAAATATCTGCGGAATTTGCTGAAACACCAAAATCCGCAGGAAAGTGGTATGGGTGCAAAAATCCACAGGAAATTCCTTAGGAATACCTGCGGATTTTCCTGAAACACCAAAATCCGCAGGTAATTCTTCTAAATGACCAAATCCGCAGGTAAATCCGTAGGAATACTTGCAGATTTTTTTCTGCAGGAAAATCCGCAGGAAATAACCAAATTTCTAGTAGTGATGTATCTGGTCTGCATTTAGAGATTGTAGCCATTATAATGGCAATAGAGTCAGCAACAAGGCATGCTAGGAACAATTTGTAGATTAAGATTGATTCAATAATTGTGGCCTTGGATGCTTTTCAAAATTTAAATATTGTTCCGTGGGATTTACAAAATCTCCAGGTAATTGCTTGACGCTTGGTTTAAATGTTATGCATTCTCACATTTATCGGGGAGGTAACTGTTGTGTTGACAAACTTGATCACCATGCCCATTTTGTTACATATTCTATTTGGTGGGTTTTATTACCTCTATTCATCAATGACGAGTTTTTACATGACAAGCTCGGTCTCCCTAGTTATAAATTCACTTAGATTGGTTTTGATACTTCTTTATTTCCTTGTATTCCTTAGGGCAAGGCCTAGTCCCCATGTATATAATTTTTTTCCTCTTTATATATATATATATATATATTATGAGCTATAAGTACTGGATGAAGACGTTTAGGAATGCTAATTTAGTTTGGGTAGCTACTCGTTACTGCATACTTAGATGCGCAAAATTTTAGATGCGCAAAATTTTTTAACAAAAAAAAAGCAATTAAAAATTAAATTTACTCCTATACGAAAATATTTAAAAATAAATTCACTCAACAAACACTCATACTTTTAAAATTATAGATATGATGTTATTTTGTTACACTTATTTGATATATGAGAGTAATTTTGTCACGTAATTGGTGACAAGGAGAGAGAGAAAATAAGCGGTTTCCTTTCTATTTGATTAACCTCAAAGTATGTAATTAGGGTTTCATTTGTATCAACTTTATTGATTCTTGCTTCTAATTAACAACTCGTTCCATATTCTTAAAAAGCTGATCCATAGTCTTATGATGCAGGAGAATATTCACCCCGTTGGTTTCCATTTATGTCCTTAAAACTGTTTATTTTCAAAAATTCGGAAAACATTAACTAAATTTTTTTTGGTTTTTTGAAAAATAAATGGTTGAAACACTTGTTTTTCTATATCGGAAAACTTCGGTAAATAGAAACCGAAGTTTTAAAAAATTCGGTTCGTATTAATTTTGGGGAAAAATTGGATTTTTGGGGGGTAAAAAGATACTTGGGGGGTAGGGAAAGAAATCTTTGAATAAAAATTGAGTGATTTGTTTTTTTACTTTGCTAACTTCAACTGAACTGGGCCCAATTGAACCTTGGTAATGAGATTATTAAAACTAGGGGTGTAAGCGGATCAGAAAAATCCAAACTGAAAAACCGATGATCCAAACCAATCCAAACTGAAAAAAAGAAACCGATGTTTTTGGTTCAGATCAAAAACCGAACCGAACCAATAGAAAACCGAAGTGGTTTGGTTCGGTTCTCGGTTCCAGTTTTCAGATCCAATGGACAAACCGAACCAAACCAATATATAGTATGTATGTTAAATTATTTTTTTAGGTAGCCCATATCCATCAAAAACTGCAACTGGCCCAACTACTTCTAAAAAATAAAATAAAATCTGTTTCACTTAGAAACTCTAACTTAAAAACCTAAACTTAGAAATACTCATAGCCGCAAACGCAAACTCAGAAACGTTGCTCTCATCTCACTTCACCATCATCCTCAAGCTGATCTCAACACTACACAAACAACACTCTCACGTCACGCTGCTGCTCTCATCTCAAACTCACGGAACGATAACTTATCAAGCGTTGTTTTATTTTTTTTTTCGATTTAAGTGGGTATAGACTTGAAGTTTTATTTTTATTGCACTTTATTATTTGAAGAACTTATGAACTTAATTTCAATATGGTTGCATTTTGTATTTGATGAATTTATGAATTTAATTTCAATATGGTTGTATTATGTATTTGGTGAACTTAAGCGAAAAGAATTGCATTTTGTATTTGTTTCCAATATGGTTGTATTATGTATATGTGTCATACCCCAATTTTTGACCTAAGATCCCATATCATATTCTCATTATTCATGTTATGCATCACTAATAAAAATCCAAAAAGTGTGTTAATTTATTTAAATTTGTTATTATTAGTAACTTTATTGAAAATCCAAAAATATGTCAAATTAGATAAGCTTTTATTTAATTGAAAACAATCCCAAAAAATATGTTAAATATTTAATTTTCCCTTTTATCATTATTACTATTTTTATCATATTATTTCTTTCCTTTATTATTTCCTCCTTTTATCATTATTGTCATTTATCATCATTAATTAGTATTTTATTTATTCTTATTATTATTATTTAAGGAAAAAAAAATAAAGAAGAAGAAGAACATCACGTGTCTTCCCCCTCCCTTTTTTTCTCATTTGTTTGTTTTGTTTGTTTCATTTATTTATTATTATTATTATTATTATTATTATTATTATTATTATTAAATAAATCATAATTAAGGAAGAAACAACAAGTCAGCAACAACAACTGCAACAGATGCACGCTTCTTCTTTCCCAACCTTTCTCCCTTTTCAATTTACTTTTTTGTCTGCAAAAGAATTGACACAACCACCTGCAGCAGACATTCATTCAATTTTTCCATTACTCAAGCCAACCAACTTTGGTTCAAAACCTCTATAAGAGCAGAGGAGAAAAACAGAAAAAAAAAAAGAGGAAAAAAACCAAAAAAAAAAACCTTTATCACTGTAACAAAAAAAGTAATCAGAGGCAACAAATCAGAAATACCACAAAGAAAAATTTCAACAAAAAGAAAACTTCTCAAACTTTTTTTTCTCTCAAATCCCATAAACACATATACAACTCCAAATCCGAAACCGATCCAAGCCAAACAGAGTCTGAAACGAAAAATCAAAACAGAGAAGAAAATCAAAAAGCAAAAGGTAGAAATTTAGATTTTTTTTCCGAAATTAAAAATCTAGATTTAGGATTTCTCAAGCATTTTTTCTAAAAACTAATTTGAAATCCGAAATCTAGGTAAAAAAGGATTTTAGAAAAAAGGTTTTTTTTTTTAAAAAAAAAAAGAGATTTTTTTTTTGTCTCCGGTGGTGGCGCCGCCGCGCCGGCCGCCACCGGTGCCGGATTCTGGAAACCGGATGAATTTTCCGGCCAACCTTCATGGTGTTCATGGTATTTTGAAGAACATGGGTGAGAGGGAGTTGAGAGACCGAGAGAGAGGAAGGTGAGAGAAGAAAGAGTAATTTTTTTTTCAAATGAAAGGTTTCAGCTTGAGAAACAAACATATATTCCCTGCCGATCCTGTGCGCGCCGTCCCACAGCATTATCATGCAACCTCGCATTTTTGGCCTTCTGATTTTTTATCAGACAGCCTCTGTTCCATCATTCTGTGATCAGATCAGGAACGTCTGATTAGAATAGACAGCCCTGATTCACCCCTTTGTTTTTTTTGTGTGACTAATCTTTTTTTTTTGCAGGTTTGAGTTTGGGTTTAGGCCCAGAATTACTAACTACACACCTCTGCTTTCTTTTTTTTGCACCCTTTTTTACTTATTTGCATTTTTATTATTATTTACGTATTTTATTTAATTATTGTGATTTAGAATGTATTTAGGGACTAATGTAAATATAAATGACAATCTTGCATTGCATGCATATTTATTTATTCCGCTTTATGTCAAAAAAAAACAAAAAAAACTCCAAGGAAAAGGGGTCTTTCATCTTGATCTAGTATCATTATGAAATCCATCGCGTTTAGTTTATTTTAATACGCTTAGTTTTTTTAGAATGACAAAAATCACAAAAACATTTAAATATTACAAAAAAACCTCATCAAAAATATTTTTCTATTAATGAACCTTGGATTTCAAACCAAGTAATTCCGTCCTTTTTTTCAAATCAAACTTCAATCAATTTTAATCATATTTAGACCTTTTTTTTTTAATTTAAAATCAATCAACATCACACTTTATTTTTCTATGCCATTTTGGCCTCTTACTTTATTTTAAAAAAACCTTTTTTTAAACTTCAAACAAACCACTCCGCTTTTTTACCCCGAACTACGGGATTTTGATCCCTCACGGGTACGTAGTGCAAAAGACTTCGCGTCTTCCCAAATCAAATAAAAAAACAAAAACAAAAACATTTTCCATTTTCCTTTTTATTCATCACCTTAACTTTTCATATTTTTAAACTTTTTATTCACAAGTAAGCAAATAATTTTACCGCAAAGATAAATAAAAACAAGAGGTTCCTATAGAGTACTATAGACGTTTAGGGTGCTAAAACCTTCCCTTAACGTAACCAACCCCCGAACTTTTAATCTCTAAAAGTAGGGTTAGTTCGAACTTTTTCCCTTTTCCTTGGAAAAATAAAAGCTCGGTGGTGAATCATAAATTTGCGAGTCAAAACTAATCAATAGTTTGATATCCAAAAATCACCGCGACTGAAATGGCGACTTCACTGGGGACTTCCCTTAAGAGGGTTGAGCCTAACTTGTTAATTTTTTTTTTTTTGTGCTATTATTTTTGCTTATGTATGTAAATTTTTGCTTGGGTCATTTGAGTGGCGAGATAAGTCTTGTACCCGGGCTTGAGCGAAACAATAAGATAGGATTGTGGTATAATCAAAGTGACATGCCCGGAGTAGTCTGGACCATGCTTCACATGTGATACAACCCCGCTCAGCTGAGGCCTCATGACGGTGATATTATGTTGGCACGAGTAGTCGTGTTGGCGTTATTACCGCAATATGAGTCTCCGACGACGCTGTGGACCTTTAGAGTTACCTTTAACCCATCTTGACTCTTAGGACGTAGTGCGGTGGCTGGTCAAGAGTAGTCTTGAATTAGTCGACACGCGAAACTACACTCAAATGAGATTGTCTTGTGGATATTATTGGACCAAGAGTAGTCTTGTAAGCCGGTAATATCCAGAAGACGGTTGATAACTTTGGGAACTTTGTAGAACTCGTGATGCAGGTACAAATTAAACTATAGTCTTTACCATGTGGGTGGTTCTTACCCTTAACTCCATCATTGTATACCTTAACCTCACCATGTTTTCAGCATAATCATGCATGCATGCATTCGTTCATAAAAGAAAAATTCATCCCATATCGAAGGACTTAAACAAATTTTTGTGAACATTGTAGATATATCTTGTAAAAAAGAAACACTAAAAAAAATGGAAAAAAGAGAATTACTTTGTAATGTTTTAGTTATCAAGTGTAAAAATGTTTTCTACAATGGTTACAATTAATTTATAAGTCCTTCGACAAAATAAAACTTGGCATATTTTAAGCATACACATATCATGCATCATACTGCATTCATAAGTTTCAACACCGAGTCTCATTTTTTTTTCTCTCTACCTTAGTCAAGGGAAAAGTGGCCCGGCGTATTCATTACAAGTCTACCCGTATCTACAACACTCGAGCCAACTTAAGGAAAAAAATGGATCATCTTGAGCAAGAAAATCAGGCACTCCGTGAAGAAGTGACATCTATGAAAAGTGAGATAGAGAGGTTAACAACTATGATGACTGATATATTGGCTGCTCAGGCTCAAGCTCAGGCGTCGGTCCCTCAGCTTACCGACACTTCTTTGGTCCAGCTGACTCCAACTGTGCTTACTAGCACTCCCCAGTTTACTATGCTTGAAGGTTACGCATGGGGCATGCCGCTACATGTGTTCAGTGAAGGATTTCGTCCCGTGGTTTCTGAAATTCAAGCCTCTATTGCACAACAAGCAGTGCCGGTTCCTCCGTCTGTCCTATCATTTCCTCAAGCTACAATGACTTATTCAGCACCCCTTGTCCACACCATTAAGCAAGATCAAGGACCTATCTTTCATGCTGAAAGTGTAGAAGCATTTGATAGGGTGGAGTACCTACAAGATAAATACAATGAAATGCAGCGAGAGATGAGGGCTCTCCGTGGAAAAGAATTGTTTGGTCAAAGTGCGCATGAACTCTGTTTGGTTCCCAATGTTGTAATTCCTCACAAATTCAAAGTCCCTGACTTCGAGAAGTATAAGGGGAGCACTTGCCCAAGAGCTCATCTGGTGATGTATGCAAGAAAAATGTCAACGCAGACCGACAATGATAAGCTACTCATCCACTATTTTCAGGACAGTTTGATTGATGCCGCACTAAGGTGGTATATGGACCTTGATAGTACTGATATTCACACTTTTAATGATCTGGCCAGTGCTTTTATCCGGCAATATAACTACAACTCATATTTGGCCCCAGATAGGGATGAACTTCAGGCTTTGACTCAAAGAGAAAAAGAGTCTTTCAAAGAGTATGCACAACGGTGGAGAGAACTTGCTGCACAAATCCGTCCACCTTTGGAGGAAAAAGAGTTGACCAAGCTGTTTCTCAACACTCTCAGCCCATTTTATTACAAGAAGATGGTCGCCAGCGCGCCAAACAATTTTACCGAGATGGTAGGAATGGGAATGCGTCTCGAGGAAGGAGTTCAGCAAGGACGTTTGGTGAATGGGAATGCCCCGGCTAACAATGCAAAGAAGTTTGGCAATAATTTTCTGAAAAAGAAAGAGTCAGAGGTTGGCATGGTAACCCACAGAGGACCCCGATCAGGATATCCAGTTTACCCACATGTTGCTGTTATTTCTCCCATTCCTCAACAACCCTTCAACCAGCCAAATCGGCCTCAAAGAACCCAATCCTTTTACCTCATACCAATGAAATATGCAGACTTGCTTCCTGCGCTGCTTGCACAGAACCTTGTCCAAACCAAACCACCTCCTCCTGTACCAGAAAGACTTCCTGTTTGGTACCGTACCGACCTCACATGTGCTTTCCACCAAGGGGCACCAGGACATGATGTTGAACACTGCTATGCTCTTAAAAAAGAGGTTCAGAATTTGGTTCGTACCAACCTTTTATCTTTTAAAGATTCAAATTCATATGTCCAGGTTAACCCTTTGCCAACCATGGGTCCTCTATCTACTTGATTCAAGATTATCAGGAAGCTCGTCCCTAGGACCACTAGGCCTTTTATTTTCAAATTGTAATTTCTTTCTTGCCAAGCATTTGTTTGCTTTTAAAATTGCACCTTTTTATTAATGTTTCTAAAATAATAAGCATGCATTTTTTGGAATCCATTCATTCGTATTCACTCTTTCCTTGTGCCATCACAAATGGCAATGCCTTTCTATTTTACTTTTCATTTTAACAAATTTGAGGGGAGAATGATGTAAACTAAATGGCTAAAATTGCTGATATATGCTTTCATTAGTAAGACCTGATTGATGAAATAAGGCATTGTTTCATTTCCCAAACACTGGAGAAATAAGGAGATAATCCGTAGTCAACCTCTTTGAGCCAGAAGTTGGTGTTCTTTCTGCTAAAAAAAAAAACCCTTAATATTAACCTGGGGCAGGGTAGTCTTTCAGTTAATTCAATGATACATCCCAATACAAGAGGATAAATCCATCTAAAATGGAGAAGCTCATGAGAAAACAAAACTCATAAATACCTATGGCAGTCACAATTCTCCTACATCAAAAAGCCCGATAAGTAAAAAAATTTAGGGCATCCCGATGGACCACAAAATCCAAAAGAATCGGTTCATCCCAAAAAAAAAAAAACTAAAAAAAAAAATTGAAAACAAACTTGTAAATGAAAAGAAGTGACTGCCACTTCGAGAATCTCATCAAAGCTTCGATCGGAGCGTCAACCTCAAACATCATTGTCAAAATTCTCTTGTCAACTAAGGCGTCAGCCGAATTAATTGAATATAGGAATGAAGGACATCAAAGAAGAATGGGTGGGTTAAAACAAAACTTTGAGCCTAATAATCTTTTTTTTCAAAACCATGAACCAGACCACGTTATAACCCTCAAAAGACCTAATTGAAACTAGGTTCACTATGAAAGCATAATCAGCAAAATCATTATTAAAAAAAACTGACTCGACCTGTTTGTTGAGTAACTGTCTTTTACACACACCACATACGATTCCAAAACTTGCATGTGCATTGCATCAGAAACACTTTTTCAAAAGAAAACAATTTTGTTTGCAAATTTATATTAGGCATATCAAGGAAATTCGAGCAAATGGTCCGATTGAGGCCGAACAGACTCAAAATGCTCCTAACTTGGGGTAAATTACCTCAGGATCCTGCCAATCAGGGACAAATTCTTACATCCCGGGGCATACCCTGCAAGGATTCAAAGTCAAGGACTCACTCACTTGAGGCACCTTAGCTGTCAGAGTACCTCCGATTTGAAGCACCGTAAACAGTGGGATTCAAAGTTGTTAATCAGAACTTTTTCGTGTCTTTTGAGCATAAACTACCAACATATTCTCTCTCAATTCATGAGTCATAGAAGCATGCAACAATGTCTGTCCCGAGATCAGATAGATTCTACAGGACAAACACAGTCATTGCTAAAAAAAAAGAGAAAAAAGAAAAAGCTCGCTAAGTCGAAAACCTGAAAAGACGGCTTAGGCAAAAAAGAGCGTCCCAGTGGATTGAAAACCCGAAAGGGCGATCCAGGCAAAAATTAGGGGCACACAAAAAAGGATATATATTCCCGGTGGATCGAAAACCCAAAAGGGCGATCCAGGCAAAATTTAGGGATTTAAAAAAAAAAAACAAAAAACAATGCATGACTGCCGAAGTGCACCCATGAGAAAGCACTCTGATTCGGTTTGCAAATGACGACTTCTGCCCGACTTTCGATTAATGGGTTTTACCCCAAGAAATGTTTATTTCACCATCAGCTGATACACCGTGCCGGGCATTGCCTCGATGTTGGCTCAATTCATCTACAATGATGTTATCCCCGACGAAGACTGTCGAGTGGTTGTACTGTTATGTCGGTCCATTTCCCATCTCACCAGCCCAATCTTGTCTTGTCTAGTTATATACAGTCAAACTGTCATAAAAATACAAGTTTCATACATACATAATACATTCATACCTACATGCATATGAGCATTCATACATACATACAACGTGCTAACAAAATCATTCATACATGATTGCATTGACCATCTTGAGTCTTATTTCAGTTATTTCATAAAAGAGTCATCCCCATTGTGTCTGGTCCAGAGATGTATCCGTCAAACATATTTCACGAAAGAGTCATACCCAGTGTGTCTAGTCCAGGGATGTCGTCTTCAAACATATCCCAAGTAGCAGGCTTTGCAAACAACCAATTTGCAAATTTACATTTAATTTCCTCAAAAAAGTGATCTCCAGTGTGTCTGGTCAAGACAATATATTTTCTTGTGGTGTCCTTGCTCTCTTACATTGACAACGGACAATGTCATTCTCTTTATTTCATGTCCTTGCTCTCTTACATTGACAGCGGACAATGTCTTTTTCCTGTCTTGCTCTCCCACATTGACAGCAGACAATACATTTTCTTTATGTGTCATGCTCTCCTACATTGATAGCAGACAATGTCTTTATTTCCTGTCTTGCTCTCCTACATTGACAGCAGACAATACCTTTTCTTGTTGTGTCTTGCTCTCCCACAGTGACAGCAGACAATGTCTTTTCTTTTTGTGTCTTGCTCTCCTACATTGACAGCAGACAGTGTCTTTATTTCCTGTCTTGCTCTCCTACATTGATAGCAGACAATATATTCTCACGTGGTGTCCTTTCTCTCTTACATTGACAGCAGACAATATCTTCATTTCATGTCTTGCTCTCCTACATTGACATCTGACAATATCTTTTCTTTATGTGTCCTGCTCTCATACATTGACAGCGACAATACCTTTATTTCCTGTCCTTGCTCTCCTACATTGACAGCGGACAATGTCTTTATTTCATGTCTTGCTCTCCTACATTGACAGCAGACAATGTCTTTTATTCGTGTCCTTGCTCTCTTACATTGACAACGGACAATGTCTTTATCTTTTGTCTTGCTCTCCTACATTGATAGCAGACAATGTCTTTTATTCGTGTTCTTGCTCTCTTACATTGACAGCGGACAATGTCTTTATCTTTGGTCTCATTCTCTTACATTGACAACAGACAATATTACCATTTTATACTTTGGCCTTACTCTCTCACATTGACAGTAGCCAACGTCTCTTCTTCCTATGTTTTACAGTCAGTCAAGTTACCTTATACTAATGGTAGATAATGGCTATCAATTTGTTCCCCAGTGTTAGTAGTTTACCTCTTGCATTTACATTTGCATCATAAACATTCTTGGCATCTTAGGTCCAAAATTGTGTATTCTATATTTAAGTCTCTTCATCCTGTCAAGATGAAACTTTCATTTTTATCTCTCCGAATAAAGAAACTTAAATAGGGGCATCTGTCATACCCCAATTTTTGACCTAAGATCTCATATCATATTCTCATTATTCATGTTATGCATCACTAATAAAAATCCAAAAAGTGTGTTAATTTATTTAAATTTCCAAAAATATGTCAAATTAGATAAGCTTTTATTTAATTGAAAACAATCCCAAAAAATATGTTAAATATTTAATTTTCCCTTTTATCATTATTACTATTTTTATCATATTATTTCTTTCCTTTATTATTTCCTCCTTTTATCATTATTGTCATTTATCATCATTAATTAGTATTTTATTTATTCTTATTATTTAAGGAAAAAAAAAACAAAAAAAACAAAGAAGAAGAAGAAGAACATCACGTGTCTTCCCCCTCCCTTTTTTCTCATTTGTTTGTTTTGTTTGTTTCATTTATTTATTATTATTATTATTATTATTATTATTATTATTATTATTATTATTATTATTATTAAATAAATCATAATTAAGGAAGAAACAACAAGTCAGCAACAACAACTGCAACAGATGCAAGCTTCTTCTTTCCCAACCTTTCTCCCTTTTCAATTTACTTTTTTGTCTGCAAAAGAATTGACACAACCACCTGCAGCAGACATTCATTCAATTTTTCCATTACTCAAGCCAACCAACTTTGGTTCAAAACCTCTATAAGAGCAGAGGAGAAAAATAGAAAAAAAAGGAGGAGAAAAACCAAAAAAAAAACCTTTATCACTGTAACAAAAAAAGTAATCAAGGCAACAAATCACAAATACCACAAAGAAAAATTTCAACAAAAAGAAAACTTCTCAAACTTTTTTTTTCTCTCAAATCCCATAAACACATATACAACTCCAAATCCGAAACCGATCCAAGCCAAACAGAGTCTGAAACGAAAAATCAAAACTGTAACAGCCCGTTTTTCCAAGGCCAAAAAGTCAATAGTTTTTTTTTTTTTTTTTCTTTTTCAACTAACACTCAGAGTGCGCATAGAATAATTTTCAATGAGCCGGCATTCAAATATACAAAAGAACTCATTATCATAAGGTGCTTCGACAAGCAAAGTGTATTCCTGAATAATTACAACCCAAGTCTAAGTATTCAAATACTTACAACAGAACAAGTTAGAATCCTATGCCTAAACCCAAAAAGCACGATGTACAACCCACACCGGCGCATAGTCTAATTAAGCTAAAGCTCCAACATCTCACTGGGGCCTGGAACAGCCACCGTCGTCACCACGACCTAACCCATCATCTGGGTGGGATGAGCCCGCAAATGAAAGAAAGGGTCACCACAAAATATATAGTATGTATATATATAACCGGTGCGAGAGAGTATACAAATACCAAACATACAAATACCAACAGAGAAAGCTCTTTAAACACATAACCATTCCCACCAACGGGCTCAAATAAGCAATGCACACATAGCCTATAAATGCAGACTCTACATGATCGTGACACCAATCACTGGCTGCCACATGCATGAATTCCGGAATTTAATGGTGGGATAACACCGGGTACGATCACCTAGATCAAGTACCGACTCAATTTGGTGGAATACCCCGAGTACAATCACCTAGATCAAATACCAACATCAATTAACGGCGGGTACAATCACCTAGATCAAATACCAACTATGAGTGCATGAGCATACGTCTTCTCTACATATACTAATGCAAACAACTTACATATTCTCATAATATGTAATCTCATAACAACATGTCAACACATATATTTAACCAAATCATATGTAACAAACCACAACAAACATACATACAATTCCAATCATACGTATTCACCCACATGTTCATACATACATCTCCAATCATATGTAAAACAACGCACGTATTGTAAACACTTTCTCATCACGAGAGTACATAACACATACATGCCAAACACACAACAAAGCATTACAGCAGAAATCCAAGCATGTCACAACCAGTTGAAAAGACAGAAATAAAGTGGAGCCCTTACCTTAGCAAGCTTCCGTTAACTTTTCTCGCATAATCTACGATACGCGCTACCTAAAAGTTAAGCAGCGTACAATCAATAAAATATTCCTCGTTTATCCTATCGAAACGAAAATTGTTCTCAAAGCTCTAGAGGGGTCTAAGGTAGTTTCTAAAACTATCCCATAGTGATTTCGAGTTCTTCTCATAGTGATTAAAAATTCCCAAAGTTAATTGCACTATTTCTCGCTACGCGAAAATATTTTCGTTTCAAAACAAACTAAGAAACACTTTGATCCCTAACTCCAAGGCAATCAATTTTCACATACTAAAACCATTTGAAAACAACCCAAAAATTCTTTGAAAATTTTCACAAAAATAAAAGTTTACTTGCGCCACAAGTTACAAGTTTTTCCTTTCAAATAAAATGGCCATAACTGGTTCATTCTTTATCTGATCGAGACGAGCCATACACCGAAATCTTCGCCTCGAAAAGACGGATCAAATTGTTAACTTTCTAGGACACGAAAACAATTTTAAAATGACCAGAATACCCTTCTAAATTTCGACCAGAATGAAACCACCCCAAAAACATTGTTTTCTAAAACCAAACATAATTAAAATACTTAAACCATTACTAACTTCTTAAAAACAACTCAAAAGTGATCAAGCTCTTATACCAAAACCATTTCAAATCAAAGCATAACACTTTTCAAAACTTTACCAATTAACTTGTTTAATTAAAACACAAGTTACTAATTTCCATTTCCAAACAAAACCTCATTAGACATTCCTTTTAAACCATGATTCATTGCCTCCCAATAGGACTTAAAATTTTTGAAAAGAACATGGACACAAACACTATGTGCCACGGCCAAAACAAAGAAAACATACTATCACTAAAAAATTTTCATTTTTAAAAGCATAGTATCATCCTATAATATCCCAAAATCATTTATCATTTCAATCAAAGCATTTTGGAAACCAAATCAAAATTTCTAAGAATGTTCCTCAACTTCTCAAGAACACAAAAATATAATTTTTTCTTGTTTCTCAAAACAAAATCATTATTCCAATATCCATTTCTCTAAAAAGCTCAAAAACAACTTCATAAACAAAATCATCATACAAAAGTTCATGTCTATGATCAAGAGAAATTTTTTCTCAAAACCCTAACCCAAAATCTCATGAAAATCTCATCACTCCATGGAAATCAACCATACTAAGCTTAAACATGCTAATCTAACACTCATGAATAACTTCTATGGGACAAAAGCATTTATGAATCATTTTCTAACATTTTCATCTCAAGAACATAAACCTATCAACCCATAAAACTCTTAAGAGTTTGGCTAACTAAGAGAAAAGAATAGGTTTAGTTACCTTAGAAGATGATCCTTGCAAATTTCCTATGATCCAACAAGCTTTTAATCAAGAGAAATGGTGAAGAATTGAAATTTTGGTCCATGGTTGGGAGAGAAAGAAAGCTCACGGCCAAATAGAGAAGAGAGGAGTGAGTTTGTGATTTGGTTTCTAAGTCCACAATGCTCCAAAGTCTCCTAATATAATAAGTCTTGCTTGCTCATGGCCATTAGATCAAATAGTAAAAAGGTTTCAAGACTTAATCCTAGTCATTGGATCAATTCTAAGCTTATCCTTCCAAGATATTTTTTTAAGCTTCCTCACATCTCAGCTCTCGCGTTCGCTCGTAAACGAGTCGTACCTCGCTAATGGACGAAAATCGCAAAAATAGAAAAACTACGGAATAAACGTCCGTCGTAAACCGCTTCTAAAAATTATCGCTAAAACTTTTTCCTCGACTGTGATTTTCTTCCTCACCCTCGAAAAATAATCTGAAGATATATCCTAACTCACCCCGATATATACAACTCCCATCTAAATTTCTACGGAATTCAGAAACCGTAAAAATTCCTAACAGCGGGTAAAATTCCTACTCGTTTTTCCAAAAGCGAGAATAATCCAAAACTCGTTATTCTGACTACACATAAACCTTCTTATACTCAAAAGAAGACTACAACCCAAAAGTCTGTGCCTTTCCAGCGCACGAGCACAAAACAGGCTCCATTTCAGCAAACAGCCGTTATGGCGACAATACTCACAAAACCACTTAACAAAAACCCTAACATTCTTAGTCATTACTTATTTTATTCACGCAAAAGGTACAGTGGAATTACGGGTCTTACATTACTACCCTCCAAAAAGAAGTTTCGTCCTCGAAACTAAAAATAAGAGTAACAACTCAACGACTCATTACTAACACCAACACAATAAAATCCCACAGGATTAGGTGTAGCCACACAGATGCTAACACCAGGTGAAGCCACACAGATGCTATCACCAACACACTGGCACAACCGTGCACCAACCGCAACCATCAACGAGATCGCACTGGTTTCAAACTCTAGTCACAAGCTAGACATCACACAATGAGTTCACCACCCAAAAATTTACTTTACCACGAAGGTTCAAACACTCTAGTTCCCCAAGGATCCTAGGTCAACATGACAAATTCACAAGGTCACCTTTTTCCGCCTCCGCGGCATAGCCCACTCCATTAGTTTCACACGAAGTTGTGAGTGGCTACCCTCCAAAAAGAAACATCAAATACTCTCTACGCACCGCCCAAAGCTAGCAAAACTAGTCAATTCCAGTCAACATGATTTCGTCTATTATTAACAAGAGATTAAGGATGATCAGTCCCTCAATTTGTCAATAGACAGTCGACAATCATGATGGTGGTTTAGACCATCTTTACCCAACTTAAGTGATACTTCATTCCGCTTATGCTCAATGTCCTCCGGGTCACAAGGGTTCCACAAATCTTTCGAGGTTTTTCTTAATGTTTCCCTCGATCTCTTACGAATACAAGGTCGAAGTCGTAAGACACAACACTCAAAACACATCGTTCAAGCTCTCATGATTCCACTCATGAAACATCCGTTGAACATCATTCAACAGTAATACAATGCCACCACGGCAGGTACCACCAAAACCATTACATTCCGAACAAGTTGTCTTCTCTATAGAAGAATTTTCCACTCTACCAATATCCATAAGTCCGCAACTCAGTGAATACGCCGAACCGTCTACTCACATACGAATCTCTTTCCAAACACGACTTAAATAATACCATCCCAACCTCCGGTTGGTGATTACAATTCCTCATAATCTTGGAACTTGCCAAACTATACCATCTACTTCTCGGAGGCATTCTTTCTTTCCTACACATACCAATTCCTCTTGGTTAGATCCTTAACCAAATATTCTGAGTTTTCCAACAGAAATCTCGCTCAACGGTTACTAACTCATAACCCGACACAGAACAAACACTAGAACTGTCACTACTCTAGCTATGTTCTAACCGACTCTGGACTAACGACTCAAGTATACACTTTCCCTTTGAAGATTTAAAGCCGTGCTCTGATACCAATTGTAACAGCCCATTTTTCCAAGGCCAAAAAGTCAATAGTTTTTTTTTTTTTTTTCTTTTTCAACTAACACTCATAGTGCGCATAGAATAATTTTCAATGAGCCGGCATTCAAATATACAAAAGAACTCATTATCATAAGGTGCTTCGACAAGCAAAGTGTATTCCTGAATAATTACAACCCAAGTCTAAGTATTCAAATACTTACAACAGAACAAGTTAGAATCCTATGCCTAAACCCAAAAAGCACGGTGTACAACCCACACCGGCGCATAGTCTAATTAAGCTAAAGCTCCAACATCTCACTGGGGCCTGGAACAACCACCGTTGTCACCACGACCTAACCCATCATCTGGGTGGGATGAGTCCGCAAATGAAAGAAAGGGTCACCACAAAATATATAGTATGTATATATATAACCGGTGCGAGAGAGTATACAAATACCAAACATACAAATACCAACAGAGAAAGCTCTTTAAACACATAACCATTCCCACCAACGGGCTCATATAAGCAATGCACACATAGCCTATAAATGCAGACTCTACATGATCGTGACACCAATCACTGGCTGCCACATGCATGAATTCCGGAATTTAACGGTGGGATAACACCGGGTACGATCACCTTGTTGGAACAAAGTGGGTCTGACATGAACCTCTAATGTTTTAAGTAGTTTTGATGATAACAAAGTATTAAAATTGCAATTGGTATTACTAATGATTATTCTAGTGTGCAGAATTATAAGTCAAAATTCATTCAGAAGCACTATGAATAGTAGCAGAGAAGCCAGTCAAAACAAGCTCTGAAAGCACGACACTGTTCGTCAGAAGCTTGAATTTTGAATGCTGAAGAAAGTGACTCTGAGGATAAAACAAGGCTCTGAAGGTCTCAGAAGCTAAAAGACCTCAAGAAGCTATGGCAACAGCATCAGAAGCAAAAGGAATTTACGTCACTCAAAAGCTGACCTATACAGAACCAATGATTGAGGAACAATCCACTTCAAGGCTCTGTCACATCCACAGGAAGGAATATTCGTTGGTACAACGTTAACCTTATCCATAAGTGGAGCGCATTTGAGGATTGTACTATCGTACTATTATTACTCAAAATGGATGAGTGATAAATTGAATAGCTAGGTAGTGGAATTGAAATTCCTTACCAAAGAAGGCAATATACAGCTATCAATTGTACGAGTAAATTCCAGCTGGCACCTCTCTCTCTGCAACGGTCATCATCTTCCTCCAAGTATAAATAGAAGACTCAAATGGAAGAAATGACTACCGTTACCACTACTGCTCTAACGACTGTTCCATTACTACGTTCAAGACTAAGAAGCATTCTGACATCATATTTTAAATCTGTCATTCTAAGTCTTAGAACAAATTGAGTTGTATTTTGTAAACACCTCTGATAGTATATCAAGTGTTCCTTAACATTCATTCTTATTCTTAAGTTTGTTTGAGAAGTCTCTTGTTAAGTTTAACTTGAGCATTTGAGAAGTCTCTTGTTTAGTGAAACTTGAGCACCTGAGAAGTCTCTTGCAAGTGTGCTTGAGCAATTTGTAATCTTTAGTAGATTATAGTGAAAATCTCTTGTTAGTAACAAGGGGACTGGAGTACTCTCGATTTGTGAGGGGAACCAGGATAAATTCTGTGTCTTTCTTTCTCTCTCTCAGCACCCTCTCGTTAATTTGTGTTTTCATCCGCTGCATACTTAGTCGCTATTAGGCAAAAAGTTTTAATTTTTAGAACACAATTCAACCCCCCCCTTCTTGTGTTTTTCCACCTTCAATTGGTATCAGGAGCTGGGCTGTTGCCTAACTCTCACCTATCAGTGAAACAGTTAAGATTCAGGGAGGAAAAACATGTCTGCTGAGAAGAATCTCAATGAAGTTCCATTTGACTATGATTCTAATTCTAAAGACAGAAGGTCTTCTGACAAAATTCCCTTTTTCAATGGAACTGAGACTGGTTATCCATTCTGGAAAACCAAGATGTACAGTCACATCATGGCGATTGATTGTGATCTGTGGGATTTGGTAGAAGATGGAGTGAACTTTGAAAATATGGACCTAGAAGGCGTTGTTAGCTCTAAAGACAGAAAGGCTTTTACACCCACTCAAAAGCTGGAATATAAGAAGCACCACAGTGTAAAAGGGATGATGACAAATGCCATCTCTCATGATGAGTACTTGAAAATTGGAGATAAGAGAACGGCTAAGTCTATCTGGGATTCTCTTAAATCCAAGTATGAAGGAAACAAACAAGTTAAGGAGGCTAAGGCCAACTTGTTAGTACATCAGTATGAATTATTTAAAATGAAGGACGGAGAGGACATTGAGACAATGTTCTCTAGGTTTCAAATTCTTGTTTCTGGACTTCAAGTTTTAGATAAGAGCTATACTGAGGCTGATCATGTAAGGAAAGTACTCAGAAGCTTGCCGCCAAAGTGGAGACCAAAAGTGACAGCGTTTCAGGAATCTAAGGATTTAGATACTGTGTCTCTTGAAAGCTTGGTTAGTTCTCTAAAGAGTCATGAGATGGAACTCATGACTGATGAATCGACTAAGAAGCTAAAAGGGATAGCACTAAGCACCAAGAGTTCCTCTAAGGCTCTGAAGGCGAAGGTTATAGTATCTGATGAAGAAGCTTCTGAAGAAGGTCACGAGATGGACTCTGATGAAGAAGAAGAAATGGTTCTGATGGCTGCAAGAGTATCGCAATGGGCTAAGAGAAGCAAGAAGTATGCTGGTAAGTTTGGAGGTTCTTCCAAGAAGGTTGGTACTTCCAAGGATAAAAAGGAAGAACAAAACAAATGCTTTAAGTGCAACAAACCAGGACACTTCATTGCTGACTGTCCAGAGAACCTGAGTAAATCATCCAAGAGAACCTCTAACAAAGAAAGATACAAAAGTAAGCTCAAGAAGGGGTTTCTTGCCACTTGGGATGATTTGGATCAGGAATCAGATTCTGATGGGGAAGAAGAAGCAAACCTAGCCTTGATGGCAACCGCTTCTGACCAAGAGAACTCTGAGCACGAAGATGACTCAGATTCAGAAGATGAAGATGAGGTACTTGCTAAACTTTCTCGTTCTGAATTAATAGATTCATTAAAAGATGCCTTAAAACTTTTAACCAAAAAGGCAGGTGAGTGTAAGGTCCTTAAAAAGGCCTATAACAACCTAACCGAAAAGGCAAATGAAATAATTGAACAAAATGAGTCTCTAAAATCAAGAAATGAATTTATGGAAACTCATTATGTTCTTGATGATAAGGTTCCTCCAGAACATGAATTTGCTCTTCAGGAATTCCTTATCAATGGAATGAAAAGAAGTAAAATAGCCTCTTTGATTTATCATGTAAGTAGAAATAGAGGAGAAGGTCTTGGATTCTCACGTTTTAAAGACAATCCATTATCTTCAAAGTCCTCTAATATAGATAAATCAAAACCTAAGGTTGTCTTTGTAAAGAGTCAATCAGAAGTTCTAAATGAGTCAGCTTCTAATAGAACATCAAAGCCAGAGGCTCAAAAATCAAAGACTCTGAAGGATAAAACCTCAGAACCTAAGATTGTTAAGCCTCAAGCTAATGTTAAATCTAAAGAAGCTCTGACACATTCAAGAACAAAGCCCAAGAGCTATACTAAACCCAAAAACTTTTCAACAAGGGTGGTTAACTCTAGAAGCTCTGATAGGTCCTTCAAACAAAGACCACCTAGACCTGTAAAGACTAACACAAAAGGACCCATAAAGATATGGGTACCAAAATCTCAAATAATATTTGCTTCAGGTTTGCACACTAAGAAGGCCAAAGCAGCAATGCTGGTACCTGGACAGTGGCTGCTCACGACATATGACGGGAGAAAGGCATATGTTCCAAACCCTGACTCTGAAAGAGGGAGGTACTGTGGGGTTTGGAGGAAACCAAAAAGGGAAGATCATTGGTACAGGTATAGTTGGTAACTCTTCTCTTTCAATTAAAAATGTTTGGTTAGTTGATGGCCTCAAACATAATCTGCTTAGCATTAGTCAATTTTGTGATAGCGGATTTATTGTTAAATTTGATAAAGAGGCATGTACAGTAATCAATGATTCTGACAAGTCCATATTGTTTAAAGGATTAAGAAGAGGTAATGTTTATAAGGTGAATCTGTCAGAACTCACTGAGCAGAAGATAGTTTGTCTTCTATCTCTGAATGATGAAAAGTGGGTCTGGCACCAACGCTTAGGTCATGCTAACTGGAGATTAATCTCTAAGCTTAGCAAACTAAAGTTGGTTAAAGGCCTGCCAAATCTTAAATATCATTCAGATGCTCTGTGTGGTCCTTGTCAGATTGGCAAAATTTCAAAAACTTCTTTTAAACCTAAAAACATTGTCTCTACCTCAAGACCCTTAGAACTACTTCACATTGATTTGTTTGGTCCAGTAAGTACTGCCTCAATCAATGGGAAGAAATATGGATTAGTCATTGTTGATGATTACAGTAGATGGACTTGGGTAAAGTTTTTAAGAGTGAAAGATGATGCATATGATGTGTTCAGCATCTTCTGCACTCAAGTGCAAAATGAGAAAGGTCTCAAAATCTTAAAGGTTAGAAGTGATCATGGTGGTGAATTTGAAAACGAACCATTTGCAACTTTTTGTGAAGATCATGGCATTGTCCATGAGTTCTCTGCTCCTAGAACACCACAACAAAATGGTGTTGTAGAGAGAAAGAACAGGTCTTTACAAGAAATGGCAAGAACCATGATGCATGAGACAAAACTTGCTAAGCACTTCTGGGCAGAAGCTGTAAACACAGCTTGTTACATTCAAAATAGGATCTACATAAGACCTCTATTGAATCTAACAACATATGAACTCTTCAAAGGAAGAAAACCCAACATCTCTTACTTTCATCAGTTTGGATGTACATGTTACATTCTAAACAACAAGGCCTACAAAAGAAAATTTGATGCCAAAGCTTGTAAGGGAATCTTTATAGGTTACTCTGAACGCTCAAAGGCATACAGAGTGTATAATTCTGAAACCAACACAGTGGAAGAATCTATACATGTTAGATTTGATGATAAAGAGCCTGACAGTAAAATGTCAGAGCAAGATAATAGTTATGCAGGTGTTCCATACCAATACATCGATTCAGAACCTGAAAAAGCATCAGAAGCTGTTGAAGCTTCAGAAGCTGTATTGGAAGAAGATGCTGAAGAAGCACCTCAATTAGAAGCATCACAAGAACATGATGACACTTCAGAAGAAGACACTCAACCAAGTGCTGATGTTGATGAAGCTCCAAGAAGGAAGTTCAAATATAGATCATCACATCCAGAAGATTTAATTCTTGGAAACAAAGAAAGTCCAAGAAAGACAAGATCAGACTATCAACAACTTGATTCACTTCTGGGGCTAATCTCAATGATAGAACCAAAGAATGTTGATGAAGCACTTACTGACGATGGATGGATTGTAGCTATGCAAGATGAGCTCAATCAGTTTCAAAGAAATGATGTATGGGACTTAGTGCCAAGACCAGCACATAAGAACATCATTGGAACTAAGTGGGTATTTAGAAACAAGATGAATGAACAAGGTGAAGTGGTAAGAAATAAAGCTAGACTGGTAGCACAAGGCTACAGTCAGCAAGAAGGTATAGACTTCACTGAAACATTTGCTCCAGTAGCAAGACTGGAAGCAATCAGGTTACTTCTTTCATATGCTGTTAACAATGGAATCACATTGTACCAAATGGATGTTAAGAGCGCCTTTCTTAATGGTGTTATTTCTGAAGAAGTATATGTCAAACAACCCCCAGGTTTTGAGGATTTGAAAAATCCTAATTATGTTTATAAACTTAAGAAATCACTCTATGGTCTCAAACAAGCTCCAAGAGCTTGGTATGAAAGACTGAGTAATTTTCTTTTAGAAAATGGTTTTCAAAAAGGTCAAATTGACAATACATTATTCAGAAAGACATCTAAGAAAGATATCTTAATCATTCAAATTTATGTAGATGATATAATTTTTGGTTCAACTAATGCTTCTCTTTGCAAGAATTTCTCTAAGCTTATGCAGGATGAATTTGAAATGAGTATGATGGGTGAATTGAAGTTCTTCCTTGGAATCCAAATTAATCAAGGAAAAGATGGCACTTACATTCATCAAAGCAAGTATACAAAAGAGCTTCTGAAGAAGTTCAACCTTGATGACTGCAAGATAATGTCTACACCCATGCATCCTACCAGCAGCTTAAGCAAAGAAGAGATAGGAAGCAAAGTAGATCAGAAGCTGTATCGAGGTATGATTGGTTCTTTACTCTACCTTACAGCATCTAGACCTGATATTCTATATAGTGTATGCTTGTGTGCAAGATTCCAGTCAGATCCTAGAGAACCTCACTTAACTGCTGTTAAGAGGATCTTTAGATATCTGAAAGGAACTACTAATCTAGGACTTCTTTATAAAAAATCCCTAGATAGTAAGCTAGTTGGATTCTGTGATGCTGACTATGCTGGTGATAAGATTGAGAGGAAATCCACTAGTGGAAATTGCCAATTCATTGGTGAGAATCTCATATCTTGGGCCAGTAAGAGACAAACAACTATTGCTTTGTCTACAGCAGAAGCAGAATACATCTCAGCTGCTAAATGCTGCACACAGCTTCTCTGGATGAAGTATCAGTTGGAAGATTATAACATAGCTGAAAGGAGTATTCCACTATATTGTGACAATACTGCTGCTATTCATTTGTCTAAGAACCCTATTCTACACTCAAGAGCTAAACATATTGAAATAAAACATCATTTTATAAGGGATCATGTTCAGAAAGGTACAATAGATATTCAATTCATTGATACTGAACATCAATGGGCTGACATATTTACTAAACCTTTAGCTATTGAAAGATTTGATTTTATCAAAAAGAATTTGAACATGCACTATATCTCTGAAGAAAATTAGCTCTGAGAAGTAGAATAAAATTAGCATCTGAAGCTCTATCAGAACCTCTTATAATTTAGAGTATCCCTTGGGAAACTCTGAATAATTTAGGCTCTGAAGAGTAACAGGTTCTGATGAGGTGTCAGATACAAATGAGTGAGGCTCTGAACCTTTTAGAAATGAAACGTTCAGTACGTGTAAGTGTACAACAGTTATCTATACACGCGTCAGCTATGATTAAACTTTTTCAACACGTGTCTAGATCCTGACGGGCAGAGAACAGTTAATGATGATTATGGCAGTTAAGTATATTATTTAATTTTTAAAACTGCTCGCGCTCCCTCCCAATGTTTACTTTCTCTGTGTATGTGTGCTAGTTACTATTTATAAGTCACTTCACTCACTTTGCACAACTTTTACACATAATCACTTCCCACACAAACCTAAAAACTCAGAAACTCCCAAATTGCTCTGCGTTGAAATCATGGCTGCTAGATCGTCAAACGAAATCGTTCAACGTCCGTTCAACCCAGTATTACCACCTGTTATTGATCTCAAGTCTCAAGAAAAACTTGTATTCAAAGATAACGAAACCGTCGCTGGTCCAGACTCCTTTGAGTTTATAACGGAAAAGTTTGTTGATTTTGAAAGTTTGAAGGTAAATGGAATCGACATTCAGAGTTTATTCTACGATCAACAATGGAAGAATTATTTCGAGATGCTGAATGGGTTTGTCTATTATGACATTGTGAAATACTTCTGGCAGAAAGCCACCATCTTTGACAAGTTCAATTCTGATGAAGAGGTTAAAAAGATGGTAGAGAAGGATGGTTCTCTTAAAGGTAAAACCAGAACTCAACTTGGCTTAAGACCCTTTAGAGGAAAGGAGATAAGATCAAATATCATGGGTATCAATGTTCTTATCACTCAAGAACATATTGCCAAAATTCTGGGTCTGGACAATGAAGGTGAGAATGTGGATGAATATGGTGAGAAGAGCAAACACATTGAATCCATTAAGAAGGATTTATTCCTGCCTGGCTGTGCTAACAATGATTTTGGAAAAGCTAAATTCATGAAACTAAATTTCAGCTTTGCCTTCAAAGTGTTTCTGGCCTCCATCATAACTAGAGAAGGAGGATATGATACTATTTCTCTACCACATCGTCACTTCATCTGGTTCCTGTACAAGAAGGTGAAGATAAATCTGGCAAAGCTTCTGTTTGATCACCTATGCTTTACTATATCCAAGAGCAGATCCAAATCACCTTCAATGATTCATCATCCAAGGTTGATTTCTGAAATCATTCGACAGACGAAGCTTACTCAAATTATCAGTACCAAAGAAAAACTAAGGGTTTTCAACACGGCTAAGTATGATGCAAGTGTTTTGGTAAACATGCATCTGAAGACAAAAGAGGAGCTGAAGTCAGCCAAGAGCCCTCTGGAGCAAGTTTATGAGAAGTACTTCTGGTGTGACGGTTTCCCAACCATATCAGAATTTGATAATGATGAGGTTATCAAGAACTTCTTGGAGTTGGTTAGATTGGACTCTGGTGTAAGTGTGCCCAGGAGTATGGTGGTTGGTGTACCAAACTGGGACATCTTCAAAGGACCCAAGCAAATCACAAGGTCTAAAAGAAAACCTCAACCAATTGAACAAGATATTGTTGAGGAAGAACAATCTGAAGAAAGGGTTGATGGTGCTGAAAGAATAATCACTGAAGAAACAGAAGAAGTCAGTAAGGAGCAAGTAGCTAAGATTGCTCAGAGAAAGGCTGCTCAGAAAGAAAGAAGAACAAAGAAAAGGCAGGATAGGCCTGCAGATGCTGAGGAGGAACAACCTGTCAGAGCCACAAAAAGAAAGAAGTCAGTTGTATCCAAACAAAAGACTACAGATTCAGGTAAACATTCTATGTCTAATATTGATAGTACTGCTAGTGCTCATCCCTCTACCCAATCACCTCCCATAGACTATACACAGCCTATTCGAATGATCCAACCTTCCCCTAAATCATCATCATCTGAAGAAACTCTTTCTGACTCCAGCATTGACTCTACTGAGTTAATTGCTGAACTTGACAAATTAGAGAAAGAGAAACCTGTACATAAACCTACCAAAAGAATCACTAAAAAACCCATCCTCATCGTTTCTGATGAAGAATCCCCCACTATCATTGATACTTCCATCCTTGACCAACCTACCAACACAACAACAATAAAATCACCCACCATTCTTGATCATCTGTCCACCCACCTATCTGGTGATGCCTTCACTCACTCCAACACAGCATCACCTGACCAATTTCACTTTGTAAATACTACCTCTAATTTACCTAGTGATCCACCTCTTCCAGAACCACAAATTCAATCTCCACCCTCCTCTCTTGCTGACATAGAACAAGAAGATCCACCCATATTCACACCAGCTCAGGATGAAGTCATGACTCATTCTGATCATATCACTACTAAACCACCCACACCACAACCTGAACTCTCCACTCCTGAACCAACACCAGAACCACAAACGCCTTTATCAGAACCCATCCATGGCTCAGTTTACAAACCCTTAACCGTAGAAGAACTCTGTCTACCCATTGACTTTGCCCTACCAATTCTGGAGGATCTGCTAAAAGCAGAAATTAATGTTGATGATGATATCATAACCATTGATCCCTTTGACAAAATCAAAAGAATCAAAATAATTCCCCTCAAAAGGAAAAGGCCTGAACCCACCATTCCTTTCAATAGAAACCAGCCCTTCTTCAACTACAACTCTGAACCAAACTTTGAGCTTCTAGAAAGTGCTATTAATATTAGTCTAAGGAATTTTAAAAGCATGGAAGAAGAAGTATTGATATTTCCCTCAGATATTGATGCTAAGATCAGGGAATTAGAGGAGAAGTTCAGTCAGTCTCTGAGGTTGTTGGGAGGCTATGTGAAAAGAAGGATTGAGGGAAGAGGAATGGAAACTCTGTCTCAGATTATGAATGCTGCTGAACGCTCTCATGCTCTGAGACTTACTTTTTTCAACCATGAAGAAGAATGTCAGAGGTTAGCCTTTTTAGCTGCTGTTGATGAAAGTATGAGAAGATCTTTTGATGAAGAGCAGGCTAGGATAGCTGCTGAAATGGAACGTCAGAGGCTTGCTGAACAAGAAGCCTTAAACTTATTGGTTGATAGAGCTGTTCACATTGCTACCATTGAGACTAATAAGATTTTTGAGAATCAAAGAGCTGCAGAAGATACTGTTATGAATGATCAGAACCTTAGTAAACCAGATTCTGATAAAGGAAAAGCTCCCATTGTTGCTTCATGTCCTCCAAGATCTCCACCAATACTTGTCCAAGGCTCTTCTTCATCTGCTATACCCTCTGTTATGCAAGAAGCTCTGGATGTAATCAAGCATGACATAAGAGAGGAACTAAGAAATGAAATGGATGAATTCAGGGCCGATATAAGAGAAGACATGAACAGATCTGGTGAAGCTACTAACAAGAAGATAGATGCAATGATGGAACTTCTTCTGAAGCTTACTCAACAGCAACCCAAACCTTAACCCTTATGTCTGAGCACTTATTTGTTATTAGTTCTTGTGTAATTTTTTGGATAATTTTTCGTTAATTCATATCTATATTATCCATATTTGTGTGTTTGTTATTTACTTCTGTGTTTATTTTACTTTGTTTTATAAAATGAAAATCATATACTCTGATAATGTCTGATACTCTTGTGGATTCTGAATCTAGTGTAAGATGTTGGAGAACATCTTGTTTTTAAACGTATATAGGATTTTGAAAACCTAAGGTTCCCCCACATCAGTATTCCTGTTTACTCATGAAATAGCTTCTTAGTATTATAGCCTGTTTATAAGCGGGGCAACAATACCGTATGAGGCGTGTCTGGTAACTGGTTTTCTGACGTTTGACAAAGAGTATATAAAAGAAACATGCTCCAAAAGAAAGAGATTTATAGCAGGAACATTTTTTTTTTTTTTTTTTTTATAATTAAGAGGGAACTTTATTACATAAGATAGTGAAACTCTACTTAGATTTAGACTTGGACTCAGAAGCCTCTGCATCCAGTCTCTTATATTTCTTCCTAAGAACTGCGAGCAATTCTTCAGTAGCCTTCTGAACCTCAGCTCTATAATCTTCGTATGAAGTATCATCATCATATGTCCATAAGAATTCCTCCAGATCAGAGCCCAACTCTTCTCTCTCTGCTTCTGTCAATTTCAGTTCTTGCTTGTTTCGTTCATAGCGAAGCCTGTTTTCTTCGCAGCGCCAGGGCTCTGCTCCCTTCTTGCTCTCTTCTTTTGAGCCTGAAGCATCCTTGGTAACCTGCCTTTCCATTGTATGTTTTTCTTTTGATGTTACTTGATTACTCTGGATGAGTAAAATGAGAGGAATCATCCCTTTTTATAGTGTCATCAAGCTCTTTTGTCAGGACAGTTTTCAACACAATTCATTAAATGAATTTAGTTGTCATCACTTTTTGACTTGACTGCCTTGTTATGACGCGTTTGACTGCTTGGTTTTCTGTGTCTTTTTGACTGATGCCAAAAGGGGGAGTAAGAGTAGCGTTAAAATTAATGTTGATTCATTCATATACTGCTCAATCTGAAACTGTAATGTTAAAAGCATTATGAATCAATATTTATCTCTTATGATTCTTTCTCATTCTGAACGATTATTGAAAGGGGAGAAAATTTAAGAACCTAAAATAAAATTCATAGACAATGTCAGAAGAGCTTGCAAACCGCTTCTGAGCATTATCAAACTCTAAGAAGCAAAGCTCGCAAAACTATGCTTCTGAGAGTTAAATATGAAAATTTATTTTAAGTTAATAAATCAACTCTTAAACTGTTTTAATTAATTATGGATAAAACTTAGGGGGAGCTTACAAACCTACCCTTATGGATTATCAGACTCAGGGGGAGATTGCAAACCTTTGAAACCTGAAGTCATCATAATTAAATTAAATCAACAACAATTGAATTTTAATGCTTTGGTTTGTCATCATCAAAAAGGGGGAGATTGTTGGAACAAAGTGGGTCTGACATGAACCTCTAATGTTTTAAGTAGTTTTGATGATAACAAAGTATTAAAATTGCAATTGGTATTACTAATGATTATTCTAGTGTGCAGAATTATAAGTCAAAATTCATTCAGAAGCACTATGAATAGTAGCAGAGAAGCCAGTCAAAACAAGCTCTGAAAGCACGACACTGTTCGTCAGAAGCTTGAATTTTGAATGCTGAAGAAAGTGACTCTGAGGATAAAACAAGGCTCTGAAGGTCTCAGAAGCTAAAAGACCTCAAGAAGCTATGGCAACAGCATCAGAAGCAAAAGGAATTTACGTCACTCAAAAGCTGACCTATACAGAACCAATGATTGAGGAACAATCCACTTCAAGGCTCTGTCACATCCACAGGAAGGAATATTCGTTGGTACAACGTTAACCTTATCCATAAGTGGAGCGCATTTGAGGATTGTACTATCGTACTATTATTACTCAAAATGGATGAGTGATAAATTGAATAGCTAGGTAGTGGAATTGAAATTCCTTACCAAAGAAGGCAATATACAGCTATCAATTGTACGAGTAAATTCCAGCTGGCACCTCTCTCTCTGCAACGGTCATCATCTTCCTCCAAGTATAAATAGAAGACTCAAATGGAAGAAATGACTACCGTTACCACTACTGCTCTAACGACTGTTCCATTACTACGTTCAAGACTAAGAAGCATTCTGACATCATATTTTAAATCTGTCATTCTAAGTCTTAGAACAAATTGAGTTGTATTTTGTAAACACCTCTGATAGTATATCAAGTGTTCCTTAACATTCATTCTTATTCTTAAGTTTGTTTGAGAAGTCTCTTGTTAAGTTTAACTTGAGCATTTGAGAAGTCTCTTGTTTAGTGAAACTTGAGCACCTGAGAAGTCTCTTGCAAGTGTGCTTGAGCAATTTGTAATCTTTAGTAGATTATAGTGAAAATCTCTTGTTAGTAACAAGGGGACTGGAGTACTCTCGATTTGTGAGGGGAACCAGGATAAATTCTGTGTCTTTCTTTCTCTCTCTCAGCACCCTCTCGTTAATTTGTGTTTTCATCCGCTGCATACTTACTCGCTATTAGGCAAAAAGTTTTAATTTTTAGAACACAATTCAACCCCCCCCTTCTTGTGTTTTTCCACCTTCACACCTAGATCAAGTACCGACTCAATTTGGTGGAATACCCCGAGTACAATCACCTAGATCAAATACCAACATCAATTAACGGCGGGTACAATCACCTAGATCAAATACCAACTATGAGTGCATGAGCATACGTCTTCTCTACATATACTAATGCAAACAACTTACATATTCTCATAATATGTAATCTCATAACAACATGTCAACACATATATTTAACCAAATCATATGTAACAAACCACAACAAACATACATACAATTCCAATCATACGTATTCACCCACATGTTCATACATACATCTCCAATCATATGTAAAACAACGCACGTATTGTAAACACTTTCTCATCACGAGAGTACATAACACATACATGCCAAACACACAACAAAGCATTACAGCAGAAATCCAAGCATGTCACAACCAGTTGAAAAGACGGAAATAAAGTGGAGCCCTTACCTTAGCAAGCTTCCGTTAACTTTTCTCCCATAATCTACGATACGCGCTACCTAAAAGTTAAGCAGCGTACAATCAATAAAATATTCCTCGTTTATCCTATCGAAACGAAAATTGTTCTCAAAGCTCTAGAGGGGTCTAAGGTACTTTCTAAAACTATCCCATAGTGATTTCGAGTTCTTCTCATAGTGATTAAAAATTCCCAAAGTTAATTGCACTATTTCTCGCTACGCGAAAATATTTTCGTTTCAAAACAAACTAAGAAACACTTTGATCCCTAACTCCAAGGCAATCAATTTTCACATACTAAAACCATTTGAAAACAACCCAAAAATTCTTTGAAAATTTTCACAAAAATAAAAGTTTACTTGCGCCACAAGTTACAAGTTTTTCCTTTCAAATAAAATGGCCATAACTGGTTCATTCTTTATCTGATCGAGACGAGCCATACACCGAAATCTTCGTCTCGAAAAGACGGATCAAATTGTTAACTTTCTAGGACACGAAAACAATTTTAAAATGACCAGAATACCCTTCTAAATTTCGACCAGAATGAAACCACCCCAAAAACATTGTTTTCTAAAACCAAACATAATTAAAATACTTAAACCATTACTAACTTCTTAAAAACAACTCAAAAGTGATCAAGCTCTTATACCAAAACCATTTCAAATCAAAGCATAACACTTTTCAAAACTTTACCAATTAACTTGTTTAATTAAAACACAAGTTACTAATTTCCATTTCCAAACAAAACTTTATTAGACATTCCTTTTAAACCATGATTCATTGCCTCCCAATAGGACTTAAAATTTTTGAAAAGAACATGGACACAAACACTATGTGCCACGGCCAAAACAAAGAAAACATACTATCACTCAAAATTTTTCATTTTTAAAAGCATAGTATCATCCTATAATATCCCAAAATCATTTATCATTTCAATCAAAGCATTTTGGAAACCAAATCAAAATTTCTAAGAATGTTCCTCAACTTCTCAAGAACACAAAAATATAATTTTTTCTTGTTTCTCAAAACAAAATCATTATTCCAATATCCATTTCTCTAAAAAGCTCAAAAACAACTTCATAAACAAAATCATCATACAAAAGTTCATGTCTATGATCAAGAGAAATTTTTTCTCAAAACCCTAACCCAAAATCTCATGAAAATCTCATCACTCCATGGAAATCAACCATACTAAGCTTAAACATGCTAATCTAACACTCATGAATAACTTCTATGGGACAAAAGCATTTATGAATCATTTTCTAACATTTTCATCTCAAGAACATAAACCTATCAATCCATAAAACTCTTAAGAGTTTGGCTAACTAAGAGAAAAGAATAGGTTTAGTTACCTTAGAAGATGATCCTTGCAAATTTCCTATGATCCAACAAGCTTTTAATCAAGAGAAATGGTGAAGAATTGAAATTTTGGTCCATGGTTGGGAGAGAAAGAAAGCTCACGGCCAAATAGAGAAGAGAGGAGTGAGTTTGTGATTTTGTTTCTAAGTCCACAATGCTCCAAAGTCTCCTAATATAATAAGTCTTGCTTGCTCATGGCCATTAGATCAAATAGTAAAAAGGTTTCAAGACTTAATCCTAGTCATTGGATCAATTCTAAGCTTATCCTTCCAAGATATTTTTTTAAGCTTCCTCACATCTCAGCTCTCGCGTTCGCTCGTAAACGAGTCGTACCTCGCTAATGGACGAAAATCGCAAAAATAGAAAAACTACGGAATAAACGTCCGTCGTAAACCGCTTCTAAAAATTATCGCTAAAACTTTTTCCTCGACTGTGATTTTCTTCCTCACCCTCGAAAAATAATCTGAAGATATATCCTAACTCACCCCGATATATACAACTCCCATCTAAATTTCTACGGAATTCAGAAACCGTAAAAATTCCTAACAGCGGGTAAAATTCCTACTCGTTTTTCCAAAAGCGAGAATAATCCAAAACTCGTTATTCTGACTACACATAAACCTTCTTATACTCAAAAGAAGACTACAACCCAAAAGTCTGTGCCTTTCCAGCGCACGAGCACAAAACAGGCTCCATTTCAGCAAACAGCCGTTATGGCGACAATACTCACAAAACCACTTAACAAAAACCCTAACATTCTTAGTCATTACTTATTTTATTCACGCAAAAGGTACAGTGGAATTACGGGTCTTACAAAAACAGAGAAGCAAATCAAAAAGCAAAAGGTAGAAAGTTTAGATTTTTTTTCCGAAATTAAAAATCTAGATTTAGGATTTCTCAAGCATTTTTTCTAAAAACTAATTTGAAATCCGAAATCTAGGTAAAAAAGGATTTTAGAAAAAAGTTTTTTTTTTTTTTAAAAAAAAGAATTTTTTTTGTCTCCGGTGGTGGCGCCGCCGCGCCGGCCGCCACCGGTGCCGGATTCTGGAAACCGGATTAATTTTCCGGCCAACCTTCATGGTGTTCATGGTATTTTGAAGAACATGGGTGAGAGGGAGTTGAGAGACCGAGAGAGAGAGGGAGTTGAGAGACCGAGAGAGAGAGGAAGGTGAGAAAAGAAAGAGAAATTTTTTTTTTCAAATGAAAGATTTCAGCTTGAGAAACAAACATATATTCCCTGCCAATCCTGTGCGCGCCGTCCCACAGCATTATCATGCAACCTCGCGTTTTTGGCCTTCTGATTTTTAATTAGACAGCCTCTATTCCATCATCCTGTGATCAGATCAGGAACGTCTGATTAAATCAGACAGCCCTGATTCACCCCTTTGTTTTTTTTGTGTGACTAATATTTTTTTTTTGCAGATTTGAGTTTGGGTTTAGGCCCAGAATTACTAACTACACACCTCTGCTTTCTTTTTTTTGCACCCTTTTTTACTTATTTGCATTTTTATTATTATTTACGTATTTTATTTAATTATTGTGATTTAGAATGTATTTAGGGACTAATGTAAATATAAATGAGAATCTTGCATTGCATGCATATTTATTTATTCCGCTTTATGTAAAAAAAAACACAAAAAACTCCAAGGAAAATGGGTCTTTCATCTTGATCTAGTATCATTATGAAATTCCTCGCGTTTAGTTTATTTTAATACGCTTAGTTTTTTTAGAATGACAAAAAATATCACAAAAACATTTAAATATTCAAAAAAAACCTCATCAAAAATATTTTTCTATTAATGAACCTTGGATTTCAAACCAAGTAATTCCGTCTTTTTTTTTCAAATCAAACTTCAATCAATTTTAATCATATTTAGACCTTTTTTTTTTAATTTAAAATCAATCAACATCACACTTTATTTTTCTATGCCATTTTGGCCTCTTACTTTATTTTAAAAAAACCTTTTTTTAAACTTCAAACAAACCACTCCGCTTTTTTACCCCGAACTACGAGATTTTGATCCCTCACGGGTACGTAGTGCAAAAGACTTCGCGTCTTCCCAAATCAAATAAAAAAACAAAAACATTTTCCATTTTCCTTTTTATTCATCACCTTAACTTTTCATATTTTTAAACTTTTTATTCACAAGTAAGCAAATAATTTTAGCGCAAAGATAAATAAAAACAAGAGGTTCCTATAGAGTACTATAGACGTTTAGGGTGCTAAAACATTCCCTTAACGTAACCAACCCCCGAACCTTTAATCTCTAAAAATAGGGTTAGTTCGAACTTTTCCCCTTTTCCTTGGAAAAATAAAAGCTCGGTGGTGAATCATAAATTTGCGAGTCAAAACTAATCAATAGTTTGATATCCAAAAATCACCGCGACAATATGTATTTGATGAACTTATGGAAAAAGAATTGTATTTTGTATTTGATGAGCTTATGGGAAAAGAAAATATCGGGAAAAAAATAATAACATGGAATACATCGGAAAAAACCGATTAAAGTATCCGAACCAAACCGAACCAAACCGATAAGTTTGATTCGGATTCATTTTAAAAAAACACTAAAAACCGAACCAAACTGAACCAATCGAGGATTCATTGGTTCGGACATCGGATTCACTCAAAACCGATCCAAACCGATCCAATTACACCCCTAATTAAAACTAATATGCATTGCAAATTTCTACCAATTTTATACGAACATATGAAAATAGATCTTGTTTATACATGATATGTTAAGTTTCGATCGCTTTATTGGATATAAAAATCATGTCATAATTGGTAAGAACTAAGAATCATGTTCTTTCAAGAATTATACCCTAAGACGAACTAGGATTGACTTATGTTATCTTCAATCCTCACTTTTGTTATAATTATAATGAAATTGTATTAATGGATTATGAATTCATTTCTTTTTATCTTCTCTTGCTCAATTTCATGGGGATAAGGAGAACAATATCAAAGTAGGAAATGTTTCAACAGAAACACTGCCAAATTCTACCCATAATTAAGAACCAATCTTTAGCAAGGATTTCACAAGTGGAGCATGTCGTTCCTTTTGATAATGGGGGGGTTGGAAGATATTATAAAAGAAAACAAGGCGGTGCATCAAATCTCTATTATATCTCTATTATATATATTACAAGATTTCTACGGAGTTTTCTTGTGCATTCTCAATAGAAATTGTTTAGGTGTTATTAAAGTAGAGATAAATTGCTTATATGTCATTCAATCAGAACTTCTCTAATATTATACTTATGCGGAATTTTTAGCTTAAGATCTGTTGTTCGAATTCCACTGGTGACAATAATTGAATTTTTATAATATTTTATGGAATACTATCATTTCTTTTTATAACGCCCCAACTAAATCGTCTAGAATATTTAGTCGAGACATAAATAACTGAATCTAAGTACATTAAAATTACAGAATAAATTACTTATTTTACAAGGTACAACAGCAGAAAGAAACTAATGAAACTAAAACAGACAAAACAAAACAAAACAAAACAAGGAAGAAGACTAAAATCTTCTCATCCGATGATCCAAGCTCAGCATCGATCATCAGCTCCCACCTGGTCCTTGCTCTGATAATCTGTCTATCTGAAAAAAATAAATGGAGTGGGATGAGACTACTAAGCCACAGTGAGCTCCTACTACCCAACTACTGGTGACTACACCGGGGCAACTGAAACTAATAGTTTCTATTCATGTCTTAATCTTGACTTAATCCTTATGCATAATCCTGATAATATGTTTTCATAATAATGAATAAAAGCAGTAAAGTGTATCACACAATTATATGAGTTCATTTTACGAATACCCTGAATTGAGCAGTTTCAGAGTATCCCATATCCGCTAAATTCCCTATCATATCAAGGCTAGAGCGCGGTAACTATGCTCGTCTTGTTGTTGTGTGGAATTCCCTTGTGAAATTCCAATCCAGCTCCAACTCCTATCTGAGGTAGTCTTTCTGGTGCCTCAAGGACCACAACTTAATATATTATTTATGATAAACATTTTATTCATACATAAGAATGTTATAAATCCATACATGAAAATCATGATTATCTGTCTAAGTTATCTAAAACTCTTTTCTAAGAATTTTGCATTATGCAACTATAACTAGTTCTTCCTAGTTCTTTTCTTATTTGTTCTCCTATCCATGTATATCCCGAACCCGGGGAACTTAATAACTATGTATATAACAGTAGTGACTAGTTCTTGTTGATTCACCTAGGTTTCATGGTCTTGGTGTTATTGGGGAATTTACAACTAAAACCAAACATTCCCAACATTAAGTTCTGATTTAATAAATTCTAGGTGTCTTAAAAAGTTAATAAATTCTGGCGCGACATAAAAATACATTAATTGAATGTGGGCAACTTTGCAAATAACAAAAAAATTATGTAAAATCTGTGAAATATAATCCCGTGTTTTACTTAATTAATTAATTAGTGGAATACACATGACTTATTTTAATTGGTGCCATGTCAACGTAGGCAGATTGCACACTACTTTATAAAAATGTAACCTTGCACACACCTTAATATTATTGACGACGTTTGTCTTTTGTTTGGTTTAATCATTATGCAAGACATGCTTGCCTGTTACCTGTTTCCCTGTACTCGTTCCTTAGTTTCCACTATGTTTGTTTGATTTTCACTTTTCAATTATGTATAATTCTTTTTTTTTTTAGTGTGCTTGCGTGATGTGATGGCTATTTAATTAATTTTATATTTAAACAAGGGCGTAATTTAATTATCGAAATTAATTTTTCTTTTTATAACAATTATCAAGATTAATTTTTGAATTAATTGGTCGATCTCTTTTAACATTTATTTTTTCATACACAAATAATCGGTAATTGAATTTTTAAAAATAGTTAAAACATTTAAGTATTTGTCACTTGTGTTCATACACCATATTGCTAGGTAATTATTTTATTAATTTTAAACTAGTGAAAACTCCTATTATATTGAAAATATCTACCTTTTTTTGGTTATAGGTTCAGATGTGTTTTTCTTTTGTTAGAAATGTTGTCTTATTTCTTTTTATGAGCCTACATGTTTTTTTTTAATACATTTTTACCTAGACAGTACAATAATATAGGCACAATACTTAGTCATACACACATCAATTAAAAGAATTCTTAATTTGAATTAAAATGAAATCAAATAATCACGTCAATTAATATAATATTAATCATTTTCTATTTAATTTTTTTTACTTATGTATATGTGCCTAACACCTTTAATTTATGGTTGTGTCTAAGTAAATATTACCTATGTTATTTGTGACAAGTGTAAGTTACACTTCACTTGAAGTTTGAGGATTTGGGCTACATTCTACAATTAGATTCCGTTTGAGAGTTTTGAAGAAAAATATAAGACTTTGGGAAAAGATAAGAAAGAGAGGAAACTAAAAAATACTGAATATATTTATTGAATAATAAACTAGAAACATGTATAGTAGACAAGTACTAGTAGTATAATCTTCTCAAAAAAAAAAAAAAAGTACTAGTAGTATAATATAATATGTATTGTAAAATGTTATTTGTTGCCATTTTCTTGAATCTTATTTATTTGTAAAAGTAAATATATATTCTTTTATTGACATATTTTTGCGTATAAATAAGATCAAAAGAATACTTTCTCCGATCTTTTTTATAAGGAATAATTTGAATAATTTTTTTTTGTCCTTTTTATAAGAAACAATCTTTAAATTTACTCTTTATTGATTAAACAATTCTATTTTTAACCTTGTTAAATTGTATCAAATGTAATCAATTCCAATGTTATGCATTAATTACAGTGACATATTCCCTATACACCAAATGTTAATTTTAGAATGAATTATAAAATTTTAGAATTTTTAATAAGAAAGATAAGGTTTTTTGATTTATGTGTTTTTTCTAAATATTCTTTATAAAAAAAAAAAAAAAAAAACCGGAGGGAGTAGTTAATAGTACTTAACACGTAGTTGATCATACTTTGTTTTGCTTGGTCAAAATTGGCAGCTAGATCTACAAGTTTTATTTAAGATGCAGCGTGAGTTATCCATAATATAAATAACGAACAACAACCACATAAAATAATTGAACAAGACGTGTTCATTATTTCACACATGCCTTTTAAGTTTAAGATGTTTGCGACAAGTTACATTTGTCAACGAGATGTTTCGTATGTGGGAAAACAAACTTTGGTCTACACGAAAATAAACATTAAACATTCACGTTTATCATTCACATTATATATACTAAATATAGTTGATAATGGAGCCAGCACGTAAAATATTTAATTAGCAAAGTGCTGATGATATTTTGTTTTATCAAATAAAGTTAAGTAACGATATTGATGATTACAATAACTTGTAATAATGATGAATGATAACAATAATTTTTGGAAACTTCTTCTTCATCGGCTACTTGCCCGACACAATCTCATTACTAGAAGAGGAGTATATTGAGCGAGGGGCCAGTATTTCTTTATGTTTGATGTTGTTGAGATATATCAAATGTGTGTTAATGTTTTATATATATTGTTTAAAAGGGTTGGCTTCATGAGTCGATTCATGAATCGATTCAAGCACTTGCCATTCGATTGATTAATAACTAAATACAAGATTTGTACGTTTTGGCTCTGTCAATTGATTTAGAAAAACAAAGAAATCACCAATCGATTGGTATAGCACCAAAACCTGATTTTTTGTTTTTCAAGTGTTAAAAATCCATTTTTTGTAAAACTTTACATACTTGAATTTATTCACTTGAATATCTATGTTGAAAAATGTTTCAAACACGATCAAAACATTGTCTCTCATATTTGGACAATTAAAGAAATTTACTTCAAGCTCTTGAGCGGTTATTCTAACACTTATAGGAAACAAAAAATGTAAAGGCACACGACCTCGATAAAATTATATAAAGAGATAAAGCTACAATTTACTTAATTAACTTATCATATCCTATGAGCATTCTATTACCAATTTTACTTGGTGGAATTCTTTGCCATAATTTCTCAGGGGAAATTTCATTAATGATAATTTAGGACTCCCTTGTTATCGTTTTACTTAGTCTCGGTTAATTCTTCAGTGTCAGGAATAGCCCCCCCGCGTTTGTAATTTTTTTTTCTTTTTATTTTATAGTATATATTATTATGAGCTATAGGTTCGAGATAGAACTGTGGAAGAGTGCCAACATAGTTAAGATGTCTAATCATCTCTTGAAACCTAGATGCTCTTAACTTATCTAAAATATATATCCCATGACATACAAATAGAGAATTAAGACATGATATAAATGTTTATTCTACCGTGTCATTTTTATCCTGGTCATTAAACAAACCGGTATATCTCTATGCAATGCTCTTATAGGCATGGCAATGTCAGCCTAATTCAAGTATATCCTAGTACTCCACATATTAAATTCATCAAATTGCCAATAAAATAGCCAAAACTATTATATTTTCTCCAAATAGTGTAATAATTTTTCCTAGGACTTTGCTTATTCAATATCAAAAAAGGAAGTATACAAAAAAATATCATATGAAAACATCAAATAAAATTTAACACGCCAAGATGTTTTGTGAATGGAATATGCTTCTTGCATTAGCTGTTTCTCTATATATAATGACCAACTAGTCACACTTGCCCCACACAACATTCAATCTCTTCTTGTCTAAAGAAAACTCAATAATGGGGAACCAATCTTCTTCTTCTAACCAGATAAAGTCTCTTCCCATTGACACCACATTTAAGCTTCCAGCTAACATACCAACTTTGCCACAAGGTACTCATCTCTTTCCCTTCCTTCTTGATATTATCACTATCGAAAAAATTAGTCAATAACAAAAAATTATCAACGGAAAAAATAGAAATCCGTCGCTAATTCTTTTGTCACTGATTGAATTTGTTCTAGTAGTGATAATCGGGCCATGCTAATATATTTTTCTTAATGTTAACTTTATGTGTGTAGGTGGTGGATTTGGTAGTGGAATCATTGATCTAGGAGGACTAAAAGTGTCACAAATCTCAACATTCAACAAAATTTGGACAACCTTAGAAGGTGGACAAGATGACTTAGGAGCAACTTTCTTTGAGCCAATAGGAATACCTCAAGGGTTCTTCACATTAGGCCACTATAGTCAACCTAACAACAAACCTCTCTTTGGTTGGGTTCTAGTAGCAAAAGATGAGTCCAATGGAGCTTTAAAGAATCCAATTGATTATACACTTGTTTGGAGTAGCAAGTCACAAAAAATCAAACAAGATAAAGATGGTTACATTTGGTTACCAATTGCACCAAATGGTTATAGCCCTTTAGGCCATATTGTTACAACTACTCCTGAAAAGCCTTCACTTGATAGAATCCAATGTGTTAGATCAGATCTCACTGACCAATGTGAGATTAATTCTTGGATTTGGGGAAAATATAAAAAAATTGATGAAAAAGGTTTCAATGTTCATTATGTGAGACCAATCAATAGAGGTATTCAAGCTCCTAGTGTTCTTGTTGGAACTTTTTTAGCACATGTAGGTGAAATTACAAATAGCCCTTTACCAATTTCTTGTTTGAAAAATTTAAACTTTTTGAATTTTTCATCAATGCCTAATTTACCCCAAATTAAGGCACTAGCACAAGCTTATTCACCATTCATGTACTTGCATCCTAAGGAAAAGTTTCAACCATGTTCAATTAAATGGTATTTTACAAATGGAGCATTGCTTTATAAAAAGGGGGATGAATCAAATCCAACTGCAATTGACCCATTAGGCTCAAATCTTCCTCAAGGTGGAAATAATGATGGTGCTTATTGGTTGGACCTTCCAAAAGATAAAGCTAATAGAGAAAGAGTCAAAAAAGGTGATTTTAAAAATTTTCAAGCTTATTTTCATGTAAAACCAATGTTTGGTGGAACATTCACTGATTTGGCCATGTGGGTTTTTTACCCTTTTAATGGGCCAGGAACATTAAAAGTTGGGCTTATAGATAACATTTCACTTGGTAAGATAGGTGAACATATTGGTGATTGGGAACATGTGACATTAAGGATAAGTAATTTTAATGGAGAGTTAAAAAGGGTTTATTTTTCACAACATAGTAAAGGTCAATGGGTTGATTCTTCAGAAGTTGAGTTTCAAAGTGGAAATAAGCCAGTGGCTTATTCTTCATTAAATGGTCATGCTATTTATCCAAAAGAAGGACTTGTTCTTCAAGGTGTTAGTGAAATTGGAATAAAGAATGAAACTAAGAAAAGTGACTTGGTTGTTGATTTTGGAGTTGATTTTGAAATTGTTTCTGGGGAGTATTTGGGGAGTGAAATTGTTGAGCCAGGTTGGTTGAATTTTTTTAGGGAATGGGGTCCTAAAATTACTTATGATTTGGGTGAGGAATTGAGTAAGTTGGATAAGGTGGTCCCTGGTTTGAAAGTGCCTAATGAGTTGTTGGGTGAGGAAGGGCCCACTGGGCCAAAGCAGAAAAGAAATTGGATTGGTGATGAAATTTGAAATAAATTTGTGGGATTTTTCTTTTCTTCCCATGGTTATCCTATCTTCCTAAAATTTTACCTTTGCTTCTAGGAATACAGTTCGAAACGTAGATTCCGAAATAAAAAACCATGTTTTAGTGTGTTAATGAGCGAAAAATAGTTTTTTAGTTCAGAATTTACATTCCAAACTTTATTCCTAGAGTTGAAAACGAAATTAGAGGGATAAGAGAACCATGAAGGGAAGCAAGAGAAACATTCAAATTGGTGTGTATGTAATGGGCACATGTTTTAAATTGCAATTGCAGTTTTATCATAATTTTTTATGTTATTAAAAGTTGTTTGACAAATGTGTTTACAATTTACATGTAGAGATTTCTAAAATCTTTATATTATGCTCCCAGCGTGGCAAGTGCCATTATTTAACCAACCAATTGAAAAACAAAAACTTTAGGTTGTTGTATGTATTTAATATTATATTTGTGATGAATATTATCCACATTATTTTCTGATTGATATTGAAACAGGTGTTAGTGCGTACTATATTGATTTTGACAAGGTTGCATCTAAAAAATAATATATATTGACAAGGTTGCAGTTTGTTGTATTTGTAGGTCTTCATATCCAAAAGTAAAATTTTAAATCGAACCAATTCAAACTAAAAACATAAAATTTTGCATTTGATTTGAACCGCACAGATCATTTTTCTTTTAAACCATGCGGTTTGGTTTGATTTGGTTTGTGGTTTTCATTTCTGAAAATCGAACTACATTAAACCAAACGGCAATACTTAACTTAACTCTATTAACTAATAGCAATCAACCTATTATGTAAATTATCAAAACATATCATTTCACGCGTTCCATAACTATATTATTGGTATGAGAAAATGAGACATGCACCGACACTGTAAAACATTTGTACATTATCATCTAATATCAACCATGTATTCCGCCAAATCACCACACTACACCCCACATATATGGTATGATGTGGAAGAATAATCAATTCATATTGAACATTCGTGTAAAAATATTTTACACTGACGTAGCATTTCCATTAAACTCTATTGGTATTAAACATAAGTTCTTATGTATATGCATATTATATCATGTAAACAATAAAATAAATTAAAATTTCCTATGTTTATTTTGTGACAAGTTGATAATATTATCATATTTTTTATATCGCGATAAACCGCACAAACCGAACAACCCTAACCATATTGATTTGATTTGAATGACATTTTAAAAATCAACCGAACCAAATCGAACCGCCTATATATTTTTATCTTGCGGTTTATATGATTTTTATGTTCAAAACCGAATTAACCCATACCGCGAACACTCTAATTTGGATGCCAGCTTGTTTTTGTTATCGTTAAAAAACATGTGATTGTTTTCCTTCAAAATATAGGTACAAGTGTATCAGTTTTTTTATAAAATCAATTAATTAACAAGCATAAAATCAATTAATTTTTTTTGCTTCAAAGCAAAAATCAATTAATTAATAAGCAATTCATTAGTTTTGTAATTCATATTTTTTGCATCGGACTCGTTCAATTATTTCACTATAAACTTTTGTGATCTGTCGGTAAAGTCGAGGGAAAAAAGGAAATCTATTACTATATATAAAGAGGATACAAATTTTTGGGATGGCTATTTCATTATTCCTATTTTACCCTTAAAAAAAACTACAAAAAAAAACTAAATATTTGTATATGTTGAAAAATAACTTCCACATAAAAATAGATTTTCAGTTTGTTTTAGTAAACAATTTTTTTTTCTTAATAACTAAGCACAACTTCCATATAAAAGTAGGTTTTCAGTTTTTTTATAGTAAAAAAAATATATATATTTTTTTTTCTTAATAACTAGCCACAACAAAAAAGGAGGTTAAATAGTTATCAATTAACTAAGTCTAATAAAAAAGGAGATTAAGTAGTTATTTATATTTGCACAATAGAAAATATCAATCACAGCAAACAAAAAAAAAAATAGAATATCGATCACACAACCCGTTTGGCTGCCAGTAATAATAAAAATAATAATAATAATAATAATAATAATAATAATAATAATAATGTAAAAGCGATCAACATGCATTTAATATACAACCATATTCATCCACTACTAGTTTGCAATTTAGCTCAATTAACACAAGCTAGAGTTCTCTTAAAACACACTCGTTAAGAAAATAAATACTACTACTATAAAAATTTTAACATAAAAAATGGTATATTCAACCTTTTTGAAATTTAAAAATTGTCAATTTCAAAGTAAATTTTTTACATTTGGTTTGTTTAATTAGTTATTTAGGACATTAGAGACACTTGCTAGCAAGACTTTTTAAAAATAAATAATTTAATGTATTGTTTATTATGAAAAACATTATTTTAAGAGTTTAAAAGACATATTATATATTACTATAAATTTAAAAGATATTAAACTTTGTCCTAGTGCTCTGCTAGGGTTTGTTCCTTTCTTCTCCAAGTGAGAAGCTTGTTTTGCTACTTTCTCATTTTGATTCACAATACATTATTTTTCTTAATACAGAACTTTTGCATAGCTACCATTCCAGTGAAATACTATGGATCACCCTAATATTGAGGGCTTATCGTTGCATGAAGAGGAGGAGGAGGGCTTTCGTTTTGATTTTGATGAGGAGGAAGAGGATCAAGTAGACCTTCGATGGTGCCTTGTTGGACGTTTTCTATGTGAGCGATCTATCCATTTCAACTCCATGAAAGTGAGAATGGCGGATCTTTGGAAACCGGTGAAAGGAGTCACAATTAAAGAAGCAACGGACAACAAGTTCTTGTTCCATTTTGCTCATCCACTTGATATGGAGGCGGTGATGAAGGGGGGACCATGGACTTTTGACAACAACATGTTGATTCTAGAACAAGTCCAAATAGGGATGCAAATTGAACGTATTCCACTAATCCATGTTGATATGTGGGTCCAAATTCATGATCTGCCAGTGGGGCTAATGAAGGAGACAGTTGGTACCAAATTGGCCAACTACATCGGAGCTTTCGTTGAATATGACAAGAATAATAAGACAAGTTTTTGGAGGCAGTACATGAGAATTCGCGTCAGAATTGATGTTCGAGTCCCACTGAAGAAAGATACGAAGGTAATGAACAAACAAGGTGAATGGTGCGCTGTGAAGTTCAAGTATGAGAAGCTGGGAATTTTTTGCTTTGTTTGTGGCATTATGGGACATGCTGAGAATAAATGCCCGGTGCGTTTCTCGATGGAAGAGGACAATAGAGTCCGTGAATGGTCACCGGATTTACGTGCGGAGACAAGAAGACAAGGTGGAAAATTTGCTTCGCGGTGGCTAAGGGAGGAAAAAGGCAATCGCGAGGGGCCTGGTGGTATTGATACGGCGGCACAGTCATATTTTCCGGCGGGTTCTACAAGCAGGGAATCTCCACATGCTGACGTGGCACCTGGTGTAATTCCTAATCAAGCAAATCCTTCCAATCTGTTTCAATCAGCATTAATTACCAGACAAGAACAATTATTGGCCACTAATACCATACCAAACCACACGCCTAACCAAGCCTTGACCAACATTGATGATTCAGCCAATCAATTCCAATTACACCCATCCTTTCAATCCCTCCTTGCACGTGTTTCAACCGACCCCACCCCAATAATGACTGCAGCAGACAACCTTAAATTCCCTGTCCCTAACATTAACATTCCATCTGTTACCACAATTAATTCACCCATTATCATTACCCAACCAGAAACGGAAAATCATAAACCCACATCATCACCTAATCATTCATTTACTTTCAACAGCCAACCAAAAATTAATGCCCTGTCGGCCACCTCAACCGAGCCAACCAAAAACAATCAGCGCATATCACCTAGCCTAATCAATGCCCGAAACCTAATTAAATGCACTAATGACCCGAAACTGACCCGATCCAATCAACTCAGAAAGACAAAAAATTACCCACCCAAAATAAACCCGACCCTGAACCCACTCGGACCAGAAAAAACTCAGGAAGAATAGGAGGATATGGAGGTTCAGATTGACAAGAAACGCAGGAGAGATGGTGACAGAACTTCAATTACTACCACGGCTTCACAGTCTTTTTTAACGGCAGGTCCTGGCAGCCAGGCCTGCCGGGACCAATGAAAATTCTTAGTTGGAATTGCTGGGGATTGAGCACCCCGAGTGCAATTCCAAACCTCCGTAGTATTGCTCAAGGGCACCAACCAGATATTTTGTTCTTGTCTGAAACACTGTCTAAGTCTCATACCATGGAAAAAATTCGTGTCAGTCTGAATTTCAATTCTTGCTTATCAGTTGATGTTGAAGGTAGAAGTGGAGGGTTATCTGTCATGTGGAGAAGTTCTATTAACTGTAGAATTGTGAACTATTCTCGGAATTTTATTAATCTGATAGTGGAGGACAGGGAGAAGGAAGATTGGAGGTTAACTTGCTATTACGGGTATCCTGAAAGAGATAGAAGACGTCAAGCTTGGGACCTGTTACGTAATTTGCGTGATATGTCTGACCTTCCGTGGTGTGTTATTGGAGACTTCAATGATTTGCTGTCACAGGAAGATAAGAGGGGAACCCACCCTCATCCGAACTGGCTCTGTAATGGTTTTCGTAGTGCCGTAAGTGACTGTGACCTCACTGACATCCCTTTGGAGGGCTACCCTTACACCTGGATTAAGAGCAGAGGATCTTCCCATGTAATTGAAGAACGCCTTGACCGTGCCATGGCTAACTCTAACTGGCTGATGAACTTTCCCACTGTACAACTGACGAATCTTCTTGCATCTCACTCTGATCATAGTCCCATATTGCTCCAAACATCTCCTATCGTCAGGAACGGTAAAACGTACTCTTTTCGCTTTGAAAATATTTGGTTGAAGGAGGATGATATTAATGAAGTGGTGGAGGAAGGCTGGGGGAGAGATAGGAGTGTTGATATTATAAACAAAACATCCAGGTGTGCAGAGAAACTTAAAGGGTGGGGGAGGAGGAAGCGTATGAGGTTCAAACAGGAGGTCCTAGAGTGTAGTGAAGAATTGGAACGGCTAAGGGGATGTCACGATGCTGTTAATTCCGACAGGTACAAATATGTTCAAACACAGCATGCTAGATTGCTAATTCAAGAAGAAACATATTGGCGGCAGCGGGCAAAGATACATTGGTTGAAGGAGGGGGACTTGAATACTAAGTTTTTTCACATGTCGGCATCAACAAGGCAACGCTCTAAGAAGATAGTGAAGCTTGTTAACGATGACAACATGGAGGTTACAGGGCAACCCGGTTTATGTGAGGTTGCTAGAAGTTATTTTGATCAACTTTTCAAAGCCAATACAGCAGTGCATGAACCGATTTTATCCTTGATTAGGCCGAGAATCACTCACGAAGACAATGAGAAGCTGCTAGCGCCTATTTCAAAAGAAGAATTAAAAGAGGCTCTTTTTCAGATGCATCCCGATAAAACTCCAGGCCCGGATGGTTTTAATCCGGCTTTCTATCAACATTTTTGGGATCTCTGTGGCGATGATATTTTTGAAGCAGTTAAAGATTGGCTTGATAGAGGTTTTTTTCCTTCTTCCCTTAATGAAACCAACATATCTTTGATTCCTAAGTGTGATAGCCCACTTTCCATGAAAGATTTGAGACCAATTTCTCTTTGCAATGTTCTTTATAAAATGGTCTCAAAGTTGTTGGCTAATAGAATGAAGCGTTGTCTCGAGAAGTGTGTGTCGGAAGAACAATCGGCGTTCATTGAAGGGCGTTCCATCCTTGATAATGCTTTAATTGCCTTTGAAGTCATTCATGCACTAAAAAGAAAGACAAGAGGCACGAAAGGGGAGTTAGCGTTAAAAATTGATATCAGTAAAGCTTATGACAGAGTAGACTGGGGTTTCATGCGCGGTATGCTTGAAAGATTGGGGTTTTCTAATCAGTGGATTAGCTGGATGATGCTATGCGTTAGTTCTGTAAATTATTCAGTCTTGGTGAATTTTGAGAAAGTCGGTCCTATTTATCCGGGGAGAGGTTTACGACAAGGAGATCCCCTATCTCCTTATCTTTTTATATTGGTTACCGAGGGATTGACCGCACTTGTTAAACATGCAGTGGCTAGAGGAGATTTACACGGAGTTCGCATCTGCAGAGGGGCACCGACGGTGTCCCACCTTCTTTTTGCTGATGATTGTTTTCTATTCTGCAGGTCCACATTAGCTGAGGCAAACCATCTTATGACTATTCTCAAAACTTATGAACTGGCGACAGGTCAAGAAATTAACTTCACCAAGTCGGAAGTTTTCTTTAGCAGGAACCTGAGTATAGCAGCCCAGGAGGATCTCTCAAGAATAATGGGAGTTAGACACGTGCTTGGAACGGGTACCTATCTTGGCCTTCCATCGATGATTGGGAGTAAAAAGAAAGACATTTTTGCGTACATCAAAGACAGAATTTGGCGGAGGATTAATTCATGGAGGGGGAGAGCTTTATCTAGAGCAGGGAAGGAGATCATGATCAAGTCAGTACTTCAGGCCATTCCTTCCTATGTGATGAGTGTGTACTTACTTCCGGAGTCCACTATCAAAGATATTGAGAGGATGATGAACTCATTTTGGTGGGGTGGAGGAGCAAATCGGAAAGGTATACGGTGGCTTGCTTGGGATCGCATGACTTGTCCGAAAGGTGTAGGTGGTATGGGTTTTCGCGATTTACACACATTTAATTTGGCCATGATAGCAAAACAAGGGTGGAATATCATGACAAAACCTCACACTCTCGTGGCTAGATTATACAAAGCAAGGTATTTCCCAAACTCCTCTTTTTTTGATTCAAAGATTGGCCATAATCCAAGCTATGCTTGGAGAGGTATTTGGAAAGCCCGGCAAATTCTCATGCATGGTTGTAGGTGGATCATTGGTAATGGGACTAGTATAAAAGTTATGGGAGAGCCTTGGTTGAGAGATAAAGAACAAGCTTGGATTCCGTCACCGCAAGTACAAGGTGTGTATAATTTAAAGATTAATGATCTTATGCATCCTAATATGAAGTTGTGGGATAAAGCGAAAATAGAGTCCATTTTTGATACATATGTTGCCAAGAGCATTCTTGATATTCCGCTATTTAATTTGATTGAGGAGGATAATTTGATTTGGGTTGATAGCACGCATGGTCAATATAGCGTTAGAAGTGGTTATAACTTAATGATGAATATTTCAGGGAAATTTAAAGGTTCAGCCAGCAATGAAAATTGGACTAGTTTATGGAAAATACTTGCACCACCAAAAGCAAAGCACCTTCTATGGCGTATGTGTAAGGAATGTTTACCAACTCGTGTTCGTCTTCAAGAAAGGTGTGTAACTTGTCCATTGTCTTGCCCTCTCTGTGATCATGATTTGGAGGATGATTGGCATGTTGTTTTTGCTTGTGAAACTAGTGTCCAAAGTAGACAAAGCGCAGGGCTGGAGCTTTTACTTGCTCCGTGGATTCAGCAGGGCCGTACCATGAAGGATATTATCCTTGGCATTTGTTCGCAACTTGATTCAGCCAAGGCAGGCTTGTTTGCTACGCTTGTGTGGGTATTGTGGAGTAATCGAAATAATTGCGTATGGAATAACACTAAGGAACCGGGTCGTGATTTTGGATTCAAGGCTAAGCTCTTATGGGATGAGTGGCACGCTGCCCAGCAGATGCAGTCCGACCAAGTGGTTAACATGCAGCAGGCATCTAATTTGCGGTGGCAAAAACCTTCGGACGGGTGGTTCAAATGTAACACGGATGCAGGATTTCATAGGGATTTAAATAGAACCAGTGGCGGGTGGTGTTTGAGAGACCATAGAGGCATGTTTGTATCGGCTGGAACATCATGGTTAGAAGGGAACTGTTCTGTCATTGAAGGAGAGGCCGCTGCGTTGCTTGATGCTATTCAACAGTTGGAACAACGCGGTATATCTCATGTTATTGTGGAGACGGATTCTAAAAGTCTTGTGGATGCAATTCAACACCTTCGTGATGGAGCTTCTGAGTTTAGTCTTATTGTTCGTAATATCAATAATATTTTGTTAGCTAATCCAAACTTCTTGGTTAGGTTTGTGAAGCGACAAGCGAATTTAGCTGCTCATACCTTAGCTAGGGCGGCTATTTCATGGCCTCGTCGCTGTACTTTTGAAAGCATACCTCTTTGTATTACAACTATATTAAGTAATGAAATAACCTAAGTTTCTTGCTGTCAAAAAAAAAAAAAGACATATTATGTCGTTGTAAAATATTTTTACACAAACGTTTAATAAGAATCAATTATTCCTCGACATTATTTCATTAAAGTGGAATGTAGTAAGATGATTTGACGGAATACATGGTTGATATCGGATGAAAGTTTGAAATTATTTTACATTGTTGGTACTGACATACCATCTCATTTTCTCTTCTTTTAAAATTAAAATACGGTCCAAATGTGCCATTTTTACACTTCCTTATACACAAGAGTTTCATTATCAATACTATTCAAACTCCATTAATGGCTTGTAACGTTTTGGAAATGGAAGCAAATTGGCCACCGTTTTGATTACCAATGGAATTGGGAGGACATAACAACGTATTCAATTTTGCATATTCCCCGTAGTACTATAGTCATATTCCATTGAAATTAAACGGACACACTCATATAGGAGTAGTATATATCTCTATAAATAGTCCTGCGTTGTGGTTGATTTCAATAGTAGGATCAAATTGTCAATAACTTATAGTTTCAATCATTTCACCACAAAACTTGTACAAACCGACATGGGTTATGTTGAGTCGTTTGACCTGGGCGAAGTTTCCATCAAGACCACCGTTATTACAAGTGATCGGGATGTGGTTGATGCCAATATATCGCATTTTCTGAGCACTTATAACGAAACAAATGTTTTGGGGTTTGATGCCGAATGGCATATGCTTGATAAACAAGCAGCAGCGTCTAGATGCGCCACGCTGCACCTCGGTGATGGGAAATCGTGTCTTATTATTCAGTTAAGTTGTTTCGGAAGGGTAATCCCTGAGTCATTAGTCAATTTTCTTCGACTTCCAAATTATACCTTTGTTGGTTTTGGTATTAAAGATAATGTGGCTAAGTTGGAGAAGTACTATGGATTTGGATGCAGAAATGTTGTCGAACTAGCACCATTGGCTGCTAGTATTTTGAAAAGGGTCATGCTAACATGTGCCCTAAGGGCACATGTTAAATAACCTTAAAGTAGAATTATTCCATTGAAAAATGCAATGATTTGACTTTTATAAAGTTAAATGCACAAGTTTTAAGGAGAATATTTCTTTATTTAGTTGTTTATCATGTGCCCTTAAGGGCACATGTTAGCTTTTGCCTTTTGAAAAAGCCTCGTTTGAGTTATTGTGGTGTTGATGAAGTACATCGTGTTCTCTGGTATTGGGATCTTCGAAAGGCGAGGCCTTTAAACGTCACCTGTGAGTGGGGTGTATTTGAACTTAGCAAAGAACTTGCTAAACTTGCTACTATTAATGTTTACTCCTATTACAGAATTGGAAGTCGTCTGATTTCTCAAGAGTATGAGTAGTAGTTTTTTTGACAAGCTTATGATTGTTAGTAAAGCTCGCTTTATGTTGCTGCTGTTTGTTTGCTGGTTTAGTTGCATTTTATAATTTTCCTAATTTTTCCCTTGTTCCAAAAATCAGTGTCCCCGTCTATTTATTTCATATTAATTATTATTATTGTTATTGTTATTATTATTATTATTATTATTAATGACTAGCGCGGGCCAAATGGGCACGTTCCGTGCCCGTCTGTAATATGTATTCTCTATTATGATAACTTATACGAGGTTATCTTTTTTTGTTTATTTTTATTAATTTATTTTTTCCCTTTTATATAGCGTGTGGTTATAATTTTTGTTAACCATTTAAGTTTCTTATTTGTTGCACCTAGTTACCAAGTAGTTATGGAAAAAAAAATAAACTAGCAAATTTTTTTAAATAAAAAAATGACAACTTTAAAAGGGTAAAATAGGTGTAACAAAAAGTCTATACACCAAAAGGGGTATTCTATTTATATATCTATTACTATATATAAAAAGATTACAATTTTTTGGATGACTTTTTCATTATTCCTATTTTACCCTTAAAAAAATTACAAAAAAAAAACTAAATATTCGTATATATTAAAAAATAACTTTCACGTACAAATAGATTTTCAGTTATTTTTGGTAAATAAATTTTTTTTCCTGTTAATAACTAAGCACAACTTCCACATAAAGGTAGGTTTTCAGTTTTTTTATAATAAAAAAAAGATATTTTTTTCTTCTTAATAACTAACCACAACAAAAAAGGAGGTTAAGTAGTTATCAATTAACTAAGTCCCATAAAAAAGGAGATTAAGTAGTTATTTATATTTGCACAATAAAGATTTTCGATCACCGGAAACAAAAAAGAAAAGAGAATATCGATCACACAAACGGGCACGGAAGGCGGCTAGTAAATACTCCCTCCGTTTCTTTTTAATTGTCCTTTTAGAAAGATAACACCAAATTAAGGAAGTGTATTTTTGCACGTTATCTTCCTATTATACCCTCGTTTTAATCCCCCAATAAATTCCTATTTTTTTGCCCACACTTTCTCTTTCCAATAAATTTAATATATTATATACAAAAAAAACAAAATTTAATATGTTTTGTACCAACAAAAATTTAAAAAAAAAAAAAAGATTTAGTTTTCCAAATATATAGCATTAATTGGTTTTATGGAAAAAGATAAGAGCAATTGACTAAGGGTATAATTGACAAATCATACCCATAAAATACAAAAAGGACAATTAAATAGAAACGCTAAATATGATAATAAAAGACAATTAAAAAGAAACGGAGGGAGTATCAATTACTATATATAAAAAGAATATAATTTTTTGGGATGACTTTTTCATTATTCCTATTTTACCCTTAAAATAACTACAAAAAAAAAAATTAAATATTTGTATATGTTGAAAAATAACTTCCACGTACAAATAGATTTTCAGTTATTTTTAGTAAATAATTTTTTTTTTCTCTTAATAACTATGTACAACTTCCACATAAAGTTTGGTTTTCAGTTTTTTTATAGTAAAAAAAAAATATATTTTTTTCTTAATAACTAACCACAACAAAAAAAGAGGTTAAGTCTTTATCAATTAACTAAGTCTCATAAAAAAGGAGATTAAGTAGTTATTTATATTTGTACAATAGAGAATTTCGATTACAGGAAACAAAAAAGAAAAGAGAATATCAATTACACAAACGGGTACGGAACGCGCCTGTTTGGCGGTTAGTAAATAATAAAGGAACTTGTGGGTGTAAATGGAAGTTTGAAGATATTATTATAAAAAAAGAAGTTTGAAGATATTTATTTGTATATGTTATGAAACATCGAAGGAGAAAGATGCAAAAGTCATTTGATTGGGGTCCATAAACTTTTGTTTGATAGCTTAGTTCTCTCTTTAAAATGAGTCCGGGTACGCTCCATTTAGCCTCCCTCAATTTACACCAGTTGATGCGTCAGATACGTGACATGTGGCAATAACAAGTTCAAAGGTTGAGATTAAAAGTTGTAAAAGTTAGCTTTTTTATTTTATTAAATGAAAGAAGAAAAACAAAAACCCCGGTGAATGTGTTTCTTCTTCCTCACAACTCCCTTCCCTACCTTTTCTCCTTCCTAGACCTCTATTTCTTCTTCCACCCAGCCCTCCATAATTATTCCAATGAATTTCTACTTCTTTGAACTTCTTGATTATTCGAGTGGCAACCATAAATCTTTGATAAAATAAAATAAAAAAAGAGGTGTGATGGTGAATTTGATGCAAAATATTAACTCAATTTTTACATTATTTCAACGTATGTTACAATTTAAGATTGAACGTGTGTGTGATTTAGAGTTTTTATTGTACTTTAATTTGATTTGATTTCTTAACTTAAATATATTTCACTATTGTTAAAGATGGAGTGACAGTGAGGCCGAGATACGGAGAGACCGTGATGGTGAGGCGGTGAGATGGTTGTGTCGTAGAAACACGAAGACCGTCGATTGGGTAGGTTGGAGAAGGGACGAAGGACTGGGTTTCAATATAAGGCTCTGTTTGGCCCGGCTTATTTTTTACTTTTTATTTTAGCTTAAACGAAATAGAGAAGTATAAAATTATATTTGACATTATTTCTCCTTAAAAGTATTAGAGAAATAAAGTAAAGAAGTAAAAAATAAAGAAAAATGAAGTCAAACACAATTTTTTCCTTCTTTACTATTTTTAAGGAGAAAAAAAAAAGGAGAAAATAAGCCGGGCCAAACGGGGCCTAAGAGATGAACAATTCTGTTGTTTTTTGTGTAACGCATGACAGAGATAAATTCTTTTCATTAAACAATTACATCCCTTAGATTATATTTTGCCACATGTCAATTATCTAACGGATGGACTGGATTAAATGGATACAAGGTAAATGGAGCATACCTTGACTCCTTTAAAATAGTTGTATGCGTTAAAAGACTTTAATTTTCCTTCTTTGACACAGAATCCTCTCAAGTGAAAAATATATGAAAGAATAATGTTAGATCTATATTATCGATATTTATAAGAGAATCCTCTCAAGTGAAAAATATATGAAAGAATAATGTTAGATATATATTATCAATATTTTTTTACTGGGAAAACTCACAAAAAAGTTCAAGTGTTGTCAAAATGCCATTTCTGATAGCCATGTGTCAAAAAATAACGGCGTTAAAAAAAAAATTGACGGAAGGGACCAATTAATTGTAACGTTCAAGACATAAGGGATTAACGTGAACCTTTTAAAACATAAGGGACCAAATTATTAATTATGTGTTAAAATTTCCATGTGTCTGTCCATGTGGTGTTTCCGTTAGCCACGTATCAAAAAATAACGGCGTTAAAAAAAAAAAAAACGGAAGGGACCAATTGATGTAACGTTCAAAATATAAGGGACTAACGTGAACCTTTTAAAACATAAGGGACCAAATTGAGAGCTAAAATAAACATAAGGGACCAAATTATAAATTAAGCCAAGAATAATGTTAGATCTATATTATCGATATTTATAAAAAAGAGATTATATATATATATATATATATATATATATATATATATATATATATATATATATATATATGAGTCAGGATCAAATGACACCAAGGTGTCAAATGTAACAACCCGTTTTTTAAAGGCCAGAAAATGCACTATATTTTTTTTTTGTACATAATCAGAATTACGCATAAAAGATTTTAAATGAGCCGGCATTCAAATATACAAAAGAACTCATTACCATAAGGTGCTTCGACAAGCAAAGTGTATTCCTGAATAATTACAATCCAAGTCTAAGTATCAAAACAAGTTAGGAATCCTATGCTAACCAAAAAGCACGGTGCACAAAACACACCGGCGCATAGTCTAACTACTCTAAGCTAAAGCTCCAACTGCTCACTGGGGCCTGGAACAGCCACCGTCGTCACCACGACCTAACCCATCATCTGGGTGGGATGAGCCCGCAAATGAAAGAAAGGGTCACCACAAAATATATAGTATGTATATATATATTCGGTGCGAAAGATGTACACATAACAATAATTCCACAAAACACAAGAGAAAGCTCTTAATCTCAAAAGTAATTCCCACCAACGGGTTTATATAAATAAATCACCAATCCTAATGCAGACTTCTACAATGGGGGTGACAACCGATCACCGGTTCGCCACATGCATGATTTTCCGGAAAATTAACCTCTCCTCGAAGAGTCGTGGGGTAAGCAAAGCCACACAGAAATATACGTACCCGCACTAAAAAGCCACACAAGGCAGGTGAAATCACACAGACAAACACCAGGCGAAGTCACACAGACAAACACCAACTCAATATAAATCCAGAGGGATTTGGCGAAGCCACACAGTCAAATGCCCGGTACGTAGGCAAAGTCACACAGACATACACCTAGGCACGCAACTATGAAATGCATGGCATATATTCTCTTTGGCATATACAGGATAGTCACACAGACAAAATCCCCGCGTAGTCCTATCCGACGCACGCATTCATATATGCTCATGCAAACAATCACATAGCCTAAAGCCTATGCACAAGCCATCACAACCTACATACATTTTCCTAATCATATGTAAATTGCACACGTATTTATAACCACGTTCTCATCAACGAGAATACATAAGTACAAACATGCCAAGCACACAGCAAATGCATAAACAGCAAAACAAAGCATGTCGTAACCGTTTTAAAAGACGGAAATAAAGTGGAGCCCTTACCTCGTCAAGCACTCAACTATCACACGATCACACAACACTTACTCGCTTCCTAAAACAAGCAAAGTATTCAATCAAAACCATAACCAATCAATCCTTAATGAATTGGACTCTAAAACCCCAAAAACCAAAGGCTTTCTAAGGTAAAACTACTTTTTCGGATACTACACCAAAAACTACCGTATTGATCAACCCCCATGAGTTATTTGTACTATTTTTAGGACCCAAAACAATTGTCAAAAGTCTTAAATAATTTGAAATGCAAAATGGCCGTTTTCTTGCGTTATAAGCTACGTACTTTCCGAGTACCCGAAAAACTCGTTTCCAATCCCCACCACTTCCATAAATTAATAAAAAGGGATTAGAAAGTTAAAAACCAAGTTTAGAAATCAGAATCCAAAATTTTAGGTCCCAGAGCTCGCCCTGGCGAGTTGGTGGCGAGTGAAGGCAGTGAGGACTGGTCTTACTCGCTCTGGAGCTCGCCCTGGCGAGTTCATGACCTGTGACACTCGCCCTGGCGAGTAAACGCTCGCCCGGCGAGTTTCACCTGTCATGACAGCAAAAGACAGCAACTCACACCACCTTTTTTTCCCCAACCAAACCTAGTTTGATTCTATTAGTTCCCAACACCTTTTCAAGGCACAAAAGCAAACCATTTTCATAAGCAAGCAATACATCTCCGAAAGCTTGTTGGTTGCTTCGAGTGCAAGTTATTGGTTTTCATTTCCAAAAACAAAACCAAACCCAAGCACAAGTTTTATTACGGGCCTCAACCGACCGGTAATCATTTTCAAACATGTTTTCAAAGTAAAAAGCAACACCACATGTCACAAGAGTTTTAAACCACTTTGACCCCAAAAACACTACCCAAAAACACTTAGGAAATATTTTCATAAACCACAAAATATTTTTCATCGGATTTTCTAAAACAAAACCATACAACGCATTTCCCTTTTGCCCAAAGGTTCAAAGACAACTTTTCTTTTCAAAACCTTACAACTTAACCACATGTTATTGATCAATACATAAACCAACCAAAACCCTAACTTTTCTCATGAGATTTTTCACCAACTCATGGAAAACAAAAATAACAAAGCCTACACATGCTTCTCTAAACCTCATGAACAACATTCATGAAACAAGAATCAATTCCTAACCTTTCCATCTCATGAACATAATCTAAACTCATAACCCTAAGAGTTTTAACCAACCAAAAAGGGAAGGAAAAGAGTGGTTACCTTAAGAAAGTGATTCTCTATAACAATTCCACAAAGCTCCCAAGCTTGAAATGGACACAAATGGTGTAGAATGGAAAAGTTGGTGAAGGTTAGAAAGAAAGAATGGAGTCCACGTGAAAGAGAGAAAGAATGAGAGTGAAGTTGGTGATTTTTCTAAGTCCACAATGTCATGACCTCCTTACTATTACAAAGCCTCTTGATAGCCAATCCACCCTTGGATTAAAGTCAAAAGTCCAAGCTTAAACCCTAGCCATTGGATCAATTTGCTTTATGAGAAATCACAAGATATCATCAACTCATCCATAACAAGTCTCGTACTCAGCTCTCGCGCGACGCGACGAACGTAAACCACAAAAACATAAAACCTACGGAAAGAACGTCTAACGTTTAACATTTCCAAAACTTATCGCCGAATCTTTTTCCGCGACTGTAATTTTCTTCCATACCTTAGAAAATTAATCTCAGAATATATCCTAACTCACGCAGATATATAAAACTCCCATCCGAAACCTCACTCAAAACAGACGCAGTAAGATTTTCCATCCGCGGGTAAAATCCTACTCGTTTTTCCAAAAACAAGAATAATCCAAAACTCGTTATTCTGAATACACATATAACTTCTTATTCAAGCAACAGGATCACAAGACAAAAGTCTGTACAATTACAGTGCACGAGCACAAAACAGACTCGATTACAGCAAAACCTAATAATTACACGATGTTTCATCACACGAACACATCGAAACCCTAATATTCCTTAAACCAACTATACAATGAAATCTTGGGTCTTACAATACTACCCCCCTAAAAGAAGTTTCGTCCTCGAAACTTAGACATCGTCAAACAAACTGGGGTACAATTCTTTCATCTTACTCTCGAGCTCCCAGGTGGTATCTCCTGTAGCTTCGTTCCATATTACCTTCACCAAAGGTATCTCTTTCGTTCTCAGACGTTTCATCTTCCTATCCGCAATCTTGACCGGCGGAACTTCAAATGAAAAATTATCCCTCAACTGGATATCATCTGGTGTGATCACATGTGATGGATCCGATGTATATTTCCGCAATTGCGACACATGGAACACGTCATGAATCAAAGATAGTACCGGTGGTAATGCTATCCGATATGATACCTTCCCAATCCGTTCCAAAATCTGATAAGGCCCTATAAACTTTGGAGTCAACTTCTTCGCTTTCAAAGCCCTTCCAACGCCAGTCGTTGGTGTAACTCGGAGAAATACATGATCTCCCTCTTCAAACTCTAGAGGCCTCCGTCGCCTATCCGCATAACTTTTCTGGCGATCTTGAGCAACCTTCATCATTGACCTTATCTTTTGGACCTTGTCCGTCGTCTGTTGTACCATTTCCGGTCCTACTATCATACTTTCCCCATCTTGGTACCAACACAAAGGAGTCTGACATCTTCTCCCATACAAAGCCTCGTATGGTGCCATTCCAATACTCGCGTGGAAACTGTTGTTGTATGTGAATTCTATCAATGGTAATACATCGTCCCAACTTCCACGATCATCCAATACACATGCTCTCAACAAATCTTCCAAAGATTGATTTGTTCTCTCGGTCTGCCCATCTGTCTGAGGATGGTAGGCGGAACTCAATCTCAGTTTCGTTCCCAACGCCTCATGCAAAGTCTTCCAAAAGTGTGAAGTAAACTTTGGGTCTCGATCCGACACTATACTTGACGGAATCCCATGTAACCTCACAATCTCAGCAATGTAAATATCGGTCAACTTTGCCGCTGTATCCGTAGTTCTTACCGGTAGAAAATGAGCGGACTTAGTCAAACGATCCACTATCACCCAAATGGAATCATGCTTCCTCCTGGTCTTAGGTAAACCAGTGATGAAATCCATAGAAATGTTATCCCACTTCCACTCGGGGATATCTAATGACTGTAGCATCCCTGCTGGTCTCTGATGCTCAATCTTCGCCTTCTGACAAGTCAGACACGACGCCACATACTCAGCCACATCCTTTTTCATACCCGGCCACCAGAAATCATGCCTCAGGTCTTGATACATCTTTGTTGCTCCTGGATGTATACTAAGTTTACTCTTGTGTGCCTCCCATAGAATGATGTTTCTCAAGTTCATAGCTTCGGGTACACACACTCTCCCTTGACACCTCAAGATGTTGTCTGATCTCACCTTGAAATGTCGCTAGGTTTCTCGAACAATCAAAGCCCTTTTCTCCATGAGAAACTTGTCATCTTGACAATTTGCAATGTCCTCCAATAACCCGCTTGAGATGGTAATCATACCCAGTCTCATATTCCCTAAAGCAAACTCTACCTCCAAGTGCAAGTCACGAAACTCTCTCAACAACTCTTGTTGACTAGCCATTTGTGCCGAACAAACCGACACACTCTTCCTACTCAAAGCATCGGCTACCACATTAGCCTTTCCAGGATGGTATTCTAAGGTGAAATCAAAATCCTTTAATGTTTCCATCCATCTCCTCTGCCTCATATTAAGCTCTTTCTAATCGAACAGATACTTAAGACTTTTATGGTCACTAAACACGACAAAAGTGCAACCATAAAGATGATGTCTCCAAATCTTCAATGCAAAAACAACGGCCGCAAGCTCTAAATCGTGCGTAGGATAATTCTTTTCATGCACTTTCAGCTGTCTTGACGCATAAGCTACTGCTCTCTTGTGTTGCATCAACACACAACCCAACCCTTGATGAGAAGCATCACAATAAACCTCATACGGTTCCTCCGACTGTGGTAACATCAAAACTGGTGAAGTCGTCAACCGTTCTTTCAACAACTGAAAACTCAACTCACACTTCTCTGTCATAGCAAAAGGTTGATCTTTCCGCGTAAGTTGTGTCATCGGTGCCACAATCTTAGCAAATCCTTCTATAAACCTTCGGTAATAACCGGCCAAACCAACAAAACTTCTCACATCTGTCACTGTTTGAGGCTGCTTCCATGAAAGTACCATATCAATCTTGGCTGGATCCACGGCTATTCCCTCTTTTGATATAACATGGCCAAGGAAATTCACCTCTTCCAACCAAAAATCACACTTTGACGGGTTTGCATACAGCTTACATTCCCGCAAAACTTGCAAAACCAAGCGAAGATGCTCTTCATGCTCCTCTTCACTCTTCGAATACACCAAGATGTCATCAATAAACACTACTACGAACTTGTCTAAAAATGAATGGAATATCCGATTCATGTAGGCCATAAAGATAGCCGGTGCATTCGTCACTCCGAACGGCATCACTAAGAACTCATAATGCCCATATCGCGTCCTACACGCCGTTTTCTGAATATCCTCATCTCGTACTCTTATCTGGTGATAACCAGATTTTAAGTCAATCTTAGAAAACACTGAGGCTCCCCTCAACTGATCCATCAGATCATCAATTCGTGGCAATGGATATCGGTTCTTGATAGTCACCTTATTAAGCTTCCGATAATCCACACACAGACGAGATTTCCCATCCTTCTTCTTAACCAATAAGACTGGTGCTCCCCAAGGCGACACACTAGGCCTTATGAAACCTTTAACTAACAAGTCTTCAATCTGACTTTTCAACTCTACCAACTCGGCTGGAGCCATCCGATAAGCTGATTCCGAAATCGGACTCGTACCCGGTTGCAAATCAATAAAGAATTCCACCTCTCTACACGGAGGAAAAGCTGGAATCTCCGATGGAAACACATCTTGGAAATCCTGAACCACATGAATTTCCTCAATTCGGATCCCCGACGTCACTCCTAAGCTAGCAAGTGAAACTATCTCCGGCTCTCCATTACACATAACCACAGAAAGCCGATTTGCAGACAAGTACCTTCGCACACCTGGCTCGGGAAAGAAAACCAATTTCCGAGCACAGTCTAGAATAACATAATGATAAGACAACCAATCCATCCCGAGGATGATCTCGAGAGATAACAGCGGTAGACAAACCAAATTGACCAGAAAATCCCTATTCTGGATTACTACCAAACAATGCAAACATGCAGTATTCACTACCAAATCCTTAGCAGGAGTCAAAACATTCAAATCAAACGGAAGCACATAAACATTCAAACTCAAACGATTTGCACATGCCAAAGATATGAATGAGTGGGTTGCCCCCGTGTCAATCAAAGCAGTTAAAGAATTACCTGCGATGTGACAGCTCTCATGGATGGCATTGCTAGCCTGCCCACTCAACTCAGTGCCCATACAGTAAGCACGTGCCTTTGCCGCAGGTCTGGCACCATGTGAGCCTTGTGCCACATTTGCCGACGGCCCGGTCTTCGGGGCTCTGCAATCTCTAGCAAAGTGTCCCGGCTTCTTGCAATTGTAGCAGGTGTTTCCCCCCTTCGGTTGCGTGCACTCATTAGAAAAATGCCCCGCTTCTCCACAGTTGTAGCAAGCCCCCTTACTACCCTCTGATTTTCCCCGGGTTCCCTGATTCACCGATCGGCCCGGTCCTTTACTGTGTTGAGGACGGTTATAAGGCTTACTCCCTTGCCTCCCACTATTCTGAGTCGAACGACGATCATTGGTACGACTTGGTCCTCCAGCACTAGAATTCCCTTGGCGGTTCACCCGCTTATTCTTCATGTCTTCCACCTCTTGACATTTCTCCACCAACACTTGAAACTGTCGGATACCCAATGGCACAACCACATCCTGCAGTTCGTACCTCAGCCCATCTTTGAAACGACGACACATATAAACCTCATCTATCCCATCCCTAAAGAAGCGGAAGAAACGGGATAGTGATTCAAACTTCTTGGCATATGCTTCAACATTCATGCCTGCTTGCCTTAGCCTCAGAAACTCTTCCCCATACCTTTCCCTAGCTGTCTCAGGGAAGTATTTGGCCAAGAACCTCCTTTTGAAGTTCTCCCAAATTAACTCTTCATGAACATTCTCCATGATCAGTCGGGTGTTCCTCCACCAATACTCAGAACCCCCGAGTAACTGATAGGTAGCTAAGACCACCTTCTCTCCTTCTGGACAATGAATTGCCCCGAATATCCTCTCCACAGATTGGAGCCATAAATCAGCAGTTTCCGGACCTCCCTCCCCATTAAACTTTGGAGGAGTTTGGTGGTTGAAACTTGAAAGAAGTCTAGATCCAGCCGCAAGTATTTCCCTTTCGCGCTTTTCCAGATCCCTCTGCGCCTTAGTATGGCTCTGAGCCGTCACAGCCGCTGCCATTGTATTCATGGCATAAGCCATTTGATATATATCAGCATTATCCATCTCAGGTGCTGTAGGTTCCCTTCTTGGAGGCATTCTATCTCTGCACAATACCAATTCTGATTAGATTCCTTATCCAAACATTTCTGAGTCTTAACATAAAATCTCATCCAACGGCTACTAACTCATAACCCGACACAGAACAAACACTAGAACTGACACTACTCTAGCTATGTTCTAACCGACTCTGGACTAACGACTCAAGTATACACTTTCCCTTTGAAGATTTAAAGCCGTGCTTTGATACCAATTGTGACAACCCGTTTTTCAAAGGCCAGAAAAGGCACTATATTTTTTTTTTTGTACACAATTAGAATTACGCATAAAAGATTTTAAATGAGCCGGCATTCAAATATACAAAAGAACTCATTACCATAAGGTGCTTCGATAAGCAAAGTGTATTCCTGAATAATTACAATCCAAGTCTAAGTATCAAAACAAGTTAGGAATCCTATGCTAACCAAAAAGCACGGTGCACAAAACACACCGGCGCATAGTCTAACTACTCTAAGCTAAAGCTCCAACCGCTCACTGGGGCCTGGAACAGCCACCGTCGTCACCACGACCTAACCCATCATCTGGGTGGGATGAGCCCGCAAATGAAAGAAAGGGTCACCACAAAATATATAGTATGTATATATATATTCGGTGCGAAAGATGTACACATAACAATAATTCCACAAAACACAAGAGAAAGCTCTTAATCTCAAAAGTAATTCCCACCAACGGGTTTATATAAATAAATCACCAATCCTAATGCAGACTTCTACAATGGGGGTGACAACCGATCACTGGTACGCCACATGCATGATTTTCCGGAAAATTAACCTCTCCTCGAAGAGTCGTGGGGTAGGCAAAGCCACACAGAAATATACGTACCCGCACTAAAAAGCCACACAAGGCAGGTGAAGTCACACAGACAAACACCAGGCGAAGTCACACAGACAAACACCAACTCAATATAAATCCAGAGGGATTTGGCGAAGCCACACAGTCAAACGCCCGATACGTAGGCAAAGTCACACAGACATACACCTAGGCACGCAACTATGAAATGCATGGCATATATTCTCTTTGGCATATACAGGATAGTCACACAGACAAAATCCCCGCGTAGTCCTATCCGACGCACGCATTCATATATGCTCATGCAAACAATCACATAGCCTAAAGCCTATGCACAAGCCATCACAACCTACATACATTTTCCTAATCATATGTAAATTGCACACGTATTTATAACCACATTCTCATCAACGAGAATACATAAGTACAAACATGCCAAGCACACAGCAAATGCATAAACAGCAAAACAAAGCATGTCGTAACCGTTTTAAAAGACGGAAATAAAGTGGAGCCCTTACCTCGTCAAGCACTCAACTATCACACGATCACACAACACTTACTTGCTTCCTAAAACAAGCAAAGTATTCAATCAAAACCATAACCAATCAATCCTTAATGAATTGGACTCTAAAACCCCAAAAACCAAAGGCTTTCTAAGGTAAAACTACTCTTTCGGATACTACACCAAAAACTACCGTATTGATCAACCCCCATGAGTTAGTTGTACTATTTTTAGGACCCAAAACAATTGTCAAAAGTCTTAAATAATTTGAAATGCAAAATGGCCGTTTTCTTGCGTTATAAGCTACGTACTTTCCGAGTACCCGAAAAACTCGTTTCCAATCCCCACCACTTCCATAAATTAATAAAAAGGGATTAGAAAGTTAAAAACCAAGTTTAGAAATCAGAATCCAAAATTTTAGGTCCCAGAGCTCGCCCTGGCGAGTTGGTGGCGAGTGAAGGCAGTGAGGACTGGTCTTACTCGCTCTGGAGCTCGCCCTGGCGAGTTCATGACCTGTGACACTCGCCCTGGCGAGTAAACGCTCGCCCGGCGAGTTTCACCTGTCATGACAGCAAAAGACAGCAACTCACACCACCTTTTTTCCCCAACCAAACCTAGTTTGATTCTATTAGTTCCCAACACCTTTTCAAGGCACAAAAGCAAACCATTTTCATAAGCAAGCAATACATCTCCGAAAGCTTGTTGGTTGCTTCGAGTGCAAGTTATTGGTTTTCATTTCCAAAAACAAAACCAAACCCAAGCACAAGTTTTATTACGGGCCTCAACCGACCGGTAATCATTTTCAAACATGTTTTCAAAGTAAAAAGCAACACCACATGTCACAAGAGTTTTAAACCACTTTGACCCCAAAAACACTACCCAAAAACACTTAGGAAATATTTTCATAAACCACAAAATATTTTTCATCGGATTTTCTAAAACAAAACCATACAACGCATTTCCCTTTTGCCCAAAGGTTCAAAGAAAACTTTTCTTTTCAAAACCTTACAACTTAACCACATGTTATTGATCAATACATAAACCAACCAAAACCCTAACTTTTCTCATGAGATTTTTCACCAACTCATGGAAAACAAAAATAACAAAGCCTACACATGCTTCTCTAAACCTCATGAACAACATTCATGAAACAAGAATCAATTCATAACCTTTCCATCTCATGAACATAATCTAATCTCATAACCCTAAGAGTTTTAACCAACCAAAAAGGGAAGGAAAAGAGTGGTTACCTTAAGAAAGTGATTCTCTATAACAATTCCACAAAGCTCCCAAGCTTGAAATGGACACAAATGGTGTAGAATGGAAAATTTGGTGAAGGTTAGAAAGAAAGAATGGAGTCCACGTGAAAGAGAGAAAGAATGAGAGTGAAGTTTGTGATTTTTCTAAGTCCACAATGTCATGACCTCCTTACTATTACAAAGCCTCTTGATAGCCAATCCACCCTTGGATCAAAGTCAAAAGTCCAAGCTTAAACCCTAGCCATTGGATCAATTTGCTTTATGAGAAATCACAAGATATCATCAACTCATCCATAACAAGTCTCGTACTCAGCTCTCGCGCGACGCGACGAACGTAAACCACAAAAACATAAAACCTACGGAAAGAACGTCTAACGTTTAACATTTCCAAAACTTATCGCCGAATCTTTTTCCGCGACTGTAATTTTCTTCCATACCTTAGAAAATTAATCTCAGAATATATCCTAACTCACGCAGATATATAAAACTCCCATCCGAAACCTCACTCAAAACAGACGCAGTAAGATTTTCCATCCGCGGGTAAAATCCTACTCGTTTTTCCAAAAACAAGAATAATCCAAAACTCGTTATTCTGAATACACATATAACTTCTTATTCAAGCAACAGGATCACAAGACAAAAGTCTGTACAATTACAGTGCACGAGCACAAAACAGACTCGATTACAGCAAAACCTAATAATTACACGATGTTTCATCACACGAACACATCGAAACCCTAATATTCCTTAAACCAACTATACAATGAAATCTTGGGTCTTACATCAAACTTAGTAACATGACACCTCCGATAATTCTTTACCGGAAATCATTTGATACGTCAATGAGATGCATAAAAACCAACGTCTTACAAAACTTCGTCAAAACCGTTAATTTTTATCCTTCTCTTTAACCCATCAAATGGTTTCCGATTGATGTTAAATTTTATAGACATGATCTATATAATAATAGCTTTGAATCCAACGGTTGATTTTGTAATACGATTATCCGATAAAAAATTATCGGAGGTGTCATTTACTAAGTTTGACACCTTGGTGTCATTTGATCTTGACCCTATATATATATATATATAGGGTTAGGATCAAATGACACCAAGGTGTCAAACTTACTAATATGACACCTTCGATATTTCTTTAACGGATAATTGAATTACAAAATCGACCGTTGGATTGAAAGATACTATAACATAAATCATGTATATAAAATATAACATTAATCGGATATCATTTGATATGTCAACGAGATACATCAAAATTAACTCATTTTTTGAAAGTTCGTAAGACGTTAATTTTGATGTATCTCGTTGACGTATCAAATGATTTCCGATTAATGTTATATTTTATATACATGATCTAAGTTATAGTATCTTTAAATCCAACGGTCGATTTTATATTACGATTATCCGATAAAGAATTATCAGAGGTGTCATATAAAAAGTTTGACACCTTGGTGTCATTTGATCCTAACCCATATAGGGTTAGGATCAAATGACACCAAGGTGTCAAACTTACTAATATGACACCTTCGATATTTCTTTAACGGATAATTGAATTACAAAATTGACCGTTGGATTGAAAGATACTATAACATAAATCATGTATATAAAATATAACATTAATCGGATATCATTTGATATGTCAACGAGATACATCAAAATTAACTCATTTTTTGAAAGTTCGTAAGACGTTAATTTTGATGTATCTCGTTGACGTATCAAATGATTTCCGATTAATGTTATATTTTATATACATGATCTAAGTTATAGTATCTTTCAATCCAACGGTCGATTTTATATTACGATTATCCGATAAAGAATTATCAGAGGTGTCATATAAAAAGTTTGACACCTTGGTGTCATTTGATCCTAACCCTATATATATATATATGAGGACATATCTTATGAGAATGACTATCTTATATGAGAATGATAAGAATGAATTTCAACCGTTAGATCTAAATGAATGCCTAAGATTAAAAGTTATATTTTGAACCTTTTCATAGCCTATTATTTCTCTTAAACTCTTAAACTTTTCATCTTCTCCGGTAACATCATCAACCAACCACCGCCCCATTTCCAAATTCTTTCATCTGCAAATAGATAACGTTTTCCTTTTTATGTTCAATTAAAAATTAGACATCTCAACTTCTCTACCAGATCTGGAAAGAGAAAAAGTCACATTTGAAAGAGAAGAAAAACAACAAACCGCAAAAGCAACAGGCGAGATGAAACGGCAAGAAAAGAAGCACGCGTGAGGAAGGAAGGAGATGAAAAAATCCTTAAATGTTATGCCTTCACTCACTACATCTCTACAAATAGATTAATTTTGACTCAATCCCTTTTGTTCAATATGTTGGATTAAAATCAATTTCATGAATTGGGTTTTTTTTTTTTGCAATTTTTTATTTCAATAAGTAAATGAATAAAAAAATCAAATAGAGCCAATCTTTACCCATCTCTCTGTTGTCTTTGAAAAGAAAAGTAGGGACAACAGTGAAGAGTTTAAAAGAAATAATAGACTATGAAAAGGTTTAAAATATAACTTTTAATCTCAGACATTCATTTAGATCTAATGGTTGAGATTCATTCTTATCATTCTCATATAAGATAGTCATTCTCATATGATATGTCCTATATATATATATATATATATATATATATATATATATATATATATATATATATATATATATATATATATATATTAAAGTAGAGACAAACGTTCCAACTATGTTGGCATCTCCATTGTTCTCATCCTCTATCTATATCTTATTATTATTAAAAGAGGAAATAAAATAATTATAAGGGGGACTAGACCTTACCCCAAGTTTTTCTCCTCTATCTATTTCTTCTCTCAAGTTAAAATACAAAGTTCAAGTGAAACGATACTGAGGGAATCCAAATTTTTATCTTAAAAAATAATCCAGGAGCATAGAAGGCAACAAATCTCACCACCTCATTTGCGCATAAGCATGACCAACGCTAGCAAACTTATCGGCACAAGTATTACCTTTGCGGTCACACAATCAAGATGCAAGATGCAAGATGCAAACAATTCGACCAAAAATTCCGTTAATTCTAAAACACCATATTTATATTATCAAAAGCCCGAAGGACAGTTACAGAATCACTCTCCAGCATAGAAAGAATCACTCTCCACCATATTTATAATTAAGATTATTCATGAGAAAACATGAATATTAAGAAAACATGAGAGAGAAAAAAGTAAAGATTATTCATTTTCATCTTTAGCATATACATTTTATTTTTGGTACAAAACATACACAATATTAAATTATATGTTGAATTATTCTCAACATCCTTTAACTTAATTAATTTTTAGTAACTTTTAAGTCATTAGTTTCTTTCTTTTTTTAATTTGATCATCTTCTAAAGTGTTAACTTTTTTACATTAAAATTGTCGGAAAAAAACTTTTTTACATTTAAAAATTCATAAATTTAGAAAAGCAATAAAAATATGCGGATCTTCATGCAAAATCATAAGCCTTCATAAAAAAAAAAACTCGAAAACTCAAAGAGCTTATCTTCATTGAAATGCACATTTTCATTTAATCTAAAACTGAAATCTTTAAATAAACTCACATCTTCAAAGTAACATAAATTATTATGAGTCCAATTAGTTTGAACATTTAGGATAATATGAACCATGAAGATAAAATGTGATGAGTTCCTCTTTTCGCGCCTCCCACTATTTCTCACGTGTTCCCTGAAATTAAAAAAAAACCCCTTCGCTACCTAGGGTGTGAACATGATTCCCATCTTGGATAGCAAGTATTTGAAAAATGTGACCGTTGAGTCACCCTCAATCTACAGTCACCCTCTATGGAGGATTTTAAAAAAGAAAAAAAACCGATTTCAAATGTATTATCATGAAATGGCTGGTGTTCGTTCATCCTAGGCACACCGATCTCTCTCTCTCTCTCTCTCTCTCTCTCTATCTATCTCTGTTGAGGCTTGTAACACCCCGTTTTATTCTAAATTATTAATTTATTCGAATATAATTAAATATGACGTGTTTATGTAATATTTAAGTCATTAAATGGGATATAGGCAGTGAATTAGTGAGAAAAAAATCATAAATAGAATTAAAGTAGAATTTTAATTGGTTTTAGTAATTTAATTAAGAATGTAAATAAGAGAAAATGGCGTTGACAAAAAATTAGAGTTTTTAAAGGGATTAAAGAACTGGGGGTATTAGAGTAAGTGTTGGGTTGTATGATAGTTATTTAGTAGAATGAGCACAATTAAGTGTGTATTAGAACAGAAAGGAAATTAGGGAAAGAGGGAGACACAGAGAAACTTTCAGAAAAAGAAAATAAGGGTTTCAAAGGAGGAAACTAGGAAAGCAAAAAGAAGAGGATTGCGTAACCAATTTTCAAAGAAAACTTTGTCTGCAAATCAAGGTAAGGAGGTGGGTTTGTTAATTATAAGGGTGTTTAAGCATAAGGATAGAGAGGAGTTCTTACCCTCGTTTATTTTCCTCTTGTCCTTTATTGGTTATGTAATTTAAATCTATTGTATGTTGAAATTTGTGTGAATTATTTGTTTTATTCTGCAATTGATATGGATGATGTTGTTATTTGAAGTTGATGAAGATAATGATGAATTCATGAGAGTTAATAATATTAATTGTACAACTATGTGTATTTGATGAATTTTAACCGTGTATATTGATTTCTATAATTATTGGGCCATATGAGATTGAAATCGGAGTTTTTAGGGCACTTAAATGGAAGAATCGCATTTTGCGATTTCGTTTCTGGGTTCTCTCGATTAGTGAAGCCTCCTAGGTTGGGAATCATAGGATTTGGGATGAATACTCGCCCAAGGAGGATGAGTGCTCGCCTGGTGATGACAGGAATTTCTATGGTATTTTTAGTATTAGTATTAGTAGTAAAATGACCAAGACAAGCCCAAATACGAAGGAAAACCTACAAAAGCAGGAAAAAGCGTCAAGACAAGGTCCAAGATGCTAAAAGACAAGAAAAAGCCCAAAAAGTGAAGAAATTGAGCATTCCATCGCAGCACGATGACTTCCATCGTGCCACGTTCCGTGCCCGTCTGTAATATTTTTTTTTTTTTGAACTAAAACAATTATATATTGAAGAGAGAATTATGTTACATGACCCATGTCTTTTTGTACATGGTTAAGAATACACATAGGAAAAGAATTAAGCCACTGTTTATTGGGCTCTAAAACGGCCCATCTAGCTAAGGTGTGGGCAGCTTGGTTGTTTTCTCTACGAACCCAAGTGATTGAAAAGTCTTCGCTGCGGCTGAAAACCCTAGAGGAGTGCTTTGCGATTTGACCCCAGCTTGTGCGCGAAAAGGTTCTCGTTCGGATAGCTTTGACAATCGCTTACGCATCAGTTTCGAAGATGACTTTGTTATACTTCTGCGAGATCACCCAGTTGATGGCTTCACGCAGCCCCATAGCTTCTGCCTCCGTAGCATCATCCGAGCCCTTGAGCACCTTAGTGCCGGCTCCAACGCAGCTCCCATCGCACCGCCGCACAACCCACCCAAAAGCCCAATGGCCATCACCATAATGGTGAGCATCCACATTGACCTTAAGGGTGGATGTGGGTGGAGGACTCCAGCCATTGTTGTGGCCGACGACAGAAGGCGGCACCGGATGAGAGGGAGGGGGACAAGTTTCGACGGCGTGGTGGTGGAAATCATACAGGTTTTGTAGCGCACGATCCACAGTCTCATCTACAGGTGTGTCTCTATTCTTAAAAACTTTGTTATTTCTCTCAAACCACATGTTGTAGATGATTGCAGAAATAGCTTGTATGTTATCCTTACTTGTGTTGTTAATCATGTATTGAAACCACTCTCTGTAGCTTAGGTTTTGAATGTTGGTAGTTCTGATAGTCAGGGGTGAGTAAAACCAAATTAGCTTTGCCCAGTCACAGTTGAGAAAAAGATGATCTATAGTCTCAGGAATTTTGTTGCACTTAGGGCAGATAGTGTCGCAAATAATGCCTCTTCTGATGAGGTTTGCTTTGACCGGGACGGCGTTGTGCCACAGTCTCCATAGGAGGTGTATCTGCTTAGGAGGGACCTTTATATTCCAAAGCTTTTTCCAGAATTGTTCGTCCTTGTGAAGGTTACTAGTTTGAGCCTGAGGAGCTTCAACTTCACTCCAGTCAATTTGGGCATTGTACCCTGACTTCACAGTGTATATTCCATCTTTTGTGCCCTGCCAACAGATAGTATCATCCTCCAGATCATTGTTAAGGGGGATTTGGAGTATCAAACTGGCTTCCATAGGGATGAAGGTCTGGTTAACTAGTTGCTCCTTCCATTGATGGGTATTAGGATCAATGAGATCTTGGACTTTTTTAAGGGTGGTGTTAGCAGGCATAGGGGTCCAGGTAGGAGAGTGATTCTGGGGGTTAATCCATCTATCATCCCACATGTTTATGCTGTTTCCATTTCCAACCAACCAATAACAACCCTTCTTGAGGATCCACCTGGTTTTGAGGATCATTGTTAAGGGGGATTTGGAGTATCAATCTGGCTTCCATAGGGATGAAGGTCTGGTTGACTAGTTGCTCCTTCCATTGATGGGTATTAGGATCAATGAGATCTTGGACTTTTTTAAGGGTGGTGTTAGCAGGCATAGGGGTCCAGGTAGGAGAGTGATTCTGGGGGTTAATCCATCTATCATCCCACATGTTTATGCTGTTTCCATTTCCAACCAACCAATAACAACCCTTCTTGAGGATCCACCTGGTTTTGAGGATGCTTTGCCAAGAGTAGCTAGCCTTCTGTCCTTGCTTAGCCTGTAGGAAGTCACATTTGGGAAAGTATTTAGCCTTTAAAACTCTAGCCATCAGGGAATTAGGTTCAGTGAGAATCCTCCATCCTTGTTTTGCTAGGAGAGCTTCATTGAAAGCTCTGATATCTCTGAATCCCATCCCACCATCAGCTTTCCTTTTACAAGTTTTTTTTCCAATTAACCCAATGAGTCCTTCTTTGATCAACGTTACTACCCCACCAGAATCTGCTGGTTATGCTCTCAATCTAGTTACAAAGGCCTTTGGGGAGAAGATAGTTGCTCATAATATAGGTAGGAATTGCTTGAGCCACTGCTTTGATAAGAGTAGCTCTGCCTGCATAGGAGAGATACTTCTCCTTCCATCCTTGTAATTTTTTCCAGATTCTATCTTGTATGACATTGAAGGTTTGTCTTCTGTTCCTACTAGTTACCATGGGTTGCCCCAAATATTTTGAAAAGTGTTCCACAATAGGTATAGGTAACAATTGTTGTATAGCTTGTTGTGTGTTGTGGTGAACTCTTTTGCTGAAGATCATTTCCGACTTATTGTAGTTGACTAATTGGCCAGAGGCTTGTTGGTAGGTAGTAAGAAGCCTTTGCATTTCATTGATCTCATCTTCTGTTGCTCTGCAAAAAATTAAACTGTCATCAACAAAGAATAAGTGTGTTATCTCAGGAGCACTTGGGGCAATTTTCACTCCATGAATGAGTTTATTATGCTGGGCTCTTGAGATAAGGGCAGAGAATACATCTGCACAAATGATGAAGAGATTGGGAGACAAAGAATCTCCCTGTCTGAGACCCCTTGTAGGATAGAAGGTCCTTGTAGGATTCCCATTGATGAGAATAGAAAAGGACACAGTGGAGACACAGTTGAGAATGGTGTTGACAAGGTTAATAGGGAAATTCATAGAGATCAAGGTAGCTTTAAGGAAGTCCCATTCCAATCTGTCATAAGCTTTGGCCATGTCAGTTTTAATGCCCACATAACCAGTTTGTCTATTGGTGTGGTTGAGGTAGTGGAAAATTTCATTAGCTACCATGGTGTTGTCAGTAATCAATCTCCCAGCCACAAAGGCACTTTGATTGGGAGTTACGAAATATTGAACTATTTGAAGAATAATTTTTTTTGATCAATGAAATTTTAGATGTAACAACAAAGTTTCAATGTAACCCGTTAAAACCGACCCGCTACACCCGTCACCCGTATGACCCGAACCCGAACAAACCGAAGATGTAGACGGTCGGAATTGGGTCCAAATTAAGAGGCCGGAGTTTTTGTCGGTTTTACGATTTTCGGCCCGAATCCGACCGAACTCGACCGACGCTCACCCCTAAAGTGTATACTTGAGTCGTTACTCCTAAGTCGGTTAGAACATAACTAGAGTCGTGTTAGTTCTAGTGTATGTTTGGTGTCGGGTCATGGGTTAGTAATCCGTTGAGTGAGATATTCTGTTAGGATTCAGAATTGTTTGATTAAGGACTTATAGACATTGGTGAAGTTGTGAAGTTTCCTACGGAGATGACAACTTCTTTCAGAGCGTAATGGTTTGGGTGATACTCTACGGATGTTCGTAAATGAAAGCATGAGGGTTTAAATGACGTGTTTGGAGCATTGTGTCTCGTTGTCAAGATTGATGTAGTAAAAGATCAAGAACATGTTGAAAACTTGAAAGGAATTGTTGGACTCTTGTGCCTCGGAGGACCTTGAGCACAAGTGGAATGAAGTATCACTTAAGTTGGGTAAAGAGGGTCTAAACCATCACCATGATTGTCGACTATCTATTGACAAATTGAGGGACTGGCCGTCCTTAATTTATTGTTGATAGTAGACGGAATCGTGTTGACTGGAATTGACTAGTTTTGCTAGCTTTGGTGGTGCGCAGAAAGTTTCGGTGTTTCTTTTTGGAGGGTAGCCAGTCACTGCTTCACGTGAACCTAGTGGTTTAGGCTACGTCGCGGAGGCAAAAGAAGTGATTTTGGAAAGAAAAAAAAAATTTGTGAGGACCTTTGGACTTTTGAGGAACTAGAGGTTGTGAACCTCTGTTGTGAGGTTAATTTTTGAGTGGTGAACTCGTTGAGTGTTGCGGTTGGTGCACGGTTGTGCCAGCGTGTTGGTGAGAGTATCTGTGTGACTTCACCTGGTGTTAGCATCTTTGTGTCTACACCTGATCCTGTGGGATTTTATTGTGTTAGTGTTAGCTATGGTGCGGCTGCACCTAATCCTGAGGGATTTTGTTGTGTTGGTGATGGTAATAATTAGTTGGGTTGTTACTCTTACCTTTAGTTTCGAGGACGAAACTTCTTTTTGGAGGGTAGTAATGTAAGACCCAAGATTCCACGGTACAGTTTTTCTAAGGAACTCTAGTGTCGGCTACGAGTTTTAGGGTTTTTTGTGAAGCGGTTTTGTGAGTATCGTCGCATTAATGGAATTTTTGCTGAAAAGGAGCCTGTTTTGTGCTCGTGCGCTGTAAAGGCACAGACTTTCGGGTCGTGATCCTCTTTTAAGTATGAGGAGATTTCTGTGAAGCCAGAAATCTGAGTTTTGGGTTATTCTTGTTTTTGGAAAAACGAGTAGGATTTTACCCGCTGATGGAAAATCTTACCGCGTCTGTTTTAAGTGAGGTTTCGGATGGGAGTTTCATATATCTGCGTGAGTTAGGATATGTCCTGAGATTAATTTTCTAAGGTATGGAAGAAAATTACAGTCGCGGAAAAAGATTCGGCGATAAGTTTTGGAATGGAAAAACGATAGACGTTCTTTCCGTAGGTTTTCGGTTTTTGTGAGTTTCGTTCGTCGTGACGCGCGAGAGCTGTGAGGCGAGGTGGCTTCTAGAAACATAGAAAATATCTTGTGAGGATAGACTTGGTTTTGATCCAAGGGCTAGGGATTAGTCTTGGAAGCTTTCACTATTTGATCCAATGGCCATAAACTAGCAAGACTTTTATAAGTGGTGGACTTGGAAAATATCACAAAACACTCCTCTTCTTTCTCTCCATTGCCGTGGCTTTCTTTCTCTCTTCCACCATTGAGAAAAATCTCATTTCTTCACCAAAACAATCCATTTCAAGCTTGTTAGAACTAGGAAAAATTGCAAGGATCATCTCCTCTAAGGTAACTAGACTTCTTTCATCTCTTAGCTTGCTAAAATCATAGAGTTTGATGAATTGTTAGATTATGTTCTTGAGAGGATTTTGTGAGAAATTGTTGATGAATGATTTCTCTTGCTTGAAAGTTGTTCATGAGTGATAAACTAGTGTGATTAAGCTTAGTTGTGTTGAGTTCCATGAGTTTATGATCATATATGAGATTTTTGAGCTAGGGTTTTCATGAAAATTCTATATGGATCAAGAACATGAAGTTTTGTTTAATGATAGCGTTAATGATGTTGTTTTCGAACCTTTTATGGAAATGGATATGTGATAAATGGTTTTGTTTTGAAAAACATGGAAATATATTTGTTGGTGTTCATGAGATTTTTTTTGAGAAAACTCATGTGATTTGTGGATTATGTTTGGAAATGTTTTGTTTGATCAATTAAATGATTTTGGGAGCTAATTGATTTAGACTATGGATTTGAAAAGGAAAATTTTGGGAGTTAGCTTGTTATTTTGGTTATGGCCGAAAACTTAAAAGGTATTCTGGTCATTTTAAATTTGTTTTTGTGACCTAGAAACTTGACCATTTGATCCGTCCTTTCGATACGAAGATTTTGGCGTATGGCTCGTCTCGATTGGATAAAGAATGAGCGAGTTATGGCCATTTTATTTGAAAGGAAAAACTTGTAACTTGTGGCGCAAGTAAACTTTTATTTTTGTGAAAATTTTCAATGAGTTTTTGGGTTGTGTTCAAATGGTTTTAGTATGTGAAAATTGATTGCCTTGGAGTTGGGAATCAAAGTGTTTCTTAGTTTGTTTTGAAACGAAAATATTTTCGCGTAGCGAGAAATAGTGCAATTAACTTTGGGAATTTTTAATCACTATGGGGAGGACTCGAAATCACTATCCGAGAGTGTTAGAAAGTACCTTAAGCCTCTCTAGAGCTTTGAGAACAAGTTTCGTTTCGATAGGATAAACGAGGAATATCTTATTGATATTACGCTGCTTATATTTTAGGAAGCGCGAGTTGTAGAATTATGCGAGAAAAGTTAACGGAAGCTTGCTGAGGTAAGGGCTCCACTTTATTTCTGTCTTTTCACTGATTTATAATATGTTTGGTTATTTTCGGTGATGTGTGTTGGTATGCTTTGTGCTTGGCATGTACGTGTTATGTATTCTCGTGATGAGAAAGTGTTTACAATGCTTGCGCTGTTTACATATGATTATGAGAATATATGTATGAACAGGTGTTTGGAATACATATGATGAGAAATGTATGTATGTTGTTATGTTTGGTTTACATATGCTAGAGAGGTATGTATTCATTGCATTAGCATATATGGGGAAGCGTATGCTCATGCATTTGGTAGTTGCGTGCCCGGTGTGGTGATCGGGAGAGCCCACCCTAGTGGTTCGTAGTGATCGGGAGAGCTACAAGGTTTTTGTTGAGATCGATACGTAGTGATCGGGAGAGCTACGGGGTGTGGTGATCGGGAGAGTCCACTCTAATCCTTGTAGTGATCGGGAGAGCTACGGGATTCTATTGATACTTATGGTAAGGGTGTGGTGATCGGGAGAGCCCACTCTAATGGTTCGTAGTGATCGGGAGAGCTACGGGGTTTTCATTGATATTGTTAGTGGGGTAGACCTACGATTCCGGAACTCATGCATTGTGGTAGCTAGGGTTAGTACCACGCATTGTAGAAGTCTGCATTAGGCTTGGTGTGCATTATATATATAAACCCGTTGGTGGGAATTGCTTTGGTGGTTAAGAGCTTTCTCTTGTGTTTGTGGAATTATTGTTATGTGTACAATCTTTCGCACCGGTTATATATATACATACCTTTTATTTTGTGGTGACCCTTTCTTTCATTTGCGGGCTCATCCCACCCAGATGATGGGTTAGGTCGTGGTGACGACGGTGGCAGTTCTAGGCCATAGTGAGCACGTGGTGAAGCTTAGTATAGTTAGACTATGCGCCGGTGTGTTTTGTACACCGTGCTTTTTGGGTTCGGGCATAGGATTCTAACTTGTTTTTGTTGTAAGTATTTGAATACTTAGACTTGGATTGTAATTATTCAGGAATACACTTTGCTTGTCGAAGCACCTTATGGTAATGAGTTCTTTTGTATATTTGAATGCCGGCTCATTGAAAAATATTCTATGCGCACTCTGAGTGTTAGTTGAAAAGAAAAAAAAAATATTGACTTTTCTGGCCCTGGAAAAACGGGCTGTTACAATTGGTATCAGAGCACGGCTTTAAATCTTCAAAGGGAAAGTGTATTAGGGGTGAGCACGAACCGGCAACCCGACTCGAAACCGACATAACCGCCAACATATAGAAGCACTTGGTCGGGTGCGGGTCGGGTCTCGGGTCAACAATTGTGAAAAATCGGTCATGAACGGTTGTATACGGGCGGGTGCGGGTCTCTAAAATTTATCTCTTCATAACCGAAACCGACCGAACAATTACTAAAATATAAATTAATTAATTTTTTTTAGTTTTGAGCACCTCTTAATCTCTTATACTCTTCGCTATATTAATTTTGTCTATCTTTGATAGAGAAGAAAAATGTTATATTTTACAAGTTTATGCTTGTAATAGGTTGATAAAGGAGATGTGAAAGATAATATTCTAGATTTATATTAATTTTTACTTCTCATCTACTGTCTATTATTGTCGTTGGATTAACAAATTTGAAACAAAATAATTGCATCTTATCATTTTTATTGTATCATTTGTTGCAGTGTGTACGAAATATTGAACTATTTGAAAAATAATTTTTTTTGATCAATGAAATTTTAGATGTAACAACAAAGTTTCAATGTAACCCGTTAAAACCGACCCGCTACACCCGTCACCCGTATGACCCGAACCCGAACAAACCGAAGATGTAGACGGTCGGAATTGGGTCCAAATTAAGAGGCCGGAGTTTTTGTCGGTTTTACGATTTTCGGCCCGAATCCGACCGAACTCGACCGACGCTCACCCCTAAAGTGTATACTTGAGTCGTTAGTCCTAAGTCGGTTAGAACATAACTAGAGTCGTGTTAGTTCTAGTGTATGTTTGGTGTCGGGTCATGGGTTAGTAATCCGTTGAGTGAGATATTCTGTTAGGATTCAAAATTGTTTGATTAAGGACTTATAGACATTGGTGAAGTTGTGAAGTTTCCTACGGAGATGACAACTTCTTTCAGAGCGTAATGGTTTGGGTGATACTCTACGGATGTTTGTAAATGAAAGCATGAGAGTTTAAATGACGTGTTTGGAGCATTGTGTCTCGTTGTCAAGATTGATGTAGTAAAAGATCAAGAACATGTTGAAAACTTGAAAGGAATTGTTGGACTCTTGTGCCTCGGAGGACCTTGAGCACAAGTGGAATGAAGTATCACTTAAGTTGGGTAAAGAGGGTCTAAACCATCACCATGATTGTCGACTATCTATTGACAAATTGAGGGACTGGCCGTCCTTAATTTATTGTTGATAGTAGACGGAATCGTGTTGACTGGAATTGACTAGTTTTGCTAGCTTTGGTGGTGCGCAGAAAGTTTCGGTGTTTCTTTTTGGAGGGTAGCCAGTCACTGCTTCGCGTGAACCTAGTGGTTTAGGCTACGTCGCGGAGGCAAAAGAAGTGATTTTGGAAAGAAAAAAAAATTTGTGTGGACCTTTGGACTTTTGAGGAACTAGAGGTTGTGAACCTCTGTTGTGAGGTTAATTTTTGAGTGGTGAACTCGTTGAGTGTTGCGGTTGGTGCACGGTTGTGCCAGCGTGTTGGTGAGAGTACCTGTGTGACTTCACCTGGTGTTAGCATCTTTGTGGCTACACCTGATCCTGTGGGATTTTATTGTGTTAGTGTTAGCTATGGTGCGGCTGCACCTAATCCTGAGGGATTTTGTTGTGTTGGTGATGGTAATAATTAGTTGGGTTGTTACTCTTACCTTTAGTTTCGAGGACGAAACTTCTTTTTGGAGGGTAGTAATGTAAGACCCAAGATTCCACGGTACAGTTTTTCTAAGGAACTCTAGTGTCGGCTACGAGTTTTAGGGTTTTTTGTGAAGCGGTTTTGTGAGTATCGTCGCATTAATGGAATTTTTGCTGAAAAGGAGCCTGTTTTGTGCTCGTGCGCTATAAAGGCACAGACTTTCGGGTCGTGATCCTCTTTTAAGTATGAGGAGATTTCTGTGAAGCCAGAAATCCGAGTTTTGGGTTATTCTTGTTTTTGAAAAAACGAGTAGGATTTTACCCGCTGATGGAAAATCTTACTGCGTCTGTTTTAAGTGAGGTTTCGGATGGGAGTTTCATATATCTGCGTGAGTTAGGATATGTCCTGAGATTAATTTTCTAAGGTATGGAAGAAAATTACAGTCGCGGAAAAAGATTCGGCGATAAGTTTTGGAATGGAAAAACGATAGACGTTCTTTCCGTAGGTTTTCGGTTTTTGTGAGTTTCGTTCGTCGCGACGCGCGAGAGCTGTGAGGCGAGGTGGCTTCTAGAAACATAGGAAATATCTTGTGAGGATAGACTTGGTTTTGATCCAAGGGCTAGGGATTAGTCTTGGAAGCTTTCACTATTTGATCCAATGGCCATAAACTAGCAAGACTTTTATAAGTGGTGGACTTGGAAAATATCACAAAACACTCCTCTTCTTTCTCTCCATTGCCGTGGCTTTCTTTCACTTTTCCACCATTGAGAAAAATCTCATTTCTTCACCAAAACAATCCATTTCAAGCTTGTTAGAACTAGGAAAAATTGCAAGGATCATCTCCTCTAAGGTAACTAGACTTCTTTCATCTCTTAGCTTGCTAAAATCATAGAGTTTGATGGATTGTTAGATTATGTTCTTGAGAGGATTTTGTGAGAAATTGTTGATGAATGATTTCTCTTGCTTGAAAGTTGTTCATGAGTGATAAACTAGTGTGATTAAGCTTAGTTGTATTGAGTTCCATGAGTTTATGATCATATATGAGATTTTTGAGCTAGGGTTTTCATGAAAATTCTATATGGATCAAGAACATGAAGTTTTGTTTAATGATAGCGTTAATGATGTTGTTTTCGAACCTTTTATGGAAATGGATATGTGATAAATGGTTTTGTTTTGAAAAACATGGAAATATATTTGTTGGTGTTCATGAGATTTTTTTTGAGAAAACTCATGTGATTTGTGGATTATGTTTGGAAATGTTTTGTTTGATCAATTAAATGATTTTGGGAGCTAATTGATTTAGACTATGGATTTGAAAAGGAAAATTTTGGGAGTTAGCTTGTTATTTTGGTTATGGCCGAAAACTTAAAGGGTATTCTGGTCATTTTAAATTTGTTTTTGTGACCTAGAAACTTGACCATTTGATCCGTCCTTTCGATACGAAGATTTTGGCGTATGGCTCGTCTCGATTGGATAAAGAATGAGCGAGTTATGGCCATTTTATTTGAAAGGAAAAACTTGTAACTTGTGGCGCAAGTAAACTTTTATTTTTGTGAAAATTTTCAATGAGTTTTTGGGTTGTGTTCAAATGGTTTTAGTATGTGAAAATTGATTGCCTTGGAGTTGGGAATCAAAGTGTTTCTTGGTTTGTTTTGAAACGAAAATATTTTCGCGTAGCGAGAAATAGTGCAATTAACTTTGGGAATTTTTAATCACTATGGGGAGGACTCGAAATCACTATCCGAGAGTGTTAGAAAGTACCTTAAGCCTCTCTAGAGCTTTGAGAACAAGTTTCGTTTCGATAGGATAAACGAGGAATATCTTATTGATATTACGCTACTTATATTTTAGGAAGCGCGAGTTGTAGAATTATGCGAGAAAAGTTAACGGAAGCTTGCTGAGGTAAGGGCTCCACTTTATTTCTGTCTTTTCACTGATTTATAACATGTTTGGTTATTTTCGGTGATGTGTGTTGGTATGCTTTGTGCTTGGCATGTACGTGTTATGTATTCTCGTGATGAGAAAGTGTTTACAATGCTTGCGCTGTTTACATATGATTATGAGAATATTTGTATGAACAGGTGTTTGGAATACATATGATGAGAAATGTATGTATGTTGTTAAGTTTGGTTTACATATGCTAGAGAGGTATGTATTCATTGCATTAGCATATATGGGGAAGCGTATGCTCATGCATTTGGTAGTTGCGTGCCCGGTGTGGTGATCCGGAGAGCCCACCCTAGTGGTTCGTAGTGATCGGGAGAGCTACGAGGTTTTTGTTGAGATCGATACGTAGTGATCGGGAGAGCTACGGGGTGTGGTGATCGGGAGAGCCCACTCTAATCCTTGTAGTGATCGGGAGAGCTACGGGATTCTATGATACTTATGGTAAGGGTGTGGTGATCGGGAGAGCCCACTCTAATGGTTCATAGTGATCGGGAGAGCTACGGGGTTTTCATTGATATTGTTAGTGGGTTAGACCTACGATTCCGGAACTCATGCATTGTGGTAGCTAGGGTTAGTACCACGCATTGTAGAAGTCTGCATTAGGCTTGGTGTGCATTATATATATAAACCCGTTGGTGGGAATTGCTTTGGTGGTTAAGAGCTTTCTCTTGTGTTTGTGGAATTATTGTTATGTGTACAATCTTTCGCACCGGTTATATATATACATACCTTTTATTTTGTGGTGACCCTTTCTTTCATTTGCGGGCTCATCCCACCCAGATGATGGGTTAGGTCGTGGTGACGACGGTGGCAGTTCTAGGCCATAGTGAGCACGTGGTGAAGCTTAGTATAGTTAGACTATGCGCCGGTGTGTTTTGTACACCGTGCTTTTTGGGTTCGGGCATAGGATTCTAACTTGTTTTTGTTGTAAGTATTTGAATACTTAGACTTGGATTGTAATTATTCAGGAATACACTTTGCTTGTCGAAGCACCTTATGGTAATGAGTTCTTTTGTATATTTGAATGCCGGCTCATTGAAAAATATTCTATGCGCACTCTGAGTGTTAGTTGAAAAGAAAAAAAAAATATTGACTTTTCTGGCCCTGGAAAAACGGGCTGTTACAATTGGTATCAGAGCACGGCTTTAAATCTTCAAAGGGAAAGTGTGTATACTTGAGTCGTTAGTCCTAAGTCGGTTAGAACATAACTAGAGTCGTGTTAGTTCTAGTGTATGTTTGGTGTCGGGTCATGGGTTAGTAATCCGTTGAGTGAGATATTCTGTTAGGATTCAGAATTGTTTGATTAAGGACTTATAGACATTGGTGAAGTTGTGAAGTTTCCTACGGAGATGACAACTTCTTTCAGAGCGTAATGGTTTGGGTGATACTCTACGGATGTTCGTAAATGAAAGCATGAGTTTAAATGACGTGTTTGGAGCATTGTGTCTCGTTGTCAAGATTGATGTAGTAAAAGATCAAGAACATGTTGAAAACTTGAAAGGAATTGTTGGACTCTTGTGCCTCGGAGGACCTTGAGCACAAGTGGAATGAAGTATCACTTAAGTTGGGTAAAGAGGGTCTAAACCATCACCATGATTGTCGACTATCTATTGACAAATTGAGGGACTGGCCGTCCTTAATTTATTGTTGATAGTAGACGGAATCGTGTTGACTGGAATTGACTAGTTTTGCTAGCTTTGGTGGTGCGCAGAAAGTTTCGGTGTTTCTTTTTGGAGGGTAGCCAGTCACTGCTTCGCGTGAACCTAGTGGTTTAGGCTACGTCGCGGAGGCAAAAGAAGTGATTTTGGAAAGAAAAAAAAATTTGTGTGGACCTTTGGACTTTTGAGGAACTAGAGGTTGTGAACCTCTGTTGTGAGGTTAATTTTTGAGTGGTGAACTCGTTGAGTGTTGCGGTTGGTGCACGGTTGTGCCAGCGTGTTGGTGAGAGTATCTGTGTGACTTCACCTGGTGTTAGCATCTTTTTGGCTACACCTGATCCTGTGGGATTTTATTGTGTTAGTGTTAGCTATGGTGCGGCTGCACCTAATCCTGAGGGATTTTGTTGTGTTGGTGATGGTAATAATTAGTTGGGTTGTTACTCTTACCTTTAGTTTCGAGGACAAAACTTCTTTTTGGAGGGTAGTAATGTAAGACCCAAGATTCCACGGTACAGTTTTTCTAAGGAACTCTAGTGTCGGCTACGAGTTTTAGGGTTTTTTGTGAAGCGGTTTTGTGAGTATCGTCGCATTAATGGAATTTTTGCTGGAAAGGAGCCTGTTTTGTGCTCGTGCGCTGTAAAGGCACAGACTTTCGGGTCGTGATCCTCTTTTAAGTATGAGGAGATTTCTGTGAAGCCAGAAATCCGAGTTTTGGGTTATTCTTGTTTTTGGAAAAACGAGTAGGATTTTACCCGCTGATGGAAAATCTTACTGCGTCTGTTTTAAGTGAGGTTTCGGATGGGAGTTTCATATATCTGCGTGAGTTAGGATATGTCCTGAGATTAATTTTCTAAGGTATGGAAGAAAATTACAGTCGCGGAAAAAGATTCGGCGATAAGTTTTGGAATGGAAAAACGATAGACGTTCTTTCCGTAGGTTTTCGGTTTTTGTGAGTTTCGTTCGTCGCGACGCGCGAGAGCTGTGAGGCGAGGTGGCTTCTAGAAACATAGAAAATATCTTGTGAGGATAGACTTGGTTTTGATCCAAGGGCTAGGGATTAGTCTTGGAAGCTTTCACTATTTGATCCAATGGCCATAAACTAGCAAGACTTTTATAAGTGGTGGACTTGGAAAATATCACAAAACACTCCTCTTCTTTCTCTCCATTGCCGTGGCTTTCTTTCTCTCTTCCACCATTGAGAAAAATCTCATTTCTTCACCAAAACAATCCATTTCAAGATTGTTAGAACTAGGAAAAATTGCAAGGATCATCTCCTCTAAGGTAACTAGACTTCTTTCATCTCTTAGCTTGCTAAAATCATAGAGTTTGATGGATTGTTAGATTATGTTCTTGAGAGGATTTTGTGAGAAATTGTTGATGAATGATTTCTCTTGCTTGAAAGTTGTTCATGAGTGATAAACTAGTGTGATTAAGCTTAGTTGTGTTGAGTTCCATGAGTTTATGATCATATATGAGATTTTTGAGCTAGGGTTTTCATGAAAATTCTATATGGATCAAGAACATGAAGTTTTGCTTAATGATAGCGTTAATGATGTTGTTTTCGAACCTTTTATGGAAATGGATATGTGATAAATGGTTTTGTTTTGAAAAACATGGAAATATATTTGTTGGTGTTCATGAGATTTTTTTTGAGAAAACTCATGTGATTTGTGGATTATGTTTGGAAATGTTTTGTTTGATCAATTAAATGATTTTGGGAGCTAATTGATTTAGACTATGGATTTGAAAAGGAAAATTTTGGGAGTTAGCTTGTTATTTTGGTTCTGGCCGAAAACTTAAAGGGTATTCTGGTCATTTTAAATTTGTTTTGGTGACCTAGAAACTTGACCATTTGATCCGTCCTTTCGATACGAAGATTTTGGCGTATGGCTCGTCTCGATTGGATAAAGAATGAGCGAGTTATGGCCATTTTATTTGAAAGGAAAAACTTGTAACTTGTGGCGCAAGTAAACTTTTATTTTTGTGAAAATTTTCAATGAGTTTTTGGGTTGTGTTCAAATGGTTTTAGTATGTGAAAATTGATTGCCTTGGAGTTGGGAATCAAAGTGTTTCTTAGTTTGTTTTGAAACGAAAATATTTTCGCGTAGCGAGAAATAGTGCAATTAACTTTGGGAATTTTTAATCACTATGGGGAGGACTCGAAATCACTATCCTTGAGTGTTAGAAAGTACCTTAAGCCTCTCTAGAACTTTGAGAACAAGTTTCGTTTCGATAGGATAAACGAGGAATATCTTATTGATATTACGCTGCTTATATTTTAGGAAGCGCGAGTTGTAGAATTATGCGAGAAAAGTTAACGGAAGCTTGCTGAGGTAAGGGCTCCACTTTATTTCTGTCTTTTCACTGATTTATAACATGTTTGGTTATTTTCGGTGATGTGTGTTGGTATGCTTTGTGCTTGGCATGTACGTGTTATGTATTCTCGTGATGAGAAAGTGTTTACAATGCTTGCGCTGTTTACATATGATTATGAGAATATATGTATGAACAGGTGTTTGGAATACATATGATGAGAAATGTATGTATGTTGTTATGTTTGGTTTACATATGCTAGAGAGGTATGTATTCATTGCATTAGCATATATGGGGAAGCGTATGCTCATGCATTTGGTAGTTGCGTGCCCGGTGTGGTGATCGGGAGAGCCCACCCTAGTGGTTCGTAGTGATCGGGAGAGCTACGAGGTTTTTGTTGAGATCGATACGTAGTGATCGGGAAAGCTACGGGGTGTGGTGATCGGGAGAGCCCACTCTAATCCTTGTAGTGATCGGGAGAGCTACGGGATTCTATTGATACTTATGGTAAGGGTGTGGTGATCGGGAGAGCCCACTCTAATGGTTCGTAGTGATCGGGAGAGCTACGGGGTTTTCATTGATATTGTTAGTGGGTTAGACCTACGATTCCGGAACTCATGCATTGTGGTAGCTAGGGTTAGTACCACGCATTGTAGAAGTCTGCATTAGGCTTGGTGTGCATTATATAGATAAACCCGTTGGTGGGAATTGCTTTGGTGGTTAAGAGCTTTCTCTTGTGTTTGTGGAATTATTGTTATGTGTACAATCTTTCGCACCGGTTATATATATACATACCTTTTATTTTGTGGTGACCCTTTCTTTCATTTGCGGGCTCATCCCACCCAGATGATGGGTTAGGTCGTGGTGACGACGGTGGCAGTTCTAGGCAATAGTGAGCACGTGGTGAAGCTTAGTATAGTTAGACTATGCGCCGGTGTGTTTTGTACACCGTGCTTTTTGGGTTCGGGCATAGGATTCTAACTTGTTTTTGTTGTAAGTATTTGAATACTTAGACTTGGATTGTAATTATTCAGGAATACACTTTGCTTGTCGAAGCACCTTATGGTAATGAGTTCTTTTGTATATTTGAATGCCGGCTCATTGAAAAATATTCTATGCGCACTCTGAGTGTTAGTTGAAAAGAAAAAAAAAATATTGACTTTTCTGGCCCTGGAAAAACGGGCTGTTACAATTGGTATCAGAGCACGGCTTTAAATCTTCAAAGGGAAAGTGTGTATACTTGAGTCGTTAGTCCTAAGTCGGTTAGAACATAACTAGAGTCGTGTTAGTTCTAGTGTATGTTTGGTGTCGGGTCATGGGTTAGTAATCCGTTGAGTGAGATATTCTGTTAGGATTCAGAATTGTTTGATTAAGGACTTATAGACATTGGTGAAGTTGTGAAGTTTTCTACGGAGATGACAACTTCTTTCAGAGCGTAATGGTTTGGGTGATACTCTACGGATGTTCGTAAATGAAAGCATGAGAGTTTAAATGACGTGTTTGGAGCATTGTGTCTCGTTGTCAAGATTGATGTAGTAAAAGATCAAGAACATGTTGAAAACTTGAAAGGAATTGTTGGACTCTTGTGCCTCGGAGGACCTTGAGCACAAGTGGAATGAAGTATCACTTAAGTTGGGTAAAGAGGGTCTAAACCATCACCATGATTGTCGACTATCTATTGACAAATTGAGGGACTGGCCGTCCTTAATTTATTGTTGATAGTAGACGGAATCGTGTTGACTGGAATTGACTAGTTTTGCTAGCTTTGGTGGTGCGCAGAAAGTTTCGGTGTTTCTTTTTGGAGGGTAGCCAGTCACTGCTTCGCGTGAACCTAGTGGTTTAGGCTACGTCGCGGAGGCAAAAGAAGTGATTTTGGAAAGAAAAAAAAATTTGTGTGGACCTTTGGACTTTTGAGGAACTAGAGGTTGTGAACCTCTGTTGTGAGGTTAATTTTTGAGTGGTGAACTCGTTGAGTGTTGCGGTTGGTGCACGGTTGTGCCAGCGTGTTGGTGAGAGTATCTGTGTGACTTCACCTGGTGTTAGCATCTTTGTGGCTACACCTGATCCTGTGGGATTTTATTGTGTTAGTGTTAGCTATGGTGCGGCTGCACCTAATCCTGAGGGATTTTGTTGTGTTGGTGATGGTAATAATTAGTTGGGTTGTTACTCTTACCTTTAGTTTCGAGGACGAAACTTCTTTTTGGAGGGTAGTAATGTAAGACCCAAGATTCCACGGTACAGTTTTTCTAAGGAACTCTAGTGTCGGCTACGAGTTTTAGGGTTTTTTGTGAAGCGGTTTTGTGAGTATCGTCGCATTAATGGAATTTTTGCTGAAAAGGAGCCTGTTTTGTGCTCGTGCGCTGTAAAGGCACAGACTTTCGGGTCGTGATCCTCTTTTAAGTATGAGGAGATTTCTGTGAAGCCAGAAATCCGAGTTTTGGGTTATTCTTGTTTTTGGAAAAACGAGTAGGATTTTACCCGCTGATGGAAAATCTTACTGCGTCTGTTTTAAGTGAGGTTTCGGATGGGAGTTTCATATATCTGCGTGAGTTAGGATATGTCCTGAGATTAATTTTCTAAGGTATGGAAGAAAATTACAGTCGCGGAAAAAGATTCGGCGATAAGTTTTGGAATGGAAAAACGATAGACGTTCTTTCCGTAGGTTTTCGGTTTTTGTGAGTTTCGTTCGTCGCGACGCGCGAGAGCTGTGAGGCGAGGTGGCTTCTAGAAACATAGAAAATATCTTGTGAGGATAGACTTGGTTTTGATCCAAGGGCTAGGGATTAGTCTTGGAAGCTTTCACTATTTGATCCAATGGCCATAAACTAGCAAGACTTTTATAAGTGGTGGACTTGGAAAATATCACAAAACACTCCTCTTCTTTCTCTCCATTGCCGTGGCTTTCTTTCTCTCTTCCACCATTGAGAAAAATCTCATTTCTTCACCAAAACAATCCATTTCAAGCTTGTTAGAACTAGGAAAAATTACAAGGATCATCTCCTCTAAGGTAACTAGACTTCTTTCATCTCTTAGCTTGCTAAAATCATAGAGTTTGATGGATTGTTAGATTATGTTCTTGAGAGGATTTTGTGAGAAATTGTTGATGAATGATTTCTCTTGCTTGAAAGTTGTTCATGAGTGATAAACTAGTGTGATTAAGCTTAGTTGTGTTGAGTTCCATGAGTTTATGATCATATATGAGATTTTTGAGCTAGGGTTTTCATGAAAATTCTATATGGATCAAGAACATGAAGTTTTGTTTAATGATAGCGTTAATGATGTTGTTTTCGAACCTTTTATGGAAATGGATATGTGATAAATGGTTTTGTTTTGAAAAACATGGAAATATATTTGTTGGTGTTCATGAGATTTTTTTTGAGAAAACTCATGTGATTTGTGGATTATGTTTGGAAATGTTTTGTTTGATCAATTAAATGATTTTGGGAGCTAATTGATTTAGACTATGGATTTGAAAAGGAAAATTTTGGGAGTTAGCTTGTTATTTTGGTTCTGGCCGAAAACTTAAAGGGTATTCTGGTCATTTTAAATTTGTTTTTGTGACCTAGAAACTTGACCATTTGATCCGTCCTTTCGATACGAAGATTTTGGCGTATGGCTCGTCTCGATTGGATAAAGAATGAGCGAGTTATGGCCATTTTATTTGAAAGGAAAAACTTGTAACTTGTGGCGCAAGTAAACTTTTATTTTTGTGAAAATTTTCAATGAGTTTTTGGGTTGTGTTCAAATGGTTTTAGTATGTGAAAATTGATTGCCTTGGAGTTGGGAATCAAAGTGTTTCTTAGTTTGTTTTGAAACGAAAATATTTTCGCGTAGCGAGAAATAGTGCAATTAACTTTGGGAATTTTTAATCACTATGGGGAGGACTCGAAATCACTATCCGAGAGTGTTAGAAAGTACCTTAAGCCTCTCTAGAGCTTTGAGAACAAGTTTCGTTTCGATAGGATAAACGAGGAATATCTTATTGATATTACGCTGCTTATATTTTAGGAAGCGCGAGTTGTAGAATTATGCGAGAAAAGTTAACGGAAGCTTGCTGAGGTAAGGGCTCCACTTTATTTCTGTCTTTTCACTGATTTATAACATGTTTGGTTATTTTCGGTGATGTGTGTTGGTATGCTTTGTGCTTGGCATGTACGTGTTATGTATTCTCGTGATGAGAAAGTGTTTACAATGCTTGCGCTGTTTACATATGATTATGAGAATATATGTATGAACAGGTGTTTGGAATACATATGATGAGAAATGTATGTATGTTGTTATGTTTGGTTTACATATGCTAGAGAGGTATGTATTCATTGCATTAGCATATATGGGGAAGCGTATGCTCATGCATTTGGTAGTTGCGTGCCCGGTGTGGTGATCGGGAGAGCCCACCCTAGTGGTTCGTAGTGATCGGGAGAGCTACGAGGTTTTTGTTGAGATCGATACGTAGTGATCGGGAGAGCTACGGGGTGTGGTGATCGGGAGAGCCCACTCTAATCCTTGTAGTGATCGGGAGAGCTACGGGATTCTATTGATACTTATGGTAAGGGTGTGGTGATCGGGAGAGCCCACTCTAATGGTTCGTAGTGATCGGGAGAGCTACGGGGTTTTCATTGATATTGTTAGTGGGTTAGACCTACGATTCCGGAACTCATGCATTGTGGTAGCTAGGGTTAGTACCACGCATTGTAGAAGTCTGCATTAGGCTTGGTGTGCATTATATATATAAACCCGTTGGTGGGAATTGCTTTGGTGGTTAAGAGCTTTCCCTTGTGTTTGTGGAATTATTGTTATGTGTACAATCTTTCGCACCGGTTATATATATACATACCTTTTATTTTGTGGTGACCCTTTCTTTCATTTGCGGGCTCATCCCACCCAGATGATGGGTTAGGTCGTGGTGACGACGGTGGCAGTTCTAGGCCATAGTGAGCACGTGGTGAAGCTTAGTATAGTTAGACTATGCGCCGGTGTGTTTTGTACACAGTGCTTTTTGGGTTCGGGCATAGGATTCTAACTTGTTTTTGTTGTAAGTATTTGAATACTTAGACTTGGATTGTAATTATTCAGGAATATACTTTGCTTGTCGAAGCACCTTATGGTAATGAGTTCTTTTGTATATTTGAATGTCGGCTCATTGAAAAATATTCTATGCGCACTCTGAGTGTTAGTTGAAAAGAAAAAAAAAATATTGACTTTTCTGGCCCTGGAAAAACGGGCTGTTACAATTGGTATCAGAGCACGGCTTTAAATCTTCAAAGGGAAAGTGTGTATACTTGAGTCGTTAGTCCTAAGTCGGTTAGAACATAACTAGAGTCGTGTTAGTTCTAGTGTATGTTTGGTGTCGGGTCATGGGTTAGTAATCCGTTGAGTGAGATATTCTGTTAGGATTCAGAATTGTTTGATTAAGGACTTATAGACATTGGTGAAGTTGTGAAGTTTCCTACGGAGATGACAACTTCTTTCAGAGCGTAATGGTTTGGGTGATACTCTACGGATGTTCGTAAATGAAAGCATGAGAGTTTAAATGACGTGTTTGGAGCATTGTGTCTCGTTGTCAAGATTGATGTAGTAAAAGATCAAGAACATGTTGAAAACTTGAAAGGAATTGTTGGACTCTTGTGCCTCGGAGGACCTTGAGCACAAGTGGAATGAAGTATCACTTAAGTTGGGTAAAGAGGGTCTAAACCATCACCATGATTGTCGACTATCTATTGACAAATTGAGGGACTGGCCGTCCTTAATTTATTGTTGATAGTAGACGGAATCGTGTTGACTGGAATTGACTAGTTTTGCTAGCTTTGGTGGTGCGCAGAAAGTTTCGGTGTTTCTTTTTGGAGGGTAGCCAGTCACTGCTTCGCGTGAACCTAGTGGTTTAGGCTACGTCGCGGAGGCAAAAGAAGTGATTTTGGAAAGAAAAAAAAATTTGTGTGGACCTTTGGACTTTTGAGGAACTAGAGGTTGTGAACCTCTGTTGTGAGGTTAATTTTTGAGTGGTGAACTCGTTAAGTGTTGCGGTTGGTGCACGGTTGTGCCAGCGTGTTGGTGAGAGTATCTGTGTGACTTCACCTGGTGTTAGCATCTTTGTGGCTACACCTGATCCTGTGGGATTTTATTGTGTTAGTGTTAGCTATGGTGCGGCTGCACCTAATCCTGAGGGATTTTGTTGTGTTGGTGATGGTAATAATTAGTTGGGTTGTTACTCTTACCTTTAGTTTCGAGGACGAAACTTCTTTTTGGAGGGTAGTAATGTAAGACCCAAGATTCCACGGTACAGTTTTTCTAAGGAACTCTAGTGTCGGCTACGAGTTTTAGGGTTTTTTGTGAAGCGGTTTTGTGAGTATCGTCGCATTAATGGAATTTTTGCTGAAAAGGAGCCTGTTTTGTGCTCGTGCGCTGTAAAGGCACAGACTTTCGGGTCGTGATCCTCTTTTAAGTATGAGGAGATTTCTGTGAAGCCAGAAATCCGAGTTTTGGGTTATTCTTGTTTTTGGAAAAACGAGTAGGATTTTACCCGCTGATGGAAAATCTTACTGCGTCTGTTTTAAGTGAGGTTTCGGATGGGAGTTTCATATATCTGTGTGAGTTAGGATATGTCCTGAGATTAATTTTCTAAGGTATGGAAGAAAATTACAGTCGCGGAAAAAGATTCGGCGATAAGTTTTGGAATGGAAAAACGATAGACGTTCTTTCCGTAGGTTTTCGGTTTTTGTGAGTTTCGTTCGTCGCGACGCGCGAGAGCTGTGAGGCGAGGTGGCTTCTAGAAACATAGAAAATATCTTGTGAGGATAGACTTGGTTTTGATCCAAGGGCTAGGGATTAGTCTTGGAAGCTTTCACTATTTGATCCAATGGCCATAAACTAGCAAGACTTTTATAAGTGGTGGACTTGGAAAATATCACAAAACACTCCTCTTCTTTCTCTCCATTGCCGTGGCTTTCTTTCTCTCTTCCACCATTGAGAAAAATCTCATTTCTTCACCAAAACAATCCATTTCAAGCTTGTTAGAACTAGGAAAAATTGCAAGGATCATCTCCTCTAAGGTAACTAGACTTCTTTCATCTCTTAGCTTGCTAAAATCATAGAGTTTGATGGATTGTTAGATTATGTTCTTGAGAGGATTTTGTGAGAAATTGTTGATGAATGATTTCTCTTGCTTGAAAGTTGTTCATGAGTGATAAACTAGTGTGATTAAGCTTAGTTGTGTTGAGTTCCATGAGTTTATGATCATATATGAGATTTTTGAGCTAGGGTTTTCATGAAAATTCTATATGGATCAAGAACATGAAGTTTTGTTTAATGATAGCGTTAATGATGTTGTTTTCGAACCTTTTATGGAAATGGATATGTGATAAATGGTTTTGTTTTGAAAAACATGGAAATATATTTGTTGGTGTTCATGAGATTTTTTTTGAGAAAACTCATGTGATTTGTGGATTATGTTTGGAAATGTTTTGTTTGATCAATTAAATGATTTTGGGAGCTAATTGATTTAGACTATGGATTTGAAAAGGAAAATTTTGGGAGTTAGCTTGTTATTTTGGTTCTGGCCGAAAACTTAAAGGGTATTCTGGTCATTTTAAATTTGTTTTTGTGACCTAGAAACTTGACCATTTGATCCGTCCTTTCGATACGAAGATTTTGGCGTATGGCTCGTCTCGATTGGATAAAGAATGAGCGAGTTATGGCCATTTTATTTGAAAGGAAAAACTTGTAACTTGTGGCGCAAGTAAACTTTTATTTTTGTGAAAATTTTCAATGAGTTTTTGGGTTGTGTTCAAATGGTTTTAGTATGTGAAAATTGATTGCCTTGGAGTTGGGAATCAAAGTGTTTCTTAGTTTGTTTTGAAACGAAAATATTTTCGCGTAGCGAGAAATAGTGCAATTAACTTTGGGAATTTTTAATCACTATGGGGAGGACTCGAAATCACTATCCGAGAGTGTTAGAAAGTACCTTAAGCCTCTCTAGAGCTTTGAGAACAAGTTTCGTTTCGATAGGATAAACGAGGAATATCTTATTGATATTACGCTGCTTATATTTTAGGAAGCGCGAGTTGTAGAATTATGCGAGAAAAGTTAACGGAAGCTTGCTGAGGTAAGGGCTCCACTTTATTTCTGTCTTTTCACTGATTTATAACATGTTTGGTTATTTTCGGTGATGTGTGTTGGTATGCTTTGTGCTTGGCATGTACGTGTTATGTATTCTCGTGATGAGAAAGTGTTTACAATGCTTGCGCTGTTTACATATGATTATGAGAATATATGTATGAACAGGTGTTTGGAATACATATGATGAGAAATGTATGTATGTTGTTATGTTTGGTTTACATATGCTAGAGAGGTATGTATTCATTGCATTAGCATATATGGGGAAGCGTATGCTCATGCATGTGGTAGTTGCGTGCCCGGTGTGGTGATCGGGAGAGCCCACCCTAGTGGTTCGTTGTGATCGGGAGAGCTACGAGGTTTTTGTTGAGATCGATACGTAGTGATCGGGAGAGCTACAGGGTGTGGTGATCGGGAGAGCCCACTCTAATCCTTGTAGTGATCGGGAGAGCTACGGGATTCTATTGATACTTATGGTAAGGGTGTGGTGATCGGGAGAGCCCACTCTAATGGTTCGTAGTGATCGGGAGAGCTACGGGGTTTTCATTGATATTGTTAGTGGGTTAGACCTACGATTCTGGAACTCATGCATTGTGGTAGCTAGGGTTAGTACCACGCATTGTAGAAGTTTGCATTAGGCTTGGTGTGCATTATATATATAAACCCGTTGGTGGGAATTGCTTTGGTGGTTAAGAGCTTTCTCTTGTGTTTGTGGAATTATTGTTATGTGTACAATCTTTCGCACCGGTTATATATATACATACCTTTTATTTTGTGGTGACCCTTTCTTTCATTTGCGGGCTCATCCCACCCAGATGATGGGTTAGGTCGTGGTGACGACGGTGGCAGTTCTAGGCCATAGTGAGCACGTGGTGAAGCTTAGTATAGTTAGACTATGCGCCGGTGTGTTTTGTACACCGTGCTTTTTGGGTTCGGGCATAGGATTCTAACTTGTTTTTGTTGTAAGTATTTGAATACTTAGACTTGGATTGTAATTATTCAGGAATACACTTTGCTTGTCGAAGCACCTTATGGTAATGAGTTCTTTTGTATATTTGAATGCCGGCTCATTGAAAAATATTCTATGCGCACTCTGAGTGTTAGTTGAAAAGAAAAAAAAAATATTGACTTTTCTGGCCCTGGAAAAACGGGCTGTTACAATTGGTATCAGAGCACGGCTTTAAATCTTCAAAGGGAAAGTGTGTATACTTGAGTCGTTAGTCCTAAGTCGGTTAGAACATAACTAGAGTCGTGTTAGTTCTAGTGTATGTTTGGTGTCGGGTCATGGGTTAGTAATCCGTTGAGTGAGATATTCTGTTAGGATTCAGAATTGTTTGATTAAGGACTTATAGACATTGGTGAAGTTGTGAAGTTTCCTACGGAGATGACAACTTCTTTCAGAGCGTAATGGTTTGGGTGATACTCTACGGATGTTCGTAAATGAAAGCATGAGAGTTTAAATGACGTGTTTGGAGCATTGTGTCTCGTTGTCAAGATTGATGTAGTAAAAGATCAAGAACATGTTGAAAACTTGAAAGGAATTGTTGGACTCTTGTGCCTCGGAGGACCTTGAGCACAAGTGGAATGAAGTATCACTTAAGTTGGGTAAAGAGGGTCTAAACCATCACCATGATTGTCGACTATCTATTGACAAATTGAGGGACTGGCCGTCCTTAATTTATTGTTGATAGTAGACGGAATCGTGTTGACTGGAATTGACTAGTTTTGCTAGCTTTGGTGGTGCGCAGAAAGTTTCGGTGTTTCTTTTTGGAGGGTAGCCAGTCACTGCTTCGCGTGAACCTAGTGGTTTAGGCTACGTCGCGGAGGCAAAAGAAGTGATTTTGGAAAGAAAAAAAAATTTGTGTGGACCTTTGGACTTTTGAGGAACTAGAGGTTGTGAACCTCTGTTGTGAGGTTAATTTTTGAGTGGTGAACTCGTTGAGTGTTGCGGTTGGTGCACGGTTGTGCCAGCGTGTTGGTGAGAGTATCTGTGTGACTTCACCTGGTGTTAGCATCTTTGTGGCTACACCTGATCCTGTGGGATTTTATTGTGTTAGTGTTAGCTATGGTGCGGCTGCACCTAATCCTGAGGGATTTTGTTGTGTTGGTGATGGTAATAATTAGTTGGGTTGTTACTCTTACCTTTAGTTTCGAGGACGAAACTTCTTTTTGGAGGGTAGTAATGTAAGACCCAAGATTCCACGGTACAGTTTTTCTAAGGAACTCTAGTGTCGGCTACGAGTTTTAGGGTTTTTTGTGAAGCGGTTTTGTGAGTATCATCGCATTAATGGAATTTTTGCTGAAAAGGAGCCTGTTTTGTGCTCGTGCGCTGTAAAGGCACAGACTTTCGGGTCGTGATCCTCTTTTAAGTATGAGGAGATTTCTGTGAAGCCAGAAATCCGAGTTTTGGGTTATTCTTGTTTTTGGAAAAACGAGTAGGATTTTACCCGCTGATGGAAAATCTTACTGCGTCTGTTTTAAGTGAGGTTTCGGATGGGAGTTTCATATATCTGCGTGAGTTAGGATATGTCCTGAGATTAATTTTCTAAGGTATGGAAGAAAATTACAGTCGCGGAAAAAGATTCGGCGATAAGTTTTGGAATGGAAAAACGATAGACGTTCTTTCCGTAGGTTTTCGGTTTTTGTGAGTTTCGTTCGTCGCGACGCGCGAGAGCTGTGAGGCGAGGTGGCTTCTAGAAACATAGAAAATATCTTGTGAGGATAGACTTGGTTTTGATCCAAGGGCTAGGGATTAGTCTTGGAAGCTTTCACTATTTGATCCAATGGCCATAAACTAGCAAGACTTTTATAAGTGGTGGACTTGGAAAATATCACAAAACACTCCTCTTCTTTCTCTCCATTGCCGTGGCTTTCTTTCTCTCTTCCACCATTGAGAAAAATCTCATTTCTTCACCAAAACAATCCATTTCAAGCTTGTTAGAACTAGGAAAAATTGCAAGGATCATCTCCTCTAAGGTAACTAGACTTCTTTCATCTCTTAGCTTGCTAAAATCATAGAGTTTGATGGATTGTTAGATTATGTTCTTGAGAGGATTTTGTGAGAAATTGTTGATGAATGATTTCTCTTGCTTGAAAGTTGTTCATGAGTGATAAACTAGTGTGATTAAGCTTAGTTGTGTTGAGTTCCATGAGTTTATGATCATATATGAGATTTTTGAGCTAGGGTTTTCATGAAAATTCTATATGGATCAAGAACATGAAGTTTTGTTTAATGATAGCGTTAATGATGTTGTTTTCGAACCTTTTATGGAAATGGATATGTGATAAATGGTTTTGTTTTGAAAAACATGGAAATATATTTGTTGGTGTTCATGAGATTTTTTTGGAGAAAACTCATGTGATTTGTGGATTATGTTTGGAAATGTTTTGTTTGATCAATTAAATGATTTTGGGAGCTAATTGATTTAGACTATGGATTTGAAAAGGAAAATTTTGGGAGTTAGCTTGTTATTTTGGTTCTGGCCGAAAACTTAAAGGGTATTCTGGTCATTTTAAATTTGTTTTTGTGACCTAGAAACTTGACCATTTGATCCGTCCTTTCGATACGAAGATTTTGGCGTATGGCTCGTCTCGATTGGATAAAGAATGAGCGAGTTATGGCCATTTTATTTGAAAGGAAAAACTTGTAACTTGTGGCGCAAGTAAACTTTTATTTTTGTGAAAATTTTCAATGAGTTTTTGGGTTGTGTTCAAATGGTTTTAGTATGTGAAAATTGATTGCCTTGGAGTTGGGAATCAAAGTGTTTCTTAGTTTGTTTTGAAACGAAAATATTTTCGCGTAGCGAGAAATAGTGCAATTAACTTTGGGAATTTTTAGTCACTATGGGGAGGACTCGAAATCACTATCCGAGAGTGTTAGAAAGTACCTTAAGCCTCTCTAGAGCTTTGAGAACAAGTTTCGTTTCGATAGGATAAACGAGGAATATCTTATTGATATTACGCTGCTTATATTTTAGGAAGCGCGAGTTGTAGAATTATGCGAGAAAAGTTAACGGAAGCTTGCTGAGGTAAGGGCTCCACTTTATTTCTGTCTTTTCACTGATTTATAACATGTTTGGTTATTTTCGGTGATGTGTGTTGGTATGCTTTGTGCTTGGCATGTACGTGTTATGTATTCTCGTGATGAGAAAGTGTTTACAATGCTTGCGCTGTTTACATATGATTATGAGAATATATGTATGAACAGGTGTTTGGAATACATATGATGAGAAATGTATGTATGTTGTTATGTTTGGTTTACATATGCTAGAGAGGTATGTATTCATTGCATTAGCATATATGGGGAAGCGTATGCTCATGCATTTGGTAGTTGCGTGCCCGGTGTGGTGATCGGGAGAGCCCACCCTAGTGGTTCGTAGTGATCGGGAGAGCTACGAGGTTTTTGTTGAGATCGATACGTAGTGATCGGGAGAGCTACGGGGTGTGGTGATCGGGAGAGCCCACTCTAATCCTTGTAGTGATCGGGAGAGCTACGGGATTCTATTGATACTTATGGTAAGGGTGTGGTGATCGGGAGAGCCCACTCTAATGGTTCGTAGTGATCGGGAGAGCTACGGGGTTTTCATTGATATTGTTAGTGGGTTAGACCTACGATTCCGGAACTCATGCATTGTGGTAGCTAGGGTTAGTACCACGCATTGTAGAAGTCTGCATTAGGCTTGGTGTGCATTATATATATAAACCCGTTGGTGGGAATTGCTTTGGTGGTTAAGAGCTTTCTCTTGTGTTTGTGGAATTATTGTTATGTGTACAATCTTTCGCACCGGTTATATATATACATACCTTTTATTTTGTGGTGACCCTTTCTTTCATTTGCGGGCTCATCCCACCCAGATGATGGGTTAGGTCGTGGTGACGACGGTGGCAGTTCTAGGCCATAGTGAGCACTTGGTGAAGCTTAGTATAGTTAGACTATGCGCCGGTGTGTTTTGTACACCGTGCTTTTTGGGTTCGGGCATAGGATTCTAACTTGTTTTTGTTGTAAGTATTTGAATACTTAGACTTGGATTGTAATTATTCAGGAATACACTTTGCTTGTCGAAGCACCTTATGGTAATGAGTTCTTTTGTATATTTGAATGCCGGCTCATTGAAAAATATTCTATGCGCACTCTGAGTGTTAGTTGAAAAGAAAAAAAAAATATTGACTTTTCTGGCCCTGGAAAAACGGGCTGTTACAATTGGTATCAGAGCACGACTTTAAATCTTCAAAGGGAAAGTGTGTATACTTGAGTCGTTAGTCCTAAGTCGGTTAGAACATAACTAGAGTCGTGTTAGTTCTAGTGTATGTTTGGTGTCGGGTCATGGGTTAGTAATCCGTTGAGTGAGATATTCTGTTAGGATTCAGAATTGTTTGATTAAGGACTTATAGACATTGGTGAAGTTGTGAAGTTTCCTACGGAGATGACAACTTCTTTCAGAGCGTAATGGTTTGGGTGATACTCTACGGATGTTCGTAAATGAAAGCATGAGAGTTTAAATGACGTGTTTGGAGCATTGTGTCTCGTTGTCAAGATTGATGTAGTAAAAGATCAAGAACATCTTGAAAACTTGAAAGGAATTGTTGGACTCTTGTGCCTCGGAGGACCTTGAGCACAAGTGGAATGAAGTATCACTTAAGTTGGGTAAAGAGGGTCTAAACCATCACCATGATTGTCGACTATCTATTGACAAATTGAGGGACTGGCCGTCCTTAATTTATTGTTGATAGTAGACGGAATCGTGTTGACTGGAATTGACTAGTTTTGCTAGCTTTGGTGGTGCGCAGAAAGTTTCGGTGTTTCTTTTTGGAGGGTAGCCAGTCACTGCTTCGCGTGAACCTAGTGGTTTAGGCTACGTCGTGGAGGCAAAAGAAGTGATTTTGGAAAGAAAAAAAAATTTGTGTGGACCTTTGGACTTTTGAGGAACTAGAGGTTGTGAACCTCTGTTGTGAGGTTAATTTTTGAGTGGTGAACTCGTTGAGTGTTGCGGTTGGTGCACGGTTGTGCCAGCGTGTTGGTGAGAGTATCTGTGTGACTTCACCTGGTGTTAGCATCTTTGTGGCTACACCTGATCCTGTGGGATTTTATTGTGTTAGTGTTAGCTATGGTGCGGCTGCACCTAATCCTGAGGGATTTTGTTGTGTTGGTGATGGTAATAATTAGTTGGGTTGTTACTCTTACCTTTATTTTCGAGGACGAAACTTCTTTTTGGAGGGTAGTAATGTAAGACCCAAGATTCCACGGTACAGTTTTTCTAAGGAACTCTAGTGTCGGCTACGAGTTTTAGGGTTTTTTGTGAAGCGGTTTTGTGAGTATCGTCGCATTAATGGAATTTTTGCTGAAAAGGAGCCTGTTTTGTGCTCGTGCGCTGTAAAGGCACAGACTTTCGGGTCGTGATCCTCTTTTAAGTATGAGGAGATTTCTGTGAAGCCAGAAATCCGAGTTTTGGGTTATTCTTGTTTTTGGAAAAACGAGTAGGATTTTACCCGCTGATGGAAAATCTTACTGCGTCTGTTTTAAGTGAGGTTTCGGATGGGAGTTTCATATATCTGCGTGAGTTAGGATATGTCCTGAGATTAATTTTCTAAGGTATGGAAGAAAATTACAGTCGCGGAAAAAGATTCGGCGATAAGTTTTGGAATGGAAAAACGATAGACGTTCTTTCCGTAGGTTTTCGGTTTTTGTGAGTTTCGTTCGTCGCGACGCGCGAGAGCTGTGAGGCGAGGTGGCTTCTAGAAACATAGAAAATATCTTGTGAGGATAGACTTGGTTTTGATCCAAGGGCTAGGGATTAGTCTTGGAAGCTTTCACTATTTGATCCACTGGCCATAAACTAGCAAGACTTTTATAAGTGGTGGACTTGGAAAATATCACAAAACACTCCTCTTCTTTCTCTCCATTGCCGTGGCTTTCTTTCTCTCTTCCACCATTGAGAAAAATCTCATTTCTTCACCAAAACAATCCATTTCAAGCTTGTTAGAACTAGGAAAAATTGCAAGGATCATCTCCTCTAAGGTAACTAGACTTCTTTCATCTCTTAGCTTGCTAAAATCATAGAGTTTGATGGATTGTTAGATTATGTTCTTGAGAGGATTTTGTGAGAAATTGTTGATGAATGATTTCTCTTGCTTGAAAGTTGTTCATGAGTGATAAACTAGTGTGATTAAGCTTAGTTGTGTTGAGTTCCATGAGTTTATGATCATATATGAGATTTTTGAGCTAGGGTTTTCATGAAAATTCTATATGGATCAAGAACATGAAGTTTTGTTTAATGATAGCGTTAATGATGTTGTTTTCGAACCTTTTATGGAAATGGATATGTGATAAATGGTTTTGTTTTGAAAAACATGGAAATATATTTGTTGGTGTTCATGAGATTTTTTTTGAGAAAACTCATGTGATTTGTGGATTATGTTTGGAAATGTTTTGTTTGATCAATTAAATGATTTTGGGAGCTAATTGATTTAGACTACGGATTTGAAAAGGAAAATTTTGGGAGTTAGCTTGTCATTTTGGTTCTGGCCGAAAACTTAAAGGGTATTCTGGTCATTTTAAATTTGTTTTTGTGACCTAGAAACTTGACCATTTGATCCGTCCTTTCGATACGAAGATTTTGGCGTATGGCTCGTCTCGATTGGATAAAGAATGAGCGAGTTATGGCCATTTTATTTGAAAGGAAAAACTTGTAACTTGTGGCGCAAGTAAACTTTTATTTTTGTGAAAATTTTCAATGAGTTTTTGGGTTGTGTTCAAATGGTTTTAGTATGTGAAAATTGATTGCCTTGGAGTTGGGAATCAAAGTGTTTCTTAGTTTGTTTTGAAACGAAAATATTTTCGCGTAGCGAGAAATAGTGCAATTAACTTTGGGAATTTTTAATCACTATGGGGAGGACTCGAAATCACTATCCGAGAGTGTTAGAAAGTACCTTAAGCCTCTCTAGAGCTTTGAGAACAAGTTTCGTTTCGATAGGATAAACGAGGAATATCTTATTGATATTACGCTGCTTATATTTTAGGAAGCGCGAGTTGTAGAATTATGCGAGAAAAGTTAACGGAAGCTTGCTGAGGTAAGGGCTCCACTTTATTTCTGTCTTTTCACTGATTTATAACATGTTTGGTTATTTTCGGTGATGTGTGTTGGTATGCTTTGTGCTTGGCATGTACGTGTTATGTATTCTCGTGATGAGAAAGTGTTTACAATGCTTGCGCTGTTTACATATGATTATGAGAATATATGTATGAACAGGTGTTTGGAATACATATGATGAGAAATGTATGTATGTTGTTATGTTTGGTTTACATATGCTAGAGAGGTATGTATTCATTGCATTAGCATATATGGGGAAGCGTATGCTCATGCATTTGGTAGTTGCGTGCCCGGTGTGGTGATCGGGAGAGCCCACCCTAGTGGTTCGTAGTGATCGGGAGAGCTACGAGGTTTTTGTTGAGATCGATACGTAGTGATCGGGAGAGCTACGGGGTGTGGTGATCGGGAGAGCCCACTCTAATCCTTGTAGTGATCGGGAGAGCTACGAGATTCTATTGATACTTATGGTAAGTGTGTGGTGATCGGGAGAGCCCACTCTAATGGTTCGTAGTGATCGGGAGAGCTACGGGGTTTTCATTGATATTGTTAGTGGGTTAGACCTACGATTTCGGAACTCATGCATTGTGGTAGCTAGGGTTAGTACCACGCATTGTAGAAGTCTGCATTAGGCTTGGTGTGCATTATATATATAAACCCGTTGGTGGGAATTGCTTTGGTGGTTAAGAGCTTTCTCTTGTGTTTGTGGAATTATTGTTATGTGTACAATCTTTCGCACCGGTTATATATATACATACATACCTTTTATTTTGTGGTGACCCTTTCTTTCATTTGCGGGCTCATCCCACCCAGATGATGGGTTAGGTCGTGGTGACGACGGTGGCAGTTCTAGGCCATAGTGAGCACGTGGTGAAGCTTAGTATAGTTAGACTATGCGCCGGTGTGTTTTGTACACCGTGCTTTTTGGGTTCGGGCATAGGATTCTAACTTGTTTTTGTTGTAAGTATTTGAATACTTAGACTTGGATTGTAATTATTCAGGAATACACTTTGCTTGTCGAAGCACCTTATGGTAATGAGTTCTTTTGTATATTTGAATGCCGGCTCATTGAAAAAATTTCTATGCGCACTCTGAGTGTTAGTTGAAAAGAAAAAAAAAATATTGACTTTTCTGGCCCTGGAAAAACGGGCTGTTACAGAATCCTCTTAACTGAAAAATATATGAAAGAATAATGTTAGATCTATATTATCGATATTTATAAGAGAATCCTCTCAAGTGAAAAATATATGAAAGAATAATGTTAGATCTATATTATCAATATTTTTTGACTGGGAAAACTCACAAAAAAGTTCAAGTGTTGTCAAAATGCCATTTCTGTTAGCCATGTGTCAAAAAATAACGGCGTTAAAAAATATTGACGGAAGGGACCAATTAATGGTAACGTTCAAGACATAAGGGACTAACGTGAACCTTTTAAAACATAAGGGACCAAATTGAGAGCTAAAACAAACATAAGGGACCAAATTATTAATTATGTGTTAAAATTTCCATGTGTCTGTCCATGTGGCGTTTCCGTTAGCCACGTATCAAAAAATAACGGCGTTAAAAAAAAAAACGGAAGGGACCAATTGATGTAACGTCCAAAATATAAGGGACTAACGTGAACCTTTTAAAACATAAGGGACCAAATTGAGAGCTAAAATAAACATAAGGGACCAAATTATAAATTAAGCCAAGAATAATGTTAGATCTATATTATCGATATTTATAAGAGAATCCTCTCAAGTGAAAAATATATGAAAGAATAATGTTAGATCTATATTATCGATATTTATAAAAAAGAGATTATATATATATATATATATATATATATATATATATATATATATATATATATATATATATTAAAGTAGAGACAAACCTTCCAACTATGTTGGCATCTCCATTGTTCTCATCCTCTATCTATATCTTATTATTATTATTAAAAGAGGAAATAAAATAATTATAAGGGGGACTAGACCTTACCCCAAGTTTTTCTCCTCTATCTATTTCTTCTCTCAAGTTAAAATACAAAGTACAAGTGAAACAATAGTGAGGGAATCTGTAAGACCCGTAATTTCACTGTACCTTTTGTGTGAGGAAAATAAGTAATGGCTAAGAATGTTAGGGTTTCTGTTAAGTTATTTTGTGAGTATCGTCGCAATAACAACATTTTTGCTGAGTTGGAGTTTGTTTTGTGCTCGTGTGCTGGAAAAGCACAGACTTTGGTTTCTTAGTCTTTGATTTCCGTCAAAATTTAAATGGAGACTTTATACATCGGCTGTGATGAGAATTTGATCTCATTATATTTATCCGAGCTTAGGAGCAAAAATTTATTCGGAATAATATTTATTCGAAAGTTTGTGAATTGTTTTAATTAAAAGGTTTACGGTATAATTTTTTTGTTTCTGTAAAGTTTATCGGTATGCGAGATTCGATTCGTTTAAGCGCGAGCGCGGAGATTGAGCGAGCTAGTGGGCTAAAACCATAAAACTAGATATTTATGAGGGTGTCTTGGTGACCAAGATTTATTAAAAGGCTAGGATTTAATCCAAGGGTTGGTATGAATCAAGACCAAAACACATGGGATGACTTTGGTTATTTTAGGAGACTTAGAATTTGGAATTCATTTCACTCCTTTCTTTCTATTGGACGTGAGCTTCTTCTCCCTCACCATACCTTCACCAAAATTTCATTACTTCACCAAATCTCTTGATTTTTAGCTTGTTGGATCAAAGGAAACTTGCAAAGAATCATCTTCTAAGGTAACTAAGCTCCTTTCATCTCTTAGTTGGCCAAACTCTTAGAGTTTTATGGGTTTCTAGTTTATGTTCATGAGATGAAAATTTTGGAAATGGTTTATAATTGATTTTTGTTCCATGAAAGTTGTTCATGAGAACTTCACTAGTATGTTTAAGCTTAGTTGTGAGGATTTCCATGGATGGATGAACATATATGAAAATTTCTTGTTAGGGTTTTGATGAAAAATTTCTCTTGATCATGAACATGAACTTTTGGTTAGTGATTGTTAGACTACTTGGCTATCACTTAGAAGGGGGGGTTTAATAAGTGAACCTTGAAACAATTGCGTTTTTAAAAAATTATTTGTTTCAATCAAGCGCAAACGGAAAACCACCGGATCGGTAGTCTATGCACCGATTGACCAAAAGAAAAGTAGTATAAGCCTTTGAATGTTTGATGAAAAGATTCGAAACGATAGCGTTCAAAATTCGAATATAAACTATATACTAATTTCAGTCCCAAGCAAGTTACAATATCAAATTAAACACAATCACAATCAAGCATAACAATTGAATTTTTGATGTTCCAATACGAACATGAAAAATTCAATTGATTCAAAAAATCAATGAAATTATAACAAGTAAAATATTGAGAGAGAGAGAGAGAGAAACACACAACAATTTGATTAGGGAGTTCCCCGGATTTCGCGTCGTCCACGCGTTTGTCCGAGTACGTCTCCCCCCAAATAACCAAACGGGTTATTTGAGAGTGTATAGATCAAAAATGATTAATAACACGTGCACAGTTTACAATTGAATCTTATAAACCTATAACGAGACAAAAAGTAAACTATGCAACAAAACCTCGACACACAACGAAACTTTGCCCTCTGATTCCAACGATCCGACCCGTGCCAAACCGCACTCGATCGTCCAGCTGAGTCCTTCGTTTCTTGTTGTCGATCCTTCAAGACAAGCACGATCTTGAATCCTTTGAGAGAAACTAGAACCTTCAACACACAATCCAACCCGACTACGATTCTGATTCACCGCGAACCGTATCGAACATTATCACACAAAAATGCAACCTTTATTGAATTGATCCCATAGTCAAACTTCAATTTTGATTGCAACCTTTGATGAAGATGATGAATTTGTGTTGAATGAAACCTTTGATTCAAATTCTCACTCAATTTGCAACCCAAAGCGTTTTCTGATCTTTCACACTAGTTTCCTCTGTTTACAATGACACATCACATTGCTATTTAAAGAGAGAATAGAATTGAGCAAATTTGGGCAAAATTCAACATACGTGTATCGATACAAATGATGGTTTGTATCGATACAAACCCTTTGACCAGCGTTCAAATTGAAAATATTGACCTATGTATCGATACAAACACGTATGTGTATCGATACATATATCAGTTTCTTGAAATCTTGACTGATATGTATCAAATCATGCAAGCATGATTCGATACATCATGCACTCTCTGATTTTTTGAGAGAAGTGAGTGTGTATCGATACATGCAAGCATGATTCGATACACAGGTGACTCTCTGCCTCTGAGAGATCACTTTTGTATCGATACAAGTGATAGATGTATCGATACAAATTGCACAAAATCAGTCTGAAGTAATTTCAGGACATTTGTATCGATACACATGTTTATGTATCGATACATAATACCTAAAACTCAGTTTTTCAAAGTTTAAAAATAGTTTTTCGCTGTCAAGTCATTTGTAATGTTGCCAAAATGTGTTCTACTCTATTTTCATGTGTTTTGACAATTATTAAAACATGAGGATGAACTGGTGCACTTACATTCTCCCCCTTTTTGATAATTGTCGAAACTTTGCATAAGCTAGCTAAGCCTATGCCTAATATGCAATAAAATAGCAATATGTATACAGACGCAATTACACCAAGGCTAACAATAAGCACGCTCCCCCTGAGTTGATGCCATAATGCGATTGTCATAGTAGATAATGTTCTAGATTCTTTTAGCTATTCGTCCTTAGCTTGTGCATCCAAATCTCTCCCCCTTTGACAATATCTAAAAGAAGAAGAGAGTCTATTAGAAGTGTCGTGTTCAAACAATTTTAATCCAAAGTCATATAGTGCACTTACATTTGTCGAAATGCACTTATATGATAGAAGTTCCTAACCAATATAAATACATACAAAGATATGCCAAAATATATCAATGACGAATACCAAAATTTCATGACAAATATGGAATGTAGAATAACAAACCAAAACCAACGCATGAATATTGTAACACATCGACATTTTAAATCAACCAACATATCACAATATGGGACAAAATAAACAAAACAATGCAACCAATGCATGAACACAAGAAATTAATCCATACACACCAAATTATCCAAATACCAAGTCATACAATCAAAAGTAAATGTTGTCAAAAACACGACAACATTAAAAATTATCCGTACAACCAAATCGAAAATAAGAAGTCATAAGAAATAACATGGTAAAATAGTTCATGTGGTACGAGAAAAAGAAATGCGATAAAACAAATTCAAGTATTGTTCTCATCATTCATGCCATCCGGGTTAGAAGGAGGGGAGTTGAAGTATTGATCAATGGGAGCTTGTTGCTTGATGCATTCATCCAATTGGTTTTGTAGATGATCAAACCTTGAAACATTATAGGCATGCATATCATTAAGTCTAATGGTGACCTCATTTTGGAAATTCACTTGTCTTAAATTCATTTCTTTCAACATCTCCATGATTGCACCATTGCTAATTTCCGAGCCAGCACTCTCCATGTTCTCACTTTCATGATTTTCAACCCTTTGTCTCTTACCCCTTTCTTCATTACCAAGACTTGGTTCTTCCTCTTCATCGTCCTTTCCACAAAACTCATAGTCTTTCTTCTCATCATTCCACTTATAATCCATCTTTTTCATTTGAGTGATGCTAAAAATTTGATCTCTTTTTGGAATAATCCAAGCTCCCGCCACTTTGTAGGTTATTTTGAAGTGGTCTAAGATAGTGATGATCCAACTTGAATATCCAAAACAATGATCCTTCTTAGAATCTCTCAAAGCAAACAAGCGACTCACAATGTAGTGTGGCCAATCCATTTTCTTCCTTTCCATCATAAGGTACATGAGATCAATGTCCTTCCAATCAAGTCGAGAGTAAGATCCACCTCTAGGTCTTAGAATATGATTCACAATCCAAAGTAAGACTCTTGGACCTTTATTGAGTCTACCGGCCTTCCCATTTGGGCTTTTACCGTTCCTAGTTAGAGTACTTGCAAACTCATTCATGTTGTACTTAGGACCATCAACATCGGTGAACCTTTGAAAATTTTTACCGGTTTCCAACCCAAAAAGTTTCAACCAAAGATTGTTAGAAAATTTGAAAATTTTCTTTCCTATACAAAATTCAAATTCAGCACCATCTCTCTCTTGTAATCCGGAATAGAAAATCCTAACCAAATCTTCTATGTAAGCTCTCTTCAAGTTACAAAAGGTAGAGAGATTTTCTCTCTTAATGATCTCAGCAACCTCACTTAAGTGCAATCCCTCAAGGTTTTCAAGATCAACAACATTTTGAGGGATTACCTTCTTTTCCTTACAATTTTTAATGTAGAAGTTTAGGTAATTCTCATGGACAAAATTCTCTTGCCTAAAGTTTTCTTCATGATCACTATCCCTTATAATCTTAGTCCTAGCATTATTCTTGCTTCTATTGCTAGTAGCCATTATCAAAGTGAAGAAAAGAGTAATGTTACCTTGTTGAGAGTTTGAGAAAAAGAAGATTCCACACACACCAAAATTGAAAACCCTTGTCTTGAATGTGAAGATATTGAAGACTTGAACCACAATATTGATGAAGGAATGTGAATGAGCAAAGAATTTGAAGTGGTTTAGTGTCAAGTTTTGTGAGTTTTGGTTGAGTTTTGAGGGAGATTGAGAATTTGGGAATGAGGGTTTTTGATGAGATTTTCGTGTAGAAGAAGAAGTGTTGGGTGTTTGATGAATGAATGAGTGAAAATAGATACATAAATCTGTTTTTACGCGTTTGTATCGATACAAATGTATGTTTGTATCGATACAAGTTGGTTTTTCTGAAGCATGTATCGAAGCATGCAAGCATGTATCGATACATGAGTTACGTTCTGTCCAAACTGAAGAGCTATGTATCGATACAAGCATCATATGTATCGATAAATATCAGTTCATTTTGAAAATTTGAAAAATAACCAACATGTATCCATGCAATGTTTATTTGTATCGATCCAAAATGCATTATTTTCAAGTTTTCTCAAAATACATGAACATATAAGTTTCAAAAATAATTTTTATGACTTCCTAATAACATGTATGTATGAAACACATATAACCAATAAGGTACATTCTTATGTATGTGAGCAAAACAAAATACCAAAGCACATTATAACATGAGAACACATGTTAAACCAAATATGCATGATAAAGCATCCACATAAATGAATCAAAGTACCAAAATTAATCATATGAAAAAATATGTCTATCTATGCACACAAAGTCACATATATAAGAACAAAACAAACATATACAAACCTAAGTATAAACTTAATATGGTAATTGTAATGATTTTTGTCAAATCCCCATTTAAAACGTATGAGTCTCAAAAACTTATCAATATCTTTGAGCAAAATTCTTGGAAACGAAGGATGAGACAACTATCAAGACAAGTATCATATTAATATATAAGTTGTGTATATGAATCAAAGTACAAATGCTAAGTAAAGTAAAAGTATAAAGGCAAAGGTAGAGAGTAGAATCTTCCCTTGAGTGTTAGGTGGAGAAGTGATCAATTTCCACACCATTGTAAATGTTGAGTTGAAGCTTTACTCATTCCTCTCCTTGTTCGTAAGTCTTGAACTCCATTGTTGTCGGTGTCTTTTGTCAATGGCTTCAAGACGCTTCCCTACATACTTAGACATTTGAAATAGGTCCCCAACTCATGTTGGGTCCTAGTTGGTTAGTAGAGACATTATTGCCTAACTTAGGTAACCATTGCAATTTGCCTTTTGGTACCAAAACTTTTCGAGCATGACATTTTGCAATAGTATGACCCTTGTCACAACAATAATGACAAATGATATGAGGATTACTTTTCTTAGGATCCTTTTCAACAAATTTATACTTTTTATTACTAGGTTTCAATGATTTGTTGAATTTAGATGGATCAATTGCAAAAGTAATCTCCGGCTTGGATGGTTCTTTTAGCTTATCTTGTAACTTTCGTAAGTCTCTACGTAAGTAAAAGCATCCATCACATCCGGTATTATTGTTACCACAAGTATCATAAGTCACAAGAGGTTTTTGAAGCATAGACTCTTTGAGAGCTTTCAACTCAAGCTCCGTTTCCGAAACTTTTGCCTCAAGATATTTATTAACTTCCATTAAACCTTTTAGTCGTTGAAAAGCTTCTTTAGTTTCTTTATGTAACTTTTCAAAAGCGACTTGTAACTCATGATATTCTAAAAGCGTATATGAGCTAGAGGGATTTTGGTTTACCTTTTTAGGAGCAAGTTTCTTGCGATCATGGGATGATAGGCACACATTTGCCAATGCATCTTCATCACTTGAGCTAGAGCTTGATGATGAAGAGGAAGATGAGCTTCCGCTTTCCCATGCAACATATGCTTTCTTTCCTTTGTCCTTGCTTCCCTTTTTGAATGAAGGTGACTCCTTCTCTTTTCTCTTGAGCTTGGGGCAATCCGGCTTGAAATGACCAACTTGGCCACATTCATAGCATGCTCCCTTTTTGGAGTACCTAGCATCTTCATTCTTCCGGCGGTAACCACTATCTTTCCGAAACTTCTTAAGATTGTCATCGGAATGTCTTATCCCATTCTTTCTCACATATCTATTGTAGCATCGAACGAAGAGTCCCATTTCCTCATCATCGGAATCGTCTTCGCTTGAGCTACTCTCCACTTGCTCAACCTTTTTGGACTTGGATTTGGAGGTCTTTAGAGCAATGGACCTCTTATCCTTTTCTTTTTCCTTTTCGTTATGTTTTTCCTTTTTCTCATCTTTCTCATGCTTTTCCAACAAATTAATCACTTGTTCATGTTCCGTTAGCTTACCAAATAAGGTTGTGAGACTCAAAGTTGTAAGATCATTCGCTTCTTTGATTGCGGTGACCTTTGGTTGCCATGACCTATTAAGACATCTCAAAATCTTATTAGTAACATCTTGATTTGTGATTGGTTTACCTAGACCATGTAACTTGTTGGTGATTTTTACAAATCTTTGTTGCATATCCGCAATGGTTTCACCATCTTGCATATGAAACAATTCGAATTCTTGAGTTAAGGTGTTTATTTTCGAAATTTTGACCTCATTAATTCCCTCAAAATGAGTGACTAATGTATCCCACATTTCTTTGGCCGTAGAGCAATGCGACACATGATAAAATTGTTCAATCCCAAGGGATGAAATAAGTATGTTTTGTGCCTTTGCATCGTAATTGACCTTTATCTTTTCATCATCCGTCCATTGTGCCATAGGCTTATTGTCGACAATGCCATGAGGATCCGTGATAGTTGGAACAAACAGACCATTCTCAATAGCATTCCACACTTCACCATCAAAAGAATTGATGTGAATACGCATACTACTTTTCCAATAGTCAAAGTGATCGCCATTGAATATAGGAGCCCTATTATACGCCCCTTTCGGTGCAAAAGCCATATTTTCTAATAATTGGCACAAATTACTCGGTTTAATCGTTTAAAATCGAACCGGGCTCTTGATGCCACTTGTTAGACTACTTGGCTATCACTTAGAAGGGGGGGTTGAATAAGTGAACCTTGAAACAATTGCGTTTTTAAAAAATTATTTGTTTCAATCAAGCGCAAAAGGAAAACCACCGGATCGGTAGTCTATGCACCGATTGACCAAAAGAAAAGTAGTATAAGCCTTTGAATGTTTGATGAAAAGATTCGATACGATAGCGTTCAAAATTCGAATATAAACTATATACTAATTTCAGTCCCAAGCAAGTTACAATATCAAATTAAACACAATCACAATCAAGCATAACAATTGAATTTTTGATGTTCCAATACGAACATGAAAAATTCAATTGATTCAAAAAATCAATGAAATTATAACAAGTAAAATATTGAGAGAGAGAGAGAGAGAAACACACAACAATTTGATTAGGGAGTTCCCCGGATTTCGCGTCGTCCACGCGTTTGTCCGAGTACGTCTCCCCCCAAATAACCAAACGGGTTATTTGAGAGTGTATAGATAAAAAATGATTAATAACACGTGCACAGTTTACAATTGAATCTTATAAACCTATAACGAGACAAAAAGTAAACTATGCAACAAAACCTCGACACACAACAAAACTTCGCCCTCTGATTCCAACGATCCGACCCATGCCAAACCGCACTCGATCGTCCAGCTGAGTCCTTCGTTTCTTGTTGTCGATCCTTCAAGACAAGCACGATCTTGAATCCTTTGAGAGAAACTAGAACCTTCAACACACAATCCAACCCGACTACGATTCTGATTCACCGCGAACCGTATCGAACGTTATCACACAAAAATGCAACCTTTATTGAATTAATCCCATACTCAAACTTCAATTTTGATTGCAACCTTTGATGAAGATGATGAATTTGTGTTGAATGAAACCTTTGATTCAAATTCTCACTCAATTTGCAACCCAAAGCGTTTTCTGATCTTTCACACTAGTTTCCTCTGTTTACAATGACACATCACATTGCTATTTAAAGAGAGAATAGAATTGAGCAAATTTGGGCAAAATTCAACATACGTGTATCGATACAAATGATGGTTTGTATCGATACAAACCCTTTGACCAGCTTTCAAATTGAAAATATTGACCTATGTATCGATACAAACACGTATGTGTATCGATACATATATCAGTTTCTTGAAATCTTGACTGATATGTATCAAATCATGCAAGCATGATTCGATACATCATGCACTCTCTGATTTTTTGAGAGAAGTGAGTGTGTATCGATACATGCAAGCATGATTCGATACACAGGTGACTCTCTGCCTCTGAGAGATCACTTTTGTATCGATACAAGTGATAGATGTATCGATACAAATTGCACAAAATCAGTCTGAAGTAATTTCAGGACATTTGTATCGATACACATGTTTATGTATCGATACATAATACCTAAAACTCAGTTTTTCAAAGTTTAAAAATAGTTTTTCGCTGTCAAGTCATTTGTAATGTTGCCAAAATGTGTTCTACTCTATTTTCATGTGTTTTGACAATTATTAAAACATGAGGATGAACTGGTGCACTTACAGTGATTTGTGTTAATGATGTTGTTTTTAGACTTTTAAGTGAATTGGATATGAGAAAAATGGTTTTGTTTTGAAAACCAATAAAATCATTTTGTTGGTGTTCATGAGAAATTTAGGAAAAAGCTTTTGATTTGTGGATTGTGTTTTAGAAATATTTTGTGTGTTCAATTAAATGATTTTAGGAGCTAGTTGATTTATGCTAGGGTTTTGAAATGGAAAATTTTTGGAACTAGCTAGGGTTTTGTGTTCTTGGCCGTGGCACCATGTGTGTGTGTGGCCATTGGCTTTCAAATTTTTAAGTCCTATGGGAAGGCATGATCATGGTTTTAAAAGGGAGGATTAATGTGGTTTTGTTTGGGAAGAAAACTAGTGACTTGTGATTTAATTGCACAAGTGTAAATTTGTAAAGTTTTGAAGAAGAAAATGGTATTCTTTGATTCAAATGAATTGGTGTGTGTACTTGATCGTTTTGAGAAAACTAGTGATGATTGGAGTGTTTAAACTATGTTTGTTTTGTGAAAAACAATATTTTGGTGTGATTCCAATTTTGGTCGAAATCTTTAAGGGCATTTAGGTCCTTTTAAAATTGTTTTTGTGACCTGGAAACTTAACTCTGTGATCTGTCTTTTCGAGACGAAGATTTTGGCATATGGCTCGTCTCGATCGGAAAAAATTTGAATGAGTTATGGTTGTTTCAAGTTGTAACTGTTTTATCGCCGTTTTGAAATTGAAGTATAGTAGTAGAAAAATAATAGAGATTATTTTTCTATGAAAAGAGAAAAATGTTTGGAAATTAATTTGTTATTTGAAATGAAAATTCTTGTGTCGAGAGTTGCGTTTTAAAAAGATTTTAGTTACGTACGTGCTTAAAGTATTTTATTATAAGTCGTACGAGAAAAGTTATAGTTCGAACTTGTTTAGATTTAAAAGATTTTGGAATTTATGATTTAAGGCATAAGTTGTTTGAAAAGAGATTTTCATTTAGAAGTGTTTTAAAATAGCCATGATTTATTTAAAATATGTTTTCATGTTGAGAAAATATTTTATTTAAGTGTTAACATTTTCAATAGTTGTCTTGAAAATGTTTTGAGCCTAGTTAGTAGTGAGGGAACAACCATAGGCCTTGATCCATTAGTAGCCAAGCTAGGACTACTTGAGTGATCAATTAGACTGTGGTATTAACTTAGATAAGTTATGTGTTGTAAAAGGTTAAGAGGATTAGCTGGATTGAGGATTTCGTCGAGAGAGACGGATATTGCTCGCGTAGCGTAAGTTGTTTGTGTTGGAAGCTAGCCGAGGTAAGGGCACCTTTCTTTTGTCTTATTTCCGTTGATAGCATGATTGTATGCTTGTTGATTGATAGCATGTTTGTATACTTGTGGTTGATAGCATGTTTGTATGCTCGTGGATTGATAGCATGTTTGTATGCTTGTGGTTTATAGCATGATTGTATGCACTTGATTGAATATCTCGTTGTGCATGATGATTGTTGTCTTACATATTATTTTGTTATAAATATATGTATTGACACGTGGTTGAGAATTACATATGCATGATTGGTATATAATTGATGCATTGGCATAGATAAGATGTAACACCCCGATTTTCAAGGACCAAAAAGGGGCATTAATTTTTTTATTTTTTATTTTTGACAAAACAGAGCGCGCATACAAATTGTGACGAGCCGGCATTAACCATACAAAAGGACTGAATATATATTAGTACAACCCAAGCATCGGCATAGTACTAATCATACATAAAGGTGCTTCAGAGAAGCAGAGTGTAATACCTGAATATTTACAACCCTACAGACAAAGGGTCTAACAACCACAAAAGTAAATATTCAGAATACAGTCATCCAAAAGAGCACGATGTACAACCACACCGGCGCAGAGTCTAATTCTAAACTATAGCTCCAGCACGAGCTCACTTAGGCCCTGAGCAGCCACCGCCCTCGCGACCTACAGCATTAATCTGGGGTGGGAGGAGCCCGCAAATGAATAATGAAAGGGTCACCACAAAATAAACGTATATATATATATAACCGGTGCGAAAGATGTACACATAACAAATTTCCACATACACAAGGGAAAACTCTTTAACCCAAAAGCAATTCCCACCAACGGGCTTATATATATAATGCACCCATAGCCTACCAATGCAGACTCTACATGATCGTGACACCAATCACTGGCTGCCACATGCATGAAATTCCGGAATTTAACCTCTCCGCAGAGAGTTGTAGGTCCAACCCCTACTAAACCCCGTAGGGCAGGTGAAGCCACACAGACTATAACACCAAGGTGAAGCCACACAGACTCTAACACCAACTCAATAAAATCCCGCAGGATTAGGTGAAGCCACACAGACTCTAACACCCGGTGCTTAGGTGAAGCCACACAGACTCTAACACCCGTACACGCAACTATGAAATGCATGAGCATATTTTATATTTCAGCATATATAGGGCAGTCACACAGACAAATCCCTGGTGAAGTCACACAGACACACACCCGTGTAGTCTCCACTGACATACACGTTCCATACATGCTCATGCAACAATCAATATACATACACATATGTAATCATCCCCATATACCAATACATATATTCGCAAATCATATGTAAAGCATACACATGTAATTTAAACACGTTCTCGTCTCGAGAATACATCACACATACATGTCAAGCACTCAAAACACACCACAAACAAAGCATACACACATGCTATCAACGGGAATAATACAAAAAGAAAGGTGCCCTTACCTCAGCAAGCATTCCAACACGCACAACTTACATTACGCGAGCAATAACCGTCCCTCTCGACGAAAACTCCAATTCGGCTAATCCTCTTAACCTTTTACAAAACATAACTTATCTAAGTTAATAGCACATTCTAATTGGTTACTTAAATAAGTCCTAGATCGGCTACTAATGGATCAAGACCTATGGTTGTTCCCTCACAACTACTAGGCTCAAATCCACTATTCACGCTACCTAAAATTTAAGCAGCGTAATGTCAATAAAATACTCTCACTGTATTCTATCGCAACGAAACCGAAACCCAAAATTCTACAGAGGTTTAAGGTACTTTCTAACACTCTCGGATAGTGATTACGAGACCTCCCTATATTGATCAAAAATTCATGAAGTTTAATGCACTATTTTTCGCCATACGAAAATATTTTCGTTTCAACACAATTTATGAAACACTTTGATTCCTAACTCCAAGGCAATCAATTACACATAATAAAACCATTTGAAATCAACATCCAAACTCTTCAAAAATATTCCGAAGAAAATAAAAGTTTTCTTGCGTCGCAAGTTACAAGTTTTCTTTCCAACTAAAACTCTATAATCATCCTTTTAAAAAAACTATGATCATTCACCAATATCATGATCATTTTCTTATTATTGTGGACTTAGGAAATTTTGAAATTCTTTCCCCATTTTCCTAAATTGGCCACAGCCAAAAATATTGAAACCACATAATCACTCAAAATTTTTCAATTCTAAAAGCATGGTAATATCCTATAATACCCCAAAATCATTTTCCCTAACAGTCCAAATCATTTTTAATCAAATTACAATTTTTGACGATTTCGAATTGATTTTCCTTAAGACAAATTCAACAAATTTTCTTCCCTAAACAAACCATACTCAATCATTCCTTTAAAACCATGATCATGCCTATACAATTGTCTTAGAACAATTTTGAAAATCAAAACAAAATTTCCCTAAAACATGTTCATCAAACTACTCAAAAACACCAAATAAATTATTTTCTTATTTTTCAAAACAAAGTTCATAATCCAACATCCATTTTGCCACAAAGCTCAAAACTAACATCAAAAATCAAATCACATATCAATTACTCATGGTTATGCTCTTTTAAATTTTTTTCTTAAAACCTTAACTTAAAAATTTGTGAAAACTTTAAATCAACCATGGAAATCAACACTACTTAGCTTAATCACACTAGTTTATCACTCATGAACAACTTCTATGAAACAAAAACCAATTAAAACCAAGTTTCTAAGAATTTTTCTCAAGAACACAAACAACAAAACTCTAAACTCTAGGAGCTTGAACCAACAAAAAGAAAGGAAAAGGTTTGTTACCTCAAGAGGAGATGATTTCCTTTCCAACTCTATGATCCAACACACTAAAAATCCAAGCTTTTGGTGAAGAAATGAAGAATTTATGATGAAGAACACAAGGGTGGGAAATGCCACGGCAAAGGGAGAGAGAAGAGAGAGTTGTGCAATTTTTTTCTAAGTCCACAAAGTGATCCAAAAGTCTTACTAAATTATGGTCTTGTTGCATATCCACCATTGGATCAAATAGTGCCTAAAAGTCAAGATCAAATCCTAGCCCTTGGATCAACCCAATCTTATCCACTTTAGATATTTTCTTTCTCATGAGAAACTCACGCCTCACAGACGAGTCGCGCCTCGCTAACGGACGGAAATCACAAAAATATCAAATCTACCAAATAAACGTCCGTCGTAAACCGTTTTCAAATATTATCGCTAAATCTTTTTCCCGACTGTAATTTTCTTCCTCACCCTCGAAAATGATTCTCAGGACATATCCTAACTCGTGCAGATATATAAAACCTCCATCTAAATTTCTACGGAATTCAGAAGCCGTAAAATTTTACATCAGCGGGTAAAATTCCTACTCGTTTTTCCATAAGCGAGAATAATCCAAAACTCGTTATTCTGACTACACATAAACCCTCTTATACTCAAAAGAAGACTATGACCCAAAAGTCTGTGCCTTTCCAGCGCACGAGCACAAAACAGGCTCCATTTCAGCAAACAGCCGTTATGGCGACAATACTCACAAAACCACTTAACAAAAACCCTAATATTCTTAGTCATTACTTATTTTATTCACACAAAAGGTACAGTGGAATTACGGGTCTTACATTACTACCCTCCAAAAAGAAGTTTCGTCCTCGAAACTAAAGTTAAGGATAACGACTCAACCAGTCATTACCATCACCAACACAACAAAATCCCACAGGATTAGGTGTAGCCACAAAGATGCTAACACCAGGTGAAGCCACACAGATGCTATCACCAACACACTGGCACAACCGTGCACCAACCGCAACCCTCAACAAGATCGCACTGGTTTCAAACTCTAGTCACAAGCTAGACATCACACAATGAGTTCACCACCCAAAAATTTACTTTACCACGAAGGTTCAAACACTCTAGTTCCCCAAGGATCCTAGGTCAACATGACAAATTCACAAGGTCACCTTTTTCCGCCTCCGCGGCATAGCCCACTCCATTAGTTTCACACGAAGTTGTGAGTGGCTACCGTCCAAAAAGAAACATCAAAAACTCTTTACGCACCACCAAAGCTAGCAAAACTAGTCAATTCCAGTCAACATGATTCCGTCTATTATTAACAAGAGATTAAGGATGATCAGTTCCTCAATTTGTCAATAAATAGTCGACAATCATGATGGTGGTTTAGACCATCTTTACCCAACTTAATGATACTTCATTCCACTTGTGCTCAAGGTCCTCCGAAGCACAATGGTCCAACAATTCCTTCGAGGTCTTCCCCAATATTTTCCTCGATCTCTTACGAACACAAGGTCAAAATCGTAAGACACAACACTCAAACACGTCGCTCAAGCTCTCATGATTCCACTCATGAAACATCCGTTGAACACCATTCAACAGTAACATAATGCTACCACGGCAATCTTAAATAATTTGAAATGCAAAATGGCCGTTTTCTTGCGTTACAAGCCACATACTTTCCGAGTACCCGAAAAACTCGTTTCCAATCCCCACCACTTCCATAAATTAATAAAAAGGGATTAGAAAGCTAAAAACCAAGTTTAGAAATCAGAATCCTGATCAGTGCATTTTGATGCACATTCTTCTACTATTGTACTTAGGCATTTCTCTAGTTTGTTTTATTATTTTTACTATTTTATGGTGTTTTTAGATTTAAGTTTATTTTTGTTTTTATTTTATTTTCGTATTTATTTTCAGCACTAGTAGCTATTTAATACATGTTCGCTGTGCAGATCATAACTTGAGTTCTGGGTATCGGATTGAGGCGCGGGAATATGCGTTGGAAAGCTAAGAGACAGAGCTACAAGTTTAATGTTGAGTGAAAGAGCTGTTTCGGAATGCATCAGTCCTTAATAATTCGTGGAAAGTGGCAGACTTAATTCTACTTAGTGGAGACTTAATTTTGGCCTATGACCTTTGGATTTCATTTTTTCTCTTTACTTAAACTCAAAATCAGAATGTATACAAGGAGATATTATTCTCTGCAGAGCACTATTCACAACTTGAGAAAGACAATTCTCATGGAGAACTAATCTCAAGGCAATTTCTACCGATCATAGGTTCCATCATGCTTTGAGGTTATAATAATTTCAATCAAGTTTCTATTCCTTTCAATGTTGTTATGTGATTATTGTTTGCTTAATTCAATTATCATATAGTATTATTGATTCAATTTGATTGTTGTATGTTCCTATTTCGTGATCACATTAACGTAGCTTCTTCGTTATCGTGTTCGATTAATTCGCGTTTGCTTAATTCGCGAAGAGCTTAAAGTAAATCCGTTTGCTTAATTCGGATAATAGGAACTTACATCACATAAAACCACTTGCGCTTGTCAGTGAGTTTTATAATCGAATAGGAATAGATAGGAGATTGGAATCATAATCAGTGATAAGTCGGAACCGAGATCGGTGGATTAGCCGCTTCAGCTTATTTTATAATTATTTATTTTTAATCATCTTTCTAATTTGAAATCGAAAATCCCCCATAATTTACAGTTTTTCTTATTGATTCTAATTTTGCTAAACCTATCGGGAGTCCTTGTGAGACAATACTCGAGTGTCGCTTTTCCTAAACTACATTTTTAAAAAACTCGTTTTTGACCCGTGTGCGACAGCGGATCAAAATTGGCGCCGTTGCCGGGGACTCTCTATTGATTTTAGCCAATACTAGACTCAGTTTCTTTTGATTTGTAGAGATTTTAGGCTGTATTTTTATTTAATTTTTTAGATTTTATGTAATTAGAATTTTCGTTTTTCTCTTTATTTTATTTTTACCAAAAAATAAAAAACAAAAAAAATGGGAGACTCGTTGGATCAGTTGGCTTATATCCTTAGTTGCTTGGAAGCAAGAGAACAACAATCATACTATCAAAATCATATTCCACTTGCGATTTGTAATATTTGTTCCAATTTTCATGGTAGCAATGCATGTCCTTTGTTGTTATATACTACTTTTTTTTGTGAGATTCAATTTGTAGGTAATTTTCAAGGAAAATACTATCAAGGGCAAAATTCCTATCTTGCAGAGCAGCCTATTTGGTCACATCCACAGTTTCAGCAAAATGATTCATTGGTGCTTGAGCCACAACCTAGTTTGGAAGAAATGATAAAGCGGATGGATGAATATAATAAGCAAATGGATGAATGGATGCAATCCTCTCTTCAAAGTTTAGCGGTCCAAGTTGAGCAAATAGTCTCCAATGCCCATCAAATTCAAGAGAAGATGTTGCATGATGATGTACAACCTGTTGCATGTGATAGTCTTGATGAAACTCCAGGTGAGCCTATTGAAACAGTGTTTGTTTCCTCTGATGAACACAAAGTAAGCAACAAAAATTCAAGTGAATATATGAAAGCAATTACACCACAAAATTTCTTGAAATCTGATCTGGATGAATTATATACTTCGCTTGAAGTAGATAAATCTCTTGAAATTTTTTCTTGTGAATGTGGTGTTTGTAATGTTTGTCATGAGATCAGTGCAGCCATTTTAGGTGAGGACATTTTGATGCCGACAACCACTTGTGCAGAAATTCCAACAAATTCAATAACTCTTGAAGTTGACACAAAAAGTGTGGATGTTAGCCAGAAGCAACCATTCTCTATAGCAAAAAGATTGTTGGTGGAACCTGTGATTAAGCCACGCAACAAGCATTTGTCCTTCTCCATCTGTGCACCTCTTCCACATGTTTTATCTGACTCACAAACTAAATGTGGATTCTCTAATTTTCATACTTTTGCTAGTGCAGGTTTACCATATATGCTGACTATTCCTCCTAAGCCACCAGATTTTTTGTTGATATCCAGGTTCACTTGCTATTTGCTTTTTCCTGTTTCGTGTATTCGTAGTCTGGAAAGACCTCCAGCAAAACCACCAGACATGGAAGCTGCAACTGCTACACCTTAACCCCTCGGGTGTGTTCCTTCCTTTTTCTCACTTTATGTTTATTGCTACATTGCGGACAATGTCTGATTTAAGTGTGGGGGGAACATTTTACATTTAGTTGTTTTTAATTTAGTTTTGCTTTCAAAATAAAAAAAAAATAAAAAAATACAAAATACAAATAAAAAAATAGTTTTTGGCATGCATGCAACTGTTATGAGTAGTTTCATTGTTCTAGGCCTAGAGTTGTATGTCATGATATGGATAACATTTTTGCTTTTGTGGTGTGATAAGGTGACTTGATACTAGATTGTGCATTACTTGTGATAGAACATGAAACCTTGTGAGATTTTGAGCCTCCAGCAGTTCGTTGTTTCTTGTGTGATTTCACTCATATTGTTAGTTACTTCTAGAACTTGACTTGACTCTTGAAGCACTTGTTCACATGCATGTATATGAAATGATCTAGGCATTTGTTTCTTTTATAAACTTCTTTTAGCCAAATAAGCCTACCCTGATAATTATCCCTTTGTTTAGCCCTTTGAGCCTTTTATTCCCATCCTTGGTTTTATAGCTCATTACAAGCCGAATAAGCCTTTGTTTTATCCATTCTTTGTATGTCCCAATCTTAGGGGATGAAGGAGCTTTGTGTTGAAATTCTAAATGCAAGTTTGCCATAAGTGTGGGGGTGATAGAAAATTTTGATCTGATGTAAAAAAGGGAAAGGTTCTTTATGTTGAGTTGTATGTAAATTTCATGTGTGTTATGATACTCATCTTTTATGTGAAAAAGAAAGAAAAGAAAAAAAAATAGGAAAAAGAAAGTGAAAAGAAAAAATTGAAAAAGGAAGAAAAGGAAGAAAAAAACAGAAAAAGAAAGAAGAAAAAAAAGTTGTATTGTGGGCAATGTTGGTCTGAAGATGTGTATGAAGTTGTCTTAGAGATGAGAAGATGTTATTTTGGGACCAATGTCTTTAGTTGAGTTAAAATATTTTGTTGAGTCCGTAACTTTGTGAGTTCAAATAGCCTCATGCTTAAGATTTAAATGAATTTCATGACTCTGCCTCTTTATCCTCTTTGATTTTATAACCTAGTTTCCCTTAGGTTTTTCCCACCTGTACCTTGGCCCCGTTACAACCTTAACAAAGACCTTTTGATCTTTGCGTGCATGTGCTTCTTTGTGTGGATGTCCTCTATCTTTCGGGACGAAAGAGGTTTGTCAAGCCTATGGAAGTGCTAACTTTGATGATGTGCTTTGAGTGTAAACACTGTCCCTGACACTCCAATATTTTTGAGTGATTGAGTGAATGAGTGCATTTTATACAAATAATCCGTGAGGTTCTATCATTTTTGAAGCACTTTTTAGTATATTAGCCACCTTGTTTACTGCACATGTTTTAAGATGTTGTTCATGATTGCTATGCTCCTTGAATCTTGGAATGTGCTGACTTCTTGTGACTTTGCATTATGCCTTGTTTTTCCTTCTATATTTTTGAAGTTTTTCTTTGAGTCTTTAATCTTAAATTTTGCTTAGGAGTGCAAAAGTTCAAGTGTGGGGGTATTTGATCAGTGCATTTTGATGCACATTCTTCTACTATTGTACTTAGGCATTTCTCTAGTTTGTTTTATTATTTTTACTATTTTATGGTGTTTTTAGATTTAAGTTTATTTTTGTTTTTATTTTATTTTCGTATTTATTTTCAGCACTAGTAGCTATTTAATACATGTTCGCTGTGCAGATCATAACTTGAGCTCCGGGTATCGGATTGAGGCGCGGGAATATGCGTTGGAAAGCAAAGAGACAGAGCTACAAGTTTAATGTTGAGTGAAAGAGCTGTTTCGGAATTCATCAGTCCTTAATAATTCGTGGAAAGTGGCAGACTTAATTCTACTTAGTGGAGACTTAATTTTGGCCTATGACCTTTGGATTTCATTTTTTCTCTTTACTTAAACTCAAAATCAGAATGTATACAAGGAGATATTATTCTCTGCAGAGCACTATTCACAACTTGAGAAAGACAATTCTCATGGAGAACTAATCTCAAGGCAATTTCTACCGATCATAGGTTCCATCATGCTTTGAGGTTATAATAATTTCAATCAAGTTTCTATTCCTTTCAATGTTGTTATGTGATTATTGTTTGCTTAATTCAATTATCATATAGTATTATTGATTCAATTTGATTGTTGTATGTTCCTATTTCGTGATCACATTAACGTAGCTTCTTCGTTATCGTGTTCGATTAATTCGCGTTTGCTTAATTCGCGAAGAGCTTAAAGTAAATCCGTTTGCTTAATTCGGATAATAGGAACTTACATCACATAAAACCACTTGCGCTTGTCAGTGAGTTTTATAATCGAATAGGAATAGATAGGAGATTGGAATCATAATCAGTGATAAGTCGGAACCGAGATCGGTGGATTAGCCGCTTCAGCTTATTTTATAATTATTTATTTTTAATCATCTTTCTCATTTGAAATCGAAAATCCCCCATAATTTACAGTTTTTCTTATTGATTCTAATATTGCTAATTCATCGTGAGTCCTTGTGAGACGATACTCGAGTGTTGCTTTCCTAGACTACATTTTTAAACTCGTTTTTGACCCGTGTGCGACAGCGGATCAAATCCAAAATTTTAGGTCCCAGAGCTCGCCCTGGCGAGTTGGTGAAAAATCTCATGAGAAAAGTTAGGGTTTTGGTTGGTTTATGTATTGATCAATAACATGTGGTTAGGGTGTAAGGTTTTGAAAAGAAAAGTTGTCTTTGAACCTTTGGGCGAAAGGGAAATGCGTTGTATGGTTTTGTTTTAGAAAAAAAAAAAATATAGTGCCTTTTCTGGCCTTTGAAAAAACGGGTTGTTACAGCAATTACCACCAAAACCATTTCATTCCAAACAAGTTGTCTTCTCTATAGAAGATTTTCCCACTTTACCAATATTCATCAGTCCGTGACTCAATGAATATGCCGAACCGTCTGCTCACATATAAATCTCTTTCCAATCACGACTTAAATAATACCATCCCAACCCCCGGTTGGTGATTACACTCCTCACAGTCTTGGCACCTGCCAAACTAAACCATCTACTTCTCTTGGACTTCCTTATCCAAATCTCCAATTCCCCATAATCGGTTCCTTATACGTTAACATTACTTCCAAAACGACCCTTAGATGAATCTCGCGTGCCTTAAACAAACGTTTATCCTCGTCGACGGCCATCGTCGGCGCACATCCTCTTTACAACGTATTCTCATTCTATTCCTGAACTCTCCTAAGTTCCTTTTTCTCTTACAATTAAATCCTCTCTTACTCAAAAGAGCTTGTCACCCTGACCATTCTTAATTATTCCCAACATCACCCTTTCTGTCGAGATACCTACTTCCAAAATAAATCTTAAGGTACTCATCACATCACTATTGTTCCACTGTCCATGTAGACCATATCCGCATTCCTTTACTTACTCAATACAGATTTCCATTATGCTACGTCTCTCTTCATTGTAACCACTACAATGAATCGAAGCTCTACCAGCTTCCACCAAACTTTGCCACTAGACAATTGCTTACCCTTTATTATTACCGCATACAACACATACCCCGCCATGACATCCATTCAGGTGGTGCTTTCGAATCCTTAATATACACGCACAATCATAATTTTCCAAATTATGTGGGAGGGAATTTCCATTCGCCAATCCTCCATTGACATAAGCCACATTCTCATGTGCTTCTCTCTTACTCATTCTCAACACGGCTTTCCAATGGCTAACATCCTCTGCGACTAATTTCATCGATCTACTAATTTGCAATTTTTCAGTTCAACAACAACCTAAAGTTGGTTCCCAAACCACCATGACACATAACTTATTGGTTCCAAACAACATCTTTAATTTTCCACACACAATCCAATTACGCTCGTTCCACATCAACTTGTTTCCAATCAAGCACACTCTTCTCCATTCGATTGGTCCTTCATCATCGTGACTATTCTAAAGTTATAAAGTCCGTTCCCTCCGGGGAATCAATTTCCAAATCTCAAGTTCCAGCTAATCTTGCTCTTACATCTAGTCACTCATCGTTTTCTTATTCACTTCTAACTTTTACTAACGATCATCTACTGTACTCTTCATAATCGAACGCTCCAATAAATTAATTCCTCAAGTTCCTATTAAGTATCTCTCTATGCATAGCTATCTCTAATCTTATCTTCGCCACGTCACTATATTTTACCTCCAAACACTTATCTCAAATCTTAATGCTTGGCCTATCAAGACAGCTACCAACGCACAACACTTCGCTATGATTTTATCCTTAGTACGTTCCATATCCAAATCAAACTCTTGAATCTAATCTTCTAGGACTCTAAAAACTCGTTGTACCATCCATTAAATCCTAATATACAATAAAAGTCCTTCCAACTATCAACTTTCATTGTCTTAGTATTCTTACTAACGAACTCTTTTTCTACTCAAACACGACATTCTTAGAAAATATCCAAAAATTCTCGTCCATAACTTGAATTTATTCAAAACTTGCCCACCTCAACTCTTATGGTATCATAAATTCAAGCTGCTACTTGGTCCTTCAACCATTTTGGTTGGTCAAAATTGTTAACTTAAACTCACACCCACACAGGATCTCTACTCAATCTTGACTAATCTTTTCGAACTACTCACTAAGTTTACTTTCTCTTATGGTTTACCTGCCAATAATTAATAATTCTAGCTTACACTACTAAAATTCTCAAGGTATTTCCATACTATACACCTCTAGCATCACCTATTAGCGATGTGTAAATCACTTTCTAAGGTTGAACTCCCCGTTCTTACCTGAAAATCACCCCAAAAATACCTTTATCCAACAGTCCATCACATATAGTTTTGTCTCACATTGACATCTATACTTACTATCTCTCGAACTATGTATAGATTGTCACATACCAAAGTGATACTTGGTCTCCTACCTTCAATCATCACGAGATTCATCCTTACAAATTTTAGTTTCGAATCTAATTCATCTCGCACACTTAAATTAAACCCTTAAGTTATCCACCATTCGCATAAAAGTCATCTAACACCACCAAGTTTTCTCAATCTTGACGCGCAATGCACTTTACTTCCAATATGAGTTGCCCCAATGATTATCCAATCATCGTAATAAAATCCAACTCACATCTCTGCATGCTCCATCCTTCTACAGTGGCTGCATCCTCTTGACAAACGAATGACTTCATCGAGTCTTGCCCTAACTCATCATACGGATATCCAATATCTTCTCCAAAAGGTCATCTCAATCCGATCCTTACTCGAAATCCTTTATCAGTACGACGCCCACTCGTCCATACTCGGCACATCCGAGTTACAACGACCAATGCTACTTCCCATTAATTATATTAATACCAAGAATCCCTTGTAGTTCTTATTCGCCTCAAGTCCATCCTCCTCAGACCACTCCGTCCAAGGGATTTCAAGACACTGGTCGACCAAATTCGACCAATGCTCGGGGGTTTCAACTATTCTACTTACCGAAGCATCACTCCCTAAAGTACTTCAGTAAGAAACAGACCAGTGTCTAAGCATATCCCATGCTAGACTCAAAACAACCAACCACATAACCCACAACACAACAAAAACTGATCGCTAGAACTAACACAACTCTAGCTATATACTGACTGAATTTGGACTAACAACTCTACGACCCACTTTCCCTTTGAAGATCTAAAGTCGGGCTCTGATACCACAATGTAACACCCAGATTTTCAAGGACCAAAAAGGGGCATTAATTTTTTTTTTTTTGACAAAACAGAGCGCGCATACAAATTGTGACGAGCCGGCATTAACCATACAAAAGGACTGAATATATATTAGTACAACCCAAGCATCGGCATAGTACTAATCATACATAAAGGTGCTTCAGAGAAGCAGAGTGTAATACCTGAATATTTACAACCCTACAGACAAAGGGTCTAACAACCACAAAAGTAAATATTCAGAATACAGTCATCCAAAAGAGCACGATGTACAACCACACCGGCGCAGAGTCTAATTCTAAACTATAGCTCCAGCACGAGCTCACTGAGGCCCTGAGCAGCCACCGCCCTCGCGACCTACAACATTCATCTGGGGTGGGAGGAGCCCGCAAATGAATAATGAAAGGGTCATCACAAAATAAACGTATATATATATATATATATATATATATATATATATATATATAACCGGTGCGAAAGATGTACACATAACAAATTTCCACATACACAAGGGAAAACTCTTTAACACAAAAGCAATTCCCACCAACGGGCTTATATATATAATGCACTCATAGCCTACCAATGCAGACTCTACATGATCGTAACATTAATCACTGGCTGCCACATGTATGAAATTCCGGAATTTGACCTCTCCGCAGAGAGTTGTAGGTCCAACCCCTACTAAACCCCGTAGGGCAGGTGAAGCCACACAGACTATAACACCAAGGTGAAGCCACACAGACTCTAACACCAACTCAATAAAATCCCGCAGGATTAGGTGAAGCCACACAGACTCTAACACCCGGTGCTTAGGTGAAGCCACACAGACTCTAACACCCGTACACGCAACTATGAAATGCATGAGCATATTTTATATTTCAGCATATATAGGGCAGTCACTCAGACAAATCCCTGGTGAAGTCACACAGACACACACCCGTGTAGTCTCCACTGACATACACGTTCCATACATGCTCATGCAACAATCAATATACATACACATATGTAATCATCCCCATATACCAATACATATATTCGCAAATCATATGTAAAGCATACACATGTAATTTAAACACATTCTCGTCTCGAGAATACATCACACATACATGTCAAGCACTCAAAACACACCACAAACAAAGCATACACACATGCTATCAATGGGAATAATACAAAAAGAAAGGTGCCCTTACCTCAGCAAGCATTCCAACACGCACAACTTACATTACGCGAGCAATAACCGTCCCTCTCGACGAAAACTCCAATTCGGCTAATCCTCTTAACCTTTTACAAAACATAACTTATCTAAGTTAATACCACATTCTAATTGGTTACTTAAATAAGTCCTAGATCGGCTACTAATGGATCAAGACCTATGGTTGTTCCCTCACAACTACTAGGCTCAAATCCACTATTCACGCTACCTAAAATTTAAGCAGCGTAATGTCAATAAAATACTCTCACTGTATTCTATCGCAACGAAACCGAAACCCAAAATTCTACAGAGGTTTAAGGTACTTTCTAACACTCTCGGATAGTGATTACGAGACCTCCCTATATTGATAAAAAATTCATGAAGTTTAATGCACTATTTTTCGCCATACGAAAATATTTTCGTTTCAACACAATTTATGAAACACTTTGATTCCTAACTCCAAGGCAATCAATTACACATAATAAAACCATTTGAAATCAACATCCAAACTCTTCAAAAATATTCCGAAGAAAATAAAAGTTTTCTTGCGTCGCAAGTTACAAGTTTTCTTTCCAACTAAAACTCTATAATCATCCTTTTAAAAAAACTATGATCATTCACCAATATCATGATCATTTTCTTATCATTGTGGACTTAGGAAATTTTGAAATTCTTTCCCCATTTTCCTAAATTGGCCACGGCCAAAAATATTGAAACCACATAATCACTCAAAATTTTTCAATTCTAAAAGCTTGGTAATATCCTATAATACCCCAAAATCATTTTCCCTAACAGTCCAAATCATTTTTAATCAAATTACAATTTTTGACGATTTCGAATTGATTTTCCTTAAGACAAATTCAACAAATTTTCTTCCCTAAACAAACCATACTCAATCATTCCTTTAAAACCATGATCATGCCTATACAATTGTCTTAGAACAATTTTGAAAATCAAAACAAAATTTCCCTAAAACATGTTCATCAAACTACTCAAAAACACCAAATAAATTATTTTCTTATTTTTCAAAACAAAGTTCATAATCCAACATCCATTTTGCCACAAAGCTCAAAACTAACATCAAAAATCAAATCACATATCAATTACTCATGGTTATGCTCTTTTAAATTTTTTTCTTAAAACCTTAACATAAAAATTTGTGAAAACTTTAAATCAACCATGGAAATCAACACTACTTAGCTTAATCACACTAGTTTATCACTCATGAACAACTTCTATGAAACAAAAACCAATTAAAACCAAGTTTCTAAGAATTTTTCTCAAGAACACAAACAACAAAACTCTAAACTCTAGGAGCTTGAACCAACAAAAAGAAAGGAAAAGGTTTGTTACCTCAAGAGGAGATGATTTCCTTTCCAACTCTATGATCCAACACACTAAAAATCCAAGCTTTTGGTGAAGAAATGAAGAATTTATGATGAAGAACACAAGGGTGGGAAATGCCACGGCAAAGGGAGAGAGAAGAGAGAGTTGTGCAATTTTTTTCTAAGTCCACAAAGTGATCCAAAAGTCTTACTAAATTATGGTCTTGTTGCATATCCACCATTGGATCAAATAGTGCCTAAAAGCCAAGATCAAATCCTAGCCCTTGGATCAACCCAATCTTATCCACTTTAGATATTTTCTTTCTCATGAGAAACTCACGCCTCACAGACGAGTCGCGCCTCGCTAACGGACGGAAATCACAAAAATATCAAATCTACCAAATAAACGTCCGTCGTAAACCGTTTTCAAATATTATCGCTAAATCTTTTTCCCGACTGTAATTTTCTTCCTCACCCTCGAAAATGATTCTCAGGACATATCCTAACTCGCGCAGATATATAAAACCTCCATCTAAATTTCTACGGAATTCAGAAGCCGTAAAATTTTTCATCAGCGGGTAAAATTCCTACTCGTTTTTCCATAAGCGAGAATAATCCAAAACTCGTTATTCTGACTACACATAAACCCTCTTATACTCAAAAGAAGACTACGACCCAAAAGTCTGTGCCTTTCCAGCGCACGAGCACAAAACAGGCTCCATTTCAGCAAACAGCCGTTATGGCGACAATACTCACAAAACCACTTAACAAAAACCCTAATATTCTTAGTCATTACTTATTTTATTCACACAAAAGGTACAGTGGAATTACGGGTCTTACATAAGATGTATCGTATGCTCATGCATTCATAGTTGTGGTTAGAAGACCACTAGGTGCGATTAGAAGATCCACCTTAATCCTGCGGGATTTGATTGAGTACAATACGTGATTAGAAGATCACGGGGTGCGATTAGAAGATCCACCCTAATCCTTCGGTTAGAAGATCGTCGAGATTGTCTTGATTTTAAGTGATTAGAAGATCACGACTCTCCGCGGAGATGTTAAATTCCGGAATTCATGCATGTGGCAGCCAATGATTGGTGTCACGCTCATTGTAGAGTCTGCATTGATAGGCTATGTGCGCATTTGGATGATGATGCTTGTTGAGAAGGAAAAGCTAAATGTTTATTTGCTTTCCATATTTTGGTATATGCGTATTTGGTATATGTGTATTTGGTATGTATGTTTTGTATATGTATACGTGTGGTGACCCTTACAATGAATATTGCGGGCTCCTCCCACCCAAGACGATGGACCCTTACATGTTGCCGTGGGTCGTGAGGACGACGGTGAGTTCGTGGGATTTCAGTGATCGAGGAGTTGTACTTCTTAAGTTAGGCTGTGCGCCGGTGTGGTTTGTACACCGTGCTCTTTTGTTAGGCATAGAATCTGACTCTTTTGGATGACTGTATTCTGAATATTTACTTTTGTAGTTGTTAGACCCTTTATCTTTGGGGTTGTAAATATTCAGGTATTACACTTCGCTTCTCTGAAGCACTATTATGTATATATAGTCCTCTTGTATGTTTAACGCCGGCTCTCACAGTTTGTATGCGTGCTCTGTTTTGTTTTAAAAAAAAAAACTTAATGCCCCTTTTTAGTCTTTAAAAATCGGGGTGTTACAGAATCCAAATTTTTATCTTAAAAAATCATCCAGGAGCGTAGAAGGCAACAAATCTCACCACCTCATTTGCGCATAAGCATGACCAACACTAGCAAACTTATCGGCATAAGTATTACCTTTGCGGTCACACAATCAAGATGCAAGATGCAAACAATTCGACCAACAATTCCGTTAATTCTAAAACACCATATTTATATTATCAAAAGCCCGAAGGACAGTTACAGAATCACAGTCCAACATAGAAAAAATCACTCTCCACCATATTTATAATTAAGATTATTCATGAGAAAACATGAATATTAAGAAAACATGAGAGAGAAAAAAGAAAAGATTATTCATTTTCATCTTTAGCATATACATTTTATTTTTGGTACAAAACATACACAATATTAAATTATATGTTGAATTATTCTCAACATCCTTTAACTTAATTAATTTTTAGTAACTTTTAAGTCATTAGTTTCATTCTTTTTTTAATTTGATCATCTTCTTAAGTGTTAACTTTTTTACATTAAAATTGTCGGAAAAAAACTTTTTTACATTTAAAAATTCATAAATTTAGAAAAGCAATAAAAATATGCGGATCTTCATGCAAAATCATAAGCCTTCATAAAAAAAAAACTTGAAAACTCAAAGAGCTTATCTTCATTGAAATGCACATTTTCATTTAATCTAAAACTGAAATCTTTAAATAAACTCACATCTTCAAAGTAACATAAATTATTATGAGTCCAATTAGTTTGAACATTTAGGATAATATGAACCATGAAGATAAAATGTGATGAGTTCCTCTTTTTGCGCCTCCCACTATTTCTCACGTGTTCCCTGAAATTAAAAAAAAAACCCCTCGCTACCTAGGGTGTGAACAGGATTCCCATCTTGGATAGCAAGTATTAGAAAAATGTGACCGTTGAGTCACCCTCAATCTACACTCACCCTCTATGGAGGATTTTAAAAAAGAAAAAAAAACCGATTTCAAATGTATTATCATGAAATGGCTGGTGTTCGTTCATCCTAGGAACACCAATCTCTCTCTCTCTCTCTCTCTCTCTCTCTCTCTCTATCTCTCTTGAGGCTTGTAACACTCCGTTTTATTCTAAATTATTAATTTATTCGAATATAATTAAATATGACGTGTTTATGTAATATTTAAGTCATTAAATGGGATATAGGCAGTGAATTAGTGAGAAAAAAATCATAAATAGAATTAAAGTAGAATTTTAATTGGTTTTAGTAATTTAATTAAGAATGTAAATAAGAGAAAATGGCGTTGACAAAAAATTAGAGTTTTTAAAGGGATTAAAGAACTGGGGGTATTAGAGTAAGTGTTGGGTTGTATGATAGTTATTTAGTAGAATGAGCACAATTAAGTGTGTATTAGAACAGAAAGGAAATTAGGGAAAGAGGGAGACACAGAGAAACTTTCAGAAAAAGAAAATAAGGGTTTCAAAGGAGGAAACTAGGAAAGCAAAAAGAAGAGGATTGCGTAACCAATTTTCAAAGAAAACTTTGTCTGCAAATCAAAGTAAGGAGGTGGGTTTGTTAATTATAAGGGTGTTTAAGCATAAGGATAGAGAGGAGTTCTTACCCTCATTTATTTTCCTTTTATTTTCCTCTTGTCCTTTATTGGTTATGTAATTTAAATCTATTGTATGTTGAAATTTGTGTGAATTATTTGTTTTATTCTGCAATTGATATGGATGATGTTGTTATTTGAAGTTGATGAAGATAATGATGAATTCATGAGAGTTAATAATATTAATTGTACAACTATGTGTATTTGATGAATTTTAACCGTGTATATTGATTTCTATAATTATGGGGCCATATGAGATTGAAATCGGAGTTTTTAGGGCACTTAAATGGAAGAATCGCATTTTGCGATTTCGTTTCTGGGTTCTCTCGATTAGTGAAGCCTCCTAGGTTGGGAATCATAGGATTTGGGATGAATACTCGCCCAAGGAGGATGAGTGCTCGCCTGGTGATGACAGGAATTTCTATGGTATTTTTAGTATTAGTATTAGTAGTAAAATGACCAAGACAGGCCCAAATACGAAGGAAAACCTACAAAAGCAGGAAAAAGCATCAAGACAAGGTCCAAGATGCTAAAAGACAAGAAAAAGCCCAAAAAGTGAAGAAATTGAGCATTCCATCGCAGCACGATAACTTCCATCGTGCCACGATGGAAGCTGCTTGCTCGCCAAGAAAACAAAAGAATAAAGCTGAAGAAAATCTGTCCATCGCAGCACGATATAGCACATCGCAGCACGATGACTTAACTTGGCGCCCAAGCTGATGAAATGCACAGGATCAGTTATAAAATTGAACTGAATCTTCACATCGCAGTACGATGGCTTCATCGTGGTGCGATGCCTTGCTGAGGCCCATTACGAAAACTATAAATAGAGCCTTCCATTCATTGTTTTATTCATTCAGAAATAGTAGAACACTCTCTACTATAAGGAGAGGTTCAGAGGAGCTCTATTGGGCATAGTTTTCTCCCCTTACTGGAAAACTAACTCAGCAATGTATGTTTTCTTTAGGCTTTTATGTTTAGGTTATAATTTCTTTATTGTAATTTAAATATGTAGTCTTTTGTAATAGATGCATTGATGAATAGGTGTGAACTGAGCACTTAGATGATGAATAGCCCGATATTAGGATCTAGAGGTTAATTGGTGAAGATAATAATGCATGTTTATAAACAACTCACTTAGTAATTAGGGTATGTGACACATCGAGGTTAGGCTCTCGTAGGTACCTTAGTTATGAACGTAGGGAAACTTTAATAGACATAGTGTAACAGTAAGGTGTTACTACAACAAGGAAAAGTCACTGCCGAACATTAATCTGAATAACTATGTTATACACCGGTCATGCCAAATATGAAGAAGGGAGGGAGTCCAACCACCACACCTATCCTCTATATTTCTTGAATCTAAATTTATACATTCTGTCATTTATTTTATCGCAAGCATTACGCTGCTTTTTATAAAACCTTTTTTCCAAAAACCCAAAGCGAATGCAAACTATCCAAACTTAAATAACGCTAGTGAAGCTTCGGCACGATCCATGTGGATACGAACTCATTCTAGACACATAGAGTGTGAATTATTACTCGACGACAGACTGGTGCACTTGCCAGGCCGTAGTCAAGTTTTTGGCGCCGTTGCCGGGGATTGTGTTTACAAAGCATTACTAGGTTTATTTAAGTTTGTCAAAAAAAATTCAAAAATACAAAAAAATTAAAAAAATCAAAAAATCTTGTTGATGATTGTGGATTTTGATCTGTGAAAATTCTGGCTAAGGATAAGTCTTGGTATTTAAGCGATCCGTTGTGATCCACCTCACTTACCTGGGAATTTTGATAGTGACAAAGACACATGAGACAAACCAAAAATAGTTTCACAAAAAAATATTTATCCAGTGCTACTGAGGTATTTGTTTAAAGTGCATGCAGACAGGTACTAAAGCGCTAAGGATTACAAGGGCTGGCAACAGCAAAAATTAAAGTCAGCATTCTCACAGGAAAACTCTCAAAATGATGAGAGATTGAGCAAATTGAGAAAGAGAAGCTGCAACAAAAAGTCAATGGTCAGTAGGATCATTTGACTAAAGCTTCCACAGGAAGCAAGAGAAGAAAGGGCTGTTACAGGAATGGTTCGGAGACACGGGAACCTTTGAAAGATGACGAGAGAATAGAGAAAGGCCATCAGGGATGAACTACTACAATCAGGAAAACCAGTCTGCAAAGTCACCTCAGAGAACAACTTCTTCCTTGAAGAAAGAATCAAAAAAAGAGAGACATGCACGAATATAAGTTTGGGGTGAAATCACTGCATTCTATGAAACTGCACCGGTAAATTAGTCGCCAACCGGATAGTTGAGGATATGGTGAAACAGACCTGGTCCTTCCTGACAGTAATTAATGAAAAAGGAAGATGGTCAGTGCTTCAAGCTGGAACAAAGAAGCACAATAGAGAGACATGCGAACCTATCCTCTGTAATGGAGGAAATGCCTCAAGCTAATGAGAGGCTAAACAAGCGCTGCTTGGGAGGCAACCCAAGGTACAATTTATTGCTTTATTTTAATTTTCCGCATTTTTAAATTTTTTAATTTTAATTTTTAGAAAAATAAAAGTACCACATTTTTTAGAGAAAGACCTAGAAAAATAATTTTTGAGAAAAAAGTTGAAAAATCAAATTTTTACAAAAATCAGGCAGTCCATCGCAGCACGATGCATCCCATCGTGCTACGATGAACAACGTTCAATTTTTCAAAAACAACGGTATTCCATCGCAGTACGATGTATCGTATCGTGCTGCGATGTGAACGGCAAAATTTTTCAAATCCAACAACAAACCATCGCAGTACGATACGATCCCATCGTGCTGCGATGAGTGAGCGTTGCCTATAAATACAAGCATGAAAATTCACTTTTTACATCAAAATTTCACGGCGTTACTCTGCTCAAATTTCCCTAGAAACTTACCTTCATCCAAAACTCAAAACAAACTCCAAAAACCATATTTTTCTTCTTCTTCTTCTTCTACACTTTCTAAACCTTCCACCAACCAAATTTCCCAACAAAAAACCAAACTTTTTCTTAAAAATCAAACCTTTATCATTATCATGATACCAAAGAGATCCAGAACATCAGGGTCCGCTTCACAGTCTGCCCCTCCTCGCTTTCTGAGTAGTATCACTAAGAGGCAGCATGGTATCATTGGGGAGAAGGGGCTGGTCCAGGAAGCTAGTATTGAGATCCCTGCTTTCGACGCACTTCCACGCGTTCGGGAGATTCTTTTGGGATACGGATGGGTGCCCTTCAACAACATGTTGGGGGAGTGCAACAAGACCATCGTGGAGGAGTTTTATGCCAATACTATGGCATTTGGCACTGGAGATTACAGGTCCTATGTCCGGGGGGTTCATGTCAGCTTCTCCCCGGACACAATTGATTCCACTTTCGGATTCCGCCCTGAGGGTCAGTGCGGGGTCCAGATGAGGCGTGCTTCCTGGAGAGAGGGAGCTATTACCGATGCCGAGTACGACCAGATCCGGGAAGCCCTGGCTATGCCAGGCAAGGATTGGCGTTACTCGAGACAGGGGGCGCGGCAGAGACTGCAAGCTACGGAGATGTTGCCTCTGGCAAAGTTGTGGGCCAAATGGTGGACCCACAACTTTGAGGCATGCTCCAACCAGACGGAGATCATCACTTCTAGGTGCTTGGGAATCTACAACATTCCGATGGGGGAGCCCATCCAGGTTGGCAGTGTGATTGCGCACAGTATCAAGCGCATGATCACATCTTCTGATGCCACCATTGGCCACCCTTTTGTCATCTCTCACCTTTGTTCCCTAGCTGGGGTACCAGAGGAGGATGATGACGAGATCATTGGGCCAGAGATTCCTCTCCCGAGCCCAGCGGGATTTTGAGAGAGCCCAGCAGCAGCAGCCACAACAGCCACCACCACAGCAGCAGGTACACCAGCCGCCACCTCAGCAGCACCAGTTCTCAGAGTATGAGCTGGGGATGGCGGCCACACAATATGACATCTATGTCCGGATGGACTGGGGGTTACCCTGGTACTCTCCCCACATGATGGATGCTGTTCAGAGTTACAGAGCACAACACCCTCTGCCTTTCTACCGCCAGCAGTATCCGGAGCAGCCGGATTTGACAGGGCGCTTCAACAGGCAGACCCAGAACATGCTGCAGCATCTGCCGCAGGTTCAGGACAGATGGGATCAGGCAGGTGCTGAGGAGTTGGCAGACGAGCTGGAGACTGAGCTTGCCAGTGATGACGAGGGCGGACACTAGAGCCGCAGTTATTTTTAGTTTTTCTCTTCATGTACTGTTTATTTTATGTACTTTTTATTTTTAACTATTGTACTTTGAATTTCCTGTTTAATCATTTTCATCTATTTACCCCTTATTCAAACTTACAAAAAAATTAAATAACTGTTTGCTGTTTATTATCTAGTGCATGATAAACTGTTATAGGTAAGATTGCGGCGAAGTAAGTTATGAATGTTGATGAGCCGAATTTCACGCCTTCATACAGAAAACCAAAGGTGATTGCGCCGAAGTGCGAAGTTCGGGAGACAGAGAGACGAGTGATGAAGCTGGTGTCTGTGAGACAAGTGTTCAACTTTCAGATACCTAAGCCATGTGAGGATTTGAGCCAAATATTTCCAAACGGTATTACCACTTTCTTTCGAATTACTATGAGAGTACCGTGCACTTGTTTATTTTCTAGAACTTGCTCTAATTCTCTGCTGACTGGTTAATTTGATATTATATGCATTGAGGCAATTGTTTGTTATAACCCAGAGCCTTTTCAAGCCACCCTTATTATAATTACATCCTTTGCTAGCCAATTTTGAGCCGTAAAAAAAAATAATTATCCCTATAGACCAGAAAAACAATGAAATTACCCTCTTTGGAGGTAAGGTAATAGTTCTCAAAGTCTTGGCAACAAAATAAGTTTGGGGTTGCTCATGGAACTAGCAACGTTTAAGTTTGGGATGGGTATACGGAGAACTATCACTATCAAAAAGAAAAGAAAAAAAATGAAGACACAGTGATAGAAAAGATCAAAAATTCCCTAAAAAAAATAGTCTATTAAAAAAAATGAATGAAAAAGAAAAAAGAAAGAGCCAAAGGGCAAAAGAAAGAGCCAAAGTGCAAAAATAGTGATAGAAAAGAATCATACAAAGACACATCCGGTTCTTAATCTCCGATACCAACACAAAAAAGGCACCCTAAGGAACAAAGGTTGCGTACACAAAAAGGAACCAAAGTAGAACTTAACTCCAATGTTTAGCCTACTATTCCCAAAAATGTCCTACCTTGACCTAAGCCACGTTATAACCCTGAAAAGACCTCCAAAAATGCATGTATATTAAATTTTGACTGGTTGCTTAGAGTTCTTGCAAGCCTATGGTAAAATGGCAGGTTGTACGATGATTGAGAGATAACCCTTTCAATTATGAGCGAAAAACACAAATGTGAGAGAGAGAAAAAGTTGAACATGGACTCTTGCGAGCATTTGTCCGATTTGCTACTATTGACGTCTCCTGAGCCTAGCGGGACTTAGCATGATCGCTGCGGTAAGAAATCAGCGGTACCATTGCTGAAATACAAGCAAGGTTGTGAAATTCCTATCATCTTTATTTATCTCTTATTTCTCTAACGATCTTGTCTGACAGCATGTTACTTGAGGACAAGCAACAGTTTAAGTTTGGGGTTGTGATGACAGGAATTTCTATGGTATTTTTAGTATTAGTAGTAAAATGACCAAGACATGCCCAAATACGAAGGAAAACCTACAAAAGCAGGAAAAAGCATCAAGACAAGGTCCAAGATGCTAAAAGACAAGAAAAAGCCCAAAAAGTGAAGAAATTGAGCATTCCATCGCAGCACGATAATTTCCATCGTGCCACGATGGAAGCTGCTTGCTCGCCAAGAAAACAGAAGAATAAATCTGAAGAAAATCTGTTAATCGCAGCACGATATAGCACATCGCAGCACGATGACTTAACTTGGCGCCCAAGCTGATGAAATGCAAAGGATCAGTTATAAAATTGAACTGAATCTTCACATCGCAGTACGATGGCTTCATCGTGGTGCGATGTCTTGCCGAGGCCCATTACGAAAACTATAAATAGAGCCTCCCATTCATTGTTTTATTCATTCAGAAATAGTAGAACACTCTCTACTATAAGGAGAGGTTCAGAGGAGCTCTATTGGGCATAGTTTTCTCCCCTTACGGGAAAACTAACTCAGCAAGGTATGTTTTCTTTAGGCTTTTATGTTTAGGTTATAATTTCTTTAATGTAATTTAAATATGTAGTCTTTTGTAATAGATGCCTTAGGTTGTGGTGGAGAAGATGAACTCCCCAATGAATATTTGGAGTCTGTGACTGAGTCTAAGTTATAATAAATGATATTTAAGTATTATGTTTGTTATTTACTTTCATGCACTTTAATAACGTTTCTCGTAATCTGGCCGGATAAGCGGGAGCGCCCATAGAATTGATATTAGGTTTTTAACTTAATATGGTTCGGAACTATTAGTAAATAATGCTAGGTGTATAGAGACGGTAACATCCGGAATTAGTCGTGAATGAGCGGTAAGAGGAGGAATCATGAACTAGGTGTGAACTGAGCACTTAGATGATGAATAGCCCGATACTAGGATCTAGAGGTTAATTGGTGAAGATAATAATGCATGTTTATAAACAACTCACTTAGTAATTAGGTTATGTGACACATCGAGGTTAGGCTCTCGTAGGTACCTTAGTTATGAACGTAGGGAAACTTTAATAGACATAGTGTAACAGTAAGGTGTTACTACAACAAGGAAAAGTCACCGCCGAACATTAATCTGAATAACTATGTTATACACCGGTCATGCCAAATATGAAGAAGGGAGGGAGTCCAACCACCACACCTATCCTCTATATTTCTTGAATCTATATTTATACATTCTGTCATTTATTTTATCGCAAGCATTACGCTGCTTTTTATAAAACCTTTTTCCAAAAACCCAAAGTGAATGCAAACTATCCAAACTTAAATAACGCTAGTGAAGCTTCGACACGATCCATGTGGATACGAACTCATTCTAGACACCTAGAGTGTGAATTATTACTCGATAACAGACTAGTGCACTTGTCAGGCCGTAGTCACCTGGCGAGCCTTGACTTTTCCAGAAAACTTTTCTTCTGCCAGAGCTCGCCTAGAGCTCGCTAAGCGAGCAAGACGGTGCATAACTCGTTGTTTATTCAATTTTATTTGTGTATTCCGGCTCTGATGATTTAGGATGTTATTATGACATTTACCTATTGTTGTTTTGGTGTTTAAGGTGAGACATTGATTTGTTTAATTACTCTTAACCATGATATTAAGACTATACTGAGTTAAATGTTGTCGATATGTTGTTGTTGTTGTATTGCATTCATGCATAATGATGAGTCCTATGTTGTTGTTATGTTGTTTTTATGTTGAGTTGGATTGTTCATTAACATACTTCTGACATCCAAAAACATTGGGACCACATGGATTTAGAGTCTAAGGATTGAATACATTGCAAACACAATTATATATGTGTACGATTTGTTGAGTATGAACAGTTTGTTTCGTTGTATATGTCATGGTGCTATAATTTATAGTTGATAAATTGTCGTTAATATTACTATCCTTGTTGTTCACACAGCGTTACTTAAATGAATGTATTATCATCCCTGTTTGTTTTGTTGTGTTTATGGTGTCTGTACTCTTGTGGTACAGATGCTCAGGTTGAGGCGCATTAGCTACCGTGAGTTGGAAGATGGCGTTGGAGCCTTCTTCGATTATTTACCGCTTTCTGAATAATTTAATTCTTCGAGTTGCTCTGGTAGTATAACAATATGATGGGTGAACTTTCTCTAAGTTCTATCTTGTTCGCTTTTGTTTTTGGATTATAGATGATATGTTACTTTCATGAAGTTGTTATTTGAGGAGAAAATTTAAGTTACCATTTATGTTAGGTATAGTATCTTTTATAAATATATAGTCGGGGTGTTAGCGTGTTCCAGTAATCACCCTCAAATTGTTTGTATTTTTATGCCAATAGAAATGATATTACATTTGAAATCAGACTGTCTGTACGTCAAACCAGTTCGTTGTGGGAAAAATACCGTGTGAAAAAATGCTGAAAATTGGCCCACTAGATATGTTCATTGGATGGCTAACTATTGAAATTCCGGTAGCAAGTCACAGATGTGAAGCACGATGTGGAGCACGTTAGGGTTATAATATACGACGTGGTACCTGATGTGCTAACGTCATGGACATACAATAACTTGATGAACAAGGTAAATAAAGTGGAGAAAGTAAAGAAACAGAATGAGTTTGTTAACCCAGTTCAGCGCTAACAGCAACCTACGTCTGGGGGATACCAATCTAGGGAGGAATCCACTATGATAGTTTTAATTCAAAGCCCTAAACCCCGTTTACAACTTATCACTTAAACACTACCCGTGCTAATTCTACTTAGAAACTCCTAAGTATGAGAACCTCTGCTCACTCCCCCTCAACCTCACAATCAGTAAGGATTTTAACACTCAATAACAAACTCAATGATGGAGACGCACTCCTAACCTAAAGAACCAATTCGTGCTTCAAAGCTTTGAGTGATTCACAATATCTCTATGCTTAAAAGCTTAAGAGCGACACACAGTCCTATTCTTGTTTCAAACTAGAACCAAGAAAAGGAACACAATTAAAAGAAAGACTAAAACCTAAAGACTCGATTTGTAAACGATAGCTTTCGTCAATAATTAACAAGTCTTCTGTCTTCCTTTATATAGAACGAGCTCCATGGGCTTGGATCTTCAGTCTTTGGCAATTGGCCATCGTAGATTCACTTGAGATAAAAAAGATTTGAAAACAATATTTGTTTTTTAAATCTTTTTAACAAACTGGCCATCTTTAAATATTTATGAATCTTTTTGAATCTTTCAGGTCGTTCCTTGGCGCGCAAGCTAGCGTGAACATGTTTCTCTCAAAACAAATATTTTTAAAAGATCGCACGCAAAACAACAGAAAGCGCGTTATTTTAGGGCGTTCAGGTCCCAGATATGGGCACATCAGACTCCACATATGGACCATACGCTTATTTTAGTAAATGAAGCCAACACCCTTTTTTTTAAAAAAAAATCTAACAGGTTGAAAAACCTAACAATCTGAAGGAAAATTGTGTTATTTTAAGCAGCGGAATTCAAAAAAATTTCGTTAGTTTGATCCTTACGAATTGGGCATGATATGTGTTTTAGGGTTTTAACCTCTTGAAGGGAAGAACCTTTGAATCACGATCTCTTGTAGGGAAGAACCTTTGAATCACGAACAAGACGATCACGAGCGTTGATGAAGATCACCGACGCCTCTAACTAGTCCACACGGACAGTCACCTTCAATAGAGTGCTAGCCCTTTATGTTTGAAGGCTATGCAAGAATATTGAGAGAGAGAGAGAGAATTATTTTAGGATTTTCAATTCTAAAATATTCTTGTGCTTTTTGTTGTGTATTGAGCAATGACAAGAGGTCTCTATTTATAGATATTTCTTGTCTTGTGCATCAAGACAACTCTTGTCTTGTGCACCAAGATATCTCTTATTGGGCAAAGCCCAACAAGAAACAAAACTAGGGCGCGCGCCCCCCATGAGTGGTAGTACTCATGTGCGCGCCCTCCCACCATAACCTATGGTGTTCTTGCTCGTTTAAATTACCGTGATACCCTTATCACATTGCACATACACCGTACCTTACGGTGTTCCTTAATTATCTCAATATTAGACTGTCCTTATGTGTGTGACCCTTGTAGGTTTCCATAACGTTGACAATTATATTAAATCCTTTATTTAATATAATAAACAATGAGCGGTATCTAGCAACACATCATTGCTACCCAAGTTATGAGAAATTAACATGTGATCATAACATAACCTTTAGTGATAATATATGCGTGTATAATTACCCCTTTGCCCTTTATGTCTATATTGAACACAAAGCATACTTGGTGTCATCTTTGTCCAGTTCAACAATTTTCTCCTTATTTCTCATCTTTGTCTATATTGAACACAAAGTATAATTACCCCTTATTTCTCATTCAATTCAACAATTTTCCGATAGATATAATAATTTTGACCATATCTATCCACTAAAATTGATTTGATTGAACCTATGACCAACTCTTTGGTCTATTGAGAAATTCTATCATACTTTGTCGTTCTTTCAAAAGAACTCGTTTTAAATGATTTCATCATTTCTTTTAAAAGTATGAAATATTCTATATCTAGATGTCAACTTGATGCTTCTGACAAGCATCTTTTTCCAATCTAGTTTATAGTAGGTACTTTTATAGAGTATAGTTCAATAGCTTATAGTTCTTCTTGCGTTTGAGAACAATTCTCAATTTGTGTACCAATTCAGAAACTCTTTTCTGAGATTCTTGTCCTTCATAAGGACAATATAATTTATATTGTATAAAGTTTTAATTACAAAGATATGTAAGATATTTGTATAATTTTTAATAAGGACTTTTATTAAAATGCTTCCACTATTTTATTCAAAACAAATGACCCTCACCATTTGATTCGGAAAATTCCGTTGGAAGATTTTCTAGTGGGTCAAGATCCATATTTCACTTTGTCTTAAGTCCGCGGTGGGCGGATTACACAAGACTTAGTTATATAGGTAGGAACTCCTTCCAATTGTATCTCATACAATTCTTGAATATATCAATTGGGTGAATAACTCCTTATTCTAATTCATCTTATGAATTATTCCCAACCATTGCTTCTTAAACTCATATAATCTCATTATATTTGTTAAGTTAAGTTTGACCCTTACTTTAGAAGTTGGATATTACAATTATCCCATCGCACCTTACCAATATAGAGTATGCACTTCGCGGTGGGCGAACCTACATAGTTCGATACTAGTCTTGATGAGTTCTAAAGCTTGGAAAGCGTAAACTTAATATTCACATATTTTATTATTAAAGAGAATGCACTCCGCGGTGGGCGAACCTACATTTTCTTTATTAATCTCTTATGTGTCTTTTGAAGGATATTTAATTGTTTGATCTCACCGGCTTGTTTAACATATTAAACGCTCTCACATGCATCAACATACATACATACAATAATATAAAATGATATGGTTATGGCCTCCTAACGCAAGTGTCCTCTCAAGCCAATGAGAGAACCCTAAACTAGCCTAACGATGATCTACTTCTCCAAGCATCATCTTCATGGCTGTCCTCCTTTGTTCCTCTTGTAATTCTATTATAATGTTACATCAAAGAATACTCGTTTTACATACGAGGGAGTAAGATGAGAAAAGAAGTTACATCAAGAAATTCAGAGAGAGGCACGACACGCAGGCCATATTTAAAATCCCAAATTAAAACAAAAGAGTAAACTAAGGCCATAACCAATCATCACAAAAACACAATAATAAACACATATTTTATTATTATCAGATTAAGTCATGTAGATTAATAAAATTAAAATTTTGGCGAACGATCAAAAATTGGCTGCTGTCATCTGCGCCCAGCGCAGCCTGCCCTGCGCCTAGCGCAGGTCTGCAGCTGAAAACCAATTCTCATTCTGCCATCTGCGCCTAGCGCAGCATACCCTGCGCCTAGCGCAGGCACGTAAACAACCCTTGTTTTTCCGCGAATCCTAATGCAGCAATTTCGTGCCGTCAAAACCTTTCATGACCGAAATTCAATATGATTGATTAACATGTCATTGCTTCACCATACTAATGTCGGATTCCAAAGCAAATGAACATGACTCGCTTCAATATCAAATAACTTTCATAATATGTTTTAATGAACGAAATTATGAACGATGCATCAAATACACCGCCTTGCATCACGATCACTTATATCACATATAAGTCTTGATCATTCTTATTTGTATAAACTTATGACGATTAACATATCGCTGCTTCACCATACAATTGTCGGATTCCGAAGCCGTTTCAATGTCAATCATCAAATTTTACACAAATAGATGCCAAATTTTAATTACTCGATTTTAATATTAATTAGGTGTTTTAATCAAATTAAAACAAAATACATGAACTAAACAAACATCAGATCATGGATTCGTAAGTGGCTCTGATACCACCGAAGGAAAATTGCGTTATTTTAAGCAGCGGAATTCAAAAAAAATTCCTTAGTTTGATCCTTACGAATTGGGCATGATATGTGTTTTAGGGTTTTTACCTCTTGAAGGGAAGAACCTTTGAATCACGATCTCTTTTAGGGAAGAACCTTTGAATCACGAACAAGACGATCACGAGCATTGATGAAGATCACCGACGCCTCTAACTAGTCCACACGGACAGTCACCTTCAATAGAGTGCTAGCCCTTTATGTTTGAAGGCTATGCAAGAATATTAAGAGAGAGAGAGAGAGAATTATTTTAGGATTTTCAATTCTAAAATATTCTTGTGCTTTTTGTTGTGTATTGAGCAATGACAAGAGGTCTCTATTTATAGATATTTCTTGTCTTGTGCATCAAGACAACTCTTGTCTTGTGCACCAAGATATCTCTTATTGGGCAAAGCCCAACAAGAAACAAAACTAGGGCGCGCGCCCCCCATGAGTGGTAGTACTCATGTGCGCGCCCTCCCACCATAACCTATGGTGTTCTTGCTCGTTTAAATTACCGTGATACCCTTATCACATTGCACATACACCGTACCTTACGGTGTTCCTTAATTATCTCAATATTAGACTGTCCTTATGGCTGTGACCCTTGTAGGTTTCCATAACGTTGGCAATTATATTAAATCCCTAATTTAATATAATAAACAATGAGCGGTATCTAGCAACACATCATTGCCACCCAAGTTATGAGAAATTAACATGTGATCATAACATAACCTTTAGTGATAATATATGCGTGTATAATTACCCCTTTGCCCTTTATGTCTATATTGAACACAAAGCATACTTGGTGTCATCTTTGTCCAGTTCAATATTGGGCCCATGACATTTATCCTGTTATGCAGGATTGGCAAATTCCATCTAGGTCACTACTGTCCCTCAGCATGCTTTGTGAAGTACCCATCAACTGCCTTTATGGTTATCCTGTTACGGACAACGTTAGATCAGCAACAAAGTACTTGACTCCACATCTAGGGTACAAAGTGGTTTCAGGTCTAAGGGTGGTTTACACCATTATCACCATGAGAGTAACTTATGACACTTTGCATAACTTTGCATGTAGTACTGTCATAGCGGGTCAATCCGGTATAAATATTACTCCTAATATTTCTTATACCTATGTCAAGACTTGATAACTCCTTATCCCACGATCCATGAGATGCGATCATCAGTCTATCTTCATAATAGTCTTTATGCTTTAAGGTTATCCCTTTTCACCTTAAAGCTCGACTATGGATACTTTAAGAATAGCGTCTTTATGTTTAATGTAATCTCATGATTAAGTCACACTTAATATTAAACGGACTTTCTATTCTAGGGACTTCATTATTTTGAACGTTACAAACATTATAAAGAAATGCCTATTATTATTAATAAATAAAGCACTAAATTATTGGCCTCTAGGGCTTACTCCAACACAATCTCCCCCTTTGACAATTTTTGGCTAAAATAACATTTGAGTCAGCCAACTAAACTTTGGAGAGAATCATTAGAACATCAGAGGCTTGCAACAGCGGATTCTTGCCTCATAGATTATGAGAGAATAGAACTCTCAACATACAAGCATGTTGATTAATCATGCACACATGTAGGGGGGAAGCAAAAAAACATGCAGTCGTTTACTCCCCCTAAATCAAACATCTTCATCAGTCTTCATAAGAACATCTGGTCTTCAAAAGATGTGCACACATCTGGCATCACATTATGTACCAGAAAGAACACATTCCTCCACTACTTACTACTTACTCCCCCTTTTTAGCCATAATATTGACAAAAGGTTCAGAGAGAGCAATTAAAAATACTAAGGCCATAATTCATGGGGCTATTAATTGTGCAAGATTACAAGTCAGGCACTTCAAGGTGCAAAAACATAAGCAGAAAATAATAAAAAAAATTCTGAAAAACAGCTGATATAGGGAAAAAATGAATTACAACAATTCAAAAATCTTCACTGCCATCAGTATCATTAGCTGCAGAGTCACCAGCTTCCTCATCATTCACCTCAGCATGATCCTGCTCTTCCTCAAGTTCTAAACCTGTTATGACAGCCTCCAACCTAAGTTTCTTTTCTTCCAAGGCCTTGCAGGTGTCCTTTATAGTATCTATCATATCTTTTCTACTCATGGCACCCATAGCAGATGTGCCCACATTTGAACCCACATCCAGATTTTGAGCACTAAAAGAGATAGCAGACTGTTTTCTACAAGCCATATCTTCTTTAACCAGAACATCAGGTCGCTGGCTTACAATTATTCCACATAACAGAGATGGAAAAGCTATAGGCATCTTAACAGCTAAGGTCTTGGCATGCTTTACAGTTTGCTCAAAAATATAAGTGCCAAAATCAAAATTAATCTTGTTACCTACTAGATAGATGAATCTAGCCAAACATGTAGCAACCTCATAGTTGTGTGTAGTGGGCACCCAATTTGCAGCAGCAATTCTATTGAGGATGGTGTACATAGAAGTAAGCTTACTTGCAAGTAGCTTTCCTTTCTTAGGCCAATGCTTGACCCTGCCTCCAGTGATGCTCTTGCAGATGGCATCATCAGTATCTTCCAACTCACCATAGGGTTCTTCACTTCTGCCCAGATAAGTGTTGATGATGTCAGGAGAAAATGTGATCTCTTTTCCTCTTACAAACACCTTTTGATATTCTTGCTCAGAGGGTTGTCACAGTCAGCTGGGATGTTGACCAAGAACTCCTTGACCAGCTTCTCATAGCATATATCCAGCCCAGATACGGTCTTCATCAAGCCAGAATGCTTGATCAGCTTCATGACTTTCTTGCATTGTAGAGCTTCCTTGCTAAGCTCTCTTTCCAGGGCAAGTCTTCTGCTCACCACAAACTTCCACCTAGCAACATTCTCCATTGAATGGAAGGAGATGTTGTCAATAGGAACATCAGGAACCCCTTGTGGGATTTTCTTCTTCCTTACAGACTTCTTTTCAGAACCTCCAATGTGGACCATGTAACGCTCCTAATCGATTCGTATGCAATTATTAATTTAAATCATTCAACATACAAATCATCAAGGCATTACATACATGAATCCAATTAATAGCATGCATTTGATCAACTTAACTACAACGGAAGCATTAAATTATCATAGAATAACTCATAGTATTTAAATCCAAGCATGCAAGTCATAAACCATATTACAACTTCAACTAGGTACTTCCACCATGAAGACCCATTACATAATCCAAATAATCCAACATGTAATTAAAGATAAAATAAAATAAGATAAGTAGCAAGGTCATACATAAGTCTCAAAACAAACGGATAACTAAGGTACTAGTCTTAACATGGTTACAAGTATCAGAGCCATCCTAGACCTCTAAGCTTCTAGAATTCTCATACTCTTCACCATACCAAGCTATGCTAGTTATCACAAGCTAAACTCCAAAGCCACGGAATCACTCCTCAAGCGAAGAATCTGGACCCAAACCATACACATACACAAAAATAGAGAGTTAGCTACAATTCAAGTTCATAATAATAAGCATAATATACACTCATATTATGTAAGCAATTATATCACAACTAAATCCTACACATATCATAGTAATGTCATACTCATTAACAAATGGTCAAGACATTTAATCAAATCCACATGACCCAACCATTCATAAGATTATAAGAGAATACAATCACATTTATCAATTATCAATTAGGATGCACAATTCCCTAATGCAAACTAATGCGAACACATAATGTATGTCACCCTAGACATATCTAATGCATGTGGTACCCACCTCAAATTAGGATAAACATATATCCATCGCGTCATGTTCAGTTTTAAGTCATGAGGGACATCGCTCAAGTTGACTCATGAATGCATGAATGTTCACATACCACATAATGATGATAACACTATACATCTACTCATGAATAATAGGTCACTCATCCCTATTATTCTTTCTCAATTCACATCAAATTCACATCATCATATCATCATTAAGGTATACATTCAAGCAAGATACGACAACATTTAGTAACTCGATTAATCATAAATCATAATCTTCAACTCCTAATTAACTATGCACATATAAGCATACTATCATCATACCAACTTAAGGTTCAATCAATCCAAATCTGTAACATGTTATAAGACCAAATCTAATCATGTTATAATCTCATTTTCATCCTACAACCCAAGGAAATTCTTTAAAAACAGGTCATGGTCGCTGAGCGACTACCAGCGATGAACCAGCGACAAAATAAGTGAAAAAGGCAGAGTGGTCGTCGCTCAGAGCGGGGCCTGGCGACGGCTGCTCGCTACTGCTCGCTGGGCGAGCACTCAAAATTCTGGGTTCACTAAAGAACACATGAATCCTCGCTCTAGCGACGGACTGGTCGCTGGGCGAACAAACCCAGAAATTCATGCTCTGCTCACGGGTTTAACATGGAATCACATAAAAATCACGAATTTCATGCTATAAACTCTTAAAGCTATCACATTTAAGCATACATATCATGTATAGACCTAGAAGTACAAGTTTTAACATCATCAAACATCATTTCAAGTAAAAAGTAGAGATTTTTCCTCATTTTGTTCAAAACCCATTTTCAAATATCAAAAACAACAAATCCTTCATAAGACACGAATTTGATGATAGAAATGGCAAATAGAATCATGTAATAACATATTAACATCATACAACAACACAGAAATTCATTAGCACATTCCCTTGATTCCCATTCCCCACCAAAAGAGATGAGAGGGTTTGGGTGTGGAGAATAGACATCTCCCCCCTCTTTGATCATCTCACATGAATTGTAAACTACTCTCTAACCTTAGAAATGATGAATTCCTTGACCCTTCCTTCTCTTGAGCTTTCTCTATTCTTCCCCTCTACTTCCTTCTCTTCAAACTTTCTCTTGCTACCTCTTTCTATTTTTCAAAGTTATGAGTACTATCTCTCTATTCTCATAACTCTATCTAAACCTAGTTTAACCAAAGACAATAATGTCCCTCTCACTAACTTAGGCCCATTAACACTCAAGCCCAACTCTTATTATCACAACTCTAATAAAACTTATCCTACTCAAAACACTACTCTTTCCCAAAATAGCCACAACTCCTAATTAATTACTAACTCATCATAAAATACTATAAAAGGCTAACTAACTCAATTTAAAATAAAATAAATAAATACGGGTGTTACAACTCTACCCCCCTTAAAAGAATTTTCGTCCTCGAAAATTTTCCTGAAAACAACTCCGGATAAGAACTCTTCATCTTGCTCTCTAGCTCCCAAGAAGCATTCTCTCCCGCGGGTCCTCCCCAAATGACCTTAACGGATGTTATCTCCTTGTTTCTCAACTTTTTCACTTCCCTACCTTCAATCCTCAAAGGTTTAGCTTCGATAGTCAAATTATCCCTTACTTGCACATCGTTCGATACAATCACATGTGATGGATCCGAAACATATTTCCTCAATTGCGACACATGAAACACATCATGAAGATTAGACAACGACGGTGGCAAAGCAATCTTGTAAGCCACATTTCCCACTCTCTTCAAGATTTGATAAGGCCCAATAAACTTCGATGTCAACTTCTTAGATTTCAAAGCACGACCAATACCGGTGGTTGAAGTAACTCTCAAAAATACATGATCTCCCTCTTGGAATTCTACATCTTTTCTCTTCTTGTCATGATAACTCTTTTGTCTACTTTGAGTCGCTTTCATTTTCTCTTGAATCATCTTAATCTTTTCCGTAGTTTGTTGAACCAATTCCGGTCCCAACACAACACTTTCTCCATCCTCATACCAACACAAAGGAGTACGACATCTCCTACCATACAACGCTTCAAAAGGTGCCATTCCGATACTCGTATGACAACTATTGTTGTAGGTGAACTCTATCAAAGGTAGATATCTATCCCAACTCCCTCCATCTTCCAAGACACAAGCTCTCAACAAATCCTCAAGTGATTGAATGGTTCTTTCCGATTGTCCATCCGTTTGAGGATGATAAGCCGAACTCATTCTTAACTTAGTCCCCAAAGCCTCTTGCAAACTTTCCGAAAACCTCGAAGTGAACCTTGGATCTCGATCCGACACAATACTAGATGGGATACCATGCAATCTCACAATTTGCTCAACATAAATCTCCGCCAACCTTGGCACTAAAGTTCCGGTCTTAAAAGCAATAAAATGCGCCGACTTCGTCAACCTATCGACAATTACCCAAATCGAATCATTCCCTTTTGTAGTCCTTGGCAACCCACTTACAAAATCCATGGAAATGCTATCCCACTTCCATTCCGGAATAAACATAGGTTGTAATAATCCAGATGGTCTATGATGCTCAACCTTGGACTTTTGACAAGTTAGACAAGCATAAACAAACTCGGCAACTTCCTTTTTCATACTTGGCCACCAAAACAACTTCTTGAGATCTTGATACATCTTAGTAGCTCCAGGATGAATACTCAAACCACTTCTATGTCCCTCCTCTAGAATCTTCCTCTTCAACTCGGGTATGTTAGGAACACAAACTCTTCCTCGAAATCTTATGACTCCATTTTCGTCAACTTTGAAATCGGTCTCTTTCCCTTAACCAATCAATGCTAGACGACTCACCAAGTATAAATCTCCCTTTTGACCATTCCTTACCTCATCAAGAAAATCATTCGTAAGCTTCAACATTCCCAACTTCACACTATGCGATGTAGTCTCACACACCAAACTAAGATCTCTAAATTCTTCAATCAAATCCAACTCGCTTGCCATAAGTGAAGACATATGTATCGACTTCCTACTCCAAGCATCTGCTACAACATTGGCCTTTCCAGGATGGTAACTCAACTCGAAATCATAGTCCTTCAAAAATTCTAACCAACGTCTTTGCCTCATATTCAACTCCTTTTGATCAAACAAATACCTCAAACTCTTATGATCACTAAAGACTTCGAATCTAGAACCAAACAAATAATGTCTCCATATCTTCAAAGTAAACACAACGGCTGCCAACTCAAGATCATGTGTTGGATAATTCTTCTCATGCACTTTCAATTGTCTAGAAGCATAAGCAACCACTTGTCCATTTTGCATAAGAACACCACCCAATCCCATCAAAGATGCATCACAATAAACAACAAACGGCTCATTCGGTTTCGGTAGAATCAAAATCGGTGCCGACGTCAACCGCTTCTTCAACTCTTGGAAACTTTTCTCACACAAACTATCCCAAACAAAAGCTTGATCTTTCCTAGTCAATCGGGTCAACGGTAAAGCCAACTTCGAAAAACCTTCGATAAACCTCCGATAATAACCGGCCAATCCGAGGAAACTTCTGATCTCAAACACTGATTCTGGAGTTCCCCACTTCATTACCGCGTCAACTTTAGAAGGATCCACCGCAATACCTCCACTAGATATCACGTGACCTAGAAAACTCACTTCCTTCAACCGAAATTCACACTTGGACAACTTCGCATAAAGCTTCTTCTCTTGTAAAGTCCTCAACACTATTCTCAGATGTTCCGCATGTTCCTCCTCGGTCTTAGAATACACTAGAATGTCATCAATGAAAACCACTACGAACTTATCCAAATATGAATGGAAAATCCGATTCATGTACTCCATAAACACTCCCGGTGCATTAGTTACTCCAAAAGGCATGACTGAATACTCGTAATGACCATATCTTGTCCTAAAAGCAGTCTTCGGAATATCTTCCGCCTTAACTCGAATTTGATGATATCCGGACCTCAAATCAATCTTGCTAAACACACAAGCACCCACCAACTGATCCATTAAATCGTCAATCCTTGGCGACGGATACTTGTTCTTGATCGTCACTTGATTCAAACGACGATAATCAATACACAACCTCATACTTCCGTCCTTCTTCTTTACTAAAAGCACAGGCGCTCCCCACGGCGATACACTAGGACGAATAAACTTCTTCTCTAGTAACTCTTCTAGTTGCTTCTTCAATTCACTTAACTCAGATGCTGACATCCTATATGGTGCCATAGATATTGGACTTGTACCAGGTACCAAATCAATAGTAAACTCTACTTCTCTTTCTGGAGGCATATCTGACACATCCTCCGGAAACACATCGGGAAACTCTTGCACAACCGGTAATTCCTTAATTCCAACTTCATTCTCAAGCTTCAAAGATGCAAACATAGCAAATAATTCCCCATGCTCCATTAAAGATTATCTTACCTCCTTCCCACTCATCAACTTAGAATCCTCCTCCAATTTTGGAAAGGTAACCGTCTTCTCACAACAGTTAATATGGACTCGGTTAAAGATTAACCAGTTCATACCAAAAATCACATCTATACCGCTAAGTGGAATACATACTAAATCCATACCAAAAGATTTACCAAACACAATCACAGGACAATTACGACAAACAAGTTGAGTAGATACAGAACCACTAGCAGTAGATTCTATTTCCATACAACCAAGCATTTCAGACACAGGAATATTAAGACGCTTCATGCATTCAAAAGATATAAAAGAATGTGTTGCTCTGGTATCAACAATCGCAATTAAAGGGGTGTCATAGATGAAACACGTACCTCTAATGAGATTATCCACTTGCTCCGCTCCATCTCCACTTAAAGCAAACACTTTCCCAACCGTTTTCTTTGGCTTCTTACACTCCGGACTCTTGTGACCTTCTTCACCACAATTGAAACAAGAAACCTTCTTCTTACACACATCGGCCTTGTGTCCAAACTCCCCACACTTGAAGCATCTATCTCCTCTTGGGCACTCATAGGAACGATGACCCAAAACACCACACTTATAGCACTTGTCATTAGCATTCTTTCCCTTCTCTCCACTACCTCCAACCTTGCCCTTATTCCTCTTGTCATAAGGCTTACCGCGATCTTGGCTCTTCCCTTTCTTATCATTCATCTCCTTGTAGTAGCTTGTCTTAGCTTTCCCATCCAAGTCACAAATGTTGCTTTTGTTCACCAAGTTAGAAAAATTCCTTATCTCCAAAATGCCAACCAATTGCTTAAGATCGGGACGCAAACCACTTTCGAATTTCACACACTTATCCCCTTCCGCCTCTACGGTGTTGTAATGTGGGCAAAAACGGCATAAGTCTTCAAACTTGGTTGTATACTCCGCAACCGATAGATTTCCTTGCTTGAGCTCCATGAACTCCACCACCTTTCGGTTTCTCATGTCCGTTGGAAAATACTTTGTCAAGAACTCCCTCTTAAAGATATCCCAAGTAATGATACCTCCTCCTTGACCCAACCTCTGACATGTGTCCCAAGTAATGTCACTTTTTGAACTTCCGAGCACCTCATTGCTCCGAAAATTCTTTCCATAGCTTCTAACCATTTTTGAGCTCCTTCGGGATCATGACCTCCCTTGAATCCTTGTGGATTGTTCTTAAGAAATCTTTCCAATCTCAACTCGTCCTCATTACCCATACGGTTCTCTTGTGCAATCCTTTCGGCCGTCCTAGCCGCCGCATCTTGTGTTAAAGCATTAGCCATCAAGGCTATCACATCCGCCATTGCTCTTTGCGCCATCACCTAAACAACCAACCAAAAGAAATCCAACCTTACGTTAGACTAAGGGTACTAAAAGTGTTCTACTACACTCATGCACCTATGGGTATACTAACCTACTTGATCCGATATGAACCGACCTTGCTCTGATACCAAATTGTAACGCTCCTAATCGATTCGTATGCAATTATTAATTTAAATCATTCAACATACAAATCATCAAGGCATTACATACATGAATCCAATTAATAGCATGCATTTGATCAACTTAACTACAACGGAAGCATTAAATTATCATAGAATAACTCATAGTATTTAAATCCAAGCATGCAAGTCATAAACCATATTACAACTTCAACTAAGTACTTCCACCATGAAGACCCATTACATAATCCAAATAATCCAACATGTAATTAAAGATAAAATAAAATAAGATAAGTAGCAAGGTCATACATAAGTCTCAAAACAAACGGATAACTAAGGTACTAGTCTTAACATGGTTACAAGTATCAGAGCCATCCTAGACCTCTAAGCTTCTAGAATTCTCCTACTCTTCACCTTACCAAGCTATGCTAGTTATCACAAGCTAAACTCCAAAGCCACGGAATCACTCCTCAAGCGAAGAATCTGGACCCAAACCATACACATACACAAAAATAGAGAGTTAGCTACAATTCAAGTTCATAATAATAAGCATAATATACACTCATATTATGTAAGCAATTATATCACAACTAAATCCTACACATATCATAGTAATGTCATACTCATTAACAAATGGTCAAGACATTTAATCAAATCCACATGACCCAACCATTCATAAGATTATAAGAGAATACAATCACATTTATCAATTATCAATTAGGATGCACAATTCCCTAATGCAAACTAATGCGAACACATAATGTATGTCACCCTAGACATATCTAATGCATGTGGTACCCACCTCAAATTAGGATAAACATATATCCATCGCGTCATGTTCAGTTTTAAGTCATGAGGGACATCGCTCAAGTTGACTCATGAATGCATGAATGTTCACATACCACATAATGATGATAACATTATACATCTACTCATGAATAATAGGCCACTCATCCCTATTATTCTTTCTCAATTCACATCAAATTCACATCATCATATCATCATTAATGTATACATTCAAGCAAGATACGACAACATTTAGTAACTCGATTATTCATAAATCATAATCTTCAACTCCTAATCAACTATGCACATATAAGCATACTATCATCATACCAACTTAAGGTTCAATCAATCCAAATCTGTAACATGTTATAAGACCAAATCTAATCATGTTATAATCTCATTTTCATCCTACAACCCAAGGAAATTCTTTAAAAACAGGTCATGGTCGCTGAGCGACTACCAGCGATGAACCAGCGACGAAATAAGTGAAAAAGGCAGAGTGGTCGTCGCTCAGGGCGGGGCCTGGCGACGGCTGCTCGCTACTGCTCGCTGGGCGAGCACTCAAAATTCTGGGTTCACTGAAGAACACATGAATCCTCGCTCTAGCGACGGACTGGTCGCTGGGCGAACAAACCCAGAAATTCATGCTCTGCTCACGGGTTTAACATGGAATCACATAAAAATCACGAATTTCATGCTATAAACTCTTAAAGCTATCACATTTAAGCATACATATCATGTATAGACCTAGAAGTACAAGTTTTAACATCATCAAACATCATTTCAGGTAAAAAGTAGAGATTTTTCCTCATTTTGTTCAAAACCCATTTTCAAATATCAAAAACAACAAATCCTTCATAAGACACGAATTTGATGATAGAAATGGCAAATAGAATCATGTAATAACATATTAACATCATACAACAACACATAGATTCATTAACACATTCCCTTGATTCTCATTCCCCACCAAAAGAGATGAGAGGGTTTGGGTGTGGAGAATAGACATCTCCCCCCTCTTTGATCATCTAACATGAATTGTAAACTACTCTCTAACCTTAGAAATGATGAATTACTTGACCCTTCCTTCTCTTGAGTTTTCTCTATTCTTCCCCTCTACTTCCTTCTCTTCAAACTTTCTCTTGCTACCTCTTTCTATTTTTCAAAGTTATGAGTACTATCTCTCTATTCTCATAACTCTATCTAAACCTAGTTTAACCAAAGACAATAATGTCCCTCTCACTAACTTAGGCGCATTAACACTCAAGCCCAACTCTTATTATCACAACTCTAATAAAACTTATCCTACTCAAAACACTACTCTTTCCCAAAATAGCCACAACTCATAATTAATTACTAACTCATCATAAAATACTATAAAAGGCTAACTAACTCAATTTAAAATAAAATAAATAAATACGGGTGTTACAGACCACATTGAGCTCTACATCCTGATCTTTTTCTTCTGCCTCAAACACACTGATGTGGGGCACATCCTTCTCCCCATCGTATTCAAAGTCACTTGATGGTGGCTCTTTTCTTTTTAGGGTCTTCCTCTTCTTCTCTGTCCGAGTCACAACTTTACTAGAGCCTCTACTGGGTCCATACTTAACAGGCTTAACTGCACTCTTCTTCTTTTCTTTGTCTTTCTTTGAGGGTGCAGTAACAGCAGCAGAGACTTTTCCACTCGTTGTCCTCTTAGCTATGCTTTCTTCAGCAACCTTTGTTAGTGGAAGGTCAGAGTCATACTCTTCCACATCAACCACATTAGTATCTCCATCAGCATCTTTATCCTATTATTCATGAGAAAGATATATTAGCAAGATCATTATATGTTTGGTATATGTTCATTCATGCATGCATGTGTCTTGGGGTATATGTTTATCCTTGCAGAGTCCGTCATGACTTAAAAATGAACAATTAGCAGATGGATATATGTTTATCCATGGAAGAGTCCGTCATGACTTAAAAATGAACAATTAGCAGATGGGTATATGTTTATCCATGGAAGAGTCCTTGCAAGACTAAAAACTGTTTTTGATGAGTAGACGGTACCACATGCATTTAGTTATGTCCAGGGAGACATGACATGAATGTTTGACATTAGATTGCATTAGGAAGATGTGCATTATTATGTGGTAATTAATACTTGACTCTTAAGTGATGATTGTGATTACTTGGTGTTGATGATGTCATTATTTGATCGATGTACCTATAAATTGCTATAATAATGCCTTACATGTTTTAAGTTATGTATGTTGAATGAATGAGCCTAGATATGTTACTTATCTAGTTAGTTATGTTGTTAAATGTAAGTATGCCTTATTCTTACATTTTGCTTTGGGTTATGTAGCTAACTCTCTGTTTTGTGTATTTGATTGGTTTGGGACCAGGTTCTCAGGTTGTGTGTTTCGATGAAGCTCCGCTCTGATCATGACACGGGGAAAGGGTTCATATAATGTATATATATTTAGAGTCTTTTATTTCTTATCTTGATTTTTGTATAAGTGATATTTCTACTAATTAAGTTATTAGTAGCTTTTTATTGAGAATGTAATACCCGAACCAATATTTTTATAAAGGTCGAAATAGTTAGTTTAATGGGTTTGGGTGTTACACCCACCATACTTTACTTTCAACACCATTACCCAAAGTATATCTTGCGATGTTAGTAACATCCAACGCCATTTTGTTAGAAGGCATACATTCACCAATCTAAGGTTTTTAATCCCAAGACCCACTCTTTCCTTTGGCAAACACACGTTCACCCATTTCACCCCCATTTTGTCCTCTTTGTTTGCTCCTCCCCGCAATAAATTTCTTTTGATCGACATAATTCTCTTCCACACCTTTGTTGGCATCTTCATAAATGATAAAAAGAAAATTGGAACCGCCACTAACACTGAATTGATTAGGTTAACTCTCCCCCTAGACTAACAAATCTATTTTGCCAAGAGTTTAATATTTTATATAGCACTTCAATCATCGACTCCCACGTAGCTTCCTTTTTTTGTTTCGCACCAACCGGTAGGCCAATATACGTAAATGGTAACTTCAATATTGTGAAGATAAGCATTGATGACAGGAATTTCTACGTCGTTTTTAGTATTATTATTAGTAGTAAAATGACCAAGACAGGCCGAAATACGAAGGAAAACCTACAAAAGCAAGAAAAAGCATCAAGACAGAGTCCAAGATGCAAAAAGACAAGAAAAAGCCCAAAAAGTGAAGAAAATCAGCATTCCATCGCAGCACGATGGCTCCCATCGTGCCACGATGGGAACTGCTTGTTCGCCAAGAAATCAGAAGCAATAAATCTGAAGAGAATCTGTCCATCGCAGCACGATGTGTACTATCGCAGCACGATGGAGTAACTTGGCGCCCAAGCTGATGAAATGCATAGGATCAGTTATAAAACTGAACTAAATCTTCACATCGCAGCACGATGGCCTCATCGTACTGCGATGCCTTGCTGAGGCCCATTACGAAAACTATAAATAGAGCCTCCCATTCATTGCTAAAATCATTCAGAAATAGTAGAACACTCTCTACTATAAGGAGAGGTTCAGAGGAGCTCTATTGGGCATAGTTTTCTCCCCTTACGGGAAAGCTAACTCAACAACGTATGATTTCTTTAGGCTTTTGTATTTAGGTTACGATTTATTGTAATTTAAATATGTAGTCTTTATTATTTATGCCTTAGGTTGTGGTGGAGAAGATGAACTCCCCTATGAATATTGGGAGTCTGTGATTGAGTCTAAGTTATAATAAATGATATTTAGTAATTATGTTTGTTATTTACTTTCGTGCACTTTAATAACATATTCTCGTAATCTGGCCGGATAAGCGGTAGCGCCCATAGAATCGATATCAGGTTTTGACTTGATATGGTCCGGAACTCGTAGTAAATAATGCTAGGTGTATAGAGACGGTAACATCCTGAACTAGTCGTGAACTGAGCGGTTAGAGGAGGAATCATGCACTAGGTGTGATCTGAGCACTTAGAAGATGAACATCCCGATACTAGGACCTAGAGGTTAATTGGTGAAGGTTATAATGCGTGTTTATAAACAACTCACTTAGTAATTAAAGTATGTGACACATCGAGGTTAGGCTCTCGTAGGTACCTTAGTTGTTAACGTAGGGAAACTTTAATAGACATAGTGTAATAGTAAGGTATTACTACAACAAGGATAATTCACCGCCGAACATAATCTAAGTAACTATGTTATACACCGGTCATGCCAAATACGAAGAAGGGAGGGAGTCCAACCACCATACCTAGCCTCTATATTTCTTGAATCTATTATTTATACATTCTGCAATTTATATTTCTGCAAAGCATTACGCTTATTTTATAAAAACCTTTTCAAAAACCCAAGCGAATGCAAACTATCACAAACTTAAATAACGCTAGTGAAGCTGCGGCACGATCCCTGTGGATACGAACTCATTCTAGACACCTAGAGTGTGAATTATTACTCGACGACAGACTGGTGCACTTGCTAGACCGTAGTCAAGTTTTTGGCGCCGTTGCCGGGAATTGTGTTTACAAAGCCTTACTAGATTTATTTAAGTTTGTCAAAAAAAAAATACAAAAATACAAAAAAAATTAAAAAATCAAAAAATCTTGTTGATGATTGTGGATTTTGATCTGTGAAAGTTCTGGCTAAGGATAAGTCTTGGTATTTAAGCGATCCGTTGTGATCCACCTCACTTACCTGGGAATTTTCATAGTGACAAAGACACATGATACAAACCAAAAATAGTTCCACAAGAAAAATATTTATCCAGTGCTACTGAGGTATTTGTTTAAAGTGCATGCAGACAGGTACTCAAGAGCTAAGGATTACAAAGGCTGGCAACAGCAAAAATCAAAGACAGCGTTCTCACAGGAAAACTCTCAAAGTGATGAGAGATGGAGCAAATTGAAAAAGAGAAGCTGCAACCAAAAAGTCAATGGTCGGGAGGATCATTTGACTGAGGCTTCTACAGGAAGTAAAAGAGTAAAAGGGCTGTTTACAGAAATGGTTCGGAAACAAAGGAACCATTGGCAAAGGTGACAAAGAAAGGAGAGAAAGGCCATCTAGGAAAGAAATAATTCAATCAGGAGAATCAAGCTGTAAAATCACCTCTAAAGGACAATTTCTTCCTCAAGAAGAAAGCGCAAAAAAAGAAAGACATGCACGAGTATAAGTTTGGGGTGAAATTACTGTGTTTTATGAAACTGCACCGGTAAATGAGTCGCTGATGACAGAAATTTCTACGTCATTTTTAGTGTTATTATTAGTAGTAAAATGACCAAGACAGGCCCAAATACGAAGGAAAACCTACAAAAGCAAGAAAAAGCATCAAGACAGAGTCCAAGATGCAAAAAGACAAGAAAAAGCCCAAAATTTGAAGAAAATCAGCATTCCATCGCAGCACGATGGCTCCCATCGTGCCACGATGGGAACTGCTTGTTCGACAAGAAATCAGAAGCAATAAATCTGAAGAGAATCTGTCCATCGCAGCACGATGTGTGCTATCGCAGCACGATGTGTGCTATCGCAGCACGATGTAGTAACTTGGCGCCCAAGCTGATGAAATGCACAGGATTAGTTATAAAATTGAACTGAATCTTTACATCGCAGCACGATGGCTTCATCGTACTGCGATGCCTTGCTGAGGCCCATTACGAAAACTATAAATAGAGCCTCCCTTTCGTTGTTTTATTCATTCAGAAATAGTAGAACACTCTCTACTATAAGGAGAGGTTCAGAGGAGCTCTATTGGGCATAGTTTTCTCCCCTTACGGGAAAACTAACTTAGCAAGGTATGATTTCTTTAGGCTTTTGTATTTAGGTTATGATTTATTGTAATTTAAATATGTAGTCTTTATTATTTATGCCTTAGGTTGTGGTGGAGAAGATGAACTCCCCTATGAATATTTGGAGTCTGTGATTGAGTCTAAGTTATAATAAATGATATTTAGTAATTATGTTTGTTATTTACTTTCGTGCACTTTAATAACGTATTCTCGTAATCTGGCCGGATAAGCGGGAGCGCCCATAGAATCGATATCAGGTTTTGACTTGATATGGTCCGGAACTCGTAGTAAATAATGCTAGGTGTATAGAGACGGTAACATCCGGAACTAGTCGTGAACTGAGCGGTTAGAGGAGGAATCATGCACTAGGTGTGATCTGAGCACTTAGATGATGAACAGCCCGATACTAGGACCTAGAGGTTAATTGGTGAAGGTTATAATGCGTGTTTATAAACAACTCACTTAGTAATTAAGGTATGTGACACATCGAGGTTAGGCTCTCGTAGGTTCCTTAGTTGTTAACGTAGGGAAACTTTAATAGACATAGTGTAATAGTAAGGTATTACTACAACAAGGATAATTCACCGCCGAACATAATCTAAGTAACTATGTTATACACCGGTCATGCCAAATATGAAGAAGGGAGGGAGTCCAACCACCATACCTAGCCTCTATATTTCTTGAATCTATATTTATACATTCTGCAATTTATATTTCTGCAAAGCATTACGCTATTTTTATAAAAACCTTTTCAAAAACCAAAGTGAATGTAAACTATCACAAACTTAAATAACGCTAGTAAAGCTGCGGCACGATCCCTGTGGATACGAACTCATTCTAGACACCAAGAGTGTGAATTATTACTCGACGACAGACTGGTGCACTTGCCAGACCGTAGTCAAGTTTTTGGCGCCGTTGCCGGGGATTGTGTTTACAAAGCCTTACTAGATTTATTTAAGTTTCTCAAAAAAAAATTCAAAAATACAAAAAAATTAAAAAATCAAAAAATCTTGGGAAGATTAATGCCCAAATTTTGTGCATATTCAATCAAAGATGGAAATATTATAGCAAATCCTTTGGGATGTTGCTTCTTGTCATCACTAATTGAGGTAAAGTTTGACTCAATAAATCGAGTCCATGGAAAAATTAAGGAAAACTCATTTCTGTTAGAATCAGAGATACCAAAATATAAAAGAGATCGCGGCTAGGGTTTCAATAATATCTGAATAACATTACTTAACATAATAAGGATTACAAGAGAATATATAATAATACCTAATGGACTACTATACTACTAAAATATAAAGCCCAATACTTAAAGTCGTAATATATCTAACACTTCCCCTCAAACCCATGATGCATTAACAAGAAACATTATGAGTTTGTCAAACAAAATAAGAAAAACATATATCAAACAAAATAAACTTCTAATACTACCCCTCAAGTTAAAGCTTACTAAGTTTTGAGCTTGTCACAAAATCAATCCTAAAAATAAACTAATATCATATTCAGCTTCAGATTTCAGATTTCAGATTTCGGACTTCGGATTGTGAGTATTGCCTCACCGGATTCAGATTTTCAGATTGTGAGTATTCCCTCACCGGATTCAGATTGTGAGTTTTACCTCACCGGATTCAAATTGTGAGTATTCCCTCACCGGATTCAGATTGTGAGTTTTCCCTCACCGGATTCAAATTGTGAGTATCCCCTCACCGGATTCAGATGTGAGTATTCCATCACCGATTCAACTATTCAGATTGTGAGTATTCCCTCACCGGATTCAGATTGTGAGTATTCCCTCACTAGATTCAGATTGTGAGTATTCTCTCACCGGATTCAATTGTGAGTATTCCCTCACCGGATTCAAATGTGAGTATTCCATCACCAAATTCATATTGCGAGTTTTCGCTCAGCAGACAGATTCAAACAAAACCAAATTGAGTCAAACAAAACGAAACCAAACAAAATATGAAATCAAACTGATTCAAAGTTTCAAACAAAATAAAACAATATATGGACTCCATCTCTCCAAGAACCAATTGAGAGGAGACCAACAAAATTTACTCACCAAATCCATATTTGTTGCCAAAGACAGTAACCACTTGGAATATCAAACTATGAGAGACGACATACGGGAGCTACCAAACTTCTATAACACCATCAGAATTTAACAAAACACAATCAATTTCGGAATGAACGACTTGCGTATTCTTGTTTCTTTACTACACCAAATTTCAACATTCAGATAAATCAAATATGTTCCCAAACTTTTGGAAACTCAGCATCGGAAGCAATAAACAATTCAAGGCGGATCAAACCATGCTCTAGATACCATGTTAGAATCAGAGATACCAAAATATAAAAGAGATCGCGGCTAGGGTTTCAATAATATCTGAATAACATTACTTAACATAATAAGGATTACAAAAGAATATATAATAATACCTAATGGACTACTATACTACTAAAATATAAAGCCCAATACTTAAAGTCCTAATATATCTAACAATTTCTACTATAACAACACTTTTTTTTTTGAAATTCAAATTTAGATTTAAAACATAGAACATGAATATTAAAACTGAAAGTTAGGTAAGATCAAGTAACATAGATACAAAAATATTTATGGTCTTAAGCAACTGTCAAAAATTGTTGCTGCAAGAAATAAACAAAAGAGAATATTATACAATAATACATATTGTGTATGTGTGTATCAAAGGAAGGCCAGGCCCGACCTTGAGGGTAGGCAATGGGTGCCATGGCCTAAGGCCCATTATTTTTAGGGGCCCAAAATATTTTGTTATACCTACTTACTATTATTGAAAATAAAAAATCAATTATATTTAACGAAAGAAAATATGATTAAGCCTACGAAATAAGTGGTATTTAAAATGTGATTGTGGTCCAATTGTTTTTTATACCTAGTAAATAATTAGGCATAATGATAGGATTAAAATAGAACCCTGCAGAATAATAAAAAGACGGCACCACTTGTCTTTGTTCCTAATTCCTATTGAGTTTGTTTTGTTTTTTTCTTTCTAATTCTCGCATTCTTGTAAGGTATGTAAGAATGTTATAGGTTTTTCTTGTTTAGGTTTAAGCGTTGTTTTATTTTGTGTTCCTAATTTTATTAACAAGTTATTTAATTTATTTTCTGCAAATTGTTAATACTTAACATGTTATTTTTTGCATCCAATTTTATCCATTTGGATCTTACGATTTTTCAATTGTTCTTCGAAGTCAGCATTCTACTTCCATATGATATTGTTCTTTACTTGAGTTTTTTTTTTCTATCTGAAGCTTGGAAGATGTTGCCTAACAAACATTTATGTGGTAATGAAAAACCGAAAAAAAAAAATGAAAAGAAGAGCTAATAAAATGACAACAAGGGGCTCTCTTGAAAAATTTGTTTTCAAAATGATAGATACCCAAGAAGTATGTATTAATGCTATAATATTAAATGAAAGAACTTTTTTTTTTGGCCTAAGGCCCATAAAATGTCAGGAACGGCACTGAGGAAGGCTAGTAGAAAAAGTTGAGAGACGATCCCGTAAGTGCCTGTGTTTATGCTATAGTTTCTATAAGTGTACCAAATACAATATTGCTGAGAGAAGAGTCAAGTACCTTTATTTATCTTATCTTCACCAAACCCCATTGCTTCAATGCAAGGATGCATGCTAAGGTAGACAAGAGCGCGTCATTCATCAACAATGGATGGCGATCGGGAAGACCCCAAGAGCCATCCAAGAGTTGATTATCCAGTAACCAATTCAAGGACCGAGGTGCGAAGACTCTGAAGACGGAATCATTGCAACAAAAGTTGAATCATATGACGAAATTGAAAGCTCAATCTTGTTGAACATCTTCTTGATTCTTTCGTTAGTATCTTTAAAGCACTGCGAGTAATAAAACACATATTTTCTGTCCTTGCTAATAATGATTACAGAAAAAAAATCATATATAGGAAAAAACTTATAAAATCTGCATGTCATACCAATGTTGTAGTAGCATTCTTATTTTATCTTGCAGTTGATGTGATCATAGATGAATCTGTTAAGAAGGAAAAACTATCAAACATATGCACGTAGAAAAAGGGACAATCAAACATATCGTAGTAGCAGCAGATTGTTTATTGCAAAAAAATTGTGATGACATTAAATTGAAAATGTGTTGCTTACTTAATCAACTCTTGAAAAGATAAACTAGTCAAAGACTCTTACCACAGAGATATCCTCTCCTAAACAAATTCCTAAGCATAGACAATAGCCCTATGAAGATTCGCGTTGGTCTCCTAAACAAATTCCACAGAAAGCTCAACCTTGTTGAACATCTTCTTTATTCTTTCTTTAGTATTGATGACAGGAATTTATATGGTATTTTTAGTAGTATTATTAGTAGTAAAATGACCAAGACAGGCCCAAATACGAAGGAAAACCTACAGAATCAGAGAAAAGCATCAAAGCTAAGCAAAGAATACAAAAAGACAAGAAAAAGCCAAAAAATGAAGAAAAGTGTTGTTCATCGTGCCACGATGGCTTCCATCGTGCCACGATGGAGGCTACTTGCTCGCCAAGACAACAACAGAAGAAAATCTGGAAAATATCTGTTCATTGTGCCACGATGCACCTCATTGTGGTACGATGACATTACTTGGCGACCAAGCTGATGAAATGCACAGGATCAGTTATAATTTTGAATTGTATCTTCCCATCGTGTCACGATGGACCTATCGTGCCACGATGGCTTGCTGAGGCCCATTACGAAAACTATAAATAGAGCTCCAATTCCTCATTATTATTCATTCAGAAATAGTAGAACACTTTCTACTATAAGGAGGTGTTCAGAGGAGCTCTAAGGGCATAGTTTTCTCCCCTTACGGGAAAACTAACTCAACAAGGTATGTTTTCTTTAGGCTTTTGTATTTAGGTTATTCTTTTGTAATTTAAATATGTAGTCTTTTGTATTAGATGCCTTAGGTTGTGGTGGAGACGATGAACTCCCCTATGAATATTTGGAGTCTGTGATTGAGTCAAAGTTATAATAAATGTTATTCAGTATTATGTTTGTTATTTACTTTCTTGCAATTGAACAACGCATTCTCGTAATCTGGCCGGAGAAGCGGGAGCACCCATAGTATAGATGTTAGGGTAAGCTTTAGTATTTATTTTAGAGTAAGCTTTAATATTAGTCCGGATCTAGTAGTAAATATGCTAGGTGAATAGAGACGGTAACATCCTGAACTAGTTGTGAACTGAGCAATTAGAGGAGGAATCAGGAACTAGGTGTGAACTGAGCACTTAGAAGATGAACAACCTGATACTAGGACCTAGAGGTATTGGATGGGTGAAGGTAATAATGCATGTATAATGAACAACTCACTTAGTAATTAGGGTATGTGACACATCGAGGTTAGGCTCTCGTAGGTACCTTTGTTATTAACGTAGGGAAACTTCAATATACATAGGGTAATAGTAAGGTATTGCCACAACAAGGATAAAGTCACCGCCGAATAATAATCTGAATAACTATGTTATACACCGTTCATGCCAAATATGAAGAAGGGAGTAAGTCCAACCACCATACCTATCCTCTATGTCTCTGAATCACTATCTTTATTTTCCGTAAGCATATCGCTATTTTTATAAAACCTTTTTCCAAAACCCAAAGCAAATGCAAAACTACCAACTTAAATAACGCTAACGAAGCTTTGGCACGATCCCTGTGGATAAGAACTCATTCTAGACACCTAGAGTGTGAATTATTACTCGACGACAGACTGGTACACTTGCCGGGATGTAGTCAAGTTTTTGGCGCCGTTGCCGGGGATTGTGTCTACAAAGCGTCGATAGATTTATTTAAGTTGTCAAAAAATTTTAAAAATACAGAAAAATTATAAAATCAAAAATCTTGTTGATGATTGTGAATTTTTATCTGTGAAAGTTCTGGCTAAGGCAAAGTCTTGGTATTTAAGCGATCCGTTGTGATCCACCTCACTTACCTGGGAATTTTCATAGTGATAAAGACACATGAGACAAACCAAAAAAATGTGAGTTTTAACATTACCTTTTCCAGTGCTACTAAGGTATTCATTTGTTGTGCTTGATAACAGGTACCCTGGATTTTGAGTACGATCCTGCACCAGAAAGAACATTTAGGAAAAGGCTGCAAGCACTAAAGCTAGCAGAAGGCAGTAATCTCAACGAAGAAGGAAAGCCTACCACCAAAGCCAACCAAGGGGTGATGATAAAAAGTCTTGAAACTCAGATTGGTCAACTCTCAAAACTGGTAAGCACTCATGTTTCAAAGGATATTGCAGGTAACACGGTGGACAATCCAAAGGATGACTGCAAAGTGCTGAAATGATCAGAGATCAGGGCGCGAGTACAATGAAGATGAGCTTAAGGAGTTCGAAGAGTGGTTCAAAACGATGGGGATGACATTAGAAGAAGCTTATGACGAGTTCATAAGTGAGCTAGAAGAATACAGATTAAGCCTAGCAACGAAACCACGACTGCCAATCAAGAAGATAGATCTTGGAAGCGTCACTATACTCTGTCAGATTGGGGAAGCAGAAGTCAAAGCATTATGTGATGTGGGCTCAAGTGTGAACGTAATGCCATTATCTCTGGCAGAAAAGTTTAAACTCATAACATCAACTGCAGGTACAGCACGGGAACTCGTATTAGCAAATCAGTCTACCATTCACTCAATGGGCACAGTAGAAGATGTCTTGGTGAAAGTCGAAGACCTGGTATTTCCAGCAGACTTCATGATCCTGGATATCGAAGAAGACGAAGATCGTCCAATCATTCTTGGAAGACCATTCATAGCAACCACCAGGGCACTCATTAATGTGGAGCTAGCTAAGATTGCTATAAGGAGTGGAGATGAGGTAAGAAACATCAAAGCTTCTAGGAGCAAGAGGGAGGACTGCTACATGCTCGAGTGGAAGGAGGAAAAAGCTACACCACCGACTTCAGCACAAGAGGTACATGTGAGGATAGAGATAGAGGAGCTGGAGAATGAAATGGCGCAGGTAGAGTCAGCTTAGGAAGAGGAGGTACCCGAGGGGCTAACTGATAAATTAAGGAGGCTAACTATTGAAGTGGATATCCATTCACCATGGGTCAAAGCATGGGGAAGAAACCGAAAAATGGCCAGAAGATCTAAGTTTGGGGTTAATACGCCACCTCTGAAGAAGCCTGCTGCTGAAAGAAAGAAGAACAACTGGGTCAGAGCTCAAAAGGAAGAAAAGAAGGAACATCCCCCAAAAGGCATAGGGAAGTCCATCATAAAAACAGCATCTTCAGAAGATGATGGACAACTCTGTTTTGCTACCTTCAAAGAACAACAGAACCCAGAGGAATACGGAAAGAGCAACAAGAAGGGAAGAGCTAAGGCGAAAGCTCCTACAGAAGAGAGAGACATGCGAACCTAGCCTCTGTAATGGAGGAAATGCCTCAAGCTAATGAGAGGCTAAACAAGTACTGCTTGGGAGGCAACCCAATGATAAGTATTTTATTTCAGTATTTTCAATTCAGTAATTTTTTTCAGTATTGTTTTTCAATTCAATAAAGTATACTAATGAATTCCAGCATGTCATCTTTCATCTGTAAACAACCTTCAAAACTTATGAAAAAATTAAATAACTGTTTGTTGTTTATTATCTTGTGCATGAGAAACTGTTATAGGTAAGATTGCAGCGGAGTAAGTTATGAAAGTTGATGATTCGAATTTCACGCCTTCACACAAATACCAAAGGTGATTGCTCCGAAGTGCGAAAGGTCTGGAGACAATGAGACGAGTGATGAAGCTGGTGTCTACGAGATAATTGTTCATACCTGCAGATACCTAAGCCATGTGAGAATTTGAGCCAAATATTTCCACGGTATCACCAATTTCTTTCAAATCTACTATGAGAGTACCGTGCACTTGTTTATTTTCTAGAACTTGCTCTAATTCTCTGCTGACTGGTTAATTTAATTTATATGCATTGAGGCAATTGTTTGTTATAACCCAGAGCCTTTCAAGCCACCCTTTATAATTATTTTTATCCTTTGCTAGCCAATTTTGAGCCGTAAAAAAAATAATTATCCCTTTTGTTTCGGTGACAAGCCACGAAATAAGCCTATAGACCAGAAAAACAATGATTTACCCTCCTTGGAGTTAGGAAGATAATAGTTCTCTAGTCTTGGCAACAACGAAGTTTGGGGTTGCTCATGGAACTAGCAACATTCTAAGTTTGGGGTGGGTGTACAGAGAACTATCACTACAAAAGAAAAAAATAAATGAAAAAGAGACGGGAAAACAACAAAAATTCCCTAAAAAATAGTCCCTTCAAAAAAAAAAATGAAAAAGCCAAAAGGCAAAAGAAAGAGCCAAAGGGAAAAAATAGTGATAGAAAAGAACCATACAAAGACACATCCGGTGCTTAATCTCTGACACCAACACACAAAAAGGCATCCTAAGGAATAAGGTTGCGTACACAAAAAGGAAACAGAGAAGAACTTAACTCCAAGTTTAGCCTACTTATCCCAAAAATGTCCCACATTTACCTAAGCCACGTTATAACCCTGAAAAGACCTCTAAAATGCATGTATTATTAAATTCTGACAGGTTGCTTAGAATTCTTGCAAACGTATGGTAAAATGGCAGGTTGTGCGATGATTGAGAGTAACCCTTTCAAATTCGAGCGAAAATGTGAGAGAGAGAAAAGGTTGAACACGGACTCTTGCAGGCATTTGTCCGACTCGCTACTATCGACGTCTCCTGAGCCTAGCAGGACTGAGCATGAAACACTGCAGTAAGAATCAGCGGTACCATTGCTGAAATATCATGCAAGGTTGTGAAATTCCTATCATCTTTGTTTATCTCTTAACTCGCTAACGATCTTGTCTGACAGCATGTTACTTGAGGACAAGCAACAGTTTAATTTTGGGGTTGTGATGACAGGAATTTATATTGTATTTTTAGTAGTATTATTAGTAGTAAAATGACCAAGATAGGCCCAAATACGAAGGAAAACCTACAGAATCAGAGAAAAGCATCAAAGCAAAGAATACAAAAAGACAAGAAAAAGCCAAAAAATGAAGAAAAGTGTTGTTCATCGTGCCACGATGGCTTCCATCGTGCCACGATGGAGGCTACTTGCTCGCCAAGACAACAACAGAAGAAAATCTGGAAAATATGTGTTCATCGTGCCACGATGCACCTCATCGTGGTACGATGACATTACTTGGCGACCAAGCAGATGAAATGCACAGGATCAGTTATAATTTTGAACTGTATCTTCCCATCGTGTCACGATGGACCTATCGTGCCACGATGGCTTGCTGAGGCCCATTACGAAAACTATAAATAGAGCTCCAATTCCTCATTATTATTCATTCAGAAATAGTAGAACACTTTCTACTATAAGGAGGTGTTCAGAGGAGCTCTAAGGGCATAGTTTTCTCCCCTTACGGGAAAACTAACCCAGGAAGGTATGTTTTCTTTAGGCTTTTGTATTTATGTTATTCTTTTGTAATTTAAATATGTTGTCTTTTGTATTAGATGCCTTAGGTTGTGGTGGAGAAGATGAACTCCCCTATGAATATTTGGAGTCTGTGATTGAGTCAAAGTTATAATAAATGTTATTCAGTAATATATTTGTTATTTACTTTCTTGCACTTTAACAACTGATGATAGGAATTCGTACTGCATTTTTAGTATAATTTTAGTAATAAATTACAGCACTTTAGACCAATTACAAGGCAAAATCCTAGAGAAATGAAGTTACTTGCTCGAGAAGTCAAGAAATTCAAGAAAAAGCTAAAAGAAGCCAAAAATGGACAAAATAGGCGCATTCATTGTAGTACGATGACTCCCGTCGTAGCACGATGGGATAGGCTTGTTGGCCAAGACAAGAAATATGTTCATCGTACTACGATGCTCCTCATCGTGGTACGATGACCTTACTTGGCGACCAAGCTGGTGAAATGCACAGGATCAGTTATAATTTTGAACTGAATCTTGGTATCGCAGCACGATAGGCCCATCGCAGTACGATGGTGCGCTGCAGCCCATTACGAAAACAATAAATAGAGCTCCCTTTTCCTCATTTTATTCATTTAGAAACGGGAAAACTACTACTCTCTAGAAGAAAAGGAGGAGGAGCTCTAAGGTTAGGTTTTCTTTTATACATTTTTATATTCTTGTAATTTAATTATGCATTTTAGTAGCCAAACCCCCTCTGGGTTAGGTGAGGAGATGAACTCCCTTAGGAATGCTGGAATTATGTAATTTGGTACTAAGTTTATATAATTGTCTATTCAGTTTTATTATTCTATTGTTTATGTTTTAATTACGTAACCTGATTGATCTACACAATTAGGGAACGCTCTTAGGGTTAGTGATATCTAGTATACCTAGTATTGTGCCTCAAAGCCGGCAGCTAACCCCGATCAATAGATAATAGCTTACTCACACTAGCGGGTAAGGGTAAAGGAACTAATGAAACCATGCTTAATTGACTACGTATTTAGAGTCTAATCACTAGTACAGGGACGTGACAACGTGTCCGACACGGGTTCCCTGTCTAATAATTGAGGTTCTTAATACTCGAAATTAGGGTAATTATCGTACGCGGTTATTACTACTTATATTAGTTCACCATTAATTAAAAGGAATAGGCAACGATATAGCACCAACTACCCAGCAGGACTTAGGGAGGGATTCAACACACTTAACCTACCTTCTCTCATCTGAACTCAACTTTCCTTATAATTTTCTTAAAAACAATCAAACCTAAAATCAAAGCGGAGGCAATCTCAACACTTCCTAAGATAAGCTTAGTAACGTAGGCGTTGTCCCTGTGGATACGAACCCATCCTAACTAGGGTGCGGATTATTACTAGACGACTGACTACGGTCTGGACAGTGTACCAGTCTGTCGTCGAGTAATAATTCACACTCTACTGTGTAGAATGAGTTCGTATCCACAGGGATCGTGCCAAAGCTTCGTTAGCGTTATTTAAGTTGTTGGGTTTTGCATTCGCTTTGGGTTTGAAAAAGGTTTTATAAAAAGGAAGCGTAATGCTTGCATAAATAAATAAATAAATAAATAATAGATTCAGAAACATAGAGGATAGATGTGGTGGTTGGACTCCCTCCCTTCTTCATATTTGGCATGAACGGCGTATAACATAGTTACTCAGATTATTGTTCGGCGGTGACTTTTCCTTCATTGTAGTAACACCTTACTATTACACTATGAGTATTAAAGTTCCCCTACGTTAATGACTAAGGTACCTACGAGAGCCTAACCTCGTTGTGTCACATACCCTAATTACTACGTGAGTTGTTTATTACACTTGCATTATTACCTTCACCCATCCAATGCCTCTAGATCCTATTATCGGGTTGTTCATCTTCTAAGTGCTCAGTTCACACCTAGTGCATGATTCCTCCTCTAACCGCTCAGTTCGCGACTAGTTCAGGACGTTACCGTCTCTATACACCTAGCGTTATTTACTACTAGTTCCGGACCACATCAGGTTAATACCCAATGTCAATTCTATTAGCGCTCCCGCTTATCCGGCCAGATTACGAGATACGTCGTTAAAGTGCAAGAAAGTAAATAACAAACATAATACTGAATAACGATTTATGATAACTTTGACTCAATCACAGACTCCAAATATTCATAGGTGAGTTCATCTTCTCCACCACAACCTAAGGCATCTAATATAAAGACTACATATTTAAATTACAATAAAAGAATTATAACCTAAACATAAAAGCCTAGAGAAAACATACCTTGCTGAGTTTGTTTTCCCGTAAGGGGAGAAAACTATGCCCTTAGAGCTCCTCTGAACACCTCCTTTATAGTAGAGAGTGTTCTACTATTCCTGAATGAAAAATAATGAGGAATTGGAGCTCTATTTATAGTTTTCGTAATGGGCCTCAGCAAGCCATCGTGCTGCGATAGGTCCATCGTAGTACGATGGGAAGATACGGTTCAAAATTATAACTGATCCTGTGCATTTCATCAGCTTGGTCGGCAAGTAATGTCATCGTGCTGCGATATATATGGTGCATCGTGCTGCGATGAGCAGATTTTCTCCAGCTTTTCTCTGTTGATTTCTTGGCCAACAAGTAGCTTCCATCGTGGCACGATGGAAGCCATCGTGCTACGTTGATCAGCACATTTTGTTCACTTTTTGGGCTTTTTCTTGTCCTTTCGCATCTTGGACTTGGTCTTGATGCTTTTCCTTGATTCTGTAGGTTTTTCTTCGTATTTGGGCATGTCTTGGTCATTTTACTACTAAATATACTACCTAAAATACCATAGAAATTCCTGTCATCACAACCCCAAACTTAAACGGTTGCTTGTCCTCAAGTAACATGCTGTCAGACAAGATCGTTAGAGAAATAAGAGATAAATAAAGATGATAGGAATTTCACAACCCTGCACTTCAGCAATGGTACCGCTGATTTTTACCGCCGCGATCATGCCCAATCCTGCTAGGCTCAGGAGACGTTGACAGTAGCAAATCAGACAAATGTCTGCATGAGTCCATGTTCAACCTTTTCTCTCTCTCACATTTGTATTTTTCGCTCATAATTGAAAGAGTTATCTCTCAATCATCGTACAACCTGCCATTTTACCATAGGCTTGCAAGAACTCTAAGCAACCAGTCAAAATTTAATATAATGCATTTTTGGAGGTCTTTTCAGGGTTATAACGTGGCTAGGGTCAAGGTAGGACATTTTTGGGATAAGTAGGCTAAACATTGGAGTTAAGTTCTACTTTGTTTCCTTTTTGTGTACGCAACCTTATTCCTTAGGGTGCCTTTTTGTGTTAGTGTCAGAGATTAAGAACCGGTTGTGTCTTTGTATGGTTCTTTTCTATCACTATTTTTGCCCTTTGGCTCTTTTCTTTTGCCCTTTGGCTCTTTCTTCTGCCTTTTGGCTTTTTCATTTTTTTTTGAAGAGACTATTTTTTTAAGGAATTTTTGATGTTTTCCCGTCTCTTTTTTCATTTTTTTCTTTTTGTAGTGATAGTTCTCTGTATACCCACCCCAAACTTAGATGTTGCTAGTTCCATGAGCAACCCCAAACTTTGTTGTTGCCAAGACTTTTGAGAACTATTACCTAATTCCAAAGAGGGTAAATCATTGTTTTCCTGGTCTATAGGCTTATAATGTGGTTTGTCACCGAAACAAAAGGGATATATATTTTTTTACGGCTCAAAATTGGTTAGCAAAGGATATAATAATAATAAGGGTGGCTTGAAAAGGCTCTGGTTTATAACAAACAATTGCCTCAATGCATATAATATCAAATCAACTAGTCAGCAGAGAATTAGAGCAAGTTCTAGAAAATAAACAAGTGCACGGTACTCTCATAGTAGATCGAAAGAAAGTGGTAATACCGTTTGGAAATATTTGGCTCAAATCCTCACATGCTTAGGTATCTGAAGGATGAACATTTATCTCACAGACACCAGCTTCATCACTCGTCTCATTGTCTCCCGAACTTCGCATTTCGTAGCAATCACCTTTGGTCTTTGTGTGAAGGTGTGAAATCGTCTCATCAGAATTTATAACTCACTTCGCTGCAATCTTACCTATAACAGTTTCTCATGCACACGATAATAAACAGCAAACAGTTATTTAATTTTTTTTGTAAGTTTGAAAAGGGTTGAAATAGATGAAATGATTAAACAGGAAATTCGTAAGTACAATAGTTCACTAATAAAAGAAAAATACATGAAATAAAAGTACATAAAATAAATAAGAAAGACTGAAAATAAATGTGGATCTAGTGCCCGCCCTCATCATCACTGACCAGCTCATCCTCCAGCTCGGCTGCCAGCTCCTCAACAGCTGCCTGATCCCATATCTCCTGAACCTGCTGCTGATGCTGCAGCAAGTTGAGTCTGCTTGGTAAAGTGCCCTATCAAATCAGGCTGCTCCGGATACTGCTGGCGGTAGGTAGGCAGAGGGTGCTGAGCTATGTACCCCTGAATAGCAGCCATCATGTGTGTAACACCCCGATTTTCATGGCCCAAAAGTAGGCACTTTTTTTTTTTTTTTTACACGAGACAGAGTGCGCGGAAAATATTTTACAAGAGCCGGCATTATTCATACAACAGAACTAAAGCATGTAATAGTACGACCAACGAGGTGACTGAAATAGTACTATATGCATCGATAGTGCTCTCATAGCAAAGTGTGTACCTGTTTAATTACATATTCAAAACATAACATCTAGTTCACGACAAATATACAAGGTAGTCGTGACTAGGGAAATACTACAGCCGATACCAAAAGAGGCTCATCCAAAGTGTAAGAGTATAGAGTACAGTCATCCAAAAACGTTAGAACCTACTACTCTAAAGTCAGTGTCCTAGTCCTATCATGCACATCGGCATCAGGTGTCGTCCGTATCACTCGATAACAGTACCAAACTCAAGGTAGAAGTGGGAGATACCAAGTGAGGTACTCCGGATCCTCCAATGGATCCATCCCCTGCAGCAGTCGCTGCCTCCGGAAAAGCAACTTCCGGCTCCCCTAAGAAGTCGGGTAAAGCCCCATCACCCCAACTACCCATAGAGGAGGAAGTAACGGGTCCATCCGTGGAGGTCTCTCCAATGACCGATCCACCACCCTCTGATGTGTCTGGCGCCCCTGACAGGGGTCCCTCAGGAACCGTCCAAAGTGCACTGAGCAGTACCGGTAGAGGTATGGAGAAAGGTGGAGTCTGCCATATCAAACACTGGTGAACCTGATGGGTACCAAGATAAGTAGTAATCCTAACGCGCCCATGGTAACTAGCCGTACCGGAAGCTGGGTCGAGGCTCCAGGCAGGCAGCAGCAGGCGATCAAGGAAGTCCCACCTCGTCACCGTCTCCCTCACGAGCATCGGTAACAAAGGGTGATCCATCGTCTGGGTGGGATGAGCCCGCAAATGAAAGAAAGGGTCACCACAAAATAAAAGGTATGTGTATATATAACCGGTGCGAGAGTGTATACAAATATCAAACATACAAATACCAACATAGAAAGCTCTTTAAACACATAACCATCCCCACCGACGGGTTTATATAAATAATGCACACCAAGCCTAATGCAGACTTCTACAATGAGTGTGGTAGATTCCCCTTTACCACATGCATATGAATTCCGGAATTTAACCTCTCCGTAGAGAGTCGTAGGTTCAACCCCTACTATGCCCCGCAGGGCGTCAATAAAATCCCAGCGGATTAGAGTGGATCCATTCCCGATAATCACACCCCGTGGTCCATTCCCGATAACCACGTATTGGACTCAATAAATCCCGCAGGATTAAGGTGGATCCATTCCCGATAATCGCACCCCGTGGTCCATTCCCGATAACCACGTACTATGAATGCATGAGCATACGATTCCCCTTATATGCTAATGCAACACATACATATCGTACACGCATATGTAATCACACCACAACAACACATACATATACATCTAATCATGTGTATTCCAAACACCTGTTCATACATATATTCTCATAATCATATGTAAACAGCACAAGTATTTTAAACACGTTCTCATCACGAGAATACATCAACCAGACATGCCAAACACACAGCAAAGCATAAACAGCAAAACCAAGCATGTCGTAACCGTTTTGAAAGACGGAAATAAAGTGGAGCCCTTACCTCGGCAAGCTTTCCCTAACTTTTTCTCGTCAAATCTACGATACGCGCTACCTAAAAGTTAAGCAGCGTACAATCAATAAAATATTCCTCGTTTATCCTATCGAAACGAAACTTGCTCTCAAAGCTCCAGAGGGGTCTAAGGTACTTTCTAAAGCTATCCCTCAATGATTTCAGGTTATTCTCATAGTGTTCAACAACCATTTGGAACACAACTAAAACTTTTCAAAAATATTTTTATGAAAAATCGAAGTTTTCTTGCGTCACAAGTTACACAAAATGTAGTAACACTGTAGTTAACCTTGGTCGTCTCACAAGGACTCTTTATCAGTTTGACAATATTATAATCAAGATGCGTTTAGTCTGGACAAAAAGATCAATTTGTCCATCGGGGAGAAAACAATTTTCTTCATTCCCAAACTCTCTTCATCTCATAAATGATGAGTTTTTTTTTTAGGGGATTATGGAAATGTGTTTATTTATGAGCTTTATGTGTTGTTGTATGAATCTATGTGCTATTAAGTGATTTTGCATGATAAAAATGATAACTTTATGTGTTGATTATGATTTTTAAATGAATTTTTGAGTTTATGTGAAATGAGTAAAATCTATGAATTAATGAGTTGTTTGGATATTTTTAAGTTGTTTTAAGTGCTTTTAGATAAGCTATAAGTTTAATAATAGTTAGATATAATTTTTCTATGCGTGAATAAGTTATTTCATGGATTTTAAGTGATTATTTGAGTAATTTCCGAGCCAAAATGCGTTTTATGCAATTCTGCAGTGTGAGCAGTAGCTAGCGACCCATTTTCCGTCTCTAGGCCGTCGCTACGCGTTTTCTAAAAATTCTACAATGTGTAGGGATTTGTGACACTATGGCTGACGCTACCCTTTTGTTGACCATATTTTTTACCGTTCCTTTTTTGTTGACCCGTTGACATTTTGTTGCCTTATTAAACCGGAACCCATTTTTCTCAATTTTTTGTGTAGATTTCGATTTTGAAAGTTATTTTCTGAAATTATGTAAGGATAATGGTGTAAGCTTAAACATGTGCACTTACTTTAAATAATTAATTATGTTTAGTAAGTTGAATTCAAGAGGTTAATATATAACTTTGAGGATTAGTTTTTTATAACCTTTAAATGATTATGACATGATTAAAGTTATATTTTGGTGTATGACTGTAATGTCCTTAAAATAAATTATTAATGATAAATTATGATGATGATTTATGATGAATTAAATGATGATGGTGATAAATAGTCTTTGAATTATTATTGGTGAATGAAGTACATTTGCGATTATTTGGCTATGATCAGTGAATGAACTAATGGTGATCATTTGGCTTTGAATCAGTGAATTTAGCTTTAGTCAAATACTTCCATTGTCTAAAAACTAGATTGTGTATTATTTGGGTATCATGTCAATTGATGTTATGTGTTTGTGAATTCATGCATGCATGAATTGTGTCAATTGGCGAATTTGGGGATTGGATAGTAATTCCGTAAAAGAACTCAGATATCCATGGCATTTGGGTTTGTAGGTTTGGTACCACATGCATGTAAAAGTGTATAGGATGACATGAAATATGTAATTGGCATTAGTTTCATTAGGAAGGTGTACACATTGATACTTGGTAAATGATAATTGGCATTTACTCGAATTATGGATTAAAGAGGTGATGAATACTTAATAGTGATGGATTGATGATTATGATTTGATTGTGATGTGTTTTATTTGTAAGTTGAGTATATCTGATACATGTATGAGTATGTCTGATACATGTCAAAATATACTTAATATGTATGTGAGTTATCTGAGTTGAATGATACTCAACTGTATTTATTTTACTTAGTGCTTGATATTCGATATATTAGTCACTAATTATGATTATGTTATTTAACTCTCTGTTTTGTGTATGTGCTAGATTTGGGATCCAGATTCTTAGGTTTTTTGTTTATCGGTGTTCAAGTTATTGTGAAGCTCCAGACTGGCGAATGTAGAAAGGAACCAAGAGACGGTTCCCACCGAATAGCTACTCAAATCCAATAAAGCTAACAAACAACCCTTTCTCAATCGCACCACGAGGAAATGGCAACAATGGGGGCACGGAGGACGTGGCGCCGAAAATGGAGGAAACAAAGCTGAAGATTCCTCTCCACAAGAGGATGGAGAAGAAGAAGAAGAAGGAGCACCAACCATGGTCACACCCAAAAGAAGGACCGTCCCCATCACACTAGAGGTCCGTTCTTAAGCAGAATTTTAAAATATAGAATCCCAAGATCTTTTGAGAAACCTCTAAACTGATCTAGATCAACATGTATAGCATATTGCTACTGTCCTCCATTACAATATAGAAAGGAGTGGTGTTAAGTGCAAACTCTTTGTCCTCACTCTCAAGGGATCATCTATGACATGGTATAAAGGTTTTCCAAAATGCTCAATTAAGTCTGGGGGCAACTATGTGAAGATTTTGCTTCACACTTCACTGCCCAAAAAGGTCACCAAAAAATCCTCACCTCTCATTGTTCTGTTGTCCAAGGGAAGAACAAATTCCTCCTTGACTATATCAAACGCTTTATAAGCGAGGTAGTGGAAGTTAATGGCGTAGACGATTGGTCGAAGTGTTTATGAGAATCATGTAGACATTTAGACATTTGCAGCGGAAAATATATTAGAATCATGTGGGAACAATTTGATTGTCTTCTCAAACAATAACTTCATAAAGAAAATAACAATTTTAACAATATTGTGTCTCCTAAGTCTATGGATGTAGTTTTTAAAAGGGTTGGTTTTGCCATTCAGAAAGGATTAGCGGCGCAGCTTGTTGCCCGTTTACCTTTCACTCATGTCTAATTATTATATATTAATACAAATGTAGTATTTCATTAAAAAAAAATTAAAAGACAAAAGAAAATCAAAATAGAACTTAGATAAGTCACCCCTCCCAATGTTACACTATCAGAGCGACTCAAGAACTAGAAAACTTAAACCATAAAATAAACAAAGACAGCTGGCTTGACCATCCTCCAAATTAAGTAGCACATATCACTTCTCTACCTGAGTATCATCACCATAGGGTAAAATACAACACAAGAAAATAGCACCACAACCATATTCAAGGAGGATAATACATTCATATAAGATAATAGTGCATAAACAACAAGGTAGTAATATTAACAGCCATTAATCGGCCATACAAACTAGCACACAAATCATAGCACCACAACCATATTCAACAATTAGATGTACATCACACTCAACAAATCATACACAAATATAAAAAGATATGCAATGTACTCAATCCCTAGACTCTACATGTATGTGTTACCAATGTTTTTGGATTTCAGAGGTATGTTACTGAACAGTCCACAACAGCATAAAAACAACACAGACACAACATGAATGCAATACAACAACGACATAACAACAATATAGCAACAACATATAACTCGGCATAATACATGGGTAAAACACAACAATGACAACATGTCACAACGACATAACAACAACACATAACTTGACATATTCTTAGTATCATGGTTAAAAGCAACTAAACCGATCAATATTTCACCTTTAACATCAAAACAAAAGCAAATCAACATCACAGTAGGATCATAAAACATCAGAATATGATTACATACCAAAATGTGATCGAATTACGACTTTATGCACTGTCAGAAGCCCAGTCCTTTCCTGTGAAACTACGCTTGTCGGGCGAGCATTCATGCTGGCTAAGCGAGCCTTCAAACCCATAATTCTTAAACTAGGAGACCTCGCTAGGCGAGCCTCCTTCCCCGCTAAGTGAGGAAGCCTAGAAAATAGAACGCAGGATATAATTTTACTATAAGAGTGTCCCAAAAATTCTGATTTTGATCCCATATGGCCCTATGATCATAGACATCAATATATACTGTTAATATTCAACCATACTGAAATTCTAGTACGAAGTCAACTGATGTCATGTATGATGTCAGAACATGCGAATGTCGAAAGGTTTGTTAAGACATCGTAACCGCATACACAACAATAAAGTAGCTTAAAGTAAATTACAAAAAATAAATAACACGGGATAATTGTTAACCTAGTTCGATGCAATGTCACCTACTCTGGGGGAATCCAAGCTAGGAAGGAAATACACTATAATAGTATTAGTTTGAAGCACTGTATAAACAATCTCAAGCTTCCATGATATTTATATCTAAGACTCACTTAGATATATGAGACTCCTCTTACTTCCCGTCAATCACACAATAGTGATAACAATAGTTACAATCAAAGAGAGACACACTCCATTAAACAAAATTCACTCTTGCATAAAAGCTTATAAGTGAATCACAATTACAACTCAACTATCAATCCAGCTCTAGCATCAAAGTGATACAAGAGTGGCTCACAAACAACAATGAACAAACATAAACCATAATGACACTTTTCTCAATGACAGATTCAGTGATCTAGCTTCTTAGGTTTTTAGTCTTTCTTTATATAGCCTGAGAACTCCATGGACTTGATGAGCAAATAGATTAAACAATGCAGCTGATCCAAAGAGTCTCATGTTGTTAAGTGCTAGAAGCAAATATATTGTTTCCTTAAATGTTTTGACATTCATATCGTAAGGAACACACAAAGCATAACTCGCTTTCCGCAGCTTCTAGAGACACTCGCTTAGCATAAATTGCGTGAATCAAATCTTCAAACAAATCTTCAGAGATCCCACACGAGAACAAAAATTTCCAAGAACGTGAAATAAGAGCACGCTACGATGTCGTACTGCACATGTCGAGACATCTGGTCCAACATCTTGCTAGAGCACGTTTTAACGAAATGTGGCCAACACACAAAACCCAACAATTACACCTAAATACATACTAGTTAACAATCAATCATCATTAATCGTGGAATTTATGATCATATTCATCAACTTCAAAACAATAACTACATACACATTAGTTTTAAGAATTAGAACGAATCATACATACGAATTTCGACATACAATAGAGACAAATATACAGATTGAGTTACACTAACAAAAAGGGAATCATAAACAATTAGAGAATATGAAGAAAAGAAGAGAAAAGAAATTATGGTAAGGACTCCTCTCTACCCAAACACTTAAGGACCCTTAGGATTAACAAACCCACCCCTTTACCTCGATTTTTATTGTCTAAGTTCACTCTGCTATCACTTTGACAAAGAAGTAATAGCTCTTTAAAAATTGTGTTCTAGTTTCAACTGGATTACGAGTATATTATTTCTTGATGATCAATATGATTTATTTTAGGATTAATTTTATATTCTCCAGACTAAAGGTCTATGAGTCTAGCTAGCTACTCTAAACTACTTGACATGAAAATAAAGAAAATATTTAAGGGTTAATAGACTTTTACCCCCTATAAAGTAGGCGAGTTTTGCGTTACCACCCTGTAATTTTTTTTATTGAGATTACCCCCCTGCAATATTTTTTTTTATTTACCCCTATTGTTGACGTGACGGACAAAAAAAACAGAATAACCGATTTAAAAAGTGCATCCAAGGGGGTAAATCAAAAAAATAAATTTTGCAGGGGGGTAATCTCAAAAAAAAAAATTACAGGGGGTAAAGCAAAATTCGCCTACTTTGCAGGGGGTAAAGACCTATTAACCCAATATTTAATGAATTTTGGGATTCTAAAGTAACTGAACCGTATCTAAGTGAATTGTTTGCCCTTTTCTTTCAAGCAGCTTGAAGTGATCTTGGAGGAAATTCCAAACCAAAAGTTGATTATGTCGTTGAATAAGTGAGATTAATGTTCATTTGTCTAATATCATCCATTTTAATCATACACTCAACCCCAATTATAATCCAAGCTTCATGGCGCTAAAGAAAGATGCCGATTTAAATTAAGGGGTGTGAGAGATAGGGAGACTTTCTAAAAGATGGAATTAAACATAAAGAAGGGGCCCATAACTTCACATTGTAGAGGAATATATTCATACAATGGAATATATTCATTTCTAGCCCATAAAGATGCTTGAAACTCAAGCAAACAGGGCCTTAGAACACTAAACCCAACCCACTTTTTTTCATAGAATTCTAACTTTTTAAATACAACAAACGAAAAGTGAATTCTAGTTGCTTTGCTTGGTTAAATCATATAACCACACATCAACCATATTATATTAGATACTCAACTAGTAGAGTCCAATTAAAATTGTTTGTTTCATTATAATTATACTTTTTGAGGGGCATAGTTACTATAATTATACTTTTTTTGGTGAGAAAGGAATAACCATTACAAGTTGGGTAGTTATGTGTGCCACTAAATTACTACGGCGCTATGATAATATGAATTTATAATAGGAGTGCACATGAATGCATACAAACTAAAAATAAAATAAGTATGCAAGAGAGGAATACTGACAATATTGGAGAGTCTTAATCATCTAGATTTTCATGACTTATTAGATTTACTACCATTTGGAAATCATGTATTTTATTTTGATGGTAGGTTAATTTGTACATATGGTCAAAGTTTACTAATTGGTGGGACTCATTTTTGCTAAATTTGACGGTTTTGATTCTTTTGAATAAAATGAAAGTTAAGAATTATAAACTATTTTGTATTACAATTAGGCAGGAATCTTCCTTTTATTGTCAAAGAAGAAAGCATTTATTCTCCATTTTGATTTGAATGAAAAGAATGCATTTAGCTTTCTTTGTTTTTTTTTTTTAAAAAAAATAAAAATAAAAGGCCCAAAAATTTGATAAAGTGCAAATAGTATGATTCGGTACAAATTATACATAAAATTAACTTATTAAAAAAAATTAATTAAGTTTTGTTACCACAAAAAAAAAAATTTGTTTTCTAGTAAAATTTTAGTTATTTTTACCAAAAGGCACAAAAAGTTTTTTTACTAAAAGACCAAGTAGTTTGTTATTTTCTAGTATAGTTTTGTTTCCATGGTATTACTCAAATTTAGTTTATTTTATTTTGTTTTCTATGACTTATTTTACACTCATGAATTATTTGTCAATTTTTATTTCATGCTATTACTCTAACTTAGTCCAATTTGTAATAATTTCCTCTAACTCTAATATTTATCGATTTGTGAGACTTAAAGTTTTTATTTAAAAGTTATGAGAATATTCAAGTGTGAGTTTGTAAAACTTAAGTAGAAAAATAATCTCCTCATCTAATGACAAAAATAAAAAGAAAATTATAGAAGAAAAAATATGAAACTATTCTCTTATTTGTCACTAAATTAAGTAATGAAGAAATAATTGTCACAATTTTCACTACGAAATTAGAGATTCAAAATTCCAAACTATAGTTGCTAACACTAGTTACAAGGCGTTAATAGCCTTTTATAAATCACTCTTGAAATCGATAATTGTTGGGCCTTGAGCGGAAGTTTTATTGGATTGGATTATCACATTAAGTTAAGATAGTAATCAATTAAGTAAGTTGAACATTATATCTTTATCTAAAATTTCCAGTACGTGCTTAACCTTATCCAAAGTAAAACTTTAACTCACATACACTTGACAATCATAAAATCTCTCCCTTAAGCGTGACACTCTCTGAATACCATCCAACATCAAGAATCGCTCCTGCTCGCCCATCAAGTTGACCAGAGCTCTGATACCCCTCCTTGATCATGCAGGGGAGCATCACAAGGTTGAATCACCATATTAGACTCAAATTAACTACACAAGTAAGTTGAACACCATATTTTCACAAAAATCTTTAGAAAAATCTTAAATACCGACGGGCGAAATCTGTCTCTAAAATGCAAATATTCCGTCACTAAACACGTTAGAGACGGATTTGATCCCGTCGGTAATTTCCTCGTCTCTAAACTATTAGAGACGGACAAAATCTATCTCTAAAATGAAAATTTCTGTCTCTAAAATAAAAATATTTGTCTCTAATTGCTTTTTCCGTCTCTAATTCCATCTCTAGTAGAGACAAAATATATTCTGTCTCTAAATTCCGTCGGTATTTCAACTTTTTCTAGTAATTAAGACATTCAATATATGAGTCATTTCACTTATATATTGTTCAACTCATCCATATTAATCTACTTAACAGTCATTGCTTGCCCTCAAACGGAACATGCCAATTGAACACTTTGTTCAGAAAGACTTTAATTCGATACAAAGAGTCAGTCAAACTATCAATTTTGACTGTATGTCAATGAGGGGGGGCATCATTTGGTTGGATCATCACATTGAGTTTAAAACAACTATACACAAGTGATGGTGAAGCCATTTCTTCACCTAAAACATTAAGATATTGAGTTTGTGAATCTCGCATTTATATACTACTCAAACTTAATTTTTTTTATTCATCGTAAAACTTTAAACTTACGCTATACGGTAAGAAACTAATATAACGATTGGTTTATGGACCACTTTGAAAATCAATTTTTAAATTGATCATTACTGAATAATTTTCGATATAAATCACCACTAATTACAAACCGCATTATTTTTTTTGTAGTGTTTTAGTTTTTATTTCTAATTTTTTAGTTAATTAATTAATTTTTTTTGTCAAGTAATTAATTTTTTTTATTTGGGGTTGAAGTTACATGTATGCATCTTCTTCAATAACTTGAGTTTATTTATCATTAATTTGTTGGGGAGAAAGGATACAATACTAAGGTACATATAATAATAAATTAAAGTAAAAATATACATATACGTGTATGAAAGGACAATCTTCAGTTTCACGAAAGTGATAAGGGTATGAGCTCTAAATGCTTTATAGAATTAACAGGTCCCCCACTTCTCAAATCAAAAGTTCCACATAGCAAATATCCTAATACATGACGTTTACATCCTCAAATATTACCAACCACATACCCTAAAGTTGGGTTCCATATTACGTTGCTGTTTTGTGCTTTCTCATCGTGCATGGTATCAAAACAAATTTGGTTATTAAAATTTTGACTTCATTCTCTTTATTTTGAAAAAAAACCATATACAATCTCATGTTATTGTGAGTGAGACCCGTAGACATGCTCAAATATAAATTCAATTGGGTGTAACGTTTATTATAAAGCTTATCATAAAAAGAAATTCGAAAATTTGTATTAATTTAGGAGGACAAGAAGAAATTGGGGATTTTATACACTAACAACGTCCTGTTATAATAAATGTAGATTGTTCGATTTTAAATTGGAGGCTGAGATTATTTTACATGTGAAACAATATTGATAATATGAACCATCTGATCTCAGAAAAACGGGTGAGATGTGCTACATCAGATCGAAAACTGTTTCAAATCGTTGTTGTTGGGAATTTGTATTCAGAAAATGGTTACTTAATTCTCAATAAGGAGTAGCCTCAATAGCAATACATTTCTTTTAACGAGGGCCTAAGCCCAATGAATTTAGGAATTTTATGGAAAACACAAGCTTATCTAATTAATTGATCTTATAAATCTAAGGGCATATGTTAAGTTTAAGAACACATGTTAAATTTTCCCATAAATATATACATAAGTTGAAGTATACTCCTATGTCTCAAAATATAACGGAAAGTTAGTCAAACAAAGTTGAAGTATTTAATCCAAATTTTTAACCAAATACATCAATTTTTTTAGACCAATATGGAACAGATGAAGTATTTAATTTGGAAGAGTAGTCCGTCATGTTTATACAACAAATCAATGTGTATAGGTAATTCTCAAATTGGAAACTTAAAGTTTGATTGCTTTATTCTGTAGAAGTGCCAAGGTTAAAAGTTATATTCTACATTCAAAAGACCATGCACGCTTGTGGAAAAGAACATACATACAAATGTATGCTCATGATCACTTCCATTTTAGAATCTTGTTATATTTTTGTACATTTTTCTTTTTATTGAAACATTTGTGTAAATTATAGGATAATTATGTCCCATTAAATACAAGTGTAGAATTTGATCATAGATAAATTGATTTTATACTTGTTTCTTTTATATCAAAGGAAATTTGATGCAATGGGATACAATTTTTAAGCAACGGAATATTTAAAATTGCTATTGAAATATAAAGGGTTCAATATATTTTTAGACCCTTAAAATATATCCACTTTAATTATTTGTTTTCAAATTTAGTCTCTATTTATTTTACGAAAATTCACATATCATGTTCTAGATAATTTGTTTATAACACATCATTATTTAGACCTTAAAATATTATTAGTTTAAAAATTTAACTATACAATATTTTATTTAATAATTTGAAGATTAAATAGTTTAATTATTAAACAATTAATTCACTTCAGACTTAAAGGTTAAATAGTTAAATTATAAACAATTGATATTATAATGTCTTATTAATGGCATATCATAAAAAAAGTAACTTGGAACATGTGACATGAACTTTTATGTGGAGTTAAGTCACTTTAATTGTGGGTTGAGGATGTAGTGCCTGTTAGACTACTTGGCTACCACTTAGAAGGGGGGGTTGAATAAGTGGCCCTTTTAAACAATGTTGATTTTAAAAAATTTGGTTTAAAAGGTACGCGCGGAAGCACCACCGGATCGGTAGTCTCTTTGCACCCGATTGATCACTGAAAAAGTAGTATAGCCTTGAACGTATAATGATAAAGAACTAGAAACGATCGTGTGCAAAATATTCAAATTAAACGATCCAATAACACAGTCCAAGCAAGTTACAAAAATATAAAGCTAATCCAATCACAATCAAGATATATGTCAATTGAATTTTAGTGCACACGTACGAACATAAAAATTCAATCAAATCGAAAATTAAAGCAATTGCGTAAAGTAAAAGATTAAGGAAGAAAGACACAAGCGATTGATTAGGGAGTTCCCCGGCTTTCGTGTCGTCCTCGCGGTCGGCCGGGTACGTCTCCCCCCAAATAACCAAACGGGTTATTTGAGCGTATATTGATTAAAAACGATTGAACTATAGTGCACAATTTACAAAAGACTCCAATAACCCTATATCGAATCTAATGCAAACTATGCGTAATAACCTCAACAAGTGATGAAGCTTCTCCCTCTGATTCCAACGATCCTAACTGTGCGCAAATCCTCGCACCGATCGTCCAGCTGAGTACCTCGCTTCTTCGTTGTTGATCCTTCAAGATATCGCACAATCTTGAATCCCTAAGAAAAACCTAAACCTTCTTCACAAATCAACTCGATCACGCCTCTGATTCACCGCAAGCCGTATCGAACGTTATTGACCAAATGTACAACCTTTATCCGAATGATCCCATACTCACTCTTCAATGAATTGCAATTTGATGGAAGATGATGATCTTGTGAAGAATAACTCTTTGATCCAAATTCTTCAACCAATTTGAATCCCAAAGAGTTTATCAAAGCTATTTCACTTTCTCACAGGTTTTTCTCTTTTTACAATAACAAAGCACATTGCTATTTATAGAGAAAATAGAATTGAGCAAATTTAGGCAAAACTTAACATACATGTATCGATACAAATGATGGTTTGTATCGATACAAGCCCTTTGACCAGCATTCAAATATGAAAATTTGATCTATGTATCGATACAAACACGTATGTGTATCGATACATACATCAGTTTCTTGAAATCTTGACTGATATGTATCGAAGCATGCAAGCATGATTCGATACATCATGCACTCTCTGGTTTTCTGAGAGATATAGGTGTGTATCGATACATGCAAGCATGATTCGATACACAGGTGACTCTCTGCCTCTGAGAGACCACTTTTGTATCGATACAAGTGATATATGTATCGATACAAATTGTACAAAATCAGTCTAAAGTAATTTCAGGACATTTGTATCGATACACATGTATATGTATCGATACATAATACCTAAAAATCAATTTTTCAAAGTTTAAAAATAGTTTTTCGCTGTCAAGTCGTTTGTAATGTTGCCAAAATATGTTCTACTCTATTTTCATGTGTTTTGACAATTATTAAAACATGAGGATGAACTGGTGCACTTACAGTGCCAAATGTCAGAAACAATGATTTTTAGTTACTTTAAGCAGCACTTTTCCGAGACAGTTCAGGGTTAACACTGACTTTGTAGGTATTAGCTTCTATCAAATTTCGACATAAGATAATTCCATCTTTCGACAACTTTTATTCTCTCAACAGTGGGTGAGGTGGTGTCCTTGTCCACCGGTAGAGCTGTAAAAATGGGCCGGGCTATCGGGCCGGCCCAGTAGCCCTATAGTTTTATACGGGCCGGGCCGGGCTGGGCTTCCCAAAAAATGTTATTGGGCCTTATTGGGCTGGGCTGTCGGGCCTATGGGCCATCATGGGCTGGGCCAGCGGGCTTTTGGGCCGGCCCAATAAAGAATTAAAAAAAAATTCTAAAAAAAAAATTTACCTAAAAATAAGGAATTTTAGTTAGTATAAAATCTTTAGATAAAGTAAGTAACAAAAGATGAGATTTGTTTTTTTTTTAAGGAAAAAGATGAGATTTTGTTAGTTAGGAGATAATTATTAAACCAAATTTGTTATGATTATCTTTATTTAAAAAAAAATAACAACTTAATCATTCATTATAAATAGAGAAGTATAAGAAGGAAATTATAAGTTTTATCTTATCTAAAGCACAAAGATATAGATTATAGTGCTACTATTCTCAACAAGGTATATGTCTTCTACTACTTTTCATCTAACTAGTTTCTTGCTCAATAATGGTATTTGTATGTCTGTATGTCAATTTATATGTCTCGAATATTTTATAACTGTATGTTTTATTTTTAACTTTGTTTTAGTAGGTTTCTTAGAAGACATATTCAATATATACCGCAATATTGAAAATCTCGCAAGTATAATCAGCCAAATAATTGGCTTCAAACTTGGTTAACAAGGGAGAGAATCATTAGAGCTCTAGAGGTAAGGTAATGTATTAATACTTAGTGGTTCGGTTCATTCAGGGACGAACCCAAAAATTTTGAGAAGTGGGGGCAATATGTATATTATACTATAGTCTATAATATAAGTAAAAATTAGTCAATTTTTTAAAGAGGGGCACATGTTAGTGAACTCAATATAGAAAAATCATCTTAAGAGATGTGTATTTAATTTTTTAAAAGTCTTTTTTTTTTCAATGTCAAATTTCTACTTTTGTGTTCTTAACACGTGAAAACCTTTTTTAAGGGTCATATGCTAACTAGTATCCTATTTGATACTTAAAAAACTTAAGAGACCTATCTGATGCTTAAAAAATTTAAAGGACCTATCTGATACTTATAAAATTTAAAGGATCTATTTGATACAAACGTAAAATTTAAGGATACCAAAAGAAGGAATTTTTGTATTAAAAAAAACATTATTTATATTTTCAAAAAGTAGATTACACATTCTAATCCTTTCATACTTTATTATAAGAGTTTTAAGTCTGTGTTGATTGCTTCGTTATGTGAACAGTATGAGCTACATAAAATTTGACCATCTTATCTTATATACATAATGTTATAATTATATGTCCAATGTAAATTGACCATGATTTATATATGTTTGATATAGTGATATTGTCATGTTCGGTTGAGTGTATTATAAGCCAACAAGATAGAAAGAAACAAACATGACACTTGATTTATATATGTTAGATATTGTCATCTTATATAGTTATATACCTCCTTAACATTTGATTGCCTCTTGTTTCTTTCTTGTGTATAACTTATAAGTACTTCTTGTGCTTATCTTTTATAATATAATTTAAATGCTCAATTTAATTTTAATGTGTTTGTACTTTGTAATGTAGTCATGGAAGATGTTGATCCAATTTTGCAAACTATTAATGAAGATGGTGATTTGGTAATGTCACAATCTCCTCCGGCTGCTAATACGAAAAATGTTATTGAGGGAGACACTGTTGAAAAAAATACTAATAACAAAAGGGTAAGGAGATCTAATGTTTGGAAACATTTTACAAAGATTGGTAAAGTTGATGGGGGGCAAAAATGTACATGTAATGGTTGTAGGGGTATGTTTTCATGTGGTGGAAGCACTTCTCACTTAAAGCGTCATATAAAGCTGTGTCATAAAATTCCAAACAGTGATGATGAGGAACTCATGTTGGATGATGAAGAAACATTATTGAAGAAGTGGCAATTTGATGATAAGGCTTACAGAGATTCACTTGCTAGAAGCATTATACGACATGATCTTCCATTTAGCTACGCCGAGTATGATGCAGTTTTGGCTACAAACAAGATATTGAATCCTGATTTTGTTCCCATTTGTAGAAACACTGCAAAAACCGATTGCATGCTTGTGTTTTCAAGTGAAAAGGAAAGGCTAAAGAGTGTGTTAGCATCCATTCCAGGTAGAGTTTGTCTAACTTCTGATGTATGGACAGCTGTAACAACACAAGGTTATATGACTGTCACTGCTCATTATGTTGATCAAGATTGGAAGTTAAATAGTAAATTGCTTTCATTTTGTCACTTGGATAATGCACATACAGGGGTCGAATTATCTGGAAAATTGTTTGGTGCTCTTAAGGATTGGGGAATAGATCGTAAAATATTTTCACTCACATTGGACAATGCCTCTTCAAATGATAACATGATAAAAAAATTGAAACAGAGGCTTAATTTGCAAGATGCGTTGTTATGTAAAGGTAAATATTTTCATGTCCGTTGTTGCGCCCACATCTTGAATCTCATTGTTCAAGATGGTTTGAAGGCGGCGGGTGATGCTTTGCATAAAATTCGAGAGAGTGTCAAATATGTGAAGGCCTCAGAGGGGAGATTGAGGGAGTTTAGAAAATGCATCCAAGAAGTGCATCTAGATAATGTAGAAGGTGGATTCTTAAGGTTGGATGTTTGCACTAGATGGAATGCCACATATATGATGCTTGAAAGTGCTATTAGGTATCGACCTGCATTCATTAGCTTGAGCGATAATGATAAGAACTACACGATTTGTCCAAGCACTGAGGAGTGGGAAAGAGCACAAACTATTTGTAATATCTTGGCTCCATTTTATAATATTACATGCTTAATTTCTGGGTCATCTTACACAACTTCAAACTTATACTTCATGCAAGTTGCATTTATAGAGATGGCTTTGAATAAAAATTTGAATAGTGAAGATGAAGTGATCAAAGATATGACCAAGAGGATGAAGGATAAGTTTGACAAGTATTGGAGTGAATATTCGGTTACTCTTTCACTTGGAAATGTTCTTGATCCAACATCAAAGTTAGAATTTTTGAAGTTTTGCTTTAAGAAACTTTACCCAAATAATTATGAAGACAAGATAAAAAAAGTGAAGGATGGTTTGCATGATCTCTTTGATGAATATAAAAAAGACATGGTTCCAACAAGCTCATCTTTAGATAGTTCATCAAGAAACACTCAATCTCACTCAGTTGGTCAATCATTGAAGAATACATCGTTTTTTAAGGTAAGATTTATAAATTGTTTCAAATTTTTATGAAAGTACTTATAGTTATTTCTATTGATGTAAGTCAAATAATAAAAGTTTAAATAATAGTGCATGTGCTAATTCTTTAATTAAAGTCTAAGTAGTAGTAAATGTGTCAAATAATTATTGTGTTGCTGTCATTAATATGTTAATATGGTCCCCTTAGAAAAGTTAAAATAAGGTAATATAAGTTAATTCCACTGTTATACTTATTTCTATTGTTGTTGTCAAATAATTGTTGTGTTTCCCTCTTAGTACTGCTTGCATTTATTTGTTTGCATGAATGGGGCTGATTATATTCTATTCAAGCTTAATTTAAATAGTTTTTGTTTGTCGAATTCTAGGAATACCGTCAAGAAATGATACAAAAAATGTCAAATGATGGTAAGTCTGAACTTGAAATATACTTGGATGAAAAATGTCTTCCGAATGATGATGTGGATATTCTTCAATATTGGAAGTTAAATAGTGTTCGATTTCCTCAACTTGCAATAATGGCGTGTGACATTTTAAGCATTCCAATCACAACAGTGGCTTCTGAATCTTCTTTTAGTATCGGAGGTCGTATCTTAAATAAGTATAGGAATTGCTTACTCCCAGAAACTGTGCAAGCTCTTATTTGTACACGTAATTGGTTGCATGATTTTAAAGAAATCGGACCTTCTGGTAAGTTTAATTAATAATCCTTTTGTGTTATTTGCAATTTGAATTTGCTTTTTAGTTGATGACTTATCAAATTATCGTGTATTATGAATTGCAGATATACCTGAAGTAGAGGAGATACAATTGTATGAAAAATCAAGTGGTCAAGATCAAGAAGAGACTTAGGCCGAGAAGTTACCTAATTTATAATTTACTTTTTTTTATAATTTATAATTTAATTTATGTATTTTGAATGATTATGTTAAAAGTTTAGTGTCTGATGTAAGCTTGAAATTTATTAACTTTGAGGATGCACTTTATGAATCATCATCCACAGATCTCTCGACTTTTGCGTGGATATTTTGAAGTATTTATTATTTCATGAAATCATGACACTCACTTTTTTATGGATATTAATTTTTGTGCGATGCATATGTAGTTTTATTGTCCATTGATTTTTTTTTTTATAAAAAATTTGTCAATATTTTATAAAAAAAAAATATTAAAAAATTTGTCGGGCCTGGGCCGGCCCATCGGCCCATACATATTGGGCTGGGCTAAGCGGGTCGGGCCTTGGGCCTTAATGGGCCGGGCCACTTGAGCCCAATAGATGTCTTGGCCCTATGGGCCCGGGCCGGGCCGGGCTGGGCTGGCCCATTTGACAGCTCTATCCACCGGTAACAATCCCCAAGATAAGATAATTTATGTTTTGCAATTTTCAAAAGATTTAGGCCGCTACTTAGGGAAAAGGTGGTTGTGAAGTTTGAGCAGTTTTACTTTAACTCTAACATGCCTAGGAGGTTTTTGTCTTGATTTATCATTTTGATCCTGAAGTGTTGCTCTCTTTTCTAGGGTCTCTATATAAGTTATTGGCCAAGGTCCTTGTAGATAGGTTGGCTTATGTCAGGGATAAGAATATTTCATAAAATCAATCGACATTTGTCAAAGGCAGGCAATTAGCGGATGAGGTTGTGTTGTGAATGAAATCATCATTTTGGCCTAGAAGTTGTGGAAAGGACTATCTTATTTTTAAGAATGATTTTGAGAAGGCTGATAACTCTATTAGTTAGATTCACAAGGTTTGATTTTGTTGGGAATTGAAATGGAGGTCTTGGATTCGGGCATGTATGTTTTCAGGAAGTCAGTTATATGTTATGTGGTGTGAAAGTCTGATTAAGGAGATTAATATCGAAAGAAATTAAGGGCTCAACACTTCTGTGAGGCGGGCTGAAGAGAAGAACCTATCCCACCTGAAGTAACAAGGTTTGTCACAAGAAAGAGGGGTTTGAATTGTGACCCTTTTAAAATTTTGCTGCAGTACTTAACAAGAGATAAGTAATAAAATGAAATCACACAATATGTTGGAGAACGATCTCCCAAGTTATAGAAACAAAATTAAACGTGATATGTGTGATTGGTGTTTGCTTAAAGTAAAGAGGAGGGAAAGAGAGAAACAAACACAAGGATTTTTTCCTGATTCACCCCTTAATAGTATGGGCTACTCCAGTCCCCACTTGCGTGAGATTGTCCACTATAATCTAGACCAAGATTACAATAATTTCTTCCCTTAACCTTGACCAAGGCTAAGTAACCAAATCAGTTATCACCAACTAATTTTCAATCAATCAATTCTTCACTAATTGACTTGAGTTAGATCTCTCAAAAGATATGAAATGATTTTGGATCTTACAAGCTTATACCAACCTAAACTAGTTGTATATGCTTAAAATAAATTACACTCAAGATACTCAATGAATTCTGATCCTCGATGCTAGAAAGCTTTGGAGTACGAGTGAAAAAGAAGAGCTTTAAGATTGCTTAGTGAAATGTGAATCAATGCTTTAGATTGCTTGAAAACTCTTGCTCTTCAATGTTGCCAAACATGCTATTTATAGATGAAGAAGTTCCTCTGATATTTGAACTTCAAATATGACTGTTGGGAGTGTGAAATAGCCGTTGTCAAATGGGCAAAACAGTGCATTCATAATCTGTCCTTTTTAAGTTAGCCTGGAGACCATTCTTCCTATGGTCTCTGATATAAGGAGCTATGAGAATATCAGAGATATTCTTTTTGCCAACTGTAATGAGCTGTTTCTGATGATATATCTGTTGCAAAACAATAGCCCATGTGTGGAAATAGCTTTTGGATAAGAATATAGCTTGTAGCCAAAATCATAGAGACCATTCTCCTGTCTTGTTGGAGACCGTACTTCTTGTGCAAGAAAAGAAGCAAACGGATTCTTCTAGTGTTTGCAAGCTGTATGACAGTTGTAATACACTCTTTGAAGCCTAGCATAGCAACTATTCATTAGTACTTGTGAAGGATAAGTGAATAGTAAAGATGTTGACATTTGTATTGAGATATGTTGCTTCTCTTTCCTTAGCTTGTCCTTGCATCAGATTTTAGTCCTTTGCTGCATGCTTTGTCTACTTCTCATTGGTCTAGATTATTTTCTTAATGATGTTCTTGGAGAACATATGACCTTGTCTCAACAATCTCCCCCTTTTTGATGATGACAAAACCTTAATTAATTTTTTATTATGATTCTGATTAAAATAAGAATTGAAATATTTGCTATGTGATTTAGTCAAATTTATGCATTCTATATCAAATCAGGAAATATGTATATGCAAATTGAGTAACAAATATTTGAGACACAATTTTGAATCAACATGGCTATTCATTAATCAAAAGCTCATAACAGAGAATTTAACAATATCCAAATACATGATTAATGATCAAAAGTGATTCAAACCTAATTAGAATTCAGAATTAAAACAAACATACAAGAAGAAGTTATCATATGAACTTCTCATCATATCTTAAACAAGTTCTGAATTAAAAACATTAAAGAGATTACTAAACATCAGTTCACAAAAGTTTGATTTTTCTAAAATCTCCCCCTTAATCTCAGAATCCCTTCTCCCCCTTTTGTCATTAGCAAAAAGCAGAGGGAGGCATCAAACACCTCTATTGTGGCAAAGTTGGAGAGGAGTCATCAGAACTGGAAGAGAATTTGGGAATCTCTTCAGTTGGTGGAGCAGGATTAGCAGGTGGAGGTGGTATACGCATTGCAGGGCAAAATTCTTCTGCAAGCCAAGTCCTAAAAATTTGTTGCTCTTGCATGATAAAAGAAAGAATGTTGAACATCTTCTCCATGTCTTTTCTGGTCCTAGCAACATCTTTTTCAACCTTTGATCTCTTCAAGGGTTTAGGATCAAAAGGTGGAGGATTGTCAGAGCCTTGATACGCAGCAGTGTCATTGTTGGGGACATTTGTGCAGAAAGAACCAAGTGATGCAAAGTGTTTTGGAAAGGATGGGAGTGATGGTCCAACATCAGTGAAGATGGGTGGTGGAAATTGTGAAAATTGTGGAAAATTTGGAATAGGATTTTTCATCAGGTTTCTTAAGATTTCAGTTTGTTGAAAAGAGTGAAAAGTTGTTTGAGGTGATGTTATCAGTGGTGAAAAAAGAGAGGTATTGACAGGATTATCTATGGTTGAAAAACCATCAAGCAAGACAGAGGTGAACTTATTCAAATTTGGGCCTAAGTTATCCTCAAAAGCAGAATCAAATTCTAAAGAAACTCCTAAGTCTCTAGAATCAGAGGGATTACCTTCAGACATAACTTGTTTGCCTTTGTCTGATGGTGTAGGTATAGGGAGAACGTTCTCCAGATGGTCTTCCTGTGTTGTCACCATATCAGCCAATAGTTGCAGGTTTTCTGGTTCAGGTTCTTCAATGGTTTCTCTTTTTCTCTTTAATCCTTGATCACTCACAGTGTGATCTTCTATATCACAAATTTGTTTCATTCTTCCAATGTTGGTTAAAGAGAAAGTGGTTGAAGAGTTCTTTCCTTCTTCTCCTCTGAAGCTGACATCAAAGTGTCTAAAAACCCTAGTGAGAAACATTCCATAGGGAAATGTTATCTTCTTGGTGCCATTTTCAATGGTGTATATCATATGCTGAATCAAGACATATAGGAGGTTCATTTTGACTTTGTTGAACATGTGATACATCATCATCATGTCATTTTCTGTGACTTTGTCTTTACTCCATTTTCTTGGAAAAATGGAGTGGAGACACATGTTGTGAAGCATTTTGAATTCATGTTTGAGTTGGGATGATGGAGGGAATTTTGAGAAGGTGGTTCTAGGTTCATACATTTCAGCCATTGATTCCTTCTTGTTCAATCCTGCCATTTTGAACCAACTTGTTCCATAAAGCTTGTGACCAGTCAAAGGTAGGTTTAGAAGGTTTCCTAGCAGTTGTTCTGTGACTTTGATCTTTTTACCCTTGAGTTCAGAAATGATGTAGTTTTTCTCAGAAGAGATGACAACATTGAAATAGAATGCTTTGATGAGGTTAGGGTAGTGAGTTTCTCTAAGATTGAACAAATGTGTCCAACCAAGTGGATTTGTGAACCTGGTTAGATCATGGTCAGTGTTGATCAGGTCATCAAAATTGTAAACCCTTCCTGGGAGTATAGGTTTCTTCCTTGAGAAGTTTTCAAAATCTGTCACACAATATTTGTGGATCAAGGGGGTTGATTTTTGAGGAGGAACATCTTCTTCTTCAGAAGACTCAAAATTTTTAGAGGATTTTGGTTTGGCTTTTCTTGAGTAGGTTTTAATTTGAGGTCCAGACATGGTTTTTGGTGTGTCAGACAGAGTGTCATCAGAATTAGAGATTGAGTAAATAGTGGTATCAATAACTGGTTTTACACCAGCACCAGAGGCAATCCTATTTGACCTACGAATTTTTGATGAATCAACAGATTTGGATTTTTTGGTTTTTGAAACGGTTTTCTTTTTGGTGTTAGTTTTGGTAGTGAGTGGGGGAGTAGCAGTTATTTCTTGAGAAACAGTTTTAGGAACTGTTTGAGAGCATTGAATTGGAATAACATTTTCCAAAACGGTTTCTGAGGTAGCAGGGATGGTTTCAATATTTACTGGAATAGTTCCAATGAGGATTTGGCTAGTGATAATGTTGTGAATGGGAGATTGATTTGCATGCTCTGTTTCAACAGAGTTTTGAACAGGGGTAGGGGTTTGATTGATTTTTGAGGGAGAAGAATGACTCTCTACTTCGTTGTAGTGGTCAGAAAGGGATTGGTAAGAGGTGTTTGAGGAAGATTTGATACCTGAATTTTTTGGTGGTGAAGTAGCAGATGGTGGTGAAGGAGAACGAGTGGATGAAGATGAAGTTCTTGACTTCCTGATCTTGACTCCAGGCATCTTAACTCTGGCCATTTGAGAAGAAAGAGGTGATGAACAGTTGAGGTTTTTAGGGATTTTGTGAATAGTAGTGGAAGAGAGAAGGATTTTTACGGAGTGAAGAGAGAAGTGAGTGAGTGATGTGTTGGTTTGAGATATTAATAAAAGAAAAGGAAAGAGTGTTTGGAGAATAGGAATAGATGAGTGTTGATAGGTTAGGTAATAGACTTAGTACTAATTACACTATTTGATTTGTACTTGAGATACACAAAAGAAGGATTTGTCATAATGACTAGGGAGAGAGAGTCAGTCCGTGAGATAATTTTGGGAGAGGAGGGGTTTTGTTTTGAAAAAATAATTAATTAAAAATTTTAAGATATATATATTTAAGAATAACAATTATAGGAAGTATTTGTTCTTATAAAAGGTGTACCTAAACTTTTAAAGAAAGTTCTTATGAAATTGAGATTTTGTTCAACAATGTTTTTAGTTAGGATTTTTAATAATTTTTAAATTTTCTTTAATAAACATAAACCTATCCTCAACTAAAGATTTAGTAAAAATGTCAGCTAATTGATTTTCAGTATCCTCAAATATTAGTTCTACATCTTTTTTGCAAACATGATCTCTAATGAAATGATGCTTAATTTCTATGTGCTTTGATCTAGAATGTTGAATGGGGTTCTTTGATAAATTGATAGCACTAGTATTATCAAAAATAATTTTAATATTTGTGTACCTTAATGAAAAATCTTCAAGTTGGTTTTTGATCCATATCACTTGAGAACAACAATTTGCAGCTGATACATATTCTGCTTCAGTTGTTGATAGTGCTATGGCATTTTGCTTTATGCAACACCAACTTACAAGAGCTTCACTAAGAAATTACATGCTCCACTTGTGCTTTTTCTTTCAAGTTTGTCACCAGCATAGTCAGCATCACAATAAGCCTTAAGATCAAAATGTGATCCCTTCTTGTACCAGAGACCAACATCAGGAGTACCTACTAGGTACCTAAAAATTCTTTTGACTGCTGTAAGGTGTGATTCTCTTGGAGAAGTTTGAAATCTTGCACAGAGACCAACTGAGAAAACAATGTCTGGTCTACTAGCAGTTAAATATAGAAGTGATCCAATCATTCCCCTATATTCCTTTTCAGACACATGTTTTCCATTTTCATCTTTGTCTAAATTTGTTGATGGATGCATAGGAGTAGACATGATTTTTGATTCACTCATTTTGTATTTTTTGAGTAGATCCTTGATGTATTTTTCTTGACATATAAAAATTCCATCATCTTGTTGCTTGATTTGCAAGCCAAGAAAAAATCTGAGTTCTCCCATCATGCTCATCTCAAATTCATTTTGCATAAGATTTGAAAATTCTTCACACATTTTTTCATTAGTAGCACCAAATATAATATCATCAACATAAACTTGTACAATCAACTGATCTTGTTTATTAGTTTTTCTAAAAAGAGTAGTGTCAATTTTACCTCTAGAAAAACCATTATCAAGTAAAAAAGTACTTAGTCTTTCATACCATGCTCTTGGAGCTTGTTTAAGTCCATAAAGAGCTTTGGTTAATTTGAAAACATGATTAGGTTTATGTTCATCTTTGAACCCAGGAGGTTGATGTACATAAACTTCTTCATTTAAGAATCCATTTAAAAATGCACTTTTCACATCCATTTGAAAAAGTTTGAAACATTTATGAGATGCATATGCAAGTAAAATTCTGATAGCTTCTAACCTTGCTACTGGTGCAAATGTTTCATCATAGTCTATACCTTCTTGTTGATTGTATCCTTGAGCAACAAGTCTTGCCTTATTCCTAATTACCTTACCATTTTCATCAAGCTTATTTCTGAAAACCCATCTAGTGCCAATGATTGAATGATTTGGAGGAGTTGGTACCAGGTTCCAAACTTCATTTCTTTCAAATTGCATCAATTCTTCTTTCATGGCTTCAATCCATGATTCATCAACAATTGCTTCATCAATTGTCTTTGGTTCAATTTGAGAGATCATAGCTAGATTGTTTTCATTTACTTGAAATGATCTTCATGTTCTCACTCTATCACTAGTGTCTCCAATTATCTGCTCTTGTAGATGATTTACTACTACCTTCCAAGTTCTAGGGAGTTCTTGTGAAGGAGTTTCTACAGATTTATCTTTGGGTTGAGCTTGATCTTCTTCTTCATCATTTTCAATTTGGATGGATTGATCTTCAAATTCATCAAACTTAACATGCATACTTTCTTCAAGAGTTTTAGTAGTTAAGTTAAAAACTCTATATGCTTTGGATGTTAAAGAGTAACCTAAGAATAATCCTTTGTCAGATTTAGCATCAAACTTTCCTAGATTATCCTTGATGTTCAAGATATAACAGTAGCACCCAAAAATATGAAAATATGAAATGTTTGGTTTTCTATCTTTCCAAAGTTCATAAGGAGTTTTGTTTAAAACTTTTCTTATTGAGACTCTATTAAGAATATAACATGCAGTGTTTATGGCTTCTGCCCAAAAATATTTTTCAACATTTGATTCATCAATCATGGTTCTAGCCATTTCTTGTAAAGTTCTATTTTTCCTTTCAACAACTCCATTTTGTTGAGGAGTTCTTGGACAAGAAAAATTGTGAGAAATGCCATTATCATTTAGGAATGATTCAAAGTGAGAGTTTTCAAATTCTCCACCATGATCACTTCTTATAGAAATGATATTGGATTCTTTTTCATTTTGAACCTTTTTACAGAAATTTTTGAAATATTCAAGAGACTCATCTTTGTGTTTTAAAAACAAAACCCATGTAAATCTTGAGTAGTCATCTACAATGACAAAACCATAATTTTTAGCTCCTAAACTGGTAGTTTTGACAGGTCCAAATAAATCAATGTGAAGTAATTCAAGAGGTTTCATGGTTGATGTAAAATCTTTTGGTTTAATGCTACTCTTAGCTTGTTTTCCTTTTGTACAACTTTCACATAATTTATCTTTGTCAAAACTTATTTTAGGTAATCCTCTGACCAGATCAAGTTGAGAGATTTTTGCCAATATTCTCATACTTACATGTCCTGCTCTTTTGTGCCAAATCCATTTGTCTTTTTCAAGAGATACAAAACATGATTCAGCAGGTAATTCATCTAAGTATAGAACATACACATTTTTCATTCTTGATCCTTTGAAAAGAATTTTTCCAGAAGATATTTGTTTGATTTCACAAGTGTCAGTTTTGAATATAACTTCAAGACCATTGTCACACAATTGAGACCTTCAACATAGTGAACATTTTCAATTTTTGCTGAGTTGATCTTACCAATCATTCCTTTACCTTTGATGCTAGCTTTTTCATTATTTCCAAAGGTAACTGATCCACCTTCTTTTCTCTCAAAAGATAGAAAGTTTTGTCTGTCTCCAGTCATATGCCTTGAGCATCCACTGTCCAAGTACCAAGGCTTTCTCTTGATTGTTAGAAGACACTCCTCTTCACTATCTGATTTAGTCATCAGACAAATGTTGGCTTCTTCTTCTTCTGTATCTGGCAGATCATCCAAATCATCCCATGTAGCCATCATTGACTTCTTTTTGAAGAAGGGTTTGCTTTGCTTCAGCTTTGGACAATCATTTTTGAAATGGCCAAGTTAATTGCATCCATAACATCTTATTTGACTCATGTCAGTTTCTGGTTTGGATGGATTCCTTCTAGGTGGGAATGATTTTTTGATTTGATTTCTTCTCATCATGAGCTTTTGAATTCTTCTTGATAGAAATGCTAGTTCTTCTTTATTGTCATCTTGAAGAACATCATCACCTTCTATTTCTTCATTTTTAGATTGTTCTTCTGTTTGAGATTCTAAAGCAACCATCTTTTTCTTTGAGGTTTTGCTTCTTGAAGAATTGCTTCATGAGCTTCTAATGAGCCAATGAGATCTTCAAGTTTCATCTCAGATAGAACTTTAGATTCAGTGATTGCAGTTACTATATGTTTCCAATGCTTTGAAAAACATCTTAGTAGCTTTCTAATTCTTTCATGTATGGAATAGCTTTTCCCAAGGGAATTCAGCTCATTTATGATTACTGTGAATCTTCCATACATTTGATCTACAGTCTCATCTTCCTGCATTTCAAACAATTCAAATTTTCTTACCCCAATGTCAATTCTAGTTTCTTTTATACGGCTGGTTCCTTCATGATGAGTTTGAAGTGTGTTCCACATTTCTTTTGCAGTTTTGCATTCCATGATCCGGTCATATTCTTCCCTGCACAAAGCACATTTAATAAATAATTTAGCTTTAGTGTTTAGAAGTACCCTATCAGCTTCAGTTGTGCTCCATTCAGATTGAGGCTTTGGAGTGGTGGTATCTTTTGTTAGTGGTATGTGTTCTCCAGTTTCTATAACAGACCACATGTTGTTATCTTGTGATCTTAGAAACAATTCCATCTTGTCTTTCCAATAGTAATAGTCATCTCCTTCAAATAGAGGTGGTCTATTTGAAGAACCTCCTTCTGAAATGAAACAATTCCATCTTGTCTTTCCAATAGCTTTAAGATTGCTTAGTGAAATGTGAATCAATGCTTTAGATTGCTTGAAAACTCTTGCTCTTCAATGTTGCCAAACATGCCATTTATAGATGACGAAGTTCCTCTGATATTTGAACTTCAAATAAGACTGTTGGGAGTGTGAAATAGCCGTTGTCAAATGGGCAAAACAGTCCATTCATAATCTGTCCTTTTTAAGTTAGCCTGGAAACCATTCTTCATATGGTCTCTGATATATGGAGCTGTGAGAATATCAGAGATATTCTTTTTGCCAACTGTAATGAGCTGTTTCTGATGATATATCTGTTGCAAAACAATAGCCCATGTGTGGAAATAGCTTTTGGATAAGAATATAGCTTGTAGCCAAAATCTGGGAGACCAATCTCCTGTCTGCTGGAGACCATTCTCCTGTCTTGTTGGAGACCATACTTCTTGTGCAAGAAAAGAAGCAAACGGATTCTTCTAGTGTTTGCAAGCTGTATGACAGTTGTAATACACTCTTTGAAGCCTAGCATAGCAACTATTCATTAGTACTTGTGAAGGACAAGTGAATAGTAAAGATGTTGACATTTGTATGGAGATATGTTGCTTCTCTTTCCTTAGCTTGTCCTTGCATCAGATTTTAGTTCTTTGCTGAATGCTTTGTCTACTTCTCATTGGTCTAGATTATTTTCTTAATGATGTTCTTGGAGAACATATGACCTTGTCAATAATTTGTGAGCTTTTACTTCCTTAAAAGCAGTTAAATGAGCAAGCTCAAGGATCAAAATTATTCCTTCCCTTGAATGACTTATTCCAAACTGGTGTGATACTATATTTAAGTCTTATATAAAGTTCATCCTTGTCTCATATGAAGTTGACTTAAATAAGTGCTTATTCAATTAATACGTGAGTCTGGGAGACCAATCAGAGACCATTCTCCTGACAAGAACTTGTTTATTTATTTCTTGTGAGCAGAACTTAGTGATTTTATTTCTTTGCATCTGTCTTATATTAAATCACTCAAGAGCACTTGTTAGATCACAAAATGATCAGAATATAATTAAAAACTTAATTAAGGATGTTTTGTTATCTTTAAAACATCAAAATAGGATTTTGTCTCAACACCACCTTCATTATGTAGACGATACTCTCTTCTTGGGAGAAGCTTTGGTGGAACATTTGGTCCCTAAGACGATCATTCGTAGTTTTAATTTGACATCAGGTTTAAAGGTCAATTTTTCTAAGAGTAGTATCATGGATATTACTATGGATTCTGCTTTCCTACGTTTAGTGGAACACTTCTTGCATTGTATATATGATATTTTCCTTTTGGTATCATGGTTTGCCATTTGGGACTAACTATAGGTGTTACCATATTATTTCCAAGAGGTTTAGTTCTTAGAGTAACAAATTTTTATGGGGGTGGTTTTCATTAACTTTGTCCCGAATTTTATTCATAATTTTCTCTTATGCTTTTAATTCCAATAAACTCTAAAACCCCCCAATTATTATTGTTTTTCCAAGTTTCTAAATTCTCTTTAATTGTATTGTTAAACACAATCCTTGTGGAGACGATCTTATTTACTACTTTATTACTTCTGACGATTTTGTATCTCTCTTTTATAAAGATGCCAATGAATGTCTAGAAAAAAATTGACTGAATTCAGAAGTGTTTCTTATCTTTTATGGTAATATACTGATATTACCGTAATACATTATAAGTTACCATAGAACATATTAACTAGTGCACCCACAAGGGTCTAATCCTATGTTGTCACGTGTCCTAGCTAAGAGATCGGGTTAACATACATGCAGTTATTATGGTTCAATTAATCCTATTAAGCCACTAGCCTAGAATGTCCGAGTTACCGTATCTATGCGGCTAACACTATAATTTATTATTTCCAGAATAGCAGTCAGATTCATGACTAGATACTATCACTAAAAGCGTTTCCCAATCAGTGGCTAAAAAATGCAATTACGTCGTTAAAGCATAAATATATAGAAAACATAATCATGAATAGTAAAATATTATCAACTTATCTGCCAATTACATGTTCCCAAGCATTCATTAGAGGAGTTCATCTTCTCCACCTAAGCCTAAAAGTACCTAGCTACTAATCTGCCTAAAAGTTCTTCCCGTAGAGAGCGCCTCTTACCTTCCTTGCTCATCCTCCTCTCTAGAGAGAAGTGTCTCTCTTAGATTACTAAATTGCAGAATGAATTTAGATTCCTGAATGAATAATAGTGAATGAGGAGAGCTCTATTTATAGTTTTCCTAACGGGCTTCCGCGTGGCATCGTGGGCACGATGGATCCCATCGTGCCACGGTGGAAGTGGATTTGCTTAAAAAATAAGCAGATTTGCCTTCAGCTTCCTTGGGTGCTAAGCAGTCCCATCGTGGTACGATGGGAGTCATCGTGACCACGATGGTTGCTGATATTTTCCATTTTTTGCTCTCTTTTTGGCATTTTCTTGAATTCTTGTCTTATTTTTCAAGTAGCTTCATTTATTCAGGTTTTTGCTCTATAATTGGTCTTCAAAGTCCTAAACTAATACTAATTTAAATGATAAAAACACTACATAAATTCCAAATAACACGTTGTCAAGCAAAATCGTCAGCGATTTAAGAAATATACTTAGATGATAGGAATTTCACAACCTTACGTATTTGTCAGTAATGTAACCGCTGATCTTCACCGCAACAATCATGCACCAGTCAACACTTGGCCAGGAGACGTCAATAGTAGCAAGTCAGACAAATGATCGCAAAGAGTCCATGTGCAACCTTTTCTCTCTCTCCCTCTCTCTCTCTCTCTCACATTTTCGCTCGAAATTGAAACGGTGATCTCTCAATAATCATGCAACCTGCAATTTTATCATAGGCTTGCAAAAATTCTAAGCGACCGATCAATTTAACAAAATACGCATTTTTGGAGGTTTTTAAGGTTTATAACGTGGCTTAGGTAAAGGTGGAATATTTTTGGGAAATTAGGCTAAAATATTGGAGTTAAGTACTACTACTCTTCCTTTTTGTGTATGCAACCTTTTACCTAGAGTACCTTTTTGATGTTGATACGAGAGAATGAGAACTGGATGTGTCTTTGTGTGGTTCTTTTCTATCACTATTTTGCTCTTTAGCTCTTTCTTTTTTCACCCATTTTTTTGAAGAGACTCATTTTTTTATGGATTTTTCTATTTTTCGATGTTTTCCCGTCTCTTTTTCATTTTTGTCTTTTCACTTTGAGATAGTGCTCTTGTATACCCACCCTAAACTTAAGATGTTGCTAGTTCCGTGAGCAACCCCAAACTTATGATGTTGCCAAGACAAGAGAACTTAATTTCTACCTAACTCCAAAGAAGGTGAACCATTTGTTTTTCTGGTCTATAGGCTTGTAATGTTGTTTGTCACCGAAAGAAAAAGGATATTATTTTTTTACGGCTCAAAATTGGCTAGCAAAGGATAATAATAAGGGTGGCTTGAAAAAGGCTCTGAGTTATACAAACAATTGCCTCAATGCGTATGAATTAAACTAACCTGTCAGCAGAGAATTAAAGCAAGTTCTAGAAAATAAACAATTGCGCGGTACTCTTATAGTGTATTTGAAAGAAAATGGTGATACCGTAAAAATATTTGGTTCAAATCCTCACTGGTTTAAGTATCTGAAGGTTGACATCTATCTTGCGAACATTACCTTCGCCACTCTTCTCGTTGTCTCCCGAATTTCCGCGCCTTCTAAGCAATAACCTTTGGTGTTCTTTGTAAAAGGGTGTGGAACTCGGATCGTTGAAATTTATCACTTACTTCGCTGCAATCTTCCCTAAAAACATTGTCTAAAGTAATATAGGGTAAATAGAAATGATTTGGTTAGCAACAATGGTGCCTTTGGAAGCATAGTAATGAAGCGGTCTTTAATGGGGCTTTACCTAATGTCTCTTCCTTATTAGATTCTTGAACTTGGTTTAGTGGTCGTTCAGGTCACCAATCTCCCTTGTCTTTTTCTGATTAGTGTATTGATTCTCTAGATTGTATTCAAATCATACTATAATTTGCTTTGTATTGTAAGGGGTTGAGTACCCCATGCACTCCCTTATAAAATATAGGGTAAATAGACTTTTAGCCTTCTGTAAAATAGGCGTGTTGTGTTTATCCTAATATATATTTTTCTTATCTAAAAAAATAAAAATAGTATCACAAATAATGCATTCTCTCTACGAGTCCCGCAACTAATTTTATGTTAAAATATTGAAATATAATGCTATAAAATTATTAATAGATAATATAAATTATTAGTCGAACTTATGTACTTAATTTTTTAAAAATGTGTTAGGTTGGAGATATAATTTTAATTTATTCGGTACTATCATTAATTTTTTTTAAATAAATTACATGTACACATAAATATTAAACAGTGAAGTTCTCTGTTATGAGATCTCCAAAATACTCATACGCACAAATGCTCAACAAAAGAAAAATATATATGATTGAAAACTTTTACATGGTAATGAATAAAGCCAAGACGTTCCATTATTACCGTGGGGAGCTGAGAGACTACTTATATCTTCGTACTAATAATGATTCTAAAAAGGGTGTCGTACAACGAAATTCCCCATGCATAAACAGCCAAACAAGAGATTATGTCAATACTATAGTAATGCTTTAACCAAACATATATATTTTATACAAACAAACTCTAATATATACCACTTATTCAATGGTGGATCGGTCACAAATAACATTATAACGAATACGAATTTTATAAAATTCATCGTTGAATCGAAAATTTATATCATATAGATCATCCATAAAAAAATTAGAAAAATTAAAAATTATTTGATATGTTATTCATACCCATTATGATTAACGGTTTATGAATTTGTATTAAATACCGTTAATCTTGATAAGTCTCAATAACATATCAAATCATTTTCAATTTTTCTAAATATTTTTAGGAATGATCTTATATAATATAAACTTTCAATTCAATAGTCGATTTTGTAAAATTCATATTCATTATAATAGTATTGATCACTTATTCATTGTAGACCACTTGTGAAAATGGTCCTCAATAAAATTGACTATTTTATAGATAGTGTAGTTATGAAAACCATAATCCAAATCCTTTAATATATTTTTTAATCATAGACAAACACTACTGGGAAAATCAAATAACGCAAGGAAAGTTAGCGATTAAAAAAAGGAAAAAAATTGAATTTTTTCAATATTAATCATTTTTTTTTTGATAATCAAAAAATGGAATTATAAGGAGTACAAGAGGTACTCGGCCCTTACAATTCAAGAACAGTCACTTTAGATTCGACGAAAGCAATCTAAAGGATTATTACACCAATCAATAAAAGAGAAATCAACAGCACTCCTTATTCTACGTATAAACGAAAGCCAAGCAATATACACAATTTGGTTTACTAAAGAATTAATATTATTGTGATCTCCTCTAAACATAATGTTATTGCGAGTTCTCCATATGCACCAAGTTGTGGCCAACCAAATAATGTGTCGAAGCTTTTTAGAATTCTTTCCTCTAAAAATACTACCAAAAGAAAGGAAATCATCTGTAACAGAGGAAAAATCAATGAAGCTAACTCCCATCCACTTGAATATGTAATCCCAAACTTGATTAATCATATGACACTTGAAAAAAACATGTTGAATATCTTCCTCTTCAATGGAACAAAACACACAACACCTTTCAAAATTGCTAGTAATGATACCTTTATTAAACAAAGCTTCTTTGGTTGGCAATTTATCAAGCACCAGCCTCCACCCAAAAACGCTACCTTTCGATGGAACATTAGTACTCCAAAGCTTCTTCAAAACCAGCGCCGTGTTGGGATCAATAGCATCCATCTCAAACCTGTTCAACAAAGAAACATAAGCGGAATTCACCGAAAACAAACCAGCTGCATGGGGAATCCACTTCCGCCTATCACTAGTTTCCCTTGTTGGCCGAATATGCTGCAACAACAACAATAAATCATGGGCTGAATCTGTTTCTGCACCCGACAGCACAGTCCTCCATTCAAACTTCCATCGTCAATCATTACCATCCCACACACCCATTGCGGAAATAGTGCAATCTTGCTGCGAAGATATGTTGAATAGATTTGAGAAAGACTCTTTCAACGAAGCTGTACCTATCCACTTTTCCTTCCAAAAACAAATATCCGTACCATCGCCAAATAAACTACTAATATTATTACCGAACCAGCCCCCATCCTCCTCGCTACCCAAACTCCACATATCCCTCCACCAAATAGAAGCTTGCTTGAGACCATATCTTCCTTCCCCATACAGAAAATTGGCTACTAAGGAACCATATCTAAACCTCAAAAGATCTTGCCATGGCGCCGAACGATCATTCAAACCACGCCACTTCCACTTACATAAGAGAGAAGAGTTAAAAATAGCGAGATTTTTTATGCCCAAACCTCCTTTCTCTTTGGGTTGACAAATCCGGTCCCAACTAACCCAACACATCTTCCTATTATCCATGCCACCCCCCCACAAAAATCTTCTTTGGATACTCACTATCTCCTTTAGAACACACACCGGAGCCTTGAAAAAAGAGAAAAAATATAGAGGGAGACTAGATAACACGGAATTAATGAGAGTAACTCTACCTCCAATGGAAAGATTACTCCCATTCCACAAACCAAGTCTCTTTTTTAAAGACTCTAAAATGGGAGACCAAGTAGCACTACGCCTAGGATTGGCTCCTACCGGAATACCAAGAAACCGGAAAGGAATTGAGTCCACTTCACAATGTAAAAACGACGACGAGGCACGTAAGAAGTTATCATCAAGGTTAACACCGTACAATTTACTCTTATGAAAGTTCACCTTCAGCCCGGACACAATCTCAAAGCTCCTCAACACGGTTTTTATGGTCCAAAGATTGTTCCAATTACCCTCCCCCATAATAATAGTATCATCAGCAAATTGACGGGTATGGAACGATAAATTATTACTAACCTTGTAACCATGAAAGACATTATTGTCTATCGCCTTACACATAAGGCCAGTGAGACCCTCCGCAACAATCAAGAAGAGGAATGGTGATAATGGATCACCCTGACGCAACCTTTTGCCCACCATAAAGTCTTCAGTAGGGCTCCCATTCACCAAAACGGACATAGAACTTTGGAATATACTTGCTCTAATCCACCGCCGCCACCCAACCGCGAATCCCATTCTAATCATCATGTAGTCCAGAAAATTCCAATTCACAGTGTCGTAGGCCCTTTCAAAATCAACCTTGAAAAATAGACATTTATCTTTTCTCCTTTTGGCCAGATCAAGAAGCTCATTAACCACTAAAACTCCATCCAATATTTGCCGATTGGGAAGAAAAGCCGATTGAATAGGGGATATCACTTTGCCCAGAACCGTCTTCAACCTTGCTGCTAAAACTTTTGACAAAAGCTTATACACACACGACACCAAACAAATAGGCCGATAATCTGAAAGCCCTTGGGGATGATCTTTTTTGGGTATGAGAGTCAAAAAAGAAGCGGTAATGGCCTTCGGAAGAACAGCATTGTTATAAAATTCAGAAAAGAAATCCATAATGTCACCTTTGATTATCTCCCAGCACGTCTTCAAGAAATTGAACACGTCCGGACCTGGGCATCTGTTCCCGTCGCTTGTCCATATCACCTCTCTCACTTCTTCACAAGAGAAAGGCGCTGTCAACACTAAATTATCCTCCGTTGAAAGAGACTGAAATTGTACCCCGTCGAGATTTGGCCTACTATCCCACCGCTCCTTGAAATTATCCTCAAAATAACTCTTCACAAATCCTTTCACCTTGTCAACTCCTTGCACCCAATGGTCACCATCTTTTAAGGCCACTAGTTGGTTCCTTCTTCTCCTAGCTTTGATCGATTCATGAAAGTATTTTGAATTTGAATCACCTTCCTTCACCCACCGCATTCTAGACTTTTGTTTTAATAGACTCTCCTTAAGATGAAGTTGTCTCCAAAACTCTTTATTCAAACCATCTCTTCTAGTCAGCTCCACATCAGCCCCATCCCCTCCCAATAAGCCTTCTATATCATTTAAGTCTTTCACCGTCTTGTCAATGTTAAGATCAAGAATGCCGAAAACTTCTCTATTCCACTTTCTCAAACAATCTCTAAGAAGCCTAAATTTCTCTTTCAGAACATAAGCTTTCCTGCCGTATACATTAAAACTCTTCGAAGACTTCTCAACAAAGGGATAAAAATCAGGATTAATCATTTGATTTTTCAGGAAGAGAAACCAATAATTATGAGTTCAACACAATATGTAAATAAAATTTAATCAAAAATTATGCTTACCTGAAATTAAACTTATATTCCCTCCAACAATTCGTTTTATTGGAGTTCATTAACTATACACTTTTACTAGTTGTACATAGAGTACTATCTTAAGGATTAATTTTATTTCTTTAATTTGTCTCTATATATTTCATCATTATTTCAAGTATTACTAATAGTAATATCGTGTGAACATTCTAGTACCTAACTTACATTGTTGGATATGGGTAGTCTTTAGATAAAATTAATGGCATGTCAAATTTTTATATTAATTTATATATTCAAGAAATTTATATTTTAAATAAAATTTTCCCAGAAAATATCACTATGCAACAATATAAATTAAATATCTAATTATTTACCAAATATTAATAGTGGTTAAAGGGAACAATATATATATATATATATATATATATATATATATATATATATATATATATATATATATATATATCATATATATCATATATTAAAATTAAACTCTAAATCTTCTACATAATACATCTTTAATATTTCATCTTTTACTATGAGGCTACACTTTTGTGGACACATGCATGATATAGTAATCAATAAGGTGGCAATGTTGAGAAAGAAAAAGAGAGAGAATAGAAGAGTGAGGTGTCTTTTGACAAAAGTAAGTATGTTAGAATAATAAATCTTTATTTCATTTTTATAAATAATTAAACAAATTTATAATATTAAAAACATTCTTTTAAGTAAGGCTACTAGCTAGTTCATTCTCATATATGCTTTATACTTGAGAAGGTTAACAAAAACCATTCACTTCTCATTCTCTTCTTCAAAAACGCACCCTATTCTTCCCTATTTTGCATCCGCATTTGTTCTTGAATCTCTGCGGTATTCTCTTCACAGAGATGGAAAGAATGTTCCCTCCAAAGAAGCCTTCAACTATGAATTCACATGATAGACCCATGTGTGTTCAAGGTGACTCGGGACTTGTTCTTACCACTGACCCGAAACCTCGTCTTCGATGGACTGTTGAACTCCATGAACGTTTTGTTGATGCTGTTACTCAGCTTGGAGGACCTGATAGTACTATTCTTTCACCCTTTTCCTTTCTCATCATCTCTCACATATAATAACCTTTTTTGTTCTTTTCTTTATTTGAATCATTACTAAGATATTATGTCTTATATTTGTATCTCTTGAATTTTTCAGAGGCCACTCCTAAAACTATCATGAGGGTTATGGGTGTCAAAGGTCTCACCCTTTACCATCTCAAGAGCCATCTTCAGGTTTGAATAAACTTTGAAACACAAAATAAGTCATATTTCACTTCAAGCTTCATTTTTTTCTTTACAACACTTTAATCCCGACTCAGATCATCTTCTTCGGTGCAGCAAAATTGATTCTTTACAAAAAAATTACTACCGCATGCAGTGGTATGCTAATTTAGTAAAAAATAATTTTGCTGCACCGATTTATTACAGATGATCTGAATCGGTTTGATATGGTTAACTTTTTATCTTGGTTTGGTGTCTCTCTTAATTGATGTTCCTTTTTTCCCTTCTTTTTGTTGTTTCTATTATATAGAAATTTAGGCTTGGAAAGCAACCCCACAAGGAATTCAATGATCACTCGATTAAGGATGGTATGAGAGGTGACAAACTTCTTTTCTTTTTAGGGTTCCTCAATTTTTTTTGTCTTTGAACTTTATGATGTTTTACACATGATGTACAATTCTTTTTATATTGACAAAATCTTTTTGCACTGGCAGCTACAGCTTTAGAATTGCAACGAAATACTGCTTCCTCTTCTGCCATGATTGGCCGGAACATGAATGAGTATGCATGCTTAATTCCCTTAATACTTCCATCATACTTGTCTTGTTTTAAATTGAACCAACATGTTTGTGTAAAAAAGTATTAAAATTTTGAAGATAATTTTCAAAGTTTTTCTTTTTTAAAATTTTTCCTTGAATCTTTTTTTTTGGGATTATGGGAAATATTTATAAACGTGTGGGATTGTATGAATAATTAACTAACACATGGTTGATCCAATTAGGATGCAAATTGAGGTGCAGAGAAGACTTCATGAACAGCTTGAGGTAAGCACACAAACTTAACAAAATTAAATATGGATCCTCTACAGCCCGATGTAGAGGATTAGGTGTAGAGGATTAGGTGCAGTCGGCGGTTGACTGTACCATGCATTTGATGTAGAGGTTCCAATTTGTTACAAAATGAGTCTTTGAAATGGACTAGTTCTTACATGGATTTAGGTGTATATTTCAGGTGCAAAAACACCTTCAACTAAGGATTGAAGCTCAAGGGAAATACATGCAAAGTATATTGGAGAAGGCTTATCAAACCCTTGCCGGCGAAAACATGGCATCGGCTGCAACTAACCTAAAAGGTGTTGTCGTTGGACCTCAAGGAATACCTGAAATGGGACTATTGAAAGAATTTAGTTCTCCTCTTAGTTTCTCATCTTTTCAAGATCTTGATCTTTTTGGAGGAGGTGGAGGTGATCAACTTGACCTTCAACAAAACATGGAAAAACAAACCCTAAATCATCATGGATTTATGCAAATCAATGAGAATTTATGTCTTGGAAAGAAGAGGCCAAACCCTAACTCTAACCCTTATAGTGGAAATGGAAAGAGTCCTTTAATGTGGAGTGATGATTTAAGGCTTCAAGATTTAGGAACACCTTCATCATGCTTAGATGATCCTTTCAAAGGTGAGCAAATTCAAATTGCACCACCATCAATGGATAGAGGAAGTGATATTGAAACTATAGATATTTATGATACAAAGCCTTTACTTCAAGGTGATATTTTAAGTGAAAAGAAATTTGATGCAATGAATAAACTTGAAAGGCCATCACCAAGAAGAGGGCCACTTCATGCTGAAAGAATGAGTCCTATGATTAGTACCGGTACTATGGCACAAGGTAGAGGTTCACCATTTGGATGAGAAGTAATAATCATCCATAATTAATTTTTAGATTATTTGATAATTAATTATGTTTATGTAATTGTTCCTTGTTGTGCAACTCTCTTAAGTATGATATGCTAGGGTTTTGAATTTGGTCTTGGAAATCATCGGTTCTTATGAGGTATAATGCCTTTGCATGGCAAACCAAAGTTTTAATTGTTCGGACTATAGTAATATTTAATGCAATAACAAGACAAAATATAATATTTAAAGCACTTTTAATGTGCTTAATTAATGTGAGTATTCTCACTTTATTGTTTTAGTTTGGATCATTAATGATTGATTTTATAATTGAATTTTTGGTTTTGAAATATTTAGATGAATAGTTTGCTTCTTCTTAAGATAGATGAGAAAAACCCGAAGCAAGCATATAAACTTTTCTTCTTTTTATCACCTTGATGGTTTTTCTTTGTACTTTTTTCTTGGACCCACTTCTAATGCTTTTTATTCTGACACTATGTGTGGAACATTCTCTGCGTTCCTATTAAGCAGTTTTTTTGCTTCTAATTTTTTTTTTTGAGAAGTGAGATATTTTGTAATACATCAATATCCATAGTGTGACATATATATCATGTCATCATGAAAGCAATTTTTCTTTGGTTACACTTACACCTCAAGAAAGCAATTTACTATTGAATTGATATTATGAGGTTTTAGAAACATTCATAATATCAAAAGGAAACATTCTATCGGAAATGGAAATGTGGGTAACAAATATTTTACCACAAGGATTAAACGTGAGTATCATTACATTAATTTTTCCAAAATTAAATATATATATAAATAGGAGTACCAACAATGGATTCATTGTCGGTAAAAAAAATAAAAAACTATGAGTTTAATTATTGAAGTGGTAAGAGATTTGCAAGTGTTTTTAATATACTCTTTTATCCTTTATTTTATGTTTTTAATATATTTTTGCCATTCGAGAAATAAAAAATTCCATAGGAAATTTTGCAAGTGTAATGGGTGATAAAATTAAATTGAGGGCACGATATACTGTCCAAAAAATTGAGGGCAAGATTCTCCAATAAGTAAATCGATTAATTATATTCATTGATATTGATAATTTTTTTAACTTGACTTTGTTTAGACTTTTGAGGTGATGATTACTTTGTTGAATATACATGCAAGTTATAATTAGCCTTTTTATGTATAAGTTAAACATTAATCATTTGAAGTTAGTTGGTACAAGTTAGTTACACAATGATTGAACACAAAACTCTCGGGAAAATATAAAAACAACCAAAATAGGTTTCTTATATTTATTTAATTTTATTTATGTTAAAGAGAGACAAATCTTAGAGTACTCAAGGCATATATATATAAAATGGAATATAGAAAGATATTGCAGTGAGAATGGAAGAAAGTTAAAAAGAAAGAATAATCAACTTTAAAAAAATGCCAAGTCATTTTATAGTGAAGAGGTACACTGCCACATGATCTTAGCTTTCTCTTCAAGTTCCTAAGAGATATGAAGTTGAAACCGACAGAGAGTATCTGTCTTTCACTATCTTTCCTCTTCTTTACTGCTCTATATTCTTTGAGAATAACATGATCAGGACAACATGGTTGTATCTTATCACACAAGATTTCACTTGAAAATTAGTTTCTACCTTCTATTTTTCTCTAATAGGAAATTTCTTTTCTTTACTAACTTTGTTTTAATAAAGTAAAGATTGAATACAACCTTAGTAGACTAACATGTGATGATCTAATACTTTGTTTTAGATTTGAATCTTGAAATTAATTAATTGTGCATAAAAGAAAATGCAATGGCTTTGGACTAGTGAAAGTATGCTAGGTTCATCATTTGTCAAAATTAAATGAGGAGATATATTGTCCTAGAGATATTCTACTCTTATTGTTGTACATAATTAATCGCTCTTTTTTATACTAAAAAATTTATGCGAGTTGAATCTCGGAAGTTCACAAGAGCTATAGAAATACATTGATTTGCTAAGAAAATTAACCGCATAATGCATTTAACTTATAAATTTCATTAAGTAATCAAGCAAAAGGAGGATGAGAGATGTAACCCTTTTTTAATCATGCAAATCTTATGTAGCCAAAAGAGAAAGAGATGTAAAAAAGGAAGGACAATCCTTTTTCTGCCCTGTTCTTTAGATAATATGTAGTAATCTTTTGGTACATTAATTTTATTAATACATGTATGAAGACCCTATATGGGTAGCCTTGCCTTCCAGCTTGTTAAAACATTGCCTTAAAATATGTATATATGAAAACATAGCCTTAAAATATGTAAAACATTGCCATACACACATGCATAAACCTTCACCTTGTCTCCATTTCCTTATATGAAAATAGATACATAACCATGAAGCTTCTCTTTCCTAAGAGATAAAAAATAAAAGGGTGGCGCCAACAACCTTTATTGGTTGCAGAGAAAATTTTAAGGCACACTGCAAGTTGATAAAGAAAGCTCTCTTGCTCCACTAATGTAGTACTCAGAGAGAGAGAGTGAAAGAAGAAAAAAGCTAATAAAGCCTAAAGGGAAGAGGAAGAATACAACGCACTTCCATGCGTGCAGTTATCGAGGAAGCTTCTACCTTTATGTGCACAAAGTTATGAGTCTTAGTAACATTTAAAGGTGAAAGAAGATGCATCATCAAATGTACCACCTTTGTTTTTTGTTTTATTATTATTACTATTTCAAAGCAATCCTAGCCATGTTGATTTAGGAAATAAATCTTATAAAACTGTCAGTGATTTCTTTCTGAATTAATGTAAGATTGTTGTTCAGTCAAGCAAGCACGTTCTTCCATGCACAAGTATATCATTAGCAATTTCTTTTTCTTCGCTAAATTTTTATTATAATTTTATTTTGCTTTCACCACCCGTATAGATAAAATGTGTCTGAAGGAACCCCTAACTAAATAGGAGCCGTTCCTTCTCAAAAACACCAGACAACCAAAAGAACGAAAGAGAAAGAAGAGATCGCCATGATATGAGGACAAAAAGCAGACTCACTGCACCAAAACTCATGATCACCACCACACAAAACTCTATCAATTCCAAGACAAAATAAATTGCATTCCACACAGAACTCTATCACTCTATCAATTTCTTATCAACTAGATATTCGACAAATGAAGTTCCTTCAACAATGATTACGTCATTCCTGATTGAACAAAAATCACGTCATTTTTTTATTGACCAAAACCAACGGAAATTCCGAATGTGTGGACTACGACCAGTGGTGACTCTAGGAATGTTAGAGAGCCTGGGCAAAATTTTGGAGGGAATTTTATCAACCTAACTTCCAAATACAGTAATATTTAAACCATATTTCGAATATTTAATTTTTGAGGGAATTTTTAAACAAAAAACAGCAAGAAAGAGTACACCCCTGTTTCCAATATAATTTAGGCTCAAATAAATAAGAGGCTACACAAACCAGAAAAAACCAGCAAAACATAAGTCAAATAAGAGGGATGAAATATAACATACCAATAGTGTACTACATAATGTATGTATATGCTTGTAAAAAAAATATATACATTAGGAATTCATTTAGATTGATTTATTTTTAAACTTATGAAAAATAGTTTATGCAAATAAATAAATTTTTATGTTAATTCTTAAGTTTTCACTAACAAAAATTTACTTTATAAGTTATTTTTTGCATAAACTTAAAAATAAGTCAATTCAAAATGACGATATATATAACATTTATTATAACCTTATAAAAAAAATAAAAATATTGTTTATAACTATGTCAAAGCCTTATAATTCATTTTCTTTTCTTTAAGAAGATTGAGAAACCATGTAATACTTTGACCATATATACTAACCTCAAGTATAGACGGGCCACATTAATTACAATGAAGCCTTGTGAGTAAAAGCCCAACAAATGGGTAGGAAACCCTAAATAATACAACTTTATAGAAGAAAGTTGTTGGTGGCCGCTGCTCAGTTTGTCATTCTTTTTATTCAGCTTAGATTGTTAGTCTGTTAACACCATTGCACTATGTTCTTCTTCTTCTTCTTCATTTTTCTTTTTCTATTTTACTTGCATCTCTGTGACTGCAAATGAGTTTCTTTTCTTGTCTTGATCTCTTGGGTCAGGGTGCATAATCAAAATTTCAACGGTGCTCATCTCTCTTTTTCTATTTTCTATTTTCCTTTATTTAAAAAAAAGAAGGGTTGGCCAGCCCGGGCACGTGCCCAGGCAAGCCGGGCGGCAGAATTGCCCCTGACTACGACTGGTGGGAGCAATAAAAAAGAACACCATCAAGGCTAGCAATAGAAAGAGGTATTCATCACCTGGAACACTACAATAAAACTTGTATTTAATTTACAGATAAAATTCAAAATTATGTATTGGCAGAAAATTCTGCCACAAAATTATTGACAGAAAAATTCGCCAATAAGTAATAAACTTCTGCCAATAACTTTATCAAGAAATAAAAATATATGTTATATACTTACTGGTGGAATTATCCGCCAAAAAATATAAATAAAAAATAAATAAAAAAATGGAAAAGTTTTGTGACAGGTATATCTCCCAAGAACTTGTCTAAATATTAGAAAGACATGATGTTGTCCTTTTTTATCTTTTAATAATTTGATTTTTACTTATTTTTTTATTTAGAATAAGCATATGTCTGTAAACTACCCAAACACCAATACCTAAACCTTCTCTCTTCTTTTGTCAAAAAAAAAAAAAAAAACCAGTACCACAAAAATAAGCTTTAATAGCAGATATGTGATAGCGCTTATTTTAAAAGTGCTATTAAAAGCTGACACGGAGCCCATTTAATAGCACTTTCAAGAAAAGTGCTATTAAAACCCCAAACGCTAGGACATTATAATAGTGGTTTTAGCGAAAACGCTATTAAAGTTGTGAACACGGATCAATATTATAGCACTTTTATGAAAGCGTTATTGAAGCTAATACTGTATAATAGCACTTTTATCAAAATCGCTATAGTAGGAAAATATAATAAACGAAATTTGCAGTCTCTGGGTGTCGAACATTTGACCCCTAGATTGTTTATTACTGTAATAAAAACAAAAACACCAGATCAAAAAGAAAAAATAGATCAGTCCTCATTCTCTTGCTTCCCTTCGTTTCTCTACTCTCCTTCTCGTCAATCATCCATCTTCGTTCTTAGGTCCATCGTTTCACCCAAGAATCTCACAATCAAACTCTAAATCCTTCTAGTCCCACTCACACCTCCATCTCCGTCAAACTGTAGTTCCTTCGTTTTGACCCAACACCTCAATCTCCATGAACCCTAAATCCCCAAATCGGTGAACTCACCTTTCTACCTCATCATCATCGACGACAAGTCCACATTCGATGACGACAAGAAGGGCAGGTGAAGAATCAACGAGTCTTCAGTTCTTTAAAGCATAAGTCGTTTGACGACGGCGAAAAGTCGAAAACATTAACTTCAGTGGTTTTAACGATGGTACAACACAATTCCTCCCTCCATCTCTTTCATTTTCGTCAAATATCTCCTTTCAATTGGGTTTGTTGGGAACAAGTAAATTTTTAAAAAATTTCACGATTTAATGATGACAAAAATAATGAGTGTGTTTAAATTCCAATTGGGTTTGTTTGAAACACATTAAATTCCAATTTTTTATGATAATTAATCAATGGGTTTGTTTGGAACAAATTTATTTTGTGATTGAATGATTTATAATGTTAATTGGTTTGAAGGGACAACATCGGACTTTCTTAATTTATAGAGTTGTGATTGCATTTGGTTCTTACTTAAGATTGGTTTCTATTACGATCTCATTTATAGAGTTGTGATTGCATTTGGTTCTTACTTAAGATTGACATTAGATTTGTCTCATTGGGTTGTGATGCAGATTTAGTCATTTCCTAGGATTATTCAAGTTCTGCTAAATTCAAGAAGGGTGAGTTTAAGGGTTAACGTGTGGCTGTAAAAGTCATCCTCAAAGTAAAGGTTAATCATGTTCTTCAACTTTCAAATTCTATAATAACCAACTTTAAATTGTATTTGCTTAGTGTTGATACTTACATGATCTGTTAGAAATGTAAGTATCGAATTTTTACTGAATGATTTCACTCTAGTTAGGAATGTTATTTCTATTTTTCTATGTTTATGGTTTCACTATTGCTATAACCTGAAAGATGCCTTTCAACTCCATTACAAATGCTCTTGCAAAGGAAGGATCTTGCATGTATGGAAGATGGATCTCTTGGTCAGATATTAACAATTGCAATAGGTAACTTTGATGGCTTTTTCCAATTTTCACTTATTTCTTTTCCAAAAAAGTTTCTCTCTCTTCAAAAGTTTCTCTCTGACCTCTCTCTACCAGTTTCTACAGATCTACTCCTCCTTATCCAAAACCTCACCGGTGCAATGTAAATAAGCAAGGTGGTGGTGCGATGAGCGGCTCTGCCCTCCGCACCACCGTAGTTCAGTCCGTCGCCAGCGTTTAGTTGTTTCCGTTCGTTGTTTTCCGTTTTGCTTTATGGTGGTGTGTTTTTGTTTCGTTCTGTTCGTCGTTTCTTGTTCTGTTCTGTTTTTACCGTTTGTTCCTGTTCATCGTTTTCTGTTTCCGGTGCTATTTTTTTGATTTCGTACTGTTCGTTGGTGGTGGCGACGGTGGTGGGTTTTGTTTCATTGTGGTTTTATGGGTTTTATGGGACACGGGTGTTGTTTCATGGGGTTGGTTTCTTGTAGCTTCACAGATCTTGTTGCTTCATAGATCTTGTGTTGTTTCATGAATTTTGTTTCTTGGTGGTTTTAGCAACAACCAGATTCTTCTTTTTGTGGTGGTTGTGGTCTTTGTTCTATGTTGATTTCCGTGGAGGTTGGTAGCTCCGGCGACGGTGGTGTTTGGGTGGAGGTGTGGGGAAGCTGTGGTGGTGGTGGTGCGTTGTGATTAGGTGTTGTTGGTTTCGGTGGGGTTTGTTTGAAGGTGTTTGGCAGTGGTGGTGGCGGTTGGCTGAGGCTTTTCTTGGTCTTGGTAGTTGTCCTGGCGCGCCCGAAAGGGCCAGGTATGTAGACACACCGTGTTGACGGTTGTTGTTGTTTTATCGTACCTCCGGGACGTATTGGTGACGGAGAGGTGTTGGATGGTTAATGCCGAGTGTGAGTGGATTCTCCCTGATATGAGAGTCTTTGACCATTTTCAAATCTGTTGAGATTTGCAGGACTTTTGGAGTCGCTGAGGGGTGTTCAAGTCTGTTGAGATTTGCAGGTCTCTGATATCTGGTCGAACTCTACTGCATCAGGTGTTGACTGTCGATTCTCTGACTACCGGTGTCCCTCTACCTTCGACGTTTAGGGCTACTTTCTGGATCTGATGGGCCGAGTAATTTTAATTCGAGTTCGGAAGTTAGTGTCTAGTGGTGTCTCCTAAGGTTGGATAGGGGTTTTCTCTGGTAGGTTTAGTGAATCATTATTGGTGTACGGGTGGATTGGGGCGTTTGTTTAGGTGTTGGTAATTGTGTTATATCACGTTACCTTTTGTTGTATGTTCCACAACAATTCCTTTCACTTTTTGTGAAGGAGTTGTTTTTTAATAAAATTTAGCCGATTCAAAAAAAAAAAAAGGTAACTTTGATGATTTTCTATGTTTTTACTGTGTGGCTGTTGTGTTTGTTTAGGTGTATGTTCTAGCCTAGAATATTTTGTTGGTATTCCTTGATTGTGCTCATATGATCATGCACTTGACTTCACTGTTAGTGCCGAAACCCTATGATTACGTGTTTGTACTAAATTTAGGTTCAGCTAGGGTGTGTACTGCATAGTCACTGCACATCGGGAATGTCTCAATTATTGTTACAGTGAATTGTAAGCAACACTTGTGAAATTTGTACTTGAAAACATGAGAGATAATGGCTTTGGTTTGGAAAATGGCAGCTGGTTGCTTAGGTTAATTAGTTTGTCTTGTTTTGATTACTATTAGTATTATGAAACATCATCAAGTGGCTGACTTAGGTTAATTAATTAGTTTGGAAATGGTCTGGGAGCTTATTGTGAATGTTGTTGTAAACCAACCTTTGGTCTTTATTGTCTTCCCTTTGTGTGTTTTATGGCTTAGGTTAATTTCCTTTTATCTTCGACAAAGAATTGTAATTTGATTGTACTTATTGGCATTTCTTATCCCTTTTCATCTTTAATATATTTTTGGCCTTTGTACAAAAAAAAATATTTAGGATCATATGACCTTTGTTTTATTTGCTACTATGATGTATAAGAAAATATTGAAAGAGACCAGTTGAAAATAAAAAATTGTAGGTTGAAAAAAAAAGACATACAATAGCGCTTTTGTGATGAAGTGCTATTAGTGTACAAGTGCTATTAAAGATAGAACATACAATAGCGCTTTAAAAAGCGCTATAATAGGCACATACTTTTAATAGCACTGGCTTCTATAGCGCTCTAAAGTGCTATTAAAGCAAAAAAAAAAAAGTGCTATTGTAAACCAAATTTGTAGTAGTAACCTTCTCTCTTCTATGCATAACAAAAATAAACCTTCTATCTTCTCCTCAAATGCCACCACCCAATCCTTATATCTTCTCTTCCCCACCTCTCCACAAAAACCACAACAACTTTCTCATCTTCAAAATTAATACTGATATTGAACGGGAAACCCACTCCCGTCTCTATTACTGCCGCTACTGTAGCTACTGCCTATTCCAGCCGTTGCTCAGGCCGCCGCCACTTAGACTTCCTCCTCTTAAATTGTTGTCATCCATCTGGCCGCAAGGGAAATACCGAGAGGAGCAACAATATTCGGTGGTTACTGAAGAACAAATTTGTGTGTTAATAGTGTTTGATGATAGAATTTAGAATTGACGTGTCCATAAGAACGACAGTGGCGGTCGGTGCGCGGCGCACCGGAGATTGAAGAGTAAGGAAGGACGGTGGTGGAAGGAGATGGAGATTTCTAGTGTGTCCAGATCCACATGTTTTATTTTTAACATTTAAATAAAAAAAAAATAGAAGTAGAAGACGACGACGATGATATACTACAACATTTTACGCTTTCGGCAACGCCAGAAAACCGTTGTTTAAAGCACCAAAACCGTTGCCAAAAACGTCATGCAACGGTTTTCCAGGCATGGGATATACGGTCGTTGCCTATTCAAATATGCGACAATTTTTTACTTTTTAGCAACCAATTCTGAAACCGTTGTTGTACATATGAAAAGGCAACAATTTTTGCACTCGTTTCAGGCAACAGCTTTCCACAGGCAACGAGATATATATCCGTTGCTAAAATAAGAAGAGTGACTACGGTCTGGCAAGTGAACCAGTCAGTCGTCAAGTAGGTGTCTAGATTGAGTTCGTATCCACAGGAATCGTGCCAAGTGCTACTAGTTTATTTAAGTTCGATATATAGATTGCATTCACTTTGGATTTTGAAAAAGGTTTTGTTTGAAAATAGCGTAATGCTTTGACAGAAAAATAAAGATAGTGATTCAAAAGCGTGAAGGAGGTTAGTTGGATTGATCTCCTCCCCTAATCCTGCTTAATATCTGGCGCATAGCTATAATTATTTCAGTAACTTCCAATTGTTCGGCGATTAATTATCTTTATATTGATAGTATTAAACTACCCTAAATACTTATAGATTTCTATTGACTTCTGAAATAACTATAGCACCCACGGTTGCTGATGACAGGAATTTCTATGGTATTTTTAGTAGTATTATTAGTAGTAAAATGACCAAGACAGACCCAAATACGAAGGAAAACCTACAGAATCCAAGAAAAGCATCAAGACAAATTCAAGAATGCAAAAAGACAAGAAAAAGCCCAAAATATGAAGAAAAGTGCTGTTCATCGTACCACGATTGTAAGTGCACCAGTTCATCCTCATGTTTTAATAATTGTCAAAACACATGAAAATAGAGTAGAACATATTTTGGCAACATTACAAATGACTTGACAGCGAAAAACTATTTTTAAACTTTGAAAAATTGATTTTTAGGTATTCTGTATTGATACATAATCATTTGTATCGATACAAATGTCCTGAAATTACTTCAGACTGATTTTGTGCATTTTGTATGGATACATATATCACTTGTATCGATACAAAAATGGTCTCTCAGAGGCAGAGAGTCACTTGTGTATCGAATCATGCTTGCATGTATCGATACACACCTATATCTCTCAAAAAACCAGAGAATGCATGTTGTATCGAATCATGCTTGCATGCTTCAATACATACCAGTCAAGATTTCAAGAAACTGATATATGTATCGATACACATACGTGTTTGTATCGATACATAGGTCAAATTTTTCAAATTTGTACGCTGGTCAAAGGGTTTGTATCGATACAAACCATCATTTGTATTGATACATGTCTGTTAAGTTTTGCCTAAATTTGCTCAATTCTATTTTCTCTATAAATAGCAATGTGCTTTGTTATTGTAATAGAGAGAAAACCTGTGAGAAAGTGAAATAGCTTTGATAAATCTTTGGGATTCAAATTGGGTAAATAATTTGGATCAAAGGGTTATTCTTCACAAGATCATCATCTTCCATCAAATTGCAATTCATTGAAGAGTGAGTATGGGATCATTCGGATAAAGGTTGTACATTTGATCGATAACGTTCGATACGGCTTGCGGTGAATCAGAGGCGTGATCGAGTTGATTTGTGAAGAAGGTTTGGGTTTTCTTGAGGATTCAAGATTGTGCGATATCTTGAAGGATCAACAACGAAGAAGCGAGGTACTCAGCTGGACGATCGGTGCGAGGATTTGCGCACGGTTAGGATCGTTGGAATCAGAGGGAGAAGCTTCATTACTTGTTGAGGTTATTACGCATAGTTTGCATTAGATTCGATATAGGGTTATTGGAGTCTTTGTAAATTGTGCACTATAGTTCAATCGTTTTTAATCAATAAACGCTCAAATAACCCGTTTGGTTATTTGGGGGGAGACGTACCCGGCCGACCGCGAGGACGACACGAAAGCCGTTGGGAACTCCCTAATCAATCGTTTGTGTCTTTCTTCCTTAATCTTTTACTTTACGCAATTGCTTTAATTTTCGATTCAATTGAATTTTTTGTGTTCGTACGTGTGCACCAAAATTCAATTGACATTACAAATGGACTAATTATATATTAGTACATCCCAACCATCGGCGTAGTACTAATCATACATTCGAGAAGCAAAGTGTGTAGCTGAATATTACAGTACAAAAATGTAACAGCCCGTTTTTCAAAGGCCCGAAAAGGCATTACCTTTTTTTTTTTTGTACACATCAGAGTTACGCATAAAAGATTTTAAATGAGCCGACATTCAAATATACAAAAGAACTCATTACCATAAGGTGCTTCGACAAGCAAAGTGTATTCCTGAATAATTACAATCCAAGTCTAAGTATTCAAATACTTACAACAGAACAAGTTAGAATCCTATGCCTAAACCCAAAAATACGGTGCACAACCCACACCGGCGCATAGTCTAACTAAGCTAAAGCTCCAACATCTCACTGGGGCCTGGAACAGCCACCATCGTCACCACGACCTAACCCATCATCTGGGTGGGATGAGCCCGCAAATGAAAGAAAGGGTCACCACAAAATAAAAGTATGTATATATATAACCGGTGCGAAAGATTGTACACATAACAATAATTCCACAAAACACAAGAGAAAGCTCTTAACCACCAAAGCAATTTCCACCAACGGATTTATATATATAATGCACACCAAGCCTAATGCAGACTTCTACAATGCGTGGTACTAACCCTAGCTACCAAAATGCATGAGTTCCGGAACTGTAGGTCCAACCCCTACTAAAACACCAACGAAATCACAAGGTTAAGGTGGATCCACTCCCGCAATCACACCCCATGGTCCACTCCCGCAACCATGTATCGAACTCAACAAAATCACAAAGGATTAAGGTGGATCCACTCCCGCAATCACACCCCATGGTCCACTCCCGCAACCATGTATTGAACTCAATAAAACCCTATAAGAATCAGGTGGGTCCACTCCCGCAACCACACCTCGTAGTCCACTCCCGCCACTACGCACTAACAATGCATGAGCATACGATTCCCCATGTATACTAATGCAACAAATACATACCTCCCTAGCATATGTAAACCATCCAAATAACATACATACATATCCAATCATATGTAACAAACCACAACAAACATACATACATTTCCAATCATATGTATTCACCCACATGTTCATACATACATCTCCAATCATATGTAAAACAACGCACGTATTGTAAACACTTTCTCATCACGAGAATACATAACATATACATGCCAAACACACAAACACGCATCACCGAAAATAACCAACAAACATGTTATAACTCAGTGAAAAGACAGAAATAAAGTGATGCCCTTACCTCAGCAAGCTTCCGTTAACTTTTCTCACGAAATTCTACAATTCACGCTACCTAAAATATAAGCAGCGTAATATCAATAAAATACTCTCAACGTATCCTATCGAAACGAAACTCATTCTCTAAGTTCTAGAGAGGCTTAAGGTACTTTCTAACACTCTCGGTTAGTGATTTCGAGTCCTCCCCATAGTGATTAAAAATTCACGAAGTTAATTGCACTATTTCTCGCTACGCGAAAATATTTTCGTTTCAAAACAAACTAAGAAACACTTTGATTCCTAACTCCAAGGCAATCAATTTTCACATACTAAAACCATTTGAAAACAACCCAAAAACTCTTTGAAAATTTTCACAAAAATAAAAGTTTACTTGCGCCACAAGTTACAAGTTTTTCCTTTCAAATAAAATGGCCATAACTCGCTCATTATTTATCCAATCGAGACGAGCCATACGCCGAAATATTCGTCTCGATAAGACGAATCAAATAGTTAAGTTTCTAGGTCACAAAAACAATTTTAAAATGACCAGAATACCCTTTAAGTTTTCGGCCAGAACCAAAATAACAAGCTAACTCCCAAAATTTTCCTTTTCAAATCCATAGTCTAAATCAATTAGCTCCCAAAATCATTTAATTGATCAAACAAAACATTTCCAAACATAATCCACAAATCACATGAGTTTTCTCAAAAAAAATCTCATGAACACCAACAAATATATTTCCATGTTTTTCAAAACAAAACCATTTTTCATATATCCATTTCTCTAAAAGGTTCAAAAACAACATCAATTTCACAATCACTAAACAACTACTCATGTTCTTGATCAATAGAAATTTTTATCAAAACCTTAACCCAAAATTCTCATGAGAATCTCATCTAACCATGGAAAGCATCACTACTAAGCCTAAACATGTTAGATAATCCCTTATAAACAACTTCTAAGCACTAAGAATCAATCATAAACATTTTCTAGTAAAACCCTCTCAAGAACATAACCTCTAAAATCTTACTAAACTCCATGAGTCTTAGCCAAACAATAGAAAGGAAGAGGTTAGTTACCTTAGGAAGAAGAATCTCACAACTTCAAGCTTTCAACCAAGCTTCTAATGGATGATTATGGTGAAGGAAATGAATTTTTCTCATGGTTGGAAGGGAAGGATAAAGCCACGGCAAAGTGAGGGAAAAGTGAGAGTGTTTTGTGATTTTTCCCAAGTCCACAAAGTGATAAAAGTCACCCTTAAATCCTAGTCATGTTGCATGCTAGCACTTGGATCAAATAGTAAAAGTTCTAAGACTTAATCCTAGCCATCCACCTCTTCACAAAATATCTAGATATTTCTTATGTGATCTTATCCTCCCACTAGCTCGCTCGGTCCCCGCGCTCGCGCTTAAACGAGTCGCACCTCGCTAATGGACGAAAATCGCAAAAATAGAAAAACTACGGAATAAACGTCCGTCGTAAACCGCTTCTAAAAATTATCGCTAAAACTTTTTCCTCGACTGTGATTTTCTTCCTCACCCTCGAAAAATAATCTGAAGATATATCCTAACTCACGCCGATATATAAAACTCCCATCTAAATTTCTACGGAATTCAGAAACCGTAAAAATTCCTAACAGCGGGTAAGATTCCTACTCGTTTTTTTTAAAAACAAGAGAAAACCAAAACTCGCATTTCTTACTTCACAGAAATCTTCTCATACTTAAAAGAGGACTACGACCCAAAAGTCTGTGCCTTTCTAGCGCACGAGCACAAAACAGACTCCATTTCAGCAAAAATCCTAATATCGCGACAATACTCATGAAACCGCTTCGCCAAAAACCGTAAAAACTTAGCCGACACTAAAGTTCCTTAGGAAAACCGCACAGTAAAATCTTGGGTCTTACATTACTACCCTCCAAAAAGAAGTTTCGTCCTCGAAACTAAAAACAAGAGTAACAACTCAACGACTCATTACTAACACCAACACAACACGAAACCGATCGCTAGAACTAACACAACTCTAGCTATGTTCTAACCGACTCTGGACTAACGACTCAAGTATACACTTTCCCTTTGAAGATTTAAAGCCGTGCTCTGATACCAATTGTAACAGCCCGTTTTTCAAAGGCCCGAAAAGGCATTACCTTTTTTTTTTTTTGTACACATCAGAGTTACGCATAAAAGATTTTAAATGAGCCGACATTCAAATATACAAAAGAACTCATTACCATAAGGTGCTTCGACAAGCAAAGTGTATTCCTGAATAATTACAATCCAAGTCTAAGTATTCAAATACTTACAACAGAACAAGTTAGAATCCTATGCCTAAACCCAAAAATACGGTGCACAACCCACACCGGCGCATAGTCTAACTAAGCTAAAGCTCCAACATCTCACTGGGGCCTGGAACAGCCACCATCGTCACCACGACCTAACCCATCATCTGGGTGGGATGAGCCCGCAAATGAAAGAAAGGGTCACCACAAAATAAAAGTATGTATATATATAACCGGTGCGAAAGATTGTACACATAACAATAATTCCACAAAACACAAGAGAAAGCTCTTAACCACCAAAGCAATTCCCACCAACGGATTTATATATATAATGCACACCAAGCCTAATGCAGACTTCTACAATGCGTGGTACTAACCCTAGCTACCAAAATGCATGAGTTCCGGAACTGTAGGTCCAACCCCTACTAAAACACCAACGAAATCACAAGGTTAAGGTGGATCCACTCCCGCAATCACACCCCATGGTCCACTCCCGCAACCATGTATCGAACTCAACAAAATCACAAAGGATTAAGGTGGATCCACTCCCGCAATCACACCCCATGGTCCACTCCCGCAACCATGTATTGAACTCAATAAAACCCTATAAGAATCAGGTGGGTCCACTCCCGCAACCACACCTCGTAGTCCACTCCCGCCACTACGCACTAACAATGCATGAGCATACGATTCCCCATGTATACTAATGCAACAAATACATACCTCCCTAGCATATGTAAACCATCCCAACAACATACATACATATCCAATCATATGTAACAAACCACAACAAACATACATACATTTCCAATCATATGTATTCACCCACATGTTCATACATACATCTCCAATCATATGTAAAACAACGCACGTATTGTAAACACTTTCTCATCACGAGAATACATAACATATACATGCCAAACACACAAACACGCATCACCGAAAATAACCAACAAACATGTTATAACTCAGTGAAAAGACAGAAATAAAGTGATGCCCTTACCTCGGCAAGCTTCCGTTAACTTTTCTCACGAAATTCTACAATTCACGCTACCTAAAATATAAGCAGCGTAATATCAATAAAATACTCTCAACGTATCCTATCGAAACGAAACTCATTCTCTAAGTTCTAGAGAGGCTTAAGGTACTTTCTAACACTCTCGGTTAGTGATTTCGAGTCCTCCCCATAGTGATTAAAAATTCACGAAGTTAATTGCACTATTTCTCGCTACGCGAAAATATTTTCGTTTCAAAACAAACTAAGAAACACTTTGATTCCTAACTCCAAGGCAATCAATTTTCACATACTAAAACCATTTGAAAACAACCCAAAAACTCTTTGAAAATTTTCACAAAAATAAAAGTTTACTTGCGCCACAAGTTACAAGTTTTTCCTTTCAAATAAAATGGCCATAACTTGCTCATTATTTATCCAATCGAGACGAGCCATACGCCGAAATCTTCGTCTCGAAAAGACGAATCAAATAGTTAAGTTTCTAGGTCACAAAAACAATTTTAAAATGACCAGAATACCCTTTAAGTTTTCGGCCAGAACCAAAATAACAAGCTAACTCCCAAAATTTTCCTTTTCAAATCCATAGTCTAAATCAATTAGCTCCCAAAATCATTTAATTGATCAAACAAAACATTTCCAAACATAATCCACAAATCACATGAGTTTTCTCAAAAAAAATCTCATGAACACCAACAAATATATTTCCATGTTTTTCAAAACAAAACCATTTTTCATATATCCATTTCTCTAAAAGGTTCAAAAACAACATCAATTTCGCAATCACTAAACAACTACTCATGTTCTTGATCAATAGAAATTTTTATCAAAACCTTAACCCAAAATTCTCATGAGAATCTCATCTAACCATGGAAAGCATCACTACTAAGCCTAAACATGTTAGATAATCCCTTATAAACAACTTCTAAGCACTAAGAATCAATCATAAACATTTTCTAGTAAAACCCTCTCAAGAACATAACCTCTAAAATCTTACTAAACTCCATGAGTCTTAGCCAAACAATAGAAAGGAAGAGGTTAGTTACCTTAGGAAGAAGAATCTCACAACTTCAAGCTTTCAACCAAGCTTCTAATGGATGATTATGGTGAAGGAAATGAATTTTTCTCATGGTTGGAAGGGAAGGATAAAGCCACGGCAAAGTGAGGGAGAAGTGAGAGTGTTTTGTGATTTTTGCCAAGTCCACAAAGTGATAAAAGTCACCCTTAAATCCTAGTCATGTTGCATGCTAGAACTTGGATCAAATAGTAAAAGTTCTAAGACTTAATCCTAGCCATCCACCTCTTCACAAAATATCTAGATATTTCTTATGTGATCTTATCCTCCCACTAGCTCGCTCGGTCCCCGCGCTCGCGCTTAAACGAGTCGCACCTCGCTAATGGACGAAAATCGCAAAAATAGAAAAACTACGGAATAAACGTCCGTCGTAAACCGCTTCTAAAAATTATCGCTAAAACTTTTTCCTCGACTGTGATTTTCTTCCTCATCCTCGAAAAATAATCTGAAGATATATCCTAACTCACGCTGATATATAAAACTCCCATCTAAATTTCTACGGAATTCAGAAACCGTAAAAATTCCTAACAGCGGGTAAGATTCCTACTCGTTTTTTTTAAAAACAAGAGAAAACCAAAACTCGCATTTCTTATTTCACAGAAATCTTCTCATACTTAAAAGAGGACTACGACCCAAAAGTCTGTGCCTTTCTAGCGCACGAGCACAAAACAGACTCCATTTCAGCAAAAATCCTAATATCGCGACAATACTCATGAAACCGCTTCGCCAAAAACCCTAAAAACTTAGCCGACACTAAAGTTCCTTAGGAAAACCGCACAGTAAAATCTTGGGTCTTACAAAAAAGACAACCGTCTAAACCACAAGTATAAGTATTCAGATACAATTACTCCAAAGAGTCAGAACACTACGCCTAACCAAAGGCACGGTGTACAAGACACACCGGCACACAAACAAATATAATCCGCCACGCCACTCGATCACTGAGGCTCAAGAAGCCACCATCGTCCTCACGACTCACGGTCTCGGACAGGAATCCATCGTCTAGGTGGGGATAACCCGTTCATGTTTCATTGTAAGGGTCACCACAAGTAACACATAATACAAATACCAAATATGGATAGCAAATAAACATTTATCATTTTCTTCTTACGAGCATTATAATTCAAATGCGCACATAGCCTATCAATGCAGACTCTACATGATCGTGACACCAATCACTGGCTGCCACATGCATGAATTCCGGAATTTAACCTCTCCGCAGAGAGTCGTGATCTTCTAATCACTAAAAATCAATACAATCTCGACGATCTTCTAACCGAAGGATTAGGGTGGATCTTCTAATCGCACCCTGTGATCTTCTAATCACGTATTGTACTCAATCAAATCCCGCAGGATTAAGGTGGATCTTCTAATCGCACCTAGTGGTCTTCTAACCACAACTATGAATGCATGAGCATACGATACATCTTATCTATGCCAATGCATCAATTACATACCAATCATGCATATGTAATTCTCAACCACGTGTCAATACATATATTTATAACAAAATAATATGTAAGACAACAATCATGCACAACGAGATATTCAATCATGTGCATACAATCATGCTATAAACCACAAGCATGCAAACATGCTATCAATCCACGAGCATACAAACATGCTATCAACCACGAGTATACAAACATGCTATCAATCAACAAGCATACAATCATGCTATCAACGGAAATAAGACAAAAGAAAGGTGCCCTTACCTCAGCAAGCATTCCAACACGCACAACTTACATTACGCGAGCAATAACCGTCCCTCTCGACGAAAACTCCAATTCGGCTAATCCTCTTAACCTTTTACAAAACATAACTTATCTAAGTTAATACCACATTCTAATTGGTTACTTAAATAAGTCCTAGATCGGCTACTAATGGATCAAGACCTATGGTTGTTCCCTCACAACTACTGGGCTCAAATCCACTATTCACGCTACCTAAAATTTAAGCAGCGTAATATCAATAAAATACTCTCACTGTATTCTATCGCAACGAAACCGAAACCCAAAATTCTACAGAGGTTTAAGGTACTTTCTAACACTCTCGGATAGTGATTACGAAACCTCCCTATATTGATCAAAAATTCATGAAGTTTAATGCACTATTTTTCGCCGTACGAAAATATTTTCGTTTCAACACAATTTATGAAACACTTTGATTCCTAACTCCAAGGCAATCAATTACACATAATAAAACCATTTGAAATCAACATCCAAACTCTTCAGAAATATTCCGAAGGAAATAAAAGTTTTCTTGCGTCGCAAGTTACAAGTTTTCTTTCCAACTAAAACTCTATAATCATCCTTTTAAAAACCTATGATCAATCACCAATATCATGATCATTTTCTTATCATTGTGGACTTAGGAAATTTTGAAATTCTTTCCCCATTTTCCTAAATTGGCCACGGCCAAAAATATTGAAACCATATAATCACTCAAAATTTTTCAATTCTAAAAGCATGGTAATATCCTATAATACCCCAAAATCATTTTCCCTAACAGTCCAAATCATTTTAAATCAAATTACAATTTTTGACGATTTCGAATTGATTTTCCTTAAGACAAATTCAACAAATTTTCTTCCCTAAACAAACCATACTCAATCATTCCTTTAAAACCATGATCATGCCTATACAATTGTCTTAGAACAATTTTGAAAATCAAAACAAAATTTCCCTAAAACATGTTCATCAAACTACTCAAGAACACCAAATAAATTATTTTCTTATTTTTCAAAACAAAGTTCATAATCCAACATCCATTTTGCCACAAAGCTCAAAACTAACATCAAAAATCAAATCACATATCAATTACTCATGGTTATGCTCTTTTAAATTTTTTTCTTAAAACCTTAACTTAAAAATTTGTGAAAACTTTAAATCAACCATGGAAATCATCACTACTTAGCTTAATCACACTAGTTTATCACTCATGAACAACTTCTATGAAACAAAAACCAAATAAAACCAAGTTTCTAAGAATTTTTCTCAAGAACACAAACAACAAAACTCTAAACTCTAGGAGCTTGAACCAACAAAAAGAAAGGAGAAGGTTTGTTACCTCAAGAGGAGATGATTTCCTTTCCAACTCTATGATCCAACACACTAAAGATCCAAGCTTTTGGTGAAGAAATGAAGAATTTATGATGAAGAACACAAGGGTGGGAAATGCCACGGCAAAGGGAGAGAAAAGAGAGAGTTGTGCAATTTTTTCTAAGTCCACAAAGTGATCCAAAAGTCTTACTAAATTATGGTCTTGTTGCATATCCACCATTGGATCAAATAGTGCCTAAAAGCCAAGATCAAATCCTAGCCCGTGGATCAACCCAATCTTATCCACTTTAGATATTTTCTTTCTCATGAGAAACTCACGCCTCACAGACGAGTCGCGCCACGCTAACGGACGGAAATCACAAAAATATCAAATCTACCAAATAAACGTCCGTCGTAAACCGTTTTCAAATATTATCGCTAAATCTTTTTCCCGACTGTAATTTTCTTCCTCACCCTCGAAAATGATTCTCAGGACATATCCTAACTCGCGCAGATATATAAAACCTCCATCTAAATTTCTACGGAATTCAGAAGCCGTAAAATTTTACATCAGCGGGTAAAATTCCTACTCGTTTTTCCATAAGCGAGAATAATCCAAAACTCGTTATTCTGACTACACATAAACCCTCTTATACTCAAAAGAAGACTACGACCCAAAAGTCTGTGCCTTTCCAGCGCACGAGCACAAAACAGGCTCCATTTCAGCAAACAGCCGTTATGGCGACAATACTCACAAAACCACTTAACAAAAACCCTAATATTCTTAGTCATTACTTATTTTATTCACACAAAAGGTACAGTGGAATTACGGGTCTTACATATGTAGTAAATGTGTATATGTCTAGATGTGGAAGATGTAGAGATAAATGTATGTATAAATGATAATGTGCTTATTTATTCCTTAAGGTGTATATCATGCGATATGTTTCACTTTATTTAAAATTCATTTACTAACTCTCTGTTTTGTGTAATTGCTGGACTTTGGGCGTCCAGAGTTTCAGGTTGAGGAGTCTGCTCCTAGTGCTTAGCTTTGCCGATTGTCATATTCAGTTTGGTCCTAGGTGAGGGGTTTAGCTTGAGCTACCCTATACCTTAGTTTATAGACTCTGTCATCACAACCCCAAACTTAAATTGTTGCTTGTCCTCAAGTAACACGCTGTCAAACAAAACCGTTAGCAATTTAAGATACGAATCAATATGATAGAAATTTCATAACCTTGCCTGTTTGTCAGCAATGGAACTGCTGATCTTCACCGCAACGATAATGCATCGTTCAACACTTGGTCCAGGAGACACAAACGTTTGCTAGAGTACATGTTCAACCTTTTCTCTCTTCTCACATTTCGCTCGATATGAAAGGGTTAACTCTCAATCATCGTGAAACCTGCCATTTTACCATAGGCTTGCAAGAACTCTAAGAGATCGGTCAAAATTTAAAAAACACGCATTTTTGGAGGTCTTTTAGGGTTATAACTTGGCTTAGGTAAAGATGGGATATTTTTGGGAAAGTAGGCTAAAATATTGGATATAAGTACGACTACTCTTCTTTTTTGTGTATGCAACCTTTTACCTGGGGTACCTTTTTGATGATTATACCAGAGATTAAGATCCCGATGTTGTCTTTGTATGGTTCTTTTCTATCACTTCTTTTGCTCTTTAACTCTTTCTTTTTTATCATCATTTTTTTCAAGAGACTCTCTTTTTTAGGGACTTTTTTGGTGTTATCCCATCTCTTTTTTATTTTTTTTCTTTTCAATTTTGTGATACTTCTCTGTATACCTACCCCAAACTTAAGATGTTGCTAGTTCCATAAGCAACCCCAAACTTATGTTTTTGCCAAGACTAGAGAACTATATCTATCTAACTCCAAAGAGGGTAAAATATTGTTTTTCTGGTCTATAGGCTTATATTGTGGTTTGTCACCGAAGAAAAGGGATATTCATTTTTTACGGCTCAAAGTTGGCTAGCAAAGGATAATAATTATAAAGGGTGACTTTAAAAAGGCTCTAGGTTATAACAAACAATTGCCTCAATGCATATGAATTAAATTAATCAGTCTGCAGAGGATTAAAGCAAGTTCTAGAAAATAAACAAGTACACGGTACTCTCATAGTGATACGAAAGAGATTGGTAATACTGTTTGGAAATATTGGGCTCAAAATCTCACTGGCTTAGGTATCTGATGTTTGAACATTTATCTCGTTGTCTCCCAAACTTCGCACTTCTGGGCAATCACTTTTGGTGTTCTTTGTATCAAGGTGTGAAACTCTGATCATAGTGAGTCATCACTTACTTTGCTGCAGTCTTACCTATAACAGTTAATCATGCACGAGATAATAAACAAGCAAATGGTTATTCAATTTTTTTCATTAAGCATAAAAAGGCGTCTAGCAGATGACTTAGTTTGGAATTTAAAAGTACATTTTACTGAATTGAAATTGCTGAAATTTAAAGTACTAAAAGGAAATAATTGTCCTTGGGTTGCCTCCCAAGCAGCGTTTGTTTAGCATCGCCAGCTTGACGTATTTCCTATATTTCGGAGGATAGGTTCACCGTCTTTCAATGGTGTTTCTACCTTGGCTCACTCTTTCTTCGTACTCTTACCATACTTTCAATGGTTTTTCTTTGAAGGTGGCGAAGCATGGTCCTCCATCTTCTGACATGTTTGCCCTCAAAATGGGTTTCCCTCTGCCTTGTGGTGGTTTACCTTCTTTTGTCTCCCGTGGAATGTTAACCCAGCGGTCTTTCTCTTTGTCGATTCTCTTGAAATTCAGCTTAAGTCCATCTGCTGCAGGTTGTTGAGAACAAAATCCTTTTCGATGTTTTAATGACAACAAACATATTAATTAATTTGATTTTGATTATCTTCTTATCTACTAATGTGTTTTGTGAGAAATGTTTCAACTATAACGTTATGGTCGTCCAACGATAATGCATCTGATAAGGAACATATTGATAAGCAAAACGTGCAGTCACACAAAGATACAAGAATCAATCATGGAAAGCAACTTAAAGTCTTGGATTAAATGATGCAAAGCTTCACATGGAAATATTCCTTTTGCCTCACCAAAAGTAGGGGAGTGGTTATGGTGCATAAGCTTTTTCCTTATGCACCATGCATAAATAATGAAAATTGTTTAATGCACCCCCAGATTGTTTACCGCACCCCCAGATTTCTAGTGCAACCCTCAGATTTCTAGCGCACCCCCTAGAAATTTGGGGGGTGCGCTAAGCAATCTGGGGGGTGCACTAGAAATCTGGGGTGTGTGCTAAGCAATCTGGGGTATTTATGCATGGTGCCCCTTAAAACCACTTAAATGTTTCAAAAAGGGACCATTGATTGAAGTAGAAATCTCCATGTACAACTTGAAGTCTTAAAATGTTAAAGCATCCATAATGACATAATGGACTTAATTGAACAAAAGGCATTTCATGGCATTTTTATGAAGACTTAAGTATGTCAAAGTAATCTCATTCTATGGATCATAAAGCATCCACATAGGAGAAGAAAGTCATGGGAAGACTTTGGATAAAGTCAAGAATGAAGAAAAAGTCTTGGGAGACTTTGGCCAAAAACCAAAGAAGATGTAAAGGTAAATGGACAATTTATAATTAAGCTCTTCTTTCATCATGAACGAAATTTAAAAATGTGAACCACTTGATGTGATCAAATAAATATCTACATACAAGTGTTACTTGGAAGAGAAAAGGCCACATCATGAAAATCTCACACTAAGAGATAACTTAGAAAATCTATATATCTACTTCCAACAAACAAAGGATTTGAATTTCTTTTTTAAAATGCATCTCTTGATGTAACAATGATCATCCACATACAAGCAAATAAGTGAAAGAAAGAAAGCCAACACATGAGGACTCACACTAAGATTAATCCTAGCATATCCCTCTCTCCAACAAGAGTAAAGGACATGAGTCACCAACAAATCACATGGCTTTGTCCCCTCATGAAAAAGTTTCTATGTCTCACATGTTGATAAAATATCTCACAAAGACATTTAAAAAAGATTCCTTCTTGTGTTAATACTAAAGGCCACGTACATGTGTTAAAGACCATGTAGATATTTGAAATACAAATGTGCAACGAAAAAGTTATGGACAAGCAACGATAACGCACTATTGAAGCACTTGGAATCTCATGCACTATTTGATGCACTTGAAGAGAATGACTCACACTTATGCAACGGCCATATTTTCAAATGAAATATGTTCTCTTCACATGGATAAGAGTGGGGCACTCCAACAAAGATTATCCATCCAAAATTGCAAAAAGAATCATGACTCAACCATAAGGCACTATTCATTGAAAGATAAAAATCCACTTCAGGTGAACAAATATGCCTCCAACGGTCATAATTTTCAAACCACTCTCATAGGCTCCTCTTTGATTCTCATGTCTATAAATACAAGGAGTCACACATGAAGAAATGTTGAAGAGTTTAAGCATTACAAAGGATCATCTAAAGCACTTGTTTGAGCAAAATTCTAAACAAGTCATAAACTCTTCCAAGCAAACTTTAAAAGATATATCCAAACATTTGTCTCAAGACATTTGGTAAAAGTATCATACTCACACTTGAGTTTGATATAATTTCATCATACTCATTGTTGAGTTTGATTGATATTCATCACACACATTCAAAGTGTTCTTAGAACACAAAACCAAATCAATCACACTTATTGTAATTGCTCAAATCTATCCGTTGAAGTAGATTGAGTATTTGTAAAAGTCTTTTCGAGTGAAGAAAACCAAGAAGTCCTTTTGAGTGAAGAAAGGCAAGAAGTCCTTTTGAGTGAAGAAAGGCATTGTGTATTTGATCTAGTTGTGATCAAAGATTTTAGTGAAAATCTCACAAGTTTGTGAGGACTGGACTAGCCCAAGGTTGGGTGAACCAGGATAACTTTTTGTGTGTTCATTCTCTTTAACTCTTATTATCATCATCACAATTAAAACACACAAACACAACTAATCTAACAATCATATACACAATTATGAAGTCCATGCACTTTCAAATCATTATATTCATACCTCTCCAAATTCATCTGAGTGTGATCCTATTCGTACACTTGCGAATTGTTGTCACAACCTACAGTAGTCATGATCGTGCAATTAACCAAAGCCACTAACATCCTAGTGTTGGCCGTTTCAGTCTCTCCTAGCTCAATCACTAACAGTTTCTGATGTTTCCGTCTCTCCTAGCTCATTCACTAGCAATGTCGGATGTTGCTGTCTCTCGGTTGCGAGCCCTATTATTTTATTGTTTCGGACTAATCCTAACAGCGTTTTCCCAATATCCGGCCAGATGTTGGAAACACGGAATTAAAGTGTAAATAATAGAAAACAATTCATTCCAAAATAAGTAAAATTTTTGACTTTTATTGTACCAGATATATGTCCCAAGCATTCATTAGGGAGTTCATATCTCCACGTACCCTAAAGGTTTCTAGCTACTAATTGACATAATGAATATTACAAGAATAAAAACTATGCATACCAATGGCGCAGATGCCTTGCTGAGGAAGTTACCTTTCCCGTTGAATGGGGGAAAGTTCTTCCCATAGAGAGCTCTTATGCCCTCCTTGCTCCTCCTCCTTGAATACTTAATAGTACTCTAGGTTGTTGATTGCATCCTGGCAAGTGTACCAGTCTGTCGTCGAGTAATAATTCACACTCTAGGTGTCTAGAATGAGTTCGTATCCACATGGATCATGCCAAAGCTTCGTTAGCGTTATTTAAGTTGTTGGTTTTGCATTCGCTTTGGTTTTGGAAAAAGGTTTTTATAAAAGTAGCGATATGCTTGCAGAAAATAAAGATAAATGATTCAAGAAATATACAGGCTAGGTATGGTGGTTGGACTTACTCCCTTCTTCCTATTTGGCATGAAGGGTGTATAACATAGTTATTCAGATTATTGTTCGGCGGTGACTTTTCCTTTATTGTAGTAACACCTTACTGTTACACTATGTATACTGAAGTTTCTCTACACTAACAACTAAGGTACCTACGAGAGCCTAACCTCGATGTGTCACATACCCTAATTACTAGGTGAGTTATTCATTACACATGCATTATTACCTTCACCTATTGCCTCTAGGTCCTAGTATCGGGCTATTCAGCTTCTAAGTGCTCAGTTCACACCTAGTTCCTGATTCCTCCTCTAACCGCTCAGTTCACGACTAGTTCAGGATGTTACCGTCTCTATACACCTAGCATTATTTACTACTAGTTTCGGACCATATTAAGTTAAGACCTAATATCAATTCTATGGGCGCTCCCGCTTATCCGGCCAGATTACGAGATACGTTATTAAAGTGCAAGAAAGTAAATAACAAACATAATACTGAATAACATTTATTATAACTTTGACTCAATCACAGACTCCAAATATTCATAGGGGAGTTCATCTTCTCCACCACAACCTAAGGCATCTAATACAAAAGACTACATATTTAAATTACAAAAGAATCATAACCTAAATACAAAAGCCTAAAGAAAACATACCTTGCTGAGTTAGTTTTCCCGTAAGGGGAGAAAACTATGCTCTTAGAGCTCCTCCGAACACCTCCTTTATAGTAGAGAGTGTTCTACTATTTTTGAATGATTTAAACAATGAGTGGAGGGCTCTATTTATAGTTTTCGTAAAGGGCCTCAGCAAGCCATCGTGCTGCGATAGGTCCATCGCAGCACGATGGGAAGATTTAGTTCAGAATTATAACTCATCCTGTGTGTTTCATCAGCTTGGTCGCCAAGTAAGGTCATCGTACCACGATGAGGGGCATCGTAGCACGATGAACGGATTCTCTTCAGATTTTCTTTTGTTGATTTCTTGGCCAACAAGCAGCTTCCATCGTGGCACGATGGAAGCCATCGTGACACGATGAACAGCGCAAATCTTCACATTTTTGGCTTTTTCTTGTCTTTTTGCATTCTTGACTCTGTCTTGATGCTTTTCTTGGATTCTGTTGGTTTTTCTTCGTATTTGGGCCTGTCTTGGTCATTTTACTACTAAATATACTACCTAAAATACCATAGAAATTTCTGTCATCAGTTACTGAATTTCTGAATGAATAAAAGTGAAAGAGGAGAGCTATATTTATAATTTTCCTCAATGGGCTTCGCGTCCCATCGTGGCCACGATGGATCTCATCGTGGCCACGATGGCAGCGCTGAAGATATCCACTTGATGCTCTCGTTTTGACATTTTCTTGTATTCTTGTCTTCTTTTGCAAGTAGCTTCACATCTTCATGTTTTTGCTTGGTTTTAGTCTTCAAAGTTCTAAACTTACTACTAATTAAATACTAAAAATACTATATAAATTTCTGTCATCAACCCGCAAATATTTAATATATCTAGAATCAAAGCTAGAACTTGCGAGTCAAAATCTTGTGCCCACTATGCAAGGTCAATTTACTTTCTCTATAACTTAGGAGCTAATGTAGAGTTAGGATTTCTTAGTCGGATTGATTAATTCAACATCTCTCCAATAGGAGGTATAGTAGACGATTGCTCAAGTTGAGTGATCGTAGGAAAGTAGGTGGACTCTCATATTCAGGGGGAGTAAACCTCTAAGTAGAAGGTGCACTAGGATTAGGAAAAGGCATACACAACAAATAGGTTTTTTGTTGTGCGTTGTAAGGCTAAGTACTAGTTCAAAGTAGTGGTCTTCCTTTCCAGGATTGGTATCCCCCAGACTAGGTGTGTTTACACTGAATTGGGTTAACAATTACTTGTGTCTTTTATCGCGTTCCTTTAAATTCTGCAACCACGCAATTTATATCTTGCATCACGGTTGTCGTACACATTGTCTTAGACATCATACAAAAAGGATAATTGTGCCAGACAACGTGTGAGACATCTGTCCCCTGAAGAACAAATTTTACAATTAGGTGGACAAATATCTTTAATAATTATATTAGTGACTACGGTCTGGCAAGTGCACCAGTTTGTCGTCGAGTAATAATTCACACTCTAGGTGTCTAGAATGAGTTCGTATCCACAAGGATCGTGCCGAAGCTTCACTAGCGTTATTTAAGTTTGTGATAGTTTGCATTCACTTTGGTTTTTGAAAAGGTTTTTATAAAAATAGCGTAATGCTTTGCAGAAATATAAATGCTGAATGTATAAATAATAGATTCAAGAAATATAGAGGCTAGGTATGGTGGTTGGACTCCCTCCCTTCTTCATATTTGGCATGATCGGTGTATAACATAGTTACTTAGATTATGTTCGGCGGTGAATTATCCTTGTTGTAGTAATACCTTACTATTACACTATGTCTATTAAAGTTCCCCTACGTTAACAACTAAGGTACCTACGAGAGCCTAACCTCGATGTGTCACATACCTTAATTACTAAGTGAGTTGTTTATAAACATGCATTATAACCTTCACCAATTAACCTCTAGGTCCTAGTATCGGGCTGTTCATCTTCTAAGTGCTCAGATCACACCTAGTGCATGATTCCTCCTCTAACCGCTCGGTTCACGACTAGTGCAAGATGTTACCGTCTCTATACACCTAGCATTATTTACTACGAGTTCCGGACCATATCAAGTCAAAACCTGATATCAATTCTATGGGCGCTCCCGCTTATCCGGCCAGATTACGAGAATACGTTATTTAAGTGCACGAAAGTAAATAACAAACACAATTACTAAATATCATTTATTATAACCAAGACTACATATTTAAATTACAATTATAACCTAAATACAAAAGCCTAAAGAAACATACTTTGCTGAGTTAGTTTTCCTGTAAGGGGAGAAAACTATGCCCAATAGAGCTCCTCTGAACCTCTCGTTATAGTAGAGAGTGTTCTACTATTTCTGAATGAATAAAACAATGAATGGGAGGCTCTATTTATAGTTTTCGTAATGGGCCTCAGCAAGGCATCTCACCACGATGAAGCCATCGTGCTGCGATGTGAAGATTCAGTTCAATTTTATAACTGACCCTGTGCATTTCATCAGCTTAGGCGCCAAGTTACTCCATCGTGTTGCGATAGCACACATCGTGCTGCGATGGACAAATTCTCTTCAGATTTATTTCTTCTGATTTCTTGGCGAACAAGCAGCTCCCATCGTGGCACGATGGGAGCCATCGTGCTGCGATGGAATGTGCGATGGAATGCTGATTTTCTTCACTTTTTGGGCTTTTTCTTGTCTTTTTGCATCTTGGACTCTGTCTTGATGTTTTTTCCTGTTTTTCTAGGTTTTCCTTCGTATTTGGGCCTGTCTTGGTCATTTTACTACTAATAATAATACTAAAAATACCGTAGAAATTCCTGTCATCACAACCCCAAACTTAAACTGTTGCTTGTCCTCAAGTAACATGCTGTCAGACAAGATCGTTAGAGAAATAAGAGATAAATAAAGATGATAGGAATTTCACAACCTTGCTTTATATTTCAGCCATGGTACCGCTGATTTCTTACCGCAGCGATCATGCTCAGTCCTGCTAGGCTCAGGAGACGTCAATAGTAACAAATCTGACAAATGTCTGCAAGAGTCCATGTTCAACTTTTTCTCTCTCTCACCTTTGTGTTTTTCGCTCATAATTGAAAGGGTTATCTCTCAATCATCGTACAACCTGCCATTTTACCAAAGGCTTGCAAGAATTCTAAGCAACCAGTCAAAATTCAATATACATGCATTATTGGAGGTCTTTTCAGGGTTATAACGTGGCTTAGGTCAAGGTAGGACATTTTTGGGAATAGTAGGCTAAACATTGGAGTTAAGTTCTACTTTGTTGTTCCTTTTTGTGTGCGCAACATTTGTTCCTTAGGGTGACTTTTTGTGTTGGTATCGGAAAATAAGAACCGGATGTGTCTTTGTGTGGTTCTTTTCTATCACTGTTTTTGCCCTTTGGCTCTTTTCTTTTGCCCTTTTGGCTCTTTCTTTTGCCTTTTGGCTCTTTCTTTTGCGCTTTGGCTCTTTCTTTTTCATTCATTTTTTTTGAAGAGACTATTTTTTTAGGGAATTTTTTGATGTTTTCCCGTCTCTTTTTCATTTTTTTTTCTTTTTTTGTAGTGATAGTTCTCCTTACACCCACCCCAAACTTAAACGTTGCTAGTTCCATGAGCAACCCCAAACTTATTTTGTTGCCAAGACTTGAGAACTATTACCTGACTCCAAAGAGGGTAAATCATTGTTTTCCTGGTCTATAGGCTTGTATCGTGGTTTCTCACCGAAACAAAAGGGATAATTTATTTTACGGCTCAAATTTGGCTAGCAAAGGATATAATATAATAAAGGGTGGCTTGAAAAGGCTCTGGGTTATAACAAACAATTGCCTCAATGCATATAATATCAAATCAACTAGTCAGCAGAGAATTAGAGCAAGTTCTAGAAAATAAACAAGTGCACGGTACTCTCATAGTAATTCGAAAGAAAGTGGTAATACCGTTTGGAAATATTTGGCTCAAATCCTCACATGGCTTAGGTATCTGAAAGTTGAACACCTGTCTCACAGACACCAACTTCATTACTCGTCTCTCTGTCTCCCGAACTTCGCACTTCGGAGCAATCACCTTTGGTTTTCTGTATGAAGGCGTGAAATTCGGCTCATCAGAATTTATAACTCACTTCGCCGCAATCTTACCTATAACAGTTTATCATGCACTAGATAATAAACAACAAACAGTTATTTAATTTTTTTGTAAGTTTGAATAAGGGCTGTTTACAGATGAAGATGACATGCAGAATTCTAGGAATACTTTATTGAATTGAAAATCTGAAATGAAAATACTGAATTGAAAATACTGAAATTAAAAATACTCATCCTTGGGTTGCCTCCCAAGCAGCGCTTGTTTAGCCTCTCATTAGTTTGAGGCATTTCCTCCATTACAGAGGATAGGTTCGCATGTCTCTCTCTTCTGTAGGAGCTTTCGCCTTAGCTCCTCCCTCTTTCTTGTTGCTTCTTTCATACTTCTCTGGGTTCTGTTTTTCTTTGAAGGTGGCAAAGCAGAGTCGCTCATCATCTTCTAAAGGTACTGTTTTCATGATGGACTTTCCCTTGCTTCTTGGTGGATGTTCCTTCTTTTGTTCTTTTGGTGTATTGACGCAGTTGTTCTTCTTTCTTTCCTCTTTTCTCTCAGCAGCAGGCTTCTTCAGAGGTGGCGTATTAACCCCAAACTTAGATTTTCTGGCCACTTTTCGGTTTCTTCCCCATGCTTTGACCCATGTTGCTCGGATGCCCACTTCAATAGTTTGCCTCTCCAGTTTATCCGTGAGTTCCTCGGGTACCTCCTCTTCCTGAGCTGTCTCTATTTCTAGCTGCGCCATTTCATTCTCCAGCTCCTCTATCTCTATCTTTACCTGTACTTCTTGAGTTGGAGTCGGTGGTGTAGCTTTTCTGTCCTTCCTCTCAAGCATGTAGCAGTCTACTCTATCAGTTTTGGAAGCTTTGATAGTTCTTTCCTCTTTTCCACTCCTTAGAGTCAACTCAGCGAGCTCCACATTAATGAGTGCCCTGCTAGTTGCTAGGAATGGTCTTCCAAGAATGATAAGATGCTCTTCATCCTCCTGGATATCTAGGATCATGAAGTCTGCTGGAAATTCCAGGTCTTCGACTTTTACCAAGACATCCTCGATTGTACCTGCTGAGTGAATTGTTGTTTGGTTAGCTAAAACGAGTTCACGTTCTGTACCTGCAGTTATTGTTGTGAGTTTTAACTTGTCTGCCAGAGATAATGGCATTACGTTAACACTTGAACCCACATCAGATAATGCTTGAATTTCTGCTTCCTCAATTTGACAGGGTATGGTGACGCTTCCAGGATCTGTCTTCTTGATTGGAAATCGTGCTCGGCTTTCTCTATACTCTTGCAGTTCTCTCATGAACTCATCATAGGCTTCGTCTAATGTCATATCGAACAGCTTGTACCACTCTTCGTAGTCTTTAATTTGTTCGTCTCTCCGTTCGTGCTCTGATTTCACATCCTTTAGAAATTTGCATTCCTCCTTTGGATTGTCCACCGTGTTACCTGCAATATCTTTAGAAACACGAGTGTTTACCAGTTTTGAGAGTTGACCAATCTGGGTTTCAAGACTTTTTATCGTTGCCCCCTGGTTGGCTACTGTCGTCTGGATATTTTCAAAGTTAGTTTTGCTCATGCTAGCAAATTTATTAAGTAACTCTTCCAATGGAGATGGCTTTATTGGTTGAGATGAAGCTTGATCCTGGTTCCCTGTCTGGTCCCAGCGTAAACTTGGGTGTTTGCTCCAACCTGGGTTGTAGTTGTTCCCCATGTAATTTACCTGCTCCTTGCTTCCTCCTGGTAAACATTGCCCATTAGGGTGATCTTCTAGGCAGAAGTCGCAAACTCCCTCCACCTGTTTAACACTAGCTTCCTTCACAGCTTTCTCCTTATCAGCAAGTTGCCTCCTTAGTAGCTCGATCTCTACTTTTAGGCAATCTCCTGGTCCACCTTAAGAATCTTTCCAGGAACTTGTCTTCAAGCTCCTTCCATGTTGCAATCGTTCCCCTTGGCAAGCATTGAAGCCAATCTTTAGCTGGACCTGTAAGAGAAAAAGCAAACAAACGCAGCTTCTTCTGGTCATCAGTAACACTTTCCGGCACTTTCTGGATCTGACATGTCTCTGAAAACTTTGCTAGATGATCCCAAGGATCATTGTTGGCACGTCCATCGAACTGGTTCTCCCGCAAACCTGTAAGAAGATTACCCTTAATATCAAAGTTAGCTGGATTCGCCGGCTGGAATCCTGGTGATATCTGATCTGTGTCAGTCCTCTTGCAGTAGTCTCCCATTGTAATTCTTTGCTCGTCCCCCATTGCTTTGGTGGTAGGTTCTTCTTCTGTTTTGAGACTACTGGATGCTGCAAGCCTTTGTGCTTGCCTTCTTTTCCAAAGCGTTCTTTCTGGTTCAGGGTCGTACTCAAACTCCAGGATACCTGTTATCAAGCACAACAAATGAATACCTTCAGTAGCACTGGAAAATTAAATGGTAAAACTATTTTTGGTTTGTCTCATGTGTCCTTGTCACTATGAAAATTCCCAGGTAAGTGAGGTGGATCACAACGGATCGCTTAAATACCAAGACTTATCCTTAGCCAGAACTTTCACAGATCAAAATCCACAATCATCAACAATATTTTTTGTATTTTTTAATTTTTTTGTATTTTTGAAATTTTTTTGACAAACTTAAATAAATCTAGTAATGCTTTGTAAACACAATCCCCGGCAACGGCGCCAAAAACTTGACTACGGTCTGGCAAGTGCACCAGTCTGTCGTCGAGTAATAATTCACACTCTAGGTGTCTAGAATGACTTCGTATCCACAGGGTGTTGGGAAATCGTATCATAAACAGAGATAATACGCAGCGGAATTTTAACAAAATTTCCCATCAATGGATCCTTGTGAATGAACATGATCAGGGTTTAGATTATTACCTTTAGTATAGCAAATCTTGTACTCGAAAATTGATCACAAGCGCCACAAAATCGCAGCACCTCTAGCTGGTCCACACGAACAGCTTCCTTCAACTTTCAGTGCTAGCTGCTACAAGATGAAAGCTGAGGGAATTAGGTTAGGATTTCAGAGAACTTTTCTTTCTCCAAAATTTAGAGTGTCTAGTAAGAGTGTGCAACTCAACTCTACAAGATTCTATTTATAGAGTTTCTTGTGTGGTCTTCAAGTCAAATGTTTATTTGTCTTCACAAGCCCAATAACCATTTGTTACTAATCGCACCCCAACCAAATAATCTTACTTATTTTCTCCCTTCTTGATTGTCCTTATGTGTGTGACCCTGTAGGTTCTTATGACGTTGGCAATAATATTAATCTTAATATTATAAACAGTGAACGGTATCTAGCAACACATCACTACTACCCAAGTCACAAGAATGTCACGTGATCTGACAAACCTTTCCGTGATAAATATCTTGTGTATAATTACCATTTTACCCTTATGTCTATATTGAACACAAGGCATAGTACGTCACCCTTGTTAAGTTCAATATTGGACCCTTAGACATATCTCCTGTTATGTAGGAAGGGTAAATTCCATCTAGGTCACTCATGTCCCTCAGCATGCTTTGTGAAGCACCCATCAACTGTCTTTATGATCATCCTATTACGGACAACGTTTGATCAGCAATAAAGTACTTGGCTCCACATCTAGGGTCCATAGTGGTTTTCAGGTCGAAGGGTGGAATACACCACTTATCACTATGAGAATATCTTATGACATTTCATAACATACTATGTAGTATTCTCATGGTGGGTCAATCCGATATAAATGTTACCCCTAGCATTCATATCTATGTGAAGACTTGATAACTACTTATCTATGATTTGTGAGATGTGATCATCAGTCTACCAACATAATAGTCTATATGCTTTAATGTTATCCCAATTCACAATAGAGCATGACTACGGATAATTTAAGAATAGTGTTCTCATGTTAATGGATTCTCACGATTAAGTCATACTTAACGTTCCATTTAACGAACTAACTATTCTAGGGACTCTATTATTTTAACACATAAACATAATAAAGAAAAAGCCTTTATTTAATAAATAAATTATTCAATACAAGTTCCAAACAATTATAAATAATTGGCCTCTAGGGCTTACACCAACACAGGGATTGTGCCGAAGCTTCACTAGCGTTATTTAAGTTTGTGATAGTTTGCATTCGCTTTGGTTTTTGAAAAGGTTTATATAAAAATAGCGTAATGCTTTGCAGAAATATAAATGCTGAATGTATAAATAATTGATTCAAGAAATATAGAGGCTAGGTATGGTGGTTGGACTCCCTCCCTTCTTCATATTTGGCATGATCGGTGTATAACATAGTTACTTAGATTATGTTCGGCGGTGAATTATCCTTGTTGTAGTAATACCTTACTATTACACTATGTCTATTAAAGTTTCCCTACGTTAACAACAAAGGTACCTACGAGAGCCTAACCTCGATGTGTCACATACCTTAATTACTAAGTGAGTTGTTTATAAACATGCATTATAACCTTCACCAATTAACCTCTAGGTCCTAGTATCGGGCTGTTCATCTTCTAAGTGCTCAGATCACACCTAGTGCATGATTCCTCCTCTAACCGCTCAGTTCACGACTAGTGCAGGATGTTACCGTCTCTATACACCTAGCATTATTTACTACGAGTTCCGGACCATATCAAGTCAAAACCTAATATCAATTCTATGGGCGCTCCCGCTTATCCGGCCAGATTACGAGAATACGTTATTAAAGTGCACGAAAGTAAATAACAAACACAATTACTAAATATCATTTATTATAACTTAGACTCAACCACATACTCCAAATATTCATAGGGGAATTCATCTTCTCCACCACAACCTAAGGCATAATTATAAAGACTACATAATTAAATTACAATTATAACCTAAATACAAAAGCCTAAAGAAACATACCTTGCTGAGTTAGTTTTCCTGTAAGGGGAGAAATGTAAGACCCAAGATTTCACTGTACAGTTTTTCTAAGGAACTTTAGTGTCGGCTAAGTTTTTAGGGTTTTTGGTGGAGCGGTCTTGTGAGTATCGTCGCATTAATGGAATTTTTGCTGAAATGGAGCCTGTTTTGTGCTCGTGCGCTGGAAAGGCACAGACTTTTGGGTCGTAGTCTTCTTTTAAGTATGAGGAGATTTCTGTGAAGCCAGAAATCCGAGTTTTAGATTATTCTTGTTATTGGAAAAACGAGTAGGATTTTACCCGCTGTTGTGAAATTTTGCTGGTTCTGAATTCAGTAGGATTTCGGGTGGAAGTTTTATATATCTGCGCGAGTTAGGATATGTCCTGAGATTAATTTTCTAAGGTATGGAAGAAAATTACAGTCGCGGAAAAAGATTCGGCGATAAGTTTTGGAATGGAAAAACGATAGACGTTCTTTCCGTAGGTTTTCTGTTTTTGTGATTTCCGTCCGTTAGCGAGGCGCGACTCGTATGTGAGGCGTAAGTTTCTCATGAGAAAGAAAATATCTTGTGCGGATAAGCTTGAAATGATCAAATGGCTAGGGTTTAATCTTGTTAGCTTTATACTATTTGATCCAATGGCTCACAAATAGCAAGACCATTACTTAAGGAGACTTTTGGTCTCATTGTGACTTAGAAAAATCACAACATTTCACTCCTTTCTCCTCTCTTGGCCGTGAGCCATATTTCATTTTCCTTCCATGAGAAGATTTTCAATCCTTCACCAAATCACTTGATTTTAGGCTTGTTGGATCATAGGACTTGCAAGGAATCTTCTTCACTTAAGGTAACTAACACTTCTCTTCCTTATTTCTCCATGAAAACCTCATGAATTTAGAGTTTTTATGATTATGTTCTTGAGAAGAAAAATTTGAGAATTTAGTTTTAATTAGTTTTGATTCCATAGTAGTGTTTAAGAGTGTTATGTAGGAAACATTGGTGAAGCATGTAAGTGATTCTCATGGTTAAATCTTGTTTTCACAAATCTTGAAGAAATTTTTTGAAAAGATCATAAACTTGGATTGTGTTGTATGATTTTGGTTTTGAAGTTAGTTTTAAGCTTTGTGACAAAATGGATTGGTGATTATGAAATTTGTTTCGAAAAATAAGAAAAAAATTATTCTCGTGTTCTTGAGCGACTCGAAGAACACAATTTAGAAAAAAGTTTATTTCGAGTTTCAAAAGGAGTCGGGTACACGATCGAATATCGTTACGAACTAGTGAATGTGGACTAGGGTTTCAAATTAAAAAAAAATGTGTAGGGTTGCCCTTTTTGCCTCAAATGGCCGTGGCACACATATAGGGTTCGAGGAATCGAATTTTGAAAATTGTTTAGAGGCAAATAGCTTCCCATGATCATTGTTTAATTGTTTGATTGGTTATGGGATGTTTTGAAAAGAAAATGATCACTTGCCTTAAGAAAAACCTTATTTGAGATTTCTCGAAAATTTGCGATTCGACTCTATAATTTATAAATCGTTTTGATAAGTGCTAGTTAGGTATTATGGGATATTACCATGCATTTAGAAGTGAAAAATTTTGTGTGGGAGTGTGTTTTTTTAAAAAATGGCCGTGGCCTTTTTAAAGGGTGGGAGAGAAATTCCAAATTTTTTTCTAAGTCCACAATTGTGTGAAAATTTTGTATGTGTTGGATAATCTTAGTTTTGAAGAAAAATGAGTATAGGAAAGGTTGTTAGGAAGAAAAAAACTTGTAACTTGCGACGCAAGAAAACTCTGATTTTTCGTTGAAATATTTTGAAGAGTGTTTGGTTTGTTTTCAAATGGTTTGGAATGTGTGAAAGTGTTTTCTTGAGGTTGAAAACAATAGTGGTTCTTGGTATGCTTTGAAAACAAAATGAATTTCGTGTGACTAAAATAATGTCTTTAATTTCGTGAATTTTTATCGCCATGGAAAGAACTTGGAATCGCTAGGTGGGAGAGTTAGAAAGTACCTTAAACCCCCCTAGACTTTTGAGAGCAAGTTTCGTTTCGATAGGATGTACGAAGAGTATTTTATTGATTGTACGCTACATTTTGTTTAGGTAGCGTGAATTGTAGAATTTCGCGAAAAAGAGTAACGGAAGCTTGCCGAGGTAAGGGCTCCACTTTATTTCTGTCTTTTCACTGAGATACAACATGTTTGGTTATTTTTAGTGATGTGTGTTGGTGTGCTTGGCATGTATGTGTTATGTATTCTCGTGATGAGAAAGTGTTTAAAATACTTACGCTGTTTACATATGATTATGAGAATGTATGTATGAATAGGTTGTTGGAATACATATGGTTGGAAATGTATGTATGTCGTTGTGTTTGATTTACATATATCTGTGTGATATGTAATTGTTGCATGAGCATGGATAGAACGTGTATGTCAGTTGGGACTGCACGGGCGGATGTGTCTGTGTGACTCCGCCGGGGCTGTGTCTGTGTGACTGCCCTATGTGTATGTGTTTCTTAGTTGGCGATAGCATCTGTGTGGCTATGTTCGCCTGGTGTTAGCATCTGTGTGGCTACACTTCGAGGGGGGTGACAGCATCTGTGTGGCTGACAGCATCTGTGTGGCTGGTAGCATCTGTGTGGCTATTTTCACCTGGTGATAGCGTCTGTGTGGCATCACCTGCCCTTGTGGCTTTAGTGGGTTGGGCGACAGCATCTGTGTGGCTGGTAGGATCTGTGTGGCTATTTTCGCCTGGTGACAGCATCTGTGTGGCTGACAACATCTGTGTGGCTGGTAGCATCTGTGTGGCTATTTTCACCTGGTGATAGCGTCTGTGTGGCATCACCTGCCCTTGTGGCTTTAGTGGGTTGGACCTACGATTCCGGAACTCATGCATCGTGGTAGCTAGGGTTAGTACCACGCATTGTAGAGGTTGCATTATAGGCTATGTGTGCATTGCTTATATGAACCCGTTGGTGGGAATTGCTTTGTTGGTTAAGAGCTTTCTCTTGTGTTTGTGGAATTTTTGTTATGTGTACAATCTTTCGCACCGGTTATATATACACATACTTTTTATTTTGTGGTGACCCTTTCTTTCATTTGCGGGCTCATCCCACCCAGATGATGGGTTAGGTCGTGGCGACGACGGTGGCTGTTCTAGGCCATAGTGAGCACGTGGTGAAGCTTAGTATATTTAGACTATGCGCCGGTGTGTTTTGTGCACCGTGCTTTTTGGTTAGCATAGGGTTTTCTAACTTGTTTTGTTGTAAGTATTTGAATACTTAGACTTGGACTGTAATTATTCAGGAATACACTTTGCTTGTCGAAGCACCTTATGGTAATGAGTTCTTTTGCATATTTGAATGCCGGCTCATTGAAAAATATTCTATGCGCACTCTGAGTGTTAGTTGAAAAAAAAAAAAATATTGCCTTTTCTGGCCCTTGAAAAAACGGGTTGTTACAATTGGTATCAGAGCACGGCTTTAAATCTTCAAAGGGAAAGTGTACACTTGAGTCGTTAGTCCAGAGTCGGTTAGAACATAGCTAGAGTTGTGTTAGTTCTAGCGGTTGTTTTTGTTGTGTTGTGGGTTATGTGGTTGGTTGTTTTGAGTCTAGCATGAGATATGCTTAGACACTGGTTTGTGTCTTACTGAAGTAATGCAGGGAGTGAGGCTTCAGTAAGTGGAATTGTGAAACCCCGAGCCTTGGTCGAATTTAGTCGACGAGTGTTTCTGAATTCCTTAAACAGAGTGGTCCGAGGAGGATGGACTTGAGGCGAACGAGAACCACAAAGGATTCTTGGAAGAAATTCGATGAACTTAAATTGGCATGGGTCGTTGTCACCCGGAGGTGTTGAGTACGGACGTGTGGATGTCGACTGATAAAGGATTGCAAGTAAGGATCAGATTGGGATACCTTTTGAAGAAGGTGCTGGAGATCCGTTCCGGTGAGTTCGGACGAGACTTGATGAAGTCATTCAGTTGTCAAGAGGATGCAACCATTGTAGAATAGTGGAGCATGCAGAGATGTCAGTTGGATTTAATTACAATGATTGGATTATCATTGGGGCAACTTGTATTGGAAATAAAGTGCATTGCGCGCCAAGAGTAAATGAATTTGGTGGTGTTAGAAGACGGTTGCGCGAACGATGGGTACCTTAAGGGTTTAATTTTAGTGTGCGAGATGAATTAGATTCGGAACTAAAATTTGTAAGGATGAATCTCGTGATGATTGAAGGTAAGAGACCAAGTTTCACGTTGATATGTGACAATCTATACATAGTTCGGGAGATAGTAAGTATAGATGTCGGTGTGAGATACAACGATAGGTAATCGATTGTTAAATAAGGATGGATGTGGAGAGATATTCAGGTAAAGAACGAGGAGTTCAACCTTTGAAAGTGAGTTGCATATCACTGATAAGTGATAATAGAGGTGTTTAAGATGGAAATGTCCAGATAATTGTAGCAGTGTAAGCTAGAATTGTTAACTATTGGCAGGTAAACCATAAGAGAAAGTAAACTGGTTTAGCAGTTTGAAAAGATTAGTCAAGATTGAGTAGAGATCCTGTGTGGATGTGCATATAAGTTAACGATTTTGATCGACCAAGAGGGTTGAAGGACTAAGTAACAGCTTGAATTTATGATACCATGAGAGTTGAGGTGGGCAAGTTTTGAATAAATTCAAGTTATGGACGAGAATTTTTGGATATTTTCTAAGAATGTCGTGGTTGAGTAGAAAAGGAGTTCGTTAATAAGAATACTAAGACAATGAAAGTCGATAGTTGGAAGGACTTTTATTGTGTATTATGATTAAATGGATAGTACGACGAGTTTTTAGAGTTCTTGAGCGGTAAATTCAAGAATTTGATTTGGGTATCGAACGTACTAAGAATAAAATCATAGCAAAGTGTCGTGCGTTGGTAGATACTTTTGATAAGTCGGGCATTAAGATTTGAGATAAGTGTTAAAGGTTTGATAGCTGAGTAAGATGAGTCGATTTGTAGGCGAATTACAGTGACCTTATAAGCACGAGTTAGAGATAGCTATTCATAAGAAAACGATGAGTGAATAGATGTAAGAATAGGATTGGCCAGAACTTGAGATCTGGGAATTGATTCCCTAGTGGGAACAGACCTTATAACTTTAGAATAGTCACGAATGAAGGACTAATCGAATGGAGAAGAGTGTGCTTGATTGGAAACAAATTGATGTGGAACGAGCGTATTTGGATTGTGTGTGGGAAATTAAAGATGTTGTTTGGAACCAATAAGTTATGTGTTGTATGCAGTAATAATAAAGGGTAAGCAATTGTCTAGTGGCAAAGTTTGGTGGAAGCTGGTAGAGCTTCGATTCATTGTAGTGGTTACAATGAAGAGGGACGTAGCGTAATGGAAATCTGTATTGAGTAAGTAAAGGAATGCGGATACGGTCTACATGGGCAGTGGAACAATAGTGATGTGATGAGTACCTTAAGATTTATCTTGGAAGTAGGTATCTCGACAGAAAGGGTGATGTTGGGAATAATTAAGAATGGTCAGGGTGACAAGCTCTTTTGAGTAAGAGAGGATTTAATTGTAAGAGAAAAAGGAACTCAGGAGAGTTCAGGAATAGAATGAGAATACGTTGTAAAGAGGATGTGCGCCGACGATGGCCGTCGACGAGGATAAACGTTTGTTTAAGGCACGCGAGAATTATCTAAGTGTCGTTTGGAAATAATATGAACGCATAAGAAGCCGATTCTGGGGAACTGGGGATTTGGATAAAAGGAGTCCAAGAGAGGTGGATGGTATAGTTTGGCAAGTGCCAAGACTATGAGGAATTGTAATCACCAACCGGAGGTTGGGATGGTATTATTTAAGTCGTGTGTGGAAAGAGATTCGTATGTGAACATACGGTTCGGCATATTCATTGAGTTGCGGACTCAGGGATATGGTGTGAAGTTCTTCGATAGAAAGGACAACTTTTGTGGAATGTAATGGTTTTGGTGGTACCTGCCGTGGTGGCATTGTATTACTGTTGAATAATGTTCAACGGATGTTTCATGAGTGGAATCATGAGAGCTTGAACGATGTGTTTTGAGTGTTGTGTCTTACGACTTTCATCTTGTATTCGTAAGAGATCGAGGGAAACATTAAGAAAAACCTCGAAAGATTTGTTGGACCATTGTGACTCGGAGGACCTTGAGCACAAGTGGAATGAAGTATCACTTAAGTTGGGTAAAGATGGTCTAGACCACCATCAGGATTGTCGACTGTCTATTGACAAATTGAGGGACTGGCCGTCCTTAATTTATTGTTGATGGTAGACGAGAATCGTGTTGATTGGAATTGACTAGTTTTGCTAGCTTTGGTGATGCATAGAGAACTTCAGTGTTTCTTTTTGGAGGGTAGCCAGTAACTGCTTCGCGTGAACCTAGGGAAACTGGCTATGTCGCGGAGGCGAAAGAGGTGACTTTGGAAATTTTTGTGTGTGGGCACGAGGATCTTTGGGAACTAGAGGTTGTGAACCTCTGTTGTGAGGTTAAATTTTGAGTGGTGAACTCGTTGAGAGTTGCGGTTGGTGCACGGTTGTGCCAGTGTGTTGGTGAGAGTATCTGTGTGACTTCACCCGGTGTTAGCATCAGTGTGGCTACACCTAATCCTGAGGGATTTTGTTGTGTTGGTGATGGTAATAATTAGTTGAGTTGTTACTCTTACCTTTAGTTTCGAGGACGAAACTTCTTTTTGGAGGGTAGTAATGTAAGACCAAAGATTTCACTGTACAGTTTTTCTAAGGAACTTTAGTGTCGGCTAAGTTTTTAGGGTTTTTGGTGGAGCGGTCTTGTGAGTATCGTCGCATTAATGGAATTTTTGCTGAAATGGAGCCTGTTTTGTGCTCGTGCGCTGGAAAGGCACAGACTTTTGGGTCGTAGTCTTCTTTTAAGTATGAGGAGATTTCTGTGAAGCCAGAAATCCGAGTTTTAGATTATTCTTGTTATTGGAAAAACGAGTAGGATTTTACCCGCTGTTGTGAAATTTTGCTGGTTCTGAATTCAGTAGGATTTCGGGTGGAAGTTTTATATATCTGCGCGAGTTAGGATATGTCCTGAGATTAATTTTCTAAGGTATGGAAGAAAATTACAGTCGCGGAAAAAGATTCGGCGATAAGTTTTGGAATGGAAAAACGATAGACGTTCTTTCCGTAGGTTTTCTGTTTTTGTGATTTCCGTCCGTTAGCGAGGCGCGACTCGTATGTGAGGCGTAAGTTTCTCATGAGAAAGAAAATATCTTGTGCGGATAAGCTTGAAATGATCAAATGGCTAGGGTTTAATCTTGTTAGCTTTATACTATTTGATCCAATGGCTCACAAATAGCAAGACCATTACTTAAGGAGACTTTTGGTCTCATTGTGACTTAGAAAAATCACAACATTTCACTCCTTTCTCCTCTCTTGGCCGTGAGCCATATTTCATTTTCCTTCCATGAGAAGATTTTCAATCCTTCACCAAATCACTTGATTTTAGGCTTGTTGGATCATAGGACTTGCAAGGAATCTTCTTCACTTAAGGTAACTAACACTTCTCTTCCTTATTTCTCCATGAAAACCTCATGAATTTAGAGTTTTTATGATTATGTTCTTGAGAAGAAAAATTTGAGAATTTAGTTTTAATTAGTTTTGATTCCATAGTAGTGTTTAAGAGTGTTATGTAGGAAACATTGGTGAAGCATGTAAGTGATTCTCATGGTTAAATCTTGTTTTCACAAATTTTGGTTAAGGGTTTTGAAGAAATTTTTTGAAAAGATCATAAACTTGGATTGTGTTGTATGATTTTGGTTTTGAAGTTAGTTTTAAGCTTTGTGACAAAATGGATTGGTGATTATGAAATTTGTTTCGAAAAATAAGAAAAAAATTATTCTCGTGTTCTTGAGCGACTCGAAGAACACAATTTAGAAAAAAGTTTATTTCGAGTTTCAAAAGGAGTCGGGTACACGATCGAATATTGTTACGAACTAGTGAATGTGGACTAGGGTTTCAAATGAAAAAAAAATGTGTAGGGTTGCCCTTTTTGCCTCAAATGGCCGTGGCACACATATAGGGTTCGAGGAATCGAATTTCGAAAATTGTTTAGAGGCAAAAAGCTTCCCATTATCATTGTTTAATTGTTTGATTGGTTATGGGATGTTTTGAAAAGAAAATGATCACTTGCCTTAAGAAACACCTTATTTGAGATTTCTCGAAAATTTGCGATTCGACTCTATAATTTCTAAATCGTTTTGATAAGTGCTAGTTAGGTATTATGGGATATTACCATGCATTTAGAAGTGAAAAATTTTGTGTGGGAGTGTGTTTTTTTAAAATATGGCCGTGGCCTTTTTAAAGGGTGGGAGAGAAATTCCAAATTTTTTTCTAAGTCCACAATTGTGTGAAAATTTTGTATGTGTTGGATAATCTTAGTTTTGAAGAAAAATGAGTATAGGAAAGGTTGTTAGGAAGAAAAAAACTTGTAACTTGCGACGCAAGAAAACTCTGATTTTTCGTTGAAATATTTTGAAGAGTGTTTGGTTTGTTTTCAAATGGTTTGGAATGTGTGAAAGTGTTTTCTTGAGGTTGAAAACAATAGTGGTTCTTGGTATGCTTTGAAAACAAAATGAATTTCGTGTGACTAAAATAATGTCTTTAATTTCGTGAATTTTTATCGCCATGGAAAGAACTTGGAATCGCTAGGTGGGAGAGTTAGAAAGTACCTTAAACCCCCTAGACTTTTGAGAGCAAGTTTCGTTTCGATAGGATGTACGAAGAGTATTTTATTGATTGTACGCTACATTTTGTTTAGGTAGCGTGAATTGTAGAATTTCGCGAAAAAGAGTAACGGAAGCTTGCCGAGGTAAGGGCTCCACTTTATTTCTGTCTTTTCACTGAGATACAACATGTTTGGTTATTTTTAGTGATGTGTGTTGGTGTGGTTGGCATGTATGTGTTATGTATTCTCGTGATGAGAAAGTGTTTAAAATACTTACGCTGTTTACATATGATTATGAGAATGTATGTATGAACAGGTTGTTGGAATACATATGGTTGGAAATGTATGTATGTCGTTGTGTTTGATTTACATATATCTGTGTGATATGTAATTGCTGCATGAGCATGGATAGAACGTGTATGTCAGTTGGGACTGCACGGGCGGATGTGTCTGTGTGACTCCGCCGGGGCTGTGTCTGTGTGACTGCCCTATGTGTATGCGTTTCTTAGTTGGCGATAGCATCTGTGTGGCTATGTTCGCCTGGTGTTAGCATCTGTGTGGCTACACTTCGAGGGGGGTGACAGCATCTGTGTGGCTGACAGCATCTGTGTGGCTGGTAGCATCTGTGTGGCTATTTTCACCTGGTGATAGCGTCTGTGTGGCATCACCTGCCCTTGTGGCTTTAGTGGGTTGGACGACAGCATCTGTGTGGCTATTTTCGCCTGGTGACAGCATCTGTGTGGCTGACAGTATCTGTGTGGCTGGTAGCATCTGTGTGGCTATTTTCACCTGGTGATAGCGTCTGTGTGGCATCACCTGCCCTTGTGGCTTTAGTGGGTTGGACCTACGATTCCGGAACTCATGCATCGTGGTAGCTAGGGTTAGTACCACGGATTGTAGAGGTTGCATTATAGGCTATGTGTGCATTGCTTATATGAACCCGTTGGTGGGAATTGCTTTGTTGGTTAAGAGCTTTCTCTTGTGTTTGTGGAATTTTTGTTATGTGTACAATCATTCGCACCGGTTATATATACACATACTTTTTATTTTGTGGTGACCCTTTCTTTCATTTGCGGGCTCATCCCACCCAGATGATGGGTTAGGTCGTGGCGACGACGGTGGCTGTTCTAGGCCATAGTGAGCACGTGGTGAAGCTTAGTATAGTTAGACTATGCGCCGGTGTGTTTTGTGCACCGTGCTTTTTGATTAGCATAGGGTTTTCTAACTTGTTTTGTTGTAAGTATTTGAATACTTAGACTTGGACTGTAATTATTCAGGAATACACTTTGCTTGTCGAAGCACCTTATGGTAATGAGTTCTTTTGCATATTTGAATGCCGGCTCATTGAAAAATATTCTATGCGCACTCTGAGTGTTAGTTGAAAAAAATAAAAAAATATTGCCTTTTCTGGCCCTTGAAAAAACGGGTTGTTACAAGAAAACTATGCCGAATAGAGCTCCTCTGAACCTCTCCTTATAGTAGAGAGTGTTCTACTATTTCTTAATGAATAAAACAATGAAAGGGAGGCTCTACTTATAGTTTTCGTAATGGGCCTCAGCAAGGCATCGCACCACGATGAAGCCATCGTGCTGCGATGTGAAGATTCAGTTCAATTTTATAACTGATCATGTGCATTTCATCAGCTTGGGCGCCAAGTTACTCCATCGTGCTGCGATAGCACACATCGTGCTGCGATGGACAGATTCTCTTCAGATTTATTTCTTCAGATTTCTTGGCGAACAAACAACTCCCATCGTGGCACGATGGAAGCCATCGTGCTGCGATGGAATGCTGATTTTCTTCACTTTTTGGGCTTTTTCTTGTCTTTTTAAATCTTGGACTCTGTCTTGATGCTTTTTCCTGTTTTTGTAGGTTTTCCTTCGTATTTGGGCCTGTCTTGGTCATTTTACTACTAATAATAATACTAAAAATACCGTAGAAATTCCTGTCATCAATTGGCTATTTAAATAACTGTTTGTTGTTTATTATCTAGTGCATGATAAACTGTTATAGGTAAGATTGCGACGAAGTGAGTTATAAATTCTGATGAGCCGAATTTCACGCCTTCACACAGAAACCAAATGTGATTGCTCCGAAGTGCGAAGTTCGGGAGACAGAGAGACGAGTGATGAAGTTGGTGTCTGTGAGACAAGTGTTCAACTTTCAGATACCTAAGTCATGTGAGGATTTGAGCCAAATATTTCCAAACGGTATTACCACTTTCTTTCGAATTACTATGAGAGTACCGTGCATTTGTTTATTTTCTAGAACTTGCTTTAATTCTCTGCTGACTAGTTGATTTGATATTATATGCATTGAGGCAATTGTTTGTTATAACCCAATTGTTTGATATTATATGCATTTACCTAAGCCAGTGAGATTTTCTAGAACACGCAATTGTTTGATATTATATGCAGAGGATTAAAGCAAGTTCTAGAAAATAAACAAGTACACGGTACTCTCATAGTGATACGAAAGAGATTGGTAATACTGTTTGGAAATATTGGGCTCAAAATCTCACTGGCTTAGGTATCTGATGTTTGAACATTTATCTCGTTGTCTCCCAAACTTCGCACTTCTGGGCAATCACTTTTGGTGTTCTTTGTATCAAGGTGTGAAACTCTGATCATAGTGAGTCATCACTTACTTTGCTGCAGTCTTACCTATAACAGTTAATCATGCACGAGATAATAAACAAGCAAATGGTTATTCAATTTTTTTCATTAAGCATAAAAAGGCGTCTAGCAGATGACTTGGTTTGGAATTTAAAAGTACATTTTACTGAATTGAAATTGCTGAAATTTAAAGTACTAAAAGGAAATAATTGTCCTTGGGTTGCCTCCCAAGCAGCGCTTGTTTAGCATCGCCAGCTTGACGTATTTCCAATATTTCGGAGGATAGGTTCACCGTCTTTCAATGGTGTTTCTACCTTGGCTCACTCTTTCTTCGTACTCTTACCATACTTTCAATGGTTTTTCTTTGAAGGTGGCGAAGCATGGTCCTCCATCTTCTGACATGTTTGCCCTCAAAATGGGTTTCCCTCTGCCTTGTGGTGGTTTACCTTCTTTTGTCTCCCGTGGAATGTTAACCCAGCGGTCTTTCTCTTTGTCGATTCTCTTGAAATTCAGCTTAAGTCCATCTGCTGCAGGTTGTTGAGAACAAAATCCTTTTCGATGTTTTAATGACAACAAACATATTAATTAATTTGATTTTGATTATCTTCTTATCTACTAATGTGTTTTGTGAGAAATGTTTCAACTATAACGTTATGGTCGTCCAACGATAATGCATCTGATAAGGAACATATTCATAAGCAAAACGTGCAGTCACACAAAGATACAAGAATCAATCATGGAAAGCAACTTAAAATCTTGGATTAAATGATGCAAAGCTTCACATGGAAATATTCCTTTTGCCTCACCAAAAGTAGGGGAGTGGTTATGGTGCATAAGCTTTTTCCTTATGCACCATGCATAAATAATGAAAATTGTTTAATGCACCCCCAGATTGTTTACCGCACCCCCAGATTTCTAGTGCAACCCTCAGATTTCTAGCGCACCCCCTAGAAATTTGGGGGGTGCGCTAAGCAATCTGGGGGGTGCGCTAAGCAATCTGGGGGGGGTGCTAAGCAATCTGGGGTATTTATGCATGGTGCCCCTTAAAACCACTTAAATGTATCAAAAAGGGACCATTGATTGAAGTAGAAATCTCCATGTACAACTTGAAGTCTTAAAATGTTAAAGCATCCATAATGACATAATGGACTTAATTGAACAAAAGGCATTTCATGGCATTTTTATGAAGACTTAAGTATGTCAAAGTAATCTCATTCTATGGATCATAAAGCATCCACATAGGAGAAGAAAGTCATGGGAAGACTTTGGATAAAGTCAAGAATGAAGAAGAAGTCTTGGGAGACTTTGGCCAAAAACCAAAGAAGATGTAAAGGTAAATGGACAATTTATAATTAAGCTCTTCTTTCATCATGAACGAAATTTAAAAATGTGAACCACTTGATGTGATCAAATAAATATCTACATACAAGTGTTACTTGGAAGAGAAAAGGCCACATCATGAAAATCTCACACTAAGAGATAACTTAGAAAATCTATATATCTACTTCCAACAAACAAAGGATTTGAATTTCTTTTTTAAAATGCATCTCTTGATGTAACAATGATCATCCACATACAAGCAAATAAGTGAAAGAAAGAAAGCCAACACATGAGGACTCACACTAAGATTAATCCTAGCATATCCCTCTCTCCAACAAGAGTAAAGGACATGAGTCACCAACAAATCACATGGCTTTGTCCCCTCATGAAAAAGTTTCTATGTCTCGCATGTTGATAAAATATCTCACAAAGACATTTAAAAAAGATTCCTTCTTGTGTTAATACTAAAGGCCACGTACATGTGTTAAAGACCATGTAGATATTTGAAATACAAATGTGCAACGAAAAAGTTATGGACAAGCAACGATAACGCACTATTGAAGCACATGGAATCTCATGCACTATTTGATGCACTTGAAGAGAATGACTCACACTTATGCAACGGTCATATTTTCAAATGAAATATGTTCTCTTCACATGGATAAGAGTGGGGCACTCCAACAAAGATTATCCATCCAAAATTGCAAAAAGAATCATGACTCAACCATAAGGCACTATTCATTGAAAGATAAAAATCCACTTCAGGTGAACAAATATGCCTCCAACGGTCATAATTTTCAAACCACTCTCATAGGCTCCTCTTTGATTCTCATGTCTATAAATACAAGGAGTCACACATGAAGAAATGTTGAAGAGTTTAAGCATTACAAAGGATCATCTAAAGCACTTGTTTGAGCAAAATTCTAAACAAGTCATAAACTCTTCCAAGCAAACTTTAAAAGATATATCCAAACATTTGTCTCAAGACATTTGGTAAAAGTATCATACTCACACTTGAGTTTGATATAATTTCATCATACTCATTGTTGAGTTTGATTGATATTCATCACACACATTCAAAGTGTTCTTAGAACACAAAACCAAATCAATCACACTTATTGTAATTGCTCAAATCTATCCGTTGAAGTAGATTGAGTATTTGTAAAAGTCTTTTCGAGTGAAGAAAACCAAGAAGTCCTTTTGAGTGAAGAAAGGCAAGAAGTCCTTTTGAGTGAAGAAAGGCATTGTGTATTTGATCTAGTTGTGATCAAATATTTTAGTGAAAATCTCACAAGTTTGTGAGGACTGGACTAGCCCAAGGTTGGGTGAACCAGGATAACTTTTTGTGTGTTCATTCTCTTTAACTCTTATTATCATCATCACAATTAAAACACACAAACACAACTAATCTAACAATCATATACACAATTATGAAGTCCATGCACTTTCAAATCATTATATTCATACCTCTCCAAATTCATCTGAGTGTGATCCTATTCGTACACTTGCGAATTGTCGTCACAACCTACAGTAGTCATGATCGTGCAATTAACCAAAGCCACTAACATCCTAGTGTTGGCCATTTCAGTCTCTCCTAGCTCAATCACTAACAGTTTCTGATGTTTCCGTCTCTCCTAGCTCATTCACTAGCAATGTCGGATGTTGCTGTCTCTCGGTTGCGAGCCCTATTATTTTATTGTTTCGGACTAATCCTAACAGTGTTTCCCCAATATCCGGCCAGATGTTGGAAACACGGAATTAAAGTGTAAATAATAGAAAACAATTCATTCCAAAATAAGTAAAATTTTTGACTTTTATTGTACCAGATATATGTCCCAAGCATTCATTAGGGAGTTCATATCTCCACGTACCCTAAAGGTTTCTAGCTACTAATTGACATAATGAATATTACAAGAATAAAAACTATGCATACCAATGGCGCAGATGCCTTGCTGAGGAAGTTACCTTTCCCGTTGAATGGGGGAAAGTTCTTCCCATAGAGAGCTCTTATGCCCTCCTTGCTCCTCCTCCTTGAATACTTAATAGTACTCTAGGTTGTTGATTGCATCCTGGCAAGTGTACCAGTCTGTCGTCGAGTAATAATTCACACTCTAGCTGTCTAGAATGAGTTCGTATCCACATGGATCATGCCAAAGCTTCGTTAGCGTTATTTAAGTTGTTGGTTTTGCATTCGCTTTGGTTTTGGAAAAAGGTTTTTATAAAAGTAGCGATATGCTTGCAGAAAATAAAGATAAATGATTCATGAAATATACAGGCTAGGTATGGTGGTTGGACTTACTCTCTTCTTCCTATTTGGCATGAAGGGTGTATAACATAGTTATTCAGATTATTGTTCGGCGGTGACTTTTCCTTTATTGTAGTAACACCTTACTGTTACACTATGTATACTGAAGTTTGTCTACACTAACAACTAAGGTACCTACGAGAGCCTAACCTCGATGTGTCACATACCCTAATTACTAGGTGAGTTATTCATTACACATGCATTATTACCTTCACCTATTGCCTTTAGGTCCTAGTATCGGGCTATTCAGCTTCTAAGTGCTCAGTTCACACCTAGTTCCTGATTCCTCCTCTAACCGCTCAGTTCACGACTAGTTCAGGATGTTACCGTCTCTATACACCTAGCATTATTTACTACTAGTTTCGGACCATATTAAGTTAAGACCTAATATCAATTCTATGGGCGCTCCCGCTTATCCGGCCAGATTACGAGATACGTTATTAAAGTGCAAGAAAGTAAATAACAAACATAATACTGAATAACATTTATTATAACTTTGACTCAATCACAGACTCCAAATATTTATAGGGGGGTTCATCTTCTCCACCACAACCTAAGGCATCTAATACAAAAGACTACATATTTAAATTACAAAAGAATCATAACCTAAATACAAAAGCCTAAAGAAAACATACCTTGCTGAGTTAGTTTTCCCGTAAGGGGAGAAAACTATGCTCTTAGAGCTCCTCCGAACACCTCCTTTATAGTAGAGAGTGTTCTACTATTTTTGAATGATTTAAACAATGAGTGGAGGGCTCTATTTATAGTTTTCGTAAAGGGCCTCAGCAAGCCATCGTGCTGCGATAGGTCCATCGCAGCACGATGGGAAGATTTAGTTCAGAATTATAACTCATCCTGTGTGTTTCATCAGCTTGGTCGCCAAGTAAGGTCATCGTACCACGATGAGGGGCATCGTAGCACGATGAACGAATTCTCTTCAGATTTTCTTTTGTTGATTTCTTGGCCAACAAGCAGCTTCCATCGTGGCACGATGGAAGCCATCGTGACACGATGAACAGCGCAAATCTTCACATTTTTGGCTTTTTCTTGTCTTTTTGCATTCTTGACTCTGTCTTGATGCTTTTCTTGGATTCTGTTGGTTTTTCTTCGTATTTGGGCCTGTCTTGGTCATTTTACTACTAAATATACTACCTAAAATACCATAGAAATTTCTGTCATCAGTTACTGAATTTCTGAATGAATAAAAGTGAAAGAGGAGAGCTCGATTTATAATTTTCCTCAATGGGCTTCGCGTCCCATCGTGGCCACGATGGCAGCGCTGAAGATATCCACTTGATGCTCTCGTTTTGACATTTTCTTGTATTCTTGTCTTCTTTTGCAAGTAGCTTCACATCTTCATGTTTTTGCTTGGTTTTAGTCTTCAAAGTTCTAAACTTACTACTAATTAAATACTAAAAATACTATATAAATTTCTGTCATAAACCCGCAAATATTTAATATATCTATAATCAAAGCTAGAACTTGCGAGTCAAAATCTTGTGCCCACTATGCAAGGTCAATTTACTTTCTCTATAACTTAGGAGCTAATGTAGAGTTAGGATTTCTTAGTCGGATTGATTAATTCATCATCTCTCCAATAGGAGGTATAGTAGACGATTGCTCAAGTTGAGTGATCGTAGGAAAGTGGGTGGACTCTCCAATAGAAGGTGGACTAGGATTAGGAAAAGGCATACACAACAAATAGGTTTTTTGTTGTGCGTTGTAAGGCTAAGTACTAGTTCAAAGTAGTGGTCTTCCTTTCCAGGATTGGTATCCCCCAGACTAGGTGTGTTTACACTGAATTGGGTTAACAATTACTTGTGTCTTTTATCGCGTTCCTTTAAATTCTGCAACCACGCAATTTATATCTTGCATCACGGTTGTCGTACACATTGTCTTAGACATCATACAAAAAGGATAATTGTGCCAGACAACGTGTGAGACATCTGTCCCCTGAAGAACAAATTTTACAATTAGGTGGACAAATATCTTTAATAATTATATTAGTGACTACGGTCTGGCAAGTGCACCAGTTTGTCGTCGAGTAATAATTCACACTCTAGGTGTCTATAATGAGTTCGTATCCACAAGGATCGTGCCGAAGCTTCACTAGCGTTATTTAAGTTTGTGATAGTTTGCATTCGCTTTGGTTTTTGAAAAGGTTTTTATAAAAATAGCGTAATGCTTTGCAGAAATATAAATGCTGAATGTATAAATAATAGATTCAAGAAATATAGAGGCTAGGTATGGTGGTTGGACTCCCTCCCTTCTTCATATTTGGCATGATCGGTGTATAACATAGTTACTTAGATTATGTTCGGCGGTGAATTATCCTTGTTGTAGTAATACCTTACTATTACACTATGTCTATTAAAGTTTCCCTACGTTAACAACTAAGGTACCTACGAGAGCCTAACCTCGATGTGTCACATACCTTAATTACTAAGTGAGTTGTTTATAAACATGCATTATAACCTTCACCAATTAACCTCTAGGTCCTAGTATCAGGCTGTTCATCTTCTAAGTGCTCAGATCACACCTAGTGCATGATTCCTCCTCTAACCGCTCAGTTCACGACTAGTGCAGGATGTTACCGTCTCTATACACCTAGCATTATTTACTACGAGTTCCGGACCATATCAAGTCAAAACCTGATATCAATTCTATGGGCGCTCCCGCTTATCCGGCCAGATTACGAGAATACGTTATTTAAGTGCACGAAAGTAAATAACAAACACAATTACTAAATATCATTTATTATAACTTAGACTCAACCACAGACTCCAAATATTCATAGGGGAATTCATCTTCTCCACCACAACCTAAGGCATAATTATAAAGACTACATAATTAAATTACAATTATAACCTAAATACAAAAGCCTAAAGAAACATACCTTGCTGAGTTAGTTTTCCTGTAAGGGGAGAAAACTATGCCGAATAGAGCTCCTCTGAACCTCTCCTTATAGTAGAGAGTGTTCTACTATTTCTTAATGAATAAAACAATGAAAGGGAGGCTCTACTTATAGTTTTCGTAATGGGCCTCAGCAAGGCATCGCACCACGATGAAGCCATCGTGCTGCGATGTGAAGATTCAGTTCAATTTTATAACTGATCATGTGCATTTCATCAGCTTGGGCGCCAAGTTACTCCATCGTGCTGCGATAGCACACATCGTGCTGCGATGGACAGATTCTCTGCAGATTTATTTCTTCTGATTTCTTGGCGAACAAACAGCTCCCATCGTGGCACGATGGAAGCCATCGTGCTGCGATGGAATGCTGATTTTCTTCACTTTTTGGGCTTTTTCTTGTCTTTTTAAATCTTGGACTCTGTCTTGATGCTTTTTCTTGTTTTTGTAGGTTTTCCTTCGTATTTGGGCCTGTCTTGGTCATTTTACTACTAATAATAATACTAAAAATACCGTAGAAATTCCTGTCATCAATTGGCTATTTAAATAAATGTTTGTTGTTTATTATCTAGTGCATGATAAACTGTTATAGGTAAGATTGCGGCGAAGTGAGTTATAAATTCTGATGAGCCGAATTTCACGCCTTCACACAGAAACCAAATGTGATTGCTCCGAAGTGCGAAGTTCGGGAGACAGAGAGACGAGTGATGAAGCTGGTGTCTGTGAGACAAGTGTTCAACTTTCAGATACCTAAGTCGTGTGAGGATTTGAGCCAAATATTTCCAAACGGTATTACCACTTTCTTTCGAATTACTATGAGAGTACCGTGCATTTGTTTATTTTCTAAAACTTGCTCTAATTCTCTGCTGACTAGTTGATTTGATATTATATGCATTGAGGCAATTGTTTGTTATAACCCAAAGCCTTTTCAAGCCACCCTTTATTATATTATATCCTTTGCTAGCCAAATTTGAGCCGTAAAAAAAATTATCCCTTTTGTTTCGGTGACAAACCACGATACAAGCCTATAGACCAGAAAAACAATGATTTACCCTCTTTGGAGTTAGGTAATAGTTCTCAAGTCTTGGCAACAAAATAAGTTTGGGGTTGCTCATGGAACTAGCAACGTCTAAGTTTGGGGTGGGTATACGGAGAACTATCACTACAAAAAAAAATGAATGAAAAAGAGACGGGAAAACATCAAAAAATTCCCTAAAAAAATAGTCTCTTCAAAAACAATGAATGAAAAAAGAAAGAGCCAAAGGGCAAAAGAAAGAGCCAAAAGGCAAAAATAGTGATAGAAAAGAACCACACAAAGACACATCCGGTTCTTATTTTCCGATACCAACACAAAAGGCACCCTAAGGAACATAGGTTGCGTATGCAAAAAGACAAGAAAAAGCCCAAAAAGTGAAGAAAATCAGCATTCCATCGCAGCACGATGGCTCCCATCGTGCCACGATCGGAACTGCTTGTTCGCCAAGAAATCAGAAGCAATAAATCTGAAGAGAATCTGTCCATCGCAGCACGATGTGTGCTATCGCAGCACGATGGAGTAACTTGGCGCCCAAGCTAATGAAATGCACATGATCAGTTATAAAACTGAACTAAATCTTCACATCGCAGCACGATGGCCTCATCGTACTGCGATCCCTTGCTGAGGCCCATTACGAAAACTATAAATAGAGCCTCCCATTCATTGTTTTATTCATTCAGAAATAGTAGAACACTCTCTACTATAAGGAGAGGTTCAGAGGAGCTCTATTGGGCATAGTTTTCTCCCCTTACGGGAAAACTAACTCGGCAAGGTATGATTTCTTTAGGCTTTTGTATTTAGGTTATAATTTATTGTAATTTAAATATGTAGTCTTTATTATTTAAGCCTTAGGTTGTGGTGGAGAAGATGAATTCCCCTATGAATATTTGGAGTCTGTGATTGAGTATAAGTTATAATAAATGATATTTAGTAATTATGTTTGTTATTTACTTTCGTGCACTTTAATAACGTATTCTCGTAATCTGGCCGGATAAGCGGGAGCGCCCATAGAATTGATATCAGGTTTTGACTTGATATAGTCCGGAACTCGTAGTAAATAATGCTAGGTGTACAGAGACGGTAACATCCTGAACTAGTCGTGAACTGAGCGGTTAGAGGAGGAATCATGCACTAGGTGAGATCTGAGCACTTAGAAGATGAACAGCCCGATACTAGGACCTAGAGGTTAATTGGTGAAGGTTATAATGCGTGTTTATAAACAACTCACTTAGTAATTAAGGTATGTGACACATCGAGGTTAGGCTCTCATAGGTACTTTAGTTGTTAACGTAGGGAAACTTTAATAGACATAGTGTAATAGTAAGGTATTACTACAACGAGGATAATTCACCGCCGAACATAATCTAAGTAACTATGTTATACACCGGTCATGCCAAATATGAAGAAGGGAGGGAGTCCAACCACCATACCTAGCCTCTATATTTCATGAATCTATTATTTATACATTCTGCAATTTATATTTCTGCAAAGCATTACGCTTATTTTATTAAAACCTTTTCAAAAACCAAAGCGAATGCAAACTATCACAAACTTAAATAACGCTAGTGAAGTTTCGGCACGTTCCCTGTGGATACGAACTCATTCTAGACACCTAGAGTGTGAATTATTACTCGACGACAGACTGGTGCACTTGCCAGACCGTAGTCAAGTTTTTGGCGCCGTTGCCGAGGATTGTGTTTACAAAGTATTACTAGATTTATTTAAGTTTGTCAAAAAAAATTTCAAAAATACAAAAAAAAAAAAAAAAATTAAAAAATCTTGTTGATGATTGTGGAATTTGATCTGTGAAAGTTCTGGCTAAGGATAAGTCTTGGTATTTAAGCGATCCGTTGTGATCCACCTCACTTACCTGGGAATTTTCATAGTGACAAAGACACATGAGAAAAACCAAAAATAGTTTTACCATTTAATTTTCCAGTGCTACTGAAGGTATTCATTTGTTGTGCTTGATAACAGATATCCTGTAGTTTGACTAGGACCCTGAACCAGAAAGAACGCTTTGGAAAAGAAGGCAAGCACAAAGGCTTGCAGCATCCAACAGTCTCAAAACAGATGAAGAGCCTACCACCAAAGCCATGGGGGATGAGCAAAGAATTACAATGGGAGACTACTGCAAGAGGACTGACACAAATCAGATCTCACTGGGATTCCAGCCGGCGAATCCAGCTAACTTTGATATTAAAGGCAATGTTCTTACAGGTTTGCGGGAGAACCAGTTCGATGGACGTGCCAACAATGATCCTTGGGATCATCATGCAAAGTTTTCAGAGACATGTCAGATCCAGAAAGTGCCGGAAAGTGTTACTGATGACCAGAAGAAGCTGCGTTTGTTTGCTTTTTCTCTTACAGGTCCAGCTAAAGATTGGCTTCAATGCTTGCCAAGGGGAACAATTGCAACATGGAAGGAGCTTGAAGACAAGTTCCTGGAAAGATTCTTCACACACACATTATTCCAGAAAAGGAAGTCAGAGATTCTAAGTTTCAAACAGCATGAATCTGAAACGCTGTGCGAAGCTTATGAACGATTCAAGCTGCTTATGAGAAGGTATCCTAACCACAGCATTAGTGCTATGGAGCAGATGCAACTATTCACTGCTGGTATGAAAATGCAACATCGGATGATACTAGATGCCTCAGCTGGTGGGTCAATCAAAGTAAAGACCTATGCAGAGACTAAGGATCTGGTTGAGCAGATGTGCCAGAATGAATACAACATGAGCCATGATAGAGCTGAAAAGACTCCTGGAATTCTTAAGGTGGATCAGGAGATTGCCTACAAAGTAGAGATCGAGTTACTAAGGAGGCAACTTGCTGATAAAGAGAAAGCTGTGAAGGAAGCTAGTGTTAAACAGGTGGAGGGAGTTTGCGACTTCTGCCTAGAAGATCACCCTAATGGGCAATATTTGCTAGGAGGAAGCGAGGAGCAGGTAAATTATATGGGGAACAACTACAACCCAGGTTGGAGCAAACACCCAAATTTACGATGGGACCAGACAAGGAACCAGGCTCAAGCTTCATCTCAACCAAGAAAGCCATCTTCATTGGAAGAGTTACTCAATAAATTTGCTAACATGAGCAAGACTAACTTTGAAAACATCCAGACGACAGTAGCCAACCAGGGGGCGACGATAAAAAGTCTTGAAACCCAGATTGGTCAACTCTCGAAACTGGTAAGCACTCATGTTTCTAAAGATATTGCAGGTAACACGGTGGACAATCCAAAGGAGGAATGCAAAGTGCTAAAGGATAAGAAATCAGGGCACGAACGGAGAGAAGAACAGATTAAAGACTACGAAGAGTGGTACAAGCTGTTCGATGTGACATTAGACGAAGCCTATGATGAGTTCATGAGAAAACTGCCAATCAAGAAGACAGGTCCTGGAAGCGTCACCATACTCTATCAGATTGAGGAAGTAGAAATTCGAGCCTTATGTGATGTGGGTTCAAGTGTTAACGTAATGCCATTATCTCTGGCAGAGAAGTTAAAACTCACAACAATAACTGCAGGTACAGAACGTGAACTCGTTTTAGCTAACCAAACAACAATTCACTCAGCAGGTACAATCGAGGATGTCTTGGTGAAAGTCGAAGACCTGGTATTTCCAGTAGACTTCATGATCCTAGATATCCAGGAAGATGAAGAGCATCTTATCATTCTTGGAAGACCATTCCTAGCAACTGGTAGGGCACTCATTAATGTGGAGCTCGCTGAGTTGACTCTAAGGAGTGGAGAGGAGGAAAGAACTATCAAAACTTCCAAAACAGAGAGGGTTGACTGCTACATGCTCGAGTGGAAAGACAGAAAAGCTACACCACCGACTCCAACTCAAGAAGTACAGGTAAAGATAGAGATAGAGGAGCTGGAGAATGAAATGGCGCAGCTAGAGATAGAGACAGCTCAGGAAGAGGAGGTACCCGAGGAACTCACAGATAAACTGAAGAGGCTAACTATTGAAGTGGACACCCGAGCAACATGGGTCAAAGCATGGGGTAGAAACCGAAAAATGGCCAGGAAATCTAAGTTTGGGGTGAAATCACTGTGTTCTATGAAACTGCACTTGTAAATTAGTCGCCAACTGGATAGTTGAGGATATGGTGAAACAGACCTAGTCCTTCTTGATAGTAATTAATGAAAAAGGAAGATGGTCAGTGCTTTAAGCAGGAACAAAGAAGCACAATAGAGAGACATGCGAACCTATCCTCTGTAATGGAGGAAATGCCTCAAGCTAATGAGAGGCTAAACAAGCGCTGCTTGTGTATTTCAATTTCAGTAATTTCAATTCAGTAATTTCTTTCAGTTTTTCAATTCAATAAAGTATACTAAAGAATTTCGCAGGTCATTTTCATCTGTAACACACCTTATTCAAACTTACAAAAAAAAAATTAAATAACTGTTTGCTGTTTATTATCTAGTGCATGATAAACTGTTATAGGTAAGATTGCGGCGAAGTGAGTTATAAATTCTGATGAGCCGAATTTCACGCCTTCACACTGAAACCAAAGGTGATTGCTCCGAAGTGCGAAGTTCGGGAGACAGAGAGACGAGTGATGAAGCTGGTGTCTGTGAGACAAGTGTTCAACTTTCAGTTACCTAAGTCATGTGAGGATTTGAGCCAAATATTTCCTAACGGTATTACCACTTGTTTATTTTCAAATTACTATGAGAGTACCGTGCACTTGTTTATTTTCTAGAACTTGCTCTAATTCTCTGCTGAATCGTTGATTTGATATTATATGCATTGAGGCAATTGTTTGTTATAACCCAGAGACTTTTCAAGCCACCCTTTATTATATTATATCCTTTGCTAGCCAAATTTGAGCCGTAAAAAAAATTATCCCTTTTGTTTCGGTGACAAACCACGGTACAAGCCTATAGACTAGAAAAACAATGAGTTTTGGGTTGCTCATGGAACTAGCAACGTCTAAGTTTGGGGTGGGTATACGGAGAACTATCACTACAAAGAAAAAAAAAATGAATGAAAAAGAGACGGGAAAACATCAAAAAATTCCCTAAAAAAATAGTCTCTTCAAAAACAATGAATGAAAAAAGAAAGAGCCAAAGGGCAAAAGAAAGAGCCAAAAGGCAAAAACAGTGATAGAAAAGAACCACACAAAGACACATCCGGTTCTTATTTTCCGATACCAACACAAAAGGCACCCTAAGGAACAAAGGTTGCGTACACAAAAAAGGAACAACAAAGTAGAACTTAACTCCAATGTTAAGCCTACTATTCCCAAAAATGTCCTACCTTGACCTAAGCCACGTTATAACCCTGAAAAGACCTCCAATAATGGATGTATATTGAATTTTGACTGGTTGCTTAGAATTCTTGCAAGCCTATGGTAAAATGGCAGGTTGTGCGATGATTGAGAGATAACCCTTTCAATTATGAGCGAAAAACACAAATGTGAGAGAGAGAGAGAGAAAAAGTTGAACATGGGCTCTTGCAGACATTTGTCCGATTTTCTACTATTGACGTCTCCTGAGCCTAGCAGGATTGAGCATGATCACTGCGGTAAGAAATCAACGGTACCATTGCTGAAATATTTAGCAAGGTTGTGAAATTCCTATCATCTTTATTTATCTCTTATTTCTCTAACGATCTTGTCTGACAACATGTTACTTGAGGACAAGCAACAGTTTAAGTTTGGGGTTTTGATGACAGGAATTTTACGTCATTTTTAGTATTATTATTAGTAGTAAAATGACCAAGACAGACCCAAATACGAAGGAAAACCTACAAAAGCAAGAAAAAGCGTCAAGACAGAGTCCAAGATGCAAAAAGACAAGAAAAAGCCCAAAAAGTGAAGAAAATCAGCATTCCACCGCAGCACGATGGGAACTGCTTGTCGCCAAGAAATCAGAAGCAATAAATCTGAAGAGAATCTGTCAATCGCAGCACGATGTGTGCTATCGCAGCACGATGGATTAACTTGGCGCCCAAGCTGATGAAATGCACAGGATCAATTATAAAACTGAACTAAAACACGATGGCCTCATCGTACTTCGATGCCTTGCTGAGGCCCATTACGAAAACTATAAATAGAGCCTCCCATTCATTGTTTTATACATTCAGAAATAGTAGAACACTCTCTACTATAAGGAGAGGTTCAGAGGAGCTCTATTGGGCATAGTTTTCTCCCCTTACGGGAAAACTAACTCAGCAAGGTATGATTTCTTTAGGCTTTTGTATTTAGGTTATAATTTATTGTAATTTAAATATGTAGTCTTTATTATTTATGCCTTAGGTTGTGGTGGAGAAGATGAACTCCCCAATGAATATTTGGAGTCTGTGATTGAGTCTAAGTTATAATAAATAATATTTAGTAATTATGTTTGTTATTTACATTCGTGCACTTTAATAACGTATTCTCGTAATCTGGCCGGATAAGCGGGAGCGCCCATAGAATTGATATCAGGTTTTGACTTGATATAGTCCGGAACTCGTAGTAAATAATGCTAGGTGTATAGAGACGGTAACATCCTGAACTAGTCGTGAACTGAGCGGTTAGAGGAGGAATCATGCACTAGGTGTGATCTGAGCACTTAGAAGATGAACAGCCCGATACTAGGACCTAGAGGTTAATTGGTGAAGGTTATAATGCGTGTTTATAAACAACTCACTTAGTAATTAAGGTATGTGACACATCGAGGTTAGGCTCTCGTAAGTACCTTAGTTGTTAACGTAGGGAAACTTTAATAGACATAGTGTAATAGTAAGGTATTACTACAACAAGGATAATTCACCGCCGAACATAATCTAAGTAACTATGTTATACACCGGTCATGCCAAATATGAAGAAGGGAGGGAGTCCAACCACCATACCTAGCCTCTATATTTTTTGAATCTATTATTTATACATTATGCAATTTATATTTCTGGAAAGCATTACGCTTATTTTATAAAAACCTTTTCAAAAACTAAAGCGAATGCAAACTATCACAGACTTAAATAACGCTAGTGAAGTTTCGGCACGATCCCTGTGGATACGAACTCATTCTAGACACCTAGAGTGTGAATTATTACTCGACGACAGACTCAATGATCAAAATAAGTGAAAAGACTAATTAGATTTTTATTTTGGATAATTATTTAATTAATTGATACGGGTTCAATATGAGTGGATGTAAGGATGGTCAATTTTGGAATAATGGGAACCCTAATGGGTCATCACAATATATATAGGCTATGATCCACAATATACCGGACACACCACATATTGACTCTTCTCCCCTTCTGAAGAATGTTTATGGCATAAGGAGTTCAGTTGAGGAAGAACCACAAGCCAACGGATACTCATCGTTCGTCTCTCTTTACGTTTCAGGATTGCTATCGGAGAGACTATAATTTGTTTATATTCATCTATCCAAATATTCCTATAATACTGATCTTTGATAAATAAACATGTCGTAGATCATGTTTATATATACATGCTCGTATGTTTATTTAGCTTCCGAAGTGCGGTTATATATTATAGATTTAATTTTTATTACCGAGAAACATGTCTGTTGTTAATATTAAATCAAGTCCAACATAACTTACCTAGTTTATATTGCAAAGTTTAAATTTAAAGAGTTACTGCCATTTATTATTTATAACATTTTATTTTATTTTCGTTTCTTTTTTTTAAGTTTAGAAGTTTCCATTTTTTTAAAGAAGTGATTGAATACTTAAACCCCAAAGCCAAAAAGAGAATGAAAATAATGCAGAAGATTTGATTAACTACAATGAGATTAACAACTACTATTAAAATCTAAGTTAAGAAACAAAATTACATCATTCCATATTTCAAAGGTATTTAATAATTCTCTTGTTGGTTTGTCCCAAAAGCATCATTCTTCAGCTTTCCTATACTAATGCTTAAGTTTAGTTCGGGTTGATAAAAAACAAAACACTTCGGTTCCGTTTTTCGGCCGAACTGAACCATGAACAATTTTCAGTATCAATTATCAATTATGAATCATAAGATTATCAATACAGGAGGAGATAATTTCATAAATCTATATTTGAGCAACTAAATATATGCATGGAGTTTCCGAGAAATGCATCAAGGAGGAATGTTGAAATATCATGCATATTTCGAAATATTTCTAGAATACAATTCAAATTTCTAGAAAGCTTAATTCAATGTCCCTTATGTTTATTTTAGGTTTCAACTTGGTCCCTTATGTTTTAAAAGTTTTTATTTGGTCCATTATGTTTCCACTGTTTGCATAAGTTCGTCCTTTCAATCAGTTTTGATGTTGTACCGTTATAATTGGACACGTGTCTAAGTGGCCAGGTGTCCACGCGTCTGCCCACATATCCAAACTGTGTGCCACATGAGACAACTGACGGAAAGGACCAAATTGAAACCTAAAATAAACATAAGAGACCAAATTGAAACTTTTAAAACATAAGGGAGCAAGTTGATACATAAAATAAACATAAGGAATGAAATGTTGAATTAAGCCTGTTGACTATTTGATGTTGGCTGCATTTTGGTAAAACAATTAGTTAAGCAAGATGTTGTATGTAATGTTACAACATCGTAACCTGACGTGAGCGCGCCAGCTGGAGCATATCTTTTGTGCGCGCGTGTTATTTTTAGAGAAGATCTTTTCTCTTTCATCAATCTTTGCGTGTGCATTAAGGAAGGTTTTATTTCCTAAACAGATCTTCTACTCAGAGATTGTTTTAGGAATTATTATTATGAAGAATTATTTTCAAAACATATCTTTTAAAAGATATGGTTTTATTATATGTATGAGCTGGATGTTCTCTCTTGGGTCAGATCTGCTGAAGCCCATTTAACCAGCTATAAATTAAAGGATGAAAATCTAATGAAGGCAGTTGTTCAAGCGTGTTATTGAGTCTAGCCGTATTAGGATTTGCGTGTGTGCTTGTGTTTTTGTGAGCCTTTCTTGTGTCACTTTGATACAAGTTTAGGACTGTGTGTTCATTGAGTTGTAATTGCAATTGTCTCTGAAGCTTTGAAGCAAAGAGATAGTTGTTGTGTGTGTGTCCTCTCCAAAGCTTTTAAGCAAGGAGTTTGGATCATAGTGCTTGTGTATTGCTCGAAGCCTTTAGGTAAGAGTGATCTAGTGTTTAGGAGAGTGTCTCCACCATAGTGATTGAGTTAACAACAGTGCTGTCTGTACTGTTGATAGTAAGGAGTGAGTTGGGAACTCATACCTAGGAGTTCCTAGGTAGAAGGACATAAGGATAGTTGCTAGGTGATAAGTTGTAAACGAGGAGTTTGCTGTAAGACTTTGAACTAGGACTATTAGTGGATTTCCTCCTGGATTGGTATCCCCCAGATGTAGGTTGCAGTTTGCACCGAACTGGGTCAACAAATCACTGTGTGTTTGTTTATTTCCGCACTATTTATTATTTTACAGTTTGTCTATTAAAGCTGGTAAAAGTGTTGTAACATCGTGTACAACATCTTGTACTGGTGTGCCAGAATTTTCAATTGGCATCAGAGCGGGCACCCTAACATATTTGGGTGAGCTCCAGGGAAGTCATTTTCTGGTACTATGGACATGGAAGGAGGATCTGCTGGCAGACCACCGCTTTTGGATGGCACCAACTATGATTACTGGAAGTCGCGTATGATGGCTTTTCTAAAATCTATGGATAGCCAAACTTGGAAAGCAGTTATCAAAGGTTGGGAACACCCCGTGATGAGGGGCACAACCAATTTAAAGCCAGAAGAAATCTGGTCTAAGAAAGAAGATGAGTTGGCTCTTGCAAACAACAAAGCCTTGAATGCTTTATTTAGTGGAGTGGACAAATACATGTTCAGGCTGATCAAGCAATGCACTGTGGCAAAAGATGCTTGGGAAATTCTCAAGACCACACATGAAGGGACACCCAAGGTAAAAATGTCAAGGCTCCAACTTCTAACCACTAAGTTTGAGAACCTCAGAATGAAGGAAGATGAAAGTGTACATGATTTTCATATGAACGTGGTTGATTTTGCCAACTCATTTGATTCACTTGGTGAAAAGATCCCTGAAGAAAAGCTTGTGAAAAAAATTCTCAGGTCTCTACCTAGGAAATTCGACATGAAAGTTACAGCCATTGAAGAAGCTCAAGATATCTCAAGCATGAAAGTGGATGAACTTATTGGATCACTTCAAACCTTTGAATTATCTATAAATGAAAGATCTAAAATGAAGAACAAAAGCATAACGGCTATCTCCAACACTGATGATGATAATGAGATTCAATGTGACATGGAGACGAATAAAGGAATTTCTAATGCTATTATAGATCTTGGGAAGCAATTTAATAAGGTGCTGCAAAAGATGGATAAGAAACCAAGACCTAATGTTGAGAACATGTCATTCAACATCAGTAAAAACAGTAATGTTCAGAGAAAAGGTGAACCTGATGATTAAACTGTTGAGCATATTGCAGCATTCACTGGTAGATATGAATCTGATGAAGATTCTTGTGATGAAGATATAACTTTTGATGAGCTAGCTGCCACCTACAAAGAATTACTCACGAGATACGAAGAGATGTGTCGGATTCTTGAGAAGCAAAAGAAGACCATCAACAAACTCCAAGCTGAAGTAAACATACAAGTTGAAAAGGCAACACAAGCAGAAGAAAAAGTCATCCAAGTTAATGTTCAAATGGATGATCTAAGGAAACGTGTAAGCCAGCTGAACTCAGGAACAGATCTTCTTGAAGAAATTCTGGATAATGTACCAAGTGGGAAGCTTAAGTCTGTTGGATACAACTACTCAAGTCTGAATCAGTACCAACAGGACCCTGAAACCAAGTTCACATCAGCTGAAAATGTTTTTGACCCCTGTACTGGAAAGGTACTGTTGAAGCATCAGACTCAACATTCTAAAGCTTACCTAGTTCCAAAATTTGCTCTTGATCCCAAATCTTCTGTTCACCAAAGACCAAGACCTAGTGAACATCAAAGACCCAAAAGTCAGAGGAGATATCGAAGGTGGGTGTGTCACTATTGTGGTAAGAAGGGACATATAAGGCCTTTCTGTTTCAAGCTGTATGGGTATCCCGAGCGGTATCAGCAAGCAAAGCCTGCACCTGAAGTGATAAATGTCAAGAAGAAATGGAAACCCAAAGATGGCTCCTTTACTTTAATCACCAAGGCAACTCCCATTACTACTGTTCCAATAATTACCGCAAATAAGAATAAAACTTCTACCGTGGAGAAAGGAACATTTATGCCTGTAAGTGAGTCTCCCTCTACGTCGATTTATGTTCCTTTTGGTACTGAAACCAGGCCACTAGTAAAGCCTAAATCTGATGAAACTCTAGGACAACCTAGTTTGAATGTTGCTATTGATTGTGCCAATATGTCACCTACCAAGGTGGAGGGAAAATTTAATTCTGGTGTTGAAACCCTAGAAACTCAAAAAGGGGTAACTCATGAAATTCCTACTGTGTCTGAGGTTGTTGCTGATAAAGTTGTTCCTGATTCACCTGTTACTGAAGAATCATTGAACAACAAAGGTGTGGAGGATGTACTGAACTCCTTGAAAGATACCATTCCTATCCGAAATGTTGTGCCAGATGTTGGAACATCCTTGGCACAAGACAAACCAACTTCTAGTGTAGTTGGTAGTGCTACTGATGTTAATACTGTTATTGGTTCGCTCAAGGAAACTCTACATGAGTCGAATGTTGTGCCAGATGTCCCAGCATCTGTGGCCTTGCCTTGGCTGACATCCGATTTGTTGTTACTATTCTGATTCTTAGCCTTGCCCTGGATTTTGAGCACTCCTTAGTGCGTTTGGATGGAATAGTACTTGGTACTCTGTGATCTACTCTGCTGCTACACTATTTTGGATCCATATATGCATCTTTGTCAAATTTGTGGTAAAAAGGGGGAGTAGATGTTGCAACATGTTATCTGGTATACATGTTCTCTGGTATGACTGTAGTATTTTTTGGTAGATGTTCTGTGCTGAAATGATCTGCTATGATATGCCTATGTGTTTAGTACTGCTATGTTATTATGTTAGTATGCTATGCATCATTTCAGGGGGAGTAGTGTACTATGTATGTGATGCAGGGGGAGATGTTGTATGTGATGTTGGAACATTCTGTTTGTGTCTTCCTTGCTTGTTCTTGTGATCATTTAAGGCGAAGTAGTTTTGTTATGTGTTCTCTGCTGTTGCATACCTCTGATATGCTCTAAAGATACGACTGAATTCTGATCTAATGTTTTCCTTGGAGGAGTTAGTTTGGAAACTATTTTTGAAGATGTGCTACGCTTCTCTTCTTTTGTGTGTTTATGTTGATGTGAAGAGGTGTTAGTGATGTATGTATCTTTGTATCTTGTCTGTGTGATCCCAAGTTGTTTTAGCCAAAAATTTGCCAAAGGGGGAGTTTGTTGACTATTTGATGTTGGCTGCATTTTGGTAAAACAATTAGTTAAGCAAGATGTTGTATGTAATGTTACAACATCGTAACCTGACGTGAGCGCGCCAGCTGGAGCATATCTTTTGTGCGCGCGTTTTATTTTTAGAGAAGATCTTTTCTCTTTCATCAATCTTTGCGTGTGCATTAAGGAAGGTTTTATTTCCTAAACAGATCTTCTACTCAGAGATTGTTTTAGGAATTATTATTATGAAGAATTATTTTCAAAACATATCTTTTAAAAGATATGGTTTTATTTTATGTATGAGCTGGATGTTCTCTCTTGGGTCAGATCTGCTGAAGCCCATTTAACCAGCTATAAATTAAAGGACGAAAACCTAATGAAGGCAGTTGTTCAAGCATGTTATTGAGTCTAGCCGTATTAGGATTTGCGTGTGTGCTTGTGTTTTTGTGAGCCTTTCTTGTGTCACTTTGATACAAGTTTAGGACTGTGTGTTCATTGAGTTGTAATTGCAATTGTCTCTGAAGCTTTGAAGCAAAGAGATAGTTGTTGTGTGTGTGTCCTCTCCAAAGCTTTTAAGCAAGGAGTTTGGATCATAGTGCTTGTGTATTGCTCGAAGCCTTTAGGTAAGAGTGATCTAGTGTTTAGGAGAGTGTCTCCACCATAGTGATTGAGTTAACAACAGTGTTGTCTGTACTGTTGATAGTAAGGAGTGAGTTGGGAACTCATACCTAGGAGTTCCTAGGTAGAAGGACATAAGGATAGTTGCTAGGTGATAAGTTGTAAACGAGGAGTTTGCTGTAAGACTTTGAACTAGGACTATTAGTGGATTTCCTCCTGGATTGGTATCCCCCAGATGTAGGTTGCAGTTTGCACCGAACTGGGTCAACAAATCACTGTGTGTTTGTTTATTTCTGCACTATTTATTATTTTACAGTTTGTCTATTAAAGCTGGTAAAAGTGTTGTAAGATCGTGTACAACATTTTGTACTGGTGTGCCAGAATTTTCAAAGCCTTTATATATAGAACAATGATAAATATGTCTAGAATTTTCTAGAATACTTTAGTAGTTAATAAAATTAATCAATATCATACATGTATTAGGAAAATGTCATGAAAATTGTAGAATGTGGTATCTAGAATATATCACTAACACCTATAAATAGGTAAACAAATGAACAATTGTATCCAAGCCTTTGAGATACAATGTCAATAATATTAAGGATTCACCATACTACTACTATATATTCTCCTCCAACAATAAGTTGATTACTAATGTATTACCTCATATAACTAAATACTCAAATACTACCTCTCGCATTACATACTACAATATTTCAAGTATAACTGAAGTCTTTTTCACCATCAAACTATTTTCTAAACTATCACTAGTCACTACAACCCTCAACTACTAACGATATTCTTGCCACACCCAAAAAGAAGGATTACAAAATCCTGTAATTAATACATGCAATGAACTACACAAGGATGCAATAAAGGACATCAGTTGTATTTCATGATAAGGGGCATGACCACGATTAATTAGTACAACATCACAAGATCTCTAATCCTAAGAATTAGCTCACACTATGAAATGTATATTTATATAAGGAAAATGACATCAAATAAGAACACTAATGCTATGACAATTCAACTAGCTAGACTAGCACTTGTCTTAATTAAATTGAACATGTGAAGAACTGGAATGGAGATGTGGGGTTAACTTATATACCACCTCCCTGATTTCATCTCATGATCCAATTCATACCAAATATGTTTGGCATGTCAACCGCATGTATACGTACAAGGTGATTAAAAGTAAAATAACTTTTTGACATGGTGATCAATATAAGACTTACCTCCAGCATCACATTATAATTCGAAATTACTCAAGAGCGATTGATCATTAACTAAAAAGTAGCTGAGAGAATCAAAGAGAAAAAGAATGTCAAAAGAGTTCCTCTTCCATTCTCAATCTCATTTTAAGTCATTCACACTTAATTATGACTCACTCGAATTATGCGTGTCCCTATTCAACTTAGGGCGACATAGATTATTATAAATTCAACAGATTCATTAATTTTGTGATACATCTTTTCTTAATAAACTGGACAAGCTTATTAAAGATATATTGATATTTGGTTGACATGTGAAATTTTGTTATCTGGCAAGACAGATGTGTATTAAAGATACATAATGTCTGGGACAACTGTGTATTTGACCACATGTCTCAGACAAGTAGTTAGACAACTGGTAAGCTGGATCAATGCTAACTATGAAATAAAGTACTGAAGTAAATAGGAATGCCATAAACAACACAAGTAACTGTTTACCCAATTCAATGTTTAAATAACCTATTCTGGGGGATACCAATCCAGGAAAGGAAAATCACTAATTCGAATTATTACCTAGTCGTACAACGTACATCAAAACCCATTGAGATGTATGTCTTTTCTTAATCCTAGTGTTTTTCTACCCAAGGGCTAACTCCCCCTGAATATAAGTTATTGCTCACCTTCCTCTATCTAATCACTAATCCCAAGTTATCGTACTATACTCCGTTGTTTAACAAAACACTATGTTGAATTCCTCATTCAACAAGTAGACTACCTAGCAATCAAATACCTAGAACCTAAGCTTTAATCACCGGTATGATCTTGCACAGTGGGCACAAGTCTTTGACTCGCAATCTTCAGTTATTGCTCGTGCTTTAACCTTTGGCTTTGACTCTCTATTTATAGATGTGCAGCTCCTCTTGATTGTAGAGATTTTGATATGCAAATGGATATGAATTTTGTTGACAAAACAAATTCTATTTTAAAAACAAACTTCATAAGCAACATTTGATTAAGCAAACGTTTAATTAAGATACAAATCGTATCTTAACACTGAAGGCTGATAACAAACTTTCTTAAGCAACATTTGATCAGCTGGCAATCGTAAGTTCACGCTCTGTAGCATTATTGAAATATACGCGCGCTTTGGATGTCCAACTGTTCTGGGTCACGATGTCCTATACAAATGTCTAGGACATCTTGTTTCAACATGTTGCTTAAACATGTTCTTTACCCAGTAGCAAGATGTTTGGCACATCTTGTACAACATGTTGCATCTGAACATCTAGACTTACCACTAGTTGTTGCAGGTTGTTTTAGCCATATGATTTAGCCAATCTAATAGGAACAACAACAAGGGAGGAGAATATGATAAGCTTGAATTGGTGGTGATGAAAGTGTTGGAGTAAGCCCTAAGAGCCAATCTATTTTCATAGTATTTGCTTTAGGAGTTTGAATATAAATATGGCATTTCTTTGTAAGGTTGCAAAATAATGAAGTCCCTAGAATAGAAAGTCCGTTTAATAATTAAGTGTGACTTAATCATGAGATAATATTAAACATAAGGACACTATTCTTAAAGTATCCGTAGTCGAGCTTTAAGGTAAAGGGGATAACCTTAAAGCATAAAGACTATTATGAAGATAGACTGATGATCACATCTCATGGATCATGGGATAAGGAGTTATCAAGTCTTGACGGAGGTATAAATATTAGGAGTAATATTTATACTGGATTGACCCGCTATGAGAGTACTACATGCAAAGTTATGCAAAGTGTTATAAGTTACTCTCATGGTGATAATGGTGTAGACCGCCCTTAGACCTGAAACCACTTTGTACCCTAGATGTGGAGTCAAGTACTTTGTTGCTGATCTAACATTGTCCGTAACTGTAACAGCCCGTTTTTCCAGGGCCAGAAAAGGCAGTATATTTTTTTATTTTTTTTTCAACTAACACTCAGAGTGCGCATAGAATATTTTTCAATGAGCCGGCATTCAAATATGCAAAAGAACTCATTATCATAAGGTGCTTCGACAAGCAAAGTGTATTCCTGAATAATTACAGTCCAAGTCTAAGTATTCAAATACTTACAACAAACCAAGTTAGAAAACCCTATGCTATCCAAAAAGCACGGTGCACAAAACACACCGGCGCATAGTCTAACTATACTAAGCTTCACCACGTGCTCATTATGGCCTAGAACAGTCACCGTCGTCGCCACGACCTAACCCATCATCTGGGTGGGATGAGCCCGCAAATGAAAGAAAGGGTCACCACAAAATAAAAGGTATGTATATATATAACCGGTGCGAGAGAGGATACAAATACCAAACATACAAATACCAACATAGAAAGCTCTTTAAACACATAGCCATTCCCACCAACGGGTTTATATATATAATGCACACCAAGCCTAATGCAGACTTCTACAATGAGTGTGGTAGATTCCCCATTACCACATGCATATGAATTCCGGAATAAACCTCTCTATAGAAGGCGTAGGTCTCAGGTGGGATAACACCTCCTACTAGTGGTGGGATAACACCAGGTAGAGTCACACAGACAATACCAAAACAATCACGGTGGGATAACACCGGGTGAGTCACACGGACAACACCGACTCAAAAAGGAGGACACCAATCACTGGTCGTCGCATCCCGTGGTCCATTCCCGATAACCACTTACTATGAATGCATGAGCATACGATTCCCCTTATATGCTAATGCAACAAATACATACCTCTCAAGCATATGTAAACCAATCACGTGTTCATACATATATTCTCACAATCATATGTAACAGCGCACGTATTATAAACACTTTCTCATCACGAGAATACATAATACATACATGCCAATCACAACACAGCACATCGCAGAAAATAACCAAGCATGTTATTATACCAGTGAAAAGACAGAAATAAAGTGATGCCCTTACCTCGTTTATCCTATCGAAACGAAACTTGCTCTCAAAGCTCCAGAGGGGTCTAAGGTACTTTCTAAAGCTATCCCTCAATGATTTCAGGTTATTCTCATAGTGTTTAAAAATTCACGAAGTTAATTGTACTATTTTTATAACACGAAAATCATTTTGTTTTCAAATCACAAACTAAAACCATTTTGGATTTTTCCACTTCAAGGACTTGTCCCACACACAACAAACCATTTGAAACACAACTAAAACTTTTCAAAATATTTTTATGAAAAAATCGAAGTTTTCTTGCGTCACAAGTTACACATTTTTTTTCTTCCTAACAACCTTTCCTATACTCATTTTTCTTCAAAACTAAGATTATCCAACACATACAAAATTTTCACACAATTGTGGACTTAGAAAAATTTTTGGAATTTCCCCCTCCCCACAAAGAAGGCCACGGCTAAATTTTGGAAAAACACCCTTCCACACAAAATTTTTCACTTCTAAAAGCATGGTAATATCCCATAATACCTAACTAGCACTTATCAAAATGATTTAGAAATTATAGAGTCGAATCGCAAATTTTCGAGAAATCTCAAATAAGGTTTTTCTTAAGGCAAGTGATCATTTTCTTTTCAAAACATCCCATAACCAATCAAACAATTAAACAATGATCATGGGAAGCTACTTGCCTCTAAACAATTTTCGAAATTCGATTCCTCGAACCCTATATGGGTGCCACGGCCAAATGAGGCAAAAGGCAACCCTACACATTTTTTTTTTCATTTGAAACCCTAGTCCACATTCATTAGTTCGTAATGATATTCGATCGTGTATCCGACTCCTTTTGAAACTCGAAATAAATTTTTTCTAAATTGTGTTCTTCGAGTCGCTCAAGAACACGAGAATAATTTTTTCTCATTTTTCGAAACAAATTTCATATTCACCAATCCATTTTGTCAAAAAGCTCAAAACTAACTTCAAAACCGAAATCATACAACACAATCCAAGTTTATGATCTTTTCAAAAAATTTCTTCAAAACCCTTAACCAAAATTTGTGAAAACGAGATTTAACCATGAGAATCACTTACATGCTTCACCAATGTTTCCTACATAACACTCTTAAACACTACTATGGAATCAAAACTAATTAAAACTAAATTCTCAAATTTTTCTTCTCAAGAACATAATCATAAAAACTCTCACCCAAAAATCTCATGAGAATCTCATCCATCTTTGAAAATCTATCTCTACTAAGCATGGACAACCACTAACTATCAATGATCTAGCAATATTAACCAAGTAAAAATTAAAACCTCCTCCCAACAAACAACAAGGCCTCACGGCCAAAGAGAGAAAATGAGAAAGGAGAATTTTTTCTTACCATAAAACTTAGCTCATAAGCACCTCCAAGTTACAAGGATTAATATTGATTCCAAGCTTTTCTCCTAATCCATTCTAAATCTCTCACAAATTTGAGTTTTGTGGATACTAACACTAAGAAGAAAATGTGTTGGTGAGGAAGAGAAAGGAGCTTCTCACGTGAAAGAGAAGAGAAGAAGAGTGAAAATGAAATCAAAGTCTCCAAAGTCTCCTTATGACATAAGTCTTGAGGAATCATGGCCATTACATCAAATAGTAAAAAGGTTGCAAGATTAAATCCTAGCCCTTGGATCAATCCGAGTCTATCCTCCCAAGATATTTCCCATAACCTCATACAACGAAACGCACGCTCAGTTCTCGCGCATCGCGACGAACGAAACTCGCAAAAATAGAAAACCTACAGAAAGAACGTCTAACGTTTTTCCATTCCAAAACTTATTGCTGAATCTTTTTCCGCGACTGAAATTTTCTTCCATACCTTAGAAAATTAATCTCAGGACATATCCTAACTCACGCAGATATATGAAACTTCTATCCGAAACCTCACTTAAAACAGACGCAGTAAGATTTTCCATCAGCGGGTAAAATCCTACTCGTTTTTCCAAAAACAAGAATAATCCAAAACTCGTCATTCTGACTTCACAGAAATCTCCTCATACTTAAAAGAGGACCACGACCCGAAAGTCTGTGCCTTTCCAGCGCACGAGCACAAAACAGGCTCCGTTTCAGCAAAAATCTCATTAATGCGACGATACTCACAAAACCGCTTCACCAAAAACCCTAAAACTCGTAGCCATTACTAGCGTTCCTTAGAAAAACTGTACAGTGGAATCTTGGGTCTTACATTACTACCCTCCAAAAAGAAGTTTCGTCCTCGAAACTAAAGGTAAGAGTAACCACCCAACTAATTATTACCATCACCAACACAACAAAATCCCTCAGGATTAGGTGCAGCCACACAGATGCTAACACCAACACACTGGCACAACCGTGCACCAACCACAACTCTCAACGAGTTCACCACTCAAAAATTATCTTCCCAACAGAGGTTCACAACCTCTAGTTCCCAAAAATCCTCATGCCCACAAACAAAAATTTCCAAAGTCACCTCTTTCGCCTCCGCGACATAGCCAATTTCCCTAGGTTCACGCGAAGCAGTTACTGGCTACCCTCCAAAAAGAAACACTGAAGTTCTCTGTGCATCACCAAAGCTAGCAAAACTAGTCAATTCCAATCAACACGATTCTCGTCTACCATCAACAATATATTAAGGACGGCCAGTCCCTCAATTTGTCAATAGACAGTCGACAATCTTGATGGTGGTTTAGACCATCTTTACCCAACTTAAGTGATACTTCATTCCGCTTATGCTCAAGGTCCTCCGAGGCACAATGGTCCAACACTTCCTTCGAGGTTTTCCCACACGTTTCCCTCGATCTCTTACGAATACGAGGTCGAAGTCGTAAGACACAACACTCAAAACACATCGTTCAAGCTCTCATGATTCCACTCATGAAACATCCGTTGAACATCATTCAACAGTAATACAATGCCACCACGGTAGGTACCACCAAAACCATTACATTCCGAACAAGTTGTCTTCTCTATAGAAGAATTTTCCACTCTACCAATATCCATAAGTCCGCAACTCAGTGAATACGCCGAACCGTCTACTCACATACGAATCTCTTTCCAACCACGACTTAAATAATACCACCCCAACCTCCGGTTGGTGATTACAACTCCTCATAGTCTTGACACTTGCCAAACTATACCATCTACTTCTCTTGGACTCCTTTTATCTAAATCCCCAATTCCCCAGAATCGGCTTCTTATGCGTTCATATTACTTCCAAACGACACTTAGATAAATCTCGCGTGCCTTAAACAAAACGCTTATCCTCGTCGACGGCCATCGTCGGCGCACATCCTCTTTACAACGTATTCTCATTCTATTCCTGAACTCTCCTGAGTTCCTTTTTCTCTTACAATAACATCCTCTCTTACTCAAAAGAGTTGGTCACCCTGACCATTCCTAAACACTCCAAACATCACCACTCTCGTCGAGGTACCTACCTTCAAAATAACTCTTAGGGCATTCCTCACATTACTATTGTCTAACCATCCTTGTTGACAACGTCCAAATCCCTTATACTTACTCACTACCGATTTCCATCATACCACGTCTCTCTTCATTGTAACCACTACAATGAACCAAAGCTCTACAAGCTTTCATCAACTTGTCCTTAGACAATTTCTTATCCTTCTTATTTCCAAAATTAGGTGTGAGACAAATCCCTTCGCCAATCTTCAATTGGCATAAGCCACATCTTCATGGGCTTCTCTCTAAATCCTCATTCTTTTCTAGACCCAGAAACAGATCCACAAACCATTTCATCTCCATCCCTCTTTCTCCTCTTTGAAGATGAATTCATCAAATGAAAGACAACCAAACAATGGAACATTTTCTCTACGAGTTCGGCTAGAAACACCACTAGCCACACTTATTGTGAACACATTCTTTCCATGACTAACCTCCCTTACGACTAACGCATCGATGTCTTAACCTCTACAAAACTCCAATCAGGCCTGTATCATCAATCTACTACTTTGCAACTTTTCAGTCCAACAACAACCTAAAGTTGGTTCCCAAACCACCATGACACATAACTTATTGGTTCCAAACAACATCTTTAATTTTCCACACACAATCCAATTACGCTCGTTCCACTCTTCTCCATTCGATTGATCCTTCATCATTGTGACTATTCTAAAGTTATAAAGTCCGTTTCCCTCCGGGGAATCAATTTCTAGATCTCAAGTTCCAACTAATCTTGCTCTTACATCTAGTCACTCATCGTTTTCTTATTCACTTCTAACTTTTACTAACGATCATCAATTGTACTCTTCATAATCGAACTCCCCAATAAATTAATTCCTCAAGTGCCTATTAAGTATTTCTCTATGCATAACTATCTCTAGTCTTACCATCGTCATGTCACTATAATTTACTTTCAAATCAACATACCTTACTCATACATCAAGCCATGAAACACTTATCTCAAATCTTAATGCTTGGCCTATCAAGACAGCTACCAACGCACAACACTTTGCTATGATTTTATTCTTAGTAAGTTCGATATCCAAATCAAACTCTTGAATCTAATCTTCAAGAACTCTAAAAACTCGTCGTACCATCCATTTAATCCTAATACACAATAAAAGTCCTTCCAACTATCAACTTTCATTGTCTTAGTATTCTTACTAACGGACTCCTTTTCTACTCAAACACGACATTCTTAGAAAATATCCAAAAATTCTCGTCCATAACTTGAATTTATTCAAAACTTGCCCACCTCAACTCTTATGGTATCATAAATTCAAGCTGCTACTTAGTCCTTCAACCATCTTGGTCGATCAAAATCGTTAACTTATATTCGCATCCACACAGGATCTCTACTCAATCTTGACTAATCTCCTCAAACTGCTAAACCAGTTTACTTTCTCTTATGGTTTACTTGCCAATAATTAATAATTCTAGCTTACACTGCTAAAATTCTCAAGGTATTTCCATACTATACACCTCTAGCATCACCTATCAGCGATGTGCAACTCACTTTCTAAGGTTGAACTCCCCGTTCTTACCTTAATATCTCTCAATATACGCACTTATCCAACAATCATTTACCTAACATTGTATCTCCCATCGGTATCTGTACTTACTATCTCTCGAACTAAGGATAGATTGTCACTTATCAACGTGATAATTGGTCTCCTACCTCCAATCATCACGAGACTAATCCATAATAATCTCAGTTTCGAATCTAATATACCTCAAACACTTAACTTAAACCCTTAAGGTATTCCACCATTGGTATAATCCTCATCTAACAACACTAGGTCCGCTGACCCTTGGCGCGCGACGCACTTTAACTCCAATACGAATAGCCTAAACGATTTATCCAAACATCGTACTTAAATCCAACTGACATCTCTGCCTGGTCCACAATTCCACAGTGGCTGCGTTCTCTTGAAACCTAATGACTTCATCAAGTCGCACCCTAACTCACCAGAGCAGATATTCAATATCTTCTTCAAAAGGTCATCCCAATCTGATCCTTACTTAAAATCCTTTATCAATTGACGTTCACTCGTCCATAACCAGCACCTCTGAGTGGCAACATCTAACGCCACTTCCCATCCATTATATTACTTTCAAGAATCACTTGTAGTTCTTGTTCGCTCAAGTCCGTCATCTTCGGACTGCCGTATCTAAGGAATTCAGAGACACTTGTCGACTAAATTCGACCAATGCTCGGGGGTTTCACAATTCCACTTACTGAAGCCTCACTCCCTGCATTACTTCAGTAAGACACAAACCAGTGTCTAAGCGTATCTCATGCTAGACTCAAAACAACCAACCACATAACCCACAACACAACAAAAACAACCGCTAGAGCTAACACAACTCTAGCTATGTTCTAACCGACTCTGGACTAACGACTCAAGTATACACTTTCCCTTTGAAGATTTAAAGCCGTGCTCTGATACCAATTGTAACAGCCCGTTTTTCCAGGGCCAGAAAAGGCAGTATATTTTTTATTTTTTTTTTCAACTAACACTCAGAGTGCGCATAGAATATTTTTCAATGAGCCGACATTCAAATATGCAAAAGAACTCATTATCATAAGGTGCTTCGACAAGCAAAGTGTATTCCTGAATAATTACAGTCCAAGTCTAAGTATTCAAATACTTACAACAAACTAAGTTAGAAAACCCTATGCTATCCAAAAAGCACGGTGCACAAAACACACCGGCGCATAGTCTAACTATACTAAGCTTCACCACGTGCTCACTATGGCCTAGAACAGTCACCGTCGTCGCCACGACCTAACCCATCATCTGGGTGGGATGAGCCCGCAAATGAAAGAAAGGGTCACCACAAAATAAAAGGTATGTATATATATAACCGGTGCGAGAGAGGATACAAATACCAAACATACAAATACCAACATAGAAAGCTCTTTAAACACATAGCCATTCCCACCAACGGGTTTATATATATAATGCACACCAAGCCTAATGCAGACTTCTACAATGAGTGTGGTAGATTCCCCATTACCACATGCATATGAATTCCGGAATAAACCTCTCTATAGAAGGCGTAGGTCTCAGGTGGGATAACACCTCCTACTAGTGGTGGGATAACACCAGGTAGAGTCACACAGACAATACCAAAACAATCACGGTGGGATAACACCGGGTGAGTCACACGGACAACACCGACTCAAAAAGGAGGACACCAATCACTGGTCGTCGCATCCCGTGGTCCATTCCCGATAACCACTTACTATGAATGCATGAGCATACGATTCCCCTTATATGCTAATGCAACAAATACATACCTCTCAAGCATATGTAAACCAATCACGTGTTCATACATATATTCTCACAATCATATGTAACAGCGCACGTATTATAAACACTTTCTCATCACGAGAATACATAATACATACATGCCAATCACAACACAGCACATCGCAGAAAATAACCAAGCATGTTATTATACCAGTGAAAAGACAGAAATAAAGTGATGCCCTTACCTCGTTTATCCTATCGAAACGAAACTTGCTCTCAAAGCTCCAGAGGGGTCTAAGGTACTTTCTAAAGCTATCCCTCAATGATTTCAGGTTATTCTCATAGTGTTTAAAAATTCACGAAGTTAATTGTACTATTTTTATAACACGAAAATCATTTTGTTTTCAAATCATAAACTAAAACCATTTTGGATTTTTCCACTTCAAGGACTTGTCCCACACACAACAAACCATTTGAAACACAACTAAAACTTTTCAAAATATTTTTATGAAAAAATCGAAGTTTTCTTGCGTCACAAGTTACACATTTTTTTTCTTCCTAACAACCTTTCCTATACTCATTTTTCTTCAAAACTAAGATTATCCAACACATACAAAATTTTCACACAATTGTGGACTTAGAAAATTTTTTGGAATTTCCCCCTCCCCACAAAGAAGGCCACGGCTAAATTTTGGAAAAACACCCTTCCACACAAAATTTTTCACTTCTAAAAGCATGGTAATATCCCATAATACCTAACTAGCACTTATCAAAATGATTTAGAAATTATAGAGTCGAATCGCAAATTTTCGAGAAATCTCAAATAAGGTTTTTCTTAAGGCAAGTGATCATTTTCTTTTCAAAACATCCCATAACCAATCAAACAATTAAACAATGATCATGGGAAGCTACTTGCCTCTAAACAATTTTCGAAATTCGATTCCTCGAACCCTATATGGGTGCCACGGCCAAATGAGGCAAAAGGCAACCCTACACATTTTTTTTTTCATTTGAAACCCTAGTCCACATTCATTAGTTCGTAATGATATTCGATCGTGTATCCGACTCCTTTTGAAACTCGAAATAAATTTTTTCTAAATTGTGTTCTTCGAGTCGCTCAAGAACACGAGAATAATTTTTTCTCATTTTTCGAAACAAATTTCATATTCACCAATCCATTTTGTCAAAAAGCTCAAAACTAACTTCAAAACCAAAATCATACAACACAATCCAAGTTTATGATCTTTTCAAAAATTTTCTTCAAAACCCTTAACCAAAATTTGTGAAAACAAGATTTAACCATGAGAATCACTTACATGCTTCACCAATGTTTCCTACATAACACTCTTAAACACTACTATGGAATCAAAACTAATTAAAACTAAATTCTCAAATTTTTCTTCTCAAGAACATAATCATAAAAACTCTCACCCAAAAATCTCATGAGAATCTCATCCATCTTTGAAAATCTATCTCTACTAAGCATGGACAACCACTAACTATCAATGATCTAGCAATATTAACCAAGTAAAAATTAAAACCTCCTCCCAACAAACAACAAGGCCTCACGGCCAAAGAGAGAAAATGAGAAAGGAGAATTTTTTCTTACCATAAAACTTAGCTCATAAGCACCTCCAAGTTACAAGGATTAATATTGATTCCAAGCTTTTCTCCTAATCCATTCTAAATCTCTCACAAATTTGAGTTTTGTGGATACTAACACTAAGAAGAAAATGTGTTGGTGAGGAAGAGAAAGGAGCTTCTCACGTGAAAGAGAAGAGAAGAACAGTGAAAATGAAATCAAAGTCTCCAAAGTCTCCTTATGACATAAGTCTTGAGGAATCATGGCCATTACATCAAATAGTAAAAAGGTTGCAAGATTAAATCCTAGCCCTTGGATCAATCCGAGTCTATCCTCCCAAGATATTTCCCATAACCTCATACAACGAAACGCACGCTCAGTTCTCGCGCATCGCGACGAACGAAACTCGCAAAAACAGAAAACCTACAGAAAGAACGTCTAATGTTTTTCCATTCCAAAACTTATCGCCGAATCTTTTTCCGCGACTGAAATTTTCTTCCATACCTTAGAAAATTAATCTCAGGACATATCCTAACTCACGCAGATATATGAAACTTCCATCCGAAACCTCACTTAAAACAGACGCAGTAAGATTTTCCATTAGCAGGTAAAATCCTACTCGTTTTTCCAAAAACAAGAATAATCCAAAACTCGTCATTCTGACTTCACAGAAATCTCCTCATACTTAAAAGAGGACCACGACCCGAAAGTCTGTGCCTTTCCAGCGCACGAACACAAAACAGGCTCCGTTTCAGCAAAAATCTCATTAATGCGACGATACTCACAAAACCGCTTCACCAAAAACCCTAAAACTCGTAGCCATGACTAGAGTTCCTTAGAAAAACTGTACAGTGGAATCTTGGGTCTTACAGTAACAGGATAACCATAAAGGCAGTTAATGGGTACTTCACAAAGCATGCTGAGGGACAGTAGTGACCTAGATGGAATTTGCCAATCCTGCATAACAGGATAAATGTCATGAGCCCAATATTGAACTGGACAAAGATGACACCAAGTATGCTTTGTGTTCAATATAGACATAAAAGGCAAAGGGGTAATTATACACACTGATATTATCACAAGAGGTTATGTTTAGATCACATGTTAATTTCTCGTAACTTGAGTAGCTGTGATGTGTTGCTAGATACCGCTCACTGTTTATTATAATAAATAGTGATTTATTATAATTGTCAACGTTACGGAAACCTACAGGGTCACACACATAAGAACAATCTAGTGAGATTGGAACACCGTAAGGTACGGTGCACCTTGGAGAAATAAGGAAATATGATAAGGGTATTATGGTAATTAAAATGAGCATTACATCATATGGTATGATGTAGCAAGAAGGGGGTGCAAATATGTACTAGACATATTTACATGAGAATGGCGCCCACTATAGCCCATTTAGTTAAAAGGGCTTTAGTGTAATTTTGCCATGGCAAGTGGTTCTATAAATAGAACCCTTGTGGTAAAGAGAAAGAGTTACACACTTTTGTTACTCATTCTCATGAGCCTTTGTTCTCTCCTCTCTTGAGAAACCCTAATCACCTTTCTAGAGTTTTTGTGAAAAACCCTAATCCTTATTTTGTGCCTCCTTTCTCCTAACCCTTCAAACCATTGGAGCTAGCACTCCATTGAAGGTTGTTGTTCGTGTGGACTGGCTAGAGGCGTTATACCTTTAACGCTTGTGATCAAATTCGAGGTTCTTGTTCGTGACCTTGTTCGTGATTCGAAGTGTTCGATAGCCGTTCGTGATTTAAAGGGAGTTTTCGAATCAAAAGGTAAAACTCTAAACACAATTCATGACCATTCGTAAGGATCACAAAAAGGAAAATTTTAAAATTCCGCTGCTTTTCTATTACTATTTTCCTTCAGAAAGGAAATTATATGATATATTTTAGTATGTATGTATGTTATTTTATATAATTTTTAGGAGCTTTCACCACCAAATCATGCAAAAAGGGTAAAAAAAATGAAGAAATACGTATAAGCCATCGTACCACGATGGGGTGCATCGTCCCACGTTGCCAAGACGTAAAAATCAAGCAAATCAACACAATTTTGGAAGAAAATCTGAAGCCATCGTCCCACGATTGAACGCATCATCGCACGATTCCCTTGTGTGAGACATCGTGGAACGATGGAATTTAATCATGCCACCATGGAAAGCCTAAATCCAACATGAATAACTTTAAATAGAGCCCTTATCCACTTCATTTTACACACAATTCAGAATCACAACACAAGTCACAGTTGATGAGCAAGAGGCAGCATCAAAGGGAGCAAGAGAGTCAGAGCTCTTAAGGGAAGGTCTACCTCCCACCAGAGCGGTACCTTCATTAGCATTGCCAAGGTTAATTTTTGATGTAATATTCTAAACTCTTTTGTTTAGATAATTATTAGTATGATTAGCTAAATCCTTTAGTTAGGTCAAGTAGATGAAATCCTGTAGAAATATTGAGACATGTAATTGGTTTGAGAAAACTTATATTATCAGCAATTATTCAATTATCTCTCATTACTTTCTTGCTTTTATACAATTTATAAGTAGAAGTATTTATGAATTGCAATCTTAGGCATTTTGATTAATCCCTTAATTCCGGAAAGAAAACGTAATTAGGCTAGCGGAGAAGGAGACAAGATCTCCTGAGCTAGAGGCTACAACTATATGCCAATGGATAAACGTTCACATAATTAAATTCTTCTTGTCTTAAACTAGCTTAGTAAGTAGGAAACGTGAGAGCATGTGAAGGTATTAAAATGTGAGAAACATGAGTTCTCCTTTCTTAGTAAGTTATTGAAATTCTGTTCCTAGGCAGGACAGATGTCGTACACAATGTCTAGGACAATGTGTCTGTAGTCCAGATGTCTCAGACAACTGGTTCGACAATTGGTTATGAGGATCACAAATATTATTGCAGTACTGAAGTAAATAAAAGCAATAAATAACACCAGTAAATTGTTAACCCAGTTCGGCGCAAACCAGCCCTACTCTGGGGGATACCAATCCAGGAAGTGAACACTACTAATCTTAATTAATACTTAGTCTTACAACCATACCAAACACCTATTGGCATGTATGCCTTTTCTTAATCCTAGCAATCTTCTACTCAAGGGCTAACTCTCACTGAATATGAGAACCTACCCAACTCCCTCTAATCACTAATCCCAAGTGACGACAACTTTAAACTCGAAAGTTTAAAGACTTAGTTGAATGGCAACATTCAACAACAAAGCTACAAAGTATCAAAACCAATACTAAGAGCCACAAAGCTGCAAAGTATCAAACAACGATACTAAGAGCCACTAATGCTTTGCACAGTAGGCACAAAGCTTTGAACTCACAATCTTCAGTTCTTGTGGGTTGAGTTTTAACCAATACTAAGATTTAGTTTTAAAACAAACTTGTTTAAAAACAAACTCCAAAAGATAAAGAAATTAATCTTTATCCACAAATTAAATACGAATCCTAATCGTATCTAACACTTAAGATTAATAACAAACTTTATCATTAATCCTAATCTTAGCTTGTTACTGATGATTCCTCATCATGATTACAATTCAAAGATGTTTTCAAGGTAAATTGGTAAGTTTTAGCCAATAAAAGGTGCTACAAGTGTAGAAAAGGAAGGTTTTAAAGAGGTATCTTGTAGTACAAGCCAAGTCTACCAAGGAGGGAAAAATCAAGTATTATGGTTGCATTTCGCGCAGGCGAAGGACAGGATCGCGTGCGCGACATTTTGATGCCTGGATAGGCAAAATTCTCTCTGGAAAAGTCGCGCAAGCGAAGAATAGTTCGCGTGCGCGAAGGACTTGACACTGAGAAGGCAAAAACCCTCTGGAAAATTCGCGCAAGCGAACCTGGGGCGAAGTCCGCGCGAAGTGGCGCGAATGTTTTGTACTGGAAATGTAAAGGCTTCGCGTGCGCGAAGCAGATCTGGCGCGAGGCGAAATTCCGCGCGAAGGTCCTTGTTTCAGTGGTCTATAAAAGCTGAGCTGAAGCTCTGTGAAGAGGTTCGAAAAATTTGGAAGAAGAATATAGATCTGAGTGTGTTTTCCCTCTAGAGTGAAGTTTCTTTGAAGAACTTGAAGGAAGAAATGAAGATGATGACTGGATGTGAAGAAATTTGCTTCAGCTCACTCATGACTATTGGCTAAACCTCTTGTAGATTGAATCATTATGTAACCTTGGATTCTAAACTTTTGTAGTTAACTTCTTCTTTGTTGAATTCAATTCTATTATGCATTCTATCAATTTCATGCTTAATGCTATTTTACCTTGATCTAGTAAGATTTGTTATTAATGATCTAAATTGCTTTGAGAATTGTGTTTAGATTGTGGGTCTAGATTGATAGAACTCATGTTTGTATTCTAGAGATTTTGTATGAGCATGTGAGATCTGATTATTAATGTTCATGTTCCTCTATTAATGTTGAATTAGCTAAGAGATTGGGTAATTAATATTAATTAGGGAGTGTTGCTTCAAAGAGATTTGGAGTAGCAATTTTGATTAGTAACTCTTGCATAAAGGATTAATTAAACGTTTTGAAGTTTAGCTACCATATCATATGAATCCAAGGGAGCATAATGATTAAATCGCTTTTAATATTCATCTTTGAAAGTTTCGTTGATAATTGCATCTTAACTTTGATATTTGAAAAATCCCCCCAATTATGTTTTTGTTTGATAATAGTAACATAGTTTTAATTGCCTCTATATTCGGTTAATACAATCCCTGTGGATCGATATTTTTTTTACTACTTGCGGATAATCGTACACTTGCGTAATTTTCCATCAAGTTTTTGGCGCCGCTGCCGGGGATTGTCGTTAAACCGACAAGGCAATTGGAACCGTGTTATTGTTTTTATTGTCAATTTTTAGTATTTAGTTTCTCATTTAAAGGAAAAGAACCAAAAAAATTAGGATAGTGTTTAAATTTCAATTTCATTTGTTTGCTTGTTCGGAATTACCTTTTCTTGTTTTTGTTGTGTATGCAAGTTAGGAGAGGAGGTGAATTACTATTTGTGCCGGAAATCGAGAAATTTACTAGAGCTAATCATGCCAAAGTCCGATTAACTCGAGAAGCGGAGAGACTTGCTAGGCTTGCACAAGAGAATCTGGAGAATTCCGACACTAGTTCTCAACAATAGGAAGAGGAACACTTTGAGATGGGAGATAATCCACCACCACCACCTCCACCTAGGAGGACTCTTGGAGACTATGGTCAATGGGATGATGGACAACTAGCGAATTTGGGGTTCCAACCGGCCAATCCGGTCAACTTTGACATTAAGAATTCTGTGATTAATGCCTTAAGGGAGGAGCAATATTCGGGGGCGGAAAGCCAATGTCCTAACCTTCATCTGGGTAGGTTTTATGAGGCTTGCGACTATACGGACCCACCGGGTGTTACCGAGTCCCAAAAGAGGTTGAGGTTGTTCAAGTTTTCACTAACTGGGAGAGCCAAGGATTGGCTAGATACTTTGCCAAGTGGTACCATCAACACATGGCAAGAACTAGAAAGAAAGTTCCTTGAACGGTATTTCCCAATTCACAAGTTCCTTGAAAGGAGAGCCGATATAGTTAATTTTGAGCAAGGGGATGCCGAATCACTCTATGATGCTTGGGAACGATTCAAATTGTGTTTAAAGAAGTGTCCCAAGCATGGCATTGATACACATGCTCAAATGCAACATTTCACTCAAGGGTTGAGAGCACAAACAAGGATGTTATTGGATGCTTCGGCGGGTGGTTCGTTGAAGAGGAAGGATGAGAGAGAAGCGGTGGAATTGATTGAGTCTGTAACAACCCATTTTTCAAAGGCCTGAAAAGGCAGTATATATTTTTTTTTTAACTAACACTCAGAGTGCGCATAGAATATTTTTCAATGAGCCGGCATTCAAATATACAAAAGAACTCATTACCATAAGGTGCTTCGACAAGCAAAGTGTATTCCTGAATAATTAAAATCCAAGTCTAAGTATTCAAATACTTACAACAAAGCAAGTTAGAAAACCCTATGCTAACCAAAAAGCACGGTGCACAAAACACACCGGCGCATAGTCTAACTATACTAAGCTTCACCACGTGCTCACTATGGCCTAGAACTGCCACCGTCGTCACCACGACCTAACCCATCATCTGGGTGGGATGAGCCTGCAAATGAAAGAAAGGGTCACCACAAAATATATAGTATGTATATATATAACCAGTGCGAGAGAGTATACAAATACCAAACATACAAATACCAACAGAGAAAGCTCTTTAAACACATAACCATTCCCACCAACGGGCTCATATAAGCAATGCACACATAGCCTATAAATGCAGACTCTACATGATCGTGACACCAATCACTGGCTGCCACATGCATGAATTCCGGAATTTAACGGTGGGATAACACCGGGTACGATCACCTAGATCAAGTACCGACTCAATTTGGTGGAATACCCCGAGTACAATCACCTAGATCAAATACCAACATCAATTAACGGCGGGTACAATCACCTAGATCAAATACCGGCTCAATTAAAGGCGGGATATCACCTGGTACAATCACCTAGATCAAATACCAACTATGAGTGCATGAGCATACTTTCTAATTAAGCATATATAGGGCAGTCACACAGACACAGCCCCGGCGGAGTCACACAGACACATCCACCCGTGTAGTCCCCGCTGACTTACACGTTCCATACATGCCCATGCAACAATTACATATCACACAGATATATGTAAACCAAACACAACAACATACATACATTTCCAATCATATGTATTCCAACAACCTGTTCATACATATATTCTCATAATCATATGTAAACAACGCAAGTATTTTAAACACGTTCTCATCACGAGAATACATCAACCAGACATGCCAAACACACAGCAAAGCATTACAGCAGAAATCCAAGCATGTCACAACCAGTTGAAAAGACGGAAATAAAGTGGAGCCCTTACCTCGGCAAGCTTCCACAATTAAAACTCGCTCAACTCCACAATTCTACAATTCGCGCTTCCTAAAATATAAGCAGCGTACAATCAATAAAATACTCCCAACGCATCATATTGAAACGAAACTCATTCTCTAAGTTCTAGAGAGGCTTAAGGTACTTTCTAACACTCTCGGATAGTGATTACGAGTCCCCCTTATAGCGATTAAAAATTCCCAAAGTTAATTGCACTATTTCTCGCTACGCGAAAATATTTTCGTTTCAAAACAAATTAAGAAACACTTTGATTCCTAACTCCAAGGCAATCAATTTTCACATACTAAAACCATTTGAAAACAACCCAAAAACTCTTTGAAAATTTTCACAAAAATAAAAGTTTACTTGCGCCACAAGTTACAAGTTTTTCTTCCAAACTAAAATCGCCATAACTCATTCAATTCTAATCCGATCGAGACGTGCCATACGCCGAAATCTTCGTATCGAAAAGACGGATTGAATGGTTAGGTTTCTAGGACACGAAAACAATTTTAAAATGACCATAATACCCCTGTGGAATACGGCCAGAATTGGAATTATTCCAAAACCATTGTTTTTCAAAATCAAACATAGTTTAAAACACTTAAACTATCACTAGTTTTCCTCAATGATCAAGTATACACACTAAATCATTTTGAATCCAAGAATAACATTTTTTTTTCTCAAAACTTTGCAAATCTTTTCTTTCCACATACAAACCCTAAATCATTTCTTTCAAAGACCATGATCATTCATCACACTAAATGATCATTTACTTATCATTTTAGGACTTGAAAAATTTGAAATCCTCATGGCTACACAACAAGCATGCCACGGCCATTTTTCTAAAACCAAGGCTAGCTCTCAAATTTTTCCATTCCAAAATCCTAGTAATACTTTACTAGTACCCAAAATCAATTAATTGAATCAACAAAACATTTCCCAAACCTCAAACAAAATCACAAGAGTTTTATTCACATTTCTCATGAACACAAAATTTATATTTTCTATTTTTCAAAACCAAACCATTTTTCACATATCCATTTTACTTAAAAGCTCAAAAACAAAATCATTAACACAAACACCAAGCAAAAATTCATGTTCTTGATCAATTAAGATTTTTTTCTCAAAAACCCTAGCTACTAACTCTCATGGATCTTGTAGCACTCACACATGAAATCTATCTCTAATTAGCATGGATACTTACTAACTATCATGGATCTAATGATATTAACCAAGGAAAAATTTAAAACTTCCTCCCAACAATCAACAAGGCCTCACGGCCAAAGAGAGAAAATGAGAAAGGAGAATTTTTCTTACCATAAAACTTAGCTCATAAGCACCTCCAAGTTACAAGGATTAATATTGATTCCAAGCTTTTCTCCTAATTCCATCTAGGTTTCTCTTAAGTTGAAGATGTGTGTTCTATCCACACTTGGAAAAATAAATGAAAGAAGAGGGAGGAAGAGAGTCTACGTGAGAGAGAGAAGAGGAAGAGTGAAAATCCTTTCCAATTTTTCCTAAGTCTTCCTACTTATTAAAGTCATGGATTAATCTAGGCCAATGGATCAAATAGTGTAAAGTTCTATGAGCAAATCCTAGCCATCCACCTCTTCACAAAATATCTAGATATTTCTTATGTGATCTTATCCTCCCACTAGCTCGCTCGGTCCCCGCGCTCGCGCTTAAACGAGTCGCACCTCGCTAATGGACGAAAATCGCAAAAATAGAAAAACTACGGAATAAACGTCCGTCGTAAACCGCTTCTAAAAATTATCGCTAAAACTTTTTCCTCGACTGTGATTTTCTTCCTCACCCTCGAAAAATAATCCGAAGATATATCCTAACTCACGCCGATATATAAAACTCCCATCTAAATTTCTACGGAATTCAGAAACCGTAAAAATTCCTAACAGCGGGTAAGATTCCTACTCGTTTTTTCAAAAACAAGAGAAAACCAAAACTCGCATTTCTTACTTCACAGAAATCTTCTCATACTTAAAAGAGGATCACGACCCGAAAGTCTGTGCCTTTCCAGCGCACGAGCACAAAACAGGCTCCTTTTCAGCAAAAATTCCATTAATGCGACGATACTCACAAAACCGCTTCACCAAAAACCCTAAAACTCACAAAGTTGATGAATAACAAAATGGAGGCATTGGTCCAACATTTCACCAAAGCTTCCTCCGCTCAACACCAATCAAAGGCACAAGTGAACCAAGTGCAAGACCAACGATGTGACTTTTGTAGAGGAGGACATGCAAATGGGGCTTGTATGCCCGAAGGATCCGAAGAGGCTAAATACCTAGCCAATTTCCGGAAATCAAACCCAAACTATAACCCCAACTCCAACTCATACAATCCCGGGTGGAGAGACCACCCAAACTTTGGTTGGAAAGATACTCCAAATGCTAACCCAAACCAATCTCAAACCTCTCAACCACCCAACAATCAACAAGCCACTCAACCAAGAAAACCCTCACAACTTGAAGACACCTTAACCCAATTCATGAAAATGACCCAAGGGAACTTTGAGGCTATGAAGGTAAGTCAAGACCAAATGAAGATGAGCCAAGAGATCTCCAACAAGAATCAAGAGGCTTCCATCAAAAATCTTGAGACCCAAATAGGGCAATTGTCAAGACAATTTGCCGCATCTCAACAACAAGGGTTTGAAGGTCACACTACCGATAACCCTCGAAAAGAGCAATGTAAGTCAATTACTTTAAGAAGTAGGGTGGTACCAACACCGGAAGTAGTAGTGAAGTCTAGGAAGGTGACCATTGATGAGGGAGAAGTCGAAAATAATGTTGAGGGTGTAGTTGAAAAGAAAGTGGAAAGTGAGATAGAGGGTGGAGTTGAAAATGAGTTTGAAGGAGAAGTCGAAACTACCAAGGAAGGTGAGGAAAAAGGTGTAGTTGAAAATGAGAGTAGTGAAGAAAAAAATGAGAAAGAGGGGGAATATGGTGACTTGCCATACAAAAAGAAATCCTTAGGTAAGGATAAAGCTCAAGATGTACCTAAAGTGAAGTTGCCATACCCCATCAAAAAGAAAAAGGTTAAGACAAATGACCACTCACACTTCAAGAAGTTCATGAAGATGCTCAATAGCCTTCAAGTAAACATTCCACTTGTGGAGGCTTTGGAGCAAATGCCTATCTATGCTAAATTCATGAAAGATTTGCTCACCAAGAAAAGGAAGCCGCTTGACGATGAAACCGTTGATATTACGGAGGAAGTAAGCGCCATCATTCAAAAGAAGCTTCCCCAAAAGAAAAAGGACCCGGGGAGTTTTACCATTCCGTGCTCCATTGGAAACATTACCGTGGCAAGAGCGTTGTGTGACTTAGGTGCAAGCATAAACCTTATGCCACTCTCCATGATGAAGAGGATACCGGGGGCCGTTGCAAAGCCAACTCGGATGCAACTTTCTTTGGCAGACCGGTCTATTGTTCACCCTATTGGGATTTTGCATGATGTCTTGGTAAGAGTAGCAGAGTTTGTGTTCCCGGCCGATTTTGTGATATTGGATATGGACGAAGACCGTGAGGTTGAGACTCTTTTGCTTGGTCGTCCATTCTTGGCAACGGGAAGAGCTTTGATTGATGTGGAAATGGGAGAGCTCATGTTGAGGACCCATGGAGAGCAAATCATATTTAATGTGTTTGAGGCTATGAAGCGTCATGATGATGATTCTGAATGCTTTCGGGTAGATGTGATTGAGGAGGTAGTGAAAGAGGTACATGAGGAAGAGACCCCGAGTCCCACTTTGGAACGCGTTATTGTGAATTCCATTGATGATCTTGAGGAGGAATGGGATAGGGAGATAGAATTATGCCTCCGTCAATTAGATGCTTCAAAGGAAGACTTGAATCCTAGACTTGAGAAAGTGGAGCAAGTGGAAGATGAGAAACCCAAGGGGCCGGAGTTGAAAGAATTACCCCATCATTTGAAGTATGTGTTCTTGGGGGATGATGATTTGCATCCGGCAATCATTAGTTCAAGCTTGACTAAGCTTGAGGAAGAGAAACTCATGAGAGTGTTAAGAAAGAATAAAGGTGCCCTTGGGTGGAAAATAGAAGACTTGAAAGGGATTAGCCCGGCTTTGTGTATGCACAAGATTAAAATGGAGGATGACTACAAACCGGTTGTGCAACCTCAACGCCGGCTAAATCCAACTATGAAGGAGGTAGTGAAAAAGGAGGTTTTGAAGCTTCTCAAAGCGGGTATGATTTACCCGATCTCGGATAGCAAATGGGTTAGTCCGGTTCATGTAGTCCCTAAAAAAGGAGGGATGACGGTGGTGCGTAATGAAAAAAATGAGTTGATCCCCACTAGGACGGTGACCGGGTGGAGAATGTGTATCGACTATAGGAGACTTAACACGGCCACTCGGAAGGACCATTTTCCATTACCCTTTATGGACCAAATGCTTGAGAGACTAGCCGGTCAAGCCTATTATTGTTTCTTGGATGGTTACTCGGGGTATAATCAAATTTGTGTGGACCCCGATGATCAAGAGAAGACCGCCTTTACTTGTCCTTTTGGAGTGTTCGCTTACCGGAGGATGCCCTTCGGATTGTGCAATGCTCCGGCCACTTTTCAACGGTGCATGCTAGCCATATTCTCCGACATGTTGGAGGATCAAATTGAGGTATTTATGGATGATTTTTCCGTTTTCGGTAGGTCATATGATTCGTGCTTGATGAACTTGGATGCCGTGCTCAAGAGATGTATTTCTTCCAACCTTGTTTTAAATTGGAAGAAGTGTCATTTCATGGTCACGGAAGGGATTGTGCTTGGGCATAAAATCTCTTCCAAAGGCATCGAAGTAGATCAAGCAAAGATTGAGGTTATCAAGGACTTACCTCCTCCTCTCAATGTTAAGGGAGTGAGGAGCTTTCTTGGGCATGCCGGTTTCTACCGGAGTTTTATAAAAGATTTTTCAAAAATTGCTAAGCCCTTGAGTAACCTACTTGTGAAAGAAAATGAGTTTAAATTTGATGATGCTTGTTTTGAGGCTTTTGAATTATTGAAGGCCAAGTTAGTGACCGCACCCGTGATCATTGCGCCTAATTGGGATCTTCCTTTTGAGTTAATGTGCGACGCAAGTGATTACGCGGTGGGGGCCGTGCTTGGCCAAAGAATGGACAAATTTTTCCATGCGATTTACTATGCGAGTAAGGTCCTTAATAAAAACCAAATTAATTACACCACTACGGAGAAGGAATTACTTGCAATAGTATATGCTTTGGAGAAATTTCGTTCGTATTTAATTGGTTCAAAGGTAGTTGTGTTCACAGATCATGCGGCGTTGCGCCACTTGTTAGCCAAGACGGACTCCAAACCTAGGCTACTTAGGTGGGTCCTACTCCTCCAAGAGTTTGACCTTGAGATTAAAGACAAAAAAGGTGTTGAGAATGTGGTCGCGGATCACCTATCGCGGCTTGAAAACCCTTTGGTAACCAACAAAGAGGTAGAGGTAAGTGAGTCGTTTCCCGACGAAAAGTTGTTGTCGGTGGTTGCTAGGCCTTGGTTTGCCGACATGGCGAATTTTAAGGCCGGAAATATCATTCCGGAAGACCTCTCTTATCAAGCCAAAAAGAAGTTTATGAGGGATGCTAGGTTCTATTTGTGGGATGAGCCGTACTTGTTCCGTGAGGGTCCCGACGGCTTGATAAGACGTTGTGTCGATGAGGAGGAGGCGAGAAGCATCATGTGGCATTGCCATGCCTCGCCCTGTGGAGGACACCATAGTGGCCCTCGAACGGCCGCTAAAGTCCTCCAATGCGGCTTCTTTTGGCCGTCCCTTTTTAAGGATTGTGTTGAGTATGTGAAAGCTTGTGATAGATGCCAACGGAGTGGCAACATTTCTAGGAGGGATGAGATGCCCCAAAAAGGAATTCTAGAGGTTGAGCCCTTTGATTGTTGGGGCATTGACTTCATGGGACCTTTTCCCTCCTCTCACTCCAATTTACATATTCTTGTGTGTGTGGATTATGTCACAAAGTGGGTTGAGGCGTTGGCTTGTAAAGCCAATGACTCCAAAACCGTGGTTAACTTTTTGAAAACGAATATTTTTACCCGGTTTGGAGTCCCTCGTATCTTGATTAGTGATGGGGGGAAGCATTTTTGTAACAAACATTTGGAAAACCTTTTGTTCAAGTATAATGTGAAACACAAAGTTGCTACCCCTTATCACCCGCAAACTAGCGGTCAAGTTGAGGTGTCCAATAGACAATTGAAACAAATTCTTGAAAAGACCGTTGCGGCATCTAGAAAAGATTGGGCCATTAAGCTTGATGATGCACTTTGGGCATACCGCACGGCTTTTAAAACCCACTTGGGGTTCTCTCCATATCAATTGGTCTATGGTAAAGCATGTCACTTGCCGGTTGAGCTAGAGCATAAAGCCTATTGGGCCGTGAAATTTCTTAATCTTGATGCTAACTTAGCCGGCAAGGAACGGCTCTTGAAGTTGAATGAGTTAGAAGAATGGAGAGAAAGGGCCTATGAGAATGCGGCCCTTTACAAGGCCAAGACAAAAAGGTATCATGATAAGGCCTTGTTGCCTAAGGAGTTCTATCCGGGCCAAATGGTGTTGCTTTTTAATTCTAGACTTAGGTTGTTTCCGGGTAAGCTCAAATCTAGGTGGTCGGGACCTTTTGTGGTAAAGGAAGTATTTCCGCATGGTGCGGTTGAGATTTTTAGGGCCGGTGAAGAAGACAAGGCTTTTAAGGTTAATGGCCAAAGGTTGAAGGCCTATAAGGGTGGTGAGGTAGTTCGCCACAAGGTGGCCATCCTCTTCCATGACCCTCCATGATGTGAGGGCGTGGACGTCAAGCATCGGGACGTTAAACAAGCGCATGACCTCCGGTCATGGACCGTCAAGCTATTGACGTAAAACGAGCGCTTGTGGGGAGGCAACCCTACATTTTATTGCATATTTGTTTGTTTACTTGTCTTGTAGGTGAAACCAGGCATGGAGCAAGAGAGATTGTGGAGCTTTGCAACAAGGAAGCCTCTAGGATTTGTCACTAGGGTTACTTATTCTTTAAGCACATAATGCACTACTTGGAGTAGGAAGGGTGCTGTTAGGGCTAAAATCATAGTTTTGTAAAAAAATCTAGTCACTTCGGAATGGAAGCTTGTTTTAGTCCTAACAGTAAACCTTTCTCCTCTCAAGTCGTTTGTTGTTGACACGTTCCTTTATTGTGGTGTGTGTTGAATTGAAGGAATATAGCTGCTTGAGGACACCGGAATGGTGTCTTTTGTTCACTAACAATGTTTTTGGCAAAACTTGGTGTTATTGACATGTGCAGGGTAGAGAAATGAAACATGGAAAAGCTTCTGGAAAGTTCGCGCAGGCACGACTCTAAGTTCGCGCGACGCAAACTTTCACAACAAGGGGAAAGAAATTGTCTGGAAAGTTCGCGCAAGCGGGAGCAGTTTTCGCGCACGCGAATTCAACAAAAAAAAAAAAAAAGTTCGCGTGCGCTAAACTCAGTTCGCGGGAGGCGAAGTTGAAGAACCAAATCCTTGAAATGCCTCTGGTTTCTTCGCGTGCGCGAAGGTCAAGTTCGCGTGCGCGACATATGAATCTCACGTGCGCGGTCTAGATCTCGCGTGACGCGAACCTCCGCCCCTATATATACTCCCTTTCGCGTGCAGTTCGCGTGCCACTCCTACCCTAGCCGTTACTCTGTCAAAATTTCGCCAGAAACCTTTACCCACCGCCGTTTTATCAGTTTCTCACCCTTTTACTCAAAAACCAACATCAAATCTTCACCCTTCATCACCAAATTCACCCAGAAACTTAAAAATTTACATTGCACTTCCACAACCACTATGTCTTCCCGTCAAAATCCTTCAAGGGCGGCAAGAAACACCAGTGCTTCTTCATCTAACCCATCACGCCCACCAGAACCACCAAGACAAAAGCGTCGACTTCGCCTTCCTCGTTCACCAACACCTTCACCAACACCGTCACCACCTCCTTCACCACCACCACCACAGCCACAACAACAATGAGACCCTTTTGTTCGATTTGCTACTGCCCAAGCCGCGCACAGATTTCAGGTCATTGAGGGAAGCAAATTTGTGAAGGAGCAGAAATTTGAGGACAACCTTCGTGATTTTCCGGCGGTGAATCGGCAACTGGTAAACAGGAGGTGGGATGTTTTCAACAATCTCATTGGTGAGGGCAATGATAGACTTTGCCGTGAGTTCTTTGCTCATGCATTTCGGAGGACTACCGACCTTTGCCCCTATGTCTGTATGGTGCGCGGTGTGCGGATAGACTACTCGACACAAGCGCTGAACCAATTTCTCGGTTTGCCTCATATTGACCGTTGTGTCGTGAGAGAAAGACGGGGGACATGGAATGCAAATAATGCACGGGAGATTGATGCAATGAAGGATCGAAGGTGTGTGCCGGGTACATATTGGTTTATCGGTTACACGACCACACAACGGGTGCGGTTGACTCATTTGAATGCGGAGGCACGAGCTTGGGCTGAGTTTATTGTCAACAATGTGGAAATTAGTGGGAATTCGTCTGAGGTTCCGGTAAAATTTTTGATTTTGATTGATGCTATTTGCGCCGGTGAGCCGGTTGATTTGGGCGTGCTTTTGAGGGATGGAATTCAGCATGTGGCGGAAAAGCAAGCGAAACGAGTCACTCTCGGACATTGCAGTTTTCTCACGGCGTATATGGTGAGCAAGGGTGTACCTGTGGTCCCTGATGATGGGATAGTTAAGCCTAAGGGGGCGTTAACCATGAAATGGTTGACCAAGACATTGAAGAATGATGCACACTTTGCAGGTCAAGGTCGGGCGGATGATATGGATGACTTGGAGGCGGAGATTGATGGTTTTGATGCGGTGGATTTGAATGTGGACTTAGACCCGCCTAATATGGGGCAGCCGGATATGGGTGCTTTTCAAGGGCCCAATGTTACTCCGGAGGTGGCGCCCAATCAACATTCGGTGAATGAGATGGCCGCTTTATTGACCCAGATGGATATCTCAAATGCTCTCCGGTTGCCTCACAACTATTATGACCAGACCTCTTCATTGTACCGTGAGTCCATGACCTACCGGGAGCAGTTTTACACCCAGCCCTACTATCCTCTATACCCCACCATGGCTGCCATGCAAGACCGGTGGAACATGCAGGACACTGAGTTGAGGGCTGCGCAGATGAGGGAACGGGATGCATGGTTGCTTCAGCAAGCCAATTGGCAAGTTCAGAACGCTGCGGTTGAGAGGCACTTATTCGGTGACACACCGCGTCATGATGGCTCTTCACATGCTGGACCGTCTATGCCTCATCCGAATGATCCGGGTGATGGCCCGCAGTGACTTGGTTGCACCCTCCACTTCTCTCCTTACTCAGCTCCTTTTTATCTTGATGTTGTGTTTATGCTTGGTGTTACTTGCTGCCGTTTATGACTCTGTTTTGTAATAAATTGCTTTGAATATTCTCTTGGATGACTGTAACTTACTTGAATGTTTGCATGTTAATTTTAGCTTTTGTTTTTAATTTGGAAATTATATGAACCCTTGCTTTTGTCTTTATCCGGTTTTGCATTACTTGTTTTGGATATTTGCCGTTTGCCTATGTGTAAATCTTGCAGTGCAACTTCTCATTGCACACAAGGATTGAAGGCGACGTCAAGGAATGTTTCACGCCGATTGACTTCTCTTTGATCCGGCCAAACCGTGAGCTTTCGAGCCAAACACGTTCTTTCTTGCTATGAGGGTAATCCACCTCTCTTCTATCTCTCTTGACTTTGCGTGCGTCCTTTGACTTAGTTGATTGTTTGTGAGTTACACACGAGGCACGTTGATTGTTAGCTTGAGCCATTCTAGCCTACCATTTAATTTAATTATTCCCCTTGTTAAACCCCTTTGAGCTTTAAGAAAAATGTTGTTTTTACCTACGTCCCAAGTTATCATCAAAAGGGATGAACACTATTTTTGAAAAAAAAGATGATTTCTTGGAGTGTGATTGCACTACGTGGTGATTAGAGCACATTGCTCATCACTAAGTTTGGGGTTGCCTTTGGTATAAGCAACCTCATAAGTTTGGGGTGGGGGATATGCACTAGAACTACCTCAAAGAAAATTTTTGAAGTTTTGAAAAATATGTACCTAAAGACCTTGGCATGTATTACTATGATGTGAAAAGAAAGAAAAGAAAAAAAAAAAAAGAAGAAAGAACAAGGACAAGAGAAAGTCAAGTGATCATTGAAAAAAAAAAAAAGAGATATCTAGTATCAAAAGAGAAAAACAAAAGAAAAGAAAAAGAAACATAATGATCAATTGACCTCTTGCTCCAAAAAGAAAAAGAGAATAAGGTTGGACAAGTATAGTCCACGAAAAAAAAAGAAGGTTTTAAAACTAATACACAATGCCAAGGTTTGGAAAAGAAAAAGGTTTTCTAGTGCATACTTGTTGCAAAAAAGGGCTTTGGGTTCCATTTAGTGTTTAGGGTGCAATTGTACTCCAAGTTTTTTACTTACTTTCCCAAAAACACCTACCTTTAACCCTAGCCACGTTATAACCTATGAAAGTCCTCAAAGTGTGTACTCACTCATAATTGATAGAGTTAGTAGGATTGATGCAAAGTTAAAGTCGAGATGTTGAGTTGGTGTCGATTGAGCGATTAACCTAATTCCATATGCTTATATATATTGAGAGTTGGTAAGTGTTGTGTGAAGTGATCAAAGAAGTTGTTCAAGCCTTGTGAACCATTCCTTGGCGGAAATTGATTGAAGTTGTGTCAATGCGGGTTGCTTGTAGGAGGAGCATTAAAGCTTGTGGTAAGTGTTTGAAACCGGTAAATTGTCGAATTGTGTTTAAGATTTTAGCAAGTTTTCATGTATATTTCTAGGTTAAAAACATTTGCTTGAGGACAAGCAAAGATTCAAGTTTGGGGTTGTGATGATTCCTCATCATGATTACAATTCAAAGATGTTTTCAAGGTAAATTGGTAAGTTTTAGCCAATAAAAGGTGCTACAAGTGTAGAAAAGGAAGGTTTTAAAGAGGTATCTTGTAGTACAAGCCAAGTCTACAAAGGAGGGAAAAATCAAGTATTATGGTTGCATTTCGTGCAGGCGAAGGACAGGATCGCGTGCGCGACGTTTTGATGCCTGGATAGGCAAAATTCTCTCTGGAAAAGTCGCGCAAGCGAAGAATAGTTCGCGTGCGCGAAGGGCTTGACACTGAGAAGGCAAAAACCCTCTGGAAAATTCGCGCAAGCGAACCTGGGGCGAAGTCCGCGCGAAGTGGCGCGAATGTTTTGTACTGGAAATGTAAAGGCTTCGCGTGCGCGAAGCAGATCTGGCGCGAGGCGAAATTCCGCGCGAAGGTCCTTGTTTCAGTGGTCTAGAAAAGCTGAGCTGAAGCTCTGTGAAGAGGTTCGAAAAATTTGGAAGAAGAATATAGATCTGAGTGTGTTTTCCCTCTAGAGTGAAGTTTCTTTGAAGAACTTGAAGGAAGAAATGAAGATGATGACTGGATGTGAAGAAATTTGCTTCAGCTCACTCATGACTATTGGCTAAACCTCTTGTAGATTGAATCATTATGTAACCTTGGATTCTAAACTTTTGTAGTTAACTTCTTCTTTGTTGAATTCAATTCTATTATGCATTCTATTAATTTCATGCTTAACGCTATTTTACCTTGATCTAGTAAGATTTGTTATTAATGATCTAAATTGCCTTGAGAATTGTGTTTAGATTGTGGATCTAGATTGATAGAACTCATGTTTGTATTCTAGAGATTTTGTATGAGCATGTGAGATCTGATTATTAATGTTCATGTTCCTCTATTAATGTTGAATTAGCTAAGAGATTGGGTAATTAATATTAATTAGGGAGTGTTGCTTCAAAGAGATTTGGAGTAGCAATTTTGATTAGTAACTCTTGCATAAAGGATTGATTAAACGTTTTGAAGTTTAGCTACCATATCATATGAATCCAAGGGAGCATAATGATGCAATCGCTTTTAATATTCATCTTTGAAAGTTTCGTTGATAATTGCATCTTAACTTTGATATTTGAAAAATCCCCCCAATTATGTTTTTGTTTGATAATAGTAACATAGTTTTAATTGCCTCTATATTCGGTTAATACAATCCCTGTGGATCGATATTTTTTTTACTACTTGCGGATAATCGTACACTTGCGTAATTTTCCATCAGTTACTTAAAGATTCGCGCTTCATTCAAATATAAACAAACACGCCTGCTTAATGGATAAGCATTATCTTTTAAGCTGAACTGGGTTCAGATGTCCTACCCACATGTCTTGGGACATCTCGTTCGACATGTTGCTTTAACATGCTCTGAACCCAGTGACAAGATGTCTAGGACATCTTGTTCAACATGTTGCATCTGCACATCTTCAATATGCACAAGTGGTTTAGACTTAATTACTTTAGCATTGGTGCTTCTGTTAAGTCACTCTGACCAAGTTGTTTTAGCCTTATGATGCAGCCAATCTCAGAAGAACTACAATCTCCCCCTTTGGCAAATTATGGCTAAAACAACCATAAACCACTTTGTTGAGTGTGCACTCTTCAGTCTTCAATCTTCAAATTGATCTCTGTTGATGCAATCTTCTGTTCTGAGATCTTTAGGTCTTCAAGGTCTTTGATCTTCAGAATCTTGTGTGTCTTCAATATTCAAGACTTTTTTTATTCTTGAATGTGTGATGAACCTATTCTAGTATGAGACAGTCTTAGTCTTGTCTTCATATGATCCATTACAAAATTTTCTAAGTCTAGAGATGAGATACCTAGTGACTTAGTGAACCAAAGTCTTGAGTTGCAGCGGAAAGTACTTAATCAGAGTGATCAAGACTTACTAGACCTTTTAGAGGTTCAAATTGAGCATTTAAATTATGCTTCTGGACACACTTATTAAGCACATCTTTTAGTTTTTAAAGCTTGCCATATTCATCCGTAAAGCAAGAGAGTGATTCTTCTTGCCAAAAAGTTGTTCTAAGCATCAATTATTTCTCCCCCTTTTTACCATAATTTGACAAAGGTTAAAGGAAAATATTCATTGATTTAAGAGAACGAACAGCTTACAAAAATGCACTTATCATTAGTGCCGGATGTCAAAGCCTCCAATGTCTAGGACATTTGGTAGGCCACAATACTTACAAGAAGTAGAACAGAACTAAAAGGAAAAATACAAAAGTACTTATTTTCCTATATTACCCAGGGTCTGTTCTTCAAGCTTCTTCTTCTTCTTGTTGCTCTGCTTCAGCTTGAGCAGCTCCAACTTCTTCTTCACCATAATGGACTTGATCAGATTGTCCACGTGGATTTTCCTTGATGTGCTGGTCTTGATGGTTTGTTCCAAGGTCTTGGATATTTGCATCAGTTCAACAAGTACATCCTCCTTGTTTGCTTTAGGCATAGAGCCTGATGCTTCAGCAGTTTCCTTCATCTTTGGGAACACGATGTTTGGGACATGTGTACCAACAAAGAGCTTGTAGTCAAAACTCATAACTTGAGGTTTCTTGGTTGGAGCTTCATCAGGGTACAAGATGTTTGGATATTGCCTCAAAATTATTCCAGTTATTAGGCAAGGGAATGCAATTGGCAGCTTCACTGCATATGTGTCAGCATGCTTCATGGTTTGGTTAAAAGCGTGATCACCAAAGTTGAGCTTCTTCTTTGTTCCTATGAGGAAGATCATCTTTGCTAGCATGGGGGTGATCCCAGAACCATGATTGGTAGGTGCCCAGTTTGCAGCTCCAATTCTGTTGAGGATGGCATACTTGACACTAAGACATCCTGTAGATAATAGCCCTTTCTTAGGCCATTCACTTACTTGTCCTCCTGTAATTTCCTTAGTCACCTCCCTGACTAATTCAGCTTCATCTCCTTCAATGATTGGGTTCCTTCCAAGATACTCATTGATGGTGGTTGGAGAGAATTTTACATCTTTTCCTCTTACTTGTACCTTTCAGAATTGCTCACTTCCTTCACTGCAAGCACTGGTGATGTTTACAATGAATTCTTTTATCAGAATCTCATAGCAGTTGCCCAAGTTCTTTACAGTCTTCATCAGCTCCGCAGCTTCTAAGAGCTCGATGATTTCTTTGCATTTTAGAGCTTCTTGATTAAGCTCTCTTTCTTGAGCAATTCTTCTCTGGTAGACAAACCTCCACTTTTGAGCACTTTCTTCATAATGGAAAGAAACTCTATCCATTGGTGCTGGTGGGATGTTTGCAGGAATTCTTCTTCCTCCAATTCTTTTCTTCCCAGCGGTTGTGATGTCTAGGACATCTGGTTCTCCATCAGATTCAGATTCACTTACAGTTACAACCTGTTTCTTCTTCTTTGATCTTTTCTCACCGACAGCTTCTGTCTTTCTCTTCCCCTTCTTTGCAGTAGCCTGAGTCTCTACTTGCTTAGATTTATACGTCTTAGTTCTTCTGTTGATTGGAATGCTAATTCGTATACCTTCACTTTCCTCTGAGCTTTCTTCTTCCATGCTTTGTTGTGGTTTACCACTTCTCTTTATTTCTTGAAGAATGTTGGCCAGAGGAACCTCATCTTCATCTTCTTGATCTTCATGTCCTAAGTCTTGAACTTCTTGTTCAGGAGTTGCTGTAGAACCAGATGTTGGGACATTGGGTTCAACATCCTGTGCTGGTACTTCTACTGAAGGTGTAGGTTGATTCAAGTTGGGATCATCTTCCTGAGGTCTTGATGAGATGTTGCTGGCTGTTTCTGATGATGGGACTTCATTAGCTGGAGGAGAAATCTGCTCAGCAACTTTCATTTGATGTTCTTTAGTTGATGTTTCATCAAACGGTTTGACATGTGGTACTTCTGAAATCTCTTGTGTTTCTTGATTCTCAGAAGGTTGGTATTCAGGATTTGTAGACTCTTGTTCCTGAATTTTGTCATTCCCCGTTGCATGAGTTTTGGTCTTTTTAGGATTCTTCTTCTTCTTTGAACCCTTGGACTTCTTCTTCTTGATTTCGTCTTCTGTTGGAGGAATCATGCTGATTGGTACAGCGTTTGTGATGGTTCCTTGTAGATCAATGCAGAAATCTGAAACCCTAGGCATTTGAGAGGATGCCTCTTCTGTTTGCGTCTTTGAATCATCTAGGTTGTTGTTCTTGGATGATTGTTGAGACATTGTTGAAGGAGGTTCTTGAGAAGAATGAGTTTCTGCTTCTTTGAGAGGGATGTTAGACAAGATGTTGAGACGTTTGGTAGTGTCACATATGAGGTCCTAGCAGCCTTTTATAGATTTGATTGAGAACTTAAGGCTACCTCTTTTTACGTGCAGATGTTTAATGTTTCTTGACTCTGCACGTTACCTCTATAATGCTTATGACACGTTTTTGAGCGTGTGAATACCCAAGGGAACTCTAACACTCCCTACCAAAATCTCTCCAGCTCCTTGTCCATTGTACATATGTTGGGACATCTGGTGGGACATCTTGTCAATTTCTTCCTTGGCAGACAAGCAAGCTATTTCTGGACCATTGTTTTGAGGTGTCCAAGTATAGCACTGATCACTTGACTTTGTCCCTTTCATCACTACCTCTTGATCATTAGCAATGGTGCATACATGGTTGTTGAAGTGCAATTTTAGTCCTTGTTCACATAGTTGACTAATGCTAATCAAGTTTGCAGTGAGACCTTCTAACAGTAGAACATCATTTAGGCATGGAGTGTTTGGACCAGCTAGTTTTCCAATGCCTATGACTCTACCTTTAGCTCCATCACCAAAAGTAACACTTCCTTTTGAATGAGACCTTAACTCTCTAAGGTATCTCTTATCTCCAGTCATGTGTTTATAACATCCACTGTCAAAATACCAATTTTTATGTGGAGATATTCTTAGAGGAGTATGAGCCTTTTGTGGTGGTGTTGGCTTACATACTTTAGTCAGAACTTCCTTGTGTTTCGTCCTTGGAGGTAGGATCTTCCTTTTGTTCTGACTTGGTGACTTAGGCTTCTGAGGGTAGCCTTGGAGATAGAAGCATTCTGAGATTAGATGCCCAGTTTTTCCACAATGTTTACATCTTTTCAGTGGTCCCTTATATTCTTTGTATTGAGGGGACACATGTTGAACATGATGTTGGGACATGTGGTCTGGCATGTGCTTCTTTTGTTGAGCTGGAGGCTGAGTCCTTTGTTCAAACCTTTTATGCTTGTGTTGAGTCAGATGATGAGTCTTTGTCACCTGTTTCTTTTGTCTAGCAGGTTGTTGAGGTTTGGATTCTGTCTTCTTATGCTTGTGCTGAGAAGGATGTTGTGACATGTGGTTTGACATCTGGTCCTGAGAGTTATTCTTTGGGGAAATTTTCTTCTCAGGAGCGTTGCTGTAGTTGTCATACCTTAACCCCTTCTTTTCACTTGGCTTTCGACCAAGCTCAAGGACTTCTTCAAGCATGTCAGTTCCCTTGTCATCTCGGTGAGTTTTGAGTTTGACAAGGTGACTTGTTCTCTTAAAGCAGCGGTTGATGCTTCTAGTACTTCCTTAAGCAGTGTGACTTGTTCTCTCAGGCCAGCTGTAGAAGCCTCTAGTGCTTTCTTTTCATGAGCTAGTTTCTCCATCTCCTTATCTTGTCTTCTTATGAGTTCACAAGATTTTTCCCATTTAATGGTGGATTATTGTATTTCTCATCCAATTCTTTTTGCAGGAGATCTTCATTACTAGTGCTGCTGCTAGTTTCAAATGTTCCAGTGAAGGCTTTATTTGTTGGTTCTTCTTCTTTCTCTTCCTCAGAATCAGATAAGGTAGCTGTCATTCCCTTTTTCTGTTTCCTGAGAAAGTTTGGACATTCTGGTCTGATGTGCCCAAATCCTTCACATTCAGAACATCTTACTTCTTTGTTTTGCTCAGAAGTATTCTCCTCCTTGGTCTTGCCATGTGACTTGATGTTGGACCTCTTGTCTGGGACATTTGTCCTATACCTGACTTGTAGCTTATTCAAAGATTTATTAAAATCTTTTGTAAGGTAAGCTAATGCTTCTGATAACTCATCATCAGTTTGGCTTTCCTCAGATTTAAAAGCCAGGTTCTTCATCTTCTTCTCTGGTTTATTATCCAGAGACATCTCAAAAGTTTGTAATGAGCCAATAAGTTCATCAACTTTCATTGTGCTCAAGTCTTGAGATTCTTCGATTGCAGTCTCCTTCATGTTAAATCTCTTAGGCAGTGATCTAAGGATTTTTCTGGATAGCTTTTCTTCAGGTATCTTCTCACCTAGGGCAAAGGTTGAATTTGCTATATCTCGTATTCTAGTGTTGAATTCAAATATAGTTTCTTCATCCTCCATCCTTAAGTTCTCAAATTTTGTGGCGAGAAGTTGCAGCTTTGACATTCGAACTTTAGAGGTTCCTTCATGTGCTGTTTGAAGAATTTCCCAGGCTTGTTTGGCTTCAGTACAAGTGTTGATTAACTTGAACATGTTTTCATCAACACCATTGAATATGGCATTGAGTGCTTTAGAGTTGCCACTGTCTTCAGTTTCTTCTTCTGGACTCCAATCTGCTACTCCTTTTAGACTTCTAGGACAATGGGTCTGTAGTCCAGATGTCTCAGACAACTGGTTCGACAATTGGTTATGAGGATCACAAATATTATTGCAGTACTGAAGTAAATAAAAGCAATAAATAACACCAGTAAATTGTTAACCCAGTTCGGCGCAAACCAGCCCTACTCTGGGGGATACCAATCCAGGAAGTGAACACTACTAATCTGAATTAATACTTAGTCTTACAACCATACCAAACACCTATTGGCATGTATGCCTTTTCTTAATCCTAGCAATCTTCTACTCAAGGGCTAACTCCTCCTGAATATGAGAACCTACCCAACTCCCTCTAATCACTAATCCCAAGTGACGACAACTTTAAACTCCAAAGTTTAAAGACTTAGTTGAATGGCAACATTCAACAACAAAGCTACAAAGTATCAAAACCAATACTAAGAGCCACAAAGCTGCAAAGTATCAAACAACGATACTAAGAGCCACTAATGCTTTGCACCGTAGGCACAAAGCTTTGAACTCACAATCTTCAGTTCTTGTGGGTTGAGTTTTAAGCTCTATGTTGAGTTCTATTTATAGGCGTGCAAATCTTCAGATCGTCTTCAGTCTTTCAGATGCACTACAATTAAGAGTTAGTTTTAAAACAAACTTGTTTAAAAACAAACTCCAAAAGATAGAGAAATTAATCTTTATCCACAAATAAAATACGAATCCTAATCTTATCTAACACTTAAGATTAATAACAACTTTATCATTAATCCTAATCTCAGCTTGTTACTTAAAGATTCGCGCTTCATTCAAATATAAACAAACACGCTTGCTTAATGGATAAGTGTAAGACCCAAGATTTCATTGTATAGTTGGTTTAAGGAAAATTAGGGTTTCGATGTGTTCGTGTTGTGAAACATCGTGTAATTATAGGATTTTGCTGTAATTGAGTCTGTTTTGTGCTCGTGCGCTGTAAAGGCACAGACTTTTGTCTTGTAATCCTCTTTTGTGAATAAGAAGGTTGAAGTGGATTCGAAATAACGAGTTTTGGATTATTCTTGTTTTTGGAAAAACGAGTAGGAAATTTACCCGCTGATGTAAAATTTTACTGCGTCTGTTTTAAGTGAGGTTTCAGATGGGAGTTTTATATATCTGCGTGAGTGAGGTTATGTTCTGAGAATAATTTTCCAAAGTGTGGAAGAAAATTACAGTCGCGGAAAAAGATTCGACGATAAGTTTTGGAAATGTTTAACGATAGACGTTCTTTCCGTAGGTTTTCTGTTTTTGTGAATTTCGTTCGTCGCGACGCGTGAGAGCTGAACACGTGACTTGTTATGGAAGATTTGATTAAATCTTGTGATTAATCATAAAGCAAATTGATCTAATGGTTAGGGTTTAAGCTTGGACTTTTGACTTTGATCCAAGGGTGGATAGGTGACAAAGGACTTGTAATAGTAAGGAGGTTTGATGACATTTGTGGACTTAAGAAAATCACAAATTCTCTCTTTTCTTTCTCTCTTGGCCGTGGGACTCCATTACTTTCTTAAAACTTCACAAAATTTTCAATTCTTCACCATTTGTGTCCATTTCAAGCTTGAGAGCTTTGTGGAATTGTAGTAGAGAATCACTTGCTTAAGGTAACCACTCTTTTCCTTCCCTTATAGTTGGTTCAAACTCTTGGGGTTATGGGTTTTAGATTATGTTCATGAGATGGAAACGTTAGGAATTGATTCTAGTTTCATGAAAGTTGTTCATGAGGGTTTAGTAAGCATGCTAGGCTTTGTTATTTCAATTTTCCATGAGTTTGTGAGAATCTCATGAGAGTGAGGGTTAGGGTTTTGGAGAAAAATTATATTGATCAAGAACATGAGTTAGAGTTTATATTTTGTGAAAATGATGTTGTCCTTGAGCCTTTGGGCAAAATGGCTGTTTGATTTAGGGTTTTGCTTTGGAAAAAGTTGATGAAAATATTTTGGTATTCTTGAGGTTTTTGTGGAAAATAAGACCCTTGTGTTTTGTGTTGTGTTGGGAGATTAATGTTGTTTTTAAGCTCTTGCATGAAATGTTTTTTTTTTTGTTGTAGAGTTTTGCTTGGAGAACTTGTTGAAAAATGTTTAGGAATTGTGTAAAAATTGAGAGGAAAACCTTGTGTTTTGAATTGGTTTTGGATTGAAAATGAAAACTAGAAACTTGTACTTTAAGTAACCAAATTGCTTATGAAAATGTGTTGTTTTTGTGCTTTGAAAATGTGTTGGGAACTAATAGACCAAATCTAAGGCTTTTGAGAGGAAAAATTTTGAGTGAGCTAAGTTTTTCTTACCAAGTTATTTCAGGGCTTACTCGCTGGGCGAGCTTGGGCGAGCCTAGTTCGCTGGTTGTCGCTGGATGGCCATTTCTCTCTGACTTGCTTCGCCGGCTCTCGCTAAGCGAGCAGTAGCGACCAGACCTGGGAGTAGATTTTTGTATCTTTGTTCCAAAATTTATTTTTAGCTTCTTAAACTTATATTTGGGTTTTTTAATAATTATTGAGCGCGAAACTTATTTCTTCGATCGGAAGTCTTGTAGCTTGTGATGCAAGTTAACTTCCATTTTGGTATTTGAATTTTCTAAGAGTTTGTAAATGGTTTTGCAAATGGTTTTGGGTTCGAAGAATAGTATAAATGACTCATGAATATTGATCAATAGAGTGAGGACTCGTGTGGTATCCAAGAGTGTAGAATTCTTTAGAAACCTTTGAGTTTTTAGGGTTTTGGTTTAGTTTCAATACGATTGGTTGGAGAACAATGTATTGATAATACGCTACTTGTTTTAGGAAGCGCGTTGTGTTGTTTGGACGAGATTTAGTAAACGGAAGCTTGCCAAGGTAAGGGCATCACTTTATTTCTGTCTTTAAATGGTTACGACATGCTTGGATTTACTGTGTGTTTTGCATGTCTGAATTATGTATTCTCGTGGATGAGAAGGTGTTTATATTCACATATGTTTTGTTACCTACGCGATTAGGTTATGTGAATGTTTGCATGAGCATATATGATTGCGTACGTCAGATGGAGACTACGCGGGGTTTGTCAGATGGGACTGCCCGGTATATGCCAAAAGAATATATGCCATGCATTTCATAGTCGTGTAAGTCGGACTGAGACTGAGCACGGGGGTTTGTCTACGTGACTTCCCTAAATCTTGCGGGATTTTATTGAGTTGACGTTTGTCTGTGTGGCTTCGTCTGACGTTTGTCTGTGTGGCTTCGTCTGGTGTCTCCTGTGTGGCTTCACCTGGTGTTTGTCTGTGTGGCTTCACCTGCCCTTTGTGGCTTTTTAGTGCGGGTAAGTATATTTCTGTGTGGTTTTGCCTACCCCACGACTCTTCGAGGAGAGGTTAATTTCCGGAAATCATGCATGTGGCGAACCAGTGGTTGGTTGTCACACCCATTGTAGAAGTCTGCATTAGGATTGGTGATTTATTTATATAAACCCGTTGGTGGGATTTACTTTTGAGATTAAGAGCTTTCTCTTGTGTATGTGGAAATTTGCTATGTGTACATCTTTCGCACCGATTATATATATACATACTTTTATTTTGTGGTGACCCTTTCTTTCATTTGCGGGCTCATCCCACCCAGATGATGGGTTAGGTCGTGGTGACGACGGTGGCTGTTCCAGGCCCCAGTGAGATGTTGGAGCTTTAGCTTAGTTAGACTATGCGCCGGTGTGGGTTGTACACCGTGCTTTTTGGGTTTAGGCATAAGATTCTAACTTGTTTTGTTGTAAGTATTTGAATACTTAGACTTGGGTTGTAATTATTCAAGAATACACTTTGCTTGTCGAAGCACCTTATGGTAATGAGTTCTTTTGTATATTTGAATGCCGGCTCATTTTAAATCTTTTATGCGTAACTCTGATGTGTAAAAAAAATAAAAAAATAAAATAATGCCTTTTCTGACCTTTGAAAAACGGGTTGTTACAATAAGCATTATCTTTTAAGCTGAACTGGGTTCAGATGTCCTACCCACATGTCTTGGGACATCTCGTTCGACATGTTGCTTTAACATGCTCTGAACCCAGTGACAAGATGTCTAGGACATCTTGTTCAACATGTTGCATCTGCACATCTTCAATATGCACAAGTGGTTTAGACTTAATTACTTTAGCATTGGTGCTTCAGTTAAGTCACTCTGACCAAGTTGTTTTAGCCTTATGATGCAGCCAATCTCAGAAGAACTACAGTTATAGTTTATTCTTATGCAATAGGGTAATGTTAGTACGCGAGAGCACACATCGCTACTTTGTTAATCCGCTAGGGTAAGGCGATTAAATTGCTGGTCTAAATATAACGCCATATTACCAAATAGGACTAGGGGAATGATTCAAAAAGCACCTAACTAACTTTTATCCTTGATCTCTATCTCAATTGCAACCTATCCAAACTATAAGCGAATGCAAAACTATCCGAATTCCTAAATAACTCTGGAGATAAATCTTCTATATATATATATATATATATATATATATATATATATTATTACTCGACGACAGACTGCTACACTTGCCAGATAGCAATCGGGTGGCAAGGGAAATTCCTCCAGAGATAAAAGGAAGAAGACAGTCTGAACCATAATAATAATTAGATGACAACGTTTGATCACATATAGAACTTATTATTACATAGATATTATGCTAGCTAGCTTGATAACTTATTCATCAATTTTTACATAGATATTAGGCTAGCTTAATAACTTATTCATCAACTTAAGGCATTTGTGTCCTATTTTGGCAAACAATGACACCAAGTATCGACACACTTCAAATCCAAATGAGGAGCACATTTGTACTTTTCTTGACATTGTGTTTCATCTACACAATCAATATATTCTGCAATATAAAAACAGAATAAATAAATATTACTAAATCTATAAAAATACAAAGTATAGAAGAAAATTTGCGTGGTAAAAATATGGCTTACCAGCAATGTTCGTTGCAAAAAGAAATAAGGAAGTAAATAAAAACATAGCATACATAAACTTGTGAATTGCTACCATATTTTCTCTTCTTTTAATGTAACAAATAAAATGAGATTTGATTCCTTTATAAGCCATACTTCATAAAATAAAAGTAATTATTAAATGTCTCTTAAGTAAATAAATATATTGTATTTGTCCCTTCAGATAACTTATTAAGGAAGTAAAGGTAAAAACACTATTTTATCGTAAAAAATTCAATTTGTTAACAAACTTTGAATTGTTTTTTAACCTTTCATGATACGAAAGGAATAAAATTGTTGCACCACGGAAAAATTAGGATATAGTTTCACACTGTTTTAAAATTGGTCCATATTAATATATACAATTAGAAATTACTTAAAACAATCTCAGTCACACATTTTAGATTGGATGGTTGTGATGTAAAAATGTGTCATAACTGTGTGAAAACAGACTGCAGCAAATCTGTTTCAAAAAAATTATATGTAGGAATAATGTAATAATCAGGTGAAAATAGTCTTATACGAAAGTTGAATGTACTTTATGTCTACTTCTACATTCATAAATTCACTTGAACAAAGTGAATGTGTATCTATATTGGAGTATTTACTATTATAAGACCCCATCTCGGTTTATCTAGAATATCGATAAGAGCGTAAATAACTTAATCTGAATACATTAAAATACATGAATAATTGATTCCAAATACATGAAAGGGATTACATTAATCCCAGAACTGAATACAAATTGAGCTAACAATCAAAACATAACTATCTGAATCTTATACAAATATAAGAAAATCTTGCCGTCAACTCAATAGTGTAATCCAAATATATGAATCTTCATACATTGAGGTCACGATCCTCGATCAACCTGTATTCCTAAAAGAAATTGAAAGTCGTGGGATGAGACTACTAAGCCTCAGCGAGTTCCAACTACCCGACTAACGGTGACTACATATGGGGCAACTGAACTAATAGTTCCTAATCTTGATAATCAATCTCTGAACATAATTTTCTTAACATAATTACATAACATAAAAGCATAAACAAAGGTGTAACACAAATTATTATGTTGTTCGTTTTAATCATAACAAGGGCACTCTGAGGTTAGCAGGTCTCGGAGGCCAACATATTTGTATGCGAGTAGAATATGGCGTCGTCACAGCTGAAGCTCGCATAAGATTAGATTCAGCAGAAATCCAATAATGTTGTGCATAAATAACAACACATAATTGATTGATTTTTCTAAATGATCATGATTCGTTATCCTACCCATGATTTCCCTTCTTGGGGTGTTTCTGACTGTCCTAATTATCCTGATTTAATTCTCGAGTCTACTTGATTTTATAACACGTAAGAAGTTTCGTTGAAGTGGAAGAAATAGTCACAAGAAAGGGGGGGTTTGAATTGTGACCCTTTTAAAAATTAATCATGCATTCTACAAAATTGATCTCAAGTGTATACTTGGATAGATGTTAGTGAATTATAGAAGAGCTTGATCTGAGAACGTTCTCCACTATAAAACAGATTGTCGGAGAATGTTCTCTGCTGCGTGATAATTCAAATGAAATGTAAATGAAGTGGTATGTGTGATGTGTGTTTACAGTAAATAAAGAGTTAAGGTAAGTGTTAGTGTTTTCAACCTGTAAGGTTGATTACATTTAGGGTTGGCTTCATTTGTTAAAATAAGCCTTTGGTCCAGATGTGGTGACTGATGTGCACACATATGGTACCTGAACTGAATGCCCTAAAATAACGCGCTTTCATTATTTGCGTGTGATCTTTTGAAAAAGATTTGTCTTGAAACAAACACATCCACGCTAGCTTGCGCGCCAAGGAACGAGCTGAACGATTGAAAAAGATTAAGAAAAGATTAAAAAGGCTGGTTTGTTACTAGAAGATTTAAAAAGATTTAAAACAAACATATCTTTATAAAAGATAGAGTTTGTTTCTTGAAGAATATGATGGCCAGCTATCAGAATCTCGTTCTATATAAAGGAAGACTGAAGACTTGTTTTGCTCACTGAATTTAGAATTATATTTTCTAGTCTTTAGATATTCAGTCTTTGTCCCTTTGTTTCTTGTTTCCATTGAAACTTGAACTAGGGTTGTATTTAGCTCTTAAGCTTTTAAGCACAGAGCTGTTCCTTTTCTTGGTTCTAGTTTGAAACAAGAATTGGACTTTGAATCACTCAAAGCTTTGAAGCACGAGTTGGTTCTTTAGGTTAGGAGTGTGTCTCCATCATTGAGTTTGTTATTTAAATCCTTGTGGGTTGCAAGGTAGGTTATAGGAAGTGACCAAAGGTTGTCATATCTAGGGAGGACCTAGGTAGAATTAGCACGGGTAGTGTCTAAGTGATAAGTTGTAAACTGGGATTGTTTAGCTTTGAATTGGAACTATCATAGTGGATTCATTCCTGGATTGGTATCCCCCAAACGTAAGTGAGTTGCACTGAACTGGGTTAACAAACTCATGGTGTTTTTTATCTTCTGCACTTAATTTTCCTTGTTCATCAAGTTATCGCATGTTTATAATGTTGGCACATTAGGCAACACATCGTATACCTAAACCCTAACGTGCTCCACATCACGCAGCACATCTGTGACTTGCTACCGGAATTTCAATTGGCATCATAGCAGGCACCCTGTTCAGTTTAAGGGTGAGCTCCAGGGAAGATACTTTCTGGAACCATGGACAAGGATGGAACTTTGGTCAGCAAACCACCTCTTCTGGATGGCACCAACTATGACTATTGGAAGTCACGCATGGCAGCTTTCTTGAAATCCATTGATAGTAGAACTTGGAAAGCAGTGCTAAGAGGTTGGGAACATCCCAAAGTCAAGGATGCTAATGGAGTTGATACTGAAGAGCTCAAACCAGAAGAAGATTGGACTCCAGCAGAAGATACACTTGCTCTTGGCAACAATAAAGCTTTAAATGCATTATTCAATGGAGTGGACAAGAACATGTTCAGACTCATCAAACAATGTATTGTTGCCAAAGATGCTTGGGAAATACTCAAGACAACCCTTGAAGGGACCTCCAAGGTAAAAAGCTCAGGACTTCAACTTCTCCACTCAAAATTTGAAAGTCTCAGAATGAAGGAAGAAGAAACCATCTATGACTTTCACATGAGTGTTCTTGACCTAGCAAACTCCTTTGATTCCTTGGGAGACAGGTTGTCTGATGAGAAGTTGGTAAGGAAAATTCTCAGATCCCTACCCAAGAAGTTTGACATGAAGGTCACAGCAATAGAAGAAGCTCAAGACATTGCTAGCATGAAAGTAGAAGAAGTTGTAGGCTCTCTTCAAACCTTTGAGATGAACTTCAGTGATAAAGTTGATAAGAAAGGGAAAAATATAGCCTTTGCTTCCAACACTGAAAGTGAGAAAGTTGATAATGACCCTGACACCAGAGAATATCTCTCAGAAGAATTAGTGTTGCTTGGAAAACAATTTAAAAAGATTCTGAAGAGAGTGGAAAGAAGACCAAGGAGGAATGTGCAACACATCCAGCCTAACATCAGCAAACAAGGGAACACCTCAGCAAAATCCAAGACAGATGAAGACAAGGGTGTTCAATGCTATGAATGTGAAGGCTATGGTCATGTCAGAACTAAATGTGCCACATATTTGAAGAAACAGAAGAAGGGCTTAGCAGTAACTTGGTCAGATGAAGATAACTCTGACAACAAGGTAGAGAATGTGGCTGCAAACCATGTAAGTGCAATGACTGGTGTGTGCTTCTCTGACAATGACTCATGTGATGATGAATTCACTTATGAAGAATTAGCCTCCATGTACAAAAATATGTACCTCAAAAGTGAAGAAGTATGCAGAACTGTTGTAGAACAGAAAAATCACATTGAGCAACTCAAGCATGACAAGCAGGAGCTACAGGTTGAAGTAATCAGCCTTCAAGATGAAATCGAGCATCTATCATTCAATCTTGAAAGCATGACTAAATCTGTTAGGATGATGGGCACTGGAACGAAGAAACTTAATGAAATCCTCAGCATCAGAAATCATCTCAATGACCCAACTGCAGTAGGCTATAGAAAAACTTATAGCAAAGAAACTCTTCAGTCAAACTTTATTCCTGCTCAAAAAGGATTTGACACTGAGATGATGTTACCACATCCTGCACCACATCAGACACATGCACACAAAAAGAAGTTCACTACAGTAAAGTGTAACTATTGTGGAAAGAATGGTCATAGCAAATCCTCCTGCTACAAGCTCTATGGTTATCCAAAGAAGAAATCTCAACCTCAACACAGAGCTTATCATGCAAAGGCCAGGACCAAGAAGGAGTGGAAGCCAAAAGCCAAAGTTGCTGCTCACATATCTCATACATCTCTCAGAGCCTCATCAAGAGAAGATTGGTACTTTGACAGTGGCTGCTCCAGACATATGACAGGTGTAGAAAAATTTCTGAAAGATATAAAGTCATACACCACCAGTTATGTGACCTTTGGTGATGGAGCTAAAGGAGAAATCAAGGGAATTGGGAAACTTCACAACAATGGTTTACCAAAACTTGATAATGTTTTGCTTGTGAAAGGGTTAAAGGCAAACTTGATCAGTGTCGCGCCGCGAAAAATGCCCGAGCGTGTTGATGCTCGATATGACACAGAGTCGCCACCGAAGTTTTTTTTATTAAATGGGAAACGTCGATAAAACCCTTGAAGGATGGAAAGAAATAGTCATCGCAACCAAGCTTTCGGGTTCGGGAGTTGGTTATGCAAGGGGAAGGTACTAGCACCCCTCACATCTGTTGTACTCAACGAGAACCTCCTAATTAGTTAAAGGTTAAAAAGTGTATTTTTGAAGATTGCTTGCCTTTTGTTAATTATTAGTAGGGGTGTGCATGGTCGGTTATTTTGCCAAACCAAATTATATCCAAACCAAAACCAGATATATGGATTTGGATACATGACCATAACCATTATTTTTTATAAACCGGTTATATAACCAGTTATAAATTTGGATACGGATACATAACCGGATATTTTTATAAAACCGGTTAATTTTTAAATCCAGTTTTAAACTGATTATTTTTAAAACTGGATTAATAAACGGTTAATTTAGTCTGTATTTTGTTTTACGCAGACGAAAAACATATTAAAAATCGTAAAAAAAATTTTCTTTTTTTATTCTTTGCAACAAAGTGCTTTTCATATGTGTTTGAAAGAGATGGAAAAAAAAACATGTGAAGAAGACCATTCACATTCCTTCTTCTAGATTTCTTTTTTCCAATTCCAACGAGATAAGGGTTTACAAATTATTAGTGTAAAGATAAGAGGCTGTTTATTTTCTAAAAATATTTTATATTTTTTTTTTATCTGGAAGCAATTGGAGAGAATGAGTGTGGTTCGATTGGAAGAGAATATCGTCGATTAGGGTTCAATTGGAGAGATTATTGTAGATTTGGGATTTAGGGTTCATCGCAAATCACAATTGCAGAGATCACACGCACATGGTGAATCGGTGATGGTGTGTGCGTGAATTAATTTTAATAAAAGTATATTTTATTTTATTTTTTGTAAAAAAAAAATATTTATTTGTTTTGTAAAAAAAAACGGATATTTGTTTGTTTTGTAAAAAAAAAAATTGTATGTTTTTTTTTGTTGACAAAAACAAATTTGAAAAGGATATAATAACCAATTTAAACCAAATCCGAAAATTTAATTTGGATGGATAACCGACCAGATGAAAATGGTTTGGTTAATAACCATATACCAAAATCCGGATTTTTTTAAACGGGTTTGGATCCGGATATGAGTTTGGGCCTTATGACCGGATATTTTAATGATTTGGGAAGACGAGCGATTGCTTGACAAAGTGTACACTAAGCCCTTAATCTTTCGGGAAACATGCGAATGTACATTCGCCGATATCTTTTTCATTCCAATTTGTTATGAAAAAAGGTAGTTAAATAATTTAAGGAAATTAGAAACAATATTTTTGTGTTTTATTTCATTTTATTTATTTTAGGCATTTTTTATTAAGTTGAAATTAAATAAACAAGGCAAAATTTAAATAAATAAATAAAACTTGACCAAATAGACGGTGCATGCAGTAAGGCTGGATGGTGCATGCAGTAAAATGTTCAAAGAGGCCTAATTTTGTTTACGATCCTGTGAGGCGCTAAAACAGAGAGCACCGTAAGGGGCTTAGATCAGGGCTGATTGATCAAGATCAGACGTCCCTGGTCTGATCAGGCTACTAGGTAACCAAATATTGACATGTGGCATTTTTAATAAAACAAATAAAAAAGGAAAAATAAGGAAAGAACAAAATAGTCAGGGAGCATACATTTCACGCACGCAAGTCTTTCTTCCTTACTCGGTCTCTCTTTCTCACCGGCCGGAGTCGATTCCGGTGGTGACACGGTGGCCCGTGGCGGTTCAGTGGTGGTGTTTGGCGAGATACAATCGCGGTGGTGCTCCGGTAATGGTTCAAATTCGACCGCGGCGAAATCTTGCTTTTGCTTCCGTTCTCTCTTCGATCGGCTCTGTATGTTGTATGGTGATTTTGTGGTGATGATTGGATGGTGGTTTATGTTGTGAAGATTATGAAGGTTGATGATTTATGATAGTGATAGTTATTGTTGTTGGGTGATGATGTTTGTGAAGTGGTGGTTTAAGGTAATGATATTGGAAGAAGAAGATGATTGTGTAGTAGAGATGATGATGTGTTGTTATTAAGGTTATGGTGTTGGTGATGTTAGAGTTAATAGTGGTTAGGGGATTGTTAATGGTGGATTGGATTGGTGGTGATGATTATGTGTGGTATTGATGAATTTGTATTTTTGGTTTTGATATTGAAAGTTTAGAGATGGTGGTTAATGGTAATGGTTATGGTGGATGGAAGTGATGGTTGTGATTATGTGATGATGAGGGTTGATGTTGGTAGAGATGGAGGTTTATTGAAAGTGGTATAGTGTTTATTGAAAAAGAATGGTTAAGGTTGTAGTTGATGATGGAAGTTTATGGTGATAGTGGTTGGAAGATGATTATTGGTGTGTTAGTAAGAAGAAGATGGTGGTGGTGGGTTATCTGATGGTTTAGATGGTGGAAGGAAGGAGAAGACCACTGTGTACGTGTTGTTGTTGTTGTTGCTTTCTTCTCCATTTTTTTTTCTAAGCTTTTTGGTCTATGAGTGATGGAATATCATGTGTGTGTCCTCATCACAATGCAATAGTGTATATGAGATTAGAATAATAATTAGAATTAAGTTTTGAAATCAATGTTGATTGATTAATTTTGGAAGGAGATTATGTGAATTGAGTGTAGTTTATGAGTGAATGAGGATCTTTCTATTTGAGTTTGATTTGCCTTTAATATGAGATTATTTCTATTTTGTGCTTGTTGACTTTTGTTTCTTAAGCACTAAGTTAATTTATTTAAATTTAAAAACTAATAAAAAATGAACATTACAATTAAATATTTTTTTGTGATTTTTTGAATAAAGATGAAAATAGAGTTAGAAACAAAATAATAAAATAAAAAATTGCCAAAAGATAATAAAAGTGAGGTTCGAACCCGTGACCTTGCGCTCATAACTCTTTGAATTCTCTCTTCACAACCAAATGGGCTAATTCACATATTCAAAAGAAAATGCGACAAAAGTCAATATGATAATAAAAAGTGCGGGCAAAATTTAGGGTACGACAGCTGCCCCTATTTAATTAGTTTTCACCCGAGGGCATGTATGACGACAGTCTTCATGTATTCGTTGTGGAAGATAATTAAATACTACAGGACCCAAAATTTTGTCTGAGGAGGTGAGAAGCTAAAAGATAAACAGATCATCGCCTCGGGGGTGCTTAGACCGGAAGATAAATAGATCATCACCTCGGGGGGTGCTTAGACTAAAAGAGATGAGCAGGTTCGGGCACCAATGCTTAGTTTGAAAAGAGAAGCAGACTCAGACGTCATTGCTTTAGATAGAAAGAGAAGCGGACTCGGGCGTCGTTTGCATGGATTGAAAAGATAAGCAGACTCGGTCGTCGTTTGCTTAAATTGAAACGATAAGTAATATTGAAAAGAGAAGCAGACTCGGAAGTCGTTGCTTATATTGGAAAGATAAGCAGACTTGAGCGTCGTTGCTTATACTGAAAAGAGAAGCAGACTCGGGCGTCGTTGCTTATATTGGAAAGAGAAGAAGACTCGGACGTCGTTGCTTATATTGGAAAGAGAAGCAGACTCGGGCATCATTGCTAATATTGCAAAGAGAAGCAGACTCAGGCGTCGTTACTTATATTAAAAAGAAAAGAAGACCCGGGAGTCGTTGCTTATATTGAAAAGAGAAGCAGACTCGGGCGTCGTTGCTTATATTGGAAAGATAAACAGACTCGAGCGTCGTTGCTTATATTGAAAAGGGAAGCAGACTCGGGCGTCGTTGCTTATATTGGAAAGAGAAGCAGACTCGGGCGTCGTTACTTATATTAAAAGGAGAAGCAGACTCGGGCGTCGTTGCTTATATTGAAAAGAGAAGCAAACTCGGGCGTCGTTGCTTATATTGGCAAGAGAAGCAGACTCAGACGTCGTTGCTTATATTGGAAAGAGAAGCAGACTCGGGCGTCGTTTGCTTGGATAGGAAAAGTGAGCAGACTCAGACGTCGATTGCTTGGATTGAAAAGGTGAGCAGACTCGGGCGTCGTTTTCTTGGATTGTAAAAGTGAGCAGACTCATGCGTCGATTGCTTGGACTGAAAAGGTGAGCAGACTCGGGCGTCGTTTGCTTTGATAGGAAAAGTGAGCAGACTCAGGCGTCGATTGCTTGGATTGAAAATGTGAGCAGACTCGGGCGTCGTTTGCTTGGATAGGAAATTGAGCAGACTCGGGCGTCGATTGCTTACTAGGAGAGAGAAGCAGACTCGGGCGTCGTTGCTTACTAGGAGAGAGAAGCAGACTCGGGCGTCGATGCTTATGTTGGACAGAGAAGCAGACTCGGGCGTCATTACCAGCAGATAGAAGCAAACTCGGGCGTCGTTGCTTATATTCGACAGAGAAGCAGACTCGGACATCATTGCTTACCAGGAGATTGAAGCAGACTCGGGCGTCGTTGCTTATATTCGACAGAGAAGCAGACTCGGACGTCATTGCTTACCAGGAGATAGAAGCAGACTCGGGCGTCGTTGCTTATAATGAGATTGGGAAATAGCCGCTGGATCGGGGGCAAGAACAAGAATAGAATGCCACTGGCTCGGGGGCTAGACAATGGTGGAAAGTTAAATTGTCGTAGGTGTAAGAACCTAGATAACAACTAGAATGTCGCAGGCTCGGGGGCCGGACATAAGTTCGGACTTTTTGAATTTGCCGCGTAAGATCAGACTTTTGATTGCCAATGAAGATTGGGCTTTGATTTGGTTTAGATCGTTTAAGACAACCATCCACTAGGGAAGATTCCAGAAAGATCTTACTGGGAGTAAACTAACTGGGGAGAGCTGACAAATAAGACTCCGCGGGGTGAATTATTTAATGGGGAGACTAATGAGTCATCCTTTTGGGGTAAATTAGGCCGCAATTTGTTTAACTGAGATTGATTTGGACCTCATGAATAGTCACAAAAAATTTGATTATGCTATGTATGCATACTTTGTGCGGTTGCATGATATTTTTTATGTTGATGCATTTGATGATGTGTGATGTGCATGATATGCCCCTGGTGCTGGGCGCAGTGTATGCAATGTGATAAGTGTGTACTGATGCATGATATGAAATGCATGTAATGTATGTAAAGAATGCATGCCAACGGAAATTGGGCTTCAAGATAATATGTTTAAGTGTGTCTCGATCTTCTTTGGATGGGAAGGAACCAAGCAGAGTCGAGGTTTGAAATGCTAGTGACGGCTGGCCTTTGGGGATGCCAATGGTTGTTGGGCCTAGTTGAATGTAACTGGTTGGGATGTTGAATGCCAATGAAAGTTGGGCTTTGAGTGTGAATGAATACTGGACTCAGAATTCATTGGTATATGAGTTGGATGGTATGGAACGTTGGATGTAGAGGGAATGCCAAGGGATATTGGGCTTTGTGGATGATATTGAACATTGGGATTAGGAGGATGTCAATGGATTTTGGGCTTTTTGTGAAAGTAGTTTCTCTTTTATTGGAGGACGTGGAGGCCTCGACACACAGGTTTGATGCATGATGCATGAATCATATCTTATGATATGCCATAATGGATGAGTATGATGCGAGAGTGGTGCAAGTATGATTGATGCAAGATGCATGGTTATGATTGTTGGTGTAAGCCCTAGAGGCCAATACTTTTAGTGCTTTACTTATTAATAATAATAGGCATTACTTTATTATGTTTGTAAAGTCCAAAATAATAAAGTCCCTAGAATAGATAGTCCGTTTAATGACATATTAAGTGTGACTTAATCATGAGATTCATTAAACATAAGAACATTATTCTTAATGCATTCGTAGTCAAGCTTTATTGTGAATTGGGATAACTTTAAAGCATAGAGACTATTATGTTGGTAGACTGATGATCACATCTCACAGATCATAGATAAATAGTTATCAAGTCTTCACATAGATATAAAGGTTAAGGGTAACATTTATATCGGATTGACCCACCATGAGAATACTACATAGTATGTTATGAAATGTCATAAGATATTCTCATAGTGATAAGTGGTGTATTCCACCCTTCGACCTGAAACCACCATGTACCCTAGATGTAGGAGTGTAGTGCTTTATTGCCGTTCAAACATTATCCGTAACAGGATGACTATAAAGTCGGTTGATGGGTACTCCACGAATCATGCTGAGGGACATGAGTGACCTAGATGGAATTTGCCCCTCCTACATAACAGGAGATATGTCTATGGGCCCAATATTGAACTTAGCAAGGGTGACATACTATGCCTTGTGTTCAATATAGACATAAGGGCAAAAGGGTAATTATACACAAGATATTTATCACGAGAAAAGGTTTGTCAGATCACGTGACATTCTTGTGACTTGGGTAGCAGTGATGTGTTGCTAGATACCGCTCACTGTTTATAATGTTAAAATTAATATTATTGCCAACGTCATGAGAACCTACAGGGTCACACACATAAGGACAGTTAAGACGGGAAAAATAAGTAAGACTTATTTGGGGGTGCAATTAGTGATAGGCGGTTATTGGGCTTGTGAAGACCAATATTCGTTTGACTAGAAGACCACAAAAGAAACTCTATATATAGAGCCTTATGTAGTTCAGTTGTTCACTTCACTGGACATTTAGAATTTTGGAGAATCCTAAAATTCTGAAACCCTAACTGAATTCCCTAATCCTTCATCTTGTAGCAGCTAGCACTGAAAGTTGAAGGAATCTGTTCGTGTGGACTGGCTAGAGGTGCTGCGATTGTGCGGTACTTGTGATCGAATCAGAAGCAAAGGATTTGTTCTTCAAAGGTAATAATCTAAACCCTGATCATGTTCATTCGCAAGGATCCATTGATGCGAAATTAAAATTTTAAAATTCCGCTGCGTTTATATCTCTGTTAAACGGTTTAATTTCCCAACAGTGGTATCAGAGCCACTTGTGAAACCATGAATCAGATTGGTTGTTTACTGCGTTTGTTTAAATCGTTTAAACATATTTTAAAATGTTTTGTTTAAATTGTTTAAACATGTTTCTGTTTAAATCGTCGATTCTGATTAAATTGTTTAATCGCGTTTCTGTTTAAATTGTTTAAACTGCATTCTGCTTAAATCGCCGATTCTGATTAAATTGTTTAATGGCGTTTCTGTTTAAATTGTTTAAACATATTATGAAATTGTTTAATCGCGTTCTGTTTAAATCGTTTAAACATATTGAAAACAATTTCTGTTTAATCAATTCGTTTATGTTTAAATTGTTTAAACATATTGGAATCGATTAAATAATAAAATAAATTAAAATCGGCATGGCAACAACTTTAAACCCCTAAGCGATAACAGTATATGTGATATGCTGATTTTGATCATAAAATAATTAAGTCAGATGATATTTGTTTATTTGATAATTGATATTTGAAACTTCGGAACCGTATCTGGTGAAGTGCTTCGGAACCGTATCTGGTGAAGCGCTTCGAAACCGAATCTGGTGAAGTTTTAAAATATTCGATAATCATGTAGAATAAAAATCAGAGTACTTGATTTGGTATGATCATTAAGAAATCATAATGGCGCAAGTTGTAACAACCCGTTTTTTCAAGGGCCAGAAAAGTCAATATTTTTTTTTTCTTTTCAACTAACACTCAGAGTGCGTATAGAATATTTTTCAATGAGCCGGCATTCAAATATACAAAAGAACTCATTACCATAAGGTGCTTCGACAAGCAAAGTGTACTCCTGAATAATTACAATCCAAGTCTAAGTATTCAAATACTTACAACAAAACAAGTTAGAATCCTATGCCTAAGCCCAAAAACACGGTGTACAACCCACACCGGCGCATAGTTTAACTAAGCTAAAACTCCAACAACTCACTGAGGCCTGGAACAGCCACCGTCGTCACCACGACCTAACCTATCATCTGGGTGGGATGAGCCCGCAATTGAAAGAAAGGGTCACCACAAAATAAAAGTATATATATATATATATATATATATATCCGGTGCGAAAGATGTACACATAACAAATTTCCACAAATACCAACAGAGAAAGCTCTTTAAACACAAAGTAATTTCCACCAACGGCTTATATAAATAATGCACACAAAGCCTAATGCAGACTTCTACAATGAGCGTGACAACCAATCACTGGTTCGCCACATGCATGAATTCCGGAATTTAACCTCTCCGCAGAGAGTCGTAGGTCCAACCCACTAAAGCCACGAGGGCAGGTGATGCCACACAGACGCTATCACCGGGTGAAAATAGCCACACAGATGCTACCAGCCACACAGATGCTGTCAGCCACACAGATGCTGTCACCCCCTCTAAAGAAAAGCCACAAGGATCAGGTGATGCCACACAGACGCTATCACCGGGTGAAAATAGCCACACAGATGCTACCAGCCACACAGATGCTGTCAGCCACACAGATGCTGTCACCCCCTCGAAGTGTAGCCACACAGATGCTAACACCAGGCGAACATAGCCACACAGATGCTATCGCCAACTAAGAAACGCATACACATAGGGCAGTCACACAGACACAGCCCCGGCGGAGTCACACAGACACATCCGCCCGTGCAGTCCCAACTGACATACACGTTCCATCCATGCTCATGTAACAATTACATATCACACAAATATATGTAAATCAAACACAACGACATACATACATTTCCAACCATATGTATTCCAACAACCTGTTCATACATACATTCCCATAATCATATGTAAACAGCGTAAGTATTTTAAACACTTTCTCATCACGAGAATACATAACACATACATGCCAAGCACACCAACACACATCACCAAAAATAACCAAACATGTTGTATCTCAGTGAAAAGACAGAAATAAAGTGATGCCCTTACCTCGGCAAGCTTCCGTTACTCTTTTTCGCGAAAATCTACAATTCACGCTACCTAAAATATATGTAGCGTAACATCAATAAAATACTCATCGTACATCCTATCGGAACGAAACTTGTTCTCAAAAGTCTAGGGGGTTTAAGGCACTTTCTAACTCTCTCACCTAGCGATTCCAAGTTCTTCCCAATCCGATAAAAATTCACGAAGTTAAAGACATTATTTTTCGCTACAAGAAATTCATTTTGTTCTCAAAGCATACCAAGAACCACTATTGTTTTCAACCTCAAGGAACCCATTTTCACTCTACAAAAACATTTGAAAACAAACCAAAAACTCTTCAAAAATAAATCAACAAAAAAAAATCAGAGTTTTCTTGCGTTACAAGTTACCCATTTTTTTTCTTCCTAACAACCTTTCCTATACTCATTTTTCTTCAAAACTAAGATTATCCAACACATACACAATTTTCACACAATTGTGGACTTAGAAAAATTTTTGGAACTTCTCCCTCAACACTAAAAGGCCACGGCCATTTTTTTGAAAAGCACCCTCCCACACAAAATTTTTCACTTCTAAATGCACGGTAATATCCCATAATACCTAACTAGCACTTATCAAAACGATTTAGAAATTATAGAGTCGAATCGCAAATTTCGAGAAATCTCAAATAAGGTTTTTCTTAAGGCAAGTGATCATTTTCTTTTCAAAACATCCCATAACCAACCAAACAATTAAACAATGATCATGGGAAGCTATTTGCCTCTAAACAATTTTCGAAATTCGATTCTTCGAACCCTATTTGGGTGCCACGGCCATTTGAGGCAAAAAGGGCAATCCCACACATTTTTTTTTCATTTGAAACCCTAGCCCACATTCATTAGCTTGTAACAATATTCGATCGTGTACCCGACTCCTTTTGAAACTCGAAAAAAACTTTTTTCGAAATTGTGTTCTTCGAGTCGCTCAAGAACACGAGAATAATTTTTTTCTTATTTTTCGAAACAAATTTCATATTCACCAATCCATTTTGTCACAAAGCTTAAAACTAACTTCAAAAACCAAAATCATACAACACACTCAAAGATATGATCATTTTAAGGAATTTTCTTCAAAACCTTACCAACAAAATTGTGAAATTTGAAATTACCATGAGAATCACTTACATGCTTCACTAATGTTTCCTACATAACACTCTTAAACACTACTATGGAATCAAAACTAATTAAAACTAAATTGTAAAATTTTTCTTCTCAAGAACACAAGAAAAATTGTCTTAGAATCTAAGAGTTTTCATGAGAAATGATGAAAGGAGGAGGTCTAGTTACCTCAAGATGAAGAAGATGGTCCAAGAGCTTGATGATCCTAGCACAATCCAAGCAAGTTCTTGAGAGGAAGAGAAAATTTTAGAAGTGGATGAGTGAGGGGTGGGAGTTCGGCCGAGTGAGAGAAGAGAGGAGGAAGAGAAAAATTTTGATTTGCTTCTAAGACAAAATAGATAAACCTCCTTACTATTTATCAACCTCTTGATCAATCTAGGCCCTTAGATCAAAACCAAACTTGCAAGACTAAACCCTAGCCTTTGGATCAAAAAAACTCATGATTGCTTTTTGAACAAATATCCACTTTACGCTTCTCAGCTCATCGCGTTTGCTCTCGGCGAGTCGCACCTCGCTAACGGACGGAAATCTCAAAAATATAAAATCTAACCAATAAACGTCCGTCGTAAACCGTTTCCAAATATTATCGCTAAACTTTATTCTCCGACTGAAATTTATTTCCTTAGCTCCCAAAAATATTCTGAATCTAGATTCCAACTTGCGCCGATATATAAAGTCTCCAATTAAAATTCGACGGAAAATAGAAACCGTAAAATTTTAAGAAGCGGGTACAGTTTTCTACTCGTTTTTCCAAAAGCGAGAATAATCCAAAACTCGTTATTCTGACTACACACAAACCTTCTTATACTCAAAAGAAGACTACGACCCAAAAGTCTGTGCCTTTCCAGCGCACGAGCACAAAACAGGCTCCATATCAGCAAAAATTCCATTAATGCGACGATACTCTCAAGACCGCTCCACCAAAAACCCTAAAAACTTAGCCGACACTAAAGTTCCTTAGAAAAACTGTACAGTCAAATCTTGGGTCTTACACAAGTGTTGTGCCATTATTATAATTAGGGTTTGAAAGTGACGGTTAGGGTTATTTGGAATGAATCAAGTGTTGATGCAAAATAGGGTGTTAAATTCTAAGTGAATTGTTCATTGAGAATTACCGTTGTTTTGAAAATTGTTTCAAAAGGGAAACAAATAAATATTATTAAATAGATTTATTTGTTTTAATATTGCATTAACTAACTTTAAATTTAAAAGATTATGATTTGAAATAGTTTCAATATCAGATATGATCTTTTGAATTTATATAAAAGATTTGCATAATTTTAGCTTTATTTGTTTTGGAAATAATAAAGCCAAAATATGGACAAGATTTCCTTTTAAATTAAAAGATCGAGATTAGCTTTAAAATATTTGATTTGCTAACCTTTTAATTTACTTGAAATCCGATAATGCCAAGTTTTAATTTTATTTATTTAATTAAGAAGTACTAATAATAATAATTAAAGTATGTTTGTTATTATTTTGTTGTGAGTGATTATGGCTTTAGTCTTTTATTTCATGTTGGGATTTTGAAATACGACCTGCGTGCCGTGCCTCTCTCTTGAATTCTATATGTACATTCTCTTCTCATCTACTCCCTCGTATGTAAAACGAGTTTCTTATTTATCTAATGTAATTAGAATAAAAGGAGACAATAGGACAGGTGACGTTAGAGCAACCATGGAAGTCAAGCTTGGAGAAGCATGATCGTTCCTAGGGTTAGTTTAGATTCTCTCATTGGCTTGAGAGAGTCATAACGTTAGGGACCATAATCATGTCACTTTATTTTGTTTAATTGTTATGCATGATTGAATGATTGGAGTGACGTTATTGTATGTAAGCCGTGGTGAGGTGAGATCTAATAAATTAATAAAACCCTCAAAAGAATATTAAGTTTTATGCTTTCCAAAGAATAGCACCCTTCAAGATCAATATCGATTAATGTAGGTTTTGCCAACGTAAAGTGCATTGTCAATATTGATAAGTTGCGGTGAAATAACCAGTTTATCCGATTGCTATTTATTGGGTCTAACTTAACTAAAGAAAATATAATATGATTATATAACTTTAGAAGCATATGTTGGGTTATTCCATATGATGGATTGCAATAAGTGTTATTTACCCAACGGAAAGGATATGAGAGTTGTATGAGATACAATTGGAAACGGTTTCCTACCTAAATAACTATGTTTTGTGTAATCAGCCCAACGCTGACTTAAAACAAAGTAAAATATGGATCTCATTCCCACTAGAAAACCTTCCAACGGGGTTTTCCGAATCAAATGTCGAGGGTCATTTGTTTTGAATAAAATAGTGGAAGCATTTTAATAAAAGTCCTTATTAAAATTATACAAATATCTTACATATCTTTGTAATTAAAACTTTATACAATACAAGTTATATTGTCCTTATGAAGGACAAGAATTTCAGAAAAGAGTTTCTGAGTTGGTACACGAATGACGTAAATAATTCTTAGAAGAGTCAAACTAAAAGAATGAAATGAAACTTCAATATTGTACATATTGTTATAGAAAGTCAAAATTTCTATTTCTACATCAAAAGTATATGATACAAGATGTTGAATCTCAATTTTTGAAAATAGAGATGCTTAAAGAATTAGAACATTTACTATAATTTTAAGTTAACACATATCTAGAATGAAAATTGTTTCATTGACAATGAGAGCTTATGCAATGACTTAAAATCAAGTTTGAAATGGAACACCATAATTGTTGTTGAATTCCATCTAGTAATAGAAGTAGTAATTGTATATCTTGTATTGACAAGATATGAATTGTAGCTTTGAATGATAAGACAGGTAATAGTCCTATCATTTAAGCAAAGTCTTCTATACTATTACTCCAAGTCAAGTAATGGACTAGGGTTCCATGATCTTGATAGGGTTATCTATAATAGTTGTGATAAGAGCCAAATAAGATTTGGACCTTAAATAAATATATCAAGAGAATTGTTGTTTAGTACAAATATTCGATGTGTCAATAAAATGTCACATGACCTATTTGAACAATATACATGAGATGTATGTCGACCACTAAACATATTTGGTGTATTGAGTTTATTTTACTTCATTAACATTGATGATTAAAATCATTAGATGTTGATATGTGTGTGACACAAATTAGAAATCTTTGAATCTGTCAAAGAAATCCAACAGTAAAGTAAATAATAACTAGACGAAGTCATATGAATAAGTCATATTAGTTAATGAATATAATGACTATCACATCATGTTTGACATGATATATCATTTAAAGATAGTTTAATTATATATTGACTCTTTCTAAAAATCTCTTTACTTATAGTTAATCTTCACCCACAATTAGTTTCCCCTTTTAAAATGATCATAAAGACACTATATGCGATATGGAGGCAAGAGCACCAAGTTTGTCTTTATGCGAATTTTGGATTAAAATTTATTAGATAAATTTAATTCCAAATGAATGAATAAATAAGTGGTAGTATCCTAAAGAAAGGGATATTGGTCCTATATCACTCTTAAGGACAAAAGTTGTTTTGTTGCTAGGTTTGAAACATTCCTCTAGTGGGAGTGTGTCTCTAAAAGAGACAGTGGGAGTGATATAGAACTTGAATAAATTCAAGTACCACAAAACATATTTATTTAAAAGGAAACGCAAACCGGTTCCTCAAGGTTGTTAAAGAACCATCGTTTTAAAGTTGCACAAATCCAAGATAAGTCTAACATATCACATATGGCTAAAAAGGTATGGTTTTATCATGACTCGGCAATGTGATATGATTCTCATGGAAGATGAGTCTTTGACTTTCTAAAAGGTCGTAAGACGGTCTAAATTATGAGAAGTGGCTAAATGCCATGAAATCTTATGCAGAATCCATATACACTGACCTTATGTAGATAATGGTTATGTCATCAAGATGAGTAAGACTCATACGATGAAAGTAAGTATTCTTGTTGAACACTAATATGGATGGTATTAAGAATACCTTTTAATATTTGATTGATCATTAAAGGTTTCACGCAAAATCATAATGAAAATTATGATGAAACCCTAAATATAATCATAGAGCTTAAAATCTGTTTAATTGTTTTTACTAAATGTTGTACTACATGTTTTGGTAGATGGATAACAAAGTTGCATTCCTTAATTGGAATGACCTCATATATATGAACTAGACATATACATAAGGGTTTTGTTGATCCAAAGGATGCTAGAAATGTATATAACTTGTAACTATCTAATTTTGATTAGATAGAGTTCTCGGAAATTTAAATTATTATTTGTTCCTTTTATGAAGTTTTATGAAAACAAATTAACAAGGACAAACCTATCTAATTTTGATTAGATCGAATAAATTTGAATATTTGTTTCTTTTGAAAGTTTTATGGAAAACAAATTAATGAAGGACAAATATAAATCTTGTGCATACAAAGTTTTAGTGGGAGTGATAATATTAAATCTGATATCATATGTGGATGACATATTAAATAATCAAAACATTTTTCTTATACATGTGAGACATGACTAAGAAAATAACTCTTGATGAAATACTTAGGCTAGAATTCCTAAAGAGTTAGGAATAGCCTATGTACATATATTGTCAAAGTGTTCATGACACTTAAATATGTGAAATTATTTCATGTGTCAAATGAATGATTTTGTCTAAAGGACAATGTCATATCTCATTAGATGAGAATGGGGCACGTGGAAGGAATCCATATGCTTTGGCATATAGGATTGATCATGCACATCATAATATGTACTGAATCAGACACACCATATGATTGTAACATAATCAATAAGTACCAAAATTGAAATTAGTGTTTGACACTAACGTACCTCCAAGAATATCCCTAAGGACCTTAAAGGAACTAAGGCCTATTTCTTGAAATAGATGGGTTTGGGAAGGATCATTGTAAGGAAGTTATAATGATGTTTGTTACCATACCAACGTATTGTATATCATGCCTGAATATAAGCATTGAAAGCTATAAGATAAGCTTCGTAATATGTTTGTTTCAGTTACATAGGTTGAGTATTTAAGATTGGATCGTTTGGCTCATGATTGAGCTAAGGCTATGTTCCCAGTATTGCAAGTCACATTAATCACATTAGTGGTGGTAATGGTTTAATCTTGCAAGAACACTTGAGAATAGATCTCACCGACGATTCATGAATATACTTAGACACTTATCTATTTTGATAGAGATCGAAATAGAACGTTGGAAGATACATAAGATACCAACATAGGAAACAGTTCCTGATCCACTTACAAAGCCTCTTGCGCAGTTGAAGCGTGATGGGTATACTAGGTCTATGGGTATTAAGAGAATGCCTGATTGGCTCTAGTGCTAGTGGGAGATTGTTGGTGTAAGCCCTAGAGGCCAATACTTTTAGTGCTTTACTTATTAATAATAATAGGCATTACTTTATTATGTTTGTAAAGTTCAAAATAATAAAGTCCCTAGAATAGATAGTCCGTTTAATAACATATTAAGTGTGACTTAATCATGAGATTCATTAAACATAAGAACATTATTCTTAAAGCATCCGTAGTCAAGCTTTATTGTGAATTGGGATAACTTTAAAGCATAGAGACTATTATGTTGGTAGACTGATGATCACATCTCACGGATCATAGATAAATAGTTATCAAGTCTTCACATAGATATAAAGGTTAAGGGAAACATTTATATCGGATTGACCCACCATGAGAATACTACATAGTATGTTATGAAATGTCATAAGATATTCTCATAGTGATAAGTGGTGTATTCCACCCTTCGACCTGAAACCACCATGTACCCTAGATGTAGGAGTGTAGTGCTTTATTGCCGTTCAAACATTATCCGTAACAGGATGACTATAAAGTCGGTTGATGGGTACTCCACGAATCATGCTGAGGGACATGAGTGACCTAGATGGAATTTGCCCCTCCTACATAACAGGAGATATGTCTATGGGCCCAATATTGAACTTAGCAAGGGTGACATACTATGCCTTGTGTTCAATATAGACATAAGGGCAAAAGGGTAATTATACACAAGATATTTATCACGAGAAAAGGTTTGTCAGATCACGTGACATTCTTGTGACTTGGGTAGCAGTGATGTGTTGCTAGATACCGCTCACTGTTTATAATGTTAAAATTAATATTATTGCCAACGTCATGAGAACCTACAGGGTCACACACATAAGGACAGTTAAGACGGGAAAAATAAGTAAGACTTATTTGGGGGTGCAATTAGTGATAGGCGGTTATTGGGCTTGTGAAGACCAATATTCGTTTGACTAGAAGACCACAAAAGAAACTCTATATATAGAGCCTTGTGTAGTTCAGTTGTTCACTTCACTGGACATTCAGAATTTTGGAGAATCCTAAAATTCTGAAACCCTAACTGAATTCCCTAATCCTTCATCTTGTAGCAGCTAGCACTGAAAGTTGAAGGAATCTGTTCGTGTAGACTGGCTAGAGGTGCTGCGATTGTGCGGTACTTGTGATCGAATCAGAAGCAAAGGATTTGTTCTTCAAAGGTAATAATCTAAACCCTGATCATGTTCATTCGCAAGGATACATTGATGGGAAATTAAAATTTTAAAATTCCACTGCGTTTATATCTCTGTTAAACGGTTTAATTTCCCAACAATGATTTGCCATGATGTATACAATAAGATGCATGGTTTGATGATAGAGCAAAGTGACGTGATTAATGCATGGTAGTAACTTGCTGGATCGCTTGAATGTTTCTGGAAGTTCCCTTGTGGTGGGCAACAAAATGGTTATGACTAGGAAGTGTTTTTTTTTGCAACAAGGCTTCTGGTCTACAGGTTATAGGGTGTTTTGCTAGCATGGTTTCCCGACACTCATGTTGAAATCAACGGTTGCTATCTATAGCAGAGTTTGCTTGGGCAGCTTGAAAGGATGGAGAAGACTTGCCCCGACTGTAGCTGATTTTGCCACTATCTGTTGGGTCTTTGAAGGAGTTGCCTGAAAAGGGTAACTGGGTTGATCTCTTACGTCTCAATTTGTCGTAAGCTCTTGTGGCACAGTCATTTTGCCTTTTGTTTTGGAACTCTCTAACTTTTGCATGGACCGCTCTTTCGAGTTTTCAGTCCATCGAGAGTATACCCTTTTTTGCCTAAGCCGCCCTTTCGAGTTTTCAGCCTAGCGGGTTTTATTTTCTTTTTTAGTACCCCTAATTTTTGTCTGGACCGCCTTTTCAGGTTTTCAGTCCACCGAGACGCTCTCTATTGCCTAAGCCGCCTTTTCAGGTTTTCGACTTAGCGAGCTTCTTTTTTTTTTACTTTCACTTTTTCTTTTTAGGCAATACTTCTTGACGCGCTGGAGTTCTCTAAGAGAAAGAGATCATTTCCATCCATGGTGGCGATATGACCTTGATACAGACTGCCACATTATTTGAATCTTGGAAAGGTATGCCCCGAGTCAGCGGGATCTGCAGATGACTGACCCTGATCATATGGATTAGCTCCTAGTTGGGAGGATCCCTAGGTGATTTGCCTCTAGTTAGAGCTTCTTGAATTGATTTGCCCTTGATCCGACCTTTGTTGCAATTTCCTCGATGCCAAGTATTGATTTGTTAGTAAAATTGTTTCCTTTTGAAAAATAATTCTGGTGCAATGCTCATGCAAGTTTTGAAATCAGAAACTGTTATAGTATGTACAATGAATGACATTTGGGCCATGATGTTGGCGCAAATGAAGGTGTGAAAGAGGGATAAAACAAAGATGGTTTAGCAATGGTTAACAAACATGTGGAGTCAGTTTAACAACGATTTGCTGAATATGCTTTCATAGTTAACCTAGCATCAATTAGGTCTTTTGAAGGTTATAATGTGGCCTGGATCATGGTTTTTGAAAAAAGGATATAAGGCTCAAAATTTATTTTAACCCACCCATTCTCCTTCGATGATCTTCATTCCTATAGATTCCATTAACTCAACGAATGCATTTGGTCGGCAAAAGAGTTTTGGTAGTTATGATGATTAATGTAGATACTGTGGTCGAAGCACTGATGAGATTCTTGAGATGGAAGACATTCTTTTTGTTTACAAGCTTTTTTCCATTTTTGTTTTTGATCCCTTATTTCTGCATGGACCGATTTTTTTTTGAATTTGCAGTCCATTGGGATGCCCTAATTTTTGCCTAAGTCATTTTTACTTAGCGGGCTCTCTCTTTTTTTGAACAATTCTTGTGAGATTTTGCTTTTAGTTCTGAAAGATTGTGACTGCCATGTTGACTATTGAGAGTCTTGTCTTTTGATTGCTCCCTCCATGTTGGATGATGTTTGCGAGGAAGATGATGTGCTTCGACCTCTTGATGGGCTAATTAGATGGGCTGATTGCCTTGCATTAGGATGCATCAATCAGTTAACTGAAAGACTACCCTGCCCCGGGTTGAGATTAAGAGTTTTTTTTGAAAAAGAGAAAGAACACCGACTTCTGGCTCGAAGGGGTTGACTACGGGTTATCTCCTTATATCTCCAGTGTTTGGGAAGTGAAACAATGCCTTACATCATCAGCTTTGTTTTACCAATAAAAGCATATGTCAGCAAATTCAGTTATTTTATTTACATCATCCTCCCCCAAGTTTGTTAATATGCGAAAAGAGAAATGGAGAAGCGAGTGATGGAATAGAAAAGAGTGAGTACGAAAGGATGAATTCCAAAAACATGCATGCTAATTTTATTAAAATTACTAGTCAAAAGGTACAACTTTAAGAACAAACAATACTTAGCAAGAAGGAAATTACAACATGGAAGTGAAAATCCTAATGATCCTAGGGACGAGTTCCTTTGTCGATCCACCGACTTTAAGAGATGCTTTTTGACGCTCTTGTGTTTGTCAAGGCATGGGTGGTAGTTTTATGAATGTGATTCCTCCTTCAAAAGTCATGTTCTTTCAGGCATACTATTCTGCTGGTAAGGCTGTTACTGCCGCTGAAAATATTGTTGTTGATGTAGGGAAATCACCCATGGTTGTGGCATCTGAGGCGTTCGGTAGGCCTATGATTGGTACCACAAAGGGTTGCCATTTCTTCTCAATAGGACTTGTGCGGTCAAGTGCATTTGGGCCTTCAACTGTTTGACTTCCCATTTAAACAATTTCTAGCTTCTCCTGATTTTCTTTGCAGTTTCTTGAGGCAGGCTTGAATTTTGTCTACGAGTATCGGGAAACTTGCTAGCGGCTTACGATCGGAGGAGGGTGAAGGTGGAAGAGATTGAGTTTCACGTTTTTTGAAAATGCAGGTGCATGTATATGGATGCATGAAAATGCATGGGTATGCAAAAAGTTTTTTTTTTTTAAGTTATGCAAAAAACTTTTTAATGCCATGTCACGTCATGATGTGATGAAACCAAAGAAGGTCCAGGTGTGACCTCGAAGACGGATTCAAAGGGTAATTGGAAATTGGCAATACATAACATAAATAGGGGGCTCCCTACGATAGGTCGGTTCTAGATTTTACTACCCAATCCCCTCACATGTAGGATCTATGGTTTTTGTTTGTTTAAGGGTGACAACTAAGGTCACACACACATGAAATTTTCCACCAGATTGGGCTAGCCACCTCTTGGTGAAATCTCCCAAGGGTCTCCCTTATATGGGATTATTGGGTTCTAAAAAGGTCCCTAGAGTCATCGACCACATTCCAAAATTTCGTCAAGCGTATGGGCTAGCCAATTCCTGACGAACTTTTGGACAGATCTACTCTAGGCGGAGTCTTTGTATACCACTCATTGGGATGTACATCCCATAAGTCCATACTAGAAACCCCTTACTTATGCTTATGTTTTTCTCAAGCTCGGGTATAGAGCTTCCCTCATGTAACAAACCCACACAATTGATATATGCAAATAATATAAAAATAAAGCGTAGAAGCAAAAAAGAAAGAAAAATAAAATAACATAGAATAAAGGTAAAGCAAGCAAACAATCAAATAAAACTCAAACCTAAAAGTAACGACGATGGGCTTAACTCTCTAAGAGTCCCCAGCTGTCGCGCCGCGAAAAATGCCCGAGCGTGTTGACGCTCGATATGACACATAGTCGCCACCGAAGTTTTTTTTATTAAATGGGAAACGTCGATAAAACCCTTGAAGGATGGAAAGGAATGGTCATCGCAACCAAGCTTTAGGGTCTGTTTGGTTCAATTGAGAAGGAGGGGAGGGGAGGGGAGGTGAGGGGAGAGATTTATTATGTTGACAAAATTACCCTCATTTTTTTATTAAAATTCAAAATTATCCTTGTTGGAATATTAAAATTCTAGGTTTTATTTTTTTTTTACAACAAAAAAAATTTAGGTTTTCTACTCATTAGATTTTTTTTTGTTATATATCCATTAAAAAAAAAATTTGACGTAATATATCCATTATAATTTAATCCTTATTTTGAGTTTACAAGGTTAAGAGTAAAAAAGTAAATTACTTCTCCAAAATTTAAAATATTCCCTCACCTCCCCTCCCCTCCCCTCCAAAAACTTCGAACCAAACGGACCCTTAGGGTTCGGGAGTTGGTTATGCAAGGGGAAGGTACTGGCACCCCTCACATCCGTTGTACTCAACGAGAACCTCCTAATTAGTTAAAGGTTAAAAAGTGTATTTTTGAAGATTGCTTGCTTTTTGTTAATTATTAGAGTTATTTACAAGAGAGGAAAAAATTAGTTTTTTATTAGTGTGCTTGACGGTTGTTGGATCCCGCTCCTACGTATTCCCGAGTGCAATGGAAAAATCAAAGCTACGTAGTTCTTTGTAAAAAATGTTTGTTGGTTGGTTGATTTTATTTATGAAAAAGATATATTTTGGTTTGAATTGCACGGGGGCAAGAAAAAAGTTGATTTAATGAGTTGATTTTATTTATGAAAATGATTTGTTTTGGTTTGAATTGCACGCGGACAAGAAAAAAGTTGATTTTAATGATTTGGGAAGACGAGCGATTGCTTGACAAAGTGTGCACTAAGCCCTTAATCTTTCGGGAAACATGCGAATGTACATTCGCCGATCTCTTTTTCATTCCAATTTGTTATGAAAAAAGGTAGTTAAATAATTTAAGGAAATTAGAAACAATATTTTTGTGTTTTATTTCATTTTATTTATTTTAGGCATTTTTTATTAAGTTGAAATTAAATAAACAAGGCAAAATTTAAATAAATAATTAAAACTTGACCAAATAGACGGTGCATGCAGTAAGGCTGGATGGTGCATGCAGTAAAATGTTCAAAGAGGCCTAATTTTGTTTACGATCCTGTGAGGCGCTAAAACAGAGAGCACCGTAAGGGGCTTAGATCAGGGCTGATTGATCAAGATCAGACGTCCCTGGTCTGATCAGGCTACTAGGTAACCAAATATTGACATGTGGCATTTTTAATAAAACAAATAAAAAAGGAAAAATATGGAAAGAACAAAATAGTCAGGGAGGGGTCCGGTTATTATACATAAGCCAAAGCTTATGCAGCATGCATAAGTCCGGCCCAATACGCGCGCCCAACCCAGATCCATGAATACACCCCATTTTTACTTCTACACCGCAAGCCCAACACTAACGGGAAAACGTCCGTTACTTTCTAGCGCTTTAACGTTATTGATTTTCAGTTTATCTTTAAATCACATTTATTGCAACCGTCGCGGAACTCACTCATCATCATCATCATCATCATCATCATCATCATCATCGTCGTCGTCGTCGTCAATCATCACCGTCGTCGCCGTCGTCTTCAATCATCAACATCACTGAAACCGTCGTCGCAATCGCAAGCAAGAATGGAAGCAACACATAAGCTTCAGAAATCGTTTTCCAAAAAGAAAATGAAGAACACAACACAGGTTTTCTTCCACTACTTTCTTCTTTCTCATTTACGTACATAACTTAACAATTTGGTGGTTGAGTTTGCATATTAATCAAAATCATCTTTGAAAACCTAAAAATTAGAGTTTATTTTTTGTTTTTTTTAAAGTTTATTGTGATTCTCTGTTAAATTTGTTCATAAAAATGTTGACAATGGTTTGTTAGTTCAGTTTGGCAAGTAATCGTAGTAACTTGTGTTTTCAATTTAACTTGTGTTTTCAATTTTGTTGTGACTTAGTTATTACTTAGGGTTGGGGATTTGTTGAATTTTATAGGATTGAGCAATTTTTGATTGATGAAATTGAGTCAAATGTGGTTTCACTGAATGAGTAGAATGTGATCATTATGAACTTGTTAAAACTGATTGAAACCATTTCAGACAAGAATTGGTTTCAGCAAGTTTAAAACTGAAACCATTTGATGCTGGTATTTGTTTTCTTTTAATTATTTTTAATAATTGATGAATTTTTGGTTTTTTTTAAAGTTGATTGTGATTCTCTGTTAAATTTGTTCATACAATTGTTGAAAATGGTTTTTTAGTTCAGTTTGGCAAGTAATTATAGTAAACCATTCAACATTTAATTTGTGTTTCCAATTTTGTTGTGTCTTAGTTATTACTTAGGGTTGGAGATTTGTTGAATTTTATAGGATTGTGCAATTTATGATTGATGAAATTGAGTCAAATGTGGTTTCACTGATTGAGTAAAATGTGATTATTTTGAACTTGTTAAAACTGATTGAAACCATTTCAGACAAGAATTGGTTTCAGCAAGTTGAAAACTGAAACCATTTGATGCTGGTATTTGTTTCCTTTTAATTATTTTTAATAATTGATGAATTTTTGATTTTTTTAAAAGTTTATTGTGATTCTCTGTTAAATTTGTTCATAAAATTGTTGAAAATGGTTTTATAGTTTAATTTGGCAAGTAATCGTAGTAATCTATTAATTTAACTTGTGTTTTCAATTTTGTTGTGGCTTAATTGTTACTTAGGGTTCGAGATTTGTTGAATTTTATAGGATTGTGAAATTTATGATTAATAGAATTGTTACTTAGAATGTGATGATTATGAACTTGTTAATACTGATTGAAACCATATCAAACAAGAATTGGTTTCAGCAGGTTTTAAACTCAAAACGTTTAATGCTCGTATTTGTTTTCTTTTAATTAATGTCTGGACTGGAGTACATAGAATGGTTTCATAAAGGTTTACATCACAACCATTTGATACTGATAATTGTTTTCTTTGATCAAGGCTACCAAATCTAAGGCCCTAGGGCCAATTCCCAATTTCAGTATTGGACTTACACCATCTGATGAAGAAAAATCAGATGATAACAAAGCAAATATGAGAGGTAAGAACATGCAAAAGAAGTTGGATCTGAAAAACCGTGGCAAAAATAAAGAACAATCTGCTGAGCAAGAAACTGATGAAGGAAGATCAGATGACAACAATTCACAAAAAAAAGGGAAGCAGATGGCAAATAAGTCAGATCAAAAAAACCGTGGCAAAAGGAAGCAACAAAATGTCAGACAACTATCTGAAGAAGCAAGTTCTGATGACGACAATGCAAAGAAAGACTTGGATGCCGATCAGCGATTGAGGCACAAGCTTAGCATACCTAAAATCTATGACCTTATGAGGTCAATAGAAGGAAAAAGAAAAAAAGATGATATAATTCAAACTTTGAATGAAACTGGCTTTGGAGGAATGGTCCATATATGTAAATGGACAAAAATCCACACATTTTTTGTCGAATGGATTGTCAAACGCTTCGAAAAGGATAACATGTGGATAAGACTGAACAAGACTGATGTGCTCTCATTGAGGGAAGAAGATGTGCACAGAGTGTATGAACTACCAATGGCAGGGGAGCAGATCAACACTAAACTTTGCTCAGAAACAGCAATAAAGAGGCTCAGGGCAGAGTTAGGATTGGCTGGTGATAATTCTGCATTTGTCAAGGTGACAGAATTGGAAAAAATACTGCAGAGAATGGAGAAACCGAAGGCATGGGTAAAAGGGGCCATTTGTCTTATAATTCACAACATTTTGTGCCCCACAAACAGAAACTTAGTTTCTTTGAATTGTGCTCAAGTTTTGGAAGATGCTTCTTCTTTTAACTGGTGCTCTCACATTCTCCAACATATGAAAGACGGATTGCAAAATCCAAAAGTGGCAAATCCGTTAGCGGACTTCCACTTCCTAATGGTATATATATTTCTCTCCCTCTCTCTCTCCCTCTCTCTATATGTGTATGTATATATATATCTGTATTTGTATGTTAGGAGTTTGTATGCCTGAACCGGTTATATAAATTTGAATATAGTATGTTGGATCTTTATATATCTGAAACCATTTCCAACAAGAAATGGTTTCAGATAGTTGTCTCACACCACCATTTTACAGACATAATTGTTTTCTTTGAAACTGCATGTGAGGTATCTAATTTTAGGTACTTAAATCAATTTCACTATTATAATGTTTCACAGATTAATTACATGGACAAAATGGGGAAGAGAAGCCCATTCCTAACAGGAAAATACAAAAGGCCATTGCTTCGGGATTGGGATGTCAAGACGGCAAACCAAGACCTTCAAAAGGTGCATGAACTTATGGGACTGGAAAATGGTTTGACCGCTGGGGTCAAGAGACTGAATAGCACCGAAGATGTCCCAGTTGTAATTTGTTTTGATGCAGACACATGTCCACTATCTAAGGTGAGAGAAAATTAATGATATTCAAATAATGTAGAAACCATTTACTAAGCTTTTCTATGTAAGTTAATTATACTTATTGCTTTTCCAGTTATCATCCTTTGTGTCATACAAATATAAATATATATAATGGTTGATATTTTGCTGTACGGTTGTCTCTAATTGTATTGGTATTTTTTTTATAAACAATTGCAGGCAGAGGAGCATCCTAATTATTGTAGGGGTTGCATAGAGGTCTACAGTACTGCTGCAAAAACCTTGCAAAGAAGAATAGGTGAGGCAAATGCTTCAACTTCTGGAAAATTAGAACCAACACCAATTGACAAAGCACACAAATCTGAAGGTGAAGAGACTGATACTTCAAGTACTGAAAAGTCTCCGAAGAATTTGCCTCATTTGAATGATGCAGATTCAGGAGAAACGAGCACAACCAATGATGCTGAACAGGATGATAACAAGAATTCAGGTACTGAGAAGGTGGTAGAAGTACCTGACACTAAAGAGAAACAAAGTTCAAGTAGTTGTGAGGAGGAGAAAATATCAAAAACTGGTGATATGAGCTCTTTTAATGCTGGACAGGCTCAGGGTGAACCATCAAAACCAAACCCAAGCACTCAAGCAGAAAATAGGTACTGCATTAAGTTTCAATGCATAACATGATGTAAAACCATTTTGCTTGTTAAATGGTTTTATAAAGTTGCTCTCTAGAACCATTTTGCTTGTAGAATGGTTTCAAAGAGTTGTACTTTTAAACAATTTTGCTAGTAAAATGGTTTCAGACAGTAGTACTATAATAGCATTTTTAAGTCTTATGCTATGTTTATTTTACAAGGGATTAATGGTTTCAGGTTTAATGGAGATGATGATACCAAAAGTAATGATGAGAATGACAATGTTGAAGAAGTTGAGATTGATGCGAAGATGATTAATGAAGAAGCATGTAACGTGGGAATGTCATTGACACAGGAAACTATATTGGAATTTCCCGAATATTTTGGACCTTCAAATGCAGCGTAAGAAATGCTTTTTCATTTATAATATGTAGACTATAATAACAAACTAATGGTTTTAAAAAACTTTCTTAAACCATAACTTTTAAAATGATTGTCAATTATTTTGATACATGATTTCAAAAACCTACAATGTTCTTTCACGGTATCAGATCCAATGGTTTCAGAAAGTATTACTAAAAAACAGTTTTTAAGTTTTATGCTATGTTTATTTTACAACGGAATAATGGTTTCAGGTTTAATAAAGATCATGATACCAACAGTAATGAGGAAAATGACACTGACGAAGAGGTTGAGATTGATGCGAATATGATTGACGATTCAGTGAAAGCAGCCTGTAATGTGGGAATATCATCGACACAGGAAACTATCCTGAAATTTCCCGAGTTTTTTGGACCTTCAAATGCAGCGTAAGAAATGATTTTCATTTTATGCTATTTAAACTATAATAACAAACTAAGGGTTTTAAAGAACTTTCTTAAACCATAACTTTTAGAATGTTTGTCAATGATTTTACATGATGTGTAAAACCTAAAATGCTTTTTCATGGTTTCAGATCCAATGTAAATAATTCAGAAAATCCACTTCAAGCCACACAGGAAACAACAAATGCTTCAGAAAGTCAATTTTCAGCAGCACAAGAAACAATTTTGAAGCACCCCAAGTTTTTTAATAATGATTCAACGGAGAAAGAACCCAAACAAAGCCTTGCACTTGTGTTAGTACCAGATCCTAATGTTAAGCATGGGGTGGAGCCTACACAATGTGACCCAAACATTGTTATAGAGTAAGAAACAATGTCATAATTGCACTTTATTATTGATTAATTAAATTTTGTACAATAACAATATTAATTAAATTCTTCGAAAAATAACAATATCATGTATCATTATTTCACAGTGCAACTCCATTGAAGTCAGTGTTGCCAGACCAAATAATTGACTTGGACGATATCACAACAAAGAAAAGGAAGAAGCATAACATGCTTTATTCAGATACCACATACCCGGAGCGTCGACGGGCCGTGAAGAAATCGAAGTACCTAGCAAGCCCATATGATGACGCTGTGCACGAGTCTAATGCATCTGAGTTGCAGAAAATCTTATCATCATATGCTTGGAGTCCGGATTCGGACCTTTCTGAGTAAGTGAAAACAATTTCATATTTAGCTTACTGTAAGTCTGATGAGTATTGATTATGTTTATATTGATTTTTGTGCCAAAATGGTTGTTTTATTTGGTTTTTATGCTGTTCTTTTGAACTATGATTTTTTATCTTAACTGGTTGTGTGTTAAAACCATTTTGCATGATAAATGGTTTCAGAAGTTTACATAAACAAACCATTTCATGATAAAAATGGTTTTATCTAAAACTGCATATATATTTGTTATCTGCATACTGCTTGATGAAATCAACTTTGTAATACTACATCTACTAAATTACTTCATAATTGAACAGGTATGAGCTTCTGTACTGCTGTGATAACAAAGCTCATAAGTATTCACTGGAAAGGAGAGACTTATGGTCACTACAACAAGACGAATGGGTGTCATGCTTTGTGATCAACGCCTGGGTCAACTGCTTAAACTGGAATCAGCAAAGACACAAGATGACAAGACTGGTTACACCCATGGTTAACTATGTATGCATTATATTCCAAAAATTTTAATGGTTTCCTTTATTAATTAAGCTGAATAATACTTTACTGATTTTACTGATTTGTTCTTACATAAACAGGCTGACCTGGAAAAACCTGGTGCTTTTGACAAAAATAACCCAGCTGCATTCGGAAGATTCGTCGAGAGGCTAAGCAAATTCAATTACATTGATTGGCAGACCATTGACCTTAACAGCCTAGAATATGTAAGTTTCAGTTCATATGGTGTTTAATTTTAGCGCATGCTTGGATCTGCAGTAATACTTTGAAATATTATTGGTGTTGTATGTGTGAAACCATTTTGTACAGATAATGGTTTCAGTAACTTCTCTTACAAAACCATTTGATGTACATAATGGTTTTCTTTGAAAATGCATACATATTCTAATGCTTTTCCCATTGGAACTGCAGATCATGGCACCGGCTTTAATGGGGGACCCGGGGAGTCATTATGTGTGCTTTGTGGTGAACTTGAAGGACAACAAATTTGAATTCCTCAATAGCTTGAATGGAGAAAATCTGTACACAAAGAATGGTGCACCCACTGTATACAAGCATATGTTTGATGTCTGGCTAAGCGAGGTGGAAGTATTTGTGACAGAAATGTATAGGCGAAAAAGGATCGCAATGCCCTTCAAGTTTACATCATTTCAGTGGCATTCACCAAAGATGCCTAATCAAATTGATAAATGCAACTGTGGAATCTTCTGCATGAAATTCCTTGCTGAATGGGCAGGTGACAACACACAAATGGATTCTTTCAAAGGTTGGAAGAGAATGACAAAAAAGCAGAAGGTTGCAAGGATGATGGATCCCAGGATTGGCATTTGTTCAACAATAATGGGTGACACAAGCAATAGCAGAAGAAATGAGGTGGAGGATAAAGCAAGAAAATACCATGCAGCAAAGCTTGGAAAACTAACAACTTAAACATGGATCTTTGGTTGAAGAATTTATTGACTTTATGCAAAACTGAGAATTTATGCATCAGTTCTAAATTTGACTTTTTTATTTTATTGACTTCCTATGGATTTATGGATTGGTTTAATGTTTTTTTTTTTACAAACCACTGGATTGTTTTATGGATCTTTTTATTTTATTTTATTGACTTTATATGCATTTATGGATTGTTTTATGGATTGTTTTATGCATTAGTTCTAAAGCTTTATATGCATTTATTACAGTTAATTGGAACATAGGACTTCCAATCTTGTACAAACCATATAGGTTCAAGCTATTTGTCATCAAGTTAAAAATAAAATATATGTCTAATCATCAATACTCATCTTTCCAAAGTATATCTCTTATGTTAAATTATGTCTAATAATCAATATCTTACAATATTACAAAACAATTAATGAAACCATAACCATCATGGGTTCACTAGTGTGGTATGTGAAGACAAAGTACAATCCAGTTAGAAGTACACTCAAATATAGTCAAATTCATTACAAAACAACAAACCCCCTGTAAAGGAACATCATTTACATCGACAATTGTCCTTGAAACCATTCAACAATAACAATGGTTTCACTGTATGACATCTGGAAACCATTTAATGTACTAAATGGTTTCACTGTATCAAAATTTTGATATGAGTATAAAAAATATGTCTAATCATCAATATCTTACATTATCACATTTATGTCCTTTAAACCATTCAACAATAACAATGGTTTCACTGTATAACATCTGAAAACCAATTGATGTACTTAATGGTTTCAGGAAACTATTAGGAATATAAATAACCATATATATATATATATATATATATATATATATATATATAACCATTCAACAATAACAATGGTTTCACTGTATAACATCTGAAAACCAATTGATGTACTTAATGGTTTCAAGAAACTATTAGGAATATAAATAACCATATATATATATATATATATATATATATATATATATATACATATAACCATTCTATTTGAAACTGTGATGTGACTTAGATTATGTCAAAGAGTCAAATAATAAAATATATGTCTAACCATCAATATCTTATGTGTAACAAAAAAACATCAAATGACCAAGTACGATTAATTCATAACTAATGCACTTGTAACAGACTCTACTACAAAGTTATACCATAAAAAAAAAAAATTAAAAAATGCAAATATATCAATCAGTAGCCTCTTTTCCCTTTTGAGCCTCAGCATCTCTCATTTAATTCATAATCAGATTTAAGTCGCTTCTAGACAACTCCTCTGCCTTTTTCCCAGCTTCAATAACACCATTACGAAAAATTTGAGAAGCCTCGGGATCTACGGAAACACGTGTAGACAGCTGAACTGTAACAGCACAAATCTGTTGATATTGTTGTGCTTGAGTCGTAGCTTCAGTGGCAACATTGACAGTGGAATTCAGCTTATCAAACGACTGACGCGCATCTCTACACCAACGCTTTAAAACATATTCCGCAGGTATTGTTTTCAAACCATGGTATTGGACAGAACCACCTAAAAACTCTAAGATTCTGAAAACATGACAAAGTACAATCCAGTTAGAAGTACACTCAAATATAGTCAAATTCATTTCCAAACAACAAACCCCCCTGTAAAGGAACATCATTTACATCGACAATTGTCCTTGAAACCATTCAACAATAACAATGGTTTCACTAAATCACATATGGAAACCATTTAATGTACTAAATGGTTTCACTGTATCAAAATTTTGATATGAGTATAAAAAATATGTCTAATCATCAATATCTTACATTATCACATTTATGTCCTTTAAACCATTTAACAATAACAATGGTTTCACTGTATAACATCTGAAAACCAATTGATGTACTTAATGGTTTCAGGGAACTATTAGGAATATAAATAACCATATATATATATATATAACCATTCAACAATAACAATGGTTTCACTGTATAACATCTGAAAACCAATTGATGTACTTAATGGTTTCAGGAAACTATTAGGAATATAAAAAACCATATATATATATATATATATATATATACATACATATAACCATTCTATTTGAAACTGTGATGTGACTTAGATTATGTCAAAGAGTCAAATAATAAAATATATGTCTAACCATCAATATCTTATGTGTAACAAAAAAACATCAAATGACCGAGTACGATTAATTCATAACTAATGCACTTGTAACAGACTCTACTACAAAGTTATACCATAAAAAAAAAAATTTTAAAAATGCAAATATATCAATCAGTAGCCTCTTTTCCCTTTTGAGCCTCATCATCTCTCATTTGATTCTTCCGCTGAATAATGAGTTTTTGCCTCTCTCGCCTCTCTTGCCTATCTCTAGACATTTCATAATCAGATTTAAGTCGCTTCTTTGATCTAATTGGATTTGATCTTGCTTTGAATTTTGGAGCAGTGGACTTTACCCCATCAGATGGTTCACTAGCAGCAGCTGTATTGGAAGATTTAGATGGCGTCCCGGACGATGGGCCAGTATCAATACCTTTACGCATAAGCAACTCCTCTGCCTTTTTCCCAGCTTCAAGAACACCATTAAGAAAAATTTGAGAAGCCTCGGGATCTACGGAAACACGTGTAGACAGCTGAACTGTAACAGCACAAATCTGTTGATATCGTTGTGCTTGAGTCGTAGCTTCAGTGGCAACATTGACAGTGGAATTCAGCTTATCAAACGACTGACGCGCATCTCTACACCAACGCTTTAAAACATATTCCGCAGGTATTGTTTTCAAACCATGGTATTGGACAGAACCACCTAAAAACTCTAAGATTCTGAAAACATGACGACATAAAAAACCTCTGTTCTCAAACATACGACATGTACAACTCTTTCTTTTTTTCTCGGTATCAATTGTCACAACCCTTTCATCAAGACGAACATGATCTTCAGAAGTTGCGGAAAGATTTTCATTAATTACTTCATCCAAGACATCATGATTTGAAAGCCCAACTACTTCATTACCAACATCATCATAATTAGTAGCAACTACTTCATCAGGTTCATAAACCTGTTCAATGGTAAAAACTTTGAAAACCTTATTGAAGGGAGACACTTGAGTTGTGTCCTCTTCATAATAGTATTTGAACGAAAGATCATACTGCCTATGAATGAATGCAAAGCTAGATGGTGTGTACTTGTTTACCACAGACCGCATCAGCTGACTGTTTGGATAATTGTTTTTTGTTCTAGTATTTGCAGCCTTGAAGTCAAACTCAGCATGGTTATCCCTCATTCTCTGAACCATCATGTTAAAGTGACTAAAGAATCGAACAAGTGAATGGTCTGGCTCCAGAAATCCACGGAGAAAAGCATTGAAAGACTCACTTAATTGAGTCGTTTTCAAACCGGCCGTAAAATGTGACTTCACCCAAGCTGAAGACCAATGCATACGATTCTTGTGAGTTTGAACAAGCCAACTAAAGTCTGAAGTTGGCCTTCCATCAAAACAATTTTTCATCATGTGATCCCAATTGTAATCAAAATCAGCTTCATTGTCTACACTTGAAATCAAGATATTTAACTCATCAAAAAAAGCACTGTTTGCGTGGGACCCAAGGTTTTTCTTTGCATTCTCTGACATATGCCATGAGCAAAGTCCATGAAAAACACCTTCAAAAATGTTTGGCACTGACTTCAACAACGCAGTAGCTTGGTCTGTATATATTGTCTTTGGTTTCTTATTTGCCATACACCTCAAAAAAGTTGTGAACAACCAATCAAAAGTAGCTGCGGTCTCATCATATAGTAGGGCAGCACCAAACAACACACTCTTACGATGATTATCAAAGCCCATGAATGCAGCTGAAAATGGAAATAAACCAACTCAGAAACAAAGAAACAGCATATATAAAAATTACATTATCACAAAACCATTAGTGTTGTTAAATGGTTTCAATATGTTATACAATGCAACCATTACTATACTTAAATTGTTTACCAATGGCCTACATTAAAAATTATAAATAACAAATCTGCATTTAGGAAAAACACCCTCTGATAACATCAGAATGGTAGTTATATCTTAAAGTACAATTTTAGTTAGATGACAATAATGATGGAACTACTATTTTATATACTATTTTTCTGGAAACCATTACTAATGTTTAATGGTTTCAACATGTTACAGGAAGAAACCATTGTTTTTGTTAAATGGTTTCAATATGAGAGAAGTCCAAAAAACAAATTAAAAACCATATGAAAGAAGTCCAGAAAACAAACCTAATGGGCGATACTGATTGTTGGTTCGGTAGGTCGTATCAAAGCTGATAACATCACCAAATAAAGCATAATCAAGCTGCATAATCCCATCTGCCCAAAAAATACTAGCTATATCTTCCGCAGCATCAACTTGGATATCATAATAAAAGGATGGTTTCGAGAGCGCTTCATTCCTAAAAAATTCCTGAATCACAGTTGCTTCACCAACAAACATCTCTTTCTGACGTTTCGTCATCAGATAATTCTTTAAATCCGAAAATCGAAAAGGGAGATTATCTGTGCCTCCAACTCCCTGACCCATTACTTCATATGAAGTTCTCATGGACATTCCAGCTTTGGAATTGATTACAGCTAACTGTCCTTGCACTTCATTGACTACTCTAAATGATCTCAAAAAACGTCCATGCTCCGCTTTATGGAACGGGTGACAATGAGGCACATCCCATTTGTATATCTTATATGCATTCAGAGTTTCATCCAACTTCAAAAAAATACCAGCTGTACAACCAATCCTTTCCTCGGCTTTTTCTTTAACTTTCTCAAATTCAACAACAACCGGACTATCTGATGTTGGTTTGTTCTTCGGATCAAGCAAACTTCCTTTCTTGTAACCTTGTTTGTTACAAACATAGCGTAGATAATGTACTTTATCGGATGGCTTATTCTGTGAATTCTTTTTTGATTTCAACATAGTCCGAATTGAAAACCCATTATTAAATGCATAATCACCATAAAACTTTTCAACCTCTTCAATAGAATTAAAAACAAGAGACTCCCAATATTCTTTTTTATCAACACATGTTTCAGAGCTATCAACAACAGCCAATGGCCCAAAGCTATCAACAACAGCCAATGGCTCAGAGGAAACAACAACAGGCAATGGGCCAATTTCAGATGAACTAGACATCAAATCCATTGACAACAGCAACAATCCCTGTAAAAAAAGATAATTTAAAAGTAAGATATCAACTGAAACAACAAGAAAAGTAACATCCATACAGTAGTATACCTAAAATACGATTTACATAGCCAATCGTTGTTCTTGAAACCATTTCACAATATTAATGGTTTCACTGTATAACTTATGGAAACCATTTAAAAATGATAATGGTTGCATATAATTTAAAACCACTCAATTATAAGGATAAAGGTTTCACCTTGACTTCTTAATCCTGTAGTTGGAGAGTTTTTCTTGGAGTTACTCACTAGTGCAGTGCTGAAAATCAAACACTCGATTGCCCACCAATTATGTGATCAATAGTCTGTTATAACAAAATTGTCAATTATACACCAAAATTCAGAATAGTGGTTGTCAGTACTACCAGTCAATAACAAAGGAATGAGTACAACTATGACACAATCATGATTTATTAGTATCAAGCAGAATTAAACCAAAGTATAATGAAAAAGAACTAAACCATCAACATTATACATACAAGCTGCTTGTAACCAATTTATTAGTCTCAAGCAGAATTTTAGTTTCAATCAGAATTTTAGTTTGTGTATGTATGAAGAAATTTAGTTTGTAGAATTAGCTGAGATACGGATAGATGTCTTCTTAGCTCTTCATTCTTCACTTGTGTACAGGATTTGTATAAATTTTTGTAAAATATTTGATTCGATTATTAAAGTTGTTGTAAACGTGGCATTCCCTAAATGAGCTAATTTGCTTACTCCTGAAAATCCCTTTATGATAATGTTCCTGTCTTTGCACTTCCCCTTTTCCTAAAAGTCATCATTAAGATTGGAATAAATCATTTCTAGCTCACTCTCAGAATTCTACATCAGGTTTGGTTCCTACTAGATCTTTGATACTAGTAACAGACCAAAATTCTGTTTCTTCACCAAATTATTAGCTTATGGTAACCATGGATTTCCTCCTTTTACCGAACCATTAATCTGTGCCGTATAATATAAGCCTCTTATTCAAGCATCTATTTTTTTTTTGCTACATTCACTAAATGAGACTTCAAAATACTGTGAGGAAGGAAAAGTAACTTCAGGTACAGAATGGATACAAAACCATCGTTAGTTTTCATCCGGCTAGTAAATAGCATCAATTGTGCATATAACATACCTAAATTCAAGTATCATTAGAACTGAAGTATAAAACAACATCCTAGAAGACTTGATAAAATTCATTAGCCAAGAACGTTGTTCGTCCTCGTCCGGTTAATATGTTCAATTGACTTGACACAGTTAGTATATGTTACTGTTAGTGAAAGTAATTCATGATTCTTATGCTTAACACCTCAAATTTTCTTTATCAAAATGTTCCTGCATCATAGCTTCATATTGTCCTGAATCTACTTAATCATTCAAGCTTCCAAACTAAAGCAAAGAAGGATTTAAAACAACACATTCATACATTGTTGCTTCAATTAACAAATTGTCCATCTTATGGCAAATAAAAAAGATAACTACAATTTGTCTCTTTCTAATTTAAAGCCTTTAATGCCATTTCATTTTAACACAACATTTTTCTTTTCACGCGGTGAAAATGGGTACAACACTTCAACTTATTTATGTTAAGCCTTAACATTTGCCTCAAAAAAACAAGCCTTAATGTTTCAAAACATCTGGTGATGAAGTTAAACTCAAATATGTGGTGATGACACATATCTGTTACTCAAGGCAATCACATCAGAAAAAATAAAGAAACTCATTGAAACCATAAGAAGGCTAATTTGGTTTCAATACACTAAAAGTGTATAGTTATACTTTTTCAAAATAACCAATTATCAGCAAAAGTTACTAATCAACACTTTTTCAAAACAACCAATTATCAGAAAAAGTTACTAATCAACACTTTTTCAAAACAACCAAACTAAACAAAACAATTTTAGCATATGATTTCCCCTAAATCCAATTCTAGGTTAACACATATGTAGTTTGAGCAGCAATTAATATCCATGAACCAAAATCAGTAATTGGTTCATGCAAATCAGTAAAATCAGTATAATATAGATGAAAATCAAATAAATCAGTAAAAATAAAGCTCATGAACCAACCTCCCAATATAATGTGATGACTGAGTTCTGAGTTCTGACTGTGTTATCATCCACCAATGATTATGATTCCGATGATGATGCTTTCGCCAAATGAAGCAATCGGTGGCAGTGAAGATGATCTCGGCGACGGAGATCGACGGAGAACGACGATGATGATTGCTTAGCTCCTGTGAAGAAATCCGTTATCTCGTTTGACGGAATCCGTTAGCTCCTGGCCATGTCTGAGATCATTACACGTGTAGCTGAATCTGAAGGCTGGGGTTTATTTTCTCAAGCAGTCCGTGATTATAACACGTGTCAGGCGCATCTGATGGCTCTGGTTTACTTATGCAGCGTGCATAAGTATAAGGCTTATGCATAATATCCCTTGCCGTCAGGGAGCATACATTTCACGCACGCAAGTCTTTCTTCCTTACTCGGTCTCTCGTTCTCACCGGCCGGAGTCGATTCCGGCGGTGACACGGTGGCCCGTGGTGGTTCAGTGGTGGTGTTTGGCGAGATACAATCGCGGTGGTGCTCCGGTAATGGTTCAAATTCGACCGCGGCGAAATCTTGCTTTTGCTTCCATTCTCTCTTCGATCGGCTCTGTATGTTGTATGGTGATTTTGTGGTGATGATTGGATGGTGGTTTATGTTGTGAAGATTATGAAGGTTGATGATTTATGATAGTGATAGTTATTGTTGTTGGGTGATGATGTTTGTGAAGTGGTGGTTTAAGGTAATGATATTGGAAGAAGAAGATGATTGTGTAGTAGAGATGATGATGTGTTGTTATTAAGGTTATGGTGTTGGTGATGTTAGAGTTAATAGTGGTTAGGGGATTGTTAATGGTGGATTGGATTGGTGGTGATGATTATGTGTGGTATTGATGAATTTGTATTTTTGGTTTTGATATTGAAAGTTTAGAGATGGTGGTTAATGGTAATGGTTATGGTGGATGGAAGTGATGGTTGTGATTATGTGATGATGGGGGTTGATGTTGGTAGAGATGGAGGTTTATTGAAAGTGGTATAGTGTTTATTGAAAAAGAATGGTTAAGGTTGTAGTTGATGATGGAAGTTTATGGTGATAGTGGTTGGAAGATGATTATTGGTGTGTTAGTAAGAAGAAGATGGTGGTGGTGGGTTATGTGATGGTTTAGATGGTGGAAGGAAGGAGAAGACCACTGTGTACGTGTTGTTGTTGTTGTTGCTTTCTTCTCCTTTTTTTTTTTCTAAGCTTTTTGGTCTATGAGTGATGGAATATCATGTGTGTGTCCTCATCACAATGCAATAGTGTATATGAGATTAGAATTATAATTAGAATTAAGTTTTGAAATCAATGTTGATTGATTAATTTTGGAAGGAGATTATGTGAATTGAGTGTGGTTTATGAGTGAATGAGGATCTTTCTATTTGAGTTTGATTTGCCTTTAATATGAGATTATTTCTATTTTGTGCTTGTTGACTTTTGTTTCTTAAGCACTAAGTTAATTTATTTAAATTTAAAAACTAATAAAAAATGAACATTACAATTAAATATTTTTTTGTGATTTTTTGAATAAAGATGAAAATAGAGTTAGAAACAAAATAATAAATTAAAAATTGCCAAAAGATAATAAAAGTGAGGTTCGAACCCATGACATTGCGCTCATAACTCTTTGAATTCTCTCTTCACAACCAAATGGGCTAATTCACATATTCAAAAGAAAATGCGACAAAAGTCAATATGATAATAAAAAGTGCGGGCAAAATTTAGGGTACGACAATCAGTATAAGTCAACTCTGTGATCAAGGACTTAAGGTTCATTTTACAAAGAATGAATGCCTTGTAACCTCTAACAAAGGAGAGCTGCTGGTGAAAGGAGAAAGGTCAAAAGACAATTGCTACTTATGGATTCCTCCAGAAACAGCTCATTCCACTACATGCCATGTTAGTCAAACAGATGAAGCAAACCTATGGCACCAAAAACTTGGGCATCTGCACTTGAGAGGAATGATAAAACTCATCTCCAAAGAAGCTATCAGAGGTCTACCAAAGCTTACCACTGAAGAAAAGAATATCTGTGGAGAATGTCAGATAGGCAAGCAGATCCAGATGTCACACCCAAGGTTGCCACATCAGGGAACATCTAGAGTTTTAGAACTCCTCCACATGGACTTGACATGCAAGTTGAAAGTCTTGGTGGAAGAAGATATGCCTTTGTTGTTGTGAATGATTTTTCAAGATACACTTGGATAAGCTTCCTCAAAGAAAAATCAGACACATTTGAAGAGTTCAAGGATCTGTGTATTAGACTTCAAAGGGAGAAAGATAGCTCAATCATCAGAATTAGGAGTGATCATGGCAAGGAATTTCAAAACTCAAGATTTGCTGAGTTCTGCTCAACTGAAGGGATAACATATGAGTTCTCCTCTCCAATCACACCACAACAGCATGGGGTTGTTGAAAGGAAGAACAGAACCATACAAGAAGCAGCAAGGGTCATGCTACATGCAACGAAACTACCTTACTACTTCTGGGCAGAGGCAATGAACACAGCATGCTATGTTCATAATCATGTTACATTAAGAGCAGGCACCTCTACCACTCTGTATGAGATATGGAAAGGAAGAAAACCCAGTGTCAAATACTTCCATGTCTTTGGAAGCAAATGTTACATCTTGGCTGACAGAGAACAAAGAAGGAAGCTAGACCCAAAGAGTGATGAAGGAATCTTTCTTGGCTACTCAACAAACAGCAGAGCCTACAGAGTCTTTAACAACAGGACCAAAACAATGATGGAATCAATCAATGTTGTTATCAATGACTGTCCTGAAGAGAAAGTGCATGATGTGGTACCAGATGTGCTCCCATCAAAACCCCTACCTGAAGACTCTGAAGTTGAAGAAAGTTCTGAGAAAGCAGATGAAGAGCCAGATCAAGGTCAGACAAGCAAGGGTCCTTCCATCAGAGTTCAGAAGAATCCTCCTAAAGAACTCATCATAGGAAATCCTGAATTACCAGTCATGACTAGGTCAAGGTGTTGGAGTAAGCCCTAAGAGCCAATCTATTTTCATAGTATTTGCTTTAGGAGTTTGAATATAAATATGGCATTTCTTTATTATGTTTGTAAGGTTGCAAAATAATGAAGTCCCTAGAATAGAAAGTCCGTTTAATATTAAGTGTGACTTAATCATGAGATTACGTTAAACAAAAAGGACGCTATTCTTAAAGTATCCATAGTCGAGCTTTAAGGTGAAAAGGGATAACCTTAAAGCATAAAGACTATTATGAAGATAGACTGATGATCGCATCTCATGGATCATGGGATAAAGAGTTATCAAGTCTTGACATAGGTATAAGAAATATTAGGAGTAATATTTATACCGGATTGATCCGCTATGAGAGTACTACATGCAAAGTTATGCAAAGTGTCATAAGTTACTCTCATGGTGATAATGGTGTAAACCGCCCTTAGACCTGAAACCACTTTGTACCCTAGATGTGGAGTCAAGTGCTTTGTTGCTGATCTAACGTTGTCCGTAACAGGATGACCATAAAGGCAGTTGATGGGTACTTCACAAAGCATGCTGAGGGACAGTAGTGACCTAAATGGAATTTGCCAATCCTGCATAACAGGATAAATGTCATGGGCCCAATATTGAACTGGACAAAGATGACACCAAGTATGCTTTGTGTTTAATATAGACATAAAGGGCAAAGGGGTAATTATACACGCATATATTATCACTAAGGTTATGTTATGATCACATGTTAATTTCTCATAACTTGGGTAGCAATGATGTGTTGCTAGATACCGCTCATTGTTTATTATATTAAATAAAGGATTTAATATAATTGCCAACGTTATGGAAACCTACAAGGGTCACACACATAAGGACAATCTAATATTGAGATAAAAAGGGAACACCGTAAGGTACGGTGTATGTGCAATGTGATAAGGGTATCACGGTAATTTAAATGAGCAAGAACACCATAGGTTATGGTGGGAGGGTGTGCACATGAGTAATATTACTCATGGGGGGTGCGCGCCCTAGTTCCTTGTTTCTTATTGGGCTTTTCCCAATAAGAGATATCTTTGTGCCCAAGACAAGAGTTGTCTTAATGCACAAGACAAGAAATATCTATAAATAGAGACCACTTGTCATTGCTCAAAACACACCAAAAAGCACAAGAATATTTTAGAATTGGTATTCCAAAATAATTCTCTCTCTCTTTCTCAATATTCTTGCATAGCCTTCAAACATAAAGGGCTAGCACTCTATTGAAGGTGATTGTTCGTGTGGACTAGCTAGAGGCGTTGTTCTTCGTCATCAACGCTCGTGATCAGTCCGGTTCGTGATTAAAGTGTTGATCAGCCACTGTTCGTGAAAGAAAAGAAAAGGATATTCAACAAGAGGTAAAATCCTAAACACAAACTCATGCTCATTCGTAAGGATCATTAAAGGGAAATTTTATATTCCGCTGCTTTACTATTATTGTATCAATTTTCCTTCACAAGGGAGGTAATCTCTAATGCTTGCTTTGTATCCACCATAGAACCAAAGAATGTTAATGAAGCCTTGACAGATGAATGTTGGATTAATGCAATGCAAGAAGAGTTGAACGAGTTCAAGAGGAATGAGGTGTGGGACTTAGTTCCAAGACTTGATGGGGTAAACATCATAGGCACCAGGTGGGTGTATAGGAACAAGTGTGATGAAAGTGGTGTTGTCACAAGGAACAAGGCTAGGCTTGTAGCACAAGGATACTCTCAGATTGAAGGAGTAGACTTTGATGAAACCTTTGCACCAGTAGCTCGTCTTGAGTCTATAAGGTTACTTCTAGGAGTGGCATGTATTTTGAAGTTCAAGCTTTTTCAAATGGATGTGAAGAGTGCTTTCCTCAATGGGTACTTAAATGAAGAAGTCTATGTAGCACAGCCAAAGGGATTTGTTGATCCTAATCTACTAGATCATGTCTACAGATTGAAGAAAGCTTTGTATGTATTGAAGCAAGCTCCTAGGGCTTGGTATGAAAGGCTAACCAAGTTTCTTCTACAGCAAGGGTATAGAAAAGGTGAAACTGACAAGACCTTGTTTATGAGACAAGAAAAAGGGAAGCTCATGATAGCACAAATCTATGTAGATGATATTGTGTTTGGTGCCATGACAGATGCTTTGGTGAAACAATTTGTACATCAAATGCAATCTGAATTTGAGATGAGCCTTGTAGGTGAATTAACCTATTTTCTTGGTCTGCAAGTAAAGCAAATGGTGGACACAATATTCATCTCTCAAAGCAAATATGCCAAGAATATTGTGAAGAAGTTTGGAATGGAGAGTGCAACACACAAGAGAACTCCTGCAACAACTCATATCAAACTCACCAAAGATGAGAAGGGTGTCAGTGTTGATCAAAGTCTTTACAGAAGCATCATTGACAGTCTACTTTATCTCACAGCAAGTAGGCCTGATATCTCCTTTGCAGTTGGTGTATGTGCTAGATACCAAGCTGAGCCTAAGATGAGTCATCTCACACAAGTCAAGAGAATTCTGAAGTATGTGAATGGCACAAGTGACTATGGTATTATGTACTCTCATGGTGAAGACTCAAGGTTGATAGGATATTGTGATGTTGACTGGGCAGGCAGTGCAGATGATAGGAAGAGTACCTTAGGTGGATGTTTCTTTCTGGGCATCAACCTAATCTCATGGTTCAGCAAGAAGCAAAATTGTGTAGCTCTTTCAACAGGTGAAGCTGAGTACATTGCAGCAGGAAGCAGTTGTTCCCAATTACTTTCGATGAAGCAGATGATGAGTGAGTACAATGTGGAGCAAGATGTGCTCACATTATACTGTGACAATATGAGTGCTATAAATATTTCAAAGAATCCTATTCAACATAGTAGGACTAAGCACATTGATATTTGTCACCATTTTATTAGGGATCTAGTGGAAGACAAGGTTGTGACCTTAGAACATGTAGCCACAGACAATCAACTGGCTGACATTTTCACAAAGGCTTTGGATGCAAGTAAGTTTGAGACATTAAGAGGCAAACTTGGTATTTGCCTTCTTGATGATCAATAGCAACTTTTGCTATTGAAGCGTGCAACGGATACCTGCCTATTACCTCTGTTTGTTTATGCACGCTATCCAAAGGCAGTCATCACAAGTTTTTCTCAATTTCATACATCATGACTATTCCACCTTTCATACTGTGATGAAGAATTATGTAGAAGATCCAGATGTAGAGCTCAATGTGGTCCACATTGGAGCCTCTGATAAGAAGCGAAGAATCCTATCCAGAGCTGAAGGTTACAAATAATGCTATCTGCAAGAGCATTTGGTATATCTGGTATAGGGGAGTAGAATATGTGCCAGGAAACTCAAAAGCATTGGCATAGATCATAATCATAGAAATATGGATGATCTTTATGCTTAGGATCACAGTCATAGAAATATGGGTGATTTCTAGTCACAGTCATAGCAATATGAGTGACTTAGTTAGTTACAGTCATAGAAATATGGGTAACTTGTACATGCTTAACTATAAATGCACATATAGCAACCATGGAAATTGAAGACTACAAGGCTATGGATTGCTAGACAATATGGATTATGTGAAGACAAATACTGAAGAAATTGAAGACTACTGAAGCATCTCTTTCTGAAGACCTTAATTATGTGTGGTGCTTAGAACAATTACTAGGCCCCAGTATTCTTTTTGATTACTCTTTCTGATCTTAACTTTTTGTCAATATTATGGCTAAAAAGGGGGAGAAAAGATAAGTAGTATATCCAGGGGGAGTAAGACATAAGGTAGTGCAATATGTTTACTCTGGTACATGATGTGATACCAGATGTGTGCACATCATTGAAAACAAAATGTGCTCGTATTCTGCACAACTCTTGAAGACTTTGAAGAGATCAGACGAATAAAGACTGATCATTTGAAGACTGCTGAAGATCGTGCTTGAATTTTGGAGGAGTAAAGTATTCTACTGAAGCTATCAAAGACACTTCCCCTCTTTACTGTGTGCATGATTCATCACCATGCTTGTATGTTGGGAGTTTTATTCTCTCAGAAGATATGAGGCAAGATTCCGCTGCAGCATGCCTCTGATGTTCTAATGATTCTCTCCAAAGTTTAGTTGGCTGATTCCAAAGGTTATTTTAGGCAAAAATTGCCAAAGGGGGAGATTGTTAGTGTTTTCAACCTGTAAGGTTGATTACATTTAGGGTTGGCTTCATTTGTTAAAATAAGCCTTTGGTCCAGATGTGGTGACTGATGTGCACACATATGGTACCTGAACTGAATGCCCTAAAATAACGCGCTTTCATTATTTGCGTGTGATCTTTTGAAAATGATTTGTTTTGAAACAAACACATCCACGCTAGCTTGCGCGCCAAGGAACGAGCTGAAAGATTGAAAAAGATTCAGAAAAGATTAAAAAGGCCGGTTTGTTACTAGAAGATTTAAAAAGATTTAAAACAAACATATCTTTGTAAAAGATTGAGTTTGTTTCTAGAAGAATACAATGGCTAGCTATCAGAATCTCGTTCTATATAAAGGAAGACTAAAGACTTGTTTTGCTCACTGAATTTAGAATTATATTTTCTAGTCTTTAGATATTCAGTCTTTGTCCCTTTGTTTTTTGTTTCCATTGAGACTTGAACTAGGGTTGTATTTAGCTCTTAAGCTTTTAAGCACAAAGCTGTTCCTTTTCTTGGTTCTAGTTTGAAACAAGAATTGGACTTTGAATCACTCAAAGCTTTGAAGCACGAGTTGGTTCTTTAGGTTAGGAGTGCGTCTCCATCATTGAGTTTGTTATTTAAATCATTGTGGGTTGCAAGGTAGGTTATTGGAAGTGACCAGAGGTTGTCATATCTAGGGAGGACCTATGTAGAATTAGCACGGGTAGTGTCTAAGTGATAAGTTGTAAACTGGGATTGTTTAGCTTTGAATTGGAACTATTATAGTGGATTCATTCCTGGATTGGTATCCCCCAGACGTAAGTGAGTTGCACTGAACTGGGTTAACAAACTCATTGTGTTTTTTATCTTCTGCACTTTATTTTCCTTGTTCATCAAGTTATCGCATGTTTATGATGATGGCACATTAGGCAACACATCGTATACCTAAACCCTAACGTGCTCCACATCACGCAGCACATCTGTGACTTGCTACCGGAATTTCAGTAAGAGAGATTCACACACACAAAAGTTATACTGGTTCACCCAAATCCTGGGCTAGTCCAGTCCCCACGCCTGTGAGTTTTCCGCTATGATCTTTGAGATACTACTGATCTCAAATACAAATCTTCTTTGATCTAAACCAAGATCAAAAACCTTAAGCCCTACAAGCTTAAAACTACCCCAGCCATACAAACTAGTAAGGGTGTCACTCAATCAATAGAACACGAAGCTTACAAATAAACTCAACCAAGTTGAGAAGCTTAGAAAATTACACTTAGTACACTCTATAATATTTGATCCAAGAGTTGATAAGGAGCTGGAGTGTGAGTGGTTAAATGAAGAAACAAAGATACAATCACTTAAAAGTGGATGTTGTTGAAAAGTGGTCTCTTGAGATATTTACTTTTAGAAACTCAAAGGCTAGTTTGAGAAGCAAATAAAAACACTCAGTAACTCAGAAGTATTGTTGAGAATGAAGATCTTGAGTGTGAGTGATGAAAGAAGAGTTTTGTGACTTGTAGACAAAAACAAGTGTTTTATAATTTATAGCTTCAACTCTTACTCTTCAAAGTTAACTAAGTGCTCTATTTATAGCTGAGGATTGTCTTGTGTTGCTTGGTCACGAAGTATATCCGTTTGTATCAGAAATTAGCTGTTAAACACCTTTAAAATGACAGCTCATTAAAGTTGTTGAAGAAAAGTAAATCTGTCAGATTGTTCTCAGAATGATCTCCAGGATGTTCTTCAACTTCAATAACAAAGGATTGTGTATGATAAGCTTGTAATGAGCTGTAAATGATTCTTCTTTGCTTTTTCTACAAGGAAAGCCGTTTGCAACGGATATATGCTTGAAACTTTTTCAATAAGATGACAGCTCATGAAATTCAAAAGTTGCTGAGCTTGTGAGAAACATTCTCAGAATGTTCTTGGATCTGAGCCTTTGTCTTTGATTCTCAAAGGAGCGTGGTAAATAAGCTAGCCGTGAGCTGTAGATGATTTTTTTAATCTTGTTCAACAAGGAAAATCGTTGTTGTCCTTTTAGGCACGTGAAACACAACTGTCCAGAGATTTGAATATTAAAGTGATGAAGAACCTCTCTCTTACAAACGTTTTGAGAACGTTCTCCAATCTGGGCAGAGGATGAACTTGTTCTTCAAGTAAAAATGATCATTCACGTGAGATGCCAGTTGCAGATGATCAGTAGTGAAGCTTCTTTGTCCTTTAAACACTATTCACTTGTACTTTTGTGAGGACAAAAGTCTTTGGAGAGAGAAGGTTACATAGGAGAATGTTACATTAAATATTTTCATAAAGTACATGCCTACTCCTAGTTCCAAAACTGTTGTACTGATCTTATTGGACTATGACAGATATGTCTAACACAAAATAGATAGCTTTTGATCTTTGTCTTTGAATTAAATCCATGTGCACATGCTTGATCCTTAACATAAGCCAAGGAGGAAAGCCCAACTTTCACTCATAAATTCCTTGCTTTAATTGACATTGATATTGTTGAGATTCTGAGAGTAAATTCCAAGGAAAAATGATTCTTTGTCTTGTACATAGTTCACTTAGAGAAATAAGTGTTTTTGCGTTGAAGCTTGTTCTTGGTGAGAGTGAAGCATGAACGGGAGAATGTTCTCAGAACATTCTTGAAACAATATTCAAGATTTTCTCAAGGAGTGAGACATTTGATCTTGATCAATCAACTTTGAAATCTTGTTGCACACATTGTTACTTGTTCATTGAGTATCTTTAAGATTCTTTAGTGGAGAATGATTGAAACTTGTATCCTTTTGCATAAGCTTATTTGAAAACTCATGGAAAATCATTCTCAAACTTTCTCCTCTTGATAAGCTTTGGTAGGATGATACTTTAAGTAGTGATGACAGGAATTTCTACGTCATTTTTAGTATTATTATTAGTAGTAAAATGACCAAGACAGGCCCAAATACGAAGGAAAACCTACAAAAGCAAGAAAAAGCATCAAGACAGAGTCCAGGATGCAAAAAGACAAGAAAAAGCCCAAAAAGTGAAGAAAATCAGCATTCCATCGCAGCACGATGGCTCCCATCGTTCCACGATGGGAGCTGCTTGTTCGCCAAGAAATCAGAAGCAATAAATCTGAAGAAAATCTTCCATCGCAGTAGGATGTGTGCTATCGCAGCACGATGGAGTAACTTGGCGCCCAAGCTGATGAAATGCACAGGATCAGTTATAATTCTGAACTGAATCTTCACATCGCAGTACGATGGCCTTATCGTACTGCGATGACCTTGCTGAGGCCAATTACGAAAACTATAAATAGAGCCTCCCATTCATTGTTTTATTCTTTCAGAAATAGTAGAACATTCTCTACTATAAGGAGAGGTTCAGAGGAGCTCTATTGGGCATAGTTTTCTCCCCTTACGGGAAAACTAACTTAGCAAGGTATGATTTCTTTAGGCTTTTGTATTTAGGTTATAATTTCTTGTAATTTAAATATGTAGTCTTTATTATTATGCCTTAGGTTGTGGTGGAGAAGATGAACTCCCCTATGAATATTTGGAGTCTGTGATTGAGTCTAAGTTATAATAAATGATATTTAGTAATTATGTTTGTTATTTACTTTCGTGCACTTTAATAACGTATTCTCGTAATCTGGCCGGATAAGCGGGAGCGCCCATAAAATTGATATCAGTTTTTGACTTGGTATTAGTCCGGAACTCGTAGTAAATAATGCTAGGTGTATAGAGACGGTAACGTCCTGAACTAGTCGTGAACTGAGCGGTTAGAGGAGGAATCATGCACTAGGTGTGATCTGAGCACTTAGAAGATGAACAGCCCGATACTAGGACCTAGAGGTTAATTGGTGAAGGTCATAATGCATGTTTATAAACAACTCACTTAGTAATTAAGGTATGTGACACATCGAGGTTAGGCTCTCGTAGGTACCTTAGTTGTTAATGTAGGGAAACTTTAATAGACATAGTGTAATAGTAAGGTATTACTACAACAAGGACAATTCACCGCCGAACATAATCTTAGTAACTATGTTATACACCGGTCATGCCAAATATGAAGAAGGGAGGGAATCCAACCACCATACCTAGCCTCTATATTTCTTGAATCTATTATTTATACATTCTGCAATTTATATTTCTGCAAAGCATTACACTATTTTTATAAAGACCTTTTCAAAAACCAAAGCGAATGCAAATTATCACAATCTTAAATAACGCTAGTAAAGCTGCGGCACGATCCCTGTGGATACGAACTCATTCTAGACACCTAGAGTGTGAATTATTACTCGACGGCAGACTGGTGCACTTGCCAGACCGTAGTCAAGTAGGTTTTGAAGATCCTCAATGAATGCATCATTCCCATTGATGTTAGCTGTAGTAGTAAATCTACAAAGCATGTAACACAAAACTCAATGTGAGTTTTGTCTCATAACATCAAAACATATTCTTTTTGTAGCATGTGATGCAGGTTTTTCCATCTTGATTCTTCAACTACGATCATCAAATTCTTCCTTGAACATTCAATACTTGTTGTGAACCTTGTGATGATGTGGAGGACTATTAACCATGAAGCTCACTCTCTTGCTTGAATCTTCAATGAATCTCTTTATGATTCAAACAACATCCTTTAAATATGTTCATGAAGCTTGTGATACTACTGTTATGATCATAAGATATTACTCCAATTCTTTCATTGTTTGAGTATATAAATTGCACTTGTTGATGTGAGTGACCTCTAGCTTGTCCAATTTTGTCATTATCTAGCAATCAACAAAAAACTCAAGTGCAAACATCAGTAGATCATCATTCATAAAACTTAACATTTATTCCATAAGGTTTGTTGTCATTAAAACATTCATCAAAACGGTTTTGACCTCAACATTCGTAAGCGTGGAATTTAGGCACTTAGGCAACAAATTTTTAGGCAGCGGCTAAGAAGCCATTGCTATAAGGAGTCAAAGACAACACTTCTTTACCGATTACCGTGTTTATATACTTTGTTTCCCGCACTGGTAAAATCGTAGCCTATTTATTTTAGGCCACGATTTTATACGTGTTGAAGAAACTAAATCGTTGCGTTTACATATCATATAGGCAGCACGTATAAACCGTAGACTAAACTAATTTTAGTGACAGCTTTTTTATCTATTTTAAGCCACGTTTGTAAAACCATTGCTTATAAATTTACAAAACAAAGTCACACATTCCCATTCCCGAAATTCAATTGGGCGCTAAATTCTCCCTCTTTTTTTATATCAGATTCCCTCTTCTTTTTTTCTTCTTTTGTCTAGAGATTCTCTCTTTTCTTATTAGGAAAAAAATAATAATAAACATAAACCCAAACAAAAAATACACAGTAAAAAAAAAGGACACTTCTTTCTCTTCAAACAAAAACAGAGACACACAAACAATGGAGACAAAATCTCAACCAAGCTTCTTTCTTTATCGGGTGAACTAAGCTTCTTCCATCAATTTCTTCGTCTTCTTACATCATTACTGACTACGATCTGGCAACTGAACCAATCAGTCGTCGAGTAATAATTCACACTCTACTGAGTAGAATGAGTTCGTATCCACATGGATCGTGCCAAAGTAACTAGTTTCGTTTAGGAATTTGTATAGATTGCTCTCGCTTTATAAGTTTGGAGAGTTTTTTGATTCAAGAAACAGAGAAGATACAATATAAAAGAGATAAGTTTGAAGAAAAGGTTAAGTAGATCGAAGTCCTCCCTTCATTCCTGCTTGTATAATCAGTGTAATAACAATACTGATCCTAACTACTGTCCGACATATTAATTTATATCTTTTATGGTAACAATCTAAGATTATCCTAATACGTAGTAAGTTCCTCTAAACATCTTAGCTAAAATACCCTACGAGAGCTTACGTCGTAGTTGTCACATACCTAGCTACAGTGCGAGTAAACATACATGCATGCATTACGTTCGATTAATCCTTTATGGCCTCCAACATATAATGTCCTAGTTGAATGGCACTATAATTTATTAGTTCGGTAAAAAGCAGTCAGATTCGTAACTAAATACTATTCCAATGATCGTCCTCTCAAGGCTCAGCTAAAGGTTGAGTTCACGTATGTTAAAGCATAAATATATAGAAAACAACGTTAAATCGTAAAACATTATTAACTCATCGACCGATTACATATTTTTACCAAGCATTCGTTCGGAGAGTTCATCTTCTCCACCTAACCTAAAGGAGTTTAGCTACTGACTGCATTATGGCAAGTGCATCAGTCTGTCGTGGAGTAATAAATTCACACTCTAGGTGTCTAGAATGACTTCGTATCCACAGGGATCGTGCTAAAGTATCGTTAGCGTTATTTAAGCTCGTTGATTTGCATTCGCTTTGGGGTTTTTGAAAAAGGTTTTATAAAAAAAAGCGGAATGCTTGCAGAAAATACAAAGATAAATGATTCAGAAACATAGAGGATAGGTGTGGTGGTTGGACTCTCTTCCTTCTTCATATTTGGCATAATCGGTGTATAACATAGTGTTTCAGATTATTATTCGGCGGTGAGTTTATTCTTGTTATGGTAATACCTTACTATTACCCTATGTATATGAAGTTTCCCTACGTTAATAATTAAGGTACCTACGAGAGCCTAATCTCGATGTGTCACATACCCTAATTACTAAGTGAGTTATTCATTATACATGCATTATATCCTTCATCCATCCAATGCCTCTAGGTCCTAGTTTCGGGCTATTCAGCTTCTAAGTGCTCAGTTCACGCCTAGTTCCTGATTCCTCCTCTAATTGCTCAGTTCACAACTAGTTCAGGATGTTACCGTCTCCATTCACCTAACATATTTACTACTAGTTCCAGACAAATATTAAAGCTCACTTCAATATAAATACTAAATCTAACCCTAACATTTATTCTGTGGGCGCTCCCGCTTATTCGGCCAGATTACGAGAATGCGTTGTTAAAGTGCAAGAAAGTAAATAACAAACATAATACTGAAATACGATTTATTATATCTTTGACTCAATTACAGACTCCAAATATTCATAGGGGAGTTCATCTTCTCCACCACAACCTAAGGCATCTATTACAAAAGACTAAACATTTAAATTACAAGAATAATCTAAACATAAAAGCCTAAACAAAACATACCTTGCTGAGATAACTTTCCAGTAATGGGAGAAAGCTATGCCCTTAGAGCTCCTCTGAACACCTCTAGTATAGTAAAGAATGTTCTACTATTTCTGAATGAAAAATAATGAGGAATTTCAGCTCTATTTATACTTTTCGTATTGGGCCTCAGCAAGCCATCGTGCTACAATGGGTCCATCGTGGCACAATGGGAAGATTCAGTTCAGAATTATAACTAATCTTGTGCGTTTCATCAGCTTGGTCGCCAAGTTAGGTCATCGTACCACGATGAGGGCCATCGTAGCACGATGAACAGATTTCCTTCAGATTTAATTCTTCTGTTTCCTTGGCTAACAAGCAGCTTCCATCATGGCACGATGGAAGCCATCGTGCTACGATGAACATCACATTTTTGGCTTTTTCTTGTCTTTTTGTATTATTTGCTTTGTCTTGATGCTTTTCTTCGATTCTGTAGGTTATTCTTCGTATTTGGGCCTGTCTTGGTCAATTTATTACTAATACTAATACTAAAAATACCGTAGAAATTCCTGTCATCACAACCCCAAACTTAAGCTGTTGCTTGTCCTCAAATAACATGTTGTCTGACAAGATCGTTAGCGAGTTAAGAGATAAATAAAGATGATAGGAATTTCACAACCTTGCATGTTATTTCAGTAAAGGTACCGCTGATTCTTACCGCAGCGTTTCATGCTCAGTTCTGCTAGGTTCAGGAGACGTTGATAGTAGCGAGTTGGACAAATGTCTGCAAGAGTCCGTGTTCAACCTTTTCTCTCTCTCACATTTTCGCTTGAAATTGAAAGGGTAACTCTCAATCATCGTACAACCTGCCATTTTACCATATGCTTGCAAGAATTCTAAGCAACCAGACAAAATTTAATAAACATGCATTTTTAGAGGTCTTTTCAGGGTTATAACGTGGCTAGGGTCAAGTTAGGACATTTTTGGGATAAGTAGGCTAAACTTGGAGTTAAGTTCTACTTTGTTTTCCTTTTTGTGTACGCAGCCTTATTCCTTAGGGTGCCTTTTTGTGTTGGTATCAGAGATTAAGAACCGGATGTGTCTTTGTGTGATTCTTTTCTATCACTATTTTTGCCCTTTGGCTCTTTCTTTTTTTCATTCTTTTTTTTTTTGAAGGGACCTAAGTTTTTAGGGAATTTTAGATGTTTTCCCGTCTCTTTTTTTTTATTTTTTTCTTTTGTAGTGATAGTTCTCTGTATAACCACCCCAAACTTAAAATGTTGCTAGTTCAATGAGCAACCCCAAAATTTGTTGTTGCCAAGACGAGAGAACTATTACCTAACTCCAAAGAGGGTAATTTATTTGTTTTTCTGGTCTATGGGCTTATATCGTGGTTTGTCACCGAAACAAAAGGGATAATTTTTTTACGGCTCAAAGTTGGCTAGCAAAGGATATAATATAATAAAGGGTGGCTTGAAAGGCTCTGGGTTATAACAAACATTTGCCTCAATGCATATAAATTAAATTAACCAGTCAGCAGAGAATTAAAGCAAGTTCTAGAATGAAATTCTGTTCTCTGGCAGGACAGATGTCGTACACAATGTCTAGGACAATGTGTCTATAGTCCATATGTCTTAGACAACTGGTTTGACAAACGTTTATGAGGATCACGAATTATGTTGGAGTAAGCCCTAAGAGCCAATCTATTTTCATAGTATTTGCTTTAGGAGTTTGAATATAAATATGGCATTTCTTTATTATGTTTGTAAGGTTGCAAAATAATGAAGTCCCTAGAATAGAAAGTCCGTTTAATAATTAAGTGTGACTTAATCATGAGATAATATTAAACATAAGGACACTATTCTTAAAGTATCCGTAGTCGAGCTTTAAGGTAAAGGGGATAACCTTAAAGCATAAAGACTATTATGAAGATAGACTGATGATCACATCTCATGGATCATGGGATAAGGAGTTATCAAGTCTTGACGTAGGTATAAATATTAGGAGTAATATTTATACTGGATTGACCCGCTATGAGAGTACTACATGCAAAGTTATGCAAAGTGTCATAAGTTACTGTCATGGTGATAATGGTGTAGACCACCCTTAGACCTGAAACCACTTTGTACCCTAGATGGGGAGTGAAGTACTTTGTTGCTGATCTAACGTTATCCGTAACAGGATAATTATAAAGGCAGTTGAGGGACAGTAGTGACCTAGATGGAATTTGCCAATCCTGCATAACAGGATAAATGTCACGGGCCCAATATTGAACTGGACAAGGATGACATTGTGTATGCCTTGTGTTCAATATAGACATAAGGGCAAAGGGGTAATTATACACACTGATATTATCACAAGAGGTTATGTTTAGATCACATGTTAATTTCTCGTAACTTGAGTAGCAGTGATGTGTTGCTAGATACCGCTCACTGTTTATTATAATAAATAGTGATTTATTATAATTGTCAACGTTACAGAAACCTACAGGGTCACACACATAAGAACAATCTAGTGAGATTGGAACACCGTAAGGTACGGTGCACCTTGGAGAAATAAGGAAATATGATAAGGGTATTATGGTAATTAAAATGAGCATTACATCATATGGTATGATGTAGCAAGAAGGGGGTGCAAATATGTACTAGACATATTTACATGAGAATGGCACCCACTATAGCCCATTTAGTTAAAAGGGCTTTAGTGTAATTTTGCCATGGCAAGTGGTTCTATAAATAGAACCCTTGTGGTAAGGAGAAATAGACACACACTTTTGTTACTCATTCTCATGAGCCTTTGTTCTCTCCTCTCTTGAGAAACCCTAATCACCTTTCTAGAGTTTTTGTGAAAAACCCTAATCCTTATTTTGTGCCTCCTTTCTCCTAACCCTTCAAACCATTGGAGCTAGCACTCCATTGAAGGTTGTTGTTCGTGTGGACTGGCTAGAGGCGTTATACCTTTAACGCTTGTGATCAAATTCATTGGTGACTTGGTGGTGACCTTGTTCGTGACGGTTCGAGGTTCTTGTTCGTGACCTTGTTCGTGATTCGAAGTGTTCGATAGCCGTTCGTGATTTAAAGGGAGTTTTCGAATCAAAAGGTAAAACTCTAAACACAATTCATGACCATTCGTAAGGATCACAAAAGGAAAATTTTAAAATTCCGCTGCTTTTATCGTATCAATTTTCCTTCAGTGGTATCAGAGCCACTTACGAAACCATGAATTGATGTTTGTTTAAATTCATGAATTCAGTTTTAATATGATTAAAACGGTTAATAAAAGATTAAAATCGAGTAATTAAAATTTGACGGTTGTTTGTGTATAAATTGGATGATTAACATTGAAACGGCTCCGGAATCCGACACTTGTATGGTGGAGCATGCGATATGTTGATTGTCCTAAGGTTACACGAACAAGAACGGTCAATACTTACATGTGATGTAAGTTTTGTGTATGAATTGGGTAATTAACATTGAAACGGCTTCGGAATCCGACACTTGTATGGTGAAGCATGCGATATGTTAATTGTCCTAAGGTTACACAATCAAGAACGGCCATAAACTTATATATGATATAAGTAACCGCAATGCAAAATGGTGTATGTGATATACCGTTAGTAATTTCGTTAAAATTATTATGAAAGTTATTCAATTAAAGCGAGTCGTGTTCACTTGTTTCGGAATCCGACATTTGTATGGTGAAACAATGACATGTTGATCAATTGGATTGAATTTCGGTCATAAGGAATTTTGACGGCATGAAAGGGTTGCACAAATATTGTGTCATTAAAATTAGGATTTGCAAAACGTATCAAGTGTTGATGCGAAAAGTAGATGATAAATATATTTAATTTTGAAATCGTTTCAAAATTCTAGAAATATCTTTTAAAATTGTTTTAAAAGATAATATCATCAATTTTGGAATTATTTTATTCAAAAGGGTTTTGATTAAATAATTTTCCATATTTGACAAATATATTTTATTATGAAATCGTTTCAAATCTCTAGAAATATCTTTTAAAATTGTTTTAAAAGATAATATTACCAATTTTGGAAATATTTTATTCAAAAAGGTTTTGATTAAATAATTTTCCATATTTGGAGAATTGTCAAAAGATTTAATTCTACTTTAAAATAATGTTATTTATTTTAGCAAATTTTGATTCGAAATATTTAATTGTGAATTAAATATTTGAATCAAACTTACCTGATTTGATCAATCGCCGGATTTAATTAATTATGAGACTTTAATAATAATAAAGTTTGTTTGTTATTATTATATTTGATGATCGGTTATGGCCTTAGTTTATTTATTTTATTGCATTTGGTTTTTAAATACGGCCTGCGTGTCGTGCCTTATCTCTATTCTCTATATTCTCTTCTCATCCACTCCCTCGTATGTAAAACGAGTATTCTTTTATATTATTATGTAATATTATGAAGAAGAAGAACAATGGAGGTCAGCCTTGGAGATCATGCTTGGAGAAGTATAGATCGTTTTAGGTTAGATTAGGTTCTCTCATTGGCTTGGGAGAACAAATGCGCTAGGGGCCATAACTGTTTCATTTTATTTATTTATGTATGTTGATGCATGTGAGTGTCGATTTATATGATAAATAAGCCGGTGAGATCAAACTAATTAAAATCCCTCAAGAGACACATAAGAGATTAATAAAGAAGATATGGGTTCGCCCACCGCGATGTATATTTTTCTTTAATAATAAAATATGTGGATATTAAGTTTATGCTTTCCAAATTTTAGAACTCATCAAGACCAGTATCGAACAATGTAGGTTCGCCCACCGCGAAGTGCTTGTTTTACATTGGTAAGGTGCGATGGGATAATTGTAATATCCAACTTCTAAAATTAGGGTCAAACCTAACTAAACTAAATATAATAAGATTATATGAGTTTAGAAGCAAGAGTTGGGAACGATTCATAAGATGAATTAGAATAAGGAGTTATTCACCCAACTGAGATATTCGAGAATTGTATGAGATACAATTGGAAGGAGTTCCTACCTAAATAACTGAGTTTTGTGTAATCCGCCCACCGCGGACTTAGAACAAAGTGAAATATGGATCTCGACCCACTAGAAAATCTTCCAACGGGATTTTCCGAATCAAATGATGAGGGTCATTTGTTTTGAATAAAATAGTGGGAGCGTATTTAATTAAAGACCAAATTAAATATGATTTAGTCATAATATCTTACATATCTTTGTAATTAGAATTTCGAAATACAATACATATTAAGTTGTCCTTATGAAGGACAAGATTTTCAGAAAGGAGTTTCTGTATTGGTACAAATTGAGAATTGTTCTCAAATGCGAGAAAACTATAAGTTCTTGAACTATAAACTGTGGAAACCTGCTATAACTAGATAAGAAAGGGATACTTGTTAGAAGTATCAAGTTGACATCTAGACATAGAATATATCATACTAATAAATGATATAATCATTTAATCTCAAGTAAGATCTTTTGAAAGAACTTTAGAGTATGATAAATTTCTCAATGGATCAAAAAGTTGGTCATAGGATCAATCTAACAAATTATAATGGAATAGATATAGACAAAATTGTTTTGAATATCTACCGGAATTTGTTGAGTTGAATGAGAATTAATTTGCACTATCAAAGATTTGAGATATAATATAAATAAGATTTATATTCCTCTTATTTGAATAGTAGAAAATGGTTGTCGCATTCAGGATTTGTAGACTCTTGTTCCTGAATTTTGTCATTCCCCGTTGCATGAGTTTTGGTCTTTTTAGGATTCTTCTTCTTCTTTGAACCCTTGGACTTCTTCTTCTTGATTTCGTCTTCTGTTGGAGGAATCATGCTGATTGGTACAGCGTTTGTGATGGTTCCTTGTTGATCAACGCAGAAATCTGAGACCCTAGGCATTTGAGAGGATGCCTCTTCTGTTTGCGTCTTTGAATCATCTAGGTTGTTGTTCTTGGATGATTGTTGAGACATTGTTGAAGGAGGTTCTTGAGAAGAATGAGTCTCTGCTTCTTTGAGAGGGATGTCAGACAAGATGTTGAGACGTTTGGTAGTGTCACATATGGGGTCCTAGTAGCCTTTTATAGATTGATTGAGAACTTAAGGCTACCTCTTTTTACGTGCAGATGTTTAATGTTTCTTTACTCTGCACGTTACCTCTATAATGCCTATGACACGTTTTTGAGCGTGTGAATACCCAGAGGCACTCTTACACTCCCAACCAAAATCTCTTCAGCTTCTTGTCCGTTGTACAGATGGTGGGACATCTGGTGGGACATCTTGTCAATATCTTCCTTGGCAGACAAGCAAGCTATTTCTGGACCATTGTTTTGAGGTGTCCAAGTATAGCACTTATCACTTGACTTTGTCCCTTTCATCACTACCTCTTGATCATTAGCAATGGTGCATTCATCGTTGTTGAAGTGCACTTTTAGTCCTTGTTCACATAGTTGACTAATGCTAATCAAGTTTGCAGTGAGACCTTCTACTAGTAGAACATCATCTAGGCATGGAGTGTTTGGACCAGCTAGTTTTCCAATGCCAATGACTCTACCTTTGACTCCATCACCAAAAGTAACACTTCCTTTTAAGTGAGACTTTAGTTCTCTAAGGTATCTTTTATCTCCAGTCATGTGTTTTGAACACCCACTGTCAAAATACCAATTTTTATATGGAGATATTCTTGGAGAAGTATGAGCCTGTTGGGGTGTTGTTGGCTTCCATACTTTAGTCAGATCTTCCTTTCGTTCTGACTTGGTGACTTAGGCTTCTGAGGGTAGCCATGGAGATAGAAGCATTCTGAGATTAGATGCCCAGTTTTTCCACAATGTTTACATCTTTTCAGTGGTCCCTTATATTCTTTGTATTGAGGGGACACATGTTGAACATGATGTTGGGACATGTGGTCTGGCATGTGCTTCTTCTGTTGAGTTGGAGGCTGAGTCATCTGTTCAAACCTTTTCTGCTTGTGTTGAGTCAGATGATGAGTCTTTGTCACCTGTTTCTTTTGTCTAGCAAGTTGTTGAGGTTTGGATTCTGTCTTCTTATGCTTGTGCTGAGAAGGATGTTGTGACATGTGGTTTGACATCTGGTCTTGAGAGTTAATCTTTGGGGAAATTTTCTTCTCAGGAGTGTTGCTATATTTGTCATCCCCTAATCCCTTCCTGTCACTTGGGTTTCTACCTAGCTCAAGGACTTCTTCAAGCATGTCAGTTCCCTTGTTTAACATTCTCACAGATTTAGTCATCTCAGTGAGTTTTGAGTTTGACAAGGTGACTTGTTCTTTCAACACAGCTGTTGATGCTTCCAATGCCTCCTTTTCTTGTGAAAGCAAGGTGACTTGTTTTCTCAATTCAGCTGTTGATGCCTTTAGTGCTTCCTTTTCTTGAGCAACTTTCTCCATCTCCTTATCTTGTCTTCTTATAAGTTCACAAGATTGTTCTCATTTAATGGTGAGATTGTTGTATCTCTCATCCAATTCTTCTTGTAGGAGATCTTCAATACTGATGCTGCTGCTAGTTTCAAATGTTCCAGCGAAGGCTTTATTTGTTGGTTCTTCTTCCTTCTCTTCCTCAGAATCAGATAAAGTAGCTGCCATTCCCTTTTTTTGTTTCCTGAGAAAGTTTGGACATTCTGGTCTGATGTGTCCAAATCCTTCACATTCAAAACATCTTACTTCTTTGTTTTGCTCAGAAGTATCCTCCTCCTTGGTCTTGCCATGTGCCTTGATGTTGGATCTTTTGTCTGGGACATTTGGCTTATACCTGGCTTGTAGCTTACTCAAAGATTTATTGAAATTCTTTGTAAGGTAAGCTAATGCTTCTGATAGCTCATCATCAATTTGACTTTCCTCAGATTTAAAAGCCAGGTTCTTCATCTTCTTCTCTGGTTTATCATCCAGAGACATCTCAAAAGTTTGTAATGAGCCAATAAGTTCATCAACTTTCATTGTGCTCAAGTCTTGAGATTCTTCGATTGCAGTCACCTTCATGTTAAATCTCTTAGGCAGTGATCTAAGGATTTTTCTGGCTAGCTTTTCTTCAGGTATCTTCTCACCTAGGGCAAAGGTTGAATTTGCTATATCTCGTATTCTACTGTTGAACTCAGATATAGTTTCTTCATCCTCCATCCTTAAGTTCTCAAATTTTGTGGCGAGAAGTTGCAGCTTTGACATTCGAACTTTAGAGGTTCCTTCATGTGCTGTTTGAAGAATTTCCCAGGCTTGTTTGGCTTCAGTACAAGTGTTGATTAACTTGAACATGTTTTCATCAACACCATTGAATATGGCATTGAGTGCTTTAGAGTTACCACTGGCCTCAATTTCTTCTTATGGACTCTAATCTGCTACTCCTAATAGACTTGTAGAGCCATCTGCTGCTGTGATTATTGGATGATTCCACCCAGTGATAATTGCCCTCCATGCTTTTTGATCCATGGATTTGAGATAGGCAACCATTCTTGCTTTCCAATAATCATAATTTGATCCATCCAAGACTGGTGGTCTGTTGATTGATCCTCTCTTGTCCATCTTGAACAAAATATATCTCCCTGGAGCTCACCCAGCAGGTTAGGGTGCCTGCTCTGATGCCAATTGAAATTCTGTTCTCTGGCAGGACAGATGTCGTACACAATGTCTAGGACAATGTGTCTATAGTCCAGATGTCTTAGACAACTGGTTTGACAAACGTTTATGAGGATCACGAATTATTGCAGTACTGAAGTAAATAAAAGCAATAAATAACACCAGTAAATTGTTAACCCAGTTCGGCGCTAAACAGCCCTACTCTGGAGGATACCAATCCAGGAAGTGAACACTACAAATCCGAATTAATACTTAGTCTTACAACCATACCAAACACCTATTGGCATGTATGCCTTTTCTTAATCCTAGCAATCTTCTACTCAAGGGCTAACTCCCCCTGAATATGAGAACCTACCCAACTCCCTCTAATCACTAATCCCAAGTGACGCAACTTTAAACTACAAAGTTTAAAGACTTAGTTGAATGGCAACATTCAACAACAAAGCTAACAAGTATCAAAACCAATACTAAGAGCCACAAAGCTGCAAAGTATCAAAAACGATACTAAGAGCCACGAATGCTTTGCACAGTAGGCTCAAAGCTTTGGACTCACAATCTTCAGTTCTTGTGGGTTGAGTTTTAAGCTCTATGTTGAGTTCTATTTATAGGCGTGCAAATCTTCAGATCGTCTTCAGTCTTTCAGATGCACTACAATTAAGAGTTAGTTTTAAAAAAAACTTGTTTAAAAACAAACTCCAAAAGATAAAGAAATTAATCTTTATCCACAAATTAAATATGAATCCTAATCGTATCTAACACTTAATATTAATAACAAACTTTATCATTAATCCTAATCTCAGCTTGTTACTTAAAGATTCGCGCTTTATTCAAATATAAACAAACACGCGTGCTTAATGGATAAGCATTATCTTTTAAGCTGAACTGAGTTCAGATGTCCTACCCACATGTCTTGGGACATCTTGTTCGACATGTTGCATCTGCACATCTTCAATATGCACAAGTGGTTTAGACTTAATTACTTTAGCATTGGTGCTTCAGTTAAGTCACTCTGACCAAGTTGTTTTAGCCTTATGATGCAGCCAATCTCAGAAGAACTACATAGAAAATAAACAAGTGCACGATACTCTCATAGTAGATCGAAAGAAATTGGTGATACCATGGAAATATTTGCCTCAAATTCTCACATGGCTTAGGTATCTGAAGGTGCGAACACTTATCTCGCAGACACCAGCTTCATCACTCGTCTCATTGTCTCCCGAACTTTCGCACTTCGGAGCAATCGCCTTTGTTATTGTGTTTTAGAAATTAAAACTTTTTCTTAATGAAAACTAGTTAGCAGCGGATTAAGAAACACAAGACAAGTAAAGAGTAGAGAGAGAGAAGAGAGAGAGACACAGAGATTTTTATACTGGTTCCTCTCACAATCCGAGAGTACTCCAGTCCCCTTGCACTTCCAAGGGAGTTTCACAATAATCTTAAAAGATTACACTTGCTCAAGCTCACAAGCAAGAGACTTCACAAATGCTCAAGTTACAACTAACAAGAGACTTCTCAAACTTACAATAAAGAATGAAAGTTATCAGACACTTGATATACTATCAGAGGTGTTTACAAAATACAACGCAAATTACTTAAGACAATAAATGACAAATAGAATCTTGAGTGTCAAAGCTTTCAGAGTCTTAGAGTAGTTAATGAACATTAGTCATTTCCTGAGATGATTTCTTCTATTTATATTGAAGAATTGGAATGACCGTTTGCAGAGATATAGCGCCAGCTGGAATGATCGTACACTTGATAGTTGTTGATTACCTTCTATGGAAAGAAAGATAATTCCACTACCTTGCGCATTTGAATATTGCTCAACCATTTTGAGTAATAATAGTACGATCGTACAATCCTCAAAGACGCTCCACTTATGGATAAGTTTAATGTTGTACAAACGAATATTCCTTTCCATGGATATGACAGATACCTTAAGTAGATAATTCTCCAATTATTGGTTCTGGTCTTGTCAGTTCTTGAGTGACGTATATTATTTTGCTTCAGCTTCTGATGTTGTAGCTTCTGATGATCTTCAGCTTCTGAAACTCTTTCAGAGCCTTGCTTTAAGTCTTCAGAACTACTACCTTCAGAACTTGAATTTTAAGCTTCTGATGATCAGCGATAGACTTTCAGAGCTTCTAAGCTGGGCTTCTCTGCTTTTGTCCGTAGTGCTTTTAAATGAATTTTAACTTATGATTATGCACACTAGAACAATCATTAGTAATACCAATTGCAATTTTAACACTTTTGTTATCATCAAAATTAATTATTCCTCAGAGGTTTGTGTCAGACCCACTTTGTTCCAACAATCTCCCCCTTTTTGATGATGACAAACAACAACATTAAAATTCAATTGTTGTTGATTTAGTTATTTGTGTTAACATCAGGTTTCTGAGGTTTGCAATCTCCCCCTGAGTATAATAATCCATAGGGTTAGGTTTGTAAGCTCCACCTAAGTCTTATCCATAATTAATTAAAATCAGTTTAAGAGTTAATTTATTAATTTGAAATAAATTTTTATATTTGACTCTCAGAGAAAGAGGTTTGCAAGCTCTTCCTTTTGGTCTGATAATGTTCAGAGAAGGTTTGCAATCTTCCGTTACATTATCTATAGAAATTCTGTTCAAATTTAAAATTTCCTCCCCTTTTCAATAAAGTTCAGAATTGATAAAATTAACAAGAAGGGATTAGAATTTATTCATAATGCAAGAGCATAACAGTTTTTGGTTTTTACGCAGTCAAAGAATCAATTACCATTAATTTAATGCTATTCTTACTCCCCCTTTTGTCATTAATCAAAAAGTAACGAAAAAGAGAAGTCACAGTCAAACACACAAGTTATAAGACATTCAAATCAAATAGTGGTTACAACTATGTTCAATTGAATGAATTGTGTTGAATTCCAAGTGAACAAGAGTGTTTGTAAGCGCTATAAAAGGAGACAATCCTTCTCATTTTATTCACAACGAATAATCAAGGGATTAGTCTTGAGTAAAAAATTCAAGCAAAGAAGAGAGCTTCAGGATCCAAGAATATCAAGAAGGAGAAGAAGAAGAAGAAGGAAGAAGCAACAACTTCACGCTTGAGGAAAAACAAACAATCAAAACTAATAGTCAAGCAAGAGATTGTGACTTCAGAATCTGATAGCACAGATTCTGATTATGCAGAGTTCCTTAGGACATATGATCCTGAGAAAGAGTCTTCAGACTCTGAGAACTATATAATTCTCCTTGACTCACCTTTAGGAGCTGGCACTCAATCTCCAGAGATTGTGGAGTCCCAGAAGGAGGATTCAGAGTCTAAATCTGATGTAGAGTCAAAATAGGTTCTCAGAATTTCATGTAATAAGACTTTGCAATATTAATAAAAAAAATTCTTGCTTGTGTTATCAATTTTATTTGCATGTTTTTAAATATTCTTCTTAAATATGTCAGAACACCAGTTACCAAGTATGCTTCATAGAGTATTGGTGCCCCGTTTATAAACAGGCTATAATACTGAGATAGCTTTACCTTGAGTAAGCAGGAATACTGAAGTGAGTGGAACCTTAGTTTTTAAAAGCAATTATAAGTTCAGAAGATGTTCTTCAACATCTTATCTTAAGGTTCAGAGGTCACAAGAGTATCAGCCATATTCAGAGAATATAAATTTATATTTAAAAAAAACTTAAAATAAAACACTCAATCAAGCAATCAATTAGGATAAAATGAATGAAGCACTGAATAAAAGATAGATTATCCATAAGATTACATGTTTAAAACAGTAAAACAAAATTTTGTGCTCAAACATAAGAAGCTATTGTTTGTTTGCTCGCTCACAGAGATCCCTGAGAAAGAAGAGTATCTGATCCATGTTCTCTTCTTTGGCCTTGCTGTTAGCTCTTAATTCAGCAATCTCAGCTTGCATTCCCTCAAGAACAACTTGAATAGCAGGAGGAATGGCAGAAGAGGGAGTTCCTACTTCCCTAAGAGTTCTGACAGGAGAGTTTGGAGGTGTTGTATCAACCACAACATGCTTACTGAAAAACTGGCACACCAGTATAAGATGTTGTATACGATGTTACAACACTTTTTCCAGATTTAATAGACAAAGTATAAAACAATAAATAGTGCGGAAATAAAGAAACACACAGTGATTTGTTAACTCAGTTCGGCGCCAACTGCAACCTACATCTGGGGGATACCAATCCAGGAGGAAATCCACTAATAGCCCTAGTTCAAAGTCTTACAGCAAACTCCTCGTTTACAACTTATCACCTAGCAACTATCCTTATGTCCTTCTACCTAGGAACTCCTAGGTATGAGTTCCCAACTCACTCCTTAAGCTCAACAGTACAGACAGCACTGTTGTTGAATCAAACACTATGGTGGAGACACTCTCCTAAACACTAGACCACTTTTACCTAAAGGCTTCGAGCGATACACAAGCACTACGATCCAAACTCCTTGCTTAAAAGCTTTGGAGAGGACACACACACACTAACTATCTCCTTGCTTAAAAGCTTCAGAGACAATTATGATTACAACTCAATAGAACACACAGTCCTAAACTTGCATCAAAGTGACACAAGAAAGGCTCACAAAATAACACAAGCACACAAAACCCTAAGACGGCTAGACTCAATACACAGCTTGAACACCTACCTCATTAGGTTTTTCGTCCTTCCTTATATAGCTGGTGGCTTGGGCTCCAAGAGATTCATTCCAAGAATATATCCAGCTTATAAAATAAAATAGAACCATATCTTTAAAAGATTTGATATGTTTTTAAATTAAATCTTCACAATTAATTCCTAAAACAATCTTTAGATGAAAGATCTGTTTAGAAATAAAACCTTCCTTGATGCACATGCAAAGAACTGATGAAAGAGAAAAGATCTTCTCTAAAAATAAAACACGCGCATAAAAGATACGCTACAGCTGGCGCGCTCACGACAGGTTACGATGTTGTAACATTACATACCACATCCTGCTTAAGAACTTGTTTTACCAAAATGCAGCCAACACTAAAAAGTAAACACTTACCTCTGTCAGAAGTTTGATGAGAGTAACTTGCTCAGTATCTTGATCTTGATTAAGGACCAGAGCTTGCTCTTCAGCTATCTTCTGACTCTCCACTACATCTATTCTTGCTGCCATTTCCACCGCTATCTTCATAGCTTCTTACTGAGCTAATCTTTTAAACTCTGCTTCCTCATCAGCTAACCTTTTGGCTTCCTCAAGAGCAATTCTCTTAACTTCTTCAATAACAGCATACACTCGCTCAGTCAAGAGACATTTCTCTTCATGATTATACATTGTGAGCCTAGGAGGATTTGATTGAGCAGCATAATCCAAAACTTTGTTTACCACTTCTATTCCTCTGCCCTCAGTTTTCTTTTTCAAATATCTTACCAGAGAATCAACATCATTTGAAAACTTGGCCTTCAGAGCCTCTCATTGAGCATCAATATCAGTTGGAAAGACAAGACCATATTCTTCCATTTTCTTGAAATTCTTAAGACAAATGTTTATAGCACTAGTTAGAAGCTCAACATTGGGTTCAGGAATTTGGTTAACAGGCTCAGGTTTTGGCACAGGTTTCAAAGGCTCAAGAGGCTTGATTTGCATTTTCCTAACGGTGGAATTAGGATACCAGCTTGGAGGTTCAAGTGAGCTTGCTATATCAGTGTAATGCTTGGTTAAGCTCTCAAGCAGGGGTAGCATTTTGTCAGAGGGTATAACAACCTCATCCATGGTTAAAGGTTGAGATTTTGTAATAGGTTGTTGACTACGGTCTGACAAGTGCACCAGTCTGTCGTCGAGTAATAATTCACACTCTAGGTGTCTAGAATGAGTTCGTATCCACAGGGATCGTGCCGCAGCTTCACTAGCGTTATTTAAGTTTATGATAGTTTGCACTCGCTTTGGTTTTTGAAAAGGGTTATAAAAATAGTGTAATGCTTTGCAGAAATATAAATGCAGAATGTATAAATAATAGATTCAAGAAATATAGAGGCTAGGTATGGTGGTTTGACTCCCTCCCTTCTTCATATTTGGCATGACCGGTGTATAACATAGTTACTTAGATTATGTTCGGCGGTGAATTATCCTTGTTGTAGTAATACCTTACTATTACACTATGTTTATTAAAGTTTCCCTACGTTAACAACTAAGGTACCTACGAGAGCCTAACCTCGATGTGTCACATACCCTAATTACTAAGTGAGTTGTACCTCTAGGTCCTAGTATTGGGCTGTTCATCTTCTAAGTGCTCAGATGACACCTAGTGCATGATTCCTCCTCTAACCGCTCAGTTCACGACAAGTGCAGGATGTTACCGTCTCTATACACCTAGCATTATTTTCTACGAGTTCCGGACCATATCAAGTCAAAACTTGAAATCAATTCTATGGGCGCTCCCGCTTATCCGGCCAGATTACGAGAATACGTTATTAAAGTGCACAAAAGTAAATAACAAACATAATTACTGAATATCATTTATTATAACTTAGACTCAATCACAGACTCCAAATATTCATAGGGGATTTCATCTTCTCCACCACAACCTAAGGCATAAATATAAAGACTACAGATTTAAATTACAAGAAATTATAACCTAAATACAAAGCCTAAAGAAATCATACCTTGCTGAGTTAGTTTTCCCGTAAGGGGAGAAAGCAATGCCCAATAGAGCTCCTCTGAACCTCTCGTTATAGTTGAGAGTGTTCTACTATTTCTGAATGAATAAAACAATGAAAGGGAGGCTCTATTTATAGTTTTCGTAATGGGCCTCAGCAAGGCATCGCACCACGATGAAGCCATCGTGCTGTGATGTGAAGATTCAGTTCAATTTTATAACTGATCCTGTGCATTTCATCAGCTTGGGCGCCAAGTTACTCCATCGTGCTGCGATAGCACACATCGTGCTGCGATGGACAGATTCTCTTCAGATTTATTGCTTCTGATTTCTTGGCGAACAAGCAGCTCCCATCGTGGCACGATGGGAGCCATCGTGTTGCGATGGAAATGCTGATTTTCTTCACTTTTTGGGCTTTTTCTTGTCTTTTTGCATCTTGGACTCTGTCTTGATGCTTTTTCCTGTTTTTGTAGGTTTTCCTTCGTATTTGGGCCTGTCTTGGTCATTTTACTACTAATAATAATACTAAAAATACCGTAGAAATTCCTGTCATCACAACCCCAAACTTAAACTGTTGCTTGTCCTCAAGTAACATGCTGTCAGACAAGATCATTAGAGAAATAAGAGATAAATAAAGATGATAGGAATTTCACAACCTTGCTTTATATTTCAGCAATGGTACCGCTGATTTCTTACCGCAGCGATCATGTTCAGTCCTGCTAGGTTCAGGAGACGTCAATAGTAGCAAATCGGACAAATTTCTGCAAGAGTCCATGTTAAACTTTTTATCTCTCTCACATTTGTGTTTTTCGCTCATAATTGAAAGGGTTATCTCTCAATCATCGCACAACCTGTCATTTTACCATAGGCTTGCAAGAATTCTAAGCAACCAGTCAAAATTTAATATACATGCATTATTGGAGGTCTTTTCAGGGTTATAACGTGGCTTAGGTCAAGGTAGGACATTTTTGGAATAGTAGGCTAAACATTGGAGTTAACTTCTTTTCAGTTAAGTTCTACTTTGTTGTTCCTTTTTGTGTACGCAACCTTTGGTCCTTAGGGTGCCTTTTTGTATTGATATCGGAGATTATGAACCGGATGTGTCTTTGTGTGGTTCTTTTGTATCATTGTTTTTGCCCTTTGGCTCTTTCTTTTGCCCTTTGGCTCTTTCTTTTTTTCATTTATTTTTTGAAGAGACTATTTTTTTAGGGAATTTTTTGATGTTTTCCCATCTCTTTTTCATTTTTTTTTTCTTTTTTGTAGTGATAGTTCTCCGTATACCCACCCCAAACTTAAACGTTGCTAGTTCCATGAGCAACCCCAAACTTATTTTGTTGCCAAGACTTTTGAGAACTATTACCTAACTCCAAAGAGGGTAAATCATTGTTTTTCTGGTCTATAGGCTTGTATCGTGGTTTGTCACCGAAACAAAAGGGATAATTTTTTTTTACGGCTCAAAATTGGCTAGGAAAGGATATAATATAATAAAGGGTGGCTTGAAAAGGCTCTGGGTTATAACAAACAATTGCCTCAATGCATATAATATCAAATTAATCAGTCAGCAGAGAATTAGAGCAAGTTCTAGAAAATAAACAAGTGCACGGTACTCTAATAGTAATTCGAAAGAAAGTGGTAATAACGTTTGGAAATATTTGGCTCAAATCCTCACATGGTTTAGGTATCTGAAAGTTGAACACTTGTCTTACAGACACCAGCTTCATTACTCGTCTCTCTGTCTCCCGAACTTCGCACTTCGGAGCAATCACCTTTGGTTTCTTTATGAAGGCGTGAAATTCGGCTCATCAGAATTTATAACTCACTTCGCCGCAATCTTACCTATAACAGTTTATCATGCACTAGATAATAAACAGCAAACAGTTATTTAATTTTTTTTTTTGTAAGTTTGAATAAGGGCTGTTACAGATGAAGATGACATGCAGAATTCTAGGCATATTTATTGAATTGAAAAACTGAAATAAAAATACTGAATTGAAAATACTGAATTGAAAATACTCATCCTTGGGTTGCCTCCCAAGCAGCGCTTGTTTAGCCTCTCATTAGCTTGAGGCATTTCCTCCATTACAGAGGATAGGTTCGCATGTCTCTCTCTTCTGTAGGAGCTTTCGCCTTAGTTCCTCCCTCTTTCTTGTTGCTTCTTTCATACTTCTCTGGGTTCTGTTTTTCTTTAAAGGTAGCAAAGCAGAGTCGTTCATCATCTTCTGAAGGTACTGTTTTCATGATGGACTTCCCCTTGCTTCTTGGTGGATGTTCCTTCTTTTGTTCTTTTGGTGTATTGACCCAGTTGTTCTTCCTTCTTTCCTCTTTTCTCTCAGCAGCAGGCTTCTTCAGAGGTGGCGTATTAACCCCAAACTTAGATTTTCTGGCCACTTTTCGGTTTCTACCCCATGCTTTGACCCATGTTGCTCGGATGTCCACTTCAATAGTTAGCCTCTTCAGTTTATCCGTGAGTTCCTCGGGTACCTCCTCTTCCTGAGCTGTCTCTATCTCTAGCTGCGCCATTTCATTCTCCAGCTCCTCTATCTCTATCTTTACCTGTACTTCTTGAGTTGGAGTCAGTGGTGTAGCTTTTCTGTCTTTCCACTCAAGCATGTAGCAGTATACTCTCTCAGTTTTGGAAGCTTTGATAGTTCTTTCCTCCTCTCCACTGCTTAGTGTCAACTCAGCGAGCTCCACATTAATGAGTGCCCTGCTAGTTGCTAGGAATGGTCTTCCAAGAATGATCGGATGCTCTTCATCTTCCTGGATATCTAGGATCATGAAGTCTGCTAGAAATACCAGGTCTTCGACTTTCACCAAGACATCCTCGATTGTACCTGCTGAGTGAATTGTTGTTTGGTTAGCTAAAACGAGTTCACGTTCTGTACCTGTAGTTATTGTTGTGAGTTTTAACTTTTCTGCCAGAGATAATGGCATTCCGTTAACACTTGAACCCACATCACATAATGCTCGGATTTCTGCTTCCTCAATCTGACAGAGTATGGTGACGCTTCCAGGATCTGTCTTCTTGATTGGCAAATATGGTTTTACCGTTGGGTCGATTCTGTATTCTTCTAGCTCACTTAAATACTCATCATAGTAATCTTCCATTGTAATTCCCAACGTAGCTTTGAACCACTCCTCGAATTGTTTTAGCTTCTCCTCATCGTATACGCGCCCTGTTTTCATGTCCTTTAGCGCTTTGCATTCCTCCTTTGGATTGTCCACCGTGTTACCTGCAATATCTTTAGAAACATGAGTGCTTACCAGTTTTGAGAGTTGACCAATCTGGGTTTCAAGACTTTTTATCGTTGCCCCCTGGTTGCCTACTGTCGTCTGGATATTTTCAAAGTTAGTTTTGCTCATGCTAGCAAACTTATTGAGTAACTCTTCCAATGGAGATGGCTTTCTTGGTTGAGATGAAGCTTGAGCCTGGTTCCCTGTCTGGTCCCAGCGTAAATTTGGGTGTTTGCTCCAACCTGGGTTGTAGTTGTTCCCCATGTAATTTACCTGCTCTTCGCTCCCTCCTGGCAAACATTGCCCATTAGGGTGATCTTATAGGCAGAAGTCGCAAACTCCCTCCACCTGTTTAACACTAACTTCCTTCACAACTTTCTCCTTATCAGCAAGTTGCCTCCTTAGTAACTCGATCTCTACTTTGTAGGCAATCTCCTTGTCCACCTTAAGAATTCCAGGAGTCTTTTCAGCTCTATCATGGCTCATGTTGTATTCATTCTGGCACATCTGCTCAACCAGATCTTTAGTCTCTGCATAGGTCTTTACTTTGATGGACCCACCAGCTGAGGCATCTAGTATCATCCGATAAGCCTCGCATCTGCTCCATAGCACTAATGCTGTGGTTAGGACACCTTCTCATAAGCAGCTTGAAACGTTCATAAGCCTCGCACAGCGTTTCAGATTCATGCTGTTTGAAACTTAGAATCTCAGACTTCCTTTTCTGGAATAATGTGTGTGTGAAGAATCCTTCCAGGAACTTGTCTTCAAGCTCCTTCCATGTTGCAATCGTTCCCCTTGGCAAGCATTGAAGCCAATCTTTAGCTGGACCTGTAAGAGAAAAAGCAAACAAACGCTGCTTTTTCTGGTCATCAGTAACACTTTCCGACACTTTCTGGATCTGACATGTCTTTGAAAACTTTGCTAGATGATCCCAAAGATCATTGTTGGCACGTCCATTGAACTGGTTCTCCCGCAAACCTGTAAGAACATTGCCCTTAATATCAAAGTTAGCTGGATTCGCCGGTTGGAATCCTAGTGAGATCTGATCTGTGTCAGTCCCCTTGCAGTAGTCTCCCATTGTAATTCTTTGCTCGTCCCCCATGGCTTTGGTGGTAGGCTCTTCTTCTGTTTGGAGACTGCTGGATGCTACAAGCCTTTGTGCTTGCCTTCTTTTCCAAAGCGTTCTTTCTGGTTCAGGGTCGTACTCAAACTCCAGGATACCTGTTATCTAGCACAACAAATGAATAGCTTCAGTAGCACTGGAAAATTTAATGGTAAAACTATTTTTGGTTTGTCTCATGTGTCTTTGTCACTATGAAAATTCCCAGGTAAGTGAGGTAGATCACAACGGATCGCTTAAATACCAGGACTTATCCTTAGCCAGAACTTTCACAGATCAAAATCCACAATCATCAACAAGATTTTTTTGATTTTTTAATTTTTTTGTATTTTTGAAAATTTTTTGACAAACTTAAATAAATCTAGTAAGGCTTTGTAAACACAAGCCCCGGCAACGGCGCCAAAAACTTGACTACGGTCTGGCAAGTGCACCACTCTGTCGTCGAGTAATAATTCACACTCTAGGTGTCTAGAATGAGTTCGTATCCACAGGGATCGTGCCACAGCTTCAGTAGCGTTATTTAAGTTTGTGATAGTTTGCATACGCTTTGGTTTTTGAAAAGGGTTTTATAAAAATAGCGTAATGCTTTGCAGAAATATAAATGCAGAATGAATAAATAATAGATTCAAGAAATATAGAGGCTAGGTATGGTGGTTGGACTCCCTCCCTTCTTCAAATTTGGCATAACCGGTGTATAATATAGTTACTTAGATTATGTTCGGCGGTGAATTATCCTTGTTGTAGTAATACCTTACTATTACACTATGTTTATTAAAGTTTCCCTACGTTAACAACTAAGGTACCTACGAGAGCCTAACCTCGATGTGTCTCATACCCTAATTATTAAGTGAGTTGTTTATAAACATGCATTATAACCTTCACCAATTAACCTCTAGGTCCTAGTATCGGGCTGTTCATCTTCTAAGTGCTCAGATCACACCTAGTGCATGATTCCTCCTCTAACCGCTCAGTTCACGACTAGTGCAGGATGTTACCGTCTCTATACACCTAGCATTATTTACTACGAGTTTCGGACCATATCAAGTCAAAACCTGATATCAATTCTATGGGCGCTCCCGCTTATCCGGCCAGATTACGAGAATACGTTATTAAAGTGCACGAAAGTAAATAACAAACATAATTACTGAATATCATTTATTATAACTTAGACTCAATCACAGACTCCAAATATTCATAGGGGAGTTCATCTTCTCCACCACAACCTAAGGCATAAATATAAAGACTACATATTTAAATTACAAGAAATTATAACCTAAATACAAAGCCTAAAGAAATCATACCTTGATGAGTTAGTTTTCCCGTAAGGGGAGAAAACAATGCCCAATAGAGCTCCTCTGAACCTCTCCTTATAGTAGAGAGTGTTCTACTATTTCTGAATGAATAAAACAATGAAAGGGAGGCTCTATTTATAGTTTTCGTAATGGGCATCAGCAAGGCATCGCACCACGATGAAGCCATCGTGCTGCGATGTGAAGATTCAGTTCAATTTTATAACTGATCCTGTGCATTTCATCAGCTTAGGCGCCAAGTTACTCCATCGTGCTGCGATAGCACACATCGTGCTGCGATGGACAGATTCTCTTCAGATTTATTGCTTCTGATTTCTTGGCGAATAAGCAGCTCCCATCGTGGCACGATAGGAGCCATCGTGCTGCGATGGAAATGCTGATTTTCTTCACTTTTTGGGCTTTTTCTTGTCTTTTTGCATCTTGGACTCTGTCTTGATGCTTTTTCCTGTTTTTGTAGGTTTTCCTTCGTATTTGGGCCTGTCTTGGTCATTTTACTACTAATAATAATACTAACAATACCGTAGAAATTCCTGTCATCAGTTGTTCAACAAGAGATGAAGGGGGTGAGTCATCAGATAGGGTTTCAATAAAGATGGGGGTTAAGAGAATGTGATGCTCTAAATTGAAATTTGTGACTGCATCACATTGTTCAGAAACAGGTAGTTCAAGTATAGATGCTGGATGTGATGCAAGTGGTTCATTGTCAGTTTCAACATGAAGATTCTCTTGAGGTATCTCAGATATATTCTCAAGAGGTTCTGGTTCAGAGTTTGTAGGGATTTCTGGTTCAGGTTCAGGATCAATATGCATGGGAGTAGCATGATTGATTTGGTCATTTGGAGAGTTTAGATTTGAAGAAGTGAATGAAGGAAAATAGTAATAGTAAAGCAGTGGAATATAAAATTTTCCTTTAATGATCCTTACGAATGAGCATGAGTTTGTGTTTAGGATTTTACCTCTTGTTGAATATCCTTTTCTTTTCTTTCACGAACGGTGGCTGATCAACACTTTAATCACGAACCGGACTGATCACGAGCGTTGATGACGAAGAACAACGCCTCTAGCTAGTCCACACGAACAATCACCTTCAATAGAGTGCTAGCCCTTTATGTTTGAAGGCTATGCAAGAATATTGAGAAAGAGAGAGAGAATTATTTTGGAATACCAATTCTAAAATATTCTTGTGCTTTTTGGTGTGTTTTGAGTAATGACAAGAGGTCTCTATTTATAGATATTTCTTGTCTTGTGCATTAAGACAACTCTTGTCTTGGGCACCAAGATATCTCTTATTGGGCAAAGCCCAATAAGAAACAAGGAACTAGGGCGCGCACCCCCCATGAGTAATATTACTCATGTGCACACCCTCCCACCATAACCTATGGTGTTCTTGCTCATTTAAATTACCGTGATACCCTTATCACATTGCACATACACCGTACCTTACGGTGTTCCCTTTTTATCTCAATATTAGATTGTCCTTATGTGTGTGACCCTTGTAGGTTTCCATAACGTTGGCAATTATATTAAATCCTTTATTTAATATAATAAACAATGAGCGGTATCTAGCAACACATCATTGCTACCCTGAGAAATTAACATGTGATCATAACATAACCTTAGTGATAATATATGCGTGTATAATTACCCCTTTGCCCTTTATGTCTATATTGAACACAAAGCATACTTGGTGTCATCTTTGTCCAGTTCAATATTGGGCCCATGACATTTATCCTGTTATGCAGGATTGGCAAATTCCATCTAGATCACTACTATCCCTCAGCATGCTTTGTGAAGTACCCATCAACTGCCTTTATGGTCATCCTGTTACGGACAACGTTAGATCAGCAACAAAGTACTTGACTCCACATCTAGGGTACAAAGTGGTTTCAGGTCTAAGGGCGGTTTACACCATTATCACCATGAGAGTAACTTATGACACTTTGCATAACTTTGCATGTAGTACTTTCATAGCGGGTCAATCCGGTATAAATATTACTCCTAATATTTCGTATACCTATGTCAAGACTTGATAACTCTTTATCCCATGATCCATGAGATGCGATCATCAGTCTGTCTTCATAATAGTCTTTATGCTTTAAGGTTATCCCTTTTCACCTTAAAGCTCGACTATGGATACTTTAAGAATAGCGTCCTTTTTGTTTAACGTAATCTCATGATTAAGTCACACTTAATATTAAACGGACTTTCTACTCTAGGGACTTCATTATTTTGAACGTTACAAACATAATAAAGAAAGTGCCTTTGATTATTAATAAAAAGAAACAATATATTATTAATAATTAATTCGATACAAGTACTAAAGTCATTGGCCTCTAGGGCTTACACCAACAATCTCCCACTAGCACTAGAGCCAATCTGGCATTACTTTAATACCCATAGACCTAGTATGCCCATCATGCTTCAACTGCGCAAGAGGCTTTGTTAGCGGGTCAGCAATATTGTCAAGTGTAGGTACTTTGCATATTTTCACATCTCCTCTATCTATTATCTCTCGAATGAGATGAAAACGCCTAAGTATGTGTTTGGATCGTTGGTGAGATCTAGGTTCCTTAGCTTGTGCAATTGCACCATTGTTGTCACAATACAGACTGATGGGATCAACAATGCTAGGTACTACTTTAAGTTCAGTTATGAACTTCTTGATCCAAACAGCTTCCTTTGCAGCACTTGAGGCAGCAATATACTCGGCTTCGGTTGTAGAATCAGCAACTGTCTCTTGCTTTGAACTCTTCCAGCTTACAGCGCCACCATTTAGGCAAAACACAAAACCAGATTGCGATCTAAAATCATCCTTGTCGGTTTGGAAACTAGCATCGGTGTACCCTACAACCGCAAGTTCTTCCTCACCTCCATATACCAAGAATGTTTCCTTAGTTCTTCTCAAGTACTTAAGGATATTCTTGACAGCTATCCAATGAGCTTCACCGGGATCAGATTGGTACCTACTCGTTGTGCTTAAAGCATACGAGACATCTGGTCGAGTACATAACATGGCATACATAATAGATCCGATTACTGATGCATACGGAATCTTATTCATGCGTTCCCTTTCTTCTTTAGATGAAGGGGATTGTGTCTTCGAAAGACATATTCCATGTTGCATTGGTATGAGTCCCTTCTTGGAATCATGCATGCTAAAGCGTCTCAACACTTTATCTATATATGTACTCTGACTTAGGCCAAGCAGTTTTCGTGATCTATCTCTATAGATTCTTATGCCTAATATATAGGCTGCTTCACCAAGATCTTTCATAGAAAAGCATTTCCCTAACCAAGTCTTTACTTGTAGTAATGTAGGGACATCGTTTCCTATTAGTAATATGTCATCTACATATAGCACTAGGAAAACGATCATGCTCCCACTAACCTTCTTGTAGACACAAGGTTCATCTTCATTTTTAATGAATCCATATTTTGTTACAGTTTCATCAAATCGAAGATTCCAGCTTCTGGAAGCTTGCTTCAATCCATAGATTGATCGCTGTAACTTGCATATCTTATGAGCTTCATTTGGTATGTCAAATCCTTCAGGTTGTGTCATGTACACATCCTCAAGGAGATTTCCATTAAGGAAAGCAGTTTTGACATCCATTTGCCATATTTCATAATCATGATATGCAGCGATAACAAGTAAAATCCGAACAGATTTAAGCATTGCAACTGGTGAAAAGGTTTCATCATAGTCAACCCCATGAATTTGTTTATATCCTTTAGCAACCAGTCTTGCTTTGTAGGTATGTACTTTACCATCCATGTCAGTCTTCTTTTTGAAGACCCACTTGCATCCTATAGGACGGACTCCTATAGGAGGCTCTACCAAGTTCCAAACTTGGTTTGTGTACATGGAATCCATTTCAGATTTCATGGCTTCTAGCCACTTCTCAGATTCAGGACCAGTTATGGCCTCTTGGTAGGTTACAGGCTCATCTTGATCCATGAGTAATACGTCACCTTGCTCAGTTATGAGATACCCATATCTCTCAGGTTCGTGACGTATCCTGGTTGACCTACGCTGGACTTGTTCTACTTGAGCAGGTTGTTCTTCCACAACATCTTGTGGTTGCTGCTCTTGTTCCTCCATAGTTTGCCCAACATTTGGTGGTTCTTGAGTTTCTTCAAGTTCCACACTCCTCCCACTGATTCCTTTGGAAATAAATTCTTTTTCCAAGAAGACTCCAGTTCGAGCGACAAACACTTTGCCCTCGGAAGGATTATAAAAGTAGTATCCTCTTGTTTCTTTAGGATATCCTACAAATAGGCATTTGTCAGATTTGGGTTCAAGTTTAGTTGTAATTTGTCGCTTTACATAGACTTCACAACCCCAAATCTTCATAAAAGACAGATGTGGTTTCTTTCCACTCCATATCTCATATGGTGTCTTTTCAACCTTTTTGGATGGAACGTGGTTAAGTGTATAAGCTGCTGTCAATAGGGCATGTCCCCAAAAGGAGTTTGGAAGATCTGCATGACTCATCATGGATCGCACCATGTCTAACAAGGTTCGATTTCTTCTCTCAGATACACCATTCCATTGTGGTGTTCCGGGAGGAGTTAGTTGTGATACTATACCACATTCTTTAAGATGGTCATTAAATTCTAGGCTTAAATATTCACCACCTCGATCTGATCGAAGAGTTTTAATATTCTTACCTAATTGGTTTTGTACTTCATTCTTAAATTCTTTGAACTTTTCAAAGGATTCGGATTTGTGTTTCATTAGATACACATATCCATATCTACTAAAATCATCGGTAAATGTTATGAAGTATGAAAAACCACCTCTAGCAGGTATGTTCAATGGTCCACACACATCAGTATGTATGAGTGCCAATAGATCATTAGCCCTTTCACCTTTTCCTGTGAATGGGGCTTTTGTCATCTTTCCAATTAAACAAGATCTACATGTATCATATGATTCATAATCAAAAGAATCCAAAAGTCCATCTTTGTGGAGTTTGTAGATGCGTCTCTCATTTATATGGCCTAAACGACAATGCCAAAGGTAACTTGGATTCAACTCATTAGGTTTCATCCTTTTAGTATTAATGTTATAGATTGGCGTTTCAAGATCAAGGACATATAGTCCATTATACATTTGAGCACTAGCATAGAATATATCATTCAAATAAATAGAGCAACAATTGTTCTTTATTATAAATGAAAAACCAAACTTGTCCAAACAAGAAACGAAAATAATATTCCTGCTAATGGCAGGTACATAATAGCAGTTCTTTAACTGAATTATTAAACCACTAGGTAAAGTTAAATTATAAGTCCCTACGGCTAAAGCAGCAACTCTTGCTCCATTCCCAACTCGTAGGTCCACTTCACCTTTCGCCAATTCTCTACTCTCCTTTAGTTCCTGCACATTAGTACAAATGTGAGAACCACATCCAGTATCTAATACCCATGATGTAGAAGTAGATAAATTAATTTCTATAACAAAAATACCTGAAGTTGTAGGAGCTATTCCTTTCTTCTTATCTTCCAGGTACTTTGGGCAATTCCTCTTCCAATGCCCGGTCTTACCACAATAGAAACAATTGCCTTCTTTTGCTATGCCTCCTTTAGGTTTTAAAGCAGGGGCAGTTGGTTTGGGTTTGGCAACTCCCTTGCCTTTCCACTTACCACCTTGCTTATTGGGCTTCTTGTGATGCTTATTTCCATTACTAACCATTAGAATGGATTTCCCTTTAGTCTTCAGATTTTGCTCGGTAGTTCTCAACATGCTTAGCAATTCAGGAAGAGTCTTATCCAAATCATTCATATTGAAGTTTAGAATAAACTGACTGAAACTATCCGGCAACGATTGCAGAATGAGATCAGTTGCAAGTTCTTTCTCAAGAGGGAATCCTAACCTTGCAAGGTTTCCCACATACCCAATCATCTTGAGCACATGAGGACCTACCGGAGATCCCTCACTTAACTTGCATTGAAAAAGGGTTTTTGAAACTTCGAACCTCTCATGACGGGCTTGCTCCGCATACAGAGTTTTCAAGTGTTCGATCATTTCAACAGCATTCATGTTTTCATGTTGCTTTTGCAGCTCAGAATTCATGGTAGCCAACATGAGGCATGCAACCTCATTAGCATCTTCAACATGCTTCTTGTAAGCTTCCTTTTCAGCCCTAGGAGCATTATTAGCAGGCTCCACCTCAGGAACAGGTTCCTCTAAGGCATACAGCTTATTATCATGCTTGAGGACATTCCTCAGATTACGGTGCCAATCAAGAAAATTTGAACCATTCAATTTTTCTTTGTCAAGGATTGATCGCAAAATGTTGTTTGATGTGTTTGATGACATGGTTATCTACATAAAGAAGTGAAAACATAAGTATCATTTTATTTAATTAGGTCTTTAATTAAATATGCTCCCACTATTTTACTCAAACCAAATGACCCTCATCATTTGATTCGGAAAATCCCGTTGGAAGATTTTCTAGTGGGTCAAGATCCATATTTCACTTTGTCTTAAGTCCGCGGTGGGCGGATTACACAAGACTTATTTTATTTAGGTAGGAACTCCTTCCAATTGTATCTCATACAATTCTTGAATATCAATTGGGTGAATAACTCCTTATTCGAATTCATCTTATGAATTATTCCCAACCATTGCTTCTTAAACTCATATAATCACATTATATTTGTTAAGTTAAGTTTGACCCTTGCTTTAGAAGTTGGATATTACAATTATCCCATCGCACCTTACCAATATAGAATATGCACTTCGCGGTGGGCGAACCTACATAGTTCGATACTAGTCTTGATGAGTTCTAAAGCTTGGAAAGCGTAAACTTAATATTCACATATTTTATTAATAAACAAAATGCACTCCGCGGTGGGCGAACCCACATTTTCTTTATTAATCTCTTAACGCAAGTTTAACATATTAAACGCTCTCACATGCATCAACATACATACATACAATAATAAAATGATATGATTATGGCCTCCTAACGCAAGTGTTCTCTCAAGCCAATGAGAGAACCCTAAACTAGCCTAACCATGATCTACTTCTCCAAGCATCACCTTCATGGCTGTCCTCCTTTGTTCCTCTAATAATTCTATTATAACATTACATCAAAGAATACTCGTTTTACATACGAGGGAGTGAGATGAGAAGAGAAGTTACATCAAGAAATTTAGAGAGAGGCACGACACGCAGGCCGTATTTAAAATCCCAAATTAAAACAGAAGGAGTAAACTAAGGCCATAATCAATCATCACAAAAACATAACAATAAACAAATAATTATTGTCATTATTATTCACCCAATTAATAAAATATCATGATTGATCACTTTTTATTATTTAATTGATTCTGATATGTTTAAACAATTTAAACATAAGTGAATTGTTTAAACGGAAACAATACCGAAACAATTTCGACTATGTTTTAAACGACTTTAAAATGAATTGTTTAAACAGAAACAAATTTTCAATATGTTCAAACAATTTGAACAGAAACCCAATTTTAACAGAATGTTTAAACGATTTAAACATAAACGCGGTTTAAACAATTTTAAACGATTTGCGATTTAAACAATTTTAAACAGATCGCGATTTAAACAGAAACATGTTTAAACGATTTAAACTGATCGGATATGAAACCTAGCCGTATTCTGTTTCCATAACAATACAACACTTGTATTGTTATGAATCCTAATACAACGATCATACATCAAAACGTTTTAGGATTGTTTGTTCATCATGGACGATCGGATATATGATGCTTCACCAGTAACGGTTCCGAAGCTCACGCTCACAATCATCCACGTTCACGCCAATCACTTAAACATTCGAATGAATGACACGATCGGTATATCACATACACCGACGTTGTATTAGAATCGCATATCCCATATATTTTAAAATTGATCAATCAAATTTTATTAATTCTTGTTATTATTATTATTATTAATACCGATTCATAATCATATTAATAAAACAGTAAACAACATCAAACCATGGATTCGTAAGTGGCTCTGATACCACTGAAGGAAAATAGTAATAGTAAAGCAGCGGAATATAAAATTTTCCTTTAATGATCCTTACGAATGAGCATGAGTTTGTGTTTAGGATTTTACCTCTTGTTGAATATCCTTTTCTTTTCTTTCACGAACGGTGGCTGATCAACACTTTAATCACGAACCGGACTGATCACGAGCGTTGATGACGAAGAACAACGCCTCTAGCTAGTCCACACGAACAATCACCTTCAATAGAGTGCTAGCCCTTTATGTTTGAAGGCTATGCAAGAATATTGAGAAAGAGAGAGAGAATTATTTTGGAATACCAATTCTAAAATATTCTTGTGCTTTTTGGTGTGTTTTGAGCAATGACAAGAGGTCTCTATTTATAGATATTTCTTGTCTTGTGCATTAAGACAACTCTTGTCTTGGGTACCAAGATATCTCTTATTGGGCAAAGCCCAATAAGAAACAAGGAACTAGGGCGCGCACCCCCCATGAGTAATATTACTCATGTGCACACCCTCCCACCATAACCTATGGTGTTCTTGCTCATTTAAATTACCGTGATACCCTTATCACATTGCACATACACCGTACCTTACGGTGTTCCCTTTTTATCTCAATATTAGATTGTCCTTATGTGTGTGACCCTTGTAGGTTTCCATAACGTTGGCAATTATATTAAATCCTTTATTTAATATAATAAACAATGAGCGGTATCTAGCAACACATCATTGCTACCCAAGTTATGAGAAATTAACATGTGATCATAATATAACCTTAGTGATAATATATGCATGTATAATTACCCCTTTGCCCTTTATGTCTATATTGAACACAAAGCATACTTGGTGTCATCTTTGTCCAGTTCAATATTGGGCCCATGACATTTATCCTGTTATGCAGGATTGGCAAATTCCATCTAGATCACTACTGTCCCTCAGCATGCTTTGTGAAGTACCCATCAACTGCCTTTATGGTCATCCTGTTACGGACAACGTTAGATCAGCAACAAAGTACTTGACTCCAGATCTAGGGTACAAAGTGGTTTCAGGTCTAAGGGCGGTTTACACCATTATCACCATGAGAGTAACTTATGACACTTTGCATAACTTTGCATGTAGTACTCTCATAGCGGGTCAATCCGGTATAAATATTACTCCTAATATTTCTTATACCTATGTCAAGACTTGATAACTATTTATCCCATGATCCATGAGATGCGATCATCAGTCTATCTTCATAATAGTCTTTATGCTTTAAGGTTATCCTTTTTCACCTTAAAGCTCGACTATGGATACTTTAAGAATATCGTCCTTTTTGTTTAACGTAATCTCATGATTAAGTCACACTTAATATTAAACGGACTTTCTATTCTAGGGACTTCATTATTTTGAACGTTACAAACATAATAAAGAAAGTGCCTTTGATTATTAATAAAAAGAAACAATATATTATTAATAATTAATTCGATACAAGTACTAAAGTCATTGGCCTCTAGGGCTTACACCAACAGTGAAGGCATCACCAGACATGTGAGAGGCCAAATGGTTAAGAATGGAGTTGTCATCAGAGACAACTTCATGACTCTCAACAGATCTCGTGGGGGCATCTTTAGGATAGTATCAAGTACCCTATCAAGTACCCTCTTGACTACGGTTTGGCAAGTGCACCAGTCTGTCGTCGAGTAATAATTCACACTCTAGGTGTCTAGAATGAGTTCGTATCCACAGGGATCGTGCCGCAGCTTTACTAGCGTTATTTAAGCTTGTGATAGTTTGCATTCGCTTTGGTTTTTGGAAAAAGGTTTTTATAAAAATAGCGTAATGCTTTGCAGAAATATAAATGCGAAATGTATAAATAATAGATTCAAGAAATATAGAGGCTAGGAATGGTGGTTGGACTCCCTCCCTTCTTCTTGTTTGGCATGACTAGTGTATAACATAGTTACTTAGATTATGTTCGGCGGTGAATTATCCTTGTTGTAGTAATACCTTACTATTACACTATGTTTATTAAAGTTTCCCTACGTTAACAACTAAGGTACCTACGAGAGCCTAACCTCGATGTGTCACATACCCTAATTACTAAGTGAGTTGTTTATAAACATGCATTATAACCTTCACCAATTAACCTCTAGGTTCTAGTATCGGGTTGTTCTTCTTCTAAGTGCTCAGATCACACCTAGTGCATGATTCCTCCTCTAACCGCTCATTTCACGACTAGTTCAGGATGTTACCGTCTCTATACACCTAGCATTATTTACTACGAGTTCCGGACTAATAACAAGTCAAAACCTGATATCAATTCTATGGGCGCTCCCGCTTATCCGGCCAGATTACGAGAATACGTTATTGAAGTGCACGAAAGTAAATAACAAACATAATTACTAAATATCATTTATTATAACTTAGACTCAATCACAGACTCCAAATATTCATAGGGGTGTTCATCTTCTCCACCACAACCTAAGGCATAAATTATAAAGACTACATATTTAAATTACAAGAAATCATAACCTAAATACAAAAGCCTAAAGAAATCATACCTTGTTGAGTTTGTTTTCCCGTAAGGGGAGAAAACTATGCCCAATAGAGCTCCTCTGAACCTCTCCTTATAGTAGAGAGTGTTCTACTATTTCTGAATGAATAAAACAATGAATGGGAGGCCCTATTTATAGTTTTCGTAATGGGCCTCAACAAGGCATCGCAGCACGATAAGGTCATCGTACTGCGATGTGAAGATTCAGTTCAAAATTATAACTGATCCTGTGCATTTCATCAGCTTGGGCGCCAAGTTACATCATCGTACTGCGTTGTATAGCATCGTACTGCGATGGAAGATTTTCTCAAGATTTATTTCTTCTGATTGCTTGGCGTGCAAGGAGCTTTCATCGTGGCACGATAGCACACATCGTGCTGCGATGGAATGCTGTATTTCTTCACTTTTTGGGCTTTTTCTTGTCTTTTTGCATCTTGGACTCTGTCTTGATGCTTTTTCTTGCTTTTGTAGGTTTTCCTTCGTATTTGGGCCTGTCTTGGTCATTTTACTACCAATAATAATACTAAAAATGACGTAGAAATTCCTGTCATCACCTCTCAAGGCTAGTATTGGACATGGTTTCCTCAGAAGATGAAGATGATGGGGATGATGAAGAAACATTTATAGTTTTAGGTTGAGGGTCAGGTAGGATCATGGATTTGGGTTTGGTAACATCTATGTTTTGAGAAGGAGGAGGTATAAATTGAGCATCAGAAGTGCTAACAACATTAGGCTCAGAGGTCGTACCATTAGATGCTTTAATTGGTCTTCTTGCAGGCTTAGAAGCAACGGTCTTCTGCCTCTTGATTTGAGTTCTAGCAGAGAGAGGAACATGATCATCATCATCAGAGGATGATGGTGTATTGATGACAGGAATTTATATGGTATTTTTAGTATTAGTTTTAGTAATAAATGACCAAGACAGACCCAAATACGAAGGAAAACCTACAGAATCAGAGAAAAGCATCAAGACAAAGCAAAGAATACAAAAAGACAAGAAAAAACCAAACATATATCCCTTCTAGGTCATCCCATCGTATCCCTTCATAACTGTTGTGGTTGCTTGGTGTTGACCATTATGGTTCATGCTTAATGATGTCCTTCCCGCAGTAATCCCTCATTGTTTCTTTTTTCTTGTTCCCCATGGCTTTGGTGGTAGGCTCTTCTTTGAGATTACTGGATTATGCTAGCTTTAGTGCTTGCAGTCTTTTCCTTAGTGTTCCTTCTGGTCCAGGATCGTACTTAAAATCCAGGGTACCTGTTATCAAGCACAACAAATGAATACCTTAGTAGCACTGGAAAAGATAATGGTAAAACTTACTTTTTTTTTTGGTTTGTCTCATGTGTCTTTGTCACTATGAAAATTCCCAGGTAAGTGAGGTGGATCACACGGATCGCTTAAATACCAAGACTTTGCCTTAGCCAGAACTTTCATAGATCAAAATTCACAATCATCAACAAGATTTTTGATTTTTTAATTTTTTTGTATTTTTTAAATTTTTTGACAAACTTAAATAAATCTAACAACGCTTTGTAAACACAATCTCCGGCAACGGCGCCAAAAATTTGACTGCATTCTGGCAAGTGCACCAGTGTGTCGTCAAAAAATAATTCACACTCTAGGTGTCTAGAATGAGTTCGTATCCACAGGGATCGTGCCAAAGCTTCGTTAGCGTTATTTAAGTTCGTTGGTTTGCATTCGCTTTAGTTTTGGAAAAAGGTTTTTATAAAAATAGCGATACGCTTGCGGAAAATAATGATAATTGATTCAAAAACATAGAGGATATGTATGGTGGTTAGACTCACTCTCTTCTTCATATTTGGCATGAACGGTGTATAACATAGTTAATCAGATTATTATTCGGCGGTGACTTTATCCTTGTTATGGTAATACCTTACTATTACCCTATGTATATTGAAGTTTCCCTACGTTAATAACTAAGGTACCTACGAGAGCCTAACCTCGATGTGTCACATACCCTAATTACTAGGTGAGTTGTTCATTATACATGCATTATACCCTTCACCCATCCAATGCCTCTAGGTCCTAGTTTCGGGCTGTTCAGCTTCTAAGTGCTCAGTTCACACCTAGTTCCTGATTCCTCCTCTAATTGCTCAGTTCACAACTAGTTCAGGATGTTACCGTCTCTATTCACCTAGCATATTTACTACTAGTTCCGGACAAATATTAAAGCAACTTTAATATAAATACTAAAGCTAACCTTAATATCTATTCTATGGGCGCTCCACTTATCCGGCCAGATTACGAGAATGCGTTGTTAAAATGCAAGAAAGTAAATAACAAACATACCTTGCTGAGATAACTTTCCCGTAAGGGGAGAAAGCTATGCCCTTAGAGCTCCTCCGAACACCTCTAGTATAGTAGAGAATGTTCTACTATTTCTGATTGAAAAATAATGAGGAATTGGAGCTCTATTTATAGTTTTCGTAATGGGCCTCAGCAAGCCATCGTGCTGCGACGGGTCCATCGTAGCACGATGGGAAGATTCAGTTCAGAATTATAACCGATCTTGTGCGTTTCATCAGCTTGGTCGCCAAGTAAGGTCATCGTACCATGATGACATGTATCGTAGCACGATGAACAGATTTTTTCCAGATTTTATTCTTCTGTTTTCTTGGCCAACAAGCAGCTTCCATCATGGCACGATGGAAGCCATCGTGCTACGATGAACAACACAAATCTTCACATTTTTGGCTTTTTCTTGTCTTTTTGTATTCTTTTCTTTGTCTTGATGCTTTTCTTCGATTCTGTAGGTTTTCCTTCGTATTTGGGCATGTCTTGGTCATTTTATTACTTATACTAATACTAAAAATACCATAGAAATTCCTGTCATCAATGGTTTAGTTTAAACCAAATATTCTCTCTTCCAACTCACTTTCATATGCCCACATTCTTTATTTTTTATTTATATTATTTAATTTTGTATAATAATAATTATTTATATTTTTTTAAATAATGAATATTTTTAGTCTCTACAAATGAGAAGGAAGTGTAAAAATAAGTTTTATTTTTTATTTTTTATGTTGAATGTACATTAAACCATACCTCTATTTATAGAGTTTTAAAAATTATGAATTTGGGTATTAAAAATATATGCTATCCAATAATTGCCCTAAAAATATTATGAAATATAAAAATTTACACATCCAATAGGGTTAAATATGTTTTTAGTCCCTGTGAGTTTCGACTTTTAGTCCTTACACTTTTTTTATTATATTTTTAGTCCCCCACGTTTTTGCCGTTTGCATTTTTAGTCCTACGGTCAATTTTTTGTGACTTGGATAACAGAATCGGCCACATAGGATGACACATAGATGCCACGTCATTCAATGCAAATGTTTTCCTAGTCAATTTAAGTTATCCTATGTGGCCGATTTCGTTATCCTAGTAAAAAAAAAAATTTGACGAAATGGACTAAAAATTCAAACGGCAAAAACGTGGAGGATTAAAATATAATAAAAAAATATAGGGACTAAAAGTCGAAACAACCAAAAAGTAATATATGTAGCTAATTAAAATATGATATATATATATATATATATATAAAGGAAGAGAAACAACCAAAAAGTGCGCAGCGTGGGCCAGCCGTATCAAACCCGTTCCAAGGGTGCACCTACTAACATGTCTTTATGAAGATTCTTTTCTGGAATCTTCGAGGATTCGGCAATCCGGAAACTAGATTAGCCTTGAAGAATTATTGTCTATCTCATAAGCCGGATGTGGTTTTCCTAGCCGAACCAATGATTGCATTTGATCAGATACCTAACTGGTATTGGAATAGCATAAAAATTAATAAATATTGGGTAAATAATAGAGCGCAACACATTCCGAATCTTTGGGGGCTGTGGAGTACGGAGGTAGCTCTGGTTCCTTTCTTTGTTTCCTCACAATGCATTGCATTTGAATATTCTTATAATAATGCCAAGGTGTATGTAGCGGCTGTTTATGCGCATACTTCGTATTTAATTCGACGTCAACTTTGGGCAGATCTTACTTTGTTACAGTCACAATATGTTGGTCCATGGCTGTTTGTAGGAGATTTTAATGCTATTCTAGGGGCACATGAGAAGAGGGGCAAAAGACTTCCTTCCAAAATCTCTTGTGGACGAATGCAAACCATCTTACCCATCTCAATACTATTGGGGTCCGTTTCACGTGGGCAAATGGTCGACCGGGGGGTGAATTTGTTACTCAACGCTTGGATCGTAGTATTTGTAATCAAGCATGGAGGGACTTTTGGCAGAACATCCACTGTTGTGCTCTTTTCAAGCATAATTCCGACCACCATCCTCTCCTTGTTAGTCAAGATCTATCAGGGGTAAAGCATCCAGCGTCGTTCCGTTTTTTTAGAGCTTGGACTTCCCATGCAGATTGTGTACGGGTTGTGAAAGAGGTATGGGCTGAACCTGTGCACGGCTCTCCTATGGTTTGCTTGCAGGCTAAATTAAAACGGCTGAAAGCGGCTCTCAAGGAGTGGAATTTAACGGTTTTTGGAAACATGGATCATAATGTTACCTCCGCCATTGACGAGGTTCATTCTGTTCAAGCTTTGATTGATGAGATTGGCATTACTGACGCCTTGCAGCAGCGTGATTTTGAGGCACAACTGGCACTTTCTAAAGTGCTACTGCAACAAGAAATCTTCTGGAGAGAAAAAGCTCGGGTTAACAACTTCTCCTTTGGTGATAGAAATACAGCGTATTTTCACAGGTTAGCAAAAATTAGATCCACTTCCAAACCAATTGCCTTGCTACATCATGAACACGGTGTCATCACAGATGCAACAGAACTGGAGCTTCACATCGTTAATTACTTTAAGGGTATCTTTTGTGGCTCAAATAATTGTAGTGCTAATTCCTTGATTCAAGATTGCATTCCCGACTTGGTCTCAACGGAGGATAATAACTTTCTTACTTCTACTCCATCGGACGCTGAGATAAAATCAGCAATTTTTTCTATGAATGGTGACGGCGCCCCCGGGCCTGATGGTTTTGGGGGACATTTCTATCAACACTTCTGGGATATCGTGGCTTCTGATGTGATATATGCAGTGCAATCTTTTTTTCTGACTGGTACACTCCCGCCGCGCTTGAACTCAAATATTTTAATTCTAATTCCAAAGTTTCCGGAAGCAGATCGTATTGAGAATTTTCGTCCAATTGCTCTGGCCAACTTTCAATTCAAAATTATTACAAAGATTCTGGCAGACAGACTTTCCTCTGTGGCGTCCCGAATCATTTCACCTCAACAACGCGGTTTTATCCCTGACAGACATATTGCGGATTGTGTGATTATAGCATCTGAAGCAGTAAATGTTTTATCCAAAACGAGTTACGTCGGCAATATTGCACTCAAAATTGATATTAGTAAAGTCTTTGATACATTGGATTGGAACTTCTTGCTTGCCGTCCTTAAGCAATTTGGTTTCGGTGAGACTTTTTGTAGTTGGATACAGGAAATTTTGCATTCTGCGAGACTGTCGATTCTTGTGAATGGTAAATTGGCAGGTTTCTTCCCTTGCACTCGGGGAGTTCGACAAGGAGACCCTCTCTCACCTCTTCTCTTTTGTATTGCGGAAGATGTATTGAGTAGAAGCATTTCAAAAGCCTCAACAGAGGGGAAACTCACTCCGATGTCCTTGTGTCGTAATGTTCAGGTTCCTACTCATGTTCTTTATGCAGATGACATCATGGTTTTTTGCAAAGGCTCTAAAAGAAACATTAGAAATCTTATGCACATTTTCCATTTATATGGCGAGGTGTCGGGTCAGGTGATTAATAAACAGAAAAGTAAGTTCTACTCCGGTGCTATTTTAAATTCTAGACTATTGTCAATTACGAATTTACTTGGATTTGGTTCGGGTAGTATTCCTTTCAATTATCTTGGGTGTCCAATTTTTGTTGGTAAACCGAAAACGATCCACTTCAGAGCTATTACTGATAAAATAAAGGTGAAAATGGCTTCTTGAAAGGGTGTATTGCTATCGATAATGGGACGCGCGCAATTAGTGCGGGCAATCATACATGGAATGTTGGTATACTCTTTTCACGTCTATGCTTGGCCCCAGGCACTTCTTCGTCAGGTAGATAGATGGATCCGCAATTTTATCTGGAGTGGGGATATAAACACCAAGAAAGTGTGTACGCCTGGCGAACTATATGTAAGTCGTATGAGGAAGGTGGCTTGAACATTCGGTCTCTTTGTCAAGTGAATGATTCATTGATGCTTCAAAGGTGTTGGCAATTTTACTCCAGCAATGAACAATGGGCAGTTATGTGTCGAGCGCGTTTCTTGAAATGGGGCCAGCCATCGAATACATTCTGGAAATCTTCTTTATGGCATGGTATCAAGCACCACGTACCTACTGTAAAGGCTAATACCCGTTGGATCATCGGCTCGGGAACTGAAATCTCCTTTTGGTTGGATAATTGGCTTTCGGAACCTCTGGTTGACGTGTTAAACCTTCCTATATCCGCTTATCCTTCACTAACGGCGAGAGTGTCCTCTTTTATTGTTAACGGCGAGTGGAATATTCCCACTAGTATTGTGCAGCGGGATTCTGAGATTCGTGCTCGCATTGACAACGTGGTCATTCCACGACATGCTCTGGAAGATATGTTAATTTGGTGCCCCTCGAAGGATGGCACTTTGAGTGCCAAGCAAGCCTATGATTTTTTGTATACTGCCCAACCGCAGGTAGACTGGACGGAATGGATCTAGCACACTTTTGTTCCTCCGTCGTCATCTTTTATAGTTTGGCGATGTTTCCATGATAAAATGCCAACTGATGAAAATCTGATAAAAAGAGGCTGCATAGTTGTTTCCGGGTGCAATCTTTGCCTCTCTAACTCCGAAACAACCACTCACTTATTCTTATCCTGTGATTTTGCAAATCAAATTTGGACTTGGCGGGTTCATTGTTGCAGATAGTTTTTAATACTAACAGTTTCCGTGAATTATTTGACAGTTTTGACACAGGTTGGAGTCCATTCCTCACTCTAATTGCTAATGTCGCCATCATTCACGCATTACATGCGATTTGGTTAGCAAGAAATGGCATCCGTTTTAATAATGCGGTAATATCCATTCACGCAGCAAAGATAAAGATTCTCACCGCAATAAAACTCAGCACAGACATGATGACAGGCCGACCCAAAAATGAGGAGCAGCCGTTGTTACAGCAGCTGTCAGTCACGCCTAGGCTGGCTACCACGACCTCTGCGGCTGTAAAAATGGTGTTGTGGTGCACCCCGAGTATCGGATGGATGAAGGTAAACACCGACGGTTCTATTACTAATGCTTCAGCTGCATGTGGGGGGCTGTTCCGTGATTATTTGGCGAACTTTCATGGCGGATACGCTCAAAAAATAAGCGGTCTATCGGTATTGCATGCGGAACTTATGGCATTGATCCTTGCTATGGAAGTTGCGCATAGTAAAAGTTGGCATTATCTTTGGTTGGAAAGTGATTCATTGAATGCGCTTCGTGCTTTTGATGACATGAATGTGGTTCCATGGGATTTACGGAATAGATGGTCGAATTGCTTGAATCTTGGTTTAACATTGAAGTGGTCTCATATTTTTCGAGAAGGAAACACATGTGCTGATAAACTTGCAAATTTAGGCCACAATCACTCGCAAATGAGGTGGTGGAATTCCTTACCGACTACACTCCGGGATGATTTTTTACGTGATAAACTAGGACTCCCCCAATACCGTATCACTTGATTATGTAATTTATCTTGTTTCTTTGGGGTAAGGCCTCGTCCCCCCCTTGTAAATATTTTATTTTTTCTTTTAATAATACGAGCTATAGGTAAGGGATGGGAAGGAAGCGAGGTGCCAACATAGTTGGGATGTCGTTTCTGACCTTGATATCTAAACGCTTCTAATTTATCAAAATATATATATATATATATATATATATATATATATATATATATATATATATGCATTTAAATAAAAAATAAAAGTGAAAATAACAAAACAAAACAAATCTAATGTAAAAAATAAAATCAAATCCCGCCATGTGTCACAATCTTTCCCTTTTTTTTGCTTTCAACCGGATGAAAAAATTCACCTATCTCTCTTCCAACTCCAAATTTAAACCTTACCATTGTAACAATTCAACCCTTCTTTTCGGGTTTAAATCTCACCATTGTACATAAGAAAAGAAAATCTAATTTTAAATATAATTTGTAACCTTATTTTATTATTATAATTGTCTTATTATTATTATTATAACTTATTCATCAATCAAGCCGGTTCTGTACTCTCTTATATTTGTACTCATGCCATCATATGAGACACTTGCACCGATTATTAATACACTTCATAACACAGTGAGGAGCAACCATATTTTGACATTGTTGATCACTACGACATTCAACAAGTGCTGCTGCTATAAAAAAAGAAAAGACAATAAAATAACATTACTAAATGTATACAAAACATTGTGTACAAATAAGTATAGAAGGAAATTTGAAGGGTAAAAAAATGGCTTACCGTCAATGTTCATTGTAAAAAGAAATAATAAACAAATAAGTAGAAACATAGTATATATAAACTTGAGAGTTGAAGCCATGTTTTTTCTTCTTTCAATGCAACAAATAGAACAAGATTTGATCACTTATAAAACACATCAGCTAAAATAAAAATAATTATTAAATGCCTCTTAATTAAATAAATATGTTGTATTTGTCCCTTTTAGCAAACTTGAAAAGGAAATCAAGGTAAAAAAACTATTTAAACATATAAATTGGAATTTTTAATAAACTTTTACTTGTTTCTTTAACCTTTCATGAAATGAAAGGAAACAAATTGTTGGACCATGGAAAAGTTGTATGTAGGAATAACTTGTTATCCTACCCGTTCATAATTTACAAGTTACACTTACACTACTTGTTTTTTTAATCTAATTTACAAGTTGCCCCGTTCTGAATACTTATTTAGCTTATGCACTTCCAAATAATCCAGAGCCGACCCTGAGCTATGGGCAGTGGGTGGGACGGTCTTCGGGCCTATATTTTTTTTTATATCTAATTATATATATAACAATATATAAAAAGGATATGTGTTTTTGGGATGACTTTTTTATTATTTCAATTTTATCCTTTAAAAACCTCCACAGTGCCACTTACTAAAAAATAATTTATAGTATAGTAACCAACTTTCCTCAAATAACTTACACTGATTTTTGCAATTTAGAAGGTAATAACCAACTTTCCTCAAATCTATAACAAAACAATATATAAAAACGATATGTGTTTTTGGGATTGTATACTGTCGTTTGGAGTTTTATTATCATGACAAACAGAGTTGACAACTTTTTCAAGGTGTTACTTTTATTTTTTTTCCAAGGTGTTACTTTAACTATGATATGGACCAATGCACATAAATTACAATTTTTATTTTGAGAAAAACTAAAAATACATAAATTAATTAAAATAAAAATCAAATTTATAATAAACCACTGTTTACAATTTATATAAGTTAGCATAATGCCCCCTAGTTGTTATAAAAAAATTGAAATATTTATGCTGTAAAAAAAAATCTTTATGATGTATTAATATGGTCAGCAAAAAGGTGCAATTTAAGTCTATGTGCATAGATGCTATCATAAAACAAATACTAGATGTGGTATTGAATTTTGAAAAATATCGGGAGGAAGGTTGTACAAAAAGTATGGATCTTGCAAAAACTGTTGCACTTGAAACACATCTTTCCAACAAAGCGTCGTGTCTTTACAAAAAAATAAAATTGGAGAGAACAATGAGGACCATGAACATCAGTCACCGAAGAAATTAAATAATTTAAAGTCGGGTATTTTCTTATTATTGTTGATATGTGTAACACCCAAACTTATTATCTAACTATTTCTAGTTTTATAAAATATTTTTCAAAATACGCAACGGAAAATAAAATTTGAATTATAAACACTACTAAATACTTAATTAGTAAAAATCACTTATACAAAATCCTTTTGAAAATAATACAACCTTAATAAATTAAAATAAGAAATAAAGACGCTATTTATAAAAGGTAAACTCTTTCCCGTGTCCTAATGAGAGCGGAGCATCACCGACAACTTGGTCATTATCAAAACCTGAGAACCTGGACCCCAAAGGTCCAACAAGTACACAAAACAGAGAGTTAGTAAGGAATCCCAAAATAAATGTAAGTATATCGAATACTAAACACTTGATAACAATATAATCAATCATACTAACATTCGCACCATAAGTCAAGTATCATGTAAATCATATAATCCACGTATCATTAAGTCATTCACAATTGATATACAAATAGCAATCACGTATCATCAACATCAAATCATTCACAATTGATACACAAATAACAATTAATGCACACAATAATATCAATTATCAAGTATCAATTAGGAATGCACAAGTTCCTAATGCAACTAATGCCATCATCAATGTTATATCACCTTAGACACAACTAAATGCATGTGGTACCATCGTCTTTATTAGAGTGTCTCACCTCTAATATCCTTTTTTATCAAATAATATAATTCGATATCCTTCTTTATTAGTATAACATAATTCTAATATCCGACTCAATTCATGAATGCATGGATGTTCATGAATCTCTGTCAAACATATGATAACAACTAACATTAAGCTCTTCATCTCAATATGGACAACATAATCCAATATTCTTCTTTATTAGATAACATAATCTAATATTCTTCTTTATTAGGATAACACAAATCCTAACATTCATAAGCTTCATCACAATCATCACAATATATCATCATTATGGTCATATGTACAAGCACACACACACTACAATGCATTAATTATGTTATTATAATTTATAATTGCATCTCAACATACATAATCATCATACTCAAATCATATAAGTAACATCATAACTTAATTCATCATTCAAGACCCAATTTATAGTCATATAAACCATTTAATCATCATATGATCATAATACAATCATAGTATAAGCATATACATCATATTTTTCAAGAAAAACCAAGTTTCATGGCTGCTAAACTCGTCGGGCGAGCTTATGGCGAGTTAAGTCAGAGAGCACCAGGGCAGCTCGCCCTCACCATGGCCTGACTCGCCCTGAACACGCATTGCCCACGCCAGGGCGAGCCTGTCAGGTCCTGTCCTCAGGTTTGGCCCAATTTCATGCGAAAATTCATCATCCAAAGCTCAAAACACATAAAGTTAACAATTTTGAACATGTATAATCATACCAAGCATAGAAGTACAAGATTTAACTTAAACAAACATCTTTTCATACATAAATTCATGAATTTCTCATTCTTTTACATAAACCCATTTTCGACAAAACCCATTTTTAAAATTCATCAATTGAAGCATAAATCATGGATTTTAATCATAAAACTCATTCAATATTCATATTAAGACATGAGAATCCATCAATCAACATCATTTAACAACTTAAACACATTCTCATGATTCGACCCCAAAAACCCAAAAGAAAAAGAGTGAAAGAGGATTAGGATGGAGAGAGATAGACTTTCTCCCCCTCTCTTGATCACCCTAGGTGTAACACCCAAGCCCGTATTTAATAAAATACTACCTTAATAAAATACTTCTCATAATACACAGCAGAAAATAAAAGTTGAGTTTATAAAATGAATGGTTCAAGTATTACATCATACACATAAAAGCTTACCAATAACTTAATTAGTAAAACAATTTTTGTACAAAATAAGTTTATAAGAAAAATACATCTTTAAATACATTGGAAATAAGAAGCAAGACTCTAAATATACATTATAGAAATAATCCCATCCCCGTGTCACATCAGAGCGGAGCTTCACCGACAACTCGGTCACAAACATAACCTGAGAATCTGAACCCCCAAAGGTTCAGCACATACACAAAACGGAGGGTTAGATAATATAACCATAAAAGAAACTAAGTATAAGAACACACTTAATACTTAGGACATAGCATGGTCATGTCTCACAATTCATTCCATAAACAAATATCAATTTCATATCATTCATATTTCATATTCATATAAAGTACAACACATCATAATAATATCACATTCTCAATCAATTGACAAGTACACACATCATCATCAATTATCAATCAATATTACACATCTCATAATACGCTCAATCATAAGTATCACATTATTAACTATTCACAATCATAATGTAAAACAATGACAATTACCAAAATACCAATTAGAGTGCACAATTACCCTAATGCAAACTAATGTCACAAATCTCATGTCATGTCACCCTAGGCCTAGACATAACTAAATGCATGTTGTATGTAAGACCCAAGTTTTCTTTGTATAGTTGGTTTAAGGAATATTAGGGTTTCGATGTGTTCGTGTGACGAAACATCGTGTAATTATAGGAGTTTGCTGTAATTGAGTCTGTTTTGTGCTCGTGCACTGTAATTGTACAGACTTTTGTCTTGTGATCCTGTTTCTTGTATAAGAAGTTATTTGTGGATTCAGAATAACGAGTTTTGGATTATTCTTGTTTTTGGAAAAACGAGTAGGATTTTACCCGCAGATGGAAAATTTTACTGCGTCTGTTTTAAGTGAGGTTTCGGATGGGAGTTTTATATATCTGCACGAGTTAAGATATATTCTGAGAATAATTTTCTAAGGTATGGAAGAAAATTACAATCGCGGAAAAAGATTCGGCGATAAGTTTTGGAAATGTTAAACGTTAGACGTTCTTTCCGTAGGTTTTATGTTTTTGTGGTTTTCGTTCGTCGCGTCGCGCGAGAGCTGAGTACGAGACTTGTTATGGGAGAGTTGTTTAAATCTTGTGACTTTCTCATAAAGTAAAGTGATCCAATGGCTAGGGTTAAGCTTGGACTTTTGACTTTGATCCAATGGTGGTTTGGCTATCAAGAGCTTATAATAGTAAGGAGGTTTATGACTTTGTAAGACTTAGAAAAATTTCATCACAACTCACTCTCTTCTTCTTCCATCGTGCCATCACTTTCTCATACCCTAACCTTCACTAAATTTTCCATTTCTCACCATTTCACTCCATTTCAAGCTTGGAAGCTTAGTGGAAAGTTGTAGAGAATCACTTCCTTAAGGTAACCCTCTCTTCTCATCTCCTAGGTTGGTAGATTTTTAGAGTTGTGAAGTTTTTGGGTTTATGTTCTTAAGAGGGTTTGGTGAGAAAGGTTGTTCTTGCTAGTTCTTGTTTCATGAAAGTTGTTCATGAGAGTTTAGTAAGCATGCTAGGCTTTGTTGTTTTTGTTTTCCATGAGTTGGTGAAAAATCTCATGAGAAAAGTTAGGGTTTTGGTTTGGTTATGTATTGATCAATAACATGTGGTTAAGTTGTAAGGTTTTGAAAAGAAAAATTGTCTTTGGACCTTTGAGCAAAAGGGAAATGCGTTGTATGGTTATGTTTTAGAAAATCCGATGAAAAATATTTTGTGGTTTATGAAAATATTTTCTAAGAGTTTTTGGGTAGTGTTTTGGGGTCAAAATGGTTTAAAACTATTGTGACATGTGGTGTCGCTTTTTACCTTGAAAACATGTTTGAAAATGATTATCGGACGGTTAAGGCCCGTAATAAAACTTGTGCTTGGATTTGGTTTTGATTTTGGAAATGAAGATCAAATAACTTGCACTCGAAGCAACCAACATGCTTTCGGAAATGTGTTGCTTGCTTATGGAAATGGTTTGCTTTTATGCCTTGAAAAAGTGTTGGGAACTAATAGAATCAAACTAGGCTTGGGTGGAAAAAGGTGGTGTGAGTTGCTGTCTTTTGCTGTCATGACAGTTGAAACTCGCTGAGCGAGTGGTTACTCGCCAGGGCGAGTGTCACAGGTCCTGACAACTCGCCAGGGCGAGCTCCAGAGCGAGTAAGACCAGTACTCTCTGCCTTCACTCGCCACCAACTCGCCAGGGCGAGCTCTGGGAGTTGAGATTTTGGATTCTGATTTCTAAACTGGGTTTTTAGCTTTCTAATCCCTTTTTATTAATTTATGGAAGTGGTTGGGATTGGAAACGAGTTTTCCGGGTATTCGGAAAGTGTGTATCTTGTAACGCAAGAAAACGGCCATTTTGCATTTCAATTTATTTAAGACTTTTGACTATTGTTTTGGGTCCTAAAAATAGTACAAATAACTAATGGTGGTTGATCAATACGATAGTTTTTGGTATGGTATCCGAAAGAGTGGTTTTTCCTTAGGAACCTTTAGGTTTTTGGGGTTTTGGTGTAGTTTCAATACAATTGGTTAGAGAACAATGTATTGATTGTTACGCTGCTTGTTTTAGGAAGCGCGTTGTGTTGTTTTGAGCGTGTGTTGTTGACAGAAGCTTGCCGAGGTAAGGGCTCCACTTTAATTCTGTCTTTTAAAACGGTTTGACATGTTTGTGTTATGTATGCCCGTTGATGGGAACGTGTTTACATTACTTGTGCAATTTACATATGATTTTGAAAATATATGTATGAATTGCTATGATTTAGTTACATATGCTTGAGAGGTATGTATGTGGGGCATTAGCATATGTAGGGAATCGTATGCTCATGCATTCATTGTGCGTAGTTGCGTGAGTGGACTACGGGGTGTTGGTTGCGTGAGTGGACCCACCCAAAATCCTACGGGATCTTTTTAAGTACAATAAGTGGTTGCGTGAGTGGACCACGGGGTGTGATTGCGTGAGTGGATCCACCTTAACCCTTTGCGGTTTTATTGGTTATGATTAGTAATTCCGGAATTCATTTGCATGTGGTAGCTCGGGCAGTACCACACTCATTGTAGAAGTCTGCATTAGGCTTGTTGTGCATTATATATATAAGCCCGTTGGCGGGAATTGTTGAATGTTTTAAGAGCTTTCTCTTGTGTTTTGTGGAAATTTTGTTAAGTGTACAATCTTTCGCACCGGTTATATATATATACTTTTATTTTGTGGTGACCCTTTCTTTCATTTGCGGGCTCATCCCACCCCAGATGACGATGTAGGTCGAGAGGATGGTGTTGGCAGCTCTAGGCCGTAGTGAGCTCGTGTTGAAGCTGGAGTGGTAGTTTTAGTTAGACTATGCGCCGGTGTGTTTGTGTACTGTGCTTTTTGTTTAGCATAGGACTTTCTAACTTCTTTTGGTTGGTTAGTGCTTGTAAGCACGTAGACTTATGGATTGTAATTATTCAGGTTTACACTTAGCATTTTCGAATACAATATATATATGGTGTGATATATATATGGTTCGTTTGTAATATTTAATGTCGGCTCAATTAAAAATGTTTTGCGCACTCTGAGCGTTTGTTGAAAAAAAAAAAAAAATAAATAATGCCCTTTTTGCGTTATGAAAACGGGGTGTTACAATTGTGGTATCAGAGCCCGGCTTTAAATCTTCAAAGGGAAAGTGTATACTTGAGTCGTTAGTTCAGAGTCGGTTAGAACGTAACTAGTGTGGGGTTAGTTCTAGTGTTTGTTCTGTGTCGGGTTATGGGTTAGTAATCCGTCGAGTGAGGTTTCCTGTTGGAATTCAGAAATGTTTGGATAAGGGTCTAATCGAAGAGAATTGGTATGTGCAGGAAACGATGCCTCCAAGAAGGGCACCTGCTAGAGATGATGATGATGTGGACATTCATCAGATGGCTTATGCCATGAATACAATGGCAGCAGCGGTGACTGCGCAAACTCATGCTAAGGCGCAGAGAGACCTTGAAAAGCGCGACAGGGAGATCCTGGCCGCTGGGTCTCGGGTTCTCGCAAGTTTTAATCAGCAGGCCCCTCCAAAGTTTAATGGGGAGGGAGGTCCAGAAACAGCGGATCTATGGCTCCATGCTATGGAAAGGATATTTGGGGCAATTCATTGTCCGGAGGGGGAGAAGGTAGTTCTAGCTACCTATCAGCTGCTTAGGGGTTCTGAATTTTGGTGGAGGAACACCCGTCTGATTATGGAAAATGCATATGAGGAGATTAACTGGGAGAACTTCAAGAGGAGGTTCCTGGCTAAGTATTTCCCTGAGACTGCAAGGGAAAGGTATGGTGAGGAGTTTCTGAGACTACGACAGGGGAGTATGAATGTGGAGGCATATTCCAAGAAGTTTGAATCATTATCCCGTTTCTTCCGCTTCTTTAGGGATGGGATAGATGAGGTCTATATGTGTCGTCGCTTCCAAGATGGGCTGAGGTACGAACTGCAGGATGCGGTTGTGCCATTGGGTATTCGGCAATTTCAAGTCTTGGTTGAAAAGTGCCAAGAGGTTGAAGATATGAGAAACAAAAGGGTGAACCGTCAGGGTGGTTTTAGTGCTGGGGGACCAAGTCGTTCTGGTGGTCCGAATCAAAGTCAGAACCGTGGAAAACAAGGCAGTAAGCCATATGACCGTCCACAGTATAACAAGGGACAGGGTCGATCGGTGAATCAGGACAGTCAGAATACCGGGAAGCAGGGCTGTTTTAAGTGTGGTGAAGTGGGCCACTATGCGAATGAATGCCGGAATCAGGGGCATGTTTGTTTTAATTGCAAGAAGCCGGGACACTTTGCTAGAGATTGCAAAGCCCCGAAGGCCGGGCCGTCGGCTAATGTGGCACAAGGCTCACAAGGTACCAGACCTGCGGCAAAGGCACGTGCTTACTGTATGGGCACAGAAGTGAGTGGGCAGGCTAGCAATGCCATTCACGAGAGCTGTCACATTGCAGGTAATTCTTTAACTGCTTTGATTGACACGGGGGCAACCCACTCATTCATTTCTTTGGCTTGTGCAAATCGGTTGAGTTTGAATGTTTCTGTTCTTCCATTTGATTTGAATGTTTTGACTCCTGCTAAGGATTTGGTAGTAAATACTGCATGCTTGCATTGTTTGGTAGTAATTCAGAATAGAGAGTTTCTGGTCAATTTGGTGTGTTTACCGCTTACATCTCTCGAGATCATCCTCGGGATGGATTGGCTATCTTATCATTATGTTATACTAGATTGTGCTCGGAAATTGGTTTTCTTTCCCGAGCCAGGTGTGCGGAGATACCTGTCGGCCAATCAGCTTACAATGATTATGTGTAATGGAGAGCCGGAGATAGTGTCACTTGCTAGCTTAGGAGTGACGTCGGAGATCCGAATTGAGGAAATTCGAGTAGTTCAAAATTTCCAAGACGTGTTTCCGTCGGAGATTCCAGCTTTTCCTCCGTGTAGAGAGGTGGAATTCTTTATTGATTTACAACCGGGTACGGGTCCGATTTCGGAATCAGCTTATCGGATGGCTCCAGCCGAGTTGGTAGAGTTGAAAGGTCAGATCGAGGACTTGTTAGAGAAGGGTTTCATAAGGCCTAGTGTGTCGCCTTGGGGAGCACCGGTCTTATTGGTTAAGAAGAAGGATGGGAAATCTCGTCTATGCGTGGATTATCGGAAGCTTAATAAGGTGACTATCAAGAACCGATATCCATTGCCACGGATTGATGATTTGATGGATCAGTTGAGGGGAGCCTCAGTGTTTTCAAAGATTGACTTGAAATCTGGTTATCACCAGATAAGAGTACGAGATGAGGATATTCAGAAAACGGCGTTTAGGACGCGGTATGGGCATTATGAGTACTTGGTGATGCCGTTTGGAGTGACGAATGCACCTGCTATCTTTATGGCCTACATGAATCGGATATTCAATTCATTTTTGGACAAGTTTGTAGTGGTGTTCATTGATGACATTTTGGTGTATTCGAAGAGTGAAGAGGAGCATGAAGAGCATCTTCGCTTGGTTTTGCAAGTTTTGCGGGAGAAAAGGTTGTATGCTAACCCGTCAAAGTGTGACTTTTGGTTGGAAGAGGTGAATTTCCTCGGTCATGTTATATCAAAAGAGGGAATTGCCGTGGATCCGGCCAAGATTGACACAGTACTTGCATGGAAGCAGCCTCAAACAGTGACTGATGTGAGAAGTTTTGTTGGTTTGGCCGGTTATTACCGAAGGTTCATTGAAGGTTTTGCTAAGATTGTGGCACCAATGACGCAACTTACGAGAAAAGATCAACCGTTTGGTTGGACTGAGCAGTGTGAACTTAGTTTTAAATTGTTGAAGGAGCGGTTGACGACTTCACCGGTGTTGGTGTTACCTCAGTCAGATGAACCTTATGAGGTTTATTGTGATGCGTCTCATCAGGGTTTGGGTTGTGTGTTGATGCAACACAAGAGAGCAGTGGCTTATGCATCACGGCAGTTGAAAGTGCATGAAAAGAATTATCCTACGCACGATCTAGAGCTTGCGGCTGTTGTTTTCGCATTGAAGATTTGGAGACATCATCTTTATGGTTGCACTTTTGTCGTGTTTAGTGACCATAAAAGTCTTAAGTATCTGTTCGATCAGAAAGAGCTTAATATGAGGCAACGGAGGTGGATGGAAACTTTGAAAGACTTCGACTTTACCTTAGAATACCATCCGGGAAAGGCTAATGTGGTAGCCGATGCTTTGAGTAGGAGGAGTGTGTCGGTTTATTCGGCACAAATGGCTACTCAACAAGAGTTGTTGAAAGAATTTCGAGACTTGCACCTGGAAGTGGAGTTTGCGTTAGGGAATATGAGACTGGGTATGATTACCATCTCAAACGGTTTGTTGGAGGACATTGCTAATTGTCAAGGTGACGAGTTCCTTATGGGGAAAAGAGCTTTGATTGTTCGGGAAACCAACCGAGATTTCAAGGTGGGACCGGACAACATTTTGAGATGTAATGGTAGGGTGTGTGTGCCCGATGCGATGAACTTGAGAAACACCATTCTAGGGGAGGCACACAAGAGTAAGCTTAGTATGCATCCCGGGGCAACGAAAATGTATCAGGACCTGAGGCAAGATTTCTGGTGGCCGGGTATGAAGAGGGATGTGGCCGAGTTTGTGGCGTCGTGTTTGACTTGTCAGAAGGCGAAGATTGAACATCAGAGACCAGCAGGGATGCTGCAGTCTTTAGATATCCCCGAGTGGAAGTGGGATAGCATTTCTATGGATTTCATCACTGGTTTACCCAAGACCAGGAGGAAGCATGATTCCATTTGGGTGATAGTGGATCGTTTGACGAAGTCCGCTCATTTTCTACCGGTAAGGATTACGGATACGGCGGCAAGGTTGACCGATGTGTATATTGCTGAGATTGTGAGGTTACATGGGATTCCGTCAAGTATAGTGTCGGATAGAGATCCAAAGTTCACTTCACATTTTTGGAAGACTTTGCATGAGGCGTTGGGGACGAAACTGAGGTTGAGTTCTGCCTATCATCCCCAGACCGATGGGCAAACTGAGAGAACAAATCAGTCACTAGAGGATTTATTGAGAGCATGTGTGCTGGATGATCGTGGGAGTTGGGACGACGTGTTGCCGTTGATAGAGTTCACGTACAACAATAGTTACCATTCGACTATCGGAATGGCACCATATGAGGCTTTGTATGGGAGGAGATGTCAGACTCCTTTGTGTTGGTACCAAGATGGGGAAAGTTTGATAGTAGGACCGGAAATGGTACAACAGACGACGGACAAGGTCCGAAAGATAAGGGCAATGATGAAGGTTGCTCAAGATCGCCAAAAGAGTTATGCGGATAGGCGTCGGAGGCCTTTAGAGTTTGAGGAGGGAGACCATGTATTTCTCCTTGTTACTCCAACAACTGGTGTTGGAAGGGCTTTGAAAGCAAAGAAGTTGACTCCGAAGTTTATAGGGCCTTATCAGATTTTAGAACGGGTTGGGAAGGTAGCATATCGGATCGCGTTGCCACCGGTACTATCTTTGATTCATGACGTGTTCCATGTGTCGCAATTGCGGAAATATACACCGGATCCATCACATGTGATCACACCAGATGACATCCAGTTGAGGGATAACTTGTCATTTGAAGTTCCGCCGATCAAGATTGCGGATAGGAAGATGAAGCGTCTGAGAACGAAAGAGATACCTTTGGTAAAGGTAATATGGAACGAAGCTACAGGAGATACCACCTGGGAGCTCGAGAGTAAGATGAAAGAGTTATACCCCAGTTTGTTTGACGACGTCTAAGTTTCGAGGACGAAACTTCTTTTAGGGGGGTAGTATTGTAAGACCCAAGTTTTCTTTGTATAGTTGGTTTAAGGAATATTAGGGTTTCGATGTGTTCGTGTGACGAAACATCGTGTAATTATAGGAGTTTGCTGTAATTGAGTCTGTTTTGTGCTCGTGCACTGTAATTGTACAGACTTTTGTCTTGTGATCCTGTTTCTTGTATAAGAAGTTATTTGTGGATTCAGAATAACGAGTTTTGGATTATTCTTGTTTTTGGAAAAACGAGTAGGATTTTACCCGCGGATGGAAAATTTTACTGCGTCTGTTTTAAGTGAGGTTTCGGATGGGAGTTTTATATATCTGCACGAGTTAAGATATATTCTGAGAATAATTTTCCAAGGTATGGAAGAAAATTACAATCGCGGAAAAAGATTCGGCGATAAGTTTTGGAAATGTTAAACGTTAGACGTTCTTTCCGTAGGTTTTATGTTTTTGTGGTTTTCGTTCGTCGCGTCGCGCGAGAGCTGAGTACGAGACTTGTTATGGGAGAGTTGTTTAAATCTTGTGACTTTCTCATAAAGTAAAGTGATCCAATGGCTAGGGTTAAGATTGGACTTTTGACTTTGATCCAATGGTGGTTTGGCTATCAAGAGCTTATAATAGTAAGGAGGTTTATGACTTTGTAAGACTTAGAAAAATTTCATCACAACTCACTCTCTTCTTCTTCCATCGTGCCATCACTTTCTCATACCCTAACCTTCACTAAATTTTCCATTTCTCACCATTTCACTCCATTTCAAGCTTGGAAGCTTAGTGGAAAGTTGTAGAGAATCACTTCCTTAAGGTAACCCTCTCTTCTCATCTCCTAGGTTGGTAGATTTTTAGAGTTGTGAAGTTTTTGGGTTTATGTTCTTAAGAGGGTTTGGTGAGAAAGGTTGTTCTTGCTAGTTCTTGTTTCATGAAAGTTGTTCATGAGAGTTTAGTAAGCATGCTAGGCTTTGTTGTTTTTGTTTTCCATGAGTTGGTGAAAAATCTCATGAGAAAAGTTAGGGTTTTGGTTTGGTTATGTATTGATCAATAACATGTGGTTAAGTTGTAAGGTTTTGAAAAGAAAAGTTGTCTTTGGACCTTTGAGCAAAAGGGAAATGCGTTGTATGGTTATGTTTTAGAAAATCCGATGAAAAATATTTTGTGGTTTATGAAAATATTTTCTAAGAGTTTTTGGGTAGTGTTTTGGGGTCAAAATGGTTTAAAACTATTGTGACATGTGGTGTCGCTTTTTACCTTGAAAACATGTTTGAAAATGATTACCGGACGGTTAAGGCCCGTAATAAAACTTGTGCTTGGATTTGGTTTTGATTTTGGAAATGAAGATCAAATAACTTGCACTCGAAGCAACCAACATGCTTTCGGAAATGTGTTGCTTGCTTATGGAAATGGTTTGCTTTTATGCCTTGAAAAAGTGTTGGGAACTAATAGAATCAAACTAGGCTTGGGTGGAAAAAGGTGGTGTGAGTTGCTGTCTTTTGCTGTCATGACAGTTGAAACTCGCCGAGCGAGTGGTTACTCGCCAGGGCGAGTGTCACAGGTCCTGACAACTCGCCAGGGCGAGTGTCACAGGTCCTGACAACTCGCCAGGGCGAGCTCCAGAGCGAGTAAGACCAGTACTCTCTGCCTTCACTCGCCACCAACTCGCCAGGGCGAGCTCTGGGAGTTGAGATTTTGGATTCTGATTTCTAAACTGGGTTTTTAGCTTTCTAATCCCTTTTTATTAATTTATGGAAGTGGTTGGGATTGGAAACGAGTTTTCCGGGTATTCGGAAAGTGTGTATCTTGTAACGCAAGAAAACGGCCATTTTGCATTTCAATTTATTTAAGACTTTTGACTATTGTTTTGGGTCCTAAAAATAGTACAAATAACTAATGGTGGTTGATCAATACGATAGTTTTTGGTATGGTATCCGAAAGAGTGGTTTTTCCTTAGGAACCTTTAGGTTTTTGGGGTTTTGGTGTAGTTTCAATACGATTGGTTAGAGAACAATGTATTGATTGTTACGCTGCTTGTTTTAGGAAGCGCGTTGTGTTGTTTTGAGCGTGTGTTGTTGACAGAAGCTTGCCGAGGTAAGGGCTCCACTTTAATTCTGTCTTTTAAAACGGTTTGACATGTTTGTGTTATGTATGCCCGTTGATGGGAACGTGTTTACATTACTTGTGCAATTTACATATGATTTTGAAAATATATGTATGAATTGCTATGATTTAGTTACATATGCTTGAGAGGTATGTATGTGGGGCATTAGCATATGTAGGGAATCGTATGCTCATGCATTCATTGTGCGTAGTTGCGTGAGTCGACTACGGGGTGTTGGTTGCGTGAGTGGACCCACCCAAAATCCTACGGGATCTTTTTAAGTACAATAAGTGGTTGCGTGAGTGGACCACGGGGTGTGATTGCGTGAGTGGATCCACCTTAACCCTTTGCGGTTTTATTGGTTATGATTAGTAATTCCGGAATTCATTTGCATGTGGTAGCTCGGGCAGTACCACACTCATTGTAGAAGTCTGCATTAGGCTTGTTGTGCATTATATATATAAGCCCGTTGGCGGGAATTGTTGAATGTTTTAAGAGCTTTCTCTTGTGTTTTGTGGAAATTTTGTTAAGTGTACAATCTTTCGCACCGGTTATATATATATACTTTTATTTTGTGGTGACCCTTTCTTTCATTTGCGGGCTCATCCCACCCCAGATGACGATGTAGGTCGAGAGGATGGTGTTGGCAGCTCTAGGCCTTAGTGAGCTCGTGTTGAAGCTGGAGTGGTAGTTTTAGTTAGACTATGCGCCGGTGTGTTTGTGTACTGTGCTTTTTGTTTAGCATAGGACTTTCTAACTTCTTTTGGTTGGTTAGTGCTTGTAAGCACGTAGACTTATGGATTGTAATTATTCAGGTTTACACTTAGCATTTTCGAATACAATATATATATGGTGTGATATATATATGGTTCGTTTGTAATATTTAATGTCGGCTCAATTAAAAATGTTTTGCGCACTCTAAGCGTTTGTTGAAAAAAAAAAAAAAAAAAAAAATGCCCTTTTTGCGTTATGAAAACGGGGTGTTACATTGTACCCGCATCAAAACAATGAACACCCCCAAGTAACCGCAACCCTTGGAGTCTCAATGTTCTGAATACCCCCCAAGTAACCGCAGCCCTTGGAGTCTCAATGTTTTGGATAAACATATATCCATCGCTCAAAATGAACACCCCCCAAGTAACTGCAGCCCTTGGAGTCTCAATGTTCTGGATAAACAAATATCCATCGCTCAAGTCAGTTTTAAGTCATGGGGGACTCTTCTCAAGTTGACTCATGAATGCATGAATGTACACATACCACATAATGATGATAGCACTATACATCTACTCATGAATAATAGGCCACTCATCCCTATTATTCCTTCTCAATTCGCATCAAATTCACATCATCATATCATCATTAAGGTATACATTCAAGCACGCATATCATAAAGTAATTCATTTATCTCAACTCAATTAGGCATACAATTATTATTATCAATCACTAAATAATAACCTTCACCATAATCAATCATCATTTATCAAGTCATATATACAGATACATATATTCTTCATTCAGACAAATACATAATCATATTATCATCATCACTAATCATCAACTATTATCTATCATCGTCATAAAGTTAATCTTATCTCAACATACACATTAATCATAGTTAATTGGCATGTACAATATCGCAACACAATTCATCATCCACGACTCAATTTAAAGTCATATATACCATATAATCATTATAGGATCATAATACAATCATAGTATAAGCATAAACATCATATGTTTCAAGAAAAGTTGAGGTTCGGGGCTGTCAAGCTCGCTTAGCGCGCTGAGCCCTCGCCAGGGCGCGCTAAGGCAGGGAGCGTCAGGGCAGCTCGCCGCAGCGACCTCACCAGGGCTTGGCTCGCTCTGCACACGCCTTGCCCTTGCCAGGGCGCGCTGAGGCAGGGAGCATCAGGGCTGCTCGCCACCAGCTCGCCGCAGCGACCTCACCAGGGCTTGGCTCGGGTTTTGGTCCATTTCATGCAAAAATCATCATCTAAGGCTTACAAATACATAAAGGAAGCATCATTAATCATGTATAATCATACTAAGCATAGAAATACAATCTATAGCATCATCAAACATCATTTCATATCAAAAATAATGATTTTCATATATTAACACCTAAAACTCATTTATCTCATAATCAATCAAAATCATAGTTCAAGTAATCAACTTTATCATGGATTTTACACAACAATCATAAGTAGAAGCATATTATACATGAATCATTATCTAGCTTCAATTATAAACACATTCCCAAAAACCCATTTCTTACCAAAACCCAAAAAGAGTGAAGAGAGTTTGGGTGTGGAGACATATACAAACTCCTCTCTCTTTGATCACTCAAAATTATATTATCTAAGCCTCTTACCTTGGATTAGTTGGATTCTTTACTCCTAGCTCCAATCCTTAAGCTCTACACTTCTAGAATTCCCAATCTTCAATTCTATCTATGGCTTTTCTTCTCTTTCTCTTCTCTCTTCTTTCTCAAACCCTTTTTCTCTTCTCTCTACCTCTCTTTCTCTCAATCTTTCTTTCTCTCAATTTTATGACAAAACAAGAACAATGCTACCTCTCATAAAAACCACTCCTTTATATATCTCCCAACTTAGGTTATATTAAATTCCCACTCTACCCTTAATTACACTACAAATTCCACTCACAATCTCAACTTTACTCTTACCACTAATTCTCGTACTATTTACACAATTGCCACTACTTCCTCTCCAAGATACTCTATCCTTTAAGATAATAACCAAAATGTCACTCTTATCTCTACACAATCCACTAACTCACACTAGATTACTATATTACCCTTAATCCTACCACAAACTCTTATTCATTCTAATTAAGCCCAATACTCATAAAAGCCCATTATTAACAAACATAATGTAACAACTAATTAATACATATAAAACATACCAATTATCATACACAATTAATTAAATAACATCAATTAATCAAATATAATAAAATATAAGATTTGGGGTGTTACACTAGGATACACATACTACTCTCATACCTTATTTTGATGGAATATTTATTCCTTCTCTTCAATCTCTTAATCTAACCATAACTTTCCTCTAATTGTTCTTCATCTTCTTCTCTAACCCATTTCTCTTCTTTCTTCTCTTTTCTCTCTTCTCTCTCTATCTCCCTTTCTCTCAATTTTATGACAAATGAAAACTCCACCCTACTCTTAACAAAACACTCCTATATATACTCCCAACTTAGGTTATAGTTAAATTCCCCTAATACCCTTATTTTCTCTACACATCATTCATCAATCCTAAGTTATTACAAAATTGCCATTAATTCCTCTACAAGACATCAACCTCATTCTATGATATTACCAAATTGCCATTAATTCTCTAACCACCCTCCAGTTACCAAAATACCTTTAATGGATCATACTTCCCATTCCTAAAAGCTCAATTCTTACAACACCCATAAACTCTATTCTTCTACTACTCTTTCTATTAATAGCTAAACATCACATAACCAATATTAATTAACTCCTTCTAACTTAATTAAGGGCTCTTAACTAGATTAATAATTCTAATAGATTACTAAAATACCTTTCATTTATCCAAAACATAATTATTCATAAAATCACAAAATCACATATATTCAATTAAATAAATAAGTAATTAAATAATCACACAAAAATCCTATTTTAAAAATACGGCTATTACAACTCTCCCCCACTTAAAAGAATTTTCGCCATCGAAAATGGTCCGACTAAACAACACAGATAAGACCACTTTATCCCTTCTCCAACCAAAAATCCAAAACTCTAGACACTACCAAAGTTTGATAAGATTAGTCTCATCCAATCAACACAATCCAATCTATCCATTAACAAGAGATCAAGGACGGCCTGTTCCTTAATTTGATAATAAATGGACAATAATCTTGATGGTGGCACAAACAATCCTTACCAAGCTACGATAACGCTTACTTAAGCATGAAACTTTCATTAAGTATCATTCCATAGTTCTCAAAATACTACTTCAAAAAGAATAACTATAACCCACTCTACAACGTCTCGGTTTTCCATAAGTCCTTAATCTTCTCTTCAATCTCTTAGCTTTGCTAAATCGCATACTCATAAATGACTCCTACTCCAACTACTCACTTGATAACACAATCTCGACATTCGATTGATGACCAAAATTCCTTGCATCCAATTTTCCAATATCAATCCTTCCATTGAGATACTCTCATCCAATTATATCTTAACCCATCCATTAACTCACTATTGTCAACCGTCCATGAATACTATATCCAAGGTCCTTTACTTTACTCATTAATTACTATACTTACACCGCAACCTCCTCTTAAAATTCTCTCGAACTCGGTAATTCCAATTAGAAAATCTCATCTTAGAATTTTATAACGCCCCAACTAAAATGTCTAGAATAATTAGTTGAGACATGCATACCTGATACTGAGTCCATTAAAATTACAGAACAAATTTATTAAGAATACAAATTTACAACAGCGGAAAGAAAAGATGAACCAAAACAGATAAAACAAAATAAGTAAGAAGATTGAAATCTCTCATCCGATAATCCAAGCTCCACTTCTATCATCAGTTCCTTCCTGGTCCTTGCTCCGGTTAACTTGTTTACCTAAAAAAAAACTGAATAGGCGTGGGATAAGACAACTAAGCCTAAATGAGTCCTACTACCCACCTAATGGTGACTACATCGGGGCTACTAACCTGGATCTGACAGCATGCATTATATTTTCAGTTTTACATAATGTCATAAGCATAATAATAAAAGTGTATCACATAAGTATTATCTTGTTCGTTTTATTACTCGCAGGATCACTTCGAGGTAAGCCGGTCTCGGAGTGCCTGGCCTGATACTCCGATAATAATGTACGACGGAGCACTTCTTGGGCTTACGGTTCTTAATCATGAATTGGATTCCGAAGCAATCCCCTGAAATGGTAATATACCATACATCTGATACATAATCATATATTCTTGAAAAAGTTGTAAACTACCCAAAAATATCCCTCCCGGGGCTTTACTAACATACATAATATTCCTATGTTATCACATAAGAGTTTGGCTGTGATTAACATACTGACTATGCATTATATCATCGTAGTTTACATGAACAGACTGTGAAGAATAAGGATATAAAACGAGTGAAGGATTTTATAAAAATTGAAATTATGCAAGTCTGTTCTGGAATTTTCGGCCGGCTAAAAATCTCTCGCCGGGCCAGTATTTCGCCCGGCCACAAATATTTCGCCCGGCTAAAAACGTGTATCAGACCCCTGTTTTGCGATTTTCTTCAAAATTTTCGATATAACCACCTACAATCCTTATTTTTCCCAGTGTAAACATGGATACATATAATAAACAATCAGTATGGAGAGGAATTTGAGATTTAACTCCTCTCACACATAATTTTCCTAAATTTCTTAATGTTATCATACAAAGTTTAGAATTGGGGGCAACTATCTAAACTAACCTAAGAACCCACCTGAATGAGATTAACTCAGAAGCTTTAAACACAGTGCTAACAACATCTTTGGAGCTCTCAGAGAAACCGAATTTGCAGCGAAATGCTTTAAATACAAAATAGAATTTCTGTATAATTGCTGCATCAGGTCCCCTACTTTAAAATCGTCCACAGACCTCAATACTGAACCAAAAATAGAGAAACCTATGTCAAACTGACTGGGTTTGAGTTATCTAACCATATGAAAAAGAATCGTTCCAAACGGAGATATGAGGAGAAAGGATTTACCAAAATTACTGTGTTGATCTTTCCACTTCCAAAATTCACACAGACCTTGTTTCTCAACCAAAATTCACACAGACCTTGTTTCTCAACCAAAATTCATGAAACAGGTACCAAAACGAATCAACGCAATCGGAGTTATGAGTAGAGATTTATTACCGTTTATGTGGAGCCGTGTCATAGAACACAGGTTTTCATTTACTTTTTCCAAATTGCTCCAATGTTCAAGTCCTAGTTTCTTTGGTCCATAATACTCTTATGCAAGATGGAAAACATCAGAAATTGAACCTTAGATGGCTGAGAGATGTAACAACCCGTTTTTCAAAGGCCAGAAAAGGCATTAATTTTTTTTTTGTTGTACACATCAGAGTTACGCATAAAAGATTTTAAATGAGCCGGCATTCAAATATACAAAAGAACTCATTACCATAAGGTGCTTCGACAAGCAAAGTGTATTCCTGAATAATTACAATCCAAGTCTAAGTATTCAAAATACTTACAAACGAAACAAGTTAGAATCCTATGCCTAAACCCAAAAAGCACGGTGTACAACCCACACCGGCGCATAGTCTAACTAAGCTAAAGCTCCAACATCTCGCTGGGGCCTGGAACAGCCACCGTCGTCACCACGACCTAACCCATCATCTGGGTAGGATGAGCCCGCAAATGAAAGAAAGGGTCACCACAAAATAAAAGGTATATATATATATAACCGGTGCGAAAGATGTACACATAACAAATTTCCACATACACAAGAGAAAGCTCTTTAACAAGATAGCAATTCCCACCAACGGGTTCATATTTATAATGCACACCAAGCCTAATGCAGACTTCTACAATGGTTGTGATCACCCTAGCCGGGTCTTTTTCACATGCATGAATTCCGGAATTTAACCTCTCCGCAGAGAGTCGTGATCTGCTAATCACTAAAATCAATACAATCACGACGATCTGCTAATCGAAGGATTATGGTGGATCTTCTAATCAAACCCCGTGATCTGCTAATCACAATATTGTACTCAATAAAAATCCCGCAGGATTCAAGGTGGATCTGCTAATCGCACCCGGTGGTCTTCTAACCACTACCATGAATGCATGAGCATACGATACATCTTATCTATGCCGATGCATTCAATTACATACCAATCATGCATATGTAATTCTCAACCACATGTCAATACATATATTTCTAACAAAATCATATGTAAGACAACACATGTATCATTAACACTTTCTCATCAACGAGAATACATAATACATACATGCATAACACTCAAAGCACACCACAACAAGCATGTTATAACTCAGTGAAAAGACAGAAATAAAGTGGAGCCCTTACCTCGGCAAGCTTCCGTTAACTTTTCTCGCATAATTCTACAACTCGCGCTTCCTAAAAGTTAAGCAGCGTACAATCAATAAAATACTCTCAACGTATCCTATCGAAACGAAACTCATTCTCTAAGTTCTAGAGAGGCTTGAGGTACTTTCTAAAGCTATCCCTCAATGATTTCAGGTTATTCTCATAGTGTTCAAAAATTCACGAAGTTAATTGTACTATTTTTATAACACGAACATCATTTTGTTTTCAAATCATAAACTAAAACCATTTTGGATTTTTCCTCTTCAAGGACTTGTCCCACACACAACAAAACCATTTGAAAACAACCCAACAACTCTTCGAGAAATTTCACAGAAAATAAAGTTTTCTTGCAACACAAGTTACAAGTTTTTCTTACCAAATAAAAACTCTATACTCATTCTTTTAAAGCCTATGATCACACACCAATGTCATGATCATTTCTCACCATTGTGGACTTAGAAAATTTTGAAATCCCATCACCAATTCCTTCCTTTGGCCACGGCAAATCACCATTTCCATCTCAAAACGAAATTCAAGTTTATGATCTTTTCAAAAAATTTCTTCAAACCCTTAACCAAAATTTGTGAAAACTTCAAATCAACCATGGAAATCAACACTACTTAGCTTAATCACACTAGTTTATCACTCATGAACAACTTTCAAGCAAGAGAAATCATTCCTTAACAATTTCTCACAAAATCCTCTCAAGAACATAATCTAACAAATCATCAAATTCTATGAGTTTGTCTAGCTAAGGAAAGGAAGGAAGCTTAGTTACCTTAAGAAGAGGATGATCCTTGCAAGTCCTATGATCCAACAAGCCTAAAATCCAAGCTTTTGGTGAGCAAATGGAAAAGTTATTGGATGAAGAACAAGGGTGGAAAGCCACGGCAAAACAAGAAGGAAAATGAGTGAAATTGTGATTTTTCTTAAGTCTTTTTAATGACCAAAAGTCATGGTCTTGTTGCCTAATCCACCCTTGGATCAAATAGTGTTAATTTGCTAAGATTCAAATCTAGCCATTGGATCAATTCTAAGCTTATCCTCACAAGATATTTTCTATGCTTCAAGAAGCCACCTCGCCTCACAGCTCTCGCGCGTCGCGACGAACGTAAAACACAAAAACAGAAAACCTACGGAAAGAACGTCTATCGTTTTTCCATTCCAAAACTTATCGCCGAATCTTTTTCCGCGACTGTAATTTTCTTCCATACCTTAGAAAATTAATCTCAGGACATATCCTAACTCGCGCAGATATATAAAACTTCCACCCGAAACCTCACTTAAAACCGACGCAGTAAGATTTTCCATCAGCGGGTAAAATCCTACTCGTTTTTCCAAAAACAAGAATAATCCAAAACTCGTCATTCTGACTTCACAGAAATCTCCTCATACTTAAAAGAAGACTACAACCCAAAAGTCTGTGCCTTTCCAGCGCACGAGCACAAAACAGGCTCCATTTCAGCAAACAACCGTTATGGCGACAATACTCACAAAACCACTTAACACAAACCCTGATATTCTTAGTCATTACTTATTTTATTCACCAAAAGGTACAGTGGAATTACGGGTCTTACATTACTACCCTCCAAAAAGAAGTTTCGTCCTCGAAACTAAAGGTAAGAGTAACAACTCAACTAATTATTACCATCACCAACACAACAAAATCCCTCAGGATTAGGTGCAGCCACACAGATGCTAACACCGGGTGAAGTCACACAGGTACTCTCACCAACCCACTGGCACAACCGTGTACCAACCGCAACTCTCAACGAGTTCACCACTCATAAATTAACCTTACGACAGAGGTTCACAACCTCTAGTTCCCAAAGATCCTCGTGCCCACAAACAAAATTTCCAAAGTCACTTCTTCTGCCTCCGCGACATAGCCTAAACCACTAGGTTCACGCGCAGCAGTGACTGGCTACCCTCCAAAAAGAAACACCAAAACTTTCTGCGCACCACCAAAGCTAGCAAAGCTAGTCAATTCCAGTCAACACGATTCCGTCTACTATCAACAATAAATTAAGGACGGCCAGTCCCTCGATTTGTCAATAGATAGTCGACAATCATGATGGTGGTTTAGACCATTTTTACCTAACTTTAATAATGCTCCCTTCCACTTGTGCTCAAGGTCCTCCGAGGCACAATGGTCCAACACTTCCCCTTCGAGGTTTTCCCATACGTTTCCCTCGATCTCTTACGAATACAAGATCAAAGTCGTAAGACACGACGCTCAACACACGTCGCATAAGCTCTCATGCTTCCACTCATGAAACATCCGTTGAACATCATTCAACAGTAATACAGTGCCACTACGGCAAGTACCACTAAAACCATTACCTTCCAAACAAGTTGTCTTCTCTTCTAGAAAATTTTCCACCTTACCACTATCCATCAGTCCGCGACTCAATGAATATGCCGAACCGTCTGCTCACATACGGATCTATTTCCAATCACGACTTAAATAATACCATCCCAACCTCCGGTTGGTGATTATAGCTCCTCATAGTCTTGTCACTTGCCAAACTATACCATCTATTTCTCTTGTACTCCCTTTATCCAAATCCCCAATTCCCCAGAATCGGTTCCTTATACGTTAACATTACTTCCAAAACGACCCTTAGATGAATCTCGCTTGCCTTAAACAAACGCTTATCCTCGTCGACGGCCATCGTCGGCGCACATCCTCTTTACAACGTATTCTCATTCTATTCCTGAACTCTCCTGAGTTTTTTTTTTTCTCTTACAATTAAATCCTCTCTTACTCAAAAGAGCTTGTCACCCTGACCATTCTTAATTATTCCCAACATCACCCTTTCTGTCGAGATACCTACTTCCAAAATAAATCTTAGGGCATTCCTCACATTACTATTGTCTAACCATCGTTGTTGACAACATCCGAATCCCTTATACTTACTCACTACCGATTTTCCATCATACCATGTCTCTCTTCATTGTAACCACTACAATGAATCGAAGCTCTACCAGCTTCCACCAAACTTTGCTACTAGACAATTGCTTACCCTTTATTATTACCGCATACAACACATGCACCGCCATGACATCCATTCCGGTGGTGCTTTCGAATCCTTAATATACACGCACAATCATAATTTTCCAAATTATGTGGGAGGGAATTTCCATTCGCCAATCCTCCATTGACATAAGCCACATTCTCATGTGCTTCTCTCTTACTCATTCTCAACACGGCTTTCCAATGGCTAACATCCTCTGCGACTAATCTCATCGATCTACTAATTTGCAATTTTTCAGTTCAACAACAACCTAAAGTTGGTTCCCAAACCACCATGACCAATAACTTGTTAAATCAAAACAACATCTTTAATTTTCCACACACAATCCAATTATGCTCGTTCCACATCAACTTGTTTCCAATCAAGCACACTCTTCTCCATTCGATTGGTCCTTCATCATCGTGACTATTCTAAAGTTATAAAGTCTGTTCCCTCCGGGGAATTAATTTCCAGATCTGAAGTTCCAGCTAATCTTGCTCCTACATCTAGTCACTCATCGTTTTCTTATTCACTTCTAACTTTTACTAACGATCATCAATTGTACTCTTCATAATCGAACGCCCCAATAAATTAATTCCTCAAGTTCCTATTAAGTATTTCTCCATGCATAACTATCCCTAGTCTTACCATCGTCAAGCCACTATATTTTACTTTTAAATCGACATACCTTACTCATACATCAAGCCATGAAACACTTATCTCAAATCTTAATGCTTGGCCTATCAAGACAGCTACCAACGCACAACACTTTGCTATGATTTTATTCTTAGTAAGTTCGATATCCAAATCAAACTCTTGAATCTAATCTTCAAGAACTCCAAAAACTCGTCGTACCATCCATTTAATCCTAATACACAATAAAAGTCCTTCCAACTATCGACTTTCATTGTCTTAGTATTCTTACTAACGAACTCCTTTTCTACTCAACCACGACATTCGTAGAAAATATCCAAAAATTCTCGTCCATAACTTGGATTTATTCAAAACTTGCCCACCTCAACTCTCATGGTATCATAAATTCAAGCTGCTACTTAGTCCTTCAACCATTTTGGTTGATCAAAATCGTTAACTTATATGCACATCCACACAGGATCTCTACTCAATCTTGACTAATCTTTTCAAACTACTCAATAAGTTTACTTTCTCTTATGGTTTACCTGCCAATAATTAATAATTCTAACTTACACTGCTACAATTCTCTAGGTATTTCCATACTTTACATTTCTAGTATTACCTATCAGCGATATGCAACTCAATTTCCAAGGTTGAACTCCTCGTCCTTTACCATAATATTTCTCCAAATCCACTTTTTATCCAGCAATCCATTACCTGTATTTTATCTCACCTCGACATCTATACTTACTATCTCCTGAACTAAGTATAGATTGTCACTTGTCCACGTGGTATTTGGTCTCCTACCTTCAATCATCACAAGATTCATCCTTACTAATCTTAGTTTCGAATCTAATTATCTCACACACTTGAATTAAACACTTATGGTACCCATCGTTCGCATAAATGCCGTATAACACCACCAGGTTTCCTCACTCTGGACGTACAACGTCCTTTAATTCCAATTCAAGTTGCCTCAATTATTATCCAATCATTGTAATTAAATCCAACTGACATCTCTGCATGTTCCACCATATCTACAGTGGTTGCATCCTCTTGACAACTGAACGACTTCATCAAGTCTCGTCTGAACTCACCAGACGGACATCCAATATCATCTTCAGAAGGTCGTCCCAATCTGATCCTTACTTAAAATCCTTTATCAGTCGACGTCCACACGTCCGTACTCAACACCTCCGGGTGACAACGACCCATGCCAATTCAAGTTCATCGAATTTCTTCCAAGAATCCTTTGTGGTTCTCGTTCGCCTCAAGTCCATCCTTCTCGGACCACTCTGTCTAAGGAATTTAGAGACACTCGTCGACTAAATTCGACCAAGGCTCGGGGTTTCACAATTCCACTTACTGAAGCCTCACTCCCTGCATTACTTCAGTAAGACACAACCCAGTGTCTAAGCATATCTCATGCTAGACTCAAAACAACTAACCACATAACCCACAACACAACAAAAACAACCGCTAGAACTAACACAACTCTAGCTATGTTCTAACCGACTCTGGACTAACGACTCAAGTATACACTTTCCCTTTGAAGATTTAAAGCCGTGCTCTGATACCAATTGTAACAACCCGTTTTTCAAAGGCCAGAAAAGGCATTAATTTTTTTTTTTTTGTACACATCAGAGTTACGCATAAAAGATTTTAAATGAGCCGGCATTCAAATATACAAAAGAACTCATTACCATAAGGTGCTTCGACAAGCAAAGTGTATTCCTGAATAATTACAATCCAAGTCTAAGTATTCAAAATACTTACAAACGAAACAAGTTAGAATCCTATGCCTAAACCCAAAAAGCACGGTGTACAACCCACACCGGCGCATAGTCTAACTAAGCTAAAGCTCCAACATCTCACTGGGGCCTGGAACAGCCACCGTCGTCACCACGACCTAACCCATCATCTGGGTGGGATGAGCCCGCAAATGAAAGAAAGGGTCACCACAAAATAAAAGGTATATATATATATAACCGGTGTGAAAGATGTACACATAACAAATTTCCACATACACAAGAGAAAGCTCTTTAACAAGATAGCAATTCCCACCAACGGGTTCATATTTATAATGCAGACCAAGCCTAATGCAGACTTCTACAATGGTTGTGATCACCCTAGCCGGGTCTTTTTCACATGCATGAATTCCGGAATTTAACCTCTCCGCAGAGAGTCGTGATCTGCTAATCACTAAAATCAATACAATCACGACGATCTGCTAATCGAAGGATTAGGGTGGATCTTCTAATCAAACCCCGTGATCTGCTAATCACAATATTGTACTCAATAAAAATCCCGCAGGATTCAAGGTGGATCTGCTAATCGCACCCGGTGGTCTTCTAACCACTACCATGAATGCATGAGCATACGATACATCTTATCTATGCCGATGCATTCAATTACATACCAATCATGCATATGTAATTCTCAACCACATGTCAATACATATATTTCTAACAAAATCATATGTAAGACAACACATGTATCATTAACACTTTCTCATCAACGAGAATACATAATACATACATGCATAACACTCAAAGCACACCACAACAAGCATGTTATAACTCAGTGAAAAGACAGAAATAAAGTGGAGCCCTTACCTCGGCAAGCTTCCGTTAACTTTTCTCGCATAATTCTACAACTCGCGCTTCCTAAAAGTTAAGCAGCGTACAATCAATAAAATACTCTCAACGTATCCTATCGAAACGAAACTCATTCTCTAAGTTCTAGAGAGGCTTGAGGTACTTTCTAAAGCTATCCCTCAATGATTTCAGGTTATTCTCATAGTGTTCAAAAATTCACGAAGTTAATTGTACTATTTTTATAACACGAAAATCATTTTGTTTTCAAATCATAAACTAAAACCATTTTGGATTTTTCCACTTCAAGGACTTGTCCCACACACAACAAAACCATTTGAAAACAACCCAACAACTCTTCGAGAAATTTCACAGAAAATAAAGTTTTCTTGCAACACAAGTTACAAGTTTTTCTTACCAAATAAAAACTCTATACTCATTCTTTTAAAGCCTATGATCACACACCAATGTCATGATCATTTCTCACCATTGTGGACTTAGAAAATTTTGAAATCCCATCACCATTTCCTTCCTTTGGCCACGGCCAAAAATTCTAAAAACCCACAATCACTCAAAAATTTTCGATTCAAAAAGCATGGTAATATCTTATAATACCCTAAAATTATTTACCCGAACAATCCAAATCATTTTAAATCGAACTACACTTTTTGACAATTTTGAATGGATTTTCCTTAAGACAAAATCAACACATTTTATTCCCTAAACAAACCATATCACAATCATTTCTTTAAAACTATGATCATGCCTACACAATTGTCTTAGAACAAATTTTGAAATTCAAAACAAAATTCTCCTACTCATGTTCATCAATTACTCAAGAACACCAAATAAATTATTTTCTTATTTTTCAAAACAAAGTTCATAATCAAACATCCATTTTGCCACAAAGCTCAAAACTAACATCAAAAACAAAATCTCAAAACGAAATTCAAGTTTATGATCTTTTCAAAAAATTTCTTCAAACCCTTAACCAAAATTTGTGAAAACTTCAAATCAACCATGGAAATCAACACTACTTAGCTTAATCACACTAGTTTATCACTCATGAACAACTTTCAAGCAAGAGAAATCATTCCTTAACAATTTCTCACAAAATCCTCTCAAGAACATAATCTAACAAATCATCAAATTCTATGAGTTTGTCTAGCTAAGGAAAGGAAGGAAGCTTAGTTACCTTAAGAAGAGGATGATCCTTGCAAGTCCTATGATCCAACAAGCCTAAAATCCAAGCTTTTGGTGAGCAAATGGAAAAGTTCTTGGATGAAGAACAAGGGTGGAAAGCCACGGCAAAACAAGAAGGAAAATGAGTGAAATTGTGATTTTTCTTAAGTCTTTTTAATGACCAAAAGTCATGGTCTTGTTGCCTAATCCACCCTTGGATCAAATAGTGTTAATTTGCTAAGATTCAAATCTAGCCATTGGATCAATTCTAAGCTTATCCTCACAAGATATTTTCTATGCTTCAAGAAGCCACCTCGCCTCACAGCTCTCGCGCGTCGCGACGAACGTAAAACACAAAAACAGAAAACCTACGGAAAGAACGTCAATCGTTTTTCCATTCCAAAACTTATCGCCGAATCTTTTTCCGCGACTGTAATTTTCTTCCATACCTTAGAAAATTAATCTCAGGACATATCCTAACTCGCGCAGATATATAAAACTTCCACCCGAAACCTCACTTAAAACCGACGCAGTAAGATTTTCCATCAGCGGGTAAAATCCTACTCGTTTTTCCAAAAACAAGAATAATCCAAAACTCGTCATTCTGACTTCACAGAAATCTCCTCATACTTAAAAGAAGACTACAACCCAAAAGTTTGTGCCTTTCCAGCGCACGAGCACAAAACAGGCTCCATTTCAGCAAACAGCCGTTATGGCGACAATACTCACAAAACCACTTAACACAAACCCTGATATTCTTAGTCATTACTTATTTTATTCACCAAAAGGTACAGTGGAATTACGGGTCTTACAAGAGAGGCATGAATTTAGTAGGGAGATGATAGATAGGAATGATTCTTACCTTAATGTGAAGCCTAGAACCTAAGGGACGTGAATCAATGTTAGCATGTTGATTTTTAATGAAGTTTGATTTCTTTTGCTGAGAATGAGAAAATGAATTATACAGTGAGGGTTTACTCCTTATATTGCTATTTGTGGCAAATTCCAATTGTGTCCTTCACTTATCCATTTACATTTGTCCTCTTATTATCAATTTGTCTCAAATAGTGGTCTCAATTTAATATTCTTCTATTAATTTAGTTGAGATGTTACAATCTACCCCCCTTAAAAGAATTCCATCCTCGAAATTCAGAACTTGTTCATTTATCATTACGATAAATCAATTATATTTGCATCCAATCTTTAGACTTCACTTGTCCTCCGGTCATGGTTAGAGGTTTCTGGGGTTAGAAATCATTTTACGGTATCCACATTCAATCCTTTGGAATGAAACTTTCCTCTTCGAAGGAGTCGTTGTTCTATAAGCCAAGTTTACGGACCATATTCTCAACCAATTTCGTGCTGCGCACTTTGATTAAACTACTTACTGTCATTTTCTTGACTATGTTATTGCAGCTTTAGTCTATAATTCCTTAGCACGGTCGTACATTATCTCGTCTTATCTGGCTTTACTTCTACTGTATTATGCCTTTTGTAACTACCGACGGTAAAACTATAATCAAAGAGTCAATAACTAAACTATTGCTCTTCATCAACAACAATGGTTTGCTTCGATCTCTTTGAAGCAGTAGATGCAGTCTCAGTACTGTTATTTCTTTTCCGGCTCTGAAAGATGTTCAAACAAATGAGAGCATTAAAGAGAAAGAATTTTCATCAAATTCGAATCAAAAGCATTAAGTGAAGAAGTTGACAATTACCTTCACTTCCTTTACTTCAGGCTCAGATTTGATCTTGACACCAGTAGGTTTCTTCACCTCAATAGAAACCTTTGAAGACCCAACATCCTTCTTCGAAGTAGTAGCTATGCCTGTGAATATAAAAATTCAATTAGCTACAATATATTTAAAAGTAAAGAAAGTTCAAATGAAAAATGACAAGTTAAAGTTTTTTACCTCGACCAGTAGCAACAACTTTCTTCTCGATAGAAGGGACAATAAAGCCACTCTCCTGCATGCCTAGCATATGGTCAGCATCTCCAATTGATTGCTTGTTGTAGTACGCTTCCCACCAAGCGCAAAATTCGTCGGTACGGAAGAAGGAGTTGTTATACTCGAATGGCTTGAAGCCATATTTGTATTCTGCAGCTATCCTCATGTACTTGTGATATAGTTTTTCTGACACTCCCGTGCCCATGACTATCTTGTCCATTTTCTCAAATAGACTTTTTGGCCGCATCTGAGACATTCCAAATTGTCTCGAGACGCAGTTGGGTTGAAATCCCACTAAGCCTAATTGCTTAGACTTAGCCCCAATACGGCAGGATAACACTGTTTGCTCAAGGTAAGCACTCCAAACTTCGTTTACCTCTTCTTCGTTATCTGGGTCGAGCGTTGGGAGGTCCTCAGTGAACCATGCAGGGCCATGTTGACGCTCCAAAAAAGGGGCATGACGTGGTAAAAACTTATCAAAATTTAAGAAGACTTTCATACACTTCATGAAAAGCCTTTGGATGTTTCGCTCTAGAGAGCTGGGGCTCAGTCGAACCAACCTTCCTCCTTCGACCAACCTTTCATCAACCTCCTTCTGATGATCTGAAGGGACTATCAACCCCAGTTCCATCTCAAAAGTGTCATTTAGCCTGAATTGCAGCAGCCAAATGGGTCCAGAGACCAAGAATGGAGTTCCTTCCTTCGAAGCCTTAATGTCATCGCAGGCATTTCCAATAGCCTCGAAAAGCGTAGCCAACAACAGGCGCCCTAAAGCGAAGTCCTTGCCCTCATGGATCTAGATAGCCATAGGGATAAACATCCTAGCCACAAGGTTAAGAAAGCAACGTGCTCTATATCAGAGACTTCTTCCCCATCTTTTCCTCTATTCCCAGCAATAAATTTAGAATAAGTATTCTCCTTATAAATTAATTCTATGTTTTTGCTGGTTTGTGTTAGGTCGAAAGTCTCACCATTAGGCCTAAGGCCTGTAATGGCAGCTACATCCAACAGGGTTGGAGTCATCATCCCACACTTAAACTGAAAGGTATTAGTGGATTTCTCATAAAAATGCATGGCAGCTATAAGAAGCTCTGGTCTGTACTTAGGCCCAGTTCCAGAAAATTGAATTAAAGGGTATATCCCATACCTTTCCCAAACTTCCTTATATTCCCTTTCGACTCTATCTAACCAGGGGATAAAATCTTTGTGAGCAATATAACGGGCGGATCGAAATAGCTTACTAGGGTTCTTGAAATATCCAAAGTTATAGGGGGTCGATTCGAATATTCTAGGGCCACAAGTGACATGCATAGGAAAGATATCATTTACAGGTTTTGATACAACCTCAACATATGGGTAAGGTCCACAGAATGTGTAAACATACCTATTTACAGAGAAAGGGATCATTACCTGATAAACCCATATTTTCTTTTTCTCATGGTCACCACGAGGCTCAAGAACCACTTCCTCGCCATCTTCCCTTATTATGAACTCTTTCCATTTACCAACAGAGGGAACAGTGATTTGATCTCCAGACATCGTTTGTTCTTGAAATTCTGTTCTTTGGCAGGACAGATGTCGTACACAATGTCTAGGACAATGTGTCTATAGTCCAGATGTCTTAGACAACTGGTTTGACAAACGTTTATGAGGATCACGAATTATTGCAGTACTGAAGTAAGTAAAAGCAATAAATAACACCAGTAAATTGTTAACCCAGTTCGGCGCTAAACAGCCCTACTCTGGAGGATACCAATCCAGGAAGTGAACACTACTAATCCGAATTAATACTTAGTCTTACAACCATACCAAACACCTATTGGCATGTATGCCTTTTCTTAATCCTAGCAATCTTCTACTCAAAGGCTAACTCCCCCTGAATATGAGAACCTACCCAACTCCCTCTAATCACTAATCCCAAGTGACGACAACTTTAAACTACAAAGTTTAAAGACTTGGTTGAATGGCAACATTCAACAACAAAGCTACAAAGTATCAAAACCAATACTAAGAGCCACAAAGCTGCAAAGTATCAAAAACGATACTAAGAGCCACGAATGCTTTGCACAGTAGGCATAAAGCTTTGAACTCACAATCTTCAGTTCTTGTGTGTTGAGTTTTAAGCTCTGTGTTGAGTTTTAAGCTCTATGTTGAGATCGTCTTCAGTCTTTCAGATGCACTACAATTAAGAGTTAGTTTTAAAACAAACTTGTTTAAAAACAAACTCCAAAAGATAAAGAAATTAATCTTTATCCACAAATTAAATACGAATCCTAATCGTATTTAACACTTAAGATTAATAACAAACTTTATCATTAATCCTAATCTCAGCTTGTTACTTAGAGATTCGCGCTTCATTCAAATATAAACAAACACGCGTGCTTAATGGATAAGCATTATCTTTTAAGCTGAACTAGGTTCAGATGTCCTACCCACATGTCTTGGGACATCTTGTTCGACATGTTGCTTTAACATGCTCTGAACCCAGTGACAAGATGTCTTCGACATCTTGTTCAACATGTTGCATCTGCACATCTTCAATATGCACAAGTGGTTTAGACTTAATTACTTTAGCATTGGTGCTTCAGTTAAGTCACTCTGACCAAGTTGTTTTAGCCTTATGATGCAGCCAATCTCAGAAGAACTACAGTTCTTGAGTATTTTACGAAAAATGAGAAAAAGGGTTGTCTTGCTAATAGAGTAATAGAAAGTGAGAATTGTGTTTCTGAACACGAAATCAGAAGATCAGCAAGGGTTCTAAACTGATGAACGGTTTAAAACTCAGAATTTCAAAGATCCAAGAAAATGGACATCTTTTTCAAGAAATGATTTTTACGGAGAAGATGAAGTTTGAGAGCTTTGTTAAGAGTTTTTGTGTTTTCTTTATAGGGAAAGGTGTCAGATTTAAAATTAAATCAAAAAGAAAATATGAGTGTTTTCTCTTCAACTTCTGACTTTGCCACGTCCTCCACTACGCCTATAATATAGGAGTCATGATGAATTGTGGGGATCAACGTGACTGTTATTGCTGAAATGTGACATCAGCACCGTCATTGGTAAGCGTGAAAGCACGTGAGTTAAAAACGTCTTTTTCTATTCTCGTTCGAATTACTCGATCGAAACAGGCATTTTTTTGGGGCAAAATATGTTCTAAATGCATAAGTCAGGAGCATTGAACAATATCATTTTAATGATTTTGGATTTAAGGAACATTAAAGACATAATTGGTTTTAGAGCCAAAAGATTTAATGAAGAATCATGCATGAACATCAATAAATGTCCTCATTTCGAACATAATAAAGAGTTTGATCTTCTTCAGGTTAACTTCGAGTTGATTGAAGCATCAGTAGGGTCGAAGTACTTCCCTGTGTACAAGGTGAATTCGTGAACTTAGCGAAATATTCAGTGTTTTCCATTGCTTCGACTTCGACACATGCAACGGATAAATCAAAAGACGTTGAAGGAATTCAAATTCAAAGATATGTGGCAAGACACGCGTCGAGTCATAAGTTATTAGGCGTTAGTAGCAGTTATTAGTATTTTGCCTATAAATATAGTTTGTCTGTGATCGAGCAAAGGGTCACAATCATTTACAGAAAATTCTTACGAACTCAAAGTACCCATGTTAACGCGAGAAACGAGTGCAAAAGGACCAATGTATGCATCTGTGTACCATTAACTCTTTGTAATCATTTACATTTAATGCAATTTACAGTTCTTACAGTTTATTACTTTTTCTTTTCAATTTGAATACTTTCTAACTTTCTTGTTCATTCTGTCGAATCAACACTTCTCTCTTGAAATTTCAAGTTACTTTAAAACAAAAAACCTATCTTAAAACAAACAGTAAATGTACATTAATGGTGATGAACATTGATTATCTTAGGAATATGAGAAAAGCACTATGTCCCAAGATTTACTAGTTGATCTTTCTTATAATAACTCTAACTAGCGCTTGTTTACCAAAAATCAGCGTACACAAAAACATAGTCAAAAAGTTTGGAATGGAAAATGCATTTCACAAGAGGACACATGCACCTACCCATCTGAAGTTTACCAAAGATGAGAAAGGTATGGATGTTGATCAAAGATGAGAAAGAATTCGGAAGTATGTCAATGGCACATGTGACTATGGGATTATGTACTCTCACTATGAAGACTCTGCCTTGTTTGGCTACTGTGATGCTGACTGGGCTGGTAGTGCTGATGATAGAAAAAGCACTTCTGGAGGATGTTTCTTTCTTGAAATTAATCTGATATCGTGGTTTAGCAAAATTGTGTGGATGAAGCAGATGCTGAAAGAGTATGAAGTTGAACAAGATGTTCTAACATTATATTGTGATAATTTGAGTGCTATCAATATATATAGAAATCCAGTTCAACACACTAAAACAAAACACATAGATATCCGTCATCACTTCATCAGAGATCTTGTTGAAAGGTGGTGACCCTGGAGCATGTTTGTACAAAGGAGCAAGTGACAGATATTTTTACAAATGCGCTGGATGCACATCAATTTGAAAAATTAAGGAGTAAGTTGGGAATTTGCTTGTTTGTGGAGTTGTAGCAATTACAGTTATTGTGTGTGGGGCGTACATCAGTTAATCTTCTCTCTCTTCATCTAGTGGTGAACGTAAATCAAGGAAGTTCCTTCCTTAACCACTATACCAACACGCCATGTACTCCATATTTCCTTCCCATATCAAATTTCAAATATTTTCTTTCCAACTTCACAAACCTCTCAAACCACATGTTCCTAACATTGTTATCTCTGCTGGTTTGTAAATGTTGTATCCAGGAACAATGTTTTCGTATGCCCTTGTTATATTTTGCTACAAATGCTGCAGGTGTTGAGGGGGAGTAGTAACTCTTGTGGTAGTTGGTGGTGGCTACTATTATTCTTGTATGTGCTCCTTTTGTGCGAGAATTTTTTTTTCTCTGCATGCTTGTAGTAAGGGGGAGCGTAGTGATAATTAGTAGTGTGCTAGTTTATGTGCTTGATGTTTGTGGATGTGTTGTTCTATGTTGATGTGCTCTAGGAGTCTGGGTGAACCCAATTCCGCTACTGCATGCTTCTGGTGTTTTAGGTGAAGTTTATTTCTTTACCTTGTGTGTTACTTTCAGTTGAAGTGTTCTGTTGAAGTAGCGTTGACGAAGTTTTTATTTTCTTTCAAAGATGTGTGTTTGTGCTGAAATGAAAGCAGGGTCACAATCATAGAAATATGGGTGGCTTGGTCACAGTCATAGCAATATGGGTGACTTAGTTAGTTACAGTCATAGAAATATGGGTAACTTGTACATGCTTAATTATGGTTGCACACTGAAGACAGAAGATCAAGATGCACTATTGATTTATATCTGATGAGTTATGTATCTTATCGTGTTATCTTCGAGTGTAGTCGCTCTGTGCACTATGTGGTTGATGTGATGGAGGTAGTATAGGCTCATGCCCTATGTCTTGCAGCCTTCATGTTATTGCTGGATCATGGTTATGGTTTGATGTTTTTATTATGATATTGTGGATGAAAGCTCACATGTGTTCTGTTCTCTATAGTATAATGTGAAATTGCTTGGTAGATTTCTGCTCTGGTCTGTAATAATCTCTGATATTCTGCTCTGGTCTGTAATAAGCTTGGCTAATATTGTGTCCAAAAAGAAAAGAAAAAAGGGAGTAGATATATGTTCTCTATGATGTGTCTTGATGACAGGAATTTCTATGGTATTTTTAGTATTATTATTAGTAGTAAAATGACCAAGACAGGCAAATACGAAGGAAAACCTACAAAAGCAGGAAAAAGCATCAAGACAAGGTCCAAGATGCAAAAAGACAAGAAAAAGCCCAAAAAGTGAAGAAAATCAGCATTCCATCGCAGCACGTTGGCTCCCATCGTGCCACGATGGGAGCTACTTGTTCGCCAAGAAATCAGAAGAAATAAATCTGAAGAAAATCTTTGCATCGCAGCACGATGGAGTATATCGCAGCACGATGACATAACTTGGCTCCCAAGCTGATGAAATGCACAGGATCAGTTATAAAATTTAACTGAATCTTCACATCGCAGTAAGATGGCTTCATCGTAGTGCGATGCCTTGCTGAGGCCCATTACGAAAACTATAAATAGAGCCTCCCATTCATTGTTTTATTCATTCAGAAATAGTAGAACATTCTCTACTATAAGGAGAGGTTCAGAGGAGCTCTATTGGGCATAGATTTCTCCCCTTACGGGAAAACTAACTCAGCAAGGTATGTTTTCTTTAGGCTTTTATGTTTAGGTTATAATTTCTTTATTGTAATTTAAATATGTAGTCTTTTGTAATAGATGCCTTAGGTTGTGGTGGAGAAGATGAACTCCCCAATGAATATTTGGAGTCTGTGACTGAGTCAAAGTTATAATAAATGATATTTAAGTATTATGTTTGTTATTTAATTTCATGCACTTTAATAACGTTTCTCGTAATCTGGTCGGATAAGCGGGAGCGCCCATAGAATTGATATTAGGTTTCTAACTTAATATGGTCCGGAACTAGTGGTAAATAATGCTAGGTGTATAGAGACGGTAACGTCTTGAACTAGTCGTGAATGAGCGGTTAGAGGAGGAATCATTAACTAGGTGTGAACGGAGCACTTAGATGATGAATAGCCCGATACTAGGATCTAGAGGTTAATTGGTGAAGATAATAATGCATGTTTATAAACAACTCACTTAGTAATTAGGGTATGTGACACATCGAGGTTAGGCTCTCGTAGGTACCTTAGTTATGAAAGTAGGGGAACTTTAATAGACATAGTGTAATAGTAAGGTGTTACTACAACAAGGAAAAGTCACCGCCGAACATTAATCAAAATAACTATATTATACACCGGTCATGCCAAATATGAAGAAGGGAGAAAGTCCAACCACCATACCTATCCTCTATGTTTCTGAATCTATTATTATTATTTATTTATTTATGCAAGCATTACACTATTTTTATAAAACTGTTTTCAAAACCCAAAGCAAATGCAAAACTATCCAAACTTAAATAACGCTAGTGAAGCTTCGGCATGATCCCTGTGGATACGAACTCATTCTAGACACCTAGAGTGTGAATTATTACTCGACGACAGACTGGTGCACTTGCCAGACCGTAGTCATGTCTCTTTGTCAAATTTGTGGCCAAAACGGGGAGTAGGTGGTGATGTGAGTACCTGCTATGTATGTATGTGCATTGCCTTTGCTATAGTCTGATATGCTACATTTCAGGGGGAGTTGAAGTATGAAGTATGTTATGCAGGGGGATGTCGTATGGGATGATGAAACATTCTGTGTCATCCTTTTGCTTAAGTGTATTTGTTTTGTGACCATTTAAGGCGAAGTTGTGTTTGTGTTTTTCCGCTGTTGCATGCCTCTGATACACTTTAGAGATACTACTATACACTTGTCTACTGTTTCCATGAAGGAGTTAGTTTGGAGACTGTATTGAAGATGTGCTACTCTTCTTTATACTTGTCTGTTTATGTTGATCTGAAGAAGTGTATGTGATGTATCTTTTTAGTTTGTCTGTGTGGTCTCAATTTGTTTTAGCCAAAAATTTGCCAAAGGGGGAGTTTGTTGGATATTTGGTTAATCCACGTTTCTCTTTCTATAATCTTTGCGTGTGCATTTACTCAGAATTATTGTGGTGTTTATTTCCTAAAGTTGTTCGATCATTTTAAGGAAAGTTTGAATATGATTCTGATTTGTTGTGAACTGGATATGCTCTTGGACCAGCTCTTCTCAAGCCCATCTTGACAAGATCAGCCCGTACGGATCCAGTTATAAAAGGAAGAACAAAAACCTAATTTGTAAGTTGTTAATCCAGTCATTGCGTGTCTAGCTTTTTAGGGTTTTTTGTCTTGTTGTTTATGTGAGCCTTTCTTATGTTATCTCGATACAAGCTTATGACTGTGTGTTTTGAGTTGTAATGGTGTAATCCTCTCCAAAGCTTTGAAGCACAGAGTAAGGGTTGTTTTCTTGTTCAACACTTCAAGCCTTTTGATACGAGTGTTTAGCTTTTCTAGGAGAGTGTCTCCATCATTGATTTTATGTTTACTTGTAAAACAGTGCTGTTTGTACTGTTGTGAGTGGAAGTGAGTTGGGAACTGATGACAGTAATTTATATGATGTTTTTAGTATTATTTATTATTAGTTTAGTATTAGTTTTAGACCAATTACAAGGCAAAAACCTAAAGAAGTAAAGCTACTTGTCCAAGAAGTCAAGGATTGAAGAAAATGCATAAAAAGAGGCTAAAAGGAAGAAAATACACAGCTTTCAGTCTGCGACCATAACTTGAGCTACGACCATAAATCTGTCCATCGTACCATGATGACCTCTATCGCAATATGATGGCATTTCTTGGTGAACAAGGTGATCAAACGCACATGATTGGTTATAATTTTAAAAAGAATCTACCCATCGTAGCACGATGAGCCCATCGTAGCACGATGTGACTTGCTGCCCAAGTCCGAAAAACTATAAATAGAGCTCTCCTCCTTCACAATTATTCATTCAGAAATTTAGAGAACTATTTCTCTATAAGGAGCAAAGGAGGAGGAGCTATAGGGAAGGAGCTTTCCCCCTACAACGGGAAAGGTAACTTCCTCCGCAAGGTAGCAAGGTTATTGGTATGCATTTATTTAATTCTTGTAATTTAATTATGTCTATTAGTAGCTAAACTCCTTTAGGTTAGGTGGAGCAGATGAACTCCTTTAGGAATGCTGGAATCATGTAAATTGGTACTAAGTTTATATAATTGTCTATTCAGTTTTATTATTCTATTGTTTATGTTTTAATTACGTAACCTGATTAAAGTACTCAATTAGGGAACACTCTTAGGGATGGTGATATCTAGCATTGTGCCTTAGGACCAGTGTTTAACACTGACTGGCAACTAACTTATAGGGTTAGTGATCTAGTATTCTGCCTCAAAACCGGCAGCCAACCCCGATCAATAGATAATAACTTAGTCACACTAGTGGTTAAAGGTAAAAGAACTAATGAAACCATGCTTAACTGACTACATATTCAGAGTCTAATCACTAGTATAGGGACATAACAACGTGTCTAACACGAGTTCCCTGTCTATTAATTAAGGTTCTTTATACTCGTAATTAGGGTAATTATCGTACGCGGTTATTACTACTTATATTAGTTCACCAATAATAAAAAGGAATAGGCAACGATATAGCACCAACTACCCAGCAGGAATAAGGGAGGGACAACTACTTAACCTATCTTCTTAAATTGTCTTTCTTTCCAGTTATATTCTCTGTTTCTTGAACCTAAAATTATCCCAACTTATAAACTGGAGGCAACCTCAACAAATCCTAGAATAAGCTTAGTAACCGAGGCGCTGTCCCTGTGGATACGAACTCATTCTACTCAGTAGAGTGTGAATTATTACTCGACGACAGACTGATACACTTGCTAGACCGTAGTCAAGTTTTTGGCGCCGTTGCCGGGGACGGTGTAGACGAAGTTGTTAAGCTAATTTTAGGAATTTGTATATATATAAAAAAAATATATATAATATAATAAAAATAAAAAAATATACATAAAATTTATTTTTTTTCCTTATTAGTTGATTTGGTTTTATTTTATTTAGATTTAGTTTTTTCCACATTATTAGTTAGATCTTATTTTATTTTATTTAGATTCTATTATATTATTATTAGTAGTTACTATATAAAAAAAATATTTAAAAAAAAAAAAGATTTGTTCTTGCAATATTGAACTTACAGATGATTCTGGCTAAGGAAAAGACTTGGTATTTAAGCGATCCATTGTGATCCACCTCCCTTACCTGGGAATCCCTGTGGTGATAGACTTGCAAAAACAACAAAAAAAATATAAACTAAAAAAAACTTTTTTTAAATCTTGTCTTGATCTCTGTTTATTATCATTATTATTGTGTTTTACTACTAATCAAATTCTTTGAGTTTAAGCAATGACACTCAGATGGGAGGACTTTCCAGAGTAATTAAATGAAATTGGTGGCTACATCTTTCAAGCATGTGAAAGCCGCAATATTCATTTCTGTAGTTCTTCTGAGATTGGCTGCATCATAAGGCTAAAACAACTTGGTCAGAGTAACTTAACTGAAGCACCAATGCTAAAGTAATTAAGTCTAAACCACTTGTGCATATTGAAGATGTGCAGATGCAACATGTTGAACAAGATGTCCTAGACATCTTGTCACTGGGTTCAGAGCATGTTAAGGCAACATGTCGAACATGATGTCCCAAGACATGTGGGTAGGACATCTGAACCCAGTTCAGCTTAAAAGATAATGCTTATCCATTAAGCACGCGTGTTTGTTTAAATTTGAATAAAGCGCGAATCTTTAAGTTACAAGCTAAGATTAGGATTAATGATAAAGTTTGTTATTAATTCTAAGTGTTAGATACGATCAGATTCGTATTTAATTTGTGGATAAAGATTAATTTCTTTATCTTTTGGAGTTTGTTTTAAAACTAACTCTTAATTGTAGTGCATCTGAAAGACTGAAGAATATCTGAAAGACTGAAGAATAAAGGACTCAACATAGAGCTTAAAACTGAACCCACAAGAACTGAAGATTGTGAGTTCAAAGCTTTGTACCTACTGTGCAAAGCATTAGTGGCTCTTAGTATTGTTTTTGATACTTTGTAGCTTTGTGTCGTTGAATGTTGTCATTCAACTAAGTCTTTTAAACTGTGAAGTTTAAAGTTGTCGTCACTTGGGATTAGTGATTAGAGGGAGTTGGGTAGATTCTCATATTCAGGGGGAGTTAGCCCTTGAGTAGAAGATTACTAGGATTAAGAAAAGGCATACATGCCAATAGGTGTTTGGTGTGGTTGTAAGACTAAGTATTGATTCGGAATAGTAGTGTTCACTTCCTGGATTGGTATCCTCCAGAGTAGGGCTGTTTAGCGCCGAACTGGCTTAACAAATTACTGGTGTTCTTTATTGCTTTTATTTACTTCAGTACTGCAATAATTCGTGATCCTCATAATTAGTCGTTGAACCAGTTGTCTAAGACATCTGGACTATAGACACATTGTCCTAGACATTGTGTACGACATCTGTCCTGCCAGAGAACAGAAAGGCTAAATCTGCTCCCGAAAAGGTAACTCCTCCTCTACAGAAACCTAAGGACCAGATGTCAAGCCAAATATCTCAACATCTTGCTCAACACAAAGACAGGATCATAGACCACATATCTCAGCACTATGATCAGATCAAGAAAAAAATGTCAAGCCAAATGTCTCAACATCCTGTTCAACACAAAGACAGGATCATAAACCACACATCTCAGCACAATGTTCAGACCAAGAAAGAGATGTCAAGCCAAATGTCTCAACATCCTGTCAAGCACAAAGCCAGGATCATAGACTACAAGTCTCAACAATCTGTCCAAACAAAAAGGAAGATGTCAAGCCACATGCCTCAACATCCTGTTCAACACAAAAGGAATGGGAACATAGGTCAGCTTTGTAAGAGCCAGGATTTCTTTGTATAGTTGGTTTAAGGAATATTAGGGTTTCGATGTGTTCATGTGGTGAAACATCGTGTAATTATAGGATTTTGCTGTAATCGAGTTTGTTTTGTGCTCGTGCACTGTAATTGTACAGACTTTTGTCTTGTGATCCTGTTTCTTGTATAAGAAGTTATTTGTGGTTTTAGAATAACGAGTTTTGGATTATTCTTGTTTTTGGAAAAACGAGTAGGATTTTACCCGCGGATGGAAAATCTTACTGCGTCTGTTTTAAGTGAGGTTTCGGATGGAAGTTTTATATATCTGCGCGAGTTAGGATATATTCTGAGATTAATTTTCTAAGGTATGGAAGAAAATTACAGTCGCGGAAAAAGATTCGGCGATAAGTTTTGGAAATGTTAAACGTTAGACGTTCTTTCCGTAGGTGTTATGTTTTTGTGGTTTACATCCGTCGCGTCGCGCGAGAGCTGAGTACGAGACTTGTTATGGATGAGTTGATGATATCTTGTGATTTCTCATAAAGCAAATTGATCCAATGGCTAGGGTTTAAGCTTGGACTTTTGACTTTGATCCAATGGTGGATTGGCTATCAAGAGGCTTGACATAGTAAGGAGGTTTGATGACTTTGGTCACTTAGAAACATCACATATTCACTCCATTCTTTCTCTCTTTCACGTGGAACTCCTTTTCTTAACCTTAACCTTCACTAAATTTTCCATTCTTCACCATTTCACTCCATTTCAAGCTTGGAAGCTTTGAGGAAAATTGTAGAGAATCACTTTCTTAAGGTAACCACTCTTTTCCTTTCCTTTTTGTTGGTTCAAACTCTTAGGGTTATGAGTTTTAGATTATGTTCATGAGATGGAAAGGTTAGGAATTGATTCTTGTTCCATGAATGTTGTTCATGAGGGTTAGTAAGCATGTGTAGGCTTTGTTATGTTTGTTTTCCATGAGTTTGTGAAAAATCTCATGAGAAAAGTTAGGGTTTTGAGTTGGTTATGTATTGATCAATAACATGAGGTAAGTTGTAAGGTTTTGAAAAGAAAAGTTGTCTTTGAACCTTTGGGCAAAAGGGAAATGCGTTGTATGGTTTTGTTTTGGAAAATCCGATGAAAAATATTTTGTGGTTTATGAAAATATTTCCTAAGTGTTTTGGGTAGTGTTTTGGGGTCAAAGTGGTTTAAAACTCTTGTGACATGTGGTGTCACTTTTTACCTTGAAAACATGTTTGAAAATGATTACCGGGCGGTTAAGGCTCGTAATAAAACTTGTGCTTGGATTTGGTTTTGATTTTGGAAATGAAAATCAAATAACTTGCACTCGAAGCAACCAACAAGCTTTCAGAAATGAATTGCTTGCTTATGAAAATGGTTTGCTTTTGTGCCTTGAAAAGATGTTGGGAACTAATAGAATCAAACTAGGTTTGGGTGGAAAAAGGTGGTGTGAGTTGCTGTCTTTTGCTGTCATGACAGTTGAAACTCGCTGAGCGAGCGGTTACTCGCCAGGGCGAGTGTCACAGGTCCTGACAACACGCCAGGGCGAGCTCCAGAGCGAGTAAGACCAGTCCTCACTGCCTTCACTCGCCAGGGCGAGCTCTGAGAGTTGAAATTTTGGATTCTGATTTCTAAACTTGGTTTTTAACTTTCTAATCCCTTTTTATTAAATTATGGAAGTGGTTGGGATTGGAAACGAGTTTTTCGGGTACTCGGAAAGTACGTAACTTATAACGCAAGAAAACGGCCATTTTGCATTTCAATTTATTTAAGACTTTGGCCTATTGTTTTGGGTCCTAAAAATGGTACAAATAACTCATGGGGGTTGATCAATACGATAGATTTTGGTATGGTATCCGAAAGAGCGGATTTTCCTTAGAAAACCCTTAGGTTTTTAGGGTTTTGGAGTCCAAATCATTGGGGAATGATTGGAAATGTTTTTGATTGTGTACCTTGCTTGTTTTAGGAAGCAAGTAAGTGTGGTGAGATCGGTTGATTGTTTGAGTGCTTGCTGAGGTAAGGGCTCCACTTTATTTCTGTCTTTAAACGGTTACGACATGCTTTGTGATGCTGTGTGTGCAATTGCTGTGTGCTTTGGCATGTTTGTACTTATGTATTCTCGTTGATGAGAACGTGGTTATAAATATGTGTGCAATTTACATATGATTGAGAAAATGTATGTATGTTGTGATGCTTTGTACATAGGCTTTAGGCTATGTGATTGTTTGCATGAGCATATATGAATGCGTGCGTCAGATAGGACTACGCGAGGATTTTGTCTTGTGTGACTATCCCGTATATGCCGAAGAGAATATATGCCATGCATTTCATAGTTGCGTGCCTAGGTGTATGTCTTGTGTGACTTGCCTTCGTACCGGGCGTTTGTCTGTGCGACTTCGCCAAATCCTACTGGATTTTATTGAGTTGGTGGTTGTCTTGTGTGACTCACCCGGTGTTATCCCACCGTGATTGTTTTGGTATTGTCTTGTGTGACTCTACCTGGTGTTATCCCACCAATAGTAGGAGGTGTTATCCCACCAGAGACCTACGCCTTCTATAGAGAGGTTGAATTCCGGAATTAAAATTCATGTATGTAGCAGCCAGTGATTGGTGTCACGATCATGTAGAGTCTGCATTGGTAGGCTATGTGTGCATTATATATATAAGCCCGTTGGTGGGAATTGCTTTTGTGTTAAAGAGCTTTCTCTTGTGTATGTGGAATTATTGTTATGTGTACAATCTTTCGCACCGGTTATATATATATATACTTTTATTTTGTGGTGACCCTTTCTTTCATTTGCGGGCTCATCCCACCCAGATGATGGGTTAGGTCGTGGTGACGACGGTGGCAGCTCTAGGCCATAGTGAGCTTGTGTTGAAGCTTAGAGTAGTTAGACTATGTGCCGGTGTGTTTTGTGCACCGTGCTTTTGGGTTAGCATAGAGTTTTCTAACTTGTTTTGAATACTTAGACTTGGACTGTAATTATTCAGGAATACACTTTGCTTGTCGAAGCACCTTTTGGTAATGAGTTCTTTTGTATATTTGAATGCCGGCTCATTTAAAATCTTTTATGCGTAACTCTGATTGTGTACAAAAAAAAAATATAGTGCCTTTTCTGGCCTTTGAAAAACGGGTTGTTACAATTGGTATCAGAGCACGGCTTTAAATCTTCAAAGGGAAAGTGTATACTTGAGTCGTTAGTCCAGAGTCGGTTAGAACATAGCTAGAGTCGTGTTAGTTCTAGTGGTTGTTCTGTGTCGGGTTATCAGTTTGTAGCCGTTGGATGAGATTTTCTGTTGAGACTCAGAAATGTTTGGATAAGGAATCTAATCAGAATTGGTATTGTGCAGAATAGAATGCCGCCAAGAAGGGCGAATCCAGCTCCTATGGTACCAGAGGTTGATATAAATCAGATGGCTTATGCCATGCATACAATGGCAGCGGCTGTGACTGCTCAGAGCCATGCTAAGGCGCAGAGGGATCTGGGAAAGCGTGAAAGAGAAATACTCGCTGTTGGATCTAGACTTCTCTCGAATTTCAACCACCAAACTCCTCCAAAGTTTAATGGGGAGGGAGGTCCGGAAACTGCTGACTTGTGGTTCCAATCTGTGGAGAGAATTTTCGGGGCAATTCATTGTCCAGAAGGGGAGAAGGTAGTCTTAGCTACCTATCAGTTATTGGGAGGTTCTGAGTTTTGGTGGAGGAACACCCGTATTATCATGGAGAACGGCCATGAAGAATTGAATTGGGAGAACTTCAAGAGGAGGGTTTTAGCCAAGTACTTTCCCGAGACAGCTAGGGAAAGGTATGGGGAAGAATTCCTGAGGTTGCGTCAGGGGGGCATGAATGTTGATGTATATGCCAAGAAATTTGAATCACTATCCCGTTTCTTCCGCTTCTTTAGGGATGGGATAGATGAGGATTATATGTGCCGTCGGTTTCAAGATGGGCTGAGGTACCAACTGCAGGATTCGGTTGTGCCATTAGGTATCCGACAGTTTCAGGTCTTGGTAGAGAAGTGCCAAGAGGTAGAGGACATGAGGAATAAGCGGGTGAACCGCCAAGGAGGGTCTAGTGCCGGAGGACCAAGTCGTACCAATGATCGTGGTTCGACTCAGAATAGTGGAAGGCAAGGGAGTAAGCCGTATAACCGTCCACAACACAGTAAAGGACCGGGCCGATCGGTGAATCAAGTGACCCGGGGAAAATCTGATGGTGGTAAGGGGACTTGCTACAACTGTGGAGAAGCGGGGCATTTTTCGAATGAGTGCACGCAACCAAAGGGGGGAAACAATTGCTTCAATTGCAAGAAGCCGGGACATTTTGCTAGAGATTGCAGAGCCCCGAAGGCTGGGCCGTCGGCAAATGTGGCACGAGGCTCACAGGGTGCCAGACCTGCGGCAAAGGCACGTGCTTACTGTATGGGCACTGAGTTGAGTGGGCAGGCTAGCAATGCCATCCACGAGAGTTGTCACATCGCAGGTAATTCTTTAACTGCTTTGATTGACACGGGGGCAACCCACTCATTCATATCTTTGGCATGTGCAAATCGTTTGAGTTTGAATGTTTATGTGCTTCCATTTGATTTGAATGTTTTGACTCCTGCTAAGGATTTGGTAGTGAATACTGCATGTTTGCATTGTTTGGTAGTAATCCAGAATAGGGATTTTCTGGTCAACTTGGTTTGTCTACCGCTGTTATCTCTCGAGATCATCCTCGGGATGGATTGGTTGTCCTATCATTATGTAATTCTAGACTGTGCTCGGAAATTGGTTTTCTTTCCCGAGCCAGGTGTGCGAAGGTACTTGTCTGCGAATCGACTTTCTGTGGTTATGTGTAATGGAGAGCCGGAGATAGTTTCACTTGCTAGCTTAGGAGTGACGTCGGAGATCCGAATTGAGGAAATTCGAGTGGTTCAGGATTTCCAAGATGTGTTTCCATCGGAGATTCCAGCTTTTCCTCCGTGTAGAGAGGTGGAATTCTTTATTGATTTGCAACCGGGTACGGGTCCGATTTCGGAATCAGCTTATCGGATGGCTCCAGCTGAGTTGGTAAAGTTGAAAAGTCAGATTGAGGACTTGTTAGATAAAGGTTTCATAAGGCCTAGTGTGTCGCCTTGGGGAGCACCAGTCTTATTGGTTAAAAAGAAAGATGGTAAGTCTCGTCTATGTGTGGATTATCGGAAGCTTAATAAGTTGACTGTCAAGAACCGATATCCATTGCCGCGTATTGATGATCTGATGGATCAGTTGAGGGGAGCCTCAGTGTTTTCCAAGATCGACTTGAAATCTGGATATCACCAGATAAGAGTACGAGATGAGGATATTCAGAAAACGGCGTTTAGGACGCGTTATGGGCATTATGAGTACTTGGTGATGCCATTTGGAGTGACGAATGCACCTGCTATCTTTATGGCCTACATGAATCGGATATTCCATTCATTTTTGGATAAGTTTGTAGTGGTGTTTATTGATGACATCCTAGTGTATTCGAAGAATGAAGAAGAACATGTAGAGCATCTTCGTCTAGTTTTACAAGTTTTGCGGGAAAGTAAGCTGTATGCAAACCCGTCGAAGTGTGACTTTTGGTTGGAAGAGGTGAATTTCCTTGGCCATGTTATATCAAGAGAGGGAATAGCCGTGGATCCAGCCAAGATTGATACGGTACTGTCATGGAAGCAGCCTCAAACAGTGACTGATGTGAGGAGTTTTGTGGGTTTGGCCGGTTATTACCGGAGATTTATAGAAGGATTTGCTAAGATTGTGGCACCGATGACACAACTTACGCGAAAAGATCAACCTTTTGCTTGGACTGAGAAGTGTGAGTTGAGTTTTCAGTTGTTGAAGGAGCGATTGACGACTTCACCGGTTTTGATGTTACCACAGTCGGAGGAACCGTATGAGGTTTATTGTGATGCTTCTCATCAAGGTTTGGGTTGTGTGTTGATGCAACACAAGAGGGCAGTGGCTTATGCGTCGAGGCAACTAAAAGTGCATGAAAAGAATTATCCTACGCACGATTTAGAGCTTGCGGCCGTTGTTTTCGCATTGAAGATTTGGAGACATCATCTTCATGGTTGCACTTTTGTCGTGTTTAGTGACCATAAAAGTCTTAAGTACTTGTTTGATCAGAACGAGCTTAATATGAGGCAGAGGAGATGGATGGAAACATTGAAGGATTTTGATTTCACCTTAGAATACCATCCTGGAAAGGCTAATGTGGTAGCCGATGCTTTGAGTAGGAAGAGTGTGTCGGCATGTTCGGCGCGAATGGCTAGTCAACAAGAGTTGTTGAGAGAGTTTCGTGACTTGCACCTGGAAGTAGAGTTTGCTTTAGGGAATATGAGACTGGGTATGATTACCATCTCAAGCGGGTTATTGGAGGACATCGCAAATTGTCAAGATGACAAGTTTCTCATGGAGAAAAGGGCGTTGATTGATCGAGGAACCAACCGAGATTTCAAGGTGGGATCGGACTACATTTTGAGGTGTCAAGGGAGAGTATGTGTACCCGATGCTATGGACTTGAGAAACACCATTCTAGGGGAGGCACACAAGAGTAAACTTAGTATACATCCCGGAGCAACAAAGATGTATCAAGACCTGAGGCATGATTTCTGGTGGCCGGGTATGAAAAAGGATGTGGCTGAGTATGTGGCATCGTGTCTGACTTGTCAGAAGGCGAAGATTGAACATCAGAGACCGGCAGGGATGCTGCAGTCGTTAGACATTCCCGAGTGGAAGTGGGGTAGCATTTCTATGGATTTCATCACTGGTTTACCTAAGACCAGGAGGAAGCATGATTCCATTTGGGTGATAGTGGATCGTTTGACTAAGTCCGCTCATTTTCTACCGGTAAGGACTACGGATACAGCGGCAAAGTTGACCGATGTTTATATTGCTGAGATTGTGAGGTTACATGGGATTCCGTCAAGTATAGTGTCGGATCGAGACCCAAAGTTTACTTCACACTTTTGGAAGACTTTGCCTGAGGCGTTGGGGACGAAACTGAGATTGAGTTCCGCCTACCATCCTCAGACAGATGGGCAGACCGAGAGAACAAATCAGTCTTTAGAAGATTTGTTGAGAGCATGTGTTTTGGATGATCGTGGAAGTTGGGATGATGTATTACCATTGATAGAGTTCACATACAACAACAGTTTCCACGCGAGTATTGGAATGGCACCATACGAGGCTTTGTATGGGAGGAGATGTCAGACTCCTTTGTGTTGGTATCAAGATGGGGAGAGTATGATAGTAGGACCGGAAATGGTACAACAGACGACGGACAAGGTCCGAAAGATAAGGGCAATGATGAAGGTTGCTCAAGATCGACAAAAGAGTTATGCGGATAGGCGTCGGAGGCCTTTAGAGTTTGAGGAGGGGGATCACGTATTTCTCCGTGTTACTCTAACAACTGGTGTTGGAAGGGCTTTGAAAGCGAAGAAGTTGACTCCGAATTTTATAGGGCCTTATCAGATTTTGGAACAGATTGGGAAGGTAGCATACCGGATCGCGTTGCCACCGGTACTATCTTTGATTCATGACGTGTTCCATGTGTCGCAATTGCGGAAGTATACACCGGATCCATCACATGTGATCACACCAGATGACATCCAGTTGAGGGATAACTTGTCATTTGAGGTTCCGCCGATCAAGATTGCGGATAGGAAGATGAAACGCCTCAGGACGAAAGAGATACCTTTGGTGAAGGTAATATGGAATGAAGCTACGGGAGATACCACCTGGGAGCTAGAAAGTAAGATGAGGGAATTATACCCCAGTTTGTTCGACGATGTCTAAGTTTCGAGGACGAAACTTCTTTTAGGAGGGTAGTATTGTAAGACCCAAGATTTCTTTGTATAGTTGGTTTAAGGAATATTAGGGTTTCGATGTGTTCATGTGGTGAAACATCGTGTAATTATAGGATTTTGCTGTAATCGAGTTTGTTTTGTGCTCGTGCACTGTAATTGTACAGACTTTTGTCTTGTGATCCTGTTTCTTGTATAAGAAGTTATTTGTGGTTTTAGAATAACGAGTTTTGGATTATTCTTGTTTTTGGAAAAACGAGTAGGATTTTACCCGCGGATGGAAAATCTTACTGCGTCTGTTTTAAGTGAGGTTTCGGATGGAAGTTTTATATATCTGCGCGAGTTAGGATATATTCTGAGATTAATTTTCTAAGGTATGGAAGAAAATTACAGTCGCGGAAAAAGATTCGGCGATAAGTTTTGGAAATGTTAAACGTTAGACGTTCTTTCCGTAGGTGTTATGTTTTTGTGGTTTACATCCGTCGCGTCGCGCGAGAGCTGAGTACGAGACTTGTTATGGATGAGTTGATGATATCTTGTGATTTCTCATAAAGCAAATTGATCCAATGGCTAGGGTTTAAGCTTGAACTTTTGACTTTGATCCAATGGTGGATTGGCTATCAAGAGGCTTGACATAGTAAGGAGGTTTGATGACTTTGGTCACTTAGAAACATCACATATTCACTCCATTCTTTCTCTCTTTCACGTGGAACTCCTTTTCTTAACCTTAACCTTCACTAAATTTTCCATTCTTCACCATTTCACTCCATTTCAAGCTTGGAAGCTTTGAGGAAAATTGTAGAGAATCACTTTCTTAAGGTAACCACTCTTTTCCTTTCCTTTTTGTTGGTTCAAACTCTTAGGGTTATGAGTTTTAGATTATGTTCATGAGATGGAAAGGTTAGGAATTGATTCTTGTTCCATGAATGTTGTTCATGAGGGTTAGTAAGCATGTGTAGGCTTTGTTATGTTTGTTTTCCATGAGTTGGTGAAAAATCTCATGAGAAAAGTTAGGGTTTTGAGTTGGTTATGTATTGATCAATAACATGCGGTAAGTTGTAAGGTTTTGAAAAGAAAAGTTGTCTTTGAACCTTTGGGCAAAAGGGAAATGCGTTGTATGGTTTTGTTTTGGAAAATCCGATGAAAAATATTTTGTGGTTTATGAAAATATTTCCTAACTGTTTTGGGTAGTGTTTTGGGGTCAAAGTGGTTTAAAACTCTTGTGACATGTGGTGTCGCTTTTTACCTTGAAAACATGTTTGAAAATGATTACCGGGCGGTTAAGGCTCGTAATAAAACTTGTGCTTGGATTTGGTTTTGATTTTGGAAATGAAAATCAAATAACTTGCACTCGAAGCAACCAACAAGCTTTCGGAAATGAATTGCTTGCTTATGAAAATGGTTTGCTTTTGTGCCTTGAAAAGATGTTGGGAACTAATAGAATCAAACTAGGTTTGGGTGGAAAAAGGTGGTGTGAGTTGCTGTCTTTTGCTGTCATGACAGTTGAAACTCGCTGAGCGAGTGGTTACTCGCCAGGGCGAGTGTCACAGGTCCTGACAACACGCCAGGGCGAGCTCCAGAGCGAGTAAGACCAGTCCTCACTGCCTTCACTCGCCATCAACTCGCCAGGGCGAGCTCTGAGAGTTGAAATTTTGGATTCTGATTTCTAAACTTGGTTTTTAACTTTCTAATCCCTTTTTATTAAATTATGGAAGTGGTTGGGATTGGAAACGAGTTTTTCGGGTACTCGGAAAGTACGTAACTTATAACGCAAGAAAACGGTCATTTTGCATTTCAATTTATTTAAGACTTTGGCCTATTGTTTTGGGTCCTAAAAATGGTACAAATAACTCATGGGGGTTGATCAATACGATAGATTTTGGTATAGTATCCGAAAGAGCGGATTTTCCTTAGAAAACCCTTAGGTTTTTAGGGTTTTGGAGTCCAAATCATTGGGGAATGATTGGAAATGTTTTTGATTGTGTACCTTGCTTGTTTTAGGAAGCAAGTAAGTGTGGTGAGATCGGTTGATTGTTTGAGTGCTTGCTGAGGTAAGGGCTCCACTTTATTTCTGTCTTTAAACGGTTACGACATGCTTTGTGATGCTGTGTGTGCAATTGCTGTGTGCTTTGGCATGTTTGTACTTATGTATTCTCGTTGATGAGAACGTGGTTATAAATATGTGTGCAATTTACATATGATTGAGAAAATGTATGTATGTTGTGATGCTTTGTACATAGGCTTTAGGCTATGTGATTGTTTGCATGAGCATATATAAATGCGTGCGTCAGATAGGACTACGCGAGGATTTTGTCTTGTGTGACTATCCCGTATATGCCGAAGAGAATATATGCCATGCATTTCGTAGTTACGTGCCTAGGTGTATGTCTTGTGTGACTTGCCTTCGTACCGGGCGTTTGTCTGTGCGACTTCGCCAAATCCTACTGGATTTTATTGAGTTGGTGGTTGTCTTGTGTGACTCACCCGGTGTTATCCCACCGTGATTGTTTTGGTATTGTCTTGTGTGACTCTACCTGGTGTTATCCCACCAATAGTAGGAGGTGTTATCCCACCAGAGACCTACGTCTTCTATAGAGAGGTTGAATTCCGGAATTAAAATTCATGCATGTGGCAGCCAGTGATTGGTGTCATGATCATGTAGAGTCTGCATTGGTAGGCTATGTGTGCATTATATATATAAGCCCGTTGGTGGGAATTGCTTTTGTGTTAAAGAGCTTTCTCTTGTGTATGTGGAATTATTGTTATGTGTACAATCTTTCGCACCGGTTATATATATATATATATATACTTTTATTTTGTGGTGACTCTTTCTTTCATTTGCGGGCTCATCCCACCCAGATGATGGGTTAGGTCGTGGTGACGACGGTGGCAGCTCTAGGCCATAGTGAGCTTGTGTTGAAGCTTAGAGTAGTTAGACTATGCGCCGGTGTGTTTTGTGCACCGTGCTTTTGGGTTAGCATAGAGTTTTCTAACTTGTTTTGAATACTTAGACTTGGACTGCAATTATTCAGGAATACACTTTGCTTGTCGAAGCACCTTTTGGTAATAAGTTCTTTTGTATATTTGAATGCCGGCTCATTTAAAATCTTTTATGCGTAACTCTGATTGTGTACAAAAAAAAAAATATAGTGCCTTTTCTGGCCTTTGAAAAACGGGTTGTTACAAGCTTCACAAGCAGCAATAGAAGCATATACCTAGACTACATCTTAAGAAGCTATACTCCCAAAACAGAAGAGCTTTCAATAGATGTGATCATTGTGGTAGGTCTGGGCATGTTATGAAAGAATGCTTCAAAATTCATGGCTATCCCCAAAGATCAAGATCACCAAGGAAGGATGAAAAGAAGATTCTTGCTCAACAAGTAAAGTGCCAGGAAACTCTAGTCAAGAAAGTATGGAGGCCAAAGGAAGATTCAAAACTAAAGGCTCATACTTGTATTAGGCTATCCTCATATGAAGATTGGTACTTTGACAGTGGATGCTCCAAACACATGACTGGAGTTAGAAAATACATTAAGGAATTAAGGCATTACGCCAAAGGATGTGTTACTTATGGTGATGGTGCTAAAGGTAGAATCAAAGGTATAGGCAAGCTAAGAGATCCCAGCTTACCATACCTAGACAAGGTTCTACTAGTTGAAAGACTCACTACAAACTTGATAAGCATTAGTCAACTATGTGAACAAGGACTAGATGTGTACTTCAACAACTCTGAGTGCATTATTGCTAAAAATCAGAAGGTAGTGATGAAAGGTGTCAAGGCAAGGGACAAGTGCTATAAATGGACTCCTCCCAACAATGGTCCAAAAATAGCTTGCTTGACAGCCAAGGAAGAGAATGACCAGATGTTCTACCAGATGTCCCAACATCTGTACACTCGTTAGGAAGTTGAAACACTTCAACCTGAACGTGGAAAAGGAACTCTAGAGTTCCACACGTCCAAAAGCGTGTAGAACATTACGTAACGGGGTGGCGTGCAGAAAGATTATAACGTTAATCATCATTACTTCTACACAATAAACAAGGTAACATATTACGTAGTTCCGTCTATAAAAAGCCACCAAGATCATCACTTGTGCTATCACACACGCTTCAACATCTGGTACAACATCTTTCAAACCCTATCAAAAGAAATCTTCTTCAAAAACTCTGAACAACATGAGTCAAGAAATCACAATGAGCTCAAAAAATCAAGAAGTCAACACAAGTGAAGGACCTAGAAATCCAACTAGGGTTTCAGACTCAACCATCAATCAACAAGAGGTTGATCTTGACAAATTGGTTATTCCCAGAGGAAGAAGAACTATAGCAGGGAAGAGGAGAATCAGCAAATTGGTCGAGCCGTTCACAAAACCAACACATAGTGAAGAACCCAAAGAAGCGTCTCCGCTAGAAGCCCAATCATCGCCAAGAAGGGTTAAAGATCAAACTCCTGATGAATCTTCTCTGAAAAAGGCTACTCAAAACAATAATCTTGAGCCTCAGACAGAGAATGAGAAGAATGGTGGAGAGGATGTCACAACGTTCGACCCCAACATCAAGGATGTCGAAACAAATGTCTCAGCATCAAAAGACACGACATCTAAAGGACATCCAGTGGAAGACGATCCAAATAAAGCTCAGGAGAAATCCTCCTCAGAAGATGAAGAAGAAGACTCACAATCTTTAGAAGTCATAGAGATTGATGAAGAAACAGAAAGCGAAGAAGTTGCTCCTAAAAGAACTCAATCAGTGGCTGATAGAGTGAAAAGAAGCAGAGGCAAGAAGGTGGAGATTCCCAAGTCATTCTTGGAAGGAAAGTCTCGGAAAAGAAAGAGGAAACCAGAGTCCTCAAGTGTGTTTGAACCTGATGTCGAAGACGATGTCCCATACATCATGTCAAAGAAAAGGAAAGCTGCACCCTCAACATCCTTCCATACTGAAGTCAGAGAACAAAGATGGAAGATAGTAGTTCAGAGGAGGATTGCTACTGAAAGGGAGTTAAGCACTGAAGCTCTTTCCTACAAAGAGATTATCACTCTTCTTGAAGAAGCAAAAGTCATGAAGACAGTGATGGGAGTTGGAAGGTGCTACGAGACGCTTGTGAGAGAATTCATCACAAATCTCACTGAAGAATGCACTGAGGAGGGATGTGATAACTATCACAAGGTACAACTAAGAGAAAAGAACATTGACTTCTCTCCAACTACAATCAACAAAATTCTGGGAAGGAGTGCTGAAGCTGAGAGCAAGAAAAACCTCTCAATGGACAAGGTTACTGAGGAAATTACTGCTGGTCAAGCTATAAGTTGGCCCAAGAAAGGATTGTTACCAACATCAAAATTAACAGTCAAGTATGTAATACTCAACAGGATTGGCACAGCTTAGGTATAACTCCAAATCTGGCAAAACTCATATACCTCATTGGATCATAAAAGAAATTGGACTTTGGAAAACATGTCTTTGAACAAACTATGAAGCATGTGGAAACCAGTGCAACAAAGCTGCCAATAGCCTTTCCGAGCTTGATTACTGAGATAATTCTTAGTCAGTACCCAAGCATTCTACTTCCTGAGGAATTTGAGAGCAAAAGACCTCCACCAATATCCTTCAACCACAAGTTGTTTGTTGAACCACATGTCCCAGACATTGTGTTCAAAGAAAAAGAAGCAGCTGAGACCTCTGCTCCACTGAACAGATGCTCACAGAAAAAGGTACTGGCTGAGCTTATTCAAGTATCTAAGGAGCTGGAGGAAACTATCAAATCAAGTACTATCAGAAAAACCTGCGTAGATCACTTGATAAAACAGTTAACCATGAAACTTGTTGAAGGAGATGCTCAAGCTGAGGATGAGCAAGAAGAAAAAGAAGTATGAAGAACATCAACTGGGTAATTTAGGAAAATAAGTACTTTTGAGTTCTGTTCTACTTCTTCTAAGTATTGTGGCCTACCAAATGTCCTAGACATTGGAGGCTTTGACATCCGGCACTTAGGTTGGTGCACTTTTGTAAGCTGTTCCGTTTCTCTTTTGATCAATGAAGTATTTTCCTTCAAACCTTTGTCGAATTATGGTAAAAAGGGGGAGAAAAAATTGATGATAAGAACAGCTCTTTGGCAAGTAGAATCTTCTCTTGCTTTACGGATGAATATGGCAAGCTTTAAAAAAAATTAAAAACTAAAAGCTATGCTCAATAAGTGTGTCCAGAAGCATAATTAAAATGCTAAAATTGAACCTCTAAAAAGTCTAGTGAGTCTTGATCACTCTGATTAAGTACTTTCTGCTGCAACTCAAGACTTTGGTTCACTAAGTCACTAGGTATCTCATCTCTAGACTTAGAAAATTTATTGTAATGTCATATGAAGACAAGACTAAGACTGTCTCATACTAGAATAGGTTCATAACACAGTCAAGATTGAAGAAGTCTTGAAAATTGAAGACACACAAGATTCTGAAGATCAAAGACCTTGAAAACCTGAAGATTTCAGAACAGAAGATTGCATCAACAGGGATCAATTTGAAGATTGAAGAATTTGAAGATTGAAGACTGAAGAGTGCACATTCAACAAAGTGGTTTGTGGTTGTTTTAGCCATAATTTGCCAAAGGGGGAGATTGTAGTTCCTCTGAGATTGGCTGCATCATTAGGCTAAAGTAATTAAGTCTTCTGAGATTGTAGTTCTTCAGAGTGACTTAACTGAAGCACCAATTATAAAGTAATTAAGGCTTAACCACTTGTGCATATTGAAGATGTGCAGATGCAACATGTTGAACAATATGTCCTAGACATCTTGTCACTGGGTTCAGAGCATGTTAAGGCAACATGTCGAACAAGATGTCCCAAGACATGTAGGTAGGACATCTGAACCCAGTTCAGCTTAAAAGATAATGCTTATCCATTAAGCACGCGTGTTTGTTTAAATATGAATAAAGCACGAATCTTTAAGTTACAAGCTGAGATTAGGATTAATAATAAAGTTTGTTATTAATTCTAAGTGTTAGATACGATCGGATTCGTATTTAATTTGTGGATAAAGATTAATTTCTTTATCTTTTGGGGTTTGTTTTTAAACAAGTTTGTTTTAAAACTAACTCTTAATTATAGTGCATCTGAAAGACTGAAGAATATCTGAAGACTTGCACGCCTATATAAAGGACTCAACATAGAGCTTAAAACTGAACCCACAAGAACTGAAGATTGTGAGTTCAAAGCTTTGTACCTACTGTGCAAAGCATTAGTGGCTCTTAGTATTGTTTTTGATACTTTGTAGCTTTGTGTCGTTGAATGTTGTCATTCTACTAAGTCTTTTAAACAGTGAAGTTTAAAGTTGTCGTCACTTGGGATTAGTGATTAGAGGGAGTTGGGTAGGTTTTCATATTCAGGGGGAGTTAGCCCTTGAGTAGAAGATTACTAGGATTAAGAAAAGGCATACATGCCAATAGGTGTTTGGTGTGGTTGTAAGACTAAGTATTGATTCGGAGTAGTAGTGTTCACTTCCTGGATTGATATCCTCCAGAGTAGGGTTGTTTAGCGCCGAACTGGGTTAACAAATTACTGGTGTTCTTTATTGCTTTTATTTACTTCGGTACTGCAATAATTCGTGATCCTCATAATTAGTCGTTGAACCAGTTGTCTAAGACATCTGGACTATAGACACATTGTCCTAGACATTGTGTACGACATCTGTCCTGCTAGAGAACAAAATTTCAATTTCTGTGAACCCTGTGAAATTTTCACGGAATTCATCCAACGACCTAAAAGACACTTACTCTTTGAGGATGACTGGATTGAATTCATGGAAGAAAAGGAGTCTAAAGTACAAGAAGGAGCGTCAACTGAATCAGTTACAATCCAAATTGAGCCAGATTCCAAGGGAGATACAGGGAAAGGCTCTGAAGTCGAAAAAGTAGTAGAATGGGACAAAGATGAACAATTGCTTATCCTGGAGACTATCATCGAAGAGGGTGCAGAATACAATACACCCATAGAACTAGCCTTTGAATTATTCAACGAGTTCATCCAAAGACCTCGAAGACATGAGTCCTTTTTGCACAATTGGGTTGAATTCAATGAAGAAAAGGAGTTTGAAGCACAAGGAGGAATGTCAACTGAATCAGTTGCCATCCAAAATGAGCTAGAGTCCATAGGCGATGAAAGTCGAGACTCTGAGGTTAATGAAGTACCATCTGAAACCTCAAGGAGTAAGGAGACAGAAAGTGCAGAAGAGAAGCTAGAAGCAGGATCACCAAAAGAGGAGCAACCACAAAAGAAACCTCAAGAACAGCGGGACGACCCAAGAAGTCTCCCAATACCTTGCTCTATTGGGGAGGTGAATTTTAAAGAAGCACCATGTGACCTTGATTCTAACATAAATTCAATGTCTTTGTATCATGTAGACAGGTTGAAAGAAGCACATGATGAACAAGAAGATCAAGAGAAACAATTGGTTGAAATAGAAACGGACCAACGCAACACGTCAAGTGTTCAGGAGAAGAATTCTATAAGGGAGTTGAACCCCAACCTATGAAGTCTTAAGAGCAACAAAAAGAACAACCTAGCAACAAAGCCGAGGAAAAAGCAGAGATAGATAAAGTTATTGATATGATTTGTGCTTTGTTTGCTATGGTCAAGCTGAAGAGGGTATGGAAGCAATATCCTCTGTTTCTCAAATTCCTGGGATTCTTAACAAAGAAGAGGAAGAAGATGGATGATATATTCCATCTCTCATATAAGACGCCCTAACAGTCTTCTGACGTCTAGCTAATGACTTTAAAGAAGCGCTTCCTGGGAGGCAACCCAAGGTATTTTTATTTCTTTCATTTCAATTCTCGCATTTTAAAGTTTTATTTTTATTAGATAAGTTTTCAAAACTACAAGATATGTTTTCAAAAGGGAAGGAATACTATTTTGATGCCCAAAAAGAATTTTAAAGAACTGTTCCAAAACCCATCGTACAACAAATTTCCTATTGTGTCACGATGAAAATAAAAACTCTTTGAAAAATATGGCATTGGAACAGTCATCGTGAAATGAAACTGCTCATGACACGATAAAAGTTTGGAAGTTACAAAAAGAAACACCGGTTGCAACACTTACACCATCCACCCAATTAACCCTACACTTCTAAACCTTCAAATTCACCATCATCATCTCCTTTCTATTCATTCATCCATCACCACAAAAATCAAACCCTACATTTTCCTACCCCTCCATTCCCAAAACATCTATACAGCCATTAGACCACAAAATTTATCATCATTGCACCAAAGAAAAAAAAATAAAAATAAACCTCCAGATTTTTATCCAGTCAAGATGGAAGGATGATTGAACGTCTCACATCCCAAGTAAAGGAGAGACGATCCCTTGGGACAAAGACGCAGACATTCTTAACCGAGCAAAAAGGATTACCACCAAATTGAGCCACAGAAGACAAAGTCAACTATCAAACCTGATCAGTCACGGTGCACAATGGGTGAAAAGGTGAAGTAGCTATGACAACGTTACAAAAGTTCAAAGTTTGGGGTAACAAACCCATAGCGGCAACATGCTGCATATCAGACTCAGAGCAGGCACAAGCAGGTCAATACTCAAAGAAAACTTCATGGACCTGTTGAATAGGGAGCTGAACCCTATATTCTTTACACCTGGTGTATCATCAACCAGGGCGGGCAGTAAGTCATGAACGTAGGGAAACTTTAATAGACATAGTGTAACAGTAAGGTGTTACTACAACAAGGAAAAGTCACCGCCGAACATTAATCTGAATAACTATGTTATACACCGGTCATGCCAAATATGAAGAAGGGAGGGAGTCCAACCACCATACCTATCCTCTATATTTCTTGAATCTATATTTATACATTTTGCTATTTATTTTATCGCAAGCATTACGCTACTTTTTATAAAACTTTTTTCGAAAACCCAAAGCGAATGCAAACTATCCAAACTTAAATAACGCTAGTGAAGCTTCGGCACGATCCCTGTGGATTCAAACTCATTCTAGACACCTAGAGTGTGAATTATTACTCGACGACAGACTGGTGCACTTGCCAGACCGTAGTCAGCACCCTAAGGAATAAGGTTGCGTACACAAAAAGGAACCAAAGTAGAACTTAACTCCACATGTTTGGCCTACTATTCCCACAAATGTCCTACCTTGACCTAAGCCACGTTACAACCCTGAAAAGACCTCCAAAAATGCATGTTATTAAATTTTGACTGGTTGCTTAGAGTTCTTGCAAGCCTACGGTAAAATGGCAGGTTGTACGATGATTGAGAGTAACCCTTTCAATTTCGAGCGAAAATGTGAGAGAGAGAAAAGGTTGAACACGGACTCTTGCAGGCATTTGTCCGATTTGCTACTATTGACGTCTCTTGAGCCCAAGTGTTGACTGAGCATGATCGCTGAGGTGAAGTTCAGTAGTTCCATTGCTGACAAATACAAAAGGTTGTGAAATTCCTGTCATCTATATCTGCTTGTTGTTTCACTGACGATTTTGCTTGGCAGACATGTTACTTGAGGACAAGCAACTGTTTAAGTTTGGGGTTGTGATGACAGTAATTTATATGATGTTTTTAGTATTATTTATTATTAGTTTAGTATTAGTTTTAGACCAATTACAAGGCAAAAACCTAAAGAAGTAAAGCTACTTGTCCAAGAAGTCAAGGATTGAAGAAAATGCATAAAAAGAGGCTAAAAGGAAGAAAATGCACAGCTTTCAGTCTGCGACCATAACTTGAGCTACGAGTATCGGATTGAGGCGCGGTCAGTTGCGTTGGAAATATAAGAAGAAGAGCTACAACTTTAATGTTGAAGCAAAAATGTAATTTTGACGTCTCATCGCAGCATGATGGCATTCATCGTAGCACAATGGAGCTGCTTGTTGGCCAAGACAACACAAGTTCTATTTTTGAAGTAAATCTGTCCATCGTACCATGATGACCTTGTTGGAACAAAGTGGGTCTGACATAAATCTCTAAGTTTTTAATTGGTTTTGATGATAACAAAGTATTAAAATTGCAATTGGTATTACTAATGATTGTTCTAGTGTGCAGAACTATAAGTTAAAATTCTTTCAGAAGCACTGCGAACAAAAGCAGAGAAGCCAAGCTTAGAAGCTCTGAAAGCGTATCGCTGATCATCAGAAGCTTTAAATTCAAGTTCTGAAGTTAGTGGCTCTGAGGACAAAAGCTAGACTCTGAGAAGCTCAGAAGCTGAAGACCTTAAGAAGCTACGACAACAGACTCTGAAGCAAAAGGAATTTACGTCATTCAAGAACTGACAGAATCAGAATCAATGATTGAAGAACAATCTACTTAAGGACTCTGTCATATCCACAGGAAGGAATATTCGTTGGTACAACATTAACCTTATCCATAAGTGGAGCGCATTTGAGGATTCTACAATCGTACTATTATTACTCAAAATGGTTGAGTGATATTTCAAATCGCAAGGTAGTGGAATTGGATTTCTTTACTAAAGAAGGCAATATACAGCTATCAATTGTACAAGCAAATTCCAGCTGGCACCTTATCTCTCTGCAACGGTCATTACCATTCCATTCAAGTATAAATAGAAGACTCAAATGGAAGAAATTACTACTGTTCTATTACTGCGTTTAAGACTCTGAAACATTCTGACATTACAGCTTCTATCTGTCATTCATAGTCTTAAGGCAAATCTGTGTTGTATTTTGTAAACACCTCTGATAGTATATCAAGTGTTCATTAACATTCATTCTTATTCTTAAGTTTGTTTGAGAAGTCTCTTGTTAGTTGTAACTTGAGCATTTGAGAAGTCTCTTGTTAGTTGTAACTTGAGCATTAGAGAAGTCTCTTGTTAGTTGTAACTTGAGCATTAGAGAAGTCTCTTGCTATTGTGCTTGAGCATCTTGTAATCTTGTGAGATTTTAGTGAGAAGCCCTTGGAAGTGCAAGGGGACTGGACGTACTCTCGATTTGTGAGAGGAACCAGTATAAGTTCTGTGTCTTTCTATCTCTCCCTCTGTTTCATTATTGTTTTGTGTTTAATCCGCTGCAAACTTAGTTTTTATTTGAGAAAAAGTTTTAACTTTTAAAACACAATTCAACCCCCCCTTCTTGTGTTTTTCCACCTTCAGACCTCTATCGCAGTACGATGGCATTTCTTGGTGAACAAGGTGATCAAACGCACAGGATTGGTTATAATTTTAAAAAGAATTTACCCATCTTAGCACGATGAGCCCATCGTAGCACGATGTGACGTGCTGCCCAAGTCCGAAAAACTATAAATAGAGCTCTCCTCCTTCACAATTATTCATTCAGAAGTGTAGAGAACTATTTCTCTATAAGGAGCAAAGGAGGAGGAGCTCTAGGGAAGGAACTTTCCCCCTTCAACGGGAAAGGTAACTTCCTCCGCAAGGTAGCAAGGTTATTGGTATGTGATGACTTCACGTCATTACGATGTTTCTAACCATAATTCAAGGCATTTGAGGTAGCTTTATAATGTTTTCCGCAATGAAATAAAGAGAAAATAGCATCGTTACAAGTTGGCTTGAAGCACAAGAAAAAGAAGAAAAATCAGCACAATTTGCACCAATACGTATGTCCGGTATTTTGACCATATCTGGAGTTCCGTAACTCGGAATGACACGGGACTTGCGGAAAATGAAAGCTAAGATCAAGAGCTACAACTTTCATGAAGAAAAAAAATAGATTTGACTCTTCCAACACTGCGCCCGGGGCGCAAATACTGGACATTCTGACTAGCTGCGCCCGGGCGCGAGATAAGCCTGCGCTGGGGCGCAGTACAAACCTGCGCCCGGGCGCAGGAGCGTAACCTAGTTCTATAAATTGTATTTTCAGTCAGAATTAGGGGACAGATTTTGACGGCGAGAAAAATACTTTTCAGAGGCGATTCCATAAGTGCTCAAGCAAGGTTTCAAGTGTGGAAACACCTTCCAATCTTATTTGTAATGAATTCTATTACTCTATTTTATGCTATTAATTTAGTTATGAGTAGCTAAACTTCTTTGATTGGATCCATGGGGATTTTAATTGTTATTATTCTTGAACCATGTGGTCTCATATGACATGTTAATGAATTACGAAGTTAGTTTCAGTTAATTATCCCTTGTTCTTAATGCTTTACATAAATTGATCACTTGTGTCATGATTCCAATTATTTGTTTACTATGAGAATAGGAATAAATCATCGATCTAGGGATAGTAATTCAATTAACCGTTGTTTAAGAGATTTCGAATTGTTAATTGAGAATTCTAGGGTTAATGTGCCAAAACCTCAATTGATCATGAATAACCTAAGAGATTAGGGAGTTATGATCAAGGGAGAGGATTACCAAGAGATTGGGCATAGTTACCTTTTTAATCCAATCGCCTTCTCTTTCTGAGTTAAATCCTATTTTCTTGCCGTTATTCTTCAAAAACCTAATTCTACAAAATCCCCCCTTTTATTTATGCAAATTAAATTACGTATGATTTCAACAAACACTTTCGTTTGATTCGGAAGAATTCCTACGGATACGATAATTTTTATACTTACTTTGATACTCCATCAAATGGCGCCGTTGCCGGGGATTGTTGATTGAATCAACAAGGTAATTGGATCATACGTAGTTTATTTTACTTTTATTTATTTTATGTTTTTAATATTCAAAAAAAATATTATATTTTATTTCTTTTAGTTTGATTCTGTTAGAGTTTATTTAGGAACTTTAGTTATATTTTGTTTAGTTAAAATATTGATTTAGTAAAATTTTACTAGATTCAGTTTAAAAAAAAATTACAAAAAGATTTAGTTTTATTTTATTAGATCCAAAAAAAATAAAAAATTATATACCTTTATGATGACAGGAATTTCTACGTCATTTTCAGTATTATTATTAGTAGTAAAATGACCAAGACAGACCCAAATACGAAGGAAAACCTACAAAAGCAGGAAAAAGCATCAAGACAGAGTCCAAGATGCGAATAGACAAGAAAAAACCCAAAAAGTGAAGAAAATCAGCATTCCATCGCAGCACGATGGCTCCCATCGTGCCACCATGGGAGCTGCTTGTTCGCCAAGAAATCAGAAGCAATAAATCTGAAGAAAATCTTCCATCGCAGTACGATGTGTGCTATCGCAGCACGATGGAGTAACTTGGCGCCCAAGCTGATGAAATGCACAGGATCGGTTATAAAACTGAACTAAATCTTCAAATCGCAGCACAATGGCCTCATCGTACTCCGATGCCTTGCTGAGGCCCATTACGAAAACTATAAATAGAGCCTCCCATTCATTGTTTTATTCATTCAGAAATAGTAGAACACTCTCTACTATAAGGAGAGGTTCAGAGGAGCTCTATTGGGCATAGTTTTCTCCCATTACGGGAAAACTAACTCAGCAAGGTATGATTTCTTTATGCTTTTGTATTTAGGTTATAATTTCTTGTAATTTAAATATGTAGTCTTTATAATTTATGCCTTAGGTTGTGGTGGAGAAGATGAACTCCCCTATGAATATTTGGAGTATGTGATTGAGTCTAAGTTATAATAAACGATATTTAGTAATTGTGTTTGTTATTTACTTTCGTGCACTTTAATAACGTATTCTCGTAATCTGGCCGGATAAGCGGGAGCGCCCATTGAATTGATATCAGGTTTTGACTTGGTATTAGTCAGGAACTCGTAGTAAATAATGCTAGGTGTATAGAGACGGTAACATCCTGAACTAGTCGTGAACTGAGCGATTAGAGGAGGAATCATGCACTAGGTGTGATCTGAGCACTTAGAAGATGAACAGCCCGATACTAGGACCTAGAGGTTAATTGGTGAAGGTTATAATGCATGTTTATAAACAACTCACTTAGTAATTAAGGTATGTGACACATCGAGGTTAGCCTCTCGTATGTACCTTAGTTGTTAATGTAGGGAAACTTTAAGAGACATAGTGTAATAGTAAGGTATTACTACAACAAGGATAATTCACCGCCGAACATAATCTAAGTAACTATGTTATATACCGGTCATGCCAAATATGAAGAAGGGAAGGAGTCCAACCACCATACCTAGCCTCTATATTTCTTGAATCTATTATTTATACATTCCGCATTTATATTTCTGCAAAGCATTACGCTTATTTTATAAAAACCTTTTTCCAAAAATCAAAGCGAATGCAAACTATCATAAGCTTAAATAACGCTAGTAAAGCTGCGGCACGATCCCTGTGGATACGAACTCATTCCAGACACCTAGAGTGTGAATTATTACTCGACGACAAACTGGTGCACTTGCCAGACCGTAGTCAAGTTTTTGGCGCCGTTGCCGGGGATTGTGTTTACAAAGCCTTACTAGATTTATTTAAGCTTGTCAAAAAAATTTCAAAAATACAAAAAAATTTAAAAATTCAAAAAATCTTGTTGATGATTGTGGATTTTGATCTGTGAAAGTTCTGGCTAAGGATAAGTCTTGGTATTTAAGCGATCCGTTGTGATCCACCTCACTTACCTGGGAATTTTCATAGTGACAAAGACACATGAGACAAACCAAAAATAGTTCCACAAAAAATATTTATCCAGTGCTACTGAGGTATTTGTTTAAAGTGCATGCAGACAGGTACTCAAGCGCTAAGGATTACAAGGGCTGGCAACAGCAAAAATTAAAGTCAGCATTCTTACAGGAAAACTCTCAAAATGATGAGAGATGGAGCAAATTGAGAAAGAGAAGCTGCAACAAAAAGTCAATGGTCAGGAGGATCATTTGACTAAAGCTTCCACAAGAAGCAAGAGAAGAAAAGGGCTGTTACTGGAATGGTTCGGAGACACGGGAACCATTGAAAAGATGATGGGAGAAGAGAGAAGCCATCAGGGATAAACAACTGCGGTCAGGTGAATCAATCTGCAAAATCATCTCAGAAGAACAGATTCTTCCTCGGGAGAAAAAAACGCAAAACAGAAAGACATGCACAGGTACAAGTTTGGGGTGAAATCACCATGCTCTATGAAACTGCACCCGGAAAATAAGTCGTCAACAGGGATAGTTGAGGGAATGGTGAAACAGACCTGATCCGACCTAAGATTGCAAGGATTTAATGAAGATGGCCAGTGCTCAAGCTGGAACAAAGGAGCACAGAAGAGAGACATGCGAACCTATCCTCTGTAATGGAGGAAATGCCTCAAGCTAATGAGAGGCTAAACAAGCGCTGCTTGGGAGGCAACCCAAGGATAAGTATTTAAGTATTTAATTTCAGTATTTTCAGCATTTTGTTTTCAACTATTTTACTATTGGATTTCCTGTTTAATCATTTCATCTATTTAACCCTTATTCAAACTTACAAAAAATTAAATAACTGTTTGTTGTTTATTATCTAGTGCATGATACACTGTTATAGGTAAGATTGCGGCGAAGTAAGTTATAAATTCTGACGAGCCGAATTTCACGCCTTCATACAAAAAACCAATGGTGATTGCTTCGAAATGCGAAGTTCGGGAGACAGAGAGACGAGTGATAAAGCTGGTGTCTGTGGGACAAGTGTTCAACTTTCAGATACCTAAGCCATGTGAGGATTTGAGCCAAATATTTCCAAACGGTATTACCACTTTCTTTCGAATTACTATGAGAGTACCGTGCACTTGTTTATTTTCTAGAACTTGCTTTAATTCTCTGCTGACTAGTTGATTTGATATTATATGCATTGAGGCAATTGTTTGTTATAACTCATAGCCTTTTCAAGCCACCCTTAATATATTATTATCCTTTGCTAGCCAAATTTGAGCCGTAATAAAAATAAAAATAAAATAATTATCCCTTTTGTTTCGGTGACAAACCAAGATACAAGCCTATAGACCAGAAAAACAATGATTTACCCTCTTTGGAGTTAGGTAATAGTTCTCAAAGTCTTGGCAACAAAATAAGTTTGGGGTTGCTCATGGAACTAGCAATGTCTAAGTTTGGGGTGGGTATACGGAGAACTATTACTACAAAAAATAAATGAAAAATAAATGAAAAAGAGATGGGAAAAACATAAAAAAATTCCCTAAAAAAGTAGTCTCTTCAAAAAAAATGAAAAAGCCAAAAGGCAAAAGAAAGAGGCAAAGGGCAAAAGAAAGAGCCAAAGGGCAAAAATAGTGATAGAAAAGAACCAAACAAAGACACATTCGGTTCTTATTTTCCGATACCAACACAAAAAGGCACCCTAAGGAACAAAGGTTGCGTACACAAAAAGCAACAACAAAGTAGAACTTAACTCCAATGTTTAGCCTACTATTCCCAAAAATGTCCTACCTTGACCTAAGCCACGTTATAACCCTGAAAAGACCTCCAATAATGCATGTATATTAAATTTTTACTGGTTGCTTAGAATTCCTGCAAGCCTATGGTAAAATGGCAGGTTGTACGATGATTGAGAGTTAACCCTTTCAATTATGGGCGAAAAACACAAATGTGAGAGAGAGAAAAAGTTGAACATGGACTCTTGCAGACATTTGTCTGATTTGCTACCATTGACGTCTCCTGAGCCTAGCAGGACTGAGCATGATCACTGCGGTAAGAAATCAGCGGTACCATTGCTGAAATATTAAGCAAGGCTGTGAAATTCCTATCATCTTATTTATCTCTTATTTCTCTAACGATCTTGTCTGGCAGCATGTTACTTGAGGACAAGCAACAGTTTAAGTTTGGGGTTGTGATGACAGGAATTTCTACGTCATTTTCAGTATTATTATTAGTAGAAAAATGACCAAGACAGGCCCAAATACGAAGGAAAACCTACAAAAGCAGGAAAAAGCATCAAGACAGAGTCCAAGATGCGAAAAGACAAGAAAAAGCCCAAAAAGTAAAGAAAATCAGCATTCCATCGCAGCACGATGGCTCCCATTGTGCCACGATGGGAGCTTCTTGTTCGCCAAGAAATCAGAAGCAATAAATCTGAAGAAAATCTTCCATCGCAGTACGATGTGTGCTATCGCAGCACGATGGAGTAACTTGGCACCCAAGCTGATGAAATGCACAGGATCGGTTATAAAACTGAACTAAATCTTCACATCGCAGCACGATGGCCTCATCGTACTGCGATGCCTTGCTGAGGCCCATTACGAAAACTATAAATAGAGCCTCCCATTCATTGTTTTATTCATTCAGAAATAGTAGAACACTCTCTACTATAAGGAGAGGTTCAGAGGAGCTCTATTGGGCATAGTTTTCTCCCCTTACGGGAAAACTAACTCAGCAAGGTATGATTTCTTTATGCTTTTGTATTTAGGTTATAATTTCTTGTAATTTAAATATGTAGTCTTTATAATTTATGTCTTAGGTTGTGGTGGAGAAGATGAACTCCCCTATGAATATTTGGAGTCTGTGATTGAGTCTAAGTTATAATAAACGATATTTAGTAATTGTGTTTGTTATTTACTTTCGTGCACTTTAATAACGTATTCTCGTAATCTGGCCGGATAAGCGAGAGCGCCCATAGAATTGATATCAGGTTTTGAGATGTGAATTATTATACGCTTATTTTATAAAAACCTTTTTCCAAAAACCAAAGCGAATGCAAACTATCACAAGCTTAAATAACGCTAGTAAAGCTGCGGCACGATCCCTGTGGATACGAACTCATTCTAGACACCTAGAGTGTGAATTATTACTCGACGACAGACTGGTGCACTTGCCAGACCGTAGTCACTTTACTTCAAAAAAATATATATAAGATAGAAAAAAAATATTGTTCTTTTCATGTCTTTTTCATTGCGCTTTGCTACTAAAAATTTTCTCCAAGTTTTGTAGCAATGGATTCAAAATGGATTGGTAATAGATTGCTTGATTGCGAAGGAATTGGTATCATCTGTTATCAACTATGTCTACTAAAATATGAGCAAGATGAGGTGAATAGAAGACTAAAACGATTGAAAGAGAGATGTGGATTTTGTGGAGCGAATCATCACAATGACTATTGTGAACAATTTTGTTTAAAGAAAGAAAAGCCTGAAGTGATCAACATCGATTATAACTTTCAACTCAAAAATATTTTGGATTAATTTTTGAGGTCAAATCAAGTTGAATTTGATGGATTTGGAGTTGAATGTAGTAATCTTGTTAAAAAGGCAAATGCGTGTGAGAAGTTGGTTGAGAGTGAGATAAAACATTGTGTTATTGTGGTAGAAGAAGAAGATTTGAAAAACAAGATTAATGGCATGAGAAGAGTGAACCATTTTGATATCTATGTGATATTTGAGTCTCAACCAATGGAGCTTAAAGAGAGAAATCATTTGCCAAATAAGCATGAATCTTCTCCAAGGTGGGAGAACCCTTATTCCAAAGCTTTAGTGATTGGAGCATGGGAGCACTTGATTCTTTATACGAAGTTCATGGATTTCTTACCAAACAAGCGGAAGAAGAAGGATGACATATTTTTTCTAACATATATGCCACCCTAACAGTGGTTTAGGCGTCAAGCTAAGGACGTTAAACAAGCGCGTGGCCTTTAAGGTCATGGACCGTTAAGCTATTGACGTTAAACGAGCGCTGCTTGGGAGGCAACCCAAGGTTTTTGTTTACTAATTTCTACTTTTAGTGTGCCTTGTTTGTGTTTGCAGGTTAAGTAAAGGAGTAGAGTCGAGACAGTTGGATGAGTCGGAGAGATGAGCTAAAGACTTTGAGGCCTATTAACAGCGGGAGCATTCCTATGAGGCAGACTTTGGCCTCGGAGAGAGACGGGATGAGAGCGGATCTTCTCATCAGTGACTCTACAGTTGGTATTTGCTTAATCTTTTGAACTTGCATTTTATCTTGTCTTTTCTGAATGTCTATGTCTGTTTGAAAACTTATGCACTATTACTACTGGTTTGTTTGAAAAAATATGAGGTCTGTTATGTTAGCATTGATTTGATACATCGATTTATGATTCCCTTGTTGGTTGTTTGTTATGTTTGAATTCTATTAGAAAAGTTGAGGAAATTTCTCAAACATTGACCACTCAATAATCCGGCCAAGCCGTGAGATTTCGAGCCCAAACACTTAAAGAATTTTTCTTGTTATGAGAGATTCCACAGCTTAGCTAATTCTCTAGAACTTGCTTATGTTCTCTTTCTGGATTGATCGTTACAAATATCACACCGAGGAAAGTTGTTTGTATCTTGAGCCTTTGAAGCTACCCTGATTATATAATAAATTCTTTGTTAAACCCTTTTGAGCCGAAAGAAAAATGTTATTGTTTTCTGAACCCAAAAATTTTCAAAATATGAAAGAAAAGAAGAAGAAAAAAAAGATGATTTTCTTAGAGTTTAGAAACTTAACTAATAAATTGAGCACATTGCTCATCACTAAGTTTGGGGTTGCTCTTGGTATTTGCAACCGAATAAGTTTGGGGTGGGATACTAGAGAACTTAAAAAAAAAAAAAAAAAAGATGAATGAATGAAAAGAAAAGAAAAAAAATAATATATGATATGAAGAAAGAGGTATCTGATGCACCTCTCAAAAAAATGTGATAAAAAAAAATTATTAAGTTCTCTAGTATAAACCACTAAGTGTAAAGGGGGAAAAGAAAAATACAATTGTTTCTGAAAAATGTGATCTTGAAAACTCCAAGTTTTTCTGCTTACCATCCAAAAACATCCACCCTTAAACCTTAGCCCCGTTATAACCCACAAGTCCTCTAAAGGTTTGAAATTGTTTGTGTGTCGATCGATTGTAGAATGTTTGCAAGCCTATGGTTGAATGGCTATGACTGTGTCGATTGAGCGAAAGGAACAAATAAACAGGAGAGAAAGTGAGGGAGTGAAGTGATTATGTTTGGTCAATATTTGCAAAAGGTTCTTGTTTTTCTAATGTAATTTGGTGTGCAAGTAGATTCATGATGGGGATGATCGTTGAAATGTTGATGGAAATGTTTGACTTAACTGACCTTGTTGATTTGAATAAACTGTTGAGATAGTGCCAGGATTTCCAATAGATGCAGGTATTCCTTGAGGACAGGGAAAAATTCAAGTTTGGGGTTGTGATGACTTCACGTCATTACGATGTTTCTAACCATAATTCAAGGAATTTGAGGTAGCTTTATAATGTTTTCCGCAATGAAATAAAGAGAAAATAGCACAAGAAAAAGAAGAAAAATCAGCACAATTTGCACCAATATGTATGTCTGGTATTTTGACCATATCTGGAGTTCCGTAACTCGGAATGACACGGGACTTGCGGCAAATGAAAGCTAAGATCAAGAGCTACAACTTTCATGAAGGAAAAAAATGGATTTGACTCTTCCAAAACTGCGCCGGGGCGCAGGCAAAGCTGGCGCCGGGGCGCAAATACTGGACGAAAAACTTAACATTCTGACTTGCTGCGCCCGGGCGCGAGATAAACCTGCGCCCGGGCGCAGGAGCGTAACCTAGTTCTATAAATTGTATTTTCAGTCAGAATTAGGGGACAGATTTTGACGGCGAGAAAAATACTTTTCAGAGGCAATTCCAGAAGTGCTCAAGCAAGGTTTCAAGTGTGGAAATACCTTCCAATCTTATTTGTAATGAATTCTATTACTCTATTTTATGCTATTAATTTAGTTATGAGTAGCTAAACTTCTTTGATTGGATCCATGGGGATTTTAATTGATATTATTCTTGAACCATGTGGTCTCATATGACATGTTAATGAATTACGAAGTTAGTTTCAGTTAATTATCCCTTGTTCTTAATGCTTTACATAAATTGATCACTTGTGTCATGATTCCAATTATTTGTTTACTATGAGAATAGGAATAAATCATCGATCTAGGGATAGTTATTCAATTAACCGTTGTTTAAGAGATTTCGAATTGTTAATTGAGAATTCTAGGGTTAAAGTGCCAAAACCTCAATTGATCATGAATAACCTAAGAGATTAGGGAGTTATGATCAAGGGAGAGGATTATGTACCAAGAGATTGGGCATAGTTACTTTTTTAATCGAATCGTGAAACTAAATTTGTAAACCTTGTTAACATGCATGAACTACCAAGATAATAATAATTAGATGAACCGAAAGGATCCAATCGCCTTCTCTTTCTGAGTTAAATCCTATTTTCTTGCCGATATTCTTCAAAAACCTAATTCTACAAAATCCCCCCTTTTATTTATGCAAATTAAATTACGTATGATTTCAACAAACACTTTCGTTTGATTCGGAACAATTCCTGCGGATACGATAATTTTTATACTTACTTTGATACTCCATCAGTATGCATTTATTTAATTCTTGTAATTTAATTATGTGTATTAGTAGCTAAACTACTTTAGGTTAGGTGGAGCAGATGAACTCCTTTAGGAATGCTGGAATCATGTAAATTGGTACTAAGTTTATATAATTGTCTATTCAGTTTTATTATTCTATTGTTTATGTTTTAATTACGTAACCTGATTAAAGTACTCAATTATAAGTGATCTAGTATTGTGCCTCAAAACCGGCAGCCAACCCCGATCAATAGATAATAGCTTAGTCACACTAGTGGTTAAAGGTAAAAGAACTAATGAAACCATGCTTAATTGACTACATATTCAGAGTCTAATCACTAGTATAGGGACGTGACAACGTGTCTAACACGGGTTCCCTGTCTATTAATTAAGGTTCTTTATACTCGTAATTACGGTAATTATCGTACGTAGTTATTACTACTTATATTAGTTCACCAATAATAAAAAGGAATAGGCAACGATATAGCACCAACTACCCAGCAGGAATAAGGGAGGGATTCCAACTACTTAACCTATCTTCTTAAATTGTCTTTCTTTCCAGTTATATTCTCTGTTTCTTGAATCTAAAATTATCCCAACTTATAAAGCGGAGGCAATCTCAACAAATCCTAGAATAAGCTTAGTAACCGAGGCGCTGTCCCTGTGGATACGAACTCATTCTACTCAGTAGAGTGTGAATTATTACTCGACGATAGACTGGTACACTTGCCGTGGGATAAGGAACTCATGTCTAGGAATTCCTAGGCAGAGATCTGTACGGGTAGTTGACTAGGAGATAAGTTGTAAACTTGGAGTTTGCAATCAACTTAGATCTAGAGCTACTAGTGGATTTCCTTCCTGGATTGGTATCCCCCAGACGTAGGTTCGCCGAACTGGGTTAACAAACCACTATGTGCTTTTATTTCCTGCATTTTATTCTTTTTTGTACTTTGTCTGTTTGATCTAGTATAGTGTTGGAACATCGTATACTAGCGTGCTAGATTTCAAGAGGGAAAGATCTGTTAGAGACTTTCCTTGATGTCATAATAAGGGTAGCCGAGCAGAGCTACGCCTTCAAGACCTGGGCGAGTTTCAGTATAGACCTGACCCACAGGAAAACTTACGTTAGAGGGAAAGATCCGTTAGAGAATTTCCTTGATGTCATAATAAGGGTAGCCGAGAAGAGCTACGCCTTCAAGACCTGGGAGAGTTTCAGTATAGACCTGACCCTCATGAAAACTTACGTTATAGGGAAAGATACGTTAGAGACTTTCCTTGACGTCATAATAAGGGTAGCCGAGCAAAGATACGCCTTCAAGACCTGAGCGAGTTTCAGCATAGACCTGACCCTCAGACAAACTTACGTTATAGGGAAAGATCCGTTAGAGACTTTCCTTGACGTCGTAATAAGGGTAGCCGAGCAGAGCTACGCCTTTAAGATCTGTGCGAGTTTCAGTATAGAGCTGACCATCGGGCAAACTTACGTTATAGGAAAATATCCGTTAGAGACTTTCCTTGATGTCATAATAAGAAGTGTCGAGTTGTTCATGTTCAAAGGATGAGTGTCATCATTTCAATATACCAAGTTCACAATCATTAAAGGTTTGTCAAGTTAATAATAAAGAGTCCAACCGACCTTATGAAGAGCAAACGCCTTAATAAATTTTGTATTTGGTATACTGTGAAATGGTATAGGCCGACCTAATGAAGAACAAATGTCCACGCCTTAAAAGGCTTGACGCTTGGTGGACAGTGAAATGGTATAGGCCAACCTGATAAAGAACAAACGCCATGAACTTCCCCTTCAGCTTGGCCAGCTTAGCTCGACCATGAGCTTCCTTTTCAGCTTGGTCAGCTCAACTCGGCCATGAGTTTTCCCTTTCAGCTTGGTTAGCTCAACTCGGCCATGAGTTTCCCTTCAGTTTTGCCAGCTTAGCTCGACCATGAGCTTCTCCTTCAGTTTGTCGAGCTCAGCTCGAACATGAGCTACTCCTTCAGCATGCTCAACTCAGCTCGAGCATGAGCTCTTCCTTTGGTATTCTTAACTGAGCTTAATCATGAGCTCCACCTTCAGCATGCCTAGCTCCGCTCCGCCATAAGCTTTCCATTCAGCTTGGCCAGCTCAGCTCGACCATGAGCTCCACCTTCAACATGCTCAGCTCGAGCAGGAGCTCTTCCTTCAGTATTCTCAACTCAACTCGACCATGAGCTTTCCCTTTAGCTTGGTCAGCTTAGCTCGACCATGAGCTTCCTCTTCCACTTGGTCAGCTCAACTCGGCCATAAGCTTCCCCTTCAGCTTGGCCAGCTTAGCTCGACCACGAGCTTCCCCTTCAGCTTGGTAAGCTCAACTCGACCATGAGCTCGTCCTTTAGCATGCCCAGCTCAGCTCGACCATGAGTTTCCCCCTCAGCTTGTCCAGCTCAGCTCGACCATGAGCTTCACCTTTGGCATACTCAGCTCAGCCCGACCTTCAGTATGCGTAGCTCAGCTCAAATATGATCTATTTCTTCTGCATGCTCAGCTCAGCACATCCTTCGACATGCTAAGTTCAGCTCGACCATGAGCTCATCCTTCAGCATTCCTAGCTCAACTCGACCATGAGATCAACCTTCAACATGTGTAGCTCAGTTGGATCATCCACGTTATGTTGACTCCAGCCTTCATTATGACAAGTTCGGTGTGGTCATGATGGTCTTCCTGAGCTCCACCCTTACGACAAGTTCGAAGTGAACCCGAAGAAATCAATTTCCCTATTTTGTTCGAAATGAGAACATTTATTAAGGTTCATGCATAATTTTCATTAAATTCTTTTGGCTCTTAAACCAATTATATCTATAATGATTGACTACGGTCTGACAAGTGCACCAGTCTGTCGTCGAGTAATAATTCACACTCTAGGTGTCTAGAATGAGTTCGTATCCATAGGGATCGTGCCGAAGCTTTACTAGCGTTATTTAAGTTTGGATAGTTTGCATTCGCTTTGGGGTTTTGGAAAAAGGTTTTATAAAAGGTAGCGTAATGCTTGCAATAAAATAAATAAACAGAATGTATAAATAGAGATTCAAGAAATATAGAGGATAGGTATGGTGGTTGGACTCCCTCCCTTCTTCATATTTGGCATGACCGGTGTATAACATAGTTATTTAGATTAATGTTCGGCGGTGACTTTTCCTTGTTGTAGTAACACCTTACTGTTACACTATGTCTATTAAAGTTTCCCTACTTTCATAACTAAGGTACCTACGAGAGCCTAACCTCGATGTGTCACATACCCTAACTACTAAGTGAGTTGTTTATAAACATGCATTATTATCTTCACCAATTAACCTCTAGATCCTAGTATCGGGCTATTCACCATCTAAGTGCTCAGTTCACACCTAGTTCATGATTCCTCCTCTAACCGCTTATTCACGACTAGTTCAGGACGTTACCGTCTCTATACACCTAGCATTATTTACTACTAGTTCCGGACCATATTAAGTTAAAAACCTAATATCAATTCTATGGGCGCTCCCGCTTATCCGGCCAAATTACGAGAAACGTTATTAAAGTGCATGAAAGTAAATATCATTTATTATAACTTAGACTCAGTCACAGACTCCAAATATTCATTGGGGAGTTCATCTTCTCCACCATAACCTAAGGCATCTATTACAAAAGACTACATATTTAAATTACAATAAAGAAATTATAACCTAAACATAAAAGCCTAAAGAAAACATACCTTGCTGAGTTAGTTTTCCCGTAAGGGGAGAAAACTATGCCCAATAGAGCTCCTCTGAACCTCTCCTTATAGTAGAGAGTGTTCTACTATTTCTGAATGATTTTAACAATGAAAGGGAGGCTCTATTTATAGTTTTCGTAATGGGCCTCAGCAACGCATCGCACCACGATGCAGCCATCGTACTGCGATGTGAAGATTCAGTTCAATTTTATAACTGATCCTGTGCATTTCATCAGCTTGGGCGCCAAGTTATGTCATCGTGCTGCGATGTGCTATATCGTGCTGCGATGAACAGATTTTCTTCAGATTTATTCTTCTGTTTTCTTGGCGAACAAGCAGCTTCCATCGTGGCACGATGGAAGTTACCGTGCTGCGATGGAATGCTCAATTTTTTCACTTTTTGGGTTTTTTCGTGTCTTTTGGCATCTTGGACTTTGTCTTGATGCTTTTTCCTGCTTTTGTAGGTTTTCCTTCGTATTTGGGCCTGTCTTGGTCATTTTACTACTAATACTAATACTAAAAATACCATAGAAATTCCTATCATCACAAACCCAAACTTAAATTGTTGCTTGTCCTCAAGTAACATGCTGTCAGACAAGATCGTTGGAAAAATAAGAGATAAATCAAGATGATAGGAATTTCACAACCTTGCTTTATATTTCAGCAATGGTACCGCTGATTTCTTACCGCGGCGATCATGCTCAGTCCTGCTAGGCTCAGGAGACGTCGATAGTAGCAAATCGGACAAATGCCCGCAAGAGTCCATGTTCAACTTTTTCTCTCTCTCACATTTGTGTTATTCGCACATAATTGAAAGGGTTATCTCTCAATCATCGTGCAACCTGCCATTTTACCATAGGCTTGCAAGAATTCTAAGCAACCAGTCAAAATTTAATATACATGCATTTTTGGAGGTCTTTTAAGGGTTATAACGTGGCTTAGGTCAAGGTAGGACATTTTTAGGAATAGTAGGCTAAACATTGGAGTTAAGTTCTACTTTAGTGTTCCTTTTTGTGTACGCAACCTTTGTTCCTTAGGGTGCCTTTTTGTGTTGGAGATTAAGAACCGGATGTGTCTTTGTTGTAAGTGCACCAGTTCATCCTCATGTTTTAATAATTGTCAAAACACATGAAAATAGAGTAGAACACATTTTGGCAACATTACAAATGACTTGACAGCGAAAAACTATTTTTAAACTTTGAAAAACTGTCTTTTAGGTATTATGTATCGATACATAAATCATGTGTATCGATACAAATGTCCTGAAATTACTTCAGACTGATTTTGTGCAATTTGTATCGATACATCTATCACTTGTATCGATACAAAAGTGATCTCTCAGAGGCAGAGAGTCACCTGTGTATCGAATCATGCTTGCATGTATCGATACACACTCACTTCTTTCAAAAAATCAGAGAGTGCATGATGTATCGAATCATGCTTGCATGATTTGATACATATCAGTCAAGATTTCAAGAAACTGATATATGTATCGATACACATACGTGTTTGTATCGATACATAGGTCAAATCTTTCAATTTGAACGCTGGTCAAAGGGTTTGTATCGATACAAACCATCATTTGTATCGATACACGTATGTTAAATTTTGCCCAAATTTGCTCAATTCTATTCTCTCTTTAAATAGCAATGTGGTGTGTCATTGTAAAGTAGAGGAAACCAGTGAGAAAGTTCAGAAAACGCTTTGGATTCAAATTGAGTGAAAATTTGGATCAAAGGTTTTATTCATCACAAGTTCATCATCTTCATCAAGTTTGCAATCAAATTGAAGTTTGAGTATGGGATCAATTCAATAGAGATTGCATATTTGTTTGATAACGTTCGATACGGTTCGCGGTGAATCAGAATCGTAATCGGGTTGAATTGTGACGAAGGTTTTGGTTTCTCTCAAGGGTTCAAGATTGTGCGATATCTTGAAGGTTCAACAACAAGAAGCGAGGGACTCAGCTGGACGATCGAGTGCGGATTGGCACGGGTTTGGATCGTTGGAATCAGAGGGAGAAGCTTCGTTGTGTGTTGAGGTTTATTCGCATAGTTTACTTTTGATTCGTTATAGGGTTATAAGATTCAATTGTAAATTGTGCACTTGTGTTCATCTTTTTTGATCAATATACTCTCAAATAACCCGTTTGGTTATTTGGGGGGAGACGTACCCGGCCGACCGCGAGGACGACACGAAAGCCGGGGAACTCCCTAATCAAACCATTTGTGTCTCTCTCTCTCAATCTTTTACTTTTCATAATTTCGTTAATTTTGAATCAATTGAATTTTTCGTGTTTGTATTGGTACACCAAAAATTCAATTGCTATTGCTTGATTGTGATTGGATTAAATTTGATATTTGTAACTTGCTTGGGGCTGATTTAATTCAAACGTTTATATTCAATTAATTTTGAACACGATCATTTCCATTCCTTTTCATAAATCGTTCCAAGGCTATACTACATTTCCTTTAATCAATCGGTGCATAGACTACCGATCAGGTGGTACTTCCGCGCGCACGATTGAAACGAAATAAATTTTTTTTAAAAACCTACATTGTTTCAAGGATCACTTATTCAACCCCCCCTTTTAAGTGATAGCCAAGTAGTCTAACAAGTGGCATCAAGAGCCCGGTTCGATTTTAAACGATTAAACCGAGTAATTTGTGCCAATTATTAGAAAACTTGGCTTTTGCACCGAAAGGGGCGTATAATAGGGCTCCTATATTCAATGGAGATCATTTTGATTATTGGAAAAGTAGTATGCGCATTCACATCAATTCTTTTGATGGTGAAGTGTGGAATGCTATTGAGAACGGTCCGTTTGTTCCGACAATCACCGATCCTAATGGCATTGTCACAAATAAGCCTATGGCACAATGGACGGATGATGAAAAGAAAAAGGTCAATTACGATGCAAAGGCACAAAACATACTTATTTCATCCCTTGGGATTGAACAATTCTATCATGTGTCGCATTGCTCATCAGCCAAAGTGTAACAGCCCATTTTTCAAAGGCCAAAAAGGCAATATTTTTTTTTCTTTTTCAACTAACACTCAGAGTGCGCATAGAATATTTTTCAATGAGCCGGCATTCAAATATACAAAAGAACTCATTACCATAAGGTGCTTCGACAAGCAAAGTGTTTTCCTGAATAATTACAATCCAAGTCTAAGTATTCAAATACTTACAACAAAACAAGTTAGAATCCTATGCCTAAACCCAAAAAGCACGGTGTACAACCCACACCGGCGCATAGTCTAACTAAGCTAAAACTCCAACATCTCACTGGGGCCTGGAACAGCCACCGTCGTCACTACGACCTAACCCATCATCTGGGTGGGATCACTACAAGAAAATTAGTTATTACTCATAGAAAAAACCGTTTGTAATCAACAAAAACCGTGGGTAATATGAATTAGTGACGAATTACCCACAGCCACAAAGTGGTGGGAAAAATGCTCGTTGGTAATTTTTACCCATGGCCAAAAAGCTGTCGATAAGTTACCATCCGCTATACCATGGGTTACTCGTGGGTAATTGTCAATAATGTTACCCATGGATAAGCCATCAATAATATGTGTTTTTTGAGATTAATTTACCCACATCTAACCCTCTCTAACCAACATACATTTTAAAAACTAATAACTCAATCAATTGGATTATTACTTATCACGGTTGTAAAAGATTCAAAATAACATACATCAAAACAAACAATGGCATTGAAGAACTTGTTCTTTTTAATTACAAAAGAATAGTTATTCAAACGGAAAATCCCTAAAACTAAACAATGATCCTATAGAGTGATTTACAAAATATTTAAGTACAAAACCTTTCTTATATTCTCCAGAAATAATACAACATAAAATGTAGAATCTCCTTTTATAGGACTTCCAAAAACTCTTCTTGTCGCTGCTGTACTGAGTATTCTAGAAAGGAGCCCGATGAAATTTCCAAGAATCAGCATTTCTTCCTCCACAGGCTTGCTTGTTATCACTGAGCAATGCAAAGGTGCTCCAAAATCAATAAATTGTAAATGCTTCATTGTTCCGGCTACTATCATTCATTCTTCACATCCTATCCGAGCAAATCCAACACGCTCGTATCTTTGGTGCAGGCTGCAAGGCAAGGTGGGATTGTGTATCAAGTGTTTATGATCCTTAACTAGTGACCTGAAGGATTATGTAGATTTGGACAAGGAAAATTACTTGCGGCAAAAAACTACACTTAATCAAGTGTTGCTATGTATTAAAACTACACAAAAATCCATATAATTGTCAAAGAAATTAATAACTTTTTGGATTAAAATGAGAATCATATAAATCACAGTGATATATTAAATTGAACTATGCAAACCCAATAATGGTAACACAAATGTAACAACCCGTTTTTCCAGGGCCAGAAAAGGCAGTATATTTTTTTTTTCTTTTTCAACTAACACTCAGAGTGCGCATAAAAGATTTTAAATGAGCCGGCATTCAAATATACAAAAGAACTCATTACCATAAGGTGCTTCGACAAACAAAGTGTATTCCAGAATAATTACAATCCAAGTCTAAGTATTCAAATACTTACAACACAACCAGTTAGAAACCCTATGCTAACCAAAAAGCACGGTGCACGAAACACACCGGCGCATAGTCTAACTAAACTAAAACTCCAGCCGCTCACTGGGGCCTGGAACAGCCACCGTCGTCACCACGACCTAACCTATCATCTGGGTGGGATGAGCCCGCAAATGAAAGAAAGGGTCACCACAAAATAAAAAGTATGTGTATATATAACCGGTGCGAAAGTTTGTACACATAACAAAAATTCCACAAACACAAGAGAAAGCTCTTAACCAACAAAGCAATTCCCACCAACGGGTTCATATAAGCAATGCACACATAGCCTATAATGCAACCTCTACAATGCGTGGTACTAACCCTAGCTACCACGATGCATGAATTCCGGAATCGTAGGTCCATCCCCTACTAACAATATCAATAAAATCCCGTAGCTCTCCCGATCACTACAAGGATTAGAGTGGGCTCTCCCGATCACCGCACCCCGTGGCTCTCCCGATCACCACGTATCGAACTAAATAAAATCCCGTAGCTCTCCCGATCACTACAAGGGATTAGAGTGGGCTCTCCCGATCACCACACCCTTACCGTAAGTATCAATAAAATTCTTGTAGCTCTCCCGATCACTACAAGGATTAGAGTGGGCTCTCCCGATCACCGCACCCCGTGGCTCTCCCGATCACCACGTATCGATCTCAACAAAAATCTCGTAGCTCTCCCGATCACTACGAATAAAAAGGTGGGCTCTCCCGATCACCACACCGTACACGCAACTACCAAATGCATGAGCATACGCTTCCCCATATATGCTAATGCAATGAATACATACCTCTCTAGCATATGCAAACCAAACATAACAACATACATACATTTCTCATCATATGTATTCCAACCACCTGTTCATACATATATTCTCATAATCATATGTAAACAGCGCAAGTATTGTAAACACTTTCTCATCACGAGAATACATAATACAAACATGCCAAAGCACACAGCAATTGCATACACAGCAAAACAAAGCATGTCGTAACCGTTTTAAAGACAGAAATAAAGTGGAGCCCTTACCTTAGCAAGCTTCCGTTACTTTTTCTCGTCAAATCTACGATACGCGCTACCTAAAAGTTAAGCAGCGTACAATCAATAAAATATTCCTCGTTTATCCTATCGAAACGAAACTTGCTCTCAAAGCTCCAGAGGGGTCTAAGGTACTTTCTAAAGCTATCCCTCAATGATTTCAGGTTATTCTCATAGTGTTCAAAAATTCACGAAGTTAATTGTACTATTTTTACACCACGAAAATCATTTTGTTTTCAAATCATAAACTAAAACCATTTTGGATTTTTCCACTTCAAGGACTTGTTTCACACACCACAAGACCATTTGAAACACAACTAAAACTTTTCAAAAATATTTTTATGAAAAATCGAAGTTTTCTTGCGTTACAAGTTAGGCATTTTTTTCTTCCTAACAACCTTTCCTATACTCATTTTTCTTCAAAACTAAGATTATCCAACACACACAAAATTTTCACACAATTGTGGACTTAGAAAAATTTTGGAATTTCTTCCCCCACACAAGGAAAGGCCACGGCCAATTTTTCAAAAAGCACCCCTCCACACAAAAATTTTCACTTCTAAATGCATGGTAATATCCCATAATACCTAACTAACACTTATCAAAACGATTTAGAAATTATAGAGTTGAATCGCAAATTTTCGAGAAATCTCAAATAAGGTTTTTCTTAAGGCAAATGATCATTTTCTTTTCAAAACATCCCATAACCAATCAAACAATTAAACAATGATCATGGGAAGCTATTTGCCTCTAAACAATTTTCGAAATTCGATTCCTCGAACCCTATATGTGTGCCACGGCCAAATGAGGCAAAAAGGCAACCCTACACATTTTTTTTCATTTGAAACCCTAGCCCACATGTGTTAGCTCGTAACGATATTCGATCGTATACCCGACTCTTTTTGAAGCTCGAAATAAATTTTTTCTGAATTGTGTTCTTCGAGTCGCTCAAGAACACGAGAATAATTTTTTTCTCATTTTTCGAAACTAATTTCATATTCACCAATCCATTTTGTCACAAAGCTTGAAACTAACTTCAAAAACCAAAATCATACAACACACCCAAAGTTATGATCATTTCAAGAAATTTTCTTCAAAACCCTTCTCCAAAATTTGTGAAATTTAAAACCACCATGAGAATCACTTACATGCTTCACCAATATATCCTACATAACACTCTTAAACACTACTATGGAATCAAAACTAATTAAAACTAACTTCTCAAGATTTTTCTCTCAAGAACATAATCATGAAACTCTAAATTCAAGAGGTTTTCATGGATAAATAAGGAAGAGAAGAGGTTAGTTACCTTAATGAGCAAGTGATTCCTTAATAGGCTAATGATCCAAGCTTGATAAGATGAGAAAATGGAATTTGAATGGATGAGTGAATGAGTGAGTGAGCCGTGAGAGTGAAGAGAGGAAGGAAGAGTTTTGTGATTTTTTTTTTGCTTCTATGACCAAATAGATAAACCTCCTTACTATTTACATCCACTCTTGTGAAATCTAGGCCATTGGATCAAATAGTGTAAAGTTTTGTAATCAAACCCTAACCATTGGATCTAATTAGTCATGATTGCTTTTTGAACAAATATCCACTTTACGCCACTCAGCTCATCGCGTTTGTTCTCGGCGAGTCGCACCTCGCTAACGGACGGAAATCTCAAAAATAGAAAATCTCACCAATAAACGTCCGTCGTAAACCGTTTCCAAATATTATCGCTAAAACTTTTTCCTCGACTGTAATTTATTTCCTTAGCTCCCAAAAATATTCTGAATCTAGTTTCCAACTTGCGCCGATATATAAAGTCTCCAATTAAAATTCGACGGAAAACAGAAACCGTAAAATTTTAAGAAGCAGGTACAGTTTTCTACTCGTTTTTCCAATAAACGGAGAAAGTCGAGACTCAAAATTCTGAATGCACAGGAATGTTCAGATTGATAAATAAAGACCATGGGCCAAAAGTCTGGGTTTTATTTATGCGTAAGGAAAAAGCAGTCTCCAAAGTGATCCAAAAATCTTACTATAAAGTGGTCTTGGTTCATGTCAACCATTGGATCAAATTGCTTTATGGATAAACACAAGATTAAATCCAATCTTCCAAAACAAGACACGTACTCAGCTCTCGCGCGTCGCGACGAACGTAAATCTCAAAAACGTAAAAACTACGGAAAGAACGTCCAACGTTAAACATTTCCAAAACTTATCGCCGAATCTTTTTTTCGCGACTGTAATTTTCTTCCATACCTTAGAAAATTATTCTCAGAACATATCCTAACTCGCGCAGATATATAAAACTTCCACCCGAAACCTCACTTAAAACAGACGCAGTAAGATTTTCCATCAGCGGGTAAAATCCCACTCGTTTTTCCAAAAACAAGAATAATCCAAAACTCGCCATTCTGACTTCACAGAAATCTCCTCATACTTAAAAGAAGACTACAACCCAAAAGTCTGTGCCTTTCCAGCGCACGAGTACAAAACAGGCTCCGTTTCAGCAAAAATCTCCTTAATGTGACGATACTCACAAAAACAGCTTCACCAAAAACCCTAAAACTTGTAGCCATTACTTATTTTATTCACCAAAAGGTACAGTGCAATTACGGGTCTTACAACAAAGATCAAAAGCAAAAGAATGTGGCTTACAAGAATCTGTGACAGCTAACTGTGGTAAGCACAAATACTATATTATATAGTTTATAATATCTTCATTAAGGGGTTTGCTACACAAGAGCAATACTTGCATGTCTAAGTTTCTAATGTACTAAAACAACATAAATTAGTGAACATGCCCTGTAAATTAATCAAAGTCATATATAAAAGTTATCTCAACAAATGGAAGAAGATTGTTGCCTCAAACCTTTCAGCACAAAAAAATTGTTTCTCATGTTTATATATATTGAATTAGTCCTTAGACAAAACACAGACCACATAGCCCTATATATACTTTGGTTTAGCATAAGTCTAATCCAAATGAAGGAGGGAATATTAATGAACAGATCATTAAGGCTAAAAAATGTCAACAAACTTGTACATACTTCCACGATGATATATAAAATGTAAGAGTCGTATGGATTATGTTTGACACATTTGAAAGCATGAATCAATAGATGAAAGGTCCATCTGATCCCGTAGAGATCATAATTGAATGGTGCCAAAAGAACTTCTTAACCACAATAAGAATAACATACAATTTCCCATAGTGTACACCATCAAATAGAAATATAAATAAAAATAAGAGGCGAGAGTACTATACCAATATCCAGGGGATCATGAGTCTCTCACTATTTGAAATTTAATTTCTGCAGATACAAGAGTCAAAGCCCCTTTCTCAATATGCCTTCAACTAATTTTCTGATAGATTATAAACCTGCATCAATGGCTAAACTATACATATTTCTTAAGTCAGTAGTAGTTACTAGATTCATCAATCGACTGAGCAAAGAAAATACCAAAGTTACATAATGTAACTTACATGGATTTAAACAAAAGATATGGTTCACTAATTAATTAACTCATAACCTCAATTCTTTACAATAAACATAAGGTCAAAATGACTACCACATAGGAATATGTGGTTATTTATCAAGAATGTTTGGTTATTTAATCAGTGAACAAATAGTTTCCACCTTAGTTAATCCCTTCATGTATTGCTAATGACATTTTTCTATCATTATTAGAATGATGCCTACCTCATATAGAAGCTGGGATTGAGTGTAACCAATGTAGTTCTAAATTAATATATGTAACAGAATCCTAATTTAACTCCTCTAGAACCACCTATAAACTTATAAAGGTTTTACATTTAGAAACCAAAGGCTTCTTCATGAAGAGGATAGATTCTTACTTATCTCTCTTAGTAGCTGCAAAACTTACCAATACTTTGCACAGAGAACAAATTTCAAAAAAAATAACATTTAATTTCACAGTCAACAACAAATGCAAAATTTAAAACAATAAAACCATGATAAAGATAGGTATATCAAAATGTTGCTATACATAGATTAAGAGTTTAACATAAAATACCTTGAATCGAAGATTCTAGTTGTCCTGCCCTCCACTATTCTCAGAACTGGATCGACCTAGCTGTACAAAAAACGAACAGACGATCCTATATCAGAGTCCAAGAAATTGAAGAATTATAAGAGCGGAAACGGGAAGCTATTGAAAAAAATCGTGATTTGGAAGAGAGATTGAAGGGAAAATTAGTTCAGGTTGAGGAATTGGAATGGTAGATAGCGAGGGTTTGTGAGAGAAGCTTGTTGAATAACAGAAATCTCTAAGAAATCAAATAAGGAACCGCGAGCCGAGTATGGCGAACCTAGGGTTCTAAGAGGGAGAAAGAAAACTGTTTCATGCGGCGTTTAGCAAAGAGAGGGAGAAACAGTGAGATAAACAATTTTTGTTTTTTTTTTATCGCAATGTTTTAAATAGAATGAACTTATTTTTATTTGACTATATATTTAAATAAAGTAGTTTAGCCATGAGTAAGTTTTTTCATTTACTTAATCCAAATTTGTAAAATTATTATAAATATTAAACTGAGTGTAAATATTATAATTTTATGTCGTCTATAGTTATTGAGAGCTATGCCATGGGTAACAATTTCAAATAATTCAAGACAAATTCTTAATTTTATCGACAGTTTAATCGTGGGTAAATCGTCGGTACTTTTAAAATTTCCCACCATCACCAAGCCGTGGATAATTGTTTGCGGGTAATAAAAGGATTTCTTGTAGTGGATGAGCCCGCAAATGAAAGAAAGGGTCACCACAAAATAAAAGTATATATATATATAACCGGTGCGAAAGATGTACACATAACAAATTTCCACATACACAAGGGAAAACTCTTTAACACAAAAGCAATTCCCACCAACGGGCTTATATATATAATGCACACATAGCCTACCAATGCAGACTCTACATGATCGTGACACCAATCACTGGCTGCCACATGCATGAATTCCGGAATTAACCTCTCCGCAGAGAGTCGTAGGTCCAACCCCTACTATACCCCGCAGGGCAGGTGAAGTCTCCAACCGACCAACACCAACTCAATAAAATCCCGCAGGATTAGGTGGTCTCCAACCGACACACCCCGTGTAGTCTCCAACCGACATACACGACTATGAAATGCATGGCATATATTTCTATTTAGCATATATTGGGCAGTCTCCAACCGACAAACCCCGTGTAGTCTCTAACCGACATACACAATCATATATGCTCATGCAACACTTTACATATCATATAAGCATATGTAATCACACCACATGTCAACACATATATTTCGCTAAATCATATGTAAGACAATCACACACATACATATATTCTCAATCATATGTAATCCAATCACAGCATACATAGATTCTCAATCATATGTAAACAACGCACGTATTGTAAACACTTTCTCATCACGAGAATACATAACACATACATGCCAAACACACAAACACGCATCACCGAAAATAACCAACAAACATGTTATAACTCAGTGAAAAGACAGAAATAAAGTGATGCCCTTACCTCAGCAAGCTTCCGTTAACTTTTCTCACGAATTTCTACAATTCACGCTACCTAAAATATAAGCAGCGTACAATCAATAAAATACTCCCAACGTATCCTATCGAAACGAAACTCATTCTCTAAGTTCTAGAGAGGCTTAAGGTACTTTATAACACTCTCGGATAGTGATTTCGAGTCCTCCCCATAGTGATTAAAAATTCCCAAAGTTAATTGCACTATTTCTCGCCACGCGAAAATATTTTCGTTTCAAAACAAACTAAGAAACACTTTGATTCCTAACTCCAAGGCAATCAATTTTCACATACTAAAACCATTTGAAAACAACCCAAAAATGGCCATAAGTTACTAGTTACTAGTTACAATTTTCACAAAAATAAAAGTTTACTTGCGCCACAAGTTACAAATTTTTCCTTTCAAATAAAATGGCCATAACTCGCTCATTCTTTATCCAATCGAGACGAGCCATACGCCGAAATCTTCGTCTCGGAAAGACGGATCAAATAGTTAATTTTCCAGGTCACAAAAACAATTTTAAAAGGACCTAAATACCCTTTTCAATTTCGGCCAGAATTGAGATCACACCTAAAACATTGTTTTCAAAAATCAAACATAGTTTAAAATACATAAACCATTATTAATTTCTCAAAAGTGATCAAGCTCTTACACCAAAACCATTTCAAATCAAAGCATAACACTTTTCAAAACTTTACCAATTAACTTGTTTACTTAGAACACAAGTTACTAGTTTTCTTTCAAAACAAAACCACATTAATTCTTCATTTTAAAACCATGATCATGCATTTAAACCTATGATCATTGCCTTCCATTTAGGACTTAAATATTTGAAAGCCAAATGGTCACACACACACACACATTGTGCCACGGCCAAGAACAACAAAGCATGGCTAGTTCCCAAAATTTTCCATTTCAAAACCATAGCATAAATCATTTAGCTCACAAAATCATTTAATTGAACAATCAAAACATTTCCAAAACTCAATCACAAGTCATAAGAGTTTTCCTAAATTTCTCATGAACACACCAAAAATAATTTTCCTATTTTTCAAAACCAAACCATTTCTCATATATCCATTTCTATAAAAAGTCTTAAAACAACATCATTAACACAAACTCTAAACAAAAATTCATGTTCATGATCAAGAGAAATATTTCCTCAAAATCCTAACCCAAAATCTCATGAAAATCTCATCAAACTCATGGAATACAACCCATCTAGTTCTAAACAAACTAGTTAAACACTCATGGAACAAAAATCATTTATGAACATTTTCTAACAAAAATTTCTCAAGAACATAAACTAAAAAAAATCCAACAAACTCCATGAGTTTAACCAACTAAGAGGAAAGGAGAAGTCTAGTTACCTTAGAGAAGATACTACTTGCAATTCCTATGGTTCCAACAAGCTTGAAATGGATCAATTTGGTGAAGGATTGAAATTTCTCTCAAGGGTTGGAAGAAGAAGAAGCTCACGGCAATGAGAAGAGAATGAGAGAGTTGTGTGATATTTTTCTAAGTCAACAAAAGCCTAACCTCCTTACTATTAACTTGTCTTGTTGCCTAATGGCCTTTGGATCAAATAGTGCCTAAAAGCCAAGATCAAATCCTAGCCCTTGGATCAACCCAATCTTATCCACTTTAGATATTTTCTTTCTCATGAGAAACTCACGCCTCACAGACGAGTCGCGCCTCGCTAACGGACGGAAATCACAAAAAAATCAAACCCACCAAATATTCTAGCACACGAGCACAAAACAGGCTCCAACTCAGCAAAAATGTTGTTAATGCGACGATACTCACAAAAACTTAACAGAAACCTTAATATTCTTAGCCATTACTTATTCTCCTCACACAAAAAGTACAGTGGAATTACGGGTCTTACACAAAGAAATGTGGGATACATTAGTTACTCATTTTGAGGGAACTAATGAGGTCAAAATTTCGAAAATAAACACCTTAACTCAAGAATTCGAATTGTTTCATATGCAAGATGGTGAAACCATTGCGGATATGCAACAAAGATTTGTAAAAATTACCAACAAGTTACATGGTCTAGGTAAGCCAATCACAAATCAAGATGCTACTAATAAGATTTTGAGATGTCTTAATAGGTCATGGCAACCAAAGGTCACCGCAATCAAAGAAGCGAATGATCTTACAACCTTGAGTCTCACAACCTTATTTGGTAAGCTAACGGAACATGAACAAGTGCTTAATTTGTTGGAAAAGCATGAGAAAGGTGAGAAAAAGGAGAAACACAATGAAAAGGAAAAAGAAAAGGATAAGAGGTCCATTGCTCTAAAGGCCTCCAAATCCAAGTCCAAAAAGGTTGAGCAAGTGGAGAGCAGCTCAAGCGAAGACGATTTCGATGATGAGGAAATGGGACTCTTCATTCGACGCTATAATAGATATGTGAGAAAGAATGGGATAAGACATTCCGATGACAATCTTAAGAAGTTTCGGAAAGATAGTGGTTACCGCCGGAAGAATGAAGATGCTAAGTACTCCAAGAAAGGGGCATGCTATGAGTGTGGCCAAGTTGGTCATTTCAAGCCGGATTGCCCTAAGCTCAAGAGAAAAGAGAAGGAGTCATCATCATTCAAAGGAAGGAGCAAAGGCAAAGGTAAGAAAGCCTATGTTGCATGGGAAAGCGGAAGCTCATCTTCCTCTTCATCATCAAGCTCTAGCTCAAGTGGTGAAGATGTATTGGCAAATGTGTGCTTGACATCCTATGATCGCAAGAAACTTGCTCCCAAAAAGGTAAATCAAAATCCCCCTAGCTCATATACTCTTTTGGAATATCATGAGTTGCAAGTCGCTTTTGAAAAGTTACACAAAGAAACTAAAGAGGCCTTTCAACGACTAAAAGGTTTAATGCAAGTTAATAAATACCTTGAAGCAAAAGTTTCGGAAACGGAGCTTGAGTTGAAAGCCCTCAAAGAGTCTATGATTCAAAAACCTCTTGCGACTTTTGATAGTTACGGTAACGATAGGACCGGATGTGATGGATGCTTTTACTTATATAGAGACTTGCGAAAGTTACAAGATAAGCTAAAAGAACCACCTGAACCGGAGATTACATATTCGGTTGATTTGACTAAGTTCAACAAACCTTTGAAACCTAAAAATAAAAGGTATAAGTTTGTTGAAAAGAGTCATAAGAAATGTAATCCAAACATCGTGTGTCACTATTGTTGTGATAAGGGTCATACTATTGCCAAGTGCCAAGCTCGAAAAACTTTAGTACCAAAAGGCAAAATGCAATGGATACCTAAATCAAGCAATAGTTTTGTTACTAACCACCTAGGACCCAACATGAGTTGGGGACCTATTTCAAATGTCTAAGTTTGTAGGGAAGACGTCTTGAACCATTGACAAGAGACACCGACAACAATGGAGTTCAAGACATATGAAGAAGTAAAGTGATGAGAAAAGCTTCAACTCGACATTTGCAAGGTTATGGAAATTGATCACTTCCTACATCTAACACTTAAGGGAAGATTCTATTCTCTATCTTTGCTTTTATATTTTTTTTAGCATTTGTACATTGGTTTCATATACATATACCTTTTTCATCTTAATATGAAGTTTGTATTGATAGTTGTCTAATCCTCCATTTCCAAGAATTTTGCTCAATGATATTGATAAGTTTTTGAGACTCATACGTTTTAAATGGGGATTTGACAAAAATCATTACAATTACCATATTAAGTTTATACTTAGGTTTGTATATGTTTGTTTTGTTCTTATATATGTGACTTTGTGTGCATAGATAGACATATATTTTTCATATGATTAATTTTGGTACTTTGATTCATTTATGTGGATGCTTTATCATGCATATATGGTTTAACATGTGTTCTCATGTTATAATGTGCTTTGGTATTTTGTTTTGCTCACATACATAAGAATGTACCTTATTGGTTATATGTGTTTCATACATACATGTCATTTGGAAGTCATAAATTTTTTTTAAAACTATTTTATTTTAGTTATTACTTATGACTTTCTTTATTTTGATTTGGTTGTACGGATAATTTCTTATGTTGTCATGTTTTGAACAACATTACATTTTGGTTTGTATGACTTTATATTTTGGATAATCTCGTTTGTATGGATTATTGGTTATGTTTATGCATTTGTTGCATTGGTTTGTTTATTTCGTCCCATATTTGGATATGTTGGTTGATTTAAAATGTCGATGTGTTACAATATTCATGCGTTGGTTTTTGGTTTGTTATTCTACATTCCATGTTTGTCATGAAATTTGGTATTCGTCATTGATATATTTTGGCATATCTTTGTATGTATTTATTTTGATTAGGAACCTTCATCATATAGTGCATTTCGACAAATGTAAGTGCACGATATGACCATGTTAAAAAAAGGTTTTGAACTTGATACTTCTAATGAGTTCTCTTCTTCTTTTTGATATTGTCAAAGGGGGAGAGATTTGGATGCACAAGCTAAGGATGAATAGCTAAAAGAGTCTTTAATATTATCTACTATGACAATCGCATTATGGCATCAACTCAGGGGGAGCGTGCTTATTGTTAGCCTTGGTGTTTAATTGCGTCTGTATACATATTGCTATTTTATTGCATATTAGGGATAGGCTTAGTTAGCTTATGCATAGTTTTGACAATTATCAAAAAGGGGGAGAATGTAAGTGCACCAGTTCATCCTCATGTTTTAATAATTGTCAAAACACATGAAAATAGAGTAAAACACATTTTGGCAACATTACAAATGACTTGACAGCGAAAAACTATTTTTAAACTTTGAAAAACTGTCTTTTAGGTATTATGTATCGATACATAAATCATGTGTATCGATACAAAGGTCCTGAAATTACTTCAGACTGATTTTGTGCAATTTGTATCGATACATCTATCACTTGTATCGATACAAAAGTGATCTCTCAGAGGCAGAGAGTCACCTGTGTATCGAATCATGCTTGCATGTATCGATACACACTCACTTCTTTCAAAAAATCAGAGAGTGCATGATGTATCGAATCATGCTTGCATGATTTGATACATATCAGTCAAGATTTCAAGAAACTGATATATGTATCGATACACATACGTGTTTGTATCGATACATAGGTCAAATCTTTCAATTTGAACGTTGGTCAAAGGGTTTGTATCGATACAAACCATCATTTGTATCGATACACGTATGTTAAATTTTGCCCAAATTTGCTCAATTCTATTCTCTCTTTAAATATCAATGTGGTGTGTCATTGTAAAGTAGAGGAAACCAGTGAGAAAGTTCAGAAAACGCTTTGGATTCAAATTGAGTGAAAATTTGGATCAAAGGTTTTATTCATCACAAGTTCATCATCTTCATCAAGTTTGCAATCAAATTGAAGTTTGAGTATGGGATCAATTCAATAGAGATTGCATATTTGTTTGATAACGTTCGATACGGTTCGCGGTGAATCAGAATCGTAATCGGGTTGAATTGTGACGAAGGTTTTGGTTTCTCTCAAGGGTTCAAGATTGTGCGATATCTTGAAGGTTCAACAACAAGAAGCGAGGGACTCAGCTGGACGATCGAGTGCGGATTGGCACGGGTTTGGATCGTTGGAATCAGAGGGAGAAGCTTCGTTGTGTGTTGAGGTTTATTCGCATAGTTTACTTTTGATTCGTTATAGGGTTATAAGATTCAATTGTAAATTGTGCACTTGTGTTCATCTTTTTTGATCAATATACTCTCAAATAACCCGTTTGGTTATTTGGGGGGAGACGTACCCGGCCGACCGCGAGGACGACACGAAAGCCGGGGAACTCCCTAATCAAACCATGTGTGTCTCTCTCTCTCTCAATCTTTTGCTTTTCATAATTTCGTTAATTTTGAATCAATTGAATTTTTCGTGTTCGTATTGGTACACCAAAAATTCAATTGCTATTGCTTGATTGTGATTGGATTAAATTTGATATTTGTAACTTGCTTGGGGCTGATTTAATTCAAACGTTTATATTCAATTAATTTTGAACACGATCATTTCCATTCCTTTTCATAAATCGTTCCAAGGCTATACTACATTTCCTTTAATCAATCGGTGCATAGACTACCGATCCGGTGGTACTTCCGCGCGCACGATTGAAACGAAATAATTTTTTTTTAAAAACCTACATTGTTTCAAGGATCACTTATTCAACCCCCCCTTTTAAGTGATAGCCAAGTAGTCTAACATTTGTATGGTTCATTTCTATCACTTTATTTGCCCTTTGGCTCTTTATTTTGCCATTTGGCTCTTTCTTTTGCCCTTTGGCTCTTTCTTTTGCCCTTTGGCTCTTTCTTTTTTATTCAATTTTTTGAAGAGACAATTTTTTTAGGGAATTTTTTACGTTTTCCTGTCTCTTTTTCATTTATTTTTTTTTTTTGTAGTGATAGTTCTCCGTATACCCACCCCAAACTTAAACGTTGCTAGTTCCATGAGCAACCCCAAACTTATTTTGTTGCCAAGACTTTGAGAACTATTACCTTAACTCCAAAGAGGGTAATTTCATTGTTTTTCTGGTCTATAGGCTTGTAACGTGGTTTGTCACCGAAACAAAAGGGATAATTATTTTTTTACGGCTCAAAATTGGCTAGCAAAGGATATAATATAATAAAGGGTGGCTTGAAAAGGCTCTGGGTTATAACAAACAATTGCCTCAATGCATATAATATCAAATTAACCAGTCAGCAGAGAATTAGAGCAAGTTCTAGAAAATAAACAAGTGCACGGTACTCTCATAGTAATTCGAAGGAAAGTGGTAATACCGTTTGGAAATATTTTGCTCAAATCCTCACATGGCTTAGGTATCTCAAAGTTGAACACTTGTCTCACAGACACCAGCTTCATCACTCGTCTCTCTGTCTCCCGAACTTCGCACTTCGGAGCAATCACCTTTGGTTTTCTGTATGAAGGCGTGAAATTCGGCTCATCAACATTTATAACTTACTTCGCCGCAATCTTACATATAACAGTTTATCATGCACTAGATAATAAACACCAAACAGTTATTTAATTTTTTTGTAAGTTTGAATAAGGGGTAAATAGATGAAAATGATTAAACAGGAAATTCAGAGTACAATAGTTAAAAATAAAAAGTACATAAAAGTACATAAATAGTAGAGAGAAAAACTAAAAATAACTGCGGCTCTAGTGTCCGCCCTCGTCATCACTGGCAAGCTCAGCCTCCAGCTCGACTGCCAACTCCTCAGCACCTGCCTGATCCCATCTGTCCTGAACCTGCTACTGATGCTGCAGCATGTTCTGGGTCTGCCTGTTGAAGTGCCCGGTCAAATCCGGCTGCTCCGGATACTGCTGGCGGTAGGAAGGCAGAGGATGCTGTGCTCTGTAACTCTGGACAGCCTCCATCATGTGGGGGGAGTACCTGGGCAACCCCCAGTCCATCCGGACATGGATGTCATATTGTGTGGCCGCCATCCCCAGCTTATACTCTGAGAACTGGTGCTGCTGAGGTGGCGGCTAGTGTACCTGTTGCTGCTGTGGTGGTGGCTGTTGTGGCTGTTGTTGGGCTCTCTCTAAATCCCGCTGGGCTCGGGAAAGGAATCTCGCTCCCAGAGGAATCTCTGGCCCAATGATCTCGTCATCGTCCTCCTCTGGTACCCCAGCTAGGGAACAGAGGTGAGAGATGACAAAAGGGTGGCCAACGGTGGCATCAGAAGATGTGATCATGCGCTTGATACTCTGCGCAATCACACTGCCAACCTAGATGGGCTCCCCCATCAGAATGTTGTAGATGCCTAAGCACCTAGAAGTGATGATCTCCGTCTGGTTGGAGCATGCCTCAAAGTTGTGGGTCCACCATTTGGCCCACAACTTTGCCAGAGGCAACATCTCCGTAGCCTGCAGTCTCTGTCGCGCCCCCTGTCTCGAGTAACGCCAATCCTTGCCTGGCATAGCCAGGGCTTCCCGGTCGTACTCGGCGTCGGTAATAGCTCCCTCTCTCCAGGAAGCACGCCTCATCTGGACCCCGCACTGACCCTCAGGGCGGAATTCAAAAGTAGAATCAATAGTGTCCGGGGAGAAGCTGACATGAACCCCCCGGACATAGGACCTGTAATCTCCAGTGCCAAATGCCATAGCATTGGCATAAAACTCCTCCACGATGGTCTTGTTGCACTCCCCCAACATGTTGTTGAAGGGCACCCATCCGTATCCCAAAAGAATCTTCCGAACGCGTGGAAGTGCGTCGAAAGCAGGGATCTCAATACCAACCTCCAGGACTAGCCCCTTCTCCCCAATAATACCATGCTGCCTCTTAGTGATACTACTCAGGAAGCGAGGAGGGGTAGACTGTGAAGCAGACCCTGATGTTCTGGATCTCTTTGGTGCCATGATAATGATAAAGGTTTAATTTTTTAAAAAAAGTTTGGTTTTTTGTTGGGAAATTTGGTTGGTGGAAGGTTTAGAAAGTGTAGAAGAAGAAGAAAAATATGATTTTTTGGAGTTTGTTTTGAGTTTTGGATGAAGGTAAGTTTCTGGGGAAATTTGAGCAGAGTAACGGCGTAAAATTTTGATGTAAAAAGTGAATTTTCGTACTTGTATTGATAGGCAACGTTCACTCATCGCAGGACGATGGGATCGTATCGTACTGCGATGGTTTGTTGTTGGATTTGAAAAATTTGGCCGTTCACATCGCAGCACGATACGATACATCGTACTGCGATGGAATACCGTTGCTTTTGAAAAATTGAACGTTGTTCATCGTAGCACGATGGGATGCATCGTGCTGCGATGGACTGCTTGATTTTTGTAAAAATTTGATTTTTTCAACTTTTTTCTCAAAAATTATTTTTCTAGGTCTTTCTCTGAAAAATGTGGTACTTTTATTTTTCTAAAAATTAAAATTTAAATATTTAAAAATGCGGAAAATTAAAATAAAGCAATAAATTGTACCTTGGGTTGCCTCCCAAGAAGCGCTTGTTTAGCCTCTCATTAGCTTGAGGCATTTCCCCCATTACAGAGGATATGTTCGCATGTCTCTCTATTGTGCTTCTTTGTTCCAGCTTGAAGCACTGACCATCTTCCTTTTTCATTAATTACTGTAAGGAAGGACCAGGTCTGTTTCACCATATCCTCAATTATCCGGTTGGCGACTAATTTACCGGTGCAGTTTCATAGAACGCAGTGATTTCACCCCAAACTTATATTCGTGCATGTCTCTCTTTTTCGGATTCTTTCTTCAAGGAAGAAGTTGTTCTCTGAGGTGACTTTGCAGACTGGTTTTCCTGATTGTAGTAGTTCCTCCCTGATGGCCTTTCTCTATTCTCTCGTCATCTTTTCAATGGTTCCCTTGTCTCTGAACCATTCCTGTAACAGCCCTTTCCTTCTCTTGCTTCTTGTGGAAGCTTTAGTCAAATGATCCTCCTAACCATTGACTTTTTGTTGCAGCTTCTCTTTCTCAGTTTGCTCCATCTCTCATCATTTTGAGAGTTTTCATGTGAGAATGATGACTTTAATTTTTGCTGTTGCCAGCCCTTGCAATCCTTAGCGCTTGAGTACCTGTCTGCATGCACTTTAAACAAATACCTCAGTAGCACTGGATAATTAAATGGTAAAACTATTTTTGGTTTGTCTCATGTGTCTTTGTCACTATGAAAATTCCCAGGTAAGTGAGGTGGATCACAACGGATCGCTTAAATACCAAGACTTATCCTTAGCCAGAATTTCCACATATCAAAATTCACAATCATCAACAAGATTTTTGATTTTTAAATTTTTTTTTTTTGTATTTTTGAAAATTTTTGACAAACTTAAATAAATCTAGTAATGCTTTGTAAACACAATCCCCGGCAACGGCGCCAAAAACTTCACTACGGTCTGGCAAGTGCACCAGTCTGTCGTCGAGTAATAATTCACACTCTAGGTGTCAAGAATGAGTTCGTATCCACAGGGATCGTGCCGAAGCTTTACTAGCGTTATTTATGTTTGGATAGTTTGCATTCGCTTTTGGTTTTTGGAAAAAGGTTTTATAAAAGGTAGCGTAATGCTTGCAATAAAATAAATAAACAGAATGTATAAATATAGATTCAAGAAATATAGAGGATATGTATGGTGGTTGGACTCCCTCCCTTCTTCATATTTGGCATGACCGGTGTATAACATAGTTATTTAGATTAATGTTCGGCGGTGACTTTTCCTTGTTGTAGTAACACCTTGCTGTTACACTATGTCTATTAAAGTTTCCCTACTTTCATAACTAAGGTACCTACGAGAGCCTAACCTCGATGTGTCACATACCCTAATTACTAAGTGAGTTGTTTATAAACATGCATTATTATCTTCACCAATTAAGCTCTAGATCCTAGTATCGGGCTATTCATCATCTAAGTGCTCAGTTCACACCTAGTTCATGATTCCTCCTCTAACCGCTCATTCACGACTAGTTCAGGACGTTACCGTCTCTATACACCTAGCGTTATTTACTACTAGTTCCGGACCATATTAAGTTAAAAACCTAATATCAATTCTATGGGCGCTCCCGCTTATCCGGTCATATTACGAGAAACGTTATTAAAGTGCATGAAAGTAAATAACAAACATAATACTTAAATATCATTTATTATAACTTAGACTCAGTCACCGACTCCAAATATTCATTGGGGAGTTCATCTTCTCCACCACAACCTAAGGCATCTATTACAAAAGACTACATATTTATATTACAATAAAGAAATTATAACCTAAACATAAAAGCATAAAGAAAACATACCTTGATGAGTTAGTTTTCCCGTAAGGGGAGAAAACTATGCCCAATAGAGCTCCTCTGAACCTCTCCTTATAGTAGAGAGTGTTCTACTATTTCTGAATGATTTTAACAATGAAAGGGAGGCTCTATTTATAGTTTTCGTAATGGGCCTCAGCAAGGCATCGCACCACGATGAAGCCATCATACTGCGATGTGAAGATTCATTTCAATTTTATAACTGATCCTGTGCATTTCATCAGCTTGGGCGCCAAGTTATGTCATCGTGTTGCGATGTGCTATATCGTGCTGCGATGAACATATTTTCTTCAGATTTATTCTTTTGTTTTCTTGGCGAACAAGCAGCTTCCATCGTGGCACGATGGAAGTTATCGTGCTGCGATGGAATGCTCAATTTCTTCACTTTTTGGGCTTTTTCTTGTCTTTTGGCATCTTGAACTTTGTCTTGATGCTTTTTCCTGCTTTTGTAGGTTTTCCTTCGTATTTGGGCCTGTCTTGGTCATTTTACTACTAATACTAATACTAAAAATACCATAGAAATTTCTGTCATCAATGATCTTCTAAATCAAAAATCTTCAAATGGATATCATCCAATGCTCTTGACTTATGCATTTAGAACAGATTTTGACTTTACCAAAATATGGGCTAACACACACATAGTGACGCGAGTAAGGCGTGCTCTAGCTCCACGTGATCTGCACGGACGAGTGACGTAGGTCATACGTCCTTTAGCTCCTTGTGTTCTGTACGGACGAGCTGCATATGAATATCAGAGTTATAGCTTATTGGGCCTAGACATCCAAATCTTGTGAAAGGCCCATTAAGTCAATGAAATGTGGACTATAAAAGGAGGCACTTAGAAGGGAAAAGAGGGATCCATTATATTGTAAACAGTGCATTTCAAGCTAAGTCATTTTCTGAAGTACTCTAGGAATCCCTAGAGCAGCTCACCTGTTGTATTTAACTTGTGTTTACATACGTGAACATATACTATTATTAAAAGGTTATAAATGACTAATGTGTACACATGAAGCTCAGTTAAGTATTCAAAAAAGAGTAGCTTCATTGTGGATTATCCGAGTATCCCTCCCCAAATAATGAAGTCTGTCATGGAACTAGTCCAATTGCCTTTCCCAAAAAAGAGAGGCACCTCCACATATCCCGTTATTAAATACACTACTCTTCTTGTTTCAAAATTTTGGTCTTTTTTAAGTTTTATAAATGGAATACGAAATAATAAAAATTGATAGAATGAGTCATTTTTACCCTTTTATTAAGAAAGATAAAATTCATTAATACTTTCATTTTTGTAAGGGTATAAATGATAAAACATCATTATTATTTTTTTGAAGCAAAAACATCATTAATTGTATTTAGGTTTCTTAAAATAATAAACATTTTGCGACAAAACTAAACAAATAAAAAAGTCCAAAGATTTGGAACGGATGGATGCACACTTCGACTTGGCCGCAACAGTCACTTGAGTAAAGATAACAATGATGGAGGGCATATGAGAGTTTGATAGCCACACATGATTGAAATCCTCACATACTTCAAGTACACGGTGCTTGCATTATACCTGGTACATATAGACTTTGGACATACATCGACTTCTCCATTCAGTTCCTCATCTAAAAATATATAAAAATGTGCCTCGTATTTCAACAATATACAATTCAATTATTTTAGAAATCACTCACATATCCTTATTCATTGAATACATGAATAAAAAAAATAGAGAGAGTTGCTTATATTGAAAACATGAATAGAGAAAATCGCTTTTTATAGTACCTTACCTCCTATGGATGGAGTACCCTTTATATATATATCTATTCAAAAAGTTTTAATCCTAACCATCAAGATGTGTTTGCTTAACTTTCCCTTGTTCCAACAACTTTATTTCATTATAGACTAACTTTTTGAAAGAACGAAGATTACCAATAGATTTAAATTCGTTCACTAAACAATATAGACGATCTCATTACCCAATAGATCCTGGAAGAATAAATTTGCATATTTGCAATAGACGCCTAATATATGTTTGGTGTTAACATCCTCCACTTTTCACAAAAAGAATTTAACCAAATTAAAATTGTTTCCTTTAGGAATCAAATTTATGTTTTCCAGAACGATTCATTCTAAAAAATGTATTTTATTAATCATTTGAGCTTAATCACATAATCCACACTGCATAATCTAGATAAAACAAAAATTATGAAAAAATTGTAGTTTTCAAATTTATTTTTTTATAAATTCCTTTTTCTCTCCAGGTTATTCTATAATCTATTCGACGTATTGTCAAAAACCAAATGGTTTAAATGTAAAAATATTTAACACATTCAAACATTTAAACAGAAATAACATTGTTGACCCATAGTTTTAATCCAAATAATAAAGTACATAAAATATGTGCCATTATTTTGTGAAAAAAAAAAATGTGCCATTATCATACCCGTAGATCAATTATTCCACCCCCTCTCATGATTCTGTCATTTGAGCTTAATGACTTGAAGTACATACTACCAATTAAAAACTTACATTAATGCAATAATGAAAAGAAAGATAAAAAAGAACTTACACCCCCCACCAATGCTTTCATTATACGCCCTCCAAAGTAAAGTTACAATTCACATTGACATAAAAAGTAAATAAAAAATGAAGTTAAACAAGTTCCTAATAAGTCAAATTTTCATGGAGAATTTATATTGTCAAGAATATCAGCTGGAGGAATGAAGTGATCCATGGAGAGTCCAGGTACATTAAACATAACATCATCAATGGTCCAAACCTCTTCCATTCTGGTTCTACTATGTTGCATCGAGAGCTCACCGAATCGAAAAACTGTTGCAATTGATCGACCTTGATGCGCAATCAAGATCCCATCAACGTCTCTATAATCGCCAATGCTGCTCCCAATCGTGGTCTCCCAATACACTGTATCACTATCTTGTGTTGGTACTCTTGTGAGATGTGAGTCTTCTAAGTATATGAGGAGTCCACTCTTTTGGCAAAAGTATCCATATAGTATGTGCCTTATCACCTCCGCGGGTCCTTCGCTTCGTTCGATTACAGTCTCACGATCCGCACAAACCTTTAACACAAAGCAATCAACGTTCCCAATTCGATTTTCACCCAAGCATTGTGCATTGGTAAATAAACTTGCTGTGCTCTTTGGATCCAAACCCTATAATATGTGCAACATCAGAATGAAAATGAAAGTTGTTAAATAATTGATGGAAATTGCTTTGGTATCAAAATGCAATATTAAAATTGCTTTGGTATGAAAAAAAAAATTTAACAAGAGAATAAGCGACAAGTTTATAATATTGATTTGAGATTTTTTTTTTCGGTTAACAATCCCAAATTATAAGTATCACTAAAACTAACGAACGTGCGAGATTTTGAATTCTCAAATTTAGGTAAAAATATCGAATTCAACAATATTAGTTGTGACAATTGTGGTAAGACTTAAAGACTATTTATGTTCTTTTAATAATATACTCCTCTAAACTAGATAGATCAATTATTTTTTGAACCTGAAAATAAGAAATAGAGACTTTACTTATAACTTATAAGAAAATTTTATCTAATTTTATTGATTGAATAACTGATGTATTTTTATTGAATAATTAATGTATTTGGTTTAGATATAATAGTTATTTAATAGAAAAAATATATATCTATAGTTAACTAGGAAGTTTATTTTCTTACAAAATTTCCATGGTTAACAATAGAAAGTGGCTGCCCCGTAACAAGAATAGTTAGGAAACGCTATCCTAGGCCAAACATTGTTAAATAAAGAAACTAATGGTAAAGAGAATATTAAGGTATGAATGTAGGGACAATAATGTAAGTAATGGACTATTCAATAAAGTGCAAAAAAGAAAAAGTAAAAGCAAAAGTATAATTCATTCTTCAGGGGTACCCTACTATCTCCTAGGCTACCCTGCAATAAGCAGCAATCCCAAGATCATGACTCATCAACAATATACAATAATCAGTGCTGACGTAATATTGAAAATCACGTGGCATTGTAAGTATCCGTAATTTTTAAAGAAAATAAGAGCATGTTATGTTATGTTAGGTAAAGTAAGGGACAGTTTCTCTATCATTGTCAGCTCGAAATATACCCTTCATTTCAATAAGAAATTTGGATTTTATTTTTTATTTTAAAATTTGCTTTTCAATCTCTATCTTTGTTTGGTACAAGTTACTTTGAACATTAGTTCTTTGTCCCCTATGCCTCAAATCAACTCACCAACCCTTGAAAACAAATTAACACAAAACTATAGTTCAAATTTAATTTTGTTTGGTTTCTAAAAGAATATAGACCAAAAGTCCTTGCTTGATTTTATTGTATATAATATAAAATTATGTTTTAAATAAGACAAGATTTAACCTAAATTTATATATTTCTCTTGGTTTGTTTATCCATATGTTAGCACACCTTTTAACACATGAAAAGAAAAAGTTCATTTTAGTGCTTCTACTATTGGAATTAAACAAACACTCATTAAGGACTAAATACGCAATTTCATCATCAAAATTATGATCATTGACCAACTTTATCTTCTAATTTTTATGATCTAACAATTTTATCATTACAATGTAGGTTTGTAAATCGTAATATACTTCGATTTTAAATATAAGACTCGAATACTCTAAAATTTTATTTAGTATAGTATCCAACATTCAGTTATTCAATGTCATGTTATATGAATTAATATTTTCTTTGGTTAGTCGATATAACTCCATGGTACCACTAAATAATTTGTGATTATAGCTAAAAAACTTAATAATTTGTGATGTTATACAAAACTTATTAAAAATTTTATATTATAAATAAAGGTGAACACTCGAATACTCAAAAATTTACCTGAATAATGCGACGTAATGGGCGTTGTGGGCCCTTAGCAGCATGAGTACCTAACCAAGGTGTATGTCTCCACACAGTTTTACCATTACTACCAGCAACAATCTTATGTCCACCAACAACCAATTCAAGAGACCACATTCCTGGCAACATCTGCCAAAGAACAAAACAACCATTTTCACTGCTTCTTGCCCCCAAACATTTAACATTTTTCCCAGATGATATCTCTGTTTCACAACAAATCATCTTCACCATTCCAGTTGCATACATGTTTTTGTTCTCCTTTTGTTGTTTCAAACACCCTGTTGCAGCTAAATATTGTTGTATGATGTACTTAGCTGTTGAAGTTTCCTGCTTGAAGTAATTAATTATATTTATTAGTGAAATTAAATGGCATTGGTAACCACATGATGAGAAAATACTTCAAAGAAAGAAATAATATCCTTAATGGTTACACTCAACTAAAGTTTGTTAGGAATGTTACACTCAACTACTCTCAAGTTTGTTTCAACGACACACCCCTTCAGTTATGCAAAATTAATTCCTCTGTTCTTGATTAAAATATAAGGGAAATTTTTTTAAAAAATTCCTTAGTTATTTCTTGTAAGTTAGGCTCGGCGGTGAGTTTGAAAAAATTACAATAACTTCAAGATTTTGTTGAAACTCAAAAGAGTAATTTTTTTTTTCTTCCTAAGGTATTATTGGTTCACTGTGATTCAGATGTCTGACAAAAACATGTACATCTAAAAATTTCTTAAATTAAGACTTTTTTTATATTTTCATGACAAAAAAAAAGTTTGATAAAAAATAATTTAGAAAATAAAATTATTTTTCTATTAAATCAAAGTTAGTTACAATTAACATTAATTTAATTTAGATATTTTTATTTATAATTAAGAGCTGAGAGGGTACAACTATAATTTACGACATACCTTGCAATTTCCAATCATTAATACCAAAATAAATGCTAAAATAGGCAACATTGATGTGAAGAGAGAACTTACAAATGGAGTATCTTTGATGTGATTGTGAATACTTAAAGTAGGATCAAGATCTGAGGGAATTGGAGCCAAGGGACAACCTAAGACACCAAGCAATAACTTTAAATCTTGTGTCTTAGCATGAATGGTTCCATAAAATGATTGTGATGAAATGTTGGCACCAGGTGAAATCTTTTGAGCTTTGAACCATTCTCTTATAGCTTCCCAAGAGCTTTCTTTTTTGGTTCCTTCTTCTTGCATTTCAGGATCAGGACCTTCCATTAATGGTGTTAATGGTTGTGGTGCCCAACTCTGGCGCCAACGTGCTGATCTTGAACTCATTCGTGTGGTGATGATTGTGTGATTAGAATTGAATCACAAGAATGAAGTGAAGAGGTTTAGAAAGTGGATGGTTAGAGTTTAAAAGAGTGTGAATGAGTGAGAGATACTACTACTTATAAATTCTCTGTCCCATTATATATATATATATATATATGAGAAGAGATTTGTTGACTCCAGGAGTAAGTTTCCATTGATTTATTCTGCTTAATAACTCGATATCAGCATTATATTTTTTCAATCCACTCGTTGAATTCAAAAATCTCATTGAGTAGAACAACTCCACAAATTTTATAAAAATTCAAAATCGTTTGATACTTTTTATGAACACTTCAATTGAAGATACAAAAAACTTTTAAAAAAACCGTTGAATTTCAATAGTCTAAAATACATAACTACATTTTTTAAAATTTTATAAAAATTTGTGGAGTTGTTCTACTCAATAAGATTTTTAAATTCAACGAGTGGATTGAAAAAATATAATGCCGATATCGAATTATTAAGCGGAGTAAGTCAATGAAAACTTACTCGTGCAGTCAGCGGATCCCTTCTCATATATATATATATATATATATATATGAGTCAGGATCCGTTGACACCAATAGTTTGACACCAAATCTTACACCTCTCAATAATGTCTTAACCGATATAAATTTTATAAAATCAACCGTTAGATTGAAAGCTTATATCATATAGATTGAAAGTTTATATCATATAGATCATTTACGTAACTTTAGATTGAGGTACATCAAAGTTAACGGTTTGCGTCATTCTTTAAATGTCGTTGATCTTTATATGTCTCAATAGCACATCAAATGATTTTGGATTTTTCTGAAACTTTATATAAATGATCTATATGATATAAACTTTCAATCAAACGGTGGAATTTATAAAATTTATATCGATTAAGACATTATTGAGAGGTGTAAGATTTGGTGTCAAACTATTTGGTGTCAACGGATCCTGACTCTATATATAGTCCTGGCCGTCTTCTTCTTCCTATAATAGTCTTCTTGCAACATTTTTTTTAATTGCATTTACTGCTGCTCTCAAACATAATAATTACACACAATTTTATTAAAAAGAGATAAATATGTTTCTGGTTCCTGTAAATATTCAAAGTTTCGGTTTTAGTCCCACGAAAAATTTTCTTCGAATATTAGTCCCCCAAAAATATTCAATTAACACTTAGTTCCCACTTTTAAATCAAATCATGTGTAGACTTCATATTTTTTCATGAATTGTTTTATGAATGTTTAGAGTATTATAACAATCTCCTCCAAAAAATATTAATTTTTTTTTTCAAAAAGCATAAATTAAATATGAATTTTTATGTTTTTGGAATTTAAAAATCTATATTTAATTCATGTTTTGTTAAAAATTCTAATTTTTATTCGAAGTGATTGTTAAAATATTCTATACTTTTCTGAAAAATTTCATTAAAAAATATGAAGTCTATACATGAGTTAATTTAAAAGTATAGACAAAAAGTGTTGAGTGAAATTTTTTGGGGAACTAATATTCAAAGAAAAACTTTCGGAGAACTAAAAACAAAACTTTAAATATTTAAAGGAATTAGAAACATATTTATCCCTCAATGCATTTGTTAATATAAAATTGCTAATAGTCGTCCAATGCCTGAAGAAAATGAAATTCAAATTATTGCATAAGATTAAAATTGAAATAAATTAGTGGGTGTAGTGTCAAAGAGGATGAGTCATAGGACCTCGGGAGTGTGGCATTTTCTTTTAAGTGGTTCATTTGTTAAAATAAACACAAAATTGTATGTGAAAAAAAAGTAATAATTAAGTCCCCATGAGTTTAGCTCAATTGATTGGGACATCGCACTATATGTGTAGGAGCCGGGGTTCGAATTCCAAACACTCCACTTATCCACCTTTAAATTGGAATTTCAAGCCACTTGGCTATTTACAAAAAAAGAGTAATAATTACTAAATGTCCATCAATGATTTCATTTACATAAGAAATCAATCATGATTCCTGAGTAACCAAATAGAGTATTTTATAATTAAAAAAAGTTATTTATTATGAATGATTTCAAATGTTTGAGCACAAACGGATTTTGATTATAGTAGTTTTTTTATAAAACTTGGGAGTATGTGATTATTCTGAGATAAAAAGGTTGGAGTTGGAACGGTATTATAGGAAGAAAACGAAGACTAAATAAAGAAATAAATTATTTATGTTAAAAATGTATAAGGAGAAATAATTAGAAATGATTTGGTAATGAGTACGCACGAGATAATTAAGAAAGTATTTTTAATCTAAATCGTTCATTTGTATCATATGGTTAATATTAATTGTTTTCATTTTTCATATTAATAAGGTGTTTTCACCGGAGTCATCCCCATAGGAGGCGACTCCAGTGAGAACATCTTATTATTGTGAGAAATGAGAACAATCAATATTAACTGTGAGATATGATCATATGAATCAATGGCTTTTATTGAAAATGTATTATGTGAGCCTTTTTTTTTTCACCACCAGTTGAATTTGGTTCCGGGGTCAGTTCTGGCATCAAGTGGTTCCAGCCCTCTCCCGATCGCAGTTGCGGGGGATCGAACCGTGGTCCTCCCTACCAAGTTCAGCGCCAATCACCACTGAACCAATTAACGATTGGTTATTATATGAGTCTTAATTACCATATTTCTTCCTTATTTTATTTAATATTGTGAGAAATGAGAACAATCAATATTAACCGTGAGATATGATCATATGAATCAATGGCTTTTATTGAAAATGTATTATGTGAGCCTCTTTTTTTTCACCACCAGTTGAATTTGGTTCGGGAGTCAGTTCTGGCATCAAGTGGTTCCAGCCCTCTCCCGATCGCAGTTGCGGGGGATCGAACCGTGGTCCTCCCTACCAAGTTCAGCGCCAATCACCACTGAACCAATTAACGATTGGTTATTATATGAGTCTTAATTACCATATTTCTTCCTTATTTTATTTAATATGAATAAATATAAACTTTCAATCTAACGATGAATTTTATTAAAATCGTATTTTTAAAGCGTTACTGAATGGGAGTAACAATACTCAAACATTACACGGGTATAATTTGATTTTCCCCTATATATAGGGCACATATCAAGTGAGAGGAAATGTTGTGAGAGATGAGAGCATTAAATTAAACTACATCATATTGGATTAAAATACATTACTAAAACACTGTAATTTAGTGACAGAATTTAGAGAGGGAGTCATTTCCCTCACTGTTAGTGACGGAATTAGGGACGGATTTGTGTAACTTAAATATAAATTAAATTAATGACGGAATTTGTGATGGATTTTACCATGTTTAGTTTTTCGTCCCACTTTAAACAAGTTAAATGTTTGTGAAAGATTTATAACGAATCGGTTCCCACTTTAACAATTCCGTAACAAATTTCCTCCCTAATGACTATGATACATTTGTGATGATATTATTTCCGTCACAAACAACATTTTTTTTTATTTCAATATTTTTTTTTTTATATTTCAAAGTTTTTTAAGTTTTACATGTTGTCTTGGACAATTGTTCTTTCTGTAAGATGTCTGGGACAACGTGTACGAACAATTGTGGTGCAGGATAGTATATTCGTAATTGCAGAATATTAAAGGAAAGCGATAAAGAACACAATAAATTGTTAACACAGTTCAGTGTAAACACACTTAGTCTAGAAGATACCAATCCAAGAAAGGAAGACTACTACTTTGAATCAATACTTAGCCTTACAACGCACACCAAAGACCCATTGATGTGTATGTCTTTTCTTAATCCTAGTGCACCTTCTACTTAGAGGTTAACTCCCCCTAAATATGAGAACCCACCCACTTTCCTACAATCACTCAGCCCGAGCAATCGTCTAATAAAATACTTCCTAATGGAGAGATGTTAAATTAATCAATCCAACTAAAAATCCTAACTCTATAGCTTAGCACCTAAGTTCCAGAGAAAGCAAATTGACCTTCCACAGTGGGCACAAGAAATTTTAAAAAATCCATATCCGATATTGTGCCCACTGTGCAAGGTCAATTTTTAACCAAATTCCCAAAACCCATTTTTAACCAAAACTAAAATGAGTGACGAGAGTTTGGGTTTGGAGTTTTAGACAAACTCTCATCTCTTTGATTCACTCAAAATTATATTATCTAAATCTCTTACCTCAAATGTTGGAATCTCTATTCCTCACTCTTCAATCCTCTACCTCAAGCTTTTGCCTCTTTCTCTTTTTCTTCTAAAACATTTTTTCTCCTCTAAGCCTCCATTCTTCCTTTCTTTTTGTTTTTGTTTATCAAGACTAAACCCTAGTCTTACTATCTTTTCTTTAAATACCACTTCTCTACGCTTTTACCAATCGCACCCTCACTTTCTTAATAACACTACTCTTTTATTTTGTTAGCCCAACAACATTTAATTCTCTTAATTCTAATAATTAATTAATTAACCTATGCATAATTTACTAAGTGCTTCTAACTAACTTAATAATCATGCTAATGACCAAAAAACCCTATTTAATCAATCAAAGAACAATTAATCATAAAAGTCACATAATCACACATAATTAATTAAATTAACAATCACAATGAATAAATACAAATATCAATTAATTCCTAATATTGAAATTTGGGTAGTTACAAGTAACTCAATTGGTAGTGAGAATGAATTGAACATGCGCCTTTTTTTTGTAATAGCCCGGACCCCACCAACTTAGGAGGTCCTAATTGCCACCTCACGATCTTCTCCACACTACTAGAAAACATGCGTTTAGCAACCGATTTAGAGACCGAAATATTTTGGTCGCTATAGAGACCGAATTAGAGACCGATTTTTCGAGTGTCAAAGTAAAAAAATATCAGTTGCTATATCGGTCGCTATTTAAATAATAGAAACCGAGTTAGAGACTGATAATTAGCGACTATTAAATCGGTTGCTATAGAGACCGATTCAGAGACCAAAAATTAATCACAACTTTTAACTACTATTTTTTTTTTACGTAAACTGCTACTTAAATATTAATTTTTTTTTTTCCCGTCAAAAAAAAATATTAATTTTTTTTGGGAAATAAACTACTTATATATTTAATAAAACATTTAACTGGTTACATAATTAGAAATTCATCTTGCAAACACTTCAAGCCTCAAACCTGCTTGCGTCTCAGCTTCGACCATGTTTCTCAAATCCAAATCGCAGAAGGTTCACCCCTCAAACCCAAACGCTTCGTGAATCGCTAATCAATTCACCAAATTCCAAATCTGTAATCAATTTCAGTTTTCCTTCTCTCCTCATATCGCTGCTCTTCAAACCCAAATCGATTTCAGTTCCTCAAACCCAAATCGCTTCACGCCTCAGATCTTCGATTTCTCTCTTCACACCTTAAATCTCAAATCCCTAATGGATACACTAACTTCTTGTTTTCCTACTTCAGGTAACTTATTCACCTTCAAGTGTTAGGGTTTTTATTTTATTTATTTTGTTTTCCTACTTCAGGTGATTTATTTACTTATAGTTATGTTAAGGTGATGTCTCTTGCCTTTCGGTAGTTTCACTTTTTTGTTTAAAATCTATGATGCTTAGATTCCGGACACAACACACCGACACGAAAATAGTTTAACAACATTGAGTGACACAATGTAATCACATGTGTTAAGTTTGATGAAATTATGTTCTCACGTAGGGCATTGTGGTAGTAGAATGAGAACAATCTGTTTTATTAATTGCCTTAACAAGTTTGGTAGTGAACTAATGCATCTTGAAAGCAGTTCAAGGTATATTTATTGGCTGTCAAACTTTTGATGTGTCTAATGTTGTTTCTCTACCGTTGTGGCTGAATAATAATTAGTTTTGATGTTGATCATAAATTGGTTGGTGCGTTTCATGTTTGGGAGCTTAGTTGTATGAATACTGGAATGTAATTTCAAGAGTTTTCAGCCGTACTAGGTAAGCTTTTGGACATGGTTAGATTTAAATTATATAGTTCCAGTTTTGTTCTGTTTGTAGGAGAGACAAACTATCTCTCCTTGTATAAATTATTTTGCAAGTAATTTATTATATTGTTATCATATATTATAGATTCATATATATATATATATATATATATATATATATAATGTTTTATCATAGTTTGATTTTGTTTTAATTTCTATACTATTTTTTTTGTTCTCTTTTGTTCCAATTTTGAATTATATGGAATTATGATGTCATTGTCATATGTAGTGTTTCATCTTATGACTTTAAAGAATTGCATACACAAAGAAAGTATTCTTAATGTTGTTTGCTTTCTTTTGATGCAAAGGCATAATTCTTGTGAATTATCTCATTCTTATAATTCTTGTGAGTATACTAGCCAATAGATCGACATGCCATTGTCCCAAAGAAATTACCAAGTAATTATATAATGGACTTTCATGGTTGTGTTCTTCTGGTTTTGCAGGATTCTTGTTATAACTTATAAGGCTATATATCCATCATTTGGCTTGTAGAAGATGTATATTATTGACATCAATCAAGTTGGTTAAAATTGCCACAAGCTTGAAGGTATTTGACAGAGTTGTGTAATGTTGAGGTAGCTCTAATCATCTACTCTCAAAGGTGTGGATCCTACCTCACCCATTCCCTTGGTTCAAATTTTATGTTCTCAAAGTGTGTGATTGGAAATCTTATTTCTCTTCAAATTATAAAGAATTATGCGTTGTGTTGTTTTCTTTATTCAAGATGGCTTAGTTGGCTTTGCATCATTAAGGGTGTGTATAGTGTGATATGATATATTCATATATATTATTGCTTGAAATCGGATATTAGTTTACAAATTTCATTTTATAAATCTAAACATGCTAATATGTTATTGTTTATGTGTTGCTTGCTTGATTTTTATTTTGCTTCACTGCTGTAGAGTAGCCTCAGCTGGAAAATTTCATTTCTTAGGCTTGAATTACATGTATATTGTTTGCTTATATTATGCTACTGCTTTCACTAGATTCTTTAGACATAGTGTCATCATCTTCAGTCTTCACCTCAATCTAGCTCTTTTGTTGTATCTTTTTCATGGTTTTCATTCCACTTCAAATGATTATCTTTCTCAAATATGACATCTCTATTGATGATCACTCTCTTTGTACTAGGATCATACAATTTGTATCCCTTGGATTCATCATTCATCCCAATTTATATCTCTTTGCTGGTGTTGGAACAAAAAGTATTATATGAAAGATATTCAGAAAGTTCAACAATCTAAAAATCAGGTTTATGCTTGAATCACTTCTATTCCGTAGATTGTTAAGCCCTTATGGGGTTTTCTTACTGATGTTCTATCTATTTTTGGATACTGTAGAAGACCTTATTTTATTTTTGCTAGAATGTTTTATTTAATGTTTAAGTTTTGATTTTAGTTAGAGAAAAATTTATAGCTTTTTATGTTTCTTTGTGTACCCTTTATAAATTATAAATTGAACTTCAATGGATGCTGAAGTGTTAATAGCTTGGTGATTTGTGAGCACAATTTTTTTATTGAACTAGCCTCAAACTAAACTAAGACTTGCACAAATTTGGTGGATCTATAATGAGTTTTCTTTTCCTGCGGGTTTGTTTCTATCATGTAGATTATATTTATTTTATCTTCTTGATTAACTCTATCATAGGATGATTAACTTGTCTATATAGGTTAGCTCAATAAAACATGAACTCATTCTGGTAAACAAGTGTTGCATCATGCATAGTCACTAGTTGTTGCATATGTAAGTGAAGATTTGTTTATGATTTGATGCTCTGATATTTATACCCTGAACTCCTCATTTTGACTTTCGTAGTACATATTGCCATGATATGTCGCTGACGATGATATTAGCTTTAACGGTTCCATGTGGATCTTGTTTTCTAGCTTTAAACTTGTAACTTCATTCTATGGTATGTTATAGATTTTTTTTAATGTTCAGTTTTTGTTCTTTGGTAGCAAATGTGATGTCTTGTCTTTGTTTTTCTCTATCAATTGAAGTCCATTCATCCTCAGTTTTGGAGAAAGAATTGCTCCCATGAGTCATAAAAGGAGGGAGGTGGATGACATGCTAGAGAATGGCCTCTTTTTGTCTGTCATGCTGCATTTTACTTTAACTCAAGAAAGCTTATTCAAGGGCAGAACTTTGAGCTGTAGATATTTAACAAGTACCAATTCAAATTCTTTTTTTATTGACAACTGGATTATATATTGAAACGCTTGCTATCATTCGAAGGAAGAAGGTAAGCACTATTATTTATGAAAATCTTATAGACGGCAGTGATGGTGTTGCTACATTAGTTTTGATGAGCGGAGACAATGAACTGAGGTCAAAACCTCAGGTCATTGCGAAAATCACTAGAAATATGGTGTTGCTCATTTATTTAGATATGAATACACCTTGAGGAAGATAAAACAAAAGAGAAATGGATCAACCATACTGCTATTCTCATTATTTGTGTTTGATATGTTGGTAGTATAACTTTATGCTCATATAATGTGAATTGTACATGATCCAGATTTATGCTACAAGTGGAAGGAGTTGTTGTGTCAATGCATGAAGTTGTCAGAATCGAAAGGATGTGTGAAGATATACACTAAGAAAGCCATTGATAATGATGGGCATCTCTTATATAAAATATCTTATTAGAAAAATAAATTTATTGTTACAATGAGTTTAAGACTGGGTACATAGTTGTAATATGTACATGTACATAAACCTTTTATCTACATGACTAGAGAAAAAAAAACATTAGTTAAGCTTTAATATTATGCTAACATTAGGTATAGATTTAATGTAATAGTGGATACATTTTATATATGAAATTTTTTATTTATGATTTTATTTATGATATTTATAATAATTATTAGTTTAAAAATTATATTTTTATTATTTATTTTTTTTGGCAATAAACCAAGTTAGCAACCGATTTAGTGACTGAATTTTTAATAACTTGATACAATCGGTCGCTATATTGGTCTCAAAAATCTGTCACAAAATCAGTTGCTATAATGAGTCTCTATAAATCAGTTGCTATAGCGTTGCATAAAGCGTCCAAAAATGTGTCGCAATGTCAGTTTCTAAATCGGTCTCTAAGGTTGGTTGCTAATTTTAGTCTCTAAAATCGGTTGCTCATTTGGTTGCTACTAAATTGGTTGCTAATTTGGTCACAACAGATCAGCGACCAAGGTTTTTGCTACTGATTTTCATCAGTTGCCATTTCGGTCGCTAACAAATTTAGCGACCGATTTTCATCAAAATCGGTTGCTAATTCGGTCGCTAAAGGCTGTTTTTCTAGTAGTGCCACCTCTTTCACTAGTGGAGTTTTTGTCTTCCGTGGAAATCAAACACATGCAACAGGGGATAAGTACACTTTTCACTCCATTCCCACTACCAATCGGTAAAGGAAAATGGAAGGCGGTGATGGTGGTTGGGTGAAGAAGGTGATGGTGAACAGTGTTACATGGTAACCACTTTATCTCTCTCTAAAAAACACCTCTCTCTCCAACCAATAAAAAAAAATGTAAATTGAGTTAATTACATTCAAGGGTAGAAGATTTGAAATATTATTAAAAATTCATGAGGAAAATTATGTTTTTTTAGTACAGTAGTAATTTTTTTTAATATATTGTGTTTTTTTCTCTATTTTCCTATTCTTAATCTGTTATTGTCAACATAATCTTCCTTTTTTTATATAAGTAGGCCTAATATTTTTTTTTCTAATTCTTCTAATAGGTTCTTCAAAGTTGTCGTAACTTTTTTTTTTTAATATTTTATGCTTATCTTTTTATTTAATTTAGAGTTAAAATTACATTTAACTGCGGAAAACTTGAAATACTAGTTTAAAAGTGATGAGGACAAAGTTTATTTTTTAGTAGTAGTTACTTTTAATATATTGTAAGTAAACATTTTCTAAATAAATAAAAAGTTATTAAACCTATTGTCCCGTGATTATCTTAAATCTATAAACTAAATTTATTAACTTTTTCATATCTTCTAAATAAAAGTTGAATAATTAGAACATATTCCTTATAATTTATTTTAAAATAAACATGGTACGATAAATTTAATAAAATAAATTTATATAGTAAAAAAAGTATTTAGTATAAGTTTTATAAAAAAGAGCACAATAGTTTAATTCAAGCAGTGGTGGTGGTTGTTACTAAATCTATTTGCACAGCGAGGGCGAAAACGCCTGTCTCGTGATTATCTTAAATCAATAAACTAAATTTATTAACTTTTTGATATCTTCTAAATAAAAGTTGAATAATTAGAACACATTCCTTATAATTTATTTTAAAATAAACATGGTACGATAAACTTAATAAAATAAATTTATATAGTAAAAAAAATATTTAGTATAAGTTTTATAAGAAAGAGCACAATAGTTTAATTCAAACAGTGGTGGTGGTTGTTACTAAGGCTATGTTTGGATTGATGGAAGATAATGGAGCGGAGCGGAACGGAATATAACGGAGTGGAATGGAATGGAGCGGAATGGAACATATATTCCATTCCATTGTTTGGATATCTTATGATGAGACTGGATGTTGTTTTCATTCCATTGTTTGGAAAGTAGACGGAGCGGAACAAGTTATAATCTTTTAGTCCCAATTTTACCCTTAATTAAATATTATTATTATTACTAATTTTTTTGTCGGATTTTACTTATCTCGCGATCAAACTCTAAATTATTAGTCCTTCTTCTCTATAAACCAGAAGATTAATACCAATAAAAAAACTATTATTATTTAAAACTTATTATTATTATTATTATTAATTTTTTATCTCCTTCCATTAAACCACCCAAATAAAATTTCATATAACATCCTAATTTGATTTACCATTCCTTTTAATTATTGCTATTATGTAACTATATATAATACTGGAATTACCAAATAAAATAACTACTACGTATTATATAGGACCATACTATTGAAACAAAACTACCTACCAATTATCAAACCAAAAGATCTGTTAAAACAAAATTATCAAACCGAAAGAACTCCAATTACAGCTACGTGCATGACAAGAATGAAGGACCAGATATCATCAGTTTATTATTCTTAAAAAAAAATAACTTCAACTTATTATGGTTTTACTTTTATCATCAAATGAGTGAACAACAAGAACACAAACCAGTAAGAAATTGGGCAATAAGATAAATAAAAATAATCGGGAGAAAGAAGAATGGTGATTGAAATAAAGAATAGGGATAAAAAGATAATTATGTAATTAAAAAGCTTCATTTCATCCCATACACCCCAAATTGGGAGGGAAGGAAAATAAGAGAAAATGATGGAATGGAATGGAATACATTCCATCACATACCACTCCATTCCATTCATATTTTACAAATCCAAACAATGGAATCTCATTCTATACCACTCCATTCCGCTCCATTCCACCGGATTCCATCAATCCAAACAAAGCCTAAATCTATTTGCACAGCGAGGACGAAAACGCCGTGTGTAGCGTAAAAAAAAAAAAAAACTAGGTGCGCAATGATTACGAAAAATATATGCAAAGTGATGGCAAAAACTTTGTGTGCGGTGGCAACAAAAACGCCGCCATGTGTAGAGCTAGTGAAAGGCAACCTTAGGTTTTTGTTCTCTGAATTTTCTGTGAATTACAAAAGACTATAAAAAAGAAGTAAAATAAAATACCATCTAAGAAAGGTTTTTTTTTTTAATAAAGGAAAACAAGAAAAATAATATAGTGTGAGTGACTAAATAATAATATTTCTGAAATTGTTTGATCTATTAATGGGTATAAATCATGATCTATGATAGACCATATTCCATATATTGGAATAATTCATTGAAACACTCATCTATAATCGTATGTGGTATTGACTTATTCAACATGCTTTTTGATTGGTCAATTAAAATGACTTCATTAAAGAAGCCAATATTGTATGACTTCACCTTAGAAGCTCCCAATTATCACATCAAAGCAAACACATAGAAAGAACATTAATTACAAAAATATTATGCATATATACACCTAATAAATATATTAACAAGAATTTTGGGGCGTTATACCAAAGCCATATCTTTATTAAGAGGGTGAAGGTTGTAACTGTATGCGAAGAATCTAATGTTGCTAACATTTGCTAAAATTGGCATATAGGAACAATCCTTACCCACAACTTGTGTACGAAGCCACTAGAATGAAATAGATTTGGACTAGCCCTAAGATATTTGGGCCGCTGGTATTGAGCCTCGGCCCAATCTCTAACGTTAGAGATTTACTTTTTGCACCCCCCAAGTATCCGCTTTCACCCCTTGAAATGATCTTAATATCCCCTCGCTATCTAGAAAACGAGCACTTTTCGCACTCTAAGTAGCGAGTGTCAATATTTTGCATTCAAATTGGATGCCGGCACCCCCCAAGGACAATTTTCTTTTGACTTTTATAAGGTTCGCATCCTAGGATACGAACTGCGGTGTTTCCATTTTTGCAATTTTACATATTCGCTTCCTAAATAGCGAGAGAGGCGAGAGGGGTAAAAAGAAACGTCAGGGATGAAAAAGAGTGTTGGGGGGTGCGAAAAGTAATTCTCATTAAAGATATTCAGAAATTTGGTCTGGTTAGAAAAAAATATGATAAGCCTGCATCGGAGGCCAGAGAAATACCTCCGGAGATAAGAAAGAAGAACACAGTCTAAACAATATTCTTTGCTACCTTATTTTATTAGTACAACAGTCTTAAAGTACAAAAATAATAATTGCAAGGTCTATGAATATGATTTTATTATTACATAGATATTTTGCTAGCTTGATAACTTATTCATCAATTCAAGACATCTATGGCCTCAACCATTCAAGGTCTTCTACTGACCTACATTCACACCAAATATGAACACACACCAGATTCAAATGAGAAGGACAAATGTACTTTTTTACACAATCTTCATCAACTTTACAATGACCCGTTACTGCAAAAAGAAAAGAGAATAAAATAATGTTATGAAATCTATACAAAATAGTGTACCAATATAAAGAATAAAAGAAAATTTGCAGGTTCAAAAAATGGTTTACTTGCACTGTTTGTTGGAAAAATGAATAAGGAAATAAATAGAAACATAGCATATATAAACTTAAGAACTGCAGCCATATTTTATTTTCCCTTATTTTGATGTAGCAAATAGAACAAGATTGGATCACTTTATAAAGCACATCATCTCCTAAAAAAATGTTTTTTTTGAGTTATTAAGGAGTTGTAAAAACCATTCCTAAAATAAAAATAATTATTAAATGTCTCTTAAGTAAATAAGTATATCTTGTTTGTCCCTTCAGATAACTTACTAAGGAAGTTAAGATAAAAAAAACTATTTAATCATAAAAAATTGAAATTTTTAACCAGCTTTTAATTGTTTTTTAACCTTTCATGATAGGAAAGGAATAAAAATTGTTGGACAATGAAAAAGTTATTGACACCTCAAAAATATGCATTTTTTTTTTGTAGTAGTTTTACTTAATAAATTTTCCTTATTTGTCAAGTTACTAGAGTTATTTCATTTCCTTTGTTTTGCATTTTGTTGGTCCAAATACATGAACAAGTGGAAAGGTCCAAATATATATTTTTGTTTTGTTTTCATCACCAGTTTAATTTGGTTCGGGGGTCAGTTATGACATCAAGTGATTCCAGTCCTTTCCCGATCGCAAAACCGCTAAAACCGGTTAAAAAACCGGTAAAAACCGCTGAACGGGCCGGTCTGGCGGTTCGGCCGTTAGGCTTTTTTTTTTCGATCTGGTCAATAAATGAGTTTCAGTTTTTTTATTTTTTATTTTATTGAATAAGTTTAGAGTTGTGGATGAAAATTGATCTTTAGAAATTACTATTTTATTCTTTCAAGCATGAGTTCTGGATGAAAATTAATTCACTGCCAATGAAGCCAAAAACACTTTTATCACCTTATTTTCGGTATCAATGAAGCCATTTTATATAGATTAAAAAGTCCATTTTTTTTAACTTAAGAACTGATTTTGAATAATTTATTGAAGAAAAAAAACAGATTGAAAGATCATTGATGTTAGATGGAGGTTGATAGAATAACAATATCTCTTGTTTCTTTAACAAACTACAAAGAAAAGTAAAAAATAAGAGATAAAAAAGGTGGAAGAAGAAGAGTTGACACATAGAGTGAGTCATGAAAAATTAGAGAAGCTAGATATGATAGCACAAAAAAGAGGAGGTTGTTGTTTAACTCATTGAGAGAGATATAAATGCTACAATTTAGGGTTTATAATGGATTGGGCTTATAAAACGAGCCCATAATGACTTTTTAGTTATTCTAGATATGAGTAACTCTGTTCAGCATGCTATTTTTTATTTTTAAGATCAAAACTTTTTTTTACTTCTTCTTAGTCACTTACTATATTTAATTACTTACAATAAAATATAATTTTAATTTTTAACTAAATAGTTATAGTAAAATAAAATTAAAAAAATATTATTTAAGGTTTTGATTATTAGTCACTTACTAATTACTATATTTAATATATATATATATATAGAGAGAGAGAGAGATATTTTAATTAAGAACGGTCCGACCCAGTCCGACCACTTGAATCTTGAACCGGTAAACTCACCGGTTCGATGAGCGGTTCTGACAACCTTGCTCTCACTACAACATTTTGGGCCTACAACTTAGGATCTAAAAAAACCATTTTCATCGAGTGTCAAAGGCAACAGTTAAACACCGTTCTGTATTGGTTTTCAATTATTTTAATAAAAAATATACATGTAAAACCATTCTTTTAGATTGGATAAAAACAAAAATAAAAACACTTCTGCAAAAAGAAAACACTAAAAGTTTCCTTTCCCAAATTTCAGAAACATTCATCCGTTCCAAAATTCAAAAACACAAATCGCGTTTCCTTCCCAAAATCAATTCATCCATTCTTCTTACCTTCCCAAAATTGATTCATATCTTCTTCTCTTCTTCTTAAGATCAACTCTCGAAACGTAAGATTAACTCTCTTCTTCTTGAAATCTCAGCTATACAAGAAGTCAGAAGATCCTAGACACAAAACTGCTCTCCTTACGTTAGGCGCAGAAGCTCCGCCGCTAGGCGCCCTTGATAGATGTTGATCTTGTCTCCTTGTTGTTGCGCCAGGCGCAGTTGTTCCTGCGCTAGGTGCGGGTGCACTTTTCAGATTAGTTGTTGTGCAGATTTTGTGGAAAATTAGTTTTTAGAGGATATCTGACTTGGATTATGTTTGTTTTTTGAATTAGACATATTTAAAAAAATAGGAGATTTGGTGTTATTTTAAAAAATTGCTTTTAAAATAATCGGCATATATTTTTCTATAAATAGGGAGTGTTTTATTCATAGAAAAATAAGAGAGCAAACATGTAAGGGGTTTGGGACCACCTTGGGTATACTAGGTCAAATTGAGCCTCTTGACCACGAGAAAAGATTCGGGATTTTGGGTTGAATTAGGATAAATTTTCGTCACCCAATTGGGAACTTTTGCAAAGTGACTCTTTCATCATAGTGGAACGGAGAGCTGCTCTCTCCCCCAGAGTAGGTTCATTAACACCGAACTAGGTCAACAAATTGCTATGGTGTTCTTTATCTTCCACTGTTTATTGCTTTGAATTATTGCATCATCATCTCTATCTTATATATTGGTTGCTTGTTACACTTGTCTCACTCATCAGTTTATCATTGGTGTGAGTTTATCGTCGAATTCACAACAATAAGTCAAAAACGCAATTCATTATGTTTTGTTATGTTGCTTCTTCTGATAAAGAACCCTAATATGTTCCGTTCTGTTGATTCTTCTCGCAAACTCAAATTGATTCTTCTCCCTAAAGTCACGAACCCTAATTCGTTCAGTTGTAGTCTTGAAAAAGATGAAGATACACGATTCATTCAAAGAAAGCGGCCTCATTCAAAGAGAACACAATTCTTTCCTTTCTTTCTGAAATTTATTCTCGCAAGGTATTAAACTTTTGAGCGCATTTCATTTTCAAATTTGATTATTGAAAGTTAAAATTTTTGTTTACCTGCTTTTTTTCTCTTGTTTCAATTTTTCAATAGGTCTCGTCTGCTTCAAGATGATGGGAATTGGGAAACTAAAAGGGTACTGTTTTATTTTATCGCATTGAAATTGGAATACACATTTAATGAAGTTCTGTTTCCTTGATTGACTAGTATGAAACAAAATAGAATAGTGAGTCCTCCAAAGATCAGCTCTAGTGATAAATTTGGTTCTTAAATTTGGTACATGAGTGTAAAATGAGCTCTATAGTGTAAAATAAGTACTAAGTCAAATCAGTCCTCCCAAAAATCTTGGATATGAATTTGTTCCTTTCTATTACCCTTCAAATTCATAATTTTATTATGTGCTAAGAATCTATAATTTTTTACCATTTATGCCATTTATTCTTTTGATACTACTAATTCTTCTCTATCTATTAAATTTAAATATATATATTTTTGCTGTTAAAAAATAGTTAATTCAATTCATATTTGTCATATTTCACATTGTGGTTAATTCAACAAGATAAACTAGATATATTATTAGTTAAAAATGGTCTGATCCGGTTAAACTTTGATCCGAAAACCTTCAATCAATAGACATTATTGTATTTGTGGGTAAAATTATACCCAAGCTCAATATTATTTCTGGAATCGCCACCGGATATAACCAAAGTGTCGTGGGTTTGAAAAAGTGAGTGACCAATTGTCTGTCCATAACTCCATGAGCCATTGTTGCTTTTGTATTTTTAAATAAACTAAAAAGAATCCTAAATTAAACATATTTGTCTCAAATGTTCACACCCACCTGCTCATATGATAATACGTTAGGGAGAAAATTTCGGTTACTAATACCATGGTATTAATGATTAAGGCCATAGATATGCTTTAAATAGTTGCAAAGCTACTTTATTTTATAATCAAAATTTCCTTAATTGACTATGCCAATGATGATAGATATGCTAAAGTGAGTTTTCCTTTATTTGTGTCTATAAAATTTCCACAATGAGAGTCATTAGTTATTAATAACATTAAAATTCGACTTGTCCACAACCATGTCGGCAAGACATAATATGATCCATAGTTAACGTGATTATGTCGTACTACATCGTTTCTTAATATAAACTTCTTGTAAAAAAATTACAGGTATTAAAATAACTATTAAAATAATAAATTTATCTAAAATATATGCTAATTTTACATATTTATTTTTATTTTGAGAGAAAAAAATGTAATTACTTATTTTCAATGGTAAATTAAATATATTTTTTGTAAAATTCTTTTTTATGCATATGAAATTTTATAAAAAAATCTTACATTGAGAGTGAAAAGTGAAACTGGTCTTAAGATGGAGATAATATGTTCTTGCGGTTAAAAGAGACGGATCTAGAAACTTATTATATGGTGACCGAAAATAACAATATAACAAAATTAATTTATTTATAATAATATTAATATATTTATTACATGCTAATATAAAAATAATTATTTTGATCCTTAACCATATTTTTTGTTTGTCAAATAAAGGTCTTTTTTTTTCTTTAAAAAAAAAAAGTCTTTTGTAGGTTATTTAATTCTCAAATGCATCATTCTTTTGCTATACTTTGGTCCTCAAATTTGTTGTGTTAGTCAATTTGCCAAAAAGTTACTACATTTTGAAGATATTTTGGTATTTTTTTATAATGAATCTTTTTGTAGTTTCAACACAATATTGAGTATTGACAACATCTCATATATATATTGAAGGAACAAATCAATGTTTACTCTATCTATATATATGTACTATATTTTTACGTGTGTATTCTTATCATATTAATTAATTTATGTATATTAGTAATAAATGGAAGTCGATGTATGGATAATTGTGAGTTGAGACTTGAGAATACATTATATACATACTATCAAAGTAAAGAAGTTGAGAGAGTTTGAATAAGTGAATCCATTATGATTAACACTTAATGAATTGTTTATTATAAATAAAACCATATTTATATGGTAGCTGAGGTGTACCATAGTTGTATGCACCTTATCTTAGCCTATCACCAACTAAGCTATAACTACATTACAGATAAGCAAATCTTAATAGCCTCCCTCAAGCTAAGAATGGTATATGTCAAGCATTCCTAGCTTGGAAACAAAACTGTTGAACTTTGGTGATGGAAGAGCCTTAGTAAGGAAATCTGCAAGCTGTTCTTCAGTGGAAATAGGCAGCAATTTGAGAATGCCTTGTTGTAACTTTTCCCTTACTAAGTGGCAATCAATATCTAGGTGCTTGGTTCTTTCATGGAAGACAGGGTTAGATGCAATGTGCATAGCACTTTGACTGTCACAGTACAAAACTGGAGGCTTAGCACAAGTAATGTGTAGATCTTTCAACAAAAACAACAGCCAGATCAATTCACAAGTTGCTGTAGATAGGGCCCTATATTCAGTCTCTGATGAGGATCTTGAAACTGTAACTTGTTTCTTGGCCTTCCATGATATAAGAGAGCAGCCTAAGAAGAAGCAATAGCCACTAGTAGACCTTCTTGTATCTAAACAGCCAGCCCAATCTGCATTTGAGTACCCTAGAATTTGAATCTCTGAGTTTCTAGGGAACATTAAACCTCTGCCTGGGCTCTGTTTGAGATATCTAACAATTCTACAAGCAGCTTTATAGTGTGTAACAATAGGCTTATGTAAAAATTGACTTAGCTGCTGTGTGGCAAAGCTAATGTCTGGTCTAGTGTTTGTCAAATACAAAAGCTTACCAATGAGTCTCCTATAAGATGAAACATCTTCATAAGCCTGCCCACTATCTTGATGAAGCTTTATAGATGGATCAAGTGGTGTAATAGCTGGTTTGGAGCCTAAGAGTCCTGAATCTTGTAACAAGTCCAGACAATATTTCCTTTGAGAGATTGTGATGCCTTGTTCAGAATGTGCAACTTCCAACCCTAAGAAATATCTTAAAACTCCAAGATCCTTGATCTTAAAATTTGTGTCAAGTATGGCTTTAATTCTGGTGAATTCAGTTAAATCAGTTCCAGCTAAGATTATATCATCCACATAAACAAGTAATGCTATGAATTGATCATCCTTTCTCAATGTAAAAAGGGAAAAGTCAGCAGTTGACTGTGTGTAACCTTCACTAATAAGCAGAGAAGTTAACTTTTCGTACCACTTCCTACTAGCTTGATATGGTATCAGAGAAGTTAACGGTTTATGCATTTTTTTAATATTGTTAAAACAAATTTATAAAATGATTTTAGATTTTTATAAAATTTAACATAGATGATCTATACGATATAAACTTTCAATCCAACGGTGAATTTTGTAAAATTTGTATTTGTTAAAGCGTTATTAAGCGGTGTAACATTACTCAAATGTTATATCGGTGTAATTTGATTCATCCTCATATATATATATTATACTGATGTAAGATTTGAATAATGTTATACCGCTTAATAAAATTTTAACAATTTCACAAATATAAATTTATTTGATAAATTCACACTTATCAAAATTAACAATTTATGCGTTTGTATGAAACACCGTTAATCTTAATGATTCTCATTAACATAGCAAATAATTTTAGATTTGTGAAACTTTTAGCATGGGTGATTTTTATTAGGCAAATTCTATGGTACAATAGACTGATCCTAATGTACCGGTACAATAGGTTTCAAATTAATAGAAAAATAAATATATTTTAGAAGATTTGTTTTTCCTATCTTATAAAATATTACAATAACTAAATATTATTCATCAAAGTTGTCAAAAAAATAAAATTTGAATTTTTTTATTTTTTTTGAATTTTTATTATTCATAATAGTGACTATTGAATTTTTTAATGAAAAAATATAAAAAAATTAGTATCATGTTTATAAAAAATGAAATTGTGATTTTTCTTATGAAATTGTGTTTTCTAAAATATAATAATCAATAAATAACTTTTTAATTTATAAAATTTATTATTTATTTATCATTTTAAAAATCTAGTGTACCGGTACATTAGAATTTTACTAATGTACCATAGAAGGGGATTGGTTATTGTCCATAAAGACAATCTTTATGGACCGTCCATAAACCAATCAAAAGACAACAACTTTACTCATGCGCCCCCCATTTTACTCGCGCGCCCCCATATTACTCACACACCCCATAAGTGAGGAAAATTTCTTACGCACCCCCCAAATTTCTCGCGCACCCCCCAAATTTTTCATGCACCCCCCAAATTTTTCGTGCACCCCCTAAATTTCTTGTGTACCCCCAAATTTCTCGCGCACCCCCCAATTTCTAATGCACCCCCCCAAATTTTTCATGCACCCCCAAATTTTTTTTTGTCCCCACACATTTCTAGCCTAAACCATTTTGTTGTGGGAATGGTTTCACATATATACACTCCAAAATCATTAAGTGCATAAGATGGTTTTGAAGTACAACCTATAATTAGAATCATTATTTTTTATTTTTTTGGGTACAATTATAATCATTATTTAAAATCATTTAACAATAATTTTGGTTTCTTATATAAGACAATCTAAATCATTTAATCACAATTATTGTTTTTATTCTAATTATAGGGTTGTACTCCAAAACCATTTTATGCACCTATTGGTTTTTTATTACAACCATCTGAAACCATTCTCACAGCAAAATGGTTTAATGGTTTTTTATTATAATCATTATTTTTTAGTTTTTTTGGTACAATTATAATCATTACAGTATTTAAAACCATTTAACAATAATTTTGGTTTCTCATATAAGACAATCGAAACCATTTCTATTTTAATCATAGGGTTGTAATCTAAAACAATCTTATGCACTTAATGGTTTTTGAGTGCATATCTCTGAAACCATTTCCACAGCAAAATGGTTTAAGATAGAAATGTGGAGGGGATCAAAAAAAAAATTGGGGGGCAAAAGTCATATGGGGGTGTGCGAGAAATTTGGGGGGTGCATGAGAAATTCGGGGGGTGCATGAGAAATTTTTGGGGTGCGTGAGAAATTTAGGGGGTGCATAAGTAATTTGGGGGGTGCACAAGTAATTTGGGGGGTGCACAAGTAATTTGGGGGGTGCATGAGAAATTTGGGGGGTGCACGAGAAATATGGGGCGCTAGTCAGTTGGGGGGTGCGCGAGAAAGTTGGGGAGTGTGTGAGTAATATGGGGGGCGCGCGAGTAAAATGGGGGGCACATGAGTAAAGTTGTTGTCTTTTGATTGGTTTATGGACGGTCCATAAAGATTGTCTTTATGGACAATAACTTTGCTTTTTATTAATATTGTTTAAATGTTATACCAGTATATATATATATATATAGAAAATATTAGAATTTTTATTTTTTTGTGAGAGTGAACATTTCACTCCTTCATTAACATATTATTCATCTAGTAGACAAGAATAGAATCCACTAGGCAAGAATATTAATTTGTTATAACGGTGATTAAGCTGGAAACTTGCTTTAATTGAGTAATGCAAGAAACATAGGGATGGTAATGATCTAGTTTAATACTAGGGGACCTCACCAGCTCCATCGAACAATACCTTACCTTTTTTGTTCCCACTTTGTAAATTTCATATCTTGGTCCCAATTTACTCGTGTACATATTGAAATGTTAACTCACTATAGATTATGAAATCTCAATTTACTCGTTAGCATATTGAAATGTTAAAAAATACTTGAATAAATTTGTATACTATAAAAATTGAAAATTACTTTTGTCACTCTAAGGATTACTCGTGCGCCCTACGAAATGACCAAAATACCCTCTTTGTCATAAGTCACAGAGTATGATTGGAAGTTGACAATTTTCACCGCACGTCCGTGGCTTAAGTCATCCAGTTAACAAGAAAACACCTGCACCTACAAATTTGAAGTTGACAAGAGATGAACAAGGTGGTTTTGTTGATCAAAGTCAATACAACAAGAGTATGATTGGAATCCTATTGTTTGTAAACCTGACATTACTTTTGTTGTGGGAGTTTGTGCAAGATATCAAGTTGATCCCAAGATGAGTCATCTTACTCAAGTGAAAAGGATATTGAAATATGTCAATGGCATCAGTGACAATGGAATATAATGTTGAACATAATGTTCTAACACTGTACTGTGACAACCTCAGTGCAATAAATATCTCAAAGAATCCTATTCAACATATATAGTAGAACAAAACATATTGACATTCGTCATCATTTTATTAGAGATCTTGTTGAAGAGAATGTTGTTGCCTTAGAACATGTTGCCACTGAAGAACAACTTGCAGATATTTTCATTAAGGCGTTGGAAGCAAAAAATTTGGGAAGTTAAAGGGCAAGTTGAGAATTTGCTTGCATGAAGAGTTGTAGCAGTTAATGTGTTTACGGCATGCAACTCCCATATTTTGCCTTTCCCACTTAATTTTGCACACTATCTTAGGAAAATCAAATCAAATATTTTATTTCCTCCCTAAACCAACCACAACACGTAATTCACTCCACTCTCTCCACTCATACACTCTTTCAACTTTCTGAACTTCCTAATCTTTATTTCTCAAACCTTGTCGTCTCTCAAGTATGTCTTCTCTACTCCGACATTCATCACCTACAACATTCATCACTTACATCTCTACGACCTCTCCCAACCATGTCTACCAACACCAACACCCATGCAACCAAAGACTCCACCTCCGGTACCCTTCCAAAGGACCAATCGGCTGTTCCTAACCCCATTAGACCCTACCCATTTTACCTTTCAATGTTGATCCCGTCACAATCGTTTTCCCCGAAGATACCCAAAACTTCACCCCTACAAAACCTGTTGCTAAGGAGAAATCGCAAAAGGAGAGTACCAAATCTGTTGCGAAGAAGAAAACATCTTCTGAATCTGTGAAGAAATACTCCAAGGTACGTGAAAAGGGGTGAATCAAAAATCCCTCTCACTATGGAAGATTTGTATCTGAAAGAGAATCCGTTCAACATTCCCCATGTTGGCTCCAATGTTGAAGCTTCCGCTAAAGCTTCTGATGCGGATGATGTTAATGAAGTTCAAAAGTCTTCTGTTGTGTCTACTTCGATTGAAGTTGAAAAAGGTAATCCCGATGAAACCCTAAAGTTTGATACTCCCAAATCTGCTGAAAACCTAGGGATAGAAGACTTGAAGGTTGCTAAAAATACTAAATGTGATGACATGAATGTTGATAAACCTATGGCTATTGTAAAAATTGTTGATGAGTTTGTTGTTGGTGATACTACTACATCATTACCTGAGAAAGCTGGTACCCAACATAATGTTGGATCAGATGCTGCATCATCTTTGAACCAACATGAAAAACAAGGTAATGTTGATGAGACTATTTTGAACACGACTAAGACTGCTGATGTTGGACCAGATGTTGAAACATCCTTGGGCCAATAGGAAAAAAACCTGATGAAGGTGCTGCTGTTGTTGAAACTGACTATGGGTTTCAAACTGCTGAAGAGAATGATCCCATTCTGGTAATACTGGTGTAATCCCCCTACAAATGTTGCAGATTTTTTTTTGTAGTTCATTCTACCCCATGTTATGTTGATTTGTTTTACCCCCGCGGGGTAAAATGAACTAAAAAAAAAATTCTGCAATACTACAAGGGGATAATCTCGACAAAAAAAATTACTGGGGGGTAATGCAAAACTCGCCCATTTTGCAGGGGTTAACTCAAAAAAAAAAAAAAGAAGAAAATGTCATTTAATAATTTATTTTTTCAATGATTCTTAGAAATCATATAGACTTTCTTGAAGAATTGATAGACCCATGGAAATGGACATACTAGGTACACCATGATTTTTCAACATCTAACCGTGCAAGTCTTAGTAACATAGATTATTCATTTTCATGTGTTTTCCCTGTTGTTGAAGTACAATCTTGTCCATTTTGATGACTAAGATTTCTTTCTGTATATACATTTACTCCATCTATCCCAAAATAAATGACCTGTTTGACCACTGACACGTTTGCCAATGCACAACTTTAATCGTTAATATTTCTAATTATCTATTATTAAAAATTATAAAAATGGTATATTTTAAAAGTACTTGTCGAGACAAATCAAACAACATCTCATATGCGAATATTAGCATGTCTATATTAGTTGAAAAATAATATCAAAGCAGGTCAAATGAATAGTACACTAAGTCAAAAAAAGATCATTTAAAATGGGACGGAGGGAGTACAATACTTCTAAAAAAGTTTTGTGTAATCAATTAATATATATGTTTACTGTAAAAAAAAATGGTATTGGATTTTGTCTAGGATTAATAATGATATAGTGAATTTCAACATGGCTACAAAGACACTCAATTAATTAATTATAACCTTTGAGATAAGGACACAAAACTATGAGTGAACCTGAAGTTTTAAGTCCAGCTCATTTTTCAAATGTGATTTGCATCATTAGCCAATGGGACCTTCTTTCTTTCTTTCTCCTTTCGTTAATTTAATGATTTTGTTTCTTCATGTGCATGTCATATTTGACCATTTATAGGTTGATCGAAAAATTTAAAAATATGCACAAGTAGCTGTCAAAACGGAAGAAAAGTGGTTAAGTGTTTGCTTGATTTCAAAAAACAAATTATTTGTTTTTCTTTTGGTACAAATAAATTATTTGTTTCTAATCTTCTCTAAGAGAACCGTCAATCAATAAAATTTTGTTTATTTGGTTCAAATTAGAATCTCAAATTTTAGAAAAAATATACCAATACTTTTAGTTTTTATATTTAGGCCCCGTTTGACCCGGCTTATTTTCTTTTTTTCTTCTTCTCCTTAAAATTAGAAAGAAGAAAAAAATTGTGTTTGACTTCACTTTTCTTTATTTTTTACTTTATTTCTTTAATACTTTTAAGGAGAAATAATGTCAAATATAATTTTATATTTCTCTATTTCGTTGAAGCAGAAATAGAAAAGTAAAAAATAAGTCGGGCTAAACGGGGCTTTAAATTGAGAGAGAACTATTACAAAACTAACGAATTCCGATCATGTTTTTCTCTGTTTTTAATTTTGCATAGAAAATTACAGAAACAAAATATAATACGAGATAATTAGTCTGATAATTTATTACTTTTTATTTGTTTATCATAAAATTGTCACTTTGTTTTTATACTTTTTCTTGTTTCCAAAGGTTTCCACAATTCTTTGAAAACAAAAAGCAAAGAAGAAAAACAAGATTATAATTTTGTAATTAGTAGTAAAAATGAACAAAATATGTTTTTTTTCTTTTTTTTTTTGGTACAATGAACAAAATATGTTTAATTATCTTTCAATTGTACAAATTTTTTTTTGTAGGCATATTTATTATTATTCTGTTTTTTGTTTAAAATTATCTCTAAAGAAATTTAAAAAAAAATAATATAGGATGAATCAAATATAAATTTTTTATTCTTCAAAAAATAAAAGTCAAATTTACCTAAAAATCAAATTACGAACTCAAATTTTGTAGAACTTTTTATAATTTCTAAGCATGCCTAAAAAAATCATTCAAAAATTATATATTGACTTAAGAACTGGTAGAAACAGCTTGTACGATAAATTTTAGTACTAAAAAGAACAACATTTTTAGGGAAACAATATTTGATAATTATATAAAAACAAAGAGTCTGTTAGAATTGGCTTATTTGATAAAAATAAAATTTATTTGCATATATGAACATATAAAGATCATATCAAAGAGAAAAGAACATAAAGAATAATAAATAAACTACCAGGAATACATTATAAATTATTGCAAGACGGGAGGGAGGTATAATCCCTTCTTCAAATTTCGAAAGAACTTTTTTCAACCTCATTTGTGTGTGACACATATGGAGGCAATTCTTGTAAGGATTTTTTTAGGGTTGTAAATTGATATCCCTAAACATCCTAATTTCATCGGAGACACTATGGGACAAATAGTAGAAAAAATTAAAAAGGGAAAAAACATAAAAGTGTCAAAACCGAATTAAGTTTCACTACATTGATTGCATGAATGAACAAAGATTGTGTATTATTATTCATTTTTCAATACTTTTCCAAGACAAAAACATTTTTCTTCTTATTTTTAAAGGAAAATGCTAAATAGTGCATCTGAGCACTTTTTAAGCCTTTAAATAGTAATGTTTTATAAAAAAATTATGAAAATATGTGAAGTCAATGCATTAAAAATTAAAATGTTCAACTTTTTAAATAAATTATTTCTTTAAATAGAATCCTTAAAAAATACCCCGGGACACTGTTTAGCGAGACCCATTTTTATATTAGTTGGGACTATCATATGTTTGATTAAGTGCCTAAACGAATTTGATAACGAGTGTAAATTTAGCTCAAGATTCATCAGTTGCACTTGTCAATCATTCTAGTAACATGGTCCCACTAATACTTTCTTGTAGAGTGTGACTTTAGATTTTGGACATTATGACAAAGTGGGACCCATATACTTTCTTGTCTTTGTATTGTAAAAATGTTTCTCTATTTATAAATCATGTCCTCAAAAACTCATATGATAAATTCTCCCAAAAGTGTGTTTTTGAGAGATGGGACATCGTTGTTGCAACAAACAGAAGATCAAAAGAGGATTATGGTCTCCTGAAGAAGATGATAAACTTCTTACATATATAACTACTCATGGACATAAAAGTTGGAGTTCTGTCCCAAAGTTTGCAGGCACTATTTCTCTCTTTTCTCTATATATGTTTGTGAATTTTTGTTATTGTTTTTAAAAGTGTGTGAAAGTTTTTGATTATGAGTGAATGTTTTGCAACTTTCAACCATAAGTTGGCTCGTAACATAGCGACTTTTGCTGTTGTCGTGAGTCTCACAACGCCCTCGCAATGAAAATTTATTGGTTTGTGTCTTTATTTATGTGTCTTTCTTATTATATATCAATCATGGCCATGAAAATTTGCATGAGTTATTCCCTTACCATAGTTCTAAATTTTAGCCGTAATATAACAGTTTTAGAGGTTTCTGCAAAATTGCAATAGCATTAGCGGCGTTTCTCAACTTTTTTTTTATAGTATATGTGATTGCAATCATGAACAAAGGTGAAACAACATAATTGTCGTTGCGATTGAGGCTGCATTTGACCGCAATTTCGTCACGATATTTAGTATCCTAATTAACATAATCACGATCTAAAACCTTAAATGATGTTGTTGGTTGCTATGTGCAGGATTACAGAGATGTGGTAAGAGTTGTAGATTAAGATGGACAAACTATTTGAGGCCAGATCTAAAAAGAGGTTCCTTCACTGTAGAAGAAGAACAAATCATAATTGACATACATAGAATTCTTGGAAACAGGTAAAGAGTAAATAATAAAACTAAGGGTAAATAGGTTTTTACCCCTGTAAAGTAGGCGAGTTTTGTTTTATCCCTGCGAAAAATTCCTTTAAGATTCCTCATTGCAAAGTAAATTTTTTTTCGTCCGTCACTTGGGTGCAAGGAATTTGCAATTTTTAAATCGGTTGAACAGAATAATCGATTTTAAAAACAGCACTTTTTAAATTGGTTAAACAAAATAACCGATTTAAAAAGTGCATCCAAGGGGAATCCAAAAAAATTTACTTTGCAAGGGAGAATCTTAAAGGAATTATTCGCAGGGGTAAAACAAAACTTACCTACTTTACAAGAGGGAAAAACTTATTTATCCTAAAACTAAAGACCCATATGTTCCTTCAAAATTTGTTTGCATCCAATTAGTTTCGGATATTTTTACACATTACTCCTATAACTTAGACTAATTTGTCCCCTAATAAAAACGTCATGTGCTAATTTTAATTGGAGACCAAAAGTGAGTCGCAGAGAAATCGTAAGAGACCAAATTAAATATTTATTCTAATAATAATTACAAGTAAAAATAAAATAAAATAAAATTTTAATAGTATAATAGAAGTGCTTAATGTTCTAGGATAATAATTTAAAAAACAAAAATAGTAATATAATGTTGAAAATAGTGCATTTAATATCTTAAAATTTTTAAAAAAAAATTTCTACTTAGAATTGTTCTTTTTATTTCTATTTTTTTTAACGATATACTATTTTAGAAGCATCGTTTAGCATGACTCTATTAATACATGTATCATTTGTTTGCTGCACAGATGGGCCCAAATAGCAAAGCATCTACCTGGTAGAACTGACAATGAAGTGAAGAATTTTTGGAACTCTTGTATCAAAAAGAAACTCATTTCCCAAGGCTTAGATCCACAAACTCACAATTTACTTTCATCTTCTTCTCATCATAAGAGAAACAACTCATCATACCAAAATTCCAATTCCATTTTCATTCTTAGTTCACAAATGCAACCAAATGCTAATAATCTCATTGAAACAACTCAAACTTTTCCTTCACCAAATATTCTTCAAACTCCCTCCACAATTGTTTCTTCTAACCAATATCAAACATCTTTCAATGTAATTACAAATCAACTTTGTGATTTCGAGCAAGAACAACCGAGAACATTGACCGAGAACATATCGAACATATGTTCATCTTCTTGCAATGAGAATAGCATTTGGGTTTCAAGAGATGATGATTTTAGAGAATCGAGATTTGAAGAAGGAATTCAAGCTCAAGTGGAGAAAGAGAAGGAGAAGATATGTGATGAGAAAAGAATGGATGACAAAGAAGTTATTAATGAGAAGGGAGATATTGAAATGAATAGTTGTTTTGAGAATTCTAACTTTGATTTTGGGTTGTTGGAGAGTGTACTTAACTCTGAATTTATATCCCATGATCTAGATTATATGGATGAACTTGCATGGAACTTTTAGACCATGATTTAATTATGATGTCCATAACATTTATCATTTATGAATATATTATCCGTGAGTTTCCTATGTATTAATAAGAGAGTTAAATAAATTTTGTTTTTTTATTGAGTTTTTTTAACAAATGTTTTTTTTTTTGAGTTAAATACTTATTTAATTGCTCATGGACCTTTTACATAATACTTGTTTAGAGTTTCAATTCACATAACAATGCCAAGGGTCTTTTTTAAGTGTTTAATTTATTGTTAAATTAATTTGTCTCAAAATATTATATAACTTATTGACAAATTTATCTCTTGATTACATCACATACTAGTAAATTATTCAATGAAATATGGTATCATTTAATATCTAACTAGTCATAAAAAATTAAAAGAAGACATTATTCAAATTATGCCCTGAATGAGACGTAACTAGATATAATTAACTGCGGCAGTGAAGCTTTTATTTTTGTCCAGTTTGAATAAAAGAGTTTTACTTATATATATGGGGAGGGATCAAATTACACCGGTGTAATATTTGAGTAATGTTACACCGCTCAATAACGCTTTAATGAATTCAAATTTTACAAAATTCATCGTTGGATTGAAAGTTTATATCGTATAGATCATTTATACTGAGTTTTATAAAAATATCGTTTGACATATTTTTGAAACACATGAAGAATAACGGTATTCAATAAAAACGCATAAACCGTTAATCTTGATGTGTCTCAATAACAAATCAAATGATTTTAGATTTTTGTAAAACTCAACATAGATGATCTATACGATATAAACTTTCAATCCAACGATGGATTTTGTTAAATCATTATTGAGCGGTGTAACATTACTCAAATGTTACACCGGTGTAATTTGATCCCTCCCCTATATATATATATATATATGCATATTTCAAAAGTGTAAATATCCGCACTTCTTTTGTCAAAAAAAAATATCTGCACTTCTAAAATTTTGCAAAACGAATTAGTAATTTCTTATTTAATGGAAAATTCTAATATGGACCAATACTATAAGTGGTTTATGGTGGATACTAATTAAAAAATATTTCAAATTTTAATAACGATATATATTATTGTTTGGAAGTATAAGTTGATGATCATCTTATTTTTACGGCTGAAATAACGATTTAATTGATACCAATTTGATTAAAACAACAAAAAATCAAAATGTGACTCATATAGAACTAATACCAATCATATTATTTTTTTAGCTGTAAAGATTTTGGGAGTCGTGATTTTTTACTTTTAAAAAATATTGTCGACAGTCGTTAATTCAGATAATTTTAAACATCGGTTTATGGTGGATCACTTATGAAAGTGGTCTGACTACGGTCTGACAAGTGAACCAGTCTGTCGTCTAGTAATAATATTTATAAAGATTCGTCTCCACAGGGATTGTGCCAAAGTAACTAGTTTCCTTTAGGAATTTGGATAGATTGTTCTCGCTTTATAAGTTGGGATAGTTTTGATTCAAGAAACAGAAAATATAAAATATAAAAGAGACAAGTTTGAAGAAAAGGTTAAGTAGTTTGAATCCCTCCCTATTCTTGCTTGGTAACTGGAGCTATATCGTTGACTATTCTTTTCTATTATCTGGCGGATTAATTTCTAAGTGATAAGTTCAAATTTCGCATTCCTTATCTATTGCAAGTGAAGACATTATTGTCAACCGCTGCTAAGCAACCCTCGCTTGTCATGTATTACTCTTTTAACAAGTTCTCACGTTAATTTACATTGATTGAATAACTTTAAACATGCAAAATTTAACTATGTGTAATTCTTGATCCTAATAACCCCTAGCCTCGGGTACCTGCACTACAAGAAATATCGTTTTTGGCAGCGACAAATGTCTCTGCCAAAAACACAAAGTTGCTGCAAAAAGTGTTTTTCGCAGCGAAAAAATTGTTGCTGCATGTCGCTAGCATAAGTGCCGTTGCGAAAAGTTTTGCAAGGACAATTATTGTCGCTGTCATAACTAGTGTTTGGCAGCAACAATTAATGTCGCTGACATAAATAATGGTTTTAGCAACAATATAATTTCGTTGGCATAACTAGTGTTATTTGGCAACAACAATTATTATCGCTGATACAACTAGTGTTTTTTTGCAACAAAAATTATTGTCACTGGCATAGATGGTGTTTTTTCCAACAACAATTATTGTCGCTGGCAAAAGATATATTTTTCGCAGCAAAAAAGTTATTTTTGTGAACGATATAAATTGTTGTTATATCTTTTATATCTCAACAACAAAATTGTTGGAATAAATTAGACTTTCCGACTATAAATGTAATTATATATTTTTGTTATTTTTTATAAAAATTTAGTATCAATCACTTAATTTAAATTGTCATAATTTAAATTCTTTAACTAAGTTTTGTTTCTTCTTATCTTATTCTTTCTATTTTGCATATATCCTTTTCAACAAACTATAAATAATTCAATTAAAGTATCTACAAACAATATAATTAAAGGATAAAAAAGTGATCTACAAACAATATATATTACCCTAAATACAATTATCTTGTTCTCCTATAAAAAAGTGATACATGCTATTTATTCAACTCAAATTTTAATAATCGTTTGTAACTCCGTTAAACCATCCATTCGGTGAACAATAAAAATCTTTTTCCTTCCTTTTGTGGTGCATTGTATAATACCACAACCGTTGAACAATTGGAATATCTCTCACTTGTTTAGTGAATCAAATGCATTCTTTTAGATTTATCTTTCTTCTACAATTTTTCCTCATTCTCTCACTCTGCTGCACAATAAGAATTGTGATTTAATTAAAACTTTGACTATTAGACATTAAAGAAAATAAATAAATAAATTGACTATATAAAAAATTGAGAATTGAGAGATAACAAGTGAAAGAGATAAGGGATAAAGTTTGTGAACATCAACAAGATTAAACCTACAAAGAAATATTGATCTAAGAGGAAATATGACGATCTTGAATCAATCCTCTAGGCATTTTTTATTTTATTTTAATAAAGCTAAATTTATTGAAGAATAAGTACAAGGAGTACTTTGGATATATAGAATAAGACACACCACCACAACACTACACAACACCTGTAAATAAAAAACCAGACGCACACCATCCCCACTCCAATTCTAAACACAAAGCAAAAAAATCCAGCAAAGAACAAAAGGGCTGCAGCGACATTTAGCTATTGAACTCTGGCTGCAGCGCCCAACAACAACACTAGGCTGCAGCGCTAAAATAACCTCTAGCAATTGAATTTGAAGCAAAAGGGATCTGAAAAATATTAAAAAAATTCAATTTACTTATGCAATGAAAGTATACGATGAAGCTAGCAAACCTGATAGTAGTTTGTCAATATATTGGTTTGAATCTCAATGTCTCTTTAACTAAGTAATTGTGTGTGGTTACTATGAATGTTAATTTGACTTAAATATATTTAACTAAGTTTAGTTTTTTCTTATCTTTTTATTTCTATTTTGCATATATCACTCAACAAACTATAAATAATTCAATTAAAGTATATCTACTAAAAATATATTAAACGGAACTACCGTAAAAAAAAATAATTTGTCCTTATCAAGTATAATAATATATATAAAAATAGAAATAAAAAAAGATAATAATTTTAAGTTAAAAGAAATTTACGCATAAAAATAGGAAGGGAAACCACGATAAAAGATCAATGCCGGTTTAGGCCTCAGAAATTTTTTTATTTTTTTTAAATCAAATTATTTTTCGTATGTTTTAAAATTAATTTTTTTAAAACCAAATTCTTTTTCTTATGATTTTTTGCTTTCTTATTTTATCCATTTATATTCATTGTGGAGAACTATACTTTTATATTGTACTCTACCTTGTTTAATAAAAATATATATTGTACTCTACTTTACCTAAAAATAAAAATATTCTACTCTACTTGTTGTAGATTTTTTTTAACTTAAATAAAAAAAGAACATCTACGCTTGTACCAAAAAAAAGATCTACTTAAAAAAAAAAGATCATATATGCCTGTACCAAAAAAAAAAAAATCTACACTAATAAACAATTTATTTTCTATTTCTATTTTTTTATCAATTATTTTCTATTATTATGTTTACTTATGTAAAAATAATATAATTTATTTTAATAAATGAAGATATTCATTAGCTTTTTACCCAAAAATTATTTTTATTTATTTTTGTAACATCAATTTTTTATTTTATTTTATAAAAAAATAAAAAACGTTATTTTGATGTTTGCTTTAGGCCACACAATGTGTTAGGCGGACCCTACAAAAAATACGCATAAAAAATAGTAATTCTCTAGTTTCCCAACGACTTTACAAGGTTGTTGCAAAAAAAACTATATTATTAGCGGCAATAATAATCTACTAAAAATATATAGAAGGAACAGTTACTAAAAAATCTAATTTGTCCTCAAAGAGTATGATAATATTGCAAATCTTCTACCCTTAATTGTAATTTTAGTTCTAAAGATTAAAAAAAAATATAAAAAACATAAAAATAGAAAGAAAAAAAACTAAATGAAGAGAAATCTACACATAAAAATAGGAACATAAACCATGATAAAAGATACGCATAAAAAAGTAATTGAGTGGTTTCCCAACGACTTTACAAGGTTGTTGTAAAAAAACTAAACTATTAGCGGCAACAAGAATTATTGTTGGGATAACTAACTTTTCCCAACTATAACTTAGTTGTTGAGAAAAAAACTAACTTATAACAACAACTTAAATAAGTTGTTGCTATATGTATATTTTTGTCAACAATTTAAATGTCGCTGCGAAAAAGTCGCTGCGAAAAACAATATTTCTTGTAGTGTTGTACTATCGTTGCCAATTCTGGCTAGCTATATTATCTCTTAGTTCGGAATTAGTATTGTCACGAGATCACCTAATCCTAGAAGTTTATTCTATAATTCGGTTAATATTAAGAATGAAGTATCAAGGCAGAGATAATAATAGATAATAAACTGAATAGTATAAACTTTTTCTAACCAAATTATATAGTCTCAAGCATTCATAAGGGAGTTCATCTACTCCACTTAACCTAAAGGAGTTTAGCTACGAATAAATATAATTAAATCACAAAAATTAAAACTATGCATACCAATGAACTCGCTACCTTGCGGAGGAAGTTCCCTTTCCCAATGGTGAGGGAAAGTTCTTCCCGTAGAGAGCTCATTTGCCCTCATTGCTCCTCCTTCTTTGCTCCTTAGAGAGAAGTATTTCTCTGAATTTCTTAGCTCCTTAGCTCTATTTATAAATTTGGAATTGGGCTTCTGTGTGCCATCGTGCTGCGATGGAATCCATCGTGGCTACGATAAGTAACTTTTCTTGCTTAACAAGCACGCAATTTGTTTGTTCCTTGGCGGCAAAGTTTCCTCTTCATCGTGGCCACGAGGAATCCATCGTGGATACAATGAGACTTCAAAATTAGATTTTTGCTTCAACACAAAAGTTGTAGCTCTTTGTCTTGGTTTTCCAACACATGGTCATGGGCCTCAATCCGATATTCGTAGCTCAAGTTATGGCATTTCCAAGGAACTGCTCGTTTCTCCTTTTTTTTTTTCTTTCCCTTTTTATGTATTTTATTCAATTATTGACTTCTTGGACAAGTAGCTTCTCTTCTTTAGGTTTTTGCCTTGTATTTGATCTTCAAAGTGACTAAAAATAATATAAACTAATATAAAAACTACCTTAAAACATCCTATAAATTACTGTCAACACAATCCCCAACTTGAATTGTTGTTTGTCCTCAAGTAACATGCCAGTCAAACAAAATTGTTAGTGAAACAACAAGTAAACTTAGATAACAGGAATTTCACAACCTTGTTTCTTTGTCGGTAATGGTACCACCGATCTTCACTGCGGCGATCATGCTCAATCAACACTTGGCTCAAGAGACGTCAATATTAGCAAGTAGAATAGATGTTCCATAGGAGTCCATAGTCCAATCTTATCTTTCTATCTCTCTCTCTCTCACACAATTTCTCTCAATATTGAAAGGATATTCTCTCAATCAACGTGTGACATGCCATTTTACCATAGGCTTGAAAAGATTCTAAGAAACCAATCAAAGTTAGAACAAATACGCATTCTAGGAGGTCTTCAAGGGTTATAACATGGCTTAGGTAAAGGTAGGAAATTTTTGGGAAAGTAGGTTAAATGTTTGGAGTTAAGTATAACTACTTGTCCTTTTTGTGTGCAACCTGTTACATGGGTACCTTTGATAGTATGATACAAGAGAAATTTTTTTGTAGGGACCTGATGTGTCTTTGTGTGGTCCTTATCTATCATAAATGTTCGCTCTTTTTCTCTTTCTTTTCTTATTTTTTTTAAGAGGCATCGTTTTTTTGAAATTTTTGGTGCATTTTGTCTCTTTTTCATCATTTTATTTTCTTTTGACTTTGTGATAGTTCTCTTGTACACCACCCCAACTTAGATGTGAACAGCTCCATGAGCAACCCCAAACTTATAATGTTCCCAAAACAAGAGAACTAATATCTACCTAACTCCAAAGAGGGTAAAAATTTGGTTTTTCAGGTCTTAGACTTTTAATGTGGTTTGTCACCGAAAGAAAATGGATTTATATTTTTTTTACGGCCTAAAGTGGGTTAGAAAAGGACTCTGGGTACCAATAAAATTTGCCTCAATGCATGTAAGTAAAAACTAATCAGTGACAGAGAATAATCACAAGTTCTAGATAATAAACATGTACACGGATACTCTCATAATATAAGAAAGAAAAGGGGTTATGCCGTAGAAATATTTGGCTGAAACTCTCACTGGATTAGGTATCTGAAAGTTGAATATATATCTCGTGGACAATATCTTCATTACTCGTCTCTCTGTCTCTTGAAATTTTGCGCTTTCATGAGCAGTCACCTTTAGTGTTCTTTGTATCAAGGCGTAAAATTCGGATCATAAAAATCTAATTGTTACTTCACTAGAACCTTGCCTATAACTTTTAACATGCACTCAATAATAAACAAACAAACAATTAGTTAAACATCAGGGGGTTGTCAGCAAATGACATTCATTATATGAAAAGTACATAAATGAAAATAATACAGTAACTAGTAAAGATAAGAAGGGAACATTGTAAAGAACATAGGGTTCAGCTCCCTATTTAGTAGGTTTGTGATGTCTTCTATTAAGTATTGGCCTGCTTGTGCCTCATGTGATGTTGATCATTCTCCTGATCTGCAGCCATCAACCCTGGGCCATATGGTGGTAATGGCTAATATATCATCACAACGGTGTTGTAGTTGTAAGCCGCCATCTCGTACTCAAAATACTATTCGTCCAGCGGGATGTGATGAGGATGATGTTGCGTATGATGTGTTACCCAAACTTTGATCTTGTTGCAACCTTGTAATGTCTACCCCAAACTTAAAATGTTGCTTAGTTCTGGGGGTTGTCCTTCCTTCCTTGGATCCATGGTCAGCTGTGTCATCTCACCCTCCAACTTGGATTTGTTTGTTTCTATTCATATTAGAATTGGAGATGATAACACATCCTTATGGATCTTCTCAGCGTCTTTTTCCCAAGAGATCGTCTCTCCTTTACTTGGGACTTGACACATTTGATCAAAGTTTGTGTGTTGATTGGACGAAACTCTGGAGGCTATTTTGATTTTTTCTTAGGTGTAATGGTGATGAACTTTGTGGTTTAATGGCTATTTAGAAGTAATGGGAATGGAATGGTAGGTTTGATTTTTCATGGTAAAGTGTTTATGAATTTTGGTTATGAAGGAATGGAAGTTTAAGAGATGAAGATGATGAGTGTAAAGGTTTAGAAGCGTGGGTGTGAATGGATCGTAATGGATGATGGTTGAAGGGTGATGGAAAGTGATGATGATTGATATTTTGCAACACGTATCTAGTTTCCAGCCCTTCATCGTGTCATGTGTAGCATCACGGCATGATGGCTTGTTCCAATACCATGTTTTTTGAAAAGTTTTAGATTCATCGTGCATAATAGGAAAGTTGTGGCATGTTGGGCTTTGGAACAGTTTTACAAAAATTCATTTGGGCGAGAAAAATTTGCATTCCTTCGCTTTTGAAAACATATTTGTGTATTTTTGAAATGTTTGAAAACCTTTAAAATGCAAGAAAATATATGAAAGCGATAAAATTATACCTTGGGCTGCCTCCCAAGAAGCACTTTTTTAAAGTCATTAGCTAGACTTCAAAAGACTGTTAGGGCGTTGACTACGGTCTGGCAAGTGTACCAGTTTGTCGTCGAGTAATAATTCACACTCTAGGTGTCTAGAATGAGTTCGTATCCACAGGGATCGTGCCAAAGCTTCGTTAGCGTTATTTAAGCTGTTGGTTTTGAAAAAGGTTTTATAAAAAGAAGCGTAATGCTTGCATAAATAAATAAATAAATAAATAATAGATAGATTCAGAAACATAGAGGATAGGTATGGTGGTTGGACTCCCTCCCTTCTTCATATTTGGCATGAACGGTGTATAACATAGTTACTCAGATTATTGTTCGGCGGTGACTTTTCCTTTATTGTAGTAACACCTTACTGTTACACTATGTATATTAAAGTTTCCCTACGTTAATAACTAACGTACCTACGAGAGCCTAACCTCGATGTGTCACATACCCTAATTACTAAGTGAGTTGTTTATTACACATGCATTATTACCTTCACCCAAACAATGCCTCTAGATCCTAGTATCGGGCTATTCATCTTCTAAGTGCTCAGTTCACACCTAGTGCATGATTCCTCCTCTAACCGCTCAGTTCACGACTAGTTCAGGATGTTACCGTCTCCAACACCTAGCATTATTTACTACTAGTTCCGGACCATATTAAGTTAATACCTAATATCAATTCTATGAGCGCTCCCGCTTATCCGGCCATATTACGAGATATGTTATTAAAGTGCAAGAAAATAAATAACAAACATAATACTAAATAACGATTTATTATAACTTTGACTCAATCACAGACTCCAAATATTCATAAGGAAGTTCATCTTCTCCACCATAACCTAAGGCATCTAATACAAAAGACTACATATTTAAATTACAAAAGAATCATAACCTAAATACAAAAGCCTAAAGAAAACATACCTTGCTGAGTTAGTTTTCCCGTAAGGGGAGAAAACTATGCCCTTAGAGCTCCTCCGAACACCTCCTTTATAGTAGAGAGTGTTCCACTATTTCTGAATAAATTAAACAATGGGAGGAGAGCTCTATTTATAGTTTTCGTAATGGGCCTCAGCAAGTCATCGTGCTGCGATAGGTCCATCGCAGTATGATGGGAAGATTCAGTTCAATTTTATAACTGATCCTATGCATTTCATCAGCTTGGTCGCCAAGTAATGTCATCGTGCTGCGATATAGGCCATCGTGCTGCGATGAACAAATATTTTCCAGATTTATTTCTTTTGTGTTCTTGGCCAACAAGCAGCTCCCATCGTGGCATGATGGGAGCCATCGTGCTACGATGATCAGCACATTTTCTTCACTTTTTGGGTTTTTTCTTGTCTTTTTGCATTCTTGACTTCGTCTTGATGCTTTTATTGGATTCTGTAGGTTTTTCTTCGTATTTGGGCCTGTCTTGGTCATTTTACTACTAAAACTAATACTAAAAATACCATAGAAATTCCTGTCATCACAACCCCAAACTTAAATTGTTGCTTGTCCTCAAGTAACATGCTGTCAGACAAGATCGTTAGAGAAATAAGAGATAAATAAAGATGATAGGAATTTCGCAACCCTGCACTTCAGCAATGGTACCGCTGATTCTTACCGCCGCGATCATGCCCAGTCCTGCTAGGCTCTGGAGACGTTGATAGTAGCAAATCAGACAAATGTCTGCAAGAGTCCATGTTCAATCTTTTCTCTCTCTCACATTTGTATTTTTCGTTCATAATTGAAAGGGTTATCTCTCAATCATCGTACAACCTGCCATTTTACCATAGGCTTGCAATAACTCTAAGCAACCAGTCAAAATTTAATATACATGCATTTTTAGAGGTCCTTTCAGGGCTATAACGTGGCTAGGGTCAAGGTAGGACATTTTTGGGATAAGTAGGCTAAACATTGGAGTTAAGTTCTACTTTGTTTCCTTTTTGTGTGCGCAACCTTATTCCTTAGGGTGCCTTTTTTTGTGTTGGTGCCAGAGATTAAAAACCGGATGTGTCTTTGTGTGGTTCTTTTCTGTCACTGTTTTTGCCATTTGGCTCTTTTCTTTTGCCCTTTGGCTCTTTCTTTTGCCTTTTGGCTTTTTCATTTTTTTGAAGAGACTATTTTCTTTAGGGAATTTTTGATGTTTTCCCGTCTCTCTTTTTTTTCATTCATTTTTTTTTCTTTTTGTAGTGATAGTTTTCTATATACCCACCCCAAACTTAGATGTTGCTAGTTCCACGAGCAACCCCAAACTTTGTTGTTGCCAAGACTAGAGAACTATTACCTTAACTCCAAAGAAGGGTAATTTTTTTGTTTTTCTGGTCTATAGTCTTGTAATGTGGGTTGTCACCGAAACAAAAGGGATAATTTTTTTACGGCTCAAAATTGGTTAGCAAAGGATAATAATAATAAAAGGGTGGCTTGAAAAGGCTCTGGGTTATAACAAACAATTGCCTCAATGCACATAATATTAAATCAACTAGTCAGCAGAGAATTAGAGCAAGTTCTAGAAAATAAACAAGTGCACGGTACTTGACTACGGTCTGGCAAGTGCCGAAGCTTCACTAGCGTTATTTAATTTGTGATAGTTTGCATTTGCTTTGGTTTTTGAAAAGGTTTTTATAAAAGTAGCGAAATGCTTTGCAGAAATATAAATGCGGAATGTATAAATAATAGATTCAAGAAATATAGAGGCTAGGTATGGTGGTTGGACTCCCTCCCTTCTTCATATTTGGCATGATCGGTGTATAACATTGTTACTTAGATTATGTTCGGCGGTGAATTATCCTTGTTGTAGTAATACCTTACTATTACACTATGTCTATTAAAGTTTCCCTACGTTAACAACTAAGGTACCTACGAGAGCCTAACCTCGATGTGTCACATACCCTAATTACTAAGTGAGTTGTTTATAAACATGCATTATAACCTTCACCAATTAACCTCTAGGTCCTAGTATCGGGCTGTTCATCTTCTAAGTGCTCAGATCACACCTAGTGCATGATTCCTCCTCTAACCGCTCAGTTCACGACTAGTGCAGGATGTTACCGTCTCTATACATCTAGCATTATTTACTACGAGTTCCGGACCATATCAAGTCAAAACCTGATATCAATTCTCTGGGCGCTCCCGCTTATCCGGCCAGATTACGAGAATACGTTATTGATGACAGGAATTTCTACGTCATTTTTAGTATTATTATTAGTAGTAAAATGACCAAGACAGGCCCAAATACGAAGAAAAACCTACAAAAGCAGGAAAAAGCATCAAGACAGAGTCCAAGATGCAAAAAGACAAGAAAAAGCCCAAAAAGTGAAGAAAATCAGCATTCCATCGCAGCACGATGGCTCCCATCGTGCCACGATGGGAACTGCTTGTTGGCCAAGAAATCAGAAGCAATAAATCTGAAGAGAATCTGTCCATCGCAGCACGATGTGTGCTATCGCAGCACGATGGAGTAACTTGGCGTCCAAGCTGATGAAATGCACAGGATCAGTTATAAAACTGAACTAAATCTTCACATCGCAACACTAGAATACTATAAATAGAGCCTCCCATTAATTATTTTATTCATTCATAAATAGTAGAACACTCTCTACTATAAGGAGAGGTTCGGAGGAGCTCTATTGGGCATAGTTTTCTCCCCTTACGGCCAAACTAACTCAGCAAGATATGATTTCTTTAGGCTTTTGTATTTAGGTTATAATTTATTGTAATTTAAATATGTAGTCTTTATTATTTATGCCTTAGGTTGTGGTGGAGAAGATGAACTCCCCTATGAATATTTGGAGTCTGTGATTGAGTCTAAGTTATAATAAATGATATTCAGTAATTATGTTTGTTATTTACGTTCGTGCACTTTAATAACGTATTCTCGTAATCTGGCCGGAAGATGAACAAGTGTGATCTGAGCACTTAGAAGATGAACAGCCCGATACTAGGACCTAGAGGTTAATTGGTGAAGGTTATAATGCGTGTTTATAAACAACTCACTTAGTAATTAAGGTATGTGACACATCGAGGTTAGGCTCTCGTAGGTACCTTAGTTGTTAACGTAGGGAAACTTTAATAGACATAGTGTAATAGTAAGGTATTATTACAACAAGGATAATTCACCGCCGAACATAATCTAAATAACTATGTTACACCGGTCATGCCAAATATGAAGAAGGGAGGGAGTCCAACCACCATACCTAGCCTCTATATTTCTTGAATCTATTATTTATACACTCTGCAATTTATATTTCTGCAAAGCATTACGCTTATTTTATAAAAACCTTTTCAAAAACCAAAGCGAATGCAAACTATCACAAACTTAAATAACGCTAGTGAAGCTTCAGCACGATCCCTGTGGATACGAACTCATTCTAGACACCTAGAGTCTGAATTATTACTCGACGACAGACTGGTGCACTTGCCAGACCATAGTCAAGTTTTTTGCGCCGTTGCCGGGGATTGTGTTTACAAAGACTTACTAGATTTATTTAAGTTTGTCAAAAAATTTCAAAAATACAAAAAAATTAAAAAATCAAAAAATCTTGTTGATGATTGTGGATTTTGATCTGTGAAAGTTCTGGCTAAGGATAAGTCTTGGTATTTAAGCGATCCGTTGTGATCCACCTCACTTACCTGGGAATTTTCATAGTGACAAAGACACATGAGACAAACCAAAAATAGTTTCACAAAAAATATTTATCCAGTGCTACTGAGGTATTTGTGTAAAGTGCATGCAGACAGGTACTCAAGCGCTAAGGATTACAAGGGTTGGCAACAACAAAAAAATTAAAGACAGCATTCTCACAGGAAAACTCTCAAAATGATGAGAGATGGAGCAAATTGAGAAAGAGAAGCTACAACAAAAAGTCAATGGTCAGGAGGATCATTTGACTAAAGCTTCCACAGGATGCAAGAGAAGAAAAGGGCTGTTACAGGAATGGTTCGGAGACACGGGAACCATTGGAAAGATGACGAGAGAATAGAGAAAGGCCATTAAGGATGAACTACTACAATCAGGAGAATCAATCTGCGAAGTCACCTCAGGAGAACAACTTCTTCCTTGAAGAAAGCATCAAAAGAGAGACATGCACGAATCTATGTTTGAGGTGAAATCACTGCGTTCTATGAAACTGCACCGGTAAATAAGTCGCCAACCGGATAGTTGAGGATATGGTAAAACAGACCTGGTCCTGCCCAGATTGAGATCAAAAAGAATTTAAGGAAGATGGCCAGTGCTTCAAGCTGGAACAAAGGAGCACAAGAGGGAAATATGCGAACCTATCCTCTGTAATGGAGGAAATGCCTCAAGCTAATGAGAGGCTAAACAAGCGCTGCTTGGGAGGCAACCCAAGGATAAGTATTTAATTTCAGTATTTTCAATTCAGTATTTTCAATTCAGTAATTTCAATTCAGTTTTTCAATTCAATAAAGTATGCCAAGAATTCCGCATGTCATCTTCATCTATTTTAACCCCTTATTCAAACTTACAAAAAATTAAATAACTGTTTGCTGTTTATTATCTAGTGCATGATAAACTGTTATAGGTAAGATTGCGGCGAAGTAAGTTATAAATTCTGATGAGCCGAATTTCACGCCTTCATACAGAAACCAAAGGTGATTGCTCCGAAGTGCGAAGTTCGGGAGACAGAGAGACGAGTGATGAAGCTGGTGTCTGTGAGACAAGTGTTCAACTTTCAGATACCTAAGCCATGAGAGGATTTGAGCCAAATATTTCCAAACGGTATTACCACTTTCTTTCGTGTTAGTGTTTTCAACCTGATAGGTTGAGTATATTTTTAGGGTTGGCTTCATTTGTTAAAATAAGCCTTTGGACCAGATGTGGTGACTGATGTGCACACATGTGGTACCTGAACTGAATACCCTAAAAACGCGCTTTCATTATTTGCGTGTGATCTTTTGAAAAAGATTTGTTTTGAAACAAACACATCCACGCTAGCTTGCGCGCCAAGGAACGAGCTGAAAGATTGAAAAAAAGATTCAGAAAAGATTTAAGAAGGCCGGTTTGTTACTAGAAGATTCAAAAAGATTTAAAACAAACATATCTTTTGTTAAAAGATTGAGTTTGTTACTTGAAGAATACGATGGCCAGCTACCAGTTCTCGTTCTATATAAAGGAAGGCTGAAGACTTGTTTTATTCACTGAAATTAGAATTAATATTTCTAGTCTTTAGGATTTCAGTCTTTGTCCCTATTGTTTCTTGTTTCCATTGAGACTTGAACTTAGGGTTGTATTTAGCTCTTAAGTTTTTAAGCACAGAGCTGTTCCTTTTCTTGGTTCTAGTTTGAAACAAGATTTGGACTTTGAATCACTCAAAGCTTTGAAGCACAATTGGTTCTTTAGGTCAGGAGTGCATCTCCATCATTGAGTTTGTAAAAATCCTTGTGAGGAGCAAGGTCCTTGTGAGGAGCAAGGTAAAGTCCTTGTGAGGAGCAAGGCAGGTTAAAATCCTTGTGAGGAGCAAGGTCCTTGTGAGGAGCAAGATAGGATTGCTAGGAAGTGACTAGGGGTTGTCATATCTTGTGAGGAGCAAGGTAGAATTAGCACGGGTAGTGTCTAAGTGATAAGTTGTAAACTAGGGACTGTTTAGCTTTGAATTGGAACTATCATAGTGGATTCATTCCTGGATTGGTATCCCCCAGAGTAGGTTGCGAGTTGCGCTGAACTGGGTTAACAAACTCATTGTGTTATTTATCTTCTGCACTTTATTTACCTTGTTCATCAAGTCACTGTCATGTCTATGATGTTGGCACATTAGGCACCACATCGTACATCATAACCCTAACGTGCACCACATCACGCTGCACATCTGTGACTTGCTACCGGAATTTCATTTCGAATTACTATGAGAGTACCGTGCACTTGTTTATTTTCTAGAACTTGCTCTAATTCTCTGCTGACTAGTTGATTTGATATTATATGCATTGAGGCAATTGTTTGTTATAATCCAGAGCCTTTTTCAAGCCACCCTTATTATATTATTATCCTTTCCTAGCCAAATTTGAGCCGTAAAAAAATAAAAATTATCCCTTTTGTTTCGATGACAAACCACGATATAAGCCTATAGACCAGGAAAACAATGATTTACCCTCTTTGGAGTTAGGTAATAGTTCTCAAAAGTCTTGACAACAAAATAAGTTTGGGGTTGCTCATGGAACTAGCAACGTCTAAGTTTGGGGTGGGTATACGGAGAACTATCACTACAAAAAAGAAAAAAAAATAAATGAAAGAGAGACGAGAAAACATAAAAAAATTCCCTAAAAAAATAGTCTCTTCAAAAAAAATGATGAAAAAGCCAAAAGGCAAAAGAAAGAGCCAAAGGGCAAAAGAAAAGAGCCAAAGGGAAAAAACAGTGATAGAAAAGAACCACACAAAGACACATCCGGTTCTTATTTTTCGATACCAACACAAAAAGACACCCTAAGGAACAAAGGCTGCGTACATAAAAAGGAACAACAAAGTAGAACTTAACTCCAATGTTTAGCCTACTATTCCCAAAAATGTCATACCTTGACCTACTACAAGAAAATAAGTGTTTTGCGACATTTCATTTGCGACCCTTAGGTCAAAACTGTCGCAATGTCTCTTTTTTTAAAATTTTGCGACAGTGTATGGGACAGTTTTGGCCACCGTCGCAACTTTTGGATCTAAAACCAAATTTTAGTTAGCGCCAAGTGTGTGAACTCTCCCTCAGACAAACTCAAATCCCTCTTCAGTTTTTGTTATAAACCAAAAAAAAACCTCAAATCCCTAAATTCCTTTTCCAAATCTCTTGAATCTAATTGTCAAAAAAAAAAAAACTCTTGAATCAACAAACCAAGCTTCTCCTATATGATAAATGACTCTCCAAATCGTGTTCCCCTCATCGTTCCAATCCCTACAAATCCCTAAATCCCCTTCATCGTTCCCATCAACGAAGCTTAATCGTCTTTGTCGTTCTGTTTCTCTTCAAGTTTCATTATCTGTCATCATGTCTCCGACAACGAGGCTTCACTTTCATGACTCAGGTTCCCGCCGCACACCCGTCTGTCACGTCCATCTCCGCCGATACACCCTCCGCAGTTTATACGTTCAGGTTTGTTTTCCCTTCTTCCTTCTTCCTCCTTCCCTTTCATTGTTCTACTTAGTTTTCCATTGGGTTTGAGAATCACGGTTATGGATCTGAGGAATAACGTTTGGTGGTCAGAGGGATGTGAGTTGGGTTTGAGAATCGCGATTATGGGTATGAGGAATGGGTTTGAGAATCACAGAATCACTTGATGTTTATTAGAAACGCATCACATGTGTTTTTTATGGTTTTGAGAATTTAGGGTTTTTCATATACATGTATTATTATATTTGTATGTTTTCATTTTATTCATTTTTTTCTTTTATCTGTTATGTAGCTTTGGGTCCTCACTTTGATAATGAACCTTTAATTTGTTTTAGTTCCATTTGAGCTCTGATTTCTTTTATGTGTTAAGTAGGTAATAATGAAGTTTTGATTTGTTCCATTGATATATTTTTAAATGATGCCATAGAATGTTTTTCATCATTGAACCTTATATTTGGTTGTATTGTATTTGACTTATGTTGTGTTTCTTTGATTAGGTACATAGTGAAAAAAAGTAGCATTCTCGGTTCCATTAGTGTTAGTCACTTTCACTACTAGAAATAAGATATTTGGTTTGAATGAATGTTATTGATAATTGTTGCCATGATATTGTTCAGGATTAAGGAGAGCGTAGGCGAGGGTGTGACTCATCTGAAACCAGGGGACAAGGCCCTGCCAGTATTCACAGGGGAGTGTGGGGAATGTCCACATTGTAAGTCAGAGGAGAGTAACATGTGTGATCTTCTTAGGATCAACACAGACAGAGGTGTCATGATCAATGACAACAGTCTAGATTCTCTATTAAGGGACAGCCCGTACACCATTTTGTCGGTACTTCTACATTCAGCGAGTACACTGTGGTCCATGCTGGTTGTGTTGCAAAAATCAACCTGATGCACCACTTGACAAAGTTTGTATTCTCAGTTGTGGAATAGGCACAGGTATGAGCATGTTTAGATTGATTTATTTGAGTTTTTCTATTAGCATACATATTTGTGAGACTGTTTGGTAGAATTTATGAAACAACTTATGACATGTTTTTTGAGCTTATTTTTATAAGCTTTCTTAAATAGCTTATGAAAATAGTTTATATCTTACATAAAAATAATTTGACTTTATTTTATCTTTAGTGATAAAAATAGCTTATACATAAAGACTTATAGGACAGGGGTTTATAATTTAAACACTTAATTAAGTTGTTTATCCAAACATTTTAAAAGATCCCTATCTTAAAATATTAATATATAACTAGGTTGAGTTCATGCTTGTAGGTCTTGGTGCTACTGTCAATGTTGCAAAACCGAAACCCGGTTCATACGTTTCTATCTTTGGACTCAGAGTTGTTGGCCTTGCTGTATATTATTCTCATTCGCTTTAATACAAATTTCTGGTGCATCGCGAATCATTGGAGTTGATTTAGTTTCCAGCCGATTTGAATTAGGTACAATGCTCTTTTATTTCATCAAATGCTTTAAGATTGAGGTCAACATAAATTATATGACTAAATTTTTGTACTGTTCTTGTTCTCAGCTAAGAAGTTTGGGGTGATTGAGTTTGTGAACCCAAAAGATCATGACAAACCTGTACAACAGGTTAGTTTAGCTCAGCAATAATTCTTATTTATTTATTTATTACATTTCTGTTATCTCTAAACTTATTACATTGTCAACTTCCTTTGATTGAAATTTGAAACCTTATTGATATTTCCTTTCCATGATGCCGGTATCATCTGCTGTCCTTTGCTTTTAAGGTATATGTGCATCATTAAGATGCTAAGATTTAATTTGTAATGATACTAGGTATTAATTTTACAATTAAATTGATATTCTGTAACCCCTTTTTAACCTCTATGTGGTAGTAATTGAAGGTATATGTGGTAGTAATGATACTAGGTATATGTGGTAGTAATTGATATTCTTTAAGGTATTCATTTGCAATACTTGTTTGTTATTGTCTAATAGCCTCTCTATATGGTAGTAATTGAAGCTTTAGTCATATTTTTTGAACAAACTATTTTCATAAAAGGTACTGTGTAGTTTGATTACCAACAATTTTCTCCTTTAGGTGTTTGTTTACTGAAACATGATTATAGGTGGTTGATCAATATATGATTATTTGTTGATTTGTTGAATAAGTTCATTTTGAAGATTGTCAATGCTTTTTAGTTGAGTGCTAATGAGTACTTGGCATGTATGATAATAAGATTAGTAGATATATTTTAATTAGATATTAAATGCGTCATAGGGACTTTTTTAATATGCCATTGTGTTTAGGTCCTTGTTAGGAAGTTGAACCTTTCTATTATTAAAAATGGTGTTATTCACAAGGTGAGTTGGGTTAAGTATAGACAACATGTGCTTAATTGGAACCACAATGTCTTTGAAAACAAAAACTCATGATATAAAATTGTTCAATGAACAAAAACACACCAAGTGAAACATGGATTTTGCAGCCAGCATGACATATGATCCCATTCTCATGTAATAGAACTCTTCAAAGTTGACATCATAGTCGCTAGCTCTGCAATCTGCATAATCACCTGCTAAAATTTGAAGAAAATTACATTGTTAGAAGTTATCTATAGTAATACATAATAGTAACTAATTTATTACATCTATAGTAAGAGAAATCTTACACAAGTTGAATTCAAAATGCAAAAACAAAATACTCTATATTATATTCAATAAATATAAGAAGTAGCTTGCACTAACCTTAACTAGCAGGAGCTTAATTTCTGTGAAATCTATATTCAATTAATTTCTGTTAATTTCCCTTTGTTCCTCTTCTTTCTTTTAATTAACCTCACAAGTGTGATTTCAAGTGAAGAGTATATTGTGGTTTGCTGAAAATATGTTCAATAGCTGCTTCCATTAGATTTAGGAACTAAGTTCTGTCACTTCCCTTTGGTTTAGCACCTGGTTTTGCTTAAATGGTTTTTATTTCATTGTTGGGATACCCATATTGAGCTTCTAAATGGACAATGTTGGTCTTTTATTTCTCTTTTGTGCTTCCCATTATTACTCCTAGATTTAAGGGGCCACTTTAGTATCATTATTACTCCTAGTATGGTGTAATTAGTGTTGGTAGTGTTTTTTGGATATTGGTATGCAATTATATGTTAATGTTGCTGTCCACTTTTCCAATTTTGTTTCAGTTCAAGTCAAAAATGGTAGTGTTCATGAGAAGCTAAAATCGATTCTCTCAAAGACAACAGTTCACATGTTGATATCTTGAAGGAGCAAGTTGCATTCTTATTGCAAATGCAAAACACTAGGGAAAATTAGGTAAAAATTGTTTTTGACTGCTTTTGACTGAAAGATATCGAGTTGTGTTAAATGTGAGTGTGTGTATGATAGTAAGATCAGTAGATAAAATTTTAATTAGGTATTAAATGCATTATAGGAGCTTCCTAGCATGATATAGTTTAGGATTGCCTTATTTTTTTAATGTATTTATTCGATGTCATAATCACAAAACAAGACCAACCAGGGGCAACCACTTATGGGTTGGGAAGAATAAATTTAACAAGACTTTTATTCAGCTTAGTGCACTAAGGTTCTCTATTTCTAGAGTGAACCAATTATACAAAGACATAATTGAATTGTATATACTCTATGTATATATGCAGGACCAAACTAAATCTCAGTGCTAGTTCTACTTCATGGGTTGCAATGATTTTCCAGCACCCATTGTTTCGGAAGCAAATTCCAGTGGCTGGATTCGATAACACATTTAATGATTTAGTAACACAAGAATTAGATGAGCATTGAAATTAGATGATTTACTTATATTTTTTATTTTTTGGTAGAGCATTTTAAAGTATTCTAATTGATACTTATATTTATTTTAGGTAACTACATTAGAAGAGTCAATAAATGGAAGGCGTTCTAAGTCGAGAAAACACTGAGGATCATGAAGCAACATCAGTAGAGAATATTTAGATATTTTTGTGAACTTCTAATTTTGATGTAATTGTTTTGTATGTGTAGTCACTCTACTAATATAATTTTGAACTAGTTTAATTATTGTTTTAGTTAAGTTTTGATGTATGGATGTCACTATTGAATAAATTATATGAATGAGAATAAGTCATTTATATTTATATATTTGTGCATTTTAATTTTCTTACTTTGTAAAAAAAAAATAATTGTTATTTAATAAACCATCAAAATGCATAAAAAAGTGATTTAAATTAATATTTTTAAAAAAACCATGTTTGCGACGGTTTTGTAACTGTCGCAACAGCTGCTACTAATTCCATTGTTTTGCAAACAAACAGAGACGGTTTGAAACCGTTGCAACATCAATTGCGACAGTTGTAACGACGGTTTCCAAAACCGTTGCAAAGTGTTGTTGCGACACACAACGGTTCAAAAACCGTCGCAGATGTGCAATTGCAACGGTTCCAACTGTCGCAAACTGCAATTTTGACCGTCGCAAAGTGCTTATTTTCTTGTAAGCCACGTTATAACCCTGAAAAAACCTCCAATAATGCATGTATATTAAATTTTGACTAGTAATATTAAGCAAGGTTGTGAAATTCATATCATCTTTATTTATCTCTTATTTCTCTAACGATCTTGTCTGACAACATGTTACTTGAGGACAAGCAACAGTTTAAGTTTGAGGTTGTGATGACAGGAATTTCCACGTCATTTTTAGTATTATTATTAGTAGTAAAATGACCAAGACAGACCCAAATACGAAGAAAAACCTACAAAAACAAGAAAAAGCATCAAGACAGAGTCCAAGATGCAAAAAGACAAGAAAAAGCCCAAAAAGTGAAGAAAATCAGCATTCCATCGTAGCACGATGACTCCCATCGTGCCACGATGGGAACTGCTTGTTCGCCAAGAAATCAGAAGCAATAAATCTGAAGAGAATCTATCCATCGCAGCACGATGTGTGCTATCGCAGCACGATGGAGTAACTTGGCGCCCAAGCTGATGAAATGCACAGGATCAGTTATAAAACTGAACTAAATCTTCACATCGCAGCACGATGACCTCATCGTACTGCGATGCCTTGCTGAGGCCCATTACGAAAACTATAAATAGAGCCTCCCATTCATTGTTTTTTTCATTCAGAAATAGTAAAACACTCTCTACTATAAGGAGAGGTTCGGAGGAGCTCTATTGGGCATAGTTTTCTCCCCTTACGGGAAAACTAACTCAGCAAGGTATGATTTCTTTAGGCTTTTGTATTTAGGTTATAATTTATTGTAATTTAAATATGTAGTCTTTATTATTTATGCCTTAGGTTGTGGTGGAGAAGATGAACTCCCCTATGAATATTTGGAGTCTGTGGTTGAGTCTAAGTTATAATAAATGATATTTAGTAATTGTGTTTGTTATTTACTTTCGTGCACTTTAATAACGTATTCTCGTAATCTGGCCGGATAAGCGGGAGCGCCCATAGAATTGATATCAGGTTTTGACTTGATATGGTCCGGAACTCGTAGTAAATAATGCTAGGTGTATAGAGACGGTAACATCCTGAACTAGTCGTGAACTGAGCGGTTAGAGGAGGAATCATGCACTAGGTGTGATCTGAGCACTTAGAAGATGAACAGCCCGATACTAGGACCTAGAGGTTAATTGGTGAAGGTTATAATGCGTGTTTATAAAAAACTCACTTAGTAATTAAGGTATGTGACACATCGAGGTTAGGCTCTCGTAGGTACCTTAGTTGTTAACGTAGGGAAACTTTAATAGACATGGTGTAATAGTAAGGTATTACTACAACAAGGATAATTCACCACCGAACATAGTCTAAATAACTATGTTATACACCAGTCATGCCAAATATGAAGAAGGGAGGGAGTCCAACCACCATACATTGCCTCTATATTTCTTGAATCTATTATTTATACATTCTGCAATTAATATTTCTGCAAAGAATTACGCTTATTTTATAAAACCTTTTCAAAAACCAAAGCGAATGCAAACTATCACAAACTTAAATAACGCTAGTGAAGCTTCGGCACGATCCCTATGGATACGAACTCATTCTAGACACCTAGAGTGTGAATTATTACTCGATGACAGACTGGTGCACTTGCCAGACCGTAGTCAGTTATCAAGTGCACGAAAGTAAATAACAAACACAATTACTAAATATCATTTATTATAACTTAGACTCAACCACAGACTCCAAATATTCATAGGGGAGTTCATCTTCTCCAACACAACCTAAGGCATAATTATAAAGACTACATATTTAAATTACAAGAATTATAACCTAAATACAAAAGCCTAAAGAAACATACCTTGCTGAGTTAGTTTTCCCGTAAGGGGAGAAAACTATGCCCAATAGAGCTCCTCTGAACCTCTCCTTATCGTAGAGAGTGTTCTACTATTTCTGAATGAATAAAACAATGAAAGGGAGGCTCTATTTATAGTTTTTGTAATAGGTCTCAGCAAGGCATCGCACCACGATGAAGCCATCGTACTGCGATGTGAAGATTCAGTTCAATTTTATAACTGATCCTGTGCATTTCATCAGCTTGGGTGCCAAGTCAAGTCATCGTGCTGCGATGGCACACATCGTGTTGCGATGGACAGATTTTCTTCAGATTTATTTCTTCTGATTTCTTGGCGAACAAGCAGCTCCCATCGTGGCACGATGGGAGCCATCGTGCTGCGATGGAATGCTGATTTTCTTCACTTTTTGGGCTTTTTCTTGTCTTTTTGCATCTTGGACTCTGTCTTGATGCTTTTTCCTGCTTTTGTAGGTTTTCCTTCGTATTTGGGCCTGTCTTGGTCATTTTACTACTAATAATAATACTAAAAATACCGTAGAAATTCCTGTCATCACAACCCCAAACTTAAACTGTTGCTTGTCCTCAAGTAACATGCTGTCATACAAGATCGTTAGAGAAATAAGAGATAAATAAAGATGATAGGAATTTCACAACCTTGCTTATATTTCAGCAATGGTACCGCTGATTTCTTACCGCAGCGATCATGCTCAGTCCTGCTAGGCTCAGGAGACGTCAATAGTAGCAAATCGGACAAATGCCTGCAAGAGTCCATGTTCAACTTTTTCTCTCTCTCTCTCCCTCTTTCTCCCATTTGTTATTTTTGCTCATACTTGAAAGGTTAATCTCTCAATCATCGCACAACCTGCCATTTTACCATAGGCTTGCAAGAATTCTAAGCAACCAGTCAAAATTCAATATGCATTATTGGAGGTCTTTTCAGGGTTATAACGTGGCTTAGGTCAAGGTAGGATATTTTTGGGAATAGTAGGCTAAACATTGGAGTTAAGTTCTACTTTGTTGTTCCTTTTTGTGTACGCAACCTTTGTTCCTTAGGGTGCCTTTTTGTGTTGGTATCGGAGATTAAGAACCGGATGTGTCTTTGTGTGGTTCTTTCCTATCATTGTTTTTGCCCTTTGGCTCTTTCTTTTGTCCTTTGGCTCTTTCTTTTGCCTTTTGGCTCTTTCTTTTTCATTCATTTTTTTTAAGAGACTATTTTTTTTAGGGAATTTTTTGATGTTTTCCCGTCTCTTTTTCATTTATTTCTTTTTTGTAGTGATAGTTCTCCGTACACCCACCCCAAACTTAAACGTTTCTAGTTCCATGAGCAACCCCAAACTTATTTTGTTGCCAAGACTTGAGAACTATTACCTTAACTCCAAAGAGGGTAATTTCATTGTTTTTCTGGTCTATAGGCTTGTAACGTGGTTTGTCACCGAAACAAAAAGGGATAATTTACTTCTTTTACGACTCAAAATTGGCTAGCAAAGGATATAATATAATAAGGGTGGCTTGAAAAGGCTCTGGGTTATAACAAACAATTGCCTCAATGCATATAATATCAAATCAACTAGTCAGCAGAGAATTAGAGCAAGTTCTAGAAAATAAACAAGTGCACGGTACTCTCATAGTAATTCGAAAGAAAGTGGTAATACCGTTTGGAAATATTTGGCTCAAATCCTCACATGACTTAGGTATCTAAAAGTTGAACACTTGTATCACAGACACCAGCTTCATCACTCGTCTCTCTGTCTCCCGAACTTCGCACTTCGGAGCAATCACCTTTGGTTTCTGTATGAAGGCGTGAAATTCGGCTCATCAGAATTTATAACTCACTTCGCCGCAATCTTACCTATAACAGTTTATCATGCACTATGTAATAAACAGCAAACAGTTATTTAATTTTTTTGTAAGTTTGAGTAAGGGCTGTTTACAGATGAAGATGACATGCAGAATTCTAGGCATATTTATTGAATTGAAAAACTGAAATGAAAATACTGAATTGAAAATACTGAATTGAAAATACTGAAATTAAAAATACTCATCCTTGGGTTGCCTCCCAAGCAGCGCTTGTTTAGCCTCTCATTAGCTTGAGGCATTTCCTCCATTACAGAGGATAGGTTCGCATGTCTCTCTCATCTGTAGGAGCTTTCGCCTTAGCTCCTCCCTCCTTCTTGTTGCTTCTTTCATACTTCTCTGGGTTCTGTCTTTCTTTGAAGGTGGCAAAGCAGAGTCGTTCATCATCTTCTGAAGGTACTGTTTTCGTGATGGACTTTCCCTTGCTTCTTGGTGGATGTTCCTTCTTTTGTTCTTTTGGTGTATTGACCCAGTTGTTCTTCTTTCTTTCCTCTTTTCTCTCAGCAGCAGGCTTCTTCAGAGGTGGCGTATTAACCCTAAACTTAGATTTCCAGGCCACTTTTCGGTTTCTACCCCATGCTTTGACCCATATTGCTCGGATGTCTACTTCAATAGTTAGCCTCTTCAGTTTATCCGTGAGTTCCTCGGGTACCTCCTCTTCCTGAGCTGTATCTATCTCTAGCTGCGCGATTTTATTCTCCATCTCTTCTAGCTCTATATTTACATGTACCTCCTGAGTTGGAGTCGGTGGTGTAGCTTTTCTGTCCTTCCACTCGAGCATGAAGCACACTTCCCTCTCTGTTTTGGAAGTTTTGATAGTTCTTTCCTCCTCTCCACTGCTTAGAGTCAACTCAGCGAGCTCCACATTAATGAGTGCCCTGCTAGTTGCTAGGAATGGTCTTCCAAGAATGATCGGATGCTCTTCATCTTCCTGGATATCTAGGATCATGAAGTCTGCTGGAAATACCAGGTCTTCGACTTTCACCAAGACATCCTCGATTGTACCTGCTGAGTGAATTGTTGTTTGGTTAGCTAAAACGAGTTCTCGTTCTGTACCTGCAGTTATTGTTGTGATTTAACTTGTCTGCCAGAGATAATGGCATTACGTTAACACTTGAACCCACATCACATAATGCTCGAATTTCTGCTTCCTCAATCTGACAGAGTATGGTGACGCTTCCAGGATATGTCTTCTTGATTGGCAGTCGTGCTCGGCTTTCTCTATACTCTTGCAGTTCTCTCATGAACTCATCATAGGCTTCGTCTAATGTCATATCGAACAGCTTGTACCACTCTTCGTAGTCTTTAATCTGTTCTTCTCTTCGTTCGTGCTCTGATTTCATATCCTTTAGAACTTTGCATTCCTCCTTTGGATTGTCCACCGTGTTACCTGCAATATCTTTAGAAACATGAGTGCTTACCAGTTTTGAGAGTTGACCAATCTGGGTTTCAAGACTTTTTATCGTTGCCCCCTGGTTGTTTACTGTCGTCTGGATATTTTCAAATGTGTTTTGCTCATGCTAGTGTTAGCCCATATTTTCACTAAGTTAAAAATATGTTCTAAAGGCATGATTGAAAATAATAAATATAATTCCATTTAATTATTTTACTATTTTAAAAGTCATTAAAGAGGTTTGGTTTTCAGAGCCAATAAATTTAATGAATAATCATGCATGAACATATCATCAAATGTTCTATCTGGAGCATTAGTCTTAACGTTGTTTTCTTCAGGGTTCTTTCGACTTGGTCGAAATGTCTATAAGGTCGAAGCGCTCGCTGTGCAGAAGAAAAGTGTGGACTTAGCAAAATATTCAAGAGAAGCATTGCTATTTCGACTTCGATGGATACAACGGCTAAATCAAAGGATAAAGGAGAATTCAAATTCAAAATACGTGTCAAGACACGCGTCCTCTCTTTAGTTAACTTAAACGTTATTAGCAGTTAGGAATTTGTGTCTATAAATAGTTTAGTTCTGTGATCGAGCAAAGGGTCACAATCATTATACAAAAATCCTTACAAAACTCAAAGTACCCATGTCAACGCGAGAAACGAGTTCGAAAGGGAAAATGTATGCAATGTGTACCATTTACTTTTCTGTAAACATTTACCTTTGAATGCAAATTTACAGTTCTTTCCTTTTAATTCAAATTGTCTTTATTTCGACTTAATCTCCCTTTCTGTTTATTCCTTAGAATAAACATTCTTTATTGCAATTCAAGTTACATAAAAATCACATTTAAAACATAATAGCAATGATGAACACTAACTATTTTGGAAATATAAACGAAAAGCACTATGTCCCGAGATTTACTAGTTGATCTCTCTTGTAATAACTCAAACTAGCGTTGTTTACCAAATTTCACAGTAAACAAACTGTTAACACCAAAATTATAATATTCATGATATTGCTCAAGCATTGGTGTTATAATTGGAAAAGAAGAAAAAACTCCTTTTGACTAGCCATGTGATTATTCAAACTAAGATTTGTCGAAATCAGCCATATTAAGTGGAATTCGACTAGACTATTTTGTGACGCTCGACAAATTATATGCAACAGATTGATGGATGTCGAAGAATTCGAGTCGGTGCAATAGATAGTAGGGTGCTGTCGAAGGCTTCATTTTCAACAAGAAGGGACATATGATTCGAAGAAGTCATTAAAGAATAGTCATTCAAAGGGACATGTGTCAATCTTAGATTAAGAATGTTATTAAATAAGACATGTGTCAAAATGTTAGTGAAGTTATAGGTAGTTATTTACTACTTTTATTTTCGACCGTAGGATCTAGTGTTAGCCTTTCCTACAAGGTCTATATATATGTGTTTGTAACAAGAAATAAGAGTTGGATCCTATTTTCTAAAAACTCTAAATGCCCACGCCGCGTGTGCAAAAGGGTTGAAGAGTGCATAGAAATGGATTCCATCCACCATTTACATTCAAATGTCATTTAATCTTTCAAGTTCATTACTTGTCTTCCTTTTAAAGTTTCTGCACTTTATCCTTCAATTGCAATTTATATTCAGGTTCTTTAACATTTATTTGCAAATTTACTTTAACGCTTTTTTATTTTAATTCGATTCTTCGACTTCGTCGAAACAATGTCTTTTTAATGCATTTTAATGCAAATTAGACAATAATTGTTCAAGCAAAAGATGTTGAACATTCATACTTTTTCCGGAAATTAACACACAAATATGTTCCAGGATTTACTAGTTGATCCTTCTTGTAATAACTCTAACTAGCGCTTGTTTACGAAAAATCACTGTAAACAAATTGGCACGCCCAGTGGGACTGTGTGCTTTACGTTTAAATTTTCTTTTAAAAAGAACTTTTTAGTAGAAGTTAGTTTGTTCTGTATTCTAATTCGTTTCCAGAAAGTTTTGTATAGTGTATGCTTTTGAGAAACGGGAAGTCTCTCCCTGAAATGGTTAGACCACCACCCAGAAATACAAGACCAAATATGGAAAATCAACTGGAAACAATAATAACAGTGGTTCGAATCCATCAACCACTTCGATTGTCTCAGAGGCCATAACCTCTCCTGTAATCAGTGAGGCTGTGACCAATGTGATAGGGGCAACAGTATCTGCCCCAACATCTTCTGTAATAAATGCCACAATGGCAATACCATCATCCACAGTGGCGCCTTCGACAACCACAGAACCTATTTTGACTTTGGTTCATAACATTGAGAATAATTTCTCCCCAAACCGGTCAAATATTAATGGGGGTGGTGCAAGTTCGTCCACGTTTCATTTGCCTTTCTCCCAATTCATGGGTCAATGCACTAACAGGAATTACCAATATGGTATGCCTACTACTATGATGCAGGGCTTACAAACGGGTTAATCATGATATGGTTAATATGTTAGTAATCATGATATGGTTATGAGGCAACAAATGGATGATAGTAATCATGATATGGTTAATATGTTAACACAACAGATTGGTACAGTGTTTAATCCTTTAATTCAAAATACTAACCAAAGTTACCAAGTATTAGCCACACAGATGGGAAGAATTGCTGATTTCTTTGTGACTCCTCAAGTCCCTAATCAACAAGTTCCCCAAATTCAAAATGTAGTGCCTTTGCAAATTGCACAAACGCCAAACAATGCCATGGTGCCTGCACAGATTAACTTGGCTAATCCTGTAAACCAAGCCCAACAACCTGCACCAGTGGTCGAACCACAAGTGCAGCCTCAGGCACAGCCACAAGTTTTGCCCCAGGTCGAACCAAATCCTGGAATCGTCTTGGTAAATAGGAACCAAAATGCTGACGACGTAGTTAGGAACGTCCAAAATAATAATTTTGCTGGACAAAATAACATAGCAAATTTGGTCAAAACCATCCTGGCACAAAATGGTCTAAATGTAGGTATGCATATGCCTCATTTTGTCTCTGCCTTATCAGAATATGTGCTTCAAACAGAATTACCAAGGGGTTGGAAAATCCCAAAATTCACCAAATTTGCTGGTGATACTAGTGAATCAACTGTTGAACACATAGCAAGATATTTGACTGAGGCAGGGGATTTAGCGAACAATGAGAATTTAAGGATGAAATATTTTCCAAATTCTGTAACGAAAAATGTTTTCACATGGTTTACTACTCTTCCCCCACATTCAATTTTCAATTGGACTCAGTTGGAGAGAGTTTTCCATGAACAATTCTACATGGGACAATCTAAAATAAGTCTCAAAGAATTGGCAAGTGTTAGGCGCAAAACTCCTGAGTCTGTGGATGACTATTTAAATAGATTCCGTTTGCTTAAGGCTAGATGCTTTACTCATGTGCCTAAACATGAATTGGTCGAAATGGCTGCTGGTGGCCTAGATTATTCGATCAGAAAGAAATTAGATACTCAACATCTAATAGATATGGCCCAATTGGCTGATAGGGTTCGACAGGTCGAACGCTTGAAAGCATAAAAGGCTAGAAATTCTAAGTATCATAAGAAAGAGAAGGTTGCTTATGTCGAAACTCATGACAGTGACCAAGAGTAAGATATCTCTTATGAGGATGTTGAACAAGGGGAAATAGACTTGGCAGAATTAAAACCTGGTCCCCCTTATGTTTGCAAACTTTTGAAACCTTCAAATGGGAAAAATCCTGTTGAACCAAAAAATGATAAATATGTGTCAAAGACTTACACTTTTGACATAACAAAATGTGATGAGATTTTTGATTTATTGGTTACTGATGGCCAAATTGTGGTTCCTAAGGGTGTTAAAATACCCCCACTAGATATGAGAAAGAAAAGAGGTTATTGTAAATATCATAATTTTCTTGGACATAGAACCTCACAATGTGTACTTTTTAGGGATTTGGTCCAAAAGGCTTTGAATGAGGGAAGACTAAAGTTTGGTGAAAAGCCCAAGGCCATGAAGATTGATACTGAACCTTTGCAGAATGCTGACACTCTCTATGCTGAACCACAGGAAATCATGATGGTCGAAGCCATGGAGGTCACAGAAATGCAAACGGAGGAAATCTCTGAGAAGGAGTATTTCGAAAAAATGAAAGTAGTTTATCCTCGTGCTGAAGAGGATCTGATTGACTTTCTAAACAGGTGCAAACTGGAGAACAAAGGAGTTATGCTCTGTGCCCGTTGCAGTGCTGTTTGTGATAAGGAGGCTACTGAAGGCCTTAAAAGGTTTCAACCTGCGACAAATAAGCAGGGGGCAAACCCAAAGCAGTACCAAGATAAGGGAAAAGGAATTCTGACTCGACCAAACAACCCTGTCAAAACTGGTCGAAGCCCAACTTTTCGACCTCCTAGTTCGATTCCCCAGGGGCGCTGGATGCACCAAGGAATGGTGAGAATCAACAAAGGGGCATTGGAAGTTGGTGGCTCTAGTGGTACCAAACATAACTACTCAGAGGATGCTAACAAATATTCATATAAGAATAACTACAAAGGAAAGCATCCAATGACTAGGACACAATGGCGTAGGTTCCAACGCCAGAAAAAATTGGCTGCAGCAAACGCTCAACCAAGCCAATACAAAGAAGTGGCTAGAAGGCCAGCAAAAGAAAGAATCCTTCCCCCAATAGATGATAACAAAATGGAGGATGATGATCTGCTGGATTCTGAGCCAGATTTCGATGTCATATGTGTGGTTTCTATATTGCCATCAGAATATGACGTCCAATCTGAGGTAACTGAGCTCGAAACTGATTTCGACCAGTTAGAAATGGCTGATCCAAAGGCAATGTGCTATTATATCATGAATAATGGCTGTATCGAGGAGCAACAAGCTACATTCGAAAAGCCAGATTTAGGCATGAAAAACCATCTCAAACCTCTCTTCATCAGAGCGAAAGTTGAGGGAGTTGGGGTTAACAAAGTGCTAATTGACGGAGGTGCTGCTGTTAACTTGATGCCTCTGTCTATGTTGCCCAAAATTGGCAAATATGACTGTGGTTTGTCAGCCCATAACATTGTTTTGTCAAATTATGAAGGCAAGACAGGATACTCTAGGGGGGCAATTCAAGTAGATGTTGCTGTAGGCAGCATAGTTCGACCTACCTTGTTCTTGGTGGTTGAATCCAAAGCAAATTTCAACTTACTGTTAGGAAGTGAGTGGATCCATGGAGTGGGTGCTGTCCCATCTACCCTTCATCAGAAGTTAATACTTAGGAGAGAGGATGGTTGCGTCGAGAACATCGAAGCTGACCAAAGTTTCTATATGTCAGAGGTGGATACCATTTCAAAACAAACCTTTGACAAAAACTTGGCAAATATTTCGCCATGCTATGACAGGGAAAGCGCTTTCGAGCCTTCTGATAACGTTATACACTCTGTCAAACTCCACCCAACCCATGGTTTCATATGGGAAAGAGAGGAAATAGATGCTGCTTCCTCAGAAGATGGAGTTATACCACCAACTGGGTGGAATATCTACGAAGACTACTATGACTGAGTCCAATGCTTGGGCCAGGACTACGGCTTATATGGCCAAAACCAAACTAAATACGGCTTTGGAAGCCGATGTTCAACAAAATATGGTTGTAGAAGCCAAAGTCGAAAAGGATGGCGGTCCTGAGCCACAAATTCAAAGGCTTGATTGCATTTATGATGATGAGCCCTTGGGGTTCAAAAGAGATCCTTTAAATGAAACTCCAAAAATGCAAGCACAAGATCCTTTGGAATAAATAGACATTGGAAATGGCTCATTGAAAAGGCCAACTTATATTAGCGCTAACATCACTCCTAATCTAAAGGAAAAATTGGTGTTACTTCTTAAAGAATTTAGTGATTGTTTTGCTTGGGACTATAATGAAATGTCTGGACTGAATAGGGAAATGGTCGAATTAAGACTACCAATCAAGGCAGGAAAGAAACCAGTGAAACAATTGCCAAGGAGGTTTGCACCAGAAATTATGTCCAAGATCAAGGAAGAGATCGAAAGGCTGCTGAGGAGTAAATTCATCAGAACTGCCAGGTATGTTGAATGGTTAGCAAATATAGTTCCTGTTATTAAAAAGAATGGTACACTTAGGGTATGCATATATTTTAGGGACTTAAATAATGCTACACCTAAAGATGAGTATGCCATGCCTGTAGCAGAAATGTTAATAGATTCAGCGGCAGGCTTCGAATTTTTAAGCATGTTAGATGGTTATTCTGGTTATAACCAGATTTTCATTGCTGAAGAGGATGTATCTAAAACAACATTTAGATGCCCTGGTGCTTTAGGCACTTATGAATGGGTTGTTATGCCTTTTGGGTTAAAAAATGCTGGTGCAACTTATCAAAGGGCTATGAATTCTATGTTTCATGATTTTATAGATACATTCATGCAAGTCTATATTGATGATATCATCATTAAATCCTCTTCTGAAGATAGCCATTTGCAATATCTTAGGCAATCTTTTGAAAGAATGAGGAAACATGGATTAAAAATGAATCCATTAAAGTGTGCTTTTTGTGTGCATGCAGGAGATTTCCTTGGTTTTGTGGTGCATAAAAAAGGCATCGAGATAAACCAAAACAAGACAAATGCCATTTTAGAGACAAAGCCTCCTTCGACCAAGAAACAACTTCAGTCTCTGTTAGGAAAAATTAACTTTCTGAGAAGATTCATTTTGAATCTAAGTCGAAAAGCTCAAGCTTTCTCACCACTACTTCGACACAAGAAAGATGATCTATTCAAATGGAATGAAGAGCATCAAAAGGCTTTTGATGACATAAAGGATTATTTGATAAAGCCTCCAGTTTTAATGCCTCCTAGCAGGAATAAAGCTATGAAGTTGTACATTGCTGCGTCTGATAAGACAATAGGAAGCATGTTGGCTCAAGAAGATGATAATGGCATAGAAAATGCAGTTTATTATCTTAGTAGAGTTTTAAATGATGCAGAAACTAGATATACTGCCATAGAAAAACTTTGTCTTTGTTTGTATTTCTCTTGTACAAAACTTAAGCATTATATAAAGCCTGTTGATGTTTATGTCTATTCTCACTTTGATGTTATTAAGCATATGTTAACCAAACCTATGTTACATAGTAGGATTGGAAAATGGGCATTAGCATTAACTGAATATTCACTTACTTATAAGCCTTTAAGGGCTGTTAAAGGTCAAATTGTGGCTGATTTTATAGTTGATCATTCTTTGGTCGAAATGCCACAAGAATATGTTGATATAGAGCCTTGGATTCTCTATTTCGATGGATCAAAACATAAACATGGAACTGGGATTGGGATCTTAATAATTTCTCCTACTAAAGTTCCAACTAAGTTCAAGTATAAAATAAATGGACTTTGCTCTAATAATGAAGCTGAATATGAAGCCTTGATAACAGGTTTAGAAATATTAAAAGATTTGGGGGCAAAGGACATTAAAATAAGAGGTGATTCTGAACTAGTATTGAAACAACTAACACAAGAATATAAATGTGTTAAAGAACATTTGTTATGGCTAGCTCTTTACTAGACTATTTCGATCATGTAGATATTGAACATATACCTCGTTTAGAAAATCAAGAAGCAAATGATTTAGCCCAAATTGCTTCAGGATATAAGATGTCAAAAGAAAAGTTGACACAATTGATCGAAATCAAAGAAAAAATGGTCTTGCAAGAACCAATTTCTAAACAATTGTCAATGTCAAAACTTGTGGGGGAAGATACTATACCACAAGAGGAAATTGAAAATATCCATGATGAGTTTGAAATTTTTTCCATTGACAATCTCTTAGATGGTGATTGGAGAAAGCCTATCGTGGAATATCTTAGAAATCCAACAGGAAATGTGGATCGAAAAACAAAATACAGGGCTTTAAGCTATGTAATATTTGAAAATGATCTTTTCAAAAAGACTTCTGAAGGAATTTTGTTAAAATGCTTAAATGAAGCAGAAGCTTACATAGCAATCTCTGATGTTCATAGTGGCACGTGTGGTTCTCATCAAGCAGGACATAAAATAAAATGGTTGTTATTTCGACAAGGCTTATATTGGCCTTCTATGTTAAAAGATTGCATAGAGTATGCCAAGGGTTGCCAAGAATGCCAAAGACATTCAGGGATCCAGCATGTGCCCGCAAGGGAACTACACTCCATAATAAAACCATGGCCCTTTAGGGGTTGGGCTCTAGATTTGATTGGCGAAATTAAACCTGCTTCATCAAAAAATCAACGTTACATTTTAGTTGGAATAGATTATTTCACAAAATGGATTGAAGCAATTCCATTACCAAATGTTAATCAAGAGGCAGTGATTAATTTTATTCAAAATCATATAATCTATAGGTTTGGAATTCCTGAAACAATTACTACAGATCAAGGTTCTTTTTTTACTGGACGAAAGATGCAGGAATTTGCCCAAGAAATTGGCTTTAGATTACTAACTTCAACACCATACTATGCACAAGCTAATGGTCAAGTTGAAGCAGCCAATAAAATCATTATTAATTTGATAAGAAAACACATAGCCCAAAAACCAAGAAATTGGCATAAGACTTTAGATCAAGTTTTATGGGCTTGTAGAAATTCTCCTAAAGAATCAACTAACACTACTCCATTTCGACTAACTTACGGCCATGATGTTGTATTACCAGTCGAAATACATTTGCAGTCAGCAAGGGTGCAAAGACAAATGGAAATACCTTTGGACCATTATTGGCAGATGATGTCAGATGATTTAGTTGATTTAGATGAAGAAAGACTTAGTGCTTTAGAAGTATTAACAAAGCAAAAAGAAAGAATCTCTAAAGCTTACAATAAGAAAGTTAAGTCTAAATCTTTTAGTGTTGGAGAATTAGTTTGGACGGTGATTTTGCCTATGGACAAGAGAGATAGACTCTTAGGCAAGTGGTCCCCAAATTGGAAAGGACCATTTAAAATTGTTCAAGTTTATTCAAATGGTGCTTATGAAATTGAGGAGTTAACTCCTGAAAAACGTACTTTGGGTATAAATGGAAAGTATTTGAAAAAATATAAACCTGTTTTACTCGAAGTAAAAATAAGCGCAGAATAGTACTTAAAGATAAAAGCGAAATGGCAATTGCAAATTAAAAGTTGCCACAATGGGACTTTGTTCAAAATTACAAATAAAATCCAAACAAGATTGAATACCAAAAATTGTTCGAAAGGGCAAAGAAAATAAGAATACAAAAATTATAAGTCCTTAGTGCAATCAGCATAAATCCGCTTCAAAGTTGCAAGTTCTTTCTCGACCACAAGATTGGAACTCTCCAGAGACTTGATTTCTTCAGCAACCACCTCTGCTGCACTGAAAGCTTGAATTCCTTCCCTGCCCTGCGCATCAATCAACTCTTGAGTCGAGGCTTTTGCTTCTTTTTCTATTCGAGCCTTTTCGACTTCCTCTTCAATGATTTTGCGCCTATACCCTACTATCTGATTTTCCAGGAGTTCAATTTGTTGCTTATAAAAAGCAATATTCTTGTTGCAGTTCTCAACTCTTGGATTGCTCTCGTCAGCTTGGGAGGACAGCCTATCGACTTCTGCTTGTGCCTTTTGTGCCCTCTCATAAAACATGGCATGAGCCTGTTGTTGAGTAGCCAGCCTTGTATCATTATCATTCCTTTTCTGCACAGCTTTGGCAAACTGGTCAATGATCGAACCAAGTTGAATGACTTTGCCCAAAGTTGTTTCATCAGTCAAAGGATTGTGCAATTTCTTCAAAAAGGCCAAATGACTGTAGGCACAAGCAGGATTCTCTTCGAGCTGCTTTAACACATCCCGCTGCATGAAGTTAGTAGTAAGTCTCAAGAGCAATGAATCTTGACGCACCTGTGAATTTATATCAGCATTCGAGGGAGCAGAATCACTGGTGGTGCGCTTACTGGAGGTGGCAGTTTGGCTCTGTTTCTTAGAAAGTAGTAGTCGAAGAGTTCCTGCAGGGTCAGACTTGTGCATATTAGCAAACTCCTCTTCTTGCACTCCAAGACTTGCAGAGAGCCTTGAGGTCGAAGAAACTGACGCTAAATCTGGACCACCAGCCTCAGCTTCAGGCATGCCTTCAGAATCATGCTGAGATTCTTGGGTCGAACTGGCTTGTCCAGATTTGGAGGAAGTACTGGGGATAGTGTAGTTGATGCTTGAACTGGTTGGCAAAACCTTAGTACTATCACCATCAGTACCCACGTTAGGACCTTCTCCTTCTTTTGGTCCTTCATTGGAGTTTCCAGATTCGAACTTTTCATCATCAGCTTTATCTTTGTTTGGTGCCTCCTGGGGATTTTGCTGGTTGTGTTCTTGGGGAGTATCCTCTTTCGATTCGTCCTACAAATACAAAAGAAAGGTCAATTAAAACAAAGAGAGAATTCGAAGAGAAAATGGAGTTAAAAAAGAAAATGAAATTTACCTCTTTGTCTTTGACCTCAGGGTCATTAAGGGAATCATTCTGCTCAACATTGGGGGCATCTTGCATAAGAATTGTGCCATCCTTCTGCACACTATCTTGCTTCCCCTTGTTTGCAGCATTTTGGTCTTCGACCAATGGTTCTGGTTGTGGCAATGGATCTCCTTTGGGCCCAGAATTACCATCTCCTTTAGCGTTTGTAGTTTGGTCCTTTTCGACCAATACTTCCTTCTCTTGCGCAGGAGTTTCCGTGGGTTTAAGAGTCTCGCCACTGTCACTGGAGGTATGAATCTTTAGTGCCTTATGCACTTTAGTTTTCTTAATGGCTGACTTCTCCCTCACAGTGACTTCAGGTATTTTCTCTTCATTTTTCTTTTTCTTTCTTCTTTCATCTTTCTCCCCTTGATCCTTCGATGGGGCTTCTTGAGCTTTAGACTATGGCTTCTTCTTCTTCTTTTCAATCAGGATTTCCCGGTCCTCAGTGGACGCTGGTTCCTCCTTCTTCTTCTTCTTGGCAGCTGGGATTTCCCGGTCCTCAATGGACTCTGGTTCCTCCTTTTCCTTCTCTGGTTCTTCATTAATGGTATTTCCCCTTTCACCTCCATGTGAAGTAGAAACAGCAGCCTGTTTCCTTTTTCTTACAAAGGGGATTTCCTTTTCTTCTTCATCATCCTAAAAAGTAAAGAAAATGAAGGATAAGTAATTTGGATTCACAAGTTTGAATAAAAGGTGTGTGTCAGGGCATAATACTTATTTCTGTATCCAGCTCAATGGTCTGCCTCGATCTCTTTGAAGCAGTAGATGCAGTATCAGCGCCTGTATTTCTTTTCTGGCTCTGAAAGTAAAATAACAAGTTAAATTCGATTGTTGATAATAAGGGTCGAAAAGGAATTTGATGTGGAAATGATCTACCTTAGGTTTTGAGGTTTCAACCTCAGATTTGATCTTTATCCCTGTGGGCTTCTTCACTTCAGTCGAAGTCTTAGAAGATCCAACATCCTTTTTTATGGATTTGCCTGAAAATAATACAAAATGAAAATCAAGTGGTTATCTCACTGTCAAAAATACAAACTATAGTGTTAATCTAAAGAAATAAAAGCTAAATTTTTCTTTTACCTCAACCTGAGACAGTAGCCTTCTTTGTAAGAGATGGCATAATGAAACCATTATCCACCATACCCAACACATGCTCCGCATTGCCAATCGAAAAGCGTGAGTAATATTCATTCCACCAAGCGCTGAAGCCATCAGTACAATAGAATGAGGGTTTAAACTCAAATGGTTTGAATGTGTACTCATAGTTCTCGATCATCCTCATGTACTTTTTGTAAGTCTTCTCAGTGATCCCTGTGCCCAGTACCATTCGATCTGGCGTTTTAAAAAAGCTCTTGGGTCTAATTTGAGACATGCCAAATTGCCTAGCAACGCAATTAGGCTGGTACCCCACCAAGCCAAACTGGTGCGACTTATCCCCAATCCTGCAGGATAGCACAGTTTGTTCTAGGTAAGCTCTCCATACTTCATTAACTTCTTCCTCATTATCAGGATCAAATGCAGGAAAGTCTTCGAGGAACCATGCAGCGCCATATTTACGCTCAACAAAAGGAGCATGGCGTGGTAAGAATTTATCAAAGGTCAAGAACATTTTCATGTGCCTCATGAAAAGTCTCCTGGTGTCTTGATCTAGTGAACGAGGGGCTAACCTTACTAACCTCTGCCCTTCGACCTCTCTTTCATCTACCTCTTTCTGATAGTCAGAAGGGACTATCAATCCAAGCTCAGTTTCAAAAGTGGCATTCAACCACAATTGCAATAGCGACATTGGCCCAGCAATCCCAACAGTGGATCCATCCTTCGATGCTTTAATAGCATCACTTGAATTTCCCATGGCTTCATAAAGGGTTGCCAGCAACAAGCGCCCTAAACTAAAGATTATGCCCTCATGAATCTGTTGAGCCATCGAAATGAACATCCTTGCAACCTGAAGGGACTTCGAGCAAAAGACAAAATGGGATAACCATAGTGTCAAGAAGGCCACATGTTCCTCATGTGATACCTCTTCTCCTTCTTTACCCATATTCTCAGCAATATACTTGGAGAAGGTATTCTCTTTATAGTTAAGTTCGACCTTATCTCCAGTTTTAGTTGGATCGAAGTGATCACCAGTAGGCCTAAGGCCTGTGATAGCAGCAAAATCCAAGAGGGTGGGAGTTAACATTCCACACTTAAATTGGAAAGTGTTAGTGGATTTTTCATAAAAATGAAGGGCTGCTACAAGAAGTTCAGGCTTGTATTTGGGACCGGTTCGACTAAATTGAATCAAAGGGTAAATCCCATAGTTCTCCCAGAAACCCTTAAAATCTTTTTCTACCCTCTCCAACCAAGGGATGTAATCCTTATGTGCAGTATAAGGGGCAACTCGAAATACTTTAAGGGGATTCTTAAGATACCCAAAATTATAAGGCTCTACTTCGAATATCCTAGGCCCACAGGTTACATACTTAGGGAAGAGACCATTTACCTCGTTCGATAGAATTTCTGTGCGTGGTGGATAAGGGCCATAGAAAGCGTAAGTCTCCTTCTTCAATGAGAAAGGGAACATCAACTGAGTAGTCCAGATCTTTCTTTCAGGTTCACTCCCAACTGGTTCAGGGATAACTTCTTCACCATTCTCTAAGACCAGCAAATCTTTCCACTTCCCAGCAGATGGTATGTCAAAATCTTGATTCGAAGCCATTGATGAACTTAAAAGGGTTTAAAAAGTGATTTCTGGGTAAAACCTAGGGAAAGGTTGAGTTTTTCTGGGTAAATCAGTGAAGGATCAAAGCGCGATCACTGTAAGAATCGTTTAAACGGTTCGGAATCACTGATTTCTTGAGGGTTAAAGGGTAATGTTGCAGAAAATCAAAACTGTTGTTTTTCGCAAAAGAAGCTCAGAGAATGGAAGTTGGTAAAAAGTGTTTCTTTGTTTTCCACTGCTATTTATAGGGAAACGTGTCCAGGTTTAAAAAATAAATCAAAAGAAATTCAATCAGTTTCTTTTCAACTTCTATGAGCGCCACGTCATCCACTATGCCTAAAATCTAGGAGAAATGATGGATTGTGGGGATCAAGGTGACAGTTATTACTATGCATTACGCCAGCGCCGTCATTGTTAAGAGTGTCAAGCACGTGGGATTAAAATGCCTTTTTCTATTCTCGTTCGAACTACTCGATCGAAACAGGCATTTTGGGGGCAATTTGTTAGCCCCTATTTTCACTAAGTTAAAAATATGTTCTAAAGGCATGATTGAAAATAATAAATATAATTCCATTTAATTATTTTACTATTTTAAAAGTCATTAAAGAGGTTTGGTTTTCAGAGCCAATAAATTTAATGAATAATCATGCATGAACATATCATCAAATGTTCTATCTGGAGCATTAGTCTTAACGTTGTTTTCTTCAGGGTTCTTTCGACTTGGTCGAAATGTCTATAAGGTCGAAGCGCTCGCTTTGCAGAAGAAAAGTGTGGACTTAGCAAAATATTCAAGAGAAGCATTGCTATTTCGACTTCGATGGATACAACGGCTAAATCATAGGATAAAGGAGAATTCAAATTCAAAATATGTGTCAAGACACGCGTCCACTCTTTAGTTAACTTAAACGTTATTAGCAGTTAGGAATTTGTGTCTATAAATAGTTTAGTTCTGTGATCGAGCCAAGGGTCACAATCATTATACAAAAATCCTTACAAAACTCAAAGTACCCATGTCAATGCGAGAAACGAGTTCGAAAGGGAAAATGTATGCAATGTGTACCATTTACTTTTTTGTAAACATTTACATTTGAATGCAAATTTACAGTTCTTTCCTTTTAATTCAAATTGTCTTTATTTCGACTTAATCTCCATTTCTGTTTATTCCTTAGAATGAACATTCTTTATTGCAATTCAAGTTACATAAAAATCACATTTAAAACATAAGAACAATGATGAACACTAACTATTTTGGAAATATAAACGAAAAGCACTATGTCCCGAGATTTACTAGTTGATCTCTCTTGTAATAACTCAAACTAGCGTTGTTTACCAAATTTCACAGTAAACAGCTAGCAAACTTATTGAGTAACTCTTCCAATGGAGATGGCTTTCTTGGTTGAGGTGCAGTTTGAGCCTGGTTCCCTGTCTGGTCCCATCGTAAATTTGGGTGTTTGCTCCAACCTGGGTTGTAGTTGTTCCCTATGTAATTTACCTGCTCCTCGCTTCCTCCTAGTAAACATTGCCCATTAGGGTGATCTTCTAGGCAGAAGTCGCAAACTCCCTTCACCTGTTTAACACTAGCTTCCTTCACAGCTTTCTCCTTATCAGCAAGTTGCCTCCTTAGTAACTCGATCTCTACTTTGTAGGCAATCTCCTGGTCCACCTTAAGAATTCCAGGAGTCTTTTCAGCTCTATCATGGCTCATGTTGTATTCATTCTGGCACATCTGCTCAACCAGATCCTTAGTCTCTGCATAGGTCTTTACTTTGATGGACCCACCAGCTGATGCATCTAGTATCATCCGATGTTGCATTTTCATACCAGCAGTGAATAGTTGCATCTGCTCCATAGCACTAATGTTGTGGTTAGGGCACCTTCTCATAAGCAGCTTGAAACGTTCATAAGCCTCGCACAGCGTTTCAGATTCATGCTGTTTGAAACTTAGAATCTCATACTTCCTTTTCTGGAATAATGTGTGTGTGAAGAATCTTTCCAGGAACTTGTCTTCAAGCTCCTTCCATGTTGCAATCGTTCCCCTTGGCAAGCATTGAAGCCAATCTTTAGCTGGACCTATAAGAGAAAAAGCAAACAAACGGAGCTTCTTCTGGTCATCAGTAACACTTTCCGGCACCTTCTGGATCTGACATGTCTCTGAAAACTTTGCAAGACGATCCCAAGGATCATTGTTGGCACGTCCATCGAACTGGTTCTCCCGCAAACCTGTAAGAACGTTACCCTTAATATCAAAGTTAGCTGGATTCGCCGGCTGGAATCCCAGTGAGATCTGATCTGTGTCAGTCCTCTTGCTGTAGTCTCCCATTGTAATTCTTTGCTCGTCCCTGTTGGGAAATTAAACCGTTTAACAGAGATATAAACGCAGCGGAATTTTAAAATTTTAATTTCTCATCAATGGATCCTTGCGAATGAACATGATCAGGGTTTAGATTATTACCTTTGAAGAACAAATCCTTTGCTTCTGATTCGATCACAAGTACCGCACAATCGCAGCACCTCTAGCCGGTCCACACGAACAGCTTCCTTCAACTTTCAGTGCTAGCTGCTACAAGATGAAGGCTGAGGGAATTAGCTTAGGATTTCAGAGAACTTTTCTTTCTCCAAAATTTAGAGTGTCTAGTAAGAGTGTCCAACTCAACTCTACAAGATTCTATTTATAAAGTTTCTTGTGTGGTCTTCAAGTCAAATGTTTATTGGTCTTCACAAGCCCAATAACCATTTGTTACTAATCGCACCCCAACCAAATAAGTCTTACTTATTTTCTCCCTTCTTGACTGTCCTTATGTGTGTGACCCTGTAGGTTCTTATGACGTTGGCAATAATATTAATCTTAATATTATAAACAGTGAGCGGTATCTAGCAACACATCACTGCTACCCAAGTCACAAGAATGTCACGTGATCTGACTAACCTTTCCGTGATAAATATCTTGTGTATAATTACCCTTTTACCCTTATGTCTATATTGAACACAAGGCATAGTACGTCACCCTTGTTAAGTTCAATATTGGGCCCTTAGACATATCTCCTGTTATGTAGGAGGGGTAAATTCCATCTAGGTCACTCATGTACCTCAGCATGCTTTGTGAAACACCCATCAACTGTCTTTATGATCATCCTATTACGGACAACGTTTGATCAGCAATAAAGTACTTGACTCCACATCTAGGGTCCATAGTGGTTTTCAGGTCGAAGGGTGGAATACACCACTTATCACTATGAGAATATCTTATGACATTTCATAACATACTATGTAGTATTCTCATGGTGGGTCAATCTGATATAAATGTTACCCCTAACATTCATATCTATGTGAAGACTTGATAACTACTTATCTATGATCCGTGAGATGTGATCATCAGTCTACCAACATAATAGTCTCTATGCTTTAATGTTATCCCAATTCACAATAGAGCTTGACTACGGATAATTTAAGAATAGTGTTCTCACGTTAATGGATTCTCATGATTAAGTCATACTTAACGTTCCATTTAACGAACTAACTATTCTAGGGACTCTATTATTTTAACACATAAACATAATAAAGAAAAAGCCTTTATTTAATAAATAAATTATTCAATAAAAGTTCCCAACAATTATAAATAATTGGCCTCTAGGGCTTACACCAACAATCTCCCACTAGCACTAGAGCCAATCAAGTATACTCTTAATACCTATAGACTTAGTGTGCCCATCACGCATCAACTGCGCAAGAGGTTTTGTTAGTGGATAAAGAACTATTTCCTATGTTGGTATCTTACGTATCTTCCAACGTTCTATATCGATCTTTATCGAAATAGATAAGTGTCTAAGTATATTCATGAATCGTCGGTGAGATCTATTCTCAAGTGTTCTTGCAAGATTAAACCATTACCACCACTAATGTGATTAATGTGACTTGCAATACCGGGAACATAGCCTTAGCTCAATCATGAGCCAAACGATCCAATCTTAAATACTCAACCTATGTAACTGAAACAAACATATTACGAAGCTTATCTTATAGCTTTCAATGCTTATATTCAGGCATGATATACAATACATTGGTATGGTAACTTCCATCATTATAACTTCCTTACAATGTTCCTTCCCATACCCATCTATTTCAAGAAATAGGCCTTAGTTCCTTTAAGGTCCTTAGGGATATTCTTGGAGGCAAGTTAGTGTCAAACACTAATTTCAATTTTGGTACTCATTGATTGTGTTACAATCATATGGTGTGTCTGATTCAGTACATATTATTAATCCTATATGCCAAAGCATATGGATTCCTTCCACGTGCCCCATTCTCATCTAATGAGATATGATATTGTCCTTTAGACAAAATCATTCATTTGACACATGAAATAATTTCACATATTTAAGTGTCATGAACACTTTGACAATATATGTACATAGGCTATTCCTAACTCTTTAGGAATCCTTGCCTAAATGCATAGGCTATTCCTAACTCTTTAGGAAATCTTGCCTAAGTATTTCATCAAGAGTTACTTTCTTAGTCATGTCTCACATGTATAAGAAAAATGTTTTGATGATTTAATATGTCATCCACATATGATATCAGATTTAATATTATCACTCCCACTAAAACTTTGTATGCACAAGATTTATATTTGTCCTTCATTAATTTGTTTTCATAAAACTTCATAAAAGGAACAAATAATAATTTAAATTTCCGAGAACTCTATCTAATCAAAATTAGATAGTTACAAGTTATATACCTTTCTAGCATCCTTTGGATCAACAAAACCCTTATGTATATGTCTAGTACATATATATGAGGTCATTCCAATTAAGGAATGCAACTTTGTTATCCATCTACCAAAACATGTAGTTCAACATTTAGTAAAAACAATTAAACAGATTTTAAGCTCTATGATTATATCTAGTGTTTCATCATAATTTTCATTATGATTTTGCGTGAAACCTTTAATGATCAATCAAATATTAAAAGGTATTCTTAATACCATCCATATTAGTGTTCAACAAGAATACTTACTTTCATCGTATGAGTCTTACTCATCTTGATGACATAACCATTATCTACATAAGGTCAGTGTATATGGATTCTGCATAAGATTTCATGGCATTTAGCCACTTTTCAGAATTTAGACCGTCTTACGACCTTTTAGAAAGTCAAAGACTCATCTTCCATGAGAATCATATCACATTGCCGAGTCATGATAAAACCATACCTTTTTAGCCATATGTGATATGTTAGACTTATCTTGGATTTGTGCAACTTTAAAACGATGGTTCTTCAACAACCTTGAGGAACCGGTTTGCGTTTCCTTTTAAATAAATATGTTTTGTGGTACTTGAATTTATTCAAGTTCTATATCACTCCCACTGTCTCTTTTAGAGACACACTCCCACTAGAGGAATGTTTCAAACCTAGCAACAAAACAACTTTTGTCCTTAAGAGTGATATAGGAACAATATCCCTTTCTTTACGATACTACCACTTATTTATTCATTCATTTGGAATTAAATTTATCTAATAAATTTTAATCCAAAATTCGCATAAAGACAAACTTGGTGCTCTTGCCTCCATATCGTATATAGTGTCTTTATGATCATTTTAAAAGGGGAAACTAATTGTGGGTGAAGATTAACTATAAGTAAAGAGATTTTTAGAAAGAGTCAATATATAATTAAACTATCTTTAAATGATATCATGTCAAACATGATGTGATAAAATAGTCATTATATTCATTAACTAATATGACTTATTCATATGACTTCGTCTAGTTATTATTTACTTTACTGTTGGATTTCTTTGACAGATTCAAAGATTTCTAATTTGTGTCACACACATATCAACATCTAATGATTTTAATCATCAATGTTAATGAAGTAAAATAAACTCAATACACCAAATATGTTTAGTGGTCGACATACATCTCATGTATATTGTTCAAATAGGTCATGTGACATTTTATTGACACATCGAATATTTGTACTAAACAACAATTCTCTTGATATATTTATTTAAGGTCCAAATCTTATTTGGCTCTTATCACAACTATTATAGATAACCCTATCAAGATCATGGAACCCTAGTCCATTACTTGACTTGGAGTAATAGTATAGAAGACTTTGCTTAAATGATAGGACTATTACCTGTCTTATCATTCAAAGCTACAATTCATATCTTGTCAATACAAGATATACAATTACTACTTCTATTACTAGATGGAATTCAACAACAATTATTGTGTTCCATTTCAAACTCGATTTTAAGTCATTGCATAAGCTCTCATTGTCAATGAAACATTTTTCATTCTAGATATGTGTTGACTTAAAATTATAGTCAATGTTCTAATTCTTTAAGCATCTCTATTTTCAAAAATTGAGATTCAACATCTTGTATCATATACTTTTGATGTAGAAATAGAAATTTTGACTTTCTATAACAATATGTACAATATTGAAGTTTCACTTCATTCTTTTAGTTTGACTCTTCTAAGAATTATTTACGTCATTCGTGTACCAATTCAGAAACTCTTTTCTGAAATTCTTGTCCTTCATAAGGACAATATAACTTGTATTGTATAAAGTTTTAATTACAAAGATATGTAAGATATTTGTATAATTTTAATAAGGACTTTTATTAAAAAGCTTCCACTATTTTATTCAAAACAAATGACCCTCGACATTTGATTCGGAAAACCCCGTTGGAAGGTTTTCTAGTGGGAATGAGATCCATATTTTACTTTGTTTTAAGTCAGCGTTGGGCTGATTACACAAAACATAGTTATTTAGGTAGGAAACCGTTTCCAATTGTATCTCATACAACTCTCATATCCTTTCCGTTGGGTAAATAACACTTATTGCAATCCATCATATGGAATAACCCAACATATGCTTCTAAAGTTATATAATCATATTATATTTTCTTTAGTTAAGTTAGACCCAATAAATAGCAATCGGATAAACTAGTTATCTCACCGCAACTTATCAATATTGACAATGCACTTTACGTTGGCAAAACCTACATTAATCGATATTGATCTTGAAGGGTGCTATTCTTTGGAAAGCATAAAACTTAATATTCTTTTGAGGGTTTTATTAATTTATTAGATCTCACCTCACCACGGCTTACATACAATAACGTCACTCCAATCATATAATCATGCATAACAATTAAACAAAATAAAGTGACATGATTATGGTCCCTAACGCTATGACTCTCTCAAGCCAATGAGAGAATCTAAACTAACCCTGGGAACGATCATGCTTCTCCAAGCTTGACTTCCATGGTTGCTCTAACGTCACCTGTCCTATTGTCTCCTTTTATTCTAATTACATTAGATAAATAAGAAACTCGTTTTACATACGAGGGAGTGGATGAGAAGAGAATGTACATATAGAATTCAAGAGAGAGGCATGGCACGCAGGTCGTATTTCAAAATCCCAACATGAAATAAAAGACTAAAGCCATAATCACTCACAACAAAATAATAACAAACATACTTTAATTATTATTATTAGTACTTCTTAATTAAATAAATAAAATTAAAACTTGGCATTATCGGATTTCAAGTAAATTAAAAGGTTAGCAAATCAAATATTTGCTAAAATAATATCTTTTAAAACAATTTTAAAGATAATCTCGATCTTTTAATTTAAAAGGAAATCTGGTCCATATTTTGGCTTTATTATTTCCAAAACAAATAAAGCTAAAATTATGCAAATCTTTTATATAAATTCAAAAGATCATATCTGATATTGAAACTATTTCAAATCATAATCTTTTAAATTTAAAGTTAGTTAATGCAATAATAAAACAAATAAATCTATTTAATAATATTTATTTGTTTCCCTTTTGAAACAATTTTCAAAACAACGGTAATTCTCAATGAACAATTCACTTAGAATTTAACACCCTATTTTGCATCAACACTTGATTCATTCCAAATAACGCTAACCGTCACTTTCAAACCCTAATTATAATAATGGCACAACACTTGCGCCATTATGATTTCTTAATGATCATACCAAATCAAGTACTCTGATTTTTATTCTACATGATTATCGAATATTTTAAAACTTCACCAGATTCGGTTTCGAAGCGCTTCACCAGATACGGTTCCGAAGCACTTCACCAGATACGGTTCCGAAGTTTCAAATATCAATTATCAAATAAACAAATATCATCTGACTTAATTATTTTATGATCAAAATCAGTAATTTATTTTAAAGTTGTTGCGATGCCGATTTTAATTTATTTTATTATTTAATCGATTCCAATATGTTTAAACAATTTAAACATAAACGAATTGATTAAACAGAAATTGTTTTCAATCTGTTTAAACGATTTAAACAGAAACGCGATTAAACAATTTCATAATATGTTTAAACAATTTAAACAGAAACGCCATTAGACAATTTAATCAGAATCGGCGATTTAAGCAGCAGTTTAAACAATTTAAACAGAAACGCGATTAAACAATTTAATCAGAATCGACGATTTAAACAGAAACATGTTTAAACAATTTAAACAAAACATTTTACAATATGTTTAAACGATTTAAACAAACGCAGTAAACAACGAATCTCATTCATGGTTTCACAAGTGGCTCTGATACCACTGTTGGGAAATTAAACCGTTTAACAGAGATATAAATGCAGCGGAATTTTAAAATTTTAATTTCCCATCAATGGATCCTTGCGAATGATATTACCTTTGAAGAACAAATCCTTTGCTTCTGATTCGATAATCGCAGCACCTCTAGCCGGTCCACACGAACAGCTTCCTTCAACTTTCAGTGCTAGCTGCTACAAGATGAAGGCTCAGGGAATTAGCTTTGGATTTCAGAGAACTTTTCTTTCTACAAAATTTAGAGTGTCTAGTAAGAGTGTCCAACTCAACTCTACAAGATTCTATTTATAAAGTTTCTTGTGTGGTCTTCAAGTCAAATGTTTATTGGTCTTCACAAGCCCAATAACCATTTGTTACTAATCGCACCCCAACCAAATAAGTCTTACTTATTTTCTCCCTTCTTGACTGTCCTTATGTGTGTGACCCTGTAGGTTCTTATGACGTTGGCAATAATATTATTCTTAATATTATAAACAGTGAGCGGTATCTAGCAACACATCACTGCTACCAAAGTCACAAGAATGTCACGTGATCTGACTAACCTTTCCGTGATAAATATCTTGTGTATAATTACCCTTTTACCCTTATGTCTATATTGAACACAAGGCATAGTACGTCACCCTTGTTAAGTTCAATATTGGGCCCTTAGACATATCTCCTGTTATGTAGGAGGGGTAAATTCCATCTAGGTCACTCATGTCCCTCATCATGCTTTGTGAAACACCCATCAACTGTCTTTATGATCATCCTATTACGGACAACGTTTGATCAGCAATAAAGTACTTGACTCCACATCTAGGGTCCATAGTGGTTTTCAAGTCGAAGGGTGGAATACACCACTTATCACTATGAGAATATCTTATGACATTTCATAACATACTATGTAGTATTCTCATGGTGGGTCAATCCGATATAAATGTTACCCCTAACATTCATATCTATGTGAAGACTTGATAACTACTTATCTATGATCCGTGAGATGTGATCATCAGTCTACCAACATAATAGTCTCTATGCTTTAATGTTATCCCAATTCACAATAGAGCTTGACTACGGATAATTTAAGAATAGTGTTCTCACGTTAATGGATTCTCATGATTAAGTCATACTTAACGTTCCATTTAACGAACTAACTATTCTAGGGACTCTATTATTTTAACACATAAACATAATAAAGAAAAAGCCTTTATTTAATAAATAAACTATTCAATAAAAGTTCCAAACAATTATAAATAATTGGCCTCTAGGGCTTTCACCAACAGTCCCCCATGGCTTTGGTGGTAGGCTCTTCTTCTGTCTTGAGACTACTGGATTCTGCAAGCCTTTGTGCTTGCCTTCTTTTCCAAAGCGTTGTTTCTGATTCAGGGTCGTACTCAAACTCCAGGATACCTGTTATCAAGCATAACAAATGTATACCTTCAGTAGCACTGGAAAATTAAATGGTAAAACTATTTTTGGTTTGTCTCATGTGTCTTTGTCACTATGAAAATTCTCAGGTAAGTGAGGTGGATCACTTTAATACCAAGACTTATCCTTTGCCAGAACTTTCACATATCAAAATCCACAATCATCAACAAGATTTTTTGATTTTTTAATTTTTTTGTATTTTTGAATTTTTTTTTGACAAACTTAAATAAATCTAGTAATGCTTTGTAAACACAATCCCCGGCAACGGCGCCAAAAACTTGACTACGGTCTGGCAAGTGCACCAGTCTGTCGTCGAGTAATAATTCACACTCTAGGTGTCTAGAATGAGTTCGAATCCACAGGGATCGTGCTGTAGCTTCACTAGCGTTATTTAAGTTTGTGATAGTTTGTATTCGCTTTGGTTTTTGAAAAGGTTTTTATAAAAGTAGCGAAACGCTTTGCAGAAATATAAATGCGGAATGTATAAATAAGAGATTCAAGAAATATAGAGGCTAGGTATGGTGGTTGGACTCCCTCCCTTCTTCATATTTGGCATGATCGGTGTATAACATAGTTACTTAGATTATGTTCGGCGGTGAATTATCCTTGTTGTAGTAATACCTTACTATTACACTATGTCTATTAAAGTTTCCCTACGTTAACAACTAAGGTACCTACGAGAGTCTAACGTCGATGTGTCACATACCTTAATTACTAAGTGAGTTGTTTATAAACATGCATTATAACCTTCACCAATTAACCTCTAGGTCCTAGTATCGGGTTGTTCATCTTCTAAGTGCTCAGATCACACCTAGTGCATGATTCCTCCTCTAACCGCTCAGTTCACGACTAGTGCAGGATGTTACCGTCTCTATACACCTAGCATTATTTACTACGAGTTCCGGACCATATCAAGTCAAAATCTGATATCAATTCTATGGGCGCTCCCGCTTATCCGGCCAGATTACGAGAATACGTTATTAAGTGCACGAAAGTAAATAACAAACACAATTACTAAATATCATTTATTATAACTTAGACTCAACCACAGACTCCAAATATTCATAGGGGAGTTCATCTTCTCCACCACAACCTAAGGCATAATTATAAAGACTACATATTTAAATTACAAGAATTATAACCTAAATACAAAAGCCTAAAGAAACATACCTTGCTGAGTTAGTTTTCCCGTAAGGGGAGAAAACTATGCCCAATAGAGCTCCTCTGAACCTCTCCTTATAGTAGAGAGTGTTCTACTATTTCTGAATGAATAAAACAATGAATGGGAGGCTCTATTTATAGTTTTCATAATGGGCCTCAGCAAGGCATCGCAGCACGATAAGGCCATCGTACTGCGATGTGAAGATTCAGTTCAAAATTATAACTGATCCTGTGCATTTCATCAGCTTGGGCGCCAAGTAACATCATCGTACTGCGTTGTAGGGCATCGTACTGCGATGGAAGATTTTCTCAAGATTTATTTCTTCTGATTGCTTGGCGTGCAAGGAGCTTTCATCGTGCCACGATAGCACACATCGTGCTGCGATGGAATGCTGTATTTCTTCACTTTTTGGGCTTTTTCTTGTTTTTTTGCATCTTGGACTCTGTCTTGATGCTTTTTCTTGCTTTTGTAGGTTTTCCTTCGTATTTGGGTCTGTCTTGGTCATTTTACTACTAATAATAATACTAAAAATGACGTAGAAATTCCTGTCATCACAACCCCAAACTTATACTGTTGCTTGTCCTCAAGTAACATGCTGTCAGACAAGATCGTTAGAGAAATAAGAGATAAATAAGATGATAGGAATTTCACAACCTTGCTTAATATTTCAGCAATGGTACCGCTGATTTCTTACCGCAGCGATCATGCTCAGTCCTACTAGGCTCAGGAGACGTCAATGGTAGCAAATCGGACAAATGTCTGCAAGAGTCCATGTTCAACTTTTTCTCTCTCTCACATTTGTGTTTTTTGCTCATAATTGAAAGGGTTAACTCTCAATCATCGTACAACCTGCCATTTTACGATAGGCTTGCAAGAATTCTAAGCAACCAGTCAAAATTTAATATACATGCATTATTGGAGGTCTTTTCACGGTTATAACGTGGCTTAGGTCAAGGTAGGACATTTTTGGGAATAGTAGGCTAAACATTGGAGTTAAGTTCTACTTTGTTGTTCCTTTTTGTGTACGCAACCTTTGTTCCTTAGGGTGCCTTTTTGTGTTGGTATCGGAAAATAAGAACCGGATGTGTCTTTGTATGGTTCTTTTCTATCACTATTTTTGCCCTTTGGCTCTTTCTTTTGCCCTTTGGCTCTTTCTTTTGCCTTTTGGCTTTTTCTTTTGCCTTTTGGCTTTTTCATTTTTTTTTTGAAGAGACTGTTTTTTAGGGAATTTTTTGATGTTTTCCCGTCTCTTTTTCATTTATTTTCTTTTTTTGTAGTGATAGTTCTCCGTATACCCACCCCAAACTTAGACGTTGCTAGTTCCATGAGCAACCCCAAACTTGTTTTGTTGCCAAGACTTTGAGAACTATTACCTAACTCCAAAGAGGGTAAATCATTGTTTTTCTGGTCTATAGCCTTATATCGTGGTTTGTCACCGAAACAAAAGGGATAGTTATTTTTTTACGGCTCAAATTTGGCTAGCAAAGGATAATAATATATAAAGGGTGGCTTTGAAAAGGCTTTGGATTATAACAAACAATTGCCTCAATGCATATAATATCAAATCAACTAGTCAGCAGAGAATTAAAGCAAGTTCTAGAAAATAAACAAGTGCATGGTACTCTCATAGTAATTCGAAAGAAAGTGGTAATACCGTTTGGAAATATTTGGCTCAAATCCTCACATGGCTTAGGTATCTGAAAGTTGAACACTTGTCCCACAGACACCAGCTTCATCACTCGTCTCTCTGTCTCCCGAACTTCGTACTTCGGAGCAATCACCTTTGGTTTCTTTATGAAGGCGTGAAATTCGGCTCATCTGAATTTATAACTTACTTCGCCGCAATCTTACCTATAACAGTGTATCATGCACTAGATAATAAACAACAAACAGTTATTTAATTTTATTGAATTTAAATGCTGCTTACAGATGAAGATGACATGCAGAATTCTAGTCATATTTTATTGAATTGAAAAACTGAAATGAAAATACTGAAATTGAAATACTGAATTGAAAATACTGAAATTAAAATACTCATCCTTGGGTTGCCTCCCAAGCAGCGCTTGTTTAGCCTCTCATTAGCTTGAGGCATTTCCTCCATTACAGAGGATAGGTTCGCATGTCTCTCTCATCTGTAGGAGCTTTCGCCTTAGCTCCTCCCTCCTTCTTGTTGCTTCTTTCATACTTCTCTGGGTTCTGTCTTTCTTTGAAGGTGGCAAAGCAGAGTCGTTCATCATCTTCTGAAGGTACTATTTTCATGATGGACTTCCCCTTGCTTCGTGGTGGATGTTCCTTCTTTTGTTCTTTTGGAGTATTGACCCAGTTGTTCTTCTTTCTTTCCTCTTTTCTCTAAGGAGCAGGCTTCTTCAGAGGTGGCGTATTAACCCCAAACTTAGATTTTCTGGCCACTTTTCGGTATCTGCCCCATGCTTTGACCCATGTTGCTCGGATGTCTACCTCAATAGTTAGCCTTTTCAGTTTATCAGTGAGTTCCTCGGGTACCTCCTCTTCCTGAGTTGTCTCTATCTCTAGCTGCGCCATTTCATTCTCCAGCTCATCTATCTCTATCTTTACCTGTACTTCTTGAGTTGGAGTCGGTGGTGTAGCTTTTCTGTCTTTCCACTCGAGCATGTAGTAGTCAACCCTCTCTGTTTTGGAAGTTTTGATAGTTCTTTCCTCCTCTCCACTCCTTAAAGTCAACTCAGCGAGCTCCACATTAATGAGTGCCCTGCTAGTTGCTAGGAATGGTCTTCCAAGAATGATCGGATGCTCTTCATCTTCCTGGATATCTAGGATCATGAAGTCTGCTGGAAATACCAGGTCTTCGACTTTCACCAAGACATCCTCGATTGTACCTGCTGAGTGAATTGTTGTTTGGTTAGCTAAAACGAGTTCACGTTCTGTACCTGCAGTTATTGTTGTGAGTTTTAACTTTTCTTCCTGAGATAATGGCATAACGTTAACACTTGAGCCCACGTCACATAAGGCTTGAATTTCTGCTTCCTCAATCTGACAGAGTATGGTGACGCTTCCAGGATCTGTCTTCTTGGGTGGCAATCGTGCTCGGCTTTCCCTATATTCTTGCAGTTCTCTCATGAACTCATCGTAGGCTTCGTCTAATGTCATATTGAACAGCTTGTACCACTCTTCGTAGTCTTTAATTTGTTCTTCTCTCTCTTCGTGCTCTGATTTCTTATCCTTGAGCATTTTGCATTCCTCCTTTGGATTATCCACCGTGTTACCTGCAATATCTTTAGAAACATGAGTGCTTACCAGTTTTGAAAGTTGACCAATCTGGGTCTCAAGACTCTTTATCGTCGCCCCCTGGTTGGCTACTGTCGTCTGGATATTTTCAAAGTTAGTTTTGCTCATGCTAGCAAATTTATTGAGTAACTCTTCCAATGGAGATGGCTTCCTTGGTTGAGATGAAGCTTGAGTCTGGTTTCCTGTCTCGTCCCATCGTAAATTTGGGTGTTTGCTCCAACCTGGGTTGTAGTTGTTCCCCATATAATTTACCTGCTCCTCGCTTCCTCCAGGCAAACACTGCCCATTAGGGTGATCTTCTAGGCAGAAGTTGCAAACTCCCTCTACCTGTTTAACACTAGCTTCCTTCACAACTTTTTTCATATCAGCAAGTTGCCTCCTTAGTAATTCGATCTTTACCTTGTAGGCAATCTCCTGGTCCACCTTAAGAACTCCAGGAGTCTTTTCAGCTCTATCATGACTCATGTTGTATTCATTCTGGCACATTTGCTCAACCATATCCTTAGTCTCCGCATAGGTCTTTACTTTCATGGACCCACCAGTTGAGGCATCTAGTATCATCTGATGTTGCATTTTCATACCAGTAGAGAATAGTTGCATCTGCTCCATAGCACTAATGCTGTGGTTAGGACACCTCCTCATAAGCAGCTTGAACCGTTCATAAGCCTCGCACAGCGTTTCAGATTCATGTTGTTTGAAACTTAGAATCTCATACTTCCTTTTCTGGAATAATGTGTGTGTGACGAATCTTTCCAGGAACTTGTCTTCAAGCTCCTTCCATGTTGCAATCGTTCCCCTTGGCAAGCATTGAAGCAAATCTTTAGCTTGACCTGTAAGAGAAAAAGCAAACAAACGCAGCTTCTTCTGGTCATCAGTAACACTTTCCGGCACCTTTTGGATCTGACATGTCTCAAAAAACTTCGCAAGATGATCCCAAGGATCATTGTTGGCACGTCCATCGAACTGGTTCTCCCGCAAACCTGTAAGAACATTGCCCTTAATATCAAAGTTAGCTGGATTCGCCGGCTGGAATCCTAGTGAGATCTGATCTGTGTCAGTTCTCTTGCAGTAGTCTCCCATTGTAATTCTTTGCTCGTTCCCCATGGCTTTGGTGGTAGGCACTTCTTTTATCTTGAGACTGCTGGATGCTGCAAGCCTTTGTGCTTGCCTTCTTTTCCAAAGCGTTCTTTCTGGTTCAGGGTCGTACTCAAACTCCAGGATACCTGTTATCAAGCACAACAAATGAATACCTTCAGTAGCACTGGAAAATTAACTGGTGAAACTATTTTTGGTTTGTCTCATGTGTCTTTGTCCCTATGAAAATTCCCAGGTAAGTGAGGTGGATCACAACGGATCGCTTAAATACCGAGACTTATCCTTAGCCAGAACTTTCACAGATCAAAATCCACAATCATCAACAAGATTTTTTTTAATTTTTTAATTTTTTTGTATTTTTGAAAAAAAAAATTGACAAGCTTAAATAAATCTAGTAAGGCTTTGTAAACACAATCCCCGGCAACGGCGCCAAAAACTTGACTACGGTCTGGCAAGTGCACCAGTCTGTCGTCGAGTAATAATTCACACTCTAGGTGTCTAGAATGAGTTCGTATCCACAGGGATCGTGCCGCAGCTTTACTAGCGTTATTTAAGTTTGTGATAGTTTGCATTCGCTTTGGTTTTTGGAAAAAGGTTTTATAAAAATAGCGTAATGCTTTGCAGAAATATAAATGCGGAATGTATAAATATAGATTCAAGAAATATAGAGGCTAGGTATGGTGGTTGGACTCCCTCCCTTCTTCATATTTGGCATGACCGGTGTATAACATAGTTACTTAGATTATGTTCGGCGGTGAATTATCCTTGTTGTAGTAATACCTTACTATTACACTATGTCTATTAAAGTTTCCCTACATTAACAACTAAGGTACCTACGAGAGCCTAACCTCGATGTGTCACATACCTTAATTACTAAGTGAGTTGTTTATAAACATGCATTATAACCTTCACCAATTAACCTCTAGGTCCTAGTATCGGGTTGTTCATCTTCTAAGTGCTCAGATCACACCTAGTGCATGATTCGTCCTCTAACCGCTCAGTTCACGACTAGTTCAGGATGTTACCGTCTCTATACACCTAGCATTATTTACTACGAGTTCCGGACTAATACCAAGTCAAAACCTGATATCAATTCTATGGGCGCTCCCGCTTATCCGGCCAGATTACAAGAATACGTTATTAAAGTGCACGAAAGTAAATAACAAACATAATTACTAAATATCATTTATTATAACTTATTTATTATAACTTAGACTCAATCACAGACTCCAAATATTCATAGGGGAGTTCATCTTCTCCACCACAACCTAAGGCATAAATTATAAAGACTACATATTTAAATTACAAGGCATTATAACCTAAATACAAAAGCCTAAAGAAATCATACCTTGCTGAGTTAGTTTTCCCGTAAGGGGAGAAAACTATGCCCAATAGAGCTCCTCTGAACCTCTCCTTATAGTAGAGAGTGTTCTACTATTTCTGAATGAATAAAACAATGAATGGGAGGCTCTATTTATAGTTTTCGTAATGGACCTCAGCAAGGCATCGCAGCACGATAAGGCCATCGTACTGCGATGTGAAGATTCAGTTCAAAATTATAACTGATCCTGTGCATTTCATCAGCTTGGGCGCCAAGTAACATCATCGTACTGCGTTGTAGGGCATCATACTGCGATGGAAGATTTTCTCAAGATTTATTTCTTCTGATTGCTTGGCGTGCAAGGAGCTTTCATCGTGGCACGATAGCACACATCGTGCTGCGATGGAATGTTGTATTTCTTCACTTTTTGGGCTTTTTCTTGTCTTTTTGCATCTTGGACTCTGTCTTGATGCTTTTTCTTGCTTTTGTAGGTTTTCCTTCGTATTTGGGCCTGTCTTGGTCATTTTACTACTAATAATAATACTAAAAATGACGTAGAAATTCCTGTCATCACAGCGCTTGTTTAGCCTCTCTTTAGCTTGAGGCATTTCCTCCATTACGAGGATAGGTTGGCATGTCTCTCTATTCTGTAGGAGCTTTCGCCTTAGTTGCTCCCTTCTTGTTATTCTTTCCATACTTCTCTGGGTCCTGTTGTTCTTTGAAGGTAGCAAAACAAAGTCGTCCATCATCTTCTGAAGGTGCTGTTTTTATGATGGACTTCTTCTTGCTTTCTGGTGGATGTTCCTTCTTCTCTTTCTTTGGAGCTTTGACCCAGTTGTTCTTCTTTCTTTCAGCAGCAGGCTTCTTCAGAGGTGGCGTATTAACCCCAAACTTAGATCTTTTCGCCACTTTTCGGTTTCTTCCCCATGCTTTGACCCATGGTGCTCGGATATCCACTTCAATAGTTAGCCCTTTCAATTTTTCAGTGAGTCCCTCGGGTACCTCCTCTCCTGAGCTGTCTTTAGTCGGTTGTTGCCAGCCTCTGTGATCCCTAGTGACTTGAGTACCTGTCTGCATGCACTTTAAACAAATACCTCAGCAGCACTGGAGATTAATATTTTTGGTAGAACTATTTTTGGTTTGTCTCGTGTGTCCTTGTCACTATGAAAATTTCTAGGTAAGTTAGGTGGATCACAACGGAACGCTTAAATACCAAGACTTTGCCTTAGCCAGAACTTTCACAGATCAAAATTCAAATTCATCAACAAGATTTTTTTGATTTTTTTAATTTTTTTGTATTTTTTAAATTTTTTTGACAACTTAAATAAATCTATTGACGCTTTGTAGACACAATCCCCGGCAACGACGCCAAAAACTTGACTACGGTCTTGCAAGTGTACCAGTCTGTCGTCGAGTAATAATTCACACTCTAGGTGTCTAGAATGAGTTCGTATCCACAGGGATCGTGCCAAAGCTTCGTTAGCATTATTGAAGCTGTTGGTTTTGCATTCGCTTTGGTTTTGAAAAAGGTTTTATAAAAAGAAGCGTAATGCTTGCATAAATAAATAAATAAATAAATAATAGATAGATTCAGAAACATAGAGGATAGGTATGGTGGTTGGACTCCCTCCGTTCTTCATATTTGGCATAAACGGTGTATAACATAGTTACTCAGATTATTGTTCGGCGGTGACTTTTCCTTTATTGTAGTAACACCTTACTGTTACACTATGTATATTAAAGTTTCCCTACGTTAATAACTAAGGTACCTACGAGAGCCTAACCTCGATGTGTCACATACCCTAATTACTAAGTGAGTTGTTTATTACTCATGCATTATTACCTTCACCCATCCAATGCCTCTAGATCCTAGTATCGGGCTATTCATCTTCTAAGTGCTCAGTTCACACCTAGTGCATGATTCCTCCTCTAACCGCTCAGTTCACGACTAGTTCAGGATGTTACCGTCTGTATACACCTAGCATTATTTACTACTAGTTCCGGACCATATTAAGTTAATACCTAATATCAATTCTATGAGCGCTCCCGCTTATCCGGCCAGATTACGAGATACGTTATTAAAGTGCAAGAAAGTAAATAACAAACATGATACTGAATAACGATTTATTATAACTTTGACTCAATCACAGACTCCAAATATTCATAGAGGAGTTCATCTTCTCCATCACAACCTAAGGCATCTAATACAAAAGACTACATATTTAAATTACAAAAGAATCATAACCTAAATACAAAAGCCTAAAGAAAACATACCTTGCTGACTTTGTAGTAGAGAGTGTTATACTATTTCTGAATGAATTAAACAATGGGAGGAGAGCTCTATTTATAGTTTTCGTAATGGGCCTCAGCAAGCCATCGTGCTGCGATAGGTCCATCGCAGTACGATGGGAAGATTCAGTTCAATTTTATAATTGATCCTGTGCATTTCATCAGCTTGGTCGCCAAGTAACGCCATCGTGCTGCGATATAGGCCATCGTGCTGCGATGAACAGATATTTTCCAGATTTATTTCTTCTGTGTTCTTGGCCAACAAGCAGCTCCCATCGTGGCACGATGGGAGCCATCGTGCTACGATGATCAGCACATTTTCTTCACTTTTTGGGCTTTTTCTTGTCTTTTTGCATTCTTGACTTCGTCTTGATGCTTTTCTTGGATTCTGTAGGTTTTTCTTCGTATTTGGGCCTGTCTTTGTCATTTTACTACTAAAACTAATACTAAAAATACCATAGAAATTCCTGTCATCAGGCGTTTTATATGAGATGAAGAATATATCATCCCTCTTCCTCCTCTTTTTTGTTAGGAATCTCATGAATTGGAAAAACAGAGGATATTGCTTCCATACCCTCTTTAGCATGACCGTAGGGAACAAAACACAAATCATATCTATGACTTTATCAATTTATGATTTTTCCCCGACTTTGTTGCTAGGATGTTCTTCTTGCTCTTGAATCTTCTTGCACTTGACGTTTCTTTCATAGCTTATTCTTTTTCTATAACGCCGCGTTGGTCCGTTTCTATTTCAACCAATTGTTTCTTTTTCATCATGTGTTTTTTCTTTGTCATCCGTTCTTATCACAAAGTTCCTTTTTGTTGATCATTTATCATTACACGAATTGTTGCTAAGAATGGTTTTCCAAAGATGATATGGATTTCCTCATCCTCATGTGTACAATGGCGGTGCCAGGACCCTGACTCAGGGGGTGCAAACTTTTGTTCAAAAGCTTACACCATACTTAAAAAATTATTCCTTCCAATCCTTTTTATAGAGACATTTCACATTTCTAGATTCATTGAACAGTTAATGTATTTGGTCTATAATATTAATTATTTAATGAATCTAGAAATGTGAAATCTCTTTTATAAAAAGGACCGGAGGGAGTACATACAAACTACTCCCTCCGTCCCATTTCATAAGACTCACTTTGACTAAATGCACTATTTATATGTCTTGTTTTAACCATATTTTTCTAAAAGTATATAAATGTAAACATTATCATATAAGATTTTGTTTGATTTGTTTCGATGAATATTTTTAAAATATCAAATTTATATGAGTTGTACCATTAGACAATTAAAGATATTCGTAATCAAAAATATGCATTGGCGTACATACAATGGTCAATAAATTCTTATATTTTAGGGCAGAGATAATATACAATTGTCCTCTGTACAATTTCAATTTCTGAAATTGAAAATAATCAAGTCACTATAGTGTGTTTGAACACAAGCAAGCCATTAGTAATACAATTTTGGAATACCGTAAATTTTATATAAACTAAATTATTGTTGTTAAGTATTGGTGTATTTACTATTATTAAAAATACAAAGTAAAATATAATTAATATTTGCATATTCTTTTTTGTTGAAAAAAGGGTCTTACAAATTGATAACTAATATCGCATATCATATACTCCAGTAAAATATAAATTTTTTTAGAAACATATTATATATTATTATTATTATTATTATTATTTGATAAATATAAGTCTATATTGGCTTGTCTTAACTTTGAAACCCCCAATATTATTGATATATTTTAGACCCCCTCCGTTTTGATGCATATGTTGTGCTTGGTCAACACACAAGACTGATTTGATTGGTTAGCGAGACATGGAAAAAAGATCGGTGCAAGACTTAAATTCCTGGGGGTTCATCAATGCAAAAACATAATATGGTTAGTAGAAATTATACAGTTTGAGGGGGTCAGGGGGTGCATGTGAACCCTGAGTCCAATGTGGCTCCGCCAGTGCATGTACCTATAATGACAAAGTTTACCGGGATCAACAGGTTATTGACTTTGACAGACCCATTTTTTAAGATACCCATAAGAAGATTGTAATGTGATCAGCCATGAATTCTGTATTTTTATACGCCGGTATCATGTCGGGGGGGGGGGGGGGGGGGGGCTTTGTTATCCCTCTAAATTACTATCATCATTGTCCACTGTAATAATATTTTCATTGCTAAATGAAAAAGCTTGTTATCCCTTCAAATAGTTATAAATAAATAGTACTTTCATAATTACTAGGCTTTAAAGAAATGGATGTGTCCCAATCTGAAATGGTTTCATGAACTAACCCTTATGAAACTTTAGAAACAACTTGGTTGACAATAGTCCAAATTCCAATACCAAAGAATTTCTTTCACGTTGAAGTATGTTGGAGAAAAAAAGAATATTATAAATGTGACAGTTTTCTTTTACTAATGTGATAAAGAGCTATTCTGACATAGACACAAAATATTTAGGCACAAATTTAGGCGCACACACATAAATAAAAAAAATAAAAAATAGTTACATCAATTAATATCATTTTATTTATTTTTTCTCTAATTTTTACCTTTTATTATGAATGTGTCTAAATTATATTTATTTGGATTTGTGCCCATATTAGAATTTCTATAAAAGAGTTATTCTTATATAGGCACCAAAACATTTAGGCACAAATTTAAGGCAACACATAAATTAAAAAATAAAAATAAAAATAAAATAACATGTTTACTAATTAGAGAAAATGACATGTTTACTCAAAAGAATTGGAATTTCACAAAGTTGACAAACTAAATTTACCAAACCCTTTTTACTAATCTTTTGCTTTTATAATTATAAAGCCTAATAATAATAATAATTACATCTTGAATTCACACCTCAAGTCTGTTAGCTTTATTTTTTCCACTTTATTTCTTTTAGATATATTTCTTGTTTTATAGATCCTTTGGGCTAAAGCCCATCATGTTTTTGTTCTGCTATTTTTTATAGTCATTGCTATCCATACTAGTACATTTTCTACCCACACCCTATTAATATTCCCTACCCTTGCTGATATATTTTTATAGGACACACCAAATCAGTTGATACGTCCAGAGACTCTCATTGTCTACCATATTCTCATAATATATATATATAAGAAAAAAATATTGGTTCATGGCTGAAATAACGATTTAATTTATACCTGTTTGATTAAAACAACGGAAAATCAAAATGTGACTCGTATGGAACTAACACCAACCATATGTAGTCATACTTAACTCTAATATTTTAAACCTACTTTCCCAAAAATATCGCAAATTTACCTAAGCCAAATTATAACCCTAAAAAACCTCCAAAAATGCTTATTTATTAAATTTTGATCGGTCGCTTAGAATTCTTGCAAGCATATGGTAAAATGGCAAGTTGCACGATGATTGAGAGATAACTCTTTCAATTTCGAGAGAAAATGTGTGAGAGAGAGAGAGGGAGAGAGAAAAGGTTGTACATGGACTCTTTCCAAACATCTGTCTGACTTGCTACTATTGACGTCCCTTGAGCCAAGTGTTGACTGAGCATGATTGCTGAAGTGAAGATCAGTGGTTCCATTACTCACAAATACATAAGGTTGTGAAATACCTGTCATCTAAGTTTATTTCTTAAATCACTGACCATTTTGTTTGAGAGCTTGTTACTTGAGAACAAGCAACGGTTTAAGTTTTGGGTTGTGATGACAGAAATTTATTTAGTATTTTTTGTAGTTAATTAGTAGTAGTTGAAGACTTTGAAGACCAATTACAACCAAAAAGCCTGAAGAAATGAAGCTACTTGCTGAAGAAGACAATAAATACAAGAAAATACCAAAAAGATAGCAAAAAAGGGTGAAAAAAGCGCGTCATCGTACCACGATGAGACTCCATCGTGGCACGATGGATATGTTCAGAAATTATAAGATCAGCGCGGAGAAAATAAAATTGTTAGGTTTTTAAGGGTGTTGGCTTCATTTGCTAAAATAAGCCTTTAGTCCAGATATGGAGTCTGATGTGCTCACATCTGGGACCTGACACTACTAGAAAAATCATAAATACCGACGGACAAAATTTGTCTCTAAAATGCAAATATTCTGTCACTAAGCAGGCTAGAGACGGATTTGATTCTGTCAGTAATTTCCTCGTCTTTGAACTATTAGAGACGGACAATATCTATCTCTAAAATGAAAATATCTGTCTCTAAAATAAATATATCTGTCTCTAAGTGCTTTTTCTGTCTCTAATTCCATCTCTATTAGAAACGAAATATATTTCATCTCTAAATTCCGTCAGTATTTCAACTTTTTCTAGTAGTGTGACCTGAACGCCCTAAAATAACGCGCTTTCTGTTATTTTGTGTGTAATCTTTTAAACAGATTTGGTTCGAAAGAAACAAACTCACGCTAGCTTGCGCGCCAAGGAACGAGCTGAAAAATTCAAAAAGATTCAAATATATTTTAAAGATGGCTGGTTTGTTAAAAAGATTTAAAACAAATATTGCTTTATCAAATCTTTTTTTGTCTCAAGTGAATCTATGATGGCCAGCTGTCAAAGATTGAAGATCCAAGCGCATGAAGCTCGTTCTATATAAAGGAAGAATGAAGACCTATTTTATTGTCTAAAATTATTATTCACAAATCTAGTCATTAGGATTTGAGTCTGTGTTCCTCTTTCTTGCTTCCATTGAAACAACAATTAGGGTTGTATGTTGCTCTTAAGCTTTTAAGCACAGAGCTATTGTGAATCACTGAAAGCTTTAAAGCACGAGTTGGTTCTTAAGTGTAGGAGAGGTTCTCCATTATTGAGTTTGTTCCTTAATTGGAAAATCCTCACAATTGTGAGGTTGAGGGGGAGTGAGCAGAGGTTCTCATACTTAGGAGTTTTTATGTAGAATTAGCACGGGTAGTGTTTAAGTGATAAGTTGTAAACGGGGCGTTTGCTGAAGACTTTGAAGTAAAACTATCATAGTGGATTCCTACATGGATTGGTATCCCCATAGTAGGTTGTTGTTTGCGCTGAACTGGATTAAAAAACTCATTGTGTTATTTACCTTCTGCACTTTATTTACCTTGTTCATCAAGTTATATTATGTCCATGATATTAGCATATTAGGTACCACATCGTATATCATAATCCTAACGTGCTCCACATCATACTGCACATTTGTCACTTGCTACCACAATTTCAAAAAACAACCCGCCTTCATCGTGCCCATGAAACTTTCAAATATTGTTTTATTAAATATTTTGTTATCTCAAGTGAATCTACGATGGCCAACTGTCAAAGATTGAAGATCCAGCCCATGAAGCTCGTTCTATATAAAGGAAGACTAAAGACCTATTTTATTGACTGAAATTATTATTCACAAATCTAGTCTTTAGGATTTCAGTTTATGTTCCTCTTTCTTGCTTCCATTGAAACAAGAATTAGGGTTGTATGTTGCTCTTAAGCTTTTAAGCACATAGCTATTGTGAATCACTCAAAGCTTTGAAGCACGAGTTGGTTCTTTAGTGTAGGAGAGGTTCTCCATTGTTGAGTTTGTTCTTTAATTGAAAAATCCTCACAGTTGTGATATTGAGGGGGAGTGAGCAGAGGTTCTGATACTTAGGAGTTCTTAAGTAGAATTAGCACGAATAGTGCTTAAGTGATAAGTTGTAAACGGGGCGTTTGCTAAAGACTTTGAAGTAAAACTATCATAGTGGATTCCTCCCTAGATTGGTATCCCCCAAAGTACGTTGCTGTTTGCGCTGAACTGGGTTTACAAACTCATTGTGTTATTTACCTTCTGCATTTTATTTACCTTGTTCGTCAAGTTATAGTATGTCCATGATATTAGCACATTAGGTACCACATCATATTTCATAATCCTAACGTGCTCCACATCAACCTGCATATCTGTCACTTGCTACCAGAATTTAAATTGGCATCAGAGCAGACACCCTGTTCTGCTATTATGGTGAGCTCTAGGGAAGATAGTTTCTGGAACCATGGACAAGGATGGAACTTTCGTTAGCAAACCACCTCTTCTGGATGGCACTAACTATGACTACCGGAAGTCACACATGATTGCCTTCCTAAAATCCATTGATAGTAGAACTTGGAAAGCAGTGCGGAGAGGTTGGGAACACTCCAAAGTCAAGGATGCTAATGGAGTTTATACAGAAGAACTTAAACCAGAAGAAGATTGGACTCCAGCAGAAGATGCACTTGCTCTTGGCAACAATAAAGCTTTAAATGCCTTATTTAATGAAGTAGACAAGAATATGTTCAGACTCATTAACCAATGTACTGTTGCCAATGAAATCCTCCTCCTGGTCTGACATTACAACCTCTTCATCACCAGCAGTTTTATTATCATGTTCAACTCCCAACATTGATTCTTTGTACGTCCTAAGAGTTGTGTTGTTCAACAGGTTTTCGTTCTCGAATCTGTCATAGACCGCCGATGTTTTAAATGCATTATTGAAAATTTGATCTCCTCCCTTAACTTTCTTTGAAGACCTGTCTTGCAAATCACGTTCTTCAGTTGATTTTTCTCCAGGGTCTATAGGAAACCCTAGAGCAGCGCTCATGTTTTCTACCCTACAATAACCTTTTCAAGATCGGTCCCTAACGATAGGCCCTCCGTTACCGGAGGAACCGTGCTAGGACTTTAAACTCTCGCTTGAAAGGTTACCAATCGCATAAACAAATGTATCCCTGTGACGAAGATGGTAGTCGTAGCCTAACTTTCAAACCATAGCAGAGCGCTATAGTGAAAACATTGCTAAGATTACAAATTTGTATATTTTATATATAGAAGAAACAAATTTATATGAGATAAATAAATAGATAAAATAAAAATATTTACCTCAACATCTATATATGAGGGACAAAAACCAAAAAAATCTAAGTTATGTAACAAAAGATATTTAACCGATGTTATCCTAGATTGTTTGGGTTTTAAGTCATGCTAATCTATGTGGCAAAAAAAAAAGTCATGCTAATTTTTATTTTTTTTTGTTATTGTTTTGGAGTTAAGATAAAGTTAATTCAAATATATAAATTGTTTATGTTTATCGCTATTTGTTTGTTATGCTAATTCCTCATGATACATTTACTCCCTCCGTTCCTTTTTGTTTGTTGTTTGAGAAAAAATAGGACAAATTTGTTTTTCTAAAAAATAAACAAAAAGGAACGGAGGGAGTATTGTTTATTTTTTTAAAGGATGCTATCTTTTTTTTTTTGGAGTTAAGATAAAGTTAATTCAAATATATAAATTGTTTGTGTTTATCGTTATTTGTTTGTTATGCTAATCATCATGATACATTGATTGTTTATTTTTTTAAGTGATATATGTTAATCTTTTTTCTTTTTCTTTTTGGAGTTAAGATAAGGTTAATTTAAATATTAAAATATATAAATCGTAGTTTGTTTTTTTATGCTAATGATCCACATTTTTTTTGAGTTATTTGTTTTGTACGATAAAAAAATTAAATTAAAATTTGTTGTCGTTGTTGAGAATCGAACCGTATATCTTTAGGTCGTAAAAAGAAGACACATAGGGCGACACATTTGATTAAATTATAAAAATCTGCCATTTGTACATTTGCTCATTGAGAAGCAACGTAAGAATGTCAAGTGTACTTTTTGCTTTGAGCAAGGCAAATAATTATAGTATAGATAGATTGCAAAACTTCTACCCTTAAATGTAATTTTACCTATAAAAAAAAATACAAAACATAAAAATAAAAGCAATTTAAGTAAAAAGACATCTACACAAAAAAATATGAACAAAAACTACAATAAAAGATATGCATAAAAAAATAGTTTTGTGGTTTCCCAGCGACTTTACAATGTTGTTGCAAAAAAACTATACTATTAGCAGCAACAATATTTATTGTTGGGATAAGTAATTTTTCCCACAGATAATGTAATTATTGAGAAAAAAAACTAACTTATAACAACAATCTAAATTAGTTGTTGCAAAAAAACTATACTATTAGCAGCAACAATATTTATTGTTGGGATAAGTAATTTTTCCCACAGATAATGTAATTATTGAGAAAAAAACTAACTTATAACAACAATCTAAATTAGTTGTTGCTATATGTATATTTTTGTCAACAAATTGAATGTCGCTGCGAAAAATTCGCTTCAAAAAATCATATTTCCTGTAGTGATTACAGTACCTTGCAATTTTAATTATCCAAAAAAAGAACTTGATGTTCCAAAATAGCATCACAGTACCGATAAAAGTTGTTGATCTAAAATAATATTACAATACTAAAGTAACATTATAGTACAAAAAATAAGAACAACTTGAAGTTCCATTAATTTGGTGGACTGACTTGGTAATGAGCTATGTATATTGAAACTTAATGCGGTTTTAGTGGTATTGGAATATAATAGAAACTTAATGCGGTTTTAGAGGTTAACCGCGGTTTTTGCGGTCCACGATTTTGCGGTTCGCGGTTCAATAAAAAAGCCATTCAAATATACTCAAACCAAATGCGGTTTTCAGTTTGGATTGGTTCAATTTACGGTTTTACTTTTAGATTGGTTCGGATATGATCACCCCTATAAATTTTGCTTTCTAAATAGCAAAAATGTTATTATGATAATTTCAGGGGTACGTGATGAATACATGGGGCATGAAAAGTAATACTCATATATATTTAACATTTACAAATTGCATCTTAATTCTAAACACTTTTAATTGGGCCTATACAATAATCCATTCTTACTGAAAAAATATTATCTATAAACATATTTTGTCGGTTTGAGCAACACGAGAGGAAGAGCAAGTCACCCATTTGTACTCCCGCGTTATATTCTTTTGGGTTTGGGTTTCGTTGGTTTGACTCTAGGTGTTGTAAGTGTAATGAGACTGAGTAATATTGGTTGTATATATTTGCCAATACTAATAGGAAAATGTTAAATAGTATATCTGGTGCAATAGTTAAGCACATAAATAAGAAAATTACGTCTTGCACTAGTTAAACATAAAAATAGAAAAATTATATCTTGAAATTAATTTTATTTTTATTTTTGATATGATTAAAAAGTACACCGGATGCAATATTAAGGCCATATTAATATAGTGTTTTTTAATTTATTCATCATATATAAATAGTATTGGCCATATTAATGAGACTGAGAGTAAGTAGTATTGGCCACTCCATTTACTTTTGTACTTGATACAATTCCTATGTGAAGCATGGATACTCCATTTTGAGAGAGAGTACCGTAGCCATTACATTTTTTAAAAATGCCGTATTCACGTACCATACCCGTACTTAGACCACACGTAGCATTTCCTTTTCCTTTCAATACAAATGTTTGTAGGGCCATTCTATTGAGGCAACCAATTGGTGTCAAACCATTCATAATCTTTGTTTATTTTTATTTTCCTTTGTTGTGTCTTTGTGTCTATTCCATTCAAGATCCTTGAATGTGTGACTAAATTTCTTTGCATGCTAATTAGTTTTTCATCCCTGTAGATATTGAAGCGAAGTACATGAAGAATAACCATTGTAAATGAATTCTCCCATATCCATTAATTGCTTCCATAGCATGCATACAAAACATTTCAACACCAACATACAAGATTAATTATATGTAATATTCTAATCTAATAATTCTTAAATAGAAAAAAGAAAAACTCCTATGAAAACTAAAATAAAAAACAACATAAACAAAAGAAAAATATGCAAGCTAGCCTCCTTGGCTAGTATAATCTACATGTGTAACTATGCGGCTGAATGAAAGAAAAAGAAAGAAAAAGTTAAAAAAAACCATTTGTGTGGTTATTTTAGCCAGCACAATTGTTTCTCAGTGTCAATGAATATTAAGTGATATGATATACTCATATACTATATAGTTTGAGTCATGCATTTATATGTTAGTATAATAATCATTCTATAGCATAGGAAAAGCCAAAGAATGATCTTGAGAGGAACATAAAGAGATGATTTCTTCTAGTGTTCCATTCATACAGTCTCTATATTTGTCATACAAAAAGCAGTTATCATTAGTCATATCATGCTTCAATATTGACTTTGTCTCAATTTGTGGGAAATCTTCCATCATAAAAGGTGTTTGTGGAAATTGATTATGAAAAGCACCATATATAGGTATTTCTATATCCTGCACAGTCATTAAAAAAAAATATATATTAATTACCATATACCAATGTACTAAAGTAGCTAGGGAGATCATGTAAATTTCAAATAACGACATAAATTAAAGACAAAAAAAATAATTTATATTTAACCCAATTTCAGTTGTTATTTCAACATTTTTTTAGTTATGTACTAGGAATATTTAAATCAGTGATGAAATATTATTGTCTAAAAATGGATTTTTATTTTTATCCGTTCCTTTCGAGACTCAATTTTTTTTGGTACAAATTTCGAGACTTAATTTATTGAAGAAATTTAGAGACATAATTAATATTTTCCATCTCTAAATTTTCTAGTTAATTCAATTTTTCTTAAGGTTGTTACAAATAATGATGTCAACGGGGCAGGGAATGTGCGGAGGCTGTTTTCCCGTTCCACTACTAGAAAAAGTTGAAATATCGACGGAATTTAGAGACAGAATATATTTTGTCTCTACTAGAGATGGAATTAGAGACGGAAAAAGCAATTAGAGACAAATATTTTTATTTTAGAGACAGAAATTTTCATTTTAGAGATAGATTTTGTCCGTCTCTAATAGTTTAGAGACGAGGAAATTACCGACGGGATCAAATCCGTCTCTAACGTGCTTAGTGACAGAATATTTGCATTTTAGAGACAGATTTCGCCCGTCGGTATTTAAGATTTTTCTAGTAGTGTTCCCCGCCCCGCTCCCCAAACTTTTCCCCGTCCCCGTCCCCGTCCCCGTCCCCGATCCCCACCGCGGGGGAAAATTTCCCTCCATCCCCATCCCCACGGATTCCCACAATATCCATGGAGCTCCACGAACATAAAAAATTAACAAAATTGCTATACATTTTAATCAAAAACACGACACTAATATTTTTTTTTCTTCTTATTTTTTTTTTAAAAAAATACATATTTTGTATCTTTCATTTTTTAAAATAAAAGTACATTTTGCATCAATAACAACAAAATGCAAAAGCACTTTCTAATATTTCTTTTTGTAAAAAAAAATGAATATTCAATTGAACTTGTTGCCACCATACATTATCATAACCTTTATAACGTATTAATTGTTATTTTTTATAAAAAAAACATATAAAATTATATAATTATATACTATATATATAATTTAAATAATATGGTCGGATTCGGGGAATCCGCGGTGGCGGAGGGACATTCCCCGTTCCCCGCCCCGAATTATCCATGCGGGAATTTCTCCCTCCATCCCCGTCCCCGCGGGGAAAAATATCCGCGACTTTAGATCTCCGTACAGATTATCCCCACGGATAATCCATTATTAGATACAAATTGACATCCCTAGTTACAAATATGAAGAGACATATATATGCAATGCATGTATAACTCATGCCAAATTAATTGGAACTAAAGTAACGTTTGGGGAGTAGTGCAAGTGACTAAAAAATGGTAGGGTTACAACTATTAGAGGCTTTAGGTTTAAAAGAAAAAGATTAAAAAGTGATGTACTTGATTTAAGGGTGTAAGAGAAAATTTGAATAACTAGTTAAAGTCCCCAATCAAATGCATATATTGCTCGCATGAAATCAACAATATTGTAAAGATAGTTGAAATATATATGTAACATCGCTATAGCTTTTGCTAAAATTAGAAATGATCTATACATTATTGATATAAAAGAATTTGATTAAAGATAAAGATGTACTCCTGTTCCATATTATAAGTAAAAAAATTATTTTTTCTTATCTCAAATTATAAGTAAAAACAACTTATTTTTATCTTTTTCAAGATTTAGTTTTACTTAATTTTAATGAAATTTAATGCAAATTACATTTAATTTACTCTATGTTTTTTTTCTCTATAATCAATAACCAATAAATTTTTTTTTTTCATCTTTCCATAAAATTTATTTCAAAGAAAACACAAAAAATCATACTTCAAATTATCATATTCAACTTTTCTTAATAAGTGTGAAATATTCTTTTTTGCTTATGATATGAGACGGTGAGAGTATATGTATAATGCTTTAATCTTTGAAACCTAACAAACCATGAGGAAAAATGGGAGCAAAGAGATCTTTCCTTTGGAAAACGTTTTGAGTATATAGTCGGTCAAAAAAAAAAATTTAGGGAATGGTGAAGAAAAGCTAAATTGGAGTCAGTCCAAGTGAATTTTAGAAGTGGGCTTTATAAAAAGATTGAGAGCTTCATCATACTTCCCACTTTCATCACTTTAGGATCAAAAGAGAAACTAAAAAATATACTATGTGGGCCATTAATAAAATAATAAATAATAATAACTATATGTAAAATTACTTAGACACATACACTATTAAAAAATGGTAAATTTTGCCATAAAAATTAGAGACAAAATCTCAGTTTTTTTTACCTCTAATATTCATTGGTAATTGTTTTTCATAAGGGTTCAAGTTGATGTAAATGTAGCATTTTTTTCCTCTAATTTAGCATTTTAATTTACTTAAAAAAATTGATGCAAATGTGTAAATTAAGTAATTATGAACTAGAAGTCATTTAAATTCTAATAATTTTAGATAATATTTGTGGTGTGATAATGAAGAACATAATAATTTGATAAAAAGAAACAGAATATATGGCTGGAAATGCATGGTAGGCAAAGGAAGTCATCATGAGCATAAATGCTACAAACATGGAAAAAAGGAAAAGTTAATATACCAATCTATAGATCAATATAATAATGATCAATGCTAAGACCCCACTTTTGCTTTTAATGTGTCCCCTATCAATCTAATAGGTTCATGACACATCTACGTAAATGAATAGAGTTTTATAATTTCTCTAAAATTTAAATGACTCTTCAATACAAACCTAAACAAGCATAAGTTTATAATAAAATTCAAGTATTTTTTTAATAGAGTTTAATTTTGATAATCTTTGTATGTAAAATTTTACACAGCCAACAAATATCAACTAATAGATAATGATTTACTGACTTTAGTAATAGCTATGATTAAGGTTAAATATTTTTAATGATTGGGTAATATCGATTGACTAACTGCATTAAAAAGAAATCTTAAACTAATTAATGTATATGAATTAAATTTTTAAAAAAATGTTACCTGAAATAAGTTTGAGGGGTAGCCAATTCCAAATGGATAAGAAATAGCTGAACTATTTGCTTCATCACAAGCAAATTGTGCATGAAAATCATCTGTTATATTATTACATGTATTTGTTGGTGTACATGTTCCTTGAGTGACATCAGAAGAAGAAGCATCACATGGAAATTTTGGATTTTCATCTTGATTAACAACTTTTTTATTCATAGTTTCCATTATTTCACTTGAATTCTCAGTGCTACTTGAGTCTTCCCCTTGCAATTGTTCTTCTAACATCATTTCCTTCTTTGTTTCCTCAACTTGTTCGTCGTTATTTTTTGCTGGAATTTGAATTGTCTTCTTGAAAATTCGACACAACGAATAGGAATCCTAAAAAATTCCATCACATTCATTAATGGTATGTTTTTGGATGACAAAAATAAAGATTAAATTCAAATACACTATTAGTGTAAAAAAAAGTTATACCATCCTCTCAATCGTCAAACATGTTTGACTTTCAATATAAATACTTTCAAAGTCACATATATAATTATTCGTAATTTGTTGAAAGTATAAAGGAATTTACATATTAAAATAAACACTAAACGGTGTGAATGTTAGATGCAATTGAAGAAAAGAGTAAGAAACAATAAAGCAAATATAGTAAAGGGTGGATGGTTATAGTAATAAATACATCATGGATCTGAATTTTTCATCAAAACATTTTTATCATGCTATTTTTTTTTAAAGAGGATAAAAATTAAAGTTTACAAATCATATAAAGAAAAGAAAATAAAGGAACATATAGTGTAGGCATGTGCATTCTTGTAGAACAAGGTTCAAAACATAGATGAGTTTTACTTCTCTATTTTCATAAGTTGATTCTGGTGGAACTTTATACTGTGATCAGATAATGACAACAACAACATATATATATATATATATATGTAAATCAATCATAAAAGAACATTCTATTGAATTATTGGTTTACAATATTATTTTTGGCCTTTTAGGGTTTCTTCTTTAGACAAGACATTAATTCTTTTATGGAGCAGCAAAAAAAATTATATATTACAATAAGAGTATAAGAGTAGTACTCTAATTCAAATACTGAACTCAATTTTCATCAAACCAATAAAATCCCAAAACTAACATAAAATCTTGAATTAAAATAATAAATAACATAAAGTCCTAAGAAGAGGACAACACATTCAATTATTATACATTTAACTTTAAAATATAGATAAAGACAAAAAAATAATCATTTCCTTACTGTTTGATTAAAACAACCTAACAACCAAAATCTAATGTTTTATGTTTCCTCCTTTATTTGTATTTATTTACATTATCTTCATTTTTTTCCTTCAAAAACATGGTTTGATTAAGTTATTTCTAAATTGATAGTATTTTTAAAAAGTCTCAAAATTACAAAGTTAACACCCCAGAAATACCTTCTTAAAACAAGAGAAGAGGGTTAAAATTAAATAAGAATAAAATTAAATTTATAGCATAGTAATATCTAATTACTACTCTCATCTGTCTGGTCAACAAAAATTGATATATCTAGACGAAATTATAAATTAAAGTAATATGTATCTAGTATCCTTCAAGAAAAATGAAAGATACACAATATCTTTATATACCTTCAAAGAAGAGAGAGAAGCACCAGGATGTGATTCCATGAGACGATATTCATGCATAACCCAATTGGTTCTAATCCCATGAGGTGCTCTACCTTTGTAATAAACAAGTGTCTTCTTCATTCCAACTTGTCTCTTTTGAGAATTCACTGCCCTATCTTTTCCAGTTGCTTTCCAATAACCACCTCTTGTTGCTCTATTTGTTCTTGATCCATTTGGATACTTTCTATCTCTTGGACTATAAAAATACCACTCCATGTCCTTGCTTGGAAGAAATGATTTTTCTGTATTTTCCAAACTTATGTTATTATAATGATATTAATATATTAATAAAAAATGAAGTTACTATTGGTCTTAATTGTGTTTGCAATTGCGGTTAATTATATCGAAATGCATTCGAAGCAAACAAAACTGTTGTTTTCATGCCCTTGCAAATACCTCAAAATCCATTATGGTGCAGACCGCAATTTAAAACCATGAAAGTCACTACTATTCATACGTATATCATGGTTTTAAATTGCAGTATGCAACCCTGCAACATAAGGGATTATGAGGTTTCCGCAACTGCATGACACTTGCAATTTCAACTTCCCTAACTAAAATTTATTACTACGATGTGTGTGTGTATATATATATATGAATGAGTTATATACAATAAAAATATGAATATGAATATGAATGCAGGAAATGATTATATTAAATTTACCTGGTAAATCCCAAGGTTCACATTTGTAGAGATCAACTTCTGCAATGATATCAAGCTCTATAGTTTTACCTGTTATTTTTCTTTCTAAGTAGTAAGCCACGAGCTCTTCATCTGTAGGGTGGAACCTGAATCCAGGTGGTAGAGTCATTGGAGCCATTGCAATTACACTTTTGTGAGAGAGAGAGAATTTGGAAATAAGGTGGTAGAGAGAGATATGAACTAAAATAGCTTGCGTTACATGGAACTAAATAGGCCACTGCTGTGATCAAAGAATGAATATTTTGCCCCTGAATTTTATTTATATTATATTACTAATGAAAGGTTAAAGTGTAATTATGGTGAAAAATGATGGACTAAAGTGTAAAAATAAATTGAAAACTTTGCTTTTGAAGAGATTCTATGTGTAAGTTAATGTGTGAAAACCTAGAGGGAGAGGATAAGAAGCTTCTCTGCTTTTGTCTGCTCACAAACTAACAAAAAACAGAGTCCATCTCAAAAGCTTGTGTTGCCCCACTAAACCGTCCATATAATAATCAATATTGTCACATTTAGCATAGAGGATTGCTATATGACACGACATGCTTATTCACGACAACCTCATTCTCATGTGATTTAATGTTTTTGTTGAAGATTGCCTTTGAATTGCATGATCAAGGTACTAGTTGCTGCAGGAAGCTGATGTGCCCGGGTGAGGGCTCAGCAGGCAACAGGTGCAGGGCGTGCCCTGGTGAGAGCTCAACAGGCAGCAGGCAGCAGGCAACACGCAGGGGGTGGCGCCAGGCGCGGCCACGAGCCCTGGTGAGGGCGCCAGGCGCCCAGGAGAGGCCAGTTTGGCCTGTGGCTTCTGACGAGTTGGCGCGGGGCGCCGGTGGCTGGCGCTGGGCGCGGCTACGCTGATGTATACCCCTGTTTCTGTTTTCTGCAGCCGTGAGAGAGGAAAAATGTAGGGTTTTGAAAGGGGGTTTCACCAATATGGAGGCTAGGGTTCAAGGGGGTTTCTCTTGGGTTAATCCTAGGGTTGGGTACTCTTTCTAACACCTTGTAATTGCTATCAATTGAAATCTCTTGGTCACGGGAAGAGATTTGAGAAAAGGGTAGAATTTAGGGATTGTCTAAATTCTTGTAACTCTTTGTAAATCTCATTGTAATCAAGTTTGAAGAAGCTTTGATAGTGGAACGGAGATCTCTCTCCCCCAGATTAGGTTCATTAACACCGAACTGGGTAAACAATATCTTGTGTTCTTTATTGCTTTCATAGTTTTAACTTTGTTTGGATTATTATTGCTTGGATATCCATTGTTGCTGTTTGGTTGCTTTAATTGTTTTGCCCCACACACTAGTTAAAGGATTATTGGTGTGTTTTTGGTTCGAATTCACAACAGTTTTAATGGACATTCTCATGTTTAGATAATCTATAATTTTTTAAAATACTTAAAACATAAACTAAGATAAAATAAACATTCAAGTGTGGCAAACTGGTAATATATTAGACTTAGGCTCTGTTTGATAAACCAAATAAGCTAGCTTATAGCTTTTAGCTTATAAGCTAAAAGCTCTGTTTGGTAACAGTTTTTAAAAAAGAGCTTATAGCTTATTTTACTAGTTTATAGCTTATTTTCCAAATGTTATTTCAAGTAGCTTATGAGCTTATAGCTTATTATCTTTTCTTCCAATTTTACCCCTATCATCTTACTTGAAAAGAATTAAATATTAATTAAACATATCATTTTTATGTCATTTCATACTTATAAGCTAGTCCAACCGCTAATTTTACCAAACATTACAAATTCAACCAGTTAGCTTATTCGCTATAAGCTAAAAGCTAGCTTATAAGTTATCCGCTATAAGCTCATCCGCTATAAGCTAGCTTATCAGCTATCCGCTATTTTTTACCAAACAGAGCCTTAGGTTCTGCTGTGTGCAGTGACGGAGCCAGTGTTGTGGGAGCGATAGAGTTAAACACAAAAAAAAAAAAAAAAATTAATATGACACTTGAACAAAGCTAAAAAACACATCTACTCCTGTTGTGGATAGAGTGAAGGTTGTATAGCGGTTGTTAATTAGTTATATATTAAAAAAAGAAGTTAAAATAGAACAACTTAATAGTAATATTTTCTTTTGATTTAAAGAAACTTTTCACTTTTTAAGTTCACTTGATAGATGATGTGTCTAGTCTATACATCAGCGATTGAAAAACTGATTACATACGAGATCGAAGATGCTATAAAATTGAAGAAAGTATATGTTAATGATAAAGAATTAATAATGCTTATATTTTAACTTTAGAGAATCACAATTTGTCAATGCAACTCACAAGTTAGAGTGAGTTGGAAAATCACCACCTCATGTGATGGGATTTCTCCTAAATAAATACATGTGGAACTAAACTGATCATTAGGAATGAAATCAAAATCAAAATCAAAATCAAAAGATAGCTCAAACTACAACCAAAATTTAATTCGTGCTATTGAGACGAATATTTTGGTCGTGCAGTTTAGCTTTTTCCTTAATCATATAACATACTGTATTTATGCCGTTCATCACTATAAATGCTACGTACTCCATAGATATGGAAATGGATTTTTTATTTTTTTTTATATATATGGAAATGGATTTGGGTGTTATACAAAACTACAGATTTAACATTAATTATTGGATCAATTTATATTATAAGAGCATCTCCAATAAGGTTATCTAAGAGAGTTTCATAGGCTAATGATACGGTACCTTATTACTTTTATCATTGGAGTTTCATGACGTGACATAGAAAGTATCAAAATTGATAATACCGATACCTTAAACGAGGTACCGTATCATCAATTTAATATTTTCTTTTTTTTTGTTTGATCATTGAATCGCCATTTGATCTTTTTTTACGAACATTTAATCATATTTCATATTTTTCTATATTACACAATTTCTATTTGTTTTGTTTTCAAGTCGTATTTTATTTGTTTTCTATTAAATGGATCCTAATATGTACAATAATATATTCATGCTTACATGAATTTGTTCCAAAATCAATTTTCTATCGGTAAAACTTTTAAATTCATCCTTATTTTATTTATCCATCATCACAAACATGTTTTTTAAATTCATCCTTATTAAAACTTTTAAATTCATCCTTAAAATATTGCTACTTTCCCTTTTTCCTTTCCAAAATATTGTTTCTTGTCAGTGGACTTGACCATTGAGAAGTCTCTTGCTTATGTGTTTGTGTTGTTAGATATATTAGAGCTTTTAGGTTTGGGCTTTATATGTTAGTAGTCTAGTAGTCCATTAGGTATTATTATAAATTCTCTTGTAATCCTTATTTTGTCAAGCAATGTTATTCTAATATTATTGAAAACGTAGCCCACTTTGTGTTTCTCTATTTTGCATCTCTGATTCTAACATGGTATCGAGAGCATGGTACGATCCGCCATGAATTGTTTGTCGCTTCCGCTGTTGAATTCCCAAAATTTGGGAATATGTTTTTTTTGTTGTTGTTGTGTTTGTTGAGTGAAGTTAATTTCGTCTGCAGCCGCCGTATTGAAGTTAAGAGTAAGAGCTATTCCAATCAAAGGTATTCCAATCAAAGGGTCACTTTTCTTGTTGGGAGATATGGTAGGTATATGAAGAAGACGGTAACACATGCTAATGGAATTATGTGCATCAGATTGCTATTTGATCTAACTATTCTCAGTTGGGTAACAATGGTAAATAATAAATTTCGTTCTTTTAATTGATTTTGTTCGGTTTTGTTCGATTTAGTCTGGTTCAGTTTGATTTGGTTTAAATTTGTTTGATTTGATTTTGTTTGGTTCCAATTGATTTGGTTCTGTTTGGTTTGAGCAGATTTGTTTGAATTGGTATGTCGGTTTCTCTTCTTTGGTTTCTTATTCTTTTGATTGCATTGCACTTCTTCTCATTGATTGCACTTCTCTCTATTGATTCTTCTGATTGCATTGCACTTCTCCCTATTGCACTTCTCTCTATTGATTCTTCTGATTGCACTTCTTCCTGTTGCACTTCTCCCTCTCCCTGTTGCACTTCTCCCTATTGATTATTCTGATTGCATTGTACTTCTCCCTATTGCACTTCTTCTGATTGATTGCACTTCTCCCTCTTGATTCTTCTGATTGCATTGCACTTCTCCCTATTGAATTCTTCCGATTGGTTGCACTTCTCCCTATTGGTTTCTTTCATTTGATTGCGTCTATCTATTGGCTGATTCTTATGTTTGGTTTAGTTTGGATTTGTTCGATTGGTCTTGTTTTGGTTAGCTTGGACTGGATTGGATGACTGCAAATTGCTTCTCTCGGTTGGTTATTAGTTGAGTTGGTTTATTTTCAGGGTTAATTTGTAACAAGCGTAAAGCTTAGTAAGCTTTAGCTTGAAGGGTAATATTAGAAATAAAATGTTAAGTTTATATTATTAAGTATTAAGTATGTTTTTCGTTTTTGTTTGACAAACTCTCGATGATTATATGTTAATGCATCGTGAGTTTGAGGGGAAGTGTTAGATATATTAGAGCTTTTAGGTTTGGGCTTTATATGTTAGTAGTCTAGTAGTCCATTAGGTATTATTATAAATTCTCTTGTAATCCTTATTTTGTCAAGCAATGTTATTCTAATATTATTGAAAACGTAGCCCACTTTGTGTTTCTCTATTTTGCATCTCTGATTCTAACATGTGTAAATTGTAATCTTGAATGATTATAGTGAAACTCCTTTGAAAGTACAAAGATACTGGACTACTCTCGATTTGTGAGAACATATTTTCAACAATTTTTTATACGTTATATACACACTGTGAAAAGGTATATTTCTTGATTGCATTTGTAATTTAGTTCATAATGGATTTGGTATAACCGTTTAGCATGAGGTAGTTCTCTAATGTATTATTGTTGAAATTCCTATATTGGTTCAAATTAATTTGCCAGACTGGTGGATAATAATGGTATAAGTAACATACATTAAAATTGTGAGTCTTTGGATATTTTATTTATGGTGGTTTTATCAATCTATATTTATGTGTTCTAATTTGATTTTCTTATTCATTTTTTATGTGTGCTTAATTCCACATATGATAGGTAGGAATGAGATTTACATTATCATTCCTCTGAAGGGATAGTGATTGAAGATCTTAAAAAATCGATAGTATGTTATTGGTTTTCACTGTTCTTTTTATAGCATGAATAAAAAAAATCCGAGTTGTTTAGAAACAAAACTACTTCTTCTAATCTAGAAGAAACAAAAACTCAACATCAAAGTGAGAGTATTAAAGCTGTTGATTGTGAATTGTTGGAAACGGACCCAAGAAATAATTCTCCAATTTCAAACTATCACCCTCACATCCTTAACGAGATAAGGAAAGCTTATTAAAAAATAGGTTGTCATCAATCTCCTCACAATTTTGTTTACTCTATGTCTATTCAAGATAAACAAAGATGTTGATTTTAGCAACACTGGTATTTTATGTCTGGATCCGCCCCTGGGAACTAGAATAAAATTGTTTTGTTTCTCTAACTCTTTCCCTTCTCTTTGTGTTTTGATAATCCGCTACAAACTCTTTGAAAAACAAAGGCCATATTCTACTTCTAGTTCAGAATCTGACTATGTCTAAAACATTTGAAAAATTGAAAAAGCCAATACAATTCATCCTTCTTCTCCTTCTTATGTTTTTCTCACCTTCAGATAACAACAACTACGGCGTCTGTCCATAGTGTACATAAATGCATTACATCCAAATCCTTAGATTCCTAGCATTCCATGGAAAAAGGAACATGGTATATAGAATCTTATACGTATTGGTTCATCATGTGCTTATTGTACTAAAGTTGCATGCCCCTGGTTTTCATTATACAAGGATCAAAACTAATGTACAAAGTCTTATCATATCTGAGAATTCACATATACTTACAAGTTTCTGGTAATGTAAGACCCATAATTCTATAGTACCTTTATGTGTTAGAGACCTAAGTAGTGGCTAAGAAATTAGGGTTCTATACTACCAAATCACCATCACCAACAACATCACCAGAACATACACTAGACCTACCCATTATCATTGACATTTACCCACCACCCCTGACCATGGATGACATCTGGATTCCATCCAATTCAATACTAAAACTTCTAGAGAATCTCACCATGCACTCAATTACTGTTGATGAACCACCTCTTGTCCATCGCTCCCATCTAAGAAAATTAAGAAGCAAACGTCGTTCTAAACCTACCTTGTCACCATAACAACCTTACCAACTCTTCTTCTCTCCTGAACATGACCATGAACTTCTAGGATTACAGTTTACTGATGATCTCAAAAAGTTGTACTCAAAGAAATAAGAGGCTCTGGTCTTTCCTTCTGACATTGATGCTGGGGTAGCAGCTATTCAGGACAGAGTTAACTATGCGCTGAATAAGTATGCTCTGAGGATTAAGGAAGAAGTTAAAGGAAAGAGCACATATGTGGTAAGAGAAGTGGTAGAGTTTGCTGAAAAAGTTGATCCTCTCAGAATTACTTGGGAAGATATATTTGCACAAGAGAGAGAATTGGCAGCTATGGCAAGAGAAGATGAGTTGTCAAAAGAGCAAGCAAGAGAACAAGAGCTGAATAAGGGTAAGAATACACTAGTTGCTACTACTCATCCTGCATCACCTTTGAAGATTGATACAACAAGAGAAGTTGGGTCTACTTCAAGTGAAATACATCCAGCCATTCTAGAAAGATTTGAGCTGCAAGATGCTAAGATAGCCTCTCTTGCTGAAGATAGTCAAGCTCAGAAGGTGATGTTAAATAAGATTTTGTCGGTGCTTATGGATCTTCAGAAGAATCGAAATCAGAATCAACAACCCTCACCCAACCCCAACCCCTATGATTTCTTATGTTTGAGCACATTATTGTTGTTGTTTATTCTTTTTGGATTATTAAAGTCTTGTACTTTGCATTTCATCTTAATTTACTTTCTCTTATCTTGATATTTGCCAATATGTTTGTTTTATAATTGTAACTTGTTTTCTCAAAAGATCAAAATGCACACTATTTAAAACCAATATTCAAAATAAATTGGAAAGCAAGCAAGATTTTGTTATTAAAAATTTGCAAAGTTTTTATTACATAAGATCCTCAGAACATTTTATTTTGACTCTACATCAGACTTTGTTGCCTCTGAATCTACCTTCTTAGACTCTTCAGTCTTAGGGGATTCCTTGTCATCTTCTGAACTAAAGGCAGAAGAGTCTGAGTACTCCTTCTCTGGATCATATGTCTTCAGAAACTGTGCATAATCAGAATTTGTTTCCTCAGAATCTGATGGCAGAACCTCTTGCTTAATCTTCAATTTGGCTTGACTGTTTTGTCTAGAAGCAGATGTTGAAGCTTCTGACTTCTTCTTTTTCCCTTTGGACTCAGAAGACTTCTTCGTTGCTCTCTTCATTCTTGCTTCTGATTGAGACTTCAACACCTTTGATTATTCGTTGTGAATAAAATGAGAAGGAATGTCTCCTTTTACAGTACTTTCAAATACTTTGGTTGCTTGGCAATCAACACAGTTCATTAAAATTGGACATAGTTGTAACCACTCTTGACTTGACTATTTTGAAACTTGTGTCTGTGACTGTGAATTTTCGTTAGTTTTTTATTAATGACAAAAGGGGGAGTAAGAATGCGTTAAAATTAATAAATGATTCTAATTCCACGTTAATATCTGAAACTGTTATGTTTATTCATTAAGAATCATCTCTCATCCCTTCTTTCTTGATTTCATTAATCTTGGAATAAATTGAAAGGAGAGACAATTTTAAATTGGAACTAAGTTGTTTATCTTTGATAATATAAGAGAAGATTATTACAAACCTTCTCTTACCATTATCAGACTTAGGGAGAGAGTTTGCAAACCTCTGCCTCTGACAGTCAAATATGAAAATTTATTTCAAGTTAATAAATTAACTCTTAAACTGATTTTAATTAATTATGAATAAGACTTAGGGGGAGCTTACGAACCTAGCTAACCCTTTGGACTATCAAACTCGGGGGGAGATTGTAAACCTCATCAACATGAAGTCAGCATGATTAATTAAATCAATAACAATTGAATTTTAATGCTTATGTTTGTCATCATCAAAAAGGGGGAGATTGTTGGAACAAAGTGGGTTTGACAATTGGTGTTACTAATAATTGTTCTAGTGTGCAGAATTATAAGTTAAAATTCAAACAAGAACACTACGATCAAAAGCAGAGAAGTCAGGCTAAGAAGCTCTGAAAGTCATCAGAAGACCCTCAGAAGCTAAAGCTTCAAGTTTTGAAGCAAGCGATCAGAAGCATACAAAGGCAGACTCTGAAGTCTATCAGAAGGTGAAAACTTTCAGAGACTATTACATCAGAAGCTGAAACAAAAGGAATGTACATCTTCCAGAACCTAACATATAAGATCTTATGATTGAAGAATAATCATACAAAGAACTCTATCTCGTTCAGTAAAAGAATATTCGTGGATTACAACGTTAACCTTATTCATAATATCTTTGTTAAGTGTAAATTCTACCCATTCACATTTGCTATACAACCATAGGCGGTTTCTTTTTCTCCAACATACATCGGCGCCGTCATCCATGACCGTTGCATCAATGGGACATGTCGTTCGACAAAAGAAGTTAGTCCCTTTTCACTAATTATTGAATTTCTTGCATCTTTTATAAATATGATTTTACGTTAACAAATTCATGGTGTTATATATGTTACATTCACTTTTTCATTTCCTACCTCATTTATCATAAAAAATCTATCAAAGATAATCTATAAATTTTACATCTTGGGGTCTGGAGTTGCGGCAGTAGTCTTATAATTTTTAAAACTTAAAGCAAAAACTTAAAACAAGGAAAAGACTTAATATATAAGACATTTTTTCTATATATGAGGCCCTATATTTAATTATTATTTCAAATGAAAAATATTTAAATTGTTGGTGCCTAAAACAAGTGTTTCAGCCTTATCTTTGGGTCGGTCACAAATATTTAGTAATTAATTAATTAAACTATTATTTAGATATGCACTAAATTTTAAACGAAAAGGTGAAACGCAAGAATGCTTTTGTGCACAATAATAAAGCTAGAACAAGATTTAGATGCAGACATTTTTATATTCAAAACAATTTTTTGTATGAACTTCTTGACACCACAGCTCAATTATCATATATCATATCATATTTTATTTAAATCTCGATCGTTCTAGGTATTGTTGTCCTATACTTTTATTAGTTTATATATGGTGCTAAATGTGGTCCTATATTTAGTTTGATTAATGGCAAATAATGACTAGTCTTTTGGACAAAGATATTTTGATTATGAAAACCATAGGATATAGATACCCCTTTGTCCAACATAATGGAATATTGGATTAAAGAAACCGCGTATGCAACCGCATCGTATATAAAAGCAAACACAAAATACTATATTGTCTAGCTAATCGTATATTATACTTAAAGTATGTAGGAATTGTTAAAATAAGTGAAAGAATTTTGCAGTAACAGCTTTGTAATTAAATGTATAAATTGCAGCATGTCATTTCTTGTAATATGTCTAAGATACATTGCTGCTTTAAATTTTTAATAATGTACGTTTTTAATTTGACACATGACTCATTTGCATATTGATTTGGTCTTTAAATTTAAATAAGCCATGATTGTTTGAGTAGCGATAAGAGACAATCCAAGGACGTAATGTTAAAAGGGTTCAAAAACATTTTTTTAAGTTAATTATAGAACAAAAGATGATAATGTACTTGGTTCAAATTTTAACTAATATATCAATATATACTTTTACTTATAATATGGGATAGAGGAAGTATGTATTAATATAAAAATAAAAAGTTTATATAATTAAAATTATGATATCAACATTATATTGGTTTGTGTTGAACTGTATTCAGACTTCATAAAGCAAGGTTTTGGGTTACTAAAAAAATTGCTTATTTGAGAAGAAATTGATTTAAAGGTAGTCGTCAGAGATTAATCACCGGCATAATTATAAACAAAATTAGAATTATGTAATATTTTTGCCATTTGATATTTGAGAGTGTTTTTCAAATGACAAAAATATTACATAATTCTAATTTTTGTAATATTTGAAGAAGAAAAAGTGTTTTTGAAACTTCTTGGTCTGATTTTAATAACTAGAGTGGACAAAAAAATATATTAGATTTCTTTTAGAACGATAAATTAAGAACTTCTAGGCATTAAAGAATAAGTAAACATCTCAACTATGTTGCCATCCCCAAACATCCTCATCCCCTATCTATAGGTCATAATAATATATAATAATAGAAAGGAAAAAATATGTACATGGGGGCTAAACCTTACTCCAAAATGGAAAACAAAAGCTAAAATAAACCTAGTCAACAAAACAATAATTCGATATTCCAAGTTTATCAAGAATAAATTCATTCCTAATAAACCTAGGCATTGAGTCCCACCACATAGAGTTTGTCAATGTGTGACCATGATTCGCGAGTTTGTCAGCATATTAATTCCCTTCTCGATAAATATGAGAGCGAGTAACATTCAATCCAAGCAACAAACAATTATTCCAACGATTGAGGTTCCAAGAAATGACATTAATGTTCGTAAATGCACTAATAATCCAAAGAAAATTTCATCCATGTCGACTAGAGATTTCATAGCCATTAATGTAACAGATCAAATGCTCAAAAAAAATAAAATGTATTAGATCAAATATAAAAGGTAAACATTAATGTGTACAAAGAAAAGTTATAGATACATACATCTACATCAGGATGGGGATAGATTTTGTTATGCTTGACGATGGATATATCAAATAAGTATTAAAGAAAAATTAAAATTTCTTAATTTATGCATACAAATACAATGTAAATCATGAATATCAGATCATTAAATTTTAATATCATGAATATCAGTAATCATAATTTATTGAACCGCTCAAAAAAAAATTACGTAATTTATTGAATGTAAGATATTTTTACCCTAATATTTGATCAAAATGAATCTCTTTAAAAAATCTAACTGACTTTTCAAGTTATATTTTGTTTTTACATCATAGAGTAAGATTGTTCATTCCATTGTAGTGTAGTTTTTTTAGTAAAATAAAAGCTTGATGGGCCATTGTGGGTCCATGAGAAGTTCCTTTATTATTTTAGCCCAAGTAGAAAAGAACCCTTTTATCATTCATCAGTTCATGACTTCAACATGGACCCACTAAGCATCTGAACAAATCAACCTGTCATACGGTCACTATCTTCTTTTCTTTTCATAATTTTTATTTATCCCTTTAATTCTTTTTTTTCCCTTCCATCAACTTTACTTTTTCTTTACTGTTTCCTTTGTTCCTTGTTTATTTATTGTCCTTTCCTTAAAAAAATCATTTTCATATGAGTAAAGACATCTTAATCACTTTAATCATTACATCACAAAATCTTTGACTACTACTGGCCTTCACCCCCCCACGGTGATTTTAAGGTGGGAAGGGATATTTATTTTCCCATGGTGGGAAAGACTAAAATCTACCAATAAAATATTGAATGGTTTGGATTTGAGAAAGGATACCTTTTGTACAAATACCTTGTTAATTTTTATTTATTTATAAATGTTTCCATACACTATTGTATAATACTAGTTTTTAAACTCGTGCTTACGCAGTGATGATGGCTATTTGTTCAATTGGACTAAGTTAAGTAATAAATTTTGCTCTACTACTGCTACAATTTTTGCTCTCAATCCCAGTCTCGGTCTCCGTAGTACTTTCACTTTCAATTTCATTAACACCATCAACTATATTGTTATCCATTTTCTTGAACACATACTTGCTCGGTCCCAAAAAATAAGAAAAATTTAGTCAAATAAAGTTAATGAGCAATTTTTGCTCATATCTTGGGACTAAAGAGTATGTGAATTGAGGATTTAAAGGATGAACAAATGTGTGAGACAAACACAAGCTAGCCAAACAATTAAAATCCTTTCCTAATTTTCTTATTTGTTCCAAACTCAATTATGCACCATAGCATACACGAGAAGAAACTGGGAGAAGATAATTTGATAGTGAAACATAATCAACCATCATTCCTAATTTATAGATCTCAGCTCCAATTCAAAATTCAAATTAGGGTAAATTGAACTGGGAGGGAAAATAGTTACCGGCTCAGTTAAGCCTCCACCAGAAAAGCACAATCTCCGGAAGGTTTATCTGGGTACGGCAATGAACAGGAGAAGGTGTTCTATGGGGAAGGCGTATTAAGAAATCGAGAACCAGGCCAGATACAAAGAACAACTGCCTCCTAACCTAGGTAGAGCAAAACGGCGCAGGTTAATGGCTATGGAAGAAGACAAAACACGAACAATACAACAACCAAAACAATAATAAAAGCCAACCCAAAATAAAAAACAATAAAAGCAATTAAAAAGTTAATTTAAAATTAAATCTAAACATATATGATGTGGCATCAGTAATTGCAATCTACAGTGGCCGAAATCCAATTTCTATGTGTCAATGTTATTGATTATATTTGCATCAAATATATTTATTTCCTTCCTTTTCTATATATAGAGAAAACATTGTGGCATGAATTATAAAATATGACGCTTGAGCCCGTTTGATGGCCATGATATGATAGATACAAGATATGATATGGAGTTGGATAAAGTTAGGATATGATATTAACATGATAACATTTATCTTATTATGTGTTTGATGCGGATATGATAACAAACAAAATATCATTATTTATTTTCAATTAAATATAATTAAATAACAAGTTTCCATTGTAGGTGGTTTTATTTTTGGCAAATAAAGATTTACTTTCTTAATAACACAACAGGATAATTTCTAACCCAGCCTAAACATAGGATATAAATTACAAAGGAGTGATAGGATATGATTAAAAAAGGGAATAATTTATCATATCATATTGGTGCATCAAACAAAAAATTAAAACATGATATGATATAATTATCATATCCTACTCACTATCCTGGCCATCAAACGGGCCCTTAATGTAAAATATGGTCTGAACAGTAAAAAAATCACTAAATTAATACTTGACTTTTTAACAAAAATAATAAAATAAATTAAATGTATGCAAATATATTAATTAAATTTACCAAAATAAATTTAATAATGAGCTTAATAGTAAATAAATGACTAAGGCCCCGTTTGGCCCGGCTTATTTTCCTCTTTTTTTCTTCTCCTTAAAAATAGTAAAGAAGGAAAAAATTGTGTTTGACTTCATTTTTCTTTATTTTTTACTTCTTTACTTTATTTCTTTAATACTTTTAAGGAGAAATAGCGTCAAATATAATTTTATATTTCTCTATTTCGTTTAAGCTAAAATAAAAAGTAAAAAATAAGCTGGGCCAAACGGGGCCTAAGAACTCTATGGAACATTAATAATTCACAATATTGTTTTTAAAAATAAGTGAACTGAATCTAGAAAAAAAAATTAATAGGAAATTTGCTAGTTATAATTTTTTTTGTAAGTTAATAAAAGAAAAAAATCCACCTAAAAATATGTTGTCATCTTTCGCTTCCTTACCAAAAAAAAAAATGTTGTCATGATTTGCTAGAGGGATAAGAGAGAATTGGAATAGTAAAAAAATATAAAACATAAGAGAGAGTTGGAAGAATTGGTTGACCTGCTGGTACGGTTAATGTACTTCAAATATATTTCTATAGTTATAATCCATAATTGAATAATTTTTTTTAAGTAAGCAGTTTTAGTAGATAATTTGTTTTTTTTTAAATGGGATAATATATTTTTTATTTTAAGTAGAATGTTTGAGGTTCAAACCTTTTTTCTATCAACCGATAGAGTCCGTTAAAATTGACTTAATTTTGAACTTATACTAAACAAGTTTATGCAAATAAATAAGCTTATCAAAATAGTTTATGAGAACTCAACTTACAAATTAAAGATACAATTTTCGCTAATAAAAACTCATGAGTTAAATTTATAATTTTATTTATTTGTATAAACTATTTTTCATAAACTCATGTTAAGCTAAATTCAAATAGACTCCTAAACTTACATAGATGTATAATATAATTTTCTTTGACAATAACATTGTATTATTCATGTAAAAAATTAAAGAGAAAAAGGTGTGATAAAGACAAGGGAAATAGATTATACATGATTATTATTTTATTTGTTTAAAATATCCTTTCCCATCCTAACCTGCACCTTCTCCCACACACATAATGCACACAACAAATTAGTACTGGCTAGTGAAAATTTGGTTTTGAAAATTTTTACTAAATTTTAGCAGGCATTAACAAGAGTTGCAAATTGCCATGGTCTTTTAAAATTATAAGTATATATGATGAAAATTATCCAAAATGAGGATTTCAAAAAGTTGAAGTAACAATTTGCAAAAAAAAATAAAAAAAAAATTACGGACTAATTTGCAAATTGTGAAAAACAAATAGGGGCTAATGTTACTTTTTTCAAAATTTGAAGAAATCAATTTGCAGAATTTGAAAGAATTATAAGGGTCAATTTGAAATTTTATAAATTTAATTTTGACAAAATATTTTATAAAATTATTTCATTTAAAAACTCTTCAAATTTAAACAATAAAATATACATGTGATGCCTGACACAGATCATGAAGGCAGCGAGTCATAAGGACAAATTGTTAGACTTAATTCATTCATCATGAGTTCCTGATAACAAATGAACAACAAGATCAATAGACAAAATGCAAAAAATTGAAATTAAGAATTTACCTCCAGCCATTGTTATAACTAGCCACCTTGCCCGTGCGTTCGCACGGGTCATATATAGTGATCTATATATTATTTTTTAACTGTTCAAAAATATAACAAATTTAAATATAAAAACTACATTGAAAGTGATTTTTATATGAACTCATTTGTGTGATTCTTGACGTTATACATCAAACTGTGACTATTGTGCACAACCTGCTTCAAACTCTCACCCTCTGCACTCACATTTAAAGTTTGAGACAATATCTTATTATCATTTAATTTAATTAACTATAAAAAAAACACAAACAACACAACTATTCACATTTTTTTTTAATCCACAACTACTCACATTAATGTTTATCTTGAAATATTTTTTGTCTATTCTCACATGACCTCTACTTTTTCATATGGAATTTGTGCTATATACTAATGATATCGTGTAAATAAATAACATTTAATGAATATTAGTGGCTAAAAAACATTTGTCCATAAAAGTAGATTATACTTATATGAAAACATGTGAAAATAAATCCACTGTGTTTTGGGTTCTTCAACAACTTTAGCTATATATTGGTGATATTAATTTTTTACTTCTTCAACAAATTGATCAAAAATAAAAAATAGGCAAGTTTCAATATAGATTGCATATTAAATAGGCAGATTTTATTTTCAAAAATAAAAATAAAAAAATAGGCAGGTTTCAATATAGATTGCATAATGCATAATGATCTGAAATTTGAATGTTAAATTTTGGGTTCTTCAACAACTTTAGCTATATATTGGTGATATTAATTTTTTACTTCTTCAACAAATTGATCGAAAATAAAAAATAGGCAAGTTTCAATATAGATTGCATATTAAATAGGCAGATTTTATTTTCAAAAATAAAAATAAAAAAATAGGCAGGTTTCAATATAGATTGCATAATGCATAATGATCTGAAATTTGAATGTTAAATTTTGTTTGCATTGAGATACAAATTTGCATCGATAACTGGAGAAAAAATATTGCCTTAGTAATTGATGAAGTGATTACATTTCTTTTCTCCTTAATCAACAAAATAACATAAAAATATTGCCTTGGTAAGTAATGAAGTGATTACATTTTTTTTCTCCTTAATCAACAAAATAGCATAGAAGAATTGTACAATTGAGACATTTGTTGTTGCAAAACCTGCATTAATTACGTTTTCCCTCCTTAATCAACTACTAATTAGGGTTTAAAGTGTTGCTTCTTATTTCCATTATATATAATAAAAATAAAGATAAAGATAAAGATAAAGATAAAGAGAAAGATGTTATGAATCACAACTCTTTGAGTCTTCTAAGCTTTTACTCTCAACAATATAGATGGTGTATATTTTCTGAATGATGAAGTATGAGTGAGAGCAAGCTTAGGGACCAAAGACTATGGACAACCCAATAATATTATCATTAATCTTGTGACTCTTGACAACCAAAACCTCCATAACCTATCGACCACTAAAGGTGAGGTTTTATTAACAATAATTTACAAATAAAACCAACAAATTATTACATTCTCCCACTTGGTCCATAGGGTCTAATTATTGGCTTAAATGAGTTATCAAGTACCTTCCTTAAGAAACAAACATATGAATCATAGCGATAGTTCCTCTTAAACGCGAGTACTATCATCTATGTATTACAACATATTTAATTTGTCAAGTATACACTTAATGTGGTAACAATAAAACTTAATGAATAAAGCATATCTTTATTCTTGGTCCAACATAAAGAGGAATCATGTCCCATATTTTCGACATGATCCTTGAATTTTAGTGGTGGCATGCCCTTAGTCAAAGGATCAACGATCATTAATTCAGTGCTAATGTGCTCAATGAGCACTACTTTATCTTTAACTCTTTCTCTAATGGCTAAGTACTTAAGGTCGATATGTTTAATTTACTTCGACTTCAACTTTTGTTATTCTTAGCCATAAAAACAGCAGCTGAATTATCGCAGAAAACTTTCAAAGGCCTAGATATAGAATCCATGATTCTAAGCCCGGAAATAAAACTCTTAAGCCATACACCATTAGAAGTTGCCTTAAAACAGGAGACAAACTCAGCTTCCATGGTAGAAGTAGCAATGAAAGTTTGTTTAGTACTTCTTCATGAAATAGCTCCACCGGCCAACATAAAGATGTATCTTGATGTTGATTTACGAGAATCAACACAACCAGCAAAGTCTTAATCTGAATAGCCGGTCATATCTAGATTGTCCATCTGCCTATACACGAACATATAATCTTTAGTTCCTTGAAGGTATCTCAACACCTTCTTTGCAGCTTTCCAGTGGTCCATCCCTGGATTACTCTGATATCTTCCTAAGATTCCAATTGCAAATGCAATGTCAGGTCTTGTGCATACTTGAGCATACATAAGACTTCCAACAACTGAAGCATAAGGAATGTTCTTCATTTGTTCCCGCTCAAAATCATTCTTAGGGCATTGGCTCAAATTAAACTTATCACCTTTCACAATGGGAGCAACACTCGGTGAACAATCTTTCATCCGAAATTTCTCTAAAACTTTATTGATATAGGTTTCTTGAGATAGACCTAGAACTCCTCGAGTTCTATCTCTATGGATCTTGATGCCAATGACATAAGATGCCTCACCCATATCCTTCATATTAAAAAATTTAGAGAGAAATTGTTTCACCTCATGTAGAAAACCTTTATCATTGGTAGCAAGTTAAATATCACACACAAACAAAATAAGAAAACAATTTTTACTCCCACTGACCTTCTCGTATATGCATTGATCCATGGGATTTTCAACAAATCCAAATGAAAATCATATATGAATTTCTTAAGCTTGCAAACCAAGTGTTCACCATCATTAGAGGAGAAACCTTCTATTGTTTCATATAAACCACCTCCTCTAAATCACCATTAAGAAAGGCTGTTTTCACATCCATTTGGTGCAACTCAAGGTCAAAATGTGCAACAAGTGCCAAGATGAGACGGATAGAGTCCTTCTTTGATACAGGAGAAAAGGTCTCTGTGTAATCAATTCCCTTCTTCTGAGTGAATCCCTTAGCAACGAGTCTAGCCTATCTCTCAATGTTACCTAATGAGTCCTTTTTGGTTTTAAATACCCATTTACAACCAATGGGCTTCACCCCATTAGGTAACTCTATAAGATCTCAAACACCGTTGTTTTTCATGGAATTCATTTCATCAATCATGGCATTGTACCACAAATTTGACTCTTTGCAACTCATGGCTTGTGCAAAGTTCTCTGGATCATTCTCAACTCCAATGCTATTGTCATATTCTTGTAGATAAACAATGTAATCACTAGGAATATCTGGTTTTCTTGTCCTAGTAGACCTTCTTAATGTTGGATCAACATTTTCTCGTGGATCATGTTGTTCAACTAATTGTTCATCATTTTCAGGCAATTGATGATCAATTGGATATACTGGAATATTAGCATTTTGTGGTATCTCAATGATCGGTGGTTGATCAACATCCATTTAAACTTGAGGGATATTGTGAACAACAACCAATCTATCACTTGAAACTGAAGGCTATGACTCTATATGATCATGCACAGAAACTATGTTCCTGATTTGATCACTCCCACTTATCAAATGATCTTCAAGAAACTTTGCATTTCTTGATTCCACAATCCTACTTGGGTGAGATGGACAGTAAAATCTATAACCTTTAGACCGTTCGGCATATCCAATGAAATACCCACTAATGGTCCTCGGGTCAAGTTTATTCTCTTGTGGGTTATAAATCCTCACCTCAGACGAACATCCCCAAACGCGCATATGTCTCAAACTCGGTTTCCAACCTTTAAATAATTCAAAAGGTGTCTTTGGGACAACCTTAGATGGAACCCGGTTGAGAATATACACACCCGTCTTTAGTGCTTCATTCCACAAAGATTTAGGAAGATTAGAGTTGCTAAGCATACTCCGCACCATGTCCAATAAAGTTCGGTTTCTTCTTTCTGCAACACCATTTTGGCTCGGAGAACTAGGCATGGTATATTGGGCAACAATCCCATGTTCTTGAAGAAACTTAGCAAATGGACCAGGTGCTTGTCCATTTTCAATGTATCTACCATAATATTCACCACCCCGATCAGATCTCACAATTTTTATTTGCTTTCCACATTGGTTCTCAACTTCAGCCTTAAAGGCTTTGAAGGCATCCAATGCTTCACTCTTATTATGAAGCAAATATATATCCATATATCGTGAGTAATCTTCTATGAAGGTGATAAAATATTTCTGACCATGTGCATCTATATATGGACAACATATATCTGTATGAATTATTTCTAATATGCTTAAACTTCTATTGGCACCCTTCTTAGAAATGTTGGTCTGCTTTCCCTTAATGCAGTCAACACAAGTTTCAAAATCAACAAAATCTAGAGTATTAAGTACCCCATCTTTTACTAACCTTTTAATTCTCTCAATGGAGATATGTCCTAATCTCCGGTGCCACAGCATAGAAGAATTTTTGTTAATATTACACTGCTTAATGCCAATTTGAACGTAAATGGATTCATTTTGTAAATTAATGCGATAAAGACCATCAGACAATATATCATTCCCAACACATTTTGAATTATAAAATAACTCAAATGACGTGTCTTTAAAATGAATGAATATCCAAATGGTACAAGTCTAGAAACTGAAATCAAGTTTCGTGAAAAACCTGGTACATAAAAGGTCCTTTTCTAATTTCAAAACAAAACCATTGTCCAAAATTAAAATGCAAGTTCCAATTGCCTCCACATGTGAGCCCATCCTGCTTCTGGATAGGACAGTTCACTCACTTCCTACTGGCTTTCTTAAGTCTTGCATACCATTTAAGGAGATTTCTATATGGATTTTTGATCCATAATCAATCCACCAGGTGTTTATATTAACATCAACCATATTAGATTCATAACTAACAAAAGAGAATGAATTACCTTCAAGCTTAGGAACATTATCTTTAGTGTATGTATTACTATGTAAACATACCCAAAATAAATCTTATAACATAAAATTACCTGCGCTAAATTTTAATGTAATAAGATTTATTAAATTTTACAAAAATCAAATTATACACAAATTCTCACTTTATATATGTAAAAACAATGTGATTTTCCATCCAAAAATTATAATTTATGATAAAACTATCAAATTACATACCAAATCATAATCCCTGTGGGAAAATTATGAAAATAATTTGACATTTTATCCTAATTAACCATACAAATATAATAAAAATTCATGCGGGATAAAATTTATTATATCACGTATAATTAATCACAATATTATGTCTAATTCCTTATGTGACCTTAAAAACTTTAGAAATAATTTTAATTAATTAAGGGTGTTGCGGCTAATCCAAAACTAATTAAAATTATAAAGGTCACTAGACATAACAACTAAATTATATGAGAGAATAAATTTATATTTATCATAATGACAAAAATTCCCATAAACAATTGTATAGCTGAAACTCCTGGCACGCGGTATAAGATGTGCGATACGATGTTCTAAGCACCTTAACCGATCTGACAAGTAATACTACGAAAATAATAAAGAGCAAAACAAATAAACGAGACAGAATATTTGTTAACCCAGTTCGGCGAACCTACGTCTGGGGGATACCAATCCAGGAAGGAATTTCACTATAATAGTCCTAGTTCTAAGTTACCAGCAAACACCCCGTTCACAACTTACAACCTAGGCACTACCAATGAAGCTTCAACCTGGGAACTCCTAGATCAGAGATCCCATCTCACTTCCCTACAACCTTACAGACAGCAAGGATTTCTACAACACAATTCAAATAAGTTTTGGAGACACACTCCTAAAAACTACACACTCGTACCTAAATGCTTAGAGCGTTACAACCACCAAAAGTCCTTACTCCGTACTTCAAAGCTTAGGAGAGGATCACAAAAAATTACAACTCAAAATGACAACGTCCTAAACTTGCATCAAGGAGACACAAGAAAGGCTCACAATCAAAAACACACGCAAACCTAAGTTCTAGACTCAGTCACAAAGACGACGTGAACAACTACTGAATTAGGGTTTTCTTCTTCTTTAAATAGCTCAGACAATTACTCCTTGATATGATATGGTATGAGCTTGATTTGTTTGACCCAAGCCATTACTCCATATTAATTAAAAGAGATTCTTTACAAAAACATTCTTCAAAGAGATCTGAAGCATTAAATGATGATCCTCATAATTACCCTGATTAAATACGCTAGATATGATTCATGAGAGAGAAACACGATTTCCATAAATAGAACATGTGCGTGAACACTTCTCGTGACATGATACGATGTTGAGGCATCTTATCGCACATCCTGTTTCAAGGTTTATTTTACCAAAAATGCAGCCAACTACTAAAGACTCAACAATAACTAAAACAGAATATTATTATGTATCTGATTAAACTTATATCAAAATTGTAAAGCTTAATTAATTTAATCAGAAAACAGAATATTCAGAATATAAATATATAATAAGAAAAAAACATAACCAAAGTTGTTACCCGTTCCAGTGGTGAAACGCAGGGGACGCCGGTTCGAGTCCCTACTATAAGTTTTCTTCATTTTTATTTTAATCAAAGTGGATTCTAAGATGAGGGTGCAAGTAAGTCCCTCACCTAAAATATGGGTGGACCACCGTTATAAGCCATTAGATGAAGGGACTCATCAGAACATATCATGTGCTAGTGATACTAGATTAAACCTCACAACTTCATTTTCCTTCTTTTTACTCTTTCTTTCTTTTCTCTCGGTCTCTATCTCTATCTCTCTCTCTCTCTCTCTCTCTCTATCTCTATCTCTCTCTCACTTCGAGTTCTAGTTCTTCCCCTCTTCTCCCTTCAGCAACGAAGGTCCTCCGCCAACCCCACCTCTTCAAATTATAAATATTGAAGTCCCATTGCCTGACTACAAATACCAATGAATCAGTTCAATCTTCAAATCTTAAATAATTTAATTAACAAATAATATTGTACAATAAAATTCACTTTTTATAAAACCTTTCCAAACTTCAATATTATACAATAAACAATTTAATCTACCAAATCATGCTTGTGATTTGTTTAATTTGCTTTTATATTTTTGTGATTATTCTAAATTTTGGTTGAGTTCAATGTTTTAGCGATCAACTTAGATTCCATTGGCGACAGAAACTATGCCGATACATGATGAGTTTTGTGCTCACTGACGAACAATGGGTCAATTTTAATCATTTACTTTCAATTCTAGGAACCTTATTTTCCCATTCAACACCCTTTAAATTATGAAGATGGAAACTTTTTTTATTTTAAAAATTAACAAATAATCTATGAATTGGATGAAATTAAGGAGTGATGAATGAATCTTTTAGAGAAGCGAGATTATACTGGTAACAGATTGAGATTCTTTTGAAAGCATCCCAAAGTTGCAGAACCAATGTGAGAGAGATGAGAAGGGGAGAGATGATGGAAAGGAGGAAAGGGAATGTGTGAGTAAATGTACATGTGTTCTCATTTTTGGTTGCACCTCATCTAAGCCTTTAATCATTTTGGTCAAAAATCTAATGGCATATATAAGTGGTCCACCGGTGAACCACATAGTAGATGGTTCACACTAGAAGCCACCTTTAATCAAATCTATTTATAAAAATAACGAAATTTAACAAAAAACAGCACAAAGGGGAATCAAACTGACAACCTCACAGTGATAGGCAATCATATCAACCGCTGCGCCGCATGACTTAATTAAGATATTATTTGCGTTACTTAATATTTATAACAACAGTAGTGATTAAAATAAACTTCATTATTGTCATACCCTAATTTTGCGCCATGAACATTTTTAAGATTTTCAAAATTTTGGAAAAAAGTCAACAAAAGTCATACTTTGACCCAAAAATCAACCTTTGACCCAAAAAGTCAACTTTTGGATAAAAACTCATAAATTATTTTCTTTACATAATTTCCGTTGCATGATCATCATTTTCATTTTTCTTACCTCTTTATTATTTTCTTTTATTTTAAATTTCTTTTTCATTTATTTTAATTCATTTAACCTTGTTACTTCATAACCAAGAAACCTCCATTCCATCACAAAATCTCAACTTTACCCAATCCAATTTCAATCCATTTCCAACATAAAAAATCATCTCATCCCCCATAACCAAAAAGCATGTCATTTCCAATTATTTTTATTTTCTATTTTCATCCCTTTTTTTTTGTCATTTTTCCTATTTTTCCATCACAAACAAAAATAACAAAATTGTACCACCTCATCATTCCATCTTCTTATCCTAAAATGCACCTAGAATCTTCTATTCTAATCACATCTCATCATACAAAAAAATAGTACAAAATTACCAAAAAAAGGAGACAAAATATCATAAACCGTTTTCTCTTTTTTACCCTTTCTTGATCCCTACTCCTCTCCATTCCTTAACTTAATTCACTTCTTATAAATACCAACAACACAAGAGGAGAGGGAGGAGGAATTTCAGATAAAAAAATCACACAAAAACTCTCCCATTTTTCTCTTTTTTTCCTCATTTTCGTTTTTACTTGAAACACCTCATAAACTCACAAAATTATTGACCAATAGTCCCTAATCAGTAGCAGTAGCAGTGGCGAATTCAAGTATAAGGTATTGGGGGCTTGAGCCCCCACCAAAAATAATAGTTTCACTTTAATAATAGTATTAATATTATACTTAAGCCCCCATGATTATGTTTAATACATACTCACCACAAATTTATCTTCTTATTTTTAAAATTTTCACTAATTCCATTTTTCAACTTTTACACACTTTCTCTCTTAATTTTAATTTTTTTTCTATTTTAATTCATCAAGCATCAATTTCTTCTCTCCCAACCATTTTTTTGTCTATTTCTCTTGCTTCTACTTTTTTTGAATGATTTTATAGATATTTAGAGTGAGAAATTTTAAAATGTTAGTTGTAAAAATATCATCGAACATTTTCAGAATATAAAACCTCATAAAGGTTATTTGTAATTTATATAAGCTTTTATATATTTTGAGTTTTTTCACACTTAGTTGTATATTTTATAAAACTTCGTAATATGTTTCTTTAATAAAAATATATACTATTTTCTAGCCCCCACTAGCAAAAATTTCTGGATCCGCCACTGAGTAGTAGTGACATAACAACAGAAAACACAAATTCTAGCACGAGATTTTTGTAAGTGCACCAGTTCATCCTCATGTTTTAATAATTGTCAAAACACATGAAAATAGAGTAGAACATATTTTGGCAACATTACAAATGACTTGACAGCGAAAAACTATTTTTAAACTTTGAAAAATTGATTTTTAGGTATTATGTATCGATACATAAACATGTGTATCGATACAAATGTCCTGAAATAACTTCAGACTGATTTTGTGCAATTTGTATCGATACATATATCACTTGTATCGATACAAAAGTGGTCTCTCAGAGGCAGAGAGTCACCTGTGTATCGAATCATGCTTGCATGTATCGATACACACCTATATCTCTCAGAAAACCAGAGAGTGCATGATGTATCGAATCATGCTTGCATGCTTCGATACATATCAGTCAAGATTTCAAGAAACTGATGTATGTATCGATACACATACGTGTTTGTATCGATACATAGGTCAAATTTTCATATTTGAACGCTGGTCAAAGGGTTTGTATCGATACAAACCATCATTTGTATCGATACATGTATGTTAAGTTTTGCCTAAATTTTCTCAATTCTATTTTCTCTATAAATAGCAATGTGCTTTGTTATTGTAAGTAAGAGAAACCTGTGAGAAAGTGAAATAGCTTTGATAAACTCTTTGAGATTCAAATTGGGTGAATAATTTGGATCAAAGGGTTATTCTTCACAAGATCATCATCTTCCATCAAATTAAAATTCATTGAAGAGTGAGTATGGGATCATTCGGATAAAGGTTGTACATTTGATCGATAACGTTCGATACGGCTTGCGGTGAATCAGAGGCGTGATCGAGTTGATTTGTGAAGAAGGTTTGGGTTTTTCTTAAGGATTCAAGATTGTGCGATATCTTGAAGGATCAACAACGAAGAAGCGAGGTACTCAGCTGGACGATTGGCGCAAGGTTTTGCGCATGGTTAGGATCGTTGGAATCAGAGGGAGAAGCTTCATTTCTTGTTGAGGTTATTACACATAGTTTGCATTAGATTCGATATAGGGTTATTGGAGTCTTTTGTAAATTGTGCACTATAGTTCAATCATTTTAATCAATATAAGCTCAAATAACCCGTTTGGTTATTTGGGGGGAGACGTACCCGGCCGACCGCGAGGACGACACGAAAGCTGTGGGAACTCCCTAATCAATCGTTTGTGTCTTTCTCCCTTAATCTTTTACTTTACATAATTGCTTTAATTTTTGATTCAATTGAATTTTTGTGTTCGTACGTGTGCACCAAAATTCAATTGACATATATCTTGATTGTGATTGGATTAGCTCTATATTTTTGTAACTTGCTTGGACTGTGTTAGTGGATCGTTTAATTCGAATATTTTGCACACGATCGTTTCTTGTTCTGTATCATCACACGTTCAAGGCTATACTACTTTTTCAGTGATCAATTGGGTGCAAAGAGACTACCGATCCGGTGGTGCTTCCGCGCGTACCTTTTAAACCAATTTTTTTAAAATCAACATTGTTTAAAAGGGCCACTTATTCAAGCCCCCCTTCTAAGTGGTAGCCAAGTAGTCTAACAAGTGGTATCACGATCCCGGTTCAATTTTGTTCACAAAATTCGGTGGATTGTGCCAATTATTAGAAAACATGGCTTTTGCACCTAAAGGGGCTTATAATCGGGCACCTATATTCAATGGAGATCATTTTGATTATTGGAAAAGTAGTATGCGCATACACATCAATTCTTTTGATGGTGAAGTGTGGAATGCTATTGAGAATGGTCCGTTTGTTCCGACAAACACCGATCCTAATGGCATTGTCACCAATAAGCCTATGGCACAATGGACAGATGATGATAAGAAAAAGGTCAATTACGATGCAAAGGCACAAAACATACTTATTTCATCCCTTGGGATTGAACAATTTTATCATGTGTCGCATTGTTCAACGGCCAAAGAAATGTGGGATACATTAGTTACTCATTTTGAGGGTACTAATGAAGTCAAAATATCCAAAATAAACACCTTAACTCAAGAGTTCGAATTGTTTCATATGCAAGATGGTGAAACCATTGCGGATATGCAACAAAGGTTTGTAAAAATTACCAACAAGTTACATGGTCTAGGTAAACCAATCACTAATCAAGATGCTACTAATAAGATTTTGAGATGTCTTAATAGGTCATGGCAACCAAAGGTCACCGCAATCAAAGAAGCGAATGATCTTACAACTTTAAGTCTCACAACCTTATTTGGTAAGCTAATGGAACATGAACAAGTGCTTAATTTGTTGGAAAAGCATGAGAAAAGTGAGAAAAAGGAGAAACACAACGAAAAGGAAAAAGAAAAGGATAAGAGGTCCATTGCTCTAAAGGCCTCCAAATCCAAGTCCAACAAGGTTGAGCAAGTGGAGAGTAGCTCAAGCGAAGACGATTCCGATGATGAGGAAATGGGGCTCTTCGTTCGACGCTATAATAGATATGTGAGAAAGAATGGGATAAGACATTCCGATGACAATCTTAAGAAGTTTTGGAAAGATAGTGGTTATCGCCGGAAGAATGAAGATGCTAGGTACTCCAAGAAAGGGATATGCTATGAGTGCGGCCAAGTTGGTCACTACAAGCCGGATTGTCCTAATCTCAAAAGAAAAGAAAATGAGTCATCTTCAAACAAAAGGAGGAGCAAAGGAAAGAAAGCTTATGTTGCATGGGAGAGTAGTAGCTCTTCATCTCATTCATCATCAAGCTCTAGTTCAAGTGATGAAGGCGAAGTGGCTAATGTATGCTTCACAACTCATCATCACAAAAAGAAGGATAAAGCTCCCAAAAAGGTAAACCAAAATCCCTCTAGCTCATATACTTCGTTAGAATATCATGATTTGCAAAATGCATTTGAGGACCTGTGTAGTGAAACTAGGAAAGCTTTCAAACGATTAAAAGAAATTATAAAAGTTAACAAAGCTCTTGAAAAGAAAGTTTCCGAAATGGAAGAAGAGTTGAAAGCTTTCAAGGTATCATTATTAGAAAGGTCAAGTGCAAGTCATAATAATAGTGTGATATAGTTGGTTGTGATAATTGTATCACTTTGTCAAAAAATATTAAGACTCTCAAGGACAAAGTGGAAAATTCATCAAAACCTAGAGTCTCTCATCAACTTGATCCAAAACATTTTCAAAACACTTTGAAAGTCAAAAGAAAAAATTCTAAAAGTTTCAAAATGGATCAAAAGAAGAGTGACTCACATATCACTTGTCACTATTGTTGTTGTGAAGGTCATACCATTGCAAAATGTAAAGCTAGGAAATTGTTGGTACCTAAGGGCGTATTGCAATGGATGCCAAAACTCAACAAAACTTATTTGCCTCACCAATTAGGACCCAATGAAAATTGGGTACCTCTCTCCTATGTTTAAATGTTGTAGGAAAAGTGCCTTGATAATCTAGAAAGGAGATGGTTTCTAGATAGTGGATGTTCAAGGCACATGACGGGTGATGCCTCGCTTCTTATTGAGTTCAAAGCAAAGGAGAAAGGCTATGTCACCTATGGAGACAACAATAAGGGCACTATTCTTGGTGTAGGTACTATCGGTAATCCTTCTACTATAACCATATCTAATGTTGTACTTGTGGATAACCTTAAGCACAACTTGTTGAGTGTTGCTAAGCTTTGTGATAAAGGGTTCATAATCAATTTTAAACCAACCTTTTGCATAATCGAAAGTAACAAAGACAAGAATGTGATTCTTAAGGCTATTAGGCATGGAAATGTATACATGTTAGACCTAGATGATAATTGCCTAAGTGGTGCTAAGTGTCTCATAACCAAGAATGATGAATCTTGGTTGTGGCATAGAAGAATGACACATCTTAATTTCGATTTACTAAATAAGATAGCTTCTAAAGATCTTGTAATCGGTCTACCTAAAATACGTTTTTCAAAAGATCACTTGTGTAACGCATGCCAAATGGGTAAACAAACTAAGACTTCTTTCAAATCTAAATAGTTCATTTCAACTACTAAGCCTTTAGAGTTAATCCATATGGATCTTTTTGGACCATCAAGGACCAAAAGCTTTGGTGGTTATTACTATGGACTTGTGATTGTAGACGATTACTCAAGATTTTGTTGGACATTATTCTTATCTAGTAAAAGCGATACCTTGTCCGCTTTTAAACAATTTGCTAAGATGATTCAAAATAAGCTAGACCTTAAGATCATTTCTATTAGGAGTGATCATGGAGGCGAATTTGAAAACCATAAGTTTGAAAAGTTTTGCTCTAAACATGGCATTGAACACAATTTTTCGGCTCCACGTACACCACAACTGTGACAGCCCGTTTTTCAAGGGCCAAAAAGTTACTATATTTTTTTTTTTTTTTGTACACAATCAGAGTTACGCATAAAAGATTTTAAATGAGCCGGCATTCAAATATACAAAAGAACTCATTACCAAAAGGTGCTTCGACAAGCAAAGTGTATTCCTGAATAATTACAGTCCAAGTCTAAGTATTCAAAACAAGTTAGAAAACCCTATGCTAACCCACAAGCACGGTGCACAAAACACACCGGCGCATAGTCTAACTACTCTAAGCTTCAACACAAGCTCACTATGGCCTAGAGCTGCCAACACCATCCTCTCGACCTACATCATCATCTGGGGTGGGATGAGCCCGCAAATGAAAGAAAGGGTCACCACAAAATAGAAGTATATATATATATAACCGGTGCGAAAGATTGTACACGTAACAATAATTCCACAAAACACAAGAGAAAGCTCTTAACCACCAAGCAATTCCCACCAACGGGTTTATATATATAATGCACACCAAGCCTAATGCAGACTTCTACAATGAGTGTGGTAGATTCCCCATTACCACATGCAAATGAATTCCGGAAGTCAAATAATCATCATCAATAAAACCACAAGGGGTTAGAGTGGATCCATTCTCGATAATCGCACTCTGCAGTCCATTCCCGATAACCGCTTATTAGACTCAATAAATCCCGTAGGATTAAGGTGGATCCATTCCCGATAATCGCACCCCGTGATCCATTCCCGATAACCACGTATATGAATGCATGAGCATACGATTCCCCTTATATGCTAATGCAACACACACATATCGTACACGCATATGTAATCACACCACAACAACACATACATATGTATCTAATCATATGTATTCAATCACTTGTTCATACACATATTTCACCGAACATATGTAAGACAACGAAACATGTATTTACCACGATCTCATATCGAGAATACATCACAAAAACATGCCAACACACCACCAATTGCAACACAGCAAAATCTAAAGCATGTTTAACAAAACCGTTTGAAAAGACGGAAATAAAGTGGAGCCCTTACCTCGGCAAGCTTCCGTCAACAAAACGTTCACACAACACTACGTGCTCCCTAAAACAAGCAACGGACAATCAATACATCGTTTCCAAACCCAATGTATTGAAACTACATCAAAACCCCAAAAACTCTAAAGGTTTCTAAGGAAAATTCACTCTTTCAGATACCATACCAAAATCTATCGTATTGATCAACCCCCATGAGTTCTATGTACTATTTTTAGGACCCAAAACAATAGGCCAAAGTCTTAAATAATTTGAAATGCAAAATGGCTGTTTTCTTGCGTTATAAGCTACGTACTTTCCGAGTACCCGAAAAACTTGTTTCCAATCCCAACCACTTCCATAAATAAACAAAAAGGGATTAGAAAGCTAAAAACCAAGTTTTGAAATCAGAATCCAAAATTTTAGGTCTCAGAACTCGCCCTGGCGAGTTGGTGGCGAGTGAAGGCAGAGAGGACTGGTCTAACTCGCTCTGGAGCTCGCCCTGGCGTGTTGTCAGGACCTGTGACACTCACCCTGGCGAGTAACCACTCGCTCAGCGAGTTGCACCTGTCATGACAGCAAAAGACAGCAACTCACACCACCTTTTTCCACCCCAAGCCTAGTTTGATCCTATTAGTTCCCAACACTTTTTCAAGGCACAAAAGCAAACCATTTTCATAAGCAAGCAACACATTTCCGAAAGCATGTTGGTTGCTTCGAGTGCAAGTTATTTGATTTTCATTTCCAAAATCAAAACCAAATCCAAGCACAAGTTTTATTACGGGCCTTAACCGTCCGGTAATCATTTTCAAACATGTTTTCAAGGTAAAAAGCGACACCACATGTCACAAGAGTTTTAAATCACTTTGACCCCAAAACACTACCCAAAACTCTTAGGAAATATTTTCATAAACCACAAAATATTTTTCATCGGATTTTCTAAAACAAGACCATACAACGCATTTCCCTCTCGCCCAAAGGTTCAATGACAACTTTTCTTTTCAAAACCTTACCACATAACTTCATGTTATTGATCAATACATAAACCAACCAAAACCCTAACTTTTCTCATGAGATTTTTCACCAATCCATGGAAAACAAAAACAACAAAGCCTAGCATGCTTCCTAGGCTCTCATGAACAACTTTCATGAAACAAGAATCAATTCCTAACCTTTCCATCTCATGAACATAAACTAAAACTCATCACTCCAAGAGTTTTAACCAACCAAAAATGAGAAGGAAAAGAGTGGTTACCTTAAGAAAGTGATTCTCTACAATGTTCCTCAAAGCTTCCAAGCTTGAAATGGAGTGAAATGGTGAAGAAAGGAAATTTGTGAAGGTTGGAAAAAGTAATGGAGTTTCACGTGGAAGAGAGAAAGAATGAGAGTGAAATTGTGATGTTTCTAAGTCCACCAAGTGACCAAACCTCCTTACTATGCAAAGCTCATGCTAACTCACCACCCTTGGATCAAAAACAAAAGTCCAAGCTTAATCCCTAGCCATTGGATCAAACCAAACCAAACCCACTTGAGATAAAACTCAATACCTCATAGAAACACTCACACGATCAGCTCTCGCACGTCGCGACGAACGTAAACCACAAAAACCTAAAACCTACGGAAAGAACGTCTAACGTTTAACATTTCCAAAACTTATCGCCGAATCTTTTTCCGCGAATGTAATTTTCTCCCATACCTTAGAAAATTAATCTCAGAATATATCCTAACTCACGCAGATATATAAAACTCCCATCCGAAACCTCACGTAAAACAGACGCAGTAAGATTTTCCATCCGCGGGTAAAATCCTACTCGTTTTTCCAAAAACAAGAATAATCCAAAACTCGTTATTCTAAAACCACATATATCTTCTTATTCAAGCAACAGGATCACAAGACAAAAGTCTGTACAATTACAGCGCACGAGCACAACACAGGCTCAATTACAGCAAAAGCTACTAATTACACGATGTTTCGTCACACGAACACATCGAAACCCTAATATTCCTGAAACCAACTATACAACGAAATCTTGGGTCTTACAATACTACCCCCCTAAAAGAAGTTTCGTCCTCGAAACTTAGACATCGTCGAACAAACTTGGGTATAATTCTTTCATCTTACTCTCGAGCTCCCAGGTGGTATCTCCTGTAGCTTCGTTCCATATTACCTTCACCAAAGGTATCTCTTTCGTCCTCAGGCATTTCATCTTCCTATCCGCAATCTTGATCGGCGGAACCTCAAATGACAAGTTATCCCTCAGCTGGATGTCATCTGGTGTGATCACATGTGACGGATCCGGTGTATACTTCCGCAATTGCGACACATGGAACACGTCATGAATCAAAGATAGTACCGGTGGCAACGCGATCCGGTATGCTACCTTCCCAACTGGTTCCAAAATCTGATAAGGCCCTATAAACTTCGGAGTCAACTTCCTTGCTTTCAAAGCCCTTCCAACACCAGTTGTTGGAGTAACACGGAGAAATACGTGATCCCCCTCCTCAAACTCTAAAGGCCTCCGACGCCGATCCGCATAACTTTTCTGTCGATCTTGAGCAACTTTCATCATTGCCCTTATCTTTCGGACCTTGTCCGTCGTCTGTTGTACCATTTCCGGTCCTACTATCATACTTTCCCCATCTTGGTACCAACACAGAGGAGTCTGACATCTCCTCCCATACAAAGCCTCGTATGGTGCCATTCCAATACTCGCGTGGAAACTGTTGTTGTAAGTGAATTCTATCAAAGGTAACACATCATCCCAACTTCCACGGTCGTCCAACACACTTGCTCTCAACAAATCCTCTAAAGACTGATTTGTCCTCTCGGTCTGTCCATCTGTCTGAGGATGGTAGGCGGAACTCAATCTCAATTTCGTCCCCAACGCCTCATGCAAGGTCCTCCAAAAGTGTGAAGTAAACTTTGGGTCTCGATCCGACACTATACTTGACGGAATCCCATGTAACCTCACAATCTCAGCAATGTAAATATCGGTCAACTTTGCCGCTGTATCCGTAGTCCTTACCGGTATAAAATGAGCGGACTTAGTCAAACGATCCACTATCGCCTAAATGGAATCATGCTTCCTCCTGGTCTTAGGTAAACCAGTGACGAAATCCATGGAAATGCTATCCCACTTCCACTCGGGGATATCTAATGACTGCAGCATCCCTGCTGGTCTCTGATGTTCAATCTTCGCCTTCTGACAAGTCAGACACGACGCCACATACTCGGCCACATCCTTTTTCATACCCGGCCACCAGAAATCATGCCTCAGGTCTTGATACATCTTTGTTGCTCCGGGATGTATACTAAGTTTACTCTTGTGTGCCTCCCCTAGAATGATGTTTCTCAAATCCATAGCTTCGGGTACACACACTCTCCCTTGACACCTCAAAATGTTGTCCGATCCCACCTTGAAATCTCGGTTGGTTTCTCGAACAATCAACGCCCTTTTCTTCATGAGAAACTTGTCATCTTGACAATTTGCAATGTCCTCCAACAACCCGCTTGAGATGGTAATCATACCCAGTCTCATATTCCCTAAAGCAAACTCTACCTCTAGGTGCAAGTCACGAAACTCTCTCAACAACTCTTGTTGACTAGCCATTTGTGCCGAACAAACCGACACACTCTTTCTACTCAAAGCATCGGCTACCACATTAGCCTTCCCCGGATGATATTCCAACGTAAAGTCGAAGTCTTTCAAAGTTTCCACCCATCTCCTCTGCCTCATATTAAGCTCTTTCTGATCAAACAAATACTTAAGACTTTTATGGTCACTAAACACGACAAAAGTGCAACCATAAAGATGATGTCTCCAAATCTTCAATGCGAAAACAACGGCCGCAAGCTCTAGATCGTGCGTAGGATAATTCTTTTCATGCACTTTCAGCTGCCTTGACGCATAAGCCACTGCCCTCTTGTGTTGCATCAACACACAACCCAACCCTTGATGAGAAGCATCACAATAAACCTCATACGGTTCATCCGACTGTGGTAACATCAAAACTGGTGAAGTCGTCAATCGCTCCTTCAACAACTGAAAACTCAATTCACACTTCTCAGTCCAAGCAAATGGTTGATCTTTCCGCGTAAGTTGTGTCATCGGCGCCACAATCTTAGCGAAACCTTCAATGAATCTCCGGTAATAACCGGCCAAATCAACAAAACTTCTCACATCCGTCACTGTTTGAGGTTGCTTCCATGAAAGTATCGTATCAATCTTGGCTGGATCCACGGCTATTCCCTCTCTTGATATAACATGGCCAAGGAAATTCACCTCTTTCAACCAAAAATCACACTTCGACGGATTAGCATACAACTTTTTCTCCCTCAAAACTTGCAAAACCAAGCGAAGATGCTCTTCATGCTCCTCTTCACTCCTCGAATATACCAAAATGTCATCAATGAACACCACCACAAACTTGTCCAAAAATGAATTGAATATCCGATTCATGTAGGCCATAAAGATAGCAGGTGCATTCGTCACTCCAAACGGCATCACTAAGAACTCATAATGCCCATATCGCGTCCTAAACGCCGTTTTCTGAATATCCTCATCTCGTACCCTTATCTTGTGATAACCAGATTTCAAGTCAATCTTGGAAAACACTGAGGCTCCCCTCAACTGATCCATCAAATCATCGATTCGTGGCAATGGATATCGGTTCTTGATAGTCACCTTATTAAGCTTCCGATAATCCACACACAGACGAGATTTCCCATCCTTCTTCTTAACCAATAAGACCGGTGCTCCCCAAGGCGACACACTAGGCCTTATGAAACCCTTCTCTAACAAGTCCTCAATCTGACTTTTCAATTCCACCAACTCAGCTGGAGCCATCCGATAAGCAGATTCCGAAATCGGACCCGTACCCGGTTGCAGATCAATAAAGAATTCCACCTCTCTACACGGAGGAAAAGCTGGAATCTCCGATGGAAACACATCTTGGAAATCCTGAACCACACGAATTTCCTCAATTCGAATCTCCGACGTCACTCCTAAGCTAGCAAGTGACACTATCTCCGGCTCTCCATTACACATAACCACAGAAAGTCGATTTGCAGACAAGTACCTTCGCACACCTGGCTCGGGAAAGAAAACCAATTTCCGAGCACAGTCTAGAATAACATAATGATAAGACAACCAATCCATCCCGAGGATGATCTCGAGAGATAACAGCGGTAGGCAAACCAAATTGACCAGAAAATCCCTATTCTGGATTACTACCAAACAATGCAAACATGCAGTATTCACTACCAAATCCTTAGCAGGAGTCAAAACATTCAAATCAAACGGAAGCACAGATACATTCAAACTCAAACGATTTGCACATGCCAAAGATATGAATGAGTGGGTTGCCCCCGTGTCAATCAAAGCAGTTAAAGAATTACCTGCGATGTGACAGCTCTCATGGATGGCGTTGCTAGCCTGCCCACTCAACTCAGTGCCCATACAGTAAGCACGCGCCTTTGCCGCCGGTCTAGTACCTTGTGAGCCTTGCGCCGCATTTGCCGACGGCCCGGCCTTTGGGGCCTTGCACTCTCTAGCCACATGCCCCGGCTTCTTACAATTATAACAAACATTTGCCGCGGTCGGGCATTCATTGGCATAGTGGCCCACCTCGCCACACTTGAAACAACCTTGTTTCACCCTATTTTGGTTCCCTTGGTTCACCGACCTTCCTTGTCCCTTACTGTTCTGCGGACGATCATACGGCTTACCACCTTGTTTCCCACGATTCTGAGTCGAACCACGATCATTGGTACGACTTGGTCCTCCAGCACTAAAACCACTTTGGCGGTTCACCCGCTTGTTTCTCATATCCTCAACCTCTTGACACTTCTCAACCAACACTTGAAAGTGTCGAATCCCTAACGGCACCACTGCGTCTTGCAGCTCGTACCTCAAACCATCTTGAAAGCGACGGCACATATAAACCTCATCTATCCCATCCCTAAAGAAGCGGAAGAAACGGGATAGTGATTCAAACTTCTTGGCATATGATTCGACATTCATGCCCGCTTGCCTTAGCCTTAGAAACTCTTCCCCATACCTTTCCCTAGTTGTCTCAGGGAAATATTTGGCCAAGAACCTCCTCTTGAAGTTCTCCCAACTTAACTCTTCATGAACATTCTCCATGATCAGTCGGGTGTTCCTCCACCAATACTCAGAACCCCCGAGTAACTGATAGGTAGCTAAGACCACCTTCTCTCCTTCTGGACAATGAATTGCCCCGAATATCCTCTCCACAGATTGGAGCCATAAATCAGCAGTTTCCGGACCTCTCTCCCCATTAAACTTTGGAGGAGTTTGGTGGTTGAAATTCGAAAGGAGTCTAGATCCAACAGCGAGTATTTCTCTTTCGCGCTTTTCCAGATCTCTCTGTGCCTTAGCATGGCTCTGAGCAGTCACAGCCGCTGCCATCGTATGCATGGCATAAGCCATCTGGTTTATATCAGCATTATCCGCCATAGGTGCTGTAGGTGCCCTTCTTGGAGGCATTCTATTCTGTACAATACCAATTCTAATTAGATTCCTTATCCAAACATTTCTGAATCTCAACAGAAAATCCCACTCCACGGATTATTAACCCATAACCCGACACCGAACAAACACTAGAACTAACACAACACTAGTTACGTTCTAACCGACTCTGAACTAACGACTCAAGTATACACTTTCCCTTTGAAGATTTAAAGCTGCGCTCTGATACCAATTGTGACAGCCCGTTTTTCAAGGGCCAAAAAGTTACTATATTTTTTTATTTTTTTTTGTACACAATCAGAGTTACGCATAAAAGATTTTAAATGAGCCGGCATTCAAATATACAAAAGAACTCATTACCAAAAGGTGCTTCGACAAGCAAAGTGTATTCCTGAATAATTACAGTCCAAGTCTAAGTATTCAAAACAAGTTAGAAAACCCTATGCTAACCCACAAGCACGGTGCACAAAATACACCGGCGCATAGTCTAACTACTCTAAGCTTCAACACAAGCTCACTATGGCCTAGAGCTGCCAACACCATCCTCTCGACCTACATCATCATCTGGGGTGGGATGAGCCCGCAAATGAAAGAAAGGGTCACCACAAAATAGAAGTATATATATATATATATATATAACCGGTGCGAAAGATTGTACACGTAACAATAATTCCACAAAACACAAGAGAAAGCTCTTAACCACCAAGCAATTCCCACCAACGGGTTTATATATATAATGCACACCAAGCCTAATGCAGACTTCTACAATGAGTGTGGTAGATTCCCCATTACCACATGCAAATGAATTCCGGAAGTCAAATAATCATCATCAATAAAACCACAAGGGGTTAGAGTGGATCCATTCCCGATAATCGCACTCTGCAGTCCATTCCCGATAACCGCTTATTAGACTCAATAAATCCCGTAGGATTAAGGTGGATCCATCCCGATAATCGCACCCCGTGATCCATTCCCGATAACCACGTACTATGAATGCATGAGCATACGATTCCTCTTATATGCTAATGCAACACACACATATCGTACACGCATATGTAATCACACCACAACAACACATACATATATATCTAATCATATGTATTCAATCACTTGTTCATACACATATTTCACCGAACATATGTAAGACAACGAAACATGTATTTACCACGATCTCATATCGAGAATACATCACAAAAACATGCCAACACACCACCAATTGCAACACAGCAAAATCTAAAACATGTTTAACAAAACCGTTTGAAAAGACGGAAATAAAGTGGAGCCCTTACCTCGGCAAGCTTCCGTCAACAAAACGTTCACACAACACTACGTGCTCCCTAAAACAAGCAACGGACAATCAATACATCGTTTCCAAACCCAATGTATTGAAACTACATCAAAACCCCAAAAACTCTAAAGGTTTCTAAGGAAAATTCACTCTTTCAGATACCATACCAAAATCTATCGTATTGATCAACCCCCATGAGTTCTATGTACTATTTTTAGGACCCAAAACAATAGGCCAAAGTCTTAAATAATTTGAAATGCAAAATGGCCGTTTTCTTGCGTTATAAGCTACGTACTTTCCGAGTATCCGAAAAACTCGTTTCCAATCCCAACCACTTCCATAAATAAACAAAAAGGGATTAGAAAGCTAAAAACCAATTTTTGAAATCAGAATCCAAAATTTTAGGTCTCAGAACTCGCCCTGGCGAGTTGGTGGCGAGTGAAGGCAGAGAGGACTGGTCTAACTCGCTCTGGAGCTCGCCCTGGCGTGTTGTCAGGACCTGTGACACTCGCCCTGGCGAGTAACCACTCGCTCAGCGAGTTGCACCTGTCATGACAGCAAAAGACAGCAACTCACACCACCTTTTTCCACCCCAAGCCTAGTTTGATCCTATTAGTTCCCAACACTTTTTCAAGGCACAAAAGCAAACCATTTTCATAAGCAAGCAACACATTTCCGAAAGCATGTTGGTTGCTTCGAGTGCAAGTTATTTGATTTTCATTTCCAAAATCAAAACCAAATCCAAGCACAAGTTTTATTACAGGCCTTAACCGTCCGGTAATCATTTTCAAACATGTTTTCAAGGTAAAAAGCGACACCACATGTCACAAGAGTTTTAAATCACTTTGACCCCAAAACACTACCCAAAACTCTTAGGAAATATTTTCATAAACCACAAAATATTTTTCATCGGATTTTCTAAAACAAGACCATACAACGCATTTCCCTCTCGCCCAAAGGTTCAAAGACAACTTTTCTTTTCAAAACCTTACCACATAACTTCATGTTATTGATCAATACATAAACCAACCAAAACCCTAACTTTTCTCATGAGATTTTTCACCAATCCATGGAAAACAAAAACAACAAAGCCTAGCATGCTTCCTAGGCTCTCATGAACAACTTTCATGAAACAAGAATCAATTCCTAACCTTTCCATCACATGAACATAAACTAAAACTCATCACTCCAAGAGTTTTAACCAACCAAAAATGAGAAGGAAAAGAGTGGTTACCTTAAGAAAGTGATTCTCTACAATGTTCCTCAAAGCTTCCAAGCTTGAAATGGAGTGAAATGGTGAAGAAAGGAAATTTGTGAAGGTTGGAAAAAGTAATGGAGTTTCACGTGGAAGAGAGAAAGAATGAGAGTGAAATTGTGATGTTTCTAAGTCCACCAAGTGACCAAACCTCCTTACTATGCAAAGCTCATGCTAACTCACCACCCTTGGATCAAAAACAAAAGTCCAAGCTTAATCCCTAGCCATTGGATCAAACCAAACCAAACCCACTTGAGATAAAACTCAATACCTCATAGAAACACTCACACGATCAGCTCTCGCACGTCGCGACGAACGTAAACCACAAAAACCTAAAACCTACGGAAAGAACGTCTAACGTTTAGCATTTCCAAAACTTATCGCCGAATCTTTTTCCGCGACTGTAATTTTCTCCCATACCTTAGAAAATTAATCTCAGAATATATCCTAACTCACGCAGATATATAAAACTCCCATCCGAAACCTCACGTAAAACAGACGCAGTAAGATTTTCCATCCGCGGGTAAAATCCTACTCGTTTTTCCAAAAACAAGAATAATCCAAAACTCGTTATTCTAAAACCACATATATCTTCTTATTCAAGCAACAGGATCACAAGACAAAAGTCTGTACAATTACAGCGCACGAGCACAACACAGGCTCAATTACAGCAAAAGCTACTAATTACACGATGTTTCGTCACACGAACACATCGAAACCCTAATATTCCTGAAACCAACTATACAACGAAATCTTGGGTCTTACAACAACAAAATGGAGTAGTGGAGAGGAAAAATCGTACTCTAGAAGAGTTAGCTATGACTATGTTAAGTGGTCTTCCTAAGTATTTTTGGGCCGATGCGATAAGCACCGCGAGTTATGTTCTAAATAGGGCAATCATTCGACCTATTTTGGGCAAAACTCCCTATGAAATACTTAAAGGTAGAAAACCTAATCTTAGTCATTTGCGCTCTTTCGGATGCAAATGCTTTATTTTAAATAATGGAAGGGAGAATCTTGGCAAATTTGATCCAAAAGCGGATGAAGGCATTTTCTTAGGTTATTCATTATCGAGCAAGGCATATAGAGTATACAATAAGAGGTTACAAATTATTGAAGAATCGGTTCATGTAAACTTTGATGAGACTTTTCCGGAAGAAAACGGGAAAGGTGATTCTATTGGTGTAGGTGTCGACACAACGGACATTTTAAAGGATAACAAAGTTGTTGGAAGTGATCAACCCTCAACGGAAGTTCCGAAAGAAAAGGACGATAAGCCGTCACCATCCAATGAAGACAAAGATGATGGAGGATCTTCTTCATCAAAGAATCATCACAAGCAAAGAGGAGCCGGTCTTGCAAAGGAATGACGTACTCTAAAGAACCATCCCATTGACAAAGTCTTAGGCGATCTCTCAAAGGGAGTGGCTACTCGATCTCAAATAAGTAACTTTTGTTTTCATTATGCATTTGTTTCACAAGTTGAACCTAAAAACTCAAAAACCGCATTACTTGATGAACATTGGATTCTTGCAATGCAAGAAGAACTAAATCAATTTAAAAGAAATGATGTGTGGGATTTAGTACCACCTCCTCCAAGTCATCAAGTGATTGGGACACGTTGGGTTTTTAGAAATAAACTCGATAAAAACGGTGTTATTGTTAGGAACAAGGCACGGTTGGTAGCTCAAGGATACAACCAAGAGGAGGGCATTGATTATGAGGAGACTTATGCTTCGGTAGCTCGCCTCGAGGCCATTAGACTTTTATTAGCTTATGCATGCAATATGAACTTCAAGTTATACCAAATGGACGTTAAGAGTGCCTTCCTAAATGGATACATCAATGAAGAAGTGTATGTCAAACAACCACCCGGTTTTGAAAATCACGAACATCCGGACTATGTTTTCAAATTAAAAAGAGCTCTATATGGCCTTAAGCAAGCTCCTAGAGCTTGGTATGATAGACTTAGCAAGTTCTTAATAAAAAACGGATATTCAAGGGGAAAGGTTGACACTACACTCTTCATTAAACGTAAGGGCAAAGACGTCTTATTGGTTCAAATTTATGTTGATGATATCATTTTTGGTTCCACTAACCCATCTCTTGTCAAGAGCTTTTCTAGTCTTATGCAAGGTGAATTTGAGATGAGCATGATGGGTGAACTAACCTACTTCTTGGGATTACAAATCAAGCAACTAGAAGAAGGAACTTTTATATATCAAACTAAATATTGCCTTGAATTGCTTAAGAAGTTTGGGATGACGGATTCAAAACATATGGAAACTCCCATGGCATCAACATGTGCGTTAAGCAAAGATGAAGAAGGTAAAGATGTGGAAATTACAAAATATAGAGGTATAATCGGATCCTTACTCTACCTAACGGCATCTAGGCCGGATATTATGTTTAGTGTTTGCATGTGTGCAAGGTATCAATCATGCCCCAAAGAATCACACCTAAAAGCCGTAAAAAGGATTTTAAAATACTTGAAAGGAACATCAAACTTTGGCTTATGGTACTCTAAGGGGAATGATTGTTCTTTGGTAGGTTACTCCGATTCCGACTTTGCCGGTTGCAAGTTGGATAGGAAGAGTACTAGTGGAACATGTCACCTATTTTGTAATAGCTTGGTAAGTTGGCATAGCAAAAAAAAGTATCGGTTGCTTTGTCAACCGCCGAGGCAGAATACGTTGCGGCCGGAAGTTGTTGTTCCCAAATACTTTGGTTAAAACAACAACTTCTCGACTACGATTTAAAACTACAACGTGTTCCAATCATGTGTGACAACACTAGCGCCATAAACCTCACAAAGAACCCCGTGTTGCATTCAAGGACTAAGCATATAGAGATTAGGCATCACTTTCTTCGCGATCATGTAGAAAAAGGGGATGTTATTTTTGAGTATGTGGAATCGAAAAACCAACTTGCGGACATCTTTACAAAGCCACATGCAACGGATCCCTTTATCTATATTTGCGGGGAATTAGGGATCCTGGATATCTCTAACCTAGAATAACATACATCAAGCATGCACTTTATATACATGTCACACTTCTTGGCACCTTGGAGTTTTATACAAAGGAAAGTGCATCAACACCCTACGGTACAAGGTTAAATAGTATCATCTCTATCTTCTCTTCTTAAACCTTACAAGCTTATGCCTATGTGAAGTCTTTTCAATTATCAACATAACATATTAGTGCATTTCAATACATTCATATGTTTGCTCATTTCCAAAAAATTTTGCTTTAAGATAAGTAATAATTCTTGAAGTCCATATGTATCAAATGGCAATGTGTGAAATATTGATTGATTAATGTGTCTATAGCCTAACATGTTGCATACATGCTATCCGTGTATTTCATTTCTTCATGAACATCGTTATAATATGATATGGCAACATGAAATTATGCATTTGTTGCATTGCTTTGTTTATTTCGTCCCATATTTGGATATGTTACTTAATCAAAATGTCGATGTGTTACAATATTCATGAGTTGGTTTTGGTTTGTTATTCTACATTCCATGTTTGTCATGATATTTGGTATTCGTCATTGATATATTTTGGCATATCTTTGTATGTAATTATTTTGATTAGGAACTTTCATCATATAGTGCATTTCGACAAATGTAAGTGCACGATATGACTATGGTTAATATTGTTTGAACTTGATACTTCTAATGAGCTCTCTTCTTCTTTTTGATATTGTCAAAGGGGGAGAGATTTGGACTGCACAAGCTAAGGATGAATAGCTAAGAATTCTTGAATATTATCAACAATATCAAACGCATTATGGCATCAACTCAGGGGGAGCGTGCTTATTGTTAGCCTTGGTGTAATTGCGTCTGTATACATATTGCTATTTTATTGCATATTAGGTATAGGCTCAGTTAGCTTATGCAAAGTTTTGACAATTATCAAAAAGGGGGAGAATGTAAGTGCACCAGTTCATCCTCATGTTTTAATAATTGTCAAAACACATGAAAATAGAGTAGAACATATTTTGGCAACATTACAAATGACTTGACAGCGAAAAACTATTTTTAAACTTTGAAAAATTGATTTTTAGGTATTATGTATCGATACATAAACATGTGTATCGATACAAATGTCCTGAAATTACTTCAGACTGATTTTGTGCAATTTGTATCGATACATATATCACTTGTATCGATACAAAAGTGGTCTCTCAGAGGCAGAGAGTCACCTGTGTATCGAATCATGCTTGCATGTATCGATACACACCTATATCTCTCAGAAAACCAGAGAGTGCATGATGTATCGAATGATGCTTACATGCTTCGATACATATCAGTCAAGATTTCAAGAAACTGATGTATGTATCGATACACATACGTGTTTGTATCGATACATAGGTCAAATTTTCATATTTGAACGCTGGTCAAAGGGTTTGTATCGATACAAACCATCATTTGTATCGATACATGTATGTTAAGTTTTGCCTAAATTTGCTCAATTCTATTTTCTCTATAAATAGCAATGTGCTTTGTTATTGTAAGTAAGATAAACCTGTGAGAAAGTGAAATAGCTTTGATAAACTCTTTGAGATTCAAATTGGGTGAATAATTTGGATCAAAGGGTTATTCTTCACAAGATCATCATCTTCCATCAAATTGCAATTCATTGAAGAGTGAGTATGGGATCATTCGGATAAAGGTTGTACATTTGATCGATAACGTTCGATACGGCTTGCGGTGAATCAGAGGCGTGATCGAGTTGATTTGTGAAGACGGTTTGGGTTTTTCTTAAGGATTCAAGATTGTGCGATATCTTGAAGGATCAACAACGAAGATGCGAGGTACTCAGCTGGACGATTGGCGCAAGGTTTTGCGCAAGGTTAGGATCGTTGGAATCAGAGGGAGAAGCTTCATTTCTTGTTGAGGTTATTACGCATAGTTTGCATTAGATTCGATATAGGGTTATTGGAGTCTTTTGTAAATTGTGCACTATAGTTCAATCATTTTAATCAATATAAGCTCAAATAACCCGTTTGGTTATTTGGGGGGAGACGTACCCGGCCAACCGCGAGGACGACACGAAAGCTGTGGGAACTCCCTAATCAATCGTTTGTGTCTTTCTCCCTTAATCTTTTACTTTACATAATTGCTTTAATTTTTGATTCAATTGAATTTTTGTGTTCGTACGTGTGCACCAAAATTCAATTGACATATATCTTGATTGTGATTGGATTAGCTCTATATTTTTGTAACTTGCTTGGACTGTGTTAGTGGATCGTTTAATTCGAATATTTTGCACACGATCGTTTCTTGTTCTGTATCATCACACGTTCAAGGCTATACTACTTTTTCAGTGATCAATTTGGTGCAAAGAGACTACCGATCCGGTGGTGCTTCCGCGCGTACCTTTTAAACCAAATTTTTTAAAATCAACATTGTTTAAAAGGGCCACTTATTCAACCCCCCCTTCTAATTGGTAGCCAAGTAGTCTAACAATTTTGAGGAACAAAAGAGCAAAAAATCTCAAAAAAAGTTTAGTTCGAGTGAAATAGAGTACTAATTTGTTAATTTTGGACTCCGGCACGGTGGCCGGAGGTGGAGCCACCGTGCCGGATCGGCGATGATGGTGGCCGGACTGAGGTTGAAGATTCATCTTCATCGTTCAACCTAAACCCAGATTATATCCTAGGCGTTCGATCAAATCATTTAAATTCTTTTAATCCTGTGCATCCATTTCTTTTAAGTCTCACCCATCTGATCAGAATCTGGTTTAAGTGACTGGATCTGAGGGCTATCGATGTGTGGCGCCCTGATTTGGCTAATGGAGCGCCACACATAATCATTTTTGTTTGACCTTGTTTTTTTTTCTGTTGACTAGCGCGTGAGCTTGGGCTTTGGACCCAGAACTGCTATTTGCACCACCCAGTCTTACTTTCTGCACCCTGCTGAAGTTATTTTTTAATTAATTTTTCAGCTTATTTGGAAAAGCACTTACTTGGACAATAGCTTATTTAAGCTTATTGAACCATTGTTTTTGCTTAAAAATTGTTAGTCTCTTAAGACTTCATTTTATTTTTTTTATATAGCTTATTCCCATAAGTCATATTGAATTAATTGCTTTTCTTAGCTTATTTTCAAAAGTGCTTAAGTTGGGCAGACACTTCTTTAAGTGCTTTGAACCATTTTTTTACACTAATAATTTGTTTATTCTTAGAGTAGCTTATTATTGTGTTTACTTTATTCATTTTCTTTTGTTCAAGTCTATTTATGCTTATTTATTTCATTGTTCGCTACTTAACTTTTGCAATTTTATTTAATTCTTGCTTCATCCATAATTATTCATTTCTTATTTCATTCATGCATAATTATTTATATCATAATGATTCATGCATTTTATTTATGTATTTGTGTTCATGCATATTTAATTTAATTATTGTTGTTTTATTATTATGTCAATTATTATTGTTGTAATTTCGCGCGCCATTTATTTCCTCGTCTTTTCTTTTAGACAATTTTCTTTAATCAAACTTAATAAAGATTTTCTAAATAAATAAAATGAAAAAGGGGGAATCTGGCATCTGCTTCTTTCTTCCTCGGGTTGACTTGGTCGCCGGTTAGTTGACTAGTGTACTCGAGTTGCTCTCATTCTAAAACAAGCGCTAAAATCAACCCAACACACTCAAACCATTTTTCGGACAAACATGGATATACGATTTATCCATTCCTTGGACACATACAAGCACTGTGGTATCAGCGGAATGCGAAATATGCATCATCTGTTAAACAACTCTCTTTTCGTAATGGATACACGTTTTATCTATTCCTCTGACACATACAAAGCTTAAGCATCTTTTTAGAACATACAAGCATTGTTTTATCAGCGGAATACGAAATAAATGTTATCCGCTAAAAACAAACAAACACACAAACTTTTTTTATCAGAACAACGTGAGTTTTGAATTTCCCATTGCACCCGGTGGTTGGAAAACATAGATTCAGAAACATAAAGGATAGGTATGGCGATTGGACTCCCTCCCTTCTTCATATTTGGCATGAACGGTGTATAACATAGTTACTCAGATTATTGTTTGGCGGTGACTTTTCCTTTATTGTAGTAACACCTTACTGTTACACTATGTATATTAAAGTTTCCCTACGTTAATGACTAAGGTACCTACGAGAGCCTAACCTCGATGTGTCACATACCCTAATTACTACGTGAGTTGTTTATTACACATGCATTACTACCTTCACCCATCCAATGCCTCTAGATCCTAGTATCGAGCTATTCATCTTCTAAGTGCTCAGTTCACACCTAGTGCATGATTCCTCCTCTACCCGCTCAGTTCACGACTAGTTCAGGATGTTACCGTCTCTATACACCCAGCGTTATTTACTACTAGTTCCGGACCATATCAAGTTAATACTCAATATCAATTCTATTAGCGCTCCCGCATATCCGGCCAGATTACGAGATACGTCGTTAAAGTGCAAGAAAGTAAATAACAAACATAATACTGAATAACGATTTATTATAACTTTGACTCAATCACAGACTCCAAATATTCATAGGGGAGTTCATCTTCTCCACCACAACCTAAGGCATCTATTACAAAAGACTACATATTTAAATTACAATAAAAGAATTATAACCTAAACATAAAAGCCAAAAGAAAACATACCTTGCTGAGTTAGTTTTCGTGTAAGGAGAGAAAACTATGCCCTTAGAGCTCCTCTGAACACCTCCTTTATAGTAGAGAGTGTTCTACTATTTCTGAATGAAAAATAATGAGGAATTGGAGCTCTATTTATAGTTTTCGTAATGAGCCTCAGCAAGCCATTGTGCTGCGATAGGTCCGTCGCAGCACGATGGGAAGATACAGTTCAAAATTATAACTGATCCTGTGCATTTCATCAGCTTGGTCGCCAAGTAATGTCATCGTACCACGATCAGGGGCATCGTAGCACGATGAGCAGATTTTCTTCAGATTTTCTCTGTTGATTTCTTGGCCAACAAGTAGCTTCCATCGTGGCACGATGGAAGCCATCGTGCTACGATGATCAGCACATTTTCTTCACTTTTTGGGCTTTTTCTTGTCTTTTCGCATCTTGGTCTTGATGTTTTTCCTTGATTTTGTAGGTTTTTCTTCGTATTTGGGTCTGTCTTGGTCATTTTACTACTAAATATATTACCAAAAATACCATAGAAATTCCTGTCATCACAACCCCAAACTTAAACTATTGCTTGTCCTCAAGTAACATGCTGTCAGACAAGATCGTTAGAGAAACAAGAGATAAATAATGATGATAGGAATTTCACAACCCTGCACTTCAGCAATGGTACCGCTGATTCTTACCGCCGCGATCATGCACAGTCCTGCTAGGCTCAGGAGACGTTGATAGTAGCAAATCAGACAAATGTCTGCAAGAGTCCATGTTCAACCTTTTCTCTCTCTCACATTTGTATTTTTCGCTCATAATTGAAAGGGTTGTCTTTCAATCATCGCACAACCTGCCATTTTACCATAGGCTTGCAAGAACTCTAAGCAACCAGTCAAAATTTAATATACATGTATTTTTAGAGGTCTTTTCAGGGTTATAACGTGGCTAGGGTGAAGGTAGGACATTTTTGGGATAAGTAGGCTAAACATTGGAGTTAAGTTCTACTTTGTTTCCTTTTTGTGTACGCAACCATATTCCTTAGGGTGCCTTTTTGTGTTGGTATCAGAGATTAAGAACCGGATGTGTCTTTGTGTGGTTCTTTTCTATCACTATTTTTACCCTTTGGCTCTTTTCTTTTGCCTTTTGGCTTTTTTTTTTTTGAAGAGATTATTTTTTTTAGGGAATTTTTTGATGTTTTCCCGTCTCTTTTTCATTTTTTTTCTTTTTATAGTGATAGTTCTCTGTATACCCACACCAAACTTAGATGTTGCTAGTTCCATGAGCAACCCCAAACTTTGTTGTTGCCAAGACTTTTGAGAACTATTACCTAACTCCAAAGAGAATAAATCATTGTTTTTCTGGTCTATAGGCTTATAATGTGGTTTGTCACCGAAACAAAAGGGATAATTATTTTTTTACGGCTAAAAATTGGTTAGCAAAGGATATAATAATAATAAGGGTGGCTTGAAAAGGCTCTGGGTTTTAACAAACAATTGTCTCAATGCATATAATATCAAATCAACTTAGTCAGCAGAGAATTAGAGCAAGTTCTAGAAAATAAACAAGTGCACGGTACTCTCATAGTAAGTCGAAAGAAAGTGGTAATACCGTTTGGAAATATTTGGCTCAAATCCTCACATGGCTTAGGTATCTGAAGGATGAACATTTATCTCACAGACATCATCTTCATCACTCGTCTCATTGTCTCCCGAACTGCGCACTTCGGAGCAATCACCTTTGGTCTTTGTGTGAAGGTGTGAAATCGTCTCATTAGAATTTATAACTCACTTCGCTGCAATGAAATACTGAATTGAAAAACTGAAATGAAATACTGAATTGAGATTACTGAATTAAAAATACTGAATTTAAATACTTATCCTTGGGTTGCCTCCCAAGCAGCACTTGTTTAGCCTCTCATTAGCTTGAGGCATTTCCTCCATTAGAGGATAGGTTCGCATGTCTCTCTCTTCTGTAGGAGCTTTCGCCTTAGCTCCTCCCTTCTTGTTGTTCTTTCCATACTTCTCTGGGTCTTGTTGTTCTTTGAAGGTAGCAAAACAGAGTCGTCCATCATCTTCCGAAGATGTTGTTTTTATGATGGACTTCCCCTTGCTTTCTGGTGGATGTTCCTTCTTTTCTTCCTTTGGAGCTTTGACCCAATTGTTCTTCTTTCTTTCAGCAGCAGGCTTCTTCAGTGGTGGCGTATTAACCCCAAACTTAGATTTTCTGGCCACCTTTCGGTTTCTTCCCCATGCTTTGACCCATGGTGATCGGATATCCACTTCAATAGTTAGTCGCTTCAGTTTATCAGTGAGTTCCTCGGGTACCTCCTCTTCCTGAGCTATCTCTAGCTGCGCCATTTCATTCTCCAGCTCCTCTATCTCTATCTTCACATGTATCTCTTGAACTGGAGTCGGTGGTGTAGCTTTTTCCTGTTTCCACTCGAGCATGTAGCATTCATCCTTCTTTATATTGGAAGTCCTGATGATTGTTGTTTTTCATCCACTCCTTAGTGTTATCTCGGCAAGGTCCGTATCAATGAGTGTCTTGCTGGTTGCTAAGAAAGGTCTTCCCAGGATGACTGGATGTTCTTCATCTTCTCCGATGTCTAGGATCATGAAGTCTACTAGAAATTCTAGGTCTTTGACTTTCACCAAGACATCATCTACCGTGCCTACCAAGCGGATGGTTGACTGATTTGCTAATACGAGTTCTTGGGTTGTACCTGCAGTAGGTAATGCTAGGTTGAACTTATCTGCCAGAGATAGTGGTATTACGTTCACACTTGAACCTACATCACATAATGCATTAACTCCTGCTTTCCCAATCTGACAGATAATGGTGACGCTTCCAGGATCTTCCTTTTTAGGTGGCAGTTGCAATCTTTTTGCCAAACCGTCTCTAAACTCGTGATCAGTTTTCTCCTCATGGTGCATGCGCTTTTTGTCTTTAAGCGCCTTCCACTATTCTTTACGTTCGCCCTTCATGTCTTTCATTAGAGCCTTCACTGCAATGTCGTCGAACTCGACATTGGTGTAGTCTTCTACAAACATGGTGCCGGATCTGTACAACCATTCACGGACGACGTTTTGCTGGTATTCTATCTTCCGGCGCATCTTGGCTGAGAATGGTCTTTTTGCATAGAACTTGGATTTGGGTGCTACCTTCATCCACTTCTTCATCCACTTATTGTGATCTTTCCACTTGTTATCTTTCAAAGGTATCATGGGTTTCCAGCTGTCTTCCATGGATTGTTTCGATACATCGGAAAAATTGTCTCCTAGAGATTCCATATCTAGGTCTGCCAGGTCATCCCAAAATATTCCTTCAGAGCTGTTGTGGTTGCTTGGTGGTGATCATCCTAGTTCCTGTTTGATGCTGACTTTCCCACAGTAATCCCATATTGCTCTGTTAGGTTCGTCTCCCATGGCTTTGGTGAAAGGCTTTCCCTCATTGCTGAGATTACTGGATTTTGCGAGCTTTAGTGCTTGCCTTCCTGAATGTTCTTTCTGGTTCAGGGTCGTACTCAAAATCCAGGTTACCTGTTATCAAGCACAACAAATGAATACCTTAGTAGCATTGGAAAAGGTAATGTTTGAAACTTACATTTTTTTTGGTTTGTCTCATGTGTCTTTGTCACTATGAAAATTCTCAGGTAAGTGAGGTGGATCACAACGGATCGCTTAAATACCAAGACTTTTCCTTAGCCAGAACTTTCACAGATCGAAATTCACAATCATCAACAAGATTTTTTTGATTTTTTAATATTTTGTATTTTTTTTTTTGAAATTTTTTGACAACTTAAATAAATCTATCGACGCTTTGTAGACACAATCCCCGACAACGACGCCAAAAACTTGACTACGTTCTGGAAATTGTACCATTTTGTCGTCGAGTAATAATTCACACACTACTGAGTAGATTGAGTTCGTATCCACAGGGATCGTGCCAAAGCTTCGTTAGCGTTATTTAAGTTGTTGGATTTCGCATTCGCTTTGGGTTTTGGAAAAAGGTTTTATAAAAAGGAAGCGTAATGCTTGCATAAATAAATAAATAAATAATAGATTCAGAAACATAGAGGATAGGTATGGTGATTGGACTCCCTCCCTTCTTCATATTTGGCATGAACGGTGTATAACATAGTTACTCAGATTATTGTTGGCGGTGACTTTTCCTTTATTGTAGTAACACCTTACTGTTACACTATGTATATTAAAGTTTCCCTACGTTAATGACTAAGGTACCTACGAGAGCATAACCTCGATGTGTCACATACCCTACTTACTAAGTGAGTTGTTTATTACACATGCATTATTAGCTTCACCCATCCAATGCCTCTAGATCCTAGTATCGGGCTATTCATCTTCTAAGTGCTCGGTTCACACCTAGTGCATGATTCCTCCTCTACCCGCTCAGTTCGCGACTAGTTCAGGATGTTACTGTCTCTATACATCTAGCGTTATTTACTACTAGTTCCGGACCATATCAAGTTAATACCCAATATCAATTCTATTAGCGCTCCCGCTTATCCGGCCAGATTACGAGATACGTCGTTAAAGTGCAAGAAAGTAAATAACAAACATAATACTGAATAACGATTTATTTTAACTTTGACTCAATCACAGACTCCAAATATTCATAGGGGAGTTCATCTTCTCCACCACAACCTAAGGCATCTATTACAAAAGACTACATATTTAAATTACAATAAAAGAATTATAACCTAAACATAAAAGCCTAAAGAAAACATACCTTGCTGAGTTAGTTTTCCCGTAAGGGGAGAAAACTATGCCCTTAGAGCTCCTCTGAACACCTCTTTTATAGTAGAGAGTGTTCTACTATTTCTAAATGAAAAATAATGAGGAATTGGAGCTCTATTTATAGTTTTCGTAATGGGCCTCAGCAAGCCATCGTGCTGCGATAGGTCCGTCGCAGCACGATGGGAAGATACAGTTCAAAATTATAATTGATCCTGTGCATTTCATCAGCTTGGTCGCCAAGTAATGTCATTGTTGTTAGACTACTTGGCTACCACTTAGAAGGGGGGGTTGAATAAGTGGCCCCTTTTAAACAATGTCGATTTTAAAAAATATTTCGTTTAAAAGGTATGCGCGGAAGCACCACCGGATCGGTAGTCTCTTTGCACCCGATTGATCACTGAAAAGGTAGTATAGCCTTGAACGTATGAAAAGACTTAGAAATGTTCGTGTGCAAAATACTCAAATTAAACTATTCACTTAAAACAGCCCAAACAAGTTATTAGGTATATGAATCTAATCCAATCACAATCAAGATAAGTATCAATTGAATTTTGGTGCACACGTACGAACACGAAAATTCAATTGATTCAAAAATTAAAACAGTTGCGTAAAGTAAAAGATTAAGGGGAGAAAGACACAAGAGATTGATTAGGGAGTTCCCCGGCTTTCGTGTCATCCTCGCGGTCGGCCGGGTACGTCTCCCCCCAAATAACAAAACGGGTTATTTGAGCGTATATCGATTAAAAATGATGAACACAAGTGCACAATTTACAATCGACTCTAATAACCCTATATTGAATCAAAAGTAAACTATGCGAATAAACCTCAACAACCAACGAAGCTTCGCCCTCTGATTCCAACGATCCTACCCGTGCGAAAATCCTCGCAACGATCGTCCAGCCGAGTCTTTCGCTTCTTCGTTGTTGATCCTTCAAGATATCGCACAATCTTGAACCCTAGAGAGAAACCCAATCCTTCTTCACAAATCAACTCGATCACGTCTCTGATTCACCGCAAGCCGTATCGAACGTTATCGATCAAATGTGCAATCTCTATTCGAATGATCCCATACTCAATCTTCAATTAATTGCAACTTGATGGAAGATGATGATCTTGTGAAGAATAACTCTTTGATCCAAATTTTTCACCCAATTTGAATCCAAAGTGTTTTTCAAAGCTCTTTCACTTTCTCACAGGTTCTCTCTTGCTTACAATAACAAAGCACATTGCTATTTATAGAGAAAATAGAATTGAGCAAATTTAGGCAAAACTTAACATACATGTATCGATACAAATGATGGTTTGTATCGATACAAACCCTTTGACCAGCGTTCAAATGTGAAAATTTGACCTATGTATCGATACAAACACGTATGTGTATCGATACATGCATCAGTTTCTTGAAATCTTGACTGATATGTATCGAAGCATGCAAGCATGATTCGATACATCATGCACTCTCTGGTTTTCTGAGAGATATAGGTGTGTATCGATACATGCAAGCATGATTCGATACACAGGTGACTCTCTGCCTCTGAGAGACCACTTTTGTATCGATACAAGTGATATATGTATCGATACAAATTGCATAAAATTAGTCTGAAGTAATTTCAGGACATTTGTATCGATACACATGTATATATATCGATACATAATACCTAAAAAACAATTTTCCAAAGTTTAAAAATAGTTTTTCGCTGTCAAGTCATTTGTAATGTTGCCAAAATATGTTCTACTCTATTTTCATGTGTTTTGACAATTATTAAAACATGAGGGTGAACTGGTGCACTTACAATTGTACCACGATGAGGGGCATCGTAGCACGATGAGCAGATTTTCTTCATATTTTCTCTGTTCATTTCTTGGCCAACAAGTAGCTTCCATCGTGGCACGATGGAAGCCATCGTGCTACGATGATCAGCACATTTTCTTCACTTTTTGGGTTTTTTCTTGTCTTTTCGCATCTTGGACTTGGTCTTGATGCGTTTCCTTGATTCTGTAGGTTTTTCTTCGTATTTGAGCCTGTCTTGGTCATTTTACTACTAAATATACTACCTAAAATACCATAGTAATTTCTGTCATCAGGTGCTAACATCTTCCCCTCGCGTAACCAACTCCTGAACCGGCCATGGTTCTTTAACCATGTTAATCAAAGGTTTTTGTGATATTTTCCTTTCCCTTTTTGGGATAAATAAACTCCAATGACGACTTCATTGTGTTAATGAAATTTTCCAGCCACTACAATCATCTTCAACCTTGAGCGGGTCAGTTCGACCCAATTACATGACCCGGGAATCCGAATTGAAAAAACTCAATTTCAGACTTATGTAACACCGAAAATCAATTTTTAAACCCAATATCATGAATCTAAAACCATTTCCATATCATTCAACAATTATGGGTATAAAACTAAATGCCCAAAACTCAAAATTTCAAAATTTGAAAACACCTTTTGATATTTTGGACACGAAAATGAACACTGACAAATTAACAAGGCAGAGGCAGTTCATGCTCTGATACCAAATGTTAGACTTAATTCATTGATCATGAGTTTCTGATAACAAATGAACAACAAGATCAATAGACCAAATGCGGAAAATTGAAATTAAGAATTGACCTCCAGCCATTGTTACAATGTTATGAATCACAACTCTTTGAGTCTTCTACGCTTTTACTCTCAACAATATAGATGGTGTATATTTTCTGAATGATGAAGTATGAGTGATAGCAAGCTTAGGGACCAAAGACTACTTTCTATAGGCTTAATTCTACCATCAAGAATTAAGAAGTCATTACCACCCAATATTATTATCATTAATCTTGTGACTCTTGACAACCAAAACCTCCATGCTCTGATACCAAATGTTAGACTTAATTCATTGATCATGAGTTTCTGATAACAAATGAACAACAAGATCAATAGACCAAATGCGGAAAATTGAAATTAAGAATTGACCTCCAGCCATTGTTACAATGTTATGAATCACAACTCTTTGAGTCTTCTACGCTTTTACTCTCAACAATATAGATGGTGTATATTTTATGAATGATGAAGTATGAGTGATAGCAAGCTTAGGGACCAAAGACTACTTTCTATAGGCTTAATTCTACCATCAAGAATTAAGACGTCATTACCACCCAATATTATTATCATTAATCTTGTGACTCTTGACAACCAAAACCTCCATAACCTATGGACCGCTAAAGGTGAGGTTTTATTAACAATAATTTACAAATAAAACCAACAAATTATTACAAAAATAGCTCATGTCAGCTTATATGAAAAAGACACACGAACGAACCAAATTTAATAACATCATAATGAAAGAAATCTCGAGGCCATGTAAGTATGTGACCGTATAATTGAAGGAATGCCTATAAGAATTAATTTGTATTATCTATATCAACAAAATGTATCTTCTTTTAGGTTGCCCACACCATAAGAACTCGATATAATTGGAGCACTCTTTGGATGCACTACTATGTACAAAAAGGATCATTGGTTTTTGTTGCGAAAATAGAGCATGTGCAAGTATACACAGTGAATTCTGTAGCAAGTAATAAGAAAAAGTATCGATCCCACATGGATTGTTTAAGGGGACTTAGTTCCAAACTTTACAAGCAATTAATTTCCAAGCTTATAAAAAGTAACCAAAACAATTATCAAAGTTTCAGGCAATAATGTATTAAATATTAAAAAAAGCAGATTTAGGTAATCAAGTGGTTTGGAAAAATGGTTAGAACTTATGATCCATTCAAGTCATAAATAATGCCTAGTGATAGCAAACTGGTGTTAAGGCTTCTGCAAGCAAGTTTTGCCTTGTGGTGTATGTCTACAATGTTAGATATTAAAAGGGATATAAGACGGGTCCTAGGTCTAGGTCAATACTTAGTCCACTTTTAGTTCAGACTGCTCGTGCCTGTTTTATCTTGCTATGGCCCTAACGCTTATGTCTAAGTCTTGTAGGTAAGAGGTATGTGTTCATCCTCTACTTTAACCATATTATTTCATTAAGTCCATTTACTACTCGATGTCTCGCAGCAATAAACTTGTACCTAACTCTAAGTTGATCAGTCAAAGAGAAAAATATATAGCATAACATCAAATGAACTAAAGAAGCATAAACACCAAAGAAGCATATCACATAAGAGACATTACTTTATCATTGAACTTCACATAAATTCTAACAAAAGAGTCTAGCTCATGGTGAGCCTAGGGTTACAGACAACAAGATTAATTAAGCTACACATAATAAATAAATTTACTAGATGTAACCTAAGACACAAGCTTTGAAGTTGATGTCTCAAGCTCCAGTAGCCATGTCTCCGGTTGTCACAGGTCGCAGCTCAGCGGCGGGGCAGCAGCAGCAACTCTCTTTCTCTTCTCTCTTCCAAGCTTTCACCTTGCACTTGCACACCAAAATTAGGTCTAGCCTCTTCCTTTTATAAGCATTTGGAAGTATCGGATCTTGGGCCTGACCTAGTGAGGATAAGACAGCCCAAAGGAATAAAGTATATTCCCCATTAGGATAGTACTATGATAGTACAATTCTGGTGGAAGGAATAGCGAGTTGTCTTATCTTCACCATGGGTGCTTGCTCTCCAAGTTTTGTCTGCGTGGCGGCTGATGATTGCTCGCCGCCATTCCGTATTGTACGAACTTTTTGTAGTCTTGACTCTGATTATCATTGAGTTAGCTCTGAACTTCATCACTTTTGTCCAGTAGTTAGTCTTGACACGAATTAGCCCCAAAACTACTCCTTTTTTATCAAAATTACATCAAAGTCCTAAATACAGCACTAGACACGAAATTTCATAAAAATGACTAAAAACACTAAGTGCACACCATATTGGCAGGTAATAAAGCAAGTATTAAGGGCCTAAAAACGTCACAAATAGCGCGTCATCAGTTTTTGGAGACAATTGTTAATAGTTAAAGGCAGTCTGGGATGTTATATTACATATATGAAGTTGCATTGCCTACTAAAATTACATTATCTCATAAATTTCATTCATCCAAAACACACTCTAAGAGTTAAAAAAGAATCTGTTCCGACCTCAAGTTCATCACACCATCTTCGGCCTCAATTTCCAACCTATGTGGGACTTTAAGGTGTATGAAAACAATAACTCAATCGAGATTATGGTGGGTTCTTTCAAACTCACTATAAAAGGTAAAAAAGAAATAACTCCACCTTAAGTTTGTCACACACTATGAGAAATAAGATATTTGACAGCGACTTTTTCGCAGCAACATTCAAATTATTGACAAAAACATACATATAGCAGCAACTACTTTAAGTTGTTGTTATAAGTTAATTTTTTTCTCACCAATTTCTTATTGTTGGGAAAAGTGATATATCCCAACAACAATTATTGTCGCTGGAAATAATGCAACTTTTTAGTGTGCTTATATCAACAACTAATTTAAGTCCATGTAATAAGTTATATTTTTTCCTCAACAATTACATTATTGTTGGAAAAAATTACTTATCCCAACAATAATTATTGTTGCCGCTAATAGTATAGTTTTTTTTTTGCAACAACATTATCAAGTCGCTGGTAAACAACACAATTGCTATAAATATTTTCAAAAATAACAATTGACAAGTAGTCAATTTTTGGGAGAAACGAGATCGATTCTTTCTGAGAACAATTTTTTATCGATTAGTGATAAATATATGTTTTTTTTATAAGTTAAGAGCATATAGACTTAAAGAAAGGAGTAGACACCACTAAACCTTTCTATCCCGAACCTATAGCTCATAATAATATATAAAATAGGGAAAAATATGTACAAAAGAGGGGGGCTAGGCCTGACCCTAAAAGAGATAACTGAGACTAAGTAAAACGATAACAAGGGAGACCTAATTTAAGCTCCCGTGAGAAATTGTGGCACAAAATTCCACCAAGTAAAATCAATAATCGAGTGTCCATGATTAGCGAGTCGGTCCTCACAAGAGTTACCTTCTCGAAAAATATGAGATCTAATCAAATTCAGTGCCAGCAGCATGCAAATTTTCCATCTATTTCGCAAGTCCCATGGCACGACATCATGATTGGCAAAAGCGCATAGAGCAGCATGTGAGATGGCAGCCAAGGCAAGGTGCTGGATATGCACACTCCAAGAGTGTTTACAACTTTGGAACACTGTTAGTATAGTGGTACAGTCAAAATGATGTTGAAATAAATCACCCAGCCACTTCCGTAACCATGTAGCAAATGAGCATGTGAGAAATAAATGAGTAGTGGTCTCAGCGCCCGATAAGCAGAGCACACAAGCCGACACCATCGTACAGCCGCGCCACATTAGATATCATTCGTCGGAAGTCTATCATGTATACACCGCTAGACAACAAATGCAGCAGAGGGGGGAATAAACTTGTGCCGTATCCAAGCTTCCCACTCCACCGTATTGGACTGAGTAAATAAATGAGAATATGCGGACTTTGCGCTTAGAACACCATCCTGTGATGCGGTCCAGACCAGTCGATCAGCCAATGGTTCTTTGGGAAGAATGACTTGATTAATTCGGGGACTTAATGTGTGATCAAGTACTAGAATACGTCTTGGAAATCTCCATCGGCCATTTACAATGAAGAAGGAGACTTTAGCTGTGTGAGGAGAGTCGGTCGAAAGATGCAACGTGTCAACAAGCGGATTGCCTAGCCAATTATCCGTCCAGAACGAAATTGAATTCCCCGTGCCGATGAGCCATATCGTATTCGCCTTGACAGTAGTCACATGATTTTTCATGCCGTGCCAAAAAGAGGATTTCATATATGCTTGAACAGGATTACCATGTCGCATGTATTTAGCACGACATAAGGCAGCCCATTGTTCATCACTAGAAAGGAACTTCCAACAAAGTTGTAACATAAGAGAGGAGTTAATCTTGGTCAATGGTCTTAGAACCAAACCCCCAGCCTCATAACTAGTACAAACTTTACTCCATGAGACAGTACAAATTTTCTTAGTGTTGATATCCCCACTCCAGACAAAGTTATGCATCCATCGGTCCAATTTCTTCAATAAGCGACGTGGCCAGAGATAGACATGAAAAGAATAAACTAGCATCCCATGAATTATAGATTTCACCAGTTGCACTCACCCCATAATAGACAATAGAGAGCCTTTCCAAGAAGAGAGTTTAATCTTGATTTTATCCGCAATAGCTTGAAAATGAATAACCTTAGGCTTTCCCACAAAGATAGGGCAACCTAAGTAGTTGAAAGGAACACTGCCAGAATTGAAGCCAAGAAGGTTGGAAGTCATTACACCTCTAGCATTGAAAATAGGAATTGTGTAGTACATACTCTTTTGATTATTTATAACCTGCCCGGAGACAGCGCTATAATCATTAAATAAACGCATCAAATGTCTGATGTTTCGCTTCGTACCTTGACAAAAGATCATGATGTCATCTGTGTTTAGGACATGCGTAGGGATATTAACTCCTATGAAGAGCTGCATAGGTTTTTGGCGACCAGCAGATAAAGCACTAGTTATGCTTCTGCTCAAAACGTCTTCGGCTAGGCAGAAAAGTAGCGGTGAAAGTGGATCTCCTTTTCTGACACCGCGTGTACATTTAAAAAAGGCGACTGTTTTGCCATTAACAAAAATAGAGAGACGGGTTGAATGCAAAATTTCTCTTATCCAGTCACAGAAAACATGGCTGAAACCAAATTGATGCAGGACAGACAACAAAAAATTCCAATCGATAGAATCAAAAGCCTTTTTAATGTCAATCTTCAAGGCCAAGTTCCTACCATATCGCTTTTTCTCTTATTACATTGGATTTGTGTTTTATTAGTATTTATAATATTTTTAGTAGTCTTATTAATAGTAAATATTTAAAGACCTTTTTGAAGTACTTCCTTCTTCGATTCCCTAATCTCGAATCTATCTCTATCGACTATTAGTGTTGACCCTTCTCTCTTTGGGATCTCCTTTGACGATGTTAATTGTTGAAGATGAGTTCGATTATCTTCACCGATTTTAATTTCATTTATGATTAACATCACTCTCTTTGGCAAACTCTGTTTTTAATTTATGGGTTGAATCTTGTTGGAGATGTTCACAAATTTTATCCCTCATCTATTTCACTTGTTATCTTCTCAATTCTAAATTATTTTTTATAGTCAATTTATTATTATTTTTCTTTCTTTAATGTCTAATAGTCAAGGTTTTAAATCACGATTACATTAAGTCTTGTTGTGCAGTAGAGTGAGATAGGGTAGAACCGTAGAAGGAAGACAAATCTCAAGGAATGCATTTGATTCACTAAGCAAGTGAAAGATCTTCCAATTGTTGAACGGTTGTGTAGTATTGTTGAGAGTACCACCACCAAGGAAGGAAGGAAAAAGATTTTTTTATTGTTCACCGAATGGATAGTTTAACGGAGTTACAAGCACACTACAAGAAATATGATTTTTAGCAACGACTTTCTTGCAGCGACATTCAAATTGTTGACAAAAACATACATATAGCAACAACTAATTTAAGTTGTTGTTATAAGTTAGTTTTTTTCTCAACAATTACATTATTTCTGGGAAAAGTTACTTAACCCAACAATAATTATTGTTGCCGCTAATAGTTTAATTTTTTTGCAACAACCTTGTAAAGTCGCTGAGAAACCACTCAATTACTTTTTTTCTTTTTATGCGTATCTTTTTTATGTGTATCTTTTATCGTGGTTTCTATTCCTATTTTCATGCGTAGATTTTTCTTAATTTTTTTTGTTTCTATTTTTATGTTTGGTATCTTTTTTTATCTTTAGAGCTAAAATTACAATTAAGGGTAGAAGATTTGCAATATTACCATACTGTTTGAGGACACATTAGACTTTTTAGTAATAGTTCCTTTAATATATTGTTAGTAGATTATTGTTGCCGCTAATAGCAAAGTTTTTTTTTTGCAACAACTTTGTAAAGCCGCTGGAAAACCTCACGATTACTATTTTTTTTGCGTACCTTATGCAAGGCCGGCCCAACACATTGTGTGTCCTAAAGCAAACATTAAAATAAGGCTTTTTACCTTTTTTTTAAAAATAAAATAAAAAATTTATTTTACAAAAATAAATAAAAATAATTTTTAGGTAAAAAGCTACTAAATATCAACATTTATTAAAAATAAATTATATTCTTTTTAGATAAGTAAACATAAAAATAAAAAATTCTCCCTTCTGCAGTCGTGAAATAAGGATTTCAAACCTAAACTTGAGTAGTCCATAAGTTTGCCAGCCCTAGAAAAAATCTCTTGTCTCGTAGTTCTCTTTCTTCTTGATTCATCATAGAGGGGTGGTTTTGGGTCATTTTTGCCTAGAATCACCCCCTTTACACCTTATTTTGTAACATTATTTGTAGGCCTGAGTATGCCGTTTTATGCTATTAACTTGGATGTTGTGGGTTTGTTCGCAGATTCATCCTTTTTGTTTTTAGCGCTATTAAATTTGTGCTTATATCTAATGTATCAATCTCTTTGAATGAATGAATGTTATGTTTTAGTAAAAAAATAATAATAATTACCTTACAAAAAAAATAATAGAAAATAATTGAGAGAAAAAAATAACAATAGAAAATAAATTGTATAATAGCATAGATGATCTTCTTTTCTTTATTTTGAAGCAGAAAATTTTTTTTGGTATAAGCGTGGATGATCTTTTTTACTTAAGTTAAAAAAAAATTCTACACCAAGTAGAGTACAATTTTTTATTTTTTTTTAGGTAAAGTAGAGTACAATATATATATATTTTAAATAAGGTAGACTACAATATAAAAGTATAGTTCTCCACAACAAATATAAATGGATAAAATAAGAAAGCAAAAAACCACTTTTAGTGGACTAGGGTGTTGAACCGGCAACCTCGTTGTAGGATAAGGATCTATTTGGTAAAATTAAGCTTTAAGCTAGCTGATAGCTGAAAAGCTAGCTTTTAGCTGATAGCTGAAAAGCTAGTAGAATGAAATTAAAGTGTTTGGTAAATTTAGCTGTTGTAATTATAAAATGACATAAAAGTATTATGTGAGTGGGTAGTTATTTTTTTGAGTGGGTAGTTTTTTAATTAAAAAAAGTAAAAAAATAAAAATAATAAGGGTAAAATTGGAATAAAGGTAAAAAGCTATAAGCTATAAGCTCAAACGCTACTTGAAATAGCATCTGGAAAAAAGCTATAAGCTAGTAAAAAAAGCTTGTTACCAAACACCTCCAATTTTTTAAAACAAGCTTATAAGCTAATACAATAAGCTATAAGCTAGTTTATTTGTGTTACCAAACACACCCTAAGTTCCCCATGCAACTGAACTACTCAATCATTTTGGAAAAATTTGGACGTGAGGCATATATTAAACAAACGAAAAATAATTTGGTTTTGAAAAAAAAAAAATTTGAGGCATAAACCTACTTTGATCTTTTATCGTGTTTTGTTCTTATTTTTATGCGTAAATTTCTTTTAACTTAAAATTATTATCTTTTTTGTTTCTATTTTTATATATATTATTATACTTGATAAGGACAAATTAAGTTTTTTTACGGTAGTTGTAACAACCCATTTTTTAAAGGCCAGAAAAGGCATTATTTTTATTTATTTTTTATACACATCAGAGTTACGCATAAAAGATTTTAAATGAGCCGGCATTCAAATATACAAAAAAACTCATTACCATAAGGTGCTTCGACAAGCAAAGTGTATTCCTGAATAATTACAATCCAAGTCTAAGTATTCAAATACTTACAACAAAACAAGTTAGAATCCTATGCCTAAACCCAAAAAGCACGGTGTACCACCCACACCGGCGCATAGTCTAACTAAGCTAAAGCTCCAACATCTCACTGGGGCCTGGAACAGCCACCGTCGTCACCACGACCTAACCCATCATCTGGGTGGGATGAGCCCGCAAATGAAAGAAAGGGTCACCACAAAATAAAAGTATGTATATATATAATCGGTGCGAAAGATGTACACATAGCAAATTTCCACATACACAAGAGAAAGCTCTTAATCTCAAAAGTAATTCCCACCAACGGGTTTATATAAATAAATCACCAATCCTAATGCAGACTTCTACAATGGGTGTGACAACCAATCACTGGTTCGCCACATGCATGATTTCCGGAAATTAACCTCTCCTCGAAGAGTCGTGGGGTAGGCAAAGCCACACAGAAATATACTTACCCGCACTAAAAAGCCACAAAGGGCAGGTGAAGTCACACAGACAAACACCAGGCGAAGTCACACAGACAAACACCAACTCAATAAAATCCAGTAGGATTTGGCGAAGCCACACAGTCAAACGCCCGGTACGTAGGCAAAGTCACACAGACATACACCTAGGCACGCAACTATGAAATGCATGGCATATATTCTCTTTGTCATATACAGGATAGTCACACAGACAAAATCCCCGCGTAGTCCTATCCGACGCACGCATTCATATATGCTCATGCAAACAATCACATAGCCTAAAGCCTATGCACAAACCATCACAACATACATACATTTTCCTAATCATATGTAAATTGCACATGTAATTATAACCACGTTCTCATCAACGAGAATACATAAGTACAAACATGCCAAAGCCCACAGCAAATGCATAACAGCAAAACCAAGCATGTCGTAACCGTTTTAAAAGACGAAATTAAAGTGGAGCCCTTACCTCGGCAAGTTTCCCTTTAAATAAAACTCGTCCAAACAACACACGCGCTTCCTAAAACAAGCAGCGTATCATCAATACATTGTTTCCCAACCAATCGTATTGAAACTAAACCAAGAACCCCAAAAACTTAAAGGTTCCTAAGGAAAAACAACTCTTTCGGATACTATACCAAAATCTACCGTATTGATCAATACTCATGAGTTATTTGTACTATTTTTAGGACCCAAAACAATAGACAAAAGTCTTAAATAATTTGAAATGCAAAATGGCCGTTTTCTTGCGTTACAAGCCACACACTTTCCGAGTACCCGAAAAACCCGTTTCCAATCCCGACAACTTCCATAAATTAATAAAAAGGGATTAGAAAGTTAAAAACCAAGTTTAGAAATCAGAATCCAAAATTTTAGGTCTCAGAGCTCGCCCTGGCGAGTTGGCAGCGAGTGAAGGCAGTGAAGACAGGTCTCACTCGCTGTGGAGCTCGCCCTGGTGTGTTCATGACCTGTGACACTCGCTCCAGCGAGTTAACACTCGCTCAGCGAGTTGCACCTGTCATGACAGCAAAAACGGCAACTCACACCACCTTTTTCCCCAACCAAGCCTAGTTTGATTCTATTAGTTCCCAACACCTTTTCAAGGCACAAAAGCAAACCATTGTCATAAGCAAGCAATACATCTCCGAAAGCATGTTGGTTGCTTCGAGTGCAAGTTATTTGATTTTCATTTCCAAAATCAAAACCAAACCCAAGCACAAGTTTTATTACGGGCCTTAACCGACCGGTAATCATTTTCCAACATGTTTTCAAGGCAAGAGCAACGCCACATGTCACAAGAGTTTTAAACCCCTTGGACCCCAAAAACACCACACAAAACACTTAGGAAATATTTTCATAAACCCCAAAATATTTTTCATCGGATTTTCTAAAACAAAACCATACAACACATTTCCCTTTTGCCCAAAGGCTCAAAAGCAACTTCGTTTTCCAAAACCAAACAACATAACCTCATGTAATTGATCAATATAATTTACTTCCAAAACCCTAACTCTCACTCTCATGAGATTCTCACAACTCATGGAAAAATGAAATAACAAAGCCTAGCATGCTTACAAAACTCTCATGAACAACTTTCATGAAACAAGAATCAATTCCTAACATTTTCATCTCATGAACATAATCTAAAACTCATAACTCCAAGAGTTCTAACCAACCAAAATGAAAAGGAAAAGGGTGGTTACCTTAAGCAAGTGATTCTCTACAACAATTCCACAAAGCTCCCAAGCTTGAAATGGACACAAATGGTGAAGAATGGAAAATTTGTGAAGGTTAGAAAGTAAGTAATGGAGTTCACGTGAAAGAGAGAAAGAAAAGAGAGATTTGTGATGTTTTCCTAAGTCCACAAAGTCACCAAACCTCCTTACTATGACAAAGGCTCTTGATAGCCTATCCACCCTTGGATCAAAGTCAAAAGTCCAAGCTTAAACCCTAGCCATTGGATCAATTTGCTTTATGATAAATCACAAGATTTTATCAACTCTTCCATAACAAGTCACGTGTTCAGCTCTCGCGCGTCGCGACGAACGTAAATCACAAAAACATAAAACCTACGGAAAGAACGTATAACGTTAAACATTTCCAAAACTTATCGTCGAATCTTTTTCCGCGACTGTAATTTTCTTCCATACCTTGGAAAATTATTCTCAGAACATAACCTCACTCACGCAGATATATAAAACTCCCATCCGAAACCTCACTTAAAACAGACGCAGTAAGATTTTCCATCAGCGGGTAAAATCCTACTCGTTTTTCCAAAAACAAGAATAATCCAAAACTCGTTATTCTGAACCCACATCTAACTTCTTATTCAAGCAACAGGATCACAAGACAAAAGTTTGTACAATTATAGTGCACGAGCACAAAACAAACTCGATTACAGTAAAATCCTATAATTACACGATGTTTCACCACATGAACACATCGAAACCCTAATATTCCTTAAACCAACTATACAATGAAATCTTGGGTCTTACAATACTACCCCCCTAAAAGAAGTTTCGTCCTCGAAACTTAGACGTCGTCAAACAATCCGGGGTACAACTCTTTCATCTTACTCTCGAGCTCCCAGGTGGTATCTCCTGTAGCTTCGTTCCATATTACCTTCACCAAAGGTATCTCTTTCGTTCTCAGACGCTTCATCTTCCTATCCGCAATCTTGATCGGCGGAACTTCAAATGACAAGTTATCCCTCAGCTGGATGTCATCTGGTGTGATCACATGTGATGGATCCGGTGTATATTTCCGCAATTGCGACACATGGAACACGTCATGAATCAAAGATAGTACCGGTGGCAACGCGATCCGGTATGCTACCTTCCCAATCCGTTCCAAAATCTGATAAGGCCCTATAAACTTTGGAGTCAACTTCTTCGCTTTCAAAGCCCTTCCAACGCCAGTCGTTGGTGTAACTCGGAAAAATACATGATCTCCCTTCTCAAACTCTAAAGGCCTCCGTCGCCTATCCGCATAACTCTTCTGGCGATCTTGAGCAACCTTCATCATTGCCCTTATCTTTCGGACCTTGTCCGTCATCTGTTGTACCATTTCCGGTCTTACTATCATACTCTCCCCATCTTGATACCAACACAAAGGAGTCTGACATCTTCTCCCATACAAAGCCTCGTATGGTGCCATTCCAATACTCGCGTGGAAACTGTTGTTGTATGTGAATTCTATCAATGGAAATACATCGTCCCAACTTCCACGATCATCCAATACACATGCTCTCAACAAATCTTCCAAAGATTGATTTGTTCTCTCGGTCTGCCCATCTGTCTGAGGATGATAGGCGGAACTCAATCTCAATTTTGTCCCCAACGCCTCATGCAAAGTCTTCCAAAAGTGTGAAGTAAACTTTGGGTCTCGATCCGACACTATACTTGACAGAATCCCATGTAACCTCACAATCTCAGCAATGTAAATATCGGTCAACCTTGCCGCCGTATCCGTAGTCCTTACCGGTAGAAAATGAGCGGACTTAGTCAAACGATCCACTATCACCCAAATGGAATCATGCTTCCTCCTGGTCTTAGGTAACCTAGTGATGAAATCCATAGAAATACTATCCCACTTCCACTCGGGGATATCTAATGACTGCAGCATCCCCGCTGGTCTCTGATGCTCAATCTTCACCTTCTGACAAGTCAGACACGATGCCACATACTCAGCCACATCCTTCTTCATACCCGGCCACCAGAAATCATGCCTCAGGTCTTGATACATCTTTGTTGCTCCGGGATGTATACTAAGTTTACTCTTGTGTGCCTCCCCTAGAATAGTGTTTCTCAAGCCCATAGCTTCGGGCATACACACCCTACCTTGACACCTCAAAATGTTGTCTGATCCCACCTTGAAATCTCGGTTGGTTCCTCGGACAATCAAAGCCCTTTTCTCCATAAGAAACTTGTCATCTTGACAATTTGCAATGTCCTCCAATAACCTGCTTGAGATGGTAATCATACCCAGTCTCATATTCCCTAAAGCAAACTCTACCTCTAGGTGCAAGTCACGAAACTCTCTCAATAACTCTTGTTGACTAGCCATTTGTGCCGAACAAACCGACACACTATTCCTACTCAAAGCATTGGCTACCACATTAGCCTTCCCCGGATGGTATTCTAAGGTGAAATCAAAATCTTTCAAAGTTTCCATCCACCTCTGTTGCCTCAAATTAAGCTCTTTCTGATCAAACAAGTACTTGAGACTTTTATGGTCACTAAACACGACAAAGGTGCAACCATAAAGATGATGTCTCCAAATCTTCAATGCAAAAACAACAGCCGCAAGCTCCAAATCGTGCGTAGGATAATTCTTTTCATGCACTTTCAGCTGCCTTGACGCATAAGCCACTGCTCTCTTGTGTTGCATCAACACACAACCCAACCCTTGATGAGAAGCATCACAATAAACCTCATACGGTTCATCCGACTGTGGTAACACCAAGACCGGTGAAGTCGTCAACCGTTCTTTCAACAACTGGAAACTCGACTCACACTTCTCTGTCCAAGCAAAAGGTTGATCTTTTCGCGTAAGTTGTGTCATTGGCGTCACAATCTTAGCGAAACCTTCAATGAATCTCCGGTAATAACCGGCCAAACCCACAAAACTCCTCACATCAGTCACTGTTTGAGGCTGGTTCCATGAAAGTACCGTATCAATCTTGGCTGGATCCACGGCTATTCCCTCTCTTGATATAACATGGCCAAGGAAATTCACCTCTTCCAACCAAAAGTCACACTTTGACGGGTTTGCATACAGCTTACATTCCCGCAAAACTTGCAATACTAGACGAAGATGCTCTACATGTTCCTCTTCATTCTTTGAATACACTAGAATGTCATCAATAAATACCACCACAAACTTGTCCAAGAATGAGTGGAATATCCGATTCATGTAGGCCATAAAGATAGCAGGTGCATTCGTCACTCCAAACGGCATCACTAAGAACTCATAATGCCCATATCGCGTCCTAAACGCCGTTTTCTGAATATCCTCATCTCGTACTCTTATCTGGTGATAACCAGATTTCAAGTCAATCTTTGAAAACACTGAGGCTCCCCTCAACTGATCCATCAAATCATCAATTCGTGGCAATGGATATCGGTTCTTGATAGTCACCTTATTAAGCTTCCGATAATCCACACACAGACGAGATTTCCCATCCTTCTTCTTAACCAATAAGACCAGTGCTCCCCAAGGCGACACACTAGGCCTTATGAAACCTTTAACTAAGAAGTCTTCAATCTGACTTTTCAACTCTACCAACTCGGCTGGAGCCATCCGATAAGCTGATTCCGAAATCGGACCCGTACCCGGTTGCAAATCAATAAAGAATTCCACCTCTCTACACGGAGGAAAAGTTGGAATCTCCGATGGAAACACATCTTGGAATTCCTGAACCACTCGAAATTCCTCAATTCGGATCTCCGACGTCACTCCCAAACTAGCAAGTGAAACTATCTCAGGTTCTCCATTACACATAACCACAGAAAGCCGATTTGCAGACAAGTACCTTCGCACACCTGGCTCGGGAAAGAAAACCAATTTCCGAGCACAGTCTAGAATTACATAATGATAGGACAACCAATCCATCTCGAGAATGATCTCGAGAGATAGGAGCGGTAGACACACCAAATTGACCAGAAAATCCCTATTCTGGATTACTACCAAACAATGCAAACATGCAGTATTTACCACCAAATCCTTAGCAGGAGTCAAAACATTCAAATCAAACGGAAGCATAGAAACATTCAAACTCAAACTATTTGCACATGCCAAAGATATGAATGAGTGGGTTGCCCCCGTGTCAATCAAAGCAGTTAAAGGATTACCTGCGATGTGACAGCTCTCGTGGATGGCATTGCTAGCCTGCCCACTCAACTCAGTGCCCATACAGTAAGCACGTGCCTTTGCCGCAGGTCTGGCACCCTGTGAGCCTTGTGCCACATTTGCCGACGGCCCGGTCTTCGGGGCTCTGCAATCTCTAGCAAAGTGTCCCGGCTTCTTGCAATTGTAGCAGGTGTTTCCCCCCTTCGGTTGCGTGCACTCATTAGCAAAATGCCCCCCTTCTCCACAGTTGTAGCAAGTCCCCTTACCACCATCAGATTTTCCCCGGGTCCCTTGATTCACCGATCGGCCCGGTCCTTTACTATGTTGAGGACGGTTATACGGCTTACTCCCTTGCCTCCCACTATTCTGAGTCGAACCACGATCATTGGTACGACTTGGTCCTCCGGCACTCGACCCTCCTTGTCGGTTCACCCGCTTATTCTTCATGTCTTCCACCTCTTGACATTTTTCCACCAACACTTGGAACTGTCGGATACCCAATGGCACAACCGCATCCTGCAGTTCGTACCTCAGCTCATCTTGGAAGCGACGGCACATATAATCCTCATCTATCTCATCCCTAAAGAAGTGGAAGAAACGGGATAGTGATTCAAACTTCTTGGCATATGCTTCAACATTCATGCCCGCTTGCCTTAGCCTCAGAAACTCTTCCTCGTACCTTTCCCTAGCTGTCTCAGGGAAATATTTGGCCAAGAACCTCCTTTTGAAGTTCTCCCAACTTAACTCTTCATGAACATTCTCCATGATCAGTCGGGTGTTCCTCCACCAATACTCAGAACCCCCTAGTAACTGATAGGTAGCTAAGACCACCTTCTCCCCTTCCGGACAATGAATTGCCCCGAATATTCTCTCCACAGATTGGAGCCATAAATCAGCAGTTTCCGGACCTCCCTCTCGATTAAACTTTGGAGGAGTCTGGTGGTTGAAATTCGAAAGAAGTCTAGATCCAGCAGCAAGTATTTCCCTTTCGCGCTTTTCCAGATCCCTCTGTGCCTTAGCATGGCTCTGAGCTGTCACAGCCGCTGCCATTGTATTCATGGCATAAGCCATTTGATATATATCAGCATTGTCCGCCACAGGTGCTGTAGGTGCCCTTCTTGGAGGCATTCTATTCTGCACAATACCAATTCTGATTAGATTCCTTATCCAAACATTTCCGAGTCTCAACAGAAAATCTCATCCAACGGTTACTAACTCATAACCCGACACAGAACAAACACTAGAACTGACACGATACTAGCTATGTTCTAACCGACTCTGGACTAACGACTCAAGTATACACTTTTCCTTTGAAGATTTAAAGCCGTGCTCTGATACCAATTGTAACAACCCGTTTTTCAAAGGCCAGAAAAGGCATTATTTTTTTTTATACACATCAGAGTTACGCATAAAAGATTTTAAATGAGCCGGCATTCAAATATACAAAAAAACTCATTACCATAAGGTGCTTCGACAAGCAAAGTGTATTCCTGAATAATTACAATCCAAGTCTAAGTATTCAAATACTTACAACAAAACAAGTTAGAATCCTATGCCTAAACCCAAAAAGCACGGTGTACCACCCACACCGGCGCATAGTCTAACTAAGCTAAAGCTCCAACATCTCACTGAGGCCTGGAACAGCCACCGTCGTCACCACGACCTAACCCATCATCTGGGTGGGATGAGCCCGCAAATGAAAGAAAGGGTCACCACAAAATAAAAGTATGTATATATATAATCGGTGCGAAAGATGTACACATAGCAAATTTCCACATACACAAGAGAAAGTTCTTAATCTCAAAAGTAATTCCCACCAACGGGTTTATATAAATAAATCACCAATCCTAATGCAGACTTCTACAATGGGTGTGACAACCAATCACTGGTTCGCCACATGCATGATTTCCGGAAATTAACCTCTCCTCGAAGAGTCGTGGGGTAGGCAAAGCCACACAGAAATATACTTACACGCACTAAAAAGCCACAAAGGGCAGGTGAAGTCACACAGACAAACACCAGGCGAAGTCACACAGACAAACACCAACTCAATAAAATCCAGTAGGATTTGGCGAAGCCACACAGTCAAACGCCCGGTACGTAGGCAAAGTCACACAGACATACACCTAGGCACGCAACTATGAAATGTATGGCATATATTCTCTTTGTCATATACAGGATAGTCACACAGACAAAATCCCCGCGTAGTCCTATCCGACGCACGCATTCATATATGCTCATGCAAACAATCACATAGCCTAAAGCCTATGCACAAACCATCACAACATACATACATTTTCCTAATCATATGTAAATTGCACATGTAATTATAACCACGTTCTCATCAACGAGAATACATAAGTACAAACATGCCAAAGCACACAGCAAATGCATAACAGCAAAACCAAGCATGTCGTAACCGTTTTAAAAGACGGAATTAAAGTGGAGCCCTTACCTCGGCAAGTTTCCCTTTAAATAAAACTCGTCCAAACAACACACGCGCTTCCAAAAACAAGCAGTGTATCATCAATACATTGTTTCCCAACCAATCGTATTGAAACTAAACCAAGAACCCCAAAAACTTAAAGGTTCCTAAGGAAAAACAACTCTTTCGGATACTATACCAAAATCTACCGTATTGATCAATACCCATGAGTTATTTGTACTATTTTTAGGACCCAAAACAATAGACAAAAGTCTTAAATAATTTGAAATGCAAAATGGCCGTTTTCTTGCGTTACAAGCCACACACTTTCCGAGTACCCGAAAAACCCGTTTCCAATCCCGACCACTTCCATAAATTAATAAAAAGGGATTAGAAAGTTAAAAACCAAGTTTAGAAATCAGAATCCAAAATTTTAGGTCTCAGAGCTCGCCCTGGCGAGTTGGCAGCGAGTGAAGGCAGTGAAGACAGGTCTCACTCGCTGTGGAGCTCGCCCTGGCGTGTTCATGACCTGTGACACTCGCTCCAGCGAGTTAACACTCGCTCAGCGAGTTGCACCTGTCATGACAGCAAAAACAGCAACTCACACCACCTTTTTCCCCAACCAAGCCTAGTTTGATTCTATTAGTTCCCAACACCTTTTCAAGGCACAAAAGCAAACCATTTTCATAAGCAAGCAATACATCTCCGAAAGCATGTTGGTTGCTTCGAGTGCAAGTTATTTGATTTTCATTTCCAAAATCAAAACCAAACCCAAGCACAAGTTTTATTACGGGTCTTAACTGACCGGTAATCATTTTCCAACATGTTTTCAAGGCAAGAGCAACGCCACATGTCACAAGAGTTTTAAACCCCTTGGACCCCAAAAACACCACACAAAACACTTAGGAAATATTTTCATAAACCCCAAAATATTTTTCATCGGATTTTCTAAAACAAAACCATACAACACATTTCCCTTTTGCCCAAAGGCTCAAAAGCAACTTCGTTTTCCAAAACCAAACAACATAACCTCATGTAATTCATCAATATAATTTATTTCCAAAACCCTAACTCTCACTCTCATGAGATTCTCACAACTCATGGAAAAATGAAATAACAAAGCGTAGCATGCTTACAAAACTCTCATGAACAACTTTCATGAAACAAGAATCAATTCCTAACATTTTCATCTCATGAACATAATCTAAAACTCATAACTCCAAGAGTTCTAACCAACCAAAATGAAAAGGAAAAGGGTGGTTACCTTAAGCAAGTGATTCTCTACAACAATTCCACAAAGCTCCCAAGCTTGAAATGGACACAAATGGTGAAGAATGAAAAATTTGTGAAGGTTAGAAAGTAAGTAATGGAGTTCACGTGAAAGAGAGAAAGAAAAGAGAGATTTGTGATGTTTTCCTAAGTCCACAAAGTCACCAAACCTCCTTACTATGACAAAGGCTCTTGATAGCCTATCCACCCTTGGATCAAAGTCAAAAGTCCAAGCTTAAACCCTAGCCATTGGATCAATTTGCTTTATGATAAATCACAAGATTTTATCAACTCTTCCATAACAAGTCACGTGTTCAGCTCTCGCGCGTCGCGACGAACGTAAATCACAAAAACATAAAACCTACGGAAAGAACGTCTAACGTTAAACATTTCCAAAACTTATCGTCGAATCTTTTTCCGCGACTGTAATTTTCTTCCATACCTTGGAAAATTATTCTCAGAACATAACCTCACTCACGCAGATATATAAAACTCCCATCCGAAACCTTACTTAAAACAGACGCAGTAAGATTTTCCATCAGCGGGTAAAATCCTACTCGTTTTTCCAAAAACAAGAATAATCCAAAACTCGTTATTCTGAACCCACATCTAACTTCTTATTCAAGCAACAGGATCACAAGACAAAAGTCTTTACAATTATAGTGCACGAGCACAAAACAAACTCGATTACAGCAAAATCCTATAATTACACGATGTTTCACCACATGAACACATCGAAACCCTAATATTCCTTAAACCAACTATACAATGAAATCTTGGGTCTTACAGTAGTTGCTTTTAATATATTGTTAGTAGATATACTTTAATTGAATTATTTCGAGCTCCAGGGTACATGTTTGTCAAGCACAACAAATGAATACCTTAGTAGCACTGGAAGAAATATTTTTGGTTTGTTTCATGTATCTCTAGTCCCACAGAAAATTTCCAGGTAATTGAGGTGGATCACAAGGATCGCTTAAATACCAAGACTTGTCTTAGCCAGAATTTTTGCAGATTAAGATCTACAATCATCAACAATTTTTGGATTTTTTTTTTTGTATTTTTGAAATTTAAAAGGAACTTAAATAAATCTATTTGCTCTTGTAAACACAAAATTTAGCGAGTATGGGTGCGGGTACGGGTACCTTTGTACCCACCCCGCCATACTCACATGGTATATATTTATTTATTTTAATTATATTATTATATAATAATTATATAATAATATGTGTAAATCAATTTAAAAAATACAACATAATTATATTATTACACATTTTTAATAAAAATATTTATTTATAACATAATGCAAATATCTCAATTGAGAAATGAACTTTAACATGATATTACTAATAATTTTATTTATAATTTTCATTAGCCAAGAATAAAATTCTTTGAAATTTTTTTAATTATATTAAAATGATATAATATTTTATAATTGATCAATTTTTTTTTAGCAAAAATGCGGATAACGGGTATGGGTATTGGTACTTAGCTACCCATAGGGTATGGGCACGGGGACAAAGATTGTCACCCATGCGGATATGGGGATGGGTACAGGTAATTTTTCAAATTGCGGGTATGGAGATGGGGACTATAGTACCCTACCCATACTCTATCCATTGTCATCCCTAGCTGTCACGTACAACTAATTCAGTCTCTCCTAGCTCATTTACTAATAGTTTCTGATGTTTCCGTCTCTCCTAGCTCATTCACTAGTAGTGTCGGATGTTGCCGTCTCTCAGTTGCGAGCCCTATTATTTATTGTTCCGGACGGATCCTAACAGCGTTTTCCCAATATCCGACCAGACGTTGAAAATACGGAATTAAAGCGTAAATAATAGAAAACAATTCATTCCAACATACGAATATACTATGATTTTTATTGTACCAGATATATGTCCCTAGCATTCATTGGGGAGTTCATCTCTCCTTTACCCTAAAGGTTTCTAGCTACTAATTTACATAATAAATATTACAAGAATAAAACTATGCATACCAATGACGTAGATGCCTTGCTGAGGAAGTTACCTTTCTCGTTGAAGGGGGAAAGTTCTTCCCATAGAGAGCTCTTTTGCCCTCCTTGCTCCTCCTCCTTGAATACTAGAGAGTACTCTAGATCTCCAAATTTCTGAATGAATAAAAGTGAAGGAGGAGAGCCCTATTTATAGTTTTCCTAAACGGGCCTTGCTTCCATCGTGGCCACGATGGATCTCATCGTGCTTCGATGGAGCAGATATGCTTCAAATTAATCAGAAGATACGCGTGGTTCCTTAGGCGCTAAGTCAATTCCCATCGTGGCACAATGAGAGTCATCATGGCCACGATGGAGCGCATATTTATGCATATACATATTTTGCTTTCTTTTTGGCATTTTCTTGTATTCCTTTCTTCTTTTGCAAGTAGCTTCACATCTTCGGGTTTTTGCTTGGTTCTGGTCTTCAAAGTCTTACAAGAAAAGACATTTTTTGCAACGACAAAAGTCGTTGGAAAATGTCAAAAGTTGCTGCAAAATAGCTTTACCCCAACAACTAAAAAGTCGCTGCTGGTTGTTGCGATAAGTTCCGTTGCAAAAAGTTTTGCAGCAAAATTTAATATTGTTGCTATTGGTAATTTTTTTCCAACGACAATATTTGTTGCCATTTTTAAATTTTTTGTTGGGATAAGTTGATTTTTCCAACTAAGATTGTTGTCATATCTAACTTATCTTAGCGACTAAAGTTGCTGCGATATTATATCTTTTTCAACAATTTAAAAAATTTTGTTATTATATTTATTTATCTTTTTTAATAATAAAAAATTGTAGTCGTATATTTTTTTTATAAGCTGGCCATATATAGTTTGATTTTTTTGAGTACAAGTTTGATAAATATATTATGAAATAAAATTAAAATCTTGTCACTATAATCATAATGTAAAAAATATCAAGACAATATATGAATACAATTTCCTTAACATAAATAAACATATATAATAATATCATAAAAGATTGTTTACATATATAAGAGTTATATTTGTTTCTATTAAAAGAAACACAAGAAAATATATGACTATAAAAAAGAGAAAATGAGATCACAATATATATTATATCAATTGTTTCTCCTAATTTTATCTTGACTCTCTCTTCATCGTAAAGTAGTTGAAGATCCATGGTTTTCTTGCAATGTTGCTCTTGTTGGTTTGATTTCAGATACAAGACCATGACAATATCCATATCACTTTCCCATACTTGATTGGAAAACTTCATGAATAATTTATTCTTCTACAATATCTTCACCAATATCTTGCAATCTTTGAAGAAGCTTCTTGAACCTTCAACTATTAAACAAAAGTAAATCCAAATTATAATTTAGAATTAAAAATAAAAAGTTAATAAAAGTTGTACTTAATAAATAACTTAATTAGGCCATACATAAACTTCTCCAAAAGCTTCATCTATCCATTCTCCATTGTTCTTCATGTGAGTCATTTGCCATAGATCTTGAAGCTCTTTCCAAGTACCAGGAACTCTCTGAGAATATTTTTTACATCCACAAAATATTATATTAATACATTATTAATGGAACAAACAATTCATAGTAAAATTCCTTTTCTTTGCAACACTTAAAACTGCAGATTTACCTCTTTGCATTTCTATCATTAATGGATAAAAGAAAAGTAAAAATAGAAATAAGGAAAAAACTGTTGAAATCAAAGAAAAAATTAAACATCAATTAAGGAAAAAAAAATCAAACATCAATTAAGGAAAAAAAAATCAAATACCTTCTTGAATATGTATTAGCACTTGAAGTTGAAGAGTCATTATGAGATGGACGTTTTATGGTAAAAACAAGTGAAATTTGTGGTTTCCAAAGGAATTAATAGAGTGCATGTAATTAGCGGGAACTTTTGTTTTCTATTTTAAAATGAAAATAAATAAATTTAGCGGCTAAATTCATTTGAGAAACTGCAGTGTGAAAACATTTAGCGCCCAAATGAATAGTAATTCGTGGTAGGTTCCAGCTTTTCCGCACAAAACTATAAAAGTGCAATCGTGATTATCAGTTATCACCACTAACTAAGACACTACCCAATTGCTTTCTCTTATTATTTATTTTTTGTGGTTAAGTTTTTTTTTTGTTGTCCACCTGTTTGTAAATTTTCTAGAACAACTAACTTAAATTGCTACCCATATAAATATAAAATGTGTAAAATATAAAAACTAATGAGGCCCATATGCAAATGTAATTACTTTGATTGATAAATTTAAGTGTATCTCATCAACAATGAATTGGTCCAAGTAGTAAGAGATTTAGTTCCCTTAAATATGTGATCAGAGGTTCGATTCCATACACTTATGCATAGGGAGGGAAGAATCCATTTTGTGTGCCCACAGATTCTCCATCAGAGATTATAGTCATCGCTAACGACGATGAAAATTTTGTACCAATATCATGATTCATGATAATCTAAAAAAAAAAATTAAGTGCATTTATCTTGCTTAAAAAAAATCTTGGTCACATCATTACTAGTAATTTTAAAAATAGAATTACTTTATTGTAAGACCCAAGATTTCTTTGTATAGTTGGTTTAAGGAATATTAGGGTTTCGATGTGTTCATGTGGTGAAACATCGTGTAATTATAGGATTTTGCTGTAATCGAGTTTGTTTTGTGCTCGTGCACTGTAAATGTACAGACTTTTGCCTTGTGATCCTGTTGCTTGAATAAGAAGTTATTTGTGGTTTCAGAATAACGAGTTTTGGATTATTCTTATTTTTGGAAAAACGAGTAGGATTTTACCCGCGGATGGAAAATCTTACTGCGTCTGTTTTAAGTGAGGTTTCGGATGGAAGTTTTATATATCTGCGCGAGTTAGGATATATTCTGAGATTAATTTTCTAAGGTATGGAAGAAAATTACAGTCGCGGAAAAAGATTCGGCGATAAGTTTTGGAAATGTTAAACGTTAGACGTTCTTTCCGTAGGTTTTATGTTTTTGTGATTTACGTTCGTCGCGACGCGCGAGAGCTGAGTGCATGATTTGTTTTGGAAGATTTGATGATATCTTGTGATTTCTCATAAAGCAAATTGATCCAATGGCTAGGGTTTAAGCTTGGACTTTTGACTTTGATCCAAGGGTGGATTGGCTATCAAGAGGTTTTAGCATAGTAAGGAGGTTTAGTGACTTGGTCACTTAGAAACATCATATAATCATCTCATTCTTTCTCTCTTTCACGTGAAACTCCATTACTTATTTCCAACCTTCACAAATTTTCCTTTCTTCACCATTTCACTCCATTTCAAGCTTGGAAGCTTTGAGGGTTTTTGTAGAGAAACACTTTCTTAAGGTAACCACTCTTTTCCTTTCCTTTTTGTTGGTTCAAACTCTTAGGGTTATGAGTTTTAGATTATGTTCATGAGATGGAAAGGTTAGGAATTGATTCTTGTTCCATGAATGTTGTTCATGAGGGTTAGTAAGCATGTGTAGGCTTTGTTATGTTTGTTTTCCATGAGTTGGTGAAAAATCTCATGAGAAAAGTTAGGGTTTTGAGTTGGTTATGTATTGATCAATAACATGAGGTTAAGTTGTAAGGTTTTGAAAAGAAAAGTTGTCTTTGAGCCCTTGGGCGAAAGGGAAATGCGTTGTACGGTTTTGTTTTAGAAAATCCGATGAAAAATATTTTGGGGTTTATGAAAATATTTCCTAAGTGTTTTGAGTAGTGTTTTTGGGGTCAAAGTGGTTTAAAACTCTTGTGACATGTGGAGTTGCTTTTTACTTTGAAAACATGTTTGAAAATGATTACCGGACGGTTAAGGCCCGTAATAAAACTTGTGCTTGGATTTGATTTTGATTTTGGAAATGAAAATCAAATAACTTGCACTCGAAGCAACCAACAAGCTTTCGGAAAATGAATGGCTTGCTTATGAAAATGGTTTGCTTTTGTGCCTTGAAAAGATGTTGGGAACTAATAGAATCAAACTAGGTTTGGGTGGAAAAAGGTGGTGTGAGTTGCTGTCTTTTGCTGTCATGACAGTTGAAACTCGCTGAGCGAGTGGTTACTCGCCAGGGCGAGTGTCACAGGTCCTGACAACACGCCAGGGCGAGCTCCAGAGCGAGTAAGACCAGTCCTCACTGCCTTCACTCGCCATCAACTCGCCAGGGCGAGCTCTGAGAGTTGAAATTTTGGATTCTGATTTCTAAACTTGGTTTTTAACTTTCTAATCCCTTTTTATTAATTTATGGAAGTGGTTGGGATTGGAAACGAGTTTTTCGGGTACTCGGAAAGTACGTAACTTATAACGCAAGAAAACGGCCATTTTGCATTTCAATTTATTTAAGACTTTGGCCTATTGTTTTGAGTCCTAAAAATAGTACAAATAACTCATGGGGGTTGATCAATACGATAGATTTTGGTATGGTATCCGAAAGAGCGGATTTTCCTTAGAAAACCCTTAGGTTTTTAAGGTTTTGGAGTCCAATTCATTGGGGAATGATTGGAAATGTTTTTGATTGTGTACTTTGCTTGTTTTAGGAAGCAAGTAAGTGTGGTGAGATCGGTTGATTGTTTGAGTGCTTGCCGAGGTAAGGGCTCCACTTTATTTCTATCTTTTCACTGAGTTATAACATGTTTGTTGGTTATTTTCGGTGATGCGTGTTTGTGTGTTTGGCATGTATGTGTTATGTATTCTTGTGATGAGAAAGTGTTTACAATACTTGCGCTGTTTACATATGATTATGAGAATATATGTATGAACAGGTTGTTGGAATACATATGATTGAGAAATGTATGTATGTTGTGATGGTTTGTACATAGGCTTTAGGCTATGTGAATGTTTGCATGAGCATATATGAATGCGTGCGTCAGATAGGACTACGCGAGGATTTTGTCTTGTGTGACTATCCCGTATATGCCGAAGAGAATATATGCCATGCATTTCATAGTTGCGTGCCTAGGTGTATGTCTTGTGTGACTTGCCTTCGTACCGGGCGTTTGTCTGTGCGACTTCGCCAAATCCTACTGGATTTTATTGAGTTGGTGGTTGTCTTGTGTGACTCACCCGGTGTTATCCCACCGTGATTGTTTTGGGTATTGTCTTGTGTGACTCTACCTGGTGTTATCCCACCAATAGTAGGAGGTGTTATCCCACCAGAGACCTACGCCTTCTATAGAGAGGTTGAATTCCGGAATTAAAATTCATGCATGTGGCAGCCAGTGATTGGTGTCACGATCATGTAGAGTCTGCATTGGTAGGCTATGTGTGCATTATATATATAAGCCCGTTGGTGGGAATTGCTTTTGGGTTAAAGAGCTTTCTCTTGTGTATGTGGAAATTTGTTATGTGTACATCTTTCGCACCGGTTATATATATATATATATACTTTTATTTTGTGGTGACCCTTTCTTTCATTTGCGGGCTCATCCCACCCCAGATGACGATGTAGGTCGAGAGGATGGTGCTGGCAACTCTAGGCCATAGTGAGCTTGGGTTGAAGCTTAGAGTAGTTAGACTATGCGCCGGTGTGTTTTGTGCACCGTGCTTTTGGGTTAACATAGAGTTTTCTAACTTGTTTTGAATACTTAGACTTGGACTGTAATTATTCAGGAATACACTTTGCTTGTCGAAGCACCTTTTGGTAATGAGTTCTTTTGTATATTTGAATGCCGGCTCATTTAAAATCTTATTGTGTACAAAAAAAAAAAATTAATGCCTTTTCTGGCCTTTGAAAAACGGGTTGTTACATTTAACATGGATCCCTCATAAAAAAAAAGTTGAAGTAGTAAAAGCTGTTTCTTTCAATATTTTATTTATTTTTATTTTATTTTTCATATTCTGGAGATTAACACATGTGCGTGTCCACCGAAAATTGTGGATATCATGGTAATTTACTAGTATGATGACCCGTGCATTGCACGGGATTTTTTATTTTTTTTTAACAAACATGGTATAAAATATTGAAAATAAACACAAAAATAATTACAAATGAGATTTAGTTTTTAACAAAATGGATAATATAAATAATTTTGCGATGATATATATCCTAACATCGCACGGGTCGTATCATAACACTACATACAATTAAGATTTGTGAAGTGGAAAACCAATGTATAACAGTTACAATTTAGGTATAAGTGAAATTTTATGTTAGTTAAAATTTATCTCGTATAAGATTGTTTTCTTTTAATCGTTATTGGTTAGAAACTTTCGTATATGATACTCCTTCCGTTCATTTTTTTTTTTTAGAATAGTAACATCAAATTAAGGAAGTTTATTTTTGCACCTAATATTTCTATTATACCCTAAATTTAATCCACCAATAAATTCCTAGATTTTTTTACTCAAAAAAAAATAAATATAACCAAATATATTTTATTTTAGAAACATGATATAATGGTTAGGTAAAACAAATACATGATATAAAATCTGGAATTGTTTAACACAGAATAATTTGAATGGTAAAATCATATAATAAAACATAAAATTTGTTAGTATATATATATATATATATATATATATATATATATATATATATATACCCACTCAATTTTATGAAGGTGTGCATTAGCAAGTTATAACTAAAAAATAGATAAATACACCTTCAGGTGTATGTTGCTAAAACACTCCTTCTAAAAAATAAGTGGGTGTACGTTAGCAACTCCTATAAGCATTTGCTATAATCCACCAACTTATTTTTCAGAAGGTGTGTGTTAGCAAAAGATAACTAAAAAGTTATTAAATACACCCTAAGGTGTATGTTTCTAATGCACACCTTCATAAAAAAGAGTGGGTGTGCATTATATATATATATATATATATATATATATATATATATATATATATATATATATATATATATATATCTTTGACAAAATTCTTGATACACAACATTAACGGCACATGTTTTTGCCTGATCTCCCTTTCATCTGTTATCGATATTTTACAAATTAACTTTAATACATAATCTATACTAATATATATAGGGGATACAAATTTTTGGGATGACTTTTTTATTATTCCAATTTTACCCTTAAAAAATAACTTCCACATAAAAATAGATTTTCAGTTTTTTTTAGTAAATAATATTTTCTTCTTCTTAATAACTAAGCGCAACTTCCAAATAAAAGTAGATTTTCAGTTTTTTATAGTAAAAAAAACATATATATATTTTTTTCTTAATAACTAACTAAAAAAAAAAAGGTTACGTAGTTATCGATTAACAAAGTCCAATGAAAAAGGAGATTAAGTAGCTATTTATATTTGCACAATACAGAATATCGATCGCACAAAAAAAACAAAAGAATATCGATTACACAAACGGGCACGGTGGCGGCTAGTCAATATAAATTCAGTTTTAATACATAATAAAATTAGATGGTACATAATAAAAAATTTAGCGATTATATATACGTGCCCCTTAGAAACTTGATTTTTACTTGTTTATCATCTATTATCAAGGTGAATATAACAATAATAAGATACACTTAAGTTTAAGATACACTTAAGTTTAAGATCATAAAATAAAGTTCAACAATAACAAATAAAATTTAAATAATTTTATAATCTATATCTATATAATTAATATATAAAGAGAATATCCATTTTGGTGTAGAATTTTCTTATTGCCACTTTTACCCTTCACTCTATTCAAATACTCCCTCCGTTCCTTTTTAATTGTCGTTTTAGAATATTACACCAACTTAAGAAAGGTTATATTTGCACCTTATCTTCCTATTATACCTAATTTTAATTCCACTAATATATTCATATTTTTGTGTACACATTTCACATAAATTTAATATATTACTATATCCAAAAATTTAATAAAAATTAAATTTTTTTGGTCACAATACCATTCATACCACTGGTTTAGATAAACACCACCATGTATTACCAGAGTTGGGCCAAGCCCAATCAATAACCCTTGATCCACAACTTTTATCTCTTAGGCAATTTTTTTCATTCTGCTTGGTTCTACAGTCTCACTGTAACCCTAATTTATGATGCGCTAGCTCTTTCATCTCTCCCTCATAATACGCCGCCGCAAGGCTTGCTCCAACACCCACCGATGAGCTAGCCCTCGTTTGACCAAAACAACCTCTTGTTCTTCATCTCCTCATGTCTCTAACTATCCATCGGGAAAGGACTATTTTTGTTTATCACCAAACCATTGCCGTCAAAATCTCCATTGTCAACCACATCTTAGCTATTCCATAGAGTGAGTATCGGATCTGTAATCCTTATAATGTGTACTCTTTGTTTCACTGCTTTATTTCACGATATGGGTACTTTTATCGTCGACCACCGTGTTTGAAGTCATTGCAGCCGCAATGATTAATTTTTTACGATATTCTTTCATATTATTCTGTTTCAATTTGGATCTTTCCTTTTAAGATGACATATTTTTCTTCTGTTTCAGCTATGTTGTTCTTTGGTTGCAGTAGCTTCAAGCCACAGTCAAACATGTATCTGATGTAGCCAAGGGTACGTGTTACACCCTCGTTTTAATTTGTTGTGTACAAACCCTCGTTTTGTCTTGTTTCTGTTTTATTTGTAGAGGAGATTTCAACAACTTTTCTTGTTAGTCTTCAAAGAGATTTTGTTATTTTATTTTTTTAAATAAAAAAAGTGTTCTTTTTGGTGCATCGGTTTCCATTAAACTCAAATTTCTTTGAACCAAAGTGATGGTTCTATGATAATATAAATATATTCATATTTTGCACATATTTTTTGATTAAATAAGTTTATAAGTTTAATCATGTATTTGTTACACTATTTTAATAAGTTTTGAATTCTGTTGAATTTATTCTCAAGAGAGTTTTGAAAAATCAGTACATATCACATAGGTTCTTACAAATATGTTATTGACCAGTGTTGATGCTATTTTGGATTAAATATTCCTTTACTTGTGATTTGTACGAATCAATATTATGCTATACATATGATATGAATTTGTTTAAGAGTGTGCTAGCGTGAGTGATTTGGCAAATAGTTGCTTTTCACAATTTTCTGGCATGTATCATGTTTCCTTTCTCCTTTGGTTTTTAGAGATTTTGTTTTCTTGTTTTAAATTGATACATCTTTTGAATTTATTTGCTAAATTACTTCGACAAATTATTTGATTCTAGTCTTAATTAAATAAATTGTCATATTTGATAATTGGAGAATTGTCAAAGATTTGATTCAAAATATTACATTCACATTTAACTCCAAGGGTTCATATTTAATAGATTAAATTCATTTATTTTAAGTCAAGATTCTTTACTCAAAGACAATCCTTAAATTCATTTTTTTTTAAAAGTCAGTCCTTAATTTATTTTTTATAAACAAAGAGACATACATTGAATTGAAACAATCATGTCTACAATATAAACATGTTCTAATTGTGACAACAAAGTAATCAATATATTAGTTAGTTAAGTTTAAGGAATTAATAAGTGCTCCAATGGGTCTTTTCCAAAAAAAAAAGTAAGTGCTCCAATGGGAGATACTCTTAGCATCATATGCCTTTTTAAATCCTGACTTTGATTTAAGCAAGTGACATGATAAATTGCTTCTTGGGGGATATTAGATCTTCATTTTCTTTTGCATTCAATACATATCCAGAATATATTCCTTAATTTTGAGCAGTTTTTCTGAAAATAGGTTGCTGCGAGATTGACATATGACTGGGCAGGAAAAGAATGAGTTGATGTGGTGTAATAATTTATATAGCGAAGGTGTTTCAAGGAAGATTGCGGTTCAAGGAAGAAATAACAACTATCTTATATAGTGAGAAAAATTTCCTTATTTTTCTCATCAAAGGTACTTGTAAAACTCATTGTAGTGTAGTGTATTTTCTGTTTAAAACTGATTGTCTTCTATCAATGGTGTAGGCTCCATTAGTCGTGTAGTGTATGCTCTTCTCTAACCCTTGGCTATAGCTGTTATCACATTAGTATTTAAGCTAAACATCTGATATTCCATCCTTGAAAGATTTTTTTTTCAATAAAGGTCATAAATTTAAAATAGAACTATAAATTTTCTTCCATATCAGAGAATATGAGGGTGATATAAAGGTGGAAGCAATATTTGCAATCTAAGTATATACCATGTTTTCAAAGTCTATTAGCATAAAAGTAATTGTTAGTAAATCATAGCACAATATTTTTGATATGACTGCAGAAAATTAGTATGTACTAATATGTTGTTGTAGGAAAAAAACAAACCAAAATAGGTAGGAAAACATTTCTTTACCTTTGTGAAACAGAGGGAATGTCGTTGAAAGAAATTGGACTCACCTACAAAACAACAGGAAAAACATAATCACAAAACTTTAGTTTCAAACAAAGTCTATTAGCATAAAAGTAATTGTTAGTAAATCATAGCACAATATTTTTGATATGACTGCAGAAAATTAGTATGTACTAATATGTTGTTGTAGGAAAAAAAACAAACCAAAATAGGTAGGAAAACATTTCTTTACCTTTGTGAAACAGAGGGAATGTCGTTGAAAGAAATTGGGCTCACCTACAAAACAACAGAAAAAACATAATCACAAAACTTTAGTTTCAAACAAAGTAACATATATAATAGATGGTTCATGGTCTCATGCTTTGTTATATATATATATTTTTTCATACTTCACTAAAAGATTGATTGTGGGTGGAATCTAATCATCTAATCAAATGAGTATTCCATTTTCAGCCTCAAGGAATCAATGCAAAACAAAGATCCAATGACAAAAAGGAGTGAAGATTGGTTGTGAGTGTTGAAGAAAAGAGAATGGAGAAAAATGAAAGAATGGAATGAGTATTCCATTTTGATGTGTAAAAAGCTTGTGCTATTCTTTGGTATTTATAGACAAAATATGAGGAGATATTTAAAATAAGAATATTTGGTTATAGGTAATTTGGGAATCTTGGGAGGAAAGTAAAAACAGTGCTCGAAGACTTGTATTTTTTTGTCTCACTTGCATATATTAATATTAGTTAATCACCTATTTGTCATTTTTCTTTGTCATTTTGTTGCAAAAGTAAATTGAGTCTTGGTAACACGCAAAGCTCTGCCCAATGCATTAAACAAATAACCCTGCCTGAATAATACCTCTCAATGCATTAAACAAATAACCCTGCTTGAATAATACCTCACCCATATAGTATATACACTACTTAACTATTGCCAATATGTTTAAACCTCCTGACAGTTGTCAGGTATCTGGACCCACATTATGAATATGGAAAAAATGCAACCCACCAGTTTTTCAAATCTACAGTGGCAAAATATTGAACCTTGTTGTCAAGATTATAGATTGGCAGCGCCGCAAAAATATTGCTACTAAATGATTATATTGGGCAACAACTTTTAAATTGTTGCAAAAGAGACGTTGCAAAAACTCTTAATTCTTGTAGTTCATTTAACTACTAAATAACTACTGAAAATACTATATAAATTCATGTCATCACTGTTGAGGCAAAATCTCAAATTGATGTTTTAAAGATAACAAACATCTTAATTATATTTTAAGAGAAATTCTGATCTTATTGTTATCTAACAAGTGTTTTTGTGTGTTTTAATCAAGTCAGGATTAAATGAGCTTTTCACATTATTATCCATTTCATTTTTAATAAAGAACAAAAGCTGCAAGAATGTTCTGAGAACATTCTTTGTTTCACGCTCAAGAACAAACTTCAATGATAAAGCATTATTTCTTTAAGTCAACTATGTTCAAGACAAAGAAACACTTTTTCCCTTGGTATTAACTCACAAGATCACAACGGTACTCATATCAAATAAGGTCAGGAATATTTTGAAGGAAATATGTGACTTTCCCTTTTGGCCAAGTTTAAAGAACAAGCATGTGCACAAGGAATAAATTCATGACAAAGATCACAATAGTCCATTTCGGCGTTGGACTGATTTTTCATAGACCTATGAGCTTGTTCCAACTCATTTCTAACTAAGAGTTGACATGTCCTTTTTGAAGAATATTAAATGAACATTCTCCCACATGAAGATTACTTTTGAAGACAATTGTACTTTGCAAGTACAACATGAATAGTGCTTATAGGACTATACAGCTGCGTTTCTGCATCCTCACATCTGGCTATTAAGAGAAGGATCAAAGTCCCTTGGAGACCAAGTTTACCTCTGCCCAGAATAGAGAACGTTCTTGGAGAATGTTGTTCTTCTCGTTTATTTAATCAAGATCATATACAACTGGATAAAACGTGCCTAAAAAGAATCCTTACTAGCTTGGATGGATGGGGATCTTTAAGCTTGTAAGGCTAAAAGGGTTCTGATCTTGGGTATAAGATCAAAAGAAGAAAGTGTATCTTTAGATCGGTAGCATCTCATAGTGGACAAACTCACTGGAGCGTGAGAACTGGACGTAATCCATTGTTAAAGAGTTGAACCAGTATAATTGTTTTGTGTATTCTTCTCTTCCTTGCTCTCATTTAATTTGTGCAAACATATCACACACATCACTTATAAATTACTTTACTTTAATCTGAGAGATCGATTTGGGAACGTTCTCAAGCTTATTTAATTATAACTAACTAAACGTTTTGAGAGCGTTCTAACGTTTGTTCTTCCAAAGTGTTTCTCTATTATTTTTAATAGGTAATTTTTAAAGGTTCATAATTCAAATCCCCATTTCTTGTGAAAAACTTTGCTACTTCAATCACAACCCCAAACTTAAACTGTTGCTTGTCCTCAAGTAAGCTGTCAAACAAGAATGTCAGCGAATTAAGAAATAAATCAAGATGGTAGGTGATGGATAATTTCGCAAGTGTACGAATATAGCAAGTAATAAGAGAGTTATCGTATCCACAAGGATTGAGATAATCTCAACAATGACGAATTGACTTAGTTAGTAAATGTAAAATTAAAGACATAGGGGGAGTTTTACCATTCAAATAGGTGAAAATGAATCTTTGGAGTTTTATCAAACGGTTGGCGGGCGATTGGATTTTGTTCCGAGTCACTAGCATTCCACTATGATGTTAGCTATTAATTCCCTTCATATGATTCATTCAACTTCCAAGACGATTTAACTCATTCGTTACACCCACTCTCATGGTCGTGTAACTCACTATGTAACACTAAAATCCCCTAATCTCTTAGGCCAATTACAAGTTAACATAGGCATGCAAATTTGTTAAACCCTTAGTCTCAATCCCTAATCTCCTATCTCTAGGCAAATTACAAGATTCATTCATTAATCCTAATCCAATTCATACATCTAATCTCTTAGCAAACATGAATAATAAAGCATAGGCTTAATTCATACTTTGGTCCCTTATGTTTATTTTAGCGCTCAATTTGGTCCCTTATCTTTTAAATGTCTCAATTTGGTCCCTTATTTTTTCTGAAGTTCTCAATTTGGTCCCTCCCTTCAAATTTTTCACTATTACCATTAAATTTGGACATGTGTCATCTGTCCAAGTGTGCCACGTGTCCAAAATTTTAAAAGACAAGGGACCAAATTGAGATCTGCAGAAAAGATAATGGACCAAATTGAGACTTGCAGAAAAGATAAAGGACCAAATTGAGACTTTTAAAAGATAAGGGACCAAATTGAGACGTTTAAAAGATAAGGGACCAAATTGAGCGCTAAAATAAACATAAGGGACCAAAGTATGAATTAAGCCTAAAGCATACAAGAACATTCATCAACACTCATGAAGCATAAAGCACAAGATTAATGAAATGGTAAATTGAATCAATCACAAGAGAATTAATGAAAACTAACATTTAAACCATAGCATCATACTAGATCCTCATTACAAAATCCAATCATAAGAAGTTTAGCAATTCATTATTACAAGAGGTGCAAAGAAAATAGAATTGAGATACATGATAATTGGAAGAAGAAATTGATGAGGAAAGATCTTTAATCTTGTTTACAAGCCTTCAAATCTTGTTTCTGCATCATGATTTCCTTGTATTCAATTGATCAAACTCTTTTCAAGGAGTTCATGAAGTATTGCAAGAGTATTCTAGAGGTCTATAAGAAAGCAGTAGACATCGCCAACAAAAGATTGGCCGACTAATCCCATGTATTTCCGTTATGTACCAAAAAAAAAAGCAATGAAACAAGTGTTGAGTGTTTGAAGCAAGTGTTTGATTTTCACCTTTATTATTTCTGATTTGCTTATAATAATTGTGCGTCTTATTTAAGTCCGGAAAAGCAAAACAATTTTTTTAAAAAAATCGAATATTTTTCATACATTGCATGCATCATCATACACTTTCAAAAAAAAACTCATTTCATACCCTTTCCACACTTCAGGAAGTAACTCATCATAGCCAGAAAACCTCAAAAGTGTTTGGTCTGAGAGCCCGCTCCCCCGCACACACACAGAACGCGTGCCAATTATCAAAGAGCTATGGATGAAATGGAACAACTAAGACAAAACGACGTTGCACTTAAGGAGGATATCGACGGCATGAAAGAGAAGATGGATCAAATGCTAGAGTTCATGCAAGTTTTGGCTAATAAGGAAAATAGTCCTCAACCAACTATAGATGAGACGAATACAACATGGCCCCCATATGGCCTGCCTCATAACTATACCTCTCCCATAGAAGGTGGTGTTCCTACTCAGCCTCCATTGGTGACCCTTACCATACCGGTTGCAAATGGAAACCCTCCTCTACAAGAAGCCTCAGTTAGCCAAAATGAAAACATACCGCCTCCTCATGCAGCGGAAGGCACTCTGCCTGTTTGTCCTCTGCCAGACCAAATAACTCCTGCCATTGCTCACCCCGAGGATGAGTCTGCGGAAAAGTACAAAGCCTTAGAGGAAAAGTTAAAAGCTATTGAAGGTTTTAGCGCTTTTGGGATCGATGCCCTAGACATGTGCCTGGTTCTGAACGTTGTTGTTCCTCCCAAGTTTAAAACACCGGATTTTGAGAAGTATAAGGGCCTTCAATGCCCAAAAATTCACCTAAAAAGGTTTTGTACCAAGATGTCTGCACACGTGACCAACGAGAAACTAATGATGCACGTGTTCCAAGACAGTCTGAGTGGAGCGTCTCTGGATTGGTATATGCAATTAGAGAGGGCCCAGATCCAAACTTGGAAGGATTTGATAGAAGCTTTTCTAACTCAGTACAAATACAACATAGGTGTGGCTCCCACTCGTATGCAATTACAAGGGATGACACAAAAAGGTGGGGAATCATTCAAGGAATACGCGCAAAAGTGGAGAGAGATAGCCGCTATGGTACAACCACCTCTATTGGAAAGAGAACTGGTTGATACCTTGATGAGCACGCTACAAGGGTCGTACTATGAAAAGATGATATGGAGTATTTCCTCGAATTTTGGTGATCTAGTCACCATTGGGGAGCGCGTGGAAGGGGGTATCAAGAATGGAAAGATTCAAGGTGCTGCTAGTGCCCAAGCTGGGGTTAAGAAATTCTTTGGAGGTCCCCCGAAAAAGAAGGAAGGCGAAGCTAACGCCGTTTTCAGTTGGACCCTCAAGAAGGCCTCCGGTTCAGTTGCCTTACCCCCAATATTCTTACGTGGCAGCCATGGCTCATGGACAATACCAACAACCGGCATACCTAATCCGCCCACCTCAACAACCGTTTGTAGTACCTCCGCAAGTCCAGCCTCAACAAAACAGATATCCACCATGGAACCAAGCTGGGCCTCAAGGCCATTTTGAGAGGAAGGTGGTGCGTTTTGATCCGGTACCAATGCCATACGCCTTATCTGCTTCAAAAGGGCATGATAGAGCTAAAACCTCTTCCCCCGTGGCCCCGCCATATCCACCTCACTTTGATAATAACGCTCGATGTGAATACCACGCTGAAGCCCGCGGGCATAACATCAAAAGTTGCTTGGCTTTCAAATACACCGATACTTCTAATGCCCTCTGCTTTTTAAACCTGGAATTTAATTTATTTATTTTTACTTAAAATAACCAAAACAATAAAACGAGTAGTTCAAGAAAATAAACTTATTTATTTATATCAAAATTAAAATTTTATTTACCATAAGCTCTTCATATTCCCTAAAAAGAAAAAAAAAATCTCACACATATATAAGAAGATGAAAAGCCCCGCCAACAAATCCATTTCGCGCTCACTCTTCTTCCTCTCAACTCCTCTCCCACTCTCTTCCTCTCAAAATGTTACAACAACCGCAACCACCGCCTCTTCCCGCCGTCAGGGCACGCTGCGCCGGTTGCCGGACATACTTTCACGCGGCGCAAGGTGTAACAGAGTTACCATGTCCTAACTGTCAAATGCCACACGTTTTCTCAAGCGATCCCGCTGCTATTCGCTGTCCCGCTTGTAAAGCTCTCGTTAACGGACCTAGTAACCTCGCGAAGTTCCCTTGTCCTCAGTGTCGCGTTGAACTCGATCTTCATGTTGATGGTGAAGACGTCAATGAGGTTTCAATGCTTTTGATTTTGGTTACTTTTTGTTTACCGTAGTTGTTTGTGATTTGATTTTGACCTAAATTTTAAATTGGGGAAATTTTATGTAGTTAATGTTGCGTTGTTGAGAGATTAATTTTGCATTGTTTATATGAGTTTGTTGTTCTGATTAGTTGTTGTTGACTTAACTGATGAGTTTTTCCATTTCGTTAATGCAGTTGTTTTGTTGTTGCCGTTATTATTGTTGTTATTATTATATATATGGTTTATAGTGGCTATTAGGGGCCTGTTTGGAGCTTATTCGCAGCTTATAAAGTAAGCAGTTATCATATACGCTATGAAGATGACATAATTTAATGTAGTCATAATTATTAGTGTCGGTGTCGGACACCGGGACACACTTAATTCAAGAAGTGTCCGTGCTTCATAGCAGATAAGTGCTTACGAAGTTACAAATAAGCTATATTGTAATACAAGATAAAATAAACTCAAATTGTTTTTTGCATAATCAATAAGCTGTTTTCGTATGCTATTCTGGAGAGTTTATGGAAATAAGATGAAAATAGTTTATGAACACGTCATTCGCTGTTTTGGTAAGTTGAGTAGTTGCTATGGACTTAACTGATGAGTGACGTATAATACATTTGGGTTTATCAATACGTGTATCTGTTCATTTCAATATTGATAAGCAGAATCTACAATAATGTGGTGTTGTCTAACATGCACAATTTGAATATTTTTTGCACTGTGCATAAGTGACCTAATAGCCTTAGGATTTTGTTTTAATTCAATGGCTAAGATTTAGTCTTTATTATTTTTTAAATTATTTTTAAAACAAAAAAATACTTATAATTGGTCTATTGTGGTTGTGCACAGTGCAAGATCTGGTGCCCTTTGAGCCATAGACACTGCCCAATAATGTTAGCTCAGGGGAATATGATAATATAAAATCAATAGTTGTGCTAGTGTTATTTTGCTCTTGAATCTAATTATAATACTTTGTTTGTGTTACAAAAGTGGCTGTCCGGAACAATGCTATGAATTACAAAACCATTTTATTTTGCCTTTAATCGGTTATATCAAGAGTAACACTGAATTTCTTATTTCATGTTTGTATTTCCACGAGACTTGGTGTTCAGATCTAGGTGAGTAAGAAGCGATTTTAAGTTGTATAAGCAGTATCTACATCAATGACTCTTTGGAGGCATGATTTAGAATAGGGAAATTTCAGAAATTTAATGGTTTTATTGTTCCTATTGTTTTATATCTTACTTTACTTATAAAAAAGAATTCATACGAAATGAAAGAGTACAGATAGGATGATCAGAAATCCTCATAAAGCTACAATCAAACCAATAGAGAAAAGTAAAATAGTTTAACCTTTAGAGCAACTATTGTTCCCTTGCAAGTCCAACCATGAAACAACTTCTATAAATCCATGAGCAGAATCCCAGAGAGATGGTAGGAAAACAGCCTGTCCTATAAATTTGTTGGAGGAGGATTAGGATTAAGAAACTAAAACTCAATCAATGGATGGCTTTGTCCATTTTAATTATATAATTTCTCCAACAATCTGGTTATATTTTATTCATTTCTTTAACTTCCCCATGGATTGTGTTTGTCAATTTCTTTTTAAAGATTTGATGTCTTTGGAAATTTTGATTGTATATTTTTTATTCTATCCTTGTATTTCAATCCCATATTTTCTTCTTTCTTTTCTATATTAAAATATATCAGCTGCTTAATGAGGTGGAGCAAGATGAAGATGATGGTGGTATGGCTGGAGAAACATTTACAGATTACGTGAGTTATAAACTCTAGAGAACAATTTACGTTAAAACTTTGTTCGGGTTAATTTATCAAATAGTACATTTTACTGATAACAAGGTCTCTTGTTATGCAGCGGCCAGCAAAGCTATCTATCGGACCTCCACACCCAGATCCGATTGTGGAAACATCTTCCTTGTCTGCAGTGCAACCACCTGAGCCTACTTATGATCCAAAGATTAAGGATGAGTTGCAATGTTTGAAGACTTTGTCATGCTTGCAGATTGAGACTTTGGTCTATGCTTGTCAGGTATTTCTCAATACATGATTGAATATTTATAATAAATGATTAAAAGCTATCATATGAATGATATTTGTTTCCATGGCAGAGACACCTTCAACACATTCAAAATGGTGCTAGGGCTGGATTCTTTATTGGAGATGGAGCGGGTGTAGGCAAAGGTCGAACAGTTGCTGGGCTGATCTGGGAGAACTGGCACCATGAGAGGAAGAAAGCCTTGTAAGTCTTAACAGTTTGAGCATTATCTTCTCAACTTGCATTGAGATCACATTTGTTCTTTTTAATTCCTTTTTCCTTGTTTCAATAATCCCACATAGGTGGATTTCTGTTGGTTCCGACTTGAAGTTTGATGCCAGGAGAGATTTGGATGATATGGGTGCAAGTTGCATCAAAGGTAAGTTTTTTGTGTTTTTATATCTGAAGTCCTATGATGTGGTTAACTTCTTTGGCACTTGGCAGTTTATCTTAATTGTCATATTGTTTGCATAAAATAAAATGTCATTAAACACCGAGAGAAGTGATTCAGTTTCAGTTCTTGAAAATTAGTTAAATGGTTAAGATTCTTCATTGAAAAATTCTTGTAATTGTGTTTTGTATATCTTAAGAATTTTTATGCATTTAAATATATTTCTTGAATCTATTCAGTGCATGCTTTGAACAAGCTTCCTTATTCGAAGCTTGACACGAAGAGTGTTGGAGTTAAGGAGGGAGTTATTTTCTTGACATACAGTAGCCTCATAGCATCATCTGACAAAGGCCGTTCCCGTATGCAACAGCTTGTGCACTGGTGTGGACCTAAGTTTGACGGTCTTATAATTTTTGATGAGGTATCAAACTTTTTTAAATCAAAAGTATTCCTAGTGTAAATTGGTATTTCCTCCCTTTAGTTTTGAAGTTTATTATTATTAAGTGGTATTTCAAGTATTTTTTAGAGTTTAATTTATATATCAATTTACTGTTTATTTCTGAAGTGTGTGTGTGGCTTCATTGCAGTGTCATAAAGCAAAAAATTTGGTTCCCGAAAAGGGTAAGCAGCCAACAAGAACCGGTGAAGCAGTACTTGATATCCAGGTTTGTTCATCTTACTTTGTAACTGAAAGGTTCTAATATCACTCTTTTTGTTACTTCAAATACTACCGATTGTAAGTTGAGGTAAGCTCATTATGGCAAGAAATTCTATATAGTCTCTTTTCTTTTACCATTTGAATCTCTAATTTTTTCTTTTACGTTTTTGACTTTTTGTAGTCTCAAAAGGTTTTTGTCACTGTAAATATGAATAATACAATTCTAGTAATATTTTGCAAACAGGTAACGTTCGGAAAAAAATTAACAATATCTAAACTATGAACTGTATAAAGCAGTTACAAAGATAACAGATTTTAATTTGTGTTTCTATAAGACACAGTTTGCACTATAAGCCCCTAGCCTATAGGCAAAGGAAAACAGAACCTTTTTTTACTGTGTATTTTTGTATATAAACTTAAAGCCTCCTACTTCACGATTTAATTTTATTTTATTATCGATTGCCTCGCTTTCTACTTTTTTTTCTACAGGCATATCTTAAACTCTAGGTTTTAGACACATTCTAAGTGAGCCGGGTTGATGATTGAAGCAGTTTGACAATGCTATGTTATTAAACGAGTCATTCTAACTGTTTGATAGTTAGAGTTATTCCTTTTCTCCTCATTTTGAGCTCCGATTAAAAGGCTTTTGTGCATTTGGAATTCATATTTGAGCTGTTTGTGTTTTTCTGAAGCTTGTATTTCATTCCTTTAACTTTGTCATTTTTTTAATTATTGTGCTTTTATTTTTGCATTGATTAAAACCGTAAGTTTTGAATTTGCTTAGACTAGACCTTTCGAGTCTAAGTTGTGTTTTAGTTTTTAAAGTTCCCTTTTTTTAAAACAGCAACTTCAATACGGTTAATCACAGTTTTCTTAAGATAAACCTCTTCCTCATTGTCTCTCTTCATGCCTTTTCTTCCTTGGTTTGCACTCTATCTGTGTCAATGTTCATTTTAAAATGAGATAAAATGATATTTGTATTTATTAGTTGGGTTTATTGATTAGTATAAGTTCTTTCAATCTAATTTGACAGGCTCAACTACCTGAAGCTCGTGTTGTGTATTGCTCAGCTACTGGTGCATCTGAACCTCGCAATATGGCTTATATGGTTCGACTTGGCCTCTGGGGAGATGGGACCTATTTTCGTGATTTTGGTGATTTTCTAGGTAGTGTTCTTTCTCTTCTCTTTTTGTTTTTCAAAATAGTAACTATGACTGGTCACCTTTTTCCTTCACATTTTAGTGAACACATGCTCAAATAATGAGGCGCATCATTGTTCTTTTTTTGGCTATTGTTTGTTTTATAACAATTGTAATTTTTTAATTATTTAAAGGGCAATGTCTATCACCTGAGATACCAACCCTAAATACCTGAGCGTCTGTCTATTAGTGATTGTCAAAGCTTTTGTGGCTAGCATCCCTCTTTTATTTTTCTTTATTTCATAAGATATTAGAATGAAGATATGCTTCTGTACTTTGTCATCTGAATTGGTCACCTGGAAAATAAATTATGACAATTGTTAAAAGTAGTTCAGGTTTTTATTTTCTAATCATTTTATCCTTATGAGTAAAATTATATATTTTATCCTTCTGCAACTTGCTACTTATTGAGATTATTATTCATCATTTTTTATTAATTTGCCCCTCCTTGATATTTTAGGTTATATTGATTGGAAAAGATAACTCTAATGCCGTTAGGGAGTTTGGAGTGGAGGGATTGGGAGGGCTTTGGAGAGAGTGGACGAGAGGGAAAGAGAGAAAAATCTCGCAATATGGCTTATATGTTTTGTTAATACGTTATTTTTAATTTTTGAGAGTATTATAAAAATGGGAAAGGATTTGAAGAATTTTTCAAAGCCTTCCAAAACCCTCCTTCAGAACACTTTTCAAGTACCCTCATATAAGGACGATTTTCGATTATGAAGAAAAATAAACCTCCATTAAAATTGGGGACTATCAATTTTTTCCCTTTCTCAAAGCTCTCCCTTGCTAAACTCTCAAATAGAGCTCAAGAGTATGTTTGAATCAATAGGACAATCAGTCATGAAAGGGACAGTTTGATTTAGTTCCCAGTTTTGAGTAATGTTTTCACAAATAGAATACATGAACTAATATACATATATAGACTACACTATTCCTTATAGGTCTGTTTAATTGTTCAAATTCTATGACTACCAATAATTACAAAATATAGGCCTAATAAAAATAAAAACTACAAATGAAGTCGCATATTTACAACATTTAAGTTCGATTTACTATTGCTTGTTATAATTTTTTATTTATTTGTTTGCAATATATATATATGCATTTCCTCGCCCTTTAATTGTTAATAAATGCGATGATGAATCCAGGTGCTCTTGAAAAAGGGGGTGTTGGAGCTCTAGAGCTAGTTGCAATGGACATGAAAGCAAGGTTATCATATTTCTACAAACACGCCCACTCCCAGCCTTATGTACTTATATTATATATGTATCTGAAATATATATTATTCTTCTTTATTTTTCTAATTTCAGGGGCATGTATTTATGTCGCACGCTTAGCTACAAGGGTGCTGAATTTGAAATTGTTGAAGCAACATTAGACGATAAAATGATGGTATGACCGACTAATTTCTTTGAGCATATTGATGGATACTCTTTCTTGTATTCTGAAGTGGTAATTATGTTGCTTTGTTAATTATAATTAACATTACCTGTTATTTCATTTCAATAATCTCCTCTGTACATAATTAAATGAAGAAAATGAAATTCCATCACCAAAATAGTAGTGAATTTTTTTTGGTTACAAAATTAGTAGTGGATAGTTGCTGGCTTGTGCTGGCATAGAGTGGGATTAATAACACCCACCGATTCCCCAAGTTCACAAAAGCTTCTTCATTTTCGATGCAAAACGAGTAGTTTTCCAATTTGAAATGGTTCGTTTTCGGGTCAGGGCGGTGTGGTTTCAACCAGGGCAGAAACATGGCAACCAGGTCGGGTTGGTCTGGTTTCGGGCGGTCCAGAAACAGGGCAACCGTAATAAGAGAGAAGCAGAAGGAAGAAAATCTTGACCCCATTCTGCAAAGAACCTCCGGAAATCTGAACTTTGGAACCCTAAACAAGTGTTTGTAAGTCCTATTTATACTTAGGTGTCAAAGTGGTCCATGTCCCTTTCCAACACTAAAGTTCTCAATTCTGGCAAAATAATAAATGGCAGATGCAATTACTTAATCTACATAAAAACTAAACCAAATTAATAATTTTTTCTAATTGAACTAAAAATGCATGCACAAAACAAAGTAAACAATACGCAGATATGAATGCGTCAAGAAGTGATGGGTTGATCTCAAAAGCATTAGCAGCAACCGATTGGTAATCAATTGGTAATCTCAGACAATTGTTCCTGCACCATAATCTCTCATAGTATGCTTATGTAGTGATTCCTCACCCATTAATTCAATCAAAGAAGTACAATCCTAGCCGTTGCTCACCCTTCATCCAATGTTGTAGCCATAGGGTGATGCTCAAACATTGTTAAGCACACTGGCAGACCATATCTCATCCAACCTAGGACTCTGAACACCCCCTTTCAGCATCTCTAAAGTCTGTTTTCATATAATTATAAAATTGCAGTTGTCTATATTTTCTATAACACGTTCATTTGTTTTTTGATTTCAGTATTCTCATTTGGTGATTTATAATCTTATCAAATTTCTTTTGAATTCTGTATGCTCATCTGATGATGTATGTTTTTATCAAATTTCATAGAATGCGTATAAAAAGGCTACAGAAGTTTGGGTGGATTTGCGTGAGAAATTGCTTTCTGCCATTGCCCTCCTACCCGAGAAACCTAATACTAGACTACTATGGAGATTATACTGGGCAACCCACCAGGTATTAAGTTTAAGTTGGTGCCTAGAGACAAGTCCGTCATGCCTATTAAACATTTATTATTTACTAAGGTTTTTGGATTGGCTGTTTTCCTTGTAAAATTGCAGCGATTCTTTAGACACTTATGTATGTCTGCTAAAGTCCCAAGTGCAGTGAGACTTGTGAAACAAGCATTAAGGGAAGACAAGTGCGTAGTCATCGGTCTGCAGAGTACCGGTGAAGCAAGGACGGAGGATGCTGTTTCAAAATATGTGCGTATTACTATTTGGATCCTTTTTCATTTCATATAAAACAATAGTTCCTGCATTTCAGTTGCATTATATGTTTTATTTATTTATTTATTTATTTATTTTTTGTGTTGCATAGGGCTCTGAACTTGATGACTTTATATCTGGACCTCGTGAGTTAATGCTAAAATATGTTGAAGATTATTACCCTTTGCCAAAAAAGCCTGAACTTCTCCCAGGTGTCTACATGACGTATTTGTTATAAGTGTTTCATTTATTTTCATTATTTTGCAATCATTTTTATTTTCAATTCTTTTATGGTAGATGATGGTGTAAAGGAGCTTCAAAGGAAGAGGCACTCTGCAAGTCCTGATGTTTCAGGACAATCTAGAGCCAGAAAAGTGGCCAAGAGGCCGAATCTTAGTGATGCTGACAGTGATGAAGAATCTGAAAGTGAGTTTCAAGCAAATTTTGATTAAACATTTTGCAAGTATCATTTTTTGTGTTGTGCTTCAAGTGCATATGGCAACCCTTTCTCCTAATGCATTAATGCGGACTTGTTCTCAGCCTTTTTATGTGCCGATAAAGTGCGCAGGTCAACTGTGTAGTTATTAAAAATGTTATACTCCCTCCGGTCCTTTTTATAAGAAACAAAAGTGAAATTAATTTTTATCCTTTTTATAAGAAACTTTGACTAATTTTCAAATGTTTTAAATGTTGAATTTCACTTATGCCCTTAATTATTATGAGAGAGAATATTAAAATTAAGTAACTTAATTGAATCAAGAGTAATTAAATAGGGGTATAGATGGAATAAGTTTAAATTTATAAGAGTATTAAATGAAAAGAATTATTTACAATGTGTTTCCTTGGTCTGTGTGATTTTTACAAATTGTTCCTTATAAAAAGGACCGGAGGGAGTACCATTTCAAATTGTGTACTGCACCTGCAAGGGGAAGAAATCGGTGCATTTTCTGTCATACTTGAGTATCGTGCATTTCAGCCTATTTGTTGTAGTGTTAGTAATATTCAGTACACAGCAACATTACACGATACCTTTTTAATTTCACCATTGACTTGATGCAGCTGCCTCAGTTCCCGAATCTTCTGATTCTGATTACGGACCAGAAGGGGATGAAAGTGGTGCGTTTTCTTTCTCATGTTACAAAAGATTAACGAGTATTTCTCTTTTATAGAGAAGTTCATGAAAGAATTCACCCTTTTTTATTTATAATGTTATTGTTAAAATCTCCTCATGAGAGCGATTTGGTCTTACCATTGATTTCATGCAGCTGCCTCTGATGTTGAATCTTCCGACTCTGATTATGATGAGTTTCAGAAATGTGAAATTTGCAGTAATGAAGAGGTAGTTTTTATTCAACTATTCTCTAAAAAAACTTTCTTGAATTGCCTTGATGCCATATGTGTAGGATTCATATATTTTTCGTTGCAGGAAAGGGAAAACTTGTTGCAGTGTTCCCTCTGTGGAAAATACGCTCACCAATCATGCATGGTGCCCCCAATTGGCGATATTATTCTTAAGGAATGGGCATGTAATTTGTGCAAGAATAAAACTGTTGAATATCTCCCTCCTAGAACAAACATAATTGAACAGCAGAAGAGGTTTAGAACAACCGGCTTTATCATTTTATGTTCAATAACTAGCTTTATAACCACTATAGTTTTCAACTAGCTTTATTACCATTTCTTAAATCAATAAACATGAGTGCACAAAAAGTTAAAATAAAGAGTATAGCAGTGATGAATATTTTTATGGGTTTGCTGCAGTTATGATACAGCCATCGATAGCAAGAAAAAAATATTAGAGACGATCCGTGCTTTGGATCTTCCAAACAATCCCTTGGATGATATTATTGACCAGGTAAATAATCATTTAGCATTCCTCATCTTCCTCTACATTTCTTTTTTAGAGCATTTTGTTAACTCTCACCAGGCAGATGACAACCTGAACCTTACGAAATATGTTTATCAAGAAAGTATAGTTGTTTGTCAATGCTAGTCCGATAACAACTAAGGAAGTAATTGCTATGAAAAGATGTCTGTTGTAGCGATTATATGCTCTGCAATTAATGTCCGTTCGTGTGATAGACATTTTTATTATGCTAACTTATATAGACTATTATAAATTTTGCGCATGTCTATTTTTATTTATTTATGAATAGCTGGATTTTGGAAAACAACTAATTAAGTCACAGAGACGTTGAATTAAATGTAAGAAATCATTAAGTGAAAATGCGCACATCTCAGTGAAGAGACTATCTGAGATATACACGTTAGCATAATAGAAAATGCGGACAAACTGATACAAAATAAATAAGCACATGAGAAGTATGATATCTATTAAAAAGTATGGCAATTGATTATATTCATTAATTATGCTTATTTGAGTTTATTTGTATGAAACTCTCAATTGATGGAACCATGTTCAGAGGAACAACGCGCTTCTGTATCTTTTTTTATTTAACAAAAACTTAACTTTTATCCTTTTAATCTCAACCCTTGAACTAGTTTTTGCCACATGTCATCTTCAACATCTCACTTTGTAGCACATATGTTATAGATATTCTCCTCACAATAATCAATTTCTTCGGACATTGTAGCACATATGTTATAGACTCTATCTGTACAACATCTGAAAGACACTCTAGATTCACTTATGTGGTACACAAAAAAATTAACAAAACAAAAACCACACTAAAACGTATGGACTTGACATGATAAGAACTAATTGTTAATGTGAAACAGGTTTTGAGAACCGCCTCAAAAAGTGGGCACATGTTAATTTAAAATATTCTCACATTTATACATAACACTTGTTTATTCATCTAGTCGTTTTTTTCACCATCTTCATGACCATGCTTTGAGAATTGAGATTGCAATTTCTCAAACAAAAGAACAATTGCATCTTCCTGTAATAGTTATGGTTGCATTTTGTTTTGTAATTAGATTTTTTATAGAAAACAACTTATATAATATCCATTTGATAAATCATTTCAAATTGAGTAGACAAAAATTTAAACGTAAGAAAGGATACATAACATGTGACATAAGCAACTTTATAAAATTAACAAAAGTAAAGCAACCTCAAAACAAATTAACCATGCATGAGGAACTTTATGAAATTAATATCATACTTTTGTAACATTAGATTGACTCAAAATTGAAAAAGAATTCATTGAAGGTAAAAAAAATGAACTCGAAAAAAAGAAAGAATAATAAATAGAGACGAAATCAACAATAAGAAGCAAATAGATACAATTCTTAAACCACTCCAAAAATACAAAAAAAATTAACAATTTCCTTTTAAAGAAAACTAAAACATTGTTGACATTGAGTCAAATTTCAATACAAAATTTCTGAAGAAAAAATTCGTTATTTCGTTTCTATAAAAAATGTTATAATAAAACCAACAGAATCAAATGTTAAAATATATCCAAACGGAAAAATGAATAAACTCGAATATTATTTCATGATGAGAGTTAGTTTTCATGATATTGTTCTCAAGCTTTCTTCATATATGTACTTTTATCTTTGATTGAAAAACCAAACGATTCTTCAATACAGAAATTAATTAATGCATCCATGTAAGACAATCAAAATGAATATGACAGTCTCTTATCTCACATTATGAAGCAAATAAATATATAAATTGATGCAATTTCTTAGTAAAAAATTAAAATAGTCATGGTAACCAATTAATGGATTCTCATTCCCACATCAAGCATTTCAAGAAGAAAAATAGAAGTTATAATACAAAGAGGGTAGTGAAAATAGAGAGAAGAGAAGATAAAAAATGTTCTTTGTAGGTGAAGCATTCCCCCTAAATCCATTTCATCGTGCATGGAAAAAATAAAGAATGGGAAAATTCAATTCAACAGGATTATGAAGAGGAATGAAAATTGATTTTACAGAGTAAATATGGTGGTTGTAACTTGTAACTCCTCTCTTTCAGCATTCATATACAACTGTTGTCTCTATAATCTTTGTCTCCCATAAAATATGGTGGTTACTAAGAAGTTTAATTATTCTCTTTGTGAACTTCATTCTTTGTTGCACTTAGTTAAGAAAGAAAATAGAACCGACAAAAACTATTTTGCAGGGAAGTTATTGTTTTCAACATGCCTTAAGATTTAAATCAAGTGAAGGGTAAAATGGGAAGAAAAAAAGGCTACACCAAAACATTGTTTTCCCTTTATATATTGTATAGATATGCCAAAGTATTGTTCTTTTACTAAACTCTATAAATGATTTTTTGATGCAGTTAGGAGGCCATGACAAGGTTGCAGAAATTACAGGAAGGAAAGGAATGCTTGTGAGGGCTCCTAGTGGAATGGGTGTGGTTTATCAGGCTCGAAATACGTGAGTTGCAAAATGACTCCTTATCTAATCGATAAACATTGATTCGTGCTAGCTGAATTGGCTTTTTGTGTTTTTCCCTTTAGAAAAGATGTCACTGCTGAGATGGTCAACATGAATGAAAAAAAGCTCTTTATGGAAGGTAAGAAGTTAGTGGCTATCATCTCTGAAGCTGGATCAGCTGGCGTTTCGTTGCAGGCAGACAGAAGAGTGAGAAATCAGGTAATCAAACTGTTTGAAAATATTTTTATCCCTAGTATCAGCAGCCTTTTCTGTCCTACTATTTTGATGGTTTTGCACATATTCTGCTCAGAAACGTGATAATGTATTAGTTTTTGAACTTTACAATTATTTTATGCTTATTTTGCTGTTTTGTTTTCTATGACTACAAAATAGAAAAGAAGGGTTCATTTAACTCTAGAACTTCCATGGAGTGCCGATCGAGCAATTCAGCAGTTTGGAAGAACTCATAGATCAAATCAAGTCTCAGCACCAGAATACAGGTCACTAAGCATTTTACCACCTGTTTGTTTTGCCTCTGGTGAGCATGTAGCTCAAATAAAACTATTTGTTGTTTAAGGTTATTTTGTGTGCTAAGCATCATTGATTAATTTGGTTTTTTAGTGTACTAGTTTTCATGATAAAGTGAATTTAATTGACTTAATACCCTCATTAGTAAAAAAATTAGGTGGATTGACATACAATAAATAAGAGTATTAGTGGACAAGAAATTAATGCTTCATTTGTGTTCTAAAATGACAAATAATGAGACAATCAAATATTTCCGATGTGTCACTTAATATGAGACCGAAAGAATACAAAAAATGTTATATTTACTAACAAAGAATAGAAAAAAGGGAATGATTATATTAATGGTACCGAGAGAGTACCATTCTCTCCCGGTAAACTTTGTAAATATAATAAGTAGTCCTTGAAGTATATAAAATATGACCATTTAGTCCTTGCTTTTAAGATTTTAGGGACTAAATTTATAGATTTTCATATGCTTAGGGACTAAATGACATATTTCATTTAGTCCTCCCCACTCTCTACCGATGCTGAACCTTTAAATCATTCTGCCTAAGGTTTCTATCTGGTATGAACTTTTTTTTTTTTGAAACAGCAAAGCAACATAAACTATCTGGTGTGAAATGTATGATACTATGATTTGGGATTCTTTTTCAGCCAAGATGGAAACACATTACATCTGATTCGAAATGGTTGTAGTGACAGGTGTTGTTGATGTTACACCTGTTTGACCCAATTTCTTATTCTTGTAAATGCTCTTCAGGTTACTATTTACCAACCTTGGTGGAGAACGCCGGTTTGCATCAGCTGTTGCTAAGAGATTAGAATCCCTTGGAGCTTTGACTCAAGGGGATCGAAGGTAAGTTGGATTCATAAGCTGTGTTTTCAGTGAGCCGACATGGATATATATTATCATCTTAGTTGTGTTGTTCCTATGTGCATTACAGGGCTGGACCTTCATTAAGTGCATATAATTATGATAGTGCTTACGGGAAGCGAGCTCTGATGGTTTTGTACAGAGGAATAATGGAGCTGGTATCTAATTTTCATTGAAAATAACATGTGCATATTGACAATAAGTTTAATAGGAAACGAACAAGTCGAATCCATCTACTGATAAAAATAATTATGTAGGATCCTCTTCCCGTTGTACCTCCGGGATGCTTATCTGACAGACCCGATACAATCAAACGTTTTATTATGCAAGCAAAAGCTGCTCTTGCTTCTGTTGCAATTTTTAAGGACGCCAATCTTGGTAATTCACTGTTTTCTCTTGTCTAATATTAGATCGAATAGGTACATAACATGGATGATATGTAATCAAAATATATTTCAGCTTTCATTATTGACTGTTGTGAAATTTATGATACCACATTATCTTTGTTTTTCCTCGGTATTAAATGTTGACTTCTTATATTTAAAGGAGATGATATAGATCCTAGATGGTTATCTTGCCACATTGATGATAAAGATATCCATGATATTGGACGATTTCTCAACCGGATTTTGGGCATAGCTCCTGAGACTCAGAATAGGTTTGTATTTTGTGAATGAAATGATTTGATGCTTCTACTTTCAGCATTTTGTTCTATACACTAGTTTTTGCCGTATCAACAGGTTATTTGAGTTATTTGTGAAAATCTTGGATCTTCTTGTTCAAAAAGCTCGCATTGAAGGTAATCTTGACACAGGCATTGTTGACTTGAAAGCTAATGTCATTAAACTGAAAGGGACTCCAAAGGTATGTATTTCCGTCCTAAACTTCTTGCTGCCACTTATTTTCATATGTTAACTGTATAAAATATTTAAGACTGAAGATAACTCTTCTTCGATGCAGAATGTCTATGTTGATCAAATGAGCGGGGCTTCAACTGTTCTGTACACATTCATCTTGGATCGTGGGGTTTCATGGGAGGTGTATATGCTTTCTCAGATGTCGTAACTAAATTTTCCTTTACTCTAACAAACATAGTTTGCTGATATCATTTATGCATCAGTTGGCAAATACCATGCTGAATGAGAAGCAGAACGCTGGATTTGGTTCATCCAGTGATGGCTTCTACAAGTCCAAGAGGGAGTGGTTGGGAAAACGTCATGTTATTTTAGCATTTGAAAGGTATCGTTTCTGGTTTTAATCATGCTAGTTATTTAACTATTCGATTTCAATTAATGAAATTTTATTTTGTCCCGCATTTATATAATCTCTTTCTCATTGACTATTAATTGCCCAACAATTAGTCGCATGTAACATCACATGTTTTATATGATTGATTAGTCTCTCAATTTATGAATCTGTAGACATTGAGGGGATGCAGTCCCCTGTCAAATGCATAGAAAGATTTCTGGTTTCATTTACTGATATCATTCTGTTTGATCTTTCTGTTCCAGTTCTGCTCCGGCTATGTATAAGATAGTTCGTCCCACTACCGGTGAATCACCTCGGTATGTATTTCAGTTACTTGGTCTTCTTTCAGTTTAACTTTCATGTTTACCCATTTTCCTCTGCCATTGTAGGGATATGCATCTGGCAGAATTAAATAGAAAATATTCAAAAGTTTCATCTTTAGAGGCGGCCAAAATTGGTTGGGAGGACGACTATGAAGCTTCATCTAAACGGGTATATATACCTTACGTTATTTCTCGTAATTGTAACTGATAAGAACAGAGTATATATCACAGTATCTCCATCATTCCCAAATGTTTACCGATATCACACTTCCCCATCCCCTCAGTGACACCTGTCCCCTTTGCAGATATCTCAATTCTAATAAATTATCCCCTTCTAGCTGGATACCTCTCACCTTCCTTCTCTCAAACTTTTAGGCCTTCATAATGATCACTGGGCCGTCTTCTCCTATAGGAACACCTTGTCACATGTTCATTGTTGTGAACTTGTGGCCTATTGGCACACATGGACTGAACCATGCATTTGTTAGTGCTTGTACCACAAAGTTGTATTCTACCATGACATCCCATCTATAGAATTTTGAAACTCATCTATCAGTGCATGTGCGTTTTATGCTTTGTGTGCACTTCCATTTAGTCGTGGGGCAAGAAATTATGTAGATTTTTTATATTTGCGTCTCGAACATTTTGACTTATTACCTTTGTTGTCAGTGCATGCATGGTCCAAACTGTAAACTCGGTAAATTCTGTTCAGTTGGCTCAAGACTACAGGAAGTAAATGTCTTAGGTGGTGTCATTCTTCCTGTTTGGGGAAAAATACAGATGGCTCTTTCTAAGCAGGTATTTCACCAACTCATAAAATTATTAATTAATTTGTCAATTTTAGATCTGATTATTTGAGTTTTGAATTGGTAATGTTAGCAGTATGAAAATGGTAATAAGATAGCTTTTGTTGTGATATAACGTGATAAAACTAAGTTTTATGTGCTGATTCTGTGGAGCCATTGGTGGATTGTTTAATTATTGGAGCATACCTTGCTTGAAAATTGAAACATAATTATTATTTTATATTGCAAAAGATTTCTAACTGCAAATAAAAACATGTACAGGTCCGACAAATTCATAAGAGGTTACGCATTGTTCGTGTTGAAACTACATCAGATAACAGACAAATAGTTGGGCTTCTTGTACCTAATGCAGCAGTTGATACTGTGCTTGAAGGTTTCTTTCTTTCTCCCTCCGAACCTACCACCTTTTCTTAAAAGCAAGCCTGCACATTGACTTGCTTTCATAGAAGAAAATTGAAATATTTCCTTCCCATTACAATTGATATTCAGATTCTTAAAAAAAAATAACGGTTGTCATGCTTTTCAATTAATAACTTAAGGGCCCGTTTGGTCGTCAGGACATAATAGAGACTGATAGGATATGAGAGTTTGAGAAGGATATGATAAGATAGGGACATTGCTCAACATATACAAATTAAAATCATTAAGTACTGATTTACCTTTAGGTGTGAATTGTTAAGGTTATACTAGAATAGTTTTTTTTTTTGGCAATCTTACTAGAATAGTTGATTATGAAAAATCAGTCATTTTGACAGAACAATCCTCATAAGGGGGATAATGTTTCTTTTTCCTTTTATATTTATATTTTCCAACATTAAAGCTCATGCCCAAACAAAGAGGATTGGCTTTTGTTTCATTAGAAGGCTTTCAACATTAAAAACATCATATTCTTTTTTCTTCGTAATTATTCTTAGTTAGAAATATATCATAGACTTCTGTTTGAATATTGGTCAAATTATTTTTTCCAAGGTTCATGCGTTGCGTATCCTTATATATTTTCTTTTGACATCATCTGTAGGTTTACATTGGCCTATAGAACTGGATGATTGACCCGAGACACCAGACGTCTCTTTTTTGAAGATCACTAGCATTTTTTGTTTTAGGTAAATGCTTAAGCTTGTTGCTGAATTTTGCAGAATGGAAAGCCTATATCGTCATTGAGATGCAACACAGTTGTTCAATCTCCAGTTCAATCTTTTGATTACATCATCCAGTTGTGTATAATTCAAAATTGTATATTGGGTGATCAATTACATAGGGAAATACTATTGATGGCTTCACTTTTGCATATGATATATGAACACGATTGTGTCATACGCCACACATTATTTCTTGTGCAACATTGATTGTGAGAAACTCATAAAAGTACTACTATCAAACATAAGTTGTATCACTATCAAATCAGCATACAGAAGGAGCATCGAAATTGTCATCACCACAAGAGTCCTATTTTTTTAGTGTTACCATGCTATTAAAGTTTCTTTTCGGCCTTTAGGATAAGTTATCGATTTGGAACAGCATCACCGGGGATTTGATTTGTAACAGATCGGGACCATCTGATTTCAAATGGACAGTTGATATCGTTCTGACATTTTTAATGATGTGTGATTTGTACCGTCTGGTTCAAAATCAATGGTTGTAATCTTTAATGTGTGATTTGTACAGCTGCAGGTAATCCAAATCCCACAACCAGCCCTTTAAGTGTTCAAGTCTCAAGACAAACTTAATGAAGTTTCTTAACTTTAGGACTAGCATCTTCCCCGAAGATATCATCTTTTCGGTTTTTTTTTTTTTTGCTTTAGCATGTCAACAAGAGTTGAAAGAGGCAAAAATACCTATTCTTCACATAGGTGTTCCACAAAATCACTATATATAGCCTCCACCATTTTTTGTTTGCATGTTAAATGTTATTGCAGTGTTCCTTAGAGATTTTAAATAATTTTTAATTAGTTTTTAACTCAAGATTTAATGGATAAAAAAAAAAACACAGTATATCAAATAAAAGATTGATCTAATTTATGTATTTAATAAAAGAAGATTGATTTCTTTGATTCACAAACAAAATCATTAAACAAATAAATAAATCTAAGCCAAAAAAGAAATACATAAGTCAAAATGTAAAACTTGCCTCTAACTCTAGATTATTTGATTGACCTGAGTTTTCTTGATTGGAGATAGATTGAAATTCTAAAACATAAACATTTTTATATGAAGTGGAAATCCCGTAAAATTAAACTCACGTAATGGTGAGATCCCAGGTTCAAACCAGAGTCATGACGTTCGGCCTAACAATTTTGACATATTTTGCCAGTTGAGCTAGGATTTATGGGACAAACATAAACATTTTTTCTTAATACTACTTCTGGTCCGTTTTATAAGAAACAATTAACTTTTTAGGTTCATTGAATAATTGTTGTTTCTGGTCTATAATATACATTAGATACATAAAATATGCAATGAACTTAAAAATCTATATTTTTATTCATATTAGTAAGAGGACTATTTTTCTAATTACTACATAAATGTGATCTATTTTATTTTTATAATTAATATTGTAATTAATATTTCTACTCATATATTAATACGAAAACTTTTTTTTTTTTAATTTCTATGTGGCGTATATTTAAACTCATACATCAATACGAGAGCCTATTTTTTATTGTAATTTCTACGGGAACATATATTTCTACAAATGCATTAATACATATGACTTTTATTTTATTTTATATAATTTCTAATTAGATCTATATTTCACTCATATATTAATATGAAGCCCAATTTATTTTATAATTTTTACGGAATCTATATTTTTAGCCATATATTAATAGGGAGATTATTTTTTTTATTTCAATGGGAACCTATGTTTCCTGCTTAAGTATTAATACCGGAATCAATTTTTTTGTTATTTATATTGCAGTTTATATTTCTACTCATATATATTAATACACTGACATTTTTTTTGTAATTCATATCTACCTCAAAGCTTTTTTACGAAACCTCAAACTCTTCCAGATATCCCATAGAGAACAATAGAAACAACAACTATGATATATTTTTAAATTTGATAAAAAAAAAATACAAACCATTGGAATATTTCTTAAGAAAATCCATGACACTATACATAACTTTTATAGTTAACTTTTATCACGTAATGTTATTTTAATTATCAAATTATATAAAATAGTGAATATTTACGTAGGTGTTATTAATTATTTTTCATTAGCAATTAAAATTTTAAATTTAAAGTAAAATATATTAAAATATATTATTTATAAGTCAATAAATTTACAAGCGTATTTATACCCATGCTTGGCACAGGTCTGGATACTAGTTAAAAGTTTTATTTACTCAACGGAAAAAGAAAAAAAAAAAGTTTTATGAAACAATTTTTCCTTTCTCTTTAAAAAAAAAATTCCTTTCTCAGGAATAGTCCACAAGCATTTTGAAATTGTATTATGGAAGTAAAAAGGACAGTAACAAGGTCAATTCAAACAATATTGGTATGAAATATACAATGTGAAAAATATGACTGAATAGGACTTATAAAGGATATGAATTGGAAGTGAAGAGGAGATGTGAAAATATACTTGCCGTTGATGCTAAAGATTCAATTTTGGCATCATTTTTGTTCTAAATAAAAGTGAGGAGACCCAAGAGTGCGCGCGCGCACACACAAAATTAATTCAGTGAAAAAATTTGGCCAGTGTGATACCAAACACAAACTAAATGCTACAAGTACTTAGGTGCAAAAACAGAAAAATTGGATCATTATATATTTCTTAGCTCTGAACTATGAGATCAATGCTAGTAGTAGAATACTAGTTCGGTACAGGAGCAGTTACAATTACAGAGTTTTTACTACTACGGATAAATCCTTCGAAACTGAATTCTACATAACTAGCAAGTTAACAATAACATCCAACATGCACACTATCTAATAATTAACCCTCGTAAGCAAATCTTTCTGGCATGTTACATAAAGCTTGTATTGTATTGCTAACAACAGCAAGAAGCTGCAAATATTCATCAGCACCATCAACTAGACACTGCAATACCACAAGCAATAAGTAAAAAATTTATCCAATCCAACTTTTGAATCTGCTACAAGCTACTCCCTCCGGCCACAAATATAAGCAAAAGCATACTCTTTAGATTCAATGAATAACAGGTGTATCTGGTCGGTATTATTGTCCAGATACATCAATTATTCAATGAATCTAAAAAGTGCAATTTTACTTATAATTGTGGCCGGAGGGGGTAAGAGATTTCCAAGAAAACAATACGGTGTTGAGGGTCATAAGTAACCTTATCTGCTTCACCCAGCTTCTTGGATATTCTTGCCTTCTGTTCATCTGATATGTCATTTTCTTCAACAATAGCCTCAAACAACTGAAGGGGAAAAGCCTCAGTGACTTTGTAAAAGACTTAATAGGGAAAGCATAGTTATCAACAAAAAAAAATAAAAATTCCCAGAGAAATTGGCAAAACAAGACCTGAGTTAGCATCTGAGAGACTGGATAACCCTCTGCAATGAAATTGTTGACTTCCTTATTGGCTAAATCAAAATTACCACTTTTGCAAGCTTTGAGAAGTCCCTCAACAACCTCTGCTGGAATAATCTGGTTTCAAGATTTTAGAAAGTCATGACAAACATCAAGGGAAAAAATTGAAAAATATGTGGTTTTGTAACACAACCAATAGCACTAAAAGTCAGTTAAATGTGCAAGAGGATGGTAAACAGCACCGCATAGGAAGCATAAGGTAATAGACAACATCCAACATTTCATAAAATGGCACACATGCTGCAACTTTGTGAACTTATATATCAAGGCAAAACACTATAACGACAACATCCATGTATTTAATATATAGAAAATAAGGAAGGAAATTATTTATAACGACAACAAGGGTACTTATCATTAAGTCTGTGTGTGTGTTGTGCATCATCAGACATGCAAACAGCCCGCAGAAAATGGCAATAAACAACTCAAAATGCAGATCTTTGTTTTCTTTGAAATTGAAACAGAACAAGTCACATGAATTAGTGTGACAACCTACCCCAGACACAGAAATCAGGTCCTTCGAAGAAATGGAAGATCCAAATAAGCGAGCAGCAGACTGCAAAGTTAATACTGCATTAGTGAGAATAATAAATAAAAATTATATATATAGATGCAATGTTCAAAAGCTTAGTCATTATTATTGTTTAAGAAGAAATTAATCAGTACAAACTCTGAAGGTAAGGTGGTAAGTCAAATCAGAAAAACATACAGTCCCTTTATTTTCACAAATGCCAGCAAATTAGTTATTAATGTAAAATGAAAGCAAAATCTACATGGAATCAATTGGATATTTCTTTTACGATATTTTCTAAATTTTATAAAGGAAGAAGCAGGTTGCAAATAAGTGCCCATATTACAGGTCTATTCTACCAAGTGTTAACACAAAAATATGATTATTAAGGTAGAAACAGCAAAAGTCCCATATCGGCTGGGTGAGATGAGAACCAGTTAACCAACTCCCTTGTTATGCATAGGCAACCCTGTTATTAAACCAATATGTATGAACTCTCTAATTCACTGTCTTTCAATTGAATTTAATTTTCAAGACAGCATTAGAAAAGAACAAAAATTGAAAGCTTGCATTCCTACAGTTGAACTCTCCCATTTATAACACATATGGACTCTCCACTGCATTATCTCTCCATTTGTTTTAATTATTGAACCAGCATCCGAAAACAAAAAGAATGAGAACATACTAGCTACAATTAAACAAATATAAACACCAGAAAAATATATCTTAGTAACTTACCATAAATAATGGTTTTGTCTATTTCCTAATAAGTAGCACTATTAACACAATTGCTAGTTATTAGTTAGTTTGGCAGAGTTACGTCGAAAGCATAGCCATTTATGATATGCACACATAGATTATTCAAAGTAAAACAAACGACTCATTTATACAGCATAAAAAATAATAGAGGAAAAATAAACTCTACAATATCGTTAATGTAGAAGTAACATAAGAGTCTTAATAGGAAGTAACATAACTTACATGTCTGAAGACATACTGTGTTATTAAGGAAATGCGCTCACCTGCAAGTATGTTATAGCCCGACGAAGATCTCCTTGAGAAATAGTACTTAGGGTTGAAAGACCCTACAGAAGCAAACCGCCAAAGACACATAAAATAGTCCCGCTATGATGCCAACAAAACCTCTACAAACAAAGGATCAAAACCATTAAGAATAACACAATCACTGTCTAAGCTCTAAGGCTACTACCTCAGCATCAAGGTGGATTCCTTCTTCATTGCAGATGTATAATATTCGGTTGCTCATGATTTCTTCTGTCAGCGGCTTAAACCTGAATTTTGCACACCTTGAAGCAAGTGGTTCTATAATCCTACAAAAAATGACAACCTCGTATAAAACCAACATGTCCCCTATCCTCAAAAAAGCACGGACAAGAACAGTAGAAAAAAAAAAGATTATACAATGTATAGTTTTAGGTTTGTAACCTTTTCACCGATATGTGAAAAACAAGTATGTAATAATCAAACTAGTACAAACATTTAATTTATTTAAACAATGATAAAGAAGTATGTCAATAAGAATTTGACCATATACCCTATGAAAGCATCGGACAAAAACCAAAGTTGATGAAAATCATGTTTATCACGGTGGCTACAATTATATATCATTGACTACTTAAAGTTGTCAAATTAAAAAAAACCAAAGAAAGAAGTCAGTAAATGGTTTCATAGAAGATAATGTACCTGCTAATGTAGTTGCATATAAAAAAGAACCGAGTAACTTTAGAGTGAGTTTCCATTGTACGCCTGAGTGCATTCTGTATCCAAATTGTAGGTGTCAAGAAATCATATCACTTTATTAATCAAATAAGCAAAGTTAGGAGGGATGAAAAATAGAACAAACATGCCTGAGCATCTTCTGTCATTGAATCTGCTTCATCTAGAACAATTATCTTATAAGGTGGACAAGGATAGCCACTGAAACATCAAAGTTACACACAAATCATATAGGCAGAGAAGGAAGAAAAAGCAAAATTCTCAATAGAAAATTGGATTTGACATACTTCATGCGCTGATTGGTATTAACAGCCACAGCTGCAAACTCTTTGATCTTAGTCCGAACAACATTAATACCACGATCATCACTAGCATTTAGTTCCAAAACCCTAGATTGATAGAGCTCAGGCCTATAATAATATAGTTGTTACGGATTATCAGCAATAGTATAGGTAAGCGAAATTGGAATAGAAGAATAAAAAATTGAAATGTTGATAAAATAGAATTTCAAAATTAGAAAATAAAAAATACAAGCTATATGCTAAATATGAAAATAGAAAGATACCCACCCGAAAAGCTGATGAGCGATAGCGAGGGCAGTAGTGGTTTTTCCGGTGCCAGGAGGACCATAAAAGAGCATGTGAGGGCACTGTGAACCAAAAACGAAGCGAACTAATGAGTATATTGAGCAATGAATTGAAGAAAAAGAAAAGGGTGAATTAATTACGCTTCCGGTTTCGAGGGTGTTGGTGAGAACTCGAACTACTTCTTCTTGGTGAGCAACGTCTTTGACTTGCCTTGGCCGGCTGATACAAAATTGGGGAATTCATGGTAAGAAATTAGTGAGACGAGAAATTGAAATTGAAATTGAATTAACGATAATAGAGTGATTTGTTAGTTACTATTTCTCGACCCATGGTTGAGTACTCTGGATGATTGGCGCCATCCTGTCTTGATTCTACTCTTCACACTCTCAAACTGATACAAACATGACACAATTCATTGAAATTTTTGTCTTACTGAACAAAGATTAATGGTAGTTATTGTCATCATTAACAAATTTATCACATGCTTATATGAATTCATCAATGGAAGAATTTGCAAAAAAATCGTATTAAATTTCATAATTTTCAGAAACCACAATGTGTTTTTAATCACCAAATCTCATGCATTATCTTACTCCCAACAACAAGCAAAGCTTAACCAGTAAGTTCACTATGAAGTACAAACATAGACACCGACACGACAACACAGATAATAATTTGAGAAAAGGACTTAATTCAATGTAATCATGTGTCAGTGTCAGACACCGACGATTGTCCGACATTGAGACACACCTAATTAGAGTGCATTCCAGCATAAAAATAACGAAGAAACAAGTTCATCACATAACATATTCCAACAAGTTCATCACATAACATATTTACATCATTATATACATAACAAATTTTACCCTTCACACTTCTTAAGGTAATCATTCACTAATTCTTAAACTTCATATACTAATTTGAAAGTTCAATGATACACTAACGACTAATCCAATTTGAACAAAAATATAATGGGAACAAATCAAACCACCAAGGTAAAAATTAAACAATGCATAACAATCACTGAAAAAAAAAAAGTATAATAAAGCAACTATTAAAAAAAAACCTTTTTTTTCAATAGGGTTCCCTAAAATCCTAACAAAATGATCGATTCAACTCTAATTACACAAAAGAAAAAATTACAGAAAGAAACTAAAAACGAGAACTTTGATTAGAATGAAGATTGATTGAGGATGAAAAATCGTATAGAGCATGAAATCGTAAAAGGGTGACGGAATCTTACCTCACCTGAAGAAGAAGATGCAAATGCAAAACCCGGCTAGTGTGAGTGCTTGCTCTGTTTCGCGCTGCAAAGAAAGCATATGTAAACCCTAGGTCGTGTTTCAGGGTGTCATTTTCAATTTGTAATATAATTTTAATTTTAATTGAATTTTTTAATAACCTTCTAATCTCTACTAGACTACTCTCTATCTTTATTTTATGTATACTAGCGGGCCCGTTTCTATGATCCGCGTTTTCTATTATGCTAAAGTATATAAATGTAAATAGTGGTTTATTGTAAATTTGATTTTTATTTAAATTAATTTGTGTATTTTTAGTTTTTCTCAAAATAAAAATTGTAATTTACGTGCATTGGTCCACACCATAGTTAAAGTAACACCTTGAAAAAAAAAAAAAAAGTAACACCTTGAAAAAGTTGTCAACCCTCTTTGTCATGATAATAAAAACTTCAAACGACAATATACAATCCCAAAAACACATATCCTTTTTATATATTGTTTTGATATAGATATGAGGAAAGTTAGTTACTACCTTCTAAATTGCAAAAGTCAGTGTAAGTTATTTGAGGAAAGTTAGTTACTATAATATAATATTATATTATTTTTTAGTAAGTAACAGTTTTTAAAGGATAAAATTGGAATAATAAAAAAGTCATCCCAAAAACACATATCATTTTTATATATTGTTATAGATTAGGATATTCTCACGGAGCTTTCTCGTACATTCTCAATAGTAATTGCTTATGTAGCATTCAATTAGAGCTTCTCTTGCTTATGTGTCATTCAGAGTTTTGAGCTCAAGGTTTGTTGTTCGAATCTCACTAGTAACAATAATTGAATTTTCATTGTAGAGAGATAAGGTGACAGCTGTGGATTATACTATTTTTGTGTAGTGGAATTGATTTCTTTCCAAGGAAGGTAATTCCACTACCTAGCACGATTTGAATATTGTTCAACCATTTTGAGTAATAATAGTACAATAGTACAATTCTTCCAAACGCTCCCTTTATAGATAAGGTTAACGTTGTAATCCATGGAATATTCCTTTAACGAGGACGATAGAGTCCCTTTTATGATTATTCTCCAATCATATGATCTTGTCTGTCAGTTCTTGGAAGATGTACATTCCTTTTGTTTCAGTAGCTTCTGATGTCCTAGCTTCAGAAGGTCTTCTGCTTCTGAAGGTCTTCAGGTTCAGAAGGCTACTTTGAACTTGAAACATGATGAGCTTCTGAAGATCTTCTGATGCTTCTCAGAGCTTCTTAGCTTGCCTTCTCTGCTAAATTTATTATAGTGTTTGATGACATGAATTTCTACGTCATTTTTAGTATTATTATTAGTAGTAAAATGACCAAGACAGGCCCAAATACGAAGGAAAACCTACAAAAGCAAGAAAAAGCATCAAGACAGAGTCCAAGATGCAAAAAGACAAGAAAAAGCCCAAAAAGTGAAGAAATACAGCATTCCATCGCAGCATGATGTGTGCTATCGTGCCACGATGAAAGCTCCTTGCGTGCCAAGCAATCAGAAGAAATAAATCTGAAGAAAATCTTCCATCGCAGTACGATGCATCACAACGCAGTACGATGGAGTAACTTGGCGCCCAAGCTGATGAAATGCACAGGATCAGTTATAATTCTGAACTAGATCTTCACATCGTAGTACGATGGCTTTATCGTGCTGTGATGCCTTGCTGAGGCCCATTACGAAAACTATAAATAGAGCCTCCCATTCATTGTTTTATTCATTCAGAAATAGTAGAACACTCTCTACTATAAGGAGAGGTTCAGAGGAGCTCTATTGGGCATAGTTTTCTCCCCTTACGGGAAAACTAACTCAACAAGGTATGATTTCTTTAGGCTTTTGTATTTAGGTTATAATTTCTTGTAATTTAAATATGTAGTCTTTATTATTTATGCCTTAGGTTGTAGTGGAGAAGATGAACTCCCCTATGAATATTTGGAGTCTGTGATTGAGTCTAAGTTATAATAAATGATATTTAGTAATTGTGTTTGTTATTTACTTTCGTGCACTTTAATAACGTATTCTCGTAATCTGGCCGGATAAGCGGGAGCGCCCATAGAATTGATATCAGGTTTTGACTCGATATTAGTCCGGAACTCGTAGTAAATAATGCTAGGTGTATAGAGACGGTAACATCCTGAACTAGTCGTGAACAGAGCGGTTAGAGGAGGAATCATGCACTAGGTGTGATCTGAGCACTTAGAAGATGAACAGCCCGATACTAGGACCTAGAGGTTAATTAGTGAAGGTTATAATGCATGTTTATAAACAACTCACTTAGTAATTAAGGTATGTGACACATCGAGGTTAGGCTCTCGTAGGTACCTTAGTTGTTAATGTAGGGAAACTTTAATAGACATAGTGTAATAGTAAGGTATTACTACAACAAGGATAATTCACCGCCAAACATAATCTAAGTAACTATGTTATATACCGGTCATGCTAAATATGAAGAAGGGAGGGAATCCAACCACCATACCTAGCCTCTATATTTCTTGAATCTATTATTTATACATTCCGCATTTATATTTCTGCAAAGCATTACGCTATTTTTATAAAAACCTTTTCAAAAACCAAAGCGAATGCAAACTATCACAAGCTTAAAAAACGCTAGTAAAGCTGCGGCACGATCCCTGTGGATACGAACTCATTCTAGACACCTAGAGTGTGAATTATTACTCGACGACAGACTAGTGCACTTGCCAGACCGTAGTCAAGTTTTTGGCGCCGTTGCCGGGGATTATGTTTACAAAGCCTTACTAGATTTATTTAAGTTTGTCAAAAAAATTTCAAAAATACAAAAAAATAAAAAAATCTTGTTGATGATTGTGAATTTTGATCTGTGAAAGTTCTGGCTAAGGATAAGTCTTGGTATTTAAGCGATCCGTTGTGATCCACCTCACTTACCTGAGAATTTTCATAGTGACAAAGACACATGAGACAAACCAAAAATAGTTCCACAGAAAAATATTTATTCAGTGCTACTGACTACTGAGGTATTTGTTTAAAGTGCATGCAGACAGGTACTCAAGAGCTAAGGATTACAAAGGTTGGCAACAGCAAAAATCAAAGACAACGTTCTCGCAGGAAAACTCTCAAAGTGATGAGAGATGGAGCAAACTGGAAAAGAGAAAGCTGCAAACAAAACGTCAATGGTCAGGAGGATCATTTAACTAATGCTTCTACAGGAAGTAAAAGGGTTGTTTACAGAAATGGTTCGGAAAGACCGGAACCATTAGCAAAGGTGCCAAGAAAGGAGAGAAAGGCCGTCAAGGAATAATTCAATCAAGAGAATCAAGCTGTAAAATCACCTCTAAGAACAATTTCTTCCGCAAGAAGAAAAGCGCAAAAGAGAAAGACATGCACGAATATAAGTTTGGGGTGAGATTACTGTGTTTTATGAAACTGCACCGGTAAATAAGTCGCCAACCGGATAGTTGAAAATATGGTAAAACAGACCTGGTCCTACCAAGATTGTAACCAAAGAAGAATGACCAGTGCTTCAAGCAGGAACAAAGAAGCACAACAGAGAGACATGCGAACCTATCCTCTGTAATGGGGGAAATGCCTCAAGCTAATAAGAGGCTAAACAAGCGCTGCTTGGGAGGCAACCCAAGGTATAATTTATTGCTTTATTTTAATTTCTGCACTTTTTATTTAATTTTTAGAAAAATAAAAGTACCACATTTTCAGAGAAAGACCTAGAAAAATAATTTTTGAGAAAAGAATTGAAAAATCAAATTTTTACAAAAATCAGGCAGTCCATCGCAGCACGATGCACCCCATCGTGTTACGATGAACAACGTTCAAATTTTCAAAACAAACGGACATCCATCGCAGTACGATGTATCGTATCGTGCTGCGATGTGAACGGCCAATTTTTCAAATCCAACAGCAAACCATCGCAGTACGATACGATGCATCATGCTGCGATGAGTGGACGTTGCCTATAAATAAAGCACGAATTTTTCATTTTTCACATCAAAATTTTACGCCGTTACTCTTCTCAAATTTACCCAGAGACTTCTCATCATCATCACTCCTTAGAAACCTCCGAAACTCTTATTCTTCTTCTTCTACACTTTCTCAACCTTCCACAACCAAATTTCCCAACAAAAATCCAAACTTTTTCATAAAAATCAAACCTTTACACTTCCATGGCACCAAAACGATCCAGAGTTTCAGGTTCCACTTCACAGGCTGCCCCTCCTCGCTTCTTGAGCAGTGCTTGCAAGAGGCAGCACAGTATTACCCAGGAGAAGGGGTTGGTTCAGGAGGTAGGAATTGAGATTCCTGCTTTCGACCCGTGGCCACAAGTAGGGGAGATTCTTACAGGTTACAGATGGGCCCCCTTCAACAACATGTTGGGGGAGTGCAACAAATCCGTGGTGGAGGAGTTCTATGCCAATGCTTTCGCATTTGGCCCAGGAGATTACAGGTCTTATGTCCGGGGGATTCATGTCAGCTTTGCCCCGGACCACATTGATTCGACTTTTGGATTCCGTCCTGAGGAGCAGTGTGGGGTCCAGATGAGGCGTGCTTCTTGGAGACAGGGAGCTGTTACCGACGCCGAGTACGACCAGATCCGAGAAGCCCTGGCGATGCCAGGCAAGGACTGGCGCTACTCGAGACAGTGGGCGCGCCAGAGACTACAAGGTACGGAGATGTTGCCTCTGGCAAAGTTGTGGGCCAAGTGGTGGATCCACAACTTTGAGGCATGCTCCAACGAGACAAAGATCATCACTTCCAGGTGCTTGGCTATCTTCAGCATCCTGATGGGGGAGCCCATCCAGGTTGGCCAGGTGATTGCGCAGAGTATCAAGTGCATGATCACCTCTTCAGACGCCACCATTGGCCACCCCTTCGTCATCTCTCACCTCTGTACCTTAGCTGGGGTACCAGAGGAGGACGATAATGAGATCATTGGGCCAGCGATTCCACTCGGCGCGAGGTTCCTTTCCCGAGCCCAGCGGGATCTTGAGAGAGCATTAGCCCAGCAGCCACAGCAGCCACCACAGCAGCAGCAACAGGTACACCAGCTGCCACCCCAGCAGCACCAGTTCTCAGATTATGAGCTGGGGATGGCGGCCACACAGTATGATATCCATGTCAGGATGGATTGGGGATTACCCCGGTACTCCCAGCACTTGATGGATGCTGTTCAGGGTTACAGAGCTCAGCATCCTCTGCCTTCCTACCGCCAGCAGTATCCGGAGCAGCCAGATTTGACAGGGCACTTCAACAGGCAGAACCAGAACTTGCAGCAGCATCAACAGCAAGTTCAGGACAGATGGGATCTGGCAGTTGCTAAGGAGTTGGCAGCTAAGATTGAGGAGGAGATGGACAGTGAGGATGAGGGCGGACAGTAGATCCGCATTATATTTTTAGTCTTTCTATTATTTATGTACTTTTGTTTTATGTACTTTTTATTTTTATTAACTATTGTACTTTGAATTCCTGTTTAATCATTTCATCTATTTAACCCTTATTCAAACTTACAAAAAATTAAATAACTGTTTGCTGTTTATTATCTAGTGCATGATACACTGTTATAGGTAAGATTGCGGCGAAGTAAGTTATAAATTCTGATGAGCCGAATTTCACGCCTTCACACATAAACCAAAGGTGATTGCTCCGAAGTGCGAAGTTCGGGAGACAGAGAGACGAGTGATGAAGCTGGTGTCTGTGGGACAAGTGTTCAACTTTCAGATACCTAAGCCATGTGAGGATTTGAGCCAAATATTTCCAAACGGTATTACCACTTTCTTTCGAATTACTATGAGAGTACCGTGCACTTGTTTATTTTCTAGAACTTGCTTTAATTCTCTGCTGACTAGTTGATTTGATATTATATGCATTGAGGCAATTGTTTGTTATAACCCAGAGCCTTTTCAAGCCCCCCTTTATATATTATTATCCTTTGCTAGCCAAATTTGAGCCGTAAAAAAAAATTATCCCTTTTGTTTCGGTGACAAACCACGATACAAGCCTATAGACCAGAAAAACAATGATTTACCCTCTTTGGAGTTAGGTAATAGTTCTCAAAGTCTTGGCAACAAAATAAGTTTGGGGTTGCTCATGGAACTAGCAACGTCTAAGTTTGGGGTGGGTATACGAGAAACTATCACCACAAAAGAAATAAAAATAACTGAAAAAGAGACGGGAAAACATAAAAAAATTCCCTAAAAAAAAATAGTCTCTTAAAAAAAAATGAATGAAAAAGAAAAAAAGCCAAAAGGCAAAAGAAAGAGCCAAAGGGCAAAAATAGTGATAGAAAAGAACCATACAAAGACACATCCGGTTCTTATTTTCCGATACCAACACAAAAAGGCACCCTAAGGAACAAAGGTTGCGTACACAAAAAGGAACAACAAAGTAGAACTTAACTCCAATGTTTAGCCTACTACTCCCAAAAACGTCCTACCTTGACCTAAGCCACGTTATAACCCTGAAAAGACCTCCAATAATGCATGTATATTAAATTTTGATTAGTTGCTTAGAATTCTTGCAAGCCTATGGTAAAATGGCAGGTTGTACGATGATTGAGAGTTAACCCTTTCAATTATGAGCGAAAAACACAAATGTGAGAGAGAGAAAAAGTTGAACATGGACTCTTGCAGACATTTGTCCGATTTGCTACCATTGACGTCTCCTGAGCCTAGCAGGACTGAGCATGATCGCTGCGGTAAGAAATCAGCGGTACCATTGCTGAAATATTAAGCAAGGTTGTGAAATTCCTATCATCTTATTTATCTCTTATTTCTCTAACGATCTTGATTGACAGCATGTTACTTGAGAACAAGCAACAATTTAAGTTTGGGGTTGTGATGACAGGAATTTCTACGTCATTTTTAGTATTATTATTAGTAGTAAAATGACCAAGACAGGCCCAAATACGAAGGAAAACCTACAAAAGCAAGAAAAAGCATCAAGACAAAGTCCAAGATGCAAAAAGACAAGAAAAAGTCCAAAAAGTGAAGAAATACAGCATTCCATCGCAGCACGATGTGTGCTATCGTGCCACGATGAAAGCTCCTTGCGCGCCAAGCAATCAGAAGAAATAAATCTGAAGAAAATCTTCCATCGCAGTACGATGCATCACAACATAGTACGATGGAGTAACTTGGCGCCCAAGCTGATGAAATGCACAGGATCAGTTATAATTCTGAACTAAATCTTCACATCGCAGTACGATGGCTTTATCGTGCTGCGATGCCTTGCTGAGGCCCATTACGAAAATTATAAATAGAGCCTCCCATTCATTATTTTATTCATTCAGAAATAGTAGAACACTCTCTACTATAAGGAGAGGTTCAGAGGAGCTCTATTGGGCATAGTTTTCTCCCCTTACGGGAAAACTAACTCAGCAAGGTATGATTTCTTTAGGCTTTTGTATTTAGGTTATAATTTCTTGTAATTTAAATATGTAGTCTTTATTATTTATGCCTTAGGTTGTGGTGGAGAAGATGAACTCCCCTATGAATATTTGGAGTCTGTGATTGAGTCTAAGTTATAATAAATGATATTTAGTAATTGTGTTTGTTATTTACTTTCGTGCACTTTAATAACGTATTCTCGTAATCTGGCCGGATAAGCGGGAGCGCCCATAGAATTGATATCAGGTTTTGACTCGATATTAGTCCGGAACTCGTAGTAAATAATGCTAGGTGTATAGAGACGGTAACATCCTGAACTAGTCGTGAACAGAGCGGTTAGAGGAGGAATCATGCACTAGGTGTGATCTGAGCACTTAGAAGATGAACAGCCCGATACTAGGACCTAGAGGTTAATTAGTGAAGGTTATAATGCATGTTTATAAACAACTCACTTAGTAATTAAGGTATGTGACACATCGAGGTTAGGCTCTCGTAGGTACCTTAGTTGTTAATGTAGGGAAACTTTAATAGACATAGTGTAATAGTAAGGTATTACTACAACAAGGATAATTCACCGCCGAACATAATCTAAGTAACTATGTTATATACCGGTCATGCCAAATATGAAGAAGGGAGGGAATCCAACCACCATACCTAGCCTCTATATTTCTTGAATCTATTATTTATACATTCCGCATTTATATTTCTGCAAAGCATTACGCTATTTTTATAAAAACCTTTTCAAAAACCAAAGCGAATGCAAACTATCACAAGCTTAAATAACGCTAGTAAAGCTGCGACACGATCCCTGTGGATACGAACTCATTCTAGACACCTAGAGTGTGAATTATTACTCGGCGACAGACTTGTGCACTTGCCAGACCGTAGTCAGTGTTCTTCTGAAATATTAACTTATAATTTTGCACACTAGAATAAATATTAGTAACACCAATTGTAATTTTAATACTTTGTTATCATCAAAATTCATTTCCACTAGAAAAGCATTGTTAGACCCAGTTTGTTCCAACAACTTGAGTTGATGCATGATCTGGTCTTGATCTAATTCCTTTTTTCTTCTGAGATGACATTTTCTATGTTGTATGTTGAACTTCTTCTTTCAGAGTCTGCAGGCTAGCACTAGTGACAGTAATCAGAACTTCACTCATTCAGAGTCTTCACTAAGTCCAGAGTCTCCCTTTTTCAGAGTGTAAGACCCAAGATTCCACTGTACAGTTTTTCTAAGGAACTCTAGTAATGGCTACGAGTTTTAGGGTTTTTAGTGAAGCGGTTTTGTGAGTATCGTCGCATTAATGGAATTTTTGCTGAAAAGGAGCCTGTTGTGTGCTCGTGCGCTGGAAAGGCACAGACTTTCGGGTCGTGATCCTCTTTTAAGTATGAGGAGATTTCTGTGAAGTCAGAATGACGAGTTTTGGATTATTCTTGTTTTTGGAAAAACGAGTAGGATTTTACCCGCTGATGGAAAATTTTACTGCGTCTGTTTTAAGTGAGGTTTCAGATGGGAGTTTTATATATCTGCGTGAGTTGGGATATATTCTGAGATTAATTTTCCATGGTGTGGAAGAAAATTACAGTCGCGGAAAAAGATTCGGCGATAAGTTTTGGAATGGAAAAACGATAGACGTTCTTTCTGTAGGTTTTCTGTTTTTGCGAGTTTCGTTCGTCGCGATGCGCGAGAACTGAGCGTGCGTTTCGTTGTATGAGGTTATGGGAAATATCTTGTGAGGATAGACTTGGATTGATCCAATGGCTAGATTTGAATACTTAGACTTGGATTGTAATTATTCAGGAATACACTTTGCTTGTCGAAGCACCTTGTGGTAATGAGTTCTTTTGTATATTTGAATGCCGACTCATTGAAAAATATTCTATGCGCACTCTGAGTGTTAGTTGAAAAGAAAAAAAAATATTGACTTTTCTGGCCCTGGAAAAACGGGCTGTTACAATTGGTATCAGAGCACGGCTTTAAATCTTCAAAGGGAAAGTGTATACTTGAGTCGTTAGTCCAGAGTCGGTTAGAACATAGCTAGAGTTGTGTTAATTCTAGCGGTTGTTTTTGTTGTGTTGTGGGTTATGTGGTTGGTTGTTTTGAGTCTAGCATGAGATACGCTTAGACACTGGATTGTTTCTTACTGAAGTACTATCGGGAGCGATGCTTCAGTGAGTAGAATAGTTGAAACCCCCGAGCATTGGTCGAATTTGGTCGACCAGTGTGTTTGAATTCCTTAGACGGAGTGGTCTGAGAAGGATGGACTTGAGGCGAATAAGAACTACAGTGGATTCTTGGTAGTAATATAATGGATGGGAAGTGGCGTTGGTTGTTGTCGCTCGCAGGTGCTGAGTGTCGACGAGTGGGCGTCGTATTGATAAAGGATTTTAAGTAAGGATCAGATTGGGACGACCTTCTGAAGATGATATTGGATGTCCGTCTGGTGAGTTCAGACGAGACTTGATGAAGTCGTTCAGTTGTCAAGAGGATGCGGCCACTGTGGAATTGTGGACCAGGCAGAGATGTCAGTTGGATTTAAGTACGATGTTTGGATAATCATTTAGGCTATTCGTATTGGAGTTAAAGTGCGTCGCGCGCCAAGGGTCAGCGGACCTAGTGTTGTTGGATGAGGATTATACCAATGGTGGAATACCTTAAGGGTTTAATTTTAGTGTGCGAGATGAATTAGATTCGGAACTAAAATTTGTAAGGATAAATCTCGTGATGATTGAAGGTAGGAGACCAAGTATCACTTTGATATGTGACAATCTATACATAGTTCGGGAGATAGTAAGTATAGATGTCGGTGTGAGATACAACGATAGGAAATCGATTGTTAAATAAAGATGGATGTGGAGAGATATTTAGGTAAAGAACGAGGAGTTCAACCTTTGAAAGTGAGTTGCATATCACTGATAAGTGATAATATAGGTGTTTAAGATGGAAATGTCCAGATAATTGTAGCAGTGTAAGCTAGAATTGTTAACTATTGGCAAGTAAACCATAAGAGGAAGTAAACTGGTTTAGCAGTTTGAGGGTATTAGTCAAGATTGAGTAGAGATCCTGTGTGGATGTGCATATAAGTTAACGATTTTGATCAACCAAAAGGGTTGAAGGACTAAGTAGCAGCTTGAATTTATGATACCATGAGAGTTGAGGTGGGCAAGTTTTGAATAAATTCAAGTTATGGACGAGAATTTTTGGATATTTTCTAAGAATGTCGTGGTTGAGTAGAAAAGGAGTTCGTTAGTAAGAATACTAAGACAATGAAAGTTGACAGTTGGAAGGACTTTTATTGTGTATTAGGATTAAATGGATGGTACGACGAGTTTTTAGAGTTCTTGAAGATTAGATTCAAGAGTTTGATTTGGATATCGAACTTACTAAGGATGAAATCATAGCAAAGTGTTGTGCGTTGGTAGCTGTCTTGATAGGCCAAGCATTAAGATTTGAGATAAGTGTTTCATGGCTTGATGTATGAGTAAGATATGTTGATTTGAAAGTAAATTATAGTGACATGACGACGGTAAGACTAGAGATAGTTATGCATAGAGAAATACTTAATAGGAACTTGATGAATTAATTTATTGGAGCGTTCGATTATGAAGAGTACAATTGATGATCGTTAGTAAAAGTTAGAAGTGAATAAGAAAACGATGAGTGACTAGATGTAAGAGCAAGATTAGCTGGAACTTGAGATCTGGAAATTGATTCCCCGGAGGGAACAAACTTTATAACTTTAGAATAGTCACGATGATGAAGGACCAATCGAATGGAGAAGAGTGTGCTTGATTGGAAACAAGTCGATGTGGAACGAGCGTAATTGGATTGTGTGTGGAAAATTAAAGATGTTGTTTAGAACCAATAAGTTATGTGTCATGGTGGTTTGGGAACCAACTTTAGGTTGTTGTTGAACTGAAAAATTGCAAATTAGTAGATCGATGAGATTAGTCGCAGAGGATGTTAGCCATTGGAAAGCCGTGTTGAGAATGAGTAAGAGAGAAGCACATGAGAATGTGGCTTATGTCAATGGAGGATTGGCGAATGGAAATTCCCTCCCACATAATTTGGAAAATTATGATTGTGCGTGTATATTAAGGATTCGAACGCACCACCTGAATGGATGTCATGGCGGTGCATGTGTTGTATGTAGAAATGAGAAGGATAAGAATTTATCTAATGACAAGTTGATGGAAATCAGTATTGAGTAAGTGTAAGGGATTCGGATGTGTCAACTAGGATGGTTGGACAATAGTAGTGTGAACATATAAGGAACCGATTCTGGGGAATTGGAGTTTTGGATAAAAGGAGTACAAGAGAAATAGATGGTATAGTTTGGCAAGTGTCAAGACTATGAGGAGGGTAATCACCAACTGGAGGTTGAGATTGTTTTATGTAAGTCGTGTTTGGAATGAGATTCGTGGGCGAGCATGCTGTTCCGGCGTATTCATTGAGTCGCGGACTCATGGATATTGGTAAGGTGTGAAGTTCTTCCTAAGAGAAGATAACTTGCTCAGAATGAAATAGTTTTGGTGGTAATTGCCGTGGTGGCACTGTACTACACGGATACTTCAAGAGTGGAAGCATGAGAGCTTATGCGACATGTGTTGAGCGTTGTGTCTTACGACTTTAATCTTGTATTCGTAAGAGATCGAGGGAAACATGTGGGAAAACCTCGAAGGAAGTGTTGGACCATTGTGCCTCGGAGGACCTTGAGCACAAGTGGAATGAAGTATCACTTAAGTTGGGTAAAGAGGGTTTAAACCATCACCATGATTGTCGACTATCTATTGACAAATTGAGGGACTGGCCGTCCTTAATTTATTGTTGATAGTAGACGGAATCGTGTTGACTGGAATTGACTAGTTTTGCTAGCTTTGGTGATGCACAGAGAACTTCAGTGTTTCTTTTTGGAGGGTAGCCAGTAACTGCTTCGCGTGAACCTAGGGAAATTGGCTATGTCGCGGAGGCGAAAGAGGTGACTTTGGAAATTTTTGTTTGTGGGCACGAGGATCTTTGGGAACTAGAGGTTGTGAACCTCTATTGGGAGGTTAATTTTTGAGTGGTGAACTCGTTGAGAGTTGCGGTTGGTGCACGGTTGTGCCAGTGTGTTGGTGAGAGTATCTGTGTGACTTCACCCGGTGTTAGCATCCGCGTGGCTACACCTATCCTGAGGGATTTTGTTGTGTTGGTGATGGTAATAACTAGTTGAGTTGTTACTCTTACCTTTAGTTTCGAGGACGAAACTTCTTTTTGGAGGGTAGTAATGTAAGACCCAAGATTCCACTGTACAGTTTTTCTAAGGAACTCTAGTAATGGCTACGAGTTTTAGGGTTTTTAGTGAAGCGGTTTTGTGAGTATCGTCGCATTAATGGAATTTTTGCTGAAAAGGAGCCTGTTTTGTGCAAAAGCGCTGGAAAGGCACAGACTTTCGGGTCGTGATCCTCTTTTAAGTATGAGGAGATTTCTGTGAAGTCAGAATGACGAGTTTTGGATTATTCTTGTTTTTGGAAAAACGAGTAGGATTTTACCCGCTGATGGAAAATTTTACTGCGTCTGTTTTAAGTGAGGTTTCAGATGGGAGTTTTATATATCTGCGTGAGTTGGGATATATTCTGAGATTAATTTTCCATGGTGTGGAAGAAAATTACAGTCGCGGAAAAAGATTCGGCGATAAGTTTTGGAATGGAAAAACGATAGACGTTCTTTCTGTAGGTTTTCTGTTTTTGCGAGTTTCGTTCGTCGCGATGCGCGAGAACTGAGCGTGCGTTTCGTTGTATGAGGTTATGGGAAATATCTTGTGAGGATAGACTTGGATTGATCCAATGGCTAGATTTGAATACTTAGACTTGGATTGTAATTATTCAGGAATACACTTTGCTTGTCGAAGCACCTTGTGGTAATGAGTTCTTTTGTATATTTGAATGCCGGCTCATTGAAAAATATTCTATGCGCACTCTGAGTGTTAGTTGAAAAGAAAAAAAAAATATTGACTTTTCTGGCCCTGGAAAAACGGGTTGTTACACAAAGTCCAAGTGTTAAGAGTCCAGAATCTACTTTTGCATTCATATTTCTAAGAGTCAGCTTTCCTTAATTATTTTCTACATACTTAACAAACTGTTAGTGCATAAAATTGTTCTCTATTACAGCTTTGTTATCACCAAAACTCCTGAGGTCAAAAGTTGTTGAACCAATCTTGTTCCAACAATCATTTCAAATTCCTAATTTCCAGTACAAATTTCATGTGAGTCCCACAGTCAATGGTTAAAGCAAGGCAACACCACACATTTCTATAACCCTTTTTCTTTGTAAAAGTCAGAATAAACATTACCACAAGCTCTCCTTCCTCTCTCACGCAGGAACAACAACAACACCCACTCATCACTTCAAATTCCTGATTTCCAATTCTCCAACTCCACATGCAATTTGATATTCATACTTCTTAGATCTTAAGTGTACCAGACAAAATACCGGGGTGCCATTCACCTATGCCCAACACGCTCAAGTGGGCCATCCACCTAAGTCAAAGGAGACCCAAAAAGAGTATGTCATAAAACTAACCCACTACTCGCCACTACTTCACTACTCCATCATCACCCCACTACTCCACATAATCTCTCAACTACTCCCTCCATTATCTCCTATGACACTCCTATAAATAAGGCATCACAACCATTATGAGGATATGTTCCTTCTTCTACAAAAGACAGAGAAAAGCTAATATCAGTTCTACACTCTGCATACCCCCTAAAATCCTTGCAGGAACATTTGGCGCCTACCGTGGGGCCCGGTAAAACATTTCCCTGGCCTCAAGTTTTTCCTGTACACACCGCTTTAGGCAGACGGTCTCCGTAGGCGGATGAGACAGAAAGCCAATATGAGAAATCCGAGCGGCAACAATGAGGTCGACGAGCCTATTGGGGAAAATACGAAAGAGAAATCGCCGTCGCCGCTTTCTCGGATAACCATCCATCTAACCGCCCCAACTTTCATGTTTGAGGAATCGATACGATGTCGTAGTCGTTGCTGGTTTGCTATATATATCTTTCACTTCTTTTTAATTACTAAAAGCATTAACATTGTTGTTAACGCCGTCAAAATCATTTTTTAATCATTCAAATAGAGACGGTAGAAACTGGTTTACATCCATTTGTTTCGTCATTTTTAAATGAAATTTGTGCTATATGAACTTAGGATTAAGATTTAATAGAGTCAGTGGTGCACATAATAATGAATTGGAAAATAAATGGAACTTTGTAGAGAGGTGTACACGGCTATAAGTCTTGGTTTGTCTTCGGTGATGATAAAACCACCTTCTTTTTCTTTAATACTCAAGAATTAGCATGTTATATTTTGAAAACTATCAATATTCAACTTGTGGAGTATTTGTAATCCAAAATTCTAATTAGATTCTTATTAATTTGAACTCAATGAATGAGAGTGTATCTGTTAGACCTATTATAGTCAAACAAGACTTAGTCAGTCTTTATTTAGTAGTGTTGTTTCTTAATGTCCTATTTAGTAGGAGATATACTCTTTTCCTCTTGCAACACAGTCACAATCACGACCACACCTTTGAAATAGAATAAATGTGTTTGCTATTTTGTTATTTGGGAATTATGTTACTGAGGCTGGCAAAAGTCCACCCTTTGACACAATTTGATTTTGTTATGTAATTTAATTTACTGATTCCATCTGTTCATAATGAATATCCTATCTTGACCATAATTTGACTCCTAGTACGAAAGGGAGAATTAATTAATATCATGTTCATGGTTAACATACTTTTTGCACACTTTTATGTTTTAGTGAGGACATTGGGTTTATTACTACGATGAAAATGAAATTATAGCACCAAATTAAAAATATGGTCAGGCTCTGGAAGTAGCAGCTAGAGCATAGAATGCAGCAGTTCAATTCAATGTTGCAAGGTCTGATATCATCTCAGTACGAAAATGTGGCACAATTAAAATTAACTCGGGCCTCAAGCTCCGCTTCGCTGACTCGCCGTCATTGTCCAGCGCCGACGTTCGTGTTTGATACAAGGGTTGTGCTTGGAATCAGGTTAAACTTTCCACTTTATTTTATTTGTTAGCACTTTGTGGTTATACTGCCTTATCTCAAGTGTATAGTTCAAAATTGTAGCAACTAGTTATTAAACGTGCTACCTTTTATCAACATTATTACTCCTTATAATTCCCCCACATAAACTATTATTATGATTATAATTAGTTTACAAATAATGTGCTGCCGTATAAAGTGGAATGGTTTAACGTCGTGGGAGCAGAATGGTTTAGTGATAAAACGGTAATATGGTATCAGTATATATGTGAGCAATGAGTCACACACCATATTTGATATATAAAATCTATTTGATCCACTTTTGTAGAAACTATAGTTATAGGTTTTATGATTGCTAGCTCCTTATATCTCAATCATTAACCAAGACTTGTTTGTTGAAACTTACAGTTTTATTAAATTTGTTTATCATACCAATTAGTAATTGATGGACAAGAATCAAAATAATTCTAAGTTGTGGACTATGTACTTTGTTATTCATTTATCATAATAATTTAAGTTTAAAGGTAATATGTTGATGTGGTATATCTAGTAATTATATGCTGCTGGTTTTCTGATGCTTCATCAGAACGATTTTAGTGAACCTATAAAATAGCACTGATACTTACTTATGAGAATAACTAGTTTCTTTATTATAAGCTACAAGTCAGCTTCTTTTGAAACCGCCAAACGCCTCGAAAGCACACCTACGGCGAGGACGACGAGAGTAGCAGCACAAACTTACGAAGAACAAACTCTCTGTGGAACGAACTCTGTTTAGAATTCTCAGGGAAGTACTCTGGAAAAAACTTTTTAACTATTTTATTTCCCTGCAAATCAGTGAACACGCATGCGATATATGACATCTCTTGTGTTGTTTTGTTGCTGTGCAAAATTTTTGAGTGGTGTTCTTATTGAGATTGCGATATTAATGAAAAAAGTTACTACATTACGTTTAATTGGTACACATACAACATGATGATTTATTCTTCTTGTTGACTTTTATCTCTATGGACTTGTAGCAATGGATATTGACGAAGCAGATAGCACACTTTTAGCAATGGAACGAACTCTGTTTAGAAGCCTCAAGCATATGGATGCAGCAGCAACAACAACAATCAACACTTTCAGCATGTAGCAGCAATAACTGCGAGTTGAGTTGGCGGCGAACGGTGACTGGTTTACACCAGGCAAAGTGGATTGAGCGTGGCTCCGATAACGAGAAAAACAAAGGGAGAAGGACCAGTAGATGAAAGCGGTCATAAAGCTGCTATCAGAAGAGAAGTAAATAATTTAACGAGTCAAGCGCGATGTCTTCGCCCATGGCGGTATCAGTCAACAAGAAGCGGTGCAAACCAATTTCGTCCAGGTGTCTTCGATCCTTTATTTTTGTTTGGCAATTGCATCAAACCATCTCTCTATGAAGATTGACCATACCTTTGGTTTTGTTTGAATATCATTCTCCAATATTCATGTTATTTTCTCCTTGACAAATCCTTCGAGAGTATTCTAAATTGTCTCTTGTTATAAGAACACCTGCATTACTTCTCTAGTCATATGAATTTATACAAGTTTTAAGTCTCTAAGGATATTGAACCCTACACAAAGTTCTATGGATAACCTCATAAACGTTCTAAACACTTGCTTCCTGTAACTGACATGTCTTTTACCTCCCATGATTTTAGCAAGAGTACATGCATTATAATTAAGTGGTGAAGTGCAAGCATATGTTTAATCTATTTAAAATATATAGCTAAAGATGGATGTCATGATGTTTGTGTAAACTTAACTGGGTTCACTCATCTATTCTCTCTATTTTAATTTGATTCACTCATGTTTGATTTTCTTTTCAATGACATGGATCTAATTTTGCCGTCTCGGCCGAGCCATTGTCGCCAATCTACTGCCCAACATCATCGTCTCGCCATCATTCAAATTTGTTACTAGGCGACTTCCAATCCCGGTTAAAAGTTGCAATTTTTCAAGCACAATCGTTTTATATATGCTCGCTTATAATAATTTTAATTCTTAAGTAATTTCATTTTCTTATGACATTATCTGTTTCATCCTTACATGTGCAAAATATTTGGAGCGCAACACTCTTTCAAGAGGCGATCATAAAAAACGAGGCGGACAAAGGGAATATATGAAGCATTATCAGATCGTTTGCCAACTTGAACGCACTTAAACCAGGTGTCATCGTTACAAAGTTCATGTGAATTTCCCATGGGTTTATTCATATATGCTTTTCAATTGCAATTTTGTTTTCCCACTTAATTATAAATCAATTTGCGAAGTAAAAATCCTGTTTGCATCTGTGGTGATTAAAATTAGCAATTCAATTGGAATAGGAAACTGCTTGAAACATTGCATAATATAGTCTTGCAGTATTGTCTACTTACCAAAAATATAGGACTGTGCAAATTATAAAATAATCTTTTCATATAGAATCTTGCAGCTCATTCTGTGACTATGAAAATTATAAACACTTGTGGGATATTATAAAACATACAGTATGCTAAATATATAGTTGTGGTTCTATAAAAGCTTCGATCTTCCTCCCGACCTTATGAAAGGAAGTGAAAATATTGTACGGCTCTATGTTTTTTATATTTCCTAACATGTCTTATGGTTTTGTATATGGGCAATGACTCAACTTTCCTCGAGAATAACGAGACCAATTCATAGACAATCTTCGGTGTTACAACTTTGCTTATCATTATTTCAAGCGTGACATTGGAATTGATTACACAAATGAAGACTATATCAAATCATTTGCCCACTTGAATGCTCATAACCAGGTACAAATTGATAAACTCACCGCAAGAACTCCATGTGATAAAGCATCATAAAAAGCTTGTGCCTGTCCTACAACGACGGCCTTGCAAGAGATAAATATAAAACGGCTTTGTTTCGTCCAAACCGCCTTTGCGCGTGAATAAATATAAAACGGCTTTGTTTCGTCCAAACCACCTTTGCGCGTGAATAAATATAAAGCGACTTTGTTCGTCCAAACCGCCTTTGGCCGTGAAAAATTATTAAAGCCACCATGTTAGACTACGACGTTGGTGTGCAAATTATCAAGGCCGCCATGTAAGACTACGGCATTGGCGTGCAAAATTATTAAAGCCATCATGTTAGACTACGACGTTGATGTGCATATCGTCATGGCCACCATGTTAGACTACGGCGTTGGTGTGCAAAATTATTAAAGCCATCATGTTAGACTACGGCGTTGATGTGCATATCGTCATGGCCACCATGTTAGACTACGGCGTTGGTGTGCAAATTATCAAGGCCGCCATGTAAGACTACGACATTGGCGTGCAAAATTATTAAAGCCATCATGCTAGACTGCGACGTTGATGTGCACTTTTTCTTAGCCACCATGTAAGACTACGACGTTGGTGTGCAAAATTATCATCGCCATCATGTGAGCCCAAGAGCATCACCAACGATTCATTCAAGAAATCATCAGGCGAGTCAAAGCGAAACACCCAAATAATCTCGCCAAAGAAGCAAAGAAAAGACAACGCCAATGTACTAAGGCACGTGAGCAAAAAGAAAAAGAAAAAGGTATTTTACTTGGCCACCGCAAAAGTAAGAGATGCAATATTTATACTTCTTATTTAAGTTATTTAAACCATTGACATTTCCTATGAGAATTATGAAGCAATAAGGAAGGCGTTAAATGCTTATAAAGCCAAGTTTGCCCCAACGAACAATGTCTGTCATGACGACGTCATGACCACATTGCCAAGCAATGGCTAACACATTTAAAAACAAGGTTATGTCGTCATCGCCTATTACTTTGTGCAGATTTAGCACGGACCTCTAACTCTTAATATTAAGATTCAGTTTATTCAAATTAAGGTTGCCTCGCCTAGACTTGTCATTATAGCGAAAGTGGTGCTATTCGGCCAAACTTAACTTTATATTAAAAACGCCGTCTCGCCAAATAAAAGTGAATTGTCTCGCCGCCAAGGACGATGTCGCCAGACTCTATTTTTTCAAAATTAAATTTACCAATTGTCCAAACGATATTTGTTTTGAAAAAATTTATAACGACCATGCTGTATTTGTTAATATTATACTATCTTGCTTGTAAAGATTTGATAAATGAAAATGCATAAACTGTGACTATATTCTTAAGCACTTCGTCCTGACAGACCTCGTGCTTGGGGGGCTGTGTACCAGACAAAATATCGGGGTGCCATTCACCTAGGCCCAACACGCTCAAGTGGGCCATCCACCTAAGTCAAAGGAGGCCCAAAAAGAGTATGTCATAAAACTAACCCACTACTCGCCACTACTTCACTACTCCATCATCACCCCACTACTCCACATAATCTCTCAACTACTCCCTCCATTATCTCCTATGATACTCCTATAAATAAGGCATCATAACCATTATGAGGATACGTTCCTTCTTTTACAAAAGACAGAGAAAAGCTAATATCAGTTCTACACTCTGCATACCCCCTAAAATCCTTGCAGGAACATTAAGCTTTCATTTTGGGTCATTTTTATATTCTCTCCATCTCTCGATGAAATGGCACAGTAAAGTCTGAAATCAGACTCAAATTTTCAGAAAATCAGTATTTTACCAAAACTAGCTTTTACGACGCGTAACGGCTAAACACATTGCAAAACAAGGCTATAACGCAAGGAAACAGAAACTAAGTTCTAATATTGGCTATAATATACATAGAATCCCCGACAACGACGCCAATTTGGTATGCTGACAGCACACGGGTCAAAAATGAATTTTAAAAAGGAATGTATTTTAGAAGCAACAATCGAATATCGTATCGAAAGGATTCTCAAACAATAAACAAATATCAGAATCGATGAAAAATAGAAAATTAGGGGAGGTTTCGATTTATGAAAACAGTTAGCAGGGATGATGAATTCAATTAATATAAAAATTGGTTTAGGTTCCAGACATAAAAAAAAAAAAAAAAAAGATTGAATGACTCCTTCTTCACAATCCTCTCTTGAAGAATGAATGAAGCAACTCAACCATGCAGTAGGGAAAGCTTTGGCTCTGACGATCAGGAGGAGAAAGAAAGTCGATTTCTTTTTATTCAACTTTGATTACACAACAATGCAACACAATAGATTGAGGGATTAAACACACCCATAATGAATGTTGTAGAAATTTAGATTTTGGGACCAAATGAATCGATTTTCGGTGGTGACAAAGGAAAAATGAAGATGAGCTTGTTTCTTGGCTTAAGGCTAGTCATGCAAGCTTGGATTTGAAGAAGAATGAATATTTGGGTTTTTGACTCAATAAGAGAGAGAGAGAGAGAGAGAGAGAGAGAGAGAGAGAGAGTGGGGACAACGTGTGATGTGTTAAAGGGGAGAGAATGAAATCTTACTTTGGTTAATGGGTTGAACGAAAAGGAGAAAGATAAAGGATGGAGAAGAATTTGACTTGGTGTTTTCTGATTTTTTGATTTGAAGAGGGATGAAGAAAGATAAAGTTGAAGAAAGATATAGGATGAAGAAGAAGAAAGATAGATTCTGGTTTTTAATTTTCATGTGTTTTAATACTGAAAAATATTAAAACCTTCCCTTGTTTTTAATATTCAGATTTCATTTTTTTAAAAATAATTTCACGTGTACTGCCACGTCATCTAAAATGCATAGTCATAGTCTTACTTGGCCATCCAAGGGATAAATGATAGGATCTTTATAATACAAGGTTTGTTTTAAAAAAAAAAAGTAGGGGTAAATCAAAACTCGCTTATTTTATAGGGTTACCCTATTTTTTAATTAATAATACAGAATTGAAACGTCTCAAATCCCTAATTTCATTTGACTATTTAATTACAACAATGATAGTAAACGATCGTTCCAATTTGAATGAGGTTCCAAAGTTCCATCTCCAATAATTTTTTATTTTTTTTACACGGTTCTCCACTCATTTGTTAAAGTAAAAGAAACCAATGGTGAAAAATCAAAACGTTTCCAAGTATTTCTCATTTCAAAAATAGCAAACTCCATAATTACAACACACAAACGATTGGATTAAGACTCTTGCATGCACCTATATAAGACTTGGTAACATCCCATTGTTTCTCAATCCAAGGGGAAAATCAATAAGTAGAACATTATATTAAATACCATCTACAAATATCAATAAATCAAATAAAAATGGCAAGATCATTTGCTGTCGTTGCTCTCATTGTCTCTACTTTTTGCTTCTCATGTGTCTTGGGTGCTCGTAAGGCACCTAGTGCTGATGAGTTCTCTATTGTTGGCAAGATTTATTGTGATCCTTGCCACTTCCAATTTGAGTCTAGGCTTAGCAAACCCATAGAAGGTAATAACAATATTATCGAACAACATATATTTTCTAGCTTATAATTATTTTTATCATCTTATATGTATATAATATGAAACGGTTTAAAAAAAATTGTGTATTTTCAAATTAAAATCATATCAACTGTTAATATATGATCGAATGACAGATATTGATTACTGCGTGTTACAGCATGTTGTTGTAACAGTAGGAAATCTTTTTCCATATAATATATCATCAAATTTATTGTAACATGTACTGGTATAGATGAATTTATTCTTTTTTTATCTCTAAATTTTTATCGTTATTTCAACTTTTCTAATAGAATATGTGACAACATTTCACATAAGATGAGACATGTAGAGTTTTAATTTTGAACTTTTAATATATATAGTCTATAAAAAAATATGTATAATACTCAATGTTGGTTACCCCTACATGAATTCTCTGTAGTTAGAATTTCTTTATGGATAAGATTTAATTTTGAACTTTTAATAGATAGTTTATTTGTCTAAATTGTTAAATAAAAATTAGTTGGCTCAAAATATGATTTTAGTCAAATAAAAAACTAAGAATTGTAACCGTTCAATTTTGATCAATGATTTACAGGTGTTAAGGTGACTTTGGTGTGCAAAAAGGAAGATACTAACAATGTGACATTAGTGAAGGAGGGTACAACCGACGCAAATGGTGTCTACCGAATCAATTGTGGTGGTGATCACGAGGAAGAGGTCTGTGAGGTGAATGCCGACTCGAACGAAAACGGCGAATGTCCTTTGGTTATGATAAACAAATCTGACAGGATTGTTCTCACCAAGAACATGGGTGTCTCTTCCTTAGTTCGATTAGTTAATCCCCTTGGGTTCATGACTGAGGCAATTGATGACCAATGTGGCAAAGTTATCTCTGAGTTGGGTTTGGACAAGCTTGATGATTAAACATCATTGAACTTATTCATTAATCCTAATCGGAAAATAAAATATATTATAGCCATATAATGTAAGAAACTTATTTTGGCTCAATTGACCTATATCAATAACCATTATTTCTGTTTCAAAAAAAATAACCATTATTTCTCTATAAAAATGTGTTGGTTATTATGTGTAATTATTCAAACACATGTTTCTTTCAATATTAAATGAGAATTTGAGAAATGTGGTCGTTTATCTTTGAGCATTTGTAAGACCCGAGAATTTTTATTTTATCGATGAATATTTTATTCTATTTACGAGTTAGAATATTTTAATTTCTATTTTAGAAAGTGATTTTCGTATCCTATAATTTTATTTAATAAGAGAACTTTACACTAATATTTTTATTTTCTAGTTTCGATGACGAAACTCTTTTAAGGGAGTAATAATGTAACACCCCGATATTTTTATATCTTTATTGATTATTTTGATTTATTATTTTATGTATGAAATGTAACCGATTTAGCTTTTTATTCTTTTTAAATTGGTTAAATTAAACATTCATATTCCCATTGCCATTTCAATTGTGAAGCTATTGTTTTATTTTCGGTTAAATGCCTTTAACTAATTAGCCAAATTAATGCCCATATCATTGACTACTTGATTCCACTTCTATTTTCTTGCAAAGCTAATTAGAAACGTCCTCAGTTGCTCTAAATCTCCTTCGATTGACTTCAATGGTATCCAGTGACGGATCCAGAAATTTTGGTCGATGGGGGCAAGATTATGTACGATAAAAATTATATAAAGAAACTTATATTTTGAAAACATACCACTATTAAGACCTAAATATATTATTATTTTAATTATTTAACTATTTAATCTTTATTTTAACAAAAGTTCGAAGAAAAATTGTATAGGGACTAAAAATGAAATTTTGTATATTTAGAGGACCAAAAACATATTTAACCCTATTTTTATAGTAGAAAAGTGGTAGGATTTTATTTACTTTTTCACTTTTAACACTAAAAAATATCAATCTCTATGTTTGTGATTAGAATAATCATTCAAAAATCCATCACTCTTATAGTTTTGCATTTGATTAATTACGAACAAAAAATTTATGAAAAAAAATTTGTTTCATGGTTTGCATTTGTATATAGTGGGGGCAGTATACTCATTCATGTGGAGGCAACAGTAAAAATAATTAACAATATGCATCAAAATATAAGAAAGTAGTGGGGGCAGGTGACCCCAATTTGTTTGCCATAGATCCGTGCCTGATGGTATCAATTGTCTTCAACTAGTATCCAGATTCGTGTCAAGCACGGATAAAAATGCGTTTTAGATTTATTGATTTATAAATAATATATTTTTATATATTTTACATTAAACTGAAAATTTTAAATTTTAATTGCTAATGGAAGATAATTAATAACAATTATGTAAATATTTATAATCTTATCTTATATAATTTAATAATTAAAATAGCATTATGTGATAAAAACTAACTGTAAAATTTATGTATAGTGTCATAGATTTTCTTAGGGAAGATTACTATAGTTCGTATTTTTTTTATCAAATTAAAAATTTATCATAGTTGTTGTTTCTATTATTCTCCACTAAAAGAATTATAAAGTGGATGGAAAATAAGTTCTCTCTGGGATACATGGAAGAGATTTTGAGGTTTCATAAAATGGTTTTGAGGTGGATATGAATTACAAAAAAAAAATGTCAGTGCATCAATATATGAGTTGAAATATAGACTACAATATAAATAACAAAAAAATAATTGATTCCCGTATTAAGATTTAAGCAGAAATATAGGTGTTTACTGTGAAATTTGGTAAACAACGCTAGTTTGAGTTATTACAAGAGAGATCAACTAGTAAATCTCGGGACATAGTGCTTTTGTTTATATTTTCAAGATAATTAGTATTCATTATTGTTCTTATGTTTTCAATATTGTTTGAACTTTATGTGACTTGAATTGTAAGAAAGAATGTTTATTCGAATGAACAAACAGAAGGAGCGAAAAGGTCTAAATTAAATGAACAGAGGATTGAATTGGAAAAGAAGATAAATTGCATTGAATGTAAATGTTTTACAAAGAAAATAGATGGTTCACAGTTTCATACATTCTCCTTCGATCACTCGTTTCTCTCGTTGACATGGGTACTTTGAGTTTAGTAAGGATTTTTGTATTTGGATTGTGACCCTTTGCTCGATCACAGAACTAAACTATTTATAGACACTAATTCCTAACTGCTAATAACGTTTAATTTATCTAAAGAGAGGACGCGTGTCTTGACACGTATTTTGAATTTGAATTCTCCTTTATCCTTTGATTTAGCCGTTGTATCCATCGAAGTCGAAATAGCAATGCTTCCCTTGAATATTTTGCTAAGTCCACACTTTTCTTCTGTACAGCGAATGCTTCGACCTTATAGATGTTTCGACCAAGTCGAAAGAACCCTGAAGAAAACAATGTTAAGACTAATGCTCCAGATAGAACATTTGATGATATGTTCATGCATGATTATTCATTAAATTCATTGGCTCTGAAAACCAAACATCTTTAATGACTTTTGAAATAATAAAATAATTAAATGGAATTACATTTATTATTTTTAATCATGCATTTATAACATATTTTAACTTAGTAAAAATATGGGCTAACAAATTGCCCCCAAAATGCCTGTTTCGATCGAGTAGTTCGAACGAGAATAGAAAAAGGCATTTTAATCCCACGTGCTTGACACTCTTATCAATGACGGCGCTGATGTCATGCACAGTAGTAACTGTCACCTCGATCTTGGACATAATTTTTGGTGCAAACCTCCTTGGCAATTGTTTCACTGGTTTCTTTCCCTGCCTTGATGGGTAGTCTTAGTTCGACCATTTCCCTATTCAGTCCAGGCATTTCATTATAGTCCCAAGCAAAACAATCACTAAATTCTTTAAGAAGTAGCACCAGTTTTTCCTTTAGATTAGGAGTGATGTTAGCGCTAATATAAGTTGGCCTTTTCAATGAGCCATCTCCAATGTCTATTTCTTCCAAAGGGTCTTGTGCTTGCATTTTTGGAGTTTCATTTAATGGATCTCTTTCGAACCCCAAGGGCTCGTCATCATAAATGCAATCAAGCCTTTGAATTTGTGGCACAGGATTGCCATCCTTTTCGACTTTGGCTTCTACAGCCATATTTTGTTGAACATCAGCTTCCAAAGCCGTATTTAGTTTGGTTTCGGCCATATAATTCATAATCCTGGCCCAAGCATTGGACTCAGTCATAGTAGTCTTCGTAGATATTCCACCCAGTTGGTGGTATTACTCCATCTTCTGAGGAAGCAACACATATTTCCTCTCTCTCCCATATGAAACCTTGGGTTGGGTGGAGTTTGACAGAGTGTATGACGTTATCAGAAGGCTCGAAAGCGCTTTCCCTGTCATAGCATGGCGAAATATTTGCCAAGTTTTTGTCAAAGGTTTGTTTTGAAATAATATCTACCTCTGACATATAGAAACTTTGGTCAGCTTCGATATTCTCGACGCAACCATCCTCTCTCCATAGTATCAACCTCTGGTGAAGGGTAGATGGGACAACACCCACTCCATGAATCCATTCCCTTCCTAACAGCAGGTTGAAATTGGCTTTGGATTGAACAACCAAGAATAAAGTTGGTCGAACTATACTACCCACAGCCACATCCACTTGGATTGCCCTCATAGAGTATCCTGTCTTGCCTTCATAGTTTGACAAAACAATGTTATGGGCTGACAAATCACAATCATATTTGCCAATTTTAGGCAACATAGACTGAGGCATTAAGTTTACAGCAGCGCCTCCATCTATTAGCACCTTGTTGACCCCAACTCCATTAACTTTTGCTCTAATGAAGAGAAGCTTGAGATGGCTTTTCATTCCTAAGTCTGGCTTTTCGAATGCAGCTTGTTGTTCTTCGATACAGCCATTATTCATAACATAATAGCACATTGGCTTTGGTTCAGCCAATTCTAACTGGTCGAAATCAGTTTCGAGCTCAGTTACTTCAGATTGGACATCATATTCTGATGGCAATATAGAAACCACACATATGACATCAAAATCTGGCTCAGAATCCAGCAAATCATCATCCTCCATTTTATTTTCATCTATTGGGGGAAGGATTCTCTCCTTTGCTGGCCTTCTAGCCACTTCTTTGTATTGGCTTGATTGAGCATTTGCTGCAGCCAATTTCTTCTGGCGTTGGAACCTGCGCCATTGTGTCCTAGTCATTGGATGCTTTCCTTTGTAATTATTCTTATATGAATATTTGTTAGCATCCCCTGAATAGTGTGGTTTGGTACCACTAGAGCCACCAACTTCCATTGCCCCTTTGTTGAACCTTATCATTCCCTGGTGCATCCAACGCCCCTCAGGGATCGAACTAGGAGGTCGAAAAGTTGGGCTTCGACCAGTTTTGACAGGATTGTTTAGTCGAGTCAGGATACCTTTTCCTTTATCTTGGTACTATTTTGGGTTTGCCCCCTGCCTATTTATTACAGGTTGAAACTTTTTAAGGCCTTCAATAGCCTCCTTATCACAAACAGCACTGCAACGGGGACAAAGCATAACTCCTTTGTTCTCCAGTTTGAACCTATTCAGGAAGTCAATTAGATCCTCTTCAGCACGAGGATAAACTACTTTCATTTTCTCGAAATACTCCTTTTCAGGGATTTCTTTTGTTTGCATTTCTGTGACCTCCATCCATGGCTTCGACCATCATGATTTCCTGTGGTTCAGCATAGAGTGTGTCAGCATTCTGCAAAGGTTCAGCATCAATCTTCATGGCCTTGGGCTTTTCACCAAACTTGAGTCTTCCCTCATTCAAAGCCTTTTGGACCAAGTCCCTGAAAAGTACATATTGTGAGGTTCTATGTCCAAGAAAATTATGATATTTACAATAACCTCTTTTCTTTCTCATATCTAATGGGGGTATTTTAACACCCTTAGGAACCACAATTTGGCCATCAGTGACCAATAAATCAAAAATCTCATCACATTTTGTTATATCAAAAGTGTAAGTCTTTGACACATATTTATCATTTTTTGGTTCAACAGGATTTTTCCCATTTGAAGGTTTCAAAAGTTTGCAAATATAAGGGGGACCAGGTTTTAATTCTGCTAAGTCTATTTCCCCTTGTTCAACATCCTCATAAGAGATATCGTACTCTTGGTCACTATCATGTGTTTCGACATAAGCAACCTTTTCTTTCTTATGATACTTAGAGTTTCTAGCCTTTTCTGCTTTCAAGCGTTCGACCTGTCGAACCCTATCAGCCAATTGGGCCATGTCTCTTAGATGTTGAGTATCTAATTTCTTTCTGATCGAATAATCTAGGCCACCAGCAGCCATTTCGACCAATTCATGTTCAGGCACCTGAGTAAAGCATATAGCCTTAAGCAAACAGAATCTATTCAAATAATCATCCACAGACTCAGGAGTTTTGCACCTAACACTTGCCAATTCTTTGAGACTTATTTTAGATTGTCCCATGTAAAATTGTTCATGGAAAACCCTCTCCAATTGATTCCAATTGAAAATTGAATGTGGGGGGAGAGTAGTAAACCATGTGAAAGCATTTTTCGTTAGAGAATTTGGAAAATATTTCATCCTTAAATTCTCATTGTTTGCTAAATCCCCTGCCTCAGTCAAATATCTTGCTATGTGTTCAACAGTTGATTCACTAGTATCACCAGCAAATTTGGTGAATTTTGGGATTTTCCAACCCCTTGGTAATTCTGTTTGAAGCACATATTCTGATAAGGCAGAGACAAAATGAGGCCTATGCATGCCTATATTTAAACCATTTTGTGCCAGGATGGTTTCGACCAAATTTGCTATGTTATTTTGTCCAGTAAAATTATTATTTTGGACGTTCCTAACTACGTCATCAGCATTTTGGTTCATATTTACCAAGACGATTCCAGGATTTGGTTCGACTTGGGGCAAAGCCTGTGGTTGTGCCTGAGGCTGTACTTGTGGTTCGACCACTGGTGTAGGTTGTTGGACTTGGTTTACAGGATTAGCCACGTTAATCTGTGCAGGCACCATGGCATTATTTGGTGTTTGTGCAATTTGCAAAGGCACTACATTTTGAATTTGGGGAACTTGTTGATTAGGGACTTGAGGAGCCCCAAAGAAATCAGCAATTCTTCCCATCTGTGTGGCTAATACTTGGTAACTTTGGTTAGTATTTTGAATTAAAGGATTAAACACTGTACCAATCTGTTGTGTTAGCATATTAACCATATCATGATTACTATCATCCATTTGTTGCCTCATAGCCATCAAGGCAGTATTAGTTAATGCAGGCACGTTGTTTCGAGTGGCAGAACCAGAAACTGTTTGATTAATAGGGACAAACACGCCTGGTGCTGCCTCTGAAAATAACGAAGAACCCGTTTGTAAGCCCTGCATCATGGTAGTAGGCATACAATATTGGTAATTCCTGTTGGCGCCTTGACCCATGAATTGGGAGAAGGGCAAATGAAACGTGGACGAACTTGCACCACCCCCATTAACATTTGACCGGTTTGGGGAGAAATTATTCTCCATGTTATGAACCAAAGTCAAAATGGGTTCTGTGGTTGTCAGGGGTGCTACTGTGGATGATGGTATTGCCATTGTGGCATTTATTAGTGAAGATGTTGGGGCAGATACTGTTGCCCCTGTCACATTGGTCACAGCCTCACTAATTACAGAGGAGGTTATGGCCTCTGAGACATTCGAAGTGGTTGATGGATTCAAACCACTGTTATTATTGTTTCCAATTGGATTTTCCATATTTTGTCTTGTATTTCTGGGTGGTGGTCTAACCATTTCAGGGAGAGATTTCCCGTTTCTTAAAAGCATACACTATACAAAACTCTGGCAACAAACTATAATACAGAACAAACTAATTTATACTAGATTTTTTAAAGAAAATTTAAATGTAAAGCACACAGTCCCACTGGGCGTGCCAATTTGTTTACTGTGAAATTTGGTAAACAACGCTAGTTTGAGTTATTACAAGAGAGATCAACTAGTAAATCTCGGGACATAGTGCTTTTGTTTATATTTTCAAGATAATTAGTATTCATTATTGTTCTTATGTTTTCAATATTGTTTGAACTTTATGTGACTTGAATTGTAAGAAAGAATGTTTATTCGAATGAACAAACAGAAGGAGAGAAAAGGTCTAAATTAAATGAACAGAGGATTGAATTGGAAAAGAAGATAAATTGCATTGAATGTAAATGTTTTACAAAGAAAATAGATGGTTCACAGTTACATACATTTGTTGGAACAAAGTGGGTCTGACATGAACCTCTAAGATTTTAAGTGGTTTTGGTGATAACAAAGTATTAAAATTGCAATTGGTATTACTAATGATTATTCTAGTGTGCAGAATTATAAGTTAAAATTCATTCAGAAGCACTATGAATAACAAGAGAGAAGCCAAGCTATGAAGCTCTGAAAGCGTATCGCTGTTCATCAGAAGCTTAAAATTTGCGTGCTGAAGAATAGTGCTTTTGAGGACCAAAAGCTAGACTCTGAGGAGTTCAGAAGTTGAAAACCTTAAGAAGCTATGACAACAACATCTGAAGCAAAAGGAATTTACGTCACTCAAGAACTAACAGAATCAGAACCAATGATTGAAGAACAATCTACTTCAAGGCTCTGTCACATCCACATGAAGGAATATTCGTTGGTACAACGTTAATCTTATCAATAAGTGGAGCGCATTTGAGGATCGTACTATCGTACTATTATTACTCAAAATGGATGAGTGATAATTCAAATAGCAAGGTAGTGGAATTGGATTTCTTTACCAAAGATGGAAGATTACAGCTATCACAATTGTACGATGAATTCCAAGCTGGCACCTTATATCTCTGCAACGGTCATCATCTTCCTTCAAGTATAAATAGAAGACTCAAATGGAAGAAATGACTACCGTTCTATTACTGCGTTTAAGGCTCTGAAATATTCTGACATAATTTTGTTCTATCTGTCATTCAAGTCTTATAGCAATTTGCGTTGTATTTTGTAAACACCTCTGATAGTATATCAAGTGTCCATTAACAATCATTCTTAGATTTTAAGTTTGTTTGTGAAGTCTCTTGTTTAGTGAAACTTGAGCACCTGAGAAGTCTCTTGTTTAGTGAAACTTGAGCACCTGAGAAGTCTCTTGCAAGTGTGCTTGAGCAATTTGTAATCTTGAGAAGATTATAGTGAAAAGATCTTGTTAGTAACAAGGGGACTGGAGTACTCTCGATTTGTGAGAGGAACCAGGATAAATTTTGGGTCTTTCTTTCTCTCTCTCAGCACCCTTCTTTAACTTTGTGTTTATATCCGCTGCAAACGTGTTTTAATTTCGAAAAAGTCTTAATTCTCAAAACACAATTCAACCCCCCCTTCTTGTGTTTTTCCACCTTCAATTGGTATCAGGAGCTAGGTCTGTTGCCTAACTTACCTTACAGTGAAACAGTAAAGATCCAGGAGGAAAAACATGTCTGCTGAGAAGAACAACAATGAGGTTCCTTTCGACTATGACTCAAACTCTAGACAAAGGAGGTCATCTGATAAGGTTCCATTCTTCAACGGAACTGAGACTAGTTACCCTTTCTGGAAAACCAATATGTATAGTCACATCATGAGTATTGATTGTGATTTATGGGACTTGGTAGAAGATGAAGTTAACTTTGAAAATATGGACTTAGAAGGAGTAGTCAGTTCTCAGAACAGGAAATCTTTTACACCTACTCAAAAGCTAGAGTACAAGAAGCATCACTCTGTAAAAGGAATGATGACTAATGCTATCTCACATGATGAGTACCTTAAAATTGGAGATAAAAGAACTGCAAAGTCTATTTGGGATTCCTTAAAATCCAAGTATGAGGGCAACAAACAGGTTAAGGAGGCAAAGGCTAACTTGTTGGTACATCAGTATGAGTTGTTTAAGATGAAGGATGGAGAGGACATTGAAACTATGTTTTCACGGTTTCAAATTCTAGTCTCTGGACTTCAAGTATTAGACAAGAGTTATACTGAAGCTGATCATGTGAGAAAGGTACTCAGAAGCCTACCACCAAAATGGAGACCCAAGGTGACTGCTTTTCAAGAGTCTAAGGATTTGGATACTATATCCCTTGAAAGCTTAATTAGTTCATTGAAGAGTCATGAGATGGAACTAATGACTGATGAATCAACCAAGAAGATGAAAGGGATAGCCTTAAGCTCTAAGAGCTCATCAAAGGCTCTGAAAGCTAAGATTATAGAATCTGAAGATGAGGCTTCTGAAGAGGGTCAAGAAGTTGGGTCTGATGATGAAGAAGAGATGGTGCTGATGGCTGCTAAGGTTTCACAATGGGCAAAACGAAGCAAGAAATATGCAGGTAAGTTTGGAGGATCTTCCAAGAGACTTAGTGCTGCTAAAGACAAGAAGGAAGATCAAAGCAAGTGTTTCAAATGCAATAAGCCTGGTCATTTCATTGCTGATTGTCCAGAAAACAAAAGTAGATCATCAAAGCAAAACTCTAGCAAGGAAAGATATAAGAGTAAAGTCAAGAAGAGCTTTCTGGCAACATGGGAAGATCTTGACAAAGACTCAGACTCAGATGGTGATGAGGAAGCAAATCTAGCACTGATGGCAACTACCTCTGACAGAGAAGACTCTGAAGCAGGTTCAGACTCTGAAGATGAGGAAGAGGTAATTGCTAAACTATCTAGAACTGAATTAGTAGATTCTCTTAAAGATGCCTTAAAAATGCTCACTAAAAAGGCAGGTGAATGCAAGGTCTTGAAAAAGTCTTACAATAACCTGACTGAGAAAATGAACATAATAGTTGAAGAAAATGAGTCTCTAAGAAGTAGAAACTCATTTATGGAAACTCATTATGTTTATGATGATAAGGTTCCTCCAGAACATGAATTTGCTCTGCAAGAATTTCTTATCAATGGCATGAAGAGAAGTAAGATAGCTTCCTTAATATACCATGTTAGTAGAAACAGAGGTGAAGGTCTTGGATTTTCTCGTTTTAAAGATAATCCATTATTTTCTAAACCCTCTAAAAGTGATAATTCAAAACCTAAGGCTGTATTTGTTAAAAGTCAATTAGAAGCTATAGTTATACCAGAACCTAAAAAAATAATTGTGTCAAAGGCTAAGAAATCTCAGACTCTGAAACCTTCAGAGCCTAAGATCTCCAAACCTCAGACCAATGTCAAAATAAATAAAACTCTGGTATATTCTAAAGCTAAGCCCAAGAGTTATACAAAGCCTAAAAGTTTTTCAAAATGCTTCAATAACTCTAGAGCTCCTGATAGGCCATATAAACAAAAACAATCTAAGGTAATGAGGACTAACTCTAAAGGACCCATAAAGGTATGGGTACCAAAGTATGAGATTGTCTTTGCAGCAGATCTGCACTCAAAGAAGGCCAGAGCAGCATTCTTGGTACCTGGACAGTGGCTGCTCGCGTCATATGACAGGAGACAAGCATATGTTCCAAACCCTGACTCTGAAAGAGGGAGGAACTGTGGGATTTGGAGGAAACCAAAAAGGGAAGATCACTGGTACGGGTACAGTTGGTAACTCTTCTCTCTTTATTAAAGATGTTTGGTTAGTTGATGGCCTTAAACATAATCTACTGAGCAATAGCCAATTTTGTGATAGTGGATTTGTTGTTAAGTTTAATAAAGATGCATGTACAGTAATTAGAGAGTCTGATGAGTCTGTAGTGTTCAGAGGCTTAAGGAAAGGCAATGTTTATAAAATTTATTTGTCAGAACTCTCAGAGCAAAAGATAGTATGTCTTCTATCCTTGAATGATGAGAAATGGGTCTGGCACCAACGCTTAGGTCATGCTAACTGGAGATTAATCTCTAAGCTTAGCAAACTAAGCTTGGTTAAAGGCCTACCCAATCTTAACTATCATTCAGATGCTCTGTGTGGTCCTTGTCAGATTGGAAAGATTTCAAAAACCTCTTTTAAACCTAAAAACATTGTCTCTACATCAAGACCTCTTGAACTACTTCACATTGATTTGTTTGGCCCTGTAAGTACAACCTCAATCAATGGAAAGAAATATGGACTTGTTATTGTTGATGATTACAGTAGATGGACTTGGGTTAAATTTCTTAGAGTGAAAGATGATGCATATGATGTGTTTACCATCTTCTGCACACAAGTGCAAAGTGAGAAGAGTCTCAAGATCCTAAAAATCAGGAGTGATCATGGGGGTGAGTTTGAAAACGAACCCTTTGCAACTTATTGTGAAGACCATGGAATTATTCATGAGTTCTCAGCTCCTAGAACACCACAGCAAAATGGTGTTGTAGAGAGAAAGAACATGTCTTTACAAGAGATGGCAAGAACCATGATGCATGAGACTAAACTTGCTAAGCACTTCTGGGCAGAAGCTGTGAACACAGCTTGTTATATTCAAAATAGGATCTATATCAGACCTATATTGAATAAAACAACATATGAACTCTTTAAAGGAAGAAAGCCCAACATCTCTTATTTTCATCAGTTTGGATGTACCTGTTACATTCTGAACAATAAGGCCTACAAAAGAAAATTTGATGCCAAAGCTTGTAAGGGAATCTTTATAGGTTACTCTGAACGCTCAAAGGCATACAGAGTGTATAATTCTGAAACTAACACAGTGGAAGAATCTATACATGTTAGATTTGATGACAAAGAGCCTGACAGTAAAATGTCAGAGCAAGATGATAGCTATGCAGGTGTTCCATATCTATATAACAATCCAGAACCTGAGAAAGCATCAAATGCAAATGAAACTTCAGAAGCTGTATTGGAAGAATCTCCAATAGAAGCATCTGAAGGACATGATGATATGTCAGAAGATGATACCCAAACTAGTGCTAAAACTAATGAAGCTCCAAAGAGAAAATTCAAATACAGATCATCACATCCAGAAGATCTTATTCTTGGAAACAAAGAGAGTCCAAGAAAAACAAGATCAGATTATCAACAACATGATTCACTTCTAGGACTCATATCTATGATAGAACCTAAGAATGTTGATGAAGCTCTTTCTGATGATGGATGGATTGTAGCAATGCAAGATGAGCTCAATCAGTTTCAAAGAAATGATGTGTGGGATTTGGTACCAAGACCAACACATAAGAACATCATTGGAACCAAGTGGGTATTTAGGAACAAATTGAATGAACAAGGTGAAGTGGTACGAAACAAAGCTAGACTAGTAGCACAAGGCTACATTCAGCAAGAAGGCATTGACTTCACTGAAACATTTGCTCCAGTGGCAAGACTGGAAGCAATCAGGTTATTGTTATCATATGCAGTTAATAATGGAATAACCTTATACCAAATGGATGTTAAAAGTGCCTTTCTAAATGGTGTCATTTCTGAAGAAGTATATGTCAAACAACCTCCAGGTTTTGAGGATTTGAAAAACCCTGATTATGCTTATAAACTTAAGAAATCACTCTATGGTCTCAAACAAGCTCCAAGAGCTTGGTATGAAAGACTGAGTAATTTCCTTTTAGAAAATGGTTTTCAAAAAGGTCAAATTGACAATACACTATTCAGAAAGACAACTAAGAAAGACATCTTAATTATTCAAATCTATGTTGATGATATAATATTTGGTTCTACTAATGCTTCCTTGTGCAAGAGTTTTTCAAAGCTGATGCAGGATGAATTTGAGATGAGCATGATGGGTGAACTAAAGTTTTTCCTTGGAATTCAAATCAATCAAGGAAAAGATGGCACTTACATTCATCAAAGCAAGTATACAAAAGAGCTTCTGAAAAAGTTTAATCTTGAAGACTGTAAGATAATGTCAACTCCCATGCATCCTACAAGCAGCTTAAGCAAGGAAGAAATTGGAAGCAAAGTAGATCAGAAGCTGTATAGAGGTATGATTGGTTCTTTACTCTATCTAATAGCTTCTAGACCTGATATTTTATATAGTGTATGCTTGTGTGCAAGATTCCAGTCAGATCCTAGAGAACCTCACTTAACTGCCGTTAAGAGGATCTTTAGATATCTGAAAGGAACTACTAATCTAGGACTTCTTTATAAAAAATCCCTAGATAGTAAGCTAGTTGGATTCTGTGATGCTGACTATGCTGGAGACAAGATAGAGAGAAAATCCACTAGTGGAAATTGCCAATTTATTGGTGAAAATCTCATATCTTGGGCCAGCAAGAGACAAACAACTATCGCTTTGTCTACAGCAGAAGCAGAATACATCTTAGCTGCTAAATGCTGCACACAGCTTCTCTGGATGAAATATCAGTTAGAGGACTATAACATAGCTGAAAGTAGTATTCCACTATACTGTGATAATACTGCTGCTATTCATTTATCTAAGAATCCAATTTTGCATTCCAGAGCTAAGCATATTCAAATTAAGCATCATTTTATAAGAGATCATGTTCAAAAAGAGACAATAAATATTCAATTCATTGATACTGATCATCAATGGGCTGATATATTTACCAAACCTTTGGCTATTGAACGTTTTGATTTTATTAAAAAGAATTTGAACATGCATTTTATCTCTGAAGAAAACTAGCTCTGAAATGTAAAATAGAATTAGGATCTGAAGCTCCTTCAGAGCCTCTAATAATTCAGAGTCTCCTTTGGGAAGTTCTGAATAAAATAGGTTCTGAAGGGTAACAGGTTCTGATGAGGTGTTAGATATAAATGAGTGTGGCTCTGAACTAGACAGAAATGAACCGTTTTGCACTAGTAAGTGTAAAACAGTTGTCATTACATGTGTCAGATTGTTATATTTCTCCTTGCACGAGTCTAGTTTCTGATTGTATAGAGAATAGTTAATGATGAATTTACAGTTATTTCAATTTAAAATTTAATTTTAAAGTGTTTGCGCTCCCTCCTTTGGCTTGCTTTTTCTGTGTATTTGTGCTACTTGCTACTTATATGTCACTTCACTCACATTGCACAACTTTTACACAAAATCACTTCCTACACAAACCCTAAACTCAGAAATCCTAAATTCTTCACAAAATCTACTACGATCATGGCTGCTCAACCTTCTCGCACTATTGTTCAACGTCCTTTCAACCCAGTACTACCACCAGTTATCGACCTTACTTCTCAGGCAACGCTTGTTGTTCCTGACAATACAACCGACTGTGGTACGGAAGCCATGGAATTCCTTATGGAGAAGTTTGTCGACTTTGAAAGCTTAAGGATTAATGGCATTGACGTTCAGAGCCTATTCCTTGATCAACAGTTGGGTAACTACTTTGACATGCTGAATGGGTTTGTTTACTATGATATTGTCAAGTACTTCTGGAACAAAGCAACAATCTTTGATAAGTTTAGTGCTGACGAAGAAGTCAAAGAGATGGTTGCTAAGGATAAAACTCTAAAAGGGAAGTCAAGAGTTCAACTGGGTTTAAGACCCTACAAAGGAAAAGAGATCAGGTCCAACATAATGGGTATCAATGTCTTGATCACTCAAGAACATATAGCCAAGGTTCTAGGTTTGGACAATGAGGGTGAAAATGTGAATCTGTACAAGGTAAAAAGCAAGCACATAGAAGCTATCAAGAAAGATCTTTTCCCTCCTGGTATTACTGAAGCTGATTTTGGAAAGGCAAAGTTTATGAAGAAAGAATTCAACTTTGCTTTCAAGGTCTTTCTTGCTTCAATCATCACAAGAGAAGGAGGAAAAGATACGATTTCCTTGCCTCACAGGCACTTTATCTGGTTCATGCATAAGAAAGTCAAGATTAATTTGGCAGAACTTCTGTTTGAACATCTATGCTCAACCATCACTGAGAGCCGTCATAAAGCAACAACTGTTATTCATCATCCAAGATTAATTTCAGAGATCATTCGTCAGACCAAGCTGATTGAGATTCTTAGGACAAGGGAAAGACTAAGAGTCTTTCAGACTGCAAAATATGATGCAACTATTTTGGTCAACATGAAGCTGATAAAGAAAGAGGATCTGAAAAAGCCAGAAAATCCACTCAAGACGATCTATGAAACATATTTCTGGTGTGATGGTTTCCCAACCATTTCAGAACATGATAATGAAGAGGTGATAAAGAACTTCTTGAAAATGGTAAGAAAAGAAACTGGAGTAAAAGTGGACAGAAGCATGGTAGTTGGAGTACCAGACTGGGATATATTCAAAGGACCTAAGGAAGTTACAAGGTCAAGAAAGAAGCCCATGGTAGTTGAACAAGCAATTCTAGAGGAAGGATCTCAGAATGCAAGTGAAGGACAAGATGAGCATTTTGAGAACAACAGTGTGGATAAAGTGATTGGCAACGCTGCTGATGATACTAGGGTCTCTGAGGAGCAGGTAGTTAAGATTGCTGAGGGTAAAGCTGCTGAAAAATAGAGGAGGACAAAGAAAAGAAATGAAAGACCATCATCCTCTGGAGATGATGACAATGTTCCTCTATATGCTAAGATCCCTATCAAGAGGCAGAAGACGGTAGCCTCTTAGAAAGCTGCTAGGATCTCCAAAGGTAATGTTTCTGAGCCTAATACTTGTAGCAATTCTGAAGCTCAAAACCAACCCCCTCCTAGCACCCCAATAGATTTTACAAAACCAATCAGAATGATAATACCTCCCCCAATATCATCTGATTCATCATCATCATCATCATCTGAAGGTACCCTCTCTGACTAGCAGTGAAACAATTTCAGAAGTCATTAAGAGGGCACCAGAACCAAAACCAGAACCAAAACCCAAAACCAAAATCTCTGCACCCAAGAAGTTGTTGCGGAAGACACTTCATTCTTAGATCATCTCACACCACATCTTTCTGGTGATGCCTTCACACATTCAAATCTCAATTCACCAAACCATCCCATTAACAAGTTCTTGAATGTGACTGCTGAAACTCCTAAATCAGTAGTTCAAGAACCATCAACTATCACTGTTCAAACACCACCCCCACACGTTGTTGCTCCTAAACAAGAAAATCCAACCCCTCAGAATGATGAAACATCACAACTTAAACCACACACTCCTCCACCCTCTGACCAATGTGATGACATTACCACTAATAATCAAGAGCATCACATTTCTATATCACCCACACTTTCTGAAAACCTTGACAATACACTCCCTTCATCACCCCTCTCATATGGTCCAAACTATAAACCTCTGACCATAGATGAACTAAACCTACGCATTGATTTTGCTCTACCCATTCTGGAGGATCTGCTAAAAGCAGAAATAAATGTTGATGATGATATAATAACAATCTCCAAGAACCCTTTTGATGAAATTAGAAAAATCAAAATAATCCCTCTCAAGAGAAAAAGACCTGAACCCACCATTCCCTTCAACAGAAATCAACCCTTCTTTAATCCCAATTCTGAACCAAACCTTGAGCTGTTAGATAATGCTATAAGTATTAGTCTTAAGAAATTCAAAAGAATGGAGGAAGAAGTTCTGATTTTTCCTTCAGATATTGATGCCAAGGTCAGAGAATTGGAAAATGAGTTCAGACAGTCTCTGAGGCTCTTGGGGAATTATGTAATGAGTAAGATTGAAGGAAGAGGCATTAATGCTCTGACCCAGATAATGCGTGCAGAAGAAATCTCTCATGCTCCTAGGCTTACCTTTTATAATCATGAAAAGGAGTGTCAACGTTTAGCAATGCTGGCTGCTGCTGTAAATGAAAGTATTGGAACATCACTTGAAGCAGCTAAAAGGCTAAATGAAGAAGAGACTACATATGCTAGAGTAGTAATTGATGCTGAGCAGGCTAGGATAGCTGCTGAAGTAGAGCGTAAGAGGCTAGCTGAGCAAGAGGCTCTCAGAATGCTGGTAGAAAGAGCCACTAGAATAGCTGAAGTGGAGACTCAGAAGCTACGGGAAGCCCAAAAAATGGGTCCACATCAGGGTGAGGACATCATAATGCATGATCAGAGCTTAGATGAGCAAGCTTCTGATAAAGGTAAAAATACAGTGGTTGACACTACCCCTCCAAGCTCACCAGTCAGAACATTCAGAGACTCTGGATCTCCATCTTGTGCTATACCTCCAGCAGTACAAATAGCATTAGATGAGATGAAATCTGAAGTGAAGAATGAATTATCGGAAATAAAGGAGGATATGAAGAATGAAATGGATGAACTACGAGCTGATATGAGAACTGATATGAATGCATCTACTGAAGCTACCAACAAGAAGCTCGATGAGATGATGGATTTCTTGAAGAGTCTGGCTAGCCAAATGAAGAAACCTTAACTTTTATGTTTGAGCACTTGTTTGTATTCATGTTTTCTGTAATTTGTTTGGATAATTTCTTTTTGTTTAATTAAACTTCTTATTATCCTTAATTGTGTGTTTGTGTATCTGAATGTGTGTTTTTTGTTTGTTTTGTTTTTCAAAATTAAAAATATATTCACTTCTTATGTCTGATACTCTTGTGGATTCTGAACCTAGAGTAAGGTGTTCGAGAACATCTTGGTTTTTAACTTATATAGGATTTTGAAAAACCTAAGGTTCCCCCACATCAGTATTCCTGTTTACTCATGAAATAGCTTCTTAGTATTATAGCCTGTTTATAAACGGGGCACCAATACCGAATGAGGCGTGTCTGGTAACTGGTGTTCTGACGTTTTAAGTTGAATATAAGAAATACGCAAGCAAAATAAACAAATTCAAAAGCAAGATTTTTTTTAATTAATGCAAAGTCTTATTACATGGATAGTGAGAAAACTACTTAGACTCTACATCAGATTCAGCCTCTGACTCTTCTTTCTTGAGCACTTCTGACTTCTCAGCAGAGCTTGCATCAGAAAGAGAGTCAAGAATGGCTCTGGGGATCTCAGGGTCTGAGTACTCTTCCTCAGGATCATATGTTTTAAGGAACTCTGCATAATCAGAATCTGATATCTCAATCACTTGCTTGTTTCTTTTGGCTGCTTGTTTCTTCTTGAGCGTGAAGATGTTGCTTCCTTCTTGATCTCCTTCTTTGATCCCGAAGCTTTCTTCATTGCTTGATGTTCAATTGTATGCTTGATAATATATTCTTTGATTATTCGTTGTGAATAACATGAGAAGAATCATCTCCTTTTATAATGCTTTCAAGCTCTCATGTCTACTTGGTAATCAACAAAGTTCATTCAATTGAACATAGTTGTAACCACCCATTGACTTGACTGTCTTGAGGAATGAGTTATTTTTGACCTGATTCTCTTGTTTTATGTTACTTTTTGATTAATGACAAAAGGGGGAGTAAGAATAGCGTTAAAATTAATGTTAATTGATTTTTTTTTAACTACTAAAGAACTGAAACTGTCATACTCATCAATTTCTATCCCTTCTGAACTGTCGTTATGTGATTCATTCTGAACCTTATTAAAAGGGGAGAAAATTTTAGATTTGAAATATATTTTCGTAGATAAAATGAGAGAAGCTTGCAAACCTTCTCTGAATATTATCAGACTCTGAAGGAAGAGCTTACAAACCTCTGCCTCTGAGAGTCAAATATGAAAATTTATTTCAAATTAATAAATTAACTCTTAAACTGTTTTAATTAGTTATGGATAAGACTTAGGGGGAGCTTACAAACCTAACCCTATAGATTATCAGACTCAGGGGGAGATTGCAAACCTTTGAAACCTGAAGTCAACATAAATAATTAAATCAACAACAATTGAATTTTAATGCTTTAGTTTGTCATCATCAAAAAGGGGGAGATTGTTGGAACAAAGTGGGTCTGACATGAACCTCTAAGATTTTAAGTGGTTTTGATGATAACAAAGTATTAAAATTGCAATTGGTATTACTAATGATTATTCTAGTGTGCAGAATTATAAGTTAAAATTCATTCAGAAGCACTATGAATAACAAGAGAGAAGCCAAGCTATGAAGCTCTGAAAGCGTATCGCTGTTCATCAGAAGCTTAAAATTTGCGTGCTGAAGAATAGTGCTTCTGAGGACCAAAAGCTAGACTCTGAGGAGTTCAGAAGCTGAAAACCTTAAGAAGCTATGACAACAGCATCTGAAGCAAAAGGAATTTACGTCACTCAAGAACTAACAGAATCAGAACCAATGATTGAAGAACAATCTACTTCAAGGCTCTGTCACATCCACAGGAAGGAATATTCGTTGGTACAACGTTAATCTTATCCATAAGTGGAGCGCATTTGAGGATCGTACTATCGTACTATTATTACTCAAAATGGATGAGTGATAATTCAAATAGCAAGGTAGTGGAATTGGATTTCTTTACCAAAGATGGAAGATTACAGCTATCACAATTGTACGATGAATTCCAAGCTGGCACCTTATATCTCTGCAACGGTCATCATTTTCCTTCAAGTATAAATAGAAGACTCAAATGGAAGAAATGACTACCGTTCTATTACTGCGTTTAAGGCTCTGAAATATTCTGACATAATTTTGTTCTATCTGTCATTCAAGTCTTATAGCAATTTGCTTTGTATTTTGTAAACACCTCTGATAGTATATCAAGTGTCCATTAACAATCATTCTTAGATTTTAAGTTTGTTTGTGAAGTCTCTTGTTTAGTGAAACTTGAGCACCTGAGAAGTCTCTTGCAAGTGTGCTTGAGCAATTTGTAATCTTGAGAAGATTATAGTGAAAAGCTCTTGTTAGTAACAAGGGGACTGGAGTACTCTCGATTTGTGAGAGGAACCAGGATAAATTTTGTGTCTTTCTTTCTCTCTCTCAGCACCCTTCTTTAACTTTGTGTTTATATCCGCTGCAAACGTGTTTTAATTTCGAAAAAGTTTTAATTCTCAAAACACAATTCAACCCCCCCTTCTTGTGTTTTTCCACCTTCAACATTCTCCTTCGATCACTCGTTTCTCTCGTTGACATGGGTACTTTGAGTTTAGTAAGGATTTTTGTATTTGGATTGTGACCCTTTGCTCGATCACAGAACTAAACTATTTATAGACACTAATTCCTAACTGCTAATAACGTTTAATTTATCTAAAGAGAGGACGCGTGTCTTGACACGTATTTTGAATTTGAATTCTCCTTTATCCTTTGATTTAGCTGTTGTATCCATTGAATTCGAAATAGCAATGCTTCCCTTGAATATTTTGCTAAGTCCACACTTTTCTTCTGTACAGCGAATGGTTCGACCTTATAGACGTTTCGACCAAGTCGAAAGAACCCTGAAGAAAACAATGTTAAGACTAATGCTCCATATTAGAACATTTGATGATATGTTCATGCATGATTATTTATTAAATTCATTGGCTCTGAAAACCAAACATCTTTAATGACTTTTGAAATAATAAAATAATTAAATGGAATTACATTTATTATTTTTAATCATGCATTTAGAACATATTTTAACTTAGTAAAAATATGGGCTAACAATAGGTTCCCGTTGAAATTAAAAAAATAGTCTCTCTATTAATATATGACTAAAAATATAGATTCCGTAGAAATTATAAAGTAAATATCTCTTCGTATTAATATGAATAAAAATATAGATCTAAATTGAAATTATAAAAAAAAAAAGAGTCGTGTGTATTAATGCATAACTGAATTTTAGTTCAAAATTTTAGTTCAATGGGTAATATGATGATGTCATAACTGAATTATAGATCAAAAGCACAATGTACTTTTTTGTGTTATTTGTATTTTTTCACATGATAGATTACAACATAAATTTTATAATAAGTACAAAATATTTAAATGAATCTACAATCACGATAATTGATTATGAAATTTCAAATTAACACCCGCGTACAAAAATAAGAAATGTGATAATCTTCATCTCCCATTATATCTCAAATAGATGAACAAATCTTTGTCCCTCGAAAATAAAATCAACCATTGTGAAATACTTAAATTTGATATTAATTTTAGGACAAAGAGTTTGACCCGTCAAGTTCAATTACAACCATCTTGGTCTTAATTCATTCCTTTCATAGTCTTTCTACACATCTGCAAATAAAATATAAATGAAAAGTATGTCCCGTATAATTACATAAAAATATAAAAAGTAAAAAAGTAAGCCCCGTATAAATTATATAAAAAATAACATAGGTCCCGTGAAAATACAACAAAAAAGGCTCATGTATTAATATATGAGTCATGTATAAATGTTTTTAAAATAAAGGCATCCAAGCAAAACAAAATTAAATTGACATTTCATATTTCTATATTTGAATAAATATACATAAATTAAAAGATAGAACAAATCAATAAAATTTAGTCAATAGAAGAAAGAAGAATCAAGAATAAAAAGAGAGGTAAAGACGCGTGGAAAATAACATTTTTAGAAGAATAAAAGTGCATATATAATTTTGTCAAAAAAGAGTGTATATAATATTTTGAAGAATATAAATGAGATGAGACTTATTTATAGGCATAATAGTATCCATTAAACAACCGTTACGTACAACTCATTTTATTTTAATGACAGGTTTTGAACAAAAAAAATGAAAGCGTTAATTTCGATTACTTTAATCAAATATCAATTTTACATATCAATTTTTTAACAGGTATTTTACATATAAATAATAACACATATAACTTAAATTCTATCACCAACACCATCCTTCCACCATAATCCTTTCTATCAATAATTGGGGTTAAGTCTTTAGTTGTTGCCGATGTTATGTGAGTTTCTATTTTATGTTTGATCTTCGTATAATTTTCTTTTGGATCTTTTTGGCTCCTTTCAAAAAAAATAAAAGAGCAAAACAAAATCAGTTGAGCATTTGACTAGAAAACTCACACATAAAAAGGCACAGAGATTAAAAATAAAGTAGAGAAAAAACTTACGAATAATTGTTGCGTTTAATAATTATAATTTATAAGGTACAAAGCTAACCTGATATTTTACATCTTTCTCCTATCAAATGCTACCTTCCTTTCACCCATATGATTTTGCAACATCTCATATACTTGAAATCGATAAAACAAATACAGTGCTAGAGAGAGATGTTATGTGGAATTACAATCAATTGGTTGCTATTTCTAATAATACGATGAAAATCAAAATTGGAAATACCATTTAATAGTAATTATCTAATAATACCATTTTCTTCTTTTAGTGTGATCTTTTTTTTTTTTTTGAAAGCAAAAACATTGAATGGTAAAATAATATAAGAGAACAATTAAGTGTTTTTACACAACAACTAATGAAATATAATAAATAATTAAATTCAACACAAAATATAACATTAACAAAATTATAATAAAAAAGTAAAATTTTGTGAGTACTTAATTACCGATAAAAAATATGCATCATATATTCACCTAAAAATAGATTGGCATGATTTGTAATTTAAGTATATATTTGCAACAAAATAATATATGAGAATAAGAAATTAAATAAGAAAATAAATAATAATGTAAAAAAAATTGTGTAGTGAATTGAACAATTTAACATACATATGAAACCAAATAAAAAGCATAAATATGAGTCTAATAGAATTGAAGTATGATTTCGTAAAAATAAATATATTGAAGTATGGGAATATAGTACATGTTCAATATAGACATAAACTCATAGTTGAGAACAATTAAAAATTGACAAATACATTTAATATTCAGATAGTCACAATATTTTAGAAGAAAAGAAATTTGAAAGAAACACCTTACAAATAGTCATAAATAGATTCCAACAACACAAAAACCTGCAAAATTAACAAATTATTAGAAGAAGAAAACGTCTTTAGAAAAAAGGTGAAAATTCAACATTGTAGAATATTTACATGCAATATTTTTTTAACTAATTAACACAATAATAAGAGAAAGAGTGAGAATAAAACAATAGAAAAAATTAATATTCAAATGATAATAGTTATCAAACAATGAAACGTAATAACACCGGATCTTTACCTTGATCAAAAGGTTGAATCGATGGTCAGCTGCTCGTCGTGGACGGTGGAAATCAACGGAGGGGGGTTTGTACCTGCAGGTGCTCTGACGCTCAAATCAGTACAAGTACAAAGAGAAGAGTTAGAAAGTAAGAATAGCTAAACTGACTCCTCAGTAATGAGGAGTATTTATAGAGCTCCAAGCGCGTGGCCAACGGTTATCCTTATTGGGTCGTATTGTGCAGCCCAAGTCCAGATAACTGCCAGGTGTCTGCGTGGATGCAGGAGAGACCGTTACAGGTCCTCAGCCTGGGTGAGCAGTTCCACGATGCAAGGATAATGGATATGCTCAAAGGAACATGTGCCCTGCTGCTGAGGAGCACGTGGGAAATGTGCCTGAAGGTGTGGATGTCGAGGAGGATGCTCTTCGAGGAGCATGTCCTTTGTCGTGGAGTACGCCCTTAATGGGTCGTCCCGACAGTACGAGCAGGAGGAGAGCTAGGCCTGTTAGGTCCAATCCAGAACAACACCTGTACAGAGAAAAGGATATCTACTTGCAGGCCTGCAATTCTTCCTAGTAGTGTATATAATATTGAGCCCCAGACAATTAAAAAGAACAATTACTTTTGTCACCCTATGATTTATGGGGCGCACCCTACGAAATGACCAAAATGCCCCTGTCAGTGACTTGTGCTACGGACACTCCCCAAAAACACCCTACAGTAATAACATTTGTGACTTAAGTCACAGATGTTATTTTTCAAAATTACTCATTTTTCCTACATCCGTGACTTAAGCCACATAAGGGTATTTTGGTCATTTCTTAAGGCGCGCGAGTAACCCATAAGGTGGAAAAAGAAATTGTCTTAAAAAGTATCTCTAAAATTTCGTACAACGATTTAAATGGTATTTGACTTTCACTATCACAAAATTTCCTAGGTATACTTCTTGATAACTATTTGAATTTTAGGAATAATAATCTGTAATTAATTAGGCGATCAATCAACATTAATTTTTATCAATTAACTTGAATATATTTGATTTAATAATAATTAAAGAATATTTATATTTATTATGAAAATGCTGAGAGGAGAGAATCATTTTGAGAGTGCCATGTGTACAAAATACTTTGAAAAAAAAGGTCTCAAATAATATATACTAGTATGTTAGCCCGTGCCGTGCACGAGATTATTTTCTTCTTTAATATTATTTATATGTTTATTTTGATATATTATTTGATTAATTTGGTTTAAAATTCTAAGGTAAAATTGAGATAGGTTTTGCATGATATAGATTTAATGATGTTACATAATAAAGTGAGATTAAAAGTATTACTTCGCTTCCCATTTTACACTATTACGAGATAGATTCTTGATCTCATCTTTATCCCCGAAACTATATTGTTATCCTATAAATATAAAATAATTATAAACTTCATTCTCAAAGGAAAACATGCTTTGATTTTTCATGGCCTTAAGATTTTTTGGGACCGTACCCATAAAATTAAAATATACTATGATTTTTTTTTCATCTCGAGCCGGCTCTTTATAGAAAATTTACATTAGGTTTATTGTAAAACACGGGATAATTTTAATTTTTTTAAATAATATTTATTTCCATATGTTATTTTTTCTTTTGAAGGTTGTCTATGCCTTTTTTTCATTTTATATTATTTAGAAGGTTATCTACGTTTTGTCAATTGTCTATGAGATTGATTTCTTTTAGTTTATTTGAGTATGAAAATACGATATACCTTTAACACAGGACTTTGTAGGACTTCATCAACAAAAAATAATTGTAAATTTTATACTATTTTTTAAATGAATATTAACATACTTTGACCTTGTTTCTATTCTCAAATTTTTTCTTTTCACCGTACCACAAAGAAGCAATCTTCACGCGTGAACGTCAAATAGGAAAACCTATGTGTGAATCTCTCCACTCACATTAAAAAATTAAGGTTCTTAAAAAAGTTTGAATGAAGATTATGAAAAATTTAAAAAGTTCGAACAAAGGTTATGAAAAGTTTAAATTAGCATAAATTATAAAAAAAATCAAAATTATATTAATTTATTTTAGATTTTCCATAGATTTCATCAGCCATATACAATCTAATGAAAATGCGATAGACATATAATATGGAAAAACCCCCTTAGTCGAAATTCAAATTTTAATTAGTCAATGTGTATATTTAATAGGGGTGGGAAGTGTTACATGTTTCCTATTATATACCACTGAGAGATTCTCTCTCCCTCTCTCTCCCTCTCTCTCTCTCTCTCTCTCTCGTCTCCGTCGCAAGACTCTATAGGGGCTCCATCAATAATAAAACAGTTGCTAATTCTATATTATTTTTTTAATGAATATCAATAAAATTCTCGTGTTAAGTTATCACTATCTTCTACATACACTTTTCATCATGTAGAATCACTTTTTATCGTGCTAAATAAAATTTTGAATAAATGATCCCCGTGATAAAATATTAAATATGAAAGTATGGATAACTCCCGAAGTCGGAATTAAAAATTTAATTAGTCAGTGTGTATTTTTAATAGTCGGGAGGAAAATGCTCCCCATTTTCTATTCTACACCACTAAGAGATTTCTCCCTCTCTCTCTCTCTCTCTCTCTATTTCTATCTCTCTTCCGTCTCCATTACATGATTCTATAGAGGCTTCATCAACAAAAAATAGTTGTTAATTATATTATTTTTTAATGAATATCAATTAAATTTTCGTGTCTAGTTCTCGCTATGATCTACATACATTTTTCATCATGGGGATCACGTTTTTTCGTGCTAGATAAAATTTTGAATAAGTTTTCCCCATGATAAAATATGAAAATAAGGATAATTCTCGCAGTTGGAATTCAAATTTTAATCTGTTTCTCATTCTCTAACACTGATAGTTTCTCTCTCTATCTCTCTCTCTCTCTCTCTTTCTCTCTCTCTCTCTCTCAAAATAATCTATTTTGTTTTTGTTTCTAATGAACATAATTTTTTCTTCAAAATAAAATAAAATGATTTTACGTGAAAAAAACTTTACAGATATGTTATAAGCTATTTTTTGGGTTCAAGACTTCAATTCTTCGAGTGATCTTATCCATAAAAAAATAGTGTACTTTGTTATTTCAATTTGTTTCAAAGTAATCTAAATATAAGTGTTCCTTCATTTTACAAAATTAAAATATTAAAAATGTACCAAGATAGTGTCGCATAAGTGGTAGATACTTGGGCCCCTTAACCATTTGATCTTGAGATCGATCCTGACTGGTGCATATGGAGAATCATTTCTTAGGAGAATTCAATCCCTTAAATAGATCTCAGTTAAATCGGGTGAGGGATGGAGGGAGATTGTGAGGACCAGGGATGGAATTCGAGAGCCTAGGGGAGGTTGGTTCGGGGAGAGTGTGCTGTGGAAGGTGGGGGACGGGACAGAAACTCTATTCTGGTCCGACCCCTGGCTGGGCGGGACTCCCCTGAGTGCGAGGTTTGGGCGCTTGTTTGACTTGGCCTCGACCAAGTCGCGCTCAATGGCTGAGATGTTTTCATGGGTGGCGGGCAGATGGAGAGGCTTGGGGTGTGGCGGAGACAATTGTTGGCATGGGAGGAGGAGATATTGAGGGAGTGTCAGACCTTACTTCTTACCGTGACTGTGCAGGTTGGTCTTCCAAATAGGTGGCAGTGGCGACCTGATCCAGTTTCAGGCTATTCAGTCCGCGATGCATATCAGATTCTGACTTCCCAGGATACAGTTACTATAGGGACAGCTGACTATCTTCTTTGGCACAATCAGGTGCCTTTGAAGGTGTCTATTTTCGCTTGGCGTCTTGATAACAGGAATTTCTATGGTATTCTAGGTAGTATATTTAGTAGTAAAATGACCAAGACAAGCCCAAATACGAAGAAAAACCTACAGAATCCAAGAAAAGCATCAAGACGAAGTCAAGAATGCAAAAAGACAGGAAAAAGCCAAAAATATGAAGATTTGTGCTGTTCATCGTGCCACGATGGAAGCTGCTTGTTGGCCAAGAAAACAACAGAAGAAAATCTGATCATCGTGCTACCATGCTCCTCATCGTGGTACGATGACCTTACTTGGCGACCAAGCTGATGAAACACACATGATTAGTTATAATTCTGAACTAAATCTTCCCATCGTGTTGTGATGGACCTATCGCAGCACGATGGCTTGCTGAGGCCCATTACGAAAACTATAAATAGAGCCCTCCACTCATTGTTTAAATCATTCAGAAATAGTATAACACTCTCTACTATAAAGGAGGTATTCGGAGGAGCTCTAAGGGCATAGTTTTCTCCCCTTACGGGAAAACTAACTCAGCAAGGTATGTTTTCTTTAGGCTTTTATATTTAGGTTATAATTCTTGTAATTTAAATATGTAGTGTTTTGTATTAGATGCCTTAGGTTGTGGTGGAGAAGATGAACTCCCCTATGAATATTTGGAGTCTGTGATTGAGTCAAAGTTATAATAAATGTTATTCAGTATTATGTTTGTTATTTACTTTCTTGCACTTTAATAACGTATCTCTAAATCTGGCCGGATAAGCGGGTGCGCCCATAGAATTGATATTAGGTCTTAACTTAATATGGTCTGGAACTAGTAGTAAATAATGCTAGGTGTATAGAGACGGTAACATCCTGAACTAGTCATGAACTGAGTGGTTAGAGGAGGAATCAGGAACTAGGTGTGAATTGAGCACTTAGAAGCTGAACAACCCGATACTAGGACCTAGAGGCAATTGGTGAAGGTAATAATGCATGTGTAATGAATAACTCACCTAGTAATTAGGGTATGTGACACATCGAGGTTAGGCTCTCGTAGGTACCTTAGTTGTTAGTGTAGGGAAACTTCAATATACATAGTGTAATAGTAAGGTGTTACTATAATGAAGGAAAATTCACCGCCGAACAATAATCTAAATAGCTATGTTGTACACCCTTCATGCCAAATAGGAAGAAGGGAGTGAGTCCAACAACCATACCTAGCCTCTATATTTCTTGAATCATTTATCTTTATTTTCTGCAAGCATATCGCTACTTTTTATAAAACCTTTTTCAAAAACCAAAGCGAATGCAAAACCAACAGCTTAAATAACGCTAATGAAGCTTTGGCACGATCCCTGTGGATATGAACTCATTCTAGACACCTAGAGTGTGAATTATTACTCGACGATAGACTGGTACACTTGCCAGGATGCAGTCACGTCTCTTGTGTGGTCGGTTACCCACGAAGTCCAACTTGGTTTCTCGTGGCATTATTTCTCCAGACCTCCATTTCTGCGTGTCAGGTTGTGGCGGCGTAGAGTCGGCTCAACATTTATTTCTCACATGCAGCACCTTTGGTTCAATTTGGGCTATGATTCGGTCTTGGATTGGTTTCTCAGCGGTGGATGCTCACAGTCTCTCAGATCATTTTCTTCAGTTCACCTATTCAGCGGGCAATCTCCGTGCGCGACGGTCCTTTTTGCAACTTGTCTGCCTTGCTTGCTGACTACGGTCTGACAAGTGTACCAGTCTATTGTCTAGTAATAATCTGCACCCTAGTTAGGATGGGTTCGTATCCACATGGACAGCGCCTAAGTTACTAAGCTTATCTTAGGAAGTGTTGAGATTGCCTCCGCTTTGATTTTAGTTTTAATTGCTTTTAAGAAAATAATTGAGAAAGTAGAGTTTGCTTCAGATGAGAAAAGGTAGGTTAAGTGTCTCGAATCCCTCCCTAAGTCCTGCTGGGCAGTTGGTGCTATATCGTTGCCTATTCCTCTTTATTATTGGTGAATTAATATGAGTAGTAATAACCGCGTACGGTAATTACCCTAATTACGAGTATAAAGAACCTTAATTAATAGACAGGGAACCCGTGTTAGACACGTTGTCACGTCCCTATACTAGTGATTAGACTCTAAATATGTAGTCAATTAAGCATGGTTTCATTAGTTCTTTTACCCTTAACCACTAGCATGACTAAGCTATTATCTATTGATCGGGGTTAGCCCCCGGCTTTGAGGCACAATACTAGGTATACTAGGTATCACTAACCCTAAGAGCGTTCCCTATTTGTGTACATCAATCAGGTTACGTGATTAAAACATAAACAATATGAAATTCTGTTCTCTGGCAGGACAGATGTCGTACACAATGTCTAGGACAATGTGTCTGTAGTCCAGATGTCTTAGACAACCGGTTCGACAACTGGTTATGAGGATCACGATTTATTGAAGTACTGAAGTAAGTAAATAAAAGCAATAAATAACACCAGTGATTTGTTAACCCAGTTCGGCGCCAAATAGCCCTACTCTGGAGGATACAAATCCAGAAGTGAACACTACTACTCCGAATCAATACTTAGTCTTACAACCACACCAAACACATATTGGCATGTATGCCTTTTCTTAATCCTAGTAATCTTCTACTCAAGGGCTAACTCCCCCTGAATATGAGAACCTACCCAACTCCCTCTAATCACTAATCCGAAGTGACGAAACTTTAAACTTTGCAGTTTAAAAGACTAAGTTGAATGACATCATTCAACGACTCAAAGTTACCAAGTATCAAAAACAATACGAGGAACCACTAATGCTTTGCACAGTAGGCACAAAGCTCACAATCTTCAGTTATTGTGGGTTGAGTTTTAAGCTCTATGTTGAGTCCTTTATATAGGCGTGCACGTCTCCAGATAATCTTCAGTCTTTCAGATGCATTACAATAAGAATTAGTTTTAAAACAAACTTATTTTAAAATAAACTCCACAAGATAAAAGAATTAATCTTTATCCACAAATTAAATACGAATCCGATCGTATCTAACACTTAGAATTAATAACAAACTTTATCATTAATCCTAATCTCAGCTTGTTACTTAAAGATTCGCGCTTTATTCAAATTTAAACAAACACGCGTGCTTAATGGATAAGCATTATCTTTTAAGCTGAACTGGGTCATGATGTCCTACCCACATGTCTTGGGACATCTTGTTCGACATGTTGCCTTAACATGCTATGAACCCAGTGACAAGATGTTTAGGACATCTTGTTCAACATGTTGCATCTGCACATCTTCAATATGCACAAGTGGTTTAGACTTAATTACTTTAGCATTGATGCTTCAGTTAAGTCACTCTGACCAAGTTGTTTTAGCCTTATGATGCAGCCAATCTCAGAAGAACTACAGTCTCCCCCTTTGGCAAATTATGGCTAAAACAACCACAAACCACTTTGTTGAATGTGCACTCTTCAGTCTTCAATCTTCAAATTCTTCAATCTTCAAATTGATCTTTGTTGATGCAATCTTCTGTTCTGAAATCTTCAGGTCTTCAAGGTCTTTGATCTTCAGAATCTTGTGTGTCTTCAATTTTCAAGAGTTCTTTAATCTTGACTATGTGATGAACCTTTTCTACTATGAGACAGTCTTAGTCTTGTCTTCATATGATCCATTACAATAAATTTTCTAAATCCAGGGATGAGATACCTAGTGACTTAGTGAACCAAGGTCTTGAGTTGCAGCGGAAAGTACTTAATCAGAGTGATCAAGACTCACTAGACTTTTTAGAGGTTCAATTTTAGCATTTTAATTATGCTTCTGGACACACTTATTAAGCATAGCTTTTAGTCTTTAATTTTTTTAAAGCTTGCCATATTCATCCGTAAAGCAAGAGAATGATTCTACTTGCCAAAGAGCTGTTCTTATCATCAATTATTTCTCCCCCTTTTTACCATAATTTGACAAAGGTTTAAAGGAAAATACTTCATTGATTAAAAGAGACGAACAGCTTACAAAAAGTGCACTAACATAAGTGCCGGATGTCAAAGCCTCCAATGTCTAGGACATTTGGTAGGCCACAATACAATACAGAAGGAAAGGACTTAAACAAAGGCAAAAATTACAATTTTTTATGTTACCCATGCCATGTTTATTCATTCAATTTTCTTCTACTTCTTCATCGTTCTCAGCTCCATTTTCTCCTTCAACTTCAGCCTCTTGCATAATGGACTTAATCAGATTGTCCACATGAGCTTTTCTTGTTGTGCTGGTCTTGATGGTTTCTCCCAAGGTCTTGGATATCTCCATTAGTTCAGCAAGAACATCATCCTTGTTTGCCCTTGGCAGAGAGCCAGATGCTTCACCTGCTTCCTTCCCCTTTGAAAACACAATGTCGGGGACATGTGATCCAACAAAGAGCATGTAGTCATAGCTCAGGACAGGGGGCTTCTTGTTTGGAGAGTCTTCAGGATACAAGATGTTTGGAAATTGCCTAAGTATCATTCCAGTAATTAGGCAAGGGAAGGCTATTGGCAGTTTTGTTGCAAAAGTGTCAGCATGCTTCATGGTTTGGTAGAAAACATGTTCACCAAAGTTGATCTTCTTCTTCGTTCATATGAGGTATATCATTTTAGCCAGCACAGGAGTGATCCCAGAACCATGATTTGTAGGAGTCCAGTTTGCTGCACCAATCCTATTTAGGATAGCATACTTGACACTAAGAGTGCCTGTTGACAGCAAGCCCTTCTTAGGCCACTCCTTTACTTGTCCTCCAGTAATTTCCTTAGTCACATCCTTGACTAACTCAGCTTCATCAGTTTCCATTGTTGGATCCCTACCAAGATACTCATTGATGGTTGTTGGGGAGAACTTCACATCTTTACCTATGACTCGAACCTTCCTAAGCTCTTCACTCCCTTCACTGCAGTCAGTGCTGATGTTTACTATGAACTCCTTTACCAGTTTTTCGTAGCAATTGCTCAGGTCTTTCACAGTCTTCATTTCCTCAGCCTTTTCTAAGAGCTCTATGATCTCCTTGCATTCAAGAGCTTCTTGACTGAGTTCTCTTTCTTGAGCAACTCTTCTCTGGTAAACAAACCTCCACTTTTGAGCACTTTCTTCAGAATGGAAAGAGACTCCATCCATTGGTGTTGGTGGGATGTTTGCAGGAATTCTTCTTCCTCCAATTCTTTTCTTTCCTGAGGTCGTGATGTCTAGGACAGTTGCCTCGACATCAGACTCGGAGTCACTGACAGTAATGACTTGTTTCTTCTTTGACCTTTTCTCACCAGAAGCTATGTTCTCAGCCTTCCTTTTTCCTCTCTTTGTAGTGATTGGTGTTTCCACTTGTTTAGACATGTACGTCTTGGCTTTTCCTTTAACTGGAATACTAATTCGTACCCATTCACTTTCTTCAGAACTTTCCTCATTAGTTCCCTGTTGAGGCTGACTCCTTCTCTTTATCTCTTGTAGTATTCTGTCCAGAGGAACCTCATCTTCATCTTCCTGATCTTTTTGCCCTTGATCTTGAACTTCTTCTTGTTCATGAGTTTGATCATGACCTGATGTTGGAACATGTGGTTCGACATCCGGTGTTGGAATTTCTTCTGAAGGTATGGTTTAATCTTGGTTAAAATTCTCTTCAGGATACCCTGATGGAATGTTGATGGTGGTTTCTGGTGGTGTTGTAGTGTTGGTGGATGGAGTGATTGACTCTGTGATCTCAGGGTTTGTTTCTAACGATGTTTGTACGGATGCTTTGACATTTGGTTCAGGGTCATCAGAGGATTTAGGCTCAGAATCTTTGACTTCTTGATCTGAGTTTCTTGGTTCATCTTGACTGATTTCTTTGTCTGCTTTTGAAGACCTCCCGGAAGAACTACCCTTCTTAGTGCTTTTACTTTTCTTTGAGGTTGTTCTTTTGGTCTTCTTTTTCTTAGTTGAACCTTCGCTTGGCAGGACCATGTTGATTGGTACTGCGTCAACGATGATTTCTTGAGCAACTTTTGGTTCTTGAACCCTAGGCATTTGGGAAGATGCCTCTTCTGCATGTGTCTTTGAATCATCTTGATTCTCAATGTTGGTGTTCTTTGGTGAAACTTGAAACATTTTGCAGAGGTTTGAGAGAGAGATGATTTCTAAACTTTCTGGTAGAGATGTTTGACAGGATGTTGAAGCAAGAGGTATTATAGCCCTTTTATATATGATTTTTTTGAGTGTTTAAAGGCTATTTTATTTTACGTGCAAATATAATGATGATTAATGTGGATTTAATCTGCACGTTACCTCTATAGTGACTCTTACACGCTTTTGGGCGTGTGAATACCCAAAGTCACTTTGATGCTTCCGACCAAAATCTCTTCAACTTCTTGTCCATTGTACAGATGTTGGGACATCTGGTAGGACATCTTGTCAAATTCTTCCTTGGCAGACAAGCAAGCTATTTCTGGACCATTGTCTTGAGGTGTCCAAGTATAGCACTTGTCACTTGACTCTTTCCCTTTCATCACTACTTCTTGATCATTAACTATGGTGCATTCATGGTTGTTGAAGTGCACTTTTAGTCTTTGTTCACATAGTTGACTAATGCTAATCAAGTTTGCAGTGGGACCTTCAACTAGTAGAACATCATCTAGGCATGGAGTGTTTGGACCAGCTAGTTTTACAATGCCTATGACTCTACCTTTAACTCCATCACCAAAAGTAACACTTCCTTTCGAGTGAGACTTTAGTTCTCTAAGGTATCTTTTATCTCCAGTCATGTGTTTAGAACACCCACTGTCAAAATACCAATTTTTAGATGGAGATATTCTTAGAGGAGTATGAGCCTTTTGGGGTGGTGTTGGCTTGCATACTTTAGTCAGAACTTCTTTGTTTTTCATCCCTTGAGATAGGGTCTTCTTCCTATTCTGACTTGGTGACTTAGGCTTCTGAGGGTAGCCATAGAGGTGGAAACATTCTGAGATTAGATGTCCAGTTTTTCCACAATGTTTACATCTTTTTAGTGGTCCCTTATACTCTTTGTATTGAGGGGACACATGTTGATAATGATGTTGGGACATGTGGTCTGGTATGTGCTTCCTCTGTTGAGCTGGAGGCTGAGACCTTTGTTCAAACCTTTTCTGCTTGTGTTGAGTCAGATGATGTGTCTTTGTCACCTGTTTCTTTTGTCTAGCAGGTTGTTGAGGTTTGGATCCTGTCTTCTTATGCTTGTGCTGAGACTGATGTTAGGGGTTTTTAATTGTTGGCTTCATTTTGGTAAAACAAGCCTTTGTCCAAGATGTTGAATCAAATGTTACAACATCAGAACCTGACGTGTGTGCGCCAGCTGGCGGTATCTTTTGTGCGCACATTTTATTTTAAGAGAAGATCTTTTCTCTTTCATCAGTCCTTGCGTGTGCATTAAGAAAGGATTTATTTTCTAAACAGATCTTTTATTTAAAGATTGTTTTAGGAATTATTGTGAAGATTTATTTCCAAAACATATCTAATCTTTTAAGATATGATTTATTTTTAACGTGTGAGCTGGATATATTCTTGGATTAAATCTTCTGAAGCCCATGTTACCGGCTATTTAAAGGAAGGAGCTAAACCTAGTTTCTTCACCGAAACCAATGTATCAAAATGTAGACTTTTAGGATTTCGTGTCAATGTAAGCCTTGTGCTTTAGATTTGTGTGCCTTTCTTGTATCGTTTGATGCAAGCTTATGACATAGGTTATTGTAATCTGCTTCCAAACCTTTAGGTAAGAAGCTAGAGTAGTTTGCACTCCAAAACCTTTAGGTACGAAGTATAAAAGCTTTTGGTATACTCGCATGAGTATAGTTTTCTTGAAGAGTGTCTTCACACATGTTTTATATACCCCAACCTTTGATAGTTTGGTCAGAACCCTTGTTGGGATTACAAGGAAGAGGAAGTGAGATGGTACATCTCAGATCTAGGCTAAGACCCTAGGTTGTAAACAATAGGGGAGTTGCTAGATGGGAAGGGCATAAACTTGGAGGGTTTTGTCATTAGTCTAGGGCTATTGCTTATTGGTTACATTCCTGGATTGGTATCCCCCAAATTAGGTTGCGGTTGGCGCCGAACTGAGTTAACAAATACTCTGTGTTGTTTACCTTCCTGCTGCTTATTGTTTATATTGTCCATTGTGTTTTACGTTGGCACGATGTTGGAACATCATATACCACATCTGTTGACCAGCGTGCCGGAATTTCACTTTGTATTGAGGGGACACATGTTGATAATGATGTTGGGACATGTGGTCTGGTATGTGCTTCCACTGTTGAGCTGGAGGCTGAGACCTTTGTTCAAACCTTTTCTGCTTGTGTTGAGTCAGATGATGTGTCTTTGTCACCTGTTTCTTTTGTCTAGCAGGTTGTTGAGGTTTGGATCCTGTCTTCTTATGCTTGTGCTGAGACTGATGTTGAGACTTGTGGTTTGACATCTGGTCCGGAGAGTTATTCTTTGGGGGAATTTTCTTCTCAGGAGACTTGCTATAGTTGTCATGCCCTAACCCCTTCTTGTCACTTGGGTTTCTACCAAGCTCAAGGACTTCTTCAAGCATGTCAGTTCCCTTGTTCAACATTCTCACAGATTTTGTCATCTCGGTGAGTTTTGAGTTTGACAGGGTGACTTGTTCTCTTAAAGCAGCTGTTGATGCTTCTAGTGCCTCCCTTTCTTGAGCAAGCAGTGTGACTTGTTCTCTCAAGCCAGCTGCAGAAGCCTCTAGTGCTTTTTTTTCATGAGCTAGTTTCTCCATCTCCTTATCTTGTCTTCTTATAAGCTCACAAGATTGTTCCCATTTAATGGTGAGATTATTGTATTTCTCATCCAATTCTTCTTGTAGGAGATCTTCATTACTAGTGCTGCTGCTAGTTTCAAAAGTTCCAGTGAAGGCTTTATTTGTTGGTCCTTCTTCTTTCTCTTCCTCAGAATCAGATAAGGTGGCTGCCATTCCCTTTTTCTGCTTCCTGAGAAAGTTTTGACATTCTGGTCTGATGTGTCCAAATCTTTCAAATTCAAAACATCTTACTTCTTTGTTTTCCTCAATAGTATTCTCCTCCTTGGTCTTGCCCTGTGACTTGATGTTGGACCTCTTGTCTGGGACATTTGTCTTATACCTGGCTTGTAGCTTATTCAAAGATTTATTGAAATTCTTTGTAAGGTAAGCTAATGCCTCTGGTAACTCTTCATCAGTTTGGCTTTCCTCAGAGGTTCTTAATCTTCTTCTCTGGTTTATCATCCAGAGACATCTCAAAAGTTTGTAATGAGCCAATAAGTTCATCAACTTTCATTGTGCTCAAGTCTTGAGATTCTTCGATTGCAGTCACCTTCATATTAAATCTCTTAGGCAGTGATCTAAGGATTTTTCTGGCTAGCTTTTCTTCAGGTATTTTCTCACCTAGGGCAAAGGTTGAATTTGCTATATCTCGTATTCTAGTATTGAACTCAGATATAGTTTCTTCATCCTTCATCCTTAAGTTCTCAAATTTTGTGGCAAGAAGTTGCAGCTTTGACATTCGAACTTTAGAGGTTCCTTCATGTGCAGTTTGAAGAATTTCCCAGGCTTGCTTGGTGACTACGGTTTGGCAAGTGTACCAGTCTGTCGTCGAGTAATAATTCACACTCTACTGAGTAGAATGAGTTTGTATCCATAGGGACAGCGCCTCGGTTACTAAGCTTATTCTAGGATTTGTTGAGATTGCCTCCGCTTTATAAGTTGGGATAATTTTAGATTCAAGAAACAGAGAATATAACTAGAAAGAAAGACAATGTAAGAAGATAGGTTAAGTAGTTGGAATCCCTCCCTTACCTGCTGGGTAGTTGGTGCTATATCGTCGCCTATTCCTTTTTATTATTGGTGAACTAATATAAGTAGTAATAACCGCGTATGATAATTACCCTAATTACGAGTATAAAGAACCTTAATTAATAGACAGGGAACCCGTGTTAGACACGTTGTCACGTCCCTATACTAGTGATTAGACTCTGAATATGTAGCCAATTAAGCATGGTTTCATTAGTTCTTTTACCTTTAACCACTAGTGTGACTAAGCTATTATCTATTGATCGGGGTTGGCTGCCGGTTTTGAGGCACAATACTAGATCACTAACCATATAAGTTAGTTGCCAGTCAGTGTTAAACACTGGTCCTAAGGCACAATGCTAGATATCACCATCCCTAAGAGCGTTTCCTAATTGTGTACTTTAACCAGGTTACGTAATTAAAACATAAACAATAGAATAATAAAACTGAATAGACAATTATATAAACTTAGTACCAATTTATATGATTCCAGCATTCCTAAGGGAGTTCATCTTCTCCACCTAACCTAAAGGAGTTTAGCTACTAATAGACATAATTAAATTACAAGAATTAAATAAATGCATACCAATAACCTTGCTACCTTGCGGAGGAAGTTACCTTTTCCGTAGAAGGGGGAAAGTTCCTTCCCTAGAGCTCCTCCTCCTTTGCTCCTTATAGAGAAATAGTTCTCTAAATTTCTGAATGAATAATTGTGAAGGAGGAGAGCTCTATTTATAGTTTTTCGGACTTGGGCAGCAAGGCACATCGTGCTACGATGGGCCCATCGTGCTGCGATACCAAGATTCAGTTCAAAATTATAACGGATCCTGTGTGTTTGATCACCTTGTTCACCAAGAAATGTCATCGTACCACGATACATGTCATCGTGGTACGATGGACAGATTTACTTCAAAAATATAATCTGTGTTGTCTTGGCCAACAAGCAGCTCCAGCGTACTGCGATGAATGCCATCGTACTGCGATGAGACATCAAAATTACGTTTTTCCTTCAACACGAAAGTTGTAGATTTTTGTCTTAGCTTTCCAACGCATGGTCACGGACCTCATTCCGATACTCGTAGCTCAAGTTATGGTCCGCAGACTGAAAGTTGCGCATTTTCTTCCTTTTAGCCTCTTTTTATGCATTTTCTTCAATCCTTGACTTCTTGGACAAGTAGCTTTACTTCTTTAGGTTTTTGCCTTGTAAATGGTCTAAAACTAATTCTAAACTAATAATAAATAATACTAAAAACATCATATAAATTACTGTCATCACAACCCCAAACTTAAACAGTTGCTTGTCCTCAAGTAACATGCCTGCCAAGCAAAATCGTCAGTGAAACAACAAGCAGATATATATGACAGGAATTTCCCAACCTTATGTATTTGTCAGCAATGGAACCACTGAACTTCACCTCAGCGATCATGCTCAGTCAACACTTGGGCTCAAGAGACGTTAATAGTAGCAAGTCAGACAAATGCCTGCAAGAGTCCATGTTCAACCTTTTGTCTCTCTCACATTTGTATTTTTCACTCATAATTGAAAGGGTTACTCTCAATCATCGTACAACCTGCCATTTTACCATAGGCTTGCAAGAACTCTAAGCAACTAGTCAAAATTCAATATACATGCATTATTGGAGGTCTTTTCAGGGTTATAACGTGGCTTAGGTCAAGGTAGGACATTTGTGGGAATAGTAGGCTAAACATGTGGAGTTAAGTTCTACTTTGGTTCCTTTTTGTGTACGCAACATTATTCCTTTGGGTGCCTTTTTGTGTTGATGTTAGAGATTAAGAACCGGATGTGTCTTTGTATGGTTCTTTTCTATCACTATTTTTGCCCTTTGGCTCTTTTTTGCTCTTTTGCTCTTTCTTTTTCATTTCTTTTTTTTTAAAGAGACTATTTTTTTAGGGAATTTTTGATGTTTTCCCGTCTCTTTTTCATTTTTTTTTCTTTTTGTAGTGATAGTTCTCTGTACACCCACCCCAAACTTTGTTGTTGCCAAGACTAGAGAACTATTACCTTAACTCCAAAGAAGGGTAATTTATTGTTTTTCTGGTCTATAGGCTTGGGTTTGTCACCGAAACAAAAGGGATATTTATCTTTTACGGCTCAAAATTGGCTAGCAAAGGATATAATAATAATAAGGGTGGCTTGAAAAGGCTCTGGGTTATAACAAACAATTGCCTCAATGCATATATATCAAATTAACCAGTCAGCAGAGAATTAGAGCAAGTTCTAGAAAATAAACAAGTGCATGGTACTCTCATAGTAGATCGAAAGAAAGTGGTAATACCGTTTGGAAATATTTGGCTTAAATCCTCACATGGCTTAGGTATATCTGAAGATCGAACACTTGTCTCACAGACACCAGCTTCATCACTCGTCTCGTTGTCTCTCGAACTTCCGCGTTTTCTGAGCAATCACCTTCGGTGTTCTTTGTATAAAGGCGTGGGATTCAAATCATCCAAATCTAGTCGTTACGTCACTGGAACTTTGCCTATAACTTTTAACATGCACTAGATAATAAACAAGCAAACAGTTATTGCATTTTTTGTAAGCATAGGGGGCTGTCAGCAAATGACATTCATTACATAGATGATAAACTACTAAGATACAAAGATAAAAGAGAACAACGGGAATGCTCCATGACTTACTGCCCGCCCTGGTTAATGATACACCAGGTGTAAAGAATATAGGGTCTAGCTCCCTATTCAACAGGTCCACAATGTTATCTTGAGTATTGACCTGCTTGTGCCTGCTCTGAGTCTGATATGCAGCATGTTGCTGCTATGGGTTTGTTACCCCAAACTTTGAACTTTTGTTGCTCAATTTGGTGGTAATCCTCTTTACTCGGTTAAGAATGTATGTGTCTCTGTCCCAAGAGATCTTCTCTCCTTTACTTGTGACTTGAGACGTTCATTCTGCCATCTTGACTGGATAAAAATCTGGAGGTTTATTTTTATTTTTATTTTTCTTTGGTGCAATGATGGTGAATTTTGTGGTCTAATGGCTGTATAGAAGTTTTGGGGATGGATGGGTAGGAAAAGTGTAGGGTTTTGATTTCTGTGGTGATAGATGAATGAATAGAAAATAGATGATGATGATGGTGAATTTGAAGGTTTAGAAGTGTAAGGTTAATTGGGTGGATGGTGTAAGTGTTGCAACCAGTATTTCTTTTTGCAACTTCCAAACTTTCATCGTGTCATGAGCAGTTTCATTGCACGATGACTGTTCCAATGCCATATTTTTCAAAAGTTTTTATTTTCATCGTGACACAATAGGAAATTTGTTGTACGATGGGCTTTGGAACAGTTCTTTTAAAATTCTTTTTGGGCATAAAAATAGTATTCCTTCCCTTTTGAAAACATATCTTGTAGTTTTGAAAACTTATCTTATAAAAATAAAACTTTAAAATGCGAGAATTGAAATGAAAGCAATAAAAATACCTTGGGTTGCCTCCCAGGAAGCGCTTCTTTAAAGTCATTAGCTAGACGTCAGAAGACTGTTAGGGCGTCTTATATGAGAGATGGAATATATCATCCGTCTTCTTTCTCTTCTTTGTTAAGAATCCCAGGAATTTGAGAAACAGAGGATATTGCTTCCATACCCTCTTCAGCTTGACCGTAGCAAACAAAGCACAAATCATATCAATAACTTTATCAATTTCTGCTTTTTCTTCGGCTTTGTTGCTAGGTTGTTTTACTTGTTGGAGATCTTGCTCTTGAGACTTCATTGGTTGGGGTTCAGCTCCCTTATAGAAATCTTCATCCCGAACACTTGACGCGTCGCGTTGGTCCGTTTCTATTTCAACCAATTGTTTCTCTTGATCTTCTTGTTCATCATGTGCTTCTTTCAACTTGTCTACATGATACAAAGACATTGAATTTATGTTAGAATCAAGGTCACATGGTGCTTCTTTAAAATTCACCTCCCCAATAGAGCAAGGCATTGGGAGACTTCTTGGGTCGTTCCGCTGTTGTTGAGGTTTGTTTTGTGGTTGCTCCTCTTTTGGTGATCCTGCTTCTAGCTTCTTTTCTGGAGTTTCTGTCTCCTTACTCCTTGAGGTTTCAGATGGTACTTCATTAACCTCAGAGTCTCGACTTTCATCGCCTATGGAATCTAGCTCATTCTGGATGGCAACTGATTCAGTTGACATTCCTCCTTGTGCTTCAAACTCCTTTTCTGCATTGAATTCAACCCAATTGTCCAAAAAGGACTCATGTCTTCGAGGTCTTTGGATGAACTCATTGAATAATTCATAGGCTAGTTCTATGGGTGTATTGTATTCTGCACCCTCTTCGATGATAGTCTCCAGGATAAGCAATTGTTCATCTTTGTCTCATTCTACTACTTTTTCGACTTCAGAGTCTTTCCCTGTATCTCCCTTGGAATCTGGCTCAATTTGGGTTGTAACTGATTCAGTTGACGCTCCTTCTTGTGCTTTAGACTCCTTTTCTTCCATGAATTCAATCCAGTCGTCCTTAAAGAGTAACTGTCTTTTAGGTCGTTGGATGAATTCCGTGAAAATTTCACAGGCTTCACAGAAATGAATATTGCGGCTTTCACATGCTTGAAAGATGTAGACACCAGTTTCATTTAATTTCTCTGGAAAGTCCTCCCATCTGAGTGTCATTGCTTAAACTCAAAGAATTTGATTAGTAGTAAAGCACAATAATAATGATAATAAGCAGAGATCAAGACAAGATTTACAAAAAGTTTTATTATTTATTTTTTTTTTTTTGCAAGTCTATCACCACAGGGATTCCCAGGTAAGGGAGGTGGATCACAATGGATCGCTTAAATACCAAGCCTTTTCCTTAGCCAGAATCGTCTGTAAGTTCAATATTGCAAGAACATATTTTGAATTTTTATTTTTTTATTATTTTTTTTATTTATTTTTTTAAAAAAACTAAATATTTTTTATTTATATATAATAATAAAAGCTACTAAAAAAAATAAACTAAATCTTTTTGTAAAAAAATTTTATAATAAAACTAACTATTCTATTAATAAATAAAACAAATCTCTTTTTTTTTTTTAATACTGAATAAAAATAAAATAAAACTAAATCTACTAATAAAGAAAGAAATATATTTATATATATATATATATATATATATATATATATATATTTATATACAAATTCCTAATATTAGCTTAACAACTTCGTCTACACCGTCCCCGGCAACGGTGCCAAAAACTTGACTACGGTCTGGCAAGTGTACTAGTCTGTCGTCGAGTAATAATTCACACTCTACTGAGTAGAATGAGTTCGTATCCACAGGGACAACGCCTCGGTTACTAAGCTTATTCTAGGATTTGTTGAGATTGCCTCCGCTTTATAAGTTGGGATAATTTTAGATTCAAGAAACAGAGAATATAACTAGAAAGAAAGACAATGTAAGAAGATAGGTTAAGTAGTTGGAATCCCTCCCTTATTCCTGCTGGGTAGTTGGTGCTATATCGTTGCCTATTCCTTTTTATTATTGGTGAACTAATATAAGTAGTAATAACCGCGTACGATAATTACCCTAATTACGAGTATAAAGAACCTTAATTAATAGCCAGGGAACCCGTGTTAGACACGTTGTCACGTCCCTATACTAGTGATTACACTCTGAATATGTAGCCAATTAAGCATGGTTTCATTAGTTCTTTTACCGTTAACCACTAGTGTGACTAAGCTATTATCTATTGATCGGGGTTGGCTGCCGGTTTTGAGGCACAATACTAGAACACTAACCATATAAGTTAGTTGCCAGTCAGTGTTAAACACTGGTCCTAAGGCACAATGCTAGATATCACCATCCCTAAGAGCGTTTCCTAATTGTGTACTTTAATCAGGTTACGTAATTAAAACATAAACAATAGAATAATAAAACTGAATAGACAATTATATAAACTTAGTACCAATTTACATGATTCCAGCATTCCTATGGGGGTTCATCTTCTCCACGTAACCTAAAGGAGTTTAGCTACTAATAGACATAATTAAATTACAAGAATTAAATAAATGCATACCAATAACCTTGCTACCTTGCGGAGGAAGTTACCTTTCCCGTTGAAGGGGGAAAGTTCCTTCCCTAGAGCTCCTCCTCCTTTGCTCCTTATAGAGAAATAGTTCTCTAAATTTCTGAATGAATAATTGTGAAGGAGGAGAGCTCTATTTATAGTTTTTTGGACTTGGGCAGCAAGGCACATCGTGCTACGATGGGCCCATCGTGCTGCAATACCAAGATTCAGTTCAAAATTATAACTGATCCTGTGCGTTTGATCACCTTGTTCACCAATAAATGCCATCGTACCACGATACATGTCATCGTGGTACGATGGACAGATTTACTTCAAAAATATAACCTGTGCTGTCTAGGCCAACAAGCAGCTCCATCGTACTGCGATGAATGCCATCGTACTGCGATGAGACATCAAAATTACGTTTTTGCTTCAACACGAAAGTTGTAGATTTTTGTCTTAGCTTTCCAACGCATGCTCAAGTTATGGTCCGCAGTGAAGGAAAATAGCGTTATTTTTAGCAGCGGAATTCAAAAATTTTCCTTAGTTTGATCCTTACGAATTGGGCATGATATGTGTTTTAGGGTTTTTACCTCTTGAAGGGAAGAACCTTTGAATCACGATCTCTTGTAGGGAAGAACCTTTGAATCACGAACAAGACGATCACGAGCGTTGATGAAGATCACCGACGCCTCTAACTAGTCCACACGGACAGTCACCTTCAATAGAGTGCTAGCCCTTTATGTTTGAAGGCTATGCAAGAATATTGAGAGAGAGAGAGAGAAAATTATTTTAGGATTTTCAATTCTAAAATATTCTTGTGCTTTTTGTTGTGTATTAAGCAATGACAAGAGGTCTCTATTTATAGATATTTCTTGTCTTGTGCATCAAGACAACTCTTGTCTTGTGCACCAAGATATCTCTTATTGGGCAAAGCCCAACAAGAAACAAAACTAGGGCGCGCGCCCCCCATGAGTGGTAGTACTCATGTGCGCGCCCTCCCACCATAACCTATGGTGTTCTTGCTCGTTTAAATTACCGTGATACCCTTATCACATTACACATACACCGTACCTTACGGTGTTCCTTAATTATCTCAATATTAGACTGTCCTTATGTGTGTGACCCTTGTAGGTTTCCATAACGTTGACAATTATATTAAATCCTTTATTTAATATAATAAACAATGAGCGGTATCTAGCAACACATCATTGCTACCCAAGTTATGAGAAATTAACATGTGATCATAACATAACCTTTAGTGATAATATATGCGTGTATAATTACCCCTTTGCCCTTTATGTCTATATTGAACACAAAGCATACTTGGTGTCATCTTTGTCCAGTTCAATATTGGGCCCATGACATTTATCCTGTTATGCAGGATTGGCAAATTCCATCTAGGTCACTACTGTCCCTCAGCATGCTTTGTGAAGTACCCATCAACTGCCTTTATGGTTATCCTGTTACGGACAACGTTAGATCAGCAACAAAGTACTTGACTCCACATCTAGGGTACAAAGTGGTTTCAGGTCTAAGGGCGGTTTACACCATTATCACCATGAGAGTAACTTATGACACTTTGCATAACTTTGCATGTAGTACTCTCATAGCGGGTCAATCCGGTATAAATATTACTCCTAATATTTCTTATACCTATGTCAAGACTTGATAACTCCTTATCCCATGATCCATGAGATGCGATCATCAGTCTATCTTCATAATAGTCTTTATGCTTTAAGGTTATCCCTTTTCACATTAAAGCTCGACTATGGATACTTTAAGAATAGCGTCTTTATGTTTAATGTAATCTCATGATTAAGTCACACTTAATATTAAACGGACTTTCTATTCTAGGGACTTCATTATTTTGAACGTTACAAACATAATAAAGAAATGCCTATTATTATTAATAAGGCTTAAATGCACTTTTGGTCCCCATATTTTAAAATTCTTGAAGTTTTGGTCCCCCTATTTTAAAACTCAACTTTTTGGTCCCCCTATTTTGAAAGTCAATATTTTTTTTTAGTCCCCCTCTCATTTTAATGACATAGCACTATAATTGATGATATGGCAATGATTATTTTATTTCTTTTATGATTTATAATTTAAACAAATAAATATCTTTTTATTTAAAATAAAACTATTTATTACAATATATATTAACTCTTTTAATCAATTAATTAAAATTAAAACTAATTAATTAATCAATTAAATAATAAAAACCAACAATCTTCATCTTCATCTTCAACCTCAAAGTCATCATTCTTCACCCAAAAAAATGCATCAAACCCAGCAAATATCCATCAAAACCATATTTTCCTCAATTCCTTTATATTAGTTTCACTCCTATTAAAGTTTAAACCCATAACAGAAACCAAACAAACTTGAATACAACAAACTCATCATAATCATAAACGATAAACAATCTTTTTATGTTTTAATAATCACTTGTTAACTCGTGAAATAACCCAAAAGGTTTCCAAATCATAGATTTTAGATCCGATAGTTGCGGATCTTAAAGGATTTCGATCTGGTCGTTTTAGATCCGAGAGACCATCTTCGTCGTTGATCTGAGAGGAAAATGGTGGTTACAAATCAGAGATGAAGATAAAGAGTTTGATGCATGAGAGATGAGATGAGAGCATACAAACTGTAACCGCACAACAACGAAATCACACGACACACAACAGAAACGCACGAACGAACGGAACATAAACTAGCGATGTATTTACGTCAGGGTTTCACTTGATTAGAAACGAACAAACAGAAGAACAATCGAAGCTGGTTTCACTTTGATTGGGTCTTGATTTAGGATTTTGGGTTAGGTGGGTTTCACTTCAATTGTTTTATTTTAAATGAAATTAATTTTTTATTTAAATTTTAAAGCATAAAAGAAATAAAATAATGACATGGAAGTTTTATTGCTATTCATCATTGCCATATCATCAATTACAGCGCCAAGTCATTAAAATGAGAGGGGGATTAAAAAAAAATTGACTTTTGAAATAGGGGGACCAACAAGTTGAGTTTTAAAATAGGGGGACCAAAAATTCAAAAGTTTCAAAATAGGGGGACCAAAAGTGCATTTAAGCCTATTAATAAATAAAGCACTAAAGTATTGGCCTCTAGGGCTTACTCCAACAATCTCCCACTAGCACTAGAGTCAATCAAGCATTACCTTAATACCCATAGACCTAGTATGCCCATCACGCTTCAACTGCGCAACAGCCTTTGTTAGTGGATTAGGAATTGTTTCCTATGTTGGTACCTTACGTATCTATCCAACTTTCTATTTCGATCTTTATCGAAATATAGAAGTGTCTAAGTATATATGAATCGTCGGTGAGATCTATTCTCCGTTATTGTTTGCAAGATCAAAGCATTACCATCACTAATGTAATTTAATGTAATCTGCAACACCGGAAATATAGCTTTAGCTCAATCATGAGCTAAACGATCCAAAATACTCCACCTCTGTAACTGAAATAAACATATTACTAAGCTATATAGCTTACAATGTCTATATTCAGGTATGATATACAATATATCAGTATGGAAACTACCATCAATATAACTTCCTTATAATGATATTTCCCACACCTACATATTTCAAGAAATGGTCCTTAGTTCCTTTTAAGGTCCTTAGGGATATTCTTGAAGATCAGTTAGTGTCCAACACTAGTCTCAATTTTGGTACTTATTGAATATGCTACAAGCATATGGTGTATCTGATTAAGTACATATTATGATGTGTATGATTAATCCATCTTCCAAAGCATATGGATTATTTTCACGTGTCTCTCTCTCATCCAATGAGATATGCTATTGTCCTTTAGACAAAGACCAATCTTCTGACACATGCGATGATTTTACACATCAAGTGTCTGAACACTTCATCAATATATGTACATAGGCTATTCCTAACTCTTTAGGAATCCTTGCCCAAATACATAGGATATTCCTAACTCTTTAGGAATTCTTGCCTAAGTATTTCATCAAGAGTTATTTCCTTAACCATGTCTCACATGTAAAAGGAAAAGGTTTTTGATGATTAATATGTCAGCCACATATAACACCAGATTAATAATATTACTCCCACTAACCTCCTTGTGTGCACAAGATTTTATTATTTGTTCCTTTTTGAAGTTTTGTGAAAAACTAATTTATAAGGGACAAATAATTAAACTTCTGAGAATTTTGATATAATCAAAATTAGATAGCTACAAATTGTATACTTTTCTAGCATCCTTTGAATCAAGCAAAACCCTTCGTATATGTCTAGTACATATATATGAGGTCACTCCAATTAAGGAATGCATCTTTGTTGTCCATCTGCTAAAACTTGTAGTACAATATTCAGTAAATAGAATTTAAACAGATTTTAAGCTTTATGATTACAATTATGATTTCATCATAACTTGCATTATGACTTTGCGTGAAACCTTAAATGATCAATCAAATCTTAAAGGGTATTCTCAATACCATCCATATCAGTGTTCAATAAGAATACTCACTTTCATCGTATGAGTCTTACTCATCCTGATGACAATACCATTATCACCATAAGGTATGTGTATATGGATTCTGTACAAGATTTCATGGCATTTAGCCACTTCTCAGATTTTAGGCCTTTTACGACCTCTTACCAAGTCAAAGATTCATCTTTCATGAAAACCATATCACCTTGTTGAGTCATGATTAGATCATACATCTCACCCATGTAATATGTTAGACTTATCTAGGATTTTGTGCAACTTAAACTGATGGTCCTTCAACAACTTTGAGGAACCGGTTTATGTTCCCTTTTCAAACAAATATATTTTGTGGTACTTGAACTTATTCAAGTTCTATATCACTCCCACTGTTTCTTTTAGAGACACACTCCCAATAGAGGAATGCTTCAAATCTAGCAACAAAACAACTTTTGTCCCAAGAGTGATATAAGACCAGTATCCCTTAGATTCTTTAGGATATTTCCACATATTTATTCTTCCAATTTTGGAATTAAATTTATCTGATAAATTTTCAGTCCAAATTTTCATAAAGACAAACTTGGTGGTCTAGCCTTTATATCATATATATGGTGTTTTTATGATTACTTTAAAAAAACAAAAAAAGGGAAACTATTTGTGGGTGAAGATTAATTATAAGCAAATAAATTTCTAAGAGTCAATGACATAATTAAACTATCTTATATCATGTCAAACATGATGTGATAAAATTAGTTTATTATACTCCTTTAATTAAGTATTTATTACTATGACTTATTCATATGACTTAAATACTTTTGTCGAGTCATATCCTTTTACTCCATTTATCGAACTCCTTGACAAATTCAAAGATTTTCTAATTTGTGTCTCACACATATCTCCATCTAATGATTTTAATCATCAATGTAAATGAAGTAAAATATACTCAATATAAATATGTTTAGTACTCGACATACATCTCATGTATATTGTTCAAATAGATCATGTGTCAATTTACTTTCAACAAGTAATTAACACATCAAATGTTTGTACTAAATAACAATGCTCTTGATATATACATATAAGGTCCAAATCTTATTTGGCTCTTATTACAACTGTTATAGATGTTCTTATCAAGATCATGGAGCCCTAGTCCATTACTTGATTTGGAGCACTAGTATAGAAGACTTTGCTCAAATGATGGGACCACTACTTGTCTTATCATTCAAAGCTACTTTTCATATATTGTCAATACAAGGTATTTAATTAATACTTCTATTACCAAATAGAACTCAATAACAATTATTATATTCTATTTCAAATTTGATTTTAAGTCATGGCATAGCTTTTATTGTCAATGAAACAACTTGTTTCATTCTAGACATAGCTTGACTTAAACTTATAGTCAATGTTCTAATTCTTTAAGCACCTCTTTAGAGATTCAACATCGTGTATCATATACCCTTGATGTAGAAATAGAAACTTTGACTTTCTATAACTAGATGTACAAAATTGAAGTCTCACTTCATTCTTTTATTTTGACTCTTTCATGAACTATCTACGGCACTCCCATTTCAACCAATTTGAAACATCCGTTCTCCTTTGGCAACCTTTATTGTTCTATTCAAATAAGAGGAGTATAAATCTCATTTATATCATATCTCTATTCTTTGACAGTGCAAATTATTTCTCATTCAATTCAACAATTTTCCGATAGATATAATAATTTTGACCATATCTATCCACTAAAATTGATTTGATTGAACCTATGACCAACTCTTTGGTCTATTGAGAAATTCTATCATACTTTGTCGTTCTTTCAAAAGAACTCGTTTTAAATGATCTCATCATTTCTTTTAAAAGTATGAAATATTCTATATCTAGATGTCAACTTGATGCTTCTGACAAGCATCTTTTTCCAATCTAGTTTATAGTAGGTACTTTTATAGAGTATAGTTCAATAGCTTATAGTTCTTCTTGCGTTTGAGAACAATTCTCAATTTGTGTACCAATTCAGAAACTCTTTTCTGAGATTCTTGTCCTTCATAAGGACAATATAATTTATATTGTATAAAGTTTTAATTACAAAGATATCTAAGATATTTGTATAATTTTTAATAAGGACTTTTATTAAAATGCTTCCACTATTTTATTCAAAACAAATGACCCTCACCATTTGATTCGGAAAATCCCGTTGGAAGATTTTCTAGTGGGTCAAGATCCATATTTCACTTTGTCTTAAGTCCGCGGTGGGCGGATTACACAAGACTTAGTTATTTAGGTAGGAACTCCTTCCAATTGTATCTCATACAATTCTTACATATATCAATTGGGTGCATAACTCCTTATTCTAACTAGGTATATACCCGTGCATACGCACGGGACGGCGCCTTCGGCGCCTTATTGCCTTTGCGTCTACGGCGCCTTCGGCGCCTTATTGCCTTCGCGCCTTCGGCGCGTTATTTTGTTCGATGCATATGATGATTTTGTAAAAAAATTAGTCTTCTTGATTTTTAATATATAATAAACTTAATAAACAAAAAGTCATTATCAATTTTTAATAAATTCCGCAAATAGATAATCATATAACCCTTTATAAAAATTACCTTTGCTTAAGCTTATAAGTAATGAATCCAAACTTTTAGTTTAGTGGAGGCGCTTTATATTTTAACAAATTTGCATACAAAAGTGCTCAAATTTATTAATTTGATGTTTATATCATGTAATCAACTATAAGAAGTTGAAAAAAAAAATTGAGTTATTATAAAATGATAGTAGTGGAAGCTTTAGTGAAGACATTTAAATAAAAGACATTAAAATAGCTTCTTACTAAAACATATAATTAAAACATAGGTTTCATATTCAATTTTAGCAAAGTTGAAGTAGTTCAGTTTCAGTGTTGATGAGCAGCCAATCGGCAGACCATTAGGTATTGATTAGTTTCGTCAAGCTCAAATTTGAGAAGATCACCAAGATTTGGTCTTTGCCGATCAAGGTAATGATTTATTCATGGTGTATCCAAGTTATTTAAATTTTGCATAAACAAACCTTTTCCTTTTGAATGATAGTTAATTTGAATTTTTCAACTGTAACAACTCGTTTCACGTGTTTAATAGTTAACATGTCTGAGGTATAATAGTTATTTTAATAAAATTATCAAATTGTCCTATATATTTTAGTAATTTTATAACTCATTTCCCGTGTATAATAGTTAACATGTCTAGTGTATAATATTATTAACTAATTTAAAATTTTATCAGCTTCCCCTGTATATGAGAATTAATTTAGAATTTTTATCAACATTAGTGACGTAAAAATGTAAAATATTGAATGATAAAACTTTTTTCTCGTGTATTATAGTTAATTTTATTTTTTTTATCAACAATAACTTATTTCACGTATCATTTAAAATTTTTATCGGAAACAACTTGTTTCTTTGGAATAATAGTTAGTTAAATTTTTTTAATCAGCAACAACTTGTTTCTCATGTATAATAGTTCATTTAAGTTTTTCATCAGCAAGTACCTTGTTCCCCGTGTATAATAGTTAATGTTACATTTTTTTATCAGCAACAATTTATTCTCCATGTACATTAATTAATTTAATTTTTTTATCAACAATAATGTGTTTCCCGTATTATTTAAATTTTTCATTAATAAAAAAATATTTTCTGAATATAATACTCCCTCCGTTTCTTTTTAATTGTCTTTTTAGAATGATAACACCAAATTAAGGAAGTGTATTTTTGCACATTATCTTTCTATTATACCCCCGTTTTAATCCACCAATAAATTCCTATTTTTTTGCCCACACTTTTTCTTTCCAATAAATTTAATATATTATGTACAAAAAAAAAACAAAATTTAATATGTTATGTACCAACAAAAAAATTTAAAAAAAAAAGATTTAGTTTTCCAAATATATAGCATTAATTGGTTTTATGGAAAAAGATAAGAGCAATTGACAAATGGTATAATTGACAAATCATACTCATAAAATATAAAAAGGACAATTAAATAGAAACGTTAAATATGATAATAAAAGACAATTAAAAAGAAACGGAGAGAGTAGTTAATTAAAAAATTTTATCAACAATATTTCGTTTCTTGTGTATAATAGATAAAATAGTTTGTTCATAATAAATAATTTGTTCCCCATGTATCATATAGTTAGTTAAATTTGTCATATTTATATAAAAAAACAAACTTTATTATAATTAAAATTACGTTATACTCCACATATGTAGTTCAACTACTAAAACTGTCAAAATTTAATCATTTTATCCCATGTGTAGGATCAAATATAAAATATTATAAAAAATTAAAAACATTTTAATTTTGAAATTTTTATTAGAGATGGTTTGTTTTGTATTTGTCATATGTATATTAGTTATTTTAAAATTCTTATCAACGACAACTTCTTCTGTGTACAATAAACATTTTAGATTTTTTTTATGAACAACAATGTATCCCATGTGTATATGTCTCATATTTAATATATTAGTAGTAAATATCATTACTCTTATACTTTTTGTTCGTAAACTTCCCTGTGGTAATTTTTATATTTTTTCTCTTAAATTCTTCATATCAAATAACATCTTTATATAATAAAATTAAAGTATAAGAAAAATGTCAAAAATTAGTCACCCACTTTAATTGTTGAAATATCATTACATTTATTATACCAAACGAATTGAACTGATAAACTCTATTCCCTCCGTCCTTAAATAAGTGACATGTTTGACTAACATCAAACCTGGTCATGTGCATATATATATATATATATATATTGTAAGAAACGCAATTTTGAACAGCAGTAGCAGTGGTCTGTCCAGTGCACTACTCCCTTTCCCTTCTTTAAATGCCTATATTTGAGAAACATTTTATTTATGCTATATATTAGAAAAACATTTAATTTTCATATTCTAAGTCCAAATTTATAATTCCGTATGTCATATGTTAGTATAGTGCTAGCCATGGGTTAATAGCAAAGCTCACCCAATAACAATGTATGTACCGATCCGCGATTGGTATATACTAAGTGTCTCCTGGTAGTTAAAGTGAAAGTAAGCTTTACACGAGTTTAGGATCTCTCCATTTATAAGTCTCTCCATTTTCTCCATTTAGAGAGAGATAGACACAACAAAAGTTGAAAGTAAATATAAAATAATTAATATTGGTGGGACCCACTTAATGGTAGGGTCTATATCTTATTTTTGTATCTATCTCTCTCCGAAATGGAGGAAATTGAGAGACTCATAAATGGAGAGGATCCTAACTCGCTTTACAGATATTTTTATATCATAATATCTCAAGTGGATAATTTGCTGTGTAAGTAAAATCAATTTGTATCACTGATACACATGGTTACAATCATTATTTGATTGATTACTGGATACTCTCTCCGTAAGTTCAATCGATTTGTATCGTTGATAATATTATTACAATCACTATTTTAATTCTATAAATTGTATTCAAAAGAGAAACAATGAACTTAAAATAATTTTGACTGATCGTTTAACTATCCGCATTTTTTGACTGATGGAAAACTCTCCACTATAAGTGCAATCGATTAATTTGTATCGTTGAGACACTTTTTGGCGATCACTATTTTAATTCTATAAGTAATAAGTAACACAATTTTTAATTTTATTGTTATTGTTATTTTTTCCTTGACTTTTCAATCCCTTTCCACTACCTGTCTACCATCAATTTTGCCATAAACTTTATCCTTATAGGGTACCGTAGTCTCTCCTTTCCAATATTATTATTTATTTATGAATTTTATTAATTAATTAAAAATAAATTTAATTAAATGTGGTTTGAAGTTTAAAATAAAAATATTTAGTGGTATTATTATACTAATCTTCTTGAAATTTTTTATTTAATATACTTCTACCTGAAAATTTTATTCAAAAAATGATATACCCAAATTTATCGACGATAATTTGTTTCGCAGCGTTACTTTTATGAGCAATATTTTGACGAAATTCCTGCTATATATTAGTGCTTCCCAACAATCCTAAATTCCTAATATTAATGTGACCATTCATTTTTTATGGAAAAAATAGTGACTTCAATAGTTAAAATCACTTTAAAAATATTTTACAAAAAAGAACCATTGTAAAAATATGAATTCTCTAGAACCTTTCTTTTAATTAAAAAAATAAATAATAAAGTAAATAGTTCGATTGTGCATATTTGTTGGCCCATTTAGTTTAATTTTATTAAAATTATATATTTATTGTTAATTGACAAAAGAAAGTATTAAACATAAAAATATTTATTGTCCTTTATTTTTAAAAAGATAGGACATCTTTACAAAACACAAAAAAAAAAAATTGACTTGTACTTTAGATGAGAGTAGTAGTAGCTAGTACACTGCTCAACTATTCTTGTAGTGGTTTTACATTGAGGACGTCCTTACATTGAGTAGTGTAAGTCAGTAGGAGCAGATATATGTAGTAGAAATTCAAAGATAAGTATTTTCTTTCACAATTGAGATTAAAATATAAATATTTATACATGTTTATAATACTATCAAAGAGTGAACTGTATTTATAAAACTTAAGAAGTTGAAAAATTAAATTTATATTAAAATTTGTGTATTTTATATTTAATGTATAACTTTTTTATAATAATTATTGTTTTCAATAAAAAAATTATTACATTTAATTGTTTTAACATGTGCAAAATTGTAGTACATCTTAGACAAAATCATTAGTAATTAAAACAAATTACACCCACCAATGTGGTATAGTGTCCAATATTACCAAAACAAAAAAAATATTGCACTTCCGAATAATTAAATTGAGTCACTGCCCAGTACAGGAAAAGAAGTAAAAATCATAAGCCAAGTATCCAACTCTTTTCACTTTTCAATGATAACATTTTTGCTTCACATTTCTCTCTCACCATTTCTTTTTTTATCACCACAGCCGTGAACCACCACAAGAGTATTTTATTTCTTAACAAAACCCAACCAAAAATTACATTCGGACCACCTTTTCAAAGCGACCGCCGTGCCGGAATTTTTGATCCATCATGCCGGAAATCGCACCGCCGCCTGCCGGAGTTTTCCTATGACTTCATCTCTTTTTCTTTTTCACCACTTCTATCACACATCATGTAAAATAAAGGTAGAGATTTTAAAGATATATTTATTTGTAGATCTAGAATGAAATTTGAGATTGACTTAGATCTGAAAGTTGAGTGTGGTATCAAAACCTTTACTTTTATTTTTTCTTTTTTTTTTTGGTACAAAACCTACTTTTCTTATTTGTTTTTTATTTGTAGATTTGGAATATATGTATAGATATTCTTTCTTCTTTTTTTTTTGCTCGTGGTTTTTTTTTTAAGAAATTTCCCCGTTCTTCTTTTTCTTCTATTTTATGTTTACTTTCAAATATAACAAAAACATAATTGAAAAGGAATAAAAAAATTGTGTTATTTATTATTATTTATATTTTTTATAAAAAAAGATCATGATTTTTTTGGTAAATAAGTAGTTAAAAATCATTTTTATGTCTACTATATAAAAAAATATTTTGCAAAAAATTCATTAATTTCTAAACAATTTTCAACTATTAATTTCAATTTTTATTCTCTCTTACCTACAATTACAAGTTTGTCTTTCTTTTTATTTTTTCTAAGAAACTTTCTCTGTTTTTCTATTTAAAAGGTATTTTTTTTTGTAAATAATAATATAGAGTAAAAAAGTAATCAAATGCTTTTGGAATAAAGTAGAGAAACTAATTAATTGATTTTGAAAATAATTTTTGTTTAATATACTGGTTTAGTTATTTATTTGATATATTTTTGTTCTTGATTGTATAATGTATTTAAAATATACTTGTATTATTCTAGAAATAGTTGTTATATTTTCAGTTCAATTGAGCTCATATATTTTTATTTTTTGAGCTGACAAGTTTAAAAAAATGGTGGGTTATGAACTTTCTAACAAAAAAAATGATGATATTTCTATAAAAATGGCTTTTTGTTGTACATGAATGAATAAAAAGAAAGGAAAAGATAATGGATAATGTTAACAAAGATAAAGAAAAAAATTGTTTGTTATAGATGATATCAAGTATAGAAAAAAATGAGGAAGATAGTATATGTTCTTACCTTGGTGAAGAGAATAAGAATTTCACTTGCTTTTATTCTTTTTCCTGCAAGTTTAGAAGAAAATAGTAGAGATTAATACAATTGATAAGATGGAAAAAATTAGATAAAATAAAAATTGAGAAAGAAGAGGAGGAAAAATTTATATGTGAATGTTGAAATGAAAGATAGTAATAGTATTATAGAATTTGAAATTATGAAGAGGGGGAATTTGAAAGTGTATGCAGGTAACCAAAGCAAATGATGTAGTGATGTAGTAGTAGCAATTAAGTCCCATCAATCAGCAAAAAGAAAGGAAAAGTTAGTCAAAGTGTATGAACTTGTACTTCCATAGACAAAAGTCCATAATATCCTCCATTTTGAATATTTTCAAATAACCAAAGTGTTTGCAAGGGGTAAAAATGGCAACCGGTAAAAAATTGGTGTGAGGATGAATTTGGGAAGTTTTGCTCAAATATGACAAGTCTATCCCTCAATTTATGCAGTAAAAAAAACAGAAAAAAAATGAGTGTAAAGGTCAATCAAGTAATTGACTCAACATATTTTTTTCTTTGATTAGTAGTTGATTCATCTTATGAATTATTCCCAACCATTGCTTCTTAAACTCATATAATCTTATTATATTTGTTAAGTTAAGTTTGACCCTTACTTTAGAAGTTGGATATTACAATTATCCCATCGCACCTTACCAATATAGAGTATGCACTTCGCAGTGGGCGAACCTACATAGTTCGATACTAGTCTTGATGAGTTCTAAAGCTTGGAAAGCGTAAACTTAATATTCACATATTTTATTATTAAAGAGAATGCACTCTGCGGTGGGCGAACCTACATTTTCTTTATTAATCTCTTATGTGTCTTTTGAGGGATATTTAATTGTTTGATCTCACCGGCTTGTTTAACATATTAAACGCTCTCACATGCATCAACATACATACATACAATAATATAAAATGATATGATTATGGCCTCCTAACGCAAGTGTCCTCTCAAGCCAATGAGAGAACCCTAAACTAGCCTAACGATGATCTACTTCTCCAAGCATCATCTTCATGGCTGTCCTTCTTTGTTCCTCTTGTAATTCTATTATAATGTTACATCAAAGAATACTCGTTTTACATACGAGGGAGTAAGATGAGAAAAGAAGTTACATCAAGAAATTCAGAGAGAGGCACGACACGCAGGCCGTATTTAAATTCGCAAATTAAAACAAAAAGAGTAAACTAAGGCCATAACCGATCATCACAAAATCATAACAATAAACACATATTTTATTATTATTATCAGTTTAAGTCCTGTAGATTAATTAAAATTAAAATTTTGGCGAACGATAAAAAATTGGTTGATGTCATCTGCGCCCAGCGCAGCCTGCCCTGCGCCTAGCGCAGGTCTGCAGCTGAAAACCAATTTTCATTCTGCCATCTGCGCCTAGCGCAGCATACCCTGCGCCTAGCGCAGGCACGTAAACAACCCTTGTTTTTCCGCGAATCCTAATGCAGCAATTTCGTGCCGTCAAAACCTTTCATGACCGAAATTCAATATGATTGATTAACATGTCATTGCTTCATCATACTAATGTCGGATTCCAAAGCAACTGAACATGAATCGCTTCAATATCAAATAACTTTCATAATATGTTTTAATGAACGAAATTATGAATGATGCATCAAATACACCGCCTTGCATCACGATCACTTATATCACATATAAGTCTTGATCATTCTTATTTGTATAAACTTATTACGTTAACATATCGCTGCTTCACCATACAATTGTCGGATTCCGAAGCCGTTTCAATGTCAATCATCAAATTTTACACAAATAGATGCCAAATTTTAATTACTCGATTTTAATCTTAATTAGGTGTTTTAATCAAATTAAAACAAAATACATGAACTAAACAAACATCAGATCATGGATTCGTAAGTGGCTCTGATACCACTGAAGGAAAATAGCGTTATTTTAAGCAGCGGAATTCAAAAAATTTCCTTAGTTTGATCCTTACGAATTGGGCATGATATGTGTTTTAGGGTTTTTACCTCTTGAAGGGAAGAACCTTTGAATCACGATCTCTTGTAGGGAAGAACCTTTGAATCACGAACAAGACGATCACGAGCGTTGATGAAGATCACCGACGCCTCTAACTAGTCCACACGGACAGTCACCTTCAATAGAGTGCTAGCCCTTTATGTTTGAAGGCTATGCAAGAATATTGAGAGAGAGAGAGAGAAAATTATTTTAGGATTTTCAATTCTAAAATATTCTTGTGCTTTTTGTTGTGTATTAAGCAATGACAAGAGGTCTCTATTTATAGATATTTCTTGTCTTGTGCATCAAGACAACTCTTGTCTTGTGCACCAAGATATCTCTTATTGGGCAAAGCCCAACAAGAAACAAAACTAGGGCGCGCGCCCCCCATGAGTGGTAGTACTCATGTGCGCGCCCTCCCACCATAACCTATGGTGTTCTTGCTCGTTTAAATTACCGTGATACCCTTATCACATTACACATACACCGTACCTTACGGTGTTCCTTAATTATCTCAATATTAGACTGTCCTTATGTGTGTGACCCTTGTAGGTTTCCATAACGTTGACAATTATATTAAATCCTTTATTTAATATAATAAACAATGAGCGGTATCTAGCAACACATCATTGCTACCCAAGTTATGAGAAATTAACATGTGATCATAACATAACCTTTAGTGATAATATATGCGTGTATAATTACCCCTTTGCCCTTTATGTCTATATTGAACACAAAGCATACTTGGTGTCATCTTTGTCCAGTTCAATATTGGGCCCATGACATTTATCCTGTTATGCAGGATTGGCAAATTCCATCTAGGTCACTACTGTCCCTCAGCATGCTTTGTGAAGTACCCATCAACTGCCTTTATGGTTATCCTGTTACGGACAACGTTAGATCAGCAACAAAGTACTTGACTCCACATCTAGGGTACAAAGTGGTTTCAGGTCTAAGGGCGGTTTACACCATTATCACCATGAGAGTAACTTATGACACTTTGCATAACTTTGCATGTAGTACTCTCATAGCGGGTCAATCCGGTATAAATATTACTCCTAATATTTCTTATACCTATGTCAAGACTTGATAACTCCTTATCCCATGATCCATGAGATGCGATCATCAGTCTATCTTCATAATAGTCTTTATGCTTTAAGGTTATCCCTTTTCACCTTAAAGCTCGACTATGGATACTTTAAGAATAGCGTCTTTATGTTTAATGTAATCTCATGATTAAGTCACACTTAATATTAAACGGACTTTCTATTCTAGGGACTTCATTATTTTGAACGTTACAAACATAATAAAGAAATGCCTATTATTATTAATAAATAAAGCACTAAAGTATTGGCCTCTAGGGCTTACTCCAACACGCAGACTGAAAGTTGCGCATTTTCTTCCTTTTAGCCTCTTTTTATGCATTTTCTTCAATCCTTGACTTCTTGGACAAGTAGCTTTACTTCTTTAGGTTTTTGCCTTGTAAATGGTCTAAAACTAATACTAAACTAATAATAAATAATACTAAAAACATCATATAAATTACTGTCATCACTTGGCTTCAGTACATATGTTGATTAACTTGAACATGTTTTCATCAACACCATTGAATATGGCATTGAGTGCTTTAGAGTTGCCACTGGCCTTAGTTTCTTCATCTGGACTCCAATCTGTTACTCCTTTTAGACTTGTGGAGCCATCTGCTGCTGTGACTATTGGATGATTCCACCCAGTGATAATTGCCCTCCATGCTTTTTGATCCATGGATTTGAGAAAGGCAACCATTCTTGCTTTCCAATAATCATAATTTGATCCATCCAAGACTGGTGGTCTGTTGATTGATCCTCTCTTGTCCATCTTGAACAAAATATATCTCCCTGGAGCTCACCAAGCAGGTTAGGGTGCCGGCTCTGATGCCAATTGAAATTCTGTTCTCTGGCAGGACAGATGTCGTACACAATGTCTAGGACAATGTGTCTGTAGTCTAGATGTCTTAGACAACCGGTTCGAAAACTGGTTATGAGGATCATGATTTATTGCATTACTGAAGTAAGTAAATAAAAGCAATAAATAACACCAGTGATTTGTTAACCCAGTTCGGCGCCAAATAGCCCTACTCTGGAGGATATCAATCCAAGAAGTGAACACTACTACTCCGAATCAATACTTAGTATTACAACCACACCAAACACCTATTGGCATGTATGCCTTTTCTTAATCCTAGTAATCTTCTACTCAAGGGCTAACTCCCCCTGAATATGAGAACCTACCCAACTCCCTCTAATCACTAATCCCAAGTAGGGATGGCAAAAATATCCATACCCGCGGATATCTGCGGATAAAATCCGCCATGGATGTGGAGCGGATAGTTTAATGGATATCCACGGATAAAATAAATGGATATTTTAATTATCCGCAGTTAATGGATACGGATGCAGGTTTAATACTATCCGCGCCCGCGGATATCCATACCCGCTAAATAATTAGTAAAATTACTTAAATATATCTACTTACATATAAATTCTAGTATTTTTATATATAACAAAAAATTGTACTTTTATATTTTATCTTTCTATTTTAATATTTGAGAAAAAAACTTTTAAACTTCTTACAATTGACAAAAAAAAGAGCAAAATTTATGAATATTATGTGTTAATGTTTTGTCTTTAAGAAAAACTATTTTTTTTCAATAATTAGTTCTTTTTTTTAATACAAAAAAAATCATCCATGGATATCTGTTAATTACCGCGGATACTTCAATATCCGTGGATTACCCGTTTAGCGGATATCCGCACGGATATGGAGCGAACATGGATATCAGATTTGTCTGACGGAGCGGACACGGATATCACAATATCCGCGTCCATGGATATCCATTGACATCCCTAATCCCAAGTGACGAAACTTTAAACTTTACAGTTTAAAAGACTAAGTTGAATGACAACATTCAACGTCTCAAAGTTACCAAGTATCAAAAACAATACGAGGAACCACTAATGCTTTGCACAGTAGGCACAAAACTTTGGACTCACAATCTTCAGTTATTGTGGGTTGAGTTTTAAGCTCTATGTTGAGTCCTTTATATAGGTGTGCTCGTCTTCAGATAATCTCTAGTCTTTCAGATGCACTACAATAAGAATTAGTTTTAAAACAAACTCCACAAGATAAAAGAATTAATCTTTATCCACAAATTAAATACGAATCCGATCATATCTAACACTTAGAATTAATAACAAACTTTATCATTAATCATAATCTCAGCTTGTTACTTAAAGATTCGCGCTTTATTCAAATTTAAACAAACACGCGTGCTTAATGGATAAGCATTATCTTTTAAGCTGAACTGGGTTAAGATGTCCTACCCACATGTCTTGGGACATCTTGTTCGACATGTTGCCTTAACATGCTCTGAACCCAGTGACAAGATGTTTAGGACATCTTGTTCAACATGTTGCATCTGCACATCTTCAATATGCACAAGTGGTTTAGACTTAATTACTTTAGCATTGATGCTTCAGTTAAGTCACTTTGACAAAGTTGTTTTAGCCTTATGATGCAGCCAATCTCAGAAGAACTACACAATAGAATAATAAAACTGAATAGACAATTATATAAACTTAGTACCAAATTACATAATTCCAGCATTCCTAAGGGAGTTCATCTCCCCACCTAACCCAGAGAGGGTTTAGCTACTAAAATGCATAATTAAATTACAAGAATATAAAAATGCATAAAAGAAAACCTAACCTTAGAGCTTCTCCTCCTTTTCCTCTAGAGAGTAGTAGTTCTCTCCGTTTCTGAATGAATAAAATGAGGAAAAAGGAGCTCTATTTATAGTTTTCGTAATGGGCTGCAGCGCACCATCGTACTGCGATGGGCCTATCGTGCTGCGATACCAAGATTCAGTTCAAAATTATAACTGATCCTGTGCATTTCATCAGCTTGGTCGCCAAGTAAGGTCATCGTACCACGATGAGGAGCATTGTAGTACGATGAACGTATTTCTTGTCTTGGCCAACAAGCATATCCCATCGTGCAACGATGGGAGTTGTCATGCTGCGATAAACGCGCCTATTGTGTCCATTTTTGGCTTCTTTTAGCTTTTTCTTGGATTTCTTGACTTCTTGAGCAAGTAACTTCATTTCTCTGGGATTTTGCCTTGTAATTGGTCTAAAGTGCTGAAATTTATTACTAAAATTATACTAAAATGCAGTACGAATTCCTGTCATCACAACCCCAAACTTGAATTGTTGTTTGTCCTCAAGTAACATGCTGCCAAGCGAGATTGTTAGCAAATAAGTAAACAAAATTATGATAGAAATTTTCACACCCTTTTTATTTATCAGCAATGGTACTGCTGATTTTCTTTCCTCCGCGATCCTGCTCAGTTAGTATTTCGGCTCAAGAGACGTTGATGGTAGCAAATCAGACAAATGCCTGCAAGAGTCCGTGTTCAACCTTTTCTCTCTCTCACGTTTTATTTTTTCGCTCGAAATTGAAAGGGTTATCTCTCAATCATCGTACAACCTGCCATTTTACCATAGGCTTGCAAGAACTCTAAGCAAACAGTCAAAATTTAATACATATGCATTATTGGAGGTCCTTTTAGGGTTATAACGTGGCTTAGGTCAAGGTAGGACATTTTTGAGAATAGTGGGCTAAACATTGGAGTTAAGTTCTACTTTGTTTCCTTTTTGTGTACGCAACCTTATTCCTTAGGGTGCCTTTTTGTGTGTTGGTATTAGAGATTAAGAACCGGATGTGTCTTTGTATGGTTCTTTTCTATCACTATTTTGCCTTTTGGCTCTTTCTTTTTCTTTTTTCTTTCATTTTTTTTTTGAAGAGACTATTTTTTTAGGGAATTTTTTATGTTTTCCCGTCTTTTTCATTTATTTTTTCTCTTTTTGTAGTGATAGTTCTCTGTACACCCACCCCAAACTTTAGATGTTGCTAGTTCCATGAGCAACCCCAAACTTTGTTGTTGCCAAGACTAGAGAATTATTACCTTAACTCCAAAGAAGGGTAATTCATTGTTTTTCTGGTCTATAGGCTTGTAATGTGGTTTGTCACCGAAACAAAAGGGATAAATTTTTTACGGCTCAAAATTGGCTAGCAAAGGATAATAATAATAAAAGGGTGGCTTGAAAAGACTATGGGTTATAACAAACAATTGCCTCAATGCATATAATATCAAATCAACTAGTCAGCAGAGAATTAGAGCAAGTTCTAGAAAATAAACAAGTGCACGGTACTCTCATAGTAAATCGAAAGAAAGTGGTAATACCGTTTGGAAATATTTGGCTCAAATCCTCACATGGCTTAGGTATCTGAAAGTTGAACATTTGTCTCACAGACACCAGCTTCATCACTCGTCTCATTGTCTCCCGAACTTACGTGCTTTCTGAGCAATCACCTTCGGTGTTCTTGGTATAAAGGTGTGGAGTTCAAATCATAACTTGCTACTCTCTTGCCGCAACCTGCCTATAACAGTGAATCATGCACATGATAATAAACAAGAACAATTTTTGAAATTTTTATAAGGTAGTTGAGGTTGTCAGCAAATGACACAGCGGAAATTCATTTATTGAAATATAAAATACCGAAAATGTAATTTGCCAAGGGTAGTAGTTGACGAGAAAGAGTCTCATCCCGGTTGCTGGTTGGTATTTATGCTTTTGGTGGCATATCCCAACTTATCAGGGTACTGATTACTTGTTATGATGTTGAATTCCTTCACCGCCTTTTATTTGTGACTCTTTCTTTCCGCATCTCCTGTGTATGCCTCGACCTGAAAATAAATGCATGTTTTTTGTTAAAAATTTTAAATATGATGGGTTGCCTCCCATTAAGCGCGTGTTTAACGTCTCGAGCCTGGCGCATGATGCCTAAGCATTTTTGAGGTAAAGAGTTTCCTCTATGTCTGGTATCTCCTGTCCTTCGTATATCTTCAACCTGTGCCCGTTCACCTGGAAGGTTGTTACTGTCTTCTTATCAAACAATTCGACAGCTCCATAGGGAGATACTCTAACTACCTCGTATGGGCCTGTCCACTTGGATTTTAGTTTTCCTGCTGTGAACTTGAATCTTGATTGAAACACCAGGACTCTTTGCCCTGGTTTGAATTCTCTGTGACAGAGCTTCCTGTCATGGAAACGCTTTGTTTTCTCTTTGTAAATTTATGCGTTTTCATAAGCTCATAGCCGGATTTCCTCCAACTCATGCAACTTCATCATTCGTGCATGTCCTGCAAGGTCTTTGTCGAAGTTCAGCTCTCTCGTAGCCCATAGTGCCTTGTGTTCCAACTCTACCGGGAGATGACATGCTTTCCCATAAACCAGGTGGTAAGGTGTCAGCCCGAAGTGTGTTTTAAAGGCTGTTCTGTATGCCCAAAGAGCATCATCCAGCTTCCTCGCACAATCTTTTCTGGAAGTCATCACTGTCTTTTCCAAGATACTTTTGAGCTGCCGATTAGATACCTATACCTGCCCACACGTCTGAGGGTGATATGGAGTTGATACTTTATGCTTCACCCCATATTTTTCTAACACCTTCTCCAAATACTTGTTTAGGAAATGCGTCCCTCCATCGCTGATCAAAACTTTTGGGGTTCCAAACCTGCAAAAAATATTTCTTTGCAAAAATTGAATAACAGTTTTAGCATCGTTAGAATGACAGGCTAATGCTTCAACCCATTTAGACACATAATCGACACACACTAAGCTATACATTTTGTGTTCAGATTCTAGGAATGGTCCAATGAAATCGATGCCCCAGCAGTCAAAAGGCTCAATTTCTAGGATCCCTTTCTGAGGCATCTCATTTCTTTTTGAGATGTTACCTGTTCTTTGACACCTGTCGCATTGTTTTACAAACACTGCTAGAAAAAGTTGAAATATCGACGGAATTTAGAGATGAAATATATATTTTCTCTAATAGAGATGGAATTAGAGACAGAAAAAGCAGTTAGAGACAGATATATTTATTTTAGAGACAGATATTTTCATTTTAGAGAAAGATTTTGTCCGTCTCTAATAGTTTAGAGACGAGGAAATTACCGACGGCATCAAATCCGTCTCTAGCATGCTTAGTGACAGAATATTTGCATTTTAGAGACAGATTTTTTCCATCGGTATTTAAAATTTTTCTAGTAGTGAAACCTTTCACAGTCGTTGAATAAGGTTGGCCACCAGAATCCACACTGCAGGATCTTAGCTCTTGTCCGTCCTGCATCATGGTGCCCTCCATATCCTGAACTGTGGCAATGCCACATGACTCGCCGGGCTTCATCCTGCGCCACACACCGTCGTAGAACTCCGTCTATACCTTCTTTGTACAAGTATGGATCGTCCCACCAATAGGATTTTGCTTCGTGGTATAGCCTTTTCTTCTGCTGCCACATATATCCCTTTGGTACTATTTTCCCGGCTTTGAAGTTTGCTATGTCAGCAAACCATGGTCTCTCTGAAATCGCGAATAATTTCTCATCCGGGAATTCTTCCTCGATATTTTTCTATTTTGAAGTTATCTCTAAGTTTTCGAGTCTTGACAAATGATCCGCAACGACATTTTCAACTCCTTTTTTATCTCGGATCTCCAAGTCGAATTCCTGCAACAACAAAATCCAACGCAAAAGTCGAGGCTTAGATTCCTCTTTGGTCAGTAAATATTTTAAAGCAGCATGATCAGTGTAAACTACTACCTTAGAGCCGACTAGATATGATCTAAACTTTTCTAAAGCAAAGACTACTGCTAATAACTCCTTTTCTGTGGTTGCATAATTCAACTGTTGTTATGTCATTACCTTACTAGCATAGTATATGGCACGAAAAAACTTGTCATGTCTTTGTCCTAGGACTGCTCCGACTGCATAGTCGCTTGCGTCACACATGAGTTCGAAGTGTAAGTTCCAATCTATGGCTACTATTGTGGGTGTCATCACTAGTTTCTCTTTCAACGTGTTGAAAGATTTGAGGCACTCTTCAGTAAATGTGAAGGTGTTGTCTTTTAGTAGGAGATTACATAATGGTTTTGAAATTTTTGAAAAATCTTTAATGAATCTCATATAAAAGCCTACGTGTCCAAGAAAACTCCTAACTCCTTTCACATTTACTGGAGGTGGAAGTTTGGAAATTACCTCGATTTTTGCTTGATCGACCTCTATGCCCTTTTTTGAAATCTTATGACCTAGGACTATCCCTTCGGTTACCATGAAATTTCATTTCTCCCAATTTAAAACTAAATTGGTTTCCACGCATCTTTTAAGGGCGGCATCGAGGTTATTCAGACAATCGTCGAAGCTTTTCCCAAACACTGAGAAATCATCCATAAATACCTCCATAGATTTTTCTATCATATCGGAGAAGATTGCAAACATGCATCTTTGAAAGGTTGCAGGTGCGTTGCACAGGCCAAATGGCATTCTCCTATAAGCATAGACTCCATATGGACAAGTGAAAGCTGTTTTCTCCTGGTCTGCTGGATCCACCGCAATCTGGTTCTATCCTGAGTATCCATCGAGGAAACAGTAGTAAGCTTGTCCTACAAGCCTTTCCAACATTTAATCCATGAAGGGCAGTGGGAAGTGATCTTTCCTGGTAGCTTGGTTTAATCTCCTGTAGTCGATACACATCCGCCATCCCGTCACATTCCGAGTGGGAATTAATTCATTCTTTTCATTTTTCATGACGGTGATGCCTCCTTTCTTTGGTACCATATGTACTGGGCTTACCCATGGGCTATCAGAAATGGGGTATATCATTCCTGCTGCCAGAAGTTTCTGTAGTTCCTTCTTCACCACCTCACTCATGGTTGGGTTCAACCTCCTTTGTGGTTGTACCACAGGCTTGTACTCTTCTTCCATCTTGATTTTGTGCATGCAGTAGGCTGGACTGATTCCTTTTAGGTCGTCAATGCTCCATCCTATTGCTTCTTTGTTTCTTTTGAGTATTGTAATGAGTTTCTCCTCGTTTTCTGGGTTAAAGCAATGCTTATAATTGCTGGTTTAGTTTTTCCTTCCCCATGGAAAACATATTTGAGGTGCCCTGGTAGTTCCTTTAGTTCCAAGGGCTTTGGTTTATCTTCTATACTTACCCGTAAGGGTTCGTATTTCTGCGGGAATCTCAGCTCCTTGTTGATTCCTAGCCATCGGACGTTCAAGTTGGTTTCTTCATCCATGTCTTCCCTTTCTTCGTCCATAGATTGGATGATTGCACGCTCAATTTCGGGTGATGCCTTTGCTAATTCTTCTTCTACCAGTGTTTCCACCACATCAACTTGGTAACATTCAATTTTTTCTTTCTTTTGATGCATCATCTCTTTGACGTTGAATGTTACTTCGTTTCCGTCTACCCGGAAGGTTACATTATGTAACAACCCGTTTTTCAAAGGCCAGAAAAGGCATTGTTTTTTTTTTTCTTTTTCAACTAACACTCAGAGTGCGCATAGAATATTTTTCAATGAGCCGGCATTCAAATATACAAAAGAACTCATTACCATAAGGTGCTTCGACAAGCAAAGTGTATTCCTGAATAATTACAATCCAAGTCTAAGTATTCAAATACTTACAACAAAACAAGTTAGAAAACCCTAAGCTAACCAAAAAGCACAGTGCACAAAACACACCGGCGCATAGTCTAACTATACTAAGCTCCAACATCTCACTGGGGCCTGGAACAGCCACCGTCGTCACCACGACCTAACCTATCATCTGGGTGGGATGAGCCCGCAAATGAAAGAAAGGGTCACCACAAAATAAAAGTATGTATATATATAACCGGTGCGAAAGATTGTACACATAACAATAATTCCACAAAACACAAGAGAAAGCTCTTAACCACCAAAGCAATTCCCACCAACGGGTTTATATATATAATGCACACCAAGCCTAATGCAGACTTCTACAATGGGTGTGGTACTATCCAAGCTACCACATGCATGAATTCCGGAATCGTAGGTCCAACCCACTAAAGACACAAGGGCAGGTGAAGCCACACAGACGCTATCACCAGGTGAAAATAGCCACACAGATGCTACCAGCCACACAGATGCTGTCAGCCACACAGATGCTGTCACCAGGCGAAAATAGCCACACAGATGCTACCAGCCACACAGATGCTGTCGCCCAACCCACTAAAGCCACAAGGGCAGGTGATGCCACACAGATGCTATCACCAGGTGAAAATAGCCACACAGATGCTACCAGCCACACAGATGCTGTCAGCCACACAGATGCTGTCACCAGGCGAAAATAGCCACACAGATGCTACCAGCCACACAGATGTTGTCGCCAACTATGAAATGCATGAGCATACTTTCTAATTAAGCATATATAGGGCAGTCACACAGACACAGCCCCGGCGGAGTCACACAGACACCTCCACCCGTGTAGTCCCAGCTGACTTACACGTTCCATACATGCTCATGCAACAATTACATATCACACAGATATATGTAAACCAAACACAACGACATACATACATTTCCATTCATATGTATTCCATCAACCTGTTCATACATATATTCTCATAATCATATGTAAACAGCGCAAGTATTTTAAACACGTTCTCATCACGAGAATACATCAACCAGACATGCCAAACACACAGCAAAGCATTACAGCAGAAATCCAAGCATGTCATAACCAGTTGAAAAGACGGAAATAAAGTGGAGCCCTTACCTCAGCAAGCTTCCGTTAACTTTTCTCGCATAATTCTACAACTCGCGCTTCCTAAAAGTTAAGCAGCGTACAATCAATAAGATATTCTCAACGTATCCTATCGAAACGAAACTCATTCTCTAAGTTCTATAGAGGCTTAAGGTACTTTCTAACACTCTCGGATAGTGATTTCGAGTCCTCCCCATAGTGATTAAAAATTCCCAAAGTTAATTGCACTATTTCTCGCTACGCGAAAATATTTTCGTTTCAAAACAAACTAAGAAACACTTGATTCCTAACTCCAAGGCAATCAATTTTCACATACTAAAACCATTTGAAAACAACCCAAAAACTCTTTGAAAATTTTCACAAAAATAAAAGTTTACTTGCGCCACAAGTTACAAGTTTTTCCTTTCAAATAAAATGGCCATAACTCGCTCATTCTTTATCTGATCGAGACGAGCCATACGCCGAAATCTTCGTCTCGAAAAGACGAATCAAATAGTTAAGTTTCTAGGACACAAAAACAATTTTAAAATGCCCTAAATATCCTTTAAGATTTCGGCCAGAATTTAAAATACATCAAAATCATCATTTTCAAGAATCAAACATAGCTAAAACACTTATACAAATGTTAATTTCACATAACCCAACTCAAATTAGTTTGATTCTATACTTAAAACATTTTCCAAAACCCTAAACTTCAAAAATCATAAAAATTAGGGGCTTTTCTTTTCATAGCATTTTCTTTTCAAAATTGAACCATTAAAACAACTAAGGCCAATTTCGATTGCAAGAAAATGAACTCAATTGAACAAACTCAAAACTTACAAAATATTTCCTCAAAATTATTTTCATAAACTCATGAACCAAATCCTTTATCAAACCTTTCTAGATGATAATTTTTCTTATGGATCAACCATTAACTAGCATGGATCTATACTATTAACAAAGGAAAAAATCAAAATAAAACACATGCTAACAAATGGGTCTCACGGCCATAAGGAAAAGAGTGAAATGAATGATTTTCTTACCACTTAAGTATAGCTCTAGTTGATCACTAAGTGATTGGATCCACTTCTCTTTAAAGGTTCAAGCTTAAACCCACAAGTTATTTTCTTTGATTTCTACACTTAAATGAATTTTGGAATGTAAGAATGAGAGGGAGGAAGAGCTACGGTTCATGAGAGAAAGAAGTGTGAATGAAAATCAATTTTCCAAAGTCTCCTTAATGTGATAGTCTTGCTTGATCTTGGCCTTAGGATCAAATAGTATAAAGTTTCTAAGACTTAATCCTAGCCCTTGGATCAATCCAAGTCTATCCTCACAAGATATTTTCTATGCTTCTCGAAGCCACCTCGCCTCACAGCTCTCGCGCGTCGCGAAGAACGAAACTCACAAAAACAGAAAACCTACGGAAAGAACGTCTATCGTTAAACATTTCCAAAACTTATCGCCGAATCTTTTTCCGCGACTGTAATTTTCTTCCATACCTTAGAAAATTAATCTCAGGACATATTCTAACTCACGCAGATATATGAAACTTCCATCCGAAACCTCACTTAAAACAGACGCAGTAAAATTTCACATCAGCGGGTAAATTCCTACTCGTTTTTACAAAAACAAGAATTATCTAAAACTCGTTATTCTGACTTCACAGAAATCTCCTCATACTTAAAAGAAGACTATGACCCAAAAGTCTGTGCCTTTCCAGCGCACGAGCACAAAACAGGCTCCATTTCAGCAAAAATTCCATTAATGCGACGATACTCACAAAACCGCTTCACCAAAAACCCTAAAACTCGTAGCTGACACTAGAGTTCCTTAGAAAAACCGCACAGTAAAATCTTGGGTCTTACATTACTACCCTCCAAAAAGAAGTTTCGTCCTCGAAACTAAAGGTAAGAGTAACAACTCAACGACTCATTACTAACACCAACACAACAAAATCCCTCAGGATTAGGTGCAGCCACACAGATGCTAACACCGGCTGAAGTCACACAGATACTCTCACCAACACACTGGCACAACCGTGCACCAACCGCAACTCTCAACGAGTTCACCACTCAAAAATTAACCTCACAACAGAGGTTCACAACCTCTAGTTCCCAAAGATCCTCGTGCCCACAAACAAAAATTTCCAAAGTCACCTCTTTCGCCTCCGCGACATAGCCAATTTCCCTAGGTTCACGCGAAGCAGTACTGGCTACCCTCCAAAAAGAAACACCGAAACTTTCTGCGCACCTGCAAAACCGGCAAAACTAGTCATTTCCAGTCAACACGACTCCGTCTATTATCAACAAGAGATTAAGGATGATCAGTTCCTCAATTTGTCAATAAATAGTCGACAATCATGATGGTGGTTTAGACCATCTTTACCCAACTTAAACGATGCTTCATTCCGCTTATGCTCAATGTCCTCCGAGTCACAAGGGTTCCACAAATCTTTCGAGGTTTTTCTTAATGTTTCCCTCGATCTCTTACGAATACAAGGTCGAAGTCGTAAGACACAACACTCAAGACATATCGTTCAAGCTCTCATGATTCCACTCATGAAACATCCGTTGAACATCATTCAACAGTAATACAATGCCACCACGGCAGGTACCACCAAAACCATTACATTCCGAACAAGTTGTCTTCTCTATAGAAGAATTTTCCGCTCTACCAATATCCATAAGTCCGCAACTCAGTGAATACGCCGAACCGTCTACTCACATACGAATCTCGTTCCAACCATGACTTAAATAATACCATCCCAACCTCCGGTTGGTGATTACAACTCCTCATAGTCTTGTCACTTGCCAACTATACCATCTATTTCTCTTGTACTCCCTTTATCCAAACATTTCTGAGTCTCAACTGAAAATCTCACTCAACGGACACTAACTCATAACCCGACACAGAACAAACACTAGAACTGTCACTACTCTAGCTATGTTCTAACCGACTCTGGACTAACGACTCAAGTATACACTTTCCCTTTGAAGATTTAAAGCCGTGCTCTGATACCAATTGTAACAACCCGTTTTTCAAAGGCCAGAAAAGGCATTTTTTTTTTCTTTTTCAACTAACACTCAGAGTGCGCATAGAATATTTTTCAATGAGCCGGCATTCAAATATACAAAAGAACTCATTACCATAAGGTGCTTCGACAAGCAAAGTGTATTCCTGAATAATTACAATCCAAGTCTAAGTATTCAAATACTTACAACAAAACAAGTTAGAAAACCCTAAGCTAACCAAAAAGCACGGTGCACAAAACACACCGGCGCATAGTCTAACTATACTAAGCTCCAACATCTCACTGGGGCCTGGAACAGCCACCGTCGTCACCACGACCTAACCCATCATCTGGGTGGGATGAGCCCGCAAATGAAAGAAAGGGTCACCACAAAATAAAAGTATGTATATATATAACCGGTGCGAAAGATTGTACACATAACAATAATTCCACAAAACACAAGAGAAAGCTCTTAACCACCAAAGCAATTCCCACCAACGGGTTTATATATATAATGCACACCAAGCCTAATGCAGACTTCTACAATGGGTGTGGTACTATCCAAGCTACCACATGCATGAATTCCGGAATCGTAGGTCAAACCCACTAAAGACACAAGGGCAGGTGAAGCCACACAGACGCTATCACCAGGTGAAAATAGCCACACAGATGCTACCAGCCACACAGATGCTGTCAGCCACACAGATGTTGTCACCAGGCGAAAATAGCCACACAGATGCTACCAGCCAGACAGATGCTGTCGCCCAACCCACTAAAGCCACAAGGGCAGGTGATGCCACACAGATGCTATCACCAGGTGAAAATAGCCACACATAAGCTACCAGCCACACAGATGCTGTCAGCCACACAGATGCTGTCACCAGGCGAAAATAGCCACACAGATGCTACCAGCCACACAGTTTCTGTCGCCAACTATGAAATGCAAGAGCATACTTTCTAATTAAGCATATATAGGGCAGTCACACAGACACAGCCCCCGCGGAGTCACACAGACACCTCCACCCGTGTAGTCCCAGCTGACTTACACGTTCCATACATGCTCATGCAACAATTACATATCACACAGATATATGTAAACCAAACACAACGACATACATAAATTTCCATTCATATGTATTCCAACAACCTATTCATACATATATTCTCATAATCATATGTAAACAGCGCAAGTATTTTAAACACGTTCTCATCACGAGAATACATCAACCAGACATGCCAAACACACAGCAAAGCATTACAGCAGAAATCCAAGCATGTCATAACCAGTTGAAAAGACGGAAATAAAGTGGAGCCCTTACCTCAGCAAGCTTCCGTTAACTTTTCTCGCATAATTCTACAACTCGCGCTTCCTAAAAGTTAAGCAGCGTACAATCAATAAGATATTCTCAACGTATCCTATCGAAACGAAACTCATTCTCTAAGTTCTAGAGAGGCTTAAGGTACTTTCTAACACTCTCGGATAGTGATTTCGAGTCCTCCCCATAGTGATTAAAAATTCCCAAAGTTAATTGCACTATTTCTCGCTACGCGAAAATATTTTCGTTTCAAAACAAACTAAGAAACACTTGATTCCTAACTCCAAGGCAATCAATTTTCACATACTAAAACCATTTGAAAACAACCCAAAAACTCTTTGAAAATTTTCACAAAAATAAAAGTTTACTTGCGCCACAAGTTACAAGTTTTTCCTTTCAAATAAAATGGCCATAACTCGCTCATTCTTTATCTGATCGAGACGAGCCATACGCCGAAATCTTCGTCTCGAAAAGACGAATCAAATAGTTAAGTTTCTAGGACACAAAAACAATTTTAAAATGCCCTAAATATCCTTTAAGATTTCGGCCAGAATTTAAAATACATCAAAATCATCATTTTCAAGAATCAAACATAGCTAAAACACTTATACAAATGTTAATTTCACATAACCCAACTCAAATTAGTTTGATTCTATACTTAAAACATTTTCCAAAACCCTAAACTTCAAAAATCATAAAAATTAGGGGCTTTTCTTTTCATAGCATTTTCTTTTCAAAATTGAACCATTAAAACAACTAAGGCCAATTTCGATTGCAAGAAAATGAACTCAATTGAACAAACTCAAAACTTAAAAATATTTCCTCAAAATTATTTTCATAAACTCATGAACCAAATCCTTTATCAAACCTTTCTAGATGATAATTTTTCTTATGGATCAACCATTAACTAGCATGGATCTATACTATTAACAAAGGAAAAAATCAAAATAAAACACATGCTAACAAATGGGTCTCACGGCCATAAGGAAAAGAGTGAAATGAATGATTTTCTTACCACTTAAGTATAGCTCTAGTTGATCACTAAGTGATTGGATCCACTTCTCTTTAAAGGTTCAAGCTTAAACCCACAAGTTATTTTCTTTGATTTCTACACTTAAATGAATTTTGGAATGTAAGAATGAGAGGGAGGAAGAGCTACGGTTCATGAGAGAAAGAAGTGTGAATGAAAATCAATTTTCCAAAGTCTCCTTAATGTGATAGTCTTGCTTGATCTTGGCCTTAGGATCAAATAGTATAAAGTTTCTAAGACTTAATCCTAGCCCTTGGATCAATCCAAGTCTATCCTCACAAGATATTTTCTATGCTTCTCGAAGCCACCTCGCCTCACAGCTCTCGCGCGTCGCGACGAACGAAACTCACAAAAACAGAAAACCTACGGAAAGAACGTCTATCGTTAAACATTTCCAAAACTTATCGCCGAATCTTTTTCCGCGACTGTAATTTTCTTCCATACCTTAGAAAATTAATCTCAGGACATATTCTAACTCACGCAGATATATGAAACTTCCATCCGAAACCTCACTTAAAACAGACGCAGTAAAATTTCACATCAGCGGGTAAATTCCTACTCGTTTTTACAAAAACAAGAATTATCTAAAACTCGTTATTCTGACTTCACAGAAATCTCCTCATACTTAAAAGAAGACTACGACCCAAAAGTCTGTGCCTTTCCAGCGCACGAGCACAAAACAGGCTCCATTTCAGCAAAAATTCCATTAATGCGACGATACTCACAAAACCGCTTCACCAAAAACCCTAAAACTCGTAGCCGACACTAGAGTTCCTTAGAAAAACCGCACAGTAAAATCTTGGGTCTTACACATTACCTGTAGCCATGTCTATTATTGCTTTTCCTGTTGTTAGGAAGGGTCTTCCTAGCAGAATGGGTGCATCTGGATCGGCTTCGATATCCATGATAACGAAATCGGCTGGGAAGAGTTTATCATCTACTGTTACCAGCACATCTTCCAAGATTCCGTAGGGATGAACTTTTGTCCGATCTTCAAGGATAAGGGTCATTCTGGTAGGTTTTACCTCTCCACAGTTGAGCTTTTTCAGTATTGATAGGGGCATGAGATTAACGATGGCTCCTAAGTCTAGAAGTGCTCTGCCAATCTCTACCCCACCAATTGTGCAGGGTATTGTGAAACTTCCAGGATCTTTGCACTTGTTTGGTAGGTTCTTTTGAAAGATTGCACTACATTCCTCAGTGAGCATAATTGCTTCTTCATCTTTCAATTTGATTTTACCAGCCACAAGATTCTTTACATACTCCTGGAATGGAGGTGATATTTGGATCATGTCATTGAATGGCACATGGATCTCCATTTGCTTGACCAGTTGCCCCATTTTCTCGAGTTGCTCTTTTTGCTTCTCCTTCTTATTATCTTTGTTGGGGTATGGTATGTAAGTTTCTTGGTATTAAGGTTCAGGGGGTGGTTTATCACTTCTGAACACAGTCTTTAGTTTTTCTGGAGTTGGTTTGGTTAGTGTTGGCACAACGGTTGTGTCTTCTTCAACTTCTGTATCCTTTTCCAGGTCCACCACATCTTGGCTGGTTGGTTCTGCATCAGGAGGTTGGGTGTCTGGCATTTGGGAGTCAGGTAGCTAAGAGTCGGGTTTTTCCTGGCTTGATGCCTTTTTACCTCTTTTAGTTGGTTCTACCGGCTCTAGTTGCCTGCTTCGTAAGGTTATTCCTTGCAGTTCCCCAATGTTTTCTACCTTCTTAGCCCAAGTTTGCACCTAAATTCCTAGCTTTTCATTGGATTCCCTAATCTGATCTCCAAAGCTTTGCATGAATTCTTTGAGTGACTTGTTCTCCTCCTGAAGCTTTTCCACTTCGGTCTGTGAAGCTTCTAATTGTCTGACTACGGTCTGACAAGTGCACCAGTCTGTCGTCGAGTAATAATTCACACTCTAGGTGTCTAGAATGAGTTCGTATCCACAGGGATCGTGCCGCAGCTTTACTAGCGTTATTTAAGCTTGTGATAATTTGCATTCGCTTTGGTTTCTGAAAAGGTTTTTATAAAAATAGCGTAATGCTTTGCAGAAATATAAATTGCAGAATGTATAAATAATAGATTCAAGAAATATAGAGGCTAGGTATGGTGGTTGGACTCCCTCCCTTCTTCATATTTGGCATGACCGGTATATAACATAGTTACTTAGATTATGTTCGGCGGTGAATTATCCTTGTTGTAGTAACACCTTACTATTACACTATGTCTATTAAAGTTTCCCTACATTAACAACTAAGATACCTACGAGAGCCTAACCTCGATGTGTCACATACCTTAATTACTAAGTGAGTTGTTTATAAACATGCATTATAACCTTCACCAATTAACCTCTAGGTTCTAGTATCGGGCTGTTCATCTTCTAAGTGCTCAGATCACACCTAGTGCATGATTCCTCCTCTAACCGCTCAGTTCACGACTAGTTCAGGACGTTACCGTCTCTATACACCTATCATTATTTACTACGAGTTCCGGACTAACACCAAGTCAAAACCTTATATCAATTCTATGGGCGCTCCCACTTATCCGGCCAGATTACGAGAATACGTTATTAAAGTGCACGAAAGTAAATAACAAACATAATTACTAAATATCATTTATTATAACTTAGACTCAATCACAGACTCCAAATATTCATAGGGGAGTTCATCTTCTCCACCACAACCTAAGGCATAATAATAAAGACTACATATTTAAATTACAAGAAATTATAACCTAAATACAAAAGCCTAAAGAAATCATACCTTGCTGAGTTAGTTTTCCCGTAAGGGGAGAAAACTATGCCCAATAGAGCTCCTCTGAACCTCTCCTTATAGTAGAGACTGTTATACTATTTCTGAATGAATAAAACAATGAATGGGAGGCTCTATTTGTAGTTTTCGTAATGGGCCTCAGCAAGGCATCGCAGCACGATAAGGCCATCGTACTGCGATGTGAAGATTCAGTTCAAAATTATAACTGATCCTGTGCATTTCATCAGCTTGGGCGCCAAGTTACTCCATCGTGCTGTGATAGCACACATCGTACTGCGATGGAAGATTTTCTCAAGATTTATTTCTTCTGATTGCTTGGCGCGCAAGCAGCTCCCATCGTGGCACGATGGGAGCCATCGTGCTGCGATGGAATGCTGATTTTCTTCACTTTTTGGGCTTTTTCTTGTCTTTTCGCATCTTGGACTCTGTCTTGATGCTTTTTCTTGCTTTTGTAGGTTTTCCTTCGTATTTGGGTCTGTCTTGGTCATTTTACTACTAATAATAATACTAAAAATGACGTAGAAATTCCTGTCATCATTGTCCCATCAGAACTTCTTCATTGTCCTTGTCTTCTTCCTTGTTGTACTCTTTTCGACACATCATCTCAATCAATTGCTCCACCTCTATTGGAGTTTTGCTTTTGATTGATCCTCCCGCGGATGCATCGAGTAGCATTTTCTGCTTGGTCTTCATACTGTTGACAAAGATGTGCATTAGTTCTGCTGCACAGATCATATGATTTGGGCACCTTCTTTTATAGAGCTTGAATCTCTCCAAACTCTAGTGTAGTGATTCCTTCTTCTCTTGCTGGAATTCAGTGATTGCCCTTCTACGTTCTTTGTGTTGCTCCTCAGTGAAGAAGCGGTCCAGGAACTTGTCTTCTAGTTCTCTCCAAGTTCCAATTGTCCCGTTTGGTAGACAGACTAACCAGTCTTTTGCAGTCTTCCCAAGTGAAAACTTGAACAAGTGTAACTTTACTTGGTCCCCAATGACTCCATCTGGGATTGGTTGGGACTCACACACCTCATAGAATTCCTGGAGATGTTCCAATGGATCTTCATCTCTTCTTCCATTGAATGCATTTTCCTTCAGCTCCCTTCGTACACTGGGTTTGAGGTTTATCTGTATTGGATTTGCTGGCACAAACCCTTAGATAATTCCCTCCTGGTTGCTTGGCCGGAAATATTCACACATCGTCCTTTCGTCGTCCATGTCTCTTGCAAAACAAAAGAATACCTTAGTAGTATTGTTTGGTTAAGAAAGGTTGTGTGTTTTATTATTGCTTTTATAGTCGTTAGCTACAGAGATTCCCAGGTAAGGGAGGTGGATCACGAGGATCGCTTAAATACCAAGCTTTTTCCTTAGCCAGAACCTTTGTAGGGCACAACAGTAAAAACAAATTTTTTATAAAATAAATAAAAACAAAAAATAAAAATTCCTAAAACTAACCTAATAACTTCGTCTACACCGTCCCCGGCAACGGCGCCAAAAACTTGACTACGGTCTGGCAAGTGTACGATTCTGTCGTCTAGTAATAATCCGCACCCTAGTTAGGATGGGTTCGTATCCACAGGGACAGCGCCTAGGTTACTAAGCTTATCTTAGGAAGTGTTGAGATTGCCTCCACTTTGATTTTAGTTTTAATTGCTTTTAAGAAAATAATTGAGAAAGTAGAGTTTGCTTCAGATGAGAAAAGGTAGGTTAAGTGTCTCGAATCCCTCCCTAAGTCCTGCTGGGCAGTTGGTGCTATATCGTTGCATATTCCTCTTTATTATTGGTGAACTAATATGAGTAGTAATAACTGCGTACGGTAATTACCCTAATTACGAGTATAAAGAACCTTAATTAATAGACAGGGAACCCGTGTTAGACACGTTGTCACGTCCCTATACTAGTGATTAGACTCTAAATATGTAGTCAATTAAGCATGGTTTCATTAGTTCTTTTACCCTTAACCACTAGCATGACTAAGCTATTATCTATTGATCGGGGTTAGCCGCCGGCTTTGAGGCACAATACTAGGTATACTAGGTATCACTAACCATAAGAGTGTTCCCTATTTGTGTACATCAATCAGGTTACGTAATTAAAACATAAACAATAGAATAATAAAACTGAATAGACAATTATATAAACTTAGTACCAAATTACATAATTCCAGCATTCCTAAGGGAGTTCATCTCCCCACCTAACCTAGAGAGGGTTTAGCTACTAAAATACATAATTAAATTACAAGAATATAAAAATGCATAAAAGAAAACCTAACCTTAGAGCTTCTCCTCCTTTTCCTCTAGAGAGTAGTAGTTCTCTCCGTTTCTGAATGAATAAAATGAGGAAAAGGGAGCTCTATTTATAGTTTTCGTAATAGGCTGCAGCGCATCATCGTACTGCGATGGGCCTATCGTGCTGCGATACCAAGATTCAGTTCAAAATTATAACTGATCCTGTGCATTTCATCAGCTTGGTCGCCAAGTAAGGTCATCGTACCACGATGAGGAGCATCGTAGTACGATGAACGTATTTCTTGTCTTGGCCAACAAGCATATCCCATCGTGCTACGATGGGAGTTGTCGTGCTGCGATGAACGCGCCTATTTTGTCCATTTTTGGCTTCTTTTAGCTTTTTCTTGGATTTCTTGACTTCTTGAGCAAGTAACTTCATTTCTCTGGGATTTTGCCTTGTAATTGGTCTAAAGTGCTGAAATTTATTACTAAACTTATACTAAAAATGCAGTACGAATTCCTGTCATCACTTGCGTTTGGGTAATGTGGAATGAAAGAAATCTTCGAGTCTTCACAAATTCGGCGCATATTGTGGATCAGCTCCTGGAAAAAGTCAAGTTGTTCTCATACCGATGGTTGAGAGTGAAGGATGCTACTTTAGCTTTTTCCTTACATTATTGGTGGTCGAGTCCTCTGCTATGTTTGGGCATCGACTAATTGTTGTTCTGTTCAGTTACTTGTGATGTTTGTATTGTAAACGTGTGTAGTTCCCCCCGATACATCTTGTGTGGAGGGGGCTACTTGTGTTTCTAATTTTTTTATATATATCTTAATTTTTCCGTTTCAAAAAAAAAATCTCAGTTAAATCGAGGGGATTAATCTCTACAAATTCGCACGGATGATACCTTTGGTTTACCAAAAAAAAAATATGTATATATATTTGAGAGTTTCTATAAAAAAATATAATATTTGTGAGAGTTTCTAAAAAAAGAGTTTCTAAAAAAACTATAGTATATAATATTTGAGAGAGTTTTCACAAAAAATAAAATAAAATTTGAGAGTTTAAAAAAAATATAATATTTGAAAAAGTTTCAACAAAAATAATATAATATTTGAAAGATTTTTTACAAAAAAAAAATATAAAAATTCAATTATTGTTGTCAATGGGATTCGAACAACATATTTTTGTTAGTAATTATAAGGTAATTTTCTCTACAAAAAGAAATGTAGTTTTCTATAAAATAATATAAAAATTAAATTATTGTTGTCAGTGGGATTCGAACAGCATATCTTAAGCTAAAAACTCTGAATGACATCTAAGCAAGAGAAGCTCTAATTGAATGTTACATAAGCAATTACTATTGAGAATGCACGAGAAAGCTCCGTGGGAATCTCGTAATGTATATATATATATATAATAGAAAATAAAAATAAAATATGTTTCCTTAAGTGTATTGTTAGCTGTCATATTCTGTGTTGTATATATTGATTAGGTGATTTGCTATACCTTTGACCAAGCTATTGTAGGCATAGTTTAAGGAGATAAAATAGGCAATTATTTAAAGTTTCTGATATGAAACAGATGATGTAATGTGTATATATAGAGCATTCTGCTATATGAAATAAACATAGAATTCTTCCATAATTTATTATGGCATCAGAGCTAGGTCCTGATGGAAAGAAATCTACGGAAAAAACTGAGGTGGTAAGAAAGACGCCATCTCCGTATGATCTGAATTTAAATGACAACCCATGCAGCATAATCACCCAAGTCCAACTTCGGGGTGAAAATTATGACGAATGGTCAAAAGCTATGAGGACCTCGTTACGTGCACGACGTAAATGGGGGTTCGTCGAAGGAACCATAAAGAAGCCAGAAGAAGAATCACCAGAAATGGAGGATTAGTGGACAGTCCAATCGATGGTGGTGTCCTGGATCCTAAACACCATTGAAGCTTCTCTACGTTCTACTATTTCCTATAAGGAGAATGCAAAGGAACTTTGGGATGATATTAAAGAGCGATTCTCTGTTGCAAATGGCCCAAGGATTCAACAACTAAAATCAGAACTTGCTGAATGTAAACAAGAAGGAATGTCCATGGTGAACTACTATGGAAAACTCAAGGCACTGTGGGATGAACTGGGAAATTACCAACAGATTCCAACGTGCGTGTGTGAAGGGTGCAAATGTAACATCAAGGCAAAGTTAAAGAAACAAAGGGAAGAAGAGAAAGTGCATCGATTCTTGATGGGACTAGATGATGTGTTGTACGGTACGACTCGCTCTAGCCTTCTTGCAACTGATCCGTTACCGCCGTTGAATCGAGTATATGCCACTTTGATACAAGAAGAACATGTAAAGGCTGTATCTAGGATCAAGGAAGAGAGGACAGAGATTGTTGGTCTAGCTGTGAAAACCGATGGAAGGGCGAGAGGACGCGGAGACACAAAAGACAAAAACACAGTTTGTTCAAACTGTAATCGTACAGGGCATGATACCACAGGCTGTTTTGAAATTATCGGATATCCAGATTGGTGGGGGGATAAGCCACGCCATGAAACAAAGGTGGTTGCTCGAATGAAAGGGCAACAACAGGGACGCAGTACAAATTCTGGACGCGGCAGAGGCATGGGTGTACGAGCAAATGCTGCCCAAGCAATTATTGGAAGAACAGTTGAGGCAGTAACAGGGGTAGACAAGGGAGGACTGGCCGGATTGAGCGCAGAACAGTGGCAAACTCTTGTGAATATGCTGGAAAGTCAGAAGGGAAATTCCAGTGAAAGAATGACATGTAAAGAAGTTTCGATTATTGATACATGAGCTTCAAATCACATGACAGGAAATTAAAAAGCGCTTCAGGATTTGAAGGATGTACAGGGATGTCCTGTAGGATTGCCTGATGGACAGAAAGTTCTTGCAACAAAGGAAGGAACGACAACTCTTGATGGAGGGCTGAAATTAGGCAATGTGTTATATGTGCCTAAATTGAATTGTAGCTTGATATTTGTGACCCAATTAATCGATGAGACAAACTGCATAATGCAATTTACTAATTCTTTGTGTGTGATGCAGGACAGCACTTCGAGGATACTGATTGGATTGGGTGAACGAATAGATGGGCTCTACTACTTCAAAGGGATACGGCATGAGAAGGCTTTCAAAGTTGATAGTGGACTGTCATTTGATCTTTGGCATAGGCGAATGGGACATCCTTCTTCAAAGATTACTGAATTAGTTTCAAATATTAGTAGTAGGAATAATGACTATAGAAATAAGGCATGTATGTTTGCCAAAGAGCTAAGCAAACTAGAGATAGTTTTCCTTTAAGTAATCATAAAGCAGCTAGTGCATTTGAGTTAGTTTATTGTGACCTGTGGGGGCCTTATAAAACTCCATCTTCATGTGGTGCTTATTATTTTTTAACTATAGTGGATGATTATTCTCGCGCAATTTGGATTTTTTTGTTGTTAGATAAAAGGGAAGCACCTCGTGCTTTGTTGAATTTTATTACATTAGTAGAAAAACAATATGAAAGGCATGTTTAAATGATTCGAAGTGATAATGGAACTGAATTCACATGTTTGCGAACACAATTCAATGAACGTGGAATCATGTTTCAAACATCGTGTACCGGAAATCCTCAACAAAATGGACGAGTTCAAAGAAAACATAGACACATACTAAATGTGGATCGGGCGTTGAGATTTCAAGGTAATCTTCCCATTTCTTTTTGGGGTGAATGTATTTTAACAGCTGGATATTTGATAAATAGAACATCAACACCATTGTTAAATGGTAAATGCCCTTATGAGGTGCTGAATGGGAAGCCACCTACCTAAGCACATCTTAGAGTCTTTGGATCTCTTTGTTATGCGCATAATCAAGCAAGAAAGGGTGACAAATTTGCTAGCAGAAGTAGGAAGTGTGTGTTTGTAGGCTACCCACATGGAAAGAAAGGATGGAAGTTATTTGACTTAGATACCAGCACTTATTTTGTATCAAGAGATGTTGATTTTTTTTGAAAATGAATTTCCCTTTGGACAAGAAATTGTGATCCCTAGTAGTGAGTTAATGACACACATGCTAGATGGAGATGTTGTTGTTGATGATGAAAATGTTGATAGGGAGGAAATTATAATTGCTGAGTTGCCAAGAGAAGAGAGTCATGATGACGTAAGGGGGAGGGCGGGGGGGGGTAGTAACTTAGAAAGTGAACAAACTGTCACTAACGAAGAAAATGAAGAGCAGTTTGGTTGAGGAAAGCGTGCTAAAATTCCTTCTATAAAGCTCCGAGATTGTGTGACCAATACAGTGCAAACATCAAAGAGCCTATCTACTGGTTCTCCCACATCACAGCATCAATCAAAGGTACGATATCCTATTGCTCATTACACTAACTGTGAAAAATTCTCACTGCAGCATCGCAAGTTTCTTGCAGCCGTAACGGCAGACAGAGAGCCTATGTCATTTGCAGAAGCAATGAAAGACAGCAGATGGCAATTAGCAATGCAGCAAGAAATACAAGCTCTTGAAGATAACAACACATGGAAAGTATGTTCCTTGCCAACGAATAAAAAGGCATTGGGATGCAAATGGGTATATAAAATCAAGTATCATTCTAATGGTATCGTACAACGGTTTAAAGCTCGGCTGGTTATACTTGGAAATCATCAAGTTGAAGGCATCGACTACACCTAAACCTTCGCACCAGTGGCAAAAATGGTCACCGTACGAATTGTTCTAGCAATCGTTGCAGCGAAAAGATGGGAGCTTCACCAAATGGACGTACACAATGTGTTTCTTCATGGTGACTTACAAGAAGAGGTCTTCATGAAATTTCCCCCAGGATTTCACTACTCTCAGCCAGGTTTGGTTTGTAAGCTTCAAAAATCATTGTATGGGTTGAAGCAAGCCCCACGTTGTTGGTTCGCAAAGTTGTCTTCGGCTCTCAAAGATTATGGATTTGTGCGGTCCTACTCCGACTACTCTTTGTTTACATTCCAAGATAAAGACATTCAGCTTGTGGTACTGGTGTATGTTGATGATTTGATTATATGTGGGAATGATCGTGACTCGATACATCGTTTCAAAAACTACTTGAGAAGATGCTTTCATATGAAAGATCTCGGAAAATTAAAATATTTCTTAGGGGTGGAAGTTGCAAGATCCCCTAAAGGTGTGTTTCTTTTTCAGAGAAAATACGCTCTAGATATTATTAGTGAAGTTAGTTTACTTGGTTCAAAACCTTCAAGTACTCCACTCGAACAAAATCATCATCTTAGCCTTTCCAATAGCGAGCTTCTTGCTGATCCTGATCGCTATCGCAGGTTGGTGGGACGTCTCATTTATCTTTGCTTTACACGACCTGAATTATCATATTGTGTCCATGTGCTCTCACAGTTCATGCAGCAACCGCGGACAGAGCATTGGGATGCTGCTTTGCGAGTAGTTAGATATCTCAAAGGAAATCCCGGACAAGGAGTCCTCTTGGATAGTAATTGTGATCTGCAACTGTATGGATGGTGCGACTCTGACTGGGCCACTTGTCCTATTACTCGTAGGTCTCTTACCGGATGGATAATCTTCCTGGGTAACTCCCCCATCTCTTGGAAAACCAAAACACGGCATACAGTAGCGCGTTCATCCGCTGAAGCTGAGTATCGTTCGATGGCTAGTACCACATGTGAACTGAAGTGGATCAAGGAAGTTCTTTCCAGCCTTGGAGTCAGTCATTCAATGCCCATACAACTCTATTGTGACAGTCAAGCTGCGCTGCACATTGCAAAGAATCCTGTCTTTCATGAGCTACTAAGCATATTGACGTGGATTGTCACTTCATCCGTGATGAGATTGTGCGTCACAACCTGCAACCGTCTTATGTTCCCACTCATGCACAACTTGCAGATACATTTACAAAAGCTTTGGGACGCGCTCAGTTTCATGCCTTGCTATGCAAGTTGGGCATTTGGAATCCGCATGCACCAACTTGGGGGGGGGGGGGGGGGGGGTAATAGGAAATAAAAATAAAATATGTTTCATTAAATGTATTGTTGGCTGTCATATTCTGTGTTGTATATATTGGTTAGGTGATTTGCTATACCTTTGACCAAGCTATTGTAGGCATAGTTTAAGGAGATAAAATAGGCAATTATTTAAAGTTTCTGATATGAAACAGATGTTGTACTGTGTATATATAGAGCATTCTGCTATATGAAATAAACATAGAATTCTTCCATAATTTATATAAATGCATATATAAAAATATTTTACACTGTCCATGCATATCAATTAATCTCATTTAAAAGAATAAAAAGAAAAAACAACATTTTCTCTCTCTAAAACAAAATCCCTCTGACCTCTCTCTAGCATCTCAGATCTGCATATCCCTTTCAAATCCAAACTTGTTCTCACGATGTAGACATGAAGGAGGTGGTGGTGCGACGAGGACGAGGTCGGCCTCCACACCACGAGAACTGACCGGCGCCGGATTTTCCTCTTCTCCGGTTCTAGTTCGGTTCGTATTTTCTTTGTTTTTTCTTCGTGTTTCGTGTCTCACTGTGTTCCTGTTCTGTTTCCTCTTGGAAATCGAAGGTGGTGGTGGTCCTGTTTTGGCGCCGCCAGAGTTGTTGGTGGTGGCTTTTCGGAGGTCGTGGTGGTCCTTTCGCGTGATTTTTCTTCTGTTTTGTTCTTGCGCTGGTTGTACTTGTGGTTTCCTTGCGTGAGGACAGCGTTTGTGGTTATATTCGTGCTGTTGGCGGCGGCACTTGGTGTTGTTCTATGTTCTGGGTGGTGAAGGAGTCTACGACGTGTCTGACTGTTGGCCAGCGGTGGATCTGCGTTTCTGGTGCTTTCCCGGCGTTTTGGTGGTTCCGATTTGGTGGTGGTGACGGATCTCGTTTTTGTTGCGGTGGTAGTTGGCGGCGTTGGTGGTGGTCAGGGGATTTGGGTGATAGAGGTGTTGTGGTGGTGTTGGTTGATGTCGTGTGTGATTGTTTTCTTTTGATACTTGATTCTCTGACCGATTTTCAAATCTGTTGAGATTTGCAGGACTCTTTTTGAGTCGCTGATGGTTTTCAAATTTGTTGAGATTTGCAGGTTTCTCGTATCTGATTGAACTCTACCACATTGGCGTTGACTGTGAGTTTCTCTTTCTACCGGTGTTCACCAACTTTCGACTGAAGAAGCTTCTTTTTGGATTCTGATGGGCCGAGCACTTTTGATTCGAGTTCGGAAGTTAGTGTCTAGTGGCATCTCTGCGGGTTGGGTTGGTGTATTCTCTGGTGGTCATTGATGAATTTAATTGATGTATTGTAAGGGGTGTATTGGGCGATGTTATATGTACTTTTTGATTGGTTAAAGTGTTTTATCACTTTACCTTTCGTTGTATGATCCAACAATTCATTTTACTTCTTGTTTAAGGAATTATCTTTTAATAAAATTTAGCCAATTAAAAAAAAAATTAATCTCATTTTATAATGATATTAATTTCTCACTATATAATATTGGTTTAATCAACATTTTCGTCCCTGTAAGTTCGCGATTTTTTGGTTTTAGTCCCTGTATTTTTTTTGTTGCAAATTAGTCTCTGTATGTTCAAATCTTTTGGTTTTAGTCCCTTAAAACTAAAATCCGCAGGAAAATCTGCAGGAAACCAGCGAATTTTCCTACAGATTTTCCTGCGGATTTTAGCTTTAGGGACTAAAATCAAAAAGATTTGCACATGCAGGGACTAATTTGCAATAAAAAAAGATACAGGGATTAAAACAAAAAATTTATAAACTTACAAAGACGAAAATGATGTTTAAGCCTATAATATTTATACTGCGGTAAGAAAAAAAAAAGTGGTTATGCACACGGAATGGGTATTATACTGGTTTAAAAAATAAAATAAAAACCTTGTACTCCGTATAATAGAAGCGAGAGAAAGGTATTTTCATTTCATTGAGCTTTAATTTGTGTTTAGTGAGAGAAACCTTATTTTCTCTCTCTTCTTCTTCTCTCTCAGAAACTCAAACCCCTATTGCGTATTTTGCAATCGACCCCAATAATGGCCAACAGTAACCTCCCTCGAAGAATCATCAAGGTTCGTTTCAATTTTCTTCTTAAGATCCCTTTTCAATTTCTTTTATCGATTTCTTTTCTTGATTTCAAAACCTAGAATACTCTAAATCTTTTCATACTGACTTTTTCTGTCGATTATTAGGTTAATTAATCGCAAAATTGCATGTTCCAATTAGGGTTGATCTCAGATTAATATGTTTCACTGTGTTTAGCTTAATTTCAGTGATGATAATGAATAATAGAAATAATAATCGATGTTTTTGGGACTAAATCGGAGATTTAACTCTCTTTTTTGTGCTTTGATCTTTAGTTTTCTTCGTTCTTTATTTGAGTTGATCTTTGTGAAAGTTTTGCTCACTTATCTTTTCTTTGGTTTCATCAGGAAACACAGCGTTTGCTCAGTGAGCCAGGTAACGTGTTATGTGGTTCTTATTAGTGTTTGTAAGCTATGTTGAATTTTTGCTTGGTGATTTATGCCAAATGCTAAATCCTTCTGTTGATTTATTATATTTGATCGGATCATGCAGCGCCTGGAATTAGTGCGTCCCCTTCGGAAGACAATATGAGATATTTCAATGTGATGATCCTTGGCCCAACTCAGTCTCCTTATGAAGGTAGTGATGGCACTAACAACTTGGTTTTACACCTAGAAATGCATAATTTTGTTTTTAATCTTTGCTTGAAATGGGGAAGAAAATTAATTTCGAGTTTTATTTGGGGCTTTTGAATAATATTTTGTTTGTTTTCTATCTATGAAGCACGAACACTAACACGACACAAACACCAACACATTGACACCGATAAAGTTTTGAGAAAATGACATATGATACAATGCAATCACATGTGTCAGTGTCCCGACCCGACACACTGGAATACGTCTTCGATCAGAATTGTCGGTGCTATAGGGTTTTCTATAAATAATTATTCTCTGAAATGCAGACTTATTTTGGGGGACACTTTCATTTTTTACATTTTGATATTTCAATTTCACTGTTTTCTATCTCAAGTTGAACGTTAGCTGTTTGACGCTACAAGCAGCCTACTAGTTATATGAATTGTTGCCCTGTTCATAGTTATGCTGGGAAATCTATTTCAGTGATGAGGTGGAATTGAAATATTATGCCACATCATTAGTCTTTAATAATTAAAGAGTTGTATCTGATTCTCACAGCCGTCTTGTCTTTTAATCATATGTTTAACCCCTGTCTTCATCTACTCAAACTATTTTCTTTGAAGTCCATTATCTTAGTTCACATTGTTATCGCTTATGCTTATATGCTTATTTATCACCGAGCTCAAGATTTTTTCCGACCTCTCTTGTCATTATACTTCCAACTTTCACCACATATATGGACAACTAGTCAATTACTATAGGTTGTCACTCTCGTGCATAGAGAAAGTGCGCTATGATTCATGAAAAGCGGCTTGCATAGGTTAACTCTGTTCAATAAAATAAATAAACTGATTTTTTACATAACACTAACTCTTCAAAATGGTTACTATATTTGAGTCAAATCGCAGACTGTATTGGTTAATTAGATACTATGGATACTTATACATCACATCTTTCAATATTGTTTTTGAATTTTTCCACCAATACAAATGGGATACCTAATTATGTGATAGATTAAAGTATCTTTTTGTGCGACAATTTGCTTAAAGTTTGAGATATTGATGTCTTTCCAAATTAGGGTTTTATGTGCTTTGTTGTTCATACCTTTTTATTTACAACATCTATATGTCACATTGTGTCCCATGTGGGTATGCTTCTCTGAACAGTTTCAAATGGATTATTTGATGAGCTTATCTCTTTTTATGCAACCGTGCTTTGGTGTCCCAAGTGGTTTCTTTTTTAGGTTGAACACTAAAATTTAAAATAGAAGAGCTAATATGTTATGAAGACTGGGTTGAATAAATGCGTGGTTACCACTTACCATACTCTAATCATTGCTAGTGTGAGCCATCTATTTTACCCTCTTTTTTCTCCTATTTGAAAGCCATAATGGTCCCTTACCTACCAGTGGTAGGGCTTTGGTCATGCGCGAGTTAAAGCACTTAGTTTGGTTAACTATTGAAAATTATTTTCTTTTCACCACTTTTCCTTTTCTAGAAGTTGATATCTTACAAGATTAGGCCTTTCTTAAGGGTTCACTTTTTATAATGCTTGGTGTCTGTCATGCTAGCTGGGTGAGACTTGGAAATACATTTGTATGGATGTTCCCCCACCCGCACCCACCTTTTAGGATTTGGAAAGGAATAGATTACTGAATAACAAATTGCTTGATGATACTGGATTTCTTTTATCATCTCCTACTTCTCCTTTCTCTCAAAAAATAAGTTTCATGTCGTTCACTTGTGTTCAAGTTTTTTGTTTATTTTATCAGGGGGAGTTTTCAAACTAGAACTATTTTTGCCAGAAGAATATCCAATGGCTGCTCCAAAGGTACTTAAATTAATCATTTTTCATTTTTTTCCATCTGCTTTGTGCTACTATTTTGGTGTTAACTGTTATGTTTCTGCTGTGTTCTCTACCTAGAAGAAATGACTATAACTATGAATTATGAATTATTTTTACGTGTAAACTTTTTAAAGAGTTTTAGATGCTATATTTTTCATGCCTTGGTATTTGATGATCTAATAGGACCACCAAACTTCTAAAGGCCATGGGACAGGATATCCTATAAAATTGAAATTAACTCCACAGATGCAAATTCAATCAGCTAACTTTTTAATAGTTTTCAGCTCAAAAGTAGTTTCTACTGTATTTGTTGGCTTATCATCTACTTTTACTGAATAAAGTTCTAATATGTGTTTTTTTAATGAAATTGAAAATTTTCGTATTAAGTTGGGATGGAATATAATGCTCAACTTTCCTGTGCGGTCGAGGAGACTGATTTGTATATTTTGAGGTTATTACTAATTCCAGGGTTTGGGAAAAGACTGTGTCACACACAGCTCTTGTCTATCGGATAGGGTGTTTATGATTTTTGGCTAAAGAGGTGTAGTAGGAGGTTCATTTTATTCTCTTGAAGGATAATTTAATTATGCCTCTCCACTCAGAATTGTGTGATTGTGCAGTTTTCTTTCTTTGTTGGCCTTTGACCTTGTGCCAATAAATAACTTAGGATAAATTCAAAGTGTGTATTTTTGAAAGAAAAAAAATCTCTAATCATTCTTATTCTTTTTTTGTTTGTTTTGATAAGTAATCATTCTTATTCTTAATTCAAACATGCCTTGCTACTTTCAGGTTAGGTTCCTGACAAAAATATATCATCCGAACATTGATAAGGTGTGTTTTGCTTCCCTTACTTTTCATTTCTTCTATGATGGTAACTGTTCTTACAAGTTGATGTTTGATGCAGCTTGGCAGGATATGTCTTGATATTCTGAAAGATAAGTGGAGTCCTGCCCTTCAGATCCGCACTGTACTTTTGAGGTATATTTAATTTTCTCGTTTTACTCTTTTGGATGAACTTTTTGATGGATCAATTTATTTCCGGAAAAACTGTAATGAATAGGTCATGTGAAAGATTTCAAGTCTGAAAATTGAACCTTTTTAAACTACATTTTTAATGTATCTTTAATCATTTTGCTAGAGGACTTTTTCATGTTTGGTTAAAATTTTATGGGAAAACAGATGGTTAACCTCCCTTGTCAAATAGAAACATTTTTTGAACTATCAATTTGCTGGTCTAATGTATGAAAGAGGGGTTAGGGGAGCATGAAGAAACCACAGAAATTGTTTGTGGTGGTTACTTACTCAATTTGTATGTGAAGGTCCAGCAGCGGGATCAGGGTTTTGATTTATGAGTTCCTTTGGCATGGACATAACATTGTGGAAAGTCGGTTAAAAATGTAAAATTAATCTACTCTGAAATTGGATATAATATTTTACTGATAATTTAAATTTTGTGGGTTTTATTATAGTATTCAAGCACTTTTGAGTGCTCCAAACCCAGATGATCCACTCTCTGAGAACATTGCCAAGCATTGGAAATCTAATGAGGCCGAGGCTGTTGAGACAGGTACGTCTCTTCTGCTAGCATGATTACATCAATGTTTTTTAATGATGGCATCAAACATGCTATATGTATATTCTCTAATGAAAATGGTGGTATTTTCTAAATATGCAGCCAAAGAGTGGACCAGATTATATGCTAGCGGCGCTTGACAATTGAGTGGATACTTTTGGTCTCAAATAACAATAGTGGAAGTGTATGCTTATTAACTATCAATTGAAATGGAAAAATTTAGAGGAATTGTCTAAACTATTTTGGAGTCCATATTCCTCTTAGCTTCCGGTTACATGTTTATTGTTTTCTATCTCCTGGAAGCCTTCTATTGGAACTTGTATGAATATATGGAATGTTTTTATGCGTCAAATTTAAAACATGGTCCATCTTCAACTGCTAAATGTAATTTCGGATTCTGAACTCATACTTTTGAATAAGTTTTTCTTCTGGGTTGTCCTCGTTACCATGGATTTGGCTTCTCTTAAGTGAAGAGTGCCTTTTAAAGTGAAAGTGTGGAATCATATCTGATTAAGTGCATGTTTTGTGATCATGTTTGGTATCACAATTGGTTTCGCTAGAATCAATGAGTCACCAACACCATGATTTTGGCAAAAACATGCTCTAATTGAAAAATCTAACAGTTGTACTTTGATAATATTCTCAGCCTTGGAATTTTTCAATTATTATCAGTTAGCACTTGAATTTTATCATTTATCAATTTTAACATTCTCACTTTCCTCAGAGAAGTCAAATCCATGACCCTGTGAATCCTTGCTTGTTGTTTGGTTGTGAAGTAAAGAAAACTATCTCAAAACAAGACGCTTCTGTCTAATCAGTAAAAGATGACTATGTTTTGTTAAAGAGTTGGATAAAAATGTTCTAATCAAACTATGTCTCTTTCCTCGTAGGATCATGTGAAACAACTCGTTGAGGCCTTATGTGTCTATTTCCATGTCAAATCGATAATTGGCATATTATATACCTTTTCTTTTTAATTTGAATTGATTGAATTGGTTATGCCATGCTGGAATTATTGATTAATATGTTATGTAATTTGGATTTTACTGTTAACTGTGATGTTACATATCTTGCATGGACGGTGTGCATCAGCAATTACATGTCTGTCATGATATTGACACCAAATAAGCACTTAACTGTTTACAATTGCTCTGGTCCATTAGAAATCAAACATTGAGGGCCATAAGATACAATTTTGCTGGCAAAGGGTCAAACTTGGGGAATCCATTTTTCATAAGTTTTGGCATTGTGCAAATTGTTTCGTTCAATGTACGTGGAGGCTTAAAGTCAATTATAAACAACTAAGTGTGAAAGGGTGGGATCTCTTGTTTACAATGTCTCTCAATCGTGGAACCTTATCTGAGTGAATCAGAAAACAAGCCTTTTAATAGTCAAGCTCTTAGATTCTAAGCACTTGGTAGTGTGCCTTTAAGTTAGATTTGGAACTATAAACGATCCTATTAATTAGATTTGAAACAAACTATTAATAGAACATACTCGTGGAGAAGTTATAGTTCGACCTCCGGTTATAGTGTTCAATCTATTAATTTCAACATTTTTGTTAGTTGAACTAAAATTTGTGGACTATTCAAATAAAATGTTATAATTGTTTTAAAAAACAAATAACCAGTAAACATAGCAAATTAATTAGTTTAAATTATCGGTTTGGATTAGGTTTTTCATTTTTGACTGGTGGTATTAATTAGTATGAATGAAGCATCTCACAGTAATTGTTCAAAGCTCTTTTTGTTTTTTTGGGAAGAAAGTAGGTGTTCAAAGCTATAACAGATCCTAGATTATTAGGTGCATAAATAGTACAACATTTTTTTTCTCAAAAAATAGTACAACATTTTTATTGAAGGGCTAATAGGGGAAGGGGGGTAAAGCGTAAAAATAGGAAATGGGTGTCAATGTGAATCATTCACTTCAAGTACATATATAGATGATATGATAGACTACCCTTCGTATGTAACAAATGTTATGTCACACTGAAAAATTTATGGGACAAAGGTCCAACCAGCTACGACTAATTAACATCATCTATGACATAGCACGATATAAACCCTCAATAGTACATTGTAAGCCATCATTAGTTTAAAGAAAGGAAAATAACAACCGACTCAACTGACAAATATTAATATTATTAAACAAAATATTTTAACAATTTCATCTAAATTCGAATTTATATCTCATAGTTGTGTGTGCAAATTTCTTATAATAATTGTCACTTTATTTACTTACGAACCAAATAAAATGACCTTCTAAACATCAAGTTCATAGTTCAGAACTAAACTAAAGGACACTCTCTTAACTCTTTCCTTCTCATCATTCTCTTTCTTAAGTCTATAGAATGGGAACCAAAATAAATTTTGAGCCACAACAACTACATTTCCTATTTCAGCTTCATAAGCTTCTTTAATTATTTTGTCGTACACCGTACGTACTGTACAGTAATTTATTTAATTTAATCAAAATAGCTATTAATAGACTTTATGGATTTAATATTATTTTTGTTTATAAGGTAATTCCATTTTTGTGTGTTGGGGCACAAGACATTAGGCACAGGCATGGCAAGTCACTTTCTGTTTGCTGTGTCCTTTTAAATAAATTTACTTTACAGCACACGTGTGGCCCACGTGATGCATCAAAGCTTGTTGGTTTTAACGGTTGGATTAAACACGCCGACACATTACATTATACATGTACATGTTTCATAAGTTGAGATAATCAAGATTCTACGACATTGAAATATTGAAACACTCATTCCTCACTATCAAACACTCACTCAACTTTCAAAGTAGTAGTAAATTTTCTAATTTCACTTTCTCCATTTTTTCTCTTGCTTTTTTAATATGTAATAATTAAAAATTTAGATGAGTTGAATTTTGACAATTCATCAAAATGAATAAAAAGAGGCAAGAACTAAAGTAAATTTATAAACATCTCTCGGTCCTTAGTTATAAACACCTAATTTTTTTTTTCCCACTTAGTAAATTTAATGTGTCCATTTTGTATATTAATTTTACTAAAATATTCTCTGTATATTATTTTTAAAATCAATGTTTTTGTATATTAATATGTCTAGCTTTAAGTTTTCATATTCTAAGATAAATTAATAGTATTAACAAGGGGTATGTATGTGTGAAAAAATAATAATAAATACACCTAATATATGTGTTTATATTTAGGGGCATTGAAATTTCTTCAAAAGCGATCTATAATTAGGAACAGAGAAAGTAACATTTAAAATAGTTTAAAATTAAAACAAATACAAAATTTCTTATAAAAAAATGACTAAAGAAACAGATTTTTTTGTTTCTTATAATAAATAAGATGGTTAGAATATTTATCCGCTAATTAAATTGCAGTGTAATTTAAACTCAAGCATTATAGAAAATGAAGCTATTCAAACTTAGTTGACTTTATGCTTCCCATGAATTAAACAATGTCACCAAACCATCAATTTTAAAATTATTATACTAACATATATTTGGCAAGTCCTTGTTATAGTCCTATTTGCTACCACTACCTTAACACAAAAATTCAACCTTGAAAATGGAGCCTAAGGTAGGTGAAAAGCATAATATCTTTAGAACAAGTTAATTCTGATCATTGGTCACATAATAAGAGCTACAATTAAAACTCATGTGGCCAAGACCTATCTAAAGGTCCACAAAGAATGGAAATTAGCTTATATAAGGTCCCACCAATGAAGGTAATTTGCCTTGGTGAGGTGTCTTAAAAACAGACACAGTTCATATACAGAACATCAAAATAGCGGCACATCAAACACCGACCATCACCACCTTTTGGTGTCTCTAGGGAGTGCCCTCATTTGAAAGATAACAACTAATTAAATGCTCACAACCCCCTCATCTTGTCTCACAATCTCTACTACTAGTATTTTGCTTTTAGCTAACTAAATAAGATATTATTGTTTTTAAGTCTTAATCATCCAATTCTCATGAAAAGAGATTATTTTTATACATAAACAAAAGGCTCGTTTGGATTATCTTATTTTTGAGCTTATGCAATATAAATTAGGTTTTATGCTATTTTATAGATTCAAACTAGTAAAAATTGTATTTTTATAAGATATTTTATCATAAACTATCTTGACAAACTTATAATAATACATAAAAATTACATAAGCTGTTTGCATAAGCTTAAAAATAAATAAATTCAAAAAGGCCCAAAATGGCAAAATATTATAAACTCTCACAGATGAAATGAAAAAATCATCATCTTAAAGTTTCTTTTTTTGGTCATGAAAGTTTTGGTAACACAAAGCTTGACCAGTAAATAAATCAAATCTAACTAAAAATTAAAAATTCAAATTCAACATAGAAATATTTAATTGTCTACGAATTTTATTTGTTTTTGAACAATAAGTATTTTCAAAACTCCAAATATTATCAAACTTTATCCTTAAATCTGTCCAAAAAAAATAATCTTGACCCTTAAAGACTTTAAGATTGTTTCTATCTACACTCCAACTTGAGTATCTGTACACTCCAAAACCTTGATGAATAAATTTTAAAAATTTCACTTGAAAAATAGAGAAAACATCTATAGTTAATTATTACAAGTACATATTATTCTTTTGGTGAGCAATTATAAGTACATGATTTAGTGGTCCACCACCCAATTCAATTATTATTTATTTTATATATTAAAAAAAAAAAAGGACATTGCAAAAAGATGGAGTTATGAATTGTATCAACCACTACCATGCCACTCTCCTTCAATATTAAACACAACCAACCTTCATTTAAAAACACATGTACCTTGCTTTTGTATGTCAAACATAACCATAAAAATGCCATCAACTTAAATGCTATAACCAACTTATTTCCAATCCCAAGACCTAGTCATCTCTTTCTCAAACCTCTGACCAAAGTGCAGATGACAATTCCTTCTCAACACTCCATCAATTATTTATTTATTCATTCATGTAATAAGCATGTTTGATATCTCGGTAAATTTGACTAAATCACATAGTTACTATTATATATTGTCATACTCATTGCAAATTCAAACATGCCCTATATGGTTTCAGTTTCATACAATACATACATAAAAGCAAATAAAATTTAAAAAATAGAAAATGAACTTTATTGATTAAATAAATAAAATAAAATAAAATAAAATAAAAAAGAAAAGAAACAATGATAACATTTTCATCCTTCTTTTGCTAGGGTACCCCACCCACCACATAACCTATCTTCCCTCAAAGGCTTCCATTGTCTAGTGTATATATCATCACATATATACATGTACAGAATTACAGATCCCTCTAATATACTAATAACTAGCACAACACCTTCCACCACTCCCTTTTTGTCACTATATCTCTATATTTTTCTATCTTAAAAAGCAATTTAAAATCTCATAATGATATTAATTGTACAGACATAATACTTTTTTTTACCTTGAAAGAAAGAAACTGGGGATACAAGAAAATTTATCAAGGGAGTTGGGAAGAAGAAACATTGGAGGAACATATATGGAACCAAAGAGCAATGAGGAATGAATGAATAAAATGAAAACTCCAAAAGGAACTTTACTACTACCTCTAAGGTTCCAACGGCATTCGATTATTGTCTGGTTTTTTTTTACTATGTCACAGGTATCGGGTGGTGATTGTTTAATGGTGGGATCAAAAGACTGGAAGAACTGTAGGGACTGGTAGAGGTTTATGGGGACCATGAGAAGGAAAAATGTAGATAGATGAGAAGAGACAAGTATTACAAATGGTGAATTCTAAATGCTGTAATGCCTCACAGAGTGTTCCAACATGTCGCGACTAGGGCATATGATTTCCTTCACACGGCTTCCATTTTTGTATATCTTGAAGGTTGGCACAATTCTAACGTTCTCTGCAGTTGCAACTGTCGGGTTTTCTTGAATGTCCACCTTGATCAAAGATAATAAATGCATGCATTAGGCAAGTTCCATATCAATCACTTATTTATATAGGCAAAACGATAAAACGAAGTAAACAAAGTATTGTCAATTACGGAATATAGCAATTTGTTCAAATTCCGCTATACTACGGTGCTATAGCAGAGCACTATATCCACTATCTTACAACACTTCGTACTAAATTGTGTATCACAGAACAATAGCGGTTTGTTAAAATTCTGCTATCAGGTAGTAAAGTAAAAAATCATACCTTGAGGAAGTTAATAGATGGATATCGACTACATAGTGTATCCACAAATGGTGATATTTGCTTGCATTGCGAATTTGATGCAACTTCAAAATGGACAACAGAAACACCTGCAAAATGAAGACACGATATCATGAGAATTGAAAACTAACAGCCTACTAAAATGAGTTGAAAAAGAATCTATAAACATTTTAGTTACCAGGTAAAGATATTGCAGTTCTAAACTGCTCAAGACCTGATACTACTTCCACTTCACCGCCGAACTTTAAATTCGATACTTCTTCTCCACGAGATTTCTTAAGCGCAACTTGTGCATGAAAAAGAGCTTCAGCAACTGCATTGTCATTTGGAAGGTCTTTTCGCAAGACCTCATAATCTTTAACCGCTTCTTCCCACCTTTCTAGCTGCAAATGGTAAAACAAAAGAGAGATGATGATATCACAAAACGTCACTCACAAGTCACAACAATGCAGTTTCATAAAGATCGATAAGTCAATTTACCTTGCTGTTTGATGTAGCCCTTCGAAGAAGAGCTTTTGTATAATTTGGTTGGATATGCAAAGCTTGATTAGAGTCTTCAATTGATTTTTCCCATTGACCAAGCTTAAACCAACACGCTGCTCTATTACAATATAGAACAGAATTCGAAGGGTCCAATCTCAAACCTTCCCCGTATGCAGAGCAAGCTTCAGTGAACCGTTCCGATTTAAAAAGATCATTGCCACGAACTCGAGCTCTTGCCACCATCCTTACATTGTTAAGCAAAACAGAAACTTCAACATTTCGCGAATCAATCTGACTCGCCTTCTCAGCAGCCGTGACTGCATTCTCAAACCTGCAATACATCAATCATTGATTTTTCACACTCCAATCAAAATCATTGCCACCTTAGGATTAATTCAGAGGAAGGTTAATAATACTCATACTAATAATAATGTCTCTAAAAACTCACCTTCCCAATGCCATCTCAATCTGAGCTCTGACAAAATAGGAATAAGCTTCAGAAAGCATCCCGAAAAATCTTACTTGAGAAGATGCATTATTACTATTAGCACGTGGCTCCGATTTCGGAACACGTGACAAAACTGATTCTGCATCATCAATTTGATGGAGTTTCAATAGGGCTTCTGCTCTACACATAAAGAGCTGTACATTCAATTTCCAACAAAGTTCAGACATTTCATTTCACACAATTTCCATATAACATTCAAATCCGATATCATCACAAAACAACAATATTATAAAAAACAACAACAATACCTGAGGAGACGAATCGGCTCCAGCAGCAATAGCAGCATCAAGTTCCCTCAAAACACTTTTCCAATCTCCTACTCTCCTAACATCTGCACATTTATTAATATGTTTTTCCACCATTTTCAACTTTTGCATCTCCGCCGGATCTGGCGTCAATCTAGGATGACAAAGATGTTTCCTAGCATTCTCAACTTGTCCTAACCTGCCACAGCATTCCATAAAAGGATCAATCCAAATCCAATTAACAAATAACATGATCATGACATGAATCTTTACAATGCCATCCAAATTCCAAAACAATTCAAAACCTTAGATCAAACAAAAACTACAAATTCAACTACAAAACAAAACACATAACATAATTCAACAACCAACAACAAAATGAACTAGATCCAACCAATGCAAGAAACAAAATTGTTTAAAACAAACTTAACAATCAAAGATTACTCACTCACCTGATGAAAAGTGAAGCCAATCGGTGATGAGCTCTAGAATAATTAGGATCCAATCTAACAGCCTCTTGACATTCCTTAACAGCTTCAGCTAACCTCCCTAAACCGGTCAGCGCCGCAGCACGGTTGCTCCGATAAGAAGCACTCGTCGGCGACAATGAAATTGCACGGTCATAAAGACTCAATGCATCTGAAAAATGACCCTTTTTGTAATGCTCATTCCCTGCTTTCTTAAGCTCTTCTGGATCCACACCTTGCACCCCTCTTTTTCCTAAATCACCCCCAATGCTATTTCTCAAACTGTTACTCTCTCCTTTACCCGAAACAACTCCGGCACCACTGCCACCACCGCGCATTATGCTACCATGACCATAGTTCCCAGTTCCAGAACCAAGAACATCACTTCTTGAACTCCGATTTGGTACCTTCATACCGGTCTTCAAGATCCTACCGGAAGGACAAATGTTTCCGGTAGGAAGAACATTCAACGGCGGAGAGTTCACAGTTTGACCCGAATGTGTCAACAGAGTCAAACCGGATCCTGAATTGGATCTTGAATGACCCGGTTTAGAACCTCTTACATTCCCACCAGATCTCTCTGCGGTTGGACTGTTCTCACTAGAACCGGAAAGTTCACCGGAGTTACTGTTATTGTTATTCGGTGCTGAATCGGATCTTTTAGAAACCGGGTTTGACCCATTTCGACCAGAGAAAGATCCAGAAGAACCAGAACTACTACTCACCGACGGTCCTCCACGTGTCCTCAATGGTGAAACCGGTGAACCTAGATCGAGTTCTCTGAAATCCGGTTTGTTTGCTTCTAAATTCACCGTTTCACGAAACCGATCGGAAAAAGATTCTAACTCCGGTTCGGGTTTTTCTGAGTCAGGTTTTTCTGGTGAATGTGACATTTTTGTTGTTGTTAATGGGTTGTTGAAAGATTCAATCTTTTGTTGAAACTATGGTTACCCTTATGCTCTCTCACTCTCTCTCTAAAAACACACTCTTTGAGTGTTAGCAATGTGTGTAGTGAGTACTGAAAAATGGGTTTGTTGAACAAGACATGAAGAACAAGGAAAGTGTAGAGAGAGAGAGAGAGAGGAAAGAGAGAAAGGGATGGGGATCTCGTGATATATAAAAGGAAGAAGTAAAGAATGAATGTGAGTGTTGTTGGAATACTTAGAGAGAGAGAGAGAGGAAGCTTTGTTTTTAGAGAGAGAAAGAAGAAGGAAGAAGAAGAATGGAGAAAAAGAGTGTGCTTTTATTTTCTCTCCTTTCCTTCTTCACCTGCTGCTTCACGAGACAAATTTTTCACTTACTTCTATCTCTACTCTTCATTCACTTTTTCATTTTTTTTTTTTAAATTAATTTTCATTTATTGTTTTTTTCCCTTTATATTTTTTTCTTAATTCTTTTGTCGTCACCGTAAAAAGTTTTATACGGTCAACGCGCTACGATAAATTATGTATACGACTTTTGATGCGATTACGATAAAGTTTGACGTTTTTATAGTGTGTTTGAAAACACGGCAATGTGTGCAATTGAGCGCACGTTTGCATAGCTTTTGATTTTACGTGGTTTGTCAACGTGAGAAATTTGTTTACATTGCTATTAGTAATTTGACGGTTATGATTGATTGACGTTTAAAAGTTATTTATACTGATGGTGTATAAAAAAAAGGTAATGACATTGTTAAAGAAATGAAATAGGAAATAAAAGACAAGTTTTACGTAGTAACCATTTATTTTGTCAAATTACTCTACACTGCACCACATCCACTTCAATTATATGACACGGAAAAATGCTTGTTTCTGTTGGATGTTGGTGTAAAATTAATTTACAATGACATAATATCTATATTTCTTTATCAAGTATTGTAGTGCCTAGAATTACACCCTTACTTTCTTTAGGAATTAGATGGTTAATACAGAGAAAAAACACTCTGCATATATAATATAATGTTCTTACTAATTGAGTTAAGCTTACAAGAACAACATTAATTTTTAAAATTTTAAACTATTAAATACACTATTTTTAAAATATTATTTCTACATTTAATTTTTAACTAATGTCTCAAAATCTCAATGATACTTTTTAGCAATAACCATAAAAGAAATATAAATAAATATATTGCTTGATTTATCATGATTTCTATTTTTTAATAATATTTTTTGTTTTTTCTTGCAATGTGAATAGTACTTTATTCTTTTTTCTGTTGAATTTTCTATTTTCTATTCAACATCTAAAATAATTTGGTGTTTTTTATATTGTTTTTTCTGTTGAACAAGTGTCATCCACATTCTCTACTCAACCTTGTGGCCAAAGCCAATTTTCTCATTCTCTGTCATTTCTTCATTTCCCTATCCACTTGTCCTTTTTCTTCTTAATTACATAACAAAGTAGATAAGCTCTTCCATTTTCTTTTCTTTTTTCTTAATTGTTTTTTTTTCTTGTGCCCCACAATTAAAACTCATTTAATGTATTTCACCTTAAAGAGATACTCTTCTCATTAATTTCCTAACTCATCAAAATACACATAGTGAAGGTTCATTGCTTCTAATTCCTCGTAAATCACAAAATACAATTTTAAAATTAGATTTTAAAACCATTCATTGATAAGAAAAAAAAAAAATTAAGAAAAAAAATTTGTCAAGGCAAAAAATATTTGTTTCATTTTTGACATTATTGTGTTAAAAAACGGTCCAAATTAAATAACCATGCTTTTTACTTTGAGGCAATTAAATACCATGCTTGTCAACAAATTAATGTCCTCCCTCCATTACAATATATAAGCAAAAATTCACTTTATAGGTTCATTGTATAACTAATGTATCTGGACAATAAAATTGTCCAGATACATTAATTATACAATGAACCTAGAAAGCATATTTTTGCTTATATATTATAACGGAGGGAGTATATGCGGTGAAAGGGAAAGTCATACGGTCATACAAGAATCTTTTGACAAAAAAACAATGGTGATTATACTACTAATCAATGTATTAATCCATGAGTTCAAAGGCAGCAATTAAGGTCTCTAAAATCCTAACTAAACGCCAAATAATGCATTTAATACCTCAGCATGGTTACACTTTTTAATCCACCTAGGTTGCTAAATATTCTTAATGGTTTATCATGAATATGGGTGATTCATAGTTTGGATTTCCTCACGGGTCACTATTACTATAAAAGTAAAGGCTATTTTTATGGGTGAGTGAGTGCTATGGTGATAATGCAGTTCATTGTTTTTTTTTAATGCAGTTCAGTGTTTAAAATTATCAGAAATTTTAGTAATAATTAGTAATACTTTTAAGTTAAAAATAAAAATTTATGTTGATGAGATGTGTTTTGTTTGTCGTAAGGCGTGTCTCGATAGATTTGGGGAGCATGCAGTTCATTGTCAAGAGCTTTTGGGCTTCAAATACAGATATGACTTTGTTCGAGATATCCTTTTTGATGTTTTTAAGCGCGCATGAGTATCTATGAAAAAAGAGGCACCTGTGAACTTCTTGACTGATTCGCTAGAAGGGAGATCTACATTGAGGCCAGCCGATATTTTGGTGTATGGGTGGGTGGGAGGGAAACATGCATGTGTTAATTTGACTGAAGTTTCTCCCCTTGTGGGCTTGTCGACTGGGGCTTTTACTATAGGACAAGCGGCCCTCAAAGCTGCTTCAAGTAAAGTGGTCAAACATGAGAGAGCGTGTTGCCGTGTTCTGATAATCAACCTGTGTTTATACTTTTTGCATTTGATACTTTTCGTTTTCTAGCACCAGAGACCGTGGATATTTTGAAAAGAGTTCAAAAAGTCATGCATAGTAATGTGATGTCTCTTAGGTCTCAAGATATAGTATTTACAAGGATTGGTTTCGCAATCCAAAAAGGGTTAGCGGCGCAGCTTGTTGCCCGTTTACCTTTCATTAAAGTGTAATTATCTTATATATATATATATATATATATATATATATATATATATGTATGTATAATAAAAGTGACATGATTGATGTTAATTTAATATGAGTTATGCTTTTATATTTCGTTGTTTCAGTTAAGTCAATATCTCTATTGTAAAAATAAAGATAATCGTTAACTTATACTTCTAAACAATGATGTATGTCGTCGTTAAAATTTTAAACATTTTTTTATTACTGGTCCACAATAGATTACTTTTAAAGGTAGTATATTAGAATTTATCTTTTCATATTTATTTAGATTTTTTTTTTTGGTAAACCAAATATATCCTCCACGCGCAACAGCAGAGACTAATCCCATCGTGGTAACTGAGATCCATTTAAGGGGTTGACCTCTCCCAACAAATGCTTCTCCATACGCACCGGCCGATGATCGAACCCAAGACCAAATGGTTAAGGGACCCAAGTATCTACCACTTGTGCCACACTATGTTGGTATTTATTTAGAAATTTTGTTAAGTGCAATTAATTTTATAATTTTCATGCAAAATATAAATCAAATTTACTAAATTGTCCATTTTAATATTTGTAGTTTAACTAGAAAAAAATACCGAAATTTTTAGGCTGAACGCCTTGGATAGAGTTTGAACCCTATCTCTCTCACTTGTATGTGTGAGATGACTTTATAATTTTGTTCATGTACCCAAAAAAAAAATATTTAGTTAAATAAGAATGGTGGTATTAAAATGCTCAAAAGTAGTTAACTACCGCATATAATAGTTACCAAAATTTGACTATTTTTTTTGTCAAGTAGTCTAACAATTAAAATTTTGAATTCATGCTTTTATATTTAATGTAATGTTTTTATAAACTGAGCAAAATTCACGTAGACATTTATTTCATAAGTCATAATAGTGATAGGAGGGTGTAGTAATTTGAAAATTGGAATTAATTTGTCATATTTACAACTAAAGATAGAGAAATGTTATTTTAACATCCACTAAGTTGTCCAACAACTATGTTTACACTATTTAACAATAACTTATTTTTTTATTATTTTATTAATTCACTTTTATATGAGATGGTTGTCTAATTGACAACCATTTTGAGTTGTACAAATATCACAACTCCTAAAGATAAGGTGGTCTTACGTATAAAGTGATTGATACTACGCACTAGTAAACAAGTTAGTATTTGATAAAGATTAACATACCTCTAAAGTGATTGATACTTCGTACTTGTAACATCTTTCGGTAGGAAATCCCTAAAATTTGGGTTTATGACATCACAACAGCTCCACAAAGTAGCATGGTTTTTGGATAGACTAATTTCTACTTGGATGCTTAGGTCACAACTTAATACTCCATTTTATCCCTTCATAAGAATTGTTATGCAGAGATCATACATCCTCGCACTCGACGCTGAGCCAACCGAGCTTATAACATTGTTATTAAAATTTGACAAATACAAGATACAAAGATAAGTGTATGTTTGATTTCAATTCTGGAGTAGCCAGAATTGATTCTGGACGTGTAGAATTGATTTTGTCTTGTTTGGTTTTTCAAAAGTTGAATTGATTCTGCTCCCAGAATTGATTCCACTTGAAGCTAGAAATCGTAGCTTCTGATTCTAGAATCGATTTTTACACTCAAATTTTTTGTTTAATTCGCTTTTGCATGAATATATCCAAACATAAACCAATTTAACTTAAAATCAATTTTGGCCAGAATCAATTTTACAGAATCAATTCTGTCAAAATCAATTCTCGTCACCGCAGGACCATGTTTCAGGGGCCATTACGGTAATTACCTAATAAGTTGAATGATAAGTTAAACGTGTGATCCTTACCCACAACATAAAAACTAATCTAAGTTATTAAAAAAAAATTATCACTCCATCCCCATTAAGTAGATCATATAACATGATTTACGTATATTAAAAGAATGGTAGTAAAATTAATGTGTATGTTTTGTGTATAACTATGACAAAATTATCCTTTACTAATGTGAGACTCGTACCAAGCACGGGCAATCCATTCATCTAATTATTGTTTTTGGAAAAAAAGAGTTCATCTAATTGTTTTTCTATAAATTAAACAAATATTATATCATTTATATATTATTATTTTTTATTTTGAATTTTTTTCTTTTCATAATTTAAGATTTTAGTAAGACAGAACAAAAAATGAAAAATATAAAATTGAGCACATAAATTGAACCACAGGTTTTTTTTTCCGATTTTGCCGATTTTTAAATTTTACGGCATATCAATTTCCAACTAATTGGGACCGGACATAGACCCCGCTCAACTTATCAGACCAACCGATCTGATTTTGAATACTTTAGAATGAAATTCACTTAATTAGTGTGCAATCTCGTGTCAAAGACGAAAAATAACATAACTACAAAATTTAAATAAAAATTGAATGTGAAAAAATGTATGGTATATTTACATAAATTAGTATGTGTTTTTTGTTTTTTTACATATAAGTTAACATAAATTTAGAATAAATTCAAAATAAACCCAAAAGTTAACAGTAATATTTAATATTTTAAAATTCGGACCGGTCCACCGATTGAATGGATAATCGGTCTAGACAATTTCAAAAAGTTGGGAGGGAGTAAGTTGTAATTGTTTTAAATTTAAATAGTATTTAATATGAAAAAGTGTTGAAAAGTCACATAATTTTATAGGTTTAAAGGCATAATGCACATACAATATAAAAATACTATACATTTGTTAATATATATATACCCCATATAAATTACTAAAAAAAATCTCCTAGTATTTTATATTCTTTATTAATATATAATTAAGAATATAATTTCGTATAAATTACAAAAATCTCCTAGTATAAATTACAATAAAATAGACATTCGTGTCAATATATAAGTATAAATATAAGCTACATATAAATTAAAAATATAAATAAATAGGCTCATCTATTAATATATGAGTATAAATTAGATCCCCATATAAATTTTAAAAAAATCCCCCATATTAATATATTAGTACAAATATAGGCCCACATACATATAAATTACAGGACACATGTTAATTTGTGAGTATAAATGTAGGTTAGGTTTTATGTCCCTCCAGTATTTTCTTTGTACTTTTTTTCTTTTTTATCTTATTATTATGAACAAATTAAAAATGTAAGCCTCGTATAAATTGCAAAAAATAAATAAAAAATAAGCCCTAAATATAGGTGCTTGTAGGAATTAAAAAAAAAAGCCCGTATTAAAATGAGTATATATATATATATATATATATATATATATATATATATATATATATATATATATATATATATATGTCCCGTATAAATTATAAAAAACACCTACGTATTAATATATGAGTATGAAGATAGGTCTCTTATTAAGCAAAAAAAAGGTCTCATATTGGACTGGACTAAGGCCCAAAAATAAATAGCATAGGCCCAATAGCAAGATGACCCAATTACTCAACCCATGGAATTCAAAAGATAACTTGGCGGCAAAGATACTCAGCGGCGACGTGACATATGGATGGCGCCCTCGCCCCAGACATAACTGATTAAATATAATGACTCAACATGCGACTGAATTCGTGGATGGAGGTAACCACCCCCTACCACCATGATCACCATCGGAACCAGCAAGTAACCGTCCACCACCACGTGAGAGCGGCGGAGGAAAGAAGAAACCACCACGATCATGGGGTATGCATGATCGTGGTCCTTGACAACCGTCATTTGTAAAATCTATAAATAGGAGCTTATGCTTCATTGTAAAAGGTTCACAATTTTCCAATAAACAAGGAATTATTCATTTCTTACCTATGATCCAGTAATTTATCACCCCCGTATTTGTTCACCAGAACATTTTGGCGCCCACCATGGGGCCGCGGTAAAACGATTCCCAGCCTACCACTCATTGAAGACAGGAATCCCCCCAAATGGTAGGGGAAACTCCAAATCATGGCACTCATGGCTCGGGGATGACCCTGACCGAAGCCGTCAATGAACTTAGGCGACTTCAAGCCCAGATAACAACCCTGAACCAAGAGAAAGCCAACAAAGATGACGATCACGATGAGGATCAAGTCAACGATTCTCAACCCCTCGCACAAGCCTTGTGGGATGCTAGAGTCCCAGAGAATTTCAAAACACTACATCTGCCGACGTTCGACGGAAAAACAGACCCTACCGAACATCTAATGGCAGTCGGAACACAAATCACCATCATAGGCGCTGCAGAACACCTGAAGTGCAAGCTACTCTCAGGAACTTTGAAGGAGGCAGCATTAAGATGGTACATGAACTTACCAAAAAACTCCATCGAGACTTGGTTAGACTTCCAACGCAAATTCATCCAACAATTCTCAGGATCAAAACACATCAAGGTCACAGCCACTAGCCTCTTCACTACTCGCCAGAACCACGCTGAGACTCTGCGTGAATACTTGGCCAGATTTTGCGAAGCAACCATCAAAATATCTAATCCTAACCAGGAAATGTTCGTAGCAGCATTCCATAACGGTTTAAAAGCCGGTCATTTCAATGAATCCCTGGCACAGAAACCAGCAACCTCGATGCAGGAAATTATCAAGAGGGATGAATGTTACATCAAAGGCGAAGAAAGTAACGCCGAGAAAAGATCTAGGGACGCAAGAGAAAGAGAGCCACTTAACAAGGGTAACAGGGCCCCTGATTTTTATCCACAGAGACGACGTCAACCGGATCACAGAGGGCATGAACCCCAAAGGAAACCATATCACCAGCAAGTAAGGCGAGACGTTGACAGATTCCCGGAAAAAGAATACACTCCCCTCAACAGAGCCAGGGTCTATATTCTTGACGAAATTCTGGAGATAGGGCACACCAGATTGCCCCCTCAGAGAGGAAAGGAATACCAGTTAGGGCAAAACATGAACGCGTGGTGCGCATATCACAGTTGCAGAGGACACGACACCGAAAAATGTTTTAGATTAAGAGATCTCATCGAGGAATTGATAAAGAGCGGCCATCTAAGGAAGTTTCTTGACGCCGCCGCCAATGGGAAAGTCGTGGTCCCAAAGATGCAAAGGGATCCACAAAGAGACCAAGGACAGGGCTCGGGAGGAGAGAAAGCGAGAATAGCAGTTAATACTATAGCAGGAGGATTCGCAGGAGGAGGCGGGTCGAGTAACGCCCGAAAATGCTACGTGAGACGAGCGGAGTTTCTAGCAATATTTGTGGGGCATACTTCCATCTCAGCCACACCGGATCTTTCTTTCACAAAGGAGGACAAAAAAGAGGTCATGCCACATGATGATGAGCCGCTGGTAATCCAAGTTCAAATTTTGAACTGTGATGTTAAGAGAGTGTTAATAGACTCCGGCAGTTCAGCGGACACCATGTATTGGGAAGCATTCAAAGCCATGCAATTCTCCAATCAATGTTTAATGCCTTACAATGGCACTTTGGTGGGCTTTGCAGGCGAACAAGTGGAGGTTATGGGATATACAACATTGCTCACAACCTTTGGTGACAGCGACAACGCCAAAACCATAAAGGTACGATACTTGGTTGAAAAACCCCCTTTACTTCCTACAACATCATCATTGGAAGACCAGCCTTCAACGCCTTAGAGGCTGCAATGTCAACGATGTATCTATCCATAAAATACCCACTGGAGGACGGAAGAGTAGGAACGATCAAGGGGGACCAAGCATTGGCGAGACGTTGCTCTGAGTCAAGCCTGAAAATAAGGCATCGAGCCCATACAACCTCAGACCCTACTCGCCCTGACAACCAAAAGGGCGGAGTTAACATGATCATCCCCCTGGATCTTGATCCAAGGGAGGAGTTCCAAGACAGAAGAGTAAGTCCTATAGAGGAGCTTGAGCAGGTGCAAATTGGAACAGAAACACACCAGACCACCAACATTGGCACTTCATTAAACCACGAGGAAAGGGAAAAAATCCTAGCGACACTAAAGAAAAACATAGATTTATTCGCATGGCATCCCTCAGACATGCCAGGGATTGACGAGTCAATAATCACCCATAAACTTTTGATCTCCCCAGAGACAAAACCAATTTCGCAAAAGAAAAGGAAGGTTGGCGAGGAAAGAAGAGCGGCGATCGTAGAGGAGGTGAGGAAGTTAAAGGAGACATGATTCATCGAGGAGATTAAATACCCATCCTGGCTGGCAAATGTAGTGATAGTAAAGAAGGCAAATGAGAAGTGGAGGATGTGCGTAGACATTACGGACTTGAACAAAGCGTGTCCAAAAGACTCATATCCTCTGCCCAATATTGACAGATTGATAGATGGAGCATCTGGATACAAAACTCTCAGCTTCATGGATGTTTACTCAGGATACAACCAGATCAAAATGAATCCAACAGACGCTCCCCACACCGCATTCATGACCAACACCTGCAACTATTTCTACAATGTCATGTCTTTCGGTCTAAAGAACGCAGGAGCCACATACCAAAGGTTGATGGACAGAGTATTCTCTGAGCAGATAGGAAAGAACCTAGAATTCTACATTGACGACATGGTAGTGAAGACCACAGAGAATGGCGAGCATGACCAAGACCTGAGCGACATCGTCGCCTTTGTAAGGAAATACAACATGAGACTAAATCCTACCAAACGCTCATTTGGAGTACAGTCAGGTAAATTTTTAGGGTTCATGTTAACCAACAGAGGAATAGAAGCCAACCCAGACAAGTGTCAAGCAATCATAGACATGAGGAGCCCCATTTCAGTCAAAGAGGTGCAACAACTGACCGGAAGGATAGCGGCTCTATCAAGATTCCTATCATGCGCAGGAGAAAAAGCCTTTCATTTCTTCTCCACACTTAGGAAAAGCGAAAGGTTCGTGTGGAGCACTCAATGCGAGGAAGCTTTTCAAAATCTGAAAACTTTTTTGGCCTCGCCCCCAATCTTGACTCGCCCAGAGAAAGGTAACACACTATTTCTGTACCTCGCTGTCTCGGATAAATCCCTAAGTTCTGCGCTAGTACAAGAGATCAAAGGAGAGGAAAAACCCATCTACTTCATCAGCAGAACGTTCAAGGGAGCAGAGGCCAAGTATCAGAAAATTGAAAAGCTCTCTCTAGCAGTCATAGTAACGGTGAGGAAGTTAAGACAATATTTCCAAAGCCACAAAATCGTGGTGAAGACGGATTACCCCATAAAAAACGTTCTAAGGAAGCCAGACCCAGCGGGTAGAATGGTAGCCTGGTCAGTAGAGCTATCAGAGTTTGACGTAACCTTCCCCCCAAGAGGCGCGATCAAATCGCAAATATTAGCAGATTTTTTGCTGAAATTAACAACACCCCCGGAGGAAAACAAAGAACAGCCTTGGACGCTCTCAGTGGATGGAGCCTCCAACGTAAGAGGAAGTGGAGCAGGAGTAGTACTAGAAGGTCCAGATGGAGTCCTAATCGAACAGTCACTGAGGTTTGCCTTCAAGGAGAGCAATAACCAAGCAGAATATGAAGCTCTACTCGCCGGAATGAAGTTGGCAAAGGAAATGGATATAGCAGATCTCAAAGCCAAAAGCGACTCGCAACTAGGAACCAATCAAGTGTCAGGAGAATTCCAAGCAAAGGACCCCCAGCTGATCAAATATCTAGAAAGGGTACGTGGCATGTCAAGTCTTTTCAATTCCTTTGAATTAGTTTATGTACCCAGGGAGCAGAATGCAAGAGCAGACCTACTCTCAAAACTAGCAAGCACCAAGAAGCCAGACAACAACAGAACCTTCATTCAAGAAACAATAGCTAACCCAAGCATAACAGAAGAGCCGGTCTTGATGATCGTTGAGTCAGAAGATTGGCGAGCGCCAATCATAAGGTATCTACAAAAAGATGAACTCCCAACAGCAAGAGAAGAAGCTTATAAGATAAGAAGAATGTCAGCGTGGTATTCAATGTTAGGAGACAAGCTCTACAAAAGGGGTTTCTCAGGACCTCTCATGCTCTGCATCAGCCCAGAAGAGGCGAAGGGAATACTGGAAGAGGTTCATGAAGGTTCATGTGGGAGTCATATTGGGGCAAGGGCCCTAGCAGGGAAGATTCTCAGAGCAGGATTTTATTGGCCAAAAGTACACCGAGACGCCACCAGATACGTTCAAACGTGTGACAAATGCCAAAGGTTTGCAAATTTACACTACGCCCCAAGGGAACCGTTGAAGTCAGTCCTATCACCCTGGCCCTTCTTCATGTGGGGTACAGACATCCTGGGGCCTTTTAACGCCTCGACAGGGCAAGCAAAGTGGATCATAGTGACGATCGATTACTTCACCAAATGGATTGAGGCAGAAGCACTCTCAAACATATCAGCAGACCAAGTCAAAAAGTTTTACTGGAGAAAAATCATTTGTAGGTTTGGATTGCCTAAGTATATAGTATCAGATAATGGAACCCAATTTGCAAGCGAGAAAGTAGTTCAATTCTGTAAGGATAATGGAATTCAGAACACGTTCATATTAGTTAAACACCCACAAGCCAACGGACAAGCAGAATCAGCCAACAAAGTCATCCTCAGAGCGATCAAGAGAAGGATAACAAGCAAGGGTGAAGGTTGGGTGGCTCACCTTCTACCAATTCTATGGTCATACCACACCACGCCCCAATCGTCAACAGGCGAAGCACCTTTCACAATGGTATATGGAACTGATGCAATGATCCCTGCGGAAATAAACCCTCCAAGCTGGCGTAGGGACACCCTCACACTTCAAGAAAATTCAGAGGCGTTGCAGGAGAATTTAGACTTGGTGCAAGAACTAAGGGATAACGCCCACTTTAGGGAGTTCGTCTCAAAGCAAATAGCAGCAAGGAGGTATAACACCCGAGTCATATCAAGGAGATTCAGAGAAGGTGACTTAGTCCTCAAAAGGCCTATGGGAAAAGATAAAGGAGGAAAGTTGGCAGCAAACTGGGAAGGACCATTCAGAATCAATGAAGTCTTTCAAGGAGGTGCATACAGGTTGGAGACAATGGAAGGAGAAGTGCTGCATAGAACATGGAATGTGGCCAACCTCAGGTTTTATTACAGTTAAACTGCCACAAATAACAGGAGAGGCGACGCCCAGGCGCACGTCCAACAAATTTACAAAATCATTTCTACAATTTTATTACTGCATGTTATTATCAAATGTACTGAATTTTTCATTCCAATTAATAAACAGCAGTGGGACACTCTTTTCTCCTATGAAAATAGGAGTTTTTAACGCGGTCCACCGTTCTAAATTTTGGGTTTGTGAAGAACTGATACATACGCATACGACATGACAGAAAAAGTAAAAATGAGGTTGAAACACCATGGCGTTACCCGTGAATCTTACGAGTAGGGAACGTCTAAAAAAGAAACTGCGCTATCATTAAATCTTACGAGTCGGATACGACGGAAACGAGTTGAAACACCACGGCGTTACCCGTGAATCTTACGAGTAGGGAACGTCTAAAAAAGAAACGGCGATATCCTTAAATCTTACGAGTCAGATACGACAGAAACGAGTTGAAACACTCTGCCTCCTCGCCTTTGTGCTTGAGATTGACAAAAAAAAGTAAAATAAGGTTGAAATTCCGAGGCGTTACCCTTTAAACCTTTGCGTGGGGGGCGTCCAAAAAATTAAAATAAGGTTGAAATTCCGAGGCGTTACACTTTAAACCTTTGCGTGGGGGGCGGGGGCGTCTAAAAAATTAAAATAAGGTTGAAATTCTGAGGCGTTACCCTTTAAACCTTTGCGTGGGGGGCGTCCAAAAAATTAAAATAAGGTTGAAATTCCGAGGCGTTACCCTTTAAACCTTTGCGTGGGGGGCGTCCAAAAAATTAAAATAAGGTTGAAATTCCGAGGCGTTACCCTTTAAACCTTTGAGTGGGGGGCGTCCAAAAAATTAAAATAAGGTTGAAATTCCGAGGCGTTACCCTTTAAACCTTTGCGTGGGGGGCGTCCAAAAAAGAAAAGAAATACAGATCAAAAGATCAAGGCGCAACCTATAGAAGGGGAGACGCCCAGAAGAAGCAGTGTAAGTAAGGGTAATTCAATATATTACTTTTATTATTAACGAATTCATTTTAAAAAAAACAGGTAAGGTTATCACCCAAGAAATCAGCAGAGAAATTCACTCAGAAAATGCAAAGCAATAGTAAATTCATTCATAATATGAAGTTTCATTCATTGAAGATAGGATACAAATTCAAAGAAAACTACATCAAATTCAAAAGGATGTGCGAATGCCTAATACGACAGGATCCTACAACTATCACAATAAGCATCAACACTCGCATTATTCAAAAGGATCCCACAATTCCTGGCATTATATTTACACTTCTGCCTAACTCAACCAAGGAATTCTGATGATCCATCGTCTTCGCCGGGGAAGACAGCCCCTCACTTGGAATTCTTCGCCTTTAAAGAATGGGACGGTTTCTTAGGCGACTCCACAGTAACACGGGATCCTTCTTCTTCTCCGGAGCCTGACTCATAAGGGAATGACTCTTCAGGAACATAAGTTTTCAAGAACTCCGCATAATCCTCGTCAGTTTTGTCAGAATCAGAGGATTCTTGAGGATTATAGGTCTACAAAAACTCAACGTAATCTTCATCAGCTTCAACAGAACCGGAAGAATCCGACGAGTGTGGAATACCCTCCGCCTTAACCCTTTTGGGATCAGAAGTACGCTTGGGCCTAGAAGTAGAGGCCCTAGGTTTCTTCTTCCCCTTCGAGGACTTCGACCTCACAACAGGATTCATCTTCATATTCTTTCTATCCATCTTTGATATGTAAGTGAAAGAGAAAAGAACGAATCTTTAAAAGAATAGAGGGAAGATGTGAAGAATAAAGAAAGAATGAAGAGCTATTTATAGGCAAAGATAGTCAAAAAACCTAATACGGATAACCATAAGAGCATTAAAAGCGTGAAGCAGTTACACACATCACAAGGAAACTTTTGATCAGTTATCAGGCAGTTGCAAAAAATCAGGATGACTCACCACACAGAAGTTTGACCAGTCAAAGTGGTCCGTTACATAGGAATTCACGCCCAGAGTAACCGAGTCGACACTCAATCTCACCATTCAACAATATCACACGAGGAAAAGGCAAGTAGAAAAAGAGGCGAAATAGAAACATCAACATAAAGCCAAGACGAAAACCATAAATGCAAAGAGAATATCCATATGATACAAACGGCCTCAAAAGGGAACAAAATATTGTCATTACAAAATAGGTCAAGCCCACGCAGGGGCGATCATCAAAACAAGGCAACAATAAACAGAGTTAGTATAAAGGGAAGGAAGACGAAGAGCTACTCCTTGGCTAGCGGTTCCTCGGTTGTCTCGATGGGAGCATAGGACACCAACTTATCACCATCAATCTTCAACATGACGTCAGCTTTGCCCAGGAGGTCACGATCAATATCAGGGAAAAGGACTTTCACCTGGTCCAAGGCATAAATGAAGCCCTCATCATACTGCACGGCTATAGTCTCCTCCATCTAGTCCTTCTCAGACGCCCAAGTCTCCTTCTCCTTCCTCAAGGTAGCCAGTTCAGTCAAAGCTGCCTCATGATCCTTAGCCAAGGTGGCAATTCGCGCATCTCTAGCGATAAGACTCTGTCGAGTAAACTCTAACTCCTTCGCCAATGATTCATGGTTCTTCTTCACCTTCGCCAACTCCTCATCATGAGCTTTCACCAGTTTGGCGATCTCCGCCTCGCACTTTTCCTTCAGGGCCTTCATCTCGCCCTCCAGCTTCACCTTGGTAGCTTTCAAATCCTCCTCCAGAGTGGCCAAGTTCTTGTCAACCAAGACCTCTTTCTCCCTGGCAGCAACAATTTCAGCCCTTTGGCGAGCAGCCAAGGCATAATTGAGAAGAAGCCCTTTAAGCTCGTGGCCAAGAGCCATCTTCAGCAACTCATCAGTAGAGGTGGCATTAAAACGAGAAGAATTCCCAGCCAAGTTCACCATCCTCTCCAAAAATAACTCAGGATTAAACATAGGATCCCAAGGTGAACTTCCCCCAGACTGGTCGACCACAACAGTAATATTCTCCCCAGCAACAGGCGAGACCTCCTCCACGACATCGTTCCCTTCCCTCACTTCCTCCTCAAACAGCGGAATCTCAGCATCTTTCTTAGCTTTCTTCGAAGCTCTCGACTTCTTCTTAGTGGGTGACTTAATCTGTACCTCCCCGGCATCAATGGACTTGTCAGCGGCAAGATCCCCAGCACTAGACGCCCTAACAGGGATGCTGACGCGGGCGTCATTAGTTTTCCGCTTTTTCTTCTCGCCCTCACCAATCTTCAATTGGCTAAGAGCATCCACCTTATTATCAGGCTGAGCTTTCTTCGCCCTAGCTTTCTCCAAGAACTTCATCCTCTGCTTATGAGTGAGGGTCGACATTTCTTCTACAACAAAAAAGAAAAGGTCAGTAAAGGAATACAAGTAAGAACGAGTACATAAAAAATGACTTAGACAAAAGGGCGACAAGAACCACAAATAACTTACTAAGGTAGCGCTCAAGAACTGCAGGAGCACCCTCTGCATAAGGAGATCCCTAGGGCTCATCTGGCTAAGGGACTCCAAATAAACCACCGTATCCCTCTCAAACTCACTCAACCTCTCATAAACAGCGCCCTTGATCAACCTAGGATTGGCGGTCCAATAGAAGGGAAAGAGGGGCTCGTTGTCCTCGGAATACATCACGTTTTGACCCCTGTCCCCACCGCGGACACGCACAAAGGTATCTTTATAGTTCTTATAGTTAGAACTATATAAGTTAAACAAACCCCTATTTGGCTGACCGCTCAGGGAGACAACTGAGTTGGGGAATAATGCTTTGATTTGGTAAAAGGAAAAGAAAACAGCAACAGAGGGCGACACAATGTCAAGACCGAAGCAAACTAACTCAAACGCCTTGATGAAGGACCAACTATTTGGACTAAGTTGGGTAGGGGCGACATTGAGGACCCTAAGCATGGATATTTGGAATTCAGTGAAGGGGAAATATAGGTGGAAATCCTTGATGAAGTAGGTATACATGTAAAAGAAGGCTGGCTCAGTGTTAGGCACGGTGGTTACATACTCGCCCGCCTCTACCGGTTCTAGTATGACCTCTTCTTCGTCAAACTCACCGGAGACATCATGCTTTTCCCTAAAACGCGCTACACTCTCAGCACTTTGATATATGGAAGAAACCTCCATTGTTGTAACTTCCGATCCTACAGCAACAATGGCGAATGACTCTTCACTTCGTTTTCCTGTGAAAGACGAAGGGGAAATGATTACACAGTCACTACTACTTCCACTACCACTACTTCCATTATCATCGCCACTAGCGCTATCGAAATCGCTAGAATCAACAGGAAACCCTAACATTTCAGAAAAATATCCGCTATAGTTCAAGGAACCATCAACCCTAGTATAATGGGCGCGGATTTGACGTTGCAAAGAAGTACCCACGGGGGGAGCACGAGAAAGATCCCCCTCATTAGCATCACCAAGATCTCTCAAAATCGCCATTACGACAGAAACCCTAAAAGCGTTTGATCGCAAAGTCGAAAATAGAGAATGAAAGAAGGAAAAATGGTTTATACCTGATTATGAAAGACGGTTAACACTTGAAGTAGTGGAGAACGTGGTGGAGAGAATCTCGCTAAAAGAGGGAAAGAAGCGGTTACAGTACGAAGAAATTACGTGCGGTTTCACGAAAAAGATGAAGAACTTTTGCTTAAGGGTTTGATCAAAGTAAGGAAACAATGCGAAGAGAAACAGCGTACATATATAGAGAACCAATCAACGGTAAAAAAAAATTTGAAGAGTTGAAACGTTTCGATGAAACAGAGTAATACGGCCCTGACGCGTGTCCAAGGGCGAGAGGTTACGTCGACAACATATATAAGGTAACGCCTTTGGGCGAGATAAATATCGGATGCCTAATTTTTATCAGAAATAAAGCTTCATTAATATCGAAATGAAAATACCAGTTCGGGAAAAAACAGAAAAGTACTGAATACAAAGAAATCAAATACAAGTTCAACAACACGAAACAAACGTCCTAAGCACTAGAACGGAAACTACTCAGCGGTAGAATACGCTGCCGCAACAGCACGAGCCTGCAAGTCCTCGATCTCGCCTTTGTATCTTTTGGCAACGTTAAGGTCAAAGCAGATTTTGTCTTGATCATCATGCAACCTGTCCATCTTCTCCCTAAGACGAGCCAAGGAAGAACGAGTTCAGATAAGACGGGCGACATCGTACTGAATATCCATCTGAAGATTCCTCTTTCTTTTCACCAGGGGACGAAGTTCCTTCTCCAGGGCTTCGATACGGTTCTCCACAGCCTCTTCAGCAGACATGTTAAGATATAGGGACTCCTCTTGCAAATCAATATTGTCTTTGGTAGCAGCAATCTTTTGCTCTAAAGCCTCCTCCATCTCAGTATAGCAATCAAACACCGTCGTAGTAGTCTCAATGAAGGCTGCATCTTTCTCCAACCTCTTTGAAAGTTCCAGGGCTAACTCCAAAAAGGCTTTCTCATCTTCTGTCAGGCGCCACTTATAATCTTTCAGTTCGTCAACAAAGGTTTTGAATTCTTCCACATTATCCATCAAGTCGGCATTTCACTCGCCTAATGGCGGGCATAGCAGGAGATTCCAACACAGGGATGTTGGTATCCATACTTTGAACTGCAAAAATTGGGAGATAGAAAAAATATGAATGAGAATGAGCCCGGTATGGGGAGTTATTTATAGAAAACAGGCGAAGCCTCAGAGACTAGACTTAGCGAAGGTAGTGGGCGGTTATTCCCCACGATCTCCATGACCATCACCGCCATTTTTCATCACCACTTCGCCTCTTTGAGCCTCGTGCTTGGGGGGCTGTGGACTGGACTAAGGCCCAAAAATAAATAGCATAGGCCCAATAGCAAGATGGCCCAATTACTCAACCCATGGAATTCAAAAGATAACTTGGCGGCAAAGATACTCAGCGGCGACGTGACATATGGATGGCGCCCTCGCCCCAGACATAACTGATTAAATATAATGACTCAACATGCGACTGAATGCGTGGATGGAGGTAACCACCCCCTACCACCATGATCACCATCGGAACCAGCAAGTAACCGTCCACCACCACGTGGGAGCGGCGGAGGAAAGAAGAAACCACCACGATCATGGGGTATGCATGATCGTGGTCCTTGACAACCGTCATTTGTAAAATCTATAAATAGGAGCTTATGCTTCATTGTAAAAGGTTCACAATTTTTCAATAAACAAGGAATTATTCATTTCTTACCTATGATCCAGTAATTTATCACCCCCCTATTTGTTCACCAGAACACATATAAATTACAAAAACAAATAGAACACTGGATTAATATATGAATATAACTATAGGTCCTAGTAAAAATTACACAAAAAATAGGTCTTGTATATATATATATATATATATATATATATATATATATATATATATATATATATATATGTCCTGTATACATTATAAAAAAAACCTACGTAAGGTCTCATATAAATTACAAAAACAAATAGAACACTGGATTAATATATGAATATAACTATAGGTCCTAGTAAAAATTACAAAAAAAAAAAGGTCTTGCATTAATATATGAGTATAAATATAGGCTCTTGTATTAATATGAGTATAAATAGGACCTCGTATTAATATAAGACTATAAATATGGGACTTATATATATAAATTTTAAAAAAAAGGTCTTGTTTAATATATGACTAAAAATAAAAGCTTTGATCGGTATAAATATATGTCATCGTAATAATATATAAAGTATAACTAGGGTTTCGTATTAATATGAGTATAAATATAGTCCCTGTATATATTACACACAAAAATTGGCTCTCGTATTAATATATAAGTAAAAATTTCTAATTATTGTCTAAATTACAAAAACCTTTGTATTAATATATGACTAAAAATATAGACCACGTGTAAATTTAATATATGAGTACAAAAAGATCACTATAAAAAGAGTTTTGTATTAATATATGAGTGACTTAATTCAATATTTGGTCCCGTATGTTTATTTTAGATTTCAACTTAGTCCCTTATGTTTTAAAAATTTCAATTTGGTCCCTTATGTTTCCACTGTTTGCATAAGTTGGTCATTTCCGTCAATTTTGATGTTTCCACCGTTTCAATTGGATACGTGTCCAGGTGTCCACTATGCAAACCGTCTGCCACATATGACAAAATTAAAACTTTTAAAACATAAAGGAACAAATTGAAATCTAAAATAAACATAAAGAATAAAATGTTGAATTAAGCCTATATGAGTACAAATCTAGTCCCCGTATATATTACACAAAAAAATAGGCTCTTATATTAATATATGAGTATAGATACGGGTTATTGTATAAATTATAAAAAAGACATCTATATTAATATATGAGTACAAATATAAACCCCGTATAAATTTAACAAAAAATACCTATTAACATGTGAGTATAAATATAGATCACACATAAAGGAACATAAAAACAAATAATAAAAACTCATTTGGACGTATAAAAGAGAAAAAAAGTATAATTTTCATTGATGTATCAAATAGAATATCGCACATAATAGAAAAAAAGATAGAATATTCACAATATTACCATCACAATCTGTAAAATAAGAAGAAACGGATAAATAGGTAGGAAAAACAATAAAAATTCAACCTCAAAAGAACGTGGAGAGTTTTAAATAAAAAAAATCAAAATTCATGTCCTTGGAAATAACTTGTACAAATCATATTTTTTTTGGAAAGGATATTACAATATTTATATATGCTATGAAATTATAGGTTAAGATTATTATTATACACTTCTATAAACCATATATGTGTTGTAGAATTGACCTACAAATCATAATAATAAATAAATATATAAGAATATAAACATCAAATAAAAATTAGAATCAAATAAAGTAGAGATGCTGAACTTATCTTTTGATGAACGCTTAAACTCATAAACTGCGGATATCCTGCAAAATAGAGTCATAACCTGAGGCATGACAAAGTCACTGTCCTTAAGGATTTATCCGCGGTATATTTGCGCAAACCCTCCAGGATTCATTCAACAGGTCCTTCCCGAGTATGAATCATACTCGAGGTGACAAAACAACTTGAATTCACTAAGTGCTGGTTATGTAACTCGGGAATAAATTTTGATTATGCTATGATAGAGATAAAATAATAGTGAGGGTGTTGCAAGTTATATATGTATTTTCTTGCCGTAATCATCTTCTTGTTTTTGGTATACCTCTATATTTATGTTAGCAACATATGACCGTTTTATGTATCAGCAAAGCAAGGAAATGACAGTTACACATTTATGTGCTAGTATTGATTATTGTTAATGATAATAATCAAGGCATATGATTATGAGTAAAGATCACAAATGGTACCCCATTCCAACGGTACTCTATGAAGCTGTTATAATCATATCACATATATAATTTATTTTAATTAACTTTTGAAATAAATTAATTAATAATTTACAACAATCCCCCACATATTTCAAAAGTTTAAAATTAGTAAAAACATTTCCTGAGTAAACATCGTAGATGTAATGCATCGGAACGGTGTAGCAAGCTATGGAACCCGTCCTAGAAAGATAAGACTTAACACACAGTGAATTGGTTTTGCAAGCAATGGAACCCAAGACACTTGATGTGTGTTAGCGGTCTTACAATCACATTACACCCCCACAATTCTTGTTGTTACGCGGTTGTGCGCTAATAGGCCGTGCGCGTGCCTGGTATTCATGAGTGCTCTAGAGACTTTGCCAAGGTCTCATGCAAGCGGCCCCACTCGACACTCATATAAGTGATTTCATCAAGTGTATGCTGCAAATCATACACCACCCATAAGGGATATGAAAATCATTAAAAGCTTTATAGCTTACCCTCTCAATAATGCAGTGTCTAACACTTTCACAATTACGTACACCATAGAAAAGGGACAGATTAAATAAAATTTAGTGTTAGCAGAATTAACTCGTGACTTGTTCTTACCACATTAAACCTTATTCATGGGGTCTCCAATCACAAAGGTCGGGTTCCCATCACTTGTTAATTTCAAATGGCTCAAGTCTCATTTCCCTCGATGTTTCACATATTTATTTCTTCCCAGGGGCTTTGTTTAGTAGCTACTTTACACACAAATGATGAAGACAATATTCTTTCATCAAAATAATATTGACCAAGACGTCTCTAAGTCAATTAATCTCAAATTTGTCAAGTTTACAATAATAAACTTGTTATTCGCAATAAAACTATACAGGTCTGCTTGGTTAACTAAGCGACAACATCTTCATTTACAATAAATATAAATCCACTTATAGATTTATTCCCATCGGCTCTTATATGATTAGCATTGTATGATTTTAATACAATGCCGCATCACTATAAATAATATCTCTCGTATATTATCAAATTGACTTTTATAATATACTTCATCAGGTCTACTTAGATCAATTCTAAGTGACAACAATTCTATCAATGAAAAATAAATAAATTCAATGATTCAATTTATTATATAGGTCTACTTGAAAAATACTTTCAAGCGACAAACCCCCACATTTAGTATACTTAAATTCTCCATATAGATTATTTATTAAATCTACTCGAAATAATTCCAAGTGGCAAACCCCCACATTGGAGAAATTTAATCCGGATAAATATTTATTTTCTTATTAACAATTTTCCTTAATCATCATTGTATTTTTTTTTTAATACAATGGATAATCCACAATATATATCATATATACTATAATTCATACCGTCAATAACCTTCCAATAAAGATTGGAGTTTAAAAGTTGACTCTAAAAACGTCACCTTAATTTTCTTCAATCAAATATAAAACATAAAATATACTCAATAATTTATAATCAAATTTCATTAAACATCATTGTATTATTTTAATACAATGGATATCCACTCCACACAATATTATAATTTCCAAAATTTAATTTTAAATGTCCTAAAACCACTTTCATCATGAGACACTAATCATATACAAACAGGTATACTTAAATGAGTTCACAAGTGGCATTACCCTCACAATGAGGACAATTTGTAAATCAACATTCCAGGTCTGCTTGAATGATTTCAAGCGACAATACCTCTATATTAAAGACAATTTATAAGTCTTTATATAAATATATTTTCTCTTAAATAATCATCATTGTATTATTTTAATACAATGGCTAGTCACCGGTTATGAATCAATTAAATCAATTAATCGCTTATTAAGAGCATTGCTCTATTATACCAACAACAACATGATTCTAAATTAAGTCAAAACTCTCTTTATAGTTTCACAACACAATTAAAAAATGCTTTCACTCATGTAATTGTCAACACCAAACATGAAGACTATAATATATTTATTAAACAAAATTTCTCAAATCACAATAGGCATATATAAACATATCAAACACTGATTTGAAGATATGTACATGAATCAATTAAGCACTTACATGGACAAGACAAACATCATCTAAGTATTATAAAAAAGTCACAACAATAGCATCATCATACAATAACAAGAGTAATTAATATTCCACAAAATTGGACAAATTCTATCCTTAAATTCCACTGATATTATCACATGTAAAGAACAACACAAATTTCAATTTCAGCTCACAGCCTAAATTCGTAATCGTAACAAAGAGTATTTCAATACAAAAGTATTCAATTGAACATATCTCATTTCCAATGCCACAAAATAGTGAGACTAATAAACATCTATCATAGCATACAAATTAATTTCAGGTTGAATCACATAAGTCAATAACACAAAACTACATATAATATATGCTTTAATTTGAAGAAACATATTATTAATTCTCACAATAAAATTATAAGTTTCAATAAAACAAAACTCAAGTACCTTTACTTTATTGGACAATAGCGACACAAATATCGTACCTGGTAAATTGGATATACAAGTATATAACTTTGATAGTGGTTGCTTACGCTTCATTTCCAGGTTTAACCGACTATGTCATTTTCAAGGATTAACAATCCATTGTCATCAAATGCTCTTCTTGCATCAGAATTTCGTTTCACACTATAGGGTTTAATTAAAGAATAAATCCTTAAGATTGTTGTAGAATTGACCTACAAATCATAATAATAAATAAATATATAAGAATATAAACATCAAATAAAAATTAGAATCAAATAAAGTAGAGATGATGAACTTATCTTTTGATGAACGCTTAAACTCATAAACTGCGGATATCCTGCAAAATAGAGTAATAACCTGAGGCATGACAAAGTCACTGTCCTTAAGGATTTATCCGCGGTATATTTGCGCAAACCCTCCAGGATTCAACAGGTCCTTCCCGAGTATGAATCATACTCGAGGTGACAGAACAACTTGAATTCACTAAGTGCTGGCTATGTAACTCAGGAATAAATTTTGATTATGCTATGATAGAGATAAAATAATAGTGAGGGTGTTGCAAGTTATATATGTATTTTCTTGCCGTAATCATCTTCTTGTTTTTGGTATACCTCTATATTTATGTTAGCAACATATGACTGTTTTATGTATCAGCAAAGCAAGGAAATGGCAGTTACACATTTATGTGCTAGTAGTGATTATTGTTAATGATAATAATCAAGGCATATGATTATGAGTAAAGATCACAAATGGTACCCCATTCCAACGGTACTCTATGAAGCTGATATAATCATATCACATATATAATTTATTTTAATTAACTTTTGAAATAAATTAATTAATAATTTACAACAATATGAGAATGAGAATTATAGGAATTGTTCTACGCCTCTATAAATCACCCATGAGATTTCACGGGTAAGAAAAAAATCTGGGAACTAATCCTCAATCACACACATGAATGCATGTATGCTTCAAGATCAATGGATTGGCTTATGGAATAATTGAACACAACTAATCTGATTCAATTAACATCATACTGTTGTATTAGATCCAATAAAAGTTTTTGTTGACATAATATTAAAGTTAAAGGTTTACGATTGATGAGTTTGCGGGCATCAGGCACAAACAATTTCTTTTTAAGATTGTCGTCTTACCAGTGCATAGTTGACAGTACATCCATTAGTTTTTTTTTTTTTTACAAAACAGTACATCCATTAGTTATTATTGGAATTAATGGTCAAGATTTTGGAGTAACTCATTTGGTAGACTTACTTTTGGGTTCAATATAACCATCCTCTTTATTTTATTATTATTATTATAAAAAAAAGATAAAATTTATTTTTTACGGGAAAATAGCAAGGGTTTATATTGACTATGTTTAATGGATGAAAAACTTTTTTTCTAGGTTTGTATGGAGTCTCATTACATCTTTGATATGATTTTTGGTAATGACTTATTGTGCTGTTCGTTTCGGTGACAATTCTAAATTAGGTCCATATTAGATTTACAAATCTACATATATAACAACACGATGCATCATTCTATTTTTTTTGTTTGATTTTATAGGCAAGAAATACAATGAACAAAGTGTTTATTGATTTTATCAAATAGTAATAGTAATTAGTATACATAAAGAAACAATTTGCTCTAGATCGACCCAAAAAAACACTTGTAAAAGACATAAATTGTTGTATAAAAGCTAATTATAAATGTTCCAAAATAGAATTAAAATAGGATTATAAAGTCAAAAAAGACCAAAGTAATAACAATAGGATCAGTAAAAAGACAAAAATATCAAATTAAACCGACGAACCGAATAGAACTAAAATAATTATTCTTTGTTTTATAAGTGAATAATTATATAAAACTATAATACTCCAATGAAGCTTCTTAGTAGATGACAAAAATAAAGAATATAATCAGCCTTTCACATGATTTTGAAATCAACAAATTAAATATCGAAATTTGTATGATTACAAAGAACTTGTAACAATTGGATGAACTTTGTCAAGATTTCATTGATCAATATCACTTGTGATCTTTGTTACTAAAAAATCCTTACTAACATTGTCGTCTGAATAACAAAATACCAAAGAGAGAAAATAAAGGCTTAAAAAACACTATTTGTAGACAAATATGTGAAGTAATCAAAATAATTATCCCCTTAATTTTTGCATGCAATAACCAAAAAAATTGTACATCAATAATCATCAATTTACACATTTGAATTTGATATTGAAAGTACGTAGAAAGAAAATCCACTACAACATTTTCATTCTATAACAACGTCAAAAAACTGTTGTGTAATGCGAAAAACCGTTGCCATAGGCTACGAGAACGGTTTTCAGGCCATTGTACACCGAGGCGTTGTCTTAGCCTTTCACAACGGTTTTTTTTCCCAACGACAACGCCATGTAGATAACCGTTGTCTTCGAGTATCTAATAGAACGGTTTTCAAAGTTCCCAACAACAACGGTTTCTATCCGTTCTTAGTAAAAACCGTTGTCATTGGTTGTGTTTAGAGAACGGTTTTATATGCACTATCACAACGGTTTTCCAACGTTGCTCAATCAAAAACTGTTATGGTAGACCCTTTACTATATTATTATTTACTAGATACGACAACGGTTTTACTGTTACGCCAATGTTTTCTAACCGTTGCCCAATCAAAAACCGTTCTAGTAGACTTTTACTATATGATTATTCAGTAGATACAACAACAGTTTTGTTGCTACAACAATGTTTTGTCAATGTTGCCCAATCCAAAACCGTTCTGGTAGACCCTTTACCATGTCACTATTTAGTATATACGACAACAGTTTTTCTACTACAACAATACTTTCCACCGTTGCTCAGTCAAAAACTGTTTTGGTATACCCTTTGTTATATGACCTCTTTTGTAGCTACAACAACGGTTTCTCAGCTAGAGAAACATTTTATCACTAATGCAATTTTTTTTTATGCAAGCCTCAAATTAAAATAACAAATTACATAACAAATTAAAATAAAATGATTGTGATTCATTCATATATATCAAAAGAACATTGATCAACATAAAGTTTTTAGAACATAAAGTTTTTGGATGGTGTTCTTTTTCCCACCGTGTCTCCGGATGATAATCGGTTGCTTACGGCTATTTTCTCCCTTGATGAAATCCATACGGTTGTTAGAGAAAGTGATGGGAATAAATGTCCGGGACCGGATGACTTTAATTTTGCTTTTCTCAAGAATTATTGGGAGGTGATAAAAAGCGAAATTAGAATTTTATTTGATCAATTCCATGGCATAGGAGTCCTTCCGAAGAGTTTGTTGTCCTATTTTGTGACTCTAATTCCAAAAGTTAAGCTTCATTTCCAATTGGGGGATTTTCGCCCTATTTCCCTTCTTGGATGTCTATACAAGATCATCGCCAAAGTATTGACAAGTAGGTTGGCTAAAGTTATGAATTCGATTGTAGCGCCAACTCAATCGGCGTTCATTAAAGGGAGAAATCTTGTTGATGGGGTGCTAGTGGTGAATGAAGTGGTGGATTTAGCCAAAAAAATCGGGAGCCAATGCCTTATTTCAAAGTCGACTTCGAGAAAGCTTATGATTCCGTGGACTGAGAATTCTTGGAGTACATGCTTAGGAGATTCGACTTCGATGAGGTGTGGATTGGATGGGTGAAAGCTTGCGTGTTCGGGGGTAACCTCTCGGTCCTTGTCAATGGGTGTCCGACGGGGGAGATTAATATCCAAAGAGGTATAAAGCAAGGAGATCTGCTAGCCCCATTCGTTTTCCTATTGGTGGCAGAGGGTTTTGGGGGTGCAATGAGGACGGCGGTCAACAATAATCTTTTCAAAGGTTTTAATCTTCATCAAGATGGGCCTAGTATCTCGCATCTTCAATATGCGGACGTAGGGCTGGAAATGAGTCGAGCTGAGTCGAACTCGTCTGAGCTCGACTCAACTCAATAGGAATTGGTTCAGCTCGAAACTCGGTTCGAGTTTGATATGAACTATTTTTTCAGCTCGAGTTCGACTCGTTTAAAGTTCACGAACAGTTCGGTTCGGCTCGTTTGGTTCAATTCGTTAAGTCAAATCACATGATTTTAAAGTCATTTTTTTTGTCAAAATTTTAAATTTTGATCTTTAACCTTTTAAACTATTTTTTTAAAAGAAAAAGACAAATATTAAATTAAAATAAAGGAAAGAAAAATTAATCGAAAAGGAAAAATTAAAATTCTTTTGAGAAAGAGAGAATTTAAAGGAGTAAATTTTTTTCGTAAAGGCAGAGTGAGTAATATTCGTACATGGGAAATTGAAAAGTTCATTGATGTGTCAAGTTAAAATGATTTGGAATATATATATATATATATATATATATATATATATATATATATATATATATATATATATATATATATATATATAATCGAGCTAGTTCATGAGTCAAACGAGTCGAACTATATATAGTTTATGTTCAGCTCATTTATTTAACGAACTTATTTTTTGACTCAAGTTCAATTCATTTGGTTCACGAACCAAGCTCACGAGTCAATTATCGAATCGAGCTTCGAACTATTCACGAGTTGGCTCGGGTCATTGCCAGCCCTATGCGGACGATACTCTTTGTATTGGGGAAGCTACGGTCGAAAACCTTTGGACTTTGAAAGCAATTCTTAGGGGTTTTGAATTTGCCTCCGGTCTCAAAGTTAATTTTTGGAAGAGTTGCCTTATGGGAATTAATGTCAATGACAATTTCATGGAGATGACATGTACTTTCCTAAATTGCATGAAAGGTTGGGTTCCGTTTAAATATCTCGGGTTACCGGTTGGGGCGAATCCTAGGAGAATGGCTACGTGGGAACCAATGATTGAGAGCCTTTGGAAGAAGTTGAATTCTTGGGGCAACAACCATATTAGTCTTGGAGGGAGGTTAGTGCTTATTAATTCGGTACTAAACTCAATTCCGATTTATTTTATGTCGTTAATGAAAATGCCGGCGCAAGTTATCAAGAAGGTTACCCGTATCCAAAGAGAATTTCTTTGGGGCGGGGTGAAGGGTGGTAGAAAACTTTGTTGGGTAAAGTGGAAGGTTGTGTGTCAACCTAAGTGTAAAGGGGGTCTTGGAGTGCGAGACATAAAAGCGGTTAATCTTAGCCTCCTTATGAAATGGAGATGGAGACTTCTAAATTCGGAGGTTTTCGGAATTTGGAAGGATGTTTTAGTGGCTAAATATGGTGCCCATATTTTACACAAGGTGGTGTGGCAAAGTAGATCAAACCCGAGACTTGCTTCAAATTGGTGGAAAGACATATGTGACTTTGAGGTGTGTGTGGAGTCCAAAAATTGGATAGTGGAGTCGATTTCCCCTTGTCTCGGGAATGGTGCTCGGACTAGCTTTTGGAATGATAAGTGGTGTGGGGATTCCATTTTGAATATTAAGTTTCCCCGTTTGTTTTCTCTTGCCATTCACAAGGAGGCTTCTATAAAGGATTTGGTGGTGGTTGAAGGGGATAGCATTACTTGGAATTTGGTGTGGAGGAGGAGTCTATTCCTTTGGGAGGAGGAGAGGGTAAATCAACTTCTTGGTTACATTGATGATTTTAGACCCTCTAGTTTTGAGGATAGTTTGAGGTGGAACTTGGATCCAGAAGGGAGTTTCTCGGTCAAGTCCGCTTTTGAGTCTCTTTCAAAAGAAATTGTTCCGGGTCCAACTTTAGCATCTTTTGCGGAGAAGATTTTTTGTGACATTTGGGATAGTCCGACTCCTTCAAAGGTGATTGCCTTTTCTTGGCAACTCCTTTATGATCGTGTGCCGACTAAGGAGAACCTTCTCTTAAGAGGAGTGATACCCCAAAGTAATGGTGATAGTTGTATTTGGTACGGTGATGTGCGTGAAACCTCTTCCCATTTGTTTCTTCATTGTAAAGTGACAATGGTGGTTTGGTATGAAATTTTTAAATGGCTTGGTGTGGTCATTGTTATTCCCCCGAATCTATTTTACCTTTATGATTGCTTGAGTTTCTCGGCAAAAAACAAGAAGGCTAGAAAAGGTTTTCGGTTGATTTGGCATTCGATGATTTGGTCCATTTGGAGAGCCCGAAATAACCATATTTTCAATAATACGGTCATGGTCCCATTGGAGTTGGTTGAGGCGGTCAAAGTGTTGTCTTGGAGTTGGAGTGTGGATAGGCTCAAAATTACCCCGTGTCTTTTTTTCGAGTGGTCCTGGGACCCTGGAATTTGCTTCCAATGCTGAGTTGGCTCGTCTTCCTCTGCTGTGTTGTTGGTTTTGTGGGTTCGGCTTTGCTGCTGGTTTTGTGTTGCAGGCTTTTTGCTTCTGGTGTGCTGGCCGTGTTCTTTTTGTTCCTGCCTATAGCTTTTGTTTTGCTTTTTCCTCTTTGCTTTGGCGGGTGTGAGGCCCCTGTGCTTTGTGGTCTTTTGCATGTTATGTTTCTCCCCCTCTCTTGGTATGTCTTATACCTTGGGTTGTGGTGTTTTAATAAATTTTGGCTATTAAAAAAAAAACATAAAGTTTTTAGATCTTTAATATATATCCTAATGTCGATCATTCACATCACGACTAACATCTTCAAAACGAAACTAACTACTTTAGTGTATATCCTAATGTGAATCATTCACAATCAAACTAACATATTCAATATATATCCTATTCTTCGGCTTCAAAATCCTGCATATCTTCATTGATATCATCATCTGCAAAATAAAAGTAATATAATTAAAGAAAATTTCTTAACAATGCGAGAGAGTATGTTTGACGAAAATATGCAAATGACATGGAAAGGTTCAATATTAAGTCACTTGTAATCATTCTAGGACCCTAAGAACAACAATTAGAGAGTGAATTAATAATCCCTTAGGTAATCAAGGATTTGATTATAATGATAATAAGGTTTGGGTAATTAAGAAAACTGAATTTGGAATAGTTAACTGACATTGGTTTATCTAGTCTAAGAAGTTTAAGATTAGTATTTGTAACTTAAATTCGCTTGGTTCCCCCATAGTGATAATTTTAGTATTAACTATTGATAACAATATTAGGACTATTGCAAACCCCAATCAAGTAATTGAATTGGTAACATATGAACAGTTGATCAATACAGTTGAATCATGGTCAGTATTAAACATATTCACAATAAAAGATCAGTAACTATGTGTTGGTTCTTAACTCAAAATTACATGTTTAGCACAAACATATGAATAGCCAAATTCTGAACTCAAAATTACAAAAATTACAATGCAGTGTAATAAAATCAAAACCAAAATCAGCAAAACCATTCTCATCATAGTTTGGAAAGAAAGGAAAAAGTGAGTACCTTGCGAGAATAGAATCGAAAAAGGAAGGAATAGCGTTTTGTCGAGATGAAGACTAGAATCGTGTTTCTTTCAATGAGGTTGGGATTTGTCGCTGTCTTGGAGTGAACATGTTTCTTCAACTTAACAGTTTAGGGTAGTCTGTGAGCTGAATCGATTTGCCGCTGGTTGTGTTTTCTGTTCAAGGAGAATCGATTATGAGAAGTAGAATCAATTTGGGGAAGAATCAATTGGGATTTTGGGGATGAAATCAATAGGGATTTTGGGGATGAAAGCAACAAGAAAAACCATAATTCTGGGGAAGATTTGTTTTATTTGTTTTCAAGGGATAAGAAACAGTAAACTAATATATATTTCTTTTTTAAAACAAAAGGGTATAGATAATTATTTGTTTAAAAAAGAATATTTTTTTTTTAAGCAAAAGGGAAAATATATTAAATAAAAAAGAGTAACAGAGACTGAGGGGACATTAGACCTGACTCAGTTACAACATGATCATACAGATAAAGTGAACCAGCCCTAATTAATCCTAACAAAATGAGCACTTCTCACGAGCGCAACCTAGCGAACCCGCGTACAGGCGCGAAACCAAGTTACAAAAAATATGAGGAGCAAACATCAGTAGGACCAAAGAGGGTATGAGAGTGGCGAATGGATTAACCGCCAACACGGAATCATAATCCACGTACCAACAACCCCCTGAACAGAGCAGCAGGCATTAAAGCTCTTTCGTGCACAACGGATGTTGCCGGAAGGGAGACAGACCAGACGCCTTGAAACCTGCAGATCTCAACAGACCTGAAACATCAGAGAATCAAAAAGCAATGAGGCACCAACCCAACCGGAAATCAAGAGCGAACATGTTTGAACCCAGATCGAGGGATGAGTCCAACACATTTGAAACCAAACAACCCTTTCGGGTAATAATAACTACAAATCCTTTCGGATTTACGAAACCAAACAACCCTTTCGGGTAATAATAACCACAAATCCTTTCGGATTTACGAAACCAAACCACCACAAAGGCCACGTCTGTTACCACCCAGTCTCTAGTCAAGAACAAAATACCAAACGCAAGAAAACGAACAATACATAGGTAAACAGTACAGACGAACAAAATGAAACACAGAACCGTCGGAGTAGCAGAGCCAAACCATCGGATCGAACAAATCAGACCGGACACCAGAAAATCGAAGCAGGAGCAAGGAAGACGGTGACCACCGGAACCACCAATCAAAACAGAGCCGCACAGCGTGAAATCAGACCCGAAAACCAACAACCACCACAAAAAAGAGGCCAAAGTTGCAAAGAAACCAGATCCAAAACACCAAAGCACAGCAACGCGAGCAGTGGAAAGTGGAAACGACCTCCGACAGCGGCACCGCCAACCGTTGAACAACCCAAAAAGAGAGAAGCTACTCCGACACGGGAAAGAAGGCGATGCGGCCATGAGCGGCTAGTGCACCACCTCTTACCTGATATCTACATCGTGGAAGAAAAGCTTTGGATTAGGAGGGGGCAAAAGGGTTTACGGCGGATTACGGCGGTGTGTGTTTGCGCGAGGAGAGAGAAGAGAGGTTTTTTTTTTATAATGTGTTTGTAACCTCAAAAAACACTTAAAGAAAATAACTTGTGCCTGTTATCTTTTTATGTTTTTTGTTCAAGCAATTTTTTTTTTACTAAATCTTTTTTTTTTGGTAGGGATTTTATTGAATCTTTTTAAAGTTTCACAAAATAATTTAAGATATATTTTATAAAAATAATTTAAAATTATATGAGTATGGTTTGTAACCGTTGTTATAGATTACAGATAAAAAACCGTTCTTGTTGCAATAGACTATGAAAACGGTTTTCTGTAAAATTTCACAAAAAAGATATAATGAAAAATATATTTTATTAATATAATTTAAGATTATACGAGTACTGTTCTTAACCGTTGTTGTAGATCATTGATAGAAAACCGTTCTTGTTGGTATCTATGAGAACGGTTTTCTACTGGTGCATACAATTGACAAAAATATGTATACTATCACAACGGTTTACAAAGCGTTGCCTTTTATACTCTACGAGAATGATTTTTTTACATTCCAAAATTTAGGCGTTGCGGTAGGTCTAAAATGTTGTAGTGATCGTACGAAATTAAAGGCACACATTTTTGGTTAATGATGATGATCATGATATATTTGACCTTTACACATTAAATAAAAAAGTACTCTGTATTTTTTTTAACAAAAATGAATAACAAAACCAACGAAGCATGATATATTTTTATTTTTTTGATATGCTAAAAATATTTTAGATAATATCTAAAATAAATTTTTTGGATTTTTACTTTTAAAAATTTTTTAATATAAAAAAATATACTTATATTTAATATTATATGAATCCAATTTCTTTTTGTTTTAATAGAAGAAGGACGAACCAATTTATTTCTATTTTACAAGTACATACATAAATTGATATACAATATTTATTTTATTTATAAGAGCTAGTTTGACAAAACACGCGTATTAAGAAAGTGCGTTTTAGTATTAAATTGATTGACAAATTATATTGATTTTACATGTTTACCCTTATCATTAATTGTAGTGCTTGATATCAAACAAAAGAGAATTTAATGCTATTAAAAAAACTATGCAAAGTAAATAAGGGTAAGTTTGGAAAAAGAATAATTAATGTCATTGATAATTGTAAAAGGGTCTTATAAAAAGGGACAATTTTTTTTGTCAAACTAGCTCTTATAAAAAGAGACGGAGGGAGTAGTATATTATTGTTATTATATTATTATCATTATTAAAATTTGAGTTTGAGTTATTTTCTTTTTAATTGCTGCATTAATTACAATTTTTCAAGAAGCTTCGTGGTGAAAGCCATGTGGAAAATGTCATTAAATGAAGTCTTAGAGAATAAGCTTCAAATGTATAATATAAAGATACTGTGAATAAAACCAAGTTGATTGGGCTCAAGTGGCAAGGAGCTCCTTCCAAGGACGTATTCGGGGAATACCGGGTTCGATTCCCAGGGGGAACAACGCTTGGCCAGTGCGCATGCCTCTACACACGAGCCGGATTAGTCGCCCACCTTTGGTGGGTCGGAACCGGTGCGAAAGCAAAATAAAAAAGATACTGTGAATAATACTACAGTAAAAACTCTTTAAATTAATAGAGTCAGGACCGGAGAAATTTATTAATTTAGAGAGTTATTAATTTATCGATAAATTAATAATTATTAATTTAAAGAGTTTTTAATGACTTGTAAATCAATAATGACTTTAGTAATACTGTATGCATTGTAAATCAATAATGACTTTAATAATATGATTTGGAAATCAATAATGACTTTTAATGTAAACAAGAGAAACAAATTATTTTAAATTTAGAATTATTCCACTATATGTGTTCATACATGATAGGTGCTATACATACTATATATAGCTGAGTATAGTTAACGGTAATAATACAAATTGGGAAATGTCATTAAGATATTTTAATAGAGTGTAATATATTTTTTTCAGTTTCTATGAATTATTAATTTATGATTTTCTTGGGACCGAAAATTACAAAGGGATCTCCCGAAAAATTATTATCTTATTATTTTATCAAATTTTTCAATTTTTTACACAAGCCCAAGTCGGGACCTGACAACTTTATTATTTTAGAGAGTTTATTAATTTACCGAGTATTAATTTAAAGAGTTTTTACTGTATATGATTTTTCATTTTTCAAGAGTAGTACTATCTTTATTTCTAAATATAAGATCCATTTGGTAAAAACACAAGAATTAAGAAAAAAAACTTTTTGCATTAAATTTGTCAATAATATATGTTCTCTTTTCAAAATTATCCTTCAATTATTAAAAGAAAAAAATAATTAATCTTTTTATTTTCATCATTTGATAGGGATATTTTTGTTAAAAATTAATTAATATATCCTAAAATTTGAATAGAATCTTATAAAAAGGGATAACAAAATTTTACTAGAGTGACTTATAAAGAGAAACAAAAATAGTAGCACTACATTCATTCCAAATTATAAGTCGTTTTGATCATTTTAAACAATTTTAAAAATATAATTAACTTTCTATGACAAAAAGAATTTATGAATTATTATTAATAATATGAAAAATATAAATTAAAATTTTGAAAGAATAGAGAACAATAAATACTAGTAATAAAGAGTACAATAAGAAAACATTAGCAATGTAAATCGACCTTGTGTAAAAAAAAAAGTAAATCGATCTATAATTTAAAATATATTTTTTCTTCAAAACAACTTATACTAGAAAAAAGGGAATATACAAATAAATACTTCTTCCGTTGCAAAATATAAGAAGTTTTGAGAAAAAAATTGTACTAAATTATAAGTCGCTTTACATTGCCAATGAAATATTGAGTGTTTTTTCCCTATTATACCCTTAATTATTTATTTCTCTTTCTTTTTTCAATTTTTTAATTTATAGTTTCCACATCATTAGTGAAGGACAATTTTGTAAACTAACTCATAATTTCTCTTTTCCATACAACATTAATTACATTTCTTAATTTGTGTAATATGGTCAAAACGACTTATATTTTGGAACAGAGGAGGTAATGTATATAGTAAGTAAATGTGGAAGTACTAGCGTGAAACTTGTGCATTCAATGTTTTAAGCATTAAATTTTCTATCTTATTAAATGATATTTTCTCTATACCACAATATACGTAAGTCGTTTTGACTGTATTATACAAATTAAGAAATGTAATTAATGTTGTATGAAAAGGTGAAATTATGAGTTAGTTTACAAAATTGTCATTCATTAATTGTATGAAAAAGATAAATTGAAAAATTAAAAGAAGTGAGAGTAATAAATGGTTAAATGTATAATAAGAAAAATAACATTAAATTTTTCATTAATAATGTAAGGCGATTTATAATTTGATAAATATTTTTTTCTCAAAGTGACTTATAATTTTTTAAGAAAAGAATATTTTTTATATTTGAATGACAGATGTTAACATCACCCTTTAACAAAAATGTAACAAACGCATCTAATAATTAGGAATAAATTTAGAAATCGAAAATTTGGCAAATTTACAATGTGCATGCCTTGGTGTTTGATGTTACTAAAAATTAAGAGCCTCCTAGCTTAACAATTAATAACATGTTGCCAATGACATTGCATTGCCACTACCAATGTCCAGAATGAGAGACAGAAGACTCACTCATCCAAATCCCAATACCTCCATCCTAAACATACAAGTCCCCACACCATGTTGCAAACAAGAACCGGATGTGGGACCCTCACTAACATCTAAATCAACCCTAACATTAGTACCAAAAACCAACTAAGAATAAACCAACAATCCAATTATCAATCACATTCTCAGGAGTTGAGATCCTCTCCATTTTTTAAAAGAAATAGCAATGTCCATTACTATAGTTTTAGAATAAATAAATTATATACATGCACGTTTTTTTAGAATTAGTGACACAATTTGAATATTTATACACTAAAATTATAGTAATGGACATTGCCATTTCTTTTGGGAAATGGAGAGGATCCCAACTCCATTCTCAGATACCTTTACCAAGATTTCATTGTTCCTTAATTCTTCTCTCCAATCCATTGAGGGTGCACCCAAAGTAAAATGTAGCAGGAAATTTGCTACAATGTAAATAAAATTAGAAACTTTTACCCCATACTCTTACCTTCACAAGTTATAAAATATACTAGCCTTTTCAAATCACACCTAAGTCACCCTCTATAATAAAACTTTTCCGATTTGAAAATATATTTTCTGAAAACATTGACAAAAGTTTTTTGAAACAACCGAAATGCATAGGAAAAACTTATTTAGCTACGTCTTAATGTGGCTAAAAAGTGAATCACAACTTTTTTTTTTTACTTAAAAATAAAAATTCATTCATTCAAATTGAAACATACATAATTAAGATCATTACAAATTTAAGAATGCTAAAAACTGAAAAAGGTTAATCTGCAAAAATCTTAAAGATAAAGTCATCTAAAAGAGTGTGGGATCTTATCTCAACTCACTCTTCCAGGAACACCCCAATGGAATGGCGTTTCGGAAGGGAGGAACCGAACCTTGTTAGACATGGTTCGTTCAAAGATGAGTCTGTAACCTACCAAGAGGCCATAACCGGTCCTGAATCTGAGAAGTGGCTTGAAGCCATGAAATCCGAAATGGATTCCATGTACACTAACCAAGTTTGGAACTTGGTTGATGCACCTGAAGGAGTAAATCTTATAGGATGTAAGTGGGTTTTCAAAAAGAAAACTGACATACTAGGTTAATAGCATTTAGCGACATCATGAAAGTGCCTACAAATATGACAAAATAAGTGTAACCATAATATTTATACTCCCGAATCTGCAACATTCTGTAATAAGTTGAGGTAGATCTGTTTCTTTCTCTTAATTTAAACCGGTGTTTCAACCGTTTTTTGTCATTATTGATCATTCATTATTTTGTTTTTTTTTTACAATTATTTTGCTTTCATATATGTAAAAAGTCATCATCATTATTCTTAAAATTATATGAATTGGTTTCATTATAGTTTCAACGTATTTCAATGATAGCCCTAAGCATGTTTAGTGTATGTGATTGTACAAGAGTACTCAATCTTTTGAAACTTGAGGGATTCAACTAGCAAAAATTTTAAATAAGTATTTGAAAAATATATTGGATATATATTGTAATTAGTAAAATAATTGATAATGAAAATAATATTAAATGTATATTTGTTAAAAAAATATGAAATTCATGAAAGAAACACTGAAAATAGTCTTTAGAATTATACAACCAAACATTGAGTCTGTTGAGATATCTTTTAAGATTCATTATCTTTATAGATTGAAAATCAAGAATTTCGTTTTCTAAGCATAAGGTAATTAAGTTAAGGAAAATGCTAAATAGTATATTCAGTGCACTGATTAAGTACATAAATAAGAAAATTATGTTTTAAACTCTGTGCACTGAATACATTCATTGAAAATGTAAAATATTGTCTTTATTAACATTAACTCTATGTTTTATTTTTATTTTTAATATTTAACAAGATGTACTATTTAGCATGACCCTTAAATTAATTAATAAAATAAATTATTTAATTAAAAGGTTAATCATAATAAACAATAAATCTACAAATAATGTCCACCACAAAAACTTCAGGCCAAAACATCCATTAAAACTTATCCACGTTTTTTATTTAATGCACAATCAATGTCACAAATGATATACTCGGACTCCTACAAATATTTTTTGTCATTTGTGATCTGACCATGCCTCATTATAATTGTCTCCATTTTTTCTCCTAAACCAAAGTAGAATAAATGGGCTAATAATGCATTTTGGCTCTAACATGCACACAATTTATGGTCAATAAATTAATCAATGCATGAGATGAACTCATAATCCTCATCTATAAATATCACAATATAAGGGTGATTGTATCCAAACCAATTTAAAAGAAAGAACCAACTCAAATTAAAAACCGCAAAAACCGTATTTAGTTTAGAAGTATTTGAATGATTTTTTTATTGAACCGCGAACTGCAAAACCGCAAAAACCGCAAAAACTGCGGTTAACTGTAAGACCCAAGATTTCATTGTATAGTTGGTCTAAGGAATATTAGGATTTCGATGTGTTCGTGTGATGAAACATCGTGTAATTATAGGAGTTTGCTGTAATTGAGTCTGTTTTGTGCTCGTGCACTGTAATTGTACAGACTTTTGTCTTGTGATCCTGTTTCTTGTATAAGAAGTGATTTGTGGTTTCAGAATAACGAGTTTTGGATTATTCTTGTTTTTGGAAAAACGAGTAGGATTTTACCCGCGGATGGAAAATCTTACTGCGTCTGTTTTGAGTGAGGTTTCGGATGGGAGTTTTATATATCTGCACGAGTTAAGATATATTCTGAGAATAATTTTCTAAGGTATGGAAGAAAATTACAGTCGCGGAATAAGATTCGGCGATAAGTTTTGGAAATGTTAGACGTTAGACGTTCTTTCCGTAGGTTTTATGTTTTTGTGGTTTTCGTTCGTCGCGTCGCGCGAGAGCTGAGTACGAGACTTGTTATGGGAGAGTTGTTTAAATCTTGTGACTTTCTCATAAAGTAAAGTGATCCAATGGCTAGGGTTTAAGCTTGGACTTTTGACTTTGATCCAATGGTGGTTTGGCTATCAAGAGCTTTTATTAGTAAGGAGGTTTGGTCACTTGGTGGACTTAGGATTTTATCACAAGACTCTCATTTCTTTCTCTCTTTCACGTGGAACTCCATTTCTTAACCTTAACCTTCACAAATTTCCATTCCTCACCATTTCACTCCATTTCAAGCTTGGAAGCTTAGTGGGAAGTTGTAGAGAATCACTTTCTTAAGGTAACCCTCTCTTCTCATCTCCTAGGTTGGTAGATTTTTAGAGTTGTGGGATTTTTGGGTTTATGTTCTTAAGAGGGTTTGGTGAGAAAGGTTGTTCTTGCTAGTTCTTGTTTCATGAAAGTTGTTCATGAGAGTTTAGTAAGCATGCTAGGCTTTGTTGTTTTTGTTTTCCATGAGTTGGTGAAAAATCTCATGAGAAAAGTTAGGGTTTTGGTTGGTTTATGTATTGATCAATTACATGAGGTTATGCTGTAAGGTTTTGAAAAGAAAAGTTGTCTTTGAACCTTTGGGCAAAAGGGAAATGCGTTGTATGGTTTTGTTTTAGAAAATCCGATGAAAAATATTTTGGGGTTTATGAAAATATTTCCTAAGTGTTTGAGTAGTGTTTTTGGGGTCAAAGTGGTTTAAAACTCTTGTGACATGTGGTGTTACTTTTTACCTTGAAAACATGTTTGAAAATGATTACCGGACGGTTAAGGCCCGTAATAAAACTTGTGCTTGGATTTGGTTTTGATTTTGGAAATGAAAATCAAATAACTTGCACTCGAAGCAACCAACAAGCTTTCGGAAACGAATTGCTTGCTTATGAAAATGGTTTGCTTTTGTGCCTTGAAAAAGTGTTGGGAACTAATAGAATCAAACTAGGCTTGGGTGGAAAAAGGTGGTGTGAGTTGCTGTCTTTTGCTGTCATGACAAGTGCAACTCGCTGGGCGAGTGATTACTCGCTAGGGCGAGTGTCACAGGTCATGACAACACGCCAGGGCGAGCTCCAGAGCGAGTAAGACCAGTACTCCATGCCTTCACTCGCCACCAACTCGCCAGGGCGAGCTCTGGGAGTTGAGATTTTGGATTCTGATTTCTAAAACTTGGTTTTTAACTTCTAATCCCTTTTTATTAATTTATGGAAGTGGTTGGGATTGGAAACGAGTTTTTCGGGTACTCGGAAAGTACGTAGCTTGTAACGCAAGAAAACGGCCATTTTGCATTTCAAATTATTTAAGACTTTTGACAATTGTTTTGGGTCCTAAAAATAGTACAAATAACTCATGGTGGTTGATCAATACGATAGATTTTGGTATGGTATCCGAAAGAGTGAATTTTCCTTAGGAACCTTTAAGTTTTTGGGGTTCTTGGTTTAGTTTCAATACGTTGGTTGGGAAACAATGTATTGATGGTACGCTGCTTATTTTAGGAAGCGCGTTGTGTTGATTGGACGAGTTTTAATAAACGGAAGCTTGCCGAAGTAAGGGCTCCACTTTATTTCCGTCTTTTCAAACGGTTTTGTTAAACATGCTTTAGATTTGTTGTGTTGCAATTGGTGGTGTGCTTGGCATGTTTTTGTGATGTATTCTCGATATGAGATCGTGGTAAATACATGATTTGTTGTCTTACATATGTTTGGTGAAATATGTGTATGAGCAGGGATTAAATACATATGACTAGATGTATATGTATGTGTTGTTGTGGTGTGATTACATATGCGTGTACGATATGTATGTGTTGCATTAGCATATAAGGGGAATCGTATGCTCATGCATTCATAGTACGTGATTATCGGGAATGGATCACGGGGTGCGATTATCGGGAATGGATCCACCTTACTCCTACGGGAATTATTGAGTTCAATAAGCGGTTATCGGGAATGGACTGCGGGGTGCGATTATCGGGAATGGATCCATCCTAACCCTTTGTGGTTTTATTGATTGATTACTGACTTCCGGAATTCATATGCATGTGGTAATGGGGAATCTACCACACTCATTGTAGAGGTCTGCATTAGGCTCGGTGTGCATTATATCTTAAGCCCGTTGGTGGGAATTGCTGTTGTATTAAAGAGCTTTCTCTTGTGTATGTGGAAACTTGTTATGTGTACATCTTTCGCACTGGTTATATATACTTTTATTTTGTGGTGACCCTTTCTTTCATTTGCGGGCTCATCCCACCCAGATGAGGGGTTAGGTCGTGGTGACGACGGAGGCTGTTCCAGGCCCCAGTGAGCGGTTGGAGCTTTAGCTTAGAGTAGTTAGACTATGCGCCGGTGTGTGTTGTACACCGTGCTTTTTGGTTAGCATAGGGTTCTAACTTGTTTTGGATTGTAAGTTTTTGAATACTTAGACTTGGATTGTAATTATTCAGGAATACACTTTGCTTGTCGAAGCACCTTATGGTAATGAGTTCTATTGCATATTTGAATGCCGGCTCATTTAAAATCTTTTATGCGTAACTCTGATTGTGTACAAAAAAAAAAAAAATATAGTGCCTTTTCTGGCCTTTGAAAAACGGGTTGTTACATTAACCGCTAAAACCGCATTAAGTTTCTATTATATTCTAATACCGCAAAAACTGTATTAAGTTTCTATTATAATCCAATATACAAAGCCCAATTACCAAGTCAATCCACCAAAATAATGGAACTTCAAGTTGTTCGTATTTTTTGTATTGTAATGTTACTTTGGTGTTGTAATATTATTTTAGATCAACAACTTTTATCGGTACTGTGATGTTATTTTAGAACTTCAAGTTCTTTTATTGAATATTTAAAATTGTAAGGTACAGTAATATTATTTTAGATGAACAACTTTTATTGGTACTGTAATGTTATTTAAGAAATTCAAGGTTTTTTTGTATGTTTAAAATTGTTTGGTACTAAAATATTATGTTGGAAACCGCAACCATCAAACCGATCCTAACTACATTGATTTGGTTTAGTTTGGATGACTTTTTAAAAATCAACCGAACCAAACCGAATCGCATGTATTTTTATCAAGAATATGGTATGGTCACACAATAAAATTGATTAGTATACAACTCTCGGTATCAAGAATGTTCGTAAAGAGCTCACAAACTTAGATTGACACCTAATTTCTGTGATAAAAATTGTGCTCCCTCTCCATCCTTTTTTATAAAATTTAGTTTGATAAAAAAAAATTATTTATTTTTATAAGATTCTTTTGCAATTATCAATGACATTAATTATTTTTCTTTCTAAATCACCCTCATTTACTTTACATATTTTTTGAATAACATTTAATTATTTTTTGTAAGTGAGTATTCTATTAATTATAGGAAATTCATGTTCCGTGAGTTTAGCTCAGTTGGTAGGACATTACATTATATATGCAGGGAGCCGGGGTTCGAACCCCGATCATTCCACTTATCCGTCTTATGGGTGGAATTTCAAGCCACTAGGCTACATGAACAAAAAAAAATTTATAGGAAATTCATTACTAAGGGTAAACATTGAATATCAATATAATTTGCCAACAAATTTAATACATCAACTGTTTTAAAACCCGTATTTTGTCAAACTAACTTTTATAAATAAGGACAGAGAGAGTATTATCATGCGATAATTCACTTAAAATTCATCTATTTCAATACTTATGTTTTGTACATATTTTATTGTTAATTACAAAAATTATAAACTTTTCTATTATTTTAAAATTTCATATTACAATTTTTGGAATTGTTGGAACAAGAACACAATCATGTGTGAATTGAAAATAAAATTTGAAGTCCTTTATTAGATACTAGAGCATACTAGTTATTGTAGCATCCTAGTATGTAACTGAAAAATAATTTTTTTTTTTTTTTAGGGTTAATAGGCTTTTACCCCCTGCAAAGTAGGCGAGTTTTACGTTACCGCCCTATAATTTTTTTTTTTTGAGATTACCCCCCTGCAAAATTTAATTTTTTGATTTACCCCCCTTTTGCTGACGTGGCAAGCAAAAAAAACAGAATTACCGATTTAAAAAACAACACTTTTTAAATCGGTTGAACAAAATAACCGATTTAAAAAGTGTATCCAAGGGGGTAAATCAAAGAAATAAATTTTGCAGGGGGTAATCTCAAAAAAAAAATATTATAGGAGGATAACGCAAAACTCGCCCACTTTACATGGGTAAAAGCCTATTAACCCTTTATTTTATTTAATTTCCAGCTGCTAGACAAGGCAATAAAGTTTCAGCTCAGAAATCTAATCACTTTTATAGTGGTAGTAACAGCTAATAACGAGGCATGGAAAGATGGTAACAATTTTTTTTCAACCTTCTTACAATCAAGAAAAATCTATCAATCTCTTGATTCTAAGCAATTTCATTTCTGAAGTCAAACTCATTTGGAACTTCTCTCCCACTGTACCACACTATATATGAGTGTTAAATCTTTTGAGATAAATCCTAGTTTTCAAAAGAAAGGCTGTGAAAAGAAAATATGTGTAGCACAGTATATATGCTTGAGCACTCGAGACTCGAGACATTTTCTTCGTAAGGTAAGTGAGAATTTTTTGTTGGAATATTTTATTATATTCCAATAATATTAGGTGGACAAATATCTTTATTAATTATATTAGCTATTTATCAATTCAGAGTCTTAATTGATTAGTGATCAAATTAAGTAAAAAGGCTAATTAGATTTCTATTTGGGTAATTAATTAATTAATTGGATATGGGCTCAATATGAGTGGATGTCGGGATGACCCATTTAGGAATAATGGGAACCCTAATGGGTCATCACACTATATAAAGGCTATGGTCCCCAATATACTGGACACACGAATATCGCCTCTTCTCCCCATCTGAAGAGTGCTTAGGGCATAAGGAGTCCCGGTTGAGGAAGAACCACAAGCCAACAGGTGCTTTGTTATCCGATTCTTCTTCTATGTTTCAGGAGTACTATTCTTACTACACCAACGGTTAGTTTGTCTCGTGGATTCATCTATTCAGGTACTCCTAATACTAATCTTTGATAAATCAACATGTCGTAGATCTGTTTTATATACATGCTTATGCTTATGTTTATTAAGCTTCCGCACTATGGTAAGATTATAGATTTAATCTTTGTTATGTTGAGCATGTTTTATATGATTAATATTCAATTAATTCCAACATTTTTGTCACTCAAAATATTAATCTTGTGCTATTATTTAACAAGATGAGAATGATTAAATCAATTGATATAAGGGAAAACTATAGAGTTTGGCGGTAGCTTTTCTAGTTCTGATTTTGGGACATAAGTCTAAATATATGATCGTAATTAATCACATAATGCTTCCTCTACATTCTTTTTCAACGAGAATTTGTTCATAATGAGATGAACCTATTTACTAGTGATAGCTAAGGATATCTATCATTTGGCAAATTTTATGTTTAAAGCTTTTTGCAGTGGGGTTGTGCTATATTAAAATTAGAATGAAATAGTTAGGTATTTTAATTGATTTCTTCATTTGTTTATGCAAATTAAGAACCTAATTGTTTAGAGAAGAATTGATGTTTATTCTATGTGTTGTGTGATACTCCATCCGTTCTTTTTTATAAGAAACAATTTGGAAAAAACACACAAATCAAGGAATCTTATTTTTTTTATTAAAAATTCTAAAATTTTATAATTTATTCCAAAACTAACCTTGGTGTAATTAATGCATAACATTAGAATAAATAAAGGGTAAAAATGGAATTGTTTCATTAATAAAGCATAAATTTAATTACTGTTTCTTATAAAAAAGAACAATTTTTTCTTCAAATTGTTCCTTATAAAAAGGAACGGAGGGAGTACTAATTTTAGTATTACTATTGATTTATTTTAAGAGTGATCAAAAGTATCACTAGTTCATTCAAACTAAGAATGGTCATAATACCATAATCCCTTTGATTTAAGATTGGTCTTAGTACCATATTAGAATTGCCTCAGTGCCATTATATTGATTGATATTGTAGTATCAATACGAGTGGTATCGTAATACCGTTGATTCATAGATTGATATTGTAGTGTCAATTCGAGTGGTATTGTAGTACCACTCAAGAATGTGTAATTCTTGACCGATTTCTACCGTGCAGTAGCAATTCGGTACACAGTTGTAACTGGGTTGTTTTATCCTGGAGACGACATGGTTGATAGTCTGCTTGCACAATATTGGGCAGTGCCACAAAACATCTTAAAAAAAGCATGCGACTCATCCCAATAATTTCTTGAGTGGCTTATTTTCGAAAAATATTTTCAAATATCAAAAACATCAATTTTTGGAATAAATAAAATTGTATTACTCCTACATGATTTATCATGTAGAATCACACATATGGATACATCAAAACACATTAGAGTTTTTTTTTTTTTTTAAACCAAAAAGTGGTGTAGCAAGAGAGCTACAGCCACCAAATATTCATAAAAAAGGCCAAAAGGAACAAAAAGACCAAGAGGGGGGCCGAACCAAACCCTCTTAATTGGTAGTAAACCTAAAACTTGGTAGACCAAGCCTGTTTCTATACAAACTATTCACAATACAGCTTGGAGGCTCATTAAAATAAAAGATATTGTCCAAACCTATGCCCATATTTGCAAGACTATCAGCTATATCATTCCCTTCTCTATAGATATGAGTGGTGATAACATTCATATTTTCTCATTAGAGTTTACAAGCTTAAAAAATAGGTTTTGGATGAATGCGTTTTTTATTGGGTCATGCTAAACAGTGCATCTGGTGCACTTGTTAAGCATACCAAAATTAGAAATAAAATATAAAATTAATGTTAATAAAACAACTTTTTACACTTTCAATACATTGAATGCACGAGTTTTAATACAGAATTTCCTTATTTATATGCTTAATTAGTGCATCGGGTACACTATTAGCATTTTCCTTTTTTATTAACGTCCATTCCTTTTTTTTTTAACCATTGTTTTTTAATTACTTATTTACATTGTAACGTTTGAGTATTTTACAATAGTTCAAATAATTTGTTTATATATATATAATTTGAAATACAAATAATATATGTTTTGTTATTAATGTAATACTGTTTTGGATTGGGCCTAAGGCTCATTTTCTCAACCCCGCGAGAACGACCCAAATACGGAGCAGCCCAAGATCATACGATCCAACTCAACGGATGACCTCCCCCGCATTTCGTAAAGTTCGACATCGGAATGATGAGCATTTACTGCTCATTAAGGCTCCTCAGCCATTTTCCGACAGTCATTAATTGCATTAATGTGCCTTTCAATGTGAAGGTGGGAAAAAACACAAGAAGGGGGGTTGAATTGTGTTTTAGAAAATTAAAACTTTTTCTCAAACTCTAATTTGCAGCGGATAGAATCACACAAACACAATCAAAGACAAATATATATATATATATATATATATAGAGAGAGAGAGAGAGAGAAGCAATTTTATACTGGTTTCTCTCACAAACCGAGAGTAGTCCAGCCCCCTTGCACTTCCAAGGGATTTCACTATAGTCTCACTGGATTACAAATGCTCAAGCTCACTAGCAAGAGACTTCCCAATGCTCAAGTTCACTAACAAGAGACTTTTCAAACTTACAAAGTTAAGAATGAAAGATTATCACACACTTGATATACTATCAGAGGTGTTTACAAAATACAACTCAAATCACAAGAGTCACTTTCTAATTCTAAGATATGAAGAGCAAAGAATAGAAAGAATGACAAATTTTTCTAAGTGTCTGTTTACCCCGATTTTTAGTAAACAACCGCTAGTTTAATTATTACAAGAGAGATCAACTAGTAAATCTCGGGACATATGGATTGTGTGGAAGATGATGAAAACATATTCATATCTTTGGGTTAAATCGGACAATTTGAATAAAAGTAAAAGCATTTGACGCAGTCAAATGGTTTGTTTTAAAGGTAAAATGCTTCAAAGTTAAATTTACAGAAAACTTGTAAATGAATTGCAAATAAAGTTTAAAGAAAGACTTTTGAAACAGTAAAGACAATGCAATGAAAATAAATTGCAGAATGATAAAGTTGCAGAAAGCTTTAAATTGCATAAAACTTAAATGACAAACAAGTAATCAAGCCTTGCAGAATGTAAATTGCATTTAACAAATGTAAAATGTTTACAAAGGATGGTACACAGATTCGTACATGTTCCTGTCATTCATTTCGCTCGTTGACATGGGTACTCTGAATATTTTAGGAATTTGCATGTGTATTGAATTGTGGACCCGTTTCTTCTATCAGAAACTTGTATTTATAGACAAACTAACATAACTGCTATAAACCTACAATACGTCTAACTATGCTCCACGTGTCTTGACAATTTGAATTCCCTTTGACACTTGGCGAACCCTTCAAACGTTACTCATTTTTGAATATTTCGCTAAGTCCAGAGTACGCTTCTTCCGTTCTGCACAGTACGTTAGACAAACAAACATACACACGTACATATATATACATATATATAGTTTTCGACCATTACCAGTTAGTGTCGAAAATATGCTTTTACACAAATAATATCTTGTCGAACTCGACAAGCTTATTCAGACAACACACGTTCTGTCGAATTCGACAGAACTCTAGGCTTTGACAAGCAACTTTGCATATTAAAAGTCTTTGATGTCAAATGCCTTGATTTTCTCTTGATTTATTGCCAGAATCAGTTTCCAAGAGAATATTAAAAGGCAATAATATACATTAAATGAGATTTCATCATCTCATTCCAATTCATTAATGCCTGTCGAAAATACAGGCTAACAAATTGCCCCCTCAAAAATGCTAATTTCGACTGCATGTCGAATACGAAAGGGAGAAATGGCAGTTTTGAAGATACTCACCTTTTCCAATTTCTGAATTTTCATCACCATCATAAATGGTATCTTGACCGTTGTCTTGTGGTACATCTGCCCCCACAAGTTTTGGCATTGACAATTCCAAAGTAGCAGGTTGATCAATAATGATTTTATCTTTGATTTCAATCAACTCCACCAATTTCTCATTGGAAATTTTGTAACCAGAAGCTATTTGAGCCAAATCATTGGCTTCTTGATTTTCTATACGAGGCACATGTTCAATGGTGACTTGGTCGAAACGTTTTAACAAAGAAATTGCTATGACAAAATATTTCATCAAGTGTTCTTTTATACACTTGTATTCTTTTGTCAATTGTTTCAAAACCAGTTCTGAATCACCTCTGATCAGGATATTTTTTGCCCCCAAGTCCCATAAAATTTCTAAGCCTGCTATTAAAGCTTCATACTCTGCTTCATTATTTGAGCAGAATCCATTAATTTTATATTTGAACTTAGTGGGTATTTTGGAAGGGGAAATAATTAGAATCCCAATTCCAACTCCATGTTTATGTTTAGAACCATCAAAATACAATTTCCAGGGTCGCGATTCTACATAATTTTGTGGAGTTTCTATTACAGAATGATCTGCTATAAAATCAGCTACAATTTGGCCTTTGACTGCCTTTAGAGGTTTATATGTTAATGAATACTCTGTTAAGGCTAAGGCCCATTTTCCAATTCGACTATGCAAAATTGGTTTAGACAACATATGCTTAATGATATCACAGTGAGAATAAACAAAAACATCAACAGGCTTTATATAATGCTTGAGTTTTATACAAGAGAAATACAAACATAAGCATAGTTTTTCAATACTACTATATCTAGTTTCAGCATCATTTAATACCCTACTTAAGTAATAGATGGCTTTTTCTTCACCATTTTCATCTTCCTGGGCAAGCATACTACCCAGTGTCGAATCTGATGCTGATATATACAACTTCATGAACTTGTTCCTTATTGGAGGCATCAACATTGGTGGCTTCGACAAATAACTCTTGATTTCGTCAAAAGCTCGTTGTTGATCTTGCCCCCAAGTGAAAATATCTTCTTTCTTGAGACGAAGTAGTGGCGAGAAAGGCTGAGCTTTACCACTTAAATTTGAGATGAATCTCCTCAAGAAATTGATCTTCCCAAGTAGGGACTGAAGTTGCTTTTTAGTAGTTGGAGATTTTGTCTCCATGATAGCCTTCGTTTTGTTTTGATTTATTTCAATGCCCTTTTTGTGCACAACAAACCCAAGGAAATCTCCTGCATTAACACAAAAAGCACACTTTAATGGATTCATTTTTAATCCATATTTCCTCATCTTTTCAAAAGACTTTTTCAAATGATCTAAATGATCAACCTTTGACGAGGATTTGACAACTATGTCGTCAATATACACTTGCATAAAAGTGTCTATGTACTCATGGAAAATTAGATTCATTGCTCTTTGATAAGTGGCCCCAGCATTTTTCAAACCGAAGGGCATCACTACCCATTCATACGTGCCTAATGCCCCTGGGCATCTAAAAGCAGTTTTGGGTACATCATTTTCAGCAATGAAAATTTGGTTGTAGCCAGAATAACCATCTAGCATACTTAAATATTCAAATCCTGCTGCAGAATCAATTAGCATTTCTGCTACAGGCATAGGATATTCGTCTTTTGGTGTAGCATTATTCAAATCTCTAAAGTCTATACATACTCTAAGAGAACCATTTTTCTTAATCACAGGCACTATATTTGCTAACCATTCGACATACCTTGCTGTTCTGATGAATTTGCTCCTCAGCAGCCTCTCAATTTCTTCCTTGATCTTTGACATAATTTCTGGTGCAAACCTTCTAGGCAATTGTTTTACTGGTTTTTTGTCTGGTCGAACTGGAAGTTCATGTTCCACCAATTTTCTGCTCAAACCTGGCATTTCATTGTAATCCCAAGCAAAACAATCTTTGTATTCCACTAGAAGTTGCACCACTTTCGCCTTCAGATCTGGAGGAATGTTTGCACTAATATATGTTGGTCTTTTCATCAGACCATCTCCAAGGTCAATTTCTTGCAAAGGATCCTGTGCTTGCATCTTATGACTTTGACTAATTGGATCTTTTTCAAATCCTAAGGGTTCGTCGTCATAGATGCAGTCCAGTTTTTGCAATTCTGGCTCTTGTTTGCCAATCTTTTCACCATTGGCTATATCAGCCATATTTTCTGAAAATGAATTGGCTTCCAAAGCCATCTTTATTCTGTTTTCAGCCATGTAGGCCGTAATCCTTGCCCAAGTTTGGGACTCAGACATAGTAGTTTTCTTTGACATCCCAACCAGTTGGGCATTTGTGGCTTTCATACTCGCCATCCTCGCTGTTTCCATCCTCTCTCTCCCACAAGAAACCATGTGTGGGATCCAGTTTGATTGCATGGTGACCATTTCTTGCTAGACGATATGCAAAGTCCTTCTCAGTGCATGGTGAAATTGTTGCCAATTTCTTGTCGAAGGAGTGCTTTGTCAAATGATGGACTTCAGTTTTGAAGTAGCTTTGATCTGCTTCAATATTTTCCACTATTCCATCCTCTCGCCAGATAATGAGGCGTTGGTGCAGGGTAGAAGGAACTGCCCCTACTCCATGAATCCACTCTCGACCTAGAAGTAGATTGTAATTTGCCTTAGAGGCCACAACCAAGAACAAGGTTGGCCTTACAGTGCTTCCAACAACCACTTCTAACTGGATTGCTCCCAAAGAGAAACCAGTTTCACCCTCATAGTTTGAAAGAACTATGTTGTGAGGATGAAGATCCACCAAAGATTTGCCAATCTTTCTGAGCAAAAATTCTGGCATGAGATTAACAGCAGCACCACCATCAATTAGCACTTTGTTGATCCCCACATTGTTCACTTTAGCCTGTATGAAGAGAGGCTTCAAGTGACTCTTCATGCCTTCATCTGGCCTTTCAAATGTAGCCATTTGATCTTCTAGAGCACCATTGCTCGTCACATAGTAACATACTGGCCTATGAAGGGCCATTTGCATTCCAGATTCCTCTTCGTCATCTGTCACTTCAGAGCAAACGTCGAATTCCCTTGGTAAGATTGACACAACATTGACGATTATGTCGAGATCAGGCTCAGAATCCAAAAAGTCATCTGCTTCCATGTGGTCATCTTCGACATTATCAGCAACTGAAGACTCTATTTTCGATTCGCCTAACCTTTCTTTCATTGGCTTCTTTGCCAATTCCAAAGGCCTTCTTCCATTACCATCAGTAGTTAATGGGGATTGTTGAGCAACCACTTTTTTCTGGCGTTGATATCTACGCCATTGGGACCTTGTCATGGGATTTTTCCCTTTGTAATTATTCCTGTAATCATATTTCCTTGACTCAGGATCCTTTTTGGGATTGCTGTTACTGGAGTTCCCTCTCTCCATATTCCTTTGACCATAGTCCATGCTTCTTCCATGAACCCATTGGTTGACAGGTGTCCTGTTTGAGGGGACAAATGATTTTTGTGGTCCCAACCTCTGGTGTACAGGTGCCTGCTGGCTATTCAGAATATTGGAATAAGTTGGCTTTTGATTTGGCCAATTGTTTCTGTTTTGACTATGAGGCAGAAACTTGTTGAGGCCTGCAGCAGCCTTCTTGTCGAACATGGCACTACAATGAGGACATAATGTAGCTTCGCCATCATTTTCTTTGCAGCGTTGAAGGAAATCCAATAAAGTCTCCCCTGCTTGTGGATACACCTCTTCCACTTTGTTTTCGTACTCCTCCTCAGGAATGGAAATTAATTGCCCCCCTTCAGTGAGGTTCAATGCTTCCAACATCAGGCACTCGAATGGCTCCGTGTATGCAGCATCAGCAATCTGCAATGGATCTTCATCCACCTGTTGTTTGGATTTTGGCTTTTCGCCAAATTTGAGTCTTCCCTCCTGTAGGGCTTTCTGGACCAGATCCCTGAAAAGAACACATTGTGAGGTTCTATGACCCAAGAAATTATGGTATTTACAAAACCCTCTTTTCTTCCGTTGGTCCAAAGGTGGTAATTTTAAACCCTTTGGCACAATTATTTGGCCATCAGCGACCAATAAGTCAAAAATTTCATCACATTTAGTAATGTCGAAAGTGTATGTCTTAGAAACAAATCTATCATTTTTTGGTTCGACAGGATTATTCCCATTTGATGGTTTCAACATTTTACAAGTATAAGGAGGGCCTGGTTTTAACTCAGCCACGTTAACCTCATTATTTTCTATGTAATCCTGACCATCGTTGAACTCATTTTCACTTTCATAAGTTTCTATGTATGCCACTTTTTCTTTTTTGTGAAACTTAGAATTTCTGACTTTTTCAGCCCTGAGGCGTTCAACCTGTCGAACACGATCTGCTAATTGGGCCATGTCTCTCAAATGTTGAGTATCTAACTTTTTCCTAATGGAATAGTCGAGGCCACCAGCAGCCATCTCAACCAATTCATGTTCAGGCACTTGGGTAAAGCACCTTGCCTTAAGGAGGCGAAACCTGTTTAGATAGTCATCAATGGCTTCTGAGGTTTTGCGCTTCATACTGGCTAATTCTTTGAGACTAATCCTAGATTGTCCCATGTAGAATTGTTCATGAAATAGCCTTTCCAATTGAGTCCAAGTATGAATTGAATGAGGGGGAAGTGTGGTAAACCACGTAAAGGCATTTTTAGTGAGGGAATTGGGAAAAAATTTCATTTTTAAATCTTCATTATTTGCCAAATTCCCTGCCTCTGCCAAATATCTGGCAATATGTTCGACAGTAGATTCATTAGTATCACCAGCAAATTTTGTGAATTTGGGAATCTTCCATCCCCTTGGCAATTCTGCCTGTAATACATATTCAGACAAGGGTGACACAAAATTTGGTCTATGCAACCCTGTATTCAAACCATTTTGGGCCAAAATATTTTCTACTAAATTGGCCAAGTTATTTTGCCCTGCAACATTTTCTTGTCGAACTTGCCTAAGAACATTATCAGCATCTTGGTTTCTATTAACCAAAACTACTTCTGGTTCTTGTTGTTCTCTCTCGATGCGCACTGGTTGGGCTTGGACTCCTGTTTGAATCTCCGGGTTTACACGGGGAATTCTTTGATTATTTGGAGCATCAGGGGCACCAAAAAAGTCAGCCATCCTTCCCATTTGATTGGCTAACAATAAATAATTGTCATTGGCTGTTTGTAACACAGGATTAAAGATTGTGCCAATCTGTTGGGTCAACGCGTTCACCATATCATGGTTACTTTCGTCCATTTGTTGCCTAAGTACATTCATAGAATTATTAGTCAAGTTCAGAGAATTTCCCCTATTTCCCATCGCAGAAGACGAGGGAGAACTTTCTACAGAAGGCCAATTATACAGGCTTGCCATCGTTGTCGTTGGCATCCCATATTGTGGGTTTCTAGGCAACCAAGGAGGTCTCGACGGAGTTCCACCAATTTGACTACCGTCTGTATATCCATGTGTTTGTGATACGTTGGTTGGTATGGATGATACATTCATTTGTGTCATTATTGCACCACTCATATTTGGAGGAACAAACCCTCCTGCCATACTTGACGTAGTGGCAGACCTTGTTGATCCACTGGCACTTGCGCCAATGGTTCCAGAACTTATCACAGGATTTGTACCCCCACCATTAGGATTATTGCTTGGGATACTTTCAGAAGTTGTAAAGTTTAGGGCAGGATTTGTTGATCCGCCAGTAGGATTGGCGCCAGGATTGCCAGTTACTGGTTGATTTGGTGGTCCTGTCGGATTCAGAACAGGATTGGTTTCTGCCCCATTATTATTATTATTATTAATATTATTAGGATTAGGATTGTTTGGTGGTCTCACCATTCTGGAACGAGGACGCTTTGGTATGTTTGAAAATACTGGAAGAGATTTACCACTTCTCAAATGCATATACAAATATAGACACAATCAAAGCACAAACACCAAACAACAAATTTTGTATGAAAAATTTTCAAAAATTCACTAAGTAAAAATTACACAATCCAGAGGTCCCACTGGGCGTGCCAATTTGTTTACCCCGATTTTTAGTAAACAACCGCTAGTTTAATTATTACAAGAGAGATCAACTAGTAAATCTCGGGACATATGGATTGTGTGGAAGATGATGAAAACATATTCATATCTTTGGGTTAAATCGGACAATTTGAATAAAAGTAAAAGCATTTGACGCAGTCAAATGGTTTGTTTTAAAGGTAAAATGCTTCAAAGTTAAATTTACAGAAAACTTGTAAATGAATTGCAAATAAAGTTTAAAGAAAGACTTTTGAAACAGTAAAGACAATGCAATGAAAATAAATTGCAGAATGATAAAGTTGCAGAAAGCTTTAAATTGCATAAAACTTAAATGACAAACAAGTAATCAAGCCTTGCAGAATGTAAATTGCATTTAACAAATGTAAAATGTTTACAAAGGATGGTACACAGATTCGTACATGTTCCTGTCATTCATTTCGCTCGTTGACATGGGTACTCTGAATATTTTAGGAATTTGCATGTGTATTGAATTGTGGACCCGTTTCTTCTATCAGAAACTTGTATTTATAGACAAACTAACATAACTGCTATAAACCTACAATACGTCTAACTATGCTCCACGTGTCTTGACAATTTGAATTCCCTTTGACACTTGGCGAACCCTTCAAACGTTACTCATTTTTGAATATTTCGCTAAGTCCAGAGTACGCTTCTTCCGTTCTGCACAGTACGTTAGACAAACAAACATACACACGTACATATATATACATATATATAGTTTTCGACCATTACCAGTTAGTGTCGAAAATATGCTTTTACACAAATAATATCTTGTCGAACTCGACAAGCTTATTCAGACAACACACGTTCTGTCGAATTCGACAGAACTCTAGGCTTTGACAAGCAACTTTGCATATTAAAAGTCTTTGATGTCAAATGCCTTGATTTTCTCTTGATTTATTGCCAGAATCAGTTTCCAAGAGAATATTAAAAGGCAATAATATACATTAAATGAGATTTCATCATCTCATTCCAATTCATTAATGCCTGTCGAAAATACAGGCTAACAGTGTCAGAACTTCAGAGCCTTGTGTGCGTGTGTAGTAACGTAGTCGTTTTCTTCTAAAGTGGTCTTCTATTTATAGAGGATCAATTGGAGATGACCATTGGAGAGATAAGGTGTCAGCTGTTGATTGTACTATTTTGTGAGTTGTGAATTGCCTTCTAAAGAAAGAAAACCAATTCCACTACCTCACGTGTTTGAATATTGCTCAACCATTTTGAGTAATAATAGTATAATAGTACAATCCTTCAATACGCTCCACTTATGGATAATAGTACTATTAGTAACACCAATTGTAATTTTAATACTTTGTTATCATCAAAATTCATTTCCACTAGGAGACTATTGTCAGACCCACTTTGTGCCAACACAATGGTCTTTGAAGGTGAAAAAAATACAAGAAGAGGTGAAAACATCATTAACATATGCAAATTGACATCCCTAGGTGCAAGCACAAGAAGCACAACAACATCAGTAGCATCAAGAAATGATGCATGTTATGCATCAACAACAATAGAGTGAGACGCAACAACAAATATTGCAAATGATGCAACAAGGAAAAATGGCCCAACCACGACAACCTCCAACTCAAAGAGGTAATCCTGCTGCATTTAGAGTTTTTTATAGGATGATTCCCTCAACTTTTGAGGGTCTCTACGACGCCAATGAAGCTCATGAATGGATCCACAAAATTGAAAGAGCTTTGAAGCAACTGAATGCACCGAGGAAGAGAAGGTAACTTTTGTGACTCACTTGCTTAGCGAGCCAGCTAGTGATTGGTGGGTCGGTGCAAAGACCCACATGACTCTAAACAACATTGCCCTGACTTAGGCTAATTTCAAAAGACTCCTTTTGGCCTACTACATTTACCAAGTCCAGATGGAGGAAGAATTTCTGGAACTTAAGACCATCTCCAATGGTGGGTATCTATTTTTTAAGTACCAGTACCTAATAGGTATCCTCATTGGATCAAAATACAAATGAGTACCTAATAGGTATTGGTTCTAAGTTAAGCATTGATACCTATTTTATTTCTGTGGGACTCATTTACAATTATGTATAGTTATTGGTGAAATATGTTATAAGTGAGACCGTTTTAGAACTTTTTAAGAGGTGTTGGGTTGGAGAGATTGAGTACTTAGTAGGTACTAATATTAAAAAATTATAAATAAGTGATGTGTACATGTGGGACCCATTTAAATACTAAAAAAAGAGTAGCTCCATTGTTGATGCTATAAGCAGAGAGGTTCATCAGGAGTTGAATGCACTCAAAGACTCAATGAGCTTGCTCGGTATTGCTTTAATGTCGAGCATGCTAGTAGTGAACATTGAAAGATGAACCAATATATGTTTGGACACATAGGAGATATTGCTCATGCATTGTGTCTACAACACTAACTTTGTTGGTTTGGTATAGAAAAGTCATTTGTCATAGGCCAGTCTGAAGAGAATATACAAAGAAAGAAATGCAACCTATGTTATAAGGAAGAACTCATGAAAGTTCAGTCAACAACCGCGCGAAACCAAAATAAATAACCCAAATGAAATAAAAGTTTATCTCAAAATACTTGAGCCTGAGCTACTCAACTTTCAATGCAATATTTTACAACTATACCCTTTAATCACTACTACTTTCACGACTCTCAAGTAAGTCATAAATACTTTTTAAAGACAATTATGTAAAAGTCACATTTTCTCTCTTTAATATTATATTTTTCTTAAACTATGTGAAATGGTCAAATAAATAATTTGAAATGGGATGAAGGGAGTAATATTATTACTATATGAACACAATAACATGTAAGAGCCTTCTATGGCATTTAGAACTATTGCAAAAGTCACAGTGACGGTTGGACAACCATCAAGAATTTATGTGTCGCAAGTTTTTTGTGACGGTTCTCAAAACAGTTGCATAAACTGTTACAAATTAATAAAGGCTTGTTTGAAACAATTTTGGTTTTTAGTTTCTAAAATGTGTTTTATAAAAATGTTTTAGAAAACTATTTTTGAGAAGAGAAAAGAAAAAAAAAAAGTGTTTTGTAATGTAATTTTCAAAACTATTTTACAAATGAGAAAATGAAAAAATTTGTTTGGTTACCTAATTTTCAAAAACAGTTTTGGAGACGACAAAAGTTCGGAAAAAAAGTTACAAATTTTTTCGAGAAAAAAAGTTTATAATCTTTTTTTGCGAAAGTTCCTGATTTTTTCCGAAAAAAAACTTTCTGATCTTTTTCGGGAAAAAATTTCAATGTTTTTTTCGAAATTTTATTTTTTGATTTCAGATAAATACAATTTTGGAGTTTTTTCCAAAAAAAAATTTCCGATATTTTTTCACGAAAAAAAATTCCGATATTTTATTCGAAAAAAAGTTCCTGATTTTTACCGGGAAAGAAAGTTTTCTATCTTTTTTCGGGAAAAAATTTTCAATTTTTTTCGGAAAAAAAGTTTCGATTTCAGATAAAAACAATTTCGGAATTTTTCCCGTAAAAAAAGTTTCCGATCTTTTTTCGCGAAAGTTCCTGATTTTTTCCGAAAAAAACTTTCCGATCTTTTTCGGGAAAAAATTTCGATATTTTTTCGCAATAAAAGTTTCGATTTCAGATAAATACAATTTTTGAGTTTTTTTCGAAAAAAAGTTCATGATTTTTATTGGAAAAAAATTTTACAATCTTTTTTTCGGGAAAAAGTTCCGAATTTCTTTTAGGAAAAATTTTGATATCAGATAAATACAATTCCGGAGTTTTTTCCGGAAATTAGTTTCAAATATATTTTCGAGAAAAAAGTTCCAATTTAAAAGTTTTCAAAATTAAAATCCAAAATTGAGAAGTAAAACACATGTACCAAAATTGAGAACAAATATTTGCATTTAAAATATTTGTATTCACGGAACAAATATTTCACATTTTTCAAGTTGCATATTATTACAATTGTGCCATTAATGAAAACAACACTTCTTCTCCGGGTTTCTTTCTTTTCATTCCAAAATCAAAACTGAAAACCAAAACTACTGAAATTTGTTTTAGTTTTTTAGTTTTCAAAACTGATAAATGTTAGACTGTTTCCAAAAATAGTTTTGTAAAATCAAAACAAGTTTTTAAATTTCCAATTTTTAAAAACTAAAAAACAGTTTTCCAAAACTGAATCAAACATGCCCTAAATATTCAGCAATCCACTTGCACGTTGGGTGCACTATACACTACAATTTTTTTTCTATCTAAAATGGTTGAAATAACTTTCTTTACTTATGTACATTTTTTAAAAAATGGATTAATTAGTTTCTTTTTTCATATATATACTCCTCAATAATTGTTTTACTAATTGTTAATTAAACGAAAGTATTTATATATCGTGAAGAGTCTCCACATTACCAATGACAAAAGATTATCTTAAAAGTGATAAGAAAAAAATAATCTTTCTTAAGCAGGACACAACAAAAATGGTTTATCATACTATATGATGTTAATTGTAGCGAAAATTCAATGTACTAGACCCTAACATCAATAAAGCATCTACGTGGGGTATTGTAATATCATATTATAGTGTGATATATACTCCCTTGCTTTCACCCAAAATAAACAACTCCCATCATTTGTTGGTTTATTAAACAAATATAAAGGCTAGGCAACTTTTTGGCCACGGTATTATCTAATTAGTTGAACACTCTTCTATGAATTTTTATCCGTATCTAAACATCATACCTAATTATTTAATATCATATTATTTTTTATATTTAATTAATTTAAATTAAACTAAAATTTTGGATTAATTTAAGTACAAATTATCGGTACTCAACAAAACTGCAGGATATAAGTTTTTTTTTTATTTTGACTTAAAAAAACTGTTCATCTAAAAATATTCATAGCCAAAGTTCTAGATGATTAACAAGTGTTTAGTTTCTTCTTTTTTAATATTAATTATATAATAATTAATTTTTAGAAGACATAACAAGGCTACACCAAGATACATCCACTATATAGGTTGACCATCTTCAAGTTATAATATTTGGTGGTATAGTGATGTTCGTACGTGGGGTCAAAATTATGTGTATTTATATGTAATAGGGGACATTGGTCACAATTTGGAACAATTTATTTGTGGCAATATTTGCACCACTATAGGAATTGGTCAAATTTATTTGAGCCCACAAATTAAAGGTTCCTAAACTGAAATTCATGTAATAAGCAAAAGCACTAATGGACAATATATAAATTCCAAAAAAATCAAAGATTGTTTTGTCAAATTGTTCCTCCTAACCCCTCCCTTTAATTATAAAGCTAGCCCCCCTTTGATTATTGGTTTTGTTGTAATGTTTCGAAAATGATCTTATTCTTATCCTGGCAGTTGAGTTAGTTAGGTAGGAGTGCTTTATCAAGCCCAACAGTGATTAGCAATTAATGTATATTATAAATAATTATATTATATTATATTGCTTGTATTTTTATTTTTTATAGACGGGTGTACGATTGCAAAGATTAATATTTCAAGTTAGATAGAATTGTATGTATGAATGAGAGAGAAAAATTCATAAGAGTTTTAACGATGTACGTTGTTCTCATGAATCCAATTCAAACTCGTATCTAAACTCAAATTTGGGTTCTGTTTGGTTTTGATGGTTTTGGGGAGTTTGGGGGAACTCGGGGGAATCAATGAGGCATTAGAGAGTTAATGAGTTACATATATATCTTATAAATCTAATATTCTTTTCATTCATAATCGATGTGGTACTTAATTAACCACTATCACAATTAATATTTTTCTAGAATTAATTTAACATCCAACCAAACAGCTCATAACTATCAACAATTAGAACCCATTCATCTGAGAATCGAAGAGTTAAATTCACAAAATGAAAACTTGTATCTGTTAGAAATAATATAAAATTATTGATGTGACATATCTTAACAGCTTAAGCTTTTGGGATAATCGGTTATTTGACATGATATCAGAGCATCTATGACTAAATGGTCTAGAGTTCGATCCTCGCTCCCCTCACTTTCTAATTAAAAAGTGAAATTTAAGCATATGGTAGGTGGGCCTATGCATTATCCATGTTTCAAGTCAAATGAGTTCTTGCGTGAGGGGGCGTGTTAGAAATAATATAAAATCATTGATGTGGCCTGTTAGAATAGGCCACATCAATGATTTTATATTGTTTCTAACATTATCATCTCATATTGACACTCTTAATTTTTATTTTATTTATTATTATTATTATTATTATTATTATTATTATTATTATTATTATTATTATTATTATTATTACTATTATTGTGATCATCATCGCGGGAAAGGTGGAAACAATGAATAGTATATCCTATATTCTGAACAAAATGACAATTAAAGGATTGAATTTTGTATTCAGGTGAAAATAATGGTTATGATTTAATAATATTCATGAGATTGACTAAGGAGTCAAAACCTTGTATGAAAAAAAATATACTACTATATCTTATTAATCAACTTGCTAGCTGTTGTATTAATCAGTGAAGTATGAAGCCTATATTCCAGGGTAATATTATTGACTTTTTGTAACCATGCCACTGTTCAAAATTATGGCATTTACTTACTGAAATTTAATTAATTTCTGTTAAAGAGAATTTATAATGGTCAATTAGTCACAGATGGCGACATGGCTTAAACAATATTGCTGTTTAAGAATATATATATATATATTTTTGAGTTACTATGATATTGGTACGAAATTTCTACCGTCATTAATGTTAGAATTACAGTTTTACTTTAGCTTGATTACAGTTTTACTTTAGCTTCTCTTTGTAACTTGTAGTATAAGCTAGTAGTTTCAGTTAGTTAGAAGGAGTAACTATCTCCACCTAGAGCTATGATTGTCTATGAGAGTTAGTTACAAGTACACCATAGACCTTCATCTAGCTATATATAGTGTTAGCTTGCTTTGTAAGAAACTATTCAACAGAATCAATTTTACTCATTCTTCTCTCTTCTCTGTTGCTTCTTTCTCTCTGTTGCTTCTTTCTCTCATTTGCACATTCTTAACATGGCATCACGAGCCTTCTAGATCCTTCTCCGTTGCGTAACAAACTTTTCCGGCCGCGATGCCGCCGCGAGTTGCTCCGCCGGAACCTCAAAATGATACTTCTTCTCTGTTCTATGTTCATCCCGGCGACGGACCTTCTTCCGTTACCGTCACTCCTCTTCTCACCGGCTATAACTATCATTCGTGGTCTCGATCCACGAAACGTGCACTTGGCGCGAAAGCTAAGCTCGATTTCATCGACGGCATGATTCCGATTCCGGTAGATCCTTTCGATCCTACATTTCGCCCGTGGAATCGATGTAACCAACTCATTTCGTCGTGGCTTCTCAATTCTGTTTCTCCTTCCATAGCTCAATCCGTCGTGTTCCTCGAAAATGTGATTGATATATGGAACGAACTTCGTGAACGGTTTTCTTAAGGTGATTTGGTTCGAATCTCTGAATTACAGCAAGAGATCTATGCTTTGAAGCAAGAATCTCGTTCTGTAACTGATTTCTACTTTAATTTGAAGATTCTCTGGGAAGAATTGGAGCTCTACTTGCCAATTCCTACGTGTACTTGCCGTAACCGTTGTGTCTGTGAGGCAATGCGTTCTGCGCGCCAAAATCATCTTCTTCTTCATACAATTCGTTTCCTCACTGGTTTAAACGAAAATTTTGCTACTGTAAGATCGCAGATTTTGTTAATGGAACCTCTACCTCCTTTGAACAAAGTTTTCTCCATGGTTCTTCAACACGAAAGACAGGGTAATTTTGCTCCCTCTGATGGTTCTAATGCCTTGATCAATGCTGCAAAATCTCGTTTTGCTACTGCATCCAACTCTCCTCCTAAGGTTTGCACCTTCTGTGGCCGTGATAATCACACTGTGGATAACTGCTTTAAGAAGCACGGTTTACCTCCTCACCTTCGCAAGAGCTCGAGTTCTAACACTGCTTCAATTGAGGGAGGCACTGATGATGTAATTGCAGCAGTTGGAACCAATTCTGGTGCATCTTCTATTACTCAAGAACAAGCTCTTCAGCTAATCTCTCTACTTCAAACTTCATTCCCTAGCCAAACCTCAACTAATGCATCTTCAAGTAAGAATGGTTCAACTGAATTCACTGGTCATACATCAGTGAATCAAGGTAATGTTTCTTCTTTATCCAATGCATGTAGCTTAGGAACTTGGATTTTGGACTCTGGTGCTAGTCACCACATATGCAACTCTGCTCCATGGTTTCATTCATATAATGAAATCACTCCTATCAAAGTTAAATTACCTAATGGAAATCATGTCCTAGCTAAGCACTCAGGCATAGTTAAATTTTCAAATAGTCTCATTCTTACTGATGTGCTATATGTTCCAAGCTTTTTGTAAGACCCAAGATTTCATTGTATAGTTGGTTTAAGGAATATTAGGGTTTCGACGTGTTCGTGTGACGAAACATCGTGTAATTAGTAGCTTTTGCTGTAATTGAGCCTGTTTTGTGCTCGTGCACTGTAATTGTACAGACTTTTGTCTTGTGATCATGTTGCTTGAATAAGAAGTTATATGTGGTTTCAGAATAACGAGTTTTGGATTATTCTTGTTTTTGGAAAAACGAGTAGGATTTTACCCGCGGATGGAAAATCTTACTGCGTCTGTTTTGAGTGAGGTTTCGGATGGGAGTTTTATATATCTGCGTGAGTTAGGATATATTCTGAGAATAATTTTCTAAGGTATGGAAGAAAATTACAGTCGCGGAAAAAGATTCGGCGATAAGTTTTGGAATTGTTAAACGTTAGACGTTCTTTCCGTAGGTTTTATGTTTTTGTGGTTTACGTTCGTCGCGTCGCGCGAGAGCTGAGTACGAGACTTGTCATGGATGAGTTGATGATATCTTGTGATTTCTCATAAAGCAAATTGATCCAATGGCTAGGGTTTAAGCTTGGACTTTTGACTTTGATCCAAGGGTGGATTGGCTATCAAGAGGTTTTAGCATAGTAAGGAGGTTTAGTGACTTGGTCACTTAGAAACATCACATAATCATCTCATTCTTTCTCTCTTTCACGTAGACTCCATTTCATTTTCTAACCTTCACTAAATTTTCCATTCTTCACCATTTCACTCCATTTCAAGCTTGGGAGCTTTGTGGAATTGTTATAGAGAATCACTTTCTTATGGTAACCACTCTTTTCCTTCTCATTTTGGTTGGTTAAAACTCTTGGGGTTTTGAGTGGTAGATTATGTTCATGAGATGAAAATGTTAGGAATTGATTCTTGTTTCATGAAAGTTGTTCATGAGAGTTTAGTAAGCATGCTAGGCTTTGTTATTGAAATTTTTCCATGAGTTTGTGAGAATCTCATGAGAAAAGTTAGGGTTTTGGTTTGTTTATGTATTGATCAATAACATGAGGTTAAGTTGTAAGGTTTTGAAAAGAAAAGTTGTCTTTGAACCTTTGGGCAAAAGGGAAATGCGTTGTACGGTTTTGTTTTAGAAAATCCGATGAAAAATATTTTATGGTCTATGAAAATATTTTCTAAGTGTTTTTGGGTAGTGTTTTGGGGTCAAAGTGGTTTAAAACTATTGTGACATGTGGTGTCGCTTTTTACTTTGAAAACATGTTTGAAAATGATTACCGGACGGTTGAGGCCCGTAATAAAACTTGTGCTTGGATTTAGTTTTGATTTTGGAAATGAAAATCAAATAACTTGCACTCGTAGCAAACAACAAGCTTTCGGAAAATGAATTGCTTGCTTATGAAAATGGTTTGCTTTTGTGCCTTGAAAAGATGTTGGGAACTAATAGAATCAAACTAGGTTTGGGTGGAAAAAGGTGGTGTGAGTTGCTGTCTTTTGCTGTCATGACAGTTGAAACTCGCTGAGCGAGTGGTTACTCGCCAGGGCGAGTGTCACAGGTCTTGACAACACGCCAGGGCGAGCTCCAGGGCGAGTAAAACCTGTCCTCACTGCCTTCACTCGCTATCAACTCGCCAGGGCGAGCTCTGAGACTTAAAATTTTGGATTCTGATTTCTAAACTTGGTTTTTAGCTTTCTAATCCCTTTTTGTTGATTTATGGAAGTGGTTGGGATTGGAAACGAGTTTTTCGGGTACTCGGAAAGTACGTAACTTATAACGCAAGAAAACGGCCATTTTGCATTTCAAATTATTTAAGACTTTGGCCTATTGTTTTGGGTCCTAAAAATAGTACAAATAACTCATGGGGGTTGATCAATACGGTAGTTTTTGGTATGGTATCCGAAAGAGGGATTTTTCCTTAGGAACCTTTAGGTTTTTGGGGTTTTTGGTTTAGTTTCAATACTATTGGTTGGGGAACAATGTATTGATGGTACGCTGCTTGTTTTAGGAAGCGCGTTGTGTTGTTTGGACGAGTTGTAATAATCGGAAGCTTGCCGAGGTAAGGGCTCCACTTTATTTCCGTCTTTAAAAAGGGTTACAACATGCTTTGTTTTGCTGTGTGTGCAATTGCTGTGTGTTTTGGCATGTTTGTACTTATGTATTCTCGTTGATGAGAACGTGGTTATGAATACGTGTGCAATTTACATATGATTGAGAAAATGTATGTATGTTGTGATGCTTTGTACATAGGCTTTAGGCTATGTGAATGTTTGCATGGGCATATATGAATGCGTGCGTCGAGTAGGACTACGCGAGGATTTTGTCTTGTGTGACTATCCCGTATATGCCAAAGAGAATATATGCCATGCATTTCATAGTTGCGTGCCTAGGTGTATGTCTTGTGTGACTTGCCTTCGTACCGGGCGGTTGTCTGTGCGACTTCGCCAAATCCTACTGGATTTTATTGAGTTGGTGGTTGTCTTGTGTGACTCACCCGGTGTTATCCCACCGTGATTGTTTTGGTATTGTCTTGTGTGACTCTACCTGGTGTTATTCCACCAATAGTAGGAGGTGTTATCCCACCAGAGACCTACGCCTTCTATAGAGAGGTTGAATTCCGGAATTAAGTCATGCATGTGGCGAACCAGAGATCGGTTGGCACACTCATTGTAGAAGTCTGCATTAGGCTTGGTGTGCATTATATATATAAACCCGTTGGTGGGAATTGCTTTTGTGTTAAAGGGTTTTCTCTTGTGTATGTGGAAACTTGTTATGTGTACATCTTTCGCACCGGTTATATATATATATACTTTTATTTTGTGGTGACCCTTTCTTTCATTTGCGGGCTCATCCCACCCAGATGTTGGGTTAGGTCGTGGTGACGACGGTGGCTGTTCCAGGCCCCAGTGAGCGGTTGGAGCTTTAGCTTAGTTAGACTATGCGCCGGTGTGGGTTGTACACCGTGCTTTTGGTTAGCATAGGGTTTCTAACTTGTTTTGTTGTAAGTATTTGAATACTTAGACTTGGATTGTAATTATTCAGGAATACACTTTGCTTGTCGAAGCACCTTTTGGTAATAAGTTCTTTTGTATATTTGAATGCCGGCTCATTTAAAATCTTTTATGCGTTTATGCGTATCTCTGATGTGTACAAAAAAAAAAAAATTGCCTTTTTGGCTTAAGAAAAACGGGCTGTTACACTTTTCTATTAATCTTGTGTCTGTTCTTCAACTGTGTAAAGCTTCAAATTATTTGCTTCTATTTGATGGTAATCAATGCTCTATCCAGGATCAGATAACCAAGAGGATGATTGGTTCTGCTGATGCACATGACGGATTGTACTACCTAAGATTAAAAGATAACAATGCACATGTTCATGCTGCTGATGGAACCAACACCATTACTATACCTGATCAAGCTCTCTGGCATTTTAGGCTAGGACATTCGTCTTTAAATAGAATGCATTTACTTCATAAGCAATTTCCTTACATAGTTGTTGATAATAAAGGTGTTTGTGATGTTTGTCACCTAGCAAGACACAAGAAATTACCTTATGCAAATAGTATGAATAAAGCTGACAAACCTTTTGACATGATTCACTTTGATATATGGGGCCCTATTAGCACTAAATCTTTAAATGGTCATTTTTATTTTCTCACTGCTGTTGATGACTATAGTAGATTCACTTGGATTACCTTAATGAAGCATAAATCAGAAGCTAGGCAACATTTAAAAGACTTTATACAATTAATTGAAACTCAACATAATTCCAAAGTCAAAATAATTAGAACAGATAATGGAACAGAATTCATCATGCCTGCATTTTATGCATCAAAAGGGATAGTGCGTCATACTAGTTGTGTTGAATCACCAGAACAAAATGGGAGGGTAGAGAGAAATCATCAACATTTGCTTAATGTTGGGAGATCATTACTTTATCAAGCTAAAATCCCTAAAATGTTTTGGTCTTATGCTGTTCAACATGCAACATTTCTGATAAATAGAATTCCTACACCTTACTTGCCGAACAAGCCACCTTATGAAATGATGACTGGTAACTTGCATGATCTTACAAATTTGAAAGTGTTTGGTTCTCTTGCATATGCTTCTACTCTGCAAGCACATAGAACCAAACTTGAACCTAGAAGTAGAACTTGTATTTTCTTGGGTTACAAGTCAGGGGTCAAAGGCACAATACTTTATGATCTCAATAGTAAGGAAATTCTTGTGTCACGAAATGTTGTTCATCATGACCATATCTTACCCTATGCACCTACACCTACTACCCCAAATTGGCACTATCATGTTAGTTTTTCTCCACCAGAAGCAACCAATGATAATTCTGATATACACCAACCTGCACCTTCTGATCATGATTCACAAAGTGAACCAGTAATTCCTTCTGTTTCTGACAATGCATTTCTTCATGGAGACCTAGAAGAAGATGTGTACATGACTATCCCTGATGGAGTCTCTTCTTCTAAACCTGGTCAGGTCTGCAAGTTACTTAAGAGTCTCTATGGCTTAAAGCAAGCCAGCAGGAAATGGCATGAGAAATTAACTTCTTTGCTTGTTCAAGAAGGTTATACCCAATCCACTGCAGATTATTCATTGTTCACTCTGTCCACAGCTACTGATTTTACTGCCTTCTTAGTCTATGTTGATGACATCATTTTGGCTGGCACTAGTTTAGAAGAGTTTGATAGAATCAAAAGTATTCTAGATGCTCAGTTCAAAATCAAAGACCTTGGTGTTCTCAAATATTTTTTAGGGCTTGAGGTTGCTCAATCAAGGGAGGGTATTCATGTTTCACAGAGAAAATATTGTCTGGATCTATTAAAAGATTCTGGTTTACTTGGTTCCAAACCAGTGACAACACCACTTGACCCAGCAGTTAAACTTTGCAATGATGAAGGAAAGTGACTACGGTCTGGCAAGTGCACCAATCTTTCGTCGAGTAATAATTCACACTCTAGGTGTCTAGAATGAGTTCGTATCCACAGGGATCGTGCCGAAGCTTCACTAGCGTTGTTTAAGTTTGTGATAGTTTCCATTCGCTTTGGTTTTTGAAAAGGTTTTTATAAAATAAGTGTAATGCTTTGCAGAAATATAAATTGCAGAATGTATAAATAATAGATTCAAGAAATATAGAGGCTAGGTATGGTGGTTGGACTCTCTCCCTTCTTCATATTTGGCATGATCGGTGTATAACATAGTTACTTAGATTATGTTCGGCGGTGAATTATCCTTGTTGTAGTAATACCTTACTATTACACTATGTCTATTAAAGTTTCCCTACGTTAACAACTAAGGTACCTACGAGAGCCTAACCTCGATGTGTCACATACCTTAATTACTAAGTGAGTTGTTTATAAACATGCATTATAACCTTCACCAATTAACCTCTAGGTCCTAGTATCGGGCTGTTCATCTTCTAAGTGCTCAGATCACACCTAGTGCATGATTCCTCCTCTAACCGCTCAGTTCACGACCAGTGCAGGATGTTACCGTCTCTATACACCTAGCATTATTTACTACGAGTTCCGGACCATATCAAGTCAAAACCTGATATCAATTCTATGGGCGCTCCCGCTTATCCGGCTAGATTACGAGAATACGTTATTAAGTGCACGAAAGTAAATAACAAACATAATTACTAAATATCATTTATTATAACTTAGACTCCAAATATTCATAGGGGAGTTCATCTTCTCCACCACAACCTAAGGAATAATTATAAAGACTACATATTTAAATTACAAGAATTATAACCTAAATACAAAAGCCTAAAGAAACATACCTTGCTGAGTTAGTTTTCCCGTAAGGGGAGAAAATTATGCCCAATAAAGCTCCTCTGAACCTCTCCTAATAGTAGAGAGTGTTCTACTATTTCTGAATGAATAAAACAATGAAAGGGAGACTCTATTTATAGTTTTCGTAATGGGCCTCAGCAAGGCATCGCACCACGATGAAGCCATCGTGCTGCGATGTGAAGATTCAGTTCAATTTTATAACTGATCCTGTGCATTTCATCCGCTTGGGCGCCAAGTTACTCCATCGTGCAGCGATAGCACACATCGTGCTGCGATGGACAGATTTTCTTCAGATTTATTTCTTCTGATTTCTTGGCGAACAAGCAGCTCCCATCGTGGCACGATGGGAGCCATCGTGCTGCGATGGAATGCTGATTTTCTTCACTTTTTTGGCTTTTTCTTGTCTTTTTGCATCTTGGACTCTGTCTTGATGCTTTTTCCTGTTTTTGTAGGTTTTCCTTCGTATTTGGGCCTGTCTTGGTCATTTTACTACTAATAATAATACTAAAAATACCGTAGAAATTCCTGTCATCACAACCCCAAACTTAAACTGTTGCTTGTCCTCAAGTAACATGCTGTCAGACAAGATCGTTAGAGAAATAAGAGATAAATAAAGATGATAGGAATTTCACAACCTTGCTTTATATTTCAGCAATGGTACCGCTGATTTCTTACCGCAGCGATCATGCTCAGTCCTGCTAGGCTCAGGAGACAAATGCCTGCAAGAGTCCATGTTCAACTTTTTCTCTCTCTCTCTCTTTCTCTCTATCTCTCTCTCACATTTGTGTTTTTCGCTCATAATTGAAAGGGTTATCTCTCAATCATCGTGCAACCTGCCATTTTACCATAGGCTTGCAAGAATTCTAAGCAACTAGTCAAAATTTAATATACATGCATTATTGGAGGTCTTTTCAGGGTTATAACGTGGCTTAGGTCAAGGTGGGACATTTTTGGGAATAGTAGGCTAAACATTGGAGTTAAGTTCTACTTTGTTGTTCCTTTTTGTGTACGTAACATTTTGTTCCTTAGGGTGCCTTTTTGTGTTGGTATCGGAAAATAAGAACCGGATGTGTCTTTGTGTGGTTCTTTTCTATCACTGTTTTTGCCATTTGGATCTTTCTTTTGCCCTTTGGCTCTTTCTTTTGCCTTTTGGCTTTTTTTTCTTTTTCATTCATTTTTTTTAAGAGACTATTTTTTAGGGAATTTTTTTGATGTTTTCCCGTCTCTTTTTCATTTTTTTCTTTTTGTAGTGATAGTTCTCCGTATACCCACCCCAAACTTTAAACGTTGCTAGTTCCATGAGCAACCCCAAACTTATTTTGTTGCCAAGACTTTTGAGAACGATTACCTAACTCCAAAGAGGGTAAATCATTGTTTTTTTGGTCTATAGGCTTGTATCATGGTTAGTCACCGAAACAAAAGGGATAATTATTTTTTTACGGCTCAAATTTGGCTAGCAAAGGATAATAATATAATAAAGGGAGGCTTGAAAAGGCTCTGGGTTATAACAAACAATTGCCTCAATGCATATAATATCAAATCAACTAGTCAGCAGAGAATTAGAGCAAGTTCTAGAAAATAAACAAGTGCACGGTACTCTCATAGTAATTCGAAAGAAAGTGGTAATACCGTTTGGAAATATTTGGCTCAAATCCTCATATCATTTATTCTAACTTAGACTCAACCACAGACTCCAAATATTCATAGGGGAGTTCATCTTCTCCACCACAACCTAAGGCATAATTATAAAGACTACATATTTAAATTACAAGAATTATAACCTAAATACAAAAGCCTAAAGAAACATACCTTGCTGAGTTAGTTTTCCCGTAAGGGGAGAAAACTATGCCCAATAAAGCTCCTCTGAACCTCTCCTTATAGTAGAGAGTGTTCTAGTATTTCTGAATGAATAAAACAATGAAAGGGAGGCTCTATTTATAGTTTTCGTAATGGGCCTCAGCAAGGCATCGCACCACGATGAAGCCATCGTGCTGCGATGTGAAGATTCAGTTCAATTTTATAACTGATCCTGTCCATTTCATCAGCTTGGGAGCCAAGTTACTCCATCGTGCTGCGATAGCACACATCGTACTGCGATGGACAGATTTTCTTCAGATTTATTTCTTCTGATTTCTTGGCGAACAAGCAGCTCCTATCGTGGCACGATGGGAGCCATCGTGCTGCGATGGAATGCTGATTTTCTTCACTTTTTGGGCTTTTTCTTGTCTTTTTGCATCTTGGACTCTGTCTTGATGCTTTTTCCTGTTTTTGTAGGTTTTCCTTCGTATTTGGGCCTGTCTTGGTCATTTTACTACTAATAATAATACTAAAAATACCGTAGAAATTCCTGTCATCAGAAAGCTATTTGAAGATATATCACAATACAGAAGACACATTGGGAAATTGTTGTATCTCACAAATACAAGACCTGACATTGCTTATGCTACACAACAATTGAGTCAATTCCTTCATAAACCCACTGTGACACATTACAATGCAGCTTGCAGGGTGATCAAATATTTGAAAACAAGCCCTGGTAGAGGATTGTTATTTCCTAGACACAGTGATATACAGCTGCTTGGATTTTCTGATGCTGACTGGGCAGGGTGTATAGACACGAGGAGGTCAACATCAGGTTTTTGCTTCTTTCTTGGCACATCTCTCATCTCATGGAAGGCTAAGAAGCAAGTAACCATATCTAGAAGCTCTTCAGAAGCTGAGTATAGAGCACTTTCTAGTGCCACATGTGAACTGATCTGGTTACTCTTCCTCCTCAAAGATTTACACATAGAATGCAGCAAACCACCAGTGCTATATTGTGATAGCCAGAGTGCAATTCACATTGCCTCAAATCCAGTATTCCATGAGAGAACTAAACATTTGGAGATAGACTGTCACCTGGTGAGAGAAAAATTACAACAAGGTTTACTCAGGCTCTTACCAATCTCAACAGAAGATCAACTAGCTGATTGCTTGATTAAAGCATTGCCTGCTCCCAAGTTTAATGGATTCATACACAAGTTAGACTTAAAAGACATTTACAAGCCTAAGCTTGAGGGAGGGTGTTAGAATTACAATTTTACTTTAGCTTGATTACAGTTTTACTTTAGCTTCTCTTTGTAACTTGTAGTATAAGCTAGTAGTTTCAGTTAGTTAGAAGGAGTAACTATCTCCACCTAGAGCTATGATTGTCTATGAGAGTTAGTTACAAGTACACCATAGACCTTCATCTAGCTATATATAGTGTTAGCTTGCTTTGTAAGAAACTATTCAACAGAATCAATTTTACTCATTCTTCTCTCTTCTCTATTGCTTCTTTCTCTCATTTCCACATTCTTAACAATTAACGATGACTAATCTCTGTCGGATTTGATACATAATTAACTGTAAATTGTTGGGTTATATTAACATGTACCTTATGACACATCACACATGATAATGTATTCTAATATAGAAATTTTACATTTAATAATATAAGAAATTTAATATTAAAAAGTAAAAATGCACAAATTTCAAAAAATAATTTTTATATTTGCTTCTTTAACATATACCCTAAATACACATTCTCCCATATTATTTGGTTCTGCTTTTTTTATTTTTAATTTAAATTTGGTTCTGCTTTTGCTACTACATTAATTCACTTTCTTTATCTAGAACCAGAGTCTTTTCATTTTACTATACTTATGTTTGAATGATTTATAAGAGAAAATAAATGGAGAGAAAAACAAAACAAATGAAACTAGAATAAAATAAAAGAAAAATAAGACACATTCAAAGAGCGGCTCTTGTTGGTAGTGGGAATGGAATGAACTATGTACTTATCCCCAGGTACATGGGTTCGATTCCCACAGAAGGCAAAAACTCCACTAGTGAAGGGGGTAGAGAAGATCGTGAGGTGGCGGTCGGGACCACCTATGTTGGTGGGGCCCGGGCTGTTACAAAAAAAGACGTCTTTATCCTGGGGACACTTAATTAGCAAGACCCTAAAATTTATTCTTTTGTTTTTATTTTTAATTTTTTGACTTCTTGTTTTTATTTTTACGTATTTTATTAACCATGTTTTTGGTGCACGTTTAACATAACCATATGAATCAATGCAGTTTAGGTTAAAATTTACAGCACATGAGATCCCTAGAACAGACAATGAGTGAGGTGATAATTAATGTGTTTAAATGGCCATAATGGTTATCAAACAACTAGTCTCACATATGCTAACCTTAACCTTATACAAGTACCTTACTTTTAGGCAACTAGACTGATGGTTGTCCTTAAGTCAAACACATTTTTAGTAAAATTATAGTCACTCTCTTAAATATAATAAGCACTATATTTATTTTTAAAATTTATTAAATAATTAATTAATATATTTGATATGTATTAGAGGTCCTAGCTCAATTGGCAAATGCCGAAATTGCTAGGCCGGATGTCATGACCCGGGTTCGAACCCGGGACCTCACAGTTGTGTGTGAGTTTAATTTCAGTGGATTACCACTTCATCTAAGACCAAAAAAAAAATTAAATATATCAATTATTCAATTAATTTAAAGTATCAATTTTGCTTATAGGAGAGAGTATTTTCTAAACATACAAGAATGGTGCTAGTTCACTATTAATCTATTATTATTGAACATGTATTAGATCATGCTTTTGTCAAATTGTTGTGTAATATGTTCATTAATATAAATATAAAATTAGGAATGAAGTATTTTAAAAAGAGAAAAATAGAAAAGAAGAAGATAAACACACAAGGTATATATCATCAAATTATTTAGGGTATAAATAGGTTGATACCCCCTGTAATGTGGGTGAATTTTGTTTTTTCCTCCTGTAACTTTTTTCTTTTGAATCGCCTCTTGCTATGTTGAATTTTTTGGACTTGTGTCTTGGGTGCACTTTTTAAATCGGTTATTTTGTTCAAACCGATTTAAAAAGTGTTGTTTTTTAAAATGGTTAATATGTTCAACCGATTTAAAAAATGCAAATTCCTTGCACCCAAGGGGGGAAACCAAAAAAATTTACTTTGCAAGGGACGAATCAAAAAAAAAAAATTATAGGGAGAAAAACCAAACCCGCACACATTACAGGGGGTATCAACCTATTTACCCAATTATTTAATGTTATATCATATTTTCATATATCAATTTATTTTAAAATAAATTTAAATAAAGTTTACCTAATTAGTACTGTATTTTGAATAGAGAAACCAAATACATGTTAATGTTAGTATAATTTAATTGGTAGAAATATCATATTATATATGCGGTGACTGAAATTTAATCTTAAAATTTCTCACTTATTTACTCTAAAGATAAATTAACTTCTAGTCACTAAATTTATATAGACACAATTATTGATATATGCAGTGCCAAAAATGACTTAAATATTTATTGAATTAATTTATATAGACACAATAAAATTTGAATTGACTATATATGAAGATATGGAGTATATACACAAGAGTATGATTATTTTCATCGACCGTTACACACTGCACGTGATAGAAATGAATTGGTAGAGTTGCAAATTTAGAATGTCTAGAAGCACTACAACATTTTTTACTTTAGGCAGCGGTCGAAAACCATTGCTTAAAGCCAAAAAACCGTACATGTATCCTAAGACAACGGTTCAGCAACGGTTTAGCTTGTGCACTCTATACGGCCGTGGTCCTTTCTAAAGGCAACGGTTTTTTAGATTCGCCCACAGTAACACATAACCGCTGCTTAAACATGTAAAAGGCAGCGGTTTTCCCTCCTTACAACTAACTATAAAATGATGTACATTGTAGCTTATATACAAGTGTTTATGAAGTAGTATTGTAAGCTATCCTACACTAGTTGTATACTATAAACAGAACTAGTTAGTTATAAGGAGGGAAAGTGAGTAATACAAAGTTACAATACTATACTAAGTTATTAATCACTTGATCTTTCTTCTCATCATCTACATCAGTTAACAATAAGATTGGCCAAATCGAACCTGGAAATCGAACGTCTAAGTTGAATAGAAATGTGCTGTTGTGAGTTCACCGGCGGAAAGTTTCGCCGGCGACGGAGACAACGGAGAGAGTGACGTTTTGAGACGGCGGAGGGATCGGTGGTGGAGCACCATCGGTGGTGAGAGCTTAGTTTTTCTGTTTCTATTCTTTCACGTGAGACTCAAAATATATCACTACTAGAAAAAGTTGAAATACCGACGGAATTTAGAGACGGAATATATTTCTTCTCTAATAGAGATGGAATTAGAGACAGAAAAAGCAGTTAGAGACAAATATATTTATTTTAGAGACAAATATTTTCATTTTAGAGATAGATTTTGTCCGTCTCTAATAGTTCAGAGACGAGGAAATTACCGACGGCATCAAATCCGTCTCTAGCATGCTTAGTGACAGAATATTTGCATTTTAGAGACAGATTTTGTCCATCGGTATTTAAAAGTTTTCTAGTAGTGTATTTTGTTCTTTGCAATTTTGTAAAAAGAAAAATAAATGAAAATAAAAGTGGGAATAGAAAAAATGAAATGAAAAAGAGTGAGTGGAAGATAGTAAATCAATTTGCGGGGGTTTAAAACTCCAGCAAATATGAAGGAAAATTTCTTAAGATTGTGGGTCATTTTGTAGTATACTGCGGGAGTTTTATGAAACCCCCACTAAATAACCCCCGCTAGATGGCGAATTTTTTGTAGTGAAGTTTGCTACTCGAATAATTAATCACACCAATAATTGAATTGGGTTTGTCCTCCCAAAGCTCGACATAATTTCTCTTTTGTCAAATGTACTATCATGGAGAACATGATATCTCATCGATTATAAGTTATAACTGTATTGCTAAAATAGAGTTTAATTGTGATGTCTTGTCTCTGTTTAAAAATAATTATATTGTCAATACTACGCAATTAATTTTTTTATTGTGTTATCATGATTGTTCTACCACTATTGGCGATGACTAATTTTTATCGAAAAACATGTGGGGCATATAAGGTGGTTATCCCCTTTCAACCGAATTTTTCATGCGCAAAGAGCCACAAATCAAAGTAACTATTTGCTTAAGAAACATAAGACCTTTACCGCTTGAATCAATCCATTATTTATGTTAGCTAGGCAATTAATAATATTTGTTATTTTTTTATTTTCTAATATTTGTTACTTTAGAAGTATTATGATTAGTTAATGGTTTGACAATTATAATTGATATTGACACAATAAACATTTTGTCTATTAATAATAAGTGAATTATTTTAATTTGAACCATAACGATCTTTAATAAAGAATTATTATTATTATTATTATTATTATTGTTATTATTATTATTATGATGAATTTTGTAACATTGCATAATACTAGTGATAAGAGATAGTCTTATGTGGTCACAAACAAAAGGACATTTTTTTCCTAATGATAAAATAAATTGATTTAATATTTTCTAGAATTAATATCTTTTGGTGTGTCTAAATATATATTATACTCCCTCTATCCTAAAATAAATTATCTGTTTGACTACGTTTACGTTTACCAATATACAACTTTGATTGTTAATATCTTTAGTTATTTATTATTAAAAATTATAAAAATTGTATGTATGATTATAAGATTAAATGTACTCTCTCCGTCCCATTTTAAATGACCTTTTTTTTACTTAGTGTACTATTCATTTGACATGCTTTGACCTTGTTTGATTTGTCTCGAGGAGTATTTTTCAAATATACAAGACTGACTCCGAGATATGTGACACTATCACATCACTCTGTAGAAATTTATTTTCATGTTCAAAATCAAGTCTCATTCTCAACAATTGTAATGGATAAGAATTTTTTTGTCATGGAGCTACAATGACATGTGATAGGCCATGTCCATGTGATAATGGAAGAGAAAATGATGATAAAAACTTTAGGTGGAATTTGGCAGTGTAAAATCCTTTTCTAAAGCTTTTGTATTTGTGCAAAGGGGGCATAATTTCCTTATCCTTCTCCTCTATCCTTATCCTTCAAAACACATGTTTGATTCTTCTATCTTCTTCTTCCTTGAAATCATGAAAAGCCAACACAAATTCAGTCTTGATCACATTACTTAGCTTATTTCCCCTATTTTACTCTATACTTCATCAACTTCAAAGCTAGAAAAACAAGTAAAAAATTATAGAAGCAAAGTAAGAGGCATATATTCTTGTGAGCAGAGAGAGGTAGGACTAATGAGAACCACAGAAGTTTAGAAACCAAACCACCGATGCCATTAAATTCTTTAAGCATTTTACTAGTATTTAGTATTATTGTTTGTAAATATTCCCAAGAGGATAAAATGTCATGTGAGTAACTTGTGAGATATAGTGTGGTGGAATTTAAAATGTTGTCTTTGAAATAGCATGAACTACAAATTTAGCTTCCTTTGCTTTGTGGAAATATGTATAAAATTTGTGTTAATTTTACTTATTGATAAAGAGATGATGGATCTTTGAAGTCTACAATTATGTGCATTTTCTAAAAACAATGAAAATTCTAAAAACTAGTTTTTATTATTTCACAAAATGTATCATTCCAAGGATCATTCTAGGGTGGGAGACCTTAATAGGTCTCTCACCGGTGCACCACATGTTTTATATGTTGGATTAAATATGACACATAATATTATGGAATACTGTCAGTATTATATAATTTATTTTGTTTTTTTTAACTCTTTCCTTTATAATAATCCATTTTTTAATCCTTTAATTTTTAGCAAAGGGTCTTTAATAATTTAGAGTTCGACTACGAGGAAATAAAGTTTGGCCAAAAATTATTTTTATCTTTATTTTTTTAATATCATTTTTTTCAAGAATTACTAGTATCCTATTCTTTATATCGTTTAGAAAAAAAGGTAGGATAGAAGTAATTTTTGACCAAACTTTACTTTTTTTGTAGTTGAATTTTGAATTATAAGGGACTCTTCCACTGAGAACTAAAAGGTTAAAAAAATGTTAATTTTTTATAATACACTTTTTATTTAAATACGTACCAGTAGAGGTGGCTAATTTTGATAAATTTATAAATAGTGTTTATTAATTTTTGAACATATATTATTTACCTCAGCGAAGTATCAGTACATATCTAAATAATATATAAATTGAAATATTCACCAAAAAAATATTGTTGATATAAAAGAGAGTGAAAAAAATTTACCCAAAAAAAAAATAGAAAAAAAAGGAAATGATATAATGTTGACAATACACTATAGTATCATGTACTACATATAATCTAAGAGATAAAACATGTGGTGCACCGATGAGAGACCTATTAAGGTCTCCCACCCTAGAATCCGCCTCATTCCAAAGCTAGTATTATATTCTCTCCTCCATCACAATTGTTCTTTTCAACCATTTTAAAAGTTAACTATACAATTATCAAAACATTTTTACTATTTTTAGTTTATTTAACTAGTGTCCGTAAGCACTATTTAATATTTTCTTTATTATATACTATTAAAGTGTATTGTGTTAAATAAAATACATTTTTTTTTTACGTATACCTAGAATTCATAAAATGTAAGAAGAGTTGTATGTCAAATATCTTAAATTATATTAGTGGTACGGATTATGTATTGAGTGAAATTTGTGAGACAAAATATTCATGGGTGTGAGTCAAGAAAATATCATGGGTGTCAGCAACATAGTAGTTGATTTGCCATTGTTCGATTAATATAGGTATAGGCATAGCTATCTTTAGGCTTAGATGTCTTGTATTCATCATCAAAAGAAGCGAGCTAAATACAAATGGCACACCTTTCCTTTATTCTCTCATTTGCTCTGCTCAATTACTAAGCTCAATTAAATTTTTGAAAATTCATAATATTTAATTTTCAAAAGTTTAAAAATTACTTCAACATAAATTTTTTACTTTTAGATAACTAACATGTCCTCTAAAAATATAAGTTAGCATGATTCATATTAGTTGTACAATTAATATTAATATTCCTAATATAAAAATCCACCAAATATGTTTGCTACTAAATTTAACATATATGCACAAAAAATTAACACCATAAAATAAGAATGATTGATTATGTTTGAAACATATGAAATGATAAAAAATAAATAACCTAAAACAATAAGTATTATAAAAAGAATTTAAAACCAACAAATAATAGAGTAACACAATATATCATATTAATAATAATTTAAAAAATAAATAAGCAACAATAATTTGGTCTAGAAAGAGGCTAAATTCGCACGGCATGACAAACATAATTTTAATTCTTTTGAAAGAAAGATGACCACAATTAGTGTCTGATCTGTATTTGAATGTGATTATCTCTATTGAAGAATGTATGAAAAGCCAAAAAAAATAATAAATAAATACTAAAATTTGTATACGGTTCTGTTTGGTTAGTTTTAAAAAGAAATTCGAATCCAATATCTAAATAGTTTTTAGTTTTTACAAATTAAAAAGTAATCTAGAAATATTGAATAATATTTGGTTTAATGGATTTTCTCAGTTCTTTGAATCTCTTTCAAATTTAATACTCCTATGGATCTTTTTATATGAACTCTCTACATTCATGTGAAAGTCTCATAAAGTTTCTAATATATTAATGAGCTAAAACAACTTTGTATGACTTGTTTTAGAATTTAGATAGGTGTATATGTTATTAATTTCTAAAGAAACTCCCAAAAAACTCTCTAGGTATTGCAATGAAATGAGGAAAAACAATATGTTCAAAAGTTATTTGGATTTTGTGTCATAGCCACATGGCAATTACAATTGAGAAATGCTGATTTCATGACCTTTTATTGTCTGCTTAAAAAAAGAGTCATTTTACATTGGATTCTTTGGACTGCCAAACAAACAATGAAAGTATGAAACCAATTAATTAATTTTGTTCAAGGAAGGTCTTTATTGTTCTGTCCCATTCTGTATTCAGTTTGTATTGATCCTCAACTAATTTTATTTTATTTTTTTGTTTACTAACTTTGGATCCATATTGCTGTTATTGTTATCATAAAGATGCTATGCACTATATTATTAGTTTGTAGTTAAAATAAGAGGGTATATTAAATAGTGCAATTGAGTGAAAAGTTGCATATCAATGAGGAAAGTGTGTCAGGGCACAGTTATCATTGATCATCTTATATGAATTTGTGATAGGCCATTTCTTCTCTATAACTATTTCTATGTTCAATTTTTTCACTCTTCTCATTTTTGTTTGTATTTAAATAGGTTATTTGTAAATATAAGATTGATTTAGTCATTTTTAGTGATTAGATGAATGAGTTAAAGAGCAGAGTGTTATAAGATTGAATTTCATTCGTCACCCTTCTAGTATATTAATATAAATTATTATAACAATATGTGACGGTTTAATAGACACAATATGTATTTATTTTGTATTTTTAAATTATTTTTTATTTCTTGATAAATTTTAATTTTAATTTTTAAAATATATTTTTTAGTTTCTACAACTTTTATGCATTTAAAAAAATACAACACTTTAACATTCTTCTACAAATAAAAGAATATTTGAGTTACATAAATTTTTTATAATATCTCTTTTTTTTATTGTTATTAAATATTTGAGGGAATTGAAGAACTGCAATGGCACGTGATGACCATAGGAATGGAGAGAGATTATCATAGTACTGGTAAATACAGCAAAGAGACCATAGGGAAGAAAAATAAATAAATAATAAAAATGTTTTTTTTGTGACTAGAATTCAATTATTCCACCAAGCACATTTGAAAGAAGAAATTTGTTGTACATTCAAAGTGGTCTGAGCTGGAGGAATATTCTCTAACTTCCATTTTCTTAACTTTGAGTGACTTTAGGCAAATTTTGGAGAGAGAAAAGTGAAAATAGAAAAATATTTGGAGGGAAATAAAATGAGAGAGAGTGTATTATAGGAGAGAGATAGGAACAAAGGTAGGGAAAGTTAGAGAAATTTTCCCTCCAAAAAGTTAGAGGATATTGATCCGGTCTGAGCTATGCTCTGAAGATTCTTTCCACAATGGCTATTTGTTTGAATCTTATGATGTCATCTGTGATTATTATTACTATAGTTTGGTGACATCATTTGTGATTTTTACCATCTTTTATGAGCTTATTTATTTAAGGTGGTTATTATTACACCTTTGGTTACATCATTTGTGATTTTTACCATCTTTTTTATGAGCTTATTTGTTTATGTTGTGTGTTTGTATTAGGATGGCAAAATCATTTATTGGGATGCATGTGAGCTCCCCACATTACCAAACATGTTTTAAGTTACATTTTTTATATAATTTTTTTTTTAATAATTGGTACATTGAATGGTAAATCATCTTGGAATAACCATAATTATCTTAGTTGAATTTTTAATGTTACTTTAAATTTTCTATAGTCAAAAGTGTTTAACCCTTTTGACTAATATCATATTTCAACCAACACTATTATTATAGTTTATTTTGATATAGTTTAAAAGGAAATTAAAAAAGGTAAGGAATATGACAAGTTGATTTTATGAGTTTATTGTCATGGAATTTAATATTTTTGGCATATTATAAAAAGTGAGTCAAGCCTCAAAACTGACTGGAATATATTTATGAAAATATTATAACGTTAATTAGATAATAGAATTAGTTGGGAGAAAACAAACTTGTATTAATAATACAGTAATTACATGAAAAGAAATAGATATAATTAAAATAAAATAATGAACACCAATTTAAAAAAGAAAAATTACATTTTTTTTTGTTTTCACCAGTCCATTAGATCACCTAATCTGGTTCGAAGATCAGTTTTGGTTTCAGTCTCTCTTGAGTAGTTGCAGGAGATTGAACATTGGTCCTTCCAAATAAAATCGCTATCAATCATCACTAGACTAACTAATGATCGATAGAAAAGTTATATATATTTTTTATTTTCACCACCAGTTTAATCTGATTCGATGGTCAATTCTAACATCAAGTAATTTCAGGATCTTCTAATCGCAATCGCAAAGTTACATCTTCTAACATCAAAAAACATTTGTTTGGAAGTAATTCATCAAGTAATAAAATCACATATTTTTATTTTCCATTTGAAATTATGACATTTATTATGATCAGATAAGATGGAGAGTAACTTAGGATGCCGACAATTACATTGCCAAGTAACAAAGGTGACGGTTTGTACTTTTTGTATTTTGACAAAGTGACGACTTTGTACTTTGGTTTTTCCATTTATCACATTCTGCATAATTTTTGGGATAAATGAGTAGACCAAATTTTGAAAATCATCTTACATAGGGGAGAGATCAAACTACATCAGTTACACTACTCAATAACACTTTAACGAATTCAAATTCTATAAAATCTATTGTTGGGTTGAAGATTTATAGCATATAGATCATCTATGTTGAGTTTTACAAAAATCTAAAATTGTTTGACATATTTTTGAGACACATGAAAATTAACGGTATTCAATAAATAAAAACGCATAAACCGTTAATTTTGATGTGTCTCAATAACATATCAAACGATTTTAGATTTTTGAAAAACTCAACATAAATGATCTATATGATATAAACTTTCAATCTAACGGTGGAGTTTGTAAAGTTTATAAACTTTCAATATAAACTTTCAATCTACCGGGGTAATTTGATCCCTCCCCATATATATATTAAAAAAATTAAAAGATAAAGGTAAATATATTAACAAAAGGTTCATTAGAATCAATATTTAAAAAATATTTAAAAGTTTAACAAAAAATAAAGTATAAATTAGTGTTATTATCAATTTTATAATTTTGAAATAATTACTTAATTAATTTCAGTTTGATTAAAACAACAAAAAATAAAATTATAATTTGTATTGTACTATCACATTACTGTATTAACCACAAAAACAATGAGAGTTGTGATTTTTTACTTTTAGAAAATATTGTTGATGTCATTAAAATTTCTGATAATTTTAAACACCAATCTACACTAAATCAATTATAAAGATGATCCACCCTAATATTTGTCCATATATTATTGTAAGATAATTTAAACTATATGTTTATATGATTTTCACCAGATATCCAGAAACAAAAGTGTATCATTTTGTTTTTTAAATTGAATAATTTTTATTTGATACAAATAAAATACTTCATTGGCAAAAATAAAATAACATATCCTTTATTTAGAAAAGCAATTAAATAATATATCTTAGCACCGGCCAATTAGCCTTTGCTTGGTTTGGAGAAGAATTTGTGAAGAGAGAAATAGGTAAGAGAGAGTGAGAGAAGAGAGAAATATGTGAGAAATAGAGTAGATTTGAGTGGTTGTTTGGTATAATAGAATGTGAAGAGAAATAGAAAAGAGAGAAGTATAATCATTTTATAAATTGACAAAAATAACCTTGTAAAATTATCAATAAAATATTAGTTAGCTATATTTATTATTATTAATTAGTTAAATCACATTACTACCCACATTATTTTACTTTGATAAAGTATGCTTGTGAATAGTGATAGGCCGACACTACACCAGCGGTGGGCCCAAATGGTGTTTTATAATAGAGGGCACATATGGAAAGAAAGCATTTTTGGGACTTTCTTCTCAAATAAGGGGAAAAACAAAAAGGTGGTAGGACCCACCAATTTTCAGTCTCTCTTCTGTGTTTCTTAGGTGTTCCAAGCAGCAGAAATTGCTAGTTTCTCACTTCTTTCTCTCGCCCTTATTTCTCTCGCTCCTATCTCTCTTGATCCAAGCGAACCCTTAATATCAACTTAGAAAATAGACGTGACAAAATTTAGAGTCCTCCAATCCAACACACCATTGAACCTCCAACCTCAGGTGCCCCCTGCATCGTAGGGACATGCAATGTGATTTTTTGTTTTTTTAGTGAAGTAGGTCGGTGATTAAAAATTCCATCTTAAATTAATAAACAGAGTGGTTGATAGTTGAATATCGACTTCTACATATAAATATATTGTTCCTATTGATTGAGTTAAGTTTACGGAAACATACAATATATTAAAATAAAAATAGGAAAATAATTGTTGTTACGAGAAGTGAAAGAGAAGAACCACAAGAAGGCAAATTAAGGGAGCAATGTCAATACCCACTCACTCATGATCTCCTCAAAAAGGAAAATTATATTTTGACCCACCACTAATAGTATTACATGTAAGCATTCTTACTTTTCTTGCTCAAATTCTCCCGTAACAAATAGCAATGCTCATAAAAATATTATGAATATTTTCAAGCATTCAGCATAATGTATGGAATTATTGATCTTGAGTCCCTTCTTATTTTCAAACCTAACATATGATGATCATAATGATTAATGTTCCTTCTTTGTAACAAATCCCATTTCTTCAAAGTTTAGGCGGTTGATGCTGGTAGAGCCATCTAAATCAAAATCCATATGAGCGCACTCAAACCATATTATAAATTATTTGAATTAACACACTAATGACTCTAATGATTAACATAACTAATTATGATACCCTTGTCCTCTCTCCCTTTTTATTTTATTTATTCCTCCTAATTAAGTTTAAAAAGTTTTCAAAGGTATTAAAAAATTTACTAAATAATGGAATTACAAACTCTTTTTTAGAATGGGACAAAGGTATTGCTGTATTGTACTATTAATAATATTGTTCCATTTGTAGCTTTATTTTTGGACACACTAATAACATCACTTTCATTCTTCCTCTTTATGTGTTTGCGCTTGTTTACAAAAATTGAGAACATTAATAAATATGGGAAATGGCCAACGAGTTTGATGTAGCAAAATAGACAGACTTCTACAATGTGACATAGTCTCTCGAGGTATCAACCAAAAATTACTATCTAACACGTCTCAAATAAAATTATCTCAAGTAAAAGAAACTTATAAAATAATTAGAGAATGATGTTTTGGTGGAAAGTACAATCTATTTTGGTTTTTGATGGTTTATAATATACATGGTTTATAATAAACTAGTCGTTATTTAATAAAAACTATTAATATTATTTATTTATTTTGACAAAAGAAATTATTAATATTATTTAAGAAATTAAAGTGGAACTAATTAAAAATCTCAAGGGCTTGAAATAAAATGGAAAAAATTTAAAGAATCAAATTAAGTCTAAAAATAATTTAGCCTTTTAATTTTATATAAACAATTATGTGGCAAGACTTTTCAGGGGAGAAAAGTTGCAAATGTGTTAGCTCCAATCACAAAGAGACATGTTCACTATGGGTGCGTTTGATCTGCTAAAAAACAGGGGACTGGACAGGACAACTTCTGTTGTACTGTGTTTGATTTGAAAACTATTACTGGTACTGGACAAACTGGGGGTCAAGGGACAGGACAAAATCAGATATTCTTGTCCCCCACTGAACCATGGGACAACTTTTTGTCCTCAGCACAACTTTTCTAAATCACCAAAATAACATTTTTTCCATCAAATATCATACAAGACAAAATTTGTTTAATATCGTAAATGTTTGTCATGTGCTGTTCTGCCTTGTACTGTCCTGTACTGTTCTGTCCAGTACTTTCATTTTGCAGATCAAACGGACAATATGTGTTTTTAGTTTTTACCTACTAAAACATAAAAAATAAAATAAGAAATTGAGTTTTACGAGCAACATGGGTCCCTCTTTGCCTTGATTCGTTGGAAAGCTTTCCAGAAATAGGAAATTGGCCCAATATGATTAACTTTTTATGGGCCAATAATGGATCCATCATTAGAGGCCCATATTGCTACTACTGATTACGATTCTTAAGGAACTACTCTGAAAACATGCCCACAACATTTTTCATTTGATGACATTGAATGATACCCAAATTAGATGCTTTTAAGATTAAAATAATTATTAATTGTTCAAAAAAGCGTTAAAAATGATATTAAGTAAGAAGCTTGACTTGAAAGAAAGGTGACACCCACTTTCCATTGTGAAAAAGACTATGAAAAATTAATTTTCAAGTTTAGGTCTTTCCACTATGGCACAAACTAACACACAATGGGGTCCAATTCATTTTTCTTCTATTTAATTTTTTTTGACTTAATTGCAGTTTTGGCCCCCTTATTTTTATCATTTTGCAGTTTTGATCCCCTATTTTAAAATTCGACAGTTTTGGTCTCCCTAGTAAATATTTTGTCTAAAATATGGTGAGACAATGTGTTTTAAATTAACTTTATGAAGAAGTTTTCTTACAATTTCATCGATGTTAGTATTTTCTCATCGCCAGTTCATATGTTATCGCCAATTTATAGTAAAAAATTATGATAGGGGATCAAAACTGTCGAATTTTAAAATAGGGAGACCAAAACCGCAATTAATCCAATTTTTTTAAGAAAATAATTACGGTAGACACACATCATGCATGGTCAGAAGAAACACAATCGTCAATGAAGGTATATAATAAAATTTACGTATAATTTATCAATTACAAATTTTTAGACTAAATTTAAAATTGCAGTTGGTGTGAACATAAGATCTAATTATTTGTGTCAATTTTGGTGTCTTTTATAGTCACAACTATATTTTCAGACAATAATATTAATTCATAAATGTTATTTGTCACTTTGTCTTTGACAATTCTTAGTATTTGCTAACCTTTTCACACTTGTAGGGGCTAATGCCATTGGCAAATCGAATAATTAGAAGAGAAGTTCCCATCATCTTTTCTTTTGGCTCCAATTTAAACTAAACTAAAATTATTACTGGGATTTTTGTGTTGATTGATGGGAGAATATTTGTCAATTAAGCTAGTTTAGTAAACAAAATTATTAATGCAAATTTATTGGATGAAAAAGAAAGGTGTTGGTTGCTTAACTTTATTATAATATGAACAAAAATTTGGAATCAAATTTTGTTTATATAGAATTATTATTTTTGAAAAAGTGACCTCTGATGTAACTTGGGATAGGAAATAATGGAATAGCATATACTTTGAAGATTCACTGCAAATGTTTTATCATGATAAAATAAACTGGGTTGCTCAAGAATGAGGAGAAGGAATTGAGAATCAATTAAAGCAAATATGGGTTATATGAGTTTAATTGTTGTGCACCGTCGGTGTAAAATTTCTTTACACATATATCCAATGACGTGTTGCCACATCATTTAATGAATGTGACACATCATGTGTTTTTAATTACCATACATACATGTGTCGGTATATTATTGGACGCATGTGCAAAATAATTTTAGACTGACGGTGCATATAAATTAAATTCTAAAAGAAATAAAAACCCGTGTATATTCCTATTTTTGGCGTTTATTTTGAACCGTACGGAGTACTTCTTGCAAGAATAAATTCAAAGTGAATTCTTTCTTCTAAATTAATTTTCTTTTATACGCGTGAGTCACATATCAAACTTGTCTATTGTTGATAAATTCAGAGCAAAATCCACTTGAACCAATGTTGATAAATTTCAAAATAATTGAAGTTTAAATCATGCTATGCCTCACAAACAACAAAATGTTAACTTTTGTTTGTTGGTATAAAAATACTCTCTCTGTTCCTTTTTATAAGAAACAGTTTGAAAAAATTACACATACCAAGAAAACACATTGTAAATAGTTCTTTTCATTTAATACTCTTATAAATTTAAACTTATTCCATTTATACCCTTATTTAATTTCTCTAAATTCAATTAACTTATTTTTAATATTCTCTTTCATAATAAATAAGGGCATAATTGAAATTCAACCTTTAAAACATTTGAAAATTAGTCAAAGTTTCTTATACAAAGGAACAAAAAAAAATTCACTTTTGTTTCTTATAAAAAGGAACGGAGGGAGTATTAATAATTGGATCCTACTTTAATGCTAGACGAGTCTAAGGATCGGACAACTCTATTAGATGGTATCTGTTTTGGTATTTTTATCGGTGTTCCGCTTATATACGGCACATTTGTTTTGTAGCCCCTCTATTACTGATATTTGTTCGTCTTGTGTTAAGATTTAGTTTTTATTAATAATATATTTTCCGTTAAAAAAAAAAACTTTAATGTTAGACGAGTCTAAGGATCACACAACTCAACTCCAAGTAAGGGTTTTAGACTTCCAAAACATAAAGGTCTATGAGAAAAAAAATTGCCAAAATAAAATAACAACTTTGCAATTCCTCAAAAATTCAGGCAACTATAACCTTTAAATTTTAACAAAAAATAAGTGAATTGACTTTATTACCAATTGAAAAATAATTGTTAAATAAAAATTATTATAATAATTTAATAAATAATTATATTTCAAGAAATAAAATATAAATTTAAATATAAATAAAATAATTTTGATAAATATTATTATTTAAAAATAAAAAAATATCACTTTGTTTGTCAAAAAATAAATAAAAAAATATAACTTTAAAATTTGCTTTAGGTCCGAGTGTTGATGTATCGGCTCTACTTTGATGAGTATAATAATCTCATATTTTTTCTATTTGTTTTTTGGACTCTCTTATAAACTTTGATAGGTCTTCTCAGCACACCTTGTGCTAAGGGGTCTACTTATTTTTGTGGCTCTATATTTATATATATATCTTATTTTTGCTTGTTCAAAAAAAAATAATCTTATTTTTTTTTCATACAAAAATAAAAATAAAAACTGATTGTTTTTCAACTCAATAAATAATGTGGTTTTTCTTTCTAATTTCGCTATTTTGGTTTCTTCCTTCTTTAAAACTTCTGACATTTTATTCTACTGTAAAATTGACTTTCAAATGTGATGATGTGACATTAATAAAGAGTATAATAATGTATGGCAGCCTGGCAGGATTAGATATATATTAAGAATTACGAAAAATTGTGAATTAAGAAGCACGTTAAAAAATTCAATATAAAAATATTTGTTTTAAAAGTTATATATTTAATTTTTCTTTTTTTTTTTTGGTACAGAATATATTTAACTTTTCTAACTTTTTTTATAATGCAAATGTTTCACTTTTGAAATCTTTAACATGTGTAAAATATTAGTTAATAATTTTCATTAATGTTGTTTTCATTGATCTTAATTATTGAAGAGTTTTCTTTTCTGGTTCGAAGTGTTTCCATTTTTGACATGCTAAAAATTTGACAACCTTATTGAGTTTATGATTTTTGTTCTCTAAGTTTATCCTCTTTTTTTTTTTTTTTTTTTTCTTTTTGGAGGATTCCTTCTTGCTCTAATATTATTTATCTCTATTTTCTTCTACACAATCTTATTTCACCACATAACAATAAAGAGATCTTAGTTGAATTTTATATTTCAAGTTTAGTTTTAGTTCAAAATTTAAACCAAATGCTAATGATCCATTTTCTCCAAAAGAATGACATGAGTTGCCAGTACTTAAATAAAATCTAAAAAAAATGACATTAAAATCGGAATACAAGTATAGTCATATAATATCATCTCTAAGTCTATCTATTTTCTCATGCTTCCTAAATAAGGTAAGGGAAAAAAAAATCACATCAAAAAAGAAAAAATAACAAAAAGTGGAAGAAAAAACACATCAAAATGTCTTCTGATCACATGAAGTTATATAAATTAGAAAGAGAAAGATCAATGTATATTGTATACACAAAGAGTTCCTCAACATACAAATACTATTCATCAGATTCCATTGTGGGACTCTGAGTGCAGCTGTCCATTTGATGAAGTTCCAACATTCTCTTTTCTGGATTACAGAGGCCTATAGGTAAACAGTATCATTCAGAAACTACATATGATGTATATATGTCTGATCAAAAACTATTAAATGCTGATTAAATAATCTAATCATACATAATAATTAATAAAATAACACCAAAACAAATTAATTCCTATTTATGATCAATCTTAAACATGTGTCCATGAAATCTTATGCACCAGTAACCTGCACGTGACAAGCATGTGGTCAAAGGAAACTGTCCAGATCAAAGGACCCAATCCTCTCCAACGATTTTTCTTAATATGACCCAATTGGAGCAAAATGTGCATGAGTTACCCGTATGATGTGATCTACCCAAATCGACGAGTAGGGGATAAAAATCCAGGTTCAAATGAAATGAACTTCCATAAGGTTGAAAATGAAGTTCAAAACCAAGAGGGAGATGGAAAAGCAATTGAAGTTGTTCAAAGTAATAGATCAAGAGAAGTATGTGGACAATGAGTTTACAACAAGAAGGGCCACTGGCATAAACCTTAGTGGAAAAATTCATATCAAGAATGTGAAGAACAAAAAGATTCAACAAGTAGGAGGTATTGCTATTTCTCATAATTAAAAAAGGATATCAAATGAAATGGAGTGTAGGATAGCTGCTTCATATAATGATAATTAATCTAACACTCTTGTATCTACTAAGAATGGAACGATTAGGCTTGTTTGCATGCTGAATTTATAGATGCCCTACCTAAAGACTTTCAGCAGTTCAAGCTCTTTATCTGTAACAGCCCGGGTTGGTGGTGGGAATGCATTGAACATGTATTTGAACCCCAGAGTACATGGTTCGATTCCCACGGAAGGCAAAAACTCCACTAGTGAAGAGGGTGGAGAAGATCGTGAGGTAGCAGTGCCGGGATCGCTGAAGGCTCGGGCTGTTACATTATCCACACATGACTTTGTTTTTCTACCTAATGACTCCAATCTCCAGCATTGCTGAGTAGAGTTCATTCTTCGGTGACTCTTATATTCGGTTGCTTTTATTTTATGTCACAATCCTTCTTCCACACAGCCGCAACTAAATCAAGAAATTGTGTGTGGTGGAGGGAAGATTGAAGTCCTCAAGATAGAAAACCAAAATCATGCGAAATGAAAAGAGCAAAGATGCTGATATTCACCGTGAGTAAAATATGGAGTTCAAAGCTAAGAAGGAGACGGAGAAACAATTGAAGTTGTACAATGTAATAGAACTGGAGAATTACATAGGAAAATCGGTTTACGGGAGGCCATGAAAGTACACCGGTAAAAAATTGAAATTCATGAGTACGAAGGAGAACAAAAAGATTTAACAAGTAAGCAGAATTGTTATTTCTCAACAATAGTAAGGAACATTAAAATGAAATAGAGGGAAGGATGAATGTTTGAGATAAAAAATACTACATAAGCAACTCATGCCTCTGCAGAGGGTGGAATAGACAAGCTTCATTGACACGTTTAAAGAATAGAAAATAAGGACAATTTATTCAAAAAAAGGTAAGATGCATCAGCAAATGTTAAGCAGGAACCTGTGTCACTGTTGTGTGAGGCTTCATGCGAAGTGGTTGGGTATAGACGTATAAGTGAAGATTATCAATGTATGGAGTGATGATTCTAATTTCTCCAAACTTGAAATGTTATCATCTACTCCCTCCGTTACAATATATAAGCAAAAAGTTACTTTTTAGATTCATTGTATAATTAATGTATCTGGACAATATATATTCTCCAGATACATTAATTATACAATGAATCTAGAAAGTGGTTTTTTGCTTATATATTGTAACGGAGGGAGTAACTCTTAAGTTTGAATTTCATTTTCAGCCCCCTTAAAGTGCATTTCAGCAGTTCAAGCTTTTTATCCAAACATGACTCTGTTTTTCTACCAGATGAATCCAATCTCCAAGCATCGCCAAGTCGAGTTCATTCTTCGGTGGCTCTGTTCTCATTCATTGCTTTCATCTCGCAATCCTTCAAAGTTCAAACACTCTGTCGCACATAAATCAAGAAACAGTGTGTGGTGGAGGGGAGATTGAAGTCCTCAAGGTAGAAAACCAAAATCATGTGCAAAATGAAACACACAAAACATGCAGAAAATCACCACGATAGGAAAATATGAAGTTCAAAGCTAAGAGAGAGATGAAGAAACAATTGACGTTGTTCAATGTAATAGAACTGGAGAATTACATAGGCAAATCGGTTTACGAGATGCAGAGAAGGTGCACTAGTAAACAACTGGAATTGAAAGAAAAGAAGTCATATCATGAGTACAAAGAAAAACAAAATGATTTAACAATCGGAATTGTTATTTCTCAATATAGTAAGGAGCATCAAAATGAAATAGACGGTAGGATGGATGTTTAAGATAATACATAATACATCCAAGACTCCGGCATCTTTTTTTTCTTTTGAGTGGCAAGACTCCGTCATCTACTGGGCCTTTATTGGTGCCGTATAAGAGTTCGTGCAATGTTGTCGTGTATAGGTTAAGACTTAAGATTATCATTTTATGGATATCTAACTAAATTTTGTTTTTTGATGAATCCTGGAGGATATCGATATATTTTGAATTTAATTTTCAGAGAATGTTTTAATTTCTTTTTCAGCTCTCTGAAAGTGCATTTCAGAAGCATCCAACTTTTTTTTTAAGAATCCTTGGGTTAATGATTAATGAGTTTATATTTCTAATGAAACTAGCAGTACACTGCATTAACAAAAAAGAATTCAATTTTGATAAAAACTCATTATTACAATATTACCCATCTGGGTTTCTAGTTTATTCTATTTGAAGTTTCTGATTTTTACATTATTTTGCAACCTGATTCCCATATCTTTATTGCAGTGTTGCAACTGTTTATCTTTGTACTGTTGAATTTGTCACTTCTGACAAATACAACAAAAGGCACACAATTGAAGGTTTAGTGCATCTTTTTTCCCGTAGATATGATGCTGGATATTTCATTCTTTGGTACATTAGTTTCTGAATCTGAATTTTATCATGACTAGATATGATGCTGGATATTTCATCATTTGGTACATTAGTTTCTGAATCTGAATTTTATCATGACTAGATATGATGCTGGATATTTCATTCTTTGGTACATTAGTTTCTGAATCTGAATTTTATCATGACTAGTTGATAAATAAAGAAACTTAGAGTTGGAGGTGGTGGGGACAAAGGAGGGGTGGCCAGGGAAGAAGGAGCCGTAGTTTCTACCATATCATCATACCTTGTGGGATGAGCAATCTCGCGTAGGCATAGCGAAACCTCGTAAAGTTTTATCATACCTTGAAGGGCATTTTAGGGTAAATGGCATTAAAAATATTCAAAGTTATATTTGCATATATTTGAGACCGGAGGGAGTATTTTATTTAACATTATGTACAACAGAAATACAAACCTGAACACTTTGGAATATCCCAAACAGCGATTGATGTCGATGTACACTCTGGAGAACAAAGTTCATGAATATTCTCATGGTTGACATTCATTGCCAGCATCCAAGCTCCAATGGTAACATCCTCATTGCTGAACATCCGAAAACTGTTTTTTTTTAAAAAAAAACAGGATGCAAACTTTACATTCACAATTATAAGAATATGGAAGAGCGGAAACTGAACAAGGCTGCAAAAGGATGCAAACTTTACATCCACAATTATAAGAAAAAGGATGCAAACTTCACATTCAGTGAATATTAGTAAAACCGATATATTCCAAAAAGGGGTGGTAGTCATTTGTGAAATTACTACCGTCTGCTGAAGGTCAAGTGAACAAGCAATAAAGCTGAGGACAAAGAAAAGCTTGCCTGTTATTCTTAAGAGCGACCAAGCTTTGTACAACATCAGCAGAAAGAGCATATATAGGACCATAAGCATGAAGGAAATACTCCTTTCCAAGCAAATTAGATAGTGGCTCATACCTGCAAGATTTACTGGTAAAATTACTCCAAACGTTTTGCCAATATGCTGGTTGTAAAATGAAAACTTAAAACCTTTGACTGTGGATATAGGGAGGCTAGATAGCATATTGCAAAACCTCAAAAAGGAGGCAAATATCAATTTAGGCTCATGTAAATATTGGATGTTCCCTGATTTGATCCCTAGTGTATGTTAAGATATTTGGAGGGTAAAGGAAGAAATCAAAAGAATGAGATTGAGCAATGACTTTCCTTCCCTTTGAGGCTGACGCGGTTAATTAAAATTTCATCTTCTTGTAAAATTTATTATCAAAAAATTCCAACAATAATAATCCAATGGCAACAAACAACAAGCAATAATAATTCTAACAACCAAGTGTAAACAAATCCAACCAAGCCAAACAACAAGTAAAAGTAAAGAGAAACAAAACACACACGAAGTTTTTAGCAATAAACAATTATAAAACCACAAAATCTAGATCAGAAGGTGGCTAGGGCGGCTACATCAGTGACTAATCCCCGAGTGTTAAGAGTAATGACAAATTTTATTGGTCATGCCATTTTTAATGCTAATCCTAAAATTGTCATCAACTCAAAAGTGTTATGAAAAAACTAATCCTAAAATCAAAAACAAAATTGTAAAATAATAAATAGAAAAAAAAAACCAAATATATGGATTGAAAAACCTCAACCATAATTTTTTTTATTCATGATATTAAAAGCAATAAACCAGCCATATTAGCATTATTACTTAAACCAGACATTGTTTAACTACTCATCTACTCCAACAAAAGTTCTACCATTTATTTTTATTATAAATTAAAGTAAAACCAAAAAACGAGTGTGTGCGATGTGATGCATAAAAGCAAAGGCATTTTTATAATTTTGTTAATGCCTTTAAGCCTCAAGCGACAATAAAACTTAACTAATCGTTATGTGATATATGGCAGTTGACGAAGAGGGAGGGGCCATGTCCGTCCTCCATTGAATCGGTCACTGCTTATTTCAACCCATTTCTCCCTATCTCTCAACAACAAAGATGAACATAAATCTCACTATCCAAAGTGTTTGTGATTTGTTTCCCAACCATAGATTAACCCCCAAAGTGCACCCAATAGCTTAGGTTTGAAACCCTAAGAATTCCCTCACTTTGTCTCTCTAAGTTCTCTCTCAAGAAATGAAGCTTTTTTTTTCACAAAATGGAAGAAAATGGCTTAAATACAACACAAATCCTGACGCATCTGCCTCGCACAAGGAATCGTTCGCCTCACAGACGGAGGCAGTAGCCAAACCAATTTCCAGTCTTCCAAAGAGATTTTAAGGCATAACACAACATTCATCACATGCGATGATAGAAACAATTAATAATCGAATACTTCATAACCATCATAAAATGAAATGGTAAAAATTAAAAAGATCGGGAAACAGGAAAGGATACAATTAAAGCATTGGACGTGAAATATGCTCAATTAAAAATTAAAAAGATCGGGAAACAGGAAAGGATACAATTAAAGCATTGGACGTGAAATATGCTCAATTAAAAATTAAAAAGATCAGGAACTTAAAACAGGAAAGGACACAATTACAGCATTGGACGTGAAATATGCTCAATCTAGATAGAACTAACCATTTGAGTTTCGGATCAGTGAAAACAGGGCCCTTTTTCATGCATCCTATGTATGTCTGGGAATGAGATCTCTCTTTTGCAATTAGTAATGAAAGACGATCTGATGATAAGATTGAAAAAATCTTAATTATTGGGCTCTTTTAAGAAAAGGTAATAACCACATTGAAACTACTAGGTTAAACCCTGAAAGATATTGCACCTGGCCTTAAATATATATCATCATCAGCTTTGACATAAAACTCAGCATCAAAAAGAGCATAAGCAGCTTTGAAGAAAGCCAGCCTGTAATAAATAACCATGTTCAGCTTAGCTACACATAACAGACATAAAGCACAACAGTTTACTAATTCTCAGAACACACGTTTTGTATGGGAGCTTACTGTACTCCTCTTCAATATCCAATTGAATGAAATCATCATATTCAGCTATTTCCTTCTTAAGTGCAGACATCTTCGATTTATCACTCGTTCTACCAATAACAAACCTAAAAGCTAAGCCAGTGGCTTCTTCCAAGCTGCAAGCAATAACTCAAGATGAGCCTAATTAAATTACATAATTTTCAGACTCCCAGATTGCATCAGTAACAAAATTACATCAAATAGACAACGGTCCATTAGTTAGATTCAGAAGGAGACCAAATAAAATCACATGTCAAGCCATTTAAAAAAAATGGATTTAGCCTGTCATTAAACATTATCATATTGATTGTGATAGATTAGAGGGTATTACTGATATAATGAGAAAAAAAAACTTTGGTTGTTGTTTTTCATTTTCAAACCATAATCAATCAAATCCTACCAACATAAAAAAAAAAAATAACGCAGTGCAGTTTGACTGTTTGAGCACTTGGTGCATGTTTGGTATCACGGTGGATTTTCAGAATCACGATGAACCGCTGTTACTTTATAGAAGCTACGCATTGTGGCTTTTGCAAAATCACAATGGCTCACTGTGATTCTGGCAAATCCTTTGTGATATCAAACATGCACTTAATGCACACCGCTAGCTACTACAGATAAAAACTAGACACCACAAAGGGGAAACTTTCATTTCTTGTAATGCACAACACAACCTGTTTGGAATTGGTATATTTGAGCTTATCTACTGCTATAAGTTCTGTGAGACTATTTGGCACAACTTGTAAAAACAGCTTATGACATTTTTCATAAACATTTTTCTGCTTATTTTAATAAGTTCTTCAAAATAGCTTATGAAAACAACTTATAGCATATACAAAAACAATTTAATTAGCTTAAACATAAAAACTTATCATGATAATCGATAAGCGCGCTATCATGATAAGCTGCAAATAATTGTTTATCCAAACAGGGCCTAATCAAACATGACACTTCAAATCAATGATATAAGCAATCACATCACATTAACCTAAAAGAAAAACATTGATAACAATAACAATTTGATACAGTTATACTCAAACAAAATTCAATTGGATAAAAAAAAACTCCAACAACAAGAACTACCGTTGAAGTCCATTAGGATCTGAAGGAAACCAAGTCTTCCTCAAAGATTGACGGCGCCCAACGGATCGAAATCCAGTCTGAATACCGACAAAAGCCATAACCTTATGTCTATCATCAGCAACGACATTTCTTCCGCCGGCGGTGGTTGCCGGGCTACGATCCCATGTGACGCGAACCGATCTAGGGTTTGTGTTGATGCAGCGATTATCACGAAACGGTTTGAGAAAAACGATAATAGCGAAGAAGAGAAAAGCGAGAATGAGCAATGAGGATCTGCGAGATGAAATTGATTGACGTGAGTTGAAGAATGATTTGGGAGGGAGAGAAGGCATTGTTTGGTTTTAGACCGGAACTTGAAGAAGCTCCGGTTGTTGTTGTTGAAGGATTGAGAATTGGATCATGTCATTGTTGCATTGTTATTGTTCTCACAGAGAGAGAGAGAGGGGTGAAGGAGAAAGACAGTGGAACTAAAAAAGTAACGGAGTTGCTTATGCTGTACGAATTCTAAATGAAAGTAACGGCATCAACAGCTTCTCAATTCTCCCAAATCCATAGTTTCACCAATAAGACGGATTTCGAGAGAATATGGTTCAATTTGTTTGGTAGAACAATTTCGTTGTAAAGCTTTTTTTTTTTGGGTAAAAATGTAAAATTATGTTATTGGTTCTTTATCTTATTTTTTTTGTAAAACTTTGATCTTTTATATTTTATTTGTAACACTTTGGTCATTTATCATATATATTTGTAATAATTTGGTCTTTATATTTTATTTGTAGCAAATTGATCTTTTATCTTTTATAACATTCACATATAAATCTTTTTCTCATATTTTTTTTATAAAAAAAAAAAACTGAATTTTATTTTTTTAAATACCTTTTTATTAAAATTAATTAAAACTCATAATTTTGATGAATATGTTCATCATCTTCATTAATTATTTCATATTTTCATCTTCTTTAAAGGACCAAAATGTTACAAATAAGAGATAAAGGACTAAAATGTTACAAATATATAAAATAAATGATCAAAATGTTATAAATAAAAGATGAAAGACTAAAGTGTTACAAAAAAATAAGATAAAAGATCAATAGTGTTATTTTGCCTAATTTTTTATCTTGCGGCTAAATTCTCAACTACTAAGACACCCTTCCCTTAAAATACCATGGGGTTAAAAAAAAAGTCTACATATCTTAATTTAATTGGTAAAAATTGTTGGATTAGACGCTAGATGAAATTCCGATATTGATGCATTTTTTCATAAAATAAGTCTATATTTTGTTATTTTTACTCAATACATTTTGTTTTAAAAATAAAATCAGAGGTTATATCCTTTTAATTACAAAAACTTACATTTTTTAAGATAACCTATGAATAAAAATAAATAAAATATTAGCGTTTTTACTAATTTGTGAGTTTAAATGTTTTTTTACAAAATAAATTATTGAGCGGAGTGTTTGGATTAACATTGCGTGTTTAATGCATCCCAAGACATTTTGAACATGAAAATTCTAAAGCTATAAATTTTACTTTTTTTTGGTAAATTAAAAGACCATATATATGTAAATTATTCAATGAAGTTAAAAAAAAAAATTTACTTATAAAAGTATCTGGAGGAGGAGTTTGTTGTAGCCTTGCATTCTTTGGTTATATAAGTAAAAAAAAAATTAAAAAAAATAAATCTATGTTCTGATGTGAAAATTCTGAATAGTAAGAGAAGGTGAAGAACTAGAGAAAATTGCTAGTCATATACATGGTAGTGAGCAACTGAATAAGAGGAATTCATTTTCTTAAAAATCCAAATATATCAATATTGATTAGAGTCAAAATAGAGAGAGGAATTTTCATTTTGGATATTAACCCTCTAATTTTTAGAAAAAAATAACTTTGGCAATTCAAAGTTCTCCTGCGAAGAAAATAAAATCTAACCAAAAACTATTTCCACCAAAATTTAAACCCAAATTCTCCCGAACAATTCATCCATCGATTGTTTGAGAGTGGAGATTGTAGTCCCTCTCCCTTTTAATTGTACCTAACTTTACCTAATCAAATACTACTACCTAATTTCATGTTAAGAAAAGTCATCCACCAATTCAGTTAGATCAGACTTTATTACTGCTAATTAATGCTAAGCCTCATTCTATCAACCATTTACTTCCAATGCAGTTTTTTTTTTTTCTTTTTAGAGCTTAGGCCCTATTGAAACCTAAAAAAAGAAAAGACCAATTACCTTGAATCCAATCTATGTTTTCATAATTAAGGGTTAGTTTTCCTACTAAATTACAGGTTTGTTAAGATAATCACACCATTTCTCTAACTTGCTTTCAACTTTCCATTGATTTTGCCGAGTTTGCTAATGTTCCAAAAATAGATGTTTCATCATACATCACTGAGCATTCAAAATTAGAAACTGCATCAAAATTGTTGCCCGAAAAAGTTTTGCACGGCGCATTTGAAACATGTCCGTGCAACAAAGCACTTTCCTCAACTTCACCTATTTCGATATTATTGTCCTCAACAAGTCTTACACCTGATTCAGTACCATCTTTGTTGGCACAAGAGTTCTCAATTTGCATGTTGTGGCATATTCTCAATTCCTGCACATTGTGTCCTTCAAAAGGGGTGATTTCCCCTTCACTGAAAGACCTACATGTCTCTGTTGATTCTTTGCCTCCTAAAGCAATTTCAACAGCTTGAGTATTATCATCTCTGCTGGTTTCACAATCAGCCTTATTGTCTAGTTGATTTTTGCAGTCGATAGGTTCATACTCTGACTTAGCACCAACTTCAATGGCAGTTACATTCCCAGCATCTTGCGGCAATGATTCGGCTATTGCCATTTCTTTGGAACAGATATCTACTTTGAACGAGTCATCTGTTGCTAAAGTTGATTGATCACACAGCCCTGTTTCAGCAGACAAAACAATGATTTCTATTTACTAGTTTATAATAAAGAATGATTTGTGAGTGGTTGACAGTGTAAGAAATTGTTGCCAGTGAAACAAAACTAATATCTTATAATAATACACTAACCAAATACACCAAATGAAAATACCTTCATTTTTCTTCTTGCCATACAAGGATTTTTCAAGTAACACTGTTCCAGGAAAAACCATTAAGTTGAGTTTTTTTAATCTCCGCTTTTCAATGTCACCTACAGGTACAAAACCAAAGCCCTTGGTCCATGTCTCCACCAGATCGGGAATGGCGGATACCACAAGCTTTTCTACCTTGACAGACATTAACATCTGTGAATGAAATAAATAGATTTAGAAACATGAAAGGCTACAACAAAAGCCAAAAGTAAATGAGGGAACATTCCAAACCCATAACTGTTATAAGAACAATAATTAGAGATACATTATCTACTAACTTGCTCTTTTCAATACATTTTTGTTATCGTTACGTGAATTTATGTGGGGTGATATCATGTTGACCACGCCCATTCCCTGTTTAATAAGACCCACACGATTATGTCCGGTGACAGAAAGTACACACCGCTATAATTTCTCTAATATAAAAAGAAAGTCACCAAGACCAATCTATATCCAAATTTCAAGACAAATTCTTCTGATGAACATGGGATTGTTAATCCAACTAGGGTGAAACTGAAACAAAAATTCATATCTGTTTCGTTTGAATACAAATGTCGAATAAACATGAAATTACGGCCAAATTTACCTCTTCGATTGAGCTCACAAGGCGTCGGCACATTCCTTGGCGGCGATACCGACTGCAAGTTGCAATTAGAGGCATCTCTGCAACTGAAGTTCCATGCACTCTGCAAAGAAGTAAAAGGCTTAAGAACAATGCAATAAAGCACAGATGCTATTTGGAATAATAAAATTTGTGACTATAACCCAGTTCATTCATGAATCTACTGGAAGGGTAAGCTTTAGCATAAAAAAGTAGCTGAAATATAGCCATTTTGTAAGAGAAAAGAATTTAAGTACATTGAATTCTATCATATATAGCACATGTCATAAATAAGTGTGTTATGTTTTCACCTGATAGATGCTACAGATATTAATACATCCTGTTTCTCCAGCACCACGGTGTAAAACCCTTGAAAATTCAGACGAGCAAAATCAGACCTGAAAATCACATGGAAATAAAAAAAAGCCTTTCAAATCAAGTTGAACGCAGAAGAGAAAAAAAAAATCCTAAAGACGAGGCTTTGAAATAGAGCACAAGAGGCGGGGTATTATTTAGACACGTTTAAATGATGCAGCACATAGAAGAGGTGGAAAAGTTGTCATAGGGAAGAACCACTAACCCCCAATTGTATAAAACTTGGGGTAACATGTGGATGCCTGTTCTTAGATCTAACATTGACACAAAACACTCCTCCATGATGGTAAGTGCAACAGCTAATTTTGTATTGCATACTGCCTTTAGGGCAAGCCACTGAGCAGAATGAACCTTTTGGTCATCGTGTATGCATCTAAGAAGCGTCCATGAGAAGCCATCAGCAACTTGATTAACTAGCCCTACCTGAGATTGGAGACTGGAGTATACCTGCACGTACCAGAAAGTCAAGTCCTTGAACATGCTATAATGTTAGGCTAATAACACAATATTTTATTAGGTTATTAGTTTGTCTCAATGTTAGTACGCTTCAGCTTGTAGCTGTAGTACTTGTTCCGGACATAGTTATTAACCGTATTCTAGGTTAGGATATTTCAACACATTCTCATATCAATATTATAATATAAGCCATCTGCTGTTTTCTACTCTTTTTCCCTAACTGTAAATTTGTGACTCCTAACAACAAGCATTACAGTGAAATAAGAAATACATGACGTTTGGTAATATTATTCTAATAAAGATGTGGAACAAAGGGAATAATGCTGCCCAGCATACTGATAAGTATCCACGGACTTGGGAACCCTCCTTTAAAAGAGCTATCGAAAGGGAGGAAGCAGGCCACTTAAACACTCCATCGAGCATCCCATATTACTCGATGTGGGACTTGGGCACCTCATAATACCTAAGTTCCTATCACATACCCTTAACCAAAGTACTACATCAAGTAACCATACTTATTCGCAGGTAATTTATGGGTCCGCCCTTCTTCCACCAAGAGAATACCACTTAAACAAATATTTTAAGACAAGCACAAAACCAGTGGTAAGTAACAAAAGCAACTGTCCAAAAGATAGAGAAAAATAATAGACTCTTCCATCCTTATATAAAACCATTTATGATCCTTCACCTAACATCAACATGGTATTAGAGCTTTAATGGCCAAGTTATTGACAATTTGATCTTTGCCGGCCCCCCATTCCACTAAAAAAATGTGAGTTTCAGCACACAGTATAAGAGTAGAGTGGGCCAGTGCATTTGTCCGCATTTCAAGCCACAAGAGCTCTTGTGTGAGGGTTGTTAGCCTAAGCTTTTGGGATAATCAATTCACAACATGTTAATCTTTTTAAAAATAATAATTTCTCCATTTACATGTCATTGAAAAGGTAAATAAAAAGAATGAACATCCATAGCAATGGTTGCCTAAAAAGGAAGCATGTAATAGTTAGAGTAAAATATATGGCATTAAAAAGCTGTCAAAGTCGTTCTACTCGCGATCTATGGCTATTTTAGTTACCTATTGTTACCACACGCTTCAGTTAAAAAATTAAATTTAAGAAAGCTATAGCCAGACATCAGACGATATTCATATCAAAGACAACATTCTAATTTTTTTTATCTTATACTTGTTTATCTAAAAACACAACATTTTGGAACTATATTTGCCACATTAAAAGAAATTTAATAAGAAGATCAACATTTGACATGCCAGGAACTTACAAATAGTTTAAAACATAACCTTCAAAAAGCATTGAATACGATCTTCAACTTATATATAGTAAAATGACAAATTCATAACAAGCCCTACACTATCATACAATATGTGTCAGACAATAAGCCATCATTTTCCAAATTCAAGAAACTGATTTCAAACGGAAGTGTTGAAATTTGAGAAATTGTAGTATAGTACCTCCTGACAACTCTGACTACAAAACCAAGTCTCTGAAACTGCTCCTTCTTGTTTATCTCCTTCTCCTAGGCATTTCTCGTGATCTATTCATTACAATTTACAAGTCACTCATAATCAAATGGTATCATTATCGAAGCATCAGAAAGGCAAAAGAGTGCACGGACTTTCAAGTCAAAAAAATCATTATCCATAATCAAATTAAGTGGTCATTTATTCTATTCCCTCTATCCCAAAATAAATGACATAGTTGACCACTTCACTTATGCCGATGCACAACTTTGATTATTAGTATCTTTAATTATATATTATTAAAAATTATGAAAAGTTGATATTTTGAAAATATTCATGGAGACAAATCAAACATCTTATATACTAACATTTGCATTTATATATTAGTAAAAAAAATATGGCCAAAGTAGATTATGTGAATAGTGCACATGGTCAAACGGTGTCGCTTATTTTGGGACGGGGGGAGTAATAAGTTTTAGGCTTAATTGCAATTTTGACCCCCCAAGTTTTACAATTGTGCAATTTTGACCCCTCAAGTTTATCCCCCTTTCTAATTTACCACCACCCTCCGCGTCTCTCTCTCTTGCATATTTTAACCAAACCCAGGTGACATGGTTTTTTACTTGCACATGGCTAGTTCTAATTGGACAAAGTGAAAATTAATTGAATATAATAAAATAAAAAATAGAACTAAATATAGCATGTGCGACCAAGATCATGTATCATCTCTTCATGGTTTAGGGAAATTGGGATACTAGAAGAGAATAAAATTGGAAGAGGATACTGGAAGAAGTTGATACGAGAGCAGCAACGCGGGGGGGGGGGGAGAATAGCAGCAAAGAAGACGATGATGCAAGAACAGCCACAGCACAGCTTGATGAAAATGGTATATCAACGAACAAAGACATTGTTCTAATTCGTTAAATATCCCAACAGCGGTCCAAAGATCTCACGTTATAAACCCAATAGACATGTGGGTCTTTCAATTTATTCAAAGAAATACTCAAATTAGTTGCAATTAAATGAGATGAGAATATGAGTATCTGAAGCTAATTAATTTTACCAATAAATTTAATTAGTTTGGTTGAATTAAATTAAACCTATTCGTGAATTTTATATTTGCAGAAGTTATTTCATTTTTTTATCACCAAAAAAATAAGTTAATTCTTTTTCAAGGGTAGTTTTAAACATTCATAAATAATAATACTTCTCACTTTCTCTTTTATTTCTCTTATATCAAACAATCCATCACTTCTACTCTATTTCTCATCTCTTTCTCTCTTCATAGTTTCTTCTCACAACCAAACACACCATAAATAAGATCAAACACAAAAGACAAATTTCTATCGTACAACTAAGCTTGATATCAATCTACAGGCTCTATAATGATATTTAAAGTTTAAACCATAGGATCTATTATACAAAATGAAGGTGTAGATCAAACTTACATTTATGTTCGCATTGTGAACATTGTAATGAATCATGTGTATCTGAAGCCTCTTTGTCAATGACCAAATTACCACAAATCCGACAAGTGCAGTTTGTGCAGTACCAGTTGCCATCAGGGATCTCCTGATGTACAGAAACAAAAATTGTATCATTCTTCTGAGGCAGGGTAAGAGAAACCCAACAATAGTCACATCCATAAGAATATGAACAATAAAGGTCATAATTGATGATATTTAAATGCAAGGAATAAAAAGAAAAAAGTAACATGGTTTTGGTTCATTATTAATAAATTCAGTTTGCAGTTCAAAAAAAAAAGTAACTCATTCATGCCATCAAATTTATATTAAGAGAGAATATACTCACTTAATCTACTAGTCAAATCACAGCCAAACATAACAAAGTTTGACAGTTCATTTGTATTGGCTTGTAAAAGCAGAGTAAAATATAGTTACATCGCACGGAGAAACTTCACCCTTCATCGTGATTCAATTCTATTCTTAAATGAGAAATGGCCTATGATAGAAAATTTTAATTGCAACAATATTTTTTAGTAAACAGCAAAGTAAGAAAAACTAAACTATCAGCAGGGTCTCACACAGGAAGGGGCAGAACTACAGGAGTTTTGCTATTGTAAAGGTATGTATATGTGAGGATGTTATAACAATCACTCAATAGCAGGTATGAATTCCCAAAATAAATAACTAAACACTTTATCAGCAATGACAAGGGATGAAAAGAAGAAAAAGATAGAATAAAAGAAAAAAGATAAACCTGAGTGGACAAACAAGCCAGGTGATAAGTAGACGGACAGTTATCACAACATATCAGCTCACCTCCCTCACCACACAACCCGCACGAGTCATCATTTCTGTCATTATCAACAACATTCACAGCTTGATTTTGACTTTTCCGGGATTTGTATTCAGCTGACCAAGCTTGAAGGAGGCGAAGTGTAAATGGCTCACCAGACTTCATGAAAAGATTCAAGCAAGGGCGACTCAGTGTAAACCCAGCATGAGTCTTGAACTCTGACAATGTAAACACCTTACCACAACACTTGCAAACAATGCCATCTTTGGTGATCCTACCATCCTTAGTGACAGAATTATCTTTAGGATTTCGGTATTGAATAACATTTTTTAAAGATACGACCCCATTATCAATCAACCAGGACAAGAGAGTCCTTTCCCCAAGATAACACTTCTTCCCATCCTTATTGTGTTTGCCACCATTACAAGGGTTCCTTGGTAGCAACCTGCAACGGCCTTTATTGCTTTTAAGCTTTCTCAAACCACTTGATTTGCCGGATTTAGCTCTAGAATTACATCGAACTTTCTTTGGGTTGAAGTCCTTATTCTTGAATATTGCTGACACTAATAGATCGTCATCTTCAATATGGCATCTTTTGGACTTATTTTTTTCAGTAATAGAGTAGTTTGTTTTCCTAATATGTTGCTTGTTTGCACTACCCGTCAACTGCCTGTGGTTCCTTTTTTTTCCCCCACTGTCAACTACATAATCCTGAACTTCTTCCAAGCCAGCCTGAGTGCCACATGCATCACCATTCAGCGTCTGCACCTGGTCAGTAATAGTTGATCCCAGTATGTCACTATGGTATAACATACTCGGTTTGATTTGAGATATCCTTTTGCACTTCCTCCGCATTTTCTTTTTAAGAATACCACCATCATAGGAGGACCATGTACTATCTTTCCCAAATACAGAAGTCATTGAGATCTTCCTCCCTTCTTCCTCACTGCATTCAGACTGATTTTCTGATGTGTGCTTATCAAAGCTTTTCTGATGAACAGCATTCACTTTAGATTCCAAGTCCAAATTTCCAGAGCTTGTAAGAACATTGAATGAGGAAGCACTGGATTGGGTAACGGTGCTACCCAATGCACAAGCAGGTAAGGAGACTAGATCCATACTACTTCTGCCCACTGACATATCACTACAACGATTTTCTATGACGTTTGGTTTATGTTCTCCAATATACACATCTTCTTGAATACTATCAGATTTCTGATTACAGACAAGATTGTTTATCACAAAAGCAGATGTTTCTGTGGTTCTGGTGGCTGTTGAAGAGTTGCAGAAAATGGCTTGGTCGTGCTTTTGATCAGAATGAGCACGAGAACTGTCCTCGCATGCTGAATCAACTGGAGCATATGCCATTTTATACTTATTATAAAATAAACTACACGATGCTTTTATTATTAGCTCTCCCCTTTTCAGAGCACCGATCTTTCTATCAAAATATATAACTACTACAAAAGGATCTAAAAGCCACCATTGATAGGCCAACATATCAGCGGTTTCTGGCTGCTGGGTTTTTGATTTTTCAACATTTGTCAGTGCACTCGAAAGATCAGACCAGAAATCCCTAATATCAGTCCATTCCTTACGGCCTCCATATGGTATATTGTATTTTTCAACAGACAACTGTTGGCCACATAACCTCCAAACTTTTGTAAATTCCCGAATAGTTTTTCCGGTTGGTGTTGTGTAGACTGACTCCATCCACCGCCTACAAGGCCGTAGATGCTTCCCAATAGACCATCCTAACATCGTAAGCATCTGCACAATATGAAACTGAAGTAAGGGACGGGGATCCTCTTTGCCTGGCTTTGACAATGATTTTGAGATAACCATATTAGAAGATTGAAACTCTTCCGGCATTTCCTCAGTTCTTAAAGGAGACTCGGACTTCTTCACAACAGTGTTTGATGGACTCGTTACAACTAGCCTGTTTGCCGAACTCTCCTGGGATACAGGAGAAGCAACTACCTTAGTTACAGAGATCTCTTTTACAATGTTCCCATCTGCTGTTTTAAATTTACAATTTGTAACATCTACGTCATTATTAGAAGCATGTTTATTATGTACCAAGTTATGCTTCAATAGACAGCAACTAGATATCACACCCTGTTTAGATGATTCAACCGTACAAAATGCAATTGGGTCAGTATCACAGTTCGTAGCAGCACACGGCAGGTTGGAAATTACTGCTTTTTGAATTCCAGATGAACCCAAAACATCTTCTGAATTAGATCTACTACAAGGAAGTTCATGCAGAGAAAACTTCATACGTTTGACATTTACATTCTCATCATTCTGGTCTTCACAAGTTAAACTCTCTGGCAAACACCCCAGAGCAGTTTCATTGGAATGCTGAATTAGAACAATGTCCTCCTCAGGATGTGTAAATCTGGAAGACGAGGGACGTAATATGACCGAGTTTTCATTACTAGAGCCAACTGATTTAAATGTGTTTTTAGTGGATTCATGTTCAAGGTTGATGGCTCCAGAAACAACACACCTCTGACTAGACTGAAAAGTATCATCACCAAAAAAGACTTCTGTAAAAATCTGTCGTTCTTCATTAGATCCTTCAAAGTTATCATCACATAAATGTTCCATTTTGTTGCTGACTAATGCAGTATCACTTCACAACTTCTGTTACTGGTCTACATGTTGCCACCATTATAAATGGCTAGCTCTTGCATACTGTATATAAATTTTGGAAGTAACACGTTTCTTCGGCCATAATTCTCTTGCTGTCAAACTTCATTTCTGCAAACACAAATAAAATCATGTGGTAAGGGCTTGAGAATCTACACAAGAATATAGTTTCCTAATTTTGCGATTTATGCATTTAAACACCAAAATAAGGGAATTTTTCATTTCGGGATAAAATAACTTTGGGTTTATAGAACAATTATGATTCATGCATACATTGAACTAAAAGACCGTGCAAAGCAATATCATCATATATTGCCAACAATGACATGTTGTTTCTAAAATTAGTCTAGGGATAGGGAATCAGACGTATATCATTTTACATGCAACAATGCTTTTGAACATAGAAAGATTCGTATTATCTCAATGCAGTCTACGAATCTAGGCTAAGTGCTACTTTGCATACTCTTCTTCCACATTAATATCAAATAAATAACTACTATTAATGCTTGATTGTGGTTCTCTCTCAGAATTTGTATTATCTTACCCATTTTTCATTTCTATTTTCCATCTTGTAACGAGCATTGCTCCATTTATATATGAAACTTTCGATTTCTACATTACCGACCCTTAACAGCCTCTAGTTATAGTATCTCCCTTAATTCACCTTACATTTCTATCTATGTTTGGTTCCTGTCAACAACAATAACTAAATTCAAAAGCAACATTTTCTGCAAAATTTACCAAAGCAACATTGATAAATCTTCATTCATTCATTTACCAATAAGCATAAAAAATCACATAACAACATATTATAACATTAAAGAAAAAATGAAGAACATCACAGAAAAACAGCAAAACTTCAAATTAAATCAAATAAATAAATAATCAAAAAGAACAATGATAGAACAATAACACATACCAGTTTCTCAAATCACTTCAAAGACAATAAAGAAACCCGAATTCAAGAACCGACCCAAAACAGAAACTCCACATGCATTGAAACACAGAAAATCCAAAGCAAAATCCTCACTTTTTTCACAGATCGAAACCCACCCTACCTAACTCAGATTCCCAACAAAACCAATTCACAAATCCATCCATAGAAACACTTCTTAGCCCAGATTCACCCAATTAACAAAATTAGGGTTCGTGAAAATTTTCACAATCTTTTCAAAATCTGAGCCTAAAACAAACAAATTGTAAACTTTTATTGATTCATTTATTCAGTAGAATCAACAATGCTAACAAACTTCAACAAATTCCAAAGACAAGGAAGAAGAAGAAGAGGGAAAAAAAAAAACCCTTTTTTTCAGTTTCTCTCTCTAAAGAACCCTTTTTTCAGTTTCTCTCTCTAAAAGAAGCATATCCTAATCTCCCATGTGAATACCCTTTTAGATGAAGCAACTATTCATACACTCATTGAGATTGTGTTGTCTCTGTATGGAAATGGTAAGTGGGTCCCACCGCTTTAGGGTATAGTACTCTCTTTGTGTTCATACTTTCATTTCTCTCAGTGTGAAGAGAGATCATGTTTTTCCGGCTAATACTACTATTAGATTAGATTACATAGGAGATGATTAATTCAGTTTTCTTGTAATTTCTAACTTGTGTTTATGTGGAGTTGTAATAATGATAAGAGAGAAATGAGTAATTATTATCTATTTTAATTGTGTTCCAAAAATATAGTTATCTTAATTAATCTACCTAGAAAATGTTATGAAACTATATCTAAATATAAGGAGGAATAAAAAAGAAAAGAGATCAAAAGGATGAGAATATAACTCTTGTATTGTATAGTATTCACAAGTATTTTTTACATTATAACAGATGTCATATATATAGGACAATATATTGGGCCAATGATGTGGGTCAAACCTATTGGACATCACTAACTAGAATTGTTCATAACACTCCCCCTTAGATGTCCATTGAGGATATGCCTCGTTAAAACCTTACTAGAGAAAAACCCTTTTGGGAAAAAAAACCTAGTGAAGGAAAAAGAGTACAACATCCTTTATGTTTTAACTGCCTCATTAAAAACCTTACCAGGAAAACTCAGTGGGACAAAACCATGGTGAAGGGAAAAAGAGTGCAGAACATATTTATCTCTCCCCCTCATAAAGACAATTATATATGAGGGAAAAAAACCAAAAAAATAATCTTTTGTAGTAGTTGCTCAAAAGCTTGACTTGATGTTGACCTTGTAGATAGTTCTTCATATCTTTTTTATTATACCCTTCTTCCAAATCAACAGTGCTTTCGATGTTATCTTCATATTGAATTGTTATAGAACCTTTTAGAAGAAAATTCATAAAACTCTTGTATTTGATGCGTACTTGAACCAAATCACAATCTTGGTTTATCTCGCATGGTGCTTAACTTTTCTTGTCATTTTATTTCATGAGATTGTTATTGGTAGTTTGTTTCACAGATCTCCATGAATGATTGTTCTTCTTCATGTAAACATATAGTTGTTTGTTATCATTACTATTATGAGGATTAGACAAATAACATGCATATCTCAAACTAACAAAATATATATTTGATGATATAATAATACAAATAATAGGTCAACAATGTATTTGTCTCCATTTGAATTAAAATGTGGTACTTCGGGACTAATTCAAGTAAGTCATCATTTTCTTGAGATGTGTGATAATCTTAGTTCAAGACATCGATACACAAATTATATCTTTTCATATAAAATGTGTTTAGTACCTTATTTCACTCCAACATATTTCATATGAGTGTCTTGGTGCATAAAACATCATTGAAATACTAAATTTGCAATTCAAAACAAACTTTGACCATCCAACATATTTCATGAGTTCTGGTCAAGTTTATATTATCATCATAAAAAATTAATTATAACAAATTCATTTTCAATGATGGACAAATGTCATTCTCATATTTCTCATTTGAAAATATTCACTAAAATTATTATACAACATGCATTTTGATTGTATGCATATACAAAGAGACTTATTCATTTTATTAAGTCATCTCTTTAATTTTTTATTGTTTTTTAGAAGTCTTTTGCTTCAATATGAAGGTTTTCTTCTATAGTTCTTCGGGAACTATATCACAATAATCTTTATAAACAAAAACAAAGATCAATATTTGAGCAATCCTTCGAGGATGCTTTAATGTTTGAATTCTTCTAGAATTTATCAAGAATAAATATGATTAACACATGAAAATATAAATAAAACAAAGGGCTTTAAAAAGGAATATGAAGTTGAAATAGAATATCTCAAAAAAATAATTACAATAATAATAATAATAATATTAAATTCCTTTATTAACTTTTAGAAAATAATGATGCTAACATTCATCAAGGAATTAGTTGGTCATATGAAATCAAAATTGACAATAATAATAGAATTATTAATTGGTCATAATGCATATTCCTTCATTGATCCGGGTAATGAATCGATAAAAGAAAAAAATAAATAACCATTAAAATTTTCCGTAAATAGTATTGATGATGAGTCAAAATCAATGCAAATTGGTCAAAATTAACATATTGAGTTCTCTAATTTAGATGGCCTTATATTTTCTTTCTTATTAAAAATTCCATTTAATTGCCTTAATCATCATGCTTTTTGTAATAATTATATATTAATTTATGGTCAATTAAAAATTGGCGCATGGAAGGCATATCACGTATAAGTTATAGAAACAATATATGATCATAAAAAGTAAATTGCAATTAAACTATAAATTGTCAAAACTCTAAAAATAAAATTGATGAGATTATCCTTCAGGGATACATGTATGTTGAATTTTTCTGAAATTCATAACAAATAAATTACATTCTTACGTAGCATCTTATAATGTAATAATAGTCCTTTGTGCAATCATATATTGGATTATGAAATTAAATTGTGATTTTAAGTTCTACAAGAACTATATAGGATGTAAGAACAACGATTTGTGCAATGCTTCAGGAATGCATGAGTATTGAATTCTTCTGGAATTTAAAGGGAATAAAATTCTTATAAGTCTTCGAGAACTACATAATAAATCGGTATCAATTTTCAATCCTTCAAGATGTAGGAATATTCATAAAATAGAACAAATAAATTTCATAATAAATGGCGATCCTTTTTTTTTGTATGTTCGCCAGGAACTAAAATCAGTGAATTCTTCCGGAATTCTTGATGGAAAATTTGAGTATTCTAAATTCTTCGGGAATTAAGTTTATTGAATTCTTCGAGAACTCATAGATTAAATTTTTAAGTTCTTCTGGAACTAATATTATAGAATTCTTCGGGAATTACTAGATTAAATTTATATGTTCTTCAGGAACTATATAATATAATAAAATAAACATATTTATGTTCTTTTGGATGATCGAAGTATCGATGTTTCACCATACATGTGTCGGTCACGAAGCATAAGATGCTTCACTATACTGTTGTCGGTCACGAAACTCGAACAATATCGAACATCCAAATACATAAAGACATGAATCTTCAGGATTCATATTTTAAAATTTTATCATGCTATGAATCTTCAGGATTCATATTTCAAAAATTTCACCACGATGCTTCTGGATCGTAGACTATGAATATTCATGATTCATATTTCAAAAATTTAACTATGGTACTTCTGGACCATAAGTTGTGAATCAATATGAAAAAAAATAAAGATCTGAAAAGAAAAAAACTAGAATTATAAAACTCATACATAAAAATAAAGAGAAGGGGAAAACTTACAAATTCTAAAAAGAAGGGTTTAGAAGAGACTATCGTGTTGATAACGTGTTATGAAACTATATCTAAATATAAGGAGGAATAAAGAAGAAAGGAGATCAAAGAGAGGAGAATATAACTCTTGTATTGTATATTCACAAGTATCTTTTACATTATAACACATGTCATATATATAAGACAATATATTGGGCCAATGATGTGGGCCAAACCTATTGGACATCTACTAACTAGAATTGTTCATAACAGAAAACAATTTTTTTGTAAGAATTTATTTACTTTGAATTTTATTCGATCAATCGTCAGAATGCGTTCAATTAATTGTAGGTAGTCGCGAATAAGTGTCAATAATACATAGTTAATATCATGGTAGAACTCAATCAACCCTTTTTTGCTAAGCGCATAAAGTTCATATCAATTTTTACTCGAATTAATCATACAAGCGATAAATCAATCCAAATAATCTTATAAACATAAACTCGAAATAGAATGATTAAGCATCAAGGGAATCGAATTCCACATAGAATAGAGAGAAACAAAATTGATATAACAAAGCAATAAACACATAAACAAAATTGTTATTAAAGACCGAATCTCAAGGATTCATAACATAGCTTCCGTACACCAATGGATCAACCAAGGATTTCTAGTTCTCAATAACAAGAGGCAGTCCCTTATTTTCTATTTCGTGAGTACCGAATGAGGAAGTCATACTGCGTTTTTTCACAATAATGCTAGTAATAATAATTGGAACTTTAATTATTATTACTAACATTATTAGAAAAATCTTAAATACCGACGGGTGAAATCTGTCTCTAAAATATAAATAGTCCGTCACTAAGCACGTTAGAGACAGAATTAGAGACGGATTTGATTCTGTCGTTAATTTCCTCATCTCTAAATTATTAGAGACGGATTTTATATTCCGTCTCTATTGGAGAAAGAATTTATCTGTCACTAAAAAAAATAAAAATCCGTCTCTAAATATTGAATTTAGAACACAAAAAATTCGTCTCTGAATTCAAATAATTTTGTCTCTAAAATTCCGTCTCTAAGCATAGAATTTCGTCTCTATTTGAGACAGAATTATCCGTCTCTGAATTTAAATAATTCCATCTCTAAAATTCCGTCTCTAAGCATAAAACTTTGTCTCTATTGGAGACAGAATTATCCGTCTTTGAATTCAAATAATTTTGTCTCTAAAATTCTGTCTATAAGCATAAAATTACGTCTCCATACAGACAAAACACATTTCCCGTCTCTAATAAGGCATTATTTTTGTCTATTTAGCAATTAAATGCTTATACATTTCTTCAAATATTAATTTTTATTTACTAAATGTAATTCATATAATTCTACAATGTGAAAAAATCAAATTTCGATTGACACTAAATTTGAAGCATTAACATAAAATGTATGTCATTGATAATTACAAAGTATCAATATCTCCAACACACAAATAAATTTAAATGATTTAACAAAAATATATAAAAGAAAGTAACTAAAACTAAACTTCATCACCCATCTCGTGATTTTCAATAGCATTCATCTCATCATTTTCATTGCACCTTCTCTTTCAAGTTGAACCGGAGAGTTTTGATTAATAATAGGCACAAACCTTCCAAAAATCCGCTCCCAATACTCCATCTTTTGTTTTAATGATTCTTGTTCAAGTTTTTTTTACTCAAGTTCAATGGTTAATGCTTCGATCTAAGCTCCCATAGCAGCAACTTTATCTGGCCGTACCACATCAGTACAAATTGACGGCGAAAATTTCAAAGATTCTTTAATAGAAGCAGCTTGAGATCTTAATTTAAATATGTGTCCCTTCTTGTTAATGCCTCCAACAACTTCCATGTATATACTATCATCAGATTGTTGACTACTACCCTCACCTCTATGAGAATTTCTCTCAAATAATTTAGTTTGGTAATTTTTCTGAAAAAATTGTAACTATTAGTTTATTATGTATATTACTTACATTGCTAAAAGTTAAAACTTAAACAAAATTAGTAGTATACATACAGCTACCATAGCTTGTTCTTCATTAAACCACTCATTTGATTTTTCCTTTGGTATATGCATGCTCTGGTAAACCTCAAAACATGTTGGTTCTCCATTCAATTCCACCCTCTAAAACAATAACCATTATAAATTAGTATAAATATGTTTAAATTGTTATTTCGAAATCACCCATGACACTACAGGCACATCCAAGTGGAAAATAAATGCCTAAACAACAGAGAAACTTGTGGAAAATAAGTACTCTTTGTCTAACTGCAAAGTATCACAAAAATCATTCATGTTCAAAAACAAGCTCCAGGAAAACTTCTTTGTTCTCAAAGTTTAAAAACAAATCTAGCAACAAAATGATTAAATGGAAAATATGAGAAAATATCAATCTTAAGACTCAAAAACAGCTAAGAGATAGTGGAAGCCCTACTTTCCATTACAACACAGGAAATTGTTATCCAACAATGCTTAGGAGCATAATAGACAACTGAGTATTTACATGGATTGGGTTGTCTTTGTTGGCTGTTGCGACTTCAATTTTGTGTTTTGATTTGTTGGTTTCGTAGTTTCTTTACATTCATTTTCGGCTCTGTCTACCGTGAGCGACCTGAACATATGAAATTTCAACCGTTGGATATATTATTGTTTAATGAACGAATGAGATTGAAATTACAAGCATACAATTCGATTTTAATAAATATAATATTAAGCTTTTATAAAATATAAAAGTTGCAATTGAATTAAGAATATATAAAGGGTGTTTTCGGAAATGTGTGTTATTATTATATTCTACTGTAGTTGCAGTTAGTAAATTTATGGCTGGCCACGTATATTTTGTAGGCTATTTTGTATACACCTATATTTCATGGTTAATAGTTAATACACAGTATTATTAATCTATGATGTATATAATTAAATGGCCTAATTAAATAACCATATATACTTAGGATTTAATTAGATCGTATTAGATCGGTTTCGTTGGATAATTTAATTATATTTTTTTCAATGTATTTTATATTATTATTTTTTTCCGATGTCTATCATTCATCTAATTAGATATATCAATGAAACATTATTAACATTAACATTATCAGTAATTACATAGCAAATTTTGTTAATCCTCATTCTTCCAAATATGTCTCTAAATTCTTACCAATTGTTTCCCGCTATGATCCAAAATCAGATTTAAACTCAACATTATTTATACAACACTCATGCGTAATATTTTGTACCTATGTCCAACAATCGGTAGTAAAAGAAACCATCAATTTATTTGCATGGGTCAATATGCTCTTTAACTTGTCTTTGTCATCATTATTATTACGTGGTAAAATACTTCAACCACTGTTCAAACATAGTGTTGTTTGCGGCTCTGAGGTGATGGAATCTGTCTGAGAGTGTGTTTATAAATTATGGTTTGCTGGTTGACTATATTTTTTTTTACAAATAGTTGGAGTTGTTGTGTAAGTTGTAGCTTTTTAACGTGGGTGATGAGAACATTCGAAATGGTGTTACAAGAAGTGGCAAAGTACCCTCCGGGAAATCTATGTGTTGTTGACATCCCTAACTATTATTGTAATGATACGACATTTTTTAAATAAAATTTAATTACGTTGATAGTTGTATTTATTTTATTTAGACATTTATTTTACAATTAATTTATTTTGATAGTTTTCATTGTACAATTTCGATTGTTTTTTACTACAGTTTATTCTTTATGGGGTTGTTTGATATGCACAATATGATAGTGACAACATAAGATATAAAACATGATGATCATATTAAATGTGAAAGATAACAGTGGATATATAAATATGAAAACTAAGTTTAATCTTATAAATATATTTTATTTTATTTTGAAAGAAAATAATCAGCAAAATTAAATATTCACTTAATAAAATTAATTATGTTAAAGGAAAAACATAAAAAATATAAAAGAATTTATGTTCCCAAAATGAGACCTAACCGGCGATTAGCGTGATAGAAGGATTTATGTTCCTAAAATGAGACCTAACTGAAATTACCTATATAGTATAACTTACGGGCTAACTTACGTTATAAAAATACTTAGTTTCGAATTATACATTCGGAGACCTTTACTAAATAGAAATTTTATTTTAGGTAAGGTTAAATGAAAATGGTTTGTTTTGTTGGTGGGCTATAACAAAATTTGGAGTGAATTGGACGAAAAATTCTCATCCCGAAATTTTTGATGAATTTGAACTAGAAAAACTTCGGTAAACACGTTCCGAAATTTTTGGTTAAGGATAAAATCAGAATTTTGGGGGGTTAAAAAGAGTCACCGGGGGTGAGAAGAGAATCTTTCGAATTGGACCAAATGTGGCTTACACATGAAATTTGGGCCGAATACTAATTAGGGTTGTATTAATTTGGGTTGTATTAATTTGATTAAGCAGGGTTGTATTAAGCAGTCCAACAGATAATATAGGTTGTATTAATTTGGGGCCCAATACTAATTATTACAAATTGTAAAATACGACAAAGTCATCAAACATACAACATACAAGCATGCCATACAAGCAACGTTCTACAAATTTTAACCATTGTTTTTTGTGACATGAGTAATACCATGATCTCCTGCCCAGAATTGGATGTTGTCACCGATCTTGATAGAATGGGTCTTCACAGTTGTACCAACCATGACCAATATGACATTGTGATGGTCGTTTGTCGTTCCAAATAAGGCTCCATGTTTGAAATGCTCCCCTTGGTAATAATACCGGTAGATGGGGTGGTCTTGCTGTGAGTCTTGTATTAACCACAAATGTGGGAACCAACTGAATGCAAATACAGAGTTTCCATTAGGGACTATCGAAAAAAATGATATAGTAAGTAATGTAAAATGATGAAGTTTCCCTTACAAGTGGTTGTCCGCCATTGGCGAGAGATTTTGAAATTCTTGATTCCCATAGAGGGATATCTGCTCCCCATTTAGGGACGTTACTCACGAACAGATTTGAAGGTGGTTCATGACGGATTTTTATCGTACCGGTTGAATTTCCATTAACAAGTTTGTTAATTCGGCCCTTTGTTTTTCGTGATCCCGGAATTGAAAAAATTAACATGGAAGCATGTGTTGGAACAAAGTGGGTCCGACATGAACCTCTAATGTTTTAAGTGGTTTTGATGATAACAAAGTATTAAAATTACAATTGGTATTACTAATGATTATTCTAGTGTGCAGAATTACAAGTTAAAATTCATTCAGAAGCACTATGAATAGTAGCAGAGAAGCCAGTCAAAACAAGCTCTGAAAGAGTATCACTGTTCATCAGAAGCTTAATTTTTTGCGTGCTGAAGATAGCACTTCTGAAGACCAAAAGCTAGGCTCTGATGAAGTTCAGAAGCTGAAGATCTTAAGAAGCTATGACAAGAACATCAGAAGCAAAAAGAATTTACGTCACTCAAGAGCTGACCTATACAGAACCAATGATTGAAGAACAATCCACTTCAAGGCTCTGTCACATCCACAGGAAGGAATATTCGTTGGTACAACGTTAACCTTATCCATAAGTGGAGCGCATTTGAGGATTGTACTATCGTACTATTATTACTCAAAATGGATGAGTGATAAATTGAATAGCTAGGTAGTGGAATTGGAATTCCTTACCAAAGAAGGCAATATACAGCTATCAATTGTACGAGTAAATTCCAGCTGGCACCTCTCTCTCTGCAACGGTCATCATCTTCCTCCAAGTATAAATAGAAGACTCAAATGGAAGAAATGATAACTGTTACTACAACTGTTATCACTACTGTTCTAACGACTGTTCTACGTTCAAAGACTAAGAAGCATTCTGACATCATAATTTAAATCTGTCATTCTAAGTCTTAGAGCAATTTGAGTTGTATTTTGTAAACACCTCTGATAGTATATCAAGTGTTTCTTAACATTCATTCTTATTCTTAAGTTTGTTTGAGAAGTCTCTTGTTAAGATTAACTTGAGCATTTGAGAAGTCTCTCGTTTAGTGAAACTTGAGCACCTGAGAAGTCTCTTGCAAGTGTGCTTGAGCAATTTGTAATCTTTAGTAGATTATAGTGAAAATCTCTTGTTAGTAACAAGGGGACTGGAGTACTCTCGATTTGTGAGGGGAACCAGGATAAATTTTGTGTCCTTCTTTCTCTCTTTCTCTCAGCATCTCTTTTAGTTTGTGTTTTATCCGCTGCAAACTTGGTTTTATTTCGAAAAAGTTTTAATTCTAAAAACACAATTCAACCCCCCCCTTCTTGTGTTTTTCCACCTTCAATTGGTATCAGGAGCTGGGCTGTTGCCTAACTCTCACCTATCAGTGAAACAGTTAAGATTCAGGGAGGAAAAACATGTCTGCTGAGAAGAATCTCAATGAAGTTCCATTTGACTATGATTCTAATTCCAAAGACAGAAGGTCTTCTGACAAAATTCCCTTTTTCAATGGAACTGAGACTGGTTATCCATTCTGGAAAACCAAGATGTACAGTCACATCATGGCGATTGATTGTGATCTGTGGGACTTGGTAGAAGATGGAGTGAACTTTGAAAATATGGACTTAGAAGGCGTTGTTAGCTCTAAAGACAGAAAGGCTTTTACACCCACTCAAAAGCTGGAATATAAGAAGCATCACAGTGTAAAAGGGATGATGACAAATGCCATCTCTCATGATGAGTACTTGAAAATTGGAGATAAGAGAACGGCTAAGTCTATCTGGGATTCTCTTAAATCCAAGTATGAAGGAAATAAACAAGTTAAGGAGGCTAAGGCCAACTTGTTAGTACATCAGTATGAATTATTTAAAATGAAGGACGGAGAGGACATTGAGACAATGTTCTCTAGGTTTCAAATTCTTGTTTCGGGACTTCAAGTTTTAGATAAGAGCTATACTGAGGCTGATCATGTAAGGAAAGTACTCAGAAGCTTGCCGCCAAAGTGGAGACCAAAAGTGACAGCGTTTCAGGAATCTAAGGATTTAGATACTGTGTCTCTTGAAAGCTTGGTTAGTTCTCTAAAGAGTCATGAGATGGAACTTATGACTGATGAATCGACTAAGAAGCTAAAAGGGATAGCCCTGAGCACCAAGAGTTCCTCTAAGGCTCTGAAGGCGAAGGTTATAGTATCTGATGAAGAAGCTTCTGAAGAAGGTCACGAGATGGACTCTGATGAAGAAGAAGAAATGGTTCTGATGGCTGCAAGAGTATCGCAATGGGCTAAGAGAAGCAAGAAGTATGCTGGTAAATTTGGAGGTTCTTCCAAGAAGGTTGGTGCTTCTAAGGATAAAAAGGAAGAACAAAACAAATGCTTTAAGTGCAACAAACCAGGACACTTCATTGCTGACTGCCCAGAGAACCTGAGTAAAACATCCAAGAGAATCTCTAACAAAGAAAGATACAAAAGTAAGCTCAAGAAGGGGTTCCTTGCCACTTGGGATGATTTGGATCAGGAATCAGATTCTGATGGGGAAGAAGAAGCAAACCTAGCCTTGATGGCAACCGCTTCTGACCAAGAGAACTCTGAGCACGAAGCTGACTCAGATTCAGAAGATGAAGATGAGGTACTTGCTAAACTTTCTCGTTCTGAATTAATAGATTCCTTAAAAGATGCCTTAAAACTTTTAACCAAAAAGGCAGGTGAGTGTAAGGTCCTTAAAAAGGCCTATAACAACCTGACCGAAAAGGCAAATGAAATAATTGAACAAAATGAGTCTCTAAAATCAAGAAATGAATTTATGGAAACTCATTATGTTCTTGATGATAAGGTTCCTCCAGAACATGAATTTGCTCTTCAGGAATTCCTTATCAATGGAATGAAAAGAAGTAAAATAGCCTCTTTGATTTATCATGTAAGTAGAAATAGAGGAGAAGGTCTTGGATTCTCACGTTTTAAAGATAATCCATTATCTTCAAAGTCCTCTAATATAGATAAATCAAAACCTAAGGATGTCTTTGTAAAGAGTCAATCAGAGGTTCCAAATGAGTCAGCTTCTAATAGAACATCAAAGCCAGAGGCTCAAAAGTCAAAGACTCTGAAGGATAAAACCTCAGAACCTAAGATTTTTAAGCCTCAAGCTAATGTTAAATCTAAAGAAGCTCTGACACATTCAAGAACAAAGCTCAAGAGCTATACTAAACCCAAAAACTTTTCAACAAGGGTGGTTAACTCTAGAGGCTCTGATAGGTCTTTCAAACAAAGACCACCTGGACCTGTAAAGACTAACACAAAAGGACCCATAAAGATATGGGTACCAAAATCTCAAATAATATTTGCTTCAGGTTTGCACACTAAGAAGGCCAAAGCAGCAATGCTGGTACCTGGACAGTGGCTGCTCACGACATATGACGGGAGAAAGGCATATGTTCCAAACCCTGACTCTGAAAGAGGGAGGTACTGTGGGGTTTGGAGGAAACCAAAAAGGGAAGATCATTGGTACAGGTATAGTTGGTAACTCTTCTCTTTCAATTAAAAATGTTTGGTTAGTTGATGGCCTCAAACATAATCTGCTTAGCATTAGTCAATTTTGTGATAGCGGATTTATTGTTAAATTTGATAAAGAGGCATGTACAGTAATCAATGATTCTGACAAGTCCATATTGTTTAAAGGATTAAGAAGAGGTAATGTTTATAAGGTGAATCTGTCAGAACTCACTGAGCAGAAGATAGTTTGTCTTCTATCTCTGAATGATGAAAAGTGGGTCTGGCACCAACGCTTAGGTCATGCTAACTGGAGATTAATCTCTAAGCTTAGCAAACTAAAGTTGGTTAAAGGCCTGCCAAATCTTAAATATCATTCAGATGCTCTGTGTGGTCCTTGTCAGATTGGCAAAATTTCAAAAACTTCTTTTAAACCTAAAAACATTGTCTCTACCTCAAGACCCTTAGAACTACTTCACATTGATTTGTTTGGTCCAGTAAGTACTGCCTCAATCAATGGGAAGAAATATGGATTAGTCATTGTTGATGATTACAGTAGATGGACTTGGGTAAAGTTTCTAAGAGTGAAAGATGATGCATATGATGTGTTCAGCATCTTCTGCACTCAAGTGCAAAATGAGAAAGGTCTCAAAATCTTAAAGGTTAGAAGTGATCATGGTGGTGAATTTGAAAACGAACCATTTGCAACTTTTTGTGAAGATCATGACATTGTCCATGAGTTCTCTGCTCCTAGAACACCACAACAAAATGGTGTTGTAGAGAGAAAGAACAGGTCTTTACAAGAAATGGCAAGAACCATGATGCATGAGACAAAACTTGCTAAGCACTTCTGGGCAGAAGCTGTAAACACAGCTTGTTACATTCAAAATAGGATCTATATAAGACCTCTATTGAATCTAACAACATATGAACTCTTCAAAGGAAGAAAGCCCAACATCTCTTACTTTCATCAGTTTGGATGTACATGTTACATTCTAAACAACAAGGCCTACAAAAGAAAATTTGATGCCAAAGCTTGTAAGGGAATCTTTATAGGTTACTCTGAACGCTCAAAGGCATACAGAGTGTATAATTCTGAAACTAATACAGTGGAAGAATCTATACATGTTAGATTTGATGATAAAGAGCCTGACAGTAAAATGTCAGAGCAAGATAATAGTTATGCAGGTGTTCCATACCAATACATCGATTCAGAACCTGAAAAAGCATCAGAAGCTGTTGAAGCTTCAGAAGCTGTACTGGAAGAAGATGCTGAAGAAGCATCTCAATTAGAAGCATCACAAGAACATGATGACACTTCAGAAGAAGACACTCAACCAAGTGCTGATGTTGATGAAGCTCCAAGAAGGAAGTTCAAATATAGATCATCACATCCAGAAGATTTAATTCTTGGAAACAAAGAAAGTCCAAGAAAAACAAGATCAGACTATCAACAACTTGATTCACTTCTGGGACTAATCTCAATGATAGAACCAAAGAATGTTGATGAAGCACTTACTGACGATGGATGGATTGTAGCTATGCAAGATGAGCTCAATCAGTTTCAAAGAAATGATGTATGGGACTTAGTGCCAAGACCAGCACATAAGAACATCATTGGAACTAAGTGGGTATTTAGAAACAAGATGAATGAACAAGGTGAAGTGGTAAGAAATAAAGCTAGACTGGTAGCACAAGGCTACAGTCAGCAAGAAGGTATAGACTTCACTGAAACATTTGCTCCAGTAGCAAGACTGGAAGCAATCAGGTTACTTCTTTCATATGCTGTTAACAATGGAATCACATTGTACCAAATGGATGTTAAGAGCGCCTTTCTTAATGGTGTTATTTCTGAAGAAGTATATGTTAAACAACCCCCAGGTTTTGAGGATTTGAAGAATCCTAATTATGTTTATAAACTTAAGAAATCACTCTATGGTCTCAAACAAGCTCCAAGAGCTTGGTATGAAAGACTGAGTAATTTCCTTTTAGAAAATGGTTTTCAAAAAGGTCAAATTGACAATACATTATTCAGAAAGACATCTAAGAAAGATATCTTAATCATTCAAATATACGTTGATGATATTATTTTTGGTTCTACTAATGCTTCCTTGTGCAAGAGTTTTTCAAAGCTGATGCAGGATGAATTCGAGATGAGTATGATGGGTGAATTGAAGTTCTTCCTTGGAATCCAAATTAATCAAGGAAAAGATGGCACTTACATTCATCAAAGCAAGTATACAAAAGAGCTTCTGAAGAAGTTCAACCTTGATGACTGCAAGATAATGTCTACACCCATGCATCCTACCAGCAGCTTAAGCAAAGAAGAGATAGGAAGCAAAGTAGATCAGAAGCTGTATAGAGGTATGATTGGTTCTTTACTCTACCTTACAGCATCTAGACCTGATATTCTATATAGTGTATGCTTGTGTGCAAGATTCCAGTCAGATCCTAGAGAACCTCACTTAACTGCTGTTAAGAGGATCTTTAGATATCTGAAAGGAACTACTAATCTAGGACTTCTTTATAAAAAATCCCTAGATAGTAAGCTAGTTGGATTCTGTGATGCTGACTATGCTGGTGATAAGATTGAGAGGAAATCCACTAGTGGAAATTGTCAATTCATTGGTGAGAATCTCATATCTTGGGCCAGCAAGAGACAAACAACTATTGCTTTGTCTACAGCAGAAGCAGAATACATCTCAGCTGCTAAATGCTGCACACAGCTTCTCTGGATGAAATATCAGTTGGAAGATTATAACATAGCTGAAAGCAGTATTCCACTATATTGTGACAATACTGCTGCTATTCATTTGTCTAAGAACCCTATTCTACACTCAAGAGCTAAACATATTGAAATAAAACATCATTTTATAAGGGATCATGTTCAGAAAGGTACAATAGATATTCAATTCATTGATACTGAACATCAATGGGCTGACATATTTACTAAACCTTTAGCTATTGAAAGATTTGATTTTATCAAAAAGAATTTGAACATGCACTATATCTCTGAAGAAAATTAGCTCTGAGAAGTAGAATAGAATTAGCATCTGAAGCTCTATCAGAACCTCTTATAATTTAGAGTATCCCTTGGGAAGCTCTGAATAATTTAGGCTCTGAAGAGTAACAGGTTCTGATGAGGTGTCAGATACAAATGAGTGAGGCTCTGAACCTTTTGGAAATGAAACGTTCAGTACGAGTAAGTGTACAACAGTTGTCTATACACGCGTCAGCTATGTTTAAACTTTTTCAACACGTGTCTAGATCCTGACGGGCAGAGAACAGTTAATGATGATTATGGCAGTTAAGAATATTATTTAATTTTTAAAAACTGCTCGCGCTCCCTCCCAATGTTTATTTTCTCTGTGTATGTGTGCTAGTTACTATTTATAAGTCACTTCACTCACTTGCACAACTTTTTACACAAAATCACTACCTACACAACCCTAGACCTTACAGAAATTCCCAACCTTCATCTTCTTAATTCTCGGCAACTATGGCTGCTCGTTCATCAAACGAAATCGTTCAAGAACCCTTTAACCCTACGTTACCACCCATCATCGATCTTAATTCAAAAGATAATCTAGTCTACGAACATCATCAAACTGACGCTGGACCAGATGCTTATGATTTCTTCACTGAGAAGTTCGTGGATTTTGAAAGTTTGAAAGCAAATGGGATTGACATTCAATACTTGTTCTACAACCAACAATGGCAAAATTATTTTGAGATGCTTAATGGCTTTGTATACTATGACATAGTGAAGTATTTCTGGCAGAAGGCTAAAGTGTACGATAGAGCAAGTGCTGATAAAGAATACAAGGATATGGTTAAGAAGAACAAGGAATTACGAGGAAAAACAAGAAAGGAACTTGGTCTTAAACCTTATAGAGAAAGGGAAATTAGGTCAAATATTTTGGGAATAAATGTTGTGATAACTCAGGCACACATTGCTAAGATTCTGGGTTTAGACAACAAAGGAGAAGATATAGAAGTGTATGATAAGAAAAGCAAGCATTTGGATTCAATTCATCAGGACCTCTTTAAATCTGGATGCAACCAAAAGGATTTTGGAAAAGTAATGCACATGAAGCACACATTTGAATTTGCTTTCAGAATGTGTTTGTCTACCATCTTCACCAGAAAAGGTGGATTGGATACCATCTCCATTCCACACAAACATCTCATCTGGTTCTTATACAAGAGGGTGAAAGTTAATTTGGCTAAGATTCTTTTTGATCACATGTGCCTTACCATCAATGAGGGTAGAACCAAAATACCATCAGTCATTCATCACCCTAGGTTAATTTCTGAACTGATAAGGCAAACCAAACTCACAGATATTGTGAGTGCCAAAGAAAAACTTAGAGTTTTCCAAACCTCTAAGTATGATGCTTCAGTTCTGGTCAATATGAAGAGAAAAACCAAGGAAGAAATCATTCAAGTGAAAACACCTCTACAGCAAGTGTACGAAAAGTACTTCTGGTGTGATGGATTTCCCACCATATCAGAACATGATAATGAGGAGGTCATCAAGAACTTTCTTGAATCAGTAAGAAGAGATACTGGGGTTAGTGTGCCCAGGAAAATGGTTGTAAGTGTTCCTAATTGGGATATCTTCAAAGGACCAAGAGATATAACAAGGAACAAAAGAAAGCCAAGAACTACTGAGCTAGAAATGATCGATGAAGGCTCTGATGATCAAGGACATGCTAGTGCTGATGAGATTGAGGAAGGTGCTGAAAATATGATGACAGAAGCTGTTCAGAAGGAAAAACGGACAAAGAAAAGGCATGATAGGCCTTCAGCTTCTGAGGAAGATCAGAACCCTGCTAAACCTGCAAAGAGATTAAAGACCAGAGCTTCTAAACCAAAAGGTAAGATCTCTGAATCTAATACTTCTAGCATTCCTGTAGCTCAGGTTATTGGTTCTGAACCTCAACCCTCTATTACTAAACCATCTATTTCTCAACCTCCATCATCTACAAATCAACCTCAACCCATAGACTTCACTGTACCTATTAGTGTAGTCTTACCTGATCATAAAGCTATACCATCATCATCTTCATCAGATACCAGCACTGCCTCGGATGAGTTAATTGCTACACTCATCAGAGAATCCAACCCAAAACAAAAGAAAACTCTTACACCAAAGAGAACCTCTTTCAAGAAAACCACAAAGAAAACCACCATAAAGTCCATTCATCTCTCTTCTGATGAAGAACCTTCTATTTATGTAGACACAACCATTCTCAATCAAACCACAAATCAAGATTCTGTCATAGAACATCTTGAACAACACATGTGTGGTGTTGCATTTACCAACTCAAATCCAAATTCACCACATCAATTTCCATCCATGAATCTCACAAATGATTCACCCGTCCATAAAACACAAAACACACAGGTCATTCACACACCCCCTCCCTCACTTGATCACATCTCACGAGTGAATCCACCTACATTCACCCCTGTTCAGAATGAGCCAATTGCTCATTCTGAAGAACAACAAAAATCACCTCACTCATCACCAATCAATGTCATGACTGAACAACAACACCAATCACCACAACCTGTCTCTGACCCACTCAACAAACCTCTAGTTTTAGAAGAGGTTCTTGAGCTTTACCAACACCTAACTAAAGCTGAACATCAAATATTCAAGGATTCCATCAATCTTGATGATGATATCATACCTCCAAATCTCAGCAAAATCAAAATCATTGAACTCAAAAGAAAGAAACCTGAACCAACCATTCCCTTTGACCCATCCTTACCCTTTTTCAATTCTGACTCTGAACCAAACCTTGAGCTGCTAAATAATGCTATAGGTATTAGACTTAAGAGGTTTAAACAAAGAGAGGAAGAAGCTCTTATCTTCCCCTCTGATATGGATGCAGATGTCAGGGAATTAGAGTACTTATTTGGTAAATCTTTAAGGATTCTCAGTACTCATCTGAAGGATAAGATTAAGGGTAGAGGAGCAAACACTGTACAGGAACTGTTTGAGGTTGTTGAGAAGCTCAACGCTCCAAGGCTCACATCTTTCAACCATGAAGAAGAATGTCAGAGGTTAGCTTTTTTAGTTGCTGTGAATGAAAGTATCACAAGATCTCTGAATGATGAGCAGGCTAGGATAGCTGCTGAAATGGAACGTCAGAGGCTCGCTGAACAAGAAGCCTTCAAGTTATTGGTTGATAGAGCTGTTCACATTGCTGTCATTGAGACTAATAAGATTCTTGAGAATCAAGGAGCTGCAGAAGATATTGTTATGAATGATCAGAACCTTAGTGAACCAGATTCTGATAAAGGTAAAGCTCCCATTGTTGCTTCATCTCCTCCTAGATCTCCACCAGTACTTGTCCAAGGCTCTTCTTCATCTGCTATACCCTCTGTTATGCAAGAAGCTCTGGATGTAATCAAGCATGACTTAAGAGAGGAACTAAGAAATGAAATGGATGAGTTCAGGGCCGATATAAGAGAAGACATGAACAGATCTGGTGAAGCTACAAACAAGAAGATAGATGCAATGATGGAACTTCTTCTGAAGCTTACTCAACAGCAACCCAAACCTTAACCCTTATGTTTGAGCACTTGTTTTATTGTTAAGTTCTTGTGTAATTTTTGGATAATTTTCTTGTAATTCATATCTATATTATCCATATTTGTGTGTTTGTTATTTGCTTATATGTTTGTTTTATCTTTGTTTTTCAAAATTTAACTTTTCTATATACCATAATATTGTCTGGTACTCCTGAGAATTCTGACTCTAGTGAAAGATGCTGAAGAGCATCTTAGTATTTAAACTAATAAGCCTAGGATTTTCAAAACCTAAGAGTCCCTCTCATCAGTACTCCTGTTTACTCATGAAATAGCTTCTTAGTATTAAAGCCTGTTTAACAACGGGGCACCAATACCGAATGAGGCGTGTCTGGTAACTGGTGTTCTGACAATACTTATGTGGTATATAAAAAGAAAGCAAGCTTAAAAGAGAGAGAGATAGGTAGAGGAACAACTTTTATTATTAATAGAAAGATTCTTTATTACATATGATTGCATCTAGCCTAAGGCTTAGATTTAGAAGCCTCTGATTCTATACTCTTCAGTTTCTCTTTGAGAAGAGATAGTGCTTCATCAGCAAGCTTCTGAACCTCAGCTGGATAATCTGCTAGATTATCTTCATATGTCCATAAGAACTCTTCCAGATCAGAGCCCAATTCTTCCTCCTCTGACTCAGTTAAAATAAGTTCTTCCTTGTTTCTCTCATATCGTAGCCTGTTTTCTTCGCAGCGCCAGGGCTCTGCTCCCTTCTTGCTCTCTCCTTTTGAGCTTGAAGCATCCTTGGTAACCTGTCTTTCCATTGTATGTTTTTCTTTTGATGTTACTTGATTACTCTGGATGAGTAAAATGAGAGGAATCATCCCTTTTTATAGTTGTCATCACTTTTTGACTTGACTACCTTGTTATGACGAGTTTGACTGCTTGGTTTTCTGTATCTTTTTGACTGATGCCAAAAGGGGGAGTAAGAGTAGCGTTAAAATTAATGTTGATTCATTCATATACTGCTCAATCTGAAACTGTAATGTTAAAAGCATTATGAATCAATATTATCTCTTATGATTCTTTCTCATTCTGAACAATTATTGAAAGGGGAGAAAATTTAAGAACCTAAAATAAAATTCATAGACAATGAAGAGCTTGCAAACCGCTTCTGAGCATTATCAAACTCTAAGAAGCAAAGCTTGCAAAACTATGCTTCTGAGAGTTAAATATGAAAATTTATTTTAAGTTAATAAATCAACTCTTAAACTGTTTTAATTAATTATGGATAAAACTTAGGGGGAGCTTACAAACCTACCCTTATGGATTATCAGACTCAGGGGGAGATTGCAAACCTTTGAAACCTGAAGTCATCATAATTAAATTAAATCAACAACAATTGAATTTTAATGCTTTGGTTTGTCATCATCAAAAAGGGGGAGATTGTTGGAACAAAGTGGGTCCGACATGAACCTCTAATGTTTTAAGTGGTTTTGATGATAACAAAGTATTAAAATTACAATTGGTATTACTAATGATTATTCTAGTGTGCAGAATTACAAGTTAAAATTCATTCAGAAGCACTATGAATAGTAGCAGAGAAGCCAGTCAAAACAAGCTCTGAAAGAGTATCACTGTTCATCAGAAGCTTAATTTTTTGCGTGCTGAAGATAGCACTTCTGAAGACCAAAAGCTAGGCTCTGATGAAGTTCAGAAGCTGAAGATCTTAAGAAGCTATGACAAGAACATCAGAAGCAAAAAGAATTTACGTCACTCAAGAGCTGACCTATACAGAACCAATGATTGAAGAACAATCCACTTCAAGGCTCTGTCACATCCACAGGAAGGAATATTCGTTGGTACAACGTTAACCTTATTCATAAGTGGAGCGCATTTGAGGATTGTACTATCGTACTATTATTACTCAAAATGGATGAGTGATAAATTGAATAGCTAGGTAGTGGAATTGGAATTCCTTACCAAAGAAGGCAATATACAGCTATCAATTGTACGAGTAAATTCCAGCTGGCACCTCTCTCTCTGCAACGGTCATCATCTTCCTCCAAGTATAAATAGAAGACTCAAATGGAAGAAATGATAACTGTTACTACAACTGTTATCACTACTGTTCTAACGACTGTTCTACGTTCAAAGACTAAGAAGCATTCTGACATCATAATTTAAATCTGTCATTCTAAGTCTTAGAGCAATTTGAGTTGTATTTTGTAAACACCTCTGATAGTATATCAAGTGTTTCTTAACATTCATTCTTATTCTTAAGTTTGTTTGAGAAGTCTCTTGTTAAGATTAACTTGAGCATTTGAGAAGTCTCTCGTTTAGTGAAACTTGAGCACCTGAGAAGTCTCTTGCAAGTGTGCTTGAGCAATTTGTAATCTTTAGTAGATTATAGTGAAAATCTCTTGTTAGTAACAAGGGGACTGGAGTACTCTCGATTTGTGAGGGGAACCAGGATAAATTCTGTGTCCTTCTTTCTCTCTTTCTCTCAGCATCTCTTTTAGTTTGTGTTTTATCCGCTGCAAACTTGGTTTTATTTCGAAAAAGTTTTAATTCTAAAAACACAATTCAACCCCCCCCTTCTTGTGTTTTTCCACCTTCAGCATGAACAAAATGGAACCTGATTGTGACATGCTTCTTGATTCCATATGCTTTTCTTATAATGCTCAAGTTAGTGCTAAGGTTTCCTCTCCCATGTGTAGTATTTATAATTGAACATTGAAACACATTTCCATTTCCATCGGCCCCAATTATTTCACTAATTTCTGACAATTCTTCCCTCCATTTTTTATATATTGCAGCAGGGATGATGAAGTATTCCTAAATAAGATGTTAAAAACGAAAATTTATATGTAAACAAATCTGTAAAAGACGAAAAATAGACCTACCAATCTCATTACCTTGTTCATCCATAGTTTTGATCTGAATCTCAATTTTGGGTTGTTGTTCTTCGTCGTGTTCATGTTCATATCTCTTGAATTTCGAATATTAACGGGAGAGACCACAAGTTGTTGTAGTTGGAGCGGATATTGTGGCCGCATAGTGTATTATAAACAGCACACTAACATGTGGTGGGGTGGAGTTGAATCTTGCTTAATAAGACAAATTGTTACTTTTAATTTTTTAAATATGTTTTACTAATTTAAAATTGTATTTATTCAAAAAAGAAAATAAATTTAAAATTGTAATTTTTTATAAAACATAATTAGTAATTTTTTACTAATCTTATATGGAAATAATATTAATTGATGTGTGTGTGTCTAAACATTGTGCCTATACTATTGTGCCTAAGTAAGAATGTCTCTTCTTATACTACCTCGGTCCCAAAATATTAGAACTCATTGACCATTGCATGTATGTCAAACAAGATATTATATGATGATATTTGTATTTATAGACTTTTAAAAAAATACGGTAAAGCAAGACATATAAATAGTACAATTAATTAAATGAGTTCTTATAAAATGAGACGGAAGTAGTATATCAAAAAATAGATGATTTATAAAATTACTTAATGAAAATAATTAGAGCGTCTCATGATTAGTGACATAGTTGAATGTGTAATTTTATTTATTAATAGATAAATAAGGTGTCTCAAGAAAATTTGTATTAATGATCATTTAACGTTCCTCATTTAACTAGTGTCGTAAGTACTCCTTCTAGTCTTGTATGTAAGCAAAAATAGGTTTATATAAAATTGGTAATAAATGTAGTAATTTTGCTTATTTTATTTTTTCTTGACCGTATTCTCTTTTGAAAATATTCGTCGAGATAAATCAAACAATATCGCATATACTAATATTTTATATTTTGTGACGGATGAAATAATTTACTCGTTCTCCCTAAGGTCACTATAATTATATGCAAAAAAAATGCTTTTTATATTTATTTGAAAACTAATGTATTTGATCTATATTATTGACTAGATACATTATTTTTTCAATGAACTTAAAATGTCATTTTTTTCTTATAATAGTTACCGGAGAGAGTATTTGTTTACATGGGGAATAAGAGTAATTAAATTTGACTTACAAGAGGACGGTCTTCTGTTTTACTTTACAGTAAATTTGGGCCATAAATTTGAGCTGTCTCCAAATATGAGTACCCATCCTATCATTGTCATGTTAACAGTATGTAAAGCAACACAAATTGGATATAATAATGGGATTGGCGTTGAAAATACACGCTTCCTGTCAAATTGCACAATATATGAGGCGATAGAGTCAGTAGTAGATATAGGACTAGAGAAGGCTTTGTACTGTGGATGAACAGTATTGGCAGAGGTAACTAGACCACCGAATACACATCCAGTTACGTAGGGACTATAGTTTGTAATCTGGTTTGTTAATATTTCGTCTATCACAATTAATTCTGCTTATTTAATTTAGTATATTTTTTATTTATATTTTTGCCATAAAAGACTATTAAATTAGAAAATTAAATACGTTAAATAATTATTAAAAAAATTGTATCCTAATTTACGATGTTTCTCGACAAAGTATACTCTAATTCTCGCTAAAAATCTAATTTACGATGTTTCTCGACAAAGTATACTCTAATTCTCGCTAAAAATCTAATTTACGATGTTTCTCGACAAAGTATACTCTAATTCTCACTAAAAATCTAATTTACGATGTTTCTCGACAAAGTATACTCTAATTCTCACTAAAAATCTAATTTACGATGTTTTTCCGCAAAGTATATTCTAATTATGACTTAAAAACCTAATTTACGATGTATCTCGACAAAGTATACTCTAATTCTCGCTAAAAATCTAATTTACGATGTTTCTCGACAAAGTATACTCTAATTCTCGCTAAAAATCTAATTTACGATGTTTCTCGACAAAGTATACTCTAATTCTCACTAAAAAACTAATTTACGATGTTTCTCGACAAAGTATACTCTAATTCTCGCTAAAAATCTAATTTACGATGTTTCTCGACAAAGTATACTCTAATTCTCGCTAAAAATCTAATTTACGATGTTTCTCGACAAAATATACTCTAATTCTCACTAAAAATCTAACATGGGACGTGTCTTAGTTTTTCCTTCATTGTTGTCTACATTTTCATTACTAATAATTTCTATTTTATTAATTACGTAGACTATATTTCTTAAATAATAATATTAGTTAAGTTATAAAAAAGTAGGGCTGGAAATGAGTCGAGGTCAGTCGAATTCGTCTGAGCTCGACTCAACTCGTTAGAAATTGGTTCAGCTCGAAACTCGGCTCAATTGTAACACGAACTCTTTTTAGCTCAAGTTTGGCTCGTTTAAATTCACGAACAGTTCAGTTCGGCTCGTTAGGTTCAACTCGTTAAGTTAAATCACATGATTCTAAAGTCAATATTTTTTGTCAAAATTTGATCTTTAATCTTTTAAACTATTTTTTTAAAAAGAAAAAGCAAATATTAAATTAAAATAAAATTCATCCTAAATGTATAATGGATAAACAAATGGGAATTTCTACGGTACAAGTTGCAAATCTTAATGTACCGGTACAATAAAAAATTCAACCAATAAAAAACCAACTTCTATCCACATCATCATTTATGTATTGTATTTTATAAGTTGACCAATTTCATAGTACCGGTACATTGTTTTATGCAATTTAACCCCAATAAATCCTACAAATTGTATATTTGATTTTTAAAACCAATTCATCTTCATCTATGAAGAAATAACTGGTATCCTGAACAACAAATCCCCTTCCTCCCTTGCCTATCTTCCGCAATCAAAGTCTCTCCTTCCGTAATTTCATAATTTCTCCTTTCTCAGTTTCGTTACCATGGAGATGACCCAGTCTACGGAACACACAGCATCACAGCATGACGACACACAGATATATGTTTTAAGTTTAAAGTTGTATTGTAATTTTTTGGGTAATTTGATTTGTGTGGATGAAGTAATTGTAATAAACAAGGAAAGGGTAATGAGGATGATTGATTTAGGGTTTGAAAAATTATTATTAAATGGGAAAAAAATTAGGTTCCTTTGTGAGAAGAAATTAAGGGTTTGATTTCCAATTGTGATTGTCAATTCTTTTCTTCTTTAATTAAACTTTCTCCAATTAGTTTAGGTTCCATTTTGCTAGATTTTTTTTAAGAGGCAAAAGAACTAATAATAATGAAAAAAAAATCCCAAGTACAAGCCGCACTGAAGGATGGAAAATTGAAAATACAGAGAATTAGTTATGTCGAAAGAGCTGCATAAAAACCCAACACTCCTATGTTGTATCATTTGGAGTCTTATTTTGTTGTCTCGTTGTTGTTCTAGTTGTTGTTATGTTATTTATGCTTTTTAGTAGACCTGAGAGTGATTAGTTTGAGGCAATTTGGCTTTGTATTCATTGGAATGTGTCTCATCATGTTGTAGACCTGGGAGTGATTAGCTTGTTTATGTTGTATTGTAACTCTTAGGCATATTTTATGCCACTCTTTGTTTATAAAATTTATCCTTGGCTTTTCCAAAAATTTTGTTTTTCATCTTATTGTCCATTTATATCCTTATAAGATTGTGTACGACATAATCAATTTCAAATTTGTGTACAACATTAATTTCATTGGTCTCTTTATAGGATGAAAAAAAAATCTTGTGCTTTATAGAATCAAAGCTACCTCTTATTTACTTTATTTACCTCTTATAAAAATCTTGTGTTTTTTAATTTTAAGAGACCTTAGGGGAGGTTAGTGTCTACTTTAAAAATAGAGGGGGTGTGTGTATTGTTTAGAGAGACCTCAGGGGAGGTGAGTATAATTTTCCCTAGTATTAATGAAATGTAGGTCTCTTAGGGAGTTAGACGTACAAGAGAATGAGATTGATGATCACAAATGATACTGACTAAGCTGCTTTCCGTTTCTTTTTAATTTGCCACTACGTGTGTGTGATATTGATTGGGTGGGTCAAGTGATGGTAGAGTAAACACACCACATCACCACCCAAATTATTGATAGAGATTGCTGTTGCCAACAAAAATATAAACTGTTAGACTACTTGGCGATCACTTAGAGGGGGGTGAATAAGTGACTCTATCTACACAATGAGTTTTTCAAAATATTTTCGAGTACGCGGAAGTCCACCGGATCGGTAGTCTACTTCGCACCCTTCGATCAAAGGAAAGGTAGTATAAGCCTTGGAGCGTTTAATGATAAGACTTAGAAATGTTCGTGTGCAAAATACTCAAATTAAACTATTCACTTAAAACAGCCCAAGCAAGTTATTAGGTATATGAATCTAATCCAATCACAATCAAGATGAGTATCAATTGAATTTCGGTGCACACGTACGAACACGAAAATTCAATTGATTAACAATTAAAACAATTATGTAAAGTAAAAGATTATGAGAGAAAGACACAAGAGATGATTAGGGAGTTCCCCGGCTTTCGTGTCGTCCTCGCGGTCGGCCGGGTACGTCTCCCCCCAAATAACCAAACGGGTTATTTGAGCGTATATTGATTCAAAAAAGATGAACTCAAGTGCACAATTTACAATCGACTCTAATAACACTATATTGAATCAAAAGTAAACTATGCGAATAAACCTCAACAACAAACGAAGCTTCGCCCTCTGATTCCAACGATCCTTCCCGTGCGAAGATCCTCGCAACGATCGTCCAGCCGAGTCCTTCGCTTCTTCGTTGTTGATCCTTCAAGATATCGCACAATCTTGAACCCAAGAGAGAAACCCAATCCTTCTTCACAAATCAACTCGATCACGTCTTTGATTCACCGCAAGCCGTATCGAACGTTATCGATCAAATGTGCAATCTCTATTCGAATGATCCCATACTCAATCTTCAATTAATTGCAACTTGATGGAAGATGATGATCTTGTGAAGAATAACTCTTTGATCCAAAATTTTCACCCAATTTGAATCCAAAGTGTTTTTCAAAGCTCTTTCACTTTCTCACAGGTTCTCTCTTACTTACAATAACAAAGCACATTGCTATTTATAGAGAAAATAGAATTGAGCAAATTTAGGCAAAACTTAACATACGTGTATCGATACAAATGATGGTTTGTATCGATACAAACCCTTTGACCAGCGTTCAAATGTGAAAAATTGACCTATGTATCGATACAAACACGTGTGTGTATCGATACATACATCAGTTTCTTGAAATCTTGACTGATATGTATCGAAGCATGCAAGCATGATTCGATACATCATGCACTCTCTGGTTTTCTGAGAGATATAGGTGTGTATCGATACATGCAAGCATGATTCGATACACAGGTGACTCTCTGCCTCTGAGAGACCACTTTTGTATCGATACAAATGATATATGTATCGATACAAATTGCACAAAATCAGTCTGAAGTAATTTCAGGACATTTGTATCGATACACATGTATATGTATCGATACATAATACCTAAAAATCAATTTTTCAAAGTTTAAAAATAGTTTTCGTTGTCAGGTCATTTGTAATGTTGCCAAAATATGTTCTACTCTATTTTCATGTGTTTTGACAATTATTAAAACATGAGGGTGAACTGGTGCACGTACATTCTCCCCCTTTTTGATAATTGTCAAAACTTTGCATAAGCTAACTAAGCCTATACCTAATATGCAAATAAAATAGCAATATGTATACATACAGACGCAATTACACCAAGGCTAACAATAAGCACGCTCCCCCTGAGTTGATGCCATAATGCGTTTGCTATTTGTTGATAGTATTCAAGAATCTTTAGCTATTCATCCTTAGCTTGTGCAATACAAATCTCTCCCCCTTTGACAATATCAAAAAGAAGAAGAGAGCTCATTAGAAGTATCAAGTTCAAACAATTTTAACCATAGTCATATCGTGCACTTACATTTGTCGAAATGCACTATATGATGAAAGTTCCTAATCAAAATAATTACATACAAAGATATGCCAAAATATATCAATGACGAATACGAAATATCATGATAAACATGGAATGTAGAATAACAAACCAAAACCAACTCATGAATATTGTAACACTTCGACACTTTAATCAGGTAACATATCCAAATATGAGACGAAATAAACAAAGCAATGCAACCAATGCATAAACATAACCAATAATCCATACAAACAAAATTAATCATATGAAAATATATGTCTATGTATGCATACAAAGTCACATATAAGAGCAAAACAAACATATACGAACCAAGTATGAACTTAATATGGCAATTGTAATGATTTTTGTCAAATCCCCATTTTAAACATATGAGTCTCAAAAACTTATAAATATTTTTGAGCAAAATTCTTGGAAATGGAGGATTAGACAGCTATCAAAGCAAATATCATACAAAGGTGAAAATTGTATGTATATGAACCAATGTACAAAAGCTAAGTAAAAAGAAATATAAAGGTAAAGGTAGAGAATAGAATCTTCCCTTGAGTGTTAGGTGGAGGAAGTGATCAATTTCCACACCATTGTAAGTGTTGAGTTGAAGCTTTTCTCATCGCTTTCCTTGTTCATAAGTCTTGAACTCCATTGTTGTCGGTGTCTTTTGTCAATGGTTTCAAGACGCTTTCCTACATACTTAGATATTTGAAATAGGTCCCCAACTCATGTTGGGTCCTAGTTGGTTAGTAGCACCATTATTGCCTAACTTAGGTAACCATTGCAATTTGCCTTTTGGTACCAAGATTTTTCGAGCATGGCATTTTGCAATAGTATGACCTTTGTCACAACAATAATGACAAACGATATGTGAGTCACTCTTCTTTTGATCCATTTTGAAATGTTTAGAATTTTTGTTTTTGACTCTCAAAGTGTTTTGAAAATGTTTTGGATCAACTTGATGAGAGACTCTAGGTTTTGATGAATTTTCCACTTTGTCCTTGAGAGTCTTAATATGTTTTGACAAAGTGATACAATTATCACAACCAACTATATTACTATTATCATGACTTGCACTTGACCTTTCTAATAATGATACCTTGAAAGCTTTCAACTCTTCCTCCGTTTTGGAAACTTTCTTTTCAAGAGCTTTATTAACTTTTATAATTTCTTTTAATCGTTTGAAAGCTTTCCTAGTTTCACTACATAGGTCCTCAAATGCACTTTGCAAATCATGATATTCTAACGAAGTACATGAGCTAGAGAGATTTTGGTTTACCTTTTTGGGAACTTTATCCTTCTTTTTGTGATGATGAGTTGTGACGCATACATTAGCCACTTCGCCTTCATCACTTGAACTAGAGCTTGATGATGAATGAAATGAAGAGCTACTACTCTCCCATGCAACATAAGCTTTCTTTCCTTTGCTCCTCCTTTTGTTTGAAGATGACTCCTTCTCTTTTCTCTTGAGATTAGGACAATCCGGCTTGTAGTGACCAACTTGGCCGTACTCATAGCATAGTCCTTTCTTGGAGTACCTAGCATCTTCATTCTTCCGGCGGTAACCACTATCTTTTCGAAACTTCTTAAGATTGTCATCGGAGTGTCTTATCCCTTTCTTTCTCACATATCTATTATAGCGTCGAACGAAGAGCTCCATTTCCTCATCATCGGAATCGTCTTCGCTTGAGCTACTCTCCACTTGCTCAACCTTTTTGGACTTGGATTTGGAGGCCTTTAGAGCAATGGACCTCTTATCCTTTTCTTTTTCCTTTTCATTGTGTTTCTCCTTTTTCTCACCTTTCTCATGCTTTTCCAACAAATTAAGTACTTGTTCATGTTCCGTTAGCTTACCAAATAAGTTTGTGAGACTTAAAGTTGTAAGATCATTCGCTTCTTTGATTGCGGTGACCTTTGGTTGCCATGACCTATTAAGACATCTCAAAATCTTATTAGTAGCATCTTGATTTGTGTTTGGTTTACCTAGACCATGTAACTTGTTGGTAATTTTTACAAATCTTTGTTGCATATCCGCAATGGTTTCACCATCTTGCATATGAAACAATTCGAACTCTTGAGTTAAGGTGTTTATCTTGGATATTTTGACTTCATTAGTACCCTCAAAATGAGTAACTAATGTATCCCACATTTCCTTAGCCGATGTACAATGCGAAACATGATAAAATTGCTCAATCCCTAAGGATGAGATTAAAATGTTTTGAGCTTTCGCATCGTAATTGACTTTCTTTTTATCATCCTCCGTCCATTGTGCCATAGGCTTATTGGTGACAATGCCATTAGGATCGGTGTTTGTCGGAACAAACGGACCGTTCTCAATAGCATTCCACACTTCACCATCAAAAGAATTGATGTGTATGCGCATACTACTTTTCCAATAATCGAAATGGTCTCCATTGAATATATGAGCCCTATTATAAGCCCCTTTGGGTGCAAACGCCATGTTTTCTAATAATAGGCACAAATTACTTGGTTTAATTGTTTAAAATCGAACCGGGCTCTTGATGCCACTTGTTAGAATACTTGGCGATCACTTAGAGGGGGGTGAATAAGTGACTCTATCTACACAATGAGTTTTTCAAAATATTTTCGAGTACGCGGAAGTCCACCGGATCGGTAGTCTACTTTGCACCCTTCGATCAAAGGAAAGGTAGTATAAGCCTTGGAGCGTTTAATGATAAGACTTAGAAATGTTCGTGTGCAAAATACTCAAATTAAACTATTCACTTAAAACAGCCCAAGCAAGTTATTAGGTATATGAATCTAATCCAATCACAATCAAGATGAGTATCAATTGAATTTCGGTGCACACGTACGAACACGAAAATTCAATTGATTAACAATTAAAACAATTATGTAAAGTAAAAGATTAGGAGAGAAAGACACAAGAGATGATTAGGGAGTTCCCCGGCTTTCGTGTCGTCCTCGCGGTCGGCCGGGTATGTCTCCCCCCAAATAACCAAACGGGTTATTTGAGCGTATATTGATTCAAAAAAGATGAACTCAAGTGCACAATTTACAATCGACTCTAATAACACTATATTGAATCAAAAGTAAACTATGCGAATAAACCTCAACAACAAACGAAGCTTCGCCCTCTGATTCCAACGATCCTTCCCGTGCGAAGATCCTCGCAACGATCGTCCAGCCGAGTCCTTCGCTTCTTCGTTGTTGATCCTTCAAGATATCGCACAATCTTGAACCCAAGAGAGAAACCCAATCCTTCTTCACAAATCAACTCGATCACGTCTCTGATTCACCGCAAGCCGTATCGAACGTTATCGATCAAATGTGCAATCTCTATTCGAATGATCCCACACTCAATCTTCAATTAATTGCAACTTGATGGAAGATGATGATCTTGTGAAGAATAACTCTTTGATCCAAAATTTTCACCCAATTTGAATCCAAAGTGTTTTTCAAAGCTCTTTCACTTTCTCACAGGTTCTCTCTTACTTACAATAACAAAGCACATTGCTATTTATAGAGAAAATAGAATTGAGCAAATTTAGGCAAAACTTAACATACGTGTATCGATACAAATGATGGTTTGTATCGATACAAACCCTTTGACCAGCGTTCAAATGTGAAAAATTGACCTATGTATCGATACAAACACGTGTGTGTATCGATACATACATCAGTTTCTTGAAATCTTGACTGATATGTATCGAAGCATGCAAGCATGATTCGATACATCATGCACTCTCTGGTTTTCTGAGAGATATAGGTGTGTATCGATACATGCAAGCATGATTCGATACACAGGTGACTCTCTGCCTCTGAGAGACCACTTTTGTATCGATACAAATGATATATGTATCGATACAAATTGCACAAAATCAGTCTGAAGTAATTTCAGGACATTTGTATCGATACACATGTATATGTATCGATACATAATACCTAAAAATCAATTTTTCAAAGTTTAAAAATAGTTTTTCGCTGTCAGGTCATTTGTAATGTTGCCAAAATATGTTCTACTCTATTTTCATGTGTTTTGACAATTATTAAAACATGAGGGTGAACTGGTGCACTTACATAAACACCAGCAGGACACTCTAAAATTAAACTCTTATTTTTCTCTCTCTAATGGATGAAAAAAGAAAAAGTGTTGTATGAATGAATGAAGAAGATAGTGAAAGTGATGAAGATGTTAAACTAAAAAGAGTGCAGTTTGATTTTTGAAACTATTGTTAAAGTGGATGACAATGAGTCAGTGACATCCAATTCACCCCCGACAGACAGTGATTAAGGTTTGAAGTTTGTTGTTCACACAAAAATTAGATTTGCATGGTGTTGTTGGTGAAGAATGAAGATTGAGTTTGAGAAACAAGCACTGGATTTGTAGTTTGTAAGCTCCGTCTCAGTGAAGATTTAGAATGATCATCACTATATTTACCTTTTATCTATAAATTTGTTTTTTTGTGTAATTTGATTTTAATTTATTAACTATTTAGATATTACGATAGTATATAGTGATGACTTGTTTTAAAAAAAGAAGTATATATATAGTCATGATTAAAAAAAACATATTACTATTTTCGTATTACAATTTGTTTCTTTGTGTACTTTGTAGATGGACAACTCTGATGAATTTTCAGATGTTAATTTCAATGAGGATGAAGATGACGAACATTCGGCTTCTGCCGGAGAAAGTGAAAGTATAGAGCATACAGACCACAATATATGTGATGATAACATTGAGAATTCTGATTCTGTTGTAATAGATGGTAGGTTTGTCAGGATTAATACCATGCCGGAAAATGATATTGAGGGTCTTGATTTTGGTAGTGAAAAAGAAGCTTATGACTTTTTTTGTAAAGTATGCAAAATGCACCGGTTTTGTTGTCAGGAAAGATTTTGTGAACAAAAATGTTAGGGGAACGATTGTAACACGACAATTTGTGTGCAACAGACAAGGAGTAAGAAGCAAAAAAACACTTAGAGAGGGTTGATATGAAAAGAGATCATAGACCTGTCACCCGAATTAATTGTGATGCCCACCTTTGTATACATTATAATGTAGAGAGGTTGATATGGGAAGTGATTGCTTTTGAAGCGCGACATAACCATGAACTAACACCGTCTAAATTTATACATTTATTTCCTGCCTACCGTGGAATGACTGATGCCGACAAAGCTCAAATTGATAGCCTGCATTCGAATGGTATCCAAACATGTCATATAATGGGTCACATGGTTGTAAACAAGGGTGGATATGATGCTGTTGGTTTTACAAAAAAAGATTTGTATAATTACTTTGGCAAGAAAACAATTGTTGATATTAAAGATGGTGATGTTGTTGCTTCTTTAAGTTATCTACGGGGGAAAGCGGGCTTGGATCCTATGTTATATGCAAAATATACAATCGGTAGTAATGGAAAATTGAAGCGTTTGTTTTGGGCAGATGGACGGAGTCGAAATGACTTTTTGTGTTTTGGCGATGTTATTGCGTTTGACGCCACATATAAGAAAAACAAATACAATTTTCCTTTGGTGATATTTTCTGGCTGCAACAACCATTCCCAAACGATTATTTTTGGTGCTGCTTTGGTTTCGGATGAAACAACCGAGACATATAAATGGGTGCTGAGCTCATTTTTAGAAGCAATGGGAAATCGGCAACCAAAAGCAGTAATGACTGATGGTGACTTGGCCATGAGAGAAACTGTAAGAGTTGTTTTTCCTGAAACATGTCATAGACTGTGTGCCTAGCATTTGAACAAGAATGCTTATGAAAATGTTAAAAATAAAGATTCTTTGACAAATTTCAACAAAGCAATGTACTCGAATTTCACCGTTGAAGAATTTGAAGAGTTTTGGGCGAATCTTGTTGAGACGAATGGATTACAAGGTCACACTTGGGTGTCCAAAACATATGAGAATAAGAAATTATGGGCAACTGCCTACTTTCAAGATATGTTTTTTGGCCGCATACGGACAACTTCTCAATGTGAAGCCATCAATTCAATGATGAAAAGATATGTTAGAAAGAAATGCAACATTTATGAGTTTATGCATAAGTTTGATCATGCATTAAGAGAATACAGAAACAATGACACATGTTGCTGATTTTCAAAGTTATAGCTCTGATCCGGTGTTGACAACTGGTCTGCATAGCATTGAGAAGGATGCTTCAAAAATTTACACATTAGAGATGTTTAAAGAAGTAAAAAAACAAATTGTCAAGTCTTCAGCATTAATTGTTTCTGAGCGGGAGGAAGTTGAAGACAAGTTGCTGTTTAAATTGACCAAAACATGTGATACAAAATATGAAAAAGAGGTTTTTTATGACACTGCAAATTCTTCTTTTTACTGTCAATGTAGATTGTTTGAGGCTCGCGGAATTCCATGTTCACATATTATTTTTGTCATGAAAGAAGAACATGTTGACCATATCCCAAGCGGCTTGATTTTGAAAAGGTGGACTAAAAATGCAAAAAATCCAATAATGGCACCAAATGTTGGAAAAGGATTAGATTCTAATATGACAGATGTTGACCGTTGTGGTGCATATTCTGCAGCATGTAATAGGTTTTGCAAAGTTGCTGCTGAAAGTGGGGCAGGCTTTAATGATGTAATGGATGATATTTTAAAGCTTACTGAAAAGTATAGTAACCTAAAATTGAGAGGTAGTGTTAGGACTCAAAATTCAGAAATGGACAAACATATTGGAGATCCCGATGCTGTTAATTCTAAAGGTGCTCCGAAGAAAAAAATTAGGTTGAAGAGGCCTAAGCACCGTTCAAAGTGTACTGACACTAAACACGATGTCAGGACATGTCCTATACGTATTGATGTAAATGGATCGCTAATAGACAATGACAAAGATGCTGCCAAATTTAGCAAGGCAACATGTAAATCTGTAAGTTTATCCAGGGACGGATGCAAGCACAACCAATTGTGGGCAGCTGACCCCACTTGGTTCTTATTTTTTTAACCAATAATATGCAATTTTGATATATTGCCCCCATATGATATACTTAAATGTCCCCACATTACATAATTGGCTTCATGAGTTCATAAGTTCATGTACAACAAGTCTATTGGGAACATAAATCTACCTTTTAATTATATTGTTCTTTATTTTAGAAAAAAGAAAAGAAAATGGAAAGGCATATGAAAATAAAGAAACCGGTGTGCTTTGTATATCTCTATCTTCCAAAGTACCAAATGTGTCAGCAAAAGCAAATAACAAAAAAGAACCCTTCATTTCTTTCTTGTTCATTTACACACACAATCAGAATTATAGAGAATGAGATATTTGATAGTGTTGAAAATGAAATATCATGCAATACTTTTAAAATATGCAGTCGCGTAGAGAGCAATTGTAATTCTTGAATTCATATATTGGTGCACTTTTTGTTATCTTTGTGTTGTAGTTCCTTGGTGCCTACTACTATTTGTTCTCTAGTTTTTTTTAAGAGTTTGGTACTTTAATTGGTGTATTTTTTATTATTTTTTTGCTATAGCACTTCAGTACTTTGTTAGTACTCTGGTTGTTTTTTAACAGGTTGATTAAATTGATTTTGTAAAGTCTTATTCCTTTTTATCCGTTAGTATAAGATTTATAATCTTTTCCTCTCATCTGAGAACGTCTTGTGCTTGAATTTTAAATTTTAATAAATTTTTCCGATTAAAAAATATATATTTAATCTTGACCCCACATGTTCAAATTCCTGGATCCGTCTCTGAGTTTATCCATCGAATTGTTATTGTAAATTTGTTGTTATAATTCTTTTTTTGTGAATCATTGTTTTTAACATTTTACAGGACACAGAAATGTCTAGAAGCGATGTAAACAACATTCATGGTTCTGTAAGATCAACAAAGAGTGGAAGAGAAATTGATAAAGTGAATAAATTACTTCCCTAACAACTTATGTGATTGTTATTTGCCAAAATTATCTTTAGTAATTAATCTTTTTATCTTTTTACAGAATGCGAAAGAAAAAAGTAATTACAATACGAAGCAGAAAAAGGCAAAAGAGATGAATGAAACTAACCATCACATTGGAGGTCTGCCTATTGTAAGTGCACCAGTTCATCCTCATGTTTTAATAATTGTCAAAACACATGAAAATAGGATTGAACATATTTTGGCAACATTACAAATGACATGACAACAAAGAACTATTTTCTAAAACTTGAAAAACTGACTTTTAGGTATTTTGTATCGATACATACATTGGTGTATCGATACAAATGTCCTGAAATTACTTCTATCTGATTTTGTGCATTTTGTATCGATACATACATAGTCTGTATCGATACAAAAGTGGTCTTTCAGAGACAGAACATCACCTGTGTATCGAAGCATGCTTGCATGTATCGATACACATCTGTATGTCCTCAAAATCCAGAAAGTTGATGATGTATCGAATCATGCTTGCATGCTTCGATACATATCAGTCAAGATTTTCAAGATTCTGATATTTGTATCGATACACACCCGTGTTTGTATCGATACAAAGGTCAAAAATTTCATTTTTAACGTTGGTCAAAGCATTTGTATCGATACAAATGCTCATTTGTATCGATACATGTTTGAAAAATTATGCCCAAATTTGCTCATTCTATTTTCACTTTAAATAGCAATGTGTGTGATCATTTGTTGGCAACACAACTGAGAAAAATCTAGTGAGAACCAGTGAGAAAGCAAGAGTGCTTTGAGAGAAACACTTTGGATACAATTTGGGTGAAAAATTGGGATCAAAGTGTATCCTTCACAAGATCATCATCTTCCATCAAGTTGCAACAATTGAAGATTGAGTATGGGATCAATCCAATAGAAGTTGTACGCTTGGTCGATAACGTTCGGTACGATTCGCGGTGAATCAGAATCGTGATCGGGTTGATTTGCGAAGGAGGTTTGGTTGCTCGCTAGGGATTCAAGATTGTTCGATATCTTGGAGGATCAATCGAAAAGAATTGAAGGACTCAGCTGGACGATTGTTGCAAGGAGTTGCACGGGTAAAATCGTTGGAATCAGAGGGTGAAGATTCGTTCGTCGATTGAGGTTTAGCATAGTTTTACTTTTGAGTCAATATAGGTGTATTGGATTCATTGTAAATTGTGCACTTGTGTTCAAACTGTTTTTAATCAATAATACTCTCAAATAACCCGTTTGGTTATTTGGGGGGAGACGTACTCGGACAAACGCGTGGACGACGCGAAATCTGGGGAACTCCCTAATCAACTCTTTTGTGTCGATTTGCTTTAAATTCTTACTTTACGCAATTCGCTTATATTTTGTGTCAATTGAAGTTTTGTGTTCGTAAGTATACACAAAGGTTCAATTGTTATTATCTTGATTGTGATTGAATTTGAATATCGAATCATATAACTTGCTTGGGACTGTTTTTGTTAATCGATTAATTTGGATATTTTGCATTAAGCGTTCCGATAATTTTCCTAGTTCGTTCAAGGCTATACTATCTTTCCTTTGGTCAAAAGGTGCAAAGTAGACTACCGATCCGGTGGTGCTTCCGCGCATTCGTTTTAATCAAATCATTTTTAAATTGACATTGGTTAACGAAGCCACTTATTCAACCCCCCTTCTAAGTGGTAGCCTAGTAGTCTAACAAGTGGCATCAAGAGCCCGGTTTGATTTTAAACGATTAAACCGAGTAATTTGTGCCAATTATTAGAAAACATGGCTTTTGCACCTAAAGGGGCGTATAATAGGGCTCCGATATTCAATGGAGATCATTTTGACTATCGGAAAAGTAGTATGTGTATTCACATCAATTCTTTTGATGGTGAAGTGTGGAATGCTATTGAGAATGGTCCGATTGTTCCAACTATCACGGATCCTCATGACATTGTCACCAATAAGCCTATGGCACAATGGACGGAAGAGGAAAATAAAAAGGTCAATTACGATGCAAAAGCACAAAATATTTTAATATCATCCCTTAGGATTGATCAATTCTATCATGTGTCACATTGTCAATCGGCTAAGGAAATGTGGGACACATTGGTTACTCACTTTGAGGGTACCAATGATGTAAAGATATCCAAAATTAATACATTAACACAAGAATTTGAGTTGTTCCATATGCTAGATGGTGAAACCATCGAGGATATGCAACAATGATTTATCAAAATAACCAACAAGTTACACGGTTTGGGAAAGCCAATCACAAATCAAGATGCCACTAACAAAATTTTAAGATGTCTTAGTAGGAGTTGGCAACCGAAGGTCACCGCGATTAAGGAGGCTAATGATCTTACTACTTTGAGTCTTACAACTTTATTTGGCAAGCTTACGGAACATGAACAAGTACTAAACTTGTTAGAAAAGCATGAGAAAAGTGAGAAAAAGGGAAAGCATAATGACAAGGAGAAGGAAAAGGAAAAGGATAAGAGGTCCATTGCTCTAAAGACCTCCACATCCAAGTCTACCAAGTCTAAAAAGGTAGAGCATGAGGAAAGTAGCTCAAGCGAAGACGATTCCGATGATGAGGAAATAGGGCTCTTCGTTCGACGCTATAATAGGTATATGAGAAAGAATGGGATAAGGCATTCCGATGACAATCTTAAGAAGTATCGGAAAGATAGTGGTTACCGTCGGAGGAATGAAGATGCTAGGTACTCCAAGAAAGGAGCATGTTATGAATGTGGACAAATCGGTCATTTCAAACCGGATTGTCCCAAGCTCAAGAGAAAGGAGAAAGAGTCACCTTCATTCAAAAAGAGAAGCAAGGATAAGGGAAAGAAAGCCTATGTTGCATGGGAGAGCGGAAGCTCATCTTCCTCTTCATCATCAAGCTCCATCTCAAGTGGTGAAGATGTGTTGGCAAATGTGTGCTTGACATCCCACGATCGTAAGAAACTTGCTCCTAAAAAGGTAAACCAAAATCCCTCTAGCTCATATACTCTTTTGGAATATCATGAATTACAAGTTGCTTTTGAAAAATTACACAAAGAAACTCAAGAGGCTTTTCAACGACTAAAAGGTTTAATGCAAGCCAATAAATACCTTGAGGCAAAAGTTTCGGAAACGGAACATGAGTTGAAAGCCCTCAAAGAGTCTTTGATTCAAAAACCTCTTGTGACTTATGATAGTTGTGGTAACAATAATACCGGATGTGATGGATGCTTTTACTTACGTAGAGACTTACGAAAGCTACAAGATAAGTTAAAAGAACCATCCAAGCCGGAGATTACTTTTGCGGTTGATCCGTCTAAATTCAACAAATCGTTCAAACCTAGAAATAAAAAGTATAAATTTGTTGAAAAGGATCATAAGAAAAGTAATCCTCATATTGTTTGTTATTATTGTTGTAACAAAGGTCATACGATTGCAAAATGTCATGCTCGAAAAACTTTAGTACCAAAGGGCAAATTGCAATGGTTACCTAAGTTAGACAATAATGTTGATACTAACCAACTAGGACCCAACATGAGTTGGGGACCTATTTCAAATGTCTAAGTATGTAGGGAAACGTCTTGAAGCCATTGACAAAAGACATCGACAACAATGGAGTTCAAGACTCATGAACAAGGAAAGTGACAAGATAAGATTTAACTCAACACACACAATGGTGTGGAAATTGATCACTTCCTCCACTTAACACTTAAGGGAAGATTCTATTCTTTAACTTTACTTTTATACGTTTTACTTAGCATTTGTATCTTTGATTCATATACACAACTTATATCTTAATATGATACTTGTCTTGATAGTTGTCTCATCCTTCATTTCCAAGAATTTTGCTCAAAGATATTGATAAGTCTTTGAGACTCATACGTCTTAAATGGGGTTTTGACAAAGATCATTACAATTGTTGTATTAAGTTCATACTTGTTTTGTATATGTGTGTTTTTGTTCTTATATATGTGACTTTGTGTGCATACATAAATATACTCCTTCATATGATTGATTTTGGTACTTTAATTCAACTATGTGGATGCTTAATCATGCATATATGGCTTAACATGTGTTCTCATGTTATTATGTGCTTTGGTATCTTGTTTTGCTCACATATACAAGAATGTACCTTATTTGTTATATATGTTTCATACATACATGTTATTAAGAAGTCATAAAAATTATTTTTGAAACTTATATGTTCATGTATTTTGGAAAACTTGAAAATAATGCATTTTGGATCGATACAAATAAACATTGCATGGATACATGTTGGTTATTTTTCAAATTTTCAAAATGAACTGATATGTATCGATACGTATGATGCTTGTATCGATACATAGCCCTTCACTTTGGACAGAACGCAACTCATGTATCGATACATGCTTGCATGCTTCGATACATGCTTCAAAACAACTGACTTGTATCGATACAAACACGTATTTGTATCGATACAAAATCGTAAAAACAGGTTATATGTCTATTTTTCATTCACTCATTCATCAACAAAACAAAACCTCTTCTTCCTCATACGGTTTCCCACTTAAACCCTCACCCCAAAATCTTCAATCTCCCTCAAAACTCAACCAAATTTCACAAAATTAACACCAATCCGCTCAGAATTCATTACCCACTCAATCTCCATCATCAATTTCGTGGTCAAAGCCTCATAAGCTTCAATCCAAGGAATTCATCAAATTGGGGTTTGTGAAAGTTTTTTCAAAAGTTCTTCATCAAAAGTGTAAGGTAAATCGTTCTACTTCTCAATCTTCTTGTAATGGCACCTAAGAAGGCTAGAAAAGATAAGGAAATAGCAACTACTAGTGGTGAAGTTTCTAATTTTGGTCTTAAAGAAGATGAGTATGTTCATAAGGATTGTATTACTACTTACACTAGGTATTGTAGGACTAGGAGTGTACTTCCTCAAAAATTTGTCAATATTGATACTCTTAGGAATCTACATTTGAATGATATTGCTGAGATAATTGAGACTGAACAACTTGATAGTTTCTGTGACCTACAAACAAAATACAATAAGACTTTGGTTAGGATTTTCTATGCTGGACTACAGGAAAGAAATTGGGCTGAGTTTGAATTTTGCTGGGGTCGTAAGGTTTACAAGTTCACTGTGATATTGACTTGATGGACTACAGGTTTACAAGGATATTGACTTGATGTTTTTGCTTATGGAGGACGGGAAAGTTGACTGGCCATTCTACATTGTGAGTAGAATGTTTGACCTAAGGAATTCAAGCAGGGATCAAAGTTTTGGGTACTGTAGCATGATTGCTAGCATTTTGAAGAAATTCAAAATTGGACAAAAGCTTTCAATTGAGTACACTACTCTTGGAAAGTTGCAGAAATTTAGTGAAACACAAATGTCCAAAATGAATTGGTCTTTGAATGTGGATAATGTGTATGTGTACCATGGTCCGGATGATGACAATGAGGGTCAAGCTGCTGCTCCTAGAGGTAGGAGACCAAGGAGGAATGTTAGACAAGGTGAGGCTGAGGATGAGGGACAAGGTAAAGAAGGTGGTAATTGGAATGAAATGATGGACATGATGAGAAACATGAGCATGCAACAAACTACCTTCTATAATGCGTACACTCAAAACTATGCTACTCAGAATGCTAGAATTGAAGAGCTGTACACCACCACTACCAACCTCAGAACCTATGTGACCACCCGGTTTGACAACATTCAGGCTCAGATGGATGCCTATTACAACCCTAACCCTCCTACCAACCCGGATAACATGGATGATGAATGATGATGTTTGAGATTTAACCTTCTTTTTATGCATTTCATTTCTATCTTTTCTTGAACAACTTATTATGTTATTTCTTATGACTTTTGGATCATTTCAATTTGGTTGTACGAATATTTTTAATGTTGCCATGTTTTGAGCAACGTTTATTTTAGGTTATGTATGACTTTATTTTGGATAATTTCGTATGTTTGGATTATTTGGTTTTATGTTTATGCATTTTGTTGCATTGCTTTGTTTATTTCGTCCCATATTTTGATATGTTTACTTGTTTAAAGTGTTGACGTGTTACAATACTCATGAGTTGGTTTATGGATTGTTGTTCTACATTCCATGTTTTATCATGATATTTGGTATTCGTCATTGATATATGTTGGCATATCTTTGTATGTAATTATATTGATTAGGAAACTATATCATAAAGTGCATTTCGACAAATGTAAGTGCACGATGTGATCATTGATTAAAAATTGCTTGGACTTGTTACTTCTAATGTGCTCTCTTCTTCTTTTTGATATTGTCAAAGGGGGAGAGATTGGATGCACAAGCTAAAGATGATCAAAACGCATTATGGCATCAACTCAGGGGGAGCGTGCTTATTTGATTAGCCTTGGTGTTTTTAATTGCGTCTGTATTACATTGTTATTTTTTATTTGCATAATAGGTATAGGCTTAGTTAGCTTATGCATAGTTTTGACAATTATCAAAAAGGGGGAGAATGTAAGTGCACCAGTTCATCCTTATGTTTTAATAATTGTCAAAACACATGAAAATAGGATTGAACATATTTTGGCAACATTACAAATGACTTGACAACAAAGAACTATTTTCTAAAACTTGAAAAACTGACTTTTAGGTATTTTGTATCGATACATACATTGGTGTATCGATACAAATGTCCTGAAATTACTTCTATCTGATTTTGTGCATTTTGTATCGATACATACATAGTCTGTATCGATACAAAAGTGGTCTTTCAGAGACAGAACATCACCTGTGTATCGAAGCATGCTTGCATGTATCGATACACATCTGTATGTCCTCAAAATCCAGAAAGTTGATGATGTATCGAATCATGCTTGCATGCTTCGATACATATCAGTCAAGATTTTCAAGATTCTGATATTTGTATCGATACACACCCGTGTTTGTATCGATACAAAGGTCAAAAATTTCATTTTTAACGTTGGTCAAAGCATTTGTATCGATACAAATGCTCATTTGTATCGATACATGTTTGAAAAATTATGCCCAAATTTGCTCATTCTATTTTCACTTTAAATAGCAATGTGTGTGATCATTTGTTGGCAACACAACTGAGAAAAATCTAGTGAGAACCAGTGAGAAAGCAAGAGTGCTTTGAGAGAAACACTTTGGATACAATTTGGGTGAAAAATTGGGATCAAAGTGTATCCTTCACAAGATCATCATCTTCCATCAAGTTGCAACAATTGAAGATTGAGTATGGGATCAATCCAATAGAAGTTGTACGCTTGGTCGATAACGTTCGGTACGATTCGCGGTGAATCAGAATCGTGATCGGGTTGATTTGCGAAGGAGGTTTGGTTGCTCGCTAGGGATTCAAGATTGTTCGATATCTTGGAGGATCAATCGAGAAGAATTGAAGGACTCAGCTGGACGATTGTTGCAAGGAGTTGCACGGGTAAAATCGTTGGAATCAGAGGGTGAAGATTCGTTCGTCGATTGAGGTTTAGCATAGTTTTACTTTTGAGTCAATATAGGTGTATTGGATTCATTGTAAATTGTGCACTTGTGTTCAAACTGTTTTTAATCAATAATACTCTCAAATAACCCGTTTGGTTATTTGGGGGGAGACGTACTCGGACAAACGCGTGGACGACGCGAAATCCGGGGAACTCCCTAATCAACTCTTTTGTGTCGATTTGCTTTAAATTCCTACTTTACGCAATTCGCTTATATTTTGTGTCAATTGAAGTTTTGTGTTCGTAAGTATACACAAAGGTTCAATTGTTATTATCTTGATTGTGATTGAATTTGAATATCGAATCATATAACTTGCTTGGGACTGTTTTTGTTAATCGATTAATTTGGATATTTTGCATTAAGCGTTCCGATAATTTTTCTAGTTCGTTCAAGGCTATACTATCTTTCCTTTGGTCAAAAGGTGCAAAGTAGACTACTGATCCGGTGGTGCTTCCGCGCATTCGTTTTAATCAAATCATTTTTAAATTGACATTGGTTAACGAAGCCACTTATTCAACCCCCCTTCTAAGTGGTAGCCTAGTAGTCTAACACCTATGATGTCGCAAGTGTAGCCAAATGCACACCAAATGCATTATCCAACGCCTCATTTTGCCAATTCAAGCCAAGTACCTCCTCATATTTATGCTGTAAATGGTGAAACTCCTCCCATAGGAGGTTTGCCTATGATGTCCCAACTGCAGCCAAATGCACACCAAATGCTCTATGCAACGCCTAATGTTGCCAATTCAAGCCAAGTACATGCTCCTACTTTTGTTATAGATGGTCAAACTCCTCCTATTTTACAACAACCACCACAAGTTTGTATTTTATAATATGGTAATAGTAATGATATATCTGCTATTATTTTAATTGTATGGCAATATTATCAAATTATGAAAATGTCATCATTTTAGTACTTTTTTGGAATGCCGGCAACTAGTAATGGGTCATCTTGTCTTAATTTGCTCCAACAAGTCACGAACAAAGGAGGACAATCTAGTAAGTTTAAAACTTATTTTGTTAAATTTTAATAATTTATGTCAATAATAACTTTAGTTCATGAACAAAGGTGGTCATATTCTTATATTATAACTCGTTGATATTGTTTTATATTTTAGGCGGAAAGAATGTCCAGCCATAATTTTGCAAGACTAGGGGTCATCCACAAGAATACCCATTATGGTGAATCTGATATACTTATGATTTTGAGTGTCATTAGGGACATGACAAGAGATCCCAATGTGCCATATTAGTCTCGATTGCAACCATTTTCTATTTTTGTGTTCTGTATATGTAAGATAATTATACTTGAATGTGGTATGCTTTGTCTAGATGGTTAGGTGTGATCACTGTTTTGCCTCCTAATGTTTTAGACTCGTATGTGATGTTTGTTGGATTTGGTTCGACTGTGAAGCGGAGGAAAGGTTTCTCGGTTGTATGGCTTGCGTTCATTTGGGTTATGTGGAAAATTCGGATTAATTTGGTTTTTAATAATAACCCGGTTTTTGAGGCGGAGGTGGTTGATTATATCCAACGTTTGTCTTGGCAATGGTACATGAGCAAGATTGCGAAGGGGCCGTGCCTACTTTATGAGTGGATATGGAATCCGGGTGATTGTATGATCCGTTGATGTTGTTCCCGTCTCCCTATTTGTGCGTGTTTGGTGTTTGCCCTGCTTTGCGGTGGTGTCTTGCTGTTTATGGTGCTTTCGTTTTGGCCTCTGTTGCGGCTGTTTGTGCGCGTTCTGGTGTTGCTCCTTGCAGGCCCCTGGCTGCGTTTCTGTTACGTGCTGGGCTGCTGTGTTTTTCCTGGTTTTTGATGTTTTTCTGCTATGTGTTATTGCCTTTTGTTGGCTATTTTTTGTATTGACTATTGGTTCCTTATGCCTAATTTGTATAGCTTGTGCATCTTAGTGCCTTATTAATATATTAGCAGTTCAAAAAAAAAAAACACTTGAATGAAAGACAAACTAACAATAAATTGTTCTGCTAACCCTTGAATGACATCACATTTGCAACATTAATTTATTTTTAATTTCCTTTATAGTATGGTTAAAAATGTGTTTATAATTTTAATATATACCAAGAGCATACGACAACAATTTACACTTTTAAAGACAAAATAGTAATTTACCAAAAGAATACTATCAAAATATCTTGTGTAATATGGCAAATGGCAAAGTAAATAGTAATCAGCTGTGCCAACACGTCATCTTCCATACCAAGACATGATGACTACAAATTGAAAATTAAAAGAGAGAAAAAAGTTGCAAATGAAACCATTACTGTTCTACTAATTTGAAACCATTACCGTTCTACTAATTTGATTAGATACATGTTTATTATATATAGGTCTTACTTCCAAAATATCATAATAATTTCACAGCTCATTTGGTGGGGAGTTGTGCGTACCATAATGAGGTCTTAGTCTCAAATCACTAAAATGTGAAGACAAGCTTCTAAATTGAAGTTATTTTGATGAAGACAAATATGTGAAAATAAGATAAAAATGGATTATGGCTCAAGAGTTCAAGATTGAAGCAATCAATTTTATCTCATGAAGATCTTGAACAAGATATATTGTTATCATAGGTACAATATTCAATTCATTATTATAAGCTTTAGGTGCTCACAAATGAACCTATAAACCTTACTAAAGCTATCATAACAATTGTGCATAAAACACTTTCAAAAGTATTTTAACTTAGAATGCTCATAAATTATTTTAATAATTAATTATAAATAAATTTCTAAGTTAAATATAAAAGTCCATATGAAGCAAGCTTTTAAAAATATTAAAACTTGATTTTTAAGAAAAGCTGACAGCACTTTTTAAATCCGATATTCCGTTCAACAGATGTAAAAGGTCTGTTGATAAAACAGTGCAACGTTTGGAAAAATTTGAAAACAGAACTTTTTACATCGCTTCTTTGTAGAAACGGAGGTTAACAGGTCTGGGCTGATTTTAAAAAAGTCACACGCCTTTTCCTGAAACAACATCTTCTATCATTTGTTTCTTTTTGGATTTTTTATTATTATAATAACAATTGCATTGCTTCATGAACTATTCTAAAAAGTCTCTATATATTCATAATTTTTCTAAGATCAAATTACCTCTTGCACACAAATTTTCATAACAATTCTATTGCCAAAATTATCACAAATTCTTTGAAACTTTGTTCCATATTTTTCAAATCAAAGTTAAAGTTTCATGAGCACTTAGAGTCTTATACTTCTGAATTGTTGTATTGAAAGAGAAGACAAAGTCTAGAACTTTGTTTATCAAAAATCTATTGTACTCAAATTTGTATCCAAACTCTTGTTTTAAATTCAGATTATTGTGAACACCTTGCTATCCAGGATTGTTGGAAGCAAGAGAGTGAAAAAGAGAGGATTGTTCTCTTGTTTCACTTTGTAGGAGAATCACCTTGCTGTCCAGGATTGTTGGAAGCAAGAGAGTGAAAAAGAGAGGATTGTTCTCTTGTTTCACTTTGTAAAAGTCATAGTGAAATCCTTCAAGGAAGTGAAGGGACTGGACGTACCCTTTGGTTAGAAGGGGAACCAGTATAAATCTTTTGTGTTATTCTTCTCTTCCCTACACCTTTTATTTTTCTCCATATTGTTCATACATTCATCACAAACCTTCAAGAAAAATAAAATCACCACAACATCACTAAAAAAGTCTAAAAACCTAATTTACCCCCCTCTTAGGTTGCACACTAAACTTACAATTGGCATCAGAGCAAGTTATAGGTAACTTGTTCCTAAAAGATCCATAATGGCTTCCGCAAATCCTACTTTTAGAGATGGTGGTAGCAGTAACAAGCCCCCATTATTTAGTGGTGAATATTTTGATTTTTGGAAAATTCGTATGAAGGCACATTTAGAAGCACAAGGAGATGGTATATGGAAAGCTGTTGTAGAAGGTCCATTTGTTCCTATGAGTGTTGTTAATGGAGTAGGTACACCCAAAATTGAAAGTTCATGGGATGAAGATGATAAAAAAAAGTACTCAATGACAAAAAGGTCATCAATATACTTCATAGTGCGCTTAGCATGGATGAATTTTTCCGTATTTCAACATGTGAAACGGCAAAGGAAATATGGGATACATTGGTGGAAACTCATGAAGGAACCGCTGAAGTTAAAAGATCTAAATTGAACACTTTGAGTCAAGAATACGAATTATTCAGAATGCAGCCCGGAGAATCAATCCTCAACATGCAGAAAAGATTCGTGCATTTGGCAAATCATTTAAAATCACTTGGTAAGACTCTTACAAACGATGAACTTAATCATAAAGTACTTAGATCTTTAACCAGGGAATGGCAACCAAAAGTGACGGCAATATCTGAGAAGAAAAGTCTATCCAAAATGACTTCCGCAACGTTGTTCGGAAAACTTCAAGAATATGAGACAGAACTTGGAAGACTTGAAAAGCATGAGAATGAAGAAAAGAAATCCAAAGGTATTGCACTAAAAATTGATTCCATGAATGAAGATAATCCGTATAATGACGAGAACTTCATGCTTCTTGTAAAAAGGTTAGGAAATTTTTTTGTTAATAATGATAACTCTAACTTTGTGAAAAAGAAGAAATTTTTTAACAAAGAGGAAGCATCTACATCCACACAAAATGTCATTTGTTATGAATGTGGGAAACAAGGACACATAAAGACGGATTGTCCAAATCTTGCAAAGAAAAATAGTTTCAAAAGAAGATAGGAATCAAAGCTCAAAAGAGCCTATATTGCATGGGGTGATAATGAAATAAGTTCATCATCCGACTCGGAAAGTGAAGAATATGCAAATCTTGCATTAATAGCATCACATCATTCCGATGATGAATATGAAGAGGTTAGTAGTAAATCTTCTTCTTGTGATAATGACTGTCAAGGTGCTATAAATGAATTACTTAATGAATGTAAAATTCTATATAGAACGGTGTCAACACAAAAGAAACAAATTTTATCTCTTGAAGAAAAAGTTGACACTGTGGAAAAGAATTTTGAAACAAAGTTTTTTTAAAAAAGAAAAGAATTTTGAAGTTGAAAAACAAAACTTTCTTGAAAAAGAAAAACAGAATTTTACATGCAAAGAGTGTGATTCACTTTCCTTCCAAATTGTCCAATTGAAAAGAGTTCTTGAAAGGTATGAAAAAGGACAAGTTGGATTAGACAATATCTTTAGTCAACAAAGATATTCTAATGATAAAAGTGGACTTGGTTATTCAAAATTTGACAAACCAAGTACAAATAAAACTATCTTTGTTAAGGCAATTGATCAATCCACCAAAGAGAAAGTGAATAAAGCACAAAAAGTTCATTATCATCCTAAGAAGAGATTTCCTAAAAAGAAATCCTATGTTCCTAGATTTAGAAGTAATTTTGTTCCTACTTGTTTTTATTGTGGTATAAATGGTCATACACCTAATGCTTGCTATGTAAGAAACTTTAGTGTACCAAGTGGGCATTATGTGTGGGTAAAGAAAGGAACTAATTATGAAGGACCCAAAGCAATTTGGGTACCTAACAAAAGTTAATTTGTTTTGTAGATTTGCTTGAAGACCACAACAAATCTATGATATCTTGATAGTGGTTGTTCCAAGCATATGATGGGAGATATAAGCAAATTTTCAAATATAGTGCTTAAAGCCAAGGGTTATGTCACTTATGGAGACAACAACAAAGGAAAAATTCTTGGCATAGGCAAAGTTGGTGCACCACCTTTCACATCCATTGAAGATGTTCTTTATGTTGAAGGATTAAAGTACAATCTTCTAAGTATAAGCCAACTTTGTGACAAAGGCTTCAAAATCAAATTCACCAAGGATGAATGCTTGATTGAAGATGAGACCAATCATGAGGTAAAACTCATAGGTAAAAGAATTAATAATATTTTCATGATTTCCTTAGATGATTCATCTTTAAAAGTAAAATGTCTTATGGCAAACAACAATGATTCATGGCTTTGGCATAAAAGGGCAGCCCATATTCATATGGAACATTTAATTAAATTAGCCAAACATGATCTAGTCATTGGTTTACCAAAGATAAAGTTTGTCAAAGATAAATTATGTGATGCTTGTCAAAAGGGAAAACAAACCAAATCAACTTTCAAGCCAAAGAATGTGGTATCAACAACAAGGCCACTTCAATTGTTACATATGGATTTATTTGGTCCATCAAGAACAAGAAGTTTCGGAGGTAATGTATATGCCTTAGTTATTGTTGATGATTTTTCTAGATATTCTTGGACTTTGTTTCTTGTGCAGAAAAGTCATGCTTTCAAAGCATTTAAGAAGTTTGCAAAGCAAATTCAAAATGAAAAATCACTAAAGATAGTATCAATTAGAAGTGACCATGGTGGAGAATTTCAAAATGCACTCTTTGAAGAGTTTTGTGAAGAGAATGGAATCTTTCACAATTTTTCCGCACCAAGGACTCCACAACAAAATGGAGTGGTTGAAAGAAAGAATCGATCCTTAATAGAACTTGCAAGAACAATGCTTAGTGACTCAAATCTACCAAAGTATTTTTGGGTGGATGCGGTTAGTACGGCATGTTATGTAAGTAACCGGGTTATTATAAGACCAATCTTGAAAAAGACTCCATATGAACTCTTGAAGGGAAGAAAGCCAAACATTTCTCACTTTCATATTTTTGGATGTAAGTGTTTTGTCCTCAACAATGACAAAGACAATCTCGGTAAGTTTGATGAGAAATCCGACGAAGGTATATTTCTAGGCTATTCTCTTTCAAGTAAAGCTTATAGAATTTATAATAAAAGAACTTTAACTATTGAAGAATCTATGCATGTTTCCTTTGATGAATCTAACACCTCTAAGGAGGATATAGTTGTTTGTGATGATGATGATGATGATGATATTTTAGAAATGCCTTTGGAAGAAGTTGCCAAAGATATCAATGAGAATCAACTAGAACACCAACAAGAAGTTTCACAACAAGAGACGAATCAAAGTGATCTTCCTAAAGAATGGAGAATTCATCGTGATCATCCAATTGACAAAGTGATTGGTGACATAAATAAGGAAGTATCTACTAGACTTAATCTTAAAGATACATGTTTAAATATGGCATTTGTCTCTCAAATTGAACCTTCTAAAGTTAATGACGCATTAAATGATGATCAATGGATTTTAGCCATGCAAGAAGAGTTAAATCAATTTGAAAGAAATCAAGGTTGGGAATTAGTACCATGTCCTAAAGATAAGCATATCATTGGCACTAAATGAGTCTTTAAAAATAAATTAGATGAAAATGGTATAATAGTAAGAAATAAGGCAAGATTAGTTGCACAAGGATATAATCAAGAAGAAGGCATAGATTTTGATGAAACTTTTGCACCGGTAACAAGATTAGAATCAATTAGATTATTATTAGCATATGCATGTTCTTTAAATTTTCAATTATATCAAATGGATGTCAAAAGTGCATTTTTAAATGGATATATACATGAAGAAGTATATGTTAAACAACCTCCAGGTTTTGAAGATTTTAAAAACCCTTCTCATGTATATAAACTAAAGAAAGCACTTAGAGCATGGTATGATAGATTAAGTAATTTTCTTTGTGAAAAAGCTTTGAAAAAGGAAAAGTAGACACTACTTTATTTATCAAAAGAATTAATATTCATACTTTACTTGTGCAAATTTATGTTGATGATATAATATTTGGTGCTACTAATGAATCTTTATGCAAGGAATTTTCTGAAATGATGCAAGGAGAATTCGAAATGTCTATGATGGGAAAATTAAATTTCTTCCTTGGTCTACAAATAAGGCAAACAAAGAATGGAATTTTCATCAATCAATCAAAATATTGCAAAGAACTCCTCAAAAAATTTGACATGGAGAATTGCAAAGAAATAACAACACCAATGAGTTCTAGCACTTATGTGGATCAAGATGAATCCGGTAAACCGATAGATATAACAAAATATCGAGGTATGATTAGTTCATTATTATATTTGACGGCAAGCCGTCCTGACATAATGTTTAGCGTTTATCTTTGTGCACGATTTCAAGCAAATCCAAAAGAATCTCATCTCTCTTCCGTAAAAAGGATCATGAAGTATCTCAAAGGAACAACAAATGTTGGACTTTGGTATCCTAAAGGTAGTACATGTAATTTGGTTGGTTATTCTGACTCAGATTATGCAGGTTGTAAGATGGTTAGAAAAAGTACAAGGGGTACTTGCCACATCCTAGGCAATTCTCTAGTTTCATGGTCTTGCAAACAACAAGCATGTGTAGCCTTAAGTACTGCAGAAGCAGAATATATTGCTGCTGGTAGTTATTGTGCACAAATAACAACACCAATGAGTTCTAGCACTTATGTGGATCAAGATGAATCCGGTAAACCGATAGATATAACAAAATATCGAGGTATGATTAGTTCATTATTATATTTGACGGCAAGCCGTCCTGACATAATGTTTAGCGTTTATCTTTGTGCACGATTTCAAGCAAATCCAAAAGAATCTCATCTCTCTTCCGTAAAAAGGATCATGAAGTATCTCAAAGGAACAACAAATGTTGGACTTTGGTATCCTAAAGGTAGTACATGTAATTTGGTTGGTTATTCTGACTCAGATTATGCAGGTTGTAAGATGGTTAGAAAAAGTACAAGGGGTACTTGCCACATCCTAGGCAATTCTCTAGTTTCATGGTCTTGCAAACAACAAGCATGTGTAGCCTTAAGTACTGCAGAAGCAGAATATATTGCTGCTGGTAGTTATTGTGCACAAATACTATGGTTAAAACAACAACTTTGTGACTATGGTGTGAACCTTGGATGCATTCCATTAAAATGTGATAACACAAGCGCTATCAACATAACCAAAAATCCAGTTATGCATTCAAGAACTAAACATATAGACATACGGCATCATTTTCTACGAGATCATGTTCTTAAAGGAGATGTCGAAGTTTCATTTGTGGATACTCATAATCAATTGGCAGACATTTTTACAAAGCCACTTGCTAAATAACCTTTCTTCAAAATCAGAAGAGAACTTGGGATTTTGGATGAAATCGATATATAAATATCAGAGGTACATATTACTTGTTTTGTTATTATATTAAATAATTTATTTTTAGATTTTCTTCTACCTTCACCCATCTTTCCCTTCTTTTTGATAATGTCAAAAGGGGGAGAATGATGTATATATGTATGTGTGTTTTCCTTGTCTCCTTGATATTCAGGTACATAATGAAATTTCAAATAAACACAATTCATGGATTAAGGGGGAGACATTCATCCTAGGGGGAGTATTCTAGAAAACTCATAAACATCTAGTATGCATTTGTCATCATCAAAAAATGGGAGAATGTGAAGACAATCTTCTAAATTGAAGTTATTTTGATGAAGACAAATATGTGAAAATAAGATAAAGATGGATTATGGCTCAAGAGTTCAAGATTGAAGCAATCAATTTTAGCTCATGAAGATCTTGATCAAGATATATTTTTATTATAGGTACAATATTCAATTCATTATTATAAACTTTAGGTGCTCACAAATGAACATATAAACCTTACTAAAACTATCATAACAATTGTGCATAAAACACTTTCAAAAGTATTTTAACTTAGAATGCTCATAAATTATTTTAATAATTAATTATAAATAAATTTCTAAGTTAAATACAAAAGTCTATACGAAGCAAGCTTTTAAAAATATTAAAACTTGATTTTTAAGAAAAGCTGACAGCACTTTTTAAATCCGATATTCCGTTCAACCGATGTAAAAGGTCTGTTGATGAAACAGTGCAGCGTTTGGAAAAATTTGAAAACAAAACTTTTTACATCGCTTCTTTATAGGAACGGAGGTTAAAAGATCTGGGCAGATTTTTAAAAAGTCACAGCCTTTTCCTGAAACAACATCTTCTATCATTTGTTTCTTTTTGGATTTTTTATTATTATAATAACAATTGCATTGCTTCATGAACTATTCTAAAAAGTCTCTATATATTCATAATTTTTCTAAGATCAAATTACCTCTTTCACACAAATTTTCATAACAATTCTATTGCTAAAATTATCACAAATTCTTTGAAACTTTGTTCCATATTTTTCATATCAAAGTTAAAGTTTCATGAGCACTTAGAGTCTTATACTTCTGAATTGTTATATTGAAAGATAAGACAAAGTCTAGAACTTTGTTTATCAAAAATCTCTTGTACTCAAATTTGTATCCAAACTCTTGTATTAAATTCAGATTATTGTGAACACCTTGCTATCCAGAATTGTTGGAAGCAAGAGAGTGAAAAAGAGAGGATTGTTCTCTTGTTTCACTTTGTAAAAGTCATAGTGAAATCCTTCAAGGAAGTGAAGGGACTGGACGTACCCTTATGTTAGAAGGGGAACCAGTATAAATCTTTTGTGTTATTCTTCTCTTCCCTACACCTTTTATTTTTCTCCATATTGTTCATACATTCATCACAAACCTTCAAGAAAAATAAAATTACCACAACATCACTAAAAAAGTCTAAAAACCTAATTCAACCCCCCCCCCCCCCCCCCCCCCCCCTCAGGTTGCACACTAAACTTACAGATCACTCAACAAGCAAATTTTGTTTTACATTTATGAAGTAAAATTATTTTTTTCATTTAATTTAGTTGCTAGAATAAGTGATTAATGTTCGAACTTCGATCTTTACAAATATTATGTGATGTCTCTACCAACTGATCTTTATTAATTTATTAAAGTTTAATAAAAAAAATCATTTATACTTGTATTGTAATATAAAGAGACTCGAATAAAATTAAACACCGGATAAATTTTGGCCGGATGTTTATTTTTTTGTTTAAATTTGCTCTTAAAAATAAAGTTTTTTCTAACTTCAATTTAACATTGTACAACATGAATATTGAATCTTTATTATTAAAAAATGAATATTGAATCTAAAATTTAGTTAAATTTTGCTTCTATAGATATTTTGAAATAAAAACAAGCAAAATTAAATTAGAGTTAAACATGACTCTTAAGATATCTAGTGTTGTAAAATTGCCATTATGATTCTTGTTCGATTCTTCAAGTTACATTTTGTATAAATTAAATGGCTTTTATATTTTGTATAAATTAAATGGCTTTTATATTTAATTTTTTTAAACAAGCTTTTATATAGTAAGATTACAGTTATAAGCTTTCTTTTTTTCTTTTTTTTTTGAAGTCACAATTATAAGCTTTCTGTTTAAAGGTTGGAGAATCTATTAGTACTAAACTTAGGTTAAATAATTTTATTGTTTTTTAAAAAATTATTATAATTTGAGTAAAAAAAACTTTATTATAATTCAAATTAGTACTAAATTACTGATTTTGATTGGAGATTTCAAATTTTATCAATTCAACCATTCAATATCACCTAATTGGACTGACAAAGGAATGACAATGACAATTTTGATGATCCGACTGCGAATGTATAGACTGATTGTAAAAAATGTCTCTTTGAAGTAGGGATTTCAACGGGGCGGGGATTGACCGAAGGACACTTTACCACTCCTTGCCCCACCGTCTAAAGTGTTCATCATCCTTGTCTTCATTCCCCGCTACGGGAAATATTCTTCCTCCATCCACATCCTCATCCCCGCGAATCTCCACAATTTCTGCGGAGGTCCATCAACCTTAAAAAAATATTAAATTTCTATTATTTTCAATCAAATTATTTTCGAGGAAGAATTCTCCGCGGGGCGGGGGGTAAAATATTGTCCCCATCCCCAAACCTCTTTCGGGGGGACTTTCTCCTCGATCCCCACGGGAAAAAATTCTTCGTCTTCGGATCTTCGGATTTCCGAACGGGGAAATTCCCACGGGGATCCCCATTTACAAATGAAATTGACATTCTGTTAAAGTAAAAAAGCAAGTATTTATGCGTATATCGTATCCACAGGGACTAGTCTGAAATTAAAAACCATTCAACAATTATCATCATTTTAAGGTAGGATTTTTAGATTTATTTGTTACGACAACTTGTAAACATAAAAGTGCGATAAAAAGGATGATTAAAGTTCAGAGAGATTAAATTGCTGGGATTAAACTTCACTCATTCATTCATATGTATTTCTCTTAATCAGTCATATATATTTTAGCTATCAATCAATATTATCATGTATCGCTCACATACGTTTCCGTGTCCAGATAACGCTGAGAGTCACGTTATACCTATTAACCCTCGATGTCTCGAGTGATTAATCAATATAACGGCTATATTGTATTGCTTAAACTCCGATGTCTCGGACAATTTAACCAACACAATAGCATTAAGTTTCGATACAAAAAGTGAATATCAATTCTAAATCTATGTTTAGAATTTAGGGTTTAACAAGTGATTATCTTTTTTCTTTGATTCAAACATTATATGTCTATAACTATTCAAATCCTAAAATAAAACATGAAAATCAAGGATAACACTAATATTGATTAATACTCTAAAACATATATAAACATAATCAAGAATTATACATACTCATGAAAGAGTTACATCTAATCCCAACAAAAGAAAGTTTAGCTACAGATAGCCATGATGAGCTTACAATGATGAAGAGAGAAGAAATAAGTGATCATCAACACTTGATATCTCAAGTTGTGTGAATCCACCTTCCAAATCTCTTGGAAAACCTTGCTCTGAAGTTTCTCTTTGTTCTCTGTAATAAAAAAAGTGATAGATCTCTGTTTTTCTGCATCTGAAATCTATTTATACTAGAACATAAATTACACTCTCGCTTAGCGAGGGAGGTCATGAGAATGAAGTTTGACTACAACCACTAATTTTGACTGAAGATTTCAAATTTTATCAATCCGACCGTTCACTATCACCTAATTGGACAGATAAATGAATGACCGATAAGAATTTTGATGATGATACTATTAGTATTAATGTATGGACTGGTGCACTAACTATCTCTTTGAAGACCTTGTTTTTTATTAAAGGGTCATAAAGTTTGACCAAAACTGTTGATTTTGACTGAAGATTTTAAATTTTATCAATTTGACCGTTCAATATTATCACCTAATTGGACTGGCAAATGAATGAGAATGACAAACATCCTTAATTAATTTTTGAATTGATTCTAATCATTTTGTGATCTAACAAGTGTTTTTGAGTGTTTTAATACAAGACAGATGAAATTGATTAAAATCATCCTATTTCACCAGCGCCGTCCGATCTGGAACGGATGGACATGATGAATTTTACTTGATTTTGATGATATGTAATTATAGCTGTCTGATTGATGATCAACGGCTCAGATTAGCTACAACGTGAAATTGTTGTAAATAACTACTGCACGGAATCTAGATCCGTCATGAAGTTTGCCTAAAACTATTGCTTTTGACTGGAGATTTTAAATTTTATAAATTCGACTGTTCAATATCACCTAATTGGACTAGCAAACAAATGAGAAAAGAATTTTTATAATTAGACTCCGAATGCATAAACCTATTGTAAGCAGACCAATAATTTTACTCATATATTAATATGCTACCTATTTTTTTTATAATTATATGTTAATACGCATGCCTTTTTTTTATTATAATTTCTATTGGAATCTATATTTCTATTCAATATTAACACACAAGTCTATTTTTTAATTATGTATTGACTAATTTTAATTAAGATTCTAATAAATCCTACGGTTAAGAAATAAATTGACTAAATAAAATGCACATATTATGGTAGCTTTCAAGCATGATTTAATTGCTCAAACAAAGAAGAAGCAGTATTAATAAGAATATGGGTGAACGTGGAGCATAGTGGCTAAATCCATTACAATGCCACATTTTTAATTTTCGTTTCGGTAACCGCTATACAACTTATTAGATATAAATTAACTTTTAATTAGCACAAGAAAAAAAAAAGAAAACAAACACTAACTCAGCTTAATTATATTCCGTCATAAAAAAAAAACTCAGCTTAATTATTGTTCATCACAAAACAAAGAGGAGATGGATAGACTTACAAAATTAAAATCAGAAGACATGGAAAGAAGCAACAAAGTTAGGATGATCAACAATAGAGAAGAAGCGGATGGAAACAAGAAAAAGATGGTTAAGAGGTAATTTTCTATGTTTGTAATTTCTGTTAGCTAATTAAATCAAGAGACTAATAGAAGAATTGAGAAGCAATTAACTTCAAATATGCTTGGTCACTAAAAATATTTAGATGAAGAGTCACCTCCTCACCGTTTGCTTCCTTGCATAGCCTAGTAGATAATAAATAAGTAGCTTAATAATTAAATGTTGTAAATCATATTTTCTTTATTTTTTTTTGACAACATCAAATTTTCTTTAATTATTTACTCTTAAAGCCACAGCACCGACAAATGTTTAAAATATATTTAAGATCGTTTAAGTTAAATTATTCAATTTATTCAGTTTTGACATACTAATTTTTTATTAATTTTTTTTTGAAGTACAAAAAATGCAATCAAACATGCAGCTGAAGAAGGGTGTTCAACTTTGGATTTAGCTACAAGTAAAAAGTTATCAAAATTCAACTTTTGTGGGGATATTTTTGCTAAGACATCGGTTGTAGAAACAAATCTCGTCTCGGACGAAAGAGACAATTATGTCAATAATCAGCCAATAAATCCAGCTGAGTTCGAAGACAATGACTATTTACCAAAGGTAATCAGTCACTACTTTTGATCATTTAATTTTGTGCTATGTAATTTATATTAATATTGACATGTAATTTATGTGTATTTTGGACAGTATCATCCTCTTTCAGGCAGTTCATGGCCATATGTGTCTTTGAATGATAGAGACGTTGCACTGACATCATACATATTTATGTGTGATGATCAAAATCAGTATGGGTATATGTTTATATCTATAACTTAAGTTGCATTTATATATTTATTTTCATAATCAACATATGTTCAAATTAAATTTCTTATACACAGGGATGAAATTCTTGTAAAAACTAAATTTCGGACCGTGGGCACTAGAAGAAATTTGAAAACTCTAATGCCTACCTGTTTTGTTGATGCGGAGGTTAGCCATAACGTACATAATTTTATTTTATTTTTACAACATTTATACTTAGTTATACTTTATTAGACCCTTTATAATTGATTTTTGGTCATTTTGATAGGTCATAAATATTTTATGTTGTAAGTTAACGTATGAAAGAAACATTGTTTCAAAATCAATTTCAAATTGGTATTTACCAACCACGTTCGCAGTACATATTGTTCATCTTTTCCTTTGTTAACATTAGATAATTGAAAAGTCTTGTATTTTAATAGCATGAATATTTTTTTTTTTATTTCACATGAAAGAAACACACGTTGACAATGCCAAATTCTCATGAGAAGGTGAGGTAATTTTATCAAAAGGATTTTATGGCGAAAATTGACCGCACCAACAAGGTGAGATTTATGACATATATTCAATACAATTTCATATTATGCATGCTTTTTTTTTAACAATTATATTATGCATGCTATACCATTTTGAAGTAGTTAGTTACACAAATACACTAGTATGACAAAAAAAATTCTATAAAATTTGCAGATTTTCATTCCTATGAATGATCAAAATTTGCATTGGTATCTCATGATTGTTGACATGGTTGATCATCACATATGTCTGTTGGATTCGCTACCTTGTGAGGATAGAAACTGGTCGAGACAAAAAGATGTCTTGAAAGTGGTATTTATTATTCATACCATTTTTTTAAAATTTTTTTTATCTCTTTTAACGGATACTAAAACTACAATATTGTACAGGCGATATATTTGGAGGAGTTGTTGATGAATAATTCGTTTTATAAGCGTGCCATCAAACTTGGCAGGCTTAAGCCAGTTATCCATAATTATCCAATTGTGGAACCTATAGGGCTCCCAAGCCAGAATTGCGGATCGTAATTTTCTTTCGTTTATTTACTTATCTTTCATTATGGTGTGAATAAATCTACTACTATTTTTCTAATTTTTGTTTTATCTTTTATTTATAGTAACGATTGCAGAGTCTTTGTTGCATCTTGGATACAAGAGTATGGCTTGGATAACGACTATAACTTCATACAAGTGAGCACTTAATGTTTTTTTAATGTCTACTAAACAAACTTATGTAACACCCAAACCTGTATTTAATAAAATACCATTTAAAAATGCGCAACGGAAATAAAGTTTGATTCATGAAAGACTTGGTTCGAGTATTACATCGTACACATAAAGGTTTACCAATAACTTAATTAGTAAAACAATTATTGTACAAATAAGTTTCTAAAAAAAAATACATTATAAAATACATTGGAAATAAGAAACAAGACTCTAAATATACATTATAGAAATAATCTCATCCCCGTGTCACATCAGAGCGGAGCTTCACCGACGACTCGGACATCATTAACATATAACCTGAGGATCTGGAACCCAAATCCAGCACATACACAAAACAGAGGGTTAGATAATATAACCATAAAAGAAACTAAGTACAAGAACACTCTTAATACTTAGGACATATCACGGTCATGTCTAACAACTCATTCCATAAACAAATATCAATCTCATATTATTCATATTTCATATAAAGTACAATGCATCATAATAATATCACATTCTCAATCAATTGACAAGTACACGCATCATCATCAATTATCAATCAATATTACACATCTCATAATACGCTCAATCATAAGTATCACATTATTAACCATTCACAATCATAATGTAAAACAATGACAATTACCAAATACCAATTTGAGTGCACAATTACCCTAATGCAAACTAATGTCACAAATCTCATTCATGTCACCCTAGACATAACTAAATGCATGTGGTACCCTCCACTCATTTTAGGATAGTATTATATCCATCCGCATCATGTTCAGTTTTAAGTCATGAGGGACACCGCATCATGTTCAGTTTTAACTCATGAGGGACATTACACATGAATGCATGAATGTACATATACAAATTATGATGATACTCTTACACATCTACTCATGAATACTAGGATATCTCAACCTAATATTCCTTCTCAAGTTCTCATCAAACTTCTCAACACATCATCATCATAGTTATACGTACAAGCACACATATTACATAATAACTAATCATGTTATCATAACAAAATTACATCTCATCATGCCTAATCATCATACTTAAATCACATAAGTAACATCATAACTTAATTCATCATTCAAGACCCAATTTATAGTCATTTATATCATCATATAATCACAAGATCATCAATCAATCATGATACAAGCATACATCTCGTTAAAATGAACAAACATTAATGTTCTGCCCAGTAGACCTAGTCGGGCGAGCCTGGGCGAGTCTGGGCGAGCTAGAGACCTAGCCGGGCGAGCCTGGGCGAGTCTGGGCGAGCTAAAGTCAGAAAGTCTGCCTTTTTCGGGCGAGTCTGGGCGAGCAGACCTCGCCGGGCCAGCCAAATACCTCGCCGGGCGAGCCCTGTAAAGACAGTACACTCTATTTTCGGGTTTGGATGAAATCCACTCGAAAAACTAACATTCAAGGCTTAGAAATGCATAAAGTTACCAACTTTAAGCTTATATAATCATACTAAACATAGAAGTACAACTCCTAACATCGTCAAACATCATTTCATATCAAAAGTAATGATTTTCATGTATTAACTCATAAAACCCATTTATCTCATAATCAATCAAAATCAAAGTTCAAGTAATCAACTTTATCATGGATTTTACACAACAATCATAAGTAGAAGCATATTATAGATGAATCATTATCAAACTTCAATTATAAACACATTCCCAAAAACCCATTTCTCACCAAAACCCAAAAAGAGTGAAGAGAGTTTGAGTGTGGAGTCATAGACAAACTCCCCTCTCTTTGATCACTCAAAATTATATTATCTAAGTCTCTTATCTTGGATTAGTTGGATTCTCTAGTCCTCCTTTCACCTCTTGATTCTAACTTGGCTTTTCTTCTCTTTCTCTCTTCACCTTTAAGCTTCTTTCTCTTCTTTCTTTCTCAAACCATTTTTCTCTTCTTTTCTCTTTTATCTCTCTACCTCTCTTTCTCTACTATTTTTATGACAAACAACAACAACACACCTCTCATAAAAATCATCCCTTTATATAACCCCTTTCTTAGGTTTATGTCAAATTCCCACTCTACCCTTCTTTTCTCTACAATTCCCACTCACAATTCTACCCTCACTTTAACCACTCACTTCTACATTTATTTACACAATCGCCACTAATTCCTCTCCAAGACACTCTATCTTTTAAGATAATAACCAAAATGCCACTCTTATCTCTACACAATCCACTAACTCACACTAGATTACTATATTACCCTTAATTCTACCACAAACTCTTATTCATTCTAATTAAGCCTAATACTCATAAAAGCCCATTATTAACAAACATAAATGTAACAACTAATTAATACATATAAAACATACCAATTATCATACACAATTAATTAAATAACATAAATTAATCAAATATAATAAAATATAAGATTTAGGGTGTTACAACTTATAAATCACAAAAATATTGAGAAATATGTTAAAATAATTTTATTTTTATGTGTCCACACAGGTATGCCAAGATGCAAGGATCAAGCTTGCGCTTAATGTGGTTTATAGTAGTTACAATGAACTTATGGATGAAGTTGAGGAAAAGGCACGCGATCATTGGAAAAATATGAAGAAAATTGCTTAGCATCTATTTTGATTTTGTAACTTTACTTTGCATTTGTTTAGCTTTATGCTTCCTTTTTTAATCTTGACAATTGTTTAGCATCTATATTGTGCACACCTTGTGCTAATTTAGATTGCTAATTTACCATTCTACCTACTAGACAATTTATTTGGATGGTTTAATTTGAAAGTATTTATAATTGAACTTATTTGTTGGGTTCTTTTGGTGTAATTTTTTTTTATAATGCTCTTGGTGTAATTTCTACGTATAAGTATATCAATTGATTAATTATTTAATTAATTATAGTTGTTCTTTTGTTTTTTGACAAATAGTTGTTCTTTTGTTAAACATTACTGCCTAATCTAATTTGGTTTTTGATGTTTTGCCATATGGTATTATGGTATAAAAGTGTTGTGTGGCGAAAATAAGTGTCATTATACATGTTTACAATGAATGACTCAATGACAGAATATTATAGAGATTTGTATTCTTCAATATTTTTAGTTTTTTAATAAAGCTTTTTTATTTTTGCTCAAAAAACAAATAAAGCCTTTTTTTAAAAAATTTATAACCTTGAATTTGTGTATTAATAATCCACATTAATCAACAAATTATAGATAAAATTGTTAATTTGGAATTAATGTATATTCTTTAATTTTCTTATCGAAATTTTACACTTAATGTAATTTAATCACATTACCTTACCAAAAATAATCACATTATTACTTATTTTTAAGAATATTGGATATAGTTTGATTGGATTTTTTGCTATAACTATCTATATTGCTTAAAAAAATCTACAATTTTTTGAAAAAGTATATATATTTTTGTTTTTCCACCTAATTTGGATTTGGATATATAAAAAAAAGAAGAATCAAGTATGGTTGTTTTGATGATAGATTGGTCTGTTGACTTTTGACTAACGTTGACTTGTTGTTCATTTATGCACTAGGAACCTATTTTTCACAGTTTTTCGCATAGATTCCGATTCCGGAATTAGTTTTCTGAAATTATGCTTGGATAATGTTGTTGTGTATAATATGATAATACATTAGTATTTTGAAAATAACCTTGTATGATTAATAAAATGAGATGTATGTTTATATCATGTTTGGATTATGATCTTATGATTATGTAATGATATCTGTAATAAGAGTTCGTAAATGATGACTTGAGTTATGATATCATGTATGTTGATTAAAGGGTTAATAGGTCTTTACCCCCTGCTAAGTGGACGTGTTTTGCGTTACCCCCTGCTAAATTTTTTTTGGAGATTGCCCCCTTGCAAAGTTTTTTTTTTTGGTTTCCCCCCTTTTTCTCTCTTGGATGCAAGAAATTTTAACTTTTTAAATCGGTTGAACAAAATAACCGATTTAAAAAACATAACTTTTTAAATCGGTTGAACAAAATCACCGATGTAAAAAGTGCACTCAAGGAGGGAAACCAACAAAAAAAACTTTGCAAGGGGGCAATCTTCAAGAAATTTTTAGCAGGGGGGTAACGCAAAACACGCTCACTTAGCAGGGGGATAAAGACCTATTAACCCTTGATTAAATGATGATTATTATGATGATTGATGATAATACTTTTGTACATGTGTGATAACTTGAGGAGATTAATTAATGTGATTTAATTAATGGAGAAGATGTACTTGTAATAGGGTAATGAGGTACATAGATAGTGATATCCTTTTAGGATGAGATGATTAGACCATATGTTTGGTAACTTTACATTCATGCATCCATATATGTATGATGAGCAGATACTTTAGTAAGGTGACTAAAGTATGACATATATTTTAGCAACATGGTTTAAATATAATTGGAATAAGTTTTTCAATAAATCTTGATATGGTACCACATGCATTAGCAAAATACTAGAGAGCATTTCATGAATATGGCATTAGTTTGTATTAGGAGATCATAAAGGTGAACATTTATGTGAACTACTTGGTAATTAACATTATTGTTGTGCATTAATTACTTTATAATTGTGTATGATTTGATTATGTTAAAAGGTGATTCACATGTTATACTTGATAATTGATGAATGATTTATGTGTTATGATGTATCTTAATGTGTAATCTTGCATCTAATGGTGCAAATGTTAGTAGCTTTTATTTTATTATTATTCAAATGTATAGTATTCGTTATGCTTAAATTTATTTTGGAATTCCTTACTAACTATATGTTTTATGTACTTGATGGACCTTTGGGGGTCCAAGTTTTCACTTTATGTTTATGTTCAAGTTGTCGGTGAAGCTCCGCTCTGATTATGACACGAAAAGGGTGTTTGTATTTATGTGTATCGAGTCTTTCATTATGTCTTTTATTTAAAAGGATTTTGTTGTACGAACAATGAATACTATTTTATTACCTTAGTATTATTTATTGAAAAGGGATGTAATACCTCAAACTAATATTTTATATCTTAATTTTGTGTTTCAAGAACTTATGAATCCGTCCGTTCAATATCAACTAATTGTACTGACAAACAAATGAGAATGAGAATTTTGATGCTCAGACTGTAAATGTATGGACCAACTATAATAACTGTCTCTTGAGGACCCAATTTTTATGAAAGAGTTATGAAGTTTGACTAAAACTGCTGATTTTGACCGGAGATTTCAAATTTTATCAATTCGACCGTTCAATATCATCTAAGTGGACCAAAAAACAAATGAGAATAACAATTTTGTTGATCGAACTGTGAATGTATAGATCAATTGTAGTATTAGTCTCTTCGACGACCCAATCTTTATGAAAGGATCGTGAAGTTTGACTAAAACTACTTATTTTGACTTGAGATTTCAAATTTTATCAACCCAATCATACAATATCATCTTTATAGACCTATTGTAAGCAGATCAATAGTTTTACTCATATATTAATATGCATTTCTATTTTTAATTTTATTTTTTTGTGCAGATATATTTTTACTCATATATAATACACATACCTTTTTATTTTTTTTCTTTTTTAAATATCTACCGGAATCTATATTTGTATACATTATTAATACACATGTCTATTTTGAACGAAAAAACATTTTGCGGGATTAAATATTTATATTTCTATTAATACACAAGCCTATTTTTCTTTTAATAATTTTTTTAAAAAAACTAATATTTCTATTTATATATTAATATAAGTGTCTATTTTTATTACTGAACAAAATTCGCACCATATAATATTCATGCTATAATATAAATTTTTTTATTTTTATAACTGAACTAAATTCGCACTGTATAATGTTCATGCTATAATTTAAAAGTCTATTTTTATAACCGAACTAAATTCGCACTATATAATATTCATATTATAATTTAAAAATGTCAATTTTTATAACCGAACTAATTTCACTCAATATAATATACATGTTATAATTTAAAAATGTATATTTTTATAACCGAACAAATTTCACACTACATAATATTCATGCTATATAATTTAAAAATTGCGGCAACGTATGCTAGTTTAATAGTAGTAAAACATTTGGAACGTGCCTATTATATAGCAATAAATAATCCCTCAATTTTTTAATTATGTACGGTCCCTTTTTTTTTGAATGAATTGGAGAGCAAGGTATCATGGTAGCGCATAGACATCCCAACTAGGTTGGCACCCCCATGAACAACCACTCCTCTACCTCCTCGCCAAGCGTATTATTAATAAATAAAAAAGAAAAAGAAAAGAGAAAGGTGGGGGGACATCAACTAAAACCCACCAAAAACAATATTAACGAAAACGATAATTCGGCAAACTTAATCTATCTCTAGAGAAGCTATCTCTAGAGCAACTAGGTAATTGATCCCACCAAACAACCCCATCAACAAAGAAACCCGCGTTTGCTAGTCTATCAGCACAAGTATTACCCTCCCTATAAATATTCATGAATACAATTATATATTATGCATGCATTTTGAACTAGTTAGTTACACAAGTATGATAAAAAAAAATTATGAATTTTGTAGATTTTCATTCCTATGAATGATCAAAATTTGCATTGGTATCTCATGATTGTTGACATGGTTGATCATCAAATATATTTGTTAGATTCGATACCATGTGAAGACAGAAAGTGGTCAAGACGAAGAGATGTCTTGAAAGTAGTATGTATTATTCATACCATTTTTTTAGCATTTTTTTTTATCTCTTTTAACAGACACTAAAACTACCAATATTTCACAGGCGATATTTTTGACGGAGATGTTGATGCATAATTCTTTTTATGACCGTGTACTCCAACTTGATAGACTTAAGCCGATCATCCATAATTATCCAATTGTGGAACCTAGAGGGCTCCCAGACCAGAAATGTGGATCGTAATTTTCTTTCGTTTATTTACTTATCTTTCTTTATGGTGTGAATAAATCTACTACTATTATTCTAATTTTTGTTTTATTTTTTATTTATAGTAACAATTCCGGAGTCTTTGTTGCTACTTGGATGCAAGAGTTTGGCACGTTTGATGACTATACCTTCATACAAGTGAGCACTTTGTGGTTTTTTTTTAATGTCTACTCCAAACAAACTTATAAATCACAAAAATATTGAGAAATATGTTAAAATAATTTTATTTTAATCTTATATTTTTATGTGTGCACACAGGTATACCGAGATGCAAGGATCAAGCTTGCGCTTAATGTGGTTTATAGTAGTTACAATGTGTTGAATTTGTAATTCAAGCTCTGCAGCTTCTGAAGCAAACAGCCTCTGAAGCAAACAGCTTCTAAAGCAAACAGCCTCTGAAGCAAACAGCTTCTGATGGTCACTAGACTCTCAACACAGATTCTGACCTTCATAGCTTCTGAAGGGCACAGGTTCTGAAGGAACAGGTTCTGAAGCAACAGCTTCTGAACAAGCATAGCTTCTGCTACCTTCACAGGTTCTGAACCTCTGGTTCAGTTATATTTTCTGTTTTGACAATTAGATTAGTTTGTTATGTACAGCTGTAATTTTTCTGTTAGTTAGTTACATAGGATAGACTTTGTTAGTAACTTGTTATTCAAGTTACCTTTCCTTATCTTGTACATTTTCACCTATATATAGGTGTCGTTGTTGTTAATAAAATAATATAACCTTTTCCTTTAATTCATTCTCTTCATTTTCAATTCATAGTTTTTTCTCTACTCCTTCTTAGTTTCTTGTTGTTCATCTTTGTGGGTGTTATCCCCAACAAAGTGGTATCTAGAGCTCGTACGATCCGAGGGATCTTGATTCGTTCTTGAAAGAAGAATCAGGTTGAAAGTGAATCAACCATGGCTGGGAACAACAATTTCCATGCGAATTTTCCAGTTTTCGATGGAAAGAATTGGGATAGATGGGTGAAGCAGATGAAGGTGATATTCAATGTTCAAGAAGTCAATGAACAAGTGAATGCAGCAATCACTCCTCTACCTGAAAATGCAAATGAAGAACAAAGAACAACATTCAGAGAAGCAAAGAAGAAAGATAACAAGGCCCTGTTTCTCATTCATCAATGTGTTGATTCAAAGGTGTTTGAGAAGATTGCAGATGCTGAGACCTCCAAAGATGCATGGGATATCTTGCAAAAGAGCTATGGTGGTGATGCAAAGGTGAAGAAAGTAAAGCTTCAGGCCTTGAAGAGACAGTACGAATTGTTGCAGATGAAGAGTGATGAATCTGTTGCTGATTACTTCACAAGATTGGTGACTCTCACTAATCAAATGAAGAATTGTGGAGGTAATCTTGGTGAGCAAGAAACGGTGGAAAAGGTACTAAGAACTTTGACTTCTAAATTTGATCATATAGTGGTGACTATAGAAGAGACTAAAGATTTGAGTGAGATCAAGATAGAGGATCTGCAAAGCACTCTTGAAGCTCATGAGTTGAAACATGGTGAGAGGAGCCATGACAAAGAAGATGAGCAAGCTTTCTTTTCAAAATTCAAGAAGTATCAAAGTGACAACAAGAAATGGAAGAACAAGAAAGATTCCAAGAAAGGCAAAGATCATGTTGAAGATGATGTTGAGACATTGTCTGAATCCTCTGATGGAGGAGGAGGAAAACAGAAAGATAAGTCAAAGAAGAAGGACAAAAGCAAGATTCAATGCTACAACTGTGACAAATATGGCCATTATGCTAATGAGTGTAAGATCTCAAAGAAGAAGAAGGGTCAAGACAGTGATGAAGAAGCAAACGTAGCACATGGTAGCTCAAGTTCAGAAGATGAAACAAGCTTCATGGTGATAGATGCTGATGAAACAGCAGATTCTATGGAGTGGTACTTTGACTCAGGATGTTCTAACCATATGACATGTAATAGAAGCATTTTATCTAACTTTAATGAATGTCTCAACATAAAGATCAAGCTTGCCAACAATGAATTCACCAAAGCTGAAGGTATGGGGAATGTCATGATTGAGATGTCAAATGGCAACAAAGCTGTGATTGAAAATGTTCTTTTTGTGCCTAGAATGCAATGTAATTTGTTGAGTGTAGGGAAATTGATTTCAAAGGGTTTTAAAATAGTGATTGAAGATGAGACACTACAACTCTTTGACTCTAAGAAGAGACTGATCCTCAAGACAGCTCAGAGTAAGAACAGAACCTACAAGACTCGATTCAAAGCCATTGGAGCAGAATGCCCACCTGCAACTGTTGATAACAGTCAAGTGATTTCTGAAGGGATTGGAAGTATCTTGGTGAAGAGAAATGATGGACAAGAAGCTAGTATCACTGGTGTGTTAAAGAGTAATGAGATAAGTATAGGTCAATTACTAGAGAAGAACTACTCAGTGAAAATGCATGATAAGGAGCTGAAGCTAGTTGATGCAAAGGATAGAGAGATCCTGAAAGCTCCAATGTCCAACAACAAAACCTTCAGAATGTTGAACATGTTGGAACATCAGTGCGTTGTCCCAACTGTGAATGAAAGTCAGAACTGGATTTGGCATCACAGGTATGGCCATTTCCATTTCAGGAGTTTGAACCTGTTAAGTTTGAAGAAGATGATGAATGATCTTCCTCAAATTAAAGTTCAAAGGCAACTGCGCAAAGAGTGTTGCGTAGCCAAGTCAACAAAGAAGTTAATGAACAAGACACCACATAAAGCATGGACTGGTGTGAGACCATGGATTGGTGTGAGGCCTAGTATAGGTCACTTTAAGGTGTTTGGGTCACTATGTTTAAGGCATGTGCCAACACATTGTAGAAGGAAATTAGAAGGCAGAAGTCAAGCAATGATTTTCCTTGGTTATCACTCAGCTGGAGCTTATAAATTGTATTCTCCAACAAGAAACAAGATGGTTACATGTAGAGATATGCAGTTTGTTAAGGCTAAGAGTTGGAGCTGGAGTGGTAATGTTGTACACCAAGATGTTGCAACATCTGGTGTGACATCTGTGCCTGAAAAAGCCATGTTGGTAGAGGCTAAACCAATAGATTTGGATCAAGCCATGAATGATTCAAATTGGTTAGAGGCTACAAAGAGAAAGAAATATGCAGAAGACATTTTGAAAATGTTCAAAATGGTTGGCTGTAATGCATCAGTCACACTTACAGACACAATGGCAAAAACTGAAGCAGAATATGTAGCAGGTTCTCTAGCTGCATGTCAAGCAAATTGGTTACAATCGCTTCTCAGTGAAATGAGTATCATTGAGGATATTACAAGTGTGCTAAAGATTGACAACAAACCAGAAATCACTTAGTTTCTGGTGCTCAGAAGGGAAATGGGAGCTGTGAGTTTTTGGCAGCTTGAATTAAGGAGGAGTGTTGAATTTGTAATTCAAGCTCTGCAGCTTCTGAAGCAAACAGCCTCTGAAGCAAACAGCTTCTGATGGTCACTAGACTCTCAACACAGATTCTGACCTTCATAGCTTCTGAAGGGCACAGGTTCTGAAGGAACAGGTTCTGAAGCAACAGCTTCTGAACAAGTATAGCTTCTGATACCTTCACAGGTTCTGAACCTCTGGTTCAGTTATGTTTTCTGTTTTGACAATTAGATTAGTTTGTTATGTACAGCTGTAATTTTTCTGTTAGTTAGTTACATAGGATAGACTTTGTTAGTAATTTGTTATTCAAGTTACCTTTCCTTATCTTGTACATTTTCACCTATATATAGGTGTCGTTGTTGTTAATAAAATAATATAACATTTTCCTTTAATTCATTCTCTTCATTTTCAATTCATAGTTTTTTCTCTACTCTTTCTTAGTTTCTTGTTGTTCATCTTTGTGGGTGTTATCCCCAACACAATGAACTTATGGATGAAGTTGAGGAAAAGGCACACGATCATTGGAAAAATATGAAGAAAATTGCTTAGCATATATCTTGCAACTTTACTTTGCATTTGTTTAGCTTTATGCTTCTTCTTTTTAATCTTGACAATTGCTTAGCATCTAGATTGTGCACACCTTGTGCTAATTTAGATTGCTGATTTACAATCCTACTTAGACAACAATTTATTTGGATGGTTTAATTTTAAAGTTTTTATAATTTCACTTATTTGTTGGGTGTCTTTTGGTATAATTTCCACACATAAGTATATCGATTGATTAATTATTTATAGTTGTTATTTTGTAAACATTACTGCCTAATCTAATGTGGTTTTTGATGTTTTGCCATATGGTATTATGCTATAAAAGTGTTGTGTGACGAAATTAAGTGTCATTATACATGTTTACAATGGATGACAATATATTGACCAAATAACTTATGCTACATGTTTACAGTGAGGTCGCAACTATAATATACTTCTCAGTTGATAAGTTTGTATTTTTGCTTAAATTTCTCAAATTTTCAAATCAATTGTTGTAGTGTACATATGCAAAGAACAAAACTTGGAAAGCTGAAATTGGGTTGTCAAAGTTCAGATATGCACCTCCCATTAAAATAATTTATAAATCCATTTCTTAAACTAAAGGAAAGCATTAAGTTCTGTTTCATACCGAAATAACATTCCTAATTAATCCCAAAAATATAGTGAAACTTTAAAATTAACAGTACCATGGAAATTTTTTATTCATTCTACAATAAACAATGTCAAAGTATTTCATAAACTCTTCTATTTTTTTTACTAGAAAATCTTCATATATTAAGATGAAACAAACCTCAAAGGTTCTAATACAGCAGACTGGTTTGGCAGAGAGCCATTCCAAGTTTTAAATCCTACAACCTTGGCTCTCCAAGTTTTAGATCCTACAACCTTAGCTAGATGCACTAATCTACAAGTCTCATGATGTAGAGCTCTATTTTATACATGACCATCAAAGGTAAACAAATTCATTACATAGAAAATACAATCTTGGACTTCTAATGCTATTTCATCCGAGCAAGAATTACCATTAATTCCTTTCACGACTGTTATTGCATCAGATACTATAATCATAACCTGTTGAATGATCACCTCCAACGCCATATTCATGGCCCGCCTGACCCCTAAAGCCTCGGCCAAAGCTGGGCTTGTTATAATCTCTTCTTTCCTGCAAGCAGACAAAACAATGGAACCAAATTGATCACGGATTGACAATCACCAGCAAGTATAACCATCCATAAAACAGCCAGCATCAACGTTAATAATAAAAGATTTGTAAAATGAGAGTATGAAACCACCCGTAGATACTTTTCACTCTCTAAACTCACTCTCTCTGACCTCTCTCTAAGCTTTTTTTTCAGATCTACATCTCCCTCAATCCAAACCCTTGTTTTTCACCATGTCGATATGATAGAGGTGGTGGTGCGACGAGGCCGCAGCTAGCCCTCCGCACCACCGTACAGCAGATCGGCGCCAGAGGTGTTTTCCGGCTGGTTTTTCCGGTTTCGAGTTCCTCTCTTCTGGACCGCGGTTTTCCTCTTGAATTCATGTGGTGGTGTTGAGGTGCGTTTTTCCGGCGGATTCTTCCCTTCTCCGGTGTGGTGCGTTCTGTTCTGGTGGTGGTGCGATGGGTTGTGGGCTGTTTGCGTTCTTAGCCTGGCCTTGTTGTATCCGGTGTGGTGCGTTCTGTTCTGTGGGCTGTTTGTTTCTGGTTGGGGGTTTGTTTTACGGGTATGGTGGTTTGGTGGCCGTGTTTCCGGTGGTGGTTGGTGAGAGTTTCCAGATCTGGTCTTTGGCTTTGTCGTGGTGGTGGGTGGCTTTTGTGGTGATTTGTTCGCGTTTCGGTGGCCGTTGGAGGTTTTTGTGTTGTGGTGGTGATTTGCAGAGATCTGCGTTTCTTGGCGGTGGTGAGAGTTGAGGTGGTGATGGTGGGCCAGTTGTTGTTGTGTTCAGTGGTGGGAGTTTTGGGTGTTTGAGGGTTGTTGTGTTGGTGGTTGTGGTGGTGGTAGTGGGTTTGGTAGTGGTGTTGTTGTTATTGACCGGATCTTTTGGTTCCGGTGGAGGTTGTTAGTTTCGGTGGTCCTTGGTTTTTGTCCTGGAAAGCTCGAAAGGGCTAGGTGCGTAGACACTCCGTGCTGACGGATGTGGTTGTTTTATCGTACCCGTAGGACGTATTGGTGTGGGAGAGGCGTTGGATGGTTAATGCCGAGTGTGAGTGGATTCACTATGTTACGAGAGTCTCTGACCATTATCAAACCTGGTGAGGTTTGCAGGACTCTTTGAGTAGCTGAGGGGTGTCCAAATCTGTTGAGATTTGCAGGTCTCTGGTATCTTAGTCGAACTCTATTGCACTGGCGCTGATTGTTGGTTCCCTGCCTACCGGTGTCTCTCAACCTCTGACCTTTGGGGATGCCTTCTAGTTTCTGATGGGCCGAGTAATTTTAATTCGAGTTCGGAAGTTAGGGCCGTGGTGTCTCCTAGGGCCGGGTTTGGGTTTTCTCTGGTTGGTTTAGTGAATCAGTATTGGTGTAGGGGAGGGTTGGGGTGATGACTTGGTGTATTGTTTTTTGGTATATGTGTTTTACCACTTTACATTTGTTTGTACGTTTCTCAACAATTCCTTACACTTCTTGTGGAGGAATTGTTCATTAATAAAATTTAGCCTTTTCGAAAAAAAATAAAATAAAAAATCAACTAAAATATCCAAGCTAATCTAATTGATATAAAAAAGAAGAAAACAAAAATTCAGCAGCATATACAATATTCTGGTGTCATGTACAATAACTAACTTATACAAATACTATTGCTTAACATTGTTATAATATTACTCTTTCAAAGTCAAGCCTATTACAAACCAAAAAAAAAACTATTAGAAACAACTTTTCTCCACTAATTACCGAAGCAGATCCAAACACTGTATCTAAATTCTCAACAAGTTACTAAATCACAAATCCAGAACAAGGCCATTACATCTATTACTATATATAAAAAGGACACAAATTTTTGGGATGGCTTTTTCATTATTCCTATTTTACCCTTAAAAAAAAACTACCAACAAAAAATGTAACCAACTACATATTAAAAAGATACAAATTTTTTGGATGACTTTTTCATTATTCTTATTTTACCTTTAAAAAAACTACTATATATAAAAAGGATACAAATTTTTGGGATGACTTTTTCATTATTCCTATTTTACCCTTAAAAAAAACTACCAACAAAAAAAGTAACCAACTACATATAAAAAAGATACAAATTTTTGGGATGACTTTTTCATTATTCTTATTTTACGCTTAAAAAAACTACCAACAAAAAAAGTAACCACCAATTATAGTTTAATCTTTTTTAAAAAAGTAACCACAAATTAAATCATGGAACTTTTAATACATTTCTATACCATAATACTATTATGTATACATTAATAATCTATAACTATATACAAAAAGGATACAAATTTTTGGGCTGGCTTTTTCATTATTCATATTTTACCCATAAAAATAAACTACCAACAAAAAAAGTAACCAACTACATATTAAAAAGATACAAACTTTTTGGATGACTTTTTCATTATTCTTATTTTATCTTTAAAAAAACTATTATATATAAAAAGGATACAAATTTATGGGATGACTTTTTCATTATTCATATTTTACCCTAAAAAAAACTAACAACAAAAAAAGTAAGCAACTACATATAAAAAAGATACAAATTTTTGGGATGACTTTTTCATTATTCCTATTTTACCCTTAAAAAAACTATCAACAAAAAAAGTAACCAACTACATATAAAAAAGATACAAATTTTTAGGATGACTTTTTCATTATTCTTATTTTACGCTTAAAAAAACTACCAACAAAAAAAGTAACCACCAATTATAGTTTACTCTTTTTTTAAAAAGTAACCACAAATTAAATCATGGAACTTTTAATACATTTCTATACCATAATACTATTATGTATACATTAATAATCTATAACTATATATAAAAAGGATACAAATTTTTGGGATGGTTTTTTCATTATTCATATTTTACCCTTAAAAATAAACTACCAACAAAAAATGTAACCAACTACATATTAAAAAGATACAAATTTTTTGGATGACTTTTTCATTATTCTTATTTTACCTTTAAAAAAACTACTATATATAAAAAGGATACAAATTTTTGGGATGACTTTTTCATTATTCCTATATTACCCTTAAAAAAAACTAACAACAAAAAAAGTAACCAATTACATATAAAAAAGATACAAATTTTTTGGATGACTTTTTCATTATTCTTATTTTACGTTTAAAAAAACTACCAACAAAAAAAGCAACCACCAATTATAGTTTACTCATTTTTTAAAAAGTAACCACAAATTAAATCATGGAACTTTTAATACATTTCTATACCATAATACTATTGTGTATACATTAATAATCTTCTATTATACATAACATTTAAGTTGAATATTATTAAAATATAGTAAAATTTAAATTGGAATTATGAATGATAGCAACATGAATTAGTTTAGGTCAAAAGAACGGTTCTATGATAACAACATGAATTATGTAAGTTTGCTAATAGAAGTAAACTAAATAGAACAAAAAAATTTACTTATCATAAGTTTGCTAAATTAAATTATGATTTGGATTATTAGTTAAGCCCACATGAAGGACTTAAAAATAGGAAAACTAAAGATACACACATTAATTTAAAAAAAAAATCGAATTTATAATAAATCACGATTAACAATTTATATACCTCAGTATAATAAAAAACGCGAATCACACAAACGGGACGTGCCAGTTTGGCCGCTAGTGTCAATAATAAAATCAAAGCCAAAATCATATCAATATTTTTTTTGAACTGCAAATGATTTTATTAAGGCACAAGAAGTACTTAGAGCAACAAGAAAAAACAGAACAGGGGTTACAACATGAGCCAAATACAAAGCCAAGACTACCACTAGGAAAATTAAAAAACAAAGTTCAATAGCAATAGACTACCACCATACCAGGCACACAAACATCCTGCTACCAACACATAAAAAGGCAGCAACCACACCCCCAAAGGCAACAATTTATCTAAGCATACAATCACAAAGATTCCAAATCCACTCATACAAGAGACAAGAATTCATTGCTACCTTGTTCAAAAACCATTGCCACGATAACCTTTGTATACAGTCCAGCACCTCCTCCACGTTCGCGACCATATTATTGAAGATCCGATCATTTCGAGTCTTCCAAATGACCCACACGAAAGCCAGCCACACACTCGAAAATCCCTTTCTGATTTTTTTATTCGGACCTCTAGCCACGAGCTGTTCATACGACATCATCATCTCGGACGGAGGCACCACAACCACACCAAGCCACCTGTTTAAGCCATACCAAACAGCAGAAGCAAAAGGACAGTGTAAAAATAAGTGCAGGGTCGAGGCTATGTGCTATCAAGTATATATACCTTTCCCGTAATTTTTAAAGGCAACAATATTGTTTACCAAATCAATGAAAATAGTAGAAATCCTGGCTACTTTGCTATCAATATTGTTTATGTTGGAGGAACTTATGATGTCAGTGCTGTTGAGATTTGGCAGGTACTACAATATTATTACTTATGTGGCTTAATTTACTCAAAAATTAAATTCTCAATATAAATAATAATTATGAAAGTTATACACCATATAATGATTTTGTCAAATACACTAATATTACTGTTAATGAAATGATTTAATTGTGTGAATGATGCAGAGGGAACAACATCAATGGGTGACCATGCGTAGGTCTTATGGGGCAGTATTTGACTTTGCTAACCCACCAAAAGGTGAAATCACATTGAGATTCCAAGTGAGTAGCAATATTGATGCCCGTCATGTGGTGTCAAGGTTCCCAATTCCTGCAGCTTGGAAAGCTGGTGCTACTTATTCCACCAAGATTCTGGCTTATTAACTAATTACTTGAAAAACATAAACACATATGTGGGTATATATTTACTTTGTCCATTGTGGATATTTTTCTAGCGTGGCTAGTCAATTTTGTATTGTTGTCTTCCCAATCGAATAAACAATACAGTAAATAGTAACTTTTTTTTATAATAAATAGTAATTAATTAGTACAAAATATTAATCGACTGATTTTAAGCTCACTAAGCTAAAATATATACAAGACCCGACTATTGTAAACTTAAAAGAAAAAACTAAAAGGTAAATTGTGAGGAAATATTTAGTATTTGTAGGAAAACACGTTGCAATCTGTAAAACCTAGCCTTCAGTTTCAAACTCTTCTCTCAACGGGAAAAATGAGTAAACTCGTTCCTGTGCTTATTTCAAACCCATGAATGCTCGATTGCTGCAATTGTTTTCAAACCTTAACTATTCCAATCTTTCAAGTATGCGTTTCTTTATATTTTTATATTTCATCAATTATTTTATATCATTAATTAATTTGTATGTTTCTGATGATTATCAGTTAGAGGATTATGCCTATTTATTTAAGGGGTCCAATTTGTTTTATCAGTTAAACCAACCACATGTTATGGTAATAGTATCGACAAATATTTTAATAATATTTTTGTAGTCTTCAGAATCCTTATGGCTTCTATTGTTACCAGAGATGGAGGAACGGATACCATCTCTTGGCCACATAAGCACTTTATCTGGTTTATGCTTCATAGGGTGAAGATAAACTTGGCAGATACTTTGTTTGAACATCTCTGTCACTGCATTTCTGAAAGTCATCACAAAGCTACTGTCATGATTCACCATCCAAGACTGATTTCAGAACTTCTCAGACAGACAAAGTTAATAGAGATTCTGAGAACAAGAGAGAAACTGAGAGTCTCCAACACCTCTAAGTTTGATGGCAAAAATCTTATGAATCTGAAGTTAATTCAAGCCAAGAATCTGATAACTCCTATGAATCCTCTTCAGAAAATCTATGAGAAATACTTCTGGTGTGATGGTTTTCCAACTATATCAGAACATGACAATGAGGATGTCATTAAGAACTTCTTACAAATGGTTAGGAATGAAACTGGCTATATGGTGGATAGAAGTATGGTGGTTGCAGTTCCAGATTGGGACATCTTCAATAACCTAAAAGAAAATGGGAGAACTGGAACTAAGAAGCCTAATACAGTTAAGACAAAAGGTAAGAAGACTAAACCAGTGGTGTTTGAGGAACCAGCTACTGAAGCTGAGAAACAGGGCACCTCTGATGAAGCTGGGAATATTGAGAAAGAGAAGGCAGAAGGAGTCTCTGAGAAAGATATAAGTGCTGATGCTCAGAAGGAGAGGAGGACAAAGAAAAGAAACGAAAGACCATCATCTTGAAGGTGGAAAAACACAAGAAGGGGGGGGGGGGGGGGGGGGGGGGTTGAATTGTGTTTTAAAAGTTAAAACTTTTTCTCAAATAAAAACTAAGTTTGCAGCGGATTAAACACAAAACAATTAAGAGACAGAGAGAGAGAAAGAAAGACACAGAAATTTATACTGGTTCCTCTCACAAAACGAGAGTACGTCCAATCCCCTTGCACTTCCAAGGGCTTCTAACTAAAATCTTATAAGATTACAAGATGCTCAAGCACAATAGCAAGAGACTTCTCTAATGCTCAAGTTACAACTAACAAGAGACTTCTCAAATGCTCAAGTTACAATTAATAAGAGACTTCTCAAATGCTCAAGTTACAATTAACAAGAGACTTCTCAAACAAACTTAAGAATAAGAATGAATGTTAATGAACACTTGATATACTATTAGAGGTGTTTACAAAATACAACACAGTTTTGCCTTAAGACTAAGAATGACAGATATAAGCTGTAATGTCAGAATATTTCAGAGTCTTAAACGCAGTGATAGAACAGTAGTCATTTCTTCCATTTGAGTCTTCTATTTATACTTGAATGGAGAGTGATGACCGTTGCAGAGAGATAAGATGTCAGCTGGAATTTGATTGTAAAATGGATAGCTGTACATTGCCTTCTATGGTAAAGAAATCCAATTCCACTACCTTGCAATTTGAATTATCACTCAACCATTTTGAGTAATAATAGTACAGTCGTACAATTCTCAAATGCGCTCCACTTATGGATAAGATTAACGTTGTACCAACGAATATTCCTTCCCGTGGATGTGACAGAGTCCTAAAGAAGATTGTTCTTCAATCATTGGTTCTGATTCTGTCAGTTCTTGAGTGACACAAATTCCTTTTGCTTCAGAGTCTGTAGTGTAGCTTCTTAAGGTCTTCAGCTTCCGAGCTTCTCAGAGTCTGGCTTTTATCTTCAGAGCCACTGACTTCAGATCTTGAATTTTAAGCTTCTGATGATCAGCAATAAGCTTTCAGAGCTTCTTAGCTTGGCTTCTCTGCTTTTGTTCGTAGTGCTTCTGAATGAATTTTAACTTATAATTCTGCACACTAGAACAATCATTAGTAATACCAATTACAATTTTAATACTTTGTTATCATCAAAACCAATGAAAAAACTAAAGCATTATTCCAGAAGTTCTTGACAATGTCGTAATAAACAAACCCATTTAGCATATCAAAGTAATTCTTCCATTGTTGATCATAGAATAGACTTTGTATGTCAATACCATTTAACTTCAAGCTTTCAAAATCCACAAACTTCTCTGTGAGAAATTCCATAGCTTCTCTACCACAGTCGTTTGAATTTTGGGGTACTGTTAGAGTTGCTTGAGAGTTTAGATCAATTACTGGTGGTAATTCTGGGTTGTAAGGTTGTTGAACGATGACGCGAGAGGGTTGAGCAGTCATGATTGCAGAAATTTTTGAGAAGATGAGAGCGTTCGTGATTCTGAGTTTTAGGGTTGTGTTGGTAGTGATTGTGAAAAAAAATGTGCTTGTGTGAGTGAAGTGACTATTTATATCAAGCAATATACACACACAGAAAAGAAACAAACTAAAACAAACCAAAGGAGGGAGCGCAAACAGTTTAAAATTAAATTTAAATTGTATATAACTGTAAATTCATCATTAACTGTTCTCCATCCAATCAGAAACTAGACACGTGCAAGAGAGAAGATAACAAACTGACACGCGTAAGGACAACTGTTTTACACTTACTAGTACAAAACGTTTCACATTCGCTTATTTCAGTGCCTGACTCATTCGTATCTTACACCTCATCAGAACCTGTTATTCTTCAGAACTTCCTTCACTCAGAGTTTCTCATTAGAGGCTCTGAGCGTTAGAGACTCTGAAGAAGTTTCAGACCCTGATTCTATTTTACATCTCAGAGCTAGTTTTCTTCAGAGATAAAATGCATGTTCAAATTCTTTTTAATAAAATCAAATCGTTCAATAGCTAAAGGTTTAGTATATATATCAGCCCATTGATGGTCAGTATCAATGAATTGAATATTTATTGTACCTTTTTGAACATGATCTCTTATAAAATGATGCTTAATTTCAATATGCTTAGCTCTGGAATGTAAAATTGGATTTTTATATAAATGAATGGCAGCAGTATTATCACAATAGAGTGGAATACTACTTTCAGTTATGTTATAATCTTCTAACTGATATTTCATCCAGAGAAGCTGTGTGCAACATTTAGCAGCTGAGATGTATTCTGCTTCTGCTGTAGACAAAGCAATGGTTGTTTGTCTCTTACTGGCCCAAGATATGAGATTCTCACCAATAAATTGGCAATTTCCACTAGTGGATTTTCTCTCAATCTTGTCTCCAGCATAGTCAGCATCACAGAATCCAACTAGCTTACTATCTAGGGATTTTTTATAAAGATGTCCTAGATTAGTTGTTCCTTTCAAATATCTAAAGATCCTCTTAACAACAGTTAGATGAGGTTCTCTAGGATCTGATTGAAATCTTGCACATAGACATACACTGTATAAAATGTCAGGTCTAGAAGCTGTTAGATGGAGTAAAGAACCAATCATACCTCTATATAGCTTCTGATCCACTTTGCTACCAATTTCTTCCTTGCTTAAGCTGCTTGTAGGATGCATGGGTGTTGACATTATCTTACAATCTTCAAGATTAAACTTCTTTAGAAGCTCTTTTGTATACTTGCTTTGATGAATGTAAGTGCCATCTTTTCCTTGGTTGATTTGGATTCCAAGAAAAATTTTTAGCTCACCCATCATGCTCATTTCAAATTCATCCTGCATAAGCTTGGAGAAATTCTTGCATAGAGAAGCATTAGTTGAACCAAAAATTATATCATCTACATATATTGAATAATTAAGATGTCTTTCTTAGTTGTCTTTCTGAATAGTGTATTGTCAATCTGACCTTTTTGAAAACCATTTTCTAAAAGGAAATTACTCAGTCTTTCATACCAAGCTCTTGGAGCTTGTTTGAGACCATAGAGTGATTTGTTAAGTTTAAAAACATGTTCAGGATTTTTTAGATCCTCAAAACCTGGTGGTTGTTTGACATACACTTCTTCAGTGATAACACCATTTAGAAAGGCACTCTTAGGGTCTGTTTGGCAAGGATAGAAAACTGACTTATAGCTTATGTCTTATAGCTTATAAGCTAAAAGATCTGTTTGGTAACAGTTTTCTAGGAAGAGCTTATAGCTTATTTTACTGACTTATAGCTTATTTTTCATAAGCTATTTCAAGTAGCTTATGATCTTATAGCTTATAGCTTATCATTTTTTCTTCCATTTTTACCCTTATTGTCTTAACTAAAATCCACTTTTACCCTTTATAATTTATTTTAATTTAAAATAAAATAATTATGGGCTTAGAATAATACAAACTATCTCCATCTATATTTCTTTTATAAAAAAAAGCGATGTTTCATATATATGTAGGATATATACGGTATTAATGTATATATACAATACGTATGATTTTGTTATCCATATCCGGAGTATCATATATGTATGTAAGTTATTTTTTCCTTTTTGTAGGATGTTGTTTAAAAAAAATCATTTTTGTGTTAGATATTTTTTTTATTATGTTTAATTTTAGGTATTTTAAATATTAATTTAATATGTGTCAAAAAAAATACTAATTTGATATAAAAAGATATTCTTAATTATATATGGGCTATGTATGTAAGATATTCAAAAGAAAAATTTATCTTAAAAAAATATTATAAATTTATAATATTTTTTTATATTATTGTACGTGTGCAATTTTAAGATAGACAAATTAAATTAATAATAATATATAAAAAATATATTACATTAATAAATTTAAATTATTATTTTAAATATAAATTTTATTATCAATTAAGAATGTCCTTTTTATGTCATTTTACATTAATCAGCTAGTTGACCGCTAATTTTACCAAACACTTCAATTAGCTTATCAGCTATAAGTCATAAGTCATCAGCCATCAGCTATAAGCTATAAGCTATCAGCCATCAGCTAGCTTATTAGCCAACCGCTATTTTTACCAAACAGAGCCTTAACATCCATTTGATATAATGTAATTCCATTATTAACAGCATAAGATAGCAATAACCTGATTGCTTCCAGTCTAGCAACTGGAGCAAATGTTTCAGTGAAGTCAATGCCTTCTTGCTGACTGTAGCCTTGTGCTACAAGTCTAGCTTTGTTTCTAACAACTTCACCTTGTTCATTTAGTTTATTTCTGAATACTCATTTCTTTGGAATTGATTAAGTTCATCTTGCATTTCCACTATCCATCCATCATCAGTTAAGGCTTCATCAACATTCTTGGGTTCAATCATAGATATAAGTCCCAACAGAGAATCACTTTGTTGATAAGCTGATCTTGTTTTTCTTGGGCTTTCTTTGTTTCCAAGAATAAGATCTTCTGGATGTGATGATTTGTATTTGAACTTCCTTTTTGGGGCTTCAGCATTTTCTTGCATTTCATCTTCTGAGATATCATCATGTTCTTCAGATGCTTCTATGGGAAATGCTTCTTCAGAAATTACTTCCATTTCAGCTTCTGAAGTTTCATTTGCTTCTGATGTTTTCTCAGCTTCTGGATAGTTGTATTGATATGGAACTCCTGCATAACTATCATCTTGCTCTGACATTTTATTGTCAGGCTCTTTGTCATCAAATCTTACATGTATAGATTCTTCCACTGTGTTAGTTTCAGAATTATACACTCTGTATGCCTTTGAGCGTTCAGAGTAACCTATAAAGATTCCCTTACAAGCTTTGGCATCAAATTTCTTTTTATAGACCTTATTGTTTAAGATGTAGCAAGTACAACCAAACTGATGAAAGTAAGAGATGTTGGGTTTTCTTCCTTTAAAGAGTTCATATGTTGTTTTATTCAACATTGGTCTGATATAGATCCTATTTTGAATGTAACAAGCTGTATTCACAGCTTCTGCCCAGAAGTGCTTAGCAAGTTTAGTCTGATGCATCATGGTTCTTGCCATCTCTTGTAAAGACCTGTTCTTTCTCTCTACAACACCATTTTGTTGTGGTGTTCTAGGAGCAGAGAACTCATGGATAATTCCATGGTCTTCACAGAAAGTTGCAAATGATTCGTTTTCAAACTCACCACCATGATCACTTCTGATCTTCAGAATCTTAAGACTTTTCTCACTCTGTACTTGTGTGCAGAAGATGTTAAACACATCATATGCATCATCTTTTAACCCATGTCCATCTACTGTAATCATCAACAATGACAAGTCCATATTTCTTCCCATTGATTGAGGCTGTACTTACAGGACCAAACAAATCAATGTGAAGCAATTCAAGAGGTCTTGAGGTAGAGACAATGTTTTTAGGTTTAAAGGAGGTTTTAGATATTTTCTCAATCTGACAAGGACCACACAGAGCATCTGAGTGATAGTTGAGATTGGGTAGGCCTTTAACCAAACTTAGTTTGCTGAGTTTAGAGATTAATCTCCAGTTAGCATGTCTTAAGCGTTGGTGCCAAACCCATTTCTCATCACTCAGAGATAGTAGACACACTATCTTTTGCTCTGTGAGTTCTGACAGATTTACCTTATAAACATTGTCTTTCCGTAGGCCTCTGAATACTACAGACTTATCAGAATCTCTAGTTATAGTACATGCATCTTTATCAAACATCACCACAAATCCACTGTCACAAAATTGACTAATGCTCAGTAGATTGTGTTTAAGGCCATCAACTAGCCAAACATTATTGATAGATAAAGAAGAATTACCAACTGTACCTGTCCCAATGATCTTCCCTTTTTGCTTTCCTCCAAACCCCACAGTGCCTCCCTCTTTCAGAGTTAGGGTTTGGAACATATGCCTTTCTCCTGTCATATGTCGTGAGCAACCACTGTCTAGGTACCAGGACTGCTCCTTTGGCTTTCTTGGAGTGCAGATCTGAAGCAAATACAATCTCAGACTTTGGTACCCATACTTTTATGGGTCCTTTGGAGTTAGTCTTAATTGCCTTAGGTGATCTTTGTTTGAAAGATCTTTCAGAAGTTCTAGATTTATCAAGTCTTTTTGAAAATGTTTTAGGCTTTGGATAACTCTTAGACTTGGCTCTAGTGTGTATCAGAGTTTCTTTTGATCTGACATTAGTCTGAGGTTTGGAAGTCTTTGGTTCTGAGGTTTTAACATTCAGAACCTCTGACTTCTTTACTTCTGACTTAGATGTCTCTTCAGAGTCTGATACACTTTTGACTTCTGATTGACTTTTAACAAAGATAACCTTAGTTTTAGTTTTATCAATGTTAGAGGGTTTAGAAAATAATGGATTATCTTTAAAACGTGAGAATCCAAGACCTTCACCTCTATTTCTACTTACATGATAAATTAAAGATGCTATCTTACTTCTTTGCATGCCATTGATAAGAAGTTCTTGAAGAGCAAATTCATGCTCTGGAGGAACTTTATCATCATAAACATAATGAGTTTCAAGAAATGTGTTTCTACTTTTAAGAGACTCATTTTCTTCAACTATTATGTTTGCCTTTTCAGTAAGATTGTTATAGGCCTTTTTAAGGACCTTACATTCCCCTGCCTTTTTTGTAACAAGTTTTAAAGCATCTTTTAAAGAATCTATTAATTCAGTTCTAGAGAGTTGAGCAAGTACCTCATCTTCATCTTCTGAGTCTGAATCTGCTTCATGCTCAGAGTTTTCTTTATCAGAGGTAGTTGCCATCAGAGCCAGATTGGCTTCTTCATCTCCATCAGAGTCTGAGTCTTTATCTAGATCTTCCCAAGTTGCAAGAAATCCCTTTTTGAGTTTACTTTTATATTTTTCCTTGCTAGAAGTTTTCTTGGATGATCTATTCTGATTTTCTGGACAGTCAGCAATGAAATGCATATTTTTCCAGGCTTGTTGCATTTAAAGCACTTGTTTTGTTCTTCCTTTTTCTCTTTGGTAGCACCAACTTTCTTGGAAGAACTTCCAAACTTTCCTGCATATTTCTTGCTTCGTTTTGCCCATTGAGATACCTTAGCAGCCATCAGCACCATTTCTTCTTCATCTTCAGACTCAACTTCATGACTTTCTTCAGAAGCTTCATCTTCAGATTCTATAACCTTGGCTTTCAGAGCCTTTGATGAACTCTTAGAGCTTTAGGCTATCCCTTTTATTTTCTTGGTTGACTCGTCAGTCATTAACTCCATTTCATGAGATTTTAATGAACCAATCAGATCTTCAAGAGATACAAGATCCAAATCCTTGGCTTCTTGAAAAGCAGTCACCTTAGGTCTCCACTTTGGGGGTAGGCTTCTGAGAATCTTTCTAACATGATCAGTAGTAGTATAACTCTTGTCCAGTACTTGAAGTCCAGAGACCAAAACTTGAAACCTAGAAAACATAGCTTCAATATCCTCTCCATCCTTCATCTTGAACAACTCATACTGATGAACTAACAAGTTTGCTTTAGCCTCTCTAACTTGTTTGTTTCCTTCATATTTAGATTTCAGAGACTCCCAAATAGACTTAGCAGTTCTTTTGTCCACAATCTTGAGATACTCATCATGCGAAATCACATTGGTCATCATACCTTTTACATTGTGATGCTTCTTGTACTCTAGCTTCTGAGAAGGTGTGAAAGATTTTCTATGTAGATGGCTAACTACTCCTTCTTTATCCATGTTGTCAAAGACAACACGTTCTTCTACCAAATCCCACAAATCAACATCAACACCTATGATATAACTATACATCCTTGTTTTCCAGAAAGGGTAAGAAGTAGGATTTCCATTAAAAAATGGAATCCTGTCAGAAGACTTCTTATCATTTGAGCCTGTGCATAATCAAATGGAATCTCAGCTTTCTTTCCTCCATCATTTCCAGCAGTGTCAGTCATGTTTTTCCTTTGGATCTTTTACTGTTTCACTGTAAGGTGAGTTAGGCAACAGACCTAGCTCCTGATACCAATTGAAGGTGGAAAAACACAAGAAGGGGGGGTTGAATTGTGTTTTAAAAGTTAAAACTTTTTCTCAAATAAAAACTAAGTCTGCAGCGGATTAAACACAAAACAATTAAGAGACAGAGAGAGAGAAAGAAATACACAGAAATTTATACTGGTTCCTCTCACAAAACGAGAGTACGTCCAGTCCCCTTGCACTTCCAAGGGATTCTAACTAAAATCTTATAAGATTACAAGATGCTCAAGCACAATAGCAAGAGACTTCTCTAATGCTCAAGTTACAACTAACAAGAGACTTCTCTAATGCTCAAGTTACAACTAACAAGAGACTTCTCAAATGCTCAAGTTATAATTAACAAGAGACTTCTCAAATGCTCAAGTTACAATTAACAAGAGACTTCTCAACCAAACTTAAGAATAAGAATGAATGTTAATGAACACTTGATATACTATTAGAGGTGTTTACAAAATACAACACAGTTTTGCCTTAAGACTAAGAATGACAGATAGAAGCTGTAATGTCAGAATATTTCAGAGTCTTAAACGCAGTGATAGAACAGTAGTCATTTCTTCCATTTAAGTCTTCTATTTATACTTGAATGGAGAGTGATGACCGTTGCAGAGAGATAAGATGCCAGCTGGAATTTGATTGTACAATGGATAGCTATACATTGCCTTCTTCGGTAAAGAAATCCAATTCCACTACCTTGCAATTTGAATTATCACTCAACCATTTTGAGTAATAATAGTACAGTCGTACAATTCTCAAATGCGCTCCACTTATGGATAAGATTAACGTTGTACCAACGAATATTCCTTCCCGTGGATATGACAGAGTCCTAAAGAAGATTGTTCTTCAATCATTGGTTTTGATTCTGTCAGTTCTTGAGTGACACAAATTCCTTTTGCTTCAGAGTCTGTAGTGTAGCTTCTTAAGGTCTTCAGCTTCTGAGCTTCTCAGAGTCTGGCTTTTATCTTCAGAGCCACTGACTTCAGATCTTGAATTTTAAGCTTCTGATGATCAGCAATAAGCTTTCAGATCTTCTTAGCTTGGCTTCTCTGCTTTTGTTCGTAGTGCTTCTGAATGAATTTTAACTTATAATTCTGCACACTAGAACAATCATCAGTAATACCAATTGCAATTTTAATACTTTGTTATCATCAAAACCAATGAAAAAACTTTGAGGTTTATGTCAGACCCACTTTGTTTCAACACATCTTCTGATGATGATGACAATGTTCCTTTGTCTGCTAGGATCCCTATCAAGAGGCAGAAGACTGTAGCCTCTAAACCTCCAAGAAAGCCTGTGCAAGATACTCAAGGTAAGACTTCTGAGACTAATACTTTTAGCACTTTTGAAGCTCAACATGCACCCACACTAAACCCTGATATAGATGTTACCATACCCATTTCTATGATCCTACCTGATCCACAACCCACACAAACTGTTAACATATCCTCATCATCATCCTCATCAGGATCATCATCATATTCATCAGATTCTGATGATGCTATTTCAAATTCTAGTGAGGACACCTTGGATGCTTTGATCAAGACCCCTTTCACTAAAACCACCAAAACTAAAGAATTTGTCTCTGATGGCAATTCTATTTTAGACCACTTAGCATCACATATGTCTGGTGATGCTTTCACTTCATGAAATTTAAATTCACCAGAAAATTCTCAAATTCACACTTCCCCCATGCATGTAGACACTGTACAAGAAACTATGCATGTTGACCAACCTGAAACTCATCAAGTTCCCCCCAACACTCAAATTCATTCTGATACCATACCTTCTCCCAATCCTAAAACTCTTGAAACTGTCTCTGAGACACAACAGGAGAATCTAAACTCTGAAACACAACAAGAGAACCTAAACACTGAAACCATTATTGAACCACAACCTTCATTTCCCCTACATCTTATTGCTATTGAAACCATTCTCACTGACCAAATCTCCACAAATTCCCAACCTTTAACCATGAATGAACTTGTCATTCCATCTGACCAGATGCTACCCCTACTTGAGAGTTTGAACAGACACTTCACATTCATTGATGATCAATTTGAACCACCAAAATGGAACCCAACAATTGACATCAGAAACATCAAAATTATACCTCTCAAGCGCAAGAAACCTGAACCCAAACTGCCTTATAGAGAGCCTTACCCTACCCTCAATCAAAACTTTGAACCAAATGTTGAGCTTCTGAGTAATGCTATCACTATTAGTCTTAAGAACTTCTTAAGAATGGAAGAGGAAGCTTTCATATTTCCTTCAGATATTGATGCTGAGATCAGGGCTCTGAAAGCCAGGTTTGGTGATGCACTTGAAGTGCTGGGTAGGTATCTGAAAGAGAAGATTAAGGGAAGAGGGATGGAGATTCTGAGTCAGGTAATGGATTTTGCTGAACATGCACATGCTCCCAGACTAACGAACTACAATCATGAAGAAGAGCAAGAGCGTGCACTACAAGAGGAAATGTTGGCTGTTGTTCAAGAGAATGTAAGGAAAGCTTTTGAGGAAGCTAAGAGGTTAGCTGAAGAAGAAGCAGAGCTTGCTAGAAGAGCTTCTGAAGCTGAGATTAAGAGGCTAGCTGATCAAGAAGCTATGAAGATTCTAGTGGAAAGGGATGTGAGGATTGCAGAAGTTGAAACTCAGAAGCTTGCTGAAGCTCAAGAAATGGGTCCACAACAAAGTGATCAAGAGACAGTTGAGCCAGCTTCTGACAAAGGAAAAGATATTGTTGTTGACTCTACTCCTCCAAACTCTCCAGTCAGAATCATCCAAGACTCTGGATCTCCTTCATCTGCTATTCCTCAAGCTGTTCAAGTTGCTTTAGATGAGATAAAGACTGAGATGAAAAATGAGATCTCTGAGATTAAGGAAGACATGAAGACTGAGATCTCAGAAATGAAAGCTGATATGAATGCATCTGGAGAAGCTACCAACAAAAAGATTGATGATATAATGGTGTTCTTACAAGAACTTGCTCGTCGCCTGCCAAAACCTTAAATATTTATGTTTTGTTTGAGCACAATTAATTGATTATTTTTTGCTTTGTAATTTCTGGATAATCTCTTTTTAATTCAGTACTCTCTATTCAGCATATCCTAATTGTTTAATTGGTTGAATGTTTGTTTTTCTTTTGTTTTCAAAACTAAAATTTATATTCTCTGAATATGTCTGGTACTCTTGGTCTTCTGAACCTTATGATAAGATGTTGGAGAACATCTTCTGAACTTATATATGTTTTTCTTTTTTTTCTTTTAAAACCCAAGGTTCCATTCTCTTCAGTACTCTTGTTTACTCAAGATTAAAGCTATCTAAGTATTATAGCCTGTTTATAAGTGGGGCACCAATACTCTATGAAGCATACTTGGTAACTGGTTTTCTAACATATTCAAGATGAATATCAAAAACAAAGAGACAAAAATAGTAACAATAAGCAAGAAATTTTTTTATTAATATTGATGCAAAGTCTTATTACATAAAATTCTGAGAAACTATTTTGACTCTACATCAGATTTTGACTCTGAATCCTCCTTCTGAGACTCAACAGTCTCTGGAGATTGAGTGCCAGCTCCTGAAGGTGAGTCAAGGAGAATTATGTAGTTCTCAGAGTCTGAAGACTCATTCTCAGGATCATATGTCCTAAGGAACTCTGCATAATCAGAATCTGTACTATCAGATTCTGAAGATACAACCTCTTGCTTGACTATTATTTTTGTTTGCTTGTTTTTCCTCAAGCGTGCAGTTGTTGCTTCTTTCTTTTTCTCTTCTTTCTTCTTCATGTTTCTAGACCCTGAAGCTCTCTTCATTGCTTGATTTTCTGTCCGAGACAAATCCCTTGATTGTTCGTTATGAATAAAATGAGACGGATTTTCTCCTTTTATAGCGCTTACAAACACTCTTGTTCAAATGGGATTCAACACAGTTCATTAAATTGAACATAGTTGTAACCACTTTTTGACTTGAATGTCTTGTAACTTGTGTGTTTGACTATGACTTCTTCTCTTTTTCGTTACTTTTTGATTAATGACAAAAGGGGGAGTAAGAATAGCGTTAAAATTAATGTTAATTGATTCCTTAACTGTGCGAATACCTGAAACTGTTGTACTTATGCATTCTGAATCAATTCTCATATCTCCTTACATTTTCATTAATTCTGAACTTTATTGAAAGGGGAGAAAATTTGAAATTTGAAATATATTTTTATAGATGATATAAGAGAAGATTGCAAACCTTCTCTGAATATTATCAGACTTAAGAGAAAGAGCTTGCAAACCTCTAACTCTGAGAGCCAAATATGAAAATTTATTTCAAGTTAATAAATTAACTCTTAAACTGATTTTAATTAATTATGGATAAGACTTAGGGGGAGCTTACAAACCTAACCCTATGGATTATCAGACTCAGAGGGAGATTGCAAACCTCTGAAACCTGAAGTCAACATAAATAATTAAATCAACAACAATTGAATTTTAATGCTGTTGTTTGTCATCATCAAAAAGGGGGAGATTGTTGGAACATAGTGGGTCTGACAACAAACCTCTGAAACGTAATTGATTTTGATGATAACAAAGTATTAAAATTGCAATTGGTATTACTAATGATTGTTCTAGTGTGCAGAATTATAAGTTAAAAATTCACTTGAAAGCACAATGGACAAAAGCAGAGAAGTCCAGCAAAGAAGCTCTGAAAATCTCTAATCATCAGAAGCTTAAAATTCAAGTTCTGAAGTAAGTAGCTCTGAGAACTAAAGTCAGACTCTGAAAGGTTTCAGAAGTTGAAAACCATAAGAAGCTATAGCTCCAGACTCTGAAGCAAGAGAAATATGCGTCACTCAAGAACTGACAGGACCAGAACCAATGATTGAAGAATAATCTACTTAAGGTCTCTGTCATATCCATAGGAAGGAATATTCGTTGGTACAACGTTAACCTTATCCATAAGTGGAGCGCATTTGAGGATCGTACTATCGTACTATTATTACTCAAAATGGTTGAGCGATAATTCAAATGCACAAGGTAGTGGAATTGGATTTCTTTCTATAGAAGGCAATATACAGCTATCATATTGTACGATTCATTTCAGCTGGCACCTTATCTCTCTGCAACGGTCATTCTCATTTCTTCATTATATATAGAAGACTCAAATGGAAGCAATGACTACTGTTCCATCACATACTCTAAGACTCTGAAAAACGCTGACACTCAAGAACTAAATTTGTCATTCATTGTCTTAAGTAATTTGTGTTGTATTTTGTAAACATCTCTGATAGTATATCAAGTGTCTGATAACTTTCAATTTACTTGTAAAGTTTTGAGAAGTCTCTTGTTAGTTGTAACTTGAGCAATTGTGAGAAGTCTCTTGCTTGTGAGCTTGAGCATTTGTAATATCTTAAGATTATAGTGAAACTTCCTTGGAAGTGCAAGGGGACTGGAGTACTCTCGGATTGTGAGACGAACCAGTATAAAAATCTTTGTGTCTCTCTCTTCTCTCTTTCCCTCTCTGTTATCTTGTTTTGTGTTCTTAGACCCGCTGCAAAATCTGTTCTTGTTTAGAAAAAGTTTTAATTTATAAAACACAATTCAACCCCCCTTCTTGTGTTTTTCCACACCTTCAAAATCTTTGTCGATACTATTACCATAACATGTGGTTGGTTTAACTGATAAAACAAATTGGACCCCTTAAATAAATAGGCATAATCCTCTAACTGATAATCATCAGAAACATACAAATTAATTAATGATATAAAGTAATCGATGAAATATAAAAATATAAAGAAACGCATACCTGAAAGATTGGATTAGTTAAGGTTTGAAAACAATTGCAGCAATCGAGCATTCATGGGTTGGAAATAAGCACAGGAACGAGTTTACTCATTTTTCCCGTTGAGAGGAGAGTTTGAAACTGAAGGCTAGGTTTGACAGATTGCAACATGTTTTCCTACAAATAATAAATATTTCCTCACACTTTACCTTTTCGTTTTTTTTTTTTTAAGTTTAAAATAGTCGGGCCTTGTATATATTTTAGCTTAGTGGACTTAAAATCAGTTGATTAATTAACTTTTTGCACTAATTAATTACTTTACTATTTATTATAAAAAAAAGTTATTATTTATTGTTGGGTTAATAGATCTTTACCCCCTGCTAAGTGAGCGTGTTTTGCGTTACCCCCTGCTAAAAATTTCTTGAAGATTGCCCCCTTGCAAAGTTTTTTTTTTTGGTTTCCCCCCTTGAGTGCACTTTTTACATCGGTTATTTTGTTCAACCGATTTAAAAAATTATGTTTTTTAAATCGGTTATTTTGTTCAACCGATTTAAAAAGTTAAAATTTCTTGCATCCAAGAGAGGAAAAGGGGGGAAACCAAAAAAAAAAACTTTGCAAGGGGGCAATCTTCAAAAAAAATTTAGCAGGGGGTAACGCAAAACACGCCCACTTAGCAGGGGGTAAAGACCTATTAACCCTTTATTGTTTATTCGATAGGGAAAACAATTTAGACCAAAATTTACTAGGTAGTAGGTTCCCTATAAAAATATCCGCAATGGACAAAGTAAATATATACCCGCATATATATGACCAAAAAGTAGAGCTGTCAAAATGGGCCGGCCCGAATGGGCCGGCCCGACTAGCCCATTTTTTTCCGGGCTTGGGCCTTAAAAATCTAGCCCGAATTAGCATCCGGGCTTTTTAGCCCGGCCCGATCAAGCCCGCAAAAAATATGGGCCGGCCCATCGGGCCGTGGGCTGCCCGAAAGCCCGATTACATTATAATAATAAAAAAAAAGAGTAAATAAAGAAGGATATTTATAATATTTTTACTTGGGCCACCAATTTAAAAGTCCACACAAACATAATAAGTTAACAACACGGAATCAACACAACACACACGTCACACACACCTTCCAATTCCATCAAACGCGCATTTAAGAGAATAAATATGCCTAGTAACGCAAATTATATACATGCATTAGTAACGCAAATTATATACATAACGAAATGAAAATAAACTAAAAGTAAAAATAACTTATTGTGTCATTAAAATAAATAAGCTAAAAATATAAAACCACGGTCGTGAATTATTTCTCTACGTAATTACTCGTAAACTTTAACTAGCTTAAATAACTTTACATTAATTCTAACAAATTTCAATCTATTTGTAATTAATTAATGTTGTGATCTCTTTGTCAAATTTATTGGGCACTTAAATTTCATCTTTTTTCATTACCCTTCATCTATTCCTTTAAAAATGTTTTTTTTTTTTAAAAACCGGGCCGGCCCGAAAGCCCGAGAGCCCGTACCGGGCCGGGCTCGGGCCTTGATATTGCAGCCCGTTTTTTATCCGGGCTTTTTAAGCCCGGTCCGACAAAGCCCGAAGCCCGAATGGGCCGGCCCGAAACGGGCCGGGCCGCCCGTTTTGACAGCTCTACCAAAAAGCAACCAAAAGATCTTCAAAATAACTCTATTAACCTCCATACTCAATCAAAATATACAACAAAAAGTGTATAAATTTCAAATGACTATTTCTTATAAGGAAGAAAAGTGAACCACCAAGAACTTCCCTTCAAAACAAGAGGCCTTCTAAAACAGAACTCAAGTACCAGCATGTTTGTCATTCCATAAAAGTGTAGCTTCCACATTAGTTCAGAGCTCTGAAAATGAGTTCAAGAAGCAAGTAAAGTTAGCTTATATAACACATGAAATTATGTATCTAAAAATATGAATAAACATAGTATTCTTTCAATATAGGAATCTCTAAGTTATTCAACCATAAGAAATAACAAACACCCAAAGTCCCCCCTCCCCTGTACATTAATGCTGCATGAATCTTTAGAAAATCTCCACACATCAATATGGCATCTAATCGTCCTAACAATAACTAAATTGAACACATCAATTTAAGAAAATAGTCACAATTAATTTTCCCAGAGATTACAAAATTAGGTTTTAATTTGATCTGGAAAAAACTTAATTGAAAATGAATAAATAGATATTGAGTTTCAATTTAAAAAGGAAACTCACGGATAAACCATATTCACATTTGTTCAAAATTGAAGACCTAATTGAAGACTAAATCAACTAAATCAATAGGAATTGGAGATCGAGCATAAAATCAAAGAAATCTAAACTGAAAATATATATAATCACATACTCAAACGCACATCTTAATGAAGAAAAGAAATTCAAACCATCGCCGCCATGCTGGTGGATCTGGTCAGAGGCGTCGGAACCATATGAAGAGAAAGACAGAATTAGGGTTTGAATGTGGAGAGTCATCTTCGCAGTGGTGATCCATTGCAGATTGCAGAGAGAGAGAAAAGGAAAGATCAGAAAGCCAGGAGAGGTTGTTGAATGATCAAAAGAAATGGGATATATCAACAAGAAAATTAGTTCCGATAAGAAGAAAATCAACGACAAAATTGGGTGAGGGTGAAAATTGTAAAATGTAAATATTTTGTGGAGTTAAATATATAAACACTGGTCAAACTTAATTGTTACAGCATGTCACTACTCTTACAGCATGTCATATAACTATTGGTCAGTATATTCTATTGTACCGATACATATAATATTCCTATTGTACCATAGCACTTCCCTAAACAAATACAAAATTCAAACCGACATAAACCGATACAAGTAATAAAACTATAAAGGGAAAATCAACAAAATTCCACAATTGTTCTCAAAATATTCTTGCAATTCCATGCTCCAATAGGTTTCTCCTTCAAGATAAAATTGCATCACTTAAAAAGATTTGAGAATATATATATATATATATATATATATATATATATATATATATAAAACTGAGCTAGTTCATGAGTCAAACGAGTCGAACTATATATAGTTTGTGTTCTGCTCATTTATTTAACGAACTTAATTTTTAACTCAAGTTCAGCTCATTTGGTCCATGAACCAAATTCATGAGTCAAATATCGAATCGAGCTTCGAACTATTCACGAGTTGGCTCGGGTCATTGCTAGCCCTATAAAAATAGTCTCCAATACTTTTTAATTTTTTATTATATAATCCAGAAAATTATTATTATGAAGATTATAAAGTAGATAGATGGATTTATTAGATTCAACCGACTTTAAGAAAAATAATTAAATAGATGGTTGAGTAATAAATACAATATAACCTATAATGCTCAAATATAAAGACACACAGACGCGACCAAGTTCTCTATAAGTCTTCATTGCTATCATACCAAAACAAATTATGGTATCCAACTGCATAAGTATTTGTTTCATACATTTTTTAATTATAGCATATTCAATATTGTATTTGTTTCATATATATCATGGATCTATAACGTCGACAGCTAATCTGACATCCAACATTGCTGAACAAACATCGTCGGGTGATATTATTCTCCAATGGAGCATTCAGAAACAACTTCAAATTGTCTGCAACCGCTTAAGGATCCCCGAACCAACATACACGCTGCATGAAGCTATAGTTGATCATGGGATACAATATATGTTAGATATTATGCATGTACTTCTACTCCCTTGATCACTACACAACCTTGTTGCATTGGTGGATTTGCAACTTCTGATTACGACGCGAAAGAAGACGCTGTTGTGCTTTTATTGCGTTGCATATTGAGTGCAACCGGAAGGAGGATACGCGATTTCAACTATTACAATGTTCAACAAATTGAAGCACAACTGAAGAATTTTGTGTACGAAAACTTCCAGTTGCGTATCGAGATTGCAGCATTAAAAGCAGAAATGAAGGAAATTTTGAAGAATCTAGAAAGTTAAAATATATCACACTTGTAATGGATATGTATGGTGCATGTGGTCATTGTTTTGTTCTGTGTAGTATAGTCATTTATTGTAATCCTAAGTCAACTAAGTCAACATTCACATGGTGATATGTGGAAAACGACAAAGTTTATCTGTTTATGTATGAAATGTGTTAACTATTAATGTATTTTTATTTTTTTTAATCGAAATCATTAATGTCTTTTAAAACTCTTGTTTATTTGTAATATGCTTATTAAGGTGACAAGGTTTTCTATTAATTTAGATATTTATGCGTACGGGTCTACATAGATTGGGTAAATTCGGCCGATCCGGTCAAATTCACCCAATCAATTCCAAAAAGTGGGTTGAGTCAGGCAAGTGGGTGGGTATGGATTTCAAAAATGAAAACCCATAAAAAAAATTGAGTTTCAGATTAAACCGGACCCAACCCAAAAAACCCACTGAGCCACTAGTATTATTTTTTTTAAAATATTTTTATGAAAATACTAAATATTTTGCCATTTGATCATTAAATATTTTTATATTGAAAATAAGTTATACTCTTTTTTAAGAAAATAAAAAGATTGAATAATTTTTATAAGCAAATATGATAATTCATCGCACTATTTTAAAATAAAAATATTGAATAATTTTCATAAACAAATATGATGTCATCTTCTTTTACTAAACCCAATCCGGAGTACTTTATGTGGTTCGGGTTTTGGTTTTGGTCAAACCTAACCCAATCCGGCCCACGTACACCCCTATTTGTGCGTATGAAACAATACCAATTTTTATGGTTCGGATCAAAAATCGAACCGAACTATTTGATATTTTCTAATGTACCGGTACATTATGATATTAAATTAATATCTAAATATAAATTTATTAGTGGATTAAAACGATGATATAATAGAAAGATACCGATACGATACCGATAAATTTTTTAAAATTCTCAATCCGATACTGCCGCGATACGTTATTCAAAAATTAAATTTAAAAATAAAGATTTAACCGATACTTTGCCAATACGAGTAACGGGACGTATCGGATGCATATCGGATATTATTTTTTTATTTAAAATTAAAGATTTAACCGATACTTTTCCGATAGAAGTGTCGGGAAGTATCCGACGCGTATCCGATATTATTTTTTATCAAAAAAATAAATTTAACCGATACTTTTCCAATATGAGTATTTTTATTTTTTTTTTGAGTAGCAAACAATATATTAAGCCACACAACTAGCCACAAGAAGGGACCAGAAGGGCAAAGAGGGGCAGAAATACAAAGGCAAGGACGGGGTGCCTAGCAGCAAGCTACACCACCGCCCCACCCACCACAACAGGCAGAAAAAACAAAAAACCAGCAGCTGCTGGAAAAAACAAAAACGCAGCACCCCTGCCCCAAAACAGAACCCGAAAACTCCCAAACAACCACCAGAAAAATTCAGGCCATAAGCTATTTTGAAAAGCAACCACCCGGGTCCCAAATCCACTCGTAATAAGAACACGGCGCAATTTTTAACCGATCCACACTCCACCTCCAAGATAAGACTTTAACCTCCTCCACAATCTCCAGAGCCTCCCGTTTGACATTATTAAAAATCTCATTATTTCTCTCACACCATAACGACCAAACCACCGTATGCCACACGAATCTAAGACCTTTCCTCACCATTTTATTCTTCGCCGATTCACTCACACAATCAAAGAGGATCATAATGCTAGGCGGCATAACTATTACCAAACCTAACCATCTAAAAATTTCATACCATACCACATGGGCTACTTTACAAAAAAGGAATAAGTGATTAGCCGATTCCAAAGGATGATCACACCACACACACCTACTCCCCATAGCTTGAGTTAAAATCTCCCTTAGATGAAGATTATCTTTCGTAGGGATCCGGTTATGGAGAAGTTGCCATGAAAAGGCCACCACTTTAGAGGGAGCCGGACTATCCCAAATACTAGAAAAAATCTTCTCTTCGAAATCACTTAGAATACCAACTTCACTAAATTCCCTAAGCGATATAAAAGTGGAATTCACCGAAAACCCCTCTTCCGGATTAAGCCTCCAAACCCAAGAATCTTCCGCCTCGGATAAAGTTACATTGGCTAGAGAGCCCTCAATAACACTCACCCTTTCCTCCTCCCATTGGAATAAACTTCTCCTCCAATTCCACTTCCACCTCCTCCTACCATCCACCTCTTCCATCATATTCCCCACACACACCTCCTTTTGTAGCGAAAGAGCAAATAATCGGGGGAACTTTGAACAAAGCGGGGAATCCTCCAACCAAACATCCTCCCAAAATCGGGGAATCCACACAACTCTCAAGATCTCTAATATCTCTCCACCAAGTAGAGGCCAAATACGGAGTAGGTTCACAAGACCACTTCACATTATTAATCATGAACTTGCCATATTTTGCCACTAGGACCTCTTTCCAAAGCGCCGAATCTACTCCGTTTAAGAGTCTCCACCTCCATTTCATAAGGAGGCTAAGATTTACCAACTCTAAGTCTCTCACACCGAGCCCACCCTTCTTCTTATCTTGACACACCACCTTCCACTTCACCCAACTTAACTTTTTTTTACCATTCACCCCGCCCCAAAGAAAGTCACGTTGGATCCGGACTACTTTCTTCCTCACTTGAACCGGCATTTTCATATAAGACATGTAAAAAATAGGAATAGAATTTAAGACCGAATTTATAAGCACTAACTTCCCGCCAAAACTAATATGCTTGTTTCCCCAAGAATTCAAACTCTTCCGGATTTTCTCCACCATCGTCTCCCAAGTAGATACCCTCCTAGCACTCGCCCCCACCGGAAGTCCAAGATATTTAAAGGGCAAAAACCCTCTAATACAATTGAGAAAGATACAAGCCATCTCCATGAAAGAATTTTCCACATTAATTCCAATGAGACAACTCTTCCAAAAATTCACCTTCATGCCGGAAGCTAACTCAAAGCCTCTAAGGATAGCCTTCAAAGTCCAAAGATTTTGGAGGGACGCATCACCGATACAAAGTGTATCGTCCGCATATTGGAGGTGAGAGATAATGGGCCCCCCACTCCGGATTTTGAACCCTTTAAAGAGATCAAGATCGACCGCCCTCCTCATAACACCACCAAAACCTTCCACCACCAACAAGAACAAAAAGGGAGCAAGGGGATCACCTTGCTTGAGACCCCTTTGGATATTAATTTCCCGAGTTGGGCACCCATTGACAAGCACCGAGAGGTTACCCCCAAAGACACAAGCTCTAATCCAACCAATCCACTTCTCACAAAACCCGAACCTCCTTAGCATATACTCCAAAAACCCCCAATCAACGGAATCATATGCCTTTTCAAAATCAACTTTGAAAATAAGACAATCTTTAAGTTGCTTCTTCGCTAAATCCACCAACTCGTTAACCACCAACACCCCATCTACTAGATTCCTCCCTTTAATGAACGCCGATTGATTTGGTGCTATTAGAGAGTTCATCACCTTTGCCAATCTTGACGCCAACACTTCAGCAATCAACTTATAAAGACAACCAAGTAAAGAGATTGGTCTATAGTCACCCAACCCGAAAGGAGAATTAATCTTGGGAATTAACGTCACAAAATACGAAAGCAAATCCTTCGGTAAAACCCCTATGCCGTGAAATTGGTCGAACATAATTCTAACTTCGGCTTTTAGGAGGTCCCAACTATTCTTTAAGAATGCATAATTAAACCCATCTGGCCCCGGGCTCTTATTACCATCACTCTCTTTAACCGCTACATAAATTTCATCAAGCGAGAAAGGAGCCGTCAACATAACATTCTCCTCCCTAGACAACCCCGGAAAATTAACTTCATCCAAAGTAGGGCGATTAACCATAGGAGCCGCAAAATGACTTTCAAATAACCCTACTACCGCCTCTCTAACAAGATTTGGTTTTTCAAGCCACACGTCGTCCACTTTAAGCGCTAGGATTGCATTCCTCCTCCCCCTAGAAGACACACACCCATGAAAGAATTTGGTGTTAGCATCACCTTGACGAAGCCACTTTGATCTTGATCTTTGGAAAAGGGACGCTTCCTTCATTTTTTGAAGCTTCCAAAATTCTTCAAACCGATCCTTCCTCAACGCCACCTCCGTATCATTCAACCCCCTCTCTTCGCTTTTGATATCTAAGACATTAATCTCTTCAACAATCTTCTTAATTTTAGAATCCACACAACCATACTCTAGACTATTCCATTCCTTTAGACACACTTTTAGGCTTTTTAATTTTTCTTTAAGCACAATAGCCATCCACCCTTCCACCACTTGCCCACGCCAACACTCCTCCACTATCTTCTTGAAGGACTTGTTCTCCAACCAATAATTGTTAAAACGAAAAGGTTTAGGTCCCCACTCATTGTTGGCATATTTCAAGACCAATGGACAATGGTCGGAAACATCCCTAGAGCTAACCCACACCGAACAATCACCCCACATATCAAGCCATTCCGGAGAGACCCAAACACGATCAATCCGACTCATAGCAACCCTATTAGCATGGCACCAAGTAAACCTTCTACCAAGAAGCAGAAGATCTATCAATTCGACATCCTCCAAAAACCTACCAAACCCCCTCATCTCCACACTTGAGTAAGTCTCCCGACTCACCCCCCCTCCTATCCTCCGGGCTTAAAACCGCATTAAAATCTCCCACAACACACCACCTCCCCCTACCAAAACCGACCTTAGACATACTAATATTATCCCATAATCTTCTTTTTGATGGAAGATCACATTTAGAATAAACATTCACCACAAAACAAATAGATTTCAAAATACCCCATTCCAAGCAAACACCAACAAACCCTTCACCCATAAATGTAAAAATGAGTTTAGAGTTTTGCTTACTCCATATAGATAAGATTCCTCCACTCGCACCATTAGACGGGTAGAAAGCCCAGTCACAATCTATGGAACCCCATAAATTATGGCACAATTTCACCGAAATTGACTCCAATTTTGTTTCTTGAACCGCTTGAAAATCCACTTTATGTTCACGAACCAATTCCCGAATTCTCCTTCTCTTAACTCTCCCCCCAAGCCCTCTAATATTGAAGGACATTATAATCATGGACAACCATGCTGTTGCTCCCAAGCTTGCTTCTTCAATCTGTCCTTTTGTTCTTCCTTTGACAACAACTTGATCACCTCTTCATTTGATTGGTCAAAACAGAACCCCACCCTTTGTTGGATGTGGAGGAGTTTGTTTGACTCTCCATCAGTTTGATTCTCCCTCTGAGCCTCATCATTGACATCACCCGTAGCACCCTAGTTATGTTCAATCTCCGGTAAAACCACCTCTAAGCAAATCCCTGGTCTAGATAACGGAACAGCTGTGTTCGGAACCACTCTACTAGCCTCTAGTTGTTCTTCACAGCTCCCATCACTATCCACCCTTCCCATTTCAGCACCTTCTTTCCCTCTGTAAGACCCAAGATTTCATTGTATAGTTGGTTTAAGGAAAAGTAGGGTTTCGATGTGTTCTTGTGGTGAAACATCGTGTAATTATAGGATTTTGCTGTAATCGAGTCTGTTTTGTGCTCGTGCACTGTAATTGTACAGACTTTTGTCTTGTGATCCTGTTGCTTGAATAAGAAGTTATTTGTGGTTTTAGAATAACGAGTTTTGGATTATTCTTGTTTTTGGAAAAACGAGTAGGATTTTACCCGCGGATGGGAAAATCTTACTGCGTCTGTTTTAAGTGAGGTTTCGGATGGGAGTTTTATATATCTGCGTGAGTTAGGATATGTTCTGAGAATAATTTTCTAAGGTATGGAAGAAAATTACAGTCGCGGAAAAAGATTCGGCGATAAGTTTTGGAAATGGTTAAAGGTAGGCGTTCTTTCCATAGGTTTTAGGTTTTTGTGATTTACGTTCGTCGCGACGCGCGAGAACTGAACGTGTGAGTGTTTCCATGAGGTGTTGAGTTTTATCTCAAGTGGGTTTGATTTGGTTTGATCCAATGGCTAGGGTTTTGTCTTGGTATTTTGTTTTTGATCCAATGGCCATGAGTTAGCAAGAGCTATGGCATAGTAAGGAGGTTTGTTGCTTTGTGGACTTAGAAAAACATCACAAATCATCTCATTCTTTCTCTCTTTCACGTGGACTCCATTACTTTCTTTCCAACCTTCACAAATTTTCAATTCTTCACCATTTCACTCCATTTCAAGCTTGTGAGATCAAAGGAAAGTTGTAGAGAATCACTTTCTAAAGGTAACCCTCTCTTCTCATCTCTTAGGTTGGTAGACTTATAGAGTTTAAGAGTTTTTGGGTTTATGTTCTCATGAGGAGTTGTTAGAAAATGTTACTTTACATGGTTTTTGTTTCATGAATGTTGTTCATGAGGTTTAGTGAAGCATGTGTAGGCTTTGTTATCTTTGTTTTCCATGAGTGGTGAAAAATCTCAAGAGAAAAGTTAGGGTTTTGGTTTGGTTATGTATTGATCAATAACATGTGGTTAAGTTGTAAGGTTTTGAAAAGAAAAGTTGTCTTTGAACCTCTTGGCAAAAGGGAAATGCGTTGTGTGGTTTTGTTTTAGAAAATCCGATGAAAAATATTTTGTGGTTTATGAAAATATTTTCTAAGTGTTTTGGGTAGTGTTTTGGGGTCAAAGTGGTTTAAAACTATTGTGACATGTGGTGTCGCTTTTTACTTGGAAAACATGTTTGAAAATGATTACCGGACGGTTGAGACCCGTAATAAAACTTGTGCTTGGATTTGGTTTTGATTTTGGAAATGAAAATCAAATAACTTGCACTCGAAGCAACCAACAAGCTTTCGGAAAATGAATTGCTTGCTTATGAAAATGGTTTGCTTTTGTGCCTTGAAAAGATGTTGGGAACTAATAGAATCAAACTAGGCTTGGGTGGAAAAAGGTGGTGTGAGTTGCTGTCTTTTGCTGTCATGACAGTTGAAACTCGCTGAGCGAGTGGTTACTCGCCAGGGCGAGTGTCACAGGTCTTGACAACACGCCAGGGCGAGCTCCAGAGCGAGTAAGACCAGTCCTCACTGCCTTCACTCGCCACCAACTCGCCAGGGCGAGCTCTGGGACCTAAAATTTTGGATTCTGATTTCTAAACTTGGTTTTTAACTTTATAATCCCTTTTTATTAATTTATGGAAGTGGTTGGGATTGGAAACGAGTTTTTCGGGTACTCGGAAAGTACGTAACTTATAACGCAAGAAAACGGCCATTTTGCATTTCAAATTATTTAAGACTTAGGCCTATTGTTTTGGGTCCTAAAAATAGTACATATAACTCATGGGGGTTGATCAATACGGTAGTTTTTGGTATAGTATCCGAAAGATGGATTTTTCCTTAGAAAGCCTTTGGTTTTTGGGGTTTTAGAGTCCAATTCATTAAGGATTGATTGGATATGGTTTTGATTGTATACTTTGCTTGTTTTAGGAGCAAGTAAGTGTTGTGTGATCGTGCGATAGTTGAGTGCTTGACGAGGTAAGGGCTCCACTTTATTTCCGTCTTTTAAAACTGTTACGACATGCTTTGTTTTGCTGTTATGCATTTGCTGTGTGCTTGGCATGTTTGTACTTATGTATTCTCGTTGATGAGAACATGGTTATAAATTCGTGTGCAATTTACATATGATTAGGAAAATGTATGTAGGTTGTGATGACTTGTGCATAGGCTTAAGGCTATGTGATTGTTTGCATGAGCATATATGAATGCGTGCGTCGGATAGGACTACGCGGGGATTTTGTCTTGTGTGACTATCCTGTATATGCCAAAGAGAATATATGCCATGCATTTCATAGTTGTGTGCCTAGGTGTATGTCTGTGTGACTTTGCCTACGTACCGGGCGTTTGACTGTGTGGCTGCGCCAAATCCTTCTGGATTTATATTGAGTTGGTGTATGTCTGTGTGACTTCGCCTGGTGTTTGTCTGTGTGACTTCACCTGCCTTGTGTGGCATTTTTAGTGCGGGTACGTATATTTCTGTGTGGCTTTGCCTACCCCACGACTCTTCGAGGAGAGGTTAATTTTCCGGAAAATCATGCATGTGACGAACCAGTAATCGGTTGTCACACCCATTGTAGAAGTCTGCATTAGGCTTGGTGTGCATTATAAATATAAACCCGTTGGTGGGAATGGCTATGTGTTTAAAGAGCTTTCTATGTTGGTATTTGTATATTTGGTAATTGTATCCTCTCTCGCACCGGTTATATATACACATACTTTTTATTTTGTGGTGACCCTTTCTTTCATTTGCGGGCTCATCCCACCCAGATGATGGGTTAGGACGTGGTGACGACGGTGGCTGTTCTAGACCCCAGTGAGCGGTTGGAGCTGTAGCCTAGAATAGTTAGACTATGCGCCGGTGTGTTTTGTGCACCGTGCATTTTTGGTTAGCATAGGGTCTCTAACTTGTTTTGTTGTAAGTATTCGAATACTTAGACTTGGGTTGTAATTATTCAGGAATACACTTTGCTTGTCGAAGCACCTTTTAGTAATGAGTTCTTTTGTATATTTGAATGTCGGTTCATTTAAAACATTTTATGCGCACTCTGAGTGTTAGTTGAAAAAGGAAAAAAAAATTAATGCCCTTTCTGGTTTTCGAAAAACGGGGTGTTACAATTTGGTATCAGAGCACGGCTTTAAATCTTCAAAGGGAAAGTGTATACTTGAGTCGTTAGTCCAGAGTCGGTTAGAACGTAACTAGTGTTGAGTTAGTTCTAGTGTTTGTCCTGTGTCGGGTTTCGAGTTAGTAATCCGTGGAGTGAGATATTCTGTTAGGATTCAGAATTGTTTGATTAAGGATCTAATCAGAATCGGTATTGTGCAGAATAGAATGCCGCCAAGAAGGGCGAATCCAGCTCCTATGGTACCCGAGGTTGATATTAATCAGATGGCTTATGTCATGCATACGATGGCAGCGGCTGTGACTGCTCAGAGCCATGCTAAGGCGCAGAGAGATCTGGAAAAGCGCGAAAGGGAAATACTTGCTGCTGGATCTAGACTTCTTTCGAATTTCAACCACCAGACTCCTCCAAAGTTTAATGGGGAGGGAGGTCCGGAAACTGCTGATTTATGGCTCCAATCTGTGGAGAGGATATTCGGGGCAATTCATTGTCCGGAAGGGGAGAAGGTAGTCTTAGCTACCTATCAGTTACTCGGGGGATCTGAGTATTGGTGGAGGAACACCCGACTGATCATGGAGAATGTCCATGAAGAGTTAAGTTGGGAGAACTTCAAAAGGAGGTTCTTGGCCAAATATTTCCCTGAGACAGCTAGGGAAAGGTATGGGGAAGAGTTTCTAAGGCTAAGGCAAGCGGGCATGAATGTTGAGGCATATGCCAAGAAGTTTGAATCACTATCCCGTTTCTTCCGCTTCTTTAGGGATGGGATAGATGAGGATTATATGTGTCGTAGATTCCAAGATGGGCTGAGGTACGAACTGCAGGATGCGGTTGTGCCATTGGGTATCCGACAGTTTCAAGTGTTGGTGGAAAAATGCCAAGAGGTGGAAGACATGAAGAATAAGCGGGTGAACCGCCAAGGGAATTTTAGTGCTGGGGGACCAAGCCGTTCAAGTGGTCCGAGTCAAAGTCAGAATCGTGGGAGGCAAGGGAGTAAGCCTTATAACCGTCCTCAACACAGTAAAGGACCGGGCCGATCGGTGAATCAGGGAACCCGGGGAAAATCAGATGGTAGTAAGGGGACTTGCTACAACTGTGGAGAAGCGGGGCATTTTTCTAATGAGTGCACGCAACCGAAGGTGGGAAACACCTGCTACAATTGCAAGAAGCCGGGACACTTTGCTAGAGATTGCAGAGCCCCGAAGACTGGGCCGTCGGCAAATGTGGCACAAGGCTCACAAGGTGCCAGACCTGCGGCAAAGGCACGTGCTTACTGTATGGGCACTGAGTTGAGTGGGCAGGCTAGCAATGCCATCCACGAGAGCTGTCACATCGCAGGTAATTCTTTAACTGCTTTGATTGACACGGGGGCAACCCACTCATTCATATCTTTGGCATGTGCAAATCGTTTGAGTTTGAATGTTTCTGTTCTTCAGTTTGATTTGAATGTTTTGACTCCTGCTAAGGATCTGGTAGTGAATACTGCATGCTTGCATTGTTTGGTAGTAATCCAGAATAGGGATTTTCTGGTCAATTTGGTTTGTCAACCGCTTTTATCTCTCGAGATCATTCTTGGGATGGATTGGCTGTCTTATCACTATGTGATTCTAGACTGTGCTCGGAAATTGGTTTTCTTTCCCGAGCCAGGTGTGCGAAGGTACTTGTCTGCAAATCGGCTTTCTGTGGTTATGTGCAATGGAGAGCCGGAGATAGTTTCACTTGCTAGCTTAGGAGTGACGTCGGAGATTCGAATTGAGGAAATTCGTGTGGTTCAGGATTTCCAAGATGTGTTTCCATCGGAGATTCCAGTTTTTCCTCCGTGTAGAGAGGTGGAATTCTTTATTGATTTGCAACCGGGTACGGGTCCGATTTCGGAATCGGCTTATCGGATGGCTCCAGCTGAGTTGGTAGAGTTGAAAAGTCAGATTGAAGACTTGTTAGTTAAAGGTTTCATAAGGCCTAGTGTGTCGCCTTGGGGAGCACCGATCTTATTGGTTAAAAAGAAGGATGGTAAGTCTCGTTTGTGTGTGGATTATCGGAAGCTTAATAAGGTGACTATCAAGAACCGATATCCATTGCCACGAATTGATGATCTGATGGATCAGTTGAGGGGAGCCTCAGTGTTTTCTAAGATTGACTTGAAGTCTGGTTATCATCAGATAAGGGTACGAGAAGAGGATGTTCAGAAAACGGCGTTTAGGACGCGTTATGGGCATTATGAGTTCTTAGTGATGCCGTTTGGAGTGACGAATGCACCTGCTATCTTTATGGCTTACATGAATCGGATATTCAATTCATTTTTGGACAAGTTTGTGGTGGTGTTCATTGATGACATTCTAGTGTATTCGATGAGTGAAGAGGAGCATGAAGAGCATCTTCGCTTGGTTTTGCAAGTTTTGAGGGAGAAAAAGTTGTATGCTAATCCGTCAAAGTGCGATTTTTGGTTGGAAGAGGTGAATTTCCTTGGCCATGTTATATCAAAAGAGGGAATAGCCGTGGATCCAGCCAAGATTGATACGGTACTTTCATGGAAGCAGCCTCAAACAGTGACTGATGTGAGGAGTTTTGTGGGTTTGGCCGGTTATTACCGGAGATTCATTGAAGGTTTCGCTAAGATTGTGGCGCCTATGACGCAACTTACGCGAAAAGATCAACCTTTTGCTTGGACTGAGAAGTGTGAATTGAGTTTTCAATTGTTGAAGGAGCGATTGACGACTTCACCAGTGTTGATGTTACCACAGGCGGATGAACCATATGAGGTTTATTGTGATGCTTCTCATCAAGGTTTGGGTTGTGTGTTGATGCAACACAAGAGAGCAGTGGCTTACGCGTCAAGGCAACTGAAAGTGCATGAAAAGAATTATCCTACACACGATTTAGAGCTTGCGGCCGTTGTTTTCGCATTGAAGATTTGGAGACATCATCTTTATGGTTGCACTTTTGTCGTGTTTAGTGACCATAAAAGTCTTAAGTATCTGTTCGATCAGAAAGAGCTTAATATGCGACAGAGGAGGTGGATGGAAACCTTGAAAGATTTTGATTTCACGTTGGAATACCATCCTGGAAAGGCTAATGTGGTAGCCGATGCTTTGAGTAGAAAGAGTGTGTCGGTTTGTTCGGCACAAATGGCTAGTCAACAAGAGTTGTTGAGAGAGTTCCGTGACTTGCACCTAGAGGTAGAGTTTGCCTTAGGGAATATGAGACTGGGTATGATTACCATCTCGAACGGTTTGTTGAAGGATATTGCTAATTGTCAAGATGACCAGTTTCTTATGGAGAAAAGGGCTTTGATTGTTCGAGGAACCAACCGAGATTTCAAGGTGGGATCGGACAATATCTTGAGGTGTCAAGGTAGGGTGTGTGTGCCCGATGTTATGGACTTGAGAAACACCATTTTAGGGGAGGCACACAAGAGTAAACTTAGTATACATCCCGGAGTAACAAAGATGTATCAAGACCTGAGGCATGATTTCTGGTGGCCGGGTATGAAAAGGGATGTGGCTGAGTATGTGGCATCGTGTCAGACTTGTTAGAAGGCGAAGATTGAACATCAGAGACCAGCAGGGATGCTGCAGTCATTAGACATCCCCGAGTGGAAGTGGGATAGCATTTCTATGGATTTCATCACTGGTTTACCTAAGACCAGGAGGAAGCATGATTCCATTTGGGTGATAGTGGATCGTTTGACTAAGTCCGCTCATTTTCTACCGGTAAGAACTACGGATACAGCGGCAAAGTTGATCGATATTTACATTGCTGAGATTGTGAGGTTACATGGGATTCCGTCAAGTATAGTGTCGGATCGGGACCCAAAGTTTACTTCACACTTTTGGAGGACGTTGCATGAGGCGTTGGGGACGAAACTGAGATTGAGTTCCGCCTATCATCCTCAGACAGATGGGCAGACAGAGAGAACAAATCAATCGTTGGAAGATTTGTTGAGGGCTTGTGTATTGGATGATCGTGGGAGTTGGGATGATGTGTTACCTTTGATAGAATTCACATACAACAACAGTTTCCACGCGAGTATTGGAATGGCACCATACGAGGCTTTGTATGGGAGGAGATGTCAGACTCCTTTGTGTTGGTACCAAGATGGGGAAAGTATGATAGTAGGACCGGAAATGGTACAACAGACGACGGACAAGGTCCGAAAGATAAGGGCAATGATGAAAGTTGCTCAAGATCGCCAGAAAAGTTATGCGGATAGGCGTCGGAGGCCTTTAGAGTTTGAGGAGGGAGATCACGTATTTCTCCGTGTTACACCAACGACTGGCGTTGGAAGGGCTTTGAAAGCAAAGAAGTTGACTCCAAAGTTTATAGGGCCTTATCAGATTTTGGAACGGATTGGAAAGGTAGCATACCGGATCGCGTTGCCACCGGTACTATCTTTGATTCATGACGTGTTCCATGTGTCGCAATTACGGAAATATACACCGGATCCATCACATGTGATCACACCAGATGATATCCAGTTGAGGGATAACTTGTCATTTGAGGTTCCGCCGATCAAGATTGCGGATAGAAAGATGAAGCGTCTGAGAACGAAAGAGATACCTTTGGTAAAGGTAATATGGAATGAAGCTACGGGAGATACCACCTGGGAGCTCAAGAGTAAGATGAGGGAATTATACCCCGGTTTGTTCGACGATGTCTAAGTTTCGAGGACGAAACTTCTTTTAGGGGGGTAGTATTGTAAGACCCAAGATTTCATTGTATAGTTGGTTTAACGAAAAGTAGGGTTTCGATGTGTTCTTGTGGTGAAACATCGTGTAATTATAGGATTTTGCTGTAATCGAGTCTGTTTTGTGCTCGTGCACTGTAATTGTACAGACTTTTGTCTTGTGATCCTGTTGCTTGAATAAGAAGTTATTTGTGGTTTTAGAATAACGAGTTTTGGATTATTCTTGTTTTTGGAAAAACGAGTAGGATTTTACCCGCGGATGGGAAAATCTTACTGCGTCTGTTTTAAGTGAGGTTTCGGATGGGAGTTTTATATATCTGCGTGAGTTAGGATATGTTCTGAGAATAATTTTCTAAGGTATGGAAGAAAATTACAGTCGCGGAAAAAGATTCGGCGATAAGTTTTGGAAATGGTTAAAGGTAGGCGTTCTTTCCATAGGTTTTAGGTTTTTGTGATTTACGTTCGTCGCGACGCGCGAGAACTGAACGTGTGAGTGTTTCCATGAGGTGTTGAGTTTTATCTCAAGTGGGTTTGATTTGGTTTGATCCAATGGCTAGGGTTTTGTCTTGGCATTTTGTTTTTGATCCAATGGCCATGAGTTAGCAAGAGCTATGGCATAGTAAGGAGGTTTGTTGCTTTGTGGACTTAGAAAAACATCACAAATCATCTCATTCTTTCTCTCTTTCACGTGGACTCCATTACTTTCTTTCCAACCTTCACAAATTTTCAATTCTTCACCATTTCACTCCATTTCAAGCTTGTGAGATCAAAGGAAAGTTGTAGAGAATCACTTTCTAAAGGTAACCCTCTCTTCTCATCTCTTAGGTTGGTAGACTTATAGAGTTTAAGAGTTTTTGGGTTTATGTTCTCATGAGGAGTTGTTAGAAAATGTTACTTTACATGGTTTTTGTTTCATGAATGTTGTTCATGAGGTTTAGTGAAGCATGTGTAGGCTTTGTTATCTTTGTTTTCCATGAGTGGTGAAAAATCTCATGAGAAAAGTTAGGGTTTTGGTTTGGTTATGTATTGATCAATAACATGTGGTTAAGTTGTAAGGTTTTGAAAAGAAAAGTTGTCTTTGAACCTCTTGGCAAAAGGGAAATGCGTTGTGTGGTTTTGTTTTAGAAAATTCGATGAAAAATATTTTGTGGTTTATGAAAATATTTTCTAAGTGTTTTGGGTAGTGTTTTGGGGTCAAAGTGGTTTAAAACTATTGTGACATGTCGTGTCGCTTTTTACTTGGAAAACATGTTTGAAAATGATTACCGGACGGTTGAGGCCCGTAATAAAACTTGTGCTTGGATTTGGTTTTGATTTTGGAAATGAAAATCAAATAACTTGCACTCGAAGCAACCAACAAGCTTTCGGAAAATGAATTGCTTGCTTATGAAAATGGTTTGCTTTTGTGCCTTGAAAAGATGTTGGGAACTAATAGAATCAAACTAGGCTTGGGTGGAAAAAGGTGGTGTGAGTTGCTGTCTTTTGCTGTCATGACAGTTGAAACTCGCTGAGCGAGTGGTTACTCGCCAGGGCGAGTGTCACAGGTCTTGACAACACGCCAGGGCGAGCTCCAAAGCGAGTAAGACCAATCCTCACTGCCTTCACTCGCCACCAACTCGCCAGGGCGAGCTCTGGGACCTAAAATTTTGGATTCTGATTTCTAAACTTGGTTTTTAACTTTCTAATCCCTTTTTATTAATTTATGGAAGTGGTTGGGATTGGAAACGAGTTTTTCGGGTACTCGGAAAGTACGTAACTTATAACACAAGAAAACGGCCATTTTGCATTTCAAATTATTTAAGACTTAGGCCTATTGTTTTGGGTCCTAAAAATAGTACATATAACTCATGGGGGTTGATCAATACGGTAGTTTTTGGTATAGTATCCGAAAGAGGGATTTTTCCTTAGAAAGCCTTTGGTTTTTGGGGTTTTAGAGTCCAATTCATTAAGGATTGATTAGATATGGTTTTGATTGTATACTTTGCTTGTTTTAGGAGCAAGTAAGTGTTGTGTGATCGTGCGATAGTTGAGTGCTTGACGAGGTAAGGGCTCCACTTTATTTCCGTCTTTTAAAACGGTTACGACATGCTTTGTTTTGCTGTTATGCATTTGCTGTGTGCTTGGCATGTTTGTACTTATGTATTCTCGTTGATGAGAACGTGGTTATAAATTCGTGTGCAATTTACATATGATTAGGAAAATGTATGTAGGTTGTGATGACTTGTGCATAGGCTTAAGGCTATGTGATTGTTTGCATGAGCATATATGAATGCGTGCGTCGGATAGGACTACGCGGGGATTTTGTCTTGTGTGACTATCCTGTATATGCCAAAGAGAATATATGCCATGTATTTCATAGTTGCGTGCCTAGGTGTATGTCTGTGTGACTTTGCCTACGTACCGGGCGTTTGACTGTGTGGCTTCGCCAAATCCTTCTGGATTTATATTGAGTTGGTGTATGTCTGTGTGACTTCGCCTGGTGTTTGTCTGTGTGACTTCACCTGCCTTGTGTGGCATTTTTAGTGCGGGTACGTATATTTCTGTGTGGCTTTGCCTACCCCACGACTCTTCGAGGAGAGGTTAATTTTCCGGAAAATCATGCATGTGACGAACCAGTAATCGGTTGTCACACCCATTGTAGAAGTCTGCATTAGGCTTGGTGTGCATTATAAATATGAACCCGTTGGTGGGAATGGCTATGTGTTTAAAGAGCTTTCTATGTTGGTATTTGTATATTTGGTAATTGTATCCTCTCTCGCACCGGTTATATATACACATATTTTTTATTTTGTGGTGACCCTTTCTTTCATTTGCGGGCTCATCCCACCCAGATGATGGGTTAGGACGTGGTGACGACGGTGGCTGTTCCAGACCCCAGTGAGCGGTTGGAGCTGTAGCCTGGAATAGTTAGACTATGCGCCGGTGTGTTTTGTGCACCGTGCATTTTTGGTTAGCATAGGGTCTCTAACTTGTTTTGTTGTAAGTATTCGAATACTTAGACTTGGGTTGTAATTATTCAGGAATACACTTTGCTTGTCGAAGCACCTTTTAGTAATGAGTTCTTTTGTATATTTGAATGCCGGTTCATTTAAAACGTTTTATGCGCACTCTGAGTGTTAGTTGAAAAAGAAAAAAAAATTAATGCCCTTTTTGGTTTTCGAAAAACGGGGTGTTACACCCTCCTCTTTTCTTTTTTTTCTGTCGACCTCCTCCACCCTTGACAGCTTCTGCTAATTGGATGAACTTCGGGACCCCTGGGTTAGCAAGGTTTGGGAAATTGGATTTATTTTTGGGTCTCCTAGATCTTCCCCTCCGACTCACCACTTGTTGCACCGTCTCCTGGGAAGAATTATTTTCAGAAATTTGGTTCATGTTAGCACCACCGTTCCTTACCTCAATCAAAGAGATCGAATCACTAAAATCTGACCCGTCTTGCTTATCGCGGCCCACTTGGCTAGAAGGCCCAGTAGCCCGGATCGGGGAGAGAGATTTGGACCGGATTTTATTCAAAGATTGACCCGGTTCAGTGGCAGACCGGATAACCTCCTCAATAGCTAAGTCACACTTCTCTCCTGGCCCACCTCCAATGTCAACCCTTACCTCTGTTTGACACTTCAACATCGTATGACACGCGTGCCCCTCATTCTCCCCATCCCTATCTCCAAAACTTGCCTTTTCTCCTTGGGACCCTCTATTGACAACTTCCTCTGCAACAAAACTCCCACCTAATATGTCCTTTTTGATCAACTTTCCATTTTGTTCAAGCACAGCACCTCCTGACACAGAAATGTGATTTTGACTCCTATCTCCTTTGTCCAACGAGACATCACCATCATGCAAAACATCCCCATGCACATTGTCATTACCCATCAGTTTCTTCACCCCACAGACCTCCTCATCTTCCTCCACCGACCCGCCCCTCAAAATACCCTCCACCACCCTAGCTTCTGCCGGAAACTTAACAGAGTCCACCCAGCTATACTCCTCCTCTTCCAGCCGCTCTCCCTGATGGAAACCTTGTTCAATCACTTTTTCCTCCACCACCCTAAGAGAATAGATAACACCCAAAGCCTTGATCTTGATAGAGTCATCAATACATCCGTTGAAGCTCGTAGCAATCTTGATACTAGCAACATCCAGCTTAGCTCGGGAAGCCGTGGTCGAGTCAAAATCTAAGAACTCCCTATACTTTGCTCCAATAACTTTGAACAAATTTTCTCCCCACACGTGAAGGGGAATACCATATATTTTGACCCAAGTATCCCTCCTATCTGCGTAACAAGAAGGTGTCCAGGCTCTTACTTCTCGGAAGTAATACGATATCCAATCCGCTCTTGCCTTCCACAGTGCTTCCACCTCACCCTTTTTTGGACTGTGAATCAAAACCATTTTCCTACCCATATCCGTGACAGAAATATGAGCAAGTCCTTCCATAAACAAACAGGTTCTGATTCTACACACTTTGACATTCACTGCCAGCCACCCTACAAAGCTCTCTTGAAGTTCTTTCAGCACCAACCCTTCCACCACCACCTCAAACACTTCATTCCCCTCCTCCTGCTTCCCTTCACTCCCCTCACTCGATGAGTTAGGATTCATCAAAGCAGCTCTAAATGAACGATCTTGATTCAAGTTACCCTCCCCTAGCTCCACCGCTATCGACCTGCTCACGGGCTCCTTCTTCTCTTGACTTTCATTCCTCCCAAAACGGGATTTGTTAATGCGCAGCTTGAAGGAACCAATCCATACATCATCCATCTTCTGATTCAGCTCCAGCAACTCTCTATCCTCCATAAACTTCACAAATGCAAATCTCTTCCCCCACTTGTCTACCTTTTTCGGAATATAGACATCTCCCAACCGGCCAAAACGAGAAAACACCCTCCATAGATCTTCAACATTGCTGTCCTCCGGGAAGTTTGTCACAAAAAATGATATGGAGGCTTGGTCTACATTGTGGATGTAACCATGAGGTTTTCGTTTGGAGCCAGGAAACCTAGACCCTCCACTTTCTCTCTCTACACTCTCTCTCATCAAAACCAAAGTTTTTGAATCAATCTGTATACAGACGAGTTAATTACTACACCTCATTTGATTGATGGGGAGATGTTGAAACTTTTTTCCAATATGAGTATCGAAACGTATCGAAAGAGTATCGGTATCGAGTACGTATCGGACACGTCACAGATAACAATAGTTACCTTTGATATGAAAATCAAAATTAAAATAAATTAAATCTATACTCATTAGGCGGCAGGTTGCATTTAATGCGAGTGTGATGGTCGCTTTTCCATAGGCATGTCAATAGCAAGTAGTATACTTAATAGATTGGAAAAAATAATTTAAAAAAGGCTTAAATGATCTTTTGGTCCCTATATGTTCGCGAATATTTGGTTTTAGTCCCTGTATCTTTTTTTTTTGCAAATAAGTTCCTGAATGTACAAAATTTGTTGGTTTTAGTCCCTAAAGTCAAAATATGCAGGAAAATCCGCAGTTTTCGTGCAGATTTTCCTTCAGATTTTCCTGCGGATTTTGCCTTTAGGGACTAAAACCAACAAATTTAGTATATTCAGGGACTTATTTGCAACAAAAAAAGATACATGGATTAAAACAAAAAATTCACAAACATACAGGGACCAAAAGATCATTTAAACAAATTAGTACCAGATCATAGTTATAATAGAACCACTTAGCATTGTTCTTTCATTACTTCACTCCAACTATTCTACGATGGATATGAACAAATATGTCTTGGTTCCAAGCCATTCAGAGGATAACCCAATGCAAGTGTATACATTTATTTACGAAGATGTTTGTGCTTATTATTTATTTATTTATTATTATACCATTCACAACCTATTAACACAATACTTGTTTAAATGTGTAGGTCTTACCCCAAAAATGCTGGAGACGATGATATCATGAATTTGTCACCAACAGCTCCAAATGTTTGCAATGTAAGGCCTATATAATTACTTCTAGTTATTAAATCGTTGATGTTCTTCTAGTTATTAACAATGTTACTTATTTTTTTATTATATGAAACAGGAACCTGTTCATGATGAAGCACAGGTTACTGAACTGTTGATGATGACTTGTGGAAGTGTGAAAAAAGTTCCCCTTGCTGACATTATGGATGCTATTAAGGTTGGAATTAGTTTAAACAAAATATATAAACAGATTACCTATGTTACTTTTATAAAAATAAATATCTCAGTGATTTAAATAACATATACAACTTTGGTTTTAGATTTTGAACAACCGACTGGATTGCATGGAGTTGTGTAACAAAGATGTGATCGCGTGTTACATTCAAGAACTGAATAATGATGCTTTTAGGACTCCAAATAACAATCTACACGATTGGCCTGTTGACAGTAGTTCTGGCTATTCACCTGAGATCACACTTAATGGAAAAAATGTGAAACGAACTGATGATTTGCCAAAAAAAACTGTTAACCAAGATAAAGCAATAAATAGAGGAATGGAAAAACTTAAAGACTTTGGTACAATCGATATATCTGACACTGATGATGAAAATGCAAAACTTAAAAAAAGGACAATGGGTAAGGAAACATTTTTTCGTCATGATCAAGACCGTAAAAGGCAGAACACCACCAAAGGGAAGCTTCCACTGGTTCACCAAGAACGAAACAACTTCAAAAGTGTCGACATTCAGCATCAGGATAAGTATGAAAAGCCTTTTAACAGTGTCTACAAAAGAGGTTTTGCTGAACAGGTAACCAATGATGAAACCTTAGTCTTTTTATTATTTTTTTATGTAATAAGAATATATAAATAATGAGTTATCTAACATGAATCTTCAAAAATGAACTGAAGGGAACAACATCAAACTTATCTGCAATGACTAGGAAGTTGTCTTTCACAAAAGGAGAAGGATCGAAACCAAAATCTGGTCTAGGTCAGACTAAAAAGGTCGGATCTTCTCCAATGTCGAAGACCATTAAGAAACGTTCACCAGGTACCAAACTAAAAGGTGGTGTTTCTATCGGAAGAACATCTATGTCCAGAAACAATAATGGACTTAGAGTTCGTAAGGTATCACAAATATATGTTTGACCACTCTAATAAGAAATAATTTGAAATAATCGGTATATTATAAATTGTACTTTGTAACAGCATTTCAAATGTGCATTCAAAACATCAACGGATATGAGACTAGACCATATAGAAGTTAGAGTTGTTGCTTATGTGTTTCAAGATGATTACGACGCAAGGCTAGTACTACATCATTTGTTTTAAGTTATGTACAATATTATATGCTAAACTGGTTTTTTTCGCGTATTTAACGTCTAGTAAAACTTATATGTTTGTTGAGCAGTGATGTCATCTTCAAAGTTGGAAGGAATGAATATGCAAGATCTGATTTTGAATGCATGTGCCCTGGGATGCTTGTGACTAGAAAGGTAAAATGAATAGAAATAGTAACAATATATTGTACTGGATGCAAATGCAAGTATATAATGAGGCCCATCTAATGATGTGTGTTTGTTATATTTGCAGATCATTTTGATGACAGCACTAAAGATGTAAATTCCATTGATTTCTCATTTAATGATTTAACATTTCGTGTAAATTTTTGTTCCAATTGAGGACACTCGTGGCCATTGGTATCTTATGGTTATCTCAATCGATAACCATAAGATTTATCATTTGGACTCCCATCTAAAGGAGGATGTTGTGGAGGAGAGACAATGCAATATACGAAACATTGTACATCATATATATATTTTTATCAAGTGTTTGTTCAAAAAAATTATTAGAAACTAATAGATATCTACCAAATTTCAGAGCGCATCACTTGCTAAACTGGTTGAAATAGTGTACGATGGTTTTACAACATTCTGTCCATTGACTGACTTTCATAATTGGGACATAGTTGAAGCTAGAGGAGTCCCAAATTGTGGCAATAGGTACTGACTCAAATGTCTCCAATTTATGTACAAGTATCATTTGGTTGTAGCACATGTATCTTACTTATGACTTGCAAATGCATTTTTGTGGTGATAATTCTGCACTTTGGGTGGCTGAATGGTTGAACATGCAAAACAGTTTCACCAACAACATAATAGGAGTGGTAAGTCATAAATGGTTCTTTATGGTGACATAATGTATATTTCATCATTGTAAGTGTTGTGTTACAATAATATGTGAATCTTACATGCTGATAATTATAATGTATAAATAGATGGAGGAGAGATTAACTAGAACGATGGTGACATTGAGAATCCTGATGGGGAACCACAACCAATGCAGCGATGATCACATCCGGAAAGCAAGGGAGTATTGGCAATTCATGACAACTAATGATGATAATGTTTGAAGGGGGTTGGAAAAGTATACATGGACATGCTTTCGGTTTCTCAGCATCTTATGCTTAATTACTTATATTTGAACCTTATGTATTTTGTATCTATGGGCTACAATATGTCAATGCCCATTATTTTGTGTACTAAATGTCCAGCTGTATGGATCATGTAGGTATAGGCCACTATAATATTGTTGACTTAAGTATTTTGGTGTGGTAAATATTCAATCATTTGGAACATGTACATATGGGCCACTATAAAAGTGTTGTCCCATTATTTTGTTTAGAACTGATTAAGCCATATGGCATATCTTGTATGGACAATTATGTTGGTTGTTAGTCTATGATGCTATGTTTGTATTAAACCTCTCTATCTTTCAACCATCATTCTGCTTCATATTCAATCATTTAATTTCTTGAATCGATTTCAATTTTTTCACTTTTTCTTCAATCGCGTAACTGATTCTTTGTCATACAAAGGTGGATTCGGCATCGGTGTCGAACACCGCCAGCCGCATGCAGTCGAACGGAGATTTCAGACCTTATGTCTAACTCGAATCATACGAAACTGGCATCTAAATTGAAGGGAATTTCATCTAGTTTCTTAAAATCCAAGAAACATTCAGTTCTCATGTACAGAGTGGCAGATATGACAATAAAATATTGATGACAGGTCCAACTTCAGGGCAGATTAAAATACTAACTTGTGCACAGAATTTCTCTAGCTATACTCAATGAAAATTCATGATTCCAGTGTCTATTTTGTGTCAAATTCTGTCTTCTTTATCATGGTTCAGATTTCACATAAATTGGACTTACACACAAAGAGCTATGTTCAAATTACTATCAGTTGGTCCATACGGGTTTCATAATAGTTTTCATTCTTTCATGTATACTTATTGAATCTATCTACTAAATCCATTATGAATCAACACCAGTCCAATTAACTCATAAAAATCCTTTTATCAAACAGTAGAGGTCCTAGGGTTTTGGTATAAAGGAGAATGAATAAAGGGAGGAGATTTGATTCTTCTTACCTTAATTTCACCATAGCACACAATGTTGACGAGAAGCAAGAAATTGGTACATGCGAGCTTTAACATTACATCAAGTGGTAGGCTACAAATACACAAAAACATGTTTTGTTCACGAAACAAAATCATGTTTCACGATGTCACCTATAGTTGTCTTTTTGTGTTTCTAAATAAAACTGTCGTTTATCTAAATTACCTCCTTAATAGTATATTTTCAATTTCATAAATCTTTTGCATGCTTAATTTTCTCATCAATGCTTTCAATCTCAATTTCAATGTTGGTCCTTTGGAATGTCAAGGTCTTTAAATATCGGATTGTTGACTCCAACTCCCATGGCGTTTAGTCCATTATCGACGTATATAACAGCACCTGTGATAGAATAAACAATCAAAATTTATTTGCACGTTTGTGCTTGCAGCTGTACTTTTATGCTTCTGACTAGTACTATAGGATGTAAGTACACACCCTTTTTCCCCTATAAAGATAAGGGTCCAATAAGATTCTTTCATGTGTTTTATTAGAAATACTAGGAGAAACTTGAGAAACAGGCCAAATCAAGAAATATATCACAAGTATCAAGATGTTATGTGCTGATATGTTATATGCCTTATCATATTAAAATCAGATTTGAACCATACCTCATTAAAAACAGACATCGGCTAAGCTCAAGAGCTTCCAAAAGTTCAAAACATGTCACTTCACAAACTTCATCACTCCCAGAACTTGTCGCCGCTTCTCTAGCTTTTTCTATAGCTTCCTTTATTTGCTGCCATTCTAAACTGGTGTTGTGAATGACTCTAGCCTGCAAATAATAGAGAATGAATTTGGTACAATTACTGTAGGATAGCTTTTGCTTAAACATGTGGTGCGTGTTATAAAAACCAAAGGGTTACCTACGTAGTTTGGATTCCGAGCCACTTGGCCAATTCATATCCGAGGCGTTCAGATATAGTATTGACTCTGATTCTTTTCTTTCTACCAGCTTCAAAAGCAAGCACCTTATAAACCGACATATTTATGCGTATAATATCACAGTTTGTGGAAAGAAAAAGCTATACTCACTCTGGTATCACTTTCCAAAGCAGCTTTAGCTGAACTCATACCCCCACCATATATGCATATCAAGCAGTCCAAAATGTTGTCAGTGAATTTTTATTTTTTAATTAAATTACAAAATAACATGTCTTTCGCATATCCAACATACCCAAGAATAATCCTCTCTGAAGCAATATATGTTAGAGATAGTGAAGCTCCACCTATAACCAAAACAGACCGATGAGAACAAATATATTGAAGGATTTAGAATCAAAATGTCACCTGTCTTAGGTATATAATGAACTTGCCTGGATTGATGATTGGAAGAAAGTGTTTTAGTAAAGAAATATAAGAGTAACTAGATGCAGACAAGGCAGCTTGATATCCTTTCTGAGATGTCTCGAACAATAGTTTGCTGACCTATAACAGAGTTTATTTGTTTGTTAACGTGGAATGCAAAAGTTAGCAAGAAATCTCATTACTGTAATAATTATATATACCTCTGGTCCATTAGCAAGTGATTGCACAAGTATGTCAATAGTGCCGAAATCCTTCTTAACAGCAAAGCTATCATAGTTGAGTACATTTTCGTATGGTAAGAAAATCCCATCCTACAGAACAAGGAATGAAAACAGAACAAGATATACAATTACCATAGTTGATGATTCCAGTTCAGTCATTTAGTAACACCCATCTTTAACGCACTTTCTATTTCCACTAACACCCATCAAAAACAACAATTTCAATCTAAAACGTCCCACCGGCTAATTTCAATTATACCAAAACTACAAGATATTTATTAAGAACGAAATAATGATTATCATTCTTCTAAACATTAAACAACTCGTAAAACAACAGTTTGTTAAACATTCACAAATGCTACAATTAGCCTACAAACAGATTGTCAACCAGAATGTTACCACAAGCGATACATTGGCAAAAAAATAATACAATAACAGAAGAAACATCATTACATCTATTGTGATTAAACAAAAAGGAAACGCCTTCAGCAAACATCGTTGCATGTTGTATTTCAAAACTCCACATAATCAGTTATCTGCATTCAAAATTGTATCGATCTTAAGTGTAATACTCCATTTATAAAGTTTAGTTACGATTAGAAAGGATTGAACAAACTTACACTGATATCTTGTGTTGAACATTGATTATGTATTGCCATCGCTTAGACGCACGGACATTGATTGTCCATAACTGCCTGCAGCAACTTCACCAACTGTTGCTGCTTGAGTGCAAGATCTCCTATTGTGTCCAGGAACATTGCATCTAGTACAACTATTTGGACGCCTGGGTATGCCACTTCTGGTGTTTGCACTTGGTCCACCTTTGGTTCTTGAACAGTGAGGGTTGATTATATTTTCAACTTCATCAGGAACATGTACATTATCAGGACCGTTTTCTTCACAGTATTTGGAATTAAACCTGTTGAGTTCATGATTCAAATAATCAAGATAATTTTTATAATCATCAACATCCTTGTATGCCAAATCAGAGACCTCCTTGCTAAGATACACCAAATTGGCATGTCTCGCAACTAAGTGTGAATCCCAATAATGCGAACCGTCTTCATAATTTCCACGAATTGACTCCTTAGCAAACATTGACCAACGATTTAATACAAGTGAATCTGGGAAATCAATGATATCAAGATATACCAGAATTGCTACAATATGTTCACAGGGAATTCCAATTGATTCCATTCTAAGACAAGAACATTTAAATTCATTGTTCAATGAACCGTGCGACACACGCCAAACATGTCCTTCGTCTCGATACTTTGTAACTGAATAAATTGAAAAGGTTGCCATTTCTTGACTGTCACGTAATGATATCAGGGATACCTTTTTAAGTACGGAACGTACCAAATTGAAAATTTCATTGGTGAATTTTTTTGAAGCAGACCTCTCAAGTAACTTTAGAGTGGTCTGTAACACAGCCTGTCCATATTGTGATTTAAAATCGGCTTCAACCTCTCTAAAACGAAAATATGCAACACATCTGTGAAACTGCTTTACAAAATCAGTCATATTCATTTTTGAGTGAACAAACTGACCCATGTGACTGTGAAATGCTTCACAACGAGATGTCGTTTGTATTCCCACAAAGAAATGACCCCTAATATGAGCAGTTGCCCACATCTTCCTTTTCCGGTGCATTTCTTTGATCCAACTATTGTCTTCTAAACCAGACATGTTTACCATTTCATTCCATAGATTTTCAAATTTCCAAACCTCATGATCACCAAGCATGCATTTTTTGAAGTATAGGATAAAATCTAGATTACCAATGTTGGACATTGCATTGCGCAGAAGGTGCCAAGCACACAACCTATGATAACTATTAGGAAATACTCTTTTGATTGCATTCCTCATAGCTACATCACCATCAGTTATTACAAATATAGGTGTCTTGCCTTTCATTGCAGCCTTGAGTTGCTCCAACAACCAAACATATGTACCTTCCACCTCATTCGAAACTATAGCAGTAGCAAAATTAATTGTCTGGTTATGGTGATTAACACCAGAAAAAACAACGAAGGGACACTTGTACTTATTTTTCTTATATGTAGCATCAAAGGCAACCCATAAACCTCATAATTCTTTTGACTTTCCCCATCACACCAAAACAAGTGTTGCAACCGACCACCTTCATCAACCGTATGTGAAACAAACATCAATGGGTCTTTCACCTTAAGCCCTACAAGGTACTTAACAGCACCTTTAGCATCAGAAGACATTGCCTTTCTTTGTCTTGAGATTTGATTATGTAAATCCTTCTTCAAAAACCCTATCTTGTCATAGCCCCCAGCAGCATTTGCAAATGCACCAATCTTTTGTGTTACCTTTATCCCTGCATTGCCATAGTTCTTAATTTGAATCTGATCTGATTCAGACAACTTCCTGTGCGCAGCCAACAACCCACAGTGCTTTTCGGTCAACATATCGTGATTGTGTTCAAAACAGAAAACTGTGATGTACCAACGACATGTAATTATATCAATATGAACTCGGAATTTTGCTCCGCAACCGCACCTGGTTTCATGTTTCGGACCCCGCTTACGTGTCTCAACAGTTAACCCAACATCTTGCCTAAACCCTTGAAGATTACAAAGGAATGTCTGCTAAACAACAACTCCAGCCTTGTTTTTAATAATTTGTCCTTTGCGAACCGTAAAACCGTTCATCTTCGCAAACCAACAGTAAAATTTGTATGCAACTAACAAACTACCAAATTGCAACTTTGAATAGAAATAGTAACAATATATTGTACTGGATGCAAATGCAAGTATATAATGAGGCCCATCTAATGATGTGTGTTTGTTATATTTGCAGATCATTTTGATGACAGCACTAAAGATGTAAATTCCATTGATTTCTCATTTAATGATTTAACATTTCGTGTAAATTTTTGTTCCAATTGAGGACACTCGTGGCCATTGGTATCTTATGGTTATCTCAATCGATAACCATAAGATTTATCATTTGGACTCCCATCTAAAGGAGGATGTTGTGGAGGAGAGACAATGCAATATACGAAACATTGTACGTCATATATATATTTTTATCAAGTGTTTGTTCAAAAAAATTATTAGAAACTAATAGATATCTACCAAATTTCAGAGCGCATCACTTGCTAAACTGGTTGAAATAGTGTACGATGGTTTTACAACATTCTGTCCATTGACTGACTTTCATAATTGGGACATAGTTGAAGCTAGAGGAGTCCCAAATTGTGGCAATAGGTACTGACTCAAATGTCTCCAATTTATGTACAAGTATCATTTGGTTGTAGCACATGTATCTTACTTATGACTTGCAAATGCATTTTTGTGGTGATAATTCTGCACTTTGGGTGGCTGAATGGTTGAACATGCAAAACAGTTTCACCAACAACATAATAGGAGTGGTAAGTCATAAATGGTTCTTTATGGTGACATAATGTATATTTCATCATTGTAAGTGTTGTGTTACAATAATATGTGAATCTTACATGCTGATAATTATAATGTATAAATAGATGGAGGAGAGATTAACTAGAACGATGGTGACATTGAGAATCCTGATGGGGAACCACAACCAATGCAGCGATGATCACATCCGGAAAGCAAGGGAGTATTGGCAATTCATGACAACTAATGATGATAATGTTTGAAGGGGGTTGGAAAAGTATACATGGACATGCTTTCGGTTTCTCAGCATCTTATGCTTAATTACTTATATTTGAACCTTATGTATTTTGTATCTATGGGCTACAATATGTCAATGCCCATTATTTTGTGTACTAAATGTCCAGCTGTATGGATCATGTAGGTATAGGCCACTATAATATTGTTGACTTAAGTATTTTGGTGTGGTAAATATTCAATCATTTGGAACATGTACATATGGGCCACTATAAAAGTGTTGTCCCATTATTTTGTTTAGAACTGATTAAGCCATATGGCATATCTTGTATGGACAATTATGTTGGTTGTTAGTCTATGATGCTATGTTTGTATTAAACCTCTCTATCTTTCAACCATCATTCTGCTTCATATTCAATCATTTAATTTCTTGAATCGATTTCAATTTTTTCACTTTTTCTTCAATCGCGTAACTGATTCTTTGTCATACAAAGGTGGATTCGGCATCGGTGTCGAACACCGCCAGCCGCATGCAGTCGAACGGAGATTTCAGACCTTATGTCTAACTCGAATCATACGAAACTGGCATCTAAATTGAAGGGAATTTCATCTAGTTTCTTAAAATCCAAGAAACATTCAGTTCTCATGTACAGAGTGGCAGATATGACAATAAAATATTGATGACAGGTCCAACTTCAGGGCAGATTAAAATACTAACTTGTGCACAGAATTTCTCTAGCTATACTCAATGAAAATTCATGATTCCAGTGTCTATTTTGTGTCAAATTCTGTCTTCTTTATCATGGTTCAGATTTCACATAAATTGGACTTACACACAAAGAGCTATGTTCAAATTACTATCAGTTGGTCCATACGGGTTTCATAATAGTTTTCATTCTTTCATGTATACTTATTGAATCTATCTACTAAATCCATTATGAATCAACACCAGTCCAATTAACTCATAAAAATCCTTTTATCAAACAGTAGAGGTCCTAGGGTTTTGGTATAAAGGAGAATGAATAAAGGGAGGAGATTTGATTCTTCTTACCTTAATTTCACCATAGCACACAATGTTGACGAGAAGCAAGAAATTGGTACATGCGAGCTTTAACATTACATCAAGTGGTAGGCTACAAATACACAAAAACATGTTTTGTTCACGAAACAAAATCATGTTTCACGATGTCACCTATAGTTGTCTTTTTGTGTTTCTAAATAAAACTGTCGTTTATCTAAATTACCTCCTTAATAGTATATTTTCAATTTCATAAATCTTTTGCATGCTTAATTTTCTCATCAATGCTTTCAATCTCAATTTCAATGTTGGTCCTTTGGAATGTCAAGGTCTTTAAATATCGGATTGTTGACTCCAACTCCCATGGCGTTTAGTCCATTATCGACGTATATAACAGCACCTGTGATAGAATAAACAATCAAAATTTATTTGCACGTTTGTGCTTGCAGCTGTACTTTTATGCTTCTGACTAGTACTATAGGATGTAAGTACACACCCTTTTTCCCCTATAAAGATAAGGGTCCAATAAGATTCTTTCATGTGTTTTATTAGAAATACTAGGAGAAACTTGAGAAACAGGCCAAATCAAGAAATATATCACAAGTATCAAGATGTTATGTGCTGATATGTTATATGCCTTATCATATTAAAATCAGATTTGAACCATACCTCATTAAAAACAGACATCGGCTAAGCTCAAGAGCTTCCAAAAGTTCAAAACATGTCACTTCACAAACTTCATCACTCCCAGAACTTGTCGCCGCTTCTCTAGCTTTTTCTATAGCTTCCTTTATTTGCTGCCATTCTAAACTGGTGTTGTGAATGACTCTAGCCTGCAAATAATAGAGAATGAATTTGGTACAATTACTGTAGGATAGCTTTTGCTTAAACATGTGGTGCGTGTTATAAAAACCAAAGGGTTACCTACGTAGTTTGGATTCCGAGCCACTTGGCCAATTCATATCCGAGGCGTTCAGATATAGTATTGACTCTGATTCTTTTCTTTCTACCAGCTTCAAAAGCAAGCACCTTATAAACCGACATATTTATGCGTATAATATCACAGTTTGTGGAAAGAAAAAGCTATACTCACTCTGGTATCACTTTCCAAAGCAGCTTTAGCTGAACTCATACCCCCACCATATATGCATATCAAGCAGTCCAAAATGTTGTCAGTGAATTTTTATTTTTTAATTAAATTACAAAATAACATGTCTTTCGCATATCCAACATACCCAAGAATAATCCTCTCTGAAGCAATATATGTTAGAGATAGTGAAGCTCCACCTATAACCAAAACAGACCGATGAGAACAAATATATTGAAGGATTTAGAATCAAAATGTCACCTGTCTTAGGTATATAATGAACTTGCCTGGATTGATGATTGGAAGAAAGTGTTTTAGTAAAGAAATATAAGAGTAACTAGATGCAGACAAGGCAGCTTGATATCCTTTCTGAGATGTCTCGAACAATAGTTTGCTGACCTATAACAGAGTTTATTTGTTTGTTAACGTGGAATGCAAAAGTTAGCAAGAAATCTCATTACTGTAATAATTATATATACCTCTGGTCCATTAGCAAGTGATTGCACAAGTATGTCAATAGTGCCGAAATCCTTCTTAACAGCAAAGCTATCATAGTTGAGTACATTTTCGTATGGTAAGAAAATCCCATCCTACAGAACAAGGAATGAAAACAGAACAAGATATACAATTACCATAGTTGATGATTCCAGTTCAGTCATTTAGTAACACCCATCTTTAACGCACTTTCTATTTCCACTAACACCCATCAAAAACAACAATTTCAATCTAAAACGTCCCACCGGCTAATTTCAATTATACCAAAACTACAAGATATTTATTAAGAACGAAATAATGATTATCATTCTTCTAAACATTAAACAACTCGTAAAACAACAGTTTGTTAAACATTCACAAATGCTACAATTAGCCTACAAACAGATTGTCAACCAGAATGTTACCACAAGCGATACATTGGCAAAAAAATAATACAATAACAGAAGAAACATCATTACATCTATTGTGATTAAACAAAAAGGAAACGCCTTCAGCAAACATCGTTGCATGTTGTATTTCAAAACTCCACATAATCAGTTATCTGCATTCAAAATTGTATCGATCTTAAGTGTAATACTCCATTTATAAAGTTTAGTTACGATTAGAAAGGATTGAACAAACTTACACTGATATCTTGTGTTGAACATTGATTATGTATTGCCATCGCTTAGACGCACGGACATTGATTGTCCATAACTGCCTGCAGCAACTTCACCAACTGTTGCTGCTTGAGTGCAAGATCTCCTATTGTGTCCAGGAACATTGCATCTAGTACAACTATTTGGACGCCTGGGTATGCCACTTCTGGTGTTTGCACTTGGTCCACCTTTGGTTCTTGAACAGTGAGGGTTGATTATATTTTCAACTTCATCAGGAACATGTACATTATCAGGACCGTTTTCTTCACAGTATTTGGAATTAAACCTGTTGAGTTCATGATTCAAATAATCAAGATAATTTTTATAATCATCAACATCCTTGTATGCCAAATCAGAGACCTCCTTGCTAAGATACACCAAATTGGCATGTCTCGCAACTAAGTGTGAATCCCAATAATGCGAACCGTCTTCATAATTTCCACGAATTGACTCCTTAGCAAACATTGACCAACGATTTAATACAAGTGAATCTGGGAAATCAATGATATCAAGATATACCAGAATTGCTACAATATGTTCACAGGGAATTCCAATTGATTCCATTCTAAGACAAGAACATTTAAATTCATTGTTCAATGAACAGTGCGACACACGCCAAACATGTCCTTCGTCTCGATACTTTGTAACTGAATAAATTGAAAAGGTTGCCATTTCTTGACTGTCACGTAATGATATCAGGGATACCTTTTTAAGTACGGAACGTACCAAATTGAAAATTTCATTGGTGAATTTTTTTGAAGCAGACCTCTCAAGTAACTTTAGAGTGGTCTGTAACACAGCCTGTCCATATTGTGATTTAAAATCGGCTTCAACCTCTCTAAAACGAAAATATGCAACACATCTGTGAAACTGCTTTACAAAATCAGTCATATTCATTTTTGAGTGAACAAACTGACCCATGTGACTGTGAAATGCTTCACAACGAGATGTCGTTTGTATTCCCGCAACGAAATGACCCCTAATATGAGCAGTTGCCCACATCTTCCTTTTCCGGTGCATTTCTTTGATCCAACTATTGTCTTCTAAACCAGACATGTTTACCATTTCATTCCATAGATTTTCAAATTTCCAAACCTCATGATCACCAAGCATGCATTTTTTGAAGTATAGGATAAAATCTAGATTACCAATGTTGGACATTGCATTGCGCAGAAGGTGCCAAGCACACAACCTATGATAACTATTAGGAAATACTCTTTTGATTGCATTCCTCATAGCTACATCACCATCAGTTATTACAAATATAGGTGTCTTGCCTTTCATTGCAGCCTTGAGTTGCTCCAACAACCAAACATATGTACCTTCCACCTCATTCGAAACTATAGCAGTAGCAAAATTAATTGTCTGGTTATGGTGATTAACACCAGAAAAAACAACGAAGGGACACTTGTACTTATTTTTCTTATATGTAGCATCAAAGGCAACCCATAAACCTCATAATTCTTTTGACTTTCCCCATCACACCAAAACAAGTGTTGCAACCGACCACCTCCATCAACCGTATGTGAAACAAACATCAATGGGTCTTTCACCTTAAGCCCTACAAGGTACTTAACAGCACCTTTAGCATCAGAAGACATTGCCTTTCTTTGTCTCGAGATTTGATTATGTTAATCCTTCTTCAAAAACCCTATCTTGTCATAGCCCCCAGCAGCATTTGCAAATGCACCAATCTTTTGTGTTACCTTTATCCCTGCATTGCCATAGTTCTTAATTTGAATCTGATCTGATTCAGACAACTTCCTGTGCGCAGCCAACAACCCACAGTGCTTTTCGGTCAACATATCGTGATTGTGTTCAAAACAGAAAACTGTGATGTACCAACGACATGTAATTATATCAATATGAACTCGGAATTTTGCTCCGCAACCGCACCTGGTTTCATGTTTCGGACCCCGCTTACGTGTCTCAACAGTTAACCCAACATCTTGCCTAAACCCTTGAAGATTACAAAGGAATGTCTGCTAAACAACAACTCCAGCCTTGTTTTTAATAATTTGTCCTTTGCGAACCGTAAAACCGTTCATCTTCGCAAACCAACAGTAAAATTTGTATGCAACTAACAAACTACCAAATTGCAACTTTGAAACAGCATCAGTGTATAAGTTCAACATGTCAATCTTTACAATATCATCAACATCATCAATTATAAATAATTCTTCTGGATTTTGATCGGAGTCTGTGGATTCATTCACTTCATCATCATCAACACTTGTATTATCACTATCAGACTCAGCCCCATAATCACTTTCTTCACCGTCAAACTCAGCCCCATCAAATTTATTTTCCCCGTCACCAGCAGAGTTACCAACATTCACTTCTGGATTTTCCCCGTCTGCATCTTCATCTTCATTTTCTTCTTCAAACACACTGTCAGCATCACCCACAACATTCCCATCACCACCACAATCTCCTCTATTACAATGTTGTTGAGTTATTTCATTAAATGCATTCTAAATAAAAAAGAATTGGATAAAATAAATCAAACTATTAAAAAACAAATATATTGGTTAAAATAAAAAGGGGAAATTACACTAACCCCCCCTAAGGTAAGTGTAAATGTAAGACACACCCCCTCTATTTTTTCACCAAACACAAACCTCCCTTAATTGTTTGATAAATACTTTTTTACACCCTTCACACTAACTCCGTCTCTTAACAACCTCATTCCATCGTTACTTTTTATTTTAAGAGTAAAACGTGTTTCACTTTATTGCCTCTTCAACTGTGTCATTGACTCCGACATCACAAGGCAATTGTAAGATCCAAGATTTTACTGTGCGGTTTTCCTAAGGAACTTTAGCGTCGGCTAAGTTTTAGGGTTTTTAGTAGAACGGTTTTGTGTGTATCGTCGTAAAAATGAGATTTTTGCTGAAACGGAGCCTGTTTTGTGCTGGTGCGCTGGAAAGGCACAGACTTTTGGGTCGTAGTCCTCTTTTAAGTATGAGAAGATTTCTGTGAAGTAAGAAATGCGATTTTTGGTTTTCTCTTGTTTTTGAAAAAACGAGTAGGAATCTTACCCGCTGTTAGGAATTTGTACGGTTTCTGAATTCCGTAGAAATTTAGATGGGAGTTTTATATATCGGCGTGAGTTAGGATATATCTTCAGATTAGTTTTCGAGGGTGAGGAAGAAAATCACAGTCGAGGAAAAAGTTTTAGCGATAATTTTTAGAAGCGGTTTACGACGGATGTTTATTCCGTAGATTTTCTATTTTTGCGATTTTCGTCCATTAGCGAGGTGCGACTCGTTTAAGCGCGAGCGCGGGGACCGAGCGAGCTAGTGGGGGGATAAGATCACATAAGAAATATCTAGATATTTGTGAGAGATTACTTGGTGGCCAAGATTGGATGAGTGGCTAGGATTAAATCTTAGAACTTTATACTATGCAATCCATTGGCTAGGAATTAATGAAGAGATCTTTAAGAAGCAAAGTCATGAGACTTTTCCATTCCTTTTTCTCCTCTCTCTCACGTGAACTCTCATCCTCCCTCTTCTTTCATTTTATTTTTCAAAGTATTGATAGAATACACATCTTCACCTTAAGAGAGATCTAGATGGAGTTAGGGGAAAAGCTTGGAATGAAAGTTGATCCTTGTAACTTTGAGGTGCTTATGAGCTAAGTTTTATGGTAAGACAAATCTTTCCCACTCTTTTTCTTTCCTTGGCCGTGGGCTTTTGTTGGATAGTAGGTTGAGATTCTAATTTTTTTTCCTTTGTAAGTATTATTAGATCCATGATGGTTAATAATTATCCATGCTAATTAGAGATAGATTTCATGTGTGAATGCAACAAGATCCATGAGAGTTAGTAGCAAGGTTTTTTTGAGAAAAATTCCAATTGATCATGAACATGAAATTTTGTTTGATGATTTTGTTTTTAAGGTTGTTTATGAGCTTTGTAGAGAAATGGATGTTAGATTATTAAGTTTGTTTTGTGAAACAAGAAAATTTTATTTTGGTGTTCTTGAGGGATTGATGAACACATTTTAGAAACTTTTGTTTTGATTCTTAAAGTAGTGTGATTGATCAATTAAATGATGTTGGGAGCTAGTAGATTATTACTAGGATTTTGTAATGAAAAAAAAATGGGAGTTAGCCTTGTTTTCCTTGAAATGGCCGTGGCATTTTAGGCCTTGTGTCCATGTTGTTTTCAAATTTTCAAGTCCTAATTGGAAAGGCATGATCATGGTTTTCTTTGGAATAATTTAGAGGTTCTGTTTGGGAAGAAAACTAGTGACTTGTGATTTAATTGCACAAGTGTAAATTTGTAAAGTTTTGAAGAAGAAAATGGTATTCTTTGATTCAAATGAATTGGTGTGTGTACTTGATCGTTTTGAGAAAACTAGTGATGATTGGAGTGTTTAAACTATGTTTGTTTGTGAAAAACAATATTTTGGTGTGATTCCAATTTTGGTCGAAATCTTTAAGGGCATTTAGGTCTTTTTAAAATTGTTTTTGTGACCTGGAAACTTAACTATTTGATTCGTTTTTCGAGACGAAGATTTCGGCGTATGGCTCGTCTCGATTGGATAAAGAATGAGCGAGTTATGACCATTTTATTTGAAAGGAAAAACTTGTAACTTGTGGCGCAAGTAAACTTTTATTTTTGTGAAAATTTTCAATGAGTTTTTGGGTTGTGTTCAAATGGTTTTAGTATGTGAAAATTGATTGCCTTGGAGTTAGGAATCAAAGTGTTTCTTAGTTTGTTTTGGAACGAAAATATTTTCGCGTAGCGAGAAATAGTGCAATTAACTTCGTGAATTTTTAATCACTATGGGGAGGACTCGAAATCACTATCCGAGAGTGTTAGAAAGTACCTTAAACCCCCCTAGTTTTTAGAGAACAAGTTTCGTTTCGATAGGATACGTTGGGAGTATTTTATTGATTGTACGCTGCTTAATTTTAGGTAGCGCGAGTTGTAGAATTATGCGAGAAAAGTAAACGGAAGCTTGCCGAGGTAAGGGCTCCACTTTATTTCCGTCTTTTAAAACGGTTACGACATGCTTGGTTTGCTGGTATGCGTGTTTGTGTGTTTGTCATGTATGTGTTATGTATTCTCGTGATGAGAAAGTGTTTACAATACGTGCGTTGTTTTACATATGATTGGAGATGTATGTATGAACATGTGGGGGAATACATATGATTGGAAATGTATGTATGTTTGTTGTGGTTTGTTACATATGATTGGATATGTATGTATGTTGTTGGGATGGTTTACATATGCTAGGGAGGTATGTATTTTGTAACAGCCCTGGCCATTCCGGATACCAGGTAACTCAGCCATTCCCGATACTGAGCACTGTTACTCACGGCCTTCTCCACCCCCCTTGTGGAGTTTTTTGCCCTCGTGGTGAATCGAACCATGTACCTGGAGCATAAGTACATGTTCAATGCATTCACCACTACCAATTGAGCTACTAGCTCAATTGGTAGTGGTGAATGCATTGAACATGTACTTATGCTCCAGGTACATGGTTCGATTCACCACGAGGGCAAAAACTCCACAAGGGGGGTGGAGAAGGCCGTGAGTAACAATTATGGGGGTGACCCAGGCCTGGGACCACCAGAGAGGTGGGGTCCAGGGCTGTTACATATTTGTTGCATTAGTATACATGGGGAATCGTATGCTCATGCATTGTTAGTGCGTAGTGGCGGGAGTGGACTACGAGGTGTGGTTGCGGGAGTGGACCCACCTGATTCTTATAGGGTTTTATTGAGTTCAATACATGGTTGCGGGAGTGGACCATGGGGTGTGATTGCGGGAGTGGATCCACCTTAATCCTTTGTGATTTTGTTGAGTTCGATACATGGTTGCGGGAGTGGACCATGGGGTGTGATTGCGGGAGTGGATCCACCTTAACCTTGTGATTTCGTTGGTGTTTTAGTAGGGGTTGGACCTACAGTTCCGGAACTCATGCATTGTGGTAGCTAGGGTTAGTACCACGCATTGTAGAAGTCTGCATTAGGCTTGGTGTGCATTATATATGTAAGCCCGTTGGTGGGAATTGCTTTGGTGGTTAAGAGCTTTCTCTTGTGTATGTGGAATTATTGTTATGTGTACAATCTTTCGCACCGGTTATATATATACATACTTTTATTTTGTGGTGACCCTTTCTTTCATTTGCGGGCTCATCCCACCCAGATGATGGGTTAGGTCGTGGTGACGACGGTGGCAGTTCTAGGCCATAGTGAGCATGTGGTGAAGCTTAGTATAGTTAGACTATGCGCCGGTGTGTTTTGTGCACCGTGCTTTTTGGTTAGCATAGGGTTTTCTAACTTGTTTTGTTGTAAGTATTCGAATACTTAGACTTGGATTGTAATTATTCAGGAATACGCTTTGCTTGTCGAAGCACCTTATGGTAATGAGTTCTTTTGTATATTTGAATGCCGGCTCATTTAAAATCTTTTAGGCGTAACTCTGATGTGTATAAAAAAAATATTGCCTTTTTGGCCTTTGAAAAACGGGCTGTTACAATTGGTATCAGAGCACGGCTTTAAATCTTCAAAGGGAAAGTGTATACTTGAGTCGTTAGTCCAGAGTCGGTTAGAACATAGCTAGAGTAGTGACAGTTCTAGTGTTTGTTCTGTGTCGGGTTGAGTTAGTAACCGTTGAATGAGATTTTCTGTTGAGACTCGGAAATGTTTGGTTAAGGATCTAACCAAGAGGAATTGGTATGTGTAGGAAAGAAAGAATGCCTCAGAGAAGTAGATGGTATAGTTTGGCAAGTGTCAAGACTATGAGGAGTGTAATCACCAACTGGAGGTTGGGATTGTTTTATGTAAGTCGTGTTGTTTGGAATTGACTAGTTTTGCTAACTTTGGTGGTGCACAAAGAGTGCTGTGTTTCTTTTGGGGTGGCGACCTCGTTAAGGGTTGCGGGATAGGGCACGGGTATGCCTGTGTGTTGGTGATAGCATGTGTGTGGCTTCACCCGGTGTTAGCTATGGTGCGGCTACACCTAATCCTGAGGGATTTTGTCGTGTTGATAATGGTAATAACTGGTTGGGTTGTTACTCTTGTTTTTAGTTTCGAGGACGAAACTTCTTTTTGGAGGGTAGTAATGTAAGACCCAAGATTTTACTGTGCGGTTTTCCTAAGGAACTTTAGCGTCGGCTAAGTTTTAGGGTTTTTAGTAGAACGGTTTTGTGTGTATCGTCGTAAAAATGAGATTTTTGCTGAAACGGAGCCTGTTTTGTGCTGGTGCGCTGGAAAGGCACAGACTTTTGGGTCGTAGTCCTCTTTTAAGTATGAGAAGATTTATGTGAAGTAAGAAATGCGAGTTTTGGTTTTCTCTTGTTTTTGAAAAAACGAGTAGGAATCTTACCCGCTGTTAGGAATTTGTACGGTTTCTGAATTCCGTAGAAATTTAGATGGGAGTTTTATATATCGGCGTGAGTTAGGATATATCTTCAGATTAGTTTTCGAGGGTGAGGAAGAAAATCACAGTCGAGGAAAAAGTTTTAGCGATAATTTTTAGAAGCGGTTTACGACGGATGTTTATTCCGTAGTTTTTCTATTTTTGCGATTTTCGTCCATTAGCGAGGTGCGACTCGTTTAAGCGCGAGCGCGGGGACCGAGCGAGCTAGTGGGAGGATAAGATCACATAAGAAATATCTAGATATTTGTGAGAGATTACTTGGTGGCCAAGATTGGATGAGTGGCTAGGATTAAATCTTAGAACTTTATACTATGCAATCCATTGGCTAGGAATTAATGAAGAGATCTTTAAGAAGCAAAGTCATGAGACTTTTCCATTCCTTTTTCTCCTCTCTCTCACGTGAACTCTCATCCTCCCTCTTCTTTCATTTTATTTTTCAAAGTATTGATAGAATACACATCTTCACCTTAAGAGAGATCTAGATGGAGTTAGGGGAAAAGCTTGGAATGAAAGTTGATCCTTGTAACTTTGAGGTGCTTATGAGCTAAGTTTTATGGTAAGACAAATCTTTCCCACTCTTTTTCTTTCCTTGGCCGTGGGCTTTTGTTGGATAGTAGGTTGAGATTCTAATTTTTTTTTCCTTTGTAAGTATTATTAGATCCATGATGGTTAATAATTATCCATGCTAATTAGAGATAGATTTCATGTGTGAATGCAACAAGATCCATGAGAGTTAGTAGCAAGGTTTTTTTGAGAAAAATTCCAATTGATCATGAACATGAAATTTTGTTTGATGATTTTGTTTTTAAGGTTGTTTATGAGCTTTGTAGAGAAATGGATGTTAGATTATTAAGTTTGTTTTGTGAAACAAGAAAATTTTATTTTGGTGTTCTTGAGGGATTGATGAACACATTTTAGAAACTTTTGTTTTGATTCTTAAAGTAGTGTGATTGATCAATTAAATGATGTTGGGAGCTAGTAGATTATTACTAGGATTTTGTAATGAAAAAAAAATGGGAGTTAGCCTTGTTTTCCTTGAAATGGCCGTGGCATTTTAGGCCTTGTGTCCATGTTGTTTTCAAATTTTCAAGTCCTAATTGGAAAGGCATGATCATGGTTTTCTTTGGAATAATTTAGAGGTTCTGTTTGGGAAGAAAACTAGTGACTTGTGATTTAATTGCACAAGTGTAAATTTGTAAAGTTTTGAAGAAGAAAATGGTATTCTTTGATTCAAATGAATTGGTGTGTGTACTTGATCGTTTTGAGAAAACTAGTGATGATTGGAGTGTTTAAACTATGTTTGTTTGTGAAAAACAATATTTTGGTGTGATTCCAATTTTGGTCGAAATCTTTAAGGGCATTTAGGTCTTTTTAAAATTGTTTTTGTGACCTGGAAACTTAACTATTTGATTCGTCTTTTCGAGACGAAGATTTCGGCGTATGGCTCGTCTCGATTGGATAAAGAATGAGCGAGTTATGACCATTTTATTTGAAAGGAAAAACTTGTAACTTGTGGCGCAAGTAAACTTTTATTTTTGTGAAAATTTTCAATGAGTTTTTGGGTTGTGTTCAAATGGTTTTAGTATGTGAAAATTGATTGCCTTGGAGTTAGGAATCAAAGTGTTTCTTAGTTTGTTTTGGAACGAAAATATTTTCGCGTAGCGAGAAATAGTGCAATTAACTTCGTGAATTTTTAATCACTATGGGGAGGACTCGAAATCACTATCCGAGAGTGTTAGAAAGTACCTTAAACCCCCCTAGTTTTTAGAGAACAAGTTTCGTTTCGATAGGATACGTTGGGAGTATTTTATTGATTGTACGCTGCTTAATTTTAGGTAGCGCGAGTTGTAGAATTATGCGAGAAAAGTAAACGGAAGCTTGCCGAGGTAAGGGCTCCACTTTATTTCCGTCTTTTAAAACGGTTACGACATGCTTGGTTTGCTGGTATGCGTGTTTGTGTGTTTGTCATGTATGTGTTATGTATTGTCGTGATGAGAAAGTGTTTACAATACGTGCGTTGTTTTACATATGATTGGAGATGTATGTATGAACATGTGGGGGAATACATATGATTGGAAATGTATGTATGTTTGTTGTGGTTTGTTACATATGATTGGATATGTATGTATGTTGTTGGGATGGTTTACATATGCTAGGGAGGTATGTATTTGTTGCATTAGTATACATGGGGAATCGTATGCTCATGCATTGTTAGTGCGTAGTGGCGGGAGTGGACTACGAGGTGTGGTTGCGGGAGTGGACCCACCTGATTCTTATAGGGTTTTATTGAGTTCAATACATGGTTGCGGGAGTGGACCATGGGGTGTGATTGCGGGAGTGGATCCACCTTAATCCTTTGTGATTTTGTTGAGTTCGATACATGGTTGCGGGAGTGGACCATGGGGTGTGATTGCGGGAGTGGATCCACCTTAACCTTGTGATTTCGTTGGTGTTTTAGTAGGGGTTGGACCTACAGTTCCGGAACTCATGCATTGTGGTAGCTAGGGTTAGTACCACGCATTGTAGAAGTCTGCATTAGGCTTGGTGTGCATTATATATGTAAGCCCGTTGGTGGGAATTGCTTTGGTGGTTAAGAGCTTTCTCTTGTGTATGTGGAATTATTGTTATGTGTACAATCTTTCGCACCGGTTATATATATACATACTTTTATTTTGTGGTGACCCTTTCTTTCATTTGCGGGCTCATCCCACCCAGATGATGGGTTAGGTCGTGGTGACGACGGTGGCAGTTCTAGGCCATAGTGAGCACGTGGTGAAGCTTAGTATAGTTAGACTATGCGCCGGTGTGTTTTGTGCACCGTGCTTTTTGGTTAGCATAGGGTTTTCTAACTTGTTTTGTTGTAAGTAGTCGAATACTTAGACTTGGATTGTAATTATTCAGGAATACACTTTGCTTGTCGAAGCACCTTATGGTAATGAGTTCTTTTGTATATTTGAATGCCGGCTCATTTAAAATCTTTTAGGCGTAACTCTGATGTGTATAAAAAAAAATATTGCCTTTTTGGCCTTTGAAAAACGGGCTGTTACAATTGGTATCAGAGCACGGCTTTAAATCTTCAAAGGGAAAGTGTATACTTGAGTCGTTAGTCCAGAGTCGGTTAGAACATAGCTAGAGTAGTGACAGTTCTAGTGTTTGTTCTGTGTCGGGTTGAGTTAGTAACCGTTGAATGAGATTTTCTGTTGAGACTCGGAAATGTTTGGTTAAGGATCTAACCAAGAGGAATTGGTATGTGTAGGAAAGAAAGAATGCCTCAAAGAAGTAGATGGTATAGTTTGGCAAGTGTCAAGACTATGAGGAGTGTAATCACCAACTGGAGGTTGGGATTGTTTTATGTAAGTCGTGTTGTTTGGAATTGACTAGTTTTGCTAACTTTGGTGGTGCACAAAGAGTGCTGTGTTTCTTTTGGGGTGGCGACCTCGTTAAGGGTTGCGGGATAGGGCACGGGTATGCCTGTGTGTTGGTGATAGCATGTGTGTGGCTTCACCCGGTGTTAGCTATGGTGCGGCTACACCTAATCCTGAGGGATTTTGTCGTGTTGATAATGGTAATAACTGGTTGGGTTGTTACTCTTGTTTTTAGTTTCGAGGACGAAACTTCTTTTTGGAGGGTAGTAATGTAAGACCCAAGATTTTACTGTGCGGTTTTCCTAAGGAACTTTAGCGTCGGCTAAGTTTTAGGGTTTTTAGTAGAACGGTTTTGTGTGTATCGTCGTAAAAATGAGATTTTTGCTGAAACGGAGCCTGTTTTGTGCTGGTGCGCTGGAAAGGCACAGACTTTTGGGTCGTAGTCCTCTTTTAAGTATGAGAAGATTTCTGTGAAGTAAGAAATGCGAGTTTTGGTTTTCTCTTGTTTTTGAAAAAACGAGTAGGAATCTTACCCGCTGTTAGGAATTTGTACGGTTTCTGAATTCCGTAGAAATTTAGATGGGAGTTTTATATATCGGCGTGAGTTAGGATATATCTTCAGATTAGTTTTCGAGGGTGAGGAAGAAAATCACAGTCGAGGAAAAAGTTTTAGCGATAATTTTTAGAAGCGGTTTACGATGGATGTTTATTCCGTAGTTTTTCTATTTTTGCGATTTTCGTCCATTAGCGAGGTGCGACTCGTTTAAGCGCGAGCGCGGGGACCGAGCGAGCTAGTGGGAGGATAAGATCACATAAGAAATATCTAGATATTTGTGAGAGATTACTTGGTGGCCAAGATTGGATGAGTGGCTAGGATTAAATCTTAGAACTTTATACTATGCAATCCATTGGCTAGGAATTAATGAAGAGATCTTTAAGAAGCAAAGTCATGAGACTTTTCCATTCCTTTTTCTCCTCTCTCTCACGTGAACTCTCATCCTCCCTCTTCTTTCATTTTATTTTTCAAAGTATTGATAGAATACACATCTTCACCTTAAGAGAGATCTAGATGGAGTTAGGGGAAAAGCTTGGAATGAAAGTTGATCCTTGTAACTTTGAGGTGCTTATGAGCTAAGTTTTATGGTAAGACAAATCTTTCCCACTCTTTTTCTTTCCTTGGCCGTGGGCTTTTGTTGGATAGTAGGTTGAGATTCTAATTTTTTTTCCTTTGTAAGTATTATTAGATCCATGATGGTTAATAATTATCCATGCTAATTAGAGATAGATTTCATGTGTGAATGCAACAAGATCCATGAGAGTTAGTAGCAAGGTTTTATTGAGAAAAATTCCAATTGATCATGAACATGAAATTTTGTTTGATGATTTTGTTTTTAAGGTTGTTTATGAGCTTTGTAGAGAAATGGATGTTAGATTATTAAGTTTGTTTTGTGAAACAAGAAAATTTTATTTTGGTGTTCTTGAGGGATTGATGAACACATTTTAGAAACTTTTGTTTTGATTCTTAAAGTAGTGTGATTGATCAATTAAATGATGTTGGGAGCTAGTAGATTATTACTAGGATTTTGTAATGAAAAAAAAATGGGAGTTAGCCTTGTTTTCCTTGAAATGGCCGTGGCATTTTAGGCCTTGTGTCCATGTTGTTTTCAAATTTTCAAGTCCTAATTGGAAAGGCATGATCATGGTTTTCTTTGGAATAATTTAGAGGTTCTGTTTGGGAAGAAAACTAGTGACTTGTGATTTAATTGCACAAGTGTAAATTTGTAAAGTTTTGAAGAAGAAAATGGTATTCTTTGATTCAAATGAATTGGTGTGTGTACTTGATCGTTTTGAGAAAACTAGTGATGATTGGAGTGTTTAAACTATGTTTGTTTGTGAAAAACAATATTTTGGTGTGATTCCAATTTTGGTCGAAATCTGTAAGGGCATTTAGGTCTTTTTAAAATTGTTTTTGTGACCTGGAAACTTAACTATTTGATTCGTCTTTTCGAGACGAAGATTTCGGCGTATGGCTCGTCTCGATTGGATAAAGAATGAGCGAGTTATGACCATTTTATTTGAAAGGAAAAACTTGTAACTTGTGGCGCAAGTAAACTTTTATTTTTGTGAAAATTTTCAATGAGTTTTTGGGTTGTGTTCAAATGGTTTTAGTATGTGAAAATTGATTGCCTTGGAGTTAGGAATCAAAGTGTTTCTTAGTTTGTTTTGGAACGAAAATATTTTCGCGTAGCGAGAAATAGTGCAATTAACTTCGTGAATTTTTAATCACTATGGGGAGGACTCGAAATCACTATCCGAGAGTGTTAGAAAGTACCTTAAACCCCCCTAGTTTTTAGAGAACAAGTTTCGTTTCGATAGGATACGTTGGGAGTATTTTATTGATTGTACGCTGCTTAATTTTAGGTAGCGCGAGTTGTAGAATTATGCGAGAAAAGTAAACGGAAGCTTGCCGAGGTAAGGGCTCCACTTTATTTCCGTCTTTTAAAACGGTTACGACATGCTTGGTTTGCTGGTATGCGTGTTTGTGTGTTTGTCATGTATGTGTTATGTATTCTCGTGATGAGAAAGTGTTTACAATACGTGCGTTGTTTTACATATGATTGGAGATGTATGTATGAACATGTGGGGGAATACATATGATTGGAAATGTATGTATATTTGTTGTGGTTTGTTACATATGATTGGATATGTATGTATGTTGTTGGGATGGTTTACATATGCTAGGGAGGTATGTATTTGTTGCATTAGTATACATGGGGAATCGTATGCTCATGCATTGTTAGTGCGTAGTGGCGGGAGTGGACTACGAGGTGTGGTTGCGGGAGTGGACCCACCTGATTCTTATAGGGTTTTATTGAGTTCAATACATGGTTGCGGGAGTGGACCATGGGGTGTGATTGCGGGAGTGGATCCACCTTAATCCTTTGTGATTTTGTTGAGTTCGATACATGGTTGCGGGAGTGGACCATGGGGTGTGATTGCGGGAGTGGATCCACCTTAACCTTGTGATTTCGTTGGTGTTTTAGTAGGGGTTGGACCTACAGTTCCGGAACTCATGCATTGTGGTAGCTAGGGTTAGTACCACACATTGTAGAAGTCTGCATTAGGCTTGGTGTGCATTATATATGTAAGCCTGTTGGTGGGAATTGCTTTGGTGGTTAAGAGCTTTCTCTTGTGTATGTGGAATTATTGTTATGTGTACAATCTTTCGCACCGGTTATATATATACATACTTTTATTTTGTGGTGACCCTTTCTTTCATTTGCGGGCTCATCCCACCCAGATGATGGGTTAGGTCGTGGTGACGACGGTGGCAGTTCTAGGCCATAGTGAGCACGTGGTGAAGCTTAGTATAGTTAGACTATGCGCCGGTGTGTTTTGTGCACCGTGCTTTTTGGTTAGCATAGGGTTTTCTAACTTGTTTTGTTGTAAGTATTCGAATACTTAGACTTGGATTGTAATTATTCAGGAATACACTTTGCTTGTCGAAGCACCTTATGGTAATGAGTTCTTTTGTATATTTGAATGCCGGCTCATTTAAAATCTTTTAGGCGTAACTCTGATGTGTATAAAAAAAAATATTGCCTTTTTGGCCTTTGAAAAACGGGCTGTTACAATTGGTATCAGAGCACGGCTTTAAATCTTCAAAGGGAAAGTGTATACTTGAGTCGTTAGTCCAGAGTCGGTTAGAACATAGCTAGAGTAGTGACAGTTCTAATGTTTGTTCTGTGTCGGGTTGAGTTAGTAACCGTTGAATGAGATTTTCTGTTGAGACTCAGAAATGTTTGGTTAAGGATCTAACCAAGAGGAATTGGTATGTGTAGGAAAGAAAGAATGCCTCAGAGAAGTAGATGGTATAGTTTGGCAAGTGTCAAGACTATGAGGAGTGTAATCACCAACTGGAGGTTGGGATTGTTTTATGTAAGTCGTGTTGTTTGGAATTGACTAGTTTTGCTAACTTTGGTGGTGCACAAAGAGTGCTGTGTTTCTTTTGGGGTGGCGACCTCGTTAAGGGTTGCGGGATAGGGCACGGGTATGCCTGTGTGTTGGTGATAGCATGTGTGTGGTTTCACCCGGTGTTAGCTATGGTGCGGCTACACCTAATCCTGAAGGATTTTGTCGTGTTGATAATGGTAATAACTGGTTGGGTTGTTACTCTTGTTTTTAGTTTCGAGGACGAAACTTCTTTTTGGAGGGTAGTAATGTAAAACCCAAGATTTTACTGTGCGGTTTTCCTAAGGAACTTTAGTGTCGGCTAAGTTTTAGGGTTTTTAGTAGAACGGTTTTGTGTGTATCGTCGTAAAAATGAGATTTTTGCTGAAACGGAGCCTGTTTTGTGCTGGTGCGCTGGAAAGGCACAGACTTTTGGGTCGTAGTCCTCTTTTAAGTATGAGAAGATTTCTGTGAAGTAAGAAATGCGAGTTTTGGTTTTCTCTTGTTTTTGAAAAAACGAGTAGGAATCTTACCCGCTGTTAGGAATTTGTACGGTTTCTGAATTCCGTAGAAATTTAGATGGGAGTTTTATATATCGGCGTGAGTTATGATATATCTTCAGATTAGTTTTCGAGGGTGAGGAAGAAAATCACAGTCGAGGAAAAAGTTTTAGCGATAATTTTTAGAAGCGGTTTACGACGGATGTTTATTGCGTAGTTTTTCTATTTTTGCGATTTTCGTCCATTAGCGAGGTGCGACTCGTTTAAGCGCGGGGACCGAGCGAGCTAGTGGGAGGATAAGATCACATAAGAAATATCTAGATATTTGTGAGAGATTACTTGGTGGCCAAGATTGGATGAGTGGCTAGGATTATATCTTAGAACTTTATACTATGCAATCCATTGGCTAGGAATTAATGAAGAGATCTTTAAGAAGCAAAGTCATGAGACTTTTCCATTCCATTTTCTCCTCTCTCTCACGTGAACTCTCATCCTCCCTCTTCTTTCATTTTATTTTTCAAAGTATTGATAGAATACACATCTTCACCTTAAGAGAGATCTAGATGGAGTTAGGGGAAAAGCTTGGAATGAAAGTTGATCCTTGTAACTTTGAGGTGCTTATGAGCTAAGTTTTATGGTAAGACAGATCTTTCCCACTCTTTTTCTTTCCTTGGCCGTGGGCTTTTGTTGGATAGTAGGTTGAGATTCTAATTTTTTTTCCTTTGTAAGTATTATTAGATCCATGATGGTTAATAATTATCCATGCTAATTAGAGATAGATTTCATGTGTGAATGCAACAAGATCCATGAGAGTTAGTAGCAAGGTTTTTTTGAGAAAAATTCCAATTGATCATGAACATGAAATTTTGTTTGATGATTTTGTTTTTAAGGTTGTTTATGAGCTTTGTAGAGAAATGGATGTTAGATTATTAAGTTTGTTTTGTGAAACAAGAAAATTTTATTTTGGTGTTCTTGAGGGATTGATGAACACATTTTAGAAACTTTTGTTTTGATTCTTAAAGTAGTGTGATTGATCAATTAAATGATGTTGGGAGCTAGTAGATTATTACTAGGATTTTGTAATGAAAAAAAAATGGGAGTTAGCCTTGTTTTCCTTGAAATGGCCGTGGCATTTTAGGCCTTGTGTCCATGTTGTTTTCAAATTTTCAAGTCCTAATTGGAAAGGCATGATCATGGTTTTCTTTGGAATAATTTAGAGGTTCTGTTTGGGAAGAAAACTAGTGACTTGTGATTTAATTGCACAAGTGTAAATTTGTAAAGTTTTGAAGAAGAAAATGGTATTCTTTGATTCAAATGAATTGGTGTGTGTACTTGATCGTTTTGAGAAAACTAGTGATGATTGGAGTGTTTAAACTATGTTTGTTTGTGAAAAACAATATTTTGGTGTGATTCCAATTTTGGTCGAAATCTTTAAGGGCATTTAGGTCTTTTTAAAATTGTTTTTGTGACCTGGAAACTTAACTATTTGATTCGTCTTTTCGAGACGAAGATTTCGGCGTATGGCTCGTCTCGATTGGATAAAGAATGAGCGAGTTATGACCATTTTATTTGAAAGGAAAAACTTGTAACTTGTGGCGCAAGTAAACTTTTATTTTTGTGAAAATTTTCAATGAGTTTTTGGGTTGTGTTCAAATGGTTTTAGTATGTGAAAATTGATTGCCTTGGAGTTAGGAATCAAAGTGTTTCTTAGTTTGTTTTGGAACGAAAATATTTTCGCGTAGCGAGAAATAGTGCAATTAACTTCGTGAATTTTTAATCACTATGGGGAGGACTCGAAATCACTATCCGAGAGTGTTAGAAAGTACCTTAAACCCCCCTAGTTTTTAGAGAACAAGTTTCGTTTCGATAGGATACGTTGGGAGTATTTTATTGATTGTACGCTGCTTAATTTTAGGTAGCGCGAGTTGTAGAATTATGCGAGAAAAGTAAACGGAAGCTTGCCGAGGTAAGGGCTCCACTTTATTTCCGTCTTTTAAAACGGTTACGACATGCTTGGTTTGCTGGTATGCGTGTTTGTGTGTTTGTCATGTATGTGTTATGTATTCTCGTGATGAGAAAGTGTTTACAATACGTGCGTTGTTTTACATATGATTGGAGATGTATGTATGAACATGTGGGGGAATACATATGATTGGAAATGTATGTATGTTTGTTGTGGTTTGTTACATATGATTGGATATGTATGTATGTTGTTGGGATGGTTTACATATGCTAGGGAGGTATGTATTTGTTGCATTAGTATACATGGGGAATCGTATGCTCATGCATTGTTAGTGCGTAGTGGCGGGAGTGGACTACGAGGTGTGGTTGCGGGAGTGGACCCACCTGATTCTTATAGGGTTTTATTGAGTTCAATACATGGTTGCGGGAGTGGACCATGGGGTGTGATTGCGGGAGTGGATCCAGCTTAATCCTTTGTGATTTTGTTTAGTTCGATACATGGTTGCGGGAGTGGGCCATGGGGTGTGATTGCGGGAGTGGATCCACCTTAACCTTGTGATTTCGTTGGTGTTTTAGTAGGGGTTGGACCTACAGTTCCGGAACTCATGCATTGTGGTAGCTAGGGTTAGTACCACGCATTGTAGAAGTCTGCATTAGGCTTGGTGTGCATTATATATGTAAGCCCGTTGGTGGGAATTGCTTTGGTGGTTAAGAGCTTTCTCTTGTGTATGTGGAATTATTGTTATGTGTACAATCTTTCGCACCGGTTATATATATACATACTTTTATTTTGTGGTGACCCTTTCTTTCATTTGCGGGCTCATCCCACCCAGATGATGGGTTAGGTCGTGGTGACGACGGTGGCAGTTCTAGGCCATAGTGAGCACGTGGTGAAGCTTAGTATAGTTAGACTATGCGCCGGTGTGTTTTGTGCACCGTGCTTTTTGGTTAGCATAGGGTTTTCTAACTTGTTTTGTTGTAAGTATTCGAATACTTAGACTTGGATTGTAATTATTCAGGAATACACTTTGCTTGTCGAAGCACCTTATGGTAATGAGTTCTTTTGTATATTTGAATGCCGGCTCATTTAAAATCTTTTAGGCGTAACTCTGATGTGTATAAAAAAAAATATTGCCTTTTTGGCCTTTGAAAAACGGGCTGTTACAATTGGTATCAGAGCACGGCTTTAAATCTTCAAAGGGAAAGTGTATACTTGAGTCGTTAGTCCAGAGTCGGTTAGAACATAGCTAGAGTAGTGACAGTTCTAATGTTTGTTCTGTGTCGGGTTGAGTTAGTAACCGTTGAATGAGATTTTCTGTTGAGACTCAGAAATGTTTGGTTAAGGATCTAACCAAGAGGAATTGGTATGTGTAGGAAAGAAAGAATGCCTCAGAGAAGTAGATGGTATAGTTTGGCAAGTGTCAAGACTATGAGGAGTGTAATCACCAACTGGAGGTTGGGATTGTTTTATGTAAGTCGTGTTGTTTGGAATTGACTAGTTTTGCTAACTTTGGTGGTGCACAAAGAGTGCTGTGTTTCTTTTGGGGTGGCGACCTCGTTAAGGGTTGCGGGATAGGGCACGGGTATGCCTGTGTGTTGGTGATAGCATGTGTGTGGCTTCACCCGGTGTTAGCTATGGTGCGGCTACACCTAATCCTGAGGGATTTTGTCGTGTTGATAATGGTAATAACTGGTTGGGTTGTTACTCTTGTTTTTAGTTTCGAGGACGAAACTTCTTTTTGGAGGGTAGTAATGTAAAACCCAAGATTTTACTGTGCGGTTTTCCTAAGGAACTTTAGCGTCGGCTAAGTTTTAGGGTTTTTAGTAGAACGGTTTTGTGTGTATCGTCGTAAAAATGAGATTTTTGCTGAAACGGAGCCTGTTTTGTGCTGGTGCGCTGGAAAGGCACAGACTTTTGGGTCGTAGTCCTCTTTTAAGTATGAGAAGATTTCTGTGAAGTAAGAAATGTGAGTTTTGGTTTTCTCTTGTTTTTGAAAAAACGAGTAGGAATCTTACCCGCTGTTAGGAATTTGTACGGTTTCTGAATTCCGTAGAAATTTTGATGGGAGTTTTATATATCGGCGTGAGTTATGATATATCTTCAGATTAGTTTTCGAGGGTGAGGAAGAAAATCACAGTCGAGGAAAAAGTTTTAGCGATAATTTTTAGAAGCGGTTTACGACGGATGTTTATTCCGTAGTTTTTCTATTTTTGCAATTTTCGTCCATTAGCGAGGTGCGACTCGTTTAAGCGCGAGCGCGGGGACCGAGCGAGCTAGTGGGAGGATAAGATCACATAAGAAATATCTAGATATTTGTGAGAGATTACTTGGTGGCCAAGATTGGATGAGTGGCTAGGATTAAATCTTAGAACTTTATACTATGCAATCCATTGGCTAGGAATTAATGAAGAGATCTTTAAGAAGCAAAGTCATGAGACTTTTCCATTCCTTTTTCTCCTCTCTCTCACGTGAACTCTCATCCTCCCTCTTCTTTCATTTTATTTTTCAAAGTATTGATAGAATACACATCTTCACCTTAAGAGAGATCTAGATGGAGTTAGGGGAAAAGCTTGGAATGAAAGTTGATCCTTGTAACTTTGAGGTGCTTATGAGCTAAGTTTTATGGTAAGACAGATCTTTCCCACTCTTTTTCTTTCCTTGGCCGTGGGCTTTTGTTGGATAGTAGGTTGAGATTCTAATTTTTTTTCCTTTGTAAGTATTATTAGATCCATGATGGTTAATAATTATCCATGCTAATTAGAGATAGATTTCATGTGTGAATGCAACAAGATCCATGAGAGTTAGTAGCAAGGTTTTTTTGAGAAAAATTCCAATTGATCATGAACATGAAATTTTGTTTGATGATTTTGTTTTTAAGGTTGTTTATGAGCTTTGTAGAGAAATGGATGTTAGATTATTAAGTTTGTTTTGTGAAACAAGAAAATTTTATTTTGGTGTTCTTGAGGGATTGATGAACACATTTTAGAAACTTTTGTTTTGATTCTTAAAGTAGTGTGATTGATCAATTAAATGATGTTGGGAGCTAGTAGATTATTACTAGGATTTTGTAATGAAAAAAAAATGGGAGTTAGCCTTGTTTTCCTTGAAATGGCCGTGGCATTTTAGGCCTTGTGTCCATGTTGTTTTCAAATTTTCAAGTCCTAATTGGAAAGGCATGATCATGGTTTTCTTTGGAATAATTTAGAGGTTCTGTTTGGGAAGAAAACTAGTGACTTGTGATTTAATTGCACAAGTGTAAATTTGTAAAGTTTTGAAGAAGAAAATGGTATTCTTTGATTCAAATGAATTGGTGTGTGTACTTGATCGTTTTGAGAAAACTAGTGATGATTGGAGTGTTTAAACTATGTTTGTTTGTGAAAAACAATATTTTGGTGTGATTCCAATTTTGGTCGAAATCTTTAAGGGCATTTAGGTCTTTTTAAAATTGTTTTTGTGACCTGGAAACTTAACTATTTGATTCGTCTTTTCGAGACGAAGATTTCGGCGTATGGCTCGTCTCGATTGGATAAAGAATGAGCGAGTTATGACCATTTTATTTGAAAGGAAAAACTTGTAACTTGTGGCGCAAGTAAACTTTTATTTTTGTGAAAATTTTCAATGAGTTTTTGGGTTGTGTTCAAATGGTTTTAGTATGTGAAAATTGATTGCCTTGGAGTTAGGAATCAAAGTGTTTCTTAGTTTGTTTTGGAACGAAAATATTTTCGCGTAGCGAGAAATAGTGCAATTAACTTCGTGAATTTTTAATCACTATGGGGAGGACTCGAAATCACTATCCGAGAGTGTTAGAAAGTACCTTAAACCCCCCTAGTTTTTAGAGAACAAGTTTCGTTTCGATAGGATACGTTGGGAGTATTTTATTGATTGTACGCTGCTTAATTTTAGGTAGCGCGAGTTGTAGAATTATGCGAGAAAAGTAAACGGAAGCTTGCCGAGGTAAGGGCTCCACTTTATTTCCGTCTTTTAAAACGGTTACGACATGCTTGGTTTGCTGGTATGCGTGTTTGTGTGTTTGTCATGTATGTGTTATGTATTCTCGTGATGAGAAAGTGTTTACAATACGTGCGTTGTTTTACATATGATTGGAGATGTATGTATGAACATGTGGGGGAATACATATGATTGGAAATGTATGTATGTTTGTTGTGGTTTGTTACATATGATTGGATATGTATGTATGTTGTTGGGATGGTTTACATATGCTAGGGAGGTATGTATTTGTTGCATTAGTATACATGGGGAATCGTATGCTCATGCATTGTTAGTGCGTAGTGGCGGGAGTGGACTACGAGGTGTGGTTGCGGGAGTGGACCCACCTGATTCTTATAGGGTTTTATTGAGTTCAATACATGGTTGCGGGAGTGGACCATGGGGTGTGATTGCGGGAGTGGATCCACCTTAATCCTTTGTGATTTTGTTGAGTTCGATACATGGTTGCGGGAGTGGGCCATGGGGTGTGATTGCGGGAGTGGATCCACCTTAACCTTGTGATTTCGTTGGTGTTTTAGTAGGGGTTGGACCTACAGTTCCGGAACTCATGCATTGTGGTAGCTAGGGTTAGTACCACGCATTGTAGAAGTCTGCATTAGGCTTGGTGTGCATTATATATGTAAGCCCGTTGGTGGGAATTGCTTTGGTGGTTAAGAGCTTTCTCTTGTGTATGTGGAATTATTGTTATGTGTACAATCTTTCGCACCGGTTATATATATACATACTTTTATTTTGTGGTGACCCTTTCTTTCATTTGCGGGCTCATCCCACCCAGATGATGGGTTAGGTCGTGGTGACGACGGTGGCAGTTCTAGGCCATAGTGAGCACGTGGTGAAGCTTAGTATAGTTAGACTATGCGCCGGTGTGTTTTGTGCACCGTGCTTTTTGGTTAGCATAGGGTTTTCTAACTTGTTTTGTTGTAAGTATTCGAATACTTAGACTTGGATTGTAATTATTCAGGAATACACTTTGCTTGTCGAAGCACCTTATGGTAATGAGTTCTTTTGTATATTTGAATGCCGGCTCATTTAAAATCTTTTAGGCGTAACTCTGATGTGTATAAAAAAAAATATTGCCTTTTTGGCCTTTGAAAAACGGGCTGTTACAATTGGTATCAGAGCACGGCTTTAAATCTTCAAAGGGAAAGTGTATACTTGAGTCGTTAGTCCAGAGTCGGTTAGAACATAGCTAGAGTAGTGACAGTTCTAGTGTTTGTTCTGTGTCGGGTTGAGTTAGTAACCGTTGAATGAGATTTTCTGTTGAGACTCAGAAATGTTTGGTTAAGGATCTAACCAAGAGGAATTGGTATGTGTAGGAAAGAAAGAATGCCTCAGAGAAGTAGATGGTATAGTTTGGCAAGTGTCAAGACTATGAGGAGTGTAATCACCAACTGGAGGTTGGGATTGTTTTATGTAAGTCGTGTTGTTTGGAATTGACTAGTTTTGCTAACTTTGGTGGTGCACAAAGAGTGCTGTGTTTCTTTTGGGGTGGCGACCTCGTTAAGGGTTGCGGGATAGGGCACGGGTATGCCTGTGTGTTGGTGATAGCATGTGTGTGGCTTCACCTGGTGTTAGCTATGGTGCGGCTACACCTAATCCTGAGGGATTTTGTCGTGTTGATAATGGTAATAACTGGTTGGGTTGTTACTCTTGTTTTTAGTTTCGAGGACGAAACTTCTTTTTGGAGGGTAGTAATGTAAGACCCAAGATTTTACTGTGCGGTTTTCCTAAGGAACTTTAGCGTCGGCTAAGTTTTAGGGTTTTTAGTAGAACGGTTTTGTGTGTATCGTCGTAAAAATGAGATTTTTGCTGAAACGGAGCCTGTTTTGTGCTGGTGCGCTGGAAAGGCACAGACTTTTGGGTCGTAGTCCTCTTTTAAGTATGAGAAGATTTCTGTGAAGTAAGAAATGCGAGTTTTGGTTTTCTCTTGTTTTTGAAAAAACGAGTAGGAATCTTACCCGCTGTTAGGAATTTGTACGGTTTCTGAATTCCGTAGAAATTTAGATGGGAGTTTTATATATCGGCGTGAGTTAGGATATATCTTCAGATTAGTTTTCGAGGGTGAGGAAGAAAATCACAGTCGAGGAAAAAGTTTTAGCGATAATTTTTAGAAGCGGTTTACGACGGATGTTTATTCCGTAGTTTTTCTATTTTTGCGATTTTCGTCCATTAGCGAGGTGCGACTCGTTTAAGCGCGAGCGCGGGGACCGAGCGAGCTAGTGGGAGGATAAGATCACATAAGAAATATCTAGATATTTGTGAGAGATTACTTGGTGGCCAAGATTGGATGAGTGGCTAGGATTAAATCTTAGAACTTTATACTATGCAATCCATTGGCTAGGAATTAATGAAGAGATCTTTAAGAAGCAAAGTCATGAGACTTTTCCATTCCTTTTTCTCCTCTCTCTCACGTGAACTCTCATCCTCCCTCTTCTTTCATTTTATTTTTCAAAGTATTGATAGAATACACATCTTCACCTTAAGAGAGATCTAGATGGAGTTAGGGGAAAAGCTTGGAATGAAAGTTGATCCTTGTAACTTTGAGGTGCTTATGAGCTAAGTTTTATGGTAAGACAAATCTTTCCCACTCTTTTTCTTTCCTTGGCCGTGGGCTTTTGTTGGATAGTAGGTTGAGATTCTAATTTTTTTTTCCTTTGTAAGTATTATTAGATCCATGATGGTTAATAATTATCCATGCTAATTAGAGATAGATTTCATGTGTGAATGCAACAAGATCCATGAGAGTTAGTAGCAAGGTTTTTTTGAGAAAAATTCCAATTGATCATGAACATGAAATTTTGTTTGATGATTTTGTTTTTAAGGTTGTTTATGAGCTTTGTAGAGAAATGGATGTTAGATTATTAAGTTTGTTTTGTGAAACAAGATAATTTTATTTTGGTGTTCTTGAGGGATTGATGAACACATTTTAGAAACTTTTGTTTTGATTCTTAAAGTAGTGTGATTGATCAATTAAATGATGTTGGGAGCTAGTAGATTATTACTAGGATTTTGTAATGAAAAAAAAATGGGAGTTAGCCTTGTTTTCCTTGAAATGGCCGTGGCATTTTAGGCCTTGTGTCCATGTTGTTTTCAAATTTTCAAGTCCTAATTGGAAAGGCATGATCATGGTTTTCTTTGGAATAATTTAGAGGTTCTGTTTGGGAAGAAAACTAGTGACTTGTGATTTAATTGCACAAGTGTAAATTTGTAAAGTTTTGAAGAAGAAAATGGTATTCTTTGATTCAAATGAATTGGTGTGTGTACTTGATCGTTTTGAGAAAACTAGTGATGATTGGAGTGTTTAAACTATGTTTGTTTGTGAAAAACAATATTTTGGTGTGATTCCAATTTTGGTCGAAATCTTTAAGGGCATTTAGGTCTTTTTAAAATTGTTTTTGTGACCTGGAAACTTAACTATTTGATTCGTTTTTCGAGACGAAGATTTCGGCGTATGGCTCGTCTCGATTGGATAAAGAATGAGCGAGTTATGACCATTTTATTTGAAAGGAAAAACTTGTAACTTGTGGCGCAAGTAAACTTTTATTTTTGTGAAAATTTTCAATGAGTTTTTGGGTTGTGTTCAAATGGTTTTAGTATGTGAAAATTGATTGCCTTGGAGTTAGGAATCAAAGTGTTTCTTAGTTTGTTTTGGAACGAAAATATTTTCGCGTAGCGAGAAATAGTGCAATTAACTTCGTGAATTTTTAATCACTATGGGGAGGACTCGAAATCACTATCCGAGAGTGTTAGAAAGTACCTTAAACCCCCCTAGTTTTTAGAGAACAAGTTTCGTTTCGATAGGATACGTTGGGAGTATTTTATTGATTGTACGCTGCTTAATTTTAGGTAGCGCGAGTTGTAGAATTATGCGAGAAAAGTAAACGGAAGCTTGCCGAGGTAAGGGCTCCACTTTATTTCCGTCTTTTAAAACGGTTACGACATGCTTGGTTTGCTGGTATGCGTGTTTGTGTGTTTGTCATGTATGTGTTATGTATTGTCGTGATGAGAAAGTGTTTACAATACGTGCGTTGTTTTACATATGATTGGAGATGTATGTATGAACATGTGGGGGAATACATATGATTGGAAATGTATGTATGTTTGTTGTGGTTTGTTACATATGATTGGATATGTATGTATGTTGTTGGGATGGTTTACATATGCTAGGGAGGTATGTATTTGTTGCATTAGTATACATGGGGAATCGTATGCTCATGCATTGTTAGTGCGTAGTGGCGGGAGTGGACTACGAGGTGTGGTTGCGGGAGTGGACCCACCTGATTCTTATAGGGTTTTATTGAGTTCAATACATGGTTGCGGGAGTGGACCATGGGGTGTGATTGCGGGAGTGGATCCACCTTAATCCTTTGTGATTTTGTTGAGTTCGATACATGGTTGCGGGAGTGGACCATGGGGTGTGATTGCGGGAGTGGATCCACCTTAACCTTGTGATTTCGTTGGTGTTTTAGTAGGGGTTGGACCTACAGTTCCGGAACTCATGCATTGTGGTAGCTAGGGTTAGTACCACGCATTGTAGAAGTCTGCATTAGGCTTGGTGTGCATTATATATGTAAGCTCGTTGGTGGGAATTGCTTTGGTGGTTAAGAGCTTTCTCTTGTGTATGTGGAATTATTGTTATGTGTACAATCTTTCGCACCGGTTATATATATACATACTTTTATTTTGTGGTGACCCTTTCTTTCATTTGCGGGCTCATCCCACCCAGATGATGGGTTAGGTCGTGGTGACGACGGTGGCAGTTCTAGGCCATAGTGAGCACGTGGTGAAGCTTAGTATAGTTAGACTATGCGCCGGTGTGTTTTGTGCACCGTGCTTTTTGGTTAGCATAGGGTTTTCTAACTTGTTTTGTTGTAAGTATTCGAATACTTAGACTTGGATTGTAATTATTCAGGAATACACTTTGCTTGTCGAAGCACCTTTTGGTAATGAGTTCTTTTGTATATTTGAATGCCGGCTCATTTAAAATCTTTTAGGCGTAACTCTGATGTGTATAAAAAAAAAATATTGCCTTTTTGGCCTTTGAAAAACGGGCTGTTACAGCAATCTATTCCTCTGTTTACATTTTTTTTTCACTCAATCCATCTTCTTTGAGGCAGCCTCTATAATATTCTACACATTAGTTGTTTTAATTAGCATAAACAAAACCTCAATTATGTTTGGCAATAATAAATTGCAATGAGATTTAGAATTTGCAATACCATATTGTTGTAAAATGGAAAACAAAGGCATTACTCTTTTTTTTTTATCAGCAAAATATTTATTGAAAGATTCAAACAAACATAAGACATGTTTGAAGAGATAGAGATACCAAACAGCCGAACACCAAAGATCAAAGGATCCAAAGAAGAACGACATAGCAAAGGGATTACTAAATATAATGAACTAAAATAAATGAATTATGGTATGTCGACTTTCCTGAGAACGACTTAGCAATACCAAATTACCAATTTCATAAGTGACTTATCAATTTCCAAGAGAACAAAATTAGCCATGAACAAGAACGAAATAGATGAGAGATTGAGAGCAGAAGCAATCTAGAAAACAACCAGAGCACGAACCGATTACTTCAGGGGAGTGTAATTTTCACTTACAACATAGGCTTCCATTACTTCATTGCCTGAAACGACACCTTCAATATCACTGACAGCTTCATCGCCAGCACCTAAATCTACGGTTAAAAAATTTCACATTTCTCAATCAATTCTCATTGTGGCATAATTCCAAATTAAATTGCAAATACATAATAAACACTCACCTATGTCTGTCATTGATCCGTATCGTTTGCAAGTTGGATTGACGACTGATTTTCGTTACCAACCAAAATAAGCTTCAGATCTGTTTGTGAGATCTATTACAAACACTTGCTCCAATAGTCATATGAATTATTTATTTATTAAAAAAAAAATATTTTAGTTAAAGGGAAATTTCGATGTTGCCCCTGTAATTTTTTAGCTCCACATTTTAGAAATTCATTATTAATTAAAAGTAAATAGATGTGTCAGAAGGTAATATCTCTTAGGTTGCTCACCGTAGACGGCGCCTTCATTTTCATTCGCCTGCGGTACGAGACCTATTTAGGTTGCTCACCGTAGACGGCGCCTTCATTTTCATTCTAGTGGAGTATACCTTATTCTCCTTTTTATATTTTCCTTCTTTCCTAATGAAGTTTCATTTCACACCCAAAAATTAGATAAAAACTTAAATAAAATTATAAGCTTATATAAAAGCCAAAAGGGAGTCGTGCGCCCACAACTTGAACTTTGCATATATTCAAAAACTTTATGATGAACGTAAGAGAAGTGAACCCCCTCCCCGAAACAAAAATTACAAAATAATTTGGAATAAAGATACAAGATTTACTAACCATTTTTTTGGCATGTTCTCTGGCAGATATGGATCCTCCACTATGCACATTATGTCCAGCTTTAGACTTTCTGTTTTGTGTATTAATCTTAGAAATGTTTTGCCACTTTTCATCTTTCCATTCGTCCCTTAATTCTTTTAACCTATCTTCATCAATCCATTCACCTTTATCCTTACCACTACGAACCTTGAACAAAGCATTTTTCAGATTATCTAGAACCATGTTCTGTCATTGAGGTGTCAATTTGTTGCCTTAGTACTAGCAATGACAGAAAATTGTATTGCCATACATAAGGCCTTTTCATATTAAAAAAGAATAACAATTCAATATTATCCAATTACTATCTCTTTCTTCTGCTGTCTTTTCCCAATCCCTAAACCCTAGTCTACGAATTGTTCTCCAAATTCAACAATTCCTAAGCTAAGGTTGTGTTGTTACCGGATTATAATTTTTTTTTTACTTTCTAAAGCTCTAATAAATTTGAAAATTATCTTCATCTAAGTTGGACGAGCTATGTATCTCAATTTTTCCCCAAAGCTCTCTTTTTTAACTTCTCTGCAAATATCTATAACTAAAGAATAAGATTAGGGTTTTGCCAAGACAAAGATCACCTTGCGAGTACCATAGGGTTTGAGAAGCTCTGAGTTTGTGAAGATGCGTGACTACGGTCTGGTAAGTGCACCAGTCTGTCGTCGAGTAATAATTCACACTCTAGGTGTCTAGAATGAGTTCGAATCCACAGGGATCGTACCGAAGCTTCACTAGCGTTATTTAAGTTTGTGATAGTTTGCATTCGCTTTGGTTTTTGAAAAGGTTTTTATAAAAGTAGCGAAATGCTTTGCAGAAATATAAATGCGGAATGTATAAATAATAGATTCAAGAAATATAGAGGCTAGTTATGGTGGTTGGATTCCCTCCCTTCTTCATATTTGGCATGATCGGTGTATAACATAGTTACTTAGATTATGTTCGGCGGTGAATTATCCTTGTTGTAGTAATACCTTACTATTACACTATGTCTATTAAAGTTTCCCTACGTTAACAACTAAGGTACCTACAAGAGTCTAACCTCGATGTGTCACATACCCTAATTACTAAGTGAGTTGTCTATAAACATGCATTATAACCTTCACCAATTAACCTCTAGGTCCTAGTATCGGGATGTTCATCTTCTAAGTACTCAGATCACACCTAGTGCATGATTCCTCCTCTAACCGCTCAGTTCACGACTAGTGCAGGATGTTACCGTCTCTATACACCTAGCATTATTTACTACGAGTTCCGGACCATATCAAGTCAAAACCTGATATCAATTCTATGGGCGCTCCCGCTTATCCGACCAGATTACGAGAATACGTTATTAAGTGCACGAAAGTAAATAACAAACACAATTACTAAATATCATTTATTATAACTTAGACTCAACCACAGACTCCAAATATTCATAGGGGAGTTCATCTTCTCCACCACAACCTAAGGCGTAATTATAAAGACTACATATTTAAATTACAAGAATTATAACCTAAATACAAAAAGCCTAAAGAAACATACCTTGCTGAGTTAGTTTTCCCGTAAGGGGAGAAAACTATGCCCAATAGAGCTCCTCTGAACCTCTCCTTATAGTAGAGAGTGTTCTACTATTTCTGAATGAATAAAACAATGAAAGGGAGGCTCTATTTATAGTTTTCGTAATGGGCCTCAGCAAGGCATCGCACCACGATGAAGCCATCGTGCTGCGATGTGAAGATTCAGTTCAATTTTATAACTGATCCTGTGCATTTCATCAGCTTGGGCGCCAAGTCAAGTCATCGTGCTGCGATGGCACACATCGTGCTGCGATGGACAGATTTTCTTCAGATTTATTTCTTCTGATTTCTTGGCGAACAAGAAGCTCCCATCGTGGCACGATGGGAGTCATCGTGCTGCGGTGGAATGCTGATTTTCTTCACTTTTTGGGCTTTTTCTTGTGATTTTGCATCTTGGACTCTGTCTTGATCCTTTTTCCTGCTTTTGTAGGTTTTCCTTCGTATTTGGGCCTGTCTTGGTCATTTTACTACTAATAATAATACTAAAAATACCGTAGAAATTCCTGTCATCAATGCGATATTAGGTTTTTGAGAAGCTGCGATTTTGCTGCGATGTTGGGTTCTTTGAGAAGATACAATTACGGGTTCTTTGAGAAGGAGCGATTCTCTTTGAGAAGTTGTGCTGCAATCTCAGGTTCCTTGAGACGTTGCGATTTTGGATTCTTTGAGAAGCTGCAATATTGGTTCTTATGGGTTCTGATGATCGATACTGATTTTGTGTTGAGAAATGCTAATATAGGCACAAGCCTAAATAAATTATTCTTAGGCACACACACATGATTTTAAAAAATTAAAAGATAAAAGAAATAATTATAGTAATTGATGTGACTATTTTATTTAACTTTTATTTTTTCTAATGTATGTAAATAGTGAACACAAACACATACATTCTTTTAAATCGATCTCCTTTGTCTTCTTTAGAGCACAAAATATGAACACACAAAGTAAAATAAACAAAATTAGTTAAAACTTTATGAGGAAAAAACTAAAACCCTAGCCAAAATAGAGAATACAACACATACCTTCCTTTGAATCAATAGCAAAAGTCTGTCAAACCTAACTCAAAAAATGAAACAAATCAGAGGAATCGAATAAGGATGTCAAAGTTTCAGACAAGAAATGGTGAAAAAAAATAAATGGAAATACTTACACAACTTTGAGACAAGCCTTCTTTTCTGAGTTTGAAAACAAAAGAGATCAAGAGATATGAGGTGGTTGGTGGAGAGAATAGCAGCGACGGCGAGATGTAGGGTTCAGGTCTTCGTCATTTCATTTCTCTGAATCTCCTAAAGTTTTCTATTGATTGGTGTAGCGGGCTGGAAAATTTCCATTATACACAATGAAGTCGCCACCGATTTTTATTTATCCCAAAGAGAGGGAAAGGAAAATATCGAAAAAAACCTTGAGGTTGACATAGTTAAAGAACCATGGCGGGTTCGGGAGTTGGTTATGCGAGAGGAATGTGTTAGCACCCCTCGCATCCATCGTACTCGATGGGAACCGTTAAAGGGTTTCGGTTTGATTGCGTAGGTCCGGATTAAAAGCTCTAATGTTGGCTAGTTTTCTACTTCGTTTCCAATTTAAACAAAAAAAGTTTTTTATTAACGAGCTTGACGGTTGTAGGAGCCCGCTCCTACGTATTCCCAAGAGTGCAATGAGAAATTCAAAGCTCACGTAGTTCTGCTAAAAAATATTTGTGTGGTTGGTTGATTTTAACGGGTATCGTTTATTTCGTATTCCGCTGATACAACGACGCTTGTATGTTCTAAAAAGAAGCTTAAGCTGTGTATGTGTCAGAGGAGTAGATAAAACGTGTATCCATTGTAAAAAGGTTGATTAACGGATGTTGCTTATTTCGCATTCCGCTGATACAACAGTGCTTGTATGCTCTTAAGAGAGGCTTAAGCGTGTATGTGTCAGAGGAATGGATAAAGCGTATATCCATGTTTTATGAAAAAAAAGGTTTAAGTGTGTTGGATTCATTTTAGCGCTATGATGGGGATGATTCAGTGCCACGAGTCATACGTCAGGGGCCTAAACCATACAGGGGGCGAGAAAGTCATACGTCAGACTCCCCCCTTTTTCATCGTTTAATTATTATGAAAAAGTTCAATTAAGTTTATTAGAATGAGGATGATTTGGTGCCACGAGTCATACGTCAGGGGCCCAAACCATCCGGGGGTGAGAAAGTCATACGTCAGACTCCCCCCTTTTCATCCATGGAAAATACTTTGGTTTCGGATAAGATCTAAACAAGCGGTCCAATAACAAAAGAATAAACAAACAGAGTATAAAATATACGGAAGTTACAACAATGTAAGTGATATAATAACAAATATGAAGCGGAACAATTAAATAAATAATGAATGAATGCAATTAAATAAATAAAGTGCATGAATGCAACAAAAGTGAATAGATATGATGCATAATCAAATAAAAACGCATAAACTAAAAGTAGCGTACGACGAATTAATGAAACATAACAATGTAAAATTAAATCAAAGTAAATGAGATGAGTTAGAATGAATTGGGGTGATGCTAAAGAGCTGAGGACAAGCATAAAAAGGGATGAACAAAAAAGGAAATAAGCAATTAATTATAATTAAGCACTTAAATAAATAAGCTACACATTAGAAAAGTGATTAAATAATAAGCTGAGAGAAGCAAGAGCATGATCTGAAATCAAACATAATTTAAGCAAAGCAAAATGGTCCAGTAAGCTAAAAAGCTTAAGCACCAAATAAGTGCTTATGAAAATAAGCTAAAAAGTGATTAAATAAGCTAAAAAGCTAAAATAAATGCTAGAAAGCAAAAATAAAAACTCAAATGAGACAATCAGAGATCAAACATGCTCTAAGCATAACAAAATGGTTCAGTAAGCTAAAAAGCTTAAGCACCAAATAAGTGCTTATGAAAATAAGCTAAAAAGTGATTAAATAAGCTAAAACGCTAGAAAATAGACTAAAAAGCAAATATAATGCTAAAATAATGAAAGACTAAATTTAAGCATAACAAAGTGATTAAAATAGCTTAAATAAGCTATTAACGACTTAAGTGCTTTTGGAAATAAGCTAAGAATCAATTAATATTAATTTAAGCAGAGGGGGTGCAGAAAGTAAAGACTGGGTGGTGCGAATAGCAGGTCTGGGCCTAAAGGCCCAGTCTGCGTGTAAGTCAACCAAAAACAGAGCAGTCAACATAAAACAATCTAGTGCGGCAGCGAAAACAGGTGCACGGTATGCTCTTATCATACAGGCCGTTAGATAAATCCTACGCGCGCGTTTTAAAAAAAGAGACAGGATCTCACCCGTTAGATCGCGCACGTTGGATCGGACGGTTGCGATCAGATCTGGAATCGCGAAGAGAGACTGAAGGCTTAAAGCTTTTTGCTACGGAATTTTGCTACGCGTTCATCATTTAGCTACACCATTTCGTAGCAAATGATGAACATTCATAGTTAAATTCCGGATTTTTTCCAGAAATCGCGATTCTACATGAAATTAAACGAAACAAAAAGCAAATCCACTTGTTTTAGCCCATTGATCATGAATCCAAACTTGGATTACTCACTTGGGGTCATATAAAACCGGATCGAAACGAAACTTAAAAAGCTCAAAAACTCAAAAATGGCAAAATGAAATTAAACACGAATTAAATAAAAACAAGTAACCAGAAAGTAAGATTAGATGTTAGTGAGTTAGTTTAAGAGTTAAAACGAGTTAATTACATTGGTATTAAGTCCGTTTGATCTCAATCTGCTTTTAGCCACTTTGAGCTAATTTCAAGCAATGGGGGATGGATTTTGGTTCGATTTTGCGTTGCTTCAAGCTTCTGGAAGATGTTTGATGGTGTTTGAATGATTGGATTGAAGATTTGATGAGGTTTTGTGAGCTTTTGATTTTTGATGAAAAATGGAGAAAAATGGGTATTGTTGAGTTGTGATTTTGACAGAGTTTCTTTACTATGATTGATGCCTTTTTTTGCTCTGATGTGAGGCTTTATTTATAGATGGGAATTAGGGTAAGGTGGATAATGGATTGGTGAAGAAGAATGGTTATTTTAGAGAAATTGATTTGGGATATTTTTATGAGGTTTTTGATTGTGCTTTGATTAGCATTTTTTTGTGGTGAGGTAGAGGAGAATAGAAACTTCTAGTGAGGTGATGATGTGGTGTCATTTTTGGATGATTTTTGTTGTTTGGATTTGGGCTAACAAAAAAGTGTGTTTGGGCCAAAAAAATAAAAAAATAAACCATGATGCAACAATGCAATTTTGAATTTTAAATAATGCGATAATTTGGAAATGAAGTGAGAATGAAATAGAATTGGATTTGAATTGAGAAATGATTTAAATTTGATGATGAAATGAGGTTTCTTGGATTACAAGTAACAAAATTAAAATAAATGAAAAAAGGGACTCAAAAATAAATCTTGCCATGCAAAGAAAAATGTTTTTTATAGGTTTTTATGCATGAGTTGACCTTTTGTTGACTTTTTCTAAAAAATCTTAAAATGAATAAAAATAGAAAAAGACACATTTTTATATGGGGCAAAATTAGGGTATGACAATTGGGAATGAAAATGAAATGGTTATAAATATGTTGTGAATTGGGCTTTCACTTTAAGCATAGCAATAGGCCCAATAAGCACTAACAGTAACACAAAGTCTCAACTTTAGGAGCGAAAATATATGTTGACCAAAAAATTAGGAGGGAAAATTTTTGTCGACCAAAAAATTGGGAGGGAAAGTATACATTGAAGTAACAAAGTTTGTCACAAGAAAGGGGGGTTTGAATTGTGACCTTTTTAAATTTTGTTGCAATACTAATAAATGTTAAACAAAGTAACAAAAAGAAATCACATAGTTTTGGAGAATGACTGGAGAACGTTCTCTGCAGTTATTTCAAAAATAAAATTAAGTGTGATATGTGTGCTTTGTGTTTGCTTAAGATAAAAGAGGAAGGTAAGAGAGAAACAAACTCAAAGATTTATTCTGGTTCACCCCTTAATTGTATGGGTTACTCCAGTCCCCACTTGCGTGAGATTGTCCACTATAATCTAGACCAAGATTACAATAATAATTCTCCCTTAACCTTGTCCAAGGCTAAGTAACAAAATCAGTTATCACCGACTGATTTCACTCAATCAATTCTTCACTAATTGACTTGAGTTAGATCTTTCAAATGATATGAAATAGTTTTGGATCTTACAAGCTTATAGCAACCTAAACTAGTTGTATATGCTTAAAGTAAATTACACTCAAGATACTCAAAGATATTCAGATCCTAGATACTAGAGAGCTTTGGAGTATGAGTGAAAAAGAAGAGCTTTAGTTGCTTTGGGAAACAAGTATGAATGCTTTGATTGCTTTGAAAACTCTTGCTCTTCATTGAGGTCAAACGTGCTATTTATAGATGAAGGAGTTCCTTTGATATTTGAACTTCAAATATGACAGTTGAGAGTGTGAAAATAGCTGTTGTCAAATGGGCAAAACAGTCCATTCAAAATCTATACTTTAAGTGAGTCTAGATACCATTCTTCTTATGGTCTCTGATATGTAGAGCTGTAGGAATATCAGAGAAACTCTTTATACCAACTGTAATGAGCTGTTTATGATGATATATTCGTTGCAAAACAATAGCCCATGTGTGGAAATAGCTTTTGGATAAGAATGTAGCTTGTAGGCAAAATCTGGGAGACCATTCTCCTGTCTGTTGGAGACCATACTTCTTGAGCAAGAAAAGAAGCCAACGAATTTCTCTAGTTGTTGCAAGCTGTATGACAGTTGTAAAACACTCTTTGAAGCCTAGCATAGCCACTATTCATTAGTACTTGCAAAGGACAAATGAATAGTAATCTCTTGGACACTTGTATGGATAAGTGTTGCTTCTCATGACATAGCCTTGTACTTGGATCATATTTTAAGCTCTTAGGCAAGCTGGTTGTATGCTTTGTCTACTCCTCATTGGTCGAGATTATTTCTTTAATGATGTTCTTGGAGAACATAAGACCTTGTCAATAATTTGTGAGCTTTTTCATCCTTAAATGCACTTAAATGAGTAAGCCCAAGGATCAAAATTTATTCCTTGCCTTAAATGACTTATTCCAAACTGTTGTGATACTATATTTAAGTCTTGTATAAAGTTCATTGTTGTCTCATATGAAGTTGACTTAAATAAGTGATTATCCCAAGAACACGTGAGTCTGGGAGACCAGTTTGAGACCATTCTCCAAGGCAGATTTCAAAATTCATTTTCTTTATGAGTAAAACGTAATCTTTTTAATCCTTTGCATCTGTCTTATATTAAATCACTCAAAAGCACTTGTTAGATCACAAAATGATCAGAATCAATATTAAATTTAATTAAGGATGTTTGTCATCTTTAAAATATAAAAATAGGATTTTATCTCAACATACATGTCATTGTCATGGGATATAAAATAATAATAACAATGATAGAGGTATTATTATGGGCGGTCAATAATGGATTCCTATGGGTCCAAAAACCAAATTCGAGCCCGTCCGTTTTAATCCATTAAAACCCAATTTTTTCATCAGGTTAACCCGTGACCCGACCCGCAACCACCCAACATTCAATTTTTTAAATCGATTTTATCAGATTCATATCGGTTCGGTAAATCCTGTCCACCCCTAGTATGTATGTGTGCCCAAATATATTTTTATTGGGTTTGTGCCCATCTAATAAGAATTGCTCTTTTGTGTTTTGAGTTTTGTGATTTTGAGATAAAGAAATAAAATTATCCATATTTAAATCTCTTGTTTGATACACAAAAAAAAAAAAAAAACCAATTTCTTATCTTATTCTATTACCCATTTGTTATTTTAATTCTTATTTTAAGCTAAATTAACAACTTGATTGCTAAACTTATTTAATTTTTTTATTTGATATTTGTCTTTTTTTTTTAAAAAAATTAGTTTTGGACTATCTGATATTTGGTCAATGATTTGCTCAATTTGAAAATTAGGATTTTGGGGATAAATCAATTCGACAAGAATAATAAATATGCATATTGTGCCCTTTATTTTATTCTTTTTTTAATTTAGAGTATTGAAAACAAATATGTGCACTAATACCTTAAAAATTATATCAGTACTTTTTTTAACCATTGCTACAGAATATAGATATAAAACCATTCTCGTTGGTATTCATGAGAATGGTTTTCCGTCATTGCATACAATTGGCAAAAATATATATACTACCACAACGGTAGACCTAAACTATTGTAGTGCATGCATCGTTGGGAGAAAGTCCTAGTTGTGACTCAAGGAAAATGTGTTTTGTAACATTACAAAAACTTATTAAAAAAATATATATATCATTTTGTTTAAAATTTTGGGCGGACAATAAAAATTTGGCGGAAAATTTTTGGCGGGATGAATCGTCAATGTTATTTCGTTTAGAGACGTATTTCAGAGACAGATTAATTCAGAGACGAATAAATTCCGTCGTTGACAAATGTTTGACTATTTCAATATCAAGTAGACTACTTAGAAACGGATATAGAGACCAAAAATATTAGACACGATAAAAATCCGTCTCTAATTTCTTTTTCCAGCTATTTCTTTTAATTATAATTATAAAAATAATAAAGTAAAGACGAATTTAGAGACAAAACTTTATTGAGACAGAAATTTCTGTCTCTAAATTCCGTGACTAATTCATATATTTTAACTTTGGTCTCTAACTACTTTTCTCCATCTCTAATTTCATCTCTATTAGAGAGGAAACAAATTCTGTCTCTAAATTCCGTCGGTATTTCAGACTTTTCTAGTAGTGTAAGTTTGAAAGAAAAACATAAATAAATGACTCCTTTGCGCTCCGAATTGACTTCTGGCCTCAACATGAAAGTTGTAGATCTTTCTCTTAGCTTTCCGATGCATATTTGTGCGCCTCAATTTGATTCTCGTAGCTCAAGTTATGATATGTGGAATGAAAAGGTGTCAAATTACCGATTAATGAAATAGATAACGAAAATAAATTAAAAGCAAAACTTAACTAAACGTAGGAAACACATTAAAAACACTAGAAATAAAGGGAGAAATCAAATAATGATTGTAGCATAAGATAAAAGAAAGTGCATTAAAAATGTATTGATCAAATTCCCCCACACTTAAGTTTTTGCTCTCTGAGCGAAACTCAAGATTAAAGAGTTAAGATAAAAATTCAAAAAGATAAAAAGAACACAAGGCATGATGCTAAGTCATAAGGGATTAGCACATTCTAATATTCAAGGAGTATAACAATTATGAACAACATCTTATGGCATGTGTAATAAACAAGATGACTATTAGACTAAAAAGCGCATAAAAAATGATAGAACCTCGTGGAATATATGTATAAAGTGCACTCAATCACTCGTGAGGTGTGTGCAATTTGTATAAATGAAGTGTAAGGGTTAGTGTTTACACTCAAAACACATCATCAAAGTTAGCATTGCCATAGACTTGACAAACCCCTAACGTCAACAAAGATATAGGACATCCACACAATGAAACACTTGCACACAAAGATCAAAAGGTCTTTATTAAGGTTGTAACGGAGTCAATGTACATGTGGGATAAACCTAAGGGATACTAGGCTATAAAATCCAAGAGGATGAAGAATCATAGCTCTAAAATTCATTTAAATCTTAAGCATGAGGTTGTTTGTTCTCACAAAGTAAGGGACTCAATAAAATAACTTTTTCATACCTCTACTTCACACACCTTCAGATTAACATCGCAATATTTTTTTTCTTTCTTTTTTTTTCTTCATTTTTTTAAGTATAAACTGAGTATCATAACACATATGAAATTTATATACAACTCAGCATAGAGAACATTTCCTTTTCTACATTAGATCAAAATTTTCCATCACCCCCACACTTATGATAAACTTGCATTCAAAATTTCAAAGCAAAGCTCCTTCATCCACTAATATTGAGACATAAAAAGAATTGATAAAACAAATGCTTAATTGAATTGTACTGAGTTAATAAACAAAGAATGAGATAAATAGGTCCAAATGAGCTTAACAAAGGGATAATTTAACCAGGGTATACTTATTTGGCTAAAAGTGGCTTATGAAAGAAAATAGGGTTAATGTGCTTTTACCCCCTGCAAAGTAGGCGAGTTTTGTTTTACCCCCTGTAATTTTTTTTGTTGAGATCACCCCCTGTAATGTTCAAGAATTTTTTTCAGGGGGTAAAAATGAACTAGAAAAAAATTCTTGAACATTACAGGGGGTAAAACAAAACTCGCCTACTTTGCAGGGGGTAAAAGCCTATTATTAACCCAAGAAAATATTGCCTAGATCATTTCAGTAATGCTTCAACAGTCAGGTAAAGTTGTAGAAGTAACTAACAATATGAGTGAAACCACACTGTCATACCCTAATTTTGTCCCATGAACATTTTTTAGATTTTCAAAAAAAATTAGAAAAAAGTCAACAAAAAGTCAACCTTTGAACCAAAAAGTCAACTTTTGCATAAAAACTCATAAAAATATTTTCTTTGCATATTTTCCATTGCATAATCATTATCTTCATTTTTCTTTGCATATTTGCTATTTTCTTTATTTTAATTGCATTTTTCATTTATTTTTGATTTTCTTTACTTTGTTACTTCTTCTCCAAGAAATCTCATTCCATCACTAAACCCCACTCAATCTCAATCCAATTCAAACCAATTTTTCATCATAAAATTATCTCATTCATAATCCAAAAATATTCCATTTCTCAATTAATTCTTTAATTCCCATTTTATCCATTTTTCCCATTTTTCATCGAAAATAAAAATCAATTAAAGGAAGTACACTAGAACCTTCTCATTCTCTACACATGATCACTTCACCTCAAACAAACTAGAATCTTCTATGCCTTCCACCTCATCACCACCAAAAATCTCATGTCATGTGCTACCAAAAATTCACCAAAATATCACAACTTAATTTCTCCAAATTTTTCTTTTCATGCTATTTAATTCACACCCACTCTAACCCTAATCATTTGATATAAATTGAGAGCTTCACTCCGTGCACAGAGGTTACCAATTCTGCTCCCAAAACCCACAAACCCGTTTTCACCATTTTCACTCCAAAAATCAAAAACTTCAAATCAAGCTCTAAACTCAAAATTAAACCATCAAACACCTTCAAAAAACGTCCAGAAACACAAATCCATTGAAAAATCATCGAAAATCGTGACCTAAAGCTCAAGATTAAGCTCAACCGTGGCTAGAAAGCAAACAAGGTTCTCTAGACCAAATCCAAGCTCTCTAAACGTAAATAACCTCGAATTATTACTTCTGGACACGATGTAGTGCTTTCTAGAAATTTAGTTTATTTAATTTCGTCTTATTTTGCATTTTCATAATTTTTGATTCAAAGTTGTTGTTATTGTTTTTCACGATCTAGATTGTTATAGCTAAAACTAAGGGTGGATTTGAATTCTACGCGAAAAATAGTGCAACTTAGTATATTAGAACATAATTTTTTAGGCCGAATCGTGTTTTTGATGTTTGAATCCGTGAGCTTCGAAGCTCCTTCCATGGCAGTCGAGCTTGTGTTGTTGTTGACAGGAAGATGGTGAGGTTGAAGACGATGACGTGTATGCACGTCATTGGCTCCCTCAGATTTAAATCGCGTGCGTTGGATTGATCGCACGATCGCGACGTTTAAGTGATTATCGTGCGCCCTCTTTTGTAACCAGACCGGATCATTTTTTTGGTTTGACTGTTTGTCTGTTTGTCTGTTTCCAGCCTTTCCAGCCCAGATCTGCTATGCGCACCCCCTTTAAGTTTTGCACCCCCCATCTGATTTAATTTTTTAATTAATTTTCAGCTTATTTCAAAAGCACTTATTTGACCAGTAGCTTATTTAAGCTTATTGGGTCACTTGGTAATGCTTAAATTTTTATTGCCGATTTTTTAGCTTTAATTTTCATTTTAGCTTATTTCTTAAGTCATTTTGGGTTAATTGCTTATTTTAGCTTATTCCAAAAGCACTTATTCGGACAGTAGCTTATTGCTCCAATTTGTTTTGCTTAAATAATATTTAGGATTCTGTTTTTCCTTTTATTATTTTTAGTTTATTTCCATAAGTCATTTTGTGAATTAATTTGCTTTTCTAGCTTATTTTCATAAGTGCTTAAGTGGTGCAATCACTTTTTTAAGTGTATTGGCTATTTTTTCTTGCACAAACAGATTTGTTCACTCTTGCATAGCTTATATTAATTTCTTTTATTTGCTATTGCTTGTTCATACATGTTTATGCTTAATTAATTCATTGTTCGCTACATTGTTCATGCATTTTTATTTAATTATTGCATCATCAATTGTTATTCATTCTTGTTTCATTCATGCATATTTAATTATGTCACAGTGACTCATGCATTTTAATTCAAGCACTTGCGTTCATGCATTGTTCATTTTAATTACCGCTTTATTATTATATCAATTGTAATTGTTATTATAATGTTGCGATTCTCTTTATTCTCTCGCTTTTCCTTTTGGACATTGTTTTCATAATCAAGTTAATAAAATTTTTTCACAATAAACAAGGATGAAAAGGGGTTGATCTAACGTATGGCTTTTCACACCCCGGATGGTTCCTATCCCTGACTATGGCTCGCGATCTTGGGACCATCCTCATCCTAAAGCGCTAAAACGAATTCAACACATTCAAACCTTTTTTCTATAAAACATGGATATACGCTTTATCCATTCCTCTGACACATACGAGCTTAAGCCTCTCTTTAGAGCATACAAGCACCGTTGTATCAGCGGAATGTGAAATAAGCAACATCCGTTAAACAACACCTTTTTTACAACGAATATACGTTTTATCTACTCCTTTGACACATACACAACTTAAGCCTCTGATTAGAGCACACAAGCGTCGTTGTATCCGTGGAATACGAAATAAACGTTATTCACTAAAAACAAACAACCACACAAACATTTTTTTATCAGAACTACGTGAGCTTTGAATTTCCCATTGCACTCTGGGGAATACGTAGGAGCAGGCTCCTACAACCGTCAAGCTCGTTAATAAAAGACCTTTTTTGTTTAAATTGGAAACGGAGTAGAAAGCTAGCCAACATTAGAGCAATTTAACTCGAAATCGCGCAGACAAACCTAAACCACCTAAATGGTTCCCATCGAGTACGATGGATGCGAGGGGTGATCAAAAGGTTGAAGAGAAGGAGTAAAGATTCCATCAATCTAAGGTATGAGAGTAGTATGTGTATCCTAGGATGATCAAGAGAGGGGAAGAAAGTCTATCTCTCTCCATCCCAATCCTCTTTCACTCTTTTTCTTTTGGGTTTTTGAGGTGAATTCATGGGAATGTGTTTATGTTGATAATTGATGATGATTGATGAATTCTCATGTCTTGATATGACTATTGAATGAACTTCTATGATTAGAATCCATGATTTATGCTTCAATTGATGAATTGTAAAAATGAGTTTTTGATGAAAATGAGTAGTTGTTCAAAAATGGGTTTATGTGATTATCATGAGCTTTGATGAATGAACCTTGTATGATTAATGTTGAAATATTGTTGAATAAATGTTGTTAAAGTTCAAATAGAATGGATAATGATTTAAGAGCTTTTGGGTTAATGGGTTTCGACTTGTATTTTGGAAAATCAAAGGTTTGTGTAAGAAAAACTGTCTTTTTAGAAAATCTGAAGAAATATCGTCATTTTTTACCCCTTTGAACTTCGAATTGGAATTTTTGTTAAACATGAAAGTTGTAGGTCTCGTTCTTATCTTTCCAACGCATATTCACCCATCATAATTGGATCAACTTAGCCCGAGTTACGGCCGATTTGGTAAAGCAGACCTGTCAAGCTCGCCCCAGCGAGTTGGTAGCGAGTGCAGGGCGAGTTCCCCTGCTACTCCCTGCCTGAACTCGCCCTGGGCTCACCCGGCGAGTCTAGCAACCCTAAAACTTGACTTTTCTTGAAAAATATGATGTTTATGCTTATGCTATGATTATATTATGATCCTATGATGATTATATGATATATATGACTTTAAATTGAGTCGTGGATGATGAATTGAGTTGCGATATTGTATATGCCAATTAACTATGGTTAATGTGTATGTTGAGATAAGATTATGTTTATGATGATGATAGATAATTGTTGATGATTAGTGATGATGATAATATGATTATGTATATGTTTGAATGAAGAGTATATGTATATGTATATATGACTTGATAAATGATGATTGATTATGGTGAAAATTATTATTTAGTGATTGATAATAATAATTGTATACCTAATTGAGTTGAGATAAATGAATTACTTTATGATATGTGCGCTTGAATGTATAACCATAATGATGATGTGTTGAGATGAGTTGATGAGAACTTGAGAAGGAATGTTAGGTAGAGATATCCTAATATTCATGAGTAGATGTGAAAAGTATCATCATAAGTGGTAAATGTACATTCATGCATTCATGAGTCAATGTCCCCCATGACTTTAAACTGGCGAGCGAAGTCCCCATGACTTAAAACTGACGAGAAGTGAATGAATATAATTCTATCCTAGAGATGGTGAGGGTACCACCTGCATTTAGTTGTGTCTAGGGTGACATAACATTGATGATGACATTAGTTGCATTAGGAACTTGTGCATTCCTAATTGATACTTGGTAATTGATACTATTATGTGCATTAATTGTTATTTGTGTATCAATTGTGAGTAATTTGATGTTGACGATATGTGATTGCTATTTGTGTATAATTGTGAATGACTTGATGATACGTGGATTATATGATTTACATGATACTTGATTTATGAGTTATAGATGTATCTTAATTGTATAATCTTGCATCTTATGGTGCGAATGTTAGTAGGATATTGTTATATTATTATTAAGTGTATAGTATTCGATATACTTACATTTATTTTGGGATTCCTTACTAACTCTTTGTTTTGTGTACTTGTTGGACCTTTGGGGGTCCAGGTTCTCAGGTTTTGGTTATGACCAAGTTGTCGGTGATGCTCCGCTCTGATTATGACACAGGAAAGGGTTTACATTCTTTGTATAAATAGAGTCTTGTATTTCTTATTTTGATTTATTAAGGTTGTATTATTTTCAAAAGGATTTTGTATAAGTGTTATCTTGCTAATTAAGTTAATTAGTAGTGTCTTGATGAAACATGTAATACTCAAACCTTTGTTTTATAATTCAAATTTTATTTTCCGTTGCGCATTTTGAAAAAGATTTTATAAAACTAGAAATAGTTAGATAATAAGTTTGGGTGTTACAATTTGGTATCAGAGCTCCGGTTGTCTTCGGACTGTGTGGGTTATGTGTGTCGATCAGAGCAAGTCTGTGCGATCAGACTAAGTGGACATAGTGTCTTGTGTGATTGTTGTGTCTTTATGATTTAATTGTTTTAGCTACACTTGCACCTTAGTCACTATTGAACTATCTTGTAAAAGTATGATTAGTTTCATAAATTTTGTCGCATGTTGGTTTACTTAATTCTTGATACTTGTATTTTAATTGGTATTAACTTATGAATCTATTGTCTCATAAATGTTGATAAGTTGTGATGTGTTTATTTTATGAATTTACTTGGTGATTGTTTATTCATGAACTATGAGTGATATGAATTGAATTATGTTGTTCATTCTTTTGGTGAGAAATTGATGAAATTGATAATTATCTTAGTTATAAATTATTAAGTCAAGTAATGAGTATGTGTTCTTTGATGTTGATTCATGATATATAAATGTTATTCTTTTATGATTATAATAGTTGTAGGTGCTTAAGCTATAATCCTTGCGTAGTTTTGACATGATTTTATTTGTCTATGATTCCATGATAAGTGAGTAATGATAACATGATATAATTATGCGTAATTAATAATGAATATGCATTCATCATTGTTGTTTTGATTTCAAGATAATGTCTTCTTGTTATTGCTTTATTTAAAATGATTATGTCCGTACATGAGTATAGATTTCCTTGTTGAAGAAAATCTATGTTATATGAATTAAGTATGATTGTTTATGCATGTGTCGTAAATGAATGTTGTAATAATTTATTTATGATGATTGCTTGTGTAGTATGATTGAATTAATTAAACGATGATATGTATGTATGTATGTATCCGTGGAATTATTTGAGAATTTATGAATATGAATGAAATAGTGAAATTACTTGAATGCTTTAACATGACGATTATTGGTAAATTTTCATGAAATGATTATGATCTATTAAGATGAACATGTATTGGTGAATTATATGTATTGCAATAACTTATTGATTATGTGAGATTGATTTCATGAATTTTATTGTTAGTTCCTCATTAGTATGTTGTCTTACTTGATTATTGAAACTTGTGTTTTTAATTTGGCAATGACTATAGCATCTATAATTTTTACTTCATGTTTGAAAGTTAATTCATGAATGTATTATGCTCTATGTTAGTTTATAACCTCATATGCTTAAATTAGTACATCATATGATTGTGTTATTGTTGATTGATGATAAATGATGTTTTGCTCTAGATGCTTAAGTATGAAATTACTTGTGTTATATGCTACTTGTGATTAAAGTATATGCAAAAATTAATAATTGATTGTTGATTGTTATTAATTGAAAATGATGTAGGCTATTAGAATTTATTCTATGCCATGACAATTCGGTTATAACTTGAGCATATTTGATATATCTATGCATATGTGATCTAATTGAGTTATAGTGAATAAGTATGTTATCTTTTAGAGGAATGAATTTGGTAAATGCATTGCGCATGTTTTGACTATTTTATTTTATCATGTTAATTGTCATGCTAAATTGATTATTATCTTACGTGATATGCTTATAGAAATATGAATTGTTGTATTTATGGTAAATGCATATTTTCTTGCCTTAGATGTGCATCCTTAATTCTTAGAAGATATATGCTATGTTTATGTAAATAGAAATTGTTGATAACAATCAACAATCAATTATTAATTTTTGCATATACTTTAATCACAAGTAGCATATAACACAAGTAATTTCATACTTAAGCATCTAGAGCAAAACATCATTTATCATCAATCAACAATAACACAATCATATGATGTACTAATTTAAGCATATGAGGTTATAAACTAACATAGAGCATAATACATTCATGAATTAACTTTCAAACATGAAGTGCTTAAGTGCTTTCAAACTAACATAGAGCATAATACATTCATGAATTAACCGGGTTCGATTCCCAGGGGGAACAACGCTTGGCCAGTGCGCATGCCTCTACGCACGAGCCGGATTAGTCGCCCACCTTTGGTGGGTCGGAACCGGTGCGAAAGCAAAAAAAAAAAAAAAAAGAAATTGTTGAATTCTTAAGATGTATTGTGGTGAAATATCTATCTTTCTCGTTTTAATTTGATTCTTAACTTTTAAAAGTTTAGAGACGATGTATGCTAACTAAATGTGTATGCGAGATAATTGTGATATGTTTTCTATTATCATGTGTAAATGCTTTACATGTTTGTTCATTTATGCTACCTTAGAATTATGTTTATTAATTGATATTAATAAATGCTTAAGTGCTTAAATATTGTGTGTTGTATTTCGTAGTCTACCCTTCGTATGCGATATGTGTGTGGACAATGTCGATTCTAGTTTCCTTTTGGGAGGAATAAGTTTAGAATCGTAGAAGCCTACAGTTAGGTGTGAGAATCGATAAGTTTTAGATGAAGTTGCAAATGAGTTTGAGATAAGTGGGGGGAAAGTTATAATCCTTGGATATGTTTGAGTATAGGAGAATGAGATAGATAGAGATGAATAAGTGGTATGAGGAAATAGTTAGAATTCCGAAAGATTCATATTTTGGATTGAGTTGTCATCTGAGCTGAGTTAACGCAATAGCAGATACTTAAGAGAAGTAAGTTTTGCAGATGTCGACGAGAGAGAGTTGGAGTTAAGTGAACCATTCGGAAGTGTAAGGATGATATAGGAGATAACACTTAGGAGTGTGAAGTTGAGAATGATGAAATTGGCAAATCGCATTCTTGAGGAAATTAGATAAGATTGAAAAGTGGATTGGATTGAATGGACCGATCGATGCAAATCAGTTAAAGTAAAGAGATAGACCTTCAAGTAAATGAGGAAAATGTATGAGATTCTAAGATGAGATTTTGTGATTGGAATTACCGAGTTCGAGAGAATTTTAAGAGGAGGTTGCAGTCTAAGTATAATACTTGATGAGGAAGGTAAATGACTTGAATATAGTATTCATGGACGGTTGACGATAGTGAGTTGATGGGTGAGTTAAGATATAATTGGATGAGAGTATCTCAATGGAAGGAGTGATATTGGAAAAATTTGTGTTAAGGAATACAAAAGTTGGTTATAAGATGACTTGGAAAACAAAGTAGTTATATTGGAAAATTAGATGCAAGGAATTTTGGTCATCAATAGAATGTTGAGATTGTGTTATCAAGTGAGTAGTTGGAGTAAGATTCGTATATGAGTATGAGATTTGGCGAAGTTAAGAGATTAAAGAAAGAAGATTTGGGACTTATGGAAAACCGAGAAGTTGTATAGTAGGTTAGTTATTCTTGTTGTGGTTGTGTTGTGAGAACTATGAAATGATACTCAATGTAAGTTTCGTGCTTAAGAAAGCATTATCGTAGTTTGATGAGGATGGTTTGTGCCACCATCATGATTATTGTCCATTTATTAACAAATTAAGGAACTGGCCGTCCTTGACCTCTTGTTAATGGATAAACAAGATTGTGTTGATTGGATGAGACTAATCTTATCAAACTTTGGTAGTGACTAGAGTTTTGGATATTTTGTTGGAGAATGGATGAAGTGGTTTATCCGTGTTGTTTAGTCGGACAATTTTCGAGAGCGAAAATTCTTTTAAGTGGGGGAGAGTTGTAACAGCCGTATTTTAATAAATAGGATTTTGTGTGATTGTTTATTTATCTATTTATTTATTTGAATATATGTGATTTCATGATTTTATGAATAATTATGTTTTGGTTAAGTGAATGATATTTTAGTAATCTATTAGGATTATTAATGTAGTATTTCTTCGCAAATTCATCCTTTTTATTTTTAGCGATTTTGAATTTGTACCAGCATCTGATGTAATCTATTTATTTATCATTAAAAACAATAAGTTTAAATATAATATTAGTCCCCGCAACTATAATATTTGTTGGTCTTAGTCCCGATAAGTTTTTTTTTTTTGAGTTAAATCCCCACAAATTCAAAATTTGTTGTTTTTTAGTCCACAAAGTCAACTTAATTAGTTGCTTTTCGTCTTCCTAAATTCATCATACTTCTCACTATCCTCCTATACTGAAAAATATCTTTTACCACCAAAATATATATTTTGGTAATGCAAATTCTATCAGAAGATATTAGATATTATCTGATAATATAAATTCTAATTGAAAATATTTTTCAAAAATGTTTTTTCTTCTCTAGTGTGAGAAATGGAAGAGCAGACAGAGAGCAAACCATATGGATTATTTTTAAAAAAAGGGGTCCTTCTTCTCGCACCCCCTGAGTCTCACACACCCCCCCTAATTTCCAATTTTACCCTTTTTCACAATGCATGATGCGAGTGTGTAAATAACAAAAATTGGAGAAAGAAAAACAATTCCTTATCTAAAATGCAAACTCAGAGGGTGCCAAAGTTGAGAAAAAAACACTTCGCTATCTAGTTCGCATTCTAGAATGCGAACCTTATAAAATCTGAAATTTTTGTATTTTTCCTCTTCCTTCGCCCCATATTTTTTAAGGTTCGCATAAATATTGAACTATTTTTTCCCAGCTTTAGTAGCCCCTGAGTGCGCTACTTAAGTAGCCAGGGGATAATATTGGAAATTCAGGGGTGTATGTGAGACTTGGGGGCGCGAGAAGTACTATTCTAAAAAGAAAAACAAATCGGACTATATAATCCAAGCCCAATCACTTTGACCCATGAATCCAAAAATACACCCTTTTTTCTAACCTAAAAAATGAAAACCCTTCAAAACCCTAAACAAACGAAACTCAGAAACTCAGCTCCATAAACAACAGAGTGCAGCCGCTGCTGCCTCTTTCCCGGAAAACGCCACCAGATTTCTCCGACCCCAGAAACTGTAAGTTACTCTTCTCTTTGTTATTCTTTCTTTTGTTTATTTCAATTTTAACCTAGATTTCATCATTCTTTGATAGGTTTGATTCAAAGCAAAAATGGTGCAATATAATTTCAAGAAGATAACTGTTGTACCAAATGGCAAAGATTTCATCGACATTATTCTCTCACGGACACAACGTCAAACACCTACTGTGGTTCACAAAGGTTATGCAATTTCTCGTCTTAGATCATTTTATATGCGAAAAGTGAAGTATACTCAGACAAATTTTCATGAAAAATTGTCTACTATAATCGATGAATTTCCTCGTCTTGGCGATATTCATCCATTTTATGGTGATTTACTTCATGTTTTGTATAATAAGGATCATTATAAGCTTGCACTTGGTCAGATTAATACTGCTAGGAATCTTATTGGTAAGATTGCTAAGGATTATGTTAAGTTGTTGAAGTATGGTGATTCGTTGTATCGGTGTAAGTGTTTGAAGGTTGCGGCACTTGGGAGGATGTGTACTGTGCTTAAGAGGATTGGACCTAGTTTGGCTTATTTGGAACAGGTTAGACAGCATATGGCTAGGCTTCCTTCGATTGATCCGAATACGAGAACTATTTTGATTTGTGGGTATCCGAATGTTGGTAAGAGTTCTTTTATTAATAAGATTACTAGAGCTGATGTTGATGTGCAGCCGTATGCTTTTACGACTAAGTCTTTGTTTGTGGGTCATACGGATTATAAGTATTTGAGGTATCAAGTGATTGATACGCCGGGGATTTTGGATAGGCCGTTTGAGGATAGGAATATTATTGAGATGTGTAGTATTACTGCTCTTGCTCATTTGAGAGCGGCGATATTGTTCTTCTTGGATATATCGGGGTCTTGTGGTTATACTATTGCTCAGCAGGCGGCTTTGTTTCAGAGCATTAAGTCTTTGTTTTTGAACAAGCCTCTTATTGTTGTCTGCAACAAGACTGATCTGCAGCCGCTGGATGGATTGTCGGAGGATGATATGAAGTTGGTGAATGAGATGAAAGCTGATGCGTTGAAGACTGCAATTGGTCAAGGAGGTGAAGGGACGGATGCTGATGTGTTGTTGACCATGAGTGCTTTGACTGAAGAAGGTGTGATTGCGGTGAAAAATGCAGCATGCGAGAGGTTGCTGAATCAGAGGGTTGAGATAAAGATGAAGTCTAAGAAAATCAATGACTGTTTGAACAGGTTTCATGTTGCAGTTCCGAAGCCACGTGACCAGAAGGAAAGGCCTGTGTGCATTCCACCTGCAGTTTTGGAAGCTAGAGCTAAGCAAGCAGCTGCTGAGGAGAAGAGAAAGACTGAGAAGGATTTGGAGGAAGAAAATGGCGGTGCTGGTGTATACTCCATGAACTTGAGAAAGCACTATATTTTGGCTGATGATGATTGGAAAGAAGATATCCTGCCAGAAATTTTGGATGGTCACAATGTGTATGATTTCATTGATCCTGATATTCTACATAGGGTTGAAGAGTTGGAAAGAGAAGAAGGGTTGAGGCAAGCAGAAGCTGAAGATGATGATTTTGAGATAGATGGAATGGAATTGACACCAGAACAGCAAGAGGCTTTAATTCAAATTAGGAGGAAGAAAAAAGTGCTTATCAACCAACATCGGATTAAAAAGAGTACTGCTGAGAGCCGACCAATTGTTCCAAGGAAATTTGACAAGGACAAGCAGTTTACAACTGAAAGAATGGGAAGAGAGCTGTCATCTCGAGGGCTTGATCCTTCTCTTGCTATTAACAGAATGCGAAGCAGATCTGCATCGAGGAAAGGTCGGAAAAGGGAGAGATCACCAGAAGGAAGAAATGATGGGATGGATATTGATGATGACACACCTAGCAAGAAGCAGCGTCTCAGTAGATCACTGTCACGTTCCAGGTCGGTCTCTCGTCCACCTCATGAAGTTGTTCCGGGAGAAGGCCTCAGGGATTCTGCTCAAAAGATCAAGGCAATTAAACTTTCAAAGACATCTGTGAAGCAGAGAAACAAGAATGCTAAGCGTGGAGAAGCTGATAGAGTCATACCTACTCTTAAACCAAAGCACTTGTATGCTGGAAAGCGCCCCAAAGGAAAGACAGACAGGCGTTAAAATAGGTAATGACATTTTTCTATGCAACTTGGATTACTTATCATATAGCATGTCACCAAAAATTTCATTAGTTTTCTTGAACTTTAAAAGATACATTTTCATTAATGTTTGCCTGATAATTTGATTTCCTAGCTAAACCATGGATATTATAGGGTAGTTGTGGCCATGAATTGATTGTAACAGATTTTAAATGAATGTTTGCATTTGAAACTTTTTTGTTATGTTGAATATTTTCTCAATTTCTTCCAAACTTTGTAATGCTATACCTCTATCCATTTCTCACTGTTAAGATGGATTAAGGTAACATGGGTTTGTTGTATCTGAGCATGTGTTGTATTTTATTCAGTTGGGGGTGATTGACACATTTTTGTGCTACAAGTTCAATTTCTACATATTGACATTCAGTTCATAATATTTCTACTGCATTCGGTTCATGATATTTCTACTGAACTCCAAATTTGTTCTGCCTTAGTATATGACTAAGATTCCACTCTTGAACCATGGCTTAGTACTCCTAATTTTGGTTGTTGATATACTGCATTAAAAAAAACCTCTATCTTATTGATTTGTTGATGAAAACAGCGTTTAACATGATATAATCTATTTAAATGCTGTTTCTAGAGAGCAGTGAATGAATAACAACTTGTTCTGTTTTCTGGTACTGGTTTAATGTTTCCATAGTTTTATAAGCCAAGGTGAGAGATTACTTTCCTAATCCTCTTCCTCCTCCCACACCTCCCAAAAGCCCTTCCATCTCTAAATTCCAATCAAAGCCTTAAGTTTCATTTCATCTAATTAGATAACATGTTATGTTCTTAGACAATTGTTTTTCGTGACAAGTAACGACCCACCCAGTGACTAAAATAATTATTTTCTTTGCAGGCAATGAAGATGGCTTTGTGGTTGTCAAGAATTTTGTTCTATCATATTATTTATGTTTTCCTGGAGTTAAACACATGGTGCTTGCTGCAGAGAAGTTTTTGTTATACACTCGTGCCTTTTATATTATTATTAATAAATGTTTATTTAGATCAATTTTGGATGTACTTTAAGAATTATGGGAGCTATTTTTTGAATTTTGAGTTGTTTATGTACTCTAAAATATTGAGCATTGTTTCACATTTTGCAACTGTGGTTGTTATTGGAAGTTTGTTGTTTGTTTCCATTCTGATGGTTTGTTTCCTCCAAATGTGGTTTCCATTTGTATTATGTTCTTTAACACGCAGCAATAATTTTAAGTGAACATGATATGGGTTAAGGTATGGAAATTTTTTTATGCAATATTCTTCCAGTATGAACCTGAAGGTCTGTGACGTGGTAAACCAAAAATAAATTACTACTATGTAGTAGCTGAATGCTGTCTTATAGTATATATGCTTATTTCTAATATCATGCCAGCTGAGGTAGAATCTTTCGGATATAGTTCAATATGTAAGCTTCTGTCAAATATCCCAATTGGTATACTGGTTCTGTTGTGGTTGTGAAACAAAGGATTCACAACACAGCACTGCAGTTTACTACTTGACTTCCAGAAAATCAAAGTGTTAGAGGAAGTAGTCGGTGGCGTCTCCAGGAACCTGGACCAGGGGGTTCAAACTATTTTCCTTTAAGAAAATTTTTGTTTCAAAATATTTTTTATATTCTAGTTAGCAATTGTTTTTCTAAATGAATTTTTTTTATTGAAAACGGCTTAAAATTAAGAAATAGTTTACAAAAAAATAGAAAATATTTTAAAAAAAGATTATCCTAAGGTTAAATTCATCCAAAAAAATGTTCTATCAAAATTAATAGTCGTGTTAGTTAACCAAGCAAATCAGAATCGGATCGATTATTGAACGGATGTACATACTGGTTCAAAGTTCAATAGGTCGGACCGGAGGTCAACAGATCGAACTATTTTTAATTAAATATATTATTTTTTACATTTTTAAATACTATATAAAATAATAATAAATAAAATTAGATAATATTTATAATTTCATACTATATAAAACATAAAACATCATAAGTCAATACATCAAAACTACACTCGATAAGAATTGGTTCGATTAGAAAGTAGACTTGAGTTTGACATAAACTCTTTTTTCAGCTCGAGTTCGACTCGTTTATAGTTTACGAGCAGTTCGGTTCAGCTCATTAGGTTCAATTAATTTTCAACTTGTAACTAAATCAAGAATTCGATATGAATTTTTTTTTCATTATATTTATTCTCCATTTTAAATTATATAAATTTTAAATTATTTTTGAAGTGTTATTTAAAAATATATTTTTAAGTGTTATATATATAATCAAGTCAGCTCGTGAACCAAACAAGTCGAACTATATATAGCTCAAGTTCAGTTCATTTAATTAACGAACTTAATATTTAGCTTAAGTTCGACTCATTTGGTTCATGAACCAAGTTCAAAATCAAACAAGCCGAACTATATATAGCTCAAGTTCAACTCGTTTAATTAACTAACTTAATATTTAGCTTAAGTTCGACTCATTTGGTTCATGAACCAAGTTCAAAATCAAACAAGCCGAACTATATATAGCTCAAGTTCAGCTCATTTAATTAACGAACTTAATATTTAGCTTAAGTTTGACTCATTTAGTTCATGAACCAAACAAGTTAAACGAATTAATTGTCAAATCGATCTCAAATTTTATTCGACTTATTTAGGTTCAATGTCAGCCCTAATAAAGATAGAATATAATTTGAAAATAAGTAAGTTAAAATTGTTTTGAGTTTAATTGGGTCAGTGGTTCAATATAGAAAAATGAGGGGGTTCAAAATATAAATTATATAGGATTATACGTGTATTTTTTTTAAGTCCAGGGGGTTCAGTTGAACCCCCTCGAATGTATGTGGCGACGCCACTGGAAGTAGTACCCTAAGGCTTTGTTTGCGAGTTTGGAGGGGAGGGAATGGTTTTGAAAAAAAGGAAGAAACAAATGGAAGGAATATAGAAGTTTGGGAGAGAAGGAGTTTGGAGGGTTATTTTTTCTTCATAACACAAAACCCCCATAATTTGGTGGAACTCACAAATTGTATTGGATAGGGGTTTGGAGGGTTTATATGAATTCTTCAAATTTAATTAATGTTGTTATAATATTCTTAAATTCATAATATATTAATCATAAGTATTTATTTGTCATTCTCTATAAAAAATACTTTCTCAAAAAATGTAAAAGATTTCTCTAATTTTCTCTCTATTTCCCTCCCTCCAAAGCCCTTCCCTCCCCTCCAAATTCATAAACAAAGCCTAAAACCGTCTGAAGCTAAACATATGTAATGTTGATTGAGTTGGTTGAGTTGTTGTGGAGCATAACTATATCACTGTGCAAAGGGGAGGTACCTTGCAGTTTTGAACTTTGAAGCCGACCACGTGGAAAGTGACACAAGGTAAATAAGCGATTACCCATCAAATCCATCATGTACGTTTAGAACTTGGATGACCCTACAACTTTTTTACTTGCTAAACAAAAAATTTTCATGATTTCTTAATGGGTGATGTTAACTTGTTTGGTTCAACAGAGGGAGGGGAGGGGAAGGGAGAGATTTTAATCAAGGGGAGGGGAGGGGGGGATTGGAGGAAACCTTTTAATTATAAATGTGTTTGGTTCAAAAGAGGGGAGGGGAGGGGAGGGGAAGTGAGAAATTTTAACTAAAGACATGTTTGGTTCACAAGGAGATGAGAGATATTTTAAATCTAATTTACCTTTTTATCCTTATACACATCAAAGAGTTTTATGATTTTATGACTATTCGGTACATATCAAACTATATATATATTCACAACAATTTCTAAAATTTCATAATACATCTAACAAAAAAAATATTTAAATTAAATTATCTATAAATACATGAAAATATTTTATTGGTAATTATTAACATAAAACACAATATTTAAATAAAATTTAAAGTATAACAAGAATAATAATTATAAAATATAATGTTTCAAAAAAATAAATAATAAATTTAAATAAAAAACGTTGTAATGTGATACAACAGAGAATAACACAATATGTGTGGAAGAAAAATCCATCATATAATGTGTGGAAGAAACCTAACGCCAAAAAAAGAAAATGTAGAAACAAAAATATGTAGTTACGTTATGACGTAGCATATAAAAGAGTTGGAAAAATGGAATAAAATTGGTTTTTTGAGGTGTTTTGCTCTCCTCCTCTCTTCTTCTCTCCTAAAAAAATGAACCAAACACAATTAATTAAAAATATCTCCTCACCTCCCCTCTAAAACCCTCGAACTACACAGGCCTTAAGGGTACATGTTAAACTATCTTAATATAGAAATTTTGCATTTAATAATGCAAGAAATTTAATGTTTGAAAAATTAAAATGTACAAGTTTCAAAAAATAATTTTTACATTTGCTTCCTATGAAGCACAAACACGAACACCTGATATGACACGGATACTGACACGTCGACAACGATAATAATTTGAGAAAATAAGTGTAATCATAAGTGTCGGTGTCGTGTCGGTGTCCAATATCGACACATGTCTGACACAGACACGACTAATTTGAAGAGTATCCGTGTTTCATAGTTTCCTTCCTTAACATATGCTTCTTTCTTGTACCAAAAAAAAAATATGCTTCTTTCAATTCCCACTACTGATGTTTTATCTCGCTTTAAAATCTATCGCCAGCTTGAAGCAAACTCGGTCTAAAAAAATAAAAATAGAAAATGTTTTTACAAAATATATGGATCCAAATTTCCATTTTATATTTTTCTTGTAAAAAAAAATTCAATTTTATTTTTATGTCTTATTATATTCGAGTCTATCCAAAATCCAAATTCTAGACCTAGTTCAACACTAACCAATTTTTGTTAAATTATGGTTAGACATTTTGTGACACCGATCTCCAACCACACCTCACAGTGCACCACTTTCGCAGCCTCACCCTCTACTTTCATTACATCTTTACTACGATGTATCCTACTTTTGTCGTTCCAATATCAATGTTTAGGTATAGAAACTCAATTAAAAGTTTGAGTAGTGTTATAAACACTCACTTTAATACTCACTTTCTTATTGGAAGAAATTATGTGGATTCCGTAAAATTTTATTACTTTATGTGAGTTCGATTTTTAAAATAGTGGGATCCATATGAATTTCACTCGATAAAAAGTTGAATGTTGAAAAAAAGGTGTTTCTTTTACGGTAATAATCTCATATTATTTCATTCATCAAAATAGTAATAATGCAAGATGATATCAAATCAAAAGTTTGAGAGCCAGCATGAAATTTTAACGCTCTCGCAAATGAATGAACAACAAAATTTGCTTACCTTCTTACAAAACTTATCTTAAAGTTTGAATCATTTCCTAACAACCTCTATAGCACTCTCTCATAATGTTACCAAAACTCAGTATGATTATTAGAGCTTTCCTTTATGGCGTTTACCACAAGCAAACAAACTAGCTCAATGACCACTCTATAAAGCTAACTCTCTCACCCAAGCCTCAGCTTCTTTCAATTCCCAAGCCTCAGCTTCCGGTGGGCGGTGGGGGAACTCCATCAAAACACATGGTTCTTGCTTTTATGAATGCACCTAGATATCGAATGCACCTTAATTTTAAAATAATAAATTCTTACAAAATTTAGTAGGTGACTACTCCTCTACCCTTTTATAAATTGGGGGCATTTACCCTCAGCTGACATGACACCAATCAGATTTAGGCAAGTAGAGTCAATTATTGAAGTAAAACATATAAGTAATTTTTTACCACAAAGTAATTTTAACTACATTTATTTTCAATTAATTATATTTTAGGATACCAATTTTAATTAATTTACTTTTATCAATTTTAAACTTGGATCTTTTCTTTCTCCATTTTTACGATAAAAAAAATTCATCTTTATTCCTTTCTCTTCTCACGGTGGCCGCTTCACAACCAAAACAAAACGCTCATTCACCTCTTCCGGTCCATAGGCTCCATAAGATAGATGCACGGACGGAAGGAAAGCTCGTTTGTTTTTTGAGCAACACAAGAAAACGGGTTGTCTTTGGGGATTGGGGGATGAATCAAAACAAAGAATAGCGTTTTGGGCATCAAACGTGTAAGACCCAAGATTTTACTGTACGGTTTTCTAAGGAACTCTAGTGTCGGCGACGAGTTTTAGGGATTTTTGGTGAAGCGCTTTCATGAGTATTGTCGCGGTTATGAGATTTTTGCTGAAACGGAGCCTGTTTTGTGCTCGAGCGCTGGAAAGGCACAGACTTTCGGGTCGTGATCCTCTTTTAAGTATGAGGAGATTTCTGTGAAGCCAGAAATCCGAGTTTTGGGTTATTCTTGTTTTTGGAAAAACGAGTAGGATTTTACCCGCTGATGGAAAATCTTACTGCGTCTGTTTTAAGTGAGGTTTCGGATGGGAGTTTTATATATCTGCGTGAGTTGGGATATATTCTGAGAATAATTTTCTAAGGTATGGAAGAAAATTACAGTCGCGGAAAAAGATTCGGCGATAAGTTTTGGAAATGTTTAACGTTAGACGTTCTTTCCGTAGGTTTTATGTTTTTGTGATTTACGTTCGTCGCGTCGCGCGAGAGCTGAATACGAGACTTGTTATGGATGAGTTGATTAAATCTTGTGACTTAATCATAAAGCAAATTGATCCAATGGCTAGGGTTTAAGCTTGGACTTTTGACTTTGATCCAAGGGTGGCTAAGTGACCAAGGCAATGTATAGTAAGGAGGTTTGATGACATTATGGACTTAAGAAAATCACAAACTTCACTCATTCTTTCTCTCTTTCACGTGAGAAGCTCCATCACTTTCCAACCTTCACAAATTTTCCATTCTTCACCATTTCACTCCATTTCAAGCTTGGGAGCTTTGTGGAATTGTTATAGAGAATCATTTTCTTGAGGTAACCACTCTTTTCCTCTTCATTTTTGTTGGTTTAAACTCTTGGGGTTATGAGTTTTAGATTATGTTCATGAGATGGAAAGGTTAGGATTTGATTCTTGTTTCATGAAAGTTGTTCATGAGAGTTTAGGAAGCATGCTAGGCTTTGTTGTTTTTGTTTTCCATGAGTTGGTGAAAAATCTCATGAGAAAAGTTAGGGTTTTGAGTTGGTTATGTATTGATCAATAACATGTGGTTAGGTTGTAAGGTTTTGAACAGAAAAGTTGTCTTTGAACCTTTTGGCAAAAGGGAAATGCGTTGTATGGTTTTGTTTTAGAAAATCCGATGAAAAATATTTTGGGGTTTATGAAAATATTCCTAAGTGTCTTGTGTAGTGGTTTTTGAGGTCAAAGTGGTTTAAAACTCTTGTGACATGTGGTGTTACTTTTTACCTTGAAAACATGTTTGAAAATGATTACCGGACGGTTAAGGCCCGTAATAAAACTTATGCTTGGATTTGGTTTTGATTTTGGAAATGAAAATCAAATAACTTGCACTCGAAGCAACCAACAAGCTTTCGGAAAATGAATTGCTTGCTTATGAAAATGGTTTGCTTTTGTGTCTTGAAAAAGTGTTGGGAACTAATAGAATCAAACTAGGCTTGGGAGGAAAAAGGTGGTGTGAGTTGCTGTCTTTTGCTGTCATGACAGGTGCAACTCGCTGAGCGAGTGGTTACTCGCCAGGGCGAGTGTCACAGGTCTTGACAACACGCCAGGGCGAGCTCCAGAGCGAGTAAGACCAGTCCTCACTGCCTTCACTCGCTATCAACTCGCCAGGGCGAGCTCTGAGACTTAAAATTTTAGATTCTGATTTCTAAACTTGGTTTTTAACTTTCTAATCCCTTTTTATTAATTTATGGAAGTGGTTGGGATTGGAAACGAGTTTTTCGGGTACTCGGAAAGTGCGTAACTTGTAACGCAAGAAAACGGCCATTTTGCATTTCAAATTATTTAAGACTTTGGCCTATTGTTTTGAGTCCTAAAAATAGTGCAAATAACTCATGGGGGTTGATCAATACGGTAGTTTTTGGTATGGTATCCGAAAGAGCGGATTTTCCTTAGGAACCTTTAGGTTTTTAGGGATTGGTGTAGTTTCAATACTATTGGTTAGAGAACAATGTATTGATTGTTGCGCTGCTTGTTTTAGGAAGCGCGTTGTGTTGTTTTGAGCGTGTGTTGTTGACGGAAGCTTGCCGAGGTAAGGGCTCCACTTTATTTCTGTCTTTAAATGGTTACGACATGCGTGTTTGGCATGTATGTGTTATGTATTCTCGTGATGAGAAAGTGTTTACAATACGTGCGTTGTTTTACATATGATTGAAGATGTATGTATGAACATGTGGGTGAATACATATGATTGGAAATGTATGTTTGTTGTGGTTTGTTACATATGATTGGATATGTATGTATGTTGTTGGGATGGTTTACATATGCTAGGGAGGTATGTATTTGTTGCATTAGTATACATGGGGAATCGTATGCTCATGCATTGTTAGTGCGTAGTGGCGGGAGTGGACTACGAGGTGTGGTTGCGGGAGTGGACCCACCTGATTCTTATAGGGTTTTATTGAGTTCAATACATGGTTGCGGGAGTGGACCATGGGGTGTGATTGCGGGAGTGGATCCACCTTAATCCTTTGTGATTTTGTTGAGTCGATACATGGTTGCGGGAGTGGACCATGGGGTGTGATTGCGGGAGTGGATCCACCTTAACCTTTGTGATTTCGTTGGTGTTTTAGTAGGGGTTGGACCTACAGTTCTGGAGCTCATGCATGTGGTAGCTAGGGTTAGTACCACGCATTGTAGAGGTTGCATTATAGGCTATGTGTGCATTGCTTATATGAACCCGTTGGTGGGAATGGCTATGTGTTTAAAGAGCTTTCTCTGTTGGTATTTGTATGTTTGGTATTTGTATACTCTCTCGCACCGGTTATATATACATATACCTTTTATTTTGTGGTGACCCTTTCTTTCATTTGCGGGTTCATCCCACCTAGATGATGGGTTAGGTCGTGGTGACGACGGTGGCTGTTCCAGGCCCCAGTGAGTGGTTGGAGCTTTAGCTTAGTCGGCGTGTGGGTTGTGCACCGTGCTTTTTGGTTAGCATAGGATTCTAACTTGTTTTGGTTGTAAGTATTTGAATACTTAGACTTGGATTGTAATTATTCAGGAATACACTTTGCTTGTCGAAGCACCTTTTAGTAATGAGTTCTTTTGTATATTTGAATGTCGGCTCATTTAAAATCTTTTATGCGCACTCTGATTGTGCACAAAAAAAAAAAAATATACTGCCTTTTCAGGCCTTTGAAAAACGGGTTGTTACAATTGGTATCAGAGCACGGCTTTAAATCTTCAAAGGGAAAGTGTATAATTGAGTCGTTAGTCCAGAGTCGGTTAGAACATAACTAGAGTCGTGTTAGTTCTAGTGTATGTTTGGTGTCGGGTCTTGCGTTAGTAATCCGTTGAGTGAGTTTTCTGTTGAGATTCAGAATTGTTTGATTAAGGATCTAATAAAAAAGGATTGGTATGTACAGGAAATCATGCCGCCAAGAATGGCGAATCCAGTTCCTGTAGTATCGGAGGTTGATGTGAATCAGATGGCTTATGCCATGCATACCATGGCAGCTGCTGTGACTGCGCAAACTCATGCTAAGGCGCATAGGGATGTAGAGAAGCGTGAGAGGGAGATTATAGCTGCTGCATCTCGGGTTCTTACGAGTTTCAATCAGCAGACTCCTCCAAAGTTTAATGGGGAGGGAGGTCCGGAAACTGCTGACTTGTGGCTCCAATCTGTGGAGAGAATATTCGGGGCAATTCATTGCCCAGAAGGAGAAAAGGTGGTGTTAGCTACCTATCAGTTGCAGGGTAGTTCTGAATACTGGTGGGGAAACACCAGGCTCATTATGGGAGCCGCCTATGAGGAAATAAATTGGGAGAACTTCAAGAGGAGGTTCTTAGCTAAGTACTTTCCCGAGACTGCGAGGGAGAGGTACGGAGAGGAATTCCTGCAGCTGCGGCAGGGGGGCATGAAAGTGGAAGCCTATGCCAAAAAGTTTGAATCACTGTCCCGTTACTTCCGCTTCTTTAGGGATGGGATAGATGAGACCTATATGTGTCGTCGCTTCCAGGATGGTTTGAGGTATGAACTGCAAGATGCAGTGGTGCTGTTGGGTATTCGTCAGTTTCAGGTCTTGGTAGAGAAGTGCCAAGAGGTGGAGGATATGAGAAAGAAGCGGGAGAACCGCCAGGGTGATTTTAGTGTTGGAGGACCTAGTAATTCAAGTGATCAAAATCCGAGTTCGGGTCCAAATAAGAGGAAGCAAGGGGATAAGTCTGGTAACCGTTCCCAAAATAATAGAGGACCGGGTCGCTCTGAGAATCAGGAGACTCAGGGGAGTCGGGGTGGAGAGAAGCAAGGTTGCTTCAGATGTGGGCAAGCGGGGCATTATGCAAACGAATGTCCGAGTCCGGGGAATATTTGTTTCAACTGTAGGAAACCGGGTCATTTTGCTAGGGATTGCAAAGCCCCAAAGGCCGGGTCGTCGGCGGATGTGGCACAAGGAGCTCGACCCGCTGCTAGAGGAGGTGCTTACTGTATGGGCACTGGAGTGAGCGGTCAGACCGGTAATGCCATGCATGAGGATTACTAGTTGCAGGTAACACTTTACTGCATTGATTATTGTTTGGGGGCAACCCACTCTTGTATGTTTGGATGTATGCTGTTTGGTTGGGTTTTGTTTGTTAGTCGTGTTGATTGGAATTGACTAGTTTTGCTAACCTTAGTGGTGCACATAGAGTGCTGTGTTTCTTTTTGGAGGGTAGCTAGTCACTGCTTCACGTGAACCTAGTGGTTTAGGCTACGTCGCGGAGGCAAAAGAAGGGATTTTGGAAAATTTTGTGTGAACCTTTGGACTTTTGAGGAACTAGAGGTTGAGAACCTCTGTTGTGAGGTTAATTTTGAGTGGTGAACTCGTTGAGAGTTGCGGTTGGTGCACGGTTGTGCCAGTGTGTTGGTGATAGTATCTGTGTGACTTCACCCGGTGTTAGCATCTGTGTGGCTGCACCTAATCCTAAGAGATTTTGTTGTGTTGGTGATGGTAATAATTAGTTGAGTTGTTACTCATACCTTTAGTTTCGAGGACGAAACTTCTTTTTGGAGGGTAGTATTGTAAGACCCAAGATTTTACTGTACGGTTTTCTAAGGAACTCTAGTGTCGGCGACGAGTTTTAGGGATTTTTGGTGAAGCGCTTTCATGAGTATTGTCGCGGTTATGAGATTTTTGCTGAAACGGAGCCTGTTTTGTGCTCGAGCGCTGGAAAGGCACAGACTTTCGGGTCGTGATCCTCTTTTAAGTATGAGGAGATTTCTGTGAAGCCAGAAATCCGAGTTTTGGGTTATTCTTGTTTTTGGAAAAACGAGTAGGATTTTACCCGCTGATGGAAAATCTTACTGCGTCTGTTTTAAGTGAGGTTTCGGATGGGAGTTTTATATATCTGCGTGAGTTGGGATATATTCTGAGAATAATTTTCTAAGGTATGGAAGAAAATTACAGTCGCGGAAAAAGATTCGGCGATAAGTTTTGGAAATGTTTAACGTTAGACGTTCTTTCCGTAGGTTTTATGTTTTTGTGATTTACGTTCGTCGCGTCGCGTGAGAGCTGAATACGAGACTTGTTATGGATGAGTTGATTAAATCTTGTGACTTAATCATAAAGCAAATTGATCCAATGGCTAGGGTTTAAGCTTGGACTTTTGACTTTGATCCAAGGGTGGCTAAGTGACCAAGGCAATGTATAGTAAGGAGGTTTGATGACATTATGGACTTAAGAAAATCACAAACTTCACTCATTCTTTCTCTCTTTCACGTGAGAAGCTCCATCACTTTCCAACCTTCACAAATTTTCCATTCTTCACCATTTCACTCCATTTCAAGCTTGGGAGCTTTGTGGAATTGTTATAGAGAATCATTTTCTTGAGGTAACCACTCTTTTCCTCTTCATTTTTGTTGGTTTAAACTCTTGGGGTTATGAGTTTTAGATTATGTTCATGAGATGGAAAGGTTAGGATTTGATTCTTGTTTCATGAAAGTTGTTCATGAGAGTTTAGGAAGCATGCTAGGCTTTGTTGTTTTTGTTTTCCATGAGTTGGTGAAAAATCTCATGAGAAAAGTTAGGGTTTTGAGTTGGTTATGTATTGATCAATAACATGTGGTTAGGTTGTAAGGTTTTGAAAAGAAAAGTTGTCTTTGAACCTTTTGGCAAAAGGGAAATGCGTTGTATGGTTTTGTTTTAGAAAATCCGATGAAAAATATTTTGGGGTTTATGAAAATATTCCTAAGTGTCTTGTGTAGTGGTTTTTGAGGTCAAAGTGGTTTAAAACTCTTGTGACATGTGGTGTTACTTTTTACCTTGAAAACATGTTTGAAAATGATTACCGGACGGTTAAGGCCCGTAATAAAACTTATGCTTGGATTTGGTTTTGATTTTGGAAATGAAAATCAAATAACTTGCACTCGAAGCAACCAACAAGCTTTCGGAAAATGAATTGCTTGCTTATGAAAATGGTTTGCTTTTGTGTCTTGAAAAAGTGTTGGGAACTAATAGAATCAAACTAGGCTTGGGTGGAAAAAGGTGGTGTGAGTTGCTGTCTTTTGCTGTCATGACAGGTGCAACTCGCTGAGCGAGTGGTTACTCGCCAGGGCGAGTGTCACAGGTCTTGACAACACGCCAGGGCGAGCTCCAGAGCGAGTAAGACCAGTCCTCACTGCCTTCACTCGCTATCAACTCGCCAGGGCGAGCTCTGAGACTTAAAATTTTAGATTCTGATTTCTAAACTTGGTTTTTAACTTTCTAATCCCTTTTTATTAATTTATGGAAGTGGTTGGGATTGGAAACGAGTTTTTCGGGTACTCGGAAAGTGCGTAACTTGTAACGCAAGAAAACGGCCATTTTGCATTTCAAATTATTTAAGACTTTGGCCTATTGTTTTGAGTCCTAAAAATAGTGCAAATAACTCATGGGGGTTGATCAATACGGTAGCTTTTGGTATGGTATCCGAAAGAGCGGATTTTCCTTAGGAACCTTTAGGTTTTTAGGGATTGGTGTAGTTTCAATACTATTGGTTAGAGAACAATGTATTGATTGTTGCGCTGCTTGTTTTAGGAAGCGCGTTGTGTTGTTTTGAGCGTGTGTTGTTGACGGAAGCTTGCCGAGGTAAGGGCTCCACTTTATTTCTGTCTTTAAATGGTTACGACATGCGTGTTTGGCATGTATGTGTTATGTATTCTCGTGATGAGAAAGTGTTTACAATACGTGCGTTGTTTTACATATGATTGAAGATGTATGTATGAACATGTGGGTGAATACATATGATTGGAAATGTATGTTTGTTGTGGTTTGTTACATATGATTGGATATGTATGTATGTTGTTGGGATGGTTTACATATGCTAGGGAGGTATGTATTTGTTGCATTAGTATACATGGGGAATCGTATGCTCATGCATTGTTAGTGCGTAGTGGCGGGAGTGGACTACGAGGTGTGGTTGCGGGAGTGGACCCACCTGATTCTTATAGGGTTTTATTGAGTTCAATACATGGTTGCGGGAGTGGACCATGGGGTGTGATTGCGGGAGTGGATCCACCTTAATCCTTTGTGATTTTGTTGAGTCGATACATGGTTGCGGGAGTGGACCATGGGGTGTGATTGCGGGAGTGGATCCACCTTAACCTTTGTGATTTCGTTGGTGTTTTAGTAGGGGTTGGACCTACAGTTCTGGAGCTCATGCATGTGGTAGCTAGGGTTAGTACCACGCATTGTAGAGGTTGCATTATAGGCTATGTGTGCATTGCTTATATGAACCCGTTGGTGGGAATGGCTATGTGTTTAAAGAGCTTTCTCTGTTGGTATTTGTATGTTTGGTATTTGTATACTCTCTCGCACCGGTTATATATACATATACCTTTTATTTTGTGGTGACCCTTTCTTTCATTTGCGGGCTCATCCCACCCAGATGATGGGTTAGGTCGTGGTGACGACGGTGGCTGTTCCAGGCCCCAGTGAGTGGTTGGAGCTTTAGCTTAGTTAGACTATGCGCCGGTGTGGGTTGTGCACCGTGCTTTTTGGTTAGCATAGGATTCTAACTTGTTTTGGTTGTAAGTATTTGAATACTTAGACTTGGATTGTAATTATTCAGGAATACACTTTGCTTGTCGAAGCACCTTTTAGTAATGAGTTCTTTTGTATATTTGAATGCCGGCTCATTTAAAATCTTTTATGCGCACTCTGATTGTGTACAAAAAAAAAAAAATATACTGCCTTTTCAGGCCTTTAAAAAACGGGTTGTTACAAAACGGTTTGAGCAACACAAGGAAAACTCGATTTCTTGTGTTGTATTATATAGATTTAAGGTAAAAAAAAAAAAACGAGCAAACCGTTTTCTTATGGTATGAATCAATTTGAAAATTGAGATTTTGCGAATATTTATTTTTGAGAATTGGAATTTTGGGAATTTGTGGATGAATCAATTTGAGAAGAAATAAGCGTCTTGTGTGCTTTATTTTTTATTTTTTTATGTAAAGTAGTGGTTTTTTTTGGGAAGAAGATTCTTTATTTGAAATTAAAAATTTATTTTTGGTAAAAAAAAAGTGCTATAATGGAAAAAATAGCGCGCTAATAGCTTAACGCAACCGGAATAGTTTTAAAAATATATTTTATTAAAATAATTAAAAATTATATCATGTACGATTTTTTACCATTGCTATAGAATACAGATAAAAAACCGTTCTCGTTGGTATGTATGAGAACGGGTTTCAACTTTCAACCGTTGCATACAATTGGTAAAAATATATATACTACTACAACAGTTTACAAGATGCGTTGCCTTTGACACTCTACAAAAACGATTTTTTTTACATCCCAAATTTAGGCATTGCAGTACTTCATCAATCAAAGCAATTTTTTACTCGATGTTTTGACATTCAAATTTCAAATACCAATTTTATTATATAATAATGACAATTAACTTGCTGATTGAATTCTTGATTGTAAATGTTATATATTGATTCTAAAATATCAATGTTATTAATTATACTGTTTGAATACTTGATTTAATGAATTTAACACTTAATATACATAAGTATAATATATTAATCTTTTACTGAAAACAAATATTAATCACATATAAAAAATATCGTGTTGTCTAGCTTCAATGATTTGGATGATTATTATTATTATTACTATTATTATTATTATTATTATTATTATTATTATTATTATTATTATTATAACAACAATGTAGCATTACTTAAAAAAATAATAAAGTAGCATAACAACCCTTAATAATAAAATTGCAAAAAATGGCTATGTGCGTGGATCAAAACATGTTACCATCTTCGAAGAAAAAAAAAAGGTCATGTGTATAAAATTGTTATTAAATACAATTATTAAATATAAAATTTAATTATTTAAATTCTTAAACCGGAGTATACGTGTAAGTCAAATTCTAGGGTTCTTAGTACTTAACTTAAACCGGAGTGTACGTCTATGTCAAATTCTAGGGTTGTTACTACGTAACGTAAACCAGAGTACATCTGATGGTCCAATATAAAAAGGTTCTGACTCCTTAAATTTAATTATTAAATACATTTTTTAATTATAAATTTTAATTTCTAAATTTAATATTAAATTTAATTATTAAATACAAATTTAATTATTTAAATTTTAAAACCGGAGTATACGTGTAATTCAAATTCTAGGGTTATTAGTATTAACCTTAAATTGGAGTGTATGTCTAGGTCAAATTCTAGGGTTCTTACTATGTAACATAAAGCGGAGTACATGTTAGTCAAATATGATGGTTCTTATTCTTTAAATTTGATTATTAAATACAATTTATAAATATAAATTTTAATTTCTAAATATAATATTAAATTTAATTTTTAAATATAAATATTAAATACAACTATTAAATATAAATTTAATTATTTAAATTTTTAAACCGGAGTATACGTGTAAGTCAAATTCTAGGGTTCTTAGTACTTAACTTAAATCGGATGTACGTCTAGGTCAAATTCTAGGGTTGTTACTACGTAACTTAAACCAGAGTACATCTGATGGTCCAATATACGAAGGTTCTTACTCCTTAAATTTATTTATTAAATACATTTTTTCATTATAAATTTTAATTTCTAAATTTCATATTAAATTTAATTTTTAAATTTAATTGTTAAAAACAAATTTAATTATTTAAATTCTTAAACCGGAGTATACGTGTAAGTCAAATTAAATCGGAGTGTTGTCTAGATCAAATTCTAGGATGCTTACTATGTAACATAAAGCGGAGTACATGTGTTGGCCAAATACGATGATTTTTACTCTTTAAATTTAATTATTAAATAAAATTTTTAAATATAAATATAAATTTTTAAATATTAATTAATATAAATTTAATTATTTAAATTCTTAAACCGGAGTATACGTGTAAGTCAAATTCTAAGGTTCTTAGTACTTAACTTAAACTGGAGTGTATGTCTAGGTCAAATTCTAGGGTTATTACTACGCAACTTAAGTCGGAGTATATTTGTTGGTCAAATACGAATGTTCTTACTCTTTAAATTTAATTATTAAATACAATTTTTAAATATAATTAAAATTTAATTACTAAATATAATATTAAATTTAATTTTTAATTTAATTATCAAATACAATTATTAAATATAAATTTTAATTATTTAAATTCTTTAACCGAATTATACGTGTAAGTCAAATCCTATGATTCTTACTATTTAACTTAAACCGAAGTGTACGTCTAGGTCAAATTCTAGAGTTGTTATTACGTAACTTAAACCGGAGTACATGTGTTGGTCCAATACGAAGGTTTTGACTTCTTAAATATAATTTTTAAATACAATTTTTAATTAAAAATTTTAATTTATAAATTTAATATTAATTATTAAATTTAATTATTAAATATAATTATTAAATATAAATTTCTATTATTTGAATTCTTAAACCGGAGTATACGTGTAAGTCAAATTTCTGGTTCTTAGTACTTAACTTAAACAGGAGTGTACGTCTAGGTCAAATTCTACGGTTCTAACTACGTAACTTAACCCGGAGTTCATGTGTTGTTCCAATACGAAGGTTCTTACTTCTTAAATTTAATTATTAAATATAATTTTTTAATTTTAATTTTTAAATATAATATTAAATATAAAATTAAATTTAATTATTAAATATACATTTTAATTATTTAAATTTATAAACTGAAGTATTCGTGTAAGTCAAATTCTAGGGTTGTAAAAATATGAGTGTGATGTTGTTGTTTTTTATAATTAGGGGTTGAACTTGACTTTATTTTTTTAGAGAAAGATTGAATTTGGAAATGAACCAAAATATAAATTGAGAAGAGTCATGATTTTTTTACTTGAGTATTATCGATAATCGTTAGAATAAAAATTAATATTTTGCAATAAAAAAATACTTGCCAACTTTAAATAAATATTTTTTCCTTTCAAATGTTCTATAAATAAATTAAGAAAAAAAGCAAGGCACTGGTCTGCATTTTTTGTTATGCAAGAAACGAGAAATTTTTTTTTTTTAAGAAAAACAGAAAAATCTTTTAAGAAAAAAAACATAAATCAAGGGATCATCAATTCATTCAATATTGATGGTAATAAATATTGAATTACACTCCTTATTAATTTACTACCTAGAATGTAAATTCATTGATTTGAATACCAAAAATATAATTATTTGAAAAGTTAAAGCAATCAAAATTACTTTGTGGTTAAAAAGTAACTACATCTTTGACCAAAATTATTAACTACATTTGGCAGAATTTTATTAGTGTCATGTCACTTGAGGGTAATTACCCCTAAATTATGAGAGGGTTAATTAGAAAAATCCAATTTGGTATCGATTTAAATTTGGAGAATTAAGAAGATAAATATGAAAAAAATTTATTGACATTGTGGTGTATTCAATTCTTTAAGCATTAAATTATTTGTATCATTAAATGCTACATTTCTATTTTTAGATATCTTAACATGTGCCTTTAGAGCACAAGTTAACATGACCCTTTAAATTTTAGTTAAAAGAGTTTTTCTTTTAACAGATTAATTTAATATTAAAATAATAATATGGAAATTAAATTTATCTTTTGCTGGCAATGGCATCCTGAAGCCTAGGAGTGATTGTATCTGAACCAATCCAAAAGTAAAACCGTAAACAGAACCAATTAAAACCGAAAACCACAAAAACCGCATTTGGTTTGGATGTATTTGGATGACTTTTTAAATGAACCGCGAACCGCAAAACCGCGAACCCAAAAACCGCAAACACCGCGATTAACCGCTGAAACCGCATTAAGTTTCTATCATATTCCAATACTGCTAAAACTTCATTAAGTTTTTATTATATTCCAATATACATAGCTCAATTACCAAGTCAGTCCACCAAATTAATGAAACTTCAAGTTGATCTTGTTTTTTGTACTGTAATGTTATTTTGGTGTTGTAATATTATTTTAGATCAACGACTTTTATCGGTACTGTGATGTTATTTTTGGAACTTCAAGTTTTTTTTTTGGATATTTAAAATTGAAAAGTACTGTAATGTTATTTTGGATAAACAACTTTTATTGGTACTGTAATGTTATTTAGGAAATTCAAGTTATTTTTTTGTATGTTTAAAATTGTTTGGTAATGAAATGTTATGTTGTAAACCGCAACCACCGAATCGACCCTAACCGCATCGGTTTGGTTTGATTTGAATGACTTTTTAAAAATTAATCGAACCAAATTGAATCGCATGCATATTTATCTTGCAGTTATGATGACTTTTATACTCAAAACTGAACCAAACTGCACCGCGATCACCCTAGTGAGTGAGGTGAGGTGGTGGTGGAGCACGTGAAGACACACGTGCAAAACTTACGGACACATTTCCAATTCCAACACAGTGAGGAAGAAAAAAAAAAAAACACAAATGGCGTTGCGTCACATAAGATTCTTCCCTCAGACACTTGTTACTTCTACAAACTTCACTCCCAAACTCAAAATCAACCATAACCGTTTTTTCTTCTCTGCTTCACACTCTTCTTCTTCTTCTTCTTCCACCGTCACTGCCATGGCTTCAAATTCTCGTAAAGTCTTGGTTCCGATCGCCGATGGCACCGAACCTATGGAAGCTGTCATCACCATCGACGTTATCCGTCGATCGGGAGCTGACGTCACCGTCGCGTCAGCCTCTAACAGTCTCTCCGTCAAAGCTCTACACGGCGTTAAGATCATTGCCGATGCTTCTGTTTCCGATGTTGCCAATACCGCTTTCGACCTTATCGCTCTCCCTGTACGTATATCTCTCTCTCTAATCTCTATCATTGATATGTTATATGTACTTTTAATTGCTTAGGGATTATCGTTAAAATCGCGTTTATTTTGTTAATTATTAAATTAAGCACGTTTTTTGAATTCAGGATTTGATTGATTTTGTTATCACTTATCAGTATCACTCATCCTTGAAACATTTGAGTGGTTAAGGTTTTGCTAATGTGATTGAGTGGTCATTGGTCAAGGTTCTATTTAGTTTTATTTTCCTTTTTCGAAACGGCCAATGTTAGTTGTTACAGTAGTTTATTAGATTTATATTTTGTTCTCCTTTCTCAAGGGGAGTGTTGAATCTGAGACCTTCAACTCCTTTTAATCTTTAGCTCAAATTAGTCGTTAATTACTAAAATGTCATTTTTTCACTTACTACATTAATAGTTAAGAGTTAATAAGTAGCACTGACACTTTAGATTGAAGGTGACGCGTGTGTCTTTTGTGTCCGACTAGTGCTGGTCAGTGTCCAACATGTGACAGTGTCAGTGTTGAATGACATATAACTATGACATTGATGCATGTAGTTTTATATTTAATGGATACCATTTTCTTACTGTGTTTATATGTGAGTGTCGTGTCTGGTGTCTTGTAAATGTTTCATAGATTCTCTCGGTTTTTTGTTAATCGTATTTATTGATATTTTGGATTTTTGGGTGAACTTGTGTGTAGGGTGGGGTTCCAGGTGTGGACAATCTTAGAGACTCTTCAGTGTTGGAAGGGTTGGTAAAGAAGCATGTTGAGGATGGAAAGCTTTATGCTGCAGTGTGTGCTGCTCCTGCAGTGGTACTTGGGCCATGGGGTTTGCTGAATGGATTGAAGGTATAGTTAGTATCTTATATTTATTCACGTTTCACAATGTACTTTAGTGTAGTTGGTGGTGATGGTTTTGTGACTCTATGGTTGTTGGGCAGGCAACTTGTCATCCTTCATTCATGGAAAAATTGGCCTCTTACACTACTTCTGTTGAGTCAAGGGTGCAGCTCGATGGCAGAGTTGTGACCAGTCGTGCACCTGGTACCACCATGGAGTTTGCTGTTGCTATAGTTGAGCAATTATTTGGAAAGGAGAAAGCTGATGAAGTTGCAGGTCCACTGGTAAGGAGTAAGGACTCGACATTTGTGATAATTCTGCTTGTTTTTTAGGAGCAAAGAAATTTGGATTATGTGTGTTTGAATTAGCCTGTTTTGGTGAAATATCGTTTTAAGTTGGTAGGTTAGTAAGATAACTTTTGAGGAAAAATATATTTAGTTATAATGTCTATCAAACTGGCATCATTATATATACACCGGTGTTTATACATGAATGAAGCTAGATGTACTTTGCTCTTCCCTACCAATTTCAACATGAAAACTTGTGCTCATAGAAATGGGGGAGGGGGAACTAGGGTTATTGACACTGCTGAAAAAGCTTCAAGTTTATTGCAATGCATGTTCATGCTTCATAGTTGAAGCCTAATAATTTAGATGTTACTTGTTTTTAAGGAGGTGTGGGGTGTCCACCTCTGCTTTACACCCTTACTAATTATGTCATCCGTCCCCTCTTTTCATTCTTTTTGGAACCAAATGAATAAGAAATTTTATTTTAATTCATACTTACAATTGAGTGGTTGGGCTTATTTTTTGTTGCTGAATCTTGACATACAAAACAAGTGCTATGAAGACATTTTTATGCTTGACGATATCAGATTCCCTTTATGATATTTGCTACTCTCCATTTCTCACTGGATTCTCTTGTAATTCAATATTCAGGTTATGCGCTCTAATCATGGCGATGAACATACTTTTTTAGAGCTAAACCCAGTGCAATGGACATTTGAAAATCCACCCAAGGTGGGGTTTGGGCCTGAACATTATTATCTCAGTAAATTTTCTTTATATTGACAAGAATATTTGAGAAAGTAGGCAGGACATTCTGACTCTTTTAATTGTGAGGATAAGTTTTAAATTTCTTTGATAATCACAACTTTTTTCAGATTCTTGTACCAATTGCTAATGGCACAGAAGAAATGGAAGCTGTGATTATCATTGATATTCTGCGACGAGCAAAGGCAAATGTTGTGGTTGCTTCTGTTGAGGACAAACTAGAGATTGAGGCATCGCGTAAAGTTAAACTGGAGGCAGACATACTCCTCGATGAAGCGGCTAAACTTTCATATGACCTGTTTGTGTTGCCAGTAAGGGGACTTTTTACTTTCTTTGTAGTAATTATTCTGCGTATATTATTTAGTTTGTTTAAATATAATCGAATTGTCTACAGGGTGGACTTGGTGGTGCACAAGCTTTTGCAAACTCGGAAACCTTGGTGAATTTGTTGAAACAGCAAAGAGAATCAAACAGATATTATGGAGCAATTTGTGCATCCCCAGCTTTAGTTTTGGAGCCCCATGGCTTGCTAAAGGTATCTGTTTTCTAGGTCAAACTATGATTAGTATAAAGAAAACTTTCAGTAAAATGACAATCATGTACAACAGAATTCAGAAAAGAATGCACCTTATGATACTAAATCCTCTTTACACTCTTCATTCTAATTGTTTTATGTTTCTACAAGCACTTAATAGGCCTAAACTTCTCTTTGCATTTCCTTGGACTCTTCTATGCTGCTATCAAGTGCTTCATTGTTTATAACTTCCTTTTGCACCGTGGTGTTAATTTGAGACACTGTCATATTTTCTCCGATGCAGGGTAAAAAGGCTACTGCTTTTCCTGCCATGTGCGGCAAGTTATCAGATCAGAGTGAAGTAGAAAACAGGGTTGTCGTTGATGGTAACCTTATTACAAGCAGAGGCCCCGGAACCTCCATCGAGTTTGCATTAGTTATTGTGGAGAAGCTGTTTGGACGCGATTTAGCTCTAGAACTTGCAAAGACAACAGTGTTCACAAGCCCATGATGTATTTAAATGAGTGACACTTTATGCTAATGCATCAGACATTTGTGTATGAATAACCAAGTATTTGAATGAGTTGTATAAAACGAGAAAGAGATAGTCCTCTTGAATTTTGCCACGAGCGTACATGTAGTGCTTGTAAGATAAGGTAAATGTTGGCTTATTTTTAATTTGTTTTCAGCTCACAGGTTTTTATTTATAATTATAATGACAAAAATATCATACTCCTTTTCTTCTGTTTACAAAAAATTTACATTTTCATATTCTTTCATAATATTTTTCGAAAAACAAATCTGTTATTTAATTTCAATCTTCAACAAAGGTACACTGTACATAAGAATATCATCATAGGTTTACCATATGAAAATATAGATGTTTGAATTAGAGGTAATTTTGAGTTATGGTGATGGGCAGTTATAGCTCTGCATTGTGCAAGGATGGCACCATACTCTGAATCATCTTCATGTCATGCATGCAACCCATTAACAATCAAACACATTTTCCAGCATGTTTCCTTCCATGCTCACAAATTGGATGCACTTTATGGACTTTCATTGTTACCCAAATTCAAGTTGTGAACTAGGATAAATGATCCCACACATTTTATTCTTTTTAGTTTCATGTTATCTGGTCTATGAATTATGTTGCTGTGGTATTGAATTAAAAAATGCTATGTTGTTTTACTATTCTCAGCGCATCCGGATTGCAAAACCCATGTGTATTTCAATATTATTTCCATACGCATTGCATCCAAATTTTAAACTGCGGCCAAGTTCCGTCCGAATTTTAAAATATGGAAGGGGTAAATTTGGAAATAACATTGCATTTCAGGGCACACATTATGTTCCTTCTAAGAAAAATTCTCTCCAACCCACTTTCTTTTCCTTTTCCCCTAAAATTCCAATTTTGTCCATATGAAAAAAGTTCGGAATGTATTTTTCGAATTTTTTTTGCCTTTAAAATAATATTTTACACTAAAAAAAAATTCAAAAAAATATTTTCCGAACTTTTTATGCATGAGCAAAACTTGAATTTTAAGGGGATAAAAGAAACGTTGAAATGGGGGGAAGAGAATTTTTCTTCTAAGTATCAGTTGGACTTGCTTCTACCTTTAGCCCTTTTGTTAATTTTTTTAATTATACATTGTTCTATGTTTTCTGGCAATTCAAAAAGGAAAATGATGTTTGAACATCAAAAAATTGTTGTCAAATAATCAAATGTTTTTTGTTTGCATTTCTGAAATACATATAAAATATATAAGATAAAGGGGTTTGCTAATTTAGACCCACTTAAAAACATGTGGGGTCTAAATTAACAATGTGCACCTTTTCACTTTGGACAAAAAAACCTTGCATTTAGTTATTTTACACTAGGAAGTTGAGGGTTAGTTAGGTAAATTTTATTAAATAGTGTGCACTCACTTTGCTAATTTAGACTCACTTAATTATAAATATATGCTACCTAAATAAACAACCTAGGAAATAAAAAAAAAGACAACTTATAAAAACATATATACAATCCAAACTTATAAAACTACAAAATTACCCTTTATATTAAACTTACTTAAAATAGTGAAAGAAGGGTATTATTGTCCAAAGTGAAAATGTGCACATTGCTAATTTAGACCCACTTAAAAACATTTGGGTTTAAATTAGCAATGTGCACCTTTTCACTTTGGACAAAAAACTTTGACATTTAGTTATTTTACACTAGGAAGTTGAGGGTTAGTTAGGTAAATTTTATTAAATAGTGTGCACCCACTTTGCTAATTTAGACCCACTTAATTATAAATATATGCAACCTAAATAAACAACCTAGGAAATCAAAAAAAGAACAACTTAAAAAAACATATATACAATCCAAACTTATAAAACTACAAAATTACCCTTTATATTAAACTTACTTAAAATAGTGAAAGAAGGGTATTGTTGTCCAAAGTGAAAAAGTGCACATTGATAATTTAGACCCACATGTTTTTAAGTGGATCTAAATTAGCAAACCCCTAAGATAAAAATCGAAAAAAGATAGAAATAAACATATACAATATCATATATAAAACTACTATTTTAATGTTCAAATACCACAACCGATTTAAAAAATATTCCTAGAGGGTGTTTGGTAACGTTTTAAGTTTGAACTCTTAACTAATTTGTAGGTCTATTCATTTTTGTTATTGATGAACAAACCAAAAATTTGGGTCACTGATTAAACAAATTTCTTCAGTGGTTTACCCATTTATTTATTTTGGACTTTATGTACAAATATCAATCCGTTATATTAATAAACTTATAATATTGTGAATTACAGTTGAATAAAATGTGAACAGAGATTTCTTAATCACATTTGAAAAGGATCATAGTTAACTTGTAAAACTATATTTGAATATTGTTTTCATACTTTTTATCTTCCACCAACCAAACTTTGAGCTGTCTCAGCCTATGATGCATTGGGAAGATAGTGGGGCAACCAAACACCAACATAGCACAGTCAATATTCAGCTCACCAGAAAAGCTTCCTACATATATACATTCTCATGTCCTTCTTTTCCTTTTTTGATTTTCTTAGGCTCTATTTGGCGATGTCAAATTTTAAGCTTATAATTTATAAGTTCATATTAAAAGAAGAAAAAAAAACTCCTTTATAACTTTTTTATTTCTCAATTTTTCTTCTGTCATTTTACATGAAAAAATTAAGTATTAATTAAAAAATCTGTTTTATGTCATTTTATATCTATAAGTCAGTTCAACTGCTAATTTTACCAAACACTACAAATTCATTCAGGTAGCAGCTTGTAAACTACTCGCTATAAGCTAATCCGTAATAAATTAGAACCAGAATACCAACAGTAGTAATTAATATTGACATAATAGAAGTAAGCGAATCAATCAAGTAGCCAAACTCTAAAGAAAGATCATTATTTATTGTCCAAGACCATACATATTGATAGATAGAATTATTCTCGATTTGATGAATAGATAGATCGATCAATCGAAAAAATCACTATTTTTTTTTCAAACAAAAAATTTAAACTAGCCAAACACTTTTCAAGCACCACACTTCAATAGAAAATATAAAAGTAGATGAAGTCAAATCTCATATACAAAATGTCAATGTCCATTTATAACATATTACATAATAATCTAGGTTGGTTTCTTAGCTTATAACTAGCTCACAGTTTGGTGTGTTAGCTCATCTCCCTCTCTTTGCTTTGTGTATTATTCTTCACATAACTTATGCAATACATGCTTTTCCTCTCTCACTTTGCATGCACACAAACACAACAATGGGATCATCTTTCAATCCCATCTCATGCAACAGAAAAACTTCATACAGATTAGAAACCAAAAACTTATCATACAGATTGTGCAGCCAACTTGATGAACTTAGAACTCTTTGTTTCGGTTCGAATCCTCGGAGAAGTTCAAAGTTCATTTTGAAGGATGTAAATTGTGAGGCAAGGCCGGGGGAGGTTACTGCTATTGCCGGTCCTAGTGGAGCTGGAAAAACAACACTGCTTGAAATTCTTGCCGGGAGAATACCCTCGTGTAAAGTTTCGGGACAAGTACTTGTCAATCATATGCCTATGGATGTAAACAGATTCAGAAGAGAATCCGGATATGTCACGCAAGAAGATGCTTTGTTTCCATCGCTTACGGTTAGAGAGACACTCATGTATAGTGCTTTGTTGAGGCTTCCCGGGGGACGAAAAGCGGCTGCTATGAGAGTTGCAGAGTTGATGAAGGAGCTCGGGCTGGATACTATTGCAGATTCAAGAATTGGCAATGGATCAGACCATGGTATATCGGGCGGGGAAAGGCGTAGAGTTTCCATTGGTGTTGACTTGGTTCATGACCCTGCAATTATTTTGATTGATGAACCAACTTCAGGCTTGGATTCAGCATCAGCTCTTAAAGTAATCTCATTGCTTAGATTAATGGCATTTAATCAAGGTAAGACAGTTGTTTTAACTATCCATCAACCCGGTTTCCGAATCTTAGAGCTACTTGATAGCCTCATTTTGCTATCTGATGGATTTGTCACACATAATGGTTCATTGAATCTGCTCGAGGCAAGGCTCAATTTATCCGGTCATCGCATTCCTAACCATGTCAATGTCCTAGAATTTGCTCTTGATGCCATGCAAACCTTGGTTATACATACTTCAGAATCTAGGAACAATCAATTTCTTATCAATGACAAAAATCACCAAGATCACAAGATGATGATGCAGTGCTCCATGATTGTCAAAGAAAAGGCTATTTCGTACTCAAATTCTCCAATGGAAGAAATTTTAATCCTAGGACAAAGATTTTGCAGCAACATATTCAGAACCAAGCAACTCTTTGTTACAAGGGTCATACAGGCCTTAGTAGCTGGATTTGTATTGGGGACGATATTTTTGAATGTTGGCAACAAACAAAGTAAAATAGCATTACAAACGCGAAGCGGCTTCTTCGCTTTCAGCCTTACCTTTTTGTTATCATCAACAACAGAAGGGTTACCTATTTTCTTGGAGGAGAGAAGAACTTTTATGAGAGAGACCTCAAGAGGAGCTTATAGAGTTTCTTCATATGTTTTAGCAAATACACTTGTGTTTCTTCCTTTTCTTCTAATGGTTGGTCTTCTATATACTACTCCAGTTTATTGGCTGGTAGGATTAAGGAAAGACATTGATGGTTTCCTTTACTTCTCCTTAGTGGTTTGGTTGGTCCTATTAATGTCGAATTCTCTCGTGGCTTGTTTCAGCGCCCTAGTGCCGAATTTCATTCTTGGAAGCTCGGTGATTGCCGGTCTAATGGGGTCTTTCTTTCTATTCTCAGGGTATTTCATATCAAAGGAAAAAATACCTAGTTACTGGATTTTTATGCACTACATAAGTCTATTCAAGTACCCATTTGAGTGCCTTATGATAAATGAGTATGGAGGCGAGCAAGGAAAAATGAGATGCATAGAGGTTAACAACAATGGTGAATGCATATTATATGGAGTTGAGTTCTTAAGACAACAGGGTCTCAAAGAGTCACACAAATGGATCAATTTGGCTTTAATGTTAAGCTTCATAATAGGGTATAGAGTGCTTAACTTTATAATTCTTTGGTCTAGATGTTACAAAAGTAGAAAATAAATCAGATTTACTTGCAACAGTATCAAATACTTCACAGTTTTTCCACTTATTTTCATTTAATTTTTTCATCTATGATAAAGCATAATTCTTGTTTACAGAGAAAATACTATCATTATTGATTTGTACAATTGCACAACAAAGAAGTCAATGTTGTTCTTATCCTCTTCATCCTGTATAACTACTAACATGTAATGCTCAATGTGCCTTTTATTCCAAGAAAAATTTGTGTAGTGTAAACATCTATGAAATATATAACTAGTTTAGTAAAAACTCGAGAACGATGATGCGAGAACCTGGAAAAGGATTATTCAATGATAAGCATCTTTCCCTCTTACATCATAGAACTCAGTTCACTTACCAATCAACACATCATAGATGCATTGTGAAAATTGACTAGTCTATGAGCAGCCCGATTCTTGCACCCGGCTCCTAGAGGCTACAGTTTCTTCATTTAAGTTATTCTTTTCAATCATCTATGAGCTGCAATCTATCTCGTCTTCAATTTTTAGCATTCTTAATCGTCTGCAAAGATACGAGATAACATAATTTAACAATTATTTGGTACCTCTAAACTAAGCCCAAGTAGTATTGGGTTTTAGAACAATTAAACTAGTGATAAAGGAAAATACAAATTGAAGGTTTAAGATAATTAAAAACCATTTGCACTTGGGTACAGGAGAAACATAATTAAAAACCAGGATACAAGAAACCAAGTATACCTAAATCACTGATGCAGGATAATTCATAAACTGTACAGGTTTTTCCAATTCTTAAATTTTCACTTCTCAAAAAGGATTTATGTGAGCAACAGTTTATTCCCATTTTATCTGTCAGTAAAATGTTAACAAAACCTGCTTTTGTTCAAAGAGATTAATTTTGATGTACTGACTGTGTAAAATTATTTTACATATGCATCCAATCAAATCAAACCATAGTGCCGATTTATTAGGTTAGCTCCTAAAATGTATTCAAAAGATAAAGTTATAAATTTGGCGAAATGTGATGTAGTTTTGGCCTTTATTACCTTAAAAAAGAATCAACCAACAATTATCTCTGGGATGTGAGCAATGTTTGGCCAATCTTCCCCAATTTTAGTTTGACATCTGTTGCGTAGGAGATGACAGTGGATAATATGAAGAGTCTGCAAATTTGTAAGGAAATGCAAGCCTTCAGGCAGTGACTCTAAATCATCGCAATGAAGAATCTTAATATACCTAAGTGATTGGAGGTAAAAAATTTGCTACGGAAAGGCCTTCAAATTGTCACAAAATTCTATGGATATTTTCTGCAGAGATTTGAGGCCATGAGGGACTTGGCATTTGGAGCTAGCATTACCCTCATCTCTCCATAGATCAAGCTTGTCAACTTGACAAATTCTCAGTTCCTGAAGTTCAGCAGAAAGATGTTGCAAGTGTCGTATCATAGGCACAATCGCAGGAAATCCCGAAAGAGAAAGACGCTCAAGAGATTTGAGATTTTTCATCCACTGCTCTGGCATTGATTCTAGGTCTATTTCTGTGAGATACAAGTGCTTGAGACCAAAAAGAGGGTTGAAGGAAGAAGACTGAAGCTGAACCGAACATGTATTAATCATCGGCATCGCATTACAAGAAATCAACCTCAACTCGGTGAGGTAAGGATAAGTAGGCATGCAAGTCAGTTTTGGACAATCCCAAATTTCCAAATATGAAAGACAAGGAAAAGGAGGGAGTGAATGATTGCTGTTATTGTCATCATCATTTCCCAACTTTTTCCATCCCCTCAGGTTCTTGCAACCGAAGAGAACGAGTTTCTCCAAAGATGGGAAGAACGCGTTAGAGATATCATCATAATGCATGTACTTTAGTTCATTCATTTCACTAATGTGAAGCTTCCTCAACCGTGGAAGTCCTTCCAATGGTTGGAGATGTTGACAATTGGAAAGGCGGTAGAAGTTGATTTGAACAATATTAGTTAGGGAAGGAAGCCAATTTGAAAACCTCACTCCCGGATAACCACTCACTCTCAATTTTCTCAAATTCTGATTAGGACAAAGGTTATCCAATAACTGCAAGTTGATCTCACTGTTTTTTGCTTCTTCTACCCAATCATATCGGGTTTTCCCCCAGTTCAGATCCAGGACTTGGATATACTTCTTAATTTTCAGATTTGCTTCTTGTGATTCTAATGCCACGTCTTTTACTGAATCCAGATTACTGATTCTCAAATGACCCTTTAGGTTATTTAGCTCCTTCAATTCATTTAGTTTGCCGCAGTTCCCCATGCCATCATCCCCTACTACAAAACTTGATAAGGACTGTAATGAAGTCAATTGTCCTAATCCAATAGGCATCTTGTCTGCAAAGGCTTTACAACCTTCAATTTCAAGGTGTCTCAGATTAATCAACTTCGTGATAACTTCAGTAGAAAATACAAGTTGCCGACACCCACTCAATTTCAAAGATTGCAGACTAACAAGATTGCCAATAGACTTGGGCAAACTAATTAGTTCTTTGCAATTAGACAAGTCCAGATATCTTAAGTGCCTGCACGTATCAATCGACTGTGGCAGTTTGGTTATAGAAGAATATGACAAATCAAAAGCTCGCAGATACTTCAAGTTCTTGGTGATAGAAAGTTTGGCATCTGAAACACTTCCTGCTTTGGTTTTGGCCCAAAGAATGGTACGCAGCTTACTTGCATCTGAAAAATCCAGGGAACAAGCGGAACTAGATAGAAATGAAACGTGCATGGGTCTTCCAATAAAACCTTTCCCTTCAGCATGCAAGCAGCAATCATTTCCAGCTACTGACTTTGCAAGATCATGCATCAAATCATGCATTTTGAAAGAAATTATCTCATTATGTTTGCTCAATGTTGCGTCTTGAAAGAATGACCTCATCAACAAAATCCTTACATATTGATTTCCTACATCTTCCATGGATTGCGTTTCAATTGAACTTTCAAGGTAGCCTTGAGCCATCCATAATTGAATCAATTCATTTTTCTGAATTTCCCAATCTTTAGGGTATAAACAACAATAGGCAAAACATTGTCTTAACCCTAATGGCAAGTTTTGATAACTCAATTTTAGCACCGGCATAATACTCTGTCTTTCTTCGCACAACCTCCACACATCACCGTTTAAAACACTTAACCATTGATCTTCGTTTTCATTTATAGTTCGTAAGAAGCCTCCCACTGTTCTAATTGCTAGGGGAACTCCGCCACACTTTTCTGCAATTCTTTCACCAATGGATTCAAGATTCGGGCTCACACCATTGAACACTTCACCAAATGTTAACTTCTTTAGCAAATCCCACGATTGCTCTTTGTTTAAACCTTTCAAAACATACGGACTATTTACACCCATTATTTGCGAGACCAACGTACTACGAGTCGTTACTAGTATCTTACTACCTTGACCACCACACATCAAATAAGTTCTTAACTCATCCCACTTTAACTGATTTTCATTCCACAAATCATCAAGCACAAGCATATACCTTTGCCCGTTCAACTCTTCTCGAACCATCCTTTGTAAAATATCCAATTCCAAATCACCAACTTGATCATTCTTCAACGATTTCAACATTTTACGCAAAATCGATTTTACTTCAAACTCCTGAGAAACACAAACCCAAATCCGTTTATCAAAAACCTTCTCCACTTCACCATCATTGTAAACCAATTGAGCAAGTGCCGTCTTTCCCAAACCACCCATACCAACAACAGCAATAAAAGAAACACTACTATTTTCTCCTTTCAACAACTCAATAATCTCATTTTTGTTTTCTTCTCTACCAACTATCCCCGATTCCAAAACAAATGAACTAGTTTCTCTCCAAGAACCCTCATTTTCTTTAACAATTACTACCAAATTAGGATTCAATTTCAACCTAGACATATCCTCAGCAACATCATTGAATTTCTTCCTAATATTATCAATCTCACGAACCAATTTAACACGAAAAGCAATTCGATTATTCTCAATTGAAAACAAGTTTTGTACCTTATTATTGAGTTTGATTCTTGAATCTCGAATTGTTAGATAATCAAGGAAATCATCAGCATCATGAAGTACTTGTTTGAATCTTGTGATCCAGTGATGAATTGTAGGATCATGAACTTGTTTGTGTTCAGCATCTGAAAGCACAATTTTGATGGATTCTAGGGTTTTGTTGAGATTTTGTAGGTCATTTTTGACAGCGTAAATTCGTGCAAATTCATGGAAAGTTGAAGAAGCTAATTTGTTTATGATGCTTACAATGACACTGTATGGAATTTGTTCAGCCATTGTTGCAATCGAAAGTTGAAAAAATTGAGATTGAGTGTTTAAAATTGCAGAAACTAAGATACAATGTGTGAAGTAAACAATTAATTAATGTACTTATTTTCAATGTTTCAGTCAAATTCGTCTACTTAATTTTGCAGTATAGTATATATATTGACTTAAACCATCTCAATATTTCAATAAGAACTAGTACCTAGGTCTCATATGCAACAAAACAAAAAAATTGAAAATCTCAGATATAAACAAAAGTAACTTCTAAAATCATTACAATAAATATCACTTTTCCAAATATATCCCTACATTTTTCATATACTCATGTTTTTAACGGTTCCCAAGTCAAAAGATAGGGATAAAATTAGAAAAGTGTATGACTTAAATGCATTTAGACATTTTTCTTAAAGGAATAACTTCTTTGTAAATTTGCTTATATATGAGACTAGAGGGAGTATCACTTTTGAAATAAGCATTATCTCTCTCTTCATTAAAATATATAATTGTGAGACCCATTTATAAAAATATAGAGATATTGATGAGATGTAGCAAAGTTATTTGTGGAACCCATTTAGAATTTTTTAAGATGCGTTGGGTTGGAGGGATTGAACAGAGCTGTCAAATTGGGCTAATTCGAATGACCCGAATTTTTCCCGAACTTGGGCCTTAAGATTAAACACCAAATTTTTTCCCGCCTTTTAAGCCTGACCCGATAAATCCCGCAAAAAATATGGGTTAGCCTGAATGGTCCACAGGCCGCCGGGCCTGAATAAATTACAATTAAAAAAAATTACATCTTTATATGGTTTTGAAGGTATGTTTATTAAAGTTCTATTATTTTTTAAATGTTTAATTAACCAAAAAAATTACTATATCCGTCCCTAATTATAAGACTCCGTTGAGAAAATTGCAGAGATTAAGAAAGTGGGTTTTGATATTAAATTTGTTAGCAATTAATATTGTTTTTACAATTTTATCCTTTAAGAAAGAGAATTAATTTTTGTTTTTCTAAAGTATTTATTAAACATTGCAGAAAAAAATGCACTTTAATGAGGGGTATGTTAGTAAATAAATAATTGATGTTCTTGAAAATTTGAAAAGCCTTATAAAAAGGACAAAGAAAAATTCATAGAGTCTTATATTTAGGGACAGAGGTAGTATATCTTTATTTTTAAAAACAATTTATTTTATTTTATTTTGTTAAACTAAATGATGACAATACTATTGATAAAGATGATGGATTGTGAATATCGACCAAGTTACTGAGATGACTTCTTTAAAAAAAAAAGTAGAATTTAACCTTTGCTTTGAAGAATTTAAAAATGTTATTTTGGTGAATTTGTAGGAATTTCGATAATTTGAAATTCGGTTGTATTATTAGTCAAGTGGACTGTATAGTAATAGAGCAATAGGAAAAAGAAAAGTGAAAAAATTGGGCCGACCCGAAAGCCCGAACCGGGTCGGGCCTTATTTTTGGAGGCCCGTTTTTCATCCGGCCTTTTAAGCCCGTCCTAATATGACTCGCGGCTCGTTTGGGCCGCCACAAAATGGGTCGGGCCGCCCTTTCAACAGCTCTAGGATTGAGTGTTTAATAAGTACTATTATTAAAATATTATGAGTGATGTGTACACACGAGATCCAGTTAAGTATTCAAAATTGGAGAGCTCTATAATGGATGCTCTTACTAATTTTAATTGAGCAAAATTAACTTAATTTCAGATAATGATCGGGTCTTTTTTTTCCATCATTTTATTACCCCATTTTCTATTGTGCTATGTTTGAAAATGGTTTTTAAGTTTCAAATCTATAGTTTTATTTTAAGTCATAACAAATTTTTATTATTGAGTACATACATTGAAAGAAAATCATAGATTTGAAATTTGAAATACATATTCAAAACATCTAATGGGGTTCCTTTGAATTGTAAGAGTTGAGTACACCTTGTATTCCTTATTAATTCAATTTTGTTTATAAAAAAAATAAAAATAGATGACTAAAAATGTAATTTTGCCTTATAAAAAAATAAAAAATGTATTGTGCATCTGTGCTTTTTCTTTTGATATTAACCTCAGTATTTTTGTGAGAAAGCGGTCTGATGATCTAAAGTTCGATCGTGGCTAATTAATAATTATTCTTATTAGAAATCTAACTCAATTTTTTTTTAAAACTATTAATCTTCAAGAGAACTCGTTAACCAATTTAGCATAATTTCTTTGTTTTACTATGTTTTTTATAATACTCCCTCCGTCCCGAAATGTAAGAAAAAAAAAGTGTAGTTTGGAGTAATAAGTAAACTAAAAAGTGCAGCTATAATAATTATTGTGCAGTGTAAGACCCAAGATTTCATTGTATAGTTGGTTTAAGGATTATTAGGGTTCCGATGTGTTCGTGTTGTGAAACATCGTGTAATTAGTAGTTTTGCTGTAATTGAATCTGTTTTGGACTTGTGCGCTGTAAAGGCACAGGCTTTTGTCTTGTAATCCTCTTTTGTGAATAAGAAGGATGCTGTGGATTTAGAATGATGAGTTTTGGATTATTCTTGTTTTTGGAAAAACGAGTAGGATTTTACCCGCGGATGAAAAATCGTACTGTGTCTATTTTAAGTGAGGTTTCGGATGGAAGTTTTATATATCTGCGTGAGTGAGGTTATGTTCTGAGAATAATTTTCTAAGGTATGGAAGAAAATTACAGTCGCGGAAAAAGATTCGGCGATAAGTTTTGGAAATGTTAGACGTTAGACATTCTTTCCGTAGGTTTTATGTTTCTGTGGTTTTCGTTCGTCGCGTCGCGCGAGAACTGAGTACGAGACTTGTTATGGGAGAGTTGTTTGAATCTTGTGACTTTCTCATAAAGTAAAGTGATCCAATGGCTAGGGTTTAAGCTTGGACTTTTGACTTTGATCCAATGGTGGTTTGGCTATCAAGAGCTTATAATAGTAAGGAGGTTTATGACTTTGTGAGACTTAGAAAAATTTCATCACAACTCACTCTCTTCTTCTTCCATCGTGCCATCACTTTCTCATACCCTAACCTTCACTAAATTTTCCATTTCTCACCATTTCACTCCATTTCAAGCTTGGAAGCTTAGTGGAAAGTTGTAGAGAATCACTTTCTTAAGGTAACCCTCTCTTCTCATCTCCTAGGTTGGTAGATTTTTAGAGTTGTGAGGTTTTTGGGTTTATGTTCTTAAGAGGGTTTGGTGAGAAATGTTGTTTTTGCTAGTTCTTGTTTCATGAAAGTTGTTCATGAGAGTTTAGTAAGCATGCTAGGCTTTGTTGTTTTTGTTTTCCATGAGTTGGTGAAAAATCTCATGAGAAAAGTTAGGGTTTTGGTTGGTTTATGTATTGATCAATTACATGAGGTTATGTTGTAAGGTTTTGAAAAGAAAAGTTGTCTTTGAACCTTTGGGCAAAAGGGAAATGCGTTGTATGGTTTTGTTTTAGAAAATCCGATGAAAAATATTTTGGGGTTTATGAAAATATTTTCCTAAGTGTTTTGAGTAGTGTTTTTGGGGTCAAAGTGGTTTAAAACTCTTGTGACAGGTGGTGTTACTTTTTACCTTGAAAACATGTTTGAAAATGATTACCGGACGGTTAAGGCCCGTAATAAAACTTGTGCTTGGATTTGGTTTTGATTTTGGAAATGAAAATCAAATAACTTGCACTCGAAGCAACCAACAAGCTTTCGGAAACGAATTGCTTGCTTATGAAAATGGTTTGCTTTTGTGCCTTGAAAAAGTGTTGGGAACTAATAGAATCAAACTAGGCTTGGGTGGAAAAAGGTGGTGTGAGTTGCTGTCTTTTGCTGTCATGACAGGTGCAACTCGCTGGGCGAGTGGTTACTCGCCAGGGCGAGTGTCACAGGTCATGACAACACGCCAGGGCGAGCTCCAGGGCGAGTAAGACCAGTACTCCCTGCCTTCACTCGCCACCAACTCGCCAGGGCGAGCTCTGGGAGTTGAGATTTTGGATTCTGATTTCTAAAACTTGGTTTTTAACTTCTAATCCCTTTTTATTAATTTATGGAAGTGGTTGGGATTGGAAACGAGTTTTTCGGGTACTCGGAAAGTACGTAGCTTATAACGCAAGAAAACGGCCATTTTGCATTTCAAATTATTTAAGACTTTTGACAATTGTTTTGGGCCCTAAAAATAGTACAAATAACTCATGGTGGTTGATCAATACGGTAGTTTTTGGTTCGATGTCCGAAAGAGTGGTTTTTCCTTAGGAACCTTTAGGTTTTTGGGGTTTTGGTGTAGTTTCAATACGATTGGTTAGAGAACAATGTATTGATTGTTACGCTGCTTGTTTTAGGAAGCGCGTTGTGTTGTCTAAGCGTGTGTTGTTGACGGGAGCTTGCCGAGGTAAGGGCTCCACTTTATTTCTGTCTTTTAAAACGGTTTGACATGCTTGGAATTCGCTGCGACGCAATTGTTTGTGTGTTGACATGTTTGTGTTATGTATGCTCGTTGATGGGAACGTGTTTACATTACTTGTGCAATTTACATATGATTTGGAAAATATATGTATGAATTGCTATGATTTAGTTACATATGCTTGAGAGGTATGTATGTGTGGCATTAGCATATATAGGGGATTGTATGCTCATGCATTCATTGTGCGTAGTTGCGTGAGTGGACTACGGGGTGTTGGTTGCGTGAGTGGACCCACCCAAAATCCTACGGGATCTTATTGAGTACGATAAGTGGTTGCGTGAGTGGACCACGGGGTGTGATTGCGTGAGTGGATCCACCTTAACCCTTTGCGGTTTTATTGGTTATGATTAGTAATTCCGGAATTCATTTGCATGTGGTAGCTCTGGCAGTACCACACCCATTGTAGAAGTCTGCATTAGGCTTGTTGTGCATTATATATATAAGCCCGTTGGAGGGAATTGTTGAATGTTTTAAGAGCTTTCTCTTGTGTTTTGTGGAAATTTTGTTACGTGTACAATCTTTCGCACCGGTTATATATATATATATATATCTACTTTTATTTTGTGGTGACCCTTTCTTTCATTTGTGGGCTCATCCCACCCCAGATGACGATGTAGGTCGAGAGGATGGTGTTGGCAGCTCTAGGCCTTAGTGAGCTCGTGTTGGAGCTGGAGTGGTAGTTTTAGTTAGACTATGCGCCGGTGTGTTTGTGCACTGTGCTTTTTGATTAGCATAGGACATTCTAACTTCTTTTGGTTAGTTAGTGCTTGTAAGCACATAGACTTATGGATTGTAATTATTCAGGTTTACACTTAGCATTTTCGAATACAATATATATATGGTGTGATATATATATGGTTCGTTTGTAATATTTAATGCCGGCTCAATTAAAAATGTCTTGCGCACTCTGAGTGTTTGTTAAAAAAAAAAAAAAAATAATGCCCTTTTTGCGTTATGAAAACGGGGTGTTACATTTGTGGTATCAGAGCACGACTTTAAATCTTCAAAGGGAAAGTGTATACTTGAGTCGTTAGTCCAGAGTCGGTTAGAACTTAGCTAGAGTAGTGTCAGTTCTAGTATTGTTCTGTGTCGGGTTATGGGTTAGTAATCCGTTGAGTGAGGTTTTCTGTTGGAATTCAGAAATGTTTGGATAAGGGTCTAATCGAAGAGAATTGGTACGTGCAGGAAACGATGCCTCCAAGAAGGGCACCTGCTAGAGATGATGATGATGTGGACATCCATCAGATGGCTTATGCCATGAATACAATGGCAGCAGCGGTGACTGCGCAAACTCATGCTAAGGCGCAGAGAGACCTTGAAAAGCGCGACAGGGAGATCCTGGCCGCTGGGTCTAGGGTTCTCACAAGTTTTAATCAGCAGGCCCCTCCAAAGTTTAATGGGGAGGGAGGTCCAGAAACAGCGGATCTATGGCTCCATGCTATGGAGAGGATATTTGGGGCAATTCATTGTCCGGAGGGGGAGAAGGTAGTTCTAGCTACCTATCAGCTGCTTGGGGGTTCCGAATTTTGGTGGAGGAACACCCGTCTGATTATGGAAAATGCATATGAGGAGATTAACTGGGAGAACTTCAAGAGGAGGTTCCTGGCTAAGTATTTCCCTGAGACTGCAAGGGAAAGGTATGGTGAGGAGTTTCTGAGACTACGTCAGGGGAGTATGAATGTGGAGGCATATTCCAAGAAGTTTGAATCATTATCCCGTTTCTTCCGCTTCTTTAGGGATGGGATAGATGAGGTCTATATGTGTCGTCGCTTCCAAGATGGGCTGAGGTACGAACTGCAGGATGCGGTTGTGCCATTGGGTATTCGGCAATTTCAGGTCTTGGTTGAAAAGTGCCAAGAGGTTGAAGATATGAGAAACAAAAGGGTGAACCGTCAGGGTGGTTTTAGTGCTGGGGGACCAAGTCGTTCTGGTGGTCCGAATCAAAGTCAGAACCGTGGAAAACAAGGCAGTAAGCCATATGACCGTCCACAGTATAACAAGGGACAGGGTCGATCGGTGAATCAGGACAGTCAGAATACCGGGAAGCAGGGCTGTTTTAAGTGTGGTGAAGTGGGCCACTATGCGAATGAATGCCGGAATCAGGGACATGTTTCTTTTAATTGCAAGAAGCCGGGACACTTTGCTAGAGATTGCAAAGCCCCGAAGGCCGGGCCGTCGGCTAATGTGGCACAAGGCTCACAAGGTACCAGACCTGCGGCAAAGGCACGTGCTTACTGTATGGGCACAGAAGTGAGTGGGCAGGCTAGCAATGCCATTCACGAGAGCTGTCACATTGCAGGTAATTCTTTAACTGCTTTGATTGACACGGGGGCAACCCACTCATTCATTTCTTTGGCTTGTGCAAATCGGTTGAGTTTGAATGTTTCTGTTCTTCCATTTGATTTGAATGTTTTGACTCCTGCTAAGGATTTGGTAGTGAATACTGCATGTTTGCATTGTTTAGTAGTAATTCAGAGTAGAGAGTTTCTGGTCAACTTGGTGTGTTTACCGCTTACATCTCTCGAGATCATTCTCGGGATGGATTGACTATCTTATCATTATGTTATACTAGATTGTGCTCGGAAATTGGTTTTCTTTCCCGAGCCAGGTGTGCGGAGATACCTGTCGGCCAATCAGCTTACAATGATTATGTGTAACGGAGAGCCAGAGATTGTTTCACTTGCTAGTTTGGGAGTGATATCAGAGGTCCGAATGGGGGAGATTCGGGTAGTTCAGAATTTCCAAGACGTGTTTCCGTCGGAGATTCCAGTTTTTCCTCCGTGTAGAGAGGTAGAATTCTTCATAGAATTGCATCCGGGTACGGGTCCGATTTCGGAATCGCCCTATCGGATGGCTCCAGCCGAGTTGGTAGAGTTGAAAAGTCAAATTGAGGACTTGTTAGAGAAGGGTTTCATAAGGCCTAGTGTGTCGCCGTGGGGAGCACCGGTCTTATTGGTGAAAAAGAAGGATGGTAGATCCCGTTTGTGTGTGGATTATCGGAAGCTTAATAAGGCGACTATCAAGAACCGGTATCCATTGCCGCGTATTGATGATCTGATGGATCAGTTGAAAGGAGCGTCAGTATTTTCCAAGATTGACTTGAAATCTGGATATCATCAGATAAGAGTAAGGGAAGAGGATGTTCAGAAGACAGCATTTCGGTCACGTTATGGACACTACGAGTATCTAGTGATGCCATTTGGAGTGACGAATGCACCAGCGATTTTTATGGACTACATGAATCGGATATTCCATTCATTTCTGGACAAGTTCGTGGTTGTGTTCATTGATGATATTCTCGTGTATTCGAAGAGCGAAGAGGAGCATGAAGAGCATCTTCGTATGGTTTTGCAAGTGTTGCGGGAAAGAAAGTTGTATGCGAATCCGTCGAAGTGTGATTTTTGGTTGGAAGAGGTGAATTTCCTTGGCCATATAATATCAAAAGAGGGAATTGCCGTGGATCCAGCCAAGATTGACACAGTACTTGCATGGAAGCAACCGCAGACGGTGACGGACGTGAGGAGTTTTGTTGGTTTGGCCGGTTACTACCGGAGGTTCATAGAAGGATTCGCTAAGATTGTGGCACCAATGACGCAACTTACGAGAAAAGATCAACCGTTTGCGTGGACTGAGCAGTGTGAACTTAGTTTTCAATTGTTGAAGGAGCGGTTGACGACTTCACCGGTGTTGGTGTTACCTCAGTCAGATGAACCTTATGAGGTTTATTGTGATGCGTCTCATCAGGGTTTGGGTTGTGTGTTGATGCAGCACAAGAGAGCAGTGGCTTATGCATCACGGCAGTTGAAGGTGCATGAGAGGAATTATCCGACGCACGATTTGGAGCTTGCGGCCGTGGTTTTTGCATTGAAGATTTGGAGACACTATCTTTATGGTTGCACTTTCGTTGTGTTTAGTGACCATAAAAGCCTCAAGTATCTGTTCGACCAGAAGGAGTTGAATATGAGGCAAAGGAGGTGGATGGAAACATTGAAAGACTTTGACTTTACCTTAGAATACCATCCGGGGAAGGCTAATGTGGTAGCCGATGCTTTGAGTAGAAAGAGTGTGTCAGCGTGTTCGGCACAAATGGCTAGTCAACAAGAGTTGTTGAAAGAATTTCGAGACTTGCACCTGGAAGTGGAGTTTGCGTTAGGGAATATGAGATTGGGTATGATCACCATCTCGAATGGTTTGTTAGAGGACATTGCTAATTGTCAAGGTGACGAGTTTCTCATGGAGAAAAGGGCTTTGATTGTTCGAGGAACCAACCGAGATTTCAAGGTGGGACCGGACAACATTTTGAGATGTAATGGTAGGGTGTGTGTGCCCGATGCAATGGACTTGAGAAACACCATTCTAGGGGAGGCACACAAGAGTAAGCTTAGTATGCATCCCGGGGCAACAAAAATGTATCAGGACCTGAGGCAAGATTTCTGGTGGCCGGGTATGAAGAGGGATGTGGCCGAGTTTGTGGCGTCGTGTTTGACTTGTCAGAAGGCGAAGATTGAACATCAGAGACCAGCAGGGATGCTGCAGTCATTAGATATCCCCGAGTGGAAGTGGGATAGCATTTCTATGGATTTCATCACTGGGTTACCTAAGACCAGGAGGAAGCATGATTCCATTTGGGTGATAGTGGATCGTTTGACTAAATCCGCTCATTTTCTACCGGTAAGGACTACGGATACAGCGGCAAAGTTGACCGATATTTACATTGCTGAGATTGTGAGGTTACATGGGATCCCGTCAAGTATAGTGTCGGATCGAGATCCAAAGTTTACTTCACACTTTTGGAGGACTTTGCATGAGGCGTTGGGGACGAAACTGAGATTGAGTTCCGCCTACCATCCTCAGACAGATGGGCAGACCGAGAGAACAAATCAATCTTTAGAAGATTTGTTGAGAGCTTGTGTATTGGATGATCGTGGAAGTTGGGACGATGTGTTACCTTTGATAGAATTCACATACAACAACAGTTTCCACGCGAGTATTGGAATGGCACCATACGAGGCTTTGTATGGGAGGAGATGTCAGACTCCTTTGTGTTGGTACAAAGATGGGGAAAGTTTGATAGTAGGACCGGAAATGGTACAACAGACGACGGACAAGGTCCGAAAGATAAGGGCAATGATGAAGGTTGCTCAAGATCGACAAAAGAGTTATGCGGATAGGCGTCGGAGGCCTTTAGAGTTTGAGGAGGGAGACCATGTATTTCTCCGTGTTACCCCAACAACTGGTGTTGGAAGGGCTTTGAAAGCAAAGAAGTTGACTCTGAAGTTTATAGGGCCTTATCAGATTTTGGAACGGGTTGGGAAGGTAGCATATCGGATCGCGTTGCCACCGGTACTATCTTTGATTCATGATGTGTTCCATGTGTCGCAATTGCGGAAGTATACACCGGATCCGTCACATGTGATCACGCCAGATGACATCCAGTTGAGGGATAACTTGTCATTTGAAGTTCCGCCGATCAAGATTGCGGATAGGAAGATGAAGCGTCTGAGAACGAAAGAGATACCTTTGGTGAGGGTAATATGGAACGAAGCTACAGGAGATACCACCTGGGAGCTCGAGAGTAAGATGAAAGAGTTGTACCCCAGTTTGTTTGACGACGTCTAAGTTTCGAGGACGAAACTTCTTTTAGGGGGGTGGTATTGTAAGACCCAAGATTTCATTGTATAGTTGGTTTAAGGATTATTAGGGTTCCGATGTGTTCGTGTTGTGAAACATCGTGTAATTAGTAGTTTTGCTGTAATTGAATCTGTTTTGGACTCGTGCGCTGTAAAGGCACAGGCTTTTGTCTTGTAATCCTCTTTTGTGAATAAGAAGGATGCTGTGGATTTAGAATGATGAGTTTTGGATTATTCTTGTTTTTGGAAAAACGAGTAGGATTTTACCCGCGGATGAAAAATCGTACTGTGTCTGTTTTAAGTGAGGTTTCGGATGGAAGTTTTATATATCTGCGTGAGTGAGGTTATGTTCTGAGAATAATTTTCTAAGGTATGGAAGAAAATTACAGTCGCGGAAAAAGATTCGGCGATAAGTTTTGGAAATGTTAGACGTTAGACATTCTTTCCGTAGGTTTTATGTTTTTGTGGTTTTCGTTCGTCGCGTCGCGCGAGAGCTGAGTACGAGACTTGTTATGGGAGAGTTGTTTGAATCTTGTGACTTTCTCATAAAGTAAAGTGATCCAATGGCTAGGGTTTAAGCTTGGACTTTTGACTTTGATCCAATGGTGGTTTGGCTATCAAGAGCTTATAATAGTAAGGAGGTTTATGACTTTGTGAGACTTAGAAAAATTTCATCACAACTCACTCTCTTCTTCTTCCATCGTGCCATCACTTTCTCATACCCTAACCTTCACTAAATTTTCCATTTCTCACCATTTCACTCCATTTCAAGCTTGGAAGCTTAGTGGAAAGTTGTAGAGAATCACTTTCTTAAGGTAACCCTCTCTTCTCATCTTCTAGGTTGGTAGATTTTTAGAGTTGTGAGGTTTTTGGGTTTATGTTCTTAAGAGGGTTTGGTGAGAAAGGTTGTTTTTGCTAGTTCTTGTTTCATGAAAGTTGTTCATGAGAGTTTAGTAAGCATGCTAGGCTTTGTTGTTTTTGTTTTCCATGAGTTGGTGAAAAATCTCATGAGAAAAGTTAGGGTTTTGGTTGGTTTATGTATTGATCAATTACATGAGGTTATGTTGTAAGGTTTTGAAAAGAAAAGTTGTCTTTGAACCTTTGGGCAAAAGGGAAATGCGTTGTATGGTTTTGTTTTAGAAAATCCGATGAAAAATATTTTGGGGTTTATGAAAATATTTTCCTAAGTGTTTTGAGTAGTGTTTTTGGGGTCAAAGTGGTTTAAAACTCTTGTGACAGGTGGTGTTACTTTTTACCTTGAAAACATGTTTGAAAATGATTACCGGACGGTTAAGGCCCGTAATAAAACTTGTGCTTGGATTTGGTTTTGATTTTGGAAATGAAAATCAAATAACTTGCACTCGAAGCAACCAACAAGCTTTCGGAAACGAATTGCTTGCTTATGAAAATGGTTTGCTTTTGTGCCTTGAAAAAGTGTTGGGAACTAATAGAATCAAACTAGGCTTGGGTGGAAAAAGGTGGTGTGAGTTGCTGTCTTTTGCTGTCATGACAGGTGCAACTCGCTGGGCGAGTGGTTACTCGCCAGGGCGAGTGTCACAGGTCATGACAACACGCCAGGGCGAGCTCCAGGGCGAGTAAGACCAGTACTCCCTGCCTTCACTCGCCACCAACTCGCCAGGGCGAGCTCTGGGAGTTGAGATTTTGGATTCTGATTTCTAAAACTTGGTTTTTAACTTCTAATCCCTTTTTATTAATTTATGGAAGTGGTTGGGATTGGAAACGAGTTTTTCGGGTACTCGGAAAGTACGTAGCTTATAACGCAAGAAAACGGCCATTTTGCATTTCAAATTATTTAAGACTTTTGACAATTGTTTTGGGCCCTAAAAATAGTACAAATAACTCATGGTGGTTGATCAATACGGTAGTTTTTGGTTCGATGTCCGAAAGAGTGGTTTTTCCTTAGGAACCTTTAGGTTTTTGGGGTTTTGGTGTAGTTTCAATACGATTGGTTAGAGAACAATGTATTGATTGTTACGCTGCTTGTTTTAGGAAGCGCGTTGTGTTGTCTAAGCGTGTGTTGTTGACGGGAGCTTGCCGAGGTAAGGGCTCCACTTTATTTCTGTCTTTTAAAACGGTTTGACATGCTTGGAATTCGCTGCGACGCAATTGTTTGTGTGTTGACATGTTTGTGTTATGTATGCTCGTTGATGGGAACGTGTTTACATTACTTGTGCAATTTACATATGATTTGGAAAATATATGTATGAATTGCTATGATTTAGTTACATATGCTTGAGAGGTATGTATGTGTGGCATTAGCATATATAGGGGATTGTATGCTCATGCATTCATTGTGCGTAGTTGCGTGAGTGGACTACGGGGTGTTGGTTGCGTGAGTGGACCCACCCAAAATCCTACGGGATCTTATTGAGTACGATAAGTGGTTGCGTGAGTGGACCACGGGGTGTGATTGCGTGAGTGGATCCACCTTAACCCTTTGCGGTTTTATTGGTTATGATTAGTAATTCCGGAATTCATTTGCATGTGGTAGCTCTGGCAGTACCACACCCATTGTAGAAGTCTGCATTAGGCTTGTTGTGCATTATATATATAAGCCCGTTGGAGGGAATTGTTGAATGTTTTAAGAGCTTTCTCTTGTGTTTTGTGGAAATTTTGTTACGTGTACAATCTTTCGCACCGGTTATATATATATATATCTACTTTTATTTTGTGGTGACCCTTTTTTTCATTTGCGGGCTCATCCCACCCCAGATGACGATGTAGGTCGAGAGGATGGTGTTGGCAGCTCTAGGCCTTAGTGAGCTCGTGTTGGAGCTGGAGTGGTAGTTTTAGTTAGACTATGCGCCGGTGTGTTTGTGCACTGTGCTTTTTGATTAGCATAGGACATTCTAACTTCTTTTGGTTAGTTAGTGCTTGTAAGCACATAGACTTATGGATTGTAATTATTCAGGTTTACACTTAGCATTTTCGAATACAATATATATATGGTGTGATATATATATGGTTCGTTTGTAATATTTAATGTCGGCTCAATTAAAAATGTCTTGCGCACTCTGAGTGTTTGTTAAAAAAAAAAAAAATAATGCCCTTTTTGCGTTATGAAAACGGGGTGTTACATGCAGCTGCCAAGTTGAGCTAAAAAATGTGTCATGCGTAAATTGAAGTAGCACATGGAATATGAACCAGCACCTGCCATTCAAAAAAGACAGATTAGTAATGACTAGAAGGAAGGGTATTTTAGGAAAAACAGAAATAGAAAGGAATATTTTGCTTACATTTTGGGACAAAAAAAATAGAGGTTTTTTGCTTAGATTAAGGGACGGAGGGAGTATATAAAAGCAGGGCCGACCCTGAGCAAGGGCAACACGACCATTCGCCTAGGCCTCAAAATTGGGGATGTTGTGTATTTCGAAAATATTTGTTAGGTATATTTATGTAGGGTTAATAGGTCGTTACCCCCTGCTAAGTGGATGTGTTTTGCATTACTCCATACTAAAAATTCCTTTAAGATTCTCCCTTGCAAAGTAAATTGTTTTGGTTTCCCCCTTTGGGTGGAAAGAATTTGCACTTTTTAAATCGGTTGAACAGAATAATCGATTTAAAAAACAACCCTTTTTAAATCGGTGGAACAAAATAACCGATTTATAAAGTGCACCCAAAGGGGATCCAAAAAAATGTACTTTGCAAGGGAAATCTTAAAGAAATTTTTAGTGTGGGATAATGCAAAACACGCACACTTAGTAGGTGGGTAACGATCTATTAACCCATTTATGTATATATTAGTTAATTGTAAAATATGATTCAATTTAGCTTATAGCCCAGTGTTTTTGTCAATTGTAAAATAATTATTTTGTTCCTATAAATATCTTAAAAAAAAATTTCAACAAGATTTTCAATTGTTTTCCATCAGAATTTTTTGTCATACTTTTATTTAAACTCATGTGTATTATTTGATTTTTTTAAAATTTATTTTCTTATTTATAATATTATAAAATTTATTACATAATTTTTATTTAAAAAACAAATGAATTAAATATAAATTTTTAAATTTAAAAATCCGTTAGTCTGAAACAATAAAAAACTGCGTCAAAAAAGAAAAAAATAAAAAACTTGTAACTATTGTGTATACTTAGCACCTTATATATAACTGAAAACCCTAAACCCTAAACTCATTTCCAATCTCATCATTCTCTTCACTCGCAACTATGGCGAACCAGATCTTCTCTCGCGTCATTCCCAAAACCCTAACCCTAACTTCCCTCTTCTCTCGCTCTCTCTCAACCACCACCACCACCATCCCCTCCTCCGCCGTCACTTTCCTTCGCCGTCTCCGTCCTCTCTCCGCTCTTTCCTTCACCTCCCGCCGTATCCTCCTCCCTAATTCCTTCCGTGCTCTTTCCACTCGCGCCACCACTTCCTCTCTCAACGACCCTAACCCTAACTGGTCTAATCGTCCACCTAAAGAAACCATCTTGCTCGATGGATGCGATTTTGAACACTGGCTTGTTGTTATGGAGAAGCCTGAAGGTGATCCTACAAGAGATGAGATTATTGATGGTTACATCAAAACACTCGCGCAAGTTATCGGAAGGTGATTATCGTAATTATAATTTTTGTCAATTTTCATTCACTTTTATATATCATTCCGAAATTATTAATTTTTCTTGTGTGTTTTTATTCAATTTGATGTAGCTTTTGGTTTATAGTGTTAATTCCAATATAATTCAGTTTAGGTTTGTTAGAGTACTTTATCAAAAATTAATTTTTTAAAATATTATTTTTGGGGGTTTTCTACTTCTTTTGTTAGGGTTTATGAAAAATTGATTTTAGAAAATGGGACCAGTGATATCTTTGATAGCTTGTGTTTTGTTGTATAAAAGTACCATTTTTGAAAAATCAAATACTGTTTTGTTAGAATGAATGATGGTTTTGAAAATTATCTTGTTGCAGATTATGTAATAATGTTATATTGTTAGTTCCAATAGAATTGAGCGCAGGTTTGTCATAGTATTATTTCAAAAATCACTTTTTTTTCTTTCAAAATAATCATTTTTGGTTTTTTCTGCTCCCCTTGCAGATTATAAAAAAGTGATTTTGGGCTTTTTGGCAAACCGGCCTAGTAATATCTTTGATTACTTGTGTTTTTTTGTATAGAAAAATCATTTTTGAAAATGTTATGGGAGAACGGATGTGAGAATGAACGGATGGTTTTGAAAAAATAATAATATTGGAGAACGGATGGTTTTGAAAAAATAATAATATTGGAGAACGGATGTGTGTGAAGGATGTGTTTGAATTGGTTATTTGTGTTACGGTCAGATCATTTAGTGTGTGGTTGGTTTGTATTTGTTTGTTAATAGTGAGGAAGAGGCGAGGATGAAGATATATTCTGTTTCAACTAGACACTACTTTGCATTTGGAGCTCTTGTGTCTGAAGAGCTTTCTTTCAAGCTTAAAGGTATCCTACATGGTTCCAACTTCCAAAATTCCCAAATTCCTTTTTATTGACTTTTCATTTTTATACTATTAACGGCTTAAATATTGTTTTTCAAATTGCAGAGTTGCCCAAAGTTCGGTGGGTTCTTCCTGATTCGTATTTGAATGTGAAGGAGAAGGATTATGGAGGTAAATTATGTTGTCCTGTCTCATGGCTTCTAATTATATTTATTCAATCTAAGGTGTATGAATATATTCAACTGTGTGTCTGTATGAGTATAGGGAATAGCCCACGCATAAGATCCTAGACTTTGCTGTGGGCATTCTAGAGGCATTACCTTATAAGAAATCATAATTGTTCACTCAATTAATAAGTGTTCAACCTATTAAAGTGTTACAATTTACAAAGGACATGAATGCTTTTTTTGACCTTTGTGTAGATTTAAGGGTTGAAGTCGAAGTTCACCAGAAACTATTCATTCTAATTTCTACCAATTGTCGTCTGTTATTAACCTTTAGCTTGCTTATTAATCTATTGATTTCCATTGTTGTGATTAACTTGAGTCATATATCTTTGTTATGGTATGTTATTATAGGTGATACAATAAGCATCATGTAAACCCTTTCTGTAGCATATCTTATTTCTTTAAGACCCAAAGTATGATTTAAGGGTTGAAGTCGAAGTTCACCAGAAACTATTCATTCTAATTTCTACCAATTGTCGTCTGTTATTAACCTTTAGCTTGCTTATTAATCTATTGATTTCCATTGTTGTGATTAACTTGAGTCATATATCTTTGTTATGGTATGTTATTATAGGTGATACAATAAGCATCATGTAAACCCTTTCTGTAGCATATCTTATTTCTTTAAGTAGAAGACCCAAAGTATGATTGTTGGTGGACTGATTTGTTTCCTTTTCACCAGGTGAGCCCTTTATTAATGGGGAAGCAGTTCCTTATGATTCCAAGTATCATGAAGAATGGGTTAGGAACAATGCCCGTGCAAATGAAAGGAACAGGCGCAATGACCGACCTCGTAATGCTGACAGGTCAAGAAACTTCGATAGGAGAAGGGAAAATGTGGTGAACAGAGATATGCAGACTAGGCCTCCTCCTCCTAATGCACAGAATTCTGGGGGTGGATTCCCTCCCAACAATGCTGGTGGATACCCTCCTAACAATGGTGGATATGCTCCTGCCCCTTCTAGCAACCAAGCTGGATACGGTCCACCAAATCCAAGCGGGTACGGTCCTCCAAATTCAGGCGGGTATCCTCCTAACAACACTGGTGGTTACCCTCCCAATCCTAACATGAACAGAGCCCCTCCTCCAAACATGGGTGGTGGCCCTCCTAACAGTGGATACGGCCCTCCGAACAGTGGATATGGCCCTCCTAACAGTGGATATGGCCCTGCCGGTGGCGTGCAACAAAATCAGAATATGGGAGGGTTGCCTCCAAATGCTGGAGGATGGGGAAATAATCAGTAGACTCTCACCAAATAAATCTTATGATGTCTTGGACGTAATTCATTATTGTTTACATCAGCCACAAGAATCTCACTCATGTGTTCCAGACAGCTGCTCCTCTCATACCTTCTCGGAGAATGGCTAGCACGCCAAACTGTGAGCTAGTTATAAGCTAAGAAGCCAAAATAGTTTATGTAAATAAGTAATGAATGGTCCTTGACATTTTGTACAAGCGACTGACTTGATCCTTTTTTCTATTTGCTATTATTTAAGTGTGGTACTTAGAAAGTGTTTTTCTAGTTCAAATTCTTTAAGAAAATAAAATAAAGAACATAAGAATGTATGCAGAGTAAAGAAGCATTTTCTGGACAGCATTTTTTACCAGTATTGGTTTTTCATACAATGAGAACTTTACAACAAGTTTCATTGTTCACTTCAATCAGCTTCACTTTCACTTATTATCTAGTAGTAACAACCATCGGCGAAGCTAGCCATATTTTCATGAGGTGGCCAAATATAAAAACAATTCAAAAGTAATAGTAAAATAACCTAATAAGCAAAAAGATTAACATTAACTTTTGGAAGATAGGGTTTGTTGATAACCCAATCGCTCGTTACTTTATTTTTCCAATCGCTTATTCGCTATCTTCAAAAAAGAAATGAGCGATTGGAAGATAGGGTTTGTTGATAACTTAATCGCTCATTTCTTTATTCTTTCAATCGCTTATTCGTTATATTCAAATCGTTTTTCACTTTTTCAGCAAACCCTAATTTTTCGTTCCCCCAAAATTGATTTATGTTTTAATTTCATTTTTTGATTTTTTAATCTTGAAGTGGTATTATTATTATATGTTAATTTATTTTTTTAATTTTTTAAAAATCCACGTGTCGTCACCGTTAGCCATGTGTTAAAAAATAAAGACGTTAAAAAAAATTGATGGAAGGGACCAATTAATGGTAACGGGGACTAACGCGAAACTTTTAAAACATAAGAGACCAAATTAAGAATTAAGTCTTTTTTTAAAATCCACGTGGCGTCACCGTTAGTCACGTGTCAAAAAATAACGGCGTTAAAAAAAATTGGCGGAATGGACAAATTAATGGTAACGTTCAAAACATAAGGGACTAACATGAATCTTTTAAAACAAAAAGGGACCAAATTGAGAGCTAAAATAAACATAAGAGACCAAATTGAGAGCTAAAATAAACATAAGAGACCAAATTATGAATTAAGTCATAATAATAATATAATAAAAATGTCTAGAAGTCCTAGCTCAACTGGCAAATGTCGAAATTGCTAGGTCGGACATCATGACCCGAATTCGAACCCGGGACGTCACAGTTGTGTGTGAGTTTAATTTTAGTGGATTACCACTTCATCTAAGATAAAAATAAAATATAATAAAAATGGGTTATGAGCCTATATCTATTTGGACTAATAATAGACTAATATATTTGTTGTTCTTGTTAAACAAATAAATTTATTTAGGGTGGCCAAACATATATAATTAGGGATAGCTAAATATAAATTTATCCCTACTAAATAATTTTTTTATTTTTTTTGGGGGTAGCAAGGGCTACCCCATTCACATACTAACCTTCGCCCCTGGTAACAACACTTCCAACATATATCCTTTACATAATATAATTCACACTTCTAAATATGAACAAGCATATCTATAAAAACTCCAAAATCAATTGTGGGAAATTAATGATTCCACAGATGCATCCCAATCGATAAATTAATCCCTTTGAAAACCACTAGTGGTGTATCAGTGTATGACACAATGACACAGCTCCAATCCCTTTGAAAATTCGAACATATATTATGATAAGTTAAAAATAAATTATAATTTACTATGTGCCTGAAAAATCATGAAAGATGAGAATTTTATGCACTTATTTTTTTTTTATTTTAAAAATAGTTATTTGTTTATCTAAAAAGGACAAAATTATCATTTTTAGTTTAATTAAATGATTAAATAAGAAGAAAAAATTACTACACTAATATTTAATAGTTATTACTGAAGTTAAAAATTTGCACCCCTGATCCAGGGTCCTGGATCCGTCACTGTTCTCAATGCTCAAGTTCAACAACAAGAGACTTCTCAAACTATAAAGTTTATAAAAGATGATTATCAGACACTTGATATACTATCAAAGGTGTTTTCAAAATACAACTCAAATTACAAGACTCAACTTTCTAATTCTAAGACTTCAAGAATAAAGAACATAAATAATGATAGATTTTTCTTAAGTGTCAGAGCTTTAGAGTCTTGCGTAATAGAACAGTGGTCCTTTCTTCCAATGAGGTCTTCTATTTATAGAAAATCATTTGATGATGGCCGTTGCAGAGAGATAAGGTGCCAGCTGTGGATTGTACTATTTTGTGAGCTGGTGAATTGCCTTCTAAAGAAAGAAAATCAATTCCACTACCTCACGCGTTTGAATATTACTCAACCATTTTGAGTAATAATAGTACAATAGTACAATTCTTCCATACGCTCCATTTATGGATAAAGTTAACATTGTAATCCACGAATATTCCTTTACTGAACATGACAGAGTCCTTTGTATGATTATTCTTCAATCATAAGATCTTATCTATCAGGTTCTGGAAGATGTACATTCCTTTTGCTTCAGTTTCTTCAACTTCTGATTCAGAGCCTGCCTTTGTATGCTTCAGAACTTGAAGCTTTAGCTTCTGATGGACTTCTGATGACTTTCAGAGCTTCTTAGGTTGGCTTCTATGCTTTTGTTCATATTGTTCTTGTTTGAATTTTAACTTATAATTCTGCACACTAGAACAATCATTAGTAACACCAATTGTAATTTTAATACTTTTTTATCATCAAAGTTCATTTTCACTAGGAAAGTATTGTCAGACCCACTTTGTTCCAAGAAATTATTGTTCTTTACCCCTTTACATTGCAAACAAGCAAAAAGAAAATGTGACGTTGATGACAGGAATTTCTATGGTATTTTTAGTATTATTATTAGTAGTAAAATGACCAAGACAGGCCCAAATACGAAGGAAAACCTACAAAAGCAAGAAAAAGCATCAAGACAAGGTCCAAGATGCCAAAAGACAAGAAAAAGCCCAAAAAGTGAAGAAATTGAGCATTCCATCGCAGCACGATGACTTCCATCGTGCCACGATGAAAGCTGCTTGTTGGCCAAGAAAACAGAAGAATAAAATCTGTTCATCGCAGCATGATGTGTGCCATCGCAGCATGATGACTTGACTTGGCGCCCAAGCTGATGAAATGCACAGGATCAGTTATAAAATTGAACTGAATCTTCACATCGTACTGCGATGGAGCTATCGCAGCACGATGCCTTGCTGAGGCCCATTACGAAAACTATAAATAGAGCCTCCATTTCATTGTTTAATTCATTCAAAAATAGTAGAACACTCTCTACTATAAGGAGAGGTTCAAAGGAGCTCTATTGGGCATAGTTTTCTCCCCTTACGGGAAAACTAACTCAGCAAGGTATGTTTTCTTTAGGCTTTTATGTTTAGGTTATAATTTCTTTATTGTAATTTAAATATGTAGTCTTTTGTAATAGATGCCTTAGGTTGTGGTGGAGAAGATGAACTCCCCTATGAATATTTGGAGTCTGTGATTGAGTCCCAAGTTATAATAAATCGTTATTCAGTATTATGTTTGTTATTTATTTTCTTGCACTTAAACGACGTATCTCGTAATCTGGCCGGGTATGCGGGAACGCTGATAGAATTGATGTTGGATATTAACCTGATGTGGTCCGGAACTAGTAGTAAATAACGCTAGGTGTATAGAGACGATAACGTCCTGAACTAGTCGCGAACTGAGCGGTTAGAGGAGGAATCATGCACTAGGTGTGATCTGAGCACTTAGAAGATGAACAGCCCGATACTAGGATCTAGAGGCATTGGATGGGTGAAGGTAATAATGCATGTGTAATAAACAACTCACTTAGTAATTAGGGTATGTGACACTCGAGATTAGGCTCTCGTAGGTACCTTAGTCATTAACGTAGGGAAACTTTAATGTACATAGTGTAATAGTAAAGTGTTACTACAATGAAGGAAAAGTCACCGCCGAACAATAATCTGAATAACTATGTTATACACCGTTCATGCCAAATATGAAGAAGGGAGGGAGTCCAACCACCATACCTATCCTCTATGTTTCTGAATCTATTATTTATTTATTTATGCAAGCATTACGCTTCTCTTTATAAAACCTTTTTCCAAAACCCAAAGCGAATGCAAACTATACAAACTTAAATAACGCTAGTGAAGCTTCGGCACGATCCCTGTGGATACGAACTCATTCTAGACACCTAAAGTGTGAATTATTACTCGATGACAGACTGGTGCACTTGCCAGACCGTAGTCAGACGTCCGACAATTTAATCTTTATATTAACTTCTACTAATTTGTAAGTATGTGATATATGTGTCAAAAGAAAGTATGTGATATAATTCATGTATTACTTTTTCTGTTACATTGGTAAAGAGAAAAAAAAAGCGAAAAAAGAAACTACGCTTTAGGGTGAAACATCCTCAATGCATCAGTAAGGAGAATGTTCTTCAAATCTTTAGGGGCTTCTAAATAATAAGTTTTTTTTTTTATTGTTTCGTTTTTTGGCAAGAAAAATTGCACTAATTTTTTTTTTATAAGAGAGTGACTTCCCAATTCATCTTTATCATATCTTGGATATTTGCATTAACAATTGTGTAACAATAAAATGGTAGAAGAATCAACCAGACTTTCTCTCTCTAAGCTAAACACCCTCTGCCTTCTTTCTAAACACTCTCAGCCGCCCTCTCCCTTCATCCAAACCCCTTTCTTCAAGGTGTAGATCCATGGTTGGTGGTGGTGTGATGAGTGGTGTTTGGCCCTCCACACCACCTTACCTCTTATTCTCCGGCGACACATCGTCTGTTCATGGTGAGGTGTTGGCGGCGAACCTAGAGTGGTGTTGCTTTGTTCGCGGGTGGCTCTTCCTTCCTTTCCGACGTGGTGGCTTTGTTCGTGGGTGCTTGCTTCATGTTGCTGGATCTACTTCTTGGAGATTTTTTTAAGTTTCTTTGGGGTTGTTCTTTGTTGTTTCATGTTACTAATGGTTGTGTGGTTCTTTGTTTTCTTTCTTTGCCGGATCTGTTTTCTTTTCATGTTGCCAATGGTTGTGTGGTTTTATTGTTTCTTTCTTTGTGTGGATCAGTTTCCATGCTTCTTAGGGGGGGGGGGGGGGGGGGTTGTTTTTTATTTTAGTTTTAATGTTGCTGGTTGTGGTCGCACCAGTGGTGGTTATTGGTGTTGAGAGGTGGTGGTGAGATTTCATGGTATGGTGGTTGGAGTGGTTGAGATGGTGGTGAGGTGCAGAGATGCTATTGTAGTGGTGTTTGGATCTGGTTGAGATGGTGGTCATGGGATCTGGGTGATAGAGGTGATGTGGTGGTGGTTGATGCCGATGTGAATGGTTTTCTTTGATACTTGAGAAAATATTTCATGTTGGACCAAGAATAAACATATGGTTTATTCATTAAGTTTTATTGTTACCACATTAAGTGTATACTTGAGAAATTAAATATGTTGTAATACATAGGTGATAATACTCGCGTTTAAGAGGAACTATCGCTATGATTCACATGTTTGTTTCTTAAGGAAGGTACTTGATGACTCATTTAAGCCAATAATTAGACCCTATGGACCAAGTGGGAGAATTTAATAATTTATTGGTTTTATTTGTAAATTATTGTTAATAAAACCTCACCTTTAGTGGTCCATAGGTTATGGAGGTTTTGGTTGTGAAGAGTCACAAGATTAATGATCATTATATTGGGTGGTAATGGCTTCTTAATTCTTGATGGTAGAATTAAGCCTATAAATAATATTTGGTCCCTAAGCTTGCTCTCATCTTCATCATTCAGAAAATATACACCATTTATAGTATTGAGAGTAAAAGCTTAGAAGACTCAAAGAGTTGTGATTCATAACACTATAACAATGGCTGGAGGTAATTTTAATTTCTATTTTCCGCATTTAGTCTATTGATCTTGTTGTTCATTTGTTATCAGGAACTCATGATCAATGAATTAAGTCTTACATTTGGTATCAGAGCATTGCTGCCCCTGCCTTGTTTGTTCTTCGTTTTTCCATTTTCGGTAATTTTGAGGATTTCATTTTGATTTAAGTTTAAGGTACTATTATTGCAAAATAGCAGAAGAAATCTTCATTTCATTGGGTTTCTAAGCTTTCTGTTATTTGAATCGTTCAAATAGTGCCAGAATATCATACATGTTTTGAGATTTTAAGTTTTGGAAATTTAGTTTTGGATCCTTTCAGTCAAGATTAAAATCAAAATTGTCTTGGAAATCTTTTGTATAATGATTATGGGTTAACAATTGACATTTTCCATGTTTTAATATACCTGAAATTGTCGGGTTTCAATTCAGATTTGTGGGTTTTCAACCGGGTCGTTCTGACCCGTCTGGAGGTTGAAGATGATAAGAATTTATTGCAATCATTATTGTTATTATAAATATTAAGTAACGCATAATCTTTTAGAATTGTGTCACACGTTGTAGCGGTCAGTGTGTCTATCTTTTACAAAGACGTTGCAGGTTCGAATCTGGCTGTGCATTTTTTGTGAAATTTGATTCTTTTTATGAACAGAAAAATAAAAGAAAATTGGAATATGCAATTAGGGACTCGAACGCTTTATAACATATATATTCCCTGCTTTGCAAATTTTAAAGAAAAATAATATACAGAATTGAGATTCAGGGACTCGAACACAGGTCCTTTTATGTAAAAGGATTGGCATGTTAACCATCAGGACAGGTAATGTAACAACCCGTTTTTCAAAGGCCTGAAAAGGCAATATTTTTTTTTCTTCTTTTTATACACATCAGAGTTACGCATAAAAGATTTTAAATGAGCCGGCATTCAAATATACAAAAGAACTCATTACCATAAGGTGCTTCGACAAGCAAAGTGTATTACTGAATAATTACAATCCAAGTCTAAGTATTCCAATACTTACAACAAAACAAGTTAGAATCCTATGCTAACCCAAAAGCACGGTGTACAAAACACACCGGCGCATAGTCTAACTAAGCTAAAGCTCCAACCTCTCACTGGGGCCTGGAACAGCCACCGTCGTCACCACGACCTAACCCATCATCTGGGTGGGATGAGCCCGCAAATGAAAGAAAGGGTCACCACAAAATAAAAGTATGTATATATATAACCGGTGCGAAAGATTGTACACATAACAATAATTCCACAAACACAAGAGAAAGCTCTTAACCACCAAAGCAATTCCCACCAACGGGTTTATATATATAATGCACACCAAGCCTAATGCAGACTTCTACAATGCGTGGTACTAACCCTAGCTACCACAATGCATGAGTTCCAGAACTGTAGGTCCAACCCCTACTAAAACACCAACGAAATCACAAGGTTAAGGTGGATCCACTCCCGCAATCACACCCCATGGTCCACTCCCGCAACCATGTATCGAACTCAACAAAATCACAAAGGATTAAGGTGGATCCACTCCCGCAATCACACCCCATGGTCCACTCCCGCAACCATGTATTGAACTCAATAAAACCCTATAAGAATCAGGTGGGTCCACTCCCGCAACCACACCTCGTAGTCCACTCCCGCCACTACGCACTAACAATGCATGAGCATACGATTCCCCATGTATACTAATGCAACAAATACATACCTCCCTAGCATATGTAAACCATCCCAACAACATACATACATATCCAATCATATGTAACAAACCACAACAAACATACATACATTTCCAATCATATGTATTCACCCACATGTTCATACATACATCTCCAATCATATGTAAGACAACGCACGTATTGTAAACACTTTCTCATCACGAGAATACATAACACATACATGCCAAACACACAAACACGCATAACAGAAAAACCAAGCATGTCGTAACCGTTTTAAAAGACGGAAATAAAGTGGAGCCCTTACCTCGGCAAGCTTCCACAATTAAAACTCGCTCAACTCCACAATTCTACAATTCGCGCTTCCTAAAATATAAGCAGCGTACAATCAATAAAATACTCCCAACGTATCCTATCGAAACGAAACTTGTTCTCTAAAATCTAGAGGGGTTTAAGGTACTTTCTAACACTCTCAGATAGTGATTACGAGTTCTCCCCATAGTGATTAAAAATTCACGAAGTTAAATGCACTATTTCTCGCTACACGAAAATAACTTCGTTTCAAAACAAACTATGAAACACTTTTATTTCTAACACCAAAGTAATCAACTTCACACACTAAAACCATTTGAAATCAACACAATAACTTTCAACCTTTTTCACAAAAATAAAAGTTTACTTGCCTCACAAGTCACAAGTTTTTCTTCCAAACTAAAATCACCATAACTCATTCAATTCTAATCCGATCGAGACGTGCCATACGCCGAAATCTTCGTCTCGAAAAGACGAATCAAATAGTTAAGTTTCCAGGTCACAAAACAATTTTAAAAGGACTTAAATACCCTTTTCAATTTCGGCCAGAATTGAAATCACACCTAAAACATAGTTTTCAAAAATCAAACATAGTTAAAATACTTAAACCATTACTAACTTCTCAAAAACAACTCAAAAGTGATCAAGCTCTTACACCAAAACCATTTCAAACCAAAGCATAAAACTTTTCAAAACTTTGCAAATTTTCACTTGTTCAATTAAATCACAACTTACTAGTTTTCTCTCCAAACAAAACCACTCTAATTAACCCTTCACAAACATGATCATTGCCTCCCAATTAGGACTTAAAATTTTGCAACCCCTTGATCATACACACACAAAGGCCACGGCCAAAACAACAACAACATAGCTAGTTCCAATTTTCTTTCATTTCAAAAGCATAGCATCAACCAATTAGTTCCCAAAATCATTAATTTGAACAACCAAAACATTTCCAACACACAATTCAAAAGTCATAAGAGTTTTTCTAAAATTTTATGAACACAAAAATATATTTTTTCTTGTCTTTGAAAACTAAACCATTTATCACATATCCATTTCTCTAAAAAGTCTTAAAACAACATCATTAAACACAAACACCAAACAATAATACATGTTCTTGATCAATTTAAAACTTCTCATAAAACCCTAACCAAAATTTTTAGTAAGAACTCAAATCAACCATGGAAATCATCTCTTACTTCACTTCCATACACTAATCAACTCTCATGAACACTCCTAAGAACCAACAACTTAATTAAAAGCAAATTTTATGAATTTCTCCTCAAGAACACAAAGTCTAAAATTCTTAAAATCTACGAGTTCATGGCATAACTTAGTAAGGAGAGGTTAGTTACCTTAAAGAGATGATGTTCTTAGCAAACCAATGATCCTAGCAAGTGCAATCCAAGCTTTTGGTGAAGGATTGAAATTTTTATGATGAAGGGAAAGATGGAATGGAGTTCACGGCTAAGAGAGAAGAAGAAGAGTCCATTTTGTGATATTTTCCAAGTCCACTACTTCTAAAAGTCTTCCTAGTTTATGGCCATTGGATCAAATAGGATAAAGCTTCAAGACAAAATCCTAGCCCATGGATCAATCCGAGTCTATCCTCCCAAGATATTTCTCACAACCTCTTACAACGAAACGCACGCTCAGTTCTCGCGCATCGCGACGAACGAAACTCGCAAAAACAGAAAACCTACAGAAAGAACGTCTATCGTTTTTCCATTCCAAAACTTATCGCCGAATCTTTTACCGCGACTGTAATTTTCTTCCATACCTCAGAAAATTATTCTCAGAACATAACCTCACTCCCGCAGATATATAAAACTCCCATCCGAAACCTCACTTAAAACAGACGCAGTAAGGTTTTACGCCAGCGGGTAAAATCCTACTCGTTTTTCCAAAAACAAGAATAATCCAAATCTCGTTATTCTGAATCCACATCAACCTTCTTATTCACAAAAGAGGATTACAAGACAAAAGTCTGTGCCTTTACAGCGCACGAGCACAAAACAGGCTCAATTACAGCAAAATCCTATAATCGCGACAATACTCATGAAAACGCTTCACCAAAAACCCTAAAAACTTAGCCGACACTAAAGTTCCTTAGGAAAACTGTACAGTGAAATCTTGGGTCTTACAGGTAACAAATTCAATTTAATATTGCCTTATAATAATTCTATATTATGAATATTCTGGTTTCTGATTATTTAAGTAATTGTGCTTTACTATTTGGAATAAGTTTATGCATGAATTAAATCAGATACATTATATTCTATTTTAGTTGTACAATTGCACATAAAATTTTATTATGTTTAGTTATGCAATTGTATATGAGAATTTTTATATGAGAATTTTATTATGTTGTTATATGTATTCTCTCATATAATTTAGTTATTATGTCTAGTGACCTTTATAATTTTAATTAGTTTTTGATTAGCCGCAACACCTTTAATTAATTAAAATTATTTCTAAAGTTTTTAAGGTCACATAAGAAATTAGACATAATATTGTGATTAACTATACGTTATATAATGAATTTTATCCCACAGAAATTTTTATTATATTTGTATGGTTAATTAGGATAAAATGTCAAATTATTTTCATAATTTGCCCACAGGGATTATGATTTGGTATGTAATTTGATAGTTTTATCATAAAGTAAAATTTTGGATGGAAAATCAAATTATTTTGCACATATAAAGTGAGATTGTGTGTATAATTTGATTTTTGTAAAGTTTGAATAAATCTTATTACATCAAAATTTAGCCCGCAGGTAGTTTTTATGTTATAAGATTTATTTTTGGGTATATTTACATTGGTAATACATACATTAAAGATAATATATATATATATGCCTCGAGATTTTGACATGAGCCTTTTGAATTTTTCAGCTTCTCAATCTGTTGTTTATTCTGATATCAAACATAATGTTCCTAAGCTCGAAGGTAATTCATTTTCTTTTGTTAGTTATGAATCTAATATGGCTGATGTTAATATAAACACCTGGTGGATTGATTCTGGATCAACAATCCATATAGCAAATTCCTTGCATGGTATACAAGACTTAAGAAGGCCAGTAGGAAGTGAGCGAACTGTCCTATCTGGAAGCAGGATGGGCTCACATGTGGAGGCTATTGGAACTTGCATTTTAATTTTGGACAATGGTTTTGTTTTGAAATTAGAAAGGACCTTTTATGTACCAAGTTTCTCACGAAACTTGATTTCAATTTCTAGACTTGTACCATTTGGATATTCCCTTCATTTTAAAGACACGTCATTTGAATTATTTTATAATTCGAAATGTGTTGGGAATGGTATATTGTCTGATGGTCTTTATCGTATTAATTTACAAAACGAATCCATTTACAGTTCAATGCATGTTCAAACTGGCATTAAGCGGTGTAATATTAACGAAAATTCTTCTATGTTATGGCATCGGAGATTAGGACATATCTCCATTGAGAGAATTAAAAGGTTAGTAAAAGATGGGGTACTTAATACTCTAGATTTTGCTGACTTTGAAACTTGTGTTGACTGCATTAAGGGAAAGCAGACCAACATTTCTAAGAAGGGTGCCAATAGAAGTTCAAGCATATTAGAAATAATTCATACAGATATATGTTGTCCAGATATGGATGCACATGGTCATAAATATTTTATCACTTTCATAGATGATTACTCACGATATATGAATATTTATTTGCTTCATAATAAGAGTGATGCATTGGGTGCCTTCAAAGCCTTTAAGGTTGAAGTTGAGAACCAATGTGGAAAGCAAATAAAAATTGTGAGATCTGATCGGGGTGGTGAATACTATGGTAGATACATTGAAAATGGACAAGCACCTGGTCCATTTGCTAGGTTTCTTCAAGAACATGGGATTGTTGCCCAATATACCATGCCTGGTTCTCCGAGCCAAAATGGTGTTGCAGAAAGAAGAAACCGGACTTTATTGGATATGGTGCGGAGTATTCTTAGCAACTCCAATCTTCCTAAATCCTTGTGGAATGAAGCACTAAAGACGACAGTGTATATTCTTAACCAGATTCCATCTAAGGCAGTCCCAAAGACACCTTTTGAATTATTTAAGGGTTGGAAACCGAGTTTGAGACATATGCGCGTTTGGGGATGTCCGTCTGAGGTGAGGATTTATAACCCACAAGAGAAGAAACTGGACCCGAGGACCATTAGTGGGTATTTCATTGGATATGCCGAAAGGTCCAAAGGTTATAGATTTTATTGTCCATCTCACACAACTAGGATTGTGGAGTCAAGAAATGCAAAGTTTCTTGAAGATCACTTGATTAGTGGGAGTGATCAAATCAGGAACATAGTTTCTGTGCATGATCATATAGAGTCCCAACCTTCGGTTTCAGGTGATAGATTGGTTGCTGTTCACAATGTCCCTCGAGTTCAAATGGATGTTGATCAACCACCAATCATTGAGATACCACAAAATGATGATAATCCAGTAGATCAAATTGATCATCAAATGCCTGGAAATGATGAACAATTAGTTGAACAACATGATCCACAAGAAAATGTTGATTCAACATTAAGAAGGTCTACTAGGACAAGAAAACCAGCTATTCCTAGTGATTACATTGTGTATCTACAAGAATCTGACTATAGCATTGGAGTTGAGAATGATCCTGAAAACTTTGCACAAGCCATGAGTTGCAAAGAGTCAAATTTGTGGTACGATGCCATGATTGATGAAATGAATTCCATGAAAAACAACGGTGTTTATGATCTTGTAGAGTTACCTAATGGGGTGAAGCCCATTGGTTGTAAATGGGTATTTAAAACCAAAAAGGATTCATTAGGTAACATTGAGAGATACAAGGCTAGACTCGTTGCTAAGGGATTCACTCAGAAGGAGGGAATTGATTACACGGAGACCTTTTCTCCTATATCAAAGAAGGACTCTCTCCGTGTCATCTTGGCACTCGTTGCACATTTTGACCTTGAGTTGCACCAAATTGATGTGAAAACAGCCTTTCTTAATGGTGATTTAGAGGAGGTGGTTTATATGAAACAACCTGAAGGTTTTCTCCTCTAATGATGGTGAGAACTTGGTTTGCAAGCTTAAGAAATCCATATATGGTTTGAAACAAGCATCCCGTCAATGGTATCTTAAGTTCCATGGGATAATTTCTTCATTTGGATTTGTTGAAAACCCCATGGATCAATGCATATACCAGAAGGTTAGTGGGAGTAAAATTTGCTTTCTTATTTTATATGTCGATGATATTCTACTTGCTACCAATGATTAAGGTTTTTTTACTTGAGGTGAAACAATTTCTCTCTAAAATTTTTGATATGAAGGATATGGGTGAATCTTCTTATGTCATTGGCATCAAGATCCATAGAGATAGAACTCGAAGAGTTCTATGTCTATCTCAAGAAACCTATATCAATAAAGTTTTAGAGAGATTTCGGATGAAAGATTGTTCACCGAGTATTGCTCCCATTGTGAAAGGTGATAAGTTTAATTTGAGCCAATGTCCTAAGAATGATTTTGAGCGGGAACAAATGAAGAACATTCCTTATGCTTCAGTTGTTGGAAGTCTTATGTATGCTCAAGTATGCACAAGACCCGACATTGCATTTGCAGTTGGAATCTTAGGAAGATATCAGAGTAATCCAGGGATGGACCACTGGAAAGCTGCAAAGAAGGTGTTGAGGTACCTTCAAGGAACTAAAGATTATATGCTCATGTATAGGCAGACAGACAATCTAGATGTGACCGGCTATTCAGATTCTGACTTTGCTGGTTGTGTTGATTCTCGCAAATCAACATCAGGATACATCTTTATGTTGGCCGGAGGAGCTATTTCATGGAGAAGTACTAAACAAACTTTGGTTGCTACTTCTACCATGGAAGCTGAGTTTGTCTCCTGTTTTGAGGCAACTTCTCATGGTGTATGGCTTAAGAGTTTTATTTCTGGGCTTAGAATCATGGATTCTATATCTAGGCCTTTGAAAGTTTTTTGCGATAATTCAGCTGCTGTCTTTATGGCAAAGAATAACAAAAGTGGAAGTCGAAGTAAACACATCGACATTAAGTACTTATCCATTAGAGAAAGAGTTAAAGATAAAGTGGTGCTCATTGAGCACATTAGCACTGAATTGATGATCGCCGATCCTTTGACTAAGGGCATGCCACCACTAAAATTCAAGGATCATGTAGAAAATATGGGACTTGGTTCCTCTTTATGATTGTATACATTCAACTTATCAATAAAACTCTTATATATTATGGTATTTTCTCATATTCATGCGCGCACTTCAGTTTTTGAGAAAATATTTCATGTTGGACCAAGAATAAACATATGGTTTATTCATTAAGTTTTATTGTTACCACATTAAGTGTATACTTGAGAAATTAAATATGTTGTAATACATTGATGATAATACTCGCGTTTAAGAGGAACTATCGCTATGATTCACATGTTTGTTTCTTAAGGAAGGTACTTGATGACTCATTTAAGCCAATAATTAGACCCTATGGACCAAGTGGGAGAATGTAATAATTTATTGGTTTTATTTGTAAATTATCTTTAATCTTTAATCTTTAATCTTTAATTCTTTAATTATACTAAAAGTTGAATATGAAACCCTAATGCACAACCCAAAACCCTAGCTCCCTATGTCATCTTTGACATCATCTTGCTTGGATTGACCATTGGAGGCTTGCCAACATGAATTTGTAGACCAATCCTTGCATGCCATTTCTTAACAATTGGCATTTGCCAAATATGTGTGCTCTATTGGTTGATCTAGATGACTTGGCATTGGTGGTGGAAGGTTCTTTGTGACAAGTGGCTTGGACTTCATCATGGTTTGATCCTTCATCTTCTCCAAGCATACATATATACCATCCATCATCCCATTTCTCTATATGTCTCATTGGCCAATTTATCCATTCTTTGTGATCATGCCATGCAAGTGTAGCATTGGTGGCATGCATGGAATCATCCAATGGTGCAAGCAAGTTCTCAGCCAACCAAGTGTCATTCTTCTTTTGGTTCTCACTCTCCTTCTCACTCTATATAAACCACTTTGAGGCTGCTCATTGTCTACACCATTCTCAATTTTGAACCACCTCTCTCAAACTGCTGATCATCAACACCATCATCCATTTTGAACCACCTCTTTCAAGCTACTGGTCACCCACATCATCCTCCATCTTCAACCATCTTTGTAATGTCCTTCATTCATCATAAGCGTCAGAAAAATGATGCACCTTTGCTTGCTCCTCACATGCTCAAGTAGACTGATCAATGTGGCCACAAAAATGTCTCCCTTTTGCATGGTCCAGCTTTGGTTGATTCCTCTCTCCACAGACATGTTGATGAATGCTACAAAAAAAAAATGGTTCATCCTTTGTTTGTCCTAATCCTCTTCCAAAACATGTTGATCAGAAAAATAGCACAACTTGGCATGGTCCAAGTTTGGTTGATTCCTCTAATCAGAAAAATGGTTCATCATTGGTTTGTCCTCATCCTGTGGATGAGGTTCTTGCTTTGATCCAATCATATCAAATGGAGTTTGATGTGGAAAACGTGAGTCACGGATTGTGTATATTTTTGGCTTTTTTTTCTTTCAGTCTTTTTTTTTTAACTTTCTTTGTGATGCACCTGTTTAGTGGTTTGATTTGTTATTGTTGTTTCTGTGCTGAACTATATTGTTCTACTGTGTAAATCAGCCAATGGGGAGGCTCCCCGAATGTTTTGCTCGAGAGTTTGGTAAAACAATCTCTGATTATGTTGTTCTTAGGGATCCTTTTCATAATGAATTTGAAGTGCAAGTGGTGAAGAAGGATGGTGAGGTGTTTTTGGGTGATGGATGGCATTCTCTAAAGTCTGTATATGATATTTTCTTTGGTGCTTGGGTGACTATTACATATGTGAACTCTAACCTATTTATCATAAGACTTTTTACTAGATGGGGTATTGAGTTTAGGTATCATTGCTATAATCCACCCCTCAGACATTTGCTGTTTAGAGGTGGGTCTCACTGTAAATTTGGTTCGTCCGTAGTGGAAGCATGCTCTGCTGTTTCTACTCGACCAAAGTCATTTGTGCGTCCTTATGTGAAGGAGTTGACTCTATATGATCTGCATTTTGGCACTTTGGTAATTTTTTTTGCTTATTGTCTATTTTGATTTTTGTTTTTCTTATAAAATTGTGTTGATTTTGTTCTATTGTTTGTGATGTTTTTGCAGTTCCTTCCTTGGTGTGGCTTTGGTGAATCCGCCTTTGCCCATGTATTTTCTGATTTGATCTTAGTGGACAATGCTGGAAATCAATATATGCGTGTTTTGAAGATTGACGTGGACTCTAGCGGAGAATTGGCTTTTAATCTTTCTGGTGGTTGGACGGATTTTTGCACAACTCACGGTGTCGTTGAGGGGGATAGGGTGAAGTTTAGTGTTGCTCAGTACATTGCTAGCAATGTCATGTATGCATGTCTTTATCCAAGGATTAGGGTGGAGGACTATTTGAAAAGTAGTAATGGGGAAGATTAGGATTGTTACATGTAATACAGCTAATTTGGACTGTTGCTCTTCTTAGTAATAGTTGATCCATTCGTTGTTGCAGTTATAATGTATAATGATCTTTGAGCTTTGATGTAATCAAGTTATTTTCATAAATATATAATCTGCACATTTTGTTTGAGTGTTTATTCAACTAACAGCTACTGCCAACCTATATTTAATTATTAGCTCTAAAAACTCTTGGTATTCTCAGATTGGTTACATAAATTATGCCATTCATATGTTGTTACTCAGTAAAAAGCAATGTCTTTCTAGATCATATCAAAATTTTACATTGAAGCTAAAGCGTTTCTTTCTAGGGAGGGGGGTTATGCTTTATTAGTTGCAGGGATTTGTGTGTCTCATTATTACTATAGGCCTGACCTTCCACCTCATATCTCTAGCCTTTTCCCTCACGTTTCCTGCTCTTCATTCTCATGATCATCTTCACACTATTTATTCACATATTGACTTTATTATTATCTCTCATCACAAATAAATTTCATCACATTTACTATACTTCCCTTCTTAGTCATGTATTCTACCTATTCCAGACAATACACTAAATCTCTTTTTGATGAAGCTGATGCCACTATTGTTGCATATCGTGTCTATGATCTTTTGAAAGGTAATTAACTTCTGCTCTATGTTCAACTGTTAGTTCTACCAAGCTGTGCATGTTGTTGTCTTTGGTTGTTGTCTTATATTAAAACATATGTTTTGTGGGGTTAGGCATGTTATTTTCTTATATAATATCTCTATTAAGCAAGGATAGTCAGAGCCATGTATGAATTAAATGTTTGTATCATGGTCTCAACCTGATTTTTTTTTTTGTGTACTGTGTAGATCCTGTTGATTGGAATAATGCTCATCATGGTGAAAATTATCTTGATATGGTTAAGGTCAAATATAGGACTTTCGAAATTGAATATCCCAACACCGAGGTACTTACATTACATGTAGTATCTGTTTTTCTCCTGTATTTCAGTCAATATTTACTTTATTTATATGTTTGGATTAGGGTGCTGGCAAACTACCTTCCATGTTCACAAAAGAGTTTGGTTCTGAGTTATATAAGTACAACAAATTGGTTGATCGTTATTGTAATGAATTTGAGGTCATTGCTGAGATGCGTGTTGATGGCATTTATTTTACTCATGGATGGTCTAATATCCGTACCTGTTATGTGGATGCTGTGGGTAAGGGTGGGTGGGCTTCCATAACTTATATCAGGCCTAAATTGTTTGTATTAGTTCTGAAGGACAGGTATTACAGGGATTTAATTGTTAGACAGTTGTACCCTCATGTGTGTTTGAAGCTCTCCCAATATTTGTTTGGTCCCGATGAAAACCTTGGCTGGGGTGGCGGCGTGTTTATGCCTTATTGTCATGACAGCGGAAATTTTGCACACTGTTTCGTAGTGATTTTATCCGAGTCTGATGTTAGCTTTCAATCATTGGTATGTTGTTTTGATCAATCAGCCAATGTTATGATCAACCAGTCAATGTTACTTCATATTTTTAAATGTATTTTTAAGATGTGTTCTCATATGTGTGTTTTCTTACTTTCAAGACTGTGAACTATGGGAAGTTTGCTAGCAAGGTATTCTCTACAGATGGAGGAAGTGTGAAGCTAATTGACGAAAAAGGAATGGAGTGGAGCGGCACTGTTGAGTACGATGCACTGCCTTATGAGCATGTCAAGATTGGTGGGCAGTGGAGATATATGGTGAGGGCCAGGAATTACACAGAAGGAGCTCACATAATGTTTGGATCTCCCACACTCGGATATGTTCACCAGCTATTTGTTAAGAAGCGATATTAGCACTCTTTATGTGAATTGACTAATTTTTTATTGTCTATCCTTTTAGGTTAATTTTCTCTAATTAGTTGTATTATATTGACAAAGACATTTGTATCTGTGCTACTTCTTATGTAATTCCTTATTATATGTAAGTGCTAAATGTGTCTTTTGTATACTTACTATATTTCTTTTATATATGTTTATTACATGCTTTAAAGCCATGAGTTTTTTTGAAAATTCATTCTAATTAGTTCTGTCTCATGACACACTACAGATAATTTGGGACATATATACATAAGTACACATATATAATTTAAAGATTACATGATTTATATCCATTAGGATATAAATTATGCAATTGAGATATGTTTATGGTTATATTAAATTCATAGACATCATTTGATAAAAATATTTGTTGACCTCTTTGATAAAAATATCTACATTTCTGATGAAAAAGACTATTGGGAAAGAAAGCATTCTATTTGCACTGAAAAAAAAATGTGTAGTTGTAGCAGTGTTTGGAAGGAGGTTACTTATTGTGCTTACAATTGGATGAAGTATGACATGCACCCAATAGAACAGGAGATTCATGGAAGGATCTATTAAAAGTTTCTTATACTGTCCATCTCTGACATATTGTATTATGATATTACTCAAAAATGTTTATCTATTTTTATTCCATTTACTGCAAATCTCAATTGTAAACTGAAACGGCATTGATTGGCAGAAGCAATCAGATTATCCTTACAAATGGATGGTACTCAGAATCCAACCAATAGGGCATATATGAATCATCTTCTACATTTATTCAATTTGTCTTATGTGTCTTGAATTTATTGGTTGTCAGAATTTTGTTTCTTTCCATCCATGTCTTTGTGTGATTTATATCAATGTTTCATCATTGTTATTGTCCAATCAATGCTACAAACAAACTATCACTACTACAGATTATGTGCATGACAAGTGGATGAATTCCAAAATCAGAGTTTATTCTACTATATTTGCCTTGCATCCATGTATTTTGTCTAATTATGCTCATCATTTGTGTTGTACTCTCACTGCTATCAGATGGACTTCAACAAGCAAGCAATCATTGATGCATGTTCTTGGTGTGACAAGTGGATGTTTTTTCACATGCATAGGATTTGGCTATCTTAAATCAATTGGCTGGAAATTTATATTGTCCTCATTGATTTAGTTTGCTATTGGAGTGGACTCTAATTATTTTGCATATAGTTGCAGAAAGTTTGCTATTGTCCTCATTGATTTAGTTGTACTGTCCCTCTTATGCAGGAAGGTTCAACAAGCAAACTATCACTGCTGCTGCTTCTTTGCGTATCAAATGGATGTATTTCAACATGCATCCAATGGAGATGATAATAATGGATCTTAATAATGATTTTTCTGTACAATTACTTCACACTCTTTGTCTGGCTTAAATCTATTTCTTGGAAATCTTTGCTACATAAGAATACATTATATTTGTCTTGCATCATGTCTTCTACGTATTGCTTTAGTTACACTTTTACTCTTATCACAAAGAGTTCAGGATGTTATCTATCACCGATGCATGTTTTTGTATGACACGTGGGGGAAAAAATATGCAAATGATGATGTTAGTCTTGAACTGATACTCATCATTGTTTTGCCTTGCATCTGTGCTTTTTGTATGATTGTATCACTGGTTGCACAAAACTTCCTATTATGTCCATTGTTTGAGTTATACTGTCACGTCCATTTTCACAAGCAAACTCTCACTGCTGCGTGTTATTTGCATGACAAGTGGATGAACACCAACATGCACCCAATAGAGATTATGGCAGTGGATCTTGGTCATTATTCTTCTATATAGTTATTTCACACGCTTGGTCAGGCTTGGATATTTTGTTTGGTCATTTCAACTGCAAGGCAGTACATTCTATTTGCCTTACATTCCTGTATTTTTGTAATTATATGTATGATTGCAGGAAATTACTGATTTTGATTATTCTCTGGGTTGTACTGTCAGTTATGTGATAAAGGAATTAGCAAATAAGCTATCCCTCTGTTGGTTGTTTGCATGCAGTTGGATGAATCTCAACATGCATCCAACGAAGGTGATGTCACTGGATGCTGATTAGTATCCTTCCATTGGTTAGAAATTTCTATTGGAAAAGAGTGTTCAACAAGTAAACAAAGTCTGCTGTATGTTATTGGCATGACAAGTGGCTTAATTTTAACATGCATTTAGTGGAGAAGATATCTTTTTGTAATTATGTGTATGATTGTAGGAAGCTTCTTATTGTGATTAATCTTTGGGTTGTACTCTCACTACTATGTTAAAGGATTTATCAAGTAAGCTATCTCTGTTGTTGGTTGTTTGCATGCCAATTGGATGAATCTGAACATGCATTCAATGAAGCTGATGTCAATGAATGTTGATTAGTGTACTTGCATTGGCTAGAAATCTCTATTGGAAAAGAGTGTTCAGCAAGGAAACAATTGCTGCTATATGTTATTGGTATGACAATTGGCTTGATTTTGTCATGCACCCAATTGCTGATTTCTATTGTAAATGAGTATATATTACTTGCCCTGTATCTCTGCTCTTTGTGTAATTATTATATCAAATGTTGCAGTAAGCTTCTTGCTATCCTCATTGTTTGAGTTGTTTTGTCACTACTATGAGGGAAGGTTCAACAAGCAAACTATGACTGCTTTGTGTTTTTTGTATGACAACACCATGGGTTTTAACATAGGATTGATGGGCATGAATATACAGTCCACATTTTTGCCTTGCATCCATGGGCAAAGTGTAATTATAACAGTGCTTACATGAAGCTTCTAATTATGCTCATTCTCTGTGACTGCTTCGTCTTGCTTGAATGACAAATCGATGGATTTTATCATAGTGTCTATGGATTCCTAGCACTGTTCTTCTCTTCACTTACTGCCATCCTTTGCCTGCTTTCAATCTATTGGTTGAGTGTGTCAGTTTGGGAAGTCTGGTGGAAGCTTTGTGTGGAGCTCTATATGAATACTCCAGTTTATAGGCCAGAGAATTGCCACGTGTTGTCCTTTAATCTCTCCCATTGTTGAGATAATTGGCACTAATCATACCTTAGCAGATAAGCTATCCCTCTGTTGGTTGTTTGCATGCCAGTTGGATGAATCTCAGCATGCATCCAATGAAGGTGATGTCACTAGATGCTGATTAGTATCCTTCCATTGGTTAGAAATTTCTATTGGAAAAGAGTGTTCAACAAGTAAACAAAGTCTGCTGTTTGTTATTGGCATGACAAGTGGCTTAATTTAACATGCATTAAGTGGAGATGATATCTTTTTGTAATTATGTGTATGATTGTAGGAAGCTTCTTATTGTGATTATTCTTTGGGTTGTACTCTCACTACTGTGTTAAAGGATTTATCAAGTAAGCTATCTCTGTTGTTGGTTGTTTGCATGTCATTTGGATGAATCTGAACATGCATTCAATGAAGCTGATGTCAATGAATGTTGATTAGTGTCCTTGCATTGGTTGGAAGTCTCTATTGGAAAAGAGTGTTCAACAAGGAAACAATTGCTGCTATATGTTATTGGTATTACAATTGGCTTGATTTTGTCATGCACCCAATTGCTGATTTCTATTGTAAATGAGTATATATTACTTGCCCTGTATCTCTGCTCTTTGTGTAATTATTATATCAAATGTTGCAGTAAGCTTCTTGCTATCCTCATTGTTTGAGTTGTTTTGTCACTACTATGAGGGAAGGTTCAACAAGCAAACTATGACTGCTTTGTGTTTTTTGTATGACAACACCATGGGTTTTAACATAGGATTGATGGGCATGAATATACAGTCCACATTTTTGCCTTGCATCCATGGGCAAAGTGTAATTATAACAGTGCTTACATGAAGCTTCTAATTATGCTCATTCTCTGTGACTGCTTCGTCTTGCTTGAATGACAAATCGATGGATTTTATCATAGTGTCTATGGATTCCTAGCACTGTTCTTCTCTTCACTTACTGCCATCCTTTGCCTGCTTTCAATCTATTGGTTGAGTGTGTCAGTTTGGGAAGTCTGGTGGAAGCTTTGTGTGGAGCTCTATATGAATACTCCAGTTTATAGGCCAGAGAATTGCCACGTGTTGTCCTTTAATCTCTCCCATTGTTGAGATAATTGGCACTAATCATACCTTAGCAGATAAGCTATCCCTCTGTTGGTTGTTTGCATGCCAGTTGGATGAATCTCAGCATGCATCCAATGAAGGTGATGTCACTAGATGCTGATTAGTATCCTTCCATTGGTTAGAAATTTCTATTGGAAAAGAGTGTTCAACAAGTAAACAAAGTCTGCTGTTTGTTATTGGCATGACAAGTGGCTTAATTTAACATGCATTAAGTGGAGATGATATCTTTTTGTAATTATGTGTATGATTGTAGGAAGCTTCTTATTGTGATTATTCTTTGGGTTGTACTCTCACTACTGTGTTAAAGGATTTATCAAGTAAGCTATCTCTGTTGTTGGTTGTTTGCATGTCATTTGGATGAATCTGAACATGCATTCAATGAAGCTGATGTCAATGAATGTTGATTAGTGTCCTTGCATTGGTTGGAAGTCTCTATTGGAAAAGAGTGTTCAACAAGGAAACAATTGCTGCTATATGTTATTGGTATTACAATTGGCTTGATTTTGTCATGCACCCAATTGCTGATTTCTATTGTAAATGAGTATATATTACTTGCCCTGTATCTCTGCTCTTTGTGTAATTATTATATCAAATGTTGCAGTAAGCTTCTTGCTATCCTCATTGTTTGAGTTGTTTGTCACTACTGTGAGGGAAGGTTCAACAAGCAAACTATGACTGCTTTGTGTTCTTTGTATGACAACACCATGGGTTTTAACATAGGATTGATGGGCATGATTATACAGTCCAAATTTTTGCCTTGCATCCATGGGCAAAGTGTAATTATAACAGTGCTTACAGGAAGCTTCTAATTATGCTCATTCTCTGTGTCTGCTTCGTCATGCTTGAATGACAAATGGATGGATTTTATCATAGTGTCTATGGATTCCTAGCACTGTTCTTCTCTGCACTTACTGCCATCCTTTGCCTACTTTCAATCTATTGGTTGAGTGTGTCAGTCTGGGAAGTCTGGTGAAAGCTTTGTGTGGTGCTCTATATGAATACTTCAGTTTATAGGCCAGATATTTGCCACGTGTTGTCCTTTAATCTCTCCCATTGTTGAGATGATTGGCACTAATCATACCTTAGATGTAGTGTCATTTGGGCAAGTGTATCTTTTAGATATATTTGAATTAGTGTAGTGTGATCACTTCTCTACAGACATTAATAACAAATTTATTTGTGCATGTTTGCAGATTGATCTTTTTAAGAGATTTCTTGCATTTCACGTCTCCTTTGCTTGCTCTTAGTGCTTTGGTAGATTATAAAATATGTCTTGGTGATTTGGTGCCTTTAGGCTGTATTTAGTGATTGAAATATTGACATAATGTTTATCTAGCTCTAAGACAAGATATATCCTAATCTTTAAATGTTTGTATAGTAAATCTTATATAATATTTAGAATTGTATTGAATGTAATTTAAATCCTATCTCTTTGTTCCATGGACATTTTTGGTTGTTGTTTTATAGTTTGCAATTAAATCATTGTATTTTGCAACTCTATCTAATCAATTTCCTCTTTGAACTTAATAAACCCATCCTTGAGCAATCATTAGATTGATTAGGACTAAATAAAGCTCTATAGCTCTTTATAATTTATACCCTATGTTGTACTTGGACAATTATAGGCCTTGCTATATGGTCTGATTAGGATTAATACAAGATAAGCTATTGGAGCTCTTAATCTTCAAATATGTTTGTTGAAAAGCAGACCACTTGGATTAAATGAAATGATTGGACATTACAATAAGATTTTGGTGCATAATTTCTAGGTAACCTCTTAGGTATATTGAATTGAATAGAGTGCACCAACATAACTGGAGCAAGTAAATGAATAGAGTGTATATATAGTCACAAAACTTGGACCAGATTCATGAATATAATTTTGAATATGGCATGCAACAATATTGAAACTGCGCTGGCTCTTGAGAGCTTGAGGGGTAATTAGTTCCTTCTGGTGCTAAATGGACTTTAGTTTAGATCTTTGAATGATTTATTAATCTGATTGTTTTCTTATGGCAGCTCCTTTGGAACTGGATCCACTCACAAGCCAAGAACAGTACGTTAATGATATGCGGGCTAGATACCACTGTTATTTTGTTGAATATGATGTTAACCAAGTGAGTGCTATTTAGATTATTAATGTTGGTTGTAAAATGGTTGTTTTGATATTGTCATTCTAACATTATATTGATATAAACATAGGGTGCCGCGGTGATGTCAAAGATGTTTTCGGACGATTTCGGTCATGAATTGGGTCAAATTGCTACTTTAGTTGATTCTAATGACAATCGGTTTCAGTGTTTGGTTGAGAAGATGAATGCTAATGTTTATTTGACTCGCGGCTGGACTGCATTACGTGATTTCTACGATATCCGCATAGGTAGTTGGGTGGTGCTTATTTATGCTGGATCTAGCGAGTTTGGACTCATTGTACAAGATAGGTTTCTTCAAGTCATCTCCCCTCCATTATTTGTACCTCCTATGAGATTTGTGATAGATATGACCACTATCCCTTCTTATTTTATCAACAATGTTCCTGGTGCAATGCAAAATCTTCCATGCAGACATGACCCCCATTTCCTTCATATGTGCCATGACAAGAAGTTAACCTATTATGATATATCTACTGGATTCTTGGTGCGTATATTGCAGTTCCCTTTTTCCCCACCTTTCCTGTATTTCCCTGGGTTTGTTCTTACTTGAATTTCAAATTTCAATTTGTGCAGATGCTGCCTTATGATGGTTTTGGCCAGTATGCTTTTGATGAAAACACAACCTCTTTGAAGATGGTGGATGATTGTGGGAGTGCATTGAATTGTGATCTCATATACGTGACATTTCCTTTTAAGCATTTTAGGATTGGTGGTGAGTGGAGTAGAATAGTGGTTGCAAGGAGATTGTCTATTGGCAGATCTATTAGATGTAGTGCTCAAGCTATTGGTCATACTCAGACTCTATATGTTATGTTGAAGACTTGATATCTGTTAATGTATTTTGGGGATTATTGTTATGTGTTGTTGATGGTTGGGATTCAGGATTGATGGGTTTTCTATTTGTACTGATTATGTTTAGGCAGATGGTGCTATGTTTCTTATGTACTTATGTAATGTATATCTACTTATCATGAAGTTTTAAGTTATCTTTGTATGTGACAACTTATAATGAACTCTTTAAGGGCAGTGCCATTGCTGCACAAGTATTTATATCTAATGATTTTCTCTATTTTGCTTGGAGATGTTGATGATTCTAAAGTCCATTATTTACTTAACTAATTGCATCAACTTTATATGTATATGTGCAAGTTGTTGTATATAATGCCAACCATGTTCTCATGATATCTACATTGTCTTTTTGCTATTTGGCAATTCTCTTTGCTTTAATTCCAAGTAGTTTTTACATGAAGCCTGCATTATTTGACATGTGTTGAGCATGCATCCATCTTTGTACTGAGACACACTTTATGGCTATCCACATTTATCTATAAATATCAACCATCTACTTATCCACATATCATCAATAAACATATACTATCACTATCCTATTTTCTACTGCATTAGCCATGACTGACTCTGCAGTTGTCCTTGCCAAATCTGGTGAGTACCAGTTCTTTTTTCTTGCATATTGTTCTTTGAATTTGTTGTCTCATTATCCTTCTCATACTCACACTTATTTTGAATATATAGGGATATATGTCAAGAAGACAAAGGTGGCTGAGATAACCAGCGGAAGAGTCGATTTTGAACTCAGAGTTCGGGTGATCAATATTTGGGCAACTCCTGATCGTGTTAATCCTGCTGACGATGGGGCAATTCATATGATTTTTCTTGATGAAGATGTGTGTTTAGATTTTCCTCCATAGTTTCTTTCTCTTGCATCAATATATCTATATCCGCTTTTTCCATATTAACTGTGTTTGTTTGTTGGTGTAGTGTGGGAAGATTCAAGCAACCATACGAAAAGATTTAATCTCTCTGTTTAAGGATCAGATCAAGGATGGGTGTGCTTATGTATTTGAAAAGTTTATGGTTGCTAAGAACGATGTTACATTCAGATGTACTTCCCATAAACATAAACTAAATTTCATGCGCGGAACTAAAGTGTTCAGAGTGAGTGAATGCAGTTGAAATTCCCCAAAATCATTTTGATTTCATGTCTTTCCAAGAGATTATCTCAAAGACTAACGAGGATCAAATGCTGGGTGAGTTCATTCTTCCATGCTTCATATCTATTTGCCACCTTTATTGTTATTTAATCATTTAAGTTTAAATCGCTCGAATTTGTTTGTGGTAGATGCTATCGGCCATATTGTTGAGAAGAATGCCACGAGAGAGACTGAAAAAAATGGAAAGACAAGTAAGGTCATGGATGTAACTCTTGAAGATTTAGAGTGAGTCTATATGTATCTTTATATACTTAGTTCATTTTTATTCCAGTTTCATGTGTAGCATGCTTATCCACTTGAATCGTATCTATTGTAGGGGTGATAGGGTTCATTGCACTCTCTGGGATGATTTTGCTGAAAGAATGCAACAGTTTCTGGATGGTCATGATTCATCTCTGCCAGTGGTTATTATACTTCAACAGTGCAAGCTCAAGAAATATCTTGGTAAGAAACCGTTGCCTTCTTTCCACCACCCTGCATATATCACTATGCCAAAAAAGGCTTTAGACAACGCTTTTTTTGGCCTTAGACAGCGCTTATAAGCGCTGTCTATTCTGGCGCTGTTAAAAGTATAGGCAGCGCTTGATAATTAAGTAAAAGCGTTGTCTAATGTCATATTTAGACAACACTTATTTATAAAAGCGCTGTCTATTGTCATCATTAGATAGCGCTTATTTATATAAGCGCTATCTTATGTTATGTTTAGGCAGTGCTTCTACACATAAGCGTTGTCTTATGTTATGTTTAGACGTCGCTTTTTACTTATAAGCGCTATCTTATGTTAGGTTTAGACAGCGCTTTTACTTATAAGAGTTGTCTTATGATATGTTTAGACAGCGCTTTCTACATATAAGCGCTATCTTAGGTTATGTTTACATAGCGCTTTCTACTATTAAGAGTTGTCTTATGTTATGTTTAAATAGCGCTTTCTACTTGTAAGCGTTGTCTTATGTTAAGTTGTAGATAGCGCTTTCGACTTCTAAGCGCTGTCTTTAAGTTATGTTTAGATAACACTTTTTACATATTAGAATTTGATATCACAGTTGCAAAATATTTATTTGTATTATTATAAAGAATATAAAATTTTAATGAAAGTAATATATGAAAATTGATAATCTATCATACAAAGATAAAAACTACACATGATAAAATTTGCAGCAATTAATCTAAGAACTTGGTATACCGTCTTCTTCTAAAGAGTGTGTGTGTATGCTATATACATATATAATCTAAGTAATTGATATACTGGCCTCTTCTAACAACTCTTCATTCACATCTACCCCTGCATATAAGAAAACAAAACTTTAATTGACATTCAACATATGTCATAAAAGTCTCTAATTACTTCAATAATATATTTTTTCCTCATTTTGTATGTAATAATATGAAGCTCTCAAGATAAAGTCCTTCATATCAAAAAAGAAAACAAATGAGAAAAATAAACTAAAATAGACTACAGAAACGAAGACAAAGTAAATGCTTATAAATAATCTAAGACTAAAGCTAGGCCTCATGTTAGAGCATCAAGGTACCTAATGCAAAAAAAAGTAAACTCCAGTACCTAGGGGATTGAGCATAACCTAACACAAATAAAGGGAACAAAAACTAGCAAAGAAGACATACAAATTTTAATGACAAATCAGTATATATATAATGAACAATAATACTTAGTGAATGAGAGAGGTATATTTGAATACTTACATGATCATAATTGATGGTGATGTGCTCTTAGAAATCCTTGACCACAACATGCATGAAAGAAAAAATAATCAATAATTAAATAGTGATTGAACTGATACAGTAACATCAACACAAATACCAAATTGCACTAAGACTGAACAATGAAATTACCAGGAAGGTAAATCGATTTACCTGTATTCAATTTCATTTTTTCAACACAGGGATGAGGTAAATCGATTTACCCTGCTGCAGTTTGCATTTTCATGAATAAACCAGTTCTAAATGGTTCTATTTTCAAACACAATGGTACCCATTTCATACACCATGATCAAACAAACCTATTAAACATATTTTACCACAATCATATCATCACATAATCAGTAGGGGTGGAGAATTTACCTAATGTTATCATGCATCATATTTGAATTATCATTGAGGAAAAAATAAAGCAGACTTCAAGACTTAGCTAGAAAGGAAAAAAAAAAGGAGACTTGAGAATAGCATATATATAACTATTGATATAAGGTTACTCTTTTATTCAAATAATGTAAATAATCATCTATGACTTCCCAATAATGTTGTGACCAATTAACTTTATTTGTATGGATAGCATAAGCATGTAGCGATAGGTGGTATCATGCTAGGAATTGGTGCTGCCAAAGTTACTCACACAAGTGAGAGTAGGATCAAATAACTCACCTTACAGTAAAATGATCATATGATTCTCAGTCCAAGCACGTACTGACTCCACTCTTCCTTGATTTCAGTTAGTTTATCTTTAGAATAAGTAGGACACTTGAAGTCATCAAAGTACTACATAATATAACATGTAAAAATTAATTATATGTTAATATTAAATATTTAAATAATAAGTAATATAAATAACATACCGACACGGGAATCACATTTTGATTTGAAATAACAATCTCCTTCATAAATCTCATCACGAAGTATCCACAATCTATACTATTACATTGTCGAGGACACTGCACAAATAAAAAATATACACATCAATTTGTGAGCACTGCTACCGACACTCGCTCTAACAAACACTTTTGAACACTTGACCAACTATTGGTCCACATCATTCATGTTAAAACATCCATTTACCGGCAACCGGCTATGCTCTTTTTTATTAAAAAAATTAAAAGTGTTCTAATTAACCTCACCGCCCTCAAATCACCGTTCTGCTTTCATCATCAAGCTCGCCGAAATCGTGGGAAACGACAACAAGGCTGTTAGATCTTTTCACTGTGGAGAGATTATAGCATATGAATTTTCAAATAATCGTTTCGATGTTGAAGCAGCAAACTTATATAGTTTGTGACGAAGTCAAATTTGAAAGCATTTTGTATGAGGTTGTTCTATAGATGAAGAAATGATAGAAGTCAAAGAACCATTTCTGGGGTTGCGCTAATGATAAAGAGAAGGAGACGGGAGAGAGGAATAAATAAAGATAATGAAAGAAAGAACCCATTTTTGTTGAATATACAAAATCCATTTTGAATTTACTACCATCCTCTCCAAATACGAAAAGAAGCAGCAGCATCTCTGGGTTGTTGAGCACAATTAGTTTTCTTTGATTTTCAGAACTGAGATTAATGGAGACAGTCACAAAGATTAAGGAAACATATGACTTTTTTTATTTTTTGTTTTTAGTTTCAATGAAATTAAAAACTGCAATATACCGATGCAGTAGGTTGGCCTGTAATGCTTTTTAAAAAACTAATGACGTATGTGGACCAATGAGTGATAGAGTGTTTAAGAGAGTGTGAGAAAGAGTGTGTCAATAGCGGTGCTCATGTAATTATTTATATTCGTACATGCACAAAATTTTAGAGATAGTTATAATAAAACCTGTATTCGAATCCATGATATGTTGTTCAATTTACTCCTTTGAACTCGAGCTCCCCTTAGCGAGCGGAATTTTTGTAAAATCTACAAAATGAATACAAAGATTTAAAATAACCGCACAGTAATTATAAATATAATATTAAAGATAATTATACTTACGTATTTAAGAACTTCTTCATGTTTGGGTGGCTATTAGGGTCACCTAACAATGGATCCAAATAGTAAACTATTTCGGACACAGCATCAATGACAACCAACACCCAATGTCCCCCCCTAAAGAAATGGTGGGTTAGTAAAATCATCTACAAAATGAGAAAATAAATTATCAAAAAAGAAGTTTGAATGAAAATCTAACCCATAATTATTGAAATATAATGGTGCAAAAAACAACATCTTCAAATCTTTAGTCTTCATAAGTTCAGCGACCATGTATTCTTCAACCGGTTTTGGATCTTCTTCAATTAACACCATGGATACTCGATGGGGAGATAAGAAAGAGAATTGTCTTGTCAAATTACGGGGGCACAACAATTTTTCGAATAAGTATCTAGAATAAAATTATATAACATCAGATACTAATCAATATTTCATTGATACAAGTAATTAAAAGAAATTGTTCAATCATTTCAAAGTCATTTAGAGTACCTGATATATATGCAGATAACAGAGACACCTATTTCGTCACCTCGGAGAAACTCATTGAAATACTCTTTAACAATATTTTCTTCATAGTATACACCAAAAATACTTTACTCCATAGGTATGATGTGTGTGTCTGTTTTCTCCAAATTCAAATCTACAAGTGATTGAAGGCACAACATAGCCCGACAAACAGGAGGATGATCATTTGTAGGGAGAGGTGGACGATCATTTGTAGGGGACAACTTTGGAGGTTTGGTTTTTGCAAGACCTTTTTTTGGTGATGTGCTGCTAGGTCCAACCACCTTACTTTTATTGACTTGTTGCAACTTTGGTGTTTGAATCTAAAATGCCGTACAATTAAGCTAGTTAATTATTAACATAATTATTGAATATTAAAATGAACATTTTCTACATATATAGATATACCTTCTTTTTTGACGTGGCCGACTCATGCGATGTAATTACCTCATTACCAATTTCTTTGGATTTTTCAGCAGTCTATGTGCAGTTAATTTAGTTAGTGATCAAACAACAAATTAAACATTTTAGGACAAACTATCTATGTGTGGGTGGGGGACAAATATATTCTTTTAACATACCTCAGCATTAAGGGAAATTAGGTTTGCTGGCCATGCCACATATGATCCTATTGCCTCTCCCACTAACGTTACTTCTGCAACATCATCAGGTATAGGCAAATCTGCATTCGACTCTAATGCAATATCAACTGATACTTTCAAATAGCCGGCAGGGAGTGGTTTATGGTGTAGTTTATCTCCTAAGATATTATGCACTTTTCCCTTACCAACCAGGCGATAAGTAGGAGACGATAAGAAGAGTAGACAAGGTGAAATATCCTAAACCAATAATCAATATAAATGTATTAATGTACTTAGTTAGCAGATAAATCAATCAAATGGAATATTGTAGTAAGTAATTACCTCGGGAAAGTTCTTCAAAACATTAAAGTTGGAACTATCTTTGTCACTATGGCCATGCATATCATGTTGACTTCCTGACATATCTTTTCTTTTATCCTTCTTCAAGTAATGAAGTTCAGCTCTTAGCTCTTGAATCATATTCATTAATTGTGCATTACTTGGTTTAGGAATTTTTGGAGTTGAATAAAAGGTCGTTGGATTAACCCCATTCCCCCTACCCCTCACACGGCCAGAATACTCAGGAACATTTAATACTTTACTAAGTATGTCCCTACATCTTAAGTCTTGTGTATCCCCCTTAGATAACGACTGTGATAGAGCCTCCTGAAATATATATTAATATGAAAAAGATAAGTTCATCATCAAAATTTTCACAAGCATAAATAAAGTGTTATTATACTTACACATTGTTCAAATACTTCTTGAACATTTTTGTTATCAACAACTCCATTCTTCCCCACACGGCCTTCCTTCCACAAAATATGCCGATCAATGGTTTTTTCTTTAGATTGAGTCTCTTTTAGCTATTCATTAAGACAAATAAGCATACTGTTATTATAAGTTATTGTTACCATATAAAACATCATATATATATATATATATATATATATATATATATATATACTTACTATATCTTGCTCTAAGAGTGCATATCCCCTACGCCCCCTTTTGTATGGATACATGGGTTTTTCTGCTCTCTTTCTATTTAGATCGCTTTTGATCTGTGCAAACATGTATCACTCATATCAAAACATGGTATGAACAAGTATATCATAAAACACACTTGTCAATAAATTAATATATTACTTGGAAAGCTTCAGTTTTCCGTTTAGCTACAAATGATTTCCATTCATCTGGCGATATCAAGCATTTATATAGCTTCGGACAGTCTTTAAAATTCCCGTCAGCATCTTTAAGATGCTTTTTTGTTAACATAGTTCAAAAACCTCTATGTAACTTCCCAGCAACTTGAAGCACATAATGTTTATGTGTATCATCTACAATGAAAGACCTCTACAAAAAAGCATAAACAAAATAGACTCAATGAAGCCACAAAGTAACTCATCACCTCTTACTCCAAAGATTGGACCATCCCTTAAATATAGTCATAAAGTAACTACCATATACTAATAAATCAACAACAAATAATTACAACTATGGTACCTGTATTTCACTCCAAATAAAGTCTTTAGCAGGTCCAATTATTGATTTGTCTTTGGGTCTCCAGCAATCAAGGGTGATTGGAATATGTTCACGAACAACTGCACCAATATAACTTACAAACATTGATCCATTGGGATCAATTGGCTGACCAAGTTCATTCCATCCCACCTAATAATCTTATCGACTAAGTATATACGTCTATAAAAATGGGAACATAATTGAATATTAAACAAAGTATTGATCTACCTCATATTTTATTCCTTTATCTCTTGCGCGGATGACTTTCTTCATAATGGTTATCCCACGCGTAATCTCATTTTCCTCATTATGAGCATCCTTTTCCTCGTTATTAGGAGAGTCATTTTCCTCATCAAGAGGACAGTCATTTTCCTCATCAGAAGGGTCATCATAAGAAACATACTCCATTTATCTACAGTAAGAAAATAGAAAAAAAATTACCAACCAAAACTAGTAGAACATTCCAACAACAATAAATCAAAGACACAAATTCCTGAAGTGTGTTCATCATTTTCTATTGAAATGAGAAACATTCAGTTTCCCTCAAAGATGGATTAGCTAAGAAAATGCAAGCACGCTTGGACTAAGCATGCTTCAACAAGCCCTTTTTATAAATTTGGATTTGGAAAGCAAATGAAATATAAAGCAGAAACCAATAAGTTAAACATAGTGGATACATATTGCAGGCATAATGCAATAAAAGTTCAAATGCGCACTATTTCCAAAGTTTATTAGTTAACTTTAGGGAAGAAATTCAGCGAATGTATGATCGCAGGCTGACTGTATCAAGCATGGGAGCTACTGCTACTGCAAAGTAGCATGGTTAGCAGTTGGCACTAGTTAACCCTTGTTCCCCATTCCCAACTATTCCAACATTTCATTTAGTCACTATAATTCATCATATCAAAACGACAACAATAAAAGAGGCAGAGAATAGCACATATTCTTTTAACTACAATTACTCATCTTGTTGCGGAGAAGCAATATAAAATTTGACAATGCAAATCAAGGCTAGTGACCCTTACCTGACTTCCCCACAAGCTTAGAAGAGCCTCCAAACAAAACAGGCCAAATCCAATAAAATGGAAAATCTGTAAGAATACCAAAAGTATTTATGGATCAAAGCATGTAAGCATGGGAAAAAGGTTATGGAACTTATTTTTTTCCCCGCATATATTAAATAAGAAATTCAAAATAAAAAGTAGGGAGGTTTTCATTTATTTAGTTTTTTTAAAATACTTCGAGAGTTACCAAATGAGATGAAAAAAGGTATATATCCATGTTCTATGGTTGTTCAAGGGCATCCATATCATTTTGATCTAATACCCATGCTTTACAGTAGCTGGACATCACTCAATCCAGTTCCAAATCCTATTCAGACAAATTTTACACCTCTTCATCTAAATTAAATGCATCTGTATCATTTCATTTGGTGTCTAGACAATCAAGTGCCAATAACTACGTAGAAAGGGAGGCAAACTTAGTATGTTACAGACATATGAGTATGACCTAATAAAAGGGAGGCAAAGAGATAGTAGTGGCAATCCCTCTTGTGAATTCCATGAATGGTACTAACATATGAGACAACAACAGTCGTCAATTTGGTTAGAGCATTCAACACAGCCAAAAGATATAGCATTGTTATATTCATCCTTTAGAAAAGGAGAGGCAAGCCAACCAAAAGGGTCATCCCCTTTTAACAGATCTATTTAGAGCACATTCTTAGGTTAAATTTTCAATATCTCAACAAATTAACGTATGATTAACAACCTATTAAACTAAATTCAATAACCAATATGCAACAGTCCTTCATACAAACTTGGCTGCAATGACAAATATATTGAAATATAACCAATAATGCAATACAAGCTCAACTTAAAAGAATAAAATATGTACTTCGACTAGGCCATCAGTTGCGGCTGGTAAAAATGGATTTTGTCTAGATCACATATGTACTATAAATGGTAATGGAGAAAATAAAGTATTGAGTATTGACAGATATTAGGGGTAAATTGGTAGTCTTCTGATTAACAAAAATGTCTATGAATGAAGGCATATGATAGATGGAGTTGAAACTCATATCAAGTTTAATATGATTGCAAAATAATATTGAGTAGCCACATAAATTTTCTTTTGCTCCTAGCTATATAACATTCACATAACTTCAAGTCTAATATGGAAAAGATACAACGCTGATTCCTCTCTCTCTCTCTCTCTCACACACACACACACATGAGACATATCAAGTAAGAGTTCCTTTAATTTTTCATGTGACAGTGAAAGAAGTAAATCATTATTATTAGATCAAACCATGAATGGTAAAGATCAAAACATCTTCGTTTGACTTTTTTAAATAACCATGTAATAATTAAATAACTTCAATCTTGTGATTATATGGTCAAGATTTAACCTTCACAAAAGAGGCAATTATGCCCGGATATTTGGCAAGTATGAAATAAAATTTCAATAAAACATGTTTAACAGTTATAAGAAAAAAACGGTTTTCACGTGTGAATATATGAATTCAAAGTTTTTAATGACATATTTCTTGCCACCCTTCTCCCTCTTCTTCATCCCTCTTATTATGGAACCCATTCATAAACAACCCAGAATATAAAAAAGGGTGTTCTATAAAGAAAACTGATTAATCAAAAGCCAAGTTTTTTTTTTGACAAGAATCAAAAGCCAAGTTGAAGAGGTGAAAAAATGTTCAATTTGCAATTACCCTTTAGTTTACAAGTGACAGTATGCGAAAAAGATTGAGAAACATTGAACGAAAAAGATTGAGGGAAAGGTTTTAGGGTACCTGAGCTGACAGAAAGCGAAAAAGATTGAAAGCAAACGAAGTCTATTGAAGAAGAAGATGAACTTGATGATGATTTCTGTCTGCGGAATCGCGCGCCAAGAAGAGTGAAGAAGAGACGATTTCTGATTTTTGAAGAAGAGATTCCGTAAAAAGTTGTTTCTTTTAATTGGTTGATATATTTTGTGAACTTTGGGCACAAGGAAAAAAAAACCTAGTCATAAAATGTGTCAAAAAAAAACTATATCTTTAATTATTTTTTTAATGGTCTTTAATCTTTAATTTGATTTATGTATAATTATAGTTATGGACTTTTATTTTTACTCATTTACTAAATTGATCTCCCTATTTGAAAATTATACAGTTTTATTCCTTCTACTAAATTTTTATACTTAAAAGTTGTGATTTAATATATTTTAAATAATATGGCATACGATTTGACGATGTATAATTCATCAGGTGTATTAATTATTTACATTTTATTAATTAAGTTTTAAAAATGAATAATTTTGAAAATTGAAATTGAAGTTTTTATTGAGTTTTCATGTAATTCATCAATTTTAATCATTTATTATCATCAAGTTGTTTGTCGCATAATATTTTTTGTCGCATAATTTAAAACATGTTAAATCATAATTTTTGTGTACAAAAATTAGCTAAAGTGACCAAAACTGTGTGATTTTAAAATAAGGGAATCAATTTCGTGAAAGGGTGAAAATAGAAAGACCAAAACGTAAGCCTTTAATTTATTTTGGTCAAGTAACTATATATATCTTTAATAATTAATAAATAATAAATTTTAACTTCTGGTAAAAAAATATTACTAAAAAAATATTATTATTATTATTATTATTTAGTTTTTAATGTATATAAAAAAGCTATCAAATTGGTCCTTGACTTTCTAAGGAGTTTTCAAATAGATCTCTAATTTTATGAATACTTCAAAAAAGCTCTTGTTTCTATCAATTTTTTTAAATTTTAATTTTTCTAAAAATATGCAAAGAACTAAATTGATAGTAAGTGGATACTGTTAGGGATAAATTAAGAGTAAGTTATTAAAATATAGACTATATTGGCTAAAACTTTTGCAAATATCCGATTTTGCCTCCTTAACTTTCATAATATGACTTCTGGCATCTTCTACTTTAGTCTTTTTGCAAAAGGTTGACTCCCTAACTTTTATAATATCACCTTGGCCTTTTAACTTTAGCCTTTTTACAAAAGATTGGCCTTCACCCTCTGATTTTGACAAAGTCAACGCGCACGTGAAAAATGACTCACATATATATGCTGACGTGAAATGCAAGACATTGTACACGTGCGTGTTGACTTGGTCAAAATCAGAGTGGTGGGGATCAGCGATTTGCACAAGGGTCCAAAATCCCAAAATTATGAAAGTTAGAAATTAAAAGTGCAACTTAATTATAAGCCTAAATTATAAAGACTTAATTCATAGTTAAAGCTGTAAAAAATTAGTCGATCCGACAGATCGATCGGCCATTAGCCCATTATTTTTTAAAAGGGGGCCAAAAACAATCGGGCCTTTTTGGACTTTGGGCATGAGCCATGTGAAAACCGAGCTAGGTTGTCCTAGCCCATTGGACTTTGGGCAAGCCCACTAACAAAAATTATGTGATTTTTGTAATAATAATATCAATTAAAAAATAAAATAAAATCAAAGTCATTATCTAATTGAAAATTTATTAATAAAAAATATTTAAATATATAGACTTAATAATATATATATATATATATATATATATATATGACTTTTAGAAATTTTAAATTTATAAATTAATAATTGATTCAATTTGTTCTTACAAGAATCAAAATAGAGTTTAATTGATATTTGCAAGTGTTGATGTAAAAAATAATTTATACTTGCACATTCAATCATATATCTCAATAAAATTGATAATTGTAAATAATTAATACATCAAGGCGACATTCAAAAAAGTAATAAACAAAAAAATTTAAATGAAAAAGAATTGGGATGACCCATATAGCCCATATGTGGCAGGTCGGCTTGCTAATATATATCCCACTAAATAATGGATCGGGTCGAATTGATCTTTTATTTAGTCTGGCCCATCATGCTAGGCTGGTAGAGCCCACAACTTTATTCATGTTTTTAAGTGGGTCTAAATTAGCAAATATATATATATATAGAGTCAGGATCCGTTGACACCAAATAGTTTGACACCAAATCTTACACCTCTTAATAACGTCTTAACCGATATAAATTTTATAAAATCCATCGTTGGATTGAAAGTTTATATCATATAGATCATTTATGTAAAGTTTCAGAAAAATCCAAAATCATTTGATATGCTATTGAGACATATAAAGATCAATGACATTTAAAAAATGACGCAAACCGTTAACTTTGATGTACCTCAATAACATATCAAATGATTTTGGATTTTTCTGAAACTTTACATAAATGATCTATATGATATAAACTTTCAATCTAACGGTGGATTTTATAAAATTTATATCGGTTAAGACGTTATTAAGAGGTGTAAGATTTGGTGTCAAACTATTTGGTGTCAACGGATCCTGACTCATATATATATATATATATATAATAGTTTAATTGTTGTGTACTGGCGGTGTAAAGGTTTTTTACACATGCATCCATATTGATGTGTTGCTACATCATTAAATGAATGTGACATGTCATGTGTTTTTAAACACAATATATGATGTGTTGGTTTATTATTGGACGCATGTGTAAAATAACTTTACACTGACAGTGTATATAAACTAAATTCATATATAATTCCTATATTTTGTTCTCAATTTTAGAATATCTCTTGCATTTTAAAATTCTATAATTTATTTCGGTTATAAGTTTGGTCCTTCCGTCTGTTTTCTGCATTGTCAACTAATGGGCTTATGTGGCACACTGCGAGTCCCATTTTCTATGGCTAGCAAATGACAGGATAACATGTGGCAACACAATGTCATTTTTAATTATGAAAGAAAACTTTAATATTTCATATTTTTAAAATAATAATAATGTTAATAATTTTTTGTATTTTTGAGAAGGCAAAAACAAATTTATTAAAACAAAACCCAAGCATAAGTTATGCTTCAGGTATAATAGGTACAGAAGACCAAAGTTTGAATTACAATCAATCCTACGAGATACTAAGTACTAGCCCCTACAAAAGAAACAAAATTCTTCCTATCCACTTGATAATCTAGCCAATTTAGAATTCTTAGAATCCTCACTAATGGACAAAGCACCAAGCTAATCTAAAAGCCACATAAACACAACACTTCCAGACCTTCTGCATTAGTGTAAAATGGGCTTCAAACCTGCACATAACATACTTATAAGCAGCTCTTGAGAAGTAACAGACTAAAAGACAATACACACATCCAAACCCTTTGATCACAAAGATATCTCAACGGCAAAACAAACATAAGAAAAACCTTCTTGTAACATATTATAAATGGAATATCCATTAGAGATAATACCTTCTTTGATAGAGGTATCACTACCAAAGACAACAATTCCGACATTCTCATTCTCAAGATTCAACGTTATTCCTTTCACACCGCTGGCAAATTCAACCAATTCCCCAGCTTGAATCTCGTTCAATCCATAAACGCGTGCAATCCCATCTCCAACTGACCCCTTGGGCAACTAGAAAGAAAATTTGGAAAGACAATATCGACCCTTAAGAAAACTGTTAGCACAAAATCAAGGCCAGCAAAAAGATAAGCTGATGAAAATCCTTAGGAACCAAAGCATCAACACCAGCCCGCACCTTGAAATGGCGGATCAGACTCGGACACATCGGGATTTCGGCATGTGACACACAATTAAGCGACAGCCGGTAGACGATAATGAAATATCTCAAAATCTTCATGCCAAAGCCAAAAGCACACGGATTTTGAAATCAATCGAGATGCCGAGACAAAGCCAATCTGCAGAAGAAAATTTATAACACCAAATAGCAGAATCACAGTTAAGCTATTAGACTGAAACTACACCAGAGCTAAATTGATAACATGAGTATCAACTGACAGCTTGTAGACACTCAAATGGAGAAGTTAACCACTGAGCAATGGGGTAACTGAAGCCTCTAGATTTAATTCTCAGTCAATTCCAAGAAAGTAGTTTAGTCTCTTCTGCAATCGTTGTACATAAGATGTCTTTGTTTTGGAAAATCTTTGTGTTTCTAGCTTTCCAAATTCTTCACAAACACACAAAACAGATAGTGCTTAAGCCAAGTCCCTGTCCTTTGTTTCCCTGCAGGAAATGCATTAAAATTGAAGGATAATATCATTATGTGAAATTGAAATCACTCCCAACCACGTATATATATCCGACCAAACTTTAAAAGCAATTGGACATTCAAAGAACATATGAGAAGTAGACTCGATTACACCACAACCTCCTTCACAAGTGAGAGCTCCATTTCTTAAAATTCCTCGCTTAAATAGATTTTCCTTCGACAATATTCTGCCTTGAATAATTTGCACACTTTTAATGGTACAAACTTATTACACACTTTTTTATAAAGCGATGTAATCCCCAGGCTGCTAGCTTCCGATAGAAAACCATAAGCCGATTTAACAGAGTAGAAATTTGACGGATCTGCGAGCCACACAGTTCTATCCCTTCTCCCTTCTCGAAATGAAATTGACCTGATATCCCTAATCAAATATTGCAGCATATCAGTCTCCTAAAAAGATCTCTCCTCCACCTAAAATGCCACTCCTTATTCTCACCTTCCCCTCTCATTATAATTAATACTTATGTAACTGTGAGAAAGAAAAATAAGTAAACCATATCAATTGGACAGATTAAAATCATAGAGCTACTTAACTTTTTCCGTAAGACACATCCCATATTTTCTACAATAAAGAACGATCAATCAATTCAAATATAGATGGTGTCAAATCTTCTAGAGGTGAAGGACATATGGCTAAAATACCAGAGAGAATGAGAATCAGCATTTTCATATCAAGAGGATAAAACATTGTATTAAAATAAGAATACTTATGCCATTTGACTTAATATATGCTGATGTCATTTACTCCTTAATCCCGAATAACATATTTACTAAATCATATTAAAATAAGAATACTAACAGTGATCCAAAAATTGCAACTTAAAAGTTTAAAATGAGGAACATAACTCACTCACATGAGGATATTTTTGCCATTCAACCGCTCGGCTCTATATCCACGAGGAGAAATAACTATACTTCCTAACTCGTGGATCCAAAGTTCCAACATTTGGTGCATGAAATTTCCCAATCCTTGTTTCATACAAATTCCTAGCATCAAGTAAAACAAGATTGTTTTCTGGGCTATCATTATCTACAAAAAGGACAGAATCATACAAATAATGTTCATATTTCAAAACTAACTATCCAGTCCAATAATATAACCAAAAGGGAGGAACGGAAAAACCTTTCAACAACATTAAAAGTGGCTAAAATAGTGACATGAAGATAAAAGAGATTTAAGGAGATAGTGAATACAATGCAACAATTAAGGCAAGTATCTTGGTTCTAATCTGAAGTCATTGAATGCACATTGTTGTACCTCAGTCTTCATTCAATCCCCTAAGATAATCATTAAGAACATCAACTAGCATATAAAAGAATTAAAAATCACATGGTTAAGAACACATATCCTTTGTTATGAAGGGGAAAATATATGTATAATGTGAAATTAACTCGATGGCTGGTCATTAACGGTTGTATTCAACTTGAGTGTAGGCAAAAAAAGTGATTGGTTCACAAAAAACTTGAAAATATAGGAAGACATGAAAAATAGAAAATGACAATATGAATGAAAAAAAAGTATCTAAGCTTTTGCTGAGTGTGTGTTGGTGTGTGTGTCCTTCATTTCATTAAAACAAAAGAAAACATGAAATGAACATAATTTTGCAGAAAGTATTGCTTAAAAATACCTTGTCCAGCTGAGCTGCAGCTGTCATAATTTCGATCTCATATGCAGAGCATCCAGTAATGGAATCTATTAAATACGAAGTTACAGAGCATGACTAATGAAAATATAACCAAAGAATGATATTAGCATATATGAAATTGAAAGAGTGAAAAGATGCAGTATAAAAAGAGTCCAATGGTCATCATAACTTCCACCTTGACTTTGGCTTCTTCCTTAACTATGTAATTGACATCAATATCAGTGGCTCTAAAGACTACCACAACAGTATATATGGAAACAAAAAGTTACAAAGAGGGTGTAAACCAAACTGAGACAATGCGATTTGTAACCGGACACAACAAACCACACACAAGTAGTAGCTTCTGGTGCATCTGCAAAAATAGAGAACATAATATATGACATTAACAATCAACCTTCAAAGGAATGGGAAAGTAAGGGTTCACACACAGACACATCACAGTAAATGAAAAAGTGACTTCAAACTGCAATTCCACTGTTTATTCAATCAGAATAAGATATTCGTGACATAACCATGGACTACCAAATCGTTCTACAAGTGACAAACTCTGTTTGTGCAAGCATTCTAATTGGTCAAAACAATTGTTATAAATGATTAACATCATTAAATTTCTGATTTAGCACAAAGAAAATCTGATAGAAATATTTTAAACAAATCCATCTTCTGTAATACAAAACATAAACGAATTTTCAGTCCAAATCCATTTACTGTACCAATTTTTAAAATTCTAAAATGAGATCAACATAAACAATTTTCAAAATTCCATTACAACAATGACAAATCTAATAAGAAATAAATTCACTAACCTGAACAAAAGTCTTCATAAAGCAATCCTGCAGCAGAACACACCAACCGAAGCGTGTGAGTGGAATTCGCTGTGAGAAAGGGATTCAACGAGTTTTGCAACAAGGAGTCTGAGCGAGTTAGGAATTACAGCAAGAGGTTCCTATCTTGGTTCACAAATACGGTTTCAATTGATAAATTTCTTCAAATTTTTTGTGGGGTTTAGGGTTTCAATCTTCAAAGTGACACAGCTAACTATTCTAGAAACAACAATTTCTTTATGAGGTTTAGGGTTTCTGTGTTGATTGGATAACAAGAAGGAAATTATTTGAAATCGAGGAAGAAATTATTAGGGAGAAGGCGTGTGAGACAGAGTATGTGCGCGTTGTGTTACGAATGAAGAAGAAAAAGAAGAAGGCAAAACGTTAAGAGAAAGAAAAAAATGCGTCAAAAAAAGAAAAAAAAGACAGCGCTTTTTTGGATTTTCGGGCGCTGTCTAAAGTAGACCTATGAAAGCGCTTTTTTCAATATTTAAGCGTTGTCTATTGTTATATTTTAAAAGCACTTTTAACTCAACTGTTGTTAAAAGTTAAAATTAAATGAAAGGCCCAAAGACAACACTTCCAAAAGCGCTGTCTGATTATTTACTTTAGACATCGCTTTATAGTAAAGCGCTTTCTAAAGTGAAATATAAAATTTATAACTTTTTTTGTAAATCTTATAAAAGCGCTTTTACTGAAACGCGCTGTTAAACGTCAGCACTTTATACAGCGCTTTTCCCAATAAGTGATGTTTAAAGATTCCGTGTTTCTTTTAATAGCGGTTTTGGAAATAACCGCTGTCTAAAGTGCGCTGTCTATTCAATATTTTGTAGTAGTGTATGTTTGTTTATGTTTTAGTGTTTGAACTGGAACAGGCGCTATGGGGATTTCCAACTCCTTCTATGGATCCAAGATATTGATCAATGCTCAGATACCTGAGGTTACTGATTATATAGACAGGTAGGTTAACTCTCTTGGTGGCTAGGATATTCTTTAATCCTTTTTGGATGATTGGCTGATGTATTTTATTTATTCTGTCTGTTAAAGGATGGATATCGCCAATGTGGAATTGACCCAGGTGGTTAGTCAAGTTAGTGGTCCAGTGGTACTCAGTGTTGCCGATGATCTATTGAAAACACCAAGGATGACCATTGAGGATCTTATCGAATCCACTGAGGTTGTATTCAATTGTTGAGATGCTCTACATACAGATGCATTTTTATTTGGTGTTTGGTTCTTAATCCTTAATTATTTTTTAACTCTTATTGTTGCAGAAGTGCTTTGGTTCTGTGTTGGCTATGGCATGCGAAATTGACACTGATTTGGGCTGGTTTTATCAGGCCTGTAGCAGATGTGCATCCAGGATCAATTACATTGGGGGTCAACTTTTTTGCGAGAAATGCAAGATGCCTCGAACTGCTGTACCTAGGTATGAGTTTCAATGGCAACTCATGTGTCTTTTAAATGGCTGTGATTTGGGTCTATGGGATTGGATGACATATTTGCTTCCCACCATCTTCCAGGTTCAAGGTACATCTGCAGGTGATTGATAATACCGGATCCATTACTTTTGTGATGTTTGATCGGATTGTTTCTCAGGTTTTAGGCCGGACAGCACAGGATCTGCTTGATGCAATGAATAATGTGCAGCCAATAATCCCTTCTACTTTAATAGTCTTAATTTATTTATGATTCTGATGATCTTTCGATGGTTTTGGTTATAGGGGGAGTCCTCTAATGCCTACCCCCAGGAACTCGATACATTCGTTGATAAACGAATCCTCTTCAAAGTTTAGGTTACGTATGCAAACTTATACCGCAACTGGCGCGGTTATACAGTGAAGAAGTTGTCGTTTGATGATGACATCATTAACCGCTTCACAGCATTGCATGGGATCAATGTATAATTTATAGTTTTATCCGTTGGTTTCCCACTTTCTTATGTTACACTCTAAACCTTGCTAACTTCACTTCCTTCTATGGCAGCTTGGGGATGGGTGTGATGGTGCTGATTACACTCAGTTTGCATGTGATTTGAATGGTGATGCATCATTTGAGGGTGGTGGTTCAAGCAACCATGAGGAGTCCATACTATCAGACAAAACTAGGACCCCAACTAGCAAGGCAACTGGTAAGAAGGGTTCTAATGTTGATGGAGCACGTTCATCTCCCACCAAAGGATCCTCTCCATCCAATGTGGAATTGGTAGGTGTTGATTTAAGTCAGGTTTCGCCCCTCAAACAGGCCACATCTACCACTCTAACAAGCAAGATATCTGGCAAGAAAGCTGATAATGTAGAGATAGCTGGTGCATCTCCTACCAAGGGCCCCTCTCCTTCCACTAGATCAATGTTGTCTACTGAAATAGGTCATGTTTCACCACCCAAACATGTTGGTAAAAGATCTGTTAATATTGACCATGGTGAAATTGCTGCAGCAAAGGATACCAAGATGCCATGTGTGAAGATCGAAGTTCTTGAGTGATTGATCCAGTAATAGTTTGCTTGGTCTTTGTAATGTTTGGTCTCTTTGAATAAATTAGTTGTTGTACTAGCTTTCCCTGTATCCATGTTCCTTTTGTCTCCATGTTTGTGTTGAGTCGATGTTATGGTTTAGTATTCCCTAAATATGTATCAGATACCTAATGGTATATCTATGGTCAAGTTGTGTGCATTGTTTGTATTAATTAAAGTTTCTCACTTAGTTCCATCGTTGATATTCTTTACCTTAATAGTTTTTGGGTAAACCCTCTACTAATAGTGAAAGTTTATTTCCATCAATAAACAAGACAATGACTTCCATAGCTAATTAAGCTACATATTTAATGGATAATTCATTTAACTGATTTTGACTTCTAAGAATACTATTGTTGTTGCTGTCAATGAGTATATCTTAAATCTTATGCCTGGGGATGAGAAAGTCTACCTAAGCTATGATTCATCGTGCGAGGGTGACTCAGGTGTCGATGCATTTGACGTTGTGCATACACCTGAATTCCTAAACATTATTGTGGCATCAGGAGTTCCAAATCATAGATTAAGGTTAAAGGTTGGAGTACCGGTTATTCTAATAAGGAATATGGATCCATCTTCAGGGTTGTGTAATGGAACACGGTTGACAGTCACAAGGGTGGGGATTTATGTTGTTGAGGGGCGAATTATATCCGGCAGCAATATTGGCGAAAGAGTTTGTATCCCAAGATTGTCACTCAGTCCTTCCGATAAAAGACTACCCTTCAAATTCCAGAGGCGTCAGTTTCCTTTGAGCGTGTCCTTTGCTATGACCATAAATAAAAGTCAAGGTCAGTCTCTCAAACATGATGGAGTGTATCTTCCTCAACCAATTTTTTCGCATGGACAGTTGTACGTGGCACTGTCTAGAGTTACTTCTAGGGAAGGTTTGAAGATGTTGATAACCAATGAGGAGAACGAGTATTTGGATTGTACTGATAATGTGGTTTACAAGGAAGTGTTTCAGAATCTTTAGTATTTTCCAAATAAGTGTTGCGTTGCAGTTTGTTGTCATGTGTGGTATCTAATTATAAGTTAATTTATGCTTCAACTATCCATATATTGTATTAAAATGTGTTTTTAATGGTAAGAATTGCACAAACTTATGCATTATGTTTTTCACGGTAATATAGTGGCTATACTGATTTGTGAGAAGATATAAAAAAATACCAGTAGATATTGAGGTTGATTCCTTGGAATAGACATATGGATATTGCACCCTTATTGCTTACTAAATCTTATATAAAAAAGGGATTGGGTTCATTGAAGTTAACATACACTTTCATTCATTTATCCAACATTCACGGATACATTACATTGATATTAAAACACCATATACTAAACAGTCATATTAACACAACATATTAGAGACATCAAATGTCAAATGAAAGTTTCAAAATAACACAGCATTGATTAGGAAAATGAAATAACAAACAGTAGTCATTGGACAAAGGAAGCTCCCCATTCATGGATACAATCTAAAGCATAGCAGCTGCATCAGTAGCAGCCTTCCAGTTATCATGGATGTTTTTTTTTGAAAGCATCCACTATCTTTAACCTATCCATTAATTCTGATAAATCTTCTCCCAGGTCCTTCATTTGAGCTTTCAGCTCAAGGACTCTTTGCCTTTTATTCAGAACCTCAACAATGTTTCCTTGAATGTCAGCCTTGATCTCCTTGGCCAGATCCTCATCAATAACTGTACTTTCCTGATCAAATAGAACAACAAGGTTGTCCTCATACATAAGCATGTCCTCTTTTACCCGGCCCATTTCTTCGAAAAGATCTGACGCTTCTCTATGATTTTGCTGCAATGCTCCCTGAACAAACTTGATAAAAGGAGTATCAGCCACTATCTCCATTCTTAGTGTGATCAAGCAGCATAGGAAATGTTTTTCCTTGGATGATAAATTCCATGTATAGTCATCAAATTCGTTGATGAGAGAGGAAAGTGAATGAACTACCTCAAAACAGTGCTCAGGACCTTTGAGGAGCATTCTTTTAACTCTTCTGATTGTTTTGGCTTTTGTCTTAGGCATAGTTTTCTCAGCAAAAGTTGGGAGGATGTAAGGCTATGGAGTTTTGAGGCTACTATTAATAAGAATTGTTTACCAATCATAGTCTGACAAATGTTTGGGATGTTCATGCTCTGCAGATAGGTAGAGATACTTCACATATACGTTACAGGTGCATTATAATTACTTTGTCATAAACCGAGTTTCAAATAACAGTCATCCAGACTAACCAAAATTAATTAGATTGTCTGTTCTTTAACCAAGCAATGAATCATTGCATTCTTCCTTATTGGTCTAGCAATTGGCCTATCAACCAAGGAGCAATTGGCCTGTCATTTTCTTTCTACACTCATTCAAGCAATGCAGCACTGAAGGATAACATCTCTCTATACTAGCTGCATAGCTAATCAGCCAAATGTCAACATCTCTATGTCTCCAAAAGGAATAATATCTGCTTAAGTATGTAAAAAAAAAAACTTCCATACATCTATGGATTGGTTCACATTCATTACCAAAATATAACCAAGATCTTGCATACATGTCAAAAAATTTATAGATATATTCTGGATTACATCCATATATTATACCATAATAACTATTATATTGATTGCAATTATTGGATTAGTTATGTGATTTAAATATATATATCAACCAAATATCTAATGTGGACTTACAAAATGAAGACATAGTACTTGGCCCAACAAAATAAAGTATGGTAATAACTGTTGATCTATTAGTAACGGTTCCCATTTCCATTCTCTCTGTCTCATATCTCAACTTTATTTCAACTTTTTTCTCTGCAACACTTCTGCTCTCAAAATTTGTTTACAATGGCTTCATCATCCAGATTAAGGTTTGTAGTCATTATCCTTATCCCCGTGAACTTTATACTATTGATCTCTAATCACTGCAACATTTTCACTACAGTTATTTGTTTTCTATTTGGCTTGATTGCATCTTTTATTGTTGGTTTGTCTAAATTCTGTATCAGGGTTGTCAACCAATGGATTACCCATTGTTTGGTTTCAATTTATCTTTTATTGATAAATGAATGTTTTATTGTAGTATGTATCTGTTATGTAGAATGTCTTATACTGTTGAATGGATAATTTTTGGGGATTAGGGTTTGGTCTTTGTGTTTCTGTATCAGATGTGCATGACCTATTTTAGATTAGAGTTCTCAGCCAATAGACTAAGCATGGCTCTGCTGTGTGGATATTAAGAAGTAGACTTCCCAAAGGGATGTGGAATGCATGAGATTTTGTGTAAATTCTGTTTAGTTGACATTGGTTCCTTCACATTGTCATTTTAAACTGTATTAGATATTCATCTTTATATGGAGTGTAAGGTGTGTAATTATAGTCTATGTCATTTTGATTTAATTTATGTCATTTTCTAATGGATGTAATTTCAAAGTTTTGCAAAAGCACATGCTGAGAGAAAGAACACCAAATCATTTCAGACTTGCATCTATCCAGATAAGGTATTGCCGTTTCACACTATTAATAGTATATTGTATATAATCGTTGAGGCTAATGCACTCATTTTATCTACAAATGAATGTAGTGTGAAATTCAAATATGTCCAAGGTTCAAAGCAGCTTGGATTGATCAGCTTCGGAAGACATTTGTTGGATCACTGCGGCACCCTGAAGGAGTAAGGGTCAAGGTTGTTCTCTGTATTGAAGGCGATGATTGTTACATGATCAATGGCAGATTTGCCGCCAATTGTTTTGGGTTCCGAGAGCCGACTAAGGTTATCTTGACATATGAAGTAACTGACAATGTCTTCAAAATGACTGTTATAAAAAATGAACCCATTGAAATTTTGTTGTCCGATGGATCTGATGATGAGAGCATCATCATTCCTAATCCTGAAGGTTCCTATCAATCTGTGGAAACAGTTGGTTCAAGTGAAGAGGAGGATAATGCCAAAAATTATGTGGTGCCTACATTTCGAAATGACCGTGTATTTGGTTGGGAGCTTCTCATAACCAAGGCTTATGCAAGCTTGAAAAGGTAACAGGTTTTGGTGAGTCTTCTACATTATCATTCATGCATTTCTTATGTTTTTGATTTGTTTTAAATTCCTAATGTATTTTTTATCTGGTAGCATGTACCAAAGAAATGCTTCAGGCATGTTCTCAGGGGTAGAGATAGTATTGTGATTAAAACTCAGCACAATGGAGATGGTCTCAGGTGCACTATCATAACCTATGAAAGAAAGGAAGGCAAGCAGGAAATGTACTTGGGTAAAGGATGGTTCGAGTTTGTCAGGGCTAACAACCTTAAGAGGGGAGATAAGTTGCGGTTCCAACTCTCAAATCCACCCAATGTTATGTTTGTGAAGATTATCCGAGGAAGACGGTCACGAGGAAATATATCTAAGTAAAGGGTGGTTTGAATTAGTTTGTTGATGTCACTAAGCTAAAGAAGGGATATAAGTTGTAGTTGTAATGCTCAGATGCTTCTTAGTAGTTTGAATTAGTTGTAATGTTTTGTATTTGACCATCTTCATCGTAGGATGTGTTTGTATGGATTTGAAGATTAATGTATTAACTTTGAGTTTCTATGGTTCCCTTCTTTTTAATCCCAATTTATATTTTTATAAATTACAGAAAGGAAAAATAGATTTCTATATATCATCCCAATTTTTAACAACTGTATACTCCAGATTATTAGATCTCAGATTATTAGTTTTGATAATTATACGTAAGTTTTTAAAGCCCCAACAAATTTCAAATAAAACAGAAGAGGCTGGATACCAAAAAACAATTAATGCATTTTGAAATACTATCATTATCAATGGAGTGATTTGGTGTGGGTTTGGCATGTGTGCTCTTAAATGCAGTGTTATGATTAACAAGTGCAGTCTTTTGAACTATCCTCCCTGCACTTCTCCCTATGAAAAGGCTCCATGTAGATCAAAAAGGGTGCTGGAGTCTATAAATTTTCTATCTTCTCCTCTCTTGCTCTGTATCCACATTCCACGCCCAATGGACTATCATGCTCTGTTTCTTGGTGAATCTTTCTTGCTTGATGTTGACACTGCACGTGAAACTGATCAGGAACATAACACACACATAAGTGATTTTCTCTCAAACATGCAAACATACAACATGGAATTTGATGTTGAAAGAGCAAGTGTTTTTTATCCCTTAAGTTCATTAAGTTCGTTGTCTATCTTATTGCTGGTTTTGTGTTGTCTAACTCCAAATTTTGTTGTGTAGCCCATAGGAAAACCTCCACGCTGTTTTATTCGAGAGCTTGGTGATTTAATTGCTCCCAAAGTAATTTTACGAGATCCTAATCATAATGAATTGGAGATCTGTGTTGTGAAGAAATATAATAAGATTTATTTTGAGGATGGGTGGTGTGATCTCAAAGATATATATCATATTCCCTTTGGTGCTTGGGTTACTCTTACATACATTGAGCCTAAACTGTTACTGATAAGGCTCATTAACAGGTTTGGTAGAGAGGTTGAGTATCCACAACATAATCCTCCTCTCCGGCGTTTGTTAGCTGATCTTGGTTCCTCTGCCATTCCTTCACCAAATATCCGTGTTAGACCCCTGACTTTTGTTCGTACTTATGTCAAAAAAATGACATTTAATGATATCCACTCTGGAACATTGGTATTATTTTTATTTTGCTTACAGTGATATTAATAGATTTTGTTTGTTGCTGCTTTACTTACAATTATCATTCACCTTTGAAACAGATTTTGCCTTGGTATGGATTTGGTGAATCTGCATTTTGCTTCGTGTCTTCTGGATTGGCATTGGTCGATCATAAAGGGACTCATTTTCATTGCAAACTGACTTTTGGTGTTGATCGCTTTGGTGAACTGTGCTGCAAAGTTTCTAATGGTTGGATTGATTTCTGCAAGTATTATGCTTTGGCTGTAGGTGATAGAGTGCGATTCTGTGTTACTGAAATTGCTCATGATTACATGATGTACGTGTGTGTATATCCTCACGTAGGAATAGAGACAACTAGTGACTATCCTTTAACTGATGGCAGCTGAATCCCACTCTACATTTCCCAAAGATACTTTGTTGCACATGGTTGATTCCAGTTACACATTAGCAATTGAATTTGCTATTTTTTGGGTTTAGTTTTGGGGACCCTTTTGTACTTGGCTATATGTATTTGTATGGCAGACCAATGTGTCACTCTTGGTAAATCATATGTTTTATATATCTATGTTTTGGAGCCCCTTTTATCGTTATATTTATTTACATTTAAACAATTACAGTTAGGGATTATAATGAAATAAATTTCAAACATCAACTATAATAAATAAAAAAGGTTAATAGATGTTTAATTTCACTATGCAAATCTTAAGACAATATTTTTCAAGTAATTCTCTCTTGAAATGAAATATTTTATTCCCTAGCCAACAATCCATTTGTCACTGGCAGATGGAGCTTATTATGTGGGCATGCATTCGCTCTATTAGTGTTCCTGTAAGCAATCATTACATTTTGGTGAGAGATTAAGTTAAGCCAATCAAGCATCCTTCCTTCTACTACCGTCCAATCTAGAACTCTGTTTTTTATTTTATCCCTTCTATTTCTCTTAAACCCTTTCTCATTTACTCCCAACCTACCTTTCTTAGACACCACTGTAAGCATCACTCCCCTTTTCTAACAGAAATGGCTAGAGTCTAGAGCATTGTTCAGTTGGTTGAGCAAGCAATACAGAATTACAATAGTGCAGATGCTTCGGATACTCTCATGAATTTACAAGGTACTCTGTCAATTGTTTTTCTTACTTACTATGTTTGCATGTTTGTTGCCTCTGCTTGCATGTTTGCTTTATGTGTTTGCATATTTGAATCTAAGTTTTTGAATCTATTATTTTCATTAGTTGATATATATTTGATACTCCAATGGAAAAAGTGTTTAGATAAGAGCTCATTTGATATGTTTGTAAATGAATGACTTATCTGTAGCTTGGTTGTAAATGAGCATGGCTGATTGTGCATGTTCAAACTGTAACTAAGTATATGTATAACTATGGCATTCCATTTAATGGTATGGGGGAAAAATATGTGGTGAGTCATGAAACAACAATGGTAGCACATCCAAGAGTTAGGTGGATAGGTGAATATGGAAATCATGATTGATTTCTTAAACTGTTTATCTTTTGTTCTGTAGATATCCACCGTGATGTTCAGCCCTATGCAGTGATGACAAAAACATGCTACGTTGAATTCGATCCAATGAGCGTAAGTTATCTATCTATTAGCATACTATGTACTAACTATTCCTGATGTCTTTTGTCCAGTGACTATTCCATGTATTGTGCAGGGCCGCGCGAAACTACCAGCGTGCTTTACAAGAGACGTTGGTGCATTCATCGGCAGCTATGTGTAAGACCCAAGATTTTACTGTGCGGTTTTCCTAAGGAACTTTAGCGTCGGCTAAGTTTTAGGGTTTTTAGTAGAACGGCTTTGTGTGTATCGTCGTAAAAATGAGATTTTTGCTGAAACAGAGCCTGTTTTGTGCTCGTGCGCTGGAAAGGCACAGACTTTCGGGTCGTGATCCTCTTTTAAGTATGAGGAGATTTCTGTGAAGCCAGAAATCCGAGTTTTGGGTTATTCTCGTTTTTGGAAAAATGAGTAGGAATTTTACCCGCTGTTGTAAAATTTTACTGGTTCTGAATTCAGTAAGATTTTAGTTGGGAGTTTTATATATCTGCGCGAGTTGGGATATATTCTGAGATTAATTTTCCATGGTGTGGAAGAAAATTACAGCCGCGGAAAAAGTTTCGGCGATAAGTTTTGGAAATGTTTAAAGACAAACATTCTTTCTGTAGGTTTCCTGTTTTTGTGAGTTTCGTTCGTCGCGATGCGCGAGAACTGAACGTGCGTTTTGTTGTAAGATGTTGTGGAAAATATCTTAAGTGGATGGTGATGTTTTTGATCCAATGGCTTAGGATTAGTCTTGGAACTTTTCCTATTTGATCCAAGGGTGGATTGGCTAATGAGGTTTTCCTTTAGTAAAGGGTTTTGGTTGGTTTCTGGACTTAGAAACATTCCAAAACATTGTCATTCTCTCTTCTCTTCACCGTAGCTTTTCTTCTTCATTCCTTCCTTGAGAAATTTCAATTCATCACCATTTGCTTGGATTTTGGGCTTGTTGGATCAAAGGGCGTTGGTAGAGAATCATTCCCTAAGGTAACTAAACCTATTCCCTATCCTTGTTTGGCTAAGATTCTTCGGGAGTTAGGATTTTTTTATGATTATATTCTTGGGAGAAATTTCATAAGAATTGGTTTTGAATGGTTTTTGTTTCATGAAAGTTGTTCATGAGGTTTAGAGAAGCATGTGTAGGCTTTGTTATTTTTGTTTTCCATGAGTGGTGAGAATCTCATGAGAAAAGTTAGGGTTTTGAAAGTTTAGTATATTGATCAATTACATGAGCTTATGTTGTTTGGTTTTGGAAAACGAGGTTGTTTTTGAGCCTTTGGGCAAAAGGGAAATGTGTTGTATGGTTTTGTTTTGGAAAATGAGATGAAAAATAATTTGGTGTTTTTGGAAATATTTTCCTAAGTGTTTTGGTGTATAAAATGTTGTTTTTGATCGCTTGCGAGAAATGGTTTTGTGTGGTTGTGTTTTGCTTTGAAAAACATGTCGGAAAATGGTTTAGGATGGTTTTGGAAGTTGGTAAGAAAAACAAATGTTTTGGTTTGGTTTTGGTTTGAAAATGGAAGCTAGAAACTAGTGGTTTAATTAACCATTTTGCTTATGAAAATGTATTGGTTATGTGCCTTGAAAATGTGTCAAGAACTAGTAGAACCAAACTAGGCTTGGTTGAAAAAAAGTGGTGTGTTTTGCTGTTTTCTGCTGTCATGACTGGTGCAACTCGCCAGGCGAGCTGTTACTCGCCATGGCAAGCGTGTCCTGAAGCAACTCGCCATGAACTCGCCAGGGCGAGCTCCACAGCGAGCGAGGGCTGTGATCCCTGACTTGTCTCGCCACCAGCGCGCCATGGCGAGCTCTGGGTTGTAATTTTTGGAGTTTGATGTTCTAAATTTGTTTTGAGGTTTCTAATCCCTTTTTCTTAATTTATGGAAATGGTTGGGATTGAAAACGGGTTTTTCGGGTACTCGGAAAGTGGGTAACTTGTAACACAAGAAAATGCCCATTTTGCAATTCAAATGGTTTAAGACTTTTGCCAATGGTTTTGGGTCCTAAAAATAGTACAAATAACTCATGGGTATTGATCAATATGGTGGAATTTGGTATGGTATCCGAAAGAGTGGATTTTCCTTAGGAACCTTTAGGTTTTTGGGGTTTTGGTGTAGTTTCAATACTATTGGTTAGAGAACAATGTATTGATTGTTGCGCTGCTTGTTTTAGGAAGCGCGTTGTGTTGTTTTGAGCGTGTGTCTTTTCGGTGATACGTGTTTGTGTGTTTGGCATGTATGTGTTATGTATTCTCGTGATGAGAAAGTGTTTACAATATGTGCGTTGTTTTACATATGATTGGAGATGTATGTATGAACATGTGGGTGAATACATATGATTGGAAATGTATGTATGTTTGTTGTGGTTTGTTACATATGATTGGATATGTAAGTATGTTGTTGGGATGGTTTACATATGCTAGGGAGGTATGTATTTGTTGCATTAGTATACATGGGGAATCGTATGCTCATGCATTGTTAGTGCGTAGTGGCGGGAGTGGACTACGAGGTGTGGTTGCGGGAGTGGACCCACCTGATTCTTATAGGGTTTTATTGAGTTCAATACATGGTTGCGGGAGTGGACCATGAGGTGTGATGGCGGGAGTGGATCCACCTTAATCCTTTGTGATTTTGTTGAGTTCGATACATGGTTGCGGGAGTGGACCATGGGGTGTGATTGCGGGAGTGGACCCACCTTAACCTTGTGATTTCGTTGGTGTTTTAGTAGGGGTTGGACCTACAGTTCCGGAACTCATGCATTGTGGTAGCTAGGGTTAGTACCACGCATTGTGGAGGTTGCATTATAGGCTATGTGTGCATTGCTTATATGAATCCGTTGGTGGGAGATTGTCTATGTGTTTATAGAGCTTTCTCTGTTGGTTTGTGTATGTTTGGTATGTGTATATCTCTCGCGCCAGTTATATATAAATATATATACATATATTTTGTGGTGACCCTTGGTTTTATTCGCGGGCTCATCCCACCCAGGTGAGGGTTTTGGTTCAGATGCGGTAGGCCGTGTAGGCGGAGGTGGCTGTTCGGAGCCTTCGAGGTCGAGCGGAGTTTAGTGTTAGTTAGTCTATGCGCCGGTGTGGTTTGTACATCGTGCATTTTGTTTATGCATAGGTTTCTAACTTGGTTTGTTTTGGGTTGTAGTACTTGGAGTACTTTTATACTTATGGATTGTAATTATTCAGGTTTACACTTCGCATTTTGGATGCACTATATATCGTGATATATGAGTCTTTTGTATGTTTTAATGTCGGCTCAAGAAAACCTTTTTATGCGCACTCTGAGTGTTGGTTAAAGAAAAAAAAAATAATGCCCCTTTTTGTGTTTTGAAAACGGGGTGTTACACTATGTGATTTTGCAAGATCCTAATCATAATCATATTCAAGTATCTATTGAGAAAAAAAAAAACAAAATATATCTAAGTCATGGTTGGACTCAACTCAAGGACTTCTATGGTCTTGGTGGTTGGTTGACTCTTTTATATATGAGCCCTTTTCTCTTCCACGTAAAAGTGAGAAAAGTAACTGGTGTTGAGGTGGCGTACCCCCAAAAAGACCTTCCCTATAGACTAATGCTATCTCAACAGCCCGATCATGGTTGTTGGAGTGGACCTATACCCTATTTTGTAGCTCCAAGAACATTCTGTCATACACTCGAAACAACATTGACTGCATCTGATGGTGAGTCTGGAGTATTGGTATGTATATGTTAATATAGTAAAAATATGTAATTAATCATTTTTGTGTGTACTAATCTCTTGAGGCAATGTGTAACAGGAGCTCCCTTGGAATGGATTTTGTGAAAATGCACTTACAAGTGACCATCATGAATTGACAATCATAGATTGGTTCGGATGTACTTGGAAATGCCACATGAACCGTCGTGACGGTCCTCCCATGATCTGCTGGATTCAAGGTGAATGGCGTGCCATATGCAAAGCCCGTTATTTGGTGGAGGGCGTGACTCTGAAGTTTGGTGCTAGGGAGCCAAGTGCTAATACAGTCATTTATATCAAGATCTCATCTTTTATTGGTGTTCGTACAACATTGGTTGTACCTACACGTACCGGAGGACACAAAGCTTTCTATCAAGCAGAGCAGTATTTTATGCTGTAATGCTTTAATCTTATAATATCTAGCTTTCCTTTCCAGTCTGTGATACTCGTATTTTGTATGAATTTGAACTTTGTTTGCTTTGGTGTAACACTTTAATCTTATAATCTCTTGCTTTCTTCTCCAGTTTGTAATGCTCTTACTTTGTATGAATTTGAACTTTGTTTGTTTTGGTGCATTGTATGAATTTGACCTCTAATCTTATAATCTTTATGTTTACTTTAATGTTTTTGTGATGTTTACTGCCATTGTGTCTTAGCATAGCTTTTGATAATATTTGGGAGATAACATGTAATTTAAAAACAACTACATAATTGGCAGTAGAAATGAACATATATCTAGAAATTGGACAAATATGACTTTCTTAGACACGGATTGAAGAAAACATAATTGACAATACTAATAAGCGTAGTTCAAAACACGGGGTATCAAAGGATGATTCAAAAGGTACATAATCCAAACCACAATACAGACACACATTAAACAAACCTAGCAGCCTTGGTAGTAATATCCCAAAGGTCGCAAATAGTTTGTCTATAATTCTCAGCAATCTTGGCTTTGTCCATCAGCACAAATAGATCCTCTCCCAAGTCCTTCATTTCAGCTTCAAGTGTTTTGAGGGTGATTGTTTTGATCACAAGATTGGTTGTGTCTTCATGGATGCTGTTTTTGATTTTTTGAATCTTCTCTTGAAGTTTCCCAAGGTCACAGTTGATTTTGGTGGATTGACCATCAATTACCTTATATTCATGGATGTACCCAACAATGTTGTTCTGATGCATACGCATGGTTTCCTTTACAGATGACATCTCATCCAACAGAGCTGCCACTGCTTTTTGGTTTTTACTCAATGCTTCTTCAACAAAAAAGATTAAAGGAGCACGTATCTTCGTTTCATTTCGAAATCGAGACACATAATAAAGGAAATCAAACTCTTTGGAGGACAGACTCCATGAATGAAGATGGAGATGATGGACAGCCAATGAGAACTTCCCTATCTTCCTAAGACAGTATAGAGGACCTTTCTTTAGCATTTTTGTTATCTTTTTGATCATCTTAGTTTCTATTCGCACCATGATACTCTAACCAGATAATTGCTTGCCTATAACTCTGAGTGTGTCACACTATATATAATGTGAATCGTTCTACAAGCTAATTAAGTTTCTCATTGGACAGTTGGGCAATAAATAACAGCCAATCCCACTTAACATGTAACCATGCGCAGATACATCTTATTGGCTATCGTAATATGTGGTCTGCTTCATTTAAATGCAGAAAGTCTTAGTGAATTGAGCCAACCATTTTCACACGCATTGTTTTAGACACGTGGCATTTAGCAGATTATCTAGCTAATCAAATAACATGCAAAGAGGATGGCGTAGCAACGCGACACATGGCACTGGACATGTCTACAGAAATCTCAGGAGAGTTGTTCCAAGAGTATGAGGAAAAATTATACATTTTCCATTTTGTTCTTCAGCTCACAGGGAAAAGGTCACTGCATATGGCTAGCATGCATGAAGTCCATGGTGGTTCAAGTGATCCACATGCCTCAGAAGGTACCATATCCATTTTCGTTTCATGTGTGTTTTCATTTAGATTATTGCTAAGTTATCAGATTTGTAAAGTAGAGCATCACACAATGATTTTAATAGCACTCTTAGAAGATCAAAACTTACAAACACTTTATGTTGCATAGTATAATGTTTCCTTAGATAACCATGAAATATTGTGGTTCCTAGATGTTTTGAAGAATTCCTCCTTTTGTTTCTCAGATTAAATTCTAAAGAACATGTGGAGTTATGAGGTGATAATTTGAAAGATGGGTTGAGTAGTTGGAGCAATGAAAAAACATTGTTCCAACCATTTATTCATCCCCTACACATGCTTGATTTGTCTATTTGCTATCATAGTATCTCCCATAGTCAGCTCTACATTGGATCTCATTGGTATCTGAACTCTTTTTGGTGTTATCATAGGTCCTCATGCTGAGATTAAGCCTTATTTGATAATGGCAAGGTCCTGCTACATCGAATTCGATCCAATGAAGGTAAACTTAGTCATGCACTTCCTGGCCCTTTGTATATAGGTTTAATTTTGTATACCGACCCTTTTGAATTATTCCATAGTCTGGCGCAAAGCTGCCTGCATGTTTTACCAGATCTGTTGGTTCATTCATCCGCAGTTACGTCATTTTGCAGGATCCAAACCGGAATCATATTAAAGTGAATGTCGAGAGAAAAAAATAACAAAATTTATTTTACTGCCGGTTGGTCGCGCTTAAGAGATTTCTACAACATTACTGTAGGTGGTTGGGTGACTGTTTTGTATATAAGCCCACTGCTTTTCTACATAAAAGTTAGGAGAATTACTGGGCTTGAGGTGGTCTACCCTGAGAGAAATCCTCCTTACAGACTGGTGCTGGACCATGAATGTCGTCATAGTTATATACATGGCCCTGTGCCTTTTTTCCTGGCTCCAAGCACATTCTACCATAAACTCGAGAAATCATTGACTTCATCTGATATTACTTCTGGTGTCTTGGTGCGTATTTATAGATAATTCTCATTAAAGTTGATTTGTTCTCTCCAATTATTGACCTTTTAAAATGATGTAAAATAGGAACTCTCTTGGGATGGTTTCTGTGAGCGTGCACTACCAGATGAGGAAACACATTTAACTTTGATTGATTGGTTTGGATATTCGTGGAAGTGCCGCCTTGGGTTTCGACAACATCCTACAAAGACTTGCCAAATATCCGGTGATTGGCCTGCCATATGCAAGGCGCGCAATTTGACAGAAGGCAATGTTCTAAAATTTGGAGCTCCTAATGTCTCTAATAATAGAGTTATCCATTTCAAGATTCGTCCTTTTACCGGTGTTCGTACTACCTTCATTGAACCTGCAACCAGTGCACCCCCATGGTGCTTTTTATCAGACTGATGAATACTTTCTCTTATAAGTGTTTCATATTGCACTTTCCTATTCAATGATGCATGTATTGTTCAGCCTTAGAACCCTGCTTCTTAATGTTTTAGGCACGAAACATAATACTTAGATTAAAGTCATATATCCTTAATACAACTTCTTATATACATGGCATCTAAGAAACATATCAAATTTGAAGCAAATAATATCTCCATTCTTGAAATCATTATTCTCGCATAGCATGTTAGTCCATCAAGCAAAGCTTTCATCTAACCAATAACATAGCCTGCAAAAGAATCCATCATGTCCTTCGTTCATTGGCCTAGCCAATGAGAATCATCAGAATCCCTTAAGAATCCCTTAAGAATCCCTTTCATCTAACCAATGTTCTTTCTTGCTCTTTTTCTCTCACACTATAAGAATCCCTTAAGCTTTTATTTCTCTTCATCATGGAATACCTTAAGCTTTTATTTCTCTCACACTATAAGAATCCCTTAAGCTTTTATCTCTCTTGAAAACCTACTAATATGCTTTAGTTTGTATTTATCAAACTTTCACTTTTGTAGCTATAATATCAAGATGTGTCATTATCTAATGTCTACTTTATTATTTGCATTGTTTGGTGTTTGTCATCTTATTATATCGATTTTAACTTTTGTGATTTAACATTCACTATCAATTTAAAATCTTTAACTTCAAACAACATCCATGCTTGATAGTGACCATGGTTGATATCTTTATGATGTTCCGTCAAACCCGTGCAACGCACGGACCGGCGTCTAGTTGTTAATAAAACCTCACCTTTAGTGGTCCATAGGTTATGGAGGTTTTGGTTGTGAAGAGTCACAAGATTAATGATCATTATATTGGGTGGTAATGGCTTCTTAATTCTTGATGGTAGAATTAAGCCTATAAATAATCTTTGGTCCCTAAGCTTGCTCTCGATCTTCATCATTCAGAAAATATACACCATCTATAGTATTGAGAGTAAAAGCTTAGAAGACTCAAAGAGTTGTGATTCATAACACTATAACAATGGCTGGAGGTAATTTTAATTTCTATTTTCCGCATTTAGTCTATTGATCTTGTTGTTCATTTGTTATCAGGAACTCATGATCAATGAATTAAGTCTTACATTTTCATCACTTTGCATTTCGATGTATGTTTCAACAATTCCTTATACTACTTATTTAGGGAATTGTTCATTAATAAAATTTAGCCGATTCAAAAAAAAATTTGTGTAACAATAAAAAATGCTATACAATTTGAGAATCCGAATAACACAAAATTCAAGCATATCCCATTTCTCCAATAAGCATCAATTCATGGTAAATTGCCATAAGATCAAAGAAAATATTACTCACACTACTCGAATACCCACTGAAACCAGTGATCCAACTGTCGTCTCTTCATCGGAACATGCATGGCACCAAATCCAGTTCTACCAAATACACTTAAATAGTTCTCATCCACATTTAAAATATAGCTTTCATAATGTGTAGAATGCCAAATTATCCATCTGGTAGGATTATTGCTAAAGACTGGACCTCAACCTGGAAAACAAGAAGTAATAATCTTAGTAAATTTTTGCACCTCCAGCACAATCTTGAACAAATTGATAGATTCTTTGCCAATACATACTATGTTTCTAACTCTCCAATTCCACCAAAGCCCCGCAACAACACATAAGCACTAGGGCTCTTCAAATGGTTTATCAACCAAAACTCAAAATTCATCTCATTAAAGAAAGACACATTTCAATAGCTAAGAGTCTCCCATATGCGAACAACTTCAGCGCAATCACGAAGGCAATGCAGAACAATTTCTTCACTAGGTTAATCATATATGACATATATTAGAATGAGAGATATGTTTATTATGAAGTATAGAGAAAGTTAGAATATAATTACGACAAGCACACCAAATAAAAAAAGTTAATTTTTTTTTTCTAGAGCGTGAAGATTCCATATCCTCTTATAAGATTTGTGATTTGACGAACTCTGCTTTACATTCAACAACCAATTAAGATTCTTGTATTACTTTTATTGATATTTTTTAGTCTAATTTTTGTCAATAGATTAGATTTATACCAAATAGTTCTATGTGAATTAAATTAGAGTTTTTTTTTTCCTATTTGTTGATTTCAAAGGGTGAATATGCAACCTTTAATTTAAAGGGCAGATTGGTAATTGGTTGCATAACAATATATGAGTTTTTTTGTAAAAAAAAAAGGATTCGAGTTTAATCGCAACTATCTATAAAATTATATATATAATCAATTATGGTATTTTGCATGAAGTTTATCAACTACTTGTTATCAAACATGACATCTATGAATAAAAAGAAGAGAAAAGTTTCAAACACTTCGTACTAATTAAAAAGAAGAGAAATGTAAGATTATTTTTGGCTTAATTAGTACACAGGTCCCTTAAAGATATTTTTGGTTTCACATTAGTCCCTTAAAGAAAAAATGTTTCAGTTTGGTCCCTTATTTATATAACTGTTAGTCATAATGGTCCTTTTCATCAATTTTTTCCAAAAAAACGTTAACTATTACCAAGTGGCATTGTGGTTGTATAAAGTGAGCCAATATACACGGTAGTACACCGTGGGCCTTAATAATATTTTATTTCAACCGTTCGATTTTTTGGACCAAAATTAAACGCATTAGATTTTGTTGGTCTATTATATCTAATTGTGAATCACTAACATATAATATTTTTTTTACTTTTATTCATCTTCTTCCTCCATTCTTCTTCATCTTTTTCATAAACATCATAAAAAACAAACTCAGATTTTTAATCAACCTTCAAACAACCCAAAAAAAAAAAAAAAAAAAAAAAACTCAATTCCAAAATTGAAACAAACAAACGAACAAACAAAGTAATAATTCATCTTCTTTGTCTTAAAACTCATGTCCTTCATCATCATTGCCTTCCGTTGAAAACAAAACCAGATGAAGATAGATTTACAAAGCTTTACAAAGGTTGATAATTGTTTGGAATAAAGATAGATTTGTGATTATTATTTTTTTAAGAGTTTAAATGTTGAAGATTCAGTGTATAGGTATTTTTAAGATTCTGGGTTTGTTTTGAAATTTTTGACTTGAATGATAAAGTTATGAAGAACTCATGAATAAATGGAGGAACAAGATGAAGAAAGATAAATAAAAATTAGTTGGTGGTGGTGCACTATCAGATTCGGTGGACTTGCAAAATTTAATGGTTTCTTTTTTTCATACAAGATCTAATGGTTAAGATTAAAAAATGTATTGAAGTATATGGTGGACCACCTAAAATGCTGGTCCACCTAATACTTTTGGGGTCAAAAAATTAACGGAAAGGACCAATGTGACAAACGTTATATCTTTAAGGGACCAAAGTGGAACTTTTATTCATTAAGGGACCAATGTGAAACCAAAAATTTCTTTAAGGGACCTGCGTACTAATTAAGCCATTATTTTTTTTGTCGTGTAGTTTAGTGGCTATAAATTTCACCTTTAAGATAGATAAGTGAGATAACAAGATTCGAACATCGCCTCCCTGCATATATAGGGACCGTTTGAAATAACTTATTTGAGTTTATGCAAAAAAAATTATGCAAATAAATACATTTTTATGTATTATTATAAGTTTGCAAAGTAGTTTATGGAAAAGTAGCTTATAAAAATACAATTTTTGTCAGAAATTTTTTATCTATTTATATAAAGAGGATACAAATTTTTGGGATGACTTTTTCATAATACCTATTTTACCCTTAAAAAAAACTACAAAAAAAAAAAACTAAATATTTGTATATGTTGAAAAATAACTTCCACATAAAAATAGATTTTCAGTTTTTTTAGTAAATAATTAATAACTAAGCACAACTTTCACATAAAAGTATGTTTTCAGTTTTTTTATAGTAAAAAAAAAAATTTCTTAATAACTAGCCACAACAAAAAAAGGATGTTAAGTAGTTATCAATTAACTAAGTCCAATAAAAAAGGAGATTAAGTAGTTATTTATATTTGCACAGTAGAGAATTTCGATCACAGCAAATAAAAAAAAAGAACATGATCACAGGAACGTGCCTGTTTGGCGGCTAGTAATACATAAAAACTTATTTATTAGCTCAAACTTAAGCTATTGCATAGGGATGGCAATGGGTAGGGTACTACAGTCCCCATCCCCATACACACGGTTTGAAAAAATACCCGTACTCATCCCCATACCCACGTGGGTGACACTCTTTGTCCCCGTCCCCATACCCTATGGGTACCTAAGTACCCATACCCGTACCCGTTACCCGCATTTTTGCTAAAAATAAATTCATCAATTATAAAATATCATATCATTTTAATATAATCAAAAAAATTTAAAGATTTTAATGTTGACTCATGAAAATTATGAACAAAATTATTAGTAATATCATGCTAAAGTTCATTTATCTATATATTGACATATTTGGATTATGTTATAAATAAACATTTTCATTAAAAATGTGTAATAGTATAATAATGTTGTATTTTTTAAAATTTATTTACATATATTATTATATAATAATATAATTAAAATAAATAAATATATACTATGTGGGTATATGGGGTGGGTACTAAGGTACTCGTACCCGCACCCATACCCGTTCAATTTTGTGGGTAATTACCCATACCCATGCCCGTACCAAAAATGCGGGTTTTTACCCTACCCATTGTGGGTATTTTTTGTGGGTACCCACTGGGTATGAGTAAATTGCCATCCCTACTATTGCAAACAGACCCTATAATGCAATATTCATGCCAACCGAGTTAAATTCACGGGATATAATATACTCCCTCCGTTTCTTTTTAATTGTCCTTTTAGAAAGATAACACCAAATTAATGAAGTGTATTTTTGCACGTTATCTTCCTATTATACCCTCCTTTTAATCCCCAATAAATTCCTATTTTTTTGCCCACACTTTCTCTTTCCAATAAATTTAATATATTATATACAAAAAAAAAACAAAATTTAATATGTTATGTACCAACAAAAAAAAAATTTAAGAAAAAGATTTAGTTTTGCAAATATATAGCATTAATTGGTTTTATGGAAACAGATAAGAGCAATTAACAAAGGGTATAATTGACAAATCATACCCATAAAATACAAAAAGGACAATTAAATAGAAACGCTAAATATGATAGTAAAAGACAATTAAAAAGAAACGGAGGGAGTATTTATTGTTGATAAAAAGAAAAAAAAAGGGAGAAATATAGTTAATACATATATTCGATAAAAAAAGAGAGAGGAAAATCCTTTGTTTTATCAAAAAATAAAAAAAAAACACTAAAACCCTGAACCCTACTCATTTTCTCCAATTTCTATTTCTCATTCTCCACTTTCTTGCTCTCTACTCATTCATTATCATTACTCACACAACACAACTATGGCGAACCAATTCTTCTCTCGCGTCATTCCTAAAACCCTAACACTATCTTCTTTCTTCTCTCGTTCCTGCTCCACAACCACCGTCCCCTCTTTCCTCCGCCCTCTCTCCGCTGCCGCCATCATCTCCCATCGCACTCTCTTCCTTAATTCCTTCCGCTCTCTCTCCACATGCGCTACCACATCCTCTCTCGACGACCCTAACCCTAACTGGTCTAATCGTCCACCTAAAGAAACCATCTTGCTCGATGGATGTGATTTTGAACATTGGCTTGTTGTTACGGAGAAGCCTGAAGGTGATCCCTCTAGAGATGAAATTATTGATGGTTACATCAAAACACTCGGACAGGTTATCGGAAGGTAATCATCGATTCAATAGCGATCATTCACATAATTATAATAATTTGTAGTTTTTTATGTGTTGTTTTTTATTCAATTTGATATTGTATTAGGTTTTAGGTTTCTATTATTAGTCTCAATTGAATTTTAATTCAAGTTATATCTTTGATAACCTGTGTTTTGTTGTCTATATAAAAATACGCGCTTAGATAAAATGATGTGTGTCTCTTCTAGCTTAACTAACATCCTGGGTTCAATCTTTGACTTAGCATGCAAGTTAAAACTCTTGGAGAGAGTTTGCCGCCATTTGAGTCCCACAAGGCTCGAGGTGTAGTTACGCACAGAGGATACCTGATTTACGATTAACAATAAAAGATCTTTACTGCACTACATTAACACGTTGACACTCTTAATAAATTTATGAAAATAAATCAATTAAATATAATCATATGTTCCGGTATGTCGGTGCGACCCGGATCCTCGGCAGCCATCTGCTCTGCAGCAAGTGTCTGCTGCAAGATTATCAGTCATTAGATCAATCTAACGGTTGGAAATTGTTTTTTGTATTGCAAATTAAAAACCTCAGCTGCATTGCTATTGATAAATTGTGATAACCCAAAAGCTCCCAGCAATAATAAAATAGTTAAACAGGATCAATTTCACTCTTAACATTAACAGCCGAAATTATCATTATCGTCGTCCCCATGAATCCCTCTTCCACTTTTCATCTGCCTTTTAATTAAGTTGATGCCTCAAATCTTTTCCTTTAGATGTAGGGCATCCTTTTGTTAACTATTGAGACAAAGCAAGCAACAAATGAATTTTGGGTTTGCTGTTTCAAAAGGTTATTGCTCTTAACAAATTTGGGATTTTGTTTTTAATTTGATATTGCCATTGAATGTTGTTTTGTTAATCGCTTATTATGGCACCCCCAACCCCAACAACTACAAAATTTGGCTGTGTAAAATGAGAAGATAGAATTAAAAAATAAAAATGAAGGACAGAAAAACATTTTTCCAAAATATATATAACTTGACTTATGAAAGAGAAAAAGCAACTGTTTGGCAATCGGAGGAGCAACGGTGCCGTTAACCCAGAAATATATCTGGAAGATTTTTTATTACTCTGTTATTTTATATATTTTAATCTCATTGTTGACAACCGACAGATTAATCTAATGGCCAAAGAATTTGCAGCAGACATTGCTGCAGAGCGAACGGCTGCCGATGATCCTAATCGATGTCCGTGTACATGGATACATGTCGGACTCTAGATACGCATTCCATTAGCTATATTGGTGCTATAGAGTATAGAGATATTGATTATGAAAGTATGTGTGGGAATTGATTGTTGTGTTTTGGTCTGATTATTTAGTATGATTGGTATTATGAAAAAAAAAAATTGAATGAAAGCAACTCATTTTATTAATGTTCACTGAAGTTACGTACATGCTATATTTACACACAAGGATCACTACATACTAGCTTATGGTGTAATAGAATCTGTAGGATGATGATTCTAACTAACTAGACAGATTACTTGTGTATCAAGTAACTGTAATGAACTAACTCAGTTCTCCATTTTATCTTTCTGTTCTTGGTGCAATAATTGGTTTGTTTGTTTTTTACAGTGAAGAAGAAGCGAGGATGAAGATATATTCTGTTTCAACTAGACACTACTTTGCTTTCGGAGTTCTTTGTTCTGAAGAGCTTTCCTACAAAATCAAAGGTATAAATACTTGGTTCCATCATTCTTTCTTTTCACTTTGTTAGTCTTTTATATACTATAAAGGGTTTTAATTTTTTTGTTTTTCAAATTGCAGAGCTGCCCAATGTTCGGTGGGTTCTTCCTGATTCATATATGAATGTGAAGGAGAAAGATTATGGAGGTAGTTTATCTTGTTCTGTTCCCCTAATTCTAATTATATTCATTAAGTGTAAGGGGGTGTGAGAATATCTTCAACCGTGTCTGTGTGTGTATAGGGAATAACATGCATAAGACTCCTAGAATGAAGTATGATAAAAGAAGAAAGATATAATTTTCAATTAAAAGATGCTATGTAGATATTTGAGACTTTGTTGTGATCAACATGATTTGTTATTTATTGAAGTTAGAGTATTATCATTAGGTAGAACAATAAGCATAATGTGAAGTCTTTCCATAGCATATCATATTTCTTGATGTATAACTTTGTGAAGGTCGATAATTTGTTGCTTCGTGGACTTTTTTGTTTTCCTCTCACCAGGTGATCCCTTTATAAATGGGCAAGCAGTTCCTTATGATCCCAAGTATCATGAAGAATGGCTTAGGATCCCAAGGTACATGAACTGTACCATGCCTCGACCTCGACCTCTTATTGTTGGCCATAGGGTGAGGAGAGATAGGCAGACTAAGCCTCCTCTGCCACATGCACAGAATAATGCTGATGGTGGTGGATACCCTTAAAGTTTTAAATTGCGGTTGCAGTCGCGGATGCGGTAACGATTGCGGTTGTTGCGAATGCGGGTATTGTGGTTTGCTGCAACGCGCAATGTGACGTGAAATCATTTTGAAATTTCACAAACTATATAAAATGACACTATGTCACTAGTTTGGAAAACATGCTGCATGAGATTATGATCCAGAGAAATTCTTTTGGTCAATATGTAGATAATAATTATGTCCGTGATGACATTGTAGGATTTCCATTATTTCAGTGATTATAATTTATTGATCTTATGTCTAGTATCTCTTCTTCCTAATGAATTTACGTGTATGGTATTGAAGTTCACAATTTTTTAAGATCAGATACCATTATTTTGATGGTTTATTTGAAAGTTAAGTACATATAGTTTAGTATAGTTTATAGTTTATTTTTTGTCAAAAAAAAAAAAGTACATATAGTTTATTAATATTTTTTTTAGTCTGATACACTTCATTAAGTATCATAGTTTGTTAAAAATATATGTATTTGGTACACTTCACTCTCTTTAGAAAATCAGAATAATATTCTATCTATCCCTTATTGATTTTGATTCAGCAAAACAAATTAATGATTGAAGCACCAATAACACGTTTGATTTTTTACTAGAACCACTTTTGTTATTATCAGGTGGAGAGTTTCCCAAGCTGGAATTTTTTTCCCGACTCTTCTCTTAAGTAATGTTTTTGTTTAACTTAGCTTAGCTGAGAGTTTCTTTTGCCACCCTATTATTTTTTTGTGCGCTTTATTAGTTTGTTATCTTACCCTACTGCTACTTATGGACGTATAAAATAGGGTGTTTTTTCTTTCAAATTTTACATTTTTATAACGTCCGCTACTTAAGTAGCGGACAAAATCCGTCAATTAAGTAGCAGACAGAGGTATTTTGATAATTTTGTAGGGCATGCATGAAAGTTAAAGGGACCAAAAATGTAATTTAGCAAAAAAATTAATAACCAAAATAGATATTTGTTGTAGATGTGCTTTAGCTAGACGTGAGTACACCAAAGTTTAGATATAATAATTATGGGCTACTATCCAATAAAAAATGAATGGTTAAGATTGAACACTATCTGAAACTGTAAATCTGCACTGTATACATAAGATCTATTATGATTGTGTGAAGCAGTTGCAACAGACAATCCAAGTCCAATATATATGGGCTACCCATTGAGTCATTCAAATGCATATCACTCATCTTTCTCACAAAATTTCACCTTCCGAACATCCTTTCAAGTTGGTTTCGATGATGCTAAACAGAGGAATGACTATTAACGGCGGTGCTAAAGAAACCAGCCCGAGATCAAAGCTGTCACGACCCTCTCTAAGATAATGACCGGCACACAGGCTAACCGCCACTAACGAAATAAATAAGCTTGACAAGCCTAATATAAAATACACATATATTCACAAATCTAGAATCTACCAAAAATTTGGTTTGTTTTTCTTACAATTCCAAAATATCCACCTATCCCTGTTTTAACTATTTACAACAAAATATTTTCCAACAAAGCAGTGCATTACTCATATTGAAATTAGAAAATAATGGTCTCCGCAAAAGATAAGGGTCTACCAAAGTGAGGTATTTGACGGAGTCTACAATTACCAAGAAATGTTTATCTCGCCACTTGTGAAAGAAAGAAAATTGGGTGACTCACATAGACTCGGCAAGTGCATAAAATACCAAATGAACAAAAAGGAGAAACAATAACTGCACAAATAATTTTTTTAAAATGAAAGTAAATCACATAGCATAAAACTAACTTCAAGAACAAAATATTTATATCTTTTAAAACTCATAGACAACTTCAAAACATTGTCCACCATAACCTTCGAACCAAGCTCAAAAATCAACATGTCCTAAATTCAAATCATGCACCCATTTGAAAGCTGAGAGTAATCCTAACACTTCACCAATCTTGACATTACATAAAGGTGTAAATACTTATAAATTGTTCATATTTAGCCAACACATAAACACCCTCTTTATCTCTAATGTAAATGCCAATGCCAACTTTATTATTCAAGGATGATAAAATAGCATCTATATTACATTTTTTTGAAACAACAAAATTTATTTATAAGCTAACTCCAGAACAAGTACTAGAACCCCGAGGTAGTGGGAATGGATTGACCATGCACTTGAACTCCGGGGTACATGGTTCGATTTCCACGGAAGAAAAAAACTCCACTAGAGAGGGGGTGGAGAAGATCGTGAGATGGCAGTGTCGGGATCACCTAAGATGTGGCCCAGGCTGTTACAAATAGCACCCCTCCGGATCCGGGATCCAACACCAAGAATCGACCTTCGTAGACAAAGTCAACGGCTCCAACAGCTCTCTCAATTGAGCTACATAATCTTCCTCCCATTGAAATAGATCCCTACGCCATGAAAAAATTCCAATTCCAATTTCCCCTTTCTCTCTCACATAAATTTCCACCCATATACTCTCCTTTTGATTAGAAAGGGAAAACAACTGAGGAAAAACATTGAGAGAGGTGCATCACCAATCCAAGTAGTCGACCAAAAAAAGTGGAGTTATCATTTCCCAAACATCGGACCATCAACTCCACTAACCAATTGTTAGACATTACCACCTTATCTAGAGCATAAATATCCTTCCACCACTTTGACGACATAGAAGGAGTTCTAAAATCGCTCCAATCCACTTGATGAAGAATATGCTTCCCGTATTTAGCCACTAAAACCTCCTTCCAAAGCGGCCTTCCGGGTTGAAGAAGCCACCACTGCCATTTACCCAAAAAGACTTAGATTTACAATTCTAACATTCTGCACACCTAAACCTCCTTGACTTTTTTTCTTTGCACACCACCGACCATTTCACATTCCATTTGGATGCACACCACTTTTTTCCACACCAATTAACCGACATCTTCAAAAAAGAAAGATAGAAAATTGCACATTAAGCACCATATTAATCCACACTATCCATGCTCCAAGACTAGTATGCTTATTCCTCCAAGAAAATAACTTATTTCTAAGATGCTCCATTAAGGGGTCCCAAGTGGTTAAACTTTTGGGATTCGCCCCAATCGGAAGACCTAGATACTTGAACGGAATGGAACCAAGTCTACAATTAAGGAAAGAACACGCCATCGTCATAAATGCCGGAGCAACATTCACTCCCATATGACCACTCTTCCAAAAATTAACATTAAGAGCGGAAATCATTTTGAAACCTCTAAGAAAAGATTTTTCACCGACGCTTTCCCAATGTACAAAGTATCATCCGCATATTGGAGATGAGAGAAGACCATTGGGTCCCTACCAATAGCGAACCCTTTAAATAAGTTGAAATCCACCGCCTTCCACATCACATCACCGAAGCCTTCTACTACTAGCAAAAATAAGAAGGGAGCCAAATCGTCCCCTTGCTTAAGACCCCTTTGAACACTTGACGGTTTTTTCCACCTTACCTCTTGCACACGTTGTTGATCCACCACACAAGACCTAGCTCTTCTCCTCCGAGTCTCAAGTTCACGAACCAACATAATAGAGTAATGATTAGACGCTACAACATGCAAGCTCATGTACAAATAACCCTCCATGTGCACATCTGCCAGAACCTAAAAAATTGATAGGAAAGGGGTGGGAAAACGGGCCGGGTCTGCCGGACCGAACAGTTTAACCCGATATTTTTTGCGGGTCGGCTGAGGTATTCAACTCGGTACCTTAAGTTGTCCCGCCCCGCCTAGCCTGCTTAACAAATGAACATTGGCGGGGTGGGTTTTCCCACTAATTTTTTCTTTCTTTTTGTTGGTAAAATGATATCTTTTCCTTTTCTTTATATAAGTATACATACTCCATCCGTCCCAAAATATAAGGGAAAATTGGTCAAAGAAAGTTGATGTATTCGGTTAAAATTTGGACTTAATATATCAACTTTGTTTGACCAATTTTCCCTTATATTTTGGGACAAAATGAGTATTCCATATACTTCTAAAACTAGTGGATTATTTTGGTTGTTTTTATATATTTTTTTTCTTTCGGTTTTTGGTGTTATAGTTAAATTGTTTTGTTTATGTTGTTGAATAATATGACATTGACATTAAGACTTGTTGAAGTTGTATTATGCGTTGTTAAAAGATATCTTTAATCGGCCTATTTGGTAATGATTAATAATTTTATAAATTATGTAGTAAATCAAAGGGAAGCCCTATCATACACCCCAAGTTAGCATGCACACTTGTGCACACCATGCAACAACCGATGTTATAGATTGCTCCATTTTTCTAAAGAGTGGGTCCCACCAAGAAAAGTAAAAAAGAAAAATCAAATTATAATAGATGGTTACCCTTTTACCCTTATGTGTTCTTCTTCAACAAACGCTAAGTTCTTCTTCAACTTTCAGTGTCTTTCTCCAACAACAACTTCTTCTTCATCGCATAGCTCTCTCATTTTCTTCGTAGATCTGTTCTCTAATTCACGTTTCCATCTTATTTCTCGAAGCTCTCTCATTTTCCATCTCATTTTCTTCGTAGCTCTCTCCTTCTCTCCTTCTTTGGATAAGGTGCTGTCTAGTTCATAAAGGTATGTTGTTCCTCACCATTTCAGCCAATGTCGCAATTAACAAAATTATTTTGATTAAAATGATTAACAATGTTCTGACTTCATTTTTCTTTGATTCTATAGTTCAATCTCTTCTTTTCACAAAACAGCTGGGATGGAAACATTATATGAAGAACCAGATTGTAATCAAAATGAAAATTCATGCGAGGTGTGTTTTATTTTAAATTAGATGTACTGTTAATATCATATAAGTTGTAGTGTTAATAGCTTCAAAGGAATTCATATAATGTTAATGGGGAATAGGTTATGTTATGGTTTTGCTGCATCTAGTAGGGTTAATAATAGGTTTTTCGCTGCAGATTGTGGATACTTGTTCAATATCTCAGTTCCCTAGGTTGTTTTTTTGTTGCCTTGACTTGCATTTTACCCCACCCATCACTATAGTCTATATTGGATAATCATTACATAAGTTAATGTTTTTGCATTGTATAAATATGATGTATCTAGTAGGGATTTTGCTGCATCTAGTTATTGGATAATCATTTTACCTCACCCATCAATATGATGTATCTATATTGGTTTTGCTGCATCTAGTTATTGGATTATCATTTTACCTCACCCATCAATGAGTTTATGGTATGGTTTTGCTGCATCTAGTAGGGATTTTGATTCACATGTTTTTAAATTTTTCAGGCTTTGGATACTGAAAGTGAGTCGAGTTTAGGAAGAATTCCTATTAATGGTTTAGAAGAAATGGGTGGAGTAAATTTTAAGCAATTTACTCCAACTGGTATAATGAATTATGATTTTCCAAACCTTGAGGTTGCCTTCACATTCTACAACTGGTATGGTAGAATGCATGGATTCTCTGCCCGCAAAAACAGGATGAAATACAACAAAAACAAAGAGGTTATCCAACAGGAGTTTGTGTGTTATAGGCAAGGGTTTAGAGTAGATAAATTTGCGGATGAAAACGTCCGTAAGCGTGAAGCAAAGGCAATTACAAGATGCGGTTGCAGGGCCAAGTGTATTGTGCATATTGACTACAACAATCACCGTTGGTATGTGAGCAATTTTAATGATGTGCACAATCACCCCTTAATCTTAGATGAGTTTATTGGGTTTCTACCTGGACATAGGGGAATGGATGATGATGATGTACTTCAAATGAATCACTTTAAGAAGTCGGGTATTCGGACGTCACAAATATTTGGATCATTTGCTAATCAAGTTGGTGGGTATGAGCATGTCACTTTCTCAATTCAAGACATGTATAACGAAGTAGACAAGGAGAGGCGTTCCAAAGGTACCGACTCAAGAGCTGCATTAGCATATTTGCGTTCATTGAAGAGTTCTGATCCAAAAATGTTTTGGAAGCATACAATTGATAAGGAAGGAAGGTTGGAACATTTATTTTGGAGCGATGGTAGGAGTCAAGTGGATTACAACATATTTGGTGACGTTTTGGCCTTTGACGCCACATACAAGAAGAATCGTTATTTGTGTCCTCTTGTTATATTTTCAGGGGTAAATCACCACAACCAAACCACAGTATTTGCCACTGCTATTGTTGCCAATGAGACTGAGGAAACATACGTTTGGTTGCTTGAATGCTTGATGGAAGTAATGAACGGCAAGATGCCGAAATCTGTGATAACCGATGGTGACTTAGCAATGAAGAATGCTATAAGAAGGGTGTTTCCTGATTCCCACCATCGATTATGCGCTTGGCACCTTATAAGGAATGCAAACTCCAATGTGAAGGGCAATAAATTCACGCATTTGTTTAGAAAAGTAATGTTGTGTGATTATGAGGTTGTTGATTTTGAAAAAAAATGGAATGACATGGTGGCCGAGTGTAAAGTTCATGATAACAATTGGGTTTTGGATATGTATGGAAAGAAGGAGATGTGGGCTACCGCACACATTCGAGGTAAGTTTTTTGGAGGTTTTAGAACTACTTCGCGCTGTGAGGGGCTTCATGCCAAAATTGGAAAATTTGTGAACTACCGCAACAATTTGACCGAGTTCTTGCAACATTACAACCAATGCATCGAATTTTTAAGGTACAAGGAGCTTGAAGCTGACTATCAGTCGATGCATGGTGACCGTTTGTTGCAAACTGAATTTCATTCACTAGAGCAAAATGCATCGAAAGTTTACACAAAGAACGTTTTCTTTCTATTTCGCTCTATTATGCAAAAATCATGTGCTGTCAAAGTTGTTGGTTGCAAACAAACAGCTTCCTGTTTCATATATATTGTCAACAAATATTGTAGATCTGATTGTGAATGGCACGTGTCTTACTGGCCTAGTAACATGGAAATAAAATGTTCATGTCTTAGGATGGAATCTATTGGTATCCCTTGTGATCATATTGTATGCGTCATGGTTTATTTGAATATGGTCGAAATCCCATCAACTTTGGTGTTAGATAGATGGACAAAGAATGCAAAGGAATTGAGTAATTATACAACTCAAGGACAGACAAGTGGATGGGATTCGATGTCAGTTTGTCGCTACAAATCTTTAAATCAGAGATGTAGGGACATCAACAATTTGGTGTGTAAAAATCCAGAGGCTTACGCAGAAACTATGGCGTTATTGAATGATCATTACGAGCTGGCTAAGAGCAAGTATGGAGTACAACATGAGGGTGGTGAGAAGTTGGAAGGACACGATGATCGGTATCTACAAAATCCAGTTGTAGCTAGAACCAAGGGGCGTGGCGGTGGCGGAAATGTTGCGTGCAGGGCTGGTAACAAAAGGAAACCAAGTCAATGTGGTTTTTGTCAGAATATTGGTCATAATCAGCAAACTTGTCCTGCATTAAAAAAGCAGAAAACCCTTGTTGACAAAAGCAGCACAATGAATGATATTAATGATGATGATGATGATGATGCTGGTTATGATGATGGAGGTGGTCATGATGATGATAATGATGGAGGTGGTGATGATGATGATAATGATGGAGGTGGTGATGATGATGGAGAAGGAGGTGGCGGAAATGTTGCGTACAAGTCTTGTAACAAAAGGAAACCAACTCAATGTGGTTTTTGTCAGGCTATTGGTCATAATAAGCAAACTTGTCTTGCATTAAAAAAGCAGAAAAAGGTTGTTGACCAAATCAGAACAAAGAATGATATTAATGACAATGATGTTGATTATGATGCTGGAGGTGATGAATATTTGTGTGCTAATAATTTTGATTGTTAATATTTCAGATGAATCACTTTGTTGTTCCCATGTTCCATGGTCATGAAATGGAGTTCAAAAGTGATAGCAAAACAGGAGAGGCTCTATAGAAGCAAAAGGGAAAAAGGAGATGTTTTGTGTCTCATTAGTACCAACATTAGAAATGTAGTATTTGATTCTCTTTTGTTTTAATTTGGTTTCCTAGTATTGGAATCAAGTTCCATATGTATGGTTTGTTTAGTGGTTTATTAATCAATTTTCAGAATTAGTTATGAATCAATGTGCAATTCTTAGAACACTCTTTTGTGAATCAATGTGCAATTCTTTAATTTGGGACTATCTTTATTATATGAAGGCCCAGTTAATGATTTTTAAACCCTCTTTTGTTTGCAGACACATGATATGGTAAAAATTAATGTAATGTGTATTAAATTTGATCAATCTCCTGTAATATGAAAAGAAAAAATTTATTTGCCGCATTGGGTTTGTTTTGCAACCACTAAATAAACTGAACACTAAACCTCCTAACTGCCAATCTGTTGATCCCAATCCAAATAAAATAGGCCATATCTTGTTCACATGCAACTAAATCCATTGAAATGAAAACACGATTTGAAAGCACTCATTCATATCATATATAAGAATCTAATTTATGAAAACTCCGACAATCGATTCAAAGTTACAATACCAGAAAGTGAGGCTGATAAACATGAAAAAGGCAAAAGGGTTACTTCTGTTAAAAGTAGTGCTGCTACTGCTAACTTAAAAACTGCAAATTCAAGGTACACTATCATCTTTAATGATAAACCAACATGAAGTAATATCATTATTTTTAATGAAAATTATTTTATTGTACAAGTTATTATTATATATATTGAAGTTCAATCCGTTCCGAGTGCAGACCATTAGAAATTTATTTGTTCATTCATTGTAAGTTAAAGTTATGTATTGCAATGTTTTTACTAAACTCTATTCAATGTTTACTAGCCCAAAACGGAGAAAGAAGAAAACAGAAATTGGAACAACTTTTCAAACTATCATTGATCCTAATCAGGTTGTGCATTTAATAAAATCTTATACAATACATTCATTATACTATAGGTTCCTATACTATAGTAGTAATTTATCTAATTATCAACCGTTATTATTCAAAACATAGGTTAACATTGAAATGCCTCCTGCTTTCAAAGCAAAATGGTTTAGAAAACTAAAACAACATGATCACGGCTGGCTTATACATCCAACTGGGAAACAACAGTTACTAGGCTTGCATCTGCAAGGCAATGAGTCATACATATCATCTGGATTCATTTGGTACCTGAGTTTTGCCCTGAAATTTCTGAAATTGACTCAACCATTGACTTCAATCAACCTCCATCATATACTTGGGTTACAAAAGTTACTCCCGCAGTTGCTAGAAAAAATTGGATTCAAGCATTGGTACAATCATTTCTTATTTTTTCAATACTATAATGTACTTATGGATAGAAGTTAACTCATTCCAATCTAAGTAAGTATATTCTATCATGCAATCTAAGTAAGTATATCATGCTTATCTAAACTATTTTAAATTATCTATGTAATGGTTTGTTATTGAACAATGATGCTTTACTCCATTAAAATAATTGCACCATAATGATAACAATTTCATGTATTGAGTTTGTGCTAGTGTGTATGTGTGTGTGATTGAGCTCAAACCATAGTTAACATAGTGCTTTTATAATGAGACTAAAACAGATAGATTATAACAACTAAATATAGCTTCATATTACCAACATAGTCCAAAACATAGTTAACATCATTGAAATACAAGCACACAGCTTCAAATTACATAGACTCAATCATAAAAATCACAAAAGAGTAGACAGCTTTAATAGACACAATCATCTTACAACTAACAATCATCCTTCTTCCTTTGTCTTCCTTCTTCTTTCTTCCTTCCTTCTTCCTTCTTCCTTCCTTCTTCCTTCTTCCTTCTCTACTTAGTCAAAGCGGTAATTCAACCAAGCATCGTTGGCATTTGCTTCAACTAATCCTTTGAGCTCATTCTGCTCGCCTAAGACAAGCTTCATTGTTAACCTCATCCTCAAAACATCCTCTTTCACCTGAAACAGATGAATTTATAGTTAAATTGTTGTTATTCTTAGATTTGTCTAAAAGTTAAGAAATGGTTAGTAGGTACTCACGCCACCAAAGTCAACACGGTCAAATGGAAAATCTTTGTCGAGCCAATCCATGACATATACAGCGGAATGCTGGCTGTAATATTTAAAATTATAAGTGCATTATTAGCAAATACATGTCCATGTGTTGTTTTGTACAAATATAATTATGAAAGTTATAGACCACATACCAAAATCCAGCTCCTATGTGGCCCACTGGATCTGCAATTGTCCAGCCACTCTCATTGAATGTTTCGGCTACAAACCCGGCGGGGAATTTCGGAGACATAGACATTTGAGTTATTACTTCCCACTTCATTTATTTTCAAAGCACAAAGTTAGATAGTGTCTAAAACAGTTTGGTGTAATCTAATAGACTATAGTTAAACGAAAATTACCACTTTTCGAATTTTGTCCTGCCTGGCCTCCACAACAGCATCTTCATAGTATGGCTCCACATGGTGAATGACCTTGTCTTCAATGGACGCAACCAAGAGGAACCATAGTCCACAGATATCTTCATATGGTAGATAAATCTAAAATTACAAGTTGTTAGAACTAGGTAATAAGATCTATTGGGCATAAAAAGAAATTGTATGAATAAGCATGCAATTTAAGTGTCATACATGGGTTAGGTTTTCATATGGAGGCATCCAGTACGGTCCATACTCTTCAACAAGTTCAGCAATGGAATCACCACGTTTGATGGAATCCTAAGAAACCAGTGAAGTTGTGTTTGATGTTAGTAAATATTTTGAAAAAAGTTAATTAAGAAATTGGTATAATAGAACATATTTACCGCAAAAGCGGGTGGCAATGCCCACTTAGTTGGGGCACTAAGCTTCTGCTGTGTGGAGGTGATCTTCATGGCCATCATGTGGAGTAACTACGAAATATTTCCCATGAATAAGTTAACATATGCATGTCAAGTAACATCAAACACAAACAAGAAATAAAATAAAAATACCTTTGAATAAACTGTCCTGAAAGGACAAAGTGACTGGAAATCCTTTCTTGTGCCTTCAAAATCGTCTATCTTGAACAACACTTCACTATATGGATGAATAAAAATTTCATTAAAATTGTAATGAAATTGTGTAGTAAGGGACTTCCGTATAGTAATAGTTAATGATGTTCCAACAGTTAATATTTAACTGAAACTTACTCTGGATCATTACGGGGGTGAAAAATGTAGGAAGCCACATGTGATTGATCCAGAGTCAGGTTCATAGCTGGGGTCAGCGGAAAGTTGGTCTTTATGAACTGCATAAAAAAATTGAAGGAAAATGAATTTTAAAGTAAAAAACATGAGACAGTGTTGATATATTTAGGAAATATTTAACCTTTGACAAAGTGTGTCCTGTTGGATACTTAAAAGCTTTCAATTTTTCAGTTCTTAATTTCAGAGAACTCTTGGTACTACACAGCATCAGTTCATCCCTACGAGGCTTCATACCCTCAGCCTTCGGAACCTTCAATATTCCTTCATTCTTTGGTTTAAAAGACAGCATCCTCCCTACCAAACCAGCTTCTTCACTTGCCATAGCACTTCTTGCCATCTTCATTCCTTCAGTTTTCACCTTCTTACCAGCTCTACGTCGCTTTTGAATGTCTTCCTCATCAGACGAAGGAATAAACACAATGTTGGTGATGTCCTCACTTTGGCTAAGCGGAGACATTGTGTTTGGAGACAGCATTGACTTTCTGCCACTGCTAGTGCTAGGTGTTGAGAAAGTGGATGGAGAAAATGAAGCCTTAGATTGCTCTTGCAAAAGATCGTGCATGCCATCTACCTTGTTCATGATGATTTTGAACATTCCTTCCACCTCATTCGTATGCTTGCCAGTTTTCTGAAACGAAAAAGAATGTTAAGATACACATTTGAAATGAAAGTTATTAGGTATTGAATAGTTTAGGTCATTGTATTTGTACCTTCACAGAGTCTTTGCAATGATCAAGAAAGGATCTCATCTTTTGCATATTTTCTTCATAAATCTCCATTCTCTTGGTTTGTTTCTGCATAAACACATGAGACTATTAATAAATGCATCTGTTATTATTCTGACAAAATAATTTTGTACTTTAGTTTCTTATACCTTAGCAATCCCCACCACTTCATGAAGTGATGAACAAACCTTAACCATTTTTGAAGATAACTCAGACATGACAGCTTCATGGTGTTTCAGAATGTCAACTACCATGTCCATGTTTGAAGTTGAAGCAGCTGCAGGATGTTTTGAAGTTGAAGCAGCTGCAGGATGTTTTGAAGTAGCAGCAATGTGTTCCTCTCTACATTTTTCAATTTGTTCAGTTGAAGCATTTGCAGAAATGTGTTCACCATTACTTCCTTCCATTGTTAACAACTTAAAAGTTTGAGACAGAAATTAATTGTGTTTGTTGTTAACAACTTAAAAGTTTGAGATAGAAATTGTGTTTGTGTGAAAAAAGCATAGATACAATAGCTGTTATATAGAGGAAAACTTAATTTAATAATAAGTTAAACACTACTATATGTCAATGCTTCGATTGTAGTGCAATGTAAATAAAAGTTTGTCATCCCATCCAATGAGTAAAATTGACCAAGTTGACTGAGTAAATTTCATAAAAGGAACCATATTAGGATTAGGTTTGGATTGAGCTAATTACCACACCTCTAATATATTGTGAGCACAAGTTCCTGCAACAAGGCACAAAATATAAACAATGTTATGGTTATACTAGTTACAATGGGTTAGTTACTAGTTACATTGATCAAATAAATTTGGACACGATTTGATGTGACAATTAAGGTTTTCGATTTATCCCATGTATCAGCTGTGCACACAGCACGCAGACGGCACATGAGAGTGCATCAGCTGGACAAACTAGGCAATACTAGTCCCACTGCCCAAACATTATAATAGTATTCACTAAGCTAAAGTATACTAACAAGAAACTATAATATCCTTGTAATAATAAGGTGAAAATTAAAGTCTTAATACAATAACAATCCAAATTAAGGCTAACAAATTAAGGCTTAAATTTATCATCATTTTGGATTCCAAGTTCAAACTTCAATTCAAGAATTTCCTTCTTCATCATTTCCACTTCTTGTTGGAGGAGTTGGACATTATAATAATTAAAATCTCTAATTGAATGCCCAGCAACTGATAACAAACGGCGAATCAACGTAGCTGCTACATCTTCCCTAGCATCATCGTCGAGTTTTGCAAATCTTCCAAGTGAAACACTAGGGTGGCCAATTGCACCAGAAACTAGTGCACCATAGTACCTAACATATGGTACTCCATCAAACAGTCTCCTTTCTTGTAAAGTGTAGGTTGGCGGTGGAATGCCATACGCATTACAAATTTGTGCAACTTCTGTTTGCATATTGTGTTGAATAATAAATTGATCTGAAGTGGTCTCTATTGCAAGCATGTTGGGTTGAACATTATCTATGCACACATATAAAACTCAAATTAAATTAAAATTAAATTTTTAAACATAAGACTAAAGTAAACCATACTAACCATTCACATCATTAATGTTGGTTTGAGAAGATGATCCGAGTTGTGTCTCTTTGTTTATATATATTCCCTTGTTCGGATCACGTCCCTTCTTGTTGCAGTACCTAACCCATGATGCCATTGCATAAACAAAAGTTTGATATTTCTGATGTCTGTTTCCACTCACTCCAACGACTTGTTCAGAAGCATCTTCCCAGGAAGAGTAGACACCTGGGTTTCTTCCTTCAAACACAACATAAAAACCATCCTGCTTATCATTATTCATAGTGAGAATATGAAGTCTTGCTACACAAAATCGTGTGAATGAATAGGTGTGTATTAATAAGGGAATTCATTAATATCACATATCAATAGTAGGTAAGAATTATTGGTGAAGTTGCTATGTTCATTTACTACAACCTTTGATACTGTATTAAATTAGGTTGGTACAAGTATTAAATTAGGTTTGTTTGTGAAACAATAAAATTCAAATTATACGATCGTTATGATTACGACTAATCAAATTATACGATTGTTAAAATCAAATTAAGTACTGATCACATTCTAAAATTCGCAATTGAAACTATAGAATTCAAATTATACGATCGTTATGATTAACTATATCATTGATCCTCTTCAAAAAAACTATATCATTGACAAAGTCGCAATTAGAAGTTGACTATGACTAATCTCATTCTAAAATTAGTAATTTAGATTGTTAAAATCAAATTATAAGTTGACTATACGACTAATCACATTCTAAAATTCGCAATTGAAACTATAGAATTCAAATTATACGATGGTTATGATTAATTTCATTGACAAAGTCGCAATTAGAAGTTGAGTATGACTAATGTCATTTTAAAAATCATAATTTTGAATTTTAAGTCTAATTAGGTGTTGATCACGACTAATCACATTCTAAAATTCGCAATTGAACTATAAAATTCAAATGGTACGATCGTTATGATTAACTATATCCTTGATAAAGTCGCAATTAGAAGTTGACTATGACTAATTTCATTCTAAAATTAGTAATTTAGATTGTTAAAATCAAATTATAAGTTGACTATACGACTAATCACATTCTAAAATTCGCAATTGTAACTATAGAATTCAAATTATACGATCGGAATTGGGTCCAAATTAAGAGGCCGCGGGTTTTAACGGTTTTACGATTTTCGGCCCGATTCCGATTGAACCCTACCGATGCTCACCCCTGGTATAAGTTGACCGCGTCTAATCTCATTCTAAAATTCGCAATGTAAACTATAAATTTCAAATTATACGATCGTCGTTATGATTAATTTCATTGATAAATTCAAATTAGAAGTTGACTATGACTAATCTCATTCTAAAATTAGTAAATTAGATTGTTAAAATCAAATTATTAGTTGACTACGACTAATCACATTCTAAAATTTGCAATTAAAACTATAGAATTCAAATTATACGATGGTTATGATTAATTTCATTGACAAAGTTGCAATTAGAAGTTGAGTATGACTAATGTCATTTTATAAATCGTAATTTAGAATTTTAAGTCTAATTAGGTGTTGATGACGACTAATCACGTTCTAAAATTTGCAATTGAAACTATAAAATTCAAATTATACGATCGGAATTGGGTCCAAATTAAGAGGCCACGGGTTTTATCGGTTTTACGATTTTCGGCCCGATTCCAATTGAACCCGACCGATGCTCACCCCTAGTATAAGTTGACCGCGTCTAATCTCATTCTAAAATTCGCAATGTAAACTATAAATTTCAAATTATACGATCGTTATGATTAATTTCATTGATAAATTCAAATTAGAAGTTGACTATGACTAATCTCATTCTAAAATTAGTAAATTAGATTGTTAAAATCAAATTATTAGTTGACTACGACTAATCACAATTACTAAAATTTGCAATTGAAACTATAGAATTCAAATTATACGATGGTTATGATTAATTTCATTGACAAAGTTGCAATTAGAAGTTGAGTATGACTAATGTCATTTTATAAATCGTAATTTAGAATTTTAAGTCTAATTAGGTGTTGATGACGACTAATCACGTTCTAAAATTTGCAATTGAAACTATAAAATTCAAATTATACGATCGGAATTGGGTCCAAATTAAGAGGCCACGGGTTTTATCGGTTTTACGATTTTCGGCCCGATTCCAATTGAACCCGACCGATGCTCACCCCTAGTATAAGTTGACCGCGTCTAATCTCATTCTAAAATTCGCAATGTAAACTATAAATTTCAAATTATACGATCGTTATGATTAATTTCATTGATAAATTCAAATTAGAAGTTGACTATGACTAATCTCATTCTAAAATTAGTAAATTAGATTGTTAAAATCAAATTATTAGTTGACTACGACTAATCACATTCTAAAATTTGCAATTGAAACTATAGAATTCAAATTATACGATGGTTATGATTAATTTCATTGACAAAGTTGCAATTAGAAGTTGAGTATGACTAATGTCATTTTATAAATCGTAATTTAGAATTTTAAGTCTAATTAGGTGTTGATGACGACTAATCACGTTCTAAAATTTGCAATTGAAACTATAAAATTCAAATTATACGATCGGAATTGGGTCCAAATTAAGAGGCCACGGGTTTTATCGGTTTTACGATTTTCGGCCCGATTCCAATTGAACCCGACCGATGCTCACCCCTAGTATAAGTTGACCGCGTCTAATCTCATTCTAAAATTCGCAATGTAAACTATAAATTTCAAATTATACGATCGTTATGATTAATTTCATTGATAAATTCAAATTAGAAGTTGACTATGACTAATCTCATTCTAAAATTAGTAAATTAGATTGTTAAAATCAAATTATTAGTTGACTACGACTAATCACATTCTAAAATTTGCAATTGAAACTATAAAATTCAAATTATACGATGGTTATGATTAATTTCATTGACAAAGTCACAATTAGAAGTTGAGTATGACTAATGTCATTTTAAAAATCGTAATTTAGAATTTTAAGTCTAATTAGGTGTTGATCACGAATTGAACTATAAAATTCAAATGGTACGATCGTTATGATTAACTACATCATTGATAAAGTCGCAATTAGAAGTTGACTATAACTAATCTCATTCTAAAATTCGAAATGTAAACTATAAAATTCGCAATTGAAACTATAGAATTTAAATTATACGATGACTAATCTCATTTTATGACTAATCTCATTTTTTTCTAAGGCATGACTAATCTCGTTTTAAACTAAATGAATTTTAATATAGCAAGCATTAAAATTGGTCAAACTTATTAACAGAATCTATTTGCAAGTGGTGTTAAATGTGTCATCGGAAGAACAGGCAAAAGTTTTGGATTAACAATATATAGTGAATCAATCCTTTTGTCAAAAAGTCAAAAAATTGTGAATGAATACTACTCTATGAAGTCTTTTCGTAATCGATCTGTCAAAGGAAAAACAAAAATTACACCTACTGGTCATATTGTGCTGCTCGATAAAATGGCAGTATCTTCTAGATTGATGTTAGTAGCATTTATGCAAATGGTTGAATAAGAATATGTGACCCATGTGATGATGACAGTCTAATATATACCTTGTATATGCAAAAATGGGAATGTGTGATAAGAAATGATGAATAAAAACTTCCCATTTTAGATGAATAGAAATGATGTATTGATTAATTGTGGTGAAACGTGTAATTTTGAAAGGATGTTAATTTGTTGAAAGGATGTTAATTTTGCTTTAATAACATGCAACTCTTCAATATACCATGCTTTTACGTTTCCATCAATCATCACTAAAAATACAAACACTGTTTGCTAATCTTTGGAAAAAGAAAAAAGGAGATTTGCGAAAAAATTAGTCATACATAAAAGACGCCCTAATCAGAAAATGGAAGATAAGAAATTGAAAGTCTAAATTTCAAAGTTGGACGTGTACTCTTTCTTGGTCATTAGTGTGCTGCTGGATAATGGTGTGATTGATATTGTTGTGTTGCTCTATTATATACCTTGTTCATGCAAACATGTGAATGTGTGATAAGAAATAATAAAAACTTTCCATTTATGTGATTGCTATGCTTAATTTATTACGTTTTGTCATCATATCCCATGTTTTAAGTATATCAGACAATTTTCATGTTATGTCAACATCTTGTTGTCATAAACCTTCAAAAGGTAAACTACTTTGCATAAACCTACTATTAACTTCAGTTTATTATAAAGCTAAACGACTTTTAAGTAGTCAACAATGAAGGACATATATGGTTGTAGTAAAACTATTTAGTTTGATATTTTATCTATGAAATTAATCAATGAATAGTCAAATTAAAAGTTCATCAATGAATGATCCAATTAGACGTTTACGGTGACGAATTTCAATTCCAAATTGTTAATATAGATTAAGAAAGTTAAAATAGAAGTGTACTATGACTAATCACATCCCTAATTTCATAATTTATATTATCAAAGTCAAATTAAAAGTTCACCTATGAGTAATCAAATCGAGATAGTCCAATTAGACATTTACGATGATTAATTTAAGTTTCAAATTGTTAGTATAGATTATGAAAGTCAAACTAGAAGTGTATTGTGACCAACCTCATTCCTAATTTCTTAAATTATATTATAAAAATCAAATTAATAGTTTATCAATGAATAATCACGTCGATATAGTCCAATTAGACGTTTAAGATGAATAATTTCAATTCCAAATTGTTAATATAGATTAAGAAAGTCAAACTAGAAGTGTAGTGTGACTAATCTCAACCCTAATTTCGTAATTTAGATTATAAAAGTCAAATTAAAAGTTCACCTATGAGTAATCAAATCGAGATAGTCCAATTAGACATTTACGATGATTAATTTAAGTTTCAAATTGTTAGTATAGATTATGAAAGTCAAACTAGAAGTGTATTGTGACCAACCTCCTAATTTCTTAAATTATATTATAAAAATCAAATTAATAGTTTATCAATGAATAATCACGTCGATATAGTCCAATTAGACGTTTAAGATGAATAATTTCAATTCCAATTGTTAATATAGATTAAGAAAGTCAAACTTGAAGTGTAGTGTGACTAATCTCAACCCTAATTTCATAATTTATATTATCAAAGTCAAATTAAAAGTTCACCTATGAGTAATCAAATCGAGATAGTCCAATTAGACATTTACGATGATTAATTTAAGTTTCAAATTGTTAGTATAGATTATGAAAGTCAAACTAGAAGTGTATTGTGACCAACCTCATTCCTAATTTCTTAAATTATATTATAAAAATCAAATCAATAGTTTATCAATGAATAATCACGTCGATATAGTCCAATTAGACGTTTAAGATGAATAATTTCAATTCCAAATTGTTAATATAGATTAAGAAAGTCAAACTAGAAGTGTAGTGTGACTAATCTCAACCCTAATTTCGTAATTTAGATTATAAAAGTCAAATTAAAAGTTCACCTATGAGTAATCAAATCGAGATAGTCCAATTAGACATTTACGATGATTAATTTAAGTTTCAAATTGTTAGTATAGATTATGAAAGTCAAACTAGAAGTGTATTGTGACCAACCTCATTCCTAATTTCTTAAATTATATTATAAAAATCAAATTAATAGTTTATCAATGAATAATCACGTCGATATAGTCCAATTAGACGTTTAAGATGAATAATTTCAATTCCAAATTGTTAATATAGATTAAGAAAGTCAAACTAGAAGTGTAGTGTGACTAATCTCAACCCTAATTTCGTAATTTAGATTATAAAAGTCAAATTAAAAGTTCACCTATGAGTAATCAAATCGAGATAGTCCAATTAGACATTTACGATGATTAATTTAAGTTTCAAATTGTTAGTATAGATTATGAAAGTCAAACTAGAAGTGTATTGTGACCAACCTCCTAATTTCTTAAATTATATTATAAAAATCAAATTAATAGTTTATCAATGAATAATCACGTCGATATAGTCCAATTAGACGTTTAAGATGAATAATTTCAATTCCAATTGTTAATATAGATTAAGAAAGTCAAACTAGAAGTGTAGTGTGACTAATCTCAACCCTAATTTCATAATTTATATTATCAAAGTCAAATTAAAAGTTCACCTATGAGTAATCAAATCGAGATAGTCCAATTAGACATTTACGATGATTAATTTAAGTTTCAAATTGTTAGTATAGATTATGAAAGTCAAACTAGAAGTGTATTGTGACCAACCTCATTCCTAATTTCTTAAATTATATTATAAAAATCAAATCAATAGTTTATCAATGAATAATCACGTCGATATAGTCCAATTAGACGTTTAAGATGAATAATTTCAATTCCAAATTGTTAATATAGATTAAGAAAGTCAAACTAGAAGTGTAGTGTGACTAATCTCAACCCTAATTTCGTAATTTAGATTATAAAAGTCAAATTAAAAGTTCACCTATGAGTAATCAAATCGAGATAGTCCAATTAGACATTTACGATGATTAATTTAAGTTTCAAATTGTTAGTATAGATTATGAAAGTCAAACTAGAAGTGTATTGTGACCAACCTCATTCCTAATTTCTTAAATTATATTATAAAAATCAAATTAATAGTTTATCAATGAATAATCACGTCGATATAGTCCAATTAGACGTTTAAGATGAATAATTTCAATTCCAATTGTTAATATAGATTAAGAAAGTCAAACTAGAAGTGTAGTGTGACTAATCTCAACCCTAATTTCATAATTTATATTATCAAAGTCAAATTAAAAGTTCACCTATGAGTAATCAAATCGAGATAGTCCAATTAGACATTTACGATGATTAATTTAAGTTTCAAATTGTTAGTATAGATTATGAAAGTCAAACTAGAAGTGTATTGTGACTAACCTCATTCCTAATTTCTTAAATTATATTATAAAAATCAAATCAATAGTTTATCAATGAATAATCACGTCGATATAGTCCAATTAGACGTTTAAGATGAATAATTTCAATTCCAAATTGTTAATATAGATTAAGAAAGTCAAACTAGAAGTGTAGTGTGACTAATCTCAACCCTAATTTCATAATTTATATTATCAAAGTCAAATTAAAAGTTCTTCTATGAGTAATCAAATCGAGATAGTCCAATTAGACATTTACGATGATTAATTTAAGTTAAACTAGAAGTGTATTGTGACTAACCTCATTCCTAATTTCTTAAATTATATTATAAAAATCAAATTAATAGTTTATCAATGAATAATCATGTCGATATAGTCCAATTTCAAGACCAAATCTCATTTCTAATTATATTATAATCACATCGATATAGTTCAATTAGACGTCTGCGATGAATAATTTCAATGTGTGTAAAAAATAGGGGTGTACAAGGTGTGTAAAAAAACGTAATCAACTGTTACATGTTGTTTTAGTCAAAAATGTTTAAATTTCAAACAATGTTTAACTTTTAGTTTGACATTCATAATTTGTTACATGTGGAATCGAATTAAGTTTAAACATGTTAGTTTCAAAAAGATGGTGGTGGTATATTGACGTGGTTGTGGTGGAGGTCGAAAAATGGTGGTGACTGTGGTGGTGGTGGTGGCGGTGAAGAAATTGTAGTTGTGTTTCTGTTTATGCATGTTACTGCTTATTCAAGCTACACTAACAAAAGAACAACCCAAGGCTATAAACGTAATTCATTACTGCATTTTTAAAATATTAAGTTTCACTCTCGTGGGTCCCACGGTAGAAAAATTGGTCAAAACTGTTACAAAATGGGTCAAAAACGGGGGTGTGCAAGGTGTGTAACAAAAAAAGTGTGCATAATAGGCCCTATTATGCACCCCTTTTTTCCTACGCACCTTTGTACACCCTCGTTTTTTACTCATTGTAACGGTTTTTTTACTATGGGGTCCACAAAGTCTGTAACGGGAAAAATTTTAATATTTTAAAAGGGTAGTAGTTGATTACGATTTTGCCCTTGAGTTGTTCTAATAGCATATTCCACTTAATGGGGCCCACAAATTTATAAAGAGTTGAAGAAATGTTTAGTTGATTACGTTTTTGCTCCTTTAAAAAGTCATAGATCTACAACTTCATCTTCTTCTTTGCAGAAGAGTGAAGAACACCTCTCATCATCTTCGTCAACTTCATCTATCAAGACAAGTTTATGCATATGCTACTGCTTCATTGCAAGACAAGTGTATGCATATGCTACTGCTTTTCTTTAAATCAACTTCATCCTTCTTCATTGCATTGTTTATGCATATGCTACTGCTTTTCTTTAAATCACTGTTGAATGAGATATTAAAATCATCTCCCGTAACAGATTTTGTAGGCCTCACAGTACAAAAATTGGTCAAAGCTGTTGCGTGTTCATAATAGGGGCTCCATTTTTTGAAACTATAGGTTAAACATTTTTTTTGAAATTTAAACATTTTGGACTAGAAAAACACATATTGTTATTTTTAGAAATTGAGTATTATTACTTCATTTACAACAGCTTTACGATGTTTAATTTCAATTCGGAATTGTATTATGACTAATCTAATTTATAATTTCTTAAAGTAGATTATTAAAGTAAAATTAAAAGGTATCAATGAATAATCACATCGATATCGTCCAATTAGACGTTTGCGGTGAATAATTTCAATACCAAAATTGTAAATATACATTATGAGAGTCAAACTAGAAGTGTATTGTGAATAATCTCATTCCTAATTTCTTATTTAGATAATAATGGTCATCTAAATAGTTCATCAATGAATAATCACATCGATATAGTCCAATTAGACATTTACGATGACTAATTTCAATTTCAAATTGTTAGTATAGATTATGAAAGTCAAACTAGAAGTTTACTATGGCAAATCTAATTTTTAATTTCTTAAAGTAGATTATTAAAGTAAAATTAAAAGTTATCGATGAATAATTACATCGATATAGTCCAATTAGACATTTACGATGAATAATTTCAATACCAAAATTGTAAATATACATTATGAAAGTCAAACTAGAAGTGTATTGTGAATAATCTCATTCCTAATTTCTTATTTAGATAATAATAGTCAACTAAATAGTTCATCAATGAATAATCACATCGATATAGTCCAATTAGACATTTACGATGACTAATTTCAATTTCAAATTGTTAGTATAGATTATGAAAGTCAAACTAGAAGTTTACTATGGCAAATCTAATTTTTAATTTCTTAAAGTAGATTATTAAAGTAAAATTATAAGTTATCGATGAATAATCACATCGATATGGTCCAATTAGACATTTACGATGAATAATTTCAATATCAAAATTGTAAATATACATTATGAAAGTCAAACTAGAAGTGTATTGTGAATAATCTCATTCCTAATTTCTTATTTAGATAATAATAGTCAACTAAATAGTTCATCAATGAATAATCACATCGATATAGTCCAATTAGATATTTGCGATGACTAATTTCAATTTCAAATTGTTAGTATAGATTATGAAAGTCAAACTAGAAGTTTACTATGGCAAATCTAATTTTTAATTTCTTAAAGTAGATTATTAAAGTAAAATTATAAGTTATCAATGAATTATCACATCGATATAGTCCAATTAGACATTTACGATGAATAATTTCAATACCAAAATTGTAAATATACATTATGAAAGTCAAACTAGAAGTGTATTGTGAATAATCTCATTCCTAATTTCTTATTTAGATAATAATAGTCAACTAAATAGTTCATCAATGAATAATCACATCGATATAGTCCAATTAGACATTTACGATGACTAATTTCAATTTCAAATTGTTAGTATAGATTATGAAAGTCAAACTAGAAGTTTACTATGGCAAATCTAATTTTTAATTTCTTAAAGTAGATTATTAAAGTAAAATTATAAGTTATCAATGAATAATCACATCGATATCTAAATAGTTCATCAATGAATAATCACTCCAATTAGACATTTACGATGATTAATTTCAATTTCAAATTGTTAGTATGGATTATGAAAGTCAAACTAGAAGTTTACTATGGCAAATCTAATTTTTAATTTTTATTTTATCTGTGGATATCCATTAAACTATCCGTTTCGTATCCACGATGAATTTTATCCGTAAAAGATCAATAATGCATGATGTTGATCAAACGGTTAATGTTTTCGTAGTCAACTATTAGTCAAATTAATCTCAACCATAAAATGATGTAGGAGTTTGATCTGACGGTCACTAAATGCTACTGCGTCATGCTTTATCTGTATCTATTCTTAACGTTTCATATAGAAACTTGGTAAAGTGAACCAAACGTTCCAACTCGTTTACAGTACCCATCACATCTCTGATATTTGCAACGTTTAATCAACTCTGTTCACCAAAAAAAACATCATTGGAATCATTGGAAACCGGAACTCATAAACTAAAAAGCTTCCTCCTTTCTTTCTAACAAGGAACTCAACTCCATTTCCCCTCCCAATAACCCATTTACATCAACTCCATTTTTCACACAACCAAGAACAAGTCGCATCTGAAAAAATGGCGGCAAGACTCCGTGAACTTCTTTTACAACCACCAAAGGGCTATTTCAGTACGGTGCATGTAAGAGGACAGGTAATTTGATATTTCATTTGTTGATTTTTAGTTTGACAGATCAAATAACTAACAGAGTACACTTTAGGGGTATACTTTTGGTTTATTATGACAGCCAAAGTTGGTTGATTTGTTTCATATTCAAAACTATGGTTCAATTTTATGATTAGGATAATGCATGTTGGTTGTTCTGATTTGTGAAAATTAATAGGTAAATTTTATGATTAGGATAATGCATGTTGGTTGTTCTGCTTTGTGTTCAAAACTAGTATATGACTGTGTACAAATTTATCAGTAAATGTTATGAGTATGATAATTAATGCTGGTTGTTCTGTTATTGGTAAACTTTAAGGTTTATAATTGTGTTATGTGCAATTTAAGGTTGAGGGTGAGGTTGAACCATCTTTCTATGAAGAATTTAGAAATGAGTTGGGAAGAATTTGGCGCTTGTTTGATACCAAGGGTCTTCAAATCATGGTCGAGTTCAACGATGATGATGAACTCCCCAGAATTAGGAATGGTTGGATGACATTAAGGAAGCACTACAAATTTGGCCGTCATCATCAAATTTTCTTCAAATACCTTGGGAATAATAATTTTGAGATCATTCCCTCCGAAAAAGAAATTACTCCTTCGAATTTCCCAACTTGGCATACACAAACTAGAGCTCTTCGAAAATCTGTCACCTTCAAGATTACTATGGAAGAGGATCCTGAAGTTAGCCCATATTTGGTTGGTTTCTCAATTTTAACTTCATTTATTTCGTATGTTCCATTTGTTTTAGACATTACCATCTGAAATGGGGGAGTATTTGTGGAAGACAATGTTGGATCAGATATTCCTTGTTGGAACAATTGGCGAAAAGCATATGTGCAACTTGAAGTATGAAAGAGATCCGTTTGTTGTTAAGATTGAAATGGGTTGGAAGGAGTGTGTTGGAATCAACGGGTTTAAAGTTGGGGATCGTCTACAATTCACCGTGTTTAACATATATGATGATCATACGATTATGGTGACAAAGTTGAACTAACGATGGTGAAATAACAGAGTATAGGGGCTATAAAATGGTTTCATTTAATATTTTTTTTTTGGTGATTTAAGGTCTATGTTTATGTAATGACAATTGATAACTTGTTATGCAAGTTATCTAACTCTGTACTTAGTTTTTTGGTCAGTTTAATCTTCAATATTAGTTTTTTGGTCAGTTTAAGGTCTATGTTTGTCTATGTAATGACAATATTAGAAGTCTGAATTGAATTAGGATCTCTGTTAATGGTGTAGGTAGTTTTTATGTTTGTTTAAGTAATGACAATTGATAACTTGTTTTATATTTTGAGTTATGTAGTTTTTTCTTATGTTTCTATCTTCTTTTATGGACCCAAATTATGGCCTATTATCCAATTCCAAACTAGAAGTTTACTATCATTAATCTCAATTCCGAATTCGTAATTTAGAATTTTAAAGTCTAACAACATGTTGACTACGACTAGTCTCATTTTAAAATTCGGAATTTAAACTATTGAATTCAAATTAAACTATATGACTTTATCAATGTGATTAGTCATGACAAATTTTTCATTTGGATTGCATAGTCTAAATTAAAAAATTTAGAAGTTCATTATAAGTTATCTGAATTGCTAAACTATAAATTTAGACTATGTCATTCAAATTAGAACTTGATTACCACTAACCTCAATTATGTAACTTCAATATTGTCATAACATGACATAACATGAATAATATTTTTAATTTTATGAGTACCACCTTTCTAAAATTATAAGTTGAGATTAATATGAACTACAGAAAATTAAAATCAAACTAAATGGAAAAGAATTTGACATAACATTAATTTTGTCTCACATACATTAAAGCACAATGACAAAACTTCAAGCCTATGACATAAAGCAATAACCATGAGTACTACCTTTGTAAAACGGTAAGTATGTTTTCATCTTTTGTCATCACACATTCACATGTTTTCTAAAATGGTATATAGTAGATTGCCAATCACATGGGTCTCATGCACTTTTATGGTACCACATCAATGAAAATTTTCACAGTCAACCATTTGCATTAAATGCTAACACCAATATGTGAACCATTATCGCGAGCAGCACAATAGTATAACCATAGAGTTCTTATTTTTTTTCTGACAGAGATAGATTAGGAAAAGAGGTGTGGATTAAAATATAGAGCAAACTTCTATAAGGAAAACGTTCCAAGAAATAGTATTTTAAAATAAACATATGTAACAAGCAAAATATAGAGCTATGGACATGAACATCCCAAGAAAAAAAGCATCAGGAAAGTGGGTGTGGATTAAAGATTCAGAAACAGATGTGAGTTGTTAATGAACTTTACTTTTGTCATTCATTGTTCATCCAATATTTAAATGTCAGATTATTCAGTTTTTATGGCTAATAATGCAATCATCGATTATTGGTAGGTGGTGGATACACAAGATGGACAGAGTCATGATTCATTATATGAACTAGTTAGCTGTGTAGAATCAGCTTCCAATAAGATTCAGGTTAGTTACATCATTATATTTAATTATTGAAATTTTTCAAGCATTCTGTGTATGAAGTTTATGAATAGACAAGTGTGTGGATCATTAGTGTCTATTTGATTAAATGCTGATTTATGAACATGGCAACTTATCTTAAATATTGTGATAACTTATGAACAAGGAAGTGTGACGTTTTTGTTTTCATTTCCATCACAAATAACTTATTTTGTTTTATAGGAATTGACTCAAATGGTATACCAGTTAAGTACCATCTTAGGTGACGTAAGCTCAAGCATTCAAAAGCTATACAAATCAAAATCCACAAATTTACATGGGGACAAATATTCTCCAAAGAGCGTTGTAGAAAAAAAAAAATCTCCAAAGAGTTGTTCACCACAATCAAATATCAATTCATTCAATAAGGGAAGTTGTCAATCAACCCGCAAGAAACTAAGTTACAATCAACATGACCATGGTATTGAAGTATCCAATATTATATTGAATATTTCGGACGAAGATGAAGCGGAGAACATGACTTCTAAAATTCCAAGTGTTCATCCAAGTGATAGTTCGTATTGCACCAAGAAGCAACATATGTCAGATTTCAAATGCACAAAAGTGTCTACACTTTGTACTCCACCTAAACAGATGAAGAAAGTATCACAAAAACCCATCGGCCGTCGAACAAGACTGGGGGTATTAACACTTTTTCTCAATGTTTGATTAAATATGATATTTGTCTTGCTTAATATTTACCGAACATGTTTGATTAAAATAGATTAAAATTGCAATGGAAAATTCAAAGAACAAAAAGAGTACAATTAGTACACCATCCCCAAGTAACAAATCTGCAACCAAGAGTTCAACTCCTACTAAACATCCCAATATACTAGTGTCGTTGCCTTCAGTAAGCTATTGTCCATTTCTCCAATTTCTATAGTAAAAATCTTTTGGGTGACTATCTGAAATTTTGATATGATATGAACTAACATGTTTACTTTGTAACAGGAGATTAAGTGTACATTTCCACCAACTAGAGCAATGCACCTTCAAATGGCTGATATTCAACTATGTGCATATGTATTTAATGCAGAACATGATCCAAAGTAAGCAATATACTCCAAAATTGAAACACAACTATTTCAATTAGTAATTAACTACAACTTTTATTTCCTAATATTTTGGTCTACAATGTAGTGAAGTGATGATTCAAATCGGAGGTTATACAGTTTCTAGAATGGAACTTCATTGTATGTGCCCTAATGAGGTTGTCAAAGATCAAATATTCAATTTAATGGCCATGAAAACAACTTGGTCTCAATATAATGCGGTTAACAAAACAGTGTGGTCATTACCTCCAACTTTTGCGGTACGACACCCTTGTTAATTAAGAAATAAAAATTGATGCATTGTTATTCTAAGATTAATGTTTATTTGGCTCCATTTTTTTTTACAGGAAGATGTAAAATATGGTCATAACTTAGAAAGTTTGGCAACAACTTATAGTACAAATTTTATGAGTCCATTTACAACTCTAAAATATGTGAGTACATTTAAAATTTTATTAATTTATAGTACATAGTACCCATTTACAACTCTAACTATACTATTTGAAATTACTAGATCTATGTTCCCTCAAAGGATGAAGGTGGACATTGGTTTCTTATGGTCATTTCTATTAAAGATAAAATTGTGTATCATCTAGATTCATTTTTACAACCTCAGAATATAGCAACGAGAAGGGAAATAATATCAAAATTGGTAATTACATTTCAGATTTTAAACTATACTAACTTATTATGATTACCAACAATTGTAACTCATTTGTTTCAAATTTGTAAAGTGCAAGGTCATTGCCGAATTAGTTTTAACGGATAAGTATCCAAACAATTACCTAAATGGATCAACAGATTTTGGTGATTGGGAAATTAAAGAACCAAGAGGGATGCCTAACAATGGTTCAAGGTTAGTAATTATAAAAATCCCAATTAAGTTATCGTTTTTGTTTTTTTTTTTAAAAAGTCTTACGTTTAACCACATTTTACAGAGACACTACATCAATATGGGTATTAGACTGGTTAGAGATGGAGCATGGATTTCATACAAATCTAAGTACAAATTTTAATGAAGATGTTGTAAGGATGTGGACTGCAATTATTCTAATTCGTGGACCACACAATGAACGCCGAATTTATCTGGAACAAAAAGTCCAAGAATATTGGAACACTCTTCCACTTATGGAAGACAATTTGCATTAATGATTAGATTACATGTAATTTTATGGTTAAGAAATTATGAATGAAGTAGATGCATTTACTTGTTAATCCTCTATGTAATATGTCCAATAATTGTGTAACGATTGAACGCGCTAGAACATTTTTAGTTATTATTATTAATTTAATCTAAACTCATGTTTATACATAACATGAAATATGGATTTAAATAATTTAATCCAACAGAATTTTAAAAAATTATACTTTACAAGAGACAAGACATATAATTAAGTATATTTGAAATCTTAATATATGTAACTATAATTTATAAAGCAATATATTATATTTGGGCTTCCATAAAAAAAACATTATATTTGGGCTTGCAAAATAGCCAAACCCGGTTCCAAACAAGTCCAACCCGGTCGAAAAAATTACTAGGGTTTCAATGATCCTCTTTCACTTTCACATTGCGTTGTTTGACTTGTTTCAGAGAGAGAGAGAGAGAGTCGGAAAATTGCAGTTGGCAGTAGCCATGGATCCAAACTCCAAAAGGTAAGTTTTGACATTTCCTCATTTAAGTGTCTTCTTACAACATGATTATATACTATAGTTGTACATTCTTACACCATGTAATCATAAAATTACTACTTTAATAGGACATTTGGGACCACACTTGAAAAAACAATTCCCATGTTTCTTTGTTGGTGCCATTTGATAAATAATAATGTACAATTTAAGTACTTTATGTTTGGAATTGATACCGTAAATTGCAACTTGCAACTTGCAACTTGGTGTGCTTCATGCTTCTTTATGCTAATACTATTTTTTTTCTTTCAAATTTAAAAATGAAATTAAATAATGTATCTCTTGTGTTGTGGGTAGAAATTGATCATTAATGTATGTATTTTGATCTATGGTGTACTATAATATTATACTCCTATACTATATCAAATATAGGGACCACATCTATAATGTGTTTTAATAACTAGTAGTTTTGTCGTTGTCATGTTATTATATAAGGAATGTTGGTGGACCATCAAGCTGTACACCTAATTGGTACAAAACTACTATTGTTCCTGATAAGGTATGATAATTTTTTATGACAGTTTTGTTATGTTAATTCAGTTACAATGACAACATATGGTTAATTTGATTTACATGTTTGGTTTGTTTATAATATGTATTGATATGATTTAGGAGGCCATATATGTGTGTCCTTATTTTCTCAACAATTGGTCTACTAAACTCGATTATGAAAAGCATGGATTCATTATAAATTCCTATCGAGAGAAGACTAAGGTGAAATTTATATGGAAAAAGGGAAAGTTGTGCTTGAGTTCCGGTATTACAGTTGCAGCGAATAATGGATACACACAACAAACAAAAGTTATTGTTTATTTTGAAGGGCAAAACAACTTTCTGATGTTCGACGAAAGCTGGAGGGAATTTGCTCCTCCTTATGATGTTCCTGCTGAACCGGTTACAATTTGTTGTTCAGACGATGAAACATACTATGAGACCATTATAGAACCTGGTCATGGCGGTAATGACGAAGTTATAGAACCTGATAATGACGGTCCTTTCAATGACGAAGTTATAGAACTTGATCAAGACGATAATGAGGAAGTTATAGAACATGATCATGATGGTCTTGTCAATGAGGAAGTTATAGAGCCTGATGGAGAAATGAACAACTCAAACTGTTTTGTCTGGGATAAAATTGTTGGCAAGGAGTTTGCTAAAGGAAAACAAGTTTTGGTAAGTTAACTATTAATAGCCTTAATTGAATATTTTGTTTCTTAATTTTAGTTTATCAAATCCATATTATATATTTAAGATCATTTTTTCAATATCAAGTTACACACATATTTTTATGTCTATTTTTTGTAGCACTTTCCGGCCCATGTTTGCAAAGCGTGTCCTGATATAGAAAATCAAATCATTTTTGCTATCAATGCACAAACACATCAAAACATTCAATGCAAAGTCATCAAGGCCCGCAGGAAGGAACCATGGAAGGCGAAAGTCCCGGAATTTCATTTAGGAGGTTTATGGTTTGACTTCGTTAAACGATTGAATATCAAAAGTCAAGACACGTTGAAGTTTCACCTTGACATGACAACAAGAGTCCTGACTGTTGTCATTGTGAGAAAACAAAATGCACGTTGAAGATTATTCAAAATTAATCTGATGATATTTGACCTTTTTTGTTAACCTGTACCTTTTTTGTTGTATGCTTGGTGATTATCGTTGATAAATACTTAGTAAGGATTATTGTTTATGTATTTATGTTTGGTGATTATATCACCTATTTGTATGAAATTTACAATTGACAATGTTAACTACATTTTGTTGGCATCCAAAAGCAATTGCATTGATAAATGCTGTCATTGTCACTTTGATATTGAGTCATATTCCCAATTTTAGAAAGAATGAAATATATAATAAAATATTTTGTTGATGTCTCCATTATTGTGATTTATAAACAAATTATAAATAAGTACTTTATGGATGCTTATGGTCACTTTTCAAAATTAAATAAGTTATAAATAACTATTTTCAGGATGCATATTTTATAAAAATGAAATATAATGAAAAATTTGAAATTAAAATTCGAAACTAAGTGGTTGTGCATATTCGAAACAAAGCGATTGTTCAAATTGGAAAATATATTGTTCAAATTCGAAAATATGTGACTGTTAAAATATTTTGTTGATGTCCCCATTATTGTGATTTATAAATAAATTATAAATAAGTACTTTAAGGATGCTTATGGTCACTTTTCAAAATTGCATATATGGTCCCATTTTCATGATGCATATTTTATAAAAATGAAATATAATGAAAAATTTGAAATTAAAATTCGAAACTAAGTGTTTGTTCATATTTGAAACCAAGCAATTGTTCAAATTCGAAAATATGTGATTGTTCAAATTCGAAGTGGTGTGATTGTTCATGTTCCCAACAACTAATATATATACACCTATTCACACCCAACAATGCATAACTCTTCTCTTTGGAAAGAAAAAAAAAAAACTCCCAAAATTCTTCAATATTATTTCGTTTTTTCCCCCCCTAAGTCATGGCATCACCTATAACACCATATGGTGAAAAGAATGAAAGCAATGAAGCAAAGGAAACTTCATTCCAATCGCTTCCAGAACCGATACTTAAAGAAATTGTTGCAATCGTCGGATCTGAATCTGTTTCTGATCTTCACAATTTTAAAATGACTTCCAATTACCATGGTGAAGTCATACATGATAATTATGTATTGGAAAAAGTTTCTTTCGAGCAATCACCTAAAATCCAATGGGAACCAAATGAAAATGCATTGGCATTTTTGAAACAATGTGAAGCAAGTGGAAATTTGGAAGTATTGTGGAGTGAAGGCTTACGTGAATTTTTTAATTACCCCATTGGAAATTGGGAAGGCCGTCAGAAATTAAAGATTGCTGCCGAAGGAGGTTACAACATTGCAAAGTATGTGTACGGTTTGATAATGTTGTGTTCTGAAAATGATGAGTCAAGGAATGAAGGAATTAAACACATCCGTTATTTGAGGATGAATAAATGTTTGTTGCATTGTAGAAGAAAGATGCATGAAAGGTCAGGATATTTTTGGAGATACAATGGGATGTTGGTTCGCAATCAAACTCTCGTGTGCAAATCAAGGCCAGCCTGTGGGGGATGGCGATTGAAGAAAGGTATATGGGCACAACGGATAGAGGAAGACGATGACTTGTCATCGTGCGAATATTGTAGATGCGATGAGGAGTTGAAGTACTTTTATAGTATGTTTAGAATTCGAAGTATTGGATAGGTTAATTAGTGTTTGTTAGGAAGTACTTTTTGTTATTTTTTCTTAATTTGACTTTTATAATTTAAATTAAGAAATTAGGATTGTAATTTTTCTTAACTCATGTACTTTTTGAATTTCTCTTATAAAGTATAATTTTTTAAAATTCTGTTGGATTAAATTATTTAAATCCATATTTCATGTTATGTATAAACATGAGTTTAGATTTAATTAATAATAATAACTAAAAATGTTCTAGCGTGTTCAATCGTTACACAATTATTGGACATATTACACAGAGGATTAACAAGTAAATGCATCTACTTCATTGATAATTTCTTAACCATAAAATTACATGTAATCTAATCATTAATGCAAATTGTCTTCCATAGGTGGAAGAGTGTTCCAATATTCTTGGACTTTTTGTTTCAGATAAATTCGGCGTTCATTGTGTGGTCCACGAATTAGAATAATTGCAGTCCACATCCTTACAACATCTTCATTAAAATTTGTACTTAGATTTGTATGAAATCTCTAATTCGCGAATATTAAAAAAACTATGGCAAATCTCTTCATTATATGTGATTTCATAATGAATCTTTATTTAGATCCGGTTATAATATTCCAACCGCAATACACATCAGAACAGACAATTTTCACCCAATTTTCCTAAATCAACTAATTTCCTAGTTAGAGATTCCAAATTTTACATTTCAAACTAACTAATTTTAATATTCACGAATTAGAGATTTCAAAATTTCACATCTCTATCTAATTTGGGATCGACTAGACCTAAATCAACTAAAATTTTCACTTCTCTAATCGATTATGTCTTTTTAAACGATTAGACCCAAATCAAAATATTCGCAAATTATTGAATTCAAATTTCACTTCTCTAACAATATTTATTATAACTGCTTAATTGATTAGACCTAATTGATTAGGGGTAGCACTACTCTCCAAAGACACAATGTATCACAAATAATATATTTAAATTCATTTGAAAGCTACTGTTTCCTTCTTTTGGCAAAAATGATTTTTCTATAAAATGAAAACGTAGTGGGACCCATTTGTCAAATTTCGTTTCTTCATTTTGGCAATGTGCTTCTTCCAAATAGACTTATATAGGATCCAACTTGAAAAATAATATATTATTATATTGAGTGAGACCCATCATTTTTGAATAAATTACCTATATTCATCATTTTAGGGTTTATTATTTCCTTTTTGGAAACATCTATTTTGTTGCCATATTATATGTGTTATCTTATCCTATTACTCCTTTTTAGTGAGTATATGATTCTGGGACCACAATTCATGAATAAAACAAAAACAAAACAAAAAGAATATTATTAAATATACTAAAGAAATGCTTAAGACAAAAGTCACGGTACTTGTACTCACTTCACTTTCCATTTCGACTACCAAAAGTCACGCTTCATCTTTCCATTTCGCTTTCAGAAGTCAGGGTTTGGTCCACCGCTTCTTCTTCCAAAAATCAAAGATCAGGTTTGTGAATATTTCTTCTTTCCATCTCTTACGTTTTTCTGATCTAACCTTTGTGTGAAGGATGAATATTGCTTCTTTCCATTTTTCATTTATCCCAAATATGAACCTTTCTGATCTAACCTTTCGTGTTCATGCATAACTAAACCCAACCATAAAAATTTCGTTTTTTCCATATTTGTTATTGTTTTCCCAATGTGATCTAACAAACAGCATAATTATTGCCATCGATTTCTGCTTATTTTTGGTATTTAGCTGATTAAGTGATATCATAATTAGGGTTTATATTTATGCATTTAGCTGATTGATTGGGTTTTAGTTCTAATAATAACTTATTTAGATATATATATATATATATATATATATATATATATATATATATATATATATATATTATGCTTCACTGTTATGCTGTTCTGTTTTCTTGTTTCTAAAAATAACACCTTACCTATGTTTTTTCACAAACAAGGAACATGGAATTCATTGAAACACAGTTCCCAACTCTCATCGACCCGAAGGAGGTATGAGAATATTTTTCAATAACTAATTTTTTGTTTTGGTTCACCATAACTAATTTCTGTTTTTGTTTTAGGGTAAAATCTTCGTCCCTCCATCTTTCATTCCAATTTGGGTGCATACACGACCAACATCCAACAGTTCCACCATGAAATATGGGGACAAGTATGTAAGGGTCCAAACATGCTTTTCAGATGACCCTTCAGATGAAAATTTCATCTTTTATGGATATCAGGTGGCCAAAACTTTTGGTTTTGATCAACCCAAAAGAGTTCTGCTGCATTACGACATTCACACAAACATTTTCAATGTGGTGGCGGTTGCTGATTTGGAATCGCCTCAAGAATCATGTAACCGCCCACGCCGTGCACCTGATCAGTCAAGCGATGGAGCATCTCAGGTATTTGTTAATTGCTCTATCTCACATGATAATCAATTATATACTTTACACTATAAAAGTTACCAAATAGGATAACAAAGTTTCATAGTAATAATTCTGATATGTAATTCGTTGAGAAAGATAACACATATATATACAACAGAAACCCTATAATTCATCTTCTATTAAGGGAATCACAGCTGCACAATAGTAATCACATTTATTTAAAGTACACAAAATTCTTAATTTAGGTAATAAAATCGTTGACTTATCTTCACATTCACTACACTTTATTTACTAAAGCTTAACCTAATCATAACCAACCATTCTGATCAATTGTTTACTTTCTTGCTTCTGCTGATTGGTTTACAACTTGTACTTTGTTTCAGCAAAGTGCTGATGATGAAATTATTTACGAAATCATTCACCACAAGAAATGGTCTGATAAGGTTACCGTCTCCATGGCAAATGTCAAAAACAAACAGCCACTGGTAATATGATCTTAATTATAATTTTGTATATTCAATAACTAAACCTATTCTCTGATGATGAGGCATGTTGTGTTTGCTCTGTGCTTTTAAGACAATACACAATTCAAACTATTCTAGTTGACTTATTGATCTCATCATTATCTGCATTTAATTTATAATTTCCCTTGCACTACAATACAAAATTCAAATTGGATCAATTAGTACAAACACTTACTTGTCCTGCTAACAACAAAGTAAATTTTTTTTCTATGACCACTACATGGATATGTAGTATACTGTTCAACAGACTCAAAATTATATTAAAGTTATGCCTAGTTTTTCTGGCTTAGTTTGTTGCTTTTGATTTTGCTTTTATGTTATGTTGCCTGTTTTTGTTTGCTTGCTGTTTGCTTTACTTTGTGGCTTGATGTTGCCTGCTATTCAATAACTAAACCTAATCTCCTTCAAAAAAAAATTAATTCTTATTTCAGCTTATTCCAACTTCTATTTCAAAAACTTTGCTTGATGGCAAGGATAAACTTCTGCTCAGATGTGATGAAACCGACTCAACTTATGTTTGCAAAGTGAATAGCTCAAAAGAAGTTGACAACTTAGGTTTCTACCAAAAAAGCCTTTCTAAAGGGTGGTATCAATTTCTGACTCAGCACAAGCCCCAGCCTGGCGACATCCTCCGCTTTGAGTTATCGAGTCATCCATGGAAGCTCGACGTCACAATCGAGCGTCGTCCACGATCCCGCCACTAGCACCACTCTTGTGATTGCATGCAACTATGTTTCACTACACCTGTCACTGCCTCCCTCCTTAAGATTACTATGTTCTTATTGCTCTGTTCTTAATGCTATGTTTTTTATTCAAACTTCAAACTTCTTGACTACAAATGACATTAAATATGTATATATATATATTAAGTAGAATCATCTCTCTCTCTCTCTCTCTCTCTCTCTCTCTCTCTCTCTTTCTCTCTCTCTCTCTCTCTCTCTCTCTCTCTCTCTCTCTCTCTCTTTGTATCAGTTTAATTATATGTTGCTAAAGCGCGATAAATATATAACTTTATTTACGGCGTGCGAGAAAAAACTTTATTTAATGAACTAGTAGGATACCCGTCCTATCGGACGGGTCGATACGTTACGCATAATTTATATATATAGTTACCATTTTTGTAAGGAACACATTCATAAAAATTGATTATGCATGTGGTTGGTTTCAAATAAGATACCATACATAATAAAGTTCCTTTAACAACCTCATTTACAAATTTGATTTGGCATGTAGTTAATTTTAAATATCAGAAAAGTGTCAATTAATTGTACAATGGGTACAAGTTACAACTTTAGAATAAGAATATATTAAGATTAATTATTTCATTATTTGTTTAAGATTCTCATTATAGTCTTATCGTTAGTTTAAGAAACATACTTTAAAGTACACAGTATACCCCAAATTTTAAAGTACATACTTCACTTGTATTCACCAAGAACACCATTTGAACCATTTTAAGCAAGGTTCCGTATAAATAATTTTGGTTACCTATTTACATATTTTCAACTTGATCAAAATTAAACATGCATATCAAAAAGTACATAATATATGAAAAAACCAAAATGCACATAATTATCAACATCCAGCACATAGTCAACAAAAGGACACAATACATGTGTCGGAACTGGTCATTGTTCAAAATACAAATACAGGCAGAAGTAGGCATCACCAAATTACATAATAGATTGTTTCATGATTCAAAGCCTAAACACATTTTGACATTTAGTTCTTAAACACACACAGTTCTGAAACATTGACCAAATTACAAAGCATAGAATTAGTTCTTAAACATTTTGACTGAGTATTTTCTTAAACATTGATAGGCTTCCTCACAATATCAAGAACCACGACATACGGAGGATCGGACAGCTGGAATTGAACTTTGTCTCCAACACCAATATTGTTACCTCTGAAAAATTCATACCACCCTTTTGTCATGTACCTTTCAATTGGACCACCTGGAACTCTTTGGTACGACATGATTTCTGCTATTGTGTTGTCTCCGTGATGTCTTGTACGTATTTTAATTTTGTTCATGTCTCTTACCACCGTCTCAGCAGTCCTGGGTGGGAAATGCTACAAACAAATAAAGAAGTATTAGAGGTATCAATGCATCAGAATAAGCACATTATAATTGAGTCATAAAATCAAGTTGAATAACACATTCTCTATTTTCATGACATGACATGAATATAAAATTTAAAACTTACAGCTACTTGAGTTCTTTCAGTTTTGATTGTCTTTTCCCATCCAAAAACATCATCCTCGTCAAATGGATGGAGAGTGAAGTCTGGAGTGTCTTTGACAAACATCTCTTCATTTTCAATAAAATTTGGATAGTCTTTAAATTCAAATAGGATATCATTGTCCTCACCCTCTAGTTCTATTGCAACTGTTACTTCAGTTGGTTCCTTAAAGTCATACAAAAGAGCAGCTTCTTTTCCACCAGTTATGAAACTCTTAGTCTTCGAAACTTCCAGTCCAAGGAAGACATTACAACCATTAGGATGTGTTAAAAGGGCAAAGTTGTGATAGTCTAATTCCTTAAACCATGCAGCCTTAAAGTCTATTGGGATCTCAATCTTTGCCTATTAAACAATGAATTCTGTATTAACTTAACATACAGATGATATATGGGTTAAGTAAATATATGATTGACTATTGTTAGCTGAACATATATGCTATTAGTGTACATGAGATAGATAAAAAGTGATTTGCAAATGTATGCAGGTATATGACACCAAATGGATTCAATTAAGTTTACCTTATCTGGGAAAACAATGGTGCGGAATGTTGAGCTCCTTGCAGCCTGAATCCCCCTCCTGGTTGATCTTAAAATCATGCGAAAACATAAAAGTGTCAGTTATAAATTTGAGGTGGTGCACATTGATCTTGATCACTCTAAAAGACTTATGTCTAAAATAGTAAATTTTTTTAAGGTGTATGTAAGTATACTCAGGACAAACAACTTTATGAAACATATATGTTCCTTGGAAGTGATAAACTCAGATTTCAATGGTAACCAAGTATTTCAATTTACATCAAGCTATGAGTACACGAGCCATCATACCAGCAAAATATGGTTTATACATTTATCTAATTGGAATAAAGGTGTATCCAAAATAAAAAAAAACAACTTTTTCTGCAGGGGTTAAATTGGAGATAATAGTACACAAAAATTTAAGATCCAGGTCACTCAAATATGGAATGTTTCATGTGGATCTTAAAATAACATTAGAAAGTGACAATATAAATGTGATTTTTCATCAAAGTGACAATGGATTTATGCACAAAGAACAAACGCATTTTAATGATAAAGTAATGTTTCTGATTAGAAAACGCATTGAAATTTAACATGATAAGAACGTTGGTTTTGATAATAAATTGAGTACAAACCTGTTTTTTGATGAAGAAGCCATGAGTGCAGGAAGTCAATTGGAAGCTTCTGTGGTCCTTCTTTTGCGAAATGGATATGGTAGGGTTTTGATGTTTGCTTGTGAGAAACACTGACACTGTCGTGTTGTATTTGGTAAAGTAAAAATCAACGTTGGTTCTTTGCAGCTGTATTCCAATTGCCTCTCTTTGTAACATACTCCCTCAGTCCCTCTAGTCATTATTATAAGAAAATGTTTACTTTTTACATACATTAGAAAATTGATATATCTAGTCAATAAAATGGTCTAAATACATTGACCATTCAATGTATCTAAAAATTTATCTTTTTTTTATATTAAGTAGAATCATCTCTCTCTCTGTATCAATTTAATGATATGTTGCTAAAGAGCGATAAATATATAACTTTATTTACGGCGTGCGAGAAAAAACTTTATTTAATGAATATCAGATCTACGGTAATTACATGGATTGGTCCAAGATGGACCAATAAATTTCTTGGTCCATATTAAACGGAACCAAGAAAATAAAGACAATTATCATAATTTGACATTTAGCAAGAAATATCGCATAAACCATTACTCAATACAATTTTTTTTTTAACACTGTCAAAAAAAAAATACAATTTTTTTAATTAAAATGGTTTTTTTTACAGCAAAAAAAGGACTATTGTGGTATAAGCATAAAATCACTTATTTATCTACCTTTTTAAAATTACAGTCAATTAAAATACAACACCTAGCATTAATCACTATCCACTCATTTGTTTCAAAATTATCCCAAACCACACATTTTCTACTAAACCCTATCCGCACGTGACTCTGGAAAAGGAAAGAACAAAGGACTATGCCCCAAACTTTACCAAACTAGGACCACTTCCCAAACATTACCAACAAAGAACAACCAAGGAGTAAGGACCACTTCCGAAACCTCAAAAAAAGAAGAAGGGACCACTTCCGAATCTGCCAATTTCCATCATTAAGCAAGCTGATTTTTTCTAGTAACTAGGAGTTTGATAGTTTGGTTTGTTTTCATTATAACAAGGGTAAATGTAGGAAACTCAATTGTTTGTTTTGGTAAAATTTAAAGTTTCTTAATACTAAACGTGAATTTATTTTTTTTGCTTACATATCGGGACGGCAGAAGTATTTAATTTGGGACATTGACAATGCTTAGTGTGTGTTTGGTTTAGTTTCTAGCAGCCAGAAGCTACAAATTATAGCTTCTAGCAGAATCAATTCTGGAGGCAGAATTAATTCTGCTTTAAAATAACAAAACATCTAAAACCAATCCAAAATCAATTCTACACTTCTAGAATTGTTTTTGGGTCTTCCAAAAGCTAAACCAAACACACACTTATCTATAAGACTTCCCTACATGTAACCTATATTTGGTATAGGGGTATATAGTATAATATTGATATTTGTAGGCTGTATTATAGACTGGAAATTGATCATTACACCTATGCTATAAGCTATGTCATCATTGTAATATAGAAACTTGGTTTTGTTTTGTCCATCAAGTGTAGCAGACTCCACTTCGCCTGTATGTACAATTTAATCACCAATACATTAGCTAACCATACCTAAACTTCTACTTGCTAATCAAGTGTAGGTTTTGGTAACACGGGAGCTTTACTGTTCACGCGTCGTCCTTTGAAGAGTAACAATGGCTTTCAATAACCGCATAGAAAAGGCAAACAATGGCATTCCACATAAACAACAAATAATATCAACAAGGCAAACAAAGGATGATAGAGATAGTTAATCAGTTATTGGCAAACAAAGGCAGAACATGTTTAACAATAAAAATGCCAAATGCAGAACACAACCTGTTTTCACCAAATCCAGAACACAACCTAATACAAAAATAACCAACAAAGAGCTTCCATTTTATGAACTTCCTAAATATCATCAACATCATTGAGCACAATGCTACTGGCAACGTCATCAGAATCTTCATCATCATCTTCAACTTGTACACTATCTCCATCATGATCATCATCATCAGTTTCAGATACCAAATCCTCAGCAGGTAGATTTCTCCCATAAGCCGGGTACATTGAGAATCTGTTGACCTCCCCTTCAAAGTAAAGGATAACCTGATACGGTTCGGTAAAGCGGAATTTCCTACCAACATTAATTCCTGATGTCATATACCATTCTTCATTGATGTTAATAAACTTAATATAAGCTGTTTTATTGCAACCACTATAAAATATGGTTCCATCCTTCCTAAAGTCCAGCATAGAAGACCAATGCCTTAACCAATCTCCATGTATCTTGATAGGTTCCTAATAATTACAGAATATGAAAAACATATGTTAAATATTTGAAAATAACAGGTATTGTAAGTACATATGATCTTGGGGAATATTTGAGTACCTGATCAGGGTAAATTGTTGTGTGGAAGTACATTTGTGGTTTGGCAATACCTCCATATTCATTCCTTTTGAAATAGAGGAAGACAATACATTGAATTAAATTCTTTGGATACATCATATGAAATAATATGTTAAAGACGTAACAATAATTGATATGATAATACTATGTTATAAATTAATAAGTAGTACAGTCAAACAAATATTGATTGACAATCAATTTGATGATAATATACCTAGTAGGTGTAGGAGTACCTAATATATGGCTGATTCACAATAAAACCCTAACCACAACTATTGACCCAAATATTGAAAAAAAAGTGTTTATTTTGTTCTCAACTTCCGATCTTGAAGATATAACTTACTGCATGTGTAGATCTGACAAATTTAGTAAATAATACTATAAAAAGTACATCAGTTTATTCTAAAGATGAAATTCCTATAGTATATTATGCAAAGTACATCAGTTTGTACCTGGAAGTTGATGCCATTGATGGTCCCAAGTGTTCCCTTCCTTCCCTACTCGTGTGCGTGTTGTTTGCTGTTTCAAGGATGTAGAAAGCGATGTGTGGATGTATGTGAGAGACTACCAGCTTCAGATAGGGAAAGGTGACCGACAAATATTGGATTCCCTTTTGGTTGGACTCGTGTGTGTTAGTGGGTCATAATTGAGTAAAGGTTGTTGGGCCTTTGAGATAAATAAACAACACTTAATAATTCCAATTATATCATTAGTTGTTTTATAAGATCAAAATCATGATAGTACTACATACTAAGAATGATATTTAATTTGAATACGATCGATAATTAATTTTGGATGATATCATTATAGTAATATAAATTGACAATAATAATGAAATAGTAATTAAAATTGCCTTATACATTTAATAAGTCCATAGCATACATTAATTATAAAATACTTGCAAACTAATAAAACTTGAGCAAACAAATATTTAATGCTGTCGAATTTGGTTATATGTACTTTGATAGTCCAAACTTAGTAGTGGTTCTAAAAATACATAACATAGTTGTTACTAAAATTTAGTAGTTTTCATAGAAACACCAAATCATTCGGATTCACTTTCATACATCCAATGCAAGGTAGGATTAATCTCAAAGTCTAGTTCATCACCTAAGATACATTCTTCCCTTAATTTTTTTTCAAATTTCACAACATTTGAACTTGCAAATCCTTCTGGAATAATTCTTAATATATCTCCACTATTAAAACCGTTTTCCATAAACATTTCCATCCAACCATAATCTACATGTATGCAATCATCTTCTCCTTCAACTTCCGAAACATTGCATGTAAACATCTTTCCGCTTGGACCAACAGCTCTAATAAAGCCATGGCCATACTTCCTAATGCTGTGAATAAAACTCCTTGACATTTCCTGCATAACGTTTTTCAACAACAACTAAGATAAACTTTTAACAAACATAAATCGGTATCGTTATATCAAATACTATTTTCAAATTCACTTACCCATTTAACAACTTTTGAATCAAGACTTGGTATAACTCGATCAAATTGTATCGAATCATCATGAATTCCATATAGGGTATGCCAATTTGGAATTTCAGACATGACCATCTTTGGATATACGGTTGGGAAAATATCAAACTCAGATCCACCAGTGTAGACTAACATCACCGGATGATGCTCTTCACTTAATTTGTAAAATTCCCATAATTCTTTCCAACCACTTGTGAATCTAGGCATCTCTGGGTTCATATTGTAACCAACTATATGTTCTACTTCCTTTATGGGATCAACAATCTTTGTAACACCCTAATCGATATATACCCAATTATAATTATTAACAACATCCATACATCAATCAAGGCATTACGTGCGATAATTTTTTTCAAATAAAAATGAACACGCATACATTCATTTTAAATAACAACGGAAGCATCAAAATTAAATCATAAGTCATTACTCAAGGTACTTAATAAAATCCAAGCATCGAAGTTATAAATATTATTACAACTTAGACTAGGTCCTCCTACCACAAGGCCTATCCACATAATCCGGAATCACATCTTCAATATTCAAGTCATAACATAAACAAAATATTAGCAAGGTCATACAAGTATCAAACAAGCGAATCAACTACTAGTTCTAGCAAGGTTACAAGCATCAGAGCAAACCCTAGACTTCTAAGGTTCCTAGAATTTCTACTCTTCATCCTTACCACGCTAAGCTAGTTCCACAAGCTAAGTCTCCGAGCAACGGATTCACTCCTCAAGAGAAGAATCTGGACCCAAACCATTCACATACACAAAAATAGAGAGTTAGTTATGATTCAAGTTCATAATAATAAGTATAGCATATACTCATATCATGCATAATAATAATCATATCATAATTGACGCATAATCGTCTCATATCATAAACACAACACTCATGGTAAAGGCAATAGCATAATCATATCAATTCGCAAGATATTAAAGTAAGATCACGTTATCTCAATCACATAGAAAGTCAATGGCACTTATCAATTATCAAGTAGAATGCACATTTACTCCTAATGCAACTAATGCCATCAAATGGAATGTCTCAACCTAGACACATATAAATGCATGTGGTACCCGCATCAAATTCGGATAAACATATATCCATCGCATCAAGTCAGTTTTAAGTCATGGGGGACTTCGCATCAAATTGACTCATGAATGCATGAATGTATACATACCCAATAATGATGATACCCTAGACAACTACTCATGAATAATAGGCCGCTCAACCCTATTACCCCTTCACAATTCGCATCAAAATCACATCATCATATCATCATACAAGGTATTCATTCAAGCAAGCATAATGTCAATCAACTATATCACAATTCATAAATCCTCATCACATAATCCAATCTATATGAATATAAGATCATAACATCCTCGTTTGTGTTTTAGAATTCCATTAATCTAACTTACATCATGTTATAAGATCATATCCCAATCACATAGCAACCATAGGATTCATTTTAATAAAGAAATAAAACTGTTCATACTGTATCAACTCGCCCCGGCGAGTGGATGGCGAGCTCATGGCGAGCTAAGTCAGAAGCTACTGTAACCACTCGCTACCAACTCGCCACGGCGTGCTTCCACTCGCCTGGCGAGCTACGACTCGCCATGGCGAGCTCATGCATTTCTGGAATCTTCCAGGAACATGAATGCTCGCCACAGCGAGTAATCTACTCGCCCCGGCGAGTTCATACAGAAGGCAAAACTCTGCTTCGGTTTTGAACTCAAATCCATCAAAAATCCCATTTTTCAACATGAAAACCTTAAAAGTTATTAACATTAGGTCTATCTAACATGTATAAGCTTAGAAGTACAAGCTTTAACATCATCAAACACCATTTCATGATAAAAGCAATGATTTTTCCAAAGTTTCTCAAAAACCCATTTTCAAACATCAACAACATCAATCATTCAATTAACACGAATTTGTTCATGGAAATTCGAAATAGAAGCATATAGTAACATGTTAACATCATACAATAACATATAAAGTTATAAACACATTCCCATGATCCTCATTTCCCACCCAAAGAGATGAGAGGGTTTGGGTGTGGAGAGTAGACTTCTCCCCCCTCTTTATTCATCTCACATGAATTAAAACTACTCTCTAACCTTAAGTGATGATGAATTCCTTGATTCTTCTTCCTCTTCAAGCTTTCTCTATTCTTCCCCTCTACTTCCTTCTCTTCAAACTTTCTCTTTCTACCTCTTTTCTATTTCTTAAGTTATGAGAAATATTTCTCTACTCTTACCACTCTAATCTAAACCTAGTTAGCCAAAGACAATAATAACCTCCTTACTAACTTAGGCCCAATAACATATAAATCCAACCTTATTTATTCTAACTCCACCAAAACTTATTCTATTCAAACACTACTCTTTCCTAAAATAGCCACAATTCTATTAAAATTACTAACCCATCATAAAATACTATAAAAAGGCAAATCAACTCTAATTAAAATAAAATAAATAAATACGGGTGTTACAACTCTACCCCCCTTAAAGAATTTTCGTCCTCGAAAATTTACCTGAGAATAACTCCGGATAAGAACTCTTCATCTTGCTCTCTAGCTCCCAAGTAGCATTCTCTCCCGCGGGTCCTCCCCAAATGACCTTAACGGACGCTATTTCCTTGTTTCTCAACTTCTTCACCTCCCTACCTTCAATCCTCAAAGGTTTAGTTTCAATTGTCAAGTTATCTTTCACTTGTACCTCATCCGATACTATAACATGTGATGGATCCGATACATATTTCCTTAGTTGTGACACATGGAATACATCATGAAGATTTGACAACGATGGTGGTAATGCAATCTTATAAGCCACTTTCCCTATCCTCTTCAAAATTTGATAAGGTCCAATAAACTTCGATGTCAACTTCTTAGATTTCAAAGCACGACCAACACCGGTTGTTGAATTAACTCTTAAAAATACATGATCTCCTTCTTGAAATTCCACATCCTTCCTCTTTTTGTCATGATAACTCTTTTGTCTACTTTGGGTCGCTTTCATTTTCTCTTGAATCATCTTAATCTTTTCCGTAGTTTGTTGTACCAATTCCGGTCCCAACACAACACTTTCTCCATCTTCATACCAACACAAAGGAGTACGACATCTCCTACCATACAAAGCTTCAAAAGGTGCCATCCCAATACTCGCATGATAGCTATTGTTGTAGGTGAACTCTATCAAAGGTAGATATCGATCCCAACTCCCTCCATCTTCCAAAACACAAGTTCTCAACAAATCTTCAAGTGATTGAATAGTTCTTTCCGATTGTCCGTCCGTTTGAGGATGATAAGCCGAACTCATTCTTAGCTTAGTCCCCAAAGCCTCTTGCAAACTTTCCCAAAACCTCGAAGTGAATCTTGGATCTCGATCCGACACAATACTAGATGGAATACCATGCAACCTCACAATTTGCTCAACATAAATCTCCGCCAACCTTGGTATTAAAGTTCCGGTCTTAAAAGCAATAAAATGCGCCGACTTCGTCAACCTATCAACAATCACCCAAATCGAGTCATTCCCTTTTGTAGTCCTCGGCAAACCACTTACAAAATCCATAGAAATACTATCCCACTTCCATTCTGGAATAAACATAGGTTGTAATAATCCAGACGGCCTTTGATGTTCAACTTTGGATTTCTGACAAGTTAAACAAGCATAAACAAACTCGGCAACTTCCTTTTTCATACTTGGCCACCAAAACAACTTCTTAAGATCTTGATACATCTTAGTAGCTCCGGGATGAATACTCAAACCACTTCTATGTCCTTCTTCTAGAATCTTTCTTTTCAATTCGGGTACATTAGGGACACAAACTCTTTCTCGGAATCTTATGACTCCATTCTCATCAACCTTGAAATCGGTCTCTTTCCCTTGTTCAATCAATGTTAAACGATTCACCAAGTCTAAATCTCCCTTTTGACCATTCTTTACCTCATCAAGAAAATCATTTGTAAGCTTCAACATTCCCAACTTCACACTATGTGTCGTAGTTTCACAAACCAAACTAAGGTCTCTAAATTCCTCAATCAAATCCAACTCTCTCGCCATAAGTGAAGACATATGCAAGGACTTTCTACTCAAAGCATCGGCTACTATATTGGCCTTTCCGGGATGGTAACTCAACTCAAAATCATAGTCCTTCAAAAATTCCAACCAACGTCGTTGCCTCATATTCAACTCTTTTTGATCAAACAAATACTTCAAACTCTTATGATCACTAAAGACTTCGAATCTAGAACCAAATAGATAATGTCTCCATATCTTCAAGGTAAACACAACGGCCGCCAACTCAAGATCATGTGTTGGATAGTTCTTCTCATGCACTTTCAATTGCCTAGAAGCATAAGCAACCACTTGTCCATTTTGCATAAGAACACCACCCAATCCCATCAAAGATGCATCACAATACACAACAAACGGCTCATTCGGTTTCGGTAGAATCAAAATCGGTGCCGACGTCAACCGCTTCTTCAACTCTTGGAAACTTTTCTCACACAAACTATCCCAAACAAAGGGTTGATCCTTTCTAGTCAATCGGGTCAACGGTAAAGCCAACTTTGAAAAGCCTTCAATAAACCTCCGATAGTAACCGGCCAATCCAAGAAAACTTCTAATCTCGAACACTGATTCTGGAGTTCCCCACTTTGTTACCGCATCAACTTTAGAAGGGTCTACCGCAATACCTCCACTAGATATCACGTGACCTAGAAAACTTACTTCCTTCAACCAAAACTCGCACTTAGACAACTTCGCATAAAGCTTCTTCTCTTGCAAGGTCCTCAACACTATTCTCAGATGTTCTGCATGTTCCTCCTCGGTCTTAGAGTACACTAGAATATCATCAATGAAAACTACTACGAACTTATCCAAATATGAATGGAAAATCCGATTCATGTACTCCATGAACACTCCCGGTGCATTAGTTACTCCAAAAGGCATGACTGAATACTCGTAATGACCATATCTTGTCCTAAATGCAGTCTTTTGAATATCCTCCGCCTTGACTCGAATTTGATGATATCCGGACCTCAAATCAATCTTGCTAAACACACAAGCACCCACTAACTGATCCATTAAATCGTCAATCCTTGGCAACGGGTACTTGTTCTTGATTGTCACTTGATTCAAACGACGATAATCAATACACAACCTCATACTTCCGTCCTTCTTCTTCACCAAAAGCACAGGTGCTCCCCACGGCGATACACTCGGACGAATAAACTTCTTCTCTAGTAACTCTTCTAGTTGCTTCTTTAGTTCACTTAACTCAGATGCCGACATTCTATAAGGTGTCATAGATATTGGACTTGTACCAGGTACCAAATCAATAGTAAACTCCACTTCTCTTTCTGGAGGCATATCTGACACATCCTCCGGAAACACATCGGGAAATTCTTGCACAACCGGTAGTTCCTTAATTCTAACTTCATTCTCAATCTTCAAAGATGCAAACATAGCAAACAATTCACCATGCTCCAATAAGGATTCTCTTACTTCTTTCCCACTCATCAACTTAGACTCTTCTTCCAATTTCGGAAATGTGATCACTTTCTCACAACAGTTAATGTGGACTCTATTAAAGATTAACCAGTTCATACCAAAGATCACATCTATACCGCTAAGTGGAATACACACTAAATCCATATCAAAAGATTTACCAAATATGGTCACAGGGCATTTACGACAAACAAGTTGAGTAGTGACAGAACCACTAGCAGGGGTTTCTATTTCCATACAACCAAACATTTCAGACACAGGAATATTAAGACGCTTCATGCATTCAAAAGATATAAAAGAATGTGTTGCTCCGGTATCAACAATCGCAATTAAAGGAGTGTCATAGATGAAACACGTACCTCTAATGAGATTGTCCACTTGTTCCGCTCCGTCTCCACTTAAAGCAAACACCTTTCCAGTCGTTTTCTTTGGCTTCTTACATTCCGGACTCTTGTGACCTTCTTCACCACAATTGAAACAAGTAACCTTCTTCTTACATGCATCAACCTTGTGTCCAAACTCCCCACATCTAAAGCATCTATCTCCTTTTGGGCAATCATAGGAACGATGACCCAAAGCACCACACTTAAAGCACTTGTCATTAGCATTTTTTCCCTTCTCGCCACTACTTCCAACTTTGCCCTTGTTCCTCTTGTCATAAGGCTTACCACGGTCTTGACTTTTCCCTCTCTTGTCATTCATCTCCTTGTAGTAGCTTGTCTTAGCTTTCCCATCCAAGTCACAAATGTTGCTCTTATTCACCAAGTTAGCAAAATTCCTTATCTCCAAGATTCCAACCAATTGCTTAAGATCGGGACGCAAACCACTTTCGAACTTCACACACTTATCCCCTTCCGCCTCTACGGTGTTGTAGTGTGGACAAAAACGACATAAGTCCTCAAACTTGGTTGCATACTCCGCAACCGACAAGTTCCCTTGCTTAAGCTCCATGAATTCCACTACCTTTCGGTTTCTCACGTCCGTTGGAAAGTACTTAATCAAGAACTCCCTCTTGAAGATATCCCAAGTGATCACGGCTCCATCATAACCAAGTCTTTGAGAAGCATTCTTCCACCAATAGTTAGCATCATCTTGAAGCATGTAGGTTCCCAAAGTCACCTTTTGAACTTCCGAGCACCTCATGGCTCCAAAGATCTTTTCCATGCCTTCGAGCCACTTTTGAGCTCCCTCGGGGTTGTAACCACCTTTGAACGCTTGTGGATTGTTCTTCAAGAACCTCTCTAACCTCAATTCATCCTCATTACCCCTTAGGTTCTCTTGTGCCAACCTCTCGGCCGTTCTTGCCGCCGTCTCTTGTGCCATAACATTTGCCATGTATGTCACCGCATCCGCCATTGCTCTATTAGCCGCCATCACCTAAACAACCAACCAAAAGAAATCCAACCTTACGTTAGACTAAGGATACTAAAAGTGTTCTACTACACTCAAGCACCTATGGGTATACTAACCTACTTGATCCGATATGGACCGACCTTGCTCTGATACCAAAATGTAACACCCTAATCGATATATACCCAATTATAATTATTAACAACATCCATACATCAATCAAGGCATTACGTGCGATAATTTTTTTCAAATAAAAATGAACACGCATACATTCATTTTAAATAACAACGGAAGCATCAAAATTAAATCATAAGTCATTACTCAAGGTACTTAATAAAATCCAAGCATCGAAGTTATAAATATTATTACAACTTAGACTAGGTCCTCCTACCACAAGGCCTATCCACATAATCCGGAATCACATCTTCAATATTCAAGTCATAACATAAACAAAATATTAGCAAGGTCATACAAGTATCAAACAAGCGAATCAACTACTAGTTCTAGCAAGGTTACAAGCATCAGAGCAAACCCTAGACTTCTAAGGTTCCTAGAATTTCTACTCTTCATCCTTACCACGCTAAGCTAGTTCCACAAGCTAAGTCTCCGAGCAACGGATTCACTCCTCAAGAGAAGAATCTGGACCCAAACCATTCACATACACAAAAATAGAGAGTTAGTTATGATTCAAGTTCATAATAATAAGTATAGCATATACTCATATCATGCATAATAATAATCATATCATAATTGACGCATAATCGTCTCATATCATAAACACAACACTCATGGTAAAGGCAATAGCATAATCATATCAATTCGCAAGATATTAAAGTAAGATCACGTTATCTCAATCACATAGAAAGTCAATGGCACTTATCAATTATCAAGTAGAATGCACATTTACTCCTAATGCAACTAATGCCATCAAATGGAATGTCTCAACCTAGACACATATAAATGCATGTGGTACCCGCATCAAATTCGGATAAACATATATCCATCGCATCAAGTCAGTTTTAAGTCATGGGGGACTTCGCATCAAATTGACTCATGAATGCATGAATGTATACATACCCAATAATGATGATACCCTAGACAACTACTCATGAATAATAGGCCGCTCAACCCTATTACCCCTTCACAATTCGCATCAAAATCACATCATCATATCATCATACAAGGTATTCATTCAAGCAAGCATAATGTCAATCAACTATATCACAATTCATAAATCCTCATCACATAATCCAATCTATATGAATATAAGATCATAACATCCTCGTTTGTGTTTTAGAATTCCATTAATCTAACTTACATCATGTTATAAGATCATATCCCAATCACATAGCAACCATAGGATTCATTTTAATAAAGAAATAAAACTGTTCATACTGTATCAACTCGCCCCGGCGAGTGGATGGCGAGCTCATGGCGAGCTAAGTCAGAAGCTACTGTAACCACTCGCTACCAACTCGCCACGGCGTGCTTCCACTCGCCTGGCGAGCTACGACTCGCCATGGCGAGCTCATGCATTTCTGGAATCTTCCAGGAACATGAATGCTCGCCACAGCGAGTAATCTACTCGCCCCGGCGAGTTCATACAGAAGGCAAAACTCTGCTTCGGTTTTGAACTCAAATCCATCAAAAATCCCATTTTTCAACATGAAAACCTTAAAAGTTATTAACATTAGGTCTATCTAACATGTATAAGCTTAGAAGTACAAGCTTTAACATCATCAAACACCATTTCATGATAAAAGCAATGATTTTTCCAAAGTTTCTCAAAAACCCATTTTCAAACATCAACAACATCAATCATTCAATTAACACGAATTTGTTCATGGAAATTCGAAATAGAAGCATATAGTAACATGTTAACATCATACAATAACATATAAAGTTATAAACACATTCCCATGATCCTCATTTCCCACCCAAAGAGATGAGAGGGTTTGGGTGTGGAGAGTAGACTTCTCCCCCCTCTTTATTCATCTCACATGAATTAAAACTACTCTCTAACCTTAAGTGATGATGAATTCCTTGATTCTTCTTCCTCTTCAAGCTTTCTCTATTCTTCCCCTCTACTTCCTTCTCTTCAAACTTTCTCTTTCTACCTCTTTTCTATTTCTTAAGTTATGAGAAATATTTCTCTACTCTTACCACTCTAATCTAAACCTAGTTAGCCAAAGACAATAATAACCTCCTTACTAACTTAGGCCCAATAACATATAAATCCAACCTTATTTATTCTAACTCCACCAAAACTTATTCTATTCAAACACTACTCTTTCCTAAAATAGCCACAATTCTATTAAAATTACTAACCCATCATAAAATACTATAAAAAGGCAAATCAACTCTAATTAAAATAAAATAAATAAATACGGGTGTTACAATCTTCAACCATGGCTTCAATTCATTTGCATATTTTCTTGCAAATCTAGGCTCCAATTCTCCTTCTACCTAAAAGAAGTACAAGAACGACAATCACCACACTTAGTAAAAGAAGTACAACAACTAAAAGAAAGATAAACCTAAATTATAAAAAAGGCCAGCAAACTAAAGAGCAAAGCCATCCATGTTCAAAAAATAATTACCAAAATCTTACCCGATCATTGGAAACCACTGTAACAAAAGTCTCCTTCACTGATTTTGAGCTATTGCCATCCATGTTCTTCACAAACAATTTTACTCACTTTGCATAAACTTGTAGCAACTTTGATCAAATGACTACCACAATATACCATCTTTATATACAACTCTTACAATAATCAATTAACACAAAGCTTAGTTTTCACATCATAATACATGCATTGACAAGTCTATCATTGACAAGTCTATCAACTTTACTATATTCCAATTATCACTTTTACATTGAACTATCTAATCATAATACATTCAATATTATTCATCATTATTAGGTACTCCCTATGGACCTTAATATAAAGAGAATGGATTCTCTTAATATAAGACAGAATTTACATTATATCACTTACCATTTTTTACTATAGCACACTCTTCTTTTCTCCCTAGATAAGACAACTCAATTAATTACTTTGTATCACTTTTAGCATTTTTTACTATAACACACTCTTCTTTTCTCCCTAATTTTATTGACCTATGTTGGCAACAACCGATTCATCATTGATGTTCAACGTCAACAATTTGTGCCACAATCTCTACCAAGTTATCATAGCTACAAATTTTTTGATGATGACCCAATATCCTTTGATGTTACTCTTACTGCAGACACAGCCAGCCACAGTCAATTAGTAAGATTCACATATTTGTTTTATGTTGTTTCTTTTAATCATTCATGTAAATTGCATTAACTTAATCAATTTTGCATCTTTTTTCAAATTTAGACTTTGAAGAAGGAGTTTGCGCAATATGTGTGGTCAACTAGATACAAATCTGTCAGATTATATGGTTGTGATGGTGAGGAATTCGTTTGTACTGTGTTGAAAAGTAAGCGTGGAAGCTCTAAAGTAGTAAAGTTTGGAAAAAATTGGAAAGGTTTTATTGCTGCTGGTCAATATGTTGCTGATGATGTTCTCAATTTTAGGTTTGTTAACAAAAGCTGTTCTAATCTCATCAGAGTCGTCCACAAAGAAGTGTAACTATGTTGCTGGTCATGTTCTCAATTTACGTGACAATGTTGTTATGTTTAGGAAGTTGGAAACTTTGGTATTATTATTTAAGTGACTATGTTGTTATGTTTATGTTCACTTTCGTTAGGAAGTTTGAAACTTTGTACTATTAATCTGGTTTTAGTTTGAAACTTTTTTATGTATTAAAGTTTGAAACTTTGTTATTTAAGTAGTCTGTATTATACTATAATTGTATTAAGGCTGGTTTAAGTGTTGCTCAAGTAATTCTACTAATATTCAACCACTTCATTTTAACAAGATACATATCAATTACTTAGCCTGTCCAAACTGAGAAGTGTATCCATATGAATGATTAATATCAATTTATATTAAGCCAATTTATTTGGAATGTCAATACATATTTAGGTTACTCATTCCTCTTGAAACAAATTACCATAAAGTGATTGTATTATATATTAGCAACATCTCACCAAGACATAAGATATAATTTGGCAGAGAAATAAAGTTTGGTACAAGGAAACAAATAAAGCAAGTATCATCCAAATTGGGTAAGTATCATCCAAATGTTACTCATTCCTTTTTAAGACCAAACAACTAACCAGTTTCATGTCTAATCTAAGGGAATCCAAAAAAAACAAAAAATAATCATAACATCACATGAAGAAAATCTTGCCTTTTCAAATCAAAGGATACCCAATAGGCCAAAACAGCTTCGTTACAAGAGCTATCTAGTTGCTACATATTCTTTCTATACACACTCCTTATCACACTTTCTTCTTCCTCATTCAAAACCACTTCAAGTTTATCACACCAGCTGAAAACGACCATGTCTTCCTCCAGAAAAGTGACCAAAAAAGCTTCATCTTCCCAAAGAATGACTCCAAGAGTGACTCCAGCTAGGTCTGAGCAAACAATGGTCCAGTATCTGCCAAACAGAGGAGGATTCTTAACAGCTCACATCATTGGACAGGTTTGGTAATTGATACATGCAACATAATTAATTAAATTCATTGTTCATGTATGTCCATCTTATTTGAGCATGCTTATATCATTTGGTGAAAATAATAGGTAGTCAGAATTTGTGATCAAAATTTGTTACAGAATGCTTTCTCATCAGTTGGATCAAAATTTGTTGAAACGTGTGTCTTTGAATGCTGGCAAAGTCATCTCAGTTTGAATAATTCAAGCAAAATATCTTATTTTGCTGTTAGTGGTTTTTTAATTTCCTATTTTTCTGGCTACAAGTTAGTTTCCTATTTGTTTGCACTTAGTCAGTAGTTGTTGCTACAATTATGGAGCACTAGGTTTTCATTCAGTTATTACTTCATTTGTATTCAAGCATATCATTTTTCCTTTTTTATTCAAAACAGAAAACTTCACAACTTCATTAACTTATAGTTACTTCTTTTTTTGACAAAATTTTAGGATTATGGAGAAATGAACCCAAAGTTTATCTTTGAAGTTTATGAAGAACTTGATTCAAAACTGACTATCTGTGATGAAACTAACCGAAACATGAAAGTTGAATGGAATGGTTCCTCTCAACATCCTTTAATACTCACTGGATGGAAAAACCTTAGGAGGTTCTTTGGAATCACTGGGAACAAAATGCTTCTCATGACTTATCTTGGAACTTCAGCTTTCTTGCTTCAGATTCTCCCTCAACCATTTGATCCATTGAACTTGCCTTCTTATCATTCATACCGGACTTTTGAAGCTGACCCAACATCATTTGATGTTAAGCTCACTGCTTACCATGTATCAGGTTCTCAATTGGTAATTCTCATTTACAATCAAACTATCTATTCAATACTTCTTATAGCATTCAGGTTTTAACATTATCCTTTCTCTTATTATAATAAGTATATGTTAGTAGAATATGTTCTATTACTTAAATTTAAATTGTTGACAGACTTTGACAAAGGAGTTTGCTGCCTACATTCGCCAAACAAAGTTCAAAACATTGCTTCTTTATGGACCAGAGGGAGATGAATTTAGCTGCTCAATTCTGAGGAGCAAAAAGCAAACAAAAATTGGTAAAGGTTGGAAAGAATTTGTGTATAAGAATAGCTTTGAAGAAGGTGAAGTGCTCAACTTTAAGTTTGTCAACAAGTATGAATCAAATGTCATGAGGGTTATTCTCCGCTAACTGTTGGAAAATCAGTTTAAATGTGATGGTTCTCAACTAAACCTGTTGTACTTCTGTTTAACTATGTATTATTTCAAGTCGAAGTTCCAAACTTAAGCTCTTTCTGTGAACTTGGTGTATTTGTCTTAAACTATGTTTGTTAACCAGTTAGTTAGATCTTATGTTAGATCTTATGTATTTAACTTAAGATTGTGTGGAATTTGTCAACCAGTTAGTTAACTGGATCTCTGTTGTGTAACCAAACAGGTTGTTCCTTTACCTATTTTATGTCAGTTTAATGTTTGATTGTATGTTAACTCATGTTTGCATTTTAATGTTCGGATTTTAATCTTTGTGTAACTTATATTCTATTCTAATTTCTATGCATACTTAAGTTAGATTTCTATCTTACATTCTCCTAAATAATGAACCATAATTATAACAAACATCATAACACAACTATGTCTCAACAACAACAATCCCATCTACACACAAACAAATTATTAATTTAGAACAATAGATTTGCACTATCGTATATGAACAAATGAAATTAGGGATTTCAATATGAAATTATAAAATTAGGGATTTCAAAAAAAAAATGGAAGTGATTATAGGAAAGAAGCACGATAGAAGTAGAGATGAAACTTACCTGGAAGGAATCATGATTTGAGAGTAGAAGAGAATGAAGAACAAGAAAATGAAGAACAAGAGAAAGAGCTTCGGTGAAATGAACGAAGAACAAGAGAAATCAACCCCAAGGGCAAAACCGTAATCAACCAGTGTCCATTTCAAAATAATGATTTTTTATGTTGAAAAGTTTTTGTGGGACCCACAGTCAACAAATTTCACAAACCGATTTAATATGTCAAAAAAGAGGTGTGTAATGGTGTGTAATTAAAATTAGTGTGCACAATAGGGGCTTCCTAAATCAAATTGTAAAAAAAAAAAAATGTTTGGCAGGTCAGCCCGCTACCCTCTAACTCACCAATAAACGGGATCAGACTTGAGTTTGAAGTTCGGACACCTATATTGGTCCGCCCCACTTTTGGGCGGACTTAAACGGGGCGGACCAGCCCACTTTGCCAAAACCATTAATTAATTATTTTTTTAACAAAATGACCTAAAATAAATGTAATTTTTTTTCTATATAAAAGGGTAATATATCTCTACTTTATCCAATTATCTAATATATTCATATTCATATATCAAACTTTGAATTTTAAAACACTTGCTGTACAGTTTGGCCTGAAAACGGCGAAGATGTTGAACAACGGAGTGTCCACTCTCCGCACGTGCCTCCGCCTCCCGGAGCGCCCAATTTTTCGTGCAGCTCCGTTCTCCTTCCGTTTCCGGCGCCGGTTTCTCGTAACCGCATCACTAACAGACAAAAAGAAAGAGAAGGTGATAGTTATTTCTGGACCTACCGGTTCCGGCAAGAGCCGCCTCGCAATGGAACTCGCAAAACTCCTCAATGGCGAAATCGTTAGCGCTGATTCTGTTCAGGTATAACATTTGCAATCGATTATACAAAAATTAAACATTCATTTTGATTACTCTATTTGCATTCATTCTCTTTGATTGTATTGTTGCTTTTCTATATATGAGGTGGTAGTGGTACTCTGTAGGGTTTATTTAGGGTTTAAAACTCGAATGTTCGATCTCTCGGTGAAAATTAACACTATTGTGTAGCAGAATTATAACAAACAGCTATTGTTTCTTTTTTGTGTAACTGTAATCTAGATATATCCGCGCATTGCAGAGACTAATCCTTCAAATCTTGTGGGAACCAAATTGATGACAAACTCTACCTAAGAGTTTGCGATATGAGAATGAGATTTAATATAGTGTTGCCAAATAGCAGCAACAGTGTAGTGTAGCGGAATTTTGAACAAACAACTATTTTCTCGTATCCGTGATTGATAACATTAACATTCTTCTAGATACTGAAGTTTGTATATATGGTGATATATTTTTCGTTTTCCGTAGGAAGTTTATCTTTTTGAGTGAGAAATTGGTTGAGAATGGTATGTGACTGGTTTTTCTTTTTCTTTTTGAGTGAGAAATTGGTTGAGAATGATAATTCTTTTTGAATTATATACATTACAATGTTACCAAAAAAAGAAGTATACATTAGAATGGAACAAGTTTTGATGTTTTCTTTATTCAAGATGCCTTCGTTGGATTTTATTACAGGTGTATAAGGGTCTTGATATTGGATCTGCCAAGCCTTCCTTAAATGATAGAAAGGTGTGTATAGTTGTGCATTGATGTTTATTATTTGTTTGTTATACATTTGTGTCTGTTAGAAACATATAGACTTTGTTCCTTACAATTGCAACTTGGTTGTATGTTGTAAACTTTTGGATTTATTATTTAGTTGTAACATAGAAATGGGTTTTGAATTTTAGTTTGAAGTTCTTTCAATTTTGTTTTGTTTGCCTTTCATGTTAGGAAGTGCCGCATCATCTGGTTGACATACGTCACCCATCTGAAGGTCTGTGTTTCTTTTAGACTAAGCTATATTTGTTTAACCAAAGATTCATATACGATTATCCTCATATTCATTTCTCAGTCATTGGATTCCAGAGGTCTTTTATTTTCCCCAATTGAAATTTGAAACTATTTATTATTTATCAGATTATTCTGTTGGACAGTTTTTTGAGGATGCAAGGCAAGCGACAAGATCTATTCTTGACAACGGCCGTGTTCCAATAGTTGTTGGGGGAACTGGATTGTATTTAAGATGGTATGCCTTTTTCAATTACCTTTTCTGACTTCGTTAACTACTTATTCTTTTAATGGAGTTTCTTAATTGTGGGATAGGGGTTGTATCATGTATCTGTAACATTTTAGTAAGAGAGCATCAATATTAAATGGAATCCACTTTTCTTTTTCTACAGTCTGCTGATGTAGTCATTCATTTCGTTAGCAATCTCTTAGATAATAGATATTTATATAGTTTCTTTTCTGTAAGTACTTGCAGACCAGCTTATGAGGTGTATAACTAAGAGTTCTGTTGTTTAATCTTTAAAATACAAGGTTCATATATGGAAAGCCAGATGTGCCTAAGTCCTCTGTAGAGATAACATCTCAAGTTTGTATGGAGTTAGCTGAACTACAGAGACATAATGACTGGGAAGCTGCTGTGCAGTTGGTGGTAAAAGCAGGTGATCCAAAGGTTCAACATATAGCAGTGAATGATTGGTACCGATTACGGCGTAGTCTAGAGATTATTAAGGCAAGCTTGCAATTTTATAAAGTCACACATAAGCACCTCTAAATTCTTGGCTGGCTACCAACCTTTACAAAAAAATTTGATAAAACTCTCAATGTTAACCTTTTAATATCCTTTCTTACCTGTCTTTCTCTCTTTCATTTGTTATACATGGGTGCAATACTGCAAATATGATAACAAGCTCAACTACATTGCCAGAAATTTATTTATTTTTCTCAATGTAGTGCTCTTATCTCTTTCAGAAGTGCTTAGTTGTAACTGACTGCTTACATTTTAGTGAATTATCTGTTTGTACCTGTATTTTATTTGTGTGGATGCAATGATGTATATGTGGAATGTTTGGTTTCTTTGATTATGAAGTTATTTGAGATATATCATCAATTCACCATATATTTATATCTTTTGAAATGGCAGTCTAGTGGATCACCTCCTTCAGCTTTTCGGGTACCATATGATTCTTTCAGGAAACAGGGTGATTGTAGAGTTGCTGATAGTTCTGATTCAGCTGATATGAATACTTATAATGATGCAGTCAAAGAAACTGCCGATTCAGCAAAGTTAGATTACGAGTTCATGTGTTTTTTCCTTTCTAGTGACAGACTTGACCTCTATAGATCAATTGATTGTCGGTGTGAAGATATGCTATTAGGTTCGTATATGAATCCTATACATTATATGGACCATTCTTTTGTACATGTATATATGTGCACTGCAAATCAATTTATGTTTACTGATAACAATGCATACAATGTTTTTTATTTTTTTATCTACATTATGTGATTATCTAATCACAATAAATCTCTTGGTTCTCTTTGACTGCAGGAGGAGATAGCATTTTGTCTGAGGCTCAGTGGCTTCTTGATACCGGTCTTCATCCAAACTCCAACTCTGCAACAAAAGCAATTGGTTATAGACAGGTATATTGTTGTGGCCTATACGATGTACATATACCTTATTTAATGATTGTATTTTCAATATAAATAAATATTAGGAGTGGTCTGACATACATTTTGCTTGTGATTCATCAATTTCAGGCCACGGAGTACTTACTAGGATGCAGACAACAAGGGGGTCAGAGTTCAGCTGGAGAATTTTACAGATTTTTGTCTGAATTTCAAAAAGCATCACGGTAATGCATTTTGTTTTACATAAGATAAAAGTACCCTTGACATTAATTAAATTATGTACAGAAAGTATGCAACATTTCTTTGGTCGAACATTCAATAAAACGGATTTACTGGTTCTGAACTGATCGGATATTTAGCGGCTTCCCGTGTTTTACTGGTTCTGAACTGAACGGATATTTAGCTGATTGGGTTATTTGGCAATACTCTTGATTCGGATTTTACAGGAATTTTGCAAAACGGCAGTTGACTTGGTTTCGCAATGAGCGTATATACCACTGGCTTGATGCTTCTGAACCTCTGGTATAACAATCGAATCTTTTGCCACTAGCTGTTACTACATGTGTATACGAGTTCATGTAATTTCTTTTTTTTTTATAAAAGTTCATGTAATTTCTTATGTATACTGTAACTACTATAATGCAAACAACTGTCATGGCCTCTCACTCAATTTTAGAAATAATAGTGAAATGGTAGTAAAATTGTATCCTACATCCCTAGATACTAATAACTCTACCTCCCTTTTTACTTATAAGAATTTTTTAGAACTATTTAAATGGATTTTTTTGCTGAACTGTCACACTTGCATTGTGGATGTCATAGTATCTATTTTAACGAGTTTTAAGATGCTTTATTGAAGTCCTTTTATTAAACTGAAGTAGTGGTTATCTTATGCATGAATGTGTATGTCTATGTGCACGTGCTTGTATGTATTTGGAGGAAGACATTTGCTGTTCTGTTACCCAATCCTTAACTTTTTTAAAGCTTATGCTGATCTTATGATTTTTTGACTCAATGCTGATTTTATGATGAACAACTAATTCTAGGAAACTATTCTGAACTTCATTCATGACGCATACCATGATCGGAATGGAAGTCTATTTGTGCCTGAACACCTTAGAATGCCAAGAGATATTTCTAATTCCCGAATAGCTGGTAAACTAAAGGCTTACCGCACCAGAAATAGGTACTTTGTTTTTAGTATTTGGTATATATTTAATGCATATTCATAAATAATATTTATGAATATGCACTATGCAGTGTTGGTTATATTCCTTGCTGCAAATATTAACAGTTGTTTCTTAACGAAGGCATTTTGTGGATGGGGAAGATTGTTATCCTATTTTGGAATGGATAAAGAAGACCCAAAAGTGAAGCGATGGAGATTTTATGTTACATTCCCTTGAACTGGATGTATATTTGGAATCATCGAGGAGCATAGTTAATTTTACAGGTTACATAGAAAGTTTTGTTTTTGTTGTCCTTGCTTGTTAACATTTTTTTCTCGATTTTATGTAGCATATTATTGATCGATAGAACAATGTAATGACAACTGAATTTGTAAGTTAATTTATTTTCCCTCCTTTTACGCAAACCAGGTTCCTTGCTGTCTTCATTATGTTGGTTGAATTCTAAACCATAACTGTATATTCTTGCTTCCCCTTTTTTGTAGCATGGACTGCTATGAAAGTGATGAAATAGCGGGCGGTTTTTTTTTTTTTTGTTGCTTTAACTTCATGTTTACATTGTCTTGCTCAAATTTTAGTTATTTTGTGGCCTTTTTACTCAAACCTGTGGCGCCACGTCCTGTTGCTGCACTCTGCAGCAGTGCTCTTCCTCATTCCTTTGTCGACTGCCTGCTTGTCACACACTCTCTAGTCTCTTCCAACCACTATAGTGAGAAAAGAATAAAGTTTAGTAGACAGAGCAACAGGTCTCTAGCCTACACATAAATTGATAGAGACATGATGCAGGGGATGAATGGGCACCGAAGATGACCAATTCCATGAACATGGTTTTTGTAAAAGTAGAAAGAAAGTAGAGAAATGAGAAAAGAGGAGTTTGAGATGGATGCAGACGTTTAAGGTTGTAAGAGACCCAAACGTCTTAGTCAAAAAAAAGAGAGACCCAAACGTCCAATTTAGTTACACCCATTCTTGAACTCAAATGAACACTCCAAAAGCTGTGTATAGTAGGGGGTGAAAAGAAACAAAAATTGTTCTTGCTGGTGATTGGTCACTAATCAAGGGGACATGAGAGATGGCATTTGCTAGAGAGAGCATGGACCTCATAGAGGTACGACATTGAAGCTTAGCCACATAATCTCGCGAAAAATGTGTGGTTGGGAGGTAATAGGGTAAGAGCAAGAAGAGGCACAATTGTGTTTCTAGTGTGCAGGTGGTTGCTTGCTGCGAAGGAGACTGGTTGGTTTCTATCAGAGACCATAATGGTGAGCTGGTTTGCATGAAAAAGAAGGCATGTAAGTTTGCTGTGTGTTGGCCGCTATGCACAATAGGAGGATGTTTTTTTAAGGAATGATGGTCAAAAGCCGTTGTTAGGGGCTGATGATTGTATCGTGGAGTCTGACCACAGTACTGCTAAGAGTTTTTACGTACTGTTTCATGTCAACATACATTTGCTGTACGGTGGCGGCTAGGCACAATGGAAAGCTCTATTGTGGATGCTCTAAGGCCTTTGTTGACATGGCAAGAAGTTTAGGAAAAGACTAAAGGTACATTTTAGTCCTCTATTGATATATTTTATACATATTTATTTCTTTTGAATAAGAAAACATCATATTGGTTATTTAATTAATCATAGGTATAAGTAACGGATATCTGTCTTGTTTCTTTTAAGAATAATTTGATGATACTTCGATTACTAATTTGATGGACATTATTAAATGCTCATGTGATGAGATAAATGAAAATGAATTTAGGAAACCTCTGTCAAGTGCTACTTTAATGCGTGTATCTATACTAATATATAAAGGGGATACAATTTTTTGGGATGGCTTTTTTGTAATTCCTATTTTACCCTTAAAAAATAACTTCCACATAAAAATAGATTTTCAGTTTTTTTTAGTAAATAATATATTTTTTTTCTTAACAACTAAGCACAACTTCCACATAAAAATAGATTTTCAGTTTTTTTATAGTAACAAAAATATAATTTTTTCTTCTCAATAACTAACAAAAAAAAAAGAGGTTACATAGTTATCAATTAAGTCCAATAATAAAGAAGATTAAATAGTTATTTATATTTGCACAGTAGAGAGTATCGATCACAACCGTGCCCGTTTGGCGGCTAGTATTTATAAATAGAACGTTAACTACAAATAGCATGTTAACTAGATGACACAAATCTTAGGAAGGATTAAAGTATATATGATCAATTTTATAAAGAGACAAATTTTGTTGCTCAAAATCACTAACCAAAAAAATAAAATTTGTTGCTCAAAATCAAGCTTTAGGATAGTCTACTATAGTAGTCTTTGATTTCATTCTATCTTATATTGAAGACCTTATTTATTGTGAAATGGAATGAGTTTTGCATCCCTAAAAATAGATTAAAGTAAATATTGAGATACATTAAAAAAAAGAAGTAAATATTGAGATAAAATAGCCAAAACTTTGTCATTGAAGTAACTTTTTGTGTGTGCTCACACAAAAGTAACTTTTTTTGTGTGCTCATAGGCTTTATTTTACATGAAAAAAACATACAGGATAAAGAAAAAATGTAAAGATTAATCACTTCAATCAAAGTTTCCTCCACTCAACCAATAGTACTGATTAAAATCATCTCAACCTTATTGGAAACTAGCTTTTGATTGTTTCTTTTTCTTCTTTTCCCCCGATAAATACTCTACCGAAATTCGGTAGTATATCTTGTCTGTTTTGAGCAACACGGTAGGAGAAGACGAATAATCCCGATTAACACTAGTGATGGTGAGCATCCGGCCCAGCAGGCGCCACTCTCTCCAATTGTCCACTAAGCATTGACCTCTTGTGGATATACTCACTATTATTTCTTACAATATTTTTGATCATGTATTGTAAAAGTAGTTCACTGCTAACCTTTTTAGTACTCATCATGGATGAGAACTTAGGAAATTCTCTAGCCTCTGAACTCACAAATAATGGAACAATAATTAAAAAGAGAATCAATGCTCTAGACATCATTGTAGTAGCCATAAGTTTACAAACTCAATTGACAATAAAATTTCAAATGACTAAAATGCTATATGTTGTGTGTGTTTGTGAGTTAGCTTAGAAGATAGCAAGGGTAACCTCTTTATATATACATCCAAGGTTGTATAAGGAGATAACTAAAAAAATAAAACACTTATATCTGTTATATGTCTTATCTCTCTTTTTGGATTCCTCTTCATATATCTATATTATGTTTAATTATTTTTGTATAAGTGACAAATGTACCTTATTTTAATCTCATTGGATTAGGCTAGTTTTGGTTTTTTTTTTTTTTTCTCTCTCATTAAACATGAATTGATGCTTAAGCCGACCAAACCTATTCAGAATTTGTCCTTTCCACGATAGAGTAGACATTATCCTCTAGACCACCTAAAATTTGCATCAATTTACATAACATGATGAAAGTGTTTGGGTTCTCTAAGCACATGACAGCAACTATATTTCCAAAAAGAAAAACAAAGAAGAAAATCACATGGCCACGCAAGAAATGACTATAACTAACATGTTGTTTGTTTGGCTAGGCCTTAAGGCTTTGATTGGGGTTATGAAGGGAAATCTGTGACTTTTAGGAGTGTTTTTTTTTTAATGGAGTGAGATGAAAATACTTATGAATAATGTTTTTTATTTATATATTTTTATTTTGAAAATATTATAAAGCTCTACTAAAAAAAAGAAAATATTATAAACAGAAGTAATGAATTTGAAAGTTTATCCAAAACCCTTTAAATAAACTTAAAAAAAAAACGGATGTCTCAATAGTTTTATTCATCAATAATTTGAGAGTAATTATTCAACAACTAATATAATATCATATGCATGTTAATGTTGTGGGTGAAGATAGAACAAATTCTCGATTTTCTTATCATTCTACTCCTTAAATTAAATATTTCTCTATACATGCAACTACAAAATAAACCTCTATATCTTCTCTTAAGTGAGAATATCACATAAGTTGTCATTAAATATCGGTTTAAAACTATCATTATTGGTTTTAATATATTTTATATTGATAATACATCTCAATTAAACTCTACGTACAAAAGCATAGGTCATAAAAAGAAAAACTTACGTTACTATTGGTTACTGCCATTCATCCCTTTGAGTTTGATAACAAGAAGAGGACAATGGGATGAAGTCCAATCATAAAAAGCTTGAATATTTGACCTTTATCAGTATATCCCACGCCAGCTTTCAACAAAGACAATCAGAATCAGTTACCAGATTATTCCCTGTATTCCTGTTCTTGGATCTTTTGACGTGTGAATGAAATAGAAAACTGACATGTTCTTTGATTCGGTTATTATTATTCCACCCTTATCCATCATATTCAACTTACATCTTGTTCTTTTAATGATCCTTTTCTTTTATAGGAGTATTTGTTTTCCATATCAAGTCCACATACTACCTTTTCAAAGTATTACCCGAATAATACCAGGTTCGATTCCCAAGGAGAACAATACTTGGCTAGCACGCATGCCTATATACACAAGCTGGATTAGTGGCCCATTTTTGGTGGGTCGGAAATCAATGCGAAAGGAAAAAAAATATTACCATTTTGAATTTTGTATAAATTCTTACATTTTTACCTTTTGTTAAGCATGTGTATAATTTATATAAACTAGTTGTAGTTTCAATTCCTTAACAATGTGAGATTTTGTATGTCTATTGGAATTATTTCCATAGTCGAGACTAAGGGACTAAAAAGTTTATATCAACTTTTGAGCGCGACATAGTTTCAACACCTATTCGGCGTGCTAATATTCCGACCTCCGGTTCAAACTTTTGTGGTATTGTTTGCTTTGGTATCTTTTTTGTAGTCCTTACAATTTTATTCTTTCATAAAGGAATCTCGTAGGATAGATAAGTGTAGGTGATGTTTATAAATTATTTAGTCTCAACTATCAAATATGTCAGTTCTGACCTCAAATTCACAAAATTGTGCTTATAGTTATTTACTTTGGACTTTAAGTGGGTCATCCCAATTATGTCCTTCGTAAAAATTGTTTCGTTGGGTTGAGGAGTATGAATGTTATTTAGAAACTACTCTACTTGACTTCCATGCAACGCGAGACTTTTTTGGTGTATCAGATTAGTTGCCCCATATCAAGCCTATAAGGGACTAAATAACGTGTTAACCTTCTTGTGTGGCTTGGACCTTAATTCTCAAACAATTTTAAATTTTTTTGTGTCTCAAAACAATAGCCCCAATCGAGGCTAAAGAGTTTGTCACATCTAGAATGTGGCACAAATAATATACTCAAAAGTACCAAACAACACAAGTGAAATTCTAATCATGTGAAATGTACCAAACAACTTCCGGTTCAATTGATCCAAGTCGGGTTTGACATGATCTTCAATGAGTTCGATTAAAACGTGGATTTATCGGATTGGGTCACCAAATTGAGTAGGCCGATCTGAACCTAATAACACCCGTAGTTGAATTGATTTTGGTAATCATCGTCTCGAGTAAAAAAGAATAAAGCAATCCAAGAAAGGGCTTTCGGCCTTTTGAAAAGAAAAAGATTACCAAGGAAAAAAGTCTCTCATAGGTTATAACTTGTACAATAGAAAAAATGTCTCGAAGAAAAACATAAAAGACTTTGAGAAAAGAAAATAAAAAGAGACAAAATCCTTGCAACCTCTCAAGAACTCAAACAACTATAACTTTGGATCTTTGTGTATTGGAATTAGAATTAATAAAATCTTATACTTCCTCCTTTCCTTTTTATAAGGAACAATTTGGAAAAAACACACAAACCAAGGAATCTTATTTTTTTCATTAAAAATTCTAACATTTTATAATCTATTCCAAAACTAAACTTGGTATAATTAATGCATAGGGAATATGTTACTGTAATTAATGCATAACATTGGAATATATAAAGGGTAGAAATGGAATTCTTTCATTAATAAAGCATAAATTTAATGATTGTTTCTTATAAAAAGGAACAATTTTTTTCTTCAAAATTGTTCCTTATAAAAAGGAACGGAGGGAGTAGTAGATCAGTAAAGTCTTGGCAAAAATTTGTATATTGACTTTATTATCGATTCAAAAAGAAATGATAAATAAAAATCTTATAGTAGATCAATATGATTTTGTTTCAAAAAATAATATTATAATTAATGATAGGGTCCGTTTGGATTAAAATAACATTGGAATATGATTTTTGATTTGAGCTTATGCAATATGATTTATGTATTATTATAAGTTTGTCAAGGTAGTTTATAATAAAATAGTTTATAAAGATACCATTTTCACTAGTTTGAACTTATAAAATAATATAAAACTTAATTTATATTGAATATACTGTTTGCATAAGCTCAAAAATAAACTAATCCAAACGGATGTAATGTTTGACCAAAAAAGTCCACTTTTAAATTCTCTTTTAGGCTTTCATTTAATGTTGACGACCGACGGTTACATTTTCAATTTATAAGGGCGCCACAAAATTATATAAACAATAAATTACCACAAAGATTTCTTCTTCTAATATTACTTTTAGCCGTCATTGAAAAAAACAAAAGTATCATTCATGTGGTAACAGAAAGTTTTCTTATAACCGACCCACAACTGTTCCACTTATATGCTTTACTAAATATTCGGATGAACTCTCTAAATTAATAGCAGCTCACATGCATAGTCATCATTAGATTAAGACTTTAAAAATATTAATTGAGAAATTTAAAAACAAAAAGTACTTCTTTCAGAAAAAGAAAAAAGTATTACCGGAGTAAATAGCACATTAATTAAATATATAAATGTACCTTATAAACATTTTTAGTACTCAGAGTACTCTTTAATTAAATATTTAACTATAAGCATTTAGTAGTGTCTATTAAGTAAATATTTCTTAATTTATCAATGTTTTTAATTCATCAATGTTTTTTAAGCACGCTTTAACATTAAAGCACTTAGTTATTAACTGATCAATGTTATCCTTGTACAGACTTATCAAACTCCTTAAGTTGACCTAAGAGCGCTTATATATAAGATAATGCAGATTTTTTTTAACTTAACTAAGTTTTTGAGTTTGATTTTTTGATTTGAACATACAATAGCATATAATGCAGGTCTCTTTTATACGCAGAAGCTACTTAATTTAGGCAAAAAAATAAATGAAAAAACTCCCGTAGTTGAATTGTAATAAAATGTTGCGGCACTTAAAAGATGAATAATGTCAAAAATAAGCATAGGATAAGCATTAAAGGAGTATAGGTTACCTTTCTCAATATCAAAGTTTTCTATATATAGTCAAGTTAACCTCCATCTAGAAAGAATGAATATAAAAACATGTTGACCTTGGGGAAAATTAATGATAATATTTGACAAGTTGGCTAAAAAGTTGATTATATAATGTAAAAGAGCAATCAATTTACTGATTAAATTAAACGATTTCAATCTCATTTCTTTATCTCTCTCAAGGTTTAGTTGATAAAGCCTCTAATCCCCATGATGCACTCACTAAACTGATGTATAAAAGAAAGTTAAATGCTAACACGATCAGAAGAATATAATTCACTACAAGAAAATTGTATTTTAGTGACAAATACTTCTAGGTGAAAGTCGAACTACAGTAAGTATAGTACAACTTATATATATTTTGAATTACTTTTTATATTAATGCATTTAATATTATTAAAGTCTTATATCATATTTAGAATTACTTTTTATAGTGCCTTTGGATTGTTAGGAGGATCTTAAGAAAAAAAAATATTCTACAAGGGACTCTTTTAAAAACCATATGCAATAATTTATACTTAATTGTTGGTGAAAACAATCAATGTTAAAAAATCGCCGTCACTTATTTTATAACATGCAATTTTTTTTTTATTTGTTTAAATATATTGTCCCAAAATTAATATTTGTTAGCACACTGTGAATATATATTAATTCTAAGCAAGAAACTACTCATTAAAGAGAAAATTCTAAGATTCATATATAGATTTAACTCGATCCGTGTGGGTTTAAACCCCCATAAAGCTATTAAGTCTTTCTTAGATGAACCCAGTTGGGTTGGTCTAATGGTTTTGACTTAGGATTTGGAAGTGTGCTCATCTTAAGGTCTCAAGTTCGATTATCTCTAGTGCTAATTCGGGTGGTTAATTTAACTTCTTCTTCTTCAAAAAAAATCTTTCTTAGATGAAAACTATCTGTTTAAGTAGATCCCTCAACGCTAAGTCTTTTTTAGACGAAAACTATCCACTTAAGTACATTTCGATGCTTAGAGGATAGTTATTTGAATATATAAATTAACTCGCATTAGCTAAAATTTAATTTTGTATGGTAATCCTCAGCATTATATCTCTATGGACCAAAAACTTCAATGTTCTTTTTGCACATTTTCTTTGTAACCTGGGAAAGGGTCTCTTCTCTCTAACCTACTTCGTTCTTTCCCTTCTCTCTAGCCTCTCTGCCGCCAACCACCAAAACTCTTCCCTTCTACGTCATTATCCAAATTTTTGTTCACAAAAATGATGTGAACATATATAAGTCTTTTTTTTTTTCCCTTTTTTTAATTGAAGAAATACTGCCACATAGGATTATTTTATTTTTTCAAATATTTTTTATTAAAAATTATAAAATCCAGAAAATTTATTATCATCTTCATACCTTCATCATCTTCTTCCTTAAACAGTAAACAAATTCTACTCAAATCAATATATACACAAATACATCTTCAAATAACACCAATCTTTGTGTTATGTTCTCCTCAATTTTCTACTAAAATCAAAACCCTTAAATTCTCAATTCAATTGGAGGACCAGCCCCATGACCGGAAACAATAAAAACATTTGTTTGGTTTTCTTTTTTGACTTTTTTTCTTGAACTAACTCTCGATAATTGTGTTGGATCATTTCATCGTTTTAAGTCATGAATTCGGTCCTCAAATTGTTTGGGGATTTTAATTTTTCAGTTTAAAAGAAGATTGAGGAGAACATAACATAGAGATGTTATTTGGAGGTGTATTTGAGTAGAATTTGTTTACTGTTTAAGGAAGAAGACGATGAAGGTATGAGGATCATGATGAATTTTATGGGTTTTACTATTTTTTTATAAAATATTTAAAAAAATAAAATAATCCTATGTAACAGTATTTTTTTAATATAATTAAAATGGAAAAAATGGGCTTATACGTGTGCGTCACAAAAATTAAAGAACTTAAACGAAAAAAGAAAATATAAAGAACTCAAGTATTACAAATAAATTAGATAAATGACCATAGTGTAATTTTACCATCATTTATTTAGTCTATATTTGAAGAAATCAAAATTAAATAAGATTGAAATCTCAAACTCAAAATTAAATAATAAGATTCACTACAAGAAATATCGTTTTTTGCAGCGACAAATGTCGCTGCCTTTCGCAGCAAAAAAATTGTTGCTGCATGTCGCTGCCATAAGTGCCGTTGCGAAAAGTTTTGCAAGGACAATTAATGTCGCTGCCATAACTAGTATTTTGCAGTAACAATTAATGTCGCTGCCATAACTAGTGTTTTTTAGCAACAACTATTGTCGCTGTCATAACTAGTATTTTTTGCGACAACTATTATTGTCGCTGGCAAAAATTGTGTTTTTCGCAGCAATTTTTTTTTCCGCTGCATATCGTTGGCATAAGTGCCGTTGCGAAAAGTTTTAGAAGGACAATTAATGTCGCTGCCATAGCTAGTATTTTGCAGCAACAATTAATGTCGCTGACATAAATAGTGTCACTACAAGAAATATGATTTTTTGCAGCGATTTTTTTTGCAGCGACATTCAAATTGTTGACAAAAACATATATATGGCAGCAACTTATTTAATTTGTTGTTATAAGTTAATTTTTTCGCAACAATTACGTTATTGCTGGAAAAAATTATTTATCCCAACAATAATTATTTTTGCCACTAATCGTATAGCTTTTTTGCAACAAACCTTATAAAATCGCTGGGAAACCAACGGTTACTATTTTTTTTATGGGTATCTTTTATTGTGGTTTTTGTTCCTATATTTATGTGTAGATTTCTTTTAACATAAAATTATTATCTTTTTTGTTTTTTCATCCTATTTTTATGTTTGTATCTTTTTTTGATATCTTTAATTTTTTAATTTTGTTTATAATAACAACTTTTTTTTTACAACAATAAATAATAACTAATTTTATTTGTTTAATTAATAATAATTTTTTTAATTAAAAAGAAGTGAACACGTATTTTCCTGGAAAATTAACCCCCTTTGACAATAGCATGAGATGATGGGGATTCAAAAACTCATTGTTACATTTTACAAATTGAATGAGAGTATTTGTTCATAGCATGAAACAAGATTACATGGAGCAGCTTTTTGAGTCGCGATATATATGATTAATAATTTTAACAAGAAAACAAACTTTTTTTTAAAAGAAAAAAAAAACATTTAACTCTCAAGTAGATAAGAAACAAAACTCTAGTTTTTTTTTTTGCCAAAAAATTAAAAAAACCAAAACTCTAATTAAAATAGGAAATTAAGTAGATTCTATATAGAAAAGAAAAAAAAGTGATAAGGTAGAAATAACTCAACAAATAACATCCAATAAAAAAGTTTAATGGCAACTCAAACAACACTGACCTTGATTTTAGGAAAACAAACAAATAGATAAGATTAAACCTTAAATAAAAAAAAACTTTTTTTTCATCTCTCTCACTTTAAATCTTTAACTCGTCTCTCTCACTTTAAATCTTTAACTCTCTTGTAAATCGCCTATGATCAAAGATTACAGGTTAAATCACAAATTGTTCTATAATACTTCATTGAACAAGTAAGTGGATTTCTATATTTTCTAAATAATTTCTATGTTTTCAATTTTTTTATGGGTTATGGGTTCTAGATTTCTAGGAATCATACGTAAACTAAATTCACAAGGTTAGAGTTTATGTTACGAATAATTTCTTAAATCAAATCTCATCGATAACTAACAAATAATTCTCTTTGGATAGTTGCCGTGCCTAGAGTTACATAGATGGTACTTTGTTGATGTCCTTGTTTTTCTTTTTGTAACCGATTTTTTTTAAAAGAAATAACAAAAAATTCTCTTTCAATGGATAATTTTAAATCGATGGAGCAATCAAGTTAAAATATATAATCTCTAATATGGAAATTGAATCCATCTCAATCACGAACTTTTCTAGTTGTATATGTGTGTTTCTTACTTCTTAGTCAATTTCAATGCTTGAGGTCATCGACGTAATATAACAAACAATTATAAATTTAATGATCTGTAGTTGTGGCTTGGTCGAAGTAAAGAAGCATTTGCCAGGACCTTTTCATTTAATCACCGTATTTGGATACAAGCATAATGTTAATTTTTATTTTAATAACTGTTGATTTTTATTTCTTTAAGTTGTTAGTTCTAATTGATTTTTCTTATGGATAGAATAAGTAGACTGGATTCAGTGTGATAATAACCAACGGTACCATGAGTTGATTTATTTTATTTTTTTTAATAGAATTATTTTCTCATCTCTTCTTCTATATTTGATTCTTTTTCTTTTTCTTTTTATTTTATTTTGACAAAGCTCTTTTTTCGAACATACTTCAACTCAATGCTAGTACCTCTTTTTTCTAACATACTTCTTTTATATATTTTTTTCTTTTAATAGTTATGGCAGCATCAAATCATAGTCCAAGTTTACAACTTTCAAATTCTTCAAATACTATAAAGTAACAACAAGAAGGTACTTATTTGATTCGCTTAACTTTAATTTTTCTTACTCATATACTATTTGTTCTTATATTTTCATCTTAATATTTCACTTTATATATAATTCTCATAAATTTCTCATTTAGGTCAAAATGCAAAATAATGTACAAATACAAGGAAAAAAGGAAGAGGAAGAACTATTGACTTAAGTGTTGCAAAAAAGAAAAAGAAGAGTGCTACCGGAAAATTGCATGTTGATATTCCAATCGATAAAATTGTAGCTGTTGGACCAGGAGCTGCAAATTTTGTGTTTATAATAATTTGTGTTTGTGTTTCTTGATTAAAACATTACAATGTAAAAGAATTTATTTATGTATAGTTATGACAATTGAAATTCAGTGATTGATGCTAATTTCTGATAATAATAATAATAAAACTATATAATGATATTTATAGTTGGGAAATTTAATTTATTCCAACAACTTTTGTTGTTGATGTATAAAAGATATAACAACAATTTATATCGTTGACAAAAATAATTTTTTCGCTGCGAAAAACACTATTTATGCCAGCGACATTAATTGTTGCTGCAAAATACTAGTTATGACAGCGACATTAATTGTCCTTGTAAATCTTTTCGCAACGGCACTTATGCCAACGGTATGCAGCGGAAAAAAAAATTGCTGCGAAAAACACATTTTTTGCCAGCGACAATAATAGTTGTCGCAAAAAATACTAGTTATGACAGCGACAATAGTTGTTGCTAAAAAACACTAGTTATGGCAGCGACATTAATTGTTGCTGCAAAATACTAGTTATGGCAGCGACATTAGTTGTCCTTGCAAAACTTTTCGCAACGGCACTTATGGCAGCGACATGCAGCAACAATTTTTTTGCTGCAAAAAATACTTTTTGTAGCATCTTTGCGTTTTTGGCAGCGACATTTGTCGCTGCAAAACACGATATTTCTTGTAGTGTGTTTTTCAACAACAATTAATGTCACTGATATAACTAGTGTTTTTTCGCAGCGAAAAAATTATTTTTGTCAACGATATAAATTGTTGTTATATCTTTTATACATCAACAACAAAAGTTGTTAGAATAAATTAAATTTCCCAACTATAAATATCATTATATAGTTTTATTATTATTTTTATCAGAAATTAGCATCAATCACTGAATTTCAATTGTCATAACTATGCATAAATAAATTCTTTTACATTGTAATGTTTTAATTAAGAAACATAAACACAAATTATTATAAACACAAAATTTACAGCTCCTGGTCCAACAGCTACAATTTATCGATTGGAATATCAACATGCAATTTTCCGATAGCACTGTTCTTTTTCTTTTTTTCGACACCTAAGTCAATAGTTCTTCATCTTCCCTTTTTCCTTGTATTTGTACATTATTTTGCATTTTGACCTAAATGAGAAATTTATGAGAATTATATATAAACTGAAATATTAAGATGAAAATATAAGAACAAATAGTATATGAGTAAGAAAAATTAAAGTTAAGCGAATCAAATAAGTACCTTCTTGTTGTTGTTGCTTTATAGTATTTGAAGAATTTGAAAGTTGTAAACTTGAACTATGATTTGATGCTGCCATAACTATTAAAAGAAAAAAATATATATAAAAGAAGTATGTTAGAAAAAAGAGGTACTAGCATTGAGTTGAAGTATGTTCGAAAAAAGAGCTTTGTCAAAATAAAATCAAAAGAGAAAGAAAAAGAATCAAATATAGAAGAAGAGATGAGAAAATAATTCTATTCAAAAAAAAAAAATCAACTCATGGTACCGTTGGTTATTATCACACTGAATCCAGTCTACTTCTTCTATCCATAAGAAAAATCAATTAGAACTAACAACATAAAGAAATAAAAATCAACAGTTATTGAAATAAAAATTAACATTATGCTTGTATCCAAATACGGTGACTAAATGAAAAGGTCCTGACAAATGCTTCTTTACTTCGACCAAGCCACAACTACAGATCATTAAATTTATAATTGTTTGTTATATTACATCGATGACCTCAAGCATTGAAATTGACTAAGAAGTAAGAAACACACATATACAACTAGAAAAGTTTGTGATTGAGATGGATTCAATTTCCATATTAGAGATTATATATTTTAACTTGATTGCTCCACCGATTTAAAATTATCCATTGAAAGAGAATTTTTTGTTATTTCTTTTAAAAAAAATCGGTTACAAAAAGAAAAATAAGGACATCAACAAAGTACCATCTATGTAACTCTAGACACGGCAACTATCCAAAGAGTCGGTTTGAAAACAAAGAAATAAGACAAATTCAATTTTGCCAAGGTTTTGTTGGTTATTATATATTTCTAATAAGGTTTTGTTAGTTATCGATGAGATTTGATTTAAGAAATTATTCGTAACATAAACTCTAACCTTGTGAATTTAGTTTACGTATGATTCCTAGAAATCTAGAACCCATAAAAAAATTGAAAACATAGAAATTATTTAGAAAATATAGAAATCCACTTACTTGTTCAATGAAGTATTATAGAACAATTTGTGATTTAACCTGTAATCTTTGATCATAGGCGATTTAAAAGAGAGTTTAAGATTTAAAGCGAGAGAGAGGAGTTAAAGATTTAAAGTGGGTGAGATGAAAAAACAATTTTTTTTTATTTAAGGTTTAATCTTATCTACTTGTTTGTTTTCCTAAAATCAAGGTCAGTGTTGTTTGAGTTGCCATTAAACTTTTTTATTGGATGTTATTTTGTTGAGTTATTTCTACCTTGTCACTTTTTTTTTCTATATAGAATCTACTTAATTTCCTATTTTAATTAGAGTTTTTGTTTTTTTAATTTTTTGGCCAAAAAAAACTAGAGTTTTGTTTCTTATCTATTTGAGAGTTAAAAGTTTAATCTATTTGAGAGTTAAATGTTTTTTTTTAAAAAAAAATAAAATTGTTTTCTTGTTAAAATTATTAATCATATATAACGCGACTCAAAAAGCTGCTCCATGTAATCTTGTTTCCTGCTATGAACAAATACTCTCATTCAATTTGTAAAATGTAACGATGAGTTTTTGAATCCCCATCATCTCATGCTATAGTCAAAGGGGGTTAATTTTGCAGGAAAATACGAAGCGTGTTCACTTCTCTTTTTTTAAAAAATTATAATTAAATAAACAAATAAAATTAGTTATTATTTATTATTGTAAAAAAAAATTGTTATTGTAAACAAAATTAAAAAAATTAAAGATATCAAAAAAAGATACAAACATAAAAATAGGATGAAAAAACAAAAAAGATAATAATTTTAAGTTAAAAGAAATCTACACATAAATATAGGAACAAAAACCACAATAAAAGATACGCATAAAAAAATAGTAATAGTTGGTTTCCCAACGATTTTACAAGGTTTGTTGCAAAAAAACTATACGATTAGTGGCAAAAATAATTATTGTTGGGATAAATAATTTTTCCCAGCGATAACGTAATTGTTGAGATAAATAATTTTTCCCAGCGATAACGTAATTGTTGCGAAAAAACTAACTTATAACAACAACTTAAATAAGTTGCTGCCATATATATGTTTTTGTCAACTATTTGAATGTCGCTGCAAAAAAGTCGCTGCAAAAAATCATATTTCTTGTAGTGATTGATCAATAATTATTTTTACCAGGATTTGAACTCGAATTCTTCCGAACATTTTAATGGGATGTCGTTAACCACTTAAGTCCAATATCTTAATTTAAAGTGTATGATCTTTTTTTTTTTTTGTATTAACCTTTTGGTACTCAAGGGAGCACTTAGGCTTGATAATCAAAAGTTCGGCTATAATATAAGTAAAGTCTGGTAAAAAGTTATTTCCACTAAATTCAGACTCATGTTGCAAAATATAATAAATGTGTGAATTTAGCTATTAGACTGCTCAGGAAAAAAATAAATAAGCAAATTCAATGAAAACTCATATTTCTAGCTTCTTTAAATTCACGATAGCTTCCTTAAACTCACGTACAATATTATTTGACTTTGAATGCGAGAAAAATAAGATCTAGTCATACACTCAAAAGATCTTGTGAGTTGCGACAATCTTCTTAATAAGATCTATGAACAAATTTATATTTTGTGGATATTTATCAGAGAATTAAGGCATATATGAAAGGAAGTAGTTACACATTTTAGAGTTTTGGACATGTGAGAGAGAACCCTTATTACCTTAAATGGCTAAGAGAAGTGCACTGCGTTGTGAATTTTGCTTTAAGTGGTGAAGCACTTATTGGGATCCAGATCGATGTTAATTAACAAAAGATGCTTCCCACATGCAATGTCCAATGCAGTTTTGTAATTTGTAGAAAGGGAAGCTAAATATGATTTTTATTTATTTTTACCGTTAGTTATGTGAATTTTCTTTTAATTAACAAATTAAGCGGGGGTAGCTAAAAAAATAATTATATTTGCTTTAAATTTGATAGAATGTTATAAAAAGAATTCAAAAGAGTATGAGAATGCAATATACCCTTTTTTCCTATTTTTTTCCCAGTTTAATGGAGATGGACTGACGGTGTAAAATAGTTTTACACGATCATCCAATAAAAAACTACTTCCTCTGTATCACAATATAAGTTATTTTGACACTTTACGCAAATTAAGAAATGTAATTAATGTTGTATGGAAAAGATGAATTATGAGTTGATTTACAAAATTGTCTTTCATTTATGATAAGGAAAAATATATTGAAGTATTGAAAGAAGAGAGAGTATTAAATAGTTAAGGGTATAATAAAAAAAATAACATTAAATACTTCATTGGTAATGTAAAGCGGCTTATAATTTGGAACAATTTTTTTTCTCAAAGTGACTTATAATTTGGTTGGGAGGAAGTATCATTTTGTCATGTCATATGAAGAAAGTGGGATGAAGTGGGGTGAAGTGTCAGAAAACATGGTTGATATTAGTTGACAGTGTAAAATTATTTTACACTATGTGTGCATTTTTTCCTCTCCTTTTTTACTATTTTTTAATTTTGTATTTATTTATTTTAGTTTTAAAACTTTGGTTTTTAATATATATGTTCAAATCTTATAAAATAACAAAATTAGAGGCTGATGAAGTAATAATAGATGCCATTTTAATTTGCCATATATTTTAAAATGAAAGGAGTAGTTTTAAACAAAAACCAAAAATTAACCATGTTTTAATAGAACCAAAATTAATCATTAGTAAACTTTGGCTTGACAATTGTTTTTGGCTGCTCATAGTAGTACCTCTCAATTCTCATATCCAAAACCCAAATTAATGGAGACCCACTTAAATGTTGACATCTCTCAAAAAATAAACTTTCATGCAATTAAAACTCAACCCTGTAATACTTAAAAAATTTGATTATTTGTCTTCGCAAATTTAATTCAGTTGATATAGATATTATATATAAAAACCAAAATTTGAATTCTAAACAATTTATTTATATTTATTTTAAGATGTAAAATTTTAGTCTCTACTTTATTTGACAAAAATAAATCCAATTATCTTTCAATTGTGATACACTAGTATATTGGTACTAGCCTTGACAATTTTAAAATGAAAGGACGGAAAGGGAAAAGAAACAACAAATAATTAAAGAACTCCTATGAATAGTTATAATTCATTATCCACTCAACCTCTACCCCACTATAATCCATAGTTTTTTAGATAATAAACCCATATTGTTTTTTTTTCTACGTCCATGAAAACAAGTGATGAGAATTGTTAACTTTACTTTTCCTTATCTTGTCTAACCGCCCACTAACGTGAAAACTTTGAAAAATACCATTCCGAAAAATGTTGCTAGAGTGTAGTATCCAAGAACATTTAGATGAGATGACATAAATCTTTTTTAATTTAATCAAGATCTTATGTTTAATTTTTGACTTGGACATATAACAATATTAAAATTCTTAGGAAGAGTTTATCACACAAAACTCGAGAGATTAATCTCTGCAATTGCCCACAATTTGCATTAAAAATGATACATGCACCAATAACAAAAAAAAAAAAACGTTGGGATTTCTGGGAGGTATTATTTGATCCTAATCATATTACAAAGGAATGACCAACTACCTAAACATAGGTAGCTTTACCTATGAATTTTAATACTCATAAATTCGAATTCTCTATAGTCAAAATAATCTGCACTTACTTCTTTTAGATATCTCAACTATTAAACTACGATCAGATGATGTTTCATATTCAAATCATATTTCAAACTTTAATTTGTAATATAAATCATCTGATCTTAGTCTATTGGTCAAGATGAAGTGATCTAATTTGGTAGTGGGTGATTAGTGATGGTGAGGATCCGGTCCACTTGGACTAAGGCGATTGGTCGAATATTGTGTTCCCAACAATTGCTTCCTTCTCATGATTTCTTTCACCACTTGTTTAACACTCTCTACAAATGCATGGCTTTCATTACTACTTGAGAGAGATGAAGGAAGAGGACGAGCATCAAGGCAGATCAAAATTGATGTGAAGAGAAGTACAAAACATAACATTCTCCAACTTGCCATAGGAATTAATCAATGTCTATCAAGTTATATATCAAAACAAGCCAAAATGGTGAGGAGACTTCACATGGTTGATGGTTCAATATATATAGAGGAACAAAAATTGTCCTCATGTGCTTCAATTGACACGTGTAGGAAATAATGTTTAGTCAAATATTATTCATTGTGATTGGAAGAAATTGCTTTCTATGTCATAGGGTGTGCATTCTTAATTAAATATTGCAACTTGCAAAGTCAATCACTAATGAGTGCTTAATTTTTTAATGTCCATGACCAAAGTCTTATAATTAACATTCTTCTCCATAATTAAAAACAAGAAAATTGTCTAGGCTGTGAAAAAAATTTGAAGATTCATTTTAGATTGTATACAAGTCATATTATCTATGAAGATGAAATTAGTGTGTAAAATGTAAAGATTTGATCGGTAAAATTAAGTTATAGGCGGTTGATAAGTTAGAAATCCCACAATTTTATATTAAAATGGTCAATGTGATATATAAGTTATCAGACTCTTTCACATATATTGGATAGTCTTTTGGGTTAAGTTTTTCTCATGAGCTTAAGTCCTATGCTAACAATGGGTGTTTCTATTGAGAGTTGGATCACAAAAAAAGTTACCTATTGGCTGAATTAAGGTTTTACATCGAATACTCATAGGTAAGTGAAATCGCCGAAAAGGAAAGTCTGTCATCAGGTCAGTGCCGATAGAGTGATAATTGTCGTGGACGTCAGCTCTTAAAGGGTAATGTTAGGAGTCCGACATTGAATAAATCAACGTGCTAATTGTGGTACTTTTTTTTTTGAAATTGCTAAACTTTTATTAATAGAAACCAAGAAAGTACAAGCACAAGCAGTGCTAGGAGAAAAGTAATTACACAGAAAACAAAGGAAAAGAAAAAGAAGTAACAGGCTACAATAAAACCACCCCTAAAACAGGGAGACAAACAAAACACTTCGCCAAAACTAAACTATGAGGCATAAACCAGGTTCTTGATTCCATTCATAAAAGAGGCATTGAGAATTCTTGGTTCGGGCCAACCACCATTTCCACGATGCAACTTTCACACCCTCCACCAATTCCACGACCGAGCTACTTCCATTATCAAACACAGCCTGGTTACGGAACTTCCACAACATCCAAAAACCAGCACAAGCAATCATCATTCTTCCTTTGTTCCCTTTCGGATTTCCCGCTGCTAAAACACAATTCAAGATCGAAAAAACAGAGTGGGGGCGATCAAAAGGAATGTTCAGCCATAAAAATATATCTTGCCACACCTTTGTTGCAACATTACAGTACAGAAATAGATGTTCAGAGGTTTCTAATTCAAGACCACAAAGGGGGCAAACACTCTCCAATCCCTCGGTAATAACTTGTCTAATCACCAAATTATTCCTAGTTGGGACACGATCATGAAGAAGTTGCCAAACAAAGCTACTAACCTTCGAAGGGGCTGGACTCTTCCATAAGTTCTGATAAATATAGGCATGCCACTGAGTTTGCTGCACTGGAGAATGTTGCAGCTGCGTAATTAGCTTGTATGTTGAACTTACAGTGAAAATATTGTTTTTATCGGGCCTCCAACTCCAACAATCTACTTCAGCTGAGACTGTCGCTTCATTCAAAACCCCTTTCAGCTCCTCAACAACATTTTCCTCCCAAACAAATAGTCTCCTACGCCACAAGAGTCTCCACTTAAAATCGTCGGAGCCCGGATCCCAAATTTCCGCCACCGTAGCTTCTTTTTGCCTTGAGATAGAGAACAACCTTGGAAAGCGGTCTTTAAGAGGAATCTCCCCTATCCATCTATCAACCCAAAAATTAGTTTGTGCACCATTCCCTACCTTTTTTGACACATTTTGAGAGAACCAATTAATACCAAGATTTTCACCAATGGAACACACATCTTTCCACCACAATGAAGAATACCAAGGTTTCACGTTATCACCCAATTCTAATCTTCCAACAACATTTGCCCCGTATTTACTAACAAGAACCTCCTTCCACACCGCTTGACTATTGTCGAGAAGCTTCCATCTCCACTTGGTTAACAAACTAATATTAACCGCCCGAATATCTCTAACACCGAGGCCTCCCTTCTTTTTTGGAAGACATATCGTATCCCAATTAATCCAACTAATCTTTTTATGACCCGTCCGAGCACCCCAAAGAAATTCCTGTTGGATACGGCGAACTTTCTTCCAAACTTGCACCGGAATCTTGAGATAAGAGAGGTAGAATACGAGGATAGCATTTAGGACCGCATTTAAAAGAACGATGCGCCCACCAAAACTAACATACTTGTTACTCCAAACACCAAGACGCTTCCGAAGGGACTCTAGAAGCGGCTCCCAAGTAGAAACTCGACGGGGGCTTGCACCAACCGGTAAACCAAGGTAAGTAAACGGAATAGAGCTAACTTTACAATTCAGAAAAGTTGACGCCAAAGACAAGAACTCTTGAGAAACATTCACACCCATAAGGCTACTCTTCCAATAATTAACCTTGAGGCCGGAGGACATTTCGAAGCCCCTAAGTATCGTCTTAAGAGACCACAAGTTGTTAATTGAAGCCTCACCAACACAAATCGTGTCGTCGGCGTATTGGAGATGAGAGATAACCACTTCACTTCTTCCAACCCGGAAACCACGGAAGCTATTCAACTCAACCGCTCTTTTCATTACTCCACCAAGACCCTCGGCCACAAGCAAGAAAAGGAAAGGGGCAAGAGGATCCCCTTGCTTTAAACCTCGTTTGATATTAATTTCCTCCGAAGGGCTTCCATTAATAAGAACCGACATGTTACCGGCAAACACACAAGAACGGATCCAATCCTTCCATTTTGAGCAAAAACCAAATCTATCCAACATGTAGTCCAAAAAACTCCACTCCACCGAGTCGTAGGCTTTCTCGAAGTCAACTTTAAAAATTAGACAACTTTGACCGTTTCTCTTAGCTAGATCCACCACCTCATTAATAACCACCACCCCATCCACAAGTTGGCGACCTTTAATAAAAGCCGATTGTGTTGGAGCGACTAGACGGTCCATCACATTAGCAAGTCTTGCCGTCATCACCTTTGCCACAATTTTGTAAAGACACCCGAGAAGTGAGATAGGTCGAAAATCCCCCAAATTGAAAGGATAGTGGATTTTGGGAATCAAAGCAACGAAATAAGATGAGAAGCTCCTTGGAAGAGAAGCAATTCCATGAAATTGGTCGAACATTATACGAATTTCACCTTTAAAGATACTCCACATTTCTTTTATAAAGGCGAAGTTAAAACCATCGGGTCCCGGACTTTTATTACTATCACAACCCTTCACCACATCCTCAATTTCCTCTAAACCAAAGGGTCGAACAAGCCACTGATTTTCATCCACCGAAAGCGATGGGAAAGAAACCCCATCAAGCTTAGGTCTAGGCCATACTTCCGAGCTAAATTTTTGCTTGAAATACTCAACCGTTACCTGTCGAATTTCTGCTGGATTCTCTACCCAAACTTCACCAAAACGAAGGGCTGAGATACGATTTCTGTAATTACGGGATTTGATACTAGCATGGAAAAATTTAGTATTTAAATCCCCCTCTCGTAACCACTTCAGCCGAGCTCTTTGGGACAACACAGACTCTTTACTGATACGAAGGAGCCACATATTTGCAAAAAGTTGTTTTCTAAGTGACACTTCACCCTCTGACAAACCGGACTGCTCACTTCTGACGTCAAGCTCCCTAATGTCCTCCACTAACTTTGCGATCTTAGAGTCCACTACACCATAGTTTTCTCTATTCCAATCTTTGATACAATTTTTTAAACCCTTTAGCTTTTCCTTCAAGATAAAAGCCATCCAGCCCGTTATATTACAATTCCGCCAATAATCCTCCACAACACCTTTAAAATCTTTATTGAGAAGCCAATGGTTATTAAACCGAAACGGCTTCAGGCCCCAATCCATACCAGAATATCTCAGAAGAATCATGCAGTGGTCAGAAACAGTACGAGGAAGGACCCACAACGACGGATTATTCCAAAGAGATAACCAATCCTCCGATACAAGCAACCTGTCAAGTCTACTCATAGATGTACCGCTAGAGTGAAACCAAGTGTATTTACGGCCTAAAACCGGTAGATCAACAAGACCCATCTCCTGAACAAAGTCTCTAAATTCAATAATCTCATTTGACACAGTATTGGAAGTTAGAGAAAACTGACCTTTTCTTTCGTCGCGATGAAGCACCGCATTGAAATCTCCAACGAGGCCCCAAATCACCCCTCCGAGTTGTCTCTTGGTGAGGATCAAAGACTCCCAGAGACGACGCTTTGCATTGAGATCACAGCTAGAGTAAACGTTAACAACAAAACATTCCTTCTTATGAACTCCCCATTCTAAACAGACGCCCAAATAACCATCACCGCTAAACAAGAATTTCAACGAAGCCATAGATTTGTTCCAAATTGAAAGAATTCCGCCGCTATTACCCGAGGAAGGTAAATAGGCCCATTGACAATCGTCTCCACCCCACACATTAACACAACACGAATCCGAAATTACTTCCATCTTAGTCTCTTGGATCGCTAAGAAATCGATTCGCTCCTTTTGCACCAACTCCTTAAGATATTTCCGTTTCACCGCCCCCCCTAAACCTCTAATATTAATAGAGGCAATAATCATTGGGGACGAGGAAGCTCCCGACTCTTCGAGAATTCCACTCTATCTCGAACCTCCATTGTTACCATTCTATCAGTTGGGACCTCTTCCTGGGGATCAAAGGTGAAACCCACCTTTTTTTGTTCAGACATCAACTTCTGGGCCTCCAACGCTATTGCCTCTGGGTTATCCCGAGCTAGTGCAAACCCATTCACATCATGTATAGAGTCTTCATTGAGAAGGAGGTTAACACCTGATTGAGATCGAAATTCAGAGTGAAACGGTAAAACTACTTCCAGATTAAGATCCTGAGGGGAATGAGATCCATCACCAGCAGAAGAAGGATTTGGAGAAGAGTCTCCCTCACTGGTATCTGCTGAAGTCGATAGAGACTTAGTAGTTTCTTCAATTGACTCCCCTTTTTCCACCGAACTATCAGAGCACAAGTTTGGATCTAGAAGAGCAGAGCTTTTGTTGGCCTGGTTCCGTCTTCTATTGTTATTAACCACATCAGCAAACCTCATACATTTTGGACCCAACAGAGATGAAAGAGGAGCTGTTGATTTGCGATGCTTGTTTGTCTTCTTAGACACCGGTTGAATCGAACCAACAATTGGGGATTGAGACTCATTAATGGAGCTAGCAGAGATTGATTCAGAATCATCCACACAAAAACCTCATCCTTCTAAATTCGCACGTGAATGACTAATTTTCTCTGCCAGTTCATTGATCACTGGGCCGGGTACATCACCCCCACCCGCAAGCTCAGCAAACCCAGTTACAGAAGTTGGACTGGACTCTACTTGGTACTTAAAGTCTTAAACTACTCTCCCACTTATTGGACTAAGCTCTCCCCATGTGCTTAAGTCCTAACATGATATAGCTAAAAAGATAATTGATGGATGAAAAACTAGCTGAAAAGCTATCTAATTGAAGTTAAATGTTTGGTGAATTTAGTTGTTGATAAAAAAGAACAAAAAAAGTTCATAATTATTATTTTATTTAAAAAAAAACTTATTTACTTTAGTCAGTGCGTAGTTGTAATTTGAGTGAATCAGTAGTTATAAAGATAAAAATGGAGGAAAGCTAAAAGTTATAAGTTCAAACACTATTTAAAATAGCATTAGCAGTACACTTGTAACACCCAAACCCGTATTTAATAAAATACCATTTAAATATGCGCAACGGAAATAAAGTTTGATTCATGAAAGACTTGGTTCGAGTATTACATCGTACACATAAAGGTTTACCAATAACTTAACTAGTAAAACAATTATTGTACAAATAAGTTTCTAAGAAAAAATACATTGGAAATAAGAAACATGACTCTAAATGTACATTATAGAAATAATCCCATCCCCGTGTCACATCAGAGCGGAGCTTCACCGACTACTCGGACATCAATAACATATAACCTGAGGATCTGGAACCCAAATCCAGCACATACACAAAACAGAGGGTTAGATAATATAACCATAAAAGAAACTAAGTATAAGAACACACTTAATACTTAGGACATAGCATGGTCATGTCTAACAACTCATTCCATAAACAAATATCAATCTCATGTCATTCATATTTCATATTCATATAAAGTACAATGCATCATAATAACATTACATTCTCAATCAATTGACATGTATGCACATCATCATCAATTATCAATTATTATTACACATGCTCAATCATGTTAATAAGGATTATCAATCAATGTCAAGTATCAAGTATCACATTATCCAACCATTCACAATCATAATGGAAAACAATGACAATTACCAAATACCAATTAGAGTGCACAATTACCCTAATGCAAACTAATGACACCAATCTCATGTCATGTCACCCTAGACATAACTAAATGCATGTGGTACCATCGTCTTTATTAGAGTATCTCTCCTCTAATATCATTCTTTATCAAATAACATAATTTGATATCCTTCTTTATTAGAATCAACATAATTCTAATATCCGACTCAATCATGAATGCATGTATACTCATGATTCTTTATCAAACTTATGATAAAAACTAACATCAACTCATCATCAATATGGATAACATAATCCAATATTCTTCTTTATTAGATAACATAATCTAATATCCTTCTTTATTAGATAACACAATCTAATATCCTTCTTTATTAGATAACACAATCTAATATTCTTCTTTATTAGGATAGTACAATCCTAATATCCTATATTCATAAGCTTCAACATTATAATCACCAATCAACAACACACTCATCATCATAAAACATCATCTTAATTTATCATCATAAAACATGAACATCATAACTCATCATCATTAATTAACTCCTAATCATCACACATCATTAGCTAATCAACATACATTATTAACTAATCCTCATACATCATTAATCATCACACATCATTACTAATTATCTATCATCATCATAAACATAGCATCATTTAATTTAGATATATCAACTTCACTTAACACATTAAGTAACATCAAAATTGGGTATACATCACTAACTAAACACAATCTCAGAAAACGAACTCCGGAATTGGAATCTACACGAAACATTATTGAAAATAGGTTCCGGGTGCATAAACCATCAAAAAGTCAAAAGTGAACGAAAAGTCAACAGTCAACGCTGTTGACCATTGACCTGCGCCACTGCGCAGGGAGCCGAGAGGGCTGCGCCATTGCGCAGGATAGCTGCACCATGGCGCAGGGACCTGATGAAAAATCGGTTTTTACGCGTTTTGAACCAAAAATCACTTATTTTCACCAAAAATCACTTATTTGAACCCAATAATACTTATAAACAGTTACCAAGCATGTTTATGGATAAAATCACTTATTTGAACACTCAAAATCACTTATCATAATTCAAATTTGAGAATCTATACCCATTTTAACAAAAACCCATTTATCACATAATCAACCAAAATCAAGGTTCAAGTAATCAACTTTATCATGGATTTTACACAACAATCATCAATAGAAGCATATTATACATGAATCATTATCAAGCTTCAATTATAAACACATTCCCAAAACCCTTTCTTTCCAAAACTCAAAAAGAGTGAAGAGAGTTTGGGTGTGGAGTCATAGACAAACTCTCCTCTCCTTGATCACTCAAAATTATATTATCTAAGCCTCTTACCTCAATAAAGTTGGAATCTCTACTCCACCACTTGATTTCCTTTAATCTATCATGGCTTATTCTTTATTTGATCTTCTCCTTCATCTCTTTCTCTACTCTCTCAACTCTCTCTTTCTCCTAACTTCTCTCTACCTCTCTTTCTCTACTATTTTATGATAATAAAATCACACCACTACTCTTCACAAAAACCTCCTATATATATAACCCCAACTTAGGTTATATGAAATCCCTCAAATACCCTTAATTTCACTACTAATTCCACTCATAATCTCAACTTTACTATTACCACAAATTCTTGTACTATTTACACCACTGCCACTACTTTCTCTCCAAGACACTCTATCCTTTTTAAGATAATAACCAAAGTGCCACTCTTATCTCTACACAACCCACTAACTCACACTAGATTATTATATTACCCTTAATCCTACCATAAACTCTTATTCATTCTAATTAAGCCCAATACTCATAAAAGCCCATCATCAACAAACATAAATGTAAAAATTAATTAATACATATAAAACATATCAATTAACATACACAATTAATTAAATAACATCAATTAATCAAATATAATAAAATATAAGATTTGGGGTGTTACAACTCTACCCCCCTTAAAGAATTTTCGTCCTCGAAAATTTCACGCAAAAGTTACAACTTTCAAGTTCAAGAATCAAAGATCAATCAATAATAATCAATGGTTATAAACATACCAAATAAATGTAATATTCATCACCAATTGCATACAATACCAAAATGGACAAGACCTAATCATGGCACTACCTCATATTGTTACAAATTATATACACAAAATGATATGATATTTCAATCAACAAGATAACATGCCTCACACTTCAAGTTATAGCTTCAACATAATTTAAAACTAAGATTAACTCCACATAATACAAATTCACATGCCATTGATGCGCACATAATAAAGTTATACAAAATTACGAAATTAGCATAACCCTAAACATATCATGGAGTACCAAATAACTCAATCTCATAAAATCATATATAATCATCACATATACATATTCATCGCAAAATTTCAAGTTCACAAAACACGGTTGTAAGACCCAAGATTTCATTGTATAGTTGGTTTAAGGAATATTAGGGTTTCGATGTGTTCGTGTGATGAAACATCGTGTAATTCTGAGGTTTTGCTGTAATCGAGTCTGTTTCGTGCTCGTGCACTGTTATTGTACAGACTTTTGTCTTGTGATCCTGTTGCTTGAATAAGAAGTTACTTGTGGTTTCAGAATAATAAGTTGTGGATTATTCTTGTTTTTGGAAAAACGAGTAGGATTTTACCCGTCGTTGTAAAATCTTATTGCGTCTGTTTTGAGTGAGATTTCGGATGGAAGTTTTATATATCTGCGCGGGTTAGGATATATCCTGAGATTAATTTTCTGAAGTATGGAAGAAAATTACAGTCGCGGAAAAAGATTCGGCGATAAGTTTTGGAAATGTTAAACGTTAGACGTTCTTTCCGTAGGTTTTAGGTTTTTGTGTTTTACGTTCGTCGCGACGCGCGAGAGCTGATCGTGTGAGCGTTTCTATGAAGTGTTGAGTGTTATCTCAAGTGGGTTTGTTTTGGTTTGATCCAATGGCTAGGGATTAAGCTTGGACTTGTGTTTTTGATCCAAGGGTGGTGAGTTAGCAAGAGCTTTGCATAGTAAGGAGGTTTGGTCACTTGGTCACTTAGAAAACATCACATATTTCACTCTTTTCTTTCTCTCTTTCACGTAGACTCCATTACTTTCATTTCCAACCTTCACAAATTTTCATTTCCTCACCATTTCACTCCATTTCAAGCTTTGGAGCTTTGAGGAAAGTTGTAGAGAATCACTTTCTTAAGGTAACCCTCTCTTCTCATCTCTTAGGTTGGTAGACTTATAGAGTTTAAGAGTTTTTGGGTTTATGTTCTCTTGAGGGTTTGTTAGGAAATGTTACTTTACATGGTTTTTGTTTCATGAATGTTGTTCATGAGAGCTTAGGAAGCATGCTAGGCTTTGTTGTTTTTGTTTTCCATGAGTTTGTGAGAATCTCATGAGAAAAGTTAGGGTTTTGAAAGTTTAGAGTATTGATCAATAACATGTGGTTAAGTTGTAAGGTTTTGAAAAGAAACGTTGTCTTTGAACCTTTGGGCAAAAGGGAAATGCGTTGTATGGTTTTGTTTTAGAAAATCCGATGAAAAATATTTTGTGGTTTATGAAAATATTTTCTAAGAGTTTTTGGGGAGTATTTTGGGGTCAAAGTGGTTTAAAACTATTGTGACATGTGGTGTCGCTTTTTACCTTGAAAACATGTTTGAAAATGATTACCGGATGGTTAAGGCCCGTAATAAAACTTGTGCTTGGATTTGGTTTTGATTTTGGAAATGAAAATTAAATAACTTGCACTCGAAGCAACCAACATGCTTTCGGAAATGTGTTGCTTGCTTATGGAAATGGTTTGCTTTTATGCCTTGAAAAGATGTTGGGAACTAATAGAATCAAACTAGGCTTGGGGTGGAAAAAGGTGGTGTGAGTTGCTGTCTTTTGCTGTCATGACAGGTGCAACTCGCTGAGCGAGTGGTTACTCGCCAGGGCGAGTGTCACAGGTCCTGACAACACGCCAGGGCGAGCTCCAGAGCGAGTAAGACCAGTACTCTCTGCCTTCACTCGCCACCAACTCGCCAGGGCGAGCTCTGGAAACTAAAATTTTGGATTCTGATTTCTAAACTTGGTTTTTAACTTTCTAATCCCTTTTTATTAATTTATGGAAGTGGTTGGGATTGGAAACGAGTTTTTCGGGTGCTCGGAAAGTACGTAGCTTATAACGCAAGAAAACGGCCATTTTGCATTTCAAATTATTTAAGACTTTGGCCTATTGTTTTGGGTCCTAAAAATAGTACAAATAACTCATGGGGGTTGATCAATACGGTAGTTTTTGGTAGAGAATCCGAAAGAGGGATTTTACCTTAGAAAACCTTTGGGTTTTGGGATTCTAGAGTCCAAATCATTAAGGATTGATTGGTTATGGTTTTGATTGAATACTTTGCTTGTTTTAGGAAGCAAGTAAGTGTTGTGCGATCGTGTGATAGTTGAGTGCTTGACGAGGTAAGGGCTCCACTTTATTTCTGTCTTTAAAACGGTTACGACATGCTTTGTTTTGCTGTGTGTGCAATTGTTGTGTGCTTTGGCATGTTTGTACTTATGTATTCTCGTTGATGAGAAGGTGGTTATAAATATGTGTGCAATTTACATATGATTGAGAAAATGTATGTATGTTGTGATGGCTTGTGCATAGGCTTTAGGCTATGTGATTGTTTGCATGAGCATATATGAATGCGTGCGTCGGATAGGACTACGCGGGGATTTTGTCTGTGTGACTATCCTGTATATGCCAAAGAGAATATATGCCATGCATTTCATAGTTGCGTGCCTAGGTGTATGTCTGTGTGACTTTGCCTACGTACCGGGCGTTTGACTGTGTGGCTTCGCCAAATCCCTCTGGATTTATATTGAGTTGGTGTTTGTCTGTGTGACTTCGCCTGGTGTTTGTCTGTGTGACTTCACCTGCCTTGTGTGGCATTTTTAGTGCGGGTACGTATATTTCTGTGTGGCTTTGCCTACCCCACGACTCTTCGAGGAGAGGTTAATATTCCGGAAAATCATGCATGTGACGAACCAGTAATCGGTTGTCACACCCATTGTAGAAGTCTGCATTAGGATTGGTGATTTATTTATATAAACCCGTTGGTGGGAATTACCTTTGAGTTTAAGAGCTTTCTCTTGTGTTTCGTGGAAATTTGTTATGTGTACATCTTTCGCACCGGTTATATATATACATACTATATTTTTGTGGTGACCCTTTCTTTCATTTGCGGGCTCATCCCACCCAGATGATGGGTTAGGTCGTGGTGACGACGGTGGCTGTTCCAGGCCCCAGTGAGCGGTTGGAGCTGTAGCCTAGAATAGTTAGACTATGCGCCGGTGTGTTTTGTGCACCGTGCTTTTTGGTTAGCATAGGATTTCTAACTTGTTTTGATACTTAGACTTGGATTGTAATTATTCAGGAATACACTTTGCTTGTCGAAGCACCTTTTAGTAATAAGTTCTTTTGTATATTTGAATGCCGGTTCATTTAAAATATTATATGCGCACTCTGAGTGTTAGTTGAAAAAGAAAAAAAAAATAATGCCCTTTTTGGCTTACGAAAAACGGGGTGTTACAATTTGGTATCAGAGCACGGCTTTAAATCTTCAAAGGGAAAGTGTATACTTGAGTTGTTAGTCCAGAGTCGGTTAGAACATAGCTAGAGTAGTGTCAGTTCTAGTGGTTGTTCGGTGTCGGGTTATGTGTTAGTAACCGTTGTATGAGATTTCTGTTGAGACTCAGAAATGTTTGGATAAGGAATCTAATCAGAATTGGTATTGTGCAGAATAGAATGCCTCCAAGAAGGGCACCTACAGCACCTATGGCGGATAATGTTGATATAAACCAGATGGCTTATGTCATGCATACGATGGCAGCGGCTGTGACTGCTCAGAGCCACGCTAAGGCGCAGAGGGATCTGGAAAAGCGCGAAAGGGAAATACTTGCTGCTGGTTCTAGACTTCTTTCAAATTTCAACCATCAAACTCCTCCAAAGTTTAACGGAGAGGGAGGTCCGGAAACTGCTGACCTATGGCTCCAATCTGTGGAGAGGATATTCGGGGCAATTCATTGTCCAGAAGGAGAGAAGGTGGTCTTAGCTACCTATCAATTACTCGGGGGTTCTGAGTATTGGTGGAGGAACACCCGACTGATCATGGAGAATGTTCATGAAGAGTTAAGTTGGGAGAACTTCAAAAGGAGGTTCTTGGCCAAATACTTCCCTGAGACAGCTAGGGAAAGGTATGGGGAAGAGTTTCTGAGGCTAAGGCAAGCGGGCATGAATGTTGAGGCATATGCCAAGAAGTTTGAATCACTATCCCGTTTCTTCCGCTTCTTTAGGGATGGGATAGATGAGGATTATATGTGCCGTAGATTCCAAGATGGGCTGAGGTACGAACTGCAGGATGCGGTTGTGCCATTGGGTATTCGACAATTCCAGGTCTTGGTTGAAAAGTGCCAAGAGGTGGAAGACATGAAGAATAAGCGGGTGAACCGCCAAGGGAATTCTAATGCCGGAGGACCAAGTCGCACCAATGACCGTGGTTCGACTCAGAATAGTGGGAGGCAAGGGAGTAAGCCTTATAACCGTCCTCAACACAGTAAAGGACCGGGCCGATCGGTGAATCAGGGAACCCGGGGAAAATCAGAGGGTAGTAAGGGGACTTGCTACAACTGTGGAGAAGCGGGGCATTTTTCTAATGAGTGCACGCAACCGAAGGTGGGAAACACCTGCTACAATTGCAAGAAGCCGGGACACTTTGCTAGAGATTGCAGAGCCCCGAAGACTGGGCCGTCGGCAAATGTGGCACAAGGTTCACAGGGTGCCAGACCTGCGGCAAAGGCACGTGCTTACTGTATGGGCACTGAACTGAGTGGGCAGGCTAGCAATGCCATCCACGAGAGCTGTCACATCGCAGGTAATTCTTTAACTGCTTTGATTGACACGGGGGCAACCCACTCATTCATATCTTTGGCATGTGCAAATCGTTTGAGTTTGAATGTTTCTGTGCTTCCGTTTGATTTGAATGTTTTGACTCCTGCTAAGGATTTGGTAGTGAATACTGCATGTTTGCATTGTTTGGTAGTAATCCAGAATAGGGATTTTCTGGTCAATTTGGTTTGTCTACCGCTTTTATCTCTCGAGATCATCCTCGGGATGGATTGGTTGTCGTATCATTATGTGATTCTAGACTGTGCTCGGAAATTGGTTTTCTTTCCCGAGCCAGGTGTGCGAAGGTACTTGTCTGCAAATCGGCTTTCTGTGGTTATGGGTAATAGAGAGCCGGAGATAGTTTCACTTGCTAGCTTAGGAGTGACGTCGGAGATCCGAATTGAGGAAATTCGAGTGGTTCAAGATTTCCAAGATGTGTTTCCATCAGAGATTCCAGCTTTTCCTCCGTGTAGAGAGGTGGAATTCTTTATTGATTTGCAACCGGGTACGGGTCCGATTTCGGAATCAGCTTATCGGATGGCTCCAGCTGAGTTGGTAGAGTTGAAAAGTCAGATTGAGGACTTGTTAGAGAAGGGTTTCATAAGGCCTAGTGTGTCGCCTTGGGGAGCACCGGTCTTATTGGTTAAGAAGAAGGATGGTAAATCTCGTTTGTGTGTGGATTATCGGAAGCTTAATAAGGTGACTATCAAGAACCGATATTCATTGCCACGAATCGATGATTTGATGGATCAGTTGAGGGGAGCCTCAGTGTTTTCAAAGATCGACTTGAAATCTGGTTATCACCAGATAAGAGTACGAGATGAGGATATTCAGAAAACGGCGTTTAGGACGCGTTATGGGCATTATGAGTTTTTAGTGATGCCGTTTGGAGTGACGAATGCACCTGCTATCTTTATGGCTTACATGAATCGGATATTCAATTCATTTTTGGACAAGTTTGTGGTGGTGTTCATTGATGACATTTTGGTGTATTCGAAGAGTGAAGAGGAACATGGAGAGCATCTTCGCTTGGTATTGCAAGTTTTGCGGGAAAGTAAGTTGTATGCTAACCCGTCAAAGTGTGACTTTTGGTTGGAAGAGGTTAATTTCCTTGGCCATGTTATATCAAAAGAAGGCATAGCCGTGGATCCAGCCAAGATTGATACGGTACTTTCATGGAAGCAACCTCAAACAGTGACTGATGTGAGAAGTTTTGTGGGTTTGGCCGGTTATTACCGAAGGTTCATTGAAGGTTTTGCTAAGATTGTGGCACCGATGACACAACTTACGCGGAAAGATCAACCGTTTGCGTGGACAGAGAAGTGTGAGTTGAGTTTTCAGTTGTTGAAGGAGCGTTTGACGACTTCACCAATCTTGATGTTACCACAGTCGGAGGAACCGTATGAGGTTTATTGTGATGCTTCTCATCAAGGGTTGGGTTGTGTGTTGATGCAACACAAGAGGGCAGTGGCTTATGCGTCAAGGCAACTGAAAGTGCATGAAAAGAATTATCCTACGCACGATCTAGAGCTTGCGGCTGTTGTTTTCGCATTGAAGATTTGGAGACATCATCTTTATGGTTGCACTTTTGTCGTGTTTAGTGACCATAAAAGTCTTAAGTATCTGTTCGATCAGAAAGAGCTTAATATGAGGCAACGGAGGTGGATGGAAACTTTGAAAGACTTCGACTTTACGTTGGAATACCATCCGGGAAAGGCTAATGTGGTAGCCGATGCTTTGAGTAGGAAGAGTGTGTCGGTTTGTTCGGCACAAATGGCTAGTCAACAGGAGTTGTTGAGAGAGTTTCGTGACTTGCACCTAGAGGTAGAGTTTGCTTTAGGGAATATGAGACTGGGTATGATTACCATCTCAAACGGTTTGTTGGAGGATATTGCTAATTGTCAAGAGGACAAGTTTCTCATGGAGAAAAGAGCTTTGATTGTTCGAGGAACCAACCGAGATTTCAAGGTGGGATCAGACAACATCTTGAGGTGTCAAGGTAGGGTGTGTGTACCCGATGCTATGAACTTGAGAAACATCATTCTAGGGGAGGCACACAAGAGTAAACTTAGTATACATCCCGGAGCAACAAAGATGTATCAAGACCTGAGGCATGATTTCTGGTGGCCAGGTATGAAAAAGGATGTGGCTGAGTATGTGGCGTCGTGTCTGACTTGTCAGAAGGCGAAGATTGAACATCAGAGACCAGCAGGGATGCTGCAGTCGTTAGATATCCCCGAGTGGAAGTGGGATAGCATTTCTATGGATTTCATCACTGGTTTACCTAAGACCAGGAGGAAGCATGATTCCATTTGGGTGATAGTGGATCGTTTGACGAAGTCCGCTCATTTTCTACCGGTAAGGATTACGGATACAGCAGCAAAGTTGACCGATGTTTACATTGCTGAGATTGTGAGGTTACATGGGATTCCGTCAAGTATAGTGTCAGATCGAGACCCAAAGTTTACTTCACACTTTTGGAGGACTTTGCATGAGGCGTTGGGGACGAAACTGAGATTGAGTTCCGCCTACCATCCTCAAACAGATGGACAGACCGAGAGAACGAATCAATCTTTAGAAGATTTGTTGAGAGCATGTGTGTTGGATGACCGTGGAAGTTGGGATGATGTGTTACCTTTGATAGAATTCACATACAACAACAGTTTCCACGCGAGTATTGGAATGGCACCATATGAGGCTTTGTATGGGAGGAGATGTCAGACTCCTTTGTGTTGGTACCAAGATGGGGAGAGTATGATAGTAGGACCGGAAATGGTACAACAGACGACGGACAAAGTCCGAAAGATAAGGGCAATGATGAAGGTTGCTCAAGATCGACAAAAGAGTTATGCGGATAGGCGTCGGAGGCCTTTAGAGTTTGAGGAGGGGGATCACGTATTTCTCCGTGTTACTCCAACAACGGGTGTTGGAAGGGCTTTGAAAGCGAAGAAGTTGACTCCGAAGTTTATAGGACCTTATCAGATTTTGGAACGGATTGGGAAGGTAGCATACCGGATCGCGTTGCCACCGGTACTATCTTTGATTCATGACGTGTTCCATGTGTCGCAATTGCGGAAGTATACACCGGATCCATCACATGTGATCACACCAGATGATATCCAGTTGAGGGATAACTTGTCGTTTGAAGTTCCGCCGATCAAGATTGCGGATAAGAAGATGAAGCGTTTGAGAACGAAAGAGATACCTTTGGTGAAGGTGATATGGAACGAAGTTACAGGAGATACCACCTGGGAGCTCGAGAGTAAGATGAAAGAATTATACCCCAGTTTGTTCGACGATGTCTAAGTTTCGAGGACGAAACTTCTTTTAGGGGGGTAGTATTGTAAGACCCAAGATTTCATTGTATAGTTGGTTTAAGGAATATTAGGGTTTCGATGTGTTCGTGTGATGAAACATCGTGTAATTCTGAGGTTTTGCTGTAATCGAGTCTGTTTCGTGCTCGTGCACTGTTATTGTACAGACTTTTGTCTTGTGATCCTGTTGCTTGAATAAGAAGTTACTTGTGGTTTCAGAATAATAAGTTGTGGATTATTCTTGTTTTTGGAAAAACGAGTAGGATTTTACCCGTCGTTGTAAAATCTTATTGCGTCTGTTTTGAGTGAGATTTCGGATGGAAGTTTTATATATCTGCGCGGGTTAGGATATATCCTGAGATTAATTTTCTGAAGTATGGAAGAAAATTACAGTCGCGGAAAAAGATTCGGCGATAAGTTTTGGAAATGTTAAACGTTAGACGTTCTTTCCGTAGGTTTTAGGTTTTTGTGTTTTACGTTCGTCGCGACGCGCGAGAGCTGATCGTGTGAGCGTTTCTATGAAGTGTTGAGTGTTATCTCAAGTGGGTTTGTTTTGGTTTGATCCAATGGCTAGGGATTAAGCTTGGACTTGTGTTTTTGATCCAAGGGTGGTGAGTTAGCAAGAGCTTTGCATAGTAAGGAGGTTTGGTCACTTGGTCACTTAGAAAACATCACATATTTCACTCTTTTCTTTCTCTCTTTCACGTAGACTCCATTACTTTCATTTCCAATCTTCACAAATTTTCATTTCCTCACCATTTCACTCCATTTCAAGCTTTGGAGCTTTGAGGAAAGTTGTAGAGAATCACTTTCTTAAGGTAACCCTCTCTTCTCATCTCTTAGGTTGGTAGACTTATAGAGTTTAAGAGTTTTTGGGTTTATGTTCTCTTGAGGGTTTGTTAGGAAATGTTACTTTACATGGTTTTTGTTTCATGAATGTTGTTCATGAGAGCTTAGGAAGCATGCTAGGCTTTGTTGTTTTTGTTTTCCATGAGTTTGTGAGAATCTCATGAGAAAAGTTAGGGTTTTGAAAGTTTAGAGTATTGATCAATAACATGTGGTTAAGTTGTAAGGTTTTGAAAAGAAACGTTGTCTTTGAACCTTTGGGCAAAAGGGAAATGCGTTGTATGGTTTTGTTTTAGAAAATCCGATGAAAAATATTTTGTGGTTTATGAAAATATTTTCTAAGAGTTTTTGGGGAGTATTTTGGGGTCAAAGTGGTTTAAAACTATTGTGACATGTGGTGTCGCTTTTTACCTTGAAAACATGTTTGAAAATGATTACCGGATGGTTAAGGCCCGTAATAAAACTTGTGCTTGGATTTGGTTTTGATTTTGGAAATGAAAATTAAATAACTTGCACTCGAAGCAACCAACATGCTTTCGGAAATGTGTTGCTTGCTTATGGAAATGGTTTGCTTTTATGCCTTGAAAAGATGTTGGGAACTAATAGAATCAAACTAGGCTTGGGGTGGAAAAAGGTGGTGTGAGTTGCTGTCTTTTGCTGTCATGACAGGTGCAACTCGCTGAGCGAGTGGTTACTCGCCAGGGCGAGTGTTACAGGTCCTGACAACACGCCAGGGCGAGCTCCAGAGCGAGTAAGACCAGTACTCTCTGCCTTCACTCGCCACCAACTCGCCAGGGCGAGCTCTGGAAACTAAAATTTTGGATTCTGATTTCTAAACTTGGTTTTTAACTTTCTAATCCCTTTTTATTAATTTATGGAAGTGGTTGGGATTGGAAACGAGTTTTTCGGGTGCTCGGAAAGTACGTAGCTTATAACGCAAGAAAACGGCCATTTTGCATTTCAAATTATTTAAGACTTTGGCCTATTGTTTTGGGTCCTAAAAATAGTACAAATAACTCATGGGGGTTGATCAATACGGTAGTTTTTGGTAGAGAATCCGAAAGAGGGATTTTACCTTAGAAAACCTTTGGGTTTTGGGATTCTAGAGTCCAAATCATTAAGGATTGATTGGTTATGGTTTTGATTGAATACTTTGCTTGTTTTAGGAAGCAAGTAAGTGTTGTGCGATCGTGTGATAGTTGAGTGCTTGACGAGGTAAGGGCTCCACTTTATTTCTGTCTTTAAAACGGTTACGACATGCTTTGTTTTGCTGTGTGTGCAATTGCTGTGTGCTTTGGCATGTTTGTACTTATGTATTCTCGTTGATGAGAAGGTGGTTATAAATATGTGTGCAATTTACATATGATTGAGAAAATGTATGTATGTTGTGATGGCTTGTGCATAGGCTTTAGGCTATGTGATTGTTTGCATGAGCATATATGAATGCGTGCGTCGGATAGGACTACGCGGGGATTTTGTCTGTGTGACTATCCTGTATATGCCAAAGAGAATATATGCCATGCATTTCATAGTTGCGTGCCTAGGTGTATGTCTGTGTGACTTTGCCTACGTACCGGGCGTTTGACTGTGTGGCTTCGCCAAATCCCTCTGGATTTATATTGAGTTGGTGTTTGTCTGTGTGACTTCGCCTGGTGTTTGTCTGTGTGACTTCACCTGCCTTGTGTGGCATTTTTAGTGCGGGTACGTATATTTCTGTGTGGCTTTGCCTACCCCACGACTCTTCGAGGAGAGGTTAATATTCCGGAAAATCATGCATGTGACGAACCAGTAATCGGTTGTCACACCCATTGTAGAAGTCTGCATTAGGATTGGTGATTTATTTATATAAACCCGTTGGTGGGAATTACCTTTGAGTTTAAGAGCTTTCTCTTGTGTTTCGTGGAAATTTGTTATGTGTACATCTTTCGCACCGGTTATATATATACATACTATATTTTTGTGGTGACCCTTTCTTTCATTTGCGGGCTCATCCCACCCAGATGATGGGTTAGGTCGTGGTGACGACGGTGGCTGTTCCAGGCCCCAGTGAGCGGTTGGAGCTGTAGCCTAGAATAGTTAGACTATGCGCCGGTGTGTTTTGTGCACCGTGCTTTTTGGTTAGCATAGGATTTCTAACTTGTTTTGATACTTAGACTTGGATTGTAATTATTCAGGAATACACTTTGCTTGTCGAAGCACCTTTTAGTAATAAGTTCTTTTGTATATTTGAATGCCGGTTCATTTAAAATATTATATGCGCACTCTGAGTGTTAGTTGAAAAAGAAAAAAAAAATAATGCCCTTTTTGGCTTACGAAAAACGGGGTGTTACAACGGTCAATACATTCTCTAAAAGAAATCACTTTTCTCATCTCTTAGCAAACTCTAGACGCTATCAAAGTTTGACAAGATTAGTATCATCCAATCAACACAATCATGTCTATCCATTAACAAGAGATCAAGGACGGCCAGTTCCTTAATTTGTTAATAAATGGACAACAATCATGATGGTGGTTCAACCATCCTTACCAAGCTACGATAGTGTTTTCTTAATCACGAAACACATAAGCATTTATGAGTAAGAAAACATAATATTGAGGTAGCATAATTGAATAAATATGTAAAACATTTACACATGAGCATACAAAAGCATATCACATTATCTCGCATAAACATTTAATTAGCATACATTGCCTCTAAACTTAAAAGTCAAGAATCAACTTAAAACAAGAAAGAAGATATTCTACAACAATAAATCTTAAGAATTCAACTATTCTTACCAAACAAGGACATTCTCACCAAAACATCACATTGAATTCTAAGTAACTCAAGGATTCACATTCATATACATAAATCATGCAAGGAAACAATTAACTTAGCATGGTAATCAACTTAATCAAATAAGATCATCAATTTTTGCATCACATTGAATTCATTCATTCTCAAAACTTCTCAAAAGAAAGAATGATACAATTAACAACTCCTTAAAAGACATTGCAATAATTTACGAATATAGCGCATATCATTATCCATCAAACACAAATCATTCTAAGCATGCTTATCATTTAAATAATTTCAAAATACTTCAACAATGATTAACAATAAATATTTGTAAGACAAATCAAATGCACAAGTGTCTATTCTATATTGCATAAGAGCATGACACAACATTTCACATAAGCATATCATACAAGATAAATAATTAACTTAACACTACACTCAATCATCTACACAAAATCATGAAAGCATTTAAGGAACATACATGTCTTCTCCAAATTTTAGAAAGTTAAAATCACATCAAAGCAAGAAGGATAAATATTCCATAGTAACAAATTCCAAAACTCGACGAATCATACTCACATAAGTATACTCATGCAAGAGAAATAATCTAGCTTAATCATATAAGGCAAAACATATGTCAAACATATCCTAGAATTCATTAATATTCTACTCTTCCGTTTTCATGAAAAAACTAGTTTCATTCACTCAAAAGAGAATAATATAGATTTTCAACATCATTCACATCATTTCATAATCTAAGCAATTAAGTTATATCAAACATAGAAGCATAATAGTAAACATGAATTAACTCCCAACATGTGAAATTATACAATTATCACATTTCTCATAAGCCTCATAGTAATTCAAGTATTAACAAATCATGCATAATCAAGAAGCTATCACAATACATGTAATTCACCAATAATCATCATGTTAAAACATTCAAATAATCTCACTAATTCATTCATATTCATAAATTCGCAAGCAATCACATGAATACATACATATCATCATAAATAAATTATCACACATTCATTCACGACATATGTATAAACAATCACACTTATTTCATATAACATAGATTTTTCACTAACGAAAGGATCTATACTCATATACGAATATAATCATTTAAATTATTATCTTGAAATAAAAACAACAATCATGAATGCATATTCATCATCAATTATGCACAATTATATCATGTTATAATCACTCATTCATCATGAAATCATAAATAAATAAAATCATATCAAAACTACGCAAGATTATAGCTTTAAGCACATACAACTATTATAATCATAAAAGAATAACATTCATCATGAATCAACATCAAAGAATACATGCTCATTACTTGACTCGATAACTTACAACTAAGATAATTATCAATCTCATCAAATACTCACCAAAAGAATGAATAACATAATTCAATTCATATTACTCATAGTTCATGAATAAACAATCACCAAGTATATTCATAAAATAAGCACATCACCACTTATCAACATTTATGAAACTATAGATTCGTAAGTCAACACCAGTTAAAACACAAGTCTCAAGAATTAAGTAAAACACATGTCAATAAGCAATAAAAACAAGATTCAATAAACTCATCATACATCCGCAAAATGATTAATAGTGACTAAGGTGCAAGTGTAGCTACGACAATTAAATCACAAAAGACACAACAACTACACAAGACACTATGCCCACTTAGTCTGAACGCACAGACCTGCTCTGATTGACACACGACACACACATAGCTCACTATGTCCGAGGACAACCGGAGCTCTGATACCAAATTGTAACACCCAAACCCGTATTTAATAAAATACCATTTAAATATGCGCAACGGAAATAAAGTTTGATTCATGAAAGACTTGGTTCGAGTATTACATCGTACACATAAAGGTTTACCAATAACTTAACTAGTAAAACAATTATTGTACAAATAAGTTTCTAAGAAAAAATACATTGGAAATAAGAAACATGACTCTAAATGTACATTATAGAAATAATCACATCCCCGTGTCACATCAGAGCGGAGCTTCACCGACTACTCGGACATCAATAACATATAACCTGAGGATCTGGAACCCAAATCCAGCACATACACAAAACAGAGGGTTAGATAATATAACCATAAAAGAAACTAAGTATAAGAACACACTTAATACTTAGGACATAGCATGGTCATGTCTAACAACTCATTCCATAAACAAATATCAATCTCATGTCATTCATATTTCATATTCATATAAAGTACAATGCATCATAATAACATTACATTCTCAATCAATTGACATGTATGCACATCATCATCAATTATCAATTATTATTACACATGCTCAATCATGTTAATAAGGATTATCAATCAATGTCAAGTATCAAGTATCACATTATTCAACCATTCACAATCATAATGGAAAACAATGACAATTACCAAATACCAAATAGAGTGCACAATTACCCTAATGCAAACTAATGACACCAATCTCATGTCATGTTACCCTAGACATAACTAAATGCATGTGGTACCATCGTCTTTATTAGAGTATCTCACCTCTAATATCATTCTTTATCAAATAACATAATTTGATATCCTTCTTTATTAGAATCAACATAATTCTAATATCCGACTCAATCATGAATGCATGTATACTCATGATTCTTTATCAAACTTATGATAAAAACTAACATCAACTCATCATCAATATGGATAACATAATCCAATATTCTTCTTTATTAGATAACATAATCTAATATCCTTCTTTATTAGATAACACAATCTAATATCCTTCTTTATTAGATAACACAATCTAATATTCTTCTTTATTAGGATAGTACAATCCTAATATCCTATATTCATAAGCTTCAACATTATAATCACCAATCAACAACACACTCATCATCATAAAACATCATCTTAATTTATCATCATAAAACATGAACATCATAACTCATCATCATTAATTAACTCCTAATCATCACACATCATTAGCTAATCAACATACATTATTAACTAATCCTCATACATCATTAATCATCACACATCATTACTAATTATCTATCATCATCATAAACATAGCATCATTTAATTTAGATATATCAACTTCACTTAACACATTAAGTAACATCAAAATTGGGTATACATCACTAACTAAACACAATCTCAGAAAACGAACTCCGGAATTGGAATCTACATGAAAAATTATTGAGAATAGGTTCCGGGTGCATAAACCGTCAAAAAGTCAAAAGTCAACGAAAAGTCAACAGTCAACGCTGTTGACCATTGACCTGCGCCACTGCGCAGCAGGGCTGCGCCATTGCGCAGGATAGCTGCGCCATGGCGCAGGGACCTGATGAAAAATCGGTTTTTACGCGTTTTGAACCAAAAATCACTTATTTTCACCCAAAATCACTTATTTGAACCCAATAATACTTATAAACAGTTACCAAGCATGTTTATGGATAAAATCACTTATTTGAACACTCAAAATCACTTATCATAATTCAAATTTGAGAATCTATACCCATTTTAACAAAAACCCATTTATCACATAATCAACAAAAATCAAGGTTCAAGTAATCAACTTTATCATGGATTTTACACAACAATCATCAATAGAAGCATATTATACATGAATCATTATCAAGCTTCAATTATAAACACATTCCCAAAACCCTTTCTTTCCAAAACTCAAAAAGAGTGAAGAGAGTTTGGGTGTGGAGTCATAGACAAACTCCCCTCTCTTTGATCACTCAAAATTATATTATCTAAGCCTCTTACCTCAATAAAGTTGGAATCTCTACTCCACCACTTGATTTCCTTTAATCTATCATGGCTTATTCTTTATTTGATCTTCTCCTTCATCTCTTTCTCTACTCTCTCAACTCTCTCTTTCTCTTAACTTCTCTCTACCTCTCTTTCTCTACTATTTTATGATAATAAAATCACACCACTACTCTTCACAAAAACCTCCTATATATATAACCCCAACTTAGGTTATATGAAATCCCTCAAATACCCTTAATTCCACTACTAATTCCACTACTAATTACCACAAATTCTTGTACTATTTACACCACTGCCACTACTTTCTCTCCAAGACACTCTATCCTTTTTAAGATAATAACCAAAGTGTCACTCTTATCTCTACACAACCCACTAACTCACACTAGATTATTATATTACCCTTAATCCTACCATAAACTCTTATTCATTCTAATTAAGCCCAATACTCATAAAAGCCCATCATCAACAAACATAAATGTAAAAATTAATTAATACATATAAAACATATCAATTAACATACACAATTAATTAAATAACATCAATTAATCAAATATAATAAAATATAAGATTTGGGGTGTTACAACACTAGTGAGAGGTGCAACCTCTCATGTGTTTGTCCAATATGGCAAGATGGAGGATGCGGTGCCTGAATGTATTTGGTTTCGGTTAAGTGGTTTCTTTTAGGGTGCCCGCTCTTAGTTGGCTCTTCCTCATCCCCTTTTTGGTGGCTGCTTTGAGTGGCTTGGTGTTTTGTTGCTTTCCAGAGTCCTGTTAGCCCATATTTTCACCAAGTGAAAAATATGTTCTAAAAGATATGATTAAAATAATGAACATAATTGCATTTGATTATTTCACTATTTTAAAGAGTCATTAAATAAGTTTGGTTTTTAGAGCCAATAAATTTAATGAATATTCATGTATGAACATGTCATCAAATGCTCTATCTAGAGCATTAATCTTAACGTTGTTTTCTTCAGGTTCCTTTCGACTTAGTCGAAACGTCCATACGGTCGAAGTGCTGGCTGTGAAGAAGAAAAGTGTGGACTTAGCAAATTATTCAGGAGAAGCATTGCTGTTTCGACTTCGATGGATACAACGGCTAGATCAAAGGATAAAGGAGAATTCAAATTCAAAATACGTGTCAAGACACGCGTCCTCTCTTCAGTTAACGTAAACGTTATTAGCAGTTAGGAATTAGTGTCTATAAATAGTCTAGTTCTGTGATCGAGCAAAGGGTCACAATCATTATACAAAATCCTTACAAAACTCAAAGTACCCATGCTAACGAGAGAAACGAGTTCGAAAGGGAAAATGTATGTTATGTGCACCATTACTTTTTCTGTAATCATTTACCTTTAAATGCAAATTTACAGTCTTTTATTTCTATCCAAATCAATCTTTATTTCGACTCTTTCTTCCATTCTGTTTGTTCATTAGAATAAACATTCTTTCTTACATTTCAAGTAACGTAAAAAACAACTTTAAATACATAAGAACAATAATGAACACTAATGACTTTGGAAATATGAACAAAAGCACTATGTCCCGAGATTTACTAGTTGATCTCTCTTGTAATAATCAAACTAGCGTTGTTTACTAAATTTCACGGTAAACAAGTCCTTTTTGGTGTTTTTTATGTATATTTTTTTATTTTGTTATTGAATAATTCTGGTAATCCGGCTCTGTATTTTGATCATTTTATCCGTTATTTGTCATTAAAAAAACAACTTAAAATAACATTTGAAAAAAGGTATTGTATAAGTTAGTTAGAAAAACTTGTCACTCGCTCCGTTTCTTTTTAAATATCGTTTTAGCATAAAACTCTTTAACCAAGATAGTGAATATTGTTGGAGTTCATTTGTTTCTTTCTATTCTACCCTCATTTTGGAAAATGAAATGTAGTTATTGAGAGATAAAGAATTAATTTTAGGAAAAATGTGAAGTAGGAGTTATGGAGAGAATAAGGGTTAATTGATATTTAAAAAGAAACAAAACATCTTTTAAGGTATTGTATAATTTTATAGAACAAGCTTATAAATTAATATAATAAATTATAAATAACTTTATTTATGTTACCGAACAGATCCTAAGGCTCCGTTTGGATTGATGGAATACAATGGAATAGAGCGGAGCGGAATGAAATATATAATAATGTTTGAAATATATAATAATGTTTCAATTTGAAACATTATTATATATTTCATTCCGTTCCGCTCCATTCCATTGTATTCCATCAATCCAAACGGAGCCTAAATATTTATAAAATAATCTTATCAGAATGAACCTACAAAACCAAGCTTGTCTAATTTTTTTGTTAAAAATTAAAACAAAAAATTATCACCTACTTTATAGAAAGTATATCCACTGGTCACATTCTGCTGCCATAGTTTGACTTAAAGTGTAAAGTCTTACCTGCCATTCATTGCATCCAAGAAGAAAGAGGTGCTTTTGAATGTGAAGAAAAAAATATTCTGAATTTTCACAATGGATAGATATGGCTGCTTTCAAGATCATAGGGTGGGCTAATTAGTGGGCTAATTAGTAATGATTATTAAAATAAATAATACTAGAGATTGTGACAACCAGATATATAAGTAAATAAATTTCTCAATCTCACAATCAATGACATACTTGTTTATTTCAAAAATAGTTATTTTTACCAAATTACTTTATCAATTATATGTGTGATATTAATTACTATAAATGTAAATTGTAGAGTATATTATATGTGTGTCATTAACTTTATCAATTATATGTATTTAGTATTACTAATAGAAGATACATTAATTGAAAAATGTACCAAGAAAAAAGAAGAAATACAATCGAAAAATAAACAATTAAATAACATGTTCAAAACTAGAAGTAACAATTATTCTAAAATAATTTCTTTTACAAATGTGTCACTTATTATAGGACAAATCAAGTATTAAATTTTTAACTTTAGAAGAGGGTTCCATGTGCCTAATATGAACTTTTGCATATCTTTGATGCATGTTCCTTACTTCTTTTCTAGACTTCAACCCTTCACTCCCCCAAAGGATCAACACAAACATCAACTTATTTCTACATAGTATTAGGTCTCACTATTTTCTACATATATATTATATTAACACATTCTAATTCTATACATCCCGACATAAGGTGATGTGTTCCCCATAGATATGCATAATATACTATTCAGCATAGCATATATGCACATGTTGTAGTCTAATAATTCCCACTACTATCGTTACTAGTTAAGAAGTTATTTCCTTGCCGATTAACATAATTGCAAGGGAAAATCTCAGTCAAAGAGAGAAGTTATTGTGCTCAACAAATGTATTGAATATATAGAAGTTTATTGATTCAATAAAAAATTTGTTATTGCTTCATTTTTGTAGAGACTAGAGATGCTCTTTAATAAAGAGCAAAAGACAAGCCACTAGATTTTATATATAGTGAGAGGTTTGAATAGTATGTATGAAGTTTTATGTTCAAATTTCATTGATTTCAATGCAATAAAAAAAGATGGGGCAACAATTTGCGAAGACAGTTTTGCTCCGCATACAAATACTACATCTGGGTCTGCCATCGTAGCCGAATAGGCTAAACTAGAAGGGGGACTAGGCTAGTCTAACATACATTTTCTTCATCTCATTCTCATTTGATGGAGGTTTGATTCACACAAAGGCTACATCTGGGTCTCCAAATGAGTGAAATAAATATCGCCACTTCTATCTTATGCAATATAATCACCACAAGTGAGCCAAATCTAATATTTCAACAAGTAAACTATTTATCTTTTCTAAAAAAAAAAATGCATAAAAAGGGTCCAACCATGCTAACTAGTTGGACCAAGATGACCCATTGAGAATTTCTTTTGCCACCCTACAACCATCTTGTGTGCCCTTCTAGTTTTTTAGTTTACCCTTCTGCTACTTAAGTAGCAAACATGTAAAATCTTGGAATTTCTATGTTAGGAGGGTTTTTTTTTCCTCAAATTTCTCATTTTTATAACATGCGCTACTTAAATAGCGGACAGAGGTATTTTGATAATTTTGAAGGGCGCATAAAAAATTGATAAGATGGTAAAAAAAAATTTTGTTTTTGCCAAAGCATGTAATTAAGATGAGTTCAACCTAAAATACAGGCCCATTAGACAAGGCCAAAATTGACATAGGAGCTGCATAGGAGCTGCATTTTAAACTCCATAAGTATTAAAATATATTTCAGAGTTTAATTTCTTTTAACAAATGCTCTTTTATACATAGGTGTCTGAGATGAATATCTAAATCTTGTTTTGGGAAAAGCTCAAAACAACACTAAGAAGGGGCTTAAAATCCTTCTTGTTTTGGTGATCCTAAATCCACTTTTGATCCCATATTTTTGCTAGATAAAGTGATTCATTAAAAGGTTACAAATAACAACACCTTGTTTGAATTTTCATCCACCCATAATTGTAGAAAGGACACAACTTTTTTGCATTTGACATTTTACAATAGAAAATAATAAAATGAGTAACACTAATGAACATAGAGTTTGGTGTGTGGCTACAAATAAATTTTATGTTAAGTGCAATAAATTTTTCCTTTTTGTGTGAGATTATGCACAAGAGGAACACTACACCAACAATTTCAATTCAATACGTCAGCAGTGATAATGCCATAAGAAAATTTTAGAATGGAAAGGACAGAATAAAGGTATATATAAATTTTATAAAAGAAGATATACTATATCTAATGTTGAAAACCTATTAAACACTTTGTCCTCATCAAAAAATACAAATTGTCAAACTTAAGCACAATAGCAAAACAAAGGAAATACAATAAAATAGAAGCATTGACACAAGGCCACAAGTTTTTGTCCCTTTATTTTCTAGTTTTGTTTTTGTTTTTTCTTGTTTTGCCTTGCTGGCTACAAATTATAAAGTTATCTTATAGCATGCTAATCTGTTTTGTATTTTTGCTAATGTAAATTTTGAATTCATTCAATTGGGTTTTCATGAGATTGAGTACATCATGGCACAATGGCATTTACAATTTCCTTCCATCTACATTTTAAGTTTAAAACATGTCTAGTGTTATGGTGCACCAGTTTTACAAGTGGTTCACCGTGAACCAATGTTTAAAATCATTATAAATTTAAACGGCTGTCGATAATATTTTTTAAAAATAAAAAAACACGATTTTTTCCGTTTTTACGACTAAAAAAATGACTTTTTTTTATATCAATTAAACACGAGTACATTTTTATTATATGATATTTTAATTAAATCGGTGTCAATTAAGTCATTATTTCAATCATCAAAATGAAAATAACCATTAAATTATACTTTCAATGAACAACATATATTATCGATAATATTTTAAATATTTCTTAAATACTACCCATTAGAATTTGCCTTAAAAGATACAACAAAGTCATATATGCACCAAAAAAACACATATAGAATAAAAGTCAAAAGGGCAATTTCATATCAAAAGTTTTGTCTTATTATTTTCATTAAAATATCATATTTATTTATGGGGACTCAATTTAAAACCAAAAAACTTTGTTCTATAAAGATTAGTCCATCAAAATTAGCACAATGAAAAACCGAACATTATACTAAAATCTTAAATTAACACCATCACACCAACCCTAAGTGGATTCAAAAGTTTGTCCTCAACAACCAAACTATTTATTTCAAATACGATCATTGACTAAAAAAAGATAGATCCACAATCTTTAAAGAGATTTTTACCCATGCACATGCCACAAATGACTTTATAGATGGTTCCTTTGAACATTAGTGGTTATGGTACATAAGCTTTTTCTTTATGCACTATGTATAAATAATGAAAATTGCTTAATGCATCCCCCAGATTGCTTAGCGCACCCTCCAGATTTTTAGTGCACCTCCCAAATTTCTAGTGCACTCCCCTAAAAATCTGGGGGGTGCATTAAGCAATTTTGGGTATTTATGCACGGTTTATAAACATGGCTTATGCACCATAACTTGTGCCGCTTTGAACTTGTTTCTGTAGGCAGGGGAGCGGTTGCAGGTCAATGGTCAGGTAGCGGGTGTGTCAATGAGTGATGACGAATGGAATCCACAAGGAGGTTATGTCGGAATGGGCCGGCCCAACATATACTGAGGCCCGAGACAAGTTCTAAAATAAGACCTTTAAAATATATATTAATAGAATTATTATATTATTTATATTATATATTCCTAGCTTTATAAGCAAACTCATCTATTTTATTATGTGATATTTTTTTTGTAACAAACAAAAATTATATATATATATATATATATTAATCAACCAATAAGTCTACTCAGCCAGTGGCGAAGCTAACACATTGTCTATGTGGGGGCCAAATATATATATATATATATGAATAAAGTTTTTTTAAAAAAAATTAATATATTATATTTAATTTATATGCAAAAAAATTCATAATAATTTTAATAACATAAAATGTTGAGTTCAACCACATTCAAATAGTCAAATTGACTTGTATTGTCTTTTTTAATGTAAACAATTAATACACTTGCAATAAAATTATTGTTAATTTTATTTTTAAATCTTGATATGATAATATTTTTGCTGATAAAGTTCTCTTTATAATTGTTAAAGAGACTGAAAATAATAAAATAAGACGAAATATATCTACTAATTAAACAAGTAATAATTTTTTGACATATGAATCTCCTAATTTTTGACAATTAATTTTTTTGTGGTAGCTAATTATATATTTTTAAGGTAGCTAACATTACATATACTAATTTATACAAAGAAAATAATAATTTTTGGGGTAGCCAAAGCTGCCCCATTGATACTCATAGCTACGCCCCTGTACTCAGTATAAGGTGTATCAAGCCAGACTATATAATAGTTTACATAATAACCAATCAAAAGAAAACAACAAGAAGAGACAAAATTAATCGATGTCCAGACAAGGGGCTCGACCAACAACTATGGTTGTTTGAGATTAGAGTAATATTCGTTGTCTTCAACCACCAGTAATGAAGTTTGATCTTGTCCAACAATTGAGATACTGTCAACGCTGAATTTCGGAATAACCTATGGTTTCTTTTAGTCCAAACAACCCTGACGCATAAGAGGCAGATGAGCTGCAAAAAGGAACGCCGCGCTCGAGGACCTTCTGATGAATACTTGAATTGAAGAAAATGATCTGAAAGAGTTTGGGACTCCGTTGACGAAAATCCTATCCACGATCGTACCATCGGTCAAAAAGAGTCAAATGTGCTGCAAGAGAGAAATAAGTGCTGGCTGATTCTACATCACCGCAACCGGACACACGGACACACACGAAAGAGTTTCTGGACAGATGATGTCTCGGTTTGCCAGAAATAAGTCTAAAATTAATGTGTATAGCAAAAGAAACAAAAGGAATAGCCGCACACAAAAGAAAATAACAGTGCGTGCATTTAACTCTTTCTTTTCCAAAAAAAAAACAAATAGCAATATATATATAGGTTCTAGGCAAAGACATATGAAAGAAAGAGTTAAATGCACGCACTGTCACTTTGATGATTAACGGTGTTGAAAAAACAGTTTTGTGGGATTTAGGGTGGAGGATATGTGGATGTGGAATAGGGTCAAGCCGTATTTGAAGTAGGGTGATGAGTGTGACCGTTTTAGATCCATAAATATAAGTCTAAAATTTGGGCCCCAAATTATGTTTTTAGGGGACTATAAACCCACCAAAAGATATACCAAAATTCTTATTTTTGCTTGTCGTTTCTTATTCTCTCTTGGTGAACGTAAAATTGTATCAAATATATCAAATAAGAATTTTGTATAACGATACTTAATATAATTGATAATTAAAGAGTTGATATAATAATATGTAAGTATCAATTATCAAATTGTCTCCGCATTCATTAATTAAAATGTGAGTCTTATCTTCTTTATATAAAAATAATAGTCTAGCAAACACAAAAAGTTATTTTTAGGACAAGTAATATTGTTAGAGGCAGGGTTGTGATTTAGATTTAACACTTTCTTTTGAGAATTTTTTTTATCAATTTTTTTTTTTAATGGCAACACTTTTGTTTCCTAATTTTTAGTCCATTTCAATATGCCACCCCACTCGTGTGTACTAAGATGTGAAAAAACGCTTTATATATTATCCTAATATTCTCTATATAATTCCCACCACAAGAGAGCTTTGTGAGTGCATGGCTGACTCTCACATTGATCTTCCTCCAGCTGGATCAGCAGCATAAAATAAGGTTACTTTTTGTCTGGTTCATATTTGACTCACTTCATATACTATTTTTTTGAGAGTTGATAAAAACAATTATTTTGTTTGATGAATTAATGGCTTATTTCATATATTATTTGAGTATGCAAAAATTTTAAATAAAATTTACTGTCTATAAAGATTTCATAAGATTTGAATGATTATGCAATGCATATGATACTTGATTAACTCAAAACTTAGACAAATAGTGCAGCCTAAACAAGACAAATCGTGCGGACATTTTGTGTTTGGACAAAAAAATTACTCCACTTTATCTATAAAAAGAAATTAGTAATTAATGTGAATATAGTTCAGTTGATAGAGATAATGTAATATACATTTGTTAGAGTTTGAATTCAAAATTATACACTTATTCACTTTATTGGATAAAATTTTGGCTATTAAGCTATTTAACATAAAAAAAACAATCAATTAAATGTTTTTAGTGTTTTTTTAATAGTAAATGTTAATTTGTAGTTTGAATTTTGATTGTAGTTCTTTCAAGAAAAATCTAGATCAAATTTTCTAAAATTTGGATTCCATCATTTTTTTATTATGCATGGCATCATCTTTTCATTCAAAAAATACAGTGACAAATAGAAAATCATGTAAGTAACATTGTGACATGACATGCCACATGATATTGTTCGTATTTTAATGTATGAATTTGACTTATATAAAATGATTAATTAATAAATTAGAAATATATATGTCCTTTTATTGAGGTGTTACTTATTCTTTTTTTTTTTCTTTTATGTGGTTTGTTTCGTTGTATTTATCTTAAACTGTTATTTTAGGCGGATTTTGTCAACTTTTGACCTCTTTGCAAGGGACAAAAGTATTTTTCTTTTATAACGGCAAAAGTACTTTTTATACTATTTTTCTTTAATAATATTTTAGGAGTATATTAATTTTGTTATTAAAATATTTATTTATCTTTACTTGGTCGAAAGAGATACACATAATTTAAAAGTAAATAAAAACGCTTCAAATCCTTATCAATTTTTTAAACCCATAAATAATACTATCTCCATCCCATTTTATAAAAGCTATTTTGATTAAATGACATTATTTACTTATCTTGCTTTGACCATACTTTTTTTAATAATTTATAGATATAAATATTAGGATATAAAATCTTGTTTGATTTGTTTTGATGAGTATTTTCAAAATATCAAATTTTTATAATTTTTACTAATAGAGAATTAAAAATATTAGTGATCAAAATTGTGCATTGGCATATGTACAGTAGTCAAACTAGTTCTTATATTTTGGAAAAGAGGTAATACTAATACTCCATTTTGTTTTTGGACAACTAAATAGATATGGAGAGTGGATTTACACTTGAAATGTCTGCGCATGCACTTAGCATAGTGGGATCAATTAGTTTTGACTTATCCCTCTATTTGTTACTAGCTCAGTCGGCATAGCACTGCAAATGCATTATTTAAGGGTTTTTTTTTAGGTTATATATCTTTAAAGAATACAGTGGATAATATATCTAACGATTAATAATAAGTAATTTAAAAGTGGAGTACAATTAATTTGTGAATACTATACTTAATTATAAATTTATTTATGTAATAATTTTTTATTAATGATTGAATAAATTATTTACAATTTTTTAAAAATAGTATATATCTCAGCTTTATCAGAACTATAATAATAGTAGTTCATATTTATAAATATAAAATATATTAAGAGTCTCGTTGTTATGGATTTTTATTAAAAAAAGAAAAGAGATTTTCATATACAAATATTTAAGATTAATTTGTGAGTGTCACTTACAAATTTACTCATGCAACAAATATCGGTTGCGTTGCTTTACCATAATATATATATATATATATATATATATATATAATCTATTGAGAAGAGAGAACTCACATTGTAGACCCTACGTACAAGTCCCAATAAAGATCTAGTATTAATTATAGTGATGAAAACTTTGTACATATATTCAAAATACCATTAATTAAGTATTAAGGTACATGAACTAAGTTTGCACGCATTTAAAGACAAAAAATAAATTTACAAATAGAACTCAAAATCACAAAACTATATGAATAGAAATAAGGATTTATCACTACCAAAAAAAATAAAAAAATAAGGATTTATATATATATTTTTTATTTTGAAATTGGAGAAAGCTTGTTCTACATAAATGGGTTGTAAATGTTATGAAAATGGAGTTTTTTTTTGACAATATTGTGAAAATGGTGTTTTTTTTTTGGACAATTTGTGAAGATGGAGTTAAATAGTTGTGACATAAGAAAAATATGAAGGAAGTGCAATAATAGAAGAGGAGAGAAAGTGTTTGGCATTGAACTTAATGAGAAGATGAAAATGATGACAATTGAAAATTTAATTTCAATTTAGGATATTTTAGTCAATTTTGAAGTGTAACCAAATTTCTTTTACAGAATGTAACCAGATTTTTAAAAGGTGTTATTAAAAAAATCTTCATCCTATCATATTTTTGTTATTTGAACCGTTGTTGTTATAAAACCAAACATGGTCCAAAATATAAAGAACAAGAAAGACCAATTGGGCTCACCGGCCCAATATGCCACTTCAAGCCATGATAGTTGGGAATCATTTTGCCACATTGATACTCATAATATTTTTATTTTTTTTGGGGATATTCTCATAATTTGTTTTATAAGTAATACTTTTGTCTCTAAAAACATAAAACTCATTGAATAAATTACAAGGTTAAGAAAATTGACGATATTTTATTTTTTACGGTAAAAAATATGATGATTTATACATTAAACATGTTTCAGATTGGGTCAAGGCACATTTTCACATTTAATCGAGTCAACCCCGTCCATCACTATATATCTCTTTGGTCGACCACCACATGAACTCGTCCTTGAAGCGTATAGGAACAAGGTCGATAAACCACTACAAACCATTAGATAAAGGTTTCTACAAATCTCTCTATGCTTGTCCAGAAGAAGGTTATGAAACCTAAAAACTCTAAATTCTCACACTATAACATTTAACTCATGGTCTAGGCCACTATAATGTGTGCACTAACTCTAAAACCTCACACTTACTACAATTTTTTACTTAATTGTCAAAGGGTTTGCTTTTGGTTATTTAAAAAAACACGTCTTTCTCTCTCTTCCAAACTTGCTCTCTCCTCTCTCTAGTTTCAAGTTTCAGATCTACCGCCTCCTTCCCCTTTTCATCCAAATCTGCAGGCAAGATGTAGACATAAGTGCTTGGTGGTGCGATCGTGCCTCAAGGCTGCGCGTCACCACCGTAGTTCGCCGGCGTTCCTCCGCCGTGGACTGTTCATGGGGTTTCACAAAATCGTGTTTTTCGTCGGTGTTCCGTCGCCGGTGTTAGGTGCGTCGTCCGTTGGTGTTACTGTCCTCTGTACCGCGTTTTCTGGCTTTTCTCGGTTCCTTTTCCGGCTGGGTTTTGCTGTTGTGCTCTTGTCGGCCGCATCTTAGCTCCGGCGAGTTTGGTGGTGGGTGGTGGGCTGCGTTTCTTGGGGATTTTTGCTCTCAGCAACTTTCCGGCAGCTATCCAGCGAATCTGAGTTGGTGGTTTATGACTTATGTGGTGGTTGTCTTAGGTGTTACATGTGGTTGGCTGTTGTTGTTGTTAGATTCTTCATGGGAGTATGGAGATCTACAGGAACCTCCCCTTTATTGGGTTGAGGGTCGGTTTTGGTGACTGTTGTTGTTGAGAAGGGTGGTGGTTGTGGTGATTGGAGGTGCAGAGGTGGTCATGAGGTGCTGATGTGGTGGGGTTAGGATTTGGTGCTGGTGTGTGGTTGACGCCGAGTGTGTGATTGGTTTTTCTACAATACTTGAGTCTCTGACCATTTTTCAAATCTGTTGAGATTTGTAGGATTCATTTTTGAGTCTCTGTTGGTTTCCAAATCTGTTGAGATTTGCAGGGATTTTTTGTATCTGGTTGACCTCTACCGCGTCGGTGATGACTTCCATTTTCGGATCGCGTTTGGTGCTGGTGTGTAAGCGGTTTACGAGCTGAGACTTATTTGCCTTGGTTTTCGTTCCACCGTTGCCCATCAATTTTTACCTTATGGAGCTGTTTTTGGATCTGATGGGCCGATCACTTTTGATTCGAGATCGGGAGTTAGTGTCTAGTAATTGTTTTATGGGTTGAGTTGATGTATTCTCTGGTGGACTGGAAGCTGAGAGGTGTCCTTCTAAGAATGAGATTAGAAGTGGACATCTATTAGGTGTATTCGTTTTGGTTTTTTGGTGATCCGCTTATATACGGCGCCGTTGTATGTTTTTGCTTTTTTACCGGTCTTTGTTCGTCTTGTGCAGAGACTCGGTTATTAATAATAATATATTTGCCGTTCAAAAAAAAAAAAAAAAAATTGTCAAAGGGTTTGCATATACTGAAAGATCAAAACCCATAAGCAAATGTTTTCATGTTTTTACCCATTTCAATTGTTAATTAAATACATTACTGCAAAAGATAAATCTTTTGGGGAAAGCATATCAATTCATCAAATCATATAAACGTTGCTCGAACATTTTTGCAGCTCATACATATACTAGCTTGCAAGTTTATTCATTATTCTTGATTAAATTTTAAATTTTATTTTTATATAAAACAATCAATGTGACACAAACAATTCCACACTTGATGCTAGAGATGTTTATCAAGAAAGTGATTCGTGTAGAGGTTCTTTGTCAAAATTCTTTTTCCTTTTTTAGTTTTTCATTATTACGAAGTTGCGATAATATTAAAAACGATTGAGAGAGAAAATAGTCCAGAGTCATATATATAGTAATATTTTGTTTCTTAAATCTCTCTATGTAGTATCCAATAGGATATGTTTTATCATTCAAAAAGAATTAAAAGTACAACTTATTATATGTTTGCTTCAATTTATGTGTAATTATCTTAAATATATATAAGAGAAGAACCCGGCCCATTGCAAACAAGAGATAGATATATGCATATTGCATGATTTCATATGTTGTCTTATTTTGCATTTTCTTCTATTGAAAGTTTGAAAGGGATTTGACTTAGCATATTATATTAGGACATTAAATCAGAGAAAAATGATCTTAATATTATAAGGAAATGACCAACAAGCTGCGGTATAAGTTAAATGTTTAGATTATTTAAATAGTTGGTTCAGGTTTTCTGGTTGGTATATAAGAAAACATATGTTAGAAGGTTTAATATCTACTTACAATATATTAAAAGAAACTTATGTTGAAAAACCAAATTTGTCCTTGGCACTTTTAACGGTGTTCCAAGTTTTATGCCTTTAAATGTAATTTTAACTTTAATAAGATAAGTATAAAAAATAAATTTACCATAAAAATAGCATTAAAAAACTACATCTCTAAACTAATAAAAAAGTTCCAAAATAAAAATAGGAAAAAAATAGATAAATATGAAATAAATCAAATTGAACAAAAAAGGCATAAACATAAAAATACAATACATAAAAAAAAAAAAATAGATAAGCATGAAATAAATAAAATTGAACAAAAAAAGGCATAAACATAAAAATAAAATAGATAAGCATGAAATAATCTACTTACAATATATTAAAAGAAACTACTCCGTACTATTTAACTCTAAACTAATAAAAAAAATACAAAAAAAAAATTGGAGAGAAAGATAAGCATAAAAGAAATCTTCTCATAAAAATAGCATCAGAAACCAAATCTCTAAAAAAAAACATAAAATAAAAATAGAAAAAAAAAAGATAAATATTAAATAAATCTTCCCATAAAAGTTTAATTAAAATAAATTTACACATAAAAATATAAACAAAAATCACTATAAAAGATAAGCTTCAAAAATAATAACTTTTTTTTTAATGAAAAAATAGTAACTGAATCTAACATATAAAAACATATATATATATATATATATATAAAATAAAAATAGAATAACCTGATAAAAGAAGATACTTTTTTTTTTTTTTTTAAGATCAAAAGGTGGCTGCAAAGAGCAGGCCACACCAAAAGTGAACAGAAAATAAAAGAACAGAAAAATAGAAACAAAAAAATAATCGGCCCGTTTGATTTGACTTATTTATGAGTTTATGCGAAATAATTTATCTAAATAAATAAGTTTTTATATATTATTATAAGTTTTTTAATGTAGTCCATGAAAACAATTTTTAAAGATATTACTTTTGTCTTCTTCAAATAAGATATAATTTTTGTTAGTGAAAACTTATGAATTAACATGCGTAAAAAAACATATGAATTAATATAAAGGTTTATTTATAAATTATAACCATAAACTATTTTCATAAGCTTAAAAAAAAGCCAAATTTAAATAGATCCAATATATTAAAAGGTATTACTACTAAAAATTCTAATTTGTCCTCATCAATTCTTAAAAATATTTCAAATCTTCTTTTTCGTAAAAAAATTATACTTTTTCATTTAATATATTTTACATTAAATTCTACTCTATTTTTAAAAAAATATACTCTATTTTTGTTTACTCTTATACAAAAAATACAGAAGAAGTGCATTATTGATGAATATATATTATAATAATTACGGGGTAAATATTTGTCATTATACTTAAAACATCACGGGACAAGTGTTGATCAATAATTTTGTCAAAAAAAAAAGAAAGTGTTGATCACTAATATATAAAAAATCATACACAGGACAATTGTTCTAATAAATTATTTTTTTAATCATACACGATACAATTGCTTTAATAAAAAAATTTAATCTTACACGGGACAATGCTTCAATAAAAAATTTAATCATACACGGGACAATTGCTTTAATAAAAAAAATAATCATACACGGGACAATTGCTTTAATAAAAAAAATTAATCATACACGGGACAATTGCTTTAAAAAAAAATCTAATCATACACGGGACAATTTCTTTAGTAAAAAAATGTGTTAGGGGGACCAAAACTGTCGAATTTTAAAATAGGGGGACCAAAACTGCAAAAAGTTGAAAATAGGGGGACCAAAACTGCAATTAAGCCTAACTTAATTTAATATATTTTACAAAAAATGACAGAATGACGTCACTTATATTTTAACAATAATTTATAAATAAAAATTAATAGACCCGTGCGAATGCACGGGTCTCAAAACTAGTTTAATTATAATTTTGGTTCCTTTTTTTTACACATTCATAAAATTGATCCTCTATTTTAAAATCACTAAATCTTAATCATTTTTCATCAAATTTTTGTACTTCAAAAAGATGATTTATCATACTTTAAACTACATCACGTCGAATCATCAAAATGCATTAATTTCTTTGAAGAAGCTAAATTAATTACATCATTAAATAAATTTATAAAAATGAATTATTTTTGAAGTTCAAATTGAATTTTTAATGACTGTTGTTGCAATTTCATTATTGTTGATCTTTCAATATCATCAAGTTGTATATTACATTATTTAAAATATATTAAATCACAATTTTTAAGTATAAAAATTTGATGGAGGAACCAAAATTTGATGATTTTAAAATAGAAGGACCAATTTCGTGAATGAGTAAAAATAGAAAACCAAAACTATAATTAAATCTATCAAGAAATTGTTGCATATTTTGATTATTTCAAAAATTTATTATTATTTCCATTTTATTTTGACCCAATTTAATCAATTTTATTTGAGAATTAATTTTATTTATTTGCCATTTACTTGGTATATGACCGTTTTGTTATTTCATAAGAGGGATTATTGTTATTATTAATAATAATAATAATTATGATGACTAAGTGACACACCTAGCCAATTTATTTTTGATAAACCGTTTGATTATTCCTTATTAATAGGGATTATTGTTTTTGCTTGAGAAAATTTGCTACAACATGGAATCCAATGTGTGTCATGTATATATGAAGGTGAGAATGAGTAAAATTATGAGAATGACACATGCATAACAACTTCTTCCTCCTCACAATTTTTATCTCAAAATAAGTTTTATGTAGTGCCTGAATAACCGACCTTGTTGACATTCTCGTGTCTTGATAGTCTCGGTATGTTTATTGCCGAGAAGAACCAGTTGTACTCTGGGGGAGTTGCGCAATATTGCGGATAATTCCTTAGTTCAGTGTAACAATTTGTTCTTGATAACCTCGGTATGTTGATAGCCTCGGTGAAATATTTTTATATATTTGTTCTTTTATTTTTGTAAATTATTTTATTTGATTCATTCATTTACTTGTAAAATTTTCATCACATCGTCTTATTAATATAATTCAGCTACTAAAATTCGACATTATTATGGAGACCAAACTTCAAACTCCAGATTCTCCATTTGTTTACATTGAGTTATTCTTAATAGAAATTTTGATCTTTTTTGTATTTAGACAATAAGAAATATATATATATATATATATATATATATATATATATATATATATAAAAGATAATTAATTACAATTTTTTTCTGTTAAAATGCTTGTGAGACTTTTGTTTAGACCTTCAAATATACAAAGTATTATTTATTGGTTAGATTTTATTTAGACTTTCAAATATATTATTTATTATTTATAATAAAGTGTGTGATGCATCGTCCTTAGCTCAATTGGTGGACATTTGCATTATTATGTAGTGGATCGGGGTTCGAACCCCGCTCATCCCACTTATTCACCTTAAGGGTGGAATTTCAAGCCATTAGGCTACTTGACCAAAAAAAAAAGTGTGTGATGCATCCATGAAGTCAGGAAAAAAAATCAAGACAAAATCTCAATTTATTCATTCCATATTTAGAAAACGTATAATTGCTATTTGTTTATTTTTAATTATTGAATAGAAAACTAATATTTTATAAAATACAAATTCTTTTAATGAATAAGTGTTTGTTTGGTGGTGGTGGGAAAACTGTTCTCAACATGAATCGAATTCGAGTTCCCCAAACAATAGATTTAGAGATGTCAAAATAGGATGGAAGTGATTCCCCGCTTCTTGTTTTTCACCAGGGGCATTTTCTTCCCCGTCTCCATCTCCACATATCTTTGCAGGGATTTTCGTCAACATATATAAAAAATAAGTAATTTCTAAACTATTTTTTAGAAGAATATTATTATTCATTTGTTAAAGATCTTATAAAAAAAATGAGAATCTAAAATAAAACTCAACTATTTTATATGAGGAGATATTTTACCTAACTTCTCATAAAAGTTAATGAAAATTAAAATTGAAGTTTTTTTTTTATTACTAAACTAAAGTAAATTTTTCACATATAATTTATTTAATCCATAAATAAGTGAGAAATATTGCGTCAAAAAAACGAATAAGTGAGAAATATTCAATACAAATTTCAAATTGTGTTATGTTGATGGAACATTTAACATGTTCTTCTTTTTTATTTCTATTATTATTATTATTATTATTATAATGAAAGAAAAAGTAGAATACAATGAAGTTCCTTTTGATGACTCTCTCATTCATCAATTCAAATATTGAAATTCATTCATATTGTTTTCTCTACGTCCAACCAACAAACTTTGACATCTTGAACCCACCACCGCTCATCTCTATCTGAAATGAAATCATACACATTAAAAATAAAGTATATTGTTAAAATAATATAAAATAAATACTAATAAAATCATTTCCATCCTATTTTGACAATAAGTTGTATGTTAAAGACAACCATTTTTTGTATGGGGCTTTGCAGTTATAAAACTTGAAATAACCATTTTTTGTAGTTATAAAACTTGAAATAACACTGTCATGGAAGTGCACCCAAGTTATATGTATCCCTGAAAAAACAATTATAACAACATGGGTCAATCATGCTTTGAGATCAATTTTTTTTTTCTCAAAAAGAGGAGTAGCAAAGTGCTACCACCTCAAACCTGTAGATATATTAGAGATGTAAATACACCAAAAGAAGGAGGGGTACTAGACCAAAACCTCCCTAAATATGTACAACCCGAAATAAAGGTTTGCCGATCCTATTAGCTTCAAAGATTTCCTTTATTACAAGAGGAATTTCATTCCAAATAGTAAGCCTATCAAGACTAAAACCTACATTTACTAAACCATCAGCATAAGAATTACCTTCTCTAAAGACATGCGAAACAATGAAGTTCATGTTCTGAGTAAGGGATAAACAATTTTTCCATCTGTTTCTTAAAGACCAGGTTGCATCGCACAATTCAGCTATGAAGGCAGATGAAGTACCTGTGTTTTCAGCAAAACCACACAAAAACTCAGCATTGGAGTCTCTGAAAATTCCACCACAAGCAGATGAGATTAGAGTTGAGGCTCCATCTGTATTACATTTCACCCATTGAACTAAAGGTGGTTGCCAAATGACTTTTTTTAACCTGATGGACTTTGGATGGTGAATATTAACATTAAATTTAAATCTTTTCAAGGTAATGAAGTTTTTCAATGCTGAACTAGACACCTTGTTAGTGTGATTTCCTGCAGAGGTAACACAAGCAGTGATCCAAGACACAGAGGTTCTCCAATTAGCTATTGCATCATTGAACCTGACATTGTTTCTAGTAGTCCAAATAGCATACAAAATGTGAATTATAGCTGAGTTAATGACAACCTTGCATTGGGGAGACCAATTAGAAGCAGCAAGTTGCCAAATATCAACCATAGATTGGAAATGTAAAGAAAAGGATTTAGAAGGAATATCGAAATTGAAATTCTGTTCCTAGGCAGGACAGATGTCGTACACAATGTCTAGGACAATGTGTCTGTAGTCCAGATGTCTCAGACAACTGGTTCGACAATTGGTTATGAGGATCACATATATTATTGCAGTACTGAAGTAAATAAAAGCAATAAAGAACACCAGTAATTGTTAAGCCAGTTCGCCGCAAACCAGCCCTACTCTGGGGGATACCAATCCAGGAAGTGAACACTACTAATCTGAATTAATACTTAGTCTTACAACCATACCAAAAACCCTATTGGCATGTATGCCTTTTCTTAATCCTAGCAATCTTCTACTCAAGGGCTAACTCCCCCTGAATATGAGAACCTACCCAACTCCCTCTAATCACTAATCCCAAGTGACGACAACTTTAAACTACAAAGTTTAAAGACTTAGTTGAATGACAACATTCAACAACAAAGGTACAAAGTATCAAAACCAATACTAAGAGCCACAAAGCTGCAGAGTATCAAAAACGATACTAAGAGCCACGAATGCTTTGCACAGTAGGCACAAAGCTTTGAACTCACAATCTTCAGTTCTTGTGGGTTGAGTTTTAAGCTCTATGTTGAGTTCTATTTATAGGCGTGCAAATCTTCAGACCGTCTTCAGTCTTTCTGATGCACTAAAATTAAGAGTTAGTTTTAAAACAAACTTGTTTAAAAACAAACTCCAAAAGATAAAGAAATTAATCTTTATCCACAAATTAAATACGAATCCTAATCGTATTTAACACTTAAGATTAATAACAAACTTTATCATTAATCCTAATCTCAGCTTGTTACTTAAAGATTCGCGCTTCATTCAAATATAAACAAACACGCGTGCTTAATGGATAAGCATTATCTTTTAAGCTGAACTGGGTTCAGATGTCCTACCCACATGTCTTGGGACATCTTGTTCGACATGTTGCTTTAACATGTTCTGAACCCAGTGACAAGATATCTAGGACATCTTGTTCAACATGTTGCATCTGCACATCTTCAATATGCACAATGTAAGTGCACCAGTTCATCCTTGTGTTTTAATAATTGTCAAAACACATGAAAATAGAGTAGAACATATTTTGGCAACATTACAAATGACTTGACAGCGAAAAACTATTTTTAAACTTTGAAAAATTGATTTTTAGGTATTATGTATCGATACATAAACATGTGTATCGATACAAATGTCCTGAAATTACTTCAGATTGATTTTGTGCAATTTGTATCGATACATATATCACTTGTATCGATACAAAAGTGGTCTCTCAGAGGCAGAGAGTCACATGTGTATCGAATCATGCTTGCATGTATCGATACACACCTATATCTCTCAGAAAATCAAAGAGTGCATGATGTATCGAATCATGCTTGCATGCTTCGATACATATCAGTCAAGATTTCAAGAAACTGATGTATGTATCGATACACATGCGTGTTTGTATCGATACATAGGTCAAAATTTTCATATTTGAACGCTGGTCAAAGGTTTGTATCGATACAAACCATCATTTGTATCGATACATGTCTGTGAATTTTTGTCTAAATTTGCTCAATTCTATTTTCTCTATAAATAGCAATGTGCTTTGTGATTGTAAAAAGAGAAAAACCTTTGAGAAAGTGAAATAGCTTTGATAAACTCTTTGGGATTCAAATTGGGTGAATAATTTGGATCAAAGGGTTATTCTTCACAAGATCATCATCTTCCATCAAATTGCAATTAATTGAAGAGAGAGTATGGGATCATTCGGATAAAGGTTGTACATTTGATCGATAACGTTCGATACGACTTGCGGTGAATCAGAGGCGTGATCGAGTTGATTTGTGAAGAAGGTTTGAGTTTTTCTTAAGGATTCAAGATTGTGCGATATCTTGAAGGATCAACAACGAAGAAGCGAGGTACTCAGCTGGACGATTGGCGCGAGGGTTTGCGCATGGTTAGGATCGTTGGAATCAGAGGGATAAGCTTCATTGGTTGTTGAGGTTATTACGCATAGCTTGCATTAGATTCAATATAGGGTTATTGGAGTCTTTTGTAAATTGTGCACTATAGTTCAATCATTTTTAATCAATATACGCTCAAATAACCCGTTTGGTTATTTGGGGGGAGACGTACCCGGCCGACCGCGAGGACGACACGAAAGCTGTGGGAACTCCCTAATCAATCGTTTGTGTCTTTCTCCCTTAATCTTTTACTTTACGCAATTGCTTTAATTTTTGATTCAATTGAATTTTTGTGTTCGTACGTGTGCACCAAAATTCAATTGATATATATCTTGATTGTGATTGGATTAACTCTATATTTTTGTAACTTGCTTGGACTGTGTTATTGGATCGTTTAATTCGAATATTTTGCACACGATCGTTTCTTGGTCTTTATCATCACACGTTCAAGGCTATACTACTTTTTCAGTGATCAATCGGGTGCAAAGAGACTACCGATCCGGTGGTGCTTCCGCGCATACCTTTTAAACTAAATTTTTTAAAATCAACATTGTTTAAAAGGGCCACTTATTCAACCCCCCCCCCCTTCTAAGTGGTAGCCAAGTAGTCTAACAAGTGGTATCACGATCCCGGTTCAATTTTGTTCACAAAATTCGGTGGATTGTGCCAATTATTAGAAAACATGGCTTTTGCACCTAAAGGGGCTTATAATTGGGCACCTATATTCAATGGAGATCATTTTGATTATTGAAAAAGTAGTATGCGCATACACATCAATTCTTTTGATGGTGAAGTGTGGAATGCTATTGAGAACGGTCCGTTTGTTCCGACAAACACCGATCCTAATGGCATTGTCACCAATAAGCCTATGGCACAATCGACGGACGATGATAAGAAAAAGGTCAATTACGATGCAAAGGCACAAAACATACTTATTTCATCCCTTGGGATTGAACAATTTTATCATGTGTCGCAATGTTCAACGGCCAAAGAAATGTGGGATACATTAGTTACTCATTTTGAGGGTACTAATGAAGTCAAAATATCCAAAATAAACACCTTAACTCAAGAGTTCGAATTGTTTCATATGCAAGATGGTGAAACCATTGCGGATATGCAACAAAGGTTTGTAAAAATTACCAACAAGTTACATGGTCTAGGTAAACCAATCACTAATCAAGATGCTACTAATAAGATTTTGAGATGTCTTAATAGGTCATGGCAACCAAAGGTCACCGCAATCAAAGAAGCGAATGATCTTACAACTTTGAGTCTCACAACCTTATTCGGTAAGCTAACGGAACATGAACAAGTGCTTAATTTGTTGGAAAAGCATGAGAAAGGTGAGAAAAAGGAGAAACACAACGAAAAGGAAAAAGAAAAGGATAAGAGGTCCATTGCTCTAAAGGCCTCCAAATCCAAGTCCAAAAAGGTTGAGCAAGTGGAGAGTAGCTCAAGCGAAGATGATTCCGATGATGAGGAAATGGGGCTCTTCGTTCGACGCTATAATAGATATGTGAGAAAGAATGGGATAAGACATTCCGATGACAATCTTAAGAAGTTTCGGAAAGATAGTGGTTACCGCCGGAAGAATGAAGATGCTAGATACTCCAAGAAAGGGGCATGCTATGAGTGTGGCCAAGTTGGTCATTTCAAACCGGATTGCCCTAAGCTTAAGAGAAAAGAGAAGGAGTCACCGTCATTCAAAAAGGGAAGCAAGGACAAGGGAAAGAAAGCTTATGTTGCATGGGAGAACCAAAGCTCATCTTCCTCTTCATCATCAAGCTCTAGCTCAAGTGGTGAAGATGTATTGGCAAATGTGTGCTTGACATCCTATGATCGCAAGAAACTTGCTCCCAAAAAGGTAAATCAAAATCCCTCTAGCTCATATACGCTTTTAGAATATCATGAGTTGCAAGTCGCTTTTGAAAAGTTACACAAAGAAACCAAAGAGGCTTTTCAACGACTAAAAGGCTTAATGCAAGTTAATAAATACCTTGAGGCAAAAGTTTCGGAAACGGAGCTTGAGTTGAAAGCCCTCAAAAAGTCTATGATTCAAAAACCTCTTCTGACTTTTGATAGTTATGGTAACGATAAGACCGGATGTGATGGATGCTTTTACTTATATAGAGACTTGCGAAAGTTACAAGATAAGCTAAAAGAACCATCCAAGCCGGAGATTACTTTTGCGGTTGATCCGTCTAAATTCAACAAATCGTTAAAACCTAGAAATAAAAAGTATAATTTTTTTGAAAAGGATCCTAAGAAAAGTAATCCTCATATCGTTTGTCATTATTGTTGTGACAAGGGTCATACTATTGCAAAATGCCATGCTCGAAAAATCTTGGTACCAAAAGGCAAATTGCAATGGTTACCTAAGTTAAGTAATAATGGTGCTACTAACCAACTAGGACCCAACATGAGTTGGGGACCTATTTCAAATGTCTAAGTATGTAGGAAAACGTCTTGAAACCATTGACAAAAGACACCGACAACAATGGAGTTCAAGACTAATGAACAAGGAAAGTGATGAGAAAAGCTTCAACTCAACACTTACAATGGTGTGGAAATTGATCACTTCCTCCACCTAACACTCAAGGGAAGATTCTATTCTCTATCTTTACCTTTATATTTTTTTTACTTAGCATTTGTACATTGGTTCATATACATACAACTTTCACCTTAATATGATATTTGCTTTGGTAGTTGTCTAATCCTCCATTTCCAAGAATTTTGCTCAAAAATATTAATAAGTTTTTGAGACTCATATGTTTAAAATGAGGATTTGACAAAAATCATTACAATTGCCATATTAAGTTCATACTTGGTTTGTATATGTTTGTTTTTGTTCTTATATGTGACTTTGTGTGCATACATAGACATATATTTTCATATGATTAATTTTGGTACTTTGATTCATTTATGTGGATGTCTTATCATGCATATATGGTTTAACATGTGTTCTCATGTTATAATGTGCTTTGGTATTGTTTTTGCTCACATACATAAGTATGTACCTTGTTGATTATATGTGTTTCATACATACATGTTATTTGGAAGTCATAAAAATTATTTTCCAAACTTACAAGTTCATGTGTTTTGAGAAAAATTGAAAATAATGCTTTTTGGATCGATACAAATAAACATTGTATGGATACATGTTAGTTATTCTGCAAATTTTCAAAATGAACTGATATGTATCGATACATATGATGATTGTATCGATACATAACTCTTCAGTTTGGACAGACACTGTCTCATGTATCGATACATGCTCGCATGCTTCGATACATGCTGCAGAAAACTGACTTGCATCGATACAAACACGAGTTTGTATCGATACATACGCGTGAAAACAGCTTTTATGGATCAATTTTCATTCATTCATTCATCAAACACCAAAAACCTCTTCTTCTACACGAACAAAACCTCAAAAACCCTCATTCCCAAATTTTCAATCTCCCTCAAACTCAACCAAAACTCACGAAACTTGACCCTAAACCACTTCAAATTCATTACCCTTTCACATTCCTTCATCAATTTCGTGGTTCAAGCTCCATAATCTCCACATTCAAAGACAAGGGTTTCTTCAATTTTGGTTTGTGAAATTTCTTCAAGTTCTTCATCAAAATTCATGGTAATTCGTTCTATTTTTCACTCTCCTAGAAATGGCACCAAAAACTAAGTCTAGAAAAGGAAAGGAAGTAGAAAGTAGTAGCAATGATGTTCCAAATTTTGGACTTAGGGAAGAAGAATTCGTTCACAAGGATTGCGTTACTACTTATACGCAATATTGTAGAAATAGGAGCATTTTGCCTCAGAAATCTGTTAATACTGAAACACTTAGAAATTTGCGTCTCAATGATATTGCAGAAATTCTTGAAAACGAACAACTTGATACTTTTTGTGATTTGCAAACCAAATATAATGATACTTTGGTTAGGATATTTTATGCTGGGTTGCAGGAGAGAAATGGTGCTGAGTTTGAACTTCGTTGGGGACATAAGGTTTACAGGTTTAGTGCAAATATGTGGTTTGACTTGTTTGGAATGAGTACCGGTAGTAGGATAACCGGAGAAGATCTTTTGGCCTATACTGAAGCTAGCCAGGTTGATTATGATTCTAATGTTTTCATCTCCTCCATTACTAGAAATGGAAATGTTCCGGAAACTATGGGAACCGGAAAATTAACTGTGAACGCTAGAGTGATTTATTGGGTTGTAAGTCACATATTGCGTCCTAAGAGTGCGAGTTCTAGAATGGATAGGAAAGACATTGATTTCATGTTTTTGCTAATGGAAGACCGAAAAGTTGACTGGCCATTTTATATTGTGAGTAGAATGTTTGACTTGAGAAACTCTAGCCGTGATCAAAGCTTTGGATATTGTAGTTTGATAGCTAGCATCTTGAGAAAGTTCAAGGTTGGACAAAACCTTCCCATTGAGTATACTACCCTTGGAAGGTTACAAAAATTTAGTGATACTCAAATGGCAAAGATGAACTGGACCTTGAATGTTGACAATGTCTACGTCTACAATGGTCAAGAGGAAGAAAATGTAGATCAAGCTGCTGCTCCAAGAGGTAGGAGACAAAGAAGAAATGCTAGGCAAGGTGAAGGTGAAGGTGAAGGTCAAGGTGAAGAAGGCGGAAACTGGAATGAAATGATGGGCATGCTAAGGAATATGAGAATGCAACAAACCACCTTCTACAATGAGTACACTAAGAACTACCAAACTCAAAATGCTAGAATTGAAGAGTTGTACACCAACACCAATGATCTCCGAACCTATGTGACTACTCGCTTTGATGAGATGCAAGCTCAGATGCATGGCTACTATCAACCTAACCCTCCTTCTAACCCGGACAACATGGATGAATGATGATGATACTTGATTATGTTTTTGTTGCATTTTATTTTCTTTTTCCGCATGAACAATCTTATTTCGTTATTTCTTATGACTTCGTTTATTTCGATATGGTTGTACGGATAATTTTGATGTTGTCATGTTTGGACAACATACATCTTGGTTTTGTATGACTTGGTATGTTGGATAATTTTGTTTGTATGGATAATCATGTTCTGCTTATGCATTTGTTGCATTGCTTTGTTTATTTCGTCCCATATTTGGATATGTTACTTGATTAAAATGTCGATGTGTTACGATATTCATGAGTTGGTTTTAGTTTGTTATTCTACATTCCATGTTTGTCATGATATTTGGTATTCGTCATTGATATATTTTGGCATATCTTTGTATGTAATTATTTTGATTAGGAACTTTCATCATATAGTGCATTTCGACAAATGTAAGTGCACAATATGACTATGGTTAAAATTGTTTGAACTTGATACTTCTAATGAGCTCTCTTCTTCTTTTTGATATTGTCAAAGGGGGAGAGATTTGGATTGCACAAGCTAAGGATGAATAGCTAAGAATTCTTGAATATGATCAACAATATCAAACGCATTATGGCATCAACTCAGGGGGAGCGTGCTTATTGTTAGCCTTGGTGTAGATGCGTCTGTATACATATTGCTATTTTATTGCATATTAGGTATAGGCTTAGTTAGCTTATGCAAAGTGCTATTTTATTGCATATTAGGTATAGACTTAGTTAGCTTATGCAAAGTTTTGACAATTATCAAAAAGGGGGAGAATGTAAGTGCACCAGTTCATCCTCATGTTTTAATAATTGTCAAAACACATGAAAATAGAGTAGAACATATTTTGGCAACATTACAAATGACTTGACAGCGAAAAACTATTTTTAAACTTTGAAAAATTGATTTTTAGGTATTATGTATCGATACATAAACATGTGTATCGATACAAATGTCCTGAAATTACTTCAGACTGATTTTGTGCAATTTGTATCGATACATATATCACTTGTATCGATACAAAAGTGGTCTCTCAGAGGCAGAGAGTCACCTGTGTATCGAATCATGCTTGCATGTATCGATACACACCTATATCTCTCAGAAAACCAGAGAGTGCATGATGTATCGAATCATGCTTGCATGCTTCGATACATATCAGTGAAGATTTCAAGAAACTGATGTATGTATCGATACACATACGTGTTTGTATCGATACATAGGTCAAAATTTTCATATTTGAACGCTGGTCAAATGTTTGTATCGATACAAACCATCATTTGTATCGATACATGTCTGTGAATTTTTGCCTAAATTTGCTCAATTCTATTTTCTCTATAAATAGCAATGTGCTTTGTGATTGTAAAAAGAGAAAAACCTGTGAGAAAGTGAAATAGCTTTGATAAACTCTTTGGGATTCAAATTGGGTGAATAATTTGGATCAAAGGGTTATTCTTCACAAGATCATCATCTTCCATCAAATTGCAATTCATTGAAGAGAGAGTATGTGATCATTCGGATAAAGGTTGTACATTTGATCGATAACGTTCGATACGGCTTGCGGTGAATCAGAGGCGTGATCGAGTTGATTTGTGAAGAAGGTTTGGGTTTTTCTTAAGGATTCAAGATTGTGCGATATCTTGAAGGATCAACAACGAAGAAGCGAGGTACTCAGCTGGACGATTGGCGCGAGGGTTTGCGCATGGTTAGGATCGTTGGAATCAGAGGGAGAAGCTTCATTGGTTGTTGAGGTTATTACGCATAGCTTGCATTAGATTCAATATAGGGTTATTGGAGTCTTTTGTAAATTGTGCACTATAGTTCAATCATTTTTAATCAATATACGCTCAAATAACCCGTTTGGTTATTTGGGGGGAGACGTACCCGGCCGATCGCGAGGACGACACGAAAGCTGTGGGAACTCCCTAATCAATCATTTGTGTCTTTCTCCCTTAATCTTTTACTTTACGCAATTGCTTTAATTTTTGATTCAATTGAATTTTTGTGTTCGTACGTGTGCACCAAAATTCAATTGATATATATCTTGATTGTGATTGGATTAGCTCTATATTTTTGTAACTTGCTTGGACTGTGTTATTGGATCGTTTAATTCGAATATTTTGCACACGATCGTTTCTTGGTCTTTATCATCACACGTTCAAGGCTATACTACTTTTTCAGTGATCAATCGGGTGCAAAGAGACTACCGATCCGGTGGTGCTTCCGCGCGTACCTTTTAAACTAAATTTTTTAAAATCAACATTGTTTAAAAGGGCCACTTATTCAACCCCCCCCCCCCCCCTCCCCCCTTCTAAGTGGTAGCCAAGTAGTCTAAAACACAAGTGGTTTAGACTTAATTACTTTAGAATTGGTGCTTCAGTTAAGTCACTTTGACCAAGTTGTTTTAGCCTTATGATGCAGCCAATCTCAGAAGAACTACAGAAATGATGTGAAAAATGTTGTAAATTTGATGTATAGCGAAAAATACAATCAATTTTATCAAATATTTCTAAAATTAACTTGATGAGAATTAATTACATTAATTGCGAAAAGTCAATAAATTCTAAATAAGGTAACTATTTGAATTTGAATTTCAAAATATGTGGGAAGCTAATAGAACATTTTAGGTACATTATTTCTCTTTTGAATTATTCATTAAAGAAATTGAATCATTGATTCTCTTTTCAATTCTCATTAAAAAAAGAAAGAAAGAAATCTCTTGTACTACTTCTAATAAACATTTTCTTTCTTCAATTCTGCCAGATTCTCTGACGAGAGGCGGTCCTCAAGTGCGGGGTCGCGCCCCCTGGATCATATTTCGTTTAATCGCTTTATTGAGGATACTTTTTTGGTTGATCTTCCGCTGAGTGGGCGAAAGTTTACCTGGTATAAAGGGGATGGCATTACGATGAGTCGGCTAGACAAATTTTTGCTTTCTGAGGAGTGGTGCTTGACTTGGGCCAACTGCACGCAGACGGCTCAATTGCGGGGCATCTCGGATCACTGCCCTCTAATCTTATCATCAAATGAGGAGAATTGGGGGCCCCGCCCCCTGAGGATGCTGAAATGTTGGAGGGAGGTCCCTGGTTACCAGAATTTTGTGAAGGAAAAGTGGCAGGCTCGGTAGATTGACGGTTGGGGGAGGGGTATGTTCTGAAAGAAAAGCTAAAACAGATTAAGGGAGCTCTTAGAGAATGGCATTCAGATCACGTTCAAAATTTGCCGGGTAGGATTGATGCCTTAAAAGCTCGGTTATCTATTCTTGATGTAAAGGCCGAGGAGGAGGCCCTGTCGGAGGGTGAGTTAGAGGATTCCCATGGCATTTCGTCGGATATTTAATCTCTTTCACGGTTGCACGCCAGTATTTGTTGGCAGCAGTCGCGATCGACCTGGCTCAGAGAAGGGGATGCGAATACGAAGTATTTTCACTCTGTCCTCGCCAGCCGGCGGCGGGGAAACACTATCTCAGCGCTTCAGGTGGGTGGAGTCACTGTGGAGGGGGTACAGCCCATCAGGCAGGCAGTGCTTTCTCATTTTGAGTCTCATTTTAAGGCCGCTAGAGTTGATCGTCCGGGGGTGGAGAGTCTTGTTTTCAAACAGCTGAACCAGGTAGATTGCGGCAGCCTCACTAGACCCTTTTTGGAAGCAGAGGTTAAGGAAGCAGTCTGGGATTGCGACAACTTCAAAAGCCCTGGACCGGACGGTGTTAATTTTGGTTTCTACAAGGACTTTTGGCCGGAGCTCAAGGGCGACGTTATGCGATTCATGTCTGAGTTTCACCGCAATGGTAAACTAACTAAGGGCCTTAACTCCACTTTCATTGCTCTCATCCCTAAAGTTGACAGTCCCCAGCGCCTGAATGATTTTCGGCCTATATCTCTGGTAGGAAGCCTCTATAAAATTTTGGCTAAGGTGCTGGCGAATAGGCTGCGATTGGTGGTAGGTAGTGTCATCTCGGAGTCTCAAACGACTTTTGTGAAGGACCGCCAAATCCTTGATGGTATCCTAATTGCTAACGAGGTGGTGGATGAGGCTCGCAAGACTAAGAAAGAGTTGATGCTTTTTAAGGTGGATTTTGAGAAGGCATATGACTCGGTGGATTGGGGTTATTTGGATGCGGTTATGGGCAAAATGGCTTTCCCGCCCGTCTGGCGGAAGTGGATGAGAGGGTGCGTCTGTACAACCACTGCTTCTATCTTGGTTAATGGTAGCCCCACAGAGGAATTCCCTTTCCAAAGGGGATTGAGACAAGGGGACCCTTTGTCCCCTTTTTTGTTTCTTTTGGCTGCAGAGGGTCTGAATGTTATGATGTCGGCCATGGTTGAAAGGAATATTTTCACTGGGTACAAGGTCGGTGAGCTCGATTCGATGACTGTCTCGCACCTTCAGTTTGCTGATGACACTTTACTGTTAGGGGTTAAGAGTTTGGCTAACGTTAGGGCTTTAAGGGCTGTCCTAGTGTTGTTCGAGTTGATGTCGGGCCTGAAGGTCAATTTTCATAAGAGCATGCTGGTAGGGGTTAACATCTCGGATTCTTGGTTACATGAGGCTGCGACGGCTCTGCGGTGTAGAGTGGGGAAGGTTCCTTTTCTCTATCTAGGCCTTCCTATTGGTGGTGACTCACGTCGTCTGGGTTTTTGGGAACCAGTGTTGACTCGCATAAAGAATAGATTGTCTGGGTGGAAAAGTCGCTTTCTGTCTTTTGGTGGTCGCTTGGTACTAGTTAAGTCTGTCTTGACCTCTTTGCCTGTCTATGCTCTCTCCTTCTTCAAAGCTCCAGCAGGTACTATCACCTCTATTGAATCTCTTTTGATTAATTTTTTTTGGGGTGGGGGTGAGGCTTCTGTAACAGCCCGTTTTTCAAAGGCCAAAAAGTCAATATTTTTTTTTTCTTTTTCAACTAACACTCAGAGTGCGCATAGAATATTTTTCAATGAGCCGGCATTCAAATATACAAAAGAACTCATTACCATAAGGTGCTTCGACAAGCAAAGTGTATTCCTGAATAATTACAAGCCAAGTCTAAGTATTCAAATACTTACAACAAAACAAATTAGAATCCTATGCCTAAACCCAAAAAGCACGGTGTACAACCCACACCGGCGCATAGTCTAACTAAGCTGAAACTCCAACCTCTCACTGGGGCCTGGAACAGCCACCGTCGTCACCACGACCTAACCCATCATCTGGGTGGGATGAGCCTGCAAATGAAAGAAAGGGTCACCACAAAATACAAGTATATATATATATAACCGGTGCGAAAGATTGTACACATAACAATAATTCCACAAACACAAGAGAAAGCTCTTAACCACCAAAGCAATTCCCACCAACGGGTTCATACAAGCAATGCACACATAGCCTATAATGCAACCTCTACAATGCGTGGTACTAACCCTAGCTACCACGATGCATGAGTTCCGGAATCGTAGGTCCAACCCACTAAAGCCACAAGGGCAGGTGACGCCACACAGACGCTATCACCAGGTGAAAATAGCCACACAGATGCTACCAGCCACACAGATGCTGTCAGCCACACAGATGCTGTCACCAGGCGAAAATAGCCACACAGATGCTACCAGCCACACAGATGCTGTCAGCCACACAGATGCTGTCACCAGGCGAAAATAGCCACACAGATGCTACCAGCCACACAGATGCTGTCAGCCACACAGATGCTGTCACCAGGCGAAAATAGCCACACAGATGCTGTCGCCAACTATGAAATGCATGAGCATACTTTCTAATTAAGCATATATAGGGCAGTCACACAGACACAGCCCCGGCGGAGTCACACAGACACATCCACCCGTGTAGTCCCAGCTGACTTACACGTTCCATACATGCTCATGCAACAATTACATATCACACAGATATATGTAAACCAAACACAACGACATACATACATTTTCAATCATATGTATTCCAACAACCTGTTCATACATATATTCTCATAATCATATGTAAACAGCGCAAGTATTTTAAACACGTTCTCATCACGAGAATACATCAACCAGACATGCCAAACACACAGCAAAGCATTACAGCAGAAATCCAAGCATGTCGTAACCAGTTGAAAAGACGGAAATAAAGTGGAGCCCTTACCTCGGCAAGCTTCCGTTTACTAAACTCGTCCAAACAACACAACGCGCTTCCTTAGGAGAAGAATCTCACAACTCCAAGCTTTCCAACAAGCTTAAAATCAAGTGTTTTGGTGAAGGAATGGAAATTTTCTCAAGATGGAAAGGTGGAAAGAAGGCCACGGCCAAGAGAGAAGAAGAGTGAAGTTTTGTGAATTTTCTTAAGACTACAAAGTGACTAAAAGTCTCCCTTAAGACTTGGTCTTGTTCCATAATAGCCTTTGGATCAAATAGTATAAAGATTCAAGACAAAATCCTAGCCCTTGGATCAATCCAAGTCTATCCTCACAAGATATTTCCCACAACCTCTTACAACGAAACGCACGCTCAGTTCTCGCGCATCGCGACGAACGAAACTCGCAAAAACAGAAAACCTACAGAAAGAACGTCTATCGTTTTTCCATTCCAAAACTTATCGCCGAATCTTTTTCCGCGACTGTAATTTTCTTCCATACCTTAGAAAATTAATCTCAGGACACATCCTAACTCACGCAGATATATAAAACTCCCATCCGAAACCTCACTTAAAACAGACGCAGTAAGATTTTACATCCGCGGGTAAAATCCTACTCGTTTTTCCAAAAACAAGAATAATCCAAATCTCGTTATTCTGAATCCACATCAACCTTCTTATACTCAAAAGAGGATTACGACCCGAAAGTCTGTGCCTTTCCAGCGCACGAGCACAAAACAGGCTCCTTTTCAGCAAAAAATCTCATTTATACGACGATACACACAAAACCGTTCTACTAAAAACCCTAAAACTTAGCCGACGCTAAAGTTCCTTAGGAAAACTGTACAGTAAAATCTTGGGTCTTACATTACTACCCTCCAAAAGAAGTTTCGTCCTCGAAACTAAAGGTAAGAGTAACAACTCAACTAATTATTACCATCACCAACACAACAAAATCCCTCAGGATTAGGTGCAGCCACACAGACGCTAACACCGGGTGAAGCCACCCACACGCTATCACAAACACACAGGCATACCCGTGCCCTATCCCGCAACCCTTAACAAGGTCGCCACTCCAAAAAGAAACACCGAAACTTACTGCGCACCAGCAAAACCGGCAAAACTAGTCATTTCCAGTCAACACGACTCCGTCTATTATCAACAAGAGATTAAGGATGATCAGTTCCTCAATTTGTCAATAAATAGTCGACAATCATGATGGTGGTTTAGACCATCTTTACCCAACTTAAACGATGCTTCATTCCGCTTATGCTCAATGTCCTCCGAGTCACAAGGGTTCCACAAATCTTTCGAGGTTTTTCTTAATGTTTCCCTCGATCTCTTACGAATACAAGGTCGAAGTCGTAAGACACAACACTCAAAACACATCGTTCAAGCTCTCATGATTCCACTCATGAAACATCCGTTGAACATCATTCAACAGTAATACAATGCCACCACGACAGGTACCACCAAAACCATTACATTCCGAACAAGTTGTCTTCTCTATAGAAGAATTTTCCACTCTACCAATATCCATAATTCCGCAACTCAGTGAATACGCCGAACCGTCTACTCACATACGAATCTCTTTCCACACACGACTTACATAAAACAATCCCAACCTCCAGTTGGTGATTACACTCCTTATGGTCTTGACACTTGCCAAACTATACCATCTACTTCTCTTGGACTCCTTTTATCCAAATCCCCAATTCCCAGAATCGGCTTCTTATGCGTTCATATTACTTCCAAACGACACTTAGATAAATCTCGCGTGCCTTAAACAAAACGCTTATCCTCGTCGACTACCATCGTCGGCACACATTCTCTTCACATCGTATTTCCATCATACCACGTCTCTCTTCATTGTAACCACTACAATGAACCAAAGCTCTACTAACTTCCATCAACTTGTCATGAGACAACTCTTATCCTTCTTATTTCCACTTACAACACACGCACCGTCATGACATCCATTCAGGTGGTGTTTTTGAATCCGTACTATACCCGCACAACCATGATTTTCCATCTAGGTGTGAGGCAATTCTTTCCGCCAATCCTCTATTGACATAAGCCACATCATCATGTGCTTTTCTCTTACTCATTCTCAGCGACTCTTTCCCAACGACTAACATTCCTTCGCGGCTAACTCATCGATCTACTAGATCCCACACACTTACCTCAACCCTTAAGGTATCCACTATTCGCATACTCGTTATCAACGACATTAGGTCCACTGACCCTTGACGTGTGACACGTAATCCCAACTTATCACTAACAGCGCAACATGCTATAGCTACTACTAAGTCCTTTACGTAGTAGAACATTCAAAACAGAATAAAAGCCACGACAAACAAACAACACCCAAACAAACAGCATACATCCAAATATGCAAGAGTGGGTTGCCCCCAAACAATAAGCAATGCAGTAAAGTGTTACCTGCAACTAGTAATCCTCATGCATGGCATTACTGGTCTGACCGCTCACTCCAGTGCCCATACAGTAGGCACCTCCTCTAGCAGCGGGTCGAGCTCCTCGTTCCACATCCGCCGACGACCCGACCTTTGGGGCTTTGCAATCTCTAGCAAAATGACCCGGCCTCTGACAGTTGTAACAAACAGTTCCTGGGCTCTTACAATCATCCACATAATGACCCTCTTGACCACATCTGCGACACGTCAGCTTTCCTCCACTCTGATTTCCCCGAGTCCCTGTGTTCACAGAGCGAGTTGGTCCTTGATTATCTTGGGGACGGTTATAATGCCTATTCCCCTGCCTCCTCTGATTCTGACTCGAACTCTGAGTCTGACCACTTGAATTACTAGGTCCTCCTGCACTAAAACCACCTTGGCGGTTCGCCCGTTTGTTTCTCATATCCTCGACCTCTTGACACTTCTCAACCAGCACTTGAAAGTGTCGAATCCCTAACGGCACCACTGCGTCTTGCAGCTCGTACCTCAAACCATCTTGGAACCGGCGGCACATATAATTCTCATCTATGCCATCCCTGAAGAAACGAAAGAACCTTGACAGAGATTCAAACTTCTTCGCATAGGCTTCCACATTCATGCCCCCTTGACGTAGCTGCAGGAATTCCTCCCCATACCTTTCCCTAGCAGTCTCGGGAAAGTACTTGGCTAAAAACCTCCTCTTGAAGTTCTCCCAACTCACTTCCTCATAGGCGGCTTCCATTATGAGCCTGGTGTTCCTCCACCAGTATTCAGAACTACCCTGCAACTGATAGGTAGCCAAGGTCACCTTTTCTTCTTCCGGGCAATGGATTGCCCCAAAGATCCTCTCCATCGCCTGGAGCCACAAATCCGCGGTATCAGGACCTCCCTCCCCACTAAACTTAGGAGGAGCCTGATGGTTGAAACTGGTGAGAAGTCTAGATCCAGCAGCAATGATCTCTCTCTCACGCTTCTCTACATCCCTCTGCGCCTTCGCATGGGTCTGGGCAGTCACAGCAACTGCCATCGTATTCATGGCATGAGCCATCTGATACATCTCGTTGTCATCTGCCCTAGGGGCTGCAGGTGCCCTTCTTGGAGGCATCTTTTTCCTGCACATACCAATTCCTTTTGATTAGATCCTTAATCAAACAATTCTGAATCCTAACAGAATATCTCACTCCACGGATTACTAACCCATAACCCGACACAGAACAAACACTAGAACTGACACTACTCTAGCTATGTTCTAACCGACTCTGGACTAACGACTCAAGTATACACTTTCCCTTTGAAGATTTAAAGCCGTGCTCTGATACCAATTGTAACAGCCCGTTTTTCAAAGGCCAAAAAGTCAATATTTTTTTTTTCTTTTTCAACTAACACTCAGAGTGCGCATAGTATATTTTTCAATGAGCCGGCATTCAAATATACAAAAGAACTCATTACCATAAGGTGCTTCGATAAACAAAGTGTATTCCTGAATAATTACAAGCCAAGTCTAAGTATTCAAATACTTACAACAAAACAAGTTAGAATCCTATGCCTAAACCCAAAAAGCATGGTGTACAACCCACACCGGCGCATAGTCTAACTAAGCTGAAACTCCAACCTCTCACTGGGGCCTGGAACAGCCACCGTCGTCACCACGACCTAACCCATCATCTGGGTGGGATGAGCCCGCAAATGAAAGAAAGGGTCACCACAAAATACAAGTATATATATATATAACCGGTGCGAAAGATTGTACACATAACAATAATTCCACAAACACAAGAGAAAGCTCTTAACCACCAAAGCAATTTCCACCAACGGGTTCATATAAGCAATGCACACATAGCCTATAATGCAACCTCTACAATGCGTGGTACTAACCCTAGCTACCACGATGCATGAGTTCCGGAATCGTAGGTCCAACCCACTAAAGCCACAAGGGCAGGTGACGCCACACAAACGCTATCACCAGGTGAAAATAGCCACACAGATGCTACCAGCCACACAGATGCTGTCAGCCACACAGATGCTGTCACCAAGCGAAAATAGCCACACAGATGCTACCAGCCACACAGATGCTGTCAGCCACACATATGATGTCACCAGGCGAAAATAGCCACACAGATGCTACCAGCCACACAGATGCTGTCAGCCACACAGATGCTGTCACCAGGCGAAAATAGCCACACAGATGATGTCGCCAACTATGAAATGCATGAGCATACTTTCTAATTAAGCATATATAGGGCAGTCACACAGACACAGCCCCGGCGGAGTCACACAGACACATCCACCCGTGTAGTCCTAGCTGACTTACACGTTCCATACATGCTCATGCAACAATTACATATCACACAGATATATGTAAACCAAACACAACGACATACATACATTTCCAATCATATGTATTCCAACAACCTGTTCATACATATATTCTCATAATCATATGTAAACAGCGCAAGTATTTTAAACACGTTCTCATCACGAGAATACATCAACCAGACATGCCAAACACACAGCAATTGCATACACAGCAAAACAAAGCATGTCATAACCAGTTGAAAAGACGGAAATAAAGTGGAGCCCTTACCTCGGCAAGCTTCCGTTTACTAAACTCGTCCAAACAACACAACACGCTTCCTTAGGAGAAGAATCTCACAACTCCAAGCTTTCCAACAAGCTTAAGATCAAGTGCTTTGGTGAAGGAATGGAAATTTTCTCAAGATGGAAAGGTGGAAAGAAGGCCACGGCCAAGAGAGAAGAAGAGTGAAGTTTTGTGAATTTTCTTAAGACTACAAAGTGACTAAAAGTCTCCCTTAAGACTTGGTCTTGTTCCATAATAGCCTTTGGATCAAATAGTATAAAGATTCAAGACAAAATCCTAGCCCTTGGATCAATCCAAGTCTATCCTCACAAGATATTTCCCACAACCTCTTACAACGAAACGCACGCTCAGTTCTCGCGCATCGCGACGAACGAAACTCGCAAAAACAGATAACCTACAGAAAGAACGTCTATCGTTTTTCCATTCCAAAACTTATCGCCGAATCTTTTTCCGCGACTGTAATTTTCTTCCATACCTTAGAAAATTAATCTCAGGACACATCCTAACTCACGCAGATATATAAAACTCCCATCCGAAACCTCACTTAAAACAGACGCAGTAAGATTTTACATCCGCGGGTAAAATCCTACTCGTTTTTCCAAAAACAAGAATAATCCAAATCTCGTTATTCTGAATCCACATCAACCTTCTTATACTCAAAAGAGGATTACGACCCGAAAGTCTGTGCCTTTCCAGCGCACGAGCACAAAACAGGCTCCTTTTCAGCAAAAAATCTCATTTATACGACGATACACACAAAACCGTTCTACTAAAAACCCTAAAACTTAGCCGACGCTAAAGTTCCTTAGGAAAACTGTACAGTAAAATCTTGGGTCTTACAGCTTCTAGGAAAACATCTTGGATATCTTGGAAAAATATTTGCTTACGTAGGGAGTATGGTGGGCTGGGGGTGAGGCAGTTGAGGGAGTTTAATATGGCTTTGTTAGGCAAGTGGTGCTGGCGGATGCTGGTGGATAGAGGGGGCTTGTGGTTTAGAGTGTTGGCAGCCCGTTACGGGGTGGAGCGGGGGAGACTGAGAGAGGGAGGGCGGCGAGGATCCTCGTGGTGGAGGGAGCTTGCGAGTATTCGGGACGGAGTAGGAGAGGTTGAGGGAGGGTGGTTCAGAGATTGCGTTGAGAAAAAGGTGGGGGATGGGTCAGATACTTTCTTCTGGACCGATCCCTGGTTGGGAGGGGTGCCATTGAGGGAGAGATTTGGGAGGTTATTTGATATAGCGGAGAACAAGTCCAGCACTGTCGCTGAGATGTTCTCTGCTGGGTGGGAGGCCGGCGGGGAGGCGTGGGTATGGAGGAGGCAGTTGTGGGTGTGGGAGGAGGAGATGTTGGGAGAGTGTCCGTCTTTACTTCTTCCTTTTACTATGCAGGCGCATTCCCCTGATGTGTGGCGTTGGCAGCCTGACCCAGATACAGGTTACTCGGTTCGTGGTGCATATCAGATGTTGACTTCTCAGGATTCATTTACTCTGGGGGAGGCTGACGATCTTGTGTGGCACAAACAGGTTCCTCTGAAGGTCTGTATCTTTGCGTGGCGTCTCCTGCGTGATAGGTTGCCAACAAAATCAAACCTAGTTGCTCGCGGAATTATATCTCCAGAGGGTCACTTTTGTGTGTCCGGTTGTGGCGGCATCGAATCGGCTCAGCACCTATTTCTCTCGTGTAGCACCTTCGGGTCCTTGTGGGCACTAGTTCGTTCTTGGATTGGTTTTTCGACGGCCGATGCGCCCACTCTCACTGCGCACTTTGTTCAGTTTATTCACTCAGCTGGAGGTCTTCGTGCGCGCCGGACTTTTCTGCAGCTCATCTGGTTAGCTTGTGTCTGGGTCCTATGGAATGAGCGAAACCAGCGCTTGTTCAGAGACACAACCAGTCCCATTTCTCTTCTGCTGGAGAAAGTGAAGATAGTCTCTTTTAGGTGGCTGAAGACTACTAATGCTACTCTTGTCACCAATTATCATACCTGGTGGTCGAACCCGCTGCTTTGTTTGGGCATCGACTGATATTTTGTTTTTGTCTTTCATAGCTGTGTATTGATATCTCTGTAACTGCGATGTAGGTCTTCTTGGCACATCTTGTGCTTAGGAGACTACTGACCTTTTTCCTATATATATATATATATATATATATATATATTCCATTTTGACTTCTTCAAAAAAAAAATAAACATTTTCTTATTTTTTCACAGAATTATACTCCTAATATATAAAATATAAAATAAATGTATATAGGAGTATTCTCTTACTAATATTTCTATAATAATGCACGATTAAAACATACCAACTATAGACATATTTAATTTATTGTAGTAATTATGACACCTAAACAAATTGCCATATATGCGAATTTCTATGAGAATCAATGTGAGAATGCCATCTAAGATTATGATCATTGAGAGAGTGCCACATAAACCATTGACCAAGGATAGACCGCCACATTGGAAAGGGATCAGGAGAGAGAAACTCCTAAACTAATAATATATAGATAGATTCGTAGTTAATATAGATTTGTAAGCATAAATAAACATTACTAATGTATAATTAAGTATTAGGCTTATATATCATTTTATTTCTTGTAAAGTCGCATTTTTTTGGTTTTCGTCCATGTATCTTTTTTTGTTGCAAATTAGTCACTGTATATTTAAATCTTTTGGTTTTAGTCCCTTAAAACTAAAATCCGCAGGAAAATTCGTAGGAAACCAGCGAATTTTCCTGCAGATTTTCCTGCGGATTTTAGATTTAAGGACTAAAATCAAAATGATTTGCACATGCAGGGACTAATTTGCAACAAAAAAAGATACAGGGACTAAAACCAAAAAATTATGAACTTACAGGGACGAAAATAATGTTTAAGCTTAAATATTATAATAGTTAATATAAATTTGTAGTTATATGAGTTCCAAATTTAGTTAATAAGTGTCTTTAATTTAAATCACTTACAAAAAGTGAAGTGAAATAGGTGAAAACAGCTAAAATACTAATTTGCCAGTAAACACTAATATTTACAAATAATTGAGATTTTTACTTTTAATATTCTTATGAAACAAGTCAATAAGTACTTAAAATATATAGGTAAAATCACTATTTTTTTAACACTTATCAATTGTTGTTGTGAGTTTATAAAAACGTATGTTTATTTGTTATGATTAATTTCTTCTTTTTCTCTTGTATTATGCCACTACATAGTACATAATCATCTTATTTTTTATTCATTTTTCCTTTTTTTTTTACTTTCCTTTATATTTCTTTAATTAACCAAACAAATATAAATTAGGTATAAAGCACTAAATTGTCTCGATTTATTTTTCTCGGGGCTAAAAAATGTTTTTATTTTTCTCAAAGACTAAATTAGGTCTTGAGCTTTTTCTTAGAGACCAAAATGAGATCGACTTGTGTATTGAATTATAAGATTTGAATGTATTTTGTAAACTTTACTATGTTGTCTTTTATGATTAACCTTTTTAAATACCTTTGAATATTTTGAATTTAATTGCAATTTTAATCAATAACTATCTTTTTTTATTTATGTTATAAGTTCCACATATTGGATGATATATAAAATAGGAACATGGCTTTATTAATTTTTTAGTAGAGTCGGTCTTCACCTTACGAGGCAGTTTTATAAAATTTGAGTTAGATGATCCAACTAATTTTTTTGAGATGGTATCAAAGTATTCTCAAGATTTTCACTATTATCTGATTTTTGCTATGAGACCACACGGTTTGTGCTCTAGATCTCTAGTTTTGAGCGTTAAATGATTGAAATTTTCACATTAAATTAAATAAGGTATGAACAAATTTTATAACTATAGATTTTTTTTTTCAATTTATAAGTAAGTTTTGTAAGGGTAAGTAATGCAATCCAAATTTAGGAGATTTTACTTGTTTCAATAGCTAATTAAAGTTGTTTTTTATTTTAAAAAAAAATAACTAATTAAAGTTCATATATGTATTACTAAAACCAAAAAAAATATTGTACATATGAGAGTACGGATTGAAAATTCAATATCTTTTCTCCATAATTGAAGATATAATATTTAGTTAAAAAAATATCTAGTTAAAAAATTTATTAGTCAAGAAAAAATATTTCGTTATTTTTTATTTTAACAAGTTAAAAATTATGAAGCTTGAACACTTTTCGGATTAGGCGTGTCCATATCGGACACTTGTCGATGTCCGACAGACGCCGACATTTATAATAACATTGAATTATGTTATTTTCTCAAATTATTTTCGATATCAACATATCAGTGTTTGTATTGTGTCCGTATCGGTGTCCGTGTTTCAAAGGTTAAAAAATATGTTGTCTACCTTGATATGAGTCCCACCTATTGTCATCCTAAATGATCCTTATATTTTAGTGTAGAATATACTTCTGCGAATTTCATTATAATATCAGCCATTAACAAAATAGGAAGATAACTGAATGAATCGATCTAAACATACAAAGCTAAAACATAACATTTAAAAATTTAATCAATGATTGTACGAAATTGAATAAATATATAAATTAATAACATCACAATTTAGTAAGAAAAAACCTCACAACTAATTAGAAATCTATTAAACTAATACTACCTTGTCATATTATGAGTTTACATTTGATTATTCCACACAAATTAACACAATATAATAAAATAAAACTTTTCTTACAGAAAGGATAAATTACAAACTGAAGAAAATGGTTATATATTTAAATATTATCAAGTACTAATGTATATATTAGCCATTATTATATATTTAAATGAAATATAATTATTTGAAAGTGATACACAAAAAGTATTAATTAAGGAGTGCAATTGGATGAATGTAAACAAAATTATATTAAAATAATATATCATTTTGTTGTGAATGTGGCACTCATAATACCTAAAAAGTATTAATTAAATAGTGCAATTGGATGAATATAAACAAAATTATATTAAAATTATAAAATATTAAAATAATATATTATTATTATGCGAATGTGGCACTCTTAATTGTTGTATTGTATGAGTTTGAGTATCCCTTGTACTCTTTCTTCTTTTGAATAATAAATTCTTTTGCTTATAAAAAAATAAGGTTAATAGGTCTTTACCCCCTGCAAAGTAAGCGAGTTTTGCTTTACCCCCTGTAATTATTTTTTTTGAGATTACCCCCTGCAAAATTTATTTTTTTGATTTACCCCCTTGGATGCACTTTTTAAATCGGTTATGTTGTTCAACCGATTTAAAAAGTGTTATTTTTTAAATCGGTTATTTTGTTTTTTTTTTCTGCCACGTCAGTAAAAGGGGATAAATAAAAAAAAACAAATTTGCAGGGCGGTAATCTCCAAAAAAAAAATTTACAGAGAAGTAACGCAAAACTCGCCTACTTTGCATGGGTAAAAGTCTATTAATCCAAAAAAAATATTATTATTATGCGAATGTGGCACTCTTAATTGTCGCTGAAGTAACTTGGAGTTCTAGATAAATTTTGAAAAGGAGCTAGTTATGAATAAAATATTACTTTATTCGCCCTACAATAACTGTCATATTTGATAATTTTCCACATATTAAGAAAATAGCTAATGACTTTACCAAAATAAAGAAAAAGAAAATAGCTAATGAAATAGAATGATGATATTAGTACTAAATTAATTTTATTAACTATTGATGTACTCAAATTGAAAATTAATAATTTGAAGGGATTGCTCACAATATTATTAGATTCTACAATTAAATAATGTTAATTAAAACTGAATGTGACTCTCTTTTTGGGGGCGGGACAAATTGTATATATTGGAAGTTTGGGGGACTTTCCCTCAGGAGCTTATTTATTTAATGAGTATGTGTTTAATAATTTTAGTTTTATCTCCATTAAAAATTAAGCAATGTCTCTACTAAATTAGTGTTTTCTTAAAAATATTGATAATTAAAAAATAGAAAGCTAATTTGTTAAATTATAAAAGTTATTTCTCTCTAGCGGCAAATCTATTGTTTACTTTGGACACAAATTATAAAGTAGTTAGGATGGAAACCTGTTATTTGGAGAATGGGGAACTTTGTGTAGACATTAGTCGGTACAAGAGGCAGGCTGTTCTATCTCACCACTACAAGGCTAGACATCACATTAGCTATTCAACATCTAAGCCGGTTTTTGAATGCTTCCGCTATTAGTGGCGTTGCCAGGAACCTGGAACAGGAGGTTCAAAATTTTAAAATTTAATTAATAATTATAATATATATTCAAAAAATTACATAGTACTCAACAAATAGTAGTAGTGGTCACAGGCGCAGCTTCGACGAGTGGTGGACCTGTCTGAGCTCGCTCTATAAGAATTGCTTCGACTCGAAACTCAACTTGATTTTTGGCTCGAGTTCGACTCGTTTAGAGTTTGCGAGCAGTTCGGTTCGGCTCATTAGGTTCAATTCATTTTCAACTTGAAACTAAAATCAAGAATTCGATATGAATTTTTTTTTTATATTTATTGTCCATTTTTTATATACACTCTGATTTGATACTATTTATTTTTTAAATCCGTAAAAACACATCATTGTGTGTAACAACCCGTTTTTCAAAGGCCAGAAAAGGCACTATATTATTATTTTTTTTTGTACACATCAGAGTTACGCATAAAAGATTTTAAATGAGCCGGCATTCAAATATACAAAAGAACTCATTACCATAAGGTGCTTCGACAAGCAAAGTGTATTCCTGAATAATTACAATCCAAGTCTAAGTATTCAAATACTTACAACAAAACAAGTTAGAGTCCTATGCCTAAACCCAAAAAGCACGGTGTACAACCCACACCGGCGCATAGTCTAACTAAGCTAAAGCTCCAACCGCTCACTGGGGCCTGGAACAGCCACCGTCGTCACCACGACCTAACCCAACATCTGGGTGGGATGAGCCCGCAAATGAAAGAAAGGGTCACCACAAAATAAAAGTATATATATATATATAACCAGTGCGAAAGATGTACACATAACAAGTTTCCACATACACAAGAGAAAGCTCTTTAACCACCCAAGCAATTCCCACCAACGGGTTCATATAAGCAATGCACACATAGCCTATAATGCAACCTCTACAATGCGTGGTACTAACCCTAGCTACCACAATGCATGAGTTCCGGAATCGTAGGTCCAACCCACTAAAACCACAAGGGCAGGTGATGCCACACAGACGCTATCACCAGGTGAAAATAGCCACACAGATGCTACCAGCCACACAGATGCTGTCAACCACACAGATGCTGTCACCAGGCGAAAATAGCCACACAGATGCTACCAGCCACACAGATGCTGTCGCCAACTATGAAATGCAGGAGCATACTTTCTAATCAAGCATATATAGGGCAGTCACACAGACACAGCCCCGGCGGAGTCACACAGACACATCCACCCGTGTAGTCCCAGCTGACTTACACGTTCCATACATGCTCATGCAACAATTACATATCACACAGATATATGTAAACCAAACACAACGACATACATACATTTCCAATCATATGTATTCCAACAACCTGTTCATACATATATTCGCATAATCATATGTAAACAACACAAGTATTTTAAACACGTTCTCATCACGAGAATACATCAACCAGACATGCCAAACACACAGCAATTGCATACACAGCAAAACAAAGCATGTCATAACCAGTTGAAAAGACGGAAATAAAGTGGAGCCCTTACCTCGGCAAGCATCCGTTACTAAACTCGACCAAACAACACAACGCGCTTCCTAAAACAAGCAGCGCAACAATCAATACATTGTTCTCTAACCAATAGTACTGAAACTACACCAAAGCCCCAAAAACCTAAAGGTTCCTAAGGAAAAAACCCTCTTTCGGATATCATACCAAAAACCACCATATTGATCAACACCCATGAGTTATTTATACTATTTTTAGGACCCAAAACAATTGTCAAAAGTCTTAAATAATTTGAAATGCAAAATGGCCGTTTTCTTGCGTTATAAGCTACGTACTTTCCGAGTACCCGAAAAACTCGTTTCCAATCCCCACCACTTCCATAAATTAATAAAAAGGGATTAGAAAGTTAAAAACCAAGTTTAGAAATCAGAATCCAAAATTTTAGGTCCCAGAGCTCGCCCTGGCGAGTTGGTGGCGAGTGAAGGCAGTGAGGACTGGTCTAGCTCGCTCTGGAGCTCGCCCTGGCGTGTTGTCATGACCTGTGACACTCGCCCCAACGAGTAACCACTCGCTCAGCGAGTTGCACCTGTCATGACAGCAAAAGACAGCAACTCACACCACCTTTTTCCAACCAAGCCTAGTTTGATTCTATTAGTTCCCAACACTTTTTCAAGGCACAAAAGCAAACCATTTTCATAAGCAAGCAATACATCTCCGAAAGCATGTTGGTTGCTTCGAGTGCAAGTTATTTGATTTTCATTTCCAAAATCAAAACCAAATCCAAGCACAAGTTTTATTACGGGCCTCAACCGACCGGTAATCATTTTCAAACATGTTTTCTAGGCGAAAAACAACACCACATGTCACAAGAGTTTTAAACCACTTGGACCCCAAAATACCACACAAAACACTTAGTAAATATTTTCGTAAACTCCAAAATATTTTTCATCGGATTTTCTAAAACAAAACCATACAACGCATTTCCCTTTTGCCCAAAGGTTCAAAGACAACTTTTCTTTTCAAAACCTTACAACTTAACCACATGTTATTGATCAATACATAAACCAACCAAAACCCTAACTTTTCTCATGAGATTTCTCACCAACTCATGGAAAACAAAAACAACAAAGCCTAGCATGCTTACTACACCCTCATGAACAACTTTCATGGAACAAAAACCATTCACAACCAATTCTTATGAAATTTCTCCCAAGAACATAATCATAAAAATCCTAACTCCCTAAGAATCTTAGCCAAACAAGGATAGGGAATAGGTTTAGTTACCTTAGGAAGAAGAATCTCACAACTCCAAGCTTAAGATCAAGTGCTTTGGTGAAGGAATGGAATTTTTCTCAAGATGGAAGGTGGAAAAGAAAGCCACGGCCAAGAGAGAAAAGAGTGAGGAAGTTTTGTGATTTTTCTTAAGTCCACAAGCAACAAACCTCCTTACTATTAAAAGGGTCTTGGTCACCTATCCACCCTTGGATCAAAGTCAAAAGTCCAAGCTTAAAACCCTAGCCATTGGATCAATGTGCTTTATGGATAATCACAAGATTTAATCAAATCTTTCATGACGAGTCCCGCATTCTGTAACACCCCGTTTTCATAACGCAAAAAGGGCATTATTTTTTTTTTTTTTCTTTTTTACAAACATTCAGAGTGCGCAAAACATTTTTAATTGAGCCGACATTAAATATTACAAACGAACCATATATATATATATCACACCATATATATATTGTATTCGAAAATGCTAAGTGTAAACCTGAATGATTACAATCCATAAGTCTATGTGCTTACAAGCACTAACTAACCAAAGGAAGTTAGAAAGTCCTATGCTAAACAAAAAGCACAGTGCAAAAACACACCGGCGCATAGTCTAACTAAAACTACCACTCCAGCTCCAACACGAGCTCACTATGGCCTAGAGCTGCCAACACCATCCTCTCGACCTACATCGTCATCTGGGGTGGGATGAGCCCGCAAATGAAAGAAAGGGTCACCACAAAAATAAAAGTATATATATATAACCGGTGCGAGAGATTGTACACATAACAAATATTTCCACAAAGCACAAGAGAAAGCTCTTAAAACATTCAACAATTCCCGCCAACGGGCTTATATATATAGTGCACAACAAGCCTAATGCAGACTTCTACAATGGGTGTGGTACTACCAGAGCTACCACGTGCAAATGAATTCCGGAATTACTAATCATAACCAATAAAACCACAAAGGGTTAAGGTGGATCCACTCACGCAATCACACCCCGTGGTCCACTCACGCAACCACTTATTGTACTCAAAAAGATCCCGTAGGATTTTGGGTGGGTCCACTCACGCAACCAACACCCCGTAGTCCACTCACGCAACTACGCACAATGAATGCATGAGCATACGATTCCCTACATATGCTAATGCCACACATACATACCTCTCAAGCATATGTAACTAAATCATAGCAATTCATACATATATTTTCAAAGTCTTATGTAAATTGCACAAGTAATGTAAACACGTTCCCATCAACGGGCATACATAACACAAACATGTCAAACCGTTTTAAAAGACAGAATTAAAGTGGAGCCCTTATGTAACGACCCAATTTTATTAATTGTTTATTTATACGTGATTATTATATTTATTTATTTATGTGTGTTTATTAACTTGTGTTGAATTGTATTATTATTATTATTTAGTTAAGTTACTAGATATAATTATGCATGTTATTTAGTCATAGGAGTTAATTGGTTTGAATAGAGTTATTGGGCTTTGGTATTGGGCCTAGGTTAAGTTAGTAAGGGTGTTTTGGTAATTGATGAGTGGTAACCTAGTTATAAAAGGGGAAAGTTAGAGAGAGAAACTCATTGGTCACAAATTTTGGTGGAGGAAGAAAGAGAAATGAGAGAAAGGGAGGTAGAGAGAAAGTGTAGAAGAACCAAGCTTGAAGATGTAGAAGGGAGTCAAAGTGTAGAGCTTAGAGATTTAAAGCTTCAATCTCAGGTATGAGGTTTAGATAATATAATTAGAGTGAGCATAGAGAGGGGAGAATGTCTATTTCTCCATTCCCAAACTCTCTACACTCTTTTCTTTTGGGTGGGTGTTTTCATTGAATAAAAATGATATCTTTGCATGATTTAATGATTATTGAGTTTATTGCAATATGAAATATGAATTTTGGGAGAATAAATGGGAATGTGTAGATGTTTGTAAGGAATTTATGTGTTGATATGAGTTTGTGAAATGTTATGCAAAAATCTATGGATTCTCATCTTTTGATGTTTGATCATGTTTTGGTCTGTACTTCTATGTTGTATTTGGTTATAAACACTTAAAGTTGGAACCTTTAATCTTTGAAAGTAAGAAAAATGATGTTTTTATGAGTTGTGGCATGAAAATCACGAACAGGGGTGAATTCTGGGCAATTTCGCGCACGCGAGAACCCTGTCTCGCGCACGCGAAATTGGCAGAGAACACATCTCTTTTCAGTCGTGTTCTTCGCGCACGCGACTTGAGTTTTCGCGCACGCGAGACACTGTAGCGCACGCGAGTCATGATTTCGCCTGCGCGAAAGTCAATACTTCCAACCCACATGTTTTGACTTTTCTCTCCTTTTTGACCTTGGCTTGTAACATGTCTTAATTATGGTCTTTTGATTATAGAATGGCATGATAGCTTATATACGAATGACTTATTGAAGATAACATGATTGAGTGCTTAAGCTAGTATTGAATCATGAATGAGTAATTGTGATAATGTTTTTATTGAATATGTATGCTTGATTACTTTTGAGATTTATTGAATATGATTTAATCAATGGGATGATATATCTTCAATTAAGTTATTGAGATATGTTTGTGTGTGATATCCTTATAGGATGAGATGATTAAATTATATGATTGGTAATCTAGCATACATGCATCATTTGGTATGATGAGCAGATACTTTAGAGGGGATCCTAAAGTATGGCAGATATCTTAGTAGCTGCGGGACTAAGATATATTTGGAATAAGTTTTCCAATAACTATGAGGTACCACATGCACTTAGTAATATTACTAGGACGCATTGCATGAATGTGGCATTAGATTGCATTAGGAGATGAAGGTGAATAATTATATGGTAATTGTCATTATTGTGCATCCTTGATCTTTTGTGATTAAATGTGATACTTGGCATTGACTGTTAATCTTTAACAATCGATTATGTGTATTATGAGATGTGTAATAATGATTGATAATTGACGATGATGTATATGTATTTGTCAATTGATTTGAGAATGTAATATTGTTATAATGCAATGTATTTTATGATTATAAAATATGAATGATATGAGATTGATATTTGTTTATGGACTGAGTTGTTAGACATGAGCATGTCATGTCCTAAGTATTAAGTGTCCTTGTACTTAGATTCTTTTTACGGTTATATTATCTAACCCTCTGTTTTGTGTATGTGCTGGATTTGGGATCCAGGTTCTCAGGTTATGTTTGTGACCGAGTCGACGGTGAAGCTCCGCTCTGATCATGACACGGGGTTGGGATCATTTCCATATTGTGTATTCAGAGTCTTGTTTCTTATTTCTAATGTATATAAAGTTGTATTTTCCTAGAAATTTATCTTGTACAATAATTGTTTTACTAATTAAGTTATTAGTAAGCTTTTATGTGTACGATGTAATACTCGAACCAAACCTTTTATAAATTAAATTTTATTTCCGTTGCATATTCTCGAGTAATATTTTATAAATGCATATTTTATATAATTATGGGTTTGGGTGTTACAATTTGGTATCAGAGCTCCGGTTATCTTCGGACCGTATGAGCTATGTGTCGATCAGAGCAGGTCTATACATTCAGACTAAGTGGGCATAGAGTCACTCGTGTGTTTATGCGTTTGTTATATCTTTTGTGATTTAATTGTTGTAGTGTAGTTACACTTGCACCTTAGTCACTATTAAACTATTTTGCAAATGTATGACTAGTTTCATAAATTTTATTGACATGTTGTTTTACTTAATTCTTGAGACTAGTGTTTAATTGGTGTTGACTTATGAATCTATTGTTTCATAAATATTGATAAGTTGTGATGTGTTTATTTTATGAATGTACCTTGTGATTGTTTATTCATGAACTATGAATGATGTGAAATGGATTATGTTATCTATTCTTTTGATGAGTACTTGATGAGATTGAATATTATCTTAGTTGTAAGTTATCTAGTCAAGTAATGAGTATGTGTTCTTTGATTTTGATTCATGATGAATGTTATGCTTTATGATTATAATGTTTGTATGTGCTTAAAGTTTTCTTCGTATAGTTTTGACTTGCTTGTATTTGTTTATGAGTTCTATGATAAGTGAGTGATAATAACATGATATAATTGTGCGTAATTGATAATGAATATGCATTCATCATTGTTGTTTTGATTTCAAGATAATGACTTACATGATAATGTCTTCTTGTTATTGATCTATTTAAAATGATTATGTTCGCATATTAGTATAAATTCATTTGTTGATGAAAATCTATGATTATATGAAATTAAGTATGATTGTGTATGCATGTGTCGTAGATAAATGTTGTAATAATTTATTTATGATGATTGCTTGTGTAGTATGATTGAATTAATTAAATGATGATATGATGATATGTATGTATGTATTCGTGGAATTAATTGAGAATTTATATGCATGAATGAAATAGTGGAATTACTTGAATATTTTAACATGACTATGATTGATGAATATTCATGAAATCTTTGTGATATAGGAAGATAAGAATGTATTGATGAATTCTATGTATTCCAATAACTTTTTGATAATGTGTGATATTAATTTCATGAATTTTATTGCTAGTTCCTCGTTAATATATTGTCTTCTTGATTCTTGAAAACTTGTGTTTTAATTGGCAATGACTTTAGCATTTATAATTCTCGCTTCATGTTTGATTGCTAATGTAATGATGATTTAAAGTTCTAGTTTGTTAATGCTTGAATTGTTATGAGCAAAATATGATGATTATATAATTTCACATGTTTTGATGTTGATTCATGATTATTATTATGCCTCTATGTTAATTATAACTATGTATGCTTAAGGTCACGACTCTTGTATTTTAATCAACCATAATTAGAGATTTTGTGAATTGTGTGATTCTAACATGATTCAATTATATTTGTTGATTGATGATGGATGATGTTTTGCTCTAGTTGCTCAAATACGAGACTTGTTGTTTCCTTTGTATTTTAGCATGAGTAGATTAAATGCCAAGATAGTAATGGTTTGATTATTAGAACTAGTATAGGATAATGAAATTTATTTTATGCAACATAGATTCAATATTACTTAGATATTATAATTGAATTGATAGTTTAATGTTATTATTTGTAATAGAGTTTATGTGTATTATTATGCATGTCCTTATGTGTGATTTGTGTGACGTTCTATATGGCATGATAATTTTAGAACTAGAGTATTAATTGGTAATGAGGTCGATTGAATTTTAGGATATGTTTGACCTATATCTTGTTTGTAACATGCACTAGATTATCGTCATGAAACTTGATTCATTCTTTTTATCATTCACGAATTATACTATGTGACTATGTCATTTTCTCTAAGATAAATTTGATAGATATGAAGCACATGTTTTGATTATTCTATCCTACCATGTTAATTACCTTGCTAAGTTGATTGTTTTCTCGAATGATATGCTTACATAAATATGAATTGTTGACCTAATTGAAAATTTGCTACCATGGTAAATGCATCGTTTCCTTCTTGTAATGTGATCCTTAATTCTTGGAAAATATATGCTATGTTTATGTCAATATAAATTGTTGAGTTCTTAGGATTTATTGTTGTGGAATATCGATCTCTCTTGTTTTAATTTGATTCTTAACTTTTAAAGTTTTGAGACAATGTATGCTAATTAATGTTTATGTGAGATGTTGAGATATGCTTTTGTATAATCATGCGTAAATGCTTTATATGTCTATTCATTTGTGTTACTTCAATATTATGTTTATTTATTGATGTTAATAAATGCTTAAGTGTTATATTGCATGTTTCGTAGTTCACCCTTGTATGTGGCATGTGTGTGGACACTGTCGATACTAGTTTCCTTTTGGGAGGAATAAGTTTAGAACCGTAGAACCTACAGTTAGGCGTGAGAATCGGTAAGTTTTAGATGAAGTTGCGAATGAGTTGAGATAAGTTGGGGAGAAAGTTATATTCCTTGGATATGTTTGAGTATAGGAGAATGAGATAGATAGAGATGAATAAGTGGTATGAGGGAATAGCTAAAATTTCTAAGGATTCATATTTTGGGTTGAGTTGTCACCCGAGTTAAGTTGAGGACGAAGTGATTATTAATGGGAGATATGGATAAGTAAGTTAACTATCGAAAAGACGTGTTGAGAAGGAGTTAAGTGATTGTCTATCGGAAAATGATTGAGTATAGAAACGATGATGGGGAATAAAAGATTTAAAGTGGTGTTTAGTATATTGAAGATAGCTATGGCCTATGGCATAAGTGTGTGATTTAAGGATGGACTTAAGCTATATTTAGATATAAGAATCTCAATAAGAGAAGTGATGTTGGGCAACTAAGGAGTAGTGAAAGAGATGAGAGTGGATATGTGACGGCAATAATAGTCTAAGAAGGTAAATGTTTTTGGTTAAGAAAGCACAAAAGTTAGGCAAGGGATAATTTGGAGATGACGTAGTTGCGTTGGGGCATGATGTTTTAAAAAGGATGTATTCTCCGGAACAAGTTGGTTAGTCATTCCTTTTATAAATAGTATTGTTGAGATTATGATGAAGAATGAGTGTGAAGCGATGAATTGAGAGATTAGAGATTGTGTTGGAATTTGACATAAGCATGAGGACTAGTGTGAAAGGAAGAATTGTGTCATTAAGGAAGTAGTTTCATGATTATTAAGAGGATTTGGAGAACCTTCTTGGCAAATGGATATGGAATGATAAAATTTAGAACGCGGTTTGGATAAGAATTGGACATGAAATATACGGATTAAGGAGAATCGTGTGATCGAAGTTGAAAATAAGGATTTATGGAACATCGAGAAGTTGTGGATATCCTTTTGGAGATGAGGATTATTTAGAGTGTAGTATTATGAAGGGTACTTATAATGGTGGAAAGTTTATGTTAAGAGAACATGTTTGAAGTTTGGTAAAGATGGTTTATGCTACCATCATGGTTATCGGCTACTTATTGACAAATTAAGGAATTGATCAACCTTAATCTCTTGTTGATGGTAAACGAAAATTGTGTGGATTGGAATAAACTAGTTTTGTCAAATTTGAATAATGTGTGGAGTTTGGAATTTTGTGGAAAATTGGATGATGTGACCTTAATCGATTTGTTTTATTCGCGCAATTTTCGAGGGCGAAAATTCTTTTAGTGGGGGAGAGTTGTAACGACCCAATTTTATTAATTGTTTATTTATACGTGATTATTATATTTATTTATTTATGTGTGTTTATTAACTTGTGTTGAATTGTATTATTATTATTATTTAGTTAAGTTACTAGATATAATTATGCATGTTATTTAGTCATAGGAGTTAATTGGTTTGAATAGAGTTATTGGGCTTTGGTATTGGGCCTAGGTTAAGTTAGTAAGGGTGTTTTGGTAATTGATGAGTGGTAACCTAGTTATAAAAGGGGAAAGTTAGAGAGAGAAACTCATTGGTCACAAATTTTGGTGGAGGAAGAAAGAGAAATGAGAGAAAGGGAGGTAGAGAGAAAGTGTAGAAGAACCAAGCTTGAAGATGTAGAAGGGAGTCAAAGTGTAGAGCTTAGAGATTTAAAGCTTCAATCTCAGGTATGAGGTTTAGATAATATAATTAGAGTGAGCATAGAGAGGGGAGAATGTCTATTTCTCCATTCCCAAACTCTCTACACTCTTTTCTTTTGGGTGGGTGTTTTCATTGAATAAAAATGATATCTTTGCATGATTTAATGATTATTGAGTTTATTGCAATATGAAATATGAATTTTGGGAGAATAAATGGGAATGTGTAGATGTTTGTAAGGAATTTATGTGTTGATATGAGTTTGTGAAATGTTATGCAAAAATCTATGGATTCTCATCTTTTGATGTTTGATCATGTTTTGGTCTGTACTTCTATGTTGTATTTGGTTATAAACACTTAAAGTTGGAACCTTTAATCTTTGAAAGTAAGAAAAATGATGTTTTTATGAGTTGTGGCATGAAAATCACGAACAGGGGTGAATTCTGGGCAATTTCGCGCACGCGAGAACCCTGTCTCGCGCACGCGAAATTGGCAGAGAACACATCTCTTTTCAGTCGTGTTCTTCGCGCACGCGACTTGAGTTTTCGCGCACGCGAGACACTGTAGCGCACGCGAGTCATGATTTCGCCTGCGCGAAAGTCAATACTTCCAACCCACATGTTTTGACTTTTCTCTCCTTTTTGACCTTGGCTTGTAACATGTCTTAATTATGGTCTTTTGATTATAGAATGGCATGATAGCTTATATACGAATGACTTATTGAAGATAACATGATTGAGTGCTTAAGCTAGTATTGAATCATGAATGAGTAATTGTGATAATGTTTTTATTGAATATGTATGCTTGATTACTTTTGAGATTTATTGAATATGATTTAATCAATGGGATGATATATCTTCAATTAAGTTATTGAGATATGTTTGTGTGTGATATCCTTATAGGATGAGATGATTAAATTATATGATTGGTAATCTAGCATACATGCATCATTTGGTATGATGAGCAGATACTTTAGAGGGGATCCTAAAGTATGGCAGATATCTTAGTAGCTGCGGGACTAAGATATATTTGGAATAAGTTTTCCAATAACTATGAGGTACCACATGCACTTAGTAATATTACTAGGACGCATTGCATGAATGTAGTAATATTACTAGGACGCAAATGAAAGAAAGGGTCACCACAAAATAAAAGTATATATATATATATAACCAGTGCGAAAGATGTACACATAACAAGTTTCCACATACACAAGAGAAAGCTCTTTAACCACCCAAGCAATTCCCACCAACGGGTTCATATAAGCAATGCACACATAGCCTATAATGCAACCTCTACAATGCGTGGTACTAACCCTAGCTACCACAATGCATGAGTTCCGGAATCGTAGGTCCAACCCACTAAAACCACAAGGGCAGGTGATGCCACACAGACGCTATCACCAGGTGAAAATAGCCACACAGATGCTACCAGCCACACAGATGCTGTCAGCCACACAGATGCTGTCACCAGGCGAAAATAGCCACACAGATGCTACCAGCCACACAGATGCTGTCGCCAACTATGAAATGCAGGAGCATACTTTCTAATCAAGCATATATAGGGCAGTCACACAGACACAGCCCCGGCGGAGTCACACAGACACATCCACCCGTGTAGTCCCAGCTGACTTACACGTTCCATACATGCTCATGCAACAATTACATATCACACAGATATATGTAAACCAAACACAACGACATACATACATTTCCAATCATATGTATTCCAACAACCTGTTCATACATATATTCGCATAATCATATGTAAACAACACAAGTATTTTAAACACGTTCTCATCACGAGAATACATCAACCAGACATGCCAAACACACAGCAATTGCATACACAGCAAAACAAAGCATGTCATAACCAGTTGAAAAGACGGAAATAAAGTGGAGCCCTTACCTCGGCAAGCATCCGTTACTAAACTCGACCAAACAACACAACGCGCTTCCTAAAACAAGCAGCGCAACAATCAATACATTGTTCTCTAACCAATAGTACTGAAACTACACCAAAGCCCCAAAAACCTAAAGGTTCCTAAGGAAAAAACCCTCTTTCGGATATCATACCAAAAACCACCATATTGATCAACACCCATGAGTTATTTATACTATTTTTAGGACCCAAAACAATTGTCAAAAGTCTTAAATAATTTGAAATGCAAAATGGCCGTTTTCTTGCGTTATAAGCTACGTACTTTCCGAGTACCCGAAAAACTCGTTTCCAATCCCCACCACTTCCATAAATTAATAAAAAGGGATTAGAAAGTTAAAAACCAAGTTTAGAAATCAGAATCCAAAATTTTAGGTCCCAGAGCTCGCCCTGGCGAGTTGGTGGCGAGTGAAGGCAGTGAGGACTGGTCTAGCTCGCTCTGGAGCTCGCCCTGGCGTGTTGTCATGACCTGTGACACTCGCCCCAACGAGTAACCACTCGCTCAGCGAGTTGCACCTGTCATGACAGCAAAAGACAGCAACTCACACCTCCTTTTTCCAACCAAGCCTAGTTTGATTCTATTAGTTCCCAACACTTTTTCAAGGCACAAAAGCAAACCATTTTCATAAGCAAGCAATACATCTCCGAAAGCATGTTGGTTGCTTCGAGTGCAAGTTATTTGATTTTCATTTCCAAAATCAAAACCAAATCCAAGCACAAGTTTTATTACGGGCCTCAACCGACCGGTAATCATTTTCAAACATGTTTTCTAGGCGAAAAACAACACCACATGTCACAAGAGTTTTAAACCACTTGGACCCCAAAATACCACACAAAACACTTAGTAAATATTTTCGTAAACTCCAAAATATTTTTCATCGGATTTTCTAAAACAAAACCATACAACGCATTTCCCTTTTGCCCAAAGGTTCAAAGACAACTTTTCTTTTCAAAACCTTACAACTTAACCACATGTTATTGATCAATACATAAACCAACCAAAACCCTAACTTTTCTCATGAGATTTCTCACCAACTCATGGAAAACAAAAACAACAAAGCCTAGCATGCTTACTACACCCTCATGAACAACTTTCATGGAACAAAAACCATTCACAACCAATTCTTATGAAATTTCTCCCAAGAACATAATCATAAAAATCCTAACTCCCTAAGAATCTTAGCCAAACAAGGATAGGGAATAGGTTTAGTTACCTTAGGAAGAAGAATCTCACAACTCCAAGCTTAAGATCAAGTGCTTTGGTGAAGGAATGGAATTTTTCTCAAGATGGAAGGTGGAAAAGAAAGCCACGGCCAAGAGAGAAAAGAGTGAGGAAGTTTTGTGATTTTTCTTAAGTCCACAAGCAACAAACCTCCTTACTATTAAAAGGGTCTTGGTCACCTATCCACCCTTGGATCAAAGTCAAAAGTCCAAGCTTAAAACCCTAGCCATTGGATCAATGTGCTTTATGGATAATCACAAGATTTAATCAAATCTTTCATGACGAGTCCCGCATTCTGTAACACCCCGTTTTCATAACGCAAAAAGGGCATTATTTTTTTTTTTTTTTTTCTTTTTTACAAACATTCAGAGTGCGCAAAACATTTTTAATTGAGCCGACATTAAATATTACAAACGAACCATATATATATATATCACACCATATATATATTGTATTCGAAAATGCTAAGTGTAAACCTGAATGATTACAATCCATAAGTCTATGTGCTTACAAGCACTAACTAACCAAAGGAAGTTAGAAAGTCCTATGCTAAACAAAAAGCACAGTGCAAAAACACACCGGCGCATAGTCTAACTAAAACTACCACTCCAGCTCCAACACGAGCTCACTATGGCCTAGAGCTGCCAACACCATCCTCTCGACCTACATCGTCATCTGGGGTGGGATGAGCCCGCAAATGAAAGAAAGGGTCACCACAAAAATAAAAGTATATATATATAACCGGTGCGAGAGATTGTACACATAACAAATATTTCCACAAAGCACAAGAGAAAGCTCTTAAAACATTCAACAATTCCCGCCAACGGGCTTATATATATAGTGCACAACAAGCCTAATGCAGACTTCTACAATGGGTGTGGTACTACCAGAGCTACCACGTGCAAATGAATTCCGGAATTACTAATCATAACCAATAAAACCACAAAGGGTTAAGGTGGATCCACTCACGCAATCACACCCCGTGGTCCACTCACGCAACCACTTATTGTACTCAAAAAGATCCCGTAGGATTTTGGGTGGGTCCACTCACGCAACCAACACCCCGTAGTCCACTCACGCAACTACGCACAATGAATGCATGAGCATACGATTCCCTACATATGCTAATGCCACACATACATACCTCTCAAGCATATGTAACTAAATCATAGCAATTCATACATATATTTTCAAAGTCTTATGTAAATTGCACAAGTAATGTAAACACGTTCCCATCAACGGGCATACATAACACAAACATGTCAAACCGTTTTAAAAGACAGAATTAAAGTGGAGCCCTTATGTAACGACCCAATTTTATTAATTGTTTATTTATACGTGATTATTATATTTATTTATTTATGTGTGTTTATTAACTTGTGTTGAATTGTATTATTATTATTATTTAGTTAAGTTACTAGATATAATTATGCATGTTATTTAGTCATAGGAGTTAATTGGTTTGAATAGAGTTATTGGGCTTTGGTATTGGGCCTAGGTTAAGTTAGTAAGGGTGTTTTGGTAATTGATGAGTGGTAACCTAGTTATAAAAGGGGAAAGTTAGAGAGAGAAACTCATTGGTCACAAATTTTGGTGGAGGAAGAAAGAGAAATGAGAGAAAGGGAGGTAGAGAGAAAGTGTAGAAGAACCAAGCTTGAAGATGTAGAAGGGAGTCAAAGTGTAGAGCTTAGAGATTTAAAGCTTCAATCTCAGGTATGAGGTTTAGATAATATAATTAGAGTGAGCATAGAGAGGGGAGAATGTCTATTTCTCCATTCCCAAACTCTCTACACTCTTTTCTTTTGGGTGGGTGTTTTCATTGAATAAAAATGATATCTTTGCATGATTTAATGATTATTGAGTTTATTGCAATATGAAATATGAATTTTGGGAGAATAAATGGGAATGTGTAGATGTTTGTAAGGAATTTATGTGTTGATATGAGTTTGTGAAATGTTATGCAAAAATCTATGGATTCTCATCTTTTGATGTTTGATCATGTTTTGGTCTGTACTTCTATGTTGTATTTGGTTATAAACACTTAAAGTTGGAACCTTTAATCTTTGAAAGTAAGAAAAATGATGTTTTTATGAGTTGTGGCATGAAAATCACGAACAGGGGTGAATTCTGGGCAATTTCGCGCACGCGAGAACCCTGTCTCGCGCACGCGAAATTGGCAGAGAACACATCTCTTTTCAGTCGTGTTCTTCGCGCACGCGACTTGAGTTTTCGCGCACGCGAGACACTGTAGCGCACGCGAGTCATGATTTCGCCTGCGCGAAAGTCAATACTTCCAACCCACATGTTTTGACTTTTCTCTCCTTTTTGACCTTGGCTTGTAACATGTCTTAATTATGGTCTTTTGATTATAGAATGGCATGATAGCTTATATACGAATGACTTATTGAAGATAACATGATTGAGTGCTTAAGCTAGTATTGAATCATGAATGAGTAATTGTGATAATGTTTTTATTGAATATGTATGCTTGATTACTTTTGAGATTTATTGAATATGATTTAATCAATGGGATGATATATCTTCAATTAAGTTATTGAGATATGTTTGTGTGTGATATCCTTATAGGATGAGATGATTAAATTATATGATTGGTAATCTAGCATACATGCATCATTTGGTATGATGAGCAGATACTTTAGAGGGGATCCTAAAGTATGGCAGATATCTTAGTAGCTGCGGGACTAAGATATATTTGGAATAAGTTTTCCAATAACTATGAGGTACCACATGCACTTAGTAATATTACTAGGACGCATTGCATGAATGTGGCATTAGATTGCATTAGGAGATGAAGGTGAATAATTATATGGTAATTGTCATTATTGTGCATCCTTGATCTTTTGTGATTAAATGTGATACTTGGCATTGACTGTTAATCTTTAACAATCGATTATGTGTATTATGAGATGTGTAATAATGATTGATAATTGACGATGATGTATATGTATTTGTCAATTGATTTGAGAATGTAATATTGTTATAATGCAATGTATTTTATGATTATAAAATATGAATGATATGAGATTGATATTTGTTTATGGACTGAGTTGTTAGACATGAGCATGTCATGTCCTAAGTATTAAGTGTCCTTGTACTTAGATTCTTTTTACGGTTATATTATCTAACCCTCTGTTTTGTGTATGTGCTGGATTTGGGATCCAGGTTCTCAGGTTATGTTTGTGACCGAGTCGACGGTGAAGCTCCGCTCTGATCATGACACGGGGTTGGGATCATTTCCATATTGTGTATTCAGAGTCTTGTTTCTTATTTCTAATGTATATAAAGTTGTATTTTCCTAGAAATTTATCTTGTACAATAATTGTTTTACTAATTAAGTTATTAGTAAGCTTTTATGTGTACGATGTAATACTCGAACCAAACCTTTTATAAATTAAATTTTATTTCCGTTGCATATTCTCGAGTAATATTTTATAAATGCATATTTTATATAATTATGGGTTTGGGTGTTACACCTTACCTCGGCAAGCTTCCGTCAATAACACACGCTCAAACAACACAACGCGCTTCCTAAAAACAAGCAGCGTAACAATCAATACATTGTTCTCTAACCAATTGTATTGAAACTACACCAAAACCCCAAAACCTAAAGGTTTCTAAGGAAAATCCACTCTTTCGGATATCATACCAAAATCTATCGTATTGATCCACCACCATGAGTTATTTGTACTATTTTTAGGACCCAAAACAATTGTCAAAAGTCTTAAATAAATTTGAAATGCAAAATGGCCGTTTTCTTGCGTTATAAGCTACGCACTTTCCGGGTACCCAAAAACCCCGTTTCCAATCCCAATCACTTCCATAAATTAATAGAAAGGGATTAGAAAGTTAAAAACCAAGTTAGGACATCAGAATACAAAATTTTGGGTCCCAGGGGTCGCTAGAGGTCGCTGGGCGACCACCTGGCGATGGCAAGTCAGAACTTCCACGCCCAGGGCGAAGGCTGGCGACCAACTGGTCGCTAAGCTACCATCTGGTCGCTGGGCGACCACACCAGGACAGAACTGGTTTTCTTCATGACAGCAACAGCAAAACTTGGTTTACTCAATTTTCACCCAAAACAACTTTTCACGCAACACACCACATACGTATAGTATTGGTTCCCAACAACCGTTTTCACAACAAAGCATTACATTTCCGAAATTATGTTGGTTGCTTCGAGTGCAAGTCATTTGGTTTTCATTTCCAAAATCAAAACCAAATCCAAGCACAAGTTTTATTACGGGTCTCAACCGTCCGGTAATCATTTTCAAACATGTTTTCAAAATGAAAAGCAACACCACATGTCACAAGAGTTTTTAAACCTCTTGGACCTCAAAAACACTACTCAAAACACTTAGGAAAATATCTTCATAAACCCCAAAATATTTTTCATCGGATTTTCTAAAACAAAACCATACAACGCATTTCCCTTTTGCCCAAAGGTTCAAAGACAACTTTTCTTTTCAAAACCTTACAACATAACCACATGTTATTGATCAATACATAAACCAACCAAAACCCTAACTTTTCTCATGAGATTTTTCACCAACCCATGGAAAACAAAAACAACAAAGCCTAGCATGCTCCCTAAGCTCTCATGAACAACATTCATGAAACAAAAACCATGTAAAGTAACATTTCCTAACAAACCCTCAAGAGAACATAAACCCAAAAACTCTTAAACTCTATAAGTCTACCAACCTAAGTGATGAGAAGAGAGGGTTACCTTAAGAAAGTGATTCTCTATAACTTTCCTCAAAGCTCCAAAGCTTGAAATGGAGTGAAATGGTGAGGAAATGAAAATTTGTGAAGGTTGGAAATGAAAGTAATGGAGTCTACGTGAAAGAGAGAAAGAAAGGAGTGAAATATGTGATGTTTTCTAAGTGACCAAGTGACCAAACCTCCTTACTATGCCATAACTCTTGCTCACTCATGGCCATTGGATCAAAACAAAATGCCAAGACAAAACCCTAGCCATTGGATCAAACCAAGCCAAATCCACTTGAGATAAAACTCAATACTTCATAGAAACACTCACACGTTCAGCTCTCGCACGCCGCGACGAACGAAACTCACCAAAACAGAAAACCTACGGAAAGAACGTCTAACGTTTCACATTTCCAAAACTTATCGCCGAATCTTTTTCCGCGACTGTAATTTTCTTCCATACCTCAGAAAATTAATCTCAGAATATATCCTAACTCGCGCAGATATATAAAACTTCCATCCGAAATCTCACTCAAAACAGACGCAATAAGATTTTACAACGACGGTTAAAATCCTACTCGTTTTTCCAAAAACAAGGATAATCCACAACTTATTATTCTGAAACCACAAGTAACTTCTTATTCAAGCAACAGGATCACAAGACAAAAGTCTGCACAATTACAGTGCACGAGCACTAAACAGACTCGATTACAGCAAAAGCTAAAAATTACACGATGTTTCATCACACGAACACATCGAAACCCTAATATTCCTTAAACCAACTATACAATGAAATCTTGGGTCTTACAATACTACCCCCCTAAAAGAAGTTTCGTCCTCGAAACTTAGACATCGTCAAACAAACCGGGGTATAATTCCTTCATCTTACTCTCGAGCTCCCAGGTGGTATCTCCCGTAGCTTCATTCCATATTACCTTCACTAAAGGTATCTCTTTCGTTCTCAAACGCTTCATCTTCCTATCCGCAATCTTGATCGGCGGAACCTCAAATGACAAATTATCCCTCAGCTGGATGTCATCTGGTGTGATCACATGTGATGGATCCGGTGTATACTTCCGCAATTGCGACACATGGAACACATCATGAATCAAAGATAGTACCGGTGGCAACGCGATCCGATATGCTACCTTCCCAACCCGTTCCAAAATCTGATAAGGCCCTATAAACTTCGGAGTCAACTTCTTTGCTTTCAAAGCCCTTCCAACACCAGTTGTTGGGGTAACACGGAGAAATACATGGTCTCCCTCCTCAAACTCTAAAGGCCTCCGACGCCTATCCGCATAACTCCTTTGTCGATCTTGAGCAACCTTCATCATTGCCCTTATCTTTCGGACCTTGTCCGTCGTCTGTTGTACCATTTCCGGTCCTACTATCAAACTTTCCCCATCTTGGTACCAACACAAAGGAGTCTGACATCTCCTCCCATACAAAGCCTCATATGGTGCCATTCCGATAGTCGAATGGTAACTATTGTTGTACGTGAACTCTATCAACGGCAACACGTCGTCCCAACTCCCACGATCATCCAGCACACATGCTCTCAATAAATCCTCTAGTGACTGATTTGTTCTCTCAGTTTGCCCATCGGTCTGGGGATGATAGGCAGAACTCAACCTCAGTTTCGTCCCCAACGCCTCATGCAAAGTCTTCCAAAAATGTGAAGTGAACTTTGGATCTCTATCCGACACTATACTTGACGGAATCCCATGTAACCTCACAATCTCAGCAATATACACATCGGTCAACTTTGCCGCCGTATCCGTAATCCTTACCGGTAGAAAATGAGCGGACTTCGTCAAACGATCCACTATCACCCAAATGGAATCATGCTTCCTCCTGGTCTTGGGTAAACCAGTGATGAAATCCATAGTAATGCTATCCCACTTCCACTCGGGGATATCTAAAGACTGCAGCATCCCTGCTGGTCTTTGATGTTCAATCTTCGCCTTCTGACAAGTCAAACACGACGCCACAAACTCGGCCACATCCCTCTTCATACCCGGCCACCAGAAATCTTGCCTCAGGTCCTGATACATTTTCGTTGCCCCGGGATGCATACTAAGCTTACTCTTGTGTGCCTCCCCTAGAATGGTGTTTCTCAAGTTCATAGCATCGGGTACACACACCCTACCTTGACACCTCAAGATGTTGTCTGATCCCACCTTGAAATCTCGGTTGGTTCCTCGAACAATCAAAGCTCTTTTCTCCATGAGAAACTTGTCCTCTTGACAATTAGCAATATCCTCCAACAAACCGTTTGAGATGGTAATCATACCCAGTCTCATATTCCCTAAAGCAAACTCTACCTCTAGGTGCAAGTCACAAAACTCTCTCAACAACTCCTGTTGACTAGCCATTTGTGCCGAACAAACCGACACACTCTTCCTACTCAAAGCATCGGCTACCACATTAGCCTTTCCCGGATGGTATTCCAACGTAAAGTCGAAGTCTTTCAAAGTTTCCATCCACCTCCGTTGCCTCATATTAAGCTCTTTCTGATCGAACAGATACTTAAGACTTTTATGGTCACTAAACACGACAAAAGTGCAACCATAAAGATGATGTCTCCAAATCTTCAATGCGAAAACAACAGCCGCAAGCTCTAGATCGTGCGTAGGATAATTCTTTTCATGCACTTTCAGTTGCCTTGACGCATAAGCCACTGCCCTCTTGTGTTGCATCAACACACAACCCAACCCTTGATGAGAAGCATCACAATAAACCTCATACGGTTCCTCCGACTGTGGCAACATCAAGACTGGTGAAGTCGTCAAACGCTCCTTCAACAACTGAAAACTCAACTCACACTTCTCTGTCCACGCAAACGGTTGATCTTTCCGCGTAAGCTGTGTCATCGGTGCCACAATCTTAGCAAAACCTTCAATGAACCTTCGGTAATAACCGGCCAAACCCACAAAACTCCTCACATCAGTCACGGTTTGAGGCTGTTTCCATGAAAGTACCGTATCAATCTTGGCTGGATCCACGGCTATTCCCTCTTTTGATATAACATGGCCAAGGAAATTCACCTCTTCCAACCAAAAATCACACTTCGACGGATTCGCATACAACTTTCTTTCCCGCAACACTTGCAAAACCATACGAAGATGCTCTTCATGCTCCTCTTCGCTCTTCGAATACACGAGAATATCATCAATGAACACAACCACGAACTTGTCCAAAAACGAATGGAATATCCGATTCATGTAGGCCATGAAGATCGCAGGTGCATTCGTCACTCCAAACGGCATCACCAAGTACTCATAATGCCCATACCGCGTCCTAAACGCCGTTTTCTGAATATCCTCATCTCGTACTCTTATCTGGTGATAACCAGATTTCAAGTCAATCTTTGAAAACACTGAGGCTCCCCTCAACTGATCCATCAAATCATCAATCCGTGGCAATGGATATCGGTTCTTGATAGTCACCTTATTAAGCTTCCGATAATCCACACATAGACGAGATTTCCCATCCTTCTTCTTAACCAATAAGACCGGTGCTCCCAAGGCGACACACTAGGCCTTATGAAACCCTTCTCTAACAAGTCCTCGATCTGACCTTTCAACTCTACCAACTCGGCCGGAGCCATCCGATAAGCTGATTCCGAAATCGGACCCGTACCCGGTTGTAAATCAATAAAGAATTCCACCTCTCTACACGGAGGAAAAGCTGGAATCTCCGACGGAAACACGTCTTGGAAATTTTGAACTAATCGAATTTCCTCAATTCGGATCTCCGACGTCACTCCTAAGCTAGCAAGTGACACTATCTCCGGCTCTCCATTACACATAATCATTGTAAGCTGATTGGCCGACAGGTATCTCCGCACACCTGGCTCGGGAAAGAAAACCAATTTCCGAGCACAATCTAGTATAACATAATGATAAGATAGCCAATCCATCCCGAGAATGATCTCGAGAGATGTAAGCGGTAAACACACCAAGTTGACCAGAAACTCCCTATTCTGAATTACTACTAAACAATGCAAACATGCAGTATTCACTACCAAATCCTTAGCAGGAGTCAAAACATTCAAATCAAATGGAAGAACAGAAACATTCAAACTCAACCGATTTGCACAAGCCAAAGAAATGAATGAGTGGGTTGCCCCCGTGTCAATCAAAGCAGTTAAAGAATTACCTGCAATGTGACAGCTCTCGTGAATGGCATTGCTAGCCTGCCCACTCACTTCTGTGCCCATACAGTAAGCACGTGCCTTTGCCGCAGGTCTGGTACCTTGTGAGCCTTGTGCCACATTAGCCGACGGCCCGGCCTTCGGGGCTTTGCAATCTCTAGCAAAGTGTCCCGGCTTCTTGCAATTAAAACAAACATGCCCCTGATTCCGGCATTCATTCGCATAGTGGCCCACTTCACCACACTTAAAACAGCCCTGCTTCCCGGTATTCTGACTGTCCTGATTCACCGATCGACCCTGTCCCTTGTTATACTGTGGACGGTCATATGGCTTACTGCCTTGTTTTCCACGGTTCTGACTTTGATTCGGACCACCAGAACGACTTGGTCCCCCAGCACTAAAACCACCCTGACGGTTCACCCTTTTGTTTCTCATATCTTCAACCTCTTGGCACTTTTCAACCAAGACTTGAAATTGCCGAATACCCAATGGCACAACCGCATCCTGCAGTTCGTACCTCAGCCCATCTTGGAAGCGACGACACATATAGACCTCATCTATCCCATCCCTAAAGAAGCGGAAGAAACGGGATAATGATTCAAACTTCTTGGAATATGCCTCCACATTCATACTCCCCTGTCGTAGTCTCAGAAACTCCTCACCATACCTTTCCCTTGCAGTCTCAGGGAAATACTTATCCAGGAACCTCCTCTTGAAGTTCTCCCAGTTAATCTCCTCATATGCATTTTCCATAATCAGACGGGTGTTCCTCCACCAAAATTCGGAACCCCCAAGCAGCTGATAGGTAGCTAGAACTACCTTCTCCCCCTCCGGACAATGAATTGCCCCAAATATCCTCTCCATAGCATGGAGCCATAGATCCGCTGTTTCTGGACCTCCCTCCCCATTAAACTTTGGAGGGCCCTGCTGATTAAAACTTGCGAGAACCCTAGACCCAGCGGCCAGGATCTCCCTGTCGCGCTTTTCAAGGTCTCTCTGCGCCATAGCATGAGTTTGCGCAGTTACCGCTGCTGCCATTGTATTCATGGCATAAGCCATCTGATGGATGTCCACATCATCATCATCTCTAGCAGGTGCCCTTCTTGGAGGCATCGTTTCCTGCACATACCAATTCTCTTCGATTAGACCCTTATCCAAACATTTCTGAATTCCAACAGAAAACCTCACTCAACGGATTACTAACCCATAACCCGACACAGAACAAACACTAGAACTAACCCAACACTAGTTACGTTCTAACCGACTCTGAACTAACGACTCAAGTATACACTTTCCCTTTGAAGATTTAAAGCCGGGCTCTGATACCACAAATGTAACACCCCGTTTTCATAACGCAAAAAGGGCATTATTTTTTTTTTTTTTTCTTTTTTACAAACATTCAGAGTGCGCAAAACATTTTTAATTGAGCCGACATTAAATATTACAAACGAACCATATATATATATCACACCATATATATATTGTATTCGAAAATGCTAAGTGTAAACCTGAATGATTACAATCCATAAGTCTATGTGCTTACAAGCACTAACTAACCAAAGGAAGTTAGAAAGTCATATGCTAAACAAAAAGCACAGTGCACAAACACACCGGCGCATAGTCTAACTAAAACTACCACTCCAGCTCCAACACGAGCTCACTATGGCCTAGAGCTGCCAACACCATCCTCTCGACCTACATCGTCATCTGGGGTGGGATGAGCCCGCAAATGAAAGAAAGGGTCACCACAAAAATAAAAGTATATATATATAACCGGTGCGAGAGATTGTACACATAACAAATATTTCCACAAAGCACAAGAGAAAGCTCTTAAAACATTCAACAATTCCCGCCAACGGGCTTATATATATAGTGCACAACAAGCCTAATGCAGACTTCTACAATGGGTGTGGTACTACCAGAGCTACCACGTGCAAATGAATTCCGGAATTACTAATCATAACCAATAAAACCACAAAGGGTTAAGGTGGATCCACTCACGCAATCACACCCCGTGGTCCACTCACGCAACCACTTATTGTACTCAAAAAGATCCCGTAGGATTTTGGGTGGGTCCACTCACGCAACCAACACCCCGTAGTCCACTCACGCAACTACGCACAATGAATGCATGAGCATACGATTCCCTACATATGCTAATGCCACACATACATACCTCTCAAGCATATGTAACTAAATCATAGCAATTCATACATATATTTTCAAAGTCTTATGTAAATTGCACAAGTAATGTAAACACGTTCCCATCAACGGGCATACATAACACAAACATGTCAAACCGTTTTAAAAGACAGAATTAAAGTGGAGCCCTTACCTCGGCAAGCTTCCGTCAATAACACACGCTCAAACAACACAACGCGCTTCCTAAAAACAAGCAGCGTAACAATCAATACATTGTTCTCTAACCAATTGTATTGAAACTACACCAAAACCCCAAAACCTAAAGGTTTCTAAGGAAAATCCACTCTTTCGGATATCATACCAAAATCTATCGTATTGATCCACCACCATGAGTTATTTGTACTATTTTTAGGACCCAAAACAATTGTCAAAAGTCTTAAATAAATTTGAAATGCAAAATGGCCGTTTTCTTGCGTTATAAGCTACGCACTTTCCGGGTACCCAAAAACCCCGTTTCCAATCCCAATCACTTCCATAAATTAATAGAAAGGGATTAGAAAGTTAAAAACCAAGTTAGGACATCAGAATACAAAATTTTGGGTCCCAGGGGTCGCTAGAGGTCGCTGGGCGACCACCTGGCGATGGCAAGTCAGAACTTCCACGCCCAGGGCGAAGGCTGGCGACCAACTGGTCGCTAAGCTACCATCTGGTCGCTGGGCGACCACACCAGGACTGAACTGGTTTTCTTCATGACAGCAACAACAAAACTTGGTTTACTCAATTTTCACCCAAAACAACTTTTCACGCAACACACCACATACGTATAGTATTGGTTCCCAACAACCGTTTTCACAACAAAGCATTACATTTCCGAAATTATGTTGGTTGCTTCGAGTGCAAGTCATTTGGTTTTCATTTCCAAAATCAAAACCAAATCCAAGCACAAGTTTTATTACGGGTCTCAACCGTCCGGTAATCATTTTCAAACATGTTTTCAAAATGAAAAGCAACACCACATGTCACAAGAGTTTTGAAACCTCTTGGACCTCAAAAACACTACTCAAAACACTTAGGAAAATATCTTCATAAACCCCAAAATATTTTTCATCAGATTTTCTAAAACAAAACCATACAACGCATTTCCCTTTTGCCCAAAGGTTCAAAGACAACTTTTCTTTTCAAAACCTTACAACATAACCACATGTTATTGATCAATACATAAACCAACCAAAACCCTAACTTTTCTCATGAGATTTTTCACCAACCCATGGAAAACAAAAACAACAAAGCCTAGCATGCTCCCTAAGCTCTCATGAACAACATTCATGAAACAAAAACCATGTAAAGTAACATTTCCTAACAAACCCTCAAGAGAACATAAACCCAAAAACTCTTAAACTCTATAAGTCTACCAACCTAAGTGATGAGAAGAGAGGGTTACCTTAAGAAAGTGATTCTCTATAACTTTCCTCAAAGCTCCAAAGCTTGAAATGGAGTGAAATGGTGAGGAAATGAAAATTTGTGAAGGTTGGAAATGAAAGTAATGGAGTCTACGTGAAAGAGAGAAAGAAAGGAGTGAAATATGTGATGTTTTCTAAGTGACCAAGTGACCAAACCTCCTTACTATGCCATAACTCTTGCTCACTCATGGCCATTGGATCAAAACAAAATGCCAAGACAAAACCCTAGCCATTGGATCAAACCAAACCAAATCCACTTGAGATAAAACTCAATACTTCATAGAAACACTCACACGTTCAGCTCTCGCACGCCGCGACGAACGAAACTCACCAAAACAGAAAACCTACGGAAAGAACGTCTAACGTTTCACATTTCCAAAACTTATCGCCGAATCTTTTTCCGCGACTGTAATTTTCTTCCATACCTCAGAAAATTAATCTCAGAATATATCCTAACTCGCGCAGATATATAAAACTTCCATCCGAAATCTCACTCAAAACAGACGCAATAAGATTTTACAACGACGGTTAAAATCCTACTCGTTTTTCCAAAAACAAGGATAATCCACAACTTATTATTCTGAAACCACAAGTAACTTCTTATTCAAGCAACAGGATCACAAGACAAAAGTCTGCACAATTACAGTGCACGAGCACTAAACAGACTCGATTACAGCAAAAGCTAAAAATTACACGATGTTTCATCACACGAACACATCGAAACCCTAATATTCCTTAAACCAACTATACAATGAAATCTTGGGTCTTACACATTCAGCTCTCGCGCGACGCGACGAACGTAAATCGCAAAAACAGAAAACCTACGGAAAGAACGTTTAACGTTAAACATTTCCAAAACTTATCGCCAAATCTTTTTCCGCGACTGTAATTTTCTTCCATACCTTAGAAAATTAATCTCAGGACATATCCTAACTCACGCAGATATATGAAACTTCCATCCGAAACCTCACTTAAAACAGACGCAGTAAAATTTTACAACAACGGGTAAAATCCTACTCGTTTTTCCAAAAACAAGAATAATCCAAAACTCGATATTCTGAATCCACATCAACCTTCTTATTCACAAAAGAGGATTACAAGACAAAAGTCTGTGCCTTTACAGCGCACGAGCACAAAACAGGCTCAATTACAGCAAAAACTCCATTAATGCGACGATACTCACAAAACCGCTTCACCAAAAACCCTAAAACTCGTAGCCATCACTAGAGTTCCTTAGAAAAACTGTACAGTGAAATCTTGGGTCTTACATTACTACCCTCCAAAAAGAAGTTTCGTCCTCGAAACTAAAGGTAAGAGTAACAACTCAACTAATTATTACCATCACCAACACAACAAAATCCCTCAGGATCAGGTGCAGCCACACAGATGCCAACACCGGGTGAAGTCACACAGATACTCTCACCAACACACAGGCACAACCGTGCACCAACCGCAACCCTTAACAAGATCGCAATGGTTTCAAACTCTAGTCACAAGCTAGACATCCCACAATGAGTCCACCACTTAAAATTTACTTTACCACGAAGGTTCAAACACTCTAGTTCCCCAAGGATCCTAGGTCAACATGACAAATTCACGAGGTCACCTTTTTCCGCCTCCGCGGCATAGCCCACTCCATTAGTTTCACACGAAGTTGTGAGTGGCTACCCTCCAAAAAGAAACATCAAAAACTCTTTACGCACCACCAAAGTTAGCAAAACTAGTCAATTCCAATCAACACGACTTCCGTCTACCATCAACAATAAATTAAGGACGGCCAGTCCCTCAATTTGTCAATAGATAGTCGGCGATCATGATGGTGGCTTAGACCATCTTTACCCAACTTAAGTGATACTTCGTTCCACTTGTGCTCAAGGTCCTCCGAGGCACAATGGTCCAACACTCCCAAACGACACTTAGATAAATCTCGCGTACTTTAAACAAAACGCTTATCCCCGTCGACTACCATCGTCGACGCACACCCTCTTCACATCGTATTTCCATTCTAATTCTGAACTCTCCCTTGAGTTCCTTTCCTCTTGCAATTAAATCCTCTTTTACTCAAAAGAGTTGGTCACTCTGACCATTCTTAATTGCTTCGACATCACCACTCTCGTCGAGGTACCTACCTTCGAAATAACTCTTAGGGTATTCCTCACATTACTATTGTCCAACCATCCTTGTTGACAACATCCGAATCCCTTACACTTACTCAATACCGATTTCCATCATACCACGTCTCTCTTCATTGTAACCACTACAATGAACCAAAGCTCTACTAACTCCCATCAACTTGTCATTAGACAAATTCTTATCCTTCTTATTTCTACATACACACACGCACCGTCATGACATCCATTCAGGAGGTGCTTTTGAATCCGTACTATACCCGCACAACCATGATTTTTTTCAACTAGGTGTGAGGCAATTCTTTCCGCAAATCCTCCATTAACATAAGCCACAGCATCATGGCTTTTCTCTTACTCATTCTCAGCGACTCTTTCCCAACGACTAACATTCCTTCGCGGCTAACTCATCGATCTACTAGATCCCACACGCTTACCTCAACCCTTAAGGTATCCATTATTCGCATACTCGTTATCTAACGACACTAGGTCCACTGACCCTCGACGCGTGACACATGTAATTCCAACTTACCACTAACAGCGCAACCTGCTATAACTACTACTAAGTCCTTTACATAGTAGAACATTCAAAACAAAAGTAGTGACAAAACAAACAATCACAGGCAAACAGCACACACCAAGATACGTAAGAGTGGGTTGCCCCAACAAAATCAATGCAGTAAGTGTTACCTGCAATCTGGCAATCCCGCTGTATGGCCTTACCCGTCTGACCGCTCACTCCAGTGCCCATACAGAAGGCACCTCCTCTAGCAGCGGGTCGAGCTCCTTGTGCCACATCCGCCGACGACCCGGCCTTTGGGGCTTTGCAATCCCTAGCAAAATGACCCGGTTTCCGACAATTGAAACAAACGGTTCCTTCCTTTGGTTTCGACACCCCACACTCATTAGCAAAATGACCCTCTTGTCCACAGTTGTAACAAGTTCGCTTCCATCCACCCTGACTCCCTTGAGTCCCTTGGTTCACAGAGCGAGTTGGTCCTTGATTATCCTGGGAACGGTTATAAGGCTTATTCCCCTGCCTCCTCTGATTCTGACTCAAACTCTGAGTCTGACCACTTGAATTACTAGGTCCTCCTGCACTAAATCCACCTTGGCGGTTCACCCGCTTGTTTCTCATATCCTCAACCTCTTGACACTTCTCTACCAAGACCTGAAATTGTCGAATGCCCAATGGCACCACTGCATCTTGCAGTTCATACCTCAGTCCATCCTGAAACCGACGGCACATATAATTCTCATCTATCCCATCCTTAAAGAAGCGGAAGTAACGGGATAGTGATTCAAATTTCTTAGCATAAGCCTCAACATTCACGCCCCCCTGACGTAGCTGTAGGAATTCCTCCCCATACCTTTCCCTAGCAGTCTCGGGAAAGTACTTGGCTAAAAACCTCCTCTTGAAGTTCTCCCAATTTATTTCCTCATAGGCGGCCTCCATAATGAGCCTGGTGTTTCCCCACCAGTATTCAGAACTACCCTGCAACTGATAGGTAGCCAAGGTTACCTTTTCTCCTTCCGGGCAATGGATTGCCCCAAAGATCCTCTCAATCGCTTGGAGCCACAAATCCGCAGTATCAGGACCTCCCTCCCCACTAAACTTAGGAGGAGCCTGATGGTTGAAACTGGTGAGAAGTCTAAATCCGGCAGCAATGATCTCCCTCTCACGCTTTTCCAAATCCCTCTTCGCCTTAGCATGGCTCTGAGCAGTCACAGCCGCTGCCATTGTATGCATGGCATAAGCCATCTGATTCACATCAACCTCTCGTATTACAGGAACTGGATTCGCCCTTCTTGGCGGCATTCTATTTCTGCACAATACCAATTCTGATTAGATTCCTTATCCAAACATTTCTGAGTCTCAATAGAAAATCTCCTCCAACGGATTACTAACACAAGACCCGACACCAAACGAACACTAGAACTAACTCAACACTAGTTACGTTCTAACCGACTCTGGACTAACGACTCAAGTATACACTTTCCCTTTGAAGATTTAAAGCCGTGCTCTGATACCAATTGTAACAACCCGTTTTTCAAAGGCCAGAAAAGGCACTATATTTTTTTTTTTTTGTACACATCAGAGTTACGCATAAAAGATTTTAAATGAGCCGGCATTCAAATATACAAAAGAACTCATTACCATAAGGTGCTTCGACAAGCAAAGTGTATTCCTGAATAATTACAATCCAAGTCTAAGTATTCAAATACTTACAACAAAACAAGTTAGAGTCCTATGCCTAAACCCAAAAAGCACGGTGTACAACCCACACCGGCGCATAGTCTAACTAAGCTAAAGCTCCAACCGCTCACTGGGGCCTGGAACAGCCACCGTCGTCACCACGACCTAACCCAACATCTAGGTGGGATGAGCCCGCAAATGAAAGAAAGGGTCACCACAAAATAAAAGTATATATATATATATATAACCAGTGCGAAAGATGTACACATAACAAGTTTCCACATACACAAGAGAAAACTCTTTAACCACCCAAGCAATTCCCACCAACGGGTTCATATAAGCAATGCACACATAGCCTATAATGCAACCTCTACAATGCGTGGTACTAACCCTAGCTACCACAATGCATGAGTTCCGGAATCGTAGGTCCAACCCACTAAAGCCACAAGGGCAGGTGATGCCACACAGACGCTATCACCAGGTGAAAATAGCCACACAGATGCTACCAGCCACACAGATGCTGTCAGCCACACAGATGCTGTCACCAGGCAAAAATAGCCACACAGATGCTACCAGCCACACAGATGCTACCAGCCACACAGATGCTGTCGCCAACTATGAAATGCAGGAGCATACTTTCTAATCAAGCATATATAGGGCAGTCACAAAGACACAGCCCCGGCGGAGTCACACAGACACATCCACCCGTGTAGTCCCAGCTGACTTACACGTTCCATACATGCTCATGCAACAATTACATATCACACAGATATATGTAAACCAAACACAACGACATACATACATTTCCAATCATATGTATTCCAACAACCTGTTCATACATATATTCTCATAATCATATGTAAACAACACAAGTATTTTAAACACGTTCTCATCACGAGAATACATCAACCAGACATGCCAAACACACAGCAATTGCATACACAGCAAAACAAAGCATGTCATAACCAGTTGAAAAGACGGAAATAAAGTGGAGCCCTTACCTCGGCAAGCTTCCGTTACTAAACTCGACCAAACAACACAACGCGCTTCCTAAAACAAGCAGCGCAACAATCAATACATTGTTCTCTAACCAATAGTATTGAAACTACACCAAAGCCCCAAAAACCTAAAGGTTCCTAAGGAAAAAACCCTCTTTCGGATATCATACCAAAAACCACCATATTGATCAACACCCATGAGTTATTTATACTATTTTTAGGACCCAAAACAATTGTCAAAAGTCTTAAATAATTTGAAATGCAAAATGGCCGTTTTCTTGCGTTATAAGCTACGTACTTTCCGAGTACCCGAAAAACTCGTTTCCAATCCCCACCACTTCCATAAATTAATAAAAAGGGATTAGAAAGTTAAAAACCAAGTTTAGAAATCAGAATCCAAAATTTTAGGTCCCAGAGTTCGCCCTGGCGAGTTGGTGGCGACTGGCGAGTGAAGGCAGTGAGGACTGGTCTAGCTCGCTCTGGAGCTCGCCCTGGCGTGTTGTCATGACCTGTGACACTCGCCCCAGCGAGTAACCACTCGCTCAGCGAGTTGCACCTGTCATGACAGCAAAAGACAGCAACTCACACCACCTTTTTCCAACCAAGCCTAGTTAGATTCTATTAGTTCCCAACACTTTTTCAAGGCACAAAAGCAAACCATTTTCATAAGCAAGCAATACATCTCCGAAAGCATGTTGGTTGCTTCGAGTGCAAGTTATTTGATTTTCATTTCCAAAATCAAAACCAAATCCAAGCACAAGTTTTATTACGGGCCTCAACCGACCGGTAATCATTTTCAAACATGTTTTCTAGGCGAAAAACAACACCACATGTCACAAGAGTTTTAAACCACTTGGACCCCAAAATACCACACAAAACACTTAGTAAATATTTTCGTAAATTCCAAAATATTTTTCATCGGATTTTCTAAAACAAAACCATACAACGCATTTCCCTTTTGCCCAAAGGTTCAAAGACAACTTTTCTTTTCAAAACCTTACAACTTAACCACATGTTATTGATCAATACATAAACCAACCAAAACCCTAACTTTTCTCATGAGATTTCTCACCAACTCATGGAAAACAAAAACAACAAAGCCTAGCATGCTTACTACACCCTCATGAACAACTTTCATGGAACAAAAACCATTCACAACCAATTCTTATGAAATTTCTCCCAAGAACATAATCATAAAAATCCTAACTCCCTAAGAATCTTAGCCAAACAAGGATAGGGAATAGGTTTAGTTACCTTAGGAAGAAGAATCTCACAACTCCAAGCTTTCCAACAAGCTTAAGATCAAGTGCTTTGGTGAAGGAATGGAATTTTTCTCAAGATGGAAGGTGGAAAAGAAAGCCACGGCCAAGAGAGAAAAGAGTGAGGAAGTTTTGTGATTTTTCTTAAGTCCACAAGCAACAAACCTCCTTACTATTAAAAGGGTCTTGGTCACCTATCCACCCTTGGATCAAAGTCAAAAGTCCAAGCTTAAAACCCTAGCCATTGGATCAATGTGCTTTATGGATAATCACAAGATTTAATCAAATCTTTCATGACGAGTCCCGCATTCAGCTCTCGCGCGACGCGACGAACGTAAATCGCAAAAACAGAAAACCTACGGAAAGAACGTCTAACGTTAAACATTTCCAAAACTTATCGCCAAATCTTTTTCCGCGACTGTAATTTTCTTCCATACCTTAGAAAATTAATCTCAGGACATATCCTAACTCACGCAGATATATGAAACTTCCATCCGAAACCTCACTTAAAACAGACGCAGTAAAATTTTACAACAACGGGTAAAATCCTACTCGTTTTTCTAAAAACAAGAATAATCCAAAACTCGATATTCTGAATCCACATCAACCTTCTTATTCACAAAAGAGGATTACAAGACAAAAGTCTGTGCCTTTACAGCGCACGAGCACAAAACAGGCTCAATTACAGCAAAAACTCCATTAATGCGACGATACTCACAAAACCGCTTCACCAAAAACCCTAAAACTCGTAGCCATCACTAGAGTTCCTTAGAAAAACTGTACAGTGAAATCTTGGGTCTTACATTGTGCAGGATGTTGTCTATCAATTTTAATGTTACTCATTTTTATTTTATTATTGTTAAGTGTTTCTCTTAGTTTCTTTAAAGTATTATATATATTATTAATTATCTAAATATATAAAATCAATTATATAAATATAAATGTATAAAATCAAATATATAATTTTAAATTAGTTTTTAAGTGTTATTTAAAAATATATTTTGAAGTGTTATATATATAATCGAGGCAACTCGTGAACTAAACAAGCTGAACTATATATATACCTCAAGTTCAACTCATTTAATTAACGAATTTAATATTTAGCTTAAGTTCGATTCATTTGGTTCATGAACCAAGTTTAAAACCAAACAAGCAGAACTATATATAGCTCAAATTCAACTCATTTAATTAACAAACTTAATATTTAGTTTAAGTTTGACTCTTTTGGTTCATGAACCAAATTCAAAACCGAACAAGCCGAACTATATATAGCTCAAGTTCAGCTCATTTAATCAACGAACTTAATATTTAGCTTAAGTTTGACTCATTTGGTTCATGAACCAAGTTCAAAACCAAACAAGTCAAACTATATATATATATAGCTCAAGTTCAGCTCATTTAATTAACGAACTTAATATTTAGCTGAAGTTCGACTCATTTGGTTAATGAACCAAGTTAAACAAATTAATTGTCGAACCGATCTCGAACTTTATTCGAGTTGCTTCGGTTCATTGCCAACCATAATAAAGAGAGAATAAAATTTGAAAATGAATAAGTAAAAATTGGTTTGAGTTTAGTTGGGTCAGTGGTGCAATATAAAAAAATGAGGGGGTTCAATATATAAATTATATAGGGATATATGTGTATTTTCTTTAAGTCCAGGGGGTTCAGTTGAACCCCCTCACTTGTATGTGGCGACGCCACTGCCCGCTATTACTCACTACAATGCATCATGCAGAGTTTTGAGGTATTTGAAAGCTAATCCTGGATATGGACTCTTATTCTCTAGAAGCTCAGAGACACAAATATTAGGGTATGCTAATGCAGATTGGGCAGGTTGTATTGACACAAAAAAATCAACTTCAGGATATTGTTTCTTCATAGGAACATCACTTATATCATGGAGGGCTAAGAAGCAGCAAACTGTAGCAAGGTCTTCTTCAGAAGTATAGTATAGAGCCTTAGCCTCAACAGTGTGTGAATTACAATGGTTGTTGTATTTGCTAAGTGATCTGAATATAACTCTTAGCAGACCTCTTGTGTTGTACTGTGAGAGTTAGAGTGCAATTCACATTGCCTCCAACCCTGTCGTCCATGAGAGGACAAAACATCTTTAAATTGACTGCCATTTGATTAGAGAGAATCTACAAAAAGGAGTATTGAAGTTACTGCCGTTTCTACCAATGAGCAACTAGCAGACTTCTTAACCAAGGCATTATCTTTTCCTAAGTTTGGCTACTTTTGTTTCTAAGTTGAACATGATCAACATTTACTCAACTTATGGGAGGGTGTTAAACTCTACAGAAAATCAGAAAAAGCAATGACTTGTAAGATAAGCAACACTAAAATAGAGAATGAACTAGCTTCCAACAAACTAGTTGAGTTAGTGACATAACTAACTTTCCCAGCATTTTCTACATAGCTTTGGTAGATTTGTATATAAGAATTCTGCTGTAACAAACTCATCTCTAAGATTTCATAATGCAATTTTCACAGTTATGAGTTTTTCATCTTTTCTCTTATACTTCAATATGGTATCTAGAGCCTTCTGATCCAAGAAGCTCTGTTGATTCATCCATGGCACCAACGACTCGTACCTCTACTTCTGGCTCCACCGATCCAATTCTCGATCAATCTAGTCCTTACTTCGTTCATTCCAGTGATGGGCCATCTTCAGTTTCCGTCAAACCTGTTCTCACCGGTTCGAACTATCAATCTTGGGCGTGTGCTATGCGTCGAGCTTTAGGTGGAAAAATGAAGTATGAATTCGTTGATGGCCCTCTTCCCGTTGTCACTGATCCTTCGTATCGCGCATGGAACCAATGTAACATGCTCGTTCATTCGTGGATCATGAACTCCGAATCAATCGGTCAATCGATCGTTTTCATGGAAAATGCTTTGGATGTGTGGATCGACCTCAAAGAGTGATTTGCTCAAGGCGATTACGTAAGAACTTCTGAACTAATGCAAGAAATCTATAATTTGCAACAAGATTCCATGATTGTAACTGAATTTTACTCTGAATTGAAAGTACTTTGGGAGGAATTAGAGATTTACATGCCTGTTCCTTAATGTACATGTAGAGCTAAGTGTTCTTGTGAAGCTATGAGATCTTCTAGGCATAATCATTTGATTTTGTATGCGATTCATTTCTTAACCGGTCTAAATGAAAATTTTGTATGGTTAAGTCACAAATCCTGTTGATTGATCCTTTACCACCTATGAATAAGATTTTTTCTATGCTTCTTCAACATGAGAGGCAAGGCAATTTTGGAATTATTGATGAATCCAAAGTTTTGGTAAATGTTGTTGATTCCAAAAGGTCTTCTAAGGGTTACAAGCCTAATTTCAATGTCTTCTAATGGTAAGAACAATCGCCATTGCACTAACTGTGATAGATCAGGTCACACAGTTGATGGATGCTTCAAGAAGCATGGTTATCCTCCACACATTCAGAGATCTCATGGTGCTTACAATGCCTCTATTGAGGCTGGAGAGTCCTCTAATGTTGCAAATGAAGTAGCTTCTCAGCAGTTTCCTACAATCACTCAAGATCAGTTTGATCAGTTAATGCAACTACTTCAGTCTTCCAACATTAACCAATGTTCAGCTTCATCCTTTCATCAGGTTAATTCTTCTCAATCATTTGGTCCTTCATCAAATGACAGAGGAGGTAGTGTTTCTATTTCTTCATCATTTTGTTGTAACATTGGTCAAGGCTCTTGTATATTAGATTTAGGAGCTAGTGATCATATTCATGGCTCTCTGCAATGTGTTGATTCTTACAATTAAATCTCACTAATTACTATTAGGTTGCCTACTGGACATTTATCACTTGCTAAAATTTCTGGAACCATTAAATTTTCTGATGATCTAGTTTTGCACAATGTGTTATATGTGTCTGATTTTACTTTGAATTTAATTTCTGTGTCAAAGATGTGTAATGCATTAGGCTGCACTATCTTGTTTAATGGTTCCTTGTGTATGATACTGTAACGACCCAATTTTTTAATTATTAGGAATTAATTGTTTAATTGTATTTATTTATTGTGGTGGTTTAATTTAATTAATTAATTATGTTTTTGAGTATACTAATTAATTTCTACCTTTATGTTTGTTAGTAAATGAGCTTTTATGAGTATTGGGCTTAATTAGAATGGATAAGAGTTTGTAGTAGAAATAAGGGTAATATAGTAATTTAATATAAGTTAGTTGGTGGTGACAGGAATTTCTATGGTATTTTTAGTATTAGTTTTAGTAGTAAAATGACCAAGACAGACCCAAATACGAAGAAAAACCTAAAGAATCAAGGAAAACCATCAAGACCAAGTCCAAGATGCAAAAAGACAAGAAAAAGCCCAAAAAGTGAAGAAAATGTGCTGATCATCGTAGCACGATGGAAGCTACTTGTTAGCCAAGAAATCAACAGAGAAAATCTGGAGAAAATCTGCTCATCGCAGCACGATGACATTACTTGGCGACCAAGCTGATGAAATGCACAGGATCAGTTATAATTTTGAACTAAATCTTCCCATCGTACTGCGATGGACCTATCGCAGCACGATGGCTTGCTGAGGCCCATTACAGAAACTATAAATAGAGCTCCAATTCCTCATTATTATTCATTTAGAAATAGTGGAACACTCTCTACTATAAAGGAGGTGTTCAGAGGAGCTCTAAGGGCATAGTTTTCTCCCCTTACGGGAAAACTAACTCAGCAAGGTATGTTTTCTCTAGGCTTTTGTATTTAGGTTATGATTCTTTTATTGTAATTTAAATATGTAGTCTTTATATTAGATGCCTTAGGTTGTGGTGGAGAAGATGAACTCCCCTATGAATATTTGGAGTCTGTGATTGAGTCAAAGTTATAATAAATCGTTATTCAGTATTATGTTTGTTATTTACTTTCTTGCACTTTAACGACGTATCTCGTAATCTGGCCGGGTATACGGGAACGCTAATAAAATTGATGTTAGGTATTAACCTGATGTGGTCCGGAACTAGTAGTAAATAACGCTAGGTGTATAGAGACGGTAACGTCCTGAACTAGTCGCGAACTGAGCGGTTAGAGGAGGAATCATGCACTAGGTGTGAACTGAGCCCTTAGAAGATGAATAGCCCGATACTAGGATCTAGAGGCATTGGATGGGTGAAGGTAATAATGCATGTGTAATAAACAACTCACGTAGTAATTAGGGTATGTGACACAACGAGGTTAGGCTCTCGTAGGTACCTTAGTCATTAACGTAGGGAAACTTTAATATACATAGTGTAATAGTAAGGTGTTACTACAATGAATGAAAAGTCACCGCTAAACAATAATCTGAGTAACTATGTTATACACCGTTCATGCCAAATATGAAGAAGGGAGGGAGTCCAACCACCATACCTATCCTCGATGTTTCTGAATCTATTACTTATTTATTTATGCAAGCATTACGCTTCTTTTTATAAAACCTTTTTCCAAAACCCAAAGCGAATGCAAAACCCAACAGCTTAAATAACGCTAACGAAGCTTTAGCACGATCCTTGTGGATACGAACTCATTCTACTCAGTAGAGTGTGAATTATTACTCGACGACAGACTGATACACTTGCCAGACCGTAGTCAAATTTTTGGCGCCGTTGCCGGGGATTGTGTCTACAAAGCGTCGATAGATTTATTTAAGTTGTCAAAAATTTTCAAAAATACAAAAAAATTAAAAAATAAAAAATTCTTGTTGATGATTGTGAATTTTGATCTGTGAAAGTTCCGGCTAAGGCAAAGTCTTGGTATTTAAGCGATCCGGTGTGATCCACCTCACTTACCTGGGAATTTTCATAGTGACAAAGACGCATGAGACAAACAAAAAATAGTTCTACCAAAAATATTAAATTCCAGTGCTACTGAGGTATTTGTTTAAAGTGCATGCAGACAGGTACTCAAGTCACTAGGGATCACAGAGGCTGGCAACAGCCGACTAAAGACAGCATTCTCACAGGAAAAATCCTAAAGCGATAGGAGATGTAATGAAATATAAAAGAGAAAGCTGCAACAGAAAGTCAATGATCAAGAGGATCATTTTACCAGAGCTTCCACAGGAAGTAAAAGGAGAGATTAGGGGTGTTAACAGAAATGGTTCGGAGACACAGGAACCATTGGCAAGTATGAGAAGAGAGAGGGGCCATCAGGGATAAACAAATGCGGTCAGGTGAATCGTCTGCAAAATCATCTCAGAAGAACAAATTTTTCCTCAGGAGGAAAAGCGCAAAAAAGAAAGACATGCACAGGTACAAGTTTGGGGGTGAAATCACCACGCTCTATGAAACTGCACCCGGAAAATAAGTCGTCAACAGGGATAGTTGAGGGCATGATGAAACAGATTTGATCCATCCAAAAGACTGCAAGCGTTTAAGATGGCCAGTGCTTCAAGCTGGAACGAAGGAGCACAGGAAAGAGACATGCGAACCTATCCTCTGTAATGGAGGAAATGCCTCAAGCTAATGAGAGACTAAACAAGCGCTGCTTGGGAGGCAACCCAAGGTACAATTTATTGCTTTATTTTAATTTTAAATTTTAATTTTTAGAAAAGTAAAGGTACGACATTTTTAAAGGAAGACCAAGAAAAATAATTTTTGAGAAAAAAGTTGAAAAATCAAATTTTTACTAAAAACAGGCAGTCCATCGCAGCACGATGCATCCCATCGTGCTACGATGAACACACATTCATTTTTCAAATAAAACGGTATTCCATCGTAACACGATGCATCACATTGTGCTACGATGTGAACAGTCTAATTTTTCAATTTTGAACAGCAAACCATCGTAGTACGATGGATCTCATCGTGCTACGATGAAGGAGCGTGTGCCTATAAATACATGTACGGATTTTCACTTTTTACATCAAAAATTCACGCCGTTACTCTGCTCAAATTTACCCTGAACCTCACAAACATCCAAAAACTCCAGAAAACTCCAGAAATCATATTTTTCTTCTTCTTCTTCTTCTTCTTCTACACTTTCTAAACCTTCCACCAACCAAATTTAACCACAAAAAACCAAACTTTTTCATAAAAATCCAACCTTTTTCACTTTCCACTCATGGCACCCAAACGTTCTAAACCTTCTGGACCCGGTCAGACATCTGCCCCTTATCGCTTCTTGAGTAGCCTTACCAAGAAGCATCATGGTACTATTACGGATAAGGGGCTGATACAGGAGATCGGCATTGATTTACATGCTTTCGACCCACTTCCACGGGTCCAAGAGATTGCTACAGGTTACGGATGGTTGCCCTTCAACAACATGTTGGGGGAGTGCAACACTACCATAGTGGAGGAGTTTTACGCCAATGCTTTGGCATATGGCGCTGGAGATTACAGGTCCTACGTCCCAGGGGTCGCCATCAGTTATGCCCCGGACGTGATTGATTCTACTTTTGGATTCCGCCCAAAGGAGTATTGCGGAGTCCATATGAGGCGCGCCTCTTGGATAGACGGCGCGATCACTGATGCCGAGTATGAGTAGATACGGGCAGCCTTGGCTATGCCGGGCAAGGATTGGCGCTACTCCAGGCAGGGAGCGCGTCAGAGACTACAGGCTACGGAGATGTTGCCTCTGGCAAAGTTGTGGTCCAGGTGGTGGATCCATAACTTTGAGGCATGCTCCAACCAGACGGAGATCATCACGACGAGGTGTCTGGCCGTCTATAGCATCTTGATGGGAGAGCCCATCCAGGTTGGGAGGATGATTGCGCAAAGTATTAAGCGCATGATCACTACCAGCGACACTTTCATCGTTCACCCCTTCGTGATCTCTCATCTATGTTCAATGGCTGGGGTCCCAGAGGAGGACGGCGATCATATTATCGGACCCCAGGAGCCGCTTGGAGCGAGGTACCTTGCCCGCGCCCAATGGGATCTTGAGAGAGTTGTGGCAGCCCAGCAGGGGCAGCAACATCCACAACAACCACCACAGCAGCAGCAGCAGGCACACCAGCCACCACCCCAGCAGCACCAGTTTACGAATTTTGAGCTGGGGATGTCGGCCACATAGTATGATCAGCATGTCCTGATGGATTGGGGGTTACCCAGATACTCCCCCCACATGATGGCTGCTGTTCAGGGGTACAGAGCACAGCACCCTCTGCCTTCCTACCGCCAGCAGTATCCGGAGCAGCCGGATTTGACAGGGCACTTTACCAAGCAGACTCAGAACTTGCTGCAACATCAGCAGCAGGTTCAGGAGATATGGGATCAGGCAGGAGTTGAGGAGCTGGCAGCTGAGCTGGAGGATGAGCATGCCAGTGATGATGAGGGCGGGCACTAGATCCGCATTTATTTTCAGTCCTTCTTATTTATTTTATGTACTTTTATTTCATGTATTTTTCTTTCATTAGTGAACTATTGTACTTATGAATTTCCTGTTTAATCATTTCATCTATTTTAACCCCTTTTCAAACTTACAAAAAAAAAATTAAATACTGTTTGCTGTTTATTATCTTGTGCATGAGAAACTGTTATAGGTAAGATTGCAGCGAAGTGAGTTATAAATCCTGATCAGACGAATTCACACCTTCACACAAAGACCAAAGGTGATTGCTCCGAAGTGCGAAGTTCGGGAGACAATGAGACAAGTGATGAAGCTGGTGTCTGTGAGATAAATGTTCATCCTTCAGATACCTAAGCCATGTGAGGATTTGAGCCAAATATTTCCAAACGGTATTACCAATTTCTTTCGATTTACTATGAGAGTACCGTGTACTTGTTTATTTTCTAGAACTTGCTCTAATTCTCTGCTGACTAGTTGATTTGATATTATATGCATTGAGGCAATTGTTTGGTATAACCCAGAGCCTTTTCAAGCCACCCTTGCTATTATTATATCCTTTGCTAACCAATTTTGAGCCGTGACAAAATAATTATCCCTTTTGTTTCGGTGACAAATCACATTATAAGCCTATAGACCAGAAAAACAATGATTTACCCTCTTTGGAGTTAGGTAATAGTTCTCAAAAGTCTTGGCAACAACAAAGTTTGGGGTTGCTCATGGAACTAGCAACATCTAAGTTTGGGGTGGGTATACAGAGAACTATCACTACAAAAAGAAAAAAAAAATGAATAAAAAGAGACGGGAAAACATTAAAAATTCCCTAAAAAAATAGTCTCTTCAAAGAAAAAAGAAAAAGCCAAAAGGCAAAAGAAAGAGCCAAAGGGCAAAAGAAAAGAGCCAAAGGGCAAAAATAGTGATAGAAAAGAACCATACAAAGACACATCCGGTTTTTAATCTCTGACACCAACACAAAAAGGCACCCTAAGGAATAAGGTTGCGTACACAAAAAGGAAACAAATTAGAACTTAACTCCAATGTTTAGCCTACTTATCCCAAAAATGTCCTACCTTGACCCTAGCCACGTTATAACCCTGAAAAGACCTCTAAAAATGCATGAATATTAAATTTTGACTGGTTGCTTAGAATTCTTGCAAGCCTATGGTAAAATGGCAGGTTGTACGATGATTGAGAGATAACCCTTTCAATTATGAGCGAAAAATACAAATGTGAGAGAGAGAAAAGGTTGAACATGAACTCTTGCAGACATTTGTCTGATTTGCTACTACCAACGTCTCCTGAGCCTAGCAGGACTGGGCATGATCGCGGTGGTAAGAATCAGCGGTACCATTGCTGAAGTGCAGGGTTGTGAAATTCCAATCATCTTTATTTATCTCTTGTTTCTCTAACGATCTTGTCTGACAGCATGTTACTTGAGGACAAGCAACAATTTAAGTTTGGGGTTGTGATGACAAGAATTTCTATGGTATTTTTAGTATTAGTTTTAGTAGTAAAATGACCAAGACATGCCCAAATACGAAGAAAAACCTACAGAATCAAGGAAAAGCATCAAGACCAAGTCCAAGATGCAAAAAGACAAGAAAAAGCCCAAAAAGTGAAGAAAATGTGCTGATCATCGTAGCACGATGGCTTCCATCGTGCCACGATGGAAGCTACTTGTTAGCCAAGAAATCAACAGAGAAAATCTGCTCATCGCAGCACGATGCACCATATCGCAGCACGATGACATTACTTGGTGACCAAGCTGATGAAATGCACAGGATCAATTATAATTTTGAACTGAATCTTCCCATCGTACTGCGATGGACCTATCGCAGCACGATGGCTTGCTGAGGCCCATTACGGAAACTATAAATAGAGCTCCAATTCCTCATTATTATTCATTTAGAAATAGTAGAACACTCTCTACTATAAAGGAGGTGTTCAGAGGAGCTCTAGGGGCATAGTTTTCTCCCCTTACGGGAAAACTAACTCAGCAAGGTATGTTTTCTCTAGGCTTTTGTATTTAGGTTATGATTCTTTTATTGTAATTTAAATATGTAGTCTTTATATTAGATGCCTTAGGTTGTGGTGGAGAAGATGAACTCCCCTATGAATATTGGGAGTCTGTGATTGAGTCAAAGTTATAATAAATCGTTATTCAGTATTATGTTTGTTATTTACTTTCTTGCACTTTAATGACGTATCTCGTAATCTGGCCGGGTATGCGGGAACGCTAATAGAATTGATGTTGGGTATTAGCCTGATGTGGTCCGGAACTAGTAGTAAATAACGCTAGGTGTATAGAGACGGTAACGTCCTGAACTCGGTTAGAGGAGGAATCATGCACTAGGTGTGAACTGAGCACTTAGAAGATGAATAGCCCGATACTAGGATCTAGAGGCATTGGATGGGTGAAGGTAATAATGCATGTGTAATAAACAACTCACGTAGTAATTAGGGTATGTGACACAACGAGGTTAGGCTCTCGTAGGTACCTTAGTCATTAACGTAGGGAAACTTTAATATACATAGTGTAACAGTAAGGTGTTACTACAATGAAGGAAAAGTCACCGCCAAACAATAATATGAGTAACTATGTTATACACCGTTCTTGCCAAATATGAAGAAGGGAGGGAGTCCAACCACCATACATATCCTCTATGTTTCTGAATCTATTATTTATTTATTTATTTATGCAAGCATTACGCTTCTTTTTATAAAACCTTTTTCCAAAACCCAAAGCGAATTCAAAACCCTATAGCTTAAATAACGCTAACGAAGCTTTGGCACGATCCCTGTGGATACGAACTCATTCTACTCAGTAGAGTGTGAATTATTACTCGACGACAGACTGGTACACTTGCCAGACCGTAGTCAGTGGGTTATCTAGAGATAAGAATGTCATTTTGGTCATTAGCTAAAAGGATAGAGTATCCTGAAGAGGAATTAATGGCAATTGTGTAAATAGTATGAAGGTTATTTGTAAGAGTAAGGATGAGATGGTGAGTGGGATTTGTACTGAAATTAATGGTATTTTGGGGAATTTCATATAACCTAAGTTGAGGAATATATAAAGGGAGAGTTATGAGAATTGAGGTTAGGTTTTCATTTGTCACAAAAGAATAGAGAAAGGGAGGTAGAGAGAAGAGAGAAGAGAAGAGAAGAGAAAAAGAGTTTGAGAAAGAAGAACAAAGAAGAGAAAGAAGAGCAATTAAAGAAAAGCCTTGTTAGATTAAGAGAATTGAAGAGAAGGACTAGAGATTCCAACTTGATTTATGGTATGAGAGTAGTTGCTTAATCTAAGGTGAGCATAGAGAGGAGAAATTGTCTATATCTCCACTCCCAAACTCTCTACACCCTTTTCTATTTTGGGCTTCGGGGGAATTAATTGGGAATGTGTTTATCTATTTGATTTTGTTGTTAATTGAATGATTATACATGTATGCTCATGTTTGAATTATAGATTGTTCTGAGAAAAATTATTACCTTATGAATTAATTGTGTTGTTGACATGAAAAATGAGTTTTATGATAAATGAGTATAAATCCCCAAATTTAAGTTGTGTTAAGTGCTTTTGAAGATTAAATAAGTGTTTCTATCCATAAACAAGCTTGGTAACTGTTGTATAATTGTTTTTGGGTTCAAAGCAGTGCTTTTGGGTTAAAATAAGTGATTATTGGGTTCAAAACGTGAAAACAACATTAGGTCCCCGTGCGCGGCGCAGCACTGCTGGCGCACAGCACGAGAACATGTGTTTTTTCTTCTGGTTTTGGCGCACGGCGTAGCTGCGCCAGCACTAGTCAACAATGTTGACTGTTGACTTTTCGAAGACTTATGTTGTGGAGATTATGCTTGGTTAGTGATGTTGTGTATGAAATATCAATATGTTGTTAATTTGATAATAACTTGACGTATGTAATTGAGTTCAAATTGATTAATTGATTAATGTAACTTTTCTATGCGCAAAAGAGTTGGATAGTCCAACTGTTTAAGAACGTTCTAAGTTCATTCTATCTGTATTAGTTACTTAGGATTTTTAATTTTTCTTTAATAAAATTAAAATGATCTTCCACTAAGGGTTTTGTAAAAATATCTGCAAGTTGATTTTCAGTGTCAACGAAAATTATTTCAATTTCCTTTTTATTTACATGATCACGAATGAAATGATGTCTTATTTCAATGTGTTTTGATCTTGAATGTTGAATGAGATTTTTTGACAAATTGATAGCACAAGTATTATCACACAGAATTTTAACATTTGTGTACCTTAGTGATAAGTCTTCAAGTTGATTTTTGATCCAAATGACTTGTGAGCAACAGTTAACAGCAAATACATATTCTGCTTCAATAGTTGATAAAGCTATTGTGTTTTGCTTTCTGCAACTCCAGCTTATAAGAGCTTCTCCAAGAAATTGACATGCTCCACTTGTACTTTTTCTTTCTAATTTGTCTCCAGCATAGTCAGCATCACAATAAGCTTTAAGATCAAAGTGTGAATTTTTCTTGTACCACAAGCCACTATCAGGTGTTCCCACTAGATATCTGAATATCCTTTTCACTGCAGTGAGGTGAGATTCTTTTGGAGAGGATTGAAATCTTGCACATAATCCTACTGAGAAGACAATTTCTGGTCTGCTAGCAGTTAGATAAAGTAAAGATCCTATCATTCATCTATATTCCTTTTCACAGACATTTTTTATTTTTCCCATTTGCATCTTTATCCAAACTTGTTGATGGATGCATTGGAGTAGACATTATTTTGGATTCATTCATCTTGCATTTCTTGAGAAGATCCTTAATATATTTTTCTTGACTGATGAATATACCTTCTACAAGTTGTTTGATTTGTAAGCCCAAGAAGAATCTAAGTTCTCCCATCATACCCATCTCAAATTCACTTTGCATAAGTTTTGAGAATTCCTCACACATTTGCTCATTTGTAGCTCCAAAAATGATATCATCAACATAGACTTGTACAATTTATAAATCATTTTTGTTTATTTTTCTAAAAAGAGTTGTGTCAATTTTTCCTCTTGTGAAACCATTTTCAACTAAAAATGAACTCAGTCTTTCATACCAAGCTCTAGGAGCTTGTTTAAGACCATAAAGAGCTTTTGTAAGTTTGAAGACATGTTCTTGTTTCTTTTGATTTATGAAACCATGAGGTTGATGAACATAAACCTCCTCATTTAGAAAACAATTTAAAAAAAAAAAAACACTTTTAACATCCATTTGAAAAAGTTTTAAGCATTTATGAGCAGCATATGCAAGTAATATTCTTATGGCTTCTAACCTGGCTACTGGTGCAAAGGTTTCATCATAATCAATTCCTTCCTGCTTTGGGCAACCAGTCTTGCTTTGTTCCTGATTACCTTTCCTTCTTCATCTAGTTTGTTTCTAAAGACCCATCTTGTAACAATGATAGATTGATCTTTAAGTTTAGGTACTAGATTCCATACTTCATTTTTGTCAAACTGCAAAAGTTCTTCTTCCATGGCTTCTATCGATGATTTGTCTATTATAGTTTCATCAATGGTTCTAGGTTCTATTTGAGAAATCATAGCTAGGTTTGATTCATTACATTGTAGAGATCTTATAGTTTTAACACTATCTTGAGTGTTTCCAATGATCTGATCTTGAGGATGATAGTCGACCATTTTCCAAGTTCTGGGAGGAGGTTGTGGAATGTTTTCTTCCTCAGGAATTTGAATTTGATTAGTGATAATTTCTTCTTCTTTTTCTTCTTCATTGTTTTCAATAGTAGGTTGATCTTCAATTCATCAAATTTAACATGCATGCTTTCTTCTAAGGTTTGAGTCCTAAGATTGCAGATTCTATAGGCTTTAGAGGTTAAAGAATATCCTAAGAATATTCCTTTATCTGATTTTGAATCAAATTTTCCTAGATTGTCCTTGATATTAAGAATATAGCAGTAGCAACCAAAAATATGAAAATAGGATATGTTTGGTTTCCTATCTTTCCATAGTTCATAAGGAGTTTTGTTCAGTCCTTTTCTAATGGTTACTCTATTTAAAATGTAGCATGCAGTGTTTACTGCTTCTGTCCAAAAGTATTTTTCAACATTTGATTCATAGATCATAGTCCTAGCTATTTCTTGTTGAGTTCTATTTTTTTTTCTACAACTCCATTTTGTTGAGGAGTTCTTGGACAGGAGAAGTTATGAGTTACTCCATTTTCATGACGAAATGATTCAGACCGTGAGTTCTCAAATTCTCCACCATGATCACTTCTTATAGAGATGATATTTGTACTTTTCTCATTTTCAACTTTTACGCAAAAGGTTTTAAATGCTTCAAAGGAATCATCTTTATGTTTTAAAAATAAGACCCAAGTGTACCTAGAGAAATCATCTACAATAACAAAACCATAATTCTTACCACCTAAGCTTGTAGTTTTGACTGGACCAAATAAATCAATGTGAAGTAGTTCTAATGGTCTTTTTGTAGAGATATATTCTTTAGGTTTAAAACTACTTTTGACTTGTTTACCTCTTGTACAGGGTTGACAACGGTCTGACAAGTATATCAGTCTGTCGTCGAGTAATAATTCACACTCTAGGTGTCTAGAATGAGTTCGTATCCACAGGGATCGTGTCAAAGCTTCGTTAGCGTTATTTAAGCTGTTGGTTTTGCATTCGCTTTGGTTTTGAAAAAGGTTTTATAAAAAGTAGCGATATGCTTGCGGAAAATAAAGATAAATGATTCAAGAAATATAGAGGCTAGGTATGGTGGTTGGACTCACTCCCTTCTTCCTATTTGGCATGAAGGGTGTATAACATAGTTATTCAGATTATTGTTCGGCGGTGACTTTTCCTTCATTGTAGTAACACCTTACTGTTACACTATGTATATTGAAGTTTCCCTACGCTAACAACTAAGGTACCTACGAGAGCCTAACCTCGATGTGTCACATACCCTAATTACTATGTGAGTTGTTCATTACACATGCATTATAACCTTCACCTATTTGCCTCTAGGTCCTAGTATCGGGCTGTTCAGCTTCTAAGTGCTCAGTTCACACCTAGTTCCTGATTCCTCCTCTAACCGCTCAGTTCACGACTAGTTCAGGATGTTACCGTCTCTATACACCTAGCATTATTTACTACTAGTTCTGGACCATATTAAGTTAATACCTAATATCAATTCTATGGGCGCTCCCGCTTATCCGGCCAGATTACGAGATACGTTATTAAAGTGCAAGAAAGTAAATAACAAACATAATACTGAATAACATTTATTATAACTTTGACTCAATCACAGACTCCAAATATTCATAGGGGAGTTCATCTTCTCCACCACAACCTAAGGCATCTAATACAAAAGACTACATATTTAAATTACAAAAGAATTATAACCTAAATACAAAAGCCTAAAGAAAACATACCTTGCTGAGTTAGTTTTCCAGTAAGGGGAGAAAACTATGCCCTTAGAGCTCCTCCGAACACCTCCTTTATAGTAGAGTGTGTTCTACTATTTCTGAATGATTTAAACAATGGGAGGAGAGCTCTATTTATAGTTTTCGTAATGGGCCTCAGCAAGCCATCGTGCTGCGATAGGTCCATCGCAGTACGATGGGAAGATTCAGTTCAATTTTATAACTGATCCTATGCATTTCATCAGCTTGGTCGCCAAGTAATGTCATCGTGCTGCGATATAGGCCATCGTGCTGCGATGAACAGATATTTTCCAGATTTATTTCTTCTATTTTCTTGGCCAACAAGCAGCTCCCATCGTGGCACGATGGGAGCCATCGTGCTACGATGATCAGCACATTTTCTTCACTTTTTGGGCTTTTTCTTGTCTTTTTGAATTCTTGACTTCGTCTTGATGCTTTTCTTGGATTCTGTAGGTTTTTCTTTGTATTTGGGCCTGTCTTGGTCATTTTACTACTAAAACTAATACTAAAAATACCATAGAAATTCCTATCATCAAGGGTTCACATACTTTGTCAATGTCAACTTGATTTTGGTTAGACCTCTAACTAAGTCAAGTTTCGATAATTTTGAGATGGTTTTCTTACTGGCATGACCAGTTCTTTTATGCCAAATCCATTTGTCTTTTTCAAGAGATACAAAGTGAAATTCCGGTAGCAAGTCATAGATGTGCAACGTGATGTGGAGCATGTTAGGGTTAAGATATACGATGTGGTGCCTAATGTGCTAACATCATGGACATACGATAACTTGATGAACAAGGAAAATAAAGTGCAGAAGATAAATAACACAATGAGTTTGTTAACCCAGTTCGGTGCAACTCACCTATGTCTGGGGGATACCAATTTAGGAATGAATCCACTATGATAGTTCCAATTCAAAGCTAAACAACCCCGTTTACAACTTATCACTTAGACACTACCCGTGCTAATTCTACCTAGGTCCTCCCTAGATATGATAACCTCTGGTCACTTCCAATAACCACCTTACAAACCGTAAGGATTTAATTAACATACTCAATGATGGAGACGCACTTCTAACCTAAAGAACCAACTCGTGCTTCGAAGCTTTGAGTGATTCACAATAACTCTTTGCTTAAAAGCTTAAGAGTAAAATACAACCCTATTCTTGATTCAAACTAGAAACAAGAAAGGAACAAAATAGCTCTGTGCTTAAAAGCTTAAGAGCAACATACAACATACAATCCTAATTCTTGTCTCAATGGAAACAAGAAAGAGGCACAAAGAACTAAAACCTAAAGACTACGTACTCTTTAAGAATATGTTTTAGTTAAACAAACCATATCTATGCTTTTGATAATCAATAGTAGCAACCAGAGAGGTATACAAGACACGAAACCCTAAAAGACTACATCTTTGAAAATCTTGATTTCGGTGTATAAAATATGTCTTCAGTCTTCCTTTATATAGAACGAGCTTCATAGGCTTGGATCCCTGATTTGATAGCTGGCCTTCGTGATCTCCAAGAAACAAACTCAATCTTTTGAAAAGATTTATTTGTTTTAAATCTTTTTAAGTCTTCTAGTAACAAACTGGCCATCTTTTAAATCTTTCTGAATCTTTTTCAATCTTTCAGCCCGTTCCTTGGCGCGCAAGATAGCATGAGTGTGTTTGTTTCAAAACAAATCTTTTTCAAAGATCACACGCAAAATAATAAAAGCGCATTATTCTAGGGCGTTCAGGTTAGGTCCCATATGTGGGCACATCAGACTCCACATCTGGACCAAAGACTTATTTTAGCAAATGAAGCCAACACCCTAAAACTAAAACAACCTTACAGGTTAAAAAACTTAACAATCTCCCCCTTTGGCAATTTTTGGCTAAAATAACCTTTGAGTCAGCCAACTAAACTTTGGAGAGAGTCATTTGAACATTAGAGGCTTGCAAGAGCGGATTCTTGCCTCATAGATTCTGAGAGAATAAAACTCTCAACATACAAGCATGGTGATGAATCATGCACACATGAAAAGGGGGAAGCATCTTCAGCAGCTTCAGTAATAATTTACTCCCCCTAAATACAAGCACCATCTCCAGCAGTCTTCAAAGGATCATTCTTCATTCGTCTGGTCTTCAAAGTCTTCAAAAGATGTACTAGAGCACATTCAACGATGTGCACACATTTGCACTACTTATACCTTACTCCCCCTAGATGTACTACTTATCTTTTCTCCCCCTTTTTAGCCATAATATTGATGAAAAGTTAAGATCAGAAAGAGTAATCAAAATACTGGGGCCATTAATTGTGCAACATTACAAAATAGGCACTTCAAGGTGCAAAAACATAAAAGCAGGAAATAACAGAAAAATTCTGAAAAACAGCTGATACAGGGAAAACATGAATTACAGCAATTCAAAAATCTTCACTCCCATCAGTATCATTAGCTGCATGGTCACCAGCCTCTTCATCATCTTCAGCATTAACCTCGGGCTGATCCTGCTCTTCCTCAAATTCCAAACCAGCTATAACAACTTCCAACCTAAGCTTCTTTTCTTCTAAGGACTTGCAGGTATCCTTCAGAGTAGCAATCAAACCCTTTCTACTCATACCACCAGTAGCGGATGTGCCCACATGAGAACCCACATCCAGATTCTGAGCACTAAAAGAGATAGCAGAGTCTCTTCTACAAGCCATACCCTCTTTAACCAGAACATCATATCTATGGCTTACAATTATACCACATAGCAGAGAGGGAAAAGCTATAGGCAACTTAGCAGCTTGGGTTATGGCATGCTTTACAGTTTGCTAAAAAATATAAGTACCAAAATCAAAGTTAATTTTGTTACCTACATGGTAGATAAAACTAGCCAGACCTGTTGCAACCTCATAGTTATGCGTTGTAGGCACCCAATTTGCAGCAGCAATTCTATTGAGGATAGTGAACATAGGAGTAAGCTTACTTGCTGGTAGCTTGCTGTAACACCCCGTTTTTCAAAGCCTAAAAAGGGCATTATTTTTTTTTTTTTTTTTTTTTTTTTAAAACACAAGACAGAGTGCGCGGAAAATATTTTACAAGAGCCGGCGTTATTCATACAACAGAACTATAGCATATAATAGTGCTTCTCATAAGCAAAGTGTGTACCTGAATATTTACATAACCAAAACATAACATCTAGTCCACGACAAATATACAAAGTAGTCGTGACTAGGAATACTATAGCCAACACCAAAAGAGGCTCATCCAAAGCGTAAGAGTTTAGAGTACAGTCATCCAAAAACATTAGAACCTACTACAAGTCATGCTACCAGTCACCAGCCAACAAGGCCTGTCCAAAAGAATACTACTCTAAGTCAGTGGTCCTAGTCCTAACATGCACAGCGGCATCAGGAGTCGTCCGTATCGCTCAATAACAGGACCAAGCTCAAGGTAGAAGTGGGAGATACCAAGTGAGGTACTCCGGATCCTCCAATGGATCCATCCCCTGCAGCAGCCGCTGCCTCCTGAAGAACATCATCCGGCTCCCCGAAGAAGTCGGGTAAAGCCCCATCACCCCAACTACCCATGGAGGAGGAAGAAGTAGTAACTAGACCATCTGTGGGGGTCTCTCCAATGACCGATCCACCATCCTCTGGTGTATCTGGCGCCCCTGGCAGGGGTCCCCCAGGAACTGTCCACAATGCACTGAGCAGCACTGGTAGAGGTATGGTGAAAGGTGGAGTCTGCCATATCAGACACTGATGAACCTGACGGGTACCAAGAAAAGTAGTAATCCTAACGCGCCCGTGGTAACTAGCCGTGCCGGAAGCTGGGTCGAGGCTCCAGGCAGGCAGAAGCAGGCGATCAAGGAAGTCCCACCTCGTCACCGTCTCTCTCGAGCACCGGTAACAAAGGGTGATCCATCGTCTGGGTGGGAGGAGCCCGCAAATGAAAGAATGCAAGGGTCACCACACATAACACAACAACAAATAGCATGTATATATATATCAGCGAATAAACACTTAGCAGTTCATATACTTGCACACAGTATCGAAATGCACACCAGCCTATCAATGCAGACTCTAAATGATTGTGATCACCCTAACCGGGTCTATTTCACATGCATGAATTCCGGAATTTTACCTCTCCGCAGAGAGTCGTAGGTCCAACCCCTACTATACCCTTCAGGGCGTCAATAAAATCCTAGCGGATTAGAGTGGATCCATTCCCGATAATCGCACCCCGTGGTCCATTCCCGATAACCATGTATTGGACTCAATAAATCCCGCAGGATTAAGGTGGATCCATTCCCGATAATCACACCCCGTGGTCCGTTTCCGATAACCACTACTATGAATGCATGAGCATACGCTTCCCCATATATGCTAATGCAACATCATACATAATATTCAAATATTATCAAATGAATCAAATATTCAGACATATATTTCGCAAAATCATATGTAATATCGCATGTATTTTAAACACAGTCTCATCACGAGAATACATAATACAATTGTCAAACAATCACACAGTCCTGAACCAAGCATACAATTATTTGACAGAAAGTAAAGGTGCCCTTACCTTAGCAAGCTTTTGTTACTTTAATTCCGCGAAAAACTACAACACGCGCTACCTAAAATAAATGCAGCGTAACATCAATAAAATATTCCTCGTTTATCCTAACGAAACGAAACTCGCTCTCAAAACTCCAGAGGGGTCTAAGGTACTTTCTAAAGCCATCCCTCAAGGATTTCAGGTTATACTCAAAGTGTTTAAAAATTCCCGAAGTAAATTGCACTATTTTTATAACACGAAATTCATTTTGTTTTCAAATCAAAAACTAAAACCATTTTGGATTTCTCCACCTCAAGGACTTGTTTCACACACAACAAGACCATTTGAAACACAACTAAAACTTTTCAAAAATATTTTTATGAAAAATCGAAGTTTTCTTGCGTTACAAGTTACACATTTTTTTCTTCCTAACTACCTTTCCTATACTCATTTTTCTTCAAAACTAGGATTATCCAACACACACAAAATTTTCACACAATTGTGGACTTAGAAAAATTTTGAAATTTCTCCCCACACAAGAGAGAGGCCTCGGCCATTTTTTCCAAAAACCCCTTCCATTCAAAATTTTTCACTTCTAAATGCATGGTAATATCCCATAATACCTAACTAGCACTTATCAAAGCGATTTAGAAATTATCGAGTCGAATCGCAAATTTTTGAAAAATTTCAAATAAGTTTTTCTTAAGGCAAGAAATCATTTTTCTTTACAAAACATCCCATAGCTTATCAAACATTTAAATCATGATCATGGGAAACAATTTGCCTCTAAACAATTTTCGAAAATTCGATTCCTCGAACCATAAATAATTGCCACGGCCAAATGAGGCAAAATGGCAATCCTACACAATTTTTTTCTCATTTGAAACCCTAACCACATTTGTTAGCTCGTAACGATATTCAATCGTATACCCGACTCTTTTTGAAACTCGAAATAAAATTTTTCTAAATTGCGTTCTTCGAGTCGCTCAAGAACACGAAAAATATTTTTTTTTCTTATTTTTCGAAACAAAATTCATATTCAACAATCCATTTTGTTTAAAAGCTCAATTCTAACTTCAAAACCAAAATCTTACAACACAAATCAAATTTATGATCCTTTTCAAATTTTTCTTCAAAACCCTTACTAGAAAATTTGTAAAAAAAACAAGATTAAACCATAGAATCAACTCATGCTTTCAATCATGTGTACTAACAACCCTTAAGAACACATCTATGGAAACAAAATTAAATTCTAACATTTTTCTACTCAAGAACAAAATTGTGAAACTTCAAAAATTCAAGAGTTTTCATGAGAAATAAGGGTAGGAAGAGGTCTAATTACCTCAAGATGAAGAAGATGATCCAAGAGCTTGATGTTCCTAGCACAATTCCAAGCTAGTTCTTGAGAGGAAGAGAAATTTTTTGAGTTGGTTAGGGTGAGAAAGAGTGTTCGGCCGAGAGAGATAAGGGGGAGGGAGTATTTATGATTTTTGTTCCAAGACAAAAACTTAAACCTCCTTACTATTCACCCAAGGTCTTATACAATCTAAGCCATTGGATCAAGATCACTTTTGCAAGACAAAACCCTAGCCAATGGATCAAAAAACTCATGATTGCTTTTGAACAAATATCTCCTTTTCGCCACTCAGCTCGTCGCGTTTGCTCTCGGCGAGTCGCGCCTCGCTAACGGACGGAAATCTCAAAAACAGAAAATCTCACAAATAAATGTCCGTCGTAAACCATTTCCAAATATTATCGCTAAATTTCATTCTCCGACTGAAATTTATTTCCTTAGCTCCCAAAAATATTCTGACACTAGATTCCAACTTACGCCGATATATAAAGTCTCCAATTAAAATTCGACGGAAAACAGAAACCGTAAAATTTTAAGAAGCGGGCACAGTTTTCTACTCGTTTTTCCAATAAACGGAGAAAGTCGAAACTCTAAATTCTGAATTCACAGGAACGTTCTCGTATCCAAAAGAGGACTAAAAACCAAAAGCCTGAGCTTAAATAGTACACGAGTCCAAAACCAGTTCCAACTCAGCAAAACGCTGTTATTACACGATACTTAAGAAACTAATCTTACAGAAAACCCTAAAAACTCTTATCTACTACTTACGCTTATAACTTGCGTACAGTACAGTAGAATTATGGGTCTTACATTACTTCCCCCCTAAAAGAAGTTTCGTCCTCGAAACTTAGACATCGCTAAATAACTCGGGGTATTGCTCTTTCATCTTGCTTTCAAGCTCCCAAGTCGCATCTCCCGTAGCTTCATTCCATATTATCTTGACTAAGGGTATCTCCTTGATCCTTAGACGTTTCATCTTTCTATCCGCAATCTTAACTGGCGGAACTTCAAATGACAAGTTCTCTTTCAACTGAATGTCATCTGGCGTGATCACATGTGACGGGTCAGGAACATACTTCCTTAACTGAGACACATGGAACACATCATGAATCTGGGACAGTATCGGTGGCAATGCAATTCGATAGGCTACCTTTCCTATCCTTTCCGTAATCTGATACGGTCCAATAAATTTCGGAGTCAACTTTCTTGCTTTTATTGCCCTTCCAACGCCAGTAGTTGGAGTAACTCGGAGAAATACATGTTCTCCTGCCTCAAATTCTAAGGGTCTACGACGCCTATCTGCGTAACTCTTCTGACGATCCTGGGCGACCTTCATTCTTGCCCGTATCTTCCGGACCTTGTCCGTAGTCTGTTGCACCATTTCCGGTCCTACAATTATACTTTCTCCATCTTGGTACCAACACAATGGAGTTTGACACCTTCTTCCATAAAGAGCCTCATACGGAGCCATTCCAATGCTCGTGTGGAAACTGTTGTTGTAGGTGAACTCTATTAGTGGTAACACATCGTCCCAACTTCCTCTATCATCTAGCACACATGCCCTCAACAAATCCTCCAAAGATTGATTCGTTCTTTCGGTCTGTCCGTCTGTCTGCGGATGGTAAGCCGAACTTAATCTCAACTTCGTCCCTAAAGCCTCATGTAGAGTTCTCCAAAAATGTGAAGTGAATTTTGGGTCTCGATCCGAAACAATGCTTGACGGTATACCATGGAGTCTTACTATCTCAGCCACGTAGATGTTTGTTAACTTTTCTGCAGTGTCGGTAATCCTGACAGGCAGAAAATGAGCGGACTTCGTCAATCGATCTACTATCACCCAAATAGAATCATGCTTCCTTCTTGTCTTGGGTAAACCAGTGATGAAATCCATAGATATGCTATTCCACTTCCACTCTGGTATATCTAACGATTGCAGCATTCCTGCAGGTTTCTGATGTTCCACCTTAGCTTTCTGACACGTCAAACACGATGCCACATACTCTGCCACATGTCTCTTCATACCCGGCCACCAATAGTCTAGCCTCAAATCCTGATACATCTTGGTAGCTCCAGGATGTATACTCAGTTTACTCTTATGCGCTTCCTCTAGAACCGTATCTCTCAAGTTCTTAGCATCGGGTACGCACACTCTCCCATTGCATCTCAAAATATTATCTGATCCCACCTTGAACTCTGTGGTGGTTCCTCTATCTATCAAAGCTCTCTTTTCCATAAGTAGACTGTCATTCTGACAACTAGCAATGTCTTCCATCAATCCGTTCGAAATCGTAATCATACTGAGTCTCAAATTCCCAGGCGCAAACTCTACCTCGAGATGTAGATCCCGGAACTCTTCTAATAACTCTTGCTGACTAGCCATCTGAGCTGAGCATACCGATACACTTCTTCTACTCAAAGCATCAGCTACCACATTAGCCTTTCCAGGATGGTACTGTAACGTGAAATCAAAATCCTTCAGTGTTTCCATCCACCTCCTCTGCCTCATATTCAGCTCTTTCTGATCAAACAGATATTTCAGACTTTTGTGATCACTGAAGACGACAAAAGTACATCCATAAAGATAATGTCTCCAAATCTTCAAAGCAAAAACTACTGCAGCAAGTTCTAGATCATGAGTGGGGTAGTTCCTTTCGTGGTTCTTCAACTGTCTGGACGCATAAGCCACTGCCCTCTTATGTTGCATCAACACACATCCGAGTCCCTGATGCGACGCATCACAATAAACTTCATACGGTTCGTCCGACTGGGGCAGAACTAACACCGGTGAGGTCGTCAATCGCTCTTTCAGCAACTGAAAACTAGCTTCACACTTCTCTGTCCAAGCAAATGGTTGATCTTTCCTCGTAAGTTGTGTCATTGGTGCCACAATCTTAGCGAAACCCTCGATAAATCTCCGATAATATCCAGCTAAACCCACAAAACTTCGTATATCCGTAACAGTTTGCGGTTGTTTCCATGCAAGTACGGTTTCAATCTTTGCTGGATCCACAGATATTCCCTCTTCTGAGATAACGTGACCCAGAAAATTCACCGTTTTCATCCAGAATTCACACTTTGACGGATTTGCATACAACTTTCTGTCACGCAGAACTTGTAAAACCAAGCGGAGATGCTCTTCGTGTTCCTCTTCATCCTTCGAATAAATGAGTATATCGTCGATGAACACCACCACAAACTTGTCTAGGAACGTATGGAAGATCCTATTCATGTAATCCATAAAAATTGCGGGTGCATTCGTCACTCCAAACGGCATCACTAGATACTCATAGTGTCCATAGCGTGAACGAAACGCTGTTTTCTGAACGTCTTCTTCTCTTACTCTTATCTGATGATATCCGGACTTCAAGTCAATCTTTGAAAACACAGACGCACCCTTTAACTGGTCCATTAAATCATCAATTCGTGGCAAAGGATATCGGTTCTTAATAGTAACCTTGTTGAGTTTCCGATAATCCACACATAAACGTGACCGTCCGTCCTTCTTTTTCACCAATAAGACTGGCGCTCCCCACGGAGACACACTTGGTCTAATAAAACCCTTTTCTAACAAGTCCTCAATTTCCTGACATTTCTCAACCAGCACTTGGAAATTCCGGATTCCCAATGGTATCACCGAATCCTGTAACTCATACCTCAGCCCTTCTTGAAAACGGCGACACATATAAGTCTCATCGACGCCATCCCTGAAGAAACGGAAAAACCTTGACAGTGATTCAAATTTCTTAGCATAAACTTCAACATTCATCACTCCCTGACGCAACCTCAGGAATTCCTCTCCATACCTTTCTCTAGCGGTCTCTGGAAAGTACTTGGCCAAAAACTTTCTCTTAAAACTCACCCAGTTGATTTCCTCGTGAGCGGCCTCCATCATAAGACTAGTACTCTTCCACCAATATTCAGAGCCTCCCGACAACTGGTATGTGGCCAGAGTCACCCTTTCGCCCTCGGGGCAGTGGATTGCTCCGAAGATCTTTTCCATCGCCTGAAGCCATAAGTCAGCAGCATCAGGACCTCCCTCTCCGTTATACTTCGGAGGACTCTGATGGTTAAACTAGTGAGAACTCGAGATCCAGCAGCGAGAATCTCTCTTTCCCTTTTTTCCAAATCCCTCTGCGCCTTAGCATGGGCTTGGGCAGTCAAAGTTGCTGCCATGGTATTCATCGCATGAGCCATCTGGTTTACCTGATTATCATCAGCTCCAGTAGCTGCAGGTGCCCGTCTTGGAGGCATGTTTTCCTGCACAAACCACTTTCTGGTTAGATTCTTTTCCAATTCTCTTAGAAATCTTATACCATAAGTCAATAACATCAACACACCAAAACAATGGTCACTCAGAACTAATCCAACTCTAGTTCTAACTCGACTGACAACTCTTACGACACACTTTTCCCTTGATGATCTAATGCCGGGCTCTGATACCAACAATGTAACACCCCGTTTTTCAAAGCCTAAAAAGGGCATTATTATTTTTTTTTTTTTTTTTTTAAAACACAAGACAGAGTGCGCGGAAAATATTTTACAAGAGCCGGCGTTATTCATACAACAGAACTATAGCATATAATAGTGCTTCTCATAAGCAAAGTGTGTACCTGAATATTTACATAACCAAAACATAACATCTAGTCCACGACAAATATACAAAGTAGTCGTGACTAGGAATACTATAGCCAACACCAAAAGAGGCTCATCCAAAGCGTAAGAGTTTAGAGTACAGTCATCCAAAAACATTAGAACCTACTACAAGTCATGCTACCAGTCACCAGCCAACAAGGCCTGTCCAAAAGAATACTACTCTAAGTCAGTGGTCCTAGTCCTAACATGCACAGCGGCATCAGGAGTCGTCCGTATCGCTCAATAACAGGACCAAGCTCAAGGTAGAAGTGGGAGATACCAAGTGAGGTACTCCGGATCCTCCAATGGATCCATCCCCTGCAGCAGCCGCTGCCTCCTGAAGAACATCATCCGGCTCCCCGAAGAAGTCGGGTAAAGCCCCATCACCCCAACTACCCATGGAGGAGGAAGAAGTAGTAACTAGACCATCTGTGGGGGTCTCTCCAATGACCGATCCACCACCCTCTGGTGTATCTGGCGCCCCTGGCAGGGGTCCCCCAGGAACTGTCGACAATGCACTGAGCAGCACTGGTAGAGGTATGGTGAAAGGTGGAGTCTGCCATATCAGACACTGATGAACCTGACGGGTACCAAGAAAAGTAGTAATCCTAACGCGCCCGTGGTAACTAGCCGTGCCGGAAGCTGGGTCGAGGCTCCAGGCAGGCAGAAGCAGGCGATCAAGGAAGTCCCACCTCGTCACCGTCTCTCTCGAGCACCGGTAACAAAGGGTGATCCATCGTCTGGGTGGGAGGAGCCCGCAAATGAAAGAATGCAAGGGTCACCACACATAACACAACAACAAATAGCATGTATATATATATCAGCGAATAAACACTTAGCAGTTCATATACTTGCACACAGTATCGAAATGCACACCAGCCTATCAATGCAGACTCTAAATGATTGTGATCACCCTAACCGGGTCTATTTCACATGCATGAATTCCGGAATTTTACCTCTCCGCAGAGAGTCGTAGGTCCAACCCCTACTATACCCTTCAGGGCGTCAATACAATCCTAGCGGATTAGAGTGGATCCATTCCCGATAATCGCACCCCGTGGTCCATTCCCGATAACCACGTATTGGACTCAATAAATCCCGCAGGATTAAGGTGGATCCATTCCCGATAATCACACCCCGTGGTCCGTTTCCGATAACCACTACTATGAATGCATGAGCATACGCTTCCCCATATATGCTAATGCAACATCATACATAATATTCAAATATTATCAAATGAATCAAATATTCAGACATATATTTCGCAAAATCATATGTAATATCGCATGTATTTTAAACACAGTCTCATCACGAGAATACATAATACAATTGTCAAACAATCACACAGTCCTGAACCAAGCATACAATTATTTGACAGAAAGTAAAGGTGCCCTTACCTTAGCAAGCTTTTGTTACTTTAATTCCGCGAAAAACTACAACACGCGCTACCTAAAATAAATGCAGCGTAACATCAATAAAATATTCCTCGTTTATCCTAACGAAACGAAACTCGCTCTCAAAACTCCAGAGGGGTCTAAGGTACTTTCTAAAGCCATCCCTCAAGGATTTCAGGTTATACTCAAAGTGTTTAAAAATTCCCGAAGTAAATTGCACTATTTTTATAACACGAAATTCATTTTGTTTTCAAATCAAAAACTAAAACCATTTTGGATTTCTCCACCTCAAGGACTTGTTTCACACACAACAAGACCATTTGAAACACAACTAAAACTTTTCAAAAATATTTTTATGAAAAATCGAAGTTTTCTTGCGTTACAAGTTACACATTTTTTTCTTCCTAACAACCTTTCCTATACTCATTTTTCTTCAAAACTAGGATTATCCAACACACACAAAATTTTCACACAATTGTGGACTTAGAAAAATTTTGAAATTTCTCCCCACACAAGAGAGAGGCCTCGGCCATTTTTTCCAAAAACCCCTTCCATTCAAAATTTTTCACTTCTAAATGCATGGTAATATCCCATAATACCTAACTAGCACTTATCAAAGCGATTTAGAAATTATCGAGTCGAATCGCAAATTTTCGAAAAATTTCAAATAAGTTTTTCTTAAGGCAAGAAATCATTTTTCTTTACAAAACATCCCATAGCTTATCAAACATTTAAATCATGATCATGGGAAACAATTTGCCTCTAAACAATTTTCGAAAATTCGATTCCTCGAACCATAAATAATTGCCACGGCCAAATGAGGCAAAATGGCAATCCTACACAATTTTTTTCTCATTTGAAACCCTAACCACATTTGTTAGCTCGTAACGATATTCAATCGTATACCCGACTCTTTTTGAAACTCGAAATAAAATTTTTCTAAATTGCGTTCTTCGAGTCGCTCAAGAACACGAAAAATATTTTTTTTTCTTATTTTTCGAAACAAAATTCATATTCAACAATCCATTTTGTTTAAAAGCTCAATTCTAACTTCAAAACCAAAATCTTACAACACAAATCAAATTTATGATCCTTTTCAAATTTTTCTTCAAAACCCTTACTAGAAAATTTGTAAAAAAAACAAGATTAAACCATAGAATCAACTCATGCTTTCAATCATGTGTACTAACAACCCTTAAGAACACATCTATGGAAACAAAATTAAATTCTAACATTTTTCTACTCAAGAACAAAATTGTGAAACTTCAAAAATTCAAGAGTTTTCATGAGAAATAAGGGTAGGAAGAGGTCTAATTACCTCAAGATGAAGAAGATGATCCAAGAGCTTGATGTTCCTAGCACAATTCCAAGCTAGTTCTTGAGAGGAAGAGAAATTTTTTGAGTTGGTTAGGGTGAGAAAGAGTGTTCGGCCGAGAGAGATAAGGGGGAGGGAGTATTTATGATTTTTGTTCCAAGACAAAAACTTAAACCTCCTTACTATTCACCCAAGGTCTTATACAATCTAAGCCATTGGATCAAGATCACTTTTGCAAGACAAAACCCTAGCCAATGGATCAAAAAACTCATGATTGCTTTTGAACAAATATCTCCTTTTCGCCACTCAGCTCGTCGCGTTTGCTCTCGGCGAGTCGCGCCTCGCTAACGGACGGAAATCTCAAAAACAGAAAATCTCACAAATAAATGTCCGTCGTAAACCATTTCCAAATATTATCGCTAAATTTCATTCTCCGACTGAAATTTATTTCCTTAGCTCCCAAAAATATTCTGACACTAGATTCCAACTTACGCCGATATATAAAGTCTCCAATTAAAATTCGACGGAAAACAGAAACCGTAAAATTTTAAGAAGCGGGCACAGTTTTCTACTCGTTTTTCCAATAAACGGAGAAAGTCGAAACTCTAAATTCTGAATTCACAGGAACGTTCTCGTATCCAAAAGAGGACTAAAAACCAAAAGCCTGAGCTTAAATAGTACACGAGTCCAAAACCAGTTCCAACTCAGCAAAACGCTGTTATTACACGATACTTAAGAAACTAATCTTACAGAAAACCCTAAAAACTCTTATCTACTACTTACGCTTATAACTTGCGTACAGTACAGTAGAATTATGGGTCTTACACTTGCCCTTCTTAGGCCACTGCTTGACCTTACCTCCAGCGATGCTCTTGCAGATAGCATCATCGGTAACTTCCAGCTCACCATAAGGTTCTTCACTTATGCCAAAGTAAGTGTTGATGATGTCAGGAGAGAAAGTAATTTCTTTTCCTCTCACAAAAACCTTCTGGTACTCCTTGCTCAGAGGGTTGTCACAGTCTTCAGGGATGTTGACCAGGAACTCCTTGACCAACTTTTCATAGCAGTTACCCAGCCCATAAACAGTCTTCATCAAGCCAGCATGCTTGATCAGCTTCATAACCTCTTTGCACTATAGAGCTTCCTGCTAAGCTCTCTTTCCAGAGCAAGTCTTCTGCTCACCACAAACTTCCACCTGGCAACATTCTCCAGAGAATGGAAGGAGATGTTGTCAATAGGAACATCAGGAACCCCTTGTGGTTTCCTGTTCTTCCTAACAGACTTCTTCTGAGAAACACCAATGTGAACCACATTTGGCTCTACATCCTGATCTTCTGCCTCAGACTCACTGATGAGGGGTACATCCTTCTCCCCATCGAATTCATAGTCACTTGATGATGGCTCTTTTCTTTCAGAGTCTTCTTCTTCTCAGTCTGAGTTATGACCTTGCCAGAACTTCTACTGGGGCCATATTTGACAGGCTTAGTTGCACTCTTATTCTTTTCTTTGTCTTTCTTGAAAGGTGCACTAACAGCAGGAAAGATACTTCCACTCCTTGTTCTTTGAGAAATGTTGTCTTTAGCATCTTGGTTCAAAGATAGGTCCAAGTCGTAGTTGTCAGCATCTACAATATCATGTTCTCCATCAGCATCTTGATGAGAAGCTTTGGAGCCTTCTTCTTCTTCAGAGCCGTTGGCCTCTTCACCCTTATCCAACTAAGTGTCATCCTTTGGATCTTCTTTATTGGAGACTTGTTTCTCCACTACAACATCTGCTTCCTCAGGGTCTTTTTTTGTACCATGCTCTTCTTGTGCCAAAGATGTGTCAACATCTGGCACAACATCAACATCATTGATATCCCTAAGGACATCATCAATGATCTTCTGAGTCATGGGGTGGCGTTTTTTTTCTGAGATCTTCTTAGCAGCAATCTTGCTGAACATCTCCAAGGTTTGAGTAGGATCACCTTGGTCTTCATCACCTATCTTCTTAGATGATTCAGGTTCATTACCAATAGGATCAAGATAGAGACTTTCCATAGTGTGAGCAATCTTTGTTGTCTCAATCTTTGATTTCTTGCTCTTCTTTTTCTTCTTTGATTTCTCAGCAGAGGGAGGAGGAGATACAACTACTTCTTCTGTAACATTAGCAGTTTTCTTCTTTGATCGCGAAGTCCTCTTTTTCTTAATGCGTGTTGGAGAAACCATTGATACAGGGACTGCATCAGTGATGATCGCAGCTAAATCAATTTCTTGATTAGGGTTTGGTGATGATGGAGCAGAGTTTTGTTGAGATGTAGCAGTAGACACGGTGATGTTGATTTTGTGGGATGAGTTGTGAACTAGAGAGATGAGAGCAAATAGTGTTTGATTGAAGAGGGAGTGATACGAAAATAATGAGTGAGTTGTTGAAGGGTTTGCGTGAATGATGGGATAGCCTTGATATAAGGAGTGATGACCGTTGTGAATATCTTGTGATGATTGCCTTTGGATTGCGTGCACAAATAAATGGAGGGAAAGACAGGTATCCGTTGCACGCTTAAATAGCATTAGTTGCTATTGATCATCAAGAAGGAAAATACCAAGTTTGCCCCTTAATGTCTCAAACTTACTTGCATCCAAAGCCTTTGTAAAAATGTCAGCCAGTTGATTTTCTTTGGCTACATGCTCTAGTGTCACAACCTTGTCATCCACTAAATCCCTAATAAAATGGTGATGAATATCAATGTGCTTAGTCCTACTATGTTGGATAGGATTCTTGGAAATATTTATAGCACTCATATTGTCATAGTATAATGTGAGCACATCTTGCTCCACATTGTACTCACTCAACATCTGCTTCATCCAAAGCAATTGGGAACAACTGCTTCCTCCTGCAATGTACTCAGCTTCAGCTGTGGAAAGAGCCACACAATTTTGTTTCTTGCTAAACCATGAAATTAGGTTGTTGCCTAGAAAGAAACATCCACCTAAGGTACTCTTCCTATCATCTGCACTGCCTGCCCAATCAGCATCACAATAGCCTATTAACCTTGAGCTTTCACCATGAGAATACATAATACCATAGTCACTTGTGCCATTCACATACTTCAGAATTCTCTTGACTTGTGTGAGATGACTTATCTTAGGTTCAACTTGGTATCTAGCACATACACCAACTGCAAAGGAAATATCAGGCCTACTTGCTGTGAGATAAAGTAGACTCCCAATTATGCTTCTGTGTAGGCTTTGATCAACACTAACCCCTTTATCATCTTTGGTAAGTTTAGGATGTGTTGATGCAGGAGTTCTCGTGTGCGTTGCACTCTCCATTCCAAATTTCTTCACAATGTTCTTGGAATATTTGCTTTGTGAGATGAAAATTGTGTCACTACAAGAAAAAAGGTGTTTAGCAACGGTTTTGGGACAGTTTAGCAACGGTTTTTAACTGCTGCAACAGTTTTACCAACGGTTGCCAAACTGTTGTAGATTTAAGCGTTGGTAGCTCAATTAGCGGTGGTTTGGAAAACCGTTACACAAACGGCCACAATAAGTTTAGCAGCGGTTTGAAACCGTTGCTATTGATGAAATGAAAAACAAATTTTGAGCCAGTTTTGCAGCGGTTTGAAACCGCCGCTATATTATTATTTTTTTTTTCTAGTTTTGCAGCGGTTTGAAACCGTCGGTAATTATGAAAAAAAAATTAAAAAAAAATTTAATTTTATTTACATTTTACTTATTGTTTCAACTGTTTTATTCATAATAGTACAAACCTAAAATTATACTTATACACTAAAGTCATTCAATAGAGTTAATATCATACATCTAAAACCATAAATCATACATATAAACCATAAAGTTACAAATTTATATACTTATACACTAAACAATTACAATTATATCATGTTATCATTCTACCTAATGTCTCCAAATGCACTGGAAGTATCATACATTGCTTCTCATCTACATCCTGCAATAAAATCAATAAAGTCTTGATACATTGAACTTGTTTAAAGAATAGAACACAGTCACGCGCGTGAGTGTTACTTAATTATGCATAAGTAACTAATTGATGATGGTTGTTAAGCAAACTAGCTAGCTATATGTCCTTTGCATTGATGGTTGACACCAACTTTTTCCTCAGTAATATTGTCTGGTCCAGACTACATAAACAATTCACTAAAGCAGTTATAACAATTTTAACGATTTTGAGAGTGAAACAAAAGAAGGGGATACATTGATATCTGATTCTCTTAGTCTTACCATGGTGTGTGTTTTTGCTGACCCTGTCTGGCCGTCGGCAAATATACAAACATTGAATCCATCCAAAGCTATATGAATAAGAGGTTGTGTATCTGAGAAAACCTCCCCTGCATGTACACATAAATAGCATCAATCATACATGAAGCAAACACAAGGAGTCAGCAATCGGTGTTGTGGTGCAGTGTACCAAACCTTCATGAACAGAATTTAAATATCAAATCAATTTCTTAACAATGGCTGGAAACAAGTTCTTTGTGACAAAATAGTAACATTTAACCAAAGAAGGATGTAAGCGAGAACATAATTATTCATACAATGAATCAAATTTATTTATGAAAAAGAAAAGACATTTCACAAAAGGAAAGTAACTCAGACCCAACAAATAAATGATAAAGGAAATAGGACAGCAGGAATAATAAAACCAGCTTAACTCACAAGACTTAAAAGAATAAAGGAAAAAGAAGGACATCAATTTAATTTATGTCTGAAGACACACACACACACATGTTCCTAGAAAATGCATACAACCATGAGATAATATTAACTCTTTTTCATCACTAGTTGATGCACTATTTTCACAAACCTGACAATGTAATATGCAATCCTTTATTTTCCTTGTCCCTGTCACTCCAATTATCAAGCATGAAAACAAATGGCAATTGAAAAATTTAATTAGTTAAAATAATATGATATACCAGAATTATCAATTGATTAAGAAACTAGCACTTCCATTTCATGCATTAGATATATATATATATATATATATAATATTTGAACAATTGGATACATTTAAATAGATTGTACAATATAAAGTAGCTAAGACATGCCAATCTTGTCTGATTGGGATTATTCTCCATCGATTGAGCCTTGAGTTACTACATTAGCTCAAGTGGAACCACCACATCTTCAATCATTCTTCTAACCTGCAATGAAGATTATAAGTTAACAAAAAGCATAGCAAAAGACATGTTCAGCTAAAAAGTAAAAAACTTGAATTCATTCTTTCCCTTTTCAATTCCAACACAAATATAATCTTACATCATCTACCAATAAACACTTACACAAACACCTCATGGAATCTAGTCAATAAAATTTCAACACTATCATTGGATCAAAGTGGCATTACTCTAACCAGCTAACAAAATTGAAAAACCATTAAGTGACGGTAAATAAGGCTGCATTAATATGCATGAACCACAACTATGTACTCTGCCCTGAACCTTTAAGCAAGCAGGACCACTCCAATGAGAATTCACATTAAGTCACATGACAAATCTATGAAGAAATCGGTCTAACTCAGGTGAAGACATAACAGATACAAAATTAATATATATGAAGTTATGAACTGACAATCAATTTAGTGAAAAATTGATTTTAAAATTCTGCAATCTCCACATGACAAAAATTGATTTTGAATGAATAATTTCAGTTAAAAGTTATGTTTTACAAATCTTATCTTACCAATAAATGCGTAAAATCTTGCCGATGAATGAGGAACTCTTCAATTAAATCAACAATCCTGTACAAAAAATAACTATAAAGTAATTTTCTAAATAGACAGCTTGTCAAGGATTTTGTTTCATCTTGGGTCATGAAACTAATTTGTGTAATATTATTTGACATGTTGCTTTTGTCATCCATTTCACTTGTTCCTCTTATAGATGGACCGTTTGGTGATTAAACAGAACTAAAATACGTATGAAATCTCAAAAGTGAAATACATGCTAAATCAAACCAAATGCTAATCAGAAATTGAACAATGAGAATGAGAAGAAATTGAACGCTAAACCCTAATTTACTAATACTATGACAGATTTAAAAAAATTGAACACTAAACACTAACTATCACAGAACACATCATTCAGTGCACATCAAACCCTAATTGTTATGAAATCAAATCGTTTTAGGAAACTTACCACAGATGAATTTGAGCCACGTGTGTCGAACAACCGATAATCTAAAGAAGGATTGTGCAAATCAGAAAATTGAGAAAATCGAAAAACACCTTCTAGCAAAATACAGTTTCGCGATCTGCGAAAGGGGAGATGAGAGATCGAAAACTGCACGAAGGTGAGAACGCAAGAGGATTGTCCAAAGACCAGAGGACATATAATCTTACTGATATTATATGGTTTATGGCTTAAGCATTTAAGTTCATGAAATTCTGTTATGGCTATCTTTACAAGTTAAAATTTGCAAACAGAAAGGAGTGAGAAATAGAGAGTTTCTTGATCTGGTTCCAATAAATTAAGAAGAATAGAGATGTATAAGCTTGCCTTAGCAAGATAGATGCAATTTTATCTTAAAAGGTGTTTGTGCACCTACATTAACGCTTTAAACCAAAATTGCTATATGATTAGAAAAGATAGTAAAAACAAACACTTTACTAATACAATTGCTCGAAAACAAGAACAGGAACAAAAACTAGGTTTTCAAAACAGTGGCATTTAACATGGTCAAATGTTAAATTTGTTCACCATGGTCCAGTTCATTTTTTACCATTAGATTAGGTAGATGTATTGATTTTATTATACTCCATCTGCACTATATTTTTTCTCCACATCGTCTTCAACCTTTCAATCAATAGCAGGAAACCCACATCCATCAATTACTGTACACATCAAAAACCCTTCACATGAATCTAGTAAAACTCACATATCACCTTCCACTGCACATAAGGTCACGGGTGCTTCATTTCATCCCCTTCCTTTTGTCATCTTCCCACTACCTCATTTTCACATACGAGTCTCCATTACTTACCACCTCGGGTACAACCCCTTTTCATAAATCAATGTACACTACATACTTTTTCAATTCCTATCATTTTCACATAATTAACCATTTCCACATACACAATAAATCACAAATCAACCACACAAAACAACACATATCGGGTGTTAGAGTTCTATTTTGATATATAAAATCCTCTCCACAAATCACAAACCACTTCAAGTTCAAACCTTTCTTCAAAAACAACCAAAACCCATTTAACGGTTTCACCCATTAAACTATACTTCACTAATCACTATTCAACTTCCCTTACAAATGCTGAGCAAATCTGACTCAGTAAACTCGTCCACCAACCCATTGAGTCAACTCACTCGGAACCGAAAAATATGTGTTCTTTACTATCTTCAACCTCCATGAGACTACGATTGCAAAGAAATAATCGAACAACACCCAATTGGATTTAATGAAATTATTAAAAGATTTTCTTATTTTATTTTTAGAACAGGTTGAATTATTTTTAGATTTGGTAGACATTCATTAAATCTTGGACTTTGTTTGTGTTTTGTATGGGAAGTCATTTGTACACATGTTTTTAATGTTACTGGGTTGTTTGGTCGTGGTGGGATGGGGAGCAAGGTGGCAGAGAGAAAAGAAAAATATAGTGGTGACAGACTATAATAAAATTGTGCTCTCTATTTAATCTAACGGTAAACAAACAACTTGACCATGGTGGGAAAAAAGTAGACTTCCACATACTAAATGCCACCTTTCAAAACCAGCCTTCATTATCTCATAAGTTAATAAACTAATTACCAACAAAATTTATATTCTCTGGTTCGAATCCTATTAAAATACATTCACGTGAAAGTGGATAAATTTGAGTGTAAAAATCACATTTAGAGACAAAAACTATAACTACTGATTTGAAGTTAGAATCAATTCTTTTTTTTTTTGGTACAAAGGTTAGAATCAATTCTAATCACTATTAGAAACACTAAACATATCAAAATCAATTTTAAGTCTTAAAGAATCACCTTTTGGCTCTCCCGACAGTGAATCCAACACACGCACTAACTACAAATTAAAAGAACAGGAGATTAACGAACACAATTGTAAGAACATGAAGTACAGAAATCAATGCTAACAATATTGCCCAAAACTTGATTTTTCTGCTACTTTGGTGTTTAAATTTGACTTAATCGTTGATAATGTGACTTTGAGAGCTGAAGAGATGAAGTTACTAACCTTGGAACCATGTGAACGATGAATAACGGCGGCGTGATTGAGGTTCTTGACGGAAGAGGGGTTGAAGGAGAGACACGCGGAGAGGGGTTGTTCTTCGATGGAAGATGGATTCAGCGGAGGGGTTGTCTTCGACGGCGGATGGATTCGGCGGATTAGGGTTGAGAAACCATGTCTGAAGAAGTGAAGTATATGAAGAAAAACAAAGGGATGTCTTTCGGTTCACTAAAACCAAAGCAAAGTGAAGTATAAGAAGAAAAACAACCAAAACCGCTGGTAAACCAAAATAAACCGCCGGTTCACTAAAACCACACCGGCGGTTCACCAAAACTGTTGCTGTTATTTTTTTTGTTTTTATATTAGCAACAGTTCTACAAAACTGTTGCTATCTATGTGTTGCAAATAACAATTTTTTTTGTAGTGTGTCTTCCATTTGCTTTACTTGCAGACCAAGAATATAGGTTAGTTCACCTACTAAGCTCATCTCAAATTCAGATTGCATTTGATTCACAAACTGTTTCACCAAAGCATCTGACATTCCTCCAAATACAATGTCATCAACATAAATTTGTGCTATCATGAGCTTTCCTTTTTCTTCTCTCACAAACAAAGTCTTGTCTGTTTCACCTTTTCTGTAACCTTGATGAAGAAGAAACTTGGTTAACCTTTCATACCAAGCCCTAGGAGCTTGCTTCAACCCATACAAAGCTTTCTTCAACATGTAGACATGATCTGGGAGATTAGGATCAACAAATCCCTTTGGCTGTTCTACATATACTTCTTCATTCAAGTACCCATTGAGGAAAGCACTCTTCACATCCATTTGGAACATTTTGAACTTTAAGATACATGCCACTCCTAGAAGTAATCTGATAGACTCAAGACGTGCTACTGGAGCAAAAGTTTCATCAAAGTCTACTCCTTCAATCTGAGAGTATCCTTGTGCTACAAGCCTAGCCTTGTTCCTTGTAACAACACCACTTTCATCAGATTTGTTTCTATAAACCCAGTTGGTGCCAATGATGTTGACCCCATCAGGTCTTGGAACTAAGTCCCACACTTCATTCCTCTTGAACTCATTCAACTCTTCTTGCATTGCATTAATCCAACATTCATTTGTCAAGGCTTCCTTAACATTCTTTGGTTCTATAGTGGATACAAAGCAAGCATTAGAGATTACCTCCCTTGACCTAGTCATGACCGGTGATTCTGGATTTCCTATGATGAGTTCTTTGGGATGATTCTTCTGAACTCTAATTGAAGGACCATTGCTTGTCTGACCTTCTTCTAACTCTGGATCTGCTTTCTCAGAATTTTCTTCAACTTCAGAGTCTTCAGGTTGGGGGTCTGATGTGACCACATCTGGTTCCACATCATGCACTTTAGATGTCACCTGATGTTGCAACATTGGATGTGACTTCTAGATTTGCTTGCCACTTCAGTCCTTTGACAAGCAGAACATTGTCAAGCTTGGGCAAACCATTGTTGATTAGTTTCCCAATTCCCTTGATTTGTCCTTTAGCACCATCACCAAAGGTCACACAGCTTGAAGTGTGTGACTTAATATCTATCAGAAACCTTTCTACACCTGTCATGTGTCTGGAGCAACCACGATCAAAGTACCAATCCTCTTTGGATGAGGCTTTGAAGGATGTGTGAGCTATATGAGCAGCTACTTTGGCATTTGGCTTCCATTCTTTCTTGGTTCTAGCTTTTCCATGATATGCTCTGGGTTGAGGTTTCTTCTTTGGGTACCCATAAAGCTTATAGCAGAAGGGTTTGATATGGCCATGCTTCCCACAATAGTGACACTTCCATGAAGTGAATCTTTTCTTGTGTACAAGTTTCTGATGTGGTGCAGGATGTGGCAACATCACCTTACAGTCATATTTGTTTTGAGCTGGAACACATTTTGATTCTAGGGTTTCATTGTTGTAAATTTTCTCATAACCTGTCCCAGTTGGGTCATTACCATGATTCCTGATCATGAGAATTTCATCAAACTTCTTTGTTCCAGAGCTGAGCATCCTAGCTGACTTGGTCATGTTTTCCTAGTTAGATGTCAATGACTTGACTTCATCCTGAAGGCTAGTTATCTTAACTTGTAGCTTTACTTTTTCTGACTTGAGTTGACTAATTACAGTCTCTTGTTCTACATTTGCTACTTTTTCTCACTTGAGTTGATTAATGACAGCCTATTGTTCTACATTTGTTCTGCATACTTCCTCACTTCTGATGCATAGCTCTTTGTATGCTGAGGCTAGTTCCTCACAAGTGAGTTCTTCATGACAAGACTCTGCATCAGAATCATACACACCAATCATGGCACTTACAAGGTTGGCAGCTTTACTCTGAAACTCATTTTCAAAGTCATCTTCATCAGACCAATATACAGATGATCCATTCTTCTGTTTCTTCAGATAGGTAGTGCATTCAGATCTGATATGACCATAGCCTTCACATTCATGACATTGAACACCTTTGTCATCAGTTTCAGTTTTTGCTGAAGTGTTTCCTTGTTTACTGATGTCAAATTGGATGTTCTTCACATTCCTCCTTGGTCTTCTATCCACATTCTTCAAGATTTTATTAAATTGTCTTCCTAGTAGAGCTATATCATCTGAGAGGTCTTCTTCATCAACTTCCTCATTATCAATGTTGGAGGTAAGGGCTATACTTTTCCCTTTCTTCTCAATTTTATCACTGAAGTTCATCTCAAAGGTTTGAAGAGAGCCCACAAGTTCTTCAACTTTCATGCTAGCAATATCTTGAGCTTCTTCAATAGCTGCGACCTTCATGTCAAACCTCTTAGGTAGAGATCTGAGTATTTTCCTTACTAGCTTTTCATCAGATAATCTTTCTCCCAAGGAATAAAAAGAGTTTGCTAGATCAAGAATATTCATATGAAAGTCATAGATAGTCTCTTCTTCTTTCATCTTGAGATTCTCAAATTTTGAGTGGAGAAGTTGAAGTCTTGAACTTTTTACCCTGGAAGTCCCTTCATGGGTTGTTTTGAGTATCTCCCAAGCATCTTTGGCAACAGTACATTGTTTAATGAGTCTGAACATGTTCTTGTCGACTCCATTGAATATGGCATTTAAAGCTTTATTGTTGCCAAGAGCAAGTGCATCTTCTGCTGTAGTCCAATCTTCTTCTGGTTTGAGCTCTTCTGTATCAACTCCATTAACATCCTTGACATTGGGGTGTTCCCAACCTTTCAGCACTGCTTTCCAAGTTCTACTATCAATGGATTTTAAGAAAGCAGCCATGTGTGACTTCCAGTAGTCATAGTTAGTGCCATCCAGAAGAGGTGGTTTGCTGACCAAAGTTCCATCCTTGTCCATGGTTCCAGAAAGTATCTTCCCTGAAGCTCACCCTAAAACAGAACAGGGTGCCTGCTCTGATGCCAATTGAAATTCCGGTAGCAAGTCACAGATGTGCAACGTGATGTGGAGCACATTTGGGTTAAGATATACGATGTGGTGCCTAATGTGCTAACATCATGGACATAAGATAACTTGATGAACAAGGAAAATAAAGTGCAGAAGATAAATAACACAATGAGTTTGTTAACCCAGTTCGGTGCAACTCACCTACGTCTTGCACCTACGTCTGGGGATACCAATCCAGGAATGAATCCACTATGATAGTTCCAATTCAAAGCTAAACAACCCCGTTTACAACTTATCACTTAGACACTACCCGTGCTAATTCTACCTAGGTCCTCCCTAGATATGACAACCTCTGGTCACTTCCTATAACCACCTTACAAACCGTAAGGATTTAAATAACAAACTCAATGATGGAGACGCACTCCTAACCTAAAGAACCAACTCGTGCTTCAAAGCTTTGAGTGATTCACAATAACTCTTTGCTTAAAAGCTTAAGAGTAAAATACAACCCTATTCTTGATTCAAACTAGAAACAAGAAAGGAACAAAATAGCTCTGTGCTTAAAAGCTTAAGAGCAACATACAATCCTAATTCTTGTCTCAATGGAAACAAGAAAGAGGCACAAAGAACTAAAACCTAAAGACTACTCTTTAAGAATATGTTTTAGTTAAACAAACCATCTCTGTGCTTTTGATAATCAATAGTAGCAACCAGAGAGGTATACAAGACACGAAACCCTAAAAGACTACATCTTTGAAAATCTTGATTTCGGTGTATAAAATATGTCTTCAGTCTTCCTTTATATAGAACGAGCTTCATGGGCTTGGATCCCTGATTTGATAGCTGGCCTTCGTGATCTCCAAGAAACAAACTCAATCTTTTGAAAAGATTTATTTGTTTTAAATGTTTTTAAATCTTCTAGAAACAAACTGGCCATCTTTTAAATCTTTCAATCTTTCAGCTCGTTCTTTGGCGCGCAAGATAGCGTGAGTGTGTTTGTTTCAAAACAAATCTTTTTCAAAGATCACACGCAAAATTGTTAGACTACTTGGCTATCACTTAGAAGGGGGGGTTGAATAAGTGAACCTTGAAACAATTGCGTTTTTAAAAAACTATTTGTTTCAATCGAGCGCAAGCGGAAAACCACCGGATCGGTAGTCTATGCACCGATTGACCAAAAGAAAAGTAGTATAAGCCTTTGAATGTTTGATGAAAAGATTCGAAATGATAGCGTTCAAAATTCGAATATAACCTATATACTAATTTCAGTCCCAAGCAAGTTACAATATCAAATTAAACACAATCACAATCAAGCATAACAATTGAATTTTTGATGTTCCAATATGAACATGAAAAATTCAATCGATTCAAAAAATCAATGAAATTATAACAAGTAAAATATTGAGAGAGAGAGAGAGAGAGAAACACACAACGATTTGATTAGGGAGTTCCCCGGATTTCGCGTCGTCCACGCGTTTGTCCGAGTACGTCTCCCCCCAAATAACCAAACGGGTTATTTGAGAGTGTATAGATCAAAAATGATTAACAACACGTGCACAGTTTACAATTGAATCTTATAAACCTATAACGAGACAAAAAGTAAACTATGCAACAAAACCTCGACACACAACGAAACTTCACCCTCTGATTCCAACGATCCGACCCGTGCCAAACCGCACTCGATCGTCCAGCTGAGTCCTTCGTTTCTTGTTGTCGATCCTTCAAGACAAGCACGATCTTGAATCCTTTGAGAGAAACTAGAACCTTCAACACACAATCCAACCCGACTACGATTCTGATTCACCGCGAACCGTATCGAACGTTATCACACAAAGATGCAACCTTTATTGAATTGATCCCATACTCAAACTTCAATTTTGATTGCAACCTTTGATGAAGATGATGAATTTGTGTTGAATGAAACCTTTGATTCAAATTCTCACTCAATTTGCAACCCAAAGCGTTTTCTGATCTTTCACACTAGTTTCCTCTGATTACAATGACACATCACATTGCTATTTAAAGAGAGAATAGAATTGAGCAAATTTGGGCAAAATTCAACATACGTGTATCGATACAAATGATGGTTTGTATCGATACAAACCCTTTGACCAGCGTTCAAATTGAAAATATTGACCTATGTATCGATACAAAGATGTATATGTATCGATACATATATCAGTTTCTTGAAATTTTGACTGATATGTATCAAATCATGCAAGCGTGATTCGATACATCATGCACTCTCTGATTTTTTGAGAGAAGTGAGTGTGTATCGATACATGCAAGCATGATTCGATACACAGGTGACTCTCTGCCTCTGAGAGATCACTTTTGTATCGATACAAGTGATAGATGTATCGATACAAATTGCACAAAATCAGTCTGAAGTAATTTCAGGACATTTGTATCGATACACATGTTTATGTATCGATACATAATACCTAAAACTCATTTTTTCAAAGTTTAAAAATAGTTTTTCGCTGTCAAGTCATTTGTAATGTTGCCAAAATGTGTTCTACTCTATTTTCATGTGTTTTGACAATTATTAAAACATGAGGATGAACTGGTGCACTTACATTCTCCCCCTTTTTGATAATTGTCAAAACTTTGCATAAGCTAGCTAAGCCTATACCTAATATGCAATAAAATAGCAATATGTATACAGACGCAATTACACCAAGGCTAACAATAAGCACGCTCCCCCTGAGTTGATGCCATAATGCGATTGTCATAGTGGATAATGTTCAAGATTCTTTTAGCTATTCATCCTTAGCTTGTGCATCCAAATCTCTCCCCCTTTGACAATATCAAAAAGAAGAAGAGAGTCTATTAGAAGTATCGTGTTCAAACAATTTTGATCCAAAGTCATATAGTGCACTTACATTTGTCGAAATGCACTTATATGATAAAAGTTCCTAACCAATATAAATACATACAAAGATATGCCAAAATATATCAATGACGAATACCAAATTTCATGACAAATATGGAATGTAGAATAACAAACCAAAACCAACGCATGAATATTGTAACACATCGACATTTTAAATCAACCAACATATCCAAATATGGGACGAAATAAACAAACCAATGCAACCAATGCATAAACATAAGAAATTAATCCATACAAACCAAATAATTCAACAAAGTCATACATAATCCAAAATGAATGTTGTCCAAACATGACAACATTAAACATAATCCGTACAACCAAATTGAAAACAAGAAAGGTCATAAGAAATAACAATAAATTGTTCATGCGGAGAAAGAAATAAAATGCATTAGAAAGCAAGAATTAAGCAACATTGTCATCATTCATCCATATTGTTCGGGTTAGGAGGAGGGTTAGGATTATAGTAAACATGCATCTGAGCCTGCATCTCATCGAATCGGGTGGTCATATAGGTTCGGAGGTCATTGGTGGTGGTGTACAACTCTTCAATCCCAGCATTTTGAGTTTGATAGTTTTGAGTGTACTCATTGTAAAAAGTGGTTTGTTGCATGCTCATATTTCTCATTAAGTCCATCATCGCATTCCAATTACCACCCTCTTCACCTTGACCCTCACCTTCACCTTCATCTTGCCTAACATTCCTCCTTTGCCTCCTACCTCTTGGAGCAGCAGCTTGACCTTCATTCTCATCATCTAGACCATGGTAGACATACATATTGTCAACATTTAATGCCCAGTTCATTTTGGCCATTTGTGTCTCACTGAACTTTTGCAATCTTCCAAGAGTAGTGTACTCAATTGGAAGATTTTGGCCAACCTTGAACTTCTTCAATATGCTAGCAATCAAGCTACAGTACCCAAAGCTTTGATCCCTACTAGAATTCCTTAAGTCAAACATCCGACTCACAATATAGAACGGCCAATCAACTTTTCGGTCCTCCATAAGCAAGAACATCAGATCAATGTCTTTTCTATCCATTCTAGAACTAGCACTTTTCGGACGCAATATGTGACTCACAATCCAGTAAACCACTCTAGCATTTACACTTAATTTTCCGGTTCCCATGGTTTCCGGAATATTGCCATTTCTAGTAATAGAGGAGATGAACTGACTCGTCTCAGAATATGCCAAGAGATCCTCCCCGGTTATCCTATTTCCGGTACTCATGCCAAATAAATCAAACCACATATTCGCAGTGAACTTGTAAACTTTACGACCCCAGCAAAATTCAAACTCAGCCCCATTTCTTTCCTGTAGTCCAGCATAGAAAATCCTAACCAAAGTATCATTGTATTTGGTTTGCAAATCACAAAATGTGTCAAGTTGTTCATTTTCTAAAATCTCCGCAATATCATTCAAATGCAAATTTTTGAGAGTTTCAATACTAACAGATTTCTGAGGTAACACACTCCTATTTCTACAATATTGAGTGTATGTAGTAATGCAATCTTTATGAACAAATTCATCTTCCCTAAGTCCAAAGTTAGGAACCTCACTACTACTACCTTCTATTTCCTTTCCTCTCTTAGATTTCTTTGGTGCCATTCCTAGGAGATTAAGAAGTAGAATGAATTACCTTGAATTATTGATGAAGAACTTGAACAACTTTCACAAACCCCAAATTGATGAATCCTTTGAATTTGAAGGTGATGCAACTTTAAACACAAAATTGATGAGGGAAATTGAGTGGGTAATGAATTTGAAGTGGTTTGGTGTTAATTTTTGTGGAATTTGGTTGAGTTTTGAGAGAGATTTGATAATTGGGGATGAGGGTTTTATGGCCTTTTTCGTGTGGAGAAGAAGAAGTTTTGATGGTTTGATGAATGAGTGAATGAAAATTGATACTTAAAACCGTTTTTACGTGTTTGTATCGATACAAAGTCATGTTTGTATCGATACAAGTTGGTTTTTCTGAAGCATGTATCGAAGCGTGTAAGCATGTATCGATACATGAGTCAGTGTCTGTCCAAACTGAAGAGTTATGTATCGATACAAGAATATATGTACCGATACATATCAGTTCATTTTGAAATTTTGAAAAATAACCAACATGTATCCGTGCAATTTTTATTTGTATCGATCCAAAATGCATTATTTTCAAATTTTCTCAAAACACATGAACATATAAGTTTCAAAAATAATTTTTATGACTTCCTAATAACATGTATGTATGAAACACATATAACCAATAAGGTACATTTTTATGTATGTGAGCAAAACAAAATACCAAAGCACATTATAACATGAGAACACATGTTAAACCATATATGCATGATAAAGCATCCACATAAATGAATCAAAGTACCAAAATTAATCATATGAAAAATATATGTCTATCTATGCACACAAAGTCACATATATAAGAACAAAACAAACATATACAAACCTAAGTATAAACTTAATATGGTAATTGTAATGATTTTTGTCAAATCCCCATTTAAAACGTATGAGTCTCAAAAACTTATCAATATCTTTGAGCAAAATTCTTGGAAACGAAGGATGAGACAACTATCAAGACAAGTATCATATTAATATATAAGTTGTGTATATGAATCAAAGTACAAATGCTAAGTAAAGTAAAAGTATAAAGGCAAAGGTAGAGAGTAGAATCTTCCCTTGAGTGTTAGGTGGAGAAGTGATCAATTTCCACACCATTGTAAATGTTGAGTTGAAGCTTTACTCATTCCTCTCCTTGTTCGTAAGTCTTGAACTCCATTGTTGTCGGTGTCTTTTGTCAATGGCTTCAAGACGCTTCCCTACATACTTAGACATTTGAAATAGGTCCCCAACTCATGTTGGGTCCTAGTTGGTTAGTAGAGACATTATTGCCTAACTTAGGTAACCATTGCAATTTGCCTTTTGGTACCAAAACTTTTCGAGCATGACATTTTGCAATAGTATGACCCTTGTCACAACAATAATGACAAACGATATGAGGACTACTTTTCTTAGGATCCTTTTCAACAAATTTATACTTTTTATTACTAGGTTTCAATGATTTGTTGAATTTAGATGGATCAATTGCAAAAGTAATCTCCGGCTTGGATGGTTCTTTTAGCTTATCTTGTAACTTTCGTAAGTCTCTACGTAAGTAAAAGCATCCATCACATCCAGTATTATTGTTATCACAAGTATCATAAGTCACAAGAGGTTTTTGAAGCATAGACTCTTTGAGAGCTTTCAACTCAAGCTCCGTTTCCGAAACTTTTGCCTCAAGGTATTTATTAACTTCCATTAAACCTTTTAGTCGTTGAAAAGCTTCTTTAGTTTCTTTGTGTAATTTTTCAAAAGAAACTTGTAACTCATGATATTCTAAAAGCGTATATGAGCTAGAGGGATTTTGGTTTACCTTTTTAGGAGCAAGTTTCTTGCGATCATGGGATGATAGGCACACATTTGCCAATGCATCTTCATCACTTGAGCTAGAGCTTGATGATGAAGAGGAAGATGAGCTTTCGCTTTCCCATGCAACATATGCTTTCTTTCCTTTGTCCTTGCTTCCCTTTTTGAATGAAGGTGACTCTTTCTCTTTTCTCTTGAGCTTGGGGCAATCCGGCTTGAAATGACCAACTTGGCCACATTCATAGCATGCTCCCTTTTTGGAGTACCTAGCATCTTCATTCTTCCGGCGGTAACCACTATCTTTCCGAAACTTCTTAAGATTGTCATCGGAATGTCTTATCCCATTCTTTCTCACATATCTATTGTAGCGTCGAACGAAGAGTCCCATTTCCTCATCATCGGAATCGTCTTCGCTTGAGCTACTCTCCACTTGCTCAACCTTTTTGGACTTGGATTTGGAGGCCTTTAGAGCAATGAACCTCTTATCCTTTTCTTTTTCCTTTTCGTTATGTTTTTCCTTTTTCTCACCTTTCTCATGCTTTTCCAACAAATTAAGCACTTGTTCATGTTCCGTTAGCTTACCAAATAAGGTTGTGAGACTCAAGGTTGTAAGATCATTCGCTTCTTTGATTGCGGTGACCTTTGGTTGCCATGACCTATTAAGACATCTCAAAATCTTATTAGTAGCATCTTGATTTGTGATTGGTTTACCTAGACCATGTAACTTGTTGGTGATTTTTACAAATCTTTGTTGCATATCCGCAATGGTTTCACCATCTTGCATATGAAACAATTCGAATTCTTGAGTTAAGGTGTTTATTTTCGAAATTTTGACCTCATTAGTTCCCTCAAAATGAGTGACTAATGTATCCCACATTTCTTTGGCCGTAGAGCAATGCGACACATGATAAAATTGTTCAATCCCAAGGGATGAAATAAGTATGTTTTGTGCCTTTGCATCGTAATTGACCTTTTTCTTTTCATCATCCGTCCATTGTGCCATAGGCTTATTGTCGACAATGCCATGAGGATCCGTGATAGTTGGAACAAACGGACCATTCTCAATAGCATTCCACACTTCACCATCAAAAGAATTGATGTGAATACGCATACTACTTTTCCAATAGTCAAAGTGATCGCCATTGAATATAGGAGCCCTATTATACGCCCCTTTCGGTGCAAAAGCCATGTTTTCTAATAATTGGCACAAATTACTCGGTTTAATCGTTTAAAATCGAACCGGGCTCTTAATGCCACTTGTTAGACTACTTGGCTATCACTTAGAAGGGGGGGTTGAATAAGTGAACCTTGAAACAATTGCGTTTTTAAAAAATTATTTGTTTCAATCGAGCGCAAGAGGAAAACCACCGGATCAGTGGTCTATGCACCGATTGACCAAAAGAAAAGTAGTATAAGCCTTTGAATGTTTGATGAAAAGATTCGAAACGATAGCGTTCAAAATTCGAATATAAACTATATACTAATTTCAGTCCCAAGCAAGTTACAATATCAAATTAAACACAATCACAATCAAGCATAACAATTGAATTTTTGATGTTCCAATATGAACATGAAAAATTCAATCGATTCAAAAAATCAATGAAATTATAACAAGTAAAATATTGAGAGAGAGAGAGAGAAACACACAACGATTTGATTAGGGAGTTCCCCGGATTTCGCGTCGTCCACACGTTTGTCCGAGTACGTCTCCCCCCAAATAACCAAACGGGTTATTTGAGAGTGTATAGATCAAAAATGATTAACAACACGTGCACAGTTTACAATTGAATCTTATAAACCTATAACGAGACAAAAAGTAAACTATGCAACAAAACCTCGACACACAACGAAACTTCGCCCTCTGATTCCAACGATCCGACCCGTGCCAAACCGCACTCGATCGTCCAGCTGAGTCCTTCGTTTCTTGTTGTCGATCCTTCAAGACAAGCACGATCTTGAATCCTTTGAGAGAAACTAGAACCTTCAACACACAATCCAACCCGACTACGATTCTGATTCACCGCGAACCGTATCGAACGTTATCACACAAAGATGCAACCTTTATTGAATTGATCCCATACTCAAACTTCAATTTTGATTGCAACCTTTGATGAAGATGATGAATTTGTGTTGAATGAAACCTTTGATTCAAATTCTCACTCAATTTGCAACCCAAAGCGTTTTCTGATCTTTCACACTAGTTTCCTCTGATTACAATGACACATCACATTGCTATTTAAAGAGAGAATAGAATTGAGCAAATTTGGGCAAAATTCATCATACGTGTATCGATACAAATGATGGTTTGTATCGATACAAACCCTTTGACCAGCGTTCAAATTGAAAATATTGACCTATGTATCGATACAAAGATGTATATGTATCGATACATATATCAGTTTCTTGAAATTTTGACTGATATGTATCAAATCATGCAAGCATGATTCGATACATCATGCACTCTCTGATTTTTTGAGAGAAGTGAGTGTGTATCGATACATGCAAGCATGATTCGATACACAGGTGACTCTCTGCCTCTGAGAGATCACTTTTGTATCGATACAAGTGATAGATGTATCGATACAAATTGCACAAAATCAGTCTGAAGTAATTTCAGGACATTTGTATCGATACACATGTTTATGTATCGATACATAATACCTAAAACTCAGTTTTTCAAAGTTTAAAAATAGTTTTTCGCTGTCAAGTCATTTGTAATGTTGCCAAAATGTGTTCTACTCTATTTTCATGTGTTTTGACAATTATTAAAACATGAGGATGAACTGGTGCACTTACATTCTCCCCCTTTTTGATAATTGTCAAAACTTTGCATAAGCTAGCTAAGCCTATACCTAATATGCAATAAAATAGCAATATGTATACAGACGCAATTACACCAAGGCTCACAATAAGCACGCTCCCCCTGAGTTGATGCCATAATGCGATTGTCATAGTGGATAATGTTCAAGATTCTTTTAGCTATTCATCCTTAGCTTGTGCATCAAAATCTCTCCCCCTTTGACAATATCAAAAAGAAGAAGAGAGTCTATTAGAAGTATCGTGTTCAAACAATTTTGATCCAAAGTCATATAGTGCACTTACATTTGTCGAAATGCACTTATATGATAAAAGTTCCTAACCAATATAAATACATACAAAGATATGCCAAAATATATCAATGACGAATACCAAATTTCATGACAAATATGGAATGTAGAATAACAAACCAAAACCAACGCATGAATATTGTAACACATCGACATTTTAAATCAACCAACATATCCAAATATGGGACGAAATAAACAAACCAATGCAACCAATGCATAAACATAAGAAATTAATCCATACAAACCAAATAATTCAACAAAGTCATACATAATCCAAAATGAATGTTGTCCAAACATGACAACATTAAACATAATCCGTACAACCAAATTGAAAACAAGAAAAGTCATAAGAAATAACAATAAATTGTTCATGCGGAGAAAGAAATAAAATGCATTAGAAAGCAAGAATTAAGCAACATTGTCATCATTCATCCATATTGTCCGGGTTAGGAGGAGGGTTAGGATTATAGTAAACATGCATCTGAGCCTGCATCTCATCGAATCGGGTGGTCATATAGGTTCGGAGGTCATTGGTGGTGGTGTACAACTCTTCAATCCTAGCATTTTGAGTTTGATAGTTTTGAGTGTACTCATTGTAAAAAGTGGTTTGTTGCATGCTCATATTTCTCATTAAGTCCATCATCTCATTCCAATTACCACCCTCTTCACCTTGACCCTCACCTTCACCTTCATCTTGCCTAACATTCCTCCTTTGCCTCCTACCTCTTGGAGCAGCAGCTTGACCTTCATTCTCATCATCTAGACCATGGTAGACATACATATTGTCAACATTTGATGCCTAGTTCATTTTGGCCATTTGTGTCTCACTGAACTTTTGCAATCTTCCAAGAGTAGTGTACTCAATTGGAAGATTTTGGCCAACCTTGAACTTCTTCAATATGCTAGCAATCAAGCTACAGTACCCAAAGCTTTGATCCCTACTAGAATTCCTTAAGTCAAACATCCGACTCACAATATAGAACGGCCAATCAACTTTCCGGTCCTCCATAAGCAAGAACATCAGATCAATGTCTTTTCTATCCATTCTAGAACTAGCACTTTTCGGACGCAATATGTGACTCACAATCCAGTAAACCACTCTAGCATTTACACTTAATTTTCCGGTTCCCATGGTTTCCGGAATATTGCCATTTCTAGTAATAGAGGAGATGAAGACATTTGAGTCATAATCAACCTGACTCGTCTCAGAATATGCCAAGAGATCCTCCCCGGTTATCCTATTTCCGGTTCTCATGCCAAATAAATCAAACCACATATTCGCAGTGAACTTGTAAACTTTACGACCCCAGCAAAATTCAAACTCAGCCCCATTTCTTTCCTGTAGTCCAGCATAGAAAATCCTAACCAAAGTATCATTGTATTTGGTTTGCAAATCACAAAATGTGTCAAGTTGTTCATTTTCTAAAATCTCCGCAATATCATTCAAATGCAAATTTTTGAGAGTTTCAATACTAACAGATTTCTGAGGTAACACACTCCTATTTCTACAATATTGAGTGTATGTAGTAATGCAATCTTTATGAACAAATTCATCTTCCCTAAGTCCAAAGTTAGGAACCTCACTACTACTACCTTCTATTTCCTTTCCTCTCTTAGATTTCTTTGGTGCCATTCCTAGGAGATTAAGAAGTAGAATGAATTACCTTGAATTATTGATGAAGAACTTGAACAACTTTCACAAACCCCAAATTGATGAATCCTTTGAATTTGAAGGTGATGCAACTTTAAACACGAAATTGATGAGGGAAATTGAGTGGGTAATGAATTTGAAGTGGTTTGGTGTTAATTTTTGTGGAATTTGGTTGAGTTTTGAGAGAGATTTGATAATTGGGGATGAGGGTTTTATGGCCTTTTTCGTGTGGAGAAGAAGAAGTTTTGATGGTTTGATGAATGAGTGAATGAAAATTGATACTTAAAACCGTTTTTACGCGTTTGTATCGATACAAAGTCATGTTTGTATCGATACAAGTTGGTTTTTCTGAAGCATGTATCGAAGCGTGTAAGCATGTATCGATACATGAGTCAGTGTCTGTCCAAACTGAAGAGTTATGTATCGATACAAGAATATATGTACCGATACATATCAGTTCATTTTGAAATTTTGAAAAATAACCAACATGTATCCGTGCAATTTTTATTTGTATCGATCCAAAATGCATTATTTTCAAATTTTCTCAAAACACATGAACATATAAGTTTCAAAAATAATTTTTATGACTTCCTAATAACATGTATGTATGAAACACATATAACCAATAAGGTACATTTTTATGTATGTGAGCAAAACAAAATACCAAAGCACATTATAACATGAGAACACATGTTAAACCATATATGCATGATAAAGCATCCACATAAATGAATCAAAGTACCAAAATTAATCATATGAAAAATATATGTCTATCTATGCACACAAAGTCACATATATAAGAACAAAACAAACATATACAAACCTAAGTATAAACTTAATATGGTAATTGTAATGATTTTTGTCAAATCCCCATTTAAAACGTATGAGTCTCAAAAACTTATCAATATCTTTGAGCAAAATTCTTGGAAACGAAGGATGAGACAACTATCAAGACAAGTATCATATTAATATATAAGTTGTGTATATGAATCAAAGTACAAATGCTAAGTAAAGTAAAAGTATAAAGGCAAAGGTAGAGAGTAGAATCTTCCCTTGAGTGTTAGGTGGAGAAGTGATCAATTTCCACACCATTGTAAATGTTGAGTTGAAGCTTTACTCATTCCTCTCCTTGTTCGTAAGTCTTGAACTCCATTGTTGTCGGTGTCTTTTGTCAATGGCTTCAAGACGCTTCCCTACATACTTAGACATTTGAAATAGGTCCCCAACTCATGTTGGGTCCTAGTTGGTTAGTAGAGACATTATTGCCTAACTTAGGTAACCATTGCAATTTGCCTTTTGGTACCAAAACTTTTCGAGCATGACATTTTGCAATAGTATGACCCTTGTCACAACAATAATGACAAACGATATGAGGACTACTTTTCTTAGGATCCTTTTCAACAAATTTATACTTTTTATTACTAGGTTTCAATGATTTGTTGAATTTAGATGGATCAATTGCAAAAGTAATCTCCGGCTTGGATGGTTCTTTTAGCTTATCTTGTAACTTTCGTAAGTCTCTACGTAAGTAAAAGCATCCATCACATCCAGTATTATTGTTATCACAAGTATCATAAGTCACAAGAGGTTTTTGAAGCATAGACTCTTTGAGAGCTTTCAACTCAAGCTCCGTTTCCGAAACTTTTGCCTCAAGGTATTTATTAACTTCCATTAAACCTTTTAGTCGTTGAAAAGCTTCTTTAGTTTCTTTGTGTAATTTTTCAAAAGCAACTTGTAACTCATGATATTCTAAAAGCGTATATGAGCTAGAGGGATTTTGGTTTACCTTTTTAGGAGCAAGTTTCTTGCGATCATGGGATGATAGGCACACATTTGCCAATGCATCTTCATCACTTGAGCTAGAGCTTGATGATGAAGAGGAAGATGAGCTTTCGCTTTCCCATGCAACATATGCTTTCTTTCCTTTGTCCTTGCTTCCCTTTTTGAATGAAGGTGACTCTTTCTCTTTTCTCTTGAGCTTGGGGCAATCCGGCTTGAAATGACCAACTTGGCCACATTCATAGCATGCTCCCTTTTTGGAGTACGTAGCATCTTCATTCTTCCGGCGGTAACCACTATCTTTCCGAAACTTCTTAAGATTGTCATCGGAATGTCTTATCCCATTCTTTCTCACATATCTATTGTAGCGTCGAACGAAGAGTCCCATTTCCTCATCATCGGAATCGTCTTCGCTTGAGCTACTCTCCACTTGCTCAACCTTTTTGGACTTGGATTTGGAGGCCTTTAGAGCAATGGACCTCTTATCCTTTTCTTTTTCCTTTTCGTTATGTTTTTCCTTTTTCTCACCTTTCTCATGCTTTTCCAACAAATTAAGCACTTGTTCATGTTCCGTTAGCTTACCAAATAAGGTTGTGAGACTCAAGGTTGTAAGATCATTCGCTTCTTTGATTGCGGTGACCTTTGGTTGCCATGACCTATTAAGACATCTCAAAATCTTATTAGTAGCATCTTGATTTGTGATTGGTTTACCTAGACCATGTAACTTGTTGGTGATTTTTACAAATCTTTGTTGCATATCCGCAATGGTTTCACCATCTTGCATATGAAACAATTCGAATTCTTGAGTTAAGGTGTTTATTTTCGAAATTTTGACCTCATTAGTTCCCTCAAAATGAGTGACTAATGTATCCCACATTTCTTTGGCCGTAGAGCAATGCGACACATGATAAAATTGTTCAATCCCAAGGGATGAAATAAGTATGTTTTGTGCCTTTGCATCGTAATTGACCTTTTTCTTTTCATCATCCGTCCATTGTGCCATAGGCTTATTGTCGACAATGCCATGAGGATCCGTGATAGTTGGAACAAACGGACCATTCTCAATAGCATTCCACACTTCACCATCAAAAGAATTGATGTGAATACGCATACTACTTTTCCAATAGTCAAAGTGATCGCCATTGAATATAGGAGCCCTATTATACGCCCCTTTCGGTGCAAAAGCCATGTTTTCTAATAATTGGCACAAATTACTCGGTTTAATCGTTTAAAATCGAACCGGGCTCTTAATGCCACTTGTTAGACTACTTGGCTATCACTTAGAAGGGGGGGTTGAATAAGTGAACCTTGAAACAATTGCGTTTTTAAAAAATTATTTGTTTCAATCGAGCGCAAGCAGAAAACCACCGGATCGGTGGTCTATGCACCGATTGACCAAAAGAAAAGTAGTATAAGCCTTTGAATGTTTGATGAAAAGATTCGAAACGATAGCGTTCAAAATTCGAATATAAACTATATACTAATTTCAGTCCCAAGCAAGTTACAATATCAAATTAAACACAATCACAATCAAGCATAACAATTGAATTTTTGATGTTCCAATATGAACATGAAAAATTCAATCGATTCAAAAAATCAATGAAATTATAACAAGTAAAATATTGAGAGAGAGAGAGAGAAACACACAACGATTTGATTAGGGAGTTCCCCGGATTTCGCGTCGTCCACGCGTTTGTCCGAGTACGTCTCCCCCCAAATAACCAAACGGGTTATTTGAGAGTGTATAGATCAAAAATGATTAACAACACGTGCACAGTTTACAATTGAATCTTATAAACCTATAACGAGACAAAAAGTAAACTATGCAACAAAACCTCGACACACAACGAAACTTCGCCCTCTGATTCCAACGATCCGACCCGTGCCAAACCGCACTCGATCGTCCAGCTGAGTCCTTCGTTTCTTGTTGTCGATCATTCAAGACAAGCACGATCTTGAATCCTTTGAGAGAAACTAGAACCTTCAACACACAATCCAACCCGACTACGATTCTGATTCACCGCGAACCGTATCGAACGTTATCACACAAAGATGCAACCTTTATTGAATTGATCCCATACTCAAACTTCAATTTTGATTGCAACCTTTGATGAAGATGATGAATTTGTGTTGAATGAAACCTTTGATTCAAATTCTCACTCAATTTGCAACCCAAAGCGTTTTCTGATCTTTCACACTAGTTTCCTCTGATTACAATGACACATCACATTGCTATTTAAAGAGAGAATAGAATTGAGCAAATTTGGGCAAAATTCAACATACGTGTATCGATACAAATGATGGTTTGTATCGATACAAACCCTTTGACCAGCGTTCAAATTGAAAATATTAACCTATGTATCGATACAAAGATGTATATGTATCGATACATATATCAGTTTCTTGAAATTTTGACTGATATGTATCAAATCATGCAAGCATGATTCGATACATCATGCACTCTCTGATTTTTTGAGAGAAGTGAGTGTGTATCGATACATGCAAGCATGATTCGATACACAGGTGACTCTCTGCCTCTGAGAGATCACTTTTGTATCGATACAAGTGATAGATGTATCGATACAAATTGCACAAAATCAGTCTGAAGTAATTTCAGGACATTTGTATCGATACACATGTTTATGTATCGATACATAATACCTAAAACTCAGTTTTTCAAAGTTTAAAAATAGTTTTTCGCTGTCAAGTCATTTGTAATGTTGCCAAAATGTGTTCTACTCTATTTTCATGTGTTTTGACAATTATTAAAACATGAGGATGAACTGGTGCACTTACAAAAATAATAAAAGCGCGTTATTCTAGGGCGTTCAGGTCAGGTCCCATATCTGGGCACATCAGACTCCACATCTGGATCAAAGGCTTATTTTAGCAAATGAAGCCAACACCCTAAAATTAAAACAACCTTACAGGTTAAAAACCTAACACAAAGCATGATTCTTTAGGAAGCTCATCTAGATATAGTACATAAACATTTTTCTTAATGGATCCATTAAAAAGTGTTTTGTTAGAAGAGGGTTGTTTAATTTCACATGAATTAGTTTTAAAGGTTACTTCAAGACCATTGTCACAAAGTTGACTAACACTTATTAAGTTATGCTTAACTCCTTCAACATAGTGAATATTTTCTATTTTAGCAGAATTTATCTTACCAATAGTACTTTTACCTTTGATGGTGGCAGTTTTATTATTCTCAAAAGTAACTGATTCTCCTTCCTTTTTCTCCAGAGTGAGTGTAACACCCCGTTTTTTCATAAGCCAAAAAGGGCATTATTTTTTTTTTTCTTTTTCAACTAACACTCAGAGTGCGCATAGAATATTTTCCAATGAGCCGGCATTCAAATATACAAAAGACTCATTACCAAAAGGTGCTTCGACAAGCAAAGTGTATTCCCTGAATAATTACAATCCAAGTCTAAGTATACAAATACTTACAACAAAACAAAGTTAGAAACCCTATGCTAACCAAAAAGCACGGTGTACAAACACACCGGCGCATAGTCTAACTAAAAACTACCACACCAGCTCCAACACGAGCTCACTAAGGCCTAGAGCTACCAACGCCGTCCTCTCGACCTACATCGTCATCTGGGGTGGGATGAGCCCGCAAATGAAAGAAAGGGTCACCACAAAATACAAGTATATATATATATAACCGGTGCGAAAAATGTACACATAACAAAATTTCCACAAACACAAGAGAAAGCTCTTTACCACAAAAGCAATTCCCACCAACGGGCTTATATAAATAATGCACAACAAGCCTAATGCAGACTTCTACAATGGGTGTGGTACTACCAGAGCTACCACATGCAAATGAATTCCGGAATTACTAATCATAACCAATAAAACCGCAAAGGGTTAAGGTGGATCCACTCACGCAATCACACCCCGTGGTCCACTCACGCAACCACTTATTGTACTCAAAAAGATCCCGTAGGATTTTGGGTGGGTCCACTCACGCAACCAACACCCCGTAGTCCACCCACGCAACTACGCACCATGAATGCATGAGCATACGATTCCCTACATATGCTAATGCCACACATACATACCTCTCAAGCATATGTAACTAAATCATAGCAATTCATACATATATTTTCCAAATCATATGTAAATTGCACAAGTAATGTAAACACGTTCTCATCAACGAGCATACATAACACAAACATGTCAACACACAAACAATTGCATACACAGCAAAACAAAGCTTGTTTACCAAAACCGTTTGAAAAGACGGAAATAAAGTGGAGCCCTTACCTCGGCAAGCTTCCGTCAATAACACACGCTCAAACAACACAACGTGCTTCCTAAAACAAGCAGCGTAACAATCAATACATTGTTCTCTAACCAATAGTATTGAAACTACACCAAAACCCCAAAAACCTAAAGGTTCCTAAGGAAAATTCACTCTTTCGGATACCATACCAAAATCTATCGTATTGATCAACCCCCATGAGTTATTTGTACTATTTTTAGGACCCAAAACAATTGCCAAAAGTCTTAAATAATTTGAAATGCAAAATGGCCGTTTTCTTGCGTTACAAGCTACGTACTTTCCGAGTACCCGAAAAACTCGTTTCCAATCCCAACCACTTTCATAAATTAATAAAAAGGGATTAGAAGGCTAAAAACCAAGTTTAGAAATCATAATCCAAAATTTCAACTCCCAGAGCTCGCCCTGGCGAGTTGGTGGCGAGTGAAGGCAGAGAGTACTGGTCTTACTCGCTCTGGAGCTCGCCCTGGCGAGTTGTCAAGACCTGTGACACTCGCCCTGGCGAGTAACCACTCGCCTGGCGAGTTGCACCTGTCATGACAGCAAAAACAGCAACTCACACCACCTTTTTCCACCCCAAGCCTAGTTTGATTCTATTAGTCCCCAACACTTTATCAAGGCATAAAAGCAAACCATTTTCATAAATTAAGCAACACATTTCCGAAAGCATGTTGGTTGCTTCGAGTGCAAGTTATTTGATTTTCATTTCCAAAATCAAAACCAAATCCAAGCACAAGTTTTATTACGGGCCTTAACCGTCCGGTAATCATTTTCAAACATGTTTTCAAGGTAAAAAGCGACACCACATGTCACAATAGTTTTAAACCACTTTGACCCCAAAATACTACCCAAAACTCTTAGAAAATATTTTCATAAACCTCAAAATATTTTTCATCGGATTTTCCAAAACAAAACCATACAACGCATTTCCCTTTCGCCCAAAGGTTCAAAGACAACTTTTCTTTTCAAAACCTTACAACATAACCTCATGTACTTGATCAATACATAAACAAACCAAAACCCTAACTTTTCTCATGAGATTTTCACCAACTCATGGAAAACAAAGATAACAAAGCCTACACATGCTCCTCTAGACCTCATGAACAACATTCATGAAACAAAAACTAGCAAGAACAACATTTCTCACCAAACTCTCTCAAGAACATAAACCCAAAAACTCAAAAACTCCTTAAGTCTACCAACCTAAGAGATGAGAAGAGAGGGTTACCTTAAGAAAGTGATTCTCTACAACTTTCCTCAAAGCTTCCAAGCTTGAAATGGAGTGAAATGGTGAAGAAATGAAAATTTGTGAAGGTTGGAAAGAAAACAATGGAGTTCCACGTGAAAGAGAGAAAGAATGAGATGATTTGGTGATGTTTTGCTAAGTGACCAAGTGACCAAACCTCCTTACTATGCAAACCTCTTGCTCACTCATGGCCATTGGATCAAAAACACAATGCCAAGACCAAACCAAAGCCATTGGATCAAACCAAAACAAAACCCACTTGAGATAACACTCAAAACCTCATAGAAACACTCACACGTTCAGCTCTCGCGCGACGCGACGAACGTAAACCACAAAAACATAAAACTTACGGAAAGAACGTCTAACGTCTAACATTTCCAAAACTTATCGCCGAATCTTTTTCCGCGACTGTAATTTTCTTTCATACCTCAGAAAATTATTCTCAGAATATATCTTAACTCGTGCAGATATATAAAACTCCCATCCGAAACCTCACTTAAAATAGACACAATAAGATTTTACAACGACGGGTAAAATCCTACTCGTTTTTCCAAAAACAAGAATAATCCAAAACTTATTATTCTGAAACCGCATATAACTTCTTATTCAAGCAACAGGATCACAGAACCAAAGTCTATACAATTACAGTGCACGAGCACTAAACAGGCTCAATTACAGCAAAAGCTAATAATTACACGATGTTTCATCACACGAACACATCGAAACCCTAATATTCCTTAAACCAACTATACAATGAAATCTTGGGTCTTACAATACTACCCCCCTAAAAGAAGTTTCGTCCTCGAAACTTAGACATCGTCAAACAAACCGGGGTATAATTCCTTCATCTTACTCTCGAGCTCCCAGGTAGTATCTCCCATAGCCTCGTTCCATATTACCTTTACCAAAGGTATCTCTTTCGTTCTCAAACGCTTCATCTTCCTATCCGCAATCTTGATCGGCGGAACTTCAAATGACAAGTTATCCCTCAACTGGATATCATCTGGTGTGATCACATGTGATGGATCCGGTGTATACTTCCGCAATTGCGACACATGGAACACATCATGAATCAAAGATAGTACCGGTGGCAACGCGACCCGATATGCTACCTTCCCAACACGTTCTAAAATCTGATAAGGCCCTATAAATTTCGGAGTCAACTTCTTCGCTTTCAAAGCCCTCCCAACACCAGTCGTTGGAGTAACACGGAGAAATACATGATCTCCCTCCTCAAACTCTAAAGGCCTCCGACGCCTATCCGCATAACTCTTTTGTCGATCTTGAGCAACCTTCATCGTTGCCCTTATCTTTCGGACCTTGTCCGTCGTCTGTTGTACCATTTCCGGTCCTACTATCAAACCTTCCCCATCTTGGTACCAACACAAAGGAGTCTGACATCTTCTCCCATACAAAGCCTCATATGGTGCCATTCCGATAGTCGAATGGTAACTATTGTTGTACGTGAACTCTATCAACGGCAACACGTCGTCCCAACTTCCACGATCATCCAATACACATGCTCTCAACAAATCTTCCAACGATTGATTGGTTCTCTCGGTCTGCCCATCTGTCTGAGGATGATAGGCAGAACTCAACCTCAGTTTCGTCCCCAACGCCTCATGCAAAGTCTTCCAAAAATGTGAAGTGAACTTTGGATCTCTATCCGACACTATACTTGACGGAATCCCATGTAACCTCACAATCTCAGCAATATACACATCGGTCAACCTTGCCGCCGTATCCGTAATCCTTACCGGTAGAAAATGAGCGGACTTAGTCAAACGATCCACTATCACCCAAATGGAATCATGCTTCCTCCTGGTCTTAGGTAAACCAGTGATGAAATCCATAGAAATGCTATCCCACTTCCACTCGGGGATATCTAACGACTGCAGCATCCCTGCCGGTCTCTGATGCTCAACCTTCGCCTTCTGACAAGTCAGACACGACGCCACATACTCAGCCACATCCTTTTTCATACCCGGCCACCAGAAATCTTGCTTCAGGTCCTGATACATTTTTGTTGCCCCGGGATGCATACTAAGCTTACTCTTGTGTGCCTCCCCTAGAATGATGTTTTTCAAGTTCATAGCATCGGGTACACACACCCTACCTTGACACCTCAAGATATTGTCCGATCCCACCTTGAAATCTCGGTTGGTTCCTCGAACAATCAAAGCTCTTTTCTCCATGAGAAACTTGTCATCTTGACAATTAGCAATATCTTCCAACAAACCGCTTGAGATGGTAATCATACCCAGTCTCATATTCCCTAAAGCAAACTCTACCTCGAGATGCAAGTCACGAAACTCTCTCAACAACTCTTGTTGACTAGCCATCTGTGCCGAACAAACCGACACGCTCTTTCTACTCAAAGCATCGGCTACCACATTAGCCTTTCCCGGATGGTATTCCAACGTAAAGTCAAAATCTTTCAAAGTTTCCATCCACCTTCGTTGCCTCATGTTAAGCTCTTTCTGATCAAACAGATACTTAAGACTTTTATGGTCACTAAACACGACAAAAGTGCAACCATAAAGATGATGTCTCCAAATCTTCAATGCAAAAACAACGGCCGCAAGCTCTAAATCGTGCGTAGGATAATTCTTCTCATGCACCTTCAACTGCCGTGATGCATAAGCCACTGCTCTCTTGTGCTGCATCAACACACAACCTAAACCCTGATGAGACGCATCACAATAAACCTCATAAGGTTCATCTGACTGAGGTAACACCAACACCGGTGAAGTCGTCAACCGCTCCTTCAACAATTGAAAACTAAGTTCACACTGCTCAGTCCACGCAAACGGTTGATCTTTTCGCGTAAGTTGCGTCATTGGTGCCACAATCTTAGCGAATCCTTCTATGAACCTCCGGTAATAACCGGCCAAACCAACAAAACTCCTCACGTCCGTCACTGTTTGAGGCTGCTTCCATGAAAGTACCGTATCAATCTTGGCTGGATCCACGGCTATTCCCTCCTTTGATATAACATGGCCAAGGAAATTCACCTCTTCCAACCAAAAATCACACTTTGACGGGTTCGCATACAACTTACTTTCTCGCAAAACTTGCAAAACCAAGCGAAGATGCTCTTCATGCTCCTCTTCACTCTTCGAATACACCAAAATGTCATCAATGAACACAACTACGAACTTGTCCAAAAATGAATTGAATATCCGATTCATGTAAGCCATGAAGATCGCAGGTGCATTCGTCACTCCAAACGGCATCACCAAGTACTCATAATGCCCATAACGCGTCCTAAACGCCGTTTTCTGAATATCCGCATCTCGTACTCTTATCTGGTGATAACCAGATTTCAAGTCAATCTTTGAAAACACTGAGGCTCCCCTCAACTGATCCATCAAATCATCGATGCGTGGCAATGGATATCGGTTCTTGATAGTCACCTTATTAAGCTTCCGATAATCCACACATAGACGAGATTTCCCATCCTTCTTCTTCACCAATAAGACCGGTGCTCCCCAAGGCGACACACTAGGCCTTATGAAACCTTTCTCTAACAAGTCCTCAATCTGACTCTTCAACTCTACCAGCTCAACTGGAGCCATCCGATAGGCTGATTCCGAGATCGGACCCGTACCCGGTTGCAAATCAAAAAAGAATTCCACCTCTCTACACGGAGGAAAAGCTGGAATCTCCGATGGGAACATATCTTGGAACTCCTGAACCACACGAATTTCCTCAATTCGGATCTCCGACATCACTCCTAAGCTAGCAAGTGAAACTATCTCCGGCTCTCCATTACACATAACCACAGAAAGTCGATTTGCGGACAAGTACCTTCGCACACCTGGCTCGGGAAAGAAAACCAACCTCCGAGCACAGTCTAGAATCACATAATGATAAGATAGCCAATCCATCCCGAGGATGATCTCGAGAGATGTAAGCGGTAAACACACCAAGTTGACCAGAAACTCCCTATTCTGAATTACTACCAAACAATGCAAGCATGCAGTATTTACTACCAAATCCTTAGCAGGAGTCAAAACATTCAAATCAAATGGAAGAACAGAAACATTCAAACTCAACCGATTTGCACAAGCCAAAGAAATGAATGAGTGGGTTGCCCCCGTGTCAATCAAAGCAGTTAAAGAATTACCTGCAATGTGACAGCTCTCGTGAATGGCATTGCTAGCCTGCCCACTCACTTCTGTGCCCATACAGTAAGCACGTGCCTTTGCCGCAGGTCTGGTACCTTGTGAGCCTTGTGCCACATTAGCCGACGGCCCGGCCTTCGGGGCTTTGCAATCTCTAGCAAAGTGTCCCGGCTTCTTGCAATTAAAACAAACATGCCCCTGATTCCGGCATTCATTCGCATAGTGGCCCACTTCTCCACACTTAAAACAGCCCTGCTTCCCAGTATTCTGACTGCCCTGATTCACCGATCGACCCTGTCCCTTGTTATACTGTGGACGGTCATATGGCTTACTGCCTTGTTTTCCACGGTTCTGACTTTGATTCGGACCACCAGAACGACTTGGTCCCCCAGCACTAAAACCACTCTGTCGGTTCACCCTTTTGTTTCTCATATCTTCCACCTCTTGGCACTTTTCAACCAAGACTTGAAATTGCCGAATACCCAATGGCACAACCGCATCCTGCAGTTCGTACCTCAGCCCATCTTGGAATCGACGACACATATAGACCTCATCTATCCCATCCCTAAAGAAGCGGAAGAAACGGGATAATGATTCAAACTCCTTGGAATATGCCTCCACATTCATACTCCCCTGACGTAGTCTCAGAAACTCCTCACCATACCTTTCCCTTGCAGTCTCAGGGAAATACTTAGCCAGGAACCTCCTCTTGAAGTTCTCCCAGTTAATCTCCTCATGTGCATTTTCCATAATCAGACGGGTGTTCCTCCACCAAAATTCGGAACCCCCAAGCAGCTGATAGGTAGCTAGAACTACCTTCTCTCCCTCCGGACAATGAATTGCCCCGAATATCCTCTCCACAGATTGGAGCCACAAATCAGCAGTTTCCGGACCTCCCTCCCCATTAAACTTAGGAGGAGTTTGGTGGTTGAAATTCGAAAGAAGTCTAGATCCAGCCGCAAGTATTTCTCTTTCGCGCTTTTCCAGATCCCTTTGCGCCTTAGCATGGCTCTGGGCAGTCACCGCCGCTGCCATTGTGTTCATGGCATAAGCCATTTGATAAATATCAGCATTATCCGTCACAGGTGCGGTAGGTGCCCTTCTTGGAGGCATTCTATCTCTGCACAATACCAATTCTGATTAGATTCCTTATCCAGACATTTCTGAGTCTCAACAGAAAATCTCATACAACGGCTACTAACACAAAACCCGACACAGAACAACCACTAGAACTAACTCAACCCTAGTTACGTTCTAACCGACTCTGAACTAACGACTCAAGTATACACTTTCCCTTTGAAGATTTAAAGCCGAGCTCTGATACCAAATTGTAACACCCCGTTTTTTCATAAGCCAAAAAGGGCATTATTTTTTTTTTTTCTTTTTCAACTAACACTCAGAGTGCGCATAGAATATTTTCCAATGAGCCGGCATTCAAATATACAAAAGACTCATTACCAAAAGGTGCTTCGACAAGCAAAGTGTATTCCCTGAATAATTACAATCCAAGTCTAAGTATACAAATACTTACAACAAAACAAAGTTAGAAACCCTATGCTAACCAAAAAGCACGGTGTACAAACACACCGGCGCATAGTCTAACTAAAAACTACCACACCAGCTCCAACACGAGCTCACTAAGGCCTAGAGCTACCAACGCCGTCCTCTCGACCTACATCGTCATCTGGGGTGGGATGAGCCCGCAAATGAAAGAAAGGGTCACCACAAAATACAAGTATATATATATATAACCGGTGCGAAAAATGTACACATAACAAAATTTCCACAAACACAAGAGAAAGCTCTTTACCACAAAAGCAATTCCCACCAACGGGCTTATATAAATAATGCACAACAAGCCTAATGCAGACTTCTACAATGGGTGTGGTACTACCAGAGCTACCACATGCAAATGAATTCCGGAATTACTAATCATAACCAATAAAACCGCAAAGGGTTAAGGTGGATCCACTCACGCAATCACACCCCGTGGTCCACTCACGCAACCACTTATTGTACTCAAAAAGATCCCGTAGGATTTTGGGTGGGTCCACTCACGCAACCAACACCCCGTAGTCCACCCACGCAACTACGCACCATGAATGCATGAGCATACGATTCCCTACATATGCTAATGCCACACATACATACCTCTCAAGCATATGTAACTAAATCATAGCAATTCATACATATATTTTCCAAATCATATGTAAATTGCACAAGTAATGTAAACACGTTCTCATCAACGAGCATACATAACACAAACATGTCAACACACAAACAATTGCATACACAGCAAAACAAAGCTTGTTTACCAAAACCGTTTGAAAAGACGGAAATAAAGTGGAGCCCTTACCTCGGCAAGCTTCCGTCAATAACACACGCTCAAACAACACAACGTGCTTCCTAAAACAAGCAGCGTAACAATCAATACATTGTTCTCTAACCAATAGTATTGAAACTACACCAAAACCCCAAAAACCTAAAGGTTCCTAAGGAAAATTCACTCTTTCGGATACCATACCAAAATCTATCGTATTGATCAACCCCCATGAGTTATTTGTACTATTTTTAGGACCCAAAACAATTGCCAAAAGTCTTAAATAATTTGAAATGCAAAATGGCCGTTTTCTTGCGTTACAAGCTACGTACTTTCCGAGTACCCGAAAAACTCGTTTCCAATCCCAACCACTTTCATAAATTAATAAAAAGGGATTAGAAGGCTAAAAACCAAGTTTAGAAATCATAATCCAAAATTTCAACTCCCAGAGCTCGCCCTGGCGAGTTGGTGGCGAGTGAAGGCAGAGAGTACTGGTCTTACTCGCTCTGGAGCTCGCCCTGGCGAGTTGTCAAGACCTGTGACACTCGCCCTGGCGAGTAACCACTCGCCTGGCGAGTTGCACCTGTCATGACAGCAAAAACAGCAACTCACACCACCTTTTTCCACCCCAAGCCTAGTTTGATTCTATTAGTCCCCAACACTTTATCAAGGCATAAAAGCAAACCATTTTCATAAATTAAGCAACACATTTCCGAAAGCATGTTGGTTGCTTCGAGTGCAAGTTATTTGATTTTCATTTCCAAAATCAAAACCAAATCCAAGCACAAGTTTTATTACGGGCCTTAACCGTCCGGTAATCATTTTCAAACATGTTTTCAAGGTAAAAAGCGACACCACATGTCACAATAGTTTTAAACCACTTTGACCCCAAAATACTACCCAAAACTCTTAGAAAATATTTTCATAAACCTCAAAATATTTTTCATCGGATTTTCCAAAACAAAACCATACAACGCATTTCCCTTTCGCCCAAAGGTTCAAAGACAACTTTTCTTTTCAAAACCTTACAACATAACCTCATGTACTTGATCAATACATAAACAAACCAAAACCCTAACTTTTCTCATGAGATTTTCACCAACTCATGGAAAACAAAGATAACAAAGCCTACACATGCTCCTCTAGACCTCATGAACAACATTCATGAAACAAAAACTAGCAAGAACAACATTTCTCACCAAACTCTCTCAAGAACATAAACCCAAAAACTCAAAAACTCCTTAAGTCTACCAACCTAAGAGATGAGAAGAGAGGGTTACCTTAAGAAAGTGATTCTCTACAACTTTCCTCAAAGCTTCCAAGCTTGAAATGGAGTGAAATGGTGAAGAAATGAAAATTTGTGAAGGTTGGAAAGAAAACAATGGAGTTCCACGTGAAAGAGAGAAAGAATGAGATGATTTGGTGATGTTTTGCTAAGTGACCAAGTGACCAAACCTCCTTACTATGCAAACCTCTTGCTCACTCATGGCCATTGGATCAAAAACACAATGCCAAGACCAAACCAAAGCCATTGGATCAAACCAAAACAAAACCCACTTGAGATAACACTCAAAACCTCATAGAAACACTCACACGTTCAGCTCTCGCGCGACGCGACGAACGTAAACCACAAAAACATAAAACTTACGGAAAGAACGTCTAACGTCTAACATTTCCAAAACTTATCGCCGAATCTTTTTCCGCGACTGTAATTTTCTTTCATACCTCAGAAAATTATTCTCAGAATATATCTTAACTCGTGCAGATATATAAAACTCCCATCCGAAACCTCACTTAAAATAGACACAATAAGATTTTACAACGACGGGTAAAATCCTACTCGTTTTTCCAAAAACAAGAATAATCCAAAACTTATTATTCTGAAACCGCATATAACTTCTTATTCAAGCAACAGGATCACAGAACCAAAGTCTGTACAATTACAGTGCACGAGCACTAAACAGGCTCAATTACAGCAAAAGCTAATAATTACACGATGTTTCATCACACGAACACATCGAAACCCTAATATTCCTTAAACCAACTATACAATGAAATCTTGGGTCTTACAGTGAGAAAGCTTTTTCTATCTCCAGTCATGTGTCTTGAGCATCCAATGTCCAGGTACCATGGTTTTTTCTTGAGTGTTAGAAGACTTTCCTGCACTAGATTTTAGTAAGTTTTTTGGTACCCATATTGCTTTGGGTCCTTGAATGTTAGTGCTTTTGTGAGACTTTTTCAGAAAGGAGAATTTCTTATATGTCTTTTCTTATGACAAAATAGTTCAAGATGACCATTTTTGTGACATAAATTACATTTAAATTGTTTTGGTTTTTCTTGAGGAATGAAGAAGTCTTTATAAAGCTTTCGTTTCTTATTTGATTCAAAACCTATACCACCTTTATCAAATATGCATTTTTGAGAACTTAAGATGTTTTCAAAAGTTTTGGTAGATTTGACAAAATTTGTTATATCTTTTTCAAGATTAGAAACCTTTGTTTTTAACATGTTATTTTCTGTTTGAATGTCAGAAGTGATTAATTCCTTCTGATTATTTTTGAGTTCATCAATCTGTTTTGACATTTTGAGATTCGAGGTTTGTAATTCTTTAATCATATTTTTTAACATTATGTTTCACATTTATATTGTTCCATTTCTAAAGTGACCTCAGTTACTTCATATTTTTGAGTATCATAGAATAGATTGTCAAATAAATATTCAGTTTTTTGACATGATGAGCAAGGTTCAAGCTTTACATCTTCTGTTTCAAATCTTGTCATAAGACAGACATTAGATTCTTGCTATTCTTCATAAGAGATTTCTTCTAGTTCATCCCAGGTGGCCATCATGGATTTTTTCTTGAATGGAGGTCTTTTTTGTTTAAGTTTTGGACAATCATTTTTGTAATGTCCAAATTGATTGCAGCCATAGCATTGAATTTTTCAAATGTCAACTTCAGTTTTTACTCCATTTCTTTTAGTTGGAAATTTCTTCAGTTGATTTCTTCTTATCACGAGTTTTTGAATCCTTCTTGACAATAAGGCCAGTTCTTCCTCATTATCATCTTTTAGAAAGTCATCTTCACAAAATATCTCATTTTGAGATTTTTCTTCAGATTGACAGTCTAGTGCAGTCATCTTTTTCTTTAGTGGTTTATCCTCACTAGTGGAAAAATGCCTTTTTAGGTCGGTTCCTAGCCACTTCTTAGGTCGGTTCTGTGCGTGACTTAAGTTTTCCTGACATAACAAGTTTTGACTTGTTAGGACGGGTTGGACCTGACTTAACAAACTACATTTTAGGTCAGTTAAACTTTATGCGTCTTAAGAAGTCCAGGTTTTAGCAAGCGCTTGTGGCACGTCTAGCCAACATAAGAATGTTGTTTTTTAAGTCGGCTATTAGTAACCGACTTAAGAAGTTTTTTGTTTTTTTTTTTCTGCAAGCTTTTTTCTATAATAGGACCTTTTTTTTCCATCACAATATATATACTGTAACATCAATTTATCAAAAAAAATATTCATCAATATCATATTATACTTCATTACCATATATCAAAATAAAATCGTAGAAGTAAAAATATTGTCATATCAAATTAAAATATCATTGTAATCAAAATAAGTACACAGCCACAATACTACTAGGCAAGTTCAGTTCCACTAAAAGGAAAATTCAACAAATATACCTAGTCTTATCAAAAAGCGAGCATAAACAAAGACTGACTACCTAGGTGAAATAGCAACTACGTACTTATCAAAATACCATCAAAACTAGAAACCTTAAAGACTAGCCAATATCCAACACATAATTGCACCATATTTCATATCATTGTCCGTACTTGCTTCAATATGTTCCAATATCATGTTTGCACAACATTCTTGAACATTTTTAACTTCGTCTTTTTGAAATGGCTTTGAATCCCCAAATATCTGTATAAATAAATGTCGACATAACATTAAATTACTATATCAACATAAAAAATTGTACTAATTAAGTGATACATGCAACTTGTTAACATAATTCTATTACTTACTTGTGTCCATGAACCAACAAGAGTCGCATATATAATGTCCAACATGTGAATCATGATGAAATAGCCGCACTCATAACTAGCTTTTGACTCTAAAATTTAATATGATCAAATTAATGTGAACGTCAACTAGTCAGTAAATATTATCAAAAATATGAAATTATACATTTAAATATAAATTTGACAACTTACTTTGGGAAATAACCAATCCACTTTCTTCTGCTTTTTCGCACGTTGTGACTTATTATGAGCTGTCAAAGCTCTACAATTTTTAGAATCAGCAAAATTTATTATTAATGGATATGTCCAAAGACAAAAGATTAGGTCAAGGACTAAAAGGGTCATGAATAGAAAAAATAAAAAATCTCAAACCATAACAAATACAAAGCCTACATCCAGAGACTCTATATGACACATAGTTTATGTACGATATATAAATTAAATACTTACGTGTCAAGAATTTCATAGATTTTTTTATCCGGCCTATTTCCCAATGAATATAGAAAGACAACTTCAAGCTTCGTACGATTAATGATGAGCAATTGCCAATGATGACTATAAAGGCAACATACAATTTAATGTGTTAAATTAATTTCTATCAATCATAAGTGATTGACTATAACATGAAAAAATATTCTTACTTGTTAAAATAAGGAGCAAGGTACGTAACATATTTTCTTTATCATCGCACATCTTCTTTTGTATGTAGGACTGAACACTACCACGCTTATTTTGACTATGAGTGAAATGCGGATATCATAAATCCATATTGTTGCCCAATTCCATACAATGGCGGTGTAGACATCTACAACACATTGGAAGTTATTTACATTATAAATATAATTAAATAAATAATAAATTTAAAAATAAAATATACTTATAGAGCCACACTTGTAAAATAGTGATGCCTAATTCTTTGTACCCACACATAAATTTATAATATCTTCCCTTGGGAGCTCAATAAAGGCACTTGTCCCACCGAATTCACCATTCAACTTCAAAGTTTGATCCATATACATTGCCTTTACCACCAATTTTTGACAGATAGGTTCCGACTTTATCGGCATGAGCATCATATTTCTTACATCGAACATGTTAAATATGATAAAATATTACAAAAATACAACAAACTTAATCAAAGTCAAACTGAACCATAGTAAAAAAATACAACAAAAATAATTAAACCAAACAAGAATCATGAGAAATCATCACAGGACAATATATAAACCAGAAAAATCACAATCCCAATCCTTCTGATTATGCACTCACACTTGATAATACATATTAAACACATAAGAACTTAAGAAGCATTCCTTGAAGGCTTAAACCATTACAAGATGAACCATATCCTAATGCAGTACAATCTGATAAGCTACATGCGTAATCAATTCACTGGACTGGAAATTATATATGCAAGTCAGTAGTAGTGTAGTACACATAACTTGCATTACTATATTAAGTTGTTTTAATCATAAGCTGTACTGGGTGCTTTAAGAAAAATTCAAAATCAAAATAAAACAATTATTAACAAACCTCATAAGAAAATCATTAAAAAGCAAATCATGAACAAGAAAAAATCAAAATCATTAACAAGAAAAAATCAAAATCAAGAACTGTTAAGGTTAAGCATATATTATTCACATTAAAGAAAATATCAAGAAATTAAAGAAGATCAAAGCTTCAGCAAATGCCAGGCGTGGAAATAGGTGATAGTCAACTAAGTCAATGCATATAATTACTAGGCGTGTAAACATGTGCTGGCAAAGCATATCCGTATAGGCATAGCAATCAAAGCATATCACTTGTGTTACTTCATAAGGAAATTGTATAATTGTATCAGAATTATATTTAATAGGATTTCTATTATAGGGAATTATAGGATAGGCAATTATTGCACAGATTCTTGTACACTCACATATATGTACAACAAATTACATGAATAAAATTACGTAAGATTTCTGATACAATACAACAACTAGTCCTATTTTCTCTATGTATCGATAAGTTCCTTTTATTATAAGAACAATCAAAATAGAAATTAAAGAATCTATTTCATTAACAAGAAAAAATCAAAATCAAGCAAATCGAAAACAAGAACAAACAAAAATCACAATCATGCTACATACCAACCTCGCAATTCATCACAAACAGAACAAAAAACTATCATGGAATTAAAATCTAGAAATCCCTCTCTAGTTTACCCAATGTATGTATACTTATAGAACATTCAATCCATTCATACTTATAAAAACTAAAACTTAGATTTGCAGATTACATACCTACTCAAGATTGAGAGTTGAGATTGAAAACACCAAAAATTGCGACGGTGAAGGGATTGAAGGGTTCGAAAGTTAGGGTTTTCAATGAAGAAGAAGCTGCGACAGTGAAGACAGTTCAAAGAAATATGCAGTGAAGAAGAAGAAGGTTCGTGACGGTGAAGAAGAAAAGGGTTCAGTCGCGACGGTGAAGAAGAAGAGTTTGATTTAAGTTTTTTTTTTTAATAAAGAAGGGATTATATAAAAAAAAAAGGAGGACTATACTTATCTTTTTTAAAAGATTTGAATTTTTAAAACAAAAAAAATTAGGATTTGTTTTTTATGATAAGGAACTGGGTTCGATTCCCCTATGCTACATATTATAATTTATTTTGAAAAATTAAATTATACTTCTTAGATCAGGTGTGAGACAAACGACTTAAGAAAAAGAGTTTCTTAAGTTAGTTAAGAGACACCTGACTTAATAAAAAGGGTTTCTTAAGCCAGGTAAGTTACACGTGACTTAATAACAAAGTTTTAAATTTTATATTAATCGTTATTATGTCGGTTGACAGCGGGACTGTCTTAAGAAAATTAAATTTATTTACGAAACTGCCACCTCGCATTTTCTTAAGTCAGGTGGAAGTATTAACTGACTTAAGAACTTTTCTATAAAGGTATTTTTGTACTAGTGCCTCTTGTAGTATGGACTCATGAGCTCTTAATGATCCAATAAGATATTCTAATTTGAGTTTAGTAAGATCCTTGGATTATGTGATACCAGTGACAATGTGTCACCAATTTTTTGGTAGACATCTGAGTATCTTTCTTACTCTTTCATGAGCAGTGTAAGTGTTTTCCAGAGAGATGAGTTCATTTATAATTATTGTGAATCTCCCATACATTTGATGCACAAACTCATCTTCCTTCATTTCAAATAGTTCAAATTTTCTTACACCTATATCAATTATGGTTTCTTTGACATGTCTTTTTCCTTCATGATGAGTTTTGAGGGTATACCACATATCTTTAGCAGTTTTACATTCCATGATCCTGTCATATTCTTCCATGCACAAAGTATACTTAATATATAATTTAGCTTTAGTATTTAGGAGTACCCTATCAGCTTCTGTAGTGGTCCATTCAGCTTGAGGCTTTGTAGTATCTGAGTCTTTTACTAGAGGCATGTATTCTCTAGTTTCTATGACAGACCACATATTGTTGTCTTGTGACCTTAGGAACAATTCCATTTTATCTTTCCAATAATATTAGTCATCCCCTTCAAATAAAGGTGGCATGTTTAAGGATTCACCTTTTGAGATAAACTTTGCAGCTTTAGCAATTACTTCCTTCCTGAATCGTTTCCTCTAGCACTTGTTAGATGTTCACCCTTAGAGGCAGAGCTCTGATGCCAATTGAAGTAGAAAAGTGTAACAACCCGTTTTTCAAAGGCCAGAAAAGGCATTAATTTTTTTTTTTTTTGTACACATCAGAGTTACGCATAAAAGATTTTAAATGAGCCGGCATTCAAATATACAAAAGAACTCATTACCATAAGGTGCTTCGACAAGCAAAGTGTATTCCTGAATAATTACAATCCAAGTCTAAGTATTCGAATACTTACAACAGAACAAGTTAGAATCCTATGCCTAAACCCAAAAAGCACGGTGTACAACCCACACCGGCGCATAGTCTAACTAAGCTGAAGCTCCAACCTCTCACTAGGGCCTGGAACAGCCACCGTCGTCACCACGACCTAACCCATCATCTGGGTGGGATGAGCCCGCAAATGAAAGAAAGGGTCACCACAAAATAAAAGTATGTATATATATAACCGGTGCGAAAGATTGTACACATAACATTAATTCCACAAACACAAGAGAAAGCTCTTAACCACCAAAGCAATTCCCACCAACGGGTTCATATAAGCAATGCACACATAGCCTATAATGCAACCTCTACAATGCGTGGTACTAACCCTAGCTACCACAATATGCATGAGCTCCGGAAGCGTAGGTCCATCCCCTACTAACAATATCAATAAAAATCCCGTAGCTCTCCCAATCACTACAAGGATTAGAGTGGGCTCTCCCGATCACCACACCCCTACCATAAGTATCAATAGAATCCCGTAGCTCTCCCGATCACTACTAGGATTAGAGTGGGCTCTCCCGATCACCACACCCCGTAGCTCTCCCGATCACTACGTATCGATCTCAACAAAAATCTCGTAGCTCTCCCGATCACTACGAACCATTAGGGTGGGCTCTCCCGATCACCACACCTCGTGGCTCTCCCAATCACCACGCACTAATAATGCATGAGCATACGATTCCCCATGTATACTAATGCAACAAATACATACCTCCCTATCATATGTAAACCATCCCAACTACATACATACATATCCAATCATATGTAACAAACCACAACAAACATACATACATTTCCAATCATATGTATTCACCCACATGTTCATACATACATCTCCAATCATATGTAACACAACGCACATATTGTAAACACTTTCTCATCACGAGAATACATAACACATACATGCCAAACACACAAACACGCATCACCGAAAATAACCAACAAACATGTTATAACTCAGTGAAAAGACAGAAATAAAGTGATGCCCTTACCTCGGCAAGCTTCCGTCAACAACACACGCTCAAAACAACAAAACGCGCTTCCTAAAACAAGCAGCGCAACAATCAATACATTGTTCTCTAACCAATAGTATTGAAACTACACCAAAACCTCAAAAACCTAAAGGTTCCTAAGGAAAATCCACTCTTTCGGATACCATACCAAATTCCACCATATTGATCAACACCCATGAGTTATTTGTACTATTTTTAGGACCCAAAACAATAGGCAAAAGTCTTAACTAATTTGAAATGCAAAAAGGCCGTTTTCTTGCGTTATAAGTTAAGTACTTTTCGAGTACCCGAAAAACTCGTTTCCAATCCCCGCCACTTCCATGAATTAATAAAAAGGGATTAGAAAGTTAAAAACCAAGTTTAGAAATCAGAATCCAAAATTTTAGGTCTCAGAGCTCGCCCTGGCGAGTTGGTGGCGAGTGAAGGCAGTGAAGACAGGTCTCACTCGCTGTGGAGCTCGCCCTGGCGTGTTCATGACCTGTGACGCTCGCCCCAGCGAGTTAACACTCGCCCGGCGAGTTGCACCTGTCATGACAGCAAAAACAGCAACTCACACCACCTTTTTTCCTCAACCAAGCCTAGTTTGATTCTATTAGTTCCCAACACTTTTTCAAGGCACAAAAACAAACCATTTTCATAAGCAAGCAATACATCTCCGAAAGCATGTTGGTTGCTTCGAGTGCAAGTTATTTGGTTTTCATTTCCAAAATCAAACCAAATCCAAGCACAAGTTTCATTACGGGCCTTCACCGACTTGTAATCGTTTTCAAACATGTTTTCAAAGCGAAAAGCAACACCACATGTCACAAGAGTTTTAAACCACTTGGACCCCAAAAACACCACACAAAACACTTAGTAAATATTTTCATAAACACCAAAATATTTTTCATCGGATTTTCTAAAACAAAACCATGCAACGCATTTCCCTTTTGCCCAAAGGCTCAAAAGCAACTTCGTTTTCCAAAACCTTACAACCTAACCACATGTTATTGATCAATACATAACCAACCCAAAACCCTAACTTTTCTCATGAGATTCTCACAAACTCATGGAAAATTGAAATAACAAAGCCTACACATGCTTCTCTAAACCTCATGAACAACTTTCATGCAACAAAAACCATTCAAAACCAATTCCTAAAATATTCCATCTCATGAACATCAACTAATGATCCATCAAATTCCAAGAGTTTGGCTAGCAAAGAGAAAGGAAGAAGTTCTAGTTACCTTAGAAGAAGACTCTCACAACTCCAAGCTTTCCAACAAGCTTATGATCAAGTATTTTGGTTAAGGAATGAAATTTCTATGAAGTTTAAGAAAGTAATGGAGTTCCACGGCAAAGAGAGAAAGAAGAGGAGGGAATTTGTGATTTTTCTTAAGTCCACAAAGCAACAAACCTCCTTACTATTTAAAAGGGTCTTGGTCACCTATCCACCCTTGGATCAAAGTCAAAAGTCCAAGCTTAAACCCTAGCCATTGGATCAATTTGCTTTATGATTAATCACAAGATTTTATCAAATCTTCCATAACAAGTCACTTAATCAGCTCTCGCGCGTCGCGACGAACGAAACTCACAAAAACCGAAAACCTACGGAAAGAACGTCTAACGTTAAACATTTCCAAAACTTATCGCCGAATCTTTTTCCGCGACTGTAATTTTCTTCCACACCTTGGAAAATTAATCTCAGAACATATCCTAACTCACGCAGATATATGAAACTTCCATCCGAAACCTCACTTAAAACAGACGCAGTAAGATTTTCCATCAGCGGGTAAAATCCTACTCGTTTTTCCAAAAACAAGGATAATCTAAAACTCATCATTCTGAATCCACATCAACCTTCTTATTCACAAAAGAGGATTACAAGACAAAAGTCTGTGCCTTTACAGCGCACGAGCACAAAACAGGCTCAATTACAGCAAAAACCTATAATCGCGACAATACTCATGAAAACGCTTCACCAAAAACCCTAAAAACTTAGCCGACACTAAAGTTCCTTAGGAAAACTGTACAGTGAAATCTTGGGTCTTACAAAAAGTTTTACAAAAGAAGGGGGGGGGGTTTAATTGCGTACCTTTAAAGTTTTTACTTAAGAGACAAACTGTGTTTGTTAAAATTAAATCTGGCAGATTTTCAAGATCAATCTGAGAATGATCTTGAAGACAGATTTCAAGTTAACAATAATAATTTAAAGAGTAAGAGAGTAAGAGAAATGAACACCAAGATTTATACTGGTTCACCCTTAATCTTTTGGGTTACGTCCAGTCCCCACCTCCTGTGAGTTTATCCACTATAATCTTTTGACCTTACAAATCCAAGATTACAATACTTTCCTTTGATCTAGACCTAAGACCAAACTTCCAAGCACTTACAGCTTGACCAAACCTTAGCCAAACCAGACTAAGCACTTAATCAATAAACACTTATTGACTTGAGCATGTTTACAATGATAATAGATTTTGGTTTTAAACTTGATTACAAATCTAAACACAAAGTGAGAAGCTTAGACTAACAGTTCTCTATTCTACATAATGAGATCTAAAAATCTCTTTTAAATGAATATCAGAGAAAGAGAATGATTAAAAGAGTTCAACACTTATTGATTAAAAGGCTTTTGAAATTTTGCTTGATTGCTTTTTAGAACTGGTGTCTTGAACTCTGATTTCTTGTGCTATTTATAGATGCAGCCTTGATACTGGTTTTGGCTTGATAATGTATCCGTTAGAGAGTGAGTACTAGCCGTTACACACAGTCCAAATCATCAAGCTCTATCTTCTGCATAGATTTCAACATCTCTGCACAATCTTGATTCATTCTTGCTTTGAGATTTGTCAAGAACAAATTTGAATAATTTTGAACACAAGCTGTAATGAGTTGTCATTAGCTGTATCATGCTTGTTTCCCAAGTTTAGAATACACAAAATAGCCATTTGCACTAATGAAAAAGTAAAGTTGACAGTTGGAGTGGTTTTGTAGAAACTGTGTGCTTCTTTTGCTACTGTTCATTCTCAAATAATTCTCAATTCATTCTTGAATTTGAGCTGGAGCGTGTGAGAGATGTTCATCCTTATCCATATCCATTAATAGTTGTATGAGAGAGTAAGAGACAGTTGTAGTCCTTTGTTTTGGCAGCTAGAAGTGTACTAGGGAATAAACCTAGTTGCACTTGCCTATTTGCTTCATAAAAGAATGTTCTTTCTTGTCCTTGTCACAAGTACAATCTAACCATGAGTTAAGGCTTGGCTATGATATTGTGATTGGTCTAGGAAGTAAGTAATGGAGTTGTGATTTCAGATTCTATCTTTAAGACCATGTGCCTTGTAAATCTTTGGCTTATCCCAGAAGCTCAAAATGTTAAGTCTCATAATGAAAGCTTGTGTTTGTCAATAAATTCCTTGCTTCAAATGGATTAAATCCTGTAGAGATTTGATTCTTTATTCTTCCATAAAGTGTTTATTTGTTTTTATATGTTTGACTTAACTGATATGCTGATGACAGGAATTTCTATGGTATTTTTAGTATTATTATTAGTAGTAAAATGACCAAGACAGGCCCAAATACGAAGGAAAACCTATAGAATCCAAGAAAAGCATCAAGACAAAGTCAAGAATGCAAAAAGACAAGAAAAAGCCCAAAATATGAAGAAAATGAGCATTTCATCGTAGCACGATGACTACCATCGTGCCATGATGGGAGCTGCTTGCTGGCCAAGAAAACAGAAGAAATAAATCTGGAAAATATCTGTTCATCGCAGCACGATGGCACTCATCGTAGCACGATGACATTACTTGACGACCAAGCTGGTGAAATGCACAGGATCTGTTATAAAATTGAACTGAATCTTCCCATCTTACTGTGATGGACCTATCGCAGTACGATGGCTTGCTGAGGCCCATTACGAAAACTATAAATAGAGCCCTCCTCTCATTGTTTAAATCATTCAGAAATAGTAGAACATTCTCTACTATAAAGGAGGTGTTCAGAGGAGCTCTAAGGGCATAGTTTTCTCCCCTTACGGGAAAACTAACTCAACAAGGTATGTTTTCTATAGGCTTTTGTATTTAGGTTATTCGTTTGTAATTTAAATATGTAGTCTTTTGTAATAGATGCCTTAGGTTGTGGTGGAGAAGATGAACTCCCCTATGAATATTTGGAGTCTGTGATTGAGTCAAAGTTATAATAAATGATATTCAGTATTATGTTTGTTATTTACTTTCTTGCACTTTAATAACGCATTCTCGTAATCTGGCCGGATAAGCGGGAGCGCCCATAGAATAGATGTTAGGGTAAGCTTTAGTATTTATATTAAAGTAAGCTTTAATATTTGTCCGGAACTAGTAGTAAATATGCTAGGTGAATAGAGACGGTAACGTCCTGAACTAGTTGTGAACTGAGCAATTAGAGGAGGAATCAGGAACTAGGTGTGAACTGAGCACTTAGAAGCTGAATAGCCTGATACTAGGACCTAGAGGCATTGGATGGGTGAAGGTAATAATGCATGTATAATGAACAACTCACCTAGTAATTAGGGTATGTGACACATCGAGGTTAGACTCTCGTAGGTACCTTAGTTATTAACGTAGGGAAACTTCAATATACATAGGGTAATTGTAAGGTATTACCACAACAAGGATAAAGTCACCGCCGAATAATAATCTGAATAACTATGTTATACACCGTTCATGCCAAATATGAAGAAGGGAGTAAGTCCAACCACCATAGCTATCCTCTATGTTTCTGAATCACTATCTTTATTTTCTGCAAGCATATCGCTCTTTTTATAAAACCTTTTTCAAAACCCAAAGCGAATGCAAAACTACCAACTTAAATAACGCTAACGAAGCTTTGGCACGATCTTGTGGATACGAACTCATTCTAGACACCTGGAGTGTGAATTATTACTCGACGATAGACTGGTGCACTTGCCAGAATGCAGTCATATGCCATTAATTCAAAAACTGTGTAAGAGCTGTCTGTTTTGTCTGTCTAGAAGAATGATCTCAGAGTGAACTTGTTTCAGTATTTTCTGTCAAAACTTAGCAGATTGATTCTTTAGATCTATTTTTGCTTATAGTCACTCAAAAGCACTTGTTAGACAACAAAATGATCAGAATCAATTTAGAGTTTAATTAAAGATGTTTGTAATCTTTAAAATATTAAAAGTGGATTTTGTCTTAACAGTTACCCCCGTTAGTGGTAGTTACACGCTTTTAGGCGTGTGAATATCTAGACTTACTTTCACACTTCCAATTAGAATTGTTTCAACTTCCTGTTCAGTGCACATATGTTGGGACATCTTGTGTGACATCATGTTGCCTTCTTTTTTGACTGTTAAGCATTGTCCACTTTTGGTCTAAGAAGTCTCTTGATGGCATTTATTTTTGAGTTTTGTCTTCTTGTTGACACTTCTCCTTCCTATGGTTCTATGCTTGTAGCTATCTTTAACACAATATTGTCCTTCTTTGAGTGTTGTATGAGCCATTATTCCAGCTATTTTAGCTTTGGGTCTCCAAACTTTCTTGGTTTGAGCCTCTTTAGCTACTGCTTTAGATTTCTCTACCCTCTTTGTTTGATTTTTCTCTTTGTAGTATCTAGGTGAGATAACTTATTTGGGATACGGTTTGAAGCATTCTGATTGTATGTGACCAATCTTTCTACAGTGAGAGCATCTTATAGCTGATCCTTGCTTGTTCTTGAGATGGGAGTTTCTCTGTGGGACATGATGGTGAGACATGTTGTCTGACTTCATGTTCTTGAGTCTGGCAGAATGTTGAGATTGTTGTTGAGCATGACGTTGGGACATCTGATCAAACATCTTGTTCTAGATCTTCTTCTTTGAGAAGTCTTCCTTCTTATGAGTAGCTTTGACCTTTTCTTTATCATGGTTGTCAAACCCTAATCCTTTCATATCACCAGGTCTTCTTCCAGCTTCTAATAGTTCATGCACCATCTCAGTTCCTTTGTTCATCATTCTCACAGTTTTTTCATGTTTGTGAGCTTTGAATTGAACAAGGTTACTTTTTCTTCTAGAGTGGAGACTTTAGAAAGGATTTCTTCTTTATCTCTAACAAGTTCTTTGTTTGTTTCCTCTTGCCTCTCTATTACCAGACGTAACTCTTCAATCCTTGTGTTTGTCCACCTGTAGGCTTCTGCTAGTTCCTTTTCTATGAGATCATCATTACTGAACCTATCAGTTTCAAATGTTCCAGAGAATGCTTTGACTTTGTTTGATCTTTCTTCTTCTTCCTCCTCAGAATCAGACAATGTAGCTGCCATGCCTTTTCTTTGCCTCTTGTGGTAGTTTGAACATTCAACCTTGAAGTGAACATAACATTCAAATTCAAAGCATCTCACCTCTCTGTCCTGGTCAGATTCTTCTTCATCTTTATCTCTGTCTTGTGACTTGATGTTGGATAGTTTGTTTGAGACATCTTTGCTTCTGCCTTTGTTGGACATCTTGTCTGGGACATTTGTCCTCCATCTTGTTTGCAGCTTGTTTAGAGATTTATGAAACTTTTTCCCGATGAATGCTATTGCCTCTGATAGGTTGTCATCATGACTCTCTTCGGATACAAAAGCTATGCTTTTGCTTTTCTTTTCAGGCCTATCACCAATAGCCATCTCAAAGGTTTGTAATGAACCAATGAGTTCATCAACTTTGATGGTGCTTAGGTCTTGGTATTCCTTAATTGATGTGACCTTCATATTAAATCTCGTAGGCAAAGATCTAAGGATTTTTCTGGCCAGCTTTTCTTCAGACATCTTTTCTCCTAGGGCAAAAGATGTATCTGCTATATCACATAGCCTTGCGCTGAACTCTAGAATGGTTTCATCCTCATCCATCTTCAAATTCTCAAATTTGGTTGTGAGAAGTTATAGTTTTGACATTCTGACCTTGGATGTACCTTCATTAGCAGTTTGCTGAATTTACCAAGCTTCTTTGGCTACTGTGCATGTGTTGATTAGTCTAAACATGTTCTTATCAACATCATTGAAGAATATTGCGTTGAGTGCTTTTGAATTGCCATGAGCTTCAGTGTCTTCTACCTCAGTCCAATCTTCTTCTGGCTTCAAGCTTGTGTTCCCACTTCCCATATTCATATGATATTATGGGATGTGTCCATCCTTTGACAACTGCCTTCCATGATTTGTTATCCATGGATTTGAGAAAGGCAATCATCCTTGCTTTCCAATAGTCATAGTTTGACCCAACCAAGACTGATGGTCTATTGGCTGATCCTTCATCCTTCATGTTGTCCATAGTTGAACACAATTCTTGTCCCTGGAGCTCACCCAACAGGTTAGGGTGCCTGCTCTGATGGCAATTGTAAATTTTGTTCGTCAGGGGACATATGTCTTACACGTTGTCTAGGACAGTTGTTCTTTTTGTATGATGTCTAGGACAACGCGTACGATAATTGTGATGCAGGATCGTATATTCGTAATTGCAGAATCTTAAAGGAAAGCGATAAAAGATAGAAGTAAATGTTAACCCAGTTCAGTGTAAACACACCTAGTCTGGGGGATACCAATCCATGAATGGAAGACCACTACGTCGAATTAATACTTAGCCTTACAATATACACCAAAAACCCATTCGATGTGTATGCCTTTTCTTAATCCTAGTGCACCTTCTACTTAGAGGTTCACTCCCCCTAAATATGAGAACCCACCCATTTTCCTACGATCACTCGACCTGAGTAATCGTCTAACAATACTTCCTAATGAAGAAAAAGTTGAATAAACTATCCAACTAAAATCCTAACTATATTGCTTAGCACCTAAGTTCTAGAGAAAGTAAATTGACCTTGCACAGTGGGCACAAGAACTTTGACTCGCAAGTTCTAGCTTGATTCTAGAGATATTCAATTGTTGCGGGTACTTGAATTTGTTGGTCGAGTCTTCTATTTATAGATGTTGCAGCTCTTCAGATTTGCCTTGTATTTGAGTTGCACCACGATAGGAAGTTAGTTTTAAAACAAACTTTATTTTAAAACTAATCCCATAAGATAAAGATTCAAGTAAATCTTTTATTGAGTTAGATGTGATTTCCGATCGCATCCAGCTAATAGGTTTGTTACAAATCTCTTGTAACAATCCTTTAATCAACAGGCAATCATCTCATCACGTTCAATAACAACCTTCTGAAAGATTCACACATGCATAAGATAAGATGATCGTGTCTGCCTGTTCAGGATGTCCTACACAGGCTGGGACATCCTGTTCATCATGTTATTCTAGAACATTTGTCCTGGCATGTTGACAATGTTGAGTAAGATATTCTAGTTGTGATGAGACATGCATCTTATCCAACATGTTGCACTTTGCACATTAAGTTGTTTTAGCATTAATGCAGCCAACCATGGGAACAACAAGTGGGCATACAAGATCAAACATAAAGCTGGTGGAAGCATTGAGCGTTACAAGGCTAGGCTTGTTGCCAAAGGCTATAATCAAGTGGAGGTTATAGATTACTTTGACACATTTTCACAAGTTGCCAAACTCATTACTGTCAGAGTTCTTATTGCCTTGGCTTCCATCAACAACTGGTGTCTTCACCAATTAGATGTCAACAACGCATTCTTACATAGTGAACAACAAGAAGATGTCAACATGCAGGTTCCAGAGGGGGTATCGTGTCACAAAAGGAATCAAGTTTGTAAGTTGAGGAAGAGCTTGTATGGCTTGAAACAAGGTAGTTGAAAATGGTATAAGAAATTGTCCAACTTACTTATAACATGTCTTCCATTTGCTTTACTTGCAGACCAAGAATATAGGTTAGTTCACCTACGCAGGCTGGGACATCCTGTTCATCATGTTATTCTAGAACATTTGTCCTGGCATGTTGACAATGTTGAGTAAGATGTTCTAGTTGTGATGAGACATGCATCTTATCCAACATGTTGCACTTTGCACATTAAGTTGTTTTAGCATTAATGCAGCCAACCATGGGAACAACAAGTGGGCATACAAGATCAAACATAAAGCTGGTGGAAGCATTGAGCGTTACAAGGCTAGGCTTGTTGCCAAAGGCTATAATCAAGTGGAGGTTATAGATTACTTTGACACATTTTCACAAGTTGCCAAACTCATTACTGTCAGAGTTCTTATTGCCTTGGCTTCCATCAACAACTGGTGTCTTCACCAATTAGATGTCAACAACGCTTTCTTACATAGTGAACAACAAGAAGATGTCAACATGCAGGTTCCAGAGGGGGTATCGTGTCACAAAAGGAATCAAGTTTGTAAGTTGAGGAAGAGCTTGTATGGCTTGAAACAAGGTAGTTGAAAATGGTATAAGAAATTGTCCAACTTACTTATAATTGAAGGTTACACACAGTCTATTTCGAATTATTCTTTTTTTACTAAGAAGTTTGAGAATCACTTCATAGCCATTTTGGTGCGGCTAAAGTCACACTATGCCACAAGAATACTTCACAAACCTATCACGAATATAATTTAATGGATAGATATCACCTTTATTTGGAAAAATGAGTGATTGTAGATATAGAATTGGAGAGGTTAATTTGTCAAGTATACCATCGTGATACTCTTGTTATAAATTATTTCGGGACAAGTAGCATTTCTTTTATTAATTTGTCTATATTATTTAATAAGGAAAATGCTTGGTGGTACGACAACCAACCAGCACGACCACAGACGAATGGATAGCAACCGTTTGATTGAATTATGGAAACCACAACTTGCATTTTCTCTAATCCATGTATTTTATATCATCCCTTGATTTCCGTGTCGTCTAACTTCGTTGCTAAACATGTCGTGCTATATAGCACTTCTCATTTAATAAATATGAGTGTTACTAAACCAATACATTAGATTCAAAAGAACTCGAATTTAATTCTTAATGAAAACAAGTTTTAGCCAAATTTTATTTACCTCACAGTTGAACTCTGAATTACCAGAGCATTATTTCCCTGAGAACTATAGAGTTAATACTCAAGAAAAATACAACTGATATTATGTTAGAGATAGAGAATTTAATTATGTGAATCATTGATCTAAATAGTTCTCAAAACATTTATGCATGTGGAAAATATACATATGTGCCGCAGCACATGACAATAGGACCCGCGCGCATGCACTATTTAAGTCATTGTATGTACTTTCTTTGAAAGAAACTTTGTATTTGAAAGCATGCAATGCTTTAGGAATAATCACCACTAGTACTACACAAATTTTTCCATTAAAGTTCAAACCCCATGGGACCCTATTTGGTTTAATAGCTTCCAAACCACGCACAATCAACTTGATATTGATACCTTCAAAATATCATCACAAAACAAGTACTTGTTGATCTCACATGTTCAAGACAATTTACAGTTCTTCAATCAATATCAGAAAGTTTGTACCCAAATTGAATCATCAATTCACAATTCACACACAAATTCATCTCGCAAAGTCACGGGATGAAATAGAATTTAAAGCAATTAGCTTATGATTTAATATTTTAGGCGTGTGAGAATATATCTAAAAGAGAAGTGTCGGTAAGTTTTTGGACAAATCCATAGAGGAAAGATAACTCTCAGACCGGCAGATGTTATGATATATGGGTGGGTTGGATGAAAACATGCATGATGCATGTGTGGACTTGATTGTGGTATATTTCACCACTTGTGAGATTGATGACAAATATTTTTACTGTGAGACAAGCAACTCTCAAAGTTGTTTCAAGCACAGTGGCCAAATATGAGAAAGTATGTTATGATAACTGACAGATTTTTATACCATTTGGGTTTGACATTTTAGCTTCCTAGCAATAGAAGTCATTACGAGTCTTATGTAAAGAGTTCAAAATATCATGCATAGTAATGTTGTGACTCCTAGGCTTATGCATGTTGTTTTTCAAAGGATTGCGTTTGATGTTCAAAAAGAATTAGCAACGCAATTTGTTATGGGAGTGTAGGGCTTTAACTTCATGATTTTGTTTTGGAGACTCATGTTTCAGATCAGTGGCAGTGGTAGCTTGATCCCATTAGGGGTTATTTTGTTCTTGGCATTTACCAGATTTGATGCAACAGGAGTCAATTCCTTTGGATGAGGTGATAAATGCAATATGGCATAGATAGGTTTCCTTGAAGGTTTCTATATTGGTGTGGAGTCTCCTTCCTGGTAGGTTACCAACAAAAGCAAATTTGGTGGCTCGCAAAATTATCTCTCCGAATGCTCACTATTGTGTGTCCGGCAGAGGTGTAGAATCAGTTCATCACTTATTCCTCTCTTGTAGCGCTTTTGGTTTCCTTTGGCCATTAGCTCAGTCTTCGATTGGTTTTGTAATAGTCTGAGCCTTCGGTGATCCCGGCACTGCTACATCACGATCTTCTCCACCCCCCTCACTAGTGGAGTTTTTGCCTACTAACCCAATTGATAGTGTGAATGGGTCGAACATGTATTTAAACCCCAAAGTACATGGTTCGATTCTCACAGAAGGCAAAAACTCCACTAGTGAGGGGATGGAGAAGATCGTGAGGTAGCAGTATCGGGATCGCCGAAGGCTCGGGCTGTTACAGGTTTCTCGTCGGCAGATCTGCAACAACTTTCCACTCATTTTATTCAATTTATTTATGCAGCAAGTGGTTTGAAAGCGCGACGCTCTTTTCTGCAATTTATATATTCACAAGCTTATTTCATACGTCAATTGTTAGATAAACTGAAACTGTATTTCTTTTGTTGGATGGAGGCTAAGAAGGCGCTGGCTAGCATGGGAAAGGGAGATAGGTCTCCCACCATGGGAAACCATCTTTTTTGCAAGTGCATGGTACTCCTACCCACACTATATTATTTATTCTCTTTTTCCTTTTTTTCTTGTTTGTCCAAGACTCAGTTTGATAAAAATAGCGAATGACTGATAAATTAGTTTATAACTTATGACTGATTGGACGCCTCTCTCTCTCTAACTTTCAAAATTTCTCTTTGACCTCTCTCTAACTTTTCTTCAGATCTGCTCCACCTTAATCCAAACTCTCTTGGTGCGATGTAGATTAACAGGGTGGTTGTAACAACCCGTTTTTCAAAGGCCAGAAAAGGCATTATATTTTTTTTTTTTTTTGTACACATCAGAGTTACACATAAAAGATTTTAAATGAGCCGGCATTCAAATATACAAAAGAACTCATTACCATAAGGTGCTTCGACAAGCAAAGTGTATTACTGAATAATTACAATCCAAGTCTAAGTATTCAAATACTTACAACAAACAAGTTAGAATCCTATGCCTAACCCAAAAAGCACGGTGCACAACTCACACCGGCGCATAGTCTAACTAAGCTAAAGCTCCAACATCTCACTGGGGCCTGGAACAGCCACCGTCGTCACCACGACCTAACCCATCATCTGGGTGGGATGAGCCCGCAAATGAAAGAAAGGGTCACCACAAAATACAAGTATGTATATATATAATCGGTGCGAAAGGTTGTACACATAACAATAATTTCCACAAACACAAGAGAAAGCTCTTAATCTCAAAAGTAGTTCCCACCAACGGGTTTATATAAATAAATCACCAAGCCTAATGCAGACTTCTACAATGGGTGTGACAACCGATCACTGGTTCGCCACATGCATGATTTAATTCCGGAATTCAACCTCTCTATAGAAGGCGTAGGTCTCTGGTGGGATAACACCTCCTACTATTGGTGGGATAACACCAGGTATAGTCGCACAGACAATACCAAAACAATCACGGTGGGATAACACCGGATGAGTCACACAAGACAACCACCAACTCAATAAAATCCAGTAGGATTTGGCGAAGTCGCACAGACAAACGCCCGGTACGTAGGCAAAGTCACACAGACATACACCTAGGCACACAACTATGAAATGCATGGCATATATTCTCTTTGGCATATACAGGATAGTCACACAGACAAAATCCCCGCGCAGTCCTATCCGACGCACGCATTCATATATGCTCATGCAACAATCACATAACCTAATAGCGTAGGTAACAAAACATATGTGAATATAAACACCTTCTCATCCACGAGAATACATAATTCAGACATGCAAAACACACAGTGAATCCAAGCATGTCGTAACCGTTTTTAAAGACAGAAATAAAGTGGAGCCCTTACCTCGGCAAGCTTCCGTTTACCAAAACTCGTCCAAACAACACAACGCGCTTCCTAAAACAAGCAGCGTATTATCAATACATTGTTTCCCAACCAATCGTATTGAAACTAAACCAAAAACCCCAAAAACCTAAAGGTTCCTAAGGAAAATCCACTCTTTCGGATATCATACCAAATACTACCGTATTGATCAACCACCATGAGTTATTTGTACTATTTTTAGGACCCAAAACAAAAGGCCAAAGTCTTAAATAATTTGAAATGCAAAATGGCCGTTTTCTTGCATTACAAGCCACACACTTTCCGAATACCCGGAAAACCCGTTTCCAATCCCAACCACTTCCATAAATTAATAAAAAGGGATTAGAAAGTTAAAAACCAAGTTTAGAAATCAGATTCCAAAATTTTAGGTCTCAGAGCTCGCCCTGGCGAGTTGGCAGCGAGTGAAGGCAGTGAAGACAGGTCTCACTCGCTGTGGAGCTCGCCCTGGCGTGTTCATGACCTGTGACGCTCGCCCCAGCGAGTTAACACTCGCCCGGCGAGTTGCACCTGTCATGACAGCAAAAACAGCAACTCACACCACCTTTTTCCCCAACCAAGCCTAGTTTGATTCTATTAGTTCCCAACACCTTTTCAAGGCACAAAAGCAAACCATTTTCATAAGCAAGCAATACATCTCCGAAAGCATGTTGGTTGCTTCGAGTGCAAGTTATTTGATTTTCATTTCCAAAATCAAAACCAAACCCAAGCACAAGTTTTATTACGGGCCTTAACCGACTTGTAATCGTTTTCAAACATGTTTTCAAAGCGAAAAGCAACACCACATGTCACAAGAGTTTTAAACCACTTGGACCCCAAAAACACCACACAAAACACTTAGTAAATATTTTCATAAACACCAAAATATTTTTCATCGGATTTTCTAAAACAAAACCATGCAACGCATTTCCCTTTTGCCCAAAGGTTCAAAGATAACGTTTCTTTTCAAAACCTTACAACTTAACCACATGTTATTGATCAATACATAACCAACCCAAAACCCTAACTTTTCTCATGAGATTTTTCAAATCTCATGAGAAAACAAAAATAACAAAGCCTACACATGCTTCTCTAAACCTCATGAACAACATTCATGAAACAAAAACCATGTAAAGTAACATTTCCTAACAAACCCTCATGAGAACATAAACCCCAAAACTCCTAAACTCTATAAGCCTACCAACCTAAGAGATGAGAAGAGAGGGTTACCTTTAGAAAGAGATTCTCTACAACTTTCGTCTAAGCTCCAAAGCTTGAAAAGGATTGAAATGGTGAGGAATGAAAAATTTGGTGAAGGTTAGAAAGAAAGTAATGGAGTCACACGTGAAAGAGAGAAAGAAAAGAGAGATTTGTGATGTTTTTCTAAGTGACCAAAGTCATCAAACCTCCTTACTATGACAAAGGCTCTTGATAGCCAATCCACCCTTGGATCAAAGTCAAAAGTCCAAGCTTAAACCCTAGCCATTGGATCAATTTGCTTTATGGATAAACACAAGATTTAATCAAATCTTCCAAAACAAGACACGTACTCAACTCTCGCGCGACGCGACGAACGTAAATCACAAAAACATAAAACCTACGGAAAGAACGTCTAACGTTAAACATTTCCAAAATTTATCGTCGAATCTTTTTCCGCGACTGTAATTTTCTTCCATACCTTAGAAAATTATTCTCAGAACATAACCTCACTCACGCAGATATATAAAACTCCCATCCGAAACCTCACTTAAAACAGACGCAGTAAGATTTTCCATCGACGGGTAAAATCCTACTTGTTTTTCCAAAAACAAGAATAATCCAAAACTCGTTATTCTGAATCCACATCAACCTTCTTATACAAGAAACAGGATCACAAGACAAAAGTCTGTACAATTACAGTGCACGAGCACAAAACAGACTAACTTTCAGCAAACCTAATAATTACACGATGTTTCACCACATGAACACATCGAAAACCTAATCTTTCCTTAGGCCAACTATACAATGAAATCTTGGGTCTTACAGTGGTGGTGCGATGAGCGGCGCTGCCCTCCGCACCACCGTGTGGTTTCTAGCCGGCGCCGGCAGGTTGCTGATCTGGGTCAGATCCGAGGGATGGAGATTACCGGTACTGTTTTTCTGATATTGTTTCTTGTGTTTGTTTCCGATCTGGGTGTGGTGGTGGCGTTTTTGGCTCTGGTTCCGGTGGTGGTTGCATTTTCGTGGGCCTGCGTATTCCGGTGGTGGTTGCTTTTTTGACTCCGGCTCTGCTAGTGGTTGTGTTGGCTGGGTTTATGTCCCGTGTTTTGTTTTCTGCTTTGTTGTTTTAAGGTGGATAAGGTGATGGTGCTGCTACTATTGTTGTTATATGGGTATGGGTGTTTTCTAGAAGGGTTATTTGGGTCTGGATGTGGTAGTTTTGAAGCTTGGTTTGGGTGGCTGGTGTTGCACCAGTAGTTTTGAATTTTGGGTGGTTCCGGCGATGTGGATTTGGTGTCATCGGTGTGCGGTTTGGCTGAGGCTGTGGTGTTGGACAGAGGGAGTTTTGGCCTTGGTTTCTTGTCCTGTCACGCCTGAAAAGACGAGGTACGTAGGCTCTCCGTGTTGACGGATGATGTTGCTTTATCGTACCTCCAGGACGTTTTGGTGTGGGAGTGGTGTTGGATGGTTAAGGCCGAGTGTGAGTGGATTCTATCTGATACAAGAGTCTCTGACCATTTTCAAATCTGGTGAGATTTGCAGGACTCTTGGAGTCGCTGAGGGGTGTTCAAGTCTGTTGAGACTTGCAGGTCTCTGGTATCTGGTCGAATTCTTATGCATCAGGTGTTGACTGTCGATTCTCTGACTACCGGAGTCCCTCAACCTCTGACTTCTGGGGCTACTCTATGGATCTGATGGGCCGAGTAATTTTAATTCGAGTTCGGAAGTTAGAGCCAAGTGGTGCTCCTAGGGTTGGGTAGGGGTTTTCTCTGGGGGTTTAGCGAATCAATATTGGTGTATTGGTGTATGGGTGGTTTGGGGTGTTTGATTTGGTGTTGGTAATTGTGTTATATCACGTTACCTTTTCTTTGTATGTTTCCACGACAATTCCTTCCACTTCTTGTGGAGGAGTTGTCTTTTAATAAAATTTAGCCGATTCAAAAAAAACTTATGACTGATAACTGATAGTTGAAGTGTTTGGTAAAATTAACCGTTTAATTAGGTGATAAATGTAAATTGACATAAAAAGAACAATCTTAATTAATAATAAAATTTATATCAAATTAATATTTAAAAATATTTAAAATTAACATAATAAAATATATTTAACATAATTATATTAAAACAATTCAACGTATATTAATGAAAAAAAAACCATATTTAACGTAATTAATAAATTATATAAAACAACTTTTATGTAATTAATAAAAGAAAAATGTTCATAACCATATTGAAAACAATTCACGCATGTTTTAGAATTTTCTAAGCTTTCTTTGAAATTATCCTTGCATTGCACTAGTTACAATAATATAAGGCATGAACATTAGTTAAAATAATAATATGCATAATGTTGAATTACGTTGAATTATTTTTTGACAATATATATATATATATATATATATATCTATATATATATATATATATATATATATATATATATATGTTGAATATAGTTACGCAAAACAGCCTTCTTTTTTTGTATTTACGTACAACAAATTTTTAAAAGAGTCATATAACAACGACAAACAAAAAAATAGATAGGCTAGTGTAAACAAAAGTACAAAACTAACATATATTTTTTTTTTTAAAAAAGTTAATAAATTTTAAAAGATAAAATGAATTGAAGATAAAAATATATAAGGGTAAGATTGTAAGAAAAAATCATAAGCTATAAGCTCGTAAACTACTTGAAATAGCGTCTGAAAAATAAGTTATAGTTGTATAAAATAAGCTATATATAAACTCATGGTGCACTACAAGAAATATCATTTTTCGCAGCGACTTTTTCGCAACGACATTTAAATTGTTGACAAAAACATACATATAGCAACAACTTATTTAAGTTGTTGTTATAAGTAAGTTTTTTCTCAACAACTACGTTATCGTTGGGAAAAGTTAGTTATCTCAACAATAATTATTGTTGTCGCTAATAGTTTAGTTTTTTTACAACAACCTTGTAAAGTCGCTGGGAAACCACTCAATTACTTTTTTTATGCGTATCTTTTATCATGATTTCTGTTCCTATTTTTATGTGTAGATTTCTCTTAATTTTTTATTTTTTTTCTATTTTTATGTTTTGTATCTTTTTTTATCTTTAGAGTTAAAATTACAATTAAGGGTAGAAGATTTGCAATATTATCATACTCTTTGAGGACAAATTAGATTTTTTAGTAATTGTTCATTCTATACATTTTTAGTAGATTATTATTGCCGCTAATAGTATAATTTTTTTTGCTACAATCTTGTAAAGTCGTTGGGAAATTACACAATTACTATTTTTTATGCGTATTTTTTGTAGGCTCCGCCCAACACATTGTAGGCCTAAAACAAACATTAAAATGAGGTTTTTTTTTTAAAAAAATAAAATAAAAAATTGATATTACAAAAATAAATAAAAATAATTTTTGGGTAAAAGGCTACTAAATATCTTCATTTGTTAAAAAAAATTATATTATTTTTAGAAAACTAAACATCATAATAGAAAATAATTGATTAAAAAATAGGAATAGAAAATAAATCGTTTAATAGTGTAGATAATCTTTTTTTCTTTTTTGTTTTGGTACAGGCATAGATGATCTTTTTTTTTGAAGTAGATCTTTTTTTCTGTACAAGCGTAGATGATCTTTTTTTATTTAAGTTAAAAAAGATCTACAAAAAGTAGAGTACAATATTTTTTTTTGAGGTAAAGTAGAATACAATATATATATTTTTTTTAAACAAGGTAGCGTACAATATAAAAGTATAGTTCTTCATAATAAATATAAATGAATAAAATAAGAAAGGAAAAAACCATAAGAAAAATAATTTGGTTTTAAAAAAATTAATTTTAAAACATACGAAAAATAATTTGGTTTTAAAAAAATTAATTTTTTTTCTAAGGCCTAAACCGGCCTTGATCTTTTATCGTGGTTTCCGTTCCTATTTTTATGCGTAAATTTCTTTTAAGTTAAAATTATTATCATTTTTTATTTCTAATTTTATATATATTATTATACTTGATAAGGGCAAATTAAGTTTTTTTACGGTAGTTCGTTTAATATATTGCTAGTAGATATACTTTAATTGAATTATTTATAGTTTGTTGAGAGATATATGCAAAATAGAAATAAAAAGATAAAAAAATAAAAACAAAACTTAGTTAAAAATATTTAAGTCAAATTAATTACATTCATAGTTTTTTTTTAACAGTTTTAATATTATTAAAAACAACCCACCGAAACACAAGATCAAGATGTGTTTGTGGGGATAAATTCCAACTCAGTAACAGGGAAGGCAGTTACAAATGGGAAAACAAATAAATCAAAGCAGGCAAGGGATACACCAAACCAGGGAGCAAAAAAGGATCTACTGCACTTATTGAAACAATCCATGGGACTCCACTTCCACTCATAAAGTAAGCATGATCCTTTTGCCTTTCTATTTAAGTACCACGTCCATGACAACAATTACTTAGTTAAATAGATATTGAGATCCAAATCAATATATTGACAAACTACTATTATATTTGTGTAACAACCCGTTTTTCAAAGGCCTGAAAAGGCAGTATATTTTTTATTTTTTTTTTCTTTTTCAACTAACACTCAGAGTGCGCATAGAATATTTTTCAATGAGCCGGCATTCAAATATACAAAAAGACTCATTACCATAAGGTGCTTCGACAAGCAAAGTGTATTCCTGAATAATTACAATCCAAGTCTAAGTATTCAAATACTTACAACAGAACAAGTTAGATACACTATGCTAACCAAAAAGCACGGTGCACAAAACACACCGGCGCATAGTCTAACTATACTAAGCTTCACTACGTGCTCACTATGGCCTCGAACTGCCACCGTCGTCACCACGACCTAACCCATCATCTGGGTGGGATGAGCCCGCAAATGAAAGAAAGGGTCACCACAAAATATATAGTATGTATATATATAACCGGTGCGAAAGATTGTACACATAACAATAATTTCACAAAACACAAGAGAAAGCTCTTAACCAATCAAAGCAATTCCCACCAACGGGTTCATATAAGCAATGCACACATAGCCTATAATGCAACCTCTACAATGCGTGGTACTAACCCTAGCTACCACGATGCATGAGCTCCAGAACTGTAGGTCCAACCCCTACTAAAACACCAACGAAATCACAATGGTTAAGGTGGATCCACTCCCGCAATCACACCCCATGGTCCACTCCCGCAACCATGTATCGACTCAACAAAATCACAAAGGATTAAGGTGGATCCACTCCCGCAATCACACCCCATGGTCCACTCCCGCAACCATGTATTGAACTCAATAAAACCCTATAAGAATCAGGTGGGTCCACTCCCGCAACCACACCTCGTAGTCCACTCCCGCAACTACACCTCGTAGTCCACTCCCGCAACTACGCACTAACAATGCATGAGCATACGATTCCCCATGTATACTAATGCAACAAATACATACCTCCCTAGCATATGTAAACCATCCCAACAACATACATACATATCCAATCATATGTAACAAACCACAACAAACATACATACATTTCCAATCATATGTATTCACCCACATGTTCATACATACATCTCCAATCATATGTAAAACAACGCACGTATTGTAAACACTTTCTCATCACGAGAATACATAACACATACATGCCAAACACACAAACACGCATCACCGAAAATAACCAACAAACATGTTATAACTCAGTGAAAAGACAGAAATAAAGTGATGCCCTTACCTCAGCAAGCTTCCGTTAACTTTTCTCGCATAATTCTACAATTCACGCTACCTAAAATATAAGCAGCGTACAATCAATAAAATACTCCCAACGTATCCTATCGAAACGAAACTTGTTCTCAAAGCTCTAGAGGGGTCTAAGGTACTTTCTAGCACTCTCGGATAGTGATTACGAGTCCCCCTTATAGCGATTAAAAATTCCCAAAGTTAATTGCACTATTTCTCGCTACGCGAAAATATTTTCGTTTCAAAACAAACTAAGAAACACTTTGATTCCCAACTCCAAGGCAATCAATTTTCACATACTAAAACCATTTGCAAACAACCCAAAAACTCTTTGAAAATTTTCACAAAAATAAAAGTTTACTTGCGCCACAAGTTACAAGTTTTTCCTTTCAAATAAAATGGTCATAACTCGCTCATTCTTTATCCGATCGAGACGAGCCATACACCGAAATCTTCGTCTCGAAAAGACGAATCAAATAGTTCAGTTTCTAGGTCACAAAAACAAATTTAAAATAACCAGAATACCCTTTAAGTTTTTGGCCAGAACCAAAATAACAAGCTAACTCCCAAAATTTTCCTTTTCAAATCCATGGTCTAAATCAATTAGCTCCCAAAATTATTTAATTGATCAAACAAAACATTTCCAAACATAATCCACAAATCACATGAGTTTTCTCAAAAAAAAATCTCATGAACACCAACAAATATATTTCCATGTTTTTCAAAACAAAACCATTTTTCATATATCCATTTCTCTAAAAAGCTCAAAAACAACTTCATAAACAAAATCATCAAACAAAAGTTCATGCTTATGATCAATTTAAGTTTTTCTTATCAAACTCTAACAAGAATTTTCTTATATGATCATAAACTCGTGGAACTCAACACAACTAAGCTTAATCACACTAGTTTATCACTCATGAACAACTTTCAAGCAAGAGAAATCATTCATCAACAATTTCTCACAAAATCCTCTCAAGAACATAATCTAACAATCCATCAAACTCTATGATTTTAGCTAGCTAAGAGATGAAAGAAATCTAGTTACCTTAGAGGAGATGATCCTTGCAATTTTTCCTAGTTCTACCAAGCTTGAAATGGATTGTTTTGGTGAAGAAATGAGATTTTTCTCAATGGTGGAAGAGAGAAAGAAAGCCACGGCAATGGAGAGAAAGAAGAGGAGTGTTTTGTGATTTTTTTTCTAAGACAAAAGTCATCCAAAAGTCTTCCTATCAAGTGGTCTTGTTGCATATCCACCATTGGATCAAATAGTAAAAAGGTTTCAAGACTTACTCCTAGCCATTGGATCAATTCTAAGCTTATCCTCACAAGATATTTTCTTTCTCATGAGAAACTTACGCCTCACAGACGAGTCGCGCCTCGCTAACGGACGGAAATCACAAAAATATAAAATCTACCAAATAAACGTCCGTCGTAAACCGTTTCCAAATATTATCGCTAAATCTTTTTCCTCGACTGTAATTTTCTTCCTCACCCTCGAAAATGATTCTCGGGACATATCCTAACTCGCGCAGATATATAAAACCTCCATCTAAATTTCTACGGAATTCAGAAGCCGTAAAATTTTACATCAGCGGGTAAAATTCCTACTCGTTTTTCCAAAAGCGAGAATAATCCAAAACTCGTTATTCTGACTACACATAAACCTTCTTATACTCAAAAGAAGACTACAACCCAAAAGTCTGTGCCTTTCCAGCGCACGAGCACAAAACAGGCTCCATTTCAGCAAACAGCCGTTATGGCGACAATACTCACAAAACCACTTAACAAAAACCCTAACATTCTTAGTCATTACATATTTTATTCACGCAAAAGGTACAGTGGAATTACGGGTCTTACATTACTACCCTCCAAAAAGAAGTTTCGTCCTCGAAACTAAAGGTAAGAGCAACAACTCATCTAGTTATTACTATCATCAACACAATAAAATCTCGTAGGAATAGGTGTAGTCACACAGATGCTAACACCACCACACTGGCACGGCCGTGCACATATCGCAACCCTCTACATAGTCGCACTGGTTCCAAACTCTAGACACAAAGCTAGACATCACACAATGAGTTCACTACTCAAAATTAACTTTACCACGAAGGTTCAAACACTCTAGTTCCCCAAGGATCCTAGGTCGACACACGAAATTTTCAAAGTCACCTCTTACGCCTCCGCGGCATAGCCCACTGCATTAGTTTCACACGAAGTTGTGAGTGGCTACCCTCCAAAAAGAAACACTGAAGTTCTCTGTGCATCACCAAAGTTAGCAAAACTAGTCAATTCCAATCAACACGATTCCCGTCTACCATCAACAATAAATTAAGGACGGCCAGTCCCTCAATTTGTCAATAGACAGTCGACAATCATGATGGTGGTTTAGACCATCTTTAACCAACTTAAGTGATACTTCATTCCGCTTGTGCTCAAGGTCCTCCGAGTCACAATGGTCCCACACGTTTCCCTCAATCTCTTACGAATACACGTCGAAATCGCAAGACAAAACGCTCAAGACACGTAGCTTAAGCCATCATGCTTCCTTTCTTGAAGCACCCGTGGAGTATCATCCACTAGTAGTACCGTGCCACTACGGCAAGTACCACCCAAACCATTACATTCCGAGCAAGTTATCTCCTCTTAGGAAGAACTTCACACCTTACCAATATCCATGAGTCCGCAACTCAATGAATACGCCGAAACCGCATGCTCACCCACGAGTCTCATTCCAAACACGACTTACATAAAACCATCCCAACCTCCGGTTGGTGATTGCAACTCCTCATAGTCTTGTCACTTGCCAACTATACCATCTATTTCTCTTGTACTCCCTTTATCCAAATCCCCAATTCCCCAGAATCGGCTTCCTATGCGTTCATATTACTTCCAAACGACACTTAGATAAATCTCGCATGTCTTAAACAAAACGCTTATCCTCGTCGACTACCATCGTCGGCGCACATCCTCTTCACATCGTATTTCCATTCTAATTCTGAACTCTCTCTTGAGTTATTTTCCTCTTGCAATTAAATCCTCTTTTACTCAAAAGAGTTGGTCACTCTGACCATTCTTGATTGCTTCGGCATCACCACTCTCGTCGAGGTACCTACCTTCAAAATAACTCTTAGGGTATTACTCACATTACTATTGTCCAACCATGCTTGTTGACAACATCTGAATCCCTTATACTTACTCAATACCGATTTCCATCATACCACGTCTCTCTTCATTGTAACCACTACAATGAACCAAAGCTCTACTAGCTTCCATCAACTTGTCATTAGACAATTTCATATCCTTCTTATTTCCACTTGGTCAGATCCTTAACCAAATATTCTGAGTTTTCCAACAGAAATCTCACTCAACGGTTACTAACCCATAACCTGACACAGAACAAACACTAGAACTGTCACTACTCTAGCTATGTTCTAACCGACTCTGGACTAACGACTCAAGTATACACTTTCCCTTTGAAGATTTAAAGCCGTGCTCTGATACCAATTGTAACAACCCGTTTTTCAAAGGCCTGAAAAGGCAGTATATTTTTTTTTTTTTTTCTTTTTCAACTAACACTCAGAGTGCGCATAGAATATTTTTCAATGAGCCGGCATTCAAATATACAAAAAGACTCATTACCATAAGGTGCTTCGACAAGCAAAGTGTATTCCTGAATAATTACAATCCAAGTCTAAGTATTCAAATACTTACAACAGAACAAGTTAGATACACTATGCTAACCAAAAAGCACGGTGCACAAAACACACCGGCGCATAGTCTAACTATACTAAGCTTCACTACGTGCTCACTATGGCCTCGAACTGCCACCGTCGTCACCACGACCTAACCCATCATCTGGGTGGGATGAGCCCGCAAATGAAAGAAAGGGTCACCACAAAATATATAGTATGTATATATATAACCGGTGCGAAAGATTGTACACATAACAATAATTTCACAAAACACAAGAGAAAGCTCTTAACCAATCAAAGCAATTCCCACCAACGGGTTCATATAAGCAATGCACACATAGCCTATAATGCAACCTCTACAATGCGTGGTACTAACCCTAGCTACCACGATGCATGAGCTCCAGAACTGTAGGTCCAACCCCTACTAAAACACCAACGAAATCACAATGGTTAAGGTGGATCCACTCCCGCAATCACACCCCATGGTCCACTCCCGCAACCATGTATCGACTCAACAAAATCACAAAGGATTAAGGTGGATCCACTCCCGCAATCACACCCCATGGTCCACTCCCGCAACCATGTATTGAACTCAATAAAACCCTATAAGAATCAGGTGGGTCCACTCCCGCAACCACACCTCGTAGTCCACTCCCGCAACTACACCTCGTAGTCCACTCCCGCAACTACGCACTAACAATGCATGAGCATACGATTCCCCATGTATACTAATGCAACAAATACATACCTCCCTAGCATATGTAAACCATCCCAACAACATACATACATATCCAATCATATGTAACAAACCACAACAAACATACATACATTTCCAATCATATGTATTCACCCACATGTTCATACATACATCTCCAATCATATGTAAAACAACGCACGTATTGTAAACACTTTCTCATCACGAGAATACATAACACATACATGCCAAACACACAAACACGCATCACCGAAAATAACCAACAAACATGTTATAACTCAGTGAAAAGACAGAAATAAAGTGATGCCCTTACCTCAGCAAGCTTCCGTTAACTTTTCTCGCATAATTCTACAATTCACGCTACCTAAAATATAAGCAGCGTACAATCAATAAAATACTCCCAACGTATCCTATCGAAACGAAACTTGTTCTCAAAGCTCTAGAGGGGTCTAAGGTACTTTCTAGCACTCTCGGATAGTGATTACGAGTCCCCCTTATAGCGATTAAAAATTCCCAAAGTTAATTGCACTATTTCTCGCTACGCGAAAATATTTTCGTTTCAAAACAAACTAAGAAACACTTTGATTCCCAACTCCAAGGCAATCAATTTTCACATACTAAAACCATTTGCAAACAACCCAAAAACTCTTTGAAAATTTTCACAAAAATAAAAGTTTACTTGCGCCACAAGTTACAAGTTTTTCCTTTCAAATAAAATGGTCATAACTCGCTCATTCTTTATCCGATCGAGACGAGCCATACACCGAAATCTTCGTCTCGAAAAGACGAATCAAATAGTTCAGTTTCTAGGTCACAAAAACAAATTTAAAATGACCAGAATACCCTTTAAGTTTTTGGCCAGAACCAAAATAACAAGCTAACTCCCAAAATTTTCCTTTTCAAATCCATGGTCTAAATCAATTAGCTCCCAAAATTATTTAATTTGTAAGACCCAAGATTTCATCGTATAGTTGGTTTGAGGAATATTAGGGTTTCGATGTGTTCATGTGATGAAACATCGTGTAATTATTAGCTTTTGCTGTAATTGAGCCTGTTTTGTGCTCGTGCACTGTAATTGTACAGACTTTTGTATTGTGATCCTGTTTCTTGTATAAGAAGTTATTTGTGGTTTCAGAATAATAAGTTTTGGATTATTCTTGTTTTTGGAAAAACGAGTAGGATTTTACCCGTCGTTGTAAAATCTTATTTCGTCTGTTTTAAGTGAGGTTTCGGATGGAAGTTTTATATATCTGCGCGAGTGAGGTTATATTCTGAGATTAATTTTCTGAGGTATGGAAGAAAATTACAGTCGCGGAAAAAGATTCGGCGATAAGTTTTGGAAATGTTAAACGTTGGACGTTCTTTCCGTAGGTTTTACGTTTTTGTGAGTTTCGTTCGTCGCGGCGCGCGAGAGCTGAACGTGTGAGTGTTTCTATGAGGTTTTGAGTTTTACCTCAAGTGGATTTGTTTTGGTTTGATCCAATGGCTATAGTTTGGTCTTGGCATTGTGTTTTTGATCCAATGGCCATGAGCTAGCAAGAGCTTTAGCATAGTAAGGAGGTTTGCTCATTGTGGACTTAGAAAAAACATCACCAAATCATCTCATTCTTTCTCTCTTGTACGTGTGACTCCATTACTCAACCTTAACCTTCACAAATTTCATTTCTTCACCATTTCACTCCATTTCAAGCTTTGGAGCTTTGAAGAAAGTTGTAGGGAATCACTTTCTAAAGGTAACCCTCTCTTCTCATCTCTTAGGTTGGTAGACTTAAGGAGTTTATGAGTTTTTGGGTTTATGTTCTTGAGAGAGTTTGGTGAGAAATGTTGTTCTTGCTAGTTTTTGTTTCATGAATGTTGTTCATGAGGTCTAGAGGAGCATGTGTAGGCTTTGTTATCTTTGTTTTCCATGAGTTGGTGAAAATCTCATGAGAAAAGTTAGGGTTTTGGTTGGTTTATGTATTGATCAATAACATGAGGTTATGACGTAAGGTTTTGAAAAGAAAAGCTGTCTTTGAACCTTGGGGCGAAAGGGAAATGCGTTGTATGGTTTTGTTTTAGAAAATCCGATGAAAAATATTTTGAGGTTTATGAAAATATTTTCTAAGAGTTTTGGGTAGTATTTTGGGGTCAAAGTGGTTTAAAACTATTGTGACATGTGGTGTCGCTATTTACCTTGAAAACATGTTTGAAAATGATTACCGGACGGTTAAGGCCCGTAATAAAACTTGTGCTTGGATTTGGTTTTGATTTTGGAAATGAAAATCAAATAACTTGCACTCGAAGCAACCAACATGCTTTCGGAAATGTGTTGCTTAATTTATGAAAAAGGTTTGCTTTTATGCCTTGATAAAGTGTTGGGGACTAATAGAATCAAACTAGGCTTGGGGTGGAAAAAGGTGGTATGAGTTGCTGTCTTGTGCTGTCATGACAGGTGCAACTCGCCAGGCGAGTGGTTACTCGCCAGGGCGAGTGTCACAGGTCTTGACAACTCGCCAGGGCGAGCTCCAGAGCGAGTAAGACCAGTACTCTCTGCCTTTACTCGCCACCAACTCGCCAGGGCGAGCTCTGGGACTTGAAATTTTGGATTCTGATTTCAAAACTTGGTTTTTATATTTCTAACCCCTTTTTATTAATTTATGGAAGTGGTTGGGATTGGAAACGAGTTTTTCGGGTACTCGGAAAGTACGTAGCTTATAACGCAAGAAAACGGCCATTTTGCATTTCAAATTATTTAAGACTTTTGGCAATTGTTTTGGGTCCTAAAAATAGTACAAATAACTCATGGGGGTTGATCAATACGGTAGTTTTGGTATAGTATCCGAAAGAGGGTTTTTACCTTAGAGAACCTTTGGTTTTGGGGGTTCTAGAGTCCAAAACATTGAGGATTGTTTGGTTATGGTTTTGATTGAATACTTTGCTTGTTTTAGGAAGCAAGTAAGTGTTGTGTGATCGTGTGATCGTTTGAGTGCTTGTCGAGGTAAGGGCTCCACTTTATTTCCGTCTTTCAAATGGTTACGACATGCTTGTCTTTGCTGTTTATGCATTTGCTGTGTGCTTGGCATGTTGGTACTTATGTATTCTCGTTGATGAGAACGTGGTTATAAATACATGTGCAATTTACATATGATTGAGAAAATGTATGTATGTTGTGATGCTTGTGCATAGGCTTTAGGCTATGTGAATGTTTGCATGAGCATATATGAATGCGTGCGTCAGATAGGACTACGCGAGGATTTTGTCTTGTGTGACTATCCTGTATATGCCAAAGAGAATATATGCCATGCATTTCATAGTTGCGTGCCTAGGTGTATGTCTGTGTGACTTTGCCTACGTACCGGGCGTTTGACTGTGTGGCTTCGCCAAATCCCTCTGGATTTATATTGAGTTGGTGTATGTCTGTGTGACTTCGCCTGGTGTTTGTCTGTGTGACTTCACCTGCCTTGTGTGGCATTTTTAGTGCGGGTACGTATATTTCTGTGTGGCTTTGCCTACCCCACGACTCTTCGAGGAGAGGTTAATTTTCCGGAAAATCATGCATGTGGTAGCTTGAATAGTACCACACCCATCGTAGAAGTCTGCATTAGGCTTGGTGTGCATTTATTTATATAAGCCCGTTGGTGGGAATTACTTGTAAGTTAAAGAGCTTTCTCTTGTGTTTCGTGGAAATTTGTTATGTGTACATCTTTCGCACCGATTATATATATACATATCCTATATTTTGTGGTGACCCTTTCTTTCATTTGCGGGCTCATCCCACCCAGATGATGGGTTAGGTCGTGGTGACGACGGTGGCTGTTCCAGGCCCCAGTGAGCGGTTGGAGCTGTAGCCTAGGATAGTTAGACTATGCGCCGGTGTGTTTTGTGCACCGTGCTTTTTGGCTAGCATAGGATTCCTAACTTGTTTTGGTACTTAGACTTGGATTGTAATTATTCAGGAAATACACTTTGCTTGTCGAAGCACCTTTTAGTATTGAGTTCTTTGTATATTTGAATGCCGGTTCATTTAAAAACTATTATGCGCACTTTGAGTGTTAGTTGAAAAAGAAAAAAATTAATGCCCTTTTTGGCTTTCGAAAAACGGGGTGTTACAATTTGGTATCAGAGCACGGCTTTAAATCTTCAAAGGGAAAGTGTATACTTGAGTCGTTAGTCCAGAGTCGGTTAGAACGTAACTAGTGTGGAGTTAGTTCTAGTGTTTGTTCTGTGTCGGGTTTCGAGTTAGTAATCCGTGGAGTGAGATATTCTGGTAGGATTCAGAATTGTATGACTAAGGATCTAATCAGAATTGGTATTGTGCAGAAATCGAATGCCTCCAAGAAGGGCACCTACTGTACCTATGGCGGACAATGTGGATGTGAATCAGATGGCTTATGCCATGCATACGATGGCAGCAGCTGTGACTGCTCAGAGCCATGCTAAGGCGCAGAGAGATCTGGAAAAGCGCGAAAGGGAAATACTTGCTGCTGGTTCTAGACTTCTTTCGAATTTCAACCACCAAACTCCTCCTAAGTTTAATGGGGAGGGAGGTCCGGAAACTGCTGATTTATGGCTCCAATCTGTGGAGAGGATTTTCGGGGCAATTCATTGTCCAGAAGGAGAGAAGGTGGTCTTAGCTACCTATCAATTACTCGGGGGTTCTGAGTATTGGTGGAGGAACACCCGACTGATCATGGAGAATGGCCATGAAGAATTGAATTGGGAGAACTTCAAGAGGAGGTTCTTGGCCAAATATTTCCCTGAGACAGCTAGGGAAAGGTATGGGGAAGAGTTCCTGAGGCTGAGGCAAGCGGGCATGAATGTTGAAGCATATGCCAAGAAGTTTGAATCACTATCCCGTTTCTTCCGCTTCTTTAGGGATGGGATAGATGAAGTTTATATGTGCCGTAGATTCCAAGATGGGCTGAGGTACGAGCTGCAAGATGCGGTTGTGCCGTTGGGTATCCGACAGTTCCAGGTCTTGGTAGAGAAGTGCCAAGAGGTAGAGGACATGAGGAATAAGCGGGTGAACCGCCAAGGCAATTCTAATGCCGGAGGACCAAGTCGCACCAATGACCGTGGTTCGACTCAGAATAGTGGGAGGCAAGGGAGTAAGCCTTATAACCGTCCTCAGCACAGTAAAGGACCGGGCCGATCGGTGAATCAGGGAACCCGGGGAAAATCGGAGGGTAGTAAGGGGACTTGCTACAACTGTGGAGAAGCGGGGCATTTTTCTAATGAGTGCACGCAACCGAAGGTGGGAAACACCTGCTACAATTGCAAGAAGCCGGGACACTTTGCTAGAGATTGCAGAGCCCCGAAGACTGGGCCGTCGGCAAATGTAGCACAAGGTTCACAGGGTGCCAGACCTGCGGCAAAGGCACGTGCTTACTGTATGGGCACAGAAGTGAGTGGGCAGGCTAGCAATGCCATCCACGAGAGCTGTCACATCGCAGGTAATTCTTTAACTGCTTTGATTGACACGGGGGCAACCCACTCATTCATATCTTTGGCATGTGCAAATCGTTTGAGTTTGAATGTTTCTGTGCTTCCGTTTGATTTGAATGTTTTGACTCCTGCTAAGGATTTGGTAGTGAATACTGCATGTTTGCATTGTTTGGTAGTAATTCAGAATAGGGATTTTCTGGTCAATTTGGTTTGTCTACCGCTTACATCTCTCGAGATCATCCTCGGGATGGATTGGTTGTCTTATCATTATGTGATTTTAGACTGTGCTCGGAAATTGGTTTTCTTTCCCGAGCCAGGTGTGCGAAGGTACTTGTCTGCGAATCGACTTTCTGTGGTTATGTGTAATGGAGAGCCAGAGATAGTTTCACTTGCTAGCTTAGGAGTGACGTCGGAGATCCGAATTGAGGAAATTCGTGTGGTTCAGGATTTCCAAGATGTGTTTCCATCGGAGATTCCAGCTTTTCCTCCGTGTAGAGGGGTGGAATTCTTCATTGATTTGCAACCGGGTACGGGTCCGATTTCAGAATCAGCTTATCGGATGGCTCCAGCCGAGTTGGTAGAGTTGAAAAGTCAGATTGAAGACTTGTTAGAGAAAGGTTTCATAAGGCCTAGTGTGTCGCCTTGGGGAGCACCGGTCTTATTGGTTAAGAAGAAGGATGGTAAGTCTCGTTTGTGTGTGGACTATCGGAAGCTTAATAAGGTGACTATCAAGAACCGATATCCATTGCCACGCATCGATGATTTGATGGATCAGTTGAGGGGAGCCTCAGTGTTTTCAAAGATTGACTTGAAATCTGGATATCACCAGATAAGGGTTCGAGATGAGGATATTCAGAAAACGGCGTTTAGGACGCGTTATGGGCATTATGAGTTCTTAGTGATGCCGTTTGGAGTGACGAATGCACCTGCGATCTTCATGGCCTACATGAATCGGATATTCAATTCATTTTTGGACAAGTTTGTGGTGGTGTTCATTGATGACATTTTGGTGTATTCGAAGAATGAAGAGGAACATTTAGAGCATCTTCGCTTGGTTTTGCAAGTTTTGCGGGAGAAAAGGTTGTATGCTAACCCGTCAAAGTGTGATTTTTGGTTGGAAGAGGTGAATTTCCTTGGCCATGTTATATCAAAAGAGGGAATAGCCGTGGATCCAGCCAAGATTGATACGGTACTTTCATGGAAGCAGCCTCAAACAGTGACGGACGTGAGGAGTTTTGTTGGTTTGGCCGGTTATTACCGGAGGTTCATAGAAGGATTCGCTAAGATTGTGGCACCAATGACGCAACTTACGCGAAAAGATCAACCTTTTGCGTGGACAGAGAAGTGTGAATTGAGTTTTCAATTGTTGAAGGAGCGATTGACGACTTCACCAGTGTTGATGTTACCACAGGCGGATGAACCGTATGAGGTTTATTGTGATGCTTCTCATCAAGGTTTGGGTTGTGTGTTGATGCAACACAAGAGGGCAGTGGCTTATGCGTCAAGGCAACTGAAAGTGCATGAAAAGAATTATCCTACGCACGATTTAGAGCTTGCGGCCGTTGTTTTTGCATTGAAGATTTGGAGACATCATCTTTATGGTTGCACTTTTGTCGTGTTTAGTGACCATAAAAGTCTTAAGTATCTGTTCGATCAGAAAGAGCTTAATATGAGGCAACGAAGGTGGATGGAAACTTTGAAAGATTTTGACTTTACGTTGGAATACCATCCTGGAAAGGCTAATGTGGTAGCCGATGCTTTAAGTAGAAAGAGCGTGTCGGTTTGTTCGGCACAGATGGCTAGTCAACAAGAGTTGTTGAGAGAGTTTCGTGACTTGCATCTCGAGGTAGAGTTTGCTTTAGGGAATATGAGGTTGGGTATGATTACCATCTCAAGCGGATTATTGGAGGATATTGCAAATTGTCAAGATGACAAGTTTCTCATGGAGAAAAGAGCTTTGATTGTTCGAGGAACCAACCGAGATTTCAAGGTGGGATCGGACAATATCTTGAGGTGTCAGGGTAGGGTGTGTGTACCCGATGCTATGAACTTGAGAAACATCATTCTAGGGGAGGCACACAAGAGTAAACTTAGTATACATCCTGGAGCGACAAAGATGTATCAAGACCTGAGGCATGATTTCTGGTGGCCGGGTATGAAAAAGGATGTGGCTGAGTATGTGGCGTCGTGTCTGACTTGTCAGAAGGCGAAGATTGAGCATCAGAGACCGGCAGGGATGCTGCAGTCGTTAGATATCCCCGAGTGGAAGTGGGATAGCATTTCTATGGATTTCATCACTGGTTTACCTAAGACCAGGAGGAAGCATGATTCCATTTGGGTGATAGTGGATCGTTTGACTAAGTCCGCTCATTTTCTACCGGTGAGGATTACGGATACGGCGGCAAAGTTGACCGATATTTACATTGCTGAGATTGTGAGGTTACATGGGATTCCGTCAAGTATAGTGTCGGATCGAGATCCAAAGTTTACTTCACACTTTTGGAGGACTTTGCATGAGGCGTTGGGGACGAAATTGAGATTGAGTTCCGCCTACCATCCTCAGACAGATGGGCAGACCGAGAGAACAAATCAATCTTTGGAAGATTTGTTGAGAGCATGTGTATTGGATGATCGTGGAAGTTGGGATGATGTGTTACCTTTGATAGAATTCACATACAACAACAGTTTTCATGCGAGTATTGGAATGGCACCATATGAGGCTTTGTATGGGAGGAGATGTCAGACTCCTTTGTGTTGGTATCAAGATGGGGAGAGTATGATAGTAGGACCGGAAATGGTACAACAGACGACGGACAAGGTCCGAAAGATAAGGGCAATGATGAAGGTTGCTCAAGATCGACAAAAGAGTTATGCAGATAGGCGTCGGAGGCCTTTAGAGTTTGAGGAGGGAGATCACGTATTTCTCCGTGTTACTCCAACAACTGGTGTTAGAAGGGCTTTGAAAGCGAAGAAGTTGACTCCAAAGTTTATAGGACCTTATCAGATTACGGAGCGGATTGGGAAGGTAGCATACCGGATCGCGTTGCCACCGGCACTATCTTTGATTCATGATGTGTTCCATGTGTCGCAATTACGGAAATATACACCGGATCCATCACATGTGATCACACCAGATGATATCCAGTTGAGGGATAATTTGTCATTTGAGGTTCCGCCGATCAAGATTGCGGATAGGAAGATGAAACGTCTGAGGACGAAAGAGATACCTTTGGTGAAGGTGATATGGAACGAAGCTACAGGAGATACTACCTGGGAGCTCGAGAGTAAGATGAAGGAATTATACCCCGGTTTGTTTGACGACGTCTAAGTTTCGAGGACGAAACTTCTTTTAGGGGGGTAGTATTGTAAGACCCAAGATTTCATCGTATAGTTGGTTTGAGGAATATTAGGGTTTCGATGTGTTCATGTGATGAAACATCGTGTAATTATTAGCTTTTGCTGTAATTGAGCCTGTTTTGTGCTCGTGCACTGTAATTGTACAGACTTTTGTATTGTGATCCTGTTTCTTGTATAAGAAGTTATTTGTGGTTTCAGAATAATAAGTTTTGGATTATTCTTGTTTTTGGAAAAACGAGTAGGATTTTACCCGTCGTTGTAAAATCTTATTTCGTCTGTTTTAAGTGAGGTTTCGGATGGAAGTTTTATATATCTGCGCGAGTGAGGTTATATTCTGAGATTAATTTTCTGAGGTATGGAAGAAAATTACAGTCGCGGAAAAAGATTCGGCGATAAGTTTTGGAAATGTTAAACGTTGGACGTTCTTTCCGTAGGTTTTACGTTTTTGTGAGTTTCGTTCGTCGCGGCGCGCGAGAGCTGAACGTGTGAGTGTTTCTATGAGGTTTTGAGTTTTACCTCAAGTGGATTTGTTTTGGTTTGATCCAATGGCTATAGTTTGGTCTTGGCATTGTGTTTTTGATCCAATGGCCATGAGCTAGCAAGAGCTTTAGCATAGTAAGGAGGTTTGCTCATTGTGGACTTAGAAAAAACATCACCAAATCATCTCATTCTTTCTCTCTTGTACGTGTGACTCCATTACTCAACCTTAACCTTCACAAATTTCATTTCTTCACCATTTCACTCCATTTCAAGCTTTGGAGCTTTGAAGAAAGTTGTAGGGAATCACTTTCTAAAGGTAACCCTCTCTTCTCATCTCTTAGGTTGGTAGACTTAAGGAGTTTATGAGTTTTTGGGTTTATGTTCTTGAGAGAGTTTGGTGAGAAATGTTGTTCTTGCTAGTTTTTGTTTCATGAATGTTGTTCATGAGGTCTAGAGGAGCATGTGTAGGCTTTGTTATCTTTGTTTTCCATGAGTTGGTGAAAATCTCATGAGAAAAGTTAGGGTTTTGGTTGGTTTATGTATTGATCAATAACATGAGGTTATGATGTAAGGTTTTGAAAAGAAAAGCTGTCTTTGAACCTTGGGGCGAAAGGGAAATGCGTTGTATGGTTTTGTTTTAGAAAATCCGATGAAAAATATTTTGAGGTTTATGAAAATATTTTCTAAGAGTTTTGGGTAGTATTTTGGGGTCAAAGTGGTTTAAAACTATTGTGACATGTGGTGTCGCTATTTACCTTGAAAACATGTTTGAAAATGATTACCGGACGGTTAAGGCCCGTAATAAAACTTGTGCTTGGATTTGGTTTTGATTTTGGAAATGAAAATCAAATAACTTGCACTCGAAGCAACCAACATGCTTTCGGAAATGTGTTGCTTAATTTATGAAAAAGGTTTGCTTTTATGCCTTGATAAAGTGTTGGGGACTAATAGAATCAAACTAGGCTTGGGGTGGAAAAAGGTGGTATGAGTTGCTGTCTTGTGCTGTCATGACAGGTGCAACTCGCCAGGCGAGTGGTTACTCGCCAGGGCGAGTGTCACAGGTCTTGACAACTCGCCAGGGCGAGCTCCAGAGCGAGTAAGACCAGTACTCTCTGCCTTTACTCGCCACCAACTCGCCAGGGCGAGCTCTGGGACTTGAAATTTTGGATTCTGATTTCAAAACTTGGTTTTTATATTTCTAACCCCTTTTTATTAATTTATGGAAGTGGTTGGGATTGGAAACGAGTTTTTCGGGTACTCGGAAAGTACGTAGCTTATAACGCAAGAAAACGGCCATTTTGCATTTCAAATTATTTAAGACTTTTGGCAATTGTTTTGGGTCCTAAAAATAGTACAAATAACTCATGGGGGTTGATCAATACGGTAGTTTTGGTATAGTATCCGAAAGAAGGTTTTTACCTTAGAGAACCTTTGGTTTTGGGGGTTCTAGAGTCCAAAACATTGAGGATTGTTTGGTTATGGTTTTGATTGAATACTTTGCTTGTTTTAGGAAGCAAGTAAGTGTTGTGTGATCGTGTGATCGTTTGAGTGCTTGTCGAGGTAAGGGCTCCACTTTATTTCCGTCTTTCAAATGGTTACGACATGCTTGTCTTTGCTGTTTATGCATTTGCTGTGTGCTTGGCATGTTGGTACTTATGTATTCTCGTTGATGAGAACGTGGTTATAAATACATGTGCAATTTACATATGATTGAGAAAATGTATGTATGTTGTGATGCTTGTGCATAGGCTTTAGGCTATGTGAATGTTTGCATGAGCATATATGAATGCGTGCGTCAGATAGGACTACGCGAGGATTTTGTCTTGTGTGACTATCCTGTATATGCCAAAGAGAATATATGCCATGCATTTCATAGTTGCGTGCCTAGGTGTATGTCTGTGTGACTTTGCCTACGTACCGGGCGTTTGACTGTGTGGCTTCGCCAAATCCCTCTGGATTTATATTGAGTTGGTGTATGTCTGTGTGACTTCGCCTGGTGTTTGTCTGTGTGACTTCACCTGCCTTGTGTGGCATTTTTAGTGCGGGTACGTATATTTCTGTGTGGCTTTGCCTACCCCACGACTCTTCGAGGAGAGGTTAATTTTCCGGAAAATCATGCATGTGGTAGCTTGAATAGTACCACACCCATCGTAGAAGTCTGCATTAGGCTTGGTGTGCATTTATTTATATAAGCCCGTTGGTGGGAATTACTTGTAAGTTAAAGAGCTTTCTCTTGTGTTTCGTGGAAATTTGTTATGTGTACATCTTTCGCACCGATTATATATATACATATCCTATATTTTGTGGTGACCCTTTCTTTCATTTGCGGGCTCATCCCACCCAGATGATGGGTTAGGTCGTGGTGACGACGGTGGCTGTTCCAGGCCCCAGTGAGCGGTTGGAGCTGTAGCCTAGGATAGTTAGACTATGCGCCGGTGTGTTTTGTGCACCGTGCTTTTTGGCTAGCATAGGATTCCTAACTTGTTTTGGTACTTAGACTTGGATTGTAATTATTCAGGAAATACACTTTGCTTGTCGAAGCACCTTTTAGTATTGAGTTCTTTGTATATTTGAATGCCGGTTCATTTAAAAACTATTATGCGCACTTTGAGTGTTAGTTGAAAAAGAAAAAAATTAATGCCCTTTTTGGCTTTCGAAAAACGGGGTGTTACATAATTGATCAAACAAAACATTTCCAAACATAATCCACAAATCACATGAGTTTTCTCAAAAAAAAATCTCATGAACACCAACAAATATATTTCCATGTTTTTCAAAACAAAACCATTTTTCATATATCCATTTCTCTAAAAAGCTCAAAAACAACTTCATAAACAAAATCATCAAACAAAAGTTCATGCTTATGATCAATTTAAGTTTTTCTTATCAAACTCTAACAAGAATTTTCATATATGATCATAAACTCGTGGAACTCAACACAACTAAGCTTAATCACACTAGTTTATCACTCATGAACAACTTTCAAGCAAGAGAAATCATTCATCAACAATTTCTCACAAAATCCTCTCAAGAACATAATCTAACAATCCATCAAACTCTATGATTTTAGCTAGCTAAGAGATGAAAGAAGTCTAGTTACCTTAGAGGAGATGATCCTTGCAATTTTTCCTAGTTCTACCAAGCTTGAAATGGATTGTTTTGGTGAAGAAATGAGATTTTTCTCAATGGTGGAAGAGAGAAAGAAAGCCACGGCAATGGAGAGAAAGAAGAGGAGTGTTTTGTGATTTTTTTTCTAAGACAAAAGTCATCCAAAAGTCTTCCTATCAAGTGGTCTTGTTGCATATCCACCATTGGATCAAATAGTAAAAAGGTTTCAAGACTTACTCCTAGCCATTGGATCAATTCTAAGCTTATCCTCACAAGATATTTTCTTTCTCATGAGAAACTTACGCCTCACAGACGAGTCGCGCCTCGCTAACGGACGGAAATCACAAAAATATAAAATCTACCAAATAAACGTCCGTCGTAAACCGTTTCCAAATATTATCGCTAAATCTTTTTCCTCGACTGTAATTTTCTTCCTCACCCTCGAAAATGATTCTCGGGACATATCCTAACTCGCGCAGATATATAAAACCTCCATCTAAATTTCTACGGAATTCAGAAGCCGTAAAATTTTACATCAGCGGGTAAAATTCCTACTCGTTTTTCCAAAAGCGAGAATAATCCAAAACTCGTTATTCTGACTACACATAAACCTTCTTATACTCAAAAGAAGACTACAACCCAAAAGTCTGTGCCTTTCCAGCGCACGAGCACAAAACAGGCTCCATTTCAGCAAACAGCCGTTATGGCGACAATACTCACAAAACCACTTAACAAAAACCCTAACATTCTTAGTCATTACTTATTTTATTCACGCAAAAGGTACAGTGGAATTACGGGTCTTACAATTTGCTAACTTCATCGTATACTTTCATAGGTAAATTTAAATTTTTTAATATTTTTCAGATCCTTTTGCTTCAAGTTCAATAGCTAGAGGATTGATTCAAGATCGTGATGTTTCCTCTTAGGTCAATATTTCTTTGTAGGTTTAATCTTGTTGGAGATGTTCACAAACTTTGTAGGTTTAATGTCTAATAGTTAAGATTTTAATTAAATCACAATTCTTGTTGTGCAGCAGAGTGAGAGAATGATGTAAAAATTGTAGAAGGAAGACAAATCTAAAAGAATGCATTTGATTCACCAAACAAGTGAGAGATATTCCAATTGTTCAACGGTTGTAGTATTATACAATGCACCATACAAGGAAGGAAGGAAAAAAGATTTGTATTGTTCACCGAATGGATGATTTAACGGAGTTACAAGCGATTATTAATATTTGAGTTGAATAAAGAGCACGTATCACTTTTTTATAGGAGAACAAGACAATTGTATTTAGGATAATATATATAAGTTTTATCCTTTAATTATATTGTTTATAGATACTTTAATTGAATTATTTATAGTTTGTTGAAAATGATATATGCAAAATAGAAAGAATAAGATAAGAAGAAACAAAACTCAGTTAAAGAATTTAAATTATGACAATTTAAATTAAGTGATTGATACTAAATTTTTATAAAAAATAACAAAAATATATAATTACATTTATAGTTGAAAAGTCTAATTTAATCCAGCAATTTTGTTGTTGAGATATAAAAGATATAACAAAAATTTATATCGTTCACAGAAATAACTTTTTCGCTGCGAAAAATATATTTTTTGCCAGCGACAATAATTGTTGTTGCATAAAAACACCAGCTATGCCAGCGACAATAATTGTTGTTGCAAAAAACATTAGTAATGACAACGACAATAAATGTTGTTGCAAAAAACCATTAGTTATGTCAGCGACATTAATTGTTGCAAAAAACATTAGTTTTGTCAGCGACATTAATTGTTTCTGCAAAACACTAGTTATGGCAGCGACATTAATTGTCCTTGCAAAACTTTTCGCAACGGCACTTATGGCAGCGACATGCAGCAACATTTTTTTTGCTGCGAAAAACACTTTTTGCAGCAACTTTGCGTTTTTTGCAGCGACATTTGTCGCTGCCAAAAACGATATTTCTTGTAGTGGTGATATGACAGTTACCAAACAAATCTTTTAATTTATAAACTATAAGTTGAGTTCATATTTTCTAGAAGAACTTTTTATAATGTTCTATATATACCTGTGAAAAAATCATTTAAAAATACATGTCGAGTTAACAATAAAGATTAAAAATTGAATGCATGATAATTTTTTGGGAGTAAAAATTTAATAAAAATTAAGTAAGGACTAAATTTAAAAAGTCATTATTTTGTCGGTCCAAAAATATATTTAACGCTTAAAAAATGGACCTGAGTTTCAACTATCAATTTAAAAAAAAAGAAAAATAATTTTTGAAATTTATTTATTTTTTAAAATTTTTTTGTCAAACTCATGAAAAAAGTATACAATGCAAAAACTTTATTATAATTTATTGTATATATCTTCATGATCTAGGTGTGAAAAGTGGTCTCCCATGGTGTGAGACCTATATCCCTTTCCCATGCTAGCCAGGGTCGACTAAGAATGCACATTTTATTTTTAGCTTTCATAAATTGTGATCGAGCTCATTTTTTTGTTTGGGCATCGGCTAACTTGTATTGTTCATTTTTCTTGAAGGACTTGTTGTAATATTTAATAGTCATTAATTTAATTTTAATATATCGTGTGCTAAATTGACTTCTTTATTAGTGTTAATATATTCCATTTTTTCCCGTTAAAAAAAATGTTCAAGTGATCATTTCTATAATAATGAGAGTTAATAATTTACAAATCAATATATTAGTGCCACTCACAATAAAAAGAACCACAAAGTTGACAATATGAATATTAATATATAAGAATATTAGAAAAATAAATAACTATGGTATAGGCTTTGGTTCTATCATATAGAAAACAAAATTCGATATTGATAGCACGTACGATATATTGCATAAATAGTAGCATTGTTTATGAGCTAAAAGGTATAAGGTACAATAATTTTAATATTTTAATAAATAAGGTACAATAAATTTGAATCATTGGTTTCTGAGGCAAGAAAAACAAAAGTATACTATATTATCTTTGTGGTACACTGTCAAAAAAATAATCTTTCTCGTACAGTTGTTAAACTTTTATGTATCAAATAAAACAATCAGCAATCATAGTTAGTAGTAGATGATAATATGTTTAGATAAACTTTTGCACTAACATAGTAACATATAATATAGATTAATATATATGGTTTTAAATATGTTGTTTGTTTCTATTAAAAAAAAAAATTGCTATCTTGTGAATATATAACTTGTTTTTAGTTCTTTGTGTTTTGTTTTGGTGGTCCCTTCAAAATAGTTTTTATCTTTATTATTTTATTCCTTATTTGAGAAAATAAAAATAAATATTCAACATGTTACAAAACCATTTCTCAAATGGTAAAAATACTACAAAAGTATATTTAAAATTGGGAGCTTCTACCGTACATTTGAATAATTCAAGTGTACCGGTACATGACATCGCAAATTAATAAATTAACAATTATTTTTATGGATTAAAAATACTATTCATTAATTATTGTATTTTAAATATAATAATAGCAGAAGGAAAAATACAATTTTATTGTTTATAATGATTACACTAATATTTTAACATTTTTTCAATAAAAAATTGAATATTGACTATTATGAAGAATAAAAATTTGAAAAATATCAAAATTTATATTTTTGACAACTTTGGTTAATGATATTTGATTATTACAATGTTTTTAATGATAAAAAAATAATTTCTCTTAAGAAAATATTTATTTTATTTATTAATTTGATAACCATGTACCGGTACATTAGAAATTGACTAATGTACCATAGAACTTGCCTTTAAAATTTGGCCCATTTGGACTTGTAAGTTTGGATCCGCCCCTATTAGTATTGAGATTTCTACTAGTTGCTCATGCATTCTATGTCGTTTTCATTTTACTCTAACTGATGTTATAAAAAATAATTCTTGTAGTATGTTTTTGGTGTATCCGTTATCTAAATAGAGGATAAAAATATTTTAATAAGTTTATAAGACACGCAAGTAAATAAGTAAAGTGACAAACATAAATCTCATTATTATTTTTTGGTGCGACTATAAGCCGGTATTCAAACATTGAATCATCTCATAATGGGAATTTAGTCTCTCTGGCTGAAACCAACCTCACTATATTGTTGTTGTGATCGGCAAAATCACCACCACCAAGCCACATATTATTTTTTGTTGTTGTGTATTATAGATGTGTATAAGTATAATTTAAACATGATTGATGATAATATGTGGATTATAGATGATAATATGTTCAGATGATTCAATTTATATTTTAAAAAAAGAGCAGTGCTACATGGCACGAGAGCACGACATGCACGATCGAACACTTGACTCAACCTTTTCGATATTATTGATATTTTTTTTTGTCTTTTGACTTATAAATATTAGACACTTTAGTTTATTAAATTATTTTTATTTCATTTTGATTATGTAAATTACAAATATGTGTATTTTTTTTTTGTCAACTAGCCTAATGACTAAAAATTTCACCTTCAAAATGAATAAATAAGTGTACTCAATCCCTACATTTTATATGTTATATGTCTACTAACTGAGTTATATTTACGAAAACAAACATGTGGTAATTTAAAAGATCAAGATGGAACAAAAAAGACTCGAGATTAAAATGTCTAATGTTTATAAATTACGAAACCTAATTAAAATAGAGAAAAAGGAATATGTACTGAGAGTGTAAAATAACTTTACAATATGTCAACCAATATCAATCATGTTTTCCGTCACTTCACCCCACTTCATCCCACTTTTTTTATATGACATGGAAAAATGATAATTTTTTATTAGATGATTGTATAAAATTATTTTACACGGTCAGTGCATCTCCATTAAACTCATTAAAATAAAATAACTCACACTAATAAAATATAAAAATAATTTAAAGGAGCAAAGTGTAAATTTAGAAAAGACATAAAAATACTGATTAAAAAGAAAACTACCACATAATTTTTTTTTGGTAAGTAGGCTAAAAGAAAAGGAAAAAAACACTAAAATGGGAGATTAATCATGACGAAAGGAGGTTTCCATTGCATCGTTCCTAAGAAGATTACAAATGCCTTTTGAAGAAGAAGCATGAGTCAAGAAATCTACACATTGATTCTCCCCTCGAAGTGTATGATAAACAGAAACATTGGTTTGAAAGAGCAACTCTTTTATATCTTGGATCAACACCGCATGAATATGATACTTAACTTGGGGACCTTTGATAAGGTTGACATAGTGTAAAGAATCAGAGTAGCAAACAAGTTCATCAATGATCATGTCTTTATCTAGCAAGAGGCCCTTGTAGATAGCATACAGTTCAGCGAGCAAAATGACAGATGACCCTTGAATGAAGCTTGAGAAACCTGCAAGATAATGGCCAAAGGTGTTTCTGATTATGCCGTAAAATCCAGATCGCACGAGAGACCCAAGACTACTTCCATCCACATTAAGAATGACACAAGGATAATTATTATTGTTCCACTTGATATATCTATCAACTAACCCGTAGTTAGAAGAAACTTTTATTAAAAAAAAAAAAACATAAGATACGAGTATTGCAATTACCACAACATCATGCGCGAGCGACGAAAAAAAAAATGTCATGCACTGTAGCATTTTTCTTTAAGAAAATACATATTTAAATTTAATAATAATTTAAAATATTAAATTTAAACTATTTGATCTAAATCAAACGTCTGCCTATGTGTTGAATGCTTACTAAGAATGCTGACTTGACTTTGGGGAGCCGGGTCCCAAATTTTTGTCCAGCATATATTAGAGGTTTGTTTTGAATAGCTTATTTTTTAGTATATGCAAAACAACTTATATAAATAAATAAATGTTTATGTTTTATAAGTTTTTTTATGGTAGTTTATAAAAAAATAGCTTATAAATTTCGTTAGTGAAAATTTATAAGTCAATCCAAACGGATCCTTAAAGTACATTGTTTTTGGCTTTTAAAAAAAAATATGCATAGTATTTTTTGCAATATTCTTACTTTTTTTATATTAAATAGTTAGAATTTCAATCTTTACATTTTACAGATATTTTTATTAACCGAACTATATTTACACGACTCACTCTAATTGTTTTATGTAGTCAAAGAATAGAACCTCTTATTTTTAAGGGTAAATAGGTTGATACCCCCCTGTAATATGGGCGAGTTTTGTTTTTCCCCCCTGTAATTTTTTTTCTTTTGATTTGCCCCTTGCAAAGTAAATTTATTTGGTTTCCCCCCTTGGGTGCAAGGAATTTGCACTTTTTAAATCGGTAGAACAGATTAACCGCTTTAAAAAGCAACACTTTTTAAATCGGTTTGAACAAAATAACCGATTTAAAAAGTGCACCCAAGGGGCGAGTCCAAAAAATTCAACATTGCAAGGGGCGAGTCAAAAGAAAAAAAATTACAGGGGGGAAAAACAAAATTCGCCCACATTACAGGGAGTATCAACCTATTTATCCTATTTTTAATTTCTACAGTCAACGGTTTTTAGAGAAAGTGAATCGCTTTTCCATCTATAAGCCATTACTTTATTTAGGGATTTTGATTAGCAGTTAAGGTCGTTTCTTTTTAACTTTTTGCAACTTGTACTACAGACTATGAAGCCCCGATACTCTAAAAATGGTGAAGTATCGTGTCCGATACGTCCTCGATACCGATACTCGTCCGATACGTCCTGATACTCGTATTGGAAAAGTATCGGTTAAATCTTTATTTTTAAATGAAAAAATAATATCCGATACAATCCGTGTTTCGTAGTGAATGTCAAACTATTATGTTGTTACACGAGTAACTAACTATGTCTTTTTTTGGATAGTACTGGTGATGTTTTTTGGGATAGTACTAATAATGTTCTTTTTGTATAATACTTAACTTAAGATGTATAACTTAAAATGTACTGGTGATGTCATGACTATTATATGTTTTTGAGCTATTATATGTCTTTAGTTAGGACTGAGGAGCCCTTGTATGTTGAGCCTCAAACTGTTTTGCTCTTGTGCAAGCTTATTGGCTTGTGTGTACTCATTGTACAATGAACTATTGACGTTTATAATAATAATAATAATAATTTTTTGTCTTTCAAAAAAATAATTATCATTATTAATATTATTGATTTTAGTCATGTTTATATATTCTGCATTTATATATTTAATTTTAAAATTAATTTTTAAATAACGTATCGCGACAGTATCGGATGTGGATTTTTTAAAATTTTCACGTATCGGCGTATCGGTATCGTATCGTATCTGTATCGTGTCGCGTATCGGGGCTTCATAGACTACAGATATTTCACAGAATATCAAAAGAGAAAAAGTACATGTAATCTTATTAAAACATCAAATCTGATTCTCTACCCGCTTTATTATTATAATAGTTGTGTGAAAATGACAATTCCACTTGTATCCAGCGGATACACGCAAAAAAATATCTACAACGGGTTAGATAAAAACCCGCATTTTGAATACAAATATTAGTATGTGTAATTATCTGCAAAAATAAACGGGTATGAATATAGATACGGGTGCTTTATTATCCACCCGCCACATACCCAAATAATATATATATATATATATATATATATATATATATATATATATTTTATTTATATTGTTATTTATCGATAGATGATCGCTTGATTTTGCTCAAATTTGTCTTCTCGTCATTGTCGTTTATTTATTTTTCCTTTTTCAAGGCTCTTGCAAGTATAGTTTTTTCCATTGAGTCTCTTTTTAAGGCTTTTTTATGGGGTGAGAGTGAGGAGATTAGGAAAATAAACTGGATTAATTGGGATACTGTTTGTCGTGATAGAGATTTAGGAGGATTGAGAGTGCGTCGAATTAGATAATTAAATCTTGCGTCGTTGGAAAAGTGATGTTGGAAGTTGATGGTGGAACAACATGGATTGTGGTTTCAGGTTTTAGTAGCTAAATATGGAATGGAAGATAGTAGAGTGAAGGATGATGGAGGTAGGACGGCGTCAACGTGGTGGAAGGATTTGTGTTAGATTAGGGACGAGGTTGGAGAAAGTGTAGGTCATTGGTTTGAGAATAATCTTAGACGGACGGTGGGAAATGGTGAGAACACTATATTTTAGAAAGATAGGTGGCTAATCGATGTTCCTTTGAGTATTAGATTTAATAGTCTATTTGAGTTATCTATAGATAATAATATTTCAGTGGAAGAGATGTGTAGGTTGGGATGGGTTGAAGAGGGGGGGTGGCGGTGGAGGAGGCGTTTGTTCGCGTGGGAGGAAGAGTCGTTACATAGTGTGGTGTTGTGTTGGAAAATGTGTTATTACATGTTGATGTTCCAGATCGATGGACGTGACAACTTGATCCTGATGATGGGTACTCGGTTGGAGGTGCTTATGATATGTTCACTCGCCTTGTACATGTTACTACAACACATAATGATATTATTTGGAATAGTCCCATTTAAGGTGTTTGTATTTACTTGGAGAATGTTACAGGACAAATTATCGACAAAGACAATTTGATTCGGTGTGGTGTAACCCATGCCACTGGGGTGCTTTGCTCAGGAGGTTGTGGAGTTGATGAAGATGTGAATCACTTGATATTAGGTTGTACCGAGGTTCAAGGCTTTTGGAGTAAAATTGTAAATTGGATGAGTTTTTATAGCTCTCTTCCTATTGTTATTACGGAGCACGCAACTCAATTTTGTAATATTTTTCTTTATGGTAAAGAAGCAGGTATTGGATTACAAGTAATTTGGTTAGCTAGTTGTTGATACATTTGGAAATAAATAAACAACAAAGTATTTGCTCTTAAAAACACTTCCATAGATGCACTGGTAGATAAAGTGAAAGTCTTATCATGGTGGTGGCTGAAGTCGCGGAAGAAGGAATTTATTTATATGTTGCATTCGTAACTGACTAATCCTTTGGCTTGTTTAGGAATTAGCAATGGATATTTTGTTGATTGAGGTGTTTGTAACATTTTTTATGATGTAATTCTTCTATAGGCACAACCACAAATCAATTTTATTTGGGCACACACATAAATGTAAAAATTAAAAGAAAAATAATATAGTCGCATCAATCAATATCATTTTAATTCTTTTTCTTTAATTTTCTCTTCTCTATGTTAGTGTGCCTAAACAATATTTATTTAGGCTTATGCCTATATAAGTATTCCATATATATATAAGTATTCAAACAAAAAAAGGGGGAGAACTACCCTTACGACTAAGGTTGTCAGAATCGAGATTTTACCTTGACTCTTTTTGCCTAGGTAAAATTTATAGTTTTTACGATTTAAATCGTGATTTTAACAACCTTGCTCACCACCCTCCACTCTTCAGAAACATGTCCAGACTTGGACCTCTCACTCGAAGCAAAGCCATTGCCAGAACAGAGCGCGGCGAACCATCAAACCTTCATGATGTCAAAATATTCGCAGAACCTATTAACACACAACAAAGCCACCAAGTTCCTCAGTTGGCTAACCAAACATTCGTACCGATCGACGACATATTCTCCTTCATTCATGCCTCACTAGGCCCAAATACCAACCATCACACTCCTCCTCCGAACACTCAAGCACAAAATACAGCTGAAACTAACGTTCCAAACCCACCGAGGCAACCCTCACAGGAATAACGAACAAATGACATGCTTTCGACCATGCTAACCCACTTACAAGAACAAGCGGTAAAACTCTCACACGTAGAGCAGAACCAGCAAGCAGCTCCACAAACACCAAATAACCACGCCCAAAATAGTCTCCACAACGTCCTCCAAGGCGAGATTTCATCCCAACAATACCGGACCGGCCAACGCATCCCAAGAACCGGGACCATAGTGAACACGAATGGTAATAATGTCAGATTTAACAAAGAAACCAGCATCGTCGAAGTTCAAGATGCCGAAAGCACGTATGGAAATGAAAATTGTAATAACGGGAATAATGAAAATGGAGGACGAGGGGAAAACTCATCAGGTGCAGATTTCAGCAATAGCGAAAGCACACGATACGAGCCCTATGAAGAAAGAAGGAGGGGAGAAGATAACCGTCATCCTGGACGGACCCCATTCACCTTTAAAATATTAAATTTAAACTATTTGATCTAAATCAAACGTCTGCCTATGTGTTGAATGCTTACTAAGAATGCTGACTTGACTTTGGGGAGCCGGGTCCCAAATTTTTGTCCAGCATATATTAGAGGTTTGTTTTGAATAGCTTATTTTTTAGTATATGCAAAACAACTTATATAAATAAATAAATGTTTATGTTTTATAAGTTTTTTTATGGTAGTTTATAAAAAAATAGCTTATAAATTTCGTTAGTGAAAATTTATAAGTCAATCCAAACGGATCCTTAAAGTACATTGTTTTTGGCTTTTAAAAAAAAATATGCATAGTATTTTTTGCAATATTCTTACTTTTTTTATATTAAATAGTTAGAATTTCAATCTTTACATTTTACAGATATTTTTATTAACCGAACTATATTTACACGACTCACTCTAATTGTTTTATGTAGTCAAAGAATAGAACCTCTTATTTTTAAGGGTAAATAGGTTGATACCCCCCTGTAATATGGGCGAGTTTTGTTTTTCCCCCCTGTAATTTTTTTTCTTTTGATTTGCCCCTTGCAAAGTAAATTTATTTGGTTTCCCCCCTTGGGTGCAAGGAATTTGCACTTTTTAAATCGGTAGAACAGATTAACCGCTTTAAAAAGCAACACTTTTTAAATCGGTTTGAACAAAATAACCGATTTAAAAAGTGCACCCAAGGGGCGAGTCCAAAAAATTCAACATTGCAAGGGGCGAGTCAAAAGAAAAAAAATTACAGGGGGGAAAAACAAAATTCGCCCACATTACAGGGAGTATCAACCTATTTATCCTATTTTTAATTTCTACAGTCAACGGTATTTAGAGAAAGTGAATCGCTTTTCCATCTATAAGCCATTACTTTATTTAGGGATTTTGATTAGCAGTTAAGGTCGTTTCTTTTTAACTTTTTGCAACTTGTACTACAGACTATGAAGCCCCGATACTCTAAAAATGGTGAAGTATCGTTTCCGATACGTCCTCGATACCGATACTCGTCCGATACGTCCTGATACTCGTATTGGAAAAGTATCGGTTAAATCTTTATTTTTAAATGAAAAAATAATATCCGATACAATCCGTGTTTCGTAGTGAATGTCAAACTATTATGTTGTTACACGAGTAACTAACTATGTCTTTTTTTGGATAGTACTGGTGATGTTTTTTGGGATAGTACTAATAATGTTCTTTTTGTATAATACTTAACTTAAGATGTATAACTTAAAATGTACTGGTGATGTCATGACTATTATATGTTTTTGAGCTATTATATGTCTTTAGTTAGGACTGAGGAGCCCTTGTATGTTGAGCCTCAAACTGTTTTGCTCTTGTGCAAGCTTATTGGCTTGTGTGTACTCATTGTACAATGAACTATTGACGTTTATAATAATAATAATAATAATTTTTTGTCTTTCAAAAAAATAATTATCATTATTAATATTATTGATTTTAGTCATGTTTATATATTCTGCATTTATATATTTAATTTTAAAATTAATTTTTAAATAACGTATCGCGACAGTATCGGATGTGGATTTTTTAAAATTTTCACGTATCGGCGTATCGGTATCGTATCGTATCTGTATCGTGTCGCGTATCGGGGCTTCATAGACTACAGATATTTCACAGAATATCAAAAGAGAAAAAGTACATGTAATCTTATTAAAACATCAAATCTGATTCTCTACCCGCTTTATTATTATAATAGTTGTGTGAAAATGACAATTCCACTTGTATCCAGCGGATACACGCAAAAAAATATCTACAACGGGTTAGATAAAAACCCGCATTTTGAATACAAATATTAGTATGTGTAATTATCTGCAAAAATAAACGGGTATGAATATAGATACGGGTGCTTTATTATCCACCCGCCACATACCCAAATAATATATATATATATATATATATATATATATATATATTTTATTTATATTGTTATTTATCGATAGATGATCGCTTGATTTTGCTCAAATTTGTCTTCTCGTCATTGTCGTTTATTTATTTTTCCTTTTTCAAGGCTCTTGCAAGTATAGTTTTTTCCATTGAGTCTCTTTTTAAGGCTTTTTTATGGGGTGAGAGTGAGGAGATTAGGAAAATAAACTGGATTAATTGGGATACTGTTTGTCGTGATAGAGATTTAGGAGGATTGAGAGTGCGTCGAATTAGATAATTAAATCTTGCGTCGTTGGAAAAGTGATGTTGGAAGTTGATGGTGGAACAACATGGATTGTGGTTTCAGGTTTTAGTAGCTAAATATGGAATGGAAGATAGTAGAGTGAAGGATGATGGAGGTAGGACGGCGTCAACGTGGTGGAAGGATTTGTGTTAGATTAGGGACGAGGTTGGAGAAAGTGTAGGTCATTGGTTTGAGAATAATCTTAGACGGACGGTGGGAAATGGTCAGAACACTATATTTTAGAAAGATAGGTGGCTAATCGATGTTCCTTTGAGTATTAGATTTAATAGTCTATTTGAGTTATCTATAGATAATAATATTTCAGTGGAAGAGATGTGTAGGTTGGGATGGGTTGAAGAGGGGGGGTGGCGGTGGAGGAGGCGTTTGTTCGCGTGGGAGGAAGAGTCGTTACATAGTGTGGTGTTGTGTTGGAAAATGTGTTATTACATGTTGATGTTCCAGATCGATGGACGTGACAACTTGATCCTGATGATGGGTACTCGGTTGGAGGTGCTTATGATATGTTCACTCGCCTTGTACATGTTACTACAACACATAATGATATTATTTGGAATAGTCCCATTTAAGGTGTTTGTATTTACTTGGAGAATGTTACAGGACAAATTATCGACAAAGACAATTTGATTCGGTGTGGTGTAACCCATGCCACTGGGGTGCTTTGCTCAGGAGGTTGTGGAGTTGATGAAGATGTGAATCACTTGATATTAGGTTGTACCGAGGTTCAAGGCTTTTGGAGTAAAATTGTAAATTGGATGAGTTTTTATAGCTCTCTTCCTATTGTTATTACGGAGCACGCAACTCAATTTTGTAATATTTTTCTTTATGGTAAAGAAGCAGGTATTGGATTACAAGTAATTTGGTTAGCTAGTTGTTGATACATTTGGAAATAAATAAACAACAAAGTATTTGCTCTTAAAAACACTTCCATAGATGCACTGGTAGATAAAGTGAAAGTCTTATCATGGTGGTGGCTGAAGTCGCGGAAGAAGGAATTTATTTATATGTTGCATTCGTAACTGACTAATCCTTTGGCTTGTTTAGGAATTAGCAATGGATATTTTGTTGATTGAGGTGTTTGTAACATTTTTTATGATGTAATTCTTCTATAGGCACAACCACAAATCAATTTTATTTGGGCACACACATAAATGTAAAAATTAAAAGAAAAATAATATAGTCGCATCAATCAATATCATTTTAATTCTTTTTCTTTAATTTTCTCTTCTCTATGTTAGTGTGCCTAAACAATATTTATTTAGGCTTATGCCTATATAAGTATTCCATATATATATAAGTATTCAAACAAAAAAAGGGGGAGAACTACCCTTACGACTAAGGTTGTCAGAATCGAGATTTTACCTTGACTCTTTTTGCCTAGGTAAAATTTATAGTTTTTACGATTTAAATCGTGATTTTAACAACCTTGCTCACCACCCTCCACTCTTCAGAAACATGTCCAGACTTGGACCTCTCACTCGAAGCAAAGCCATTGCCAGAACAGAGCGCGGCGAACCATCAAACCTTCATGATGTCAAAATATTCGCAGAACCTATTAACACACAACAAAGCCACCAAGTTCCTCAGTTGGCTAACCAAACATTCGTACCGATCGACGACATATTCTCCTTCATTCATGCCTCACTAGGCCCAAATACCAACCATCACACTCCTCCTCCGAACACTCAAGCACAAAATACAGCTGAAACTAACGTTCCAAACCCACCGAGGCAACCCTCACAGGAATAACGAACAAATGACATGCTTTCGACCATGCTAACCCACTTACAAGAACAAGCGGTAAAACTCTCACACGTAGAGCAGAACCAGCAAGCAGCTCCACAAACACCAAATAACCACGCCCAAAATAGTCTCCACAACGTCCTCCAAGGCGAGATTTCATCCCAACAATACCGGACCGGCCAACGCATCCCAAGAACCGGGACCATAGTGAACACGAATGGTAATAATGTCAGATTTAACAAAGAAACCAGCATCGTCGAAGTTCAAGATGCCGAAAGCACGTATGGAAATGAAAATTGTAATAACGGGAATAATGAAAATGGAGGACGAGGGGAAAACTCATCAGGTGCAGATTTCAGCAATAGCGAAAGCACACGATACGAGCCCTATGAAGAAAGAAGGAGGGGAGAAGATAACCGTCATCCTGGACGGACCCCATTCACCTTTAAAATATTAAATTTAAACTATTTGATCTAAATCAAACGTCTGCCTATGTGTTGAATGCTTACTAAGAATGCTGACTTGACTTTGGGGAGCCGGGTCCCAAATTTTTGTCCAGCATATATTAGAGGTTTGTTTTGAATAGCTTATTTTTTAGTATATGCAAAACAACTTATATAAATAAATAAATGTTTATGTTTTATAAGTTTTTTTATGGTAGTTTATAAAAAAATAGCTTATAAATTTCGTTAGTGAAAATTTATAAGTCAATCCAAACGGATCCTTAAAGTACATTGTTTTTGGCTTTTAATAAAAAATATGCATAGTATTTTTTGCAATATTCTTACTTTTTTTATATTAAATAGTTAGAATTTCAATCTTTACATTTTACAGATATTTTTATTAACCGAACTATATTTACACGACTCACTCTAATTGTTTTATGTAGTCAAAGAATAGAACCTCTTATTTTTAAGGGTAAATAGGTTGATACCCCCCTGTAATATGGGCGAGTTTTGTTTTTCCCCCCTGTAATTTTTTTTCTTTTGATTTGCCCCTTGCAAAGTAAATTTATTTGGTTTCCCCCCTTGGGTGCAAGGAATTTGCACTTTTTAAATCGGTAGAACAGATTAACCGCTTTAAAAAGCAACACTTTTTAAATCGGTTTGAACAAAATAACCGATTTAAAAAGTGCACCCAAGGGGCGAGTCCAAAAAATTCAACATTGCAAGGGGCGAGTCAAAAGAAAAAAAATTACAGGGGGGAAAAACAAAATTCGCCCACATTACAGGGAGTATCAACCTATTTATCCTATTTTTAATTTCTACAGTCAACGGTTTTTAGAGAAAGTGAATCGCTTTTCCATCTATAAGCCATTACTTTATTTAGGGATTTTGATTAGCAGTTAAGGTCGTTTCTTTTTAACTTTTTGCAACTTGTACTACAGACTATGAAGCCCCGATACTCTAAAAATGGTGAAGTATCGTGTCCGATACGTCCTCGATACCGATACTCGTCCGATACGTCCTGATACTCGTATTGGAAAAGTATCGGTTAAATCTTTATTTTTAAATGAAAAAATAATATCCGATACAATCCGTGTTTCGTAGTGAATGTCAAACTATTATGTTGTTACACGAGTAACTAACTATGTCTTTTTTTGGATAGTACTGGTGATGTTTTTTGGGATAGTACTAATAATGTTCTTTTTGTATAATACTTAACTTAAGATGTATAACTTAAAATGTACTGGTGATGTCATGACTATTATATGTTTTTGAGCTATTATATGTCTTTAGTTAGGACTGAGGAGCCCTTGTATGTTGAGCCTCAAACTGTTTTGCTCTTGTGCAAGCTTATTGGCTTGTGTGTACTCATTGTACAATGAACTATTGACGTTTATAATAATAATAATAATAATAATTTTTTGTCTTTCAAAAAAATAATTATCATTATTAATATTATTGATTTTAGTCATGTTTATATATTGTGCATTTATATATTTAATTTTAAAATTAATTTTTAAATAACGTATCGCGACAGTATCGGATGTGGATTTTTTAAAATTTTCACGTATCGGCGTATCGGTATCGTATCGTATCTGTATCGTGTCGCGTATCGGGGCTTCATAGACTACAGATATTTCACAGAATATCAAAAGAGAAAAAGTACATGTAATCTTATTAAAACATCAAATCTGATTCTCTACCCGCTTTATTATTATAATAGTTGTGTGAAAATGACAATTCCACTTGTATCCAGCGGATACACGCAAAAAAATATCTACAACGGGTTAGATAAAAACCCGCATTTTGAATACAAATATTAGTATGTGTAATTATCTGCAAAAATAAACGGGTATGAATATAGATACGGGTACTTTATTATCCACCCGCCACATACCCAAATAATATATATATATATATATTTTTTTATTTATATTGTTATTTATCGATAGATGATCGCTTGATTTTGCTCAAATTTGTCTTCTCGTCATTGTCGTTTATTTATTTTTCCTTTTTCAAGGCTCTTGCAAGTATAGTTTTTTCCATTGAGTCTCTTTTTAAGGCTTTTTTATGGGGTGAGAGTGAGGAGATTAGGAAAATAAACTGGATTAATTGGGATACTGTTTGTCGTGATAGAGATTTAGGAGGATTGAGAGTGCGTCGAATTAGATAATTAAATCTTGCGTCGTTGGAAAAGTGATGTTGGAAGTTGATGGTGGAACAACATGGATTGTGGTTTCAGGTTTTAGTAGCTAAATATGGAATGGAAGATAGTAGAGTGAAGGATGATGGAGGTAGGACGGCGTCAACGTGGTGGAAGGATTTGTGTTAGATTAGGGACGAGGTTGGAGAAAGTGTAGGTCATTGGTTTGAGAATAATCTTAGACGGACGGTGGGAAATGGTGAGAACACTATATTTTAGAAAGATAGGTGGCTAATCGATGTTCCTTTGAGTATTAGATTTAATAGTCTATTTGAGTTATCTATAGATAATAATATTTCAGTGGCAGAGATGTGTAGGTTGGGATGGGTTGAAGAGGGGGGGTGGCGGTGGAGGAGGCGTTTGTTCGCGTGGGAGGAAGAGTCGTTACATAGTGTGGTGTTGTGTTGGAAAATGTGTTATTACATGTTGATGTTCCAGATCGATGGACGTGACAACTTGATCCTGATGATGGGTACTCGGTTGGAGGTGCTTATGATATGTTCACTCGCCTTGTACATGTTACTACAACACATAATGATATTATTTGGAATAGTCCCATTTAAGGTGTTTGTATTTACTTGGAGAATGTTACAGGACAAATTATCGACAAAGACAATTTGATTCGGTGTGGTGTAACCCATGCCACTGGGGTGCTTTGCTCAGGAGGTTGTGGAGTTGATGAAGATGTGAATCACTTGATATTAGGTTGTACCGAGGTTCAAGGCTTTTAGAGTAAAATTGTAAATTGGATGAGTTTTTATAGCTCTCTTCCTATTGTTATTACGGAGCACGCAACTCAATTTTGTAATATTTTTCTTTATGGTAAAGAAGCAGGTATTGGATTACAAGTAATTTGGTTAGCTAGTTGTTGATACATTTGGAAATAAATAAACAACAAAGTATTTGCTCTTAAAAACACTTCCATAGATGCACTGGTAGATAAAGTGAAAGTCTTATCATGGTGGTGGCTGAAGTCGCGGAAGAAGGAATTTATTTATATGTTGCATTCGTAACTGACTAATCCTTTGGCTTGTTTAGGAATTAGCAATGGATATTTTGGTGATTGAGGTGTTTGTAACATTTTTTATGATGTAATTCTTCTATAGGCACAACCACAAATCAATTTTATTTGGGCACACACATAAATCTAAAAAATTAAAAAAAAAATAATATAGTCGCATCAATCAATATCATTTTAATTCTTTTTCTTTAATTTTCTCTTCTCTATGTTAGTGTGCCTAAACAATATTTATTTAGGCTTATGCCTATATAAGTATTCCATATATATATAAGTATTCAAACAAAAAAAGGGGGAGAACTACCCTTACGACTAAGGTTGTCAGAATCGAGATTTTACCTTGACTCTTTTTGCCTAGGTAAAATTTATAGTTTTTACGATTTAAATCGTGATTTTAACAACCTTGCTCACCACCCTCCACTCTTCAGAAACATGTCCAGACTTGGACCTCTCACTCGAAGCAAAGCCATTGCCAGAACAGAGCGCGGCGAACCATCAAACCTTCATGATGTCAAAATATTCGCAGAACCTATTAACACACAACAAAGCCACCAAGTTCCTCAGTTGGCTAACCAAACATTCGTACCGATCGACGACATATTCTCCTTCATTCATGCCTCACTAGGCCCAAATACCAACCATCACACTCCTCCTCCGAACACTCAAGCACAAAATACAGCTGAAACTAACGTTCCAAACCCACCGAGGCAACCCTCACAGGAATAACGAACAAATGACATGCTTTCGACCATGCTAACCCACTTACAAGAACAAGCGGTAAAACTCTCACACGTAGAGCAGAACCAGCAAGCAGCTCCACAAACACCAAATAACCACGCCCAAAATAGTCTCCACAACGTCCTCCAAGGCGAGATTTCATCCCAACAATACCGGACCGGCCAACGCATCCCAAGAACCGGGACCATAGTGAACACGAATGGTAATAATGTCAGATTTAACAAAGAAACCAGCATCGTCGAAGTTCAAGATGCCGAAAGCACGTATGGAAATGAAAATTGTAATAACGGGAATAATGAAAATGGAGGACGAGGGGAAAACTCATCAGGTGCAGATTTCAGCAATAGCGAAAGCACACGATACGAGCCCTATGAAGAAAGAAGGAGGGGAGAAGATAACCGTCATCCTGGACGGACCCCATTCACCTTTAAAATATTAAATTTAAACTATTTGATCTAAATCAAACGTCTGCCTATGTGTTGAATGCTTACTAAGAATGCTGACTTGACTTTGGGGAGCCGGGTCCCAAATTTTTGTCCAGCATATATTAGAGGTTTGTTTTGAATAGCTTATTTTTTAGTATATGCAAAACAACTTATATAAATAAATAAATGTTTATGTTTTATAAGTTTTTTTATGGTAGTTTATAAAAAAATAGCTTATAAATTTCGTTAGTGAAAATTTATAAGTCAATCCAAACGGATCCTTAAAGTACATTGTTTTTGGCTTTTAAAAAAAAATATGCATAGTATTTTTTGCAATATTCTTACTTTTTTTATATTAAATAGTTAGAATTTCAATCTTTACATTTTACAGATATTTTTATTAACCGAACTATATTTACACGACTCACTCTAATTGTTTTATGTAGTCAAAGAATAGAACCTCTTATTTTTAAGGGTAAATAGGTTGATACCCCCCTGTAATATGGGCGAGTTTTGTTTTTCCCCCCTGTAATTTTTTTTCTTTTGATTTGCCCCTTGCAAAGTAAATTTATTTGGTTTCCCCCCTTGGGTGCAAGGAATTTGCACTTTTTAAATCGGTAGAACAGATTAACCGCTTTAAAAAGCAACACTTTTTAAATCGGTTTGAACAAAATAACCGATTTAAAAAGTGCACCCAAGGGGCGAGTCCAAAAAATTCAACATTGCAAGGGGCGAGTCAAAAGAAAAAAAATTACAGGGGGGAAAAACAAAATTCGCCCACATTACAGGGAGTATCAACCTATTTATCCTATTTTTAATTTCTACAGTCAACGGTTTTTAGAGAAAGTGAATCGCTTTTCCATCTATAAGCCATTACTTTATTTAGGGATTTTGATTAGCAGTTAAGGTCGTTTCTTTTTAACTTTTTGCAACTTGTACTACAGACTATGAAGCCCCGATACTCTAAAAATGGTGAAGTATCGTGTCCGATACGTCCTCGATACCGATACTCGTCCGATACGTCCTGATACTCGTATTGGAAAAGTATCGGTTAAATCTTTATTTTTAAATGAAAAAATAATATCCGATACAATCCGTGTTTCGTAGTGAATGTCAAACTATTATGTTGTTACACGAGTAACTAACTATGTCTTTTTTTGGATAGTACTGGTGATGTTTTTTGGGATAGTACTAATAATGTTCTTTTTGTATAATACTTAACTTAAGATGTATAACTTAAAATGTACTGGTGATGTCATGACTATTATATGTTTTTGAGCTATTATATGTCTTTAGTTAGGACTGAGGAGCCCTTGTATGTTGAGCCTCAAACTGTTTTGCTCTTGTGCAAGCTTATTGGCTTGTGTGTACTCATTGTACAATGAACTATTGACGTTTATAATAATAATAATAATAATAATTTTTTGTCTTTCAAAAAAATAATTATCATTATTAATATTATTGATTTTAGTCATGTTTATATATTGTGCATTTATATATTTAATTTTAAAATTAATTTTTAAATAACGTATCGCGACAGTATCGGATGTGGATTTTTTAAAATTTTCACGTATCGGCGTATCGGTATCGTATCGTATCTGTATCGTGTCGCGTATCGGGGCTTCATAGACTACAGATATTTCACAGAATATCAAAAGAGAAAAAGTACATGTAATCTTATTAAAACATCAAATCTGATTCTCTACCCGCTTTATTATTATAATAGTTGTGTGAAAATGACAATTCCACTTGTATCCAGCGGATACACGCAAAAAAATATCTACAACGGGTTAGATAAAAACCCGCATTTTGAATACAAATATTAGTATGTGTAATTATCTGCAAAAATAAACGGGTATGAATATAGATACGGGTACTTTATTATCCACCCGCCACATACCCAAATAATATATATATATATATATTTTTATTTATATTGTTATTTATCGATAGATGATCGCTTGATTTTGCTCAAATTTGTCTTCTCGTCATTGTCGTTTATTTATTTTTCCTTTTTCAAGGCTCTTGCAAGTATAGTTTTTTCCATTGAGTCTCTTTTTAAGGCTTTTTTATGGGGTGAGAGTGAGGAGATTAGGAAAATAAACTGGATTAATTGGGATACTGTTTGTCGTGATAGAGATTTAGGAGGATTGAGAGTGCGTCGAATTAGATAATTAAATCTTGCGTCGTTGGAAAAGTGATGTTGGAAGTTGATGGTGGAACAACATGGATTGTGGTTTCAGGTTTTAGTAGCTAAATATGGAATGGAAGATAGTAGAGTGAAGGATGATGGAGGTAGGACGGCGTCAACGTGGTGGAAGGATTTGTGTTAGATTAGGGACGAGGTTGGAGAAAGTGTAGGTCATTGGTTTGAGAATAATCTTAGACGGACGGTGGGAAATGGTGAGAACACTATATTTTAGAAAGATAGGTGGCTAATCGATGTTCCTTTGAGTATTAGATTTAATAGTCTATTTGAGTTATCTATAGATAATAATATTTCAGTGGCAGAGATGTGTAGGTTGGGATGGGTTGAAGAGGGGGGGTGGCGGTGGAGGAGGCGTTTGTTCGCGTGGGAGGAAGAGTCGTTACATAGTGTGGTGTTGTGTTGGAAAATGTGTTATTACATGTTGATGTTCCAGATCGATGGACGTGACAACTTGATCCTGATGATGGGTACTCGGTTGGAGGTGCTTATGATATGTTCACTAGCCTTGTACATGTTACTACAACACATAATGATATTATTTGGAATAGTCCCATTTAAGGTGTTTGTATTTACTTGGAGAATGTTACAGGACAAATTATCGACAAAGACAATTTGATTCGGTGTGGTGTAACCCATGCCACTGGGGTGCTTTGCTCAGGAGGTTGTGGAGTTGATGAAGATGTGAATCACTTGATATTAGGTTGTACCGAGGTTCAAGGCTTTTGGAGTAAAATTGTAAATTGGATGAGTTTTTATAGCTCTCTTCCTATTGTTATTACGGAGCACGCAACTCAATTTTGTAATATTTTTCTTTATGGTAAAGAAGCAGGTATTGGATTACAAGTAATTTGGTTAGCTAGTTGTTGATACATTTGGAAATAAATAAACAACAAAGTATTTGCTCTTAAAAACACTTCCATAGATGCACTGGTAGATAAAGTGAAAGTCTTATCATGGTGGTGGCTGAAGTCGCGGAAGAAGGAATTTATTTATATGTTGCATTCGTAACTGACTAATCCTTTGGCTTGTTTAGGAATTAGCAATGGATATTTTGGTGATTGAGGTGTTTGTAACATTTTTTATGATGTAATTCTTCTATAGGCACAACCACAAATCAATTTTATTTGGGCACACACATAAATCTAAAAAATAAAAAAAAAATAATATAGTCGCATCAATCAATATCATTTTAATTCTTTTTCTTTAATTTTCTCTTCTCTATGTTAGTGTGCCTAAACAATATTTATTTAGGCTTATGCCTATATAAGTATTCCATATATATATAAGTATTCAAACAAAAAAAGGGGGAGAACTACCCTTACGACTAAGGTTGTCAGAATCGAGATTTTACCTTGACTCTTTTTGCCTAGGTAAAATTTATAGTTTTTACGATTTAAATCGTGATTTTAACAACCTTGCTCACCACCCTCCACTCTTCAGAAACATGTCCAGACTTGGACCTCTCACTCGAAGCAAAGCCATTGCCAGAACAGAGCGCGGCGAACCATCAAACCTTCATGATGTCAAAATATTCGCAGAACCTATTAACACACAACAAAGCCACCAAGTTCCTCAGTTGGCTAACCAAACATTCGTACCGATCGACGACATATTCTCCTTCATTCATGCCTCACTAGGCCCAAATACCAACCATCACACTCCTCCTCCGAACACTCAAGCACAAAATACAGCTGAAACTAACGTTCCAAACCCACCGAGGCAACCCTCACAGGAATAACGAACAAATGACATGCTTTCGACCATGCTAACCCACTTACAAGAACAAGCGGTAAAACTCTCACACGTAGAGCAGAACCAGCAAGCAGCTCCACAAACACCAAATAACCACGCCCAAAATAGTCTCCACAACGTCCTCCAAGGCGAGATTTCATCCCAACAATACCGGACCGGCCAACGCATCCCAAGAACTGGGACCATAGTGAACACGAATGGTAATAATGTCAGATTTAACAAAGAAACCAGCATCGTCGAAGTTCAAGATGCCGAAAGCACGTATGGAAATGAAAATTGTAATAACGGGAATAATGAAAATGGAGGACGAGGGGAAAACTCATCAGGTGCAGATTTCAGCAATAGCGAAAGCACACGATACGAGCCCTATGAAGAAAGAAGGAGGGGAGAAGATAACCGTCATCCTGGACGGACCCCATTCACCTTTAAAATATTAAATTTAAACTATTTGATCTAAATCAAACGTCTGCCTATGTGTTGAATGCTTACTAAGAATGCTGACTTGACTTTGGGGAGCCGGGTCCCAAATTTTTGTCCAGCATATATTAGAGGTTTGTTTTGAATAGCTTATTTTTTAGTATATGCAAAACAACTTATATAAATAAATAAATGTTTATGTTTTATAAGTTTTTTTATGGTAGTTTATAAAAAAATAGCTTATAAATTTCGTTAGTGAAAATTTATAAGTCAATCCAAACGGATCCTTAAAGTACATTGTTTTTGGCTTTTAAAAAAAAATATGCATAGTATTTTTTGCAATATTCTTACTTTTTTTATATTAAATAGTTAGAATTTCAATCTTTACATTTTACAGATATTTTTATTAACCGAACTATATTTACACGACTCACTCTAATTGTTTTATGTAGTCAAAGAATAGAACCTCTTATTTTTAAGGGTAAATAGGTTGATACCCCCCTGTAATATGGGCGAGTTTTGTTTTTCCCCCCTGTAATTTTTTTTCTTTTGATTTGCCCCTTGCAAAGTAAATTTATTTGGTTTCCCCCCTTGGGTGCAAGGAATTTGCACTTTTTAAATCGGTAGAACAGATTAACCGCTTTAAAAAGCAACACTTCTTAAATCGGTTTGAACAAAATAACCGATTTAAAAAGTGCACCCAAGGGGCGAGTCCAAAAAATTCAACATTGCAAGGGGCGAGTCAAAAGAAAAAAAATTACAGGGGGGAAAAACAAAATTCGCCCACATTACAGGGAGTATCAACCTATTTATCCTATTTTTAATTTCTACAGTCAACGGTTTTTAGAGAAAGTGAATCGCTTTTCCATCTATAAGCCATTACTTTATTTAGGGATTTTGATTAGCAGTTAAGGTCGTTTCTTTTTAACTTTTTGCAACTTGTACTACAGACTATGAAGCCCCGATACTCTAAAAATGGTGAAGTATCGTGTCCGATACGTCCTCGATACCGATACTCGTCCGATACGTCCTGATACTCGTATTGGAAAAGTATCGGTTAAATCTTTATTTTTAAATGAAAAAATAATATCCGATACAATCCGTGTTTCGTAGTGAATGTCAAACTATTATGTTGTTACACGAGTAACTAACTATGTCTTTTTTTGGATAGTACTGGTGATGTTTTTTGGGATAGTACTAATAATGTTCTTTTTGTATAATACTTAACTTAAGATGTATAACTTAAAATGTACTGGTGATGTCATGACTATTATATGTTTTTGAGCTATTATATGTCTTTAGTTAGGACTGAGGAGCCCTTGTATGTTGAGCCTCAAACTGTTTTGCTCTTGTGCAAGCTTATTGGCTTGTGTGTACTCATTGTACAATGAACTATTGACGTTTATAATAATAATAATAATAATAATTTTTTGTCTTTCAAAAAAATAATTATCATTATTAATATTATTGATTTTAGTCATGTTTATATATTGTGCATTTATATATTTAATTTTAAAATTAATTTTTAAATAACGTATCGCGACAGTATCGGATGTGGATTTTTTAAAATTTTCACGTATCGGCGTATCGGTATCGTATCGTATCTGTATCGTGTCGCGTATCGGGGCTTCATAGACTACAGATATTTCACAGAATATCAAAAGAGAAAAAGTACATGTAATCTTATTAAAACATCAAATCTGATTCTCTACCCGCTTTATTATTATAATAGTTGTGTGAAAATGACAATTCCACTTGTATCCAGCGGATACACGCAAAAAAATATCTACAACGGGTTAGATAAAAACCCGCATTTTGAATACAAATATTAGTATGTGTAATTATCTGCAAAAATAAACGGGTATGAATATAGATACGGGTACTTTATTATCCACCCGCCACATACCCAAATAATATATATATATATTTTTTTATTTATATTGTTATTTATCGATAGATGATCGCTTGATTTTGCTCAAATTTGTCTTCTCGTCATTGTCGTTTATTTATTTTTCCTTTTTCAAGGCTCTTGCAAGTATAGTTTTTTCCATTGAGTCTCTTTTTAAGGCTTTTTTATGGGGTGAGAGTGAGGAGATTAGGAAAATAAACTGGATTAATTGGGATACTGTTTGTCGTGATAGAGATTTAGGAGGATTGAGAGTGCGTCGAATTAGATAATTAAATCTTGCGTCGTTGGAAAAGTGATGTTGGAAGTTGATGGTGGAACAACATGGATTGTGGTTTCAGGTTTTAGTAGCTAAATATGGAATGGAAGATAGTAGAGTGAAGGATGATGGAGGTAGGACGGCGTCAACGTGGTGGAAGGATTTGTGTTAGATTAGGGACGAGGTTGGAGAAAGTGTAGGTCATTGGTTTGAGAATAATCTTAGACGGACGGTGGGAAATGGTGAGAACACTATATTTTAGAAAGATAGGTGGCTAATCGATGTTCCTTTGAGTATTAGATTTAATAGTCTATTTGAGTTATCTATAAATAATATTTCAGTGGCAGAGATGTGTAGGTTGGGATGGGTTGAAGAGGGGGGGTGGCGGTGGAGGAGGCGTTTGTTCGCGTGGGAGGAAGAGTCGTTACATAGTGTGGTGTTGTGTTGGAAAATGTGTTATTACATGTTGATGTTCCAGATCGATGGACGTGACAACTTGATCCTGATGATGGGTACTCGGTTGGAGGTGCTTATGATATGTTCACTCGCCTTGTACATGTTACTACAACACATAATGATATTATTTGGAATAGTCCCATTTAAGGTGTTTGTATTTACTTGGAGAATGTTACAGGACAAATTATCGACAAAGACAATTTGATTCGGTGTGGTGTAACCCATGCCACTGGGGTGCTTTGCTCAGGAGGTTGTGGAGTTGATGAAGATGTGAATCACTTGATATTAGGTTGTACCGAGGTTCAAGGCTTTTGGAGTAAAATTGTAAATTGGATGAGTTTTTATAGCTCTCTTCCTATTGTTATTACGGAGCACGCAACTCAATTTTGTAATATTTTTCTTTATGGTAAAGAAGCAGGTATTGGATTACAAGTAATTTGGTTAGCTAGTTGTTGATACATTTGGAAATAAATAAACAACAAAGTATTTGCTCTTAAAAACACTTCCATAGATGCACTGGTAGATAAAGTGAAAGTCTTATCATGGTGGTGGCTGAAGTCGCGGAAGAAGGAATTTATTTATATGTTGCATTCGTAACTGACTAATCCTTTGGCTTGTTTAGGAATTAGCAATGGATATTTTGTTGATTGAGGTGTTTGTAACATTTTTTATGATGTAATTCTTCTATAGGCACAACCACAAATCAATTTTATTTGGGCACACACATAAATCTAAAAAATTAAAAGAAAAATAATATAGTCGCATCAATCAATATCATTTTAATTCTTTTTCTTTAATTTTCTCTTCTCTATGTTAGTGTGCCTAAACAATATTTATTTAGGCTTATGCCTATATAAGTATTCCATATATATATAAGTATTCAAACAAAAAAAGGGGGAGAACTACCCTTACGACTAAGGTTGTCAGAATCGAGATTTTACCTTGACTCTTTTTGCCTAGGTAAAATTTATATTTTTTACGATTTAAATCGTGATTTTAACAACCTTGCTCACCACCCTCCACTCTTCAGAAACATGTCCAGACTTGGACCTCTCACTAGAAGCAAAGCCATTGCCAGAACAGAGCGCGGCGAACCATCAAACCTTCATGATGTCAAAATATTCGCAGAACCTATTAACACACAACAAAGCCACCAAGTTCCTCAGTTGGCTAACCAAACATTCGTACCGATCGACGACATATTCTCCTTCATTCATGCCTCACTAGGCCCAAATACCAACCATCACACTCCTCCTCCGAACACTCAAGCACAAAATACAGCTGAAACTAACGTTCCAAACCCACCGAGGCAACCCTCACAGGAATAACGAACAAATGACATGCTTTCGACCATGCTAACCCACTTACAAGAACAAGCGGTAAAACTCTCACACGTAGAGCAGAACCAGCAAGCAGCTCCACAAACACCAAATAACCACGCCCAAAATAGTCTCCACAACGTCCTCCAAGGCGAGATTTCATCCCAACAATACCGGACCGGCCAACGCATCCCAAGAACCGGGACCATAGTGAACACGAATGGTAATAATGTCAGATTTAACAAAGAAACCAGCATCGTCGAAGTTCAAGATGCCGAAAGCACGTATGGAAATGAAAATTGTAATAACGGGAATAATGAAAATGGAGGACGAGGGGAAAACTCATCAGGTGCAGATTTCAGCAATAGCGAAAGCACACGATACGAGCCCTATGAAGAAAGAAGGAGGGGAGAAGATAACCGTCATCCTGGACGGACCCCATTCACCTTTAAAATATTAAATTTAAACTATTTGATCTAAATCAAACGTCTGCCTATGTGTTGAATGCTTACTAAGAATGCTGACTTGACTTTGGGGAGCCGGGTCCCAAATTTTTGTCCAGCATATATTAGAGGTTTGTTTTGAATAGCTTATTTTTTAGTATATGCAAAACAACTTATATAAATAAATAAATGTTTATGTTTTATAAGTTTTTTTATGGTAGTTTATAAAAAAATAGCTTATAAATTTCGTTAGTGAAAATTTATAAGTCAATCCAAACGGATCCTTAAAGTACATTGTTTTTGGCTTTTAAAAAAAAATATGCATAGTATTTTTTGCAATATTCTTACTTTTTTTATATTAAATAGTTAGAATTTCAATCTTTACATTTTACAGATATTTTTATTAACCGAACTATATTTACACGACTCACTCTAATTGTTTTATGTAGTCAAAGAATAGAACCTCTTATTTTTAAGGGTAAATAGGTTGATACCCCCCTGTAATATGGGCGAGTTTTGTTTTTCCCCCCTGTAATTTTTTTTCTTTTGATTTGCCCCTTGCAAAGTAAATTTATTTGGTTTCCCCCCTTGGGTGCAAGGAATTTGCACTTTTTAAATCGGTAGAACAGATTAACCGCTTTAAAAAGCAACACTTTTTAAATCGGTTTGAACAAAATAACCGATTTAAAAAGTGCACCCAAGGGGCGAGTCCAAAAAATTCAACATTGCAAGGGGCGAGTCAAAAGAAAAAAAATTACAGGGGGGAAAAACAAAATTCGCCCACATTACTGGGAGTATCAACCTATTTATCCTATTTTTAATTTCTACAGTCAACGGTTTTTAGAGAAAGTGAATCGCTTTTCCATCTATAAGCCATTACTTTATTTAGGGATTTTGATTAGCAGTTAAGGTCGTTTCTTTTTAACTTTTTGCAACTTGTACTACAGACTATGAAGCCCCGATACTCTAAAAATGGTGAAGTATCGTGTCCGATACGTCCTCGATACCGATATTCGTCCGATACGTCCTGATACTCGTATTGAAAAAGTATCGGTTAAATCTTTATTTTTAAATGAAAAAATAATATCCGATACAATCCGTGTTTCGTAGTGAATGTCAAACTATTATGTTGTTACACGAGTAACTAACTATGTCTTTTTTTGGATAGTACTGGTGATGTTTTTTGGGATAGTACTAATAATGTTCTTTTTGTATAATACTTAACTTAAGATGTATAACTTAAAATGTACTGGTGATGTCATGACTATTATATGTTTTTGAGCTATTATATGTCTTTAGTTAGGACTGAGGAGCCCTTGTATGTTGAGCCTCAAACTGTTTTGCTCTTGTGCAAGCTTATTGGCTTGTGTGTACTCATTGTACAATGAACTATTGACGTTTATAATAATAATAATAATAATAATTTTTTGTCTTTCAAAAAAATAATTATCATTATTAATATTATTGATTTTAGTCATGTTTATATATTGTGCATTTATATATTTAATTTTAAAATTAATTTTTAAATAACGTATCGCGACAGTATCGGATGTGGATTTTTTAAAATTTTCACGTATCGGCGTATCGGTATCGTATCGTATCTGTATCGTGTCGCGTATCGGGGCTTCATAGACTACAGATATTTCACAGAATATCAAAAGAGAAAAAGTACATGTAATCTTATTAAAACATCAAATCTGATTCTCTACCCGCTTTATTATTATAATAGTTGTGTGAAAATGACAATTCCACTTGTATCCAGCGGATACACGCAAAAAAATATCTACAACGGGTTAGATAAAAACCCGCATTTTGAATACAAATATTAGTATGTGTAATTATCTGCAAAAATAAACGGGTATGAATATAGATACGGGTACTTTATTATCCACCCGCCACATACCCAAATAATATATATATATATTTTTTTTATTTATATTGTTATTTATCGATAGATGATCGCTTGATTTTGCTCAAATTTGTCTTCTCGTCATTGTCGTTTATTTATTTTTCCTTTTTCAAGGCTCTTGCAAGTATAGTTTTTTCCATTGAGTCTCTTTTTAAGGCTTTTTTATGGGGTGAGAGTGAGGAGATTAGGAAAATAAACTGGATTAATTGGGATACTGTTTGTCGTGATAGAGATTGTAAGACCCAAGATTTTACTGTACAATTTTCTAAGGAACTCTAGTGTCGGCTACGAGTTTTAGGGTTTTTAGTAAAGCGGGTTTTGTGAGTATCGTCGCATTAATGAGATTTTTGCTGAAACGGAGCCTGTTTTGTGTTCGTGCGCTGGAAAGGCACAGACTTTCGGGTCGTGGTCCTCTTTTAAGTATGAGGAGATTTCTGTGGTCTTAGAATATCGAGTTTTGGATTATTCTTGTTTTTGGAAAAACGAGTAGGATTTTACCCGCGGTTGGAAAATCTTACTGCGTCTGTTTTGAGTGAGGTTTCGGATGGAGGTTTTATATATCTGCGCGAGTTAGGATATATTCTGAGAATAATTTTCCAAGGTATGGAAGAAAATTACAGTCGCGGAAAAAGATTCGGCGATAAGTTTTGGAAATGTTAAACGTTAGACGTTCTCTCCGTAGGTTTTATGTTTTTGCGATTTACGTTCGTCGCGACGCGCGAGAGCTGAACACGTGACTTGTTATGGAAGAGTTGATTAAATCTTGTGACTTTCTCATAAAGTAAAGTGATCCAATGGCTAGGGTTTAAGCTTGGACTTTTGTCTTTGATCCAAGGGTGGTGAGTTAGCAAGAGCTTTTAATAGTAAGGAGGTTTGGTCACTTGGTGGACTTAGGAAACATCACAAGACTCTCTTTTCTTTCTCTCTTCCACGTGAGACTCCATTCTTGCTCACCTTCATCTTAAAATTTCATTTCCTCACCATTTCACTCCATTTCAAGCTTGGAAGCTTAGTGGGAAGTTGTAGAGAATCACTTTCTTAAGGAAGCAAGTAAGTGTTGTGTGATCGTGTGATCGTTTGAGTGCTTGTCGAGGTAAGGGCTCCACTTTATTTCTGTCTTTTCACTGAGTTATAACATGTTGTTGGTTATCTTCGGTGATGCGTGTTTGTGTGTTTGGCATGTATGTGTTATGTATTCTCGTGATGAGAAAGTGTTTACAATGCTTGCGCTGTTTACATATGATTATGAGAATATATGTATGAACAGGTGTTTGGAATACATATGATGAGAAATATATGTATGAATTGCTATGATTTAGTTACATATGCTTGAGAGGTATGTATGTGTGGCATTAGCATATGTAGGGAATCGTATGCTCATGCATTCATTGTGCGTAGTTGCGTGAGTGGACTACGGGGTGTTGGTTGCGTGAGTGGACCCACCCAAAATCCTACGGGATCTTATTGAGTACAATAAGTGGTTGCGTGAGTGGACCACGGGGTGTGATTGCGTGAGTGGATCCACCTTAACCCTTTGCGGTTTTATTGGTTATGATTAGTAATTCCGGAATTCATTTGCATGTGGTAGCTCTGGTTGTACCACACCCATTGTAGAAGTCTGCATTAGGCTTGTTGTGCACTATATATATAAGCCCGTTGGCGGGAATTGTTGAATGTTTTAAGAGCTTTCTCTTGTGCTTTGTGGAAATATTTGTTATGTGTACAATCTCTTGCACCGGTTATATATATATACTTTTATTTTTTGTGGTGACCCTTTCTTTCATTTGCGGGCTCATCCCACCCCAGATGACGATGTAGGTCGAGAGGATGGTGTTGGCAGCTCTAGGCCTTAGTGAGCTCGTGTTGGAGCTGGAGTGGTAGTTTTAGTTAGACTATGCGCCGGTGTGTTTGTGCACTGTGCTTTTTGATTAGCATAGGACATTCTAACTTCTTTTGGTTAGTTAGTGCTTGTAAGCACATAGACTTATGGATTGTAATTATTCAGGTTTACACTTAGCATTTTCGAATACAATATATATATGGTGTGATATATATATGGTTCGTTTGTAATATTTAATGTCGGCTCAATAAAAAAAATGTTTTGCGCACTCTGAGCGTTTGTTAAAAAAAAAAAAAATAATGCCCTTTTTGCGTTATGAAAACGGGGTGTTACATTTGTGGTATCAGAGCACGGCTTTAAATCTTCAAAGGGAAAGTGTATACTTGAGTCGTTAGTCCAGAGTCGGTTAGAACATAGCTTGAGTTGTGTTAGTTCTAGCGGTTGTTTTTTTGTTGTGTTGTGGGTTATGTGGTTGGTTGTTTTGAGTCTAGCATGAGATATGCTTAGACACTGGTTTGTGTCTTACTGAAGTAATGCAGGGAGTGAGGCTTCAGTAAGTGGAATTGTGAAACCCCGAGCCTTGGTCGAATTTAGTCGACGAGTGTCTCTGAATTCCTTAGACAGAGTGGTTCGAGGAGGATGGACTCGCGGTGAACAAGAACTACCAGTGATTCTTGGAAGTAAATCAATGGAAGTATTATGGGTCGTTGTCACCCGGAGGTGTTGAGTACGGACGTGTGGACGTCGACTGATAAAGGATTGCAAGTAAGGATCAGATTGGGATACCTTTTGAAGAAGGTGCTGGATATCCGTTCTGGTGAGTTCGGACGAGACTTGATGAAGTCATTCAGTTGTCAAGAGGATGCAACCATTGTAGAATGGTGGAGCATGCAGAGATGTCAGTTGGATTTAATTACAATGATTGGATAATCATTGGGGCAACTTGTATTGGAGTCAAAGTGCGTCGCGCGCCAAGGGTCAGCGGACCTAGTGTTGTTAGATGAGGATTATACCAATGGTGGAATACCTTAAGGGTTTAAGTTAAGTGTTTGAGGTATATTAGATTCGAAACTGAGATTATTATGGATTAATCTCGTGATGATTGAAGGTAGGAGACCAATTATCACGTTGATAAGTGACAATCTATCCGTAGTTCGAGGGATAGTAAGTACAGATACCGATGTGAGATACAATGTTAGGTAAATGATTGTTGGATAAGTGTGTATATTGAGAGATATTAAGGTAAAGAACGAGGAGTTCAACCATGAAAAGTGAGTTGCATATCACAGATAGGTGATACTAGGTGTGTGTAGTATGGAAATACCTAGAGAATTGTAGCAGTATAAGCTAGAATTGGTAGTTACCGGCAGGTAATTCTTAAGAGAAGAGTGTACTTGTTTGGAAACAAGTTAATGTGGGACGAGAGTAATTGGCTTGTGTGCGGCGAATTAAAGATGTTGTTTTGATTTAGCAAGTCATTGGTCATGGTGGTTTGGGAACCAACTCTAGACAGTTGTTGAACTAGAAAGTTGCAAAGTAGTAGATTGATGGTACAGGCCTGATTAGAGTTTTGTAGAGGTTATGACATCGATGAGGTTAGTCATGGAACGAATGTGTTAACAATAAGTGTGGCTAGTGGTGTTTCTAGCCGAACTCGTAGAGAAAATGTTCCATTGTTTGGTTGTCTTTTACTTGATGATTCATCTTCAAAGAGGAGAAAGAGTGATGGAGATGAAATGGTTTGTGGATCTGTTTCTGGGTCTAGAAAAGAATGATAATTTAGAGAGAAGCCCATGAAGATGTGGCTTATGCCAATTGAAGATTGGCGAAGGGATTTGTCTCACACCTAATTTTGGAAATAAGAAGGATAAGAAATTGTCTAATGGCAAGTTGATGAAAGCTTGTAGAGCTTTGGTTCATTGTAGTGGTTACAATGAAGAGAGACGTGGTATGATGGAAAATCGGTAGTGAGTAAGTATAAGGGAAATGGAAGTTGTCAACAAGGATGGTAGGACAATAGTAATGTGAGGAATACCCTAAGAGTTATTTTGAAGGTAGGTACCTTGACGAGAGTGGTGATGTCGAAGCAATTAAGAATGGTCAGAGTGACAAACTCTTTAGAGTAAAAGAGGATTTAATTGCAAGAGGAAAGTAACTCAAGAGAGAGTTCAGAATTAGAATGGAATTACGAGGTGAAGAGGATGTGCGCCGACGATGGTAGTCGACGAGGTTAAGCGTTTTGTTTAAGGCACGCGAGATCTATCTAAGTGTCGTTTGGAAGTAATATGAATGCATAAAAAGCCGATTCTGGGGAATTGGGGTTTTGGATAAAAGGAGTCCAAGAGAAGTAGATGGTATAGTTTGGCAAGTGTCAAGACTATGAGGAGTGTAATCACCAACTGGAGGTTGGGATTGTTTTATGTAAGTCGTGGTTGGAATGAGACTCGTGGGTGAGCATGCGGTTTCGGCGTATTCATTGAGTTGCGGACTCATGGATATTGGTGAGGTGTGAAGTTCTTCCTAAGAAGAGATAACTTGTTCGGAATGTAATGGTTTTGGTGGTACCTGCCGTGGTGGCATTGTATTACTGTTGAAAGATGTTCAACGGAGGTTTCATGAGTGGAATCATGAGAGCTTGAGCGACGTGTTTTGAGTGTTGTGTCTTGCGATTTTGACGTGTATTCGTAAGAGATTGAGGGGAACGTGTGGGACCATTGTGCCTCGGAGGACCTTGAGCACAAGTGGAATGAAGTATCACTTAAGTTGGGTAAAGATGGTCTAGACCACCATCATGATTGTCGACTATTTATTGACAAATTGAGGAACTGATCATCCTTAATCCCTTGTTGATAATAGACGGAGTCGTGTTGACTGGAAATGACTAGTTTTGCCGGCTTTGCTGGTGCGCAGAAAGTTTCGGTGTTTCTTTTTGGAGGGTAGCCACTCACAACTTCGTGTGGAACTAATGGAGTGGGCTATGCCGCGGAGGCGAAAGAGGTGACTTTGGAAATTTTGTTTGTGGGCACGAGGATCTTTGAGGAACTCGAGGTTGTGAACCTCTGTTGTGAGGTTAATTTTATAGTGGTGAACTCGTTGAGAGTTGCGGTTGGTGCACGGTTGTGCCAGTGTGTCGGTGTTAGCATCTGTGTGGCTGCACCTAATCCTGTGGGATTTTGTTGTGTTGGTGATGGTAAAGACTGGTTGAGTCGTTATCCTTAACTTTAGTTTCGAGGACGAAACTTCTTTTTGGAGGGTAGTAATGTAAGACCCAAGATTTTACTGTACAATTTTCTAAGGAACTCTAGTGTCGGCTACGAGTTTTAGGGTTTTTAGTAAAGCGGGTTTTGTGAGTATCGTCGCATTAATGAGATTTTTGCTGAAACGGAGCCTGTTTTGTGTTCGTGCGCTGGAAAGGCACAGACTTTCGGGTCGTGGTCCTCTTTTAAGTATGAGGAGATTTCTGTGGTCTTAGAATATCGAGTTTTGGATTATTCTTGTTTTTGGAAAAACGAGTAGGATTTTACCCGCGGTTGGAAAATCTTACTGCGTCTGTTTTGAGTGAGGTTTCGGATGGAGGTTTTATATATCTGCGCGAGTTAGGATATATTCTGAGAATAATTTTCCAAGGTATGGAAGAAAATTACAGTCGCGGAAAAAGATTCGGCGATAAGTTTTGGAAATGTTAAACGTTAGACGTTCTCTCCGTAGGTTTTATGTTTTTGCGATTTACGTTCGTCGCGACGCGCGAGAGCTGAACACGTGACTTGTTATGGAAGAGTTGATTAAATCTTGTGACTTTCTCATAAAGTAAAGTGATCCAATGGCTAGGGTTTAAGCTTGGACTTTTGTCTTTGATCCAAGGGTGGTGAGTTAGCAAGAGCTTTTAATAGTAAGGAGGTTTGGTCACTTGGTGGACTTAGGAAACATCACAAGACTCTCTTTTCTTTCTCTCTTCCACGTGAGACTCCATTCTTGCTCACCTTCATCTTAAAATTTCATTTCCTCACCATTTCACTCCATTTCAAGCTTGGAAGCTTAGTGGGAAGTTGTAGAGAATCACTTTCTTAAGGAAGCAAGTAAGTGTTGTGTGATCGTGTGATCGTTTGAGTGCTTGTCGAGGTAAGGGCTCCACTTTATTTCTGTCTTTTCACTGAGTTATAACATGTTGTTGGTTATCTTCGGTGATGCGTGTTTGTGTGTTTGGCATGTATGTGTTATGTATTCTCGTGATGAGAAAGTGTTTACAATGCTTGCGCTGTTTACATATGATTATGAGAATATATGTATGAACAGGTGTTTGGAATACATATGATGAGAAATATATGTATGAATTGCTATGATTTAGTTACATATGCTTGAGAGGTATGTATGTGTGGCATTAGCATATGTAGGGAATCGTATGCTCATGCATTCATTGTGCGTAGTTGCGTGAGTGGACTACGGGGTGTTGGTTGCGTGAGTGGACCCACCCAAAATCCTACGGGATCTTATTGAGTACAATAAGTGGTTGCGTGAGTGGACCACGGGGTGTGATTGCGTGAGTGGATCCACCTTAACCCTTTGCGGTTTTATTGGTTATGATTAGTAATTCCGGAATTCATTTGCATGTGGTAGCTCTGGTAGTACCACACCCATTGTAGAAGTCTGCATTAGGCTTGTTGTGCACTATATATATAAGCCCGTTGGCGGGAATTGTTGAATGTTTTAAGAGCTTTCTCTTGTGCTTTGTGGAAATATTTGTTATGTGTACAATCTCTTGCACCGGTTATATATATATACTTTTATTTTTTGTGGTGACCCTTTCTTTCATTTGCGGGCTCATCCCACCCCAGATGACGATGTAGGTCGAGAGGATGGTGTTGGCAGCTCTAGGCCTTAGTGAGCTCGTGTTGGAGCTGGAGTGGTAGTTTTAGTTAGAATATGCGCCGGTGTGTTTGTGCACTGTGCTTTTTGATTAGCATAGGACATTCTAACTTCTTTTGGTTAGTTAGTGCTTGTAAGCACATAGACTTATGGATTGTAATTATTCAGGTTTACACTTAGCATTTTCGAATACAATATATATATGGTGTGATATATATATGGTTCGTTTGTAATATTTAATGTCGGCTCAATAAAAAAAATGTTTTGCGCACTCTGAGCATTTGTTAAAAAAAAAAAAAATAATGCCCTTTTTGCGTTATGAAAACGGGGTGTTACAGAGATTTAGGAGGATTGAGAGTGCGTCGAATTAGATAATTAAATCTTGCGTCGTTGGAAAAGTGATGTTGGAAGTTGATGGTGGAACAACATGGATTGTGGTTTCAGGTTTTAGTAGCTAAATATGGAATGGAAGATAGTAGAGTGAAGGATGATGGAGGTAGGACGACGTCAACGTGGTGGAAGGATTTGTGTTAGATTAGGGACGAGGTTGGAGAAAGTGTAGGTCATTGGTTTGAGAATAATCTTAGACGGACGGTGGGAAATGGTGAGAACACTATATTTTAGAAAGATAGGTGGCTAATCGATGTTCCTTTGAGTATTAGATTTAATAGTCTATTTGAGTTATCTATAGATAATAATATTTCAGTGGCAGAGATGTGTAGGTTGGGATGGGTTGAAGAGGGGGGGTGGCGGTGGAGGAGGCGTTTGTTCGCGTGGGAGGAAGAGTCGTTACATAGTGTGGTGTTGTGTTGGAAAATGTGTTATTACATGTTGATGTTCCAGATCGATGGACGTGACAACTTGATCCTGATGATGGGTACTCGGTTGGAGGTGCTTATGATATGTTCACTCGCCTTGTACATGTTACTACAACACATAATGATATTATTTGGAATAGTCCCATTTAAGGTGTTTGTATTTACTTGGAGAATGTTACAGGACAAATTATCGACAAAGACAATTTGATTCGGTGTGGTGTAACCCATGCCACTGGGGTGCTTTGCTCAGGAGGTTGTGGAGTTGATGAAGATGTGAATCACTTGATATTAGGTTGTACCGAGGTTCAAGGCTTTTGGAGTAAAATTGTAAATTGGATGAGTTTTTATAGCTCTCTTCCTATTGTTATTACGGAGCACGCAACTCAATTTTGTAATATTTTTCTTTATGGTAAAGAAGCAGGTATTGGATTACAAGTAATTTGGTTAGCTAGTTGTTGATACATTTGGAAATAAATAAACAACAAAGTATTTGCTCTTAAAAACACTTCCATAGATGCACTGGTAGATAAAGTGAAAGTCTTATCATGGTGGTGGCTGAAGTCGCGGAAGAAGGAATTTATTTATATGTTGCATTCGTAACTGACTAATCCTTTGGCTTGTTTAGGAATTAGCAATGGATATTTTGTTGATTGAGGTGTTTGTAACATTTTTTATGATGTAATTCTTCTATAGGCACAACCACAAATCAATTTTATTTGGGCACACACATAAATCTAAAAAATTAAAAGAAAAATAATATAGTCGCATCAATCAATATCATTTTAATTCTTTTTCTTTAATTTTCTCTTCTCTATGTTAGTGTGCCTAAACAATATTTATTTAGGCTTATGCCTATATAAGTATTCCATATATATATAAGTATTCAAACAAAAAAAGGGGGAGAACTACCCTTACGACTAAGGTTGTCAGAATCGAGATTTTACCTTGACTCTTTTTGCCTAGGTAAAATTTATATTTTTTACGATTTAAATCGTGATTTTAACAACCTTGCTCACCACCCTCCACTCTTCAGAAACATGTCCAGACTTGGACCTCTCACTCGAAGCAAAGCCATTGCCAGAACAGAGCGCGGCGAACCATCAAACCTTCATGATGTCAAAATATTCGCAGAACCTATTAACACACAACAAAGCCACCAAGTTCCTCAGTTGGCTAACCAAACATTCGTACCGATCGACGACATATTCTCCTTCATTCATGCCTCACTAGGCCCAAATACCAACCATCACACTCCTCCTCCGAACACTCAAGCACAAAATACAGCTGAAACTAACGTTCCAAACCCACCGAGGCAACCCTCACAGGAATAACGAACAAATGACATGCTTTCGACCATGCTAACCCACTTACAAGAACAAGCGGTAAAACTCTCACACGTAGAGCAGAACCAGCAAGCAACTCCACAAACACCAAATAACCACGCCCAAAATAGTCTCCACAACGTCCTCCAAGGCGAGATTTCATCCCAACAATACCGGACCGGCCAACGCATCCCAAGAACCGGGACCATAGTGAACACGAATGGTAATAATGTCAGATTTAACAAAGAAACCAGCATCGTCGAAGTTCAAGATGCCGAAAGCACGTATGGAAATGAAAATTGTAATAACGGGAATAATGAAAATGGAGGACGAGGGGAAAACTCATCAGGTGCAGATTTCAGCAATAGCGAAAGCACACGATACGAGCCCTATGAAGAAAGAAGGAGGGGAGAAGATAACCGTCATCCTGGACGGACCCCATTCACCTTTAAAATATTAAATTTAAACTATTTGATCTAAATCAAACGTCTGCCTATGTGTTGAATGCTTACTAAGAATGCTGACTTGACTTTGGGGAGCCGGGTCCCAAATTTTTGTCCAGCATATATTAGAGGTTTGTTTTGAATAGCTTATTTTTTAGTATATGCAAAACAACTTATATAAATAAATAAATGTTTATGTTTTATAAGTTTTTTTATGGTAGTTTATAAAAAAATAGCTTATAAATTTCGTTAGTGAAAATTTATAAGTCAATCCAAACGGATCCTTAAAGTACATTGTTTTTGGCTTTTAAAAAAAAATATGCATAGTATTTTTTGCAATATTCTTACTTTTTTTATATTAAATAGTTAGAATTTCAATCTTTACATTTTACAGATATTTTTATTAACCGAACTATATTTACACGACTCACTCTAATTGTTTTATGTAGTCAAAGAATAGAACCTCTTATTTTTAAGGGTAAATAGGTTGATACCCCCCTGTAATATGGGCGAGTTTTGTTTTTCCCCCCTGTAATTTTTTTTCTTTTGATTTGCCCCTTGCAAAGTAAATTTATTTGGTTTCCCCCCTTGGGTGCAAGGAATTTGCACTTTTTAAATCGGTAGAACAGATTAACCGCTTTAAAAAGCAACACTTTTTAAATCGGTTTGAACAAAATAACCGATTTAAAAAGTGCACCCAAGGGGCGAGTCCAAAAAATTCAACATTGCAAGGGGCGAGTCAAAAGAAAAAAAATTACAGGGGGGAAAAACAAAATTCGCCCACATTACAGGGAGTATCAACCTATTTATCCTATTTTTAATTTCTACAGTCAACGGTTTTTAGAGAAAGTGAATCGCTTTTCCATCTATAAGCCATTACTTTATTTAGGGATTTTGATTAGCAGTTAAGGTCGTTTCTTTTTAACTTTTTGCAACTTGTACTACAGTCTACAGATATTTCACAGAATATCAAAAGAGAAAAAGTACATGTAATCTTATTAAAACATCAAATCTGATTCTCTACCCGCTTTATTATTATAACAGTTGTGTGAAAATGACAATTCCACTTGTATCCAGCGGATACACGCAAAAAAATATCTACAACGGGTTAGATAAAAACCCGCATTTTGAATACAAATATTAGTATGTGTAATTATCTGCAAAAATAAACGGGTATGAATATAGATACGGGTACTTTATTATCCACCCGCCACATACCCAAATAATATATATATATATTTTTTTTATTTATATTGTTATTTATCGATAGATGATCGCTTGATTTTGCTCAAATTTGTCTTCTCGTCATTGTCGTTTATTTATTTTTCCTTTTTCAAGGCTCTTGCAAGTATAGTTTTTTCCATTGAGTCTCTTTTTAAGGCTTTTTTATGGGGTGAGAGTGAGGAGATTAGGAAAATAAACTGGATTAATTGGGATACTGTTTGTCGTGATAGAGATTTAGGAGGATTGAGAGTGCGTCGAATTAGATAATTAAATCTTGCGTCGTTGGAAAAGTGATGTTGGAAGTTGATGGTGGAACAACATGGATTGTGGTTTCAGGTTTTAGTAGCTAAATATGGAATGGAAGATAGTAGAGTGAAGGATGATGGAGGTAGGACGGCGTCAACGTGGTGGAAGGATTTGTGTTAGATTAGGGACGAGGTTGGAGAAAGTGTAGGTCATTGGTTTGAGAATAATCTTAGACGGACGGTGGGAAATGGTGAGAACACTATATTTTAGAAAGATAGGTGGCTAATCGATGTTCCTTTGAGTATTAGATTTAATAGTCTATTTGAGTTATCTATAGATAATAATATTTCAGTGGCAGAGATGTGTAGGTTGGGATGGGTTGAAGAGGGGGGGTGGCGGTGGAGGAGGCGTTTGTTCGCGTGGGAGGAAGAGTCGTTACATAGTGTGGTGTTGTGTTGGAAAATGTGTTATTACATGTTGATGTTCCAGATCGATGGACGTGACAACTTGATCCTGATGATGGGTACTCGGTTGGAGGTGCTTATGATATGTTCACTCGCCTTGTACATGTTACTACAACACATAATGATATTATTTGGAATAGTCCCATTTAAGGTGTTTGTATTTACTTGGAGAATGTTACAGGACAAATTATCGACAAAGACAATTTGATTCGGTGTGGTGTAACCCATGCCACTGGGGTGCTTTGCTCAGGAGGTTGTGGAGTTGATGAAGATGTGAATCACTTGATATTAGGTTGTACCGAGGTTCAAGGCTTTTGGAGTAAAATTGTAAATTGGATGAGTTTTTATAGCTCTCTTCCTATTGTTATTACGGAGCACGCAACTCAATTTTGTAATATTTTTCTTTATGGTAAAGAAGCAGGTATTGGATTACAAGTAATTTGGTTAGCTAGTTGTTGATACATTTGGAAATAAATAAACAACAAAGTATTTGCTCTTAAAAACACTTCCATAGATGCACTGGTAGATAAAGTGAAAGTCTTATCATGGTGGTGGCTGAAGTCGCGGAAGAAGGAATTTATTTATATGTTGCATTCGTAACTGACTAATCCTTTGGCTTGTTTAGGAATTAGCAATGGATATTTTGTTGATTGAGGTGTTTGTAACATTTTTTATGATGTAATTCTTCTATAGGCACAACCACAAATCAATTTTATTTGGGCACACACATAAATCTAAAAAATTAAAAGAAAAATAATATAGTCGCATCAATCAATATCATTTTAATTCTTTTTCTTTAATTTTCTCTTCTCTATGTTAGTGTGCCTAAACAATATTTATTTAGGCTTATGCCTATATAAGTATTCCATATATATATAAGTATTCAAACAAAAAAAGGGGGAGAACTACCCTTACGACTAAGGTTGTCAGAATCGAGATTTTACCTTGACTCTTTTTGCCTAGGTAAAATTTATAGTTTTTACGATTTAAATCGTGATTTTAACAACCTTGCTCACCACCCTCCACTCTTCAGAAACATGTCCAGACTTGGACCTCTCACTCGAAGCAAAGCCATTGCCAGAACAGAGCGCGGCGAACCATCAAACCTTCATGATGTCAAAATATTCGCAGAACCTATTAACACACAACAAAGCCACCAAGTTCCTCAGTTGGCTAACCAAACATTCGTACCGATCGACGACATATTCTCCTTCATTCATGCCTCACTAGGCCCAAATACCAACCATCACACTCCTCCTCCGAACACTCAAGCACAAAATACAGCTGAAACTAACGTTCCAAACCCACCGAGGCAACCCTCACAGGAATAACGAACAAATGACATGCTTTCGACCATGCTAACCCACTTACAAGAACAAGCGGTAAAACTCTCACACGTAGAGCAGAACCAGCAAGCAGCTCCACAAACACCAAATAACCACGCCCAAAATAGTCTCCACAACGTCCTCCAAGGCGAGATTTCATCCCAACAATACCGGACCGGCCAACGCATCCCAAGAACCGGGACCATAGTGAACACGAATGGTAATAATGTCAGATTTAACAAAGAAACCAGCATCGTCGAAGTTCAAGATGCCGAAAGCACGTATGGAAATGAAAATTGTAATAACGGGAATAATGAAAATGGAGGACGAGGGGAAAACTCATCAGGTGCAGATTTCAGCAATAGCGAAAGCACACGATACGAGCCCTATGAAGAAAGAAGGAGGGGAGAAGATAACCGTCATCCTGGTAGCTCCCCATTCACTTACAATGGCACAACAGATCTTGATGGGCACTTAGACCACCTGGACACTGTCCTGGATTACTACCAAGCACGGGGAGCTACCAAATGCAGACTTTTCGTGCTCACTCTCAAAGGTGCCGCCATGACTTGGTTCAAAGGGTTAGAAGACAACTCTATCGACTCATGGGGAGAATTACGTAGAGAATTTTCATCTCACTTTATAGCACGCAAACGTCAACCCAAGATGGTGGCCTCACTCAGCAACATTATCCAAGGAAAAGAAGAAACCCTAAAAGATTATATTGAGAGCTTAGGGACATGCAAGACATGCTATCTCGCGCTCAAAATTACATCAACTACGAAGAAAAAATGCTAGGCGAAAGAGCGAAAAAGCCAAAACCCTATCCAGAAAAGAGGAAAAAACCCGAGAAGAGAGAGGACGTAGAGGACTGAAAGGAGGGTACCCAGAATATTTCCCACTTAACACGTCCAGAGAAAGGATACTCCAAGAATGTTTTAACATTGAGTTCGCCGATGCCAGTATCCATTCTCCAAGGGAAATCAAAGAGAATTTCATAACCGACTAGAGCAAATTCTGCTGATACCACAGGAGTGCAGGCCACGACACTGAAGACTGTGGCCAGCTGAAAGACGCGATTGAAGACCTGATCAAAATCGGCAAATTGAGTAAATACATCAAAGATCATAGCTACAAAGGCTATGAGAAAAGAAAATATGACTCCTCAAAAAGAGGAAGCGGTCTCCAAGAAGAGGAACATCCCCCCAAAAGAAGGTAGAAATGATTAAAGACAAAGAAGAAGAGGACATCGCGGAAGAAGTAGGGGACTCCGGGAAAAAGACCATTCGTGGCATCCATAAGGGGAGGCGCCGCCAGAACCGCAGATGGCTCGAAGATGGGCGAGAAATAAAGAGGAGAAACTGAAGGGGACAACTCCCAAATTTTTTCTATCACGGGAGGACCATTGAACCCTAGGGGAAGGTCCGTAGGGACAACAAAAAGAAAGAATCAACACTAGGATGAAAAGAATCAGCACCAGGTTAAAGCAAAGGATCATCAGAGTTATTGACGTGTTAAAGATAAGAGTATTGTCCCTTCATTTTAAGTTTATCCATGTTATTTCCTTCACGAACCAATCTTCACACAAATCATAAATTTTATCGAAAATATTTCATGTTAACATCATTCCTTAATATTCGCAGGAACTATCCGCCTAGAATAGACGAAAACAACAACGGAACGAAGCTCAACTCTTTACTGCACTCGCAGTAAAGACTTGGGGGCAACTGTTCTTGATCGGCTAAAAGCCCAACAAACGTCAAGACCCATCCAAATGGGATAAGAATAATCATGTGGCAAACGACCACGGTCCTATACAATGAGCACGGGTAGAGACGAAGAGTTTCCAATATCCCAAAGAAGCCTCCTAAGTAAAAAGGACAGCTCGATACAAATGACAATACAGGTGTCAAGCACATGGCCGATCCACCCACATGGGGGACCCCATCGTGTGCTAAACCCTAAACATCCTTCTATATATATGCATTCATATATCAATCCCTAGGTATGAAATTCCTGCGCCTCCAATACAAAACACTCTTTATTCCTCATTCAAATACTGACTTGAGCATGGGGGTTGCTAACATACTGATGACTTCGTGTCATTCTTATGTTGCTAACCACATTTTAGAGCATTTTTATTAGTTTGATGGTCCTTTCCGCATCGAATAAAGAGGAAAAAGTATCATTACAAAGATTCCTTGAAGCACAAGAAAGAGAAGAAAGAGTGAAAAATCACCAAAAGCTGGCGCAGGGGCGCAGGTTAGCTGAGCCTGGCGCAAAAGCCTCAGATGCCTGCGCTATGGCAGAGCCTGGCGCAAGACTGTCAGATGGATGCGCTATGGCGCAAGGAACACGACGCCTGGCGCAAGCGCGATGAAAAAGCCCTATAAATTCAGATTTAATTTAGAAAAAGGGTTACAAAAGTTTAACGGCCAAGAATTATTTCTCTGAGGCGATTTCTGAAGTGCAACAAGGAGATTTCAAGTGTGCAAACACCTTCAATCTTACTTGTAATGAATTCTATTACTCTATTTTATGTTGTTAATTTAATTATGAGTAGCTAAATTCTCATGATTGGATCTTAGGGGATTCTAATTGCTATTACTCTTGAACCATGTAGTTTCATATGATATTTTAATGAATTACGAAGTTAGTTTCAATTAATTATTCCTTGTGTTTAATGCTTTACATGATTTGGCCAATTATGTGATGAATCCAATTGTTTGTTTTACTATGAGAATAGGAATAAATTTGTTAGTGTTTTCAACCTGTGAGGTTGTTTTTGTTTTAGGGTGTTGGCTTCATTTGCTAAAATAAGCATTTGGTCCAGATGTGGTGACTGATTTGCACACATATGGGACCTGACCTGAACGCCCTAGAATAACACATTTTTGTTATTTTGCGTGTGATCTTTGAAAAATATTTGTTTTGAAACAAACACATCCACGCTAGCTTGCGCGCCAAGGAACGAGCTGAAAGATTGAAAAAGATTCAGAAAGATTTAAAAGATGGCCAGTTTAAACTAGAAGATTTAAAAAGATTTAAAACAAATAAATCTTTTCAAAAGATTGAGTTTGTTTCTTGGAGATCAGGAAGGCCAGCTATCAAATCAGGGATCCAAGCCCATGAAGCTCGTTCTATATAAAGGAAGACTGAAGACATGTTTTATTCACTGAAATCGAAATCAATATTTCTAGTCATTAGGATTTTCAGTCTTTGTCCCTTTTGTTTCTTGTTTCCATTGAGACTTAAACTAAGGGTTGTATTTATCTCTTAAGCTTTTAAGCACAGAGCTGTTGTCACTCTTAAGCTTTTAAGCAAAGAGTTGTTTTGAATCACTCAAAGCTTTGAAGCACGTGCTAATTCTGGGATTGTTTAGCTTAGAATTGGAACTATCATAGTGGATTCATTCCTGGATTGGTATCCCCCAGTGTAGGTTGCGAGTTGCGCTGAACTGGGTTAACAAACTCATTGTGTTGTTTATCTTCTGCACTTTATTTTCCTTGTTCATCAAGTTATTGCATGTCTATGATGTTAGCACATTAGGCACCACATCGTATATCATATCCCTAACGTGCTCCACATCACGCTGCACCTCTGTGACTTGCTACCGGAATTTCAATTGGTATCAGAGCAGGCACCCTGTTCTGTTTTAGGGTGAGCTCTAGGGAAGATACTTTCTGGAACCATGGACAAGGATGGAACTTTGGTCAGCAAACCACCTCTTCTTGATGGCACTAACTATGACTATTGGAAGTCACGCATGGCAGCTTTCTTGAAATCCATTGATAGTAGAACTTGGAAAGCAGTGCTAAGAGGTTGGGAACATCCCAAAGTCAAGGATGCTAATGGAGTTGATACTGAAGAGCTCAAACCATAAGAAGATTGGACTCCAGCAGAAGATACACTTGCTCTTGGCAACAATAAAACTTTAAATGCATTATTCAATGGAGTGGACAAGAACATGTTCAGACTCATCAAACAATGTACTGTTGCCAAAGATGCTTGGGAGATACTCAAGACAACCTATGAAGGGACCTCCAAGGTAAAAAGCTCAAGACTTCAACTTCTCCACTCAAAATTTGAGAATCTCAGAATGAAAGAAGAAGAGACCATCTATGACTTTCACATGAGTGTTCTTGACCTAGCAAACTCCTTTGATTCCTTGGGAGAAAGGTTGTCTGATGAGAAGTTGGTAAGGAAAATTCTCAGATCCCTACCCAAGAGGTTCGACATGAAGGTCACAGCAATTGAAGAAGCTCAAGACATTGCTAGCATGAAAGTAGAAGAAGTTGTAGGCTCTCTTCAAACCTTTGAGATGAACTTCAATGATAAAGTTGATAAGAAAGGGAAAAATATAGCCTTTGCCTCCAACACTGAAAGTGAGAAAGTTGATGATGACCCAAGTGAAGACCTTTCAGAAGATATAGTGCTACTTGGGAGATAATTTAACAAGATCCTTAAGAGGGTGGATAGAAGACCAAGGAGGAATGTGCAGCACATTCAGCAAAACATCAGCAAACAAGGAAACACCTCAGCAAAAACAAGGCAGACGACAAGACAAATCAAGACAAAGGTGTTCAATGCTATGAATGTGAAGGTTATGGTCACATTAGAACTGAATGTGCCAACTATCTGAAGAAACAGAAGAAGGGTCTGGCCGCAACTTGGTCTGATGAAGATAACTCTGACAGTGAGTTATAGAATGTAGCTGCAAATCATGTAAGTGCGATGACTGGTGTGTGCTCCTCTGATAATGACTCATGTGATGATGAATTCACTTATGAAGAACTAGCCTATATGTACAAGGATCTGTACCTCAAAAATGAAGAAGTGTGCAGAACTGTTATAGAACAGAAAGTTCACATTGGGCAACTCAAGCATGAAAAGCAGGAGCTACAAGCTGAAGTAACCAGCCTTCAAGATGAAATCAAGCTTGTATCATCAAATCTAGAAAGCATGACTAAGTCTGTTAGGATGCTAGGCACTGGAACGAAGAAACTCAATGAAGTCCTTAGCATAAGAAATCATCTTAATGATCCAACTGGAGTAGGTTATGGGAAAACTTATAGCAAAGAAACTCTGCAGTCAAACTTTGTTCCTGCTCAAAAAGGATTTGACATTGAGATGATGTTGCCACATCCTTCACCACATTAGACACACGTACACAAAAAGAAGTTCACTATAGAAGAGCGTCACTATTGTGGAAAGAATGGTTATAGCAAACCCTCCTGCTATAAGCTCTATGGTTACCCAAAGAAGAAATCTCAAACTCAACCCAGAGCTTATCAAGCAAAATACAGGATCAAGAAAGAGTGGAAGCCAAAAGCCAAAGTAGCTGCTCACAAAGCTCATACATCCCTCAGAGCCTCATCAAGAGAAGATTGGTACTTTGATAGTGGCTGCTCCAGGCATATGACAGGTGTAGAAAAATTCTTGAAAGACATAAAGTCATACACCATCAGTTATGTGACCTTTGGTGATGGAGCTAAAGGAGAAATCAAGGGAATTTGGAAACTACACAACAGTGGTCTACCAAAACTTGATAATGTTTTGCTTGTGAAAGGGTTAAAGGCAAACTTGATCAGTATTAGTCAACTCTGTGATCAAGGATTTAAAGTTGATTTTACAAAGAATGAATGCCTTGTAACCACCAACAAAGGAGAGCTCTTGATGAAAGGAGAAAGGTCAAAAGACAATTTCTACTTATGGATTCCTCCAGAAACAGCTCATTCTTCTACATGCCTTGTTAGTCAAACAGATGAAGAAAAACTATGGCACCAAAAACTTGGGCATCTACACTTGAGAGGAATGATGAAGCTCATCTCCAAAAAAGCCATCAGAGGTCTACCAAAGCTTACCATTGAAGAAAAGAATATATGTGGAGAATGTCAGATAGGAAAGCAGATCCAGATGTCACACCCAATGTTGCCACATCAAGGAACATCTTGAGTTTTAGAACTCCTCCACATGGACTTAATGGGACCCATGCAAGTTGAAAGTCTTGGTGGAAGAAGGTATGCCTTTGTTGTTGTGGATGATTTTTCAAGATACACTTGGATAAGCTTTCTCAAAGAAAAATCAGACACATTTGAAGAGTTCAAGGATCTGTGCATTAGACTTCAAAGGGAGAAAGACAGCTCAATCATCAGAATTAGGAGTGATCATGGCAAAGAGTTTGAAAACTCAAGGTTTGCTGAGTTCTGCTCAACTGAAGGAATAACACATGAGTTCTCCTCTCCAATCACACCACAACAAAATGGTGTTGTTGAAAGGAAGAACAGAACCATACAAGAAGCAACAAGGGTCATGCTATATGCTAAGAAACTACCTTACTACTTCTAGGCAGAGGCAATGAACACAGCATGCTATGTTCATAATCGTGTTACTCTAAGAAAATGCACCTCTACCACTCTGTATGAGATATGGAAAGGAAGAAAACCCAGTGTCAAATACTTCCATGTCTTTGGAAGCAAGTGCTACATCTTGGCTGACAGAGAACAAAGAAGAAAGCTGGACCCCAAGAGTGATGAAGGAATTTTTCTTGGTTACTCCACAAACAGCAGAGCCTACAGAGTCTTTAACAACAGGACCAAAACAATGATGGAATCAATCAATGTTGTTATTGATGACTGTCCTGAAGAGAAAGTGCATGATGTGGTACCAGATGTGCTCCCATCAGACCCCCTACCTGAAGACTCTGAAGTTGAAGAAAGTACTGAGAAAGTAAATCAAGAACCAGATCAAGGTCAGATAAACAAGGGTCCTTCCATCAGAGTTCAGAAGAATCATCCCAAAGAACTCATCATAGAGAATCCAGAATTACCATTCATGACTAGGTCAAGGGAGGTAATTTCTAATGCTTGCTTTGTATCCACCATAGAACCAAATAATGTTAAGGAAGCCTTGACAGATGAATGCTGGACTAATCCAATGCAAGAAGAGTTGAACGAGTTTAAGAGGAATGAGGTGTGGGACTTAGTTCCAAGACCTAATGGGGTCAACATCATTGGCACCAAGTGGGTTTATAGAAACAAGTCTGATGAAAGTGGTGTTGTCACAAGAAACAAGGCTAGGCTTGTAGCACAAGGATACTCTCAGATTGAAGGAGTAGACTTTGATGAAACCTTTGCTCCAGTAGCTCGTCTTGAGTCTATAAGGTTACTTCTAGGAGTGGCATGTATTTTGAAGTTCAAGCTTTTTCAAATGGATGTGAAGAGTGCTTTCCTCAATGGGTACTTGAATGAAGAAGTCTGTGAAGCACAGCCAAAGGGATTTGTTGATCCTAATCTACCAGATCATGTCTACAGATTGAAGAAAGCTTTGTATGGATTAAAGCAAGCTCCTAGAGCCTGGTATGAAAGGTTAACCAAGTTTCTTCTACAGCAAGGTTATAGAAAAGGTGAAACAGACAAGACCTTGTTTGTAAGACAAGAAAAAGGGAAGCTCATGATAGCACAAATCTATGTAGATGATATTGTGTTTGGTGGCACGACAGATGCTTTGGTGAAACAATTTGTACATCAAATGCAATCTGAATTTGAGATGAGCCTTGTAGGTGAATTGACCTATTTTCTTGGTCTGCAAGTAAAGCAAATGGAGGACACAATATTCATCTCTCAAAGCAAATATGCCAAGAATATTGTGAAGAAGTTTGGAATGGAGAGTGCAACTCACAAGAGAACTCCTGCAACAACTCATCTTAAACTTACCAAAGATGAGAAAGGTGTCAGTGTTGATCAAAGCCTATACAGATGCATCATTGGCAGTCTACTTTACCTGACAGCAAGTAGGCCTGATATCTCCTTTGCAGTTGGTGTATGTGCTAGATACCAAGCTGAGCCTACGATGAGTCATCTCACACAAGTCAAGAGAATTCTGAAGTATGTGAATGGCACAAGTGACTATGGTATTATGTACTCTCATGGTGAAGACTCAAGGTTGATAGGATATTGTGATGCTGATTGGGCAGGCAGTGCAGATGATAGGAAGACTACCTCAGGTGAATGTTTCTTTCTGGGCAGCAACCTAATTTCATGGTTCAGCAAGAAACAAAATTGTGTAGCTCTTTCAACAGCTGAAGCTGAGTACATTGCAGTAGGAAGCAGTTGTTCCCAATTACTTTGGATGAAGCAGATGCCGAGTGAGTACAATGTGGAGCAAGATGTGCTCACATTATACTATGACAATATGAGTGCTATAAATATTTCCAAGAATCCTATCCAACATAGTAGGACTAAGCACATTGATATTCGTCACCATTTTATTAGGGATCTAGTGGAAGACAAGGTTGTAACCTTAGAACATGTAGCCACAGAAAAATCAACTGACTGACATTTTCACCAAGGCCTTGGATGCAAATAAATTTGAGACATTAAAGGGCAAACTTGGTATTTTCCTTCTTGATGATCAATAGCAGCTTATGCTATTAAAGCGTGCAACGGATACCTGCCTTTCCCTCCGTTTATTTATGCACGCTATCCAAAGGCAATCATCACAGGTTTTTCTCAACTTCATATATCAAGACTATTCCATCTTTCATACTGTGATGAAGAACTATGTAGAAGATCCAGATGTAGAGCTCAATGTGGTCCATATTGGAGTCTCTGAGAAGAAGTGAAGAGCCCTATCCAGAGCTGAAGATTACAAATGATGCTATCTGCAAGAGCATTACTGAAGGCAAGGTCAAAGAATGACCTTTCTGGTATATCTGGTACAAGGGGAGTAGAATATGTGCATGCAAAGCAACTCAAAAGCATTTAAACTTGTAAGCATAGGGCATGGTCTTAGTCATAATCATAGTAATATGGATGACTTTTATGCTTAGGATCACAGTCATAGAAATATGGGTGATTTGAGTCACAGTCATAGCAATATGGGTGACTTAGTTACAGTCATAGAAATATGGGTAACTTGTACATGCTTAATTATGAAGGCACGTATAGAAACCATTGAAGCCTTGATCACTCTGATTAAATGCTTCTGCTACTACAAGGCTATGGATTGCTAGACTATATGGATTGTGTGTAGACAAATACTGGTGAAGTTGAAGACTACTGAAGCATCTCTTTTCTGAAGACCTTAATTGATGCTTAAAAACATTTGTCTATCTGCAATCAATCTACTCTGTAATTTGCACAATTAATGGCCCCAACATTTCGAATACTCTTTCTGATCTTAACTTTTTGTCAATATTATGGCTAAAAAGGGGGAGAAAAGATAGGTAGTATATCTAGGGGGAGTAAGGTATAAGTAGTGCAAATGTGTGTTCTGGTACATGATGTGATGCCAGATGTGTGCACATCGTTGAATGTGCTTGTATTTTGCACATCTTTTGAAGACTTTGAAGACCAGACGAATGAAGACTGATCCTTTGAAGACTGCTGAAGATGGTGCTTGAATTTAGGGGGAGTAAAGTATTTTACTGAAGCTGCTGAAGATGCTTCCCCTCTTTCCTGTGTGCATGATTCATCACCATGCTTGTATGTTGGGAGTTTTATTCTCTCAGAAGATATGAGGCAAGATTCCGCTGCTGCTAGCCTCTGATGTTCTAATGATTCTCTCCAAAGTTTAGTTGGCTGACTCCAATGGTTATTTTAGCCAAAAATTGCCAAAGGGGGAGATTGTTAGTGTTTTCAACCTGTGAGGTTGTTTTTGTTGTAGGGTGTTGGCTTCATTTGCTAATAAAATAAGCCTTTGGTCCAGATGTGGTGACTGATGTGCACACATATGGGACCTGACCTGAACGCCCTAGAATAACGCGCTTTTGTTATTTTGCGTGTGATCTTTGAAAAAGATTTGTTTTGAAACAAACACATCCACGCTAGCTTGCGCGCCAAGGAACGATCTGAAAGATTGAAAAAGATTCAGAAAGATTTAAAAGATGGCCAGTTTAAACTAGAAGATTTAAAAAGATTTAAAACAAATAAATCTTTTCAAAAGGAAGACCAGCTATCAAATCAGGGATCCAAGCCCATGAAGCTCGTTCTATATAAAGGAAGACTGAAGACATGTTTTATTCACTGAAATCGAAATCAATATTTCTAGTCATTAGGATTTTCAGTCTTTGTCCCTTTTGTTTCTTGTTTCCATTGAGACTTGAACTAAGGGTTGTATTTAGCTCTTAAGCTTTTAAGCACAGAGATGTTGTCACTCTTAAGCTTTTAAGCAAAAAGTTGTTTTGAATCACTCAAAGCTTTGAAGCACGAGTTGGTTCTTTAGGATAGGAGTGCGTCTCCATCATTGAGTTTGTTATTTAAATCCTTACGGTGTTGTAAGGTAGTTATAGGAAGTGACCAGAGGTTGTCATATCTAGGGAGGACCTAGGTAGAATTAGCACGGGTAGTGTCTAAGTGATAAGTTGTAAACTGAGATTGTTTAGCTTAGAATTGGAACTATCATAGTGGATTCATTCCTGGATTGGTATCCCCCAGAGTAGGTTGCGAGTTGCGCTGAACTGGGTTAACAAACTCATTGTGTTGTTTATCTTCTGCACTTTATGTTCCTTGCTCATCAAGTTATTTCATGTCTATGATGTTAGCACATTAGGCACCACATCGTATATCATAACCCTAACATGCTCCACATCACGCTGCACATCTGTGACTTGCTACCGGAATTTCAAAATTTATCGATCTAGGAATAATTATTCAATTAACCGTTACTTAAGAGATTTCGAATTGTTAATTGAGAATTCAAAGGTTAAAGTGCTACAACCTCAATTGATCATAAATCACCTAAGAGATTAGGGAGTTATGATCAAGGGAGACGATTATGTTATCAAGAGATTGAGCATAATTACTTTTTTTAATCGAATCGTTAAACTGAATTTGTAATTTGTTAACATGCATGAACTACCAAGATGATAGTAATTAGATGAACCGAAAAGGTCCAATCGCCTTCTTCTCTGAAATCAAATCCTATTTTCTTGCCGTTATTTTTCTAGAACCCTAATTCTAAAAAAATACCCCCTTTTAATTAATGCAATTTTACTCACGTATGATTTCAAATACTTTTGTTTGATTCGGAACAATCCCCGCGGATACGATAATTTTTATACTTACTTTGATACTTCATCACATACTCCAACATAAAAACATGTGGGAGTATGTTAGCAAGCCTACTCCCACTTTTCTTTTACAATAAAGCCACATTCTATCTTTTTAATACACTATTAGTAAAAGGGTATTTTAGTAACTTCATTTTCTTTTTATTCTTTTCGATATTAATTTATCTTACTTTTTATTAATGACATTTTTATCCCCTTTGTATTCATTTCTTCCAAGTATATATATATATATATATATATATATATATATATATATATATATATATATATATATCGAAAATTCTAAATCTGTACGTCAAAAAATTAAATCAATATCAATCTTCTTTTTTTTCAACATATATGCATGTTTTAATTACTTACAGTACTAATGTAATTTTCATAAATTACATTGTGATAATTTTGTACAATTCTCTATTAATATTGAAATAGTTATGTTCATGCTTAAATTAAAAAGAAATTACCGTTAGCATATACAATACACGATATCAAATTTTCAAACAATATTTCATAATCAAGTCATGAAAAAGGACTTTCTTAATAAACTAACCATTAAAGAGAAAGAGATTGGCTTGATAAAATAAGGATATTACAAAAACATATTACTAATCTTAAGACAAACATTAATTAAAACATTAAAAACATAAACATAAGACATTATTTGTTGAAAATTACTATTTAGGCCCTCCATGTTGCTCTCAGGCCCCCCGAAAATCCCAAAATACACCTAATTTCACTATACAAAAAATTCGTTATGTAGGAAACGAAGTTAAAAAACTTTCGTCTCGTAAACGATGAAACCTTGATACCATGCACTACTACGTCGGATTTGGGTCTGATCTAACCAGAATTACCATTTTTTCGTTTTCTGCACAACGAATTTTAAATAAGCACAAACTATCGTGTCCTAGGAGACGAAAATTTGAGTTCGTCTTCTGCGAAACGAAGATGCCGCTTTTCGTCTTCTACGAGACGAAAGTAGTGAATATGAAGAAAACTTAACAATTTCAAACTCAGTTTGATTCAAAACAAAATCAGAGAGATTATGGTGCGATTTCTAGGGTTCGAAGGAGAGATTTTGATCAAGCATCATACCCAATCAATCACCAGCGCATTGTACCAATTAGGAGTCGTCTTCTCCATATCAGTCAAGAGAAAGAGGAAATTGTCACATATAAACCGAAATTTCAAGTAAGTTTTCAATCAAATTTATCATTTTCATGATTTTGTGGATGATTTGGCATTGTTTACAGTCGTTATAGTTGTTTGATTTTGATTTTCAAACCCATTTGCATGCTATAACGTGTTTAGGTTTTAGATTGAAATTGATTTGGGGATTTAGGTTTAGGGTTCGTGATTCTGTATTATTGTTGATGATTATGAATATTGTTGATGATTATGAATTCGTTTATTGTTGAATATAGATTATTTGAATTGGTTTATGATGATTATGATTGAATTGATTTGGGGATTTAGGTTTATGATGATTATGATTGAATATTGTTGATGATTTTGAATTGATTGTTGTTGAATAATATGATTAATGTTGAATATGACTGAACCCTAGTTGATGATTATGAATAGGTTTATGATGATTATGATTGAAATATGTTCATGATTGAATATTGGTGATGATTTTGATTGATTGTTGTTGAATATATGATTATTGTTGAATATTGGTGATGATTATTGTTGATGATTATGATTGAATGTTGTTGATGAATTGATTTAGAATTATGTGCTTTGCATTTAAATTATGATTGAATGTTGTTGTTGATGAATTGATTATTGTTGATTTGGAATTATGATTGAATTTCATTTGAATTATGTGATTGTAGGAATGGAAGAAGAAGTTGGTCGACAACGGCTTAGAAGGGAAAGTGTTGCACACAGTTCGGCTCGTGCAGAGCGTGCTAAAAACTGTGTCGTACCACCTACATGTCCACGGGGTAGAATGAAAGAAGTTTCATCGACGGCGGAGAATCATCCAGAACCTGTGGCGGATCATGAGCTTGAGATTCATTCTGAGCCAAATCCTCAATTTGGAGAAAATTATATGGAAGAAGAGGAAGAGAATGAGGAGGTAGAAGAACAAGAGGACGACGATTATGTTGAAGAAGAAGTATGTAACGCCCCATTTTCATTAATCTCGGAAAGTGGTGTTACGTCGTGAAATTTAGTCGGATATACGAATTAAGTCTACATTATTTTTCTCGCAATAAATTAATTTATATAAATGATGTTTCTTATCTTTAATTAAAATTTAACTTTTCTAACAATAGAAATAAACCACACAATTATATAAGATATGCATCATTTATATCTCACAAGTTATAATTTGTCTTTGCCCTTAGGCTTACATATTCAAGTTGTGCAGGTATAGTTAAAATATTTTACAATCCCTGCAAGATTAGTGGATCCTAATCAGATTAAACTAGTCATAACTAACAAGTCATACACCATATCACATGGAAGTCACAGCCACAAAAGATGAGAGACTAATGGAAGCATAGACTTATATAGTCTACTAGGTACTCAAAATGGCTTCAAGACTCTAACCTTCATAAGCTAATAATTTACATATATTTATTTTCTTCTAGTTATTATAGAGGAATTATCTAAAACTAAATCATGTTGAGCCAAATAATCACAAGTGGTCAATTAATCACAAAGTACAAATTCCACAGAATCACATATCCATATCACCAAGCAAAGGTTATTTACAAATAAAAAAAATAGAACACTGTAACAACCCGTTTTTCAAAGGCCAGAAAAGGCACTATATATATATTTTTTTTTTGTACACAATCAGAGTTACGCATAAAAGATTTTAAATGAGCCGGCATTCAAATATACAAAAGAACTCATTACCAAAAGGTGCTTCGACAAGCAAAGTGTATTCCTGAATAATTACAGTCCAAGTCTAAGTATTCAAAACAAGTTAGAAAACTCTATGCTAACCCAAAAGCACGGTGCACAAAACACACCGGCGCATAGTCTAACTACTCTAAGCTTCAACACAAGCTCACTATGGCCTAGAGCTGCCAACACCATCCTCTCGACCTACATCGTCATCTGGGTGGGATGAGCCCGCAAATGAAAGAAAGGGTCACCACAAAATAAAAGTATATATATATATAACCGGTGCGAAAGATTGTACACATAACAAATATTTCCACAAACACAAGAGAAAGCTCTTAATCTCAAGAGTAATTCCCACCAACGGGCTTATATAAATAAATCACCAAGCCTAATGCAGACTTCTACAATGGGTGTGACAACCGATCTCTGGTTAGCCACATGCATGATTTAATTCCGGAATTCAACCTCTCTATAGAAGGCGTAGGTCTCTGGTGGGATAACACCTCCTACTATTGGTGGGATAACACCAGGTAGAGTCACACAAGACAATACCAAAACAATCACGGTGGGATAACACCGGGTGAGTCACACAAGACAACCACCAACTCAATAAAATCCAGTAGGATTTGGCGAAGTCGCACAGACAAACGCCCGGTACGAAGGCAAGTCACACAAGACATACACCTAGGCACGCAACTATGAAATGCATGGCATATATTCTCTTCGGCATATACGGGATAGTCACACAAGACAAAATCCTCGCGTAGTCCTATCTGACGCACGCATTCATATATGCTCATGCAAACAATCACATAGCCTAACGCCTATGTACAAAGCATCTCAACATACATACATTTTCTCAATCATATGTAAATTGCACACATTTTTATAAACACGTTCTCATCAACGAGAATACATAAGTACAAACATGCCAAAGCACACAGCAATTGCATACACAGCAAAACAAAGCATGTCGTAACCATTTCGAAAGACGGAAATAAAGTGGAGCCCTTACCTCGGCAAGCTTCCGTTTATCAAAACTCGTCCAAACAACACAACGCGCTTCCTAAAACAAGCAGCGTACCATCAATACATTGTTTCCCAACCAATCGTATTGAAACTAAACCAAGAACCCCAAAAACTAAAAGGTTCCTAAGGAAAATCCGCTCTTTCGGATATCATACCAAAAACTACCGTATTGATCAACCCTCATGAGTTATTTGTACTATTTTTAGGACCCAAAACAATTGTCAAAAGTCTTAAATAATTTGAAATGCAAAATGGCCGTTTTCTTGCGTTATAAGTTACGTACTTTCCGAGTACCCGAAAAACTCGTTCCAATCCCAACCACTTCCATAAATTAATAAAAAAAGGATTAGAAAGTTAAAAACCAAGTTTAGAAATCAGAATCCAAAATTTTAGGTCCCAGAGCTCGCCCTGGCGAGTTGGTGGCGAGTGAAGGCAGTGAGGACTGGTCTTACTCGCTCTGGAGCTCGCCCTGGCGTGTTGTCATGACCTGTGACACTCGCCCTGGCGAGTAAACACTCGCTCAGCGAGTTGCACCTGTCATGACAGCAAAAGACAGCAACTCACACCACCTTTTTCCCCAACCAAGCCTAGTTTGATTCTATTAGTTCCCAACACTTTTTCAAGGCACAAAAGCAAACCATTTTCATAAGCAAGCAATTCATTTCCGAAAGCTTGTTGGTTGCTTCGAGTGCAAGTTATTTGATTTTCATTTCCAAAATCAAAACCAAACCCAAGCACAAGTTTTATTACGAGCCTCAACCGTCCGGTAATCATTTTTCAAACATGTTTTCAAAGTAAAAAGCAACTCCACATGTCACAAGAGTTTTAACCCACTTGGACCCCAAAACACTACACAAAACACTTAGTAAATATTTTCATCAACCCCAAAATATTTTTCATCGGATTTTCTAAAACAAAACCATACAACGCATTTCCCTTTTGCCCAAAGGTTCAAAGACAACTTTTCTTTTCAAAACCTTACAACTTAACCACATGTTATTGATCAATACTTAACCAACCAAAACCCTAACTTTTCTCATGAGATTTTTCACCAACTCATGGAAAACAAACATAACAAAGCCTACACATGCTTACTAACCCTCATGAACAACATTCATGGAACAAGAACCATGTAAAGTAACATTTCCTAACAACTCCTCATGAGAACATAAACCCAAAAATTCCTAAACTCTATAAGTCTACCAACCTATGAGATGAGAAGAGAGGGTTACCTTTAGAAAGTGATTCTCTACAAATTTCCTCAAAGCTTCCAAGCTTGAAATGGAGTGAAATGGTGAAGAATGGAAAATTTAGTGAAGGTTAGAAGTGAGCAATGGAGTTTCACGTGAAAGAGAGAAAGAATGGAGTGAATATGTGATGTTTCTAAGTCCACAAGTCATAAACCTCCTTACTATTACAAAGCTCTTGATAGCCAAACCACCATTGGATCAAAGTCAAAAGTCCAAGCTTAAACCCTAGCCATTGGATCACTTTACTTTATGAGAAAGTCACAAGATTTAAACAACTCTTCCATAACAAGTCACGTGCTCAGCTCTCGCGCGACGCGACGAACGTAAACCACAAAAACATAAAACCTACGGAAAGAACGTCTAACGTTTAACATTTCCAAAACTTATCGCCGAATCTTTTTCCGCGACTGTAATTTTCTTCCATACCTTAGAAAATTATTCTACGAATATATCCTAACTCACGCAGATATATAAAACTCCCATCCGAAACCTCACTTAAAACAGACGCAGTAAGATTTTCCATCCGCGGGTAAAATCCTACTCGTTTTTCCAAAAACAAGAATAATCCAAAACTCGTTATACCAAAACCACATATAACTTCTTATTCAAGCAACAGGATCACAAGACAAAAGTCTGTACAATTACAGTGCACGAGCACAAAACAGACTTGATTACAGCAAAACCTAATAATTACACGATGTTTCATCACACGAACACATCGAAACCCTAATATTCCTTAAACCAACTATACAATGAAATCTTGGGTCTTACAAACACTTTGTGGAAATAAATCAACATGACAAAAATATGAAGTTAGTCACTGATGACAGGAATTTCTATGGTATTTTTAGTATTATTATTAGTAGTAAAATGATCAAGACAGGCCCAAATACGAAGGAAAACCTACAAAAGCAGGAAAAAGCATCAAGACAAAGTCCAAGATGCCAAAAGACAAGAAAAAACCCAAAAAGTGAAGAAAATGAGCATCCCATCGCAGCACGATAACTTCCATCGTGCCACGATGGAAGCTGCTTGCTCGCCAAGAAATCAGAAGAATAAATCTGAAGAAAATTTGTCCATCGCAGCACGATATGGCACATCGTAGCGCGATGACATAACTTGGCGCCCAAGCTGATGAAATGCACAGGATCAGTTATAAAATTGAACTGAATCTTCACATCGCAGTACGATGGCTTCATCGTGGTGCGATGCCTTGCTGAGGCCCATTACGAAAACTATAAATAGAGCCTCCCATTCATTGTTTTATTCATTCAGAAATAGTAGAACACTCTCTACTATAAGGAGAGGTTCAGAGGAGCTCTATTGGGCATAGTTTTCTCCCCTTACGGGAAAACTAACTCAGCAAGGTATGTTTTCTTTAGGCTTTTATGTTTAGGTTATAATTTCTTTATTGTAATTTAAATATGTAGTCTTTGGTAATAGATGCCTTAGGTTGTGGTGGAGAAAATGAACTCCCCAATGAATATTTGGAGTCTGTGACTGAGTCAAAGTTATAATAAATGATATTTAAGTATTATGTTTGTTATTTACTTTCATGCACTTAATAACGTTTCTCGTAATCTGGCCGGATAAGCGGGAGCGCCCATAGAATTGATATTAGGTTTCTAACTTAATATGGTCCGGAACTAGTAGTAAATAATGCTAGCTGTATAGAGACGGTAACGTCCTGAACTAGTCGTGAATGAGCGGTTAGAGGAGGAATCATGAACTAGGTGTGAACTGAGAACTTAGATGATGAATAGCCCGATACTAGGATCTAGAGGTTAATTGGTGAAGATAATAATGCATGTTTATAAACAACTCACTTAATAATTAGGGTATGTGACACATCGAGGTTAGGCTCTCGTAGGTACCTTAGTTATGAAAGTAGGGAAACTTTAATAGACATAGTGTAACAGTAAGGTGTTACTACAACAAGGAAAAGTCACCGTCGAACATTAATCTAAATAACTATGTTATACACCGGTCATGCCAAATATGAAGAAGGGAGAGAGTCCAACCACCATACATATCCTCTATGTTTTTGAATCTATTATTTATTTATTTATTTATGCAAGCATTACGCTCTTTTATTAAAAACCTTTTTCAAAACCCAAAGCGAATGCAAACTATCCAAACTTAAATAACGCTAGTAAAGCTTCGGCACGATCCCTGTGGATACGAACTCATTCTAGACACCTAGAGTGTGAATTATTACTCGACGACAGACTGGTGCACTTGTCAGACCGTAGTCAATCACAAATAGAACACTTTGTGGAAGTAATTCAACATGACAGAATATGTTAGTCACAAATAGGAATAATAGCACACTTTATGAAAGTAACTCTGTTGGAACAAAGTGGGTCTGACATAAACCTCAGAGTTTTTAATTGGTTTTGATGATAACAAAGTATTAAAATTACAATTGGTATTACTAATGATTGTTCTAGTGTGCAGAATTATAAGTTAAAATTCATTCAGAAGCACTACGAACAAAAGCAGAGAAGCCAAGCTAAGAAGCTCTGAAAGCTTATCGCTGATCATCAGAAGCTTAAAATTCAAGATCTGAAGTCAGTGGCTCTGAAGATAAAAGCCAGACTCTGAGAAGCTCAGAAGCTGAAGACCTTAAGAAGCTACACTACAGACTCTGAAGCAAAAGGAATTTGCATCACTCAAGAACTGACAGAATCAGAACCGATGATTGAAGAACAATCTTCTTTAGGACTTTGTCACATCCACAGGAAGGAATATTTGTTGGTACAACGTTAACCTTATCCATAAGTGGAGCGCATTTGAGGATTGTACGACTGTACTATTATTACTCAAAATGGTTGAGTGATAATTCAAAGAAGGCAATGTACAGCTATCAAATTGTACGAGCAAATTCCAGCTGGCACCTTATCTCTCTGCAACGGTCATCACTCTCCATTCAAGTATAAATAGAAGACTCAAATGGAAGAAATGACTAATGTTCTATTACTGCGTTTAAGACTCTGAAATATTCTGACATTACAGCTTCTATCTGTCATTCTTAGTCTTAAGGCAAATCTGTGTTGTATTTTGTAAACACCTCTGATAGTATATCAAGTGTTCATTAACATTCATTCTTATTCTTAAGTTTGTTTGAGAAGTCTCTTGTTAATTGTAACTTGAGCATTTGAGAAGTCTCTTGTTAGTTGTAACTTGAGCATTAGAGAAGTCTCTTGCTATTGTGCTTGAGCATTAGAGAAGTCTCTTGCTATTGTGCTTGAGCATCTTGTAATCTTATAAGATTTTAGTTAGAAGCCCTTGGAAGTGCAAGGGGACTGGACGTACTCTCGTTTTGTGAGAGGAACCAGTATAAATTTCTGTGTCTTTCTTTCTCTCTCTCAGTCTCTTAATTGTTTTGTGTTTAATCCGCTGCAAACTTAGCCTTTAGAAGTAAAAAAGTTTTAACTCTTAAAACACAATTCAACCCCCCCTTCTTGTGTTTTTCCACCTTCAATTGGTATCAGGAGCTAGGTCTGTTGCCTAACTCACCTTACAGTGAAACAGTAAAAGATCCAAAGGAAAAACATGACTGACGCTGCTGGAAATGATGGAGGAAAGAAAGCTGAGATTCCATTTGATTATGACACAAGCTCAAATGATAAGAAGTCTTCTGACCGGATTCCATTTTTTAATGGAAATCCTACTTCTTACCCTTTCTGGAAAACAAGGATGTATAGTTATATCATAGCTGTTGATGTTGATTTGTGGGATTTGGTAGAAGAAGGTGTTGTCTTTGACAACATGGATAAAGAAGGAGTTGTTAGCCATCTACATAGAAAATCTTTCACACCTTCTCAGAAGCTAGAGTACAAGAAGCATGACAATGTAAAAGGTATGATGACCAATGCGATTTCGCATGATGAGTATCTCAAGATTGTGGACAAAAGAACTGCTAAGTCTATTTGGGAGTCTCTAAAATCTAAATATGAAGGAAACAAACAAGTTAGAGAGGCTAAAGCAAACTTGTTATTTCATCAGTATGAGTTGTTCAAGATGAAGGATGGAGAGGATATTGAAGCTATGTTTTCCAGGTTTCAAGTTTTGGTCTCTGGACTTCAAGTACTGGACAAGAGTTATACTACTACTGATCATGTTAGAAAGATTCTCAGAAGCCTGCCCCCAAAGTGGAGACCTAAGGTGACTGCTTTTCAAGAAGCCAATGACTTGGATCTAGTATCTCTTGAAGATCTGATTAGTTCATTAAAAACTCATGAAATGGAGTTAATGACTGACGAGTCAACCAAGAAAATAAAAGGGATAGCCTTAAGCTCTAAGAGTTCATCAAAGGCTCTGAAAGCCAAGGTTATAGAATCTGAAGATGAAGCTTCTGAAGAAAGTCATGAAGTTGAGTCTGAAGATGAAGAAGAAATGGTGCTGATGGCTGCTAAGGTATCTCAATGGGCAAAACGAAGCAAGAAATATGCAGGAAAGTTTGGAAGTTCTTCCAAGAAAGTTGGTGCTACCAAAGAGAAAAAGGAAGAACAAAACAAGTGCTTTAAATGCAACAAGCCTGGGCATTTCATTGCTGACTGTCCAGAAAATCAAAATAGATCATCCAAGAAAACTTCTAGCAAGGAAAAATATAAAAGTAAACTCAAAAAGGGATTTCTTGCAACTTGGGAAGATCTAGATAAAGACTCAGACTCTGATGAAGATGAAGAAGCCAATCTGGCTCTGATGGCAACTACCTCTGATAAAGAAAACTCTGAGCATGAAGCAGATTCAGACTCAGAAGATGAAGATGAGGTACTTGCTCAACTCTCTAGAACTGAATTAATAGATTCTTTAAAAGATGCTTTAAAACTTGTTACAAAAAAGGCAGGGGAATGTAGGGTCCTTAAAAAGGCCTATAACAATCTTACTGAAAAGGCAAACATAATAGTTGAAGAAAATGAGTCTCTTAAAAGTAGAAACACATTTCTTGAAACTCATTATGTTTATGATGATAAAGTTCCTCCAGAGCATGAATTTGCTCTTCAAGAACTTCTTATCAATGGCATGCAAAGAAGTAAGATAGCATCTTTAATTTATCATGTAAGTAGAAATAGAGGTGAAGGTCTTGGATTCTCACGTTTTAAAGATAATCCATTATTTTCAAAACCCTCTAACATTGATAAATCTAAACCTAAGGCTATCTTTGTTAAAAGTCAATCAGAAGTCAAAAGTGTATCAGACTCTGAAGAGACATCTAAGTCAGAAGTAAAAAAGTCAGAGGCACTGATTGTTAAAACCTCAGAACCAAAGACTTCCAAACCTCAGACTAATGTCAGATCAAAAGAAACTCTGATACACACTAGAGCTAAGTCTAAGAGTTATCCAAAGCCCAAAACATTTTCAAAAAGACTTGATAACTCTAGAACTTCTGAAAGATCTTTCAAACAAAGATCACCTAAGGCAATTAAGACTAACTCCAAAGGACCCATAAAAGTATGGGTACCAAAGTCTGAGATTGTATTTGCTTCAGATCTGCACTCTAAGAAAGCCAAAGCAGCAGTCCTGGTACTTGGACAGTGGTTGCTCACGACATATGACAGGAGAAAGGCATATGTTCCAAACCCTAACTCTGAAAGAGGGAGGCACTGTGGGGTTTGGAGGAAAACAAAAAGGGAAGATCATTGGGACAGGTACAGTTGGTAATTCTTCTTTATCTATCAATAATGTTTGGCTAGTTGATGGCCTTAAACACAATCTACTGAGCATTAGTCAATTTTGTGACAGTGAATTTGTGGTGATGTTTGATAAAGATGCATGTACTGTAACTAGAGATTCTGATAAGTCTGTAGTATTCAGAGGCCTAAGGAAAGGCAATGTTTATAAGGTAAATCTGTCAGAACTCACAGAGCAAAAGATAGTGTGTCTACTATCTCTGAGTGATGAGAAATGGGTTTGGCACCAACGCTTAGGTCATGCTAACTGGAGATTAATCTCTAAACTCAGCAAACTAAGTTTGGTTAAAGGCCTACCCAATCTCAACTATCACTCAGATGCTCTGTGTGGTCCTTGTCAGATTGGGAAAATTTCTAAAACCTCCTTTAAACCTAAAAACATTGTCTCTACCTCAAGACCTCTTGAATTGCTTCACATCGATTTGTTTGGTCCTGTAAGTACAGCCTCAATCAATGGGAAGAAATATGGACTTGTCATTGTTGATGATTACAGTAGATGGACATGGGTTAAATTCTTACGTGTAAAAGATGATGCATATGATATGTTTAACATCTTCTGCACACAAGTACATAGTGAGAAAAGTCTTAAGATTCTGAAGATCAGAAGTGATCATGGTGGTGAGTTTGAAAACGAACCGTTTGCAACTTTCTGTGAAGACCATGGAATTATCCATGAGTTCTCTGCTCCTAGAACACCACAACAAAATGGTGTTGTAGAGAGAAAGAACAGGTCTTTACAAGAGATGGCAAGAACCATGATGCATGAGACTAAACTTGCTAAGCACTTCTGGGCAGAAGCTGTGAATACAGCTTGCTATATTCAAAATAGGATCTATATCAGACCTATGTTAAATAAAACAACATATGAACTCTTTAAAGGTAGAAAATCCAACATCTCTTACTTTCATCAGTTTGGTTGTACTTGCTACATCTTAAACAATAAGGTCTATAAAAAGAAATTTGATGCCAAAGCTTGTAAGGGAATCTTTATAGGTTACTCTGAACGCTCAAAGGCATACAGAGTGTATAATTCTGAAACTAACACAGTGGAAGAATCTATACATGTAAGATTTGATGACCAAGTGCCTGACAATAAAATGTCAGAGCAAGATGATAGTTATGCAGGAGTTCCATATCAATACAACTATCCAGAAACTGAGAAAACATCAGAAGCAAATGAAACTTCAGAAGCTGAAATGGAAGTAATCTCTGAAGAAGCATCTCCCATAGAAGCATCTGAAGAACATGATGATATCTCAGAAGATGAAATGCAAGAAAATGCTGAAGCCCCAAAAAGGAAGTTCAAATACAAGTCATCACATCTAGAAGGTCTTATTCTTGGAAACAAAGAAAGCCCAAAAAAAATAAGATCAGCTTATCAACAAAGTGATTCACTGTTGGGACTTATATCTATGATTGAACCCAAGAATGTTGATGAAGCTCTAACTGATGATGGATGGATAGTGGCAATGCAAGATGAACTTAATCAATTCCAAAGAAATGATGTATGGGACTTAGTACCAAGACCAACACACAAGAACATCATTGCAACCAAGTGGGTATTCAGAAATAAACTAAATGAACAAGGTGAAGTTGTTAGAAACAAAGCTAGACTTGTAGCACAAGGCTACAGTCAGCAAGAAGGCATTGACTTCACTGAAACATTTGCTCCAGTTGCTAGACTGGAAGCAATCAGGTTATTGCTATCTTATGCTGTTAATAATGGAATTACATTATATCAAATGGATGTTAAGAGTGCCTTTCTAAATGGTGTTATCACTGAAGAAGTGTATGTCAAACAACCACCAGGTTTTGAGGATCTAAAAAATCCTGAACATGTTTTTAAACTTAAGAAATCACTCTATGGTCTCAAACAAGCTCCAAGAGCTTGGTATGAAAGACTGAGTAATTTCCTTTTAGAAAATGGTTTTCAAAAAGGTCAGATTGACAATACACTATTCAGAAAGACAACTAATAAAGACATCTTAATTATTCAAATATATGTAGATGATATAATTTTTGGTTCAACTAATGCTTCCCTATGCAAGAATTTCTCCAAGCTCATGCAGGATGAATTTGAAATGAGCATGATGGGTGAGCTAAAATTATTTCTTGGAATCCAAATCAACCAAGGAAAAGATGGCACTTACATTCATCAAAGCAAGTATACAAAAGAGCTTCTGAAGAAGTTTAATCTTGAAGATTGTATGATAATGTCAACACCCATGCATCCTACAAGCAGCTTAAGCAAGGAAGAAATTGGTAGCAAAGTGGATCAGAAGCTATATAGAGGTATGATTGGTTCTTTACTCTATCTAACAGCTTCTAGACCTGACATTTTATACAGTGTATGTCTATGTGCAAGATTTCAATCAGATCCTAGAGAACCTCATCTAACTGCTGTTAAGAGGATCTTTAGATATTTGAAAGGAACAACTAATCTAGGACTTCTTTATAAAAAATCCCTAGATAGTAAGCTAGTTGGATTCTGTGATGCTGACTATGCTGGAGACAAGATTGAGAGAAAATCCACTAGTGGAAATTGCCAATTTATTGGTGAGAATCTCATATCTTGGGCCAGTAAGAGACAAACAACCATTGCTTTGTCTACAGCAGAAGCAGAATACATCTCAGCTGCTAAATGTTGCACACAGCTTCTCTGGATGAAATATCAGTTAGAAGATTATAACATAACTGAAAGCAGTATTCCACTCTATTGTGATAATATTGCTGCCATTGATTTATCTAAAAATCCAATTTTACATTCCAGAGCTAAGCATATTGAAATTAAGCATCATTTTATAAGAGATCATGTTCAAAAAGGTACAATAAATATTCAATTCATTGATACTGACCATCAATGGGCTGATATATTTACTAAACCTTTAGCTATTGAACGATTTGATTAAAAGAATTTGAACATGCATTTTATCTCTGAAGAAAACTAGCTCTAAGATGTAAAATAGAATCAGGGTCTGAAACTTCTTCAGAGTCTCTAACGCTCAGAGCCTCTAATGAAAAACTCTAAGTGAAGGAAGTTCTGAAGAATAACAGGTTCTGATGAGGAGTAAGATACGAATGAGTCAGGCACTGAAATAAGCGAAAGTGAAACGTTTTGTACTAGTAAGTGTAAAACAGTTGTCCTTACGCATGTCAGTTTGTTATCTTCTCTCTTGCACGTGTCTAGTTTCTGATTGGATGGAGAACAGTTAATGATGAATTTACAGTTATATACAATTTAAATTTAATTTTAAACTGTTCGCGCTCCCTCCTTTGTGCTTATTTTCTGTGTGTGTATATTGCTTGATATAAATAGTCACTTCACTCACACAAGCACATTTTTTACACAATCACTACCAACACAACCCTAAAACTCAGAATCACGAACGCTCTCATCTTCTCAAAAATTTCTGCAATCATGACTGCTCAACCTTCTCGCGTCATCGTTCAACAACCTTACAACCCAGAATTACCACCAGTAATTGATCTAAACTCTCAAGCAACTCTAACAGTACCCGAAAATTCAAACGACTGTGGTAGAGACGCTATGGAATTTCTCACAGAGAAGTTTGTGGATTTTGAAAGCTTGAAGTTAAATGGTATTGACATACAGAGTCTATTCTATGATCAACAATGGAAGAATTACTTTGATATGCTAAATGGGTTTGTTTATTACGACATTGTCAAGAACTTCTGGAATAAAGCAACGGTTTTTGATGAGTTTAACGCTGATGAGGAAGTCAAAAAGATAATAGCAAATGACAAGTCTCTGAAGGGAAAGACAAGGGTTCAATTAGGATTAAGACCCTTCAAAGGTAAAGAGATTAGGTCCAATCTGTTGGGAATAAATGTTTTGATTACTCAAGAGCATGTGGCTAAGGTTCTGGGACTGGATAACGATGGTGAGAATGTTAATCTGTACAAGCTGAAGAGTAAGTACATTGAAAACATCAAACAAGATCTTTTCCCTTCTGGCACGAAAGAGCGTGATTTTGGGAAAGCAAAGTGTATGAAGAAGGAATTTCACTTTGCCTTCAAAGTTTTTCTGGCCTCTATCATCACAAGAGATGGAGGAAAGGATACAATCTCTCTACCTCACAAACATTTTCTGTGGATCATGTTCATGAGAGTTAAGATTAATTTGGCTCAGCTGATCTTTGATCACCTCTGCGTGTGCATCAGTGAGAGCCATCATAAACCAAAAGTGACTCTTCATCACCCAAGGTTAATTTCAGAGATTATTCGTCAAACTCATCTGATAGAGATTATCAGAACCAAGGAAAAGCTAAGAGTCTTCTGCACTGCAAAGTTTGATGGAACCATCTTTATAACGCCTCAACTAAAATATCTAGAATATTTAGTCAAGACATAAATAAATGGATCTGAGTACAATAAATTAAACGAGATAAACAAAAATAATCCTTTACATCAGTTGATGAACTTAAACATTACAGTGGAAGGTGAGTTAGGCAACAGACCTAGCAGCGTCACAAATTGACTGATACTAATTTAGTTCGTACTACCATAATTTTTCCAAAAACCCGGGGAGCATACAAGCCTAATTAAATTCTAAGTTATACCCTAACGATTATCTGTGATTAACATTCTGTTCGACATTATATTAATTATATTACTGCAACCTATCTGGCTCTAATGAGGATATAAAACGAGTGTGTGAGACTTTGTTAGAAAAATGGAAAATGCAGGTCAGTTCTGTACAAGCTCGCTATGGCGAGTCACCAGCTCGCCATGGCGAGATTATAGGTCCTGACCTAAATCAACTCGCTGTGGCGAGCAGAAGCTCGCCATGGCGAGTTTCATCAGCCCAGAACCCAGCTCGCCATGAATACTCGCCAGCTACTCGCTATGGCGAGTTCATGCAGAAAATACCCTGTTTTGCAAAAATCATAATTTTCAAAAGAAACACCTACAATCCTCATTTAAGCCAGTGCAGCAAAATAAAATACATAATATAAAACAGAATGGAGGGAAATTTGGGAGTTAATTCCCCTCACACAACATTTCCTAATTTTCCTAAGTTAACATGCAAGTTTATGATTTTGGGGAACTATCTACACTATCCTAAAGAACCCACCTGGAAAACGAAGTTTAACTCTGACTCTGCGTGTTCCCTACGACTTTGAGATCAATCCCGGTTGCTTCAAGGAGTCCCCACTAATGCCTCCAACACCCTAGCATCAAATTTTCACACTTATTGAGCATTTCTGCCCTGAGAGACTCGCCGGGCGAGCTCTGTACTCGCAACGGCGAGTGCACCAGAATTTCCAGCACAACTCAGCTTCAGACCTCCAACTTCAAAATGCTCTACAGACTTCAATTTTAAGCCAAAACCTACGAAGTTTGTACTCAAAACGAAGGGAATTTTGTTAGCTATCCATAGAAAAAGGAATCGTTTCAAACGGAGTTACGGGGAGAGAGTAATTACCGTTTTAGTGAGACCCTGTCCTAGAATACGGGTTTAACCAACATCCTCCAATTCCTTAAATTTGCCTCTGTTACTTCTGATTTAATACTCCCAGCCTTACCCATGAGTTTACACGCATCTTAAGGCTCGTATTGGAGGTGATAATCACACATGCAATGATCAATTTCAAGTATAAGGATGAGATTGAGTGATTGAATCTTACAGAGGGAAAATTCATGTTTTTGAGGGAAGTGGGTTTCTTACCCTAGCTTTGAGGAATAGCATCAACAACAACAATTTAACCAACTCACCAACTGTTCTCAGTAAAGTGGTGGTTGATAAACACCCTTTTGTTGATTTGAGCAAAGTCTCTCCATTTTAATGTTCCCAAGACTTCCATTGAATTTCTTATGTCTTCTTTCTTCCAATCTCTGATGTTAGAATTAAAGTCCTTCTACATGCAGTCCTTTATACCCAATAATTTCTTAGGATTTCTAAGAATAGAGAAAGGGTGTGATTTCGGTCAAGGAGGGAAAAATTGAGATGGAACATGGCTTAGGTTTCATGGTTGAACAAGGGTTCGGAATTCTTAATTGCATGTGAGTTTAGGTGATGAATTTGAAGCTTGGTTGGGTGGTGGTAGGCGTGGGTTTTTGAGAAGAAGGAGGAGTTTTGTTTTTCTGATTTCTTTTCTAACTCAGGAAGTAAATGAGTGAACATATATAAGGAGTTTAGCCAAAGAGTCATGTGGGTCCCACGTTAATTAGGTGAAGAAGCTTGTTGTTCTAATTCTCATAAAATTATTTCCAATATGTTTAAATAATTAACTCTACTAATACTCTTTTATTAATTAGAGTTGAGATGTTACAATCTACCCCCCTTAAAGAATTTCGTCCTCGAAATTCAAACTTCTCCATTCCACATCAGGGTAGGTTGTTCATGTCTGCATCCAATTCTACACTTCGTCTATTCTCCAGTTAATAGCATTCAATCCCTTGGAATAAAACTTTCCTCTCTTAAGGTTACTGGCTAAAGGTTATCCTCACATTCTCAAAAGTTCCAGCGCTGCGCACTCTGATTCAATTACTTATTGTCACCTTCTGACAGTGTCGTCACCACCTCAGACTATAATTCCCTGAACATATTCGTGCATCAGTCTTGTCTCATACTCCTCTACTCTACTACGATTAGACTTCTTCTCTTACTATCGGTATTAACTCTAAATTTCACTAACTCGGTAGAACGGCATCTGGCCTGGTGAGATATACAGTAATACGGGTGACACTGGTTAAGTTCACAAGGTTAATTAAACCTAAAGGTATGACGTTGGTAATGGTGACTCCAAAGTCTCTCTTCTTATAGTTAACCTCATTTACAACTGCTGTAGTACCTTCCGAATACTGTCGCGCCTGCCACGTCCTGTATACCCTAGCATTACCCGTGTTTATTAAATCTTCCGGCTCAAAAGAAATAGAATATGAGTGGTTTAGTACTAGGTTGGAAGTTAGGCCGGTAGACTAATTCGATGGGAAATTGGCTAAAACAATCGAATGATAACTCGCTAGTCGAACGAGAGGTTTAAACTTCTAACGGTGAATCAGAAATGAATTGCTTGGTTCGGGATGGTTAAGGAGTTAATTGACGGATCACTCCAGATAGCAATGGTTTCCCCGAAGAATGGTTTATTACTCTAAGCGAGCAATTAACCCTTACATTTATATGAACTGGTTAATGATAACTAAACTTGGAGTTAGAATATTTTGGTCATGATGTTCGGGTTAGTACTTGATCTTACAAAGTTACAAAAAGGAATCTGGAAGGTCGAAGCATTCGGCAGAGATACTCATCGTTAATATGCTGCTCTATATGATTTCAGGAAACGGAACTGAAAGGTTTGAATCTTAACACTGATTTCACTAGAACATCCGAACTCCACTGAATTGGGGTTGACTCCGATCTTAATTCTGAATTTGGCTGAAAAGGCTCCGAAGAAGACGGATAACTAACTAAATTGGAGAACTGGTTACAAGTTCGGGTGCACGGAATTTAAACGATTTGCTGATACTGAGCTAAGTCATTTGTGTCAGAACAGTTAAGGATGTTGATTAACAGATCAACTAAAATGGGCAAGAAATTGAGTTGAAATTATTCTTGACCTTTTCAAGAATAATTGACTTCCACAGGTTGTTGAAGCTAAAACAACACAACTGAAAACTGGAAACATTTAATGTGGTGATCTAAGAGTGACGTTTAACGCAGCTAGTGTAATTAACTGGCTTCGAAAGATTTCTGAAAAGTTTGCATCCTAATGAATTGAGACATTGCACGAGGCTGACATGCATTAATGGCACGAGAAGAACTTATCCATCTGTGACATAATCAGACAAATCAGAGAGCACACATACTCTTGGTGTTCCAAGACTTGAGAACATAGAATTGAACATTGCTCGATTCGACGAGTAGACTGAAAGAGGATCCAGGACGAGTGAAAGGTAATTGAAGATTGGTCTCCTATTGGGTCCAGACTAATATTCCACAATTCTACTTTTTCTAGTTCCCTCAAGTTGGGACAACTAAGTCTTCACTCAAGTTTCTCGTTGACAAGCTCTTACGGGAAGGTTTAACTGATCCACTTAGTATCCGGCTGAAAGATCGGAGTATGTGAAAGTGTCGGGCGGCTGACTGAGGCGAATGGCAAAATTTAGTTACTTGTCTCTGGTTATCTAATATATACCTAAAGGATTGTTCTAGGTGGCTGAGGTTCTTAATAACGACTTCTTCAAATCACCCTAATCAAGTTATGTCTTCTACTGCCGGGCGCTAATATGGGTTCCGAACTGATTGAGTTGGCTCTTCGTCTCTCAGCGCCTAGTATTAACATTCTAAATGGTAGTCTAACTGGCTGGTATAAAGACAGTGATAAAGTATGGCTGGTTCATTCTACTCCTTGAATAGAGGCAGCTAATTGCGTCTACAACCCATGTCACTAGTCTAAGGTAATTGGATGACCGTTCTCAACTGACTGGTTAACTGATCTTACTAGTTTCTTAGTTTCAGGGTTCAAATATAGGAACTTGGTTGGTGAATGATCGAACTGAACTTAATGGCTTCTAAACTACTCAAGGATAACATGCAACGGGTTCACTACGGCGACTAATTGTGCTATCGGTAATTCCTAAGTGTCATTCTAATCAAGACTTATCCCGCGATGGTTAGGTGCATTTGCTGGTGTACAGTGGTATGCTGATTCTTTTTACTGGCATCTAAAGGTAGTATTATGAGTGTTAGGTTAATAGGTCGTGGTCATAAAATGTGTAAGTACGGTGCTAGATTTCAACTATTCTTATCGTCGTAGCTAATTGGCTTGTAATGCTAAGTTTCTAATTTTTGTTTACGTAAGTGACAATCCCTAATAAACCTATTGGGGTAACGGGTAGTACTAAAGGAGAATTCGGTTTTGATGCGAGACAAGGTTATGCTTTACATGGCATGGTACTATTATTAGCTTCTAACTATTCAATGATAGTGTTCCTCAATTGGTTTAGATAACTAACAGTGTCCCAAGTAATTTCCAGCTGTTAATATTAGTCGAAGTTCGGTCTCCAAAAGTTTTATTGGGTTTGAAAGCCAAATGCTGGTGTTGTCAAAATGGAGGTCCTAACTGTTTAACGAATTTAAAGCTCAATTTCTAATGGTATGATAGGGATACTATTATGATCTATAAGGTCGAGGCAACGTAGTAGATGGCATCCTAACGTTGACGTTCTAGAGGATAGTCTAATAAGGTGGTATTGAAGGAATATTGGAATGTGCTTGTGTTCTAATTTGGTTTCTCTAGCTTAAGTAGTTCAACTTGAAGTTTCTATTGCTGAGATGTCTAACAGGTCCACTACACTAAGTTACTAACTTTAGGAGCATACGAGTGGTGCTACTTACGGCGTTTTCTCGGGTACGGTACTGCTAAAAAAAGGATCCCAATTCACTAGACTAGTTAAACTGAATCTCTAGTGGTTGAGTTTAAACATTGGTTCCTATTAGAAAGAGTGTACTCGTTCCATTGAGTACATTAAGGTTTGATTATCTTGGGATAGTCTAGTCGAGTTGGAACATGGATGAGGTCTAATTAAGTTTTGCTAACGCTGAATTTCTCGCTTGCACTGGACAACTATCTATTCCGGAAGGAGTTTTGGTTTACTACTACTATTTCTGGGTGTTACTCGGTCAATAGACTCGGCTGAATTTTGGCTCTCGGTAGGTTAAGGTTATTTCTAGGTTCAGGAAGTTTACCTGACACACAGTGTCAGTTGGATACTGTGGTGCACTACACACTTCAGTATAATGATACACTTGCGTTCCTTGCTTGCTACACAACTTATTCCTGTGGCACCATTTGCCACCATTCCAATACTCACTTATAAGAATCTTCTTCAACGACTGCTCCTTGATTGGATCTTCACTACGATCTTAACGCTGGAGTTTCAGAGTCCATTTCAGTTCTAAACCATAATACCCTGCCTACCATACACAATACTGAGTTGATCAGGCTCAGCACGCGATGGTTTCAGCGTAAACAGTTCAGATCCAAAGGGTCTGTATTACTTAGGAAGAGTTGAAATGACTCATGGCAAGGTCCGATACTGGATCGACCTGCTCTGATACCAATTATAACGCCTCAACTAAAATATCTAGAATATTTAGTCAAGACATAAATAAATGGATCTGAGTACAATAAATTAAACGAGATAAACAAAAATAATCCTTTACATCAGTTGATGAACTTAAACATTACAGCGGAATAGAATAGAATCCAAGGTATACAGATAAACTAAAACAAGGGAAGACTAAAATCGTCTAATGCGATGATCCAAGCTCAGCTCCAATCATCAGCTCCATTCTGGTCCTTGCTCCAGTTAACCTGTCTACCTAAAAAAATGGTTTGGAGTGGGGTGAGACTACTAAGCCTCAGTGAGTCCTACTACCCTCCTAGAGGTGACTACACCGGGGGATCCTAAACAGTCATACCAAGCTAACATATACATAATCATAACATAAAGCTAAAAGTAAAGGTGTAACACAGAAAATAACTCTTATTCATTTTAACCGCAAGGATTCTCCGAGGTGAGCATATCTCGGAGGCCTGCCTTGTCCGTCGATCGATCCGATCACGGCATGCAGCTCACAATACATAACCTGATGGATACTCCCATTGGGAGTCCATAATGCGACGTCACAAATCGCACCTAATTGACTGATACTAATTTAGTTCGTACTACCATAATTTTTCCCAAAACCCGGGGAGCATACAAGCCTAATTAAATTCTAAGTTATACCCTAACGATTATCAGTGATTAACATTCTGTTCGACATTATATTAATTATATTACTGCAACCTATCTGGCTCTAATGAGGATATAAAACGAGTGTGTGATACTTTGTTAGAAAAATGGAAAATGCAGGTCAGTTCTGTACAAGCTCGCTATGGCGAGTCACCAGCTCCCCATGGCGAGATAATAGGTCCTAACCTAAATCAACTCGCTGTGGCGAGCAGAAGCTCGCCATGGCGAGTTTCATCAGCCCAGAACCCAGCTCGCCATGAATACTCGCCAGCTACTCGCTATGGCGAGTTCTTGCAGAAAATACCCTGTTTTGCAAAAATCATAATTTTCAAAAGAAACACCTACAATCCTCATTTAAGCCAGTGCAGCAAAATAAAATACATAATATAAAACAGAATGGAGGGAAATTTGGGAGTTAATTCCCCTCACACAACATTTCCTAATTTTCCTAAGTTAACATGCAAGTTTACGATTTTGGGGAACTATCTACACTATCCTAAAGAACCCACCTGGAAAACGAAGTTTAACTCTGACTCTGCGTGTTCCCTACGACTTTGAGATCAATCCCGGTTGCTTCAAGGAGTCCCCAGTAATGCCTCCAACACCCTAGCATCAAATTTTCACTTATAGAGCATTTCTGCCCTGAGAGACTCGCCGGGCGAGCTCTGTACTCGCCACGGTGAGTGCACCAGAATTTTCAGCACAACTCAGCTTCAGACCTCCAACGTCAAAATGCTCTACAGACTTCAATTTTAAGCCAAAACCTACGAAATTTGTACTCAAAACGAAGGGAATTTTGTTACCTATCCATAGAAAAAGGAATCGTTTCAAACGGAGTTACGAGGAGAGAGTAATTACCGTTTTAGTGAGACCCTGTCCTAGAATACGGGTTTAACCAACATCCTCCAATTCCTTAAATTTGCCTCTGTTACTTCTGATTTAATACTCCCAGCCTTACCCATGAGTTTACACGCATCTTAAGGCTCGTATTGGAGGTGATAATCACACATGCAATGATCAATTTCAAGTATAAGGATGAGATTGAGTGATTGAATCTTACAGAGGGAAAATTCATGTTTTTGAGGGAAGTGGGTTTCTTACCCTAGCTTTGAGGAACAGCATCAACAACAACAATTTAACCAACTCACCAACTGTTCTCAGTAAAGTGGTGGTTGATAAACACCCTTTTGTTGATTTGAGCAAAGTCTCTCCATTTTAATGTTCCCAAGACTTCCATTGAATTTCTTATGTCTTCTTTCTTCCAATCTCTGATGTTAGAATTAAAGTCCTTCTACATGCAGTCCTTTATACCCAATAATTTCTTAGGATTTCTAAGAATAGAGAAAGGGTGTGATTTCGGTCAAGGAGGGAAAAATTGAGATGGAACATGGCTTAGGTTTCATGGTTGAACAAGGGTTCGGAATTCTTAATTGCATGTGAGTTTAGGTGATGAATTTGAAGCTTGGTTGGGTGATGGTAGGCGTGGGTTTTTGAGAAGAAGGAGGAGTTTTGTTTTTCTGATTTCTTTTCTAACTCAGGAAGTAAATGAGTGAACATATACAAGGAGTTTGGCCAAAGAGTCATGTGGGTCCCACGTTAATTAGGTGAAGAAGCTTGCACTACTACAAAAAACACTTTTGGTTGAGGGGTTTCACATCAGTTAGCTGAATATCATATGTGAAAGAGGAATATGTATACATTTTACATATGGTTTTAGTAAGGCCTGATGTGAAAAATAAGGCATAAAGTGAAAATTAAACACGGTGGCAATCCTGTAAATTAAACTAAAAATGTGTTATAAGGATTTCACATGCGGCCACGTGTCCACCGATGTAAGATCCCTCTTTCACCTAACGCGCGCTATACAACACGTCAACACCAAATCTCTTTCAATTCTCACTCACTCAGGAAACCCTAATCACTCACGAAGCCTTATCGCAAACTCATTCTCCATCCTCAGTTCTTAATCGCAAACTCAATCAACCTCACGAATCCTTTCAATCGCTAAATCGTTCCATTCTCATTTTGAATCAGCTAATCGAAGTCTCTCACGAAGCCCTCTCTCACTGTTGAAGCTCACGAATCGATCTCTCACTCTCGAAGCTCACAAATTGTTTCACTCACCGAATCATACCATTCTCAGTTCAAATCAACGAATCGAAGCCTCTCATGAAGCCCTTTCTCACTCTCATCTCATTCACAGAGCCTTCAACCACATTTTCGCGAATCTGTAACGTTTCGATGTTTCATTCTTTTTTCCTTTCGATCTATGAATATTTGATTTATGGGTATTGATTTTAGGGTTCTAAAACTCAGGTTAAAGTTTTCAGGTTAGGATTAGTGTTCTAAAGTATATTTTAAATTTATTTAGGTGAACTTGTAAGTTTTTTCTGGATTGTTAATTATGGATTTAAGTACTAGTGTTTGCTGGATTATTAGTTCTGTCTTATTCTATTCTGCAATGATATTAGTTCTTTATTTTTCTGGATGAGTTTTTATTATAAGTAACCTAAGATTTTGTATATAGCTTTTCTAACCTAAGACTTCTCATTCAATGTGTAAGAAGTTTGTTTCTGTGATTTGGTGGAAATTAGAAGGCTTTTGAAACATATGAACTGTTTTGTTTGTGTTTGCATCTATGTTAAGGTCCTGTTTAGTGTCATGTATTTACAAGGCTTTCATCCGTAGATATTTGTCTTTACATATTAATTTGTGAAAAATTAATTTCATAAAGCCTCGTGAGTACTTGATTAAAAAGATGATGGCTTATAACATGTAGTTCTATTCTTCTATTTTCAATCAATTTCATTACATTTGCGAGTAGTATTTATGGATACCTCACGAGTAGTATTTTAGTAAGTGTATATACAATCCGTGGAGAGGCGAGGTCTCTCTTGTTTCCCGTTTCCCTCGGTTGTATACAATTTCGCTTCAGCAACGCGACAAGATTAATCAAATGGGGACTATGAACGGCACTGGCTGGAGGTGGAATCTGACTTGGAGAAGAAATTTTTTCTCATGGGAAATCCCATTATTCCATGAGATGCTTGGTGTTATTGAAGGGTTTCAACCTCTGGACTGCGAGGATAGCTGGCAGTGGAGAGCTGATCCTACTGCTGGTTTTACGTCAAAATCGGCATACCACGCCCTTATTAATCTGCAGAATAACGGTAATCAACTGTCTCATATGCAGCAGTTTGTCTTTAAAAATATTAGGAAAAGTGTTGCACCCTCCAAAGTCATTTCGTTTTCGTGGCAATTGGTTCTTGATAGAATCCCGTCAAAACATAATCTGATGTTGTGTGGTGTTGACACTGGTATAGAGGCCTTGTGTGTTGCCTGCAACTCCAAATTAGAAACATTTGTGCATCTGTTCTTACACTGTGATGTTGCGGCACATGTATGGTATGAGATTGCGCGATGGGTTGGCCACGATCTGATTATGCCCCCAACCTTAGGCCACTCCTTTTCCCTTCTTTTGAGTTGCGGTTTTGGCAAAATTCGTAAGAAGGGATTAGCTTTAATTTGGCATGCTTTTATTTGGTCAATTTGGCGTGCGAGAAACAATCGGATTTTCAATAACGGTGTAAGTGATCCGGATGAAATTTTCGAAAGTATCAAACGGATCTCTTGGGAGTGGTTCATCAAAAGAATGGCTAAGTCTCCTTGTCTTTTTTATGAGTGGCGATGGAACCCGGGTGATTATTTCCTTCGATGATGGTGTGGTATTGGTGCTTCTGGTTTTGCTTGAGAGGATTCTTCTCTCTGCTGGTGTGCTTTTCTTATGCTGTTTTGAGTTGCCACTCATTTTTAGCTGTTCTGTTTTTTCTGTTGTTATCTAGGTGTGTTTGTTCTAGTTTTTGGCTGTTATTTTTCTATGCTGTATTGGCCTTGTAACCTTATTTGTATCCTCCCTTTTCTCTTATAGTACTTATTGTGCTTTAGAGTCTTATATAATAAATCATTTGCCTTCAAAAAAAAAAAGTAAGTGTATATACAAACATTTAATATAATTGTTTTTCTTATTAGATAAAGACAAATAAAATTTATATAAATTCTTACAAATACTCACTATAATCTGAATATGCTATTATATTATGAGTTTATTTAGGTTGGTGCTTTAATTCTTGACTTTCTTATTCATGTATTTGTTGTTTTCTTCTTTGCAGTCAAGCAATTCTTATCTATATTGCTTCGGGAGGGCTTGTTTGTTACTATGGTGTGTTATATTTCTTTCTCTCAGCTAGCCATGTTTTCTAGAGTTATATTAAATTGTCTATATTTGTCTAATTTGAGTTATATAGGTAATGTGATTTATGTGTCATGATATGTTTTTGACTGACTTACATGAGTTGTTTCGTATATCATTAGGCCTTATGATGTGATTATAAGGAGTTCTAGAAAAATGTTAAGTTTAATGTTTCTAATGGTTGACTTTTTATTTTTGCTAGGTCTTTCAAGGTGATGATGGAATCTGGTTGTGATGAGGTATGTATAATGTAGCTATGAGACAGTTTGTATGATTTTTTTAATTATCACTTGCGGGTTTACGGATTTTTCTAATATGCACAAGTCACAAGTTAAGCTAAAGTAGGCCTATGTCTAGTTGTATGCCAATATCCTGTAGTTTTGGCATGTAGAGAAAGCTTTTAGTTAAGGACATGTAGAGAAAGCTTTCAGTTACTGTTATGCCAATGTCCTATGCTTATATTTCACTTATTGTTATGCCAATGTCATGTACTTATATGTAGGGAAAGCTTTTAGTTTAGGTACTAGTTGCATTATCCTTTTTACGTAATTCAGTTCTGTTATGGCCTTGTATATCACTTACTGTTGTGGCCTTATTTTTGCATTATCCTATATTTCACTTACTGGCTTTATTTTTGCTCTTGTTTTATGACAGTTCTGTTGTGGCTTTCCTTTACTTAATTCAGCTAGCGGACATTTGATATTGTTGCTGGAAGCCTGGTTCGTTGTTTAGTGGCAAGCTGCATCTGATTTTTTTTCCTCCCTACTATCAGAGTTAGTGTAGAAATGGAGAATGCTCTTTTGGCATTTGTGTTGCATTGGTCTTGTGTTAGCTTTTGTATTTGGTACTTTAGTGCTGCTTCTGCTATTTTGTATCAGTTGAACTTTTTTTTGTGATTTTGCATTACTTGTGTTTGTATCAGTTGAACCTTGCTAACTATTAATTTGTTGCAATGAAATTAATTTGACTTTTAAAGAATTTTTATTATAGCTATATATATGTATGTATGTATATGTTTGCGGTCTGTGTGATGATGAAAGAATTTTTAGGTACCAAATGGCTACATGAATGTAGTCTGTGTGATGCTGCAGGTACAAATAAACACGGATTTCACATCGGGGTCACAAAAGCAACGATGTGATATATTGACTTTTCACATCGGCCCAAACTTGTACCAGAGGTGAAATATACATTTGTTTTTAATAAATTAAAATTAAAGGTCAGATTTCACATCGGAGATAATTAATAACCGATGTGATATCTTAGATTTCACATCGGGTGGCCAACCGATGTGAAATGTGTCAGACTTACCACATCAAGTGTCTTTACATCGGGTCAGGACCCGATGTAAAATGTCCATATGGCCCGATGTAAAAACCCTTTTTCTGTAGTAGTGTTGTTGTTCTAATTCTCATAAATTTATTTCCAATATGTTTAAATAATTAACTCTACTAATACTCTTTTATTAATTAGAGTTGAGATGTTACAATCTTAGTGAATATGCAGATGGTTAAGAAAGAAGATTTAAAGAAGCCAGAACATCCTCTCAAGAAGGTCTGGGAGAAGTACTTCTGGTGTGATGGATTTCCAACCATCTCAGAACATGACAATGATGAGGTCATTGAAAATTTTCTGGAAATGGTCAGAAAAGAAAGTGGAGAATATGTGGATAGAAGCATGGTAGTCGATGTACCAGATTGGGATATCTTCAATGGTCCCAAGGATATCACAAGATCAAGAAAGAAGCCAATTGTGTTTGAACAAGCTATGATTGAGGAAGATGCTAAGAATGCAAACGAAGAGCATGGTGAAGACTCTGAGCAGGAAAGAAATGAAGAGCATGTTGATGAGCTGGTGGACACTGCTGCTGAGGAGACAATTGAGGTCTCTAAGACTCAAAAGGTTAGAGCTGCTGAGATAGTCCAAGAGGCAAACACTGAAAAGGAAAGGAGAAGCAAGAAAAGGAATGAAAGCCCTCCAGCTTCTGAAGACGACAAGCCTGTCAAATCTGCTAAAAGATCAAAGTCTCTAGCCAAGAAGCCCTCAAAGAAAGCTGCTTCTAAAGGTAATGTTTCTGAGTCTAATGTTAATAGCAAGTCTGTAGCTCAAAACTTACCTACTCCTAGCCCAACCATAGATTTATCAAAACCTATCTCTATGATTTTACCTAACCAAAATCAACCAATAATACCAATTTCATCATCATCATCATCATCATCATCATCATCTGAAGGTACTCTCACTGACTCTAGCAGTGAAACCATTTCAGAAATCATCAAGCAGGCACCAAAACCAAAACCAAAATCAAAGCCCAAACTCAAAACCAAAATCTCTGCACCCAAGGAAGTTGTTGCTGAAGACACTTCCTTCTTAGATCACCTTACACCACATCTATCTGGTGATGCTTTCACACACTCAAATCTCAACTCCCCAAGCCATCCCATAAACAAGTTCTTGAATGTGACTTCTGAAACATCTCAAAAACCAGTAGTTCAAGAACCTCCCATTATCACTGTTCAAACACCACCCCCACACTCTGTTGCTCCTGAACAAAATAATCCAAATAATATCATCACTTATGAACCTGAGAAACAAACACCTCAGAATGTTGAAATACCACAACCTGAACCACACACTCCTCCACCCTCTGGCCAATGTGATGACATTCACTCTGACAATCATGAGCATCACATTCCTACATCACCCATACCTTCTGAAACCCTTGAAAATACACTCCCTTCATCACCCATCTCTTATGGTCCAAACTATAAACCTCTGACCATAGATGAACTAAACCTACCCATTGATTTTGCTCTACCCATTCTTGAGGATCTGTTAAAAGCAGACATAAATGTTAATGATGACATAATAACAACCTCTAAGAACCCCCTTGATGAACTGAGAAAAATCAAAATCATTCCTCTCAAAAGAAAGAGACCTGAACCCACCATTCCCTTCAACAGAAATCAGCCCTTCTTTAATCCAAATTCTGAACCAAACCTTGAGCTTTTAGACAATACTATTAGTATTAGTCTTAAGAAATTTAAGAGCATGGAAGAAGAAGTACTGATATTTCCCTCAGATGTTGATGCTAAAATCAGGGAATTGGAACATAATTTCAGTCAGTCTCTGAGGCTCTTGGGAGGATATGTGAAGAGCAAAATTCAAGGTAGAGGGATGACTGCTATTACTCAGATTATGGAAGCTGCTGAACGATCTCATGCTCCAAGGCTCACTTTCTTTAACCACGAAGAAGAGCGTCAACGGTTAGAATTTCAAGCTGCTGTGAATGAAAGCATCAGAACATCACTGGAAGCAGCTAAGAGATTAACAGCTGAGGAGATTGAATATGTTAGCAGGGTATTTGATGCTGAGCAGGCTAGGATAGCTGCTGAAGCTGAGACAAAGAGATTGGCTGAGCAAGAGGCTCTAAGGATGCTGGTAGAACGGGCTACTCGAATTGCTGAAGTTGAAACTCAGAAGCTCCATGAAGCTCAAGAAATGGGTCCACAACAGGGTGAGGACACCATAATGCTTGATCAGATGTTAGATGAGCATGAGCAAGGTTCTGATAGGGGCAAACATCTTGTTATTGACATTACCCCTCCAGCCTCTCCAGTCAGATTCACCAGAGACTCTGGATCCTCATCTATTCCTCCAGCTGTTCAAACAGCATTAGATGAGATGAAAGAATAGATGAAGAATGAAATAGATGAACTCAGAGCGGATATGAGGTCTGATATGAATGCATCCACTGAGGCCACCAACAAAAAGCTTGATGAGATGATGGATTTTTTGAAGAATCTGGCCAGCCAAATGCGAAAACCTTAATCTTTTTGTTTGAGCACAAATTTTATTTGTTAATGCTTTTGTTTTGTAACCTCTTGGATGATTTCTTCTTTTGATTTATGAATTTATTAATTATCCATGCTTGATTGTCTGTGTGTCTGAATGTATGTTTATTTTATTTTTGTTTTTCAAAATTAAAAATATATTCACTTATTATGTCTGATACTCTTGTGGCTTCTGAACCTAGAGTAAGGTGTTGAAGAACATCTTGTTTTTAAACTTATATAGGCTTTTGAAAACCTAAGGTTCCCCCACATCAGTATTCCTGTTTACTCATGAAATAGCTTCTTAGTATTATCGCCTGTTTATAAACGGGGCACTAATACCGAATGAGGCGTGTCTGGTAACTGGTGTTCTGATATTTTAAGTTGAATATAAGAAACATCCAAGAAAAATAAACAATTTAAAAGCAAGAAATTTTTATTAATTGATGCAAAGACCTATTACATGGATAGTGAGAAAACTACTTAGACTCTACATCAGATTCAGCCTCTGACTCTTCTTTCTTGGGCACTTCTGGCTTCTCAGCAGAGCTTGCATCAGAAAGAGAGTCAAGAATGGCTCTATGGATCTCAGGGTCTGAGTACTCTTCCTCAGGATCATATGTTCTAAGGAACTCTGCATAATCAGAATCTATTTCATCAGAATCTGATATCTCAATCACTTGCTTGGTTGTTTCTTTTGGCTGCTTGTTTCTTCTCGAGCGTGAAGATGTTGCTTCCTTCTTGATCTCCTTCTTGGATCCTGAAGCTTTCTTCATTGCTTAATTTTCTTTGTGTGCTTAATATTACATTCTTTGATTATTCGTTGTGAATAAAATGAGAAGAATCATCTCCTTTTATAATGCTTTCAAACTCTCTTGTCTACTTGGTAATCAGCAAAGTTCATTTAATTGAACATAGTTGTAACCACTCTTTGACTTGATTGTCTTGTGGAATGCGTTATTTGACTTGATTCTTTTTTTTTCGTTACTTTTTGATTAATGACAAAAGGGGGAGTAAGAATAGCGTTAAAATTAATGTTAATTGATTTCTTAACTGCTAAAGAACTGAAACTGTTATACTCATATGTTATGAATCAATTTCTATCCCTTCTGAACTAACGATTATATGATTCATTCTGGACTTTATTGAAAGGGGAAAAATTTAAGAATTTGAAATACATTTTCATAGATAAAATGAGAGAAGATTGCAAACCTTCTCTGAATATTATCAGACTCTGAAGGAAGAGCTTACAAACCTCTGCCTGTGAGAGTCAAATATGAAAATTTATTTCAAGTTAATAAATTAACTCTTAAACTGTTTTAATTAATTATGGATAAGACTTAGGGGGAGCTTACAAACCTAACCCTATGGATTATCAGACTCAGGGGGAGATTGCAAACCTCTGAAACCTGAAGTCAACATAAATAATTAAATCAACAACAATTGAATTTTAATGCTTTTGTTTGTCATCATCAAAAAGGGGGAGATTGTTGGAACAAAGTGGGTCTGACATAAACCTCAGAGTTTTTAATTGGTTTTGATGATAACAAAGTATTAAAATTACAATTGGTATTACTAATGATTGTTCTAGTGTGCAGAATTATAAGTTAAAATTCATTCAGAAGCACTACGAACAAAAGCAGAGAAGCCAAGCTAAGAAGCTCTGAAAGCTTATCGCTGATCATCAGAAGCTTAAAATTCAAGATCTGAAGTCAGTGGCTCTGAAGATAAAAGCCAGATTCTGAGAAGCTCAGAAGCTGAAGACCTTAAGAAGCTACACTACAGACTCTGAAGCAAAAGGAATTTGCATCACTCAAGAACTGACAGAATCAGAACCGATGATTGAAGAACAATCTTCTTTAGGACTCTGTCACATCCACAGGAAGGAATATTTGTTGGCACAACGTTAACCTTATCCATAAGTGGAGCGCATTTGAGGATTGTACGACTGTACTATTATTACTCAAAATGGTTGAGTGATAATTCAAAGAAGGCAATGTACAGCTATCAAATTGTACGAGCAAATTCCAGCTGGCACCTTATCTCTCTGCAACGGTCATCAATCTCCATTCAAGTATAAATAGAAGACTCAAATGGAAGAAATGACTACTGTTCTATTACTGCGTTTAAGACTCTGAAATATTCTGACATTACAGCTTCTATCTGTCATTCTTAGTCTTAAGGCAAATATGTGTTGTATTTTGTAAACACCTCTGATAGTATATCAAGTGTTCATTAACATTCATTCTTATTCTTAAGTTTGTTTGAGAAGTCTCTTGTTAATTGTAACTTGAGCATTTGAGAAGTCTCTTGTTAGTTGTAACTTGAGCATTAGAGAAGTCTCTTGCTATTGTGCTTGAGCATTAGAGAAGTCTCTTGCTATTGTGCTTGAGCATCTTGTAATCTTATAAGATTTTAGTTAGAAGCCCTTGGAAGTGCAAGGGGACTGGACGTACTCTCGTTTTGTGAGAGGAACCAGTATAAATTTTTGTGTCTTTCTTTCTCTCTCAGTCTCTTAATTGTTTTGTGTTTAATCCGCTGCAAACTTAGCCTTTAGAAGTAAAAAAGTTTTAACTCTTAAAACACAATTCAACCCCCCCTTCTTGTGTTTTTCCACCTTCAAACTCAACATGACAGAATATGTTAGATCTCAAGAATATGCTAATTTACTATAATTTATTTTCTAAGTTAGTCTTCTAGTTCACCTAGTTTTATATTTGTCAACCTACTCCATGGAGACCGCTATTATGAGCATAAGGCCATTTCAACTGCCATATCATGGTCATCTGCAATGAGTACTTATCCAACATACTCTAACCATTCTGGTCCGAGAGCTGCACCTTATTATAGATAGTCATGCACAGTCAGGTTTCACCATGTCGGGTTTTATGATTTCCTCCAATCATAGGGGCCACTACTGACTATTGGTAGGAGTTAAAAACGTAGGTGAACCCCATAAGGTCTGTAGGTGACCCAGCCAAACCTATCATCAGTCTTACATACATTATAGTATCGTAAGAAACAACCTGTTTTGCTCTTCACCTACCCAAGGTGATTAGTTATATTATCTTCTTCAACTTTAAATTTTCTTTGTTAATACTCAATCTGACAAGTTAATATTCAAACACATACTACCACTTATGAGAGATCACTTTATTGTCTATCTTAATCACTCAAGTACATAACTGTCAAAACATTAGATCACAGAGATAGAAAATCCATCATAAGATCCCATTTAAATTATGAGTAAACATGTTGATTCATAGTAATAGTGATAATAAGTTAAGAATATTCATGTTAAATTTTATGCAGGTATCACGTATACACATAGAGTTCCAGTTTTCAAGCATCAATTGTAGTAGAGTCTAACTATCCAACATGTGCAAACTGAACTTAATTAATCAATTACTTGTTACTTTTATAATTATAATATTAAGTACATAGCTCCCTAATTATAACTAATAATATATATACAATTACCACATTTCTTGTGCTCACCAACTTATTATTAGTATAACCCTTACCTTTGAGCTTTTCAAAATAACTTGAGTAGTCTCCTTCTTCTATGATACCTATTCACTCATCAAAACAATCATCTCTTAACTATCATTTCAATTCTAACATTATTAAAGTGTTAAAGTAAATTATTCAAGAATTGGAACTCAACATTGTAATATTAATTAAGAAAATTGCATGTCATTTTGCTTCCTATATTCCCTTCTTTTGTTACTATCTAGTTAGATAACTTAAACCTTGCTTAGTTGACACTTAAAAAAAAATAATATCATATAGTAAACATGAGTCAAATGTGAAACTAGACCAAAAGTCATAACTACCTATGACATAACTAACTTGAGTAACTAGTACTAGCATCCTATTTTAGAAATTTTGAAAGATCATGACTGTTTTGGAAGTTTAGAAAACAAAGGGACAAAAGATCCTAAATTTTCCAGCTTATGAAAAATGAAGTAGTGTATCTAATGGTCTCAAAGTAATTGAAAGAGACAAATTTTAAAGAACATAACCAAACAGAATAAGTAAATTCTAAACAAGGAAAAGAATGAGAAGAAAGTATAGATTCAGACCTTTTAACTTCCTAACTTCTTGAGAGTGATTGTTGTGTGAAAGAAAGTGAATATTTGGGTCCTATTTATAGAGCTTCACATAAGCTTCTACATGGTAAATTGTTAAGCCACGTTTTTACTTCTACTGTGTGAGGAAAACTTTACCCACGTTATTACTTCTACTGAATGAAGAAAATTATAGACACGTTAGTTAATGAACATCGTAATTCTTATCCAATCAGTAGATATTTATCCCCTAATTTCTTTTAATTTTTCATTTAATTAATTATACATATATATTCAATAACATTATTGATAAAATTAATGACACTATTTACACCTACACAGTAATATTTTTACTTTTTCAAAAATAAATATTTATACCTACACAGTTTTATACCTACACAGTAATATTTATACCTACACAGTAATATTTTTCAAAAGTAATATTTATACCTATACATATATACATATATTTTTACACTATTCAATAATATTTTTGTGATTTCAAAAATATTTATCTTTACTTTTTCGGAGATAAGAATTTATACTGTTGAGTCAATCACTGTCCGAAATCCGGAAGAATTTTAAAACCAAATTTTTATCACAACCTATTAAAATATTTCATGATTGATTTCTATAACTATTTTTCCTAAATTCTCTTTCTAATATAAATTAATTATCAATCTACACAAAGTAAAAATACTATCAAAGCACACTCTAAACAGTTTAAAAATATTAGGGTGTTACAAAGTAGAGGAAGACGAGCACCCTGAAGAGGAAGAAGAACAACCAACACCACCTCCTTCACCACCACGACGAAAACCCCGTAAGAGAAAGCCGCCAACGACACGGGGCCGATAAAACCCACCACGAGGCGCACCAGCTGACGGATATGGCGGTGGTCCTACCGATCTTTCACTGTTGCCGAATTTTGGAAAGCATATTGCAGCCGCTTTGTGGAGAGGAGAAGTAAGTACTAATTAATTAATTAATAGTCTTTTTGTTATGTTTTATTTATGCAATTGTCTAGTAATTCAAATGTATAGTTTCTTATTCAAATTGCATATTGCCGTAATAGAAAATAATAATTGCTTGTTTATTGCAGTATCCGGAACGATATCTGAGGTGCATGAATAATGGGAAAAAGGTGATGGCTTTTAATTTACCTTCAAGTAAGCTAGAGTGGTTTTGGAAAGTGGTTAATGCGAGTGGACTGCGACCCTTGCTGAAGACAAACTACCCCTATGTGGATTGAGGTATATTGACGGCTTTTATAGAAAGATGGCAGCCATAGACCGGTACATTCCATTGACCAGTCGGGGAAATAACCATCACCTTGGATGATGTGTCCAGTTTGCTCCACATTCCAATTAGTGGTAAGATGTTAAACCACGAGGAAACGGTATGCAAAATCGAAGAAGGCGTCGATATGTGCGAGCAGTACTTGAACTTTGATAAAGATGACGCTAAGATAGAGTTTGATAAGATGAAAGGAGCGCATATTGTATTTCCCAAGCTGTTGCAACTATACCTTGATAATCTGAACTTGGGAGAAAAAGCTGATCTTGATGAGGAGGCTACGGAGGAGGATAACTAATTCTACAAGGATTGCACTCTCCGTTGTTTTTTCTTGTACTTGCTTGGTTCGACACTGTTCACCAACAAAAGTACACAATATGTTGATGTTATTTTTCTGACATACTTGCAAGATTTGGATGTCATCAACACTTGGAATTGGGGTGCATCAGGACTCGCCTACTTGTTCAAATATTTGGATAAATCTACTAGGATCAGGAGCGGACATCATGGTGGTTACAACTGTCTATTTCAGGTAATGGTTATTGTTTACATATTGATATTCATATATGATGTTAGAAATTCATACTTGGTATGTTGAAATTTGGATATAATTAATATTCATATTTGGTATGTTTTGTAGACATGGATTATGGTCCATTTTTTGAGATTTGGAGCAAAATATGTGAATGCTAAATACAACCATCGTGATCCAGTTGCGGCGAAGTTTTATTGCATGAAAGGGACACAAGTTCCAGATGAGCATAGGACCATTTTGGATTGTATGGAGATGGATGAAGTAGTCTAGCAACCATATGAGGATCATCGGCATATGCGACCGTTTCAAGACTGTAGTTGGTATTCGGGCTGGATAATGTGTGGAACTGCTATGATTTGTCCACATTTTCCTGAGCGTGTCCTCAGGCAATATGGACATGTCCAGTCTATACCCAGCGCCCCCTATGTATCTGCAAAGGCTGGAATGAACCGATTCACCATTGATCAAGCTTTCCAAAATATGTCGGTTGAAAACTATGTGACAGAGGAAATGCAGGGTCCAAGGGCAAAAAAAGGATTTGAATATGAGCCTGGATACATATTGTGGTTATTTAAAGTGTCGCATCCGAAGATATGGCCTCCAATGGAAGAAAGTCCACCACGGCTTGCCACTCTTGAAGTTCTGATTGAGGAGGATAATGCTAATGAGAAGTTGGATGTTTTTGAAATTTGTAGAAAAGTCCGATCGGAGGTGACGGAAAAGCTGGATGGTGAGTTAACTTTGGAGGAAGCACGGACATCACTTAAAAAGGTTCATGATGATTTGGAGCCTGTCACAAACTATTAGGTGCGACGAAAGAGGAAGAAAGACTCGGGTGAAGGTGAAGGAAAGAAGCGAAAGAAGAAGAAGAAGAGCAGCGAAGATGTCGGACCTAGCCAACATGAGGATTAGATTTTTATGTTTTTTATATATGTAATTCGAACTTGTTAGGTATTTTGTGGCTATGTATTTTGTATGGATTGTTTGTGAACTTTGGACACTATTAACTTGTAGGACTTTGGACTCAATTTTGTATGGCTATGTATCCAAATAGTTGTAGAACACTTGTATGAGTACGCATATATATTTGAGTAGCATAAAAATTGATGTCGAAACTCTTGTATGAGTACGGACACTTATTTGAATGAACATGTATGTCATTGGATTTTTTTATAGGATTGCGTGATTTTTGAAACCATGAGATATTTGAAGAACAATATCAACTGGTTCTGGTGTTTCTAAATTCGTCATGCAGGTGACGAATCTATAATGTTGGACACCTAATTTTGTCACATATGAGACGAAATGATTGTGAAAATTGAATTTTTTTAGGACATAATTAGAAAGCCAAGGGAAATGTATAGAATGAATTTCAAGCCTTCTGTCTTTTTTTTGGTTCGTCTCGTAGGTGACGAAATTGTGTGTATATGTCATAGGATTTCGTCATGTAGGTGACGAACATGTAATGTTGGACACCTAATTTCGTCACCTACCTGACGAATTTATGGTGAAAATTGAATTTTTTAAGAACATGCTTAGAAAGCCATGGGAAATGTATAGAATGAATTGCAAGGGTTCTGTCGTTTTTGTGTTCGTCTCGTAGGTGACGAAATTTGGTGCACAAGACACATGATTTCGTCATGTAGAGGACGAACCCATAATTTGTTGTTGTTATTTCGTCCTGTAGGTGACGAAATCTGGTGTTACAGGCATTTTTAAAACACCAGTTGACAGATTTAGAAAATAGATCTGGAACGACAATTCAAGGAACAACTAAGCAAAATTACAATCATAACAAGCATCATTACAGAAAGATGCACATGTAGTGAAAGACGCAACAACAATTCAGAAACTGAAAACACTACACGAACACAAGTTCTAAAAACAACAATTTAAAATTCCCAAACCAACAACATTGACTCAAACTTGGCCTAAAGAACAAGCCATACAAATTGGAGTTGGGTCAGCTTCAATGGTGTGAAACATGAATTGAACGCAATCATCGGACTCTAAATCTTTCAAATGATATTTCTTCTCAGCATCGTCGAATCCAACGCTCTCACCTCCTAGATCGATGTAAGATTCATAATACGCAACCTTTCAATTTTGATCTCTTTCCCGTACATGAAGGCATACATATATTCAATCCTATTTTTTAACCCTTCAAGAGTTGTTATGTTGTTCTTATGCTGAAGGTGAAACTCTTTTTTACTAGTCATTTTGATAGCAAAATCAAAACTCTTTGCTAAATGATTTGATACATAACGATCTGCAGCACTCATTTTTTCCATAACTAAAAAGTTTAAGCAAACCAAACGAAAGAAGAAGATAAGATTTATGATTCGATTTGAATACGCATATATATATTTATATAACTTTTTGTTCAAATACAACCACACAAAGTGTCAGTGACTTTAATACCACAAACATTTACAGCCATAAAATTAAAGTCGGTCACATTAGGACCACAAAAAGAGTCGGTCCCATTAGGACCACAAAAAGCGTCGGTTGCATACGTGTCCTTTTTCAACCAATAACGATGGGATCATCTTCAATTGTCTTTTTCTTCGGGAGAAGTGCTTTTTCATTTTCCATCAATTCATGAAATTCAATCATCCGGTCCAAAAATGCATCCTCCCAAGTTGCAGCTTCTGGCGCATGATAAAGTTTTCATTCCTTAGAAGTAGGAGGCAGGGGACACCCAGGCTTCAGTTTGACTTCAACAAAATGGTTGGGAATTAAACCAACACACATAATTTTTGAAAATGGATCGGACGGTGGACGACCACGCACCGGGAAAAAAGTCTCAGAAAAACCAATTGTTGGAGAATTCAACTCAACAACCACGCGGCCGTAGACCGTTGCAACGAGATGGCCCATATCAGAAAAGGTGAACTATTTATCCTTCAGTGCAACGCCGCTTTTGGGCATTATCTTTGGAGGATGCAACCCATCAAGTTTGTATTGAAGACGCTCATCGGTCTCATAAAACCTCAAATAGTCACTCCTAAACATGGTTAACTCTCTAATTAGGGCCAAACGAATTAATCCTTGACTATCTTGACCCTTACCAACATGCTGAGCTACAACTCGAAATCCACAGTGACCGTCCGGTGCCACATCAATAATATCCTCGATATATGGATGCATGAAATGTGGCATATACCGAATATCGCGAATTCTTTTGGTGGGTGCTGCAACTAGAGATGACTGACCGATGCAAGCAGTCTTCCTTTTAGGTCTCGATGGTTTTGATTGTGAGCCTTGGGAGTCAGGAAATCGAAGATCAATCTGCTCCCAATGTGATAGTGATCAAGCGGTAGAACTGTCGCTTATAGCTGACCACCTTCTCTTTTTTGCACCTTTTGTATCACATTTTTTAACCGGTGCAGTCACCGATGTTGTTTGTGGATATGCTATCAACCGCAAATCCTCTTTTATTTGCAACTTCATGTCATAATCTGCTAATCTAAACCGTTCCTAAAAAAATATTATAAAGTTAGCATAAAAAAATATGGTTTTAACAAATTCAATAACTCTGTCAAAATAAATATGAAGTTACCTGAATTGCATTCAACTCTTCCAAGCAAGAAACATTGACTGCACCGTCTTCTTCATATTGCAACCTCTTCCAATGAGTGTTCACCTCATCGAGCCTAAAGAGAGTAAGACAAATATGAAGCATATCTACAACGTGCGTCAACGATACAAACATGATCTTAGGGGTGAAATGACCGAACTTCAACATCAACGTGTTCAAAATATTTTTTGGAGCCACCAATTCCTTGTCAACTGGTGCACACACTCCTTTTCTTCCAGTTTTAACCGTCCGACAAGAATATGACCTTCCAAATTTTTTGCCATCTCATGGTTATGTTCACCATTCACAACACTTAGTTTCCATTGCTTATTTGCCAAAAAGTAACCCCGCAACCTGAACGGACACTCACATTTCTTTGTTGCCGTGTCTTCTCTCTTTAATTTCCTTTTGATTCTTTGTACACTCCGCCTCTTTCGCAACCCAAAATGAAAAACGGTTTCCTTTTATCTCCATTGCCCTTATCAGATTTCTCTATCACCATACAAAATCCAGCATTTAAGGCCACATTTTTACACCGTTTAATCAGTTTATCCCTATCTTTAGACATGCGGCATTTAAAAATAGATGGCCGGTGTTAACAGAAATATCGGGTGCAGCATCTGCTTCATCAATGCCGGGTTCAACAGCATTCACTTTGGAAATGTCGGGTGCAATAGGTACGGCTTGTGTAATGACGGGTGCGGCAACCACTTCTTGACCAATTTCGGGATCATCACTTTGTTCATTCAATTGAGCCGGAGGTTCGGCCATGGCAACACCTTCACAAACATAATACAAAAAACAATAAATATACTTAGCACCAAAAGCAACAAATAAAGGAAATGCCAAGCAAAATCAAATATGATGTCTCTGTTGCATGTAACCCAAATTCGTCGTCTACGAAACGAATTCCATAAATTCGTCACATAGATGATGAAATCAACTTCCAAATCAAACTCAAAAAACATCAAAAAATAAACCGATTGAAGCATTCCATACCTGTTATATTACTTCAAATCAGTGTGGGTAGCTTGTTTGAATGCTTCAACGTCGAGATCAAGCCTTCCTAACAGCAAAATCGCCCTAGATCTATTTTTTGGGTTTGTTTGTAAAAGTGGTTATGATAGGACAGGTACCTTTTCTGTCAGCTATATAAGATTATTTCATTACGTTGAAGACGAAAACCAGCACGTTCGTTTCGTAGGTGACGAAACCAAATTTCGTCAACCATGAGGCGAAATAATGTGCTCTTAGCGCAACGAAGCTTGGCTAGGCTGCCCATATGTCAACTATTCATTGTTTCGTCATCTGCGAAATGAAAGTGGTTTCCTTCGTTTTCTCCAGAACGAAATGCCTTATTAGGGGTATTTTCGTCATGACAGGGGGCCTAAGAGCAAAAGCGAGGGGCCTAAATAGCAATTTTCTTATTTGTTGGGAGAAAAATAAATTACACTAATAACCACATACATGGCCGGCCCAGATAGGGGTGCAACAAGGTCTGTTGCATCGGGCCTCCAAAATAGGAAGACCTCAAAAAAAATTATAGGGTAGTAGTATTAGTAAAATAGGGGGTGTAAAACGTAATATTGCTGCGAAATATTAGAAGAATGACTCGTCTAAAGTAATTAGAAGGTATTATTTTGTTGTTATTGATAGAATATGAATCTTTTTTATGTTAATTACAAGGATAATTATATTTTATGTTATTTGCAATTTAAAATCGATGAGTATTTTTAAAAAAAAAAATTGTATTTATTTTTTATTAAGAGGCCACTTTTAAAATTTGCACATGACCTCTAAAAACTCAGGAACGGCCCAGACCACGTATTTATATAGTGATTACAAAGAAAGTGTCGGATATTTTGGTAAAAGACAAGTGGGAGTAGGCTTGCTAACATACTTGTTAGAAATAATATAAAATCATTGATGTGACTCTATCCTAACAGCTTAAGCTTTTGGGATAATCGGTTATTTGACATGGTATCAGAGCCTCTATGACTAAGTGGTCTAGAGTTCGATTCCCGCTCGCCTCACTTTCTAATTAAAAAGTTGAATTTAAGCATATGGTAGGTGGGCCTATGCATTATCCACGCTTCAAGCCCAATGGCTCTTGTGTGAGAGGCGTGTTAGAAATAATATAAAAACATTGATTTGACTCTATCCTAACAGCTTAAGCTTTTGGGGTAATCGGTTATTTGACAATACTCCCATATATTTTTATGTGGGAGTATGTTAGCAATCCCCTATAGTACGCTACCCAAATTAGTTAATAGTCTTACAATATGAAAAATGTCAAAAAACAACAAATACTCATCCCTATACCTATTGTGGAATTTTTTACGGGTTTCCATTAGATATGGGTAGAATTGTCATCCCTATGTGACATGTTTAGTTAACATTTTACATCACAGTCTCTAATTTTGAGAATAACATTTACAATTTCACAATTTTGAGAATGTATTTGACAATGATGGACTATTATATTTATAATTTTGAGAATGTATTTGACAACTTGTAAAAATGGTGACTATTATATTTTTAATTTTGAGGACAAATTTACCTATTCATTAGAATATAGATTTGATTTTAATTTATAAAGTTGTATGGAAAAAGTAGAACAGAAAATAAATAATTGTATGGGGTGTCAACAAGCATGAAGAAAAACACAAACAAACAATGTTGTTCCTAAAGAGAAGAAAAAGGGACCCTTTGAGATGCCATGTACAGTAATATTATTGCCAAGGGAAAAGGAAAAATGGGTTGAAAGAAGTAAATTTAATCATCCATGATATGTTCTTTCTTTCAAACCAAGCAGCAAATATAGATAAATAAAGGTGTTAGTAGGGGGTGTCCCTTTGGAAAGGTAGGGATGTGATTTTGGGTGATTTTGGAAAGGTAGGGCACGGAGTAACAATTTTTGTTGCGAAAGATATGGGCTGTTCGATTTTAAATTGGCGATCAAAATTGTTTTATTATGTGAAATTGTATTTGTAATTTAAAGTGTTCGATCTCAAATAAACGGTTGAATTATACTACAATAAAAAAACTATGTTAAATAATTACAATAAAAAATTCAAATCCAAAAAGACAAGGTGGTGGCAAGCAAAAACGTTGATAAGTTGTTCAAAGCACAATCTCTATAGATATAACCAACAATCTAACAACTAACTAGCAAGTAAATTTGTTTTACAAAAAAATTAGCAAATAAAATCGTCTCACAAATCTATATACTATTGTATAAACAGGTTATTAGACGTATAAAAAGTAAATTAAATTTTATTTTAGTAATGTATAGAGAAATTTACCATTTGTTTAACCGAGTGTGTGATAAACGTAGTATGTCAGAGAGTTTGACAATAACATTTTTTTATTTAATTTGTTTGATTTAAATTCTTTTATCAAGACATAATTGCAAGGGATGATCTAGCCAATTTGAGGGATGTTCAATTGTGCCCTGAACTTAATATTTTGTAGTTCAAATTTTAATATATACTTTTATATATTTTGTAAGTCAAATATTTTATCGTTGTTTCATTGCTGATTAATATCGATTGGTTAGAAAATCTGTGAAACATACAAAATGAAATCTCTTATTTCAACTAAATTTTCTCTAAATACAAATTAGGAATCAAATCTCTGACCACTTATTCAATGAATCCAAGATTCTTACAACTTGAACCATTTCATTGTTATTTGGTTCAATTGATATAAATTTTAAAAGAAATGTCCAAAACATACTCTTACACACTATTTGTAATACACTCTTATATTTGTTAAAATTCAAATAGATTTCAATCATGTAAGTCTACATGAATTTAATTAGGTAATCCATCTCATAAATAAATGTCATTTTTAGATTGCTGAGCAGTACTCTAGTAAAAATAAAAAATATTTCTTAAAAACACTCTTGTTAATCTTTATCTTTATTATATTAAGTGGGGATAAGAAGTTACTCCTTAAACCCTAATTAGATGTTGATTAAGGAGGGAAAATCGTAATTAATACATCACTATCTACTAACAACCCATTCCTAATTTTTTGTTTGGTAAAGCTCATCCGTTTTCCTATGGTTACTCATCAATATTAATGCATTTAAATTTAATGGTTCTTATCTTCCAATGTTCACCACTATGCGTTTTTCAATAACTAATATATGCATCACTCAGCTCTAAGATACTGAAGTTGTATCACATTGTCTGCTTTGGTAAATGGTTATTATGTTTTCAATGCAACACTACTCCAAAAAAAAAAAACTTTGTAGTCCAAGAACCATTAACGAGGTATTATTTCATTGAACCTATCACACATGTAAAACTGGCCAATAATAAGAAACTAATTGTTTATAGAGTATTCATTACTCTAAACTGCCAGCCAATAAAAATTAAGTACCTGAAGACCACTTTCTCCATTTTTCAATTACAAATACCAACTCCACTAATTAATTGTTTATTGCACTCATTCACATTTCACATGATCATTTTATATATTGCAAATACATCCAATCTCCATATTCTCTATATGCCTTCGTCTTCTAATTTTTAGTTGATTTACTATGTTTTTGGTTTTCAATTCTGCAGAGAAAGAGTACAACAATATCATCAAACTTCAAGTATAGAAGTAAGTCAAGAGTATTTCATTTGTCTACCAAATTATTATATTTTCATCTCTTTATATTTGTTGTTTTTCAGTGCTAATTAAAAAGTCCAAGATTCAGTGAAACTAGCCATGTTTGAAACTTTTGAGTCGAATCTTGAAAAGGACTGATATTAGTTGTGACAGTTGAATTTTGTTTGCAGGTTTAGGTCATTTGTTGATTCTGTTATCAAATGATATATTTCAATGATTTGAAAATTTTCTTACTCCAGTACATATCTCAAATATGAGTAAATATCTGATGTTTCATTAATTTATGTCATGTCATTATAGTTCAAGTTTGATCAAATTAAGAAGGATTTGATGCATTGTTTTTTTAGCCTGGTTGATTAATTTTGTAATGTTACCATATTACATATGAATGAATGAATGTATTTTGATGTTCGTTTTAAAGTTTTCATCTGATATGATCTTCGTCATTAAAAATAATTGACAAGTTCCACGCATCTTGCTATTAACTCTCTAACATTCTACATATGTTAGTCTATTTGGATATTCAATTCTATTGAGGTATCAATGCAAGAAAAAAATTAGTTCCAAGACAAATGCAGAATACAAGTTTGGGTGCATATATTACTAAGAAGAAGAAGAAACCGTGCATTCAATTTTTGACTCTATGTTTGAAAATATTATCATGTAATGGTTTAAATTTGAATTTCGAGTTAGACAAAAGTTATGTATTTTAGTACTTAAAGAAAATTATGATAAATTAAAGCATTTTTCTAAGGAGATATATGTATTCCTTTAATGAATTTTGGAAAATAAAAAGAAACATGAATTTTGAAAAATAAAAAGAAACATGAATTTTGGAGTACACAAGTAAGGCTCCGTTTGGCCCGGCTTATTTTCCTCTTTTTTTCTTCTCCTTAAAAATAGTAAAGAAGGAAAAAATTGTGTTTGACGTCATTTTTCTTTATTTTTTACTTCTTTACTTTATTTCTTTAATACTTTTAAGGAGAAATAGTGTCAAATATAATTTTATACTTCTCTATTTCGTTTAAGCTAAAATAAAAAGTAAAAAATAAGCCGGGCCAAACGGGGCCTAAGTATGTCTGCCTCATTATTCACGTATGCAGTTCCAAGAAGAAACCATAATAAATCAAAATCCATTGAAATAGTTGTAATTATACGCATAGATTATTGAGCAAGTGCAAGGCTGCTTAATTTATGAGAGCCTCTCCATTGAGCCTTGCAAAATTTATGAGAGGAAAAGAAGCTTTTACAATATACTTCATCTGTCCTAAAATATAAGCAAAAAGTGGTTAACAAAAAAGTGAATGTATTTGGTTAAAGACTTGAACCAACTATATTCACATAAAAACTATTCAAAAAATGATTTTTGCGGTGCATCATAAATTTGTTAACTACTACATTTTTCTTTTTGCTAATATATTATAACGGATGGAGTAAAATACTAATATATGCGAAAATTTGGTTGGACTGCTCGGAAATAGGAGATGTTTTGCTTCCTATTTATTATTGCATATCCTCAAAAAATCAAATATCAAACCCACCTAATTGCTTATGCTTTATTAAGGGCAGGGGTAATGATGAATCATTGTAAATTGCACAAATTAACATCTCCACATAAATAGAAAAATTGGTTGTAGAGCCCATAGATTAGGGGAGCATTAAAATCAGATAAGCATGTTATGCAGTCATCTAAAAAATTCACACTATTAAGAACTATTTGTTCTAATAAATTCACAATTAATTGATATCACGTTATTGACCCGTGCGAATGCACGGGTAAGTATATATGTATTCCTTTAATGAATTTTGGAAAATAAAAAGAAACATGAATTTTGGAAAATAAAAAGAAACATGAATTTTGGAGTACACAAGTAAGTATGTCTGCCTCATTATTCACGTATGCAGTTCCAAGAAGAAACCATAATAAATCAAAATCCATTGGAATAGTTGTAATTATACGCATAGATTATTGAGCAAGTGCAAGGCTGCTTAATTTATGAGAGCCTCTCCATTGAGCCTTGCAAAATTTATGAGAGGAAAAGAAGCTTTTACAATATACTTCATCTGTCCTAAAATATAAGCAAAAAGTGGTTAACAAAAAAGTGAATGTATCTGGTTAAAGACTTGAACCAACTATATTCACATAAAAACTATTCAAAAAATGATTTTTGCTGTGCATCATAAATTTGTTAACTACTACATTTTTCTTTTTGCTAATATATTATAACGGATGGAGTAAAATACTAATATATGCGAAAATTTGGTTGGACTGCTTGGAAATAGGAGATGTTTTGCTTCCTATTTATTATTGCATATCCTCAAAAAATCAAATATCAAACCCACCTAATTGCTTATGCTTTATTAAGGGCAGGGGTAATGATGAATCATTGTAAATTGCACAAATTAACATCTCCACATAAATAGAAAAATTGGTTGTAGAGCCCATAGATTAGGGGAGCATTAAAATCAGATAAGCATGTTATGCAGTCATCTAAAAAATTCACACTATTAAGAACTATTTGTTCTAATAAATTCACAATTAATTGATATCACGTTATTGACCCGTGCGAATGCACGGGTAAGGTGTCTAGTTATAGTTATTGTTATTTGAGATGAAGTTCAATAAGTAATTAAAAGTGTATTAGTGGTAACCAAGTTGTTTGGGCTCAAATGGCAAGGAGCTCCTTCCAAAGACGTGTACGCACGAGCCAGATTGGTCGTCCACCTTTGGTGGACCGGAAACCGGGCTGAAAGCAAAAAAAAAAGGTGTATTAGTGGTGAAAATAATAATAAATGTTACATTAATATTCTTAAATGACAATTATTTTGAAATAGATACAAAATGTTTTTTTTATAATTAAAATATAATGATATTCATATATTCAAATTGGAATAGTACATCAATCATTACATATTCAAATTCACTAAAAATTAAAAAGGATGAGTATGCGAACAAGTTCATAGCATCCGAGTTAAAAGCATAAAACGGCCTAATATAGCCTATAATTGATATGACAAAATTTAAATATTAGGAATAATTATGCATCCGAATTTGCAACATTAATGATGGTATAGTCATTTAATCTACATTGAAATATGGATCAAAGCATATCCATAAATCTGAACAAAACAAACACCATACTAATACGAAAAATCAAAATAAACAACATATTAATCAAACTTTATTTATTTTACGATTGAATTTTGAATTATCACATCATTTTTTATCATAAAATTAACAAAAAAAAAACCGAAGATTAATTGATTAGGGTGGTACACAATTTTGGGGTACAAAAGGTGGTACACCCAATCAATATTAGACATATAGCAGCACAGTACAATACAAAGAACAGCTACAGCAGTGATGAAAATCACACAGAAACTTTAACCCTTTTAACTCACTCACTCTGACCAAACCAAAACCAAACAAACAAACACCACACTCCAATGAATTCTTCATCCCAACAATACCCTTCTCTTTCTTCTCTCTTCTCTTTATCATTACCCTAACCTAATAATTCTACTTCAACTTTAGCATGGAACTATCAAAATTCAATGCCAATAACTTCATTTATTCACAATAATCACAAGAGTCTGGATCCTCTAAGTAACAACCATCACTATTACTACAACCATCACCAAAACGACGTCGTTTTAAACAAAAAACATCATGTAGAATTAACACCGTTATTACAACAAGGAAATAAGAAACGGTGTCGTTCAACAACAAGTTCAGTTGATTATGAAGGAAAAATGAACGGTGGAGAGATAGTGGAAGTTGACGGTGGTCACATTATAAGGTCAAGAGGTAGAAAAGATCGTCATAGTAAAGTTTGCACGGCGAAAGGGCCGAGAGATAGACGTGTCCGTCTCTCGGCCCATACCGCCATTGAATTTTATGATGTTCAAGATCGATTGGGCTTTGATAGGCCCAGTAAAGCCCTTGATTGGCTCATTAATAAAGCCAAGCCCGCCATCGATCAACTCGATCAACTTCCTCCATGGAAACCAACTCTTGTAACTAAACAACAACAACAACAACAACAAAACGACAACGTTTCGGAGAAACTGATTGGTAACGGTGACGGTAACGGAAACGAAAACGAGCTTCGTTTTCTTCAGAATTTGAACAGCAATAGCAACGGATTTGTTCCGTTTGAAAGTGAAATTGGTGAAACGACGTCGTCTTCGCCGATTCAGTTTCCTGATTTGCTTTCGAGAACGAATAGTAATGATTTGAGACTTTCGTTGCAACAGAATCAGCACGTGCAACCGCACGTGCTTTTCGCCGGAAATTTTGATGGAATGGTAGCGTGGAATTCCGGTGGCGGTGGTGCTGCTATTGATACTGGTAGTAGCGCTGCAGGTGGTGGTGGTGGTAATAATGACGATGCTTCAGGTGGAGGTTTTGTGTTTCATACTCCTTCACCGTCGCCGGTGGTTTTTCCGGCGGTGATGTATGGTCAGAATCAGTATCTTTCTCAGAGGGGACCCCTTCAGTCCAGTTACAATCCTTCATTTCGTGCTTGGATCGATGCGCCGACGTTTGTTGCTGCTGATTATCAACGTCAGGCAGTTGCTTTGGGTGCCGGATTTGCTTCTGGTGGCTTTTCTGGTTTCCGTGTGCCGGCACGAATTGGAGGTGATGATGATGAGGTGCATGGCGGTTTATCTGACAGGCCGTCGTCTGCTTCCTCATATTCTCGCCGTTGAACTAACCAACTTATGTCAATTTACTTAATCCTTCATGAGCTTGCCTTGGAAATCAAGTTGGTATGTGATTTTTTACGCTTGTTTCAAATATGATTGATTGAGAACTTGCTGTATTTCTCGCTGGATCGAGTTGCGGAGTTGGATTTGGAATGGTTCGGTTCAATGGTTTATGCTTAGGGAATGAAGAAAATCTGGAGTTGAATTTTCAGGTTTTCCATTCCTCAAATTTATGTTAATTTTCATGTTAGAGTATTGTGTATGTATGTTTGGTTATCTTTGTTGTATTGCTATGTTTGTTTCTATATTTGGTTATCTTTGTTGTATTGCTATGTTTAATGTTGTTTACTTTGTTACAATATATAATGGCTATGTATCTTTTGTAATTTGTTATCAAGTTTTAGTTTTGGTATGAAAACATGCATCACATTTCAAAGCTAGTTTGCTTGATTTATCTTATATACTTTCCATGTTAGTGAAGAGCTAGATGAATAGTGAGTTTTCTCTCTGTTACAAAACAAGGAAAATTCCCAAATGAGCCAATATATGAGCTTGTAGTGTATGCTCAAGGTTTAGTTTTGTTGTTATGTCATGTTTCAAATGAGGATAAGAGATAAAAGATTGTTCTTTTTTTGTGAGAAATGATTGTTTTCTTACTTTTCCTATTGTGACCTTTCATCATCCTTCTGTTGATTCTTCATAAGGGAATTGAAAGATCAATCTACTTCTATAGTTTTATTAAATCTATGATCTATCTCTTTCATGCTTGAGTTTTGGGGAGCATTTAGCTGAGTAGTCGTTGTCTATGAACAGTGGAAACTGTTTTACTAAAGAAACTAGTTGCGTGAGAGTTGATTCTGAGCTTGCTATTAGGTAACATTTCCTAAATTTGGTGTGGTTTTCTGCTTTTTCTTTCAAATGTCATATATGTAGTTCCTCTTTAGCATGTGATGGTTCATGATGAGTGTGACTGATTCAGACTGAAGGGTTTAATTAGGGGTCATTCATAGTTATAGGTCATGGTAAAAAAGGAAGGCAAGGGATCCAAGTTATCTTGATCGATGAATACTTACTCAGCTGATTTGGGGACCTAGATTCTCTGCTATAACAAATTCACAGTTATTGCAGTTAGGCAATTATAACCGTTAGATGAAGATCAGACAACTCGTGTTTCAAAGACTGTTGATTCAAACATGAGTTTGGAAAATTAGTGTTCTGATCCTTATCCACCGGTTCTGATTTCATCCTTAATTGCAGTGACCATGTGAATTTGCAGTAATCAGAATATGAATCCAGCTTAGTCCAAATGAAAGCTTTAACTTCCGGTTTTGGGAAGTGGTTTCTATTATTGTGTTTTAAACGATCTTCCCTCTGAAACAAAATATTAGGTGCATGTTTGCATTAGCGGTGAGTTTAGCAGAATCATTGTGTGCCACCGTGGTTATGGCAAAAGTTGTACTTTAGAACTTCAACAAAATCACAGTTCCATTGTGATTTCGTCGAACTCAATGTGATTCCAAACATGCACTAGGTATATTTTTTTATTCAAGTTCTCAACCTTTCAGAAATCAAATGAGGTTGAGTAGGGGGCATTTGCAGATCACAGTCCATTCTGAATATCTAATGAATTGGGTAGATTGGTAGGTAGAACAAGTTTGGAAAGTGCAAGACATCTGCAGGGGATGAGCAGAACGATGCTCAATTATGGAAAAAATTTACACACATAAGTGCTACCAATGTGTTCTTGCACATATGGATATGGTCCCCTACTCCCCTGAAACCTCCCTCAGTACCTAAAATTACAGTTTGGCCAGCTGGAAATGCTCTTGCATAAAGGGAAAATGAAAATACTGGCTTATACTGAAATTGTAGTAATTAATTTTTGTGGTGTTTGTTGGTGCTTTCTAGTCTGTTTTTAAATAATGTTACTTCAAAAGGTTTAATTGGTCATCATACAGCACACAATTCTGGGTTTCCATATGTCCAGAATAAGGCTATAATTAATGACTATGTTTCCATAAAGAAGCCAACCATGCCCTGTCTCTATCTGTCTGAAACTATGCAATAAGTAGAGGATAGTTTGAAAAGAAGCTAAATTATCTAAAACTTAGGTAAAGATTTTGTGGTGGGAAGCGAAGTAATTATGTTTTGATTGTTTCTATGTGTCTTAAGGGTTGTAGGTAAATAAAATGGACCAGCTCTACATTTTATTTTGTTTTATTTTTTATTTGCTTCTTGGCTGTTATAATGAAATTATTTGATCTTTGAAGTTTAATACATTAGTATAAAAATGCGGCTTTGTCTAATGTGTACAAGATAGTTTTTAACAATACACAAGTTTATTGATCCAAACAAACTTGTGCACACCATAGAACTAGCCAGAAAAACATGTGGTGAATATATGAATCACTGCTACTGAAATGAAGGGAATAATAGATCATTCTCAAGTTTCAATCAATACTAAGGAATTCATGATCAAACAAAAGTAGATAACAAGTGAAACTCTTCTAGTGATACACACTACACACCAAATAGTAGATTCTCACAAGCCAAATATGGAAAATAAACCCCAAAAAATATGAAGAAACCAAGATCCATCAAACATTCTGCCTCAGCATTTTTTGGCAGCCTTTAAGTTTTGTTTTTCTTTCCTTTCTCAGTCTCCTTCCCATTTGACAGGGCAGCTTTAGCCAATGGTGATTTGGTTTCATTATGGTTCACCTTATCTAACTGGGCAGCTTTAGCCAATGGTGATTTGGTTTCATTATGGTTCGTCTTATCTAATTTGGTGTTTTTCTGTTGGCCGTTGAGTTTCTTTGTTTTGGGGGACTCAGCTTGAACCCGAACTTCCCAAGGACGCGCTGCAACCCAACGCTCCATCCAGCTCCAACCCCAGCTTTCTTTACCAAGGCTATAAGAAGCCTGGCCAAAATACTGGTTACAGTTTGGCCTCCACTGCAATATAACCATAACATAAATAAGTCATCAAATTTTTATGTTTTGAGAGGATAAAGTTAGTAGAACAAGTTATGCACCTGATGAGAGAAAGCATATGCCATGGTTCGCTCTCGTTTAATTGCTGCTTCTTCTCGCTGATGTATCCTTGAAAGTATCTCTTCCATTGTTTCAGAACCACTGCACCATTCCGTCTGAGATACATTTACAAAATGTCATACTTTGTTAATTGTTACGATCGAAAGGATAGCCAAAATAGCCTCACATTGCAAAAAATAAGAGTGATCACTATAATGGCAATAAACTTCCGAAAATTGAACTATCAACTACCTCGAGCTCGTTAATCTTAGCCTCAACTTTTAACTGGCTTTCCAACCTCCTTTGCTTAATCCTGGCTGCTGTTATCATGCAGATTCTGCGAGCTCTAATTTCATCTTGTATTCTGCTCCATGAATGTATGTAGTTAAGTGTAGTTGCTGTTTGGTCTGTGGCCATATGGTCTTGAATTAAAGCGTCAAATTTCTCTGCTCTGCTTAGATTTTGAAATGTTCTTCTTGCCTATTCAGGTATGGGGGCAAGAAATAAGTCTCCTCATGTCATTCATGCATTTTGAAAATTGCTAAATTTTGGGACTTAAAAAGCATCAAATCAACATTTCTAACTAAATAGCTAGGCATGCATAAAATTACTGCCATATTTTTGGGATTTAATACTAAGTTAATCCTTTTGTCAAAAAAAAAAAAAAAACACTAAAAGTTAATCCTTAAAAACAGAATATGTGGTCCAGCAGCTAAGTATAAAAAACAGAGGGGAAAAACAGAAGTTGAAAATGAGGGAAATAATTGCTTTCCAACTGTTATAAAAAAAAGGGTGATAAGTGCATAACAGATGATATCATCATATCCCTAGGACTTAACTCTCCTTCCAGGATCAGAGCTGTGTGTGATCTTCATTGCTTTAAGTTTAATTCTTTCCAGTAGTATTAAAAATATTTGAAGACATGAGTGGTCCATGTTCTAAAGTCATTATTAAAATAAATGATACCTTGGAAATACAAAATTTTGATTTTTTTACTCAGTTAGTTTGTCCCAAAAAAAAAAAACAAAACTACTTGCAGTTGCAGCATGAATGAAATACAACAATACACGCACAACAACTACTATGAAAATTGTAACAATAATAATGGAATAAAAAGAGTGAAGCATCAAACAAATATTGTACCATAAATGAACGAAATGCATTTTGAATCCTAGTAGCAGCAATGTTGTCAATCAACTTGGAGGGAACTGTTCTCTCCATCATCAAACCTTCATTGGGAGTGCTACTTGATTCTTCATTAGGGTTTTGCTTCCCATTGGAGGGTTCATTGGATATTTCATTAGTAGATTGTTCCTATTTAAAGAGTGCTAACTGTTAAGATAACAAGAAACAGCTTTGGATATGCCAAAGTATTTTAAAAATGTATTACTCATATTGAGATTGATATTAAATTAGAGAAATACTAGTAACACATTTTCTAAAAACTCGATTTTTAGTACATTTTCTCTTATTGGTTGAAATTGACGAGTAAACTCAACTAGGCACATATGTTTTTTTTGTGATATCTATTTACAAAATAGTAGGATGTAGATATAGTTGAATTTCAACCAATAAAAGTGTGTTGAAAAAACCGTGTTAGAAAGTGTGTTGCTACCACTATATAATTTATCTTTTTGAGATTTTATCTGAACTCTTTTAAGTCTTAACATCCACTTAAACAGATATTTATCTAGAAAAACAAATGAAATTACAGAAGTCAAGAGAACAGAAAAGTGAATTTCTCAAACTCAGCTCATTATTCAACTAATCATGATTTATTTTTTTGGCTGCTACTAATCATTGTTTTGAAGCAGAGAAATCCCCACTAAACACACATGGTTGCAAACTTAAGGACAAGGACTGAAAATTAAGAGAAAAGAAAAAACCTTTTCTTGATTGGATTTATCTTCCTTAGGTTTCTTCCTTCTGAATATTATCTTAAAACACCATTTCTTTGGACCCATTTTTGTTGAGGCACAGCTAAAAACAATCCTGCATATAGAAATATTCAAACAATTTGTAGTAATTCTCATGCATAAACATACTCAACTTAATTTCAAGTAAACATTAAAATTGAAAGACCATTTTTTTTGTTACAAACTCAACTTGATTTCAACTTATAGTTTGTTGATTATTTAAAATAAATGGCAATGCTAGTTAGTTTCAGAAATTTTCAAAGGTAAAATAAATAAGACTATTATATCATCATAAGCATCTTCAAGGCTAAAACTATTTGAAATCAATCCTAAACCAAGTTAAGGCACTACAACAAACATTAATCCTATGATTCTTTTCTTTTTTGTTGATAAAATTTAATCCTATGATTCTCTTACAATATGATGTCAAAAAAGAAACTTATCCACACCCAACTTAACTATACATACACACATATCATAATATATTTAGACTGAAAAAAGAAGAAGTAACGAAACAAGATAATCACAATTGGTAAATGGTGTGAGGAAATTGCATAAAAATCCAAGGTGCTGCAATACCAAGAACTTGAAAAGAAGATGCAAATGAAATGGTAATTAGGAGAACATACAAGAGATTTGCAATTGAAGATGATGATTTATTAATAATGGTAAGACGTGGTACATTGTAACACAACACATAAAAAGCAAGAGCTAGAGAGAGTTCCATAATAGTGAGGAACAGTGACAACTTAACCATAGTGAAGTAGATGTTTGATCTCTATTAGGTTTAGGAGTCCAGATAAAGGTGAGGGAAGGTAGTAGTAGTGTTCATATCATGTCTAATTGTGTTTCTGAAAATGATTTTTACTTTGATTTCATCATTGAAACAAAAACTAAATGAAACACATACCATTTAAAAACAAATTAATTAGCTCCAACTTTTTTAAAAATAATTAAGCTCCAACTTAAGATAAATTAATAAGATGAAAAGTTAAGCTGTTGGGATGAAATATTAAAATTGGCATATATTACTAGCTAATTGAATTTAGGACCTGTCCAACAAGTTTTGAGACTTTTATTAAAAAAAATGTTTTGAGACCTAAAATAAATTTTTCATGAGTATCACACAGTTGGTAGAGATATCGTATTATATATGCACGGATCGGAGTTTAAATTCATAATTCTCCACTTATTCATCTCAAGGGGTGAATTTCTAGCCAATAGATTATTTGACAAAAAAATAAAATAAATTTTATAGTGAGATCTTTAAAAAAAAGTTAGAAAAGTACAATAAAATAGATCAAGTTTTGTGAGTCCAAGGTTTAACTAGTGTCTAGTGCAAAACATTCCTACACAAATATAATAACTATGAAGCGAGAGGTGTAAGCGGATTAGAAAAAATCGGGTTTTGATAAGAAACTAAACCAAACCGAAGAAAATCGAACGAGTTTGGTTCGGTTTTCAGCTCTTCCAGCTCTGATGATTCCACCTCTACTGCGCCTCAATGATCATTCCATTTATCTCCCATTCCTTTTTGTTGTTGACAAAAGGGGGAGAAGATTAGGAAGAAATTGCTTTTGGGGAGATTTAAAGATTAATTTGAAGATTTTAATTGTCTTGTCTGTTTGTTTTGTTTTAAAATTCAGAATAGATTAGATATGATGAGAAGTTCTTTTTGCTATATTAGAAAACTTCTCTTTTTATGTTGTTTAAATTTTGAATTATGTACTTTGAATTTTAATCCTGTGTTTTGAATCACGTTTGATCATTAATCTTGTATGAATGATGTTTATCCTCATGTATGAGCTTTGATTAATGAATGTTATGTTTGATTCAAAATTTTGTGATTTCATTTACTCAATTAAGCATGTGCATATTTTAAAGATTGATTAAAGAATGCATAAATTGAAGGGGAGCTCTTTGATTAAATCACATAGTATTATTACTAATTTTGGTTTAATCAGAATCACAATTTAAAACCTAATCAAGGTTTTGTCATCATCAAAAAGTGGAAGATTGTTGAGACAAAATTCATTTTGATGTTTTAAAGATAACAAAGACCTTAATTAAATTTTAATTAGATTCCAATCATTTTGTTATCTAACAAGTGCTTTTGAGTGATTTAATCTAAGACGGATTAATGGATTAATTTCAATAAGTTTCACTCACAAGAAACAAACAAAACATCATTTGAAGATTATGTCCAGTAGAACGTTCTTAGAATATGACTGAACAAGTTTACCAAGTACATGCTTAAAGAATAATCACTTTTCATAAGTCAACTTGGTAGAAACAAGAGGGAACTTTTTCATGGAAGTAAATGTAAGATCATAACAGTGCATAAGTCATTTAAGGCATGGAATCATTTTTGAACAAAGCCTCACGTTCAAAGAAGCACTTTTAAGGAATCAATAAGTTCAAATGTTCATGACAAGACTTCATGTTATTGAAGTATTCATTCAAGAGTTAATCTAGACCAATGAAAACACTACAACAACTGAAGAAAATCTGCAGACCCACAAGTCAAAGAGGAAGGACAAAAGGACAAGTGAGTTGCTACATTCTACAATAAAGTCTTACAAGGACTAAGACATTTTGTACTTGCAAGGACAAATGAATAGTTTTGAATAGTTGTTTTATCTCCATAAACTAAAGCTGCAAGACAACGGGAGTGGTTATGGTGCATAAGCTTTTTCCTTATGCACCATGCATAAATAATGAAAATTGCTTAGCACGCCCTCCAAATTTCTAGCACACCCCCAGATTTTTAGCGTACCCCTCAGATTTCTAGCGCATCCCCCAAATTTTTAGCCCCCCCCCCCCCCCCTAATTTTCAATTAAATGATTACTTTTGTTCCTTTGAAGTACATATTGTAAGAACTCATTTTCAATTAATTGTGTTGGATGATTATATAGTCATATTTTAATTTTAAATTACATACTAAAACATGTATTATAATTATGGTTTAATTTATCACAATTACCATAAAAACTATTAAGTACATCTAATGGTTTTGGAGTACAACTCTCTGAAACTATTCCACAGCAAAATGGTTTTGGCATACTTAAGTACATCTAATGGTTTTTGAGTACATATCTTGAAACTATTCCACAACAAAATGATTTTAGAGTACAAATCTCTGAAACCATTCGACAACAAAATGGTTTTTGAATGATTAAGTACATCTAATGGTGTTGGAGTACGTATCTGTGAAACCATTCCACAGCAAAATGGTTTTGAGTACAAATTTCTGAAACCATTCCACAACAAAATGGTTTTGGCATGATTTTAGTTTAAAACTAATTATTAAACCATTTAACTATACGTAATACTCTGAAAATTATCCTTAATCAATAAACTAAAATTCAATTAATCAAAATTACAAAAAAATAAAAAAAATCTGGGGGTGCGCTAGAAATCTAGGGGGTGCACTAAGCAATCTGCGGGGCACGCTACAAATATGGGGGGCGCACTAAGCAATCTAGGATATTTATGCACGGTGCATAAGCAAGACTTATGAACCATAACTTTGCCCGATGACGGGATAACGTATGACTTGAAACTGTCATGTGTTAGTACTGACATGACATGTCAGTGCGATAGGTTACCATCATTAAATATGACATTGACACATGGCACCATCATACGAAAATACTAAAAGAATAAAAGATTGAATATAACAAATTCAGTTGTATTGTTTTGATTTTAAAATTGTTTTTGAGAATGAACAAAATCGGAAACAATATATTGGACAAAAAATTAAATTTTTGTTCCTTACAAAATCACAAGACAACTTTTTGTTCCAAGTACAAATTGATTGCAATACCAATATAGTAAAAACATCATACAAAACAAAAAATTGTTCAATATTTTAAAAGTTTGTAATGTGTTATGTTTTGTGTTATTCTTTTTAGTACTTACTTTTAAAAAATCAAATAAAATCAATTTGTATTTTTGTTTGTCGTGTCAGTTTTTTGAACGGATTATTGACTAAAAATAAAGATATTCAATGTAAGTATACATAAGCAAACAAAATATACTTAAAAATTGAATCTCGGGTGAGAGAAGTACTCCGTGAAAGCAATCAATAGAAACCAAAAAATAAAAATACCTACTAGTAAGGCATAATAATCTGTCCTTGAAAAATTGTAAATGATTTACCCAATAACCAATAAAAAATAACCACATAAATAAATTTGCAAGCATTATTTATAAACTATTTTATTACTTTTTGCTCAATTACAAATTTATTTATGTAACTAATTTTCATTAATTTATGAACAAATTATCATCAATTCTTCAAGGAGTAATCTATTAGTATATATAAAAATAATGCAAATTTTTGGGATGACTTTTTCATTATACCTATTTTACCCTTAAAAAAACTACCAAAAAAAAAAACTAAATATTTGTATATGTTGGAAAATAACTTCCACATAAAAATAGATTTTCAGTTTTTTTATAGTAAAAAAAATACATTTTTTTTTTCTTCTTAATAACTAGTCACAACAAAAAAGGATGTTAAATAGTTATCTATTAACTAAGTCCAATAAAAAAGGAGATTATGTAGTTATTTATATTTGCACAATAGAGAAATTCGATCACAGCAAATAAAAAAAAATATGATCACACAAATATAAAAAATATACCATATACTTAAACCTAATTAGTTTACACTCTTGGATGCATAGTCACACATACTACATCACGTATCTAATTCTAATTTGGTGCAATATATGGTAGGTGCAAAAGTCCAACAAAACATAGCTCATAAATGTGATAATTGTGGTAACAAATCTTATAAAGAGACCTTGATAAAAAGGCATATATATCATGTATCTAACAAAATCTTAAGCTTCTTATACAACAGACAAAATTTTGGTGTTACATTTTACTCATACAAATGGTCCCAAATTCTCAATCTCCACTTTCCTCATATTTGGGCTTCAAGGACGGTGGAGTGTGTCTCTTTGTTCATGACAAAATCTCTTATGCAATCTTGCATCAAATTTTAAGTAACATGAATTTTATTTTTATTAGCTTATTTCAATCTTTTGACCTTCTTTTCTGAAAATGATGTGTAGTTTGTTATGCCAGAATATGAACAAAAGTGAGGTACCCAAAAGAAAGGTTGAGATAACTTTTCTCATCCGCATGACATAGAGATACAAATAGATTTTAATTAAAGCTACCAATATGGTGTATATACATACATATTTATAATTACTTCTCACCTTGTTTTCAGCACAACTTTCGTTTTCTTTCTTTCATATGCGTGATATCTAAAGTTTTCTAAAATTAAGAAATTGAGACAAGTAATTCATTGCCCTTATCCAAAGTACATAGTGAAGGACACCTATTAATTTGAATGATACAAGTAAGCAATTCTAGGGATATCAACGGGAATGGAGTATTTTACCACATAATTTCGCACTATTCAAGGAGATCCTCATTCTCATTCTCCATTTCAGAGAGTATTTTTTCTTAATCTAATCTCTGCGGATTCCCACAGTTTTCGCGGGGATCCATCAACATTAAATTTTTATTTTTATCAAACTTCTATAAATTTCAATCAAATTAATTGTGAAAAAGTTAATCATAAACCAATAAAAAATTAAGACATTATTGTTGGCCTTGCGAGTTGTGATAATAATAAAGATCACATAAAAATAAATTTATGTATACGTTGTGTGAAAATATAAATAACAGGGATGTCAACAAGGCAGAGAATGTGCAGAGGTCGGAGGATGCTTCCCCAGCCCCCATCCCTGTTCCCCACCACCAGGGAATTATTTCCCCATTCTCATCCCAACAGTATCCATGGGGATCCACAAATATCAAAAATTAACAAAATTTCTATATTTTTTATCAAAAGCATGACACTAATAACTAATTATTTCTTCCTTTTTCTAAAAAAAATAAATATATTTTCCATCTTTCATTTTTTATAAACAAAAACATATTTTGCATCAATAACAAAGAAAATAAGAGGAATAGATGGTGTGTACATTATGTATATATTTTGTGCAATTGTGCACTTTTTTGAGGTTATTTGGATAGTGAAACAAGAAAATAAGATGATCACCGTGATGATGACTTTTAGTTTTCTAACATGTTAATTTTTTTTTTATAAAAATAATTAAAAAAAAAAATGTATTGATCACTGTAATGATGACTTTTAGTTTTCTAACATATTCAATCAATGACTTTTGCATCATTAATGTTGCAGATTCGGCTACAGGGCATTCCCGAGCACTTCAATTTTGTCATATTTGTAGACTTTGTCACATTTATATCCATTTTGTCGATGTATGCTATTAACGTGGATGTTGTGAGTTTGTTCATAAATTCATCATTTTCAATTTTTAGCGATTTTGAATTTGTATTAATTCGATGCATTCTATCAATTTGAATGAATGAATGTCATATTTAGTAAAAATAAAATAAAATAATAAATAAAGCACTTTTTGTACCTGCATAAACAAAACGAGTGGGTCTTACATGATGTATTAGCAAGACATATTTTAATGAGAAATAATAGTGAGTATCCTAGAGAGAATGGTTATAAAGTAGAACTCAAACTCAATAAACAGTTAAACACTAAAAATATTTATCTCCAATAACAATAAGTACTTATTCTTTAGAGTGAAATCTCCTCATTGAGGATGGTCTACTGATCTAATGATAAAAAAGTACTAGTATGTTATACATGATACAAGATTTATGGGTATGCTAAAAAAATGTAATTTTTCATTGAAAATAACACTCTTTATATTTTATAAATATTGACTACACAAGTTTTAATGTGGTTTTACTATATGAAACATCCTTAACTAGTTCTTCGATGACACTATTTAGTATTTTCCAATATTTATTTATCGGTTGACTTGAAATTTAAAAAGATTGGAGTATATATGAATAACTTAATTAGTGGTCGAAGTGAATGAGTCGGAGTACGAAAGAGATAAGGAAGTAAGGGTTAAATTCTCACTCTAATCATAATTATTAATAGACCAAGTTTATTGTGGATAAGTGAGACAAATCTTTTATCATGCACAAACTTATTTTCACCATTAATGTGATGTGACATATTAATATAATGGTAAGACTTATTGATCTGATAGTGAAAACAAATTTGTGCATTGTAAAATATTTATCTCATTTATGCATATTAAACAAAGTTTGATTAACTAATAATGAATTGGTTCAAGTGTATATTGATCTCCTTAAATAGGTGGTACGGTGGAAACTTCTTCCTAATATTATACTAATAAATCAATAAACAAAGACTTATTAACAATTTAATTGGATCCTTTTGTCAAAAAAAAAAAACTAATTGGATCCTCTTCTTCCCTTTTCTCTACATCTTTCTCCTTTCTCTTTATCTCTCTCTCTTAATTTCATTATCTCTCTTACTTTGTTTATTATTTTATAATGTGGAGAGATATTGAATTTAAGAGAGAGATAGAAAGGTAGGAGAGAGATATAGAGAAATTAGGAAGGAGCGGATCCAAATCCATTAACAGTGGTATTTTTTTAAAAAAAAATAGTTAAATTGGATAACAGTTCAGATTTATGACGGGCTTTATGTCGTGATCATACTTGAAGTACAAGTCATGTACTTGCTTTGATTAAAAAAAAAGGCATTGTACTTGCTATAATTTGACAAACTTTGTATGGAGAATTTGAGTTCATTGCTTACCTTAATGCCTTTTCATTTTAATATGAACATTGATTATTTTCATTTATATAAATAAATATATATATTTAATTTAAAATTAATGTCTGCCCATTTTGATTGGTCCAGTAGATAAGAAGTTGATTCATATATCGGCACCTCAGAAGAGCATGAGTTTAACTTTCACTGTCAGCAATAGGATCTCGTTGGAGGAAATTTGTATATAGATTTGTAAGCATTCTTTGATTCTTGAGGTTTGCTCTAACAATATAGTAAGTTCTTGGAACCCAACTCATTTAAAATATATAAAAATAATTTAAAGCATATAAAATTCGTCAATTTAGTAAATGTTATTAATATGTTAAAGATTAATATGACAAATTTATATATTTTTAGAGAATAAATTTTTTAAGTAGAATGATAGTATATAGACACCCCATTAGAGAGAGAAAGGAAGTGATTTTTGGAGGAGGAAAGCTTTACTAGGCTCTCTATTTATCTGTGGGGTCTACACTTATATAAAGGTACGGAGGGAGTATTAAAATTAAAATTTAATGATATAAAGTATATATTGATTATATATTATCGAGATATTAATGACCTATTTGGAAAATTGTGCTAGGATGTTGCGTTGGAAGAATAAAGAGTTTATTATCATTAAAAATTATAAATAAGTTATATATACACACAGGGACGAAAGCAGATATTGAATTTAGGGGGACCAAGTTTAAAATTATAATCTAATAGAGAAAAAAATAAATTCTGAAAGCATGACATATATATGCTAAAAAATTATATGATAAATCCAAGTTAATATTGTGAATCTGCGTTTCATAAACCACATTATTTATGTCGAACAAAAAAGGTGCTTTTTTTTTAACAGCCCGGGCCTTCGGCGATCCCGGCACTGCCACCTCACGATCTTTACTACTCCCCTCTCTAGTAGAGTTTTTTTCTTCCATGGAAATCGAACACATACTATAGTGTTCAAGTATATGTTCAATCTATTCCTACTACCAATTGAGCTATATCTTTATAAACCTTAACAAAATCAGGATTCTATTGTAATTTTGCCAAATCCACCATTAATTAATTTGCACATGACTTGTAAAGGTAAATTCAAAACATCCATTGAAATTGAAGTTTTAACGTGTTGCATACGTTAAAACAGCCAAAAATAGTAATATATATTTTTATTTAAAAAATAAATATTTATTAAAATATTATACATTTAATATAAAATACATAAATTTCAATACAAACTTAGTATTTTAAACTTATTATCTTAAAAAAAAAACCCTTTATTTATTCCCTTAAACCCAATAGCATTAATTTATGTGGACAAACATAGCACATGCCTTACGTGTGTTTAACCAAATTATTAATCAAGAATCCATTGATCTCATTCGTCAATAAATTATGTGAATTGCACATATATATATATATATATATATATATATATATATATATATATATATATATATATATTCCCATCGGTCTTTTTTATAAGAAATAAAAGTGATTTTTTAATTTTATCCTCTATAAAAAATTTTAACTAATTTTTAAATGTTTTAAATGTTGAATTTCACTTATGCCCTTATTCATTATGAAAAAGAATATTATTTATAAGTAAGTTAATTGAATTAAGTGTAATTAAATAGAGGTATAGATGAAATAAGTTTAAATTTATAATAGTATTAAATGAAAAGAACTATTTATAAATTATAATTTACAATGTGTTTCCTTGATCTGTGTGATTTTTTCAAAATATTTTTTATAAAAAGGATTGGAAAAAGTATCTCCTTTAAATTAATGTTTTTTTTTACGCACAAATTAATGCTTTTTTTGTTACTGAAAATTTGATCCTAAAATTCACCAAAAAAAAAAAAAACTTGCTCCTAAAATTGCACATTGAGTGCAATATTCCAACCTGCTTTTTGACTGTCTATCATGAAATCAGCAAATTACTAACTCTAGCTATCTCTTCTGTTTCAAATAACAGAAACTATTATTAACTTCCTCTATCTTAATTTATAAGCACTTTTTCACATTTATATTAAAAAAAATCGCATTATTAATGTGTATAATTTGTATATGAATATTACGGTATTAAATTATAGAAAATGTTAAACACTATATCCGATGCATTTGTTAAGCAAATTATTAAATAAAATTTCTCTTGAAAATTTTTAATTCGATATTTTAAAAATGTAAAAAGTTATCTTATCATTATTACTTTTGTATTTTATTTCCTTTTTTAGCATGCTTAAGAAATTCATACTATTCAGCATGACATTTAAATTATTTTTGGGTATAAACGTATTCAATATTTTTGTGTCGGGATTGCCTACTAAATACCTAGAAAAGGGGTCCAAACTGTTACAGCAAGCATTAAATAGAATTATCTCTAGTAGAAGGAACAATTGTGTATTTTTTATTTTTAAATAAAGAAAATGTCAAAATAGTTGTTTTCATTAATTTCAAAAATACATCATCTAGTGGTGGCAAAACGGGCCCGATCCGCCGGGCCGGCCGTTTATCCCGCCATTTTTGGCGGGTTGACCCTAAGTTTTGATCTCAACCCCTCTAGTTGGCCCGTCCCGCCGAACTCGCTTAAAAAGCGGGGCGGGTGTGAGACGGGGCGGGCCAGCCCGCCAGTTATATAAATTTAGACTCAGCTACCTAAATTGGCTCGTCTTGTCCCGCTTTTAGGCAGCCTTAAGCGAGCCGAGCCTAAATGGGGCGGGCTTGCCCGCTTTGCCACCCCTACTGCTTACTCTTTCTTGTCTCCTTATAATTATGTTCTTACTCTTTCTTGCCATCATCTCTAACCTGCATTTCATTTTTTCTTCGGCCCAATGGTTCATCACATATATATACTCTCATTTTTTGTTACCATGTTGTTACTGGTACATAATTTCTAAGTTGCTTAGTAGTGATCGCTAATAACAGTAATTACGTTAGATGTTACTTGGGTTTAGATTTTTGCATTCACTCATTCGTAAATCTTGATCATTATGAAAATTTAATAACTTCTATTTTGAGATATATTTCAAAGTAAACTCATTATAATTAGAATAAAAACAATACAATCCTCATTCAACTGCCGAGATTTCTCAATTGCGAGCTTTTCGCAACTACGGATGAGAAGGAAACGGTGCAGTTCATTTTATCTCCCTTTTATTTCGGTAGAATTAAATGAAAAGCAAAATCTTTTGTTGGTTTCGCAGGATATCATCTTATCTGAAGTGGATCCGGCTCAATCATGTCATTCGTACACAACTCAAAAGACTAGCACTTTTAAAGATCAAAAGCGCATATTTACCGATTACTTCTTAAGCAAGAGTCTTTGATCGAATACGTAATTGCATATTTAAACAATCTTTCAGTTCCCTATCACTCAAATCACTATAGTTGCTTATCTCAAAATTGAATAATATTTTGAGATATAATTCAAAGTAAGATCTTTATGATTAGAATACGAACAATACAATCCTCATTCCACTACGGAGATTCCTCAATTGCGAGCTTTTTTCCAACTACGGATGAGAGGGAAGCTGCAAAGTTCATTTTTTCTCCCTTTTCTTTCGGAAAAATTAAATGCAAAGCAAAATCATTTGTTGGTTACGCGTGATATCATCTTATCTGAAGTGGATCACGCTCAGTCGCGTCATTTGTACACAACTCAAAATACTAGCCCTTTCGAAGATCAAAAGCACACATTTAACGATTACTTCTTAAGCAAGAGTCTTTGATCAAAATATGTAACTGCATATTTAAACAATCCTTTAGTTGCCTATCACTAAAACCACTTCAGTTGCCTATATATTTCAAAGTAAACTCATTATAATAATTAGAATATGAACAATAGAATCCGCATTCCACGGCCGAGATTCCTCAATTGAGAGCTTTTTCCTACCACGGATGACAGGGAGGCGGTGCAGTTCATTTTTTTTCTCCCTCTTCTTTCGGTAAAATTAAATGAAAAGCAATATGTTTTGTTGGTTTCACAAGATATCATCTTATGTGAAGTGTATCAAGCTCAGTCGCATCATACAAATACAACTCAAAAAACTAACCCCTTTCGAAAATCAAAAGCACAAATTTAAGGATTACTTCATAAGCTATAATCTTAATTTGATCAAATATGTAATTGCATATTTAAACAATCCTTTAGTTGTCTATCACTCAAATCACTTTTGTTAAATGAAAGGAACAAGTAATATGTTTTAGTGATATGATATGATAGGAAGAGAAAAAGATAACAAATGAGGTGTTGAACAAGTGTTCAAAATTCAAGTGTTCAAATATCACCGTTGTTATGTTTGTCAAAAAAAAAAAATATCACCGTTGTTATTATAAAGAGGACTACATGCATGATCACCAATATTTAGACACGCAATTTGGTCATACATAATTGAAAAAAAAATAAAAAGAAAAAATAGTTAATATATATTTTAAAATAATTAAGTTATATGTATTATTATGTATGTGTGACTAAATTAAGTATCTAAATATTTAACAAATATTATAAACATATGATTCTATCGTTGTTTTAAAATCTTACTAGATACTAACATGCATAAAAAGTAAAATAAATTAACAATATAAAAAATAAGAGCCAATTAACTCAAGAGACTAAACCAATCAGCAAATTGATTGATTCCCAATTCTATTGAATCGGTCATGTAGGCTCCATCTTCTCTTTTTATTTTGTAGTCAAGTAACCTAATAACTAAACTCCAATACTCCAATTAAGTTTCGATATTCAAAACATATTAATTAATTTAAAAAGAATCAAATAAAGCATCACCAAAAGTGGGCCCCAATAGCCAACCAAGGTCCACTGATGAAGCAAATAAAAATAAAGGTTCAATCTTCTCTTCTTATTTTGTCAGTAATATCTAAAATCTTTTTCGAGAGAATGGAACATGCACTCAGGGGCAGATACAGACTTAAAATATCAGTGTGGCTAAAATAAAATAAATTATGAAATAAATTATACAAAAAATAAAAAATAATATTGTTTAATGCAATACATTTATTATAATTAATCTTGTAAGACCCAAGATTTCTTTGTATAGTTGGTTTAAGGAATATTAGGGTTTCGATGTGTTCGTGTGATGAAACATCGTGTAATTACTAGCTTTTGCTGTAATCAAGTCTGTTTTGTGCTCGTGCACTGTAATTGTACAGACTTTTGTCTTGTGATCCTGTTGCTTGAATAAGAAGTTATATGTGGGTTCAGAATAACGAGTTTTGGATTATTCTTGTTTTTGGAAAAACGAGTAGGATTTTTACCCGCGGATGGAAAATCTTATTGCGTCTGTTTTAAGTGAGGTTTCGGATGGAAGTTTTATATATCTACGCGAGTTAGGATATATTCTGAGAATAATTTTCTAAGGTATGGAAGAAAATTACAGTCGCGGAAAAAGATTCGGCGATAAGTTTTGGAATGGAAAAACGTTAGACGTTCTTTCCATAGGTTTTAGGTTTTTGTGGTTTATGTTCGTCGCGGCGCGCGAGAGCTGAACGTGTGAGTGTTTCCAAGAGGTGTTGAGTTTTATCTCAAGTGGATTTGATTTGGTTTGATCCAATGGCTAGGGTTTTGTCTTGGCATTGTGTGTTTGATCCAATGGCCATTAGTTAGCAAGAGCTATGGCATAGTAAGGAGGTTTGTTGCATTGTGGACTTAGAAAAACATCACCAAATCATCTCATTCTTTCTCTCTTTCACGTGGAACTCCATTTCTTAACCTTAACCTTCACAAATTTTCCATTCCTCACCATTTCACTCCATTTCAAGCTTTGGAGCTTAGAGGAAAGTTGTAGAGAATCACTTTCTAAAGGTAACCCTCTCTTCTCATCTCTTAGGTTGGTAGACTTATAGAGTTTAAGAGTTTTTGGGTTTATGTTCTCATGAGGGTTTGTTAGGAAATGTTACTTTACATGGTTTTTGTTTCATGAATGTTGTTCATGAGGTCTAGAGGAGCATGTGTAGGCTATCTATAACACCCCACATGAAATATCTAGAATATCAGTGAAATATTATAACCGGTAACTGAGTACATTATTATTACAAATTGAAATTCAAGCACACGCAGGTGCTGATTACAACAAAGATACAAAGTTCAGCGGAAACGATAGAAACTAGTACAACAAAACATTATTGAACAGGAATAAACAACGCAAGACAACTAGAAATGCATGAAAGAAATGCCATCTCCAAGCACAGCTGCAAGCACACCAACCAGCATACCTTAACCAACCTGCTTATCTGAAAAAAATTGTTTGGAGTGGGGTGAGACAACTAAGCCTCAGTGAGTCCTACTACCCTCCTAAGGTGACTACACCGGGGAATCCTAATCAGTCATACATACTAACAGATATATCATAAATCATAAACATAAATAAAGGTGTAACACAAACATATCTTATTCATTTTAACACTAGGACACTCTGAGGTGAGCAGGTCTCAGAGGCCTGCCATATCCGTCAACCGATTCGGTCACGGCATGAAGCTCACATAGTCATAACCTAATGGGTTATCCCATTGGGAGTCCATAGTGCGATATCATTCGCTCTTAACTGACTGATACTAAATTGAGTTGTAACTACCATGAATTACCAAATCCCGGGGAACATACAAACTTAATTAAATCTAGGTTATACCCTAAGATCATCTGTGATTAACACTCTATTTAACATTATACCAGTTACATTTCTGCAATTTATCTATCTCAGATGAGGAAATAAAACGAGCGATTAAATCAGTTTGAAAATCAAAAGTTGCAGGTTTTACTGTGTAAGCTCGCCTGGCGAGTTACCTGCTCGCCATGGCGAGATTAATGGTCAACTCTGCACTAGCTCGCTACGGCGAGTTCCCAACTCGCCATGGCGAGTCACGGACCCTGACCTAAACAACTCGCCTGGCGAGCAGATGCTCGCCGTGGCGAAGTTCCTCAGCCCAGAATCCTCCAGCTCGCCATGAAGCTCGCCAGCAACTCGCTGTGGCGAGTTCATGCAGAAGTGCCCCTGTTTTACGAAAATCAATAATTTATCATAGTTTCGCCTACATTCCTCATTTAAGACAGTGCAGAAATATAAAACATATAATATAAGATAGATTGGAGGGAAATTTGGGAGTTAATCTCCCTCACACAACAAATTCCTAATTTTCCTAAGTTAACATGCAAAAGTTTGAATTTGGGAAATCTAACTAACTAGCCTAAGAACCCACCTGGAATGAAGCTTTAACTTTGCTTCTGGGCTCCTAAAGCAGCTACTGAACCTTCCTAAATGCCCCTCGAACACAGGACCAGAATTTGGGATTTGAACTCTTGAAACCTCCTTTGCTTAGCTCTAAGAATTTTTGAGTTGTTGTTGATGAATGTTTCAGCCAGGAATAGGTGGTATTTATAGGTGGTTTCAGAGTGTTTGAACAGTACACGAATTTGTCTCAATTTGGTTTGCATGTCTTCTCATTGGTTCTCAAATGGTGTGAGTGGTGGTTGTTGTGTAGTGGCATGTGAGGCTTGAGGTGGATAGTGAAGTGATGTTTTTCTGATGCCTCAGTGTTTGATTCAGTCTCATGTGATAAAGGTTTCAGAAGCATAGTGTAAAGGTTGAAGAAAGTGACAAACTCTTGAGTTTTGGGGGATTTGAAGAAATTGATAAACTTGGAGTTTTATGGTGTTGTTGTTGTTGTTTGGCTCGTGAGAGAGAGGGAGAGAATGAGAGTGTTTTTGGTTTCTGTTTGCTGAAGTGAATGAGGGTGGGAAATAAGTCACAAGCTGAGTCATAAAGCTCACTTGCATGTGAGTGAGGTGTTGGCACAAGAGGTCAAAGGAAAGTGAGTGGAGGGATGAGTCACATGAGGGGGAGAGAGAGATCACGAGGAAGAGAAAGAATGGGAGGGAGTTTGAAATTCTTATGTGTTAATTGTGTAATTTAGATTTAACTAAAGTTACTAATTTTCACATAACACCTTAATCTCTTGATTTTAATTAATCAACACCACTAACTAATTTAGAAAATTAGGCAAAAGCTCTAATTAAAATTAATTAGGTAATTTAGAATGTGGGATATTACAACCTACCCCCCTTAAAGAAATTTCGTCCTCGAAATTAAGAAATTACCTCGAAAAAAGGTACGGATAACTCTTCCGCATGTCTGACTCCAGTTCCCACGTGAATTCACCGTCAGGAGGCTGAGCCCATTCAACTTTGACAATTGGAATCCTCTTGTTCCGAAGTATTTTAGCATCACGTTCAACAATCCGAACAGGATCCGGCTGATAAGTTAGATCTGGCTGGAGATCGATTTGTTCAAGTTCCACTGGCTGATAAGGATCAGGAATATACTTCCGTAGCTGAGACACATGAAACACGTCGTGTAACCCTGACATAGATGGAGGAAGAGCTAACTGATAGGCTACAGGACCGACGCGTCGAAGAATCTGATAAGGTCCAATGAATCTTGGACAGAGCTTCTTAGTTTTGAATACACCTCGCAAACCCAACTTAGGAGTAACTCTCAAGAACACATGATCACCTTCTTGAAATTCCAAAAATCTCCTTCTTCTGTCGGCGTAACTCTTCTGCCGACTCTGAGCAATTTTCAACTTATCCCGAATAGACTTAATCTTTAAAGTGGTCTCTTGGACTATATCTGGTCCCAAGAAACTACGATCACCAACTTCTGTCCAACACAACGGGGTCCTACACTTCCTGCCATACAAAGCTTCATAAGGTGCCATACCGATACTGGCATGGTAACTGTTATTGTATGCAAACTCTATTAGGTGTAAGTGATTACTCCACGAGCCACTATCTTCCAATACACAAGCTCGAAGCATATCCTCAAGGGTCTGAATAGTCCTTTCTGACTGACCATCAGTCTGAGGGTGATGCGATGTACTCATCTTCAATCGAGTCCCCATCGCATTCTGAAATGCTTTCCAAAACCTTGACGTGAAAATCGGGTCTCTGTCCGATACGATACTCAAAGGAACACCATGCAGCCTTACAATCTGCTCCATGAAGATGGCTGCATATTGCGGGGCCTTGTAGGTGGATTTCACTGGAATGAAATGAGCTGATTTAGTCAACCGGTCCACGATTACCCAGATCGAATCTTGCCCTTTCTGGTTACGTGGCAGTCCTCCTACAAAGTCCATAGTGATATGTTCCCATTTCCACTCTGGAATATCCAACGGTTGCAACGGTCCTCCAGGTTTCTGATGTTCAATCTTCACCTGTTGACAAACAATACACCTGGACACGAATTCGGCAATCTCTGCCTTCATGTTAGGCCACCAATAGTTCTCCTTCAAATCATGATACATCTTGGTGGATCCAGGGTGAATTGAAAATCCACTCTTGTGTGCCTCTTCTAGAATCAACCGCTTCAACTCATCATTCTGAGGTACACAAAGTCTGCCTTCATAGAGAATAGCACCGTCCGTGGCTACTGAGAATTCCGGATGGTTTACCCTCTTCTGTAACTCTACATCATCCTGCTGAGCCTGCACAATGCTTGGGCGTAACTCACAGGACACTTCGATTCTGTTAATGCGAATACCGCTCTTACGATATATCACATTCAGATTGAGATCTCTAAACTTCTCATACAGACCGCACTGATGCATTAGTAACTCCGATGCATACAATGTCTTTCTGCTTAGAGCATCTGCCACAACATTGGCCTTTCCTGGATGGTAGTTGAGATTGAAGTCAAAATCTTTGAGGTACTCCATCCAACGTCGCTGCCTCATATTCAACTCCTTTTGATCAAACAGGTACTTCAGGCTCTTGTGATCACTGAACAGATCAAACTGCACTCCATACAGATGATGTCTCCAGATTTTGAGTGCAAAGATAATGGCTGCTAACTCCAGATCATGGGTAGGATAATTCTGCTCATGAGGTTTTAGCTGCCTGGATGCATACGCTACAACTGCACCATCTTGCATCAGTACACATCCAAGTCCTTTGTTGGACGCATCACAGTACACCACATACTTGCGGGTTGGGTCAGGGATCACTAACACTGGTGCTGTTGTTAGTTTTTCCTTCAGGGTTTTGAAACTCCATTCACAAGCAGTATCCCAATCAAAGTCTGCACCCTTTCGGGTTAGACGGGTTAATGGCAAAGCAATCTCCGAAAATCCTAAGATGAATCTCCGGTAATAGCCCGCCAATCCGAGAAAACTTCTGACTTCGGTAACACTTCTGGGTCGTTCCCAATTCAACACTGCTTCTACCTTGGATGGATCAACAGACACACTGCCTTGCGATATGACATGACCCAAGAATTTAACTTCAGATAGCCAAAATTCGCACTTGCTGAACTTGGCATACAGTTGTTTCTCTCTGAGGATACTCAACACAATTCTCAGGTGCTCCGCATGCTCCTGTGAATCCTTAGAATAGATCAGGATGTCATCAATGAAAATGACAACAAACTGATCAAGATACGGCTGAAAGATCCGATTCATGTAGTCCATAAAAATGGCTGGAGCATTAGTCAGACCGAACGGCATGACCAGGAATTCATAATGTCCATAGCGAGTCCTGAATGCCGTCTTGGAAACATCCGAGGACTTGATACGGATCTGATGATATCCGGAACGAAGATCAATCTTGGAAAAGATAGTAGCACCTCTGAGTTGATCTAGGAGGTCATCAATTCTTGGTAAGGGATACTTGTTCTTGATTGTGACCTTGTTGAGTTGACGATAATCAATGCACAGACGCATCGTACCATCTTTCTTCTTTACGAGTAACACCGGTGCTCCCCAAGGTGAGACACTGGGTCTGATAAAGTGTTTCTGAAGCAACTCTTCAAGTTGAGATTTCAGTTCACGAAGCTCTAAGGGAGACATCCTATACGGGGCAACTGAGATCGGCTGGGAACCAGGAACTAGATCGATGGAAAACTCCACTTCCCTTTCGGGAGGTAAATTCATAATATCATCTGGAAAGACGTCTAAGAACTCACTAACAACTGGAATATCATTGGGGCTCGAACTGGGCTCCGGATCGATGGTGAACAAGACACTGAAACACTTAGTACTGGCACCTAAGTATTGAATCATCTGATGAGTATTCTGGAGTAAAGCAGTAAGAGCTCTACTTTCTGGTGAAGTTTCGGTTGGAATGAAGAGATTCTTTTCAGCACATCCAATGTACACAGTATTGGCGGAAAGCCAATCCATGCCTAGGACTACGTCAATATCTTTCAAGGGTAGACAGATCAAATCTATGTTATAGACTTTACTGCCCACAAGAACAGGACAATTCTGACAAACACGTTTAGAAGTAACCTTGCCTCCTGTGGCAACAGCCACAGTCATTGGGGGAATTAAAGGCACAGAGGGTAGTTGAAGTCGCTGAACACAGTCAACGGCTATAAAGGAATTAGTAGCTCCACAATCAAACAAGACTAAAACTTCAGACTGTCCTAACATGCATACATCCATAATTAAGGCATTATTAGATTTGACATTCTCACCGTCAAGTGAGTATACCCGACCTTTGCTTTTTGAGGCACCGCTGGAATCTCCTTGTCTTTTCAGCTTAGGACATTCGTGCTTGTAGTGGCCAGGCTGCTTACAATAGTAACACATGTTCTTCCCTTTCATGCATTCTCCACTGTGAGGGAAACCACATTCAGTACAGTTCCTCGGTGAGCGCTGGGAATAGCTCTGTTTCCCTTTGCTTGTGGTGCCCTTGGTTCTCACTTGCAGGTTGAACTTTCCAGAATCCTTCTTCTTCTGAAAAGCTTCACTGCGCTCCTTGTGTATGTTACCCAGATCAGCTTCAGCATGATAGCTCTTTTGCACCAAATCACCAAAGGTAGTGATATGCTGCATAGAGACATCGTGGGCTATGTCAGCTCTCAGCCCGAACCTATACTTCTTCATCTTCCATGATTCACTGGGAGCATCATTCCCATCCATCACATATCTGACCAGCTCATTAAACTTCATGGTATACTCCGCCACTGACATACTCCCCTGCTTAAGCTCCGTCAATTCACGTTCCATCTGGAATTGGTAGCTCTCTGGGATATAATGTCCAACGAAGAGACGTCGGAAATTTTCCCAATTCACCTCCATCTGACTGGCCTCCATATACGCCTTGGTTCCATCCCACCAGTGACACGCGTCGCCCCTAAAGAAGCGGGAGACGAATGTCACTTTGTCGACTTCTGTGCAATCCATGGATTCAAGGATTCCGCCCACTCGCTGAATCCATTCCCTGGCTTTCGCTGGATTGTATTCTCCGTAGAACTCCGGCGGACTCATTCGGCAGAACTCTCTGAAGGCAGCGCTAGATCCTTGCTGCTGAGGGGAAGGATTGTTCATATGTTGTTGGAACATATTCATGAATTCTTGATGCTGCTGGGCCTGCTGAGCTTGGAACTGCTGCTGCTGATGCATCATTTCAGCCCACATGTTCGCATTAGCATCTCCGTACATCTCAGGTTCATCATCATCATCATTAGCAACGTTCCTTCTAGGCCTTCCAGGTCCTCGTCTTGCTCCTGACATAGTGCTCTAACTGCCAATATCAAGTCAAGTTAGCTAGGCTTAAAGTGACATGACATCTAGAACAGATGTTAGAAATCCAGACAAATACTGGGATTCGGATAGTAATACTAATGAACTCTGGCACGATCTGAATCGACCTGCTCTGATACCAATTATAACACCCCACATGAAATATCTAGAATATCAGTGAAATATTATAACCGGTAACTGAGTACATTATTATTACAAATTGAAATTCAAGCACACGCAGGTGCTGATTACAACAAAGATACAAAGTTCAGCGGAAACGATAGAAACTAGTACAACAAAACATTATTGAACAGGAATAAACAACGCAAGACAACTAGAAATGCATGAAAGAAATGCCATCTCCAAGCACAGCTGCAAGCACACCAACCAGCATACCTTAACCAACCTGCTTATCTGAAAAAAATTGTTTGGAGTGGGGTGAGACAACTAAGCCTCAGTGAGTCCTACTACCCTCCTAAGGTGACTACACCGGGGAATCCTAATCAGTCATACATACTAACAGATATATCATAAATCATAAACATAAATAAAGGTGTAACACAAACATATCTTATTCATTTTAACACTAGGACACTCTGAGGTGAGCAGGTCTCAGAGGCCTGCCATATCCGTCAACCGATTCGGTCACGGCATGAAGCTCACATAGTCATAACCTAATGGGTTATCCCATTGGGAGTCCATAGTGCGATATCATTCGCTCTTAACTGACTGATACTAAATTGAGTTGTAACTACCATGAATTACCAAATCCCGGGGAACATACAAACTTAATTAAATCTAGGTTATACCCTAAGATCATCTGTGATTAACACTCTATTTAACATTATACCAGTTACATTTCTGCAATTTATCTATCTCAGATGAGGAAATAAAACGAGCGATTAAATCAGTTTGAAAATCAAAAGTTGCAGGTTTTACTGTGTAAGCTCGCCTGGCGAGTTACCTGCTCGCCATGGCGAGATTAATGGTCAACTCTGCACTAGCTCGCTACGGCGAGTTCCCAACTCGCCATGGCGAGTCACGGACCCTGACCTAAACAACTCGCCTGGCGAGCAGATGCTCGCCGTGGCGAAGTTCCTCAGCCCAGAATCCTCCAGCTCGCCATGAAGCTCGCCAGCAACTCGCTGTGGCGAGTTCATGCAGAAGTGCCCCTGTTTTACGAAAATCAATAATTTATCATAGTTTCGCCTACATTCCTCATTTAAGACAGTGCAGAAATATAAAACATATAATATAAGATAGATTGGAGGGAAATTTGGGAGTTAATCTCCCTCACACAACAAATTCCTAATTTTCCTAAGTTAACATGCAAAAGTTTGAATTTGGGAAATCTAACTAACTAGCCTAAGAACCCACCTGGAATGAAGCTTTAACTTTGCTTCTGGGCTCCTAAAGCAGCTACTGAACCTTCCTAAATGCCCCTCGAACACAGGACCAGAATTTGGGATTTGAACTCTTGAAACCTCCTTTGCTTAGCTCTAAGAATTTTTGAGTTGTTGTTGATGAATGTTTCAGCCAGGAATAGGTGGTATTTATAGGTGGTTTCAGAGTGTTTGAACAGTACACGAATTTGTCTCAATTTGGTTTGCATGTCTTCTCATTGGTTCTCAAATGGTGTGAGTGGTGGTTGTTGTGTAGTGGCATGTGAGGCTTGAGGTGGATAGTGAAGTGATGTTTTTCTGATGCCTCAGTGTTTGATTCAGTCTCATGTGATAAAGGTTTCAGAAGCATAGTGTAAAGGTTGAAGAAAGTGACAAACTCTTGAGTTTTGGGGGATTTGAAGAAATTGATAAACTTGGAGTTTTATGGTGTTGTTGTTGTTGTTTGGCTCGTGAGAGAGAGGGAGAGAATGAGAGTGTTTTTGGTTTCTGTTTGCTGAAGTGAATGAGGGTGGGAAATAAGTCACAAGGTGAGTCATAAAGCTCACTTGCATGTGAGTGAGGTGTTGGCACAAGAGGTCAAAGGAAAGTGAGTGGAGGGATGAGTCACATGAGGGGGAGAGAGAGATCACGAGGAAGAGAAAGAATGGGAGGGAGTTTGAAATTCTTATGTGTTAATTGTGTAATTTAGATTTAACTAAAGTTACTAATTTTCACATAACACCTTAATCTCTTGATTTTAATTAATCAACACCACTAACTAATTTAGAAAATTAGGCAAAAGCTCTAATTAAAATTAATTAGGTAATTTAGAATGTGGGATATTACATTGTTATCTTTGTTTTCCATGAGTTGGTGAAAATCTCATGAGAAAAGTTAGGGTTTTGGTTTGGTTATGTATTGATCAATAACATGTGGTTAAGTTGTAAGGTTTTGAAAAGAAAAGTTGTCTTTGAACCTTCGGGCAAAAGGGAATTGCGTTGTATGGTTTTGTTTTAGAAAATCCGATGAAAAATATTTTGGAGTTTATGAAAATATTTACTAAGTGTTTTGAGTGAAGTTTTTGGGGTCAAAGTGGTTTAAAACTCTTGTGCCATGTGGTGTCGCTTTTTACCTTGAAAACATGTTTGAAAATGATTACCGGACGGTTGAGGCCCGTGATAAAACTTGTGCTTGGATTTGGTTTTGATTTTGGAAATGAAAATCAAATAACTTGCACTCGAAGCAACCAACATGCTTTCGGAAATGTGTTGCTTGCTTATGAAAATGGTTTGCTTTTGTGCCTTGAAAAAGTGTTGGGAACTAATAGAATCAAACTAGGCTTGGGTGGAAAAAGGTGGTGTGAGTTGCTGTCTTTTGCTGTCATGACAGATGCAACTCGCTGAGCGAGTGGTTACTCGCCAGGGCGAGTGTCACAGGTCTTGACAACTCGCCAGGGCGAGCTCCAGAGCGAGTAAGACCAGTCCTCACTGCCTTCACTCGCCATCAACTCGCCAGGGCGAGCTCTGAGACTTAAAATTTTGGATTCTGATTTCTAAACTTAGTTTTTAACTTTCTAATCCCTTTTTATTAATTTATGGAAGTGGTGGGGATTGGAAACGAGTTTTTCGGGTACTCGGAAAGTACGTAGCTTATAACGCAAGAAAACGGCCATTTTGCATTTCAAATTTATTTAAGACTTTTGACAATTGTTTTGGGTCCTAAAAATAGTATAAATAACTCATGGTGGTTGATCAATACGGTAGTTTTTGGTATGATATCCGATAGAGTGAATTTTCCTTAGGAACCTTTAGGTTTTTGGGGTTTTTGGTTTAGTTTCAATACGATTGGTTGGGAAACAATGTATTGATGGTACGCTGCTTGTTTTAGGAAGCGCGTTGTGTTGTTTGGACGAGTTTTAGTAAAGGAAGCTTGCCGAGGTAAGGGCTCCACTTTATTTCCGTCTTTTAAAACGGTTACGACATGCTTGAAATTGCTGTTTATGCATTTGCTGTGTGCTTGGCATGTTTGTACTTATGTATTCTCGTTGATGAGAACGTGGTTATAATTTCGTGTGCAATTTACATATGATTAGGAAAAGGTATGTAGGTTGTGATGACTTGTGCATAGGCTTAAGGCTATGTGATTGTTTGCATGAGCATATATGAATGCGTGCGTCGGATAGGACTACGCGGGGATTTTGTCTTGTGTGACTATCCTGTATATGCCAAAGAGAATATATGCCATGCATTTCATAGTTGCGTGCCTAGGTGTATGTCTGTGTGACTTTGCCTACGTACCGGGCGTTTGACTGTGTGGCTTCGCCAAATCCCTCTGGATTTATATTGAGTTGGTGTTTGTCTGTGTGACTTCGCCTGGTGTTTGTCTGTGTGACTTCACCTGCCTTGTGTGGCATTTTTAGTGCGGGTACGTATATTTCTGTGTGGCTTTGCCTACCCCACGACTCTCCGAGGAGAGGTTAATTTTCCGGAAAATCATGCATGTGACGAACCAGTGATCGGTTGTCACACTCATTGTAGAAGTCTGCATTAGGCTTGGTGATTTATTTATATAAGCCCGTTGGTGGGAACTACTCTTGAGATTAAGAGCTTTCTCTTGTGTTTGTGGAAATATTTGTTATGTGGACAATCTTTCGCACCGGTTATATATATACATACCCTATATTTTTGTGGTGACCCTTTCTTTCATTTGCGGGCTCATCCCACCCAGATGATGGGTTAGGTCGTGGTGACGACGGTGGCTGTTCCAGGCCCCAGTGAGCGGTTGGAGCTGTAGCCTAGAATAGTTAGACTATGCGCCGGTGTGTTTTGTGCACCGTGCTTTTTGGTTAGCATAGGGTCTCTAACTTGTTTTGTTGTAAGTATTCGAATACTTAGACTTGAGTTGTAATTATTCAGGAATACACTTTGCTTGTCGAAGCACCTTTTAGTAATGAGTTCTTTTGTATATTTGAATGCCGGTTCATTTAAAATCTTTTATGCGCACTCTGAGTGTTAGTTGAAAAAGAAAAAAAAAAAAAATAATGCCCTTTTTGGCTTATGAAAAACGGGGTGTTTCATTTTGGTATCAGAGCACGGCTTTAAATCTTCAAAGGGAAAGTGTATACTTGAGTTGTTAGTCCAGAGTCGGTTAGAACGTAACTAGTGTTGAGTTAGTTCTAGTGGTTGTTCTGTGTCGGATTGGTGTTAGTATCCGTGGAGTGAGATATTCTGTTAGGATTCAGAATTGTTTGATTAAGGATCTAATCAGAATCGGTATTGTGCAGAATAGAATGCCGCCAAGAAGGGCGAATCCAGCTCCTATGGTACCCGAGGTTGATATTAACCAGATGGCTTATGCCATGCATACGATGGCAGCGGCTGTGACTGCTCAGAGCCATGCTAAGGCGCAGAGAGATCTGGAAAAGCGCGAAAGGGAAATACTTGCTGCCGGGTCTAGACTTCTTTCGAATTTCAACCACCAGACTCCTCCTAAGTTTAATGGGGAGGGAGGTCCGGAAACTGCTGATTTATGGCTCCAATCTGTGGAGAGGATATTCGGGGCAATTCATTGTCCAGAAGGGGAGAAGGTAGTCTTAGCTACCTATCAGTTGCTAGGGGGTTCAGAGTATTGGTGGAGGAACACCCGTATCATCATGGAGAATGGCCATGAAGAATTGAATTGGGAGAACTTCAAGAGGAGGTTCTTGGCCAAATATTTCCCTGAGACAGCTAGGGAAAGGTATGGGGAAGATTTTGTGAGACTGAGGCAAGCAGGCATGAATGTTGAAGCATATGCCAAAAAGTTCGAATCACTATCCCGTTTCTTCCGCTTCTTTAGGGATGGGATAGATGAGGTTTATATGTGCCGTCGCTTCCAAGATGGGTTGAGGTACGAGCTGCAGGATGCGGTTGTGCCGTTGGGTATTCGACAATTCCAAGTCTTGGTTGAGAAGTGCTAAGAGGTGGAAGACATGAAGAATAAGCGGGTGAACCGCCAAGGGAATTCTAGTGCTGGAGGACCAAGTCGTACCAATGATCGTGGTTCGACTCAGAATAGTGGGAGGCAAGGGAGTAAGCCTTATAACCGTCCTCAACACAGTAAAGGACCGGGCCGATCGGTGAATCAGGGAACCCGGGGAAAATCAGAGGGTAGTAAGGGGGCTTGCTACAACTGTGGAGAAGCGGGGCATTTTTCTAATGAGTGCACGCAACCGAAGGTGGGAAACACCTGCTACAACTGCAAGAAGCCGGGACATTTTGCTAGAGATTGCAGAGCCCCGAAGACTGGGCCGTCGGCAAATGTGGCACAAGGCTCACAGGGTGCCAGACCTGCGGCAAAGGCACGTGCTTACTGTATGGGCACTGAGTTGAGTGGGCAGGCTAGCAATGCCATCCACGAGAGCTGTCACATCGCAGGTAATTCTTTAACTGCTTTGATTGACACGGGGGCAACCCACTCATTCATATCTTTGGCATGTGCAAATCGTTTGAGTTTGAATGTTTCTGTGCTTCCGTTTGATTTGAATGTTTTGACTCCTGCTAAGGACTTGGTGGTAAATACTGCATGTTTGCATTGTTTGGTAGTAATCCAGAATAGGGATTTTCTGGTCAATTTGGTTTGTCTACCGCTTTTATCTCTCGAGATCATCCTCGGGATGGATTGGTTGTCTTATCATTATGTGATTCTAGACTGTGCTCGGAAATTGGTTTTCTTTCCCGAGCCAGGTGTGCGAAGGTACTTGTCTGCAAATCGGCTTTCTGTGGTTATGTGTAATGGAGAGCCGGAGATAGTTTCACTTGCTAGCTTGGGAGTGACGTCGGAGATCCGAATTGAGGAAATTCGAGTGGTTCAGGATTTCCAAGATGTGTTTCCATCGGAGATTCCAGCTTTTCCTCCGTGTAGAGAGGTGGAATTCTTTATTGATTTGCAACCGGGTACGGGTCCGATTTCGGAATCAGCTTATCGGATGGCTCCAGCTGAGTTGGTAGAGTTGAAAAGTCAGATTGAGGACTTGTTAGATAAAAGTTTCATAAGGCCTAGTGTGTCGCCTTGGGGAGCACCGGTCTTATTGGTTAAAAAGAAGGATGGTAAGTCTCGTTTGTGTGTGGATTATCGGAAGCTTAATAAGGTGACTATCAAGAACCGATATCCATTGCCACGAATCGATGATTTGATGGATCAGTTGAGGGGAGCCTCAGTGTTTTCCAAGATTGACTTGAAGTCTGGTTATCACCAGATAAGAGTGCGAGATGAGGATGTTCAGAAAATGGCGTTTAGGACGCGTTATGGGCATTATGAGTTCTTAGTGATGCCGTTTGGAGTGACGAATGCACCTGCTATCTTTATGGCTTACATGAATCGGATATTCAATTCATTTTTGGACAAGTTTGTGGTGGTGTTCATTGATGACATCCTAGTGTATTCGAAGAGTGAAGAGGAACATGTAGAGCATCTTCGCTTGGTTTTGCAAGTTTTGAGGGAGAAAAGGTTGTATGTTAATCCGTCAAAGTGTGACTTTTGGTTGGAAGAGGTGAATTTCCTTGGCCATGTTATATCAAAAGAGGGAATAGCCGTGGATCCAGCCAAGATTGACACGGTACTTTCATGGAAGCAGCCTCAATCAGTGACAGATGTGAGGAGTTTTGTTAGTTTGGCCGGTTATTACCGAAGATTCATTGAAGGGTTCGCTAAAATTGTGGCGCCAATGACACAACTTACGCGAAAAGATCAACCTTTTGCTTGGACAGAGAAGTGTGAGTTGAGTTTTCAGTTGTTGAAGGAACGGTTGACGACTTCACCAGTCTTGATGTTACCACAGTCGGAGGAACCGTATGAGGTTTATTGTGATGCTTCTCATCAAGGTTTGGGTTGTGTGTTGATGCAACACAAGAGAGCAGTGGCTTATGCGTCAAGGCAGCTGAAAGTGCATGAAAAGAATTATCCTACGCACGATTTAGAGCTTGCGGCCGTTGTTTTCACATTGAAGATTTGGAGACATCATCTTTATGGTTGCACTTTTGTCGTGTTTAGTGACCATAAAAGTCTTAAGTATCTGTTCGATCAGAAAGAGCTTAATATGCGACAGAGGAGGTGGATGGAAACCTTGAAAGATTTTGATTTTACGTTGGAATACCATCCTGGAAAGGCTAATGTGGTAGCCGATGCTTTGAGTAGAAAGAGTGTGTCGGTTTGTTCGGCACAAATGGCTAGTCAACAAGAGTTGTGGAGAGAGTTCCGTGACTTGCACCTAGAGGTAGAGTTTGCCTTAGGGAATATGAGACTGGGTATGATTACCATCTCGAACGGTTTGTTGAAGGATATTGCTAATTGTCAAGATGACCAGTTTCTTATGGAGAAAAGGGCTTTGATTGTTCGAGGAACCAACCGAGATTTCAAGGTGGGATCGGACAATATCTTGAGGTGTCAAGGTAGGGTGTGCGTGCCCGATGTTATGGACTTGAGAAACACCATTTTAGGGGAGGCACACAAGAGTAAACTTAGTATACATCCCGGAGCAACAAAGATGTATCAAGACCTGAGGCATGATTTCTGGTGGCCGGGTATGAAAAAGGATGTGGCGGAGTATGTGGCGTCGTGTCTGACTTGTCAGAAGGCGAAGATTGAACATCAGAGACCAGCAGGGATGCTGCAGTCGTTAGATATTCCCGAGTGGAAGTGGGATAGCATTTCTATGGATTTCATCACTGGTTTACCTAAGACCAGGAGGAAGCATGATTCCATTTGTGTGATAGTGGATCGTTTGACTAAGTCCGCTCATTTTCTACCAGTAAGAACTACGGATACAGCGGCAAGGTTGACCGATATTCACATTGCTGAGATTGTGAGGTTACATGGGATTCCGTCAAGTATAGTGTCGGATCGAGACCCAAAGTTTACTTCACACTTTTGGAGGACGTTGCATGAGGCGTTGGGGACGAAACTGAGATTGAGTTCCGCCTACCATCCTCAGACAGATGGGCAGACCGAGAGAACAAATCAATCTTTGGAAGATTTGTTGAGAGCTTGTGTATTGGATGATCGTGGAAGTTGGGATGATGTGTTACCTTTGATAGAATTCACATACAACAACAGTTTCCACGCGAGTATTGGAATGGCACCATACGAGGCTTTGTATGGGAGGAGATGTCAGACTCCTTTGTGTTGGTACCAAGATGGGGAAAGTATGATAGTAGGACCGGAAATGGTACAACAGACGACGGACAAGGTCCGAAAGATAAGGGCAATGATGAAGGTTGCTCAAGATCGACAAAAGAGTTATGCGGATAGGCGTCGGAGGCCTTTAGAGTTTGATGAGGGGGATCACGTATTTCTCCGCGTTACTCCAACAACTGGTGTTGGAAGGGCTTTGAAAGCGAAAAAGTTGACTCCAAAGTTTATAGGGCCTTATCAGATTTTGGAACGGATTGGGAAGGTAGCATACCGGATCGCGTTGCCACCGGTACTATCTTTGATTCATGACGTGTTCCATGTGTCGCAATTGCGGAAATATACACCGGATCCATCGCATGTGATTACACCAGATGACATCCAGTTGAGGGATAACTTGTCATTTGAAGTTCCGCCGATCAAGATTGCGGATAGGAAGATGAAGCGTCTGAGAACGAAAGAGATACCTTTGGTGAAGGTAATATGGAACGAAGCTACAGGAGATACCACCTGGGAGCTCGAGAGTAAGATGAAGGAATTATACCCCAGTTTGTTTGACGATGTCTAAGTTTCGGGGACGAAACTTCTTTTAGGGGGGTAGTATTGTAAGGCCCAAGATTTCTTTGTATAGTTGGTTTAAGGAATATTAGGGTTTCGATGTGTTCGTGTGATGAAACATCGTGTAATTACTAGCTTTTGCTGTAATCAAGTCTGTTTTGTGCTCGTGCACTGTAATTGTACAGACTTTTGTCTTGTGATCCTGTTGCTTGAATAAGAAGTTATATGTGGGTTCAGAATAACGAGTTTTGGATTATTCTTGTTTTTGGAAAAACGAGTAGGATTTTTACCCGCGGATGGAAAATCTTATTGCGTCTGTTTTAAGTGAGGTTCCGGATGGAAGTTTTATATATCTGCGCGAGTTACGATATATTCTGAGAATAATTTTCTAAGGTATGGAAGAAAATTACAGTCGCGGAAAAAGATTCGGCGATAAGTTTTGGAATGGAAAAACGTTAGACGTTCTTTCCATAGGTTTTAGGTTTTTGTGGTTTATGTTCGTCGCGGCGCGCGAGAGCTGAACGTGTGAGTGTTTCCAAGAGGTGTTGAGTTTTATCTCAAGTGGATTTGATTTGGTTTGATCCAATGGCTAGGGTTTTGTCTTGGCATTGTGTGTTTGATCCAATGGCCATTAGTTAGCAAGAGCTATGGCATAGTAAGGAGGTTTGTTGCATTGTGGACTTAGAAAAACATCACCAAATCATCTCATTCTTTCTCTCTTTCACGTGGAACTCCATTTCTTAACCTTAACCTTCACAAATTTTCCATTCCTCACCATTTCACTCCATTTCAAGCTTTGGAGCTTAGAGGAAAGTTGTAGAGAATCACTTTCTAAAGGTAACCCTCTCTTCTCATCTCTTAGGTTGGTAGACTTATAGAGTTTAAGAGTTTTTGGGTTTATGTTCTCATGAGGGTTTGTTAGGAAATGTTACTTTACATGGTTTTTGTTTCATGAATGTTGTTCATGAGGTCTAGAGGAGCATGTGTAGGCTTTGTTATCTTTGTTTTCCATGAGTTGGTGAAAATCTCATGAGAAAAGTTAGGGTTTTGGTTTGGTTATGTATTGATCAATAACATGTGGTTAAGTTGTAAGGTTTTGAAAAGAAAAGTTGTCTTTGAACCTTCGGGCAAAAGGGAATTGCGTTGTATGGTTTTGTTTTAGAAAATCCGATGAAAAATATTTTGGAGTTTATGAAAATATTTACTAAGTGTTTTGAGTGAAGTTTTTGGGGTCAAAGTGGTTTAAAACTCTTGTGACATGTGGTGTCGCTTTTTACCTTGAAAACATGTTTGAAAATGATTACCGGACGGTTGAGGCCCGTGATAAAACTTGTGCTTGGATTTGGTTTTGATTTTGGAAATGAAAATCAAATAACTTGCACTCGAAGCAACCAACATGCTTTCGGAAATGTGTTGCTTGCTTATGAAAATGGTTTGCTTTTGTGCCTTGAAAAAGTGTTGGGAACTAATAGAATCAAACTAGGCTTGGGTGGAAAAAGGTGGTGTGAGTTGCTGTCTTTTGCTGTCATGACAGATGCAACTCGCTGAGCGAGTGGTTACTCGCCAGGGCGAGTGTCACAGGTCTTGACAACTCGCCAGGGCGAGCTCCAGAGCGAGTAAGACCAGTCCTCACTGCCTTCACTCGCCATCAACTCGCCAGGGCGAGCTCTGAGACTTAAAATTTTGGATTCTGATTTCTAAACTTAGTTTTTAACTTTCTAATCCCTTTTTATTAATTTATGGAAGTGGTGGGGATTGGAAACGAGTTTTTCGGGTACTCGGAAAGTACGTAGCTTATAACGCAAGAAAACGGCCATTTTGCATTTCAAATTTATTTAAGACTTTTGACAATTGTTTTGGGTCCTAAAAATAGTATAAATAACTCATGGTGGTTGATCAATACGGTAGTTTATGGTATGATATCCGATAGAGTGAATTTTCCTTAGGAACCTTTAGGTTTTTGGGGTTTTTGGTTTAGTTTCAATACGATTGGTTGGGAAACAATGTATTGATGGTACGCTGCTTGTTTTAGGAAGCGCGTTGTGTTGTTTGGACGAGTTTTAGTAAAGGAAGCTTGCCGAGGTAAGGGCTCCACTTTATTTCCGTCTTTTAAAACGGTTACGACATGCTTGAAATTGCTGTTTATGCATTTGCTGTGTGCTTGGCATGTTTGTACTTATGTATTCTCGTTGATGAGAACGTGGTTATAATTTCGTGTGCAATTTACATATGATTAGGAAAAGGTATGTAGGTTGTGATGACTTGTGCATAGGCTTAAGGCTATGTGATTGTTTGCATGAGCATATATGAATGCGTGCGTCGGATAGGACTACGCAGGGATTTTGTCTTGTGTGACTATCCTGTATATGCCAAAGAGAATATATGCCATGCATTTCATAGTTGCGTGCCTAGGTGTATGTCTGTGTGACTTTGCCTACGTACCGGGCGTTTGACTGTGTGGCTTCGCCAAATCCCTCTGGATTTATATTGAGTTGGTGTTTGTCTGTGTGACTTCGCCTGGTGTTTGTCTGTGTGACTTCACCTGCCTTGTGTGGCATTTTTAGTGCGGGTACGTATATTTCTGTGTGGCTTTGCCTACCCCACGACTCTCCGAGGAGAGGTTAATTTTCCGGAAAATCATGCATGTGACGAACCAGTGATCGGTTGTCACACTCATTGTAGAAGTCTGCATTAGGTTTGGTGATTTATTTATATAAGCCCGTTGGTGGGAACTACTCTTGAGATTAAGAGCTTTCTCTTGTGTTTGTGGAAATATTTGTTATGTGGACAATCTTTCGCACCGGTTATATATATACATACCCTATATTTTTGTGGTGACCCTTTCTTTCATTTGCGGGCTCATCCCACCCAGATGATGGGTTAGGTCGTGGTGACGACGGTGGCTGTTCCAGGCCCCAGTGAGCGGTTGGAGCTGTAGCCTAGAATAGTTAGACTATGCGCCGGTGTGTTTTGTGCACCGTGCTTTTTGGTTAGCATAGGGTCTCTAACTTGTTTTGTTGTAAGTATTCGAATACTTAGACTTGGGTTGTAATTATTCAGGAATACACTTTGCTTGTCGAAGCACCTTTTAGTAATGAGTTCTTTTGTATATTTGAATGCCGGTTCATTTAAAATCTTTTATGCGCACTCTGAGTGTTAGTTGAAAAAGAAAAAAAAAAAATAATGCCCTTTTTGGCTTATGAAAAACGGGGTGTTACATTTTGGTATCAGAGCACGGCTTTAAATCTTCAAAGGAAAAGTGTATACTTGAGTCGTTAGTCCAGAGTCGGTTAGAACGTAACTAGTGTTGAGTTAGTTCTAGTGGTTGTTCTGTGTCGGATTGGTGTTAGTATCCGTGGAGTGAGATATTCTGTTAGGATTCAGAATTGTTTGATTAAGGATCTAATCAGAATCGGTATTGTGCAGAATAGAATGCCGCCAAGAAGGGCGAATCCAGCTCCTATGGTACCCGAGGTTGATATTAACCAGATGGCTTATGCCATGCATACGATGGCAGCGGCTGTGACTGCTCAGAGCCATGCTAAGGCGCAGAGAGATCTGGAAAAGCGCGAAAGGGAAATACTTGCTGCCGGGTCTAGACTTCTTTCGAATTTCAACCACCAGACTCCTCCTAAGTTTAATGGGGAGGGAGGTCCGGAAACTGCTGATTTATGGCTCCAATCTGTGGAGAGGATATTCGGGGCAATTCATTGTCCAGAAGGGGAGAAGGTAGTCTTAGCTACCTATCAGTTGCTAGGGGGTTCAGAGTATTGGTGGAGGAACACCCGTATCATCATGGAGAATGGCCATGAAGAATTGAATTGGGAGAACTTCAAGAGGAGGTTCTTGGCCCAATATTTCCCTGAGACAACTAGGGAAAGGTATGGGGAAGATTTTGTGAGACTGAGGCAAGCAGGCATGAATGTTGAAGCATATGCCAAAAAGTTCGAATCACTATCCCGTTTCTTCCGCTTCTTTAGGGATGGGATAGATGAGGTTTATATGTGCCGTCGCTTCCAAGATGGGTTGAGGTACGAGCTGCAGGATGCGGTTGTGCCGTTGGGTATTCGACAATTCCAAGTCTTGGTTGAGAAGTGCTAAGAGGTGGAAGACATGAAGAATAAGCGGGTGAACCGCCAAGGGAATTCTAGTGCTGGAGGACCAAGTCGTACCAATGATCGTGGTTCGACTCAGAATAGTGGGAGGCAAGGGAGTAAGCCTTATAACCGTCCTCAACACAGTAAAGGACCGGGCCGATCGGTGAATCAGGGAACCCGGGGAAAATCAGAGGGTAGTAAGGGGGCTTGCTACAACTGTGGAGAAGCGGGGCATTTTTCTAATGAGTGCACGCAACCGAAGGTGGGAAACACCTGCTACAACTGCAAGAAGCCGGGACATTTTGCTAGAGATTGCAGAGCCCCGAAGACTGGGCCGTCGGCAAATGTGGCACAAGGCTCACAGGGTGCCAGACCTGCGGCAAAGGCACGTGCTTACTGTATGGGCACTGAGTTGAGTGGGCAGGCTAGCAATGCCATCCACGAGAGCTGTCACATCGCAGGTAATTCTTTAACTGCTTTGATTGACACGGGGGCAACCCACTCATTCATATCTTTGGCATGTGCAAATCGTTTGAGTTTGAATGTTTCTGTGCTTCCGTTTGATTTGAATGTTTTGACTCCTGCTAAGGACTTGGTGGTAAATACTGCATGTTTGCATTGTTTGGTAGTAATCCAGAATAGGGATTTTCTGGTCAATTTGGTTTGTCTACCGCTTTTATCTCTCGAGATCATCCTCGGGATGGATTGGTTGTCTTATCATTATGTGATTCTAGACTGTGCTCGGAAATTGGTTTTCTTTCCCGAGCCAGGTGTGCGAAGGTACTTGTCTGCAAATCGGCTTTCTGTGGTTATGTGTAATGGAGAGCCGGAGATAGTTTCACTTGCTAGCTTGGGAGTGACGTCGGAGATCCGAATTGAGGAAATTCGAGTGGTTCAGGATTTCCAAGATGTGTTTCCATCGGAGATTCCAGCTTTTCCTCCGTGTAGAGAGGTGGAATTCTTTATTGATTTGCAACCGGGTACGGGTCCGATTTCGGAATCAGCTTATCGGATGGCTCCAGCTGAGTTGGTAGAGTTGAAAAGTCAGATTGAGGACTTGTTAGATAAAAGTTTCATAAGGCCTAGTGTGTCGCCTTGGGGAACACCGGTCTTATTGGTTAAAAAGAAGGATGGTAAGTCTCGTTTGTGTGTGGATTATCGGAAGCTTAATAAGGTGACTATCAAGAACCGATATCCATTGCCACGAATCGATGATTTGATGGATCAGTTGAGGGGAGCCTCAGTGTTTTCCAAGATTGACTTGAAGTCTGGTTATCACCAGATAAGAGTGCGAGATGAGGATGTTCAGAAAATGGCGTTTAGGACGCGTTATGGGCATTATGAGTTCTTAGTGATGCCGTTTGGAGTGACGAATGCACCTGCTATCTTTATGGCTTACATGAATCGGATATTCAATTCATTTTTGGACAAGTTTGTGGTGGTGTTCATTGATGACATCCTAGTGTATTCGAAGAGTGAAGAGGAACATGTAGAGCATCTTCGCTTGGTTTTGCAAGTTTTGAGGGAGAAAAGGTTGTATGTTAATCCGTCAAAGTGTGACTTTTGGTTGGAAGAGGTGAATTTCCTTGGCCATGTTATATCAAAAGAGGGAATAGCCGTGGATCCAGCCAAGATTGACACGGTACTTTCATGGAAGCAGCCTCAATCAGTGACAGATGTGAGGAGTTTTGTTAGTTTGGCCGGTTATTGCCGAAGATTCATTGAAGGGTTCGCTAAAATTGTGGCGCCAATGACACAACTTACGCGAAAAGATCAACCTTTTGCTTGGACAGAGAAGTGTGAGTTGAGTTTTCAGTTGTTGAAGGAACGGTTGACGACTTCACCAGTCTTGATGTTACCACAGTCGGAGGAACCGTATGAGGTTTATTGTGATGCTTCTCATCAAGGTTTGGGTTGTGTGTTGATGCAACACAAGAGAGCAGTGGCTTATGCGTCAAGGCAGCTGAAAGTGCATGAAAAGAATTATCCTACGCACGATTTAGAGCTTGCGGCCGTTGTTTTCACATTGAAGATTTGGAGACATCATCTTTATGGTTGCACTTTTGTCGTGTTTAGTGACCATAAAAGTCTTAAGTATCTGTTCGATCAGAAAGAGCTTAATATGCGACAGAGGAGGTGGATGGAAACCTTGAAAGATTTTGATTTTACGTTGGAATACCATCCTGGAAAGGCTAATGTGGTAGCCGATGCTTTGAGTAGAAAGAGTGTGTCGGTTTGTTCGGCACAAATGGCTAGTCAACAAGAGTTGTGGAGAGAGTTCCGTGACTTGCACCTAGAGGTAGAGTTTGCCTTAGGGAATATGAGACTGGGTATGATTACCATCTCGAACGGTTTGTTGAAGGATATTGCTAATTGTCAAGATGACCAGTTTCTTATGGAGAAAAGGGCTTTGATTGTTCGAGGAACCAACCGAGATTTCAAGGTGGGATCGGACAATATCTTGAGGTGTCAAGGTAGGGTGTGCGTGCCCGATGTTATGGACTTGAGAAACACCATTTTAGGGGAGGCACACAAGAGTAAACTTAGTATACATCCCGGAGCAACAAAGATGTATCAAGACCTGAGGCATGATTTCTGGTGGCCGGGTATGAAAAAGGATGTGGCGGAGTATGTGGCGTCGTGTCTGACTTGTCAGAAGGCGAAGATTGAACATCAGAGACCAGCAGGGATGCTGCAGTCGTTAGATATTCCCGAGTGGAAGTGGGATAGCATTTCTATGGATTTCATCACTGGTTTACCTAAGACCAGGAGGAAGCATGATTCCATTTGTGTGATAGTTGTAAGTGCACCAGTTCATCCTCATGTTTTAATAATTGTCAAAACACATGAAAATAGGTTGAACATATTTTGGCAAACTTTACAAATGACTTGACAACAAAGAACTATTTTCAAAACCTTGAAAAACTGACTTTTTGGTGTTTTGTATCGATACATACATTTCTGTATGGATACAAATGTCCTGAAACTTGTTCTGGTACATTTTGAGCACTTTGTATCGATACACACAGGCTCTGTATCGATACAAAAGCTTCTATTCAAAAACAGAATGTTCCATATGATTCGAAACATGCTTGCATGTATCGATACATGTGTATATGTTCTGAAAAACCAGCAAGCTTCATATGATTCGAAGCATGCTTGCATGCTTAGATACATATCAGTCAAGATTTCAAGATTCTGATGTTTGTATCGATACATCCCGTGTTTGTATCGATACAAAGGTCAAGACTTTCAAAATTGAACGTTGGTCAAGGGCTTTGTATCGATACAAACAATCATTTGTATCGATACATCTACTGAAAATTATGCCTAAATTTGCTCATTCTATTTTCTCTTTAAATAGCAATGTGTGGGTTCCTTTGTAAGTAATGAAACAATCACAGTAACTGAACACAACTGAGAAATCTAGTGAGAATCATTGAGAGAGCAAGAAGTGCTTTGGGTAAAACACTTTGGATACAATTTGGGTGAAAAATTGGGATCAAAGTGTTATCCTTCACAAGATCATCATCTTCCATCAAGTTGCAACAATTGAAGATTGAGTATGGGATCAATCATTTAGGAGTTGTACGCTTGGTCGATAACGTTCGGTGCGATTCGTGGTGAAGCAGATTCGCGATCGGGTTGATTTGTGCAAGGAGGTTGGATTGCTCACTAGGGATCCAAGATTGTTCGATATCTTGGAGGATCAATTGAGAAGAATCGAAGGACTCAGCTGGACGATCGTTGCAAGGAGTTGCACGGGTAGGATCGTTGGAATCAGAGGGTGAAGATTCGTTCGTCGATTGAGGGTTTGCATAGTTTTACATTTTGAGTCAATATAGGTTTATTGGATTCATTGTAATTTGTGCACTTGTGTTCAAGTTGTTTTTCATTCTATACATATCTCAAATAACCCGTTTGGTTATTTGGGGGGAGACGTACTCGGACATACGCGTGGACGACGCGAAATCCGGGGAACTCCCTAATCAAATCCTCGTGTGTTGATTGCATTACTTTCATTCTTTATTGCTTTCATTATATTCGTAAACAATTGAATTTGTGTGTTCGTAAGTGTTCACAAGGATTCAATTGTTATTATCTTGTGTTGTGAATTGTTTTTGAAAGAATCGAATAACTTGCTTGGAAACGTTGTTGTTAATTGAATTAGTTTTTGAATATCTTATTCCGATCGACTTTTCCTCAATACGTTTTATCGGCTTAGTTACTTTTTCAATAAGTCAAAACGGTGCAAAGAGACTACCGATCCCGGAGTCGCTTCCGCACGCACGTTTAACCGAACAATTTTTTAAAAACTCAATTGGTTAACGGAACCACTTATTCACCCCCCTCTAAGTGGTTAGCCTCGTAGTCTAACAAGTGGCATCAAGAGCCCGGTTGATTTTAAACGATTAAACCGAGTAATTTGTGCCTATTATTAGACAACATGGCTTTTGCACCAAAAGGGGCGTATAATAGGGCTCCGGTATTCAATGGAGATCATTTTGACTATTGGAAAAGTAGCATGCGTATTCACATCAATTCTTTTGATAGTGAAGTGTGGAATGCCATTGAGAATGGTCCGTTTGCTCCAACTATAACGAATGCTCATGGTGTTGTCGCAAATAAGCCAATGGCACAATGGACGGATGAGGAAAAGAAGAAAGTCAATTACGATGCGAAGGCACAAAACATTTTAATATCATCCCTTGGGATTGATCAATTCTATCATGTGTCGCATTGTGAATCGGCTAAGGAAATGTGGGACACATTGGTTACTCACTTTGAGGGTACCAATGATGTCAAGATATCCAAAATTAATACTTTGACACAAGAATTTGAGTTGTTTCATATGCTAGATGGAGAATCCATCGAGGATATGCAACAACGCTTTATCAAAATCACCAACAAGTTACACGGTTTGGGAAAACCAATTTCCAACCAAGATGCTACTAACAAAATTTTAAGATGTCTTAGTAGGAATTGGCAACCTAAGGTCACCGCGATTAAGGAAGCTAATGATCTTACCTCATTGAATCTTACAACTTTGTTTGGCAAACTCACGGAGCATGAACATGTGCTAAACTTGCTAGAAAAGCATGAGAAAAGCGAAAAGAAGGTAAAGCACAATGACAAGGAAAAGGAAAAGGACAAGAGGTCTATAGCTCTAAAAGCCTCTACTTCAAAGTCCACCAAGTCCAAAAGGATAGAGCATGTGGAAAGTAGCTCAAGCGAAGATGATTCCGATGATGAGGAAATGGGACTCTTCGTTAGGCGCTACAATAGGTATGTGAAGAAAAATGGGATAAGGCACTCCGATGAAAATCTTAAGAAATATCGGAAAGATAGTGGTTACCATAGAAGGAAGGAAGATGTCAAGTACTCTAAAAAGGGAGCATGTTATGAATGTGGACAAATCGGTCACTTTAAACCGGATTGTCCCAAGCTCAAGAGAAAGGAGAAAGAATCACCTTCATTCAAAAAGGGAAGCAAGGACAAGGGAAAGAAAGCTTACGTTGCATGGGAGAGCTCTAGCTCATCTTCCTCTTCATCATCAAGCTCTAGTTCAAGCGGTGAAGAAGGATTGGCAAATGTGTGTTTGACATCACACGATCGTAAGAAACTTGTTCCTAAAAAGGTAAACCAAAATCCCTCTAGTTCATATACTCTCTTGGAATATCATGAATTACAAGTTGCTTTTGAAAAACTACACAAAGAAACTCAAGAGGCTTTTCAACGATTAAAGGGTTTAATGCAAGTCAATAAATACCTTGAGGTTAAAGTTTCGGAAACGGAACATGAGTTGAAAGCTCTCAAAGAATCTTTGGTTCAAAAACCTCTTGTGAATTATGATAGTTGTGGAAATGAATATACCGGATGTGATGGATGCTTTTACTTAAGTAGAGATTTACGAAAACTACAAGAGAAGTTAAAAGAACCATCCAAGCCGGAGATTACTTTTGCGGTTGATCCATCTAAATTCAACAAATCTTTTAAACCGAGAAATAAAAAGTATAAATTTGTTGAAAAGGATCACAAGAAAAGTAATCCTCATATTGTTTGTCATTATTGTTGTAACAAAGGACATACGATTGCAAAATGCCAAGCACGGAAAACCTTAGTACCTAAAGGCATATTGCAATGGTTACCTAAGTTAGACAATAATGTTGATACTAACAAACTAGGACCCAATATGAGTTGGGGACCTATTTCAAATGTCTAAACATGTAGGTAAGCGTCTTGAAGCCATTGATGAGAGACATTGATAACGAGTGGCTCAAGACCTATAAACAAGTAAGGTGAAAAGATACGACTCAACCCAACACAAAACGATGTGGAAATTGATCACTTCCTTCATCAAATACTTAAGGGAAGATTCTACTCTTTAACTTTGCTTTATACATATTTTGTTTAGCATTTGTGTTTGTGATCATATACATGCATTTTCTATCTTAATATGATATAAGTTTTGATATTTGTCTAATCCTCCATTTCCAAGAATTCTTACTCAAAAATATTAATAAGTTTTTGAGCTTTATACGTCTCAAATGGGGATTTGACAAAAATCATTACAACTATCCTATTAAGTTCATATTAGAATGTATATGTTAAGTTTTGCATCTATGTGTAATTTTTGCATACATACATAGATATATATATATTTTTCGCATATGATTGTTTGTGGTACTTTAACTATGTTATGTGATTTCTTTTATCATGCATCTATGGTTTAACATGTGTTCTCATGTTAAGATTTGCTTTGGTATTGCTTTGGTTCACATATATACGCATATACCATCATGATTGTATGTGTTTCTTTCATACGTGTTAATTGAAAATCATCGAAATTTCTTTTTGAACCTTTTGATTCATGTGATTTGAGAAAAATTGAAAATAATGTGTTTTGGATCGATACAATGAATTGTGGATGGATACATGTCAGTTATTTTTCAAAATTTCAAATTTTTCAAAATTAACCTGACTTGTATCGATACATACAAGTGAGTATCGATACATGGCGTGCTGAGAAAAACAGCAAGGCGACCATGCTTCGAAACATACAGGTATGCTTCGATACATGCTTCAAAACAACTGACTTGTATCGATACATATTACTGTTTGTATCGATACAAACGCGTAAAAACTGAATTTATATGTTATTTTTCTTTCATTCTTCATCAAACTTCATAAACATCTCTTCCTCTCTCACGGCTTCCATCAAAACCCTTACCCCAAATCCTTCAAACTTCATCAAAACTCAACCAAATCTCACAAAATTTTCACCAATCAACTCCAAACTCATTACCCACTTATTCTCCATCATTAATTTCGTGATTCAAGTCTCATAAAGCTTCAATCAAGGAAATTCATCAAATTTGGGTTTGTGAAATTCTTCAAGTTTTTCATCAAAAGTGTAAGGTACATTGCTCTACTTCTCAATTCTCTTGTAATGGCACCTAAGAAGGCTAGGAAAGATAAGGAAATAGCAACTAGGAGTGATGAGGTTCCTAATTTTGGTCTTAGGGAAGATGAATTTGTTCATAAGGATTGTGTACACACCTATACACAATATTGTAGAAATAGGGCTGTTCTACCTCAAAAGTCTATTGATGTGGAAGTTTTGAAAAATTTGCATTTGAATGATGTTGCTGAAATTATTGAAAGGGAGAAACTTGATACCTTTTGTGATTTACAAACAAAGTATAATGAAACCTTGACTAGGATATTCTATTCTGGACTGCAAGAAAGAAATGGGGCTGAGTTTGAATTCTGTTGGGGTCGAAAGATATATAGGTTTACTGCTAATCTGTGGTTTGATTTGTTTGATATGTGTACCGGGACTAGGATAACCGGTGAGGATCTCTTGGCCTATTCTGAATTGAGCCAAATCGATTATGATTTCAATGTCTTTGTCTCTTCAATCACAAGAAATGGCAACATTCCGGAAACGATGGGCACCGGAAAATTAAGTGTGAATGCAAGGGTTGTCTATTGGATTGTAAGTCACATTCTACGTCCAAAAAGTGCTAGTTCTAGGATGGACAAGAAGGACATAGACTTGATGTTCCTGCTGATGGATGATGCAAAGGTGGATTGGCCATTCTACATTGTGAGTAGGATGTTTGAATTAAGGAATTCTAGTCGTGATCACAGCTTTGGATATGGTAGCATGATTGCTAGCATTTTAAGGCACTTCAAGCTTGGACAAAAGCTTCCCATTGAGTACACTACTCTTGGGAAATTACAGAAGTTTAGTGAAACACAAATGTCCAAGATGAATTGGTCCTTGAATGTAGACAATGTGTATGTGTATCATGGACCGGATGATGATGAAGGTCAGGCTGCTGTTGCTCCTCGTAATAGGAGACCAAGGAGGAATGTTAGACAAGATGAGGGTGAAAATGAAGGCCAAGGTGAAGAAGGTGGAAATTGGAATGAGATGATGGAAATGATGAGGAACATGAGCATGCAACAAACCACTTTCTACAATGAATATACTCAGAATTATGCTGCTCAGAGTGCCCGGATTGAAGACATCTACACCACCACTACCAACCTCCGGACCTATGTGAACACCCGGTTTGACAACCTCGAAGCCCAGATGAATTCCTTCTACCAAGCCAACCCATCCACCAACCCAGATGATGACAATATGAATGATGATTGATGATGTTTTTGTTCTTGTTTTTATGGCATTTCATTTCTTTTATCGCATGAACAATCTCTTTTGTTATTTCGTGACTTTCTTTATTTCGATTTGGTTGTACGGATATTATTTAATGTTGCTATGTTTTGAGCAACATTTCACTTTGGCTTGTATGACTTCATTTTGAATTATTTCGTATGTTTGGATTATTATTGTATGTTTATGCATTTAATTGCATGGTTTTGTTTATTTTTTTTCGTCCCATATTTTGGTATGTTTTATTACAAAAATGTCGATGTGTTTTAAATAATCATGAGTTGGTTTATGGTTTGTTGTTCTACATTCCATGTGTTATCATGATATTTGGTATTCGTCATTGATATATTTTGGCATATCGTTATATGTAATTATTTTGATTAGGATACTATATCATAAAGTGCATTTCGACAAATGTAAGTGCACGATATGTTTAATAGATGGAAAATTTGCTTGGACTTGTTACTGCTAATGTGCTCTCTTCTTCTTTTTGATATTGTCAAAGGGGGAGAGATTTGGATGCACAAGCTAAAGGATCATCAAACGCATTATGGCATCAACTCAGGGGGAGCAAGCTTTTGTGATTAAGCCTTGGTGTTGTTTTTGCGTCTGTATATCATTGCTATTTTTATTTGCATAATAGGTATAGGCTTAGTTTAGCTTATGCATAGTTTTGACAATTATCAAAAAGGGGGAGAATGTAAGTGCACCAGTTCATCCTCATGTTTTAATAATTGTCAAAACACATGAAAATAGGTTGAACATATTTTGGCAAACTTTACAAATGACTTGACAACAAAGAACTATTTTCAAAACCTTGAAAAACTGACTTTTTGGTGTTTTGTATCGATACATACATTTCTGTATGGATACAAATGTCCTGAAACTTGTTCTGGTACATTTTGAGCACTTTGTATCGATACACACAGGCTCTGTATCGATACAAAAGCTTCTATTCAAAAACAGAATGTTCCATATGATTCGAAACATGCTTGCATGTATCGATACATGTGTATATGTTCTGAAAAACCAGCAAGCTTCATATGATTCGAAGCATGCTTGCATGCTTAGATACATATCAGTCAAGATTTCAAGATTCTGATGTTTGTATCGATACATCCCGTGTTTGTATCGATACAAAGGTCAAGACTTTCAAAATTGAACGTTGGTCAAGGGCTTTGTATCGATACAAACAATCATTTGTATCGATACATCTACTGAAAATTATGCCTAAATTTGCTCATTCTATTTTCTCTTTAAATAGCAATGTGTGGGTTCCTTTGTAAGTAATGAAACAATCACAGTAACTGAACACAACTGAGAAATCTAGTGAGAATCATTGAGAGAGCAAGAAGTGCTTTGGGTAAAACACTTTGGATACAATTTGGGTGAAAAATTGGGATCAAAGTGTTATCCTTCACAAGATCATCATCTTCCATCAAGTTGCAACAATTGAAGATTGAGTATGGGATCAATCATTTAGGAGTTGTACGCTTGGTCGATAACGTTCGGTGCGATTCGTGGTGAAGCAGATTCGCGATCGGGTTGATTTGTGCAAGGAGGTTGGATTGCTCACTAGGGATCCAAGATTGTTCGATATCTTGGAGGATCAATTGAGAAGAATCGAAGGACTCAGCTGGACGATCGTTGCAAGGAGTTGCACGGGTAGGATCGTTGGAATCAGAGGGTGAAGATTCGTTCGTCGATTGAGGGTTTGCATAGTTTTACATTTTGAGTCAATATAGGTTTATTGGATTCATTGTAATTTGTGCACTTGTGTTCAAGTTGTTTTTCATTCTATACATATCTCAAATAACCCGTTTGGTTATTTGGGGGGAGACGTACTCGGACATACGCGTGGACGACGCGAAATCCGGGGAACTCCCTAATCAAATCCTCGTGTGTTGATTGCATTACTTTCATTCTTTATTGCTTTCATTATATTCGTAAACAATTGAATTTGTGTGTTCGTAAGTGTTCACAAGGATTCAATTGTTATTATCTTGTGTTGTGAATTGTTTTTGAAAGAATCGAATAACTTGCTTGGAAACGTTGTTGTTAATTGAATTAGTTTTTGAATATCTTATTCCGATCGACTTTTCCTCAATACGTTTTATCGGCTTAGTTACTTTTTCAATAAGTCAAAACGGTGCAAAGAGACTACCGATCCCGGAGTCGCTTCCGCACGCACGTTTAACCGAACAATTTTTTAAAAACTCAATTGGTTAACGGAACCACTTATTCACCCCCCTCTAAGTGGTTAGCCTCGTAGTCTAACAATAGTGGATCGTTTGACTAAGTCCGCTCATTTTCTACCAGTAAGAACTACGGATACAGCGGCAAGGTTGACCGATATTCACATTGCTGAGATTGTGAGGTTACATGGGATTCCGTCAAGTATAGTGTCGGATCGAGACCCAAAGTTTACTTCACACTTTTGGAGGACGTTGCATGAGGCGTTGGGGACGAAACTGAGATTGAGTTCCGCCTACCATCCTCAGACAGATGGGCAGACCGAGAGAACAAATCAATCTTTGGAAGATTTGTTGAGAGCTTGTGTATTGGATGATCGTGGAAGTTGGGATGATGTGTTACCTTTGATAGAATTCACATACAACAACAGTTTCCACGCGAGTATTGGAATGGCACCATACGAGGCTTTGTATGGGAGGAGATGTCAGACTCCTTTGTGTTGGTACCAAGATGGGGAAAGTATGATAGTAGGACCGGAAATGGTACAACAGACGACGGACAAGGTCCGAAAGATAAGGGCAATGATGAAGGTTGCTCAAGATCGACAAAAGAGTTATGCGGATAGGCGTCGGAGGCCTTTAGAGTTTGATGAGGGGGATCACGTATTTCTCCGCGTTACTCCAACAACTGGTGTTGGAAGGGCTTTGAAAGCGAAAAAGTTGACTCCAAAGTTTATAGGGCCTTATCAGATTTTGGAACGGATTGGGAAGGTAGCATACCGGATCGCGTTGCCACCGGTACTATCTTTGATTCATGACGTGTTCCATGTGTCGCAATTGCGGAAATATACACCGGATCCATCGCATGTGATTACACCAGATGACATCCAGTTGAGGGATAACTTGTCATTTGAAGTTCCGCCGATCAAGATTGCGGATAGGAAGATGAAGCGTCTGAGAACGAAAGAGATACCTTTGGTGAAGGTAATATGGAACGAAGCTACAGGAGATACCACCTGGGAGCTCGAGAGTAAGATGAAGGAATTATACCCCAGTTTGTTTGACGATGTCTAAGTTTCGGGGACGAAACTTCTTTTAGGGGGGTAGTATTGTAAGGCCCAAGATTTCTTTGTATAGTTGGTTTAAGGAATATTAGGGTTTCGATGTGTTCGTGTGATGAAACATCGTGTAATTACTAGCTTTTGCTGTAATCAAGTCTGTTTTGTGCTCGTGCACTGTAATTGTACAGACTTTTGTCTTGTGATCCTGTTGCTTGAATAAGAAGTTATATGTGGGTTCAGAATAACGAGTTTTGGATTATTCTTGTTTTTGGAAAAACGAGTAGGATTTTTACCCGCGGATGGAAAATCTTATTGCGTCTGTTTTAAGTGAGGTTTCGGATGGAAGTTTTATATATCTGCGCGAGTTACGATATATTCTGAGAATAATTTTCTAAGGTATGGAAGAAAATTACAGTCGCGGAAAAAGATTCGGCGATAAGTTTTGGAATGGAAAAACGTTAGACGTACTTTCCATAGGTTTTAGGTTTTTGTGGTTTATGTTCGTCGCGGCGCGCGAGAGCTGAACGTGTGAGTGTTTCCAAGAGGTGTTGAGTTTTATCTCAAGTGGATTTGATTTGGTTTGATCCAATGGCTAGGGTTTTGTCTTGGCATTGTGTGTTTGATCCAATGGCCATTAGTTAGCAAGAGCTATGGCATAGTAAGGAGGTTTGTTGCATTGTGGACTTAGAAAAACATCACCAAATCATCTCATTCTTTCTCTCTTTCACGTGGAACTCCATTTCTTAACCTTAACCTTCACAAATTTTCCATTCCTCACCATTTCACTCCATTTCAAGCTTTGGAGCTTAGAGGAAAGTTGTAGAGAATCACTTTCTAAAGGTAACCCTCTCTTCTCATCTCTTAGGTTGGTAGACTTATAGAGTTTAAGAGTTTTTGGGTTTATGTTCTCATGAGGGTTTGTTAGGAAATGTTACTTTACATGGTTTTTGTTTCATGAATGTTGTTCATGAGGTCTAGAGGAGCATGTGTAGGCTTTGTTATCTTTGTTTTCCATGAGTTTGTGAAAATCTCATGAGAAAAGTTAGGGTTTTGGTTTGGTTATGTATTGATCAATAACATGTGGTTAAGTTGTAAGGTTTTGAAAAGAAAAGTTGTCTTTGAACCTTCGGGCAAAAGGGAATTGCGTTGTATGGTTTTGTTTTAGAAAATCCGATGAAAAATATTTTGGAGTTTATGAAAATATTTACTAAGTGTTTTGAGTGAAGTTTTTGGGGTCAAAGTGGTTTAAAACTCTTGTGACATGTGGTGTCGCTTTTTACCTTGAAAACATGTTTGAAAATGATTACCGGACGGTTGAGGCCCGTGATAAAACTTGTGCTTGGATTTGGTTTTGATTTTGGAAATGAAAATCAAATAACTTGCACTCGAAGCAACCAACATGCTTTCGGAAATGTGTTGCTTGCTTATGAAAATGGTTTGCTTTTGTGCCTTGAAAAAGTGTTGGGAACTAATAGAATCAAACTAGGCTTGGGTGGAAAAAGGTGGTGTGAGTTGCTGTCTTTTGCTGTCATGACAGATGCAACTCGCTGAGCGAGTGGTTACTCGCCAGGGCGAGTGTCACAGGTCTTGACAACTCGCCAGGGCGAGCTCCAGAGCGAGTAAGACCAGTCCTCACTGCCTTCACTCGCCATCAACTCGCCAGGGCGAGCTCTGAGACTTAAAATTTTGGATTCTGATTTCTAAACTTAGTTTTTAACTTTCTAATCCCTTTTTATTAATTTATGGAAGTGGTGGGGATTGGAAACGAGTTTTTCGGGTACTCGGAAAGTACGTAGCTTATAACGCAAGAAAACGGCCATTTTGCATTTCAAATTTATTTAAGACTTTTGACAATTGTTTTGGGTCCTAAAAATAGTATAAATAACTCATGGTGGTTGATCAATACGGTAGTTTTTGGTATGATATCCGATAGAGTGAATTTTCCTTAGGAACCTTTAGGTTTTTGGGGTTTTTGGTTTAGTTTCAATACGATTGGTTGGGAAACAATGTATTGATGGTACGCTGCTTGTTTTAGGAAGCGCGTTGTGTTGTTTGGACGAGTTTTAGTAAAGGAAGCTTGCCGAGGTAAGGGCTCCACTTTATTTCCGTCTTTTAAAACGGTTACGACATGCTTGAAATTGCTGTTTATGCATTTGCTGTGTGCTTGGCATGTTTGTACTTATGTATTCTCGTTGATGAGAACGTGGTTATAATTTCGTGTGCAATTTACATATGATTAGGAAAAGGTATGTAGGTTGTGATGACTTGTGCATAGGCTTAAGGCTATGTGATTGTTTGCATGAGCATATATGAATGCGTGCGTCGGATAGGACTACGCGGGGATTTTGTCTTGTGTGACTATCCTGTATATGCCAAAGAGAATATATGCCATGCATTTCATAGTTGCGTGCCTAGGTGTATGTCTGTGTGACTTTGCCTACGTACCGGGCGTTTGACTGTGTGGCTTCGCCAAATCCCTCTGGATTTATATTGAGTTGGTGTTTGTCTGTGTGACTTCGCCTGGTGTTTGTCTGTGTGACTTCACCTGCCTTGTGTGGCATTTTTAGTGCGGGTACGTATATTTCTGTGTGGCTTTGCCTACCCCACGACTCTCCGAGGAGAGGTTAATTTTCCGGAAAATCATGCATGTGACGAACCAGTGATCGGTTGTCACACTCATTGTAGAAGTCTGCATTAGGCTTGGTGATTTATTTATATAAGCCCGTTGGTGGGAACTACTCTTGAGATTAAGAGCTTTCTCTTGTGTTTGTGGAAATATTTGTTATGTGGACAATCTTTCGCACCGGTTATATATATACATACCCTATATTTTTGTGGTGACCCTTTCTTTCATTTGCGGGCTCATCCCACCCAGATGATGGGTTAGGTCGTGGTGACGACGGTGGCTGTTCCAGGCCCCAGTGAGCGGTTGGAGCTGTAGCCTAGAATAGTTAGACTATGCGCCGGTGTGTTTTGTGCACCGTGCTTTTTGGTTAGCATAGGGTCTCTAACTTGTTTTGTTGTAAGTATTCGAATACTTAGACTTGGGTTGTAATTATTCAGGAATACACTTTGCTTGTCGAAGCACCTTTTAGTAATGAGTTCTTTTGTATATTTGAATGCCGGTTCATTTAAAATCTTTTATGCGCACTCTGAGTGTTAGTTGAAAAAGAAAAAAAAAAAAAAAATAATGCCCTTTTTGGCTTATGAAAAACGGGGTGTTACAAATCTAGTCATACAAATCAAACTATTTTTTGCAAAATCGACCTCTTTGTTTACCTTGAACAGACCAAGGGTAAACGAAATTATGAGAAGGTTGATAACGACCTACTTTTAAATAAGTTTTTTCTAATTTCATTTTAGATGAAAAATGACATAGACAACTTTCAAAAATAAAAGAATAAAATAAGCAAACAAATATTATTGAATAGAAAAAAAATTATCATGTGCTTGACATCAACAGTGAACCTGATGCAATTTTTCTATAAAGAGTCGGTAGATGATGAGTTAGCGAACAACCATTGTAACAACCCGTTTTTCAAAGGCCAGAAAAGGCATTAATTTTTTTTTTTGTACACATCAGAGTTACGCATAAAAGATTTTAAATGAGCCGGCATTCAAATATACAAAAGAACTCATTACCATAAGGTGCTTCGACAAGCAAAGTGTATTCCTGAATAACTACAATCCAAGTCTAAGTATTCAAATACTTACAACAAACAAGTTAGAATCCTATGCCCAAACCTCGTAACCGTTTTAAAAGACGGAAATAAAGTGGAGCCCTTACCTCGGCAAGCTTCCGTTTACTAAAACTCGTCCAAATAACACAACGTGCTTCCTAAAACAAGCAGCGTATTATCAATACATTGTTTTCCAACCAATCGTATTGAAACTAAACCAAAACCCTAAAAACATAACGTTTTCTAAGGTAAAACAACTCTTTCGGATACTATACCAAAAACTACTGTATTGATCAACCCCCATGAGTTATTTGTACTATTTTTAGGACCCAAAACAATAGGCAAAAGTCTTAAATAATTTGAAATGCAAAATGGCCGTTTTCTTGCGTTACAAGTTACGTACTTTCCGAGTACTCAAAAAACCCGTTTCCAATCCTAACCACTTCCTTAAATTAATAAAAAGGGGTTAGAAGGCTAACAACAAGGTTTAGAAAACAGAAGCCAAATTTTCAACTCTCAGAGCTCGCCCTGGCGAGTTGGTGGCGAGTGAAGTCAGAGAGGACAGGTCTCGCTCGCTGTGGAGCTCGCCCTGGCGAGTTCATGGCCTGTGATGCTCGCCCTGGCGAGTTCACTCTCGCCCGGCGAGTACACCAGGTTATGACAGCAAAAACAGCAAAACACACCACCTTTTTTCAACCAAGCCTAGTTTGATTCTATCAGTTCCCAACACTTTTTTTCAAGGCACAAAAACAAACCATTTTCATAAGCAAGCAATACATCTCCGAAAGCATGTTGGTTGCTTCGAGTGCAAGTTATTTGGTTTTCATTTCCAAAATCAAAACCAAACCCAAGCACAAGTTTTATTACGGGCCTTAACCGACCGGTAACCATTTTCAAACATGTTTTCAAGGCAAAAGCAACGCCACATAACTCAAGAGTTTTAAACCACTTGGAATACCAAAAACACCACACAAAACACATAGTAAATATTTTCATAAACACCAAAATATTTTTCATCGGATTTTCTAAAACGAAACCATGCAACACCATTCCCTTTCGCCTAAAGGTTCAAAAACAACGTTTCTTTTCAAAACCTTACAACCTAACAACATGTTATTGATCAATACACTAAACTTTCAAACCCTAACTTTTCTCATGAGATTCTCACAAACTCATGGAAAAATTGCAATAACAAAGCCTAGCATGCTTACTAAACTTTCATGAACAACCTTCATGAAACAAGAATCAATTCCTAACATTTTCATCTCATGAACATAATCTAAAACTCATAACCCTAAGAGTTTGAACCAACAAAAAGGAAAGGAAAAGAGTGGTTACCTTAAGCAAGTGATTCTCTACAACAATTCCACAAAGCTCCCAAGCTTGAAATGGACACAAATGGTGAAGAATGAAAATTTGGTGAAGTTGAGAAAGAATGGAGTTTCACGTGGAAGAGAGAAAGAAAAGAGAGGATTTGTGATTTTCCTTAAGTCCACAAATGCCATCAAACCTCCTTACTATACATTGCCTTGGTCACCTATCCACCCTTGGATCAAAATCAAAAGTCCAAGCTTACACCCTAGCCATTGGATCAAATTGCTTTATGATAAATCACAAGATTTAAATCAATTCTTCCATAACAAGTCACATATTCAGCTCTCGCGCGTCGCGACGAACGAAACTCACAAAAACAGAAAAACTACGGCAAGAACGTCTATCGTTAAACATTTCCAAAACTTATCGTCGAATCTTTTTTCGCGACTGTAATTTTCTTCCACACTTGGGAAAATTATTCTCAGAACATAACCTCACTCACGCAGATATATAAAACTCCCATCCGAAACCTCACTTAAAACAGACGCAGTAAAATTTTACATCAGCGGGTAAAATCCTACTCGTTTTTCCAAAAACAAGAATAATCCAAAACTAGTTATTCTGAATCCACATCAACCTTCTTATTCACAAAAGAGGATTACAAGACAAAAGTCTGTGCCTTTACAGCGCACGAGTACAAAACAGACTCAATTACAGCAAAATCCTATAATTACACGATGTTTCACCACATGAACACATCGAAACCCTACTTTTCCTTAAACCAACTATACAATGAAATCTTGGGTCTTACAATACTACCCCCCTAAAAGAAGTTTCGTCCTCGAAACTTAGACGTCGTCAAACAATCCGGGGTACAACTCTTTCATCTTACTCTCGAGCTCCCAGGTGGTATCTCATGTAGCTTCGTTCCATATTACCTTCACCAAAGGTATATCTTTCGTTCTCAGACGCTTCATCCTCCTATCCGCAATCTTGATCGGCGGAACCTCAAATGACAAGTTATCCCTCAGCTGGATGTCATCTGGTGTGATCACATGTGACGGATCCGGTGTATATTTTCGCAACTGCGACACATGGAACACGTCATAAATCAAAGATAGTACCGGTGGCAACGCGATCCGGTAAGCTACCTTCCCAATCCGTTCCAAAATCTGATAAGGCCCTATAAACTTCGGAGTCAACTTCCTCGCTTTCAATGCCCTTCCAACGCCAGTCGTTGGAGTAACTCGGAGAAATACGTGATCTCCCTCCTCAAACTCTAAAGGCCTCCGACGCTTATCCGCATAACTTTTCTGGCGATCTTGAGCAACTTTCATCATTGCTCTTATCTTTCGGACCTTGTCCGTCGTCTGTTGTACCATTTCCGGTCCTACTATCATACTCTCCCCATCTTGGTACCAACATAAAGGAGTCTGACATCTTCTCCCATACAAAGCCTCGTATGGTGCCATTCCAATACTCGCGTGGAAACTGTTGTTGTATGTGAATTCTATCAATGGTAATACATCATCCCAGCTTCCACGATCATCCAATACACATGCTCTCAACAAATCTTCCAAAGATTGATTTGTTCTCTCGGTCTGCCCATCTGTCTGAGGATGATAGGCGGAACTCAATCTCAGTTTCGTCCCCAACGCCTCATGCAAAGTCTTCCAAAAGTGTGAAGTAAACTTTGGGTCTCGATCCGACACTATACTTGACGGGATCCCATGTAACCTCACAATCTCAGCAATGTAAATATCGGTCAACTTTGCCGCTGTATCCGTAGTCCTTGCCGGTAGAAAATGAGCGGACTTTGTCAAACGATCCACTATCACCCAAATGGAATCATGCTTCCTCCTGGTCTTAGGTAAACCCGTGATGAAATCCATAGAAATGCTATCCCACTTCCACTCGGGGATATCTAATGACTGCAGCATCCCTGCTGGTCTCTGATGCTCAATCTTCGCCTTCTGACAAGTTAGACACGACGCCACATACTCAGCCACATCCTTCTTCATACCCGGCCACCAGAACTCATGCCTCAGGTCTTGATACATCTTTGTTACTCCGGGATGTATACTAAGTTTACTCTTGTGTGCCTCCCCTAGAATAGTGTTTCTCAAGTTCATAGCTTCGGGCACACACACCCTACCTTGACATCTCAAGATATTATCCGGTCCCACTTTGAAATCTCGGTTGGTTTCTCGAAAAATCAAAGCCCTTTTCTCCATAAGGAATTCGTCATTCTGACAACTAGCAATGTCTTCCAATAGTCCATTTGAAATGGTAATCATACCAAACCTCATATTCCCATGTGCAAGCTCAACTTCAAGATGCAAGTCTCTAAATTCCTTCAACAGCTCCTGTTGACTAGCCATTTGCGCCGAACATGCCGACACACTCTTCCTACTCAAAGCATCAGCTACCACATTAGCCTTTCCAGGATGGTATTCTAAGGTGAAATCAAAATCTTTCAATGTTTCCATCCATCTCCTCTGTCGCATATTTAGCTCTTTCTGATCAAACAAATACTTGAGACTTTTATGGTCACTAAACATGACAAAAGTGCAACCATAAAGATGATGTCTCCAAATCTTCAATGCAAAAACAACGGCCGCAAGCTCCAAATCGTGCGTAGGATAATTCTTTTCATGCACTTTCAGCTGTCTTGACGCATAAGCCACTGCTCTCTTGTGTTGCATCAACACACAACCCAACCCTTGATGAGAAGCATCACAGTAAACCTCACCCGGTTCATCCGACTGCGGTAACACCAAGACAGGTGAAGTCGTCAACCGTTCTTTCAACAGCTGGAAACTCGACTCACACTTCTCAGTCCAAGCAAAAGGTTGATCTTTTCGCGTAAGTTGTGTCATTGGCGCCACAATCTTAGCGAAACCTTCAATGAATCTCCGGTAATAACCGGCCAAACCCACAAAACTCCTCACATCAGTCACCTTATTAAGCTTCCGATAATCCACACACAGACGAGATTTCCCATCCTTCTTCTTAACCAATAAGACCGGTGCTCCCCAAGGCGACACACTAGGCCTTATGAAACCCTTCTCTAACAAGTCCTCAATCTGACTTTTCAACTCAATCAATTCAGCTGGAGCCATCCGATAAGCTGATTCCGAAATCGGACCCGTACCCGGTTGCAAATCAATAAAGAATTCCACCTCTCTACACGGAGGAAAAGCTGGAATCTCCGATGGAAATACATCTTGGAAATCTTGAACCACTCGAAATTCCTCAATTCGGATCTCCGACGTCACTCCTAAACTAGCAAGTGAAACTATCTCAGGTTCTCCATTACACATAACCGCAGAAAGCCGATTTGCAGACAAGTACCTTCGCACACCTGGCTCGGAAAAGAAAACCAATTTCCGAGCACAGTCTAGAATAACATAATGATAGGACAACCAATCCATCCCGAGGATGATCTCGAGAGATAAGAGCGGTAGACACACCAAATTGACCAGAAAATCCCTATTTTGGATTACTACTAAACAATGCAAACATGCAGTATTTACCACCAAATCCTTAGCAGGAGTCAAGACATTCAAATCAAACGGAAGCACAGAAACATTCAAACTCAAACGATTTGCACAATCCAAAGATATGAATGAGTGGGTTGCCCCCGTGTCAATCAAAGCAGTTAAAGAATTACATGCGATGTGACAGCTCTCGTGGATGGCATTGCTAGCCTGCCCACTCAACTCAGTGCCCATACAGTAAGCATGTGCCTTTGCCGCAGGTCTGGCGCCCTGTGAGCCTTGTGCCACATTTGCCGACGGCCCGGTCTTCGGGGCTCTGCAATCTCTAGCAAAGTGTCCCGGCTTCTTGCAATTGTAGCAAAAGTTTCCCCCCTTCGGTTGCGTGCACTCATTAGCAAAATGCCCCGCTTCTCCACAGTTGTAACAAGTCCCCTTACTACCATCAGATTTTCCCCGGGTCCCTTGATTCACCGATCGGCCCGATCCCCTGTTATTCTGAGGACGGTCGTATGGCTTGCTACCTTGTTTCCCACGATTCTGAGTCGAACCACGATCATTGGTACGACTTGGTCCTCCGGCACTAGACCCTCCTTGCCGGTTCACCCGCTTATTCCTCATGTCTTCCACCTCTTGACATTTCTCCACCAACACTTGAAACTGTCGGATACCCAATGGCACAACCGCATCCTGCAGTTCGTACCTCAGCCCATCTTGGAAGCGACGGCACATATAATCCTCATCTATCCCATCCCTAAAGAAGCGGAAAAAACGGGATAGTGATTCAAACTTCTTGGCATATGCTTCAACATTCATGCCCGCTTGCCTTAGCCTCAGAAACTCTTCCCCATACCTTTCCCTTGTAGTCTCAGGAAAGTACTTGGCTAAAAACCTCCTCTTGAAGTTCTCCCAATTTAATTCTTCATGACCATTTTCCATGATAATTCGGGTGTTCCTCCACCAATACTCTGAAGCTCCTAATAACTGATAGGTAGCTAAGACTACCTTCTCCCCTTCCGGACAATGAATTGCCCCGAATATTCTCTCCACAGATTGGAGCCATAAGTCAGCAGTTTCCGGACCTCCTTCCCCATTAAACTTTGGAGGAGTTTGGTGGTTGAAACTTGAAAGAAGTCTAGATCCAGCAGCAAGTATTTCCCTTTCGCGCTTTTCCAGATCCCTCTGCGCCTTAGCATGGCTCTGAGCCGTCACAGCCGCTGCCATTGTATTCATGGCATAAGCCATTTTATATATATCAGCATTGTCCGCCATAGGTGCTGTAGGTGCCCTTCTTGGAGGCATTCTATTCTGCACAATACCAATTCTGATTAGATTCCTTATCCAAACATTTCTGAGTCTCAACAGAAAATCTCATTCAACGGTTACTAACTCATAACCCGACACAGAACAATCACTAGAACTGCCACTACTCTAGCTATGTTCTAACCGACTCTGGACTAACGACTCAAGTATACACTTTCTCTTTGAAGATTTAAAGCCGTGCTCTGATACCAATTGTAACAACCCGTTTTTCAAAGGCCAGAATAGGCATTAATTATTTTGTTTTTTTGTACACATCAGAGTTACGCATAAAAGATTTTAAATGAGCCGGCATTCAAATATACAAAAGAACTCATTACCATAAGGTGCTTCGACAAGCAAAGTGTATTCCTGAATAATTACAATCCAAGTCTAAGTATTCAAATACTTACAACAAACAAGTTAGAATCCTATGCCCAAACCCAAAAAGCACGGTGTATAACCCACACCGGCGCATAGTCTAACTAAGCTAAAGCTCCAACATCTCACTGGGGCCTGGAACAGCCACCGTCGTCACCACGATCTAACCCCTCATCTGGGTGGGATGAGCCCGCAAATGAAAGAAAGGGTCACCACAAAATAAAAGTATGTATATATATAATCGGTGCGAAAGATGTACACATAGCAAATTTCCACATACACAAGAGAAAGCTCTTAATCTCAAAAGTAATTCCCACCAACGGGCTTATATAAATAAATCACCAATCCTAATGCAGACTTCTACAATGGATGTGACAACCAATCACTGGTTCGCCACATGCATGATTTCCGAAAATTAACCTCTCCTCGAAGAGTCGTGGGTTAGGCAAAGCCACACAGAAATATACTTACCCGCACTAAAAAGCCACAAAGGGCAGGTGAAGCCACACAGACAAACACCAGGTGAAGCCACACAGACAAACACCAACTCAATAAAATCCAGTAGGATTTGGCGAAGCCAACAGTCAAACGCCCGGTACGTAGGCAAAGTCACACAGACATACACCTAGGCACGCAACTATGAAATGCATGGCATATATTCTCTTTGGCATATACAGGATAGTCACACAGACAAAATCCCCGCGTAGTCCTATCCGACGCACGCATTCATATATGCTCATGCAAATAATCACATAGCCTAAAGCCTATGCACAAACCATCACAACATACATACATTTTCCTAATCATATGTAAGTTGCACACGTATTTATAGCCACGTTCTCATCAACGAGAATACATAAGTACAAACATGCCAAAGCACACAACAAATGCAAAACAGCAAAACCAAGCATGTCGTAACCGTTTTAAAAGACGGAAATAAAGTGGAGCCCTTACCTCGGCAAGCTTCCGTTTACTAAAACTCGTCCAAATAACACAACGTGCTTCCTAAAACAAGCAGCGTATTATCAATACATTGTTTTCCAACCAATCGTATTGAAACTAAACCAAAACCTTAAAAACATAATGTTTTCTAAGGTAAAACAACTCTTTCGGATACTATACCAAAAACTACTGTATTGATCAACCCCCATGAGTTATTTGTACTATTTTTAGGACCCAAAACAATAGGCAAAAGTCTTAAATAATTTGAAATGCAAAATGGCCGTTTTCTTGCGTTACAAGTTACGTACTTTCCGAGTACTCAAAAAACCCGTTTCCAATCCTAACCACTTCCATAAATTAATAAAAAGGGGTTAGAAGGCTAACAACAAGGTTTAGAAAACAGAAGCCAAATTTTCAACTCTCAGAGCTCGCCCTGGCGAGTTGGTGGCGAGTGAAGTCAGAGAGGACAGGTCTCGCTCGCTGTGGAGCTCGCCCTGGCGAGTTCATGGCCTGTGACGCTCGCCCTGGCGAGTTCACTCTCGCCCGGCGAGTACACCAGGTTATGACAGCAAAAACAGCAAAACACACCACCTTTTTCCAACCAAGCCTAGTTTGATTCTATCAGTTCCCAACACTTTTTTTCAAGGCACAAAAACAAACCATTTTCATAAGCAAGCAATACATCTCCGAAAGCATGTTGGTTGCTTCGAGTGCAAGTTATTTGGTTTTCATTTCCAAAATCAAAACCAAACCCAAGCACAAGTTTTATTACGGGCCTTAACCGACCGGTAACCATTTTCAAACATGTTTTCAAGGCAAAAGCAACGCCACATAACTCAAGAGTTTTAAACCACTTGGAATACCAAAAACACCACACAAAACACTTAGTAAATATTTTCATAAACACCAAAATATTTTTCATCGGATTTTCTAAAACGAAACCATGCAACACCATTCCCTTTCGCCTAAAGGTTCAAAAACAACGTTTCTTTTCAAAACCTTACAACCTAACAACATGTTATTGATCAATACACTAAACTTTCAAACCCTAACTTTTCTCATGAGATTCTCACAAACTCATGGAAAAATTGCAATAACAAAGCCTAGCATGCTTACTAAACTTTCATGAACAACCTTCATTAAACAAGAATCAATTCCTAACATTTTCATCTCATGAACAGAATCTAAAACTCATAACCCTAAGAGTTTGAACCAACAAAAAGGAAAGGAAAAGAGTGGTAACCTTAAGCAAGTGATTCTCTACAACAATTCCACAAAGCTCCCAAGCTTGAAATGGACACAAATGGTGAAGAATGAAAATTTGGTGAAGTTGAGAAAGAATGGAGTTTCACGTGGAAGAGAGAAAGAAAAGAGAGGATTTGTGATTTTCCTTAAGTCCACAAATGTCATCAAACCTCCTTACTATACATTGCCTTGGTCACCTATCTACCCTTGGATCAAAATCAAAAGTCCAAGCTTACACCCTAGCCATTGGATCAAATTGCTTTATGATAAATCACAAGATTTAAATCAATTCTTCCATAACAAGTCACATATTCAGCTCTCGCGCGTCGCGACGAACGAAACTCACAAAAACAGAAAAACTACGGCAAGAACGTCTATCGTTAAACATTTCCAAAACTTATCGTCGAATCTTTTTTCGCGACTGTAATTTTCTTCCACACTTGGGAAAATTATTCTCAGAACATAACCTCACTCACGCAGATATATAAAACTCCCATCCGAAACCTCACTTAAAACAGACGCAGTAAAATTTTACATCAGCGGGTAAAATCCTACTCGTTTTTCCAAAAACAAGAATAATCCAAAACTAGTTATTCTGAATCCACATCAACCTTCTTATTCACAAAAGAGGATTACAAGACAAAAGTCTGTGCCTTTACAGCGCACGAGCACAAAACAGACTCAATTACAGCAAAATCCTATAATTACACGATGTTTCACCACATGAACACATCGAAACCCTACTTTTCCTTAAACCAACTATACAATGAAATCTTGGGTCTTACAACCATCATGAGGAGATTTATCACAATCAAAGAACCATAGTGTATTTTAATTTTATGAGAAACCACGCTTCCAAAAAAATTTAAGCACATAAAAAATCAAAGAATATTTTCATTTGATAATAGAAAGAACCGTCAAAATAGATTGATATATATATATAATTGGAAATAATAGAGTTTATAATTATTTTATATTTATAAGGTTCCTATATAGTTGTAACAACCCGTTTTTCAAAGGCCAGAAAAGGCATTAAATTTATTTTTTTTGTACCCATCAGAGTTACGCATAAAAGATTTTAAATGAGCCGGCATTCAAATATACAAAAGAACTCATTACCATAAGGTGCTTCGACAAGCAAAGTGTATTCCTAAATAATTACAATCCAAGTCTAAGTATTCAAATACTTACAACCAAACACGTTAGAATCCTATGCCTAAACCCCAAAAAGCACGGTGTACAACCCACACCGGCGCATAGTCTAACTAAGCTAAAGCTCCAACCTCTCACTGGGGCCTGGAACAGCCGCTGTCGTCACCACGACCTAACCCATCATCTGGGTGGGATGAGCCCGCAAATGAAAGAAAGGGTCACCACAAAATAAAAGTATGTGTATATATAATCGGTGCGAAAGATTGTACACATAACAATAATTCCACAAACACAAGAGAAAGCTCTTAATCTCAAAAGTAATTCCCACCAACGGGTCTATATAAATAAATCACCAATCCTAATGCAGACTTCTACAATGGGGGTGACAACCAATCACTGGTTCGCCACATGCATGATTTTAATTCCGGAATTCAACCTCTCTATAGAAGGCGTAGGTCTCAGGTGGGATAACACATCCTACTATTGGTGGGATAACACCAGGTAGAGTCGCACAGACAATACCAAAACAATCACGGTGGGATAACACCGGGTGAGTCGCACAGACAACACCAACTCAATAAAATCCAGTAGGATTTGGCGAAGCCACACAGTCAAACGTCCGGTACGAAGGCAAAGTCACACAGACATACACCTAGGCACGCAACTATGAAATGCATGGCATATATTCTCTTTGGCATATACAGGATAGTCACACAGACAAAATCCCCGCGTAGTCCTATCCGACGCACGCATTCATATATGCTCATGCAAACAATCACATAGCCTAAAGCCTATGCACAAACCATCACAACATACATACATTTTCTTAATCATATGTAAATTGCACACGTATTTATAACCACTTTCTCATCAACGAGAATACATAAGTACAAACATGCCAAAGCACACAGCAAATGCATAACAGCAAAACCAAGCATGTTGTAACCGTTTTAAAAGACGGAAATAAAGTGGAGCCCTTACCTCGGCAAGCTTCCGTTTACTAAAACTCGTCCAAACAACACAACGCGCTTCCTAAAACAAGCAGCGTACTATCAATACATTGTTCTCCAACCAATAGTATTGAAACTAAACCAAAAACCCCAAAAACCTAAAGGTTCCTAAGGAAAATCCACTCTTTCGGATATCATACCAAATACTATCGTATTGATCAACCACCATGAGTTATTTGTACTATTTTTAGGACTCAAAACAATAGGCCAAAGTCTTAAATAATTTGAAATGCAAAATGGCCGTTTTCTTGCGTTACAAGCTACGTACTTTCCGAGTACCCGAAAAACTCGTTTCCAATCCCCGCCACTTCCATAAATTAATAAAAAAGGGGTTAGAAAGTTAAAAACCAAGTTTAGAAATCAGAATCCAAAATTTTAGGTCCTAGAGCTCGCCCTGGCGAGTTGGCAGCGAGTGAAGGCAGTGAAGACAGGTCTCACTCGCTGTGGAGCTCGCCCTGGCGTGTTCATGGCCTGTGAAGCTCGCCCCAGCGAGTTAACACTCGCCCGGCGAGTTGCACCTGTCATTACAGCAAAAACAGCAACTCACACCACCTTTTTCCAACCAAGCCTAGTTTGATTCTATTAGTTCCCAACATTTTTTTTTCAAGGCACAAAAGCAAACCATTTTCATAAGCAAGCAATACATTTCCGAAAGCACGATGGTTGCTTCGAGTGCAAGTTATTTGATTTTCATTTCCAAAATCAAAACAAAACCCAAGCACAAGTTTTATTACGGGCCTTAACCGACCGGTAATCATTTTCAAACATGTTTACAAGGCGAAAAGCAACACCACATGTCACGAGAGTTTTAAACCACTTGGACCCCAAAAACACCACACAAAACACTTAGGAAATATTTTCATAAACCCCAAAATATTTTTCATCGGATTTTCTAAAACAAAACCATACAACACATTTCCCTTTTGCCCAAAGGTTCAAAGACAACGTTTCTTTTCAAAACCTTACAACCTAACCACATGTTATTGATCAATACATAACCAACCCAAAACCCTAACTTTTCTCATGAGATTTTTCACCAACTCATGGAAAACAAAAATAACAAAGCCTACACATGCTTCTCTAAACCTCATGAACAACATTCATGAAACAAAAACCATGTAAAGTAACATTTCCTACCAAACCCTCATGAGAACATAAATCCAAAAACTCTTAAACTCTATAAGTCTACCAACCTAGGAGATGAGAAGAGAGGGTTACCTTTAGAAAGTGATTCACTACAAAATCCCTTTGATCCTACAAGCTTGAAATGGAGTGAAATGGTGAAGAATGGAAAATTTGTGAAGGTTAGAAAGAAAGTAATGGAGTCTCACGTGAAAGAGAGAAAGAAAAAAGAGATTTGTGATGTTTTTCTAAGTCCACAAAGTCACCAAACCTCCTTACTATGACAAAGGCTCTTGATAGCCAATCCACCCTTGGATTAAAGTCAAAAGTCCAAGCTTAAACCCTAGCCATTGGATCAATTTGCTTTATGATAAATCACAAGATTTAATCAACTCTTCCATAACAAGTCTCGTATTCAGCTCTCGCGCGTCGCGACGAACTTAAATCACAAAAACATAAAACCTACGGAAAGAACGTCCGACGTCAAACATTTCCAAAACTTATCGTCGAATCTTTTTCCGCGACTGTAATTTTCTTCCATACCTTAGAAAATTAATCTCAGAACATATCCTAACTCACGCAGATATATAAAACTCTCATCCGAAACCTCACTTAAAACAGACGCAATAAGATTTTACATCCGCGGGTAAAATCCTACTCGTTTTTCCAAAAACAAGAATAATCCAAAACTCGCCATTCTAAATCCACATCAACCTTCTTATTCACAAAAGAGGATTACAAGACAAAAGTCTGTGCCTTTACAGCAAAATCCTATAATTACACGATGTTTCACCACATGAACACATCGAAACCCTACTTTTCCTTAAACCAACTATACAATGAAATCTTGGGTCTTACAATAGTCACAAAGATGAAGAGAGAAAGAATATTCGAATAGTATAGAATTAGGGAAGCGAATGAATAATTTACATCTCGCTCTACCTTGTAACATCTTAAACTTATATGATGAAAAACTATCTCAATTTTATCGTAGAATTTTAAACCAAATTACTCAAATAATATTTAAAAATAAACAAAAAAATAATATTAAAAAAGAAAGCAATTTTATGCATGACACATGCTATTGTTTATATATAAAATTATCTTAAAAATCTAGTGTGGCTATAGCCACAGTGAGCCCCTACTTGGGCCCACCCATGCATGCACTGACAGTGTAAAATATATTTACAATGTCATCGAACATCAATTATGTATTCTGCCAAATCATCTCACTACACCCCACATTCATGGTATGATGTGGATCAATAGTTAATTCATATTGGATGTTCGTGTAAAAATATTTTACACTGATGTAACATATATTAAACTCTTCTTTTTATTATGTAAGTCCAAAACATATCATCTCAGTAGTAAGAGTTTGACATTATAACGTAAAATTATATAGTTCAAATCACATTTGTGGCAGTTTTTATAAGCTAATAATATTTAATTATATGAATTTTCGATAAATTATTGGGTTAAATATGTTTTTAGTCTTTACATTTTGCGAAATTGTCAACAATGGTCCCTAAATTTTAAAAATGGTAAAAAGAAATCTCATAAGTTTTTCCGTTATAAAAAATGGTCCACGACTGGTTTTTTTCACATCAGCTAACAGAATGATTATTAGTGGACCCCACTATTTAAATTTTAGTTCCTACATTTTCCAAAACAGGAAAGAATGGTCCCTATATTTTTAAAAAGGTAAAAAAATATCCCATAATTTTTAAAAATATAAGGACCATTCTTGCTTATTTTGCAAAATCTGGTAAGGACTAAAATTAAAATGGTGGGGTCCGCAAATAAGCATTTTGTTAGCTGACCTTGGAAAAACAGACAGAATGAACCATTCTTTACAGCGGAAAAACTTATGGGATTTTTTTTGACCATTTTAAAAATGTAGGGATCATTCTTGATAATTTCGCAAAATATAGGGACTAAAAACATATTTAACCATAAATTATCTTACAATTATGTCAAATATTATATAGCAAAAATATATCAACAAATTATGAATCCCTAATTCTCTTTTGTCTTTTGGATTCAACTTAACTGATTCATCTAACACATAACAACTGACAGAGAATTATTCATATATGCATACACTACAAGAAATATCGTTTTTGGCAACGACAAATGTCGCTGCCAAAAACGCAAAGTTGCTGCAAAAAGTGTTTTTCGCAGCGAAAAAATTGTTGCTGCATGTCTCTGGCATAAGTACCGTTGCGAAAAGTTTTGCAAGGACAATTAATGTTGTTGCCATAACTAGTGTTTTGCAGCAACAATTAATGTCGCTGACATAAATAATATTTTTAGCAACAATTAATGTCGCTGGCATAACTAATGTTATTTGGCAACAACAATTATTGTCGCTAACACAACTAGTGTTTTTTTTTTCAACAAAAATTATTGCCGCTGGCATAGCTGATGTTTTTTGCAACAACAATTATTGTCGCTGGCAAAAAATGTATTTTTCGCAGCGAAAAAGTTATTTTTGTGAACGATATAAATTGTTGTTATATCTTTTATATTTCAACAACAAAATTGTTGGAATAAATTATATTTTCCAACTATAAATGTAATTATATATTTTGTTATTTTTTATAAAAATTTAGTATCAATCACTTAATTTAAATTGTCATAATTTAAATTCTTTAACTAAGTTTTGTTTCTTCTTATCTTAATATTTCTATTTTGCATATATCCTTTTCAACAAACTATAAATAATTCAATTAAAGTGTCTACAAAATATATAATTAAAGGATAAAACTTATATATATTACCCAAAATACAATTGTCTTGTTCTCCTATAAAAAAGTGATACGTGCTATTTATTCAAGTCAAATTTTAGCAATCGCTTGTAACTCCGTTAAACCATCCATTCGGCGAACAATAAATTTTTTTTTCCTTCCTTTTGTGGTGCATTGTATAATACTACAATCGTTGAACAATTGGAATATCTATCACTTGTTTAGTGAATCAAATGCATTCTTTTAGATTTGTCTTTCTTCTACAATTTTACCTCATTCTCTCACTCTGTTGCACAACAAGAATTGTGATTTAATTAAAACTTTGACTATTGGACATTAAAGAAAGAAAAATAATAATAAATTGACTATATAAAAAATTGAGAATTGAGAGATAACAAGTGGAAGAGATAAGGGATAAAGTTTGTGAACATCTCCAACAAAATTAAACCTACAAAGAAACATTGTCCTAATTAAGAGGAAACATGACGATCTTGAATCAATCCTCTAGCTATTGAACTTGAAGCAAAATGGATCTGAAAAATATTAAAAAATTTAAATTTACTTATGCAATGAAAGTATACGATGAAGCTAGCAAACCTGATAGTAGTTTGTCAAAGTATTGGTTTGGATCTCAATGTCTCGTTAACTAAGTAATTGTGTGTGTTACTATGAATATGTTAATTTGACTTAAATATCTTTAACTAAGTTTTGTTTTTTCTTATCTTTTTATTTCTATTTTGCATATATCTTTCAACAAACTATAAATAATTTAATTAAAGTATATCTACTAACAATATATTAAACGGAACTACCGTAAAAAAACTTAATTTGTCCTTATCAAGTATAATAATATATATAAAAATAGAAATAAAAAAGATATTAATTTTAAGTTAAAAGAAATTTACGCATAAAAATAGGAACGGAAACCGCGATAAAAGATCAAGGCCGGTTTAGGCCTCAGAAAAAAATTTATTTTTTTTAAAACCAAATTATTTTTCGTATGTTTTAAAATTAATTTTTTTAAAACCAAATTATTTTTCTCATGGTTTTTTGCTTTCATATTTTATCCATTTATATTTATTGTGGAGAACTATACTATTATATTATACTCTACCTTGTTTAAAAAATATATATATTATACTCTACTTTACCTCAAAAAAAAATATTGTACTCTACTTGTTGTAGATTTTGTTTAACTTAAATAAAAAAATCATCTACGCTTGTACAAAAAAAAAGATCTACTTCAAAAAAAAAAAAGATCATCTATGCATGTACCAAAACAAAAAAGAAAAAGAGATCATCTACACTATTATACAATTTATTTTCTATTCCTATTTTTTTATCAATTATTTTCTATTATTATGTTTATTATCTAAAAATAATATAATCTATTTTAATAAATGAAGATATTCAATAACTTTTTACCCAAAAATTATTTTTATTTATTTTTGTAATATCAAATTTTTATTTTATTTTTTAAAAAAAAAACTTATTTTAATGTTTGCTTTAGGCCACACAATGTGTTGGGCGGATCCTACAAAAAATACGCATAAAAAATAGTAATTGTGTAGTTTCCCAACGATTTTATAAGGTTGTTGCAAAAAAAAACTATACTATTAGCGGCAATAATAATCTACTAAAAATATATAGAAGTAACAATTACTAAAAAATCTCATTTGTCCTTAAAGAGTATGATAATATTGCAAATCTTCTACCCTTAATTGTAAGTTTAGCTCTAAAGATAAAAAAAAGATACAAAACATAAAATAAAAAAATTAAATTAAATTAAGATAAATCTACGCATAAAAATAGGAACAGAAACCATGATAAAAGATACGCATAAAAAAATGTAATTGAGTGGTTTCCCAACGACTTTACAAGGTTGTTGTAAAAAAACTAAACTATTAGCGGCAACAATAATTATTGTTGGGATAACTAAATTTTCCCAACGATAACATAGTTGTTGAGAAAAATCTAACTTATAACAACAACTTAAATAAGTTGTTGCTATATGTATGTTTTTGTCAACAATTTAAATGTCGTTGTGAAAAAGTCGCTGTGAAAATGATATTTCTTGTAGTGATATTGTAAGTTTTTGGACTGTAGTGTTCATATTGTTTAAAATCATCAAATCCAATGAATAAGCAGCTGAAAATGTGAACCAGAAGTTCCAATGAATCACTTGAAATGAATTATTATTATCTCATCTTGATCCTCTTAGAAATCAATTTGAACCAAAAGTTCATAAGATAAATCATTTGCAAAATTTATGAAATAAACTATTAGCTGCTAATGCTCGAATAAAAAATGGATGTCCCTGTTGGACAGTCTTATATTGCAAATGAGTTTTAACCACCCTGAAGCGTGGTAGGTCAATCGGTTCCAATGATAAAAATCCTCAAATAAGAAAATGAGCTAAAAAGAAAGATGATCCAAGTGAGGATATGAAAAGAATATTTGACATAATTAATTTTCAGTTCCAGAATGTAACACCCCGTTTTTCGAAAGCCAAAAAGGGCATTATTTTTTTTCTTTTTCAACTAACACTCAGAGTGCGCATAAAATATTTTAAATGAACCGGCATTCAAATATACAAAGAACTCATTACTAAAAGGTGCTTCGACAAGCAAAGTGTATTTCCTGAATAATTACAATCCAAGTCTAAGTACCAAAACAAGTTAGAAATCCTATGCTAACCAAAAAGCACGGTGCACAGGACACACCGGCGCATAGTCTACTATCCTAGGCTACAGCTCCAACCGCTCACTGGGGCCTGGAACAGCCACCGTCGTCACCACGACCTAACCCATCATCTGGGTGGGATGAGCCCGCAAATGAAAGAAAGGGTCACCACAAAAATACAGTATGTATATATGTAACCGGTGCGAAAAATGTACACATAACAAATTTCCACGAAACACAAGAGAAAGCTCTTTAACACAAAAGCAATTCCCACCAACGGGCTTATATGAATAAATGCACACCAAGCCTAATGCAGACTTCTACAATGGGTGTGGTACTATCCAAGCTACCACATGCATGATTTTCCGGAAAATTAACCTCTCCTCAAAGAGTCGTGGGGTAGGCAAAGCCACACAGAAATATACGTACCCGCACTAAAAATGCCACACAAGGCAGGTGAAGTCACACAGACAAACACCAGGCGAAGTCACACAGACAAACACCAACTCAATATAAATCCAGAGGGATTTGGCGAAGCCACACAGTCAAACGCCCGGTACGTAGGCAAAGTCACACAGACATACACCTAGGCACGCAACTATGAAATGCATGGCATATATTCTCTTCGGCATATACAGGATAGTCACACAAGACAAAATCCTCGCGTAGTCCTATCTGACGCACGCATTCATATATGCTCATGCAAACATTCACATAGCCTAAAGCCTATGCACAAGCATCACAACATACATACATTTTCTCAATCATATGTAAATTGCACACATATTTATAACCACGTTCTCATCAACGAGAATACATAAATACAAACATGCCAAGCACACAGCAAATGCATAAACAGCAAATTCAAGCATGTCGTAACCGTTTTAAAAGACGGAAATAAAGTGGAGCCCTTACCTCGTCAAGCACTCAACTATCACACGATCGCACAACACTTACTTGCTTCCTAAAACAAGCAAAGTATTCAATCAAAACCATAACCAATCAATCCTTAATGATTTGGACTCTAAAACCCCAAAAACCAAAGGTTCTCTAAGGTAAAATCCCTCTTTCGGATTCTCTACCAAAAACTACCGTATTGATCAACCCCCATGAGTTATTTGTACTATTTTTAGGACCCAAAACAATAGGCCAAAGTCTTAAATAATTTGAAATGCAAAATGGCCGTTTTCTTGCGTTATAAGTTACGTACTTTCCGAGTACCCGAAAAACTCGTTTCCAATCCCAACCACTTCCATAAATTAATAAAAAGGGATTAGAAAGTTAAAAACCAAGTTTAGAATTCAGAATCCAAAATCTCAACTCCCAGAGCTCGCCCTGGCGAGTTGGTGGCGAGTGAAGGCAGGGAGTGCTGGTCTTACTCGCCCTGGAGCTCGCCCTGGCGTGTTGTCAGGACCTGTGACACTCGCCCTGGCGAGTAACCACTCGCTCAGCGAGTTGCACCTGTCATGACAGCACAAGACAGCAACTCATACCACCTTTTTCCACCCCAAGCCTAGTTTGATTCTATTAGTTCCCAACATCTTTTCAAGGCATAAAAACAAACCATTTTCATAAGCAAGCAACACATTTCCGAAAGCATGTTGGTTGCTTCGAGTGCAAGTTATTTGATTTTCATTTCCAAAATCAAAACCAAATCCAAGCACAAGTTTTATTACGGGCCTCAACCGTCCGGTAATCATTTTCAAACATGTTTTCAGGGTAAAAAGCGACACCACATGTCACAATAGTTTTAAACCACTTTGACCCCAAAATACTACCCAAAAACTCTTAGAAAATATTTTCATAAACCACAAAATATTTTTCATCGGATTTTCTAAAACAAAACCATACAACGCATTTCCCTTTCGCCCAAAGGTTCAAAGACAACTTTTCTTTGCAAAACCTTACAACATAACCTCATGTAACTGATCAATACATAAGCCAACCAAAACCCTAACTTTTCTCATGAGATTTTTCACCAACTCATGGAAAACAAAACAACAAAGCCTACACATGCTTCTCTAGACCTCATGAACAACATTCATGGAACAAAAACTAGCAAGAACAACATTTCTCACCAAACCCTCTTAAGAACATAAACCCAAAAATTCTTAAACTCTATAAGTCTACCAACCTAAGAGATGAGAAGAGAGGGTTACCTTAAGAAAGTGATTCTCTACAACTTTCTTCAAAGCTCCAAAGCTTGAAATGGAGTGAAATGGTGAAGAATGGAAAATTTAGTGAAGGTTGGAAAGTAATGGAGCTTCTCACGTGAAAGAGAGAAAGAATGAGATGTTTGGTGATGTTTTTCTAAGTGCCCAAGTGACCAAACCTCCTTACTATGCAAAGCTCTTGCTCACTCATGGCCATTGGATCAAAAACAAAATGCCAAGACAAAACCCTAGCCATTGGATCAAACCAAACCAAATCCACTTGAGATAAAACTCAAAACCTCATAGAAACACTCACACGTTCAGCTCTCGCGCGCCGCGACGAACGAAACTCACCAAAACTGAAAACCTACAGACAGAACGTCTAACGTCTCACATTTCCAAAACTTATCGCCGAATCTTTTTCCGCGACTGTAATTTTCTTCCATACTTCAGAAAATTAATCTCAGGATATATCCTAACCCGCGCAGATATATAAAACTTCCACCCGAAACCTCACTCAAAACAGACGCAATAAGATTTTACAACGACGGGTAAAATCCTACTCGTTTTTCCAAAAACAAGAATAATCCAAAACTTATTATTCTGAAACCACAAGTAACTTCTTATTCAAGCAACAGGATCACAAGACAAAAGTCTGTACAATTACAGTGCACGAGCACGAAACAGACTCGATTACAGCAAAAGCTAATAATTACACGATGTTTCGTCACACGAACACATCGAACCCTAATATTCCTTAAACCAACTATACAATGAAATCTTGGGTCTTACAATACTACCCCCCTAAAAGAAGTTTCGTCCTCGAAACTTAGACATCGTCAAACAAACTGGGGTATAATTCTTTCATCTTACTCTCGAGCTCCCAGGTAGTATCTCCTGTAGCTTCGTTCCATATCACCTTCACCAAAGGTATCTCTTTCGTTCTCAAACGTTTCATCTTCCTATCCGCAATCTTGATCGGCGGAACTTCAAATGACAAATTATCCCTCAACTGGATATCATCCGGTGTGATCACATGTGATGGATCCGGTGTATACTTCCGCAATTGCGACACATGGAACACGTCATGAATCAAAGATAGTACCGGTGGCAACGCGATCCGATATGCTACCTTCCCAACCCGTTCCAAAATCTGATAAGGCCCTATAAACTTCGGAGTCAACTTCCTTGCTTTCAAAGCCCTTCCAACACCCGTTGTTGGAGTAACACGGAGAAATACGTGATCTCCCTCCTCAAACTCTAAAGGCCTCCTACGCCTATCCGCATAACTCTTTTGTCGATCTTGAGCAACCTTCATCATTGCCCTTATCTTTCGGACCTTGTCCGTCGTCTGTTGTACCATCTCCGGCCCTACTATCAAACTTTCCCCATCTTGGTACCAACACAAAGGAGTCTGACATCTCCTCCCATACAAAGCCTCGTATGGTGCCATTCCAATACTCGCGTGAAAACTGTTGTTGTATGTGAATTCTATCAACGGTAACACATCATCCCAACTCCCACGATCATCCAGCACACATGCTCTCAATAAATCCTCTAGTGACTGATTTGTTCTCTCAGTTTGCCCATCGGTCTGGGGATGATAGGCAGAACTCAACCTCAGTTTCGTCCCCAACGCCTCATGCAAAGTCTTCCAAAAATGTGAAGTGAACTTTGGATCTCTATCCGACACTATACTTGACGGAATCCCATGTAACCTCACAATCTCAGCAATATACACATCGGTCAACTTTGCCGCCGTATCCGTAATCCTTACCGGTAGAAAATGAGCGGATTTAGTCAAACGATCCACTATCACCCAAATGGAATCATGCTTCCTCCTGGTCTTAGGTAAACCAGTGATGAAATCCATAGAAATGCTATCCCACTTCCACTCGGGGATATCTAATGACTGCAGCATCCCTGCCGGTCTCTGATGTTCAATCTTCGCCTTCTGACAAGTCAGACACGACGCCACATACTCAGCCACATCCTTTTTCATACCCGGCCACCAGAAATCATGCCTCAGGTCTTGATACATCTTTGTTGCTCCGGGATGTATACTAAGTTTACTCTTGTGTGCCTCCCCTAGAATGATGTTTCTAAAATTCATAGCATCGGGTACACACACCCTACCTTGACACCTCAAGATGTTGTCCGATCCCACCTTGAAATCTCGGTTGGTTCCTCGAACAATCAAAGCTCTTTTCTCCATGAGAAACTTGTCATCTTGACAATTAGCAATATCCTCCAACAACCCGCTTGAGATGGTAATCATACCCAGTCTCATATTCCCTAAAGCAAACTCTACCTCTAGGTGCAAATCTCGAAACTCTCTCAACAACTCTTGTTGACTAGCCATCTGTGCCGAACAAACAGACACACTTTTCCTACTCAAGGCATCGGCTACCACATTAGCCTTTCCAGGATGGTATTCTAACGTGAAATCAAAATCTTTTAAAGTTTCCATCCACCTCCTCTGTCGCATATTAAGCTCTTTCTGATCGAACAGATACTTAAGACTTTTATGGTCACTAAACACGACAAAAGTGCAACCATAAAGATGATGTCTCCAAATCTTCAATGCAAAAACAACAGCCGCAAGCTCTAGATCGTGCGTAGGATAATTCTTCTCATGCACTTTCAGTTGCCTGGACGCATAAGCCACTGCCCTCTTGTGTTGCATCAACACACAACCCAACCCTTGATGAGAAGCATCACAATAAACCTCATACGGTTCTTCCGACTGTGGTAACATCAAGACTGGTGAAGTCGTCAAACGCTCCTTCAACAACTGAAAACTCAACTCACACTTCTCTGTCCACGCAAACGGTTGATCCTTCCGCGTAAGTTGTGTCATCGGTGCCACAATCTTAGCAAAACCTTCAATGAATCTTCGGTAATAACCGGCCAAACCAACAAAACTCCTCACATCTGACACTGTTTGAGGCTGTTTCCATGAAAGTACCGTATCAATCTTGGCTGGATCCACGGCTATTCCCTCTTTTGATATATCATGGCCAAGAAAATTCACCTCTTCCAACCAAAAATCACACTTTGACGGGTTCGCATACAGCTTACTTTCCCGCAAAACTTGCAAAACTAGACGAAGATGCTCTACATGTTCCTCTTCACTCTTCGAATACACCAAAATGTCATCAATGAACACCACCACAAACTTGTCCAAAAATGAGTTGAATATCCGATTCATGTACGCCATAAAGATAGCAGGTGCATTCGTCACTCCGAACGGCATCACTAGAAACTCATAATGCCCATACCGCGTCCTAAACGCCGTTTTCTGAATATCTTCATCTCGTACTCTTATCTGGTGATATCCAGATTTCAAGTCAATCTTGGAAAACACTGAGGCTCCCCTCAACTGATCCATCAGATCATCAATTCGTGGCAATGGATATCGGTTCTTGATAGTCACCTTATTAAGCTTCCGATAATCCACACACAAACGAGATTTACCATCCTTCTTCTTAACCAATAAGACCGGTGCTCCCCAAGGCGACACACTAGGCCTTATGAAACCCTTCTCTAACAAGTCTTCAATCTGACTTTTCAACTCTACCAACTCGGCTGGAGCCATCCGATAAGCTGATTCCGAAATCGGACCCGTACCCGGTTGTAAATCAATAAAGAATTCCACCTCTCTACACGGAGGAAAAGCTGGAATCTCCGATGGAAACATATCTTGGAAATCCTGAACCACTCGAATTTCCTCAATTCGAATCTCCGACGTCACTCCTAAGCTAGCAAGTGAAACTATCTCCGGTTCTCCATTACACATAACCACAGAAAGTCGATTCGCAGACAAGTACCTTCGCACACCTGGCTCGGGAAAGAAAACCAATTTCCGAGCGCAGTCTAAAATCACATAATGATACGACAACCAATCCATCCCGAGGATGATCTCGAGAGATAAAAGCGGTAGACAAACCAAATTGACCAGAAAATCCCTATTCTGGATTACTACCAAACAATGCAAACATGCAGTATTCACTACCAAATCCTTAGCAGGAGTCAAAACATTCAAATCAAAAGGAAGCACAGATACATTCAAACTCAAACGATTTGCACATGCCAAAGATATGAATGAGTGGGTTGCCCCCGTGTCAATCAAAGCAGTTAAAGAATTACCTGCGATGTGACAGCTCTCGTGGATGGCATTGCTAGCCTGCCCACTCAGTTCAGTGCCCATACAGTAAGCACGTGCCTTTGCCGCAGGTCTGGCACCCTGTGAACCTTGTGCCACATTTGCCGATGGCCCAGTCTTCGGGGCTCTGCAATCTCTAGCAAAGTGTCCCGGCTTCTTGCAATTATAGCAGGTGTTTCCCACCTTCGGTTGCGTGCACTCATTAGAAAAATGCCCCGCTTCTCCACAGTTGTAGCAAGTCCCCTTACTACCCTCTGATTTTCCCCGGGTTCCCTGATTCACCGATCGGCCCGGTCCTTTACTATGCTGAGGACGGTTATAAGGCTTACTCCCTTGCCTCCCACTATTCTGAGTCGAACCACGATCATTGGTACGACTTGGTCCTCCGGCATTAGAATTCCCTTGGCGGTTCACCCGCTTATTCTTCATGTCTTCCACCTCTTGGCACTTTTCAACCAAGACCTGGAATTGTCGAATACCCAATGGCACAACCGCATCCTGCAGTTCGTACCTCAGCCCATCTTGGAATCTACGGCACATATAATCCTCATCTATCCCATCCCTAAAGAAGCGGAAGAAACGGGATAGTGATTCGAACTTTTTGGCATATGATTCAACATTCATGCCCGCTTGCCTTAGCCTCAGAAACTCTTCCCCATACCTTTCCCTAGCTGTCTCAGGGAAGTATTTGGCCAAGAACCTCCTTTTGAAGTTCTCCCAACTTAATTCTTCCTGAACATTCTCCATGATCAGTCGGGTGTTCCTCCACCAATACTAAGAACCCCCGAGTAATTGATAGGTAGCTAAGACCACCTTCTCTCCCTCCGGACAATGAATTGCCCCGAATATCCTCTCCACAGATTGGAGCCATAGATCAGCAGTTTCCGGACCTCCCTCCCCATTAAACTTTGGAGGAGTCTGGTGGTTGAAATTTGAAAGAAGTCTAGATCCAGCCGCAAGTATTTCCCTTTCGCGCTTTTCCAGATCCCTCTGCGCCTTAGCATGGCTCTGAGCAGTCACAGCCGCTGCCATCGTATGCATGGCATAAGCCATCTGGTTTATATCAACATTATCCGTCATAGGTGCTGTAGGTGCCCTTCTTGGAGGCATTCTATCTCTGCACAATACCAATTCTGATTAGATTCCTTATCCAGACATCTCTGAGTCTCAACAGAAAATCTCATACAACGGCTACTAACACAAAACCCGACACAGAACAACCACTAGAACTAACTCAACCCTAGTTACGTTCTAACCGACTCTGGACTAACGACTCAAGTATACACTTTCCCTTTGAAGATTTAAAGCCGAGCTCTGATACCAAATTGTAACACCCCGTTTTTCGAAAGCCAAAAAGGGCATTATTTTTTTTCTTTTTCAACTAACACTCAGAGTGCGCATAAAATATTTTAAATGAACCGGCATTCAAATATACAAAGAACTCATTACTAAAAGGTGCTTCGACAAGCAAAGTGTATTTCCTGAATAATTACAATCCAAGTCTAAGTACCAAAACAAGTTAGAAATCCTATGCTAACCAAAAAGCACGGTGCACAGGACACACCGGCGCATAGTCTACTATCCTAGGCTACAGCTCCAACCGCTCACTGGGGCCTGGAACAGCCACCGTCGTCACCACGACCTAACCCATCATCTGGGTGGGATGAGCCCGCAAATGAAAGAAAGGGTCACCACAAAAATACAGTATGTATATATGTAACCGGTGCGAAAAATGTACACATAACAAATTTCCACGAAACACAAGAGAAAGCTCTTTAACACAAAAGCAATTCCCACCAACGGGCTTATATGAATAAATGCACACCAAGCCTAATGCAGACTTCTACAATGGGTGTGGTACTATCCAAGCTACCACATGCATGATTTTCCGGAAAATTAACCTCTCCTCAAAGAGTCGTGGGGTAGGCAAAGCCACACAGAAATATACGTACCCGCACTAAAAATGCCACACAAGGCAGGTGAAGTCACACAGACAAACACCAGGCGAAGTCACACAGACAAACACCAACTCAATATAAATCCAGAGGGATTTGGCGAAGCCACACAGTCAAACGCCCGGTACGTAGGCAAAGTCACACAGACATACACCTAGGCACGCAACTATGAAATGCATGGCATATATTCTCTTCGGCATATACAGGATAGTCACACAAGACAAAATCCTCGCGTAGTCCTATCTGACGCACGCATTCATATATGCTCATGCAAACATTCACATAGCCTAAAGCCTATGCACAAGCATCACAACATACATACATTTTCTCAATCATATGTAAATTGCACACATATTTATAACCACGTTCTCATCAACGAGAATACATAAATACAAACATGCCAAGCACACAGCAAATGCATAAACAGCAAATTCAAGCATGTCGTAACCGTTTTAAAAGACGGAAATAAAGTGGAGCCCTTACCTCGTCAAGCACTCAACTATCACACGATCGCACAACACTTACTTGCTTCCTAAAACAAGCAAAGTATTCAATCAAAACCATAACCAATCAATCCTTAATGATTTGGACTCTAAAACCCCAAAAACCAAAGGTTCTCTAAGGTAAAATCCCTCTTTCGGATTCTCTACCAAAAACTACCGTATTGATCAACCCCCATGAGTTATTTGTACTATTTTTAGGACCCAAAACAATAGGCCAAAGTCTTAAATAATTTGAAATGCAAAATGGCCGTTTTCTTGCGTTATAAGTTACGTACTTTCCGAGTACCCGAAAAACTCGTTTCCAATCCCAACCACTTCCATAAATTAATAAAAAGGGATTAGAAAGTTAAAAACCAAGTTTAGAATTCAGAATCCAAAATCTCAACTCCCAGAGCTCGCCCTGGCGAGTTGGTGGCGAGTGAAGGCAGGGAGTGCTGGTCTTACTCGCCCTGGAGCTCGCCCTGGCGTGTTGTCAGGACCTGTGACACTCGCCCTGGCGAGTAACCACTCGCTCAGCGAGTTGCACCTGTCATGACAGCACAAGACAGCAACTCATACCACCTTTTTCCACCCCAAGCCTAGTTTGATTCTATTAGTTCCCAACATCTTTTCAAGGCATAAAAACAAACCATTTTCATAAGCAAGCAACACATTTCCGAAAGCATGTTGGTTGCTTCGAGTGCAAGTTATTTGATTTTCATTTCCAAAATCAAAACCAAATCCAAGCACAAGTTTTATTACGGGCCTCAACCGTCCGGTAATCATTTTCAAACATGTTTTCAGGGTAAAAAGCGACACCACATGTCACAATAGTTTTAAACCACTTTGACCCCAAAATACTACCCAAAAACTCTTAGAAAATATTTTCATAAACCACAAAATATTTTTCATCGGATTTTCTAAAACAAAACCATACAACGCATTTCCCTTTCGCCCAAAGGTTCAAAGACAACTTTTCTTTGCAAAACCTTACAACATAACCTCATGTAACTGATCAATACATAAGCCAACCAAAACCCTAACTTTTCTCATGAGATTTTTCACCAACTCATGGAAAACAAAACAACAAAGCCTACACATGCTTCTCTAGACCTCATGAACAACATTCATGGAACAAAAACTAGCAAGAACAACATTTCTCACCAAACCCTCTTAAGAACATAAACCCAAAAATTCTTAAACTCTATAAGTCTACCAACCTAAGAGATGAGAAGAGAGGGTTACCTTAAGAAAGTGATTCTCTACAACTTTCTTCAAAGCTCCAAAGCTTGAAATGGAGTGAAATGGTGAAGAATGGAAAATTTAGTGAAGGTTGGAAAGTAATGGAGCTTCTCACGTGAAAGAGAGAAAGAATGAGATGTTTGGTGATGTTTTTCTAAGTGCCCAAGTGACCAAACCTCCTTACTATGCAAAGCTCTTGCTCACTCATGGCCATTGGATCAAAAACAAAATGCCAAGACAAAACCCTAGCCATTGGATCAAACCAAACCAAATCCACTTGAGATAAAACTCAAAACCTCATAGAAACACTCACACGTTCAGCTCTCGCGCGCCGCGACGAACGAAACTCACCAAAACTGAAAACCTACAGACAGAACGTCTAACGTCTCACATTTCCAAAACTTATCGCCGAATCTTTTTCCGCGACTGTAATTTTCTTCCATACTTCAGAAAATTAATCTCAGGATATATCCTAACCCGCGCAGATATATAAAACTTCCACCCGAAACCTCACTCAAAACAGACGCAATAAGATTTTACAACGACGGGTAAAATCCTACTCGTTTTTCCAAAAACAAGAATAATCCAAAACTTATTATTCTGAAACCACAAGTAACTTCTTATTCAAGCAACAGGATCACAAGACAAAAGTCTGTACAATTACAGTGCACGAGCACGAAACAGACTCGATTACAGCAAAAGCTAATAATTACACGATGTTTCGTCACACGAACACATCGAACCCTAATATTCCTTAAACCAACTATACAATGAAATCTTGGGTCTTACAATACTACCCCCCTAAAAGAAGTTTCGTCCTCGAAACTTAGACATCGTCAAACAAACTGGGGTATAATTCTTTCATCTTACTCTCGAGCTCCCAGGTAGTATCTCCTGTAGCTTCGTTCCATATCACCTTCACCAAAGGTATCTCTTTCGTTCTCAAACGTTTCATCTTCCTATCCGCAATCTTGATCGGCGGAACTTCAAATGACAAATTATCCCTCAACTGGATATCATCCGGTGTGATCACATGTGATGGATCCGGTGTATACTTCCGCAATTGCGACACATGGAACACGTCATGAATCAAAGATAGTACCGGTGGCAACGCGATCCGATATGCTACCTTCCCAACCCGTTCCAAAATCTGATAAGGCCCTATAAACTTCGGAGTCAACTTCCTTGCTTTCAAAGCCCTTCCAACACCCGTTGTTGGAGTAACACGGAGAAATACGTGATCTCCCTCCTCAAACTCTAAAGGCCTCCTACGCCTATCCGCATAACTCTTTTGTCGATCTTGAGCAACCTTCATCATTGCCCTTATCTTTCGGACCTTGTCCGTCGTCTGTTGTACCATCTCCGGCCCTACTATCAAACTTTCCCCATCTTGGTACCAACACAAAGGAGTCTGACATCTCCTCCCATACAAAGCCTCGTATGGTGCCATTCCAATACTCGCGTGAAAACTGTTGTTGTATGTGAATTCTATCAACGGTAACACATCATCCCAACTCCCACGATCATCCAGCACACATGCTCTCAATAAATCCTCTAGTGACTGATTTGTTCTCTCAGTTTGCCCATCGGTCTGGGGATGATAGGCAGAACTCAACCTCAGTTTCGTCCCCAACGCCTCATGCAAAGTCTTCCAAAAATGTGAAGTGAACTTTGGATCTCTATCCGACACTATACTTGACGGAATCCCATGTAACCTCACAATCTCAGCAATATACACATCGGTCAACTTTGCCGCCGTATCCGTAATCCTTACCGGTAGAAAATGAGCGGATTTAGTCAAACGATCCACTATCACCCAAATGGAATCATGCTTCCTCCTGGTCTTAGGTAAACCAGTGATGAAATCCATAGAAATGCTATCCCACTTCCACTCGGGGATATCTAATGACTGCAGCATCCCTGCCGGTCTCTGATGTTCAATCTTCGCCTTCTGACAAGTCAGACACGACGCCACATACTCAGCCACATCCTTTTTCATACCCGGCCACCAGAAATCATGCCTCAGGTCTTGATACATCTTTGTTGCTCCGGGATGTATACTAAGTTTACTCTTGTGTGCCTCCCCTAGAATGATGTTTCTAAAATTCATAGCATCGGGTACACACACCCTACCTTGACACCTCAAGATGTTGTCCGATCCCACCTTGAAATCTCGGTTGGTTCCTCGAACAATCAAAGCTCTTTTCTCCATGAGAAACTTGTCATCTTGACAATTAGCAATATCCTCCAACAACCCGCTTGAGATGGTAATCATACCCAGTCTCATATTCCCTAAAGCAAACTCTACCTCTAGGTGCAAATCTCGAAACTCTCTCAACAACTCTTGTTGACTAGCCATCTGTGCCGAACAAACAGACACACTTTTCCTACTCAAGGCATCGGCTACCACATTAGCCTTTCCAGGATGGTATTCTAACGTGAAATCAAAATCTTTTAAAGTTTCCATCCACCTCCTCTGTCGCATATTAAGCTCTTTCTGATCGAACAGATACTTAAGACTTTTATGGTCACTAAACACGACAAAAGTGCAACCATAAAGATGATGTCTCCAAATCTTCAATGCAAAAACAACAGCCGCAAGCTCTAGATCGTGCGTAGGATAATTCTTCTCATGCACTTTCAGTTGCCTGGACGCATAAGCCACTGCCCTCTTGTGTTGCATCAACACACAACCCAACCCTTGATGAGAAGCATCACAATAAACCTCATACGGTTCTTCCGACTGTGGTAACATCAAGACTGGTGAAGTCGTCAAACGCTCCTTCAACAACTGAAAACTCAACTCACACTTCTCTGTCCACGCAAACGGTTGATCCTTCCGCGTAAGTTGTGTCATCGGTGCCACAATCTTAGCAAAACCTTCAATGAATCTTCGGTAATAACCGGCCAAACCAACAAAACTCCTCACATCTGACACTGTTTGAGGCTGTTTCCATGAAAGTACCGTATCAATCTTGGCTGGATCCACGGCTATTCCCTCTTTTGATATATCATGGCCAAGAAAATTCACCTCTTCCAACCAAAAATCACACTTTGACGGGTTCGCATACAGCTTACTTTCCCGCAAAACTTGCAAAACTAGACGAAGATGCTCTACATGTTCCTCTTCACTCTTCGAATACACCAAAATGTCATCAATGAACACCACCACAAACTTGTCCAAAAATGAGTTGAATATCCGATTCATGTACGCCATAAAGATAGCAGGTGCATTCGTCACTCCGAACGGCATCACTAGAAACTCATAATGCCCATACCGCGTCCTAAACGCCGTTTTCTGAATATCTTCATCTCGTACTCTTATCTGGTGATATCCAGATTTCAAGTCAATCTTGGAAAACACTGAGGCTCCCCTCAACTGATCCATCAGATCATCAATTCGTGGCAATGGATATCGGTTCTTGATAGTCACCTTATTAAGCTTCCGATAATCCACACACAAACGAGATTTACCATCCTTCTTCTTAACCAATAAGACCGGTGCTCCCCAAGGCGACACACTAGGCCTTATGAAACCCTTCTCTAACAAGTCTTCAATCTGACTTTTCAACTCTACCAACTCGGCTGGAGCCATCCGATAAGCTGATTCCGAAATCGGACCCGTACCCGGTTGTAAATCAATAAAGAATTCCACCTCTCTACACGGAGGAAAAGCTGGAATCTCCGATGGAAACATATCTTGGAAATCCTGAACCACTCGAATTTCCTCAATTCGAATCTCCGACGTCACTCCTAAGCTAGCAAGTGAAACTATCTCCGGTTCTCCATTACACATAACCACAGAAAGTCGATTCGCAGACAAGTACCTTCGCACACCTGGCTCGGGAAAGAAAACCAATTTCCGAGCGCAGTCTAAAATCACATAATGATACGACAACCAATCCATCCCGAGGATGATCTCGAGAGATAAAAGCGGTAGACAAACCAAATTGACCAGAAAATCCCTATTCTGGATTACTACCAAACAATGCAAACATGCAGTATTCACTACCAAATCCTTAGCAGGAGTCAAAACATTCAAATCAAAAGGAAGCACAGATACATTCAAACTCAAACGATTTGCACATGCCAAAGATATGAATGAGTGGGTTGCCCCCGTGTCAATCAAAGCAGTTAAAGAATTACCTGCGATGTGACAGCTCTCGTGGATGGCATTGCTAGCCTGCCCACTCAGTTCAGTGCCCATACAGTAAGCACGTGCCTTTGCCGCAGGTCTGGCACCCTGTGAACCTTGTGCCACATTTGCCGATGGCCCAGTCTTCGGGGCTCTGCAATCTCTAGCAAAGTGTCCCGGCTTCTTGCAATTATAGCAGGTGTTTCCCACCTTCGGTTGCGTGCACTCATTAGAAAAATGCCCCGCTTCTCCACAGTTGTAGCAAGTCCCCTTACTACCCTCTGATTTTCCCCGGGTTCCCTGATTCACCGATCGGCCCGGTCCTTTACTATGCTGAGGACGGTTATAAGGCTTACTCCCTTGCCTCCCACTATTCTGAGTCGAACCACGATCATTGGTACGACTTGGTCCTCCGGCATTAGAATTCCCTTGGCGGTTCACCCGCTTATTCTTCATGTCTTCCACCTCTTGGCACTTTTCAACCAAGACCTGGAATTGTCGAATACCCAATGGCACAACCGCATCCTGCAGTTCGTACCTCAGCCCATCTTGGAATCTACGGCACATATAATCCTCATCTATCCCATCCCTAAAGAAGCGGAAGAAACGGGATAGTGATTCGAACTTTTTGGCATATGATTCAACATTCATGCCCGCTTGCCTTAGCCTCAGAAACTCTTCCCCATACCTTTCCCTAGCTGTCTCAGGGAAGTATTTGGCCAAGAACCTCCTTTTGAAGTTCTCCCAACTTAATTCTTCCTGAACATTCTCCATGATCAGTCGGGTGTTCCTCCACCAATACTCAGAACCCCCGAGTAATTGATAGGTAGCTAAGACCACCTTCTCTCCCTCCGGACAATGAATTGCCCCGAATATCCTCTCCACAGATTGGAGCCATAGATCAGCAGTTTCCGGACCTCCCTCCCCATTAAACTTTGGAGGAGTCTGGTGGTTGAAATTTGAAAGAAGTCTAGATCCAGCCGCAAGTATTTCCCTTTCGCGCTTTTCCAGATCCCTCTGCGCCTTAGCATGGCTCTGAGCAGTCACAGCCGCTGCCATCGTATGCATGGCATAAGCCATCTGGTTTATATCAACATTATCCGTCATAGGTGCTGTAGGTGCCCTTCTTGGAGGCATTCTATCTCTGCACAATACCAATTCTGATTAGATTCCTTATCCAGACATCTCTGAGTCTCAACAGAAAATCTCATACAACGGCTACTAACACAAAACCCGACACAGAACAACCACTAGAACTAACTCAACCCTAGTTACGTTCTAACCGACTCTGGACTAACGACTCAAGTATACACTTTCCCTTTGAAGATTTAAAGCCGAGCTCTGATACCAAATTGTAACACCCCGTTTTTCGAAAGCCAAAAAGGGCATTATTTTTTTTCTTTTTCAACTAACACTCAGAGTGCGCATAAAATATTTTAAATGAACCGGCATTCAAATATACAAAGAACTCATTACTAAAAGGTGCTTCGACAAGCAAAGTGTATTTCCTGAATAATTACAATCCAAGTCTAAGTACCAAAACAAGTTAGAAATCCTATGCTAACCAAAAAGCACGGTGCACAGGACACACCGGCGCATAGTCTACTATCCTAGGCTACAGCTCCAACCGCTCACTGGGGCCTGGAACAGCCACCGTCGTCACCACGACCTAACCCATCATCTGGGTGGGATGAGCCCGCAAATGAAAGAAAGGGTCACCACAAAAATACAGTATGTATATATGTAACCGGTGCGAAAAATGTACACATAACAAATTTCCACGAAACACAAGAGAAAGCTCTTTAACATAAAAGCAATTCCCACCAACGGGCTTATATGAATAAATGCACACCAAGCCTAATGCAGACTTCTACAATGGGTGTGGTACTATCCAAGCTACCACATGCATGATTTTCCGGAAAATTAACCTCTCCTCAAAGAGTCGTGGGGTAGGCAAAGCCACACAGAAATATACGTACCCGCACTAAAAATGCCACACAAGGCAGGTGAAGTCACACAGACAAACACCAGGCGAAGTCACACAGACAAACACCAACTCAATATAAATCCAGAGGGATTTGGCGAAGCCACACAGTCAAACGCCCGGTACGTAGGCAAAGTCACACAGACATACACCTAGGCACGCAACTATGAAATGCATGGCATATATTCTCTTCGGCATATACAGGATAGTCACACAAGACAAAATCCTCGCGTAGTCCTATCTGACGCACGCATTCATATATGCTCATGCAAACATTCACATAGCCTAAAGCCTATGCACAAGCATCACAACATACATACATTTTCTCAATCATATGTAAATTGCACACATATTTATAACCACGTTCTCATCAACGAGAATACATAAATACAAACATGCCAAGCACACAGCAAATGCATAAACAGCAAATTCAAGCATGTCGTAACCGTTTTAAAAGACGGAAATAAAGTGGAGCCCTTACCTCGTCAAGCACTCAACTATCACACGATCGCACAACACTTACTTGCTTCCTAAAACAAGCAAAGTATTCAATCAAAACCATAACCAATCAATCCTTAATGATTTGGACTCTAAAACCCCAAAAACCAAAGGTTCTCTAAGGTAAAATCCCTCTTTCGGATTCTCTACCAAAAACTACCGTATTGATCAACCCCCATGAGTTATTTGTACTATTTTTAGGACCCAAAACAATAGGCCAAAGTCTTAAATAATTTGAAATGCAAAATGGCCGTTTTCTTGCGTTATAAGTTACGTACTTTCCGAGTACCCGAAAAACTCGTTTCCAATCCCAACCACTTCCATAAATTAATAAAAAGGGATTAGAAAGTTAAAAACCAAGTTTAGAATTCAGAATCCAAAATCTCAACTCCCAGAGCTCGCCCTGGCGAGTTGGTGGCGAGTGAAGGCAGGGAGTGCTGGTCTTACTCGCCCTGGAGCTCGCCCTGGCGTGTTGTCAGGACCTGTGACACTCGCCCTGGCGAGTAACCACTCGCTCAGCGAGTTGCACCTGTCATGACAGCACAAGACAGCAACTCATACCACCTTTTTCCACCCCAAGCCTAGTTTGATTCTATTAGTTCCCAACATCTTTTCAAGGCATAAAAACAAACCATTTTCATAAGCAAGCAACACATTTCCGAAAGCATGTTGGTTGCTTCGAGTGCAAGTTATTTGATTTTCATTTCCAAAATCAAAACCAAATCCAAGCACAAGTTTTATTACGGGCCTCAACCGTCCGGTAATCATTTTCAAACATGTTTTCAGGGTAAAAAGCGACACCACATGTCACAATAGTTTTAAACCACTTTGACCCCAAAATACTACCCAAAAACTCTTAGAAAATATTTTCATAAACCACAAAATATTTTTCATCGGATTTTCTAAAACAAAACCATACAACGCATTTCCCTTTCGCCCAAAGGTTCAAAGACAACTTTTCTTTGCAAAACCTTACAACATAACCTCATGTAACTGATCAATACATAAGCCAACCAAAACCCTAACTTTTCTCATGAGATTTTTCACCAACTCATGGAAAACAAAACAACAAAGCCTACACATGCTTCTCTAGACCTCATGAACAACATTCATGGAACAAAAACTAGCAAGAACAACATTTCTCACCAAACCCTCTTAAGAACATAAACCCAAAAATTCTTAAACTCTATAAGTCTACCAACCTAAGAGATGAGAAGAGAGGGTTACCTTAAGAAAGTGATTCTCTACAACTTTCTTCAAAGCTCCAAAGCTTGAAATGGAGTGAAATGGTGAAGAATGGAAAATTTAGTGAAGGTTGGAAAGTAATGGAGCTTCTCACGTGAAAGAGAGAAAGAATGAGATGTTTGGTGATGTTTTTCTAAGTGCCCAAGTGACCAAACCTCCTTACTATGCAAAGCTCTTGCTCACTCATGGCCATTGGATCAAAAACAAAATGCCAAGACAAAACCCTAGCCATTGGATCAAACCAAACCAAATCCACTTGAGATAAAACTCAAAACCTCATAGAAACACTCACACGTTCAGCTCTCGCGCGCCGCGACGAACGAAACTCACCAAAACTGAAAACCTACAGACAGAACGTCTAACGTCTCACATTTCCAAAACTTATCGCCGAATCTTTTTCCGCGACTGTAATTTTCTTCCATACTTCAGAAAATTAATCTCAGGATATATCCTAACCCGCGCAGATATATAAAACTTCCACCCGAAACCTCACTCAAAACAGACGCAATAAGATTTTACAACGACGGGTAAAATCCTACTCGTTTTTCCAAAAACAAGAATAATCCAAAACTTATTATTCTGAAACCACAAGTAACTTCTTATTCAAGCAACAGGATCACAAGACAAAAGTCTGTACAATTACAGTGCACGAGCACGAAACAGACTCGATTACAGCAAAAGCTAATAATTACACGATGTTTCGTCACACGAACACATCGAACCCTAATATTCCTTAAACCAACTATACAATGAAATCTTGGGTCTTACACAGAAGAACTTATCAAGTACTTAAAAGTTATGAAAATAAAGAGATCTCGACAAATTATGTCATAAATGGAATACGATGGAACCGAAAGGAAGTCGACATTGACAATGTTTATTTATATAATATAGCGCTATATATGATAAGAATTAATGAGAATCATGAATCAAAGTCAATTGAGAATTATAGACAACACAATGATTGTCTAAATAAAATGATGCAATTGCAACGTAATTAAAGTCACTTTGCAAAGTGAAAGATTTTTTGGACCAACAGTCCATAGATGTAAAAATGATGAGATACGAATCAATTTTCGTGTGAATAGAAAATGTTGAAATACAAAAATTAAAAGTTTGACTTATTATTCAAGCATATTGGTAAATGTTTGACCAGAACTCCTAAAGAGTTTCTGAAATCAGTTGATTAAAGAAAAGATTGAAACGAAATATGTTTGATGATAAAAGTTTGTTTGGAATTGCAAACTTTGTATTTTAATGATGTTTTGTGCATTGAAAAACTTATATATCAAATGTATCAAAACAGTTTGATATTAACAAATATGATTTGTTGTCACTTGATGTGAACAAAGATCATCTCATGTCTCAAGAAAATGCTCAGTTACTTGAATTGGTCTTGAAGTACCATATTTTAGTTCCATTGAGAACACTATTGCATTTTGTTAATTATGTATGTAATGATATCAATAAACTCAAGGTATTGGAACAAAGTCATGTATATAATTTGTATCTTGGAGATACAACACTATCCTCCAATTATGTGAAAGTTTTAACTCTACATCCAAAAAGTTCAGAATGCGGTTTTGTTGAGATTTATGATTCTACACATACAAGAAATTTGAAGAAGATGATATCGCATCCACGGCTAATACAAAGAAAAATACATTAAAGTATAAGAATCAGATCTTTCTGCAAAGTCATCGTCAAGCAAAGCTTCTAATCAACTATATTGAAGATTTATTGAGCTTCTCCGTCTCAGATATAATTGTCTTCATGAGGGGGAGATATAATTGTGTTATGCACTCTTTTTCCCTTCACCATGGTTTTATCCCATTGGGTTTTCCTAGTAAGGTTTTTAACGAGGCAGTCCAAACACAAAGAATGTTGTACTCTTTTTCCTTCACTAGAATTTTTTCCCACCGGGTTTTTTCTAGTAAAGGTTTTAATGAGGCACATTCTCGATGGACATCCAAGGGGGAGTGTTATGAATATTAGTGGATGTCCATATAGGTTTCAGACTCATGTCATTGGCTCATTACATTTGTCTATAAATGAGACCTATTGTAACTAAACCCTAATCCTAATGGTGAATAACATAACAACTCTTTCTCTCTTTTCTCTCTTATTTATAACACTTCTAATTTAGAAACTAATTTACATTTAAGGATTATTGTTGCCAATTAGGATTTTCTCCATTTCTTCTATTATTATAAATCTTTGAAAATATAAATGCAAAAGTGTGGTATTAAATTAAATGAGTCAAAATCTCTTTTATATATCTCAAAATATTAAAAAACTTTGATAATAAAAAAATGTAAATAATAGAAAATGGAGAGGATCCTTAGCCTTCTTACAACAAGTTTTGAAGGATTGGGATAAAGTATGTTTGGCTTGGTTTTTTTAGATCTTAAAAGCTAGTATATGAAAACTAAAAGTGAAAATAAGAGCTTTTAGAAAAAAGCTAAAATTGTTTGGTAATTGTTGTTTTTTCAGCTTCAAAAGTTTTTTGTCTATGTATTTTAGTCATAAAAATTAAGCAACTTTTTTTTTATCAAAAGCTTTTTAAAAATCTTTTTGGCCTAACTTCCCCTTTTATTTAGGAAAAATATCTAAAATAAATTAGATCAAACATTACCTAAATACCATAGAGAAACTAGTAATAGATTAATATTTATGAGGGAGAGAACACAAGAGTTAAGATATGCATAGTCCATTTTACAACAAAGTGAATAACCTTTAACATAGGTGATTTCTAGAACAGTGAAAAATAAATATGCGGAATAAATCTGAGTTATTCTTGGCCAACAAAAAAAAATCTGAGTTATTATAGAATATCCACTCAAAGTTAAAAAATTAACTTAATATGATGAGAGCCTTTTGTTTCAATCTTTTACTTTTTCTTCTTCCATTTCTGGGATTAGATATTTATGTCCCCCGTTTTATTTTCCCTATATATAAAAAAGTTGTTATATTTTACTTCATTTGATAATTTAATTATTATCTTCAAAATTACATTTAAGAAAAATTATTTATTAATTTACAAATTATCAATCAATTATAATTATTTGATTCATGTATGTGTCAATAAGATATTCATTCCTAAGAAATTAATTTATTATAAGACAATATATATATATATATATATATATAGAGTCAGGATCCGTTGACACCAAATAGTTTGACACCAAATCTTACACCTCTTAATAACGTCTTAACCGATATAAATTTTATAAAATCCACTGTTAGATTGAAAGTTTATATCATATAGATCATTTATGTAAAGTTTCCGAAAAATCCAAAATCATTTGATATGTTATTGAGATACATCAAAGTTAACGGTTTGCGTCATTTTTTAAATGCCATTGATCTTTATATGTCTCAATAGCATATCAAATGATTTTGGATTTTTCTGAAACTTTACATAAATGATCTATATGATATAAACTTTCAATCCAACGGTGGATTTTATAAAATTTATATCGGTTAAGACGTTATTAAGAGGTGTAAGATTTGGTGTCAAACTATTTGGTGTCAACGGATCCTGACTCATATATATATATATATATATATATATATATATATATATATATATATATATATATATATATATATATATATATATATATCCCCTTTTTATTTTCCTTAATAATTTTTTAGCTTATATATAAAAAGTTGTTATATTTTACTTCATTTGATAATTTAATTATTATCTTCAAAATTACATTTAAGAAAATTATTTATTAATTTATAAATTATCAATCAATTATAGTTATTTGGTTCATGTATGTGTCGATAAGATATTCATTCCTAAGAAATTAATTTATTATAAGATAAGATAAATATATATATATATATATAGTTTTTATGTCTATATGTGGTTATATATGATGATGATAGTAATTATTCTTATTATAATCTTTATCCATATATAGAGCAGATACCAATTTTTTTGTACATTTGATGCGACACTTGAGTTATAATATTAGCTAAGACTTGTAGTATTAGAAATTGTTGTAAAATGGTCATTAGTGTCACTTAAATTAATAAAAAAAATTCTTCCCTAATTTTTTTTAGTGAAATAACTTTTTTTTTGTGTACTTTATTTCTCCACAATTAGTCTTAATTTAAATTATCTAATTATAGTTTTTTTTAATTATTTATCCAAGTAACTAAATTGGGAAATTTGTATTATAAAAAAAATTAATTATCTCATTTTCTATCAATAAAATTTTTCTATCTATTACTTAAAAAATAATAGTAATTTTCTATCTATACTCTCTCTCTCTCTCTCTCTCTCTCTATATATATATATATATAAAAGAATTCCATATAAAAGATTATATAAAAAAGAATAATGTTTTATAATGTTGTTTTTCTTAAACTCAATTATTATATACTAGAATAATTTAGGTGGAGTACGTTGACTCCATGAATAATTCTGAGATGATCAAGTTACTTTGCTCAATAAATAAATGCATTATTAATAATGAATTTTATTAATCCAACCGTTGATTATTATAAATCTAAAATTTTATATAAATCTAAAGTTTGTAGCTATGTAATCTAATCAAAATTATTTACTTAAACTTAAAAGCTTATTATATGATCATTTGAAATTTTATAAAAACTTGTGGAATTGAAATCCTCAATAAGAACTTTTGAATTGTCACTTAGATTAGTAAAATTCATTGTTAATTATGAGATATATATAAAGTGGACACCAACTTAGATTAGTTATTCCTCAAGTTAGTGTGTCTATATATAATCAAGATCCGTTGACACCAACTACTTTGATATAAATATTACTCATTTCAATAACGTTTTAATCGATATAAATTTTATAAAATTTACCGTTTGATTAAAAGTTTATATTATATAGATCATTTGTTTAAAATTAAAATTTCAGATAAATCCAAAATCATTTGATATGCTATTGAGACACATAAAGATTAACGACATTTAAAAAAAGACATAAACTTTCAATCATCATATATAACCACATATAGTTTATATTAATTTTGATGTATCTCAATAACATATCAAATGAACTATATGATATAAACTTTCAATCCAATAGTAGATTTTATAAAATTTATATCGATAAATATGTTATTGAAATGTGTAACATTTGCCGTCAAACTAGTTGGTGTAAATGTATCATGACTCATATATACTGGTGTTATTTTTTATTCTATTTCATTTAAAATATTTTATTAACGATTTTCACATTTTTTTTATTGCCTAATCAAAGAGAAAAGAGAAGAGAAAGAAAGAGAAGTAGATAAAAGTGGACACGCACACATTTGTAATGTTTGCTCGCTAATATAGTAATTATGATAGTTATATTATTCGAGTTTAGATTTTTGTATTCACACAATCATAAATCTTGATCATTCGATGAAAATTTAATAACTTCTATTTTGAGATATATTTCAAATTAAACTCATTATAATTAGAATACGAACAATACAATCCTCTCATTCAACTGTCAAGATTCCTCAATTGTGAGCTTTTCCCAACTGCAGATGAGAGGGAAGCGGTGCAGTTCATTTTTTCTCCCTTTTATTTCGGTAGAATTAAATGAAAAGCAATATCTTTTGTTGGTTTCACGGATATCATCTCATCTGAAGTGGATCAGGCTCAATCACGTCATTCGTACAGAACTCAAAAGCTAGCTCTTTCAAAGATCAAAAACACATATTTAACGATTACTTCTTAAGCAAGAGTCTTTGATCGAATATGAAACTACATATTTAAACAATCTTTTATTTCCCTATCACTCAAACCACTTTAGTTGCTTATCTCAAAATTGAATAACTTCTATTTTGAGATATATTTCAAAGTAAACTCATTATAATTAGAATACGAACAATACAATCCTCATTCCATTGTTGAGATTCCTCAATTGCGAGCTTTTTTCCAACTACGGATGAGAGGGAAGCGGTTAAGTTCATTTTTTCTCCCTTTCTTTCGGTAAAATTAAATGAAAAGCAATATCTTTTGTTGGTTTCACATGATATCATCTTATCTGAAGTGGATCAGGCTCAGTCACGTCATTCGTACACAACTCAAAAGACTAGCCCTTTCAATGATCAAAATCACATATTTAACGATTACTTCTTAAGCAAGAGTCTTTGATCAAATATGTAACTGCATATTTAAACAATCCTATAGTTCCCTATCACTCAAACCACTTTAGTTGCTTATCTCAAAATTGAATAACTTCTATTTTGAGATATATTTCAAAGTAAGCTCATTATGATTAGAATACGAACAATACAATCCTCATTCCATTGCTGAGATTCCTCAATTGCGAGCTTTTTTCCAACTACGGATGAGAAGGAAGCGGTGTAGTTCATTTTTTTCTCCCTTTTCTTTCGGTAAAATTAAATGAAAAGCATTATCTTTTGTTGTTTTCGCAGGATTATGTGAAATGGATCAAGCTCAATCACGTCATACAAACACAACTCAAAAGACTAGCCCCTTTCGAAGATCAAAAGCACAAATTTAAGGATTACTTCATAAGCAAGAGTCTTTGATTAAATATGTAACTGCATATTTAAACAAGAAAAATGCTAAATACTGCACCCAGTGCACTGATTAAGCACATAAATAAGGAAATTCTGTCTTAAAATGTGTGCATTCCATACATTGAAATTAGTTGCCTATCACTCAAACTACTTTAGTTAAAGGAAAGCAACAAGTAATGTGCTTTGGTGATGTGATATGATAGGAAGAGAAATAGATAACAAATGAGGTGTTATACAAGTGTTCAAAAATTAAAAGTGTCCAAATATCATCGCTGTTATTATAAAGATGAATACTTGCATGGTCACTAATATTTAGACATTTAATTTGGTCACACACATAATTGAGAAAAAATAGAAAGAAAAAATAATAAAATAATATGTATTTTTAAAATAATTAAATGATATTATGTATTGCTATGTATGCGCAACCAAATTGAGTGTCCAAATATTTAGCAAAGTATTATAAATATGATTCTATTGTTGTTTTAAAATCTTACTAGATAATAAACATGCATAAAAAGTAAAATAAATTAACAATATAAAAAAATAACCAATTAACTCAACCAATCAGCAAATTGATTGATTCACGATTCTATTGAATCGATTATGTAGGTTTTATCTTCTCTTCTTATTTTTGTTGTCAAGTAACTTAATAAGTAAACTCCGATACCCGATTAGGTTTTTATATTCAAAATATATTAATAATTTTAAAAAGAAGCAAATAAGAATAAAGGATCACTAAAAGTGGGCCCCAATAGCCAACCAAGGTCCACTGATGAAACAAACAACCTAAGATGACACTTTCTAGTTCTCCCAAATCTGTCTCTTAGCTACTTTTAGGACTCAACCAAAAATGATTTAGAGAGAGAAATGGGATCTTACAAAAGACTTTGAACTACAACTTAGGATTGAGTGACAGAGAGAGAAATTTAATGAGAGTAAGTCTAGGAACAAAATGAGGAGTGTAGAGCGAGGATTTGGGCGAAAAATATGTGAATATTACTCTCATTCATAGTTGCTTTAGATTTGCATGCTTTGAAACTCAGAAAATATATAGGGCTTTTATCATTAGTAGCCACCACCGTGCCCGTTTGTGTGATTGATATTCTCTTTTTTTTATTTGCTGTGATCGAAATTTTCTATTGTGCAAATATAAATAACTACTTAATCTCTTTTTTTATTGGACTTAGTTAATTGATAACTATTTAACATCCTTTTTTGTTGTGGCTAGTTATTAAGAAGAAAATGATGTGGAGTGTAAAAAGTGGAAAAGTAGGGTGTTGAATGTTTTTTGCCATTGTACATGGTCTAATATACTTCTTTCGATCCTTTTTATAATAGACGGTTGACTTTTTTAGATTCATTCAATAATTAATGTATCTAATATATAATATGGACCAAATACATCAATTATCGAATGAATCTAAAAAGTGAATTATTTCTTATAAAAATAACCGGAGAGTATTAATTTTGGTCAATATAATATTTTTTTACATAAAATATTATTATATTAATATTTATGAATTATAATATAATAAAAAAATGATTTATTTATATATATATACACACTCTGCTTTCATCTCAGACAAGCAACATGATTTCATATAAATCCTAGAGATCTTTGAAAACTCAGATACTCTCTCTCTGTCTCTCTCTCGGTTCAGCAGAAACACTTTTCTGCTCAGTTGTTGCCTGGCCTTTTGGATATTTAGGTAATTTAAAAATGACTCTTTTAGATTTTGCTCTCAGATACTGTTCCGTATTGCAAGCATTTTAGATTTCAAAATTAAAAATAAATAAATTTGACTCTTTAATCTCTCCCTATTAAATCTCTCTCTATTAATAAAAGGGTATCTGATTTTTGCTTAAAAATCTCATCTTGCAAAAGGGTTTTTCTTTTTTTCTTCATTGACATTGCAATCAATTAGGCCATAGTTGAGCTTAAAGTGTGACACTTTCAACAATTTTTTCTGTTTCTCATTTTTTTTAAATTTTTTCCTTAATTTTTTTTATGGAAGATGAAACAAAAATGGCTCAAGAACAAGAAGATCAATCTAGGAACAATGGTATCAATGGTGGAAATAGATCTACTAAGAAGCAAAAGCAAAAGAGGGTTCCACAAAGAGGACTTGGTGTAGCACAACTTGAAAGAATTCTTGAAGAACAAAATATGAAAGATTTTACACCATCATCATCACAAAATTTTACACCATCATCATCATCATCGACTATATCTTCTTTTTTACCTATACCAATTAACAATTTTAATCACTCAAATTATATAAAAGAAGGTACTTTCATTTTACCATCATCAAATTCTGCATCATCATCATCATCCACAACTATATCACATTATTTGCCTCCACCAATCACCAATTTTAATCACATGAACCAAAATTCATCTACTAGCAATTTACCTTTACCACCATTAGGTGAGTTTAGATCTTCATTGTCAATGCAACATTTGGATGGTAAAGTTCCTGTTCCTGTTCCTAGTACTGTTTCATTGCCTAATAGTGGTGTGTTTGGAAATGTGCCTAAGTTGTGGAATTCTCATCATGAGTTGAATTTTGACAAGGAAAATGGTTTACCATTTCTTCCAACTTTGCCCTTTGATTCTAATCAAATTTGGCCTATGTCTAATTGGGTTCAGAGAACACAACAATTTCATCATCAACATCCTTCACAAGTGGTAAAGATACTTTTTTTTTTTTTTTTTTTCTTTTTCAATTGATGGTTTTTAATTTTTTATATGATTTGGTTTATTTTTTGTGTCATTTTATCAATTTTATTTGCTATGGTATATGAAAGATTTGGTTTTTGATACATATGTAGGTGAATAATTCATCTGGAACTTCATCCACACATGTGCCTCAGTTGTCAATTGAGCCCCCTTCAAACCAAAATTACAGTATCAACGGCACGCCTGTCAGACCGGCAGAGAAGGTATGTGGTTCACAATTTATCTGCATAATTCTGTTTGATCTATCAAGGTTTTAGACCGAGGTTGTGTTCCGATCGTTGATATTATTGAAAATTGTGGTCAAGGGCGGATGATGCAATCGTAATTTTGCTTTCATGGCTGATGGGGCCATAATTGCGGTCACGTAAGGCTGAGACATCAATAACGTTGATGTCACGGCTAGAATTATGATCGCCAACCGTTTTTCAAAACCTTGATATGCATATCATATATTTGTTTTTTAATTGGAAGGTCGTTTTTAATTGGATTTAGATTCGCTGTAGTCACAAATTTACGCAAGTATACCGAGCTTGAAATATAAACGGTTTGATCTTGATCCAAAGGTCACTGATGTACTAACCGCTTGAATGCGTTGAATTTGTGGCTGCGGAAAATCTAAATCATTTTATACAACTGTAATACTTCTCATTTATTGTGTTTATGACTAATTTTTTTGCTTGTTTGGTTACAATGTTCATATCTTAATCACTTATGTTTTCAATGAATTCAATAAAATCTTGATGTCATATATTTTAGAAGGTGTTTTTTTTCAATATTTTTTTGAAGTTTATTTTTTTAATCAAAGTGGCACTAATAGCCATTTTACAACCGTTCCCGAGGGGATTTGAACTCAGCATCTTGAGGTTATAAGGCTAAGCTCATTCCACCGAGCTAGCACCTCAAGTGTAAAATTATTTAAAACTTTTTTATTCAAGTTTATGAAATTTTAGTATAAGTGTTTGAAATTTGGTGCAGATGATGATTGGCATGAAAAGGCCATATCCTTTCTCCCTGGATTTTTCACAAGCCACTGCTTTAAATTATAAGTTGCCTCCCAATGCTGAAATAGGCACAAATTCAAGAAGAACTTCATGTGAAAGTGAAAGTGGATTTCACTTTGTAGCTGGCAATTCAACTTCCAGGTTCTTTCAGTTATTATATCACTTAAGCCGTTTTGACGTAATTATAGTCCCTCTCGAATGAAATCTAAGCAAAAAACATTCAATTTTTTTTTTTGTATTTTGTGCGACGTATCGAATATTTTTTTGCTTATATTTCATTCGCGAAGGATTATGCCTGAAGTGTTGTCTTCTCACACCATGTGTTTGTGAACTATATGCAGAGAATCTCAATCCTGCTCAGCATCCAACTCTGATCCAAATTCAAAGAAAAGAGACAAAGGCATTAAGGAACTTGATGGAAGTTTTCTCACTTTGGCTCCTCCATCCCCTGCTTCATTGAACAACCAAGAATCCCCTGAGGTTTGTGCAACTTTTTTTTAGAGATTCTTTCCATTTTATCACTATGGTTTTATAAAATACTTAGATGCAGTGCTATGGTCAATGTTTTTGTGTTCCTTTCACAAAGAGATGTTTCTTTTTTATAAAATAAAAACACCCTTTTAAAATTATTAGTGTCTAATGATGAAGCACTGAGATACGGTTAGGGTTAAGCATGTCGTGGTCTCCGACAATCGTATACACTTGTACGAAATGTCGGACAACTCAGACAAATGTTGCAATTCTTTTTTCTTTTCTTTTGACACTCTTTGGATCAGTGTCTAGCACTTATATGACACTCATATAACACATGTCAGAGACAAATGTTCCAAAAGTTATAATTTCTCCATGCTTTGACACACTTTAGGTACTCCTTATCGACATATCTAAAACATATGTAACTGCACCTAAAACTATAGACATATTTAAATTATTTTTCTTTTCTTTCGACATTTCTTGGGTCGGTGTCTCACATCTATATGACACTCATATAACACGTATCAGAGACAAATGTCCCAAAAGTTATAATTTCTCCATGCTTTGACACACTTTAGGTACTCCTTATCGACATATCTAACTGCACCTAAAATTATAGACATATCTAAAATTATTTTTTCTTTTCTTTCGACACTCCTTGGGTCGGTATCTGACACCTAATTGACACTCATATAACACGTGTTGGAGACAAGTGTCCCAAAAAGTTTTATTTTCTCTTTGCTTCGACATATTTTAGGCACTTCTTATAAACATATATCTAAAACACATCTATAAAGATAGATGGATAAATAGACGTCAAATATTATCGTATCAAATATTGTCCATTTTGGATCACTGGCAGAGCCATAGCCCGGCCAGCCCAGGCAAGCGCCCGGGCTCGGTCGAAATTTTTTTATATTTTAAAGGTTAATTTAGGGCAAAATTGAAATTTTTAGGGATTAATTTAGGGTAAAATTGAGATATTTTGTTTAAAATTGAGATTTTCAGTGTAAAATTGATAAATTTTTAGTATTTTAGGGATTAATTTAGGATAAAATTGAAATTTTTAGGAATTAATTTAGGGCAAAACTATATTTTGTTTTAAAATGAGATTTTCAGCATAAAATTGAGATTTTGCCCGGACTTTGGAAAGTTTCTGGCCCCGCCTATGTTCGGATAATGGGTCAGACAATTTTTATAATATATCATCATCAATGCTCAGTCTTAATTCTATTTTATATGCTATAGGAACATGTAATAGATCGATTTCATACTGGATACAAACTAGTCAACCAACAAAAGCAACCTTTGTACAGCTTCATCATTCCAGCAGCAAAGGAGACACAAAATGGACAACCAGCATTAAGAATTCAGAATGGTCATGAAGTGGAAGAAAACATTGATCTCAATTTGAAGCTATAAAGAAACTTGAATATTCATCTTTGATTTTTGATTCTCTAAAGGTGATATGATACATATTCCTAAATCCTCACATGTAGAATTGAGTATGAAAAGGACTATAAGTCCTTCACATGTGGGAAATAGGAGGATAGATGTTGATTTGTTTGTTTGTGATGCTATTTTAATAATTACCTATGTGCTTTGAAGACACCAAACTATAATGTTGTACCATTGGGATGTTTTTGTTTTGTTTTTTTTTAAACGGATTTGGTGCAGTAACTGTGTTGGGCAGTACTAAATTTTTCCCGGTTTTGTTGTGAATCGAGGATAAAGATTGTTTAAATGGATATTTTTGTTGTGTAATATTGAATCATTTGTTTTCAAAATATTGGTTGAGATTGTTTAATTGCATTTAAATATGTGATTTTGTTATGTTTTTGTATTATGTGGTTTGTGTTCCTTTTGGATGAGTCAGGAACTGGAGTTGTAACAAACTTTTGCATGTGGGTTGGAACAAATGAAGGATCTGATTGTTCTATGTTTTCCTTTCTTTGTTTTTGTGGGTCCCAAAATCTAACCTTCATTATTATGGTTCACCCTAAAATAATTGACATAAACTGTCAAAAAAAATTGACAGAATTGTGGTAGGGCCCTTACCATCCAATTGAGATTTGAGAGTAAAGATCCTCTCCATTTCTTAAAATAATAGATTACTCCTTCTATCCCAAAATAAATTACATGTTTTGACTACGTTTATATTTACCAATCTACAACTTTGATCGTTAATATTTTTAGTTATTTATTGTTAAAAATTATAAAAATTGTATATTTGAAAAATACTCCTCGAGACAAATCAAACAACATCTCATATGCTAGTATTTGCATGTATATATTAGTAGAAAAATAAGGTCAAAGCAGGTCAAATGAATAGTACACTAAGTAAAAAAAGGTCATTTAAAATGGGACAGAGAGAGTATTATGTGGATTTTACATTGGTTATTATGTTGATGCAATAATTGTTTCATATTAATGGTTAAGATTAAATTTTATATTAAATTAATGAAATAAATTCAATAAATAATAGTCGTTCAATCTGTTTTGTATAGTTGTGGTTATCTATTATGTATATCTAAATTCTTAGTACATATTCACTCTTGTTTCAAGGTTCTATTTTAATTTTATTGTTATCTAAAATATGGAATTACATTTCTCATAGTTGAGAATGTTTTGCTTTATTAAAATATATTTAAAATTTAAACTGTTTAATTTTAAATTAATGGCTGTGTTATATTCTCTCTAATCCTTAATATAAGAAAAAGTTAACTTTTTATATATGACATTAAAAAATGAGTGTATCTAATCTATAATATAGTCTAGATACATTAACTTTATAATGTATCTAAAGTAATTTTCTTCTTATATTAAGGATCAGAGGGAGTAATATGAAATTGTGTCATTATTTAACAACAATAATTTTAAATCTCTAAATTATGTCAGCTTTGAGAAAAGTGGAAAAAATAATAATGAGAGAGCAGCATACAAACGAACACATTAGTTAATAGAAAATAAATATAAAATTTTGGGCTCGTTTGGATTAGCTTATTGAGTGAGAAGAGCTATTAATATTGTGATTGAGTGTACTCTCATATCCTTGTCCTCCATATTACTTCCCATCTCTATCCTCCTTCTCTATTTTGTTGAGTTATTCTCTTGTTTCTTATCTTTCTTAATCTCCATTGATCTCCAAAAACACTCTAGTTCATAAAATTAGCAACATCGGTAAATTCTAATATGGAAGTGGTCCATGGTGGACCACTATGTAAAAAATATTTAATATATTATCAATAATATATGTTGTTATTTGAAATTATAATTTAATGGTTATTCTTATTTAAATGATTAAAATAATAATTTTATTGACACCGATCTGATTAAATAATATATAATAAAAATGTAACTCGTACCGAATTGACTTAATAAAATTATTTATTTACTCATAAAGATGATAAAAGTCATTATTTTTTATTTTTAAATAATAATATCGACACATGTTAGAATTTCTTATGATTTTAAGCATTATTCCACCATAGCATTAGCCACAAATGATAACTAAAATTTGATAAATTTAGAAACAAATATATATAACTAAACAAATATATAAATGAAGGGGCTAACACCCAACCCAACACATTACAAAGCGATAAACAAAGCTAGCAGAGACTTCTAAAAGATCCACATACAACAAATCTCGCACAAAAGAAAGTACATGATCCAAAAAAAGTACCTGATAGACAGGAAACATGAGAGTTGTAATCTTTTTTGAATTACCTTGTATTTATTTTAATTTAATAAAAGTAACAGATATTTAAAATTACTCAATTACATTTATAATACACAAACATAAACATATAACGATACAAACTTTATTATATTTTTTTTTTTACAATATAGTCGACAAATTTTTTATCTTTTTTTGAAAGTATATAGTCGATAAATTTTTTTTTTTTTTTGAATGGCAAATTTTATTAATAACCGAGACTCTGCACAAGACGAACAGAGTCCGGTAAAAAAGGAATACAAGAACATATGTGCCGTATATAAGCAGAACACCTAAAAAGAAAACTCCTAAACAATCACCTAATCGAAAAAAATTGAACTTAGTATTTCATGCATTTTACTCAAACTTTGTTTTTAATGGTTTAAACTTTATTATAATTTTATTGGAGACTAAATCTGAACAATGCAGAATATATGATCCTTATTATCCCATTTCATTAGAGGGGTTGTTTCTTCCCGTCCCCACAAGAAAGTATATGCCAATGATATTCTAAGTAAAGCATTCTCTATGAGAATGTAAGGTAAAATTGACTTTAAAAAACTGTTATTGGTTTATTTACAAAAGTTTTTATAAGTTTAAAGAATATCGGACATAGATCAAAGAATTTTTAAACATACCAATTATGTTGCCATTTACAAAAACTCTCGTCATCTATCATATTGTCATAATAATATATTATATAAAAAATAATTACAAAGAAATTAAAATTGGGAGATATAAGACCTAATGTAGTAAGATCACACAAAGTGTAAGTCAAATAACAAAACGGATAATGAGTTAAAAACAATCTATAGTTAAGCCTAATACTATTTAGAGGTTTAGCAATTGTTAAATGGATTGACCATCAACATGGAATAGTCCAAAAAGTCAATAACTCCTTGCAACAACAATAAGCAAATAACTCTTTCGAGCCAATCAATTCAACATCAAATCGGAGCATAGCAAGGATAACAAAAATAGTCTAAAATCAATGTTGATAAAATATTAAACGACACTGACGCAAAATCTTCAACACTAAAACACATATATCTCAACAGACCTGAAAACAATCAAAGAATCAAGGTGGGGGAACATAAGTCAGAGACCCCAACAAGCCAACGACAGTGGTAACTGTGAGACCACGACGGAGATAGAGCCGACCCCAACTATTTGGAAGCCCTGCTTAAATATTAAAAATGAGTCTTTATAAAAAAAAACACAATTTTTTTAAAAAAAGAAGCATTCTCTCTTTAAATTGTAAATAATATAAGAAATACATAAAAAATAATTATCATTGTGTATATACCATAGAAAAGATACATCTTAATCAAGAATTAAATTTGGTGCAAAGATTGAAATGACCTAGTGGTTGAGTTTGTGAATGAGTTCTACATGTAATGGTTTCAATTCTTGGGCTTTTTTTGAAGAAAAAAAATATTGATTTTAATTTAATTTAAAATGACTAGAACTAAACTTATACAATAAAAATGGTATTGTAGGAATTTGAACCATGGACCTTACACACAAAAACATTATAATCTACCACTAATCTATTGATACACATGTAATCTTTTGAGGCGCGATACCGTCGCACACCCGACATGTGGTGTGGGTCGGGCCTTGACGGAGACATACCCAAAATCTGGCACACCGTCTTAACAAATCAGCTGTAGATTATCAATCAAACTTCCGATGAAGAAATAGAGCCTGAACCACTTGTGCAACAACGAGGTCCTACACAACCATTACCCTCCAAAATTTGAACTGAGCAACGCTGGAGGGGAAGAGCTAACCCCAAAGGGATCAAGGGTGGTGCAGAAAGCTCTCGTCACACCATTACTCCTTGAGTTTGGATGACGACGGGTTCTATCCTATTGAAGCGTTGAACGGCGAAGGAAAGTCCGCTTGCAGAGAGAGAGGGTAGACATTGGTGGTGCACCGATTTAAGAGGAAGGGAAGGTGTGGTGTGGCAGTTGTTAGAGTTTTTTAGATTTTTGTGGTGATCTCAGTTCTAATTTATGTTGGTTTATTTACAAATTAACTTAGGGGGGGGTTTTCCCATAATTAGTTGGTAATTTTTTGTTCCACCCCACATTTCTCAATAAGCTAAAGTTTCATGATAAAAAAAAAAGGATTACACATTTCATACTTTCTTAATCTTGTGGCCGAACTCTATACTACAGGAGTCCCTGAGGAACCAGAAGGCTAATGAAAAAAGAAAAACAAAATATAATAGCGAAAACAAGTTTACTTTGACTTTTGAGAATATTCAGTGAAAAAGGAGGCCATTTTTTAAAATAATAATAAATAAAAATTAAAATAAATAGCTTTTTCCATTTTGATATTCACAATATATTTTATTTTATGAAATAATAACTAGAAAACATTGGAACCAAACACATTTCCAACATTTTCATTTTTAGAAAATAGAAAGAAATTGAATGGTTAAAACAAAAGTATTTCAAAAATTGTAAAAATGAAAATGATTTGGAAAAAGTGAATTAAAAATAGAAAATATTGCCACACCAAACAAAAGTGTTAAAATCAATTTAATGGAATCCACAAAATGGAATAACAGTTTCTCAATGATGAGATTGAAAGCACACAATCACATACATGAACATCCACTATTTATTTTGCATAATTACTCTCGCAATCTGCTAAATGATTCAAAACTGTACCCACACAACCGTTCTCAATCTCCAATACACCCTAAAGAAGGAAAAGAGACATACAAAACATCGCATAAAACAAGAGCATTTGATCTATGACCACCCAAATTGATAATCAAGAACATAGACCAATGCCAGGGAGAAAGGATAAAGTAGGATAGCCAGTATAGATGTCCATAGAGGGAAAACAGTGCGGAAACTGGCGAAGGCACCCATGACAATGCAAACGATGAGAATAACCAACACTTCTGAAGAAAAGTCCCATGTCAATCCCCTCACATATACGAGCGCCAAGAAGACCGAGAGACATAGCACATTGTTCATCGTTACTGCACCATATATCTGCAAAAAGAAACATCATTATTTGTTAAATGTCTTACAAAATCTTAAGTAGTAAAAAAAAAATAGCAAGTACAACAACAAAAAGGAGAAATGAAAGAGTAGACCTAACATAAAAAAATCAGCACTATGTTTAACCTAAAGCAGCCGGTCACTATGTTAATCCCCAGTCCCACGTCAACTTCGATCACAAAACCAAATTTTCTTAGCTGAGTAGAGTTGTGTTGTGCTGTGCATTTGCTCAATTGTCATTTTTTGCAGGTCGATCTTGTCAAGTGACAGTTTGTGTGATAGAGAAAGAGACAAATTGGTCCCTCAGATTCAAATTATACAAGAAAGGAATGTTTTGGTCCCTAAGACTTAATCTATAACTTTTTTCTTCCTCCCACTTCTTAAATGTGGTCTGCTCTTCGGTACACCTTAAGAACATTTTTCTGGATATATAAATAAATTATTGCCTGAGAGAACGTGAACACTACATCCAGCATCAGATGTACTCAAATACCAGAAGAACTTAAATTGGTTTTACTTGTTATACTAGTTGTGCTATTTGAATTTTGAAAAAACAACATCAAATTATATTATAACTGAATTCATTAACAGTAAATATCACACTGAATAAGTCTTAGTGTTGTGCAGCAAAGTCACAATTCAATAGACCAAAACAGCAAATGCAATAAGTGGGAGCCAATTTCCAAATGCTTTATAGTTATAATTTACACTAAATTCATGCATACTAATGCCTAAAAGAGACAGTATTAAACAAGAAAACAAACCTCAGAAAATGTTAATGATGCTGTTTGCCTCTTATCACGACTAGCAAAAATAATTGCTGATACTGCTTCACTTGAATTGGTTGCAAGAGGTAGAAAAATAAAGGAAATGAAGAAAGCTGGAATACTTGTAGCATCAGAAAAGTTATCAACTACGTCAACCAAAGGATCAGCAAATGCAGCAGCAATAAGAGAACCCAGTAACAGGAATAATCCTGCTTTGATGGAGATCCATTTAGCATTCTCTACACCCTCGGAGACTTCATCACTCTGACCCCCGACATCCAGAAGATCATGTTCCCTCTTTGTTTCCTGTGCACAAAATCCCAGTCAGACTTGTATATTGAAAAGGACAAGTTTACGAAGCTGAGCAAAGCACAACATACTGTGTGAAAATCGCTTAAAAATTTCACAGTGTGTGGACCAGCATCACCAGCTGGAGCACGAGAACGCCTCGCTGCATAAAGCCATCTACACACTCCATTAACAAATTCTTCTTCATCAATATGTTGATTACGAGAAGTATCAAAATCTGCCATTATTCTTCTCACAGCATCATCGTGCTCCAAGTCAATCTCCTCAAATTGAATTCCAACAACTAGTGCTGTCATTTCACCATGAGTAAGATGACCATCTTTATTTTCATCAATGGTTGCAAACAACCTGTATAAGGAAAGTGGTAAAATGTGAGATATTTTTTGGTTGTGGCAACCAAAAGCATGGGGCCAACCAAAAAGCAGTCTTCCATTCTTATTATATAGGAAACCAAACAATGAAAAGAACTTTGGATTTTGCACTTTCTTTCAAGGCACTATCATTCTTTTGAGTTTCACTGGTTCCAAATATAGTGTAAAACTAACATATCTTAACTCGAAGCACGAAGGAGAGAAAGGATTACTTTTTAATTACTTCTTTATTCGGTTCACCATCATCATTTAGCAGCCTTCCCAATGAACGCATCTTCAAATGTCTCAAAAGTCCCACAATAACATGCTTGTGTTTAATATATTCCAATTTTCTCTTTTGTATCCAGGGCTGGAAAATCTGCACCATTTTTTCATTTTGCTCAATTTCTAGATTTTTAAATTAACAGTAGACAACTTTGACGGAAAAAATAATATAAATAAGAGCAGACAATATTCATCCAGTATAAAGTTACTACGAGTGCCAACTGTAGAATAAAATAAATCATGTGAACCATTTGTTAAATATGGCGCAGGAAACCCAAGTACACCACAAAAATGAAAAATACCTGGTAAAGGCAATAAGAGATCAATAAACAGACAGAGACAACAAAACCAATCAAAACAGCCAAGTGCCTTCCAGAAGTTGAATGGAGAATCTGTGGTAATTGAACAATCAAAAATGGAATGACAGATATAATCATAATCCTTGCAGCATAACTTGTCCAAATATCAGTACTAACACCAGAACCTGCACAAGGAGTTTTAGTAGAACTACAGATCAATATGAATCGAATACTCCAGGCATGTAAACAGAACAGCAGACATCATGGTTTAAAAACAAATGAAAAAACAAAAAAGAATTGGGTGAATCGCAATATAGCATCAACCAGGACCCTTCTTAGAGTCTCAAGCTCTTCTAATTTTTAACACAGGAGATAGTAATTATCTGTGCACCGACCCAGTTGTCAGAATGCATTATAAAATAAGAAAATCTGGTTGAAAAAACTAACGTACACACAGTCAAAGTTCTAAAATGTGACTGTGTTGCAAACCTTAATATTGCAAAAACATGCTATCAAATACGGCTGATATGGTCAATTAAAATCACAAAGCGGTTTTTAAACCTTGCTTGCAGTTATTCATAAGTTAAATATCTCCCAAATTTTAAAACATGACACCAAAGTCTAACAAATAGTGTCGAGTTTCACATTTTCCACCTCCATTCTTCGAGGAAAATAGAAAAAAGGGAGGGAAATGAAATTAAGCAAAAAGTAGGTGGTCATGTGCATTAACTAGTAAGCTCTAGAAATGGTTGATGACACTCTTCAAAGAACAATCCAATTAACAAACAAGTATCCAGCATAAAAATAGTGAAATATAAAATACAGTAAATGTTTTAGAAGAAACTCTAGAACAAGGTTGAATGCTTGGATGACCACAAAGAGAACCAACGAAGACAATATAATCTAAATGCCAAGGAAGAAATTCTCAAACTTTTAAAAAATGAACAATGAACAATATGAAATGACATACCAGTTAAACTGAACCCCCTAGTGTCCGTTGAATCTAATGCAATTGAATCCTCAATGTCACACTTGCCTACAATTACACAAGTCCCCCATATTATAGTGAGAAGCAGCACTGTTGATCCAGCTAGCAGTCCCATTCCAACAGATACCTGACTTTGAGCAACTTCAGGACTTCCTGAAAGCCCAGATACTAGAACAACAAGAAACACAAATTACATATCAGAAAACAAAACAACAAAAGCACTAAATAAGCATATACCCTTAATAGATGAGACGAAAGCTACATAGCACCATCACTTCATATCATAAATGTGTCCAGTGTGAGACATGTGTCGGTGTCTAACAGGACATGGACAGATGTGGTTACATTAAATAACTTCTATTTTTTTTCAAATTATACCGGCGTCTACTGTTAGTGATGTGTCTGGTATGTGTGTGTGTGTGTGTGTGTCAATGCTTCATAGAATGAGACAAAAAAATTGACAGAGAAAAGAAAACCCAAAGCAAATATTTGTTCACAAGATTAGACAAAAAGAAGAAAAAGTGGCACCAACGACACTTGGGATTGAAGGCATGTCTGGTGTCCGATACAAACCAACACATGTGGTTACATTTAATCACTTCCTTTTTCTTAAATTATTACCAGTGTCGTGTATGGTGTCTGTTTTCTTTATAAAGGTAATTGTAATGCCAACTTGTGGAGTTCATGGATCTCTAATGCTTCATAAAAGTGGAGCACAAAAAACAAAATTGAAAACAAAAGCAAAAAAGAAAGGTGATTGTAATTCTGTGTTGTGGGGTTCATGGATGTCTCATGCTTCATTAAAGCGAAGCACCAAAAAAATTGAAAATGAAAGCAAAAACAAAAAGGGGATAAAATTCAACACAACACATAGGAAGCAGAAACTGGACCAACACAACACATAATCCAATTGAGTTAATCCAAGAAACATTCTCTTTACCAAGTTATATAACGAATCAGAAATACTTCTATAAAACACCTCAAAAGAGAATATACAGAGAGTCAAAACACAAAAAGGAAGATATTTGACATGAACAACAAGATTCTGATTCATCCGCATGATAATGAACAAAACGTCACACTCTAGATAGTAAAATGAATCACTATTTAACTAATGAAACCAGTGAATAAGACAGAATCAGAACAATCTAAATAAATGAAATTTTAAACCAAAATAAGAAATTTCATTTTCATATATACAGTAGAATAGATTCTAACTTCGCTTCATAAACCTCAACTAAGTATATGTCTAGTTCTGCTCTGACAAAAAATTATTTTGAATAAATTGATTTTAGTTAAAAATGAATCGGCATATAATACATATGAGTTGAACAATAATTTTGAGTATAAAAATCAAGTTTGAAGTAAAAAATTACAAATCCTAGTTTAAGTTAGAATCAATTCTATCCCCCCGCATTACTAGACAATCTTTGGACCAATAAAGTTTCCAAAAAAAAGTTAGAATCAATTCTAAAGACAAAATCCGTTATCTGGAACAACGTCATCCAAGCATGTCAAAATCAATTCTAAACTTCCTGAATCAATTTTGACACCTCCAAAAGTAGAATCAAACGTCGTGTATGTTTGGTTCCACTCTTAGAGTGGACCAAAATTAATTCTAGCGATGTAGAATTGATTTTAACTTGTTTGGTTTATCAAAAGTGTAATTGATTCTACTTGAAGCTAAAAATTGTAGCTTCTGATTCAAAATTGATTTTTACACTCAAATTTTTTTTGTTCAACTCAAACATAAATCACTTTATCTTCAACTCAATTTTTGTCGGAATCAAGAATCTATTCTACGGAATCAATTGTGCCAAAATCAATTTTTCTCACCGCAGAATCAAACGTACACGTACAAGTCTTAATCAAAATAACTTCTTATCGCAAATAATCAAAATTAAAGAGAATCAAGAGAAAATCACACAAAAATAACTGAAATTCATATAATAATTAGTTATGGTTTGTACCGAGGATGAGCATGGCATCAGGGAGAGCACCGAGAATAGGAAGAAACAAGCCACCAACAATGCCAGGACCCAAGATCTCAAGCAAGAGTTCACTACCGTTAGATAAGAAAGTAGCAGCAGTGTACATGAGGAATCCATAGACAATAATGAGGAACAAGTTACCAAAAACGGTGGTGGTGCATGGTAAGAAACCGTAGGTCTGTTCACAGGTGGATTCTTCTCCATGAAGAGGTAAATCGGTTGGAAGACGGAGAATGTTGGAACCATCGGAGATTAGATCGCGAGTAAATAAGCGAGCGTGAGATTGAGTAAAGAGAATTGTGACTATGCCGAGGAAGAGGAAAAGGAATGATGTGCGGTGGTTGTGGCGGTGGCGCCGGCGGGAACGGGGAGGGGAAGTGAAAGAGAGAGACATGACTGACTGGGATACTAATGGATGAGAAACATTTGGTGTTTGACTGTTGAGTAGTAAAATATTGGGAATGTGATTTGTCCAAAATAGAAAGGATCCTTATGCGGCGTAAACCAAGGTTAGATTGAATTTAATGCAATATTATTATATTATTAACCTCCATTTTCGTTAACTTTATAACGATATTTATACCAAGTTTTAACTGTCATTAAGTTAATGATTAATTAAGCCTTTTTTTAATCAAATTTTTTGTATACACACACGAGTTATGAGTCGAATATCCGATCATGTACTCTCTCTGTCTCTATTTTTTTCTCTATTTATAAAAGTTAGTTTAACAAAATATAAATTTTAAAAAAGTTGATTTTAATATTAAATTGGTTGACAAATTATATTAATTTTTCATCTTTACCCTTATGACTTTCATATAATAAATAGGGTACCCACTTACAAAAAAAGAATTAAATAAGGATAATTTGGAAGAAAAAAAAAATCAATATCATTGATAATTGCAAAAGAGTCTTATAAAAAGTGATAAATTTTTTGTCAAACTAGTTTTTATAAAAAGGGGCGGAAGAAATATTTAAGAAGATCAAAAACTTTGTAACTTTAAACTTTTTTTTTGAAACGGCTAAATTTTATTAATGAACAATTCCTCCACAAGAAGTGTAAGGAATTGTTGAGAAACGTACAAACAAAGGTAAAGTGATAAAACACATATACCAAAAAACAATACACCAAATCATCACCCCAACCCTCCCCTACACCAATACTGATTCACTAAACCAACCAGATAAAACCCAAACCCGGCCCTAGGAGACACCACAGCCCTAACTTCCGAACTCGAATTAAAATTACTCGGCCCATCAGGAACTAGAAGGCATCCCCAAAGGTCAGAGGTTGAGAGACACCGGTAGGCAGGGAACCGACAATCAACACCAGTGCAATAGAATTCGACTAAGATACCAGAGACCTGCAAATCTCAACAGATTTGAACACCCCTCAGCTACTCAAAGAGTCCTGCAAACCTCACCAGGTTTGAAAATGGTTAGAGACTCTCGTAACATAGTGAATCCACTCACACTCGGCATTAACCATCCAACGCCTCTCCCACACCAATACGTCCTACAGGTACGATAAAACAACCACATCCGTCAGCACGGAGTGTCTACGCACCTAGCCCTTTCGAGCTTTCCAGGCACCAAAACCAAGCAGCACCTAAACAGAATCATCACCACCCCCACTTCTACCACCACAGCTTCACCACCACCACCTAAGCAGAGCACAACACCACCACCTAAACAGAGCACACCGCCACCACTGACAGCCACCACGCACCAACCTTATCACCAAAACATCGCAAGCTGCGCAGAACAAAGCAGCCCCCCACCACGCCGGAACAACAACGAAACAGGAAAGGAAAGCCAAACCCGACAGCCACCACCATCAGAACCAAAACGAAGAGACTCACCACCAACACCAAGACCACACCCAACCTCCAGAATCGAGCCAAAACCACCACCTCCACCGGAAGAAACACCACATATACGCCAAGAACAGTAAAGCACCACCAAATCCACCACCGGCGAGGAGAGGAAGCAGCAGCGAAAAACAAGAAGCTTAGCGGTCAGAAACGATGATGGAAAGAAACCTTGTCAAGTCCGATCGGTCGATTGCAGCCTTCCAAACACCAAAGACCGCCGGAGAAGAAAACAAAAGAAAAACCCACACTTTCGAAACAGGACACGGAGCAGAGATCGTGACCGGCCGAACCAAGGAAGGTAACGGTGGTGCGGAGGTGGGAGCTCGACGCACCACCAACTGGGAATTTACATGGCGGCGGCGGATTTGGATTCTAGGGTTAGAAAATTAGCTGCGGTAGTGAGAAAGAGAGAGGGCAGAGGAAAGAGAGAGAGAGAGAGTTGGTGTTATGTGATGTCCTTTGTAACTTTAAACTAATTCATGATTTGTTTTGTCTTTCGTTCTTTTTTTTTGTCAAACTTAATAATTAGACTGATACATTTTTTTTGGTTATGCAGACTAATGACTTGAAATTCCACCCATAAGATGGATAAGTGGGATGACCAGAGTTCGAACTCCAGCCCCCTGCATATATAATGCATTGTCCTACCAACTGAGTCAAACTCATGGAACTAGACTCATACATTTAAATATGAAAAAAATGTGCAATTTAAAGTTCAAACCCCGGCCACTTTAATAATAGACTACAAATGTTAATGTATCATAGTATAATATAAAATTAAGAAAAATGTTAAATTGTACACCTGGTTCATTAGTTAAGCATATAAATAAAGAAATTTTGTTTTAAAATTTGTGCATTCAATATATTAGAGATGTAAAAAGTTGTCTTTATCAATTTAATTTTATATTTTATTTCTATTTTTTGTATGTTTAACACCAAATGCACTATTTAGCATGATCCATAAATTAAATATATTAAATTTTTATGATTCATCGTTTGTATTTTATTTTATTTTTTACAAAAGAAATACCGGTATTTGAAATATTATAATGGTTGATTTGTGATCCGGAGAGAGTGGTGGACATGACAGATGTTTGATAGTTAGATGGATAAAAAAGAAGTTAAGAAGGTAAGGTTGAAGTTGAAGTAGGTCTCGTGATGTTAACGTATTATTTGTACTCTAGTATCTATAAGGGCAAAGTCTAGCATGGGAAAGACATGTAGGTCTCCCATGGTGGCAAATAAATTTTAACCTTTAGATTATAAAGACCTACCATAAACTATAATAAAGTGTCCACACCATATTCTATCATTTTTTATTAAAATTATTTTTTAATTTATACATTATTATTATTAGATTAATTATATGTTATTATTAAATTAATTTTATATGCCGAAATTAATCTTTTTTTATCTTTCAAAGATTATATTGTGTATGCAATTTTTAATCTTTATTGATATTATTTTCATTTCTTAATCCTTTTTATTTTATTAGTAATTGTATTTGTTGTTATCTATGAAGCCCCGATACGGAACACGATACTGATACGATACCGATACGCCGATACGTGAAAATTTTTAAAATTCTCAATTCGATACTATCGCGATACGTTATTTAAAAATTAAATTTAAAATTAAATATATAAATACACAGTATATAAACATGACTAAAATCAACAATATTAATAATTAAAAGCGGAAAATATCTAGTCTTATATCAGAATTTTGGGATAAGCTCAAATTTTTAACAACCTGTTATATAGTAGGACACCATAGTTTTTCTTTTGAAAAGTAAAAAATTATATTGACAAAGGAAAACCACAAGAAGTGCTAAAGTACAAACAAACATCGGGTACCGGGACGTATCAGACATATCGGGTATTACTTTTTTATTTAAAAATAATGTTTTAACCGATACTTTTCCAATATGAGTATCGAGACGTATCAGAAGAGTGTCGGGTATTATTTTTTTATTTAAAAATAATGATTTAACTGATACTTTACCGATATGAGTATCAGGACGTATCGGAAGAGTATCGGTATCGAGTACGTATCGGACACAATACGTAACCACTTTTTGAGTATCGGGGCTTCAGAGGTTGTTACCCTCATTTTTTTATGTATGACCAAATATCAAGAGTAAGGGGAAAATAGAATTCTCCATGTTAATTTATATTTTATCTGTTCAACTCACTAAATTAACATTTTTAAAGTATGTTTGTTACATATTAGTTGAGAGAAAAATCAACATTTTTAATAGTTTTATTTGTGTTTCTTTAGGTTTTGAAACAATTACTAGTTTAAAAATATTTTTTTCTCATTATAATATAAATTAGTTTATTATTTTAATAATTATTGTAAATGAGAGAGAATATTTAAAAAATTCACTATTAGGAGGTTCATTCCCCTGCAACTGCTATCGGAGAGGGCTGAAACCACTTGATGTCAGAACTGACTAATGAACCATTAGGTGATCCAGTGGGCCAGATACTAATGGTGGAAAAAAAATCACTATTATATAGACAAAAACAAATCAACTTAAAAATGAGATATTAAATTAATAAAATGAGATATTTAGTACAATGAGACTTACTCTTATGTGTGTTTAGTCTCTCAACATTCTTTATTTATAAGTTCGATTTTTAGATTTTTTTTCACCTTTGTTATTGTACATATACACTTTGACGTGAAATATATACTACATTAAAATAAAATTTTGGCATATAAAAATTATTTTAATAATAATAATAATATATAAATTAAAAAATAATTTTGATGAAAGATGATAGAATATGGTGTGGACACTTTATTATAGTCTATGATAGACCTTTGTAATCTAAAGGTGAAAATTTGTTTCCCACCATAGGAGACCTACCTGTCTTTCCCATGCTAGACTTGGTCATCTATAAGAGCCTGGAATCCTTGAATCTTGGGTTCCACCATGTTTAATACCCCAACTATAATGCTAATTCTTTTCAATTTTAGGGTGCCTGGCCACTATAATTGGAGTCGGTCTCCACTACTATTCGAATATTGAAAATGAATCTTAATAAAATCATTTTTTATTTAAATTATGAATGAATCGAGACTAAAAATTTTGAGCCGAGACCTTTTAAGCTCTAAAATAACAGTTATTTTTTTAAGGAAAAAAAACTGTTATATATTTACAAAATTAATCTATTTAAATAATATATATTATTTGGAATTTTTGAACTGAGATTTTTTCAAAATTTTAAGACTTGAGGCTGTCGCACAGCCTTTACATGTGTGCAGGCGGAGCCTGACCACACAACATGTCATCCACCATTTTAATAAAAAAAATATATTAAATTTTTTTTAGTCTTTTCTTCTTTTTCAAATTACTACAAATTCATACTACTTTTATACTGTTCTCCCTTGTGCTCAAAAAAATTTCTAATAAGAAATATGGTACTTCAAAATTAATCTCATATTGCTGAAACTTGTTTTTAAGAATGAATTTTGAATTGAAAGAATGTATGTTAATTGTTAATTACAAATTTGAATTGAAACTTACTATTGTGTTTAGTTATCTAGCAAAAATAAGTTTTAGGCTCTGTTTGGTTAAAATAATGGTTTGCTAATAAACTAATTTATAGTTGATGGTTGATAACTTATATATAGCTTATAATTAATGGTTGATGATTGATAAACTAATTAAAGTATTTGGAAAAATTAGCGGTTCAACTAATTGATAGATGTAAAATGACATAGAATGACATTCTTAATTTATAATAAAATATACTTATTTTAATTCAAATTACAATAAATTTGAAAGGGTAATGGGGGATTTTAGTTAAAATAATAAGAGTAAAAATGGACGAAAAAATGATAAACTATAAACTCATAAGCTACTTGAAATAGCTAGCAACTGAAAAATAGGCTATAAGTCAGTAAAAAAATAACCTATAATTCAGTCAAATAACAAAAGGGAAAAATTCAAACTGAATAAGAGTTTCATCAAAATAACAAATGTCTAATGAAAATTACATCGTGGAACCAAGTCCCATCCGTACTACATGATCCTTGAAATTCTTTGGTGGCATGCCTTTAGTCAAGGGATCAGCAATCATCAAATATGTGCTAACGTGTTCAATGTCCACTTTTTTTTTTAACACGTTCTCATACAGCTAAGTATTTGATGTCGACGTGTTTACTTTGACGTCCACTTTTGTTGTTCTTAGCCATAAAAACCACATCAGAGTTGTCACAATACTTCTTTAACGGCCTCGAAATAGAATCAACAACTATATGCCTAGATATGAAACTCTTCAACCACACATCATGCGAGGTAGCCTCAAAACAAGAAACAAACTCAACTTCCATAGTTGAAGTAGCAGTCAAAGTCTGCTTTGCACTTCTCCAAGATACAGCTCCACTAGCTAGCATAAAGACATAACCCGATGTTGATTTTCGGGTGATGGAATATTTCGCAAGTATACGATTATCCGCAAGTAGTACAAAAAATATCGATCCACGGGGATTGTCTTAACCGAATTTAAAGGTAATTGAAACTATATTACTATTATCTAACATAAACATAAATGGGGGGGTTTTCAAGTATCAAGTTTAAAATGCAATTCTCAACGAAATTTTCAAATACAAAGTTAGAATCGATTGAACCTCTATGCTTCTAAGAACTCATGAAGGCGTAGTAGCTAAATTCACAAGTATTGAATCCTTTTCATGCAAGATTGATTAACCTAAGATGCAACTACAAATCTCTTTGATAGTCACACTCTCTAAATAATGCCAATTACATAATCTCTTAACTAATTCAACATTAATAGAGGATTAAGAACAGTTAATCATGCAATCACACACATTCATACACAATCTCTTAAGCATAAACATGTGTTCTATCAATCTAGATCCATAATTCAAGTGCTATTCTCATAGAAACTCAATTACTAGATTCAAATCTAACTTGATCAAGGAAAGATAAGCATTAAACTCAAGATTAATAGATGCATAAAATCTGAATTCAATACAAGAAACTTAGCTACAACATGATAGAGTTCAAGTTACATAGAGATTCAATCCAATGGAGGTCTAGCCAATAGTCATGGTGGATTGGAAATGGAATTCTTCATCTCCATTCATGATTATCAATCTTCTCTTCAAACCTTCTTAGATCTGGTTCTTGGAGGTAGAAAATCCTCAATCCTCAGCTTCAAATCTTCAAAATTCGAACCTGGTCAAAGTGTTTCAGCTTGGCTTTTATAATTTTTCCCTGTTCCGCGCAAGTCTCGCGCACGCGAGGCCTGATGTCGCGCATCCTTCGCGCACGCTAGCCCTTGACCGCGCACGCTAAAGTAGCAGAATGTTTTCCAGTTTTCAACCCATTCTTCGCGTACGCTAACAAGCTTCCGCGCACGCTAGCTCCATTCCGCGCACGCTAACTCTGGTTTCGCGCAAGCTAAGAGAGCAGAATGCTTTCAACTTTCTCTTTTAAACACTTTTTGGCCATGCTTTCCCTCCTTTTTGCCCTTGACTTGTATTTCAAGTAATCTCTTGAAACCTTCATTTTTCATAACTTGTAGCCAACTTTAGTAGCAAAAACACACTACAAGTGCTTGAAATGATCCTTGGTTTAGAGGAATGATTAGATATCATCATCGGGTATCAATGCAACCAACGTAGTCTTAATCGGAGTAGCCAATTACTTCCAAGTTATCTGTTAGTTTGTACATGAGCATGAAATTCTTTGTTCCTTCAAGATATCTTATCACCTTCTTTGCAACTTTCCAGTGGTCAACATTTGGATTACTCTGATATATTTGAATATGCAATGTCAGGTCTGGTGCAAACCTGGGCATACATAAGACTTCCTACAGCTGAAGCATATGGGACATTCTTCATGTGTTCCCGTTCAAAATCATTTTGCGGGCATTGACTTAATTCAAATCTATCACCCTTCACAATGGGAGCGACACTTGGTGAACAACTTTTCATATTAAATCTCTCAAGAACTTTATTGATATAGGCCTCTTGAGACAAACCCAAAATGCCTCGATTTCAATCTCTATGGATCTTAATGCCAATGAGATAAGATGTCTCTCACATATCCTTCATATCAAAGTTCCTTGTGAGAAATTGTTTCACCTCATATAACATACCCTTATCATTTGTCGCAAGAAAAATATCATCCACATATAACACAAGGAAACAAATATGGTTCTCACTGACCTTTTGGTATATACATTGATCCATGACATTCTCTTCAAAACCGAATGAAGTAATTACTTCGTGAAATTTTAAATACTGTTGGCGAGAGGTTTGTTTCAATCCGTAGATGGATCTATTAAACTTGCAAACTAAGTTCTCACCTTCACTGCTTGTTAACTAACTAATCACTAACAAAATTTTGAATTAGATGAATGAATTATAAAAATTATATTTTTTTGGGTTAATAGGTCTTTACCCCCCTGCTAAGTGAGCGTGTTTTGCGTTACCCCCTGCTAAAAATTTCTTGAAGATTGCCCCCTTGCAAAGTTTTTTTTGTTGGTTTCCCTCCTTGAGTGCACTTTTTACATCGGTTATTTTGTTCAACCGATTTAAAAAGTTATGTTTTTTAAATCGGTTATTTTGTTCAACCGATTTTAAAAGTTAAAATTTCTTGCATCCAAGAGAGGAAAAGGGGGGAAACCAAAAAAAAAAACTTTGCAAGGGGGCAATCTTCAAGAAATTTTTAGCAGGGGGGTAACGCAAAACACGTCCACTTAGCAGGGGGTAAAAACCTATTAACCCTATTTTTTTTGTCTACCTAGTACCAACATTATATTATATTGATAACCAAATTAGTGTTATAATATGTTATAAGTTATGATGCCCCGATACTCAAAAAATGGTGACGAATTGTGTCTGATACGTACTCGATACCAATACTCTTTTGATACGTCCTGATACTCGTATCGGAAGAGTATCGATTAAATCATTATTTTTAAACAAAAAATAATACCCGATACACGTGTCCGATACGTCCCGATACACGTATCAGAAAAGTATCGGTTATATCATTATTTTTAAATAAATAAATAATACCCGATATGTGTCCGATACAAAGATCATTTTTTGGATAGTATTTGTTATTTTGTTTGCATAGTATTAATGATGTCTTTTTTGTATAATACACTACAATAAGACGTATAGCTTAAGATGTATCAGTAATCATTATGTTCTGGGATAGTATTAACTTAAGATGTTCTCATATATCAGACCTTGGGAGTTTCCAGTATTGATTTACTTTGGATTATTATGATGCTCCTGTATCAGACATGTTTGTTTGTATCTTTAGGACTTCTTGTGTTTTTCCTTTATCAATATAATTTTTTACTTTAAAAAAAAAAACAAAAAAACTATGGTGTCCTACTATATACTGTAATGTGTTGTTAAGCGTTTGAGTTTGTCCCAAAACTTTAGTATAAAAATAGATATTTTCTGCTTTTAATTATTAATATTATTGATTTTAACTTTAATTTTTAAATAACGTATCACGGCAGTATCAGATTGAGAATTTTAAAAATGTTCATGTATCGGCAGTATCGTATCCGTATCGGGACTTCATACTTATAAGTAGTTTCTAAATTCTATTTTTTTTTGTTTGTTTTGGAATATGCTTTCTTTGACATTTCATTTCTATAGTGCCTTATTCTCCCTCACTCAAAATAAAAGGTATCTAATTTGGTACATTTAATGTGTCACACAATGTACGAAATCATCGTTGTCCATTACCTTAAGACAATATTTTCTTGAGATTACCGATTTTCTGATAAATTGAAGCACTTTGACATCGTCCTTTGTTTTGGATAATGTCGCGGTGATTGTGGGAAAATAAGAGTAAGACTTTAATCATGATTCAAAAAATATTCATATTGTATTACTTATTTCCTTGCTAAATAGTCTAGTAAACAAAATTTCAATTTTAAAATGAATGAAAATGTACAAAAATTTGAATTCCCATCACTAAATATTCTACAATATCACCGACTAAACTATGCCCACAATACTATATTTTACCAACCTCCGTTTGTGACATGTACTTAGTAGGGGTGGGCACAACCGCACAACCCGTTTCAAACCGTTCAGTCCAAACCGAAGTAACACATTCGGGTCAGTTTTGGACCGAATCCGAATCCGAACCCGAACCGAACCGATACCACCCCTACTACTTAGAGTTAAATAGTTCAAATTTAAACGGTACAAAAAAAAGTCAAAGTCAAATGGAAGTACTTATGTTTACATGTATGGACCATGATTGAGATTTTCCTCTATAGTAACACGTGGCAGCTAGGGAACGAACAGATTATTATAGTTGAATCTTAATCACTCGATGATCTTTTAGAATGCATGGCATGACATATTGTAAAATTGAATTCATCCTTATATTCTGAACCAACTAAGTTTCAACGCAAAGTTTCGAATATATATTGAAGCCTTCATGCAATATTCTTTTCTTTCATACCATTTAAGTGTCAAGTTTTAAGTTGAGCAAACATTTGTCTCCTTATATGAAACACCAACATTTTAGTACGTTAATTATAATATTCATCGTCACGTAGTGCATGAATATTAATATTATTCAGCACCTTAACATTCTCGTGCCATATATGAAACACCAACATTTTACTAGTTAGTATCATAGTATGTACTGTTATTTTTTAGACCAAAGTATATCATCAACTTTCTTTCAACTCATTGTTCTTACAATTAAGATTTAGAGACAATATACACTATTGTCTATTCTTTTAGCAAAGATTTTAATACAATCTACAAAACTAAATTATAGTACTTTAATTTTAACAAACGACAAAACGTGTTTAATCAAAAAATTAAAAAGACAAAACGTGTCATAAACCTTTTTTTTCTTTACATTTCTACTTTTTTTTCTCGCTCTTTGGATTATATAATAACTCAAACATTTATATATTTTAGCCCGCGAGTCATCATAATCCAATTAACAATGTAGATATTATTGAAATGAACACATTCACTCAGGTTCGAATTCAGAACCTTGTAGTTATTATATATAAGTTTCAGTATTGATGATTTTTTATTCATCTACAAACCAAAAAATATATAAATTAACAATCAGTCATATATACTACCATTTTATTAGCCACACAACAAATTTTAAAGATATTATGAAATTAAAAAAAAAACAGATATTATTGCCAAAAGATTTGACACAAATCTGTTTGTATCTCCCACCTAGTACATGTTTTTCGCTAGATGTTTGTATTTCTCACTTAGAATGCTTTAGCAAAAATTTATTTACTTTTTTCTTTTGACACAACAAAAATTTATTTACTATTTGTATAAAATTTTGAAAAAACATATTCAGATAATCTTATGATGCAACTATAAATCATTTAAAAATAAAATGTTAAATGAACCCTCACAAGCTTTAGTAAAATGCTGGATTAATTTGTAACAGTATAAAAAATATAATAAAAAAAATTATATGAAAACAATTTAACCACGTTTCTTCCATGTAAATAATATATATCTACTATAGTATAATTAAATAAACATTTCTAATAAACACTTCTTCAATAATCATTTAAATTAAATTATTTTTTAACAAGCTTATAAAAGCATTGTATGACTTGTCTATAAATGAACTCTATTACCTATATTGAAAAAAAAAAAAAGATACAATTTAAACAAAATTACTTAACCAAATTGATCCTTTAAATTAAACCAATTCTCCAAACACACCCTAATTAATTTATTGGAATTGATGATGAGTCACATTCACAATTGCAACACAATTTTCAAATGTCTAATTATTTCCTAGGTATGAAAGGCATGCTATGGTGGACCATATATATATATATATATATATATATATATATATAGAAAATATCACTAAAAAAACACCAAAATTATTTCCAACCAGAGCCTCACTTTTCTCCTCTTTGATAAAGAAAATACAAATAAGTGGTTGGTGTAATGAGCACAACAAAAAAACCAATCCATCCAAATTTAATTTAGAAAACTGATAGTAGCAATTAGTAATAGTTTTTACTCCAAATCTTAAGGTTTGATGATATCTCAGGCATTCATACTTAAACTAATCTTTCTGGATAGAAAAAGGAAATATATCAATGGTTTATCATAAATCTAGAACAAATACATACATAATATGCCTGAGACTTGAAGTCAAATAAACATAAATAAAATTAAAACATTGCCTCCGATTCGGTGGAAGCTGTACGACACACAACAGCTACCACATAGCTGGCCACCACCAAAAGTTGCATTTCTTCGTCACGGTCCTCTCTTTCGTCGCTTTGGCTCCACCTACAAAGTTCAAGACTTGTTCATAATCAATTTTAAACACCATGTTTGTAATCACATAACCCTCTATAGTCGCTCAAAGTAACTAAAATCTTAACACTCAAACATAACATTGATTCGAAGAAATTATGTCCACTAAGGAATAAGAAATCTTAACTAAAATATCTTCGATGATTTACTACCCCGAAAATAAACTCTATTAAATGGCATTTGCAATAAAATATGAGGGATGTTATTATTATAACATCTAAAAGTTGACACCATATGAAAATACATAACTTATAACTATTGATTTGACTCAGAGAAAGAGAAAACTAATAAAAACATATCTATGTTGTATAAACATACGGTGTCGGACAATAAAATTGTTGTCCAAATAACAATTCTCATAAACTATAGGAAACAATTTCAACAAACACACAGATAAAATATGCTGTATATTTGCGTGCAGCCCTCATTTTACAAAGACTTCAAACCACAACTTAAACAAGAATAACTATCAAAATTCAAAAGTTCAATTGGCTATTAACTATTAATCATGAGTCACAACTTCAAAGATCTCATGTTTACTTTGGTTTTTCAGTGCTTCCGGAAGCTAGTCAAATGATACAAACAAGTAGACCGAATAAAGTACACATTGAGTGAAATATCACTCGAACAAGGAGGATAAATTAATTAAGCACAAGAATTACCAAGGTAAAAGATAACACGGATAGGGTTTATTACAACTAAAGGGTCCATAGCTCAGTGGTAGAGCATTTGACTGCAGATCAAGAGGTCACCGGTTCGAACCCGGTTGGGCCCTTTATATTTTGTTCTTTTTCAACTTTTTTAATCTCCGAAAATCATTTGTCCACCAAAAAAAATAACACGAAAAATTTCATTCACATTTTTTGCCTCACAATAAATTATTATATCAATAGATTCTCATAATATTTTAAAAACAAGAAGGGGTATACAAAGGCTGCTCAAACCGGGTTGAAAAACCTTAAACTGGGTCATCTTTTACCTATTCAAAATCGCAAAACTAAAATACTAGAATCAGTAGAAATCCATACAAAATGGCACGATTTTAATGGTTATTTGAAATTCTATGCGATTTTACTTTGATTTAGGATTCTACTCGGGATTCAGATCGTTTAGGGTGAGCAAAATCACAAAATTGTGGGATTTCACGATTCTACTCACGATTTTAGGTTTTGCAATCTTACTATCCTCTTTCAATTTAAAGCAAACTCGCAATTCTGAGAACCTTGCTTTTAATCATATTGTAGCTTACGTTTTAAACTAATTATTATACTTTGCAGCATATTCGGGTAAAAAAAAAACTGTCTAAATGCTTTCATACAAAACAAAAAACCACATAAAAATAACTAAAGAAAGAAAAGATTAAGCTAACCACCGAGAATGAATTTTCATTTTCAACACAAGAACACAAGCAACCTTCCGTGCTAACTCATATCAAGGACCAAAGCAAAATAGGATGTTTCTTAATATTTAGGACTATGCATGTAGTTATCTGATTTATCTAACCTTGCCATCAGATCCCGGCGATACCGGAAACACAGCAGGTGGTTTCTTCAAATCATCGTCAGATGAACATTCAGAACAAACAAAATGGTCCAATTTCTTCGCTTCTTCAATAGTCATGCCCACACAAGCAGGATGGTACCTACAAGAAACCTACAAAGTGAAGTGTGCATCTTACGTAAAATCTATAGGCATATAAAACAGGTTCAAAAAACCAATACAGTATGATTTCTCAGATATTCCATAAATTCAACAATATTTGCAACGAATGAAAGCATGATGCTAAATAAGGTCAGAGAGTAGATGAAAGCACAACAAAAATAAACCCCCAACATAATTCACTTATATAGGATGAACTATATATCAAAAAGAAAAAGCAATCGAACTAAGTTTGAGCTCTTTTATGCCAACAAAAAGCTGACATAGTGACACCAGCAGTTTCAACCTACGAAAATATCATCTAATGTTGATTGTTATTTGAAATTTATGTGTAACTCTCATAAACAGAAAATCTTTTTAATGTTCATAATCTCTATTTCCAACACTTAACTTAACCGTTTCTACTTTGACTTAACAAACAGAAGACTTTGTCATATACCAGAACAGAGTTCAAATACCAACGAATGCATTAAAACTATCGAACTTAACCAAATATCTCTGGTAGTGTGAAGTCTTTTTACAATCTTTAAAACCATCCAATGTTAAAATTCATTCAACCGAACAATCAACACATCCAATGTTAAAAATTAGAGAACTATTAAAAACCAAAAATCACTCACAAAACCTAATAAAAATAAACAAAGAAAAACAGAATACACTGATTTTACCAATCCTTGCATCCTTCACACTGCACCATTAGGTCATCTGGATTATAAGGCATCTCGCATTTGCAGTATCTACAAAACACAAAACCAAATTAATTAACAAGGAAAACATAAAACCTCATCAAATACTCAAAAACAAAAGCAAATGTAAAAACTCACACAGCAACACGGTCAGGAGTGAATGCGCCGGTAGCAGCCTTATACTCAAACCTACAATAGTAATCTTCAGAACCTACATTCTCAAGCTTAGTATAGTTCTTGAAAGAATGAACAATACATTTTCCTTCAATAGTGTGAGCACTTTGAACATCATAATGGTCAGATAAAAACAGTTCCTTAGCTCCATGAAACTGTCTTCTTCCACCAATAGATTCTTCAGGTCTATAATACCATCTCACACGAACCCTCACATTGTTCCTATTATCTTGCTCGATCTTCTCCACACGTGCCACATATGGTGGCTTACTCGTGTCAGAAGGACGCATCAAAACACAATCACCAGCTACAACAAAAAAAAAAAAAAACCCAAAAATTAAAAACCAAAACTTTACTTAATCTAAACAAAACCCACATAGTTTTGAACATTTCCCACCACATTTTTCTACAAAAGAAACGATTTTGAATGTTTTTCCTTAACTGGGTATGTTCAAGGATAAAAGGGTTTTAAGGGATTAAAAATTATTACCTTTAACAATCTTGTTTGTTCCTCTGATGGTGTATGAATCTATGTCTTTCTTTCCTGGCCTTGTTTTCGCCATGTGAGTCTCTCTAAGCACTTTTCTCGAAAAAGGGTTGTGAAAATGCTAAGCTTTGAAGCTTAAGAAATGGTGGAAATGGTTCAATTTTTTTCTAAACCCTAAGATTTTGGTTTTTTGGGAGATGAAGAACAGAGGAACCCTAAGGTTTCATTTCAGTTCTTTTGAAGAGAAGATGAAAGGGATGTGTAGGGAGTGAGTGTGACGATTCTTTTGCCTCTAAGATTTATTACAGTGAAATTAAATTTAGTATTTATATTTAGTGTTGCATGTAATTAAGAAAATTAGTTACTCATCCAAAACTTAGATAAGTTAACATGATGTTTTTTATTTTTTATTTATTTGCTTCAACAAAAAAAAAACAATTTTTTTTTACTCTCTTCAGTTCTTTTTAAGAAACAGTTGACTTTTTAGATTAATTCAATAATAAATGTATTTAAGTTATAATATACTCCTAGATCAAATACATCAATTATTGAATGAATCTAAAAAGTAAATTGTCTCTTATAAAAAGGACCGGAGAGAGTAATATTTTTTAGCATAATCAATAAACAAAAGTCAACCTTTTAGATTAATTGAATAATGGATTAATTTGGTCTTTGGCTAAATTCATCGAGATTAATGAATTTGGTCAATTATTCAATGTATTCTAAAAGTTAATTTTTCCTTATAATTAAAAATAAAGGAAGTATCTTGTTTTGAATTTGTACTTAATAATGCAACAACGTTAAAATGATTAAAGAATGTTTGTCGTTCATTTAGATACTGCAAAATTTAAGTGGTCAGTTTTTATAGTTGTCCGATGAAAATATTCAGTTTAAAGAAAATAAAAAGTAAAATGTTAAACCAGTCAAGGAATATTTGTCGCGTATTTAAATATTATAAGGTGTGAGAGATTATATTCAATTAATCTAAAAAGTTGACTTTTTATTTGAATTTGATTTTCAGTTTGGTGATGTAACAACATTAAAATGATTAAAGAATGTTGTCGTCCATTTAAATATTATAAAATTTAAGAGATCAATCTTTGTAGTTGTCCGATGAAAAATTCAATTTAAAGAAAACAAAAAATAAAACGTTAAAACAGTTAAGGAATATTTGTCGCATATTTAAAATATTATCATGTTTAAGAGATTAATTTTTACGGTTAAAAGTCAATTTGAAAAGAAAGGAAAATAAGATAAGATAAGCTAAATAGTGTATTAGTTCATTGTTCAAAGTGTATCTGGTTGAATGTTTAACTGTTTGGAGGTAAGAATTCATTAATTGTAATTTGGTGCTATGCATTTTGCTTACCTAACTATTCCCACATTGTCATGCAAGTCACATTTTTATCTAAAGACTTTGACTTGACCGTTTTCATGTTTATTTTATTTTATTATTTTTGTGGCAAACATTGTAGGATATAGTTTTGTCGTGTAGCATTGTTTCCATATAAAAAACTTTTGTTTGACCATAAAAAAAAACCTTTTTTGTTAGGGATAATAACATTGCATTAGTTGTTTTAAGAGAAAATTAGTTATTAATTTAAAAATTAAATAAATAAATAAATAAAAATAAAAAATAAAAACTTTTTGTTGTTATGTCATAGGTACAAAGCTTTTATTGTTGTTTCATGGTGACTAATCTTAAAATTTAAAGATATGAAACTACTTATTATTTGTTTAAAGGGTTCAATTTTTGAAAAAAAAATATATTTATATCATTTCATTAATCAATAAGAATTCAATACAACTTGATATGTCAATCAAGACTTAGGGACTAGCTACATATGTAGTTGTTTTAGCTAATCAATGAATAATTTCGTTTACTTGTAGTCTAGTAAACTTAACACTAGAGTTAAAATAAAAAAGAGATCAATATTTTACAATAAACAATAATTTCACCAAACTCGATAGCATCACTCTTATTTGAGTGAAAACTATCCACCACTAGCTTAGAGTCAAATAGAAAATAAACCGACTTTTTAGAGAGAGGTTTTTAGAGAGAAGATAGATGATTGACCCTTTGCAAAGGTCCCCCACCAGCGACCCTGTTTCTCAAAAATCACCTGAAAATACCAAAATCCAACATCCTCCTTCACCTTTGGAAGATGATTTTGGGAGACACAACACTAAGAAAGTGAAGACTAATGAAGATGCAAGCCCCAAATCTCCTATCTCCGCAATGAGATCTGATGACGGAGATTCGAAATCCTCATATAAGGATACGTTGATGCATGCTTTTGAGGATGATTTGGAGGCTGCTGTAGACATGGAAGAAACTCAAGAGGAAGACATACCAGAGAACAAATGGTATAGAGATTGTGATGAAGAGGCAAATCAGACACCGCGTCCTTATGTTCCTGGACCAGAAGTTAGCTGGACTGATGAAGAGTGGATGGATTGGTCTAAACCATGGAAACACTCACTTATTGTCAAAGTGCTTGGTAGAAACATCAATTTCAAGGTGCTGGAGAACAAACTGCAGAAGACATGGGCCAGAAGTGGCACGATTCAGGTATCAAATATGGCTGAAAACTATTATCTTGTTAAATTTGTCTCTGAAGATGATTATAATCATGCCCTTTTTGAGGGGCCATGGAAGGTTGTTGACCACTATATTGTGGTCCAGAGGTGGAGGAAATTTTTCTCCCTCACTGCAGAAATTTCTAAAAAAGTTGTTGTGTGGATTAGAATTCCAAAATTGCCTATAGAGCTATGTAACCATCGTTTTCTATGGAGGATTGGTTCAACTCTGGGAACTATGTTGAAAGTTGATAGGTTAACTTCAATCCATTCAAGGGGGAAATTTGCCAGAATCTGTGTTGAGCTTGATTTGGAGAAGCAGTTAGCTTCTCACATCATGCTACGCGGAACTAGAGTTAACTTGGAATATGAGGGGCTACATGCCATCTGTTTTAGCTGTGGTAGGTATGGCCATAAAATAGATAACGGTTGTGAACGCATGGAGAAAGAAAACAACGAAAAGACTAATATGGATACAGAAAGTGCTGATCTAATAGTGGAAAAAACTCCCGATATAGAGGGATCTCCTAAGGGTGTAGAAAAGGGGGTACTGGAAGTTAAGAAAACATTAATGGAGCAAAACTATGGTAATTGGATGGTGGTGAAGAAGCCTCCGAAAAAGGGACCGAGTAAGCCTAAGGGAAACCATTTGACGTCACCAACATATATAACACAAGTTAAGAATGTCAAACCGAAACAGCCTCTGACTAGTGGGTCCAGGTTCGATTTGTTGAAAGAAATTGTCCAACCGGAGGCCATTAAGGATATGACGAACTCCAATGGTAGCATTTCTTTAAAGGGTTCCCAGATTCAACAAATTACAAAGTTTCGCAACCCTCAGGGAGGAAAGAATCCCCAAGGGGGTAAGAAGCCCAAAGAGCCAAAAGTCAAACCAACCAGCGTAACAAAGTCTGAAGCACCAAAAGTCCTTGTGCCTGAAAACTATTATCTTGTTAAATTTGTCTCTGAAGATGATTATAATCATGCCCTATTTGAGGGGCCATGGAAGGTTGCTGACCACTATATTATGGTCCAGAGGTGGAGGAAATTTTTCTCCCTCACTGCAGAAATTTCTAAAAAAGTTGCTGTGTGGATTATAATTCCAAAATTGCCTATAGAGCTATGTAACCATCGTTTTCTATGGAGGATTGGTTCAACTCTGGGAACTATGTTGAAAGTTGATAGGTTAACTTCAATCCATTCAAGGGGGAAATTTGCCAGAATCTGTGTTGAGCTTGATTTGGAGAAGCAGTTAGCTTCTCACATCATGCTACGCGGAACTAGAGTTAACTTGGAATATGAGGGGCTACATGCCATTTGTTTTAGCTGTGGTAGGTATGACCATAAAATAGATAACTGTTGTGAACGCATGGAGAAAGACAACAACGAAAAGACTAATATGGATACAAAAAGTGCTGATCTAATAGTGGAAAAAACTCCTGATATAGAGGGATCTCCTAAGGGTGTAGCAAAGGGGGTACTGGAAGTTAAGAAAACATTAATGGAGCAAAACTATGGTAATTGGATGGTGGTGAAGAAGCCTCCGAAAAGGGGACCGAGTAAGCCTAAGACCATATGCAATGAGGTTGTTGAATTTAGTTTCAACACCCAAAAATTTTTGCAATGAGGTTGTTGAATATATGCTGGAGGAGAGAGAAGATGAATAAATTCAACATGTTGAATTCTACGGAGAGAGAAAGATATCACGCCACATGGCAGCACGCGACTGGCTCACGAGATTTTAAACTCATCTTATCTTTTAACTCAATTATTTCAATGCAAATAAATTTGTTTTTTTTTTTATTTTTTCACCAAAATTCGTAAAAAAAATTTCTCTATAAATAGAGACTTGGTTCAATTGATTTGGACACAAAAAAAAACCAAGTTTTTCAATTGATTTGGTTCAATTATTATAATTTTATTTAATCATAAAAAACAAATATTAAAATTTAAATAAAAATATGAAATAAAAAGTGGTGGGGTAGAGAAGGTGGTGGGGTAGAGTGTTGAATGAAAAAACTATTGGAGAGGGTAAAAATTGAATGGGGTGTTGAATTATTAGGTGGAAGAGAGAGAAGATGATGTGGAGTGTAAAAAGTGGAAAAATAGGATGTTGAATGGTTTTGCCATTGTACATGGTCTAAGGGAAGCCATTTGACGTCACCAACATATATAACACAAGTTAAGAATGTCAAACTGAAACAGCCTCTGACTAGTGGGTCCAGGTTCGATTTGTTGAAAGAAATTGTCCAACCGGAGGCCATTAAGGATATGACGAACTCCAATGGTAGCATTTCTTTAAAGGGTTCCCAGATCTTCTATTATACTAAAGGTTGGGTATGAAACCCTAATGCCTCTTCCCAAAACCCTATCAGCTGATGTAATGTGTGATGTGATGCTCATGTAATTTGCATTAATGCAGCTCCAACTGATTCATATATGACGTGGTGGTTTCTCTTCCTGTCTTTGCTATAGCTATGTGATTCCATGTGTTAGTTAATGAGAGTTACAAATGCATACATTGGTCCAATTCTTCCATGCATTTAATGCTTGCAACTACTTGCTTTCATCTTATGCAGTATATAAGAACCCTTTTGAGCCAATCCATGGTGCATTTCATTTTTAGAGTTGTCTCATGTCTCGTGTTCAGCAGAGTGTATCTAAAAATCTTGCTTCATTGGTTGATGTTGGTTTGCCAGCACGAGTTGATCATCCCTGTCAGGCCAGTGATCCAAAAGTGGTTGATTCTTGTGTACCACCACAGGTTCAACAGCCTCCTGATGATTTCCTTACTGCTATTCAAACATATCATTTGGAGTTTGATGTTGAAAATGTACTTTTTTTTACTTATTATGTTTATATATTCAAAATGCATTGTTAGTGTTGTTTGATTATGATTTTGTTTTGTGTTTTATGTGCAGATCCTAGGGAGATTACCTGCATGTTTTGTTCGTGAATTTGGAAAAGTTGTTTCTGACTATGTTATTTTGAGGGATCCTAACCATAATGAGTTCGAGGTACATGTTGTGAGAAAGTCAGGTGAGATCTATTTTGGTGATGGATGGCACAGTCTTAAGGATGTTTATGACATAAAATTTGGGGTTTGGGTTAGTGTTTGTTACATTAGTCCTGTACTTTTTACTATGAGGGTTTTGAGTAGGTGGTGTTTTGAGGTCAGTTATCCTTTTTATGACCCCCCTTTGAGGCATCTTTTGGCTAGGAGTGATGCTCATAGTGGTATTGATTCATCTGTCATGAACTTTTGTGCAGCTGGTACCACGCGGCAGAAATCACTTATAACTTCTTATGTGAAAGATTTAACAATCTATGATATACACTCTGGTATTTTGGTAATATTTTGTTTTTTTTTTTTGCATCTTAAATTGGTTAGATTTTATATATTTGTTGAGTCTAGATATGTTTTAACTTTTTTTTTTATACCACTGTCTTTGCAGGTTTTGCCTTGGCAGGGATTTGGTGAATCCGCATTTGCATTCGTATTTTCAGATTTGATCTTGGTTGATAACAGTGGAAAGCAATACAAGTGTTGTGTGAAGTTTGGTCTTGATGTTGGTGGTGAGTTGGCATGCAGGATATCTGGTGGTTGGCGTGATCTATGTGCATTTCATGGCTTAGTTGAGGGTGATAGGGTTAAGTTTAGTGTCGCTCAATTTTCTGCTAGCAATGTTATGTATGTTTCTCTGTATCCTCGAGTGCGGGTGGAGGATTATCTGGATATGGATGCTGTTGATGATTAGCATGAATTACCATTAGATTAAGTTGGCTTAACTGCTCTTTGGTTTAGTTTTTTGATGTAGCAGTCCTTGACATTGTTGATGTATTTCTATTTTTGGTATTTTTAATGATGGTTGGATATTTGTACTACTTTCAGTTTGTAGTTGTTTGTACTTTGATGTATCTATTGTTAATCTGATGGATATTAAATCTACTTTTGTTTTGTTAATGCTCTTATCAAGTTATTTTCGCAATTCCTTGCCAGCTTAAAATTGATGGTGACTGTCATTAATGGATGAATAGTGAATCAATATCCAATGCAAGCAACTACTCGCATTTAATGAATGAATAGTTAATAAATGTTTATCATATACGCTACATACACTTATCAAATGAGGTTGAGTCAGAAAAATATTGTTGCGCGTTGGTTCAATGTGATTTTCTGCATCTCTTTCGTATCTGTTGTCTTTAAATGATACTTGCTGCCATAAGTTAGCTCATTATTCGATTCTGCAAAATACCATAGCATCCTTTTCTCCTGTATTTGTAACTGCTCTTTGGCTTAAACCCTCCTCATTGAATTTTGGATATGGATTCTGCTTCTCTCTCAGTCTATGGGAAATCACTTTTTGAAGAAACACATGCATCCATGGTAGCATGTCAGGTTTATGATATCTTAAAAGGTTAGTATCCATGGACTTCATCTCCATGTCAATATGTGTGTACGCTTTGTTTTGATTTGTGTTCCAAACTAAAGGGTGAAGCATGATATATATAACGTATTGTGTTGAGGTATAGGCATTGCTTTCTGAATATGTGTTACATGTATTGTATATATATTAGAAAGTTAGATTCAAGCATCAATCCAGGTTTTGGTTTTGTAAAAAATAGTTGAATATGATCCTTTAATCTTTTGTTGCTCACATAGTTAGGTGTTTTATTACAAATGTGCTTATCTTCAAGGAGTTTGAAACCCTTGTGGCTTGATCTGTTGTAATTTTTTAGATTCTGACATAGTTAGCTGCTTTTGTTTGGGATTGTTTCTATAGAGCCCCTTGATTGGAATATAGCACATCAGCTGCCTAATTATCTGGACATGGTCAGGGTTAAGTATAGGACATTTTATATGGAATACTCTGCCTGCGAGGTAAGGTTGAATTTACATCTTTGATTTATGATGTGGACTAAATCATGTATTAATCATATTTTTATGTCTGTGCAAATAGATTGCTGGTAAACTTCCCTCCATGTTTGTGGAGGAATTTGGTTTTGAAATGTATAAATATAATAAAATTGTTGATCGGTATGGCAACCAGTTTGAAGTTATAATTGAGATGCGTGATGGTGGACTATATTTTACCCATGGATGGGCTGAGATTCGTAACAACTATGTCGATTCTGAGGGTAAAGGAGGCTGGGCTTCTATAACTTATGTAAGGCCAAGATTATTTGTGCTGATTTTTAAAGATAGGTACTACAGGGACTGCATTGTAAAGCATCTGTATCCTCCTCTTTGTTTAAATCTTTGTCGAAGTATTTTTGGACCTGATGCAAACCCTGGCTGGGCTGGTCTTGCACCCTTGCCCTATTATCATGACAGTGCGAATTTTGCGCATAATTTCATTGTGATCTTGGCTGAATCCGATGTTTCGTCTGGTTTTTTGGTATGCTATCTTTCGGCATTGTCGTGTCTTTGATTATTATTTGTTGTTTATTTGATTTTGGTTTACTCATGTGTTTTTTTTTTTATTTGCAAGACTCTCAACTATGGTAGTTTTGCAAGCAAGATGCTTTCTAAAGATGCAAGTAATCTGAAGTTGGTGGATGAGAAAGGACTAGAGTGGAATTGTTCTGTTCAGCATTTCTGTGAGACTTACAATTATGTCAAGATTGGTGGGAAGTGGATGGAGATGTTGAGAGCAAGGGGTTATGGAGGAGGAACCCATTTAATGTTTGGATCACCTACACTTGGAAGTTGTTCAGAGCTCTTTGTTAAGAAGCAGTTTTAGCAGATTTTGTTACTTTTACTTGGGGATGATAGATTTATGTGGATTGTAATTTGAATCTCTTTTGTGCTTATATTAAGTTATTTTATTGTCTACTATATATCTCTTATTGTGGTGGTACATTATCTAAGTATTTGTGTTTGTGATGTTATTATTTGGTTATGGATGCTTTTTCCTTTTTTCACTTTTACCTCTACTGTCAAGTTAGTGGAGGTTATATTTTAATTTCTTCATGAGCATCTCATTTTGCATGTCTCCCTTCACTATAAATCCTTTTTATGCTTTGCACTGGTATTTGTCTGTAATCCTAGAAATGTGTCATTACTCTTGGTTAATGAATGATAATTTACAATGTTTATTCATACTTTTGGCCTGAGCAACTAATTAAATTTTAAACCCAACCTCTATAGTTTGGTTGAGGTGCTACTTTAACTTGCAACAGAAGTAATTATAGCATGCAGCCATATTGTTGGACCAATGAGCAACGTTCATCTCAGGGTTGTTTTAATGGAGTATATTTTGTGAACTGTTCAAGCTGCTTGCAAATCTACTCATATTAAATGTGCTGTTATCTTCTCAATAAATGTGTGTGATTGTGCACTGTTCATGCTGTTTAGAGCTCTACTGACAACTTCATACACTGTTATGTACTGGCATTTATTTCACACGTTTTGGTTTGCTTCACCACCAACTAATTTATGACAATTTGCTCAATATCTAATTGTTAACTTATCTCATAATCTAATTATAATTACAAATAGCTAATAGAAAAATAAGGCATATCTCTAATTTGATTTGATGTTTTTTTGTGAGTGGAAGTTATTATATTTGGAAAGAATTGTTAGTTAGGTATTTTCTGTTTAGATTCTCTAATTCATGGTTTATCATCTTGAACTGATCTCTTTTACAGTTTGCCGTTAATGCTGTGTTGGCTGATGCATCTAGAGCTGCCTCATAGTGGACCAATCAAAGCCCCCTCAGGTTAAAATTGCATTCATGGAAGCTTATAGCATAATCTAATCTTCACTGCATCCGAATCTTCAGTCATTTAAGTCTCTGGCCATTTAAATCTCTGATCTTTTCTGCTCCTTTCACTCTAAGTCTTAGATAGCGTTCAGGCACCGTTGGATAAACCAATAAGAAACAATTGTGGCTATTGAGCATGGCTTGCTTTGATGAGTGATTGGTTTATGCATTGATTGTTCTCTTCTATTCTCTGCTATATGATACATATGTTCAGTTAGTTCCATTTGTTGGCATGGCAGGCCTTCATGTCCATGCATTGGTCCACTTAATTCGTGCTTTAAAATCTACCAACAACTCACATTCATTTTATCTATCTCCCAACCTTTTCCCAGTCCCTAATTGATTATTATCAATGGATCAGTATTATCTAGCTGCTTGCTATGGACTATGAATGGATTTCAAACTCAAGCAAGTTTTGGGCTCCATCGTCCTATCCAAAAATATAGCACTCTAATTAAGAGTTCTTTCTGTTTGTTGAAATTGAACTGATTAAAATACAATTTGTCTACTTATTATTGAACTTAGTTAGTATCCTATAGTTATTATTAAAATAATCCTCCATCAAACTGTGGCTTGCTATTTCAGTTGCAAATTCACTTTGTGTGTGTCACACTGTGGTTTCAAACAGAATCATCATTTAATACTCATTCAATTTGTGCGTGTTGTATATCCAACAAGCAACTGAAACAATATTTGATCACCTTTCCACACTGTTTCTAAATCTTCTTTCATTTAATATTGTGCTATCTGTACTTCTTTATACTCTTAGTTTATTTGTAATTAAATGGCCGTTTAATAGACCAATAAGAAACACTTAGGCATCAAAGGCAATTAGGACATCACTTAGCTGTTGTCCATGGTTATCTGTTCAGAGATTTATGGCTTACATTTAACCCACACACTCATCCTTACCTAATAACCATTTGTTAGATAGCTAATGTGGCACTGTTTCTTGGAACACAAGAAATGCCCTTCCCCCCATCCACCTTTATCCTTCTACTTAATACTCATATGATTTGATTTGGATAACAAAAGGGTTAGCACATCAAAATGTTGATTATTATGACTGGTAGTTTATTTTAGTCATCTAATATGTATGATTATCATACTATGAATGGAAACATCTAGAATTTAATTTAAACAACCTTAATTAATAACTTTTAAATTTGAATCACATTGCTCTAATACAATATATATGCATTCAATGATTACACAGAACAGGTATGTTTATTCCAAAATGACATTTACTTATGAGAGATATAACCAAACACATTAAGACCTGCAAGTAATTGTGAGAGATTTTAAATTTGAATCACATTACTCTAATACAATATATATGCATTCAATGATTACACAGGACAGGTAGGTTTATTCCAAAATGTCATTTACTTACATAAGTAATTGTGAGGGATGTGTAGTGTATAGTTAATACACTATATATATGTGTGTGTATAACTTTATGCATGGAGTTTATCATTCCAAAATCAACTATTCCAAAATAAAATCACTGCAGCTATTGGAAGATGGCTTATAATGATATAGAAACCTTACTTGCTATAGAGAGTTTGAGAGGTATGTTACTGTTTGTAATCTTCATTTGGCATTCATTTACATGCAATGGCTAACTCAACTAATTTGGTGCTGCAGCTCCTTTAATCTCATCTCCCTTGACTGATCAAGAAAGAATGTTAAATGAAATGAGGATTAAGTATCGCAGTTATTTTGTCGAGTATAATGTTACCATCGTGAGTAATATTTGCATGTGTTTGAGTTCTTTTTATCTCTATGTATCATATTAGGTCAGGCTAATAATTTTTTCGTTTAATTAATTGTAGGGTGCTGTCATTATGCCAAAGCTGTTTACCGATGATTTTGGCAGCGAAATATGTCGAGTTGCTAATTTAATCGACTCAAGGGAGAATCAGTTTGAATGCTTAGTTGAAAAGGTTAATAACAGTGTTTATTTCACTCGGGGATGAGCTGCTTTGCGTGATTTTTACGACATTCGTATCGGAGCTTGGTTGACACTCCTTTACATGGGATCTGGGAAATTTTTTCTAAGTGTGCACGATAGGTTTCAGAAACTGATGCAGCCACCTATATTTGTGCCTCCAATGAAGTTTGTTATAGATTTAACCAATGTCCCTTCTTATTTTGTGAGCAACTTGCCACATTCTCTGGAGTCTCATACATACATCCATGATGATGATGCTTTCAATTTGGCTATTGAGAAAAGTTTGACTTTTTATGACATCTCCACCGGTTTTTTGGTGCGCTTTTCCCACTAATTATAGTTACCTAAGTCTTTTATTAGTTTCCTAGCTAATGTCCAATTTTTAAAATCTGCAGATGCTTCCCTACGATGGGTTTGGTGAAACTATCTTCCAAGAGGATGCAACTTCCATCAAATTAGTTGATGACTGTGGCAATTTATGGGATTGTGCTTTGATCTATGTCACTTTTCCATTCAAGCATTTCAAGATTGGAGGGCAATGGAATAGATTGGTGGCAGCAAGGAGGCTGATAGTTGGGCAGACTATAAGAGTTGGTGCTAACCCAGATGATCATAACCAGGCTATATATTTAATATTAGACCCTTAGTTTTTTACTTTGGTTGACTGGTGCTGCTTTCTATATGGTCTATATGCATCAGTCTTTGAAAGTTTTTAGTAATGAGGCAACATATCTAATGTTAGAAGCTTAGTTTTTTTGCTTTTACTCAAGTGTGTTAAAGTAATGTTGCTTTGTATTTGGTCTGTGTGCACCAATATTTGTAATCTTTAACTTTGTGTTCTATTGTTATGCTATATCTATATTAAATCCAAATGGTGTGATGTTTTGTGCTTTATTTAATAAATTAGATAGCTGTGTGGAATTATTGCCAGCAATTTCTATTTGGATTGTTGATACATAAGTGAAATGAATGGATGATGGAATGGCAGCTCTATGCATTCATGGGATTTCCATCTACCTGCAAATATAGTTCATTTGCCAGCTTATTAGACTCTAACTAAGATCATGTTCTCTAATTGTAGCATAGATTCATGTTCATTTATATATGAAATACTAAACAAGTTTTAATAATATTACATTCATTGGACAAGCAAGTGGAGAAAGAAACACATTATTACTTAACTTAAACATTTAGATGGAAAAAACATCTTAAAGCTACATATATATCTAAAAACATTAAAAGTTCATCACATGAATCTCAGGAATGATTTAGTGTTATGCTCACAGCCTACATAAGATTCCCAGCTTCAGTAGCAGCAATCCATAAATTGCATATAGTTTCCATGAAAGAATTTGCAATATTTTGTTTGTCTATTATGGTTGACAAATCTTTCCCAAGTTCCCCCATTTCCATCTCACGAGTCATAAGAGTTTTCCTTTTGTCAAGCAGTTTGATGATATCTTCTTGAATGTTTTCCTTGATCTCTTTTGCTCTCATCTTCAGCTTAGATAAATCATGCCCAGGCTCCAGCATTTGATACCCAATAGTTTCCTCTTCATAAAAAAATGCAGCCAGATTTCCTTCATGCATGCGCATATGCTCTTTTAAAAGCCAGATTTCATCAAACAGGGTTGATATTGCTTTCTGGTTTTGCTGCTTGGCCATATTAACAAACAGAAATAGAGGAGCATCTGCCAACATCTCTTTTTTCAATTTGTTCACACAGCACATGAAATTCAATTGTTTGGATGACAGGCTAAATGTATGAATGTTGAGTTTGTTGACAAGATTTGAAAATTTCCCAACTTCTTCCAAACAGTATTTAGGACCTTCTATGAGCATTCTTTTGATCTTCCCGATTAGTTTCATATGTGGTGAAAGCATTTTTGCCTCAGTCCTTTGCGTGTTGTAAATGAGGCTTTGTGGTTGATTTAGATGTGCTATAAATAACAATGACTCTTGGATAGTTTTCCTTGGAAGTTACTAACTTAGTAACTAAGCAATAGTGAGTTCCTTTAAATGTGACTTTGTTGGTTGGTGGTTGGCCAATGGTGTCCCAATTAGCAGTTAATGTTAGCTAAAGGACATGCATCCAATAAGCGCCATCCTCATAATGGATTCATTCACTAATTTTGGTTAAAGGATCCTTTGACAATAATAGTAATATTAGCTTATGGCAAATAACTTGCATTAGTTCTACTATAATAATAATAATAATTTGTTGCCATATGTTAAGCATGCACACATCACCCTACTGATTCTTTCCATTCATTCTGCATTTGAGTTTATTGTCATACCTATGCCACCCCAGATACTGTGCATTGGTTTTTAGGATGTTAATTGGTTGACATATGTTGGACATGCATGACTCTCTACAGTGTGGCACTTTCACTCTCATGTACTATAAATACAGACCATCTTCTCACATATTAATCATCATCACCTTCATCTCTCAACTTCTCTACTCTTATCTTCCCAATGGCTAATTCAGGTTAGGATGCATATTTGTTGTAATCAACTATCTTAGTTTCTTTTTGCAGCTTGACATTCATATGTTTGTTCTGTGTGTAGGAATGTACCTGCAAAAGACAAAGATTGCTGAGATTTCTGCTGGAAAGATTGATTTAGAACTGCAAGTTCGTGTGATCAATCTTTGGACCACTCCAGATCGTAACAATCCTGCCGAGGACGGAGCAATCCATATGATTTTCCTTGATCAAGATGTAAGTTATTTTTTTTACCATTATTTGTTTGAGAGTTTTTTATTCTGGGCCTAATTTGTTTACACAATCTGCTGTTTTCCGTAGGGTGGAAAAATTCATGCGACTGTTCGTAAAGATCTGATTCCTTTGTTTAAGGATGAGATTAGGGAGGGATGTACTTATGTGTTTGAGAGATTTATGGTTGCCAAGAACGATGTTGCTTTCAGAAGCACTCTTCACAAACACAAACTTAATTTTATGCGTAGGACTAAAGTTTTCAGAATATCTGGGACTGAGATCCCCCAAAATCATTTTGATTTTATGCCTTTTGATGAAATTCTGTCCAAGACAAATGAGGATCAACTGCTTTGTAATATTTCCATCTCATTGATCCGTATTCATTACTTAAGTCCATCGTTTTGTCTTTTCTTTGAGTCGCTATGATTTATCTATTGTAGATGTTATTGGACATGTTGTCGAAAAGAATGACATAAAAGAAACTGAGAAAAATGGAAAGATAAGTAAGATCATTGATGCTACCCTCGAGGATTTAGAGTAAGCATATCTTCCTTGCAATATTTCCTAGAGCTCGCTTGCAAAATAATCACATGTATTTTTCTAACACGTTCAAATTTATGTTGTTATAGAGGCAATAGAATACATTGCACTCTATGGGATGATTATGCTTTATTAATGCAGCGATTCTTGGACACTCATGATCCATCCCTGCCAGTAGTAATTATAATACAACTTTGCAAACTAAAAAAGTATCTTGGTGAGGATGTGCACATATTGTTGTATCTCCTTTATGAGATTTTAGCTTGGATCTAGATTAATTTATTGTTGATGATTTATTTAGGGGTTATGGGAATTTCAAATGCTTTCTATGGGACCAAGTTGATGCTTAATGCAGATATTCCTGAAGTCACAGATTATATACAAAGGTGATAAACTTACTTGATATTTTTTGAATTCCATTAGCTACAATTCCATTCCCAACTGTTTACCTTTCTTGCATGTAGGATGAATGATGCAAATGTGGAATTAACCCAGGTTCTTAGTCAAGTATCTGGTCCAGCTGTGCTGAGCGTTGCTGATGATTTAATGCAAACTCGAAGAATGACCATTGAGGATTTAATTGAATCCACCGAGGTTATATTTTGTTTTGGATTTGAGTCTACCATTACAATGAATTTGTATTTACTGAGTTTTGGATTTTGTCCTCCCAGAAATGTTATGGCACTGTTTTAGCTTGGGCATGTGAGATTGATAATGAGTCAGGTTGGTTTTATCAAGCATGCACAAAGTGTGCATCGAGGATCACTTTCATGGGAGGCCAACTTTACTGCGTTAAATGCAACATGCCAAGGACTGCAATTCCTAGGTATTGAACTTGCTGTTTTTATTGTTCTTTTTTGTTGATTGATTGTCCATTATTATTAATTGAGTACTGTGTTTTTTGATCTTTCAATTGTCCAGGTTCAAGGTCAATCTTCAAGTTATGGATGATACAGGTTCAATAACTTTTATAATGTTTGATCGTGTGGTTACTCAATTTATAGGAAGGACTGCACAAGATCTTCTAGATACTATGAACAGGGTAATGTCTCATTCACTTTCTGTTTTACTATTGCAAGGTGTTTCGATTATTCATATATGTTTGCACTTCCAAACATTTTGATAGGGGTCTAATTCTGATGCTTATCCACATGAGCTGGATGTCTTTGTTAACAAGCGTATGCTTTTTAAAGTGGAGGTTACCGATGCCAATTTATTTCGCAACTGGCGCGGTTATACCGTGAAAAAGTTGTCTTACGACGAAGAAGTCATCAATCGTTTCACCACTCTTTATGGAATCAATGTACATTTTATTTAACATCCAATTATAATTTGTTTGCACTGTTTTTACTTTGAGATAGTTCCATGTTACTGATTCTATTTTCTTTTTGTTTGATTAGCTTGGTGATGATGGAAATCATGCTTTACTAGATGATGTTTACTTGGTATGTTCTCGACTATTTAGATTATATATCATTGACTTTGATTATGCATCATTTTATGAATCTAATTATCCCATCAATTCTTACTCCAGGGTGATTTAGATGGCGATGAATCAACATGCAACAAGGTTGTGGCCTTACCTGATGGAGCCACCACCCCAACAAGCAAGGTATCTAAAGCAAATACCTCGAACATTGACGGTGTTGAGTCACCTTCTACCAAAGAATCTGAGTCTCCGACTAAGAGCATTGGAAAAAAATCTGTTGGAAGGAAGCTGCCTATTGTGGATGATTGTGATACCCCTATTGCTAAGGATGTTAGCCCATCCCCCATGTCAGCCACTAAATCTGCTGGAAAAGCATCTGTCGGCCAAAAAGGACTTGAACCATGTGTTGCTAAGGAACCAACCACTGTCGCTGGAGAACCAACTGCTCCTAATACAAATTGTATCACACCACCAAGCCATATTGTAACCCGATCAGTTGGGAAGAAATTGTCCAGTGTTGAAGTTGTCGGTGCATCTATTGCCAAAGAACCATATCATGCTTCTGGAGAACTTCCTCCTGTTGATCCAGCTCAAGTTTCATCAGCCAAGTATGTTGGCAAGAGATCTATTGATGTTGATGGATGGGAGATTGTCGCGCCAAAGGAACCTAGGATGTCATGCGTGAAGAGCGAAGGCCATAAATGAATCATTTGAATATGCACCTCCTCTTTGTTTATTATAAGTGTACTGTCTAATGTTTTTAGTTGTTTTGTGTCTGAGCACATGGATTGTTTGTATGCTTCAACCATGCTCATAGTTGTGTTTTGTTTGCGTGTTGTGCAAGTCTCCTTTAGGTTCATAGAGGAGTCAGTACTCCTTTAGGTTTAGAAAGGAGCCAGAATAATTTAAGTGTCAAACAGTGCTATGTTTCTAATTAAGGTTTGTGTAAGATCTTTGTATTAATCCGTATGACTAGACTTAATATATAATGTGTTAAAATGTGTTTCCTGTCACTATTTGGTTGCTCTTTTAGAATTGCCACAACTTCAATTGGTACACTCCATTCATGTAAATATCTAAACAACAAGTAAGGATCTCCATAAATACTATGCATACAATATCTTTTTACAAGTTTAACAATCTTACTAATTTATAATTCTGTAAATCCATACATGCGGTAACTGTGTTGAACATGTTATGCCACTCAATAATCAACCAAATATTCTGTGTTGAACATGTTATGCCACTCAATAATCAACCAAATATTCCTTCAATATATAAGCATCTTAATAAATACCATGCATGCTATAATTTTGATTCCATCCACGTGTCATGCTTGGGTTGGATGATATTCTGACCAATTCCTATCATCCCAATGCCAATAAGATACTGTTCTCACATGCATGGCCACACTTTGTCTCAAGATGGATTCAATAGCAGAGAAATCTTCCAAAAGACTAAGAACACCAGAAGGATGTTTTTTTACCAGCACTTCTCAATCATCGGGTACTACTTTACACCTATCATTTCCTTCTATTACTCCTTGCATCTCAACTAATTTATGTCAAACTTCTTTTGTATGGATCTAGCTGCCTCATATATCATCCATGACATTTATTTCAGCCTTATATGTTTTGTAAACAACCTTGCAGATCATCAGATGATATGTACAACCAGTTCTGAAGAATTTGATGTACCATGCAATCCTGGTATTAAATTTTTTCTGGCCATATTCTTAATTTTTTTCTTGCAATATAATTCTTCATGCAGTCATATTTCTTTCAGATCATTATGTTTTATCAAACTCGACCAGTGTCAACAATGAAATAATGTACACAACCAATTGCGACAACCTTGATTTACCATGCAACTCCGGTATTATCTACTGGCCGTCTAATTTTACATTTACCTGCCATCAATTCCTCTAGCCTTAAAATGGATTTGGTTATGGTTTTTTAGAACTCACTTCTTGACTGTTTTAAAAAATCAACACATGCACATGAATCACAGATCGTCCGGATTTATTGGACCTAAACAATGCAGTCAACCAAACGGTGTGCACAACCAATTGCGAGGAAATTGATATACCATCCAATTCTGGTACTATTTCCTAACGAATTTGTTTTATCTTTATAACTGATACCTCATACTACTGTGTTCTATTATGACAAGCCATATTTGCATGCAGATTTGGGAAGCAGTGACTCTGATCTGGATAGTGATGATGATAGCAACTACGAATCTCGCATGTCTAATACAAGTAAAATCTTACAGCCTATGAATATAAAATTTATTCAATTGTAATTGTTTTATTATACTAGCACAATATTAATATTATACATATTTGTACATACAATGGACCAGGTGGATATTCAAATATTGGCCAGCCAAAATGTGTTTGTCAACACTGTGGTGCATTGATGTGGCTCGAGGAACGGATCAAGAAAAGTCCAAAAAAAAATCCAAGGTTTTCCCTCTGTTGTAGCCAAGGAGATATTGAACTTGTGCCATGCGAACGTTTACCTGAACCTTTGCATCGTTTATATCACTCGCATGATCGGAGAAGCAAATTTTTTTTAGAGAATCTTAGATCTTTTAACAGTATGTTTGCTTTCACATCTATTGGTGGCAAAATTGACATGACTTTGAATGATGGTCGTTCTCCTCCTATATTTGTAATGAATGGTGAAAACTACCATCATATTGGGAGCCTATTGCCAATGCCAGGAGAATCACCTAAGTTCGCACAATTATATATATATGACACCGCCAACGAGATACCAAACAGAATGGCAGCTGTTGGGTAGGTTTACTAAACTTGCATCAATATCATGCTTATATTTATTGGATTCTTTTGATGTATAGTAACCGTGATCTTTTACTTTTCAGGATGGAAGAAGACTCTATGGCATTTAGATCTTCAATTGTTAGGGAAATAAGGGAAGCTCTTGATAACTGTGGTAATCAATATGTTCATACATACAACAGAATTCGTGATACACTTCATTCACATAATCCTCCTTCTATTAAGCTTAGAATATTGGGGAAGAGAGGACGTGATGGTAGGAGGTATAATCTCCCAACTGCATCTGAGGTAGCAGCTTTAATTGTTGGTGACTTTGATGGTGAGAATCCTGAGAGGGATGTAATTGTTGAAACTCCATCTGGTCTTCTAAAGCGGATTTCTACCTTTCAACCTTCTTACTGGCCATTGCAGTATCCTTTGTTATTTCCAAGAGGAGAAGATGGGTATAGAAGGGACATTGAGTTTAGAGACAACCCGAGAAAAGAAACAAGAAAGAGGAAATTCATAACCCATTTAGAATGGGTTGGGTATAGAATCCAGCAAAGGCAGCCAGATGCCTCAACTATTGTTTTTTCAAGGAGACTTTTCCATCAATTTTTGGTTGACTCTTTTAGCACCATAGAATCTGCACGATTGAAATACTTGCAGGACCATCAACAAGATCTTAGAGCTGATATGTACAAAGGACTGACTGAAGCAATTCTTCGAGGAGATATCGATGGATCTAATACCGGAAAGCGAGTTGTTTTGCCCGCAAGTTTTGTCGGAGGAGCCAGATATATGATACAAAACTACCAGGATGCTATGGCTATATGTTCTTGGGCTGGATATCCCGATTTATTTATCACATTCACTTGCAACCATAAATGGCCCGAAGTTGTGGATTTTTTGAAAGCGCATCGGTTGACACCTGCTGATCGACCTGATCTGGTGAGTCGACTCTTCAAAATCAAACTCGATCAACTTTTAAAAGATATCAAGAAAGGACACGTTTTTGGTCAAACTCAAGCAGGTATTAGTCTGTTATTGTTAACGTTCTCATGCGACTCATGTTAATTTATTTTTATAAGTTGCGAAATTATTCATATGAATTTAATTGTGATGCAGTTGTTTATACAATAGAGTTTCAAAAGAGGGGGCTTCCTCATGCCCATATCTTGGTTTTTTTGAAAGCAACTTCTAAGATTGATCAGCCTCAAAAGATTGATAAAATAATATCTGCAGAAATCCCAGATAAGGATAAGGAACCTGAGCTATTTCAAATTGTCACATCGCTCATGATACATGGTCCCTGTAGTATTCCAGGCACAAATTCTCCATGCATGCAAAAGGGAAGATGTGCTAAATATTATCCAAAGAAGTTTGTTAATACTACAGTTATTGACCCTGAAGGTTATCCAGTGTATAGGAGAAGAGACAATGGAATGTGTGTTAAAAAAGGCAAAGCATTTGCTGACAATAGATTTGTTGTTCCATACAACAAATACCTGTTATTGAAATATAATGCTCATATCAATGTTGAATGGTGCAATCAATCACGATCCATCAAGTACTTATTTAAATATGTCAACAAGGGACATGACCGGGTAACCGCTGGATTTTACCATGCTTCCAACAATAAGGATAATCCTCGGGTATTGGATGAGATAAAAATGTATTATGACTGTAGGTATTTATCTGCATGCGAAGCTATTTGGAGGATTTTTGTTTTTGATGTCAATTATAGAGACCCGTCCGTTGAAAGATTAGATTTTCATATTGAAAATGAACAATCTATCATTTTCCCGGATGATGCTTCTATAGAGGACATTGTCTCTAAAGCGTATGCTAAGCGGACAAAATTTATAGCTTGGATGGAGGCAAACAAAAAGTATCCTTATGCACGGGAACTCACATATGCTGAATTTCCTACAAAATTCGTGTGGAAGAAGGATACACGTGAATGGAAACCGCGGAAGCAAGGGTTCTCCATCGGACGACTCCATTATGTTCCTCCTGGATCTGGTCCAAAGTTCTATCTCAGGACCTTGCTTGGGTATGCAAGAGGTCCCACATCTTACGATGAACTTATGACAGTTAATAATGTTAAATACAGCAATTACAAGGATGTTTGTTTTGCATTAGGCTTGATGGATGATGACAGAGAGTTTGTCCAAGCAATCAAGGAGGCCAGTTTTTGGGGAAGTGGTTTCTATCTCCGTAGTTTATTTGCAGCACTGCTGCTCTCAAATCAATTGCATCAACCACGAACTGTGTGGAATAGTACTTGGGAGGAATTGAGCGATGATATTCAACGAAAGCAAAGGCGCATGCACTGTATTCCTGGTAAATTATCTTTGTGTACAATTCTATCTTGATGGTGTTATTATATTGACTTTTCATTAGAATAATATTCGTTTTCGTCGTTAAATTTTGCAGACTTGGTTTTAACTCCTGAACAACTTCAAAACTATGCCTTGGCTGAAATTGAAAAAGTGTTGCAATGTGGTGGAAAGAGCTTGAAGGACTATGCCGGCATGCCTCAACCAGAAGATGGATTACTGTGTGACGTTGGAAATAGACTGGTCTATGATGAACTAAATTATGATAGATTATCTTTATCCAAAGAACACAGTACACTGATGTCCACTATGACTGCTGAACAAAAAAGAATATATGACACAATCATTAATAGGGTTGATAAGAGAAAACCAGGTTTCTTCTTTTTGTATGGCTATGGTGGCACTGGTAAAACATATATTTGGAGAGCATTGTCCGCTGCATTGCGGTCAAAAGGAGAAATCGTTCTCACAGTTGCATCAAGTGGCATTGCTGCTTTACTGATTCCTGGCGGGAGAACGGCCCATTCACGATTTTCCATTCCTATCAATATTGATGAATATTCAACATGTGAGATAGGACCCAAGGACCCTTCAGCTGAACTGATACGGCGCGCGAAACTGATTATATGGGATGAGGCGCCAATGATGCACAGGCATTGCTTTGAGGCTGTTGATCGTACTTTGAAGGACATAATGAAGGATAAGCGTTATCCGTTTGGCGGTAAAGTTGTTGTGCTTGGTGGTGATTTTCGACAAATACTTCCTGTTATACCTAAAGGAACAAGGCATGAGATTGTTAAGGCAACTATCAATTCTTCTCCTTTATGGAGGCATTGTGAAGTCCTTACCTTAACAACTAACATGAGATTATTGTCAGGATGCACAGATGCGGATATAGAGGATAAAAGGCATTTTTCTAAGTGGATTTTAGGAATAGGAGATGGGAGCATTGGAGATGCGGACGACGATTATATTAAGGTGCAGATGCCCCATGATCTATTAATTCCAACAACTGGTGATCCAATGGCAGATATAGTTAAAACCACCTATCCAAATCTATTGCGTAACATGCATGATCCTTCGTTCTTTTGCAACCGAGCAATATTGGCACCTAAGAATGCAATTGTTGATTCTGTCAATGAATACATTTTAGACCGCATACCAGGCGAGGAGAAAACCTACGTTAGCTATGATTCTCCATGCAATTCTGACACAGGCATTGACAGCCCAGATGATGTGCACACGCCTGAATTTCTAAACACCATTGTTTCTTCTGGTCTTCCAAATCACAAACTACGGTTGAAGATCGGTGCTCCAGTAATGTTGATGAGAAACATGGTTCCGACTTCCGGATTGTGCAACGGTACTCGATTGATAATTACAAGGCTAGGGACTTATGTGATTGAAGCAAGAATAATATCTGGCAGTAATATCGGTGATAAGGTCTTTATTCCAAGATTGTCGTTAGTCCCATCAGACAAAAGATTACCCTTCAAATTTCAACGCAAACAATTTCCACTTAGTGTTTCTTATGCTATGACAATAAACAAAAGTCAAGGCCAGTCTCTTGCTCATGTTGGACTATATCTTCCTCAATCTATCTTTTCCCATGGCCAATTGTACGTTGCACTGTCTAGAGTTACCTCAAGAGAAGGTTTGAAGATACTAATTACCGATGAGGATGGTGACGATACAGATGTAACTGACAATGTAGTTTATCAAGAAGTTTTTCGCAATCTTATGTAATTTATGTTATATGAAATATTACTATCATCAATAAAATCTTCAGTTAATGAGAACATATATTATTTACTTATTTATTTTGCCAATTATTTTTCGATTCTGTTTGTTGGATTCTTTTAAAATATTTTCCTGCCAACATATAACAGTCAATTAATGACCTCCTCCATAAACCAATAAAAATGCATGCAACTTATCATCACACTTTTTGACAGAATACAGCCTGCCCATTACAACATACGAATAGAATAACAGCTGTCCACATTCTTGCATGTTTCTCATTACATTTAATGCAATCTTCTCTTATCTCCATTTATCACCAATCTTCTGTTCATACCACTACTCTTCAAATTGTCATCATGGATACTGCTCGGGGCATCATGAATTTTGTTGACCAGGCAGTGCAGGAATACAGCAACTCAGATAACAGAAACACTCTAACTAATTTGGGAGGTACATCCTTTGGTCTCCAGCAAATTTCTCATATATTTGCAACTAATGTTATTATTCTTTTGCTTCGTGATGTTCTTACATCTATCAACAACTTTTGTTGATCTACATCATAACTTCAACCTTACTTGCAAAACCTTACTTAAGAAATGCATGCAGCCTGATCTTTATTTGTTTTTCATAGAAATACATCCAACTGTTCAATCTTACTCCATTATGACAAAAACATGCTTCGTAGAGTTTGATCCAATGAATGTAAGTTCTTCATACTTTTGTTACTCACTTGACATATCCAGATATTTAAGAAAAACTAATTACTTCAAATTTACTACAGCCCCGCGCAAAGTTACCAACATGTTTAACAAGGGATATTGGCACATATATCAGCAACTGTGTTATATTAGAAGATCCAAACAAAAATCAGATCCAAGTATGTGTTGAAAAAAAAAATGCAAAAATATATTTCACTCGCGGTTGGACACGTTTAAGACACTTCTACCGCCTTAATCCCGGGGGATGGCTCACTCTTTTATATATGAATCCTACTCTTTTTCGAATAAAAGTTTGGAGAATAACCGGAGCTGAGATAACATACCCTAAAACAAACCCTCCACAAAAACTAATGTTACATGAACAGCTGAATGCATGTTTTACAAGCGGCCCTGTAACTTGCTTTGTCTCTCCTTCAAGGTTTATCCATACACTCGAGAAAACTCTAGATCCCACAGATGTAGGATCAGGCATCCTGGTTAGTACTTTCTCCCACACTATATATCTTTTCTCATCTGCTACAGTTTATTCAGTCCTTCATCTCCCACTTAATTAATTGATAAATAACATGCAGAAACTTGCTTGGAACGGATTTTGCAAAATTGCACTCCCTAATAAAAATTCCAATATCACTATAGTAGACTGGCTTGGATATGCCTGGAAGTGTCTTCTTGAAATCGAAGGACGTTCTCCTAATAATTGCAGAATTTCTGGTGAATGGCGCAACTTGTGCAGAGCACGTAGGCTATCTGATGGTGTCACTCTCAAATTCGGTGTTACAGAACATTCAAACAATACTGTAGTACACCTGAAGATATCTCCTTTCATAGGCTTACGTACCACTTTAATTGCACCAACAAGCTCTGAAAACCATAAGCCATTCTATCAAGCAGAACACTACTTTATGATATAGATCTCAACTTGATGTTTTAGGATTTCATAATGTACTTTTATTTGCTCATTTTATCATGTTTCTTTCTTCATTCTGAATCATGTATAATTACCATCCTCAAATGTATAAACTTCTTTGAACAGCAGCAACCATGATTGACATCGGCCATGATTGGCATATAATGCTATCTTGCCGAACCCGTGCAACGCACGGGCAGCATACTAGTTTAACAAATTACAAAGTTTCGCAACCCTCAGGGAGGAAAGAATCCCCAAGGGGGTACGAAGCCCAAAGAGCCAAAAGTCAAACCAACCAGCGTAACAAAGTCTGAAGCACCAAAAGTCCTTGTGCCGGTAGTTCCTATCCTTTCAGTGCAACCTGTGGTAAAATCAAAGGCTAGCGTAGACCGGGTCAAAAATGCAAATGATGAATTCCTTCTAGAACATATGAAGATTATTCGTAAGCAACAGGCGGACATGGGTCTTTCCATGCCGTGGAACAATTTTAGTATGGAGGATCTTGTCTTTAGGGAAAATGAACCTCTAGTTTCTTCTCATGCAGACACAGTTATGGGGAGAGTGAAAAACTCTAGAACATCTATTTTGAAAGACAAGGGTGGAGTTTCTACCTTGACTAGTCAAACTAGAAGTGAAGCTCTTGGTAGTAGTATATTAGAAAAGGAGTGTAATGCTCAACCATCCAAATCTATTATTTCCTATTGAATTACATTTCTTGGAACTGTAGAGGGACGACAGCAAGAGGTTTTTCGAACTTGATTAGAGATTTAAAAAGGAAATTTGAAGTGTCCTTTTTGATTCTTTTGGAGACTCACATTAGTGGAGCTAGGGCGGCACAAGTTATAAAAAAGATGAATTTTACCGGTAACTTTATCCAAGAGGCACATGGCCAATCTGGAGGTATCTGGTGTTTGTGGGACGAAAGTGTTTGGAAAGTGGAGATTATTTCACATACAAACCAGTTTGTACACATGAAAGTGAAATGGAAAAATTCTAGACCCTGGTTTTTGTCCGCGATTTATGCAAGTCCTCATTGTCATTTGAGGGAAGCATTATGGGATAATTTAATTGATATTCATCTGAATCAAAGAGGTCCTTGGGCTTTGATAGGAGATTTTAATGCTCTGTTACATGACTATGAAAAGCTTGGAGGGTCCTCTAGTCCTCTTGGTCGAAGTACTGATGCTTTTCGAGAGATGGTTCAACGTTGTGATTTAATTGATGCGGGCTTTCAAGGATTTCCTTTTACTTGGCAAAGAGGGAACTTGAAGGAACGCCTTGATCGTATGCTCATCAATCTCCAGTGGAGACTTATGTTTTAGGAAGCATTTGTCCTGCATTTACCTCCTCTTAAGTCTGATCACAGGCCGCTGCTGGTTACTTCTAGGTTGTCCAGGCCGCTTAATATGCAGCGTCTCTTACAAAGTGGTTACCAAGATAATTGCGCAAAGACTTAGGAGTGTGCTTGAAGAACTTGTTGGTCCGTGTCAATGTTCTTTCATCCCTAATAGAAACAGTAGCGACAACATTATTCTGACACAAGAGGTGTTCCATTCTATGCGAAACAAGAAAGGTAAGAAGGGATGGATGGCTATAAAGATTGATCTGGAAAAAGCTTATGACCGTCTGAAATGGGAGTTCGTGAAGGAAACCTTAGAGGATATTGGAGTTCCGAGGAACATAGTGGATCTCATATGGAGCTGTATTTCCACATCAAAAATGAGAGTTCTTTGGAATGGGGAAGCCCTTGAAGAGTTCTCTCCATCTAGAGGCATTAGGCAAGGTGACCCCCTTTCACCCTATCTCTTTGTCCTATGTATTGAACGCTTATTTCAATCCATTAATTTGGCGGTGAGTCAGGAAAAGCTATCTCCTATCAGGCTCTCTAGAGGTGGTCCGATGTTATCTCACTTGGCGTATGCTGATGATCTTATGCTCTTTGGTGAAGCTACTGTTTCTCAAGCTCAAAATATTAAGGATATTTTGGATACTTTTTGCAAAAGCTCCAGCCAGAAAGTCAGTCCGGAAAAAACCAAATTTTTTTTCTCCAAAAATGTGGGGTGGCATGTTCGTCAAGAGGTTAGTGAAAAATGTGGGTTTGGTTGGACAGACAACCTAGGAAAGTACCTAGGGGTGCCGATACTCCACAATAGAGCGTCTAGAGCAACTTTTCAGTTCATCATGGACAAAGTTGGCCAACGTCTGAGTAATTGGAAAGCTAAAAATCTCTCTTTTGCCGGAAGGGTCAGTTTAGCAAAATCAGTGATCCAAGCGCTTCCGGTGTACACAATGCAATCTACTCTTCTTCCGAAATCAATATGTGAAGAGATTGATAAGAAATGTAGATCTTTTATCTGTGGGATACTGAGGAGAGTAGGAGACTGCATCTAATCTCTTGGGATAAAATATGTTCTCCAAAGAAAGAGGGAGGTCTTGGTATGAGACATGCTCATAATGTTAATTCTGCTTTCATGATGCGTGCAGGGTGGAACATATGTTCTAAGCCTAATTCCTTGTGGGTTTCAGTCATTCGGTCCAAGTATAGATGCGGCTCAGACCTATTGCCAATCATTTCTAAAGATAGGAAAGGGTCAAATTTGTGGAATGGGGTGTGCAAAAACTGGGGAAAATTTACTGAAAATGTTATTTGGCGTTTGGGAGATGGAATTCGAACGAATTTCTGGCTAGATAATTGGGTGCCAACAGTGGGGCCTTTGATAATTGTGGTGGATCGAGATATTCCTTTTTCAGATTCGATTAATTCAGTGAGCATGTTTGTTGATCAAAATGGGGCTTGGCAAAGAGAATTGTATGAAGATTTTATTCCTATTTCAGTTCAGCAAAAAATTAATGGTTTGATTCCGCCTCGGGTGTGCTTCGGAAGTGATACTTTGGCTTGGGGATGTACTAGTGATGGTTGTTTCAGCACGAAGTCAGCCTACCTTTCCACTCATGTGTCATTCAAACATCCAAACCAAAACCTCTTCAATTTAGTTTGGAAATGGAAAGGACCAGAAATAATTAAATTGTTCCTTTGGAAGGCTACGCATGCATGTCTGATGACGAACATGGAGCGTTTCAGAAGGAGAATGACTACTTCTAAGGTTTGTTCAAGATGTAATTTACATGATGAATCTCTTCTTCATGTCTTTAGAGACTGCAGGTCCACTATTAGCATTTGGCAGAATGTTAATGTTCAAGATAGGAGGAGTTTCTTTCAAGAGAGTGATTGGCATCAATGGTTACTAACAAATTTATCTGGTGTTATTGGTAGCAAAGACAAGGTTTCCTGGACCTTAAAGTTTGGTATTATTTTAGATAAAATCTGGTTTGCAAGGAACTCTTTTATTTTCTCTCATAAAGATTTAAGCACCTTTAACATATTAGCTCAGGTAGCTAGCATGATGCAATGTTTAACTCTAAATATTGAGAATAGTATTTCCAGGCAGATGTGCAATTCAAATGCGATTAAATGGGAAAGACCTCCAGCGGATTTTATCGCTTTAAGCTGTGATGGGGCGGTAACAGGTCAGACAGGCTCTGCCGGCTACGGAGGAGTGCTATGGAACTGTCACGGTGTTTTTCTTGCTGCATTCGCTGCTAAAGTGGGATGTGTTTCGGTTGTCCATGCTGAATTATGGGGTATTATCTATGGCCTAGACTTGGCGAAGAAAAAAGGTCATAAGCGCGTTCGTGTGGAATCTGACTCTATGATAGCAATTAATCTGATCCGGAATGGCTGCAACAAAGAACATCCTGCATTCCAACTAGTTCAAGCTGCTCTACGTCTTACCGAAGGGATGGAGACAGTTTTATGGCAACACACTTGGAGAGAGGCTAACCAAGTAGCTGATACTTTAGCCAAATATAGTTTATCACTTTCTAATGATTGTAAAATTTTTGATCAGGTTCCTGGTTTCCTTGTAATGCCTCTAATGGCAGACTTTGACTGTATTACCTTCCCTAGAGGATTCTAATCTAGTTGTGGGTGCTTTTGCTCCCTCTAGTTCACCAAAAAAAAAAAGCTTAGAGTCAAACTCAATATCAACCGAACAAAGTTGATAAAAATCAAGTTATTTAAAATGGTCAAGCTTCACAACTTATTTTATGTTTCTATGTTTTCTAAACCAAAAGAATAGTTGTTTCAAATTCATGTCATTACAATCAAATAATCATTGTATCTTTTCAAGTACTCCCTCCGTTACAGTTTATAAGCAAAAACCGTCATTTCACACAGTTTAAGAAATATGGTCAGCTTTATTTATTCTCAATTGCAATACCCAAATTACCCTCATCACATTAGTAATTAGTCATTTTTACCCTTATAAAAAGCAAACACCATGATAATTAATACTCCTAGTTTAATGTAAAAAGCAAACACTATGCTAAATAACCAGCCGACAATTTGAATTAATGCCTACCACTCCTATGATGAAGGTTAAAGCTAAATAACCAGTATTTTAATGCAACCCTTCAGTTTAATTTACTACTTAAACAAATTGGCGCAAGATTTCATTTTCATCTACTTAAAAATTTGGCGCTCATGGTGTTTGTGAAAAATTTAAAATTTTAAGAATATTGATTCAATTTGATGTCTATAAATTAAAGATAAAAACATAGTACTAATAAAATACTGAACTTTGTTTTGAGTTTGTTAATTCAAGATGCCTTTGAATATTGATTTGAACACCCCTTTGAATGAGTTGAATACATTGCCTCTCAATATTGATTTGAACATTCCTTTTAATTCAAGCACCAATTTGTATCCACTAGAAGAAGAAGATGATATTGGAATTGAGTTTGAAGCTAACCTCTCTCAAGAAGAAGAAGAAGAAGAAGAAGAAGAAGAAGAAGAAGAAGATATTGGAATTGAGTTTGAAGCTAACCTCTCTCAAGAAGAAGAAGAAGAAGATATATTTGGATTCTTTGACAATAACATTGATAATCTTGGCAATATGGTTACAGGTTTTTTTTAAATTAATTTGTTGACACTACAAGAAAATCTCGTTTTAATGGCGAAATTTTTTAAGGGGTATTGGCGGCCTGGGCTGTCAGAAAGTTAGTGACGGCCTGGGCCGTCGCAAAGTTTTAAAAACTCGTCAGAAAATTAAAAAAATATTAAATTTTGAAAGCAAATCCGTCCAACACTTACTGACGGCCATTTCCGTCGCAAAGTAATAAGTTATTGACGGTTTCAGCCGCCACAAACTCTAGACGGTCATACCGACGGCTTAGGCCGTCGCTAACTATTGACGATTTTTTCTCCTCGTTTCTGCAACAACGTTTTGATTATACTCTCATATATTTTTTTCTTCCATTCATTTTCATTCATTCACACATTTCATTCTCTTTCAAAATTTCTCCAACATCTCTCTAAAAATTCTTCAACATCTTTCTATAATCTTCATCATATATATATATATATATATATATATATATATATATATATATATATATATATATATATATATTTCTTCCTTACATTCATTTTCATTCATTTACACAATTCATTCTCTTTCAAAATTTCTCCAACATCATCTCTCTAAAAAATTTTCAACATCTTTCTATAATCTTCATCATATATATATATATATATATATATATATATATATATATATATATATATATATATATCTCATATTTTTCTTCCTTCCATTCATTTTCATTCATTCACACAATTCATTCTTTTTCAAAATTTCTCCAACATCTCTCTAAAAATTCTTCAACATCTTTCTATAAATCTTTATCATATTTATATAATATTTTTTTTCTTCTTCAAAGCTTTGATTTTTTAATAGATTGCAAGTGTTTTCTACTACTTTTATGTTAATATTACTGTTTAATATTATGATATATGGAAAAAATTATTGTTTGTGGATATAATTTCTTTTGTTAAGTAATTTTAATTATCTAATTTTTTAATTTTAATATAAATATAAATAACATAAGTTAGTTTATTTAATGACTATTAGATTCAAAATATAATGTACTTTTTATTATATTTAACATAAGTTAGATTTAAATTATATTTAAAATACTTGTAATATAATGTACTTTTTATTTTTCAAAATAATAAATAAATTTGTTTTTAAAAAATAATAAATAAATTTGTTTTAAAAAATTAATTTTTAAATTTTTTTAAAAAATTAATTTATTTTTTTTTTTAAAATCCGCCCAGATTTTGTGACGGCTTGAGCCGTCGCTAGCTGTTTCAGACTGGATTTGACCGTTATGCGTTACTGACGGCCATTGGCCGTCGCAAATTCCGTCATCTCCGTTACTGACGACCTGGGTCGTCACAAAATTTACCGACGCCTGTTTTTCTGACGCCCAGTGGCCGCCAGCTGGCCGCCAGCACTTACTTACTTAGCGACGGCTTTTTCCCCTTAGCGAGGGCTTTTGGCCGTCGCAAAAAGCTGTTTTTCTTGTAGTGTGAAGACATGTCAAATTTTGGAATCTAATTTTCAATTTGTGTTTAAAATCTTATGCCACGTTACATGAATCATTAGTCATAGTAGTTGCATGGAGTATCATTGGCGTGACACGTTATTTGTTTGTGTTTATCATTATGTCATCTTATTCTTCCATGTTACACTTACAGTCATTCTATTTTATCTAAGTGTGTTTTTTCACTTTTTTACATATCAGTCCAAATATACACGGAGTAAGTATGTGACTCTACTTTTATACAGGAAGCATTATTTCTGGTGAGACACAACCATCAATCAAGGTTGTTGCATCATTCATTAATTCAGTTTGGAGTAATGTGAAAAGTAATCCTCACATTTAATCAAGGGTATTTTTGCCATTCTATGCTTTTATATGAGGAGGAAAGTCAAATTTGCTTATATTTTGTAACAATTAAGTTTGAATTTTTTTGCTTATAAACCGTAACGGAGGGAGTATATTTTAAAAATCTTCCAACACAACATAGGATAATTGCCACCTCACTTGTTCTATAAATGGTTTCTTCAATGAATTATACGAGTTGGTAAAAATGAACATAAATAGTCAATGTAAATTTAACTCAGTTGATAGAGACACTATAATATGCATGGGTCGTAGTTTAAATTCGGAAATCCTCAATTATTCAGCTAAGGGTAAATTCTAACCTATAAACTATTTAACAAAAATAATAATAATATATGTAAATGGATAAACCCAAAATTAATGCATGATATTGAATTTAAATAAATATCATTTTAATTGAAAAAATAATGATAAATAATATAATAATATTAAAAATTAATAACTAACATTAATCGATTAAAATTATAAAAAAAATAGCCATTTAAAAATTACAAAATTGTCCTACTTTGAAAAAATAAAAAAATGGAAATATCATACTTTTGAGTATGAAGGTATGACACTCCATCCTGGGTGGCGCCTTTTTTTTAAAAAATTTATACATTAATAATCAATGGAAAAATATAAATAGAAAAATATATATTGTTAACAATTGTAGCCTAAAATTATTACCTTTTTTCATATGTTATTGATGGGATGATTCTCAAATGCAGTTCACAATCTACATTCCTAGAAATATGTGTTAATCTTATTAGGAGAGTGGATTCTCTCCGGTAAATTTACCATGCAGTTCAATCTAAACCTTTAGATTGAAAAATAATAAATTAAAAATAGTAGAGATATTGAGTTTGATTGGTGCAAATTTAAACTGCTCTTTCTACAGTTGTATATGCAATTGAGAGAATCTTTTTTCATCTTATTAGTACTACAGTAGAATCAAATTTTAAACTAAATAATACTCGCTCCGATCTTTATTATAAGTAAAAAATTATTTTCTAGATTTATAGAATGTTTGATTAACTAGTTTATAATATAGTCTAAATACATAAAATATTCTATAAATCTAATAAGAACCGGAGAAAAACAAACTTCTTATAATAAGAACTTGAGAAAATATTTTAACATCTTCCAATGTTATGGTACATTTACACAGGGAAAGATTAAATGTTGGTTCATGACAAAAATTGTTATTTTTAGGCTTAAATATTACTTTCGTCTATGTATATTCGTGAATTTTTTGCTTTAGTCCCTGTATATTTTTTTGTTGTAAATAAGTCCCTGAATGTACAAAATTTGTTGGTTTTATTCTCTGCCATCTGCTACCACTATGATGTGTCAAGTTAAGTTGATCTAGTTAGAAATGAAGGACCAAAATCACACTTAGGATAGAAAGAAAATGCATACTTACACAATAATTTTGTTTCAATTTTCACCAAGGTTTGATTTTAGTCCTTCATTTATGACCGGATCAGCTTAACTTGACACATCATAGTGGCCACGTGTGCAAACATTTGACAAATCAGCATTTTTTGTAACGGTAACAGACGACATGGATTATAACCAACAAATTTTGTACGTTCAGGAACTTATTTACAACAAAAAAAGATACAGAGATTAAAACCAAAAATTCGCGAACATACAAAGATGAAAATGATATTTAAGCTCTATTTTTATTATGTCATGGAAGTGGAACTATTAATTTGATTGTTGTATATCAAAATATTGTTACTATCCTAAAAAATAAAACAAAAAACAAACATAAATATAAATACAAATAATTACAAGATAAATAAACCAAAAATAATTACAAGATAAATAAACCAACTTCTAAGATTTTGTATTCTTTTTGTTATCATTCATTTTTTTTGTATGTTCTGTATTTTTATTTTCATCTTACTATCATTTTTGAATTTAATTTGTAAGCACCGACAGTGTGAATATTTTTTACACATGCATTCAACCAAATTATACCATATAGATATATTTATAAAGATATTTTAGGAATTTATTTAGAAAAGTGGCACTATAGTGTATTTTGATTGGATGCATGTGTAAAAGTTTTACACCATCAGTGCGTATCAATTAAATTCTTCATTTTTACTATTTTAATTATGTTTTAATTTGTTCATTTTTTTCCAACTTTTTTAATGTTTATTTTTTTATCTTCATTTTATTATTTAAATTCGGCCAGATTTATTTGCTCTCTCTCTCTCTCTCTCTCTCTCTCTCTCTCTCTCTCTCTCTCTCTCTCTCTCTCTCTCTCTCTCTCTCTCTCTCTCTCTCTCTCTCTCTCTCTCTCTCTCTCTCTCTCTCTCTCTCTCTCTCTCTCTCTCTCTCGATAGGTAGACTGATCTTTATCTTTATTACAACTTAACCTAAATTTTGCAAAACAATTTTAATTGTGATAGAAGATAAACAATCCTAGTATATGTGGCTACCAAATTTCATGGCATATGGAAGTCAAGTTTTATAATATTTTACTATTTGTAGTGGGGTTTTTTTTTCCTGTATTTTTTAGTATTGTAGTTATTATTCCAATTCTACCTTTCTTAGTTGTATAAGTTACTTAGTTTTTATCTAACATACACTCTTCTATAATGTTTAATTTACAGCCTAGTTTAATTTTTAGTTAATATTTGATAGTCCAAGATTGTCATGTACTAACCATGGATTAAACAAATCAACTCATAAGTAAACCAAACTATGTAATGTAAAGAAACTACATAAATTATATTAAAATCCGAGGCTTCTCTTTTAATGTCTCTACTCAACACTTACGGTGTAGCCAGTGGTCAGGAAATTAATCTATCAAAATCCGAGGTGTTCTTTAGCAGAAATTTGAGCAAAGCAGCACAAGAGGACTTGTCAGGCATAATGGGTGTAAAACATGTTATGGGCACAGGTAGGTACCTTGGGCTACCCTCGATGGTGGGAAGGAGTAAAAAAGCAACTTTTGGTTTTATTAAGGATCGAATTTGGAAGAGAATCAACTCATGGCGTGGGCGAGCTCTTTCTAAAGCGGGTAAGGATGTTATGATAAAATCAGTCCTTCAAGCTATTCCATCCTATTTCATGAGTGTTTATTTGATTCCAGATTCTATTATTTCTGACATTGAAAGAATGATTAATGTTTTTTGGTGGGGTGATGGTTCTAACAACAAAGGTATCCGGTGGTTAGCTTGGGATAAGTTGGCGAAACCCAAAGCTATCGGTGGCTTGGGATACCGTGATTTTCATGCTTTTAACATGTACTTGATTGCAAAACAAGCGTGGAAATTTGTGGTTGAGCCGGATAAATTAGTCTCGAGTTTTCAAGGCTAGGTATTTTTCCCCGGTCTTCTATTTTTCATGCTAAACTTGGTGACAATCCTAGTTATGTTTGGAGAAGCGTGTGGAAATCTCGTGATGTGCTTTCTATTGGTTGTAGGTGGAAGATTGGTGATGGGAGTAAGATCAAGATTATGAGTGAACCTTGGCTTCGTGGGGAAGAAGATAAGCTATGGATGCAATCTCCTCAAAATCAAAGTATGTATGATTTATTTGTGAATGATTTGTTATTACAAGGTACAAAAATGTGGGATAGTCATAAAGTCAATTTGCTTTTTTCAGAACCTCTAGCTGAGCATATTCTAAACACTCCCTTGTTTGAGGAGGTTAAGGAGGATAAATTGGTATGGAAGTTTGACAACCATGGAAACTATACGGTGAAGTCCGGCTATAACAATTTCATAAAAAGCAAGGCGATGGAAAATAGTTTGCGAATGGAAGGAGAGTGGACCTCTCTTTGGGGAGCTGCTGCACCCTCGAAAACAAAACACTTACTATGGAGAATTTGTCGTGGATGTTTACTGACACGTGTCCGTTTAAGGGGAAGTTATGTGTCGTGCCCGAGTGAGTGTCCGTTGTGTGCTAATAACAATGAAGATGATTGGCATATTCTCTTTGGTTGCCGGGAGAGTCAACAAGTGTGAAATGAATCCGGTTTGAGAGATATTGTTGAGCCAAGATTGCTTGCTTCTAATGATGTGAAAAATATAATTTTTGATTTGTGCAGGACTGAATCGATTTCCATAATCAGTCACTTTTCTATGGTTGTTTGGTGCATTTGGAATCATAGAAACAATTGGGTTTGGAATGGAGTTAAAGACTCGGCGAAGGAAGTTGCACAGCGAGCTGGTCACATAATTGGAGAATGGCGTGCGATCAATTTATTACAGGACAACAATGCCGGTTCTGGTGGTAATTCTGACATGAGTTTACCTGCTGCTACGGGGTGCAATATCAGTCGCGATGATCAAGCAATCCAGAGCCTTTGTTGGCAAAAACCACGTGCGGGTTGGTGGAAATGTAATGTCGATGCTAGCTTTTCTCAAACTCAGAATGTCGTGGCCTGGAGCTGGTGTGTTCGTGATTCTGCTGGCTGTTTTGTTGCAGCAGGTTCGAATTTATGCAGGTATAAAGTTTCAGTTGCTGAAGGCGAGGCGTTGGCGCTATTGGAAGCTATGCGTGATACTTTAGCACGAGGGTGGTCCAATATTATCTTTAAGAGCGATTCCAAAGTTGTTGTTGACGCCGTGCATTCAAAACATCAAGGAAACTCGGAGTGGAGCTCTCTTATTTCATCTATAAAGTTGTTATTACATAACCATTCAAACTTTGAGGTTAAGTTCACGAAGCGTCAAGCGAACATGGCGGCTCATTCTTTAGCTAGGGCGGCGTGTTCATGGTCTAGTCGCATGTTTTTTCATAATATTCCTCTTTGTATTGAAACTATTATTATTAATGAAATGAGTTAATCTTGTTTGTGTCAAAAAAAAATTATATTAAAAGTTGTGTCACATTAAAAGATAATTTCTCTTTAGATCAAAATCTTACACATATTTTTTTCATATAACATCTAAGAAAGGAAAGTGATTAAGATGACATAACACATAAATGTGTCACACACAACTTTAATCATAACTCGATCTATTGCCCAATGTATTATATGAATTTTCCATATGTATTTGACTCACTATTTTTTGCAAAAATCTTTACACTGCCAAGTCTATTAATTTGAAGACTAAAATGAAAATATAGTTAATAAATAAAGAAAAATTAGAGATCAAACATTTTATGTGGGTACGGAAAAAGTATCTTAATTTTTAGAATATTTTATTAGTTTTCTCATTATAATAATACTTTTATATATATATATATATATATATATATATATATATATATATATATATATATATATATATATATATATACACACCCGTGCGATGCACGGATCTAATTAGCCGTAATATTTTATAATAAAAAACTATATAAAATTTTTAATATTAAAATGCATATGAAAAAAAATCGAGTAACATTAAACATTAGTTCAATGATAAATTTGGATAAATGTTCATATAACATAAATTATGGTATATTACAAAATATTTTTTTATAGACTACATTGAAAGTTTTATTCGTATCTTCACCGTCTTCGTCAGTAATCAATATTTTTAATCATTTTCTAAAAGTAACTCTTGAAATCGCAACATACAATTGACCATGTAAAAACACCGGCGACGAAAATATATCCAAACATGTTTGGGAGATTGTCCTTGACTCTTATGAATAGTCATTGCAAATGAAACCATTAAAGAAAATTGTCTTCGTTGAAATTGTAAAGGAATTCTTACGTCAGATGGTGTCAAAGACAATCTAGGTATAAAAACCTTATCACCAATATTACTTCCTGAAATAATTTTTCCTACAAGAACATATTTTCTCATTATTGTAATAATAAGTCTTGTTCTATTGCATAATCCTGAGTTTTTATCCAAATTCCTTAATAGCATAACTGGAACTCCAACTTTAAGTCTCAACTTGTGATTTGGAAGACCAGATGCAGAAACCGTGTTCAAAAATTCGGGAGTGTGAACATCATCTACTGCATCACCATCTACATTGCGTGCATTTGGAGTATCATAACTCAAATATGTTTTTTCTTCACTGGAAATTAAATCCAACAAATAATCATTTATTGTGATGACTATAGAATTTTTAGGAGCTAGTATAGCTCTATTTTGAAAATATGTTATATCATTCATGTTTTGTAAAAGTTGTGGATATGTGCTTTCAACAATAGAAGCAAGAGGATCACCTGAATTTGGAATCAGTAAATCTGATGGAATGTCGAGTTCTAAATCAATATCGCTGATATCTTCAATTTCTCCATCGCCAATGCCTGAAACCCATTCAGAAAACAATCTTCTTTCTTCAATGTCTGTACTCGAAGCACCACTATGAAGCCTCATGTTTTTACTCAATTTTAAAACTTCACAAAAATTCCAAAGAACCGAATAATTAATAGTAGCATGAACAACTTTTGGCCTTGTACCTTTGGGTATTACCGATAGAATTTGTCTGAAATCTCTGCCAAAGATAACAACTTTTCCACCAAAGAGAATGTTTTTGTTTTTCTTATCAACAGACTTGAGAATATCTTTTAAAGTTCGATCAACAGCTTCAAAGTAGTGTTTGTGCATCATTGATGCTTCATCCCATATAATGAGTTTTGCCTTATGTATTAAGGACACCAACGAGCTTTTGGGAACTATGGAACATGTTGAAAACTCGTCAATCATTGAATATTTTTTATTTTGAAGTATGCTGTTTTCATAATGTTTAATCAATAAATTAACAATTTTTTTTCATCATCATTGAATATATTGTTTTTGTAAAACGACCATATATAATTTTTTACATATATTGAATGTATTTAATGTTGAATAAATAATAAAAAAAAACATCTTTTAATAAGGAATAAATGTTAAAACAATATTAATCATTATATATGAAGATTACGGAAAAAAAATTAAATATAAGTTTAGACTAAGATTTTTATATTATTTTTGAAGTAAATATTTTTGTAACTCCACGCGTAGGTGAATTATTAAAATTAAGAAATATTAAAAATTTATTTTATGATGATAAATTTATTTATATATGTAAGTTTTGAATTTGAATAAAAAAAAATACGTAGATGGAATGGTGAATATGGAAAAATCATACTTACATTAAAGGTATTAATGAACTTCTAAAATTAAACTACAATAAATAAATATATTAAATACCAATTTTTGATAGAGGGAAAAAATTATATCAATTGAGCATTGATTGCCTACTTATTACATGATGGGTACAAAATTATATCAGATTGATTGATGTAGCCTAGTGGTAAATGTCTCGAATAAGTCTTAAAAGATTTTTATATGAGAGTGAGAGAGAGTCTTTTTAACAACTTTTGGATCAATGGTTTAGATTAAAAATCTTATTTTAGTGACTCATGTGCATGATCTTTCCTCTAATTTTATACCTAAAGCATAGTCGACTAATCGTCTTCCTCTAGACTCATCCCATGCGGATGCAGGCCAATTCGCCAAAACGGTTTTACGTTATCATTCGACAATGTTTGAAACAAACTAAATCCAACTGGACATTGTTCACGTACAAAGTTTTAAAGAAAGCCACACTCAAAAAAATGTGAACAAACTGTCAAAAAAAATTGTGAACAAGCCACATGTGTGTCAATTGCATTGATTATTTATTTTATGGTTCCTCTATCTAGTTAATATTTGCTTGTAATTTTTGGTGAAAAGATTGACTTCACAGTGGGTGGTGCTTGATTTTGATATGAGTATTTATTTCTTTGAACATTTGAAAATTATTTTTTCAATTGCATTTTTTATGGTAATTTGTGATTATAACAATGGAGAAATTAGAACTAAAAAATTTTGACTCTGGTGATGAACCAAGGGTAGAGCCGCAGAAGGAATAGTTAATGGTTTTGCTGTAAAGAAGGGAGAGAAATAAAACATGGAACAGAAAAGATGATGGAAAACTGAGAAAAGTTAAGGCAAGTTAATCACTAAAATAAGAGTTTTAATCTGAGCCATTGATTTTGAACCAATGGTTTTTAAAAGACCCTCTCACTCTCATATAAAATCTCATTCTTACTATATATATATAGAGAGAGAGAGAGAAATAGAGAGAGGTTTGCTAATTTACATCCACTTAATAATATGTGGGTGTAAATTAATAATGCGCACCTTTTATAATATGAAAAAATATCTCCTTGCCCTCTTTGTTTATGTTAGTTTTAAATAAAGGTCAATTTTGTAAATTTCATTTTTTCAAGAAGAATATAAACTATTACAAACCTATAATTTGATGTTACAAACATTCTCAAATGTTTACCATGTGTCCACGTCCAAGAGCTCAACAAAACAAGTATTGGATGGTGTTTGCGTGATCATTTGGGTCGTTTTATTATGGCCGAAACTACTTGGATAGATGGGAGTTGCTCCATTGTCGAAGGTGAATCCTTAGCCTTAATAGAAGCTTTGAAAGTTATGGAACAAAGAGGCTATTCTCATGTTGTGTTTGAGACGGATTCTAAGAGTGTTGTGGATGCAATTCATCACTTTCGGGCCGGAAGTTCTGAATTTAGTTTTCATGTTAATAATATTCATAATTTTCTCTCTTGTAATCCAAACTTCATGGTTAAGTTTATTAAGCGACAAGCGAATATGGTTGCTCACACCCTTGCAAGGGCGGTCATTTCTTGGCATCGTCGCTGTACTTTTGAGACATTACCTATTTGTATTACTACTTTATTACATAATGAGATGATATAAGTTTATGTTTGTCAAAAAAAAAAGACTACTAGCATATTGTTCTTATGCAAAACATTCTCAAATTGTGCATTGCACTTCTATAATAAATATGAACATGTGTCTATATAGGAAAATCGGTCATTGGCCGAGAATCTATTTTATGCAAATAATAATTATGTTGATTTACGATTCAGTGTTCAATTTCAACCTTGCCAAAATAAAAAATTTGAATTAGACCGCATTTACGTGTATAAAAAAAGGGTTAATAGGTTTTTACCCCCTGCAAAGTAGACATTGCCCCCTTGTAATATTTTTTTTAGATTATCTCTCTGCAAAATTTATTTTTTTGATTTACCCCCCTTTTGCTGACGTGGCAGGCAAAAAGTCAACTGTCACGTCAGCAAAGTTCACTGCCACGCCAGCAAAATGAGGGTAAATAAAGAAAAAATTTGCAAGGGGTAATCTAAAAAAAAATATTACAGGGGTTAATGCAAAACTCGCCTACTTTACAGGAGGTAAAAGCCTATTAGCCCTAAAAAAAATCTGGAGGATGAAAAAATAAAATAAAATATAAGTGTAGTTTACATGAATCAATGACTTTAATTAAACCATTAATTTGAATATTTTTTTTTGAACTGCCAAATGTAATTATATATATATATATATATATATATATATGTGTGTGAAAAATGGTACAAAATACAATTAGTACTATACCCACGGATTGAGAGAAGTACAAGTGGTACTCTATCCAAAATTCAAAAAAATCACACCCAAAAAAGGAAGCTCTTTAGCCTAAAAATTCACCAAAGAGACAACACCAAAACCAATATTCACAGTAAGGTTATCTAGCCAAACATTCAAGAGGGAATTTAATCCACTCATAAGCCAAACAAACCGATCTTGATCTCTTTGCAATCAGCCACTGCAGAGATATACACTTGATTGCATCCACAATTTCGCTAACAATCGGATCTTTTCCTTCAAAAATCTTCGAATTTCTTGCCCTCCAAATTGTCCAACATGTTGCTTGCCAAATCATATATAACCAATGTCTCCTCTTTCGGCAATTAAAGGGGAAGCCGAATGAATCAAAAGATATATGCAGCGATCCCGACTGCACCGTTTGTAGTCCCATCCAGTGATTAATTCCGATCCAAACCTGCACCGAGAACGAACATGTAGCAAAGAGATGTACTTATGTTTCCCTTCCTTCGCAACATAGGCAGCATTGTGTCCCCAATTCCGGAGCAATTACCCCTTTGTGCAGAAGATTTGTTCTTGTGGGTAGACGTTGATATAATAGCTGCCAAGAAAAAAATTACAACCTTTTGGGGGGCCAAAGAACACCATTGATTTTTCATAGTGTTACAGACATTTTCCATCAAGTTTATATCAGGTAAGAAATTATTACAAAGATATTGGTATCCTGGTTTGACAGAATAAACATCATCATCGCCAATTAACGACACCCAAGCATCCTCACAGAGCTTCACTTCCGCCCTAGCAACCTTTGTTAGCAACTGGCCAATCAATTCTTCCTCCCACACAAAAGGGTTTCTCCTCCAAACAAACTCCCAATTCCACACATCGTTCACCCATCGACCGAATTGATTCACAGTACCATCCAGTTGATTCGACATTGAGAAAAGCCTTGGAAATACCACACTAAGTGGCGCATCATATATCCATACATCTTTCCAGAAACTTGTCTTACTATTGTTTCCTAGTTTTTTCACCATTATAGCACGACACCAATCACCCCTATCGACACGATTGACCTCTCCCAATCGGCACATATCCTTCCACCACAGAGAGGCAAATTTACTATTTTCCAAATTCCGCAAATCTGAATTTGATCCTCCCTCCCTTCCGTATTTAGATATCAAGGTTTGTGCCCATAAATCGTTTGACGACAAAAGCAATCGCCACCGCCATTTAGCTAGTAACGAAATATTAACCAATCTTAGGTTCCTAATCCCGAGTCCCCCTCTTTCTTTTGAACGGCAAATGTCACTCCACTTAACCCACACAATCTTTTTCTTTCCACTTGCGCCGCCCCATAAGAAATTCCTTTGAATTGAGACTAAAACCTTCCAAACTTTCGCCGGCATCTTCATGAAAGACAAATAGAAAATTGGCAAAGAAGCTAAAACAGAATTTATCAAGGTTACCCGTCCACCGAAGCTGATGTATCTGTTTTGCCACGAGAATAGACTATTTTTAAGAGAATCAACCATCGGCTTCCACGTCTCTTCATTTCTTGGGTTTGCGCCAACCGGCAATCCGAGGTAAATAAATGGCATATTTCCTAGCTTGCAATTAAGTAATTTTGCAGCAACTGATAGTAACCCGCTTTCCAAGTTAATTCCATACAGTTTACTCTTTGAGAAGTTAACTTTTAAGCCGAACATCAATTCAAACCATCGGAGAATAGCTTTCATTTACCATATATTCTCAACACTATCGTCTCCAATTAACAACGTGTCATCCGCATATTGTAAGTGTGAGATTTGGATTTCTCCTTCTTTGACCACAAATGGCTTGAAAAACTCCAATTCAACCGCCCTTGACATTAATGCACCAAGTCCTTCTGCTACCAACAAGAATAAGAATGGCGCTAACGGGTAGCCTTGCTTCAAACCTTTACTAATACTCACTTCTTGTGTTGGGCTTCCATTGATCAATTTGGATTGTATATGTATTTTCAAGTTGTCTTTTTTGATTTTCCAAGTTGTTTGATCCAAATGCCACCTAAAAGTTATAACCCTAAAATTGGTATTTCTTTACTTCTATTACACAGCCAGCCGCTCCTAAGACTTCATTTTTCCTTCTCTATTACAATTGCTTTCTTTTCTTTCAACCATCCTATATCTTATTCTTTCTTTCTTTATTTCATCATTGTTTTTTCTTCTTTTAGACTGATGACAGTAATTTCTATGATGTATTTAGTATTATTTATTATTAGTTTAGTATTAGTTTTAGACCATTTACATGGCAAAACCTAAAGAAGTAAAGCTACTTGTCCAAGAAGTCAAGGATTGAAGAAAATGCATAAAAAGAGGCTAAAAGGAAGAAAATGCGCAGCTTTCAGTCTGCGGACCATAACTTGAGCTGCGAGTATCGGATTGAGGCACGGTCAGTTGCGTTGAAAAGCTAAGACGAAGAGCTACAACTTTCGTGTTGGAGCAAAAACCTAATTTTCCCATCGTAGCACGATGGGAGGAAAACTTCGCGCACAAGAAAAGAACAGAATCTGCAGTTATATTTTTGAAGAAAATCCACACATCGTAGTATGATGGGTCCATCGTAGTACGATGTGCCTTGCAGCCCAAGTCCGAAAAACTATAAATAGAGCTCTTTTCCTTCACAATTATTCATTTAGAAATTTAGAGAACTATTTCTCTATAAGTAGCAAAGGAGGAGGAGTTCTAGGGAAGGAACTTTCCCCCTTCAACGGGAAAGGTAACTTCCTCCGCAAGGTAGCAAGGTTATTGGTATGCATTTACTTAATTCTTGTAATTTAATTATGTCTATTAGTAGCTAAACTCCTTTAGGTTATGTGGAGAAGATGAACTCCCTTAGGAATGCTGGAATCATGTAAATTGGTACTAAGTTTATATAATTTTCTATTCAGATTTATTTATTCTATTGTCTATGTTTTAATTACATAACCCGATTGATCGCTACAATTAGGGGAACGCTCTTAGGGTTAGTGATACCTAGTATTGTGCCTCAAAGCTGGCAGCTAACCCCGATCAATAGATAATAGCTTAGCCATTCCCGTGGTTAAGGGCTAAAAGAACTACTGAAACCAATCTTAATTGACTACATATTTAGAGTCTAATTGCTAGCGTGGGGACGTGACAACGTGTCTAACATGGGTTCCCTGTTCTATTAATTAATGCTTTTTATACTCGTAATTAGGGTAATTCTCGTACGCGGTTATTACTACTTATATTAGTTCGTCAATAATAAAAAGGAATAGTCAACAATATAGCACCACTTACCCAGCAGGAATAAGGGAGGGATTCTAACTACTTAACCTATCCTCTTAAATTGTCTCTTTTCTAGTCTATATTCTCTGTTTCTTGAATCTAAAACTTTCCCAACTTATAAAGCGGAGGCAACTCATAGTTTTTAAAGTAAATTAGTTGCTTTGGCACAATCCCTGTGGATACGAACTCATTCTACTCAGTAGAGTGTAAATTATTACTCGACGACAGACTGGTGCACTTGCCAGACCGTAGTTAGTGACAAACATAAAAGAAATCACATGTGCTTTCTATTGGTTATGTTACCCAATATTAGAGCTTTCCAATGATCGATCTTGTAGAATTCGGGTGATGAAATTATTACCTTCTTCTTGGAACGTCCAAATGGGTTAACCATTTTGCGTAAGCATTTGTTTCTTTCTATTGCTACTAGTTTGCCTCTCTAATGTTACTTGTTGTTCTTTGAATATCATCCCTTCTACTACATTTGATGTTTATTTCTTCTTGGTAGATGTTGAAAAGAAAAATATGAAAAAAGCAACATGAAAAACAATTTAGTTTTTAATTAATTTTTTAAACCGGGATCAGTTCACTGATTTTTTCGGCTTACACCGGTTCTAACCAAGTTTTCCAGCTTTTTCACCAATTTTTCATGCTAGCGGTTCAACATGGCTACCCAGACCGGTGCTTGGTCCGGTTCCAATCAAATCGGTCGGACCAGTTTTTAAAACATTGAGTCATACAATTCATAGATGTGTATTTATCATTCATATTTTCATATTTCCAAATTAATGTGTATTTACCTTCAGATTGCACATAATCATTCACATTATAAACATGTGACCTATTTCACTTACTGCACATTAGTCACATAATTTTGCTCCCCTTCAAATATTTGTGTGTTTCTGCAAGTAGTTTCTGGGAGTATATATTTGTACCATAGGTCCCTTTGTCCCTAATACTCATTCAAACGACAACATAAATTGCAACACAATGAAACTTGAGTATAAGTCATACCATATTGAATTCGACATAAATTATGTAATTTTCTACTTTGTAAATAGTTTGTGGATTTTAGTGTTATGGTTTCAAAATAATGAGCGTAAATGATAATAACCCTTTTGTCTGATGTTTGTGCATATAGGGTATCTTGACTATGTGCTAATGATTTTGTTGTATAGATTCATCGAAAATCAATCATGAAAAATAAATTGAATGTTGGTCGAAAAAAATAGAGGTATAATTAAATTTACCAAAGGTTAGTACATTTTGCATGATTTTATTAGATTCATTTTGGAGCATGGGCCCATGTGAATGAAAAGTCTTTTGATTGAGAGGGGAAATTGCTTATCATAATTATATTTTGTTTGGTTTTGTCTATTTTCTAATGTTTGAATGTATTTCTAGCATGTGATTTTGTAACTTTTAACTTTGATGGATTCTATCTTTATGCTATATATGGGTTCAATAATCGTTTTAGTTTTCTTTTAAAAACAAGACAAGATGAATGATGACAGGAATTTCTATGGTATTTTTAGTATTATTATTAGTAGTAAAATAACCAAGACAAGCTCAAATACGAAGGAAAACCTACAAAAGCAGGAAAAACTAAAAAGCATCAAGACAGAGTCCAAGATGCAAAAAGACAAGAAAAAGCCCAAAAAGTGAACAAAATCAGCATTCCATCGCAGCACGATGGCTCCCATCGTGCCACGATGGGAGCTGCTTGTTCGCCAAGAAATCAGAAGAAATAAATCTGAAGAAAATCTTTGCATCGCAGCAGGATGGAGTATATCGCAGCACGATGACATAACTTGGCGCCCAAGCTGATGAAATGCACAGGATCAGTTATAAAATTGAACTGAATCTTCACATCGCAGCACGATGGCTTCATCGTGGTGCGATGCCTTGCTGAGGCTCATTACGAAAACTATAAATAGAGCCTCCCATTCATTGTTTTATTCATTCAGAAACAGTAGAACATTCTCTACTATAAGGAGAGGTTCAGAGGAGCTCTATTGGGCATAGTTTTCTCCCCTTACGGGAAAACTAACTCAGCAAGGTATGTTTTCTTTAGGCTTTTATGTTTAGGTTATAATTTCTTTATTGTAATTTAAATATGTAGTCTTTTGTAATAGATGCCATAGGTTGTGGTGGAGAAGATGAACTCCCCAATGAATATTTGGAGTCTGTGACTGAGTCAAAGTTATAATAAATGATATTTAAGTATTATGTTTGTTATTTACTTTCATGCACTTAATAACGTTTCTCGTAATCTGGCCGGATAAGCGGGAGCGCCCATAGAATTGATATTAGGTTTCTAACTTAATATGGTCCGGAACTAGTAGTAAATAACGCTAGGTGTATAGAGACGGTAACGTCCTGAACTAGTCGTGAATGAGCGGTTAGAGGAGGAATCATGAACTATGTGTGAACTGAGCACTTAGATGATGAATAGCCCGATACTAGGATCTAGAGGTTAATTGGTGATGATAATAATGCATGTTTATAAACAAGTCACTTAGTAATTAGGTTATGTGACACATCGAGGTTAGGCTCTCGTAGATACCTTAGTTATGAAAGTAGGGGAACTTTAATAGACATAGTGTAACAGTAAGGTGTTACTACAACAAGGAAAAGTCACCACCGAACATTAATCTAAATAACTATGTTATACACCGGTCATGCAAAATATGAAGAAGGGAGAGAGTCCAACCACCACACCTATCCTCTATGTTTCTGAATCTATTATTATTATTTATTTATTTATGCAAGCATTACGCTATTTTTATAAAACCTTTTTCCAAAAACCAAAGCGAATGCAAACTATCCAAAGTTAAATAACGCTAGTGAAGCTTTGGCATGATCCCTGTGGATACGAGCTAATTCTAGACACCTAGAGTGTGAATTATTACTGGACGACAGACAGGTGTACTTGCCAGACCGTAGTCAAGTTTTTGGCGCCGTTGCCGGGGATTGTGTTTACAAAGCATTGCTAGGTTTATTTAAGTTTGTCAAAAAAAATTTCAAAAATACAAAAAAAATCAAAAATCAAAAAAATCTTGTTGATGATTGTGGATTTTGATATGTGAAAGTTCTGGCTAAGGATAAGTCTTGGTATTTAAGCGATCCGTTGTGATCCACCTCACTTACTTGGGAATTTTCATGGTGACAAAGACACATGAGACAAACCAAAAATAGTTTTACCATTTAATTTTCCAGTGCTACTGAAGGTTTTCATTTGTTGTGCTTGATAACAGGTATCCTGGAGTTTGAGTACGACCCTGGACCAGAAAGAACGCTTTGGAAAAGAAGGCAAGCACAAAGACTTGCAAAATCCAGTAGTCTCAAAACAGAAGAAGAGCCTACCACCAAAGCCATGGGGGACGAGCAAAGAATTACAATGGGAGATTACTGCAAGAGGACTGACACAGATCAGATCTCACTGGGATTCCAGTCGGCGAATCCAGCTAACTTTGACATTAAGGGCAATGTTCTTACAGGTTTGCGGGAGAACCAGTTCGATGGACGTGCCAACAATGATCCTTGGGATCATCTTGCAAAGTTTTCAGAGACATGTCAGATCCAGAAGGTGCCGGAAAATGTTACTGATGACCAGAAGAAGCTGCGTTTGTTTGCTTTTTCTCTTACAAGTCCAGCTAAAGATTGGCTTCAATTCTTGCCAAGGGGAACGATTGCAACATGGAAGGAGCTTGAAGATAAGTTCCTGGAAAGATTCTTCACACACACACTATTCCAGAAAAGGAAGTCTGAGATTCTAAGTTTCAAACAGCATGAATCTGAAATGCTGTGCGAGGCTTATGAACGTTTCAAGCTGCTTATGAGAAGGTGTCCTAATCACAGCATTAATGCTATGGAGCAGATGCAACTATTCACTGCTGGTATGAAAATGCAACATCGAATGATACTAGATGCTCAGCTGGTGGGTCCATCAAAGTAAAGACCTATGCAGAGACTAAGGATCTGGTTGAGCAGATGTGCCAGAATGAGTACAACATGAGCCATGATAGAGCTGAAAAGACTCCTGGAATTCTTAAAGTGGACCAGGAGATTGCCTACAATGTAGAGATCGAGTTACTAAGGAGGCAACTTGCTGATAAGGAGAAAGCTGTGAAGGAAGCCAGTGTTAAACAGGTAGAGGGAGTTTGCGACTTCTGCCTAGAAGATCACCCTAATGGGCAATGTTTGCCAGGAGGAAGCGAGGAGCAGGTAAAATACATGGGGAACAACTACAACCCAGGTTGGAGCAAGCACCCAAATTTACGTTGGGACCAGACAGGGAACCAGGCTCAAGCTGCACCTCAACCAAGAAAGCCATCTCCATTGGAAGAGTTACTCAATAAGTTTGCTAGCATGAGCAAAACTAACTTTGAAAACATCCAGACGACAGTAGCCAACCAGGGGGCGACGATAAAAAGTCTTGAAACCCGGATTGGTCAACTCTCAAAGCTGGTAAGTACTCATGTTTCTAAAGATATTGCAGGTAACACGGTGGACAATCCAAAGGATGAATGCAAAGTGCTAAAGGATATATAATCAGAGCACGAACGGAGAGAAGAACAGATTAAAGACTACGAAGAGTGGTACAAGCTGTTCGATATGACATTGGACGAAGCCTATGATGAGTTCATGAGAGAACTGAAAGAGTATAGAGAAAGCCGAGCACGTTTGCCAATCAAGAAGACAGATCCTGGAAGCGTCACCATACTCTGTCAGATTGAGGAAGCAGAAGTCCGAGCATTATGTGATGTGGGTTCAAGTGTTAACGTAATGCCATTATCTATGGCAGACAAGTTAAAACTCACAACAATAACTGCAGGTACAGAACGTGAACTCATTTTAGCTAACCAAACAACAATTCACTCAGCAGGTACAATCGAGGATGTCTTGGTGAAAGTCGAAGACCTGATATTTCCAGCAGACTTCATGATCCTAGATATCCAAGAAGATGAAGAGCATCCGATCATTCTTGGAAGACCATTCCTAGCAACTAGCAGGGCACTCATTAATGTGGAGCTCGCTGAGTTGACTATAAGGAGTGGGGATGAGGAAAGAATAATCAAAGCTTCCAAAACCGAGAGGGTAGACTGCTACATGCTCGAGTGGAAACAGGAAAAAGCTACACCACCGACTCCAACTCAAGAAGTACAGGTAAAAGTAGAGATAGAGGAGCTGGAGAATGAAATGGCGCAGCTAGAAATAGAGACAGCTCAGGAAGAGGAGGTACCCGAGGAACTCACTGATAAACTGAAGAGGCTAACTATTGAAGTAGACATCCGAGCAAGATGGGTCAAAGCATGGGGTAGAAACCGAAAAGTGGCCAGAAAATCTAAGTTTGAGGTTAATACGCCACCTCTGAAGAAGCCTGCTGCTGAGAGAAAAGAGGAAAGAAAGAAGAACAATTGGGTCAATACTCCAAAAGAACAAAAGAAGGAACATCCACCAAGAAGCAAGGGGAAGTCCATCATGAAAACAGTACCTTCAGAAGATGATGAACGACTCTGCTTCGCCACCTTCAAAGAAAAACAGAACCCATAGAAGTATGAAAGAAGCAACAAGAAAGAGGGAGGAGCTAAGGCGAAAGCTCCTACAGAAGAGAGAGACATGCGAACCTATCCTCTGTAATGGAGGAAATGCCTCAAGCTAATGAGAGGCTAAACAAGCGCTGCTTGTGAGGCAACCCAAGGATGAGTAATTTTTAATTTCAGTATTTTCAATTCAGTAATTTCAATTCAGTTTTTTCAATTCAATAAAGTATGTCTAGAATTCTGCATGTCATCTTCATCTGTAAACAGCCCTTATTCAAACTTACAAAAAATTAAATAACTGTTTGCTGTTTATTATCTAGTGCATGATAAACTGTTATAGGTAAGATTGCGGCAAAGTAAGTTATAAATTCTGATGAGCCGAATTTCACGCCTTCATACAGAAACCAAAGGTGATTGCTCCGAAGTGCGAAGTTCGAGAGACAAAGAGACGAGTGATGAAGCTGGTGTCTGTGAGACAAGTGTTCATGATTCCTCCTCTAACCGCTCATTCACGACTAGTTCAGGACGTTACCGTCTCTATACACCTAGCGTTATTTACTACTAGTTCCGGACCATATTGAAGAAAATATTTAAGAATCATGCTCTTTTATCCTTAAGGCTCTTTAAATCCAAAGAAAAACAATGATTTCTTGTAGCCTAGCCCCATTACAAGCTTAAGAAAGACCTTAGTGATTCATGATTGATAACATGTTTTGTGATTATGTTGAGATGTATGTTTGAATTGATTTGTTGTGAACACATTGTTTGGATTGAGAGAAACACTACACCCTTGAGTTGAAACACTTGTGAGAATTGTGATTCTAGTTAATTATCTTGTTGATTTGGAAAGCTTGAAATCTTACTTGAGTCAATGGCATCAAAATCACACATAGTTCATGATTCCTCCTCTAACCGCTTATTCACGACTAGTTCAGGACGTTACCGTCTCTATACACCTAGCGTTATTTACTACTAGTTCCGGACCATATTAAGTTAGAAACCTAATATCAATGGCAAGTTCAAGCTTTCCAAATCAACAAGATAATTAACTAGAATCACAATTCTCACAAGTGTTTCAACTCAAGGGTGTAGTGTTTCTCTCAATCCAAACAATGTGTTCACAACAAATCAATTCAAACATACATCTCAACATAATCACAAAACATGAATCACTAAGGTCTTTCTTAAGCTTGTAATGGGGCTAGGCTACAAGAAATCATTGTTTTTCTTTGGATTTAAAGAGCCTTAAGGATAAAAGAGCATGATTCTTAAATATTTTCTTCACATAAGCTATTCACCTTCTGTGATTCTTTTTGTATGCCACATTCTTTTCTTTCTTTTTCTTTGTAATTTCATTGATTGATTTTGATTGTGTCATATTTTTCAACATTGTTTTTCTTTTTCACAATCACCATTTTCAACTACTTCTTTCTTTTTCTCAAAGAAATAACCTCTTTCTCCCCAACTTGTTTTCAACCATATTTTAATTCAATGCTCAATCATCCTAAGACAAGGGTTAAGTCATTGTTTTTCTTTATTGTGGTTAAAGGGTTCAAAACAAACAAATTTTCAAATTTTGGCTCAAGGGGGGGTAACAAAGGATCACACCATCTCACAGGGTAGGTTATTTCAGGCTTAAGTAGTTGCACTCAAATAAAAACATGGCCTTGATCATTTCCATGACTTCAAACACATCAAGTAATAGCAAGATTCAGTTAAAATCAACAGAGTTAAACACAATTGCCGGCTCTCAAATATATTTGTAAACAATGGAAAGTTCACACAATCTCACCCGGCTAGGTCTATGTGATTCATAATTAATTAATCATGTTAAGAAGGAATGAATAAAATCAAATTGAATAAAGCTACTTAGTTCAATTTCATCCTAATATCCAAAGATAATCACAAAAATTTATTCTAATCATGCATTTGAATTTGATTCATCACAAACCTAGTCATTTCAATTCATATGCACATGGTATTCAAAAATGAAAAATTTGACCCATATTTTCAACCAATCTCTCAACATTTGAATCATTTTTAACCAACCCTCAACATGGTGTCATCCAACTTTAAAAAGCAAAACTCAGACAAAGTAAACATCACGTGATATTCAACACAAAGCATAAATTTGACCGAAAGCTATTTAAAATAAACTTCACAGAATTTTGGAGAGCTTTTCGGCCTATCTTTCTCTTGTCATGGCTCACTTCCTTCTCTTACTACCAAGAACAACTTGTTTCACCTCCTCCGAGTAAAATGGCCTTTCCACAGGCCATGCCATTTGTGTAGCTTCTTGAATTTTTTTCTCGTGAGTACCATATCTTCCACATCACATAAGCTCAGAAAGATTTGCAATTATGTGCTTACTGAATGTAAGGTCATGAACTTCAATAAGCAATGAATATAGACCAATGGTAAGACAGCAAGAGATGCCCACTAAGTTAAGCTTTAAAAATTTCATGTCTTCATAAATTGCAAACAATATGCTTCCTCCTGGATGCGTACCAAACAATGAAGCACCAATTCCAAATTAAATGAGTTTTTCCATGTATGATTAAAGTCAAGAATTTTGAAAAGATATCCTTATGGAAACTCATAACAAACAGACTTGAACATCAAAATAACTTACCAATCTAAGCTTTCAAGGTAGTGCCATGTTAAAGACAAAAGAAACAACAAAGCTTCAATAAACCAAGGTACATGACAGTTGAGCAGTTTCAGTTCAATGCTTAAAACATCATCATTTATAAGAATTCAAGCTAGCAACATGATAAAGAATGCAAACAAGTCACAAATTTTCAACTTCATCATTCAACAGCATCAAGCGCTTCATGCTCATCTCCACTAATGTCCCACAACTTTGTTTCTCCTTTCTTGTATCCTTCTTCTTTCCTTGACAATAATCGAAGATTAGTATGCAAATTGGGCGAATTCATTATAAACTTTATTCCTCTCATCAGACAATGGAAAGTATCTTCTTAGACACTTGTTCCTCTCATTAGAAATTTATGGATCTTGATGAGGAGGAACCCTATGTGGAGCTTCCCTAAGCTGCATATCACTATAATACCTATAATTATTAAAAAAAATCCATAAATATTCAAAGTAAGTATATTTTTCATTCAAAGACAATTAGTAATGAGAATTACCTTGGATTCAATGAATATGCCAAACAATGAAGTTGAGTGCAACTCTTACCCCATCTAGAATTGAGTATGCTATCAACAACATCATAGAAAGGGCAGACATTGGGTGTTTCAGATAATTCTATTCCCTCATGCCTATAAATAACAGCCCTTACTTTTTCAATCATTGAATCCCACATTTCATATACTAAATGAAGGGTAGAAGCGTCTGTGTCACATATTCAAAGCATGTCATATATGGGATTTGAAAGAAAGGATGTAATCTATTTTGTCCCACCATACATCATTTAAAAGAAGCTCCTTCACATGTGCAACTCTTCCTTGATTATCTTCCCTATAACTACTCCATTTATCACTAATAACCATCGTTTGCAAAGCGATTTTGAGCAACTTGATTCTTTTTAGCATCACTAGCATAGCCGCAAAACGCGTTTCACCAATAGAAAGCAATTTCAAAGTAGAAAATTCATTGAAAATTGCCAATGCCATAGAGTGAGTCGTAATGTAAGTCTTGATAAAAGATACCTCCTTAACCACTTCACTGATCCAATTGCATTAATCATAAACTTCTTCATTTCCATCAATGTCCCTAGCTGCACATATATTTTTCAAAGCTAAATTCAATGTATGAACCACACAAGGTTTCCAAAATATTTGCTTGAATTCAGCTTCAATTAACATTCCCACACCCTTACAAACGGGAGCATTATCCGTTATGATTTACACAACATTATGTGGCCCTACCTCCTTGATAACATCTTTCAATATGTTGGCCATGTAATACTTGTCTTTATATTCACCGGAGCCATCAATGGCATTATCCATGTAATACTGGCAAGATGGAAAGTTAAGCCACTTGAATAAAACACCCTTGCTATACTTTCTCTAAGATGATTTCTATCCTCAACATTAAATGCATTTTCTATACTACTCTTTTTTTATCTTTTGTGGCACCGATGGGATTTGAGCGCTAGACAATGGAACATATTTAGGCTTTAATCTATTCTCAACCTCTTTACATATTCTAATCAAATCTTCCAATAATATATCACTAACCTTAGAACAAACCCCAACTCTTTTACCGCAAATTTTCAACAAGTGCAATTTAACTCTTGAGTATGAGCTTTTTACCTCTTTTTGACAAAATTATACTTCCAAAGCTTGTTTCCACCGACAACATCATTATTCTCTATCACAGTGACAAATCTCCATAATGGGTTATGATCGTCTTGGGGTTCTTTTGAAGCAAACGGACTCGTAACACTTTCTTCTACCGAAGGCATAACTATTAACAAAACAAACATTGATAAAACATTAACAAAGTTTACTATACTGCCATACTGCCAAAAAAGGTCCAGACTCTGCCAGAGGGAGTAATTCATCATTAATTATATCTAATTTACCCCTCTTGGTGGCGTGTTCACATTGATATCCTATATTTGCAAATTGTAGTAAAGAAAAGTCCATATTCTGCCAATTGTAGACTCGGCATCATCTTTGATTATATTTTGTTTCTCGTAAACTATAGTGAACAAATATGAAATTTATTTTGTGACCAAAAAAGTGAAGAGGCATTTTAATTTCTCTATTACTAACTCTATTATTCTTATGATGACGACTTACTATTTCTCATAAACTACTTCTTCAAAAAAATTCTCATAAACTATTAAAAAAAATCAATCTATGGTTTATGTAGGCAACCATCTTAGAGACAAACTATCTTAGAGAAGAATAGAAGAAAGAGATTAAGGAAATGTAAGAAATGAAGAAACAAGACATTAGAGAAGAATAGAAGAAACTAAGAAATAGAGCATTAAAGCAAGAAGAACAAAATTTTACTTACTTGATGGAGGTTAACAGTGTTGTTGATGCAGGCACGGATGTAAAGCCAAGTAAATGGGTGCAGCTGCCCCCACTCATCTCTTACAAATAGCTTGTTTTAATAATAATATGATACTTTAACTAACTCATCCTTCACATAAAAAACTTTTTTGCCCCCACATTAGATATCAATTTAGACCAAGGTAAGAGTTTTCTTCTATAATTTTTGTGAACAATCAAATACAATATTGTATTTGATTATATTTTAAATGACTATCTAACTCACACACATATATTTTATAGTGATTAAAATAAAATAAAATAAAAAAGGTGAGGTTACACATTGATAATTTGAGACTATTTGTCTAACAATCAATGAGAACAAATCAAATAAGTAGATTTGCATGTGATATCCATAATTAACTTATAAGCAAATAATATAGTTTGTTCTTATTGGTTGATGGATAAACCCCCCAAATTATCAAGAGATAAATTAGGAAAAAACCAATAAAAAATCCAGCATTCTTTAAAACTATTAAAATTTGTAGAAGACAATTATAATTTGTATATGATAAGATGTCTTCAATTTTTTTGTGATTAACCCTCTAGTTGTTAGAGGAAGAGGTCTTGGTCAAGTAGAATTTGGAAGGAAGATAAATAAAGTCTATCAAAATATTTTTCTTAAAAATTGAAGACAGCTTCTCTTGAAAAATTTGTGTTTAAAGAAAGCTAATTAATCATTTTAGCTTGACCAAAAATGTCTTAATTTTTTTAGATATACAATTATATAGCTGTTGTAGTATCTCATATTATTGATTAATAATAATGACATTTTTTTTCTTTTTAGAATATTGATATTATTTTATTACTTATTAATTTATTTAATAAATATTTATCATATATTTTGACCCCACTAGCCAAAATCTCTGGATCCGTCCCTGGTTGATGTTGAGATGGAGGAGGTAAGGAATCATTGATGGAGCTTAGTGACAAACCCTAGCTTTTCCATTCTTTTCCATCGCCAAAACAGATACGCTTTTTCCTTCTCTGTTCCTTCTAATATATATATATTTTTTATTTTGTTATCCACTCTTTCTTTAATCGTGAAAAAAAAATTATAAAAAACTCTTGCATATGTATCGCGTACGTATCGGGACTTATCAGCCGTATCGGACCAAAATCAAGCCGTATCGGACACATATCAGGTATTATCATTTTATTTAAAAATAATGATTTAACCGATACTTTCTGATACACGCATTGGGATGTATCGGAAGCGTATCGGTATTGGATGCGTGTTGGACACTATTCGCCACCATTTTTTGAGAATCGGGGCTTCACAGTTATTTACAATACACATGTGATGTAACACACTACTACTCATTAATTGTGTAGTTACATTTAAGACATATGGTTGTAAATGATGATGACGAAGAAGATATAAATGTAACTTTAATGTGGTGTATAGAGAAATATTTTAAAATGTATAAAGACATTTGATATCTATATTATATTTAGATAAATTTTATTGTCGCTATTATTTCGATAATATTTACTGTTTCAATTTTTAATTTACTATCAATATAAATAAACTGAAGTAGCAAATTTTTTCACAAGAAATTTGGATTTGAATTGTAAACCTATTAAAATTTTCCTTATTGAAATTTCACTTCAAAACACAAACGTTAGAATGATCTCGGATTGATCTGGTTAGTAAAATAGTTTAATAGAACATGTGTTTGTGTGTATAGTGTATGCACTAAATAAAAGATAGGGCAAGAAAGAAATCAACATACACTCAATTATACTTGTTCACCACAAACACTAAATAAAGATGTCTTTTTTTGTAATAGCACGTGTCCCACCATCTTAGGCGCGGTCTCGGCACTGCCACCTCATGATCTTCTCCACTTCCCTCATTAGTGGAGTTTTTGCCTTTTGTGTGATTTGAACCATGTATCTTCGGAATAAGTACATGTTCAATTCATTCCCACTACCAATTGAGCTATTAGCCCAATTGATAGTGGAAAAGGATTGAACGTGTTCTTATCACCAAGGATACATGGTTCAAATCACACAAAAGGTAAAAACTCCACTAATAAGGGGATAGAGAAGATCGTGAAGTGACAATGTCGAGACCGCCTAAGATGGTGGGGCCTGAGTTGTTACAGGCTCCAAAATTTTAATGTATTCCATATCATTTTTGCAACTCAGGGAGATAATAAATTTATTCTTTGATATGATCTTTGTCCACTGTGGGAGTCCGAACTGCAAGTGGGAGTAGAACCTGCGTCCCCTTGCAGCCTTGTAGCACATACATGTCATTGGCGGCTAGGCTACTCATGTACATTGTTATCTGTTTGCGCAAATAAGTATATATATATATATAGCACAACTTTGTAATTTTATTAAATTACCTACGGTATGAGTAATTTCCATTTTTTTTGGTGGGTCAAGGCCACTTCTCACCTTCCCCTAACTCTCTTTTTCTAATGTACTCAAACTCCATTATTGATTGGCTGAGAAGAAGGTACTCTATCTTTGGCCTAATTAGGTATGGATCCAGGAATTTTAATAATTAAGTGAGATCAAAATTATAACTTAAAAACTCTTTATGGGTGGCATTTAGCATGAGGAAGTATATTACTTCCCGAGAAAGTCTTACATAAGTACAAATATTTAGGCACAAAATTTAGGCACACTCACATAAATCAATAAAGTTAAAAGAAAAATAAAATTGTCACATCAATTTATATCACTTCAACTCCTTTTTCTTTAATTTTTTTCACTTCTTATGAGTGTGTCTAACACCTTTTATTTATATTTGTGCCTATATAAGTATTTTCCATACTTCCCCACCATGAACAGTTTATTTATTTAACCAATAGATTAGATAAAAAACATAATTTTATCATGTACTGCCAACATTATATTTTTCCTCCTTTCACTTCCATTCTCTCTCCTCTTCGCTCCATTCAGCCACCACCACTAGCAACATGAAGCTCACCTTCAGTGGTGGAGCCATAAAATACTTTTTGGGTGTGCTATTAAAAAAATATAATACAAAGATTATATTGTATATAAAAATTTAATATAATAAATTTAAAATTGATACCCAAAAACTTAATTAAATAGCTTAAAATAGTATTTCTTGAAAGATATTTTTGAGTACCTTAAATTAATTAAATACCTTCAATTTAATTAAATACCTTAAAAAATTGTAATAGGTAAATGAGTATTTTTGAAAGATATTTCCTTTTCTATCATTTAAAATAGTATAATAAATAAATATTAGTTATCAAACTATCAAGAAAATAAAATTTGAATTTTAAAAAATTTGTATTACTCATTATAGTGAATATTGAAGTTCTTAATTAAAAAATATAAGAAATTAGCATAATATTTATAAACAATGAAATTGTGTTTTTTTTATAAAATTATTTTATCTTAAATAAAATAATTGACAAATAATTTTGTGATTCATAATTTATTTTTTTAGATTAAGTGTATTAATTAATTTAATTATTCTACTCCATGTTCAACCACCTTTATGCTTTTTAAAAATGCAAAAAAAAAATTCATGTAGCAAGAGGTAGTAGAACCTGCGTCCCGTTGCAGCCTAAGCCTTGCAGCACATGCATGCCATTGGGAGCTAGGCTACTCGTGTACATTGTTATTTGTTTGTGCAAATAAGTATATATATAACATAATGTTGTAATTTTATTAAAATACCTAGGTTATATTAGTAATTTCCATTTTTTTAATGGGGCATGACCCTGCCATGCCACCCCTGGCTCCGCCACTGCTCACCTTCCCCCAACTCTCGTTATCTGATGTACTCAAACTCCATTATTGATTGGTTGAGAAGAAGATTCTCTATCTTTGGCCTAATTAGGGACGGATACAGGAATTTTAATAATTATGTGGGATCAAAATTATAACTTAAAAAAATATAGGTTTATTTCAACATTTGGTCCCTTTTGTTTATTTTAGGTTTTAACTTCGTCTCTTATGTTTTAAAAGTTTCAATTTAGTCATTTATGTTTCCACCGTTTGCATAAGTTGGTCCTTTCCGTCAGTTTTGATATTTCCACCGTTTCATTTGGACACGTGTCCATGTGTCTGTCCGTGTATGCAAACTGTCTGCTTATGTGACAAAACTGACGGAAATGACCAAATTGAAATCTTAAATAAACGTAAGGGACCAAATTGAAACTTTTAAAACATAAGACCAAGTTGAAACCTAAAATAAACATAAGAGACCAAATGTTTAATTAAGCTAAAAATATATAAGTTGATATTTATATCAATATAATAATTACAATATTGTTTATACAAAGTTACTTATTTATGTTTTGATAGGTCTGCAAGTACACAGAAATATCCGTTATAGTATAAAAGATTGTCGATCCCATAGAGACCAGTGTCAAATACCGTTATCAGTTGTCGCGTTGTTTATTTAAGGCAATGAGAATAAAGTTTGTTTGCAAAAATAGAAAATGACTTGTTTTTAATTAATATTTACGGAATATAATTTGCGTCGACCAATGGTACTCGATAAGTTTTATTTTATAATTATAATAGGACAATATTTTCTCGCACAAAATTATTAAGGACCAAAATTATAATAGTCAATATAACGGTTTTTGAAAAAAATGGACGGAAATAACCATATTGACTGATGGAGATATCAATAAGGACCAAAGTGGAACATTATTCTTTAAGGGACCAAAGTGAAACCAAAAAAATCTTTAAGGGACTTACAGACTAATTAAGCCAATTATTAAATTAAAGAAGTTGTCCGCTTTCTCGTGCCCGACTACGAATTTTGACTTTATAATCTATTCGACCGCTTCGCGTGTACGCCTTATAACTTCAAAATCCCGTTTCAAAAATAATCAATTTTTACTTAAAAAGTTATTTTTAGTAGAAATTTAATTCCGTTTGCTTTCGCATAACCGGCACCGTATTTTATACTACAGATATGCGGTGTCATTGGTCGTGTATCCGGATGCAAGTGTAAAATACCATTAAGTGATGTTGCTGTATTTTAAAATTAAATTCTGATTTTTTCTACAATTAGTTATAGATTTCATTCTTTCAAACTGAAATCAGTGTCGCGTTATTTCAGCTTTCGCCGTAAAAATTCATGGTAAAATCAGAAAATTCAGACTTAAAAATAATTCCTGTTACATTTATAATCTATACAACTTAACGGAATACAGTCCGTATGACAGTAATTATATTCCGGACCCTATAAAAATCTACTCGGACATAGTAATAACAATAACAATAGTAGTAATAAATAAATATCAATTCATGGTATTCATCTTTTTAGGAAATGGAAACAGAAAACGTGAAAACCAAAAGAGAAAATAAGTGAATAAAGCAAGTACAGGAAACAATTTGAATCAAAATGAATAAATCGACCAAAGTAGTAAATTGAACATGCACGCACAGTAGCAGAATCGAATTGATAAAGAAGTTGAATTCAACTAAATAACTAGCAAAACCTGTAGCATAAATTGAATTGAAACAGGGAATAAAATTCTGAATATTTTCAATTAATAAACCATGAGTTTGCAATCTACAGTTCTTGAATTGTAATGAAAATAAAGCACCAAGACTTAGAAACTAAAGTTGCATCTATTACTCAATGAGAGCAATAATCACTTTTCAATAAGTAATTCTATGCGCTAATAAGCTTGGATCCTTTTTTCAACTGCCTAAATCCTATATATAATAAAAAAATCTAGATCAAAACACGTGTAAGGTAAAATAATAATGCATTTTGTGTGTTATCAAATGCTTAATTAATACTCTTAAAATACTAATTAGTGTTCTTATAAGTGGTGTCAAATTGCATAAATATATAAATTTTAACTAAATACTCTCTCCGGCCTCTTTTATAAACAAATTTATCTATTTGCACATTTATTAAGGAGTTACTTTTTTGTCTTGATTTTATGTGAAAATTCTACTACAATTCCTAAAATGATCTTATAATATACTCCCTCCGTTCCTTTTTATAAGAAATAAAAGTGAAATTTTTTTTGTTCCTTTTTATAAGATACTTTGACTAATTTTCAAATATTTTAAATGTTGCATTTCACTTATGCCCTTATTTATTAGGAAAGAGAATATTAAAAATAAGTAAATTAATTGAATTTAGAGTAATTAAATAGGAGTGTAGATGGAATAAGTTTAAATTTATAAGAGTATTAAATGAAAAGAACTATTTACAATATGTTTCCTTGGTATGTGTAACTTTTTCAAACTGTTTCTTATAAAAAGGAATGGAGGGAGTATTAAATTTGCATTGGGACTCTACAATCATATCAAAAAGTAGAAAAATTAATTAGGGTATTTTTGGAAGAATAACATTAAATAAAGTAAAATTTGGTAACTTTTGCTTATATTTAAGACCAATAAATTTTGTTGACTTTTGCTTATAAATAAGGGCAGGCAAGTGGAGTCTGTTGACCCCATTTCCCCCACACTCAATCTGTCCCCGGAACTAACCAATAAATATTTAATGAAATTATTATAAGATTTAATTTTACGAAAGGGTTGAAATTATTACAAGTTTTTTTCTTATGAAATACTTTCATCCTTATATCTGGATTGACACCCATTAAAGTTTGGAATACCGATTTGTATTTACACTAAAACATTGTTTAATTTTTTTTTCGAAGAGATACGTATTTCTAACATGTTTCTTCTGGTCTATGCTTCTTTTGGTTAGTCCCCAACATTGGTTAGGTACTTGGACATGTCCAAAGGGTACTTGTTTAAGTGTGTAGATTTTAAGTTGGATTTTTGGTTATCTTGTGCAAAGATTTTCATGACAGTGGGTTGCTGGTGGTAATGTGGAGCAAGGTGAGAGAGGGATGAAGAAGTGATATAGTGTATGTGATGTATGATATATAGAATTTATAGTGTCACATGATCGAATGGGAAAAATGCAACTTGACCATGGTGGAAAAATACTATAGTTCCCCATGCTAAAATTTTTTTTACTTATGAATGTGAGTTTATAATAACATTTTCATTTCTATCCAAAAAAAATTATTAAAATAAAAAACCACACATGGGACAAACATTTTTATTAAAGAATTAATCAAAATGTGACACCGAACTTATTTTGTGGGCAATCCAGATATTGTGATACATTTTCTACAATCAACCTACTAAAAAAATGCTTCTTGATCTTGTTCCGTGAGTTTATCTCAGTTGGTAGTGTAGTTCTTCTGAGATTGGTTGCATCATAAGGCTAAAACAACTTGGTCAGAGTGACTTAACTGAAGCACCAATGATAAACTAATTAAGTTTAAACCACTTGTGCATATTGAAGATGTGCAGATGCAACATGTTGAACAAGATGTCCTAGACATCTTGTCACTGGGTTCAGAGCATGTTAAAGCAACATGTAGAACAAGATGTCCCAAGACATGTGGGTAGGACATCTGAACCCAGTTCAGCTTAAAAGATAATGCTTATCCATTAAGCACGCGTGTTTGTTTAAATTTGAATGAAGCGCGAATCTTTAAGTAACAAGCTGAGATTAGGATTAAATGATAAAGTTTGTTATTAATCTTAAGTGTTAGATACGATTAGGATTCGTATTTAATTTGTGGATAAAGATTAATTTCTTTATCTTTTGGAGTTTGTTTTTAAACAAGTTTATTTTAAAACTAACTCTTAATTGTAGTGCATCTGAAAGACTGAAGACAATCTGAAGATTTGCATGCCTATAAATAGAACTCAACATAGAGCTTAAAACTCAAACCACAAGAACTGAAGATTGTGAGTTCAAAACTTTGTGCCTACTGTGCAAAGCATTAGTGGCTCTTAGTATCGTTGTTTGATACTTTGCAGCTTTGTGGCTCTTAGTATTGTTTTGATACTTTGTAGCTTTGTTGTTGAATGTTGTCATTCAACTAAGTCTTTAAACTTTCTAGTTTAAAGTTGTCGTCACTTGGGATTAGTGATTAGAGGGAGTTGGGTAGGTTCTCATATTCAGGGGGAGTTAGCCCTTGAGTAGAAGATTGCTAGGATTAAGAAAAGGCATACATGCCAATAGGATTTTTGGTATGGTTGTAAGACTAAGTATTAATTCAGATTAGTAGTGTTCACTTCCTGGATTGGTATCCCCCAGAGTAGGGCTAGTTTGCGCCGAACTGGGTTAACAATTACTGGTGTTCTTTATTGCTTTTATTTACTTCAGTACTGCAATAATATCTGTGTTCCTCATAACCAATTGTCGAACCAGTTGTCTGAGACATCTGGACTACAGACACATTGTCCTAGACATTGTGTACGACATCTGTCCTGCCTAGGAACAGAATTTCAGGTAGAATATTGCATTATATTTGTAGGGGTTGAGGTTTGAACCCCGGTCATCCCACTTATCCACTTTAAATGGTGGAATTTCTAACTATTGGGCTACTTGACAAAAAAAATGCTCCTCTTTTCTATTTAATCCAAACCACCCATTAATAAATCGAAAAATGCTAAACAATTACATCGAGACACTAGTTAAATATATTTTTTAAACAGAACTCAGATTTATCCGATGAGATATAAGAGAGAGTAGAGAATGCACAGTCACAGTGGTGGACTGGTGGAAGAAATGTTCTCAGCGGGAGGTCAGAATTCGAGCATTGAAGGTGACCAATGATGGAAAAAGGGGATACATGTAAAAAATACTCTGACGCTCAAGTCAGTATAAACTTAAGGTAGATGTAGAAATTAGAATAATGCATATTTTGTTTTCTCTAGTTTTATAGGCCAATGAAGGTGATATTAAGTCAATGGATTGAACATGGAATTGAGTTTGGTTCAGCTATCCCAAAAGTTCACAACACATGTTAATAAGAAAATTTCATCTAGAAATTTATGTATTTATAGGGCCGGACATACCCTAAGGCTCATAAAGCTAGGGCTTTAGGCCTTTAACTTTAAAGCCATTTTGGCCATTTTGTCCTTTTATGTCATTTTACATTTATCAGCTAGTTGAACCGCCAATTTTATTAAATATTGTAATTAGCTTATCACTTATAAGCTATCAGTCATCAACTATAAACTATAAACTATCAGTTAGTTTATCAGTCATATGCTATTATACTTTCTCTATATTTTTATATATTATATATTTAGTATTCAAAAAAAAAAATCATCGGCTATTTTTGTCGAATAGAGCCATATACAACTCAAAAGTTCAAAGGAGCTTCCTCCTATCCATAGCCATATAGCACCTCTGTTGGCAACACAATTTATTTCGACATCTCTCTTACAAAAGAAATTATCTTCAGAGAAGAAAACTAGTTAAGTACTCTCAACTCTCTCAATTATTTAATTTAGTAAAAAAAAAAAAAACTCTCTCAATTATATAATTAGTTCCTATCCTTACCAAAAAATAAAATAATTAGTTCCTATATGAACATCATTAACGAATTCAAATTTAATATTACACCACAAATGACAAACCTACAAGGAAATTTTGTAGGTTTAATAACACCATCCATTTTTCAATGTTTGTAAGAAACATGACATGTTGAGAACAAAAATATCATACAGATTTAAAATACTTTCTGTCAATGACAACTTCAAATATGAGGATCAAACACGTTTCTATTAAAGAGACAAAATATCTTGTATATCTTGTTTTTTAACTAAAAATATCTTGTACATTTGTGTTGGTGTTCTTGTCTTATTTTAATTAGATTAGAAGAGGACAAAATTATGTTGTGCGCATATGAATGTAACATCCAAATCCATTATTTGAATATTTCTATTTTTATAAAAATATTTTTTTAAATACGCAACAGAAATTAAAATGAAATATAAAGATATTGGTTCTGTTGAAATTGCCTATTGAAACTAGTTGATGCAGAAAAATGGTCTAGGAAGTAGGGGAGGGCGCCTGGCGCCCAGGACAGGCTAGTTTGGCCTGTGGAGTCTGTTGGTCTGGCGCCAGGCGCAGGCAAGGGGCGCTGGGCGCGAGTTCGATTATATAACCCCTGTTTCAGTTTTTTTCTGTAGCCGGAACAGTGAAAGCAAATAGGGTTTTAGAAGGGGTTTTAGCAATATCAAGTCTAGGGTTCAAGGGGTCTTCTCTTGGGTATTCTCTAGTGTTTGTAACTCATTTCTTTCACCTTGTAATCACTTATCATTGAATCTCTTGGTCACGGGAAGAGATTTGGAAAAGGGTAGAAATAGGAACACTCTATTCCATATTGTTGTTGGTTGTTTGATTGTTATAGCCTCACACTCGTTAAGGTTTATTGGTGTGGTTTACGAATTCACAACAATTGGCGCCCACCGTGGGGCTAGGGTTTTAACAATTAAACACTATGGGTTCAAAATGGGACATTGAGAAATTCACCGGGAGTAATGACTTTGGGTTGTGGAAGGTGAAGATGAAAGCTCTATTAATCCACCACAAGTGTGTTGAAGCTTTAAAGGGGATTGCACAAATGCCGGCGACTCTTTTGGATCAAGAGAAGAAAGACATGGATGAGAAGGCTTTGAGTTCTATCATTTTGTGTCTTGGTGATAAGGTCTTGAGAGAGGTAGCTAAGGAAACGTCGACGGCGGCTATGTGGACCAAACTTGACTCGTTGTACATGACCAAGTCTTTGGCTCATAAGCAATTGTTGAAGCAACAACTATACTTCTTCCGTATGGTTGAGAACAAGTCATTTGGGGAACAATTGTCGGAGTTTAACAAAATTGTTGATGATTTGGCGAACATTGATGTGAACTTGGAAGATGAAGACAAGGCTTTCCATTTGTTGTGTGCTTTTCCCAAGTCACTTGAAAACCTCAAGGATGCTTTGTTATTTGGTAAAGAATGCACTATCACCTTGGATGAAGTTCAATCGGCTTTGAGAACCAAGGAGCTAAGCAAGTTTAAGGACTTGAAGATTGAGGATAGTGGAGAAGGGTTGAATGTGGCAAGGGGTAGAAGTGAATACAAAGGCAAAGGAAAGGGCAAGAAATATAGGTCTAAGTCTAGGCCAAAGGGTGATAGTGGTAGCAAGTTCAAATGCTATCATTGTTATGAACCGGGTCACTTCAAGAAGGATTGTCCTCAAAGGAAGGGCAGTGGTAGTTCGTCGGCTCAAATTGCTACTAGTGATGAAGGTTATGAGAGTGCGGGCGCACTAGCGGTTACAAGTTGGGAACCGGAGAAGAGTTGGGTCATGGACTCGGGTTGCTCTTATCACATCTGTCCAAGAAAGGAGTACTTTGAAACCTTGGAACTCAAAGAAGATGGAGTTGTTCGTCTCGGTAACGATAAGGCATGTAAGGTTCAAGGTGTGGGTACTATTCGACTCAAAATGTTTGATGATCGTGACTTTCTTTTAAAGAATGTGAGGTATATTCCCGAACTTAAGAGAAATTTAATTTCCATAAACATGTTTGATGGTCTAGGATATAGCACTAGAATTGAACGTGGTGTGATGAGAATTTCTCATGGTGCCTTAGTAATTGCTAAGGGGTCTAAAATGAATGGTCTTTACATTTTAGAAGGTTCAACCGTTATTTCTAATGCATGTGTAACTAGTGTTGAAAATGCGGACATAACCAAACTATGGCATTTAAGCTTGGGTCATGTTAGTGAAAGGGGTTTAGTTGAACTAGCTAAGCAAGGCTTGCTAGGAAAGGAGAAATGGAACAAACTAGACTTTTGTGATAATTGTACTCTAGGCAAACAACACAAGGTGAAGTTTGGGGTGGGTGTACACAAGTCTAGTAGGCCTTTTGAGTATGTTCATTCGGACCTTTGGGGTCCCGCATCAGTTTCTACTCATGGTGGAGGTTCATATTTTCTTAGTATTATTGATGATTATTCTAGGAGGGTGTGGGTGCATATCATTAAGAACAAAAGTGATACTTTTGAAAAATTTAAAGAATGGCATACCTTGATAGAAAATCAAACTGGAACTAAACTGAAAGTTTTGAGAACTGACAATGGCCTGGAGTTTGTTTCAGAGCAATTTAATGAGTTTTGCAGGTTGAAAGGTATAAAGAGGCATAGAACCGTGGCATACACACCGCAACAAAATGGTCTAGCTGAGAGAATGAATAGGACCTTGTTGGAGCGGGTGAGATGTATGTTGTTGGGAACTGGATTGCCCAAGAGTTTCTGGGGAGAAGCAGTTAACACTGCTGCTTACTTGATCAACAGATGTCCGTCAACAGGAATTGATCTTAAGACACCTATGGAAGTTTGGAGTGGTAGACCTTCTGACTACTCAAAGTTCATTATTGGATTATGGGACCCGGAAGATCAAAGTTCATTATTAGCAGGGATGTTACTTTTGATGAGACCCGTATGGGGATGAAGTGCAAAGACCTAGAAGAAAGACCAGAAACTGGGGTGGAGAAAATTCAGTTTGAGGTGGAGCCTTCCACTGATGAGAGGGAAGAGGAGGATCAGACTCAAGTACCTGAAGAGAGTGGAAGTGATGAACCAACTACTTCTGACTATCAACTAGCAAGAGATAGGGAGAGAAGAGTTATTCGTCCACCTAATAGATTGGGCTATGCTGACCTTATTTGTTATGCTTTGAATGCGGCTGAAGAAGTGCAAGACTCGGAACCAAAGAACTTCAGAGAGGCATTAGAAAGCATTGATGGCAAGGATTGCTTGAAGGCAATGAATGAGGAAATGCTTTCATTGGAGAAGAATCAAACTTGGAAGCTTGTGCCATTACCTAAAAACAAAAGGGTAGTTGGTAGCAAGTGGGTCTTTAAGAAGAAAGATGGTATACCGGGGGTCGAAGCACCAAGGTATAAGGCGAGACTTGTAGCAAAGGGTTTTACTCAGGTGGAGGGAATTGATTACAATGAGATCTTCTCACCGGTGGTGAAACATTGTTCTATAAGGGTACTTATGGCTATTGTGAATCAATATGATCTTGAGTTGGAACAAATGGATGTGAAGACCGCATTTCTACATGGTGAGTTGGAAGAGACTATCTACATGCAACAACCCGAAGGTTTTGTGGAAGACAAGTCAAAGGTATGTTTGTTGAAGAAATCTTTGTATGGGTTGAAGCAAAGTCCAAGACAATGGTATCGTCGGTTTGATGAGTTCCTTTTGAAGGGTGGATTTGTGAGGAGCAACTATGATAGTTGTGTGTACATGATGAAGAGGAATGAGAAAGTCATTCTCTACCTCGTTCTTTATGTAGATGATATTCTTATGGCAAGTTCCGACAAGCATGAGATTCAAAGGCTCAAGGAGATGCTAAATGGTGAATTTGAGATGAAGGATCTTGGTAGTGCAAAGAGGATACTTGGTATGGATATCTTGAGAGACCGGAGTAAAGGTGAGCTTTTCTTATCCCAACATGACTATTTGAAGAAAGTGGTGGAGCGTTTTAGAATGTCGGATTCTAAGGTTGTGAATACGTCACTTGGTCACCATTCGAAGTTGCCAATTAAACAATGCCCTCAATCCGAGGATGAGAGGAAAAAGATGGAGAGTACTCCCTATGCAAGTGGGGTTGGAAGCATCATGTATGGTATGGTTTGTAGTAGACCGGATTTATCATATGCTATTAGTGTGGTAAGTCGGTTTATGGCAAATCCGGGTCAAGTGCATTGGCAAGCTTTGAAGTGGGTCTTGAGATACTTAAATGGGTCCTTGAAGGGTGGTCTTAAGTATAAGAAAATTGATCCAGGAAAGGATGCTTTGGAAGGATATGTGGATGCGGACTATGCGGGAAATGTGGATACTAGAAAATCCTTGTCATGATTTGTTTTCACTTTGTTTGGAACGACGGTTACTTGGAAAGCTAATCAACAATCGGTTGTAGCTTTGTCGACAACTCAAGCGGAATATATAGCTCTTGTTGAAGGAGTCAAAGAGGCCATATGGTTGAAAGGTATGATTGGCGAAATGGGGATTGGTCAAGGTTGTGTGAAGATACATTGTGATAACCAAAGTGCTATTCATTTGGCAAATCATCAAGTGTATCATGAGCGGACGAAGCATATTGACATCCGGTTGCACTTTGTTAGAGACATGATTGAGACAAAGGAAATCATTGTGGAGAAAGTGGCATCGGAAGAGAATCCGGCGGATATGTTCACCAAATCGTTACCAAGGTCAAGGTTCAAGCATTGCTTGGACTTGATTAACTTCGTTGAAGAGTAGATGGAAATTGGAGAGGGCAGCACGGTGGTTGATGGGAAGTTGGCATCACCATCGTTTCAAAGGCAAGGTGGAGAATTGTTGAAATTGCCTATTGAAACTAGTTGATGCAGAAAAATGGTCTAGGAAGCAGGGGAGGGCGCCTGGCGCCCAGGACAGGCTAGTTTGGCCTGTGGAGTCTGTTGGTCTGGCGCCAGGCGCAGGCAAGGGGCGCTGGGCGCGAGTTCGATTATATAACCCCTGTTTCAGTTTTTTTCTGTAGCCGGAACAGTGAAAGAAAATAGGATTTTAGAAGGGGTTTTAGCAATATCAAGTCTAGGGTTCAAGGGGTCTTCTCTTGGGTATTCTCTAGTGTTTGTAACTCATTTCTTTCACCTTGTAATCACTTATCATTGAATCTCTTGGTCACGGGAAGAGATTGGGAAAAGGGTAGAAATAGGAACACTCTATTTTCTTGCAACTCTTTTGGAATCTCATTGTAATCAAGTTGAACAAGTTTGATAGTGGATTGGAGAGCTGCCCTCTCCCCCAGACGTAGGTCTTTATTTGGCCGAACTGGGTAAACAATTGCTTGTTGTGTTCTTTATTGCTTTTCATAGTTGTTAGCTTGTTTGGATTATTATTGCTTGGTTCCATATTGTTGTTGGTTGTTTGATTGTTATAGCCTCACACTCGTTAAGGTTTATTGGTGTGGTTTACGAATTCACAACAGGTTCGAGTATTACATTCTTCATCAAAACACTCCTAATAACTTAATTAGTAAAATGTCATTCATACAAAATGTTCTTTCTAAAAGATACAACTTAAATAAATTAAGATAATGAAAATAAAAGACTCTATATACATGTATACATTAGATGAACTCTTTTCGCGTGTCATAATCGGAGCGGAGCTTCACTTAAACACACAAGCTGAGGACCTGGTCCCAAACTGTAACAACCCGTTTTTCAAAGGCCTGAAAGGCATTATTATATTTTTATTTTTTTTGTACACATCAGAGTTACGCATAAAACGTTTTTAATGAGCCGGCATTCAAATATACAAAAGAACTCATTACCATAAGGTGCTTCGACAAGCAAAGTGTATTCCTGAATAATTACAGTCCAAGTCTAAGTATTCAAATACTTACAGCAAAACAAGTTAGAATTCTATGCCTAACCCAAAAAGCACGGTGTACAACCCACACCGGCGCATAGTCTAACTAAGCCAAAACTCCAACCACTCACTGGGGCCTGGAACAGCCACTGTCGTCACCACGACCTAACCCATCATCTGGGTGGGATGAGCCCGCAAATGAAAGAAAGGGTCACCACAAAATAAAAGTATGTATATATATAACCAGTGCGAAAGATTGTACACATAACGATAATTCCACAAACACAAGAGAAAGCTCTTAACCACCAAAGCAATTCCCACCAACGGGTTTATATATATAATGCACACCAAGCCTAATGCAGACTTTTACAATGGGTGTGGTACTATCCAAGCTACCACATGCATGAATTCCGGAATCGTAGGTCCAACCCACTAAAGCCACAAGGGCAGGTGATGCCACACAGACGCTATCACCAGGTGAAAATAGCCACACAGATGCTACCAGCCACACAGATGCTGTCAGCCACACAGATGCTGTCACCAGGCGAAAATAGCCACACAGATGCTGTCGCCAACTATGAAATGCATGAGTATACTTTCTAATTAAGCATATATAGGGCAGTCACACAGACACAGCCCCGGCGGAGTCACACAGACACATCCACCCGTGTAGTCCCAGCTGACTTACACGTTCCATACATGCTCATGCAACAATTACATATCACACAGATATATGTAAACCAAACACAACGACATACATACATTGGATTTTCTAAAACAAAACCATACAACACATTTCCCTTTTGCCCAAAGGTTCAAAGACAACGTTTCTTTTCAAAATCTTACAACTTAACCACATGTTATTGATCAATACATAAACCAACCAAAACCCTAACTTTTCTCATGAGGTTTCTCACCAACTCATGGAAAACAAAAACAACAAAGCCTAGCATGCTTACTACACCCTCATGAACAACTTTCATGAAACAAGAATCAATTCCTAACATTTCATCTCATGAACATAATCTAAAACTCATAACTCCAAGAGTTTTAACCAACCAAAATGAAAAGGAAAAGGGTGGTTACCTTAAGCAAGTGATTCTCTACAACTATTCCACAAAGCTCCCAAGCTTGAAATGGACACAAATGGTGAGGAATGGAAAATTTGTGATGATGTGAAAGAAAGTAATGGAGTTCACGTGGAAGAGAGAAAGAAAAGAGAGATTTGTGATGTTTTTCTAAGTGACCAAAGTCATCAAACCTCCTTACTATGGCAAAGGCTCTTGATAGCCAATCCACCATTGGATCAAAGTCAAAAGTCCAAGCTTAAACCCTAGCCATTGGATCAATTTGCTTTATGGATAATCACAAGATTTAATCCAATCTCCCATAACAAGTCACGTACTCAGCTTTCGCGCAACGCGACGAACGTAAATCGCAAAAACAGAAAACCTACGGAAAGAACGTCTATCGTTTACCATTTCCAAAACTTATCGCCGAATCTTTTTCCGCGACTGTAATTTTCTTCCACACCTTAGAAAATTATTCTTAGAACATAACCTCACTCACGCAGATATATAAAACTCCCATCCGAAACCTCACTTAAAACAGACGCAGTAAAGTTTTACAACAACGGGTAAAATCCTACTCGTTTTTCCAAAAACAAGAATAATTCAAAACTCAGATTTCTGACTCCACAGAAATCTCCTCATACTTAAAAGAGGATCACGACCCGAAAGTCTGTGCCTTTCCAGCGCACGAGCACAAAACAGGCTCCGTTTCAGCAAAAATCTCATTAATGCGACGATACTCACACAAACCGCTTCTACTAAAAACCCTAAAACTTAGCCGACGCTAAAGTTCCTTAGGAAAACCGCACAGTAAAATCTTGGGTCTTACATTACTACCCTCCAAAAAGAAGTTTCGTCCTCGAAACTAAAGGTAAGAGTAACAACTCAACTAATTATTACCATCACCAACACAACACAATCCCTCAGGATTAGGTGCAGCCACACAGATGCTAACACCGGGTGAAGTCACACAGATACTCTCACCAACACACTGGCACAACCGTGCACCAACCGCAACTCTCAACGAGTTCACCACTCAAAAATTAACCTCATAACAGGGGTTCACAACCTCTAGTTCCCAAAGATCCTCGTGCCCACAAACAAAAATTTCCAAAGTCACCTCTTTCGCCTCCGCGGCATAGCCCACTCCGTTAGTTTCACACGAAGTTGTGAGTGGCTACCCTCCAAAAAGAAACACTGAAGTTGTCTGTGCACCACCAAAGCTAGCAAAACTAGTCAATTCCAATCAACGCGATTCCCGTCTACCATCAACAATAAATTAAGGACGGTCAGTCCCTCAATTTGTCAATAGACAGTCGACAATCATGTTGGTGGTATAGACCATCTTTACCCAACTTAAGTGATACTTCATTCCGCTTATGCTCAATGTCCTCCGAGTCACAAGGGTTCCACAAATCTTTCGAGGTTTTTCTTAATGTTTCCCTCGATCTCTTACGATTACACGTCGAAATCGCAAGACACAACGCTCAAGACACGTAGCTTAAGCTATCAGGCTTCCTTTCTTGAAGCACCCGTGGAGTATCATCCACTAGTAGTACCGTGCCACTACGGCAAGTACCACCCCAACCATTACATTCCGAGCAAGTTATCTCCTCTTAGGAAGAACTTCACACCTTACCAATATCCATGAGTCCGCAACTCAACGAATACGCCGAAACCGCATGCTCACCCACGAGTCTCATTCCAAACACGACTTACATAAAACAATCCCAACCTCCAGTTGGTGATTACACTCCTCATAGTCTTGACACTTGCCAAACTATACCATCTACTTCTCTTGGACTCCTTTTATCCAAATCCCCAATTCCTTTTGATTAGATCCTTAATCAAACAATTCTGAATCCTAACAGAATATCTCACTCCACGGATTACTAACCCATAACCCGACACAGAACAAACACTAGAACTGATACTACTCTAGCTATGTTCTAACCGACTCTGGACTAACGACTCAAGTATACACTTTCCCTTTGAAGATTTAAAGTCGTGCTCTGATACCAATTGTAATAACCCGTTTTTCAAAGGCCTGAAAGGCATTATTATATTTTTATTTTTTTGTACACATCAGAGTTACGCATAAAACATTTTTAATGAGCCGACATTCAAATATACAAAAGAACTCATTACCATAAGGTGCTTCGACAAGCAAAGTGTATTCCTGAATAATTACAGTCCAAGTCTAAGTATTCAAATACTTACAACAAAACAAGTTAGAATTCTATGCCTAACCCAAAAAGCACGGTGTACAACCCACACCGGCACATAGTCTAACTAAGCCAAAGCTCCAACCACTCACTGGGGCCTGGAACAGCCACCGTCGTCACCACGACCTAACCCATCATCTGGGTGGGATGAGCCCGCAAATGAAAGAAAGGGTCACCACAAAATAAAAGTATGTATATATATAACCGGTGCGAAAGATTGTACACATAACGATAATTCCACAAACACAAGAGAAAGCTCTTAACCACCAAAGCAATTCCCACCAACGGGTTTATATATATAATGCACACCAAGCCTAATGCAGACTTCTACAATGGGTGTGGTACTATCCAAGCTACCACATGCATGAATTCCGGAATCGTAGGTCCAACCCACTAAAGCCACAAGGGCAGGTGATGCCACACAGACGCTATCACCCGATGAAAATAGCCATACAGATGCTACCAGCCACACAGATGTTGTCAGCCACACAGATGCTGTCACCAGGCGAAAATAGCCACACAGATGCTGTCGCCAACTATGAAATGCATGAGCATACTTTCTAATTAAGCATATATAGGGCAGTCACACAGACACAGCCCCGGGGGAGTCACACAGACACATCCACCCGTGTAGTCCCAGCTGACTTACACGTTCCATACATGCTCATGCAACAATTACATATCACACAGATATATGTAAACCAAACACAACGACATACATACATTTCAAATCATATGTATACCAACAACCTGTTCATACATATATTCTCATAATCATATGTAAACAACGCAAGTATTTTAAACACGTTCTCATCACGAGAATACATCAACTAGACATGCCAAACACACAGCAAAACATTACAGCAGAAATCCAAGCATGTCATAACCAGTTGAAAAGACGGAAATAAAGTGGAGCCCTTACCTCGGCAAGCTTCCGTTTACTACAACTCGTCCAAACAACACAACGCGCTTCCTAAAACAAGCAGCGTACTATCAATACATTGTTCTCCAACCAATAGTATTGAAACTAAACCAAAAACCCCAAAAACCTAAAGGTTCCTAAGGAAAAATCCATCTTTCAGATACCATACCAAAAACTACCGTATTGACCAACCACCATGAGTTATCTGTACTATTTTTAGGACCCAAAACAATTGTCAAAAGTCTTAAATAATTTGAAATGCAAAATGGCCGTTTTCTTGCGTTACAAGTTACGCACTTTCCGAGTACCCGAAAAACTCGTTTCCAATCCCCGCCACTTCCATAAATTAATAAAAAGGGATTAGAAAGTTAAAAACCAAGTTTAGAGATCAGAATCCAAAATTTCAACTCCCAGAGCTCGCCCTGGCGTGTTGGTGGCGAGTGAAGGCAGTGAGGACAGGTCTAGCTCGCTCTGGAGCTCGCCCTGGCGTGTTGTCATGACCTGTGACACTCGCCCTGGTGAGTTAACACTCGCCCGGCGAGTTGCACCTGTCATGACAGCAAAAGACAGCAACTCACACCACCTTTTTCCCCAACCAAACCTAGTTTGATTCTATTAGTTCTCAACATCTTTTCAAGGCACAAAAGCAAACCATTTTCATAAGCAAGCAACACATCTCCGAAAGCATGTTGGTTGCTTCGAGTGCAAGTTATTTGATTTTCATTTCCAAAATCAAAACCAAACCCCAAGCACAAGTTTCATTACGGGCCTTAACCGACCAGTAATCATTTTCAAACATGTTTTCAAGGCGAAAAGCAACACCACATGTTACAAGAGTTTTAAACCACTTGGACCCCAAGAACACCACACAAAACACTTAGGAAATATTTTCATAACTCGCCCTGGTGAGTTAACACTCGCCCGGCGAGTTGCACCTGTCATGACAGCAAAAGACAGCAACTCACACCACCTTTTTCCCCAACCAAACCTAGTTTGATTCTATTAGTTCTCAACATCTTTTCAAGGCACAAAAGTAAACCATTTTCATAAGCAAGCAACACATCTCCGAAAGCATGTTGGTTGCTTCGAGTGCAAGTTATTTGATTTTCATTTCCAAAATCAAAACCAAACCCCAAGCACAAGTTTCATTACGGGCCTTAACCGACCAGTAATCATTTTCAAACATGTTTTCAAGGCGAAAAGCAACACCACATGTTACAAGAGTTTTAAACCACTTGGACCCCAAGAACACCACACAAAACACTTAGGAAATATTTTCATAACCTCAAAATATTTTTCATCGGATTTTCTAAAACAAAACCATACAACACATTTCCCTTTTGCCCAAAGGTTCAAAGACAACGTTTCTTTTCAAAACCTTACAACTTAACCACATGTTATTGATCAATACATAAACCAACCAAAACCCTAACTTTTCTCATGAGGTTTCTCACCAACTCATGGAAAACAAAAACAACAAAGCCTAGCATGCTTACTACACCCTCATGAACAACTTTCATGAAACAAGAATCAATTCCTAACATTTCATCTCATGAACATAATCTAAAACTCATAACTCCAAGAGTTTTAACCAACCAAAATGAAAAGGAAAAGGGTGGTTACCTTAAGCAAGTGATTCTCTACAACTATTCCACAAAGCTCCCAAGCTTGAAATGGACACAAATGGTGAGGAATGGAAAATTTGTGATGATGAGAAAGAAAGTAATGGAGTTCACGTGGAAGAGAGAAAGAAAAGAGAGATTTGTGATGTTTTTCTAAGTGACCAAAGTCATCAAACCTCCTTACTATGGCAAAGGCTCTTGATAGCCAATCCACCATTGGATCAAAGTCAAAAGTCCAAGCTTAAACCCTAGCCATTGGATCAATTTGCTTTATGGATAATCACAAGATTTAATCCAATCTCCCATAACAAGTCACGTACTCAGCTCTCGCGCAACGCGACGAACGTAAATCGCAAAAACAGAAAACCTACGGAAAAAACGTCTATCGTTAACCATTTCCAAAACTTATCGCCGAATCTTTTTCTGCGACTGTAATTTTCTTCCACACCTTAGAAAATTATTCTCAGAACATAACCTCACTCACGCAGATATATAAAACTCCCATCCGAAACCTCACTTAAAACAGACGCAGTAAAGTTTTACAACAACGGGTAAAATCCTACTCGTTTTTCCAAAATCAAGAATAATTCAAAACTCGGATTTCTGACTCCACAGAAATCTCCTCATACTTAAAAGAGGATCACGACCCGAAAGTCTGTGTCTTTCCAGCGCACGAGCACAAAACAGGCTCCGTTTCAGCAAAAATCTCATTAATGCGACGATACTCACACAAACCGCTTCTACTAAAAACCCTAAAACTTAGCCGACACTAAAGTTCCTTAGGAAAACCGCACAGTAAAATCTTGGGTCTTACAGAAACCATTCAAATACATAAAACAGAGAGTCAATTATATAATCCGAAAGAAATGTAAGAATAAGACATACTTACATTTAATGATATATAAACTAACAACATAAACATATATCTCTTCTCATTCATTCGACATACATAACGTAAAGCATGTAAGACATTGTTATAACAATTTATAGGTACAACGATCAAAGAATCACATCGTCAACACCAAGTAATCACAATCATCACTTAAGAGTCGAGTTCCAATTACCACATAATAATGCACAACTTCCTAGTGCAAACTAATGCTAAACATTAATGTTTTTTATTTGAAGAAGCTAAATTAGCTCATCCAAATTGGCACTAGTGCCAAACATTAATGTTATGTCACCATAGACACAACTAAATGCATGTGGTACCCTCATCAAATTAGGATAAACTTATATCATACTTCTCATAAAAAACTGTTTATTGTCATGCAAGGACTCTACATCTCAATTAACATGCATGCATGAATGTACATATACCAAACATATGATGATCTAATCAAAAACAGTTTTTAGTAAACTTATATCCTACTTCTCATAAAAAACAATTTCTAGTCATGCAAAGACTCTACATCCCAATTAACATGCATGCATGAATGTACATATACCAAACATATGATGATCTCATAAAAAACAGTTTTTAGTCATGCATGGACTCTACATCAATAGATCTTTCTCATGAATAATAGGATAAATTTTCTGCCATTTGCGTCGGGGCCCAATAGTTCTGCGTCGGGGCGCCAATCGCTGAGAAAAAATGGAATTCTGCGAAATTTGACCCGAAAATCACTTTTTCACACACAAAAGCACTTATTTTGGATTTAATAACATTTATTACAACTTAAAGACACTCAAAACAACTCAAATGTAAAGATTGATACCCATTTTTCATAAAAACTCATTTTTCTCATGTCAACAACACAATCAACTCATAAAGTAGTGATTTTTCTCATATCAATCTATCTATTAAACATGAATAGACATCTAGAATCACTCAATCAACATCAAACCACATAGATAAACACATTTCCAATTAATCCCCCAACATAGAAAAAGGTGTAGAGAGTTTGGGAGTAGAGATATAGACAATCTCCCTAGTGTTACTATTTACTAATTTAGGCCCAATAATAATTCTAACATACTCTACTCATTTACTCTATTAAATAACTAGTGTTACTATTTACACTCATGCTCTATTCTTTCTACTAATAACTAGAAACCACATAATCAATCTTAATTAATTCACAAAATAAAATACAAATAGCCAATAACTCTAATTAATAAAATTGAGTTGTTACAATGAAGAGATGTTTCTGCCTAACAAATGGGATTTTCTCAATAACTATTCCTGTTTAATTATTTTTCAAATTATCAAAATTGAATTTATGAAAATTGTACTCAAACCAATAATTTTACAAAATTTTAAAATGCATGTATTTTACTATTCAATTGATTCTTTTGAATTTTGAAGTAATTGTTTTTAAAGCGTTAAATAAGTTTTTAATCTTTAAATATAACAAATTTTGATTTTAATCTTTAAAAATAAAAACAAAATATTTTTGTCCACTAAATTTTTTTATTTTGTATTTTTTTGTCTTTATTGAAAATTATTTCAATACATTCTTAACATTTTATGAACATAAAATGAATTTACAATATAATAGATAGACATGATTAATATGAAAACACTATCAATATAAAGAATCATAACAATATTTGTTGGAGAAAGTCAAGATGTTCTATTTTAGCTGATTGAAGACTATACATGTAACTCTTGTTTCTAATTATTATACCTGGTGGTCGAACTCTTTGGTTTGTTTGGTCATCGACCAATGTTTTATATCGTTTTCGCTCTTTTATATTGATACCATTGTAACACTGTTATAGTTCTTCTAGACACATCTTATGCTGAAGAGACTATTTTATTTCTTGTTTTATATATATATATATATATATATATATATATATATATATATATATTCCATTTTGACTTGTTCAAAAAAAATCATAATATTAACATTAACATAAATTAGTCATAGTCATTAATTAAGAACATATGGGAAATTTTAAGGATATAAAAATCAAAATTCGCTATATATTTTAGACCAAAACTTATTTAATCTTTTTTAAATTATATATTAAAAATCCAAACCAAACCGATGTTACAAGAATGCCCTACGACAGATGCGTGAATACGACTGTACACTATGGGGATCGAGGTATTGATCAGGATAGGGTAAGATATATTTTCCAAATGAGAGGCTCATATTTTAAGTTAAGATTAAACTTATTATTTTATATGTATAAGACTTAAGTCCATTTGGATTAGCTTATTTTTAATTTATGCAAAACAATTTATACAAATAAATAAGATTTTATGTTAATTTTCTTTTATGGAAAATTTTATGTTAATTTATAAGTTCTCACTAATGAAAACTGTATTTCTATAAGCTATTTTTTCATAAACTAGTTTGACAAACTTATAATAATACATAAAAACTTATTTATTTATATAAACTATTTTATAGGGGTGTCAAAATGGATGGATTGGATGGATTTGGATTGGATTGTTAACGGATGGATCAAAGTAATCCATTTGTCCATTAACAATCCATTAAAATGGGATCAAAAAAATCCAATCCAATCCATCCATTTAGAGATAAAATTCATCCAATCCATCCATTATCATCATTTTAATGGATGGATATCCAATCCATCCAACAAAATTAATTCAATAAAATTAAAATATCCAAATAATATTATTTTTCAATTTAAATATTATGTAGATAAAATATTATTTAAAAATCGACCGAAAACCCAAAATAAACACCAGAAAATCCTAAAATCGACCGAAAACTCAAAAAATTGGCCGAAAAACCTAAAATCGGCTGAAAACCCAAAATACACCCGAAAATCCATAAATCGGCCGAAAAACCAAAAATCGGCCGAAAACGCAAAAAATCGGCCGAAAAACTAAAAAATCGGCCGAAAACCAAAAATCGGCCGAAAACACAAAAAATCGGCCGAAAAACCGAAAACACAAAAAATCGGCCGAAAACCCAAAAAACAGCCGAAAACAAAAAAAAAACGGCCGAAAACCGAAAACGTAAAAAATCGGCGGAAAAACCCAAAAACGGCCGAAAACACAAAAAAATGGCCGAAAAACAAAAAAACGGCCGAATACCCAAAAATTGGCCGAAAACACAAAAAATCGGCCGAAAAACTGATTTTTGGTTTTTCGTCCGATTTTCAGTTTTTCGGCCGATTTTTTGGTTTTCGGGTGTATTTTGGGTTTTCTGCCGATTTTTTGAGTTTTCGGCCGATTTTTTAGTTTTCGGCCAATTTTCGGTTTTTCGGACGATTTTTTGTGTTTTCGGCCGGTTTTTGGGTTTTCGGCCGAATTTCGGTTTTTTGTCCGATTTTTGTGTTTTCGGCCGATTTTTGAGTTTTCGGCCGGTTTTTTGAGTTTTCGATCGATTTTCGGTTTTTCGGGTGATTTTTGTGTTTTCGGCCGATTTTTTGGTTTTCGGCCGATTTTTGGGATTTTCAGTCAATTTTCAGTTTTTCGGCCGATTTTTTGTGTTTTCGGCCAATTTTTGGATTTTCGGCCGATTTTTGGGTTTTTGACCGATTGTTTGTTTTTTATTTATTTTAGTGTCATTATTATTATTATTATTATTTATTTATTGAAGAATTTTATTATTTTTTAAAAAGAGACAATCTATTGGATTTAAAATTAATAATGATCAATTATCCATTGAATTTTAAAATTAAGGTGGATGGATTGGATCTATCCATTTAATTAAATGGATGGATCAAATCCAATCCATTAACCAACTTTTTTACTAATGGATGGATTGGATGGATAAATTTTTCAATGGATTGGATGGATAATGGACAAACGGATAATATTGACACCCCTACTATTTTACATATCTTCAAAAATAATTTAATTCAAACGGAACTTAATACTTAACTCTTTGTTGGTACATGCGTTGCTTTGTTTAAAGACGAAAATCTGATTCCTCTAATTATAAAATTATAATGTCACAACTCTTACATAAAATGAGATTTTGATATTTGAACCACTTAGTTTATTTTCATGCGAAAAATCATGGTTGAATCCATTTGCATCTAAATCATTGGCACACCAATATTTGGATATTTACTGGTAGTATAATTTAATTATTTTTAAATATTTTGTTACTGAATTATGCTCACAACATGCTATCTAGCTAATAGACAACATAAACGTTTAATTTTTTTTTATTTATAATGAATTGAATCTAGAACTTCTAATATATTAATTCAAATCTCTTACTACTAAATTTAATTAGTGGCTTAATGTAAACGTTTATATAATCTCTATTAATTTTTTGGACGTTCTTGTGCGTTTGATTCGTAAAACAGTAAGTATTAGACAGAACAGTACAGAACAAGATAGTACAGAACAGGACAATGTTGTCCCGGAGAAAGATAGAGATATAATATTTTTTATATTCGAAATGAATTTTTTCGTATTTTTTATAGTTGTACTATAAATAAAAAGTTGTACCGCGGTTCAGTGAGAGACAAAAATTCTTGTTTTTGTCATGTCCCTTACTACCTATTTTGTCGAGTCTCATAGTCAGTTTCTAAACCAAACAGAATACAACAAAAGTTGTCCAATCTAGTCCTCTATTTTTTAGCAGATCAAACACAACTTGAACACACGTGTTAAAGAAAAGAATAATTATACTTATAAAGTCTTTTTACCCTTAATTCATAAAGAAATGGTTAAAGTCATTAAATGGATCCTTTTGTAAAAGTTTTAATTTGGTTCTTTATGTTTCCACTGTTTGTATCTTTTCCGTCAGTTTTGATAATTTCACTGTTTTATTTGGACACGTGTCGTCTACCACATATGATAAAATTAACGGAAATGACCAAATTGAAATCTAAAATAAATCTAAGGAACCAAATTGAAACTTTTAAAACATAAAAGATCAAATTAAAATCTAAAATAATCATGAGGACTAAATGTTAAACTAAGTCTAAAAAAAATTGCCTTAAGTAAACTTGAGAATGATATAAATGAGTGGTTGAATTTATACACAATATTTATTCTAATCTCAACTGATCAGCTTTCATAATATGTATGTATGCCCATTTGATTTGAATGGCCCTTATTTTTAGAGTCAACTTAAATAAAATATTAAGCCACGTGATTTTTATATACACTATATAATATTCATTTTATATCCCATTATAAAAATAAATAAATTATATTCATTTCATATCTGGCTATGAAGCACATTGAGTTTAAATTTTTTTTGATGTATCTCTAGAAATCACATTATATTTATCTTTTTTCAGTTCATCATAGCTAGATAAAAACAAAATGAGAAACATTAATACAAAAGCATTATGCTTCACAATTCTCTTTATAATTTCTATAGTATCATCATCAATTCATGTTCAATGTCGTTCTCTTCCAAATGAATTGATTTCAAATGGAGTTGATGATGATGTTCAATCATCACAACAAGATTCTAATTATTATCTACTTCTTAATAGGAGTAATAATAATAATAATGACAAAGAGATTGTTGAATTTGAATCTTCAAATTCGGGAGAGTATTGTAAGCAAATGTATGGTTTTTTACCATGTTCTAATAACATTTTTGGTCACCTCTTTTTGATTTTGGTTTATGAGTACTTATTGTTCCATGGAGAATCATATTTGGCTGCTGGAGGTGAACAAATTTTCAAGATTCTTGGTCCAGGTGTTTTTGGTGCTAGTGCTTTTGATATTCTTGGTGCTCTTCCTGAATCCTTAATTCTTCTTGGTATTGCTTCTAACTCTCAAAATGTATATCCTATAGTTCTTAATTTCAAATTTTTTCTTATAAATTTTTTCTAAAGATTTTCTTGTATCTTTGTTAAGTTAATTACTTGAGATTTATAGTTATCTTGATTATCTTTATCTTCATAGCACTTGCTATTTACATACTCTATCCTAATTTAGGGGTGTTCACGGTTCATAAACTGCACTGAACTGAACCATATAAATGGTTCAGTTTAGTAACTGAAACCACTTTTTATAAAAACTGGTTTATTTCTCAAACCAGTTTCAGTTCAGTTCAGAACCAGTTTAGAACCAGTTTACATCTTTAAACCAGTTTAGTTTCAGTTAACTAGTTTAAAACCGGTTTTTTTAATAAAACCGGTTTATTTTTTGAAAAACTGGTTTTATACGAATTTTCTGTATTTTTTTTAAAAAAAAACTGGTTTCCGATAAAAATAATTTCGGAGTTTTTTTTCCGAAAAACAGTTTAAGTCTATTTTTCGGGAAAAAAGTTTCAATATTTTTTTTCGAAAAAAAAGTTTCCGACTTTTTCAAGAAAAAAGTTCCCGATTTTTTTCGTAAAAAAAGTTTCCGATTCTTTCAGGAAAAAAAGTTCCTGATTGTGTTCGGGAAAAAAGTTCGCGATTTTTTTTCGGAAAAAAAGTTCCCTATTTTTTCGGAAAAAAAGTTCCAATTTTTTTCAGGAAAAAAAGTTACCGATTTTTTCGGAAAAAACGTTCCCGATTTTTTCGGAAAAAAAGTTCCGATTTTTTCGGGAACAAAAGTTCCCGATTTTTTCGGGAAAAAAAGTTCCCGATTTTTTCCGGAAAAAAAGTTCCCGATTTTTTCGGAAAAAATTCCCGATTTTTTCGGAAAAAAATTTCCGATTTTTTTCGGGAAAAAAAGTTCCCGATTTTGTCGGAAAAAAAGTTCTCGATTTTTTCGGAAAAAAAGTTCCCGGTTTTTTCGGAAAAAAAGTTCCCGGTTTTTTCGGAAAAAAAGTTCCCGGTTTTTTTCGGAAAAAAAGTTCCGATTTTTTTTCGGGAAAAATCGTTCCCGATTTTTTCGGAAAAAAAGTTCCGATTTTTTCGGGAACAAAAGTTCCCGATTTTTTCGGGAAAAAAAGTTCCCGATTTTTCCGGAAAAAAAATTCCCGATTTTTTCGGAAAAAAAGTTCCGATTTTTTTCGGGATAAAAAGTTCCCGATTTTGTCGGAAAAAAAGTTCTCGATTTTTTCGGAAAAAAAGTTCCCGGTTTTTTCGGAAAAAAAGTTCCTGGTTTTTTCGGAAAAAAAGTTCCCGGTTTTTTTCGGAAAAAAAGTTCCGATTTTTTTTCGGGAAAAAAAGTTCCCGATTTTTTCGGGAAAAAAAGTTCTCGATTTTTTCGGAAAAAAAGTTCTCGATTTTTTCGGAAAAAAAGTTCCCGGTTTTTTCTGAAAAAAGTTCCCGATTTTCTCGGGAGAAATTTTTCCGGTCTTTTTTCCGCTTATTTTTTTAAGAAAAAATTTCCCATTTTTTTGGGAATTATTAAATATTTTTTTTTAAAAATAAAATGAAATACAGTTCATAAATTTAAACTGGTTTTGAACCGGTTATAAACTGAATTGTAACTGTTTTTAAAAAGTGGTTCAGTTCAAAACTGTATTAAATGGTTCAGTTTAAAATATGGTTCAGTGCAGTTCGAATTACAGTTTGGTTCAGTTAACTGGATTTTTGAACACCCCTATCCTAATTGTGTAGTTCATGTTTTTCATAGACATTTTATTTTGTCTTTATCTTTCTTTATACTTTCAGTCTTTCAAAAAGTATTTTTTTAAAACTCTCAATCAGTCTTGGTAAGATACATAGGAGTAAATGTTCATGTTCAAAGTACATGAGTATCTTAATATACATATTTTATTATACTAATGCTAGGGTAGATCACTTTTATAAATAGAAAATGATGCTTTTTTTTGTCTTTATAGCTAAAAAAAGTAATTATTGATGTTATTTTAATACGGGTTACATCTTTATTATATGTTTTTTCAATCAAACCAGTATTAATTAAATCATTATTTTAATCGTAAAAATAAAATAATCATTAAATTATATTTCTGAACAATAATATATATCATCAATAAATATTTTTCAAATAATGGTCCATGATAAACCATTTATCGCACCGGTCCATATTAGAATTTTTTTTCCTATTTAACAGTGATTAATTTTTATTAAAACACTTGTGAAACACATAAGATGAATTTTCTTCTTCCAATTAATTTTTTTTCATTCACAAGAGTCATGTATTGTGGAATCATCGTCTTACATATTTTAATTGAAATTTTTCATCGAATAATTTTTTTATTTCTCCTTTTAATTACTTGATAAACATCCTCTTAACAAGGTCCATAAAATAATGTCTCATATGTACCCAAAAAGTAAATAAAATAAGATTATTACTTTTGCCACCCTATAGTTTCTGGGGCGCGTCCTACGAAATGACTAAAATGTCCTTGTTCGTGACTCGTGCTACGAACACCGCACCCCTATAATTATAACATCTGTGGCTTAAGTCACAGATGTACAAAAAATATTATTTTTCAAAATTACTCATTTTTACTACATCCGTAAATTAAACCACAGAAGAAAAATCTAAAATAATACACAAGAAAAATTGGAGTGCCAACTGCCATGACCCATGACATAGCTGATAGCCTTGTCCCTTTTCCTCTGCTCTTTAGGTAAGGATTTATTGGACCATCTACCAATTTTTTTCCGCAATACAAATTTACCAAAATATTCAAATATGTTATTTAAGAAGTGGATATACTTTATCATAATTATTTTTTAGAACGTTTGATACCTAAATAATAGACGACATTTTTAAAAAATTCTCATTTTTATAACGTCCGCTACTTATGTAACGGAAGAGTAAAAATAAAAACACGTAGGATGTGCGAGAAAAATGTAGGACGGTAGAAGTAAATCTCATATGCAAATTGTATGTTTACCCACAAAAATTATTTAAATTCAAAATCCATTTTACTTCCAGAGTAAAATTTCGAGACCCAATTTAGTCGAAAAAAAAAACACAAAAGTACATTTTAGTGTTAGACTAAAATATACTTTTATCAGTGGTGTTTGGCGCTGAACTTGGTAGGGAGGATTACGGTTCGATCCCCCGCAACTGCGATCGGGAGGCGGTTAGAACCACTTGATGACAGAACTGACCTCCGAACCAGATTAAACCGGTGGTGAAAACCAAAAAAAAATATTGTAGCGTAGTACTTATAAGTATAATCACTCTATATATGGAATCCTAATCTTAATTATTTGTATATATTTGTTGTTTATCAGTAACTGGACTTTCAAGTGATAAGGAGAGTGCACAAGAGTATGCTTCAACTGGTGTTGGTTTGTTAGCTGGATCATCCATCTTGCTCCTTACTGTACTGTGGGGGACTTGTGTTATTGTTGGCAAGCAAAATTTGAAAAATGACTCTATTACTGTTACCTCATACTCATCAACACAAAGAATTAAACAATCTTTGATTGGTATGCTCTTCATTCTATCTAAGTATTAAAAAATTACATGTTATCAGTTAAAGTTAAAAATTAATGGACTTGACAGGACAACTTTAGCCGTACTCTATTTGATTTTAAAACTGTTTTTGAGACTAGACAAATGAAGTGCCAAGAGACCAGACAAAAATTTTAATTTTAATTTTTGTCTTCCACTGAACCACGTAACAACTTTTTATTCTCTACACAAATTGTTTAAAATACTAAAATAATAAAATTTGTTCAATACATAACTTTGTCTTGTGTTGTTCTGTCCTTTCATGTTCTGGTTCTGCTTAGTATGTAGTTATATTTTACTGATCAAACAGGTCATGTATCTATACACATAATCCTATCTTACTATGTAAATATTTACACGGTTAACAAATCAAAATCAATCGTATATATTTGACTTTAGAAGTAGTTACGATTAAAGTTAAGAGTTCTTAATAATCATATAGTATATTTGATGTGAATGATAGGTTATGGCATTACTATGGATGTAGACACTAGAAAGATGGCAAGAATCATGGTTTTCTCTATTATACCACTTCTCATAATGCAGACTCCTACATTATTCAATTTCTCTACAACATTACGCAATGTTACCTTGATGATTTCTCTCATCATTGCTGTCACTTTTCTCATCTCATACTTCATTTACCAGGTTTCTCATTTTCTTCCTCCTATTTGCATTAAAATGTTCAATACCATTACAATATAGAGATAGGTTTCAGATTGCATTTTAACCGCGTCGCGAGCCTTAACATTGTGTAGAGTTGTAGTCAAATACAACTAATACAATGTCAATCACAGTCGCGTTGCGTTGCGGTTGCAGAGACATTAAATAATAATAACTTTTTCAATGCCAAATTTTCTTGTGATTTTTCTCCAATGAAATGTGCAGATATTTAAGCCTCAGATAGAGAAAACAAGATTAGAATACATAAAACATGATGATTTAATATTAAGAATTTTCCAACGTGTTGAAAAGCAAACTCTCCAAAAAATCCTAGCTGAGGATGGAACTCCAAATGTAACTGCCATAAGTGGGTGAGTCAAATTTCGCGCAACATTTCTCAACATATTAAGGGTCCGTTTGGCCTAGCTTATTTTTGAGCTTATGCAAACGGCTTATGCAATATAAATTAGGTTTTATGCTATTTTATAAGTTCAAACTAGTGAAAATTGAATTTTTATAAGCTATTTTATCATAGACTGCATTGAAAAACTTATAATAATGTATAAAAATTGCATAAGCTGTTTGCATAAGCTCAAAAATAAGCTAGGCCAAACAGGCTTTGTTTGGATATAAAAAGCTTAATTAAGCAGCGTTTATCATATAAATGTTTAACAAAAGATAAAATAAAGTTAAACTGTTGTTTTCGTCATGCAGGCTATACAGTGAATTCAGCCAACGCGGGGAAAATCATTTATCAGCTTCTGAAGTAAGAGAGCTTTTGCTAGGGAACAATTTAACCGGCACAAATATCAGAGAGGATCAAATAACTGACATGTTAAAAGTTTTTGACAAAAATGGTGATCAAATTATAACCAAAGAAGAATTTGTTAATGGCTTAACAGAATACATTAACCAAACAAAGCATGCTTTGGATAGACAGTACCTCCCCAAACAATCTATGAACAAAATGTATCAGGTATGAGTGCTTATCATATAAATACTTCTGTAAGCTTTCCAAGATAGCTTATGAAAATTGCTTATATGATATGATAGTCTATATGGATACGATAGCTGTTTCTGTAGATTCTCGCAACAGTCTTACAAATGTTTGTGTCAGCTAATAAATGCAAATAATCCGATACAATCTTATTGTATTCTAAACAGGCTTTTATCAAGCCTTGGATTGAAAACATGAGAAAAGAACGCGCGTTGAAGGGACATCTTATTTCGGGAGTTTTAGATCATGCTCAGAATGATATGGTTGGTAGGTTGCTCAAAGATGACGGTACACCTGATAAAGATGCTATCAAAAGGTACGCATATTTATATTTTTATACTGACAGTGAATATAAATTAAATTAAATATTTAACGATCCAAGGTTGATTATTTATGCTATCTAAATGTTTTTTATGATTCAATAGGTTGTTTGAGGAAGTCGATAGTGATGGTAGTAACAATGTTTCGAGGTCCGAACTAGAAAAAATAGTGAAAGAAATTCATTTTGGCAAGGGTGTAGATTCAGATGAAGCAACCACAAAACTACTTCATGATCTTGATGTCAACAAAGACGATGAAATTAGCGAAAATGAATTTGTTGATGGCTTTACCAAATGGTTAAACTCAAATTCCAATCAAGCTGCTAGCTCGAAATCATCTTCTCATGAACCTCATCAAGTACTATTCATTTCCCTTATTCCTTTACACGAAATCATTTTCTTTGCTTAAATATAGTTTTGATCCCATATTTTCACCGATTTGCGACTTTGACTCACGAATTGATATTGTGTATTAGACATGGGAAGAAGTTGAGAAGGTAATGGAAGGGAATCAAACCAAAGGAGTGTCTGCATGGTTAGAAGCTATAGCATATGTGATGTTGGGAATTATTATGCTGTCACTTCTTGCTGAGCCTCTAATAGCAAGTGTTCAGAATTTTTCTGAAGCTGCAGGAATTTCATCATTTTTCATCTCTTTCATTTTAGTCCCTTTAGCTACAAATTTTAGAGAAGCTACCTCAGCTATCAAAGAAGCTAGCCATAAGAAAAGTAGTAATACATCTCACACAATGTACGAGGTTAGTCATGTCCCAGTGTCGACTGTCGAGTCAAATTAATATAACTCTGTAGATAGATTCCTCAACTATTTGAAAATTTTTAAATAGGTTTTCGTAACCGAGTCAAATTAATAATCTTGGTTTAATAAATGCAGATTTATGGAGCAGTGTTTATGAACAACATTCTTGGATTTGTGGTGATATCTAGTCTTATATATATGAGAGATATCACATGGGAATTTTCAGCTGATGTATTGGTGGTGGCAATTGTTTGTATTGTGATGGGCCTAACTGCTAGTTTTCGTTCTACATTTCCTCTATGGACATCCTTCCCTACATATATCTTGTACCTAATATCATTGGTTTTGGTTTATGTTCTCAAAGATGTTCTCAATTATGTTTAGTGTTCCTTTGATGAGAGCAAGATTCAATGAAATGACAGACTCATGATGTGGTTTATTAGAAAATATTATGTAACACACAAGAGTTTAGTGCAAGTGGTTGGTGTGTAGTGTGCGTGAGTATTGTAAATTATGAGATACTGAATGAATTCGATTCATACCGACAAAGAATAATATTATGTGCGCAGAATATATGATTTTTCTTTTTTTGATAAGCAAAAAAGATTTTATTAATAAGAGTACAAGGAGTATTCCAATCCATGTACAATGAGAGATGTCCGAGCCCAGCATCATAGCGAGATAAACAATCCATCTTCTATTAAGGATTGCAGATTTCCACCAAATCATGTTGATTTCGTATATGATATTAATCCTAATCTTGTTGATTCCTTAATGGAAATTTAGTTGAGATAAATACTTAAGAAAATGAAAAGTCACTAGAATTTTTCTAACAATAATTGACATTATTTTGTTTCAAAACTCTGCTATTTGTCCTTAAAATTGTAAAATATGAAACTCTTCCACATTGATTTTACATCAATGCGACCACACGAGAGACTAATTTACCGGTAACTAGTAGTTCATGCAAATTGCCTAAGTTTCACAAGCAAATTAGTTTGTAATAAAATAACATTAATGTGGGACCAACGTGCAATGCGACATGTCTGATTAACGTGACAGATCATAGTCTCTAACAATATATAGAAGTTAATAGAGAACCATTATGAATGGAATTTTACAATTTTTTTAGGATGTAACAAACTTTTTCTCATAATGCTTGTTAATAACACAATTTTGATGGAGTGATTTTGATTTCACAAGGTACTGCTACACAAATTCAAGTTTAACTGTATAAGTATGTTTAGTTCTTAAACTTTCAAAAATTCATAAATTAGGTAAGTCATGCATGGTGATTGTTCTGCTTTATTTCAAGTCCTAATATCATTATCTTTAGTGAATGATTTTTGGTGGATGCAAAAGTTTAAACCAATTATTACTCTAACTTATAGTAGCACACACACAATCATTACAACTATTCAGTTGGAATTATCCAAATTCATGAAAATGTTATTTTTTTTATAAAAAAAAACTCGGTATCCGACTTAAGGACCGACTAATTCAAAGGGATTAATCCCACCATTCACTTGCGGAGGCTCTGTTTAAAGCCAGAATTTGTTTTTACTCTGTATGGACTAGCCCACCAAAATTGACACTAAAGTGAGCTTCAACCATCTCTCTCAAATGTAGCTGCATAATGTCATAGGAAAATAAAATCTATAATCATCAAAACTTTTTTTTTAGGAAATAATCATCAAAACTGTATTTGACTAGAAAAGTCAAACACTGCTTATTTTGTTTGCTTATAAAAGCAGCATATTAGCATAAGTTAGTACTCTATCATCTGAGTTTGAATCTATATCCTCAAACTTATTTAACCCTTAAGCTTAAATCAGATGAACTATTTGACCCTTGAACTCCTAATATATACTTGTCATGGTTAATATAACTTGCTTCAACATGATTACTGACATTAATTCAAAAATTTGATGACACAAAATCTTGTGTAACATCAAGTTCATACATATGTAAAAAAGAAAAAGGAAAAAAAAAAAAAGATTAATGAGTCATGCACTTAATACTTTGTACAAATTTTTTCAATAGAAGAAACATCAATTAATAGACAATTAGTCCCAAGTGAACAAAAAGAAACAAAGAAAATTACATCAATCAACACCCCCTTCCTCCACCAAAAAAAAGGAGAAAATAATTCTCTAAATGGCTTTAATTTCCATACATATCCAATACAAACCCACTATGCTTTGTCCCCTTATTTTCACCCAAAAAAAATAAAAAATCATTGAGAATTTTTTTTCTGTTAAAAGACAAGAACAAAAGATGTAATCATAAGAAATTAAATCTTATAATTCCAAACCAATCCCAAATAATCACCTTAAAAATGGAAATTTTAAAAAGAAAATAATCAATCTAAATTAAACCAATCCACATGTCAAGTTCCTACCCTTCAATTACTCATAACTTTGTGTCAGGGGGCCCCACATCAACTTTGATAGGGAACATATCACATGTTAGCACCATGGAACATAATACATCCACTTTTTCCTATTAACTGAGGAGTTGCTCCTTGTGCTGATGAAAAGAGTGTTGTTGTGGTTGTGATGTTGGTGGAGATTGAAGAGAATGGCCATTGTTATTATTATTATTATTGACTGAATTGCCCATCTTTTGTATATTTTGTTGGTGATATATTTGCCTCAACCTTTCTATTTCTTTCTTTAATGCTTCTTGATGAGCTGAGATATTCAAAAGTATATATCAATATTTCGAAAATAGAAGAACGAAACGATGAGACTTCTAAATTAATTATGGTTTAATTGGTTTAATCGGTTCAACTAATTTAATTATCACAAAATGTTATGATTAATATTATTTTTGAATAAAATAATCAAAAAAGCTAAAAAGAAACTAACATTTAAACTAATTGACACTTCAGCTTAATCCATGTATTAAATGACCAATATATAAAAACATTGAGAAAAAAAACAAAAGAAAATACAAAAATGAAAACCATTTGAATCAATTGTGGTTCAATCACGATTCAATTAGTTTAACCTGATTCAATCCGAGTCTAAATTCTATATGTTTTATAAAACTATTTTTATACACCCATTATTATCTCAATATGATCATATAAAGTTTGTAAAGTGAATAATCCACAAAGGATTCAATAAAAGAATATCATTCTCATGTTTCAAAAATGTTCTTTTTTGTAGGGACATTTTCTATACAAAAATTTATTCTAAATCTAACTAGTTAACATCAACATCAACATTATCAATGAAAATCAACAAAACAATCCAAGAAAATGACTTAATTATATCCCTAACATATTGAATTGCTTGTGAGAAAGAAAAGTGACCAAAATAGGAATGACTTAAAATACAAGGTTCATGATAAGTGAATATATATGTATAAGCATATTATTATAATTTATACCATCTTTGAAAAGCTTGTCTTGGGCCAATGCTGCAATCCGTTGCTTTAAGGCACTATTGTCGACATTAAGAATCAAACGTTGATGGTCCAAGAATGCAACTCGTGGAGATAATGCTGAAACTTCTGTCTATAATTTTCATAATTAATAATAATAATTAGAATAAATCAATTTTATATACAATAGCTTCAAAAAAAATTATATACCATTTTTAAAAAAAATAGAGAAAAAAATTATTAATCAATGTTATGGTCATTTTACAAGTATCCTGAGTCAAAAGATCGAACTCCTTATTACTTGAACCAATTCATTATTAGGTTATTCTACTTATAGCTGATCCTCATGCAATTTTATGTAAAATATGAAGAAAAAAATACAAATTTAAGCAAAAATTAAATTAAATTAAACAATTTAATTATTCACCTGCAAAGATGTTACACTCCTTTCTAGCTCAGAAATGTATTGTAGCTTTCTCACCCTTGACCTCTGAGCTGATTGCCGGTTAGCCAAAATTCTGTTACATACAATTATTATAATAAACAATTAGATTATTTGGCATCTGCACACTTTAATTTTATACATATATAATATGATATTTTAGATAACTTAAATTCATAATATTCATTACAATGGTGTTCATAAAACTTAATACGTACTCTAGTTATATAAAAATTTAATCACTCATTTTTATATAATGGCTAAAATTTCATTCTTAAAATGAATAAATTGAATGTTCAAGCTTCGAATTCAGTCCTGCATATAAAATATGATGTACCTACCGATGGATTTAAGTTTACACGACAAAAATGTAATCACTTATGTAACACAATATACAGGTTTGCTTAAAAAATAGACTGAAACAAAAAACGCGTCAAGAGATATATATATATGTGTACAACATGTTTGTTTAAGTATTTAAAAATATTCTATTCTAATGTAAATATTACTTACTTTTGTTCTTAAGCAAATTAATCTATGGGATTGCTTAAGTTAGTTTCTTAAATAAAAATTGAATTTCTTGTCATTACTATTTAGTGTATAGGTTGCTTTTGTTTTTTATGAGAGCATAATTGACTTTTTTTTTAGTCTTAGACAAAATGACAAATAACACTTAAATTCACATAAACAACCATAAAATTTAAGATTTAACTTCAATTGAAAATGTTCGGTATATCCATTTTTGTCAATTTGATTTGGAATTATAGAGAACATAAATTGCTTATAATAAATTTTATGTGCAGCAAAAACTTTCAATTTATTCTACTAATGAATTTCATTTTGATAGTAATTTAATAATTTTTCATTGAAAAATCTAACCTAACCAGCAAGTGGCCACCTTCGATTTAACAGGTATTTATCTTCAAAAAAAATGAATAATGACATTTTTTTCAATTTAAAATTTAACGTGTAAAACTGGGCCATCCATGCAAGAATTTTGTGGCAACTAAATCCTAAGAACAAGCTTATTTTATTAATGAAATATCATTAGTAGAACGTGCATGGATGGTGGTGATTGGTGAAACAATTTAATTATATCATATAGTAATTATAAAATAGTATATTTGCAAAGATTTTATATAGTATAGTAATTAAGATTACCTTTTGACCCTCTTGGGATCAACAACGGTTTCAGTGCAGGTGATGGTTGTGGCGGACGATGGCCCCGCCACCGCCGCCTCCATTTTACATGAATTTTCATCATCAACTGCTTCATCCTTAGGCTTCACCCCATGATGATGAAGATAATGCTCTTGAGGTGGTGCATCCATCGCCATTGCCATTGGTTTCTCTTCATTGTTATTGCTATTTTGGTCGGAGGACGGCGACGACGGGTTGGAGGTTGACGACAACGGTGGAGGCGGGAAAGAGACGCCGGCAACATTGTCGGAGAACATGGAAATAAATTGGTCATCATCCAGTCTATCAAAGTCACCACCACCTCCTCCACCACCACTTCTGCAGTCTTCCTCGAGAAAAGATGTCTCGAGGAAGGCAATTGAGTCACTGGCAGAACGCCGGTGAGCCCCTCGTCTTACCGAGGAGAAGTCGAGGAATTCGTCGATCCATGATGGTAATTGTTGGTCAGAAGTATTATTCAGAGTTGTAGCTGTGGTCGTGGTGGTGGTGGTGGTCGTGGAGGTGATATTTGACATTGTGGACGATGATGATACCTTTTGGTGAGGAGAATATGGCCAATTTTGGGGTATGGTTGGTATTTTAGGAGGTAACTGTGCCATTAATCCCAATGTGTATGTGTGACCTCAAATATAGAGAGAATAACCGAAATCTTTGGGCTTGTGTTATTATGTATCTAAAGTGTATGTAATGTGTGTTTGAGAAAAATAGATAGAGAAAAGAGAGAGAAATCTCAACAACCTAACCAACACACAAACAACCGCAAATCTTTACTTCAAAATCTTGTTCTTGGGTTTCTAAAAAGAGTGGGAGACAAGAGAGAGATATGAGTTATATTAAAGAGATGATTGTGAGGCAATAACCATATTGTGTCATGTAGAATACACAATTATGATATGTTTTTCTTCTCTCTCTCTCTTATGGTATGGTATGTGTGTGTAATGTAATATGTTATTGATTTGTATGTAATGTTTTTTTCTAATAAGGTCCTAAGGTTTTGGAGAGAGAGAGAGAGAGAGAGAGATTGGAAAGAAGGGTCACATGGGGAGGGATTAGAGACAGCTAGCAACAGCTAGGTGGTGAAAGACTCAACGGTTTTAGTGGGAAAATGGCAGTGTAGTTTAATAACTGGAGGAATCGGCAACCACGTGCAGATGTGACCTCTTCATTTGGCATCCATTATCTAATCTCATTCCATAATAATATTGTGTATTATCTTATATAAATATGATGCATTCATCTTCAAACTTTAGCAATTATATTCTTAATTTTTTTTTACCTATAGCTAAACACTACAAGAATTCCTGCAATTACCTACAAAAATATTTCTAGGAAACATTTCAAAATTCCTAGGAAACGACGATTTCCGAGGCTATTTCCGAGGAAAAGTTTCCTAGCTATTTTGGACTCTATTGCGAGAAATTTACCGAGGAAAAATGAGAAAAAGAGTGTCAGACCGTTTCCTAGGAATCCTTCCTAGGTAAGTTTTTGTGCAGGTTTTGTGCAGTCTGTCCTTCTAGACGTGTTGCAGACGTGATGTGACAGATTTTTCCTAGGAATAATTCCTCGGAAACATTAATAATAAAAAAATTAAAAATTAATTTTTTTTAAAAAAAAGCGGCAAATTAATTTTTTTAAAATGGAGCCAAAATATTTGAAATTTAGCAAAACCGTTTCCGAGAAAATTTTCCTCGCAAATGTATATAAAAATTTTAAAAAAAATATTCGAAATTAGTGCCAAACTTTTGAAAATTTTACCAAAATATTTTTGGCTCCAAAAAAATCGAATTTTCCATTTTGCGCCAAAAAAATCGAATTTTCCATTTTGCGCCAAAAAAATTGAAATTTTCACCAAAATTATTTTGGCTCCAAAAAATTCAAATTTTCAAAACAAAATTAAATTTTGCGCCATTAATTTGAAAACTTCACAAAAAATTATGAAATTTGAAATTAAAAAGAACAATTCTCTATTAAATACTTTCCTTTAATATTTTTGTAAATTGTCCATCTACACTCCTTGTTTTTCATAGTTATTAACTTAAGCATGCATATTGTACAATTAAAATGGAGATAAGCTTGGGAATTACACATAAAGTCCTAAAATTGGGGAATTCTTGCTAAATTAGCCTAAAGAATCCAACTGGACATGACGTCTAAAACGTGTTAATGATAACTTCCGAGCTCGCCGAAAACCCGAATTTGCAGCCACAAAACTATAAACTCAAAATCCTCTATAACACCATTTTGACAACTTCAGCACCACAACTTCAGAAATTCGCCCCGTCCTCATTACTGAGTCAAAAATTACGAAACATATGTCAAAATGACCACAATTGAGTTATCTAACTATAGCAAAAAGAATCGTTCGAATCCGAGTTACAGGGAGTAAGAATTTACCGTTTTACTGAGGGGCTGTTTCCAAACTCGGGTTTCACAAATCTTCTTCCAAAATCACCAATTTCTTCAAAGATTTCCTTCAAATCTCTTCAGCCCCTTCATTCTTTAACTTCACAACACTTACCCAATGTCTCTTGCTCCACTAAAACAGACATGAAAATCCATTACAATCAATTTCATGGAACTTAAGAACATAAGCTAGAGGGAGGGAAAATAATAAGTTGCTTATCCAAACATGAGCAAAGTGACAGAAACGAAGATTACATACCTGCATTGAGCTGCAATCTTTCCTTTACCCATTTTAAGATCATTTCTAACAACAAGTATCTGCATAAAAAAGGAACAATTTTTGAAGCAACCCAATAAATTATAGGTAATGGGTAAGAAAAAAAAAGACTTTTTTACGAATTTACCATCTTAAAATCATCGAGAATATCAGCAAGTTGTTCAATCTCTAATGGGTCTTTGATTTTGGACTTAGTATTTGTGTTTTGCTTATTATTATGATTGAGAAGTGAATCATGTTCTTTGTCTTTAGAGAATGAAAATTTGCAAGAAAAAGGGAAACAAGGAGGATAATGAGACTTTTGGTGGTATTGAAGCAAAAGAAGAGAAATGGAGTAGCTAGGGAAAAGAGTTAAGTTTTGTTTACTGTAAAATAGAATGAGAAGATAAAGTGAATTGGGATATTGGGAACTTAAATAGTCTATTATCACAATTGTCAATTATGCCCTTCTTTTACCACCAAACTACATAGCAATCTTTAAAATATAATATCCAATTACCCAATAGACTCTTATTTTTCACCTTCTAATTAGAAACTCTAATTAATAATATTATTAATTAAAATTGGAATGTTATATTGAATCAAAAAATTGAAAATTAACATACAAAAAAATTGAAATTTTACCCTAAAATCTAAATTTTGAAAACATATAATATACTAACTACTTTTAAAAAAATAAAATTTACTATATAAGCTACATTTTTTTTACCGAATAACAATATTTTTCATCAAATTTTAATATATAAGATTTTTATTATACATTTTTTATTAAAATCATTTTTTGTTAAGTACACCTATTTTATCAACTAACACTTTTTACTAACAATTTAAAATAAATTAGAAAAACTAACTTCAAATAATGAAATTTGACGAGAAAAACCCCAAAAAAGCAACAGCGAGTAGCAACAATAGCAACAATCATGTACTAAGAAAGAGAACTAAAGATTAACGGCAAAAATTAATATATACTAATTGAACATACATATAGTTACTATAATTTATCAAATAACATTTTTATTGTGATAAAAAAAAAACTAACCTCCCACAATATAGTGTGATAAAAAAAGTCTCCAAAAATCAGCAGCAACAACAGCAACAATAGCAAAAAAGATATCGAAGATTAACTGCAAAAAATAATACAACATATATTATATTAATAACTAACTATATATATATATATATATTTGCTTAAGAAGAAAACTATATATATAAACTTAAAATAAGTTAATAATACTAACCTCTAATAATAATCAGATGTGAAGAAACTGAATTTTAAATGTATGAAATCATTGAAATGTTTGAGTGAATAAAAATATATTAAGTGGTAGTGTGTATATATACAAAGATATACTACCGTTGAACAGTAATAAGTATTGCAGGCCATTAATTAATTATGTTGCTTTCCAACTATACCTATTATCCCTAGTGTATTTGGCAATTCCAACCTTTCACAATTCCAAAGCCATGAGACTTCAAAGTCCTGCATGCAAAATTAAAAAGTCCCTTTTGCGTGGGTGGCATGTACTGAGCCATCACTGCACAAGATAGTGTTAATTGGGGGTTAATTGGCACTTAATTATCACAGCAATAACAAACTGTTTCCTAGGACATTTTCCTCGGTAACTGACATAAAAAAATGTGCTCCACTGACACAGATTTTTCCTAGAAAATTTTCTCGGTAATGTACATAAAAAACCGTGCACTGTTGAAAAAACTAACATCGACTGTTTCCTAGGAATTGTTTCTCGGTAACGTATTATGTTTGCGAGGAATTAATTTTCCTCGGAAAAATTCGTCGGAAACAAAAGAACTTCTTGTAGTGAAATAATGATAGAAAATTGGTGTAGCTAACTATGGCATGGTCCTCTAGTGTCCTGTCCAAGTATCTATCCATGTAGTACTTAAAAGTGGGATAATGGCACCATTCAATGCCTTGGTACTTAGGCCTTCTGGTTTTCACATGCTCATTGCATCATCTGAACCCCTACAAATGATTAATTACTATACGTACATAATCATCCTATGGAGAACAATATTAGTTTTCTTGTTGGCATGTTAGAGTGCAACCTGTCATGAACTAGTATTAAATTAAAATAAAATACTTTATCTCTAAATTTAACGGGTTGTGGCTGATCAGACTATAAAATCGACTATATAAAAGATTGAAGTCTCATTTATATTAGGGTGAAATATTTATCGATTTTGACAAATCTATGTTGCAAAATTCATTTGTTCACTTTCACAACATATTTTTAAGAGATTCGAGCCCAATGTGACTTATATTAATTAGGTTTAATCATCATTTTCGTCCCTGTAAGTTTGCAATTTATCTCTAAATTTAACGGGTTGTGGCTGATCAGACTATAAAATCGACTATATAAAAGGTTGTGGGCATTCTAATCTCTCTTAATTAGTTTAGATATGTTAAAAGTGTGCATTTAGTAAATGGAAATGATTGTGAAAGAGATAATCGATCCGACAAAAAAGCCTCATAGAGAGTATCTTATCTTTAAAGTGGATTTCGAAAAAGTTTATGACAACTCTATTAGTTGAGGTTTTTTGTATGTTGAAGAGGTTTAGTTTTGATAACAAATGGAGATCTTAGATTCGAGCATGTGTCTTCTCAAGTAGCCTATTGGTTTTGGTAAACGGATAATTTTTTAAGGAGGCTAGTTTTCAAAGGGATCTCAAACAAGGGGACCTTCTAGTCACTCATAGTTCTTCTGGTAGCTGGAGTTATTGTGGGGATGCCAAGTTATACATCTCTCACATGTAGTATGTAGATGATACTCGATTATTGAACCTTGAAGATAGATCTTTGGTGTTTTGATCTCACCTTCTGGCATGTAGGTGATTTTATCTAAGAGTAATGCTATTAGGGTCAATGTTGGTAGTATTTTCCTGCAAATGGGGAACCCTTGCTGAAGTAGACTTGGTTCTTCGAGTAATAGGTATTAGGTATTTTAGTCTTGGTGGGAGGATTGTCCACCTCTATTTGATAATATTTCAATCTTCTGGATATCCTTTATGAAGGTGTTGGTAAAGGTTTGGAAGCTTAACTTCTGTTGGGTGTGGTAAGAAATGAGCTACGAAAATCTCAAATGATTTGAGGTAAGTAATAATTTACAATCTTTGCCTTGGATCAGTGAGTATTAATCTAGAATGATGGCATACGATCTCTGTCCTTGTACATGATTTGGATCAGATATGGCCTCCTAATTTATTTATTGTTAAATTAATTAAAAGAGTATGCAAATGGGTTTTGATCATTCACTTGAGTATTTGGCAAGTTTCTGATGATTTATATAATATAATATGTAAAAACAAGAAAAAAGCATGCAGTGTGGGATCATTTAATTTTTCCCTTGTTCTGTTTCACGGAATAGAAGATCTATATGGGGCAGAGATTAATTAATAGGATAATGGTATGTATACCAACAATACATTGTTCCGACATTTAGATGAAATTTAGATGATATAGTGCAAGTATTTTTTAACTTAATCAAGATTCTGTATTCGATCTCTGATTTGGGCATGTAGCACTGTTAAATTTTTTAAAGAAAGTTTATAGCCTATTCAAGTCTTACAAGGCTTGAGGAATTAGTCTTTACAGTTGCACACATAAAATACCTGATTTACGCCAAAAAAACAACTGAATTTGGATATATGTCTCAAATTCGAAATTTATGGATAGGTAATTGTGGCTAGAAGGAAGAACTTCACTAAAAACAATATCAAATTTTTCGACAGAAATTAATCGTCGGCAAAATAGATGAATCATTTACTTTAATAGAAAATAGAATAGTGGTATATTTTGAAGATAGAGGAGTTTGATTATGGATGAGCTGTGAAGAGAAAAGTAGTGTAAGAATCATGTACCCTCACACTCCCATGTGAATATGCCCAGCTTTATTATGCTTTGTCCTTAAATCAGACTCACATGGGGGGTATTTGTGTTCCTCCCTCCTTCCCTTCCTTCAAATTCTTGATACCTCCATCATTTCATGCTGGCAAACTATGTTTTATATTCTTTTATACAAAGGTGATGAAAGTACATAATTAGGACATACTAATAATGATTAGAGGAAATAAGGGGAATGCATGTTATGCTAACTTCCTATTGTTTTATAGTTTGTTTGTCTTTATATTTTATTATCATTACTATTATTATTACTAGTACTATAGTACTTTTGTGCAACAACGTGTTGCCCAATTATAGAAATGTTTTACTTTTGTTTAATCTATGGTATTTTATTTTAGTGGGAAATTATTTGAGATTAATCTCTTTAAAATTTTATTTTGTTTAAAGGGTTAGTCTTATTTAAATAGATATTATTTATCAATGGAGGATGGATCTAATAAAAGAAGTTAGACAACTATGATATAACACAAACGGTTGTGAGAAGTGTTCACAATATATATTTTGAATATAAATATAACACAAAATAGCATTCCTCTGGAGCTATGAATATTATTTTTAAGAGAATTGATTTTGTCATTCAAAAAGTGTTAGCGGCGCAGTTTGTTGTCCGTTTGTCTTTCATTCAAATGTAATTATTCTATATTTATTAATATAAATTAAAGATATGCTTTTTTAAAAAAAATATGACACTAGAAGAAACCTAAGAAACCAAAAAGAAAATAGATGATATCTTAAACAATGTATAGAAGTAAATCTATGAACACATGCAGGGACGTAGCCTTTAAGGAGTATGGGGTAATTTTGGCTACCAAAAAAAAATTTAGGTGTATATTTATATTTAGCTACTTCAATAATATTTTATTTAGAAATTAAATAATTGTATTACTTTGCTAAAAATTAGCTTAAATAAAACATTGTATGTCTAGTGTACCAAACGAAAACATTGTATGCCTATACTTTTTGGGAGTTCATTTCTTTATAGCTGATCGCAATAAATTAATAAATAAAATGAAAAGAAATTTAAATTTATTGTGAAATTATGAAATCAAACTTTCAGAAATCATTATATTATTAATATTAATATTCTCTCAAGGTAACTAGAGTTGTGAAGTTAATCCTACCAAGGTTTAATTAAGTGGTTAGTGTTAGTTATCCATCACCATGGTCAATGACTCAATGAACATAATTCCACTACATGTTCTATGCATAACGTTGAAAAGTATACTCTAGTTAACTAGTCATGAAATCATTGAAACAGAAATATATGCTCTCTTTTTTCTTGGACAGGCTTTTATCTTAAAGATAAAGGTCATAGTTAATGTAAGTAAACTAACCGGATTCAAACACTCATTAAAAATAATTAAACACCAAGAGAATTAAGGTCGGATATGTTTAGCTTAGTGCATTACAATGGAGCTATTTATTTTGGTGTTTTTTTTTTGTCTAAGTAACCTAAATGATTTGAAATTCATCTGATGAGGTAAATAAGTGACAAATTTTGGGTTAAAACCTCAGCCTTACATATAAAATATAACATCTCTATCAATTAAGATATGTTCACGGGGACTGGTGTTTATGCGGATCTGTACAGACATATCACTGATTTATCATTTTTAGCATTGTGATATTCATTTAGTACTTATTAATTATATATTAAATATTAATGCTAAAAATGACAATATGAGAGGGTGCTTTCATAATCACTTTTTCCTATAAGAATTCAAGTTTTTCAGGCCACATTTAGTGTTTAGATTGTCCTAAATAGGTGAAGCACCATTGAAAAATAAGAAATTTTCGGTCATATAATCAAAACATCTCAGATGGATGTAACAGTTATTTCACTCTATAGAGTTTTTAAGCACCATGTAATACACATTTACTCATGGTCTTCGGTGGATGTAAGTTTCTGTGAAGTATCTAATACTTATTTTCTCATACTGATTATGATTCAAAGTCTTAGGTCCGTATGAGATCAACAATGTCTTACAACATCGAATCTATAATTTATGGAATGATAATCATCAAAAACTAAACAGATAAGACAATTAATCCTAGGAGACAGACATACAATCACATTAACACAAGGACGAAAATTTGCATGAAATTCTTCATGGGATGAAATCTGCTTTCTGGTGTGATTTTTGTCAAAATCTTTATAGAGTATGTTTAGAAGAAGTAATTAGAAATTTTAAAGAATTTAGAATTCTTAGAAATTTAGATGATTAAATTTGAATTACATTCATTTCTAAATGTGTGAGACATCCAGCCAGGGACATACATTTTTTTCTTCTTTCTGGTGAATGGACCATACATGTTTTAGTGTCTGGTTCTATTCTTCTTTCTAAGCCAAACAATAATTCCACTAATCACATGCTTCTTTTGATATTTGACAATATAATATCAATCAGAACAACATTTTGCAATAAATGAGTTATTTACATATTTGAAACATAATCTACAGCCTTTTCATCCAATCAAGCATATCAGTTCAAAATAAGTGTTTTGATGGATACAGAAACGATCGTCGTGAATATTAAAACTATAACCATATAGATCCTAAACAAAATACAGATCATTTTCTCCACTGTAATACTATAGGAAATTTTCTTAACAGCACATTTTTGTGGTTTTCTGTAACAAACAAAGCAGATAAAAATATGCAGATAAATATCGAGAAACATAAAACTGAAGGCAACAAATAAGTAAAAAGATTAGCTAACCAGAGTCGACAGATTTAATTTCCCTCATGGTGGAACTTAGCAGACATCAATGGTTTAGTCAAGAATTTGAGCAAATCTGGAAGAAAAACCATACTCCAAATCACAATTGCTACAATAGTATTTTGTTACAAGAAAATCAATATGGATATCAGAAAAATAGGATCTACCTGTCCAAAGCCTCTTCAAAACCATCTGTGTTTACATCAAAAAATAATTGGTGTTGACAGAAGATGTGAAAGCATAGGTGCTTCCTCCATGCTGTGTGAGGGAGGCAAAACACGGCAATGACCAAACAAAAGCAATTAGCAAACAAATGTCAGAATAACTTAAAAATGAAAAATAAATACAAAAACTAAAATCACTAAAATCAAGTAATATGCATGCAAATATCCTCATGAGGTCTCTTTATTGTCCTCAAACCCACTTTATTAGTAATACATCTTACTGTATATTTTTTGCCTGCTCCGGCTTGAGGGAAAGTGTTAAAAAGTTTCTCTTATAAACATGCTGTTGTTATTTCAATATGATTGGCATAGTTTTTGAATTATTTTCTTATTTTCCAAGTTCCCTGAAATTAGAGATTGTAAAAATATTGTGCACACTCAATCACGCTGGCCGCTGGGAATTTTCTCAGGCAACTCAAAAACCCAATCTTCCTTTTTCAAGTAAAGCTTTCTAGTAAATTTCAACAGTGACTAACTTCCTACCGGAAAGTACCAATAAGACCAAGGTACGTTCTAACAAGGAACGAGTATTTCCTTCAACCGCGTCATCTTCATAGTATTTTCAAAGAATATAATTGACGTGCTAAAGTTTATAACGAACAAAAGGCTAAAAATCTGGCAACCACATCCACAGAGTGGCAACAAAATCCAATGTCAGACATCTTTCGCTGGAAGAAACAGGGTCAGACATAAAAAAAATTACAGTACCTCAGTAATATACTTGGAGTAGCTATCTTCCACAGGGTACTTTTCACTAGCATAAAACAGCATGTGCTCTGTCAACAAAAAAACACAAACAAATTCATTTTCAACCATAAAACAAAATTGAAAGGAATAAATATTCAGCAACCCATTTCCACCCTAATAAGCTACTATATCTCAAACTATCAAAATAAAATTTTGTAAATAATCAATCATCCAAATTCTAGAACGTCACTTTTATTTCTATCATTCAGTTCCATACTACACTACATAAAGGTCTTAATTCCCAAAGTATCAATACAAACATATCGAAATAGCTCAATTTTTTGAAGTCCACGTCCAAAATCCATTGTTAACTTCTTATTATCACTAATCTTCAAACAATGAATTAAATTGTAATCGGATTAGAATAAAAGTGATCAAAATCCTAAACAATAAAAAAAATGCGAAGTGAAAAACAATTAACACCTAGAAAATGCGCGAGGCCTTCAAGACCAGCAGGATCAGAGAAGTAACTGACACCAACGCTCATGGAAGGAGCACACTTCAACAATAAAAACGAAATTGAAATCACATAGAAAAAGCATAGATATCAATGTTTCGCAATGTAAAGAGTGAGTGAATCTAAATGGAAAAAAAACGGAGATCGAAGAGAAATGAAACCTTATCGGTATCGGGGTCGCTGATGAGGAGAACTTGAAGAGAGTTATGGAGATGATTCTTCTGTAATTCCTCTTATCAATACGTGCTTTTACAATCTCTGCATTTTCATTTTCTACCGTCATTGTTATTCTTCTTCACTCTCTCGCGCACGCAGTGGTCTAATCAAACCTGGCTCAACTACAAAAGATCTTAGGTCCCACACTAGGATGTCAAACTCAGGAACAGTGCAATCAAATTAAATCTGAAGATCTTGTTTAGTATGAAGACAATAACCAATTACAAGGCTTGGAAGATCTAAAACCACCCAAATGCAGAATTGCATTTAATATCATATATAGGAAATATTGTTACTTGGGTATAATTTAGAGAAATCTCCCCACTAAAGGGTGTTGTGTGAGCAAATTTTTTTCAGCCCCATCCATTGGACTAACATACAAAGATTCACAAAACAAACCTGGCATTTTGATACATGTTACAAATTACAATGAACAGGTAATGTTGTCTAAAGTACTTTACTAAATGAACAGGTAATTTTGATACATGTTACAAATTACAATGAACAGGTAATTTTGATCCTTGCATGTTTAAATGCCAAAAGGACGTGGACATCGAATAGAAACCCCGTGAAAGCAAGGAGAATTTCTCATTCAGAATCAGACAGTGGCTATCGTAAAGAAAGATGGCCTTACCTACCAGTGTATATTATGAGATATCACCACAACTAATGCACGCATGGGAATTGGCATTCTGCTGCCTGTCTTCTAATCTTCTTTGGCGATAATTTGCTCGAGTCTCCGAGGTGTAAACAAAGAAATATACTGAAGTATACAACAAACCAAAACGCCTCTAAAACACCTCAAATGAATGGTCTACAGGATGTGATGACAATCATGCGGAACAATAGAGCACACAAGTTTGCCCTGACAACATTAGCCCTGCAGGAAGTTAGGAAAATTGTCAAGAATAGCAGCATCAATAATATCCCAACATCATAGAAACATTTTATATGTTAATGATCCCACAACCAAAATCTTTAACCCTTGTAGATGTGTATGAGTTGTGTTCAACAATTCAAGGAGTGCCCAAGGTGTGTCGAAGCAAAGGAAAAAATAAATTATTTTGGAAGACTTGTCTGAGTTGTCCGACATGTGTCATATCATACGAATGTCGTAGGTGTCAGACATTGATCCAAGGAGTGTCGAATCGAAACAAAGGGGAAATTAAGTAGAAAAAATTGGGACACCCTAATAAGTATAAAAAATATGACAATATTACCAACTTGTTACAAAATAAACATAAGAAATTTTAATTTATTTTATTGTTTACATGATATAATATGCATATACTACATAAGAACTTTTTTTTAATATCAACAATATAGTTCTAGATCGCGTGAAATGATATATTTTGACAGTCTACTATTTTATGGACTCAATTTTGGTTGGGCTTGCTAAGTTGGACTAGGTAATAGGTTGATTGCTACTAGTTGATAGAGTTAAGTTAAGTAGTGCGGTTTGGTTCGGTTTTCTGAAATGAAAACCGCAAACCAAACCAAACCGTGCGGTTTAGAAGAAAAATGATTTGTGCGGTTTACACTAAATGCGGTTTTCGGTTTGGATTGGTTCAGTTTGCGGTTTTACTTTTGGATTGGTTCGGATATGATCACCCCTACCTAATCCTAGAGGTGTCTGTGTGCAAATGAAGAACCGAATGCACACTAAAGAAAGAAACGTTGTGGGTATCTCGTATCAGAGGGACCAAAAGGCCAAGTGATATTGGATGTGCCTATTTCGTTGTACATAACAACTTCAATCACTCTTCAAAATCCTAGAGCAATAAAGAAAATTCTGAAATATTATGTGTTTAGATTCCTATTAGTTCTACTAGACATATCATTTCCTAGTTTAAAGTAAAGTTCTGAAAGTCATCAAGCAGTAATATACCTCTCAATTGATCCTTGTACTATTTATAATAACTATATAAACACATTATTTGAAATTCAACATACACACAAGTGTTAAAGGGTACCTTTGGTTCATCATAAAGTGTAGTGAGTCTATTGATTCATGACAATTTTCCTAACCGGGGATATTCACTGAAGAGACACATAAAGAAACTCGTTCATCTGAATCAATAAGTGTAATTTAATCTATACCGAGAGTAGATTTTCTTTGCTTTCTTTTTTGTACTGGCGTAAAAGAGACACTGTCTTGTGATTTCAACTGAATCTAAACGGTATCCAAAAGATTCCATCCTGCCAATAAGATCAACTGCCCACTCCTTATAATATTGGGAATCAAGAAGACGCACAAGGAGGTGATAGCAAATTTTTGGCTTCAACATGAAACCTTTGTCAAGACTGTAGAGAAATACTATTCCTGCGTCATATAGCTTATTTTCCTTGCAAAGACCTCTGATCAAATGTACGCAACTTGTAGCATTGATTTTGATATTGAACTCGTGAAGAACAGAGAATATAATTAAAGCTTCATATACTTTTTCTACCTGACAGAATCCAATAAGTAGAATTGTGTAAGGAGCTAATTTAAAATCTTTGGCGCTGAAGTCCAGTTCAAGTAAACCTCGAATCACTTGTTCCAATTTTTCTACAACTAAATATTCCTCTAGAGCACTGATTGAATCAGTGTCCCGACTTGGGAGGCTCTTCAAATATTTCAAATAAAGACTTAATGCTGGCAAGACCTTTCTGTTTTTACACAACCAAGTCATAAGTGTTTTATAAACTGAAAGGGTAGGTTCACAGCCAGCCTCCCGCATACGCTCAAAAATTTTAAAGGCTTCCATTTCTCTGTCAACTAGGAACCGCCCTTTAATGAGTGTACCATAAGTAACAGAATCGGGTGAGAGACCATTCTTTTGCAGTTCCTCATAAAGGTGGTCAGCACGTTCAATATCACAAGCCCTACAACAGGCATTGATTAGAATGTTGTATGTAATAATGTCAGGCTTAACTCTACTATTGGTAAGAGTAAGAAACCCGTAGTCGTAAGCATTCAAAAATTGCCCGGCCTCACACATTTGCTCCACCTTTTTCTGGAGATCAGGACCCCTTAAGAATAACCAATATTTTCCCCACATATTGGAACACAGTTGGATTGCCTCCTCAAGTTTATCGGCATTGCACAATCCATTAATAAGCGCATTGAAGGTCACAACTGACGGAACGCATCCAAGCTTCTCCATCCGATCAAATAATTCTTGTGCTTGATCAATCATTCCTCTCTTACACATTTCACATATGATAATCGTGTCCGTGCAAGCATTGATCTCGGAAATCTCATGACGAAGAGATTGCGCTTGATTCAAAAGACCGGCGTCACATAAACCTTTAATTATTGCATTGTAGCAATGAGCATCAGGAGTTAAACCTATCTGAGTCATCTCATCTAACATCTTAGCAGCTTCAACAACCCTTCCCTCATCCGACAGACCACGCATCATAATGGCGTACATAACAACATCAGGCGCAATACCCTCCTGAAACATCCTTGTATACCACGCGTGTGCTTCACTATATCTCTTAGCTCTAAAAAATGCATTAATAAGAGAACAATAGCCATTTCGATTAAGCGAGAAACCATCTCTCTTCATTGACCATACAAAAGAAAGTGCTTCATCTAACCTCCCCAGCTGACAATACCCATTAAGCAAAACATTACAAGAAACAACATCCTCCAGCGAGTACCCATCTTCTTTCATCACATTAAACAACTTATGTGCCTTATCCATATTTTTCACCTGGCATAAACCATAAAGAACAGAGGTACACGTGAAAACATCAGGAGCAAGATTAACCTTTCGCATTTCATCAAACATCTCATGTGCACCCTTAATGTTACCAGTTTTACAAAACCCATCAATCAACATGTTATAAGTACAATCATTAAGAACAACATTGCATTTAACCATAGTATTATACAATGCCAAAGAAAGCTCAAATAACTGTTTCCTCAACACATCTCTCAAAATTGTGTTATAAATATGAGCATCAGGAATAACACCCAATTCGCGCATTCGACCGAACACTTCTATAGCTTTATCGGTGTGACCCAAATGAGAATAAGACCTAACTAAAGCTCTAACGGAATCTGAAGTTAACAAAATTCCTTTTTTATTGAGAAGCTGAAGAGCTTCCCAGTAAATAGAATGCCATTTATTACGGGCAAGAATATCACTAACCAAATTGTATGGTTCATCAGTAAAAGTGTCGAATTTGAGTGCAACCAAAATGCAGAAACGAATACCTTGTGAGTTGGAAGATACGGAAAACGATCGGAGAAAATTGTTAGGGGTTCTGCGGAAGCAGCAGGAGCAAGAGATCAGAGAGAATGATTTCTTCAACTTGGAGAAGGTGAACATTGTAGTGGCGGATTTTCGCGACAGATTGCGGCGGTGAGTTTGGCCTCGGCGGTGAGTTTAAGGGTTTTGGCACAAATAACCACTTCTTTAGTGGAACGGCAAAAACTGCACGGAAAGCAACAAGGTAAGTTTGTCCTAATACAAACTAGAATTTTGACACGGGTCTAATTAGCTGTAATATGTAACAATAAAAAATATAATAAAAAAATTTAATATTAAAAGGTAGATGAAAAAGTGGAGTAACATTAAAAATTAGTTTAACAATAAATTTGGATAAATATTCATACAATATAAATTATGATATATTACGAAATAATTCATTATAGACATTGGAAATCAAAATCGCAACATACAACTGAAATCTCTATTAAAAAGTTGATAATAAAAATATTTAATCAATCTCTAGAAGTAACTCTTGAAATCGCAATATACAACTGACCATGTAAAAACACTAACGACGTAAAATATATCTCAACATGTTTAAGAGATTGTCGTTGACTATTTATTTTAAATTTTGATTAAAATTAAAACGTCACATTGTGATCTTTAATTGAATTATGATTTGTTTGGCATAAAGAATAGTGGTAACGAAAAAAAAAAGTGGCTTGCTTTATAATTTTTTAATTATATACATTTCGTCATATTTTTTCACATTTAAAAATGATTATTTTTTTGTAATTGCATTTATTTCGTCTAAATTTATTTTTAATTGACTGTTATTTTGGATTTGGATTAAAAATTATGTAGATACTGTAAAAAATTATTTTATATTAAGGTTTGATTGAGACACATAAATTAAGAATGTGACCTGACTTATTACAAGACAAATAAATTTTTTTAGAAACCAAACATTAATTGATAAGCATAGACTACGATTAATTGGTAGCAAAAGTAAGAATATTGACTAACATATATATTTTAGGTGCAAATAATTTTTTTTAACAACCAAACATTAACAAGTTGTTAGAAATTCCACATTTAAGATAGATAAGTGGGATGACCGAGTTTCGAACTCCGGTCCCCTGCATATATAATGTAATTGTCCAACCAATTGAGCTAAACTCACGAAACTTGTTTGGTAATTTTTGTTAGGGTTAAATATGTTTTTTGTGTATTTAAATATTTTAATTTTAAAAAAAAATGAAAAATTTTGGTCTCTAAATTTTCAGTTTTTAATTTTAATTCGTACTTTTTTTAAAAGTTCACGTATCATGTTACAAATGACTTATTTTAAAGATATTATTATTAAGATCTTAAAATATTATTCGTTTGATTATTTAACTATTTAGTCGTTAGTTTAACGATTTAATCTTGGCTTAATATACGCAAAAAGTCCATGCACTTAGGTGTCGTTTGAGTTTTAGTCTCCGCTTTTCAAAAAATTTTCGTTTTGTTACTGCATTTTTAGGGTGTGTTTGGTTCAAATGAGAGAATGGGAGGGAAGGGATTTTAATGAAGGAGGAGAAGGGAGGGGAAGGGGTGTAGTTTAATTAAATATATGTTTGGTTCAAAAGATGAGAGATGAGGAGAGGTAAGGTGTTTTAATTAAATATATGTTCGGTTTCCAAGGAGAGTAAATGTATTTTAAAATTAATTTATTTTTTTACCCTTAAATATTAAAAACTAATCTCTTTATTATTACATCAATACATATAACACATACTTTTCAAAAAACCAAAACCCACACAAACGAAAGTCACTACCACCCGAAAAAACTCACTACATACCACTAAAATTACAATTTTGATTCAATAACGGTTTATGCGTTTTTATTTGAAATTCTGTTCCTAGGCAGGAAAGATGTCGTACATAATGTCTATGACAATGTGTCTGTAGTCCAGATGTCTCAGACAACTGGTTCGACAATTGGTTATGACGATCACAGCTATTATCGCAGTACTGAAGTAAATAAAAGCAATAAAGAACACCAGTAATTGTTAACCCAGTTCGGCGCAAACCAGCCCTACTCTGGGGATACCAATCCAGGAAGTGAACACTACTAATCTGAATTAATACTTAGTCTTACAATCATACCAAAAACCCTATTAGTATGTATGTCTTTTCTTAATCTTAGCAATCTTCTACTCAAGGGCTAACTCTCCTTGAATTTGAGAACCTACCCAACTCCCTCTAATCACTAATCTCAAGTGACGACAACTTTAAACTACAAAGTTTAAAGACTTAGTTGAATGACAACATTCAACAACAAAGCTACAAAGTATCAAAACCAATACTAAGAGCCACAAAGCTGCAAAGTATCAAACAACGATACTAAGAGTCACTAATGCTTTGCACAGTAGGCACAAAGCTTTGAACTCACAATCTTCAGTTCTTGTGGGTTGAGTTTTAAGCTCTATGTTGAGTTCTATTTATAGGCGTGCAAATCTTCAGATCGTCTTCAGTCTTTCAGATGCACTACAATTAAGAGTTAGTTTTAAAACAAACTTGTTTAAAAACAAACTCCAAAAGATAAAGAAATTTATCTTTATCCACAAATTAAATACGAATCCTAATCGTATTTAACACTTAAGATTAATAACAAACTTTATCATTAATCCTAATCTCAGCTTGTTACATAAAGATTCGCGCTTCATTCAAATATAAACAAACACGCGTGCTTAATGGATAAGCATTATCTTTTAAGCTGAACTGGGTTCAGATGTCCTACCCACATGTCTTGGGACATCTTGTTCGACATGTTGCTTTAACATGTTCTGAACCCAGTGACAAGATGTCTAGGACATCTTGTTCAACATGTTACATCTGCACATCTTCAATATGCACAAGTGGTTTAGACTTAATTACTTTAGCATTGGTGCTTCAGTTAAGTCACTCTGACCAAGTTGTTTTAGCCTTATGATGCAGCCAATCTCAGAAGAACTACAATCTCCCCCTTTGGCAAATTATGGCTAAAACAACCACAAACCACTTTGTTGAATGTGCACTCTTCAGTCTTCAATCTTCAAATTCTTCAATCTTCAAATTGATCTCTGTTGATGCAATCTTCTGTTCTGAGATCTTTAGGTCTTCAATGTCTTTGATCTTCAAAATCTTGTGTGTCTTCAATATTCAAGACTTTTTTTTTAATCTTGAATGTGTGATGAACCTATTCTAGTATGAGACAGTCTTAGTCTTGTCTTCATATGATCCATTACAAAAAAATTCTAAGTCTAGAGATGAGATACCTAGTGACTTAGTGAACCAAAGTCTTGAGTTGCAGCGGAAGTACTTAATCAGAGTGATCAAGACTTACTAGACCTTTTAGAGGTTCAAATTGAGCATTTAAATTATGCTCCTGGACACACTTATTAAGCATAGCTTTTAGTTTTATATTCATCCGTAAAGCAAGAGAGTGATTCTACTTGCCAGAAAGCTGTTCCAAGCATCAATTATTTCTCCTCCTTTTTACCATAATTTGACAAAGGTTAAAGGAAAATACTCATTGATTTAAAGAGAACGAACAGCTTACAAAAGTGCACTAGCATAAGTGCCGGATGTCAAAGCCTCTAATGTCTAGGATATTTGGTAGGCCACAAGAAGTAGAACAGAAAGGAAAAATACAAAAGTACTTATTTTCCTACATTACTCAGGGTCTGTTCTTCAAACTTCTTCTTCTTCTTCTTGCTCTGCGTCAGCTTGAGCATCTCCTTCATTCTCAGCAAGATTCTTTGTCAGTTGTAGTATCAAGTGATCCACACAGGTTTTTCTGATAGTACTTGATTTGATAGTTTCCTCCAGCTCTTTAGATACTTGAATAAGCTCAGCAAGCACCTTTTTCTGTGAGCTTTTGTCTAGTGTAGCTGAGGTCTCAACTACTTCTTTTTCTTTGAACTCAATGTCTGGGACATGTGGTTCTGCAAACAGCTTGTGATTGAAGGATATTGGTGGAGGTCTTCTACTTTCATATTCCTCAGGAAGCAGGATGCTTGGTTGTTGGCTGAGAATTAACTCAGTGATCAAACTTGGAAAGGCTATTGGTAGCTTTGTAGCATTGGTTTCCACATGCTTCATTGTTTGCTCGAAAACATGTTTCCCAAAGTCTACCTTCTTTCCTGTTCCAATGAGGTATATGAGTTTTGCCAGATTTGAAGTTATACCTGAGCTGTGATTTGTTGGGGCCCAATTAGCTGTGCCAATCCTGTTGAGAATTGCATACTTGACTGTTAGCTTGGACGTTGGAAGTAGTCCTTTCTTGGGCCAATTTTTAGCTTGACCAGCAGTGATTTCCTCAGCAACCTTGTCCATTGAGAGGATTTCGTTGCTTTCAGCTTCAACACTCCTTCCCAGAACTTTGTTGATTGTTGTTGGAGAGAAATCAAAGTTCTTTTCTCTTAGCTGAACTTTGTGATAGCTATCACTTCCTTCTTCAGCGCATTCTCCAGTGAGATTTGTGATGAACTCTCTCACAAGTCTTTCATAGCACTTGCCAACTCCTAGCACAGTCTTCATGAGTTTGGCTTCTTCAAGGAGTGTAGTAATTTCCTTGTAGGAGAGTGCTTCACTGCTTAGTTCCCTCTCAGTAGCTATTCTTCTCTGCCCTACTATCTTCCACCTTTGTTCATTCTCTTTAGTGTGGAAGGATGTTGAGGTTGCAGCTTTTCTCTTCTTTGACATGATGTCTGGGACATCGTCTTCGACATTAGGTTCAAACTCACTTGAGGACTCTAGCTTCCTCTTCCTTTTCTGAGACTTTTCCTTAAAATAGGACTTGGGAATCTCCACCTTCTTCCCCCTATTCCTCTTCACTCTATCAGCCACTGATTGAGTTCTTTTGGGAACCACTTCTTCGCTTTCTGTTTCTTCATTAATCTCTATGACTTCTAGGGTCTCAGAGATTTCTTCTTCTTTAGAGATAGCTGTCTCTTGTGTATCCTTCGGATCATCTTCCATTGGATGCTCTTTGGATGTTGTGTCTTTTGATGTTGAGACATTTGCTTCGACATCCTTGATGTTGAGGTCGGATGTTGTGACATCTTCTTCACCATTCTTCTCTTTCTCTATTTGAGGCTCAAGATTTTGGTATTGAGTAGCCTCTTTCAGAGATGTTTCTTCAGGAATTTGATTTTCAGCATTCTTTGGTGACGTTTGACGTTCTGGAATGAGTGATTCCTTGGGTTCTTCATTTTGTATTTGATTCGTGAAGGACCCAATCAGTTTGCTGCTTCTCTTTTTCCCTGTCGTAGTCCTCTTTCCTCTGGGAACAACTTGTTTGTCAAGATCAACCTCTTGTTGGTTGACGGTTGAGTCTGAAACCCCAGCTTGATCACTAGGTTCTTCGCCTTTGTTGATTGCTTGGTTGTTTGAGCTCTTGGTGATTTCTTGACTCATGTTTGTTCAGAGTTTCTTTGAAGAAGATTTCTTTTGAGAAGGTTTGAGAGATGTTGTACCAGATGTTGAAGCGTGTGTGATAGCACAAGTGATGATCTTGGTGGCTTTAGACGGTACTTAGGTAGTATGTTACCTTGTTTATTGTGCAGAAGTAATGATGATTAATGTTATAATCCTTCTGCACGCCACCCCGTCACTTAATGTTCTACACGCTTTTGGACGTGTGGAACTCTAGAGTTCCTTTCCCACGTCCAGGTTGAAGTGATTCAACTTCTTGACGAGTGTACAGATGTTGAGACATCTGGTAGCACATCTGGTCATTCTCTTCCTTGACTGTCAAGCAAGCTATTTTTGGACTATTGTTGGGAGGAGTCCATTTATAGCATTTGTTTGTTGTCTTGACACCTTTCATCACTACCTTTTGATCATTAGCAATAATGCACTCAGAATTGCTGAAGTACACATCTAGTCCTTTTTCACATAGTTGACTAATGCTTATCAAGTTTGTAGTGAGTCCTTCAACTAGTAGAACCCTGTCTAGATATGGTAAGCTGGGATCTCTTAGCTTTCCTATACCTTTGATTCTACCTTTAGCACCATCACCAAAAGTAACACTTCCTTTGGAGCAAGGCCTTAATTCCTTAAGGTATTTTTTATCTCCAGTCATGTGTTTGGAGCATCCACTGTCAAAGTACCAGTCTTCATATGAGGATAGCCTGATACAAGTATGAGCCTTTAGTTTTGAATCTTCTTTTGGCCTCCATACTTTCTTGACTTGAGTCTCTTGGTACTTTACTTGTTGAACAAGAATCTTCTTTTCATTCTTCCTTGGTGATCTTGGTCTTTGAGGATAGCCATGAATTTTAAAGCATTCCTTCATAACATGCCCTGACCTACCACAGTGATCACATCTATTGAAAGCTCTTTTATTTTGAGAGTATAGCTTCTTAAGATGTGGTCTAGGTGTGTGCTTTTTCTGCTGCTTGTGGAGCTGTCCTATGTTCTCATTCCTTTTGTGTTGAGCAGAATGTTGAGACATGTGGCTTGACATCTTCCTTTTTGTTTGGACAGATTTTTGAGAGTTGTAGTCTATGATCCTTTCTTTGTGCTTAACAGAATGTTGAGACATTTGGCTTGACATCTCTTTCTTGGTATGATCATAGTGCTGAGATGTGTGGTCTATGATCTTGTCTATGTGCTGAACAGGATGTTGAGACATTTGGATTGTCATCTCTTTATTGGTATGATCATAGTGCTGAGATGTGTGGTCTATGATCCTGTCTGTGTGTTGAACATGATGTTGAGACTTTTGGCTTGACATCTGGTCCTTAGGCTTCTATAGAGGAGGAGTTACCTTTTCTGGAGCAGATTCAGCCTTTTTGAAGGGATGATCAAATCCTAATCCAATCATGTCTTCAGCTATTTTCTCAGTTTCAAGGAACTCATCTTCTGAGTCGGATTCATAGTTCAGGCTTCTTAAAGTTTCAGTCATGCTTATGAGTTTAGACTTTAAGAAGTTATATTCTTTTTCCAGAGATGCTCGCTCCTCATGCTCCTTGATCAGCCTCTCAATGTTCTCATCTTGATGTTCTTCATCACTGTCTTCAGTGTCTGTGAAGCTTTTGAAGTTACCATTGTTGCTTGTTTTAAACATGCCTGAGAATGCATTGTTTATGTCTTCATCTTCACTTTCATCCTCAGAGTCAGAGAGAATTGTAGCTAATCCCTTTTTCTGTTTTCTGAGAAAGTTGGGACATTGTTTTCTGATATGCCCAAAGCCTTCACATTCGTAGCACTGTACCTCTGTTTCTTCTTCAGAGTTAGTTTCTTCTTTTGACATGCATTGTGCCTTGTTGTTGGACATCTTGTCTGGGACATTTGTCCTCCACTTAGCACGGACCCTGTTCACAGATTCATTGAACTTCTTGGTCAATAGAGCTATTGCGTCTGATAGACAATCTTCACTTTGGCTTTCCTCAGATTTGAAGGCCAAATTCTTCATCTTCTTTTCAAGTCTATCTTCAAAGGTCATCTCAAAAGTTTGTAATGAGTCAATGAGTTCATCAACCTTCATCGTGCTCAAGTCTTGTGATTCTTCAATAGCAGTTACCTTCATAGAGAATCTCTTAGGAAGTGACCTAAGGATCTTTCTGGCTAGTTTCTCTTCAGGTATCTTTTCTCCTAGAGCAAAGCATGAATTTGCTATGTCTCAAACTCTAGTGTTGAATTCTGAGATGGTCTCATCATCCTCCATTCTTAGATTTTCGAATTTTGATGTGAGAAGTTGTAGCTTTGACATTCTAACCTTGGAAGTTCCTTCATGAGCAGTTTGCAGAATTTCCCAGGCTTGCTTGGCTTCTGTGCACGTGTTGATCAGTTTGAATATGTTTTCATCAACACCATTGAAGATAGCATTGAGTGCTTTAGAGTTGTTATTGGACTCAGCTTCCTCTTCTGGGGTCCAATCTCTTTCACCTTTTAATATTGAAGAACCATCTTCTGCAGTGACTATTGGGTGATTCCAACCTGTAACAATTGTCTTCCATGCTTTTTGATCCATGGATTTGATGAAGGTAATCATTCTTGCTTTCCAATAATCATAGTTTGATCCATCCAGAACTGGTGGTCTGTTTATTGATCCTCCATTCCTGTCCATCTTGAACAAGATTTTGTCTCCCTGGAGCTCACCCAGCAGGTTAGGGTGCCTGCTCTGATGCCAATTGAAATTATGTTCCTAGGTAGGACATATGTCGTACACAATGTCTAGGACAATGTGTCTGTAGTCCAGATGTCTCAGACAACTGGTTCGACAATTGGTTATAAGGATCACAGATATTATTGCAGTACTTAAGTAAATAAAAGCAATAAAGAACACCAGTAATTGTTAACCCAGTTCGGCGCAAACCAGCCCTACTCTGGGGGATACCAATCCAGGAAGTGAACACTACTAATCTGAATTAATACTTAGTCTTACAATCATACCAAAAACCCTATTGGCATGTATGCCTTTTCTTAATCCTAGCAATCTTCTACTCAAGGGCTAACTCCCCCTGAATATGAGAACCTACCCAACTCCCTCTAATCACTAATCCCAAGTGACGACAACTTTAAACTACAAAGTTCAAAGACTTAGTTGAATGACAACATTCAACAACAAAGCTACAAAGTATCAAAACCAATACTAAGAGCCACAAAGCTGCAAAGTATCAAACAACGATACTAAGAGCCACTAATGCTTTGCACAGTAGGCACAAAGCTTTGAGTGGGCCCACCAAAATATGCTTTCCGCGCACCTTTGAGCAGAAAGGGATACGAGACCATATATTAGAGCAAAAAGACAAAACTAACCCCATTAATTTATTTTTTTATCATGCTTTGGTTTTTGCTTTAGTTAAAATCAAATGGTATCTCGTAACAGTGCCTTACTGCTAAATTTATGTGATGTGTGGATATAATGGTTTTATAATATGTTTGTAGGCAATTGTTTTATGATAATAATTAAAAAATTGGTTAACAAGTGTTACTTAGGTCATTTAAATATTTACTTAATATTAGTTTAATAAATGTAAGGATATTAATGTCATTTACTAACATATAACATTTCTTTCCTTTTACTTTCTATTCACTCTTTTTTTTTTTTTTACTTTCTATTCACTTTCACTCAAACCAAACAACCAAAAAATCATCTCACTTTCCACTCACTTTCCTCTCACTTTCTTTCCTTTAACAATTTTTCCTCTCACTTTCTTTCCTCTTACTTTCTTTTGTCTTCCAAACAAAGCCTTAAGATTAATAACAAACTTTATCATTAATCCTAATTTCAGCTTGTTACTTAAAGATTCGCGTTTCATTCAAATATAAACAAACACGCGTGTTTAATGGATAACCATTATCTTTTAAGCTGAACTGGGTTCAGATGTCCTACCCACATGTCTTGGGACATCTTGTTCGACATGTTGCTTTAACATGTTCTGAACTCAGTGACAAGATGTCTAGGACATCTTGTTCAACATGTTGCATCTGCACATCTTCAATATGCACAAGTGGTTTAGACTTAATTACTTTAGCATTGGTGCTTCAGTTAAGTCACTCTGACCAAGTTGTTTTAGCCTTATGATGCAGTCAATCTCAGAAGAATTACATTATTGAATACCGTTAATTTTGACGAGTCTCAATAACATATCAAATGATTTTAAATTTTTATAAAATTTAACATGAATGATCTATATGGTTTAATCTTTAAATGCACTGGTGAATTTTATAAAATTTGAATTTGTTAAATCGTTATTGAGCGATATAATAGTACTCAAATGTTACACATTTGTAATTTGATATATATATATATATTAAAAAAAGAGTGACAAAATATTGTAAAACAGCAACGTAATGTGTATAGCAACATATACTACAAGAAATTTGTCACTTTGCGACACTAACATTGCGACCATTTCACCAGAACTGTTGCAATGTGCTAAATTTTAGAATTTTGCGACACTAAGATCAACCGTTGCAATATTTTGGTTTAATTTTAGAATATTGCGGCAGTTAAGTGAACCGTCCCAGTATTTTGACTTTGCCGCCTAAAGAAAATTTTGGCTCTATCTCTAATAAATCAAACATTCACTCACAAATTATTTTATTTTTCTACAAAAAGCCAGAAAAAAAATAGTATACCTTTATTTTATCTTTCCCCCAAATTTCACAAACCCTCCTCCCGAAATCGCAGATCTTCCGCCGATCAATCGCAAATATGGAACCACAAACCCCTCCGCTGAATCCCTAATCGAAGAACCTCAAACCCCTTTGTCGTTCTCCTTCATTCAATTCGTCAATATCTCCGCCGCTCTCCTTCAATTCCTCTACCGTTCTCCTTTAATCCTCCGCCGTTCTCCGCGGTTCCAAGGTATCAAGTAACTCCATCTCTTTGTTGTTTCATTGTATTGATTGCATGCTTGTTGTTTAACTTTAGCTTGTCGTTTTGTTGTTAGGTATTGATTCAATTCTAAAGTTATGCTTTGTTTTTTGTTTCTTTGACGCACTGTTTTGTATGTGTAGCCATTCTACTTATGTTTATGTTTTAATTAAATTTTTAATGTATGGATCTTGTTACTATTGAATGAATTGTATGAATGAGATTAAGTTATTTATATTTATATATCTGTACATTTTAATTTTCTTACTCTTGTATGAATATTGAAATTTCTATTTAAGAAGCTATCAAAATGAATAAAAAATATTTTAAATTAATATTTAAAACAAGTTTGTGACGGTTTTGTAACCGTTGCAACCTTTGCTATTAAATCCAATGTCATTTGGGACAGCATATTGGGACGGTTTGAAACCATTGTTACAACGGTTTTTAAAACTGGCGCAATGTTTTGTTGCGACACCAAAATCATCAACGGTCAGACAACTGTCGCAAATGTGCAATTATGGCACTTTCAACTTTCGCAAACTGCAATTTTAACCGTCGCGAAGTGCTTATATTATTGTAGTGATAATGTTTTCATTAAAATAAAACAATAATATAAAAAGCAACCTAATGTGTATAGGCAAGGCAATAATAAGAGGGTAGATTTGACAATTAACATAAAAAAATTAGGTTAATTTGGTCAAAGTAATAATAGAATTTATTGTACACATCACCTCCCCTCCGAATCACCCCAATTTGGGGGGAATCAAAAATTGTCTTTTGGAGGTGTTTTGTGTAACGCCCTAAATTTTATAAACTAGTATTTTTCTTTATAGTATTAATTTAAGTATTTTTATAAAATCAATTTGATTATTTATTTATATTTTTCATAATATTTTGAGAAAATAATATTATCATCGTGTATAGAATATTATGTAATTATTGTAAGTAATTATTTTCTAGGGAATAACTTTAGAAATAGAAAATTATAGATCTAATATATTGAATCTACTTAAGCTATAGTTAAATTTTAAAATTTAATTTTGTGTGTGTTCCGGTAGTATTTTTACTTTGTATAGACAGATAACTAATTTATTATGTTGAAAGAAGATATATGAAAAGTGATTTTAGAAATCAATCATGAAATATTTTAGTAGGTTGTGGTAAAATTATGGGCTTAAAATTTTACCGAATTTTGGACAGTGATTGACTCGACAGTATAAATTTTTATCACAGAAAAAGAAAAGATAAATATATTTGAAATCACAAAAATATGTAGGTTAAGATAGTGTCATTAATTTTATCATTTATGTTATAAAAAAATAAAATGAAAATAAAATGAAAATAAAATGAAAATTAAGAGATAATAAGAATTGAGTTTGGATAGGAATTACACGTACATATGCACTATTAAGATAAGAGTTACTAGGTGCATGAATCAATGTGGCTTAATTCCTTTCACACATGAAGTAGAAAACGTGGCCTTATTTTCTTTCACCATGTAGCATAGAGGTAAAATGCTATAAATAGGACATTAACATTCACTACTTACACACAACTATCACTCTTATGGAACTAGGAATTTAAAAGGTATTGATAGTGATCAATCTCTTCTTTCTTTTCATTCTTCTGATATTCATTTATTCTTTTATTTTGTTTGTTTCTTTTGTTTTTTGGTGGGCATTAATTTGTTTGTTTCTATCCTTTTAAAATCTAGACTATTTCATTCATTTAAAAACCTCTAGATTCAATAAGCTTTCAAGTTTAGGTTCTTTTGTTCCTTTGTTTCTAAGCTTCTAAAACGGCCCTGTTTATTATTCAAATGTTAATTATGTCACTAGTTCTCTATTTCATCAAGTATTTAGCTTAACCAATTAACTCATGTAAAGTTAAAAGTCTTTCTTCCATAATTTAAGAAACAGGAGTACTTAATCAAATGTTTTAGTCACTAATTTTGTCCACTTTTCCTTGGTTTGAGTTTAAGAAATTAAATCATGATTACTATTCTATATTAGTTTCCTAAGTTTTAACTAAGCAACACTTATTTATTTAATTCTTTAGAAAAGAAAACGAAAACAATGGTATCATAATCATATACTTCTAAACATTTGGATTATTATGATGAGTTGAAACTGAACGTGTTTGATTAATGATCTAAAGCCATATACACGTTAAAAATATAGGAAGCAAATGACATGAAATTCTCTTTATTAATGTTACAGTGTTAGTTTTTAGTTATTGAATAATTTACTTTTATCACTTTAATAATGTTAGGATTGAATTATCATTAAAGTTGGTTAAGACATGGTTGTTTTGATGAGTGATCAATAGGAATCCTAGATGAAGGTGATTGCTCAAGTTAATTTGGAAAGCTTTGAGGTAAGGGGAATTGCTAATAATAAGTTTCGATGAGCACAAGAAATGTGTTACTTATATATATCTATTATTAGTTATAATTAGGGAAGTTGTGTACTTAGTGTTAGTAATTTTAAATTTGTTAAGGTATGCGCAAAATGATAAGTAATTGATTAAGTTTGATTATATGTGTGAATAAACTTTTGTTTTGAAGAAAAAAATAAATAAAGTATCTATGTCTTTAATTTGTTTATTGATAATGATATCTATGTGTTTGAGTGTTTATGGTGAGAGTTTGAGGTGATCTCTCATAAGTTGGATTGTGAGTCTCGAGGATTAAAATGCCAAGTTGGAAATTGACAAAGATAATTTAAGTGGATGAATTATATAACTAATCACCTTCGGTTGGTGAGGAGCAAAACAGGATGTTTCTTACAGTACTATATTGTATGTAAGACTGAGGATAGGTTCGGCTGGGTCGCCTAGAGACCTCCTGGGGTTCACCTACGTTTTGAACTCCTACCAATAGTCAGTGGTAGCCCCTCTGACTGGAGGAAATCATAAAACCCGACGTGGTGAAACCTGACTGTGCAGGACTATCTATAATAAGGTGCAGCGCTCGGGCCAAATTGATTGAGACATATTTGATATATGTTCGTTGCAAACGACCATGATATGGTAGTTGAAACGGCCTTACGCTCATAATAGGGGTCTCCATGGAGTAGGTTTGAGGAAAATATTACTAACTAAGTTAGAGGACTAACTTTGAGTGAAGAGTTTGGTTTGAATGTTATATTTATTATAAACGACTAAATTTTGATAATTGATATATTTGATAAAATATATTTGTTTTTGACTAATTGTACGTTGATTTGTGACGTTGATATAATGTTTTGCATAATTGATATCTTTGTGATTATTTGATTATATGTGACTATTTGATTACTTGATTCTATTTGATTTGAAATACATGATTAGGTACTTAAGTATGTATATATACTAAGTTAAATAAAAATGCATGTACTTGTATGTGTAGCCTTGTGACATCATCACGATGGTAACTTGTGTACGAGTAATTCACTCATTACAACAGTAGTGCAGGATACCATGACCTCAAGTTAAAGTACATTGGAAAGAGGAAAACGGCATTGTGAGAGACATTAATACCAAGACCGTTAGTGTTGAATTAGAGATCTAGTTTTATTTTTGGAGTTCGAAGAGAAATATCTCTTTGAGACTAAGGTATTAATGGTGTCATTGGAGTACTCTCTCGATGACATCTTTAGTGTTTGACCAGCTCGTGATCATTTGTGGATTAGAGTCTTTTGTAGATATTATCTTTTGATTATTGTAAGACCCAAGATTTTGCTGTGCGGTTTTCCTAAGGAACTTTAGCGTCGGCTAAGTTTTAGGGTTTTTAGTAGAGCGGTTTCATGAGTATTGTCGCGATATTAGGATTTTTGCTGAAATGGAGTCTGTTTTGTGCTCGTGCGCTCGAAAGGCACAGACTTTTGGGTCGTAGTCCTCTTTTAAGTATGAGAAGATTTCTGTGAAGTCAGAATGACGAGTTTTGGATTAGTCTTGTTTTTGGAAAAACGAGTAGGATTTTACCCGCTGATGGAAAATCTTACTGCGTCTGTTTTAAGTGAGGTTTCGGATGGGAGTTTCATATATCTGCGTGAGTTAGGATATGTTCTGAGATTAATTTTCTAAGGTATGTAAGAAAATTACAGTCGCGGAAAAAGATTCGGCGATAAGTTTTGGAATGGAAAAACGCTAGACGTTCTTTCTGTAGGTTTTCTGTTTTTGCGAGTTTCGTTCGTCGCGATGCGCGAGAACTGAGCGTGCCTTTCGTTGTAAGAGGTTGTGGGAAATATCTTGTGAGGATAGACTTGGATTGATCCAATGACTAGATTTGAATCTTAGAACTTTATCCTATTTGATCCAATGGCTCACAAGTAGCAAGACCACTTTATAGTAAGACTTTTGGATCACTTTGGAGACTTAGAAAAATTGCACAAGACTCTCATTCTTCTATCCATTGCCGTGAACCACCCTTTGTCCTTCACCATTCCATAAATTTCTCATTTCTTCACCAAAGCTAAGGATTTCAAGCTTGTTGGAATCATAGTATTGCAAGGATCACTTTCTCTAAGGTAACTAAACCTATTCCCTTCCTTTTGTTGGTTCAAACTCTTAGGGTTTATGATTGGGTGGTTTATGTTCTTGAGAGATTTTTCTTAGAACTTGTTTATAGTTTATTTTTGTTCCATGAAAGTTGTTCATGAGGGATTAACAAGCATGTTTAGGCTTAGTAGTGATGCTTTCCATGGTTAGATGAGATTCTCATGAGATTTTGGGTTAGGGTTTTCATGAAAATTTTATATGAATCAAGAACATGAGTTTTTGAGTAGAGTTTGTGTTAATGATGTTGTTTTAAGACTTTTGAGAGAAATGGATTTATGAAAAATGGTTTGGTTTTGAAAAAAAACAAGAAATCTATTTTTGTGTGTGTTCATGAGAAATTTCTATGGATTATGTTTTGAAAATGGTTTTGATGAATGAGATCAATCACTTTTGAGTTTCTTTTGAGAAATTAATAATGGTTTAAGTATTTTAACTATGTTTGATTTTTGAAAATGATGATTTTGATGTATTTTAAATTCTGGCCGAAACCTTAAAGGATATTTAGGGCATTTTAAAATTGTTTTTGTGTCCTAGAAACTTAACCATTTGATCCGTCTTTTCGAGACGAAGATTTCGGCGTATGACTCGTCTCGATTGGATAAAGAATGAGCGAGTTATGGCCATTTTATTTGAAAGGAAAAACTTGTAACTTGTGGCGCAAGTAAACTTTTATTTTTGTGAAAATTTTCAAAGAGTTTTTGGTTTGTTTTCAAATGGTTTTAGTATGTGAAAATTGATTGCCTTGGAGTTAGGAATCAAAGTGTTTCTTAGTTTGTTTTGAAACGAAAATATTTTCGCGTGGCGAGAAATAGTGCAATTAACTTTGGGAATTTTTAATCGCTATAAGGGGGACTCGAAATCACTATCCGAGAGTGTGAGAAAGTACCTTAAACCCCCCTAGTTTTTAGAGAACAAGTTTCGTTTCAATAGGATATGTTGGGAGTATTTTTATTGATTGTACGCTGCTTAATTTTAGGAAGCGCGAGTTGTAGAATTATGCGAGGAAAGTTAACGGAAGCTTGCTGAGGTAAGGGCTCCACTTTATTTCTGTCTTTAAATGGTTACGACATGCTTGGATTTACTGTGTGTTTTGCATGTCTGAATTATGTATTCTCGTGATGAGAACGTGTTTAAAATACTTGCGCTGTTTACATATGATTATGAGAATATATGTATGAACAGGTTGTTGGAATACATATGATTGGAAATGTATGTATGTCGTTGTGTTTGGTTTACATATATCTGTGTGATATGTAATTGTTGCATGAGCATGTATGGAACGTGTAAGTCAGCTGGGACTACACGGGTGGATGTGTCTGTGTGACTCCGCCGGGGCTGTGTCTGTGTGACTGCCCTATATATGCTTAATTAGAAAGTATGCTCATGCATTGCATAGTTGGCGACAGCATCTGTGTGGCTGGTAGCATCTGTGTGGCTATTTTCGCCTGGTGACAGCATCTGTGTGGCTGACAGCATCTGTGTGGCTGGTAGCATCTGTGTGGCTATTTTCACCTGGTGATAGCGTCTGTGTGGCATCACCTGCCCTTGTGGCTTTAGTGGGTTGGGCGACAGCATCTGTGTGGCTGGTAGCATCTGTGTGGCTATTTTCGTCTGGTGACAGCATCTGTGTGGCTGACGGCATCTGTGTGGCTGGTAGCATCTGTGTGGCTATTTTCACCTGGTGATAGCGTCTGTGTGGCTTCACCTGCCCTTGTGGCTTTAGTGGGTTGGACCTACGATTCCGGAATTCATGTTTGTGGTAGCTAGGGTTAGTACCACGCATTGTAGAAGTCTGCATTAGGCTTGGTGTGCATTATATATATAAACCCGTTGGTGGGAATTGCTTTGGTGGTTAAGAGCTTTCTCTTGTGTTTGTGGAATTATTGTTATGTGTACAATCTTTCGCACCGGTTATATATATACATACTTTTATTTTGTGGTGACCCTTTCTTTCATTTGCGGGCTCATCCCACCCAGATGATGAGTTAGGTCGTGGTGACGACGGTGGCTGTTCCAGGCCCCAGTGAGATGTTGGAGTTTTAGCTTAGTTAGACTATGCGCCGGTGTGGGTTGTACACCGTGCTTTTGGGTTAGCATAGGATTCTAACTTGTTTCGTTGTAAGTATTTGAATACTTAGACTTGGATTGTAATTATTCAGGAATACACTTTGCTTGTCGAAGCACCTTATGGTAATGAGTTCTTTTGTATATTTGAATGCCGGCTCATTGGAAAATATTCTATGCGCACTCTGAGTGTTAGTTGAAAAGAAAAAAAAATATAGTGCCTTTTCTGGCCCTTGAAAAATGGGTTGTTACAATTGGTATCAGAGCACGGCTTTAAATCTTCAAAGGGAAAGTGTATACTTGAGTCGTTAGTCCAGAGTCGGTTAGAACGTAACTAGGGTTGAGTTAATTCTAGTGTTTGTTCTGTGTCGGGTTATGGGTTAGGAATCCGTCGAGTTAGTTTCCTGTTGGAATCCAGGAATGTTTGGATATGGATCTAACCAAGAGGAATTGGTACGTGCAGGAAAGAAAGAATTGCCTCACACCTAGTTGGAAAATCATGGTTGTGCGGGTATAGTACGGATTCAAAAGCACCACCTGAATGGATGTCATGACGGTGCGTGTGTTGTATGTGGAAATAAGACGGATAAGAAATTGTCTAATGGCAAGTTGATGGAAGTTAGGAGAGCTTTGGTCCATTGTAGTGGTTACAATGAAGAGAGACGTGGTATGATGGAAATCGGTATTGAGTAAGTATAAGGGATTCAGATGTTGTCAACAAGGATGGTTGGACAATAGTAATGTGAGGAATACCCTAAGAGTTATTTTGAAGGTAGGTACCTCGACGAGAGTGGTGATGTCGAAGCAATTAAGAATGGTCAGAGTGACCAACTCTTTTGAGTAAAAGAAGATTTAATTGCAAGAGGAAAGGAACTCAAGAGAGAGTTCAGAATTAGAATGGAAATACGATGTGAAGAGGATATGCGCCGACGATGGTAGTCGACGAGGATAAGCGTTTTGTTTAAGACACGCAAGAGTAATCTAAGTAGTAATATGGAAAATATGTGGATGCATAAGAGATTGATTTTTGGAAATTTGAGAATTTGGATAAAGGGAGTCCAAGAGAAGTAAATGGCATAGTCTGACATGCGCCGAGAAAAAAAAAATTTGAGGAGTTGTAATCATCAACCGGATGTTGGGATGATATTATTTAAGTCGTGATTGGAAAGAGATTCTAATGTGAACATACGGTTCGACGTATTCATTGAGTTGCGAACTTATGGATATTGGTAAAGTGTGAAGTTCTTCTATAAAGAAGACAACTTCTTTCGGAATGTAATGGTTTGGGTGGTACTTGCCGTGGTGGCACTGTACTACTGTTGAATACTCAACGGATGTCTCATGAGTGGAAGCATGAGAGTTTAAGTGACGTGTTTTGAGCGTGGTGTCTTACGAAGACAAGGTCGAAATCGTAAGAGATAGAGGGAAACATTAAGAAAAACCTCGAAAGATTTGTGGAACCCTTGTGACTCGGAGGACCTTGAGCACAAGTGGAATGAAGTATCACTTAAGTTGGGTAAAGAGGGTCTAAACCATCACCATGATTGTCGACTATCTATTGACAAATTGAGGGACTGGCCGTCCTTAATTTATTGTTGATAGTAGACGGAATCGTGTTGACTGGAATTGACTAGTTTTGCTAGCTTTGGTGGTGCGCAGAAAGTTTCGGTGTTTCTTTTTGGAGGGTAGCCAGTCACTGCTTCGCGTGAACCTAGTGGTTTAGGCTACGTCGCGGAGGCAAAAGAATGGATTTTGGAAAATTTGTCATGTTGACCTAGGAGCCTTGGGGAACTAGAGGTTGTGAACCTCTGTTGTGAGGTTAATTTTTGAGTGGTGAACTCGTTGAGAGTTGCGGTTGGTGCACGATTGTGCCAGTGTGTTGGTGAGAGTATTTGTGTGACTCACCCGGTGTTAGCATCTGTGTGGCTGCACCTAATCCTGAGGGATTTTGTTGTTGGTGATGGTAATAATTAGTTGAGTTGTTACTCTCACCTTTAGTTTCGAGGACGAAACTTCTTTTTGGAGGGTAGTAATGTAAGACCCAAGATTTTGCTGTGCGGTTTTCCTAAGGAACTTTAGCGTCGGCTAAGTTTTAGGGTTTTTAGTAGAGCGGTTTCATGAGTATTGTCGCGATATTAGGATTTTTGCTGAAATGGAGTCTGTTTTGTGCTCGTGCGCTCGAAAGGCACAGACTTTTGGGTCGTAGTCCTCTTTTAAGTATGAGAAGATTTCTGTGAAGTCAGAATGACGAGTTTTGGATTAGTCTTGTTTTTGGAAAAACGAGTAGGATTTTACCCGCTGATGGAAAATCTTACTGCGTCTGTTTTAAGTGAGGTTTCGGATGGGAGTTTCATATATCTGCGTGAGTTAGGATATGTTCTGAGATTAATTTTCTAAGGTATGTAAGAAAATTACAGTCGCGGAAAAAGATTCGGCGATAAGTTTTGGAATGGAAAAACGCTGGACGTTCTTTCTGTAGGTTTTCTGTTTTTGCGAGTTTCGTTCGTCGCGATGCGCGAGAACTGAGCGTGCCTTTCGTTGTAAGAGGTTGTGGGAAATATCTTGTGAGGATAGACTTGGATTGATCCAATGGCTAGATTTGAATCTTAGAACTTTATCCTATTTGATCCAATGGCTCACAAGTAGCAAGACCACTTTATAGTAAGACTTTTGGATCACTTTGGAGACTTAGAAAAATTGCACAAGACTCTCATTCTTCTATCCATTGCCGTGAACCACCCTTTGTCCTTCACCATTCCATAAATTTCTCATTTCTTCACCAAAGCTAAGGATTTCAAGCTTGTTGGAATCATAGTATTGCAAGGATCACTTTCTCTAAGGTAACTAAACCTATTCCCTTCCTTTTGTTGGTTCAAACTCTTAGGGTTTATGATTGGGTGGTTTATGTTCTTGAGAGATTTTTCTTAGAACTTGTTTATAGTTTATTTTTGTTCCATGAAAGTTGTTCATGAGGGATTAACAAGCATGTTTAGGCTTAGTAGTGATGCTTTCCATGGTTAGATGAGATTCTCATGAGATTTTGGGTTAGGGTTTTCATGAAAATTTTATATGAATCAAGAACATGAGTTTTTGAGTAGAGTTTGTGTTAATGATGTTGTTTTAAGACTTTTGAGAGAAATGGATTTATGAAAAATGGTTTGGTTTTGAAAAAAAACAAGAAATCTATTTTTGTGTGTGTTCATGAGAAATTTCTATGGATTATGTTTTGAAAATGGTTTTGATGAATGAGATCAATCACTTTTGAGTTTCTTTTGAGAAATTAATAATGGTTTAAGTATTTTAACTATGTTTGATTTTTGAAAATGATGATTTTGATGTATTTTAAATTCTGGCCGAAATCTTAAAGGATATTTAGGGCATTTTAAAATTGTTTTTGTGTCCTAGAAACTTAACCATTTGATCCGTCTTTTCGAGACGAAGATTTCGGCGTATGACTCGTCTCGATTGGATAAAGAATGAGCGAGTTATGGCCATTTTATTTGAAAGGAAAAACTTGTAACTTGTGGCGCAAGTAAACTTTTATTTTTGTGAAAATTTTCAAAGAGTTTTTGGTTTGTTTTCAAATGGTTTTAGTATGTGAAAATTGATTGCCTTGGAGTTAGGAATCAAAGTGTTTCTTAGTTTGTTTTGAAACGAAAATATTTTCGCGTGGCGAGAAATAGTGCAATTAACTTTGGGAATTTTTAATCGCTATAAGGGGGACTCGAAATCACTATCCGAGAGTGTGAGAAAGTACCTTAAACCCCCCTAGTTTTTAGAGAACAAGTTTCGTTTCAATAGGATATGTTGGGAGTATTTTTATTGATTGTACGCTGCTTAATTTTAGGAAGCGCGAGTTGTAGAATTATGCGAGGAAAGTTAACGGAAGCTTGCTGAGGTAAGGGCTCCACTTTATTTCTGTCTTTAAATGGTTACGACATGCTTGGATTTACTGTGTGTTTTGCATGTCTGAATTATGTATTCTCGTGATGAGAACGTGTTTAAAATACTTGCGCTGTTTACATATGATTATGAGAATATATGTATGAACAGGTTGTTGGAATACATATGATTGGAAATGTATGTATGTCGTTGTGTTTGGTTTACATATATCTGTGTGATATGTAATTGTTGCATGAGCATGTATGGAACGTGTAAGTCAGCTGGGACTACACGGGTGGATGTGTCTGTGTGACTCCGCCGGGGCTGTGTCTGTGTGACTGCCCTATATATGCTTAATTAGAAAGTATGCTCATGCATTGCATAGTTGGCGACAGCATCTGTGTGGCTGGTAGCATCTGTGTGGCTATTTTCGCCTGGTGACAGCATCTGTATGGCTGACAGCATCTGTGTGGCTGGTAGCATCTGTGTGGCTATTTTCACCTGGTGATAGCGTCTGTGTGGCATCACCTGCCCTTGTGGCTTTAGTGGGTTGGGCGACAGCATCTGTGTTGCTGGTAGCATCTGTGTGGCTATTATCGCCTGGTGACAGCATCTGTGTGGCTGGTAGCATCTGTGTGGCTATTTTCACCTGGTGATAGCGTCTGTGTGGCTTCACCTGCCCTTGTGGCTTTAGTGGGTTGGACCTACGATTCCGGAATTCAATTGGAAGATTGTAAGATACTTATGTGCAATAAAAATATATATTTTATGTTTATAGATCTTTTATTTATAAATGATGCATATTATTCATGGGCTTACTTTAACTTTGAATTTATATAAAGAGAATTTTGAAAAGTTTTTATAGACAAAAATATAGTATATTATTTCTCACTTGTAATTTTCCTTTCACAAAAATAAATCAACATAATTGCAATTGCTTGTATTTAAGCATTTAAATTTGGGTAGAGAACTGTGACGCTCTTCTTTTCAGTCTCTGAAAAGGGGGTGTTACAATAGTGGTATCAGAGCTGGTCGAGTCTTTCGGGATTCTTTGGGAAATAGGTCCGTTAGGCTTGTGTTGTGTGATCTCTGTTTAATATTTTGGATTGTTTCTATATGTGTTTTCCTTTGGATTGTTTGTATATGTGTTTTCCTTCTAAATTTGTTTATTAGCATATGGGGATATAAGTAGTGTCTAATTATAACAGAAATTTTGCGAGTCGTTTAAGTGCAGCGATGAGGATATGGATATATGTCTAGAATGAGTAGAACTCTTCATGGTTAGTCAATTATTCTTTTCACGTAGATTAAGAAACTATTGAAAGAAGTTGATACCTTTAAGTTATTGAGAATAGTTGGTTTGATTGATTGACATAGATTATAATGGAAGCTACTGATTTTTCTATAAGCGTAATTAGTTCGTAGAGAATGAGGAATGATTGAGAATCGAAGAAAGATCTTAGAATGTTAAGAAATTATTATCTTTATATGATTAGCAAGTAGGATAATGCTTTGTCAAAAAATAAAAGTAGTAGGAGAATGTTATGATGAAAAACTTAGAGTAAGGTTTTGCTTGTTTGAGAATCTTATAGATACTTTTATTTCACTAAAAGAATCAATGGTCATAAGTGCAGGTGAATTTGTAATTAACTATTAGTATTGGACATTTAAAAAGTACATAGCATTGTGTTAAAACTTATGATAATTGATTATGTGAGCATGAAGATGAGTTAATTTTCACTTTCGGATGCCAATTTTTAGAGATAGTATTAAGAATAGAAAGAAAAAGAAAAAAAATCAGTGTGAATCCTAAAGAAATTTTAGTAATATTTTGTTAAGGTAAAATTTTAAGGACATGAGATTTTGCTTTGCTAATCTTTGTTTATGTGGTATAACATGCTATTTTTGTTTCATGTTTTTCTTCTAGTTCTTAGGCTGGCTGAAATGTTGCTACGTCTTTGTCTTTGTGGTTAGGTAAGTACAAGTTGATTGTTTAGCTTCTAGTGTGGTGTGTTTGTTTTGCCTTGTTCTCTTGTCCTGCTATATATGCTTTGGTAATTTATGTTTCTTGTTTTGTTTCTACTATTAGCTAGGCACCTCTTGTATTTAATTAGGAATTATTAGAAATAAAATTGTGCTATTTTAAATTTATTTTTTTAAAATAAAATAAAATAAAATAAATAAATCAAGACTCATAAATTAAGGTTCATTCTGTTAAATTTGGAGGAGAGTGTCTAAGGTCAATTTTAATTTGGAGTAAATTCGGTAAACTAGTTCTTGAATGAAAGGAAAAAAAAAAATAGCAAGAGTAAGTTTTAGAATTGGTGAGTTATATGATTTAGATTAAGCATGATTATTTTGATAAAAAAATTAAAATGAATATATTTTACCATGAGTTTGAGATATTTTATTGTGGTGTATCTTAGAAAGTTTAATTACACTTATTAAGAATATGATTGGATATCTTTTAGGCAGAAAAGAAAACACTTACTGCAAGTATAAGTAGATATTTTATTTTTAAAATAAAAAGTAGATTCAGAGTTAGTTGTAAGAACTATAGTTTGAAAAAAGTATTTTTATTGGATAGTATGGATAAGAGAAGTATCTGAGTTTCGAGTGTCCGTTATAAGTTAGTGTGTAGACTTAGCTTTAAATAGTGATCGATGTAGTAAATAATAAGTTTTGAAGAGAGTAAAAAAAAAATGGAAGTTTTGGTGCTTTGGTTCAAGATGAGTGATTTAATTTGTAATGGTGTTAGGTGATCGATACAGTAGCTATATCAATCTTCTAATGATCTCTTAGAAGGAGTGCCTTTATTTATGGAATTTTGTAGATGAAATTTAGTTTCCACTAAGAATAAAATATACATAGTTGAAAATATGAATAATATTTTGATTCATCTTTGAATGTGTAAAATGAACTTGTGTGATATCTAAGTTTAAAAATCTAGCTTTATTTTCTCTTACTAACAACTTCAGATCTGCCGCTCATCTTTCTTTCCCTTTTCAATCCAAGTTTCATTTCAAGATGTAGATATGGTAGCTAGTGATGGTGCGATGAGGCTTGCTTAGAGATTCTCCGCATCATCTTCTCTGGTCGCACTATTCTTCGACGACGGTGGTTGGCTCGTCGTCTTCGACGGCGGTTGGTTCGTCACCAACGGTGGGTTTCATTGTTGGAGCTTCGTAGTGTATGTTTCTCTCTGTTCGTGGTATTTTCTTTCTGTTCGTGGTGTTCTGTCATCTTCTTCTCGGTTCGCGGCTGTTCGCTTCTTTTGGGTTTGTTCATGCTGTGGATCGATTTGTTTCTATTTCAGTCGCCACTTCATCCCTTACGGTGGTGGTCGGTGGCTCATATGGTGACTCTAGCATCCATGGGTTTGTTATTTATTTTATTTTTTTCTGTTTTTTTTTTCGATCTGCTTGTTGTTATGTTTTTGTGTTCTTGTGTTTGATCAGAGATTGGGCGGGTAAAATGGTAGCCCCTGTGGCTGTTTGGATTGTTTTGCTCGAAAGAGTTTTATGCCTGCTGCTTAGTTCATGGAGTTGTTGATACGTGGGTCATTTTTTCCGTGTTGGCGGTTGATTCATTCGTTAGTCTTGAATCTTTTTGGATCCTCAGTGATTCTCACTTTTCATATTTTTTGTAACTTGGTTTCGCGCCCGTACGCGTGTTCGCTTGGTTGCGCTCGTGATTAGTGCTAATTTCGTTAGGATTCATTAGGGCAGTTTTCACCTAGTATGTATGTTCAAGATGTATTTGGTTGTAGCTGGGTCAGATTTTATGTCCCCTGGTCTTTGTATCTCTTCTTTTTAGTTAATATATTTCGATGTTTGCTTAAAAATAATAATAATAATAATAATAATAATAATAATAATAATAATAATAATAATAATAATAATAATAATAATAATAATCTAGCTTTATATAAGAAAGATAAGATAGTTTAAAGTGTATTAAATGGACTAGGAATTTTGATTTATAGATTGGAAATTTGTAAGACTTAGAATTGTGGTTAGGATATGAATATATATGTTTCTAGAGATACATGTGAATTCAAAATTAGTTATAGAAAGTTGAACTTATATAAGAATGAATTTTATAAGTAGCATAGAGAATAGTGATAGTATAAGTTTTGATTTCACTATACAATATTTGAAAACTTAAGTTAATGTTAAAAGTAGTAACTATTGTTGCCTGACAAAAAGATCATGGTAATATGATTTTAGTGATAAGATGAATGATTATAAATAGTTAAATAGTGGAGTCAATTATTGATAGTGATTAGTTCATTAGCTAGGTATTGCTTTACTTGAACAAAATTAATTACATATAATTTGCTAGTATGTTTACATTTTGAGCTAGTATAATGAAATTTTTAAGCTTTAATTATAGCTTGAGTGTGGTTATAGAAATTATAGGTACATGATATCGATAGAGTTAAGTCCATCAGCCGGATAGAAAGTTTTGTAAAAAAAAAAAGTATGTATTCTATTAATCAATACACTTGTCATATGCAGATGGTAAAAACATTACTGTAGATTAACTTCAATATTCCACCTCACCCAATAAAAAAAGACCAAACGCTGCGTTTTGCTACTGCCCCTTTCATTTCATTGTGTTATTTTTCGTCCATCAACCAGATCACTCTACGAAATATCAAAACGATGCGTTTCATTCATCCCCTTTTCTCTGCGTTCTCTGCACTGCCGTGTTCGTAGACTCGCATATTCACTAGCCTATTCGCTAGGCTTCATCTATTCGGTTGCCATCTGTTCGTCGCTCAACCTCTTTACATGTATCGATGTCTCATTGCGTGAAGGTTTGTTTATGCTTCGACTGAAATCTACTGGTGGAGGTATCTACTATGATCTGTATAGGAGTCTAAATTGTTCTTCTGGTGGAGGTGTCTTCTGTTGTTTAGGTTTTATCTGTGTTTGGATTTTCCCTCCAAAGTTGCATAGTTCGATTTTGAAATTCACCCTATTTAGATTAGGGTTCAGTATGTTCAATGAATGTAGTCACATTTATATGAATTGAAATAAGGCTTTCCCAGATAACACCTCCTCGTGGAGGTGTATACGATTTCCCTCTCAAAGTGAATCAACTTCGATTTTGAATTAGCAAGAATCGTTGAGCATCTATAAATTGGGGCTCAATTTCTTTATCTTCACATCGTCAGTATTCGAAGCTCCTCATATTGAAAATGGTTTTCAACGAAAAGTGCAGCGCTGGTAGCAAGTTTAATGATATTGCTGATAAACTTCCTGGCAGAGAAGATGTTTGTATCGATGTTAGGATTCTTCGTTTGTGGAAGGTACCTGCGTTTCTCAATCCAACTGAAACTAGCTCTATTGAGATGGTTTTGGTCGACAAGAAGGTGACAATTATAATTACCATATTTTTTGTTATTAATTCGTGTTTTTGTTTCTATTGAAAATTTGCACGTTGAAGATTGTTAGCAGAATTGAAAGAGGTAAAAAGTGAAAGATTGCGTCTTTTTAACTTTATTTGCAGCTCCGATTAATGGATTTGGTTTCTCTTTTACTTTGATTATATTGGTTTTTGGTGTTTTGTTGATAGAATTTATGATTTGTGTTGTTTCTAGATGAATTTGAGGTGGAAAATGGTGCTGATGAGGTGATTCGAGGGGTTAACGACGCCGATGAATGCTTCTGCTATGATGCCTTCGTCTATTTTGTTGTGGAGATTCAAGGTTTATTTTTTTCTTGCATTTTAGGTTTTAAAAAGCTTTTGGGATATAATATCTATCAAAGTATAGTTTTATTGTGAATCACTAATTCCATGCTTTCTCAATAGTTATTGATTTGTGTTTGATACTCTTTATTCAAAGAAATAATTTTTTATTTGTTTCAAAACTTACTCTTTGTTCTCTTTTGGTTCAATTTTTCAGCACCTTTGCATCCATTTTGAACAAACCAAAGGTAACAATTTATTCCACTTTTCTCTCCTTTTCCTTTTTATAAGTTGTTTTGAGTTTCTTATTTAAAACAATTTAAAGATAGTGATTTCTGTGTTGAAATGAAATGTATTTTCTTTGAAGAATGAAACTGCTAAGTTTCAAGGGACGGTTGTTCATCCTTTTTCTTGAATTGCTTTGGAGCCCACGAGAAGCTTTCTCTTTTGCATTTTTCTTGTGTTGGATTAATATATGTATTAGAGGTGTATTTTTATAGTTTGGTTCACATTGTTTTCTGTCATAGCAGTGCTGTTTGGGAGTTGTTCTTTTTCCTTCTGTGTTGGTGTATTCTTAGGCTACCTTGCAGATTTGTGTTGATGCTCATGTTGTATTGGATTTGGCATTTCTTATGCCCTTTTTAATATATCTTTCCGTATTTTTCTTGATGTTGTTCTTTTACTCAATGTCTCAAGCTATTGATTTGGATTCTGAATGTTTGTCTGATGATGATGTTATTGTTGCGGGCTCCCAGTCCCTTAAGTTTGTTACCTGTTCATGAACCTATTGAGGAGACAAAAAGAGATGTTGCGGTCAATCTTAAGAAGAACCTGACTAAAGTTTTTGATGGGGTTGCTGAGCGAAAATCAAACAAACGTCTCAGACCTGTCAAAATTGAGGAGTGAAAGGAATGTTGTGAATCTACTTATTATTTGGTGTATTTCGTGTTGTTTTGATATCTATCCTATAAGTTAGTTGGTGTTTCTTTTGTAAGTTAGGAAGAAATAAATAATTAGTTCTTTAAATATGTCATTTTAGCTTTACTTGAATTGTCAACCAAATCTGGTGTTGCTACTCTGCTATTTGAGGTTCTATTGGTTATGTGATGTATTGTGAACTAGCAAGTTTTGTGTAATTTTAACTAAGTTGTATGAATCTTAGTATTGTATGCATGCAGTCTTATGTAATTTTAACTTAAGCTATAAAAGTGTTCTTTGGGTTTTGTAAAAAAGTTTGTCTCTTTCATAAGAACCTACAATTGAACTAAATTTTAGTGCAGATCATAATCAAAAATCTAAGTTGAACTATATTAGTTTGCTATTTTAAGTTTGAATAAAGTTGAACTATTGTTATTACCATTATTCAATTTAAAACATGTCTTATGTTTCAGCCAACTCACCAACTCTTTTTTCAATGTTTGTTGACGCAGTTTGCTTTTCAAATGGATACACTGCTTGGGGACTGTCTATACACAACCAGATTGGCGAAAGCATTTTCAGCGCTTGCAAAAGAGAGAGCCTTTCTGTCGAACCTGTCATGGCCGAAGCGTTGGGAATCCGTTGGGCACTGCAAGCTGCTATTGATCAAGGTCTATCCTCAGTCTCTATTAGCTCTGATGCAGAAAATGTTGTACATTGTATTACCAAGAGAGCCACCTTTGCATCAATTGAGATTATAGCTCAAGACTGTAGGGAATTGATGAACAATTTAGTAAATGTAAGTGTCTCATTTGTTAGGAGAGAACAAAATTCTGAAGCTCATAATTTGGTCTCTTTAGCAAAATTTGTAGGCAATAGATCTTGGTTAGGAGTTGCTCCTTCTGTTTCCTGTTTTATTGGTTTTGCAGCAGTGCCTGCTGTCATATGTAATCAAAACTATATAGCTGTGTTTCAGCCCCTATTTAATGAAAGTTGTGTTAACTTTAAAAAAAAAACTATACAAAATCACGAAGTGGAGTCTTCCTGTTTTCATTTTATTATACATATTGGTTGAATTGCAGTTATTTAGTTGTGTTCCTCCTAAGCAATAAAGGCTACAATTTTCTATCCATTTTAATTTGTAGCATGAAAATTTCAACTCCTGCAATTTTTTAAAGTGTATCATCCGGTGTATCTTTCTTATTGATCATATTATTTGGTAGTATGCTATTTTAAGTTTGAAGAAAGTTGATTTATTGTTATTACCCTTATTACCAGTTTAAAACACATGTTTTCATTTTCTTAAAAAAAAACATATGTTTCAAGTATATACAAAGGGTGTGATTTTATTATACATAGGTTCAATTGCATCTATTTGTTCCCGTTTTGATTTTTTTTATACATCTCCTGCTTTTTTTTTCTCTTAATGTCATTATTTGTATTGGAATTTATTTAAGATTTTATTCTCAATTTTTAATTTGCTCTATTTTAACCAAGTTGCTTGGTCTCCGGTGGCAAGGAGCTCCTTCCAGGGATGTACTGGGAAATACTGGGTTAGATCCCAAGGGAACAACATTTGGCCAGTGCGCATGCCTCTACGCACAAATCGGATTAATCGTCCACCTTTAGTACGTAAAAAAAAAGACTGCTATATTTCTATATCTATATTTTCCTATGTAATAGTTTTAAATTGCTAATCGGTACATGCTTTTTTACAATTAATGTGTTAAACTTTTTCACTAAAGAAAATGTTAATTAAAAAAGGGGAATGTTAACATGTGCTTTATAAGCTCATGTTAAGGAAGCAAATGTAGAAATTATTTCTTGAAACTGGTGCATATTTGTTTTTAAGCATTAAATTTCTTACAATATTAAATGTACAATTTATATGTTGGGATACTTTATCACGTGTCCTTAGGGCACAGGGCACATGTTAACATACTCTTAAAAAAAATCAGCCGTGCGAGCACGGGTTAAAAAACTAGTTGTATACTAAATGTTTATGTATATAGTCATGATAGAATTTGTATGAATAACAAATTTTCTTAGTATAACATAGTGGTCTTAAGTTTCTTTAGTTACGAATTCCGAGGACGAAATTTTTTTTAAGAGGGGTCGTAATGTAACGCCCTAAATTTTATAAACTAGTATTTTTCTTTATAGTATTAATTTAAGTATTTTTATAAAATCAATTTGATTATTTATTTATATTTTTCATAATATTTTGAGAAAATAATATTATCATCGTGTATAGAATATTATGTAATTATTGTAAGTAATTATTTTCTAGGGAATAACTTTAGAAATAGAAAATTATAGATCTACTATATTGAATCTACTTAAGCCATAGTTAAATTTTAAAATTTAATTTTGTGTGTGTTCTGGTAGTATTTTTACTTTGTATAGACAGATAACTAATTTATTATGTTGAAAGAAGATATATGAAAAGTGATTTTAGAAATCAATCATGAAATATTTTAGTAGGTTGTGGTAAAATTATGGGCTTAAAATTTTACCGAATTTTGGACAGTGATTGACTCGACAGTATAAATTTTTATCACAGAAAAAGAAAAAATAAATATTTTTGAAATCACAAAAATATGTAGGTTAAGATAGTGTCATTAATTTTATCATTTATGTTATAGAAAAATAAAATTAAAATAAAATGAAAATTAAGAGATAATAAGAATTGAGTTTGGATAGGAATTACACGTACATATGCACTATTAAGATAAGAGTTACTAGGTGCATGAATCAATGTGGCTTAATTCCTTTCACACATGAAGTAGAAAACGTGGCCTTATTTTCTTTCACCATGTAGCATAGAGGTAAAATGCTATAAATAGGACATTAACATTCACTACTTACACACAACTATCACTCTTATGGAACTAGGAATTAAAAAGGTATTGATAGTGATCAATCTCTTCTTTCTTTTCATTCTTCTGATATTCATTTATTCTTTTATTTTGTTTGTTTCTTTTGTTTTTTGGTGGGCATTATTTTGTTTGTTTCTATCCTTTTAAAATCTAGACTATTTCATTCATTTAAAAACCTCTAGATTCAATAAGCTTTCAAGTTTAGGTTCTTTTGTTCCTTTGTTTCTAAGCTTCTAAAACGGCCCTGTTTATTATTCAAATGTTAATTATGTCACTAGTTCTCTATTTCATCAAGTATTTAGCTTAACCAATTAACTCATGTAAAGTTAAAAGTCTTTCTTCCATAATTTAAGAAACAGGAGTACTTAATCAAATGTTTTAGTCACTAATTTTGTCTACTTTTCCTTGGTTTGAGTTTAAGAAATTAAATCATGATTACTATTCTATATTAGTTTCCTAAGTTTTAACTAAGCAACACTTATTTATTTAATTCTTTAGAAAAGAAAAACGAAAACAATGGTATCATAATCATATACTTCTAAACATTTGGATTATTATGATGAGTTGAAACTGAAAGTGTTTGATTAATGATCTAAAGCCATATACACGTTAAAAATATAGGAAGCAAATGACATGAAATTCTCTTTATTAATGTTACAGTGTTAGTTTTTAGTTCTTGAATAATTTACTTTTATCACTTTAATAATGGTAGGATTTAATTATCATTATAGTTAGTTAAGACATGGTTGTTTTGATGAGTGATCAATAGGAATCCTAGATGAAGGTGATTGCTCAAGTTAATTTGGAAAGCTTTGAGGTAAGGGGAATTGCTAATAATAAGTTTCGATGAGCACAAGAAATGTGTTGCTTATATAGATCTATTATTAGTTATAATTAGGGAAGTTGTGTACTTAGTGTTAGTAATTTTAAATTTGTTAAGGTATGCACAAAATGATAAGTGATTGATTAAGTTTGATTATATGTGTGAATAAACTTTTGTTTTGAAGAAAAAAATAAATAAAGTATCTATGTCTTTAATTTGTTTATTGATAATGATATCTATGTGTTTGAGTGTTTATGGTGAGAGTTTGAGGTGATCTCTCATAAGTTGGATTGTGAGTCTCGAGGATTAAAATGCCAAGTTGGAAATTGACAAAGATAATTTAAGCGGATGAATTATATAACTAATCACCTTCGGTTGGTGAGGAGCAAAACAGGATGTTTCTTACAGTACTATATTGTATGTAAGACTGAGGATAGGTTCGGTTGGGTCGCCTACAGACCTCCTGGGGTTCACCTACGTTTTGAACTCCTACCAATAGTCAGTGGTAGCCCCTCTGACTGGAGGAAATCATAAAACCCGACGTGGTGAAACCTGACTGTGCAGGACTATCTATAATAAGGTGCAGCGCTCGGGCCAGAATGGTTGAGACATATTTGATATATGTTCGTTGCAAACGACCATGCTATGGCAGTTGAAACGGCCTTACGCTCATAATAGGGGTCTCCATGGAGTAGGTTTGAGGAAAATATTACTAACTAAGTTAGAGGACTAACTTTGAGTGAAGAGTTTGGTTTGAATGTTATATTTATTATAAACGACTAAATTTTGATAATTGATATATTTGATAAAATATATTTGTTTTTGACTAATTGTACGTTGATTTGTGACGTTGATATAATGTTTTGCATAATTGATATCTTTGTGATTATTTGATTATATGTGACTATTTGATTACTTGATTCTATTTGATTTGAAATACATGATTAGGTACTTAAGTATGTATATATACTAAGTTAAATAAAAATGCATGTACTTGTATAATATTATGTGTAGCCTTGTGACATTATCACGATGGTAACTTGTGTACGAATAATTCACCCCTTACAACAGTAGTGCAGGATACCATGACCTCAAGTTAAAGTACATTGGAAAGAGGAAAACGGCATTGTGAGAGACATTAATACCAAGACCGTTAGTGTTGAATTAGAGATCTAGTTTTATTTTTGGAGTTCGAAGAGAAATATCTCTTTGAGATTATGGTATTAATGGTGTCATTGGAGTACTCTCTCGATGACATCTTTAGTGTTTGACCAGCTCGTGATCATTTGTGGATTAGAGTCTTTTGTAGATATTATCTTTTGATTATTTTCAATTGGAAGATTGTAAGATACTTATGTGCAATAAAAATATATATTTTATGTTTATAGATCTTTTATTTATAAATGATGCATATTATTCATGGGCTTACTTTAACTTTGAATTTATATAAAGAGAATTTTGAAAAGTTTTTATAGACAAAAATATAGTATATTATTTCTCACTTGTAATTTTCCTTTCACAAAAATAAATCAACATAATTGCAATTGCTTGTATTTAAGCATTTAAATTTGGGTAGAGAACTGTGACGCTCTTCTTTTCAGTCTCTGAAAAGGGGGTGTTACATTTTGTTCCCCTTCTCTCCTCTCATAAAAATTGAACCAAGCACACTTAATTAAAAATATTCTCTCACCTCTCATCCCCTACATAGATCTGGAAGAAATTATGTCATGGGTTGCTGACCCGACAAGAACAATGTTTTGATTTTTCTATTTTTTCTGGTTGTAAAAGATGGAGACTTGGGTTTGATGGTTGATGGTGTAAAGGTTGAGAGTTTTCTGGAAACATTGATTCCAATTTCTCAAACGATAACTCCTTTCCATTCCCTTTGTATATGTGTTTTGTGTTGTGAAGAAGGAATAAGGAAGAAGGACTAAAATGATTAGTATTATGTGTATTAAGAAGTTAGAATAAGGAATATTGAGGTGTTTCACATATGCAATGCCTCCATCATGAAGATGGATTTGAAGCTCCAAACTCTAATTTGAAGAAGGGAGAAGGGCATAATTGTCATTTCATTGGGTCCAATAGTCATTAAGGGCATTTTGGTCCTTCCATATTACAATTTAGTGAGTCAGCAATGACACTTGTCAAAAATAGTGACGCATCATCAAAAAAGTCAAACCATGGACCTTTTTAAAGTTGACTAAAAGTGCAGTGGCAAAACAAAAATTTTTGAAAAGCAGAGACTAAAACTCAAACGACTCCTAAGTGCAGAGACCTTTTGCATATTGAAGCCTTTAATCTTTAATTTGAAGTTATATGGACTAAAAATGAAATTTGATATATTTAGGGGACTAAAAACATATTTTAAAAAATTCATATTTAATTCTTCTCATTCTTAAAAATTCTAAAATTTTGTAAATAATTTTTTTATAGCATTCTAGACATGTTTGGAAAAAATTATTCAAAAAATTAAACAAATTTTTAAATTTTATAGGACCAAAATATGCCTTTTTTTATAGGGACTAAAAACAAAATTTGATAATTTTATAGGGACTAAAAAAATATTTAACCCTAAAATATAAACAAAATTTAGGATATTCAATTAATACAATCAAATTTTACGACAATAATATCTGTTGGTATTTAATTGAATTTTTTTAAAACTTATACAAATGTCTTTTGATATTTAAAAATATATAGATTATTTTGGAATTCTTTTGTGGGGTGAATTCTGTGAGATCTTTGGTTAAAAATACAAGCAAGATATTCTTTTAAACAATCTCACCAAAATTCTTGAAATTGTGTGAAACTCTCCTAAAACTTTTTTGCCATGACCTTATTCATGTCAGTTTTTGATATATCTAAAGTTGTGGACGGTTTTCATATCCATCTCATTTGCTTAGAGAATAAATAATTGAATAATAAAAACAAATATATATTAAGTTTTTTAAAATTGTGATTTTTATTAAGTTAAAATCTCTAATATGAATATTAAGGCCCCGTTTGACCCAGCTTATTTTTTACTTTTTATTTTAGCTTAAACGAAATAGAGAAGTATAAAATTATATTTGACGCTATTTCTTCTTAAAAGTATTAAAGAAATAAAGTAAATAAGTAAAAAATAAAGAAAAATGAAGTCAAACACAATTTTTTCCTTCTTTACTATTTTTAAGGAGAAAAAAAAAAGAAAAATAAGCCGGGCCAAACGGGGCCTAAGTATATTAAAATCACTCCTTTTTTTGGTAAATTCAAAATCACTTTTTTTATTCATAAAAAGATAAATTTAAAGTAATTTTAACTATTTTTAATCAAATTATCATAAAAATTATTTTTAAAAATATAAAAATAAAATTACTTTTTTAAAGTAAAACAAACGCACCCGTTATGTTAAATTAAATATTCACTTAAATTAACCCACTTGAGGTTGGCTTAGTGGTGTTGGCTTGAGTTCTTGGAATTTACTCCTCTCAAGTTCGATTCCTACTAGTATCAATTTTAGTGGGCTAAAAATGGCCCCCGCAATTTTGCCTTAAATATATAAATTATATATTTTTGCCGCGGAATGAATTGGAGACCTAGAAAGAAAAAACAAACTTCAAAACCCTTTCCTCTTCGTAGCCGCCGCCACGCCCACTGTCGACCGTCACCAACACCCCACTGCTTTCTTAACTTCATTCCTATTCTCCATCAGAGAACAAAAAAGTATTACAAAATCTCTACTTTTATTTCAATTGAAACAAATCACCAACTCCATCAATGGATGAAATCAATCACAATAACAACAATGGCTACGGCACTCCGAAGAAATCGACCCCCGGTAGCAAGAGAAAGGCCGCCGCATACAAGCACGACGATACTAGCCAACTGTCGGCGAGGAAAAAGAAAGAGATGAGAATCCGTTTATCATTAACAAGACCTTCTTACGTTCTTGGACTCTGTACTAAACCTCTTAGATCGGAACATCGTCGGAGATTGCATTACTTGTTACGCAAGCTTGTTAATCAACATGATTGGGTTGGTGCTAGTGGTGTTATGAGTGTTTACTTGAAAGGAACTGTTAATGATACTTCTCCTTTGAAGAATCGTTTCAAGTTCTGGGTATTGATTATTTCTCTCTCACTTTTGTTGTTTTTTAATGTGTTGTGTCTCATTTTTTGTAGTTATTGATTATGCTTTGACTCTACGAAGCATGGACACTCCTCGGATTAGGCGTGTCTGGGTGTCGGACACACTGCAGACACTTGTAGGTGTCTGACACTAATATGACACCGACACTTATAATTACATTGAATTATCTCATTTTTCTCAAATTATTGTCGGTGTCGATGTGTCCGTACCCGTGTTTGTGCTTCATAGTTTGAGAGGTTTAACAAATAAGTTTATAGGCTGAGATGAAAAGAATATGCGTTTAATGGAAATACACTGCCGGTGTAATTTAATTGATATTTAATAAGAGCCCTCTATTTTGCTATATCACATCATCAATTATAAGATACACTAACGAAAGTGGATTGATGTGGTGAAACAATATGTTTTCATTGGATGTCATGTCGGTGTAAAACTAGTGTAAAGCTGGTCTATACGGTGATAGTGCATATATCTGTTAAATTCAAAGATATAGAATAAGTTTGGAAAAACGTTTTAGCACTTATAGGAAAATAAGTGTTTGTTGTTGTTGTTGTAAATCATGGGTCTTATCCCACAGGAGTCATTCATGTTTGAGGAATCATTAGACACTAAATATTGGTGTCTCTTCAGACATTTGAATTGTGATTTGGCCTTGTTGTGGAAGACTAGGTCCTTTTTCTAGACATGATTACTGTTGGTATGGTTAAACAAATGTTGAAATCATATTGCATTGACTATGAGTCTTCTAAATAGTTACTTCACACAGAGATTGAAGCCAGGTATAATGTCCTTAGAGTAAATTAGGAACCAAATACTTATCTTAGCTGAGAAATCCTAATAGTAAACTAGAAGATAATCCAACCTAGGGTATAAGCTGACTCAGATGTTCAGCTTCTTGTGTCTCAGCATAACTGAAACTGTGGTGCCTTAAAAGAGGGTTTGAATATGGTATACTAATTATAATAATTATGGAGCTAGACAATGGTAACAGGCTTAACATTTGTCTGACACTTAATTGATTTGATACCTGTATAGTTGTGTGACTTGTGTCCATGACCTTCTTATATGGTTGTGATTTGAGCTCATATTTTGTAATTATCATTCATGTAATTTCATTGTTTTTTGTGATTATTGCTCTTCTTCACTCGACATCCTTACTTCTGTTACCTTTCACTCCTCTTTCTAAAATGGTTTAATAATTACTTAGGTTTTATTGGAGCTTCTTAAGCATGTAGAAGACCATTCCAGGAATTCAACAAGGATCAGGAATCTCTATGACATTTGGGCAAAGAAGATTGGATCAATGAAGACTTGGCCATTAGAGGTATATTTCTAAAATATTCATGCTCCATTGCTTTATATATAATGGCTACCTTTATATTAAATGTTCATTAACTTGGTTTATTGTCGGGTACATCTACTTTTGACTTATAGCTTACTCTCAAGTTCCTAGTTGTTATCACTTATCACCTTAATGTTTTCTCATCAAGATAAAAAGTTTCAAGTTTAAAGCTGAGAAATTGTTAAGAATGACAAAAGACAGTGACAAAGACATAACAATTTCATTAAAAGATTAGTTTTCTAACTAACATTTATTATCTTCTGGCATAGGGAATACTGTTTTCCTATTCCCATGGACAATAAATTATAAATGATCTTTTAGAATTTTTCTGACAAATCACTATGAGTATTATAAATTGCTGCATGCCATAGTAGGCAAAGTGAAAACAACAATGAATGGATAAATGGACCTGAAAAGGAATGATCCTGAAAACTCTAATAGTAAGAGAGCGGAAAGAAAGAGAAAAGATCCGATCTTGATGACCTTGAGTTTACTACTGACCACATTCCAGCTTTAATGCTCAGTGCTCATGACCATCTACTAAGTTTTTTTTTTCCTTCACTTTTTTCTCCTTTAGCATTACCTTCTCACTGAATTTTACATGCAGAAAATTCTTTCATTTCACTATTGAAGCTTAATTTTCAAAGATGCCCTAAGTTTTTAATGTAATTCTTAGTATCTTTGTAAATTTTCGTTATTAATTTATTGCATGTGCAAGCTAAGTGAGAGTAATAAGGGTTCTGGTTAATGATTATATGTTTGGTCCCATTTACATTATGTTGCAGCCTTCTGTTGGACAGCTCTGCTTTATCTAATGCAAATAATCTCACCAAATTCTCTGCTAACTTTAGTTCTAGTTGATAAATAAATTATATTTGCTTATGAATTGATTCTGCTAGGTTGATTGTTAAGCATTCAAGTTTATTGTGTATTTTTACTTGTTATGCAGAGCAGATATGCAGTTCAGTTGGAGTTCATGTTGTTCTATCTTATGCAAGGCAATGTTGAGGGTGCATATCAGCTTGCTCTAGTGTATGTCATTCTTGAATAGTTTAGAATGATCAACTTATTATTCACAATGAGGTTATGCAAACTTATATACAAGAGATTATCTCTCTAAAAAGGAAAACTAGAAAATAAGGAAACTATATCAATGCTAATAAATAGAGAATCATCAACACTCCCCCTCAAGCTGGAGCATAAATATCAAATGCATCCAGCTTGTTACATATATAACCAATCCGAGGTCCCCGTAGAGATTTGGTGAAGATATCAGCTAACTGATCATTTGAGCTCACTGAAGAGGTTTTAATGATGCCTGAATGGATCTTCTCTCCGGTAATAACAATATCATCTACATATACCACAAGATAAATAACTTTGTTCAAAGATGATCGTCTGAAAAATACGAAATGATCTGCTTCACAACGAATCATGCCAAACTGCTGAATGACCTTACTGAATTTTCCAAACCAAGCACGGGGTGATTGCTTTTAGACCATGCAATGATTTTTGCAACTTGCAAACAAGACCAGACTCCCCCTGAGCAACAAAGTCTCCATGCACCTTTAAAATTTTGGGGAGATGCCGTTCTCACTGCTTCTTATTTGATCAACCGCATGCCATCCTCGATATTGAATAATGAGATTCTTGTAGTCCAGCAAAGCTTCCAGCAATAGTTGCCACAGGTTATTGTGGTTCTCATCCTGATGATAAATTTGATCCCAATGCTTTGCCAACTTTGGATCACTTTATTTTGCAAGATATAATTGGAACAAACATCACTATTGCTGGAAGCTTTGCTGGACTACATGAATCTCCATTCACCAACATATGCTTATCCAATATAACATTGTCTGTAAATTATGCTTCCTCCACTACTTGGAATTGCTCTGATACCATTCACCAACATCTTGCATTAACAATATTTCTGATTGCATTCCACAGGTCCTCTATCGCTTATAAGTCATAGCTGATTTGTTACTATGAAATCAGGAGAATATGCAACTAATTTTTATTCCCTCCCTTTCTAGTTACTTCTAGAAGATGATGTCATGTGAGTGTGTGTAGTTTGGGCCCAATGATTGGGCCATCAAACCTATGGCATCCTAGTGTTCTGTTCTATCACTAGGTGTGGATTTTTCAAAACTTGTCATTGCTAAATAATGTGGCCAATTGGTTATATGCCATTACTGTTATATTCTTTGATAGGGGGTTATATATTGTTCTGTAATACTTATATTGCTCATAATGGTTGATAAAGTATTAATGATTATCACCATTAGCATTTTAGTTCTCTAGACATTTAGGAATGATACCTTAATTATTAAGAATATGTATTGTATGGTAATGGTACTCAACTACTCATTATGAAACCTGTTAAGAACTCATTTCTAAGAAAACCGACTAATTATAAGTTATGACTTATACCTTTGACATGTTTTCCAATTGCAAAATTCTGTTGATAATGCATTTTGTCCTTCATTAATAATGATATTTACTTCAAAAATAAATTGCAAGTTTTGAGAAATACTGTTATAAGTATGCTTGCTTATTGGTCTATAAGTTTTTCCTCTATCTTATCCTCTTTACTCTCTCTTTTTTGTTTATTTATCTTTTTGTGTATTCTTTAGCCTTGAGCAAGAAAAAGTTGATATTGATCCTGTTTCGAAGATGATGATGGGTTTGACATTCTATGAGCTGTGGTATTCTTCTTCTATTCCTGACGAATTTAAGTGGAGAGATTTAGATCAAATTGACGGTCAAGAGGACTCACATACGGAGGGAACCTCATTCAGCAACAAGGCTGGACCGTCAGAATGGCATAATTCAGTTCAGTCGCACATGGCAGACTCCCAATATCGATGTGACTCAGATTCATCTGTCATGAATAATAGACAAACTTCTAAGGAGATTGACCTCAATAAAGGTATGATTGTTGCCATGGAGGTTGATGCTAACCATAAAAGAGAAAAATTACATCATATCATTCAGCCGGAAAATTTTTACATGAGTTCTGATGAAAGTCAAGGAATAGAAGACCCTTCTAAAATTCGAGTTCTTACACAAGATGACTTGTACACTCTTGGTAAGCTTTTTCATTTTCTGATTAATCATTAACAGAAGATTATCTATTTCTTGTGGCTGTGACATGCATGAGAATGTGCATGCACATATGCTTGTATATTGAATTTATCCTATCTGATTTTTTTTCTTGTCAGATTGAAAATAAAATATTGATTTTGTCTTGCATAATTGTCTGATAAGGCTAGTTTTAATTTTCTTTTGGCCGCGATTACTCTTAAAGAATCCTCTGATTAGTCTCACAATCTAAATATTGAGCAGCAATCAGCATTTATACTCAGTCTATATTTTAGATAGTCATTGCTGTTCAGCTCACCTGTAACTTTAATTTTGATCTTATGCCTTTATTTAGGGAGACTTGATTTGTGGTTGCCCTTGCGTTTTTCGGATGTGAACGGTTTGTTGAAGATCAAGTTTAATGACTACTATAACAGTGCAGTAAAGTATTTACATCTAGCTCTGGACTCAACATCAGTTGCATCAGCAGCATTACTTCCATTAATACAGGTATGGAGCATACTATCTTTGGTATTTCTGGTAGTTGTTCAATAAACTTAAAATAATGGTTTAAAATGGTAGACATTATAACAAGTTAGTAGTTACATACCCCCATCCCCAAAATTAAACAAAAATTTAACTTTGATTTCTCTATTAGTGTAAAACTTTTCTAAACTATCATTCAATAGTATCTTGCCATATCATAAAAAGTTTTATGTAAATTGATTGATATAAAATTGATCTTTTTTTCTTCAAAATAATTAACTTCATCTTAAATTTATTTTTAACTAGTTTAGCATCAGCAATTTTTGAGTGAAGCATTTTTAAATTTCCAATAATTTAGAATGACAAAGGGGAAGAAATAAGGAAGGTAGAATTCAAATTAAACTTATTCGATGAGAACCGACCATATAGGGTTTAATTATCATGTAACATTGGTAAATTGACAACTAATTTTTCAAATTAAGAACTAAATCTGCTACGCTTTTGTACCTAATCATTCGTTCATTTGATTTTTGAAGTTTGACAAACAATTCATAGAAATTTCCCAAAGTAAGCAAACCGTAATAGTTAATATTTTTCTTTTAGCCGGTTAAACACATTATTATTTCCTAATTCCTGAAAAATGTTTTGTACTGGCATTTTAATTAATCAACATCCCTTTTGGTTGGTTATAAATTTCTTTCTCATGGTCTTTCTACCATATCTTCAGTACATAACTATTCCGTATGTTTATCATGTTCAAGTACCTAAACCATTTCACGAAAAAGAGAAGTTATAACTTAATTTCTCTTTGACAAATGTGTTTCTGATACAAATCATTTGCTGAAATATGGTACAGTGTATCAAAAGCTCAAAAGATTAGGAGTTCAATCCTTGCAATTTGTGATCCACATTCATCATTATTAAATTAAATTTCAGTGCTAGGATAAGAGGATGCTTGAAAAGTCTTATTTGAGTTTCTATTATAACATAAGTATTTGTGCTAGTGTTTGGAGACTTATTTTCATAAGCTACATTAGGTATCTTATTTTCAAAAGCTATTTTCAGCTTATGCAGAGTTTATCTTCATTTTCTCTTCGTTTGTAAAAATAACTTAAGTTGTTTAGCCAGACATCTTCTAAGTAAGCCGAAGCACAACCTTCGATTTTCTACATGCATTTAAGAGCGTGTTATTACTTATTCGTGATTAAAAAAGTATTTTTAAATCTCAACCCACCATTTTTAATTGTTGGGATACTATTTGGCCTTTTTTCCAAATGTGTACAAACATAAAATGAAAATATCATTGACCTGGATTATTCGTAATCAATTTTCCATTTTAACTTGCACAAAACAACTAAATGTGCTCTGCAACTCTGCATTAAGTTTCCCTCTCTGCATCCACCTGCATATTTTGTATCTGCCTGAAACAATATATTAAATCACTGCTTTCTACATTGAGATTTTATCAATTGCTTCAATTTATTTTCTGTTGGCAGCTGTTGCTGATTGGAGGTCAAGTTGATGAAGCTCTAACTTTGCTTGAGAACCAGTGCAATAGTTCACACTCTGTACTCCCAATTAGGTACACATCTCTTAATCTTATTTTTGAAAGAGAAAAAACGAGTATAAATATACGATAAAAGTGTTTGTTTGAATTATACTGTGGAGTGGAGTCGATTTTATATAGGCTCAAAGCAATAATTGCAAAAATAAATATTGGAGATACTATCCCTATTTACATGATATGATATGTGTATACAACAAATACAAAGATCATAATAGTAGTATTGTTACATAGCGGAACGGCGCTATAGTGCTATTGCATTAGCTGTAAGTGCAGAAACAAATCCAAAGCGTGTGCACAAGATCAGAGATGCGCAGAAACAGATGTAAAAATAGAGAGAATACCAGATGTCGATCAGAAACTACGGATTAATGGACTGAATCAGACAACTATCCCCGAGGAAAGACAGAGAAGACACTGGCGAGTTGAACGGTGGAATTGGCGTCGTAATTGGACTTCTGGAAGGAGGTGCATGAGCACGAGTCTCATGTGCCTGTGAATGACAGCGGTCTGAGCAGCATATAGGCAGTTTTCCGGCAACATCTGTTTGGATTCTGACATATCGTCGCCGGGCAAGACCTGTGGTGTATGAGGTGGAAGTCCGGCGGCCCTATGAGTTTCTGACTTGGTTCTTCAAGAACAAATCGTCAGCACTTACTGTTGATGAAAAACCCAAACAACACTGAGAAAATAAATCAGAGATTTAGATACCAATCAGAATAAATTGATTTGAATTGCTGAAGACAAGTTACTCTCAGCCTTGTTATTCATGGGTTAAGATTCCTTCCATTTCCCTCCATTAATATAGTTTTAGAAGTATAAATACAATAGCACGACATTAAATGAGTCTAAATCTTTTTTTATACACCCCAAAACATTTAAAACTAGAGTAATGGAGAGGATCCTAAGTCATTTATTTTACTCTACAATGTCTACATGATATAATTCAAATCATATACATATCTCAACAATCTCCTTATTTACGCCTGTTGTCTTTCCCCTTAGACACTGTTTATGTTTCGTCTGACCAAGCACCACCCATTGAAATCTGCCACCTGCTCTCACGTTCCATAACTCCACAAGCGCCACCTTGTTAGTCACCTTTTTCACCACCGCCCACCGCGCTTTTGTTTCTGAATCCAGATTTGGTTCCTGATGAAATTCTGTATTTTTGCCTTAGTTTATATTCAAGTATTCTTTTAAGTTGTTCTGGTCTGGTTTTCTTCGTGGTTCTTGCGATTCCAACGCTGTATGAGTTGTCTCTCGGGTCAAGTGTGCTAGTTTGGTTCATGTTTGATAGATTATGTTCCAAAGAGATTCTGTTTTTTTTCTGTTTCTAGGTCTGCCTATTGCATATCTCGTAGGATTAATTTCATATTTTAGAACATCTCTTATGATTAATTTCCATATTTTAACTTATTTATTATAATGATTTGTTTCCCTATTCATTTAGGATTAGAAATCTTGTATCCTTATAAATTGGAGTTAGTTCTTAATCTTTTTACTTCATCAAATTGTCAATCATATTTTAATAATTATTGTTTCTCTGCTCTCTATCTAAAACCCCTACTTCAACCAGCAATTTGAGACAAGCAAGTTGCGGTAGTTTACTCATAATGCTTTTTTGTTATGTTTATGAAGTTACTGATGTGTGTGGTTGCAGATTACGAGCTGCTCTGTTGGAGCATTTTGATCGAAACAACTCTCTCTTAATTTCAAGCTGTTATGAGGATATACTAAAGAAGGATCCAACATGTCGTGATTCTTTAGCAAAACTTATAAGGATGCACCAAACAGGTACCTTATTTCATTTTCGTAACAATTTCAGATAAATTGAACAAGTTTCATATCTTTGTTTCACCTGCTTTGTTTTCCTTTCCTTTATTGATTTGTTTCTTCTGATATGTTGCAGGGGAATATAGTCTTGAATCTCTTCTGGAAATTATTGCTTTACATTTAGACGCTACGGATGCAGAGTACAATACATGGAAGGTGTTCTCTTTATGTTTTTCTAAATTGTCTCTCCATGAAGAAGACCAAATGTCTACATGCTATGAAAATGGACGGGTGCAACATTCTTCCATTCGCAAAACCCCAAAAATATTTATAGAGGGTATATCAGCAAAATCTTGGAATCTTCGCTGTCGGTGGTGGCTAACGAGATATTTCAGCAATAGCAAATTTGAATCAGATATTAAAACTGGTGATTTACAGCTACTCACATACAAAGCAGCATGTGCATTGTACATGTATGGTCAAGAGTTCAACTATGTTGTGAAGGCCTATTCTCATTTAAAAAAAGAAAATGACAAGGACTTATTGCTATTCTTGAATAGGCACAAGAGAAATTCATATGTAATTTATGACAAAAATTCAAAGAAAGCTTCTTGTATAAGATTATAATGATATAAGATATTTACTGCATCTGGAATAGTCATATTTGATTCATTTGTATCAGTTTTGGGTATAGCTTTTATAGTCCACTTTATACAGTTTTGTACGAGTTTATTGAGATCATAGATATGGTCAAAGTTATCTTTATAAGATTTAGGAAACCTTCCATTTTTATGGGTACCTTTTTGGTTGAAGTATGTATATTGTTCATTAATGATAGAAGATTTGAACAATATAACATGAATATATTTTTGGATTAATGTTTCTGATTAGTATAGAAAGACATAAACCATTCTCATAGAGTTAAAATTATGTTGCAAAATCTTAAAACTTGTCTAAACATCACAATTTTATGATCTTGGTGATGAATTTCTATGAAGAATTTATACTAATTAAAGGGTGCTGTCTAAGGTGAGGGAGTGGAATAAGTCCCTCACCGGTGAGGGAGGAAAATTTAACCGTTAGATAAAATCAATGACTTGGATTTGTTAAAATCAAAAGAGAGAACATGTGCAATTGTTCACATACAAACCTCTCACTATCTTTTTTCCACATTTCAACATCTCTTCTCCACCAACATAGTCCCAACGACCACCGTTGACGGCGACCAACACCAACTGTGATTCTTTCTTTCTCTTGCTTAAACAGTACTGATTTGAAAATAGTATTGGTTATTTGTTCATATTCCCTTTTCTTTTCCACTGTTATTCATCTTCCTATTTGTAAAAATGATTTTTTTGTTCCTGAAACTGTCAATGTTTTTGTTTCCGTGACAGAAATTATTACCAAAGAGCACTATATTGTTAAATCTGTAATTTCTCTTAACAGGATGAATTATTACCAAAATTACATAGGTATTCTATTTTAAGACTGAGATGATTTAAAATATGAAGATGGAGATTCTTCTAGAAATTAAGATGGGGATTCTTCTTGTTGTATGGTTGCGATCAAAACCCATATTAAACTGTTGTTGCCGGTGTCGTTGGTGGTCGCCGTCGGTGGTGGTGGTTGCCGGTGGTTTGGGTGTTCGTCGGAGTTTGTTTCTGCCATGTTGAAGCACGATAGTAGATGTTATTGAGAAAAATCCAGTGTTTGAAATTCATGTGTTCGGCGTTCAATGGAAATGTTAAAACACAAGATCTGCAAAACCCATGTGTTCAGCGTCCAATGGAAATGTTAAAACACAAGATGTTACTGAGATATGAAGAAGAAGAGGAGGAGGTAAGATAGGATCCTATGTGGACAAATTTACATATTCTCCTTTTTAATTTTAATAGATCTTGACCATTAATTATATCTGATGGTTGATATTGATTTTTCTTTAGTCCCTCACCGGTGAGGGACCTATTGGCTCCCTCATGCTAGAATTCACCCTAATTAAAGTGGTTTTAGTAGTTGAATAAAAATCAAGCTTTTTATATTTAGCTCTTTAATTACTTTTGCAATACATGCTCAACTTATAGATTAATATTAATTATCTTGATTATTGTTGCACTTGTTGAGACAAGTTTTTCAAAACTGAAACTATTAAAATATTATTTAAGATCTAACTATATCACAAGATAAAATAGTTTATCAAGCAAAGTCAGAAAAGACCTAATTAAAAACCTAAAGAAATAAACACCAACCTTCCTCCTAGTCATAGTAGAGTTTGACAGAACAGTGGTTATCATCTGTCTGCTTTGAAGTTGGAAGCATAAGCACAGCGGCACTTAGCACCAGAAATTGCATCTCTCAATGGTATGTATACGCCTTTTATCTAGTATTTACTGTTAGTATTATCTCATAATAACTTAACTCATTATTATATGTTTCCTTGACTCCAACAAGGCAAGCACAAATGTAGTTGTTGGTGTTGGTGAAGAAGCAGAAGAACACAATAATAAGCTGATTCTGTATTCATTTTGGAGGAGTTCATGTTCCTTCAGAGTCCGAATTGCTCTCAACTTCAAAGGTATGTAGCTACTCACTCTTGTTTATCAATCAATTTCTCACATCTACCTTTTGATTCATTTCATTGATTCATTTCATTGATTCAGGCCTCAAATATGACTATAAACCTGTCAATCTCTTGAAGGGAGAACAATCTCATCCTGGTTCGTCTCGTTTCCTTACCCTAACTAACAACCTCTAGATAGATAGTAGATACTGTAATTTATACTATCAATTACATTTTCAGAGTTTATCCAACTCAACCCTGTTGGTTTTGTTCCTGTTCTCGTCGATGGCCCTGCTGTAATTTCCGACTCTTTCGCCATTATTATGGTCAGTAGTTTCTTTCACTTTTCTAAATAATCTTCAAATGTTTGTTTAATTTATATCTGTTAGAATATTTTCTAATATTTTGTGGGCTGCAATCAATTGTTGAGTTTTGATTTTAATAAAAACGGGTTGATGTTGTTGTGATCCATTTGATGATGCTTAGGCCCAATAATTGTGATCAGTAATAATGGGCTTTGGACACTAATTCTGATTTGTGTAGAAACAAAGTGTAGGCCCAACTTCTAGTGTACATGATGGGTAGTATGGCTAGGGTTGTTATCTTATAAATAGATAGGCTAGGTCCCCTTTGTCGTCACGCTGAGTATACGCTCGTTTGTGGTTGCCCCATTGAAAACCTCAGATCTTGGAGCATGTGATAGGCAGAGGAAGACCTTGTCTAACATATCGATCTTTTCGATATTGGTGATTCCGGTAATCATGATTGTTGATTCACAAGTAAGTGTGTTCTAATTTCATATAATATATCGATCTCTAATTTTTAATTCTTACATGTGGTATCAGAGCCTAATATTATATGTTTAGAACCCTTATTTTGAATTGGGATTGCTTTGTTAACGTGATGCACCGTTTATTGCATTCTGTTAATTCATTCCTATTTTGTTCGGATTAAGTTTTAATGGAATTGTGCATCTACTAATCCATTCTCCTTGTTAGTTCATCTACTAATCGTGTTTTATTATTAAGAAGTCTTTCGGTCACGATTTGGTTTTGTATCGGGGATAATTTAAATTCAAGGTTTGGCCATCAATTAAGGGTTTATATTTTCAATCTTTGCCCTTTAATATCCTGTTCGATAACATTCTCATGTGCCTAAAACCTATTTGCTTGACTTCATTCATAATATGAGTTCTTGTATTGTCAGTATGCAATTATAGTTGTTTGCTGGAATAAAATGAATGAAATTTGTAGATTCTATAAACAATTGTTTGAGATATGAGAAGTATATGGCCATGATTGTGTTGTGTGCTGTCTGATTATAATCTCAAACTTTGTTTAGAAGGCAGAACTTGGTTAGGACTTGGGAACTTTAAAAATTGTTAATTACTTATTTTCTCGTTGAAAATCAAGATCCTACTTCTGTCATATTTCTCAAACCTTGTTGATCATTTTGGATTTTATATATCACAATTTCAGTTTGGTTTCATATTTAAGATTTTTATTGGTTTCTTTTGTTCTATTAACCGATTGGTGCTTATGGAACCACTTGGAAGTTTGTTTTGAAAGATTAATTAATTTATTATTTTGTTTGAGGTTGATCAACTCTTGTGCACCAGACTATATATGTATATGTCATCATGATAAGTATGATAATTATTATATAAGATAATTTTCATTTTGATGGCTTTTTGGTTGATGATTTGCTTACTAATTGGTGTTTGCCACTCTCTTTCTCATGAGAATACTACTCAGTTGTGGAATTTATTTTTGTTGATTTTGTGAAATGATCCTCGTGTTTCAAATATGGAATAAATTTCTGATTTTATTTATGCCCAAAATTTCTTAAAATAATTGATTCAAGAATATTTGATTGATTTTAAAATTATATTCTTGGTTTTTGGGAATGAGATAATTTTGTGAAATATTTATATATTTGGTGATTAATATGAGAATTGTATATAAATATAAATCATGGATTCTCATTATTTGAGCCTGAAATATTATTTAAGAAAATTTCTTTCAACGTTGTAACGCTAACGTGAATTATTTTGTTAAAGTGTTACGATTGTGACTTTATTTTAGGCTCAATTTTGTTAAAGATGACACCAAATATTATATATGCATTCCCTTGTTTTTATATTCGTGCTCAATTGTAAAATATTATTAATAATGTTTTTGAGCAATTATTAAGGCAATTGAAAATTATCCTTGCATTGATTTATTATTAAAGTCATTTTATTATGATATAACGGTTTGCCGTTTATTTGTGGCTATTTGAGATGACACTGTCAAAGATTCTATGATAATCGTAAAGTCATCAATGCTCATTGACTCTATTTGCAAGGATGAAAAAGTCACATTTTTGGAGGTTAGTGATGCAATTATTTTTCCTCTTGTGGCTAATTATATAATTGCATATGAGGAGAAATTTGTTTTCAATTATTATCTACTCCTTTGGAAATGATAAATATGCAATTATATATGAAAGTGTTATTATTTTCCAAAATATTCTAATATTAGAAACTCTATATATATAATCATCAATTGTTTTCTTGTTATATACTCCATTTTTTTTTAAAAAGTTTACTCTATTGAGTGGGAGTATTTCAAGTTTAATATTTTGAGAGTTCTATTCTGGATAAAATGCAATCCATTATTTATTTTCAATCAATTTTTAAAATAGATTACAATTCTCCTTATATTATATAAGTAATGGACATACATATTGATGTGTTATTGCTTGACATGTTTGTTGTGTGATAGAGAAAATAGTTGAATATCTGTTTAAATATTTTAAAGTCTTGGATTGATAATTCAACTATAATTCTCTATCAAGTGGGAGAGTTTTACATGTCAACTATTTATAAATTTTATAGAGACTTTAATTGAGGAAATAGTCCTATGTTATTTCTAAAAGTTCAGGACTATTTGTTTTATATCTTCAATTGATTTGAAATTGAAGTCCCTTAATTTTTCCGCTGCATAAATTATTTAACTATTATATTATGAGTTGACTATTTCACAGTAATGATCTCTCTCTCCCTAATGCATTGAATGAATCAAAACATGTTGAGAATGCAAATTAAAATAATGAGTGACCAGTTTAGATGCATTTAAATGATGCATATATTTTTACTTAGTCGTGTTCTGCCAAGAATTATTGATTCCTATGCAAGAGATTTCATGCGTTGGTGTAGGCCGTTACCATTAAAGTGGGACCGCTTATATTGATTGGTGAAATTTTCTTTGTAGTTTGAGGAATGTTTTTAATTATGACATGTGATTTTCTGCCTAAAGGTGATTATGATATGTTATAATTAAAAATTGATCTGAGGAATTTGCCTACCTAAAGGTGACAATTTTCAAAGAATTTTCAAAGTTTGATATATACTCATTGATTAACTCATCTGAGGTTTTGACTGAGGCTTTGACCTTAGTTTGTGCATTCTGCCTAAAGGTGATTGCACTATTATATTGGCCTCTTATGATAATTTTGATTCAAGAATTAATTTCCCCACACATAATTCTTATGTTTCCATTGAAATGTTGAACATCTTAAAATTGTATTGTAAGAAATGGAAGCAATATTTGGAGAATAAGTTTATAATTAATGTGGAGAAAAACTTGAATAGAAAGAACTTTGGGTAAGTGGGAGAGAATTTACTACTCGAGTGTCACACTGATTTTGTAAAACTTTCATATTATTAATCCCTTAATCAGGAGACTTAGGTCCGTTGTTTTCAAGAATAATATTTCAGACACGGACATTGTAAGTTATTTTAATATGCTTGATTAGTGGGAGTTTGAAAAGAATTAAGATTCTTTTGATATGTTTGATTAGTGGGAGTTTAAATTTTAAATTAACTTCTTTATAATATTGAAATTATTTTAAATATAAAAATATTACAGCTCAGTGTTATTCGGATCACTGTGCCTGTGATCAACACTATTCTGGAGCTGAGGCATTATATAAATAAATTGTAGCTCCGTGTTGTTTGGATCACTTAGCCGGTGATCAACACTATTTCAGAGCTGCGGCATTGTATAAATAAATATTATAGCTCAGTGTTGTTAGGATCACTTAGCCGGTGATCAACACTATTTTGGAGCTGAAGCATTATGTGTAAACATAAATAAATTAAAGCTCAGTGTTGTCTGGATCACTTAGCCGATGATCAACACTCTTTTGGAGCTGAGGTGTTATGGTATCTTAAGAACCATGTAATTTCTCTGGCTTTGATGCATTTGAAAGAAATTATGTCTAAAATATTGGAGCTCAATGTTGATTTGATCATTATGTCGCGACAGTCAACATTGTTTTGGAGCTTAGACTTGTGGTATCTTATGGACCATAGAATTTCTCTGACTTTAAAGCATTTGAGAGAAATTGAGGACTGACGAAGAAAATGATAGTATGGTTGATTGATCACAGACATATCATTTTCTCGCTACACTCTACACGAATGACTAGTCGACGGAGTTTGGTGGTATTTGTAACCATGGAAGGTGTTGTATCGATAAGGGTATAATTACCGCCATGATTCGATATCATTTAATTCTTGTTGGATGGAGTCTTAATTAGATGTTGCATCTTGGGATCATTGTGGCCACATTAATAAATATGTTATCAACCCGAGAGTCGTTTTTAAGATGTTTTCTTCAAATTAAATATACACAATTGATTTTGCCCAAGTGGGAGAATGTTAGAATATTTTCTAATATTTTGTGGGTTGCAATCAATTGTTGAGTTTTGATTTTAATAAAAACGGGTTGATGTTGTTGTGATCCATTTGATGATGCTTAGGTCCAATAATTGTGATCAGTAATAATGGGCTTTGGACACTAATTCTGATTTGTGTAGAAACAAAGTGTAGGCCCAACTTCTAGTGTACATGATGGGTAGTATGGCTAGGGTTGTTATCTTATAAATAGATAGGCTAGGTCCCCTTTGCCGTCACGCTGAGTATACGCTCGTTTGTGGTTGCCCCATTAAAAACCTCAGATCTTGGAGCATGTGATAGGCAGAGGAAGACCTTGTCTAACATATCGATATTTTCGATATTGGTGATTCCGGTAATCATGATTGTTGATTCACAAGTAAGTGTGTTCTAATTTCATATAATATATCGATCTCTAATTTTTAATTCTTACAATATCTTCATTCATTTTCATGATTGCTATCTATGCATGCACGCAGTATTTGGAGGAAAAGTATCCTAAACATCCTTTGCTCCCTACTGACATTCATAAAAGAGCAATCAATTTCCAGGTACTATTCTACTACTCTCTTTATCCTTTGCTCCCCACATATAAAAAATTGTATAATGTTGTTCTTAATTGAGACTTGGACCGAGCCACTAGGTTTGGTCTAGTGGTGAGGGATTTGGATAGTATGCATGAGGTCCTGAGTTCGATCATCTGCTCCATTGTAAACCAAAATAAAATAAAATTGAGACTTGGACCTAACTCAACCTTACAAAACCGAGAGTTGGGTGTAACTCAAAACCCTACAAAACTAGCTTGTAAGATGAGGATTGCCTCTACTTTATAAACATATGTTCAGACCATCTCACAAGTGATGTGAGACTTCTTAACAGTAGTGCTTGTTTTTTCACTGTTAAACTGATGCTAATTAGTAATTACTAGTAATTAGGATCATATGATATCAAATTTGAATTCAAAGTTTCAAATTAGAATATCATTCTCATGTTGTGTGTAATTGATGTTCTGGATTCTGTCTCCCTTCTAATGAATTGATGATCCACAGGCTGTCAGTATTGTTTCTTCATCAATACAACCTCTTCAAAACTCAAGTCTCCTGGTAAGCATGTCACCTTTTTTTTCTTCAATTTTTCCGTTGTTTTGTTGTTTCTTTAGGGAGAGAATGAGCGAAGCAACCGTTTTGTGGATTTCTATTTGCAGAAGTACATAGAGGGAAAAGCTGGCCCTGATGAAAAACTTTCATGGGCCCAGACTGTAATTAAAAAAGGCTTCACAGGTGAGATTAAACTAATTTCCTCACCAATTAATTGCTTAAGAGAGGGATTTATAAAATTAATAGCAAAGATATATAGTTCTATAGTTAATGTCAATTATGCCATTTATTTATTCAAACTTAAACAGCTTACTTTAATATACTTGTATATTGCCTGTGATAGCTGATTCTTTAATAGATGCATGTTTCAGTGTGTTGTTGGCTTAATCTATAATCTATACTGTATTTACATTTGAATGTGTTTCAGCTCTTGAAAAGCTATTGAAAGAACACACTGGGAGGTATGCTACTGGAGATGAAGTTTCCATGGTATTTTACTAATCATCGGAGTTTGTTCGTTTGAAAACTAATAAAAGGAATAAATTAATCTTTTCAAAAGGGTCCGGTACCCCGAAAATATTGGCTAAAAATGTCAACTATTTGAATATCTGATGCATTTATCTTCTGATATTTTTGAATATAATGCAATTCAACTCCAAAGTTAATGAGCACTAGATTTGCATATTTTTTGGATTATATTTTCTGCTTAATTATGTACAGTATAATTTAACATGTTCATTATCATTTGCAGGCGGATATATTTTTAGCGCCTCAGATACACTCTGCATTTAAGAAATTCAACATTGACATGGGAGTATTATATGGTCTCCTGTATATTTTCTATAGTGAAATATTTTGTCATGTATCAAATTGCTTTGTCCGAGTTAATCAGATGACTTACTTTTACCTTAATTCTCCAAAGCAGAATGAGTTCCCAATTCTATCAAGATTACACGAGACGTATTATGAGATCCCAGCATTCCGGGAGGCTTTGCCAGAGAATCAGCCAGATGCACCAGGCTAGCTCAGTCAATAATTTGGAAGCTGATGTTAGGTTGGAGAAATTGCATCAGGACCTACTGATTTAGCATCTGGTTGAATTTGTAACAACAATATAAGTTACTTTATGTAGCAATAAGGTACTATCCACGTGCAATCTATTGCACGTACTCTCTCTCTGCATCAAATTATAAGCAAAAATTGGTCAAAAGAAGTTGATGTATTTGATTTGAACTTAATACATCTACTTCCTTCGACCAATTTTTGCTTATAATTTGATACAGAAGGAGTATATGAGTACAGAAATCCTAGTGTTTAGTTTCCACCCTGTATTCTCAGTAAAAACATTTTTATCTGAAGTCGTGTGTGTTTTGATATCTAATTAGTACGTTTTTGACAAATTCAACGTATAAGGGACAGAGGAGAGAGTATTGATATTTCATTCCTTTCTGTATTCATCTCAATTTAATTTCCATCAAGGAATCAACAACAAAGATTACAATTCATATCATATATTCTGCACTGCACTATGCAGGATCACATAATATTTTCCAATAAACCAAACCAAGAGTTTGTTATTTCATTTAATCTTGCTCCCATCAAAAGAACACTAAACATAATTGAGAACATCTTTGAGAACATAAACCAAAACCAATGATATTAGGTACAAGAGATATGCAGGTAAAGATGTCCAAAGCGGAAAAGTGGCGCGAAAACTAGCAGTTACGCCCATCACAACACAAACAATTGCCACCACCAATACATCAGCTGAAAACTCCCATGTTATATTTCTCATATATATAAGAATAGATATCACCACAAACCCAAGAATGTTGTTCATAAACACTGCTCCATAAATCTGCATTCACCAAAAAAAATTCAAATAGTTCACGGATCTACAGATTAATTAAACTTAGGTTGAAATAGTGAGGAAGTGAAACATGACTAACCTCATATATTATGTGAGAAGTATTGCTACTTTTCTTGTAGCTAGCTTTTTTGATTGCTGAGGTAGCTTCTCTAAAATTTGTGGCAAAAGGGACTAAAATGAAAGAGACGAAAAATGATGATATTCCTGCAGCTTCAGAGAATTTTTGGACTGTTGCTATTAAGGGCTCAGCAAGAAGTGATAGCATAGTAATTCCCAATACCACATATGCTATAGCTTTTAACCATGCAATCACCCCTTTGGATTGATTCCCTTTTATTACTTTCTCAACAGCTTCCCATGTCTAATACACAATCATTTCATATACCATTTGTAAATTTCTATTATTGATCAAGTGTTTGAAAGATTTAAAAAATAGAAGTAGAAATAAGTGAAAATACTTTATTAGTTTCATGAGAGGAAGAACTTGTGCTAGGATCATCATGGTTGGAATTTGAGTTTATCAATTTGATGAAGCCATCAATAAATTCTTGCTCACTAATCTCATTGTCTTTGTTGACATCAAGATACTTATAGAGTTTTGTGTTTGCCTCCTCTTCATCTATAACCTTACCAAACTGAATCTTCTTCACTATTTGTTCCAACTCGGATCTCGAAATGTGGCTATCTTTATTGATATCAACTTCATCAAACAACCTATTGCATCATAAAAAAACATTTAGTAGACAACCAAATATAATAATCAACTTTGGAAAGTTCAATATTTGGTTTAGTTCATATATACTGTCATTGTAAAGATATAAATATGCGTACCTTTTGATAGCATCTTTATCAGGCGTACCATCCTCTTTGAGCAGCCTACCAACCATATCACTATGCGCATGGCTTAAGATTCCAGAAATAATATGTCCCTTCAATTCGCGTTCTTTTCTCACATGTTCGATCCATGGCTTGATAAAGCTCTATTTAGAATACAATAAGTTTTGATCGAGTTATTTAAGTTTATCCACTGGCATAAGCACTCGTGAGACAGTTTGAAAGAACATATAGAAACACCATTACGTCCATGAGTTGTTTTCAGTTTATTTTCATACAAAACAGCTTATAGTTTATATAAAATTTTATCTTTTGTTATTGAAATAACTTATATGATAAACACTTATGCTATAAAGGTTTAAGTAAATAAGGGTCACAATGTCAAATGTGAACTTACCTGATACATTTTGTCCATAGATACTTTGGGGATGTATTGTTTTTCCAAAGCATGCTTTGTTTGGTTAATGTATTCTATTAAGCCACTGACAAATTCATCCTTGGTTACAATTTGGTCACCATCTTTGTCTAAAACTCTTATGAAGTCTGTGATTTTTTTCTCTGTGATATTTGAGTTGGTTAAATTGTTCCTCTCTGATATCAAGTTTGTTATCAAGTCTCTTACTTGAGAAACTGTTAAGTGCTTTTCCTCTCCCTCATGTAAGAATCCATTGTATAACCTGCATGATGAAGTATATGTACTATTATTAATGGTTATTATGTACATAGAAAACTAAGGAAAATATAATGAATATTTAATCTGACTCACCCACTTATGGCAGTTACATTGGGAGTTCCATCCTCAGCTAGGATCTTTTGCAAAGTTTGCTCTTCAACACGTTGGAAAAGGCTTAATATTAAATCATCATGTTTTATGTATTCTAATCTGGTTTTCTCTATCTGTGGTCTAAAGATCTGCACATTTCATTTGATAAAAATAAGAATGCAATTTGACATTGAAAAATATAATCAATAAGAGAATCAAAACTAGTCTCTATTACAAATTTAGTGGTTGATTTAGAGACATATGTTTCATCCTTTCCGTGGGATCCGACTTCTCTAAAGTGAGCAATTCACTTTAGGACGTCAAATGAGTAATATTAGTCATTGATTAACAAATCAAAGGTAGTTATTGCAGTTACATCGTAAGTCTTTGATAAAAGTTCATAAGACGTTAATTTTGATGTATCTCATTGACATATCAAATGATTTCAGACTAATGTTTAATTTTATAGACATGATCTACATGATAAGAGTTTTCAATCTAACAGTGGATTTTGTAATATGAATAAGCAGTAAAGAATTATCAAAAGTGTCATATGTTAAGTTTGACACTGTACACATCTGTGCACGCGTGCACACACAGAAGATGCTGATTTTATAAAATGGTCTATGACATATTATTTGAGCTGTGATATCAAGAGCTTTTATCATTTTATGTCTCTGCAACGCAACCGTGATTTTATAGAGAACGCAACTAAGATTGACATTATATCAGTTGTATTTGACTGCAATTCTCTATAATATTAAGAATTGCAGCACGGCTGCGATTTAAAACCTATTTGTATATTGTAATGATATCTATGATAAACTACAATTCTCTATAATATTAAGAATTAAGGACAAAATGAGAAACCTGGTAAATGAAGTATAAGATGAGAAAAGTGACAGAAATGATGAGAGAAATTATCAAGGTCGCATTGCGTAACGTTGTAGAGAAATCGAACAATGTAGGCATCTGCATTATGAGGAGTGGTACAATAGAGAAAACCATGATTTTTGCCATCTCTCCGGTGTCTACATCCATAGTAATACCATAACCTATAAAAATAAATAAATCCAATAAAAGGAGTTTAATTACTGAGAAAAATCATTTATTAGTTTAAATACAACGGTATAGAATCAAGATCAAACCAGTCAAATATTGTTTTATTGTTCCTTGTGATGAATTTGAGATATCTTTCAAGCTTTGCTTGGAAACAATAACACAAGTCCCCCACACTAATGTCATTAGCAAGATGGATGATCCAGCTAACAAACCAACTCCAGTTGATGCATATTCTTGTGCACTCTCCTTATCACTTCTAAGTCCAGTAACTGACAAACAACATATCAACAACCATACAATTATATGACGAAGTCTATGGTGCACAAATGAGACAGGTCTTTTACCATGCACAAACTTGTTTTCACCGTTGGAACAGTAAGTCTGACCATTGGATCAAATGAGATGTGATGTGACATATTGATCCAATTGCGAGACTTATTAATGCAATGGTCAAAACAAATTTGTGCATGGTGAAAGACTTGTTTGACTTGTGCATGCTACAAAGATACACCTGCAATACTTAGTTAATAACTTTCAAAAACTTGGTTAATTCAGTTGAATAGATGGTTGATTCAATTCACGGCCAAATTTGTGATTAATTCAATCATATGATTAGCCACAATTTTTAACGTTGTCTAAATTAGTCATCTACTCAACTGAATTAACTACAATTTTACGTGTGATTAACTGAGTGTTGCAGGTTCCGATTTTAACATACCTAGAAGAATTAAGGACTCGGGAAGAGCACCAAGAATGTCAAAAGCACTAGCACCAAAAACACCAGGACCAAGAATCTCAAAGATTTGTTTACCTCCAGCAGCCAAATATGATTCTCCATGGAACAACAAATACTCATAAACCAAAATTAGAAATAAATGACCAAGAATATCATTAGAACATGGCAAAAAACCATACATTTGTTCACAATACTCTCCTGAAACATTGTTATTATTATTAAGAAGTAGAAAAGAGTCTTGTTGTGATGATTGAATATCATCATCAACTCCATTTGAAATCAATTCAGTTGGAAGAGAACGACATTGAACATGTAATGCTAAGCCTAATATAGAAAGAAATAGAATATTAAAGCATGATGCTTTTGTAATGTTTCTCATTTTGCTTTATCTATCTATGGTTAAGTGAAGAAAAAAAAAGAGAAGCTAATGATGATTTTATAGCAATACTTAAGCATGGTCAAGAGACTAAATGAATGTCCTTCATTTAGGCCTTCATGACCAGATGTGAAATGAATAAAAAACAGCATGTGAATTGTACATATATTTAATTTGACCCTAAAAATAAGGACCATATATACAAATCCATTCATACATACTATTCATACATGCAAGTACATATTACTGAAGCTGACTTGAGATTATCTGTAAAATATAAAAAGACTTGAGGTTGTTAGAGAAGTAGTATGAGTATTGATTAAACAATAAATAATTACTTACTTTATTTAAAAACCTTTTAATGCAATTCATGACATATATATATTACAGCTGACTTCTTTTTTTTTTCAGAAAATATAATAAAGTTGACTTGACTTTGGTATTGAGTATATTGATTTAACATTAATGAGAAATGGTAACAAGTGGACAAAGATATATGTTTGAACTAAATATATATTAGAAGTTGTTAATTCAATTTCTTAAATCTTTAACAAATAATAATAAAAAATTTATTCCCTAAATCTCTTTTACAATATTTCTTTGTTTCAAAATAATTATTGGTTAGACTTTACTTACCTCGCAACCAAATTCTGGATTATCAGAACCTTTTTCACCGGGAACCAGAAGGTTAACAACAAAAAAAAATTGTTGGTTTAGGACACCAGTGAAATAAATTAGGTTGATTGTGAATCAGTGTAAACATAGTGTCTTTCTTCCAATCTTCCTCCTTCTCTACCTACTGCATGTAAATACTTTGTCACTCATAATTAATTTGTACCAAATGCAATAGTAGATACAATAAAGACATTCACCCACTATATTATTTTTCATATATTATAGCAAGATTATTACTTTTGCCACCCTAAGGTTTCTGGGACGCGCTCTACAAAATGACCAAAATGCCCCTGTCCGTGACTTGTGCTACAGACACCCCCCAAAAACACCATACACTTATAACATCCGTGACTTAAGTCACGGATGTTATTTTTTTAAAATTACTCAGTTTTTCTACATCCATGACTTAAGTCACGGAAGGGTATTTTGGTCATTTCGTATGATGCGCGAGTATGCGATAAGGTGGCAAAAGGAAATGTCTTACAGCAATGCACTCTATTCTCTTAACATACCTCACTTAGTACATTACTTTCACATATAGTATATACTAGAGATTAACGTTACTACATAACATATCTCAATCACCGATATAAAGTTAACAATCTCAAGTTAAAAGACATTTCAATTGGTATATACATCCAAATCCAATAATTTATTTCCTACAACTTTCCTATTTAAATAAGTCTTGTTCTTGGCACTTAACATTAGCAACATCAAAAACAATAAGTAATAAACATTTTAAACCATATAAATTGGTAGAAATTCAAATACACATAATGACTTATTCTTATTCGAGCATAACATCAAACACTTTATATGCATTCAAGATCAAACACCCAAACCAAAACGTTTCTTCTTGAAATTAGAGATAATCTCATATTCGTGTAAAAGCTTACCATGCAAAACCATTAAACTAGTTGAGTCAATGTTCTCTGGCATGTGTTGGATCCCTTGACTTTGTTTGGATAAAATCAAATAAGATGATATATAATGTGAAAAAATGACTGAATAGGAGTTGTATATATATGATGACATATATTCCATCTCATTTCATCATATTCTCTATTTTTGTTTCCCTCTAATTTGAGATGTATCTTCTAATCTAATAGAATCAAACATCTTTAAATGGTAATTAACAAATTATCCATATTATAACAAAATACTTATTATATTCATCTATTGTCTTATCAAATCTTAATTTTTGATCTTGTTTCGCTCATATGGTCTTAAAAAAATTTAAGTTTATTTTCTTCTACTTTCTAGCTTCATTTATGCGCGTTTAAAGACGTTTATACACAAAATTAAAGATGTTTGTATATTTGTTGTCCTTATTTGCATTTTATAGAGACTATTTGAGGGACTAAGAATATCTATTTTTTGTAAAATAAAACTTTTTAAAATAGGGATTATTCTTACAAACTGCAATATTATGGAAGACTAAAATTATCATTAAAATTTAATATGAACTAAACTTAAAAGAACATGATTTTATATGAAATAAAAATATATTTAACCCTTATTATAATAATAATTATTATTATTATTAATCTAGATCAAAGCACAAACTCATACCACCGAAGCTGATAAATTCGCAAGAGTTTTTTTGGTCAAATAAATTCGTGAGTTTTTTTTTGTTTTTAATTCTCTGATTCTCAGGAAAAAGGGGTCTAATAATTTAGAATTCGGCCGTAAAATAAGTAAAGTTTGACCAATAATTGTTCCCATTAGAAATTGAACTCGAATTCTTCCAAATGATTCGTCCTAGAAAGAGCTCAATAAGATTTATACCATTAAGTTTTTTTTCTAACAAATGTATACCATTAAAGTTTAATCATGAGTTTTTTTTTACGGAATTTAATCATCAGTTATGAAGCTACAAATATTTATATTTAATCATGTATACTAATAAATGTATACCATTAATAATATTTTTGGTAAATATCGATCTAATGAATTATAGTTTTTTTTTGCAACAAATATATACCATTAAAATTTAATCATGAAGTTTTACGGTTATTATTAGTATACATTTGTTCCAAAATTTGTAGTTTTACATATTTGTTCCGCTTTTCTGTTGGGGATAACCCACAAAGATGAACAACAAAGAACACTAAGAAAGAATAGAGAGAACTATGAATAAAATTGAAGAGAATGAATTAAGGAAAAGTTATATATTTTATTAACAACAACAACACCTATATATAGGTGAAAATGTACAAGATAAGGAAATGTAACTTGAATAACAAGTTACTAACAAAGTCTATCCTATGTAACTAACTAACAGAAAATACAGCTGTACATAACAAACTAATCTAACTGTCAAAACATAAAACATAACTGAACCAGAGGTTCAGAACCTGTGAAGGTATCAGAAGCTATGCTTGTTCAGAAGCTGTTGCTTCAGAACCTGTTCCTTCAGAACCTGTGCCCTTCAGAAGCTATGAAGGTCAGAATTTGTGTTGAGAGTCTAGTGACCATCAGAAGCTGTTTGCTTCAGAAGCTGCAGAGCTTGAATTACAAATTTCAACACTCCTCCTTAATTCAAACTGCCAAAACTCACAGCTCCCATTTCCCTTCTGAGCACCAGAAACTAAGTGATTTCTGGTTTGTTGTCAATCTTTAGCACACTTGTAATATCCTCAATGATACTCATTTCACTGAGAAGTGATTGTAACCAATTTGCTTGACATGCAGCTAGAGAACCTGCTACATATTCTGCTTCAGTTTTTGCCATTGTGTCTGTAAGTGTGACTGATGCATTACAGCCAACCATTTTGAACCTTTTCAAAATGTCTTCTGCATATTTCTTTCTCTTTGTAGCCTCTAACCAATTTGAATCATTCATGGCTTGATCCAAATCTATTGGTTTAGCCTCTACCAACATGGCTTTTTCAGGCACAGATGTCACACCAGATGTTGCAACATCTTGGTGTACAACATTACCACTCCAGCTCCAACTCTTAGCCTTAACAAACTGCATATCTCTACATGTAACCATCTTGTTTCTTGTTGGAGAATACAATTTATAAGCTCCAGCTGAGTGATAACCAAGGAAAATCATTGCTTGACTTCTGCCTTCTGATTTCCTTCTACAATGTGTTGGCACATGTCTTAAACATAGTAACCCAAACACCTTAAAGTGACCTATACTAGGCCTCACACCAATCCATGGTCTCACACCAGTCCATGCTTTATGTGGTGTCTTGTTCATTAACTTCTTTGTTGACTTGGCTATGCAACAATCTTTGCACAGTTGCTTTTGAACTTTAATCTGAGGAGGACCATTCACTATCTTCTTCAGATTCAACAGGTTCAAACTCCTGAAATGGAAATGGCCATACCTGTGATGCCAAATCCAGTTCTGACTTTCATTCACAGTTGGGACAACGCACTGATGTTCCAACATGTTCAACATCCTGAAGGTTTTGTTGTTGGACATTGGAGCTTTCAGGATCTCTCTATCCTTTGCATCAACTAGCTTCAGCTCCTTATCATGCATTTTCACTGAGTAGTTCTTCTCTAGTAATTGACCTATACTTATCACATTACTCTTTAACGCACCAGTGATACTAGCTTCTTGTCCATCATTTCTCTTCACCAAGATACTTCCAATCCCTTCAGAAATCACTTGACTGTTATCAACAGTTGCAGGTGGGCATTCTGCTCCAATGGCTTTGAATCGAGTCTTGTAGGTTCTGTTCTTACTCTGAGCTGTCTTGAGGAACAGTCTCTTCTTAGAGTCAAAGAGTTGTAGTGTCTCATCTTCAATCACTATTTTGAAACCCTTTGAAATCAATTTCCCTACACTCAACAAATTACATTGCATTCCAGGCACAAGAAGAACATTTTCAATCACAGCTTTCTTGCCATTTGACATCTCAATCATGACATTCCCCATACCTTCAGCTTTGGTGAATTCATTGTTGGCAAGCTTGATCTTTATGTTGAGACATTCATTAAAGTTAGATAAAATGCTTCTATTACCTGTCATATGGTTAGAACATCCTGAGTCAAAGTACCACTCCATAGAATCTGCTGTTTCATCAGCATCTATCACCATGAAGCTTGTTTCATCTTCTGAACTTGAGCTATCATGTGCTACGTTTGCTTCTTCATCACTGTCTTGACCCTTCTTCTTCTTTGAGATCTTACACTCATTAGCATAATGGCCATATTTGTCACAGTTGTAGCATTGAATCTTGTTTTTGTCCTTCTTTTTTGACTTATCTTTCTGTTTTCCTCCTCCTCCATCAGAGGATTCAGACAATGTCTCAACATCATCTTCAACATGATCTTTGCCTTTCTTGGAATCTTTATTGTTCTGCCATTTCTTCTTGTCACTTTGATACTTCTTGAATTTTGAAAAGAGAGCTTGCTCATCTTCTTTGTCATGGCTCCTCTCACCATGTTTCAACTCATGAGCTTCAAGAGTGCTTTGCAGATCCTCTATCTTGATCTCACTCAAATCTTTAGTCTCTTCTATAGTCACCACTATATGCTCAAATTTAGAAGTCAAAGTTCTTAGTACCTTTTCCACCGTTTCTTGCTCACCAAGATTACCTCCATAATTCTTCATCTGATTGGTGAGAGTCACCAATCTTGTGAAGTAATCAGCAATTGATTCATCACTCTTCATCTGCAACAGTTCATACTGTCTCTTCAAGGCCTGAAGCTTTACTTTCTTCACCTTTGCATCACCACCATAACTCTTTTGCAAGATATCCCATGCATCTTTGGAGGTCTCAGCATCTGCAATCTTCTCAAACACCTTTGAATCAACACATTGATGAATGAGAAACAGGGCCTTGTTATCTTTCTTCTTTGCTTCTCTGAATGTTGTTCTTTGTTCTTCATTTGCATTTTCTGGTAGAGGAGTGATTGCTGGATTCAGTTGTTCATACACTTCTTGAACATTGAATATCACCTTCATCTGCTTCACCCATCTATTCCAATTCTTTCTATCGAAAACTGGCAAATTCGCATGGAAATTGTTGTTCCCAGCCATGGTTGATTCACTCTCAACCTGATTCTTCTTTCAAGAACGAATCAAGATCCCTTGGATCGTACGAGCTCTAGATACCACTTTGTTGGGGATAACCCACAAAGATGAACAACAAAGAACACTAAGAACACTAAGAAAGAATAGAGAGAACTATGAATAAAATTGAAGAGAATGAATTAAGGAAAAGTTATATATTTTATTAACAACAACAACACCTATATATAGGTGAAAATGTACAAGATAAGGAAAGGTAACTTGAATAACAAGTTACTAACAAAGTCTATCCTATGTAACTAACAGAAAATACAGTTGTACATAACAAACTAATCTAACTGTCAAAACATAAAATATAACTGAACCAGAGGTTCAGAACCTGTGAAGGTATCAGAAGCTATGCTTGTTCAGAAGCTGTTGCTTCTGAACCTGTTCCTTCAGAACCTGTGCCCTTCAGAAGCTATGAAGGTCAGAATCTGTGTTGAGAGTCTAGTGACCATCAGAAGCTGTTTGCTTCAGAGGCTGTTTGCTTCAGAAGCTGCAGAGCTTGAATTACAAATTTCAACATTTTCATCTTCATCAAAAAATATTTTAATAAAATATTATTAATCTTTTTTTGGTTACAAAATATTATTAATCTCTCACCATCATTTCAATAAAATAATATTTTAATTTTACATAATAATACTTTTTTAATAGGGAAAATAAAATAAAAAATTATATAATTCATTCCATTTCATCCACTTTTTAAACAATAGAATGAAAAAATTTATTGCACTCCGTCATAAACTATTCAAATAATGGTAGAGAAATTATATTTCATTCCACCTCGGTTCCATTTCGTGTCATATCATTCTGCTTGTTTTTGAAATATCCAAACAGAGCCTTTGAATCTAGCCTTTAGTTTACGCTTACGAGCAAAAATATCACCAAAGAATATAATTTTTTGTTAAACTTTCTGGGCAACTTGTTAACTTGTGTTAAATAAAAAATTAAAGAGTTACCACATTGTTATTTTCTTACTAGTAGGTTGAATTGTCGTCAACTACTTCACATTTTGCATTGTGATTGTTTCGATGAACTTAATTATTAGAGACATTGCATTTTATATGTGGGGGTTCGAGTTTGAATTTCATACTCTCCACCTATTCACCTTGAAGGCTCTGTTTGGCAAGACCGTATTTTGAGCTTATAGCTTATAAGCTCATAAGATTGAAAAAGACTTATTTCGTAAATGCTTTTCAAAAAGAGCTTATAGTTTATTTTACTAGTTTATAGTTTATTTTTTAAATGATATTTCAAGTAGTTTATAAGCTATAAGCTTATCATTTTTCTTTCAATTTTACTCTTACCATCTTACTTGAAAAAAATTAAATATTAACTTTTTTTTTACAATAAAATTAAACATATTAAATATTCATTTTTCTTCCAATAAAATTAAATATATTAATTAAACATATATTTTTCATGTTATTCATACTTACAAGGTAAGTCACGCTAATTTTATCAAATACTACAAATTCAATCAGTTAATTTATTTGCTATAAACTAAAAATTAACTTATAAATTATTCGCTATAAATTCATCAACTATAACATAACTTATCAATTATCCGTTATTTTTTACTAAACAGAACTTAAGAATAAAATTTCAATCACTAGACAACTTTTAATAGACAACTTTTTTTTAAAAAATAGCATTGTGATTCATTTCAATGGCGGTAGTAGAGAGAAGGGAAAGAAGATATGCTTGATTGATTTATGATATTCCTTGGTAAATTTTTAACATCGGTCTCAATGTTTTGAATTGTTATGGTTTTCTCTTTTCATCACTTTTCTACATTTTAAAAGTTTAAATCCTTCTACCAAAAAAAAAAACTTAAATCCTTATGCGTAAAAAAAACACACTTCAATCCTTGTAATTTATTCAAATTTTTACTAATTAAAAAGTTTGTGTAAATAAAACAATTAAAAAATTGAGTAAACTAAATCAGTTAAACTTCAATCCTAAACTTCAATCCTTACATTCTCACTAATATATTTTTTGATTATCCACAATAAAAAATCCTAAACCTTAAACTCCAATCTAAAATCTTAAAAAATTTAACTTTTATATTAAAATTTCACTAAATTTCCAACTTTTTAGTGACAAATTTCCTACCTCTAAACATTTTGAACTTCGTTTATGTATAAAATGTTGGGTCACAAGAGGCAGCTGGGGGACCATCCATATTGGACTCAGAGCAACTATACAAATGAGTTGAACACCATGATTTTACCCAAAATCTTAAAGCATTAGCTTTATGGTACTCTCACTTATTAAGTGTTAAACCTCCATTTTTTTAGCAATGTAAAATTTAACTCAACTCACACTTGGCACAACAATTTCTCTGTGAAGTGTAAGTCATTCAATTCTTTGCTCCTGAAGCAAAAGCTTTTTTTTCATCCACATACATTTGCATCATTGTTGGCCGCACTCAACGTGACACGCAGCCTGACCACTCTTTGCAATGAAAACTTTCTATACAAGGAGCGGTCGTAACAGTCGTCAAAACCATCAACTCTAATATTACTGTTGGGTCACGAGGGCAGCTAGAAGATCTTCCACATTTGACTCAAAATAACTATACAAGTGAGTTAGACACCACACATTTACGTTGTTTTTGTGTTGTTAGTTTTGGTTGTTCTAAGAGGTTGTTGGTTGTTTCTGCGGCTTGTTTAATCTCTCTTTGTTCCAATTGTGTAGTGGTATTGCGCTTTGGTTTCAGGTTGAGTTCTCGTGCCACCGTCGGATGGAGGTTCTTTTTGAGTAGATGTGGTTTGATATCCGAATGTGAGCGGATACTCCTTAGCTTTGAGGATGCCGTTTTGTTTCAAATGGAATTAAAGTAGGATGGGTGGGCGATGATATTTGGTATAATTGCCTCGGTTTGACTTTTGGGGCGTTTTTTGTTATTGTTCTAGGTTGTTCTTTTTGATGCCATTGGTGTTGGAATTCTTCCTTTTTGAAGAATTTTGTATGATTTGTCTTTGCGGACTGTGCTCGTCTTGCGCTCAGTTTCGCTTTTAATAAAATTTAGCCGTTCAAAAAAAAAAAAAAAAAGACACCACACATTTAGCCAAAACCTTAATGTATTAGATTTATGGGTCATCTCACTTATAAAATGTTCAATCTTCACATTTTAAAGTAATATGAAACTTAACTCACTCCATACTTGCCACAACATAAAACCTATTATAAACTCTCAAAAAATTGATAAAAATAAATAAATGAAAAGATTTAGATAAAAGGTTTCAAAGTAAGAATGCATTTGTTTAAATTTAAGGTGATAAGACTAAGGATCTGACTTAAAAATAAAAAAAGGTTTGTTTTTTTGGAGTTTAGAAGAGAGGGGAGAACTTTGTAAGAAATGAAGAAAAAAGTGAAAAAAAAAAATAGAAAGCTTTAGAGGATTTAATCTGTTTGAAAAAACAAATTTGGGAAAACTAAAATTAAAAACTATATTGGAGGAAAATATTGGTTGATTTAGATAAATTTTACAAATCCAATTTATGTTGTTCCAATATTCTCAAATTTAAAAATAGATTAATCAGAAATATTCATTTATTATTCTTTACAAAATCACTATTTCAAATAAGCTATAAAAATGTTATCTATTTTGACAGAACCTAAAGTGGCCAAAACAGACAAAAATTGAAGTGTATTAAATAACTACTGTCATTAGTTAAGCCATAAACTAACAATAAATCATATTATCAGTTCAAAATCCATGAATCCAACATGAAAAATCCTAGCACTAAAAGGTAACCAAGCATTCAATACCACACCACATGAAGAGAAAGATTTACCATGTAAAACACAAGGATCATTATGTGAGCTTCGACTCGAAACATATCGAAATAATAAATGAAAAAACGTACCGATATAATTTACCCGAAGTAAATACATCCAACAGAACAAAGTCTGTACAAGTTGATAGATACAAAAGTTCTAGTGCCCAGATTAAATGAGTTGGGCAGGCATGAACTGTCTATATTATGTGCAAGTACATATACAAATTAACATTACATAACAAAATATGAATTCTGTCCAAAAATAAATTATCCAAGAAGGATATATAGGCATGAAGAAAAGGAATTCATTCATTCCTTTCTTATGCGTCGTTCCTTCCAGGAGCCAATGCTTCTGACTTGCATATCGGACAAACGTTCTTCACAAGCAACCATTTCGTCAAGCAATCCACATGATATTCATGCTCGCATCGAAGAATTCCAATCTTCTCTTCGTTCTTAAAATCATCCTGCGGAATTATATACAAATACAAAGTTTTATCAAAGGAAGAAATACCCTAGAAAGCTTGAAATATCAAGTACACAATTATTGAGTGAAAGAAAATATGAAACTTGTTAGTTGCTAAAAGATCGTACCTGACAAATTATGCAGGAATCAGTTTCCTGGTCATCAGAAGCTACCTCCTCCAGATTAATAGCAGCGGCTTTCATAGAATAAACTTTCGTCTTTAGTTGATTTGCAATTGTTTCCTCGGATAAACCAGTGTTCACACTGCCAATCCTCTCGCCTAATGCTAGTAGATCCTGTAGTCAAATTTCAAGTGTAAGGCCTTGTTTGGATAAACAGCTTAACTAATCGCTTATCATATAAGTGCTTATACATCAAAAGACAAAATAAAGTCAGGCTATTTTTATATACACAAGCTGTTTTCATAAACTATCTTGAAGAGATTATGTAAATAAGCTAAAAACAACTTGTGGACATGTCACAAGTTGTTTCCTTAAACTGTCTCAAACAATCTCAGTGTTTATGTCAATAGATAAGTTCAAATAAGTCAACCTAAACAGGTCCCGAATATTTTACAAATTTTCTATAACCTCTAAAATTACATTATCTAGACTTCACACATGTCTACCTTGATAGTAAAATAAAGATTAAAATAACTATGCACTTACCTCATATGACATGTCCTCTATGTCCAAACGCATATCCCGGTGATGGTCAATCAGATTTCCGACTTCATCAATTAAAGCAACATCCTATATAGATGAAGTTTAATAGAATAACAAATCAATGAATTTGTAACATATGGATAAAATCATTTGGAGAAAATAAGTTAAGAGCCATAGGAAATATTACATCAACTTGGAGGAAGCCCATGGGAGGTAGACTTCGATGTCCGAGAGCTGTCTCTGGCATGAGCCTATGAGGTCGATAAATCCGGAAGCCTGTTGATGGTGCAGGTATGATATGCCTCGGACCTGCCTCAAAACCAGTCTGTGGAGGGATCACAGCACCACGTGGAGGATTTGGTGGAACCCTAAATGAAGCTGCAGTTACCGGAGGGTGAAAGCTGATATTGTGACCTCTTATTCCTTGCATAGGAAGTGTTGGATGGTGATAATTAGGGTGCTGTTGGCTGACAGGAGGAGGCGGAGGAGGAAACCTCAGGACATTGCGGTTACCGGCTGCGTCATGATACCTCTGCAAACCCATACTTGCACTCTCTAATGAACTTCCATTAATATTGGGTGCTGGCGAATAATAGTGAGACAGTTAGTATACCTAAACACATAATCAACATAACAAATTCAAGGAAACGTGAGTGCATTGTCTACTATTAATTGACACCATGGAAGGCACATCACACATGCACACAAAAAACATCTACACATTTATCGACAAGGCGTTTCATAAATGTGGTTGAGACTACCACATCCAAAAAGCTGTAGTTTCCACTTTTCATTAGGACGCCTGAAAAGAGCTTCTTACATGTTGTCACAAATTACACACTTACAGGACATTCAAGTAAATGTAAGCAAATCACTAAAATGAGAACCTCAAAACAAGACAGAGAAAAAAAATATTTACCTTGAATATAAGGCATTGGAACAGAAGGATTCCAGGCTGCAGTATGGCCATCATTGCTATTAGTATTCACTTGCTGGTCCAGCCAAGGAGGAGCGGCTGGCGGAAAGTGCTGCCCCAAATAGTTTCCGTGAATCAAATGGTTATGGTCATGCACCATAATAGACTCACCTGACCTGCTCCATGCACCGCCATGTGGTCCTACTCCAATGAGGGATGGGACACGGAATGGCAGTGGTGCAGTGTCCATCATAGCAACCCCATCAGCATGTCTTGCATTCGGGGGAGCAATAGAAGAACTAGTTGAAGCATTAAAATGTTGATGGTTTCCTCTAATCCCTTCAGCAACTTTCCTTTTGTACGGACCTCTAGCGTCATCCATGAAACCAGCGCTTCTTCCGAAATTATCTAAGGAAACACCGGAGATTGCAAATGTGCTTGAACCTGGTAACTGATCAGAGGCTCTATGAGGCAGAGGGAAAACACCAGTACTTGAAGAAGGATTCATGCCAGAATAATATATGTTGCCTGCTGTTGCAACGCCCATCTCGAGATTATGTTGAGGCGGCATGCCATTGTATTGTGTAATCCCATACACCCTAGCATTGTCATAAGCATCTGGTAAATAATGAGAATCAACATTCGTTGCATTCCCGGAAGCAGTCACCACTGAGCGCATATTAGGATGTCCGACGTTGGGGCCTCTCAAAACAACACACGGTTCAGAATGAAAATAGCCTTGCCGCTGCTGATCCATATCCGAATCTGTCATTTGATCCATAATGTAGAGACTTGTTGCAAGTTAATCCTAATATTCCATGAAGGGAGAAAAATCTTATGATCAGCCAAACACATAAGGAAAAAAAACTAAAATCCAAATAGTCATAATAACAGCAACTCTAATAACAGAAAATCCAAATAGTCATAACTCATAATACACTGCAAGATAAAGCATTTAATCAACTTTTCACAATCTAATTTTTCATATCAACATTAATCAATAATAAAACCAGTTCCTTGCATAAATAACACAGATAATTTATGATACATGCAATGAACATATACGATGCAACTTCATTAACAGACAGCAAAATTGAATTAATGAGAAACAAGCATGAATTAATCATCCTATAAGCATTCCAAGTCCAAACACAACACCAACAAAATATATCTTTCAAGTCAAAACTAGTCACTCCTAAAAAATTCCTTCAAGCATTATCAAAAAAATGACACCTCATACAACATTAAATTATGTGAAGTTCCAAAGTAATAATTAATTTCAAAGCCCTTGTTAACTATAAGAATCAACAAATACATTGAACCAAGAGGTTTGGTCTCATTAAGGTTGTTCGATCAAGATACCCGAGTTTGGTCTCGAGCTAGAACAACCTATGATCATGTTTTGTTTCCCTTATCTCTTGATCAAACTCCAGATTACAACCAAAAGGTTAATACCAAAAAAATTAACGGATACATGAACAAAAAAAACTATTTTTATTCTTCTTCAACCATTATTTTTCAGGTTTATCATCAAACAATGAAGTACATAACCCATATAACATCAACCCAAAATCATCACCGACCAAACAACAACAATAAAAAAAAAAAAACAGATAAAAAAACCATACCTTGTTATCATCAAAACAAGAGCTTGCAACTTGTGAGTATCAGAGATCAATATAACATACAAGGAACAATCCCAAAATCAACTCTGTCAAAAATACACAAAAATTAAAAAAACCAAAATTAAATTAAATTAAAAAACACAAATTTATTAATGGGGTTAACAGAAAAATGTGAGAAATCATAATCGGATGAATGTGGTCGTAACCCAAGAATGCAAGTTCCATAATTTCATCAAAAAACACAAATGGGGATAATTTAACCCTAAAAAATTAGAGAAATTGAAGACGAAAAATTGAAAATTTGTATTGGGAAAATTGAATTACCGGAAAGAGAAAGCGAAGGAAGGTGCAAAGGATGAGAATTGATTATGAAAGATTGAAGGATCGGAGAAGAAGAGGAGAAAAGAAAAGAGAGAGAAAAAGAAAGAGGGTGTAGTATGAGGGAAGAAGAGAAAGGGAGAGAATGAATGAATATGATGATTATATGAAAGAGAGAGAAAGAGAGAGGATCGTGTCTTTCATTGGAGAGAAAATTTCATCAGTTATGGAATTTTTTATTTTTAAGTAAAAATTTAAAAAATATATTTTTTTCTTTTTAAAAAAAGAAAATAATGTATTTTTTCTATTTTTAAATATTATTATTTATATTGAGTCAAAAAAATATTATTGTATTATCGGTAAAAAGTAATTGAATTGTCGGTGCCGATATTGTTAGGTTAAACGTATTCATAAGTCGGTGGTGTTTGTCGGTTTGTCTATGAAAAAAAATATCATAATTATATAATTAGGTTTTTGCAAAATTTTAGGTAACAGTTTTTGTTTTACTGAATTTTCAGTTTTTGCCTAAAAAAAAGGTAATGATTTATTTTGGCAGAAAAGTTTTTAGGTGATAGTAATGTATTATTATTCATAATTTGTAAAAAGTTATAATGCATTACGTATAATAATAACAAAAAAGTTTTTGTCAAAAAAATAAATTATTTTGGTTGCGGGGAAAAATTGAAAATCCAATTTTGAAGTTTAGAATATAATTAAAAAAATATAAAGTACCTTGTTTGGTTTCTCATGCAATGGATTTCATCCCTTAAAAAAATTGTAGTAGGTTTCATGAATCAATAGACAATATTTGGCATTCAAGGCAAGTCAAAGGGATTTCACAAATATTAATAATTAATGTTGACAATATTTAAACAAAAACTTAATTCTTGAAAAGAATAGTGCATTTGTTAAAATTTCCATTTTTATGAATATATTAAAGAAATTAGGGTCAAAAAATCATCCAGTAAATAAAACTCAATTAATAACCATAGAGATGCAAATAGCAGTGATCTATATTCGAAGAGTTTAATGGATATGTTCTGTTAATGTAAAATAATTTTACACCGACATCCAATAGAAATCAAACATTTTTCTATATCATATAATTGTAGTGGGGTGAATTGGTGGAACAAAGGATTGGTATTGATTGACAGTGTAAAATTAATTTACACTGTCTATACATACACATTTTTCTCATATTCGAATACGGAATTTCACATTAAAATATTTGGTGATAGAAAATCTACAATTAGATATATTGTAAAACGGGTAAGAGAGAGCTGGAAATTTGTTGGCTTTTTTTTTTATAAGCTGGATATTTGTTTTTATTAACGTGAGAATGAATGAAAGGTTAATCAAATACCGTGATTAAATAGAGTAAATGGATCAAATTTTTGGTTTTTATGAAGCCAAAGGTTTATTTATGACATCCAATGGTTTATAGATAATTATTAAGGTGTGCAACAATTCATCAACTAATTCTTGAAATGTTTGACTTGTTATTGTGAGTTTTGAATTTTCATAGGTTTAATTTTGTTAAACTAACATAGTTTGGTCAAAAAAAAACTAGTACATAGTTAACTATAAGAAAATGCTATCTGCCATCTCATGCGACATGTATGATTAAAATATGGGCATAAAGTTTAATTACTCAATTTTATAATCACATGAATTGATACTACTATTTGTTTGGCTTGTTATGTATTGAAAATATTTAAAAGAAACAATTTAAGGGTTGTGAGAAACTTGCTTATTATTAGTTCCTTTGGATGAGATTAGGTGTATAATAAGGTTCCCAATCTAATCATGCGGTGTGGGATGGCGGTGATTAACACACCCACTCATGGTTTTAAAAAGCAAAAAGTTAATATAAGAATGCTAAATATAAAATTTATTTTCTTTTGTTTTTATTTTGTTAGCATTTTTCTCACCTTTTTAAGATCGTTTAATGATTATGATAAGTTTAGATTAGGGGTGAGCAAAAATATTGTAATCAATCAAACTCATTCTAACTGAGATTAAATTGGATGTATCGGACGTGTTTATACGTATTGTCGGGTCTACGAATGACAAACAATGGGTAAAAATGGTTAAATACGGTCGAGTTCGATTTTGAAAATTTAAATATGTCTGAACCCGACCGTGGTTGTAAAATCACGAGTCTTTTCTTTCTTATTGTATGTATTGAAGCTACGTTTTTTTTACAAATTGTTTACACACAAAACTCAAGTTAGACTGCATTATTGCAAAGTTAAATTATGTTTTTGTCATATCGTTGATCTAATTTTTAGATGGTGTTCACTAACAAATTATTTTATTATTCTATATGTGTGTGTGTTTTCTTCTTTTTTATCAATGTCCTAACCCGAATAAATTGAACCGACCAACCCGTAACTCATATAAACCGACATCCGACAAAACCGAAACTTGAAATGGTCGGTGATCGGCTAAGATTTTACACTCTCGGTGTTTTCTGGGTGAGCTTGAGCCTGAATTCGATCAAACCCACCCGATGCTCTATCCTAATTTAGATGAATAAAATAAATTTATTGGATAAATATATAATATGTCTTCTAAAATTATTTGATAACTATAATATGATAGAAACGAACAATACAAAAGAATTAGATAAATATATGATATAACACATTCACAGTAGATAACAAACCAGCCAATATAGTATTATTTAACTATTGTTTCAAAATATTATATATTAGTTTGTTATATATAATATGTGAATGACAAATCTATTCCCTTATAATAATGATAAGATAGAGTTGGATAAAACTATAATAATATATACATGTGCATTAGTTAGCAAACTAGATGGCATATCCTTCAGTAATAATAAATTGGTACAAGTTTTAAGAGTTTTGATTTCTATGAAGTTTTATTTTTTATTTATGTGTATGAAGAAAATTTTGTTAGGAGAGAAGAATTTATCTTATATTCAACACAATTAATAAAAACAAATATTTGATTTTAAAAGAGAAATTAAAATTAACTAATATGTCAGCATATTGATTAACTTTACGATAAGAGAATGTATACTATTAATGAAAATTTTGTCGATAAATAAGTTTTGGATCATGCTAAACGGTGCCCTCGGGGCACTTGTTAAGCACACAAAAAAGTAAATAAAAGATAAAATTAAAGGTGACAAAATAACTTTTTGCATATTCAATGCATTGAATGCACACATTTCAAAACAAAATTTCTATACTAATAAGCTTAACTAGTGTTCCGGGGGCACTGTTTATCATTTTTCATAAGTTTTTATTACCATTTAGTAATGACCAATTTCTATTGAAGAATATATAAGACACGCAAAATAAATCCTCTCTTGAGAACTAATTTTTCTTTGTATATAAAAACTAAAAATCAAACTTTTAACCAAAAGAATCAAAGATTATTTTTATAAAATAAAATTGCTTGAGTTCATCAGAAAATAATGGACCGCAAAAGAGGGAGGTGTAGTCCATGGATATATAGAAGGGGAAGGTGAAAAGTATAGCATAATAAAGTGGCAAGGTATATTCTTTGTTTATCTGTTTTTCTCCATGAAATGGCACATAGAAAATATGACGACGTGACATTTCCAAGTGGGGTCTCTATCTCCTCTCAGCCGCAATTAAATGATTAACGTGTGACTTGTTCACTTTTATCTCACAGAGAAATCCTCAGACTTTAGCTACCCTCATATCATCCCATGTGAACCATTCTCCCACCAGAAGCCATTTGATATGTCTCCTCATATTGACACTTCCACAACATGTAATAAATTCTAGGTAAATTTTAATATGATTACCTCATCAAATAATTTATGGTGAATCAGTTATGAATAGTATTACAATAAATATGAATTTTACAAAATTTATTGTTGGATTAAAAATTTATATCATATAGATTATCTATAGAAAATTTTAGAAAAATTGAAAATCATTTGATATGTTATTAAAACCCACCAAGATTAACGGTTTATTAAATACTGTAAATCTTGATAAATGCCAATAAAATATCAAATGATTTTCAATTTTTCTAATTTTTTTTTATGAATGATCTATATGATATAAACCTTCAATCTATCAGTAAATTTTGTAAAATTCGTATTCGATAGATCATTTGTCCACGGTGGACTACTTGTGAAAGTGGTCCACCATAACATTAGTCATAAATAAATCCTAATATTATTCGGCTAATAAAGGTGTTGAACGTGTCCAGTAGTTTAGTCGGTAGTCGGTAGTAATTGTAACATCCCGACTTCAATTAATAGAAGAATATTAATTAGAGGAACTTACTAGGGGTTAATTGAAGATAAGTGACAAATTATGGGAAAGTACTTACTAGACTTAAACATACATGAGGAGTAAGTGAAGGCATATTGGTAAAATGTTTATAGAAAGGATATATATATATATATATATATCACTTAAGGACCCTAAATAATTCATTTTCTCTTCTATTCCACTTTCAGCAAACACAAAACACTCCTTCTTCTCTCTTTCACGCCCTCCACCCTTAGTCTCGTCTTCCATCTTACTCAAACCTTCAATCCATGGAAATTTCTCACATGCAATTGCAAAATCATAAACCTTAGGTCATAAGCTTTATGGTGATGTAATTTTTAGTTCAAATCATCATCTTTTCCTTCCAAATTTGTGCTATGATTCAAGGGTTTAGTTCTGAGTTGGTTGCATGCAAGGGGCAAGAAAATTAGGATCTTTAAGTGATAAGCTTCAAACCAAGGTAAGATTTGAATCAATCCTCCTTTCCTTTCTCAAATTCGTGCCCTCTTTAATCAAGCCTAATCCTGAATTTCATCTTGTATGAGAGTTTATAAGGATCAAGAAGTCTTGGGAAAAGATTAGGAGCAACAGTTGGATGAAGTTGTAAAATCCCGTAATGGAAACAGATCCCTTAGTAAAACGGTAATAAATCTCTGCTCACAACTTGGATTGTGTTGATTCTTTTTGGTCTAGTTTGCTAACGAAATTTCGGTCGTTTTGGTACCTGTTTCATGAATTTTGGTGTAGTAACGAAGTCTGTAGGGCATTTTGAAGTTGGAGGTATGAAGCTGTTTTGTGCTGGAAATTCTGATGCACTCGCCGTGGCGAGTACAGAGCTCGCCCGGCGAGCCTCTCAGGGTAGAAATGCTCTATAAGTGTGAAAATTTGATGCTAGGGTGTTGGAGGCATCATTGGGGACTCCTTGAAGCAACCAGGATTGATCCCAATGTCGTAGGGAACTCGTAGAGTCAGAATTAAGTGTCATTTTCAGGTGGGTTCTCTAGGTTCTTATCCTTAGTATTATTTTAGAGCTTAGTTTCCCCAAAATATGTTATGCATGCAAACATAGGTTAGGATCAAATTAATGAAAGAGCAAGAATAAATCTCAATTCTTGCCCCAATATAATCTGTTTCATATTATAAAAATGTGTTTAAACAAGTTGCATAGAGATTGTAGGTGAATTCTTTCAAAATCGTATTTTCTACAAAACAGGGGTCTGTACTGTCAAACTCGCCGCAACGAGTAACTATGCGCCACAGCGAGTGTTGATGTCTGTATAACTCGCAAGGCGAGTCTTTGACTCGCCAGGGCGAGTGTTACAGGTCAGTCAGCGCATAAGCTCGCCGTAGCGAGTAGGAACGCGCCACAGCGAGTTTAATAGAGACAGAACCTGCATATTTTATTTTCTAAAAATTCTAAACACTCGTTTTATGTCCGAATGCAACTTGGTTTTATGAACATGTTTTGTAGTATTAAATAGACGATATGGTCAGAGAAAAGAAGTATATTATATATGAATCAGTGACATGTTTAGGATACCCTGGGTGAGATATATTGGTTAGAACTGTTTATACTCATTAAAATTAAATGGTAATTATATGCCATGTTAAAGAATTCCTCTGAATTCTATTATTTTATTATGTGAGCCAACGGCGGAATCCGAACATCAATATTTGGTATTACGCAGAGTCAGGCACCCGAGATCGGCTTGCCTCAGAGTGTCCTTTGAAGAGTAATTGAACAAGATAATAATTTCGTGATACACCTTTTATTGCTATTAATACAGTTATATGCAGGGACGGACCTACGTTATACCATGTGCAGGCACCCGCCCCCACTATGTTTTGAGGAAGCACAGTTATATATGCACTAGGTAGTAAATATAAAGAGAAGAGTGTGACGCATTAGGTAGTAAATATAAAGAGAAGGGTGTGACTGAAGGCATAAAACTTTGGTTGTATATATATATTCACTACGTTAGTACGTCCTCGTGCGCCTGCCTTTTCTTTTTTTACTAATGAGAGTGAGGAATGCTATTTTTGGAGAACTCAATTTATAGGTTTTATTCTCTCCGGACTTAAATATAAGTAAAAATTGGCAACATAAATTTATATATTTGTTCCAAAATTTAAATTGAATATAATAAAGAAAGAAAAATGATAACTAGTGCTCGTGGGACAGTAGTTAAGAAACTAAATAAAGTATGAAAGTATTGAAATGTGTAATCTACTTTTTAAAAGTATAAAAAAATGTTTTTTTCAATACAAAAATTTCTTCTTTTGGTATCACTAGTTAGCATGACCTTTAAAAAAAAGTTTTGCATTGACATATGTGTTAACTGTTAAGGAGCACAAAAATAGAAATTTTACATTGAAAAAAAAATGACTTAAAAATTAAATGCACATTTCTTAGAAGATTTTTCTATATTGAGTTCCCTAACACGTGCTCCCCTCCTTTAAAAAATTGACTAATTTTTAATTATATTTCAGACTATAGTATAATATATATTGCCCCATTTCTCAAAATTTCTGGGTCCGTCCCTGGTTATATGTAAAACAGTTTAACTTAGATTATTACACTATCTAGGTTCCCCCGGTGTAATCATCATTAGGAGGGTAGTAGGACTCACTGAGGCTTAGTAGTCCCACCCCACTCCAAATCAATTTTTTTTGGTAGACAGGTTATTCGGAGCAAGGACCAGGCGGGAGACTGACAGTTGGAGCCGAGCTTGGATTGTCAGACTAGAAGACTTTAGTCTTCTTCTTGCTTTCAGTTTTATCTGTGTATTAGAATCTTATTCTTTTTCCGATGTGTTGTATAATTTATCACTTATTTGTGAAGAATTCTTGTAATTCAGTAATCATTACGTTTAATTTAATGTACTCAGATTCAGTTATTGAAGTCTCGACTAAATATTCTAGATATTTTAGTTGGGGTCTTATAGTTATTAGAGATATTATTAAAAAAAGTTGGAATTCAAATTTTAGATTTTAAACTTTTTCCCAGTTATAGTTTTGATAAGACAAAATAATGTTGAAAGTCCAGAGTTTAAGTTTTGATAAAAAAATAGTACATTATAAGAGAAAAATTAACATATATGTTCCATTCAGGCAAATGTTAATAATTCAAAACAAAAATATTTTATTGTAATTTATGTATTTAATTCACATTTTAAATTTTTCACAAACTTTAGGACAATAGTTCTACGACTTTGACTATTAATATCTTTAGTTATGTGCATTTAAAAATTATGAAAATTTGATATTTTAAAAGTAGTCATCGAAACAAATCTAATGACATCTCATATGTTAATACTTATCTTAATTTATATTTTAGTAATAAAATATTGTCAAAGTTGATCATATGAATAATATACACAATTAAATAATAATAATTATTTTGGGACGCGAAGCAGTATAGTTTTGGTCCTCATATATTTATCCACAGGGAGTGCTAATATCACACTTTTTATTTAAACACACCTGTAATTATTGGATCATCCCATCATTTTAATCTTTTCCCTGATAACATGTTTAGCATGTTTAGAGAGAGAGTTGTAACATTAAAATATGTAATTACTAATTTCTAATCAATAGTTGACAGACACTTAAATTTAATAATAATGTTAAATTTCTTTAACAAATAAAATCTGGTGGCGGTGATAAATCATTTGCTACATTTTTTTAAGCGAATCGTTTGCTACATTGAAATCCAAAATTGTATGAAGTTCACTAGCATTGCCAAAAGTGATACAAAAATTGATGAAATGATCAATTTCAACCAACCACTCCTTTTCTTCCCTGTGGCTTCTTGGAAACGACCGACAACTGCCTCTTTGCGAGATCGTCAACTGTTATGTCTTTCCTCTGTCTGTGTCACTACGATCAGAGTCTTCCCCACCCATCACTATCCCTCCATCCACACGAAGTGTTAATTGACACCTCCTCGAGCTCCGACTTTCTACGAAGTTCATCGTCTTTGTTGAAGACAACAACAAGATCACAACACTTCCATACCCTTTTTTGAAAAAAAGGATTTTACTTTTTTTTAGTGAACCGGTAGAATAAGTAGCTTAAGTGTTAAGAAGTCTCGGGTCAGATGTGAGATTGTCTGAACATGAGTTTATAAGACAATCACCACCTTAGAATAAGTCGATTTATAGGGTTCAGTTAGACCTAATTCTCAATTTTAACACGGTATCGGAGCATCTCCAATCCGTTTGGCAGTCTGCTATTAGGTTTCGGCTATCTGGCCACCCATCATTTATATCCACACACAAAAGCCAATAGTGAATATGTATATATATATATATATACCAAAGTGTTGTTCAAGAAAGGAGCGGAAGTATTTTATTAGATTTAGAAAGTATATCAACAAAAGAGTATCTGAACAAAAAGTATTTTATTGATGGAATTCCAAACGTTGTTACAAAATGAAACAAAGATTCCTTTATATAGGGAAAATGGATCACTATTTGATCCGGTAAAAAGGCAATATTAACCTACAGATGCCGGTTAACACAAAACAACAAAATGAACAAAAGATGGTGGGATGATGCCGGGTGCTCAGTGGGCCCCATCGTCACATCTGTCACCACTAAAACGAAAACAAACAACCGACATACAATAATTTGCCAACTTTAATAAAGTTGATAATGACTTATTTGTCTATTTTGATCGACATTAGTGACTCAGCTTTTAATTATGATTATTGACCCTTATCTTTCTTATTCACTATTGAATGAATCATTGCATCCCAGAAATCTTCTTGAGTGGGTTCTTCATCTGGCTGGGACTCGCCAGCTAGGCCAAGAGATCCTTGGGAAGATGTAGACATATTATCCCCCTTTGCCATTGTTGAAGGAAAAGTATTAAAAAATTGATTTTTCATATGATCTAGGATTCTGACCATAATTTCTTCTTCTGATTCTTTGGGATATTTCCTTTGAAAATAATCTTTCAGATCAGCCATAGAGTATTGATGGTCTTGATTTTTCTTTCCTGTGGTTTTGTCTTCACTGATAACAATTTTTATCTTGGATACCATCACCTGAATATCTTCAGGACTCATTTTAGTCCACCACTTATAGAAGAAATTTCTTTCTAAAATGGGAATATTGAATTTATCCTTAGATATGGTTATAGTCCATCTCCATATCCATGGGATTTGGAACTTGATAAAGAAAAAACAGGGACATTGTCCTGTAATAAGTCTTTTAGAAGCTACCTTTGAAATTAAAGGGCTATTATCACACCATGGAGTATATAAATCCATGACTTCCTTAGGTAGAATTTCTAAGGATGGACCAAATTTGATCCACCATTCAAAGAACCAATTTGGTATAGGTTTCTCTACTATCTCAGGGTTTATTGAAAAGAACCAAGAATGTTTGTTCTTTGGATTTTGATAATAAAAAGCCTGAGTAAAAGCTTGGATATAATCCCAATAATTAAAATAAATATATTTATTCTCAGCAATTTTTATTGCTTTCTCTCCATTTGGATTCAAACCCCATTCTCTGGGTAACAAGATTTTGTTTATATGGCATTTACTGAAGTTTATAAAACTTTCTGGATTATTATTTTGGTAATAATGGGATATAGTTACTGATTCAGTAACTGTTAGTAAGATTTCCAAATTTGGCCTTGATTTGCCATAGAGTCCAGCATACCCTCTGGATTCCAGATATCTTGTCTTGATTGACCACCCATCATTATGGGTTAATGACAGATCTTCTTCATCAATGTACATTATTTTTTCTGTAACAGGGTTCTCGAAATATTCGAATGCCTGTTCTTGCGATTCATTAATCGCCATATCCTTATAAGATATTATCTTATTTGAGGATGAAGATGGAGAAGATTTTTCTTCTTTCTTAGGTGGAGCAGGTAACTGCCTGAGCTTTCCTATCGTAGTCCAGTCCCCTATTAGAGGAATGTTAGACTCTTGAGGCAACATATTGTTGCTCCCTCTTCCTCTGCCACCACGGCCAAAACCGCGGCCTCTTCCCCTATAAGGGGTTGTCATTACCCTGCAGAAATTCACGGGTCAAGTAATCAGCAAGAGAATTATTTTCTCCTTTAATATATTGAATATCAAATTCAAAAGCAGATAATTGAGCCTGCCAACTAGCAAAAATATGTTTTGCTACAAGGTTTTTAACATCCTTTTCAATTATTGATTTAGCAGAGCTACAATCAATTCTTAAAAGAAATTTTTGATTTAATAAATCACTCTGAAATTTAGAGATACATTTTATAATAGAAAGCATTTCTTTCTTAATGGTCGAATATTTCGACTGAGTCTGGTTCCATTTACCAGAGGTGAATCTAACCAAAACTTCTTTATTAGTATCAGGAATAACTTGCTTAAGTATTCCTCCATAACCAATATTTGACGCATCAGTTTCCACAATTTTGAAAAACCTAGGATTTGCCAAAGATAGGCAGGGAAGACATTTGACCTTAGTTTTAATCCTTTGAACTGCTCTAGTATGAGCTTCTGTCCATGGCTCAGGTTTATCTTTGAGCCTATTATAAAGGATGGCAGTGTCACTAGACAAACTTTTATAATAATCTGAAATATAATTCAAACTTCCTAAGAATCTCTGTAACTGAGTTTTGTCTAATATGACATCAGGAAATTTTGAAGCAAATTCAATACTTCTTTCAATGGGAATAATAGTTCCTTGGTCAATCATATGACCTAAAAATCTGACTTTAATTTGAAAAATTTTCATCTTAGCAGCAGATAAGACTAAACCATTATGTTTGATAACATTCTTGAATATTTTTAAATGTTTCATGTGTTGGTCAACTGTTTTAGAAAATACTAAAACATCATCAATATAAACAATTATAAATTCAGAATATGGATTAAAAATATCATTCATAATTTTTTGAAATTCAGAAGGGGCATTTTTCAATCCAAAAGGAAGGACATTCCATTCGAACTGTCCAAAAGGTACAGTAAAGGCTGTTTTGTACCTATCATTTTCAGAGATCTGGATTTGCCAGTATCCTGATTTCATATCAAATTTTGAAAAGATTAAAGAGTCATTTAATCTATCTAATAAATCTTTTTTATTAGGAATTGGATATCTAATCCACTTTAAGACTTTGTTAAGAGGTTTATAATTAATAACTAATCTGGGAACACCTCTCTCAATCTCTGCAGCCTTATTAACATAAAAGGCAGTACAACTCCAAGGAGACTTAGAGTGCCTAATTAAGCCTTTGTCTAAAAGAGATTGTATTTCTTTTTTACACAAAGATAAATAATCATTGTTCATCTGAGCTGGTCTAGCTCTAGTAGGGATTTGACTTTCATCAAAGTCATTTATATAAGGTAGAGAAACAACATGTTTCTTTCTATCCCAAAAAGCATTTGGGAGATCATTACAGATTTCTGTAGTAAACTCCTGCTCTAAAGATTTAATTTTCTTTTTAACCTCGTAACTTTCAAGCTGTTCACTTATACTAAGCAAACTAATCTCTTCTTTTTAAAAACATAACTGTTTTTCCTTTTTCAAAAGAATATCTTTCACCTCATTTAGCATTCTAGTTTGAGGATCTGTAATAAACTCAAAAACAATTTTTTGGTCTTTTATGAAAGTAGTGATCCCATTTTGATCTATATTAACAATAGGCATAATATTATGCAAAAAGGGAGTGCCTAATATAATCCTATGAGTTAAATTCTTAACTAGGATAAAATGGGTTGGTAAACAAATATTTTTGTTACAAATATAGGCATTAGATAATTTATAATTAACTTGGAGTTTATCACCTCCTGCATGGGTTAAGGATTGGGTGGTTTTAACAAAATATTTTGTTGGAATTATCCCTTCCTGGATGCAGTTAAGATCTGCACCACTATCAACTAGGGCAATTTCATCCTTAAGAACAAAACTTTTGTTAACAACAAGAGTTATTTTCACAAACCATTTTTGTGATGTAACCCTTTCGAGGAGACTTAGATAGCTATTGCTAGATGATGGATTCTCATTATCAGAAACAATGTTCTCAACCTTGTTTGGATTTTCTAAAAGACTAACCCTTCTGGCTAAAACATCATTGTTTTTCTTAATGTAAGAAATTTCAGATTTCAAGAGATTTATTTCTCTTTTTAAATCATTTAGGGAAACAGGGGTTTCACGCTCATTAGACTGACGAAATCTAGATAAGACTTCGCTAAGCTGGTAAGGGGCTTCCTTGATTAAAGGAGCTTTTTGCCTATAATTATCCCTTATTAAGGTTTCAATCATCCTCCTTCTCAAATTATCATCTGGAATAGATTCTAAAGCTTTTAAAGCTTCATCTTGCTCATTGGTTAACACATTCAAACCATTCATCTCAACAATGGATTTCCAATAGCTTAATTCATTGCATTGACAGTCCTTATCACTATCATCATTATCCAAAGTATTTGGAGAGGAGCTAGAAGAAGAGCTATAGCTAACATCATCTTCAGAGGTTTCTGATTCAGAATTTATGAGAAGAACCTTTTCTAGTTGGTTTCTAAGCTCTTCATTTTCTATATTATTTAGGGCTCTTTTAGTCCTACACTGGTTGGCATAATGTCCAACCTTTCCACATTTGTGGCATGTTATGTCAAGCTTCTTAGCTTTCCTTTTCCTACTAGGGTTAGGAGTATAATCCTTAGGTTTTGGTTTAGTATAATTTTTCCTACGCTTCCTTTTGTATGGATACTTATAAGCATCTGGGGAGTACTTCTTCTTCCCTTTATAAGGTCTGGATTTATCAATCTTACCCTTCTTCCTACTTTCAGGGGGCTTTTCTAAATCAAAAGCGAATTGCTCACAAAACTCACCTATTTGGTGTTTCTCAGTTAGCTTTTGCTTCTTAAGTTGGTTTTTAAGCTTTATGTCATTACACAAAGCTAATCCTTCATTAATACAAGTACTAATGATTTGGCCATAGGTTAATTCGGAATAATTAATATTTATTCCATCATTATTGTTCCTAAGAATTTGTCTTATTCTCTCGGCAAATAAATGAGGTAAACCATCTACGAACTTGGATTTCCAATGCATTGAATTGGGATTTTTCAATTGAAAAACTCTGGATAAAAAGGTATCCTTATACCACCTAAAATGTGTCAAAGATGGGCATCTAAGGTTTTGCAATAATGTTTGCAACTTTTCAGCAATAGGAATGTTTGTTCCCACAAAATGTTGTAGAATAGAGAGGCACAGTGTATAAACTGCATCTTCTTCCTCTGTAGTAGTAACAATAGCATTATTGCTTGTTCCTTCCACTTTTATAAGCTTTTTATGAGAAAGAATTTCTTTCTTCTGAACATCAGTGAGATAATGATCCCACCAGCCTCTTAATTGGCCAACAAAACCAGTCGTTATAAACGACGCTATAGTGCTGTCAGAATTATGCTGCTGTTTACAAACAGACGAATACATAATTATTCTATGTATGGTATCAATGATTTGCTTATCATTTAAGCCATCAATATTCCATTCATAAATGGCCTTTCCAGAATACGAATTTTGAAAAGGTTCGGACTCTTCAAAGAGTAAGTCTTGAGGGGATGGCCGTTTGTAATAATATTTTTCAACGGGCTTAGGCGCATAAATAGGATTTATTTGTGCAGCATGATCATTAATATCATGATTAGCAAACATTTCTGCTAATCCGTCAATATCCTCTATATCAGAGATGTCAGACATATTATTCTGAGATAAAACATTTAAGCGAAATTGCTTAAGCTTTTCTTCCAAAACATGGATAAATTCATCATTATTTGATTTTAATTTAAATCCTTCCACAGCTATAGGTGGTTGTATGATAGGAACATCTTTATTAATAATAATTTCAGAGGATTCATCATCAACCCTTTTTTTCTCCAAATGATTAAAAATTAAATCTTGTTTATCCATATGACTTTCTAAAAGCCTTTTTAAATCAGAAATATCTTTTTCTAGAGACATAAATTGGTCACCTAGACAAATAAGAAAAGTATTTGTATAATTTTGAGATTTGATAATTGAATTTAATTCTCTGAGAGTAATATGATCACTCTCAACCTTCTGGCTTTGAAGGTTCAAATAAGCTGTAGCTTCAACATTTTTCCCCAAACTTATGGTTTGTTCTGGAGGGAAAGGAGAAGTTATAATTTCTCCATTATGAGTACTCCAATTTTTATTTTGTAAAATCATAATTTCACCTTTAACTTTGTTATGAAAATATTTAACAAACCATTTAACAAAGGGAACATAGCTTTGTATTTCAGATAAATAATCATAATATTTATCTTTAAACTCTTTTAACTCAAAATCTTTGAATTTTTTGAAATACCAATTTCTAAAATCTTTATACCTTTCTTGGTTAAACTCATCATTGATGAGTTGTCTCCAACTACTACCCGGGGAAAGATCCATTATAAATGGAAACTCATTTCAGATTGGGTAGGAGATTCCCTACTCTGAGAAGTATTCTTCTGATATATTCCTTGAGGAATTTTATTTTCACTTATTCGAATATTTTCGACAGATTCAATATCTTCTCTTATTTGAGAAGTAGAAGCTCTGGAGAGCTCTAACGGAGCAGTATGAAACTCGCTCATAGAGTACCTAGATGACATAGTTCTAGGCATAGATGATATAGATCTAGGAATTCTAACACTCCTTTGAGGAGTAAATCTGATCTCAATATCTCCTTCAGTAGTTTGAGATATTTGATCTGTATCCGTATTTATTATAGGATCAGGATCAACTTCTTGGGGTAAAGTCCAAGTTTCTGGAAAATTTATTTCATTCCACTTTATCAACCTATTTGTTGCAATATTGGAAGTCAACAAATTTGTCTGAACTAATGTTGTAGTTCCAGGAAACGATATTTGTTTCGCCTTGGGATTTAGAGTATTTAAAACTCTATAATAAACTCTATAGCATATTGCTATAATTTCACTACCAGTTTTATAATTATAACCACTGGTGTGAATAGTTAGTTGCATAGCATCACTTAGATGCTTGTCAGTTAAGGATAAACTCAAATTGGGTGAAACATCAAAATAGACTGGTCCATGACACAGACTTGTTTCAATTAAAGCAGCTAGAGAAGGTTTAAAATCTTTACACCTACCATCTCTAACATAAGCCATTATGCTTGAATTTAATCCTAACATAGTTAAAGGTTTGAAAGCTATTTGAATTAATCCAATATGGATGAAATTATATCCTTTAAAAGGAAGTAAATCAGCTTTACTCAATAATTTTATAGTCTTGGTATTACCAGTAACCTGTATGGTTCTTTCAACCGTTTTAACAGCATAACGAGATAATATATCAAAGGTTCCAAATTTATAAATTTGTCTAGAAGGGACAGAAGGAATAGTCCATCTGTTTAATTTTTCCAAATTTTTTGGATATTCTATAGAATCTTCATTCTTTATTAAATTATTTTGATTATTATCATATCCTTCATTATCTTCCATAAACCAATAAGTTTGTTATGACTGGGCAGAATAGTAAATCTATCTGATGAAACCTTTAGTAAAATCTTTATCAACCTATCTCCAGTTTTCTAAGCAAACGCAAACAGCGTTTAACTATCAACCCGAAGGGATAGACAGACCAAGTCTCAAATCTTAGAAATTACATATTTCTTAGGAAAAATAGGCAAAAGATCAACCAACTCCCTCCCTGGGGTAAAACGGGATCAAGCCTTACACTAAGAAATATGTCAAGTTCAAAAGAACAAAGAAGATAAGTAAACTCAATTTTACTAATTTTTTCATCAGATCTATTCACTAAGCTGTCAAGCCATAACAGGAAATTAGCAACTAATTGTCATTACAATTAGTAAATAAAGGAATATAGTATACCTGAATCGATCAGTTTTGAAAAGGCTCTGATACCAAAGTGTTGTTCAAGGAAGGAGCGGAAGTATTTTATTAGATTTAGAAAGTATATCAACAAAAGAGTATCTGAACAAAAAGTATTTTATTGATGGAAAATATGTCTACATCTTCCCAAGGATCTCTTGGCCTAGCTGGCGAGTCCCAGCCAGATGAAGAACCCACTCAAGAAGATTTCTGGGATGCAATGATTCATTCAATAGTGAATAAGAAAGATAAGGGTCAATAATCATAATTAAAAGTTGAGTCACTAATGTCGATCAAAATAGACAAATAAGTCATTATCAACTTTATTAAATTATTTTGATTATTATCATATCCTATATATATATATATATATATATATATATATATATATATATATATATATATATATATATATATATATATATATATATATATATATATATATATATATATATATATATATATATATATGGTATTTTAGTCATTTCCATGTTGGACCAAATTTACACTTAAACCATTAAATGAACATATGCGAAAATATGGCCCAACACCTATGTTTAGAGATTTGGGTACATTGCATACATTTTCTTGAGCCAGTGTTGCTTTGGTTTGTTTGTATGATAATTTGAATGATGCTTCCATCTTTGCTACAAAGGCTCTGGCAGGATATGCGACACTTTTACAGATAACATTTGTTTTTCTGTACTGTATATGTTATTTAAATATGGATATTATGTTTCTTTTATAATATTAGAGTTTTAAATTTATTTATTTTCGTTGTGTTGACAATTTTTAACGACTTTTTTTTTGTAACAGTGTTGGATTCACGAGTATTTTCCTGGCCTTGGTAGGCGGGCAGATGCGCATTCCGGACTTAATTGTGATGATTCTGGTTTCCCTCGTGCTATGAGTTGGACATATAAGCAGGGGAAGAAGAAGCTTCCGGAATATCGACCTATCATGTATGCACTCACCCTTTCTGATGTGATTTGGCGTCCGTTTGAAAGTCATAGAGGTAGCATCCCATTTGATCTGATTACCATGTATAGTGGCTATCTGCGTGGGTGCGCGGTAGTTCCTTACTTGCCTGAGAGGTGTTTTAGGCAGTTTGGATACTTACAGTGTATACCACCACCACCACCACCTCCAGCTCCTGCCATTGCTGTTATTGATAGTGACTGGATCGGTTATGACGTTTTTGTTGATCGGATACTTCAGTTGACACGTCCAGCTAGATATGATGGTGAGACTACAAATGATTACCTACAGTGGTTCTATACCGTATCGCATCCTAGAGTCTGTCGCCCTGTTGATGGACCACATGAAGTACCACCAGCTCCACAGTATGCACCACCTGAACCACAACAAGATGACCCGACAGCAGCAGAGGCACAACAAGGCGATCAGGGACGGATAGATATGATTTGTTCAGCGCTACACAGATTCATCACTCAGATAGACGCTGATAGAGATGATGAGGCATTTCATGATCATTTTTTGGCATATGATCTTGCCCGTGGTGCAGATATAGACTAGCACACTTTGACATATGAATCGTTTTATGATCTTTTTTTGTCATTTGATTCTGGCATATGTACTGTTACTTTTGAACACTGTCGATTTATGTATTTTGATGCACTTTCTTATGTATTTTGATGCACTTAGTTGCTTCGACATAAAATTAGATGTTTAGATTTTGACATAAAATAAGCAATTTGACATAAAATTAGATGGTTAGATGTTTGACATTAAATAAACAATTAAAAGTAACAAATTTAAATGTTTGACATTAAAAATTAATCATCATCAACATCAACAACACCAACAGGAGGTATCACTAGAGGATTTAAAAGTTGCCAGTATTGTAGGCGTCCATTTAAGTTTGAAATCCAAGATGATGCTTCAGATGAACAACATTTCTTCCATTCAGGCGTCACCTCGGGCAACGGAAACCCTTGTTTCATATTTACCTGGATATCACAAAATAATAGATTCAAGTTTGTATAGAATAAAAATAACAACATACTCTGAAAATAAAATATTTTAAGTTTCAATTCATATTTACCTGAACCCAATGATTTCCAGCGACATAACCGATGCAAAAAAACCTTGTTGAAGCGGAATATGAAGTCATCATAGGAAAGAAAGTCTTGCTAGGTTTACCCAACATGACCAAAATGACATTATACCTATTTGCTACCAGGTAACCCATGGTGTAACAACCCGTTTTTCAAAGGCCAGAAAAGGCACTATATATTTTTTTTTTTGTACACAATCAGAGTTACGCATAAAAGATTTTAAATGAGCCGGCATTCAAATATACAAAAGAACTCATTACCATAAGGTGCTTCGACAAGCAAAGTGTATTCCTGAATAATTACAGTCCAAGTCTAAGTATTCAAATACTTACAACCAACAAGTTAGAAACTCTATGCTAACCAAAAAGCACGGTGCACAACCCACACCGGCACATAGTCTAACTAAGCTAAAGCTCCAACCACTCACTGGGGCCTGGAACAGCCACCGTCGTCACCACGACCTAACCCATCATCTGGGTGGGATGAGCCCGCAAATGAAAGAAAGGGTCACCACAAAATAAAAGTATATATATATATATATATAACCAGTGCGAAAGATGTACACATAACAAGTTTCCACATACACAAGAGAAAGCTCTTTAACACAAAAGCAATTCCCACCAACGGGCTTAAAATATAATGCACACCAAGCCTAATGCAGACTTCTACAATGAGTGTGGTAGATTCCCCATTACCACATGCATATGAATTCCGGAAGTCAGTAATCGTAATCAATAAAACCACAAAGGGTTAGGATGGATCCATTCCCGATAATCGCACCCCGCAGTCCATTCCTGATAACCGCTTATTGGACTCAATAATTCCCGTAGGAGTAAGGTGGATCCATTCCCGATAATCGCACCCCGTGATCCATTCCCGATAATCACGTACTATGAATGCATGAGCATACGATTCCCCTTATATGCTAATGCAACACATACATATCGTACACGCATATGTAATCACACCACAACAACACATACATATACATCTAATCATATGTATTTAATCACTTGTTCATACACATATTTCACCAAACATATGTAAGACAACGAATCATGTATTTACCACGATCTCATATCGAGAATACATCACAAAAACATGCCAAGCACACCACAATTGCATACACAGCAAAACAAAGCATGTCGTAACCGTTTTAAAGACGGAAATAAAGTGGAGCCCTTACCTCGGCAAGCACTCACAACAAGCAACGTTCACACAACACTACGTGCTCCCTAAAAACAAGCAACGGACAATCAATACATCGTTTCCAAACCCAATGTAATGAAACTACATCAAAACCCCAAAAACTCTAAAGGTTTCTAAGGAAAATTCACTCTTTCGGATACCATACCAAAATCTATCGTATTGATCAACCACCATGAGTTATTTGTACTATTTTTAGGACCCAAAACAATTGTCAAAAGTCTTAAATAATTTGAAATGCAAAATGGCCGTTTTCTTGCGTTATAAGTTACGTACTTTCCGAGTACCCGAAAAACTTTTCTGGCCTTTGAAAAACGGGTTGTTACACATGGCAGGTATGGTGAACCGTTTATCTTTTAACTGATCGCCTAATCCATATATCTGCAACGAATCTCTCACGCCTTGTATATTTTGACCGAATATCTTCTCATACAAACTGATATTACTTCTTAGCTCATTGTCTAACTCTCAGCGTACCATGAGCCAACCATCCTCTGTGTAACCAAGTAAAGATGCAATAGCTCTGAAACCACAATTTCCATCTCCAACGATTTCAATAACATCAATAATATGTGGAACAACATGTTTTGGAAATTGTACCAAATACTTCTGAGATATCAACTGTTTAGATGTCTGATATTGTTGCTTTTTAGATGGCTGAGATAGTTGCTTCTGAGATGACTGAGATTGTTGTTTCTGAGATGACATTCGTTGCTGCTTCTGAGATGATTGAGATGTTTGTGTACACACCTTCTTCGATGAACCTTGTGAATCAGTAGTTTCTCTTTCTACATGCTCAAAGTACAACGGTTCACGATACACATCATAACCCTTTGGTGCTTTGCCTCTATTGTTGTTCTTCACTCCTCCTCTTGTTTTTATTTGTTCAGGTGGTGGACACAAACGAACTTGTAGTTGGATAAGCAAGTTCAAACACTTTACTCTTTAACGCTCTTTTACCAACAATATCTAGTGACCGAAATCGACTCCATATTGCATCCATTGCATGAATCATGTCCAACTCATATTCATCCCCTGTGTCATCCTTTAGTGGTCCTTCCATGGTTAATATCTTACAGTGACCATGAACTGAATCTAATGGTATCGGTACACTGCTCAATGTATACCTACCCAATTCACATGCACAAGGCAACCCACATGTTGACCTAAGTGTACAACCACAAATGTTCTTGTCGGTTCCAACAATGCCAACTTTTGCAAACTCATCAGAAATTAGTGTCATAGCCTCCCAGGAGACAAAACTTCTTAAATTGCTAAAAAATTGACTGATGTGTAGGTGCTCGGTGTAGTAAAAACCTTTTTGAAATGACGCCTTAATTGAGCCAATTTGTAGAATTATATTGTCATTCATGCCTTTCAAACACTTGCATAAGTCACCTTTGTTGTTTTCCAACATCTGCTTCAGTTTTCAATGTGCAGACTCAACTCTAAATATTACATTGCACAAAAAAGTCATTTAAACGCAAAAGAAAATAAAAAATAATTACAATTTAGAAGTATAGATAAGCATACCTATTAGTCGTTGTGTTTCCTAAATGCATCACTTTATTGGTCCATGCATGCACAAATCTTTCTTTGTGAGGTGTCAACCAGATTTTATTGATATAGTCAACAAACTTGCTTGAATTAACACAAGCTTAGTCAAGTTCATTCAACCGCTGCTGATACTCCACCTCATTTTGACTGAATACAACATTTCTCCATAAATTTTGCAGCAACTCTCGCATATCCTTATGTACATGTACAGACATTCTCGCAAAAACATTTTTATTTATGTGCCACGTACAAAGCATGTTAACAGAATGTGGAAATACAATTTCAATTGCATTCATCAAAGCAAGCTCCCTGTCAGTCAAAATTACTTGCGGAAATATATCTTGCTTAATAAACAATTCTCTCAGGTTCTCTAATGCCCAACGATAATTGTCCGTCTTCTCGGATTCCATATAAGAAAATCCAACAGCAAATGTCAAATCAGTTGACGTTATACCAATAACTTGAAGTAGTGGTTGTCTGTATTTATTAGTTTTGTATGTGCAGTCCATAACCAAAACAATAGGAAACAAGTTCAGCAACTTGATTGATTCTGGATGTGCCCAAAAAATATCACTCAAAACATCAGACCCATCATCTTTTCTTCTATTCCAGGTGACATATTTTGCATCATCTAACCATTGCAGCAAGTGTTGCATCTCTGTTCTAGGACCTCTTTCTTGTTTTTGTAACATGTTTCTTTTCCTATATATTTGTTTGGCATCAACAACAGAGTCTGAATTTTGTCTCTTCAAATCTAAAACAATATTTCTTGGTGCCACATTACACTTTGTCAAATCTTCAACACGTTTGGTTTCATCTGCCGTTAAACGCACCTTTCGAGGATGGCCTGCATACTGATCAGGTAGCCCGTGGTTGTGAACTCCACATTTAACATGAACTTTCTATCCTGAACCATCTGTTGAAGGTGTGACCCTAATTTTGAATGGACAGTTACACTTTTTTGATGCACTTGTTGTTGAACTTCCTGAAGAGTCATATTTTCCACCTTTATCACAACCCAAAATCAACTTGTCATTTCGTCCTCTTACTCCGTTCTTTTTATCTGACCTTGTAATAATAATACTGACTTTGTTGGCATCTCCAACCTTTCGAGCTCATTCAAGAACGGCATCTCGTGTATCAAATTTTTCATCTGTTGTAAAAATATTTGTAGTATCTACCAACATTTGACCTGCATTGCTGGTTTGAGCCATATCTGTTTAAAATTTAAAGAAGAAAATGAAATTATCAAAACTGTCATAACAAACCAGTACACTTTAATTGAATACCGGTATACTTGTAATTTTTTCTCAAACCGGTACACTTTTAAAAAGTGTACCGGTATGGCTGGAAATAGTTTTCTATACCGGTACACTTGTGAGAAGTGTACCGGTATTGTATTAAAATTTTTTTTCCCAAAAAAGACATACCGGTACACTTGTGTAAAGTGTACTGGTGAAAATTACATACCGGAATTCTTTGATACTTACCGGAACAATTTTTCGGTGGATGAACAGTGTACCGGAGCAGTTATAATAAGACAAAATAAAAAATAATAAAATATATTAAAGTTAAATAAGGGTGAAATGGGAATAGTGAAAATAATGTTGGGGTAAAGTGACAAATGTTGGGGTAGAAAAAAAAAATTTCCTGGGATTGCGTCTTCTTCTTGAGTATTGTTGAGACTCTTGTACCAATTTTGAATTGAAGCAAATCTGAAAGCAATGTAAATCCCATTGATAGCAGCAGCTATAATTGCATTTCCAACGATGGACTCAACAATCTCCAATATTATACCTAAGATAGTAAGAAGCGCATCAGTGGCTAACGTAATTAAAATGCATAATATAAAGTCCATTTCTGAAACCAAGACAATGGTCAGCATTACGCCTGCGAAAAAAGCATTTATTAGTAACCCAATATGTGGGTAATAGCTCTTCTCCTTCGATGACTCTTTGCCATCAGAATGGAGTCCAACAAAGAATAGGTCCGCAACACACATGACAAGCAAAATATATAGGAGCAATTTGACGAGCGTTTTCAATTCCATTGGGGTTGCCATGTCTACAAAGATAAAATTAATAAAATTAAATAATATCTAAATCTATCCATAGGTAATAATTCGTTGCTACACTTAATTAATCACTTATCATAAAAATTCATGTTGAAATTACTAAATTACTGTTGAAAATGATTATAACTTCAATTATCCAATCAAACTGTAACTTTAAGTAAAACATATCGACTGTAAGTTCAAGTAAAACAACTCAATTGAAGCAAATTGAACACTTAATTAAACACTTAATTGAACACTTAATTAAACAAATTCATTGTTTAATTAAACACTTAATTGAAGCAACTTTAATTAAACACTTAATTGAAGCAAATTCGTTGTAGCAAATTGATTGTTTAAACAATTGAAGCAACTTTAATTAAACACTTAATTGAAGCAAATTCATTGTACCAAAAAAAAAAAAAACTCGAACTCACCGATTCCAACTGGAACTCAACTCACCGATTCCAACTGGAACTCAACTCACCAATGCCTAATATAAAGTCCATTTCTGAAACCAAGACAATGGTCAGCATTACGTAATTAAAATGCCTAATATAAAGTCCATTTCTGAAACAAGACAATGGTCAACATTACGCCTGCGAAAAAAGCATTTATTAGTAACCCAATATATGGGTAATAGCTCTTCTCCTTCGATGACTCTTTGCCACCAGAGTGGAGTCCAACAAAGAATAGGTCTGCATCACACCTGACAAACAAAATACATAGGAGCAACTTAACCAGAGTTTTCAATTCCATTGGGGTTGCCATGTCTACAAAGATAAAATTAATAAAATTAAATTAAATAATATCTAAATCTATCCATAGGTAATAATTCGTTGCTACACTTAATTAATCACTTATCATAAAAATTCATGTTGAAATTACTAAACTACTGTTGAAAATGATTATAACTTCAATTATCCAATTAAACTGTAACTTTAAGTAAAACAAATCGACTGTAAGTTCAAGTAAAGCAACTCAATTGAAGCAAATTGAACACTTAATTAAACAAATTCATTGTTTAATTAAACACTTAATTGAAGCAACTTTAATTAAACACTTAATTGAAGTAAATTCGTTGTAGCAAATTCATTGTTTAATTAAACAATTGAAGCAACTTTAATTAAACACTTAATTGAAGCAAATTCATCTACTTACAATATATTAAAAGAAACTACTACTAAAATACCAAATTTATCCAATCAAGTTTAATAATATTTCAGAGTTTATGTCTTTAAATGTAATTTTCTCTTTGGGCTTACGCCCCTTTTCTATGCAAAAAAAAAAAAAAAGATACAAAACAAAAAATAGGAAGAATAAAACAAGATAAGCATAAAAGAAATTTTCCCTTAAAAATAGCATCTGAAACTACCTCTAAAAAAATATTAATCCAGTATATTTAATAAAAAAAATTAATTAAAAGAAATTTACACATAAAAATAGCAACAAAAATAAATATAACAGATACGCAAAAAAAATAGTACTAACTTTTTTTTTGAATGAAAAAATAGTAACTTAAAAATAAAAGAACATAAAAATAGAAACAAAAACATTGTGATCCCGTTTGGATTGACTTATTATAAGTTTTATAATGTAGTTTATGAAAACAGGTTATAAAGATATAATTTTTGTAAGTGAAAACTTATGAATTAACATGAGTAAAAAAAACTTACGAATTAACACGGGACAATTGCTTTAATAACAAAAATTAAATCATACACTGGACAATTGCTTTAATAAAAAAAGAAATTGAATAATAAATATTTATTAATATTAATTATAATTTATTACACAAAACTCATTCAAGGAACAATCGCTTTAATAAAAAAAAATATTAATTCAATAAATTTTACAATAAAGAACACAATGATGTTACTTATATTTAAAAAATATTTTTTTCTGTCAAAAAATATTTTTAAAAATATTTTCTAACATATTTCTAAATATCTTAAATATAAAAAAAATAAAAATCAATGGACATGAACTTTTACAAATAGTTTTTTTTAAAACAACAGAAGAATGAATTCTCATCAGTAATAAATATATAAAAAAAAAAGATAAAATATGTATCACTAATACATAAAAGGAATTGAATCAAAAATTCATACACGGGACAATTACTTTAATAAAAAAATTAATTATACACGGGACAATTGCTTTAATAAAAAAAAATTATTAATTTAATAAATTTTACAAGAAAGAACACAATGACGTCACTTATATTTTAACAGTATTTAAAAAAAAAAGTCAATAGACCCGTGCGATGCACGGATCTCATAACTAGTTGTACCAAAAAAAAAACAACTCGAACTCACCGATTCCAACTGGAACTCAACTCACTGATTCCAACTGGAACTCAACTCACCAATGCAAAAGTTCAGGTGCTTAAGAGAGATCAACTTCAAAATGCAATTCATTAAGTTATCATCATCAAGAAAAGTGCAAAGCGAACCGATCAAATGGAAAATTAGTTCAGTTTCCGTGAAAATTTTAGCGCGCAAAATAAAAAGTGCAAGTGCTTAGCACAGATCAACTTCAAAATGCAATTAATTAAGTAATCATCATGAAATTGTATCATAATCAAAAATTGTTGAAAGTTTTATGGAATTGAATTTGTACCGTGAATTTGTCTGAATTGTTAAGTTTGGAACGAAGAGAGGTTTGTGACGATACCTGCAAACGCTGCAAATGCAGAGTGATATTATCAGTAAAGAAGATGTGAGAGAGAGAGAGAGAGGGAGAGAGAGATAGTTACGATGATAATGTGAAGACGTTAGACTGATCGGTGGTGAAGTGCGAGAGTGAGCTATATACAGAGGGAACTAATGGAATTTTTGTTGTACTAGTCTGTGGCGCATTTACAATGACGTTCATGCGCGCGCGCGCACGATTTATTATAATCAACTAAAAAAAATTATTATCATAATTAACTCAAAAAAAAAAGGATTGGCATCAATCAAAAAGAACAAACAATTGATAATAATTAACTCAAAAAAATAAAAACAAAAAAATAAATAGGATTAACATCACTAAAAATGAACAAACAATTTATAAATTTGAATTAAATTTTTAGATCTCTTATTTGTCTGACCGAAAGCCTCAAACTCTAAAGAACTTTAGAATTGAGATTCACCCTCCACAGGCTCCCACTATTAAAGAAGTTTGGCATCCTCCTACTTTCAGTTGGACCTAGTGCAATACAAATGGTGCCTCAACCTATCAAGCTTCTTCTTGTGGAAGATTATTTGAAACAATGAAGTTGTTTATTGGTTATTTTGCTGAGAAGCTTAACGTTGATTCCACTTTCAAAGCAAAACTCTATTGTACAATTAGGACAATTAAGTTAGCCTATCAAAAAATTTGTTGGAATTTGCCGTTGAAAATAGATTCAACCCTTGTGATTTTAGCTTTCAAATTTTCTACTATTGTTCCTTGGAGTTTAAAAAACAAATGAGATCATTACAAATTCATCCTTCGAAATATGAATTTTTGGTTTCTCATATTCGTAGGGAGATGACAATCAATATGCATATAGTTTAACATTAGTTTATCCTTGAATAGATTTTTGTTTTGGAATTATTTTCCTTAGCTCTTTTTTATGAATTTTCAGAGAATAGTTTTATACAGTACTAGGAATAAACCCGTGTGTTGCACGGGTTCGATTAAAATATACAATTAAAATAATTAAGTATAATCACATATATAGTTAAATGATTGATAATATTTTAAAATATGATTATATTAAATATTAATATATGAACAAAAATAAAATAAAAAATGATTAAAAAATGTGAGAAGTATAATCACATATATATAGTAAAATGATTGATAATATATTAAAATATCATTATATTAAATATTAATATACAATAAAAATTAAATTTAAAATTATTTAAAAATGTGAGATTTTTTATTGATGTATATCGTAGTTTTGTTTATATTTTTATTGACTTATTTATCATGTGATCTCATTTTTTAAAAATTATGCATCAAATTGTAACTGTTTACTCCATTCTATGAAATTTACACTATGTTTGGTTTAAGGGAAAGTAGAAGGAAAGAAATTCGGGGAGAGAAAGATGATGGAAACTGAATCTTTCCACCGTTTGGACTAATCTTAAAAGGTGACGGAAAGAAACTTTTATGTGGGCCCATGCAAAAATAAATTTAATCTTCCAAACATTTTTTCTTCATAATGTAAACCAACACGTTTTCTTCTTCATGGTGGTGTTCTTCGTTGAATTTGGAGACAAAAGATAGACATACGGTGAAATCTCAAAAGGTTCAAGAAACTAAATATTCTTCTTCTATTCAACCCTCTCAAAATAAAATTTCACACACTCATTTGTAAAAAGGAGCTCTACATAAGGCAATATATAGTGAAAGAGCAAAAGGAGAATTTTAAAAGCTTGCAAATAAGTATACAATGAAACATTAACATGGATGCATAATTTCATCTCTCACTACAATTTATTATAGTGAAAGTTATAGAATTGTAAAAGTTATAGCCATAAATTTATACATGGTTTTCTTTGTAAGAATTTACATTACCAAAAAGAACAAAAATTGATTAATTAATTGGGAGTTACATAATAAGGTATATGAAGGAAATGCTAAGTAGTCACAATTGTTGTGTTGATAGACCATTGATTCTCAACAAAAAAAATAAAAGTTGACCAATATTGATTTGGAGTATGAATTATTATAGCTAGCCCATCGATCCATTCATTTGGAGCTTCATAATTCCAGCCTATAATGCATTTTTTTTCATTTTAATTTAATTATTATAAAATCTTACTATATATACTAATTTTTATCAATTCTATTAGAAATTTTTTATAGAGGTGTAAATTCTATTAGAAATTCTATAATTTCTATTGTAGAGATTATAAATTTTTTATAGAATGACACATAAGTAAAATGTTTGTCTATGAGCTATTCAAGCTTCTTTTTATAAATAAAAAATAAAATAATATTATTTGTCACCTGTACTTTCACTTGCATAATTATCAACATTAATCATAGCATTTTTTTATTATTTTTTTGCAAAAAAATATAATGGGACACGTTATTATTATTGTAACATATAGATAACTATTATGGAGAATGAATGGACACATAAAATAAATTGTAAGATGATTTTTAGATAGATATGAAAACTCTCTAAAGCATGCCACATAGGCAAAATGGAGGCTTATAAGCTAACATGAGCTTCCTTTTATTAGTAAACAAATAAATAAATAAAAGATAGAAATAGAGAGATTATAAACTTTTTTTTAGAGTGTCATATAAGCATAATGCTTGTCTAAGAGCTATTGGAATCAAAATGATCAAATTCATTCATTTAATGTGATCACATTTTATTTTGGAGAATTTTTTACTCTTCACCTATTTCAATATGACATGGAGATTTTCACACAACATTGCCTTCTTTGCCAATGCACTATCATAGTCGTTAGTTACTCCTTCCTTGCCAAGAATGATCCTGCAACTATTCCCCTACCTCTCCTTCTTTAGCAAATTCACCATCAATCAAAGTATCATATGTACAATTTTAGAAAATTAGAATTTTGAAAGACATACAATATTTTGAAAGAAAATTAGAACCAAATAATATGTTGCTAAATCAAAAACATACGATATTTTTTTACATAACATACAAATCTATAAATTAAGTATAAATAAAACTTACATATAATTAAAATGACATATTGCTAACTCAACATGTTCCAACATATGTTCCTTTGTCATCTTTGGACTTTTGATCCCTAAAAAATAAGAAAAATAGACATTGAAATGAGACAAATCTTTATACTCGAAAAGATAAGATAGTAGTTGACTTACTTGTTGAGAAACATGATTTGCTAAAAGTGTAAAATTGGTATATAGAAAACATGTAAAAGAACAAAACTATGAAAATGAGAGTATGAATAAAAAGTTGTGGTTAGTGAGTATTGCTTATAAAGATCATAGATGGTTACAATTTCTATTTCTTTTATCATTATTGAATATATTGATTGGAAAGAATTCCAATGATCATGAGCTTTATGTGTGTGGTAATAATTGTATTGCATTAGTAGCCTTTAACTACTCTTCAACCAAAATGCATAACCATGACTTTGGAGAATGAATAGACAAATACAATAAATTGTGGGATAAAAACAATGAAAAATTTGAGCTTTTTTAATCAAAAATTGGAGCTCATTTAGATATGCTACATAGGCACAATGGAGACATAAGAATAACATTAAAGCTTCCTTTTATTAGTAATAGTAAAAGATCATTTTGAAAAAGTTTTGATTTGATCCACTTCCCTTTTGTATATTTTTCGGTTCTAATATATCTTGGGTTAGTAGCTTTTTGCTTAAAATAAAATTATAAATAAATGAAATTTATTAATGTGTCAAAAAAAATAAATTTAAAAACATTGTTTGTGATAAAAACGACGTCGTTGGCTCTAACATATTTTCGTTTTGTCTCTGAACTTGAAACTTGAACACCGGAAGCTTGAACCCTGATTGTGAAGCTTGCACTTTGTGGCGGCCAATCCATGAAGAAATCCCAAATGAACCCTAATTGGGTTCAACTCCAACAAGTCTCAACTCTATTCTTCTTCTTCTTCTTCCTTCTTTTCATCTATACACAAACATTCTCATTAATTTCTGTTTAACCTTTTGCAGAAGCTGAATCTTAATGGCCCCAAAGTTACAAGGAACTTCAATGATTCTGATGATGACATCCCAAATTCAATATTGGGTAAACAAAAAATTCAATTTTTCTTTCTGGGTATTGAGTTCAGAAAGTTATCCAGCTTCCAATGTTTTGTAGTTTGAATATATATATATATATATTTTTTTTCAATTTTATTGTTTTGACAGGGAAACGTAAAGTGAGACTAGATGATTCTGATGATTGTGAGATTAACCCTCTTGCTCCTGTAAATGATGATGCAAGGTGACTAATTTTGACTATAGTGATGTGTATATGTTATTGTGTAATTTGGGTGTGGTGTGATTATTTTCTATGAAACACGTACATGGATGCTAAACATGTCCCCGACATGTAGACACTGATAATAATTTGTAAAAATGGAAGTGATTGAGTGTAACCACATGTGTCATGTTGGTGCTGTCATAGGTTGTTTTGTATAGTCTGTTCTTGTTTATTTGATGTGACATTTGAGGTGTTAGCTCAACGGTAAGAGCTTGTAACTTCAACCAGTCTATGTTTACTTGATGTGATGCTTGATGTGCTAGCTCAGCGGTAAAAGTTTAACCTTGTAACCTCAACCAGTGTAAAATGGCGATTAGTGCTACTTTAATTAATAAAAAATTTCCCCCTTCTTTAACTTTCTTTTTAAATAAATTGATGTGGAAAATTGATTGCATTTTGATTTTAACATTAAATTATGGTTGCTGTTAATTCTTAGTTTTGTGAATTCATGATAATAATAGTATAGTAGTTTGTCACTATTTGCTTCTATTATTTGTTTTTAATCCCTTTGAAAGATGGCATGCGATTGTTAACTAAAATCTATGAATTTAAGGTGCATCTTTACGATGCAGAGTTGTTTCTTTATCCTTGTATTGTATTTGTTTCATTTTATCTACAACTATGTACCTGTGTTATTAGGGAAATTTCTATTCTGTTTTAGAATAAACTGTACTTTAACTTATTAACCATTTGCCAGTTTGACAGATGTTGTTGCCATGGATTGCGAAATGGTTGGAGTTGGTCAAGGTAACAAAAGTGCCCTTGCAAGAGTAACACTGGTAATAATTTGTTCCTCTTCATCTTGCTATGGTCAATATTTTGTTTGTATGCAGCGTGTCTTTTTTGTATATAATTGAGATTGACTAATTTCAACCGCTATGTGGCTTCCACTATTCCACATAGCAGATTTTTGGTGTTCTGCTATTTTGATAACACTATATGAGAACATAATATTAATAACTTGTTTCTTGTACTTTATCACCTTATATAAACAAATTGTTGAAGTGCTAGATTCAGATGAGCATTATTTGCCCCTATCAACGATTAATATTGTATTTTAAATTTATCCACATAATATAGAGCTCATTGTTGATAGCAATATAACAATCAAACGACTTTATATATTTGCTACATCAAAAATAAGTTTGAAATCCCTCAGTATTTTAAGTCAGATGATTATTGACTTGGTAAAAACTTCTTACTGAAGAAACTCACGTGTTCCTGAGTCTAAATAGTAGAGTTCTTATTTAACATTCAATTAGTAAAACAAAAATACTAAATTACTTAATGTTAATTTTCTTTAACATTAACATAAATAAGTATGGCAATAATCATCAGTATTTTCATTTGATCTCCCATTGCCTTGTTAAGTTGTTTATATTTAACATTAGTTCAGTTGATGGCAGGTTAACAAGTGGGGTAATGTTATTTATGACGAGTTTGTACGGCCAATGGAGCGGGTTGTTGACTTCCGTACTAAAATTAGTGGCATAAGACCTCGAGATCTGAGAAAAGGTTAACATAATACTCCTTTTTTCTACATTATAGTTGAAAGCATTGAACATATCATTTCATCAATATGTGGTAGTTTTGGACATCGATTGACTATTGTTCAAGTCGAGAAATATTCCAACTTTCAAACTTCTTGTAGAAACATGAAATCTTCATTATAGCTGGAAATAGTGATCTTTTCATAATTTGTATGTAGTTTTTACTACTAACAATAATAATAACTACAAAAGTGTCGCCTTGTATTCACTTTCTTTTGTTGCTTTTTCACTAATACTTTGAAAATGAACAAACTTATTATTACAATTTACAAGTTTGCTATGAACCAATTTTGATGAGCTGAAACCTAACTTTACCAAGTTGATCCAGCTGCCACTCTGTAGTAAATTTGAACCGTATTTGCTGATTTGTCTATCGATTTTGAACTTTTTATTCTCTGTTTTTTGTTTTCTTCCCTTCTTCCAGTCAGTTATGAATTGCAATGCTGTTTGTTTTTCTACTGCCCTAAGTTCTTCCAATGATGGTTTTTTACTGTCGAAACCACAATAGGGCTTTCCCCTCCATAGCCAACATCAACCTCAAAATACTTTTCCAATCAGTTTACCCGGTCGTAGCTTCCTCTACCTGTCTTCTTGTCGTCATTATTCTCAATCTATGCATAATATGATTAGCTGTTAGAAAGGAGTCTGTACTGATGTTAGCGATTAAGGTTCAGAGGTTTAGCTATTGGCATGTTTTAGTTCTTAAAAGCAGCTATAATAGCTTAATATTACTGTGACAATCAGTGTTTATCCTAATCATTTACATGATTGGCATTATTATGATTAGTACACTGATCAGCAATTTTATCTCCCATTTTGTAGCAAAGGATTTTTCTACTGCTCAGAAGAAGGTGGCAGAGTTGATCCACGGAAGGATCCTTGTAGGTCATGCCTTGTCCAATGATCTTAAGGTTCATTTTAGTGGTTATTCTTTTTTCCCTTAGATTTTTCATCTATATTTCTCTTATCAGTCTGTAATCTGTGAACCTATTACTGTACTTTTACAGGCATTATTATTAAGTCATCCGAAAAAGGATATACGAGATACCTCCGAGTACCCGCCGTTTCTAAGGTACTGTCAACTTGCCCCCTTTCTAGTGTTTTCCTTTGTACTTTTTCATGCCAAATGTTCCTGTACTGATAAACATGCTGTTGGGTTTTAACCAACCAGGTCAAGTGGTAGAGTAGCATTGCGGCATCTCGCTTCGGAACATCTTGGTGCTAAGATTCAAACAGGAGAGCACTGCCCGGTTAGTCTATCATTCTAGCCTTTTGCTACTCCCTCCTACCCTCTTTGATATCCAAAATAGACACACTAGAGATTCATATATATTGGGTTCAGTTTTGTATCAAATCAAGGTACAACTTGCATGTATCGTAAGATACCTACCGATAACCATATGCTTGCATTTTTTAATGTGCCAGTTTGTAAAACCTAGCTGAATCTGTAAATCTAACAAAACCAAGTTGTTTCAGATAGATGACGCCCGTGCTGCTATGATGCTTTACCAGAAAAATAGAAAAGAATGGGAGAAGAGCATAAAAGGTAACTTTCGATCCAAACAGAAGCAAAAGAAACGGAAGAAGATAAAAGATGCAGAATAATGAAAGATGTTTCAAATGCCAACCATGCTGGAATTGTATCATAGCATTCATTGGCTGCATTTTATTCAAAAACATTATTGTTAAGGACCCTCTCATTCAATTGTTATTGTATTGCTTAAAATTGAATTATAAGATCAGTTTTGTATCACTGTTGTTCTGTTTTCTACTTTTCTCTTAAGTATTTGGCAGGAAAAACTCCCAAGGTAGGTAATGATAGTTTCACTTATAAATAGATCAGAGAATTTTATGGTTCCATATATGCAGATATGAAAGATAGAAACCATAGGATGGATAATATGTGAATTATTCAATGAATGATCTTATTAATAGAGCCAAATTGTGTTAATTAACTTTTTTAACTTTCTAACTAATTTAATAACCTACTAACTAACACTAACAGAATGTTATATTCTGTAACGGTATCCACCAATCACATTTATCTACAATTTATTTATTTTTTTGGTTTTCACCACCAGTTTAAATTGGTTCGGGGGTCAGTTCTGGTATCAAGTGGTTCCAGCCCCCTCCCGATCGTCATTTATCTACAACTTTTCATAAGATCAATCACCACACATTGAGAAAGATCAATGTAATAACAATACGATAAGTGGTTTTTGAGTACTGTATTATATTAGATTGAGAAATGCGTAAAACTCACTGTTTAATTGGTTGAAATCAATGTCACTTCTTCGCTTTGTCACTTTGAAAATAAATCAAAGAGACTGTTGTCACTTCTTCGCTTTGCCACTTTGAAAATAAATCAAAGAGAGTGTTGAAAAAAGAATGTTGTTAGTATTTCTTCTTCAAGATGAACCTAGTCTACTATTGAAGATGAATGTGAAAGTTCACTATGGAGCAAGACTTTGGGTGGTCAAAAGGTTTAGTCTTTCTATTTGATTACACATACAACTTTGATAAAAGGTTTAAGTAGATAGTAATTAAATAATGTATATTTTAAAATAATTAAATCGTATATATTTTTCTGTGAGTGAGTCTGACTAAATTGAGTGAATAAATACCTGTGACCATTAGTATTTTTCTTCACTATGTATGTCTTCCAAGTGTCAATTTGCAAAAATTTATAGAGAAATTTTATTTTCACGCCGCCTATATGTTCTTACACTCCCTACAAATTTACCAAAATATGACACTTTACATAGTTAAGGTTCGCTAGTGGGGATGATGTGGACAAAACGATTAGATTTTTATAAGGTTTGCTAGTTAAGTGCAAACTATGCTCACGAGTTAAGTTACGAACTATATATTTTTTCTTTCTTTTTAGAATTTACGTTTTTATAAGGTTCGTAAGTTAAATCACACAAAATTAACTTAAGCTCTGTTTGGGAAGACAAATAAGCTAGCTTATAGCTTATAAGTTAAAAGCTCTGTTTGGTAACAGTCTTTTCGTTATGAGTTTATAGCTTATTTTTCAGACGTTATTTCAAGTAGCTTATAGCTTATTATTTTTTCTTCCAATTTTACCCCTAACATTTTATTTGAAAAAAAATATTAATTAAATATATCTTTTTTGTCTTTTCATATTTATAAGCAAGTTAAACCGCTAATTTTACCACACACTACAAATTCAATCAGCTAGCTTATTCGCTATAAGTTCATCCGCTATAAGCTAGTTTATCAACTATCCACTGTTTTTTTTTTACCAAACATAACCTTTTTGTAAAAAAATTTGGTTGACCACGAGAACGGTTGTCGCATAACACATATCTACTTTTGGGGACAAATACTTTTGCCACCCTACTTTTTTCCTCGTGCGCCTTATAATTTTATCCAAATACCCGTGTCTGCTATTTAAGTAGCAGATACCCAAAAACACATTACATTTCAAAATAATACTCATTTTATAACATCTACTACTTAAATAGCAGAAGACTAAAATATAAAATATATAGGACGCACGAATAATGTATAGGGCAGCAAAAATAGTTGTTAATTCTGGGGTCCTAACTCCATTTCATTTTCTTTCTTTTCTCAACAGTTTTTTGATATTTTTGTCAACAAATAGAGAGAGAGCGCCAAACGAAGCCACGGCAACAACAGATCTTTCCTTTTCTCTTTCTGCGGACTATAACACAGACACGTTCCTTCTCTCTCTCTCTCTCTCTCTCTCTCTCTCTCATTTTCTCACTCACAAAGTCACAATCACATGCACACTCCTCTTCAATTTCAACAATAACACTCAACGAACACTTCAAGATGCGAATTCCGATCAACCACCGTTTCACAAACCTAATCACACATTCTTCCACCAATTCCCGCCACATCTCCACCTGCAGAGCCATTCTCCTCCCTTCTTTCGGTGGACCCCACAATCTCCAACTCCACCACAACGTCGAAATCCCTCCTCTCAAACCCCATGAAGTTCTCGTTCATTCTCGCGCCGTTTCCATCAACCCTTTGGATACCAGAGTCTGTTTCTTTCATCAAGTTTCATTCTTGCATTATGGGCTATTCCAATTTTCAATCTTCACATTTTCTTTCTTTTTTTTGTTGTTGCAGATGCGTGTTGGTTATGGCCGTTCTATTTTTGAGAGACTTTTGCCGATTATTTTGGGTCGTGATGTGAGCGGCGAGGTGGCGGCGATTGGTTCTGAGGTGAAGTCGGTGAGTGTTGGCCAACAGGTTTTTGGGGCTTTGCATCCAACTGCTATTAGAGGAACTTATACTGATTATGCAATTCTTTCTCAAGATGAGGTTACTGCTAAACCAGATTCACTTTCTCATGTGGTATGGGTTCTTGAAATGTTCTTATTCTATGTCTATCATTTGTTATTATTATTATTATTATTATTATTATTCAGTGATTATACTAAAGAAATGTATATGTAATTATCATGCAATGAGTAATAGTGTTTTTAGCAACTATAGATTTGTAAGACTTTTTATAAGTTAAGAAAGAATCTGTTGAGAGGTTAGCTAAGGCTATGTTTGGATGAGATTTTAGTTTATACAAGTTTCTTGAGCAAGTGATTATACTAAAGAAATGTTTAAATTATCATGCAATGATGAGTGATAGTTTTTTTGTAACTATAGACTTGTAAGGCTTTTCTTGAATTACAAAAGAATCTGTTGAGAGGTTAGATAAGGCTATGTTTGGATGAGATTCTAGTTTATACAAGTTTCTTGAGTAAGTGTTTATAGTTCTTTACTTATGGAAAAGTTTGTATGAGATTGTAGTTGTTTGTGAAGTTAAATGATAGGGTTTGTGAAAAAGTGAGATGCAAAAGCTAATTTTGGCTTTTAATGGAGTTTGTTGTTTAAAAAACCTTTAATTTCCATAAGTGCTTCTTGAGAAGTTTGTCCAAACTAGGCTTGGTTCAAATTGAGTTTAGGTCTATTGAGCTGGATGTTTAGACTTTAGAATTAGAGTCCTCTCAATTATGTTTCGATGCTCTTGAACGTTTCCTAGTTTTATTTTTATCTTTTAAATTTGTTAATGTACTGCATGTTTGTTTGCTATTGAGTTCAGTTATGCACAGATCCGTTGTAACTGAATCTCTTTTAGTTAGTTTGTGTTCTGATGCTAACTGTCACAGAGCAGTTATAACAGAATCTCTTTGTGTTATTTTCTTGCCTTCGATATGGTATCTAGTACCTCAGGGAGGTTATGATTTCATGCATTGTCATTGACAAAGATTAGGTCTGTTGAATTTGATGTTTGGTGTTCTCCTAATTCTGTTTTGATCCCCAAGAGCATTTCCAAATATAACTTTTAAGTTTTAACCTTCTTATGAATTAGGTTAAGCTGAAACGAGGGGGTGCTCTTTGGAAGTTAAAGTGTTGAGCTTACTTACCGACATTTAGATGGAAAAATTATCCGTTTAGATAATGATGAAATATATGCATGTGCATAACAATAATGAATTGAATAAAATCTACTCCCTGTTCTTTTGTCATGTCACAACTCAAAAGTGAACCCCTGGTCTTAAAGGAACTAAATCTCTTTCTTTCGTACCTATTTTTCTTAGCTTCGTTCTACGGTTATCTTGTGGTCGGTTAGACTAAAGTCTGAGGGAATAAAATGCAGTGTGTATGTCAGACCAGTGGTATGTTATGAAATGCATGTTGCATAAGTGGGAATATGTTGCATACACCTAATGAAATGCATGTTGCATAAGTGGGAATATGTTGGACTGAAGAGCTCTAGTTTATATTGCTGGTTGTCATGTTTTTGATTCATGTGTTTTAGAATATTCTTCAACTGCATATATATATTGTCCAAAGTTGTCTGTATTTCTTGTTCACTCGTTTAACTCGTAAAAAGAATAATCTTTGTCTGGTTATTGTATTGACTTTGGAACATTTGAAGGCATGATTTTTCTTAATTTTTTTGATCTTGTAGGAAGCAAGTGCCATTCCTTTTGCTGCACTAACAGCATGGCGTGCTCTAAATGGTACTGCTAGAATAACTGAGGGGTATGTTTATATTGCTGAAATATGATTTCCATCTGCGAAAATATTTTTTTTTTCTTGCATATAATTTTCTATACATTTAGAGTTTTCATTTTCACTCACATATAACTTTCATCTCAAACAGGCAAAGGATATTAGTAATAGGAGGTGGAGGGGCTGTAGGGTTTTCTGCTATTCAGTTTGCAGTAGCTGCTGGTTGCCCTGTCACAACTACTTGTGGAAGTCAAAGCATTGAACGAATGTTAGCAGCCGGTGCTGAGCAAGCTGTTGATTATCTTTCCGAGGTGGTTTTGAATTTTCTTTGTAGTTTGTATCATATCTCTAAAGATTACTAGTTTCGATATTACAATAATGACAGACAATGTGATTCTATTTTATTTTTGGTTTTGAAATAAAAGGAATATTTTCTTTTTGTGACTAGTTAGGCTGCTTCCCAGCTGAATGGCTGATTTACTATTGCAAAACATCATAGTCGACTCCATTGGTTTTCAAAAGCACGAGCTGATAAAAACACTTGAACTAACTTAACTGACTCAAAAATCCAACCAACTAAAAATTGAAAGATCAGATATATGATCATGACACCAAGATAATTTGCAATAGACTTCTATAATGACTTAACTTCATTCTTTATTGGCAGGATTATGAATTGTCTATAAAGGGAAAGTTTGATGCTGTTTTGGACACAATTGGTGTAGCTGAGACAGAACGGATGGGCATTAGTTTTCTGAAAAGAGGTGGACATTATATGACACTTCAGGTAGAACATTAAAGTTTATCGCTGTTTTCATATTCATCCTATATAATATTTGTTAGGTTCTGTTGGTTCACTGCCAGAATGACCTGTTAGATAATTTTCTTAGTCTTTAATCCTTCTTTTTCTCTTATCTTGAAGGGTGAAGCAGCATCATTGTCTGATAGGTTTGGTCTGACTCTTGGGCTTCCCGCAGCTACGGCTTTTTTATTGAAAAAACAGATTCAATACCGAGTTGTTAACAGAATAGGTAGAAATACTCATGGAAGCTCAATCCTGTTGTGTTTTTCTTTTTTAAAATGTGAAGCTCAATCCTCTCTTTCCATGTGATGCAGAATACTCATGGATATTCATGAGGGCTGACATAGAAGGTTTAACTGAGATTCGAAAGCTATGTGAAGCCGGAAAGATGAAGATACCTGTGGATAAAACGTTTCCCATAACACAAGTAAGCGAAGCTCATGAGGCAAAAGACAAGAGAATCATTCAAGGTAAAGTGGTGCTGGAATTTGATTGAAAGCCTCAAGCCAATACATACCAGGGTGCTGCTTAAACTAGATTTTTTAGCCTATTTTCGGTTTCCTCTTCAATGGATTGTTCCACAATTAATTGAGAAATAGACAGTTTTTTTCTTGGTTTTTACTGTATGATAGAAAATGAAGAAACTTTTTTTGTGTATTTTGATTCATAATATCCAATCACAAAAAATCTGTAAATTTGTTGAGAATTTTGTGTGATGCTTGAGCTGTATGCTATTGTTCTTTTTAGTCATACCTCAATAAATCCAATGTGTGAATTGCTCTTAGTTAGTTACCTTCTGTAGCCTATGATTGTTCTCTATACAAGTTGTTTCCTTTCAAAAACATGGGTGACATTTGTGATGATTCATACTTACATGTTAGCAAAAAAGTGCTTAACACGGATGGTTGGACTTTCTTTTTAATCTAACTCTGACTTCGATTTGAACATGACATTCTTGCTGATATTGATGATTTTAGCCTAAAAACAAGTGGTGCGTTTTGATCAAGAAAAAAAGAGGCACTACTTTTTCTATAGCACATAAAAAAACTTGCAAGGGTGTATTTTGAAGAATAATTTAATTGTTCACCAAGGTATATGCTTATTGAATTTATTATAGACAAGCCTCAAGACTTAAAAAGTTAAAATTTTCTCCCCCCGCCCGCCGGACTCCCCCCCCAAAATATTCCGATTTTGCCCTTGAATAAAAATTTCGAAACGTATTTTTCGAATATTTTTTGCCTTGAATACGAACTTCGGAATGTGTTTCCCGAAATTTTGCCAAATTTGAACTAGGAAAACTTCGAAAAATGCATTATGAAGTTTTTGTTCAAGGGCAAAATCGGAATATTGGGGGGGGAAGAGAAAAATTCAAAAAGTTCACCGGTGCCCAGAGTGTAATTACTATTTTTTTTAAAGGCCAATTTTAGTATGTTAATTTGTTAGTTTTTGTTGGAGATATGAATCAATTCCGAAAGAATTTAAATAAAAATAAATAAATCGAAGATAATCTCAAAGTCATACCAAATTAAATTTTAACCCCTAAACAAGCTAAGATTAGACCACCATAAATTTAAATTATAATTCAATCCAAACTTGTGCTTCATCAACCACCACCAAGAAACAATTTTCACCTTCTCTACCAACACCTCAACGGATGACAGTTTTTGGGCAAACAATCCGTTATTTTTTCGTTTAATAGAAACCAACAACAAGCTAATCATACTACTTGAAGACCAATCCTCACCTTTTTAGCAAAGAGTTAAGTATTACAAAATTGTGACATGATCAACAACAACATTTGGTAAAGGGCCAAAGATACCTTGTCAATTTAAGATTTTAATCCAAATCGACAAAGACATTCACAACCCACAACCAAGTGATCAATAGTTTCATTAACTCCACACCCTCCTAGACAAAGCGCCGAGTTCTCAAGATGCATCCCACGACGGATCAAATTGTCTTTTAAAGGTAACCTGCGTTAAGCATTCTCCAGGAAAAAGTGACACCTTTAACGGAATAATTTTATTCTAAATAGCATCCATGTGTGTTGCCATAGTGACCGAAACTAGATGTGTTAATAGATGATAAGCAGCTCTGACAGAGTAACTATTGGTAGGATCAAATAGCCACATCCATTTGTCCAAAGCATCAACGTGCAAAAACAAATTTTCCAAAATAGCACAACACTCCAAAATCAGCTCCTCCTCTCACACAAAAAGTTGTTTACGTCATCTCCACCCACCACCCCCAACAGCCCAACCCATCCTACACATATCGGCCACCATAATATTTTTATCGATAGCTAACTCAAAGAGTCTATAAAAACAAATACAAAAAGCATAACCCTCCAACAACCTATCTTTCCGAAAATTGTGTCTTCCCATTTTCCACCTCTCGACTAATATTATTTTTCAACCACCACCCAACGCTCAAGCCCACCTCTTCACTAACATCACACGACCACAAAGACGTATTCCTCCACACTCTCTTAACTCTAATATGTCAACCCATACTTAGCAACCAATACCTTAAACCACAACCCCACTTGATAAACCAACAACCTCTAACTCCACTTTCTTAAAAAAGGTAATTTAAATTTTCTAACTCTACGCATTCTCGGACCACCCCCATACCTAATCCCGTTTTCCCAATTTATTTTCCTAAACTTCCTCATTTCCACCCATAAAAAAATATTACTCTCATCACTCCACACCTTAAATCTTTCAAGTTGTGTCTCATTCACCAAACCGACCTTAAAACTTTCAAGAGTGTAGTTAAATTGTTTTAATAAAGTCCTAAGTTGTTTTGATAAAAAGATAAAGTAGGGATTTGTCAATTAAAAGCAGCTATGTTAGGGAAAATATTCAATTTATGGTTAATGGTTATATCATGATATTTTTCCAAGTTCTTTAAAACACTCAATGCAAATAAGTGTTAAACAATATCTTTAAAACACAGTGTAAGCTCACCTGATGGGGATATGGTTCAATAATATTTTGGTCCGGTGGGGCAGAATCCAACATGGGCTGAAAGTGAACTAGACCTACCAGTGGTCACCAAAACCAACTGGGTGGGATGAATATACAATACAACTTGATTATTTTGTACATACTTTGTAACATCAATTTAGGGGTACCACACTTTTATTTTCCCTCTTGAATTGTATTACAATAATCAACTACATAGTTATCACCTTTTTGTTTTGAAAGTATATATAGCTACCTTAAAAAAGCATCATAAGCCACTTTTTTGGTCTTGGCTTTACCTCAAAGCCGGGTCTCATGCAGAAAAGTCCCAAAAAACAATACTACCTCTCTCCTTTTTTTTTTTTTGAGAAGTACCTCTCTCCTTATTTGTAAGCCCTTTTTTAAAAAAATATTTCCAAATATAAGTTCAAATGCAAATTATTAGATGCATTTTTACATTTATTATTATTTTTAAATGTATTTTAATTAGTTCTACTAATTTATCTTGGAAATGTATTTTAATATTTTATTTTATTTTATTTTCAAAAAAAGTAATAGTATACATAACACATTAGTTACACTACAAAATTTTCTTAACAACATTTTAATTTTCCGTCTCAAATTATAAAACTATTATAAGGTTTGTTTGTTCATAGTTATAAAATTTTCTATAAAGTTTTAGTTGTATTTATTATTCTTTGCTCAAAATTATGTTTTTTACATTAGAATATGAGAAATTAATATTGAATATATTTATGCACAAATGATAATTTAGTATATTAATAGTTGTACACAAATTATACAATTTAATTATACAAACTTTTCTTAATACGCATAAAAATGTAAAAATACTTAATTATAAATAGGAGTATATGTTAAAAGTGACAAAGAGACTTGCATGGAAAATAGTATGTTGTTTAAGATTGTGACATACTCTTTGGTGTATAATTTTATAAAGAAAAATATTGTCAAACATATAATTATACCATGTATATCTACCCTTTAAATATTTCTCTTACTGTACTTATTTTGGGCGTTAATCTTTCAATTTTTAAAAGAAGGAAATTAAGTAATACAAAATTTAATTGTGAAGTAAGTAAAATTTATCAAAAACAAAAAATATTCCACCTAAAATTCGATAAAGGCTCTGTTTAGCAAAAATAACGGATGACTGATAAGCTAGCTTATGGCTGATGGTTGATAGCTTATGGCTGATGGCTTATGACTGATGACTGATAGCTGATAAGTTAATTAAAGTGTTTGGTAAAATTAACGGTTCATTCTGAGATAAAGGTAAAATGACATAAAGGGACATTTATAATTAATAATAAAGTTTTTATTTAAGATATTTAAAATTTAGTAATTTAATTTTTTTAATTTAATATATATTTTATATATTAATATAAAATGAAATTTTATGCACTAAAATTTTACTTTAAAATTATTTTCATTTCAGTTTTTATATTTTATAAAAATTGATAATAACAAAAACATAGTAACCCAAAAAATAATTAAACAATAAAAATTAAACATAACAACACATTTTTAAAAAATCCATATAAAAGTTAAACAGTATGCAATGTGATAATAAAATATAGTGAACAATTAACCATGAAAAAATTAAACGTAAAAATATAGCACATATAAAAAATATAATAAACAATAAAAATTGAACCACTTTCATCAAAAATAAAAATTGAACCGTGAATAATAAACTAAATTGTATCAAAATGAAAAAAACAAAACAGTATCAAAAAAATGAAGTTAAACTCGCCTAATAACAAAAAACAAAAGAAATAAAATAATACATATTAACATTTGTAAAAAAACATCAAAACTAAACTCAACTACATTTTACGTACCCTTACCAAAAAAACTACATTTTATGTACAGACTGAAAAAAAAAAAAAAACTTAAACTCACATAACATCAAAAAATAAAAGAAATAAACTTATGTAGTATCTCTAAATTATAAGGGATAAAAGTGGTCTTTAATTAAACTAATAAGGGCAAAAATGGAAGAAAAAATGATAAGCTATAAGCTACTCGAAATAGCGTTTGAAAAATAAGCTATAAGTCAGTAAAATAAAGACTGTAACCAAACAGGTCTTTTAGAATATAAGCTATAAAATATCAGTTTCTAGACCTTGCTGTTAGAACACGAGGGGGCAGCTTGGGAATCATCCACACGATGACTAAGAACATTGATATAAGTGAGTTGGACTCCACACTCTTACCCAAAACCTTAAGGCATTAGGTTTATGGGTCCTCTCACTTATAAATGCTCAAAGTCTCCACATTTTAACCAATGTGGGACTTCCCCACACTACTCACACTTGTTTTTCTCAACACTCCCCTTCAAGTGTGAGTCTACCACAATGCAGAAGCTCATACCGTCGTTGACACTTTAACGGGTCCCTTCACTTGAACCAAAGGCTCATGATACCACTGTTAGAACACGAGGGGGCAGCTTGGGAATCATCCACACGATGACTAAGAACATTGATATAAGTGAGTTGGACTCCACACTCTTACCCAAAACCTTAAGGCATTAGGTTTATGAGTTATCTCACTTATAAATGTTCCAAATCTCCATATTTTAATCAATGTGCGACTTCCCCACACTACTCACACTTGTTTTTCTCAACGGTTGCCAAAAAGACCCTTTACTATACTAATAAAAAAAGATAGAGATATTACACAGTTCTTTATTGAAGGAGTATTTAACACCATCTGCTTTTCATAGATATTGTTTTGCATAATGCACTTTTAGTCATAGTAATAGCAGTTTTGTCAAGTAGTGGTGTTAATGCTAGTCAAAACCCTTCTTTTGAAGTAACCTTGACCCACTTATTATTGGTTATCATTCAACTTTGGAGTTAGGATCATAGGATTAGGATAGGATCTGTTGTGTTTATTGAGTGAGCTCTTCATTAAGCTGGACCACACCATGTCCAACCCATATTAGTATTAAATGCATTTTCTTTGTGCATGTGACTTGAAATGAGATGGTTGTATATGTGGCCACTGGCCACCATCGTTTAATTAAGGATCTTTGTTTTACAATGATTTTGTAAAAAAGACAAGTATGATGATTTTTGGACTAAAACATTTACAAATCATTAAAAATATTGAATGTATATATGTGTCCAAAATAAACTGTTGGATTTATTCTCTTATTATTTATTTATTTATTAATTTAAATAAATGGTAATTACTTACTAAGTGCACATTGTGGTAATTATCCATTAAGCCTAAGATGGTCTTTTATTCTTTCCCTCAATTTAGTAACTACCCACTAAGAGATAACGGGGTAGTTGATTTGATGTACATCCAATTACTTTTGTGATGGACAAAAGTTATATAAAGGAGTGCAGTCCATTTGTTTTGGTTCCCTAAGCCTGATATCTCTATACAGTAAACTTACGCCATCTAAGTGAGATCATAAAGGTTTAGAAGAGCTTCAACATCGTCGAACAAAAGCAAATCTCAACAAATAACAATCTTTAACCAAGAGCAATGGCGGGAGGTATTTCGACTATTTAAATTCAATTTCGTTTCTGCTGTCAAAGTAGAATTTCATAATTGAAACCATAGAAATTCTAACATTTGGTATCAGAGCTAGTTTACCTCTGCCTTGCAATTTACGTTTTCCGATTTTAGAACCCTTTTGCGTGAATTTAGAATTTTCGATTTCATATCTTAGAATTTTAGATACAGAATAATTGATGAACCATAAAGCAATAATTTTCGGTTTTTGATTCTGTGTTTAAGTTTCAATTTTAGTGTTAAAACCGTATGAAATTGGAAGTTTCAAAATCTGGGTTTTTGCTTGATTTTTAAGTTAATATCGATTTCAGATTATGGGCGTTTTAGATGCAGAATAACGTTGTATGATATGGAAATTATTTTAGATTCATAATTCTGTGTTTAAAACATGAATTTTTGGTGTTAAAGTAGCCTGAAATCGCGTTTTCCAGTTTCGGGTCGCGTGAGTTTTCAACAGGGTCATCCTGACCCGTTTGGAGGTTGAAGATGATTTTTTTTTTTTTTTTGACAGAGGTTGAAGATGATGTTATTCAATTATTTTAATTAACGCTGTTATTATAAATATTATGTAACGCATTTATTTTCAAAATTACCTGGCCGCCTAAGTGGTTTCCTATCACTGAGAAGACGCGGGTTCGGTTCCGCTCTTCTGCTTTTTGTGGAATTTCCGTTATTTTATTTTGTTATTTTACAAACAGCTTTAATTAAAATAAAATTCAGAAAAGTTAAAACTTGTCACATGGGTGACTCAAACCAAGGACCTGATACATGTAGAGTTGAGGCTCAAACCACTAGGCTGTGCCTGTATTATTTATTAATTGTGCACGCCATATAATGTAGTTTGTTTCTGTATTATTTATTAATTGTGCACGCCATATAATGTAGTTTGTTTCTGCTGTTACTGTCAGTACATGGTATTTAGGATTTTGATCATGTAATTGTGTGAATTAAAATTAATTGCCTATAGTTTATGCAATTTAATTATTCTCTGAATGAAATGTCAACATGATTTATATAATTTTATTTGATTATGGAGTAGCCGCAACATCTTTAATTAAGTAAAATTATATATTGGGAGTTTAAAATCATGTTAGTGACATTGATTGTAATTGATTATATAGAATGTAGTAAATTTTATCCCGCAGGAATTTTTATTATGTTCATGTATGATTAATTAGGATAAAATTTTAAATTATATTTTCTAATTTACCCGCAGGGATTAGAAAAAGGAACATAATTTGATAGTTTTATCGTTAAGTTATATGAATCTAATTGAACAAAACTTTGGCCCGCAGGTAAGTTTTGTGTCACTAGGTTCATAGTTGGAAACATGATTTACATTGGTAAAACATGATATTTGTTTAGTAGTCTCAAATCTTTATTATTATAAGCATGTATGTTTAATAATTTTGTAGCAATGCAGATTATAAAAGTTTATAATTTTAAGTGTGAAATTCCCGAACTAAGGATTGAAAACTATAAGGTGTGGAAGGAGAAATTTCTTCTTCATTTAGAATGGATGAACATTGATTATGCTATTCGGAAAGACGAACCGCCTCCTGTTACATAAGCTAGCCTTAAGGACGATGTTGATCTTTATGAAATGTGGGAGCAATTTAATTGTCTCAGTGTGATGTTCATAAAGACCGACATCTCTGCTAGCATTCATGGTTCTGTTGATCATCATGATAATGTTCAAGCATTGCTTAAGGCCGCTGATGAACAATTTAAAATATCAGATAAAGCACAACACCTTAATTATGAAGTTTTCATCCATGAAGCTCATCCATATGAAAGATAAACTAATCTCATTTGTCTGTTATGAGTCTAATATGGTTGATAACATTTATAACACATGGTGGATTGACTTTGGTTTTACAATCCATGTTTTGAATACATTACAAGGTATAATCAACTTAAGGAAACCGCTTCCAAGTGAGCAAAACATCTATTCAGTAAGTAAGATGTGTTCACATGTGGAGGCTGTTGGAACATGCAAATTTTTTTATTTTGTGGTGGCCTTGTTTTTAAATCTGGAAAAGACTTTTTATGTTCTAAATTCTTTCCAGAAAATTAATTTCTATTTAACGCTTGAATCATTGGGATAATCCTTTATTTTTATGAAATGTCTTTCAATTTGTTTTATAAATCTAAATCTGTCGGAAAATGATGTATTATCCAATGGTCTCCTTTCGCAATTAATTTTTCAAATTGATGCCACTAATAATGTTATGCATGTCAAGCTGAAACTAAATGATGTGTTATAAATAAGGAATCCTCTATTCCGTGGCACCGGAGATTAAGACATATCTCCATTTAGAGAATTGAAAAACTAGTGAATGATGGAGTACTTAGTACTTTAAATTTCACTAATTTTGAGACTTGTGTAAATTGCAATTAGGGAAAGCAAACTAACACACATAAGAAAGGTGCTAAAAGAAAAACTGAAATATTAGAAATCATACATTCAGATATTTGTTGTCCAGACATGGACATACAAGGTCCGAAATACTTCATCTCCTTCATTGATGATTACTCATGATATATGCATGTCTACTTGCTTCATAATAATTACGAAGCGTTGGAAGCCTATAAAGTTTTAAGGCTGAAGTAGAAAATAATGCGAAAAACAAATTAAGATCGTGAGAAATTATAGAGGTGAAGAATATTATTATAGATATATTGAGAATGGACATAGTGAGGAGTATGTGTAGCTACTACGGATTTTCTATGTCATTGTGGCGTGAAACTCTTGAAACGACAGCGTATATATTGAACCGTGTTCGAACCAAGGTTGTCCCAAAGACACATTTTTAGTTATTTAAAGGTTGGAAACCGAGTTTGTGTCATATACGCATTTGTGGATGTCTGTCTAAAGTAAGAGTTTACAATCCACAATAAATTAGACCCTATGATTATAAGTAGGTATCTCATTGGATATGCCGAAAAACCAAAAGGGTATAAGTTATATTGTCCATCTCATAGCACTAGAATTGCGGAATCAAGAAATGCAAAGTTTCTTGAAAATGTCTTGATTAGTGGGAGGAGTCAATTCCAGGACATTAGTTCTGATAAAGGTAATATTGATAACCTTCTACTTCAAGTGATCAATTGATTGTCATTCATAGTACCCCTCAAGTTCAAACGGGTATTAGACAACCAATTAATGAAGTTCCACGAGCGGCTGATAATAATCTAGTAAATGAAGATGTTCAAAGTTTTCTGAAATTATTGAGCATATATAAAGAAAGTCTACTAGAGAAAGTAAGCCGTGTGTATATAGCTAGTGATTATATGATATATTTACTACAGTCGGACTATAATATTAGTGCTGAAAGTGATCCTAAAACATTTTCACTTATACGTGAAAACTGAATTTCTAAAAAGAAATCTAGAAGAAAAGGTTTACACGAAACAACCATAAGAATTCTCTTCTAGAGGTGATGAGCATTTGGTATGCAAGCTTAAGAAATCCATATATGGACTCAAACAATCTTCCCGTAAATGGTATTTAAAATTTCATGATGTCGTCTCTTCCTTTGGATTTGTAGAGAACATTATGGATCATTGTATATACCAGAAGGTCAGTGGGAGAAAACTTTGTTTCATTATTTTGTGTATGGATGACATTTTACTTGCTACCAATGATAAAGATTTTTTATATGAGGTGAAACAATCTATTCTCTATAAGAGTTTTGATATGAAGGATATGGGTGACGTATGTCATTGACATTGAAATTCAGAGATAGAATTCATAGAATTCTAGATTTGTCACAATAGGCTTATATCAATAAGGTCTTAGAGAGAATTCGGATAAAAGATTGTTCACCAATTTCACATTTTAAGTTATATGACATTAAAATTTACGTTACATAATATTTATTCGATATGCTTCCTCTGTTGGAAGCCTAATGTATGTTAAGGTTCGCACACGGCCTGGCATTGCATTTGCAATTGGGATGTTGGATATATATTAGAGTAATCCAGATATGGAACACTGGAAAGCCGCAAATAAAGTAATAAGGTACCTTCAAGGAACCGAATACCACATGCTTATGTATTGCGAACTGAAATTTAGAGATCAAAGGTTATTCCGATTCAGACATTACGGATTGCGTTGACTTAAGAAAATCAACATCCGGTTACATTTTGATGTTAGCCGGTGGAGTTGTTTCTTGAAAAAGCATAAATCAAACCTTGATCGTCAGTTCCACAATGGAAGCTAAGTTCGTATTTTGTTTGAGACTACATCACATGGTGTATAAAGGAAGAGTTTCATTTTGGGTTGAAAATTGTAGATTCAATTTTGACCACTAAAGATGTATTGTGACAATTCAGTTGCGGTTTTATGGCTAAGAATGACATAAGTAGAAGTCGAATTAAGTATATCGACATTAATTACTTAGCCATAGGAAAGCGCATTAAGGATCAAATAATTGTTATTGATCATAATAGTACTGAATTGATGATTGTCGATCCTTTGACTAAAGGCATGCCACTATAGAAATTTAAGGATCATGTAGAAAAATTGGGACTTGGTTCCTATATTTGATTTTCGTTGTAAGAACGACTTTTGGTTTTATGAAACTCTATATATGATATTTTCTCATGTTTTAAGTTCTAAAGTGTACGTACAAATTTGATTTTGAGAAATATCGTTTAAGTTTGGAACCTGAATAAACATAAATGTTATGAGTTTATTCATTAGGTCATATTCGGTTAGAGGCACATTACATTGTGATACATGGAAGATAATACTCGATATTATAGAGGACCTATCGCTATGATCCATGTACTTTGTTTCTTATTATTGTGAGTGAAAGAATATGTCGACCAAGTGGGAGAATGTTGGATTTATTCTCTTATTATTTATTTATTTATTTATTAATTTAAATAAATGGTAATTACTTACTAAGTGCACATTGTGGTAATTATCCATTAAGCCTAAGATGGTCTTTTATTCTTTCCCTCAATTTAGTAACTACCCACTAAGAGATAACGGGGTAGTTGATTTGATGCACATCCAATTACTTTTGTGATGGACAAAAGTTATATAAAGGAGTGCAGTCCATTTGTTTTGGTTCCCTAAGCCTGATATCTCTATACAGTAAACTTACGCCATCTAAGTGAGATCATAAAGGTTTAGAAGAGCTTTAACATCGTCGAGCAAAAGCAAATCTCAACAAATAACAATCTTTAACCAAGAGCAATGGCGGGAGGTATTTCGGCTATTTAAATTCAATTTCGTTTCCGCTGTCAAAGTAGAATTTCATAATTGAAACCGTAGAAATTCTAACATAAACTACTTAGTTGACTGTTATATATATGTTATTGTATATTTTTTACTATTAATATTTTTGATTATTTTTATCTATTAGTAAAATTATAAAAGATTAATATTTTAAAAATATTTATCGAAATAAATCCAACAACATCTTACTTATTAATATTTGATTCATTTATTAGTAAAAAAGTTAATACAATCAAAATAATATGTAAATAATATATCTAGTCAAATTGGATCGTTTGAGTTCTTTTTCTTTTACATTTTACCATATAGTTTTGACTTCTTAAATGGTAAATCAAACTTTATTAAAATAAGTTTAATAATTTATGTAACAAAAAAAAGTAATAGAGTAAATTACAATTTCTTTCAAAGATGTTTAAATTATATTATTCTCTTATCTAAAACAAAATATATTAGAGAAAATTATATTTCTCTCCCTTGAAAGAAACTTGAATTTCATTCATCTCCCCTCTTATACTAAAACCTACATTTCTCTCCTTTAATAAAACTTCATTTTGATATAATCAAACTTCTAAGAGCATCTTCAATGGATGATACCACTTTGAGTATCATATATTACTAACAAGTGGTCCCTACAATGTCATGTAATACTTATGTAACTCTTATATATTTTGCTCCAGTGGTAATATCACTTTGAGTATCATACATTATAATTAACAAGTGGTCTCTTCTATATTTTTTTTTTACTTTTTGTCTAAATAAAAAAAATATTTAATTTAATAAATTCGTAGATAAATAAAATAATAATTAAATATAATGATAAATACAAGACATTTTCATGATCATTTTTTCAAATTCGTACATAAATATAATTGGAGATGCTCTAATGCATATATTTTCATGATCATTTTTTTATTCACATAATGTTAAATGTTATATCTTAGAAAACTATATAAAATAAAATACAAATCTCTATAAGTTACTAAAGGCAATTAGAAAAATCTATTTATATTAAATTTTATATTCTAAAATAATAAAATTAATACTAAAATTTTCAAAGAAAGCCAATTAATTTCTTTAATGATGATTTAAATTTTTTTAAATATAACATAGTGACTTAAAGTTAATTGTTAAGAAAAGAGAGTGTAATTTACTCAATTTAATACCCACTCTATCACAGATCACTTTGTTCAGTTCACTTACTTAGCTGGAGGTCTCCGTGCTCGTCGGTCGTTTTTGCAGATTATTTGGCTAGCTTGCGTTTGGGTTGTATGGACTGAAAGAAATCATCGCGTATTCAGGAACATGGCAAGCACCGTCACTCAAATGTTGGACAAGGTCAAAATGTTCTCTTTTAGGTGGTTAAAGGCTACAAATGTGACTCTTGCGTCCAATTATCATACCTGGTGGTCGAACTCATTGCTTTGTTTGGGCATCAGCTAATTTTTATTTCGCTTTCTTTTGTTTTGACACTTTTGTAACTTTGGTGTAGTTCTTCTTGGCACACCTTGTGCTGAGGAGACTACTGTGACTCTTTCGGTTATTTATTTATATATATTCTATTTTGGCTTGTTCAAAAAAAAATTTACTCAATTTAATAATTTAGACTAAAAAATGTAATAATATACTCAATTTTAATCTCATAATACGAAACCCATGTTTAAATTAATTTGTGTTATTTTTATTCATGAATAAATTAAATCTTTAATTAGTTAAAACATGTAATTTAGCTATAAGAAAATTGTGAGAGGTTTAAACTGAATAATTTTTTTGGTAATCTGAATAATTAATCTAATTAAAATTAATAAAATATTTGGAAGATATTATTTCATTTTCCTGTCAAAAAAAATTATTTTATTTTTTATTTTTGCAGGGGCAACTTTTTTTCTTTGCCACGCGCCACGTGTGCGCATTTCTATGATATATGTGGGGAGCATAGTGAACTGCATAGTTCTAATTAAAAAGGGAAAAATTATAATATAGGCACAAATACAAAAATAAATGATATGATGCTAGACACAATTACACAAATAAAAAAAAGTGAAAGAGAAAAAAAAAATAATGCTAATTGATATGACTATATTGTAATCTCTGTTCTTATTTAGATATTTATAAGAGTTAGTTTGACAAAACACGGGTTTTAAGATAATTGATTTTAGTATTAAATTGGTTGATAAATTATACTCCCTCCGTTTTTTTTATTTGTCTTTTTAAAATAGTAACATAAAATTAAGGAAGTGTATTTTTGCACTTTATCTTCCTATTATACCCTCGTTTTAATCCACCAATAAATTCCTTTTTTTTTACACACACTTTCTCTTTCCAATAAATTTAATATATTATGTACAAAAAAAATATTTAATATGTTATGTACCAAAAAAAAAATTTCAAAAAAGATTTAGTTTTCCAAACATATAGTATTAATTGGTTTTATTGAAAAAGATCAAAGCAATTGACAAAGGGTATAATTGACAAATCATACTCGTAAAATACAAAAAGGACAATTAAATAGAAACGCTAAATCTAACAATAAAAGACAAATAAAAAGAAATGGATGGAGTATTGGTTTTTTATGTTTACCCTTAGTAATTACTTTCCTATAATTAATAGAGTACCTATTTATAAAAAAATAAAATAAAATTCTATTAAAAAAACTATGTAAAGTAAATAAGGGTATTTCTAGAAAAAAATAATCAATGACATTGATAATTGCAAATGAGTCTTATAAAAAAAGAAATTTTTTTATCAAACTAAAATCTTATAAAAAGAGACTAAGGGAGCATTTTTATTTTAGATTTTTGAATTTGTGAATGCCTAAATATATTTTATTTGAGCTTGTACTTATGCAAGTTTGTCTTGCTCTTAAAAAGGAATGTTATGCTCTATGAAACCCCGATACTCTAACCACGATACGCACCCGATATCGATACTCTTCCGATACGTCCCGATACTCGTATCGGAAAAGTATCGGTTAAATCTTTATTTTTAAATAAAAATATAATATCCGATACTCATCTGATACGTCCTGATACTCGTATCGGAAAAGTATCAGTTAAATCTTTATTTTTAAATAAAAAAATTAATACCAGCTGGTTTAAGAATGGATAAGAATGGTGTCCTACTATATAACAGGTTGTTAAGCATTCGAGTTTGTCCCAAAATTCTTGTATAAGAATGGATGATTTATGCTTTTAATTAGTCAGCTGCAGGAGATATATAGTTGTCCGCCATTGCTACAGGATTGGCTTGTTGAAGAGGTTTGATGTCATAACTAGTATTATGTGTCTTTTGAGCTATTATGTGTCTTTAGTTAGGACCGAGGAGCCCTTGTATATTGAGTCTCAAACTGTTTTGCTCTTGTGCAAGCTTATTGGCTTGTTTGTACTCCTTGTACAATGAAGTATTGGCGTTTATAATAATAATAATAATTTTTTGTCTTTAAAAAAATAATCATTATTAATATTATTGATTTTAGTCATGTTTATTTATATTATAAATTTTAAAAAAAATTCCTGTATCGGTATCGTATCATAGAGAGTTTCATAGACTTATGATCTGTATCTAACTTTTTTTTAATTATTGGAGTTTCATGACGTGACACAAAGGGTATCAAAATTGATGATACGGTACCTTATTTAAGGTACTGTATCATCAATTTAATGTTATCTTTTTTTTGTATATAAAATTAAATAGAATGGATCACTTGCTAATAATGTATGATACCAACATGGTATCACTATTGAAACAAATTATGTATGAGTTGCATAATTATTATATGGCATTGTAGGGACTACTTTTTAGTGATGTATGATACCCAAAGTGGTATCACCATCGGAGATGCTCTAAGTAGTAAATAAGTATAGATATTGGCCAAAAAATAAGCATAGACATTAATTACAGCCAAATAAATCTAATTGACCCGGCCAAATCCATCCAATTCAACTTAAAAAGTTGGGTTTAGTCGGATAATTGAGTGAATATGAATTTCAAAAATGAAAAACTCATAAAAATATTGGGTTTCATTTTTCGGGTAAAATAGGACCAACCCAAAAAATTCACTGACCCAGTAATATTATAGTTTTTTAAAGGCTAAACTGTACTTTTGGTCCCTTACGTTTATTTTAGGTTTGAATCAGGTCCCACTACAAGAAAAAAGATGTTTAGTAACGGTTATGGGATGGTTTAGCAACGGTTTTTAACTGTTGCAGCAGTTTTACCGGCGGTTGCCAAACCGTTGCAGATTTGAGCGTTGGTAGCTCAAATAGCGGCGGTTTGGAAAACCGTTACACAAACGGCCACAATATGTGTTGCAGCGGTTTGAAACCGTTGCAATATATGAAACGAAAAAACAAAATTTTCAGCCAGTTTAGCAGCGGTTTGAAACCGCCGCTATATGTTTTTTAAATTTTTTTGGTTTTTTAGTTTTAGCAACGGTTGGAAACCGCCGCTATATGTTTTTTAAATTTTTTTGGTTTTTAGTTTTAGCAACGGTTGGAAACCGCCGCTATATGTTTTTTAAATTTTTTGGTTTTTTAGTTTTAGCAACGGTTGGAAACCGCCGCTATATAATTTACTTTTTTTTAAATTTATTTTCTGGTTTCTTTGAGGTCCATTTTTGTAGGACAATTTTTGACCCTGTTTTTTTATTCATCGACTAATATTCAAACGTAGTATTTTTAAATATTGAACTACTATAATAATTCATGCAATATAGACAAATTCATAAACAAAATATCATCCATTTGATTCAAAAATAAGGTGTTAGCAACGACACATGGAACTAAAGGTCACAATACATGCGCAATACATCCAAAGTTTGCATTGACACATGCAACCTAAATAGTACATAACAAAAAATAAAAACGAAGGTCACAACACATGCGCCAAGTACATCAAAATTAAAACAAATAGAAAAGCGTGACATCTAAAGTTCAACACGCCTAAACAAAAATTATATATCTAAGTTTAATCGTCTGGAGTTGCTTGATCACCCTCAACATTATGACTAGACTCAGAAGAGCGTCGTACTTCAAACGGTGATCATATGTTAGACCCCTGAAAACAAAATTTAAAGTATAGTTAAAAACAAAAGTATTGTAGTAGCAACATATTTATATATATCATTCATAAAAAACACACTTCAAGTTAATATCATGTGACTTTGAACATAAAATAAATTTAAAAAAAAACTTATTAAAAAAACTATAATATAACAATAACAACAAGTCAATGTCATTATCTTCACATTATATATATATATATATATGTAAGGCACACAAATATTGTCTTACATGGTTTTGCATATTAGCCATAATAACAGCAAATTGTTCCTTCATTGCATCAAATTCAGCAACTTTAGCTTTAAGCTCATTAACTTCAGCAACTTCTTTAGTTAGCACATCAATTTCGCTTTGCATCTTAGCTATTTTGGCATCAGCAGTCGATGAAGAAGTTGCTACTGAAGGACGAGAACTAGAACCATTAATTTGAGATGGTGTTGGACCAAGTCCCATTCCTCGAACATAACCATGATGATCTTTCCCAAACACGGTCACAAAAGCCTCATTATCAGATGATGTCTGCCTTTCTTTTTGTAACTCTTCCTAAAAATACAGTGTTATTTATCAAAATTGAAGTCCAACCACAAGGATATGGATAGAATACAAAATACATAGAATCTAACTTTTCATAACTTAATTGCAAATAACTATACATGTTTGAAGAGACCAACAAGCACACACAGCAGAACCAATTCATGACAAACTTTCGGCTAGTATATTATAAATCTTCTAACCTATGGTTGAGCACTTATATAGAGCAAAAATCAGTAAACATATATAATACAATTTCTTACATTTTTTTGTCGAGCCTCATCATTAGCATATGATCCGTTCCTCCTCTTGTGAGAGATTTCATACATGTCTCCTCTACTGTAAGACCGTCCATCTCTTTGTTCCTAAAATGAAGTAAAATAGTTATATAATTATACATTGTAATAATTATGTAATAATTCTTATATGAAATAATTTAATTGTACCATAATATCTTTTGTTCTTGCTAGTGACCTTGTGCCTAACGTATGGGGAATACGTTGCTTTTGGCGATTTAGAACATTTTTGTCTGCTTTCGCCTATATTAGAAAACAATTTTAACAATCAATATACAATATATTAGGAACAAGTGTAAAATAATTCAAATTATTGTTATTACCATAGTATCCGGAGACAATCTATAATTTTTTATTTTTTTTGATATATGGAGACAATCTATAATTCAAATACATTGTCATATGATCTTTTGTAACTTCAGGTGGAAATTGCTCTATGTTTTGTTCAACAGTAAGAGCCCAATCATAATACTTATTGAATAGAAAGCACTGACGTTCCCTCCACCTCTTTCCCAAGCTTGTATAAATCCACTTCTTATGAAACTTGTTTGTATCACTTACAACAAATTATACAGATAGTATAATTATGCATCTCCCTAAGCATTATTTCCATATTTCATAAACCCAAACTGTTGTAACCGAAGTTAAAAAAAAACCTTTAAAATAATTTAAGCCGCCGAAGAGATTACTGGGTTGAGTCGCGGGTCGATACGCTTTCTTTAAGATGTTTCGCGGCACTGCCCAAAATTGTGCAAGGCAGACGATCAACCACGAAGTCCCCAGGATAAAACAGCCCAGTTTCACTGATACCGATAACTATTGCACTGTAGATATCGGACAAGAATTACACCCTCAAATATGACACAAAAAAACCAGTGCGCTATGATTTTGAGTTTATTCTAATATGGAGCTATGACCATTCTAATATGGCATTTTGACCAATCAAATATGGTACTAAGACCACTCTTAAAACAAATGGATTATGGTACTACGACCATTCTTTATTTGAAGGAACTAGTGATACTTTAATCAGTCATATAACCAATTAATACTAATACTAAAATTAGTATCACACATAACATAACATGAAATAAACATAACTATTCTCTAAACAATTAGAAACAAAAATAAATGCAAATCTTTTTACTTTGCATAAAATAAAGCAATCAATCATGTTCCTAACTTATTTATTCTAGTCTTTAATATGAAACAGTTCTAACAGGTCTGATTAATGGTGAAATATTTTCACTCCAATATATGTTTCGTGTTAATTAAAACAAACTCATTGCATCTGTTTCTACTAACAGAACAATGACACCAATAACAACAAGTGTGTATGAAGGTGGAAAAACACAAGAAGGGGGGGGTTGAATTGTGTTTTAAAAAATAAAACTTTTTACCTAATAGAACCTAAGTTTGCAGCGGATATAAACACAAAACTAAAAGAGATGCTGAGAGAAAGAGAGAAAGACACGAAATTTATCCTGGTTCCTCTCACAAATCGAGAGTACTCCAGTCCCCTTGTTACTAACAAGAGATTTTCACTATAATCTACTTAAAATTACAACCTGCTCAAGCACACTTGCAAGAGACTTCTCAGATGCTCAAGTTTCACTAAACAAGAGACTTCTCAAATGCTCAAGTTAATACCTAACAAGAGACTTCTCAAACAAACTTAATAATAAGAATGAATGTTAAGGAACACTTGATATACTATCAGAGGTGTTTACAAAATACAACTCAATTTGTTTAAAGACTTTGAATGACAGATAAAACGATAGTGTCAGAATGCTTCAGAGTCTTAAACGTGGTAATAGAACAGTAGTCATTTCTTCCATTTGAGTCTTCTATTTATACTTGGAAGAAGATGATGACCGTTGCAGAGAGCTTTGTGCCAGCTGGAATTTACTCGTACAATTGATAGCTGTATATTGCCTTCTTTGGTAAGGAATTCCAATTCCACTACCTAGCTATTCAATTTATCACTCATCCATTTTGAGTAATAATAGTACAATTGTACAATCCTCAAATACGCTCCACTTATGGATAAGGTTAACGTTGTACCAACGAATATTCCTTCCTGTGGATGTGACAGAGCCTTGAAATAGGTGGTTCTTCAATCATTGAATCTGATTCTGTCAGTTCTTGAGTGATGTAAATTCTTTTTGCTTCTGATGCTGTTGCCATAGCTTCTTGAGGTCTTTTAGCTTCTGAGTCCTTCAGAGCCTTGTTTTATCCTCAGAGTCACTTTCTTCAGCATTCAAAATTCAAGCTTCTGACGAACCGTGTCGTGCTTTCAGAGCTTGTTTTGACTGGCTTCTCTGCTACTATTCATAGTGCTTCTGAATGAATTTTAACTTGTAATTCTGCACACTAGAATAATCATTAGTAATACCAATTGTAATTTTAATACATTGTTATCATCAAAACCACTTAAAACATTAGAGGTTCATGTCAGACCCACTTTGTTCCAACAATCTCCCCCTTTTTGATGATGACAAACCAAAGCATTAAAATTCAATTGTTGTTGATTTAATTTAATTATGATGACTTCAGGTTTCAAAGGTTTGCAATCTCCCCCTGAGTCTGATAATCCATAAGGGTAGGTTTGTAAGCTCCCCCTAAGTTTTATCCATAATTAATTAAAACAGTTTAAGAGTCGATTTATTAACTTAAAATAAATTTTCATATTTAACTCTCAGAAGCATAGTTTTGCAAGCTTTGCTTCTTAGAGTTTGATAATGCCTAGAAGCGGTTTGCAAGCTCTTCTGACATTGTCTATGAATTTTATTTTAGGTTCTTAAATTTTCTCCCCTTTCAATAATCGTTCAGAATGAGAAAGAATCATAAGAGATAAATATTGATTCATAATGCTTTTAACATTACAGTTTCAGATTGAGCAGTATATGAATGAATCAACATTAATTTTAACGCTACTCTTACTCCCCCTTTTGGCATCAGTCAAAAAGACACAGAAAACCAAGCAGTCAAACTCGTCATAACAAGGCAGTCAAGTCAAAAAGGTGGTTACAACTAATTCATTTAATGAATTGTGTTGAATAACGACCTGACAGGAGAGCTTGATGACACTATAAAAAGGGATGATTCCTCTCATTTTACTCATCCAGAGTAATCAAGTAACATCAAAAGAAAAACAAACAATGGAAAGGCAGGTTACCAAGGATGCTTCAGGCTCAAAAGGAGAGAGCAAGAAGGGAGCAGAGCCCTGGCGCTGCGAAGAAAACAAGCTTCGCTACGAAAGGAACAAGCAAGAACTGATTTTGACAGAGTCAGAGGAGGAGGAAATGGGCTCTGATCTGGAAGAATTTTTTATGGACATACAATGATGATACTCCATACGAAGAGTACGAAGCTGCTGTTCAGAAGAACACTGAAGAACTAGTGCAAAAAGCCACTGCCAACTTGCTTGCTTACATTAAGGAGAAACATAAGAAGCTAGATGCAGAGTCTTCTGAAGTTAAGCCTAGCTCTAAGTAGAGTCTTATCAGTCTATGTAATAGAAATTCTTCAATAATATTAATAAAGGAGTTTATGCTATTAATTCCCTTTGTTTTGAGCAAGTTTCTTATATATATATACCTCATTCCTATTGTCAGAAAACCAGTTACCAGACACGCCTCATTCGATATTGGTGCCCCGTTGTTAAACAGGCTTTAATACTAAGAAGCTATTTCATGAGTAAACAGGAGTACTGATGAGAGGGACTCTTAGGTTTTGAAAATCCTAGGCTTATTAGTTTAAAAACTAAGATGCTCTCCAGCATCTTTCACTAGAGTCAGAATTCTCAAGAGTACCAGACAATATCATGGTATATAGAAAAGTTAAATTTTGAAAAACAAATATAAAACAAACATATAAGCAAATAACAAACACACAAATATGGATAATATAGATATGAATTAAAAAAAAAAAAATTATCCAAAAATTACACAAGAACTAATAACAAATAAGTGCTTAGACATAAGGGTTAAGGTTTGGGTTTCTGTTGAGTAAGCTTTAGAAGAAGTTCCATCATTGCATCTATCTTCTTGTTAGTAGCTTCACCAGATCTGTTCATGTCTTCTCTTATATCGACCCTGAACTCATCCATTTCATTTCTTAGTTCATCTCTTAAGTCATTCTTGATTACATCCAGAGCTTCTTGCATAACAGAAGGTATAGCAGATGAAGAAGAGCCTTGGACAAGTACAGGTGGAGATCTAGGAGGAGATGAAGCAACAATGGGAGCTTTACCTTTATCAGAATCTGGTTCACTAAGATTCTGATCATTCATAACAAAATCTTCTGCAGCTCCTTGATTCTCAATAATCTTATTAGTCTCAATGACAGCAATGTGAACAGCTCTATCAACCAATAACTTGAAGGCTTCTTGTTCAGCAAGCCTCTGACGTTCCATTTCAGCAGCTATCTTAGCCTGCTCTTCATCCAGAGATCTTTTCATACTTTCATTTACAGCAGCTAAAAATGCTAACCTCTGACATTCTTCTTCATGGTTGAAAAAAGTAAGTCTCAGAGCATGAGAGCGTTCAGCAGCATTCATAATCTGAGACAGAGCTTCCATTCCTCTTCCCTCAATCCTTCTTTTTACATAGCCTCCCAACAACCTCAGAGACTGACTGAACTTCTCCTCTAATTCCCTGATCTTAGCATCAATATCTGAGGGAAATATCAGTACTTCTTCTTCCATGCTTTTAAAATTCCTTAGACTAATATTAATAGCACTTTCTAGAAGCTCAAGGTTTGGTTCAGAGTTGTAGTTGAAGAAGGGTTGGTTTCTATTGAAAGGAATGGTGGGTTCAGGCCTTTTTCTTTTGAGGGGAATTATTTTGATTCTTTTGATTTTGTCAAAGGGATCAATGGTTATGATATCATCATCAACATTAATTTCTGCTTTTAGCAGATCCTCCAGAATTGGTAGGGCAAAGTCAATGGGTAGACAGAGTTCTTCTATGGTTAAGGGTTTGTAAACTGGGTCATAGATGGGTTCTGATGAAGTTGTTTGTGGTTCTGGAAGAGGTGAATCACTAGGTAAATTAGAAGTAGTATTTACAAAGTGAAAATGGTCAGGTGATGCTGTGTTGGAGTGAGTGAAGGCATCACCAGATAGGTGAGTGGACAGATGATCAAGAATGGTTGGTGATTTTATTGTTGTTGTGTTGGTAGGTTGGTCAAGGATGGAAGTATCAATGATAGTGGGGGATTCTTCATCAGAAACGATGAGGATGGGTTTTTTTGTGATTCTTTTGGTAGGTTTATGTACAGGTTTCTCTTTCTCTAATTTGTCAAGTGCAGCAATTAACTCAGTAGAGTCAATGCTGGAGTCAGAAAGAGTTTCTTCAGATGATGATGATTTAGGGGAAGGTTGGATCATTCGAATAGGCTGTGTATAGTCTATGGGAGGTGATTGGGTAGAGGGATGAGCACTAGCAGTACTATCAATATTAGGCATAGAATGTTTACCTGAATCAGCAGCCTTTTGTTTGGATACAACTGACTTCTTTCTTTTTGTGGCTCTGACAGGTTGTTCCTCCTCAGCATCTGCAGGCCTATCCTGCCTTTTCTTTGTTCTTCTTTCTTTCTGAGCAGCCTTTCTCTGAGCAATCTTAGCTACTTGCTCCTTACTGACTTCTTCTGTTTCTTCAGTGGTTATCCTTTCAGCACCATCAACCCTTTCTTCAGATTGTTCTTCCTCAACAATATCTTGTTCAATTGGTTGAGGTTTTCTTTTAGACCTTGTGATTTGCTTGGGTCCTTTGAAGATGTCCCAGTTTGGTACACCAACCACCATACTCCTGGGCACACTTACACCAGAGTCCAATCTAACCAACTCCAAGAAGTTCTTGATAACCTCATCATTATCAAATTCTGATATGGTTGGGAAACCGTCACACCAGAAGTACTTCTCATAAACTTGCTCCAGAGGGCTCTTGGCTGACTTCAGCTCCTCTTTTGTCTTCAGATGCATGTTTACCAAAACACTTGCATCATACTTAGCCGTGTTGAAAACCCTTAGTTTTTCTTTGGTACTGATAATTTGAGTAAGCTTCGTCTGTCGAATGATTTCAGAAATCAACCTTGGATGATGAATCATTGAAGGTGATTTGGATCTGCTTTTGGATATAGTAAAGCATAGGTGATCAAACAGAAGCTTTGCCAAATTTATCTTCACCTTCTTGTACAGAAACCAGATGAAGTGACGATGTGGTAGAGAAATAGTATCATATCCTCCTTCTCTAGTGATGATGGAGGCCAGAAACACTTTGAAGGCAAAAATGAAGTTTTGCTTCATGAATTTAGCTTTTCCAAAGTCATTGTTGGCACAGCCAGGCAGGAATAAATCCTTCTTAATGGATTCAATGTGTTTGCTCTTCTCACCATATTCATCCACATTCTCACCTTCATTGTCCAGACCCAGAATTTTGGCAATATGTTCTTGAGTGATAAGAACATTGATACCCATGATATTTGATCTTATCTCCTTTCCTCTAAAGGGTCTTAAGCCAAGTTGAGTTCTAGATTTACCTTTAAGAGAACCATCCTTCTCTACCATCTTTTTAACCTCTTCATCAGCATTGAACTTGTCAAAGATGGTAGCTTTCTGCCAGAAGTATTTCACAATGTCATAATAGACAAATCCATTCAGCATCTCGAAATAATTCTTCCATTGTTGATCGTAGAATAAACTCTGAATGTCGATTCCATTCACCTTCAAACTCTCAAAATCAACAAACTTTTCCGTTATAAACTCAAAGGATTCTGGACCAGCGACGGTTTCGTTATCTTTGAATACAAGTTTTTCTTGAGACTTGAGATCAATAACGGGTGGTAAGACCGGGTTGAACGGACGTTGAACGATTTCGTTTGACGATCTAGCAGCCATGATTTCAACGCAAAGCAATTTGGGAAATTCTGAGTTTTAGGTTTGTGTGGGAAGTGATTATGTGTAAAAGTTGTGCAAAATGAGTGAAGTGACTTATAAATAGTAACTAGCACACATACACAGAGAAAGCAAACATTGGGAGGGAGCGTGAGTAGTTTTAAAATTAATTTTAAATTGCATAACTGCATTTTCATCATTAACTGTTCTCTACCCATCAGGATCTAGACACGTGCAGGAGAGGCTTAATCAAGCTGACACGTGTACAAACAACTGTTGTACACTAACTAGTACTAAACGTTTCATTTCCGTTTAGTTCAGAGCCAAACTCATTTGTATCTTTCACCTCATCAGAATCTGTTACTTTTCAGAACCCGTTTTATTCAGAGCTTCCCAAAGGAGACTCTAAATTACCAGAGGTTCTGAAGGAGCTTCAGATGCTAAATCTAATTTACATCTCAGAGCTAATTTTCTTCAGAGATATAGTGCATGTTCAAATTCTTTTTAATAAAATCAAATCTTTCAATAGCTAAAGGCTTAGTAAATATATCAGCCCATTGATGTTCAGTATCAATGAATTGAATATCTATTGTGCCTTTTTGAACATGATCTCTTATAAAATGATGTTTTATTTCAATATGTTTAGCTCGGGAATGCAAAATTGGGTTCTTAGATAAATGAATAGCAGCAGTATTGTCACAATATAGTGGAATACTACTCTCAGCTATATTATAATCCTCTAACTGATATTTCATCCAGAGAAGCTGTGTGCAACATTTAGCAGCTGAAATGTATTCTGCTTCTGCTGTAGACAAAGCAATAGTTGTTTGTCTTTTGCTGGCCCAAGATATGAGATTCTCACCAATAAATTGGCAGTTTCCACTAGTGGATTTTCTCTCTATCTTGTCTCCAGCATAGTCAGCATCACAGAATCCAACTAGCTTACTATCTAGGGATTTTTTATAAAGGAGTCCTAGATTAGTAGTTCCTTTCAGATATCTAAAGATCCTCTTAACTGCAGTTAAGTGAGGTTCTCTAGGATCTGACTGGAATCTTGCACACAAGCATACACTATATAAAATATCAGGTCTAGAAGCTGTTAGATAGAGTAATGAACCAATCATACCTCTATATAGCTTCTGATCCACTTTGCTTCCAATTTCTTCCTTGCTTAGGCTGCTTGAAGGATGCATGGGTGTTGACATTATCTTACAGTCTTCAAGATTAAACTTCTTCAGAAGCTCTTTTGTATATTTGCTTTGATGTATGTAAGTGCCATCTTTTCCTTGGTTGATTTGAATTCCAAGAAAGAATTTTAGCTCACCCATCATACTCATTTCAAATTCATCCTGCATAAGCTTAGAAAAATTCTTGCAAAGAGAAGCATTAGTTGAACCAAAAATTATATCATCTACATAAATTTGAATAATTAAGATGTCTTTCTTATTTGTCTTTCTGAATAGTGTATTGTCAATTTGGCCTTTTTGAAAACCATTTTCTAAAAGAAAATTACTCAGTCTTTCATACCAAGCTCTTGGAGCTTGTTTGAGACCATAGAGTGATTTCTTAAGTTTATAAACATAATCAGGGTTTTTTAAATCCTCAAAACCTGGAGGTTGTTTGACATATACTTCTTCAGAAATAACACCATTTAGAAAGGCACTCTTAACATCCATTTGGTATAAGGTTATTCCATTGTTAACTGCATATGATAATAATAACCTGATTGCTTCCAGTCTTGCCACTGGAGCAAATGTTTCAGTGAAGTCAATCCCTTCTTGCTGACTGTAGCCTTGTGCTACTAGTCTAGCTTTGTTTCTTACCACTTCACCTTGTTCATTCAGTTTGTTCCTGAATACCCACTTGGTTCCAATGATGTTCTTGTGTGTTGGTCTTGGTACTAAATCCCACACATCATTTCTTTGAAACTGATTGAGCTCATCTTGCATTGCTACAATCCATCCATCATCAGAAAGAGCTTCATCAACATTTTTAGGTTCTATCATGGATATGAGTCCTAGAAGTGAATCATGTTGTTGATAATCTGATCTTGTTTTTCTTGGACTCTCTTTGTTTCCAAGAATAAGATCTTCTGGATGTGATGATCTGTATTTGAATTTTCTCTTTGGAGCTTCATTAGTTTCAGCATTTGTTTGGGTATTATCTTCTAAGATATCATCATGTTCTTCAGATGCTTCTGTTGGAGGTTCTTCTTCAGAAGCTTCTTCCAATACTGCGTCTGAAGTTTCATTTGTCTCTGATGCTTTCTCAGATTCTGAATTGTTATATATATATGGAATACCTGCATAACTATTATCTTGCTCTGACATTTTATTGTCAGGCTCTTTGTCATCAAACCTCACATGTATAGATTCTTCCACTGTATTGGTTTCAGAATTATACACTTTGTATGCCTTTGAGCGTTCAGAGTAACCTATAAAGATTCCCTTACAAGCTTTGGCATCAAATTTTCTTTTGTAGGCCTTATTGTTCAAAATGTAACAGGTACATCCAAACTGATGAAAATAAGAGATGTTGGGCTTTCTTCCTTTAAAAAGTTCATATGTAGTTTTATTCAATATAGGTCTGATATAGATGCTATTTTGAATATAACAAGCTGTGTTCACAGCTTCTGCCCAAAAGTACTTAGCAAGTTTTGTCTCATGCATCATGGTTCTTGCCATCTCTTGTAAAGACCTGTTCTTTCTCTCTACAACACCATTTTGCTGTGGTGTTCTAGGAGCTGAGAACTCATGAATAATTCCATGGTCTTCACAATAGGTTGCAAAGGGTTCGTTTTCAAACTCACCCCCATGATCACTTCTGATCTTTAAGATCTTGAGACTTTTCTCATTTTGTACTTGTGTGCAGAAGATGGTAAACACATCATATGCATCATCCTTTACTCTAAGAAATTTAACCCAAGTCCATCTACTGTAATCATCAACAATAACAAGTCCATATTTCTTTCCATTGATTGAGGCTGTACTAACAGGACCAAACAAATCAATGTGAAGCAATTCAAGAGGTCTTGAGGTAGAGACAATGTTTTTAGGTTTAAATGAAGTTTTTGAAATCTTTCCAATCTGACAAGGACCACACAGAGCATTTGAATGATAATTAAGGTTGGGTAGACCTTTAACCAAGCTTAGTTTGCTGAGCTTAGAGATTAATCTCCAGTTAACATGTCCTAAGCGTTGGTGCCAGACCCATTTCTCATCATTCAAAGATAGAAGACACACTATCTTTTGCTCTGAGAGTTCTGACAGATTGATTTTATAAACATTGCCTTTCCTTAAGCCTCTGAATATTATAGACTCATCAGACTCTTTGATTACAGTACACACATCTTTATTAAACTTAACAACAAATCCACTATCACAAAATTGGCTAATGCTTAGTAGATTATGTTTGAGGCCATCAACTAACCAAACATCTTTAATAGAAAGAGAAGAATTACCAACTGTACCAGTACCAGTGATCTTCCCTTTTTGGTTTCCTCCAAATCCCACAGTTCCTCCCTCTTTCAGAGTCAGGGTTTGGAACATATGCTTGTCTCCTGTCATATGACGCGAGCAGCCACTGTCCAGGTACCAAGAATGCTGCTCTGGCCTTCTTTGAGTGCAGATCTGCTGCAAATACAATCTCAGACTTTGGTACCCATACTTTTATGGGTCCTTTAGAGTTAGTTCTCATTACCTTAGATTGTTTTTGTTTATAAGGCCTATCAGGAGCTCTAGAGTTATTGAAGCATTTTGAAAAACTTTTAGGCTTTGTATAACTCTTATGCTTAGCTTTAGAGTATACCAGAGTTTTATTTATTTTGACATTGGTCTGAGGTTTGGAGACCTTAGGCTCTGAGGGTTTCAGAGTCTGAGGCTTCTTGGCCTCTGACACAATTATTTTTTCCGGTTCTGGTATACCTATTGCTTCTGATTGGCTTTTAACAAATACAGCCTTAGGTTTTGAATTATCACTTTTAGAGGGTTTAGAAAATAATAGATTATCTTTAAAACGTGAGAATCCAAGACCTTCACCTCTGTTTCTACTAACATGGTATATTAAAGATGCTATCTTACTTCTCTTCATGCCATTGATAAGAAATTCTTGCAGAGCAAATTCATGCTCTGGAGGAACCTTATCATCATAAACATAGTGAGTTTCCATAAATGAGTTTCTACTACTTAGAGACTCATTTTCTTCAACTATTATGTTCATTTTCTCAGTTAGGTTATTGTAAGCCTTTTTCAAGACCTTACATTCACCTGTCTTTTTAGTGAGCATTTTTAAGGCATCTTTAAGAGAATCTACTAATTCAGTTCTAGATAGTTTAGCAATTACCTCTTCCTCATCTTCAGAGTCTGAACCTGCTTCAGAGTCTTCTCTGTCAGAGGTAGTTGCCATCAGTGCTAGATTTGCTTCCTCATCACCCTCTGAGTCTGAGTCTTTGTCAAGATCTTCCCATGTTGCCAGAAGGCTCTTCTTGACTTTACTCTTATACCTTTCCTTGCTAGAGCTTTGCTTTGATGATCTACTTTTGTTTTCTGGACAATCAGCAATGAAATGACCAGGCTTGTTGCATTTGAAACACTTGTTTTGATCTTCCTTCTTGTCTTTAGCAGTACTGAGTCTTTTGGAAGATCCTCCGAACTTGCCTGCATATTTCTTGCTTCGTTTTGCCCATTGTGAAACCTTAGCAGCCATCAGCACCATCTCTTCTTCATCATCAGACTCATCTTCTTGACCCTCTTCAGAGGCCTCATCTTCAGATTCCACAATTTTAGCTTTCAGAGCCTTTGATGAACTTTTGGAGCTTAAGGCTATCCCTTTCATCTTCTTGGTTGATTCATCAGTCATTAGTTCCATCTCATGACTCTTTAGAGAACTAACCAAGCTTTCAAGAGACACAGTATCTAAATCCTTAGATTCCTGAAACGCTGTCACTTTTGGTCTCCACTTTGGCGGCAAGCTTCTGAGTACTTTCCTTACATGATCAGCCTCAGTATAGCTCTTATCTAAAACTTGAAGTCCAGAAACAAGAATTTGAAACCTAGAGAACATTGTCTCAATGTCCTCTCCATCCTTCATTTTAAATAATTCATACTGATGTACTAACAAGTTGGCCTTAGCCTCCTTAACTTGTTTATTTCCTTCATACTTGGATTTAAGAGAATCCCAGATAGACTTAGCCGTTCTCTTATCTCCAATTTTCAAGTACTCATCATGAGAGATGGCATTTGTCATCATCCCTTTTACACTGTGATGCTTCTTATATTCCAGCTTTTGAGTAGGTGTAAAAGCCTTTCTGTCTTTAGAGCTAACAACGCCTTCTAAGTCCATATTTTCAAAATTCACTCCATCTTCTACCAAGTCCCACAGATCACAATCAATCGCCATGATGTGACTGTACATCTTGGTTTTCCAGAATGGATAACCAGTCTCAGTTCCATTGAAAAAGGGAATTTTGTCAGAAGACCTTCTGTCTTTAGAATTAGAATCATAGTCAAACGGAACTTCATTGAGATTCTTCTCAGCAGACATGTTTTTCCTCCCTGAATCTTAACTGTTTCACTGATAGGTGAGAGTTAGGCAACAGCCCAGCTCCTGATACCAATTGAAGGTGGAAAAACACAAGAAGGGGGGGTTGAATTGTGTTTTAAAAAATAAAACTTTTTACCTAATAGAACCTAAGTTTGCAGCGGATATAAACACAAAACTAAAAGAGATGCTGAGAGAAAGAGAGAAAGACACGAAATTTATCCTGGTTCCTCTCACAAATCGAGAGTACTCCAGTCCCCTTGTTACTAACAAGAGATTTTCACTATAATCTACTTAAAATTACAACCTGCTCAAGCACACTTGCAAGAGACTTCTCAGATGCTCAAGTTTCACTAAACAAGAGACTTCTCAAATGCTCAAGTTAATACCTAACAAGAGACTTCTCAAACAAACTTAATAATAAGAATGAATGTTAAGGAACACTTGATATACTATCAGAGGTGTTTACAAAATACAACTCAATTTGTTTAAAGACTTTGAATGACAGATAAAACGATAGTGTCAGAATGCTTCAGAGTCTTAAACGTGGTAATAGAACAGTAGTCATTTCTTCCATTTGAGTCTTCTATTTATACTTGGAAGAAGATGATGACCGTTGCAGAGAGCTTTGTGCCAGCTGGAATTTACTCGTACAATTGATAGCTGTATATTGCCTTCTTTGGTAAGGAATTCCAATTCCACTACCTAGCTATTCAATTTATCACTCATCCATTTTGAGTAATAATAGTACAATTGTACAATCCTCAAATACGCTCCACTTATGGATAAGGTTAACGTTGTACCAACGAATATTCCTTCCTGTGGATGTGACAGAGCCTTGAAATAGGTGGTTCTTCAATCATTGAATCTGATTCTGTCAGTTCTTGAGTGATGTAAATTCTTTTTGCTTCTGATGCTGTTGCCATAGCTTCTTGAGGTCTTTTAGCTTCTGAGTCCTTCAGAGCCTTGTTTTATCCTCAGAGTCACTTTCTTCAGCATTCAAAATTCAAGCTTCTGACGAACCGTGTCGTGCTTTCAGAGCTTGTTTTGACTGGCTTCTCTGCTACTATTCATAGTGCTTCTGAATGAATTTTAACTTGTAATTCTGCACACTAGAATAATCATTAGTAATACCAATTGTAATTTTAATACATTGTTATCATCAAAACCACTTAAAACATTAGAGGTTCATGTCAGACCCACTTTGTTCCAACAGTGTATATATAGTAGAAACTATGGAGTTTGTAAAAGAAATAAGCAAAGAAAATACCAAAGATGTGTTGTTCACATTGACAGGCTTGGAGCTCTCTCATTGCCTATATATATCACTGGTTCTCTTAATTCCAATTCCATTGATCTCTCTTTCTCGTTATTTTTTTCAACAGCTTAATGTTTGGCACCTAGACCAAGCATCCTTCATACGAAGAACCTATCTTGAATTATCTAAGAATGATAATTCATTCAATCTCCATTGCATATATGTTGAATGATGCCTCCTACACATCACCGTATGAATTGATATAGAGGGTGGTGTTAATGAATATCAGTTTCTTTTTCATTGCGGCTGCAGACTGCAGTTCTCACCTCTATTATTATTTCCACTAGGGTTTGCTTAACACATGTAGAAACCAGACCCAAACAAATAACACAAAACCAACTAAAAATCGCTACAAAACTGCAGGAGCCGCGGCTCAGACAACAGGGAGTGAATAACATACCTTATGGAAGGAGAACGACGGCCGGCGATTGGAGAACGGCGGCTGAAGGAGACGGTGGCGTTAGGGTTCGCGATTGAGTGAGAAGGAACGCTTCAACTTTTCTCTTGCGCGCTTCAAAACCTCTTTTCTGTGAAGACGTAAATTAGAAAAATAAAAATAAGATGGTTCGCGGGTTTTTTTCTATTAATCAACTAAACCGCCGGTAAACCAAATTAAACCACCGGTTCATTAAAATCTTACCAGCGGTTCCCTAAATCCGTTGCTATTTTAATTTTGTTTTAAAATTACCGGCAGTTCTACAAAACTGTTGCTATCCATTTGTTGCAATTTCCAATTTTACCAGCGGTTCCCCAAAACCGTTGCTATTTTAATTTTGTTTTAAAATTATCCGCAGTTCTACAAAACTGTTGCTATCCATTTGTTGCAATTTCCAATTTTTTTTGTAGTGTCCCTTACGTTTTAAAAGTTTCAATTTGGTCCCTCACGTTATCAACATTTGCATTAGTTAGTCCTTTCCGTCAAATTTTCCACTAAATCCGTTTGATCCTTACACGTGACTGACCGTTTGGACACATGGACACTATTTTGGACATGTTCGGTGCCATTTGGGATGCTAACTAAGTAAAAAGAAATAATTAAAAATAATATATATTACTTATAATAATGGAATTGGTCCCAAAAAAGTGTTCAAAATAGTGCCAACGTGTCCAAAATAACGTCCACGTGTCCAAACCGTCAGCCACGTGTAAAAATCAAACGAATTTAGTGAAATATTTGACGTAATGGACTAACTAATGCAAAAGTTGATAACGTGAGGGACCAAATTGAAACTTTTAAAACGTAAGGGACCTGATTCAAACCTAAAATAAACGTAAGGGACCAAAAGTACAGTTTAGCCTTTTTTAAAATATTTTTTATAAAAATACTAAAGGTTTTGCCATTTGATAGTTAAATGGTTTTCATAGTGAAAATAGGTTACATTATGTTTTAAGAAAATAAAAAGGTTGAGTAATTTTTATAAAACAAATATGGTGATTCATCGTTTAGTCATTTAATATTTAAAAAACGAAAAATCATTCGGGTAAACCATTATCCAACCAGGAAATTGTTAGGTTTACTCGACCGAAATTGGTGGTTATTTTTCATATTGCAAATATGTTACAATATTTTTTAAGAAACTACGATGATTGAGTTATTTTTATGAAAAAATATGATAATTTGTTATTTAGTTATTTAATTTTAAAAAATAAAAATGTAATTTGAGAAACACACTATCCAACCCAATCCGGAAATTAGTGGGTTTATCCAATCTGATTCAATGTTATAACGAGTGGTTATTTTATTAGACCAAATCTGAAATATCATATGTAGATCGGGTTTTAGTTTTAGCAAAACATAATCCAATTTGGCCCATATAGACACCCTTATTTAAAAGTAATGAAGAAAAATATTGAATAACAAAAAAAAAAAAAATTGAGTTAATAAAGAATTTTTTTTGAAGAAGCGTTAATAAATAATTGATTATCGCTCATAATAATAGGAGTTCAACTTTTACCATCAATTCAATATTAAGATATTATTAATAAATAAAATGAACAAAATCATATTTTAAGACTCAAAGAGTATTTTAAGACAATATGTAACTTTAACTTTTTTTTTAGATACACAAAATGACAAGTCATTGAGAATTATGTAACTTTAATAAATAAAATATTGTCAAATTTTTTTTGTCAAGTAAAAAACTTTACTGTAATAAATAAAATGAAGAAAAATATTGTGTCAGAATGAGAGAAAGTAAGGCGCGTGGGTGAAAGGAAAACAATGTTATGTGCATGATTAGAGAGTAATTAGAGTAACTTGGATTCCACAAAATTGCTCACAAAATTGCTTTTTGGGTGCAGTCGTGCAGTCACTCTATTTATAGCTATTTGATTAAGATCGGGCGCAGGCCCGACCCCCATAGGGGTGCAAGGTGAACGATGGTACCGGGCCTCAAAATTTTGAGGGTCTCAGCTCAAATTTTTGAGGTCCTATAATGATAGTTATATATTGTTAGTGTTTATAAAATATCATATGTATTCAATAGATTCATTTTGAGGCCCTATAATAATTGTTATATGTTACCAATGTTCATAAAATATTATATGTTTGGTAAAAAATGTTGGAACAAAGTGGGTCTGACATGAACCTCTAAAATTTTAAGTGGTTTTGATGATAACAAAGTATTAAAATTGCAATTGGTATTACTAATGATTATTCTAGTGTGCAGAATTATAAGTTAAAATTCATTCAGAAGCACTATGAATAACAAGAGAGAAGCCAAGCTATGAAGCTCTGAAAGCGTATCGCTGTTCATCAGAAGCTTAAATTTTGCGTGCTGAAGATAATGCTTCTGAGGACTAAAGCTAGACTCTGAGGAGTTCAGAAGCTGAAGATCTTAAGAAGCTACGACAACAGCATCTGGAGCGAAAGGAATTTACGTCACTCAAGAACTGACAGAACCAGAACCAATGTTTGAAGAACAATCTACTTCAAGGCTCTGTCACATCCACAGGAAGGAATATTCGTTGGTACAACGTTAATCTTATCCATAAGTGGAGCGCATTTGAGGATCGTACTATTATTACTCAAAATGGATGAGTGATAACTTGAATTGCAAGGTAGTGGAATTGGATTTCTTTGCTAAAGAAGGCAATCTACAGCTAGCAATTGTACGAGCAAATTCCAGCTGGCACCTTATCTCTCTACAACGGTCATCATCTTCCTTCAAGTATAAATAGAAGACTCAAATGGAAGAAATGACTACTGTTCTATTGTTCCATTACTGCGTTTAAGGCTCTGAAGCATTCTGACATTAGTGTTCTATCTGTCATTCAAGTCTTAAAGCAATTTGCGTTGTATTTTGTAAACACCTCTGATAGTATATCAAGTGTTCCTTAACATTCATTCTTATTCTTAAGTTTGTTTGAGAAGTCTCTTGTTAAGTGTAACTTGAGCATTTGAGAAGTCTCTTGTTTAGTGAAACTTGAGCATCTGAGAAGTCTCTTGCAAGTGTGCTTGAGCAATTTGTAATCTTAAGTAGATTATAGTGAAAATCTCTTGTTAGTAACAAGGGGACTGGAGTACTCTCGATTTGTGAGAGGAATCAGGATAAATTTTGTGTCTTTCTCTCTCTCTCTCTCTCTCAGCACCCCTTTTCTATCTTGTGTTTATTTCCGCTGCAAACTTAGTTTTATTAGGTAAAAAGTTTTATTTTTTAAAACACAATTCAACCCCCCCTTCTTGTGTTTTTCCACCTTCAATTGGTATCAGGAGCTAGGTCTGTTGCCTAACTCACCTTACAGTGAAACAGTAAAGATCCAGGAGGAAAAACATGTCTGCTGAGAAGAATCTCAATGAAGTTCCTTTTGACTATGACTCAAACTCTCGACAAAGAAGGTCATCTGATAAAGTTCCTTTCTTCAATGGAACTGAGACTAGCTACCCTTTCTGGAAAACAAATATGTACAGCTATATCATGAGTATTTATTGTGATTTATGGGACATGGTAGAGGATGGAGTTAACTTTGAAAACATGGACTTAGAAGGTGTTGTCAGTTCTCAGAACAGGAAAGCCTTTACACCTACTCAAAAGCTAGAGTACAAGAAGCATCACTCTGTAAAAGGAATGATGACTAATGCTATCTCACATGATGAGTACCTTAAAATTGGAGATAAAAGAACTGCAAAATCTATTTGGGATTCCTTAAAATCCAAGTATGAGGGCAACAAACAAGTTAAGGAGGCAAAGGCTAACTTGTTGGTGCATCAGTATGAGCTGTTTAAGATGAAGGACGGAGAGGACATTGAAACTATGTTTTCACGGTTTCAAATTCTAGTATCTGGACTTCAAGTATTAGACAAGAGTTATACTGAAGCTGATCATGTGAGAAAGGTACTCAGAAGCCTACCACCAAAATGGAGACCCAAGGTGACTGCTTTTCAAGAGTCTAAGGATTTGGATACTGTATCCCTTGAAAGCTTGATTAGTTCATTAAAGAGTCATGAGATGGAACTAATGACGGATGAATCAACCAAGAAGATGAAAGGGATAGCCTTAAGCTCTAAAAGTTCATCAAAGGCTCTGAAAGCTAAAATTGTAGAATCTGAAGATGAGGCTTCTGAAGAGGGTCAAGAAGTTGGGTCTGATGATGAAGAAGAGATGGTGCTGATGGCTGCTAAGGTTTCACAATGGGCAAAACGAAGCAAGAAATATGCAGGCAAATTTGGAGGATCTTCCAAGAGACTTAGTACTGCTAAAGACAAGAAGGAAGATCAAAACAAGTGTTTCAAATGCAACAAGCCTGGTCATTTCATTGCTGATTGTCCAGAAAACAAAAGTAGATCATCAAAGCAAAGCTCTAGCAAGGAAAGATATAAGAGTAAAGTCAGGAAGAGCTTTCTGGCAACATGGGAAGATCTTGACAAAGACTCAGACTCAGATGGTGATGAGGAAGCAAATCTAGCACTGATGGCAACTACCTCTGACAGAGAAGACTCTGAAGCAGGTTCAGACTCTGAAGATGAGGAAGAGGTAATTGCTAAACTATCTAGAACTGAATTAGTAGATTCTCTTAAAGATGCCTTAAAAATGCTCACTAAAAAGGCAGGTGAATGTAAGGTCCTGAAAAAGGCCTACAATAACCTAACTGAGAAAATGAACATAATAGTTGAAGAAAATGAGTCTCTAAGTAGTAGAAACTCATTTATGGAAACTCATTATGTTTATGCTGATAAGGTTCCTCCAGAGCATGAATTTGCTCTGCAAGAATTTCTTATCAATGGCATGAAGAGAAGTAAGATAGCTTCCGTAATATACCATGTTTGTAGAAACAGAGGTGAAGGTCTTGGATTTTCACGTTTTAAAGATAATCCATTATTTTCTAAACCCTCTAAAAGTGATAATTCAAAACCTAAGGTTGTATTTGTTAAAAGCCAATCAGAAGCAATAGGTATACCAGAACCTGAAAAAATAATTGTGTCAGAGGCCAAGAAGCCTCAGACTCTGAAACCTTCAGAGCCTAAGGTTTCCAAACCTCAGACCAATGTCAAAATAAATAAAACTCTGGTATATTCTAAAGCTAAGCACAAGAGTTATACAAAGCCTAAAAGTTTTTCAAAATGCTTCAATAACTCTAGAGCTCCTGATAGGCCTTATAAACAAAAACAATCTAAGGTAATGAGGACTAACTATAAAGGACCCATAAAGGTATGGGTACCAAAGTCTGAGATTGTCTTTGCAGCAGATCTGCACTCAAAGAAGGCCAGAGCAACATTCTTGGTACCTGGACAGTGGCTGCTCGCGTCATATGACAGGAGACAAGCATATGTTCCAAACCCTGACTCTGAAAGAGGGAGGAACTGTGGGATTTGGAGGAAACCAAAAAGGGAAGATCACTGGTACTGGTACAGTTGGTAATTCTTCTCTCTCTATTAAAGATGTTTGGTTAGTTGATGGCCTCAAACATAATCTACTAAGCATTAGCCAATTTTGTGATAGTGGATTTGTTGTTAAGTTTAATAAAGATGCATGTACTGTAATCAGAGAGTCTGATGAGTCTGTAGTGTTCAGAGGCTTAAGGAAAGGCAATGTTTATAAAATCAATTTGTCAGAACTCTCAGAGCAAAAGATAGTTTGTCTTATATCTTTGAATGATGAGAAATGGGTCTGGCACCAACGCTTAGGTCATGCTAACTGGAGATTAATCTCTAAGCTTAGCAAACTAAGCTTGGTTAAAGGACTACCCAATCTTAACTATCATTCAGATGCTCTGTGTGGTCTTTGTAAGATTGGAAAGATTTCAAAAACCTCTTTTAAACCTAAAAACATTGTCTCTACCTCAAGACCTCTTGAATTGCTTCACATTGATTTGTTTGGTCCTGTAAGTACAGCCTCAATCAATGGAAAGAAATATGGACTTGTTATTGTTGATGACTTTTTTTTTTTTGATAAGCTTGACTACAGTAGATGGACTTGGGTCAAATTTCTTAGAGTAAAAGATGATGCATATGATGTGTTTACCATCTTCTGCACACATGTGCAAAGTGAGAAAAGTCTCAAGATCTTAAAGATCAGAAGTGATCATGGGGGTGAGTTTGAAAACGAACCCTTTGCAACTTATTGTGAAGACCATGGAATTGTCCATGAGTTCTCAGCTCCTAGAACACCACAGCAAAATGGTGTTGTAGAGAGAAAGAACAGGTCTTTACAAGAGATGGCAAGAACCATGATGCATGAGACTAAACTTGCTAAGCACTTCTGGGCAGAAGCTGTGAACACAGCTTGTTATATTCAAAATAGGATCTATATCAGACCTATATTGAATAAAACAACATATGAACTCTTTAAAGGAAGAAAGCCCAACATCTCTTATTTTCATCAGTTTGGATGTACCTGTTACATTCTGAACAATAAGGCCTACAAAACAAAATTTGATGCCAAAGCTTGTAAGGGAATCTTTATAGGTTACTCTGAACGCTCAAAGGCATACAAAGTGTATAATTCTGAAACTAACACAGTGGAAGAATCTATACATGTTAGATTTGATGACAACGAGCCTGACAGTAAAATGTCAGAGCAAGATGATAGCTATGCAGGTGTTCCATATATATATAACAATCCAGAACCTGAGAAAGCATCAGATGCAAATGAAACTTCAGAAGCTGTATTGGAAGAAGTCTCTGAAGAAGCATCCCCAATAGAAGCATCTGAAGAACATGATGATATCTCAGAAGATGATACCCAAACAAGTGCTGAAACTAATGAAGCTCCAAAGAGAAAATTCAAATCCAGATCATCACATCCAGAAGATCTTATTCTTGGAAACAAAGAGAGTCCAAGAAAAACAAGATCAGATTATCAACAACATGATTCACTTCTAGGACTCATATCTATGATAGAACCTAAGAATGTTGATGAAGCTCTTTCTGATGATGGATGGATTGTAGCAATGCAAGATGAGCTCAATCAGTTTCAAAGAAATGATGTGTGGGATTTGGTACCAAGACCAACACACAAGAACATCATTGGAACCAAATGGGTATTTAGGAACAAACTGAATGAACAAGGTGAAGTGGTAAGAAACAAAGCTAGACTAGTAGCACAAGGCTACAGTCAGCAAGAAGGCATTGACTTCACTGAAACATTTGCTCCAGTGGCAAGACTGGAAGCAATCAGGTTATTGTTATCATATGCAGTTAATAATGGAATAACCTTATATCAAATGGATGTTAAGAGTGCCTTTCTAAATGGTGTCATTTCTGAAGAAGTGTATGTCAAACAACCTCCAGGTTTTGAGGATTTGAAAAACCCTAATTATGTTTATAAACTTAAGAAATCACTCTATGGTCTCAAACAAGCTCCAAGAGCTTGGTATGAAAGACTGAGTAATTTCCTTTTAGAAAATGGTTTTCAAAAAGGTCAAATTGACATTATTCAGAAAGACAACTAAGAAAGACATCTTAATTATTCAAATATATGTGGATGATATAATATTTGGTTCTAGTAATGCTTCCTTGTGCAAGAGTTTTTCAAAGTTGATGCAGGATGAATTTGAAATGAGCATGATGGGTGAACTAAAGTTTTTCCTTGGAATTCAAATCAATCAAGGAAAAGATGGCACTTACATTCATCAAAGCAAGTATACAAAAGAGCTTCTGAAGAAGTTTAACCTTGAAGACTGTAAGATAATGTCAACTCCCATGCATCCTTCAAGCAGCTTAAGCAAGGAAGAAATTGGAAGCAAAGTAGATCAGAAGCTGTATAGAGGTATAATTGGTTCCTTGCTCTATCTAACAGCTTCTAGACTTGATATTTTATATAGTGTATGCTTGTGTGCAAGATTCCAGTCAGATCCTAGAAAACCACACTTAACTGCAGTTAAGAGGATCTTTAGATATCTGAAAGGAACTACTAATCTAGGACTTCTTTATAAAAAATCCCTAGATAGTAAGCTAGTTGGATTCTGTGATGCTGACTATGCTGGAGACAAGATAGAGAGAAAATCCACTAGTGGAAATTGCCAATTTATTGGTGAAAATCTCATATCTTGGGTCAGCAAGAGACAAACAACTATTGCTTTGTCTACAGCAGAAGCAGAATACATCTCAGCTGCTAAATGCTGCACACAGCTTCTCTGGATGAAATATCAGTTAGAGGACTATAACATAGCTGAAAGTAGTATTCCACTATATTGTGAGAATACTGCTGCTATTCATTTATCTAAGAATCCAATTTTGCATTCCAGAGCTAAGCATATTGAAATTAAGCATCATTTTATAAGGGATCATGTTCAAAAAGGGACAATAAATATTCAATTCATTGATACGGATCATCAATGGGCTGATATATTTACCAAACCTTTGGCCATTGAACGCTTTGATTTTATTAAAAAGAATTTGAACATGCATTTTATCTCTGAAGAAAACTAGCTCTGAGATGCAAAATAGAATTAGGGTCTGAAGCTCTATCAGAACCACTAATAATTCAGAGTCTCCTGTGGGAAGTTCTGAATAAATGGGTTCTAAAGAGTAACAGGTTCTGATGAGGTGACAGATATTAATGAGTTTGGCTCTGAACTAGACGGAAATGAAACGTTTAGTACTAGTTAGTGTACAACAGTTGTCTGTACACGCGTCAGCTTAATTAAGCCTCTCCTGCACGTGTCTAGATCCTGATGGGTAGAGAACAGTTAATGATGAAAATGCAGTTATACAATTTAAAATTAATTTTAAACTGTTCGCGCTCCCTCCTTTGTGTCTATTTTCTGAGTGTTTATTCTATTTGATATAAATTGTCACTTCACTCACAAAGCACAACTTTTTCACATAATCACTTCCTACACAAACCCTAAACCTCAGATATTCCCAAATCTCCCTGCTTCTTAATCTTTTGTAATCATGGCTGCTCCTTCTTCAAAAGAAATTGTTCAACGTCCGTTCAACCCTGTTCTACCACCGGTAATTGATCTTTCGTCTCAAGCAAGACTCGTCTTCAAGGATAATGTTACCGACGCTGGTCCGGAATCGTTTGAGTTCGTCACGGAGAAATTTGTTGATTTTGAGAGTTTCAAAGTAAATGGGATTGACATTCAAAGTTTATTCTACGATCAACAACGGAAGAATTACTTTGAGATGCTAAACGGGTTTGTCTACTATGATATTGTCAAGTACTTCTGGCAAAAAGCAACCATCTTTGACAAGTTCTGTGCTGATGAAGAGGTTAGAAAGATGGTTGAGAAGGATAGTTCCTTGAAAGGAAAAACAAGGAGTCAACTGGGTTTGAGACCCTATAAAGGAAAAGAGATTAGGTCAAACATCATGGGAATCAATGTTCTTATTACTCAAGAACATATTGCCAAAATTTTGGGTCTGGACAATGAAGGAGAAAACGTGGATGAATATGGTGAGAAGAGTAAGCATGTTGAATCCATTAAGAAGGATTTATTTCTTCCTGGTTGTGCAAACAATGACTTTGGCAAAGCAAAATTCATGAAGCAAAACTTCATCTTTGCTTTCAAAGTGTTTCTGGCCTCCATCATCACTAGAGAAGGAGGATATGACACTATTTCTCTACCACACAGACACTTCATCTGGTTTATGTACAAGAAGGTAAAAATAAATCTGGCAAAGCTTCTGTTTGATCACCTATGCTTCACTATATCTAAGAGCAGAACCAAATCACCTTCCATTATCCATCATCCAAGGTTGATTTCAGAAATCATTCGCCAAACAAAGCTTATTCAGATTGTCAGTACCAAGGAGAAACTTAGAGTTTTCAATACTGCTAAGTATGATGCAAGTGTTCTGGTAAACATGAAGCTGAAGACAAAAGAAGAGCTGAAGACAGCCAAGAGCCCTCTGGAGCAGGTTTATGAAAAGTACTTCTGGTGTGATGGTTTTCCAACCATATCAGAATTTGATAATGATGATGTTATCAAGAACTTCTTGGATTTGGTCAGATTAGATTCTGGAGTAAGAGTGCCCAGGAGTATGGTAGTTGGTGTACCAAACTGGGATATCTTCAAAGGACCAAAGCAGATCACCAAGTCTAAGAGAAAACCTCAACCAATTGAACAAGAAATTGTTGAGGAAAGCTCCAAAGAACAGTCTGGAGATAAGAATGATGCTGCTGAGGTTACTGATCAAGCAGAAAGTGGTGCTGAAAGGTTGGCCACTGAAGAAAATGAAGGAGTCACTGATGAGCAAGTGACTAAGATAGCTCAAAGAAAAGCTATTCAGAAGGAAAGAAGATCCAAGAAAAGGAATGAGAGGCCTGATATTGCAGAAGAGGATCAACATGTCAGAGTCCCAAAAAGGAAAAAGACAGTTGTTTCCAAACAAAAAGAGAAAGCTGCTGACTCTTCCAAAGGTAAAAATTCTAAGCCTAATACTGATAGCGTTTCTAGTGCTCAACCTTCTAACCAATCACCTCCTATAGACTATACACAGCCTATACGCATGATTCCACCATCTCCACAACCCTCCTCATCCTCATCTGAAGGGACTTCCTCTGATGCAAGCACTGATTCTTCAGAGCTTATTGAAAAATTAGATAAAATTCAGAAGGAACAATCTAAGAAAAAGATCCCTGCCAAAAGAACCCTCAAGAAACCCAAACACAACTCACCAGAAGAGGAAAATATTTTCATTGACACGTCTATTCTTGACCAACCCACCAACACAACAAGAAAATCACCTACAATTCTTGAACACCTCTCCACTCACTTATCAGGTGATGCCTTTACCTACTCCAACATAAACTCACCTGATCAATTTCACTTTGTAAATACATCTTCTGATTTACCTATTGATCCACCAATTCCAGAACCACCAATTCAAACATCACCCTCCCCCCTTGCTGACATTGAGCAAGAAGATCCACCCACCTTCACACCAGCTCAGGATGAAGTTATGCATCATTCTGAACATACCACTGCTGAACCATTCACACCACAACCTGAACCTTCCACACCTGAACCATCACCTGAACCACAAACATCACAATCAGAACCCATCTATGGTCCATCTTACAAACCCTTAACCATAGATGAACTTAGTCTACCTTCTGACTTCGCCCTACCCATTCTGGAGGATCTGCTAAAAGCAGAAATTAATGTTGATGATGATTTAATAACAACCCCCAAAGACCCCTTTGATGAAATCAGAAAAATCAAAATCATCCCTCTTAAAAGAAAAAGACCTGAACCCACCATTCCCTTCAACAAAAACCAACCCTTCTTCAATCACAACTCTGAACCAAACCTTGAGCTGCTAGATAATGCTATTAATATTAGTCTGAAGAAATTTAAGAGCATGGAAGAAGAAGTACTGATATTTCCCTCAGATGTTGATGCTAAGATCAGGGAATTGGAACAGAAATTCAGTCAGTCTCTGAGGCTCTTAGGAGGTTATGTGAAAAGGAAGATTGAAGGAAGAGGAATGGAAGTTTTGTCTCAAATAATGAGTGCAGCTGATCGCTCTCATGCTCTGAGACTTACTTTTTTCAACCATGAAGAAGAATGTCAGAGATTAGCATTTTTAGCTGCTGTGAATGAAAGTATAAGAAAATCTCTTGATGCTAAGCAGGCTAGGATAGCTGCTGAAATGGAATGTCAGAGGCTTGCTGAACAAGAAGCCTTCAAGTTGTTGGTTGATAGAGCTGTTCACATTGCTGTTATTGAGACTAATAAGATTATTGAGAATCAAGCAGCTGCAGAGGATGTTGTTATGCATGATCAGAACATCAGTGAACCAGATTCTGATAAAGGTAAAGCTCACATTGTTGCTCCATCTCCTCCTAGATCTCCACCAGTAGTTGTCCAAGGCTCTTCTTCATCTGCTATACCTTTAGCTATGCAAGAAGCTCTGGATGTAATCAAGAATGACTTAAGAGAGGAGCTGAGAAATGAAATGGATGAGTTCAGGGCCGATATAAGAGAAGACATGAACAGATCTGGTGAAGCTACTAACAAGAAGATAGATGCAATGATGGAACTTCTTCTGAAGCTTACTCAACAGCAACCCAAACCATAACCTTATGTTTGAGCACTTGCCTGTATTAATTCTTTTGTAATTCGTTTGGATATTTTCTTCTTGATTAATTAAGCTTCTTATTATCCCTTCTTGTGTATGTGTATCTGAATGTGTGTTTATTTTATTTTATTTTGTTTTTCAAAATGAAAATCATATACTCTGATAATGTCTGATACTCTTGTGGATTCTGAACCTAGTGTAAGGTGTTGGAGAACATCTTGTTTTTAAACTTATATAGGATTTTGAAAACCTAAGGTTCCCCCACATCAGTATTCCTGTTTACTCATGAAATAGCTTCTTAGTATTATAGCCTGTTTATAAGCGGGGCAACAATACCGTATGAGGCGTGTCTGGTAACTGGTTTTCTGACGTTTGAAAAGAGTATATAAAAGAAACACACTCAAAAGAAAGAAATTTATAGCATGAACTCTTTATTAAATTTATTGAAGAAATTCTTTATTACATAAGATAATGAGATCCTACTTAGAATCAACGTCAGCAGCCTCTGGCTTATTCTTCTTATGCTTCTCATCAACATAAGAAAGTAGGTCACGCAGGGCTTGCTGAGCTTCAGCTTGATACTCTTCGTATGGCTTGTCATCATCATATGTCCATAAGAATTCTTCCAGGTCAGAGCCTATTTCTTCAAGCTCTGACTCTGTCAGAACCAATTCTCGCTTGTTTCTTTCATAGAGATGCCTGTTTTCTTCGCAGCGCCAGGGCTCTGCTTCCTTCTTGATCACTTTCTTAGATCCTGAAGCATCCTTCGTAGCTTGCTTTTCCATTGTGTGTTTCTCTTAATGTTCTTTGATTATTCTGTATGAATAAAATGAGAAGAATCATCTCTTTTTATAGTGCTCTCAAGCTTTCTTGTCTACCTGGGAATCAACACAATTCATTTAATGAATATAGTTGTAACCATTTTTTTTGACTTGAATGTCTTGTTTTCTGAGCTTTTTGACTGATGACAAAAGGGGGAGTAAGAACAGCGTTAAAATTAATGATAATTGATTTTTTTTACTGCTAAAGAACTGAAACTGTTATACTCATATCAATTTCTATCCCTTCTGAACTATCGTTATGTGTTTCATTCTGAACCATTATTGAAAGGGGAGAAAATTTAAGAACCTAAAATTGATTTCCATAGATAATATAAGAGAAGCTTGCAAACCTCCTCTGAACATTATCTGACTCTAAGAAGCAAAGCTTACAAAACTATGCTTCTGAGAGTCAAATATGAAAATCTAATTTAAGTTGATAAATTAACTCTTAAACTGTTTTAATTAATTATGGATAAGACTTAGGGGGAGCTTACAAACCTAACCCTATGGATTATCAGACTCAGGGGGAGATTGCAAACCTTTGAAACCTGAAGTCAACATAATTAAATTAAATCAACAACAATTGAATTTTAATGCTTTAGTTTGTCATCATCAAAAAGGGGGAGATTGTTGGAACAAAGTGGGTCTGACATGAACCTCTAAAATTTTAAGTGGTTTTGATGATAACAAAGTATTAAAATTGCAATTGGTATTACTAATGATTATTCTAGTGTGCAGAATTATAAGTTAAAATTCATTCAGAAGCACTATGAATAACAAGAGAGAAGCCAAGCTATGAAGCTCTGAAAGCGTATCGCTGTTCATCAGAAGCTTAAATTTTGCGTGCTGAAGATAATGCTTCTGAGGACTAAAGCTAGACTCTGAGGAGTTCAGAAGCTGAAGACCTTAAGAAGCTACGACAACAGCATCTGGAGCGAAAGGAATTTACGTCACTCAAGAACTGACAGAACCAGAACCAATGTTTGAAGAACAATCTACTTCAAGGCTCTGTCACATCCACAGGAAGGAATATTCGTTGGTACAACGTTAATCTTATCCATAAGTGGAGCGCATTTGAGGATCGTACTATTATTACTCAAAATGGATGAGTGATAACTTGAATTGCAAGGTAGTGGAATTGGATTTCTTTGCTAAAGAAGGCAATCTACAGCTAGCAATTGTACGAGCAAATTCCAGCTGGCACCTTATCTCTCTACAACGGTCATCATCTTCCTTCAAGTATAAACACTACTAGAAATCACGCCTTTAGCAACCGATTTAGCGACTGATTTTCATCAAAATCGGTTGCTAATTCAATTAGCGACCAATTTAGCAACCGATCAAAATCAGTAGCAAAAACCTTGGTCGCTGATCTGTTGTGACCAAATCAGCAACCAGTTTTGTAGCGACAAAATTAGCTACTGAATTTAGAGACCGAATTAGCGACTAATATCAGCGACTGATTAGAGACTGATTTTTTAGAACGGTTTAGAGTCAGATTTTACGACGCATTGTGCGACGCTATTAGCGACTGATTTAGTGACTAATTATAGCAACTGATTTTGTGACCCTTTTAGCGACCAAATTAGCAACCAAATTTATTTCATCGGTCACCAATTCGGTTACTAATTTGGCTTTTTTTTTAAAAAAAAAAATTTGTAGCCCCTGCAATATATATATACACACACACGCACACATAAACATAACAAGACACATCAGTAAGAAAGATAACTTCAATGACTACTTTTACATACACAAAAGTTAAGACATTCAACAATTAATTTCATTTTTAATCACAAGTATTTTAGAAAACTTTTGTATCAAATAACAACAATCGAATAAGAAAGATAACTTCAATGTAAAATAAGCTGACATTAAGATTAAGGTATTTCATCCTAGAGAAATTTTAAGAGATAAATCAAAACGTTAGCCTTGCAAATTTGCAGGAGCTGGTTACAATTCTGCAGAGGTAAAAATTACTTGTTACAGATACTATCTCGCAAATTTGCAGGAGCTGGCCCCATTTTGTACAGTTCGCAGTGACAACGATAGCAGGCCCCATTTTGTGTGCGGGAATGACCTAAAGATGCACATGAAGCACTTGGCATGGTTAACAAGAAAATAATAAGAAATAAAATTGCTAGCTGGTCCAATACCCTATTTCCAGCTCTAATAATACAATTGAGTTGATATATAGCTCTAAAAATCAATTGAAAAGTGCAAAAACCATAAACATAAAAATAAATATGCATATAACATTCATAAAATTATAGGCAAGTGTCATTGAGTCTATATATAGGTTAGATTGAGGTGATATAATGAAAACAACATTGTAACATTTGTAATTCATCCTTTGAATATAAAATTACATATAGAGACACTTTTTTTGAAAAAGGCCAATTCTGAGTTTGGTGTATATTCAAAGGATCCTGGCTACAATTCTTCATATAGAAACGCACTTTTTTTTTAAAAAGGCCAAGTTTATTATGATAACAGCAAGTACAAGGTGTACTTTGCAAGATGTAAATATACAAGAGGAACAAAAGTCCCTTAACAGACAGTGAAAACATAAACCACACAATATCCTCAAGAGGAACAATGCCGACACGTCACAAAGCAAATAAAGCACACAAACAAAAAACAAAGCACAAAAATTATGACCCTCCCCCAACAGACAGCAGCAAACTAGCTTTGGCAACATAACCAATAAACATGGCAGACATAAAGCCAACACTCCACACACACTGTCGAAGGGATACAGGAAATCATAACTTCTTTAACCTTACATAGAAGAAAACATAACTTCTAAAACTATAAATATACCTGGAATTAATTTTCAAGCATGCACTGATATGGTTTTGATCAGGAAATCCATAAAGAAGCTGGAGACTTTTCCTAAATTCCCCAATGGAAATCTGAATGTATTCCTCTAGGCTACATGATTCATATGCACAAAAATAAAAGTCATTCCAATAAGCAAGCCACAAAATTTAAAAGCGGAAACATCGTATGAGAAGGCTGAGTCTTAATTATAACTAGAGGGGGGAGAGTGAGATAATGTCTGAAAACTGAAAGCAACAATGAGTTTTGCGATGCAAGGACATGAGTTTTTTTTTTTATGTTTGAAACGACAAAAATATATTAGAACGGCCTCGCTCCAATCACAAGACATAACCCAAGGACTACAAAAGATTACACGAACAGTGCACTAGCAGTAAACGAAGAAAAACTACAAAAGAAAACCACAAGTCTTAAAAACCAAAACCACTACTACTACCAAAAACCAACCAGCACCTGTTAGGCTAAAAACCTTACTGCTACAAGCCTCAAAACTAGCACCTGGACAGACAATAAACAAACAAAAGCCCCATGTACAAATAACAGAACCAAAACAATGAAAGGAATGGAGGAAATAACGGCAAAACAGAGCCAACCAAAGGGAAGAACCAGGAAGAAAAAGATAAAAATAATTGAGGCGGCAGCTGTAGAACCACCACAAACAATACAAAACCACAACATAGCAGGACAAAAAATCCAGAAAACATCGGTACATTAAGGAGATTGTAGTAGAAAGAGTATTGTTGTTATGCTGTTATAACTTACAAAGCAAGTGCTATGGCTTGGCTTTGGCTAAAAACAATTTCAACTTAATTGCCTGATCTTGCTTCTTTAACCTTAGTAATCACTCTTTTAAGCTTCTGAATCCTGTTTTATAGATCATATGTCATGTCTACTGTACGAGAATTAACACTTTACCCTTTTACTTCATTGACAACAATTGTGTCATAAAATGGATTCATGAATTAAGTATTTTTGTTACCCGATAAGCATAAATTTTATAAGCCAATAATCGAATAAATTAAGAGCCTTCTACATGGAAAGAAACTTTAAGCAACAAATTGAACACCAAAGTAGCCACAAAATGGAAGAAGCTTTAGATAAAGATAGAGTCACTCACTCCAAGTTTGTTTATAAGCAATTGACTCCTTGATAACAAACACAGACCCTATCTTGATCTACATGATACAAATCATCAAGCTCCACAACATTTTGACCTCGTTGACCAACATTGAAAGGATAATTCAAGTTATTCTTCAACCCATTCAGGTATCACCTGTGCTAAAAAGGGTTCATCAGTTGAAAAATATTAACTTGTGTTGAGTAGAAGATCAAATAAGCAGAACTTTCTTCAGCCAATAAAAAATACAACACGCAATCTAGAGGTGAGCGAGTAAAACGACAGTCCGGAACTCTAACTGAAAGAATAGTCTCTAATTCGGTCTCTATAGTAACCGATATAGCCACTGAATTTTTTTGACTTTGAACTCCAAATAATAGTCTCTAATTTGGTCTCTAATTCAGTCTCTATAATTATGTAGCAACCGATATAGAGACCGATTTTTTTTGAAGTTTACGTTCAAAATATCAGTCTCTAAATCGGTCTCTATAGTGACTGAAATTTTTCGGTCTCTAAATCGGTTGCCAAAAGCGTGTTTTCTAGTAGTGAAATAGAAGACTCAAATGGAAGAAATGACTACTGTTCTATTGTTCCATTACTGCGTTTAAGGCTCTGAAGCATTCTGACATTAGTGTTCTATCTGTCATTCAAGTCTTAAAGCAATTTGCGTTGTATTTTGTAAACACCTCTGATAGTATATCAAGTGTTCCTTAACATTCATTCTTATTCTTAAGTTTGTTTGAGAAGTCTCTTGTTAAGTGTAACTTGAGCATTTGAGAAGTCTCTTGTTTAGTGAAACTTGAGCATCTGAGAAGTCTCTTGCAAGTGTGCTTGAGCAATTTGTAATCTTAAGTAGATTATAGTGAAAATCTCTTGTTAGTAACAAGGGGACTGGAGTACTCTCAATTTGTGAGAGGAACCAGGATAAATTTTGTGTCTTTCTCTCTCTCTCTCAGCACCCCTTTTCTATCTTGTGTTTATTTCCGCTGCAAACTTAGTTTTATTAGGTAAAAAGTTTTATTTTTTAAAACACAATTCAACCCCCCTTCTTGTGTTTTGAGGGTCTCAGCTCAAATTTTTGAGGTCCTATAATGATAATTATATATTGTTAGTGTTTATAAAATATCATATGTATTCAATAGATTCATTTTGAGGCCCTATAATAATTGTTATATGTTACCAATGTTCATAAAATATCATATGTTTGGTAAAAAAAATCCCAATCAAGTAAAAATAATAATTGAAATAGAGGATAATTCTTTTCAAATTTTTAACATTTTTTATTAGATGTTGATTTTTAATATTTGAACCGGGCCTCCAAATGGTTATAATTTAAAACTGAATTTTTTAACTGTATTTGTTTAAACTATCTGATCACGATCGGACAGCTATAAAACGATTGCACCGTATAGTCGACTGCACCTAATCCAAATTCTAATTAGAGAGTAACGTGATTGTTGAAGGCAGTAGGCATGAATGAATTTGCAAAGATTTTAAAGTGTGGTCACGTGAGGTGCACCTTACTCATGTTTGTTTGTATTTTCAGCTCGTCCATATCCTATTAATCTTTGCAACTTTCAACTTCCCATGTGGCACCTTATCAAAGTACCTTCTTTTCCCATTTTTATTTCCTAAATGCCACTTGTTTTTCATCCAAAGTGAAAAAATAACTCATATTTTAATTTGGACAAATTATAATTTTGGTTCGTGAAAATATAATTCGCTCTTACATTAATTTTCTAATGTATTAAAATTGTAAATATATTTTTAATATTTTATTCGATGACTAAATTGATTATATAAAAATATATTTAAGAACTAAAATGACTAATAAAAAAGATATGTAAATCTATCTGTAATATTAATACATTCAGAAATTAATATGAAAATGAGTTACGCGCTCTTTAGTCTTAAACGAATAGCTAGGCTCCCCAGCAAAGATAGGCGGGAGGTGCTCCACATCTTACATAAAAATGTCCGCAAAGAAAAAGGGTGTGGGGTTGCCTGTTCACGCCAGGGGGAGGCGTCCACAGCCTCCGGTGGAGCGGATTCGCCGTCAGCCTCCGTTACGAACGATTGGAAACATTGGGTAGCTTTGCAGGGCGACGATAAGATGACTGCAGCTGATGTTGCTGCGGTAGGGAAGTCGCTTGGGGTCTTTGTCAAGGCTAAGCAAGCAAATATGTTCAGTGCGCTCTCTAAACCGGGGAAAGGCAAGCAGTCAACCCCAGTGTGCTTGACTGGGGGGTTGGTCTGACAGAGAAGGGGTGATAGGCTAGGGGTCGTGTTGTTAGGTGTTGAGTGTACATGATGAGGATTATATCTTGGAACATCAGGGGGTTGGGGGGGTTAGTAAAGAGGAAGGAGGTTCGGAAGTTGGTTGAGGAAAAGAATCCCAGTATTGTGTGTCTGCAGGAAACTAAGCTACATCTCTGTGATGATTTTCTTTGTTCGGCCCTGTGGGGCAACTCGCCTCATGCCTTTTCGTTTCGCCCTTCTGATGGAGCGTCGGGGGGCTTACTGACTATATGGGACACAACAGAGGTTGAGGTTTGGTCGTCTGTAAGTCGGGACCATGTTCTTTGGTGTCATGGACGCTTTCTCTCTTCGGGAGAGGAGTTCCATGTGGCAAATGTTTATGGGCCATGCGACGCTGCCGCGAAGCAAGGGTTATGGGACTCTCTGTCGATGCGGCTCCAGTCGCTTGGTGGGAAGCGGGTTTGTGTTTGTGGGGATTTCAATGCAGTTATATATATAGATGAAAGACGATCTATAAGGGTGGGGTCGCGCCCCGTGGACCACATTGCTTTCAGTCGCTTTATTGATGATACCTTTTTGATTGATCTCCCTTTGAGTGGGCGTAAATTTACCTGGTACAAGGGGGATGGTGTGACAATGAGCCGGCTTGACAGATTTTTGCTTTCTGAGGAGTGGTGTTTGACTTGGGCCAACTGCACACGGGCAGCTCAGTTGAGGGGTATTTCGGACCACTGCTCCCTCATCTTGTCGGCGAATGAGGAGAATTGGGGGCCTCGACCTTTGAGGATGCTAAAGTGTTGGAGGGAGGTTCCTGGTTATCAGAATTTCGCGAGGGATAAGTGGAACACTCTGCAGATAGACGGATGGGGGGGGTATGCTCTGAAAGAAAAACTGAAACTGATTAAAGGTGCTCTTAGAGAGTGGCATGTGACTCATTCCCAAAATTTACCTAGTAGGATTGACTCTCTAAAAGCCCGCCTCTCAGTTCTTGATGCTAAGGGTGAGTCGGGTGCGCTGTCGGAGGGTGAGTTAGAGGAGTCTCGCGACATATCATCGGATATTCACTCGCTCTCTCGGTTGAACGCAAGTATTTGCTGGCAGCAGTCTCGAGCGACTTGGCTAAAGGAAGGGGACGCAAATACTAAGTACTTCCACTCCGTCCTCGCGAGCCGGCGGCGGGGAAATGCTATTTCAACGATTCAGGTGGATGGGGTCCCCGTGGATGGGGTGCATCCTATCAGGCAGGCTGTTTTTTCTCACTTTGAGTCTCACTTCAAGGCTAGATCGGTTGAGCGACCGGGGGTGGATAGTCTTGTCTTCAAACAGCTAACCCTGGAGGAGGATGGTACTTTGACTAGACCTTTTCAGGAAGCAGAGGTTAAGGCTGCTGTTTGGGATTGTGATAGTTTCAAGAGCCCAGGGCCGGACGGGGTCAATTTTGGCTATTTTAAGGATTTTTGGCAGGAGCTTAGGGGTGATGTTATGCGTTTCATCGCTGAGTTTCACCGTAATGGTAAGCTAACTAAGGGCATTAACTCCACTTTTATTGCTCTCATCCCGAAGGTGGACAGTCCCCAACGTTTGAATGATTTTAGGCCTATCTCCTTGGTGGGAAGCCTTTATAAAATATTGGCCAAGGTGCTGGCCAATCGGCTGCGTATGGTTATTGGCAGTGTGATATCAGAGGCCCAGACGGCTTTTGTGAAGGACCGGCAGATCCTTGATGGGATTCTTATTGCAAATGAGGTGGTGGACGAGGCTCGTAGGTCTAACAAAGAGCTCCTGCTCTTTAAGGTTGATTTTGAAAAAGCCTATGATTCGGTGGATTGGGGTTATCTGGACGCGGTTATGGGGAGAATGGCTTTCCCACCACTCTGGCGGAAGTGGATGAGAGAATGTGTTTGTACGGCCACTGCTTCTGTATTAGTAAATGGTAGCCCCACTGAGGAATTCTCTTTTCAAAGGGGCTTGCGGCAAGGGGACCCTTTGTCCCCCTTCTTGTTTCTTTTGGCTGCTGAGGGTCTGAATGTAATGATGACAACCATGGTTGAGAGAAATGTGTTTACAGGGTACACCCTTGGTGAACAGGACTCGATCACTGTTTCACACCTCCAGTTTGCAGACGATACGCTGTTGCTAGGGGTAAAGAGCTGGGCAAATGTACGGGCCCTCCGGGCTGCTCTTATTTTGTTTGAGTTAATGTCGGGCCTGAAAGTCAATTTCCATAAAAGCATGTTGGTTGGGGTTAACATCGATGATTCTTGGTTACATGAGGCTGCGTCTGCACTGCGGTGTAGAGTGGGAAAGGTGCCTTTCCTCTATCTGGGCCTTCCTATTGGTGGTGACTCGCATCGTCTGGGTTTTTGGGAACCGGTGGTGTCTCGCATTAGAAATAGATTATCCGGGTGGAAAAGTCACTTCCTGTCTTTCGGTGGTCGTCTGGTTCTACTTAAGTCTGTCTTGACCTCTCTGCCTGTCTACGCTCTCTCCTTCTTCAAAGCTCCAGCAGGTACTATCTCCTCTATTGAATCTCTTTTGATTAATTTTTTCTGGGGTGGTGGTGAGAATTTTAGGAAAACATCTTGGATTTCGTGGAAAAACATATGTTTACGCAGGGAGTACGGAGGACTGGGGGTAAGGCAGTTGAGGGAGTTTAACTTAGCTCTGTTAGGCAAGTGGTGTTGGCGGAAGCTGGTGGACCGCGAGGGTCTGTGGTATCGTGTGTTGGCAGCTCGTTATGGGGTGGAGCGAGGGCGCCTGAGAGATGGAGGGGGGAGGGGATCCCCGTGGTGGAGGGAGATCGCGAGAATTCGAGATGGAGTAGGTGGGATTAGGGAAGGGTGGTTCAGGGAGGGTATTTTGAAAAAGGTGGGGGATGGGTCAGCTACTTTTTCTGGACCGATCCTTGGGTGGGAGGAGCTCCGCTTTGTGAGAGGTTTGGGCGGCTGTTCGCCTTGAGTATGAATAAGTCGAGCACAGTAGCGGAGATGTTTGAGGCTGGGTGGGAGGCTGGTGGGGAGGCGTGGGTGTGGAGGAGACAGTTGTGGGCGTGGGAGGAGAAGATGTTAGGGGAGTGTCAGTCTTTACTTCTTCATATTACTGTGCAGGCGCAGACCCCTGATAGATGGCAGTGGCAGCCTGATCCTGATGAAGGCTATTCAGTTCGTGGTGCGTATCAGCTTCTGACTTCCCTGGATTCATTTACAGTGGGGGAGGCGGAAAATCTTGTGTGGCACAAACAGGTTCCTTTGAAGGTCTCCATCCTTGCGTGGCGTCTCCTACGTGACAGGTTGCCAACGAAATCAAACTTGGTGACCCGAGGCATTATCTCTCCAGAGGGTCGCTTTTGTGTGTCTGGCTGCGGCGGCATTGAGTCGACTCAGCACCTGTTTCTCTCCTGCAGCACTTTTGGATCCTTATGGGCATTAGTTCGTTCTTGGATTGGTTTTTCGGCGGTCAATGCCCCCTCTGCCCCAGATCACTTTGTTCAGTTCACTTACTCAGCTGGAGGTCTCCGAGCTCGCCGGTCGTTTTTGCAGCTCATTTGGCTAGCTTGCGTTTGGGTTGTTTGGACTGAAAGAAATCATTGCTTGTTCAGAAACGCGGCAACCACTGTCACTCATATGTTGGACAAGGTCAAGTTGTTCTCTTTTAGGTGGTTAAAGGCTACAAATGCGACTCTTGCGTCCAATTATCATACCTGGTGGTCGAACCCATTGCTGTGTTTGGGTATCGACTAATTTTGTATTTCGTTCTCTTTCCTTTGTTTTGACACTTTTGTAACTCTATTGTAGTTCTTCTTGGCACACCTTGTGCTAAGGAGACTATTGTGACTCTTTCGTTTTTATATTTATATATATTCCCTTTTGGCTTGTTCAAAAAAAAAATATGAAAATGAGTTAACATTCGAGGACCAAAATTGTGGTTTATCCATTTTAATTTTCTATATATTTCTAATAACATTTTTTTAATTGATAAAACATATTGATTTTTTTTTTTGACGCAAATAAAACATATTGATTTAAACGCAATTGTAAGTGACTTTAAATCTAAAAATAACCATAATAATTATTTCGTTTGAGTATTTCGATATTAAATAAAACATTCAATGTTCTTTGAGAATTCAAATATTTTATATTACTTATTAGTTAATGACCATAATTTTAGAAACAACCATGCTAATTATAGTTGAGAATGCACTAGGTCGAGTTAGGCTTTGCCAAACCTAAGCTTGACGCATCAAAAAATTGAAAGCTAGAGTCTGGCCTATAACTTATCATAAGCTTATTTTTTAGGCTTGAGTTTGACCTTTAAAAATTTGACATAACATGTTAGCTTGTTTAAAAGTCTATTTCATATGAACATATTTCAATAAATATACTAATGAACTAATAAACAAATGAGATTGAACAACAAAGTCAATATCTTATTACTTAATATTTGTTGTGGCAAGTGTGAGGTGAGAAGTCCCACATTGCTTAGAAAAGTGGAGGTTGAACACTTTATAAGTGAGAGGACCCATAAATCTAATGGCTTAAGGTTTTGGGTCAAAGTGTGGTGTTCAACTCACTTATGAAGTTGTTCTTAAACCCAATGTGGATGATCCTCCGGCTGCACTCTCATGACCCAATAGTGGTATCATAGCCGTGGTTCGGCTTGGTGGGGGAGCGGGAGCGGGAGTGGATATTGGTATTGGATCAACTATAAAATTTGGGAACTCACACTTGGGGGGAGAATGTTGGGTTTCAAGTGTGAGTGGTTAAGTCCCACATCGACTATGTATGAGAAGAATGTTGAATTTATAAGAGAGGTGACCATTAACTTAACGCCTTAAGGTTTTGGGTGGAGATGTGGCGTCCCCCTCTCTTGTGGTCCTGGAGCATTGACCCATGGTATTTCTCCCGAGCTTCCCCGGACTCCCCAACAAGTGGTATCAGAGCCGATGGTTCGACGAAGGGTTCGACCGACTCCTTGTATCTAAAGCCTTCTTGACAAAGGTGGTCAGGCGGCGGGTCCCGTTGATCACAACAATGGCGGTACAAGTACAAGTGTTTATGGGTGAGAAAGCTTCCGCTTGAGGGGGAGCATGATGAATTAAAGGACTCACACTTAAGTGGGAGATTGTTGTGGCAAGTGTGAGGTGAGAAGTCTCACATTGCTTAGAAAAGTGGAGGTTGAACACTTTATATGTGAAATGACTCGTAAACCTAACGCCTTAAGGTTTTATTAGGTTAAAGTGTGGTGTTCAACTCACTTGTGAAGTTGTTCTTAAACCCAATATGGATGATCCTCCGACTGCCCTATCGTGACCCAACAATATTTATGACAAAAATAAAGTTTAACTACAATTTTAGTGTCCCTATTCTTATTATTTTGTCGAATTAGTCCCCTTATTTTAAAATATGGCAATTTTGGTTTTTCTATAATTGAAAATGTGATCCTGGTCTATAACCTAATATAAGCACTATCATAGGCGATGTAATATGTTTTAAATAATATGGTGTGTGATATGATGATGAAAAAATATCAATATAAATAAAATTGTAAGAAAATTCCTTTATTTTTTACATATTTTATTTCTCTTCATTTTTTCCTCTCAAGTCTCAACCAAACATACCTTGGTTGTTTGCAGAGTAGACAACTAATTTTGACGAATTTTGTTCAATAAGGTAGGATTTTGTTTTAAAAAACGTTGCTATACTAGTTAAGATTTTAGCACTTTTAATTTAGTATAGTATCTTGTTGAGAAGAAACTATAGTTTATAGCATGGAGAGCATCGATAGTTAGAAAATCACATCATATGAATAAAAATATTTAAGACACCTTATTTATATCAAATACTAATATTGATTTGAATGAACATATGCAAATATGAAATATATATTCATTTTAAATTTTGGATGATACTTTCCAAAATGACCCTTTTATGTGTCTTGTAGTTGTAGGTATACTATATAACACATTACATATCTCATTCGTATTGGTTCTCCAACTCAAATTTCTTTTCCACACATAAACTTTCCTTTTCTATACTTTTTCATCTTTTTCCACTCTTTTCTGTCATTACCAAAGTAGTTGATCTGTCAAAAGTCTCGTGCATGCATATCATTTTCCCCTTTCTTGCTGAACACAAAGAAGAACCTTGAGACTTGAGTACTTCAATAACAAGCATTCAACTCAAATTAAACCCCAACTCCATCTCATGAGTTAATATGATTCATCATTCACATGAATATGAAATATCACACTATCTCAAACATCTAATAATAATATAAGATGTGTGAGTACTAACATCTCTCCCATAAAATATTATAAAACTATAGTAAATTTTTTTTTTTTTTTTATGCAAACTATAGTAAAATTTTAAGAAATATAAACAGGTTAAAAATATACAAAACAGTTTTAGCTAAAGCCGTAATTCACTTAAATTCAACTTAAATTGATACAGATAGAACTTAAATTCACTTTAAAACAATAATTCTAAAGGTAGGATTGTCCAATCCTATATAAACACTCACACTGGGTTCATGACTTTTAATGTGGGACTTCAATTTGGGTTCATAAAGCCTTATCGCACATGAAAATTAGCGACAGATCCTCCCCTTTAACCGGCGTTCAACCCCTTTCTTTTATATGATTCATTCTTATCATTTTTTCTTAACGCTCAAAGATCAAACCCACTTTGATACTAATTGATATGGATTGAACCTAACTCCACCTCCAAATCATGATTCAAAGTGAAAGACTGTTTAATCCTATATAAACATTCGTATTGAATTCATGGCTTGCGATGTAGAACTCCAAATTGAGTTCATAATGCCTTTCTTGCACATAAAAATGGATAATTTTTTTTAGGGAACACAATAGAAAGATGAAAGAAGATTGTCCCTAAAATCATCTCAAATTGATTGTTACAAATATCTTTTCTCTTACAAAGAAAAACATAATTAATTAAAAAACTTACTACTATGAAGGATTTGCATATGAAAAGAAGGGCAATTTGGTCATATGAACAAAAACAGCAATTTGACAACAAGACCCTACAGCCACTAGGTTAGATTTTGCTAAAGACAAACAAGCATTTCGTCACCTTCCATATCCAATAAACACCCTTTTTTCCCCTTTCTTTTATCTTTCATTCACATCACTATACTATACTCACCTTGCAATCTACACCTCTTTGCAAAGACCACCACCCCCCCCCCCCGGATCAATATTCTCTAACTTCCCATTAGAAAAGTTAGAGTAACTTTCAACAAATTTGGACCATATGATAAATCCAATGATTGAAAATTAAAAGACCACTAGTACACAAAACGAGATAATTATTAGGTAGCTAAATCCATGGAAGTAGAACGACACGGGAAAAAATTCTTAAGAAGTCCTGCTGGAAAATTACTTTATCCAGTAATTACCCTTAGACCAAATTTAAATAATTTTGGACCTTATAAAACTCAAATTAGATGGTTTAAACATCTAGAATATTGGTTTAGAAATATTGGAGATAATTTTTTATCCAAAGAATATAAAGAATTAGCTGAATATCTTCAGAAAAAACTACAGTCTATGGCAAGATGACTGAAGAAAGTATAACAAGTGTTCTACAAAAAGTTTTAGATAACTTAGAAAAACAAACACTATATTTAGAAAACTTACAAGTTGAAGAAAGTAAGTATAAACCTCATGAAACTTGGAACTTTCATGAAGAAAACTTTGCCTGTTTTGAAAAGGATGAATTATATCCTCACATTTTTCATACAGCAAATCCCCAACTTAACAATATAGCATGTATGTTAACTTATATTCTAAAAAATGTAGAAAATATCTGCATTAAATTAGAAGTTCTAGATGAGTTATTTAAATTTCTTAAAGGAGGAGAAGATAAAGGAAAACAAATAGTTATACCACAAATCCAACCTCAAGAAAAGATTTCTAAACTCGAAGAAACTTCTGAGTCCACACAATTAAGAATTAAACCACCGACTAATTACTTTTAGATATGGATGATACAGAAGAAGCCCTTAATAGGCAATTAGAAAATTTAGAAAGGCTAATGGTCTCTCTAGATATTAGTGGTAAAAGTCAGGAAACCTATGATGACAAATCAGAGGATAATAATCAAATTATTTATGACTTTAGCTCAGAAGAAGAGGCTAACGAAAATGAGAGAGAAAATCCTCATTATGTCAAAATAGAAGAACAAGGAGAAACCTCGGGAACTAAAAGACCTGCAGATTTCGAAAGAGAATTCACAAAACAAAAATTCCAGAAAGTACCTCACTACTATGTACCTACACAAAATCCATTCCAAGGACAAGGGATTTTAGATATAGACTGCAGTGTTGATGCAGCAAAAGATCTTAGGGATTGGTATAATATAAATAGCGTGTTAATCCAGTTAAACGAAGATCTTAAACATTTAGGAGCAGTTGAAGTTTTCAACTATCTTCAATATAAAACTAGAGGAAATGCTTACAAATACATTTCTACCTTACCATCAGAAGTTATGGGAGAATTACCTTTAACAGGAACCTTAGTAGTAGACTGGGTTTATAGTTTACTAATAAAAGAATTCAAAGGATGGAAAAATTCCATTCAATCAAAAATAGCATTTTCTGACCAAAACCTTTGGAAAATCACCAACCTAAAAATTTGCAACATGTGCTATGTAGATAATTTCATTTGTGAATTTCAGGATTATTACTATAATATAGATAATAGTACTAGAACCTCTAGGAACTTGTTAGAACTATTTTATGACAAGTTACCAGAAAAAGTATCGGCTCAAGTTAAGGTGTTCTTTACCTCAGCGTTAGCAGAAGGAAAGGTAGACGATACTTTAGGAGGAAGAATAACTTCCTTAAAAATTTGGCTTCAAGAAATGTGTAGCCAAAAGATAGCCAAAAGAGAAGCTCAAGTATCCCTTTGTTGTAACAAACTACAAAACAAAGTAGGAAACTATGGTTGTAACTCTAGAAAGAAAACTAGAAAAATAAGGTCACAAAAACTTTATAAAAGAAAGAGATTCAAGAAAGTCCCTTTTAGAAAATTCAGAAAAGGAGACAAAAAATTCTTTAGGAAAAAACAATCTTACCCTAAGAAGAAAACATGCCCACAGGGTAAAAAACCATGTACATGTTGGTTATGTCATGAAGAAGGTCACTATGCAAATGAGTGTCCTAAGAAGAATCCTAAGAAAAATGTTTTACATGCAATATATGCAATAGGATATGAACCTATAGAATCAGACATAGAATCTGATGAAGAAATTTATGAATACTGCACAGAAACAGATTCAGATGTCGAAGAAAGTACTTGGTAAAGGAAATCCAAGTGCTACATTTATTAAAATAGTACTAAAAAATAGAAATCTTTTAGCCTATATAGATACAGGTGCAACTCTTTGTTTTGGAAGAAAATCTATCTCTAGAAATTGGGAAAGATTAGTTAAACCAAAAGAAATAATAGTTGCAGATAAATCAAAACATCAGATATGGTTCAACCTTAGAGATGTATCTATAGAAATTGAAGGATATAAGTTTTTTATCCCAACAATATACCTCCATGATTCAGGATTAGACTTAATTATAGGAAATAACTTTTTAAAGTTATACGAACCTTTTACTCAAAGAAAGGATACTATATCACTTCACTGGAAGGACTTGGGAAATCCTAAGAATAGCAAAATGGTAACCACCAAAATAGTTACTAGAAATGAGATCTTAAATCTTATTAAGGGAAACCTTAGAGAATTAAGGATAATATGGGAAGAAAGAAGCTTCCATATTAATATAGAAGAAAGATTAGATGAAGTTTGTTCAGATAACCCTCTAGACAGTCTTAAAAACACTAATCATGAACTTATAGTTATTAAGCTCAAAAACCCAAATGACGAGATAAATGTTCCAAATAGGATTCCATATTCTATTAGGGATGTTGAAGAGTTTCAACAAGAGTGTAAAGATTTACTTGATAAGGAGCTTATTAGACCCTCATCAAGCCCACATTCTGCACCAGCTTTTTATGTCGAAAATCACAACGAAATAAAAAGAGGTAAAAGAAGAATGGTAATCAATTATAAGAAACTCAACCTAGCAACTATTGGAGATTCTTATAAATTGCCAAGAAAAGATTTTATTTTAGAAAAAATAAAAGGATGCAATTGGTTTTCTTCTTTAGACGCAAAGTCTGGATATTATCAGTTAAGACTAGCCGAAGAAACAAAACCATTAACAGCTTTTTCATGTCCACCTCAAAAACATTATGAATGGAATGTTTTGCCTTTTGGATTGAAACAAGCACCATCAATATACCAAAGATTTATGGATAAATCTCTTGAAGGTTTAAATCATATGTGTTTGGCATATATAGATGATATACTTATTTTCACAAAAGGAAACAAGGAACAACATCTTCAAGATGTAGAAACTGTTCTTTTAAGAATTAAAGAAAAAGGTATTGTAATTTCAAAAAAGAAATCAAAGCTTTTACAGAAAGAAATAGAATACCTTGGTTTAATTCTAAAAGAAAATGGGGAACTAAGTCTAGCACCTCATACTCAAGAAAAAATACAAGCTTTTCCAAATGAGCTTTCTGATAGAAAACAAATCCAAAGATTTCTTGGATGTTTAAATTATATTGCTAATGAAGGATTTTTCAAAGATTTAGCAAAAGAAAGAAAACATTTGCAAAAGAAAATTTCAGAAAAAATTCCATGGTCTTGGACCAAAACAGATTCTGATATTGTTAAACAAATTAAAGAAAAAATTCAAGTTTTGCCTGAACTCTATAATCCAACAAAAGAAGATTTTTTAATTATAGAGACAGATGCATCACAAACAACCTGGGCAGGTTGTATGAGAGCCTTACCTAATGGTAAAGCAAAACTTTCTCTTAATGAGAAAGGATATAAAATTGAAGAATCTGGTGATCTTCAATCAAAAGAATCTGAAACTTCGAGGGAAGGGACAGATACTATAAAAAGCATTGATTACAGTGCTTCTAAAATCCTGATAAAGGATACTGAAAAATTACATTTATGTAAATATATTTCTGGTACATTTACAGATACAGAATCTAGATACCATATCCAGGAACTAGAGACTCTGGCATGTGTAAAGATATTAGAAAAATGGAAAATTGAATTATTACCATCAAGATTTCTTCTTCGTACAGACTCTAAATATCTTACAGGATTTTGGAGATATAAAATTAAAGCTGATCATAAACAAGGCAGACTAATAAGATGGCAGATGAAGTTACAACAATTCGAGCCATATATTCAATACATAAAGTCTGAACAAAACAGTTTTGCAGATACACTAACAAGAGAATGGAGCAAGCAATAAAGCTACTTCAAAACAACATAAAGCAGAAGGATGAGCAGCTCGCTGCCATTGATGCTAGAAGAAAAAAGATCTCCGACGAGAGGGGGGAGATGATTACAACACTCAAAAGTTTGCAAAACATGACAACAAATACAGACCAGTCTTCAACAGCAAACTTAGAAAAAGATCTCAAAAATAAAGAAAATTGGGACTTGCTAGGACAACCTTCTGGAAAGTATGATTACTATGTAAAATATACAGCCCCAGAAAGTGCAGAAATTCCTATTGAAGCAGTAACATCTAACGGATGGAAGACAAATGAAGAACAGGAAGCCGAGTCCTCAGGAACAACTTCAAACAGCAAGAAATCATGGGCTGAAGAAGTTGAGGAAGAAGATGAAGCTAGAAAAAATGGTTTATTAACAACCATTCAAACAAGCGATCCCGTAGACAATGAAATGGGAAAGTTTGAAGCTTATGTCATTTTCGATGGACCCATGAAAGGAATCTATAGAAAATGGGCAATAGCTAAACAACACATCATTGGCAAAAACGTCAGGCACAAAGGTTACAAAACCATGGAAGAAGCAGAAGCAGCTCTTTATGGTTCATACAGGGAAATTGCAACTGCAAAAAACCTTCAAAGATCTCCTACAATGGAGTCAAAAAAGAAATTGTCAATCGACAAAATTCGCCAGCTTGAACATCAGAAGAGTTTCCAGATAGCTGAACCAACTTACATGGAATTCAGTCTCAGATGGAAATGGTTAAACAACTATGTAGAAGAATTCACCACTGAATGCTTCTACCCAGTTAACAGAATTGGCTGCACCAAAGCAGTCGTACTACCAGGAATAGACAATACTTTATGTCTATCTTTCTTTCAAAATGGGTTGATCCATACTATATACTTGGAAGAACAAGCCGGAAAGACTTTTGGAGAACTCAAATTCCTTCCAAAGGAGTTACAAAATTTGGCACAAAAATTCAACAACTTGTTTGCCAAAGGAAAAGAAATTTTTATTCAAATTGAATCCACATATCCTTGGTACGATGAAATTACCCAGGAACTTACAACAAAACCTTTATACCTCATTAAGATTGGAATTTCAAATAAGGAATATCCAGTGATAAACAGAGAAAAAACTGAATGGCACCCTGCTATCTACCTCAAACAAATTAAGCACTTTCATCAGAAAGTCACTAGATTGTCCTCCCAGACAAATTACAGAGTTGTTTACGAAGATTCATCAATGGTTGTATACAGCGACTCTAGAAAGCCTGCAAAGGACAAAGATATCAAGGCAATTAAGAACCTTGAAGAAAAAGTTGACCAATTGAAAGATGATCATGAAAAATTACCAAAGGTAATTCAAGAAGAATGCTGTCAATACTTTTCACAGTATTACAAAGGGCATAGTTGTAAAAACTGCCTAAGAAAATCGTCGGCACAAGAAGACAAGGAAGCTGCTAGCACAAATCCACACATCACAATGTAGACAATAATGTACAGTGGTATCTTATCACATCTGAGTCAGATGGGAACCACTTAGTGATTAGCTTTTCAATAATGTAAATTACTGTTTGTCCTTTTTCTTTAGTGTGTATTACTTTAAGTTAGTGCGTGATGCTTTTCTAAGTGCATGTCACTATAGTGTGCTGTCATGGAAAGGGACGTCTTACCTATGTGAGCCCTTCTCCACTATAAATAAGAGCATTCAGCTCATTTGTAATCACAGTTGAAAGAAATACGAAACTACTATCTAGTTTTCTGAAGAATTATCTCTTCTGTCCTTAGAATTATTTCTAAGTAGTAGCTCTTGAGGTAATACTCTGGAGGAGCTAGATCCTTGAGGTAATACTCTGGAGGGATCACCTACAATAACAATATAATCAACAGATTATATCACAAAACACAAGAATATCTTCAATCCGGAGATTTCAACAAAATCAAAAACATCAAAAAGAAACTTCAGAAGAATCATATCAGGTACGATTATATCACTTTTTATTCAGAATCATTAGTTATGGAAAATTCGAATTTTAAAGCTCAAAGATTATCTTCAAATTATTTTGAGATAGAATACACAGAACCCAGTAATGATCATACATTTTTAGAATTAGTCTTTATAAAGGACTATGATAAAAAGGCAACTTATTTATTGAAAAAGTTTCCTCATCCAGATTTGGCTAAAATAATCTTAGACAAATTTAAATTTAATCATTACCAAGAAACAACTTTTCTTAAAAAACTTAAAGAAACAATTGAAACAGATTTTGAAGAACATGAATTACAATGTTTAGTTCATGATTTGTATAATTTTATTCAAGACTCAAGATATATAGCCGGTTTTGACGGACAGTTCTATGGAAAAGAGGCTAGTATATATTATAAAATGAGAAATTCTCGTTTTCATAAATTAATGCGAACTGAACCTGATAATTAAGATTTAGATCCAGATCTTAGTTTAAGATTAGGTGAAAAAATGTCTGAAATTTCACTTTTTGAAGAAACATCTAGTTATTTTGCTGATAGCATACTAGATCATAAAATAGAAGAAGCAGATTTATCCTTAACTGCAGAAGAAAACTTTAAAAGAAAGTTTAATAAATTCAAGGAATATTTCTCAAGAAAGAATATTTTGAAATTTGGAATAATGGTTGGAGAGGAAGCAATTCCAATTGATTCTACTTCTGGAAATATTTTTATATCCACCATAGATAGAACACAAATTCAAAAAAGAATTTCAAGTCTTTCTGAAAAAGAAAGAAATAAAATTGGTTATATTCACATATCAACCATTCAAGTTTTAATCAAAAGTACTTTCATGAAAGGTATTGATACACCGTTAAATATAATTCTAAGAGACTCTAGAATTACGAATGATAGACAATCTATAATTGCACAAGGGAGATGCAATTTAAAATATGGAAAAATTAAGTTTGATATAAACTTACAAATGGGATTATCCCTGAAAGATAAAGATCTTGACAGATCCATAATCTTTAATTACAAATTAGAAGATTCAAAATTTATGAAAAAAGGAAATCATCCCTTTACAATATGCTATAGAATTAATTATGCTTTAAGTAATTCACATCATAGCATAGAATTTACAGGAAAAGATGTAATTCATATTGATGAATTATTCACCCCTATAGTGACATTAGAGTCACCTATATTTAAAACCCTGGCAAGGAAGAGTTGTTCTTTAATAGAAGATGACAAAAATATGTTTGAAGAAACAAACGAAAAACTATTAAACAGAAGTCAAAGCCTTAGGGTAGCACCCCCAAAAAGAGATTTTGGAATCTCAGAACAAAAGGAGCTACATAAGCTACAAAGCTCAGTAGCAGGGTTGTCCTTACAGCTCGAAAAATTGGATCAAAGAATCTAGATTCATCTAGTAAAATTCACCATAATTCCGCCTCAAAACTCTGGTATCAGAGCATAAACTCGATCTTAAATAATATTTTAAAATAAAAATAATTACCTATCTGGTACATATAGATATACCGTAACTAATGTGTACTAAGTATATTTTGATACATTAGATCAATCTAATGGATTATAAGAAACCAAAGTTAGGTAACTTTTCCACTTCAAAGTTAGACAAAAGTGATCCCCCCCCCCCCCCCCACCCTACAAATCAATCAAAGATCCTTCATTCATTTATAACACATACACACACACCCTTCTTTCCATTCCCTAAAATAATCTCATTTTCTCACTCAATAGCCATGTCTTGCCAACTCTTATTTTGAACCAAATATATTTTTTTTATTACTTAATGGAAACAGAAAAACATCATCGTACAACAAGTAACAACAGTAGCACAAGTGAACTCTTTGTGTGTTTCACATCACGTTTATCATCTTCATCAATGAAACTCTCATCAAAATCAATCTTAAGTCCAAGCCGTAGCAGAGACCAACCACAGATATCACTTTCATCTTCCTTAAGCAGAAGATTAAAGAGCAATGGTAGCATGAAAGGTGGTCAAGCTTCACCAATGTTTCCAACAGGTGGAAAGAAAAGAGGATGTGGTTTTGAGAATCCAGAGCCTTCATCACCTAAAGTTACTTGCATTGGACAAGTTAGAGTGAAGACAAAGAAACAAGGGAAGAAAATGAGGTCAAGATCAAAGAGAAGAGGTGAAGCTAGTTTCAGAAGAGGTGAAAACAATCCAGATCTAACTAGACAGAACAGTCAAAGTTTGTATCAAAATCATCAAAATTTGCAACAAGAATGTTTGAAACATAGGAATCAAAGATGGGTTCATTTGCCTTTAACAATATGTGAAGCTTTAAGAGAGTTTAGTTGCTTTTTTCCTTGTAGGTCTTCTTGTATGTCAAATGAAAGGGAGAAAGAAGAAAAAGGTAGTAGTAATTTAGAAGGAAGAGGAGAAGTTGAAAGAGAAAGATCTGGTGGTGGACATGGTAGAGAAGGTTCATGTGGAGCTGCATTTGCTAGATGGTTAGTGGCTTATGATGGAAAAGGTAGAGAGATTGAGGTTATGATGGAACATCATGAGATGGAGATGGAAATGGATGATGAAGATGTTGATGTTGATGTTGATGGAAGAGAGAAAGGTGAGAGAAGTTATAGTCAAAGGAGACATATTTTTGAAGATCTTGATATTGATTTGGTTGATGAGAAGATACAACAAGAACAATTTCAAGGTGAAGAAGAAGTAGAAGAGAAAGAAAAAGGAAGAGTTAGCATTTGTGTTCCACCAAAGAATGCTCTTTTGTTGATGAGGTGTAGATCTGATCCTGTCAAAATGGCTGCTTTGGCTAACCGTTTTTGGGAATCACCTATTCACAAAGAACAACTCCAAGATGATAATCAACATGAACATCACAATGAAGTTGATGAACAAGATGAATCTAGTGGAGATGAAGATGATGAACAAGAACAAGAAGGTTACTATAAAGGACAAAACATTGAAATGGAACAAGTTGAAGAAGAAGAAGAACCACAACAATTGGTTGAAGTGGTGGAAACAATGTCACAAGAAGAAGATAACATTTGTGAAATTGAAGACAAAAGAGACCAAGAAGTTGATGAAGAAATCACCAAGGAAGATGGAAATGACATTGATGAAGATAAAGATGAAACCTTTACATGTGTTTTACTTGATTCATCTCATGCAGATCTTGAAAAACAAGAAATAGAAGAAACCCATCAAGAAGAACATGAAGAGAAGCAAGAAAACAAAGAAAGTTCAGAACTTTTTTCTTCTTTTTCTTCATCTTCTTCTACTACTTCACCTGAAACATTCTTAGCTTCATCAGAACAAGAAAACAATGAACAAGATACAGAATCAGAATCAGAAAATGCTGAAAAAGTTTCAACGGAGGAAGAACAAGAAGAGAAAGTGACTGTAGCAGAGAACGAACAGGATCCGACCCAACAAGGATCCGACCCGGAAATGGGTCTAGTCGGGTCAACGGAGCGAGAAAATGGGTCAAAGAAAGAAGAGAGAGAAAGAGAAACATTACCTGAATGCTTGTTACTGATGATGTGTGAGCCGAAGCTATCAATGGAAGTGTCAAAAGAAACATGGGTATGTAGCACTGATTTTATACGGTGGTTACCGGAAAGACCTGTCGGAAAAGTCGCCGGAGGAGAGAAAAAGGTTACAGTGGAGTCATCATCTTCTAAGCCGAAGGTGAAAGTGAAGACTGTTCAGCCGTTGATGCAGCCGCCGAGATCTTCATGTTCTTTTCCGGTGACCGGAAGTGGTGCCGGAATGTCAATGGCGACGATGATTGAGCAGAAGTTGATGGGGTGTTCGAAATCTCGTAATGGGTACGAGCCGTTTGTTCTTAAGCGCTGTAAGTCGGAGCCGATGAGGTCGGCGACTAAGCTTGCGCCGGAGGCTTGTTTTTGGAATAATCGGAAACTTGAGCCGCATCCGCCTCCGGCTTCGCTTGGCGTCGGCGCGCCGGCTGGTGTTGGGTTTTGATTTTAGTTTTGATTTTTGAATTTTTAAATTTCTTTTTTAATTAACTGAATAATTAAATTGTTGTTATTATATGTAGATTGTTATTGTTATTGCTTAAATCTTGGCCAGCTTTGGTAAGTTTAGAGGGATTGATTATAGTTTTACTATTGTATAAATAGCTTTGGTAAGTTTAGTTATGCAATTTGTGTTTTGATTTTTCCTTTTCTAATTTCATGTTTTGATAATATTTTACTGCATTGTTTAGAATAGTTTGACTACATTACAATGAGTTTGAGCCATTGTGTTGGTATAAATAGCTTTAGTTAAATTAATTTTGATATGTTTAGGTTATGTTTGGTAAATTTCTATAAAATCATGTTGAATTAGTGATTCTGAGATACTCATCATATTGTAGCTTGTGCAAAATCACGGTGAAACCGTGATACCAAACATAGGCATAATACCAAACATATTCTCTTGTGTGAAATTAATTTTGGCTTCAAAATTGATTTTTATCATGTAGAACCAAATATGAAATGGAATTTTAGAAAAAGTTACACTAGCTAAGAATATTACATAGTCACTTGGATTTTGTAAACCTCAGTGATTTCAAACATTCACACTTATATGATAAATTTAGAACTGTTGATTTATTATAGATGGATAGAGTGAATAATTGAACAAGATAATGAAAGTAGGTATCTCTACCGTCAATGGGTAGAATATGAACAAACACATAGTTGCCATATGGGGTTTTAATTGGTAGTGGTTGGAGCTTGAATGTGTGTATGTAGGTTTGTAGGGTAAAAAATTAAAGTTGGTAGGGTTGGGGGCATTTTGTTATGGTGGTTATATAATGCACGGGTACTCCGTTTTTGAAAGAGTACCAGTACCGGGTACGTACCGGGTACCGGTACGCGTACGGTACACCATGGGTACGCACCGACGGCGAACCAGTTTTTTTTTTTTTTTTTTTAAGTCCGGTACGTGAGTGGTACTTGGCCGGTACGCGCGTGGTACTTGGCCGGTACGCGCGTTGGTACGGATCCAACAAAAAATTTTTTTTATTTTTTTTCATAGCAACTGTTCACATTCTTTTTTATATTTGTTTATTTTTTTATTCAGTTTACTATTTTATAAAGTACTCTGCTTACTATTTTATTCAGTTTACTATTTAGTTTTTATTCATACAAATCTTCGTCTTCTCTCGAGAAATAACCAGGCTTATAAAGAAGGACCAACAAAAATGTGGGATGTTGGTGGAGATGAATTTGATTTGGTTGATGGAGCTGGTATTCTACAAGTTTCTAGTCTTTCTCTCGATGAACCTGAGTTAGAGGCTAATCTTTTTAATGATGCCGAAGAGGGAAACATTTGAGAATCAATCTTGTCTTTTTATTATTTTTGTTCTTGACTTCATGGATATTACTAGTCTTTTTGAGTTTCTATTTTGATGTTTTTGAACAATTTCAATTATTTTTAAAGTATGGTATTTTTTATGTTTAAGTTTAATTATTTGTTTTCACAATATATTCTATTATTTTATTTATATAATTATAAAAAAAATATTGACGTACCCGTACCTTAATTTTTATAAAAATGCCGTACCACGTACCGGTACCGGTACCGGATACCGGTACCGTACCCGCACCCGGGCATCATAGTATGTTCTAACTTCTAGTAATGTGTCATGGTCAATGGTCGTTTATCCATCTTAAGCAGTGATGTCATTGTCAACATCAAAGTTTTTATGTGTCATTACAGGTTGGTTAGAATTTTGGAGGGTAATGGAGAGTTGAAATGTAGTTGAGAGAATGGTCCAAACACTATGGAATTTCAATCAATGATTATTAGTACTTGTGTGTATTAATGGTTAAGGTTTAAATGAAATTACTAGTACAAACCTTCTATTAAATAGGTAAATTTTATATTGAAAACAACAATTTTTATATTTTATAAACATTGACTGCAGAAGTTTCAATGTGTTTTTACGATATAAGATTTCCTCTCTCAATACCGAGTCAATCACTATTACACCTCAGCTTCCACGAGTTCCTCTCTCAGTACCGAGTCAATCACCATCACACCTCTTGTCCTTCTCTCACCTTAAAATCGTTACTGATGGCTTTACCATCGGTGAGGGTGGATTGAATTTTGTTTACATAGACACTCTTATACACCACTCTCATATGGTTCTCAAATTGCTTTGTTTTTGATAAAACACTTTCATGTAATAAATTATCAATTATGCAATAAATCACATAGTCCAAATATATCAATTATAGAATAAACCTAAAAAATAGTTTTCTCTTATACTAAAGACTAAGAGCTTGTTTGAAACACTTCCCAAATTCTCTATTTTAGTTTTTAAAAATTGAAAAAGAAAAAAACTTGTTTGGAAGCACAATTTCTAAAAATTGTTTTTAAAAACTATTTCAAATTTGGTGTTTTAAAAACTAAAAAACAAAAACTAGTTATAGATGTTTTGCTTCTCAATTTTGGATTTTAATTTTGAAAACTTTCAAATTGGAACTTTTTTCCCAAAAAAATATTTGAAACCATTTTCCGGAAAAATCTCCGGAATTGTATTTATCTGATATCGAAATTTTTCCCCAAAAAAATCGGAATTTTTTTTCCGAAAAAAAGATCGTAAACTTTTTTCCATTAAAAATCATGAACTTTTTTTTCAGAAAATCTCCGAAATTGTATTTATCTGAAATCGAAACTTTTATTCCGAAAAAATATCGAAATTTTTTTCCCGAAAAGATCCGAAAGTTTTTTCCGAAAAAAGATCGGAATCTTTTTTTACAGGAAAAATTTTGGAATTGTTTTTATCTGAAATCGAACTTTTTTCTGCAAAATAATCGGGAATTTTTTTCCAAAAAGTTGAAAAAAAATTCCCGAAAAAATTGGGAAATTTTTTTTCCTATAAAAATCGGAAACTTTTTTTTCGAAAAAAACATCGAAATTTTTTTCCGAAAAAAGATTGGAAAGATTTTTTCCGGAAAAAATCAGGAACTTTCGCAAAAAAAGATCAAAAACTTTTTTCCGGAAAAAACTCCGGAATTATATTTATTTGAAATCGAAATTTTTTCCGAAAAAATCTGTAACTTTTTTTCCGAACTTTTCTTATTTCCAAAACAATTTTTGAAAATTAGGTAACCAAACGAATTTTCTCATTTGTAAAATAGTTTTGAAAATTACATTACCAAACACATTTTTTTTCTTTTCTCTTCTTAAAAATAGTTTTCTAAAACACTTTTATAAAACACATTTTAAAAACTAAAAACCAAAACTGTTTCAAACAGACCCTAAGGGAGTAGAAAACAAGAAGCATTTGGTGCATGAAGAACTCATAATTTTGAAAGACTTTGAGATGAATAAGCTAAAGAAATAACTTAACCTTTAATTAAGGAAAATGCTAAACAGTGCCCCCGGGGCAATGGTTAAGCATATTAAAATAGAAAATTTGTCTCGAAATGTGTGTATTCAACACATTGAAAATGTAAAAAGTTATTTTCTCAATATTAAATTTTTATTTTATTTCCGTTTTTGATATGCTTAACCATTGCCCCGAGGGCACTATTTAGCATGACCCTTTAATTAAAGCAACCAAATCAAAAGTAAAATATTAAAATTTGTATTAATGTGTTTGTTTAGAGCTTGCTTCAATTTTCATTGCAAGATTTTACTTTTCCCCATTCATTTTGTCACCGATTTGCATAATTTCAAAGCATGTGTTTCCTCTATTCTCAATGATAGAGTCCGTAGCACAATCAATTCCCAAGGCAGCAAAACTAGAGTTTGGTTATTCTTGCAACCTTTTTTCTCTCTTTCTTTGCAATAGGTAAAAGACAAAGCCAACGACAAAAAGAAAACAAATCAAATCATGTTTATTAGTAACTCTCTCCTTTTGATAACCACATTTGAATACAGTGTTTTTCTTTAAACACTATATTAGAAAATTAAACTCCTTCTGTTCCTTTATAATCATTGAGTCTGGCTAATTAGTGTTCCCGAAAAATTAATTAAGGTAACAAATGAGGTACTCCCTCCGTCCCATATTATAAAAAAAAAATTACTTTTTCTTGTTCTAAATTATAAGCAAAAACAATTTACTTTTATTATTTTTAAGATTTACTTTTATTTATTCTCATGAAATTTAATACAAATTGCATTTAAGTTACTCTCGCTCTTCTTTTCCTCATAATCAATTACCAATACAAATTCTTTTTACATCTTTCCATAAAACTTATTTCAAGAAAAACACAAAAAATCACACTTCAAATTATTCGATTTTACTTTTTTTAATAAGTCTGAAAACTTTTTTTTCTTCTTATAATATAGGATGGAGGGAGTAATTTTATATTGAAAACAACACTTTATATACTTTTAAGACATAGACTACACAAATTTCAATGTACCTTTTACTATATTCGTGTTCTTAACTAGTGCTTGAGGGATACTAGTGAACATTTTCCATAATCATTATTGGCTCAATAATTTTGTTCCTACTATTTATTTGTTGTTGTTTGAGACTAAGCCCAATATTCATTTCTGTCCTGAACCAAATCACTCTTGGTCATTAGCGCTTGAACGGACTATAATATTGACATATAATAGAGGTACACTGAATCAGGGTGAAAAGCTTCGTTATAACCGTGTGTGATGAAGGAATTTAGGCAATCTCTACACACATGTCCATGAGGATACAGGACAACTGTAGATCCAAAGGAAGATTCTAGGAAAACAACAGTAGCAACGCGCACCCGCGCCCAGGCGCAGCCTCCCTGCGCCCAGACGCCAGACAACAATAGCAACGCCCTCACCAGGGCACAATTGCGCTCAGGCACCGCCTGCCTGCGCCAGCAGGACCAGGCCAACCCCTCACGGGCACGTCAGCCAAGCCCGCTGCATGCTGCTTGCCGAGCCCTCACCAGGGCACACCAGCTTCCAGCATCATTTTCAAGGCAATATCCAACATAAGGTAAATTATCTTTCTTTAGTTTTTTTTTTTCATATACAAGAGTTAAAGATCGAATTTCTAGTCACTTATTTAACGAGTTCAAATCTCTTAGCACTTATATTAATATGAACTTTTTTTTTGAATTTTAACATTCTTTATTTAAAACTAAAATGGGTGATTAGTGGGGACAACTAGCACTAAAGCTTTTGAGGAAGATAAATTACTTCTTGATTAAGCAGTTTCTAATAGTAGTATTTGCTTTATTATACGATAAAAGAAAAGGTAAGAGTAGTTAAGGAATCTTGACTTGAAAAAGGACGAGCAGAGAAAAAGACCAATTAAGTTGGTAGGAAAAAGTGCATTTCATGCAAACTTTATGATGAGAAGATTAAAAATGGAATGGAGCGTGGTGGGGAATAAGGGATAGGCATTCTGGGCACCCACGAAAATGACATATGGCACATGGATTGCAGAACCAATAATCAATAGAAGCCACACAAAAGCCTATCAAGATTTTTTTTCTTTCTTTCATCCATGTGCAAATTGAAATTGCAATAAGATATTAAAGATATTTTGACCCAACAAAAAAAGTGTAAATAACATTGGAAATACATTGTAAAATGCTTTTGATTTCTAGTTTCAAACTCTATCTAAGAAAAAAAAATTACATTTTAGGTTCATTGAAAGATTATTGTCGTACATAGTTCTATTTGATAGTATAAGGATCCATTCAACTGGAAAAAGAAATGAGGAAATAATGTGAAAATTTAAACCATTGAAATATAAATAGGGGATAGTATTGAAATTTGATGGACAAAAAAGGGAGAAAAGTTGTTTAAGAATTTAGATGTAAAAATTGACAAAATATGAGAGAGACATGAGTAATTTGTCACTTACAATTTAGCTGACAATATTCTACATTTACTTAATTTTTACTAGTTTGATTTTAAATAATTTTACATGATTTCTCTACAGGAGCTACTTTTGTCCCATCGCTTCTAGAAAATCTCACTTGTTTACGAAAATCTACTTCAAGATGGTATGCGTTGTTATGAAGTGTACTTTTAGATGATAATTACATTTGCACATCCATATCCAATTATTCATGATGAGGATGGAGAACACATTTCTTTTCTCTACACCTCGTACATGTGTGAGTGTGTGTGCGCTCACGCGCATGTTTAGATGAGCGGTGAAATTGAAAATCACAGTGAGTCTCAACTAGAATATGCCCTATATATTGGGTGAAATACATCTGCATCATTCATGATTCATCAGACTCATTGCTTTTGCATGTTTAACTTATATAAGTTTTTGGTATGAAATTAAAAACCCTAATATGCACTTCCTATTTGCAACATCTTCAACAATAAAAAAAAAAGCTATTTGCAAGATTGTGTACATTTAAGCATCCCTAACTCCTTACACAAATCTGGAAGTTGAAGTTCACATCTCCAATGTAAGGTTGATTTATGTGAGTCCGCAATTATCATGTAGGGTTTAAGAACACTTTAGGTGGTGGTTGATGCCTTCCGGTGATGGAGGAGTTTGTTGCTCCGGTAGATTCGTCGCTTTGGCATATCTGACAGTTCATAGCTTTAAGTGGGTTTTGTTGTTCCGGCAATGTTTTGTTGCCCTGGTGGTGTTTTGCTGCTGCTGCTTTGTTGCAGTTCAAGAATATTTGTATCTCCGTCAAAACTCTGTTGATGCTTTCTTTCCCGAATTTTCTCTGGCAGCCACACAATCAGATCGCAAATGTAGACTTTTTGCTTATACTAGAGGCTTTCGGCGGTCTCCACCGAGCTAGATGCTTTGGTGGATTGCAGTTTGCTCAGATCTGTGTGAAGTGTGTTTAGTTGACGACGTTTTCTTTTAGTTAGGAAGGGTCTAGTTCGACAATGGTATTTCGGTGGAGGATGTTTCTATTCTACTTCACTTCAGCTCAATGTCCCGCTTTGGTTTTAGGTTGGAGTTGAAGTAGGATAATAGCGAGTCATTGTAGAATTTTAAATGGTGTTGTTTGGGTTTGGAGCAATAGTTTTGGTTGAGGTTGTTTGTGGGGATTAATTTTTTTGGCTTTGTTTTGTTGTGTTTTAGTGTTGATGATAGACACAAACTATTGTAAGGGGTGGGTTGATGTAGTTGTTTGTCGTATTTTTTTATTGGTTAAGGTGTTTTCATCATTTTGTCTTTCTTTGTTTGATCCGACAATTTCTTATACTTTTTGTTTAGGGGATTCGTCCATTAATAAAATTTAGCTGCTTTTTTTTTTTTAAAAAAAAAAGACGTGTTTTTACTCCAATGCATTGTGTTCTTATCTTTATGGAGTCTCACACTTCAATTTTATCTTGAAACCCTCGGGAAAGATTAATGTCAGCTTATTCGTCTCCTGGCATAAAACACATGGTTGTCAAGAAGGGTTGAATCTAGTAGAAGGTGCTAGACACCCAGTAACTCACAACGTAGCAAATCAAAGTTTGAGTCTCAGATATGTCCATATTAGTACTCCGGCAATATCTCAAATATGATTATATGTAGTGGAGAAATTTTTGACAAAAAAATAAATAAAAAATGGCACTGTGCTTAAAATATTAAGACCAATGAGGTCATTACATTTCCAAGTTCAAGAAAAAAGTCCATGCTGTTGGGGTTATTGGTTTTGATAATGACAACACAATACAATACAATACAAGCAAAAGCTAGGATCAGAACATGCCTTCCGTTCGTGTGAGTTATTATTGTACTGCAAAATTGCATTGCAAGGAACAGTTAAAGTTTCCAAGTTGCACTATTACTTACACATACACATACACATACAAAGTAGTAAAAGACTAAGGATAGAAGGGTAAACAGCACCTTAGCAATCAATGATGGTAAAACAAGAATTTGGTGAGGGCTGTGTACGTGTGAATGCAGAAGTAGAAATCTCAAATGTAACTTTTTTTATGTTACCATATTAAAGGAGAGAACAGAAGGTTAAAAGAGAAAACATGAGGATACAGCTACTATAAACCTTTCTTAATATACAAGATTCAATTGTAAGACTGGTGTGACTGCATTAAAGAACCCTTGCAACCAACACTATTGCCAACGGTGGAAGAGTATAAAGTATTAAGGACTTCAACCTAGCTTTGACTAGCATTCAGCTTAAAGGAGCATCTCAGTTAAAATATATTTATGATCTTTCACCTAGAAAAAAATATAGGCTAAATTACACCATTGGTCCCTTACATTTATTTTAAGTTTCAACTTAGACCCTTAGGTTTAAAAAGTTTCAATTTGGTCCCTTACGTTTCCACCGTTTGCATAAGTTGGTCCTTTCCGTCAGTTTTGTCATTAACACCGTTTCAATTGGACACGTGTCCAAATATCCACGTGTCTGTCCACATATGCAAACCGTCTGCCACATGAGACAAAATTGACGGAAATGACCAAATTGAAACCTAAAATAAACGTAAGGGACCAAATTGAAACTTTTTAAACGTAAGAGACCAAATTGAAACCTAAAATAAACGTAAGGGACCAAATGTGTAGTTTAGCCAAAAAATATATTATAACCACATTGAAGTAGTGCTGTCAAATAGTTGCTAACTTGCTATAGTATAGCGAAATTTGAACAAAATACTTTTTTTTTTGTGATATGCAATTAACAAACACTGTATACATGTTTGTAGAAAAGTTAAATGAGAGATCATATGAAAAAATTGAAATGCAGAAGCTAACTTCAATGATGAGAAGATGATTTTGTAAAAAAACACTCATTCAATATAAGATTTTTTTGAATATATCTTTTTTCAGAAGTGCTTCTTGTGAAGTTTATTCAAACAGGCTCTCTATCAATTCTACAAGTGGACAAGATTTTCTAACCTATTTCTCAACTTCAACTTCACTATACTTCTGGTAATAACTACGGTGCATTGTTGGAACTTTGTTCTTCATTATTGCTGCTCAATTCAGTGTCGTTTGTATGGGTCTCAACGGATAAATTTGATATACTAGACTGATCAGCGCTTTTGTTTTCAGTTTCCTTATCAGTTGATTCTCCCGTAAAGGATTTGAGGGCAAGCTGGCCAGAATAAAGTAAAAGACCAAGGGAATTCAGGCCAAAGATAAATGTTGCAAGGTAGGTCAAACCATTTATTATTGTCCTGCAAAAAATTGTCAGGTGTTTAATAAAAAGAATGGTAATGGCCCAGATAGATAAGTGATCGATGCTACCTTACGGTGATTGTTATCTGGCGGGCCTGAAAAACAAAACGTTATACCGTTAGATTATAGTGCAAGCAAGAAAGACTAATGAGTATCAATGCACCATGAACATGAATAACTGTTGTGTAATTATTCTCTTCTTTTTTTGACAATACTTACTTATTCTCTTCTATCAATTGAATAAATTGATTTTGTATTAGTCCAATCGGTGCGACAAAATAAACAATTTTATTGACTCAATTGCCACATCATCAAGATTTAGCTCAAAATGTATAAGTGGACAAAAAGTCCAACATTTTGAAAACAGAGGGACCAAAATTGTGGATTTAGCAATAGGGGAACCAAAATCGTGAATGAGCCAAAATAGAGGGACCGTAACTGTAGCATTCAAAATCAAAACATAACTGTAAGAGCAACACAAAACTGGTATCCTTGTACTAAGTACAATCGATTGACCACAATTATAGGCTATATTAGCAAAAGATCTTGTGCTCTTAAATGCACCAATTAGTGCCCGGCATATGCATACAAAGACATACAACACCTTGTGATTAACATAATAACAGGCACACTTGCAAAAGCTTATTTCACTTCAAACAAATAAGAGTAATAGTAAATTTGTATATTTACAGATTCCCCACTGTGGTGTACTCCATCTATAAGCATTGGAAACTGAAATTTCCACACAAAACAGAATGCATTCAAATAAAAGAATAGTATCTGCATTTAGATATATTTTCCCATTTAATATCTTACCCTTTCTGCTTACTTGTATAGTTTTGACAATCAAAACATTTAAATAGACTCACATGATTAGCATAACCTATGAATGGATTGCGTCATTAATTAATATCCAATGGTTGAACTTTGGTGCAAATGAATAGTCTGATTATCGCAATTTAGTGGTCAATACTCAAAGGGCTCGCGAATGAAAGACACAAGATAACAATAAATTAATACAAATCAACATTAAATAGCCATGCTATATAAACAATGTTGCAAACTTCAGATAATGCCGGTACATCAAGCAACAATGAGACTATACTAGAGGGTGAAATATTGGCAGTTCAAAGATAAACATTTTCATTAAATATATCAAGTCAATGAGCTTGATCTGTTCTTGATTGGTAAAACGATAACAAAGCCAGATATATTTGAAGACTTTTTTTCCTGAAGCTACTATTTCTTTAATTGAAATGCTGCCTTTTTTTTTTTTTTTTTGTGTTTTCATCATTTTGCAATTTGCAGTAACTGTTTGGAGTCCCAATTTCAAAATTGTAACCAAAAGAAGAAAAGGTTAATAACCATAAAATTTTCAAGAGATGAATCACACTCCCATTAAAATATTGACATTATTACATACAATTAAGAAGGGTAAATAACATTAACAACCAGTGTTGTCAATCACAGATAGAAGAAAATAGCAGTTTGTTCAAATTCGACTACGCAATGCTGCTATAGCCAGCTATAACCTATAGGAACTATTCAGCAACATTTTGTACTAAATAGCTTATCGCAGAATAATAGTTATTTGTTCAAATTTTGCAAAGCTATAGCTGCTATGTAAGTATGTAACAACACTTTAATTGACTGTCTCTTCGATTAAATTAATCACAGAAAACAGGCTTATCTGATTCTAAATAACATGCTGTGTAAGAAAAAGAACAAAAACAAAGAAAAGGACATGAGAAGATGAGACATACAGAGAAATCGTCTGAAATCGTTTGCCGGCTAAGACCCGCCTCAATGATAGTGGCAAACTTATACAAAATAAGAGAAATAATCCCTGCTGATATTGCCCCGAGAAGTGCTTGAACAGGTGAAGGTGGACCCTTAGCAGAGTCTATTGAAGCAGTCCCCATAGCTTTCAGGGTCTCCAATGCTTCTTCCTTTACCGACTTCTCTCCTGAAGACCTGAATTGCTAAAACCACAAAAAACTCATTCATTTCAATGAATGAACAAAAATTTAATCACAGTAGCGTATATTACACTAAAGCGTAAACATGAACAGGAACAGGAACAGCATTGCAACAAATCCAAATTCACTTTTTCTCACCAAAGATTCATGCTTTTAACTCATATATCAATATCGCCTTACATTTTTTATGAAAATTATAACTAAGCACATTTTTCTAAGACAAACTGAAATCCAAGAGGTGGCAGCAATGTTTTAAACCATGGTGCTGGCATCATGATCCTTGATACAGCCAATGTGGCCACAATTACAGTCGTAATGTTGTTACACAGACAAAAATCTTACATTGCGGCCACAATCAATGTCTCAGCCCTATTGTAAAAAGAGTAAATATTCAATTTGGTACCTTAAATATCACTTTCTCCTATTTGTTCTTGATCTATAGAAATATAATAGTCGTTAAATTATTCGCAATTCATCAAATTAGTCTCTTGAGTTAAAAATAGGACAGAGTGATAGTTCATAGATTAACTTGATAGGTTGAGAATAATGTAGGAACTATATATTACTACATTCCTATGGTTCATAATATGAATTATGACAATTCTACATAATCATTTTTACACATGTATTCAATCAAATCACATTATAATGCTGCTTTTACAAGTTTGTTCCTAAATTATTAACTCGAATGTCAACATGTCGAATTTGCATTGGATGTATGTGTAAAATTATTTTACATTATCGGTGCATACAAATTAAATCTTAAATTTCACACTATCAACCAATACAAGCATGTTTTCTGCCACGTCACCCCACTTAACTTCACTTTCTTAATATGAACCATTATTATTGGTTGTCGGTGTAAAATTAATTTACACCGAGAGTGCGTGCCCTTTAAACTAAAAGATCATAAGTTTAACAAAATTCAGAGAAACATTGAAATGTAAAATTTATATCTGACAAGTATGAGGACGTGAATTGTGGCAATTAGTATAGCATAATAACGAAATTGAAAACTAATAAGTTTATTAGAGAGAAAAATAGTGATGAAAAAATGGAATTCACCGTTTCTTTGAGACGTTTAGCTCGGCGGCGGAAGGAGCGGAAGAGGAGAATGGAAATGGCACCGGTGAGGAGAATACTGGAAGCGATTTGAATGAAAGAAGGGTCGTCGGTGGTGTCGAAAAGAGAAGGAGGTGAAGAATCTGGAATTTGGATGGGACCATCAGTTTCAGTTGTGATAGTGTTGATGACATCAGCGAGAAATGTGAATGATGATGATGATGAAGGAGGAATGGCTGAAATTGAAAAAGAAGAAGAAATAGAAGTGGGTGGTTTGAGAAAAGGGAGAAGAGAGGAGGGGGGTTTGTTAAGTAAGAGTGGGGGGATGGGAAGAAAGTGATTAGAGTTAGAGAAGAGAAGATGGTGGTGGCACTGAGAATGCAACATTGCTGTATGTACTATGTATGTTACTTACCACCACTCACTCACTCACTCACTCACACACTCCAGTCAGTGGCGGACCCAAGAATTTTTTTTCCGGGGGGCCACTAAAAAAATTATAGTATATAAATTAAATATAAAAATTTGATTAACAATAAATTAAATCACATACTTTTTTTTTACAATCAAATTACATATTTTAAAGTAATACATGTGTAACAAGTGACTTAAAATAATCAATAGTTGACTTTGAACTAATACTCGCACAAAGTTGATCATTAGAAAATCATACGTGTTATTATTGTATTACACATATAGTAAAAAAAATGGTGTCTATAATTTAAAATATATAGTTGTGTTTTTTAAAATAAAATAAATAGAAATTGTTCATTTTTTGCATTGATACATATATATATATATATATATATATATATATATATATATATAAAGTTAACTTTATTTAGAAAAATGTCATTACTAATTGTTTGAAACAATGTTTTGTCACCAAGTATTGTTTGTTTTAAAAAAACAAAAAATAACCAAAAAATGCCCCCTCCAAAAGTTGAACCCATGTCCTCTTCATAGGGGGCGCAACTTTGAACCATCAAGCTAGCCATCAATACTATTAGTTTTTCGCTGAAATAAATATATATAATATATACATTTGTAATTTTCTAAAACTATCATGGGTATACTAGTAATTTTTTATTTTTTGGGGGTGGCCATGGCCGCCCTCAGCCACCCCCTTGGGTCCGCCTCTGACTCCAGTCATGGATATTATCTTGTGTTGTTGTTGAGTTCTGTTTGGCTTTTGGTGGGAAATCCAAACTCCCCCATTCTTGGACATGTCATCTTATCTTATATACTCCCCTTCGTTTGTTTTTTTAATTTTTTATTTTTTTATCGTTTGGTAGTATTTTTTTTTTTTTACAACGAAGTACAAGATTCAGGATGGAACCAGAACCTTTTGTATATTATACAAATTCCTCACCACTAGATTAAACCTAGGGGTTTTGTTAGTCTCTTAAGAAACAATTCATATTTTAAATTTATTAAATAATTTATGTATTTTGTTTATATTTCAAATTAGATAAATCAATCATATAACGAATTTAAAATGTTAATTATCTCTGGTGAAAATATAAAAAAAAAATGTATTTTTGTCATCTTAGGGGTTACTCGCGTGCCCTACACATTTCTCATTTTACTCATTCGTTACTTAAGTAGCGGACGTTGTAAAAATGAGTAATTTTTATTAAAACCACCCTACATGAAAATTCAAAATTTTTACCTATCCTTTACTTAAGTAATAGACATTATAAAAATATAAAATTTGAGTAAAAAACACCCTTCTAACATGAAAATTTCTCATTTTTATAGCGTCTGATACTTAAGTAGCAGATGAATGTATTTTGATAATTTTGTAGGACGCGCGAGAAAATTCGTAGGGTGACAAAAGTAATTTTCATATATAAATAAATACTTATTTTTCATATGGAATTTGTCGGGGTGGCTTCTAAGGTGAGGGCTCAACTAAGTCCCTCACCGGTGTACCATTCATTTTAACCATTAGATTAAATTATACTATAGGATATTATGAATCACCTGTCACACTGGATCTAATCTCTCCTATTTGCATTCACTTTATTTTTCTTTCTCTTTCAACTTCTGCATCTAGGCAAAGAACCGCTTCATATCTTACGTAAATCCAAGCTTCTGATATAAATACAATCCAGCAATCCAACCTTAAACAAAACATTATGGTTTGGTTTATTCAATTTTTGTTTCAATTTGATCTCCTCTTTGGAAATTTTTGTTTGGACTTGTATGGATTTTTTTTTTCCTTCAAAATTGAAAATGGAATATGGTTTTGAGGAATTCCCCCCAAAGTCTGCTAATCAATTATCATTTTACTTAATAATATTATCAAAGAGAAACTATCAATGGAGAAACGTTGTTGACCAATTGTTCTAAAAGAAAACCGAATTGGATGAAGGCTTTTTATGTTGAAGCATATATGGTTTAGCCTGAACTCAAAATTAAATGTGTAGTGGTGGTGGAATAAATGGAATCGGTGCTCTGTCATGGAGTTTGTGCAAAAGCGCAGTGAGATTTGGCAGGGGAGAGAAAGAACATGGTTGTAGAGAGGATTGATAAGATGATTTAGTGTGGTAATAACTAATGAGGTCTATGTAGTCTAATTTAATCCAACGGTCAAAATAAATGGTACACCGGTGAGGGACTTAGTTGAGCCCTCACCTTAGAATCCACCCTGGTATATAGGCCCAAATAATTTAACTAAGTTTTTTTTTTTTTTTTTTAAAATGGCAAAAGGAAACTTTATTAAACAAAGCACCCGCAATATGAAAGAGAAATTTCATATTTTTGCTTTCTTAAAAGGCCAGTGACTCCACCTCCAAGAAGAGTAGTTCTACTCGGAATAATCATTAATGATGTGTTTGGTTTAAGAAAAAGAAATAGGGAAGAAAGAAAAACACGGATTCAATAAATAAATTTGGATTAAAAATTAGTCTAAATTCATTCATTGAAATTCATATTTTTCTGTCTTTCCTATTTCTTTCTCTTAAGCGTTCATTATATTTCTTTGAGCATGTGGACTACTTGCATTAAGATACACTTGTTTCATGGTTGAAGTCATCATGCCCAAATAGAAAGAGTGCATGGCACACTAATCAATTACCTAATCCTCCTCCAGTGCACTAGAACTTCCTAAACCAATGAATTGCCTATGTTTATGCATCAATTTTTTGAAGGATCTGATTGATTAACGGAGAAGAATACTATTAGGGGTGTGCAAAACATCCGATTACATATATAAGACCATATCCAGATCCAAAACCAACTCCAAATAACCAGTTATTTGTAAATAGATATTAACCAGTCCATTTTAAAATGATTGGACATCCATTTTTATAAGCCTGATTTTTAATTAAACAACCGGAACCATGTCTAGATCCGTTGGACTTTTGGTCTTGTTCTGGACTGGGCCTAGAGCTGGCCCAATCCGTACTCTGCTCGCCGTGTAGAACCCAGGGCTCCTGCTCGACGCTGGGGACTGGGAGCTCCTCCTCGTCTGCTAACGAGCTCCCCTGCTCGGATTTATGCTCCGCCACGTTCCCCACGTGTTCCTATTTACTAGGACATGATATACTTGAGGTAACCACCTCTCCGCACGATGAGGACAACTCATCACCAGGATAAGGGCTAAATGCCGGTTCCTTACTCCAACAACGGAGAAATCCCGGCAGTCTCTCCTATTGGGCCGTTGTGCACAGCCCATTAAGAGGACCTTGGCCCAGCGCTGGGGGATCTATAAATACCCTCCTTCACTGGAGGGTCGGGTATTATATTCTTTACTCACTCTCACTCTTTTGTACTTGTTCAGTCCACTGACTTAAGCATCGGAGCGCCTGCAGGTACAACCCCCCCCTCCGGTGGTGAATTGCTGTTCAACTCAACCAAAGTACTCATCAAGCGAAGGATTCATTGGCCCTCAACCTTTTCTGATCAACAGGCTAGATCAGTGGCGCCGTCTGTGGGGAATGGTTTTCCCCTTCTTTCAAACTAAAGTTCAAAACCGATCCTTTGATTTTCAACAACTTTCATCACAATGGCCAGTGCATCCAACACACGCAACGACGCTGATCACAGCAACGATGATCGTGATTTCGTCCCCACCGTTTCCTCCCCCCCGGAGCACAACACCGTCCTCAGCCCGGTTCGCCAGAATGATTAACCGCAACCGGAGTCTGACCCCAAAGACGAAGATGACATGCAAATCTTGTCTGTTCGCCAATCAGGGAAACGCCTGCAAATCACGCAGGAAATCCTGGTGGCCAGCGCACAACCCGTTGACCAACCCACTAGGGCGGATTTTCTGAGGATTCTTGCCGCCCTCGAGAAAAATACGCAGGTAATGGCGCAACAGAATCGCAGGATTGAAGCGTTAGAAAAAAATCAACGCCCCCAGCGGGCAGCCAACTCTCCCCCGCGGAGACATCACTCGTCTAGGTCCCCTCCTCGACAGGAGACAGCCCATCAACGGCGTCCTGGCCTCTAGAGGATCCAGCCACCAAGCCAAAAAAGGGGTCGAACCCCACCTCTACGCGAGGAAATGGTCTCCCCGACAACGAAAAAGGGGAAGACAGCTGAGCAGCCCAGCCACTCTCCCCAAGGGTTGCGAAATATGGCAAGGCAGGGAGCCGCCTCCAGTCGCCATGTTCGCGACGATCGTGAATACCGAAGTCCCACACCGGCTCCTCGGTATAACGACGCAACAGAGTTCTCCCCCAATGGGAGCGAGGAGGAGGATATTGTATGCGCTCTCTCAAGCGACATCATGAGAGTACCTATCCCCGCAGCGCTGGAGATGCTCCCCAATCTCCCCTCCTGTGATGGATTGACCGATCCGAACGAACACATCAACAACTTCAACACCATACTCAACTTCCGCAAAACAAGCGGAGCTATCAGGTGCATACTCTTCCCCACAACACTAAGGAATGGAGCGCTGACCTGGTATACAAGTCTTCCTCCTCGGTCTGTGTTTTCCTGGCACGATTTCTCAAATCAATTTAAGCAAAACTTTAATGCGTCTCGGAAACAGCCGAAGATAGTAGCCACCTTGGAAGCCATATTCCAAAGACCAAAAGAATCTCTTCGTGCATACATCGAGAGGTTCAACAGAGAAGCCGTGCAGGTCGAAACGACCGACGAGATGAAGAGGTACCTGCTCGCACGCGGCCTCCGTCCCCGAACTGACTTTGCCAAGGCTGTGGGCATTGAAAAGCCCAGGACTTTGGCCCAGCTCCTCGCCAAGGCAGAGCCGTACATACAGTACGAGGAGCAGGAGATGGCTGATGCCCTCCGACAGGGACGGACCGAGGAAGCTCCCCATCGACAAGAAACAAACAAACCTCCCCGTGAATCCGGGCAGAGAGACGGGGGCAGGGGAAGAAGAAAAGGTGACAAACCCCGGGGACCCCCCTGTTTGTTCACGGTTTACACTCCCCTCAACGCCTCTCGCGAGCATATCCTGACTGAATGCTACGACACAGAGTTTAAGGAATGAAATATCAAATTCCCCAAACCAGGGATGACCAAGCCTGGTCAGGATAAATCGAAGTGGTCACGTGACCGAGGAATGCATCCATCTGAAGGATGCCATAGAGACTCTCATTCGCCAGGGAAGGCTTGGAAGGTATAAAACCGAAGAGAGTCCCAAGAAAGCTGCCTGACAAACTGCAAATGTCGAGGATTTTCATCACGCACCTAGCGGGCAAGAAAAGAAGGTCGCTCTCTGCATTTTGCGACCAGAAAACTTCCGTGTCCCCGACAACATCGAGGACAAATACTCTCGTCCCACCTTTTCCAAATGGGAAAATTTTGCTGAATATCCGCTGGTGGCTACAACCCAAAGACCATCGGGGCACGTCACAACTCTGCACGGGGACATAGAAGCTGCGAGGAGATGCTTCGACGCAGCGACCAAAGGCCTCAGCTATATCGGCCAGCTTCCCAGCCCGTCAAAGAAACCAAAGCTGACATCTTTGCTCCCAGCACCAAATGTGAGCTCAATCGAGTTCGACAGTAGGCACTATAAGAAGGAGCACAAAGAAGAGAAAAAGCTCAAGAAAGAAAAGAAAGAGGAGGACGAGGCGAGCAGAGAGAATTTCCGCCCCATCCCAGATGGCGAGTTCGAGCTTGTTCCCTTCGGCGAGGATCCAAGTCGCGGAGTAAAGATTGGGGCATGATTCCCATAACTGGCGAGGAAGCAGCTCAAAGCCTGCTAAAGGGAAAATGCAGATCTTTTTGCTTGGAGTGCTGCAGAGATGCCCGGATTGGACCCTGAAGTCGCATGCCACCAGCTCACCGTTGACCCCGACGCCAAATATGTAGTACAACGTAGGCGTAAGCAGTCTCCCGAGAAAAGCTGTAACAGACCTCTTAGAGGCAAATTTTATTTCTGAGGCCAGGTATACAACCTGGATCTCCAACGTTGTACTCGTTAAAAAATCTAATGGAAAATGGCGTATGTGTGTTGACTATACCGATCTCAACAGGGCTTGCCCTAAAGATTCTTATCCTTTACCATGCATAGATAGTCTCGTAGATAATTCGTCTGGTTTTAAATTACTGTCTTTTATGGATGCGTACTCAGGATATAATCAAATACCGATGGCGGTCGCCGACAGGTACAAAACTGCTTTCATGACCCCGACAGGAAATTATTATTATAATGTAATGCCCTTCGGTTTAAAAAACGCTGGCACTACATACCAGAGAATGATGAACAAAGTGTTCCGAGCATAAATAGGGGACATGCTCGAAGTCTACATGGACGACATGATAGTCAAATCTCACGACGAGGTTGACCACACTGCCCACCTGCGAAAGGTGTTAGAGCAGGCCAGAAAATATAAAATGAGATTCAATCCTGAAAAGTGCACTTTCGGGGTTCGAGCAGGAAAATTCCTCGGTTTCTACTTAATAGAACGAGGAATCGAAGCCAACCCCGACAAGTGCAGAGCGTTCACCGAGCTGCCTGTTCCCCACGATAAAAAATCAATTCAAACACTAAACGGAATGCTTACTTCATTATCTCGCTTTATCGCAAAATCTGCTCAACACGCACTCCCCCTTTTCAAACTTTTGAGAAAAGAATCCGCGTTCGAATGGACCGAGGAGTGCGACCAGGCCTTACAACACCTCAAAACGGCCCTCTCCGAACCACCGGTCCTATCACGACCAAACGACGACGAGGTCATCTACCTCTACATCGCCGTCGCCTCCGAGGCCGTCAGCGCCGTCCTCATCCGCGAGACAACAGAGGGACAAAAACCCATCTATTTTACGAGCAAGGCCTTACAAGGTCCCGAGATCCGATACCTACTGATCGAAAAAGTAGCCCTCGCACTTATAAACGCCGCGAGGAGATTAAGGCACTACTTCCTCGCACATACAATTGTAGTCCGAACAGACCAACCAATCAAATCTCTGCTCAGTCGACCAGATATGGCGGGCAGGATGCTCAAATGGTCCTTGGAACCAAGGTTGTCAGAACCGGACCGGCTATCGAACCGGCGAGCTTACCGGTTCAAGGTTCAATGGTCGGACCGGGGTCGGACCGTGGTCGGACCGTTTTTAATTAAAATATATTTTTAAATAATATAAAAATTATAATATACAAAAAATTATACAATATCCATATTTTCACACTATTAAAATATTAAATGTAATAAATCAACCTAAAAATTAAAGAAACCACAATATTAATACTGTAAAAAAAAATAGTTTAAGTACTATTATATTATGTACAAAATTAATAATATTAACATGTACTACGTACTGTATAAAATTAATATGGATTTACTACTATTTATTTTTAGGAGGCAATATACACTAATAGTAGTTACTAGATGTGTTGGAACAACAAATATGTTACTACTTTTTTCTCATACTCAACTTACTAGTTGTCTTGGAACTAGGAACAAATTGATTGTAAATGTACTATTATCAAAAGAACAAAAAATTGTCCATTCACGTGCAAGATGCAAAACACAACAATTCATTTCAATTCTTTTTAATCTTCAAATCAATAAGTATAAACTAAAGTACATATATATTTTTTTTATTATGGCCCAAGCCCACTCATCATAATCCTAATATGCTACTATATAAAAGTGAGTAACTAAGCTGTACTCAAGTTGCCCGCCACCCTCCTCTGTTTCTCTCAACTTCAAATTTTTAAGTCCATTCCAATCCAAACATTAACCCAATTATTATTCTCATATGCAGACTTCCTCTTAGTTCCAATTTTGAGTTTGAGTTTAACATTAATTCCTTCTTTTGTGATATAAAGTCCTATTCCAATCTATTCTCAAGTTAGCAGACAAAGCATATATCAACATATTGTGATTCAAACCATGCTTGTTTACTACTTCTTCTTTTGATAAATCTACAAGTGAAAACATGTGAAATTGTGAATGAGCTATTCAATATTCATCTCTTGGATGCCTATGAGAAAACTGGATTTTTCCTGTATTCTTTTAAAAAATCAAAACTCAATCTTCTTTCCTATTCTGACTGTAATGGAGAAGGAAGAAGGATTTAACCAAAAGATTTTTTTAAAGGTGGATAACAGAGGCGCGTTTTGATTTTTTTTTTCCTTCTTTTATTTTTATTTTTTTAAAGGTGCAGATCGGTGAACCGGTTGGACCCTCCGGTTCGTCGGGTTTTCCCGGTTTTTTACCGGTTTTGGCGGTTTAACGCCGGTTCTCTTGCAGAACAGTTTTGCACCCTAACCGGACCGGATCCAGGTCCGGTTCCCGGTTCGACCGGTCCGACCGGCCGGTCCGGTTCTGACAACCTTGCTTGGAACTATCTGAATTCAACATCCGCTACGAAAGCAGAAAAGCTCTCAAAGCACAAGTCCTCGCTGACTTCGTTGCCGAAATGACAGCGCCCTCTCCCTCTTCTGAGGAAACAGAAAAGTGGACAATCTTTGTCGACGGGGCGTCCAGCTCAACAGGAGCTGGAGCAGGAATTATACTCGAGAATGGAAAGGGGATAGTCATTGAAGTCTCCATAACCCTCTCTTTCCCGACGTCAAATAACCAGGCAGAATACGAGGCCTTCCTCGCAGGACTGCGATTAGCCGAGGACGTAGGCGCGAGAGAAATCACGATATGCACGGACTCTCAGCTCGTCGTATCACAAGTGCTCGGAGAATATCAAGCCAAAAACGATAACCTCTCCGAATACTTAACCCTTGTTAAAAACAGGATAGCAAAATTCGACTCCGCTGAGGTACGCCATGTCCCCCGAGGGGACAATACCCGAGCAGACATCTAGTCAAAACTGGCGAGCACAAAGAAGAAAGGAGGAAACAAATCCGTAATACAGGAAATCCTCCCACGTCCGAGCATAGAAAAACCACCAGTTGCCCTCGACATTAACGCAATCGGGGACAACAATTGTTGGATGACCCCCGTGTACAATTTCCTAGCAAACGAAACTCTGCCATCCGACCAAAAGGAGGCAGCAGTAATTAAATGACGAGCGTGCGCTTACGTCCTCCTTGACGGCACATTATACAGAAGAGGATTTTCCATCCCCCTTTTGAAATGTATCGAGGAGCAATTCGACTATATCCTACGGGAGATACACGAGGGGATCAATTCCCAACATTTAGGAGGAAGATCGCTCGCCAGAAAAGCCCTCCGGGCAGGATACTACTGGCCCACCATGCAACAAGACTCCAAGGAACATGTTAAAAAATGCGACAAATGCCAAAGGCATGCTGACATGCACTTAGCTCCTCCAAACGAGCTGAAGTCTCTGTCCTCTCCTTGGCCCTTTGCCTGGTGGGGCATGGATATCCTCGGACCCTTCACTACAGGTCTTGCTCAAAACAAATACCTCATCGTGGCCGTTGATTATTTCACCAAGTGGGTAGAAGCTGGACCACTTGCAAACATAACTGCATTCAACATAGTATGTTTCTTCAAACGAGACGTCCTCGCCCGCTTCGGGATCCCACTAGTCGTGGTCACCGACAATGGAACACAATTTACGGACAGGAAATTTCGTGAGTTCCTCATCGCAATCAACACAAAACAACGCTTCACGTCCGTCGAGCACCCCCAAACCAACGGTCAAGCAGAAGCCGCGAACAGGGTAATCCTGCGCGGCCTTCGTCAAAGGTTGGACGATAACAAGAAAAAATGGGCCGAGGAGCTACACAGCGTGCTCTGGGCCTATCGAACTACTCCACACTCCACAACCGGGGAAACTCCGTTCCGCCTGGTATACGGAACGGAAGCAGTTATCCCCGTTGAAATAGGAGAACCCTCTCGTCGCACGCAACAACCCCTCGACGAGGAAATGAACGACGAAGCTCTAAGGGAAGAATTAGACTTGGTCGAAGAAATCCGCACGGGGGCATCACTAAAGGAAGCCACCCTCAAACAAAAAGTGGCTGCTCGACACGATACCAAGGTAATACCAACGGAATTCGAAGTCGACAGCCTCGTACTACGACGAAATGCCAAAGACTCCCACGAGGGCAAGTTAGCACCTAGCTGGGAAGGACCATATCAAGTCCGAGGAAAAACGGAAAACGGTTCCTACTACCTCGAGGATCTTCAGGGAAAGGAGCTTCCCCGACCCTGGAATGCACAAAAACTAAAACAATATTATAGCTAAGTTATTGCCGAACAGGGCGTACAAAGCCAAGGTAGTGACGGCCACAAAAGACGGGCGGCCACACCTGGACAACGGAGGATGCCCAGACACAAGCATCCATCTAAAACCCAATCGAAAACACAACTTCTCTCCCTGGGAAGGGATGGGGAAGCTGCTTCTGACGACGAGAACTCAGACGACGAGCTCATCGTCCCCGTGCCAGGCTTAACACCAAGCTCGCGATGGGAGGTTCAAGCCGCGGAGAAAAGACTCTTCGACGAGTTTTTCCCCGCTGATCCGAGTTCTAAAAACGCCTCGGATCCAACGCTTCTGCTCGGAAAACACCTGGGAAATTTTTATAAATAAATCCTAAACAACAAACGAGCGAGCAGAGTATCACAAGCATACATAAACGACCACGATTCAAAGCAGAAATAAAAGGCAATACTTAGCAAACCAAACAAATTCATTTAAACGGGGACAAGGCCCACTCGTTCGGATATTACAACGAGCACAAAGGCCCCCGACAAAATATTCAAAGATACAAAATAACGGGCACGCAGACCCCCGAAATATTAAAAGCAAAATGAAAATACAAAGTGACGGCACGCAGGCCCAGATTTACTCATCGTCCTCAGGGGTAACAGTCTTCTTACTCGTCTCCTCATCCTCTTCGACGTCATCATCCTCAGCATCCATGTCCTCCTCATTTGCTAAATCTGCGGCCTCCACCTCCTTGTACCTCTCAGGCAGGATAATCTGTCCACCCACGACTTCGCGGAAAACTCCCATGCCGTCGAAGTTGAGCTCAACACCAGGGTTGGAGACTTTAATCTGGGCAAGGGCATTTTGCCAACCATGCTTCACCCCAGCAAGCACTGAGTCGCCCAACTTCCTCACGCGAGCAACAAATTCAGCTCGAGTTGACAGCCCCCTGGTGTTCTCGGTTTCGTCCTCCGCAGGAGCCATAGCTGCCTTCAGCAATTTGATTTCCTCCTCAAGTTTGGCGAGCCCCTCCTTTAACTCCCGGTTTTCCTTAGCCTGCGCCACACAATTCTCTTTCTTTCCCCGAAGGTCGACGACCTCATTCTCCAGCTTCAGGTTCTCCGCTTCCAGCTTTGCATTAGCTGCCTGTAACTTTTCGAGGTCGCTTCGTCGGTTACCTCTGTCATCGTGCAAGACCAGCAACGTCTCCAACATCCTCAACAACCCAGCAGAATCTTCGAGGATCTGATCCCGACTGGCCTCCTCGTCCATTCCCAAAATAGCAGCCTTCTCCACGGCCGCCACCTGCAGAGGATTCTTCTCCAAGAAATCCTTGTCGCTGACAACTTTGGGGAGAAGGAAAGGTTTCTCCATTTCCAGGTCGACCACTTGAATTTCTTCCTTAACCAGCTTGGTTTTCTGCAAGACATTCGAGGAGGTCACCTTAGTCCATAGCGAGGAGCTTGCTCCGCCCGGAGAGGACGAGGCAGTCCCAAAGACGGCGCTGCTCTTGGTCCCCAGCTTCCTCTTCTTCCCAGCTTTGCCCGCTCCTCCAGTAATCTTCTTCTCAGAGACAATCTTGCAGAGGTCAGCAGCGACATCAGCCATTGAATCTGAAAAACAGAAATAAATATACAAAGTTAAATTCGGGGAAAGAAAATTAACAAAACTACTTGCAGTAAAATCTACATGTATAAAACGGGCAGAAGACTCAAGTTAACTACCCAAAACTTTGTGCGCTTCTGCTCGGGTTTTGCATTCCAGCAGTCTCCTTGTATGAATCAGACGAGGAACAAACTGCTCGTTCTCCTCCTCGTCAAGCAAAGGCTCCCCTGCCCTAGTTACTAGTTTGGCGGGGAGAAAACCCCCCACGAAATCTATTAGCAATCTAAGACCATGCCTTTCGGCCGTGGTCAAAGATGAATCCGCTGTAAGGTAACTATCTGTGCTCCTCTTAAAATGCTCATCCGTCCAGCTCATCGGAAATCTCTCGATCTCCTTCATCTTATCCGTGCCGTCCTCGTTCTTCTTAACAATTCCATCCTTATTCTTCTCCACCACCCATTTGTACAAAGTGTCTTTTCCAGCTCGGGTCTCTGGTCGAACAACATAAAACCGCGACTTGAAGCCACGAACAGATTCGACGTACATGTCGAAAAGAGAAACTCGCTGCTTTAAAGACACCCAACTCCGGCGACCAAGCTCCTTCGTCGTCCGTTGTAGTTTGAAGACACGAAAGAAGAGGGAACGAGTAGGTATCACATTCTTATACTCGCAGAGGCGTTCGAATGCGAGCACAAACGCCATTGAATTGGGGTGAAGTTGTGACGGGGCTAGCTTCAAAAAGTCAAAAATCTCCACTGCTAACGAAGAAAAGGGAAGTCTTAACCGAAGTTCTATAAAGACGAACTCATACATACCAAAGCCATCCTGGTGAAACGTCGAGCATATGCGATGCTGAGGACCCGGGTTATACACCGCGAAATTCCCAGGAGCAGGATCCTCCTCGAGAATCGTAAAAACGCCCAACGACGTCGACGTTATCTCTGACCCTATCCTACGGGGCTCCCTCGCTATCCATTTCCACTCCGGATGCGCGATGAGATCCTCGTCGCCCTTAGCGGGCTCCTCGGGTTGAACCTCCTCTTCCTCTTCGACATCAACAATGTCCTCGCGCTCGTCAGCCATTTTTTACCTGAGAAGCAGTGAAAGAAAAGTAAATTCGACAATCAAATCAAATCCACCCTTCCACCGCAATTCAAGTGAAAGGGCGTGGATAGGCGCGGGCACATTGCCCTCGACCAAAGCCCTTAACAAATGGCATCAAACAGGTGGGAATACGACGACAATTCTCCCCACTATTTTGCTTTCAACTGGGGAAAAGGTCCCCGAAACTTTGCTTCCTAAAGTTTAAGTTTTAAACGGGGAGTAGCTCCCCAACAAATGACTCTCCCCGAAACTTTGCTTCCTAAAGTTTAAGTTGCAAACAGGGAGTAGCTCCCCAACAAATGATTCTCCCCGCAAAAATGCTCCTAAAGTTTAAGTTTCAAACGGGGAGAAGGGGGAAGATCGTCCCCGGCACAGTGTTCATCATTGTTCTTGATGTTTCTGGAGTTTTTCCAGAAAACTCATGAATCTTCATAAGATCTTATGAACATTCATCGGCGCAACACCGATCAACGGCGGCGCCGGAGCACGAAAACGCACAAAAAACCTATAAACAGTATCAGAACTTCATGTAAACAACGATACCAAGTTCAAAACAACGTTTAAACGCCGTTACCAACGAAACAAAGGCAAATAACATACTTCGGTGATGGATTCGCCATCGCAAACCACCAACACATCACCGGAGCAAAAACAAAACAAGCATAATACAAATATCAAACAGAATCAAGATCGAAAACCGTAAATCGAAGGCTTGAACTTACCGGTTACGTGAAATGTAGTAGGAAATTGGTTCTTCAAACTTCACAGCAGTTGAAAATCAAGAACGTTCTTTAGCAATTTGGAGAGAAAAGTGAGAACATTCAGCGAAATCTTTAAACTTCTGAAAGTTTCTTTCCCTTCCATATTTATAAGCAAAATCCACACAATTCCCTCCATTCAGCAATGGACACACCGTTTCAATCCGGAGCGTCGGATCAATCCAACGTTTCTGGTCGAAAATATTAAACGAACATGATTCAATCTCATACGAAACAAAGCGTTGCATTCATCCAACGGCTATAAGCCCTCCTCATAAAGCGAGGTCATAATGCCCCTATTGGTAGCCATCATTGCACCTGTTCATAGGGGTGACACGTGGCAACGCGAAACGAAGCGTCTGTCAACTCAGAGGTCACTTTCTTCTGCTCGCAAATCACGACTCCCAAAGTGAATCTTTAAAAGGTTTGACGAGCAAAGGTATGCGAGCACAAATTCATGAGCAAAGGAAAAATCTCCTAAGGCTTTGCGAGCAGAAATGGGAATCTCTCCTCGAGTAATTTGCGGGGACAAAACTTGCCAAAACAAATTCTTGAGCAGAAGCTACGCGAGCAAAGATCTTTCTCCGTTTTTACGGACACGAATTCGCGGGCATAATTAAATACGTTTGGTCACGAATTGTCCTCGACAATTGAACAAACTCTAAGTCATTGCTCCTATGCCTAAGAGCAAAGACTTGGGGGGCTCCTGTTCTGGACTGGGCCTAGAGCTGGCCCAATCCGTACTCTGCTCGTCGTGTAGAACCCAGGGCTCCTGCTCGACGCTGGGGACTGGGAGCTCCTCCTCGTCTGCTAACGAGCTCCCCTGCTCGGATTTATGCTCCGCCACGTTCCCCACGTGTTCCTATTTACTAGGACATGATATACTTTAGGTAACCACCTCTCCGCACGATGAGGACAACTCATCACCAGGATAAGGGCTAAATGCCGGTTCTTTACTCCAACAACGGAGAAATCCTGGCAGTCTCTCCTATTGGCCCGTTGTGCACAGCCCATTAAGAGGACCTTGGCTCATCGCTGGGGGATCTATAAATATCCTCCTTCACTGGAGGGTCAGGTATTCTATTCTTTACTCACTCTCACTCTTTTGTACTTGTTCACTCCACTGACTTAAGCATCGGAGCGCCTACAGGTACAACCCCCCCCCTCCGGTGGTGAATTGATGTTCAACTCAACCAAAGTACTCATCAAGCGAAGGATTCATTGGCCCTCAACCTTTTCTGATCAACAGGTTAGATCAGGTCTATTTCCTCATTCCATAATTAACTCTCTATTATATTCAAAACTTTTTATTTTGACAAATTATTTCCTCATCCCATAATTTACTTTTTATTCAGAGTAATTTTTTGACGAAAATTTATTACATACTCCCTCTAGTCTTATATATAAGAAAAATTTGACTTTTTAGATTTATTGTAGAATTGATGTATCTAGACAATAATATAGTCTAAATACATCAATTCTCCAATGTATCTAAAAAGTAAAATGTTTCTTTTATATAGGACCGGAGGGAGTATTATTTTGACAAGTATTATTCAACACTTAATTTGGAAATATCAAGTAAATCTCCCAAGTCCTTTGAGAAATCATAATAATCACCAAAATTATTGTGTCCTTGTTGAATGTGATGATCTGTAATTGCTTCTCCATCTCAGAGTCATAATTCTCGGTGTTCAATGTAAATCTCCTAACGATGCCGACGATGTTCGATCTTATTCTACATTTCTACATACTTTTAATTTTTGAAAAATCGATCTGCATTGTTTTTTTTTTTTTGTATGCTAACTACTGTTCCCGGGGCACTAGTTAAGTATATCAATAAGAGAAAATTCTGCATAAAAAATAACACTTTTTACATTTTTTAGAAGTTAACTACACAACTTCCAAAAAAAACTTATTTGCTTCTTTAACTAATGCCCTAGAAGCAGTAGTTAGCATTTTCTTTTTTTTTTTATTGAAATCGTTCTGCATAATTTTTTTTATGCAATCTCTCTGCATTTTATTTAAATTTGTTCTACATCCTTATCTTTACAATATTCTGCATACTTTTCAATTTTTTTGTGCAAAAGGTAAAAAACAGTTCTGGATATTTTTAATTCGATGTTTATTTTTTGTTTAGTTCAACTATTAGTATTTTTCTATTGAGTAAAAAAAAATTTCTTTCGCTCTTGTATTTTTCTATTGTGTGTGTGTGTGATTAGAGAACTAATAACAATATTATATATGAAATGATATTTTTATATACCGTACTAATTTATTTCATTCTTGTTTTTTTGTTATAATATGCTACATTTTTTTCATGCATTGCGGTTTTCTCAAATTCGGATTCTAGAGAACGAAATAAGCAAAACACATTTTAAGTTCTAAAATTCGAGCAAGACATTTTTAAGTGTTCAAGGGGTGCAAGAGGCTTAGGGGGTAGGGAAAAAATTCACTAGCAAATATGTGAGTTACTTTTAACTCCACTGATTTTAAAAAATCACACCTCTCTAGATTTATCAATTCGGACCATTTTTTTTAGCTAGCGTTCTAATGAATAAATCTGAACAAAACAATGTTTCTCCTGCAATTGAATTAGTAAATCCGGAGGGGTGAAGTTTTTCAGAGTTATGGGATAGAAAAAGAAGCTCCAAAATAAATACAATAAAAACAACAAATTAGTTTAACTTAGCCCAACTTAATTTGATCTAGCTTAGTTTCTATGACTCTTTTTATATTGGACTAGAGATAAATATAATTACACAGTTAAATAATAGATATTATTTTAAAATATGATTATATTTAATATTAGTATATGTATAAAATTAAAAAAGGTTGTTCAGAAATATAAATTTTTTATTGATTTACATTGTAGTTTTGTTTATATTTTAATATAATAATTCTCTTATAATATTACATAAGTTTGAAAAAATATCCTATATTTTATTTTAATAGTGTAAACGTAGATCTTAGTTTTTTTTATATGAATTGCAATTGTATTTTTTTTTTTTTAAAGTGAGTTGCAATTAGATAGTTAATTGTCACTTTGCTTTTTATTTGATGTATCGCGTATTTTATTTTTTTTCAATAACAATTGGAGTTTATCTTTTTTTAATGAGGGTTCTATCCCCTCCTTCTTTTTTTTAACTTAATAATTTTTATTTGTGATTTTCAGTTTAATTTAATTAGTATTGTTTCTTAGAATAGTAATATTTTTTTATAGAGAAATACTCTTAAATCATATTCTCAAAGTCTTAAATATATGTTACAATCATATTTTTCACTTATTAGATGATAAGTTTTGTAACTTAAAAGTGTCCTGGGTGTGATATTATAAGATAGTATTAGATGATTTTTCTTTTACAGAGAGTATTAGACAACATAAGGTTTTTTCTTTTACAAAATATTATTTTACATAAAGGCTGATAAAAATTATGCTTAAAAGGCAAATACTGTTACTCAAATTTATTTTAAAATTATCTTACATATAACTCATTCAATACAAAAAGTTGTTTCATTCTAATGGAAGTCGAATATTATGTAAATCTTTTAAAATTATATTAATGGAAGTTGAATATTAAAATCAAGCAGTAGTAATCTAATAAAATGGTTTATATAGTGCTCTATAATAAAAAAATACCCTTAATCTTTATAAATTTCAAGGCACTACCAAGTATAAGAACGGTCGAGAATTTTTTTGTGTCGGGGACTTAAAAAAATATTAAGGGTCATTCACTCTTTAATCTATTGCAAATAGACCAAATTATGAATATATTGTTTCCAATTTTTTATAATTTGCGTATAATTTATCAATATGATCATCAATTGTATATAACTCCAAATATTAATTTGATTCAAATGATAATATAATCAGTAAAAGAATATTTAAATTACAACTTAAAAGGAAATAAAAATTCATATATATTTATATTCATACTCAACCAACCAATATTTTAAGTAGAGGGTATATGAGGTAAACGCAGAAAGATTATATATTTGATCATCAAAAGAAAATAAGAAATAAGTAAGCTAAAATTTAGACTAATAAAATAATACATGAAAAAGAAAAGTCTAAATACAAACATTATTATAGATGGCTTACACGACTGTTTATATAAATATTAGAGTTAAATACATATTCTTACATCAACTATCACTTCATAGGCAGTGAGGATGCAACGAAAGCTCCTTGCTCACATGAAAAAAATTATCATAGTCATATTCATATTAATCAATATAAGAAAATAGAAAATATGTTTGAAAATTAGAGTTAAAAAATATTATATCGCTAAAAGGAAGACTTTAAATATTCGGGGAATCTATATAATAGGATAATGTGCACCAAAATAATGAAGAGATAAGAAATATGTGAACAATGAGAAAGAACACAAAAACTACCATATACAAAATTGAAGAACACGTGAGAATTTGTTTAGAGAAAATGATGATTAGTGAAAACAAAATGCATAAAATCATGTATTTATACATACAAAGACTATGGATTGGAGAGTAAAAATTTGTACAAAGTATAACCAACCAATTTATTAATTAAAATTTTGTATTAATACAATGAGTGAGTGAATAGTCATAGTTAAGGAATATCAGTTATGGAATAAGAAAGGAATATGCATATAATTTATTTTATATATTGTTTATTTTTAACTAACCAAATTTTTTTTGCCAAAAAAAACTAACAATTTTTTTTTGTATTTTGTGTCGTTTGTTATTGTTAATGTGGAGGCTATTTTATTTTTATTTGATTGTGTTGTATGAACGCATATGTATCGTTGCAATTGAATCAACTATAGCCACTTAATAAGATTTAAACCATGCTATTAAAAGAGTGTTATTCATTGTTTGTAATGAAACCTTTCACATGGAATAAGATAGGTTGTGTAGCATTAGCTATTATTTAATGTTAAAATTTTATTGATTATTTTTTAATTAAAAATAAAAGATAGAATACGAGAGGTTGATAACTTTGTAAGAGAGTATGAGAAGCTTTTTTAGAGTGTCACGTTAGCACAATGGAGGCTTATGAGCTATATATGAGCTTTCTTTTATTAGTAAATAAATAAATAAAAGAAAAGATTGAGTTGTATGACACTGGAGTGTTCCGGAGGGTGTTCGAGAGGAGCGACCGGACAGGGCACCAAAATTTTAGGGGTATCAATGTTTTTTTACTTAGTGCATGTGCATGTGTATGTGCGTACATGCACTCACATGCGCGCGTCCGGATGATAAAATAATTAAATTAAATAAATACTATAACTAAATTTTAAAATAGACGTAGACTCTTATGATTTAGATAGTAAAATCTATTTGAAAAATTAAAAGTTATCAGAGGAATTTTATTCTTGCTATGTAGTCAAATTGGTGTCTTTTACATGACTCCCATTTTGAAAATAAACAATAGAATCGCAGGTCACTTGGATGTTACACGGACCTGACATCCAATCAACAACTTTCCATCTTAGTTTTGTATTAGCTAAAATTGTCAACCTCAAATTTCCATTAGTTTGAGCTTGACTCAAATCATTGCTGATAGAAGGCGCAATAATCAGACCATTCTCGATTAAAGTAGACGACAACATATCAGTCGCTCCTTCTCCTTGGTTAAATGGTGGAACAATTGACTCATTTGTTAGGTTTTGATTATTGCATGTTGCATAAATATGAAATTCAATATAATTTATGCTAAAACTTGTGTTTGGGTTTTCGGGGAGTAGATCAATTTTGATCGTCGAGTTCAAAATTGTTCCAGAAAGTTTTAATTCTTTGATGTCTATTTTTACAAGAGAGAATTTTAGTGTGGTGTGTTTATAACCATATAGATAGTAAGGACGAGCAGAACAATGATTATAAAAATTAACGAGAAGTCATAGAAAATTCTCTTTTAATTTGTCATTGTGGTTAGAGAGAATGAATCCTCTCAATTTTTTCTCTCTCAATTTTCCTCAATTTTTACTTTACAACCATTGATCAACTTTACACCAATTCTTTTACATTTAAATATTATTCTAAATTCTTAATCAATGACTTAGATTCCCACATTATTTCCTCAAGTTTTTTTTCAACATAAAAGGATTCATTGTTGTTGAGAAATGTATGAAAAATAAGGGAGAGGAGAGCAGAGTATCTGAGGGAGAAAGAAACAAAGTTTGTGAGGGAGAGCGCAGGATGGTTCCGAAGGGTGTTCTAGAGGAGCGGCCACACAGAACACCAAAATTTTAGGGGCACCAATGTTTTTTTACTTAGTGCATGTGTATGTGTGTGCGTGCACTCACGTGTGTGTGCGCGTCCGGGTGATAAAATAAAAAAATTAAATAAATATTATAACAAAATTTTAAAATAGACTTAGACTCTTATGATTTTGACAGTAAAATCTATTTAAAAAATTAAAAGTTATCAGAGAAATTACATTCCTGCAATGCAGTCCAATTGGGGTCTTTTACATGGCTCCCATTTTGAAAATAAACAATAGATTGCATAGGGCATCCAAAATTTCAAGGATGGCCTGGTATGACACAATGATTGATTTTTCGCACCCCAACATTTGTCCCAATGTATGCATTCCAAAAATTGACTAAATTTTTGCGGTCTATATGTGTGCCACTATATAATTTTTGAAAATAAGTTCCGCACAAGGTGGTATAGGTACAAAAATATAGTTTTCTAGATTGAAAAGGCTAAAGAGAGCTTTAAAAGAGGAATGATATTTTGGCACACTTTTTGTTACACAATACATATACAGGAGAGAGAAACAAAGGAAAAAGAAAAAGATGAAGAGGTAAATATTACCAAACTGCCCCTTTGTATATATTGTGTAAGAAAAAGTGTGTCAAAATATCATTTCTCGCTTTAAAATTATGTTCATCTATAACCACTTCTAATTTAATAGGAGTAGATAACAAACCTTTTTACATCAAAATAATTGTCTTATTGCAAAATAAATAGCAAGAAATAAGTCCAAATGGAACTGGACTCAAATCCTATAACTTTAGGAGTTTGAGCTTTGGAAATAGAAAAAATGTACTTGGGAGAAAAGACCAACTCAAGGTGGTCAACCAAATTCCCTAGCAGAGATTAATCATCGGAAAAATTGATGGATACTTCACACTAATAATATGGTTTAAAAAAAATATAGCAAGAATTATAATTACTATCATTATTATTTTGGATGTTCTTAGGCAATTGTTACAAAGAATTGATATGTGAAGTGTGTAATTTATGATGAATATTCAACATTTAGTTGAAGCCACAGCTCTAGCCCAAAACTTGATATGCTTTTTCATATCAGCTGCAGAAACATTATTGCCCCAATTTGGAACAAGAGGAGTTGCACAACTTTGCACCAACCATGCTTCTGATAAATAAGGTCCTCTTGCTGCTTTATCTTCCTCACTTTCATCTCTATTTTTCTCTTGTAAACCAGGAATTATGTTAGCTAAACTTGGACTTAATGCTTCTTTCTCAAATGAGAATCCTAAATCTTTGAACCCTTGCACTTCTTCATACTCAAGATCACTTAGGCTTCTCCTTATTGTTTTCTGATTTAGAACCTTTCTCTTTATCTCCATAATACCCTCTTTGTTTAAGCTTTCAACTTCAATGTTTCTAGCTGGTCTACTTCTTGGAATGCTACAACTCTGTCATAATGTATCACAAAATATATACAATGAGTTAGTTCACTTCAAAAATATTCAGCGTTTGGTTCTGCGGTTACAAAAATTGATTTTTAATAAATTGATTCATCATGAAAGTGAATTCAATGCAAAGTGATTTATATTTAGATACATTTATTGCAACACAAACAATGTTCGGAGACATTCATATAAAGTGGATTGTACAATTGTTGAATACGGCTCATATGTATCAGGAAGAGGGCTGGGGGCGGCACATGAGTTGAGCTAGTGTGAGGTACTCACAATTTGAAAAAGTTATCGAGGCTAAAAATCAATTGCAAAGGCAAAAGTTCAAAATCGTAGCTTCGTGATAGATTTAATTATGCAAGAGAAATCAATTATATGCCTCTAAAATCAATTTTACATTCTCAAAGGGTGGAACCAAACATAGCAAAGCAATATTGAATTTTCTTAAAAGGTATAATTTTACTTAATGCTAAAAGTTTTTTTTTTGCCATATTTGTATTAATTGGTGTTATTTCTTGGTGCTAGTGCTAGATACATAATATCAATCATAAACTCTTGGACGTGACATAATGGTTTAAAAAAAAAAAAAATTTGCAAAAATAATCTGAGCTACGAAATCAAGGTTTTTTATGTCTCACAACTGCAATGCGACTGTGATTGAAACTACACTAGCCACATTAAATCACAATTCTCTGCAATATCAGGAATCACGACATAATCGCAATTTAAAACCTATGCATATTTCAATCATTAATGAAAAATAAGTCAAGATGATTAATTAATATAGTACCTTAGAGGTTAACCTTGGTGGCAATTTGTCAATATTTGTAGGTGTTGATGGTTGTTTGGAAGATCTTCCAATTCTAGGATCATTTTCTTGAAACTTTTCCTCTCTCCCTATTGATGGAGGCAAAGATGGTGTTCTTAGCAATTTGCTTTTCCTTCTATTACTATGATTATGATGTCCTTTCATTTGTGCACAATGAGGTTTACTACTTGCTTGAAACACAACATAATCTAATGGTTGATGCACCAACTTGCTTGAGTTGCTTCCTTTTTTATCATCATAATCTTCTTCTTTTCTCACTCTAATTGGTGGCAATGATGGTGTTCTTTGAATCTTCTTAGAATGAACAAAAGTACTATTTTTAGATTGTTTACTTGCAATTGGTGATGAATTTGTGGATACATTAGAATCCTTCACCAAAAAATCTGAGCTGATTAATCTTGTTGAAGGATAAGGATCAGAATGAGACCTTAACATCTTCGGTCTTATATTTAACAAGTTATCAAAGAACCAACACTCTTCAAGAAGATTCATTGTTTCCACTTTTTCATCTTTGCTAAAAGAAGATTCACAAGAGCTATTATCATTTGGATCCATTATTATGAGTTTCAACTTTTTTTTCAACTTTGTCACCACTTATTGTATTCTCAATTTATATGTGATCTTTTTGCATCTTGTGACACTGAATTTTTGTTTAAATTAAATGAATGTGGCAGAGTTGATATTAATATTTTGACTATATTAAAGAATGATGATTGAAACTATACCTTTCTAGATAAGCCATGTGAGATATGTCACCATGTGCTTTAAGATGTCCTTATATTATTATTTTTTTAAAGACATATTGAATTTAAGGTAAGGTCCAAAAAACATAGAGAAGTGGTTTTGTCTATGGAATTTAATGCTGTTAAATAGTAACTATAGTATAGTGCTATAAAATAATAAATTTATATAAATTACCATTATGAAGTGTCATTAAATAGAGTCGTCAAATAGAGACTATTGACGACTCTATTGCACTATAACGTAATAGAATACTATCTGGTGCACACGTAACAATACTATGTTTTGAGGAGACTTGGCCAATGTGTCATCCCTGGTGGATCAAATAACTTTTATTTTTTGGTTTTGATTTATAGGCCGAATAGAAATTAGCTTCTTTTATATTTTTTCTGATTGATGTAAGACCATCTCCAAATAGAAATTGATGTAATACTCCTTTAGCTTGTTTATAAAGTATCTATAATATAAGAGTTAAATACATCTTTTATATTTCTTATAATTCATTCTTTTATTTATAAAAAAAAATAACTATAACATAGTAGAATTTGAACAAATTAATATTATCTACGATCCGCCGTTTACGATAATAAATGAAATAATACAAGAGATGGATGAGTACAAAGAGGCCAAGTGGGGCTATGTAGCATTGAATCTCTACAACTAGAAAATAATTGGTAGGGACTACTTCTCTAGAACTGGCTCTGTCATGCCAGCACATCCCCATGTGATGTAGTTTTTGTTTATGTAGCCACTCCACATCACAGAACAAGTTAAATTAATTATTGTGTTTGGTGGTTTCAAATATTATAACAAATAATTTTATTACTATTATTTTTTAGATTAGATGTTAAATATTATTTTATTTTGTTTAGCATTATTAGGCTACATAATTTATATAGCTAGATAAATGTGTCGCATCAAGACGAATTTAAGTGGTTATAAATTTGAGCCTCTTAAATATGTCATTATAATGTTTTATCATGAAATAACTTCAGTATAAAAAAAAGGAAAAAGATAACTAGTGCCCCCGGGGCACTAGTTAAAAATACTTCAAATAATAAGAATACATTAAAATGCATGCAGTTAATGTTTGGAAAGTAGAAAAAGTATTGTTTTCAATGTAAAAGTTGTTTCTTTTATATTCTTAACTAATGCCTCGGGGGCACTAGTTAGCATGACCCAGAAAAAATATGTTGAGAAAACATAATTTTATTTTGTTTTCTTGGTATCTATGTGACAGCTAAAGGATATTGCAGGCATCAGAAATGAAAGATGTTATATGATCTTAGCATGTAATTTAATTGATGAAGACCTTTATTCCTTCCATTATTACGGTGCACTGCATATGACTTTGGCTTTTATTTTTTAAATTTTCACAAGTCACGACGACAAAGTTCTTAGCTGTCCAAATATATTATGAGTATTTCAGAAGAATAAAATTATATGAAGGAGATGTTTAAGGTGTTTGATTGATGTGGAAAAAATCATGTGACGCATAGAAAAAAATAGTAGTAAATTAAAATATAAGTTCTTACATTTAAAAGTGAGTGCTCAAATTTAGCACGATGAGTAAATCATGCGAATGCTATACAAAAGTGATTGAATTTGTTGTTTGATCTGCTAGAAAATAAGAAAATTTTTTTATTGTATTTTGTTTAATTCAGAAATTGGTTGTGATATTGGATAAAATAGACAACAAATGATAGGATAAAAATAAGAATTTTTGTCTCTCACTAAATCACATGACAACTTTTTATCCATAGTACAACTATAAAAACTACAAAAATACCATATATATATTTGTTTTAGAGTGACATTTTTTCAAATAATAAAAGTGATATTAAATTTAGTGTTGTTCTAGGACTCCGGTTAGGAGGAGATAATTTATTTTGTGTGTCCATTAAATTTTTTCGATTGAGATTAATCATCACTAACAATGTTTAAAATTTTGTGCATATACCGTAGTAATCTAAAAAACAAAATTAACGTTCATCATAAATCTTGAATACTCCTTTGGTCTGAAAATAAATGTTATTTTTTTTTTGACAAAATAAACGATATTCATTCATTCAAATGGATAGAGTATATCGATGCAGTACCAATTCATAATCGCTAAAAACAAAAAGGATAAATCTGCGAACAAATTCACACCATCCATTTTAATAGCATAAAACGACTAATTACATATGTCTACATATATGATTATATTGAAGTGTTCGGAATATCCATGCATCCGGATCTGTAGCGTTGATGACACGAAAGTCGATATTGATTGGATTTGCACTAGATCAGAGTTATTCCTTCAACCTAAAACAAATGAACATCACACAAAGACGGGAAAACAAATACACCGCACAAAGACGGGACAACCAAATACACCGTACATAGACGGGAAATCAAAACAAACAAATATGTGAAAATCACACTTATTTATTATAACGAGAAAGAAAAACTATTTGAAGGAGTAATTTTAAGCCAAAATTGACCTTAAATGTTATTTTAAGAATATCTTTTAATTATACCACATAATTATTATTATTATATGTTACTCTCAAAGAAGCCACCCAATAATTTATCAGAAATAATTTAGTAAAAGTGTTATTTTTTTTGCAACATAATTATATTTCTTAATATGCGTGCAAAAACCTTAAACGATATTATATTATTTATGAGAATAAGGGAGCAAGGCCGAATTGAACCAAGTCATAGATATAATCAAATCAAGGTAGGTTTTTGATTAAGTTAACTATAAAACACCTACAACTTTTTTGTCATAATCATTGTTGGAATGAGTTTGCATTATCATTGTTTATTGTTTATGCAATAGAGTAGACGAATAGGAATCTAATTAAGTCGTTTACACCCTAAGTTTGGTTTGGGCAACTAATAGGAGTTGTAGGATATTTTTATATGTTTTCTTTTTCATGAGAAGGATATTTTTATATGTTTTTTTTTACAAAGGATATTTTTATATGTTGTGCCTTCATTTTTTTTTCCTTTGATGACTGATTTTTCTTTGTCATAATAATTACCCTTGGTGGCTTTTGTTTGTTAAGGTTTGTATTGTTTAGCTCTCACCCTTCATAAACAAAATGAGTGGTAATCATTATTTTGACTTATCTAATAACTATCCTACTACTTATTAAAGAAAAAGGTAAAGAACCATCCTAAACTCTCCTTCACAAATTTTACCTAAACTTTTACATATTGTACAACTACCAAGTGTCTCATATTGAGGTTGATTTTCAACATTTTAGAAAAAACTAAGTTTTTATTTTTTAACAGCAAATTGATACATCCAAAAAGAAGAGAAGTACAATGAATATTAGACCCTTAATTGGAAGAACTACAATGGATACTCTATCCACTAATTTTACATAAGAATTTTTTTAAAAAAAAAAAAAAAACTAGAAATTAAAACTGAGTAATGAATTTGAAATTATACATAAAAAATTAGGGAAATGTTGTATGGTGCGAAAATGTATTCGTGAAAAGCATGCGAATTGGAGATTCTTCTTTATTGTTATAAACTCAATCTAAATATATATATATATATATATATATATATATATATATATATATATATATATATATATATATATATCCCTTTTTATGTTGTATTTTATGTCTATTGTGTACATGATCACCGCTTCCACAAAAACTTGATAACCTGACTCATTTCCATGGAAACAAACCTTACGCAACTTTCCTGTACATGACTTGTAGCTTCATGTAGCTGCATTTTAAGCGGTTGAACCCGATCCTGCCGTTCTTTATGTGAAAAATTCACTTGGCGGATGGATCCATCGAATTACGATCTATTTCTCCTTCCCCGAATCACCGTCTCCACATCATCGGCGAAGTTATACTCCCTGTTTGAATGAGAACCCGTGTTCGATTACTGGAAACCAGAAGATTAATACAAAAAAAAAAAATAGATTAGAGAAAACACACTTTTATGTAGGTCGAAAAGACACTTTTTTTTTATATAATTTATCAATTGCAAAATTTTATACTTGAACTCAAGTTACAACAAGTATAAGTGAATGGTTTAATTATGTGTGTCAAATTCAATTTCATTTTAATTTAAGATACTACATTTTATCCTAATATTGTTTTATTAGAACAAAATTACATTGTAAATTAAATATCTTAATAATATTATGTTTTAGGTGAAAAAAAAAATGTTTTTTTTTTTTTTGGTATTACAAAAAAAATGTTTTAGGTGAACAGAAATGTTACATTGGCATGATAAACTGACCTAATAAGGAAATTAAAGCAACTTTTTCGTGGTTAACTCATCTAACTATGATGAATGTGTGATGCTTGAATTGGGTTTCAATTTAAGAAAAATATGAAGGCCTCCTTATTTCAACCAATGAATATTGAAGTAAAGAAATAATGCAACTTATGTTTATTAAAATCTCATTTTAACTTTTATTTAACTTTTGTTAATTGAATCATCCAGATTACTAAAGTTTAGAGATGCACTGTCGGTATTTTCAAAATATAAAAACAAAAATTTTAGGTGGAGTGTATCAAGCAATTTAAGTAGTACAACACGCGAAACTTGAAAGGTTCAATAGTAAGCTATTGCAATGAATCCTCTTCTTAAAAAAAAAAATGAAAATTCTCTTCCTCCAATCCCCAAAACTCTCTTCCCCCTCCTCCCCATCAAATTTATATTTTTGCCCTAATGTAAAAACTTCGAAATGCATTTTCTGAAATTCTTTTTCCATTGAAAATAATATTAGAACTATTCACCCACTCTCAATACCTTCAATGGATTTCAACCTAATAACTAACTTAACCGAAAATACTTTTTGATCTACTACACAAACCAAGTCTTATAAGAATCATTCGTTTAATCTAAGAAATTATAGAGGGTGGAACAAAAGGTATAACTAATGGAATATATAATATTCTTATAAGACCCGTCTCTTTGCTACTAACATAAATTATTGAATTTTATATTTTTTGTTACGATGATATAAGTACAAAGTTTTCAATACTGATAATTAATTTCCATCAGAGAGCATACAAAATACACAAGGTTAATTTTTTTTCCTAGCTGAATTTTTTTCTGCACAAGAATCGGAGGTTGAACATCTAACCATTTCTTTAAGCCCAAAATCCTACCACTTGACCAATTTATTATTGGTCTGAATTTCATATTAATCATTTATAGTTGAATTTCATATTGATGCCATATCATATGTTTCTAACTTCTACAAATACTTAAATTCCATTTTTTAAGATTTTTTTATGTTTTGTTTGTCTCTAACTTTCAAAATTACTTTTTTAATTCTCATTAGCTCAACTCAGTTTATCAAAATATTGCATTTTATATGTACTAGTCAAAGTTCGAATCTCGGACACTTCACTCATTCATCTTAAAAAAGTGAAATTCTAACCACAAGATTACATGACAAAATAAATTGTTTCTTTTAATCTATGCCAACAATCTTGTTTGACTTTTGCACAACTAAAGAAACACGTGTCACTATTGCTATATAAGATTAATAATGTCATGTGAAAATTATATGATTGCATAAATCCAAAATATATTCAAACCTAAGAAAAACAACTATAAATGATTATTAAACATATGGTCACCTCAGCAGTAATAATCGAGTTGTAAAAGTTAGTTGACATGAGAGGATTGAAGGCATCTATTTTTTGCTGATGAAACGAAAATCCTCAAAGAAGCTGCATGGGAAATTCCTGTGGTAAAAATTATATCTTAATCTATTAAAAATTTACTTACAACTTGCCAAACAAGCGCCAAAATTTTGCTAAGCATTCAAAGCTATAATAAACCAATATAGCTTAATCTAAAGGGCCCTTAGTTTTTACTATTAACTCTATCAGTGAACAAAGACACAATTTCTCAAATTTACAGTGAAGAGGGGCATCCTTTGCAGGGTCTGCAGGAACTAGCACACCATCTCTGAAAACAAATTTCAAATCAAGCTTTGCTGGTTCATTTGATACTGTGTCTTTGCTTACACTTGTACCTTGACTCGCCAAGTGAGAAACGCATTCAGCCGGCACAACATCTTTGCATCTGTTTTCAGTATTGCACGTTGTCGGAAATGTTGCGTGCTTTTCATGTCTTGACGTTTTATTAGATAAATCAGTGAAATCTTCTACCATGTAACATTTTCTAACTTCTGAAATAAGATCTACGGATAATGTCGAAACAGCATCATGGACATCTTCTATTGTCCAATGGCTTCTATTCGATCCCCACCCGCGAACGAGCATTTTGCGTGTGAAATTATAGAGACTGCAGAGACATTGAGGGCAACATTGATAAGAGCAAACAACTCCAGATTCAGCCGGACCACTGTCCTTACTTGAAGAGGCATTGATATCTATAGTATTCTCATGTTTATCAGATTCAACATCGCTTGATTTTAAGTTACCAATCTCAACACTCTCTTGTTCACAGGTTGTGTGAAATCCATTTTCAGAAAGGACGGCAGAGTCAGTGCATGTTGATTTATTCAAGTCTTTCGACATTCCAAGTTCTCCGTCTGCAGTGTCGTGATTTTCAGCAGTTACTGATTCAGACAGTCCAGGTAATACCCCATTCTCCTGATTCAAGGATGGATGAAGAGGTTGGTTTCCAAGACAAGAGTCATTAATATGCGTATCTGGACAAGGATGGTTATGTGGAGATCCTTCGGAACATGCTTTTTGGCCATCACAATCAGTATTACCTAAATTATCATTTATTTCATTCAAGGAAAGCCGCTCGGTTGTTGCAGTAGGAACTCCCTTAGGACTTCTCGCCAGTGTCTCCAAATCATCACCATTAGCAGGAACAACCAAATGGCAATCCTCACCTTCAGCTTGGTGGTGGTCTTCACAGGCGAGATGACTGTTTAAAGGCCCGGCAGCGGCTGGTATAACCTTTGCTGCAAGCTCCGGGGAATCCTGGTCTAGACTGAAATAGAAGGAATAACTGTTCAGAAACCTTGGCCATGCAAAAAAAACATAAAAACAAACTATGAAGCACTGACACAAACACCAGACATGACACAATAATTTGAGAAATGGAAGTAATTGAATGTAATCACATGTGCCGGTGTGAGTGAAACACACAAACACCTAACACAATGCTAGTAATAATTTTAAAAATGGAAGTAATTAAATGTAATCACATGTGTCGAACACTGGCGGAAACATTCAATCTGAATTGTAGGTGCTAAATAGAAAACAAACATGTATATTATAGGTAAAATAGAAATACCTAAGCAATGCATAAGCCCAGTTGTTGACCATATCTTCCAAATAAGCAACTTGTGATAAAATACACAGATACCGATATCTGTTTTTCCCAGATTGAATTTTCATGTTAATTGTCTCAGTTAAGATCTCGAGTACTTTCCTTACCTCATGGGAAACTTCCCTAACTGATTTATAAACACCTTTGTATGCTGATAAACCAACAGCAACCAAGCCTCTAACTAATCCAGCACTTTCTTTGCTTTTTGTGCCACCAGAGCTACCGGAAATTACCACCTTGTCTTGTGAATTGTTAGGACGAATTATACATGAATTGAAAGGCCAACCCCTCCAAGGCCCGCTCACATCAGCACAAGGACCTTCTTTGAGTTTTGAAGTGACCCAACAAAGTTCAGCAAAATGAGGGTATATAAGAATTTGATAGCCAAATGTGGATATTGCCATTAAAAGATTCGACTTTCCCTTCAGTGACCTACTGTTGGGCTGTGGACCTTTGGTCAAGATCTCAGGAGATTGGACTTCACCCTTATTCGTGTTGGCTGGTTCATTTTCATTTCTCTGAGTTACCTTTTCTTTACAAACTTCAATTGACTCATATGCTATGTTTCCTTTATGGACATCCATGCGAGCGTGAGATCTCTGATGAATCAATTGAACCCGCTGCTCAACTACAGTTCTTAAAAGCTCGATTGCAGATAGATTGATCGCCAAGTCGTGATCAAAATTCCCATCAATCTGCAGAGAGAATTGAGGAACTGTTTGTACCAAAGGACTTGATTGGGTATCCTTAGATTGATAGCTCTTGAAGAATCCTCTTATCTTGTCTGGAAGTTCAGTATAGGGAGCTTCTGAAGTAGCCTGGTACAAATGGCAAGTAAAATATAAGGATTTTGTTAGAATTAGCATTAGTAGGAGTTGTAGCAATTATTTTCAAATTCATGTACATAGTTAGCTATGTATCTAAGGAATATCATACATACATTTAGGAAGTATTAGTGTTATTATTCTCCTCATAAATATTAATTTTATTTAGGATTAATAGCAGTTTGGTCCCTCTATTTTCACTCACTAACGTAATTGGTCCTCCCATTATAATATCACTTAGTTTTGGTCCCTCCGTCAGATTTTTGAGCTTAGAAAAGGTGATGTGACATATTTAAAATGGAGTGGCATACAGATACGACCTGATGATGTAGAATCATCCAGGTTGATTAATTATTTACATTTCATTAATTAAATTACAAAAATGAATAACTTACGAAGTTGAAATAGAAGTTGTAGAGGGTTTTCTTGTAGTTTAATGGGTTTGATCATTCTAAATCATCATGTCGTACGGCACATCATTTAAAATAAGTCACCACTATTTTTAAGTTCAAAAACCTATGGGAGGGGCCAAAACTGGGGAATTTTAAAATAGGGGAACCAATTTCGTGAGTGGGTTAAAATGGGAGGATCAAAACTGTAATTATGCCTTTTATTTATTCTTAAAAGTGAATTATGAATAAATAGAAGATTTGGGTGCAAATAACCGAAGCATTCAGACACAGTACAAAAATATTATAAAAGTTTAGTTAATCTTAATAAATAATAAACCACATATTAGGAAAAACAAAAAAATAATTAAGTAATGAACCAATGAGTGACATTTTGCTTAGCAATTTTACTGTATAAACAATTGTACCTATATTAGTGTTGTCAATAGCATGTTATAGCAGTGTAGCGGAGCAGAGCAGCCCCTAGCCACTACAGGACATGCAGGTGGAGCAGTTTAGTGTAGCGGCCGCTACGGCCAAACAAGAGGCTATTACAATCGCTAAAGCATTGCACCCATAACGAGAATGAAAATTCCCAAAAAAAAGCTTAAAATTGAAACATTACGGCATTTTGATAGGGGTATTTTGGAAATATTTAATTAAAAAACATCATAAAAACGTTTGGGCTTCTCAATTTTTCTTGAGATGTTGACATATTTTACACGCTGACTGGTCATTAATAGCTAGTAGTTGAGTTTTTATCTAGAGTAAGTAAAAATATATTAACTGCATAAATTTTCGAAATAACGGCCATCCTGCTATCTGATGTCTCGCTAGTGTTTTTTAGATTGATTGCTAAACTCGACTATCTGAGATTGATAACAATGTCTTAAATATTAAAAGCTGCATTACTCAACATGAATATGCCATTGTATTGATATATACTCTACATGGAAATTAAAAATATGTCTTTGAATTAATATATGCTCAGTATAATCTATGTCGTAGTAAAATTTAGATTTAACTAAATATGAAAGAGCAAAAACCCTATGAACCAATTGAATATATTTGCTTACACCTTACAAGCAGGATAAAGTGTTCATACCAGAATCATCAAGGATGTGGATGAACCAATGGACTCCACCTGCTCAATAAACGACATCCAGGCATATGAAGCCTTTTTGTTGGCTTGGCATTTGGTCATCTCTGCTGAGTTTTTCCCAGTATTGATCCCATTTTCCTTCTCAACAATTTGGCTTGGAGTGAAAGAAGATGTGTCCATCTCAGATGATAGATGATTTATTGAGCAAGAATCAGTCTTCTCAGCAATTTGGAAATCATCCACCACAGCCCACAAATCAATTCTTGGCATGAATATTACACATGATTTCATGCTAGCACATTTCACTGCGACAAAGAAGTTACTACAATTATAATGCAGTTGAGCATCAATATTGTTACATAGATTTCATGTTATTTTATATTATTAACGAATATCAGATTTTTCTTTCTATTTTTAACAAACATCATATTGGCATATTCTTGTTATAATTATATATGCGTATTACATATTTCTTGTTTACCGTTATCAAATTCATTTCACGCATTCTGCCCATTTTGTCATGCGAGAAAAAGTAGGCTTCTTTTAAGAGCTAGTGAAAAAATTGCATTTTTTAGCAAGCCTAAGTCAAAAGTGGTAACCTGAACAACACTTAACTCCAAAATTATGTAAGTTAATAATCAACATTGCATAGATGAAATCTAGGGAAAAGAGGCATACTTAATATTTGGGAAATCCCTTGCACAACATCTCCATGCCCTTCTTGTGTAATAGTTGCCATATCAATCTTTTGTACTTCAATATTTCCAACAAAACAGTAAAGAAGGCAGGAAGCAAGATGTCTCTGGCCAGACCGGGGATTTCCATAAATCAATATTCGAAATCCTGATTTGTTGGTCGATGAAAATGACATGTCTGGTAATCTACCATTACGCATGCTAGCATGGTTCTTTAAGGAGGGTTTATCATCATCATCATGATCCACAATGTCACAAGAATCAGAAAAGCCGCGGTCTGCAGATAAAATGCCAGAACAACTAAGGCACTTACTTACCTCATAAGCAATGTTTGTTTCTTGAAGAAAATCATCAAGGTGCAACCACCAATGATCAATAGGCATTTTCTTTTTGTCTAGAGCACAAATCATTACATTCTTAATCAATGTCACGGCTTTCGATATAGGAAGTGGCAACCACAGACGTTCATCAAGATAAAGAGATAAAAGAATAGTGCATAATGGCCGCAGTAAACAAGGAACAAGTTGGACAGGAAGAGGGGAGCATACTACATCATTTGCAGCATTTCCAGCTTCTCTCTGGGAACAAGGTAATGGCGAAGACAAAAAAGCTTCTACCCAATCCCTCTCCTCCACAGTAAAGGATGGAAGAGGAGTGTTCTTACAACCAGAGGTATGTCTTTTTTCAGCTACAGATAGCACCTCTTGCAAAGGGAAGTTCCTCTTCAGCGCATTCATGGCCGCTTGTGTACAAAGAGCCTGGAGATCAGCACCAGCAAAGCCAGAAGTTTTTTTTGCAATCCACCTAAGCAAGGATCCACTAATTGGTTTTGGCCATTTCTGTGTGTGAAGTGAGAGAATGGAAGCTCTGTCTTCAGTTGACGGCAGTGGAAAGTAAATTTCCCGATCAAATCTTCCAGGGCGCCTAAGCGCAGGGTCAACAGCTTCAGGACGGTTTGTTGCGCCTATGACTACAACTGATCCCCTAGATTTCAAACCATCCATAAGAGCAAGCAATGTTGACACGACAGAACTATGAGTCTGATCTTGCTGCCGAGTTCTGCAGGGTGCCAGTCCATCTATCTCATCAAAGAATATTATAGAAGGTTGACATTTCTCAGCAACCTGAAATAATAGTCTTAGCTGACGCTCAGCATCACCGACGTATTTCCCCAAGCAATCTGCACCTTTACGGGCAAAATATGCAATCCGTCTATCTCCACGAGCACATGCACCTATCAATGACCGGACTACTAAGGTTTTCCCTGTTCCAGGATACCCATGCAAAAGAACGCCTCTGGGAGGTGTAAGCCCCAAGTTATCGAAGAAATTAGGATATAGCAGAGGAATAATAACAACTTCTTTCATACAACGGATGACATCTTTAAGCCCAGCAACGGATTCCCATCCCTGAAATGAATTTTCACCGGCGGCAGAATCTGAACCACCAATATACACTGGGGCTATTCTCAATAAATCACGATGAAGCCTCTTGTTCTCGCGTTTCAAAAATTCTTCATCCTCCCCACAATTTTCCAACCATCTCTTTTCTGCGTCAATATCCTTTCTTGAAGCATCATTTGAACGCTTCTTTGTCTCCCACATCATTTTCCTAGCCCTCAACTTCTTTATCCGGGCGAAATATTTATTACCAGAAGGTTGGAAAAGATGTCGATGGTCTGTACAAGCTATAAGAAATTTGCGATGATCAAAGATGCAACCATTTGCTCTAGCACAAGGCTGCAAAACACAGATACTGTGTTAGTTCTGGTTATGGTTGATACAAAAAGAATAATTTCCTAGCTAGCAAAAGCAAAGTAAAGGAAGTTCAGGATATGCAGCCAACCAAGTGATAGGTTCTAGGACAACGATCAACACGACAACCAATGGTTGCCCCTCGCCTCCCACAACGTGTGCACTTCAATGCTCTTCCTCGACAAAGTGCAGCCCTCACATTTTTCAAGCATCCCAAGCCAGCAAAATAAACCTGCAGGAGTTTATCAAAATGAATATCTACTTTAACATAAATAGCAGATTATTAGCACATGACAAGTCTAAGCAACAAAACTATTAAGCTGACAAAGTTTTGATACCGAATGAGAAGAACATTTTGCCTCATAAGTTGAAAATAGGTGCCAATTACTATAGACAATAATAATTATGTAATAGCCATATTCTATTAAATTTTAAAAGTATATGTTATTAGAAAATTGGTATAGATGAAAAAATTTAAAAGATGCACAAAGGATTAAAATAAAAGAAGCCTTAAAAAAGTTCAAAGAAAGGCCACATCTTCGAAATTATAAAGCATCTGGGTTCACCTCATGTCTAGGGTTATATATCTACATCCTAGACCATGTGCTGTAAAAGGGAAAAGTTCAGTTATATTTATGCCATAACTAGGAAGTTTGAGATGTATGTGATTAGCAGACATGCTACCTCTTTATCAAATAACAATTACCAGAGCAAGACTCTTGCTACCAAACAGACATGGAGCATTACCGTATTTAGTATGCGTTTGGTTTCACAGTAGAGAGAGTGAAAAGTGATTTCAGACACACAAAATTGATTTTGACATGTTTGGGTGAAGTCGATTTAAAATGATTTTGCCTCTAGAGTTGATTCTAATTTGAACCTATAATTTTTAGTTTTTGACTCCAAATTGTTCAACTCACTTTACAATACATTCAACTCACTCTTTGAACTAAAATCAATTTGTATAATCATAGAATCTAACACGCACTTAGTAGTAAGTCTTTACATACCACTATGATCAGCAAGTCTGCATATTAGGAGTATAAAACAAGCAGCAATTTAGCATGATCATTTTATTAAGTCTTAGACTAACGTTCAAGCTCACATGCAGAATTTTAATGCTGCAAACAACGATTCATGAAAATATGCAGAATTTACTGATGCAAACAAAGATTCGAGAAATTTTTAGATTAAAATGATACCTCTGGACTCCATACAGCACAATTCTGATGAACCCATATTCCAGCAATACCGTAACGATCATTAATAGGGCCCAAGAGACGCCCAAGCCAGCCAGGTTCATCATCAAAACCATCCCAGGTATCGTAAGTGGGCTCCTCTGAAGCTGATGACCCGCTATAGGCTTCGTTCTCACTTTCACCGTTATCCTGAATTAACCTTTTTGGAGGCTTACCATCGCTCCCTCTTCCACACAATCCACACCGTCTTCCCTCTTTGATACATCGGTACTCAGACTTGTCATTTGATGCTTCCGTTCTCTCAACATTCTTATCTTTTGAGACGTTGTCATCAATGCCAACCTCCTTATCAACAGAACCTTCATTATCTACACGTTCAGTTGAAACTGCAGCAATTTCAGCCATATCACTACCATCTTTTCCATCCTTCTCACTCTCTAACTTATCACCCTGTTCATACACAATTTCTACACATTCCACCAGAGACGGTTCAACATCACCATTACACTCCTCAGCTTGCAAATTGTCTGTTTCAATTCTCTCCTTGTTCCCTGTCACGGAAGCAGCATTCTCATCCCTCAAATCTATTGGATCCTCATCAACCAATGCAGTCTCCGGAACCGAAACACTCCCCTCGCCTTTGTTCAAGTCAACTACAAGCTCCATTTCTTGACTCTTACTCTCATCCAAATTCCCTTGACACTCATTTTCATTAAGCCCTTTTTCATGGTTTGTCGCTTCAATTTTCCCCGTTCTCTTCTTCGACTTAAACTTTCTTCGCGTAAACCATTTAAAATCCTCTTTCTTATCAACCTCCACAACCACCAATTCCTCCTCCCTATTAGCCTCCACAACCTCCAATTCCTCCTCTCTAGCACGCACCACAACCTCCGATTCCTCCTCCCTAGCACGCTCCACAACCTCCAATTCCTCCTCCCTATTGCCCTCCACAACCTCCAATTCGTCCTTCTTATCAACCTCCAACTCCTTATCAAACAGCTTCCTTTTCCTCCGAGGAAATTCCTTCTCTTCCTTCACCTCAAATTCCACATTCTTACCCCTTGATCTCGATCTCAAACTCCAACTCCCACCACCAGAACCACCGATATCTCTCCCTAAAATCTTATCCCCTTCCACACTCTTCGGAGTTACATCCTTTCCTAACTTCTGCCGTTTCCTCTTGGGCGAAGGAGAAGCATCAAGTAAAACCGGGGCACGCCTAACCCTTGAGCTTCTCCGAACCCCCGAATCAGGAATCAAATCATCACCCTCATTCAACTCACCGTGATTCCGATTATACTCTTCCTCACATATTGCCTCTAACTTCTTATGTTTCTTCTTAACCCGCAAACCTGATCCACCATCTCCCCTACCCAATGAAGAAGATGATGATCGCATCACAATTCCCAACAAATAAAAAAAAATGAATATAAAACTTCACCAAACAGCACTATAAATAAAATTGAAAAATGGAAAAACTTTTTTCGCTACGTAGAAAACTAGCAAATGGGTATTCGATGATTGTCTTCTTCGTCTAATTGGGTGTTCAGATTCACTCCAATTTGAGAAGAAAAATAACATTATGGCATTAGTTTGAGCTCAGTTTGACGGTAAAGGGAGGAAAAACTGAAACCCTAGAAATTGAATGGGGAGATAATCTTCATCTGAGTTTGGGTTCGATTGAAGGGAGATTATGTGTTGATTTTTTCAGTGAGATTTTGGTTTCTGGGTTTTGTGATTCTATGAAAATTTGTTGTTCGTTTTTTCTGTGTTTGTGTTTATAGAAAAAGAAAATTGAAGAGGGTTTTAGCCTTTTAGGTGTAGAGTATTTATATGCTCATAAGAACAAGCGCAGCTAGGTAGCGTGTGATATCACGCGATGCATGTTTGGTTTTGAGATTTTTATTTTCTTCTTGTATGTGTTTGTTCCCTCCCAAAAGATTGAGAGAGGGTCTCTCAATAAGAAAAAACAATCGAGAAAATAACATATTATTATGGGTGCATTGTTTAAACTTTTAAAAAATAGATTTTATTTTGAAAAATTTAGAGACTTTTTTTTAGAAATTTTAAAAAAATCTAAAGTTACTTTTCAATTGTTTACTATTCCCTCCGTTTCTTTTTACATGTCTTTATAGAATAGTAACACTAAATTAAAGAAATGTATTTTTGCACTTTATCTTCCTATTATACCCCCGTTTTAATCCACCAATAAATTCATATTTTTTACACAGTTTCTCTTTCAAATAAATTTAATATATTATGTACAAAATTTAATATGTTATGTACCAAAAAAATTGAAAAAAAAATTAATTTTTCAAATATATAGCATTAATTGATTTTATTGAAAAAGATAATAACAATTGACAAATGGTATAATTGACAAATCATACCCGTAAAATACAAAAATGACAATTAAATAGAAACGCTAAATCTGACAATAAAAGACAAGTAAAAAGAAACGGAGGGAGTATAAGTTATTTGAAAGCTAAAAGTGAAAATAAGAGTTTTTAGAAAAAAAGTTAAAGTTATATGGTAATTGTTATTTTTCTAACTTTAAAAGTCTTTTATCTATCAATAAAAGGAAGTCTTTTATCTATGTATTTTATTCATAAAAATTAAGCAACTTTTTTTCTACGAAGAGCTTCTTGAACTATTTTTGATAAGTTGTTATATTTAGATTTTATTACTATTTTTATGTCTATCTTTTATTATGATTTCTATTCCTATTTATGCGTAAATTTTCTTTAACTATTTTTTTATTCATATTTTTATGTTTTGTATATTTTTTTCTTCTTCTCATTTTTTTATTCAAATTAGGTTTTTAGTAGTAGTTACTTTTAATATATTGTCAGTATATAGATATAGACATCCAACGTGAGGTATGTGAGTTTGTAAAACAAAGATAGACACTCAACGGATGTATGTGAGTTTGTAGAACAAGGATATATTTCGAAGTCCTATATCGATAAGTTTAATCAATATAGAGAGGCAAATTGTCTTTAAATACAGAGTAGTTTCAAGATCTAATTGTAAGTTGGGTCCCTGCTCAGGGAGGATATATGCTTCTTAATAAGTGTTTCCAATCCTTTTTCATTATCTGATTTTTTTTTTATTATTTGGTATGTGTTTCTGAGGATTCGTTCATGAATTATGACAAACCAATACGTAAAAATACCTCGAACTGGTAGGCACGTACCAATTCGCGTTCGCCGACACTGTAGTGAATCATGTAACTATGGTTTCGACTTTACACATTATCAAAATGTGACGCAACATAAGCTAATTTGAAAGATATTCAATTTGAGAAGAAATTCTTGAGAAACTATAAGTTTTAAGATACCACGTTATCGTAATTGGATAACAAATGATGTTTTTCTGAATGGAGTGTGTTATTGGATTTGGTGGGGAGAGAGCGACACCAAATTAATTTTAGTGTCATAGTCTTTGTGCAGTGATATCCTATCAATTACACCATCCTTTCTAGAAGACGAAAAGGATGTCTTCAACGTTATTTTGTGTGTCATAAATGATCATATTGGTGTGGTATGCAATCCTGAAGTGACTACAACTTTTACAATATTAATCCTAAGTCAAGTTGGAGTTACATGTTTCTGGATAAAGTTATTCAATAATATTCAACAATCTTCCAATGAGGAACCTATCGGAGCGGGCCTCAGTATTATAGTTTTTAGAAAAACAGAAGGTGACATAGTTTGTCTAGACCTAACTACAACATTTGGTATTAAATAATAATGATCATGAGAAACTTTTTACTCTTTGTCGACCCTAATTCTTTCTCTCTGCCGCCAGTAACAATTTCTTTGTTGATTTATTTTCGGTTTATCCATTCGAGAGGGGTGGTTTAGGATCAATTTTGATCCGGAATCACCCCTCTTGATTGTTTTTTATTTTATTTTATTTAAATAAGTGGTATTCACATATTTTTAAAATTTTATTCGAGCTGTTTCTTTTGTGATTTTTTCATCTGTTGTTGTTTTGATCCCGTCTTAGTGCGGAGTTTTAGTTTTGATTTCCCGTCTTAGTAATGTGTTTGTCCCGTTTTGGTACGGTGTTTGTTTTTGTTCAGATTTTCAGATTTGCTTCGATCCAATTTCAGTGCAGATTCAATAACTTTAACATCATCAACGTTGCAGATCCGGATACATGATTATTCCGGACACTTGAAGTTTGTCATATCAATTGTATGCTTTGTCATAGATATAAGGCCGTTTTATGCTATTAACTCGGATGTTGTGAGCCTGTTTGCAGATTCATCCTTATTAGTTTTTAGCGAAATTGAATATATAATAATTTTGATTGATTTATTCCCTGTGAATTTGAATGAATGAATATCATTGTTTTTGAATAAAAAAAAAATATATATATATTAAATGCGAAGGTAAATTTTAAAACAGAGGGTGCCAAATTGTCAGGTACAAAGAAATGTACCGTCCTATCCAAGACATAACAATGTAGTTTTTAAGTCTAGTTATTCTATGTAGATATATACATACTACTATGTTTTCAATTTCAATATTTGTAAGATACAGTTTGAACTATATGCAAATACTATGATGTATATTTCATTTATAAAGTCAAGTTTGCATGCTCTGGGAGATAATCCATTCACATAATTTGTTGCTACATCTACTATGCCTCTCCAATCAACTGTTGTGATAGTCTTTGTGTCTCAGTCTCACCAGATTGTACCACTAGATACATTCTAGTCTTCTCAACATGACTAGACTATTTTGTTTTCCATATGCGATATTTGTCAATTTTATTGCTTAAAATGAAGTTCTTTTTACAGTGCTAGAGAAATTGTCGTTGGAGAAGTCCAAAAAGTTGTTGGAGTTGTAGATGTGAAAATTGTCATATGGTGTAGATGTGGAAATAAGATGCTACATTAAAAAAATATATATATATTACTTCTTATCGGCTGTCAAAACTGCTAGTAGGTTTTTTTGTTTATTTTTTTTTTTAATTTTAAAAAAACTACTATTTTGTGGCAAACAAAGGAAATTTTCTCTTCTTCCCCTCATATTTCTTCCAGCATCTTTGAAATTCTAATTTTGCCCTTATAATTTTCATAAATATTTTCCAAAATTCATATTTTTCGGAATGTATTTTCCAAAATAAACTTAAATATAGTTATTATATTTATTTTTTTTCATTCATATTCCAGTATTTTTCGGATTCTATTTTCCAAAAAGTTAATTTTTTCGGAAAATATTTTTCGAAAATTCAAAATTTTCGGAACGCAGAATCCGAAATTGCTTTGAAAAACGTTTTCCAAATTTATGTTATATGTGATTAGAACCGCAAAATTGTAACAAATATTTTACTATGCTAGATGTCTTATTTGGTTTTCCTACAAATAATATAGTAAAAAATTATTATAGTAAGAAACAAAACAACAGGATACCAATTGTAGTAAACTTCAATTTTAAAATGTTGGAGACAAACACAAATAATTCTAAAATTATAGGGACTAACTATATAAAAAAAAATTAAGGACTAACTATCAAATGTCAAAATTTGCAAGAATTTTAAAGATTGTCAAAAAGAAAATTAAAAAAATTATCAGCTAGCATAAGCTTTGCTTGAATGAAGTCAGAAATCAATAGCTTTGTTTTATTATTATGTGCATTATTTACATTGACTTATTTAAAGAAAATAATTGCATTTTACTATTCCTCCAAAACTAAATTGAAACAAACATGCTTTTGCCCTAATATATAAATAAAAAGACAGGTTCAATAGGAAATAGAAGCACAATATTTATAGGCATAAGGTAAAGGCAAAAAATGGAGCACCACTCTAAGATTGAGCAATGAGATATGAAAAACAAAGTCACAAAAACTTACGAGACACCAAAGGAGTTCAAAGCAGAGATTCATTCAATAACATAACCACTAACTTACTAACATTTTGTCTATTAAAATACAAACAGAAACTGATGCATGCGAATTTGCAAGTTGAAACTTGAAACCACTTCATCAAGTTAACGTCCAAAACTATCAAAATTTACAGACTAAACCTTATCACCAGTAGGATTTATCAATCATTAATCTTCATCAAGCATGGTGAAATCTTCTACATTAGTTTCTTTGTTGTTCATTTTTCGCATTTCATCAATATCCACAGCCAACAAAGGATCCTGTACCAGCACATTTACATCCACCGTTTTTGGACAACCTGGTACACAAAGATTTGGTTAAAAAGCAATGCAATAGTAATCAATGTCAACTGTCAAGGTTATCTCCTGTGAAAAAAAAATCAAGGTTATCAAAAAAACAACTATATACCCGATATTGGGCATGGATAACGGTTATTCTTTGACTTGATATATTGCATTATCGCTTTCTTTTCATAAATGTGCCTACATTGCATGCTGCATCAATGAAACCGAGAATCAGTTACATGCATAATAATAATAATAATAATAATAATAATAATAATAATAATAATAATAAAAATAATAATAATAATAATAATAATAATAATAATAATGATGATAATATCAATATCCAAATACATTCACAAAACATGCGTTTCAGTGCAAACACAAACTTGCAGTAATATATGCTAATACAAAACAAGTAAAACATCATTGATACTAAGTACCAACAAATACAACCGGTGCTGGTGGTTCCAAAACTTGCAGTAACATCTTATCCCATGATATATAATTTTCTTGTAATTTTCATCCTGTTCTTGTATTCCAAGAAATTCCGTTGTTCATTCACGTCTCTACTTGTCTTACCACTCTGAATGGTTCAGAAATATATACAAAATCTTCATGTGCATCATAATTTTGTTCTTTCTATTCAGTGATAAAATTCATAGCAAAATATGCCATGTTCAGAGTTGATTTCTCGTAGTCTAGTTGTACTATCTATAGCTGTGTTGTCTCACATGGCTTACCTGGTTGCGAACTTAAAGAGTATTTAAGGTGAAGTTTATCAGCCATGCCATGAAGCATTATCATCATTCACCTTCAAACACAGTGAGAAAATTCCTAGCCTGCTAAATTTTGAATTTTGATTTTGTAGCTTACCAAAAATCCAGGAATTTTATTGAATTGCCTAACTACATACAATAGAATATGCAGCAAAATACTAAATCAAGCACTAAATAATCCAAGTTTGAGTAGTTAACATGTAGCTTAATTAATGTACACCCAAACACTGTGAAGCACTGGTACGGCTGTTTTCAAAAAGTACCAGTACCGGGTACTGTAGCGGTACGGGTACGAGTACTGTACGGGTACTGTGCGTACCTGACGCGTACCCTTTTTTTTTTTTTTTTTGCATTTCGGTACTGTAGCGGTACTGTTGCGGTACTGTTCCGGTACTGTTCGCGGTACGGTAGACGACTGGACAGTTTTTTTTTTAATTGTTTACACGTTTTCTTTTGCTTGGCCCAGTTTCCAATTTTTCTGAATCAATATTATAAAACCTAACCATCACAAGTTACAAGTTACAACCCTAATTTTGCAACTCTTTCACCTACCCCTGTCCTTTCTCTGCTGCCTTCTCTCAGTTCTCTTCACTTTTATACTGTATCTACTACTCTATTGAAAAAGAAAGGTACTACTACTAATTGTTTATATTTTATTCATACTACTAGCTAATAGCCTAATAGTTTATATTTTATTCTACTTGTACTAGGCTAGTTTTATAATTTTTTTTTCAAGATGTCCTCACAAAGAAACAATAATAGTGGAGTAGGAAATAACACTACACGTTTAACAGATCAGTTTACAAGTGGAACAGGAAGTACTGATAGTGATAAACCTCTTAAGGCTTATGTGACAGTTGTGCAGGAAAGGATTGAAGGAAACACTTATGGCTCCTCAGTCCCTAAACTTCAATCTATTGCATTGAAGCTCCTTTCACAACCAAGTTCTTCATCTTGTGCAGAGAGAAACTGGAGCACATATTCATTTATCCACTCGTTGAAAAGAAATAGGCTGAACCCCAAGAGAGCTGAAGACTTGGTATTTGTTCATACAAATCTACGTCTTCTATCAAGAAACAATAAAAATTATAAAGAAGGAGAAACAAAAATGTGGGATATTTGTGGAGATGAATGGAATATGTCTGATGGAGCTGGTTTGCTTGAAGTTGCAAGCCTTTCTCTTGATGAACCCGACCTGGAAGCTGTTCTTTTTGATGATGCTGATGACGAAGACACTGTTTAGAGTGTGATTTTTTTCATTCTTGCTTAGATCTTAAGTTTTATTTCAAACTAGTAACTTTTTAATTTTGATGTTTTGTCGTTATTTTGTTTCGTTGTCGTTTGAACAATATATTTTAATTTATTTTTATTTTTTTTTGGTAACGTACCCGTACCGTTGTTTTTTGAAAATTGCCGTATTCCGTACCCGTACCGGTACCCGTATCGGGTACCGTACCCGTATTTGTGCAACACAGCCCAAACATAAATGCATACATGTGTCAGCACTGGGATTGGAAAGAAAAGTCATACATGGAGGAAGTTTTTTTTTTAGAAATGAGTATTAGATTGATATGTTGTATCCCTTTATAGAAATACACATGCAAATCTATGAATAAAAATGATTAATATTTTATTTATTCGAGTTAAGGCACGGGTGAGAAATAGCACAGCCAAATGGATATTAAGACAGTTTTTGACACATCTATTTTAATGGATGTGAAATTTTCATCCTTCAACGGTTTGACCCAAAGCCAACCAATTTAAACCCTACTGATAATGTTGTTAATCCCCGATAGCAGCACATCGTGCTGAACCCCAAAAATGCTATAGCGGTATAGTGGATAGCAAGATGGAAGCTATTGTGAAGACTAAAACAATGATATACAAAGTAAAGGGACAATCATAATTAATAATTATAATTAACTGTCATTTCCCATCAAAATGAGTTCTAAATGTAATCAAAATGACATATTATTCAAAATGACATCCCATCAAAATGACAAAATCAAATTCTAAAAGTAAACAAAATGACAAGCCATTAAAATCAAGATCTAAAAGTAATCAAAAGTATGATTTGCATCTGTGTCTGCCTCATCTTCACTTCTAATTTCCACCACATTAATATTATTTTGTTTATAACTTGATTCAAGACTCTTGTACTTCCACGTCCAACTCCTCATATCCATTAGGGACAACTTTAGTGAGTCTAGATTGCTATAGCGGTATAGCGGATAGCGGGATTTCTGCAATTCGCGGCCGCTACAACCGCCATTGTTGAAGGCGGCTCAAGAGGAAATGGCATCGCCCCGAACCTACCACTGCTAAGCTATTCCGCTATAGTGCGTGATAGAGCCCACAATGCTGAGTCACCATCCCATGAGAAATTACTGCACTACAGGACAAATGGACCCAAGCCTCAGCTGGTTTAATCTAGAAGGGGTAAAAAGGGGAATAGTGACTAGGTTGTTAGAAAGCTGACGTGGCCATTGGAGTGAGGTGAGCACACAACGTCTTTCCATGATATAAGGAGTGATGGGAGAAAATGTAGATCTATCTGAGAATTTACTAAGAAAGTACCATGAATAGGCAGCTTTAAGCTACCTATAGGAGCATAGCTCTGGTCAGGATTAGGAATAGAATCATCCTTTTTCTGTAATCATTCCATTTCCGTTATTAATAAAAGCTCTCTTTTCTCACTATTTCGTTGATTGTACTGTAGATTCTCTTAGTTTGATTCTTGGTACGTATCAGTGCGCTATTGACAACATAGACTACTATCACAGAGGAGAGGTGAAAGAACCTAAAACAATATAATCTGTATCCTAGATTCTTTAATCCTTGATACATCAACCACACTGATTCTATTAACACTGCCATAGTCCACCAGAAACCAGGCTTCAAATCCTGAATATCTTTCAATGACAATTCCAACAAGCATTTTCTAAGACATTGGTAAATGAATGAAGATTAATTTATGATTACATAACAGATATTGTACTTGTCATTGCCTGAGGAATATTTTTCCATTTCCACACACAGCCTACCAAGCACCTAGTGAATGACTACACATGCATACTTTGCAAATTTATTATGTCAAGATATAAAATAATGATGAAAATGAATTTACTCAATCAAATTATGCAAACTTAGAATAAAAAAAAAACAACACCACACATAAAAGGTATAACTCTAACTATTAATATAAAAAAGTAAACATCCCAGACAGAAACAGCAATATTTTGAATGATTCATGCAGTACCTGCGAACTGGTTCTTCAAGCTCAGTAATAGGCTTTCCACTCACTGGACAACTGAAATTCAAAATATTAGCTTGGGTACTAGTCATTATAATATCCTCCTCCTCTTCACCTGGCATTGGCTGTCCCTCGTGATGCACTTTCTAAAGACAAAGATAAACAACAAGCAATTAGATTATTCCTTGAATCAATAACAGTTTTGCAGAAGGGACTTGGAAATATGTCAGTACTCCGTAAAAAGAATTTATTGCTATGTCACATAAACAGATTTCTAATCTTCAACAAGACCATGGAAACAGAAAATTACAGTGACATAAACCATTGTTGATTGTTCAATTAATATTTCCCTCTCTCAGAACATATGTGCACATACATGTGTGTTGGTGTGAGCGAGAGAAAGTACAAGATCACATACTCACATGAATGTGACACATAATATTTATTGCAATTAATGGATTCTGAAATTTGCATTAATGAAAAAATAAATCTGATATAAACATATCTAAGAGGGGGAGGAGTAAGAATCTCCCAACACTTAAAAGTGACAAAAAACATACCCATACAGCTTCCTTAAATTGGCGCACTAAAGAATGTCTTTGAACGTCTGAATTTCGATTGGCCCTAAACTGCAAAACTTCATCTTCCAACACCTTATGAAAATCAGTCAACTGTATATTTGCAACATCAAAAGGAAAGTTAGTGTTTGGACAAAGGGTAGTGTTAGTGTTAATATAACAAATATGAAAACAAAAACAACTTAACTATTATTGATAGTAATTGGAGTTTATATACAAAGAGAAATGATTGATAAGGTCATAAAACAACAAACATAACAGAATGATAGCTTTTTTTATTACATAAAGTTTAGGTGAGTTGAGTCTCAGGGGCTCCCCGCAGGGGCTGACAAAGGTGCATATAGATTATCTACCAACGAGGTCCTAACACTGACAGGCAGGAGTTAAACTCACACCCTTGCGCGGTATGTGCCAACTGGACCAACCCACATTGGCAAATTTGATAACTAATCTAACCAACTATTCAATATTACATTTATCAAATTAGTTAAATGATAATAAGTGATGAGATTCAATAACCTGTTCTCCAGGCTGGTATCTATTACCATAAGCTTGAACAGCAGATGAATAATGCACACTGTGTTCAGATAAGCCAACTAACTCAACAACGGCATCTTCCATTTCCTTCACCTAAAATGATTTTCACACATCATATGAACAATATCCCAAAACCAAAAAATAAAACAACTTGAACTTCCCATGAATATCAATCACAAACAAATAAGTTTTTGGTCCCTAAGAACAAAATTTAGATGTTTTTGTCCTCTCAAAATTTTTTGCTTTGTTTTTGGTCTCTAATGGACATAATTTTAACATGCTTTTGACATTTTTTGAACATAATATGGGTTTAACATAATAGATGGACATAGCATTAAAACATATTGAACATAAAAGTGTCATAATTTAGACATTAAATCGGTCATTAAGGACAAAAAACAAAATGAAAAATGTTGGGAGGACAAAATCAAAATTCACTATATTTTTAGGGATTAAAAATTTATTTAACCCTAAAACGAAAAACCTTGTCTGGAAGATTGTCTTTTTCCAATTGAACTGCAATATCCTTCATCACACCCACTGTTCTTCGGATTTCCTAGTACAAACCCATAAAAATGTAACACAATAATAAGTAATAAATAAATAAATAAATTGCTTAAATTTTGCTTGCAATCTTTAAGAGTACCCTAAAAAAGGGGGGTTTGAGAGTTACCAAAATGAGAGGTTGAATATCGGAGCCGAATGTGGAAGTTAAGTTCTTTATTCGACCAAAAGCGCCGCCGTGTGAAGTTGACGCCATGGTGATGGATTGGTGGTGTCGGAGTTCCGAGAAAGGGGAGTTTTGGAGGGAGATATGAGGGTTAGGTTTAAGCGTGACGTGAAAATCGAAATTTGAAATGCAAATGTATAAAGTAAATAAATAGTCTTTGTTTCGTATCGCGGCAAAAATACTCGAGCAAAATGACAGGTCTCAAAATTGTTAGGGTTATGGCCACCGGTTTCTATCGGTTTTGAGTAAATTTAATGTCTGAATTAATGAATTTTCGATTGATTTGGTTTTTAGTTTTTTTTGAAAATGAATCCGAACCAAACTCATCGGTTTGTTTCAGATATTTTAATCGGTTTTTTTCGATGTATTTCATGCTATTATTTTTTTCCCGATATATTTTTTTCTCATAAGCTCATCAAATACAAAATAATTTTTTTTCCCATAAGTTCATCAAATACATATACATACTACAACCATATTGAAAACAAATACAAAATACAATTCTTTTCGCTTAAGTTGATCAAATACATAATACAACCATATTGAAATTAAGTTCATAAGTTCATCAAATACAAAATACAACCATATTGAAATTAAGTTCATAAGTTCTTTAAATAATAAAGTGCAATAAAAATAAAACTTTAAGACTATTCACACTTAAATCGGAAAAAAAAAAAAAACAACGCTTGAGAAGTTATTGTTTTGAGGATTTGAGATGAGAGCAGCAACGTGACGTGAAAGTGTTGTTTGTGTAGTGTTGAGAGTAGCTTGAGGATGAGGGTGAGGTGAGAGCAGTGTTGTTGGGTCAGTTGTAGTTTTTGATGGATATAGGCTGTCTAAAAAAATAATTTAAGATATATACTATATATTGGTTTGGTTCGGTTTGTCCATTGGATCTGAAAACTGAAACCGAGAACCAAACCAAACCACTTCGGTTTTCTATTGGTTCGGTTTGATTTTTTATTGGAACTATAAAAATCGGTTTTATTTCGGTTTGGATTGGTTTGGATTGGTTTGGATCATCGGTTCAATTGGATTTTTCTGATCAATAGGGTGGATTAAAATTGTCCTTCAATTTTGTGAAGTTGCAAATATACCCTTAAATTTGTAACACTTGAGTAAAAATTAGTGCACTATTAATTATTGTGGTTAGAGGTTGTTTACACACACACATAAAAAAAATATACCCAAATCATGTAAAATTGGTTAGTTATAGATTGAAGGCTAAAATGCTAAATCAACTGTCGATTGATAGTTGAACTTGAACATGACTATTAAGTGGAAATGAGTTTGGAGCTATTATTAAAGTCGTGGTAAATATTTTATAAAAATTGAGAGACTACATTTGATCAAATTAAAGGTTGTATAATTATTTTTCTACATATGTGTGGCATGATAAAGGAAATAGTTGCGTGAGAAAAAAGGATATTGACTCCAAGGTCAGGTTAAATGACAAAAATATGGAGTTATCTATAAATTCGTGATTAGAAACATATAGTCTCTTTCTCAGTGATAAAATAACTTTTTATATATATTTTTTTCTTTTATTGCTTTCATTTAGTTTTCATGTCTCTTATTAGTTTATCCTTTTTGTCCAAAATAAAAATAGTAGTTCATCCTTGAATATTAAACGGTCTTTGGAATAGTTTAGGAACCCGGAGTTGATAAATAAAGTCTATTTCTCACCATAGTCGCTTGGTGAAAAAAGAGTATCATTATCTTTCACCATAGTCACATGGTGAAAAAGGAGTATCATTATCTTATTAGTTGAGAAAATGACTAATCAAACAACTAAATATCTTGTCAGTTATAATATCGCATAAGCAAGAAATTTTTTTAAAAACCAAAATAAATTTTAGTTGAATATAAAATTTATGATGAAAAATGTATGTAATGTGTGTGGATCATAAGTTAAGGGTGCTAGGGGACATTTGTTTCATGATTGAGGATTGTTCATGTCTCTAACTATGTTGTTTGTTGAGAATTAAATTCGCATTTTTATTATAAAAGATTTTACACTAAGATATTATGAGCATTTCAAGAGGGGGGAGAAGAGCAAATACCAATTATTAGTCCTCATTAAATTTGTTAGGACCAAGCAATGAAAAAACAAAACAAATACTGTACTATGGAAGCTTGTATAAGTATTAGTATTTGTCAAGTGGTAAGACGGGACGAAGATTCTAATTATTCAGCACATAAAAGATGGCATGTGGTTGATTAAGTAACCTACAACAAGCCTCTCAAAAAAAGAAGTAACCTACAAAACCAAGGACTGCAATTTATCAATAAAATAAGGACCACTTTTGCCCAAAATTTTAAAGACTAAACATTCATTTTGATCAAATTTAAAGATATTGTCACTAGTAAACTTGTCTTCCATTGGTATTTGAATGCATCAAAATTACAAAAATATTATTGGTGTTATCATTTCATTAGTAAACTTGGTCTCTGAAGATACTTACATAAGACACTCAAAAGTATTCATTGGTGTTACCATTTCTTAAAATGTGAATTGAGTATAACTGTTGGAACCATTTCTTTCAACATGTAACTATAATCAAGAAAAGCATCAAACTAGAGACACTAACAGCGCCTACAGAAAGGTCACATGATAGCCCTGCTCTTGCAAGTTGCAATGGAAGGGAGGAGGTTTTATTCCAAACCTAAGCCTATACCTGTTCTCTGAATTCTACATTATCTTCTGTACCAAAGTTCTGTCTTCTTCTACATTGTAAGAACTATCTTCCATACCAAAATCCTCTTTAATCACTGAATAATGATATGTTGGAGAATGGCAAGAATGTCACTCTTCTTCGATCAACTAACTATCCACCTCTGACCTGAGAAGATTGCTTTGCAGGGGTCAACTTCCGAAATGCAGCATGCAGTATCACTCCTATATACATATTTATTTTATAAACAGAAATGTTAAAAATCCACTAAATCAAGAGGAATAAGGTATGAGACTACAAATGTAGACTTACCTGCATAGCTGACACTTATGGCACACAAGAGAGCCATTTGAACATTGGAAATTATTAAAATAATTGCTGTTGCTGCAAAAGATGAGATTCAGAAACATGAGTTTCAATTAACCTTATGAACATAATCCCCACATGGAGAAAACATATGCTGTATGAATTCAGCCCAAGACATTTTTATGGGAAATTCATGACACCAAGTACATAACAGATTCAAAAAAATTACGCATATGCATACGGGGAAAGCAGGTGAATTTCTTCTCATTTTTGCGAGGACGAAAGATAATGTATTCAATCAAACGCTAAAGGCAAAATCCAGACAACACATGCCTACTAGATCCTATTGAAGACCAGTTCATACTATGTTGTGTTAGTAAAGCCATTTGAAGACCAGTTCATTTGTAACAAATCAAAGACCACGAGGGAAAGGGATTGAAAGCTTCAGAGAAAATAATTCTTATGAAAGTAACATATTTGATTACTATTACTCACCACATTGTGCAATGCGAAGCAAGCACTGCCGAAGCACAGAATACTGATCCAATCCCCATCTATCACTACAGAACTTGAAGAAATCCCACAATGCCAAACATGATATTAACCCAACAAGAGCAAGTGGCATCTTATACCTGCAACAATCAACAAAACACAGTTTTACCAAACAACATACAAGAAATATATCAATTCACAACAAATAATAAAAAACACCCAAATAGAGTAAACCACCAGTTTAATCTACAAAATTGTAGGTATAAACAATTTCATTCTCAAAATTATCCATACTTCAAAATAACCCTAAAATTGAAATCATCAATCACATTAGTCCTATACATATATCAGTCAATTCAGTACCTGAAATTGTCAAAAAAAAAGGAGTAGGGCATTTGCAGCTTATAGCACAAGCTCTTATCACAATAAGCGCTTATGTATAAGCTTGCATAAGCTACTTTTATTACAAAAGAAAAAATAAAGATAAATTATTTTCATATATGTTACAACCTGTTTTCATAAGCTATATTGGAGAACTTGTGAGAATAAGCTGAAAAACATTTATGAAAATTGTCATAAATTGTTTTCATAAGTTCTCCCAAACAGTCGCAAAACTAATGTGAGTAGATAAGCTCAAATAAGCCAATCCAAACAAGCCCTAATACTATGAATTTTTTCTTCAATTTCATAATTATTTCATAGACTAAATTGGTATTACAACCAATACATCAAGTGGTTAATAAGCTCTCGCTGTGACGGATCGTTCTGGAGAACCTGAGTTCAATTTTTGGTCAAACTTCCTAACCAGAGGGTTAATACCAAGGGTTAATACCAACATGATAAACACACTAACTAATATCATGTTCCAAAATCTAAATACAGTTATAGATACAAAAAACCTGCAATTAAATTAAAAAATGAAAGTAAACAAATAAAAACAATAATTGATTAACAAAAGAACGAAAAGAGTGCTTACAGTGCAGAAGCAAAGAAAACGATGAAGAGATAAGCGTAATTACGAGCATAGCGTTTAACATTTTCATGAACACGAAAGCGAGCTTGAGAAGGGGAAGAAGGAAAAGAGTAAGAAGAATAGGAACCGACGAAGGAGCGTGACCAGGAAGGAGTATCAGCGGAGAAATCTTCGGCGGTGAGTTTGGCGAAGGGATTGAGAGTGATGAAGGATAAGACGGTGAGAAGTTTAGAAGAGATTGAAGTGGCGGGTACTAATGGGGAAGAGTTGACGGTGGTTGTTGCGGCGGTGGCATCGGCGGCTTCGGAGGTACGTTGGTCGATGATTTCAAGGTAGCCGGTGTCGCGAAGCCATGATTCGAAGGCGGGTTCGGGTACGCTTAGCGCCAAAGGGTTAGAAGAAAACACCATCGCTGTTATTATTCCCTCTTTCACAACAAACGCTATTATTGTTGCTATTTCTCCTTCTTTTTTTTTGCACTTTATTAATGATTATTTTTTCTTTGATTTTTTTATTTATTTTAAATTTCAATGTAATTGTAAATCACTCAACTCAACAACACTAATAGTGAACTGATAAGCAGTAAGAATCTTGAACTTTTTAAATTGTTATAAATTATTATTGTTAATAACAGTGACAATTTCATACTTATATTATAGAACTAATAAAAGACAATTGTCTTACAAAAGAAGATAAATGGTGCGTTAGGTGTCCTAAAAAATAAGGAATTGAAGAGGACAATTTCAGTTGTACTATTTTAATTTCAAAATTTTGTTCTTGGGATTGGACAAATTGGGTGTCAAGGGACTGGACAAAAACTAAATTCTTGTCCCTACTAAACCACGTTACAAAACACAAAATATTTCAATTTTACCCTTTTAAAATCTAATTTTCAAATTTTTGTTTTGTCAAAAAAAATTCCACACTTTCATTTTTTTTCAAAAAAAAAACTGTTCACCACATTTCCAATTCATCAATTAAACTAATCTAATTAATTTTTAGAGATAAAGTTTTCCGGTATGATATATGGGGTGAAGATGTTTTCTAAAAAATTTTGTGTTCTTTTTATAAACCAGAACACTTTTAAAAGTGTTTTGGTATCAATAGAATATGTTTTTTAGGTAAAAATACAAACCGGAACACTTTTAAAAGTGTCCAGAATTTTTTTATTGATACCGGAACAGTTTTAAAAGTGTTCCGGTTTGTATTTGTACTTAGAAAACATATTTTATGAAAACCGGAACAGTTTTAAAAGTGTTCTGGTTTATATTTGTACTTAGAAAACATATTTTTATTGATACCGGAACCGTTTTAAAAGTGTTCCGGTTTGTAAAAAGTGGTCAAGAATTATTTTTTTATTCATACCGGAACACTTAAAAAGTGTTCCGATTTGTAAAATATGTTTCAGAAATTTTTATTGTACTGGAACAATTTTAAAAGTGTTCCGATTTTTATTTGTACAGCATGTTTTATTGATGCCGGAACACTTTTGAAAGTGTTCCGGTTTGTAAAAAGTGTTCCAGAATAATTTTGTAAATGTGTTCCGGTTTCTAGTTGTGCCTAGAAAATATATTTATTGATACCGGGACACTTTTTATACTTCTCTGTATTTGTAGCATTCACATTGTCCACCTCCAAATAGGTTAATTTTCTTAAAGACATTGATAATGTCAATGCCATGACTTAGTAGTACAGTGAATAAAAGACCATCCATTGCATATATACTTGTTGAATAATTTTCTTTTGTTAAAATATGATACTGCATAGATCTTATATATGTTAATTATGTTTTATTAATCATGCACTGCAAATTCTGTGTATTTTTAAAATACACGAACACGAGTATGTTAGTTTCATTTTAACTTATAGATTTGCTGATAAGAAATTTTGGTTCTGTAAAAAGAGTGTAAATGATATTTTTATGTACAAAGTTAGTAGAGTGAATTTCATATTAATTATAACTTAATTTACAACAAAACTAGTTTAGTGGTTGTCATATTTGTTGATTAATTAAATCACCATTTTGTCTCAAGTTCTATTTAGAAGTAAGAATGTCATTCTCACATTTGCAAGGTGAAGTCTTATAGTAATATATGCAGCATGATACTTCTTGTTCAAGATGAAGTCTTGTAAATATGAGAACTTGAATAATGAGTTCTGTGCTTAAAATTTCTTATACAGGTGCGGAAATGTAACTAACTACTACTGCTAAGGACAGTTACAACAAGAGAAAACTAAACTAGCAAGACTAGACCTGGTTTTCCGAGACTTGAATCGGGCTCATGTGCCAAACTTATAATGAACCAAAATGAACAAATAACTTATAATTTCATATTATAGGTCATATATGGTATTTAAGGCATACAATATATACGAGACTATCGGGGCATTGCAATTTGGTTTATGAGAGACATTCAATTCCAAACATGTCTTATTACATAATACTTTATAACAAGCATGTCAATTTAATAAGCATGGCAACCATCACACAGAACATTCATAGAGATTCAACTGTTATGAAACATGACATCCGTGCAAAATTAGATATGCGTCACAGGTTGCTTCTACAGACCAGCAACAGATTCAGTACCTGCGAATGGGCTCGAGGAAAACGCAGAACACGGAAAAACAATTCTGCAGCTCCGCAGCCAACGGGACAAGGAGTTTGAAATACAACCTAAATGAAACTATAGATTAAAAAGATATCCATCTCAGAAACAAGACAAACATACCCTCCGGAAAGAAAAGCCATAGCTCCAATTGATCAAATCAAAACCACCGGACAGTCATTAAACACAACCACTGCAACAAATAAGAATCCACTAACTATTTTAATTGATTGTAAATATTATATCAAGCCTATTTATAAGAATTCATTAACTACCTAATAAAACTCTTCAACCTTCACAAATTAGTCACACCAGTTGTCAAAAAAATTGTCATTGCGGATATCTAACAACACTGCTTTTATACAGATTCGACTAAGTTTTACCAGATTGCCTAACGCCCTAACATAACTCTTCAACCATCACACAAAACTTTCTTACGGATCTGACTAAGTTTTACATAAAATTCGTAACACGTGGAAGCTTTAAAGTTATTTGGATATTGTCAACAAGTTGAAAAAGGAGGAAGCTGAAAACCATCACAAGTCACAACCAGAGAACCAAAGTCATAAAACTACCAAAGAATTCTCTTATATACATAAATACATACATACATGAGTACATGCCAATAGTTCATTAGCAAATTATTCCTCGAGAGTAAGTGTACGAAGATCATTGTAGTATTGTTTGATCCACCGTTTGATAATCTTGACCTCCTTTTTTCGTTGTTCGATCAACCATTTTGGATCAGTTTGTTGTGAAGCCATAAGATCCAAACAATGAAATCCTGAAAAATCTATGTTTGTCAGACACACACACAAATATTTATAAAATAAATTATTATTTTAATTTCTTTTATATATTAAATGACCACTAACAAGACATACCATTAACAGTAGTGATGGCAACAAGACTCTTTGAAAGGTTGGTCAGAACCCTGAAAAATGTAACAAATAACAAAATATTTAATTTTATGCATTCTATTCAAAAATAAATAAAGATCAATTTAATTTTATATCCTATGACCTATAGGATTCTTACCCGCCACTACTATAAGGATCTTTTAGTCCATTAGAAAAAATGATGTTGCTACTGGACCTTCGAAGAACCAGTTTTATATTCTGCCATTTAATCACATTACAACAAAGTTAATTTCTTCTTATTGATACTTTAATTAAAAACTGAAAAATCATTTGAAGAAAGCTATGTTAATTAAAAAGTTATGTTCAGATGAGCAAAAAATGTACGAACTTGGCCGCCATAATAAGTTGAAATCCAATGCGGGCGAGGTGCAACACCATAATCTTTCTTGCACTTTTTGACAAATTGTTTTAAGTTGAACGGGGAAGGCTGAAACATAGTATCATTTCCTATGCCGATAGGTATCACCATTTCAGTGCATGTCTGAATTATACAAACAAATCATATAAGTTTAATGTAACAAAATATACTTAAATACAATATACAATAAAATATATACTACCTGCCATCCCCAACCCATGAAAAACTGAGATGAATATGTTGGGCTAGTATCTAGGCATGTCTGATTTCCATAGCCAGCAACAAGACCTAAATATATCTTATCCAGTATATTATTATTTCCAAGAGATGCTTGATCAATTGCTTTGCATATCTTATTAACTGGATAATCTGGGGGCATATTGTATTGAGCAGCTCCCATATACATTCCTTTCAGGTAGTCTGACAACTCAACAGAATGGTTCAAGGGTCTGCAAAATTGAACACATCGAAACATTTAATTTTATATTGATGATTTGTCCAAAGACGATCGAAGAAGAAAAAACACAATGTTTGTACATACTTGCAAGTGTTGAATATCTCACTAAGTAGCGAAAGACCATTGGGCCGAGAAGCTATTTTGTCGATTTCAGACCATCAATTAAGTATTGTTTTATAGCAACTTGCACTAGCTTCCTGAAAACAAATTAATTGGTTATTCATATGCAATATCTAAATCTAATTGTTAGAGCACATATATAAACAAAAAAATAAATATGATATTAATAACTGTGAATTACTTTGAAATCCCTTGAAACAACATCAAAATATGCATTTGGTTGTATCATGTCTTCGATGAAAAGGATCGGAGCAGATGAAGCTAATGCACAAATGGCCAAGTGATGAGGATATTTCAATCTAAACCATGAAGCAAGCACTGCATATATAACAAAGATATTTCAAATGTTTGCAGTCATAATTCATAATCATAGTCACAATATAAAGAATATTGATTTTTTGAGAAGTAAAAATAATATGAGACACTTACTTCCACTATAAGACCCTCCCACAGCAACTATTGGGGATCTTTCGGCATGTAATATTTTCTTGATGTGGATAAGCACGGCTGCATAGTCGGCAAGTACCTGTGCCGAGTTGAAATACCCAATATTCTTCAATACTTCTTCTTTTGTTCCAAATGGAACAGATTTCCCATAGTAGCGATGCTGTTATGAAATTATTAGGATATGTTAAGCTCATATCAAATTTTTTAATTAGATCAAAAAATCAAACCATAGTAGTATAGTACTAAGATTGACAAAAACACATGTCAAGTTAAATCAGCAAATTATTTATCAGAGCATAAGAAACATAAGACAACTTCTTCATTGTAGATTCTTAATATCTTTTTATGTCAATTAGTCTAATATAATTATAGGACTAATAGAGTTATGGGTTTAATCTTAGGCTGTAAGAAAGACAACTAGTGAAAAATCTTAAATTTGTTTGCTGCTATTGTTGACTTTAAAATGATGTTTACCACAACATCATGTGAAAAGGAGTTGGAAAATATTTTTGGTTGTGGGTTAGCAAGTAGCAACTTATAAGTAAAATCAAGTTTAATTTGTTATTGTTCTACTTTGCTATTTCTCTTAACTAACCCCCTAATTTTTTTGACTTAAATTTATGAATTAATGATTTCATTTTCATACAAATTCATGTTTTTGATTAGGAATAATCTGCAGACATTGACAATGATAGAAAAAATTATTTGAGAGTACAATAATAAATAAATAAAATTGAACGTAAAAATATATTTGAGTTAGATATTTGAACATAAAAATAAAAATTATTCATCTACAAAACTTCACCTCTATATACACCAACAGAGCTTTAAATGCTGCTGCGTTTTCCTCGACAAATCCTACAAAATCTTTGGGATCAAGTTCTTCTCCTCCACCAAAGGTAACAAATATTGGAGCAGTGGAGTTTGCACCACCCCAATATTTAAAATTGATGAAATATCTTTGTGGGAAAAAGTTGAAGTGGTCTAAGGTTTGTTGGTAATAAAAAGTTTTTACATGATCATTTGTGTTGGTTTCAACCAAGATTTTTCCCCGGATTGGAGACAACCTTGGTATCATGAACGAGTGTGCCGGAATGAGATAAATGAAGAGTACGAGAGGAAGCCACATGAAAAGTATGAAGTGGCCGTACTGTTTCATTGCAAATTAAGAAAAGTGAATATTACCAAGAATGTCAAGTTGAGTTGAAGATATAGAAATGATATATCTTGGATCTTCTCACTGGAGTTGAGTTGAACAGAGAGAAACTCACTTGAACTTTCTTTTGATGAACAAATGTTAGTACCTATGAGTCATTTTCATTTTCCACATTTCTCTCGTTATTCATAGAGATGCAATGCTGCAACCAACACTACTAATAATAATACTAGTAAGTAATGATTTTGAATTTTACAATATGGTTTCTATTTCATACACTCAAACTTGTCTTCAATCAAATAACAATACTAACAACAAAATGGTCATTAATTGTACTTATGCCCACATCACTTGCCATAGATGACAAAATTATGAGATTAATTTTGAAGGGTATTTTTTTAGTGTGGTTAAAATTATGGTTTTTCAACCGTAAATATATTAACCGTCGGAAAGATTTGAACTCATAAAATTAAAATTATAATGAGATTAGCCGAACACTCAGATACTCAACTTATATTATTGGATTTTTTTTTCATTTTATATTTAATATTTATTTGTTTGGTCGATGAAGGAAATTCGAGGAAAGTAAAAAAAAAAAAAAAAGAGAAAATGATAAGAGAGAAAAAGAAAAAATTAGATGATTATGTAGTAACATTTTTTTACATTAGATGATTATGTAGTAACGTGATATGAGAAAAAAGAAAAAATTAATGAAAGAAATAAACATGTCTATTTATAAAATTACAAAAATAATAAAAAAGTTGAAATTAAAAGGAAATTATATAATAAGCTCTAATTCTCATACTACAAAAACATAAATGTAGCAGGAGTCGAGGTTCAAAAGTGAAAAAAAATTTGTTCCAACCAATTTCTCTTCTTCTTTTAACTTTTTATTTCACCTATTTTTTCTTCATCAACCAAACAATTGAAATAAGGTGGGGACCAAAATTGTTCCAGTTGATTTTTCTTATGGACTAAAAGTTACTTTTAATTTTCTGAGAGACTAAATTGGGTTTTGTAATTTTTGTAAGGGATTAAAATGAGCGTTCACTCTTCTTCTTTTACTTACCAAGGTTTAGAATATCTTAATTAATCGCTTATTTTTTAATTGTGTCATCTAATAATGTTATGTGTAACATTTTCAAATTATAATTTTTTATTTTGTATTTATGATAATGAAAATACAACAATAGTTAATATGGACAATTTGATAAAATGATTTTTCTTTCAGTTATCAACTTTTTTTAGTTGATATTAAATGGTCAACCACTACATTTTTTCTTGTGTTACTATAATTTTATTTTTGATCAATTATATTATTATGATATTGCTATGAAGTTGTCACTGATATTTAATGGTGATTAATCTCTGTTGGGAAACATAAGGGATATATAAGATAGATTTCAGTTAAACTAATTCATTATTGGTGATTATAACGCTTATTTTATAAAGCAGAACCCAACTTTATTTAATACTTTCACAAATAAGACAAGACATGTGAATTTCTACTACTAAATGTGTATTTCCTCAATTGTATTTTTATTTTAACATTTTTATCTATATTAATTATATATACCAATATATAAAAAGAATATCTCTTTTGGTGTAGATTTTTCTTATTGTCACTTTTGTCCTTCACTCTACTCAAATATTTGTATATGTTGAAAAATAACTTCCACATAAAAGATGATTTTCAGTTTTTTTTTTTAGTAAAAATAAATAAATTTCTTTTTTTCTTCTTAATAACTAAGCACAACCAAAAAGGAGGTTAAATAGTTATCAATTAACTAAATACAACAAAAAAGGAGGTTAAGTAGTTACAGGGCCGTCTCCGACTATTTGGAGACCCTGTTCAAATTTTAAAAATTGGCCTAATAAAAATATATAAAATTATTAAAAATTATTCTCTATTTAAATTATACATAAGAAACACATAAAAAATAATTATCATTATATATAATGTTAAAAAGAGATATCATAATTTAAAATTTAAATGTAGTAGAACGATATTTATGAGTATAGATAACTAATCTATTGATACCTATATAATGTTTTATGAACATTAACAATATATAACTATTATTTTAGGGTATTAAAATTAATCTATTAATACACATCTGATATTTTATGAGTACAAATAATATATAACTAATATTATAAAAGCTCAAAATTTTAAATTGAGGCCTCGAAATTTTGGAGGCCCGGCACCGGCGCACACCCTGCACATGTGTGCAAGCCGGGCCTGAGTAGTTATTTATATTAGCACAATGGAGAATGTCTATCACACAAACGTTGGCTGCTAGTTTGATGATAAAAAATTTAATTTAAACGAAAATCATAAAATAATTGAACAACAAAAACTTATAAAATGTGACTATCACTTTATTCAAAAATAGACACAAATCAGTTGTTGGTTATAAAACTAATGATCATGGCGACATGCATGCAATTCAATCCTCAATCTCAAGCTCTTTGTTTTTTTATATCTCATCATCTACCAACACATATGATGTACTTTTAATGATAACATTAAAAAGAAAATATTGCATTAAGACAGATCATATAAACCGAACTGAGTATTCAGATGTTAATATTCTTTTAGTGGTGATGATGAATGATCAGATATGTATTAGATTATGGTGATGTGAGCTTCAAGTTAGCACTGCAATGTTTAAAGTCAATATTTGCTCAAGGTTAGAGAAAATGCTAAATTGGGTAAGCATGTGTGTACCTTGAATGTAGTGCATGCTTGTATATATAGTGGGATTTGAGCAATAACTGTATCATAGGGTCCTTCATGTGCTAGGGATGAGTCACAAATATCTTTTGTGAGTGTCATTTATCAAATATGTTTGGTAAAATGTATTGAAGCAATACACCCTCATCCGTAGTCGCAGGTCAATCTGTGGTCGTTGGAGCCACATAGGAGTTTATATTAGTCTTTAATTATGATGTTGGGCCTTTATTGTATTTAGCTTTAGCATTTGCTCAAGGTGAGAGAAAATGCTAAATTGGGTAAGAATGTGTGTACCTTGAATGTGAGTAGATGTTTGCATATATAGTGAGATTTGAGGAATAATCGTATCGTGGGGTCCTTCATGTGCTAGGGATGAGTCACGAATATCTTTTATGAGTGTCATTAATCAAATGCATGGTAAAATGTATTGAAGCAATACGCCTTCATCTGTAGTCGCAGGTACAATTCGTGGTCGTGGGCATAATCTGTGGTCGTTGGAGCCACGTAGGAGTATTAGTCTTTATGATGTTGGGCCTTTATTGTATTGAGCTTCAATCAGTCTAGAACAAAAACATACAATGCTGCAGAGTCTTTTTTTTGGAACGGCACGTATATTATTAATAATAATCAGGTCTCTGCACAAGACGAATAGAGGCCCGTAAAAGATGAGCTACAAAACAAAGGTGTTGTATATACGCGGACCACCAATGAAAATACAAAAACAGACACCACCTATTAGAGGTCCATTTCTAATCTCATTCTTAAAAAGACACTCTTCAGCTTCCAGACTACCACTAGAGAAGACACTAACCCGAACCATAGAGATGACACTAGACACTAACTCTCGATCTCGAATCAAAAGTGATCAGTCCATCAGAATCCACAAAATAGCTCCATGAGTCAAAAGTTGGTGGGGTACAGTAGAAAGAGAACCTAGGCAGATAAGGCTTAGCTCGCAAACTACCTCCAAACAATCAACACTGACGCGGTAGAGGTCAATCAGATATAAAGAAACATGCAAATCTCAACAGGTTTTGGAACCATCAACGACTCAAAAAGAATCTTGCAAATCTCAGCAGATTTGAAAACGGACAGAGAATCAAATATCAAGAAAAACCAAACACGCATGACATCAACCACACAGATCCAACACCACCCACTATGTCTACTAAGTCACTGCCGCATCTCAACAGATTTGTAAATGCTACAGAGTCATTTACCGGATTGTAACATTGTAACATGATGATGCCAAGTCATTGATCCGATTGTAACTGATTTTTTAATCTAAATCAAGTGAACACCGCACAAGAAGGTAAATTACAAAATACTGCATCAAGACGAAACATTAAAACATACAATGCCACACTAAGAAGATAAAATCACAAAAAAAAAACGTAAATTAGCAATGCACATATTTTCTAATTGAATCACAAAAACCTTGATATTTAAGTTATTTTACACTAGAAGATAGAGGGTTAGTTTGATAAATTTTATTAAATGATGTGCACCCACAATGCAAATTTATATAACAACCCAATTTTCATAATTATTAATTCGGGTTTAATTAAATATGAAAGTGTTTAGGCGTTACTAATGGGTTAATTAGAGTAGGAGCGGGTGGTCTAGTATGAAGCCAATAATTAGAATTAAATAGTACATTGGTGAATTTTTAATACTTAGTGGAGTAAGGAATGGCGAAAAATAGACACTAGTGAAAATTAGGGTTATGGTCTAATTAATAAAGGCAACGTGATTAAAAATAGATTTGTAATTAATAGTATTAAATTAAGAATTGAGGGGAAAATAATTCTAGGAAGAAAATAGACTTTTGGTGAAAAATAAGGAAGTGAGGTGCAAATAGTAGAGCTCTATTAAACTGGATAGAAAATGCGATAAGAGTAGTAAGTCTATATAGTATTTTAGTGAATTGGGTTGAGAAAGGTTTATAGAAGGAAATACAAATAAGAATTTGAAACTAAGAAATATGTCTAGTTTATTTTACTAGAAAATAAGTGTAACAAAAGATGACATTTCTTATGAATTAATTTTGAAACAAAATCTGATAAGCTAGAGGAAATTAATGATAGGAATTTGATTTGAAAACCTAGGAAATCCTTATAAATAGAAACATTAGAACCTTGAAGGAAATTAGGATTCTATAATCAAACAAGAGAAGGCGTAGAGAGAAAGGTTTGGAGAGGAATTTGCTGCATTACGACTTCCATTCCATTTGAACCCAAATTTCTATTCTTTAATTATTTTGCATCAAGGAGACCTTGCATACACAATAAACATGACATTCCACTCTTGTATCTGGACATGACACTCTGCGCATGCAAAACTTCGACAGAGATATTGGATCAATTGCACCTCCTACAATCAATAGAATATTGTCAAAAATTATGCACATATCAAATTTTGAAATCTTATTTTTAGAATTTGTACGCGTAAATATTATAATTATGAACAGATCGATCAACTGTTCACCACAACATTTTTCGATCATTTCAATTTCAGTCGTGTCAACACAAGTTAGATTATTATTTATTATAAATATGGCGGAAGATATAATTATATTATAAATTAGAACATATAATTTTTGAATCATATATTCTAAAAGTTAAAACATATATAAATCTCCTTTCAATTTTCCTTGGTAGAATTTATAGAGAATAAGTAAATTGTTTACCTAGAGTCAAAATAGAAGTAATACATATAAATGCAATGAAGAAATGCATGTTGTTGATGCCGGTTGCCATGTTGTCTTGAAAGAATATGATTGAACAAACAATGCCTATGAAAGGCTATTTATTGAATTTTCTAGGGAATTAATTTACTATAATAATTGTGTTTGACTGCAATGAATTTAAGATATGGGACCTGAAATTCCTGGCACGCTGTACGCAATGCTCTACACGATGCTTAAACACTGTGTCCGATCTCGCGCGCAATAGTGTAAAGCAAATAAATGAAACAAATAAAGAACACAGATTATTTGTTAACCCAGTTCGGCACAAACAGCAACCTACGTCTGGGGGATACCAATCCAGGAAGGAATATCATTATAATAGTCCTAGTTCTAAGTCTCCAGCAAACCACCCGTTTACAACTTATAACCTAGGCACTACCAATGACTCTTCAACCTAGGAACTCCATCTGAGATTCCATCTCACTCCCTAACAACCTTACAGACAACAAGGATTGCAATAACACAAATCACAAAAGTTTTGGAGACACACTCCTAAAAACTACACACTCGTACCTAAAGGCTTAGAGTGTTATAACCACAAAAATCCTAACTCCGTACGTCAAAGCTTAGGAGAGGATCACACACAGTACAACTCAATAAACACAGTCCTAAGCTTGAATCAAGATGACACAAGAAAGGCTCACAAAAAGAACGCACACGCAAAACCTAATTTCTTAGACTTACACAAAAACGGCGTGAACAACAACCAAATTAGGTTTAGCTCCTTCCATATATATAGCTGGTGACATGGGCTTCAGAAGATCTGATCCAAGAGAATATCCAACTCACAAAATAAAAACAAATCATATCTTAAAAGATTTGATATGATTTGAAAATAAATCTTTTTCCAATCTTCACAATAATTTCCAAAGCAATCTTTTAAACAAAAGATATGTTTAGAAAATAAAACCTTTCTTAAAGCACAAGATATGATTCATCAGAGAGAAACGCGCATAAAGGAAAACGCGCATGCTTGGCGCACAAGTAACACTTCCAGTAACATGATACGATGCTTGACACGATGTTTGAGGCATCCTGTCGCCCATCCTGCTTCAAGGTTTATTTTACCAAAAATGCAACCAACAACCAAAGACTCAACAAACTCCCCATTTGGCAAATTTTTGGCTAAAACACATTATGACCATACAGACAATACTTAAACTGATACTTCACCTACTCCTCTTTATCTCAACATAAACACACAAGTATAAAGATCAGTAGTAGCTATCCTTCAAACCAGTTACCATACTACTCCTTCATGGAGACCAGTAGAAAAGAATAAGATGTATCTTTTAAGATTATCAGAGAGGCATGCAACAGCGGAACACAGAACAACTACTTCGCCTTAAATGGTCAGGAAAATAAACATTGATAGGATGAGGAATAGAATGCTTCAGCATTTCACAAAACTACTCCCCCTGCACATATGCATAGTGAAGGTGTGAAAAACACAAGAAGGGGGGGGGGGGGGGGGGGGTTGAATTGTGTTTTGGGTAATTTAAAAAATTCTTCTAAGTTACAGAGAACTTATCAGAGGTTGCAGCGGATTAGAAGACAAAACACAATTACGAGTAACTTTTAGGGAAGAGAGAAAGAGAGAAAGATAGAGACAGAGATTTTTATACTGGTTCCTCTCACAATCCGAGAGTAGTCCAGTCCTCTTGTACTTCCAAGAGAGTTCACTATAATCACCAAAGATTACAATTGCTCAAGCACACAAGCAAGAGACTTCCAATGCTCAAGTGTACAAACAAGAGACTTCCTAATGCTCAAGCACGCAGGCAAGAGACTTCAATACACAAGTTTAGAAAAACAGAGTCTGAACAATTGATATAAAGATCAATGTTCAGTTACAAATTAAATACAACTTTTGATACAAGACTTAACTTAGAATCTTAATACAAAATTCTAAGGTTCAACTAATGAATTAACAGAAGCTGAAACTGGAGTCTTGGATTTTGAATATGAGTTCAAGTTGTATTTGCAGTTTTGCGCTTTAAGATGAATTTGGCAGAGTAACAGCTCTTTTCAAATTGTTCGAGTATCGTATTTACCAAAGCTTCAAACTTGCTCCAATTTATAGAAGAAGGTGGAGCGTGTTTGATTTGAATTAGATACAGTGAGATTGCGCCAGCTGTAGGATAGTACCTTTGATATCCAAATCAGGTAACCTTGTATGCGATCAATCTTGGGTGGAAAGATTTATCCAAATCAGGTAAAGAGTTCGTACAATAGTACTAACGTCACTTTTCTGTGGATAAGATTGATTCCATCAGCTTTTGGAATGTCAGAGTATAATCATTGATGCAGAGAATGTTCTTCTGACAAAAACGGCTCTCACTGCTCTTTATCAGAGTCTGATATGCATCTTCTGATGAATAAAAATTTGCATCTTCTGATGAACCAAATATGCATCTTCTGATGTCTTCAAGTTCTGATCATAGTTTGCTTTGCCATATCAGAGCTTCCAATGTGCTTTAAATGAATATAAAAATTAACTTGAATATCTGCACACTTGGATTAAATAATTAGTATACCCTATTGTATATTAATACTTTTGTTATCATCAAAACTTAATTGGATCATGTCAGAACCTCTTTTGTTCCAACAATCTCCCCCTTTTTGATTGATGACAAACCAAGTATTAATTTACAATGGTTGTTGATAAAATTTATCAAGCATCTCTTAGGTTGATGAGTTTTGCAAGCTCCCCCTAAGTTCAGCAATGATTAATTAAATCAGTTTAAAAATATTCATTTGAATTTTGAACTTAAACTAATACACTAGACTTTCAGAGGCTAGGTTTGCAAGCTCTCCCCCTAAGTCTGATACCTATGAAAGAAAAGTGCAATTTTCTTTTATACGTACCATGTATCAGAAGTTCAAATTTCAATTGATATTTTCCTCAAAATCATATTGTATATAGATAATAACGCAAAAAATAAAAATTTGGAATTTGGTTTCAGTTTAGCATCTCATAAATTAATAACAGCTCTTACTCCCCCTTTTGTCATTAAACAAAAAGATAAAACTGACAAGAAATAAATGACAATTTTGAAAAAAAATGGTCAAAAGTAGAGTTTCAATGCAGTCAAGGTGGTTACAACTACTCCAATTAAATGGCTTGTCGTAAGAACCAAGAACTTGTCCATTTTGAAACTACTATATAAGGACCATGAACTTTGTCATTTCACTCAACACTTCCATTTCATTGTGAAAAATCAACAATGGAGAAGGATAGAAAAGTGATCAAAAGTAAGAGAGTGCAGGAGAAGAAGAAGAAAGTGAAGATTCAACATGACTCAGAGTCTAAGAAGAAACTTCAGAAGATGAGGGCATCAACTTCTGCTCCTGTCAGAGTCAAATATCAAACGAGATCCAAGGCTAAACAACAAGAATCCTTATATGGGTTAGAATCTGAATGGGATTCTGATTGGAAGGAATTCTTGAGTACATACGTTCCTCCCAAGGAAGAATACTTCTCTTCATAATCAATGAGATCACTTTTCATTGATTTCCCAATAAGGAAGTGAAGAGAATGTCGTGAACTCTTCCATTTCCCTTAGATTCAAATAAGCTAGATTTAGGACTAGCTGTTTTATGTAGGATCCAAGTGAAAAGTTGGATAGAAACTTATGTAATCAACAATTTTCAATTGAATAAACTCATTATTTAGCTTTGAAATCTTTGTGTTGATTTTTGTCTCAAAAATATTTATGAAAGCATAAAAGAAATAGACAACAAATAATATAAACATATGAATAAATAATGAACACAGAAGATAATTGAATAAACAATAGAGTACTTAAAAGAAAATATTCAACAAGTTACAAATTAGATATCAGAACATGATAAACATTAAACAAATAATCAGAACATGTGCTTAGAATCCTAGGGGTTAAGGTTGATCAGGTTGCTGAGGCAATCTTGCATTGATACTCTGAAGAGTAGTCATAATAGCAGCCAACATGGAGGAATGCTCATCAAGCTGTCTCTGGAAATTTTCCTGATTTTCCAATACATGTTGTGCATACTCTGGTGCATTTCTAGCCAGTTGCTCAAGCCTTGCTTGTTCAGCAGCTCTTCTAGCTTCCTCTGCTAGCCTAGCTTGCTCAGCAGCTTGCCTTTCCCTTTCTATACGCTCATCTTCCAACCTTTTTCTCTCCCTTTCCTCAGCTTCCAATCTCTCCCTTTCACGCCTCTCTTCCTCTTCCTTCCTAGCAATCTCATTCCTTAATTCCAAATCAGTGGTATAAGCCTTCCTAGCAGCACGAATCATAAGCACAAGATGCTCTTCCATAAGGTCACACTCTTTGTCAATATGAGCTGAATTAATAGACCTTGTTGGAATTGCACTTGACATTCTCCTAAGATTCTTGTCAACAGCTTGCAGCAAACTAGAGATACCATCTTGTGTTTGGTCAAGGGGTTCATTGAGGATTCTTGAGGGTAGGTGAGGTGGGAAAAATATGCAGTCCATAGATAGATCCTGCAGAAGGTGTTGGAGATGTTGTGATTGGTTAGGAGGAGTTCGTTGTAAGACTTCAAGATTCATAGACTCATTTATCTGTTGAACATGTGCCTTGATTGGTGTTGGTAACTCAAATGAGTTATCCATAGCCACATGTTGTGGAGATTTCTCATGGCCATGTTCATCAGCATGATGAGTTTCTGATGCTTGACCGTGATCAGGTTCTGATGATTTTTGTTGTTCAGGTTCTGATTGGGTCGTCTCTGGTTCAGTATTTCCTGGTTGGGGTTGATTTTCTGGTTCATGTTCTGGTGGATGTGTTGTTGTTTTCTCTTGAGTGTTCTCAGGTTGAACTTTCTCAAAGCTAGGTTGGGGTTCATTTTGTGGTTCAGTTTGTTTTGGTGTTGTTTTGGTAGGAATTTCTTTGTGAGTAATGGTTATTTGAGGAGGTGGTGAAGGTGTCTTATCAGAATCTTCATCTAACATCACTTGTGCAGAGCTTGTTGAAGCGTGTTCTGCAGCATAGTATATACTATTAATTTGAGATTCTGATGGGTAGGATAGGATGGGGTTAAACTGCTCTGATGGTGGTTGATTCTCAGAAATGTCATTGACTTTCTCAGAATTAACTCCTTTTAAAATCTTATCAAAAGCATGTTTAACACTGATTTTAGAAGGAAATTGAAGCCTTCTAAAATAATCCCTAAATGCTGAGCTGCCTCCAATAAAATTAGAATACTTACCAAATGCTGGACCATACAGAGTCTGTTGCTCCAGTGTATTATGAGGATCATTCCTTTGTGGCAGCTTCTTGTGCATATTATCAAAAGCAGATGCTTCTATACCACAGTCATAACTATCCTTGAGAGCCTCTTCTATCTTACTAAGCTCTGCAACCTTTGCCAGAGCCTCCTGTATCTTAGCTTCTTCCTTTTCTTCTTCTGTTAGATCCAACAACAACTTCTTGACCTTTGGTTTCCTTGATGTTCTTGGAGCTGTGGTCTTTGGAGCCTTAGCAGCTTTTCTTCCAGCAGGACTTTTGGCAGCCTTTCTCTTAACTGGTGCTAGCTTAAGAGGCTGTTCTAAAAGCCTTGATTGACGAACTGTAAGTCTTGTAGGTTCTCCATCACCTATATCAGCACCCAGCTTTTTCATGAAATCTGCATGTGCTTCTATTACTCTCTTTGCTTCACTATCTCTGACATGCACAAGCCAACTTTCACCAATGCCTTTCTCAGAGTTTCTGAGTAACAGAGGATGTGTTGGATGAATTATCTCATTATTCTTCACCAGCCTTAAATACCTTAGTGAAGTACTGTTCACAATCTTGGAACCAAGCAGAAAGGTACCTAATCCAGGAAGATATGGAGTAACAGCATCCAACAAACCACACTGTGCAAACATGTGGCTCAGTAGTCTTGAGTGTCTAACAATAGCTTTGCTAGAGACAATAGATATGCACAAGTTATCAAAAAAAAGCCTTCCAATATCAACAATATTTCCTTTAGCAACATTGTAGGTGAACAGCTTCTGAACACTTGATATTTGATCAGTGCCTCCTAACTTGGGCAGAACACTATCAATCAGGATCCTGTAGATTATCTTACAATTGTCTGTCCATTCAAACTTATCCTTAGGATCGGTCTTAGGTTTGAACAGATATTCCTCCACTTCAGGACCTACTACATCAGACTGCTTGATGATCACACCATCACGCTTGAGCTTCAGAGCCTCAAGAATGTGGCAGAGTCTGATTGAGATTCTGAATCCAGCCACGAAGGATTCAATCTCTGTTGAGTAAAAGGATCTCAAACCCATTTCTTCTGGGGTTCTTTCTTTCCATTCAGGGTGTTTTTCCATCATTTCCCTGACTTTCTTATCATAAACATCTCTTGTAATGACTGAAGCTTTCATCCAAAATTCCTTTACCAATTCAGTATAGGTTGGTCCATTGAGAAGATCAAAGTAATATTCCAAACCTTGCTTTTTGAAGAGGTTTACCACTTCAGCGAAACCGTTTACCCTTATGCTTTCTAAATCAACGGGATTCTCAATAGCCACATTGATTTCGTCATATTTGTACGGTCGTTGATCTTTTGCAAATTCAGTCGGGTTGGATTCATTTGGTAAGATCATACATGTTCTATTCAAGAAAGTTGATGAGGATGCCATGGATGAGATATGAATTTTAGGGTTACTAAAGAGGAAGAAAGAAATATCTCTGTGGTTTAGAAGAATGAAAGTGTAGGTTGTGAGAGTGCAAAAGTGTGAATGTGAACAGTTAGTGTGTTTAAATAGAAACTTACGCGCAAAAACAAGTACACATACATAGGGGCAGTAGAGTATTTTACCATAATTGGGAATATGAAATGCTAATCATCATTAACCAACTTCTTTACCCTCTTGCAACAAGACATGTGTATTAGAAGAATGTTAAATAACTGACACGTAAGTTTGAGAAAACGAAAGGGTTTTTACAAAAGATTTTTACTTACGCGCTAGAACCATTTACCTTCTAATCAGATTCTGATAGTATGTCAGAAGATATTCTCATCACAACTTCTGATACAGAAGGTTCTGATGACTTCATCTTCTGATTACTATTAGATTCTCACAAACTCAATTTTTCATCAGAGTCTAAGTTAATCAGAGATTTCCATCATGTTCAGATTCTTTTTGATAAAATCAAAACGTTCAACAGCTAAAGGTTTTGTAAAGATATCAGCCCATTGATTTTCAGTTTCAATGAACTTGAGATCAATTACACCTTTTTGAACATAGTCTCTGATGAAATGATGTTTAATCTCAATATCCTTAGCTCTTGAATGTAAAATAGGGTTTTTAGAAAGGTGAATAGCTGCAGTATTGTCACAATATAAAGGAATATTGTTACTGCTGATTTGATAATCTTCCAATTGATATTTCATCCAGAGTAATTGTGTGCAACATTTAGCTGCTGATATGTATTCAGCTTCTGCTGTTGACATAGCTATGGTGGTTTGCCTTTTACTAGCCCATGAAATTAAATTCTCACCAATAAACTGGCAGTTACCACTGGTGGATTTTCTTTCAACTCTATCACCAGCATAGTCAGCATCACAGAATCCAATCAGCTTGTAATCATTGGATTTCTGATACAGTAACCCAATGTTACATGTAGCTTTCAGATATCTAAAGATTCTCTTCACAGCAGTGAGATGAGATTCTCTAGGATCTGATTGAAATCTTGCACATAAACATACACTGAATAAAATATCAGGTCTTGAGGCAGTTAGATAAAGAAGAGATCCAATCATACCTCTATACAGTTTCTGATCAACTTTGCCTTCAGATTCTTCTATGCCTAGACTTGATGTAGGATGCATAGGAGTATTCATAGGTTTGCAATCTTCTAGGTTGAACTTTTTCAGAAGATCTTTTATATATTTGGACTGATGAATGAAGGTTCCTTTCTCTGTTTGATTTATTTGAATTCCAAGAAAGAACTTCAATTCTCCCATCATGCTCATTTCAAACTCATCCTGCATCATCTTAGAAAAGTTCTTGCATAGAGTGGCATTAGTTGATCCAAAAATGATATCATCAACATATATTTGAATGATTAAAATGTCTTTCTTAAGGGTCTTTTTGAAAAGTGTATTGTCAACTTGTCCTTTTTCAAAACCATTGTCAACCAAAAAAGTACTCAATCTCTCATACCAAGCTCTGGGAGCTTGTTTGAGTCCATAGAGTGACTTCTTTAGCCTAAACACATGATCAGGATTTGTCAAATCTTCAAAACCAGGAGGTTGTTTGACATACACTTCTTCAGATATGACACCATTTAGAAATGCACTTTTCACATCCATTTGATATAGAGTAATACCATTATTGACTGCATAAGATAAAAGAAGCCTGATTGCTTCCAGTCTTGCAACTGGAGCATATGTTTCAGTGAAGTCAATTCCTTCTTGTTGACTGTATCCTTGTGCAACAAGTCTTGCTTTGTTCCTTGTGACTTCACCTTGTTCATTCAATTTGTTTCTGTATACCCATTTTGTTCCAATAATGTTCTTATACTTGGGTTTGGGTACCAGATCCCACACATCATTTCTCTTGAATTGATTTAACTCTTCTTCCATTGCAATTATCCAAGCATCATCAGAGAGAGCTTCATTTGTTGTCTTGGGTTCAATTAAAGAAACTAATCCAAATAATGATTCTTCAATTCTGAAGTTTGACCTTGTTTTTCTTGGACTGTTCTTGTTTCCTAAAATGAGCTCTTCAGGATGTGATGATTTATATTTGAATGTGTTCCTTGGAATATCAGATTCTTCAGAGTTATCATCAATAGTTTGATGTTCTTGAGCAGCATCAGAAGGTGCATCTTCTTGAGCTTCAGAGTCTTCTATAGATTCTATGTTGTTATCATACTCTGGAGCTTCATCTTCTGACTCATCAGATCCTGACAAATCTTTAACAGGCTCTGACTTTTTATCATCAGGCTCTTTATCATCAAACTTTACGTGCATTGATTCTTCCACTATATTAGTTTCAGAATTATACACCCTGTATGACTTAGAGCGTTCAGAGTATCCAATGAAGATACCCTTACAGGCTTTAGAGTCAAATTTCTTAAGATGGACTTTGTTATTCAGAATGTAACATGTACAACCAAATTGATGAAAATAAGAAATATTTGGTTTTCTTCCTTTAAAGAGTTCATATGTTGTTTTGTTCAAAATAGGTCTAATATAGATTATATTCTGAATATAACAAGCAGTGTTAACAGCTTCTGCCCAAAAGAATTTTGCTAAATTATTTTCATGCATCATGGTGCGTGCCATTTCTTGTAAAGATCTATTCTTTCTCTCTACAACTCCATTTTGTTGTGGAGTTCTAGGGGAAGAGAATTCATGGAGAATTCCATGTTCTTCACAAAATTTTTCAAAAGGTTCATTTTCAAATTCACCACCATGATCACTTCTTACTTTCAAAATTTTGGAATCTTTTTCATTTTGAATTTGGGTACAGAAGATGCTAAACACTTCATATGTATCATCTTTATTTCTCAGGAATTTTACCCAAGTCCATCTACTATAATCATCCACAATGACTAATCCATATTTCTTACCATTGATAGAAGCAGTGCTGACTGGTCCAAAGAGATCAATGTGTAAGAGTTCCAAAGGTCTAGTGGTAGAGACAATGTTCTTGTTTTTAAAAGAACTTTTGACAATTTTTCCTTTTTGACAGGAACCACAAAGTGAGTCTGAGTGATATTTTATTTTTGGAAGACCTCTGACAAGATTGTCCTTGCTAAGCTTAGAAATTAATCTCCAGTTAGCATGACCCAATCTTTTATGCCAGATCCATTTTTCATCACTCAGTGTCAAAAGACAAAGCACTTGTTGTTCCTTTAAATCAGAAAAATTGACTTTGTACACATTGCCTTTTCTATTTCCCTTGAAAACAATGGATTGATCAGAGTTTCTGATTACTGTACATGAATCCTTATTAAACATAACATCATAATTACTATCACACAATTGACTTATGCTAAGTAAATTATGATGTAGTCCATCTACTAACCAAACATTAGAAATTGACAAAGAAGAATTACCAACTGTACCTATACCAATGATCCTTCCCTTCTGGTTGCCACCAAACCCTACTGTTCCTCCCTCTTGCTGATTCAGGGTGTGGAATAAGAGCTTGTCTCCTGTCATGTGACGTGAGCAGCCAGAGTCCAGATACCATGAGCTTTCTTTTCTTCTTTGGGTGCATACCTGCAGCATACACTATTTCAGATTTTGGTACCCATACTCTGATGGGTCCTTTTTGGTTAGTTTTGAGAATCTTATCCTTCTTGTTAGAATAATCAGAAGATCTGGAGTCAACTGAGCCTTTAGAAAATTGTTTAGGCTTATGTTGTCTCTGAGACTTTCCTCTTGAGTGTGTCAGAGAACCAGTTACCAAGTTTGCCTTAGAAGTACTAGTGCCTTGCTTATCAACAGGCTTTGGTACTTTGACAGCTTTAACTTGAGTAGACATGGGTACTGATGTGAGGGGAACCTTAGTTTTAGAAGACTTAGGTTCAGAAGATGAGTCATCTTCTGATACCTTATCTTGTGGTTCCAAGCTCGCAAGAGTACCAGACACAGTCAGAGGTTCTGATGTACCCTTAGTGAAGTTTGAATAAGATTCTGATGGTGACTTGCTCAACACGACAGGTTTACTTGATTTTCCTACATCAGGACATGTAAGAGAACCAAGTCCTTGCCTTTTATAATAGTTGCTGAGCCCACCATGAATTATAGAAGTTACCCTAGTCTTATCTATGTTATGGTGCACAAACTCTTGTAGAGAGATTTCATACTCGTCATAAGGTTTGTGACATGTTCTGCATCCAGTCTCAAGCACTTTAATTGTTTTAAGTGATTTTTGATAATTTGCTTGAGTCTGGGTGAGATTTTCATTGAGAAGTTTCATTTTTTGTTTGCAAAAATCTAACTCACTCAATTTTTCCATGTACTTCACCATTACATCTTTCAAAGCTTTGGTCATTTGAGTATTAGACATTTTAGATATTACCTCATCAATGTCGTCAGTATCAGACTCTGAATCATCTTCATTGTCTGATTCACCAATGGCCATAAGCGCTAGGTTTGCTTCCTCAGAGTCTTCGTCCTCAGATAATTCATTTATATCTTCCCATGTTGCCATTAGGCTCTTCTTGGCTTTGTTCTTGATTGTGCTCTTTCTTCCTTTACCCTTGGTGTTGAGTTCAGGACAATCAGCCATGAAGTGTCCAGGCTTATGACAATTAAAACAATTCTTTGTGTCATCCTTCTTCTCTTTGCTGGTATTGTATCTTGATCCAGATCCTCTGCCTTGAAAATTTCTGCCCTTCCTTAGTGACCACTTTTGAAAGTTTTTGGATAAGAGTGCAAAGAAGTCATCATCCGATCCTTCCTCTTGATTATCTATGGAAGATTCCTCAGCTTCAGACTCTACAACTTTGGCTTTCAGAGCCTTAGATGAAACTGAAATAGATGGCAAGGCCACAGATTTTAGCTTCTTCTGAGGCTCATCAGAAGATAGTTCCATCTCATGACTCATGAGTGAACTTATCAATTCTTCCAAGCCAAGTTTGTCCAAATCTTTAGCTTCTTAAATAGCTGTTACCTTAGGCCTCCACCTTGAAGGTAAGCTTCTCAAAATCTTCCTTACATGATCAGAGGTTGTATAACTTCTCTTTAGAACTTGGAGACCAGCCACAAGAATTTTGAATCTAGAATACATTGATTCAATATTCTCATCATCCTTCATTCTAAAGAGTTCATACTGTTGGATCAAAAGAGTAGCCTTTGCTTCTTGAACCTGTTTGTTCCCTTCATATGTGGAACACAAGGAGTCATAGATGCTCTTGGCAGTGGATTTGTCTGTAATCTTGAGATACTCATCATGAGTTATACATCCAATGAGAAGATCCTTAACCTTGTGATGCTTCTTGTAAAGTTTCTTGTCTGTAGGAGTGAACTTCTTTCTTTCTTCAACAGATAGCCTTCCCTTTTCATCTAGCCCTTGGAAAGTTACCCCTTCTTCAACCAAGTCCCAAAGCTCATCATCTAAACCAATAAGATGACTGTAGATTCTATCTTTCCACCAGGAAAAGGTAGATGCATCTCCTTTGAACTTTGGTGCTTTGTTGCTTGACTTATCTTCAACATCATAGTCATGAGGAACTGCTTTCAAGCTACCACTTGGAGTTTCAGTCATAGTGTTTTTCAACGGAAAACTGTCTCACTGTTAGGTGATTAAAAAACAGAACCGGGCTCTTGATGCCAATTGAAGGTGTGAAAAACACAAGAAGGGGGGGGTTGAATTGTGTTTTGGGTAATTTAAAAAATTCTTCTAAGTTACAGAGAACTTATCAGAGGTTGCAGCGGATTAGAAGACAAAACACAATTACGAGTAACTTTTAGGGAAGAGAGAAAGAGAGAAAGATAGAGACAGAGATTTTTATACTGGTTCCTCTCACAATCCGAGAGTAGTCCAGTCCTCTTGTACTTCCAAGAGAGTTCACTATAATCACCAAAGATTACAATTGCTCAAGCACACAAGCAAGAGACTTCCAATGCTCAAGTATACAAACAAGAGACTTCCTAATGCTCAAGCACGCAGGCAAGAGACTTCAATACACAAGTTTAGAAAAACAGAGTCTGAACAATTGATATAAAGATCAATGTTCAGTTACAAATTAAATACAACTTTTGATACAAGACTTAACTTAGAATCTTAATACAAAATTCTAAGGTTCAACTAATGAATTAACAGAAGCTGAAACTGGAGTCTTGGATTTTGAATATGAGTTCAAGTTGTATTTGCAGTTTTGCGCTTTAAGATGAATTTGGCAGAGTAACAGCTCTTTTCAAATTGTTCGAGTATCGTATTTACCAAAGCTTCAAACTTGCTCCAATTTATAGAAGAAGGTGGAGCGTGTTTGATTTGAATTAGATACAGTGAGATTGCGCCAGCTGTAGGATAGTACCTTTGATATCCAAATCAGGTAACCTTGTATGCGATCAATCTTGGGTGGAAAGATTTATCCAAATCAGGTAAAGAGTTCGTACAATAGTACTAACGTCACTTTTCTGTGGATAAGATTGATTCCATCAGCTTTTGGAATGTCAGAGTATAATCATTGATGCAGAGAATGTTCTTCTGACAAAAACGGCTCTCACTGCTCTTTATCAGAGTCTGATATGCATCTTCTGATGAATAAAAATTTGCATCTTCTGATGAACCAAATATGCATCTTCTGATGTCTTCAAGTTCTGATCATAGTTTGCTTTGCCATATCAGAGCTTCCAATGTGCTTTAAATGAATATAAAAATTAACTTGAATATCTGCACACTTGGATTAAATAATTAGTATACCCTATTATATATTAATACTTTTGTTATCATCAAAACTTAATTGGATCATGTCAGAACCTCTTTTGTTCCAACACATAGGATGTTGGAACATCGTATCCAGCATCTCCCCCTGCATAATACAACTCAGCTCAATACAACTCAGCTCCCCCTAAACATCTGCATATCTTAGAACATACACAGCCACACACATACCAGAACAGACACAGTTCACAGTCACATACCAAAGCACACATACCAGAACAGACACAGTTCACAGTCACAACACATATTAGAAGCACATATCAGAACCTAGAGCACATATTAATCATAACATTTACTCCCCCTTTTGGCCACAAATTTGACAAATACACACCAGCAGAGAGAATAGAAGATAACACCACGGGATACATAACTCACCAGCTCCCCCTCACTACCAACATGCAGAGAAAAATAGATTCTCGCACATAAGGAGCACATACAAGAATAGTAGTAACTACCATCAGAACGATCATGCATCAGTAGATAAATGCAAACATACAGATAACACACACCTGAGGTTAGGACATATGATAGCACATACCACATGTAATGGGAAGAAAGAATTTGATTTGATTCTCCTAGGATAGCGTGCAAGCATAGGTTGGAGAAAAAAATGACAGTTGCACGCTTCAAGCTCGTTAACTGCTATAACTCCTCATTAGGGTTGGGGCCAGGCCAGGCCAGGCTTTGACAGGCCTGAGCCTGGCCTATGAATTTTTCTTTAGCCTAAGCCTGGCCTACGACCTATTAAATGTAATTTTTTTGGCCTGGCTTGGGCCTGCTAAAAGCCTGGCCTGGCCTTGTAGCCTGTTTACGAGCCTGTGTTACATAAAATCTTTTATATAATTTTTTTAAATATATAGGCTAATTAAACATGCCTTAAAGCCTATTTCACATTTAAATTTTTATAATTTCTACAACATTAAGAAAAAGCTAATAAAATGATTAGCACGAGAATTAAAAGCTAATAAATTAACAAATTCGATTACGACAAAATTTATTAAGTATGTCATAATACAAATTTTTTGTTAAACACTAATGTTAATCGATGTAGTTAGCAACAACCAAAATATACACTATAATTTGTCTTTGTAAAAAAAAAATATATATTTTGTCTAATAAATATTTTGTATTTATATAAATAATATTTTTTTATACAAAAAAGATGATATAAATAATAATATTATATAAATTAATAATTATTAAATATAAACAGACCGGCCTATCAGGCTTCACAGGCTTTTTTAAAAGCATAGGCCTGGCATATTTATATAAACAGGCTTTTTTCAAGGCCTGAGCCTGGAATTATTAATAAAGAGGCCAGGCCAGGCCATGCCTAAGACAGGCCGCAGGCCCCTGGAGGCCGCCTGGCCTATTCCCAACCCTACTCCTCATAGAGGCAAATTCCTAACTTGCCCCCTTAGCTTCTCAAATTGTACAGCATCAAGAGCCTTAGTGAAAATATATGTCACTTGCTCTTTTGTACCCACATGCTCCAATGTTACAATTTTATTCTCAACAAGATCTCTGATGAAATGATGGCGAATATCAATATGCTTGGTCTTGCTATGCTAAACAGGATTCTTTGAAATGTTTATGGCGCTCAGGTTGTCACAGTACAATGTTAGAACATCTTGTTCGACATTGTATTCTTTCAGCATTTGCTTCATCCACACTAGTTGAGAGCAGCTACTCCCCGCAGCTATGTACTCAGCTTCAGCTGTAGATAGAGCCACACAATTTTGCTTTTTGCTAAACCAAGATATGAGATTGTTGCCTAAAAAGAAGCATCCTCCTGAAGTGCTTTTTCTATCATCTGCACTTCCAGCCCAATCAGCATCACAATATCCATATAGGGTAGAGTCTTCACAATGGGAATACATGATTCCATAATCACTAGTACCACTCACATACTTCAGTATCCTTTTGACTTGTGTTAAGTGACTCGCCTTTGGATCTGCCTGGTATCTAGCACACACTCCCACAGCAAAGGTGATATCTGGTCTGATTGCAGTCAGATATAGTAGGCTTCCAATCATGCTTCAATAGAGACTTTGATCAACACTTATTCCCTTTTCATCCTTGGTTAGTTTCAGGTGAGTAGGTGCTGGTGTTCTCTTGTGAGTAGCATTCTCCATTCCAAATTTCTTGACTATGTTTCTTGCATACTTGCTTTGAGATATAAAAATAGTGTCCTCCATTTGCTTAATCTGAAGGCCAAGAAAATAAGTCAATTCTCCAACAAGGCTCATTTCAAACTCTGACTGCATCTGCTTGACAAAATGTTGGACCATCGTGTTCGACATCCCACCAAACACTATGTCATCAACATAGATTTGGGCTATTATGAATTTTCCCTTTTCCTCCTTCACAAATAGGGTTTTGTCAGATCCTCCCTTCCTGTATCCTTGGTTTTCCAAGATCTGAGTCAATCTTTCGTACCATGCCCTAGGTGCATGTTTTAATCCATATAGAGCTTTCTTTAGTTTGTAGACATAATTAGGATGTTCTGAGTCTACAAAACCTTTGGGTTGCTCAACATACACTTCTTCTTGTAGGTATCCATTAAGAAATGCACTATTCACATCCATTTGATACAGTTTGAACTTGAGAATGCAAGCTACTCCTAAGAGAAGTCTGATGGATTCTAGTCTGGCAACAGGTGCAAAAGTTTCTTCAAAGTCAAGCCCTTCAATCTGGGTATATCCTTGTGCCACAAGTCTTGCTTTATTTCTGGTAATGGTACCATTCTCATCTGACTTGTTTTTATACACCCAATTAGTTCCAATCACATTCACATTTTCTGGCCTTGGAACTAGGTCCCACACTTCACTTCTCTCAAATTGGTTCAATTCTTCTTGCATAGCCTCTATCCAGGCTTCATCAGTTAGAGCTTCTTTGACATTTTTGGGCTCAAACAGAGATACAAAACAAGAATTTGCAATTACATCATTTGTCCTTCTTGTGGTTATCCCTTGTTCAGGATTTCCTCTAATCAGATCTATGGGATGATTTTTCTGAACACGTACAGAGGGACCTTTACTCTGGACTTGAGGTCCTGTATTTGCTTCTCCTTCATCTTCAAGAGTCTCCTCATCAGATTTTTCACTCCTGGGTTGTCCTGATGCTTCAACATCTTGTTCAGCATCGACACTAACAGGATCACCTTGATCTATGCCATCATTTTCTTTCAAAGGAGAGTCCTTTACAACAACGTTTACAGATTCCATCACAACTTGAGTCTTTGAGTTATAGACCCTGTAAGCTCTACTGTTTGTAGAGTACCCAAGGAAGATTCCCTCATCACTTTTAGGGTCAAGCTTCCTTCTTGGCTCTCTATCAGCTAGAATGTAGCATTTACTTCCAAAAATATGAAAGTGCTTGACAGTTGGCTTTCTATCTTTCCACAGTTCATATAGAGTAGAGTTTGTACCTTTTCTCAAGGTGACTATGTTGTGTATATAGCATACAGTGTTCATGGCTTCAGCCCAAAAGTGATATGGAATGCTTTTGGCATGAAGCATGACTCTAGCTGATTCTTCGATGGTTCTGTTCTTCCTTTCAACCACACCATTCTGTTGTGGGGTTATAGGAGATGAGTACTCATGCTTGATCCCTTCAGTGGAGCAGAATTCGTTGAATTTGGAGTTCTCAAATTCTCTTCCATGGCCACTTCTGATTCTAACAACATTACTTCCTTTCTCTCTTTGAAGTTGAATGCACAGCTCCTTGAACACATCAAAAGTATCTGACTTCTCCCTGACAAAATTTACCCAGGTGTATCTGGAATAGTCATCAACAACCACGAAAGCATACCTCTTACCTCCCAAGCTTTCCACCTGCATGGGTCCCATGAGATCCATGTGTAACAATTCAAGAACCTTGGATGTTGTCTGATGCTCCCACATTGGATGCGACATCCTGGTTTGTTTCCCAATTTGACATTCTCCACATACATTCCTTTCACCAATCTTGAGCTTGGGTAGTCCTCTAATAGCTTCAGCTGTCATTGCTTTCTTAATCCCTTTCAGATTTAGATGACCTAACTTCTGGTGCCATAGTTGCACTTCATCTTCTTTGGAAATAAGACAAGTGGATGTGTGGGCTTCTTCTTGTGACATCCACAAGTAGCAGTTGTCTTTAGATCTGGTGCCCTTCATCAGTAATTGTCCCTCTTCATTATTGACAAGACATTCAGATTTGGTGTAATTTACTTTCATACCTTGATCACATAGTTGGCTGATACTAATTAGATTAGCTGTAAGGCCTTTAACCAAGAGATCATTCTCCAAGTTAGGTAATCCATGGTTGATCAGATCCCCAATTCCTAATATTTCTCCTTTTGCACCATCTCCAAAAGTTACAAAGCTAGATTTGTAGGGTTTCACATTTATAAGATACTTCTCAACACCAGTCATGTGTCTAGAGCATCCACTATCAAAATACCAATCTTCCCTAAAAGAAGCTCTGAGGGATGTGTGAGCAATTAACCCAACATTTTCTTCTTTAGGCCTCCACTCCTTCTTAATAACATTCTCTTCCTGTATCACATTTGGTTTAGGCTCCTGTTTAGGGTATCCGTACAACTTTTAGCAAAAAGGTCTAATGTGTCATCTTTTTCCACAATGGTGACACACCCACCTACGATATCTCCTTTGGTTTTTAGGCCTTTGATGAACAAAAGGTCTTGGTCTTTGATGAATTGAAAATTTGGGATCAAGAGCAAACTTTGGAACTGGGTAGGCTTTAGAATGTTGAGTCTGATGCTCCAGCATTACATTTCCAGTACAGGGGTCAAATACTTCTTCACTGGATGTAAACTTGGTTTCAGGATTCTGTTGATACTGATTGAGACTAGAGTAGTTGTATCCAACAAACTTTAACTTTCCACTTGGTACATTATCCAGAATTTCTTCAAGAAGATTTGCTCCTGAGTTCAGCTGGCTAACACGCTTCCTTAGATCATCCATTTGAGCATTCACTTGGATGCCTTTTTCTTCTGCCTTTTCAACTTGCATGTTCAATTCAGCTTGAAGTTTGTTGATGGTCTTCTTTTGTTTCTCAAGAATCCTACACATCTCTTCATATCTAGTGACCAATTCTTTGTAGGTGCTGGCAAGTTCTTCATAAGACACATCCCCATCTTCATCAGATTCCCAATCCTCAACATTAACACATGTTCCAGTAAGGGCAGTCACATGTCTTGCTGATTCATTTTCTTCATCAGTGTCTTCATCTGACCAAGAAACAGTTAGCCCTTTCTTTTGTCTTTTCTGATATGTTCCACATTCTGACCTTATGTGTCCATAACCTTCACACTCATGACACTGAACACCCTTGCCTTGACTGCTCTTTTCTTCAAGCTTGGTTTTCTTCAGACTATTCTGTTGCTTGTTGATGTCGAACCGGATGCTCTGCCCATTCTGTCGATTTCTACGATCAACTCTTTTCAACACTTTGTTGAATTGTCTGCCAAGCATGGCAATGGCATCTGCTATGCTATCTTCCTCTTCATCCTCACTTTGATCATTACCATCGTCAGTGTTTGAAACAAAAGCAATGCTTTTGTTCTTCTTGTCACCACGTTCATTCAAAACAATTTCAAAAGTTTGGAGGGATCCAACAAGCTCATCCATCTTCATAGTGGAAATGTCATGTGCTTCCTCAATTGCCGTTACCTTCATGTCAAACCTTTTGGGGAGAGATCTAAGAAGTTTCCTTGACAATTTCTCATCAGACATTTTTTCTCCTAAGGCTTCAAAAGAATTTGCAATGTCTAGGAGACTCAAGTGAAAATCTTGAATGCTCTCATCATCTTTCATTCTCAAGGCTTCAAACTTAGATGTGAGATGTTGAATCTTTGACTGTTTCACTTTGGTAGTTCCTTCATAGCAGTTTTCCAATATTTCCCATGCTTCTTTGGCTGACACACAATTTTTGATGAGTTTGAAAACACTAGTGTCTACTCCATTAAACAAGGCATAGATGGCCTTGTGGTTATAGTGAGCTGCAGTTTCCTCTTATGGAGTCCATTCTACTTCAGGTTTTAGCACTCCCGTTGAAGTACCTTCCTTGCTAGCATAGGTGGGACGTTCCCATCCAGTCAACACAGCTTTCCAAACTTTGCTATCAATTGATCTCAAAAATGCCGTCATCTTGGATTTCCAATGATCATAGTTGCTGGATCCATTGAGCAAAGGTGGTCTGTTCATGTACCCTCCGTCTTTTTCCATGATGCCAGAGATTTCAGGTCCTGAATCTCACCCTAAAAACAGGCAGGGTGCCTGCTCTGATGCCAATTGAAATTCCTGGCACGCTGTACGCAATGCTCTACACGATGCTTAAGCACTGTGTCCGATCTCGCGCGCAATAGTGTAAAGCAAATAAATGAAACAAATAAAGAACACAGATTATTTGTTAACCCAGTTCGGCGCAAACAGCAACCTACGTCTGGGGGATACCAATCCAGGAAGGAATATCACTATAATAGTCCTAGTTCTAAGTCTCCAGCAAACCACCCGTTTACAACTTATAACCTAGGCACTACCAATGACTCTTCAACCTAGGAACTCCTAGATCTGAGATCCTATCTCACTCCCTAACAACCTTACAGACAGCAAGAATTTCAATAACACAAATCACAAAAGTTTTGGAGACACACTCCTAAAAACTACACACTCGTACCTAAAGGCTTAGAGTGTTATAACCATAAAAATCCTAACTCCGTACTTCAAAGCTTAGGAGAGGATCACACACAGTACAACTCAATAAACACAGTCCTAAGCTAGCATCAAGATGACACAAGAAAGGCTCACAAAAAGAACGCACACGCAAAACCTAATTTCTTAGACTTACACAAAAACGGCGTGAACAACAACCAAATTAGGTATAGCTCCTTCCATATATATAGCTGGTGACATGGGCTTCAGAAGATCTGATCCAAGAGAATATCCAACTCACAAAATAAAAACAAATCATATCTTAAAAGATTTGATATGATTTGAAAATAAATCTTTTTCCAATCTTCACAATAATTTCCAAAGCAATCTTTTAAACAAAATATATATTTAGAAAATAAAACCTTTCTTAAAGCACAAGATATGATTCATGAGAGAGAAACGCGCATAAAGGAAAACGCGCATGCTTGGCGCACAAGTAACACTTCCAGTAACATGATACGATGCTTGACACGATGTTTGAGGCATCCTGTCGCCCATCCTGCTTCAAGGTTTATTTTACCAAAAATGCAGCCAACAACCAAAGACTCAACAGGACCTTTAAAATGAAATCTTTTATTAATTATTTTACTTTATCTATATTTTTTGTTTAGAAATATTCTACATGCAAATTAATTTAATAAAAATGTGTATAAATGAATAATTAAAAACACAATGTACCCAAAAAAAAAATAAAAAACACAAATACATTAAAAAGGAAAATAATTTTCAAAAACAAAATAAAACGCATCCTAAGCTAAAATCAATAAATAGTGGTCATATTTTTAAATTCATTGCAGTCAAACAAAATCGTGTAATAGTGGTCATATAAAATGTATTTTGGAAATATGTTAAAAATAAAATTAATTAGGCTTGATACGATTTTGGTCTCCATATTTTTAATTGTCTAAAGTTTTGATCTCCTATTTTAAAAATCAGTGTTTTGCTTCCCTTATTTTAGTTAATTTTTTCTCACTTTTTGTCTCCACCTCATTTTAGGGTAAACATTAATGATTTGTCAAAGTCAATTGTGACATGTAAGATGTCATGTGGACAAAATATTATAAGTGACAATAATATTAATTTTGATGTCAATAATTTTATGCATCATAGTTATAGTACTCTCATATCAACCATCAAGTATCTTCTTTTAAATTGGAATGTCGAGTTGACCCACACATTTCATGAAGAGAAGTTTGCAGTGTATCATTTAACTAAGTTAGTGGCTTCATCCTCTTCGAGACTCATTGTTCTATAAGCCCCCCTCTTGAAAGTTTTGCTAAGGTGCTTCCCCGTGTGCAATCTTATCATCATTATATTATTGTTCTCAATGGAGAGTAACCTTTTGTCCACCAAATATCATACAACTCAAAATTTGTTCAATAACTTAAACGTTTGTTGTGTATTATTTTGTCTTATATTTTCTTGTATTATTCTGTCCAGTATTTACATTTTGCAGATCAAAATGGACCAGAGTAAATTTGCATTTTTAGGTTAAATGTGCATTGATTATGTTTATGATGTTGAACATGATAATGACCATTTTATTCTAAGGGATAGAAATTATTCTTCTCTCTCAACATGAGTATAGTAATGCTTATATGATATATACCCTCCGTGTACGTATACACCCACAAAATTAAAACTGAAATCAATGTAAACTAAAACCAGTGTAATCAATCGATAGAAAGGAATTTTGATGCGCAACAGAGCTCAATTTGAGCTCTGTTACCATCTTGAAGATGATAATGAACAAAGAGAAACTTAGAGAATTCATAATTGGAGAAAGATGAATAAGATTTAATTACAAGATAGTGACTGAAACAACCCGGGTCTCACCATCTTAGGTGGTTCAGGCACTGCCACCTCACGATCTTCTCCAGCTCCCTTACTAGTGGAGTTTTTTCCTTCCGTGAAAATCGAACAATGTAACCCGGGACCACCTAAGAGAGAGAGAGAGAGAGAGAGAGAAAGAGTACCTCGTGGTATATAATGGTAAACGGGTAACACTTCACACCTCACTATTAAAAATACACATTAACTAATTAAAATTTGAATTTCTACTACGGGAGTTTTTCCATATTTTGTGTCCATCACACTTTCATTAGATTACATATGGCTGATGAAATCTATGGGAAACCTAAAATAAATTAATATAATTTTGATTTGTTATAATTTATGCTATTTTTTATAATTCAAATTTTAAACTTTCCATAAACCTTCGTTCGAACTTTTTTTGTAATATTAATTTATCAATGTGAGTGGAGATTCACACATAGGATTTCTCATTTGATGCTCACGCGTGAAGATTACGTCTTTGTGGTACAGTCACAAGAAAAAAAATTGAGAATAAGAACAGAGTCAAAGTATGTTAATATTCATTTAAAAATTAGTATAGAATTTGAAGGCTCAAGAAACACAAGAGGGGGGGGGGGGGGGGGGGGGTTCCCAAATTCAAAGACTCTTGAAACTTATGGTTTACTTATCTTAAGATATGAACTTAAGTTGATTGATAAGTAAGAAGAAAGTACGAGGTGATTAAACAAGATAACAACAACAAATAAAAAGTTAGGGAGTAGAGAATGATACAATAATTTTTATACTGGTTCACCGTTAACGAGGCTACTCTAGTCCAGTCCATCTGAGTGAGTTTGTCTTACACCTCAAGGACTTAATCCAATAATCTAGAAAGATTATTACAATCTCACTGGCCAACTGCCAATGACTTCTTGAGACAGTTGACTAACCTTATTCTCTCAAGGAATTCAACCAATTGTTGATTACAAGTGTGAAGACAAGCTTCTAGATTGAAGTGATTTTGATGAAGACAAATATGTGAAAAGAAGAAAAAGATTGATTATGCTCAGGTTCTCGATGTTGAAGAAATCCAAATTATCACAAGAAGATGTTGATCAAGTTATGGGGAATAATCTATAGGTACAATATGCAATTCATTATTATAAGCTTTAGGTGCTCATAAACTTTCATCTAAACCTTTCTAAAGTTACTATAATAATATTGCATGATTCTCATCCAAAAACGTTTTTAACTTATTTTTTTCAAGTTTTTAACGTTTCCAGAATGCTGTTTTTCAAGCAGTGGAATGTTGTTTTTCAAGCAGGTAAATAGATTTACCTCCACAGGTAAATCGATTTACCAGCACTCTGTTGCTGATTTTTTTAACAGGTAAATCGATTTACCTAATAGGGAAATCGATTTACCCTGTATAATTTTGCAAATTTTGTAACGTTAAAAAGGGGAAGGGAAATCGATTTACCTAGTAATGGAAATCGATTTACCTATGCTTGAATTTGAAAATTCTGATTCTTTTTACACCTTTTCATTATTATACCTCTTCCAAATCATTGCAATTTTATACTCCAAGAGGTATCATATTCTCTATATAAATATACATCAGAATTTCTTCAAACATTGAATCACTTTCATAAACTTTCTAATAACAATTCTCTGCACACTCTTTCATAAAAACTCTTAGAAACTTTCCTGCATAATTTCATATAAGATAAAACTTTCCTGAATAATTTCATATCAGATAAAACTTTCCTGAGCACTTAGAGTTTATTAATTATGAATTGTTATATTGAAAGAGAAACATATCGTTATATCAAAAGTCTCTTTACTCAAATTTATATCCAAACTCTTATACAAAATTCAGATTATTGTAAACACCTTGCTGTCCAGGATTGTTGGAAGCAAGAGAGTGAAAAAGAGAGGATTGTTCTCATGTTTCACTTTGTAGGGGAATCACCTTGCTGTCCAGGATTGTTGGAAGCAAGAGAGTGAAAAAGAGAGCATTGTTCTCTTGTTTCACTTTGTAAAGGTCATAGTGAAATCCTTCAAGGAGTGAAGGGACTGGATGTACCCTTAGGTTAGAAGGGGAACCAGTATAAACCTTTGTGTCTCTCTTCTCTTCCCTGCACTCTTTTTTTTTCTTGTATTTTGTTCATACCTTCATCATAAACCTTCAAGAAAAATAATAATTACCATAACATCTCTAAAATAACGGAAATATTATAGAACCTAATTCACCCCCCCTCTTAGGTTGCACTCTTAAACTTACAATTGACATCAGAGCAAGTTATAGGTAACTTGTTCCTAAAAGATCCATAATGGATTCCGCAAATCCTACTTTTAGAGATGGTGGTAGTAGTAACAAGCCCCCATTGTTTAGTGGTGAATATTTTAATTTTTGGAAAATTCGTATGAAGGCACATTTAGAAGCACAAGGAGATGGTATATGGAAGGCTGTTGTAGAAGGACCATTTGTTCCTATGAGTGTTGTCAATGGAGTAGGTACACCCAAAATAGAAAGTTCATGGGATGAAGATGATAAGAAAAAAAGTACTCGATGACAAAAAGGCCATCAATATACTTCATAGTGCGCTTAGCATGAATGAATTTTTCCGTATTTCAACATGTGAAACAACAAAGGAAATATGGGATACATTGGTGGAAACTCATGAAGGAACTGCTGAAGTTAAAAGATCTAAATTGAACACTTTGAGTCAAGAATACGAATTATTCAGAATGCAGCCCGGAGAATCAATTCTCAACATGCAGAAAAGATTTGTGCATTTGATAAATCATTTAAAAGCACTTGGTAAGACTCTTACTAACGATGAACTTAATCTTAAAGTGCTTAGATCTTTAACTAGAGAATGGCAACCAAAAGTGACGGCAATATCCGAGAAGAAAAGTCTATCCAAAATGTCTTCCGCAACGTTGTTCGGAAAACTTCAAGAATATGAGACGGAACTTGGAAGACTTGAAAAGCATGAGAATCAAGATAAGAAATCCAAAATCATTGCATTAAAGGTTGATTCCAAAGAAAATGAAAAAGAAGATGATCCGGAAGAAGACGAGAACTTCATGTACCTTGTAAAAAGGTTATGTGAATTTTTTATTAATAATGATAATATTTCTAACCTTGTGAAAAAGAAGAATTTTTTTGACAAGAATGAGGGTCTGTTTGGTTCAATTGAGAAGGAGGGGAGGGGAGGGGAGAGATTTATTATGTTGACAAAATTACCCTCATTTTTTTATTAAAATTCAAAATTATTCTTGTTGGAATATTAAAATTCTAGGTTTTATTTTTTTTTTACAACAAAAAAAATTTAGGTTTTCTACTCATTAGATTTTTTTTTGTTATATATCCATTAAATTTTTTTTTTGACGTAATATATCCATTATAATTTAATCCTTATTTTGAGTTTACAAGGTTAAGAGTAAAAAAGTAAATTACTTCTCCAAAATTTAAAATATTCCCTCACCTCCCCTCCCCTCCCCTCCAAAAACTTCGAACCAAACGGACCCTGAAGCATCTACATCTACACAAAATGGCACTTGTTATGAATGTGGGAAACAAGGACACATAAAGACAAATTGTCCAAAACTTGCAAAGAAAAGTAGTTTCAAAAGAAGAAAGGAGTCAAAGCCCAAAAGAGCCTATATTGCATGGGATGATAATGAAGTAAGTTCATCATCTGACTCGGAAAGTGAAGAATATGCAAATCTTGCATTAATGGCATCACATCACTCCGATGATGAATATGAAGAGGTTAGTAGTAAATCTTCTTCTTATGATAATGACTATCAAGGTGCTATAAATGAATTACTTAATGAATGTAAAATTTTATATAGAACGGTGTCAACACAAAAGAAACAAATTTATCTCTTGAAGAAAAAGTTGACACTATGAAAAAGAATTTTGAAGTTGAAAAACAAAGTTTTTTTTAAAAAGAAAAGAATTTTGAAATTGAAAAACAAAACTTTCTTGAAAAAGAAAAACAGAATTTTACATGCAAAGAGTGTGATTCACTTTCCTTCCAAGTTGTCCAATTAAAAAGAGTTCTTGAAAGATATAAAAAAGGACAAGTTGGATTGGACAATATCCTTAGTCAACAAAGATATTCTAATGATAAAAGTGGACTTGGTTATTCCAAATTTGACAAACCAAGTAAAAATAAAACTATCTTTGTTAAGGCAATTGATCAATCCACCAAAGAAAGTGAATAAAGCACAAAAAGTTCATTATCATCTTAAGAAGAGATTTCCTAAAAAGAAATCATATGTTCCTAGATATAGAAGTAATTTTGTTCCTACTTGTTTTTATTGTGGTATAAATGGCCATACACCTAATGCTTGCTATGTAAGAAACTTTAGTGTACCAAGTAGGCATTATGTGTGGGTAAAGAAATGAACTAATTATGAAGGACCCAAAGCTACTTGGGTACCAAACAAAACTTAATTTGTTTTGTTGGTTTGCTTGAATACCACTACAAATTTTTGGTATCTTGATAGTGGTTTCTCCAAGCATATGACGGGAGAAATAAGCAAATTTTCAAATCTAGTGCCTAAGGCCAAGGGTTATGTCACTTATGGAGTCAACAACAAAGGAAAAAAATTCTTGGCATAGGCAAAGTTGGAGCACCATTTTTCATATCCATTGAAGATGTTCTTTTTGTTGAAGGATTAAAAGTACAATCTTCTAAGTATAAACCAACTTTCTGATAAAGGCTTCAAAATCAAGTTCACCTAGGATGAAAGCTTGATTGAAGATGAAGCAAATCATGAGGTAAAACTCATAGGTAAAATAATTAATAATATATTCATAAATTTTCTAGTCTTTTCCCTTCCTTTTGCTAATAAGAAAGGGGGAGAAGATGTTTATGTATGCTTTTATCTAACAATTGCAGCAAGCAATATCTCAAAAATACTCTCATTCAAAGATCAAGGGGGAGTTAACATTGTTAGGAGAAACAAAACTTATCAAAGTTTCAATGAGTTGTCATCTCCAACTATTTATTTTGATGAATATCAATCTTAAAAATTTATTTATTTTTAATCTTACCCATCTTTCCCTTCTTTTTGATAATGTCAAAAGGGGGAGAAGGATGTATATATGTCTGTGTGTTTTTCTTGTCTCCTTGATATTCAGGAACATCATGAATTTTCAAATAAATACAAGTCATGGATTAAGGGGGAGATATGCATTCTAGGGGGAGTATTCCGGAAAACTCACAAACATCAAATATGTATTTGTCATCATCAAAAACTGGGAGAATGTGAAGACAAGCTTCTAGATTGAAGTGATTTTGATGAAGACAAATATGTGAAAAGAAGAAAAAGATTGATTATGCTCAAGTTCTCAATGTTGAAGAAATCCAAATTATCACAAGAAGATGTTGATCAAGTTATGGGGAATAATCTATAGGTACAATATGCAATTCATTATTATAAGCTTTAGGTGCTCATAAACTTTCATCTAAACCTTTCTAAAGTTACTATAATAATGTTGCATGATTCTCAACCAAAAAGGTTTTAAACTTATTTTTTTCAAGTTTTTAACGTTTCCAGAATGTTGTTTTTGAAGCAGGTAAACAGATTTACCTCCACAGGTAAATCGATTTACCAGCACTCTGTTGCTGATTTTTTTAACAGGTAAATCGATTTACCTAATAGGGAAATCGATTTACCCTGTGTAATTTTGCAAATTTTGTAACGTTAAAAAGGGGAAGGGAAATCGATTTACCTAGTAATGGAAATCGATTTACCTATGCTTGAATTTGAAAATTCTGATTCTTTTTACACCTTTTCATTATTATACCTCTTCCAAATCATTGCAATTTTATACTCCAAGAGGTATCATATTCTCTATATAAATATACATCAGAATTTCTTCAAACATTGAATCACTTTCATAAACTTTCTAATAACAATTCTCTGCACACTCTTTCATAAAAACTCTTAGAAACTTTCCTGCATAATTTCATATAAGATAAAACTTTCCTGAATAATTTCATATCAGATAAAACTTTCCTGAGCACTTAGAGTTTATTAATTATGAATTGTTATATTGAAAGAGAAACATATCGTTATATCAAAAGTCTCTTTACTCAAATTTATATCCAAACTCTTATACAAAATTCAGATTATTGTAAACACCTTGCTGTCCAGGATTGTTGGAAGCAAGAGAGTGAAAAAGAGAGGATTGTTCTCATGTTTCACTTTGTAGGGGAATCACCTTGCTGTCCAGGATTGTTGGAAGCAAGAGAGTGAAAAAGAGAGCATTGTTCTCTTGTTTCACTTTGTAAAGGTCATAGTGAAATCCTTCAAGGAGTGAAGGGACTGGATGTACCCTTAGGTTAGAAGGGGAACCAGTATAAACCTTTGTGTCTCTCTTCTCTTCCCTGCACTCTTTTTTTTTCTTGTATTTTGTTCATACCTTCATCATAAACCTTCAAGAAAAATAATAATTACCATAACATCTCTAAAATAACGGAAATATTATAGAACCTAATTCACCCCCCCTCTTAGGTTGCACTCTTAAACTTACAATTGACATCAGAGCAAGTTATAGGTAACTTGTTCCTAAAAGATCCATAATGGATTCCGCAAATCCTACTTTTAGAGATGGTGGTAGTAGTAACAAGCCCCCATTGTTTAGTGGTGAATATTTTAATTTTTGGAAAATTCGTATGAAGGCACATTTAGAAGCACAAGGAGATGGTATATGGAAGGCTGTTGTAGAAGGACCATTTGTTCCTATGAGTGTTGTCAATGGAGTAGGTACACCCAAAATAGAAAGTTCATGGGATGAAGATGATAAGAAAAAAAGTACTCGATGACAAAAAGGCCATCAATATACTTCATAGTGCGCTTAGCATGAATGAATTTTTCCGTATTTCAACATGTGAAACAACAAAGGAAATATGGGATACATTGGTGGAAACTCATGAAGGAACTGCTGAAGTTAAAAGATCTAAATTGAACACTTTGAGTCAAGAATACGAATTATTCAGAATGCAGCCCGGAGAATCAATTCTCAACATGCAGAAAAGATTTGTGCATTTGATAAATCATTTAAAAGCACTTGGTAAGACTCTTACTAACGATGAACTTAATCTTAAAGTGCTTAGATCTTTAACTAGAGAATGGCAACCAAAAGTGACGGCAATATCCGAGAAGAAAAGTCTATCCAAAATGTCTTCCGCAACGTTGTTCGGAAAACTTCAAGAATATGAGACGGAACTTGGAAGACTTGAAAAGCATGAGAATCAAGATAAGAAATCCAAAATCATTGCATTAAAGGTTGATTCCAAAGAAAATGAAAAAGAAGATGATCCGGAAGAAGACGAGAACTTCATGTACCTTGTAAAAAGGTTATGTGAATTTTTTATTAATAATGATAATATTTCTAACCTTGTGAAAAAGAAGAATTTTTTTGACAAGAATGAGGGTCTGTTTGGTTCAATTGAGAAGGAGGGGAGGGGAGGGGAGAGATTTATTATGTTGACAAAATTACCCTCATTTTTTTATTAAAATTCAAAATTATTCTTGTTGGAATATTAAAATTCTAGGTTTTATTTTTTTTTTACAACAAAAAAAATTTAGGTTTTCTACTCATTAGATTTTTTTTTGTTATATATCCATTAAATTTTTTTTTTGACGTAATATATCCATTATAATTTAATCCTTATTTTGAGTTTACAAGGTTAAGAGTAAAAAAGTAAATTACTTCTCCAAAATTTAAAATATTCCCTCACCTCCCCTCCCCTCCCCTCCAAAAACTTCGAACCAAACGGACCCTGAAGCATCTACATCTACACAAAATGGCACTTGTTATGAATGTGGGAAACAAGGACACATAAAGACAAATTGTCCAAAACTTGCAAAGAAAAGTAGTTTCAAAAGAAGAAAGGAGTCAAAGCCCAAAAGAGCCTATATTGCATGGGATGATAATGAAGTAAGTTCATCATCTGACTCGGAAAGTGAAGAATATGCAAATCTTGCATTAATGGCATCACATCACTCCGATGATGAATATGAAGAGGTTAGTAGTAAATCTTCTTCTTATGATAATGACTATCAAGGTGCTATAAATGAATTACTTAATGAATGTAAAATTTTATATAGAACGGTGTCAACACAAAAGAAACAAATTTATCTCTTGAAGAAAAAGTTGACACTATGAAAAAGAATTTTGAAGTTGAAAAACAAAGTTTTTTTTAAAAAGAAAAGAATTTTGAAATTGAAAAACAAAACTTTCTTGAAAAAGAAAAACAGAATTTTACATGCAAAGAGTGTGATTCACTTTCCTTCCAAGTTGTCCAATTAAAAAGAGTTCTTGAAAGATATAAAAAAGGACAAGTTGGATTGGACAATATCCTTAGTCAACAAAGATATTCTAATGATAAAAGTGGACTTGGTTATTCCAAATTTGACAAACCAAGTAAAAATAAAACTATCTTTGTTAAGGCAATTGATCAATCCACCAAAGAAAGTGAATAAAGCACAAAAAGTTCATTATCATCTTAAGAAGAGATTTCCTAAAAAGAAATCATATGTTCCTAGATATAGAAGTAATTTTGTTCCTACTTGTTTTTATTGTGGTATAAATGGCCATACACCTAATGCTTGCTATGTAAGAAACTTTAGTGTACCAAGTAGGCATTATGTGTGGGTAAAGAAATGAACTAATTATGAAGGACCCAAAGCTACTTGGGTACCAAACAAAACTTAATTTGTTTTGTTGGTTTGCTTGAATACCACTACAAATTTTTGGTATCTTGATAGTGGTTTCTCCAAGCATATGACGGGAGAAATAAGCAAATTTTCAAATCTAGTGCCTAAGGCCAAGGGTTATGTCACTTATGGAGTCAACAACAAAGGAAAAAAATTCTTGGCATAGGCAAAGTTGGAGCACCATTTTTCATATCCATTGAAGATGTTCTTTTTGTTGAAGGATTAAAAGTACAATCTTCTAAGTATAAACCAACTTTCTGATAAAGGCTTCAAAATCAAGTTCACCTAGGATGAAAGCTTGATTGAAGATGAAGCAAATCATGAGGTAAAACTCATAGGTAAAATAATTAATAATATATTCATAAATTTTCTAGTCTTTTCCCTTCCTTTTGCTAATAAGAAAGGGGGAGAAGATGTTTATGTATGCTTTTCTCTAACAATTGCAGCAAGCAATATCTCAAAAATACTCTCATTCAAAGATCAAGGGGGAGTTAACATTGTTAGGAGAAACAAAACTTATCAAAGTTTCAATGAGTTGTCATCTCCAACTATTTATTTTGATGAATATCAATCTTAAAAATTTATTTATTTTTAATCTTACCCATCTTTCCCTTCTTTTTGATAATGTCAAAAGGGGGAGAAGGATGTATATATGTCTGTGTGTTTTTCTTGTCTCCTTGATATTCAGGAACATCATGAATTTTCAAATAAATACAAGTCATGGATTAAGGGGGAGATATGCATTCTAGGGGGAGTATTCCGGAAAACTCACAAACATCAAATATGTATTTGTCATCATCAAAAACTGGGAGAATGTGAAGACAAGCTTCTAGATTGAAGTGATTTTGATGAAGACAAATATGTGAAAAGAAGAAAAAGATTGATTATGCTCAAGTTCTCAATGTTGAAGAAATCCAAATTATCACAAGAAGATGTTGATCAAGTTATGGGGAATAATCTATAGGTACAATATGCAATTCATTATTATAAGCTTTAGGTGCTCATAAACTTTCATCTAAACCTTTCTAAAGTTACTATAATAATGTTGCATGATTCTCAACCAAAAAGGTTTTAAACTTATTTTTTTCAAGTTTTTAACGTTTCCAGAATGTTGTTTTTGAAGCAGGTAAACAGATTTACCTCCATAGGTAAATCGATTTACCAGCACTCTGTTGCTGATTTTTTTAACAGGTAAATCGATTTACCTGATAGGGAAATCGATTTACCCTGTGTAATTTTGCAAATTTTGTAACGTTAAAAAGGGGAAGGGAAATCGATTTACCTAGTAATGGAAATCGATTTACCTATGCTTGAATTTGAAAATTCTGATTCTTTTTACACCTTTTCATTATTATACCTCTTCCAAATCATTGCAATTTTATACTCCAAGAGGTATCATATTCCCTATATAAATATACATCAGAATTTCTTCAAACAACATTGAATCACATTCATAAACTTTCTAATAACAATTCTCTGCACACTCTTTCATAAAAACTCTTAGAAACTTTCCTGCATAATTTCATATCAGATAAAACTTTCCTGAGCACTTAGAGTTTATTAATTATGAATTGTTATATTGAAAGAGAAACATATCGTTATATCAAAAGTCTCTTGTACTCAAATTTATATCCAAACTCTTATACAAAATTCAAATTATTGTAAACACCTTGCTGTCCAGGATTGTTGGAAGCAAGAGAGTGAAAAAGAGAGGATTGTTCTCTTGTTTCACTTTGTAGGGGAATCACCTTGCTGTCCAGGATTGTTGGAAGCAAGAGAGTGAAAAAGAGAGGATTGTTCTCTTGTTTCACTTTGTAAAGGTCATAGTGAAATCCTTCAAGGAGTGAAGGGACTGGATGTACCCTTAGGTTAGAAGGGGAACCAGTATAAACATTTGTGTCTCTCTTCTCTTCCCTGCACTCTTTATTTTTCTTGTACTTTGTTCATACCTTCATCATAAACCTTCAAGAAAAATAATAATTACCATAACATCTCTAAAATAACCGAAAAAATTATAGAACCTAATTCACCCCCCCTCTTAGGTTTGAGATGATGCTTATAGTAAGCAGATTACACAAAGATAGTGTATGCTCAGACACTCAGACTATGTACACGCTAAGTATTTTGTACAAAGGTTTCCAAAAGAATAAAAGAATGTATGTACGTTGTTATGTATGTACTGCTACAATTTGTCTTCTTCTTTGTACTTCTTTTATAGCTGATGAGGAATTGTATCGTTGGAGTGTTGATTTGGAGTGTCCTCTTCTTCATTGCTTGATTGCCATAATTTGCACGCTACCATTGCAAAGCTTTCCTTATTTAATTTTGTTGTCTGTTGAGCTCAAAGGAAATCCTTGTATTAATTGATTTTGATTTCTTCCAACGTCTCTTTGTTAATCTTTGACTTCAGATATATTTGACTTGAGTTGAAGACTTAATTAGATCTTGATGGTTTCCTCTTTACTTCTGAGATTGTGATTCTGTAGTTTAAGTATGTTGAACTTCTGCTTCAGAGTCTGGAAGTCGGTGCTAGTGACAGTAGTCAGAACCTCACTTGTTCAGAGTTTTCACCTAGTCCAGAGTCTCGCTTATTCAGAGTCCAAGTAATTTTCAGAGTCCATAATCTTCTTTTCATTTCTTTTCTCAGAGTCAGCTTTCTTTGATTATTTTCTGCACACTCAACAAACTGTTAGTGCATAAAATTGTTCTCTTAAGAACTTTGTTATCATCAAAACTCCTAAGGTTAATAGTTGGATAACCAACCTTGTTCTAACAATCTCCCCCTTTTTGATGATGACAAACAATGTATTTTGATGAACAATTTTAAGTTCTTTTACAAAAAATAATAAACTCAATCAGAGTGAGGTTTGTAAGCTCCCCCTGAATGTGCTATTCATAAAAAAAATTTCTGACTAAAATCAGAGTTAGGTTTGCAAGCTCCTCCTGAAATTTTAGATCTACAAAAAATTTCCTTAATAATGACGTGCAAAGTGAGGTTTGCAAGCTCTCTCTGAATTCAGAACTTAGAAAAACTTTTGAATTTTTCAGAAAAGTTTAACACCACTTTTGAGTATTAATCATATGATCATGTATAGATAAATATAAGTGAAGATCATAGATTAATTAATCTAATTGTAAAATATTGAATTTAGATAATAGATAGTTTTCAATACTTTTCAGTATCACATTTTTATACAGGCCCGGAGCCTCTTATTTACTCAAGTATTTAAGCAGGAATATTATCATTTTCAAGTATGTTGCTAAATACTTAGTTTTATCAGAGTATAATGATATTCTGGCTATATATATATATATATATATATGGGCTTGTTAACCACTTAAAAACATGAAGGTATAAATTAGCAAGGTGAACCTTTTTACTTTGGACAAAAAACCTTTGACATTTAGTTAGTTTACACTAGAAAATTGAGAGTTAATTAGGTAAATTTTATTAAATATTGTAGACCCATTTGCTAATTTACACTCACTTTTATAAAAAAAAATTATGTTATTTTATTAAAAAATGTTGTTTGAGAATTTTAAAGAAGTATAAAACATATTTTGCTGTTTTTTTTATTAAACTCCAAAATTGCCCTTTACTTTGAACTTATTTGAAATAGTTAAAGAATGGTATTTTTAGACATAATAGAATTGTTAATTTAGACTTTCATGTTTTTAGGTGGGTTTAAATTATATATATATAAATTTTCTCTTCCCACCCCCCATAACTCTTTCCCCCCCCCCCAATTTCCTTATATATATATATATATATATATATATATATATATATAAGAGTACATTAAACTAGCACAAATATATCATTTTAAAACATGTTATATTAAGTCAGGTATTTATCGGAGTACGTAGCAGAGTGGGAAGCATAGACTTAATATATATCATTTTTAGAGGGCGGATTTATATTTATCAGAGTTGAAAATCCTAGAATGGGATGGACCTTCATCATCATGAACATTTTCTTCAGTGATTTCTCTAAAGAGTTTTAGAAAAGTGTGTTTAAAGTTTAAACTTTTTCCAAAAAAAAATGAGTTACTGGAGTAATGTTTTTTTTTGTGATGCAGATTACAGTACATCATAAATAAATGTTGAGCTCTTATATAGTGAAGCTGACAATAAATCTTCTCCATCTCTTCCATTATTACTAGAACTTTGACAATATAAGCATATAATAGTGTGATATTAAGTGGGATACAAATCTCCCTGTAGACCTTAAATCACTTCAAAATAGAAGAACACAGATTCTTATTTATAAAAATATATATAATTATAATAACTAGCTTTTAAAATACATGTTTTTTTAGATTATAATCAGATCAAATGAAATATTTGTTGTACAAAATATCACTAAATGCGAAATTCTTCATTTTGTAGAAAATACAGTATTGGAGTTTATTATTGGCTATTGCCAATAGACTTATAAATGTCACCTCAGGAAAGTAACCCTTGAAGTTACTCACGACCTGTGAACTATCAGCTATGAGGAAATTCCAACTTTGCAGAATGAGTTTACACAGAATCAAAACGTATATAATACACAAAATCAAAATGAGAACCATCCGATCTTGATCGAATAGTCCAAATCCTCAACCCGATATTGTATAACTGCATGCAATCCATTTCCCAAAAAACATTAACTCTAAATTCCAAGTGGAGCAACACAAAAAGTAGACTTACACAAGGTCTTCATGTTCCACCAGAAAACATTGAAGAGTCTTCTACTCTTCCTTGTTGTGTTGCCATGGTTTCACCATTATTCTTGTAACAGATTACTTTCACCATAGTGTACAATGTTTACCTAAATGAAATATAGCTAATAGAAAATTGATGTAGCTTAAGAGTTCATACATGAACGAAACCACAAATAACCTCTTCATAAGTTTTATCGGATAAGATCATCGCTTAAGTTGCCGTCTAGCCAAAGCAGGGGTTTTCTTAGGGATATAGACCTTGTAGCTAACCTGAACATCATAAATTATTAGTAGTAATAATAAAAAGGACAAGGAAATAAATCGTTTACATACAGTATTTTATGGGTCCCTGTGATGACATGAATTTCATAATATGTAAGACAGATTGTCACACACTTACCTGTACCAATTCACCACCCCGCATCACAGTCATTGTTTTCTGCTCAAACTGTGATCCCTGGTTTGATTCATCTTGTGCTTTGCCTGAATTATTCTCTACTGATGAATTTTTAAAGCCAGGCTCAAGGGTAGCAGCTTTCTGCGACTCATCAACCTCTATGCCACAGCTATTAGTATTCTGGATTGAAGATTGGGCTGTCTTAGCCACATTCCTTTCGTCATCAGCCTCACTCACCAGCAATTTTGCGTTGGAAGTTTCCCGCGAATCAGATGTTTTCTTTGATTGAAACTGAGAGTGGTCACTGGCATTGCCATGCCCCTTATCCAAGTTGTTATGCTTAAATGTAGGTCCATGAATAGAAGGTTTAGCCCCAGCAGAAGACACTCCTCTAATGTCTTCGACATTATCATTGCTACCCTTGTTTTTAATACTTACTGCTAAGACCGGCTTTTCACGAGGAAGTCCGGACACAGTTGTTCGCTTCAGAGATGAACGACTTTGAAGTGAATCAAGGCAAGATTCTGATGGGGTTGAATCCAAATTGCCCATCATGATATTAGTGGATTCAGTGACTACTTTGCTTCGGTTGTCTGCATCAATCACCTTTTCTGGTGCACAAGACATTTGGATCTTAGCAGAACCAGATATGTTTTTGTCCACGTTCAAATTCCTTCCACTGTTGCTTGGAGAAGCAGCTAAATTTCTCCTCCCAACAGGCAAACTAGTTTCTTCTACACGTGTTTCCTTATCAAATTTTGTCGCAATAGCAACACCACTGATATTAGGTTTATCTTGAATCAGTTCCTCTTTATCAGATATTGGTTGCTTCACTTGGCTGACAATTTTATTTTTCTGTTCAGAAGCTTTTACGGTAGACTGAACTTGACCTCGGAACTTTCTTAAGTTTTCTAACGCTCTTTGTCTTAGAATTGACTCCAAATCAACATCATTCAGATTAGCACCAGATGTATCACTTGTTTCATTCTTTATAGATTCATTTGTCCTAACACTAGAAACTTTAAGGCTACTCATATCTCTAAGGTTGGGCTCTGTGAAGTTAACATCAGCATTCATATCTCCTTTCTCATCCTCAGGTCTCGATTCCTTTTCTGGTGCAGGATGTGTATGATCATCTGAGGCAAGATGCGTATGATCATCCGAGGCAAGATGCGTATGATCATCCGACTCCCTCCTTGTTCCACCATCATTACTATCATTACTTCTACAAGGGTAATCAAGATCATCTACAATCTCCTCTTTGGTTTCATTTATAGACAATTCCCTAGATTCATCCTCCTCTTTTGCAACAGTGATAACTGATCGGAGCCTCCTAGATTTGTTCTCGGACACATATTTGTCTTCAGTCCCTTCATAACTACATTCACCACGGGGACTACTGCAAGGTGAACAACTTCTAGCCCTATATCTACTACTCTTTTCACTTCCACTTCTTCCCCTTGATCTTCTTTTGTCTTTCTCCTTTCTTTCCGCTCTTCCCCTAGAGCTCTCGTATTCACTGTTATCATTTCCATCAACCCCACCCGGACTCATTGAGCAGCTTCGTGACTCGCTGCTTTTGGAACTAACACTTGCTTCTCTCTTAACCCTTTTCTTCCTACGTGATTTCTCCTTCGTCTCATCATACTTGTTTTTCCTCTTCACCTTTTTTCTCTTCTTAGCATAGAGAGAATCCTCAGTGCTGTCACGGCTGCTAGAGCGTCTCCGAGCCCTCTTCTTCCGACTTTTCACATCTTTTCTTGTGCGAGACCGGTCCCTTTTTCTTTTAGACCTATCTTCAGAACTAGAGGACAACGATGTGTCCAAACTTTTGGAATCATCATAGTCTGAACTAGAAAGAGAAACCTCACGGCGACGAACCTTCTTTGATTTATTTTTCCTACTCTTACTTTTACTGCTCGACTTGGACTAAAACCACCAAATAAAATATAAATTAGACACAAATAAGGAAAATGCAAGCTCAGTTAAATAAATCAACTCAACAAGCTATATACAGTCCTCAGCAGGTGCGAAAACCCAACAACCAAATCAAACAAAAAAAACTCCACACATTAAGGCCATGTTTGAATAAACAACTTAATTAAGCGCCAATAGCATAAACGCTTTACACTAGTGCTTCTTTCTGTATAAGCTTAAGCTATTTCTATAATAAAAATAAAATATAGTCAAAGTTGTATTCATATAAACTATAATCTATTTTCGTAAGCTATCTCAGAGAGTTATTAAAATTAGCTGAAAAAAGATTTTTCCATAAATTCTGCCAAATAGTCTCGCAAGTGCTTATGCCAACAGAAAAGTTCAAATAAGACAATCCAAACGGACATTAAAACCCGGAAAAATACCTGGCACCACCACACACGACAACAAGCGATTAATAAATAAAATAAAATAAAAACAGATTTTAAGAGAACATGTGAGACACAGTTTCAGTTGAGTTCGCAAAAAAAATACAGCAATGTTAAAAAAAATTGATTATTTTCCCCAAAAATTAAATAAATGGCACTACCATAGATAAATTGAATTGAATACCCAACGAAAATGAATGAGCCTACATTGAAAAAAGTGATAAGATAAACAAGATTACTACTACCTTAGAGGAATTTTTGGAATGTTTCTTTTTGAGTGAAGTGGAAGATTTCCCCATTAGAAAAACCTGCAAAATCAACTTTGAAAAAACGAAAGTGATTAGAAAATTGAAGAGAAGATAGAGATTGTGTAAAGAAGCGAATAGCTAGCTAGGGTTAGATGAATTGAGGGAAAATTTGTAGTTAGCGAAGAAACTCGATCTGTTTTGTTACCCTTTTCGCAACTCTGTTGCTCAAACCACCAATATATATACTTTTCTCCGTAAGTAAAAATTAAATAATAGTAAGATAATTGATGTATTTAATTAATTATTCCATAAATCTAAAAAAATAAATTTTATTTATAATAATAGATATAATAACTAACTCTATCTGCGTCAATAGTAATTTTGTTAACAAAATATAATATTTTTACCTTTTATTTATGATTTTAAACAAACAACCATAATTATTATATCTTAAAAAATATTTTATCATAATAATATTTATTTAAAAGTCATACAAATGATTATAAAAAAAATCATAAAAATGATTAGTTGATGATATAAATTTTTTTTGCATTAAAATATTATTTGGTTGTGTTAATAATATAGCTAAGTCCCTGAAATGTGCCAAAATAAGTGAGTATTAGTCCGTCCCACTCCGATTTTGACAGAGAAAAATCGAATTGACTGGGTTTGGATACAAGTTTGAGTTTTCCCCCGATTTTAAAATACGGGAATGGGGTGGATAATGGGACAATGATACTTATCATGAACCCGTCCCCAAACCTGCCCCGTATATATCTAATTACATTTTACATCTCTTAAATTATAAATCCTTAAACAAAATCTTAAATTATATTCATATGTTTGTTTATTGGGAGTGTTTGATAATAAAATCTCTTAGTTCATATTATTATACATTATAATAAATAAATAAAAATATAAAAATGAAAGAAATTTATTTTTTGGTGTTAATCCCACAATTTTTACGGGAAAAGAAACATTGTAATTTGTAGTTCGGTTGCGACGTAAGTAAAATTTGACAAAAGGTTGTTCCTCTAACGAATTGAAATCATGTTCTCTGGAATGATTCATCGTAGGGGAGTTCATTCACCGCCTGAATCATTTGGTTAAAATCAAATAAACTTTTACATAAACTATTATATTCAATAAGACATAATTTTTATTTTTTATCTTTTGTGGTTTACAATGGAGTTAAAGATGATCAAACTTAGAACTTTATACATAGTATCTAAGCTCCTCACCACTAAATCAAATCTAATGGCTTAATTTTTTTCAATTTCTTTATAAAATTCATAAATTATCATATTAAATAATTTGATAAGATATTTTTTCAAAAGATAATTTATTTAAACAGTAGTTATATAAAATAGTAATAATAATTTATTTCTTTTTAGTCTTCAATTTTGCATAATTTTTTAATTTAAAAAATACGTCACAATATAATGATGAAAATAATTTAATTAAAAAATGGAGTAGGGGAGGAATTGAAGGTTGGTTACACAACAAAATCTCCGTAAAGTCATTTAAAAGCCGCTATTTCTAGCTTGTATTGGAGCTGCTTTTTTGGTATTTCTCCTCACATATAAGCTCTTCAAATATATTAAGCTACTTATTTAATTAGAGCTTTTTTAAAAATTTGGTTGGTCTTGCTTCTCGCTTAAAAGAAAGAAAAAAAAGGTAGGCCACTCCGAAAGTAGTTTTATTTGATAAATGTGTCGCCAAGTTTTTTTTTTTTAATTTTACTTTTTCAAATTTTTTTTTTAATGATGTTCCATCAATTCTTTTTTTTCTCTCAATTCTTTTTTATTGCAAACTATATTTCCTTGATTAAAAAAAAAACTATATTTCCTTCAAAAATAAACTTAACTTTTTTCTTTGTTGATATCTCTAAAAAAAATCACTTTACCTAGTATAGGCATGACAATAGGGCGGGATGGGGGACAAATTTAGTCTTTCCCAAACCCAAACTCATAAAGTTTGGGTTTCTCCAAACCCGTTCCAATTCTCAATTAATATGAAAAGTAGAATCCCAAATCCATATTTAACGGAGTTCGGGTATCCCCATTCTGCATCTCCTCCAAATGAATTTGGGTTGAATATTTGTACTTTCTTTATTAGAAAATCGGTAAAAGTCGAAAACTATTTTGTTTTGACAATAATATCTTTTTAAACAAAGAATATAAATAGAAAACCAAACAACTTAAAATTTATTTTTTAAGCTCTTAATTTCAACTTTGAATTTGAGTTTTTTTTTGCTTTCAACTTTAAGTTTAAAGCAACTTCTACACTTGAAAAAAATCAGGTCAAACACATATGAGGAAGAAAAAAAAATGGCATCACGCATGTTTGATATTAGGGAGCTTCTAAGGTGAAGTTGCCTTTATGACTTCTTTGGTGAAGTCTGCTTATGTGGCCCAATAGAATTAAAATATTTTCTTGTCCCCACCAAATCATTATTATATCATTATTATATGATGTGTGTTTTTTATTATGATACATGGTACACCTTCATAGATCAATGGTGTATATTTAAACTTCTTTATTCTAAGATCGAGTTATGTTCTGATACCAGAGTTTTGATCTAAATTCATCAAAAAAATTATAGATAAATCTAGATTCTTTTGTCCAATTTTTCGAGCTGCAAAGACAGCCCTGCTACTGAGCTTTGTAGCTTATGTAATTCCTTTTGTTCTGAGATTTCAAAATCTCTTTTGGGTGGTGTTATTCTAAGGCTTTGGCTTTTAAATAATGCTCTTTCTTCTGTTTCTTCAAACAAATTTTTGTCAACTTCTATTAGAGAACAACTATTCCTTGTTGGATTTCTAAATATATGTGATTCTAATGTTACCAGTGGTGTGAATAATTCATCAATATGAATTGTATCTTTTCCTGTAAATTCTATGCTGTGGTGTGAATTGCTTAGAGCATAATTAATCCTATAGCAGATTGTAAAGGGATGATTACCTTTTTTCATAAGATTTGGGTTTTCCAATTTATAGTGAAAAACTATAGATCTGTCTAGATCTTTATCTTTTAGGGATAACCCCATTTGTAAGTTTATATCAAACTTAATTTTTCTATATTTCAAATTGCATTTTCCTTGTGCAATTATTGATTGTCTTCTATCTATAATCCTAGAATCCTCTAAAATTATTTCTAGGGGTGAGTCAATACCTTTCATGAAAGTACTTTTAATCAAAATCTGAATGGTTGATATGTGAATATAACCAATTTTAGTTCTTTCTTTTTCAGATAGGTTTTCAATTCTTCTTCTAATTTGTGTTCTATCTATAGTAGATACGACTATATTTCCATAAGTAGAGTCAATTGGAATTGCTTCTTCTCCAGTCATTATTCCAAATTTGAAAATATTTTTTCTTGAGAAAAATTCCTTGAATTTATTAAACTTTCGTTTAAAGTTTTCTTTTGCAGTTAAGGATAAATCTGTTTCTTCTATTTTATAATCTAATATGCCATCAGCAAAATAACTGGATTTATTTTCCAAAAGCGAAATTTCAGACATGATAATTTTTTAGAAAAGTCTTGATAGTTTCTTCATGAAGTTTATGTCTTGGTTGTTCAGAACTATCTAACAATAAATATTCAGAAGTAATTGAATATTCGAATTGTTCTAAAAAATCTATACCAAATAAGAATTTATTTGGTTGTTCATCAATTAGTATTTTTAATTGGAACTCTTCCAATTCTCTGAGTTTTAAACGAATAATAGTGCTTTGTGAAATAATTTTTAAAGAACCATCAAATTTTAAAACAGTTCTTGGTTCTGATAATATTTCAAAATTCGCACAAATTTCTTTTGATACATGTGACCATGCAGCTCCGGTATCAATTAAAATTGGTACTATTTTTTCGTTTATCATACCAATAATATGGTATTGAAATGTAACTTTTGAATTTAAAAGGGATATAATCATACCTGATTGAATTCACTGTTTGATGTTAATGAAATCTTCGTCTTAAAGATGTTTGTGTTTTGGGATATAATCTATTGATTATATTGTTGGTATGAGTGGTCCTTCCAGAGTATTACCTCAATGATCTAGCTCCTCCAGAGTATTACCTCAAGAGCTACTTCTTAGAAATGATTCTAAGAACAGAAGAAATAATTCTTCAAAAAAAACTAGATAGTAGTTTCATATATTTTTCAACTGTGTTTACAAATGAGCCGAATGCTCTTATTTATAGTGGAGAAGGGCTCACATATTAGGTAGCACGTCCCTTTCCATGACAGCACACTACAGCACACTAGAGTGACATGCACTTATTAAAGTAACATGCACTAACTAAAGTAATACGCACTAAGGAAAAAACATCAAACAATAATGTACATAATTATTATGAGGCTTACTAAGTGGTCCCCATCTGACTCAGATGTGATAAGGTATCACTATACATTATTGTCTACATTGTGATGTGTAGCTTTGTGCTGTCGGCTTCTTTGTCTTCTTGTGCCGACGATTTTGGTGGACAATTTTTGCACATGTGTCCCTTGTAATACTGTGTAAAAATTCTACAGCATTCATCTTGAATTACTCTAGGTAATTTTTCATAGTCTTCCTAGAGTTGGTCAACTTTTGCTTCAAGATTTTTGACTGCATTGATGTCTTTTTCTTTTGCAGGCTTTCTTGAGTCGCTGTAAACAACCATTGTTGAATCTTCATAAATAATTCTGTAGTTGTTTTGAGAAGATAATCTTGATACTTTCTGATGAAATTTTTTGATTTGTGCAATGTAACTAGCAGGGTGCCATTCACTACTTTCCTTGCTCATTGTTGGGTATTGTTTGTTTGAGATCCCAATTTTAATGAGGTATTGTGGTTTGGTAACTAGTTCCAATGTGTTTTCATCATACCATGGATATGTTGAGTCGATCTGCAAGAATATCTCTTTTCCTTTTGCAAATAGGCTGTTGAATTTCTGTGTTAAATTTTGAAGTTCTTTGGGAAGATATTTAAGTTCTCCAAATGCTTTTCCTGGTTGTTCCTCCAAGTATATGGTGTTGATTAGTCCATTTTGAAAGAATGATAAACAAATTTGATTGTCTATTCCTGGTAGTAAAACTGCTCTAGTACAATTAAACTTGTTGACTGGATAGAAGCATTCAGTGGTGAATATTTCGTTGTAGTGATTTAACCATTTCCATCTGAGACTGAATTCCATGTAGGTTGGATCAGTTATCTGAAAAATTTTCTGATGTTCAAGCTGGCGAATTTTGTCAATTGACAACTTCTTTTTGGATTCCATTGTAGGTGATCTTTGAAGGTTTTTTGCAGTTACAATTTCTCTGTATGATCCATAAAGAGCTATTTCTGCTTCCTCCATAGTCTTGTAACCTTTGTGCCTTATGTTCTTACCAATAACGTGTTGCTTTGCTATTGCCCAACTTCGATAGATACCTTTAAATGGTCCTTCGAAGATGACATATGCTGCACATTTTCCCATCTGCTGATCAATAGGATCTACGAGGACGCTTTCTTGGAAGGTAGGTACACCATTTTTTCTTGCTTCATCTTCTTCCTCAACTTCTTCAGCCCATGATTTTTTGTTATCTGAAGTTGTTCCTGAGGATCCGGATTCCTGTTCTTCATTTGATTTCCATCCACTAGGTGTCACTGCCTCAATGGGAATTTCTGAACTTTCTGGGGCCGTATATTTTACATAATAATCATACTTTCCAGAAGGTTGTCCTAGCAAGTCCCAATTTTCTTCATTTTTGAGAACTTTATCTAAGCTTGTTGTCATGTTTTGCAAGCTTTTGAGTGTTGTAATCATCTCCCCCCTCTCGTCGGAGATCTTTTTCCTTCTAGAATCAATGGCAGCGAGCTGCTCATCCTTCTGTCTTATGTTGTTTTGAAGTAGCTTTATTGCTTGCTCCATTCTCTCGTTAGTGTATCTGCAAAACTGTTTTGTTCAGATTTTATGTATTGAATATATGACTCGAATTGTTGTAACTTCATCTGCCATCTTATTAGTCTGCCTTGTTTATGGTCAGCTTTAATTTTATATTTCCAAAATCCTGTAAGATATTTAGAGTCTGTACGAAGAAGAAACCTTGATGGTAATAAATCAATTTTCCATTTTTCTAATATCTTTACACATGCCAGAGTTTCTAGTTCCTGGATATGGTATCTAGATTCTGTATCTGTAAATGTACCAGAAATATATTTACATAAATGTAATTTTTCAGTATCCTTTATCAGCATTTTAGAAGCACTGTAATCATTGCCTTTTATAGTATCTGTCCCTTCCCTCGAAGTTTCAGATTCTTTTGATTGAAGATCCTTAGATTCTTCAATTTTATATCCCTTCTCATTAAGAGAAAGTTTTGCTTTACCATTAGGTAAGGCTCTCATACAACCTGCCCAGGTTGTTTGTGATGCATCTGTCTCTATAATTAAAAAATCTTCTTTCGTTGGATTGTAAAGTTCAGGCAAAACTTGAATTTTTTCTTTAATTGTTTTAACAACATCAGAATCTGTTTTGGTCCAAGACCATGGAATTTTTTCTGAAATTTTCTTTTGCAAATGTTTTCTTTCTTTTGCCAAGTCTTTGAAAAATCCTTCATTAGCAATATAATTTAAACATCCAAGAAATCTTTGGATTTGCTTTCTATCAGAAAGCTCATTTGGAAAAGCTTGTATTTTTTCTTGGGTATGAGGTGCTAAACTCAGTTCCCCATTTTCTTTTAGGATCAAACCAAGGTATTCTATTCTTTTTGTAAAAGTTTTGATTTCTTTTTTGAAACCACAATACCTTTTTCTTTAATTCTTAAAAGAACAGTTTCTATATCTTGAAGATGTTGTTCCTTACTTCCTTTTGTGAAAATAAGTATATCATCTATATATGCCAAACACATATGATTCAAACCTTCAAGAGATTTATCCATAAATCTTTGGTATATTGATGGTGTCTGTTTCAATCCAAAAGGCAAAACATTCCATTCGTAATGTTTTTGAGGTGGACATGAAAAAGCTGTTAATGGTTTTGTTTCTTCGGCTAGTCTTAGTTGATAATACCCAGACTTTGCATCTAAGGAAGAAAACCAATTGCATCCTTTTATTTTTTCTAAAATAAAATCTTTTCTTGGTAATTTATAAGAATCTCCAACTGTTGCTAGGTTGAGTTTCTTATAATTGATCACCATCCTTCTTTTACCTCTTTTTATTTCGTTGTGATTTTCGACATAAAAGGCTGGTGCAGAATGTGGGCTTGATGAGGGTCTAATAAGGTCCTTATCAAGTAGATCTTTACATTCTTGTTGAAATTCTTCCACGTCTCTAATAGAATATGGAATCTTATTTGGAACATTTATCTCGGCATTCGGGTTCTTGAGTTTAATGACTATAAGTTCATGATTAGTGTTTTTAAGGCTGTCTAGAGGGTTATCTGAACAAACTTCATCTAATCTTTCTTCTATATTGATATGGAAGCTTCTTTCTTCCCATATCGTTCTTAACTCTCTAAGGTTTCCCTTAATAAGATTTAAGATCTCATTTCTAGTAACTATTTTGGTGGTTACCATTTTGTTATTCTTAGGATTTCCCAAGTCCTTCCATTGAAGTGATATAGTATCCTTTCTTTGAGTAAAAGGTTCATATAACTTTAAAAAGTTATTTCCTATAATTAGGTCTAATCCTGAATCATGGAGGTATATTGTTGGGATAAAAAACTTATACCCTTCAATTTCTATAGATACATCTCTAAGGTTAAATCATATCTGATGTTTTGATTTATCTGCAACTATTATTTCTTTTGGTTTGGTTAATCTTTCCCAATTTCTAGAGATAGATTTTTTCCCGAAACAAAGAGTTGCACCTGTATCTATATAGGCTAAAAGATTTCCATTTTTTAGTATTATTTTAATAAATGTAGCACTTGGGTTTCCTCTACCAAGTATCTTCTTCGACATCTGAATCTGTATCTGTGCAGTATTCATAAATTTCTTCATCAGATTCTATGTCTGATTCTATAGGTTCATATCATATTGCATATATTGCATGTAAGACATTTTTCTTAGGATTCTTCTTCTTAGGACACTCATTTGCATAGTGACCTTCTTCATGACATAGCCAACATGTACATGATTTTTTACCCTGTGGGCATGTTTTCTTCTTAGGGTAAGGTTGTTTTTTCCTAAAGAATTTTTTGTCTCCTTTTCTGAATTTTCTAAAAGGGACCTTCTTGAATTTCTTTTTTTATAAGGTTTTTGTGTCCTTACCTTTCTAGGTTTCTTCCTAGAGTTACAACCATAGTTTCCTATTTGTCTTGTAGTTTGCTACAACAAAGGGATACTTGAGCTTCTCTTTTGGCTATCTTCTGACTACACATTTCTTGAAGCCAAATTTTTAAGGAAGTTATTCTTCCTCCTAAAGTATCATCTACCTTTCCTTCTGCTAACGCTGAGGTAAAAAAGCCTTAACTTGAGCCGATACTTTTTCTGGTAACTTGTCATAAAATAGTTCTAACAAGTTCCTAGAGATTCTAGTACTATTATCTATATTATAGTAATAATCCTGAAATTCACAAATGAAATTATCTACATAGCACATATTGTAGATTTTTAGGTTGGTGATTTTCCAAAGGTTTTGGTCAGAAAATGCTATTTTTGATTGAATGGAATTTTTCCAACCTTTGAATTCTTTTATTAGTAAACCATAGACCCAATCTACTACTAAGGTTCCTGTTAGAGGTAATTCTCCCAAAACTTCTGATGGTAGAGTAGAAATGTATTTGTAAGCATTTCCTCTAGTTTTATATTGAAGATAGTTGAAAACTTCAACTGCTCCTAAATGTTTAAGATCCTCGTTTAACTGGATTAACACACTATTTGTATTATACCAATCCCTAAGATCTTTTGCTGCATCAACACTGCAGTCTATATCTAAAATTCATTGTCCTTGGAATGGATTTTGTGAAGGTACATAATAATGAGGTACTTTCTGGAATTTTTGTTTGGTGAATTCTCTTTCAAAATCTGCAGGTCTTTTAGTTCCTGAAGTTTCTTCTTGTTCTTCTATTTTTACATAATGAGGATTTTCAATCTCATTTTCGTTAGCCTCTTCTTCTGAGCTAAAGTCATAAATAATCTGATTATTATCCTCTGATTTGTCATCATAAGTTTCCTGACTTTTACCACTAATATCTAGAGAGACCATTAGTCTTTCTAAATTTTCTAATTGCCTATTAAGGGCTTCTTCTGTATCATCCATATCTAAAAGTAATTAGACGGTGGTTTGATTCTTAATTGTGTGGACTCAGAAGTTTCTTCGAGTTTAGAAATCTTTTCTTGAGGTTGGTTTTGTGGTATGTTTTGTGGTATTTCTATTTGTTTTCCCTTATCTTCTCCCTTCTTAAGAAATTGAGATAACTCATTCAGAGTTAAATATTCTTCTTTATTTTCTAAGAGTTTTGAAAGAACCTCTAATTTAATGTAGATATTTTCTATATTTCTTTTTTGTTCTTCTTGAAATTCATCCATTCTTTGGTGAAAATTTTGATAGCAACAATTTTTTATTATATAAGTTAACATACATGCTATATTGTTGAGTTGCGGATTTGTTGTATGAAAAATGTGAGGATATCTATGCAATTCATCTTTTTCATAACAGGTAAAGTTTTCTTCATGAAAGTTCCAAGTTTCATGAGGTTTATACTTACTTTCTTCAAATTGTAAGTTTTCTAAATATAATGTTTGTTTTTCTAAGTTATCTAAAACTTTTTGTAGAACACTTGTTATACTCTCTTCAGTCATCTTGCCATAGACTTTAGTTTTTTCTGAAGGTATTCAGTTAATTCTTTATATCCTTTGGATAAAAAATCATCTCAAGTATTTCTAAACCAATATTCTAGATGTTTGAACCATTTAATCTGAGCCTTATAACGTCCAAGATTATTTAAATTTGGTCTAAGGATAATTACTGAATATAGTATTTTTCCAGCTGGACTTCTTAGGAATTTCTTCCCGTGTCGTTCTACTTCCATGGATTTAGCTACCAAATCTCCTAGGATTTAGCTACCAAATCTATAGTATTGGTCTTCATAATTTCCAGCCATTAGATCTAAAGTTGACATATAGAAATTTTTGTGCAATAGATGCACTAGATTGATGACTTCATCGGTGAAGTTAAAACTATGACTTCACCTTAGAATTTGCCTTGATATTATTACGTTGGTTCAGAGTAATTTTAATTAAGTGATCATGATCACCATAGCAACAGAATTAACACCATGAATTACTCCACTCGTAGTCTGAAAAGTCCTTCAGAGATGATTTGCATGCTTTTAAAAATTCTGATGCAGATCTTCAAGTACAAATTTTTCAGATTATGCAAATCCAAACAAAATTTGTACTTTTTGTGGTTGAGTCAGATGCAATATGGAAAGTCACTACTATGAAATGATCTGTTATTTTTTATTCACAGATAACAACTTTTCAGTTAATAAGCCTACATATCAAAGGAGTTTTGTAGGCCTGTGTATAAATGGCCCTACTTATCAAAGGATCGTTGAAGAGAATTACTTTTGCCGCCGTATGGGTTACTCGCGCGCCCTACGAAATGACCAAAATACCCTTCCGTGACTTGAAGTTACGGATTTAGGAAAAATGAGAAATTTTGAAAAATATCGTCCGTGACTTAAGTAGCGGACGTTATAAAAATAAAATCCGGTAGGGTGTTTTAAGGGGTGTCCGTGACTTAAGTCACGGACGGGGGTATTTTTATAATTTCGTAAGACGCGCCCCAAAAATGATAGGGCGGCAAAAGTAATTCTCTTGTTGAAAACCATATAATGGCCCTATTGTCACAATGAATTTGCTCATTTCTTGTGTTTTTTTTACTCGGTATCTGGCCAAAGATCGACTAATTCGAGGGACACTAATCCCACCATCCACTAGCAAAGATCCATTTAAAGCCAGAGCATCGTTAAATGTTGACCGACTCAACACATAAAGTGACACTAAGAGAATTCAAACCAAAAACCTTGAGAAAATTTGCTCATTTCGTATATCACAACCAATCCTAATTTCCATGATAGACGAAAACACATTGATATTGGTTGACATTTAGTTTATGGAAAGCTTCAAACACATTGATTTATCTCTTGCTTATTTTTTTTCCACTAATTAGCTTCTGCATATTTTTATTAAATCCCTTGACCCTCAATAATTCACTTAATTCCTATGAGTTGAAGCGTGGTGGAGCCATAATCCACCAGTCACTAGATTGAAACCAAGACTCCAAGAGAAAAAGAAAAAGAAAAAAAAGCAAGTTGGTAGATTGACACCGGACTTTGAGAGAAAAGTATAGAAGTGTATCGTATTGATGATAAACTAACTTGTATCTCTAATAAAATGCAAACTCTCCATTGAAAAACAAACTTCATATCTTGGTTAGTTAAGCATTTATAAAGATTATAAAGTTAATCAGAATCAGTTAGATTGGTGTATATATTTTTTAAGGAAAGGTGGATAGTTTATTAGTGTTTATTGGAGCATTGAAATTTGAATCTCATTCTAAACAAGTTCTTTCATGATGCATCTCTTTCCTACCACACAATTTACACACCAGAGATTTCGCTTCTGTCGTATAAACAAAAAGCAAAACTAAAAGAAAACTTCTTTGATTCTGAACATTTTCTCGGGTCGCCGTTATTATTGCTGTTCATATATATATATATATATATATATATATCCTTTCTCATGACCCAACAAGTCCATCCACTATAAGTTCTCAAGATGCTAAGCATCTTCGCCGTCACTCATGCTGGCATGACTATCAATATAGAATTCAGTCGAGAAATCAACATCATCAACAATCCTTCCTCTGTTGTATTAACATGTGCAGAATATGCACAATAAGTATATAAACATTATAAAAGTAAGAAATGCAACTAATTTGTCTTAACCAACTGCATAAAATGAAAATAAAATACCTTTCAAGAACAAACTTCCCTTCCTTATACTTTTGACTCTTCTCGTGTGCAGATTCCTAGAAGGAAGAGTAAATTGTAGAAGGATCAAAACTTGTGAATTAAAGGATGAGAGTTGGTGCAGAATAAGCAAACAAAAATACTACTTCTGGTCAAAAATTTGGTCCTATAGAAATATTTATTTATTTTCGTATGAGTGAAGTCTCATTTTGGTCCATAACAATTTTCTGACGGTCCAATTTTGTCCCTGACAAAAATTCAAAATTAGTCCTTGACATTTTGATACTGAGGAGTGAGGACAAATTAATCCTTGATTTGTTATACAATAAAGAGACTAATTTGTCCCCAGTATGAAAATATCAGGGACTAATTTGGATTTTATTTTGTCAATTGGGCCGTCGGAAAATTGTGAAGGACTAAAATGAGTATTCACTCTTTTCATATATATCCTTAATCAATATTGCTAAATGTACAAGTCAGAGTTGAACACATTCATACACCGAGGATATTTTAGGAATATCTATATACAAAACGGAATGGAAACAGTAATTAAGTAATTTTGAACTATTCCTCTAACATAGACATTTTAAGAGATTTCATCTGCACGACGGTTACATGAAATATAGTCGGAGGGGAAAGAGGATTACATATTTCCAGCCAACTATTTGACCACAGCAACAGCAAAAGATATCTGCCACAGTATGCAATCCTGAAAGCATCATCCTTTCTTCTGGTGTTCCAATTATCGTGTTCACACTGGATCACCAGCATCAAAACATAAGCACACCATCAAGTATCAACTAATGATGACAACAATAAATTGTCATGTTACCCAACTTTATGTGCGATCAAGATATGTTACATAGATATTAGCACATAGATATCATGTCACAAGTTCTAATACAAAAAATGTAGTCATTTTCAAACCAGCTAATAGCATCTAATTAACAAGATAAGCAAGAAGAGGTTAACGATTTTAAAACATAGGAATGTACATGTCAGGTGTCACAATGTAAAAGCATACCTGTTTTGAATAGCGAGCATATAAATTTATTGGCATAAACCTAAGAGTTAAACCAATTTGTAACAAAATTTACATAGATGCAACATTTGAGGCCATGACTAGATGTAGCACAGCCACAATGTAACAGTGCACCTGCTATTATTCTTTTCAACAGCTGCAAGTCAAACCAGCTCATATTTTATTCAGGTGATTTCAAAGCATACGTCAAACTTGTGCCAATAACATAGAAAGATTAGGCTAGTTCACAATGTGGTATTTTTATTGTGCTTAATGAATTGTATCTGAATTCAGACATGAATGAAGTAGCAACAACTACTAAAGCAGGAAAAGGTCAAACTTTATTAGACTAATTTGGTGAAACAATGTCACCAACAATGTGAACATGACTATTGCATAATATAACTACCATATTTTCGGGAAATCTGGCCAAATTCAATTATTAACTAACAATATATTAGTTCATAACATAACTATCTTGAATTTTAAATTTTAGTGACTAGTGGATTATCAAGCAAAAACTGAAAGTACTCACGCATTAGTGAATAGGTAAGCTTTTCCCCTCCGGCAATGAAACGACTGAAAGAAGGATAATAGAAAAATATTAGGATAACACAATAATCTAGAAGAGTATATGGAAACTTAGAGCATTCTTTTACTGGCAAAAAACTAAGCAAAATCAACAGAAGATAGATTATGCATGCCATTGGAAGAGGTAATAAATTCATTTATCAGAGATGACAATAGAAGTTTAACATTCTTTATCATTCTTATGTGGAGATAGAGTATGTAAAGGTAACTAAGAACCAACAATATGCCAACTGCGACCGACACAAATGGTTGGACCTTCTGCTCACACCTGCAAGTCAACTTGCGTTCAAGTTCGGAATTCAGTATTTGGTAGGTTATCCATAAACGGTATTTGTAAATCCACAACGAGGTTGATGGTCCGCGCTTGGACCTTGCACAAGGTGCGCCTCCCCTAATCTATAGTATTTTGTGTCAAAAACAAAACAAAAATATGGTAGAGTGTCCTCCCAGTGTCACTTCCTGTGTTGGGTCGGTTCATACAGAGCGAAGCTCTGACTTTAAATGCCCCCAAACCCCCGGTGGACATTGAGATTGGTGTCTCTCAGACTAGGATAGTGAGTCTTCAAAAAATGGTAGACCTACTAGAAGGCCCGAGTTCTAAAAAGCGTGCATAACTTACAAGCAAGATAGAGTAAGGCCCCGTTTGAATTAGCTTATGTTTGAGCTTATGCAAACAGCTTATGCAATATAAATTAGGTTTTATGCTATTTTATAAGCTCAAACTAGTGAAAATTGTATTTTTATAAGCTATTTTATCATAAATTACCTTGACAAACTTATAATAATACATAAGAATTGCATACGTTGTTTGCATAAGCTCAAAAATAAGTTAATCCAAACGGGGCCTAAGATAGCTAACAAGGCATGAATAATGCTTCTAGTGGCAATTATATTAAGGACAGAAAAAAGCCTAAGAAATCCCAATTATTAACTCAAGAAACAGTTGCATCAAATTGAGTTCTAAATTGCATCAGATATTTAATTTAACTAGCATTTGAAAATCTTTGCTACAGCTCACATAGGATTGTCAGATTAACAAAATATAATTTGGTACAATATTTCATGTTCATATTCAAATATATGAAAATGTATATACAAGAATAAGAATTTACAATTCTCTCAAAATAGATAACTACTATTTTATTTTTATTTTTGCAATAACACTATTGTCATAATAATATATTGACCATGTTCTTCTGCTTCATTCAAGAATGTTTCACCAACATTTGCTCTAGCAACAGTTTAAAAAAAAAAAAAAAAAAGTATTAACTTGATAGTTTTAAAATAAATAAAAAAAAAGTAAAGGGTACCTACCCTAGAGATGAGATCATCTGCAAGGGCCAAGTGAGTTTTGCAGAATTTGCATCTATAAGACCTGCCCTCCAGCTCCACCACAAAGATTCTTCCCATTTTGTTAATTGAAGATTTAGAATTCAGATATTGATGGAATGAAGAAAATGGATAGATAACAGTAAATCTAATGGCAAAAAGTAGAGACCAGCAGGTGAAATGAGACATACACGTGTTAGTGTTCCTGGTCGGTTAAGTACTGTACTTTTTTTACACATGTAATAATAATAAATAAAATAGTGCCCATTACTAGAGAAGAATTGAAGGCAGCCTTGTTTGAAATGCATCCGGATAAAGCTCCGGGTCCGGATGGTTTTAATCCCGCTTTCTACCAACACTTTTGGGACCGTTGTGGTGATGATATTTTTGTTGCTGTTAAGGATTGGTTAGACAGGGGATTCTTTCCATCATCTTTGAATGAAACAAATATTTGTTTGATACCAAAGTGTGACAATCCTTCTTCTATGAAAGATTTGAGGCCAATTTCGCTTTGTAATGTGCTCTATAAAATGGTATCGAAGTTGTTGGCTAATAGGATGAAACGGTTTCTCGACAAGTGTGTCTCGGAAGAACAATCGGCCTTTATTGAAGGAAGATCGATTTTTGATAATGCTCTTATTGCCATTGAAGTCATTCATGCGTTGAAAAGAAAGACCAGGGGCATGAGAGGGGCGTTGGCTCTCAAAATAGACATTAGTAAGGCGTATGACAAAGTGGATTGGGGCTTTATGCGTGGTATGCTTGAAAGATTGGGTTTTTCTGATAAGTGGATTCACTGGATGATGCTATGCGTTAGTTCCGTTAATTACTCTGTTTTGGTGAACTATGAAAAAATTGGTCCTATTTGTCCTGGTAGAGGGCTAAGGCAGGGAGACCCGCTCTCACCTTATCTCTTTATCCTTGTCACCGAAGGATTGACGGCGCTTATTAATAAGTCAATTGCCAGTGGAGATTTACACGGAGTACAAATATGCAGAGGGGCACCGGTGGTGTCCCACTTACTTTTTGCTGACGATTGCTTCTTATTTTGCAGGTCTTCAGTAGCTGAAACCAATCATTTGATGCAAATTCTTAACATCTATGAAGCAGCCTCCGGACAGGAAATTAATTTGACAAAATCAGAGGTTTTTTTCAGCAGAAACTTGAGCATAGCAGCCCAGGAAGATCTTGCTAACATAATGGGGGTCCGACACGCCCTTGGTACCGGTACTTATCTTGGCCTTCCATCTATGATAGGCAAGAAAAAAAAAGAATGTTTTTGCGTATATAAAAGATAGAGTTTGGAAAAGAATTAATTCATGGCGAGGTCGGTCGTTGTCTCGAGCTGGTAAAGAGGTGATGATCAAGTCCGTTTTACAAGCTATTCCCTCTTATGTTATGAGTGTTTATCTTTTGCCGGATTCTACTATTAAAGACATTGAGAGAATGATGAATTCGTTTTGGTGGGGAGGCGGAGCTAATAATAAAGGGATACGGTGGTTGGCTTGGGACCGTATGACTCATCCAAAAGCGCAAGGAGGTATGGGATTCCGTGATTTACATGCTTTTAATTTGGCGATGATAGCTAAGCAAGGTTGGAATATTTTGACTAAACCTCACACGTTAGTGGCTAGATTGTATAAAGCAAGGTATTTTCCGAATTCCTCCTTTTTTGAGTCTAAAATTGGTAATAATCCAAGTTATGCTTGGAGAGGTATTTGGAAAGCTAGGGATATCCTTTTGAATGGTTGTAGGTGGCGGATTGGAAATGGAGCAAATGTTAAAGTCATGCATGACCCTTGGTTGAGAGATTTAGAAGGTTCTTGGATGCCGTCTCCGCAAGAACAAGGTGTGCATAATTTATTTGTCAATGAGCTTATGTTGCCTAATGTGAAAATATGGGATAAGGATAAGATAGAATCTCTATTCCCCTTGCATGTTGCTAACCGTATTCTTGATATTCCATTACTTGATAATATGGATGATGACAAACTTGTGTGGGTGGAAAATGTTTATGGTGATTATACTGTTAGAAGTGGATACAAGTTATGGTTAAATGTAACAGGAAAAGGAGTACTTGCAGCTCACCAAGAAGATTGGTCTAGCCTTTGGGATATTCTTGCGCCTCCAAAAACAAAGCACCTATTATGGAGAGTTAGTAAGGGCTGTTTTCCGACTCGAGTTCGTTTACAGGAAAAGCATGTTTCGTGCCCTGTAACATGCCCGCTCTGTAGCGCTGACGATGAAAGCGATTGGCATGTATTGTTTTCCTGCACGGCTAGTTTCCAAGCGTGGCATACAGCAGGTCTGGGTGATCTTTTAGCGCGACATTTGCATCAAAATTTGGATGCCCGAACTGTTATACATAATATTTGCGCTAATGAGGATAAGAAGAGTGCAGGTCTGTTTGCAATGGTTGCTTGGGTGTTGTGGAACAATAGAAATAACAAAGTTTGGAATGATATAGCGGAACCGGGACGAAACTTGGGATTCAAAGCGAAGCAACTTTGGGAGGAATGGTTCGCTGTGTACAACCAGCAGCCCCGTGGTAGCATTAGAGAGCAGCAGCAGCACATTGTTTCTTGGCAAAAACCTCCTCAAGGTTGGTATAAGTGTAATGTCGACGCGGGTTTCCATAATGAGTTACGAAAAACAAGCTCGGGTTGGTGTTTAAGGGACTATAGGGGACGATTCATAAGAGCTGCAACTTCATGGAGGGAGGGGACATGTTCTATAGTTGAGGGGGAGGCATTAGCTTTGATTGAGGCTTTGCATACATTGGAACAACACGGCATCACTCATGTTATTGTCGAATCCGATTCAAAAAGCGTTGTAGATGCAATCAAACATGTTCGTGGTGGTAGTTCCGAGTTTAGTTTTCTTATTTCGCAAATTAATAATATTTTGTCATGTAATCCAAACTTTGTTGTAAAGTTTATTAAGCGGCAAGCGAATATGGTAGCTCACAACCTTGCTAGGGCGGCCATTTCACAGCCTCGCCGCTGTACCTTTGACATGTTACCTCATTGTATTTCGACTTTGCTATTTAATGAAATGATATAAGCCTTTGTTTGTCAAAAAAAAAAAAAAAAATAGTGATCATGATGATTAAGTGTGCTAAATTAAATAATGGTACAATTAATGCTAGTGATTATAGAAGTAATCACTGATAATTAATTAAGATGATTATTTAACCAAGTCATTGAATTTAAGTTGTTATAAGTTTCACTAAAATATGGATCGTTCTGGAAAATTCGAGTTTGATTTTTATGTGAAACAATTTTTCGGCCAATCTCTACTTATTTCACAGTTAACCTCTGAATTGTTAAGATTTCTTCTTATAAAAACCCGAAGAGTTAACACTCAGAAAATTAAATGATCATTTGACTTATTATACTCCACCTTAATTTTAAAATATTGGAAAATAATATATTGACAATTTGATACAAAACATAAAAATGAAAATGCTTAACTACAATTTTTATATTATATATTTTCATTCATTTACAAAATTGATCCTCAATTTTAAAATTATCGAGTGTTACACTTTTGGATTAATTTATTTAAGGGTTAATAGGCTTTTACCCCTTTGTAAAATAGACGAGTTTTGCGTTACCCCCCTGTAATTTTTTTCTTTGAGATTACCCCCTGCAAAATTTATATTTTTGATTTACGCCCCTTTTGCTGACGTGGCAGGCAAAAAAATAGAATAACCGATTTAAAAAACAATATTTTTTAAATCGGTTGAACAAAATAACCGATTTAAAAAGTACATCCAAGGGGGCAAATCAAAAATATAAATTTTGCTGGGGGGTAATCTCAAAAAAAATAATTACAGGGGGGTAAAGCAAAACTCGCCTACTTTGCAGGGGGTAAAGACCTATTAACCCTTTATTTAACTACATGGAAATTATTAATCCACACGTCAAGTGTTAGATACCAACATGAGAGGAAAAATTGGAGAGGATCCAAATTCTTAGATCAAGTGTTTTTTTTTTTTAATTCCTTAACTAGTGCTCCGGGAGCATTAATTAGCAATATCCTAATATATATACTTTCATTTTGGTTTATAAAAAAGTAGAAAGAAGAGGTATATTACTACTCTTAGGTCAATGTTTAAGCATCGAGACTTTTCTACTTCTGAGGTGTGCTCAATGTGTAATGTTGCCGCCGAAGATTGGATGTATGCTCTTTTTTATTGCCCGCATGATGTTCAGGTGTGGTGTAAGTGTTTGCATATGATTGTTTTCCTCCACCCGTCTACTTGCTTTTTTTCTTCACGTGATTTATTTGTGTTTAAGGGCACATTACAGTCCGTAAACGCAACTTGTGTTCATGTCCTTTCTCTCCCGGTGCATCTCTCTTGCTTTTGGTTAAGATAGTGTAACACACAAACCCGAAATAGGAATATTTTTCAAATACGCAACGGAAATTAAAAATTGATTTATACATAATAAAAAATATGGTTCGAGTATTACATAATTCATCAAAATACAATTAATAACTTAGTTAATAAAACATCACTTGTACAAAATGCTTTTCAAAATGATACAACTTTAAATAAATTAGGATAATGAAAATGAAAGACTCTATGTACATATATACATTATATCAACCCTTTCCTCGTGTCATGATCAGAGCGGATCTTTACCGAACACGCAACCTGAGAAATCTGAACCCCCAACGGTTCAACAAGTACACAAAACAGAGAATTAGATTACATAATCCGAAAGAAATGTAAGAATAAAGTAAACTTACATTTATTAACATAATATAACTAGACAAATATCATATCTAGTTTCATACATTCATTATACATAATAAATATGTAAACTAACTAATAGCCACATATAGACTCATTGATCAAATAACCATATTATCAAAGACAATTAGTTGCAATTCACCAATAATGCCAATTACCACTTATAAAATAATAGTGCACAATTTCCTAATGCAACTAATGTCAAACATCAATGCTATGTCACCCTAGACACAATTAAATACATGTGGTACCCTCATCAAATTAGGATAAACTTATATCCTACTTCTCATCAAGAACAGTTTATAGTCATGCAAGGACTCTACATCACGAGTGCTATGTATATATGAATGTACATTTACCAACCATATGATGATCTCATCAAAAACAATTTTTAGTCATGCAAGGACTCTACATCAATAAATCTTTCTCATGAATAATATGATAGTTTAATCCATATTCCTCCTCATCATCTACATCACAACTCATCATTATATCTCATTATGGTCATGCATTCAATTCGATACATATATCAACATTCAATTCATTAATCTTACTTCAATTAAGTATACAAGTTATCATTATCAATCGCTAAATAATAACCTTCGTCATATTCAATCATCATTTACCAAGTCATATATGTACATATACTCTTCATTCAAACATATACATTTCATATTATCATCATCACTAATTATCAACAGTTATCTATCATCATCATAAACATAGTCTTATTTAATTTAGACATGTCAATTTTACTTAATACATTAAGTAACATCAAAATTGGGTAAACATCACTAACTAAGCACAATCTCAGAAAACGAACTCCGGAATTGAAATCTACACGAAAAATTATTAAAAATGGGTTCCGGGTGCATATGTCGTTGAAAAGTCAAAAGTCAACGAAAAGTCAACAGTCAACGCTGTTGACCAGTCCTGCACCAGGCGCGGGACTCTCTGCGCCAGGCGCAAGTCGCTGATGCAAAAAATCATTTTTTTCACTCAAAATCACTTATTTAGACTCAAAACAACTATACTACAGTCTCCAAGCATATATATGGCTTAAAACACTTATTCTAACTCATAAACAACTTAAAACAACTTAATGTAAAGATTATACCAATTTTATCATCAAAAAACCATTTTTTACAACAACCACACACTCAACTCATAAAGTTATAATTTTTCTCATGTCAATCTATTTAATAATCATGAATAGACACATAGAAACATTCAATCAACAACAATTTCATATAGATAAACACATTCCCAAATTAAATCCCCAAGAACCCTAAAACCAAAAGGGTGTAGAGAGTTTGGGAATGGGGATTTAGGAATCCCCCCGCTCTAAGCTCACCCTAGATTAATGCAACTACTCTCATACCTTAGGATTGATGATTTCTCTAGTCCTTCTTCTTCCTCTAGGTTCTCTTCTCCTTTCTCTACTCTTCATCTTATATTTTCTACTCTTTCTCTTTCTACCTCCACCAATTTTTGTTACAAATGATTTTCTCTCTCTATTCAACCTTATATACCTAGGTTAACCTAACCCGAGCCCAATAATCAAGCCCAATATAAACTCTAACATATTCTCTACTCATTTAACTCTATTAACCACAAATGTTACTCTTTACCTCACATTCACTACTCTTTCTATTTTTAGACAACAACTACATATTAATTATTATCTAAATCACAAATAAACCATAAAAAGCTAATATATTCTATTTAACTAAAATTGGGTCGTTACAACTCTCCCTCACTTAAAAGAATTTCCGCCCTCGAAAATTGTCCGACTAAACAACACGAATAAGACCACTTTATTCATTCTCCAACAAAACATCCAAAACTCTAGACACTACCAAAGTCTGACAAAATTAGTCTCATCCAATCAACACAATCTTGTCTATCCATTAACAAGAGATCAAGGACGGTCAGTTCCTTAATTTGTTAATAAACAGACAACAATCATGATGGTGGCATCAACCATCTTTATCGGACTACGATAATGCTTTCTTAAGCACGAAACCTCCATTGAGTATCATTCCATAGTTTCCACAATACTACCACAACAAGAATTAAACTAACAATTTCCATTCCGAAAGATACCTCATTTTCAAAACTTCATAACTTCTCGGTTTTCACAAGTCCTTAATCTTCTCTTTAATCTCTTAGCTTCGTCGAATCGCATATTCATATATGAATCGCATTACAACTCCTCACTTGATGACACAATCTCAACATTCGATCGATGACCAAAATTCCTAAGTTTTCCGACATATGACAAAATTTATCATCTCTAATATTTAGATCCCTTTTACACATACTTCTAAATTCTTTGCACCATATTTCCAACATAACTTTGTTATTTCCAAATCATCTCTTAGCTAACCTTTGTGATGTTTAATTTCAAATGTTTACCTCTTTAGACTACTACCGTCGATATATCCATTTTCATCTTCTTGCTAGTCTTTAATTATCCCAACATCACTTCTCCTATTGAGATACTTATATCCAACTATATCTTAAGTCATTCATCAAATCAATATTGTCATCCGTCCGTGAATACTATATTCAAAATCCTTTACTTTCTCGTCAAGCACTACACTCTATTTTCCTTACACTGAGCACCACAAGTTTAATCTCTCTAATCTCCATCATCCTCTCCATACTCAATCCTTTTCTGATAGACAATCACTTAACTCTTTCTCAACACGTTCTTTCAATGGTTAACTTACTTATCCCATATCTTCCATTAATGACACTTTGCACCTAACTTTGTTTTGACTTCCAAATTCTCATGTGAACAATTCCAACATACTTTTCCACTTAACGATCTTATCATTTTGATTTCGACGACAACCTTATCTTAAAATTCTTCTCTCAAACTCAGTAAATCCAATCACACAAATCCTATCTTAAAATCTCAAATCTCGCCCTCATCTATTTGAAGGTTTGCTTCTTTACTTTGACTGATTCGCATCAGTTGGTCCATTAAATCTAATCCACCTTCTGATTTTTCTCAAATTCCTTCGAAAATACGGTTTGCCAAATTTTTTATATTCAACTCCACACTTCTAAGCGTCATCTCCTATATCAATCTCACATTTTCGAACGGTTCACTTAACTCCAACTCTTTCGTCATAAATGCTTACATCTGCAAAAATTCCTTCTATAAGTATCTTCTATTACATTAACTTTATTCGAATGATAACTCAATCCAAAATGTTTATTCTTCGAAATTCTAACGACTTCCTTATGCCACTTACTAATACTCCACACTCTTGTTGTAACACCCCTTTTTCCGATGTTCGAGAAAGAGGTGTCACATTTAAATATACACAAAATGTTACTCGTATTTCTTTTCTTATATATATATATATATATATTATTACGCATACAGACCTCAAATTATCCAATTAAAGGCTTGTTTTAATTTTATAATATGATGGTAAGATTTGTACACACTTATATCTTACCAACAGGATAGATAACTATGGATATGTAAGTTTAAGAGTGCAACCTAAGAGGGTGGTGAATTAGGTTCTATAATTTTTTCGGTTATTTTAGAGATGTTATGGTAATTATTATTTTTCCGAAAAGTTTATGATGAAGGTATGAACAATATAGAGAAGAATAAAAGAGATAAGAGAAAGAAGAAGAAAACACAAGAGATTTTTGTACTGGTTTTCCCTCACAATCCGAGAGTACTCCAGTCCCTTCACACCTTGAAGGATTTTTCACTAAATCAATCAATAAGGATAATCCCCTTATGATCCTTACAAAGTAAAACAAGAGAACAATCCTCTCTTTTTCACTCTCTTGCTTCCAACAATCCTGGACAGCAAGGTATTCACAATAAATGAATTTTATACAAGAGTTTGGATAGAAATTTGAGTACAATAGAATTTTGATATACAAAGTTCTAGACTTTATCTTCTCTTTCAATATAACAATTCAAAAGTATAAGACTCTAAGTGCTCATGAAACTTTAACTTTGATATGAAAAATATGCACCAAAGTTTCAAAGAATTTGTGATAATTTTGGCAATAGAATTGTTATGAAAATTTGTGTGAAAGAGGTAATTTGATCTTAGAAATGTTCTAAATATATATAGAGACTTTTAGAATTGTCCATGAAGCAAAGAAATTCTTTAAGAAAGGAAAACTTTCATGAAACAACATAATGTTTCAAAAAAACGTTACTTCTTTATTTTTTTATTCTGCCCAGACCTTTTAACATCTGTTGCTACGAATAGGCAATGTAAAAAGTTCTGATTTCAAATTTTTCCAAACGTTGCACTGTTTGTAAAATGCCAACAACAACAGACCTTTTACATCTCTGATGTAAAATGTGCTGACAGCTTTTCTTAAAAATCAAGTTTTTATATTTTTGAAAGCTTACTTCATATGGACTTTTATATTTAACTTATAAATTTATTTGTAATTAATTATTAAAATAATTTACGAGTCTTCTAAGTTAAAATACTTTTGAAAGAGTTTTATACATAATTGTTATAATAACTTTAGTAAGGTTTATATGTTCATTTTTTAGTACCTAAAGCTTATAATAATAAATTGAATATTGTACCTATGATAAAAATATATCTTGAGCAATCTCTTCATGTGATAATTTAGATTTCTTCAACCTTGAGCACTTGACCATGATCAATCTTTTTCTCCTTTTCACATATTTGTCTTCATCAAAATAACTTCAATTTAGAAGCTTGTCTTCACAGGATAATCACATAGTATCACTAGTAATAAACCTGCCATATTTACTTACTGATTAGAGATGATCAATTCCTTTCCATAATATAAACAACTAATATATTTCATAGTTACTCTATACTGCATCAGTGGAGTATTAATGCTTACACATAATTAAGCGCGAAGTTCATAGTCCTAACAAATATTTTACAAGATTTCATAAACTTTGCTGAACTTATTTAAAACATGCTAGTTACGATCTAAGTTAACTATACTAGATCACTTCGGTTAGATTATCACAAAATAGTTTTTAAGAATACTATAAAACAAAACAACTAGTTTGCATTCTTTAAACTCTAATCCACATTGGAATGGTCGCGCCAATTAGTGGCCGTTTGGACGGAATTCTCCTTCTTCCCATAAGCTATTCGGGTCTTCTTCCGGATCTTCTTCCGGGTCTTCCTCTTCCTCAAATGAGAAGTTCAGTTCCACTTCGTTATCAGCCACCATTTCAGCTACCATTTCAGCTTGATTGATTTGCACCTCATTTTGTGGAATCAAGAGCTCCCGATGAGGTACATTAACATTCAAGATAGGATTTGCTCCCACTTGTCCCGGTGGAGCATTATTAACATCTTCTAGAAGTGATAGACGTAGCCTATTCATTGGTAAAATCTGCTCTAGCTTCTCGCGGATAATCACCACACCATACTCGGTCGTAAAACTAGTAAGTACAGAAAAAACCAACCGATTATTATCACGATCAATTTCCCATCCGTCGTGGTTCGGATCTTCCAAGAACTCAATTCTGCGGACTCCGGAATGAACCAAGTGACCTCTGGGCATCATCTGTACCATACTCAAAATACATACAAGAAACACAAATACCAAGAACAAACAAAAATAGGGTGAATTACTAGTACAAGTTTAATACCAATTTTAGCATGAGAAAAGACATATTAAAATTACATATGTTCAACAAAAAAAATTAAGTACAATTAAAATCATCTTTCACTTACCAATTTATTGATAATCAAAGCAATTAGAGGTTCACAGGTTGTAGCCAAGAAAATAACAGATTCTCATCTTTCTTTCATAGATCATCTTATGAAAATTATTGGACTTTCTTAGACACATGCATAGACTTACTTATACATTTACATATATATACTTTTCCCTCTTTTTCTTTTCTCTCCTCAAACACAACCACTACTCCATGGAGATTTATTTCCTAATGAGCATAACGCCGTTTCGGCGACTATAACATGATTGTTTGTACTTAGATAGTTTAAACTTTAACCCTAATCATTCTAGTCTGATCGCACTACCTCATTTATAGATAGTCTAGTTTTGTCAGGCTCACTGTGTCGGGTTTTACGAGTACCTTCAGTCCGGAAGCAATCCCCGACTATTGATAGGTGTTCGAAACACAAGTGCCCTCGATAGGTCCTCGAAGTAACCAAACCATAACTATCCTCATTCCCATCTACACCTAGGTGTATCAGGACCTGTTTAGCTCCTCAATCGTTCTTATAAATTCCTTAAGACTAAAACAACTCTTAAGACACTTAATGACTCCTTATTATAGTTTAGGTTATTTTGATGTTTGTCATGGCAGAACAACTTTCAACCTTTTTTTTTAAAATATAACTTTAGCTAATTTTCATATTAAGTACACAAGTAACAATTTAAAGCAAAGCATGAATACTTCAGTCAAAATCATTAAATGAACACATACATATCAATCAACCATAGCTTAACTACTAATTCAAAAATCTACACTTTAGAATCAAACCAGATTTAAAGGAAAAGTTTTTGGATTGAATTAGTAAATAAATGAGTTTTAAATTTTACAAGTTACACCTACTCATAAGTCCATTTAATTATATGTTGAAGACCTACATATCCTTCCCTATGAATAAGGATTTCATGTCACGTATAAATTAATGCCAGAGAACAACATACAAGTAATTTCTTCGCACTTTTAATTTGTATTTTATTTATAAGATTAGGTAAGTTAGTGTTACACTTAGATACATATACATTGAAAAGTTAGATAAGTAGTAACTATTTGAAAACCTTGTTAGACTACTTGGCGATCACTTAGAGGGGGGTGAATAAGTGACTCTTTCTACACAATGAGTTTTTCAAAATATTTTCGAGTACGCGGAAGCCCACCGGATCGGTAGTCTACTTTGCACCCTTCGATCAAAGGAAAGGTAGTATAAGCCTTGGAGCGTTTAATGATAAATTGAATTAGGTTATGTATTGCAATCAAATTACTAAGATAAACCACACAATTTCCAACAATTCAAGTTATACACAATCACAATTCAAGACAAATTCAATTGAATTTTGATGAACACTTACGATCACAAAATTCAATTGATCAATTAATGATAATTCGAAAAGTAAAGAGTGTAAGGAAAGAAGAACGCAAACAGTTGATTAGGGAGTTCCCGCAGCTTTCGTGTCGTCCTCGCGGTCGGCCGGGTACGTCTCCCCCCAAATCGTCAAACGGACGATTTGAGCGATTTTATTAAAAACGCTTTAGTGCACAATTTACAAAGACTCGAATAACCCTATATTGAATCTAATGCAAATTGAGCGATGCAACCTCAACACCTCGCGAAGCTTCTTCCTCTGATTCCAACGTTCCAATCTTGCGCCGTCTTCGAACCGAAAACCCCCGCAACGAACGTCCAGCTGATTACCTCGCTTCCTCGATGTTGAACCTTCAAGATATTGCACAATCTTGAACCCTTGATGAGAACCCAAACCTCCAACGCAATTCAACCCGATCGCAATTCTGATTCACCGTGAATTGCACCGAACGTTATCCACCAAATCAACTAAGAACCCTTGATTGATCCCATACTCAATCTCAAATTGGAATTGATTTGATAGAAGATGATGAACTTGTGTTGAATAAGTCTTTGATCCAAAATCTCTCTCAAATTTTGATCAAATGTGTTTTTCAGATGGATTCTAATGTTACAACAAAAACTCATATTGCTATTTATAGAGAAAATAGAATTGAGCAAATTTAGGCAAAACAGAACAGACTTGTATCGATACATATGAAGGTTTGTATCGATACAAACCCTTTGACCAGCGTTCAAATGTGAAATTTTGACCTATGTATCGATACAAACACGTGTGTGTATCGATACATACATCAGTTTCTTGAAATCTTGACTGATATGTATCGAAGCATGCAAGCATGATTCGATACATCATGCACTCTCTGGTTTTCTGAGAGATATAGGTGTGTATCGATACATGCAAGCATGATTCGATACACAAGAGACTCTCTGCCCCTTAGACACCAGTTTTTTATCGATACAAACGAAGTATGTATCGATACAAAATGCACAAAATCGGTCTGAAGTAGTTTCATGACATTTGTATCGATACAAGTGATTATGTATCGATACAAAATACCTTAAAATCAATTTTTCAAAGTTTTAAAAAATAGTTTTTCACTGTCAAGTCATTTCTAATGTTGCCAAAATATGTTCCACTCTATTTTCATGTGTTTTGACAATTATTAAAACAAGGGAATGAACTGGTGCACTTACATTCTCCCCCTTTTTGATAATTGTCAAAACTTTGCATAAGCTAAACTAAGCCTATACCTAATATGCAATAAAATAGCAATATGTATACAGACGCAATTACATCAAGGCTAACCATAAGCACGCTCCTCCTGAGTTGATGCCATAATGCGTTTGATATGTTGATAATCAAGAATTCTTTCCTTAGCTTTGTGCAATCCAAATCTCTCCCCCTTTGACAATATCAAAAAGAAGAAGAGAACTCATTAGAAGTATCAAGTCCAAAACGTTTTTATCATGGTCATATCGTGCACTTACATTTGTCGAAATTCACTTTATGATGAATATCCTAATCAATATAAATACGTACAAGATATGCAAGTATAATCCAATGGCGAAAAACCAAATATCATGATAAATATGGAATGTAGAACAACAAACCTAGTCCAAAGCATGAATATTGTAACAACATCGTCATTATAAAGAATTAACATGTCAAAATACGGGACGATATAAACAAAGCAATGCAACCAATGCATAAACATAACCAATAATCCATACAAACAAGATTATCCAAAATATAAAGTCATACAAACCAAAATGTAATGTTGTCCAAAACATGACAACATAAGAAATTATCCGTACAACCAAATCGAAATAAAGAAAGTCATAAGAAATAACTAAAATAAAATTGTTCATGCGAAAAAAAATAAATGCAATAAACACAAAGTCAAATGTTGTCATCATTCATGCCATCCGGGTTTGGGTTGGAATTGAAGTATTGGTCAATGGGAGTTTGTTGCTTGATGCATTCATCCAATTGGTGTTGTAGATGATCAAACCTTGAGATGTTATAAGCATGCATATCATCAAGTCTAATGGTGACCTCATTTTGGAACTTAACTTGTCTGAAGCTCATTTCTTTTAACATTTCCATAATTGCACCATTACTAATTTCTGAGGGATCACTCTCCATGCTTTCACCTCCATTAGTTTCCACCCTTTGTCTTTTACCCCTTTCTTCTTGATTACCTGGAATCGGTTCTTCATCTTCATCTTCCTTGCCACAAAACTCATAATCTTCAATATCATCATTCCACTTATAATCCATCTTTTTCATTTGAGTCATGCTGAAGATTTGATCTCTTTTTGGGTTAATCCAAGATCCCGCTACTTTGTAGGTTATTTTGAAGTGATCTAAAATAGTGGCGATCCAACTTGAATATCCGAAACAATGATCCTTTTTAGAATCTCTCAAGGCAAACAAACGGCTCACGATGTAGTGTGGCCAATCCATTTTCTTTCCTTCCATCATAAGGTACATAAGATCAATGTCCTTCCAATCAAGTCTAGAGTAGGAACCACCTCTAGGCCTTAGAATGTGATTCACAATCCAAAGTAAAACTCTTGGACCTTTCTTGAGTCTACCGGCCTTTCCATTTGGGCTTTTACCATTCCTAGTTAGACTGCTTGCAAATTCAGTCATATTGTACTTAGGACCATCAACATCGGTGAACTTTTGCAAGTTGTTATCAGTTACCAAGCCAAATAGTTTGAACCAAAGATTGTTAGAGAACTTGTAAATCTTCCTTCCTATACATAATTCAAACTCAGCACCATTTTGTTCTTGTAATCCTGAGTAGAAAATCCTAACAAGGTCTTCTATGTAAGGTCTCTTTAAGTTACAAAAGGTAATGAGATTTTCTCTCTTAATGATCTCAGCAACCTCACTCAAATGTAATTCCTCAAGGTTCTCAACATCAACAACATTTTGAGGAATCACCTTCTTTTCCTTACAAGTTCTAACATAGAAGTTTAAGTAATTCTCATGGATGAAATTTTCTTGCCTAAAATTTTCTTCATGATCATTATCCCATATTTTCTTAGTCCTACCACTATTCTTACTTCTATTTCTAGTAGCCATTCTTAAAGAGAGGATTAGAGCAATGTTACCTTTTTGAATGTTTGAAGACTTGAAGAATCCACAAACCCAAAATGAAGAAGCCCTTGTTCTTGAATGTGGAGATTATGAAGCTTGAACCATGAAATTGATGAAGGAATGTGAATGGGTAATGAATTTGAAGTGGTTTAGGGTCAAGTTTTGTGAGTTTTGGTTGAGTTTGAGGGAGATTGAAAATTTGGGAATGAGGGTTTTGAGAGTGTTTCTCGTGTAGAAGAAGAAGGTTTTGGTGTGTGATGAATGAATGAATGAAAATTGATTCATAAAAGGTGTTTTCACGTGTTTGTATCGATACAAACTCGTGTTTGTATCAATACAAGTCAGTTTTTTGCAAGCATGTATCGAAGCATGCGAGCATGTATCGATACATGAGACAGTGTCTGTCCAATTTGAAGAGTTATGTATCGATACAAGCATCATATGTATCGATACATATCGGTTCATTTTGAAAATTTGCAGAATAACTAACATGTATCCATACAAAGTTTATTTGTATCGATGCAAAATGCATTATTTTCAATTTTTCTCAAAAACACATGAACTTATAGGTTTTTTAAAAAAAAAATTATGACTTCTAAATAACATGTATGTATTAAACACATATAATCAACAAGGTACACACTTATGCATGTGATCAAAACACTCTAATCCGCTGGGATTGTATTGACGCCCTGCGGGGTATAGTAGGGATTGAACCTACGACTCTCTGCGGAGAGGTTAAATTCCGGAATTCATGCATGTGGCAGCCAGTGATTGGTGTCACGATCATGTAGAGTCTGCATTGTAGGCTATGTGTGCATTTAAATATATCATGTACGTTGATGTGAAAATATTATATGTTTACTTGTTTTTCCATATTTGGTAAGTGTATTATTTGTGGTACTTGTGGTGACCCTTGCTTTTATTCGCGGGCTCCTCCCACCCTAGACGATGGACCACCTCCTGTTGCCGATGCTCGTGAGGAAGACGGTGACTACCTGGGACTTCGTTGACCGGTTACTACTGACTGCTTGGAGCCTCGACCCAGCTTCAGGCACAGCTTCCTATCATGGGCGTGTTAGGATCATTACTAGTCGTGGCACTTTGCGGATACATGAGTGTATGCTGTGGCAGACTCCACCTTTCCCCGTGCCATTACAGGTGTTGTTAGGGGTATTTAGGACGGCTCCTGTGGGACCCCAGCCTGGGGCGCAGGGTGTGACCGGGGTTGAGGGTTCAGTTTCTGGGGAGGTGTCTTCGGATGGATCGAGTACCCTCACTATACCGGCATCTGCTTTGGAGGATAGTAGTTGTGTATAGATTCCACCACCTTCACCTATCCTTACTACTTCTTCGACCACCCCTACCATGGATCTTATCTTGATCTCGGGTGACTCGGACACGGACTCCGGACCTGAGGAGTACGAGGCTACTTCCCGTGCTCGAGCCCCTTGCTCCTGTTTGGTGTGTGGAGAGCACCCTTGCTGTTGTCCACCTTAGGACATTTGACCGCTGACCGTAGATTAGCACTTTTTGGATAGGCCGCGTTGGTCGGTATCCGGTATCACTGACTAGGAGTAGTTCTAATATTTTGGGATGACTGTACTTATACTCTTACACTCTTGGACCGGCCTCTTTTGTTTATGGCCGTAGTATGCACAGGTTCATGACTGGTTTGTTTATATTGTCATGAACAAGTTGCTATATTTTGGGGATGTAAATATTCAGGACATACTTTGCTTCTTTGAGAAGCACTATGATGCATATAGTACTATTTCTGTTATCTCATGTGATTGTACTGTTGTATGCTTTAGTTCCGTTGTATGTTATAACGTCGGGCTTACCACTCGTTCCACGCGTACTCTGTTTGTGTTTTAAAAAAAAAAAAAAATATACACTCTTTTTAGTCTTTGAAAAATCGGGGTGTAACATGTACAATCTTTCGCACCGGTTATATATATACATACTTTTATTTTGTGGTGACCCTTTCTTTCATTTGCGGGCTCATCCCACCCAGATGATGGGTTAGGTCGTGGTGTCGACGGTGGCTGTTCCAGGCCCCAGTGAGATGTTGGAGCTTTGGCTTAGTTAGACTATGCGCCGGTGTGGGTTGTGCACCGTGCTTTTTGGGTTTAGGCATAGGATTCTAACTTGTTTTGTTGTAAGTATTTGAATACTTAGACTTGGATTGTAATTATTCAGGAATACACTTTGCTTGTCGAAGCACCTTATGGTAATGAGTTCTTTTGTATATTTGAATGCCGGCTCATTTAAAATCTTTTATGCGTAACTCTGATGTGTACAAAAAAAAAATTTAATGCATTTTCTGGCCTTTGAAAAATGGGTTGTTACAATTGGTATCAGAGCACAGCTTTAAATCTTCAAAGGGAAAGTGTATACTTGAGTCGTTAGTCCTGAGTCGGTTAGAACATAACTAGTGTTGAGTTAGTTCTAGTGTTTGTTTGGTGTCGGGTCATGGGTTAGTAATCCGTTGAGTGAGATATTCTGTTAGGATTCAGAAATATTTGGTTAAGGATCTAATCAAGAGAGACGTGGTATGATGGAAATCGGTATTGAGTAAGTATAAGGGATTCGGATGTTGTCAACAAGGATGGTTGGACAATAGTAATGTGAGGAATACCCTAAGAGTTATTTTGAAGGTAGGTACCTCGACGAGAGTGGTGATGTTGAAGCAATTAAGAATGGTCAGAGTGACCAACTCTTTTGAGTAAAAGAGGATTTAATTGCAAGAGGAAAATAACTCAAGAGAGAGTTCAGAATTAGAATGGAAATACGATGTGAAGAGGATGTGCGCCGACGATGGTAGTCGACGAGGATAAGCGTTTTGTTTAAGGCACGCGAGATTTATCTAAGTGTCGTTTGGAAGTAATGTGAACGTATAAGGAACCGATTCTGAGGAATTGGGAATTTGGATAAAGAGAGTCCAAGAGAAGTAGATAGTATAGTTTGGCAAGTGCCAAGACTATGAGGAGTTGTAATCACCAACCGGAGGTCGGGATGGTATCATTTAAGTCGTGTTTGGAAAGAGATTCATATGCGAGCAGACGGTTCGGCGTATTCACTGAGTTGCGGACTTATGGATATTGGTAGGGCGGGAAATTCTTCTATAGAGAAAACAACTTGTTCGGAATGTAATGGTTTTGGTGGTACCTGCCGTGGTGGCATTGTATTACTGTTGAATGATGTTCAACGGATGTTTCATGAGTGGAATCATGAGAGCTTGAGCGACGTGTTTTGAGTGTTGTGTCTTACGAATACAAGGTCGAAAGGGAATGTTAGTCGTTGGAAAGCTATGTTAAGAGTAAGTAAGAGAGAAGCACACGAGCATGTGGCTTATGTCAATTAAGGATTGGCGAAAGGAATTGACTCACACATAATTTGGAAAATTATGATTGTGCGAGAGTAGTAAGGATTCAAAGGCACCACCTAAATGGATGTCATGGCGGTGTGTGTGTGTGTGGAATGTGGATATAAAAAGGGTAAACAATTGGCTAATGGCAAAGTTAAGTGAAAGCATGAGAGTCCAAGTAACGTGTTTTGGGCAAATTGGTCTCATTGACGAGATCGAGATTCGTAAGAGATCGAGGGAAACATTAAGAAAAACCTCGAAAGATTTGTGGAACCCTTGTGACTCGGAGGACATTGAGCATAAGCGGAATGAAGCATCGTTTAAGTTGGGTAAAGATGGTCTAAACCACCATCGTGATTGTCGACTATTTATTGACAAATTGAGGAACTGATCATCCTTAATCTCTTGTTGATAATAGACGGAGTCGTGTTGACAGGAATTGACTAGTTTTGCTAGCTTTGGTGGTGCACAGAGAACTTCAGTGTTTCTTTTTGGAGGGCAGCCACTCACAACTTCGTGTGAAACTAATGGAGTGGGCTATGCCGCGGAGGCGAAAGAGGTGACTTTGGAAATTTTTGTTTGTAGGCACGAGGATCTTTGGGAACTAGAGGTTGTGAACCTCTGTTGTGAGGTTAATTTTTGAGTGGTGAACTCGTTGAGAGTTGCGGTTGGTGCACGGTTGTGCCAGTGTGTTGGTGAGAGTATCTGTGTGATTCAGAATAACGAGATTTGGATTATTCTTGTTTTTGGAAAAACGAGTAGGATTTTACCCGCTGACGAAAAACCTTACTGCGTCTGTTTTAAGTGAGGTTTCGGATGGGAGTTTTATATATCTGCGTGAGTGAGGTTATGTCCTGAGATTAATTTTCTAAGGTATGGAAGAAAATTACAGTCGTGGAAAAAGATTCGACGATAAGTTTTGGAAATGTTTAAAGATAGGCGTTCTTTCCGTAGGTTTTCGGTTTTTGTGTTTTACGTTCGTCGCGATGCGCGAGAGCTGAGCACGTAACTTAGTGTGTAATTTTTGTGTAAGTTTTGTGATTATCCTTAAAGCAAATTGATCCAATGGCTAGGGTTTAAGCTTGGACTTTTGACTTTGATCCAAGGGTGGATAAGTGACCAAGACAATTTAACATGTAAGGAAGTTGATGACAATTTGTCACTTAGAAAATATCACAATTCTCTCTTCTTCTTTCTCTTCTTTCACGTGACTCCATTACTTTCTTTAAACCTTCACTAAAATTTCCATTCTTCACCATTTGAGTCCATATCAAGCTTGGGAGCTTTGTGGAAATGTTGTAGAGAATCAATTGCTTAAGGTAACCATCCTATTTCTCTTCATTTTAGTTGGTTAGAACTCTTAGGGTGTTGAATTTTAGATTATGTTCATGAGATGAAATTGTTAGGAATTGATTCTTGTTTCATGAAAGTTGTTCATGAGAGTTTAGTAAGCATGCTAGGCTTTGTTATTTCAATTTTTCATGAGTTGTTGAGAATCTCATGAGAAAGATAGTTAGGGTTTTGGAAAGAAAATTTATTGATCAAGAACATGAGTTGTGGTTTGGTGATTGTGAAAATGATGTTGTTTTTGAGCTTTTAAGAGAATTGGATATGTGAAAAAATGATTTTGTTTTAAGAGACAAGAAAAATAATAATTTCTATGTCCATGAGGGTTTTGGAAAACTCTTAGGGTTTTTGATTGGTGTTGTGAAAAGGTTTTGATTGTTAAGTTTAATAATTTTGGGAACTTAATGAATTATTCTATGCTTTTGAAATGAAAGAAAATTAGAACTAGCTATATTGTTGTTGTTTTGGCCGTGGCCTTTGTGTGTGTTTGTGTCCATGATGTTTCAAATTTTTAAGCCCTATGGGAAGGCATGATCATGGTTTTAAAATGAAGAATTAATGTGGTTTTGTTTTGAAAGAAAACTAGTAACTTGTGTTCTAAGTAAACAAGTTAATTGGTAAAGTTTTGAAAAGTGTTATGCTTTGATTTGAAATGGTTTTGGTGTAAGAGCTTGATCACTTTTGAGAAATTAATAATGGTTTAAGTATTTTAAACTATGTTTTATTTTTGAAAACAATGTTTTAGGTGTGATCTCAATTCTGGCCGAAATTGAAAAGGGTATTTAGGTCCTTTAAAATTGTTTTGTGTCCTAGAAACTTAACCATTTGATCCGTCCTTTCGATACGAAGATTTCGGCGTATGGCTCGTCTCGATTGGATAAAGAATGAGCGAGTTATGGCCATTTTATTTGAAAGAAAAAACTTGTAACTTGTGGCGCAGGTAAACTTTTATTTTTGTGAAAATTTTCAAAGAGTTTTTGGTTTGTTTTCAAATGGTTTTAGTATGTGAAAATTGATTGCCTTGGAGTTAGGAATCAAAGTGTTTCTTAGTTTGTTTTGAAACGAAAATATTTTCGCGTAGCAAGAAATAGTGCAATTAACTTCGTGAATTTTTAATCACTATGGGGAGGACTCGAAATCACTATCCGAGAGTGTTAGAAAGTACCTTAAACACCTCTAGAATTTTGGGAATAGGTTTCGTTTCAATAGAATACAGTGAGAGTATTTTATTGATATTGCGCTGCTTATATTTTAGGAAGCGCGAATTGTAGAGTTGAGCGAGAAATAGTTGTGGAAGCTTGTCGAGGTAAGGGCATCACTTTATTTCTGTCTTTTCAACTGGTTATGACATGCTTGGATTTCTGCTGTAATGCTTTGCTGTGTGTTTGGCATGTCTAGTTGATGTATTCTCGTTATGAGAACGTGTTTAAAATACTTACGCTGTTTACATATGATTATGAGAATGTATGTATGAACAGGTTGTTGGAATACATATGGTTGGAAATGTATGCATGTCGTTGTGTTTGATTTACATATATCTGTGTGATATGTAATTGTTGCATGAGCATGGATGGAACGTGTATGTCAGTTGGGACTACACGGGTGGATGTGTCTGTGTGACTCCGCCGGGGCTGTGTCTGTGTGACTGCCCTATGTATATGCGTTTCTTAGTTGGCGATAGCATCTGTGTGGCTATGTTCGCCTGGTGTTAGCATCTGTGTGGCTACACTTTTGAGGGGGTGACAGCATCTGTGTGACTGACAGAATCTGTGTGGCTGGTAGCATCTGTGTGGCTATTTTCACCTGGTGATAGCGTCTGTGTGGCATCACCTGATCCTTGTGCCTTTTTTTTGAGTGGGTGACAGCATCTGTGTGGCTGACAGCATCTGTGTGGCTGGTAGCATCTGTGTGGCTATTTTCACCTGGTGATAGCGTCTGTGTGGCATCACCTGCCCTTGTGGCTTTAGTGGGTTGGACCTACGATTCCGGAATTCATGCATGTGGTAGCTTGGATAGTACCACACCCATTGTAGAAGTCTGCATTAGGCTTGGTGTGCATTATATATATAAACCCGTTGGTGGGAATTGCTTGATGGTTAAGAGCTTTCTCTTGTGTTTTGTGGAATTATTGTTATGTGTACTGTAAGACCCAGAATCTCACTGTACAGTTTGTGTAAGGAACGTTGGTGTTGGCTAAGAGTTTAGGGTTTTTATTAAGTTATTACGCAAACATCGTTGTAATAACAGCATTATTGCTGAGTTGAAGCTGGTTTTGGATTTGTGTACTATTAAAGCCCAGACTTTTGGTTCTTAGTCCTCTTTTATATATGAGAACGTTCCTGTGTCTTCAGAATTTCGAAATTTGACTTTCCCCGTTTTTTTTTTAAAACGAGTAGAAAACTGTTCCCGCTGCTTAAAATTTTACGGTTTCTGTTTTCCGTCGAATTTTAAATGGAGACTTTATATATCGGCGCGAGTTGGAATCTAGTTTCAGAATATTTTTGGGAGCCAAGGAAATAAATTTCAGTCGGAGAATAAAGTTTAGCGATAGTTTTTAGAAATGGTTTACGATGAACTTTTATCTCGTGGATTTTCTATTTTTCGCAAGTTAGACCGTTAGCGAAGTACGACTCGCCGAGAACGAACGCGAGAGCTGAGTAGCGTAAAGTAGATATTTGTTCATAAAGCAATCATGAGTTATTTGGATCCAATGGCTAGGGATTAGTCTTGTAACTTTTGCTTTTGATCCAAGGGCTTGGATTGATCAAGAGAAAATTGCATAGTAAGGAGGTTTAGGAATTGTGGACTTAGAAGAAAATCACAAAAACTACTCCCTCCTCTCCTCACTCTCTCGGCCGACCTCTCTCTCACTCATTCACCCATTCAAATTTTCATTCTTTCATCACCAAGCTTTAGATTTTCTTGTGATTGGATCATAGAATTTGCCAAGGATCATCTCTTCTCTTAAGGTAACTAGCTTATTTCCTCTTGTTGTTGATTAAATTCCTTATAGATTAAGTATATGATCATGGTGTTCTTGAGCACAAAAAATTCTAGAATTTAGTTTAATTAGTTTTTGGTTCCATAGAAGGGTCCATGAGTAGTAGACTAACTTGTTTAAGTTAAGTATGTGTTGATTTCCATGGTGATTGAGTTCTCACAAAATTTTGAGTTAGGGTTTTGTTGTGAAATTTTAAAATGATCATAAACTTGAATTTTGTTTTGAGATTTTGTTTTTGATGTTAGTTTTGGGCTTTGTGGCAAAATGGATTCTTGAATATAAACTTTGTTTTGAAAAATAAGAAAAAATTTATTTGGTGTTCTTGAGCGATTCGATGAACATATTTTAAGAAATTTCGTTTCGATTCTCAAAGTAGTCAATTGAGCAATTAGATGCCTTTGCAAACTAATAGATGATTACTAGGATTTTATAATGAAAAATTTTAGGTGTTGGCCTTATGTTTCCTAGTTTGGCCGTGGCACCATATGAAGGGAGGAGGAAGAGATTTCAGATTTTGTTGAGTCATTATTTAGGAGGACTTAATCATGGTTTAGAAGAATGATCAATTATGGTCTTGGTTGGGGAAGAAAATTAATTGATTATGTCTTAAGAAAACAAATTTAAAAATTGTCAAAAGTGTGGGTTTGTTTGAATTGGTTTTGATTGCTAGGATAATTGATTTTGGATATTATGGGATATTACTATGCTTTTGAAAATGAAAAAAATTGAGTGGTGGCATGTTTTGTTTATTTTTGGCCGAGGCATATTGAAAGAAAATGGTTATGGGATTTCAAAATTTTCTAAGTCCACGTTGATAAGAAAATTGATCATTGAGTTAGTATATGGTTATAGTTTTAAAAGAGTAGAAGTATATGGTTTTACTTGGTAAGAAAAAACTTGAAACTTGCGACGCAAGAAAACTCTGATTTTTGTTGATTATTTTTGAAGAGTTTTTGGTTTGTTTTCAAATGTTTTTGTAGTGTGAAAATGGGTTCCTTGAGGTTGAAAACAATAGTGGTTCTTGGTATGCTTTAAAAACAAAATGAATTTCGTGTAGCGAAAAATAGTGTCTTTAACTTCGTGAATTTTTATCGCCATGGAAAGAACTTGGAATCGCTAAGTGGGAGAGTTAGAAAGTACCTTAAACCCCCCTAGACTTTTGAGAGCAAGTTTCGTTTCGATAGGATGTACGAAGAGTATTTTATTGATTTTACGCTACATTTATTTTAGGTAGCGTGAATTGTAGAATTTCGCGAAAAAGAGTAACGGAAGCTTGTTGAGGTAAGGGCACCTTTCTTTGTTTTATTTTCCGTTGGTAATATTGTGTGAATGCTTGTTGTGGTGTGTTTTGAGTGTTTTGCATGTATATATTATGTATTCTCGTGATGAGAAATTGTTTAAAATACATGCGTTGTTACATATGATTTGAGAATATATGTACATATTGTGATTGGTTTACATATGCTTGAGAGGTATGTATTTGTTGCATTAGCATATAAGGGGAATCGTATGCTCATGCATTCATAGTAAGTGGTTATCGGGAATGGACCACGGGGTGCGATTATCGGGAATGGATCCACCTTAATCCTGCGGGATTTATTGAGTCCAATACGTGGTTATCGGGAATGGACCACGGGGTGTGATTATCGGGAATGGATCCACTCTAATCCGCTGGGATTGTATTGACGCCCTGCGGGGTATAGTAGGGATTGAACCTACGACTCTCTGCGGAGAGGTTAAATTCCGGAATTCATGCATGTGGCAGCCAGTGATTGGTGTCACGATCATGTAGAGTCTGCATTGTAGGCTATGTGTGCATTTAAATATATCATGTACGTTGATGTGAAAATATTATATGTTTACTTGTTTTTCCATATTTGGTAAGTGTATTATTTGTGGTACTTGTGGTGACCCTTGCTTTTATTCGCGGGCTCCTCCTACCCTAGACGATGGACCACCTCCTGTTGCCGATGCTCGTGAGGGAGACGGTGACTACCTGGGACTTCGTTGACCGGTTACTGCTGACTGCTTGGAGCCTCGACCCAGCTTCAGGCACAGCTTCCTATCATGGGCGTGTTAGGATCATTACTAGTCGTGGCACTTTGCGGATACATGAGTGTATGCTGTGGCAGACTCCACCTTTCCCCGTGCCATTACAGGTGTTGTTAGGGGTATTTAGGACGGCTCCTGTGGGACCCTGTAAGACCCATAATTCTACTGTATCGTACGCAAGTTATAAGCGTAAGTAGTAGATAAGAGTTTTTAGGGTTTCAGTAAGATTAGTTTCTTAAGTATCGTGTAATAACAGCGTTTTGCTGAGTTGGAACTGGTTTTGGACTCGTATACTATTTAAGCTCAGGCTTTTGGTTTCTAGTCCTCTTTTATATACGAGAACGTTCCTGTGAATTCAGAATTTAGAGTTTCGACTTTCTCCGTTTATTGGAAAAACGAGTAGAAAACTGTACCCGCTTCTCAGAATTTTACGGTTTCTGTTTTCCGTCGAATTTTAATTGGAGACTTTATATATCGGCGTAAGTTGGAATCTAGTTTCAGAATATTTTTGGGAGCTAAGGAAATAAATTTCAGTCGGAGAATAAAATTCAGCGATAATATTTGGAAATGGTTTACGACGGACATTTAATTGTGAGATTTTCTGTTTTTGAGATTTCCGTCCGTTAGCGAGGCGCGACTCGCCGAGAGCAAACGTGACGAGCTGAGTGGCGAAAAGGAGATATTTGTTCAAAAGCAATCATGAGTTTTTTGATCAATTGGCTAGGGTTTTGTCTTGCAAAAGTGATCTTGATCCAATGGCCTAGATTGTATAAGACCTTGGGTGAATAGTAAGGAGGTTTAAGTTTTGTCTTGGAACAAAAATCATAAATACTCCCTCCCCCTTGCCTCTCTCGGCCGAACTCACTCTTTCACCCTTAACCAACTCAAAAATTTTCTCTTCCTCTCAAGAACTTGCTTGGATTTGTGCTAGGAACATCAAGCTCTTGGATCATCTTCTTCATCTTGAGGTAATTAGACCTCCTCCATCCCTCAACTCTCATGAAAAACTCTTGAATTCTTAAGTTTCATAATTTTGTTCTTGAGTAGAAAAATGTTAGAATTTAATTTTGTTTCCATAGATGTGTTCTTAAGGGTTGTTAGTACACATGATTGAAAACATGAGTTGATTCTATGGTTTAATCTTGTTTTACAAATTTGTAGTAAGGGTTTTGAAAAAAAAAAAATTTGAAAAGGATCATAAATTTGATTTGTGTTGTAAGATTTTGGTTTTGAAGTTAGAATTGAGCTTTTAAACAAAATGGATTGTTGAATATGAATTTTGTTTCGAAAAATAAGAAAAAATATTTCTCGTGTTCTTGAGCGACTCGAAGAACGCAATTTAGAAAAAATTTTATTTCGAGTTTCAAAAAGAGTCGGGTATACGATTGAATATCGTTACGAGCTAACAAATGTGGTTAGGGTTTCAAATGAGAAAAAATTGTGTAGGATTGCCATTTTGCCTCATTTGGCCGTGGCAATTATTTATGGTTCGAGGAATCGAATTTTCGAAAATTGTTTAGAGGCAAATTGTTTCCCATGATCATGGTTTAAATGTTTGATAAGCTATGGGATGTTTTGTAAAGAAAAATGATTTCTTGCCTTAAGAAAAACTTATTTGAAATTTTTCGAAAATTTGCGATTCGACTCGATAATTTCTAAATCGCTTTGATAAGTGCTAGTTAGGTATTATGGGATATTACCATGCATTTAGAAGTGAAAAATTTTGAATGGAAGGGGTTTTTTGAAAAAATGGCCGAGGCCTCTCTCTTGTGTGGGGAGAAATTTCAAAATTTTTCTAAGTCCACAATTGTGTGAAAATTTTGTGTGTGTTGGATAATCCTAGTTTTTGAAGAAAAATGAGTATAGGAAAGGTTGTTAGGAAGAAAAAAATGCGTAACTTGTAACGCAAGAAAACTTCGATTTTTCATAAAAATATTTTTGAAAAGTTTTGGTTGTGTTTCAAATGGTCTTGTGGTGTGTGAAACAAGTCCTTGAAGTGGAAAATCCAAAATGGTTTTAGTTTATGATTTGAAAACAAAATGATTTTCGTGTTATAAAAATAGTACAATTAACTTCGTGAATTTTTGAACACTATGAGAATAACCTGAAATCATTGAGGGATGGCTTTAGAAAGTACCTTAGACCCCTCTGGAGTTTTGAGAGCGAGTTTCGTTTCGATAGGATAAACGAGGAATATTTTATTGATTGTACGCTGCTTAACTTTTAGGTAGCGCGTATCGTAGATTTGACGAGAAAAAGTAACGGAAGCTTGCTAAGGTAAGGGCTCCACTTTATTTCCGTCTTTAAAACGGTTACGACATGCTTTGTTATGCTGTGTATGCAATTGCTGTGTGTTTTGGCATGTTTGTATTATGTATTCTCGCGATGAGAACGTGTTTAAAATATTTGCGCTGTTTACATATGATTATGAGAATATATGTATGAACAGGTGTTTGGAATACACATGATTAGATGTATATGCATGTGTTGTTGTGGTGTGATTACATATGCGTGTATGATATGTATGTGTTGCATTAGCATATAAGGGGAATCGTATGCTCATGCATTCATAGTACGTGGTTATCGGGAATGGACCACGGGGTGCGATTATCGGGAATGGATCCACCTTAATCCTGCGGGATTTATTGAGTCCAATACGTGGTTATCGGGAATGGACCACGGGGTGTGATTATCGGGAATGGATCCACTCTAATCCTCTGGGATTTTATTGACGCCCTGCGGGGTATAGTGGGGCTTGAACCTACGACTCTCTGCGGAGAGGTTAAATTTCGGAATTCATGCATGTGAAAAAGACCCAGCTAGGGTGATCACAATCATTTAGAGTCTGCATTGATAGGCTTGGTGTGCATTATAAATATGAACCCGTTGGTGGGAATGACTATGTGTTTAAAGAGCTTTCTAAGTTGGTATTTGTATATTTGGTAATTGTATCCTCTCTCGCACCGGTTATATATACACATACTTTTTATTTTGTGGTGACCCTTTCTTTCATTTGCGGGCTCATCCCACCCAGACCATGGATCACCCTTTGTTACCGATGCTCGTGAGGGAGACGGTGACGAGGTGGGACTTCCTTGATCGCCTGCTGCTGCCTGCCTGGAGCCTCGACCCAGCTTTCGGCACGGCTAGTTACCACGGGCGCGTTAGGATTACTACTTTTCTTGGTACCCGCCAGGTTCATCAGTGTCTGATATGGCAGACCCCACCTTTCTCCATACCTCTACCGGTACTGCTCGGTGCACTTTGGACGGTTCCCGTGGGACCCCTGTCAGGGGCGCTAGACACATCAGAGGATGATGGATCGGTCGTTGGAGAGACCTCCACGGATGGACCAGCTACTTCCTCTTCTATGGGTAGTTGGGGTGATGGGGCTTTACCCGACTTCTTAGGGGAGCCGGATGATGTTCTTCAGGAGGCAGCGGCTGCTGCAGGGGATGGATCCATTGGAGGATCCGGAGTACCTCACTTGGTATCTCCCACTTCTACCTTGAGCTTGGTCCTGTTATCGAGCGATACGGACGACTCCTGATGCCGTTGTGCATGTTAGGACTAGGACCACTGACTTAGAGTAGTATTCTTTTGGACAGGCCTTGTTGGCCGGTGACTGGTGGCATGTTTTGTAGTAGGTTCTAACGTTTTTGGATGACTGTACTCTAAACTCTTACGCTTTGGATGAGCCTCTTTTGGTGTTGGCTATAGTATTCCTAGTCACGACTACTTTGTATATTTGTCGTGGACTAGATGTTATGTTCTGGTTATGTAAATATTCAGGTACACACTTTGCTTATGAGAAGCACTATTATATGCTATAGTTCTGTTGTATGAATAATGCCGGCTCTTGTAAAATATTTTCCGCGCGCTCTGTCTTGTGTTTTTAAAAAAAAAAATAAAAAAAAAAATAATGCCCTTTTTAGGCTTGAAAAACGGGGTGTTACAGACCCCAGCCTGGGGCGCAGGGTGTGACCGGGGTTGAGGGTTCAGTTTCTGGGGAGGTGTCTTCGGATGGATCGAGTACCCTCACTATACCGGCATCTGCTTTGGAGGACAGTAGTTGTGTAGAGATTCCACCACCTTCACCTGTCCTTACTACTTCTTCGACCACCCCTACCATGGATCTTATCTTGATCTCGGGTGACTCGGACACGGACTCCGGACCTGAGGAGTACGAGGCTACTTCCCGTGCTCGAGCCCCTTCGGAGAGCTCCTGTTTGGTGTGTGGAGAGCACCCTTGCTGTTGTCCACCTTAGGACATTTGACCGCTGACCGTAGATTAGCACTTTTTGGATAGGCCGCGTTGGTCGGTATCCGGTATCACTGACTAGGAGTAGTTCTAATATTTTGGGATGACTGTACTTATACTCTTACACTCTTGGACCGGCCTCTTTTGTTTATGGCCGTAGTATGCACAGGTTCATGACTGGTTTGTTTATATTGTCATGAACAAGTTGCTATATTTTGGGGATGTAAATATTCAGGACATACTTTGCTTCTTTGAGAAGCACTATGATGCATATAGTACTATTTCTGTTATCTCATGTGATTGTACTGTTGTATGCTTTAGTTCCGTTGTATGTTATAACGTCGGGCTTACCACTCGTTCCACGCGTACTCTGTTTGTGTTTTAAAAAAAAATATATATATATATACACTCTTTTTAGTCTTTGAAAAATTGGGGTGTAACATGTACAATCTTTCGCACCGGTTATATATATACATACTTTTATTTTGTGGTGACCCTTTCTTTCATTTGCGGGCTCATCCCACCCAGATGATGGGTTAGGTCGTGGTGTCGACGGTGGCTGTTCCAGGCCCTAGTGAGATGTTGGAGCTTTGGCTTAGTTAGACTATGCGCCGGTGTGGGTTGTGCACCGTGCTTTTTGGGTTTAGGCATAGGATTCTAACTTGTTTTGTTGTAAGTATTTGAATACTTAGACTTGGATTGTAATTATTCAGGAATACACTTTGCTTGTCGAAGCACCTTATGGTAATGAGTTCTTTTGTATATTTGAATGCCGGCTCATTTAAAATCTTTTATGCGTAACTCTGATGTGTACAAAAAAAAAAATTTAATGCCTTTTCTGGCCTTTGAAAAACGGGTTGTTACATTTGGTTGCCATGACCTGTTAAGACATCTCAAAATCTTATTAGTAGCATCTTGATTTGTGATTGGTTTACCTAGACCATGTAACTTGTTGGTAATTTTTACAAATCTTTGTTGCATATCCGCAATGGTTTCACCATCTTGCATATGAAACAATTCGAACTCTTGAGTTAAGGTGTTTATCTTGGATATTTTGACTTCATTAATACCCTCAAAATGAGTAACTAATGTATCCCACATTTCTTTGGCCGTTGAACAATGCGACACATGATAAAATTGTTCAATCCCAAGGGATGAAATAAGTATGTTTTGTGCCTTTGCATCGTAATTGACCTTTTTCTTATCATCCTCCGTCCATTGTGCCATAGGATTATTGGTGACAATGCCATTAGGATCGGTGTTTGTCGGAACAAACGGACCGTTCTCAATAGCATTCCACACTTCACCATCAAAAGAATTGATGTGTATGCGCATACTACTTTTCCAATAATCGAAATGGTCTCCATTGAATATAGGAGCCTTATTATAAGCCCCTTTGGGTGCAAACGCCATGTTTTCTAATAATAGGCACAAATTACTCGGTTTAATCGTTTAAAATCGAACCGGGCTCTTGATGCCACTTGTTAGACTACTTGGCGATCACTTAGAGGGGGGTGAATAAGTGACTCTTTCTACACAATGAGTTTTTCAAAATATTTTCGAGTACGCGGAAGCCCACCAAATCGGTAGTCTACTTTGCACCCTTCGATCAAAGGAAAGGTAGTATAAGCCTTGGAGCGTTTAATGATAAATTGAATTAGGTTATGTATTGCAATCAAATTACTAAGATAAACCACACAATTTCCAACAATTCAAGTTATACACAATCACAATTCAAGACAAATTCAATTGAATTTTGATGAACACTTACGATCACAAAATTCAATTGATCAATTAATGATAATTCGAAAAGTAAAGAGTGTAAGGAAAGAAGAACGCAAACAGTTGATTAGAAAGTTCCCGCAGCTTTCGTGTCGTCCTCGCGGTCGGCCGGGTACGTCTCCCCCCAAATCGTCAAACGGACGATTTGAGCGATTTTATTAAAAACGCTTTAGTGCACAATTTACAAAGACTCGAATAACCCTATATTGAATCTAATGCAAATTGAGCGATGCAACCTCAACACCTCGCGAAGCTTCTACCTCTGATTCCAACGTTCCAATCTTGCGCCGTCTTCGAACCGAAAACCCCCGCAACGAACGTCCAGCTGATTACCTCGCTTCCTCGATGTTGAACCTTCAAGATATCACACAATCTTGAACCCTTGATGAGAACCCAAACCTCCAACGCAATTCAACCCGATCGCAATTCTGATTCACCGCGAATTGCAACGAACGTTATCCACCAAATCAACTAAGAACCCTTGATTGATCCCATACTCAATCTCAAATTGGAATTGATTTGATAGAAGATGATGAACTTGTGTTGAATAAGTCTTTGATCCAAAATCTCTCTCAAATTTTGATCAAAGGTGTTTTTCAGATGGATTCTCATGCTTACAACAAAAACTCATATTGCTATTTATAGAGAAAATAGAATTGAGCAAATTTAGGCAAAACAGAACAGACTTGTATCGATACATATGAAGGTTTGTATCGATACAAACCCTTTGACCAGCGTTCAAATGTGAAATTTTGACCTATGTATCGATACAAACACGTGTGTGTATCGATACATACATCAGTTTCTTGAAATCTTGACTGATATGTATCGAAGCATGCAAGCATGATTCGATACATCATGCACTCTCTGGTTTTCTGAGAGATATAGGTGTGTATCGATACATGCAAGCATGATTCGATACACAAGAGACTCTCTGCCCCTGAGACACCAGTTTTGTATCGATACAAACGAAGTATGTATCGATACAAAATGCACAAAATCGGTCTGAAGTAGTTTCAGGACATTTGTATCGATACAAGTGATTATGTATCGATACAAAATACCTTAAAATCAATTTTTCAAAGTTTTAAAAAATAGTTTTTCACTGTCAAGTCATTTCTAATGTTGCCAAAATATGTTCCACTCTATTTTCATGTGTTTTGACAATTATTAAAACAAGGGAATGAACTGGTGCACTTACAAACCTTTCTTCACAAGTAGAACTCAAACATAATTCTATTTATATTATAGTCAATAAAAAACTGGCACACCACTATACGATGTTGTATACGATGTTACAACATTATACCAGATTAAATAGACAAAGTACAAAACAATAAAAGTGCAGAAAGTAACAAACACACAGAGATTTGTTAACCCAGGAAGGAATCCACTATGATAGTATCAATTCGAAGACTCCCAGCAAACGCCCCGTTTACAATCTTCTCACTTAATCACTACCCGTGCTAATTCTACCTAGGAACTCCTAGATATGACAACCTCTGGTCACTTCCTACCACAACAGTACAGACAGCACTATTGTTAACTCAACTCAATATGGTGGAGACACTCTCCTAGAAACTAGACCACTCTTACCTAAAGGCTTTGAGTGATACACAAGTAAAACAATCCTAACTCCGTGCTTCAAAGCTTTGGAGAGGACAACACACACAATATTTATCTCCTTGCTTAAAAGCTTCAGAGACAATTACAGTTTACAACTCAAAGAACACACAGTCCTAAGCTTGCATCAATATGACACAAGAAAGGCTCACAAAATAACACAAGCACACAAAAACCCTAAGACGGCTAGACTCAAATACACGCTTGAACACTTGCTTCATTAGGTTTTTTGTCCTTCCTTATATAGCTGGTGGCTTGGGCTCCAAGAGATTCATTCCAAGAATATATCCAGCTCATAAAATAAAATAGAACCATATCTTTAAAAGATTAGATATGTTTTTAAAATAAATCTTCACAATAATTCCTAAAACAATCTTTAGATGAAAGATCTGTTTAGAAAATAAAACCTTCTTAATGCACACGCAAAGGACTGAAGAAAGAGAAAAGATCTTCTCTAAAAATAAAATGCGCGCATAAAAGATACGCCAGCTGGCGCGCACACGTCAGGTTACGATGTTGTAACATTTCATACCACACCCTGCTTAAATAATTGTTTTACCAAAATGCAGCCAACACCAAATAACCAACAAACTCCCCCTTTGGCAAATTTTTGGCTAAAACAAGTTGAGACCACATAGACAAGCTACAAAGATACATACATCACTAACACTTCGACAGATCAACATAAGCACACAAGAATCAAGAAGAGTAGCATATCTTCAAAAACAGTTTCCAACCAAACTCCTTCATGGAAAACAGTAGATCAGAAAACAGTCGTATCTTTAGAGCACATCAGAGGCATGCAACAGCGGAAAACACAAACAACTACTTCGCCTTAAATGGTCACAAAACAAATACACATCAGCATGGATGACACAAACAGAATGTTCCAACATCTCATATGACATCTCCTCCTGCATCACATACATCATACTCTTACTCCCCCTGAAATGTTGCATATCAGACAATTGAACAGGCAATGCACACATATAAGGTACTAACAAGCACAACACAGCAGCACATAAGATCATCTACCAGAGAACCAGACAAACAACAAGTTTCAACTACTACTCCCCCTTTTTGCCACAAATTTGACAAAGAAGCACATAAGAACATTAACCAAGAACTGTAGCAGCTGAGGACATAAATGATTGCTGAATATCATTACAGACCATATGCACTGAAACATCAAGAGAACATGCCCAGAAATCTGCTAAGCAATTTCACATTACACCACAAACGAACAGAACACATGTGAGCTTTCATCCACAATATCATAACATCTCCATCACATCAACCACATAGTGCACAGAGCTACTACACCTGAAGATAACACCATTGGATACAGAACTCATCAGATATAGATCAATAGTGGATCTTGATCTTCTGTCTTCAGTGTGCAACCATAATTAGGCATGTACAAGTTACCCATATTTCTATGACTGTGACCCTTCTTTCACTTCAGTACAAATACATACCAAAAACACCATAGACATGTAGCAGCAGAATTGGGTTTACCCAACCTCACAGAGAACATTAACAGAGAGAAGTAAACTCTCACAAACGAGTACCTTAGGAAAAATAAATTCTCAGTCGCCATGATGTTTCAACATTTGATAGCCTATCATGTCACAACACATCCACATACATTAAGCATAGAAACTAGCACACTACTAATCAGAGCATAAGTTGCAAGATTATCAAAAGGCTAGCTATCATACAACTAGCACACACATATCATCACTACGCTCCCCCATACTACCAGCATGCATAGAAAAATAGATTCTCGCACATAAGGAGCACATACAAGAATAGTAGCAACCACCACCTACTACCATAAGAGTTACTCCCCCTCAACACCTGCAGCATTTGCAATACATACTCATGTTCCCCTTCACTACTCGGTCTCATGCACATAGGCCAGACAGGCTACATGCAAACACATATCATACACATGCTTCAATAGGCAAGCAAGCTACAACTGAACTACAACTACCATCATCATAACGATCATGCATTAGTAGATAAATGCAAACATGACAGATAAACACACCAGATGTTGGGACATCTGATAACACATACCACGTGTAATGGGAAGAAAGAATTTGATTTGATTTTCCTAGGATAGCGTGCAAACATAAGTTGGAGAGGAAAAATGTGACAATTGCACGCCTAAAGGTCATTAACTGTTATAACTCCTCATGGAGGCAAATTCCTAACTTGCCCCTTAAGTACTCAAATTGTTTTGCATCCAATGCCTTAGTGAATATATCTGCAATTTGCTCTTCGGTAGCAACATGTTCCAAGGTCACCACCTTGCTTTCAACAAGGTCTCTGATGAAGTGATGACGAATATCAATGTGTTTGGTTTTGCTATGTTGAACAGGATTTTTTGAAATATATATGACGCTCAAATTATCACAATACAATGTTATAACATCTTGTTCCATATCGTATTCCTTCAACATCTGCTTCATCCAAACCAGTTGAGAACAACTACTCTCAACAGCTATATATTCTGCTTCGGCTGTAGATAGAGCCACACAGTTTTGCTTTTTGCTGAAGCAAGATATTAGATTATTACCTAGAAAGAAGCATCCTCCAGAGGTGTTTTTCCTGTCATTAGCACTACCAGCCCAATCAGCATCACAATACCCAAGCAAGGTAGAGTTACAATGAGAGTACATCATCCCATAGTCACGTGTACCATTAACATATTTCATGATTCTTTTGACTTGATTGAGGTGACTCATCTTTGGTTCTGCTTGGTACCTAGCACAAACTCCCACAACATATGTGATATCTGGTCTGCTTGCAGTTAGATACAAAAGACTCCCAATCATACTTCTGTAAAGGCTTGGATCAACATTTACACCTTTCTCATCTTTGGTCAACTTCAGATGGGTAGGCGCAGGTGTCCTCTTGTGACTAGCATTTTCCATTCCAAACTTCCTAACAATATTTCTGGCATATTTGCTTTGGGAGATAGAAACAATATCTTTCATTTGTTTAATCTGTAGACTCATCTCAAACTCAGACTGCATCTGCTTGACAAAATGTTGGACCATTGTATTCGACATCCCACCAAAGACTATGTCATCCACATAAATCTGAGCAATCATGAACTTTACCTTTTTTAACTTCACAAACTTAGGTTCAAACATGGAAACAAAACAAGAATTTGCTATCACATCACTAGATCTTCGAGTGGTGATCCCTTGATCAGGATTCCCAATGATGAGCTCCTTGGGGTGATTCTTTTGAACCCTAACTGATGGACCCTTGCTCTGAGTAGGTGGATCAGCAATCTCCTCAGTAATTTCCTCTGGGATCCCTTCTTCACTAGCTACAGGTTGTTCTTCTATTTCCTGATCTTCCATGAAAGGTCCTGATGTTCCAACATCTTGTTCAACATCATCACCTTTTTTAGTTGCCACATCATTTAGTTGAGGGGTTATAGGAGATGAAAACTCATGTTTAATTCCTTCACTAGAACAGTAGTCACTGAATATAGTATTCTCAAACTCTCTTACATGATCACTTCTAATTCGCACAATCCCACAATTCTTATCTCTTTGAACTTGTGTGGATAGAGTTTTGAAAATATCAAAAGTGTCAGACTTTTCTCTGATAAAATTTACCCAAGTGTATCTGGTGAAGTCATTAACAACCTCAAAGGCATATCTTTTGCCTCCTAAGCTTTCAACTTGCATGGGTCCCATAAGATCCATGTGTAACAATTCAAGAGGTTTTGATGTTACATGATGTTCCAACTTTGGATGCGACATCCTGGTTTGTTTACCAATCTGACATTCTCCACAGATACTTCCATCAACAATCTTTAGTTTGGGTAGACCTCTGATTGCCTGAACAGTAACAGCTTTCTTCATTTCATTTAAGTTAAGATGACCAAGTTTCTGGTGCCACAGTTGAACTTCATCTTCCTTACTAAGTAGACATGTACCTAGATGAGCTTCTTCCTGAGGTGCCCATAGGTAGCAATTGTCTTTGGATCTGGTACCTCTCATCAATACTTCACCTTCCTCATTGCTGACAAGACATTCTAATTTGGTGAAGCTTACCTTTAGCCCTTGATCACACAGTTGGCTTATGCTGATCAGATTTGCAGTCAGACCTTTCTCCAGAAGCACATTCTCCAAATTAGGCAAATCATTGTTGATTAGTTTGCCTATGCCTAGAATTTCACCTTTGGCTCCATCTCCAAAAGTCACAAAGCTGGATGTATATCCCTTCAGATCCTTCAAGTATTTCTTTACTCCGGTCATGTGTCTTGAACACCCAATATCAAAATACCAGTCTTCTCTAGATGATGCTTTGAGGGAGGTATGAGCAATCAACCCCACATTTTCACTTTTAGGTTTCCACTCCTTCTTGCCAGCTCCAACTCCATAACTAGTTTTAGGCTTTTGCTTATGATTAGGGTATCCATACAACTTGTAGCAGAAGGGTCTGATGTGTCCCTTATTCCACAATGATGGCATATCCATTTACGAGATCGACCATGGTGTCCAGGAGTACGAGGGTGTTTGGAGAAGGTCTTGGAACCTTGCCCAATTTTAACCATTGGATAAATTTTAGGATGTTGTAACATCATTTTCCCAGTATAGGGATCAAGCACTTCTTCAGCAGGAATAAACTTTGTTTCTATATTTTGTTGATGCTGGTTAAGAACATCATAGTTGTACCCTACAAATTTTGGTCTTCCACTGGGAACTCCTCCTAAAATTTCTTCAAGAAGGTTAGTGCCAGGATTAAGCTGACTTACCTGTTTCCTTAACCCATCCATTTGAGCATTAGCTTGAACTACCTCATTCTCAGCTTTCAACACTTTGTCAAGTTGGATGTTCTTCTCTGTTTGGAGTTGATTTATACTCTTTTTCTGTTTCTCAAGAATTCTACAAACCTCTTCATATCTGGTGAGCAAATCTTTGTATGAGCTAGCCAGCTCCTCAAAAGTAATTTCCTCATCATCGTCAGCCTCAACATCAGATATACACACTCCGGTCAAAGCAGTGGCATGTCTAACAGACTCGTCTTCTTCCTCAGAATCTTCATCAGACCATGCAACCATCAGACTTTACTTTTGCTTCCTCAAGTAAGTCCCACATTATTTTCTAATGTGACCATATGAGACGCCCCAACGTCTCGGTGAGACCGAAGTAACTATTCTAACCCGTTAATATCGTGGAAATACATAAATATTAAAACTTTAAATATAATAGATGTAAGTCAAAATTTATATTATTTATTTATATCATAAAGACAAAGGTGTCAGCGGAACTATTCAATACCACATGTTACACGTGAAACCAAATGTAGAGAATACATCAATTTTCAAAAGACTCAAAGATAAGACTACGAAAGATACACTGGCTGTCCAAACAAGACCTCAGTTATCATTGTGCGATACTAGCATCTACATCGCCAACTGTATAAGGAATAGAAAGAACCGCATCATCTTCATCCTTGAACTCCTCTTCGATATGATCTAAATACATGGATAAAAATACAAGACAAAGCACAGGGCTAAGACATACGTACAAGTTTAGAAAGTGGGGATGGGGTGTAAAATAGAAATATATATGTCAAACACAAGTAATCAACCAGGCATCTTATCCTCTCGTGTTTATCTCCAAAAATATACTCTATTTATCCTCTATTATTTTTTCCCAAAATAGCCTCTATCTATCCAAATGCATTCCTAAACTATATGTCGACTCAGGCCTCAAGACGCTGTCAAGGATATCCTCCCAATTACCGAGATCAGATATCACGAGACCACTTGCCACCAACGTACTCTCATTTACCAAGAGCTACGCCACTTGACTTCACGTGGAATCCAAGTGTTATAAGTCGATCGCCCCTAAGAAAACAGGCCAAGATCTCACTATCTTGCCAAGCGCGCAGAAAAATCCTCGTCAGGATTCAGGCAGCTGATCAACCTCGTGCGTCCCATACCGCACGGCAGTGGACTTACACATTCCTGAATGCAATTCTATATGCACTCTCAATAAGATTATGGCAACTCAAACCCTATGTAGTAATCCAATCCTCGAGAATTCATCACATCAATTCATCTAGTTATAACGTACTCTAGTCACATAAGTTGAGTGCCAATTACCATAAACAACCTCAAAGTATCTCTTATCATCCTTTGCTCACTCAAATCTCACTTCTACAAAAGTTCAATTCGTACAATGAATAGTGTATGGTTGACTTCCCAGGAAAGAGAGGTAACCGTAAGAGACATAGTCTACCAAGTCTTTCCTTAGCCAGAACCCAACCGAATACAACTAGTCAAAGTGACAAACTGCCTTTATGTCATTGGGAATCTTACACTAACGATGTTATTGTTTCTAACCTTAGAGAGTATATCTCATTCTTAGTCTAACAATCACAATCATTCAAATAATCAAGTAAACATTTAGACAATTAATCAAGTAAACATTTACACAAATTATCATAGATCATTCCTATGATAAATAATTAAGGCCGGCGTAACCTCGTTTAGTAATTCCAGAAAAATCACTAAAAGAGAATAAGCTCTCCTTATTTATTTATCGGATGTAGTGGTTGTGGGTACACCACTACACATATATATTAAACTATTTTACGCTAACCGTCCCAACGTGTACGAAATCTTGCCCCCACCTTAGCTTGTGATAAAATTCTTTGAGAAAACAGCACCTCCGTCGGTAATCCTGCTAACATCGTAATTACCGATAATAATTTGCTAGTAGTTAAAATATGTAATTAATTAAAATTTGGAATAAAAACTTATAATTGTCTTTTAAATAAATTCATAGTAGAAGTCTAGTAACGGCATAAAAATCTGTATTAAAATCTTTATTATAAATACTTTACTATATATATAGATAAAAATATTATTAAAAATTAATGAGATATAATTTGGGCAGAATCTCGACATCTAATAATATTAAGAAAAGTATTTAAAAATAAATGGAAAATACCTTTTATAAATCTTCGGAAGAAAACTTAATATTCCCAAAAGTCGGCAGCACAACAATAGACTTAAATTCGCTCGAAACGGAACCAAAGTGACAAAGCTTTACTACAATTTTTACTCACAAACTGAAACTAAAAGTATTTTCACGGCAGTTCAAGAAATCGTTTGGTTTTGAGATGAAGAAAATGAGAGCATAAACCCATCTATTTATACTTGAAATTTTCTTGGTGAACAAGTATGGTATGATGACTAACCTACTCATAGATATAACAACACACCATTTTTAGACTTAGGTTTATGTGTTGGAAAGTATAGTACAATAGGTGGCCTTGTCTTCAAATTTATTGATACAAAATGTGATAGAGAGTAATATGAACATGTCCTACGGTTGGCAAAATTATAAAAACTAGAGGATAGTTCATTTAAATGATAAAAACATGAGCTGTAAGCTTATTTTGACAGCATCTCACTTATCTCTTAAGATGTAGTTGTGGAGCCTTCTTATTTGTCCAACAAAACAATATAGATGTATGAGGTGTTTACTATAATCATTATTAGCTAATATACTTTTAGTAATTAACTAAAATGAAACCAAGTCTAGCATAAAACTCTAGTTCAAATTCCTGGAATCGATGACTTCAATATTCAAACTAGAAGCTCCGGTATTAATTTATTGATAGTACATATAGTGATAATATATATGGCCATTGTTTTGCTACGTAACTAACATATATATCATATATACTATATTATATTAAACTAAATTAGCTTATATATATAAGCACACAAAACTAACGTGTGTGTGTATATATAAATACATATAATAGCTATCATGAAATTATATAATAAATATTTAGTAGCTCAAATCAAATGAAATACTTGTTATTTATTCAATACTCATAAAGCTCATTTAAATTAAGATATTGATCTCATAAAATAGTGTAAATATTTCTCCATAATTTGAGATAAAATAATTATTATTTTTCTTATAGATAATTACCCCTTTTCAAGTCCTATAAAAATTTAAATGAAAAACTTTCAAAACCAAAAATATATTAAACATGGCAAAAACGACCAAATTATAAAGGAATAAAATATCGAGATTTTAAATAAAATAAAATATATTGAGCTACGAAAATTCGGATGTTACATTACTACCCCCCTTAAAAGATATTTCGTCCTCGAAATTTAACGTACCTGTAAACTGATACGCAACTCGTCATCTTCTTCCTTTGAAGCATTACCAAAAACATTATCTCAAACTGCTTTCACTATAGAAAGAAACTCATCTTGCAATCTTAATTCAAATAAGTAGTACCTTAATCCAAATCATCTCTTAATTATACCACTTTGCAATTTTCCAATCTGATCAATTATGGTTTAGAACAATGGCTCCAAGAGTCTAAGACACTTTTTTTTCCCTTTCCTTGTTACTATATTGAACTTTCTTATATAATCTCTCCAGTTCCTAACTTGTCATATCTAAATAATTCCAATATAACTACAACCTTCAAACTTTCTACTGCAACTACCAATAAAATGACAATCACAGATAACATATCTTAAAATACAATAACGGCTTTAGTTACCTGTGTATAAACTCTCATAAGGTCTTCAATCAATCGAACTATAAGACTGATGACTTAACCACTAGTCTGAAATGATTCTCGTGTTCCAACTTACATGCGAAATCAATCTCAAACTTCATCACTCATAAACTTATGTACTTGAAACCCCTTTCTTAACAAACTATCTTCAAACAACCAATTCTAGTTCACCTTCTTAAGACTTCCGACCATACTTTTTCTTTTCTCTCTAGGAAGTCAAGATACTGTAATAGGTCAATCGACCCTTGATAATTTCATCTTATATTCTTGATGAATCCCTTATCTTAACTACTAAAGTCAAATCAAATTTGGTTATCATGTCACTTCCTAATTCCTCAACTTTTACTCTATAATTTACTATCACCTTGTCAACAGGCATTACAATTGAAAATTTGTTCTACTTGTACAAACTCTTATACCTTACTCCATACTGATGCGTATCTCGACATACCTCTTACTACTGGTATTGAGCCACGTATTATTCCTGAATTCTTCACACCACTTGTTGGTGTCACATTACTTACTCATGTGGTTTGACTACTACAGCTGCAACATCAGATTCCAAAGATCTTCATTCGTACTTCTTTTCGAGCTCACACTCCTACTGCATTCTCTCTACTCGACCTTCTTGGTCCACTTCGGTTCTCACTGAGTTGGCTAGGCTCAGTATGTGATTATTTCAGCGTAAACAGTCTAGACTCCAGAGGATCCGTACTACTTAATATCCATAGTTTCTCCCTCAAGACTTGTTATATATTCTAAGCTCCCATGAAAAACTTAATTTACTCTGAGCATTCCTCTACATAATCACTCCCTAAATTTATCCGCTTACTCACTGTTTCCTAAATCCAAACACATATTCAACTAAATTCTTTGGTCTTAACTCTAATCATTGATCCTTCTTGTTTCCAGATTTATGAGTAAGACAATCTTTCTCAAAAACTTAAGTTGTCTTAAATCATACACCACCACTTAATCTCATTGTATCTTCATACCATAAAACCTATAGTAAACCTTAAAAGTTAAAAAAAATCTAGAAAACTATGAAAACTTCCTTGAAACTAATCTTCAATTTTTTAAACTTATCAAACTTCTAACTTATCCAATAATTTCACTCTTTCTAAACAAATGCATCATTAATAGATAAATTCTACAATGACTCTTCAATAATTTATTCTCTAGTCCAAGCGAACAACTTAATTCACCAACTATCCACGAACATTTCTATTTCAACAATTTATCCCAACTTTTTAAGGGTATACTTCTATACTTCCAAAATATCCACAAAATTATACTTCCCTTAAACCAAAATCTAAACTTAGACGGTCATGCAACGACGTCTCATACTCCAATTCTTGCAACCATGTCCTATAAACTTTCCCTATCATTAAAACCATCTTTCTCCATTCTAAATGTGAAAGATCTCTTTCTTAATCCTTAATCCTTAATGACCTCTTTAAATGGTTTCTCATATCTATGCACACCTACGACCTATTACCCTTTCTAAATACACAACATCAACTTATGAGGTTCAACATTTAGCCCAATAACTTCGTTATTCTATGTATTGTCAAATTACCACTCTTGAAACTTGTGACCTCATTTCAATCACTACTCTAGAATACTTTCATACCTATACTCCATAATTGGTTGCTACAAGTCTCACTTCATGTTCCTGACTAAAGGAACACTTTTTAATCATGTTCTAGCTACAATACCTAAACTGAGTTCCTACTATTTTCTTGAGTCATTCCCTTGATCTATGAGGATCATCAGAATGCAGTACTTCAAAGATACCTACTGACACTCTTTCTATTATACACATCAAATCCAATGCTCCAACTAAAACTTAAATAAACTCTTTGACCAACTTAAATATCAATCGCTATTATCTCTTCTTGGTTTATTTTCTTCCAAAAAAAGTTTCTCACAACATTTCTCGCTTAACGATACTGAAAGCATGTTCCTACTGCTCTACGTGGACAATTCCTACAAGAGTGAAATCCTTAACACACGATATCTTCATGATATATGACATATCCTTCTCTACTATTTTCGCAACTTTCATCCTTTTACTTTGATTTTTCTTTTCCAAATTGACAATAATACCTGATCCAACTCCATAAGCTGCTTCTCTTGTCTCTTATATGTATGACCATGCCTCTATAAGGGAAATCATCAACAATATGACCTTCCAATCCACATTTAAAGAATACAATGTCTTCTCTAATCGTAACAGATCTCAACTTGATCCTTTTGAAATCCTAACTTAACTTGTCTTGGTGAATTTTTCCAATTTACACCATTTCTTTCTTGTAACGACTGAGCATCGTAAAACTTACAAACTCAACTCTTCATCTATGTCAATGATGTCAAATGACCCGACTTTCCATTCGTCAAATTCCGTCGATGACCTGACTTTCCATTAATCAGAGTTTATCATCCCAGTCATATCGTTCTTTCTTGAACAATAAGAAAACTATCGCTCCGCTCTCATAGGTCACAAAGTTCATAAAACTTTGTCTCGTGAAGGATCTAATCGAGAGGAAAATAGCCAATACAGGCACGTAAAAATCGGACCCTCTACCCAATCTAAACATAGTTATCATCCGATGTGGAATCCAATTGACACAGCCAGTATAACCCTAGACACACATGGTCCGAACTGAATCGATCAGCTCTGATACCATAATGAGACGCCCCAACGTCTCGGTGAGACCGAAGTAACTATTCTAACCCGTTAATATCGTGGAAATACATAAATATTAAAACTTTAAATATAATAGATGTAAGTCAAAATTTATTTTATTTATTTATATCATAAAAACAAAGGTGTCAGCGGATCTATCCAATACCGCATGTTACACGTGAAACCAAATGTAGAGAATACATCAATTTTCAAAAGACTCAAAGATAAGACTACGAAAGATACACTGGCTGTCCAAACAAGACCTCAGTTATCATTGTGCGATACTAGCATCTACATCGCCAACTGTATAAGGAATAGAAAGAACCGCATCATCTTCATCCTTGAACTCCTCTTCGATATGATCTAAATACATGGATAAAAATACAAGACAAAGCACAGGGCTAAGACATACGTACAAGTTTAGAAAGTGGGGATGGGGTGTAAAATAGAAATATATATGTCAAACACAAGTAATCAACCAGGCATCTTATCCTCTCGTGTTTATCTCCAAAAATATACTCTATTTATCCTCTATTATTTTTCTCCCAAAATAGCCTCTATCTATCCAAATGCATTCCTAAACTATATGTCGACTCAGGCCTCAAGACGCTGTCAAGGATATCCTCCCAATTACCGAGATCAGATATCACGAGACCACTTGCCACCAACGTACTCCCATTTACCAAGAGCTACACCACTTGACTTCACGTGGAATCCAAGTGTTATAAGTCGATCGCCCCTAAGAAAACAGGCCAAGATCTCACTATCTTGCCAAGCGCGCAGAAAAATCCTCGTCGGGATTCAGGCAGCTGATCAACCTCGTGCGTCCCATACCGCACGGCAGTGGACTTACACATTCCTGAATGCAATTCTATATGCACTCTCAATAAGATTATGGCAACTCAAACCCTATGTAGTAATCCAATCCTCGAGAATTCATCGCATCAATTCATCTAGTTATAACGTACTCTAGTCACATAAGTTGAGTGCCAATTACCATAAACAACCTCAAAGTATCTCTTATCATCATTTGCTCACACAAATCTCACTTCTACAAAAGTTCAATTCGTACAATGAATAGTGTATGGTTGACTTCCCAGGAAAGAGAGGTAACCGTAAGAGACATAGTCTACCAAGTCTTTCCTTAGCCAGAACCCAACCGAATACAACTAGTCAAAGTGACAAACTGCCTTTATGTCATTGGGAATCTTACACTAACGATGTTATTGTTTCTAACCTTAGAGAGTATATCTCATTCTTAGTCTAACAATCACAATCATTCAAATAATCAAGTAAACATTTACACAAATTATCATAGATCATTCCTATGATAAATAATTAAGGCCGGCGTAACCTCGTTTAGTAATTCCAGAAAAATCACTAAAAGAGAATAAGCTCTCCTTATTTATTTATCGGATGTAGTGGTTGTGGGTACACCACTACACATATATATTAAACTATTTTACGCTAACCGTCCCAACGTGTACGAAATCTTGCCCCCACCTTAGCTTGTGATAAAATTCTTTGAGAAAACAGCACCTCCGTCGGTAATCCTGCTAACATCGTAATTACCGATAATAATTTGCTAGTAGTTAAAATATGTAATTAATTAAAATTTGGAATAAAAACTTATAATTGTCTTTTAAATAAATTCATAGTAGAAGTCTAGTAACGGCGTAAAAATATGTATTAAAATCTTTATTATAAATACTTTACTATATATATAGATAAAAATATTATTAAAAATTAATGAGATATAATTTGGGCAGAATCTCGACATCTAATAATATTAAGAAAAGTATTTAAAAATAAATGGAAAATACCTTTTATAAATCTTCGGAAGAAAACTTAATATTCCCAAAAGTCGGCAGCACAACAATAGACTTAAATTCGCTCGAAACGGAACCAAAGTGACAAAGCTTTACTACAATTTTTACTCACAAACTGAAACTAAAAGTATTTTCACGGCAGTTCAAGAAATCGTTTGGTTTTGAGATGAAGAAAATGAGAGCATAAACCCATCTATTTATACTTGAAATTTTCTTGGTGAACAAGTATGGTATGATGACTAACCTACTCATAGATATAACAACACACCATTTTTAGACTTAGGTTTATGTGTTGGAAAGTATAGTACAATAGGTGGCCTTGGTCTTCAAATTTATTGATACAAAATGTGATAGAGAGTAATATGAACATGTCCTACGGTTGGCAAAATTATAAAAACTAGAGGATAGTTCATTTAAATGATAAAAACATGAGCTGTAAGCTTATTTTGACAGCATCTCACTTATCTCTTAAGATGTAGTTGTGGAGCCTTCTTATTTGTCCAACAAAACAATATAGATGTATGAGGTGTTTACTATAATCATTATTAGCTAATATACTTTTAGTAATTAACTAAAATGAAACCAAGTCTAGCATAAAACTCTAGTTCAAATTCCTGGAATCGATGACTTCAATATTCAAACTAGAAGCTCCGGTATTAATTTATTGATAGTACATATAGTGATAATATATATGGCCATTGTTTTGCTACGTAACTAACATATATATCATATATACTATATTATATTAAACTAAATTAGCTTATATATATAAGCACACAAAACTAACGTGTGTGTGTATATATAAATACATATAATAGCTATCATGAAATTATATAATAAATATTTAGTAGCTCAAATCAAATGAAATACTTGTTATTTATTCAATACTCATAAAGCTCATTTAAATTAAGATATTGATCTCATAAAATAGTGTAAATATTTCTCCATAATTTGAGATAAAATAATTATTATTTTTCTTATAGATAATTACCCCTTTTCAAGTCCTATAAAAATTTAAATGAAAAACTTTCAAAACCAAAAATATATTAAACATGGCAAAAACGACCAAATTATAAAGGAATAAAATATCAAGATTTTAAATAAAATAAAATATATTGAGCTACGAAAATTCGGATGTTACACCATATCCTTCATATTCATAACATTGGACTTCCTTTGTTTGATCGTTCCTTTCTTCAGTTTTGGTCTTCTTCAAACTATTTTGTTGTTTGTTGATGTCGAATATGATGTTCTGCCCATTTTGTCTGGACCTTCTATCCACATGCCTCAAGACTTTGTTGAATTATCGCCCAATCAACATAAGAGCATCAGCAATGCTCTCTTCTTTTTCACAATCAGTTTGAGATTCCTCATCATCAGTATTTGTGACAAATGCTATGCTTTTGTTCTTTTTGTCACCACGTTCATTGATGGACATCTCAAAAGTTTGAAGAGATCCAACCAATTCATCAACCTTCATGTTGGCAATGTTCTGGGCTTCTTCTATGGCAGTCACCTTCATATCAAATCTCTTGGGTAGAGATCTAAGTATCTTTCTTGACAGCTTTTCATCTGACATCCTTTCACCCAAGGCTTCAAAAGAGTTGGCAATATCAAGTAGATTCATGTGGAAATCCTGTAGGCTTTCCTCCTCTTTCATCCTGAGATTTTCAAACTTGGTTGTGAGAAGTTGAAGTTTTGACATCCTTACCTTTGAAGTGCCTTCATAACATGTCATCAATATTTCCCAAGTTTCTTTTGCAGAAAGACATTTTTTGATGAGTTTGTATCTACTCCATTGAAGAGAGCATTTATTGCTTTATTGTTGCTGAGAGCTGCTTCATCTTCTTCCTTTGTCTAATCTGCCTCTAACTTTAGAACACCAGTTGAGTTACCATCTTTGTCAAGAATCACAGGATGATCCCAACCTTTCAAAACAGCCTTCCAAGTCCTGCTGTCAATGGACTTTAGGAACGCAATCATTTTTGGTTTCCAATGATCGTAATTGGAACCATTCAGCAGTGGGGGTCTGTTCATAAATCCTCCTTCTTTGTCCATTATGCCAGGTAAAACTCCTGAATCTCACCCTAAACAGGCAGGGTGCCTGCTCTGATGCCAATTGAAAAACTGGCACACCAGTATACGATGTTGTATACGATGTAACAACATTATACCAGATTAAATAGACAAAGTACAAAACAATAAAAGTGCAGAAAGTAACAAACACACAGAGATTTGTTAACCCAGTTCAGCGCCAACCGCAACCTACTCTGGGGGATACCAATCCATGAAGGAATCCACTATGATAGTATCAATTCGAAGACTCCCAACAAACGCCCCGTTTACAATCTTCTCACTTAATCACTACCCGTGCTAATTCTACCTAGGAACTCCTAGATATGACAACCTCTGGTCACTTCCTACCACAACAGTACAGACAGCACTATTGTTAACTCAACTCAATATGGTGGAGACACTCTCCTAGAAACTAGACCACTCTTACCTAAAGACTTTGAGTGATACACAAGTAAAACAATCCTAACTCCGTGCTTCAAAGCTTTGGAGAGGACAACACACACAATAATTATCTCCTTGCTTAAAAGCTTCAGAGACAATTACAGTTTACAACTCAAAGAACACACAGTCCTAAGCTTGCATCAATATGACACAAGAAAGGCTCACAAAATAACACAAGCACACAAAAACCCTAAGACGGCTAGACTCAAATACACGCTTGAACACTTGCTTCATTAGGTTTTTCGTCCTTCCTTATATAGCTGGTGGCTTGGGCTCCAAGAGATTCATTCCAAGAATATATCCAGCTCATAAAATAAAATAGAACCATATCTTTAAAAGATTAGATATGTTTTTAAAATAAATCTTCACAATAATTCCTAAAACAATCTTTAGATGAAAGATCTGTTTAGAAAATAAAACATTTCTTAATGCACACGCAAAGGACTGAAGAAAGAGAAAAGATCTTCTCTAAAAATAAAACGCGCGCATAAAAGATACGCCAGCTGGCGCGCACACGTCAGGTTACGATGTTGTAACATTTCATACCACATCCTGCTTAAATAATTGTTTTACCAAAATGCAGCCAACACCAAATAACCAACAGTCAAATTTTAAGGTCTTTAATTAGTAAATTTATGTGTTCTTCTTCCAAGGGTATCTACTACAGCTTTCTTAAAGTCCTTGACAGATTTCTTAACTAAAATCATTCAGTAAGTATTCTTTTCTTTCAAAGTACTCCATTCATATATTTATCTTGTCAATTATAAAGTTCTAAGTAAGTTTATTATGACTATTCTACACCAACTTATTTACAAATTGTTTCCGTTCTTTATTAACATACTGTATTCATTAAGATCTTAACAAGAAAGACCTCACCTGAGTCTTTTACTAATACTTAATCAAACATTCATAAATCTATGCAAACAATTAAACTTGTTAAAAGCAATTCCCCTTAACTTCAAGTTCTTCAGATTTGGTTGCGAGATTACTTTCGTCGATAGTTCCGAGGTTACCTATTACTCATCAAATATACTACTTATTAGGTTATAGTTAAAATTAAAAATTATATCTTGTTATTCTTTATAATAATTACTGGATGTTCTTTGAAAAGAATAAACATTTTTGTTATATCAAGGTAGAGTAATCTTTATGTTCATAGTGTTAACTAAAATCATCCTTTGTTATTATTATTAACTTAGAGATTTCTAGGTGATAAACCGTTTTATTAAGTCCTCTAAAAATTTAGAATGAGAAAGAAAGTATTTTTATCGTTGATGTGAGTCTTCTGAACCGTTATTAGGTTAGAAACCAGATTTACAAATTGACATAACATCATCAATTTCTCAATTGATGTTAGGGTTTTCAAAAGTCTTAAACAGAAACTTTAACTTTTCTTCCTCTTTATAACAGATTACAATGGATCCTAGCTTCTATGAACTTAGGGCTTTAATTTTGGAGGCTTTTAGAAACTTTGTGGTTTGTTTTTAAGTAGAAAGAAGAGATTTCTTTATCACATAATAGGGGACAAAAGGGGGGAAAAGGACAGGGAAGAAGAATAAAGAATAGAAAAATGGAAGTACTGACATTTCTTCTTATGTTCCTTCTCAGGTGAAAAGAACGTGTGGTGTGTATTCTCTGGAACAGAAGAGTTTGTTTTATAAGGGTTTAAGGTGTAGGTATGTAAAAGTCACACCACATCCTTAACTCCAAAACATCTGTTTCTTAGAAGAACCCACGTAATCTTTTCTTTTCTTATTCTTTTTGTTTCTTTTTCTAATTGGTAGTTATATAAATTTGTTACAATTAATTCTTTTCTTTCCTTATAATTCTCACTCAAGATTTTGTATATAAATAAACTTATTCTTTTTAATTCTTTTTATTTTTAAAAAAGATATAATAATTATTTATTTATATACTTATTATTTATTTTCTAAAGTATAATAAATCTAAACAATTATACGGATAATAGAAATAAAATTTCAGGGTGTTACACTTGTGGTCACTGAACACCTCCACTTTCAAACCATACAAGTAATGCTTCCAAAACATCAACACACCTTGCAGTTCTCCCAATTGTCCCTTCCTTTCAATCAACTCTGAAACGGACATCACTAACGCATAAACGCTCTCCTTCGGACATCTCTATCTATCTTATTCTTCTGTACTCAAACATCTCAGAGGAACTATAACCTTCTCCCCCACTTGTCTCAAACTTACCGGCGACTTTCTAATAAAACTCACTGATCCACACACCCAATTGTAGGCTTCTGTGGTTCTAAACTTATTCTTCCCAAAAGAAACTAGTATCGACAGTGATCACACACACGTCGTATACAAGGGGTAAACTACGAAATTCAAACATGAACATCTACCTTTCGTTGTAACAATCCAACAATTCCTTATACTTCTTGTTATGGAATTGTTCATTAATAAAATTTTGCCGATTAAAAAAAAACAAGATTCACATTACTTGGAAATTAATACTAGTTCTAGAATTGTTATATGTCATAAGGAACTACACACAAATTACACATATAAGCATGCATAAAGATTCATATAAACTCTACTTCAAATAGTTACATTAAACTATCAATTCAATTAACATATTTAAATCATATTAAATCTACGTTGGATAAAATAAATTCAATTATCCTATACATGTTCAAATAACAAAACCATCACTATCTTTGCATTTAATCTGCTCACAATAAAATACAAAGAAAACAAGAACATATTCAAGCAACTAGAACTAAACATCATTTATCATAAATCAACGAGAATACAATCACATTATGTCGTAATTTATGCATATTAACTTATATCAAACATAGAAGCATAATAATAAACATGAATTAACTTCGAAACATGTGAAATTACATAATCATCACATTTTTCTCATAAGACTCTTAGCAATTTATGTATTAATAAATTAACACTTAAATCATAATCGTTTTAGCAATCAAGCATGAAGTAAAAAATATAGATGTTAAAGTCATTGTCAATTAAAACACAAGTTTCAAGAATCAAGTAAATCAACATATTAACAAGGAACTAGCAACAAAATTCATGAAATTAATCTCACACATAATCAATAAGTCATTTGCAATACATATAATTCACCAATACATTTTCATGTTAAAGTATTAAATTAATCTCACTATTTCATTCATATTCATAAATTCTCAATTAATTCCATAAATACATACATATTATCATTTCATACTTCAATCATACTACACAATCAATCATCATGAATAAATCATCACAATATTCCTTTACGACATATGCATAAACAATTACACTTTATTTCATATAACATAGATTTTCATCAAAAAGAAAATATATACTCATATACGAACATATTCATTTTGAATAAAGCAATAACGAGAAAACATCATCATTTAAGTCATTATCTTGAAATCAAAACAACAATCATATTCTCAAGTTTTGAAGAATAAACACAATTAGTGACAATAACAATATTTCATCAATTCATCGAATAAAAACATCAACAATAACAACAAATCTCATAATTTCATTATTACATTACATTTCAAAATAACATCACATTCCTATCAACTATAAACCAACACATCATTTTAATCAATTTAGCAAAACTTCACATTTGATAATAAGGACAACGAGAAAATACAACAATATTCATACACATATACATAATGGTGAAATAGTGACTAATGTGCAAGTGTAACTTCACTAATTAAATCACAAAAAACACAACAATCACACAAAACACGAGTGACACTATGTCCACTTAGTCTGACCGCATAGACCTGCTCTGATCAACACATAACCCGCACAGTCCGAAGACAAGGGTCTCTGATACCAAATTGTAACACTCAAACCCGAAATAGGAATATTATTCAAATACGCAATGGAAATTAAAAATTGATTTATACATAATAAAAAATATGGTTCGAGTATTACATACTTCATCAAAATACAATTAATAACTTAGTTAATAAAGCATCACTTGTACAAAATGCTTTTCAAAATGATACAACTTTAAATAAATTAGGATAATGAAAATGAAAGACTTTATGTACATGTATACATTATATGAACCCTTTTCCCGTGTCATGATCAGAGCGGAGCTTTACCGAACACACAACATGAGAAACCTAAACCCCCAACGGTTCAGCAAGTACACAAAATAGAGAGTTAGATTACATAATCCGAAAGAAATATAAGAATAAGGTAAACTTACATTTATTAACATAATATAACTTGACAAATATCATATCTAGTTTCATACATTCATTATACATAATAAATATGTAAACTAACTAATAGCCACATATAGACACATTGATCAAATAACCATATTATCAAAGACAAGTAGTAGCAATTCACCAATAATGCCAATTACCACTTATCAAATAATAGTGCACAATTTCTTAATGCAACTAATGTCAAACATCAATGTTATGTCACCCTAAACACAATTAAATGCATGTGGTACCCTCATCAAATTAGGATAAACTTATATCCTACTTCTCATCAAGAACAATTTATAGTCATGCAAGGACCCTACATCACGAGTGCTATGTATGTATGAATGTACATTTACCAACCATATGATGATCTCATCAAAAACAATTTTTAGTCATGCAAGGACTCTACATCAATAAATCTTTCTCATGAATAATATGATAGCTTAATCCATATTCCTCCTCATCATCTACATCACAACTCATCATCATATCTCATTATGGTCATACATTCAATTACATACTTATATCAACATTCAATTCATTAATCTTACTTCAATTAATTATACAAGTTATCATTATCAATCACTAAATAATAATCTTCGTCATATTCAATCATCATTTACCAAGTCATATATGTACATATACTCCTCATTCAAACATATACATTTCATATTATCATCATCACTAATTATCAATAATTATCTATCATCATCATAAACATAGTCTCATTTAATTTAGACATATCAATTTTACTTAATACATTAAGTAACATCAAAATTGGGTAAACATCACTAACTAAGCACAATCCTTAGAAAACGAACTCCGGAATTGGAATCTACACGAAAAATTATTCAAAATGAGTTCCCGGTGCATAAGTCGTCGAAAAGTCAGAAGTCAACGAAAAATCAACAGTCAACGCTGTTGACCAGTCCTGCGCCAGGCACGGGACTCTCTGCACCAGGCGCGAGTCGCTGATGCAAAAATTGTTTTTACGCGTTTTTGAATCAAAAATCATTTTTCTTCACCCAAAATCACTTATTTAGACTCAAAACAACTATACAACAGTCTTCAAGCATATATATGGATTAAAACACTTATTCTAACTCATAAACAATTTAAAACAACTTAATATAAAGACTATACTAATTTTATCATCAAAAACCCATTTTTCACAACAACCACACAATCAACTCATAAAGTTATGATTTTTCTCATGTCAATCTATTTAATAATCATGAATAGACACATAGAAACATTCAATCAACAACAATTTCATATAGATAAACACATTCCCAAATTAAATCCCCAAGAACCCTAAAACCAAAAGGGTGTAGAGAGTTTGGGAATGAGGATTTAGGAAATCCCCCCTCTTCACCCTAGATTAATGTAAGTACTCTCATACCTTAGGATTGATGATTTCTCTAGTCCTTCTTCTTCCTCTAGGTTCTCTTCTTCTTTCTCTACTCTTCCTCTTCTATTCTCTACTCTTTCTCTTTCTACCTCCACCAATTTTGGTTACAAATGATTTTCTATCTCTATTCAATCTTATATACCTAGGTTAACCTAACCCAAGCCCAATAATCAATCCCAATATAAACTCTAACATATTCTCTACTCATTTAACTCTATTAACCACAAATGTTACTTTTTACCTCACATTCACTACTCTTTCTATTTTTAGACAACAACTACATATTAATTATTATCTAAATCACAAATAAACCATAAAAAGCTAATAAATTCTATTTAACTAAAATTGGGTCGTTACAGATAGAATTGAGCATATGCAACCTACTGAGAGGATTGTGTGTTGGTTATGTGGATGGTAGTCTCTTCTCTAACATTGATGTTGGGTTGGGGGGTGCAGAGGTCTCATCTATAATCATTATGATGACTTTCTTCACAGTTATTATGGCAATAGTGGTGGCTCTCGTGTATTATTCGCGACGAGATCTTGACTCTTTTTCATTGGCTCCAATTATGTTGGGAATCTGATAATAGGAAGGTTGCATGTTTTCTCATATCTTGGCTCATGTGATTGATCTTATTAAGAGTAATATAAATGTGCACATCGTTACAGTAGTCTTATCTCAACCATCAAGCATCTTCTTTTAAATTGAGATGTCGCGTTAACTTACATACTTTGTGAAGAGAATTTTGCAATCATTCATTTGGTTAAATTAAGTGCTTTAGCCTTTTCGAGACTCGTAATTCTACATGACCCTCTTGAACTCTTTTACTAAATTAGGTGTGAATATGTTTACGTCATAAGATTGAGAACCGATTGATTCTTGAACTTTTATTACTTTTCCCAACTTGAAGAGAGGTTGGGCCTGTGTAAACAGTAAATAGTGAATACTTGGATTTTTTTCATTTTTTTGTTGATCTTAGTGACTTAATACCATATAGGGCCAACCATATAATAAAAACAAAAGTGTTTCTTTTTGCGCCTTCTGAGCTTCTTAAACCACCCCCCTCCCCCCCTCCTCTAAACTTTCAGTTCTATCCCTCTCGCAGGTTAAGTTACGAGTATGTAAAATAGCAAAAATTGAAGTAAAAAAAAACAATTCGCTATCATATAACTTTTGTCATAATTTAAAATTTGAAGAATAAATACATAATATTATCACTTTAGATAAAAATAAATAAAAAAAAAGTCACTTTTTGGCCCAACAAAATATTGCATTCATCCGGGTAAAAATGTGAGTTAGAATCAAATTGTAATGTGTAAAATTCAGAAATTAAAAATCTAATTGTGGAGATTGGAGGATTAATATTCCATTTCATACAGGGTAGGTTCAACAAGAGGAACTAAAATTGAGACTTTTTTATTATTCAAATAAAAAGTGAAATTGTCAAATAAAAACAAAGAATACATAAAGTTATTTTTATTTGTAAATATGAAATCTTACATTATTTTATACCGTAGATAACACTATTTTTCAGGCTCTTTTCTTTATTCCAATGTCATTTTCTGTGAAATAATGTATTAATGACTTGTGATATTTTTTTTTTCTAATAATATTTTGGCTTAATTCAACATTTAATCCCTTATGTTTATTTTACGTTTCAACTTGGTCTTTATGTTTTAAACGTTTCAATTTGGTCCTTTTTGTTTCCATCGTTTGCATAAGCTGGTCCCTTCCATCAGTTTTGTCATTAACTCCGTTTAATTTGGACACGTGTCCAGGTGTTTGTCCACGTGTCCAAACTGTCTGTCACATGTGACAAAACTGACGGAAATGACTAAATTGAAACCGAAAATAAACGAAAGAGACCAAATTAAAACTTTTAAAATATAAGAAACTAAGTTGAAATTTAAAATAAATATAAAGGATCAAATATTAAATTAAGCATAATTTTTTTTATATTTTTTAAAACCTAAAGTTCTTATGTAGATTGCCTTATCCTTACAGTGACCTTGATTTTGAGATAAAATATGAGATAAAAATCTTATTTAAGCCACTAATAAATTGTAAAAATTTTAAGAACAGCATTGTTACAAAAGATATATTCATCCTAAAATACAGGGAGTATAAGACAATAACCCGTGCAGCGCCTCCAGATCAGCTCCATTTCCTTATCTCCATTTTAGTCCAGTTCTTTCATAGATGTCTGACATGTGGCAATGAAAGTTTTTAATGATCCAGATTTAATCTTAGAAAAGTCAGGTTTAGTAGAGAAGCAACACGCAAACTCAAAGCTGTTCAATCATCTTCTCTATTAACACCACCGCTTCCCCGTTGTGCTGCCGTTACAACTCGCCGCTCCTCCATCTTTTCTTCTCTTCCCGCAAAGTTGTTCGGTTCATCTTGTTTTTTTACCTTTCCCTTTTTTACAGAATATTTGTTTTACTGCCGGTAAACACCATGACTCTAATTTGCAATTACTTGTTATCGTTTGATTCTTACAAACACCATAACTCTAGTTTTTCAAGGAACATGAAATTGCAAATTGCAGAAGCTTACAATCCCTAAAATTAAAATCTAAAATTTGATTAGAACCAAACAATCTTTAATTCAATCAAACAATCTCCAATCTTCAAACTCAAAAGAGGGACTGAGAGATGGAGAGACGATTTGCTTCATGAAAGGAAAATTGCAAGAGAGAAGAAGACGCATCTAAACTTTTTGAATTGAGATTTTCTTTGTTTAATCTAAACCATTAATTTTTTCTATCTCTACGTGTCACTCATCTATCATCTGAACTGGAAAACTGGAGTGTAATGGCACTGGAGCAGATCCAGACTCATCTTCTGCCTCATTTCTCAATTATTTCTAATTAGATAATTTTCTTTTAAAACTTTACTTTTCTACCACAAATTAATTTGAAAATTACTTTAATCGCATAAAATTTTAAATTTTTTTGAACAAGCATCAAATTTTAAATTATGTATTTATTTTAATTTATTTGTAATTTAAAGTTGGAATAATAATTATTTTATTAGATCCTTACTATTACTCCATTAGCCTATTTTTATCAATGTTTTTAAGAATGTAATTTGGTTACATTATTAGTGTAAAAGAAATTTATATAAGCATAAAATGATATCTTACTATTTTTTTATTATATTAATTTTTAAAATATATTTTTATTGAGTTATGATTGGATGTATACATAAAACTTATTTTTTGTCAAGGGATGTATACATAAAACTTTTCTGGCCTTAATGCTAGTTATAAACTTTGTTTCAATCTCTACGAATATTTTAAGGACTGTGGATAAACAATAAAAAAAAATTAATAATTTTCAATTAATTATTCAATATAATATAATATTTTCTTGTACCAAAAAAAAATAGTTAATATAATATTTTCAATTATTAATAGTTTAATACATAGAATATTATATTTTAATGTCTATTCAATTTTTCATTTTTAATGGATACAAATAGGACCGACAATAAATTGAGTCAACTTAAAAATAGTTTGAAACTCAGTTTAGTAATTAATTTACAAAATTTAGTTCATGAACCAAATGAATTGAGTTTGTATTGAAAATTAAACTTGTTAAATAAATGAGTCAAACTTATCTATTTATAATTTTACTCATTTGATTTAAGAGACAGTTTAATGTTCATATATGATTTTTTAATTATTTTGTATAATTATTTTATAGAATAAAATTGACGTGGAAATGAGAACAAAGAAGTTTAAAGCTGGTCCACAAATTCTAACTTAACTGACAAGTGCCGAAATTATTAGGTCAAATATTTTTATTCGAATTTGAACTTGGGCTCTCACAATTGTATGTGAATTTTAGTGGTACTTGCCACTTCGTTTAAAACAAAGAAAAAAGTCGAAAATCATATTAAACACGATGTAAATATTAAGTCATATTGAACGTCTTTATTTGGATTTGAACACAGGCTTTTACAATTGTGAGTCAATTTCAATAATACTTGCTACTTTGTTTAAGACAAAGAAAAAACTGAAAATTAATATTAAACGCAAGGTAAATATTAAGTCACAGTTTTATCACGAATAACATTTTAAAAAATACCTATGTTCTCACACGACGATCTTTTTATAAAAACTAGTCCGTAGCCCGTGCGTTACACGGGTTAGGCGGCCAATCATGGTTGTTACATTGGATTGGGGATATGATGATATAAGAAAAACATATTATGCCAATCATGGTTGTTGTTTATGATAAGGATTAAAAATAGAAAAGTTTAGTGTATTCACCCGATATCATAAAGAAATCTCTATTTTTCTTGGATAGTTTAAAGGTTCAATTTTTAAAATTATCAGTCATGTTATATACAAAATTATATCTGGTTTAAAAAATAAACTGTGTTCAAGAAATTCACAAAGCTAACAGGCATAACCCAACTACATTTAATTAGAAAGTATCATTGCAAATTACTTGCTATGTGAGGTCAAGATGTACAATCCCTGGCACCATCCATAATAAGATCTATAGTATACATATATTCCTTATTTGATAAAAATGAGCAAATTAAAATAACTATTTTTAGACATAGCAAATTAAACACAATTATTCAAGTAATTTAGAGATAGCACCAAGTTAAGATAACAAAGAAACAAAGTTTAAATTCATACAAATCAAAGATATCATAGAAGAAGAAATAAAACAATAAAGTTTATGTTAAAATGTGTGTTGAACGGGTTTTGCAGAATGTCGTATATATTTGCCACAAACTTTTATCAGCAATAAAATTATCATCTCTCGGTGATTTTAAAACTTTTATTGGCGATAAAAAATAGTCATCTGCCCGTGAATCAAAATTTTATTAGTAATAACTTATAATAGTTATTTTAAATTTTTTACCAGAGATTAAAAATGTCATCTCTCGGTAAATTAAAATTTTGTATCAAAATAGTTTGTAAAATTTTATTGGGATTTAAAAAATTTTATTGCCTATAAAATTATAATAGGGATTTAAATTAAATTATAATAGGGATTTAAAAAAATTTATTGGCTATAAAAAATAGTCATCTGACAGTGAATTAAAATTTTATTAGTAATAACTTATAATAGTTATTTTAAATTTTTTACCGATGATTAAAAATGTCATATCTCCATAAATTAAAATTTTGTATCAACTCCCCGTGAATTATAAATTTTTGTCAATAATAACTTGTAATAATGTATATTAAAATTCACTGATAGGTAGAACCTTTGCTTTTTAAGTTTAGTCTATATTAAAGCATGATTATAAATAGATAAGTTTAGTGTATTCACCCGATATCATAAATAAATCTCTATTTTTCTTGGATACTTTAAAGGTTCAATTTTTAAAATTATCAATCCTGTTATACACATAATTATATCAAGTTTAAAAAATAACCTGTGTTCAAGAAATTCACAAAGCTAATAAGCATAACCCAACTACATTTAATTAGAAAGTATCATTGCAAATTACTTGCTATGTGGGGTCAAGATGTACAATCCCTAGCACCATCCATAATAAGATCTATAGTATACATATTTTCGTTATTTGATAAAATATAGCAAATTAAAATAACTATTTTTAGACATAGCAAATTAAACACAATTATTCAAGTAATTTAGAGATAGCACCAAGTTAAGATAACAAAGTAACAAAGTTTAAATTCATACAAATCAAAGATATCATAGAAGAAGAAATAAAGCAATAAAGTTTATGTTAAAATGTGTGTTAAACGGGTTTTGCAGAATGTTGTATATATTTGCCACAAACTTTTATCAGCGATAAAATTATCATTTCTCAGTGATCTTAAAACTTTTATTGGCGATAAAAAATAGTCATCTGCCCGTGAATTAAAATTTTATTAGTAATAACTTATAATAGTTATTTTAAATTTTTTACCAGAGATTAAAAATGTTCTCTCTTCGTAAATTAAAATTTTGTATCAATAATAGTTCACAATATTTTTTTGTTTTCAGTTTTCATACCAGAAAACTTTTCACAATATAAATTTTTTACTTAATTTGAAAAAAGAGAAATTTGTAATAGTGATTTTAATTTTTTTATCAGCAATAACAATTGTCATCTCCCCATGAATTTTAAAAAAAATAGTAATAACTTATAATAGGGATTTAAAAAATTTTATTGCCGATAAAAAATAGTCATCTGCCTGTAAATTAAAATTTTATTAGTAATAACTTATAATAGTTATTTTAAATTTTTTACCAAGGATTAAAAATATCATATCTCTGTAAATTAAAATTTTGTATCAATAATAGTTTATAATAGTGATTTTAAATTTTGTATCAGCACTAAAAATTGTCATCTCCCCGTGAATTTTAAAAAAAAATTAGTAATAACTTATGATATTGATTTATTTATTTTTAATAATGGTGAAAAAAATGATCAACTCCCCGTGAATTATAAATTTTTGTCAATAATAACTTGTAATAATGTATATTAAAGTTCACTGATAAATAGAACCTTACTCTAATAGTTTGGTTATATTAAGGGCTGCTTTTTCTTCAATTATCATAATATATACAACATGTTCCTTCTCGGGAATTATAAATTTTTATCAGTAATAATTTGTAATAGTGATTTTCTATTTTTTATCAGCGATAAAATATTTTTTTTGGCTGCAGTCGAGTGTAGAGAGACTGATTCTATATCATCATCTCCCTTCTCTCTAGCCTTAAACACCGCCTATCACCAAATTCATCCAACTCCGCCTAATCCAAAAAAAAATTCCACGATGTAGACTTCAATCTCGGTGGTGCTTAGCCCCTCACGGCCGCACCACCGTCTCCTTCCGGCGGCCTCCACTGCTCCATCGTGGTTTTCCCTCCTATGCCGTCTTTGCATTCAGATCTCGGTCGCTTGTTGCGGTTACGGTGGATGGTGGTGGTTCCGTTCTGATTTTCGGTCGGTTGTTGCGTTTCTGGGTTGTCCAATGTGGTCCTCTAGGCTCTCTACAGTTTCGACTGCTCCAGTTTTACAACCACTGCGTTGGAGGTTTTTGGGTTTCTTTTCTTCTTGTTCTGGTTCGTTGTTTGTTTTTTTCCTTTTTCTTGTTCTCGTTCGTGGTCTCTGCTGGATCAGATTGGGGTTCTTCTTGTTCCGTTCAAGTCACCTCCGTCTCTTTTAGTGGGTTCTGTTCTGTTTCAGCCACCACCGCCTCCCTTGCGGTGGTGGTCGTGGCTTTTTGTGGTGGTTTTATGTTTGTTCTGTTTATGTTTATTTTGTATTGTTTTGTTTCATTGTATTTTTTCAGGTTTTATCAGAGATTGGGTGGTAGCATTTGGATTCGTAAACCCGATAGGGTCTGGTTCTATTAAGCCGTGAGGGCTGTTTGGTTTTTAACGCGTTGGACTCATCCCACGATCTGGGTTCAATCGCGTCTGTTCTTGTGTAACTGTTTGTGATGGTATTCCTGCGTTCTTTGATTCTCTGTTGTTCCAGGTCTGTTGAGATCTGCAGGTATTAAAGATGTTAGGTCTGACTCTACTCCAGTACTGCTTTGCTCGAAAGAGCTTGTTTGCCTGCTGCTTTGTTCAGGGGGCTGTTGGCACATGGATCATGTTCCGTGTTGGCGGAGGTTCCATTCGCTAAATTTAAACCTTTTTGATCTTGATGATGCTCTCATTCCTCATCTTTTTTTTGTAACTTGGTTTCGTGCCTGTGCGCGGGTTCGCTGGGTTATGCTTGTGTTGAGTGCGTGTATTGTTAGGATTAATTAGGGTTGTTTTTCTCCTAGTTTGTTTCTTCACGGTGTATGCTCGTTAGAGTCGTAACTGGGTCAGGTTTAATGTCCCCCCAATCTCTGTATCTTATTATTTTTATTTAATATATTCTCGTTTGCTTAAAAAAAAAAATGTTATCTCCCCATCAACTATAAATTTTTATTAGTAATAACTTTTAATAGTAATTTTAAAACTTTTATGAACCATCAAAATTGTCATCTCCCAATGAATTATAATTCTTTATCAACAATAACTAATGAGTTAGTATCTTGCTAATGGAGGAAGGCAAGCGGCCAATGAAAGGCTTCGAGTAGGAATGAAATAATAGTAGCAAAAGACAGATGAAATAATGTATTTTGGGAGGAAGGCATCCGACCAATGAAAGAGTTCAAGAAGGAATTTAAAACTTTTATCAGCGATAAAAATTGTTATCTTCCCGTGAATTATAAATTTTTATCAGTAATAACTTGCAATAGTGATTTTAAAACTTTTATTAGCAATAAAAAATGTCATCTCCACGTAAATTATAAATTTTTATCAATAATAACCACGGGTTCGGAAAACCGTGATATGTGTGTCAATCATGGTTGTTGCCAATCATGGTTGTCGCTAATCATGAAAGTTTATACAAAATTGCAATTTATAAGATGTAGAGATTAATTAAAATTGAAATTTTTTCTTCATTGCACGGGTTTGACGGAACGCCATATATATTAAAACAATAATTAAATTCAAATGAATTGAATGAAGTAAGATTGGGATTGTGGTCGTTCATGTCATGTTTGTCGACCAATAAGATATCCGTTAGATGAATGCATTCAATCATTATTAGCCAGAGATATGCGCTAACTATAAAATTTAGATGAATTCTTAGTGGCCAAAGATCTAAGTAAGTAGTATTGGTCTACACGTGGCGATGCAAGAATTCCACATTGCTCAACATGGCACTACCTCATTAGAAACACATGTCCCACTTAGGAAGGGATTACATTGATGGTGGTGAAGTAGAGAACATTAAATGAGAGAATATGTCAATAGTGTATTTTTGCTTCAAGAAGTTTCTTGGCAAACAAATGAAACAATGCATGCAAGGCAAGAAGAATGTTTGTTTTCCAATGAAACTTATGTTCAATGCTTGCAGAGCAATTAAAGTAAATGATTTATGAGATGGATGTTATAAGAGATTTAGGATGAGAATGGTATATGCAACCAATGATACATTTCCACATTGCTCAACATGGCACTACCTCATTAAAAACACATGTCTCACTTAGGAAGAATCATAAGTGATACACATGTCTCATGAAGCAAGGATGATATATCTCATGTGTGAGCTTTTCGTTGGTCAAAAGAATTAGGGAATTATTCTTGAATGCTTGGTTAGATTGTGAAGAAAATATAAGCAACTTTTTTGTTATTACAATGTACTGCATGATTAATTGAGAGAATGAGACAAATTCTTAGTATGACAATTTTTGCTCATTAAGATTTAAAATCGAAACAATTCTCTTCTATCTTGCTTAGTTCATTTAACTTCAATCTCATAGTATCAAAGACCATAATCACACTATAATTAACAAAAAAGAAATTGCAAACTTGTGTTTATGGGATAAAATTATTGTTATTGTTATTACAAAATATTGCATTATATGCATATTATTCTCATATTCATAATAATTCTACAATTCTCCCATTTATTCTCTCATTAAATTTTAAAATTCTAGACAAATATTCACATTACTCAATAGTTCGTTGGTCCCATAAAGAAAAATAGAAACTAAGGTTAAAATGCAAAGAATGATTATATGGATCCATTATCTTTTAATTTCGACTATAATAATGAACTATTAGATTGCTTTGATGATTAGAGAAATTAATCTCAAAAAGAGAATATCAATTTTTTGGCTCCTTATATGTATTTATTTAGTCTTTTGAAAAAGTTTGTTGAATTAAGATCACCTTTTTTTATGCTCAAGAGAGTGCTATATAGAATATCATTCATGAAAAATTCAAAAAAAAATTATAGTGTAGCTCAATAAACCAAAGTTGGTTTTCGGCACGTTGACATATTCTTTACTTCAAGTCATTGATTGAACCAATGAATGTCTCACATTTATCACATATGATCCTTCATTGGACATGTGTTTCCAATTAGAATGTGGCATGTTGAGCAAATGAAGATGAATCACTCATATTTGGTTTGCATTCATTGACATTTATCAATTTTAATCCTTGCATTGTGAGACATGTGTTACAATGAGAAAGTGACATCTTGATGGCATGTTTGGGCAATTGGCTTCTTATGTGATCATCACAAATTGTGCCAAAATTAGAGACTCTCTTTTTCACACCTTATTTCACTACTGTCATAAATTTTCAAAATAATAGACTCCAACACACAAACTTTATCCAAGAATTGTTTGCTTGCATTTTGTTGCATGCATTCTAATTGGACATAAGAGAGAGAGAGAGAGAGAATAAATTGGAAAGGAATAATCAAAGTCATTGATTTAACAATTAATTCAAATCTTTCTATATGGTTGCAAAAATTATAATGTGGTTTTCATTTCTAACTATTTTATAAAAAGTTGAAGTTTAAGTATGGTAAATAAAGTGTAAGAAACACTATACAATAAATCATACCTTATAAAAATAATTTACATTAATTTGATCTCTTATAAAAATATTAGAAGCACAATTTGATATTAAAAACATACTATAACCAAAATGCACTAAATCTACACTACTTTAATTAATTATTGAAGCAAAACATAAATTAAGTTGATGCTCTATAATTCAAGAAAGGAGACAACATATGAATGAAATTAACATTGCTTCTTAATAAAAAGCTCTCACACATTTCCAAATTTTCTTGTTCCAAATTTGAGATGTGTTCCTTTTCTAAATTTTTGGCTGAAAAAAAAAACTCATTAGCTAAGAAAAAATTAGTGAAAATTGCAAGTATTGACATCAAAGAAATACAACATATAACTAAAAAGCTAAAATTTTGAGATGAAATATTGAGAGAAGAAAAGGAAGATTCAAACTAAAATCTTTGATTATCATGTACTTACCTTGACTTTCCAACCCCAAAGACATGAAACTAAGCATAATCTAACACATGCAACCATGAGAGTGAAGATTATTTAAATTGGTCATGAGAGAAGAAAAAGAATAATCAAACTAAAATTTTTGCTCACCATATTCTTACATTGACTTTCCAACAACCAAATACATGAAACAAAACATAATCTAACAAAGAAAAAATCAAACAAATTTGAAGATGAAAGATTGAGAGAAGAAAAGGAAGAATCAAACTAAAATCTTTGCTTATTATGTTTCTTACCTTGACTTTCCAACACCCAAAGACATGACACTAAGCATAATCTAACACATGCAACTATGAGAATAGAGATTAGTGAAATTGATCATGAGAGAATAAAAAGAAGAATCAAACTAAAAAAATTTCTCACCTTGTTCTTAACTTGACTTTTCAACAGCCAAAGACATGAAACCGAACATAATTTAACACATGCAATCATGAGAATGGAGATTAGTGAAATTGGTCATGAGATAAGAAAATGAAGAATTAAACTAAAATCTTTCCTCACCATGTTCTTACCTTGAATTTCCAACACCCAAAGACATGAAACTAAGCATAACCTAACACATGCAACAATGAAAATGAAGATTAGTGAAATTGTTCATGATAGAAGAAAATGAAGAATAATTAATCAAACTAAAATATTTTCTCACCTTGTTCTTAACTTGGCTTTCCAACAACCAAAGACATGAAACCAAACATAATTTAACACATGCAACCATGAGAATGGAGATTAGTGAAATTGGTCATGAGATAAGAAAATGAAGAATCAAACTAAAATCTTTCCTCACCATGTTCTTACCTTGAATTTCCAACACCCAAAGACATGAAACTAAGCATAACCTAACACATGCAACAATGAAAATGAAGATTAGTGAAATTGTTCATGATAGAAGAAAATGAAGAATAATTAATCAAACTAAAATATTTGCTTACCATGTTCTTACATTGACTCTCCAACAACCAAAGACATGAAACTAAACATAATCTAACACATGCAACCATGAAAATGGAGATTAGTGAAATTGTTCATGAGATAAGAAAATGAAGAATCAAACTAGAATATTTGCTTACCATATTTTGTTACTAAGAAGAGATGAATCAATGATGGAAAAAACATTGGCATCCATTGAAAGAGTGAAGAAGAAAGAAGCCAAGCAGAGAAAGCAAGATGATGAGGTGTTTGATTGTTGATGAAAGAAGGATTATATTGATGAGTGTCAACAATAAAGCAATAAATGAGATGAAACACTTGTAGAGGATTGATTGGATGCATGCAAGGACATTAGGGTTATAAAGGGAGCACATGACATAAGCTATGGTGCAAGCATGGTAGGGTTTTGGTTGGAAAGTGGGCAAAACATGTCCAGCTTTTAGAAGATATAAAGATTACTTGAAACACAACAAAATACCGGCATGAAAACTAATAAATCAAGACTAAAACATGTGTGAATCGAGCTAAAATAATAATATATTTTACGCGTTATCATTGCCACGGGTCTCCCTTCACCTCTCTTTTTCGCACTTCTTCACATTATCTTATATCAATTTTATGTATGTAAATGTAAATTTCCACTTTCTTCATTTTCTTTCTGGGCTTCTATACTTTATTTTTCGATTATTTGTCTCATTTTTTGATGATATTTCTTCTTTTTTCTTGTTTATGGCCCATAATGTAAGTGAATTCGCTTCTAGACTAAATATTACATAATTTTTTTAATAAACTAGATTTTTAGTGGAGAATAGAAAATATAGTTGAAAATTAAATTTCAATGAATTGAATTAAATTTTAAAAACAATGCATGAAATAAAATAAAAAGTGGCATGTTTTGATTCTTAGATAATTTTTATGCATGCAGTTTTAGTCCATGCTATTTTCAAAAAAATTAAAAATTGTTTAGTTATCTTCATACTTTTAAATTTTTGAATTTTTTTTCCATACATGTTTAGAATACTATAAAAAGTTTCTTTACAAAACTTTATAATTTTTAAAAATAAGAATAATTAAATATGAATTTTTAAAATTTCAAAATATAAAGATAAAAGTAACAAAACCTCGACTTAAAAGTCAAATTTTAATATTTTTTTTATACTCTCTGACTTTAATTATAAGCAAATACTACATTCGTCTCTATATCTATAATACTCTTTTGAAAAAACCATGGAGATTAAAAAAGTTAAGAGAAAATAATTTGATATTTTTTTTAGAGTATTTATTATAGATAATAAAAAATGGGTCTTGCTAACATGTGCCCCAAGGGCACATGTTAAGGTGCATTAAATTTGTTATACTTCAATTAATTTTCTTTTAAAATAAGCAATAATCAACTTTAACAATTATTACAATTAAAAGCTATGATCTACTACATTTAATATACTTAAAAGAATTTTTTTTAGTAAATTGCCTAAAAGAATTGGTAAGACAAAAAAAAAAAAAATCCACATGATTGTCATATATTTGTTTTATACACACACGCCCTTAACTGCATTTGTTTTAGTAATTTTTATTTATTATTTATTTACATCTAGTAACAAAAATTAAATTACAAATAATATGAAATTTCTAAATATATTAGCAATTCAAAAACCAAAATAGTACTGACATAGTACTCAAATATTTAATTAAATAAAAAAAAAACTTAAGTCAAACAATTTAATGCATTTTATTATAACTAACTTAATGAATCTTATTATAACTAATTTAATCATTAATTTGGATGGAATAAATGAGATAACAATTCATTTAATGCACCTTAAAATGTGCCCTTGGGGCACATATTAGCATTTGCCATAAAAAATATGCATTATAATTAAATAAAGAAATAATTAATATTCTTTAAAATTGAGAGAAATCTTGTAAAAAAGATTAACAAAAATTCAGAAAGGTCCTATATTAAGGACAAAGTCAATATTAATTTTTTTATAAATTTTGAAGAAAAAAAATATTATTTGCTTAATTAAAGGGGAGGGAATAAGTTATACTATTCAAATTTGAAATTAATTTTTTGACTCAATTCCATTTTGTAGTGATTGAAGTACTACTCCAGCTATACTACTAGAACTAGAAAGAATCGAGTACTTCAATTAGTACACCCTCCGGTTCATATTGTAAGCAAAAAAAAATATTTCACATTAGTATTAAGAAAAGTAAAACATGATAATTTAAAATATAATTTTTTGTGTTTTCCTTAAAATAAGTTTTATTGAAAAATGTAAAAAGCATTTTTTTAATGATTGATTATCACGAAAAGAAGATAGTAAGTAAATTAAATACAATTTATATTAAATTTTATAAAAATAAATTTTGTAAATAGTGAAAAATGAGTTGTTTTTATTTATAATTTAGAATAAGAAAAGATGATTTTTTTTTTTCTTATAATTTGAATGGAAGAGTAATTTTTAGTTAAGTTCAATAAAAAAATTGTAGTAGTATAATGGTGGGGAAATAAAAAAGAGTGGGAAAAGGTGGAGACAGAGAAAAGATGGAGGCGCTGAAACATCACGTGAAGACAACAACATGAACTCCCTCCGACATGCACATACATAGTCAACACGGAATACTCCTTTGGGGCCCACCGCCCCCTTCTCATTCGCTCTCTTTTCTTACGCAGCAGCAGCAGCAGTGTTTTCGCCGTCGGTGCCGCCTAAAATTTAATTTAATTAACATTAATTAATTCACTAATTTAATCATTTGATTCTAAATTTCCTTTTTAAACAACACGCAACACATACTACAGAATAGAAAACAGAATGAACTAGAACGAGTCATCATCAAAAGAAGAAACGAATACACGAGGACTGTCTCTCTCTATATTCATTCATTTGGTGGACCTAGCCGCATATAACGCCGTAGGATTAAATTTTCCATTGAGATTCACGCCGCAATCAAGATAACCCAATCAATATACGAATCACGATAACAATCCCATTGAATTATTGTTCTGAACCCTTCTGATTAAATACCCACGCTTCTCATCATATTCATCATTAACCTGAAAAACTCCCTCTCTTTTGTTTCCTGCTTTCAATTTTTTTTTTACGCTAAACATTTTATAAAGGGATGTTTCACATTAACAAAATTAATTAGAGATTAATTATTTAGATTACACATTAACAAATTGGGTTTTACTAACTAGTACATCCGGTGTATTGGTTAGGGAACTCAAAAGTAGTAAATTTTATATTAAAAAAACATACTCCTTCCGATTTTATATATAAACAAAAGTTGTTTTTTCTAGATTCATCGTAAAAGTTATGTATTTAGTCCATATTATAGACTATATACATCACTTTTTTAATTAATCTAAAAAAGCAACCTTGGTTTATATATGCAATCAAAGGGAGTAATTTACACTTTAAAAAAGTTGACTACACAAGTTTCAATACAATTTACTCTCTCTGTCCCAAAATAAATGATTTGTTTGACCACTGACACGTTTGCCAATGCACAATTTTAATCGTTAATATTTCTAATTATCTATTATTAAAAATTATAAAAATGGTATATTTTGAAAGTACTCGTCGAGACAAATCAAACAGCATCTCATATGTTAATATTTGCATGTATATATTAATAGAAAAATAAAGTCAAAGCAGGTCAAATGAATAGTACACTAAATAAAAAAGGATCATTTAAAATGGGATGGAGGGAGTACTATTTTTAATTCCTTAATTAGTATAAGAGATGTAATGTTTTGAATTTGCCTAACAAAATTAATTTTAAATTGGATGGCTAAAACGTGTTAGTGCGACGCACCATGCACCAATTTTTTTATCGGGTAAACTAGAGAAGATTAATTCTCTAAAAGCCAAATGGATGGACAAGATCTTTATATATGATTTTTAATGCCTTTGTAATCACGAAACCCAAAAAAATATTTTAGATGGACCACAAAAAAAATTATAATATATTTTAGCAATGTTTTGAATGATCTTCATGAAACGATTCCTAATTTTGATTTGAGCAATTTTATTAGGAAGGATATCGTTCCGCTTAAAGCCCAATATGTTTTGACGCGTGTTTTGTTTGGTAAAATTATTCAGGATATGGAAGTTAAGTTTAATATGACTACAAGACAGAAAGCAGTCTTTGGGTGTTTGCAAGCAGCACGTGCTCAGAATTTTAAAAATGGTATATTTTGAAAGTACTCGTCGAGACAAATCAAACAACATCTCATATGTTAATATTTGCATGTATATATTAGTAGAAAAATAAAGTCAAAACAAGTCAAATGAATAGTACACTAAATAAAAAAGAATCATTTAAAATGGGACGGAGGGAGTACTATTTTTAATTCCTTAATTAGAATAAGAGGTGTAATGTTTTGAATTTGCCTAACAAAATTAATTTTAAATTGGATGGCTAAAACGTGTTAGTGCGACGCACCATGCACCAATTTTTTTATCGGGTAAACTAGAAAAGATTAATTCTCTAAAAGCCAAATGGATGACAAGATCTTTATATATGATTTTTAATGCCTTTGTAATCACGAAACCCAAAAAAATATTTTAGATGGACCACAAAAAAAATTATAATATATTTTAGCAATGTTTTGAATGATCTTCATGAAACGATTCCTAATTTTGATTTGAGCAATTTTATTAGGAAGGATATCGTTCCGCTTAAAGCCCAATATATTTTGACGCGTGTTTTGTTTGGTAAAATTATTCAGGATATGGAAGTTAAGTTTAATATGACTACAAGACAGAAAGCAGTCTTTGGGTGTTTGCAAGCAGCACGTGCTCAGAATTTTTCTTCTTGCTATTCCTATTGATGGATTAGACCAGCATATGTCACCAGTGGAGTACCGCACTATCCTTAAATATCGTCTCATGATCTCTTTATTTCCTATTGATGAAGTTTGTATGGGTGGGTAGGCGGGAAGCATGCATGTGTGGATTTGACTAGAATTTCGCCACTTGTTGGATTGGGGACTGAGATTTTTATTGTGGGACAGACAGCCCTGAAAGCTGCTTCATGCAAAGTGGTCAAACATGAAAAAGCATGTTCTGACAATCAGCATGCTTTCATACCATTTGCATTTGACACTTTTGGTTTCTTAGCACCAGAGACCGTGAGTCTCCTACAAAAAATTCAAAAGGTTATGAATAGCAATGTTGTGTCTGCTATGAATGTTGTTTTAAGAGAATTGGATTTGCTATTCAAAAAGAGGTAGCGGCGCAACTTGTCGCCCGTTTACCTCTCAGTCATATGTAATTGTTTTATATTTATTAATGAAAAAGAAGAATAAATAAATTAAATATGAAAACTATATTGCATATAACAATATAAGTCGTAAAAAACACTAAAATAATATTTAACAATATCAAAATATTAACTTATGGCTCATAGCTGATAATCTTATATTGAAGAAAAATAAACTTATTTCCTAAATATTTTCTATGATATTATAGCTTATTTATACTAGCTTATAGTTTATTTTGATAAGTTAATTCAATTTCCTAAATATTTTTTATTTCAATTTTATCCATATTGTTTTACTTGAAAATTTAAATATTGGTTGAACATTTTTTTATGTTGTCTCATTTTTATATTAAAGTTCAATTGTTAATTTTTTTCATCACAACAAATTCAATTAGTTATGAAATTAATGTGTATAACTTGAAATAGATATTTTACATATACCACGTAACTTGAAATTATCAACGATGGACTACGAACTAATATTTACACTAATACTTGAACTAATATGTATCAAATGACTTACATTCGTCAATAATAAACCCCAAATTAATATTTACAATAAATATTTATACACATTCGTATACGGAATGCCTTTGTAATCATTATATATATATTTAAACCAATACTCTACCTAAAAAAAATTAGGCTTAATGCAGTTTTGGTCCCCCTATTTGAAAAATCTGAAGTTTTGACCCCGCCGCCCCCCTATTTTAAAAGTCATGTTTTTAGTCCCCCTATTTTAAAAATCAACTTTTTGGTCCTATTTAATTTTTTCGAAATTTTGGTCCCCCAATTTTAGTTTTTTCTTATATAAATCATTATTTAATTAAATACATCATTTATATAATTATTTATTGTTTTAATATTTTTAAAACAAAATATTTGATTTAAAGAAAAACAAATAACGACATGGAAAATGTTTTGTCAACATGGACACTGTCACGTCATTAATGAACTTGACGCATCATCAAAAAATTTGGCAAAACTGAGTTGGGGGACCAAAATTCCGAAAAAACTAAAACAGGGGGACCATAAAGCTGACTTTTAAAATAGGGGGATCAAAAGTTTAGGTTTTTCAAAATAGGGCGACCAAAAAGCTGACTTTTAAAATAGGGGGATTAAAATTTTAGATTTTTCAAAATAGGCGGATAAAAACTGCATTAAAGCCAAAAAATTATTTTTTTGTGGTAGGGTGGATCGTAGTCCACCTCAGCCCACCCCTAATTCCACTAGTGGTTATATGGTGAAATTAAGAATTAAACTCAAACCTTAAATAAGATAAAAGAAGATCGCATCATCTTATCTAAATTTCTTTTAGTCAAAGACCAATTTTATTTGATATAAAATTAGATTCCATTGTTTAAATGTAGCTAAATATAATTAAGTGTATTCTATAAGGAGGAAAAGTATTCAACTCTATATTACAAGGGCCTAGATTCAAATTATGCTACTGCATGTGAGGACTTATACTAAGGGTCTAGATTCAAATTTTACAAGGGTCTAGATTCATTCATCTAACAAACTCTTGTTCTGATACCCTAACTCTTAAAAGGCTTGATGTTGATTTTGCTCTTGTAATACTATGGCAATTTTTTTTCCATCCTTTACATTTTTTTTTTCCACCTCTCTAACGTATTAAAAGTTTCAAAAAAAATTTTTTTTTTTTTAGTATAAATTTTACATGAATTTATAATAGAAAAAAAAATTCAAAACATATTTTTCAAAATTTTTTTGCGTGCTAGAGCATGAAAAAGAAACATAAGAGAGAGGTGAAACTTTTTAATACTAGATCATAGTATCTCAATTAGTCTTGAGAGCAGATCCCCTCATGTTAAATTTCCCTACAGTTTAATCACCACCCTTCAATATTTTTTGTTTATTATAATTGATGTCATAAATTGATTAATTAATGGCTGGATGGTACACTGGACAATCGCCGGTTATTTTTCACCGAAGATGATCCTCTCTCATTAGTCTTGGCCTTCTTCTAAAGAACCAGTTGATCTCCTACAATAATCATTGCCCTAGTGTTGTTTTTTTCCTTATTATAACTCCTATACTTGAAAAATTACCATTGAAGCACAATTGTTACTCCATCCGTCCCAAAATAAATGACCTAATTTTGACTTAGTGTACTATTCATTTGACCTACTTTGATCTTATTTTTCTACTAATATATACATGTAAATATTAGCATATGAGATCTTGTTTGATTTGTCTCAACGAGTATTTTCAAAATATACAATTTTTATAATTTTTAATAATAAATAATTAAAGATATTAGCGATTAAAGTTGTACAATAATAAACGTAAATGAAGTCAACCAAATTATTTATTTTGGGGAGTATGTTATTCGAATCTCCTAACAAACCTTATTTAGCCTAGCCATTGCTTTTTTTTTAAAAAAAAACATAACCACTGCAATCTTAAAAAACAAAAACCTTTGGAAAAAGGTGGAGCCCACAATGACAGTCTAGTGTAGCCAAACAATAAGAAAGATTGAAAAGAAGAAACCAATCAAGTTACGTTCGTTAGAGAAATAGACCCTACGAGACGATAACCTAATTTATACTACTCACAACGGCGGCCACATCCAAATGCCACTAAAATCTCCACCGCCAAATCCAACAACAACTCACCGAATACATAAAAAACAAACAAAAGCTTCAACTGTACCTTAAAAAAGTGAACATAAAAAATACCTAGTGGATAACGTTACATAAAAATACTAAAATCAATTAAAAAAATAAAATACTCTTTGTTCTTTCAAATCTATGTTCCCCACTTTCATCAAACAAAAACAAGATAATTACTTAAAAAAATGCCATCGTCAATAATCTTCATATTAATAATTTTATATCATAGTACTACTAATTAACAACTAAAATTTCAGTTCATGATTAAAGAAACAACCATGAGATACAAATAAGTTCTCCGTTGCAAAAAAGAAAAAAAATAAAAATAAAAATAAAACTTGTTCTTGTTCTTCTTTCAGTTATACTCCTATTTACAAAGCGTGCTCTTTATCATCATCTTTTTCAAATCAGAGCACCATGTCAGCAACACACTTTGCGTTCTCTCTCTCTCTTTTTTTCTCCGTTAAATATTTAATAATCGAGAGTGATTCCGTTTATCAAAATGGGTACTTAAAAAAAAAAAGAAAAAAAAATTTAAAATTAAATCTTTGCTTATGGATCTTGAAAACAGATCAGAATCAGATCAAAGATCAAGCAACTTCAGGTGGAGGTGGAACGTTAAGATCAAGATCCAAGTGTCTCTGACTTGGCACACGTTCATAATCAACAACGGAAGAAGATGAACCAGAGTCACAACTCTGAACGGCGGCGCGTCGAAAATCAGCCACAGGAAGATCAAATCCACACATCTCACGTCTACCGACAAGGCTAAGCTTCGTTTCAGGACGAGCAAAAGCATCAAAAAACATAACCGGACGAGCAACAGGAAAAGCCAACGTAACGCCGCCGGTAGCGGCGGCTGAGAATGGTGTGAGTGTTAGATCAAGCGGCGGTGGTGAAGGTGATTCAAGAGTACTACTCTGACTTGGGCTACGGTTATTAATAATCTCCATCGGTGTTGGGAAATTTGTTTTCGCTTTTGAACCACGAAACTCACGTGCCGCCGTGTCGTAAGCACGCGCCGCTTCTTCAGCGGTGTCAAACGTTCCTAGCCATACACGTGTCTTTTTACCTGGGTCACGGATCTCGGCGGCGTAACGACCCCATGGACGTTTTCTCACGCCTCTGAAACGGATCTCTTTTTGGGCCTGAGACTGGGCCTGGGCCGTTGAATTGGGCCCAGTAATTGCGGTGGTGACTCTGTTGTTGTCTCTTGGAGCCATTGTTATGCAGAAAATGAAAAAGTGGCAACAAAATAACTCAAACTCAAAAGCACTTTGATTTGTGATACTGAGACAATGTCTGAGGGAAACAAGGGGGAAATTAAGGTGGTTTTATAGGAAAGGAATGAAGAGAGAGAAACTACGGCGCGTGGGTGTGTGCGTGACTGCGTGGTGTAGGGACTGTGTTACTATAAAACTACGCGCCTTTTAAGTGAGTGTTGTTTACTTGCACAAAACGTGGCTTCTTTAACACGAATTAAGTGCTTTTGTGGATGCTGTTTGTTTGCCAATCGTTTTTTAGTTAACCATTCACCTGACTTGTTACTTGAGTGGAGATTCATTTATTTTTCCTCATTCCCTATTCCCTATTCCCTATTCATTGTTATCTAATCACTATACTCTATTGTCCCCTCAATTGGATTACAACTTTTATTTTTGTTGTAAATAAAATAAACATATTTTTTTAATATATTTTTACTTATTGTTATTTAAATAAACTAATAAAAAAATTAGAAATATTGGCAAGAAAAACCAAGTTTAACGGCAAAATCGCCTCTGATAACCGGTAGTTAGGGACTTATGGTGGCAAAATTGGAAAATGGCATTTTATGCTAAAATTCGGCATTCTTAACTTTTACACTATGTTTGGATCTATGGAAAGATTGTAAGGAGGAAAGAAAGTGAGAGGAGAGAATCACTTTCCATTGTTTGGTTGCACAACAAAAAGGGAAGGAAAGAAAGTTTTAACTGGGGCCCACATCAAAATCCTTTCCACCCATATATGGACGGAAAACTTTAGAAACACTCATTTTTTTATTGAAAAGTCAACAAAACCCTTACTTTTGTTTGTTTGTTTTTATTCGGTACTAATATCACTATTCACTAAGATTTTTTTTTAAAAAATTCACCACTATTTTTTTTCCTATTCACTACAATTAACCACCAAGATTTTTTTTCTCATGGCATACAATTGCTCCAACACCCAGAGACATTTCTTTTTTCATTGAAATAGACCATATTCTTTTTTATAGAATAATTTGTATTTTTTCTAAACAAGGGTATTTTTGTCATTTACTAAATATGGATCTTTCTTTCCATTCACTTTCTACCCTACTTTCTCTTCAACCAAACAACCATAACAATCCTCACACTTTCTATTCTCTTTCTTTCCTCTTACATTCTTTCCTTTTACTTTCTTTCCTTTCACTTTCTTTTCTCATCCAAACACACCCTTAGCTCTCTTTACCCTTAGCTCATCCAAAAATAACTTTCACACTTTGTGTTGGTTCTACCAAAACATTGGTTGCCCTTTCTTTGTTGTCTTCTTGTGATACCCATGGACCATGGCAATAAAACAACTCATTGTATAAAAAGCATTACTAAAAATATTACTAATAGTTAAAACTAGTACATTAGAATTTAGGCAAAATGCATCTATAGGTCCTTTAAGTTTTATGTTTGTATCAAATAGGTCTTTTAAGTTTTTTAAGTGACAAATAGGTCCTTTAAGTTTTACGTTTGTATCAGATAAGTCCTTTAAATTTTTTAAGTATCAAATAGGTCCTTTAAGTTTTACGTTTGTATCAGATATGTCCTTTAAGTTTGTAATTTGTAACAGATAGGTCCTTAAAACTTAAAGGACTTAAGGACTTAAGGACCTATCTGATACAAACGTAAAAGTTAAAGGACTTATTTGATACAAAAAAAACTTAAAGGACTTATTTGATACAAACATAAAACTTAAAGGACTTACTTGTAACTTAAAAAACTTAAAGGACCTATCTGATACAAACATAAAACTTAAAGGACTTATTGATGCATTTTGCCTAGAATTTATATAGCGATCAACTCATGTAAGAATCGCTTTTCTTTTTTCTTTTATCAACTATCACTTAATTTAGAGTTTGATGGAGTAATATTTTCTACACAATGTTTTATTTTGGAATACTAGTTACTCCTTTTGTTGGTTAGGTTAAGGATGTCAATGAAATGGAGAATATGCAAGAAGTATTTTATCACTCCAATAAAACAAATAAAAAATTAAAACAGTATAAGGTACTTAAATATAAATAAATAAGGTCATACTAACTAGTATCTTCGGGAACTAGTTAAGGGAGTTAAAGTGGAAAATTTTATATTGAAAATTTTACTTTTTATATTTTTAAGGAATTGATTATACAAGATTCAATAAACTTTTAATTTATTTAGATTCTTTAACTAGTGTTTTAGGGACACTATTTAACATTTTTCAAATAAATATTATTTTAATATAGTGTTCGTGGATGGAGTTTCCGTATGGTGGAGATTGGAGGATAAAATATAATTTTCGTTCCTAATCCTCTTTTGGATGACTTTTTCGTTCATTCTCATCTCTACAGAGAAAAACTCTGTCTTTAGGTCGAGGGCAATTTTCTCAAGAATCTCAATTTACAGATTAAATTAATATCTCTAGAATAAATAAAAGTACATTAATAATTAAACGAATTTAAAAAATAAAAATCTGGTTATATATAAAATCAGAGTACGTTAAGAGGGAATAAGATAGACTTAATCAAATACTTACTACTACCTTTGTCCCAAATATTAGAAGTAGTTTGACTATTGCACGTATGTCAAAGCACAATTTTGATCACTAATATCTTTAATTATCTATTAGTAAAAATTATAAAAATTGGATATTTTGAAAATACTTATCAAAACAAATCAAACAACAACGATAATATTTTCGACGCGCCGCCGTTCAGAGTTGTGACTTTGGTTCATCTTCTTCCGTTGTTGATTATATTTTGAAACTTATATGCTTATATTCATATCTATATATTATTAAAAAAATATAGTCAAAACATGATAAATGAATAGTGTCATTTAATCAAAAGAGCTCTAATAAAATGGGACAGATGTAATATATGCGTATAACCAAAATAAATGTCACTTTAGGAATAAAATTTTGTCCGAAAATAAATGTCTTTTCACTTTTCAATATAGTATTTTCCAATTGTGCCCCAAAAATATTACTCGATACACTATTCCAAAGAAAATAAACCAATAACTTATAGGGGTAATTTAGTAAGAGTATTCTTTCTTTTGACAACATAATTACATTTCTTAATATATGTTCGAAAACGTTAAACGATAATAATTTTGGGAAGAGTAATTAAAGACATTCTTATCTAGACGCAATGTTTAGACACACACATATCATTTAAATAAATAAAAATAAAAATAAAATAATCACATTAATTAATATCATTTTTAATTTTTTGTCTTTAATTTTTTTTTGCTCATATGTATGTTTCTAAGATATCAAATTTGTAATTGTGTATAACCATGTATTTTCCATGCAATTATGTATGTATCTATAAATGCCCTTATAAAAATAAAAAAAATAAAAAATGAAAACTCATCTTCTTATCAGATTGCAAGGAGAAAAAGGGACAGTGAAGCATCTTGATAGGAAAGAGACAACAAGAGATAAAGAGATTAAGAAACATAAAATCGGTTACACGTGTAAACATAAAGTACCCCACACGCTCAACAAAACAAGAAGCGCGTAGAAAGAAATGACTCATCTCATCATGTAATGAAAACACTTGGCACGGTCAATGAGTTAAAATTGACTCGACTGTTTTTGTAATAAAGCACTCAACATTGTTTCCTTGCTTGTTTGCACTTCTCCACATAATAAAGCACCGCGCCGCCCCAGCGCCGAGAGAGCGTGTTTGTGGGTCCCACCACCAACATTAATAATTTACTTATAAAACGAAACTCCTACATAGCTTCTAGGCAAGTATTGTGCTTACGTGGCACTCTAAAAAATGGTTTTCAATCTCTACTAAAATTTTACCATAATATCTTTTTATTAATTAATTAATTAATAATGACAATAATATACTATTAAAAAAATAAAATACTAAGGCATATAGAGAGGTATATGCTATAATTGTGATGATTTTAATGGAAAGAATACATAAGGTTGAGAAAATCAATCTACCCACAATGAATTGAGACTTGAGTTACACATGGAAAGAATACACAAAGTCATGAATTATAAAGTACGGTAGAGTTTAAATTAAAATTTAAATTATTGGTGCATTTTTTTTTAAGAAGAAAATTATATATTGGTGCATGTTGTAATAAATAAAAACCATCATTAATTATTAAAAAAAAAAATAGTGCTTGACATACTATATAATGGGTTTAAAAAAAATGCAAGTCTTGAAAATATGAAAAAAAGGATCAAATTATAAATGAAAAAATGAAAATACGTACATATATATAAAAAATATATTATATGTGTATATAATTTTTTAGTATTATTATTAAATATGATCATTTATAATTTTTTAAATTTGTAGTTTTCTATATATTAGAAATGACTTTTATTATTCTTATTTGTTATTCAAAGGTTACATATTATTCACATTCCATTAGAATGAAATAACTTTTTGCATTGAATACCTTATTTGTGAGAGGTTACATATTATTCATATTCCATTAGAATGAAATAACCTTTTGCATTGAATACTTTATTTGTGAGAGTACCTTGAAATTTTAGTATAAATAGGAGTATGGCGACATTCTAAACATTGGTTTTTGTGGTGGCCGGTGACTCAATTTCTTGAATATGAGGTATGTTACTCAATTATCAAGGTAGTAAATTTTAATAGTTTTTTATTTTTAAAGATTATTTAAATTTGAAATAAGTTTATATTATAGTAAAGTTTATATTTTTATTTTAACTATCTTTTATATGATATCTAATTGGTTTATACTTTTTGACATTTTTTTTATATGTTTCTGAGTTACTCAATAAAGAAAAAGTAAAATTAATCTAGGATGTGCGTGGAAATTGATTATATATTTGCTTGAGTTTGCTTTCTACTTGCTTAAATCGAAATAATTAAAAGGTATGTAATTTTATAATATTCTTTTAAATTTTTTTCTCCGTTTCTCATTTTAATTATATCACATAGATAATTTGAACAATTATAATTTTTCTAATTTTTTTTTACGTTTTTAGATTTGAATCACATATATTCTATCCGATAAAAAGGTCGAATCACATATAATTGGAAGTTAGACTTTTGAGTCGATAAAGCCTCACAGTGAATTTGGATGTGTGAAAATACCTTAGTCATGAGAATATCAACTATTGAACAATGCATATTATATGCAACTTCTATGTATGTATAAAAAATAAGTGATTTAAAAATTAGTATATATGTTTATCTTTTATTGTTTATAAATTATAATCTTTTATATTTTCTTATAATCTTTCAAGAAATCAACTCTAATAATTTTCATGCATCTTTTATAGGTTACTAAAATTGTAAATTGTAATCGTTCGATTGCTCTCATGATTTTACAAGACTACAATTCGGGAACTAATAAAGTCCGAATAAATTCCACGAGAGGGGAATAAGTAGATAAGCAATATGATTTTACAAGACTACAATTTCAATAATTTTTTGTGCATAATTTTCTAGGCTAAAATAACCTAGGGCAATTTTTAAGTTAAAAAACTTATTATCTATTTAATTTTGTCAAAATAGATAGTCATATAATTAAATTAAAAATTGATTATAATAAATGAAAAATATGATTGTATAAAAAATTAAAGAGAACATGAATTAAGCATAGTAAAAATAAGATAAATAAAACCGCCGCCTAAAACTATTTTGACCAATAAAATATGGGATATAATTCTATCAAGTAAATGTCAATTTATCTTTTACTTATAAAACGAAACTCCTACATAGCTCCTAGGCAAGTATTGTGCTTACGTGGCACTCTAAAAAATGGTTTTCAATCTCTACTAAAATTTTACCATAATATCTTTTTATTAATTAATTAATTAATAATGACAATAATATACTATTTAAAAAATAAAATACTAAGGCATATAGAGAGGTATATGCTATAATTGTGATGATTTTAATGGAAAGAATACATAAGGTTGAGAAAATCAATCTACCCACAATGAATTGAGACTTGAGTTACACATGGAAAGAATACACAAAGTCATGAATTATAAAGTACGGTAGAGTTTAAATTAAAATTTAAATTATTGGTGCATTTTTTTTTAAGAAGAAAATTATATATTGGTGCATGTTGTAATAAATAAAAACCATCATTAATTATTAAAAAAAAAAATAGTGCTTGACATACTATATAATGGGTTTAAAAAAAATGCAAGTCTTGAAAATATGAAAAAAAGGATCAAATTATAAATGAAAAAATGAAAATACGTACATATATATAAAAAATATATTATATGTGTATATAATTTTTTAGTATTATTATTAAATATGATCATTTATAATTTTTTAAATTTGTAGTTTTCTATATATTAGAAATGACTTTTATTATTCTTATTTGTTATTCAAAGGTTACATATTATTCACATTCCATTAGAATGAAATAACTTTTTGCATTGAATACCTTATTTGTGAGAGGTTACATATTATTCATATTCCATTAGAATGAAATAACCTTTTGCATTGAATACTTTATTTGTGAGAGTACCTTGAAATTTTAGTATAAATAGGAGTATGGCGACATTCTAAACATTGGTTTTTGTGGTGGCCGGTGACTCAATTTCTTGAATATGAGGTATGTTACTCAATTATCAAGGTAGTAAATTTTAATAGTTTTTTATTTTTAAAGATTATTTAAATTTGAAATAAGTTTATATTATAGTAAAGTTTATATTTTTATTTTAACTATCTTTTATATGATATCTAATTGGTTTATACTTTTTGACATTTTTTTTATATGTTTCTGAGTTACTCAATAAAGAAAAAGTAAAATTAATCTAGGATGTGCGTGGAAATTGATTATATATTTGCTTGAGTTTGCTTTCTACTTGCTTAAATCGAAATAATTAAAAGGTATGTAATTTTATAATATTCTTTTAAATTTTTTTCTCCGTTTCTCATTTTAATTATATCACATAGATAATTTGAACAATTATAATTTTTCTAATTTTTTTTTACGTTTTTAGATTTGAATCACATATATTCTATCCGATAAAAAGGTCGAATCACATATAATTGGAAGTTAGACTTTTGAGTCGATAAAGCCTCACAGTGAATTTGGATGTGTGAAAATACCTTAGTCATGAGAATATCAACTATTGAACAATGCATATTATATGCAACTTCTATGTATGTATAAAAAATAAGTGATTTAAAAATTAGTATATATGTTTATCTTTTATTGTTTATAAATTATAATCTTTTATATTTTCTTATAATCTTTCAAGAAATCAACTCTAATAATTTTCATGCATCTTTTATAGGTTACTAAAATTGTAAATTGTAATCGTTCGATTGCTCTCATGATTTTACAAGACTACAATTCGGGAACTAATAAAGTCCGAATAAATTCCACGAGAGGGGAATAAGTAGATAAGCAATATGATTTTACAAGACTACAATTTCAATAATTTTTTGTGCATAATTTTCTAGGCTAAAATAACCTAGGGCAATTTTTAAGTTAAAAAACTTATTATCTATTTAATTTTGTCAAAATAGATAGTCATATAATTAAATTAAAAATTGATTATAATAAATGAAAAATATGATTGTATAAAAAATTAAAGAGAACATGAATTAAGCATAGTAAAAATAAGATAAATAAAACCGCCGCCTAAAACTATTTTGACCAATAAAATATGGGATATAATTCTATCAAGTAAATGTCAATTTATCTTTTACTTATAAAACGAAACTCCTACATAGCTCCTAGGCAAGTATTGTGCTTACGTGGCACTCTAAAAAATGGTTTTCAATCTCTACTAAAATTTTACCATAATATCTTTTTATTAATTAATTAATTAATAATGACAATAATATACTATTTAAAAAATAAAATACTAAGGCATATAGAGAGGTATATGCTATAATTGTGATGATTTTAATGGAAAGAATACATAAGGTTGAGAAAATCAATCTACCCACAATGAATTGAGACTTGAGTTACACATGGAAAGAATACACAAAGTCATGAATTATAAAGTATGGTAGAGTTTAAATTAAAATTTAAATTATTGGTGCATTTTTTTTTAAGAAGAAAATTATATATTGGTGCATGTTGTAGTAAATAAAAACCATCATTAATTATTAAAAAAAAATAGTGCTTGACATACTATATAATGGGTTTAAAAAAAATGCAAGTCTTGAAAATATGAAAAAAAGGATCAAATTATAAATGAAAAAATGAAAATACGTACATATATATAAAAAATATATTATATGTGTATATAATTTTTTAGTATTATTATTAAATATGATCATTTATAATTTTTTAAATTTGTAGTTTTCTATATATTAGAAATGACTTTTATTATAAGAACAAGAATCGTCTTTTTTTTTTTATATAAATATGAGAGACCTTAAATTGTATGGAGGAGTATTGTAAATAGTTATATCATGTAATGTATAATTTTCCAAGAATAAGATGAAAGGATAAAAATACAAAATCATCAATTGTTGATGCTCATTTGTCAAAATAAACTTTAGAAATAATTATTGAAATTGTAAATATTAAAACATATTTACATATATTTGTAAAATATAATCACATGAATATTTAAACATATTTACACGCAATTAAAATTTTCTAAAGATTCCAAAATTTTTAATTTGATTTAAATAATAATATTGTAACTATTTGGATAAAATGAGTACATATTCTAAAAGAATGTTTAAGTTACGGCTTAAAATAAAATAGTGAGATATTTATAAAAATAAGACGAAAATTTTGTAAACACATAAGAAGATGACATGCTCAATGTTAAATTCATCTGTAATAATAAACTTTCTCTACCTGAGTAAAATAACTAAACCTAAATTCAAATATATAAAATCTTCGTCCAAACTTATATATGGAGAACAACAAATATTCCAGTTTATATAATAACAAAAATAAAATAAATGTTCAAACAAATATTATTAAATAACAGGGATAAAAACTAACAATAAATTTTAAGATACACAAACCTTACCTAGAAAAAGAAAAACAAACCAAAAATAAAAGGACCAAACTAAAAAATGTAAGCTAAACAATAGACTAAAAATATCGGGACTAATAAAGTTGAGATAGAATTTCATTAAGTGAATATAAGTGAGAAGAAACTTCAAGAGAACGACATGGAAGTAAGTAGATAAGCTATTTGATATCTTATATTGCATAGAAGGTAGTAAGCAGTTACATTATTTGATGCGTAATTTTAAAATTAAAAAAAAAGAGATAACATGATAAAAAAAAAAGTTAAAGTCACACCATATATGAATCATATTCTATAACCAAAGTTTATTTTAACATTTCGCATAAATAATATTGGCTGCAACTGCAAGTATAAATATGTATGCCTTCAACTATTATTGAAAAAAATAAAATAAAGGATATGTCAAAAATAAAAAGCAAAGTAACACGTGACTATAAAATTACAACTCTTATAAAGAAAATGAAGATATTATACGGTTATACTATTAAAATAAAATAAGATACATCTTTTCAAACTTATGAAATATTATAAGAGATCTATTACATTAAAATATAAACAAAATTACGATATAAATCGATAAAAAATCACATATTTCTGAACAATTTTTATTTTTATTCATATATTAATAATAAATATCATCATATTTGAATATAGTATCTACCATTTAATTATATATATGATTATACTTATTACAATTTTTTTTTTCAATCATAAAGATATTTTAATCGAGCTCGTTAAAACGGGGCCGCCCCTATCCACGCTGCTTCCTTTTATTCGCGACACGTGGTTTGCTTTCTCTTATTTCTGGACAAATCACAGTTTTAATTTGGAAAATCTTAACTAATCCACCGAGGTAGTATTAGATAAGGAACTACTATTAGATAAGGAACTAAATACAGTATTTTCTCTGTTTCAATTTAATTGACACAGTTAATTATTGTGCACTATTTATATATGTTGTTTTGACTTTATTTTTCTACTAATAAATAAAAATAAATATTAGCATATAAGATGTTGTTTGATTTGTCTCGATGAGTATTTTTAAAATATCAAATTTTATAATTTTTACTATTATACAATTAAAAATATTAATTATCAAATTTACGCAACGATATGCGTGAAATAGTCAACTGTGTCAATTAAATTGGGACGAAAGGAGTATGAAAGTGTTTGAACTTGTGTAATCTAATTTTTAAAAGTATAAACATTCATTGTTATTTTTATGCATATTAAAAAAAGTTGAATACAGAAAGAAAAAAAATAAATTAAATACAATTTACATTAAATTTTATGAGAATAAATAAAATTAAATCTTGAAAATTATAATATGGAACAAAGAGAGTACTATACATAAAATCTGATAATGTATATTAAGTCAGGTAGATTAATTATTTATATGTTATTAATTAAATTTGAAAAGTAAATAAGTTTTTAAATTAAAATTGAAGATTTTAATGAGTTTTGTTATAGTTTCATAACTTTTACAAGAAAAAGGTATATGGTGCTACAATGTAAAATAATTTTACACAGTCAACCAATACCAACCATGTTTTCCGCCACGTCACCCCACTACACCCCACCTTCTTAATATGACATGGCAAAATGATGATTTTTTATTGGCTGATCATGTAAAATTATTTTACACCGTCAGTGCATCTCCATTAAACTCAACTTTTAATCATTCAATGTTATTAGATTGTACGTCACATTAATTAGAATATGTTAAATCATCATTTTAAATAAAAAAATTCATTCTATGAACTAAATTGATTAATTTTGAAATAAACTTTCATAGGTGAGTGAAAATATGACAACTATAATCAATCCAATGAAACTAAAAAACAAAATTTACTTATATGAAGTACTCCCTCTGGACACATTTATAAGCAAATTTGACTTTTTTGATACATTGAAAAATGGATGTATGTGGCCTATAATATAGACCACATACATTCATTTTTCAATGTACCAGAAAAGTCAAATTTGCTTATAAATATGTCCGGAGGGATTATAAATTAAAGTGAGTACTAATTTATCTATTTTCAATCGATTTAAAAAACTACAGTATTAATATTTTAGACACTAAACTATACTCCCTCCGTCCCATTTTAAATGACCTTTTTTTGACTTAGTGTACAATTCATTTAACCTGCTTTGACCTTATTTTTCTACTAATATATACATGCAAATATTAGCATATGAGATGTTGTTTGATTTGTCTCGACGAGTACTTTCAAAATATACCATTTTTATAATTTTTAATAATAGAAAATTAGAGATATTAACGATTAAAGTTGTGCATTGGCAAACGTATCAGTGGTCAAACAGGTCATTTATTTTGGGACAGAGGGAGTAGTTGAAAAAAAATACTACGGAGTATAACAAATTACACTTAATTCAGAGAACGAAATGATTATTTATCCTCATTTGGTTATGAGGCGGCGTTTCATATTTAACGGCAGTTAAGTAACCCGTCAAATTTGCGGCAGTGTGATAACGGCGTTAGAAGTTGAAAAAGTGATGATTATTGCGGAGACATTTGTCGGTATTCTCCGCCTCTTCGCCGCGTGAGATGGATTAGGATCACAAGAAATTTTTGTTTGAATATTTCGAATTGGATCGGACGGTTTGGAATTATGATATGGTTCATGAATGTGACACGTGGTGTTTGGATCCCTGGAGGGAGACACGCACAGGAATATGGTGCCATCTTTAGACAGAAAAATGTCATTATCTATCTACTGCCGTCCTTCTTTTTTTTCTTCTTTCCACACCTTTGAAATTCTTTTTCACGCAACAAGTTTTTTAAAATGTACTGTATTTTTTAATTATTTTATACCTTACTTCTAAGTTTTTTTAACAAGAAAAAAAATAAGCAAATTACAAATGAATTGAGTGAATTTTCTAAATTGAGTGAATAAAGGCAAACGAAAAAATTACTACTTGATAATAATTTTTACTTTAAAATGCTCTTTACAATTGTTGTCTTCAATTTTTAAAAGGGTGATGCTATATATCACGAATATGGAGCTCACGAATTTTCACGAATGCGTGTTTTTATCACATACCTAGCAAATTTCATTCCAACAATTCTAAAGAAACAGCATACTGTGTCACAGCTTAAGTATGTAAAGATATATCATCCATTCATAAAAGTGAGTTGAATTAAATTGACGAGACAACCTTTTTTTTTGTTCATTTTATTTTTCTAAAACAGGCATCTAACCACTTTAAATTGGGACAGCAAAAATGGATTAAAAAAAATATTAAGATATTTTATATTTTTGAATCAATTTTTTAAGAGACTCACTACCACATAATATTATTTTTTGAGGCCCCTAAAAATTGGACACGCTAGGGAACTCTGTGTAAGTGCACCATTTCATTCCCTTGTTTTAATAATTGTCAAAACACATGAAAATAGAGTAGAACATATTTTGGCAACATTACAAATGACTTGACAGCGAAAAACTATTTTTTAAACTTTGGAAAATTGATTTTTAGGTATTATGTATCGATATATATTCATGTGTATCGATACAAATGTCCTGAAATTACTTCAGACTGATTTTGTGCAATTTGTATCGATACATATATCACTTGTATCGATACAAAAGTGGTCTCTCAGAGGCAGAGAGTCATCTGTGTATCGAATCATGCTTGCATGTATCGATACACACCTATATCTCTCAGAAAACTAGAGAGTGCATGATGTATCGAATCATGCTTGCATGCTTCGATACATATCAGTCAAGATTTCAAGAAACTGATGTATGTATCGATACACACACGTGTTTGTATCGATACATAGGTCAAATTTTCACATTTGAACGCTGGTCAAAGGGTTTGTATCGATACAAACCTTCATATGTATCGATACAAGTCTGTTCTGTTTTGCCTAAATTTGCTCAATTCTATTTTCTCTATAAATAGCAATATGAGTTTTTGTTGTAAGAATGAGAATCCATCTGAAAAACACATTTGATCAAAATTTGAGAGAGATTTTGGATCAAAGACTTATTCAACACAAGTTCATCATCTTCTATCAAATCACTTCCAATTTGAGATTGAGTATGGGATCAATCAAGGGTTCTTAGTTGATTTGGTGGATAACGTTCGGTGCAATTCGCGGTGAATCAGAATTGCGATCGGGTTAAATTGCGTTGGAGGTTTGGGTTCTCATCAAGGGTTCAAGATTGTGCGATATCTTGAAGGTTCAACATCGAGGAAGCGAGGTAATCAGCTGGACGTTCGTTGCGGGGGTTTTCGGTTCGAAGACGGCGCAAGATTGGAACGTTGGAATCAGAGGTAGAAGCTTCGTGAGGTGTTGAGGTTGCATCGCTCAATTTGCATTAGATTCAATATAGGGTTATTCGAGTCTTTGTAAATTGTGCACTAAAGCGTTTTTAATAAAATCGCTCAAATCGTCCTTTTGACGATTTGGGGGGAGACGTACCCGGCCGACCGCGAGGATGACACGAAAGCTGCGGGAACTCCCTAATCAACTGTTTGCGTTCTTCTTTCCTTACACTCTTTACTTTTCGAATTATCATTAATTGATCAATTGAATTTTGTGATCGTAAGTGTTCATCAAAATTCAATTGAATATTGTCTTGAGTTGTGATTGTGTTTAACTTGAATTGTTGGAACTTGTGTGGTTTATCTTAGTAATTTGATTGCAATACATAACATAATTCAATTTATCATTAAACGCTCCAAGGCTTATACTACCTTTCCTTTGATCGAAGGGTGCAAAGTAGACTACCGATCCGGTGGGCTTCCGCGTACTCGATTTTTTTTTGAAAAACTCATTGTGTAGAAAGAGTCACTTATTCACCCCCCTCTAAGTGATCGCCAAGTAGTCTAACAAGTGGCATCAAGAGCCCGGTTAGATTTTAAACGATTAAACCGAGTAATTTGTGCCTATTATTAGAAAACATGGCGTTTGCACCCAAAGGGGCTTATAATAGGGCTCCTATATTCAATGGAGACCATTTCGATTATTGGAAAAGTAGTATGCGCATACACATCAATTCTTTTGATGGTGAAGTGTGGAATGCTATTGAGAACGGTCCGTTTGTTCCGACAAACACCGATCCTAATGGCATTGTCACCAATAAGCCTATGGCACAATGGACGGAAGATGATAAGAAAAAGGTCAATTACGATGCGAAAGCTCAAAACATTTTAATCTCATCCTTAGGGATTGAGCAATTTTATCATGTTTCGCATTGTACATCGGCTAAGGAAATGTGGGATACATTAGTTACTCATTTTGAGGGTACTAATGAAGTCAAAATATCCAAGATAAACACCTTAACTCAAGAGTTCGAATTGTTTCATATGCAAGATGGTGAAACCATTGCGGATATGCAACAAAGATTTGTAAAAATTACCAACAAGTTACATGGTCTAGGTAAGCCAATCACAAATCAAGATGCTACTAATAAGATTTTGAGATGTCTTAATAGGTCATGGCAACCAAAGGTCACCGCAATCAAAGAAGCGAATGATCTTACAACTTTAAGTCTCACAACCTTATTTTGTAAGCTAACGGAACATGAACAAGTGCTTAATTTGTTGGAAAAGCATGAGAAAGGTGAGAAAAAGGAGAAACACAATGAAAAGGAAAAAGAAAAGGATAAGAGGTCCATTGCTCTAAAGGCCTCCAAATCCAAGTCCAAAAAGGTTGAGCAAGTGGAGAGTAGCTCAAGCGAAGACGATTCCGATGATGAGGAAATGAGACTCTTCGTTCGACGCTATAATAGATATGTGAGAAAGAATGGGATAAGACATTCCGATGACAATCTTAAGAAGTTTCGGAAAGATAGTGGTTACCACCGAAAGAATGAAGATGCTAGGTACTCCAAGAAAGGGGCATGCTATGAGTGTGGCCAATTTGGTCATTTTAAACCGGATTGCCCTAAGCTTAAGAGAAAAGAGAAGGAGTCATCATCATTCAAAGGAAGGAGCAAAGGCAAAGGTAAGAAAGCCTATGTTGCATGGGAAAGCGGAAGCTCATCTTCCTCTTCATCATCAAGCTCTAGCTCAAGTGGTGAAGATGTATTGGCAAATGTGTGCTTGACATCCTATGATCGCAAGAAACTTGCTCCCAAAAAGGTAAATCAAAATCCCTCTAGCTCATATACGCTTTTGGAATATCATGAGTTGCAAGTCGCTTTTGAAAAGTTACACAAAGAAACTAAAGAGGCTTTTCAACGACTAAAAGGTTTAATGCAAGTTAATAAATACCTTGAGGCAAAAGTTTCGGAAACGGAGCTTGAGTTGAAAGCCCTCAAAGAGTCTATGATTCAAAAACCTCTTGCGACTTTTGATAGTTATGGTAACGATAGGACCGGATGTGATGGATGCTTTTACTTATATAGAGACTTGCGAAAATTACAAGATAAGCTAAAAGAACCACCTAAACCGGAGATTACATATTCGGTTGATTTGACTAAGTTCAACAAACCTTTGAAACCTAAAAATAAAAAGTATAAGTTTGTTGAAAAGAGTCATAAGAAATGTAATCCAAACATCATGTGTCACTATTGTTGTGATAAGGGTCATACTATTGCCAAGTGCCAAGCTCGAAAAATTTTAGTACCAAAAGGCAAAATGCAATGGATACCTAAATCAAGCAATAGTTTTGTTACTAACCACCTAGGACCCAACATGAGTTGGGGACCTATTTCAAATGTCTAAGTTTGTAGGGAAAACGTCTTGAACCATTGACGAGAGACACCGACAATAATGGAGTTCAAGACTTATGAACAAGGAAAGCAATGAGAAAAGCTTCAACTCAACACTTACAATGGTGTAGAAATTGATCACTTCCTCCACCTAACACTCAAGGGAAGATTCTATTCTCTACCTTTACCGTATTTTTTTTCTTAGCATTTGTACATTGGTTTCATATACATATACCTTTTTCATCTTAATATGAAGTTTGTATTGATAGCTGTCTAATCCTCCATTTCCAAGAATTTTGCTCAAAAATACTAATAAGTTTTTGAGACTCATACGTTTATAATGGGGATTTGACAAAAATCATTACAATTGACATATTAAGTTCATACGTGATTTGTATATGTTTGTTTTCGCTCTTATACGTGACTTTGTGTGCATACATAGACAAATACTTTCATATGAACAATTTTGGTACTTTGATTCATTTATGTGGATGCCTTATCATGCATATATGGTTTAACATGTGTTCTCATGTTATAATGTGCTTTGGTTTTGTTTTTGTTCACATACATAAATATGTACCTTGTTGCCTGTATGTGTTGCATACATACATGATTATTTGGAAGTCATAATTTTTTTTTAAAAAAAAAAAAACTTATAAGCTCATGTGTTTTGAGAAAAATTGAAAATAATGCATTTTGGATCGATACAAATAAACTTTGTATGGATACATGTTAGTCTTTCTGCAAATTTTCAAAATGAACTGATATGTATCGATACATATGATGCTTGTATCGATACATAACTCTTCAAATTGGACAGACACTGTCTCATGTATCGATACATGCTAGCATGCTTCGATACATGCTCGCAGAAAACTGACTTGTATCGATACAAACATGAGTTTGTATCGATACAAACACGTGAAAACACCTTTTATGGATCAATTTTCATTCATTCGTTCATCAAACACCAAACACTTCTTCTTCTACACGAAAAACTTCTCAAAACCCTCATTCCCAAATTCTCAATCTCCCTCAAACTCAACCAAAAATCACAAAACTTGACCCTAAACCACTTCAAATTCATTACCCATTCACATTCCTTCATCAATTTCGTGGTTCAAGCTTCATAATCTCCACATTCAAGAACAAGGGATTCTCCATTTTGGGTTTGTGGATTCTTCAAGTCTTCAAACATTCAACAAGGTAACATTGCTCTAATTCTCTCTTTAAGAATGGCTACTAGCAATAGAAGTAAGAATAGTGGTAGGACTAAGAAAATATGGGATAATGATCATGAAGAAAATTTTAGGCAAGAAAATTTTATTCATGAGAATTACTTGAACTTCTATGTTAGAACTTGTAAGGAAAAGAAGGTAATTCCTCAAAATGCTGTTGATGTTGAGAACCTTGAGGAATTACATTTAAGTGAGGTTGCTGAGATCATTAAGAGAGAAAATCTCATTGCCTTTTGTAACTTGAAGAGACCTTACATAGAGGACCTTGTCAGGATTTTCTATTCCGGATTACAAGAACATAATGGTGCTGAGTTTGAATTCTGTATAGGAAGGAAGATTTACAAGTTCTCTAACAATCTTTGGTTCAAACTATTTGGCTTGGTAACTGATAACAACTTGCAAAAGTTCACCGATGTTGATGGTCCTACGTACAATATGACTGAATTTGCAAGTAGTCTAACTAGGAATGGTAAAAGCCCAAATGGAAAGGCCGGTAGACTCAAGAAAGGTCCAAGAGTTTTACTTTGGATTGTGAATCACATTCTAAGGCCTAGAGGTGGTTCCTACTCTAGACTTGATTGGAAGGACATTGATCTTATGTACCTTATGATGGAAGGAAAGAAAATGGATTGGCCACACTACATCGTGAGTCGTTTGTTTGCTTTGAGAGATTCTAAAATGGATCATTGTTTCGGATATTCAAGTTGGATCGCCACTATTTTAGATCACTTCAAAATAACTAACAAAGTAGCGGGATCTTGGATTAACCCAAAAAGAGATCAAATCTTCAGCATGACTCAAATGAAAAAGATGGATTATAAGTGGAATGATGAGATTGAAGATTATGAGTTTTGTGGCAAGGAAGATGAAGATGAAGAACCGATTCCAGGTAATCAAGAAGAAAGGGGTAAAAGACAAAGGGTGGAAACTAATGGAGGTGAAAGCATGGAGAGTGATCCCTCAGAAATTAGTAATGGTGCAATTATGGAAATGTTAAAGGAGATGAGCTTAAGACAAGTAAATTTCCAAAATGAGGTCACCATTAGACTTGATGATATGCATGCTTATAACATCTCAAGGTTTGATCATCTACAAAACAAATTGGATGAATGCATCAAGCAACAAACTCCCATTGACCAATACTTCAATTCCAACCCTAACCCGGATGGCATGAATGATGATGACACTTGACCTTGTATTCATTTGCATTTTATTTTCTTTTTCCGCATGAACAATTTTATTTCGTTATTGCTTATGACTTCGTTTATTTTCAATATGGTTGTACGGATAATTTCTTATGTTGTCATGTTTTGGACAACATTACATTTTGGTTTGTATGACTTTATATTGTGGATAATCTTGTTTGTATAGATTATTTTTTTTTGTTTATGCATTGGTTGCATTGCTTTGTTTATATCGTCCCGTATTTTGATATGCTAATTCTTTATAATGACGATGTTGTTACAATAGTCATGCTTTGGACTTGGTTTGTTGTTCTACATTCCATATTTGTCATGATACTTGGTTTTTCGCCATTGGATTATACTTGCATATCTTGTACGTATTTATATTGATTAGGATATTCATCATAAAGTGCATTTCGACAAATGTAAGTGCACGATATGACCATTTTAAAAACGTTTTGAACTTGATACTTCTAATGAGTTCTCTTCTTCTTTTTGATATTGTCAAAGGGGGAGAGATTTGGATTGCACAAGCTAAGAAAAGAATTCTTGATTATCAACATATCAAACGCATTATGACATCAACTCAGGGGGAGCGTGCTTATGGTTAGCCTTGGTGTAATTGCGTCTGTATACATATTGCTATTTTATGCATATTAGGTATAGGCATAGTTTAGCTTATGCAAAGTTTTGACAATTATCAAAAAGGGGGAGAATGTAAGTGCACCAGTTCATTCCCTTGTTTTAATAATTGTCAAAACACATGAAAATAGAGTAGAACATATTTTGGCAACATTACAAATGACTTGACAGCGAAAAACTATGTTTAAGCTTTGAAAAATTGACGTTTAGGTATTATGTATCGATACATATACATGTGTATCGATACAAATGTCCTGAAACTACTTCAGACTGATTTTGTGCTTTTTGTATCGATACATACTTGGTTTGTATCGATACAAAACTGGTATCTCAGGGGCAGAGAGTCTCTTGTGTATCGAATCATGCTTGCATGTATCGATACACACCTATATCTCTCAGAAAACCAGAGAATGCATGATGTATCGAATCATGCTTGCATGCTTCGATACATATCAGTTGAGATTTCAAGAAACTGATGTATGTATCGATACACACACGTGTTTGTATCGATACATAGGTCAAAATTTCACATTTGAACGCTGGTCAAAGGGTTTGTATCGATACAAACCTTCATATGTATCGATACAAATCTGTTCTGTTTTGCCTAAATTTGCTCAATTCTGTTTTCTCTTTAAATAGCAATATGAGTTTTTGTTGTAACAATGAGAATCCATCTGAAAAAACACATTTGATCAAAGTTTGAGAGAAATTTTGGATCAAAGACTTATTCAACACAAGTTCATCATCTTCTATCAAATCACTTCCAATTTAAGATTGAGTATGGGATCAATCAAAGGTTCTTAGTTGATTTGGTGGATAACGTTCGGTGCAATTCGCGGTGAATCAGAATTGTGATCGGGTTGAATTGCGTTGGAGGTTTGGGTTCTTATCAAGGGTTCAAGATTGTGAATATCTTGGAGGTTCAACATCGAGGAAGCGAGGTAATCAGCTGGACGTTCGTTGCGGGGGTTTTCGGTTCGAAGACGGCGCAAGATTGGAACGTTGGAATCAGAGGTAGAATCTTCGCGAGGTGTTGAGGTTGTATCGCTCAATTTGCATTAGATTCAATAGGTTTATTCGAGTCTTTGTAAATTGTGCACTAAAGCGTTTTTTTTAATAAACATCGCTCAAATCGTCCGTTTGACGATTTGGGGGGAGACGTACCCGGCCGACCGCGAGGACGACACGAAAGCCGGGGAACTCCCTTATCATCTCTTGTGTCTTTCTCTCCTAATCTTTTACTTTTCATAATTGTTTTAATTGTTAATCAATTGAATTTTCGTGTTCGTACGTGTGCACCGAAATTCAATTGATACTCATCTTGATTGTGATTGGATTAGATTCATATACCTAATAACTTGCTTGGGCCGTTTTAAGTGATTAGTTTAATTTGAGTATTTTGCACACGAACATTTCTAAGTCTTATCATTAAACGCTCCAAGGCTTATACTACCTTTCCTTTGATCGAAGGGTGCAAAGTAGACTACCGATCCGGTGGGCTTCCGCGCACTCGAAAATATTTTTGAAAAACTCATTGTGTAGAAAGAGTCACTTATTCACCCCCCTCTAAGTGATCGCCAAGTAGTCTAACAAAACCAACCTTTTGCACAATCGAAAGTAACAAAGACAAGAATGTGATTCTTAAGGCTATTAGGCATGGAAATGTATACATGTTAGACCTAGATGATAATTGCCTAAGTGGTGCTAAGTGTCTCATAACCAAGAATGATGAATCTTGGTTGTGGCATAGAAGAATGGCACATCTTAATTTCGATTTACTAAATAAGATAACTTCTAAAAATCTTGTAATCGGTCTACCTAAAATACGTTTTTCAAAAGATCACTTGTGTAACGCATGCCAAATGGGTAAACAAACTAAGGCTTCTTTCAAATCTAAAAAGTTCATTTCAACTACTAAGCCTTTAGAGTTAATCCATATGGATCTTTTTGGACCATCAAGGACCAAAAGCTTTGGTGGTAATTACTATGGACTTGTGATTGTAGACGATTACTTAAGATTTTGTTGGACATTATTCTTATCTAGTAAAAGCGATACCTTGTCCGCTTTTAAACAATTTGCTAAGATGATTCAAAATAAGCTAGACCTTAAGATCATTTCTATTAGGAATGATCATGAAGGCGAATTTGAAAATCATAAGTTTGAAAAGTTTTGCTCTAAACATGGCATTGAACACAATTTTTCGGCTCCACGTACACCACAACAAAATGGAGTAGTGGAGAGGAAAAATCGTACTCTAGAAGAGTTAGCTAGGACTATGTTAAGTGGTCTTCCTAAGTATTTTTGGGCCGATGCAATAAGCACCGCGAATTATGTTCTAAATAGGGCAATCATTCGACCCATTTTGGACAAAACTCCCTATGAAATACTTAAAGGTAGAAAACCTAACCTTAGTCATTTGCGCTCTTTCGGATGCAAATGCTTTATTTTAAATAATGGAAAGGAGAATCTTGGCAAATTTGATCCAAAAGCGGATGAAGGCATTTTCTTTGGTTATTCATTATCTAGCAAGGCATATAGAGTATACAATAAGAGGTTACAAATTATTGAAGAATCGGTTCATGTAAACTTTGATGAGACTTTTTCGGAAGAAAACGGGAAAGGTGATTCTATTGGTGTAGGTGTCGACACAACGGACATTTTAAAGGATAACAAAGTTGTTGGAAATGATCAACCCTCAACGGAAGTTCCGAAAAGAAATGGACGATAAGCCGTCACCATCCAATGAAGAAAAAGATGATGGAGGATCTTCTTCATCAAAGAATCATCACAAGCAAAGAGGAGCCGGTCTTGCAAAGGAATGGCGTACTCTAAAGAACCATCCCATTGACAAAGTCTTAGGCGATCTCTCAAAGGGAGTGGCTACTCGATCTCAAATAAGTAACTTTTGTTTTCATTATGCATTTGTTTCACAAGTTGAACCTAAAAACTCAAAAACCGCATTACTTGATGAACATTGGATTCTTGCAATGCAAGAAGAACTAAATCAATTTAAAAGAAATGATGTGTGGGATCTAGTACCACCTCCTCCAAGTCATCAAGTGATTGGGACACGTTGGGTTTTTAGGAATAAACTCGATGAAAACGGTGTTATTGTTAGGAACAAGGCACGGTCGGTAGCTCAAGGCTACAACCAAGAGGAGGGCATTGATTATGAGGAGACTTATGCTCCGGTAGCTCGCCTCGAGGCCATTAGACTTTTATTAGCTTATGCATGCAACATAAACTTCAAGTTATACCAAATGGACGTTAAGAGTGCCTTCCTAAATGGATACATAAATGAAGAAGTGTATGTCAAACAACCACCCGGTTTTGAAAATCACGAACATCCGGACTATGTTTTCAAATTAAAAAGAGCTCTATATGGCCTTAAGCAAGCTCCTAGAGCTTGGTATGATAGACTTAGCAAGTTCTTAATTAAAAACGGATATTCAAGGGGAAAGGTTGACACTACACTCTTCATTAAACGTAAGGGCAAAGACGTCTTATTGGTTCAAATATATGTTGATGATATCATTTTTGGTTCCACTAACCCATCTCTTGTCAAGAGCTTTTCTAATCTTATGCAAGGTGAATTTGAGATGAGCATGATGGGTGAACTAACCTACTTCTTGGGATTACAAATCAAGCAACTAGAAGAAGGAACTTTTATATATCAAACTAAATATTGCCTTGAATTGCTTAAGAAGTTTGGGATGACGGATTAAAAACATATGGAAACTCTCATGGCATCAACATGTGCGTTAAGCAAAGATGAAGAAGGTAAAGATGTGGAAATTACAAAATATAGAGGTATAATCGGATCCTTACTCTACCTAATGGCATCTAGGCCGGATATTATGTTTAGTGTTTGCATGTGTGCAAGGTATCAATCATGCCCCAAAGAATCACACCTAAAGGCCGTAAAAAGGATTTTAAAATACTTGAAAGGAACATCAAACTTTGGCTTATGGTACTCTAAGGGGAATGATTGTTCTTTGGTAGGTTACTCCGATTCCGACTTTGCCGGTTGCAAGTTGAATAGGAAGAGTACTAGTGGAACATGTCACCTATTTTGTAATAGCTTGGTAAGTTGGCATAGCAAAAAGCAAGTATCGGTTGCTTTGTCAACCGCCGAGGCGGAATACGTTGCGGCCGAAAGTTGTTGTTCCCAAATACTTTGGTTAAAACAACAACTTCTCGACTACGATCTAAAACTACAACGTGTTCCAATCATGTGTGACAACACTAGCGCCATAAACCTCACAAAGAACCCCGTGTTGCATTCAAGGACTAAGCATATAGAGATTAGGCATCACTTTCTTCGCGATCATGTAGAAAAAGGGGATGTTATTTTTGAGCATGTGGAATCGAAAAACCAACTTGCGGATATCTTTACAAAGCCACTTGCAACGGATCCCTTTATCTATATTCGCGGGGAATTAGGGATCCTAGATATCTCTAACCTAGAATAACATACATCAAGCATGCACTTTATATACATGTCATACTTCTTGGCACCCTGGAGTTTTATACAAAGGAAAGTGCATCAACACCCAACGGTACAAGGTTAAATAGTATCATCTCTATCTTCTCTTCTTAAACCTTACAAACTTATGCCTATGTGAAGTCTTTTCAATTATCAACATATCATAATAGTGCATTTCAATACATTCATATGTTTGCTCATTTCCAAAAATTTTGCTTTAAGATAAGTAATAATTCTTGAAGTCCATATGTATCAAATGGCCATGTGTGAAATATTGTTTAATGTGTCTATAGTTTAAACATGTTGCATAAATGCTATAAGTATTTTATTTCTTCATGAACATCGTTATAATATGATATGGCAACATGAAATTATGCATTTGTTGCATTGCTTTGTTTATATCGTCCCGTATTTTGATATGTTAATTCTTTATAATGACGATGTTGTTACAATATTCATGCTTTGGACTTGGTTTGTTGTTCTACATTCCATATTTGTCATGATATTTGGTTTTTCGCCATTGGATTATACTTGCATATCTTGTACGTATTTATATTGATTAGGATATTCATCATAAAGTGCATTTCGACAAATGTAAGTGCACGATATGACCATGATAAAAACGTTTTGGACTTGATACTTCTAATGAGTTCTCTTCTTCTTTTTGATATTGTCAAAGGGGGAGAGATTTGGATTGCACAAGCTAAGGAAAGAATTCTTGATTATCAACATATCAAACGCATTATGGCATCAACTCAGGGGGAGCGTGCTTATGGTTAGCCTTGATGTAATTGCGTCTGTATACATATTGCTATTTTATTGCATATTAGGTATAGGCTTAGTTTAGCTTATGCAGAGTTTTGACAATTATCAAAAAGGGGGAGAATGTAAGTGCACCAGTTCATTCCCTTGTTTTAATAATTGTCAAAACACATGAAAATAGAGTAGAACATATTTTGGCAACATTACAAATGACTTGACGGCGAAAAACTATATTTTAAACTTTGGAAAATTGATTTTTAGGTATTATGTATCGATACATATTCATGTGTATCGATACAAATGTCCTGAAATTACTTCAGACTGATTTTGTGCAATTTGTATCGATACATATATCACTTGTATCGATACAAAAGTGGTCTCTCAGAGGCAGAGAGTCATCTGTGTATCGAATCATGCTTGCATGTATCGATACACACCTATATCTCTCAGAAAACCAGAGAGTGCATGTATCGAATCATGCTTGCATGCTTCGATACATATCAGTCAAGATTTCAAGAAACTGATGTATGTATCGATACACACACGTGTTTGTATCGATACATAGGTCAAATTTTCACATTTGAACGCTGGTCAAAGGGTTTGTATCGATACAAACCTTCATATGTATCGATACAAGTCTGTTCTGTTTTGCCTAAATTTGCTCAATTCTATTTTATCTATAAATAGCAATATGAGTTTTTGTTGTAAGAATGAGAATCCATCTGAAAAACACATTTGATCAAAATTTGAGAGAGATTTTGGATCGAAGACTTATTCAACACAAGTTCATCATCTTCTATCAAATCACTTCCAATTTGAGATTGAGTATGGGATCAATCAAGGGTTCTTAGTTGATTTGGTGGATAACGTTCGGTGCAATTCGCGGTGAATCAGAATTGCGATCGGGTTGAATTGCGTTGGAGGTTTGGGTTCTCATCAAGGGTTCAACATTGTGCGATATCTTGAAGGTTCAACATCGAGGAAGCGAGGTAATCAGCTGGACGTTCGTTGCGGGGGTTTTCGGTTCGAAGACGGCGCAAGATTGGAACGTTGGAATCAGAGGTAGAAGCTTCGCGAGGTGTTGAGGTTGCATCGCTCAATTTGCATTAGATTCAATATAGGGTTATTCGAGTCTTTGTAAATTGTGCACTAAAGCGTTTTTAATAAAATTGCTCAAATCGTCCTTTTGACGATTTGGGGGGAGACGTACCCGGCCGACCGCGAGGACGACACGAAAGCTGCGGGAACTCCCTAATCAACAGTTTGCGTTCTTCTTTCGTTACACTCTTTACTTTTCGAATTATCATTAATTGATCAATTGAATTTTGTGATCGTAAGTGTTCATCAAAATTCAATTGAATATTGTCTTGAGTTGTGATTGTGTTTAACTTGAATTGTTGGAACTTGTGTGGTTTATCTTAGTAATTTGATTGCAATACATAACATAATTCAATTTATCATTAAACGCTCCAAGGCTTATACTACCTTTCCTTTGATCGATGGGTGCAAAGTAGACTACCGATCCGGTGGGCTTCCGCGTACTCGAAAATATTTTGAAAAACTCATTGTGTAGAAAGAGTCACTTATTCACCCCCCTCTAAGTGATCGTCAAGTAGTCTAACACTCTGCACACCATCAGGGCAGCCCATGTATAATATTATAAACATGTATACAAAATACCATTCAAAAATATAAAAATACACAATAATTGATTAAAATGTAGGAGCAAAAAGTTGTTGAATTTTTTATATGGATTAAAAACAAAATTCGAAATATGTATAGTACCACAAAAGCAAGAACACTATTATTTGAATATAATTTATCAATTAAAGTGACGTAAAATATTCTTAAAATAGATCTGGAACAATTAAATTTCAAAAGCAATTCAAGTTGCCGCGGAAGCTAGGAATTCCAGCTTCTCCCAAACTCAAGTTTAGATAGCAAAATCGATTCGACTTTGGACAACCCAAACAACTTTCTGAAACAATAAATCACGTTTGGCAATAGAAACGTACGTTGAGGCTGCACCAACGTGTATCCCAACATACACATAGTGTGTTACTGTGTTATGGAAAGTGAGGTGCTTGTGGATGGAAGATGAGAGAGAACAAAAGACAGTTAGAAAAGAGAAACGTTAGACCAAGAAAAATAAAATAAAATAAATTATCCAAGTCATTTTGTCACTTCGTGATGTTGTCGTGATGCTTGTCTTCGTGACATTAAGCATTACTACTATGGGTTTTTTAAAATGCTCTTTGTCGCGCCACGAAAAATGCCCGAGCGTAGTAAACGCTCGAATGACTACAGAGTCGCCACCGAAGTTTTTTTATTTAAAAGGGAAACGTCGATAAAACCCTTGAAGGATGGAAAGGAAAGGTCATCGCAACCATTTCCGAGTTCGGGAGTTGATTATGCAAGGGGAAGGTATTAGCACCCCTCACATCCGTTGTACTCAACGGGAACCTCCTACTTAGTTAAGGGTTTAAAGTTTGAAATTTGTTTTGCTCGCTTTTGTTATTAAAAAAAAAATGTTTTTATTTACATATTATTATTTTATTAAAGTATTTACAAAAGGGAAAAAATTAGTTTTTTATTAGTGTGCTTGACGGTTGTCGGATCCCGCTCCTACGTATTCCCGAGTGCAATGGGAAAATCAAAGCTACGTAGTTCTTTGTAAAAAAATATTTGTGTGTTGGTTGATTTTATTTATGAAAAATTATTTGCATTTTGAAAGAAAAAAAGTTTGTTTAATTGAAAAGACGGACTCGCACTTGGACGATGGTATCCGCTTGAGAAAAAATAATTAAAGCGTGCATGGACGCGAAAAAAGTAATATTCGATGAGTTGAGATTGATTTTAATTTGTGGAAGGCGAGTAATCGTTAAGAGTAAGCGAAAGCTTAGTCCTCGATCGTTCGAGAGACAGGCGGAAGTACAACCAGCCATCTCATTTTCAATCCGAATTTATTATGAAGAATTTATTTAACTTTAATTAATTTTGTTTAATTTTGATTTTTTTTGGTATGGAAGAGGAACAATCGTTAAGAGTAAGCGAACACTTAGTCCTTGATCATTCGAGAGACAGACGGAAGTATATCCGGCCATCTCTTTTTTAATCCGAGTTTTATTTTATTAAAAAAAGAGTTTTTAGTACATTAAATTAATTACATAAAAAATGCTTATTTTTTGTAATACTTATTTTTGTTTTAATTGTTAAAAACAAATTACAAAGGTATGAATAAATGTATGGGTTTAGAACCCAATAAACAAACAACACAACTAAATAAATAAAGATAATTAAACAAAATGGAAACATAAGGGTGGAAACAAAACACGTGAGCAGGAAGCTTGTTACAAAGCTATATCATAATCTTGTGCACATGATTTTCAAATGAAACACAAGCTACACAGAACAACAGGCGCAGACATGGATTGGCATCATATAAATGAATACATGCATCAACAAACAAAGACAATCACATACCATATAATAGAATGATCCCGCGATTGAGTTATTCCCATGCCAGTTGAGACCAGAGGGAGACAATAGTGATTCCGGTGGTGTAACCGGATTTTCGTCGGATTCGTCGGCGAGATTGACGGCGGGAAACTCTTCCTTCTTCTCTGTTCCGTTCTAGTTTTCTGTTTCTGTTTCTTGTTTTTGGAAGGCTTGATTGTTGGAGGTTGTTGTTGTTAATGTTGTTTGATTTGTGGTGAGGGTGGTGGTTATTATATGGTGGTGATGAATGGTGTTTTGGTGGAGAAGAAGAAAGAGGCGTGAAGCCTTTGTACCTTCTTTTTCTTTTCTTTTCTTTTTTGTATTTTTTTGTTTTTGAGTAGAAATATGGTGTGATTGTGTCTCTGTAATGTGGGTTTAGAATCCCTAATTTTTCGTGTGAAAGTTTTTTGTTATTTATAAGAAAAAGAATTAGGTTTAGGCTTTAATGTTTGATTGTGTTAATTTTGGAATGAAATTGTATGAATTGAGTATGGTTTATGAGTGAATGAGGATCTTCCTCTTTGAGTATGATTTGCCTTTAATTGCTTGATTTTTTTCCTTTTTGTTTTGTTTGACTTTTCTTTCTTAAGCACTAAGTTAATTTATTTAAATGAAAAAACTAATAAAAAATGAAAATTACAATTAAAAATATGATTTTTGTGATTTTTTTTTTAGAGTTAGAAACAAATAAAAAACATAAGAAAAAATTGCAAAAAGATGATAAGGGTGAGATTTGAACCCGTGACCTTGCGCTCATAACTCTTTTGTACACTCTCTTCACTACCAAACGAGCTAAGTCACATATTTGAGAGGAAATGCGACGAAAATCAATATGATGAAAAGTGGTAGGATCTTAGGTCAAAAATTGGGGTATGACAGATGCCCCTATTTAAGTTTCTTTATCTGAAGATATGAAGATAAAATCTTCGTATCGACGGGATGAAGAGACTTAAATACAGAAAATAACACAATTTTGGACCTAAGATGCCGAAAATGCTCATGATGCAAATGTGAATGCAAGATGTAAACTATTAGCACTGGGGAAAAACTTGACAGCCATTACCTACCACTGGTGCAAGGTAGTTTTGCTGACTGAAAAAGAGACGTTGGCTACTGTCAATGTAAGAGAGTAAGGCCAAGGTATAAGAGGGTAATATTGTCCGTTGTCAATGTAGGAGAACGAGACAAAAGATAAGACACGGTCTGCTATCAATGTAGGAGAGCAGAACATAAAAAGAAAGGGCATTGTCCGCTATCAATGTAGGAGAACGAGACAAAAGATAAGACATGGTCTGCTATCAATGTAGGAGAGCAGAACACAAAAGTAAAAGCGAATGTCTGCTGTCATTGTGGGAGAGCAAGACATGAAAAATAAAGACACGGTCTGCCGTCAATGTAGGAGAGCAAGGACACAAAGGTAAAAGCAAATGTCTGCTGTCATTGTGGGAGGGCAAGACATGGAAAATAAAGACACGGTCCGCCGTCAATGTAGGAGAGCAAGGACACAAAGGTAAAAGCAAATGTCTGCTGTCATTGTGGGAGAGCAAGACATGGAAAATAAAGACACGGTCCGCCGTCATTGTAGGAGAGCAAGGACACAAAAGTAAAAGGTAATGTCTGCCGTCATTGTGGGAGAGCAAGACATGGAAAATAAAGACACGGTCCGCCGTCATTGTAGGAGAGCAAGGACACAAAAGTAAAAGCAAATGTATGCTGTCATTGTGGGAGAGCAAGACATGGAAAATAAAGACATGGTCCGCCGTCATTGTAGGAGAGCAAGGACACAAAAGTAAAAGCAAATGTCTGCTGTCATTGTGGGAGAGCAAGACACAACAAGAAAAATATTGTCCGCTATCATTGTAGGAGAGCAGGACATAACAGAGAAAAATATTTGTCTGCTGTCAATGTAAGAGAGCAAGACACGACAAGAAAATGTATTGTCTGCTGTCATTGTGGGAGAGCAGGACATAACAAGAAAATACTGTCTGCTATCATTGTAGGAGAGCAAGACATGAAATAAAGACGTTGTGTGCTGTCAATGTAAGAGAGCAAGACACAACAAGAAAAATATTGTCTTGACCAGACACACTGGAGATGACTTTTTGGGGAAATGAAATGTAAATTTGCAAGTTTGCAAAATATGCTACTTGGAATATGTTTGATGATGACATCGCTGGACCAGACACACCAGGGATGACTCTTTTTGTGAAATATGCTTGATGGAGACATCTCTGGACCAGACACACTGGGGATGTCTCCTTTTTTGTGAAATAGGTGAAGCAAGACACGGGATGGTCAATGCAATCATGTATGAATGATTTGGTTAACATGTTGTATGTATGTATGAATGCTTATATGCATATAGGTATAAATATATGTATGAATGTATGAATGAATGTATGTATGAAACTTTTATTTGTATGAATGTGTGTACGAAACATGTATTTGTATGACAGTTTGACTGTATAATAACTGGATGAGACAAGATTGGAGAGATAAGATGGGAAGTGGACCGACATAGCCGTACAACCACTCGACAGTCTTCATTGGAGATAACATCATGGCAGATGAATTAAGCCAACATTGGGGAAAGGCCCACACAGTGTATCAGCTGATGGTGAAATAAACATTTCTCGGGGATAAAACCCATTAAACAGAAGTTTGGCAGAAGTTTCCAATTGCAACCTGAATCAGAGTGCTTTCTCATGGATGCGCTTCGGCAGTCATGCTTTGCTTTGCTCTTTTTTTTGAATCCCTAACTTTTGCCTGGATCGCCCTTTCGGGTTTTCAATCCACCGGGACGCTCTTTTTTTTGCCTAAGCCGCCTTTTCAGGTTTTCGACTTAGCGAGCTTTTTCTTTTTTTTCTCTTTTTTTTTTTTGTAGCAATGACTGTGTTTGTCTTGCAGAATCTATCCCTTCTCGGGACGGACATTGTTGCATGCATCTAGGACTCATGAATTGAGAGAGAATATCTCGGTAGTTTATGTCCAAAAGACATGAAACAGTTATGATTAACAACTTTGGATCTCACTGTTGAAGATGCTTCAAATCGAAGGTACTCTGACAACTGAGGTGTCCCAAGTGAGTGAATCCTTGACTTTGAATCTTTGAAGGGTATGGCCCTCGATGTAAGGACTTGCCCCTGATTGGCAGGATCCTGAGGTAATTTGCCCCAAGTTAGGAGCGTTTTGAGTCGGTTCGCCCTCAATTAGACCATTTGCTTGAATTTCCTTGATGCCAAATATAGATTTGCCAACAAAATTGCTTTCTTTTGAAAAGTGTTTTTGATACAATGGACATGCAAATTTTGGAATCAGAAAATTTTATAGAAAACACATGTAGTGTGTGTGAAAGATAGTTACTCAACAAGCAGGTGGAGTCAATTTTTTTTATAATGATTTTGCTGATTATGCTTTCATAGTGAACCTAGCCTCAATTAGGTCTTTTGAGGGTTATAACGTGGCCTGGTTCATGGTTTTGAAAAAAAAGATTATTAGGCTCAAAGTTTTGTTTTAACCCACCCATTCTTCTTTGATGTCCTCCATTCCTAGATTCAATTAATTCAGCCAACACCTTAGTTGACAAAAGAATTTCGGCAATGATGCTTGAGGTTGACGCTCTGGTCGAAGCTTGATGAGGTTCTTGAAGTGGCAGTCACTTTTTTTCATTTACAAGCTTGTTTTCATTCATATTTTTTTTGTTTAATCCCTTATTTTTGCATGGACCAATTATTTTGGAATTTATGGTCCATCGGGATGCCTAGAATTTTGCATAAGCCTTTTTGCTTAGCAGGTTTTTTTTTATATACGAGAATTGTGACTGCCACGGGTTATTGTGGGTTTTGTCCACTCACGACCTCCTTCACCTTAGATGAGTCGATCCTCTTGCATTGAGGTGTATCATTGAATTAACTGAAAGACTACCCTACCCCGGGTTAAGATTAAGGGTTTTTTATAGCAAAAAGAAACATCAAATTTTGGCTCAAAGGGGTTGACTACGGATTATCTCCTTATTTCTTCCGTGTTTGGGAAATGAAACAACGCCTTACATCATCAACCAGATCTTACTAATGAAAGCAAATATCAGCAATTTTAGTCATTTAGTTTACATCATTCTCCCCTTAAGTTTGTTATCATGAAAAGTGAAATTGAAAAGCATTGCCATTTGTGATGGCACAAGAAAAGAGTGAATATAAATTGATGAATTCCGAAAACATGCATGCTCATTTTATTAAAAACTATTCAAAAAGTACAATTTTAAAAAGCAAACAAATACTTGGCAAGAAGGTAATTGCAATTTTGAAAATAAAAGGCTTTGTGATCCTAGGGACGAGCTTCTTGATAATCTTGAATCATATTGACGGAGGACCCATGGTTCGGCAGAGGATTGACTTGCACATTTGGGTTTGAATCCCTGAAGGATAACAAGTTGGCACGGAGCAAGTTTTGAACCTCTTTCTTAAGAGCATAGCAGTGTTCAACATCATGTCCCGGTGCTCCTTGGTGGAAAGCACATGTGAGGTCAGTACGGTACCAAGCAGGCAGTCTTTCTGGTACAGGGGGAGGTGGTTTGGTTTGGACGAGGTTTTTTGCGAGAAGAGCAGGAAGCAAATCAACATACTTCATCGGTATAGGGTCAAATGATTGACTTCTTTGGGTACGGTTTTGCTGGTAGAAGGGTCGTTGAGGAGCTTGTTGTTGAGGGTAAGGTGGTGGATAATGCGGATTTTGAGGAATGGGTGAGATAGCAGCGATATGTGGGTAAATGGGATATCCTGATCGGGATCCTCCATGGGTCATCATGCCAACCTCTTGCTCTTTCTTCCTCGGATAACCATTGCCAAACCTCTTTGCATTGTTAGCTGGGGTATCCTCCTTCCTCAAACGTCCTTCTCGGACTCCTTCCTCGAGACGCATTCCCATTGCTACCATCTCGGTAAAATTGTTTGGCGCACTGGCCACCATCTTCTTGTAGTAAAATGGGCTGAGAGAGTTGAGAAACAGCTTGGTTAGCTCTTTTTCCTCCAAAGGTGGACGAATTTGTGCAGCAAGTTCTCTCCACCGCTGTGCATACTCTTTGAAAGACTCTTTTTCTCTTTGAGTCAAAGCCCGAAGTTCATCCCTATCTGGGGCCAAGTATGAATTGTAGTTGTATTGCCGAATAAAAGCACTGGCTAGGTCATTAAAGGTGCGGATATCAGTACTATCAAGGTCCATGTACCACCTTAGTGCGGCATCTGTCAAACTATCCTGAAAATAGTGGATGAGTAGCTTGTCATTGTCGGTCTGAGTTGACATCTTCCTTGCATACATCACCAGATGAGCTCTAGGGCAAGTGCTTCCCTTATACTTCTCGAAGTCAGGGACCTTGAATTTGTGCGGAATTATAATGTTGGGAACCAGACAGAGTTCATGCGCACTTTGACCAAACAATTCCTTTCCCCGGAGAGCCCTCATTTCTCGATGCATTTCATTGTATTTGTCTTGTAGGTCATCCACTCTATCAAATGCTTCCACACTTTCAGTATGAAAAATAGGTCCCTGATCTTGTGGATTGGTGTGGACCAGAGGTGCTGAATAGGTCACCATAGCTTGAGAAAATGGTAGGCCGAGCTGAGGAACTGGGACCGCCTTCTGAAAACTAGAGGCTTGAATTTCGGAAACTGTAGGGCGAAGCCCTTCACTGAACACATATAGTGGCATGCCCCACGGGTAACCTTCGGGCATAGTTGGCTGAGGAGTACTAGTAGACACAATTGAAGTCGACTGAACCAAAGAAGCGTCGGTGAGCTGAGGGACCGATGGCTGAGCCTGAGTGGCCAACGCAGTAGCCATCATTGCAGTTAGCTTCTCTATCTCGACCTTCATGGATGTTACTTCTTCACGAAGCGCTTGATTCTCTTGCTCAAGTTGATCCATCTTCTTTCTTATGTTTGATCGAGTGCCGTAGGTACGAGTAGATTTGTAATGGATACGTCGGGCCACTTTTCCCTTAACTATGGCAGAGAAAGAGAGAGAGAGAGAGAGAGAGAGAGAGAGAGAGAGAAAAAAAAGATATGAGACTTGATTTTGAGACTTATGAATGAAGTATGGTGCATGATATATTATGTAAAATAGACGGTTTTTTTTTATATTTTGATATTCAAAGGACTTTGAGGTGATAAGGCAATTGTGAACATCATGAAGGATCACTTTTCAAAATAAGTCTGACAAAATATATGGTGTTTACAATGTCATCCCTCTAAGTCTATTGGAATTAATGGAAAAAGGTTTTTCATGGATGCATGAATGCATGATGCATTATGGGAAAGATGGTAGAATAATCTATATAGGAGGGATCCCTAAAGTAGGGTGGTTCTAAGTGTTTTTACCCAATCCCCTCACATGTAGGTTCTATGATTTTTTGTTTGTTTAAGGTCAACAACTAAGGTCACGGACCCACATGAGATTCCTCACCAGATTGGGCTAGCCACCTCATGGTGAGATTTCGTCAGGGTCTCCCTTAGATGGGATTGTTGGGTTCTAACAGGTCCCTAGAGTCATCGACCACATTCGAAATTCCGGCAGGGGAATGGGCTAGCCAATGCCTGACGAACGTTTCGAATAGATCTACTCTAGGCGGAGTCTTCGCATATCACCCGAAGAGACGAACATCTCGCGGGTCCATACTACGCGACTCCTTACTTAACTTATGTTCTTCTCAAGCCCGGGTATATGGCTTCACTCAAATAATAACCCATAAAATTGATATATGTGTAAATAATATAGAAATAAAGCGTAAAAGCAAAAAAAAAAAAAAAAAAAAAACAAAATAAAGGGAAAACAAGCAAACAATTAAATAAAATTCAACCCTAAACTAACGAGGATAGGCTTAACTCTCTAAGTGTCCCCAGCAGAGTCGCCAGCTGTCGCGCCACGAAAAATGCCCGAGCGTAGTAAACGCTCGAATGACTACAGAGTCGCCACCGAAGTTTTTTTATTTAAAAGGGAAACGTCGATAAAACCCTTGAAGGATGGAAAGGAAAGGTCATCGCAACCATTTCCGAGTTCGGGAGTTGATTATGCAAGGGGAAGGTATTAGCACCCCTCACATCCGTTGTACTCAACGGGAACCTCCTACTTAGTTAAGGGTTTAAAGTTTGAAATTTGTTTTGCTCGCTTTTGTTATTAAAAAAAAAATGTTTTTATTTACATATTATTATTTTATTAAAGTATTTACAAAAGGGAAAAAGTTAGTTTTTTATTAGTGTGCTTGACGGTTGTCGGATCCCGCTCCTACGTATTCCCGAGTGCAATGGGAAAATCAAAGCTACGTAGTTCTTTGTAAAAAAATATTTGTGTGTTGGTTGATTTTATTTATGAAAAATTATTTGCATTTTGAAAGAAAAAAAGTTTGTTTAATTGAAAAGACGGACTCGCACTTGGACGATGGTATCCGCTTGAGAAAAAATAATTAAAGCGTGCATGGACGCGAAAAAAGTAATATTCGATGAGTTGAGATTGATTTTAATTTGTGGAAGGCGAGTAATCGTTAAGAGTAAGCGAAAGCTTAGTCCTCGATCGTTCGAGAGACAGGCGGAAGTACAACCAGCCATCTCATTTTCAATCCGAATTTATTATGAAGAATTTATTTAACTTTAATTAATTTTGTTTAATTTTGATTTTTTTTGGTATGGAAGAGGAACAATCGTTAAAAGTAAGCGAACACTTAGTCCTTGATCATTCGAGAGACAGGCGGAAGTATATCCGGCCATCTCTTTTTTAATCCGAGTTTTATTTTATTAAAAAAAGAGTTTTTAGTACATTAAATTAATTACATAAAAAATGCTTATTTTTTGTAATACTTATTTTTGTTTTAATTGTTAAAAACAAATTACAAAGGTATGAATAAATGTATGGGTTTAGAACCCAATAAACAAACAACACAACTAAATAAATAAAGATAATTAAACAAAATGGAAACATAAGGGTGGAAACAAAACACGTGAGCAGGAAGCTTGTTACAAAGCTATATCATAATCTTGTGCACATGATTTTCAAATGAAACACAAGCTACACAGAACAACAGGCGCAGACATGGATTGGCATCATATAAATGAATACATGCATCAACAAACAAAGACAATCACATACCATATAATAGAATGATCCCGCGATTGAGTTATTCCCATGCCAGTTGAGACCAGAGGGAGACAATAGTGATTCTGGTGGTGTAACCGGATTTTCGTCGGATTCGTCGGCGAGATTGACGGCGGGAAACTCTTCCTTCTTCTCTGTTCCGTTCTAGTTTTCTGTTTCTGTTTCTTGTTTTTGGAAGGCTTGATTGTTGGAGGTTGTTGTTGTTAATGTTGTTTGATTTGTGGTGAGGGTGGTGGTTATTATATGGTGGTGATGAATGGTGTTTTGGTGGAGAAGAAGAAAGAGGCGTGAAGCCTTTTTTTTTTTTGGTTACATGAGAAAAATAAAGGAAAAAAAAAAAGGACGGGATTACTCCCTAACAAAGGCTACCCCCCAGGCATCAGCATGGAGAGCACCGGCGAGCTGAGACGGAGGCTCATCTAGAATAATCAGCGGCGAGCTTGAGGCTGCTCCCATCTTGGCCAGCACGTCAGCGCAAGCGTTTCCCTCCCTTAACGTGTGGTTAACAACAACGGACCAATCCTTGTTCAACAATTGACGAATGCGGTGAATTTCATTCGCGAAACGGTGGTGCGGGGAGGCACCGTGCTTGATCAACGAAACGGCTTGCAAAGAATCAGAGTAGCATGTTATATTCCTGAAACCGTTGGTCCAGCATAACTCTAGCCCATGAAGAACTGCCATAATTTCAGCGTAGAGAACACTTTGCTGTGATGCAGATCCGAAAAAGCCTTTGATGAAGTTGCCAAAATTATTGCGGAGAAGGCCCCCAAATCCTGCAGAATTTAACGACCCGACCATGCTGCCATCTACATTCAAACAAACAGTACCTTCACGAGGACAAGGCCAGGACACAAGTAGTTGACCTGGAGCTCGGTTAGTCTCCAAGGGGTTGATACCGAATGCCGTCGAACAAGAGGATACCAATGACAGAACCTTTGCCACACTATGACTCACCACAGTTTTGATGTTATTAAAAATGAAGTCATTTCTTGCACACCAGACAACCCACATAACAATGAAGATAATACTACCATGGGACAAGTCTAATTGTTTACACCATTGGAACAGGTCCACATCACTCGAGGTAGGGAGAAGAGGCTCTAAACCACACCCTTTCCATATATTTACCGAATCGGTACAAGTAAATAAACAATGAGTCAAAGTTTCGGGCATTACCGAGCATCGCGGACAGAGATTAGAAGTGCAGACCTGCCGGTAGTGCAGCAGCTCTCTCGTGGGGATAGCTCCATGGACAACTTGCCAAACAAAAAATTGAATATTTGACGGCACTTTAATCTTCCATATCCATTTCCAGTTAGGCTTGTCATTAATGGGGGACGGTTTTAAGAGCCAGTCATACGCGTCTTTTGTTGTGTAGATACCTGAGCTAGAGTTATGCCAAACCCAAACATCCGGTACATCATCAACCAAAAATGGCCTTAGGGAGAGGATATCGTTTCGCACTTCATTCGGAATGGTGGTGTACAGTTTGTCCAGGTCCCACTTTCCATCTTGCCACACATCGTTAATTCTCATGTCCGTGTCTTGGATAGCCACGAACGGGACTGTCGAGCAAAGTTTCTCTTTAAGCACCCAAGAGTCAAACCAGAAGCTGGAGTTGCCGTTGCCAATCTTAATAGAGAAGCCCTCTTGCAGCATGTGTAGGGCTTTGTTGATCGCATTCCAAGTGCTTGATCCGCCCGAGACCGAGACATTAAAGATATTTCGACCTTTGAGGTATTTTTCAGACACTAGTTTAACCCATAGCTTTTCAGGCGCATTCAACACTTCCCAAATCAGCTTCCCAAGCAGTGATGCATTCTGAAGCCGGGCGATGCGAACACCAAGTCCTCCATAACGACGTGGCTTAGAGATTTTCTCCCAACCAACTAAATGCATACCTGAGTCACCAGTCCCTTTCCAGATGAATCGCCTTACTATTTTGTCGAGGTCGTCACACATCCCCTGTGGCAGCCATTGGGTTTGCATGTGATAAGCAGGAAGTGAGGAAATCACCGCATTAGCCAACACCACTCTCCCTGGTTTGTTTAGTAATCTACTTTTCCATGACGCTAGTTTCGAAGCAATACGGTCGTAAACTTCAACAAAGTCCCGCTTCCTAGCTGTACCTTGTAACATCTTGAACCCCAGATATTTTTCAAAGTTGTCCGTGGCCTGGATCCCAGTTGTTGCAGCAATGCTACCTCGGCTATGTCGATTCACGCCAGCCGATGTACAGAACTTTGATTTGTTGAGGCTGACTTTGAGGCCAGACATAGCACAAAACCGATCCAAGACCTCCTTCACCGTCTGGCCCTGAGACACGGTAGCTTTGGAGAACAATAAGACATCATCCGCAAAGAAAAGGTGGGATAAATTCGTGCCTCCTTTAGTAATCTGCATGGGTTTCCAAGTACCATCACTGACAAGTTTTGAGATCATAGCTCCAAGTCTCTCCATACAAAGAACAAACAGATATGGCGACAAAGGGTCCCCTTGCCGCACTCCGCAACGCGGGGTGAAGGATTCTGTTTTGCTACCGTTCCACAAGATGGAGTTGGAGGCTGAAGAGATACCGAACATGATGAGGGAGATAATACGCGGAGGAAAGTGGAACATCTCTAAGGTATCTTTGAGGAAGCTCCAGTTAACTTTATCATACGCTTTTTCCAGATCAAGTTTGAAGACCATATCACCTTTTTTCTTTTTAGTCTTTCTCATGTAGTGGAGTACTTCTTGCAGCACAATAGCATTATCCTTAGTGCTTCTTCCGGGGATAAAGCTATTTTGAAGCGGGCTAACAATACCATCAAGGAACGGTCTCAGTCGGCTGACAATAATCTTGGAGATGAGTTTATACATAACATTGCACAGGCTGATCGGGCGGAAATCCTTGAAGGAAACTTGGTTATCACCTTTAGGGAGAAGAACAATAAGTGTTTCACAGACCTTACTATCATACTTTCCCATCTCAAACGCATTTTTTACAAACTTCCAGAGATCGTCACCAATATCAGGCCAAAATAGTTTGAAAAAGATTGGTTGAAAACCGTCGGGGCCCGGCGCTTTGTAGGATTTCATACTCATTAGAGCATCAAAAACCTCCTTCTTGGAGACAGGAGCAGACAATACGGCTATGGCAGCATCATCAAGGGCTGCAATTGCAGCGTCATTAGGGTCCCTGGAAACAGGCTGAGTGTTGCAAAAGAGACTTTTGAAATAATTCAGAGCTTCAATTTTCATAATTTCCGGATCTGTACACCAATCGCCAGAGGTGAGCCGGATTCCATGAATCTTGTTACGTTTGCGCCGAATAATAGATTGGGCATGAAAGAAAGCTGTATTCCGACTACCGAGCTTTACCCACTGCTCTCTGGACTTTTGATACCACAAAGTTTCCTCTTGGAAGAGGATGTTTTCATAAGAAGTCAACAGTTCTCTTTGAAGTCTCATCAAATTTGCCGAGTCTATGTTCTCCAAAGCTCTCTGAATACCTCTAAGTCTGGCCTCCACCTCTTTTTTACGCGCGAAAATGTTCCCAAAAACCTCCTTATTGAACTTTGTGGATTCTTTTGCTACATTCTGTAGGCTCTCAACAATATTATGCCGGTCCCGGTCCCAAGTATTCTTCACAAGATTAGGATAGTCACTATGTGTAAACCATGCTGCTTGAAAACGGAAAGGGCGATTCTCTTGACTACCCACGTTATTACAACATCTTAGTAGGATGGGGATGTGGTCAGAATGACGCCGCACAAGATGTTCGACTGTGGCTTCTGGGAACATGAAACGCCAGTCGTGATTGCAGAAACTTCTGTCCAACCTACGGTGCACAATTCTCCCTCCCCTGCAGTGACCTTGCCAAGTAAATTTCGTTCCGAATGAGCCGACATCAATAAAACCACATCTGTCAATGTTTCTGGCAAATATATCAGCTTTAGCTAGAGAGAAAACACCTCCTTTTTGCTCATTGGGCAGCAAAATGTCGTTAAAATCTCCAATAGCGAGCCACGGTAGAGAAATCTGAGTTCTGAGATTTACCAAGTAATCCCAAAGAAGCGGTCTCACTGTGGAAGTTGGACTTGCATAGATACCTGAGCAGAGCCATTTTTCTGAGCCCTTAGAGACAATAAAACTAACACATTGATGCATTTTGCTAACAAGAGTGAAATTAAACACACTCCCTTTCTGTCGCATGACCCAAATTTCCCCAGAATGTCCTTGTACCTCTTGGACATCAATTTTCTCATAATTTTCTCTGGCCCAATAACTTTCAGTAGCAGCAAATAAGGTATGGGTTTCCAAGAGAATGAGCACATCAGGTTTAAAGCGCCTTACCAAATCGTGTACGTGATTCCTGCTCTTCTTGTTAGCAAAACCCCTAACATTCCAAGCCAAAATCGAGAAATCTTTGAACGGATTCATCATCAACAATATTTGAGGGGAAAAGGGTCATGTCCCGCGCACCGCTATGGGCAAGCTGGTGGCGTCTCCAGGACCATTTCATCATCGCCGTTTGCGAACTCTCCACTAGCCGGTGACGAGGGGCCATCTGGGTCGTCGGGGTCGGGAGGTTTACAGTGTGCACCGTCTCTTTGATCCGCTCCGGTTTCATTTCGTGAAGCACTAAACACCACCGCTTTAGAAGTGCTCTGGTGTGCAATATGATTGATTACTGTGTTTGTCTGAGAGTCAACACCGAAAATGATCTTTGGTGGCATAGTTGTGTCGCTATTTACCCCCTTGCCATTGGGCTTGGATTGATGTCTTGTAATGATTTCCTTAATGGGCTCCTTGCTAACAGTAGGCATGCCACGGGCCCTTTTATTTCTTTTGGCCCAAACCTTAGCTGAGTCAGCCTGCCCGCCTGGATGGAATTGGGGGCCCCATTCATGTTGTGTAGAACCTTCAGTATTCAAACATCCCGCGTTATTCAAAACGGAAAATTGAAGATCTTTCCCATGAGGTTTTTTAGGCGCTCCTCCCTGAAATTTCGCCGATTCAGCCTGGATTTTCGGGCGAGGAGCTCTCCCTTGATTCTTCTTTTTTGTGACTACCAACCAATCACCATACAAATCTTCCCCTTTATTTTCTGCTGCCACAGTGACACCTTCCATATTCGGCGTAGTTGCTACCGGTTTCTCCGCTGTTGTTGCCTTCTCCGGAGTGCCACCACCATTCGAGATTGTCGTGCCTTTATCTCCTCCAGCCGGCTTGGTGGTGCAGTTACGTGCCACATGGCCATACACCCCACATGATTTGCAAAGCAGGTGCAGGCCCTCATACTCTACGTGATACCAAAAGTTTCTAAACCAAACTTTTCCCACCACGGGTTCCTCTAGATTGATTTCAACACAAACTCTGGCGAACTTTCCCCTTGAGGCATCAAGTGTGTGCATATCAACTTTCACCGGCGAACCGATGGCTGAAGCTAGGGCTAGCAGTAAGCTTTCATCATAGTACTCCATGCCGAGGCTTGGGAAGCGAATCCACACCAAGGTTTTGTTAATCTTGACTTGGGACGAGATGAAGTCAGTTGTCCATGGCCTGATGGCAACATAGTGGTCGAAAATCATCCATGGTCCACCGTTGATCACTTTTTCTCTATCAGCCTCTAGGTCGAACTTGATCATGAAGAAACCATGCCCAACGTCTAGGATATCCATCTCTCCAGTCAGCTTCCAGATGGCTTTTAATCGATCACGCATGGCCAAGAATCCTAGATTCTTTCCCAACAGCTTGACTATGATTGCATGCTGCCATGGACGCCAAAGGTCCTGCAGAACACTATCATCAGCGTAGCACTTCGGACGACGTCTGTCACCATCCTCAAATTCGATCCTGAATAGCTTTTTACTGATCAGGTCCACCGTTTCTCTTCTCGGAATAGGTTCCTGGGAACCAAGCAGCTTGTCCCTAAAGGAGGGATTCTTCTTGTGTTGAACAGCGTGCTCCGGTGGTCTAGAGTGTGCCGGCGTTGGCTGGCCGTGGACGGGGTTCGTATTCATCATAGTCGCTCGCAAACCCTAGCAGAGCAATATCAGACCAATATCCTTTAAACTTCTTTTGAGGCGTGAAGCCTTTGTACCTTCTTTTTCTTTTCTTTTCTTTTTTGTATTTTTTTGTTTTTGAGTAGAAATATGGTGTGATTGTGTCTCTGTAATGTGGGTTTAGAATCCCTAATTTTTCGTGTGAAAGTTTTTTGTTATTTATAAGAAAAAGAATTAGGTTTAGGCTTTAATGTTTGATTGTGTTAATTTTGGAATGAAATTGTATGAATTGAGTATGGTTTATGAGTGAATGAGGATCTTCCTCTTTGAGTATGATTTGCCTTTAATTGCTTGATTTTTTTCCTTTTTGTTTTGTTTGACTTTTCTTTCTTAAGCACTAAGTTAATTTATTTAAATGAAAAAACTAATAAAAAATGAAAATTACAATTAAAAATATGATTTTTGTGATTTTTTTTTTAGAGTTAGAAACAAATAAAAAACATAAGAAAAAATTGCAAAAAGATGATAAGGGTGAGATTTGAACCCGTGACCTTGCGCTCATAACTCTTTTGTACACTCTCTTCACTACCAAACGAGCTAAGTCACATATTTGAGAGGAAATGCGACGAAAATCAATATGATGAAAAGTGGTAGGATCTTAGGTCAAAAATTGGGGTATGACACTCTTTAATAATTTTTACTTTAAAATATTATATTTTCTGTCCCTTTTTATAAAAGTTAGTTTGACAAAAAATTTGTCCCATTTTTATAAAACCCCTTGCAATTATTAATGATATTAACTACTTTTTTCCAAAATCATCCTTATTTACTTTACATGTTTTTTAATTTGAATATAGCGTTTAATTTTTTTTAAGTGGGAAGTCATTATTATTTATTAAGGGTAAATATGAAAAATCAATATAATTTGTCAATCAATTTAATATTAAAACAAACTTTCTTAAAACTCGTGTTTTCTCAAACTAACTCTTATAAAAAAGGACAAAGGGAGTATATACAAAAATAGGATAAGAAATAGTTCAAAATACAAAAGCGCAAAAGAAGTACACATAAATATAAAGTTACTACCTAAAAACAAAAAACAAAAGTAAAAAATACACCCGAAAGCAAGAACACTCCACTACCTCAACCACGAGAAAAATTTAGTCCCCTCAAAGAAAAAGAAAGAAACTACCACAAAAGCAAGACATACTCCAAGGGTGCCCCCAACCCAACCAGAATCACTGGGATCAGCTCTACACCTTAATAAGATCTAACGGTTCTAACACAAACTAGGGTGCATCCCTCACTCATAAAGAGAATAGGGGATGCCAGGATATTGGCACATTATATGAGGGAAATAAGGGATGAATGAGTAATGTTTACTAATGTTTTTGATTCGCTAGTTAAGAACGTAAAAAAAGAGTCACTAGTTGTAACGGGCGAGATAATCTTGGCCCAAAGACTCATGCCGGCCCAATCCTTCACGGAACCGGGTCACGCCCGGTCCATCACGGAATCAGGTCACGCCCATCAAACTCATGGCCCAGTAGAAGTGCCTCCACCCACTATCTACGATCTATCCATTAAACAGGAGACATGGCACGTGGGAAAGAGGAGGTACCCAGTTCAACTGATCATGGAATGGGATAACTGCTAGGTGGCGGGAAAATACCGAGTCTCCCCCCACGATCTCAGCTCATGGAGTAGTGGGAAAGGAAAACCGATCCTTCCACCCTATATATATAGACATCCCCATGACATGGAAAGGCAGGCGATAACAAAAGACTAAGACAAAAAAAAACCTAAAAAGTTCTACCCCAGAACATTTGGCGCCCACCGTGGGGCCTCGGTAAAACTATTCCCAGGCCTCAAGCAAAAGACGAGTAGCCACAGTCATAACCATGGTTGGCGATACTCCTAACGACAACCAGTCATCAACCTTACAACAGGCGATGGGCGAAATACGTCGCCTCCAATCAAAGGTAGCAGAAATCCAGAAGGAAAGGGAAGAAGAGAAGGAAGCAGAAGCAGAAATGGGCTCCGAAGAAGAAGTACAGGACTCCCAACCTCTGGCGCAAGCATTATGGGATGCACAAGTACCCGTGAGTTTTAAAATCCCTCAACTACCCAACTTCGACGGAAAAACTGACCCGTTGGAACACCTGATGGCAGTAGGAACACACACGGCGATCATCGGAGCAGAAGAACACCTGAAGTGTAAACTCCTCTCCAGCACATTCAAGGACGCTGCCTTACGATGGTACATGAACCTACCGAACAACTCCATCACCGGGTACGCGGATTTCCACCGCAAGTTCATCCATCAGTTCGCCGGTAGCAAACACATACAGGTCACGGCGACTAACATGTTCAGACTCCGACAAGGGAATTCGGAAACACTAAGGGAATACCTCGCCCGGTTCAGCGAAGCCACAATTAAGGTGTCTAATCCCAATCAAGAGATGTTCGTGGCAGCGTTCCACAACGGCCTTAAAGCGGGACACTTTAACGAGGCCCTCGCGCAGAAGCCAGCGGAAACAATGCAGGAAGTAATGAAACGGGCAGAGTGCTATATAAAGGGCGAGGAGAGCAACACAGAGAAACGATCCAGGGATTCCAGAGAAAGAACCATCGAACCCCGGAATAACAGAACTCCTGAACGAAACCAGCGAAGGTGGCCCCCCAGAGACTCTAGATGGCCAAGTTGTTCAGAAAGATCCCAATACGCGCCAAGACGCAACGAAAGACCCCCCCGTCGTTACGAAGAATACTCACCACTCAACGATACCCGAGTGCACATACTTGACGAAATCCTACATACCAACCTCGCCACAAAGCCCCAGGAGCCCGAGCGCCACATAACACTAGGCCCCAACGTCAACAAATGGTGCCGTTATCACAGGTGCAAAGGCCATGACACAGAGAGGTGTTACAAACTGCGATATTTGATTGAAGAATTGATTAGGAGCGGCCACCTCAGAAAATTCATCGAAAAGGTGGCACAAAGGCAGGAGGAGAGAGCGGAAACGGCCAAAGCCCCGCGAAGCCCAAGCGTAGGAGAGGACAAAGGAAAGGACGCCGCAAGAGTCGCCGTGAATACAATAGCAGGAGGATTTGCAGGCGGAGGCGAGTCTAGCTCCGCAAGAAAGAGATACCTCCGCCAAAAGGCGAGGGAAACACACTTGATAAACCATGTATCCTTCCCAGCTGCACCGGATCTCTCCTTCTCGCCAAAGGACGCTAACGGGGTGGTACCACACGACGACGATCCCCTTGTCATCCAGGTACAGATACTAAACTGCGACGTCAAAAGAGTGCTAATAGACTCGGGAAGCTCGGCCGACATAATGTACTGGGACGCCTTCAAAGCTATGCAACTCGCCGGAGAGCAGTTGCAACCATATTATGGTACACTAGTTGGATTCGCAGGCGAGCAGGCCGAAGTAATGGGACACATCACGTTACTAACAACCTTCGGGGAAAAGGAGAACGCCAAAACAATCAAGGTACGATATCTAGTGGTAAGAACCTTATGTGCTTCATATAACATTATAATTGGCAGACTGACGTTCAATGCCTTAGGGGCGGCAATGTCCACGCTATACTTGGCAATCAAATATCCGTTAGATAACGAGGGTGTAGGAATTGTCAGAGGAGATCAGATCTTAGCCCGTCAATGTTATGAATCCAGTCTGAAAGTGAAGAAACCACTAAATCCCGCTAGCACACCCCAGCCAACACACACCACCAACATGACAGAATCCGCGGACATGACAGAATCCGCAGACCTGGACCCAAGGGAGGAATTCAGAGAAGATAGAGTCAGCCCCATTGAAGAGGTAGAGGAGGTCCAAATCGGAGGTGAAGCTCACCAAACCACCAACCTAGGGACCAACATGAAATCAGAAGAGAGAGAGAAAATCCTCGAAATACTAAGGCGAAATGTAGATTTGTTCGCATGGCACCCGAAGGATATGCCAGGGATAGACGAAAGTATCATCACGCATAAGTTAGCCATATTTCCCAAGGCAAAACCTATCTCGCAGCGGAAGAGGAAGCAGGGCGACGAAAGGAGAACAACGATAGACGAGGAAGTCGCCAAACTGAAAAGAGCACAATTCATCGAGGAGATCAAATACCCGGAGTGGCTAGCCAATGTGGTTCTAGTGAAAAAGAGTAACGGCAAATGGAGAATGTGTGTAGACTTCACAGACCTCAACAAGTCCTGCCCGAAAGATCCATGATGATAATTTCGCAAGTATACGAATATCGCAAGTAGTAAAAGATTATCGATCCACGGAGATTGTTTTTAATCGAATTTAAAGGCAATTAGAATTATACTACAACTATTATCTAACATACACATAATTGGGGGGTTTTCAAGTATCAAGTTCAAAACACATGCAATTATCAACGAATCTTTCGAATGCGAAATGGAAAACGATTGAACCTCCATGCTTCCATGAACTCATTAAAGTGCAGTAGCTAAATTCACAAGTATTGAATCAATTTCATGCAAGATTGATTAACCTAAGTTGCAACTACAAATCTCTTCGCTAGTTACACTCTCTAGAGAATGCCAATTACTTAATCTCTTAACTAATTCAACATTAATAGAGGATTAAGAACGGTTAATCATGCAATCACACACATTCATACAAAATCTCTTAAGCATAAACATATGTTCTATCAATCTAGATCAATAATTCAAGTGCTATTCTCATAGAAACTCAATTACTAAATTCAAATCTAACTTGATCAAGGAAAGATAGGCATTAAACACAAGATTAATAGATGCATAAACTTTGAATTCAATACAAGAAATTAGCTACAACATAAGAGAGTTCAAGTTACATGGAGATTCAATCTTAAGGAGTCTTAGCCAATGATCATGGTGGAATTGAAGTGGAATTCTTCATCTTCATTCCTCATCATCAATCTTCTCTTCCAACCTTCTCAGATCTGGTCCTTGGAGGTAGAAAATCCTCAATACTAAGCTTCCAATCTTCCAAATCCGAACCCTTCTCCTGAATATCAGCTTGGCTTATATAAGTTTCGAGGTTTCCGCGCACGCTAGCATCGTTTCGCGCGCGCGAGCATGTCCCTCGCGCAAGCCTCGCGCACGCGACCCTTCCTCCGCATAGCTTCCGCGCACGCTAGCATGCTCCTCGCGCAAGCTAAGTAGACAGAATTGTTTTGGCCTATTCCTTCCCCAACTTAGCGCACGCTAACTTGCTTCTAGCTTGCGCGAGATTTGCTTCTTTTTCAAACCACTTCTTTTGCTTTTTCCCTCCTACTTGACCTTGGCTTGTAGTTTAAGTAATCTCTTAAAACATTCATTTTTCCTCACTTGTAGCCAACTTTATTAGCAAAAACACACTAAAAATGCTTGAAACGATCCTTGGTTTAGAGGAATGATGAGATATCATCACAACCCCAAACTTATCTCGTTCCTTGTCCTCAAGGAACACTTTTATCAAACGAAAAACCACAAACCTTTGACAACCTTCTTAAATCACTTCAACACACAATTCATTTGATCTTTTCATCAAGCACTTCAATTGCTCCACCTTCCATGCAACATTTCCCTACAATGACTTCAATTCACACAACCATGGACACATTCACAATATTTGATAAACAATGATCACTTCACACCACTCACATTCACTCAATTTTATAGTAGGCTAATCACTCAATCAACACATACCTAACTCTTCTACCATAAGCTTGCAAGCATTCTAAAGATAAATCAAATAGCATATGAAACACACAAATTAGAGGACTTTCAAGGTTGTAACGGGGCTTAAGGTAAGGTGGATGTTTTTGGGAAGTGAGTTAAAAACTTGGAGTTAAGAACAACTTTTCACACAATTTTCAACACAAAACTTCCGATTTTCAAGGCTATACTAGAGAGCATTTTATTTCCACAATAATCAACATTCTTATTTTCAAACTTTTTCAAAGATTTTCTTTTCACAATCTTTTTGAAGAAGTCAATGTTTACATTTTTCAACTTTTGGACTTCTTATTCTTCACATTTTTTCACAAATTTTTTTTTTTTCTTTTTCACTTTCAACATTTGCTATTTCATTCTTTTTCAACAATTTTTGGTAACATTGCTTGCTCTAGTATACCCACCCCAAACTTAATTTGTTGCTAGTTCCAAAAGCAACCCCAAACTTATGCATTTGCCATAAGAACAAACAAAAACAATCAACTTAACTCCAAGAAAACAATTTTTTTAGAAAAAACAAGGGTTAAGAAGACAATCAACCAAGAAAAATTTATCTTTACGGCTCAAAAGTGGGTTAGCAAAGGATATAACATGATAAGGTAGGCTACAAAGGCTCTAGGTACCAACAAACTTGCCTCGTGTGCTAATCAATGCTACTCAATAAATCAAGAGAATAAAAGCAAGTTCTAGAGTCGAGAGAGGTAGTGGACTCACATATTCAAGCAAATAGAGTGTATAGGCTCAAATCCTCACGGTTTAAAGGCTCGGATCATTAGATCATCAAATACGTGAATGTCCCCTAGCTTGTGCTTCAATCCATGCATCGCAAAAATCCATTGCACTTCAAGCATCACAAATCCATGCCTAAGGTCAAAACCAAACAAACTATACATCAAAGAAATTCAAAAATGATATCAAAAGTTTGAGATATTCCAAAAGATAAATTTGTGCCTAGACAACAATTCACAAGACAAAATTAAGAGTAATGGTTCATCTAACATCATTCAACTTATTTCCACAAGAGAGATAGAGATACCAAACCATGGGTTGCCTCCCATGAAGCGCTTGTTGTTGACGTCTCAAGCTTGACGTATCTTCCCCGTGTTAGGGAGGATACTTCATCTTTGACTCCACCCGGCTCCTCTTGAGCTTCTCCACAAGGATCGCCTCTTGAGCAACACACAAAACTTTTTCAAGAACTGGAGGACTCATGAATTCTTCCCACTTGTTCTCCCCTTTGTTTCTAGTTTTCTTTTTGGCTCTGGGAAGAACCTTTTTGGCCTTTTTCACAACATTCTTCTTCCTTTGGACAACTTGAGCCGAATCAAGCATTCCGGACTCAACAAGCTTCATTACCTCTTTCCGCACCAATTCCTCCAAAGATGGGCTAGGAGGTTCAAGTGGCAAATCACCCGGATTGGGCTCCTCTTCATTCTTGACCGGTGTCACACAAAGAACCGGAATAACACCATTCAAATCAAAACCTAGGCCACCTTGACCTTCCTTGAATTTCTTCAACAAAACCTCTTCTTCCAAGGGAGTGAGAGAGCTACTAACTATAACCGGATCCTTGGAATCTTCCTTCAAGAACACATACTTCCAATTGGGTGGAAGTTCTTTCAATTCCGGAACGGTAGGCATAAGTGCCTCATCACTAGAGCTATCCTTAACAACTTCTTCATTCGCCTCCACTTGGAAACATTTAGGCTTCTCTCTTTTGTAGGGCTCCATTCCTTCAAAGACTTTGAAGCTCACACTCTCCTCTTCCAACCTCAACATCAATTCACCCATGGCAACATCAATCAACGCACGACCGGTTGCTAAAAATGGCCTTCCCAACAAAACCGGTGTATCCACACACTCATCCATATCAAGAATCACAAAGTCGGCCGGAAAGACGAATTCGGCACATCTCACCAATACATCTTGGAGTATCCCATAAGGGTGTGTGATAGATCGATCGGCAAGGGTAATTTGCATCTTAATTGGCTTGACCACGGCACCGGGGATGCGCTTCATCAAACTAAGAGGCATCAAATTTATACTAGCCCCCAAGTCACAAAGGGCTCTTCCTACATGCAAATTCCCAATTGAGATAGGAATTGTGAAGCTACCGGGGTCCTTTTTCTTTTGAGGGAGTTTGGATTGGATAGTAGCACTACACTCTTCATTCATCAAACCCGTCTCATCATCTTTGAGCTTTCTCTTCTTCGTCAACACCTCCTTCATGAATTTGGCAAACAACGGCATTTGCTCCAACACATCGGCAAAAGGAATGTCAACTTGTAGGCTATGATACATTTTCATGAATTTCCCAAAAGCTTCCTCTTGGTTTTTCTCTTTTTTCGGTGCACGAGGATAAGGTAGCTTATCATATGGAGACACTTCTTGAGGACCGGAATCATTCATGAGATCCCTCTTCTTTTGCTTTCTCCGTTTATCAATCTCCTTCCTCAAGGCTTTTCTCTCATTTTCAACTTCTCCCTCATTCTCCTCATCACACTCATTTTCAACTTCTACCTCAAGCTCACTTTTTTTCTCCTTTTCTACTTCTCCCTCTTTTTTTTTTTTACCTTTTTCATTTTTTTCAACTTTTTCTTCTATACTCACTTCTTTTTCAACTTCTCCCTCACCCTTTCTTTTCACTCTTGGCTCTCTTACCGGTGGTGTAGGAACCACTCTAGATCTTAACTCAATAGCATTGCAACTCTCCTTTCTAGGATTTTCACAAGTGTTGCCCTCGAAACCTCCACTAGATGACGAAGCCATTTGCTTGGATAGTTGACCAATTTGTACCTCCAAGTTCTTTATAGATGCCTTGTGATTCTCGTTGGAGGTCTCTTGGTTAATCCTCATAGTCTCAAAATTGCTTTGTTTCATTTTAATGAATTGAGTGAGAGTGTCTTCCAATGGTGAGGCACGACTTTGTTGAGGTAGATTCGGGGATTGATTTTGGTTTTCACCCCACCCTTGATTGTAGGGGTTACTTCTCCTAAAATTTGCCATATACTTTGCCTCTTCGGACCCCTTAGGCATGCATTCCCCATTCTCATGGGCTTGTTTACAAAAATCACATCGGAGTCCTTGCACTTGATTAACTTGAGTAGAGGGAGTAGATGTCAAATGCTTGAGCAATGTCGACATTTGAGTGTTCATAAGCTTTGATGAGGCTAGAAGCGCCGTTTGGGTGTCTAACTCAAGTAATCCACCTTTCTTCTTGGCTCCACGATCATTGTTGGCCCTATATTCATTTTGAGCCATCGATTCAATCACTTCCATTGCTTCTTGCTCATCCTTATTTTTCAAGGATCCACCCGCCGAAGCATCCAACAACATTCTTGTTTGAGCTCTCAATCCTTGAGTGAAATGTTGCATTTGAGCGTGTGTATCAATACCATGCTTGGGACATTTCTTCAAACACAATTTGAATCGCTCCCATGCATCATATAGTGACTCGGCATCCCCTTGCTCAAAATTAACAATATCGGCCCTTCTTTCAAGAAATTTGTGAATCGGGAAATACCGCTCAAGGAACTTTCTCTCTAGTTCTTGCCATGTATTGATGGTACCACTTGGCAAAGTATCCAACCAATCCTTGGCTCTCCCGGTGAGCGAGAACTTGAATAACCTCAATCTCTTTTGAGAATCGGTAACACCCGGTGGGTCCGTATAGTCACACGCTTCATAAAACCGTCCTAGATGAAGATTCGGACATTGGCTTTCCGCCCCCGAGTATTGGTCTTCTTTCAAAGCATTGATCACGGAGTTCTTGATGTCAAAATTAACCGGATTTGCCGGTTGGAACCCCAAATTTGCTAGTTGTCCGTCATCCCATTGACCATAGTCGCCTAGAGTCCTCCTAGGTGGAGGTGGTGGTGGTGGATTCGGCTCTCCCATCTCAAGGACTTCCACTTCTATCTCTCCTTGAGCTAAGTGTGCCAAACGAATTGCTCTCTTTGTTGCTATCAAGGACCTATTACCTTGCATACACAATTCAAACAAAGAAAGGGTAATTCCGAACAAGCAACAAGTAAAATAGAAAATTAAACACTATCCTAAATTTTTCTTTTGGTTTTTGGTTTAAATGAAAATTACAACTAAAAACAACAAATTAAAACTAAACACGGTTCCAATTGCCTTGTCGATTAACGACAATCCCCGGCAACGGCGCCAAAAACTTGATGATAATTTCGCAAGTATACGAATATCGCAAGTAGTAAAAGATTATCGATCCACGGAGATTGTTTTTAATCGAATTTAAAGGCAATTAGAATTATACTACAACTATTATCTAACATACACATAATTGGGGGGTTTTCAAGTATCAAGTTCAAAACACATGCAATTATCAACGAATCTTTCGAATGCGAAATGGAAAACGATTGAACCTCCATGCTTCCATGAACTCATTAAAGTGCAGTAGCTAAATTCACAAGTATTGAATCAATTTCATGCAAGATTGATTAACCTAAGTTGCAACTACAAATCTCTTCGCTAGTTACACTCTCTAGAGAATGCCAATTACTTAATCTCTTAACTAATTCAACATTAATAGAGGATTAAGAACGGTTAATCATGCAATCACACACATTCATACAAAATCTCTTAAGCATAAACATATGTTCTATCAATCTAGATCAATAATTCAAGTGCTATTCTCATAGAAACTCAATTACTAAATTCAAATCTAACTTGATCAAGGAAAGATAGGCATTAAACACAAGATTAATAGATGCATAAACTTTGAATTCAATACAAGAAATTAGCTACAACATAAGAGAGTTCAAGTTACATGGAGATTCAATCTTAAGGAGTCTTAGCCAATGATCATGGTGGAATTGAAGTGGAATTCTTCATCTTCATTCCTCATCATCAATCTTCTCTTCCAACCTTCTCAGATCTGGTCCTTGGAGGTAGAAAATCCTCAATACTAAGCTTCCAATCTTCCAAATCCGAACCCTTCTCCTGAATATCAGCTTGGCTTATATAAGTTTCGAGGTTTCCGCGCACGCTAGCATCGTTTCGCGCGCGCGAGCATGTCCCTCGCGCAAGCCTCGCGCACGCGACCCTTCCTCCGCATAGCTTCCGCGCACGCTAGCATGCTCCTCGCGCAAGCTAAGTAGACAGAATTGTTTTGGCCTATTCCTTCCCCAACTTAGCGCACGCTAACTTGCTTCTAGCTTGCGCGAGATTTGCTTCTTTTTCAAACCACTTCTTTTGCTTTTTCCCTCCTACTTGACCTTGGCTTGTAGTTTAAGTAATCTCTTAAAACATTCATTTTTCCTCACTTGTAGCCAACTTTATTAGCAAAAACACACTAAAAATGCTTGAAACGATCCTTGGTTTAGAGGAATGATGAGATATCATCAATCCATACCCCCTACCCAGCATAGATAGACTCATAGACGGCGCCTCGGGCTATAAAATGCTCAGCTTCATGGACGCCTACTCGGGGTGCAACCAGATAAAGATGAGCACAGCAGACGCACCACACACCGCTTTCATGACAAACACCTGCAATTACTTCTACAAGGTAATGCCGTTTGGTCTCAAAAACGCCGGCGCCACCTATCAGCGCCGGATGGACAGGGTGTTCGCCAGACAAATAGGACGGAATTTGGAGGTGTACATCGACGATATGGTGATAAAGAGCATCGATGATAACAGCCACCACCGGGACTTGGAGGAAATATTGACATCCGTAAGGAAGTATAACATGAGACTCAACCCAGCGAAGTGTTCATTTGGCGTCCAAGCTGGAAAGTTCCTGGGATTCATGCTAACCAGCAGGGGAATTGAAGCCAACCCAGAAAAATGCAAGGCTATCATCGAAATGAGGAGCCCGGCGTCTGTAAAAGAGGTACAACAACTGACTGGTAGAATAGCCGCTCTGTCACGTTTCTTGTCTTGTGCAGGGGAAAAATCGATACATTTCTTCTCAACGCTCAAAAAAGGAGAGCGGTTCACCTGGACGCCCAAGTGTGAAGAGGCTTTTCAAAAGCTTAAGGAGTTCCTGGCGTCACCACCCATCCTCACTCGCCCGCAGTTGGGAAATCCCATCTTCCTGTACTTGGCGGTCACAGAAAACGCAATGGATGCAGCACTAGTACAAGAGATAAAGGGAGAAGAGAAGCCGGTGTACTTCGTAAGTAAAATATTCAAAGGGGCGGAGACGAGATATCATAAAATTGAGAAATTATCCCTAGCAGTCATAAGTACCACCAGGAGACTACGCCAGTACTTCCAGAGTCATAGAATAGTGGTGAAAACTGATTACCCCATTAAACAGGTACTCAGAAAACCAGATCTGGCGGGGAGAATGATGGCATGGTCAGTAGAGTTGTCAGAATTTGACATGACTTTCGAGCCAAGAGGAAGCGTAAAATCACAGGTATTGGCAGATTTCATCGTGGAAATGACCACGCCGACCCAGGAACCAAGCATGGAACCATGGACACTATCGGTCGACGGGGCATCAAACCTAAGAGGCAGCGGAGCACGGATAGTTCTGGAAGGCCCGGACGGGGTAATGATCGAGCAGTCACTACGATTCGCCTTCAAAGCAAGCAACAACCAAGCGGAATATGAGGCCCTTATCGCCGGCATGAAACTCGCCAGGGAGATGGAGGTAACGGACCTCAGAGCCAAAAACGACTCCCAATTGGTAACTAACCAGGTATCAGGCGAATACCAAACCAAGGACCCCCAGCTGACAAAATACCTAGAGAAAGTCAAGGCCTTCAAGGAGCAGTTTAACACATTTGAGCTAATCTACGTCCCAAGGGAGCAAAACTCCAGAGCAGACTTGCTCTCAAAGTTGGCAAGCACGAAGAAACCAGGGAACAACAGAACTGTCATACAGGAAACCATACCCAAACCAAGCACGGAAAGCACCGAAGTGATAATGGTAATAGAAGAAGAGGACTGGAGAGCACCCATCATCCAATATCTCCAGAACGAGACGCTACCCCCGGAGAGAGACGAGGCGCACAAATTGAAGAAAGCAGCAGCACACTACACTCTGGTGGCAAACAAGTTGTACAAGAGGGGTTTCGCAACTCCGCTGTTATTATGTGTAAGCAACCTTGAATCCCAACGCATTTTGAAGGAGATACACGACGGATCATGCGGAAACCACATTGGAGGAAGATCGTTGGCAGGGAAAGTGATAAGAGCCGGATTCTTCTGGCCCACCATCCTAAAGGATTCCTCAAGCTATGTACGCAGCTGTGACGCTTGTCAAAGGCACGCCAACTTACATCACGCCCCAGGGGAACCACTCAAAACAGTAATGTCGCCGTGGCCATTCTACATGTGGGGCGTAGACATACTGGGCCCATTTCCAGCAACTCAAAATCAGGTGAAGTTCTTATTATTAGCAGTCGATTACTTCACAAAGTGGGTCGAAGCAGAGCCGGTGGCGACCATCTCTGCAGAAAAGGTAAAAAAGTTCTACTGGAAGAAAATTATATGCAGGTTCGGATTACCCAAGTATATCGTCTCAGACAACGGCACCCAGTTCACTAGCGAAGCCGTCATCCAATTCTGGGAGGAGAAAGGAATCCGCAACACGTTCGTATCGGTGGAACACCCCCAGGCAAACGGACAAGCCGAGTCGGCAAACAAGGTAATCTTGAAGGCCATCAAAAGGAAGCTGACAGCGAGGGACAAAAATTGGGCGGAGCCGTTACCAGAAATCTTATGGGCATACCACACCACTGTGCAAACCACTACGGGCGAGACACCCTTCAAAATGGTATACGGTTCTGACGCGATGATCCCAGTAGAGGTCAACCCACCTAGCTGGCGAAGGGAGACCCTTACAAACAATGAAAACAAGGAAGCTCTGCAGGAGAACCTGGATTTTCTGGAAGAAATACGAGAAAAAGCACACTTCAGGGAGTTTGCAATGAAACAAAGAGTATCCCACAAGTACAACACGAAGGTAATCCCTAGGAACTTCAGAGAAGGAGATCTAGTCCTAAAAAGACCAATGGGAAAAGACAAAGGAGGAAAGATGGCCCCCAACTGGGAGGGACCGTTCAGAATACAGGAGGCGTACGGCAATGAAGCATACAGATTGGAGACGCTACAAGGTGAAATGCTACCAAGGACCTGGAATGTGATGAACCTCAAATTCTACTACAGTTAGGGGATGTACGATCCAATGATTCCATTTCATTTCTGTTATTTACTTTTCATGTAATTCATCAAGACTATTTCTGTCATTAATGCAAAAGGGTGATGGGACACTCTTTTCTCCGGCAAGGGCAGGAGTTTTTATCGAGGCCCATCACTCAAGTTTAAATTCATTCCGTATCCTGGCAGTTAACGTAGCGCAATGCTCGAAAATCCTTTCTGTTTTGACATAAGATATCAAAGCGTAATGCTTCTAAAAGCCCGCCACACCTCAAGGCGCAACACTCCCCAAATCCTCATAAGGAGTTTTGAACACCTATTGGCGAGATCACCAAAAGCGTAATGCTCTACAAACCTTCTTAAGGAGTTTGTCACGCCTTCTGGCACGATCATCAGAGCGTAACGCTCTACGAACTATACAAAAAGGTTGTCACGCCCACGGCGCAACCATCAAGGTCTAATGCTCTACAAGGCATAATGTTTTAAAGCGTAATGCTATACAAACCCTCATAAGGAGTTTGTCGCGCCTCCAGGCGCAACCGTCGAGATAAAATACTACCTTGGACATAGTCATCAAAGCGCAAATACCGCACCTTAAGCGAAAAGAGCAAACAGATATCAGCTTAAATACAAATCGTGAAGTCCGAGGACACATAAGAAAGAAATCATAATTTGAAATCACCAAAAAACTAGAACTTTGTTATTCAAAAGATCAAAGTACACAGGCAAAAAGGAGTCAATCCAAAAACCCTTACAATGAAACCCAAGATAACAACCCAATAAACCAAGAAGCAACAAAGACCAAAAAGTTTTAATCAGAATCAGACACCGCCTTTGAGGGCCTCAACATCTTTTCCCTCTCAGATCTTTCAGTGACATTCGATTTCCCCTCGTCGGAAGAAGAAACTCGGGGATAAACCTCTTGGGGATTATAAGTCTTCAAGAATTCCGCATAGTCGACATCAATTTCATCTGAAGAAGAAGAGCGCGACTCTTGGGGATCATAGGTCTTCAGGAATTCGGCATAATCTTCATCGGTGCTATAAGAACTCGAAGAATCCAACGAAGCAGGGGCACTCTTCACCTCAACCTGCCTCGGCTCAACAACCCGCTTAGTTTTTGGGATAGACGTTCCCAACCTCTTCCGCCCTCGCTGAGGTTTCGATCTCGCGGCAAAGCCCTTCACCATGTCTTTTCTCTCCATCACGACGCACAAAGCAGGGTGAAGAAAGAAAGAGGCAGAGTTAAATTTATAAGGAAAAACAACCCTAGAACGCATTAAATAAGGAAATCAGTTACAACTACCCCGATCTGACTACCTGGGAAATCGTGTTATCATCTAAAAGTCAAAATAAATTTCAAAGAAAAACATCGAATGCAGAAACAGCTATCCATTGATCGTTATAAACGGCAAAATAAATAAAGTCGTTACAACGCATAAGCTGCGCATTAGCAGTTACAAAGAGAGTTCTCAAAAAATAAAAGCATTACAAAAGGGCGGCACAAAATTAATAAAAGGGCAGCGCCCAACTAAGAGTCGGCACCTGACACCACCTCGCCGAAGTTTTTCTCCAGCGAAGGACTTAAACCATCATCCTCCTTCGCCGCTAAGATCAATTCAGGGCCAGATAAACCAACGGGCTCTGCCTCAGGGATACGAGATACCAGCTTCCCATCCTCCACAAATTTCAGAAGATCAACCTGTGAAAGCACCGCCACATCCAGACCAGGAAACAGAACGTTAACTTGATCTAAAGCCGCCACGAATCCCTCCGCATATTTTTCGCCCATAGCATCCTTCAGGGCGTTGTTACTCTCTTCCAGCTCAACCACCTCATCTTCAAACCCAGCAGCATCGTCTTCGGCCATCGCCAAGGCAACGATCAGAGTATTACGACCCTTAACCAGATTCCTGCCATCCCTCTCTGAAGCACGCAGCTTTCCCTCTAGTGTAAGGCGATCCTGAGCATACACCTTCTTCAGCGCCTCAATTTGGCTCTCACAAGTAGTCCTCGCCTTCTCCAGGGCAACACGGTGGTTCTCCATCAACTCTTCAACATAAATTGTAGTTCTTCTGAGATTGGCTGCATCATAAGGCTAAAACAACTTGGTCAGAGTGACTTAACTGAAGCACCAATGCTAAAGTAATTAAGTCTAAACCACTTGTGCATATTGAAGATGTGCAGATGCAACATGTTGAACAAGATGTCCTAGACATCTTGTCACTGGGTTCAGAGCATGTTAAGGCAACATGTCGAACAAGATGTCCCAAGACATGTGGGTAGGACATCTGAACCCAGTTCAGCTTAAAAGATAATGCTTATCCATTAAGCACGCGTGTTTGTTTAAATTTGAATAAAGCGCGAATCTTTAAGGTACAAGCTGAGATTAGGATTAATGATAAAGTTTGTTATTAATCCTATGTGTTAGATACGATCAGAATTGTATTTAATTTGTGGATAAAGATTAATTTCTTTATCTTTTGGAGTTTGTTTTTAAACAAGTTTGTTTTAAAACTAACTCTTAATTGTAGTGCATCTGAAAGACTGAACATAATCTGAAGACTTGCACGCCTATAAATAGAACTCAACATAGAGCTTAAAACTAAACCCACAAGAACTGAAGATTGTGAGTTCAAAGCTTTGTGCCTACTGCGCAAAGCATTAGTGGCTCTTCGTATCGTTGTTTGATACTTTGCAGCTTTGTGGTTCTTAGTATTGGTTTTAATACTTTGTAGCTTTGTTGTTGAATGTTGCCATTCAACTAAGTCTTTAAACTTTGGAGTTTAAAGTTGTCGTCACTTGGGATTAGTGATTATAGGGAGTTGGGTAGGTTCTCATATTCAGGGGGAGTTAGCCCTTGAGTAGAAGATTGCTAGGATTAAGAAAAGGCATATATGCCAATAGGGTTTTTGGTATGGTTTTAAGACTAAGTATTAATTCGGATTAGTAGTGTTCACTTCCTGGATTGGTATCCCCCAGAGTAGGGCTGGTTTGCGCCGAACTGGGTTAACAATTACTGGTGTTATTTATTGCTTTTATTTACTTCAGTACTGCAATAATATCTGTGATCCTCATAACCAATTGTCGAACCAGTTGTCTGAGACATCTGGACTACAGACACATTGTCCTAGACATTGTGTACGACATATGTCCTGCCTAGGAACAGAATTTCAGAAATATCATGAGACCTCTCCATTTTGTCTCATCTCATCCAACCTGTCATCAAACTTTTTGCTCGCCGCCTCGGTGTCCTTCTCTTGGTGACTAGAAAGAAAGTAATTCAGCATGAGGCCCTTGAACTCATATCCCAGCGCCAACCTCCGGATATCTTGCACCCGCACAGAGTCAAACCTATCCAAATTCCCTTCCAGCACAAAGTTGGACTTTATGAACTCCTCAGGATCAAACGTATCGCCAAAGGGAGAGGGCGGAATCACGCCTCCACTGCGGTTAACCTCGCCCGGAGCCATTGAAGAAGGAGAAGGTGGGGGCAAAGACACGTCGTTGCCAGTCAGGGTGTGAGACACACCGTCATCACGAGCAACCTCAACTTGAACAGACTCGCCCCTGTCCAAACCTTTATCAACAGAAAGAGAAACAGGAGCAGGTCCCGTCTTCAAATGCTTGGCAGGCTTCGTGGCCCCCATCTTTCGTCTTCACTTCGTCCCTTTCGAAGAGGCAGCATCCTGAACGATGAGGGCAGCAGTTGGATCCTCACCCCCTTCCTGGGTTTTCTTCTGTTTAGCCCTGGACAAGATAGCGGCCCATTCCTCGGGAGACATCGTTCTCATTCTTTCTGCAGAAAGAAAAACCCAGGAGTCAGAATGCATAAAATCACGGTTAACAAACACCAATCAGTTGGAAAAGGAAAGAAGAGACTCACGCAAGTAAAGTACCAAGCTGGGATGATCGGTTTCTAATGCTAAAAGCTCCTTTATTTCAAAAAGAAGAAAAGTGTTGAGAAAAGAGATTACTTCCAACTCATAGGGAGTCAACAACGACTCGTCAACCCCCTTCACCAGCCGAGGATCCGGGGTCCAGTAGAAAGGAAATAGGGGGCTGCCCTCGGCGTTATACATCAAATCTGGGAGACACGGACCACAACTCACACGGAAGAAAGTATCCTTATAATTCTTAAAGTTGGAAGCATAGAGACTGAACAACCCCCTATTCGGTTGACTGCTAATGGACACTTGTTTGCCAGGAAACAGGCTCTTAATCTGATAAAAATGGAAAAACACGCCCAACCTAGGCTCCAGGTCTAAACCTAAGCACACAAGTTCAAAGGCTTTCACGAAGGCCCAACTATTCGGGTGTAACTGCGTAGGGGCAACATTCAAGGCATTCAGAATAGCCAGTTCAAAATCGGTGAACGGAAGCCAAAGGTTGAGGTTCTCCACCACACTGGCATACATATAAAAGTAGTGGGGGGCTTGGGTATTAAGGCTGGTAACCAACTCCTTATTCCCTACGGGATTGATCATGACATCACCTTCTCTACCGGAGCCGGACAACATCATGTCCTTCCTAAAATCCTGAACCGACTCCTCAGATGTATATTTTGAAAAAATTTCCATATTCAGAAAGCTACGAACACGTCCGTTGTCTTTTTCCTGTGAAAAAGAAACGGAGTTGTTACCACCTAAAAATGGTGTAATCCCGCCAAACAAGTAACGAGACGATGAGGATCTCTCCGCGACCCCTGGTAGGGACGCTAACCTAACAAAGGCCGAGCCAGGAGATCAACCACAATAGAGATCTTCTGAGAAACCACCCCAGAAAACAAACACTCACATAAAATACTCATGGAGAAAAAGAAAGAGAGCACTATACCTGCGAAATAACAAGGTAATCCGAAGCAAGCAGCAAAGTAGTGTATCCGAGCAATCACCGGCAGAAGACGAGCAAAAGATATCGTTGAAAAATGAGTAAGGCAACATTAATATATAGGCGAAGAGACAGCGGAACACGAATAGTCCAACGGACAAAAATAGGAACTCGAAACGTTTTCAGTAACCATCGGACAAAACACGTGTCCGTCTGCATAAAAGGAGTCATGACACGCGTCAGGTAACGCGGCGACCCTGACACGATAGGGCGACATCATCATGACATGTTATGGCGATACAAACACGCCGCAAAGAAATGTTGGGGCGTTACATTCATGACACGTTGGGGCGATACCATCATGGCATGTTATGGCGATACAATCACGCCGCGAAGAAACCATAAAAATGCGGAGAGATGGAAACATGAATACAAGAGGAAAAACTTTATTAGATTAAGGGAAACAATCCAGATTACAACCTTATCATAAAAAGAAAAAATTAAAGACAACGTTTCTTATTAAACGAAAAGAATGCAAGCTCAGATTTGTCAGGCAAGATTTCCCATCTCTCTCACTTTCTTCCACCTCGCTTCCAAAGCATCGTTACAGTCCATGACCACCTCCAATTCTGCCGACGTACGGTCATGAGCTCTTCCCAGCATCTTCTGACTCTCTTTCAACTCCAAAAGGGCTCGACGCTTTTCCAACAAACTAGCAACGTCTTGACGAATATCTTCTTGCAGTTGCTGCTTCTTCTCCTTCAACTCGTCCATCTCCGTCTGCAGACGGTCGGCGAAACGGTCATACTTTTCCCCCATCTCAAAAGAAGCGCTAAGGGTCCCCTCATACATCCGCATAGCCTCTTTCAGGTTCCAAGATTTATCTAGAACGGCAGATTGTTCCGTCTGGCTTTGCGCCTCAGCACATTCCACTGAGGCAATTACAGGAGCATCCCTAACCAACTTATCCCAGAAAGGAACGAGATACTCTAAAAACCGACGCTCCGACGGCGTCAACTCAGCCTCCTCGCCCTGCAAATCGCTTACCAAAGTACAGAAGCTCTCAGTGTCGTCAACTCGGTGGTTCTCCATCAACTCTTCAACAGAAATTGTAGTTCTTCTGAGATTGGCTGCATCATAAGGCTAAAACAACTTGGTCAGAGTGACTTAACTGAAGCACCAATGCTAAAGTAATTAAGTCTAAACCACTTGTGCATATTGAAGATGTGCAGATGCAACATGTTGAACAAGATGTCCTAGACATCTTGTCACTGGGTTCAGAGCATGTTAAGGCAACATGTCGAACAAGATGTCCCAAGACATGTGGGTAGGACATCTGAACCCAGTTCAGCTTAAAAGATAATGCTTATCCATTAAGCACGCGTGTTTGTTTAAATTTGAATAAAGCGCGAATCTTTAAGGTACAAGCTGAGATTAGGATTAATGATAAAGTTTGTTATTAATCCTATGTGTTAGATACGATCGGAATTGTATTTAATTTGTGGATAAAGATTAATTTCTTTATCTTTTGGAGTTTGTTTTTAAACAAGTTTGTTTTAAAACTAACTCTTAATTGTAGTGCATCTGAAAGACTGAACATAATCTGAAGACTTGCACGCCTATAAATAGAACTCAACATAGAGCTTAAAACTAAACCCACAAGAACTGAAGATTGTGAGTTCAAAGCTTTGTGCCTACTGCGCAAAGCATTAGTGGCTCTTCGTATCGTTGTTTGATACTTTGCAGCTTTGTGGTTCTTAGTATTGGTTTTAATACTTTGTAGCTTTGTTGTTGAATGTTGCCATTCAACTAAGTCTTTAAACTTTGGAGTTTAAAGTTGTCGTCACTTGGGATTAGTGATTATAGGGAGTTGGGTAGGTTCTCATATTCAGGGGGAGTTAGCCCTTGAGTAGAAGATTGCTAGGATTAAGAAAAGGCATATATGCCAATAGGGTTTTTGGTATGGTTTTAAGACTAAGTATTAATTCGGATTAGTAGTGTTCACTTCCTGGATTGGTATCCCCCAGAGTAGGGCTGGTTTGCGCCGAACTGGGTTAACAATTACTGGTGTTATTTATTGCTTTTATTTACTTCAGTACTGCAATAATATCTGTGATCCTCATAACCAATTGTCGAACCAGTTGTCTGAGACATCTGGACTACAGACACATTGTCCTAGACATTGTGTACGACATCTGTCCTGCCTAGGAACAGAATTTCAGAAATATCATGAGACCTCTCCATTTTGTCTCATCTCATCCAACCTGTCATCAAACTTTTTGCTCGCCGCCTCGGTGTCCTTCTCTTGGTGAGTAGAAAGAAAGTAATTCAGCATGAGGCCCTTGAACTCATATCCCAGTGCCAACCTCCGGATATCTTGCACCCCCACAGAGTCAAACCTATCCAAATTCCCTTCCAGCACAAAGTTGGACTTTATGAACTCCTCAGGATCGAACGTATCGCCAAAGGGAGATGGCGGAATCACGCCTCCACTGCGGTTAACCTCGCCCGGAGCCATTGAAGAAGGAGAAGGTGGGGGCAAAGACACGTCGTTGCCAGTCAGGGTGTGAGACACACCGTCATCACGAGCAACCTCAACTTGAACAGACTCGCCCCTGTCCAAACCTTTATCAACAGAAAGAGAAACAGGAGCAGGTCCCGTCTTCAAATGCTTGGCAGGCTTCGTGGCCCCCATCTTTCGTCTTCTCTTCGTCCCTTTCGAAGAGGCAGCATCCTGAACGATGAGGGCAGCAGTTGGATCCTCACCCTCTTCCTGGGTTTTCTTCTGTTTAGCCCTGGACAAGATAGCGGCCCACTCCTCGGGAGACATCGTTCTCATTCTTTCTGCAGAAAGAAAAACCCAGGAGTCAGAATGCATAAAATCACGGTTAACAAACACCAATCAGTTGAAAAAGGAAAGAAGAGACTCACGCAAGTAAAGTACCAAGATGGGATGATCGGTTTCTAATGCTAAAAGCTCCTTTATTTCAAAAAGAAGAAAAGTGTTGAGAAAAGAGATTACTTCCAACTCATAGGGAGTCAACAACGACTCGTCAACCCCCTTCACCAGCCGAGGATCCGGGGTCCAGTAGAAAGGAAATAGGGGGCTGCCCTCGGCGTTATACATCAAATCTGGGAGACACGGACCACAACTCACACGGAAGAAAGTATCCTTATAATTCTTAAAGTTGGAAGCATAGAGACTGAACAACCCCCTATTCGGTTGACTGCTAATGGACACTTGTTTGCCAGGAAACAGGCTCTTAATCTGATAAAAATGGAAAAACACGCCCAACCTAGGCTCCAGGTCTAAACCTAAGCACACAAGTTCAAAGGCTTTCACGAAGGCCCAACTATTCGGGTGTAACTGCGTAGGGGCAACATTCAAGGCATTCAGAATAGCCAGTTCAAAATCGGTGAACGGAAGCCAAAGGTTGAGGTTCTCCACCACACTGGCATACATATAAAAGTAGTGGGGGGCTTGGGTATTAACGCTGGTAACCAACTCCTTACTCCCTACGGGATTGATCATGACATCACCTTCTCTACCGGAGCCGGACAACATCATGTCCTTCCTAAAATCCTGAACCGACTCCTCAGATGTATGTTTTGAAAAAATTTCCATATTCAGAAAGCTACGAACACGTCCGTTGTCTTTTTCCTGTGAAAAAGAAACGGAGTTGTTACCACCTAAAAATGGTGTAATCCCGCCAAACAAGTAACGAGACGATGAGGATCTCTCCGCGACCCCTGGTAGGGACGCTAACCTAACAAAGGCCGAGCCAGGAGATCAACCACAATAGAGATCTTCTGAGAAACCACCCCAGAAAACAAACACTCACATAAAATACTCATGGAGAAAAAGAAAGAGAGCACTATACCTGCGAAATAACAAGGTAATCCGAAGCAAGCAGCAAAGTAGTGTATCCGAGCAATCACCGGCAGAAGACGAGCAAAAGATATCGTTGAAAAATGAGTAAGGCAACATTAATATATAGGCGAAGAGACAGCGGAACACGAATAGTCCAACGGACAAAAATAGGAACTCGAAACATTTTCAGTAACCATCGGACAAAACACGTGTCCGTCTGCATAAAAGGAGTCATGACACGCGTCAGGTAACGCGGCGACCCTGACACGATAGGGCGACATCATCATGACATGTTATGGCGATACAAACACGCCGCAAAGAAATGTTGGGGCGTTACATTCATGACACGTTGGGGCGATACCATCATGGCATGTTATGGCGATACAATCACGCCGCGAAGAAACCATAAAAATGCGGAGAGATGGAAACATGAATACAAGAGGAAAAACTTTATTAGATTAAGGGAAACAATCCAGATTACAACCTTATCATAAAAAGAAAAAATTAAAGACAACGTTTCTTATTAAACGAAAAGAATGCAAGCTCAGATTTGTCAGGCAAGATTTCCCATCTCTCTCACTTTCTTCCACCTCGCTTCCAAAGCATCTTTACAGTCCATGACCACCTCCAATTCTGCCGACGTACGGTCATGAGCTCTTCCCAGCATCTTCTGACTCTCTTTCAACTCCAAAAGGGCTCGACGCTTTTCCAACAAACTAGCAACGTCTTGACGAATATCTTCTTGCAGTTGCTGCTTCTTCTCCTTCAACTCGTCCATCTCCGTCTGCAGACGGTCGGCGAAACGGTCATACTTTTCCCCCATCTCAAAAGAAGCGCTAAGGGTCCCCTCATACATCCGCATAGCCTCTTTCAGGTTCCAAGATTTATCTAGAACGGCAGATTGTTCCGTCTGGCTTTGCGCCTCAGCACATTCCACTGAGGCAATTACAGGAGCATCCCTAACCAACTTATCCCAGAAAGGAACGAGATACTCTAAAAACCGACGCTCCGACGGCGTCAACTCAGCCTCCTCGCCCTGCAAATCGCTTACCAAAGTACAGAAGCTCTCAGTGTCGTCAATAAGATCATCGACCCCTCTGCGAAGTACATTTTTGATCTCCATAACAAGAGGATTAGAGCTAGGAGCCATAACGAGGTAAAAGCAGTAATATTAAGTGGGTAAAAAAGGAAGTAGTGTTTCCAGCAAAGCTCGGCGCACCAACATATATATAGATAACAACGTTACCACAACCCTCAGCCCGTCATCAAGATCCCCGATTTACAGGAGGCAGCTCCGGAAATCGGTTGCACCGTACCTAAAAAGAAGGAAAGCATGTGAAAAAGAAGGGTAAAGGGCTATAAAAGATATATCCGTTAGGAATCACCACGTCACCTCTATCGTATAAATAAAAGCTTGAACTCAGCACTTCGCCCCCTACGGCGCCTCGTGCTTGGGGGGCTGTGTAACGGGCGAGATAATCTTGGCCCAAAGACTCATGCCGGCCCAATCCTTCACGGAACCGGGTCACGCCCGGTCCATCACGGAATCGGGTCACGCCCATCAAACTCATGGCCCAGTAGAAGTGCCTCCACCCACTATCCACGATCTATCCATTAAACAGGAGACATGGCACGTGGGAAAGAGGAGGTACCCAGTTCAACTGATCATGGAATGGGATAACTGCTAGGTGGCGGGAAAATACCGAGTCTCCCCCCACGATCTCAGCTCATGGAGTAGTGGGAAAGGAAAACCGATCCTTCCACCCTATATATATAGACATCCCCATGACATGGAAAGGCAGGCGATAACAAAAGACTAAGACAAAAAAAAAACCTAAAAAGTTCTACCCCAGAACACTAGTTAATACTTTGAGATATTAGTTAACATTTTTCTTAAATTATTTTTTATATTTTGAAATAATTATTCCTAATAACTAATTACCTTTATCCATATTTCAATAGATGACAATTAAGTTTTATCAGCACCGTTCTTGGTTTCTAAAGTTGATGCAGTGGTAGCCAACACCGGCGTAAATAAGAGTCTGGGATCTGGTGACTTCAATTTCTCTTTTTCAAAATATTATGGATTCTTAGGAGGCATGAGGTGGGAGTGATGTTTGATAAGTTTTTTTTTTCCACAGATATGTTAACCTGTCATGGGATTTCTCTTTGTAGTTTTTTACCTTAATCCCAAATGTTGAGTCTCTTCTCCATATGGGGGATTTTCGGCCTAACTCTATCATCAGGTCTCTGTATAATTAGGTAGAGGAGGTTCTGGTAAGTAGATTGGCGTTGGTTATGGATTAAATCATCTCGGGCGACTAATCATCTTTCAATAAAGGTAGCCAACTATTGGATGCAATTGTGTTTGTCAATAAAGATTATTGATCATGGCCAAAAAGTTAGAAAGGATTGCTTCATTTTTAAGATGAATTTTGATGTATCTAGATTATATGATTCAGTGTGAAGTGGCAAACATGGACCCACCCACACATGTGTGTTCTCATGGAATCTCTTTGTTCTGGTTGATGTGATCCCGGCCTAAAAGATCAATGTCTAAAGAGGGCATAAACAAGAGGATACTTTAACCCAATTCCTATTCCTTTTGATGGTGAAGGGGTCGAGTTCAATGTGTCAAATAGGAGGACATAAAAGCTTGGTTTGTAATCTGATTTCAAAGTGTGTAACTCAGATCTGGTGATGTTTCACATGCAGTATGCAGATGCACTTTTTTCTTTGGTGAAGCAACTGTCGATAACATGTGAACCCTTAAAACGACCCTATGTAGCTTTGAATTGGCTTTTAGCATGCAAGTCAATTTTTCTAAGAATTGTATGACGGGGGGTCAATGCAGATAATGATTTCTTGAGGTTAGCTGATCGATTTTTATACTATAGAACATATAGTCCCTTCCTTTTAGTAGGTACATTGGTTTGTCAGTTGGAACTAACCCTTAGTAGAGTAAACTTGGAAGATCCCGATTTAGCTCATATACAATAGGTCTAACTTGTGGAATAATATGTTTGTTAGTTTTGGGTGTAGGGGCATCATAAGTGGCGAAGCCAGGACCCTGGCTGAGGGGGTGCATTGTTAGGTCACATGGGTGGGGCCAAGACCTAGCAAGTCTGGGCATTTGTCCGGACTCTGGACAAAAATTTGGGTATTTTTAGGGGTTAATTTAGGGTAAAATCGAGATTTTTAGGGATTAAATTAGGACAAAACTGAGATTTTTAGGAATTAATTTATGGCAAAACTGAATTTTTTGTTCAAAACTGAAATTTTGTTCAAACTCTATAATTTTTCTTGCTCCGCCACTAATGGGTCATAAGGGGAGGAGCTCGAAGATCATCTATATATTGAGCTTAAAGCAGCATACGAGTGAGTTGGACACCGCATGTTACAAAATAGTCAGTTCAATATTTATAATTTTTTCATATGAAATTTGAACAAATTAAACCAATAAAAGATATGTTAGTTTGATTTTGATTCAATCGGGTTGAAATTAGTCAACAAAAAAATTGTGTATTTTTAAAATTTTAAAGGAAGCACAATATATAAATCATGCAATTTATACTTAAAGTTATGTATATATTTACGATATATTTTTCAAATTAAACATCTATGATTTGCTAGCCTAATGGATGAATTACTTTTAATAAGCAACTTTCGAAACTTGGAATCAATTATTCTAATTTGAAATATTAATTTTAATTGTAATTGTATAATTACAGTTATATTAATAATAATAAATGTTACGATAACACAAATAAAATTAGCAATCATATCATTACAGGTATATTAGAACATAACACATAGAAAAAAATAACACAAATAAAATAGGGTGCAAAGTCTTAAAATGAGAGGGTTCATTATCGATAAAAATAGTATTATTGGTGCAAAATATTAAGACTCGGGAGGTGCAGCTGCACCCCCTCATATATATGTGGCACCGCCCCTGGGGGTCATGGTTAATTTAGCCTTGAACTTGACGCTCATTTTGTACCTCTCTTTCATGAAAATACCCGTCATAATGTAGAAACGAGTTGTATGCCTACCAGGGCCAGCCCAAGCATAAAGCGGCCTAAACCCTAACTTTAGGCCCCCCAAAAATAATATTTTTTTATAGAGTATTAAGGTCCCCCAAAAACATATCTTTATAAATTATATAGATATTTATGCGTCAATATTAGTTCAAGTTGGGCCGGCTTTGTATTAATGTCTGCTTTAAACTTTACATTATGTTAGCCCCTGCCGCCTACACGAATTCGGCGGTCAGACATGTGTAGAATAACTGCACATAAAGAAGCTAATTTATCTTGTCATGTGTTAATCCTAGAGTAACCAAGTCAATATTATCCATATCTAGAAACAAAAATGGATTGCCTAGCTAACCAAATTGATCCGTCACATACATTTTCTAGATTCGGTCTTATTCTTATAACTCTATGTCGTTGTCTTTTTGGTCTAGTTTTGATTATAACTGCCTATATATTAATTTAAGAAGTTGATACAAAGTCGCAAACTATGCAAATACATAATCATTTACAGTAACCGGTGAAATTTTGAAACAAATATTTTTATTTTTTTTGGCTTTTACCACTAGTTTAATCTAGTTCAGAAGGTCAGTTCTATTATCAAGTAGTTCAATCACCTCCCGATCGCAGCTGTGAGGATCGAACCGTGATCTTTTGTATTAAATTCAGCGTCATTTACCACTGAACCGATTAACGATTGATTATTTTGAAACCAATATTATTAAGAGTTTAATTGTTATGCACTGACGGTGTAAAATATTTTACACCATGAGCATATCATAACCACTCATGCCCACTACTTTATAGGTAGTTATCAAACAAGTCAAACATTTGTAAAAATCAGATGGTTATGATTGGAAATATGCGTCATTAGGAAAATTCATTCATATAATTATGTCCGTTTGTTTTCAAATCCAATTTCAACGGTCGATGTGACAACGAACCACATGAATTAAGACGTTTCCCATATCATATATAATTCATAGAGAATCAAATGAATGATCGTGGAGTGGTGGCTACGGTATAAATTCTATTTTTTGAAACTATTAGGAGTTAGGACATAGATTATTGTCATAGATTTATTGTAATTTGTCTTCAAGATTGCAGTCATTTTCAATATGTGAAATCACTTTGTCATAAATTGTGTATATCATGCGTTAATATACGTTCGCACGATTTTACCTTTTATTGATTATTACTTGTAATAAAATTAAGTTAATTAATCATCTGTTACATTTTTGTATAATGTATATCTCATAATTAAGTCAAATATATGTGTTATTATATATCAATTGTAAGTTAAAGTCACATTGAATAAAAAAGTCACAACATATAAGTGAGCAACATATAAATTGGAGATCTATATAAACCTAACAATGTATTGATTCAATCGAATGAAGCTCCCATCAAGACCCACATGTGATATCAGTGTCCAATTAGATTTGATGTGGGGGCAAAATATAAGAGTGTGGCGTGGAATTGTAGATGTCAAAATCACTTGTAAGGTTGTTTTAATTAGCTCAATTTATTAATTCAATTTAATGAGACTTCTCCTCACAGTCTAACAAATGAGATGCAAAAATATACAATATTATTTTGTAGAGGATAATAAAAAACTTGTGATATATTTCCTTTTCTTATAAAGAAAAAAAAAACTTGTGATATATCATTTTGTGATATATACAAACTAGCAGTTAGTGTTAAGACTAATAAACTATTTTTTCGGTTGTATTTTTATTTTTAAATAAATAATTTGTTTGTTTTGTAAATGCAGTTGGTAATTGGTATGGATATTTGATGTGTTGTGGTGCGATTTTAAACTCGCAAGCTTTAATTTCCATGGTGTAATAAACTTTTTTTTAAAAGAAGTTTGAATTACTCCTCACACATCTTATGTTAAAATATCTTTTTTGTAAAATATATTACAGAAAATTAAACTCTCCTCTTTTGAGAGAAAAGTTTCATTCCCCATGTTTCTTATATTAAAAACCTACATTTTTTTTTTCCTTAATTCATACTTTGGTCCCTTATGTTTATTTAAGCGCTCAATTTGGTCCCTTATCTTTTAAACGTCTCAATTTGGTCCCTTATCTTTTAAAAGTCTCAATTTGGTCCCTTATCTTTTCTGCAAGTCTCAATTTGGTCCCTTATCTTTTCTGCAGTTCTTAATTTGGTCCGTTGTCTTTTAAAATTTTGGACACGTGGCACACTTGGACAGATGACACGTGTCCAAATTTAATGGTAATAGTGAAAAATTTGACGGGAGAGACCAAATTGAGAACTTCAGAAAAAATAAGGGACCAAATTGAGACGTTTAAAAGATAAGGGACTAAAGTATGAATTAAGCCTTTTTTTTTTATAATAAACACATCGTTTTAATATATTCAAATTTTTTATGCAAACTTTTTCAATATTTTTTATTCACATTGTTTCCGTATAGGTTTAAACATTGTCATAAACATTGAAGTAATACAAAATAAAAACAAAAATTTTGGACAAACTACTAAAGCCGATTAAAAAAAGGTATTTTAAATTGAATTTTATATTCTAAAGTTATAAAGTTAATGATGAATTTCAAAGAAAGAAAATTTAATTTTTTACATGACGACTTTAAATATTTTAACACAAAATAGTAGTATAAAGTTAATTGTGAATACAAAAAACATTTTTTCTTATAGATAGACGAAATAGCGTATCATTGGAAATCCAACGCACACAAAGTGGAAGATCAGGGTTCAAATCTCAGTCATGTTGTCTGACTTAGAAATTTTGGCATTTATTTATACTAAAATTTACTGTACACTACAAGAAATATTATTGTTGGCAGCGATTTTTTTGCACCGACATTCAAATATTGTTGACAAAAACATACATATAGCAGCAACTTATTTAAGTTGTTGTTATAAGTTAGTTTATTTCTCAACAATTACATTATCGCTGAAAAAAATACTTATCCCAACAATAATTATAATAATTATTGTTGCCGCTAATTGTATAGTGTTTTTACAACAAACTTTGTAAAGTCGCTGGGAAACCAACAATTACTAATTTTTTATGTGTATCTTTTATCGTAGTTTTGTTCCTATATTTGTGCATAGATTTGTTTTAATTTAAAATATTTTTTTTTCACCGTATTTTTATATTTTGTATCTTTTTTTTATATCTTTAGAAGTAAAATTACAATTAAGGGTAGAAGATTTGCAATATTAGCATACTTGATGAGGACAAATTAGATTTTTTAGTAATTGTTTCTTTTAATATATTGTTAGTAGATTATTGTTAATTTGTTACCACTAATAGTATTTTTTTTTTCAACAACCTTGTAAAGTCGCTGGAAAACCACATGATTACTAGTATTTTTTATGCGTATCTTTTATCGTATTTTCTATTTTTATGCGTAGATATCTTTTAACTTAAAAAAAATAGAATTTGGATCCTCTCAATTTACGCCTAAGAGAAAGTTCCACATGAATTTGGATCCACATGAAAGAAAGGGTTTACGCCTAAGAGAAAGTTCCAGTCGCCGTCTTTCTTCCAGCACGACATCATCTCTGTTCCACAAAGCAATTCCGTGTTCGTCTTTCTTCCAGCTCGCCATGTTCGTCTTTCGTACGTGTTCATATTCCTCATAGCGTTCATCTCTCTCACGAAGGTAAGCTCTTTATGTTCCTCTTGCTTCCCAGTTGTAGACTCCGACTCAGAATAAAAAGGTTTTTTTTAGTACTATTGCTTATGTAATATATTTTGCTTAATTTTATCTAATAACATAATTGAATTTTATCTTAGAATCAAAGAATTGGATGATTCTATTCCTAGATTTGTGATGCAACTTTGGAGATGCAATTGGTATTGTTTTTTACCCCCTTTGATCAAATTGGTTACCGTATTGATTTTGAGACATGACTATTAAACTTAATGGAATGATTTTTATAAGTTAAATTTAAAATTTCTAAGCATATTAAGCTGTAGGTTCTGATAATTTTTCCATGTTGGCAATGGCAGATATGTTCATATACAATAAGGTTTGTCAGCTTGCCGATTTTAAACAGTTGTTCCTGTGAGTTACAACATGCTTATCTAACTATACAAAGAAGAGAGTTTGCGAATAGAGACCGTTTCTGCAAGTTTTTCGAGAAGGAAATATGTTGTAACAAATTTGTTCCGAGTAGGGAACTTGACTGCATCCTGGCAAGTGTACCAGTCTGTTGTCGAGTAATAATTCACACTCTAGGTGTCTAGAATGAGTTCGTATCCACAGGGATCGTGCCAAAGCTTCGTTAGCGTTATTTAAGTTGTTGGTTTTGCATTCGCTTTGGTTTTGGAAAAAGATTTTTATAAAAAAAAGCGTAATGCTTGCAGAAAATAAAGATAAAGTGATTCAAGAAATATAGAGGCTAGGTATGATGGTTGGACTCACTCCCTTCTTCCTATCTGGCATGAAGGGTGTATAACATAGTGACTACGGTCTGGCAAGTGCACCAGTCTGTCGTCGAGTAATAATTCACACTCTAGGTGTCTAGAATGAGTTTGTATCCACAGGGATCGTGCCGCAGCTTCACTAGCGTTATTTAAGTTTGTGATAGTTTGCATTCGCTTTGGTTTTTGAAAAGGTTTTTATAAAATAAGCGTAATGCTTTGCAGAAATATAAATGCAGAATGTATAAATATAGATTCAAGAAATATAGAGGCTAGGTATGGTGGTTGGACTCCCTCCCTTCTTCATATTTGGCATGACCGGTGTATAACATAGTTACTTAGATTATGTTCGGCGGTGAATTATCCTTGTTGTAGTAATACTTTACTATTACACTATGTCTATTAAAGTTTCCCTACGTTAACAACTAAGGTACCTACGAGAGCCTAACCTCGATGTCTCACATACCTTAATTACTAAGTGAGTTGTTTATAAACACGCATTATAACCTTCACCAATTAACCTCTAGGTCCTAGTATCGGGCTGTTCATCTTCTAAGTGCTCAGATCACACCTAGTGCATGATTCCTCCTCTAACCGCTCAGTTCACGACTAGTTCAGGATGTTACCGTCTCTATACACCTAGCATTATTTACTACGAGTTTCGGACTATACCAAGTCAAAACCTGATATTAATTCTATGGGCGCTCCCGCTTATCCGGCCAGATTACGAGAATACGTTATTAAAGTGCACGAAAGTAAATAACAAACATAATTACTAAATATCATTTATTATAACTTAGACTCAATCACAGACTCCAAATATTCATAGGGGAGTTCATCTTCTCCACCACAACCTAATGCATAAATAATAAAGACTACATATTTAAATTACAATAAATTATAACCTAAATACAAAAGCCTAAAGAAATCATACCTTGCTGAGTTAGTTTTCCCGTAAGAGGAGAAAACTATGCCCAATAGAGCTTCTCTGAACCTCTCCTTATAGTAGAGAGTGTTCTACTATTTCTGAATGAATAAAACAATGAAAGGAGGCTCTATTTATAGTTTTCGTAATGGGCCTCAGCAAGGCATCGCAGTACGATGAGGCCATCGTGCTGCGATGTGAAGATTCAGTTCAATTTTATAACTGATCCTGTGCATTTCATCAGCTTGGGCGCCAAGTTACTCCATCGTGCTGCGATAGCACACATCGTGCTGCGATGGAAGATTTTCTCAAGATTTATTTCTTCTGATTTCTTGGCGAACAAGCAGTTCCCATCGTGGTACGATGGAAGCCATCGTGCTGCGATGGAATGCTGATTTTCTTCACTTTTTGGGCTTTTTCTTGTCTTTTTGCATCTTGGACTCTGTCTTGATGCTTTTTCTTGCTTTTGTAGGTTTTCCTTCGTATTTGGGCCTGTCTTGGTCATTTTACTACTAATAATAATACTAAAAATGACGTAGAAATTCCTGTCATCACATAGTTATTCAGATTATTGTTCGGCGGTGACTTTTCCTTTATTGTAGTAACACCTTACTGTTACACTATGTATATTGAAGTTTCCCTACGCTAACAACTAAGGTACCTACGAGAGCCTAACCTCGATGTATCACATACCCTAATTACTAGGTGAGTTATTCATTACACATGCATTATAACCTTCACCAATTGCCTCTAGGTCATAGTATCGGGCTGTTCAGCTTCTAAGTGCTCAGTTCACACCTAGTTCCTGATTCCTCCTCTAACCGCTCAGTTCACGACTAGTTCAGGATGTTACCATCTCTATACACCTAGCATTATTTACTACTAGTTCCGGACCATATTAAGTTAAGACCTAATATCAATTCTATGGGCGCTCCCGCTTATCCGGCCAGATTACGAGATACGTTATTAAAGTGCAAGAAAGTAAATATCAAACATAATACTGAATAACATTTATTATAACTTTGACTCAATCACAGACTCCAAATATTCATAGGGGAGTTCATCTTCTCCACCACAACCTAAGGCATCTAATACAAAAGACTACATATTTAAATTACAAAAGAAATCATAACCTAAACATAAAAGCCTAAAGAAAACATACATTGCTGAGTTAGTTTTCCCGTAAGGGGAGAAAACTATGCCCTTAGAGCTCCTCCGAACACCTACTTTATAGTAGAGAGTGTTCTACTATTTCTGAATGATTTAAACAATGAGTGGAGGGCTCTATTTATAGTTTCCGTATTGGGCCTCAGCAAGCCATCGTGCTGCGATAGGTCCATCGCAGTACGATGGGAAGATTCAGTTCAATTTTATAACTGATCCTGTGCATTTCACCAGCTTGGTCGCCAAGTAATGTCATCGTGCTGCGATGAGTGCCATCGTGCTGCGATGAACAGATTTTTTGCAGATTAATTTCTTCTGTTTTCTTGGCCAGCAAGCAGCTCCCATCGTGGCACGATGGAAGCCATCGTGCTACGCTGAAATGCTCATTTTCTTCATATTTTGGGCTTGACTACGGCCTGGCAAGTGCACCAGTCTGTCGTCGAGTAATAATTCACACTCTAGGTGTCTAGAATGAGTACGAATCCACAGGGATCGCGCCGCAGCTTCGTTAGCGTTATTTAAGTTTGTATAATTTGTATTCGCTTTGGGTTTTGAAAAGGGTTTTATAAAAATAGCGTAATGCTTGCAATAAATAAGCAATAAATATATAAATAGATAGATAGATTCAGAAACATAGAGGATAGGTATGATGGTTGGACTTACTCCCTTCTTCCTATTTGGAATGATCGGTGTATAACATAGCTAATCAGATTATTGTTCGGCGGTGACTTTTCCTTGTTGTTGTAACACCTTACTGTTACTTCTATGTATATTAAAGTTTCCCTACGCTAATAACCAGGATACCTACGAGAGCCTAACCTCGCTTGTCACATACCCTAATTACTATGTGAGTTATTTATTATACATGCATTATTACCTTCACCAATTAACCTCTAGGTCCTAGTATCGGGCTGTTCATCTTCTAAGTGCTCAGTTCACACCTAGTTCATGATTCCTCCTCTAATTGTTCAGTTCACAACTAGTTCAGGATGTTACCGTCTCTATACACCTAGCATTATTTACTACTAGTTCCGGACGAATATTAGTTTTATTCCTAATATAGATTCTGTGGGCGCTCCCGCTTATCCGGCCAGATTACGAGAATACGTCGTTAAAGCGCAAGAAAGTAAATAACAAACATAATACTGAATAACATTTATTATAACTTTAGACTCAACCACACACTCCAAATATTCATTGGGGAGTTCATCGTCTCCACCACAACCTAAGGCATCTAATACAAAAGACTACATATTTAAATTACAAATAATTATAACCTAAACATAAAGCCTACAGAAAACATACCTTGCTGAGTTAGTTTTCCCGTAAGGGGAGAAAACTATGCCCTATAGAGCTCCTCTGAACCTCTCCTTATATTAGAGAGTGTTCTACTATTTCTGAATGATTTTAACAATGAATAGGAGGCTCTATTTATAGTTTTCGTAATGGGCCTCAGCAAGGCATCGTGCTGTGATGCATCCATCGCAGTACGATGTGAAGATTCAGTTCAATTTTATAACTGATCCTGTGCATTTCATCAGCTTGGGCGCCAAGTTACTCCATCGTGCTGCGATATACTCCATCGTGCTGCGATGAACAGATTTTCTTCAATTTTATTCTTCTGTTTTCTTGGCAAACAAGCAGCTTCCATCGTGGCACGATGGAAGCCATCGTGCTACGATGAAATGCTCATTTTCTTCACTTTTTGGGCTTTTTCTTGTCTTTTGGCATCTTGGACCTTGTCTTGATGCTTTTTCTTGATTCTGTAGGTTTTCCTTCGTATTTGGGCCTGTGTTGGTCTTTTTACTACTAAAAACACCATAGAAATTCCTGTCATCACAACCCCAAACTTAAACTGTTGCTTGTCCTCAAGTAACATGCTGTCAGTCAAGATCGTTAGAAAAATAAGAGATAAATAAAGATGATAGGAATTTCACAACCTTGCTTATATTTCAACAATGGTACCGCTGATTTCTTATCGCCGTGATCATGCTCAGTCCTGTTAGGCTTAGGAGACGTTGATAGTAGCAAATCGGACAAATGTCTGCAAGAGTCCGTGTTCAACTTTCTCTCTCTCTCTCTCTCTCTCTCTCACATTTGTGTTTTTCGCTCATAATTGAAAGGGTTATCTCTCAATCATCGTGCAACCTGCCATTTTACCATAGGCTTGCAAGAACTCTAAGCAACCGGTCAAAATTCAATATACATGCATTTTTAGAGGTCTTTTCAGGGTTATAACGTGGCTTAGGTCAAGGTAGGACATTTTTGGGAATAGTAGGCTAAACATTTGGAGTTAAGTTCTACTTTTGTTGTTCCTTTTTGTGTACGCAACCTTGTTTCCTTAGGGTGCCTTTTTGTGTTGGTATTGGAGATTAAGAACCGGATGTGTCTTTGTGTGGTTCTTTTCTATCACTGTTTTTGCCCTTTGGCTCTTTCTTTTTGCCCTTTGAGCTGGAGTCGGTGGTGTAGCTTTTCTATCTTTCCACTCAAGCATGTAGCACACTTCCCTCTTGGTCCTGGAAGCTTTGATAGTTCTTTTCTCCTCTCCACTCCTTAGAGTCAACTCAGCGAGCTCCACATCAATGAGTGCCCTGCTAGTTGCTAAGAATGGTCTTCCAAGAATGATGGGGTGTTCTTCATCTTCCTCGATATCCAGGATCATGAAGTTTGCTGGAAATATCAGGTCTTCGACTTTCACCAAGACATCCTCTATTATACCTGCTGAGCGAATGGTTGATTGATTTGCTAAAACGAGCTCACGTTCTGTACATGCAGTTAGTTTTGTGAGTTTTAACTTATCTGCCAGAGATAATGGCATTACATTCACACTTGATCCCACATCACATAGTGCATGGACTCCTGCTTTCCCAATCTGACAGATGATGGTGACGCTTCCAGGATCCTCCTTCTTGGGTGGCAGCCGTGATCTTTTTGCTAGTTCTTTGCGGAACTCGCTATTAGCTTCTTTCTTGTAGTGTTTGCACTTGTTGTCTTTTAGCGCCATGCACTTTTCTTTTTGGTCACCTTATAGTGCTTCCATCATTGCATTGACCTTGCTGCAGCACTCTTCGCCAGTGTAGTCTTCAAAAAAGACTTTGCCAGACCTATGCAACCATTCACGGACCACATGTTTCTGGTACTCTATCTTCCGGATCATTTTGGCTGAATACGGTCTTTTCGCATAGAACTTTGATGTAGGTGCCGCCTTCATCCACCTTTTCATCCATTTAAAATGTTCTTTCCACTTTTTATCTAAAGGTATTGTGGGTTTCCAACTGTCTTCCTTGCATGGCTTTGAGATATCAGAAAAATTGTCCCCTTGAGATTCCATTTCGATATCTTCCAGGTCATCCCAAAATATTCCTTCAGAATTGTTGTTGTTGTGAGGTGGTGTCCATTCCGGTTCTTGCTTAATGCTGACCTTCCCGCAGTAATCCCTCATTGATTCTTCTTGCTCGTCCCCCATGGCTTTGGTGGTAGGTTCTTCTCCTTTGTTGAGATTACTAGATTCTGCTTGCTGTAGTGCTCGCAGTCTTTTCCTTAGCGTCCTTTCTGGTTCAGGGTCGTACTCAAACTCCAGGATACCTGTTATCAAGCACAACAAATGAATACCTTCAGTAGCACTGGAAAATCAAATGGTAAAACTATTTTTGGTTTGTCTCATGGGTCTTTGTCACTATGAAAATTCTCAGGTAAGTGAGGTGGATCACAACAGATCGCTCGGAGACCTTGACTTATCCTTAGCCAGAATTTTCACAGATCAAAATTCACAATCATCAATAAGATTTTGGATTTTTTAATTTTTTTGAATTTTTTTTTACAAACTTAAATAAATCTAACGATGCTTTGTAAACGCAATCCCCGGCAACGGCGCCAAAAATTTGACTACGGCCTGGCAAGTGCACCAGTCTGTCGTCGAGTAATAATTCACACTCTAGGTGTCTAGAATGAGTTCGAATCCACAGGGATCGCGCCGCAGCTTCGTTAGCGTTATTTAAGTTTGTATAATTTGCATTCGCTTTGGGTTTTGAAAAGGGTTTTATAAAAATAGCGTAATGCTTGCAATAAATAAGCAACAAATATATAAATAGATAGATAGATTCATAAACATAGATGATAGGTATGGTGGTTGGACTTACTCCCTTTTTCCTATTTGGCATGATCGGTGTATAACATAGCTAATCAGATTATTGTTCGGCGGTGACTTTTCCTTGTTGTTGTAACACCTTACTGTTATTTCTATGTATATTAAAGTTTCCCTACGCTAATAACCAGGATACCTACGAGAGCCTAACCTCGCTTGTCACATACCCTAATTACAGTAAAATCTCTATAAATTAATAGAGTCAGAACCGGAGAAATTTATTAATTTAGAGAGTTATTAATTTATCGATAAATTAATAATTATTAATTTAAAGAGTTTTTAATGACTTGTAAATCAATAATGACTTTAGTAATATGCATTGGAAATCAATAATGACTTTTGATGTAAACAAGAGGAACAAATGGGTTCAATGTATTCTTTAACAAGTTTGCCATATACTAAATTACATGAATGTGATAGAGTATTAACACCATATCTCACAAGATGGCTTCTCATCTAATAGAGTGTAATATATTTTTTTTTCAGTTTCTATGAATTATTAATTTATGATTTTCTTGGGACCGAAAATTATAAAGGGATCTCCCGAAAAATTATTATCTTATTATTTTATCGAATTTTTCAATTTTTTATACTGGTCCAAGTCGGGACCGGACAACTTTATTATTTTAGAGAGTTTATTAATTTACCGAATATTAATTTAAAGAGATTTTACTGTACTATGTGAGTTATTTATTATACATGCATTATTACCTTCACCAATTAACCTCTAGGTCCTAGTATCGGGCTGTTCATCTTCTAAGTGCTCAGTTCACACCTAGTTCGTGATTCCTCCTCTAATTGCTCGGTTCACAACTAGTTCAGGATGTTACCGTCTCTATACACCTAGTGTTGAGGTCAAAACCGTTTTGATGTATGTTTTAATGACAACAAACCATGTTGAATAAATGTTAAGTTTTATGAATGGTGATCTACTGATGTTTGCACTTCAGTTTTTGTTGGTTGCTAGATAATGACAAAAGTGGACGAGCTAGAGGTCACTCACATCAACAAGTGCATTTTATATACTCAAACAATGAAAGAATTGGAGTAGCATCATATGATCATAACAGTAGCATCACAAGCTTCATGAACATATTTAAAGGATGTTGTTTGAATCATAAAGAGATTCATTGAAGATTCAAGCAAGAAAGTGAGCTTCATGGTTAATAGTCCTCCACATCATCACAAGGTTCACAACAAGTATTGAATGTTCAATGAAGAATTTGATGATCGTAGTTGAAGAATCAAGATGGAAAAACCTGCATCACATGCTACAAAAAGAATATGTTTTGATGTTATGAGACAAAACTCACATTGAGTTTTGTGTCACATACTTTGGGGATTTACTACTACAACTAACATCAATGAGAATGATGAATTCATTGAGGATCTTCAAAACCTACTCAAAGTATCATGCTACCAAAGCTTATCAAGAGGAGAAAGTTTTGAGAATGATTTTCCATGAGTTTTCAAATAAGCTTATGCAAAAGGCATACAAGTTTCAATCATTCTCTAAACTAGAAAATGATACATTTCAATGATAAGTACTCTCACGCCTCCACTAAAGAATCTTAATGATACTCAATGAACGAGTAACAATATGTGCAAAACATCAAAGAAGAATTGTGGGAAGTTTTGCAACAAGATTTCAAAGTTGATTGATCAAGATCAAGTGTCTCACTCCTTGAGAAAATCTTGAATATTGTTTCAAGAATGTTCTGAGAACATTCTCCAGTTCATGCTTCATTCTCACCAAGAACAAGCTTCAACGCAAAAACACTTATTTCTCTAAGTGAACTATGTACAAGACCAAGAAGCATTTTTTCCTTCGAATTTACTCTTAGAATCTCAACAATATCAATGTCAATTAAAGCAAGGAATTTATGAGTGAAAGTTGGACTTTCCTCTTTGACTTATGTTAAGGATCAAAGCATGTGCACATGGATTTAATTGAAGACAAAGATCATGAACTGTCTATTTTGTGTTAGACAGATTTTTCATAGATCAATGGACTTGCTTGCACCAACTCATTTCTAACTAAGAGTTGTCATGTCCTTTTTGTTGAGTATTATATGAACATTCTCCCATGTTGATGATTACTTTCATGACAAGGAGTACCATACAAGGACAATATGAATAGTGCTTCAAGGACTATACAACTGTATTTCTGATATCTCACAGCTAGCTATCAAGATAAGGATCAAGTTTCCTTGAAGATCAAAGTTTATCTCCGCCCAGAATGGAGAACGCTCTCAGAAGGTTATAGGAGAATGATGTTCTTGTCAAGTTTACTATCTAGCCCAAGAATAGCTGGATAAACGCATGCCTAAAGATGTCTAACGGCAACCCTTGGAGAATGTAGTGTAAAGGACACTTTACAGCTCACTGCAAGCTCATTTCCACGCTCCTTTGAATGAATTATAAGGATCCGATCTAAGAACACTCTCAGATCATTCTTTGGTTTTGAATATCTCTCATCAACAATCAATGAGCTGTCACTTTTTGAACAAGTATCCGTTGCAAACGGCTTTCCTTGGAGAAAAAGCAAAGAAGAATCATTTATAGCTCACTACAAGCTCATCATACACGCTCCTTTGTTATTGAAGTTGAAGAACATCATGGAGACCATTCTGAGAACAATCTGACAGATTTACTTTTCTTCAACAACTTTAATGAGCTGTCATTTTAAAGGTGTTTAACAGCTAGTTTCTGATCCAAACGGATATATTTCATGACCAAGCAACACAAGACAATCCTCAGCTATAAATAGAGCACTTGGTTACCTTTGAAGAGTAAGAGTTGAAGCTACAAATCATCAAACACTTGTTTTTGTCTACAAGTCACAAAACTCTTCTTTCATCACTCACACTCAAGATCTTCATTCTCAACAATACTTCTGAGTTACTGAGTATTTTTTATTTGCTTCTCAAACTAGCTTTTGAGTTTCTAAAAGCAAATATCTCAAGAGACCACTTTTCAACACAAGCCACTTTTAAGTGATTGTATCTTTGTCTCTTCATTTTACCACTCACACTCCAGCTCCTTATCAACTTTTGGATCAAATATTATAGAGTGTATTGAGTGTAATTTTCTAAGCTTCTCAACTAGGTTGAGTTTATTTGTAAGCTTTGTGATCCATATCCCTTTGTAAAAGAAAGATTGGCTCAAGTCAATACGTAACTATTGATTGAGTGACACCCTTACTAGTCTGTACGGCTGGGGTAGTTTTAAGCTTGTAGGGCTTAAGGTTTTTGATCTTGGTTTAGATCAAAGAAGATTTGTATTTGAGATCGGTAGTATCTCAAAGATCATAGTGGAAAACTCACAGGCGTGGGGACTGGACTAGCCCAGGATTTGGGTGAACCAGTATAACTTTTGTGTGTGTGAATCTCTCTTACCTTAACTCTTTATTTACTGTAAACACACATCACACATACCACTTCATTTACATTTCATTTGAATTATCACGCAGCAGAGAACATTCTCAGAACAATCTGTTTTATAGCGGAGACCGTTCTCAGATCAAGCTCTTCTATAATTCACTAACATTTATCCAAGTATACACTTGAGATCAATTTTGTAGAATGCAAGATTAATTTTTAAAAGGGTCACAATTCAAATCCCCCCTTCTTGTGAGTATTTCTTCCACTTCAATTGGCATCAGAGCTCTGGCTCTAAGGTTTAAGCACTTAACAGTGTTAGAGTAAAAGATTCAGGAAGAAGTGATGTCAAAACCTGCAAATCAAAGCACATGCCACAAATGCAAAAAGAAAGGGCATTCCAAAAGTAAATGTCATCATAAAAAGAAATCGCAAAGACTACTACAACTAACATCAATGAGAATGATGAATTCATTGAGGATCTTCAAAACCTACTCAAAGTATCATGCTACCAAAGCTTATCAAGAGGAGAAAGTTTTGAGAATGATTTTCCATGAGTTTTCAAATAAGCTTATGCAAAAGGCATACAAGTTTCAATCATTCTCTAAACTAGAAAATGATACATTTCAATGATAAGTACTCTCACGCCTCCACTAAAGAATCTTAATGATACTCAATGAACGAGTAACAATATGTGCAAAACATCAAAGAAGAATTGTGGGAAGTTTTGCAACAAGATTTCAAAGTTGATTGATCAAGATCAAGTGTCTCACTCCTTGAGAAAATCTTGAATATTGTTTCAAGAATGTTCTGAGAACATTCTCCAGTTCATGCTTCATTCTCACCAAGAACAAGCTTCAACGCAAAAACACTTATTTCTCTAAGTGAACTATGTACAAGACCAAGAAGCATTTTTTCCTTCGAATTTACTCTTAGAATCTCAACAATATCAATGTCAATTAAAGCAAGGAATTTATGAGTGAAAGTTGGACTTTCCTCTTTGACTTATGTTAAGGATCAAAGCATGTGCACATGGATTTAATTGAAGACAAAGATCATGAACTGTCTATTTTGTGTTAGACAGATTTTTCATAGATCAATGGACTTGCTTGCACCAACTCATTTCTAACTAAGAGTTGTCATGTCCTTTTTGTTGAGTATTATATGAACATTCTCCCATGTTGATGATTACTTTCATGACAAGGAGTACCATACAAGGACAACATGAATAGTGCTTCAAGGACTATACAGCTGTATTTCTGATATCTCACAGCTAGCTATCAAGATAAGGATCAAGTTTCCTTGAAGATCAAAGTTTATCTCCGCCCAGAATGGAGAACGCTCTCAGAAGGTTATAGGAGAATGATGTTCTTGTCAAGTCTACTATCTAGCCCAAGAATAGCTGGATAAACGCATGCCTAAAGATGTCTAACGGCAACCCTTGGAGAATGTAGTGTAAAGGACACTTTACAGCTCACTGCAAGCTCATTTCCACGCTCCTTTGAATGAATTATAAGGATCCGATCTAAGAACACTCTCAGATCATTCTTTGGTTTTGAATATCTCTCATCAACAATCAATGAGCTGTCACTTTTTGAACAAGTATCCGTTGCAAACGGCTTTCCTTGGAGAAAAAGCAAAGAAGAATCATTTATAGCTCACTACAAGCTCATCATACACGCTCCTTTGTTATTGAAGTTGAAGAACATCATGGAGATCATTCTGAGAACAATCTGACAGATTTACTTTTCTTCAACAACTTTAATGAGCTGTCATTTTAAAGGTGTTTAACAGCTAGTTTCTGATCCAAACGGATATATTTCATGACCAAGCAACACAAGACAATCCTCAGCTATAAATAGAGCACTTGGTTACCTTTGAAGAGTAAGAGTTGAAGCTACAAATCATCAAACACTTGTTTTTGTCTACAAGTCACAAAACTCTTCTTTCATCACTCACACTCAAGATCTTCATTCTCAACAATACTTCTGAGTTACTCAGTATTTTTTATTTGCTTCTCAAACTAGCTTTTGAGTTTATAAAAGCAAATATCTCAAGAGACCACTTTTCAACACAAGCCACTTTTAAGTGATTGTATCTTTGTCTCTTCATTTTACCACTCACACTCCAGCTCCTTATCAACTTTTGGATCAAATATTATAGAGTGTATTGAGTGTAATTTTCTAAGCTTCTCAACTAGGTTGAGTTTATTTGTAAGCTTTGTGATCCATATCCCTTTGTAAAAGAAAGATTGGCTCAAGTCAATACGTAACTATTGATTGAGTGACACCCTTACTAGTCTGTACGGCTGGGGTAGTTTTAAGCTTGTAGGGCTTAAGGTTTTTGATCTTGGTTTAGATCAAAGAAGATTTGTATTTGAGATCGGTAGTATCTCAAAGATCATAGTGGAAAACTCACAGGCGTGGGGACTGGACTAGCCCAGGATTTGGGTGAACCGGTATAACTTTTGTGTGTGTGAATCTCTCTTACCTTAACTCTTTATTTACTGTAAACACACATCACACATACCACTTCATTTACATTTCATTTGAATTATCACGCAGCAGAGAACATTCTCAGAACAATCTGTTTTATAGCGGAGACCGTTCTCAGATCAAGCTCTTCTATAATTCACTAACATTTATCCAAGTATACACTTGAGATCAATTTTGTAGAATGCAAGATTAATTTTTAAAAGGGTCACAATTCAAATCCCCCCTTCTTGTGAGTATTTCTTCCACTTCAATTGGCATCAGAGCTCTGGCTCTAAGGTTTAAGCACTTAACAGTGTTAGAGTAAAAGATTCAGGAAGAAGTGATGTCAAAACCTGCAAATCAAAGCACATGCCACAAATGCAAAAAGAAAGGGCATTCCAAAAGTAAATGTCATCATAAAAAGAAATCGCAAAGACTACTACAACTAACATCAATGAGAATGATGAATTCATTGAGGATCTTCAAAACCTACTCAAAGTATCATGCTACCAAAGCTTATCAAGAGGAGAAAGTTTTGAGAATGATTTTCCATGAGTTTTCAAATAAGCTTATGCAAAAGGCATACAAGTTTCAATCATTCTCTAAACTAGAAAATGATACATTTCAATGATAAGTACTCTCACGCCTCCACTAAAGAATCTTAATGATACTCAATGAACGAGTAACAATATGTGCAAAACATCAAAGAAGAATTGTGGGAAGTTTTGCAACAAGATTTCAAAGTTGATTGATCAAGATCAAGTGTCTCACTCCTTGAGAAAATCTTGAATATTGTTTCAAGAATGTTCTGAGAACATTCTCCAGTTCATGCTTCATTCTCACCAAGAACAAGCTTCAACGCAAAAACACTTATTTCTCTAAGTGAACTATGTACAAGACCAAGAAGCATTTTTTCCTTCGAATTTACTCTTAGAATCTCAACAATATCAATGTCAATTAAAGCAAGGAATTTATGAGTGAAAGTTGGACTTTCCTCTTTGACTTATGTTAAGGATCAAAGCATGTGCACATGGATTTAATTGAAGACAAAGATCATGAACTGTCTATTTTGTGTTAGACAGATTTTTCATAGATCAATGGACTTGCTTGCACCAACTCATTTCTAACTAAGAGTTGTCATGTCCTTTTTGTTGAGTATTATATGAACATTCTCCCATGTTGATGATTACTTTCATGACAAGGAGTACCATACAAGGACAACATGAATAGTGCTTCAAGGACTATACAGCTGTATTTCTGATATCTCACAGCTAGCTATCAAGATAAGGATCAAGTTTCCTTGAAGATCAAAGTTTATCTCCGCCCAGAATGGAGAACGCTCTCAGAAGGTTATAGGAGAATGATGTTCTTGTCAAGTCTACTATCTAGCCCAAGAATAGCTGGATAAACGCATGCCTAAAGATGTCTAACGGCAACCCTTGGAGAATGTAGTGTAAAGGACACTTTACAGCTCACTGCAAGCTCATTTCCACGCTCCTTTGAATGAATTATAAGGATCCGATCTAAGAACACTCTCAGATCATTCTTTGGTTTTGAATATCTCTCATCAACAATCAATGAGCTGTCACTTTTTGAACAAGTATCCGTTGCAAACGGCTTTCCTTGGAGAAAAAGCAAAGAAGAATCATTTATAGCTCACTACAAGCTCATCATACACGCTCCTTTGTTATTGAAGTTGAAGAACATCATGGAGATCATTCTGAGAACAATCTGACAGATTTACTTTTCTTCAACAACTTTAATGAGCTGTCATTTTAAAGGTGTTTAACAGCTAGTTTCTGATCCAAACGGATATATTTCATGACCAAGCAACACAAGACAATCCTCAGCTATAAATAGAGCACTTGGTTACCTTTGAAGAGTAAGAGTTGAAGCTACAAATCATCAAACACTTGTTTTTGTCTACAAGTCACAAAACTCTTCTTTCATCACTCACACTCAAGATCTTCATTCTCAACAATACTTCTGAGTTACTCAGTATTTTTTATTTGCTTCTCAAACTAGCTTTTGAGTTTATAAAAGCAAATATCTCAAGAGACCACTTTTCAACACAAGCCACTTTTAAGTGATTGTATCTTTGTCTCTTCATTTTACCACTCACACTCCAGCTCCTTATCAACTTTTGGATCAAATATTATAGAGTGTATTGAGTGTAATTTTCTAAGCTTCTCAACTAGGTTGAGTTTATTTGTAAGCTTTGTGATCCATATCCCTTTGTAAAAGAAAGATTGGCTCAAGTCAATACGTAACTATTGATTGAGTGACACCCTTACTAGTCTGTACGGCTGGGGTAGTTTTAAGCTTGTAGGGCTTAAGGTTTTTGATCTTGGTTTAGATCAAAGAAGATTTGTATTTGAGATCGGTAGTATCTCAAAGATCATAGTGGAAAACTCACAGGCGTGGGGACTGGACTAGCCCAGGATTTGGGTGAACCAGTATAACTTTTGTGTGTGTGAATCTCTCTTACCTTAACTCTTTATTTACTGTAAACACACATCACACATACCACTTCATTTACATTTCATTTGAATTATCACGCAGCAGAGAACATTCTCAGAACAATCTGTTTTATAGCGGAGACCGTTCTCAGATCAAGCTCTTCTATAATTCACTAACATTTATCCAAGTATACACTTGAGATCAATTTTGTAGAATGCAAGATTAATTTTTAAAAGGGTCACAATTCAAATCCCCCCTTCTTGTGAGTATTTCTTCCACTTCAATTGGCATCAGAGCTCTGGCTCTAAGGTTTAAGCACTTAACAGTGTTAGAGTAAAAGATTCAGGAAGAAGTGATGTCAAAACCTGCAAATCAAAGCACATGCCACAAATGCAAAAAGAAAGGGCATTCCAAAAGTAAATGTCATCATAAAAAGAAATCGCAAAGAAAGCTCGCTTCCAAAGGAAAATACATGATGGCAACAAAAGGTGACTTTGATGACTCAAAACTACAAGAAAATGCCAACACATGTTCAATGGTAAATGAAGAGGTAACAATTTCTGAACCTTGTCCTTTATGTAAAGAAATGGAAGTTGGATTTGATGGTCTTTTAAATGATTCAAAATCTTTATCTCAAAAATGTATATTTCTAGAAAATCAACTATTTGAGATAAAGAAAGAAAATGAGAAATTACAAATCTTGAACGATAAATACTTTAAAATTATTCAAGAATTGCAATACTCTCATTTGGAAATGTTTGAACAACAAAAGATTCTCAAAGAAGAACAAATCAATAATAATCTTCCAGAATGTTCTATGATTCATGAAGAGAATGTTGTTTTGAAAGAAAATGTTTTAGATATGAAAAATGACATTACAAGCTCTGCAAAATCTGCAGAAACTTTTCAAAACATTAAGGAATCACAAGTAGTAATTTTGGATAAAACTAGTTTAGGTTGTAGAACCTTTCAAAAACAAAATCTATATGAGAACTTTTTTGTTCCTCATAAAGACCAAAAGATACAGAGATACAAATGCTCATATTGTCACAAATATGGTCATGTTGAATCCTTTTGTTTTAAGAAAAGATTTAAAAGAAAAGAACATTCTCAGAAGGTTCTCAAAATGCATTCCTACTCCAAAATTTCCTATAAGAGATCATCTTATCATCATAAGAAGAAATCTTGTAAGAGGAATAACACTAACCTTCAAGGACCCAGATCACTATGGGTACCAAAATCATTTCTAACTTGTGTTGCAGGAATATCTTTAAGTAGTCAAGAAAAAGCCTTGAGACTTGGAAAATTGATGCTCAAAGAATATGACTTTAGAAAGACAATACTTCCTCACATTTAAAAAGTGAGAAATGAGAATCTGCAACCTTTGAAATCATTAATCAAATCAAAGGTACATGTAACATTAGGAAAATCTTTTTGCATAAATTAAGGATGATCATTATGTGAAAAGTTTAACATATAACTTCATTAAATTTTGTCAAAATTGGAATTGAAGTTATTTCATATTCATCCTCATGATCATGTCTTTTTAAAAATCTTTATGTTTAATACTTGAATGATTTTTAAACCATATCATGTTTTAAAGTCTTTTGAAAAAGATAAATATTTTTGGCATAAATGAGTTTGTCAAGTAAGTATGACACTATGGCAAATTTATCCTAATTTGGTTTGGTAAGATATTTTTCAAAAATTGTTTGTGAAAAGGATATAAATTGTAGACTTGTATTTATTGTGTCAAGAGTTGTATTTATTTCAAAAATACAATTTCAACCAAAAACCTCTTGAACCACTTTATATTGGTTTATTTCGTTCTTGTCAAAACTACAAAATTTATGACTTCTTTATACTTGATGATTTATTCAAAGATTCATTTGGAATCTATTTTTGAAGCATGAGAATGATTATTTTAAGCCTTTTAAAGTTCTTTGAAAAAAGGGTTCTTGGTGAAAAGCTCAAAAAATCATTTTGTATAAGTAGTGATCATGGGGAGATTATGAAAAACTTTCTTTCACAACTTTCTTTGATAAAAATGGTATTTCACTTGATTTTTCTTAACTTGGAATTTCAAAAAAAAAATAGAGTTTTATAAAAGAAAGTTTCAATGCATGAAATATTTTTAATCAAGTGTTGAAAAATATTTTTGAAAGAAGGCATAGACATTGCATGCTATGTTTTTGAATCTTGTTTCTATCTTGAGTAAAACTCCATGCCTTTTTGAAAATATAAAAATTCATTCATATTATGCATTTATATTTTCATGTCATACTTAGAGAATAAAACATTGAGAAATTTGTTTCAAAATATCAAGAGCATATTTGTTTTACTCTATTTAAGATTACAATATATGCAATCTAAATTCTCATGTTGTATAAAAAATCATACATATTACTTTTTGATGAGTTTGATGAGTTTCATGATAAAAGAAGAAATGATGATGGTGTTACTGAACAACAATGACAAGAAATCATAGATCATAGCTTTCTCCAAATCACAAGAACTTTCTCCATTAGAAGAAGCAATGATATATGGAGAAAATTGGTACACCACTTTGAGATTATGAAGAGATGATTTAACCATGGAGATGTTCAATGGAATTGGTATTAAAATGGAAGAATCTCCCTCATTAACTATCAAGGAGGAATACATGATGTTTCACAACATATGTCAACATTGTGTATTTCCATGAAAAATAAGCAATGGAAAGATGAACTTCAAGAAGGAGAAAATGGACTATTCTTTTGACTTCAAAAATGTTCATCATATGAAAAAGGAGATTGTTAATCTTGAGGAGTATGTTACTGAGGTTGGGAACAAAAGGAAAAGGGAATAATTTGAAAAAGAAAGTAACTTGGATAAGTTACTTGAAGCTGCGTTCCAGCAGGTCAATCTAAGAACGTTCTCCCTGCTAAGGCAAAGAAACTTTACTTGAAGATAATCAATTTCAGTCCTAATTTTTTTAACAACTCGTTGATTTTGATTCAACCACTGACATTGATCTTGGATTAACCTCTTCTAAATTCACTGCTAGAATCATTGAAGGTTTTACTTTCACAACCAACTTGAGTAACCAATCATTCTTTTCACCATTGATGAATTCTACCCAAGGATCTCTAGAATCCTTTTTCAGTCCTGAATTCTCAATGAATAGGTTAAAATCACCATTGATGGAATAAGAACAAAACTTATTTTTGAAGAAAAATGAAAGATGAATATGCATGTGGTTGTCATTCTTGAAAGATCGTAATGTTCTAAGAACATTCTCAAGGAAAATCAAATGATGATGAAATCTCAAAGCTTCTGACTACAACATTGAGTCATGAGTAAATTGTTCTAAACACGATGTTATCTTCATCCTTATTATCTAAAGTTACTCTACAAGGATGGTGAGTCTTAGACAATATCTAAGAAGATGAATTTACTCAACATTGGAGAATGCATCAAAGGATAAAACTTCTCTCCACCATTAATCAAGTGTCCTCTCTTTACAATGATGAGTATGTGATGGAATTACAAAACAATTAAAGATGCTCTCATTATTGAATCTCAAATGAGGAAATCCATTAAATGAGGTACTCCAAAATCTTATAACATTTGCATTATAATAAGCTTTAATATCTTTATGCAATGTTACTATGTGATTGATTGGATGATCTTGAAATTTCAAATGCATTCTAAATTTTCTCTATGCAAGCATATGACTTTAATGCTTAAATGAGCACATCATTTTTTTGTCATGACTGGTATATGCTTATGCTTAAATCACATAAATTTAATGGAATAATGTTTGCACTCCGTGTTCTTACATTTTTCTTGATTTTTCCTCACACATTATCTCTTTCAAAATATCATGTTAAGTGTGAGATGTATGAACTTTATTCTTATGCAAATTTACTTCTAGACACTCATGTAAGCAATATGTTTTCAAATATACTTACACATATTGCTATCAATGTTGTGTTAAGGGATGTTTAATCAAGATTGATTTTCTTCATAAGTTTTGTTCACATTTTCAACAATGATCAATTTTCAATTTTAATATGACATGCCAAAAGTCTATGAATTAACATTTCTCTTAATTCATTTTTTTTGTCTTGTGACAAATGTTTTTGTGTATTGATTACATGTTGGTCACTCTTTTTTATGTGCAAGTCATGCTATATGCTTAATGAAAACTTATTCCTGATGATCATTGAATAATTTTTGGAATTAGTCTCTTAATTATCCTTCATGTTAGACCAACATTTTTAGAAGAAGAAAAGTGACAAAAAACTTGTGATTTTGATAATCATTTATATGTCATACTTTGTTCTTACATAAGTCTGACTTATAGTACTCTTTTATGAAAAATATTTCTTCTATAAGTCTTTTAAATGTGCACCTTTCTTAATATAAAGGTTTGGATGAATCCAATTTTATTGCACTTTTTGATTAGCCTATTGTTTGCTTAATGCTTAAGTATAACTTTTGAATATGGCTTGATTTTATGGCTTATGTAAAATATCCTTCGTCAAAGGTCTTAAATGAATATCCATTTTTTGTTGGATATATTCTTTGAAGGATTTTAACAAGAGAATATATGATTGGTCTTCATGAGAATAATTTTGTGTCTACTCTCCATAAAATTAGGATTTGATCTAAGAATAATAATCTTGCACATTATATTCTTAAACCCATTTGACTTTTTCTCAACATCAAGTATCGTTTTTAATGAGTGATCATATTTTCACACTTGCATGTTATGTTGTCAAAATTGAGATGTGCACAAATATTTTTGCAAAGGACAATCCTCTGAATAGTTTGCTTGCTTTGAAAAAGAATCATTTTCATCATGAAAATATTTGAAAAAGAAAGAGAAAATTCTTTTTGACATGATGTCAATTTACTCTGATTTTACAGCTTCCTCATATGCGCTATTTTCTCTCTAGTTTTAAAGTTCTTGGACTTTTTTTCTCAAATGATCTTTTATGACTACAACATAGTCTTGTCCATCATTTTGATAACGATCATGTTTTAAAGGAAAATGTTACCTCTACCCAAATAAATTGAAACATTTAGAGAATATCCATCTCATAAGACTTAGGGGGAGTTTTCAAAATTTGAGAATGTTTGTTTCTTTATAACTTGCATTGTCATTGAGGTCAAAAGAACATTTTCTAAAAATTGAGTGTTTCACATTTGTTTTTAAAATCAAATGCTTACATGTGTTTACATGTAATTTAATCATTATTTATGATGTGATTGCAACATTGACTAAAATGATTATTGATCATCATACATGATATGTGCTTTGATGCTTAAATGCAAACTAGATAAGTTTGATATGTGAATGAACTTCATAGTGCATGTTTTCCATATGCAATACATTTCTATTTTTGATTCCTATCATTGCACTTCATGTTTCATATTATTCCCAATACTTTTTGATGTATGACAAAAGGGGGAGTGATATATATGATGGGAGAGAAATGTTAGATGGAACTAATTAATGAAGAATGTTATGAATTAACCTCTTGCATGTATTTAGGGGGAGTTTAATTAGAATAATAAGAATTAAACTCTTGCATGTGTTTAGGGGGAGCTTAATTGAATATCTATAAACATTCTTGCATTTACTATTTTATCCATCCATAAAACATAAGATTTATTCAAAAGGTTTGTCATCATCAAAAAGGGGGAGATTGTTGAGGTCAAAACCGTTTTGATTGATGTATGTTTTAATGACAACAAACCATGTTGAATAAATGTTAAGTTTTATGAATGGTGATCTACTGATTTTTGCACTTGAGTTTTTGTTGGTTGCTAGATAATGACAAAAGTGGACGAGCTAGAGGTCACTCACATCAACAAGTGCATTTTATATACTCAAACAATGAAAGAATTGGAGTAGCATCATATGATCATAACAGTAGCATCACAAGCTTCATGAACATATTTAAAGGATGTTGTTTGAATCATAAAGAGATTCATTGAAGATTCAAGCAAGAAAGTGATTCATGGTTAATAGTCCTCCACATCATCACAAGGTTCACAACAAGTATTGAATGTTCAAGGAAGAATTTGATGATCGTAGTTGAAGAATCAAGATGGAAAAACCTGCATCACATGCTACAAAAAGAATATATTTTGATGTTATGAGACAAAACTCACATTGAGTTTTGTGTCACATACTTTGGGGATTTACTACTACAACTAACATCAATGAGAATGATGCATTCATTGAGGATCTTCAAAACCTACTCAAAGTATCATGCTACCAAAGCTTATCAAGAGGAGAAAGTTTTGAGAATGATTTTCCATGAGTTTTCAAATAAGCTTATGCAAAAGGCATACAAGTTTCAATCATTCTCTAAACTAGAAAATGATACATTTCAATGATAAGTACTCTCACGCCTCCACTAAAGAATCTTAAAGATACTCAATGAACGAGTAACAATATGTGCAAAACATCAAAGAAGAATTGTGGGAAGTTTTGCAACAAGATTTCAAAGTTGATTGATCAAGATCAAGTGTCTCACTCCTTGAGAAAATCTTGAATATTGTTTCAAGAATGTTCGGAGAACATTCTCCAGTTCATGCTTCATTCTCACCAAGAACAAGCTTCAACGCAAAAACACTTATTTCTCTAAGTGAACTATGTACAAGACAAAGAAGCATTTTTTTCCTTCGAATTTACTCTTAGAATCTCAACAATATCAATGTCAATTAAGGCAAGGAATTTATGAGTGAAAGTTGGACTTTCCTCTTTGACTTATGTTAAGGATCAAAGCATGTTCACATGGATTTAATTGAAGACAAAGATCATGAACTGTCTATTTTGTGTTAGACAGATTTTTCATAGATCAATGGACTTGCTTGCACCAACTCATTTCTAACTAAGAGTTGTCATGTCCTTTTTGTGAGTATTATATGAACATTCTCCCATGTTGATGATTACTTTCATGACAAGGAGTACTATACAAGGACAACATGAATAGTGCTTCAAGGACTATACAGCTGTATTTCTGATATCTCACAGCTAGCTATCAAGATAAGGATCAAGTTTCCTTGAAGATCAAAGTTTATCTCCGCCCAGAATGGAGAACGCTCTCAGAAGGTTATAGGAGAATGATGTTCTTGTCAAGTCTACTATCTAGCCCAAGAACAGCTGCATAAACGCATGCCTAAAGATGTCTAACGGCAACCCTTGGAGAATGTAGTGTAAAGGACACTTTACAGCTCACTGCAAGCTCATTTCCACGCTCCTTTGAATGAATTATAAGGATCCGATCTAAGAACACTCTCAGATCATTCTTTGGTTTTGAATATCTCTCATCCACAATCAATGAGCTGTCAATTTTTGAACAAGTATCCGTTGCAAACGACTTTCCTTGGAGAAAAAGCAAAGAAGAATCATTTATAGCTCACTACAAGTTCACCATACACGCTCCTTTGTTATTGAAGTTGAAGAACATCCTGGAGATCATTCTGAGAACAATCTGACAGATTTACTTTTCTTCAACAACTTTAATGAGCTGTCATTTTAAAGGTGTTTAACAGCTAGTTTCTGATCCAAACGGATATATTTCATGACCAAGCAACACAAGACAATCCTCAGCTATAAATAGAGCACTTGGTTACCTTTGAAGAGTAAGAGTTGAAGCTACAAATCATCAAACACTTGTTTTTGTCTACAAGTCACAAAACTCTTCTTTCATCACTCACACTCAAGATCTTCATTCTCAACAATACTTCTGAGTTACTGAGTATTTTTTATTTGCTTCTCAAACTAGCCTTTGAGTTTCTAAAAGCAAATATCTCAAGAGACCACTTTTCAACACAAGCCACTTTTAAGTGATTGTATCTTTGTCTCTTCATTTTACCACTCACACTCCAGCTCCTTATCAACTTTTGGATCAAATATTATAGAGTGTATTGAGTGTAATTTTCTAAGCTTCTCAACTAGGTTGAGTTTATTTGTAAGCTTTGTGATCCATATCCCTTTGTAAAAGAAAGATTGGCTCAAGTCAATACGTAACTATTGATTGAGTGACACCCTTACTAGTCTGTACGGCTGGGGTAATTTTAAGCTTGTAGGGCTTAAGGTTTTTGATCTTGGTTTAGATCAAAGAAGATTTGTATTTGAGATCGGTAGTATCTCAAAGATCATAGTGGAAAACTCACAGGCGTGGGGACTGGACTAGCCCAGGATTTGGGTGAACCAGTATAACTTTTGTGTGTGTGAATCTCTCTTACCTTAACTCTTTATTTACTGTAAACACACATCACACATACCACTTCATTTACATTTCATATGAATTATCACGCAGCAGAGAACATTCTCAGAACAATCTGTTTTATAGCGGAGACCGTTCTCAGATCAAGCTCCTCTATAATTCACTAACATTTATCCAAGTATACACTTGAGATCAATTTAGTAGAATGCAGGATTAATTTTTAAAAGGGTCCCAATTCAAACCCCCCTTTCTTGTGACTATTTCTTCCACTTCACCTAGCATTATTTACTACTAGTTCCGGACGAATATTAGTTTTATTCCTAATATAGATTCTGTGGGCGCTCCCGCTTATCCGGCCAGATTATGAGAATACGTCGTTAAAGCGCAAGAAAGTAAATAACAAACATAATACTGAATAACATTTATTATAACTTTAGACTCAACCACACACTCCAAATATTCATTGGGGAGTTCATCGTCTCCACCACAACCTAAGGCATCTAATACAAAAGACAACATATTTAAATTACAAATAATTATAACCTAAACATAAAGCCTAAAGAAAACATACCTTACTGAGTTAGTTTTCCCGTAAGGGGAGAAAACTATGCCCTATAGAGCTCCTCTGAACCTCTCCTTATAATAGAGAGTGTTCTACTATTTCTGAATGATTTTAACAATGAATAGGAGGCTCTATTTATAGTTTTCGTAATGGGCCTCAGCAAGGCATCGTGCTGCGATGCATCCATCGCAGTACGATGTGAAGATTCAGTTCAATTTTATAACTGATCATGTGCATTTCATCAGCTTGGGCGCCAAGTTACTCCATCGTGCTGCGATGAACAAATTTTCTTCAACTTTATTCTTCTGTTTTCTTGGCAAACAAGCAGCTTCCATCGTGGCACAATGGAAGACATCGTGCTACGATGAAATGCTCATTTTTTTCACTTTTTGGGCTTTTTCTTGTCTTTTGGCATCTTGGACCTTGTCTTGATGCTTTTTCTTGATTCTGTAGGTTTTCCTTCGTATTTGGGTCTGTGTTGGTCTTTTTACTACTAAAAATTCCTGTTATCAGGGCTTTTTCTTGTGTTTTTGCATTCTTGACTCTGTCTTGATGCTTTTCTTGGATTCTGTAGGTTTTTCTTCGTATTTGGGCCCGTTTTGGTTATTTTACTACTAAAACTAATACTAAAAATACCATAGAAATTCCTGTCATCACAACCCCAAACTTAAACTGTTGCTTGTCCTCAAGTAACATGCTGTCAGACAAGATCGTTAGAGAAATAAGAGATAAATAAAGATGATAGGAATTTCACAACCCTGCACTTCAGCAATGGTACCGCTGATTCTTACCGCCGCGATCATGCTCAGTCCTGCTAGGCTCAGGAGACGTTGATAGTAGCAAATCAGACAAATATTTGCAAGAGTCCTTGTTCAACTTTTTCTCTCTCTCACATTTGTGTTTTTCGCTCATAAATGAAAGGGTTATCTCTCAATCTCGTACAACCTGCCATTTTACCATAGGCTTGCAAGAACTCTAAGCAACCAGTCAAAATTTAATATACATGCATTTTTGGAGGTCTTTTCAGGGTTATAACGTGGCTAGGGTCAAAGTATGACATTTTTGGGATAAGTAGGCTAAACATTGGAGTTAAGTTCTATTATTCCTTGGGGTGCCTTTTTGTGTGTCGATATCAGAGATTAAGAACCGGATGTGTCTTTGTATGGCTCTTCATTCATTTTTTTTAAGAGACTATTTTTTTAGGTAAGTTTTTTTATGTTTTTCCGTCTCTTTTTTCCATTTTTTTTTTCTTTTTGTAGTGATAGTTCTCTGTATATCCACCCCAAACTTAGATGTTGCTAGTTCCATGAGCAACCCCAAACTTTGTTGTTGCCAAGACTAGAGAAATATTACCTTAACTCCAAAGAAGGGTAATTTATTTGTTTTTCTGGTCTGTAGGCTTGTAATGTGGTTTGTCACCGAAACAAAAGGGAAAAAAAAATTTACGGCTCAAAATTGGTTAGCAACGGATAATAATAATAAAGGGTGGCTTGAAAAGGCTCTGGGTTATAACAAACAATTGCCTCAATGTATATAATATTAAATCAACTAGTCAGCAGAGAATTAGAGCAAGTTCTAGAAAATAAACAAGTGCACGGTACTCTCATAGTAAATCGAAAGAAAGTGGTAATACCGTTTGGAAATATTTGGCTCAAATCCTCACATGGCTTAGGTATCTGAAGGCATGAACACTTATCTCACAGACACCAGCTTCATCACTCGTCTCATTGTCTCCCGAACTTCGCACTTCGGAGCAATCACCTTTGGTATTTGTGTGAAGGCGTGAAACTCAGCTCATCAGAATTTAATATAACTCACTTCGCTGCAATCTTACCTATAACAGTTTCTCATGCACAAGATAATAAACAACAAACATTTATTTAATTTTTTTTGTAAGTTTGAAAAGGGCTGTTATCAGATGACATGCGGAATTCATAGTATACTTTATTGAATTGAAAAACTGAATTGAAATTACTGAATTAAAAATACTGAAATATAAATAGTTATCCTTGGGTTTCCTCCCAAGCAGCGCTTGTTTAGCCTCTCATTAGCTTGAGGCATTTCCTCCATTACAGAGGATATGTTCGCATGTCTCTCTCTTCTGTAGGAGCTTTCGCCTTAGCTCCTCCCTTCTTGTTGTTCTTTCCATACTTCTCTGGGTCCTGTTGTTCTTTGAAGGTAGCAAAACAGAGTCGTCCATCATCTTCTGAAGATGTTGTTTTTATGATGGACTTCCCCTTGCTTTCTGGTGGATGTTCCTTCTTTTCTTCCTTTTGAGCTCTGACCATGTCGTTCTTCTTTCTTTCAGCAGCAAGCTTCTTCAGATGTGGCGTATTAACCCCAAACTTAGATTTTCTGGCCACTTTGCGGTTTCTACCCCATGCTTTGACCTGTGTTGATCAGATGTCCACGTCAATAGTTAGCCGCTTCAATTTGTCCTTCGGGTACCTCCTCTTCCTGAGCTGTTTCTATCTCTAGCTGCGCCATTTCATTCTCCAGCTCCTCTATCTCTATTTTCACATGTACCTCTTGAACTGGAGTCAGTGGTGTAGCTTTTTCCTTTTTCCACTCGAGCATGTAGCAGTCTACCCTCTTGGTTCTGGAAGCTTTGATAGTTATTTCCTCCTCTCCATTCCTTATAGTCAACTCAGCGAGCTCTACATTAATGAGTGCCCTGCTGGTTGCTAAGAATGGTCTTCCAAGAATGATGGGATGTTCTTCATATTCTTGGATATCCAGGATCATGAAGTCTGCTGGAAATCTCAGGTCTTCGACTTTCACCAAGACATCCTCTATTGTACCTGCTGAGTGAATTGTTGACTGATTAGCTAAAACAAGTTCCCGTTCTGTACCTGCAGTTGTTTTTGTGAGCTTAAACTTCTCCGCCAGAGATAATTGCATTACGTTCACACTTGAGCCCACATCACATAGTGCTCTGACTTCTGCTTCCTCAATCTGACAGAGTATGGTGACGCTTCCAAGATCTGTCTTCTTGACTGACAGTCGTGGTCTCCTTGCTAGGCTTTTTTTGTATTCTTCCAGCTCACCTGTGAACTCGTCATAGGCTTCTTCTAATGTCATTCCTAGCGATTTGAACCACTCTTTAAACTCCATTAGCTCATCTTCATTACGCTCGCGTTCTGATCTCTGATCTTTGAGCACTTTGCACTCCTCCTTTGGATTGTCCACCGTGTTACCTGCAATATCTTTCGAAACATGAGTGCTTACCAGTTTTGAGAGTTGACCAATCTGGGTTTCAAGACTTTTGATCGTCGCCCCCTGGTTGGCTACTGTGGTCTGGATGTTTTCAAAGTTCGTCTTGCTCATGTTAGCAAAATTATTGACTAATTCTTCCAACGGAGATGGTTTTCTGGGTTGAGGTGCAGCTTGAGCTTGGTTCCCTGTCTGGTCCCAATGTAGATTTGGGTGCTTGCTCCAACCTGGGTTGTAGCCATTTCCCATATACTTAGCCTGCTCTTCGCTCCCCTCTGGCAAACAATGCCCATTAGGGTGATCTTCTAGGCAGAAATCACAAACTCCTTCTACATGTTTCACACTGTCTTCCTTCACTGCTTTCTCTTTTTCAGCAAGTTGCCTCTTCAGTAACTCGATCTCTACTTTGTAGGCAATTTCCTGGCCCACCTTCAGAATTCCAGGCGTCTTCTCATTTCGATCATGGCTCATGTTGTATTCATTATGGCACATCTGCTCAACCAGATCCTTAGTTTCTACATAGGTCTTAACTTTGATAGACCCACCAGCTGAGGCATCTAGTATCATGCGATGCTGCATCTTCATACCAGCTGTGAATAGTTGCATCTGCTCCATGGCACTAATGTTATGGTTAGGACACCTTCTCATAAGCAGCTTGAAGCGTTCATAAGCCTCGCACAACGTCTCTGATTCATGTTGCTTGAAGCTTAGGATCTCAGACTTCCTCTTCTGGAATAGTGTATGAGTGAAGAATCTCTCCAGGAACTTATCTTCGAGCTCCTTCCATGTTGCAATTGATCCCCTTGGCAAACATTGTAGCCAATCTTTAGCTGGACCTGTAAGAGAAAAAGCAAACAAACGCAGCTTCTTCTGGTCCTCTGTGACGTTTTCCGGCACCTTCTGGATCTGACATGTCTCTGAAAACTTTGACAGATGATCCCTAGGATCATTGTTGGCACGTCCGTCGAACTGGTTCTCCCGCAAACCTGTAAGAACATTGCCATTGATATCGAAGTTAGCTGGGTTTGCCGGTTGGAACCCCAGTGATGTTAGACTACTTGGCTATCACTTAGAAGGGGGGGTTGAATAAGTGAACCTTGAAACAATGTCGTTTTTAAAAAATTATTTGTTTCAATCGAGCGCAAGCGGAAAACCACCGGATCGGTAGTCTATGCACCGATTGACCAAAAGAAAAGTAGTATAAGCCTTTTGAATGTTTGATGAAAAGATTCGAAATGATAGCGTTCAAAATTCGAATATAAACTATATACTAATTTCAGTCCCAAGCAAGTTACAATATCAAATTTAACACAATCACAATCAAGCACAACAATTGAATTTTTGATGTTCCAATACGAACATGAAAAATTCAATCGATTCAAAAAATCAATGAAATTATAACAAGTAAAATATTGAGGGAGAGAGAGAGAAACACACAACGATTTGATTAGGGAGTTCCCCGGATTTCGCGTCGTCCACGCGTTTGTCCGAGTACGTCTCCCCCCAAATAACCAAACAGGTTATTTGAGAGTGCGTAGATCAAAAATGATTAACAACACGTGCACAGTTTACAAAAAGTAAACTATGCAACAAAACCTCGACACACAACGAAACGTCGCCCTCTGATTCCAACGATCCGACCCGTGCCAAACCGCACTCGATCGTCCAGCTGAGTCCTTCGTTTCTTGTTGTTGATCCTTCAAGACATGCACGATCTTGAATCCTTTGAGAGAAACTAGAACCTTCAACACACAATCCAACCCGACTACGATTCTGATTCACCGCGAACCGTATCGAACGTTATCACACAAAAATGCAACCTCTATTGAATTGATCCCATACTCAAACTTCAATTTTGATTGCAACCTTTGATGAAGATGATGAATTTGTGTTGAATGAAACCTTTGATTCAAATTCTCACTCAATTTGCAACCCAAAGCGTTTTCTGATCTTTCACACTAGTTTCCTCTGTTTACAATGACACATCACATTGCTATTTAAAGAGAGAATAGAATTGAGCAAATTTGGGCAAAATTCAACATACGTGTATCGATACAAATGATGGTTTGTATCGATACAAACCCTTTGACCAGCGTTCAAATTGAAAATATTGACCTATGTATCGATACAAAGATGTATATGTATCGATACATATATCAGTTTCTTGAAATCTTGACTGATATGTATCAAATCATGCAAGCATGATTCGATACATCAAGCACTAACTGGTTTTCTGAGAGACATAGGTGTGTATCGATACATGCATGCATGATTTGATACACAGATGACCTTCTGCCTCTGAGAGACCACTTTTGTATCGATACAAGTGATATATGTATCGATACAAATTGCACAAAATCAGTCTGAAGTAATTTCAGGACATTTGTATCGATACACATGTTTATGTATCGATACATAATTCCTAAAAATCAGTTTTTCAAAATTTAAAAATAGTTTTTCGCTGTCAAGTCATTTGTAACATTGCCAAAATATGTTCTACTCTATTTTCATGTGTTTTGACAATTATTAAAACAAGAGGATGAACTGGTGCACTTACAAGTGATATCTGATCATTGTCAGTCCTCTTGCAGTAGTCTCCCATTGTGATTCTTTGCTCGTCCCCCATGGCTTTGGTGGTAGGCTCTTTGAGATTACTGGACTCTGCTACCTTTAATGCTTGCCTCCTTTTCCTAAATGTTATTTCTGGTTCAGGGTCGTACTCAAAATCCAGGATACCTGTTATCAAGCACAATAAATGAATACCTTAGTAGCACTGGAAAAGGTAATGTTGAAACTTTACATTTTTTTTTTGGTTTGTCTCATGTGTCTTTGTCACTATGAAAATTCCCAGGTAAGTGAGGTGGATCACAACGGATCGCTTAAATACCAAGACTTTGCCTTAGCCAGAACTTTCACAGATCAAAATTCACAATCATCAACAAGATTTTTTGATTTTTTAATTTTTTTGTATTTTTGAAAAAAAAAAAAATTGACAACTTAAATAAATCTATCGCCGCTTTGTAGACCCCGACAACGGCGCCAAAAACTTGACTGCATCCTGGCAAGTGTACCAGTCTGTTGTCGAGTAATAATTCACACTCTAGGTGTCTAGAATGAGTTCGTATCCACAGGGATCGTGCCAAAGCTTCGTTAGCGTTATTTAAGTTGTTGGTTTTGCATTCGCTTTGGTTTTGGAAAAAGGTTTTTATAAAAAAGAGCGTAATGCTTGCAGAAAATAAAGATAAAGTGATTCAAGAAATATAGAGGCTAGGTATGGTGGTTGGACTCACTCCCTTCTTTTAGTTGGCATGAAGGGTGTATAACATAGTTATTCAGATTATTGTTCGGCGGTGACTTTTCCTTTATTGTACTAACACTTTACTGTTACACTATATATATTGAAGTTTCCCTACGCAAACAACTAAGGTACCTACGAGAGCCTAACTTCGATGTGTCACATACCCTAATTACTAGGTGAGTTATTCATTACACATGCATTATAACCTTCACCAATTGCCTCTAGGTCCTAGTATCGGGTTGTTCAGCTTCTAAGTGCTCAGTTCACACCTAGTTCCTGATTCCTCCTCTAACCGCCCAGTTCACGAATAGTTCAGGATGTTACCGTCTCTATACACCTAGCATTGTTTACTACTAGTTCCAGACCATATTAAGTTCAGACCTAATATCAATTCTATGGGCGCTCCCGCTCATCCGGACAGATTACGAGATACGTTATTAAAGTGCATGAAAGTAAATAACAAACATAATACTGAATAACATTTATTATAACTTTGACTCAATCACAGACTCCAAATATTCATAGGGGAGTTCATCTTCTCCACCACAACCTAAGGCATCTAATACAAAAGACTACTTATTTAAATTACAAAAGAAATCATAACCTAAACATAAAAGCCTAAAGAAAACATACCTTGCTGAGTTAGTTTTCCCGTAAGGGGAGAAAACTATGCCCTTAGAGCTCCTCCGAACACCTCCTTTATAGTAGAGAGTGTTCTACTATTTCTGAATGATTTAAACAATGAGTGGAGGGCTCTATTTACAGTTTCCGTATTGGGCCTCAGCAAGCCATCTTGCTGCGATAGGTCCATCGCAGTACGATGGGAAGATTCAGTTCAATTTTATAACTGATCCTGTGCATTTCATCAACTTGGTCGCCAAGTAATGTCATCGTGCTGCGATGAGTGCCATCGTGCTGCGATGAACAGATTTTTTGCAAATTTATTTCTTCTGTTTTCTTGGCCAGCAAGCAGCTCCTATCGTGGCACGATGGAAGCCATCGTGCTACGATGTTATGCTCATTTTCTTCATATTTTGGGCTTTTCTTGTCTTTTTGCATTCTTGACTCTGTCTTGATGTTTTTCTTGGATTCTGTAGGTTTTTCTTCGTATTTGGGTCTGTCTTGGTCATTTTACTACTAAAACTAATACTAAAAATACCATAGAAATTCCTGTCATCAGAACTGATCTGTCTATATTTTAGAGATTGATTTGTTATCTTTAGATTGTTATCTTTAGGAATTGTATTCTGAGTTTTAAAACACTTGTCTTTTATCATTAAATTGATCTCTTTCGAAAGATATATCGAGAAATAAATTTGTTGGTTTATGTTGTAATCTTTTGTTGTGAATCTAATTTGTTGGTTTATGTTGTATATCTTTTATAGTTTGGAAATTTAATTTATTCCCACAAGTTTTGTAGTTGATCTATAAAAGATAGAACAAAAATTTATATCGTTGACAAAATATAACTTATTGCAACGATTTTAATTGTTGACAAAAATACATCTTTTGCAACGACAATATTTGTTTGCTGGAAAAAACATATTTTTTGCCAGCGACAATAATTGTTGTTGCAAAAAAATACTAGTTATGCCAGCGATAATAATTGTTGTTGCAAAAAGACACTAGGTATGGCAGCGACATTCGTTGTTGCTAAAAAACATTAGTTATGGCAGCAACATTAATTGTTGTTGCAAAACACTAGTTATGGCAGCGACATTAATTGTCCTTACAAAACTTTTCGCAACGGCACTTATGCCAGCGACATGCAGCAACAATTGTTTCACTGCGCAAAATACTTTTAGCAGCAATTTTGTGTTTTTGGCAGCGACATTTATCGCTGCAAAAAACGATATTTCTTGTAGTAAATGAAATATGTGTAATTTGAGCTTCTTTCATAGAGATTAGCATAATATTCTCTAAAATTTAATAATTGTACAAATTTAGTAATTATTTTTACTTCTATACATCACTACAAGAAATATCGTTTTTGGCAGCGACAAATGTCGCTGCCAAAAATGCAAAGTTGCTGCAAAAAATATTTTTCGCAGCAAAAAAATTATTGCTGCATGTCGCTGGCATAAGTGCCGTTGCGAAAAGTTTTGCAAGGACAATTAATGTCGCTGTCATAACTAGTGTTTTGCAGCAACAATTAATGTCGCTGACATAAATAATATTTTTAGCAACAATTAATGTTGCTGGCATAACTAGTGTTATTTGGCAACAACAATTATTGTCGCTGATACAACTAGTGTTTTTTTGCAACAAAAATTATTGTCGATGGCATAGCTGGTGTTTTTTGCAACAACAATTATTGTCGCTGGCAAAAAATGTATTTTTCGCAGCAAAAAAGTCATTTTTGTGAACGATATAAATTGTTGTTATATCTTTTATATCTCAACAACAAAATTATTGGAATAAATTAAACTTTCCAACTATAAATGTAATTATATATTTTTGTTATTTTTTATAAAATTTAGCATCAATCACTTAATTTAAATTGTCATAATTTAAATTCTTTAACAAAATTTTGTTTCTTCTTATCTTATTATTTCTATTTTGCATATATCATTTTTCAACAAACTATAAATAATTCAATTAAAGTATCTACAAACAATATAATTAAAGGATAAAACTTATATATATTACCCTAAATACAATTGTCTTGTTCTCCTATAAAAAAGTGATACGTGCTATTTATTCAACTCAAATTTTAATAATCTCTTGTAACTCCGTTAAACCATCCATTCGGTGAACAATAAAAATATTTTCCCTTCCTTTTGTGGTGCATTGTATAATACTACAACCGTTGAACAATTGGAATATCTCTCACTTGTTTAGTGAATCAAATGCATTCTTTTAGATTTGTCTTCCTTCTATAATTTTACCTCATTCTCTCACTATGCTGCACAACAAGAATTGTGATTTAATTAAAACCTTGTGACTATTGTACATTAAAGAAAGAAAAATAATAATAAATTGAGTGTATAAAAAATTGAGAATTGAGAGATAACAAGTGGAAGAGATAAGGGATAAAGTTTGTGAACATCTCCAACAAGATTAAACCTACAAAGAAACATTGACCTAAGAGGAAACATGACGATCTTGAATCAATCCTCTAGCTATTGAACTTGAAGCAAAAGGTACACATAAAAAAAAGTAATTGAGTGGTTTTCCAGTGACTTTACAAGGTTGTTGTAAAAAAACTAAACTATTAGCGGCAACAATAATTATTTGTGGGATAACTAATTTTTCCCAACGATAACGTAGTTGTTGAGAAAAAACTAACTTATAACAACAACTTAAATAAGTTGTTGCTATATATATGTATTTGTCAATAATTTAAATGTCACTGCGAAAAAATCGCTGAGAAAAATAATATTTCTTGTAGTGACAATTAAGTGCAATAAATTAAATTATTTCTTAGAAAGAGACCAACATTGAGATTTGAGCATAAGTTGACATGACTCTCTCTCCAAAAAAGAATAAGGACTCAATTCTCTTAGTTACTCATTGAAAAGTAATCCAGTCTTACTAATGGCCCGTTTGGGTCTATGAAAAGAAAGTGGGAGAAAGGAAAATTACGGAAACCGATGGATGAACCTCCAATGGTGCAACCCGTTATGGGTTCTTTGACTGGGACCCACAATGCCACATACTCATGAAGCAACTCTATCATTTTTCTCTCCAATGGTAGAACTCTAGAGAACTCATTTTAGACCCCACAACTTTAATTCACATATTAATATTATATTAAAATGAAAAACAAAAATAGAAAAACAATAACACTTTAAATAAAAAAGTAGCAAATATATTATTATTATTATAAGGCAAATGCTAATGAGTGCTCCCACTTTTAAGACCTTAAATAGTAAGTTTTTATAGAATTTTTATGGAATTTGTAAAGTCAACGAATTGAAAATTATAATGATTAACTTTTTGAATAAAAAGTTTCTTTGAATAGAATGCATAAAAAGTGCCTCAGGGACACTTATTAGCAAAACCCTTATTATAATTGAAGAACTACCAAGTGGGGAAATTCTAATATGGGCACAAACCCAAATGATTTCCTCTTAGGCACACTCACAATATATGTAAAAATTAAAGAAAAAATAATTAAAGTGATGTTGATTGATGTGATTATTTTATTTTTCTTTTAATTTTATTTATTTATGAGTGTGTGCCTAAATATAATGTGTTGGTGTTGTGCCCAACCAAGACTTTCTCCCACCAAGTGATGTTGCTTCCTGACGCAACTTCTACAGCTTCACACATTGACTTTGTCAATATATTACCTTTTTTACATGCCATGTGGAGGACGGACAAGAAATTTCCACTCACTAGAGATGCTCTTAGTTTAAATTCATACATCGGTTTCCGTAATTTTCCTTCCTTCCACTTTCTTTCCATAGAACCAAACAGACCCTAAAGAAAAAATTTAGAGTATCTCCAATAGTGGATACTTATTTTTTAAGAATTGGTATATAATAGATACTTCGTTAAAGCAAAATACGAATGAGTACCTAATAAGTCTCGATATTCATGATAGAGAAGCTCCATTGTAAATACCCTTGTCCACTCGAACATTAATCTCATAGCAAATCCAACAAATCTAACATGTAGAAATACATTTGGACAACTACTTGAAAGTCAAATATCTTAATTTCAATGAATTGTATATTTTTTCTAGAGTTGTAAAAAATATTGTGGAGTGCACCATAATTTCAGGAGTTTAAGACAATGCAAGAAAAGATAATGCACGTTTAATTAAGAAAAGAGTTCTCTCCATTGACATAAAAGAATAGTATGAACATGCAATAAATTTATAGTTTCTTCCTTTTTTTTTCACGCATATAAATATATAATTTCTTCCTAAACAACGACAATGAGTTAGTTGCATTAATTTAATGATGACTAGTATTTTGCTTATTTAGCTTCAGATATTTGTTTTTAGCAATTACTCCCTCCGTCTCAAAATATAAACAAAAAATGGGTCAAAGAAAATTGATGTATTTATTTAAAGATTTGGACCAAATACATTCACTTTTGTTGACCAATTTTTGCTTACATTTTAGGATGGAGGGAGTATATCTACACCAAGTTATGATTGATTGTGAATTTTGTAAAACATTTTATTTTGGACCGGATTTTTTGGCAAGACTAAACTCAATACCACATATTCATGAGCCAAATATTATATTTGTTTTCTATATTATAAATTTCGTCTCACAATCTAGTAAGATATGTTTTATTGTAACCTAACATCCACTTTAAATTTATATGGACTTGATAATTAGATTGTCGGCATGACTTTGTAATTAATTATTTCCTCCGTTTCTTTTTAAGTGTCTAAAAATGTCGAATTTAACGTTCCTATTTAACTGTTCACTTGGTGTTTTAAGGATACAATTTGTCAATTATACCATTTGTCAATTACTCATATCTTTTTCAATAAAACAAATTAATGCTATATATTTGAAAAACTAAATCTTTTTTTTTTGGTATATAACATATTAAATTTTTTTTTTTTTTTGTGTGCATAATATATTAAATTTATTGGAAAAATAAAGTGTGTGCAAAAAAAAAAGATTTAATTTGAGAATTAAAATTAGGGTATAATAGGAAGATAATGTGCAAAAATACACTTTCTTAATTTGGTATTACTATTCAAAACGGACACTTAAAAAAAAACGGAAGGAGTAATTGTTAAAGTATAAATGAAATGAAAAATTCTAACATTATAGATACAAAATATTCACCATTATTTAACAGTAATTAATTTCTATCGAATAATTTATAAGACACAAAATGTGAATTATATCTTTTTAGTCGGGTTCCCTCAACATGTTAATTTCTTATCACCTAAACCAACTACATGCAAGTTGGTCTAAATTTTACATTTGATTTAATTGAAGTTTTGGTCTATTTACTTTCACCGATTTTTGTCATTGAGTTTCCTATTTAATATTTGCTATGATGCCTAGGTACGGGTATGGTACCGGTATCCGGTACCGATATTGGTACGAGGTACGACATTTTTAGAAAAGTTAAGGTACGGGTACGTCCGTATAATTTTTTTTAATATAATTATATAAATAAAATAATAGAACTATATTGTTAAACCAAATAATTAAACATAAAAAATACTACACAAGTAATCCAAATTATTCAAAAACATCGGAATATCAAATTAAAAAGCAATTAGCTAAAAAAAGTCAAATTGTTTCCCTCTTCATTATCATTAAAAAAAGTGGCATCTAATTCAGGTTCTTCGCGAGAAAGATTTGCAATTTCAAGATTACCAGCTACATCAAATAGATCCCTACCAATATCGCATATTTTTGTTACTCCTTCATTATAAGTATTACTATTTATCTTTCTCGAGAGCAGAGGAAGATTTGTTTGAATAAAATTAGATTGAGTCTATTCTTTTTCAATGAATGAGTGAATAAATTCAGCTACTACTTTGTTATTGTTTATTAGTAGATGTGCTACTTTTATATTATAAACAAATAAAAAACATAAATCTTTCTATAAATAAAAAAAATGAATAAAAGAAAAAGGGAAAAAATTTCTGTTTTGTTGGATTCGTGTACCACAAAAGTACCAGTACCCGTTGCAAAAAAATATATAAAAATTAAATAGGTACGCCATCATGCGTACCCAAAGAGTACCGTACGCGTACCGGTACCTGGTACCGGTACTCTCCCTAAAATGGAGTACCCGTACTTCATAGAATATTTGACAATTTTGGCCCTCTAAGAAGTATTTTGGTTTTGTGTAACAAAAAAACAACAAATATTTGATTTAAAATATGGTGGTATGACATACATATTTAAAATGGATTTTTTAAAAATCAAAACTCACTTTTTGAATGTGTCTCGTGTATTCTCATTTACTTTTGAGGTAGAATTTTCCCCAACAAATGTGTTTTGTTAGTAAGGCTCAGACATATACAAGGCCCAAGGGTACTTTTTTTTGACAAAAGGTGCTTATAGCATTTCATTAATAATAATGTGTTTAATATAATGGGGTACATCAGTGTAAAAAGTGGAACTAGCGGAGAAAAGGGCAACCCTTGCTAAAGCATGAGCTACCTCATTAGCTTGTCGCCTGTTAAACTCGACCCGAGAGTTTGTAAAAGGGGAACCGAAGAGTCTTCTAGCAGCTGACATAACATGACCAAACTTCGTGACATCCGGCCTTTGATGATGAAAAGCATCTGTGACAATTTTAGAGTCTAAGGCAAAATCAGCGTGATCAAGACCCAAATCCCGAAGCCACTGGAGAGCATAACACAACCCCATCGCCTCGCCTAGATGAACCGAGCATTGAGGGGAGAAATTAAGAGTTTTAGCCAACACAAACGTACCTTCGGAATCTCGGATACACATACCGACACCAGTCCTGTTTAAGGAGTCAGAGAAGGAAGCGTCAATGTTACACTTCAGCCGTCCTTGTTGGGACGCTTCCAAGTCCTATCCGCAGATGAAGAAGATGCCATATCATGGTTGTCTCGCGAAAGTCCAAGCAAAGGGGCGCGAGGAGGCGGCTGGGCCTGGATAATGACGTTAGCTGAACTCCAATCTTCAATCAGATGGAAGGCTCTATCAATCACCTGAGCCTCGGTTTCGTTGATGTCTTGCCAAAGCTTGAGATTACGATGTTTCCAAAGGCTCCAAAGAATGGCCGTAAACCGTTGAGAGCTCTCATTGTTATAGTGTTGAAGAAGAGCAAACAGACATTCGGTCACGGACCCCGTGTTATTACGGGTCTGTTGTATGAAGCTCCCGAAACCTATTCTTTGCCAAACCTGCACAGAAAACAGACAGTTAAAACAGATATGGTCAAGATCCTCCTCAGGACCGTTGCAAACAACACACGTCAAGGGACATTGGACACCCTTGTCCTGCAGCCTGCGCCTTGTGGGAATAACATTCCTGCACATGCGCCAAACCATATTCTTAATCTTTGGGGGAACTTTTAAGCGCCAGATACCTTGCCAGAAACCATCTCGGCGTAGGTGGGAAGAGTCGGTAAGGACATCGACACAAAGTCTATAGGCACTTTTGACTGAGTAGTACCCATTCTTTTCCGCTTTCCAAATCGATCGGTCCTCATCCACCTGATCAACCAGCGGAGTGTTCAGAATCGAACTAGCAATCACAGGATCAAAAACTTGTTGGACAACACCCACATTCCATGTCTTGGTGGTGATATTCATAAGACTGTGCACAGAAGAGCCTGTCGTAAGCTGAGAAAGATCATAGGTCCCTTCAATACATCTCTCATCTGAAAGCCATGGTTCATGTAGAATAGGGATAGCAGCCCCTGTGCCAAGGGTACTTAATATGTATCAGTCATCTGTTTTTTTTTTTTCCAACTCATCTAAATTTTTAATTTATAAAAATATTAAACCAAAAATAAATATGTGAAAACCTAAAAAATTTGATTCTTCAAAATATATATTATTATGTAGTGACGTACCGGTTCATTATTCAACACAAATTAAAACGAGTCTTGACTCTTCAAAAATAAAAAAAGTTTTGTTGAGAGTGGGATCGCCCTTTCGGACCAGAACCTTAATCTGACGCCTTAGACCAACTCTGCTATCTCAACTTCATTTGTCAAAAGTATGTAAGTTTTGTGTGTATATTGTTTTTTAAATAAATTATGTGTGGATTTTTAAAATATGTAAATTGTAGAAGATAAAAAATAGATGAGAAATATGTCACATACAAATACAATGTTTTGATGTTAAATAATACATCTCTTTAAAAAATCACAACTACATTTTATATTTCATAAATATATATAAATAAATAGATATTAATTGATATAAACTGACATTGTAAAACTTTTAGGAAAATGCTAACTAGTGCCGCCGAGGCACTAGTTAAGGAAACCAAATATAGAAAAGTTATCTTGATATTTGTGTGGTTAATATTTTTAAAGTATAAAAAATATTGTTTTCAATGCAAAAATTTTATCTTTTGCTTTCTTAACTAGTTCCCCAAGGACACTAGATAACAAGACCCAACATTTTATACATGCAATCCATTAAATCACATAATGACATAACGATGCCACTTTATAGGTTTATTTCTCAAATATCTCAACAAATATCTACATGTCTTAATTTAATTGAATGTATATATACATAAAATTAAACTAAAATAAATAATAAAGCGTGCATTTAACCTTATATATTATTTTCCTATAGCACCCTACTTTATTTTATAATTTGGCCTGGCACAAAAATCAATTAATCTATGTCCCAAAAACCAATGGTCGTTATCGTAACAATTCTATGATTTATTATGTTATTATTTATGAACAATTCTATAATATATTATTATTTTTGTTTGGTCAGTTAGTGAACTAGTTGCTCAGAAATGATCTATCTTAGCCGGTAGTGATTTGGTTGGTAAGAATAGAAGATGGTGATGATGAGGTGATTTCTTGGTTTCTATGGGGGCAAAATGTACCTGCAAGAATGTTAGAACTCCAACGCTCAAGTCAGTATTTTAAAAAGGTAATCAAGAGTGTGAAATTGGAGGCGCAAGTATCTCATACTTAGGAATTGATGTATGAATGCTTATATAAGAGAATAATAGGGTTTACAGTATAATGGGGTCCTAGGATCAACCACATATAACACATGGATTGTCCTTTGCTTTGGGAGCACGTTCGGGTATTGGAGACATTGGAGCCGGCCCTGCCTCTACCCATGCTCGCGGATTGATCATGTGGTCAGTGCCACATGGTTATTCTTATCCCATTTTGATGGGCTTGCTGTGCATTGCGCTTTTAGCCGATCCATAACAGTTTAATAGTTAGAAATTTCACTCTTAAGATTATGATTGTTCATTGTTCAATTTGTTTTTTGGAAAACTGAACTGAACAAACAATAATAACAATATAATATAACTGAACTGAATTGTTATATTGTTTTTTGAACTGAACCAAATTAAATATACATACTTTGATAAATTAAAAAGGAAAGAAAGTTGAAAAGGGAGAATATGAATTTGGATTAAAAAGGAAGAATATGAATGAATTTATGAATTTGGATTGAAAGAAAACAATGAAAGAATGAAAATGAATTAATTTTCGTGGAATATATATATATATGAATATGAATGAATTTTAGAAGAAAAATAATTTTAAAACGTGAGTTTCCCATGGGGTTAAGTTGAACATGAAAGATCTTTGTTGGTTGATGCAATTCAGTTCCTCCCGATGTGTACAAAGGTTTGATTGGTGAATGGAGATGAAGTGCGAGGAGTGATTAATTAACATTATATTGAATGAAAAGAGATTAGATGAAATGAGAAAAGATTTTTGGAAACTTACATGAAAAACTAATAAATAGAAAATTGGTGTAATCGTAAGTTTTGATTTGGAAGAAAAAAAATTAAGACTAAAATTTACTTATGGTTGCAGTTTGGTTCCCAAAAGTCAAGTTCAGTTACTAGCAGTTCGGTTTGGTTGTAGAACTGTGTTTGAAATATTGGTTTAGTTGGTGAATTTTTATATTCAGTTATTCATAGTTCGGTACTTCGGTTCAGTACGGTTCGGTAATTCGGTTTAATTCAAGATTTGGTTTTGGCCACGCCTATTTAAAATGGATTAGTGAAGTGTCAAAGTTCGAATCCTAGTCCGTACATATAATCAACTATAGATATTCCTATAGTATTTATTTTTGATGTATAATCAACTGTTAACATTGCTTAAAGAAAATTAACAAAGCTCAATTTTATAAAAAAAAAATTAATAAAGCTAGGACAAAATGCATGATTCTAGTTTATGGAAAAAAAACTTGGTCAATATTAGAGAATGCAACATCGTCTTTTTTGAGAGTTGTCCTAGTAATATTAGAGATTTATTTTCTACTGATGTTATGGGGCTCAGTACCCCGTTTGAGAGCTTGGGAAGACAAATGGCTCTTTCAAGGGAAGTCCATTCCATCCATGAATTTGGTATTATGGTACCTCACAAGTAGGGGTGTCAAAATTGATGGATTTGGATTGGGTTGTTAATGGATTGATCAAAATAATTCATTTATCCATTAACAATCCATCAAAATTTTATCAAAAGAATCCAATCTAATCTATCCATTAGAGATAAAATTCAATCCAATCCATCCATTATGAGTTTTAAATGGATGGATATCCATCAACTAAATTAAATTAATTTTTTTATTTTCTAAAAGCATATTAAATAATTAATAAAATAGATTTATTTTTTCAAATAGTGTAAAAACAAGCCAAATCAATTGTTTTATTATGGCCAAAAATATTTTAGTGAGCCCAATCAAAATTTTTTCTTCCCTAAGCCCATGAGCCCAAACAAATTTTTTTTAACTTTCTCCAAACAATCTAAAAAATAATATTTTAATAAATAAATAAATAATTATATTAGGTGGTGGTAGCCGGCCCACGGCGGAGCACCGGCGCCGGTGGTGGCAGTCCGGCGGCCGGCCTGCGGAGGTCTGGCGTTGACCGGTGGCTCCGGCCGTTGACCACCAAAGAATATTTTAATATATTTTCATAAAATTATTATATTATATTATATTATATTATATTTAAATATTATTTTTATATTAATTTAAATATTGAATTTTTTATATTTAAAAAAAAACTGAATTTTTTTTTAAAAAAATTTCCAATTTTTTTTCTTTCCTTTTTTAATTATGTTATTAATTTTAAAAAATAGTTTTTATTTATTGGTTTGTTCTCAAATTTGTTATACTTTTTGACAATAAATTAGTTATGTTTTATTTTTATATAATTTTATTGTACTATAAAAAAAATTCAAAAAATATATAAACAAATAAATAAATAAATACTATGTAACGATGAATTTGATTAAAGAAAATTGTTAATGATCCATCTCTAAAAATGATTAACAAGTTTAATTTTTATTTATTAATATATTTTTTTTTTTGGAATTGTTTGTTTCTTTTATTTTATTTTTTAAAAAAGTGGTTATCCATTGGATTTAAAGTTGATAATAGTCAATGATCCATTGGATTTAAAAATTATAGCAGATTGATTGAATCCATCCATTTATTTAAATGGACGGATCCAATCCAATCCATTAACTAATTATTTTTCTTATGGATGAATTGGATGGATAAATTAATGAATGGATTGGATGGATAACGGATAAACGGATAATATTGACACCCCTACTTACAAGTCACAACTTGCAAAATATGATGGTTAGTGATCTTGTTAATGGATGCTGGTGACTATGATGCTATGTCGTTTCAATGATGATGAGAGGCATGCGGAATGGCTTCATATATCAAAGATTAAAGTGCCAGAGCAAGTTAGGTGCTTTGTTTGGCTCATTCGGCATCAGGGGCGGATCCAAGTGTAATGGATTGGGGGCTCAAGCCCCACCAAATATAATATTTTTACACTAATAATAATATTAATATAATGTTTAAGCCCCCATGAGTCATGATTAGGTCTACTATCAACTTAATAAATTTAGAGTTAATTATACATTTGGTTCCTTACGTTTATTTTAAGTTTCAATTTGATCTCTTACGTTTAAAAAATATCAATTTGGTCCCTTACCTTTTCACCGTTTGCATTAGTTAATCAGTTTGCATATGTGGACATACACATAGACACTTACACACATGTACAATTGATACGTTGTAGGTGACAAAACTAACAGAAATAATTAACTAACGTAAATGGTGGAAACATAAGAGATCAAATTGTTATTTTTTAAACATAAGAAATCAAATTGTAATTTATATGAACTTTTATGTATTTTAATTTTTTTTTTGTCATTATATTTGTGTATTTAGTAAAAATTCGTAACACATTTCTTTAGTTAAAATATACGCACTATTTTTTAGCCCCCACTGGCAAAATTTTCTGGATCCGCCACTGTTCGGCATGATCGTTTAATAACTAATTATCGTAAGAACAAAATGCATATTGGAGAACCTTGGTGCAGTTATTATGTTGATGTTGTTGAGGATACAATTCATGTCTTAAAAGATTGTCTCTTAGCAAAAAGTGTGCGGTGTAATTTATTAAATGATGAAGCCCGGGAGCGTTTCTTTACTGCTGCAATTCGAGATTAGATGAATTTACAACATCAGGAGCTTGGCCGAGATAACACCGCGAGTTGGACAAGTATGTGGGCTTCGAGCAGCTACTTTTTATGGCTATGCCGTAACATGGAAGTGCATGGTGACTCTCAATTGAGGCCATTCCAGCCATGGAGTTACATTTTGACTTGGGTTTTTCAATAGAAACAAGCGGATGTAAGTGGAATTGTGACTTCTTATCAGCAGAGAGTAGAGATTGAATACGAGTGGGGCGTAGAGGAGATGTAACAGCTTCGTGTGGTGGCTTAATTAGAAATTCTGAAGCCTAGTGGCTTGGTTTTTCCAGAAACTTGGGATGTTGTAGTGCTTATCTAGCCGAGCTTTGGGGTGTTTACGATGAAATTTGCTTTGCTCGTCATATTGGTGCAACAATGGTTAAGGGGCATGTTGACTCGGGTGTTGTAGTTTTTTATAGCACTAATGGTGGGAGTGTTGTTGGATGACGTCTTGTCCGGGAGATATGTCGCTTGTTTACTTTGGATTGAAAGATTAAGCCGTGTCATTCTTGTAGTGAGGCGAATGTGTGTGCGGATATGAGTTGTCATCATGGTTCGGGAGTTCACTTATATGATAATTGTCCCTCCAAAATGAGTTTGTTGCTTTTAGGTGGAGGTGATATATAATGGGAAATTGGGGATTACTGTTTATGATAATTGCTGTTTAGTTTTTCTTTTTGTCGGGCTTAGGACCCTTTTGTAAATAAATTAAAAGCAAAATGCATCCAAAAATCCTTTAAGTTTTATGTTTATAATAGATTGGTCTTTTAAGTTTTTTAAATAACAAATAAGTTTTTTAAGTAACTAGAGGGACCTATTTGTTACAAATTACAAACTTAAAGTACCTATTTGTTACTTAAAAGACTTATTTGTTACTTAAAAAACTTAAATGACCGATCTGTTATAAACGTAAAACTTAAATAATTATTTTGCCTAAGAGGGGTGTATTGGATTGAGATTTTATGAGACAATTTTGGCAAAAAAAATCTTGATGATTTTGTGAGATTTTGTTGGACTATATTGATTTTGTGAGATTTTAAAGACTTTTTTACAAGACTTTTTTACAATCAAAGATTTTTAACACATGATTTGAATGGATTTTGAGAGATTTTTTTCAAAAGACTTTTTACAATCAAGATTTCATAATACTTTATATATTAGGAAACATTTGTATATTAGGAAAATTTTAAAAGAATCAATAAATTTTAATAAAAGAAATTATATTTTTTTGGAATCCAAAAATTTTTTTAGAAAAAAACCTTACAATAGAAAACTCCATGTTCCTTTTTTTTTTATGTATAATCACCAATAAAATGGAAAGGTTATCACCACCGCCATTGATGGAAAACAAAAGCAGATGAATGTGAAGAAAAAAAATAGTTTGCTGTAAAAAAAATAAAAAAAGAAATTGAAGAAACAAAATTTACCTCGTAAAGAAAAAGAATTGTACAAAAGTTGTAATGAATCAAAAGTTTGTAAAAAAGATATAGAATTTGTTAAAAAAAAATTTGCAAAAAAGCATATTTGATAGGTAAAGAAGAAGAAATTTGTTTTCCTAGTATAGTGATGATGAAAGTTTGTCTTGGAGAGTTTGAAAAAGTCTCAAGGTTTTTGGTGAGATTGTTGAAAGTGAACAAAGAAAAGAAGAAGAAAAACTCAGGTGCGATGATGAACTACGAAAGTAATACGGTGATGATGAAAGTAATAAAAAGTCTTGGAGAGTTCAAAAAAGTCTCGAGGCTTTTGGTGAGATTGTTGGAAAAGTCTATCAAGTGTATTTTTAACTAAAAAGTCTCACAAAATCCATTGCAGAATCCACTAAAATCTATGGATTTTTGAATACCAAGAGACATTTTATAAGTCTTGACAAATCTCAATCGAATAACAACAGATTTCATTGCCTTGAAAAAAAAAATCATGATTGTCTTAATTGAATACCACTAAATTTATTTAGATTTTATAAAAATCTTGATTGAATACCATCTGATTCTTTTATTAGAAAAAAGTCTTTTAAAATCATTTGAAATCCTAGCACAAAACTCGGTAACCGCTAGAGCACACTTTCAACATTTTCAACAAATGACTCCATCCTTGCATCCGATGCGAGCAACAAGAACACTTTCATGCGAAAACAACAAACGAATTCTCTTAACCTTATTCAACAATCTCCAAAAACCTTTGAACCCAAATTCCAAAACCTTAAACTCATCACCACATTCTTCCCCTTTTCGTTTCCTCAAAATCCTCGAAACTCATAATCGATTCCTTCACTCACAACCCGAGTCACCATCACCAGCTACATTCATTCAAAACCTTCTCAAATTCCGCAGAGACAAACCAACTGAACAAATCGAACGTGCTCTTAATCTCACTGGAATTCACCCCAACGACAACCTCGTCCTTCAAGTCTTGCAACGACACCGTTCCGATTGGAAACCAGCGTTCATATTCTTCAAATGGGTCACCAAATCAAACGGCTACACACCCAGTTGCGATGTGTACAATGAGATTATCAGCATCCTTGGCAAAATGAAGTGTTTCGATGAGTTACACCAACTGCTCGACGAAATGTCACAAAGAAAAGAATTCATCAATGAAGAAACATTTTCCATTTTAATTCGTAGGTTTGTTGCTGCACATAAAGTGGAGGAAGCAATTAACATGTTTCATAGAAGGGAAGAGTTTGGATTAACGAACGAGCTTGATTCGGACGCTTTTCGTACGCTTTTGATGTGGATGTGCCGGTACAAGCATGTTGAAGAAGCTGAAACTTTGTTTCATAGGAATTTGAATAAGTTTCAGTTTTGTCGTGATATAAAGACATGGAACGTGATTCTTAATGGTTGGTGTGTTTTAGGGAATACACATGAAGCAAAGAGATTGTGGAAAGATATCATAGCATATAAATGTAAGCCTGATATTTTCACCTATGCAACTTTCATCAAGGCAATGACAAAGAAAGGGAAATTGGGAACTGCTTTAAAGTTGTTCAATGGAATGTGGAAAGATGAGAGTTGTAAACCTGATGTTGTGATATGTAATTGTGTAATTGATGCTCTTTGTTTCAAGAAGAGAATTCCTGAGGCGTTGCAGGTTTTTCATGACATGAAGGAACGAGGTTGTTTACCGAATGTAGCTACTTATAATTCTCTTATTAAGCATATTTGTAAGATAAGACGAATGGATAAGGTTTATGAATTGGTAGATGATATGGAGAGGAGGCGTGGAGATTGTTTGCCTAATGATGTTACCTATAGTTACTTGCTAAATTCATTGAAGGCACCGGACGAAGTTCCTGGGGTTTTGGAGAGGATGGAGCGAAATGGATGTACAATGAGTGATGATGTCTACAATTTGGTCTTGAGATTGTATATGAAATGGGATGATCTTGATGGATTGAGAAAAACATGGGATGGAATGGAGATGAATGGATTGGGACCAGACCAACGATCGTATACTGTCATGATACATGGACACTATGAAAATGGGAGGACAAAGGATGCTATGCGTTATTTCAGGGAAATGACATCAAAGGGGATGGTGCCAGAGCCGAGAACAGAGAAACTAGTGATTTCGATGAACGGTCAGTTGAAGGAGAGAACAGGAAAACAAGAAGAAACTGAAGTAGAGGCGTCTAATGTTTAAGATATTGGAATGTTGGTCCAATTGAAAGAATTGGACAATGTTTTATGCATGTATTTGTAGTCCAGATTGGTAGCTAGAGTTTTGTTTGATTGAACTACATGAAGACGATTTACAATTCACTGGGACTTGAAACATGGGTAAAGCATTAGAATAGGAAAGAATTGTAGCTTCCAATATATATATACCCAATTTTGTTTTTAATGTTTTTATCTTCTTTGTGAATGAGAGATGAAATAAAAAAGCAATGTGAGCATAAACTCAGACCGAGAGTCCTGGATTATAAAACATATATTTAAAGATGACTGTAAGTATTAGTTTTTCTTTCTTTATTGATTTGGTTAAACTATTGCATTCAATGGAGATATAATAGGATTAGGCTGTATTCTTTATCATTGGATCAACAGGTTAAGGTGGTAAATGTAAGGCAATTGGTAGACGAAATATGGGAGTGGAGGTTGAGGTGGAGAAGAGAGTTGTTTCTATTGGAGCAAGAGTTAGTAATCCAATTTCGGGTGGAATTGGAAGATGTGGTTGGTAATGTTGATGAGGATGATTGGTGGGTTTGGAATGAGAAGCCCTCAAGGATCTACTCAGTGAAAGGCATATACAATATTATGAGGGGAACTATATGGTGGAGGAAGGCAAAACAAAATATGGCATAAATGTATTCCTTTGAAGGTTGTGCTTCTTGTCAAACAGGTAAGACAAGATCGCATTCCTTCAAAAGTCAATCTTTGCATCCGTGGAATTGTGGACATTGAAGCCAAAATGTTCATTGGAGGGTGTAGAAATGATGAAACAACAAATCACCTATTTTTAAAATGTCCAATATTCTAAAAAAATTGGTATTGCTTAGCTGATTGGTTTCGGGTGAAGACAGTTTTGATGAGAAATCCCACTTACTAATGGGTTTGATGCAGGGTGAGGGTTCTAGAGGAGAAATTGTGCGGTCAATTTAGAAAGTAGAAATGCAGGAGATTTTCAGGATATGAACATTTTGATGTCATCAATATTAGAGCGGATAAAACTATTGTGGAGTTCGTTTTGATCAAAATCACCTGGTTTTATCTATTCAATTACACAGTAGAAAAGTAACCTGTTAACATGTTTGGGATTTAGATTGCTCTGCGCGATTGGTTATTAAATCCGCTGGAATGTATGGGAGTGAGAGGAGGTGCTTAGGGTCTGTATTATTTTTATGTGTTTGCTGTGGATGAATTTTTGTAGAAGGAACTGGAGTCTTCTCTTCTATGTAGGACCTGGAGTCTGCATTCTGTTCAGTAGAATCTTATGCATTGGTCGCTACTAGTGTTCACCTCATCATTGTTTTTCTTTTCTGTTTTGGGGTGATGTGGTTTTATGTTTGGCAATCAATTGGACTGCTGTTCTGGTGTTTCTTGTGATCTCACTGTCATGGTCGATCTCAAAATCTATGTCCTAATGGCATTGGCTAGAAGAGTGTCATGTTTTTCATTCTCTTCGCTTTTCTGTCGCTCGAGTGTGACATAGAGCGAGACCCTGTGATGGTGGACCTTCTCAGCTTAGTGTTTCAGTGCTTTTCCAGTTGGTGTCTCATTTGTGGATTTGCAATTGTGGAAAGGGGTGATGTGGCTTCAGTGTTTGCACTCATCACAGATGCATGTAATGAAGAGTGGAGTAAGGCAGTGGATGGGATAGTCAAAGAATGCGTAGGCTGAATCAGTGAATGTCAAAGTAAGGCAGCTCATGGTGATCTATGTTTTTGTTCTTTAAAGACGGAGGTTGAGAATGCATATTAGGCGATATGCATATTAGGCGAGGCTGTCTAAAGATTGAGAATGGCACCATCTTGTTTTATTCCAAGCTATTTTCAGTCTCTTATCTTGTAATTTGCGGGTCTTAGGATTGTCGGTGGTGGTTTGGGTGGTCAAAGCAATTGTTTTAACTTCATAGCTTTAGTATTGCCTTGTTTGCAGTGAAGTAGGAGCCAATAGAAGTGGTTTGACTAGTGTATTTTGTTGCCTGCATAATCTTGGAGGGTGCTTCAATGTCTTTGTGGAACTTTCTGATAATACAAACTTTGTACTTTAGTGTGCACTTTATAGCATTTCTTATGATTGGGAGGATTGAAATGTTGATGTCTTTGATATAATGGTGAATGTAAAATGAGGTGGTAGTGGAGGTATCAGTCAGTACATTGTTGGGTAAGTTGGAACTTGGTTTCAATTTTTTGTGGAATTTTTGAAATTGCTGGATCATTGAGTCAACGTGCTGTGTATGGTCTTGTAAATGGATGGGGTTTAATGGTTCATTTGGATAACAGATTAGTGCATTGATGGTGGATGAAAGATTATGTTATTCACTTTGGTATCTTGTGGAGTTGTACCATCTTTTAGTGAATGAGGCATTGGTACAGTGTCTCTCAGAACTGGACCTGGATCTGTTTTAATTCATGAGGTTTCTCTTAGAACTGGTTCCCCTTTAAAACTCAACTTGCAAACACAATCTTATCTCCATGTGACAACCAGAAGTGAGGGAGTCCACATAGAGATGGACTGTCTTCAAGTCATTCCAAATCGAGCATAGATAGGAAGAATATAAATGATACTGAATTTGGTTTTATTTTGAGCAATGTAAGTGACGGATAGTTTTAAATTGTCCCTTACTTAAACAGCGGATGAAGAAACTCATAAGTAGGGTCTCTATGGAGGATACAATTCGTTAGTTAAGTAGCGGACAAGAGTATTTCGATAATTTCATAGGGCACGCAAGAAATGAGATAGATGACAAAAGTAAAACTCTAATGTAATAGTCCCTAAATTAAAGTTCAAATTGTGTCCCGGCAATATCATTGATAGCCATAAACTGAATTACATCTACGCGACAACATTGAATAACAAAATTATAGTATCTAATTTCGTATTAGTTAAATATTGTTGAGAGTTCATATAAAAAAAACAATATTGCTGAAAATTCATGGAACTTCTTTTTACGAGATGTGACATTCAATACAAACAAGACAACTTTAAGGAGAAAAATACAATTTCCTACGTATAAATTGTGATTTTGTTCACCAAATAATCATCCTCAAATCCTCTTAATCATCAGATTCTAAAACAATAACCTTCTTAGGCTAGCACTAACTTGGAGATCAATGTATTTAAAAGGAGTTTGTTCAGATTTACAACTATGCACTTTTGCCATCTTCCATCTACGATAGATTCACACTAACAAGCAAGATCATATAGAAATTCACCTTAATCCTCGATACTAAATCAATGAGAAGTATTTGTTTTAATAACTCTTATATTTGACGAACACTTTCCCCTTAGAATCAATGTATTGTCACAAATATGTAAATCACTTAAAAAATTAGAGTCCATTGAGGCCACAAAATGAAATTAAGACCATCGGATGCTAAGAAAAACCAAAAATGGGTGAAAAGACCATGTCTTAGGCTACAAACCATGTATAAAATTCATTGGTAGAACTCTGATTCACAAATACAAAAATAGTAGTCATACTAATACACCCTGTCACCCAATCCCTCCATTTTGCCATAATTTTTTTAATCACCACCATATCTAAATATCCCTATAGAATGTGGAGTCTTCTCATCACATCTTCTTTGAATGTCCCTTTGCTGTTAAGATTTGGTCTTGGTTTGCCAACTGCATTGGCATGGTCTTACAGTTCTCTTCCTTGGAGGACATGTGAAATCTTTGTGATTTAAATTGATCTCCTCAATGTAAGTCTGTTATAACTTCTGCTTTGGTCAATTTGTTGAATGTTATTTGGTTTGCAAGAAACCAAGCCAGGTTCAACGATAAGTTAAGGTAAAATTACATTTATGGTCCTTTTATCTTATTTTTTTGTAACATTTTGATCCTTTATTTTTTATTTGTAACACTTTGGTCCTTTAACTTATTTATTTGTAACACTTTAGTCCTTTATCTTTTATTTGTAACACTTTGGTCCTTTATCTTTTATAACATTCACATATAAACCCCTTTTCTCATATTTTTTTTGTTAAAAAAATGTTGAATTTTATTTTTTAAATTACCTTTTTAATAAAATTAAATAAAACTCATAATTTTGATCAATATATATTCATCAATTATTCCATATTTTCATCTTCTTTAAAGGACCAAAATGTTACAAATTAAAGATAAAGGACCAAAGTGTTACAAAAACTAAGATAAAAGACCAAATTGTTACAAATAAAATATAAAGGACCAAAATATTACAAAAAAAATAAGATAAATGACCAAAAGTGTAATTTTGTCATAAGTTAATTAGCTGGAAATCTTCTATATCCTTGATTATTGCAAGTGTTTCTTTGTCTGGTAACAATTCTAAAAAAACCTCCTCCAATTCCATTAGAGATTTCACTATTTGGGTTAATAGGTTTTTACCCCCTGGAAAGTATCCAACTTTTACGTTACCCCCCTATAATTTTTTTTTAAGATTACCCCCTTGCAATGTTTTTTTTTTCGCAGTTCATTTGACCCCCCTGTAATGTTGTTTTGTTTTACCCCCCATGGGGGGTCAAATGAACTGGGAAAAAAACACATTACAAGGGGTAATCTCAAAAAAAAAAATTATAGGGGGTAACGCAAGACTCGCCTATTTGCAGGGGGTAAAAGCCTATTAACCCTCACTATTTTGAAGCACTTTAATGTTACTATTCATCATCCTAATGCAACTGTCATTAAAGAAATTCTTTGGCAACCTCCTATGATTAATTGGGCTAAATGCAACATTGATGGAGCTGGAAAAGGTAACTCTGGTCTAGCTGGTTGTGGTAGAATTTTTTGAAATCATGTTGCAGAGATGCTTTATTGTTTTGCTGAATCTTTAGGTATAGCTTCTTCCTTTTAAGCTGAGTTATGTGCAGCTATGACAGCCATTGAAGTGGCTCACAAAAGAAATTGACATAGAATTTGGATTGAAACTGATTCTGCTCTTGTTGTCCTAACTTTTAAAAATTCTAAAACTGTTGTTACTTGGAGTCATAGAAACAGGTGGCACAATGCAATGCTTCTCTTTAAACAAATGAATGACCTTGTTTCCAATATATACAAAGAAGGAAATCAAGTTGCGGACTCCCTTGCTAATATTGGTTGCAGCTTATCCTCCTTCACTTTTTGGCTTGAACCTCCTCCACTGATTGTAGATAGTTTACTTAGGCCTCGTTTGGCCCGACTTATTTTTTACTTTTTATTTTAGCTTAAACGAAATAAAAAAGTATAAAATTATATTTGACATTATTTCTCCTTAAAAGTATTAGAGAAATAAAGTAAAGAAGTAAAAAATAAAAAAAATAAAGTCAAACACAATTTTTTCCTTCTTTACTATTTTTAAGGAGAAGAAAAAAAGAGGAAAATAAGCCGGGCCAAACGGGGCCTTAGAAACAAACATGGTACTCCTAACTTTAGAGTTTGTACTTGATGGAGTTTTGGTTTAATGTCCCCTCCATCTTGCTTTTGTATCTATCTTTATTAATATATTTTGGGTTTGTTAGCGCTTTGCTTCCAACCTCTTTTGGTCAAAAAAAAATCATGAATCATAAACTTTTTAAAAGTCTACCTTAAATAAAATAAAATACTTCTTCATTGTCTGTGCTTTATCGACCACTTCATAAACAATTAAAATAACTTCCAAAATAGAGTAAACTAAAATAATGCAAATATCTTATTTATGTAATTTATCTATTAATTATGTCTAACATTGTGTCCTCTCATCCCACAAGTCAAATCGAATCGAACTTCGAATTATTTATTTGTTGTTGTATTTCAATCTTAATTGTGTGTGTTGATCAGAGTCTGAACTCAGGTTTTGAATCTGAAGACTCAAGTTCCGAAGGTTCAGAGTTTGGAGTCAGGCTCTAAAAACTAAGAGTTTGAAGACTCTGCTTCTAATGTTGTAATCAATAAATTTACTTCTTTCTTAATCAATTAAATTTCTCTAAAAACTTAGAAAATAAATTTCTTCCATTAATGATCAAAACTCCAACATTATTCACGACATAACACGGATCATTGTCAGCCCTATGCAATAAGTCAATTTGTTTAGAGTAAAAAAATACAAACATACACGTAATTGTTTTGGAAATAATATTGGCATTCATCGTTTCATTGAATTACTCTTTCGTAAATATTTTAGACACATAATCAAGCGCTTAGAAGTGATAATTTACTGAAAAATGTAATTTTGTATTACGAATTTAATTATGAAAGTATAAAGTGGATTTGTACCTAATACGGAGTTTGGAACAGTGCAGAGTTCGTACCAAACAGAGTACTCTAGTCGACCGACACACGGTAGCAGCTATACAATCAATGTATCAAACGGCGCAAATTGGCCCTACTCTGTTGCAATCAAATCTAAGTAACAATTTCATATTGGGACTCGTAACATAACATTACTACTGCATTGCAATTAACTTATCCGATTCTTTTAAAATTAGTACTCCTTCTATACCAAATAAAAATGATAAAAGGTTAAACATTGCACTTTTTGTACTAGTTAAAAAATTTAAAATGGTAAAATTATTTTGAAACTTGTGTAAGTTATGTTTTTTTCAATGTTAAATTTACTACTTTTAAATTCATTAACTAGTTGACCGGATGCACCAATTAGCAAGACCCAATAAAAATGGATCTATGAATTAAAATTGGGTTTTGCTAACGAGTGTTTTTGATACTCTTTAAATATTTCATTTTAAAAAAATAATTTATTAAAAATTAAAATATTTAAATTTCTAATGCGTTGACTTCACACATATTTATTAAAATTTAATAATAATTTATTATTTTAGATGCTTAAAAAGTGTCCCGTAAACTTTTTAGCATTTTCCATCAAATTATGGACCAAATAGTCACTTGGTTTTTTTTTCACATAAAAGTTAATGTATTTTTAACGGGGGTAAATAAATGTTACATTGTTAATCTGGATCAGTCTTTTGAGCAGAAAAAAAAAACCATACAAAATTTTAAAATTTGGTGGAGATCATAATAAGTGAGAAAAAAATTAAGAGAATTCATTCTGACAACAAAAATTAGGCTTTGTTTGGTAAAAAGCGTATAGCTGATAAGCTAACTTATAGCGGATGAGCTTATGACGAATAGTTTACAAGCTAGCTTTTAGCTTATAGCGAATAACCTAACTGATTGAATTTGTATTATTTGGTATAATTAGCGGTTAAACTAGCTTATGGCGAAATGACATAAAAATTATATGTTTAATTAATTTTTTTTTCAAGTAAGAGAGAAACATAATTTAGATATAGGTGAGTTTTTGGGTTGGAGAGCAGGAAATATGAGAGAGAGAAAAAAATGAAGAGAGTTCATTCTCATGAGTCCGAAAATGGATCCTCTTTTGTGACATGGAGATCTATTGAAATCTCAAGAATTGTTATACACAAATAAAGAACGTAAATACATTCACAAACAAATCAACATAAATCAACCCTAGAATTGTTATACACATAAATCAACCTTAGAATTGTTATACAAATATATGCCTAATCCAATACACATAAATCAACCCTAGAATTGTTATAGTATTAAAAAAGAAATGACGATTAGGAAAAACCTTGGCGAAATACTATAATGGAAGAACGAAGAGGGCGAAGAAGGGTGCGAGAAGCAATGTCACGAAAAATGAATGTCATTTTAAGGAACAGCGGCGGTGATTTTTAGTTTGTTATAGGGTCTTAGGGAAAGAAGCAGCATTCTAAAGAAGCGGCGTGCTAGGGTTTTATAAGAAATGTTTTTTTTTTACGGATTATAAGAAATGAAATGTTACTAACTATGGGCTTATTTGGATTTTGCTTATTTTTTAGCTTATGAAAATAAATTAAGCAAATAAATAAAATTTTATGTTGATGCATAAGTTTTCACTAACAAAAATTGTATTTTTATAATTTATTTTTATCACTGTCGAATGGGGAAATTATTTAATAACAATGTGAGCTTCCTCTTAAAATTGATATATGTAAGGCTTGCGATAAAGTTGATTAGGGCTTCATGCATGGTATGCTTGAGAGATTGTGTTTTGCCAACAAGTAGATTCATTGGATGATGCATGCATTAGTTGCGTAAATTACTCAGTTTTGGTGAATTTTCGAGAAAGTAGGCCCTATATTCCTAGGCAGAGGGCTAAAGCCGGGAGTTCCTCTCTCACCTTATCACATACCGCTCTACAAATATTGTTTATCACTTGATACCAGAACTGACCCCCTGACTAGATTAAACTGCTGGTGAAAAAAAAATAACAATGTGATATCAATTGTATTGCTTAAACGACAATCTGTCAAATGATTAATCATTACGATAGCGTTTAAAACCGACAATGTTAGTGATTGTTGAACCTAAACGTATGTTCAAACTCCGATAATTGTATATCAATGTTCCTGTAACTACCAACTCAGTTGTAGTTACGAATGATATAATCTTTATTGCAAGTGAAATTATCAAACTTAATACTTATTTAAAATTTGTATGACACATCTCATTTTATTTATTTTTTATGAAGGGAAATTATGTTTTTTAAAATTGTATTTTATTTCTTTATTTTTTTATTAATTTTTTTAATATTAATTAATTTATAATCTTATACTCAAAATTTCAATTATACTTATTTTTCAAAATACTCACAATCTAGTAAAAAAAATAAAAATACAGATAATTGATATATTTTAACATCTTCCGTAAAAGTAGTAATTATTTCCAAATTAAATTCACCAAATTTGATGAATATTTTTTTTCCATAATAACTGGTTCTGAACTGTTATAAATATTTTACATTATTATAATTAATTTTTTATCCACTTATCTTTTTCTCGAGTATAAGCTTAGGTCACGCGTGATAAGCAATCTCTTGACCCACGTGCTTTCTCGTAGACTCTCTTTTGAGAAAAGTCAGAAGACTCTCTTTTTAATAGCACCTTTTAATTTTTGGAAAATGCTTCACGGTACGACACACTTTGTCGTCTATATTGTACGACCCTTATTTTTCTTAATATTTTCACTCAAAAAGACCAATTTTATTTCAGCTTGATTACTATATGAGAAACCACAAATATCTTTTCACTTAATGTGTGTTTTCCAAAGCCTTACTTCACCCATTATTGTTAAACGGTGGATATTTTACAGCCAACACGTACCCCAAGCTAAAGAAGTCATCACACAACCATCTGTCCCTTGGATATGTTTGATATTTCTTAATTTGATAAAATTGTTTAGTTTAATTTTTATACATGTATATTACACACACAAAACCATTGATATCAGTCCATCAACAAAGAAAAAATTGCATGCAGTTGAACATGTCGTGCAGTTCGTGCGCCGAGTTTCTCGTGCCATGTAGCAGCACTCTTAATTTTTATTCTAAAAAGTCAACTGGTAGCGTTTTGTCAATATCTGTTAAAAGACACCGGTTCATAGCATTGAACCGGTCGGTTCAACCTTGTCTATCAATTTTCAAAATCAATCAACTAAAACAATAAGTGTGTCACTATCTGCAATGAGTTTCTGTGTTGTCTTACTATCTTTCAATCTCATTTTTACTAAATAATCTTTTCAAATTTTAATTCATGATTTGGTATTTAAGTAGGAGTACTAGTCTTTCAATCTCAATTTTGGTTTTGCAATGAAAAATATTGATTTTGTCATAATTGATTATGTAAAATTGATTTGAAGATAAATTAATTTGTACTTGAGCTAGACAAATAAATATAAGTATTTTATTAGTTATTAATTTACAACTAAATTATATCTTTTGAGACCATTCTTTCACTTAAAAAAGTTGAGGCATAAAGTGCTTATTTGAGTTGTTTGGTCCTTTGAGCCGACCTACTTTTACAAATTAAAAAAAAAAATCCATATTAAAATTTAGAATTTTTGATTTGAAATTGAAGTAACCTTTTAAAATTTTTAAAAGAAAGTTTCAAGGTTTTTTCTTTTTTATTTGTGGTGTCTTACCACACCTCCTTTGACCTTTACAATAATATAATATATGATTTGAAATTGAAGTAGGGAGTACCCTTTTGAAAAAGAATAAAGAAAGTTTGAAGCTTGAAATGAAATGGGCGGTGATATCATACGGGTAAGTGTGGCAGGAGAGGGACTTAACATGAAGAAACCGTGAGTTACGAGCCAAAAAAGTAAGAAGTTAGCAAGCTAGCTGAAACGTGAGATTGTTTAGGTGATACTGATGAGGAGAGTAAATCGTGGGGGGAATTTTTTGCTTTTTTTAGGAACTATATATATGGTCAGAAAGTGCCTTGAAAAACATGAAATAGAAAATTAATTAATTAAATTTTATTTACATATTTGTAATTGACAAAAGGAAAAAAAGTGGGCCTTTGGGGAATTGGGCAATACAGGAATGGCCCAATGGTAGGAATGAGAGAGAGATGGGATGGAAGTGAAGACTTCAGCATGCAGATTGAAGAGATGATTTGATTTGATGTAAAGCCTGCATGTTTTGCTTTGCTTCATAGATAGTGAGTGAGAGAGAGAGAGAGAGAGAGAGAGAGAGAGAGAGAGAGAGAGAGAGAGAGAGAGAGAGAGAGAGAGAGAGAGAGAGAGAGAGAGAGAGAGAGAGAGAGAGAGAGAGAGAGAGAGAGAGAGAGAGAGAGAGAGAGAGAGAGAGAGAGAGAGAGAGAGAGAGAGAGAGAGAGAGAGAGAGAGAGAGAGAGAGAAAGGAGTGTTGTTGTTAAACATTTATTATGTGTTCTCTCAAAATCCGAGCATGATTGAACTACGAATTAGTGTTTTCTAATTAGTGTTTTCTTTGAGAATTGAACTACGAAAAATAACTATATATCTAAATTATGGATTAACTCAACTATTTTAATAGATAACAATAATCGTCAACAAAAAAAGTATTACCATGTTGGTGCCAATAGAACTTATCAGTTGTGAAATCATGAATATATTAACTTCTTTTTACTCAATATTTAAAATTACAGAAATACATCAATACTCTTGACACATAGGAAAGGTTAAAATGCTACTGTAGATTACATCTAGCCATGCCACATATACACCATTATATAATTAAAAAAAAAAAAAAAAGATTACTCATATAAGCTCTATTGGTGGAGGTATATCTTGTGTGGAGATTTTCCCTCCTAAACATCTTGCATTTGTTTTTGAATTTCAAAAGAAGAAAGGTATATGCAGGGGAGGTATTATGCAGGGGAGGTACAAAACAAAACTTGAAGAGCAAGTATAGGAGCACAATTTGGTCTTATTTTACAACATCTACACACTATAAATTATCCTCATTTTCTCTCATTTCCCTCATTCTTTTTCCTTCTTTCCTTCACCACTAGATAGAGAATCTTCATTTGCTTATTGTCATTCTCTTGCTTTGCATTGATTTCTTGAGTCTGAACATGATAAATTCAATTGATTAGATCTCATCCACAATCAATCTTTTAGTGAAACATAAATACATGAATAAAGAAACAACATGTCTATTTCAATGTGCAATTTATAACTTTGTTTGATACTCAAGTGTGGTGATTAACTTTGTTTACCACATTCCAATCAATTCTTACATGAATAATGTTTTTAGTAATACACTATTAAATCACAAACTTCATAATTTTAGTAAGATTATGTTTAGTTTTTATTATGTAAATTTATAAATCTAAGAGTACACACAAAACATAGACAATTTCAACATTTTTATTTATAACTCTTTAATTAAAAGCTAATTACCTATAGTTTCTATTAAGTTCAATTTATAAAAGACAAAAAAACTAAGGCCTAACATGGACATTTCATGATTTGAGTCAATTTGAATCATTTGATAATGTAACTCACAAATAAAAAAAATTTAGAGATAAATCTTCCCTTTGAAATTTATGTCTTATTGAAAGAAAGAAAGGAAAAAATACTTTTAGAAATATTTTATGCTTTGAAACTAATATTGCAGGTACCTTTGAGGAGAAAAGTATGAAAATTTTCAATGGAAGTCATTCAGCTGCTTCATCTCATTCGTCCCTCCTCCCTCTTATGGAACCTGATTTTCAGCTCAAATTAAGCCATACATTTTATATATGTATTAGATGCAGAAGAAAACTAAGATCTTATAATCCCAAGAAGCAATATTAACATGTCACTTGGTTAAATCAAATCCGTAAAGAAACCAAACATAACCAATCAAGTTTAAAGACATGTGATACCAATTTCTTAACCTTAGCTAACTATTACTTATTTTGTGTTTAAAATTGGAACATGTTTATGCGGTAGACATGATTGTTTCAGTTTAAGGATTGTTTTTGAGTAAGGAGCCTTTGCTTAAAAAATATTTAATCCATCAAATTGCATCATTCACACAATTTTTTTAATTAATTAAGAATCCTAAGCAATCTTACCTGACTCTCTAACAGGTCTATAAGCAACAGTTGTGCATATGTTATGCATTAACCAATTGATGAAAATGAAAAAATGCATTAGACACTTGAAACTCAAAATAACAAAACCATACTAGGAGGTAGGTTGTATTACAATAGTTATTTTAAGTCCATGGGAAAGATAAAAAAATATAAAGAAGCCAGAATTAGATCCATACTAGGTGGTAGGTTGTATTACAATAATATGTCCTCCTTTTATTTCATTCGGCCAACCATTCCTCATTTCCTTTTTGTTTATGCTTTGCATTGATTTCTTGAGCCTGAAAATGGAAAACTCATTTAATTAGATCCCAGCAACAATCAATTTTTAGTGAAGCATAATTATATGAACAAAGATTGCGGCCATGGACCATGTCTCTATGTAATTTATTAGTACATTGACAACAACAATTTAAAAAGTGACAAGTGACATAAATGAGATTAGAAGTCATACAGGGCATATGCATCTGCTAATATTAGGGTCACAAAGAAGAAGTCATGGCTAACACCTTTTTTCAACAGAAAGAATATCATTTTATTTAAATACTTATTTATTTTAAAGTTGTAAACGTAAATTTTGAGTGAGAGTTTGATCAAAGAGTTAGAGAAAGTAATAGTAATTCAAAATTCATTGGAGAAAATTTAGCAATAATTATAGTACTAAATTTTTTAACCAAACAAAATCAAATACATTTGCTTACAAAAAAAACCAATCGAAAAAAAGTTTGGGTTAGGGTTTCTACATAGAAATCAAACTAAAACTAAGATGTAACATGCATCCAAAATAACAATGGCTACAATGAACAGACAGAGCATGAAGAATATGAAGGTATGTCATCAAAAAGTTTATACCGATAGTGGAGATGATCGACGGCGCATTGGTCTCCGGTGACGGTGCCCAGATCTTGAAAGAAAAAACTAGCTCAACTGAAAGGTCGTGAGATAAAGATCACAAATCCAATCCTTAACTCCACTTATGAGCTCAGAGGTTGTCAAAAATAGGGTTTTTGCGACGGAGTTCAGTAATAACTTCATTGTTTTGAAAAATTAATCGGATAGCAACATAAATCGTAGAAAGAGGACAAATGGTGTTAATTTCACAGTCAAATGGGGTTGTCACGCGACAATGATGCCGTTAGTATGTGCAGCGGCGGCCGCTAGGGTTTGAATGATGATGGAGAGATAAAATAATTAGAAAGTGAGAAAGTATAAAGAAATAAAAGTAAAGGACGGTGTGAGAGTTTCTTCTTTTATTTATCCTTTATTTATTTTTTATTATTTATTTACGAAAAAGGAAAATATGTTTTTTTTACTAAAAAAAAGGAAAATATGTTGTAACTCTGTAAAATCATTTATTTTATTCTAAAACTCTTTTTTTTTTTGGTACATTGCTAAAATTCATCTTTAATGTTGGAATTGTTATATATTTTTGTTGAGAAATATTGATTTTTTATCAAATTTTTATAATGATACCTATCTCATTATTATTATTCACAAGAAAAAGATTGTTATTGGTGCACAAATTGTCACATAGACAAATATTGGGAATATAATTTATATTGTGCGAATTAATTTAATACACTCATAATCTAATGTTTCAGTTATTTTTTTATCCATATTAATTCTCTTTTAATAAGAAACTTTATTTTATTCCATTTTATGTTAATATCCCACTTATGAATCTAATTACTTAAGATACAAATGTTTCGATTATTTTTTGTCGTCGTCAGTTCTCTCTTTGTCTTTGTTTTGCAATGGCAATTGATAAAGATGAAGGACAAACTTTAACTCATATTCGCTTATATATCCCAAGAGCAAAATCGTGTATCGACCTGTGTGTAGTAATCCAAAACGACACTTAAAATAATTCCTTCTCTTAAATGTTGTATGTCCCGAAGTATTTCAATGAATATGAATAAAAGATATTTACTTGTGTTGTATTTTAGTTTACTATAAAGTGGGTGGTATTTACTTGTGTTATAGGCCATTTTATTGACTATGTGAATAAATATTTAGACTTTACAATGAATTATTTTGATTCATTTTCTGATATATTTAGTAAAAAAAAATTGCAACCGAAGACAAAAAAATAATCATCCGTGCAACGCACGGGTTACAAAACTAGTATGTATACAAAAACATAACTATATAGCAAAATTAATTAATACTACTATTATTAATACGGTAAATTCTAATATGAATCATTTCTTTAAGTGGTTAATGGTGGACAAGTCATGAAAAACATGATAATGGATACGAATTTTATAAAATTTACTGGAGGATTGAAAGTTTAGAAAATTGAAAATCGTTTGATACGTTATTGAAGCTTTTTAAAATTATCGGTTTATGGGTTTTTATAAAATACAGTTTAATCTTGATATGTCTCAATAACATATCAAATGATTTACAATTTTTAATTTTTTATATAAATGATCTATATGATATAAAATTTCAATTCAACATTAAATTTTGTAAAATTAATATTCGTATAATAATATTGGTCATTTGTTCATAATGGACCACTTGTAAAGGTGGTCCACCCTAATACATACACAATTGAATTTAAATAGCAATATTTTAAAAAGTAGTTGAATTTAAAATCAATAGAATATTTTAAAGTGTATGAATGATAGAATAGCAATATTTTAAAAAGTAGTTGAATTTAAAATCAATAGAATATTTTAAAGTGTATATTTGATTTCAATTCTGGAGCAGCCAGAATTGATTCTGGACGTGTAGAATTGATTCTGACTTGTTTGGTTTCTTAAAAGTAGAATTGATTCTGCCCCAGAATTGATTCTACTTGAAGCTAGAAATCATAGCTTCTGATTCTAAAATTGATTTTTACACTCAATTTTTTTGTTCAACTCACTTTTACATGAGTATATCCAAACATAAACCACTTTAATTTAAAATCAATTTTGGCCAGAATCAATTTTACAGAATCAATTTTATCAAAATCAATTTTTGTCACCGCAGAACCTAACATACAGAAAAGATGAAGCAAAAGATTTTTAACATAAATAAAAATAAAGGAAGCAGGCGTGTAATAAACATGGTTGGTAATTTAAATAGTATTAATATTAAATATTACTCAAAATTGTAATTTGTACTGTGCTAGCTGACACACAAAGATATGTTACAGCTTTATCAACTTATATATACTTGGTGAAAAATCTTTCATTCCTATTCTTTTTTATTATTAAATTTGAAATTATTTATTTATTGTGTTTAAGATTTTTAAGAATGAAAATGAAAAAGGTATTTGTTTTTGATCTGTATTGTTAAAAAACTAGTTACTCACTTTCTGTTCCCACTATGTTCCAATTTCTTTACTGACAGAGGAATACCTGCACAATATTTCTTCATGCACGCACGCATACTCCAAACCTAGCTGCCCCACTTTTTCTTTCTCTCTCCCTCGTACATCACTTTCTCTCTCTTTATCCTTCTTATTAATCTACTACGTGGATTTGATGTATGATAAGCCAAGCCTTGCCTTGTTGTCAGATCAGAGAGTAGAGAGAGATATTATCAGAAACAGAACACAACAAGACACTGCAGAGAAACACACATTTTCCAGCCATAATACTAGTATTAATTAATTTTTACTCTAAAAAGTCAACTGATGAGGAGAGTAAATTGTGGGGAGAATTTTTTGCTTTTTTTAGGAACTATATATATGGTCAGAAAGTGCCTTGAAAAACATGAAATAGATAATTAATTAAATTAAATTTTATTTACATATTTGTAATTGACAAAAGGAAAAAAAGTGGGGCTTTGGGGAATTGGGCAATACAGGAATGGCCCAATGGTGGGAATGAGAGAGAGATGGGCTGGAAGAGAAGACATCATCATGCAGATTGAAGAGATGATTTGCTTTGATGTAAAGCCTGCATGCTTTGCTTTGCTTCATAGATAGTGAGAGAGAGAAGTATTGTTGTTAAACATTTGACCATCAACAATGGTAAACACCCTTCAACACCCTCAACACCCACTTTTTACACTCCACATCATCTTCTCTCTCTTCCACCTAATCATTCAACACTCCATTCAACTTTTACCTCTCCAATAGTTTTTTCATTCAACACCCTACCCCACCATATTCTCTACCCCACCACTTTTTATTTCATATTCTTATTTAAATTTTTATTTTTATTTTTTATGATTAAATAAAATTATAATTATCGATTAAAAATAAATTAAAATAATAAACACTTAACAAATTTTTTTTTAAATAATTTTTTTATTATATTATTAATTTAAAATGTAATACATCACACAAATAACGTAATTAATACGATACAAATTAACTTAAAATGAAAATACAACACAAAAGTAACATAATTAATACGATGCAAATTAACTTAAAATGCAAAACAACACACAAACATAATTAATACGAAACAAATCATCTTCAATTCGGATACATTCCAAACTTTGTCCATATGTGTTTCACTAGATCTGCTTGCAATTCATGATGAGCTTTTTTATCACGGAGCTCGGACCTAGCACGCACATGATTTGCAAAAGCGGGTAATACCTCGGTTGAATATGGTTGCGACGCACTAGATCCACTTTCCTCAGATTGCTCAAAATCGGTCCAACGTTGAGAATATGAATCTCGTTCATCCTCAACAATCATATTATGTAATATGATGCAAGACCTCATGATGATACTCAAATCGGCTATGTCCCACAAGCGAGCTGGTTCACGAATGATTTTAAATCGAGCTTGAAGCACTCCAAATGCACGTTCGATGTCCTTCCGACATCCCTCCTGATGTTTTGCAAATAACTTATCGGGTTCACTTTGAGGAAGTCTAATGGATTTGACGAAAGTTGGATACGAAGGGTAGATACCATCAGCTAGATAGTATGTCATATCATAGGAACGTTGATTCACACAGAAATTCACACTTGGAGTCTTTCCCTGTTCCACGTCATCAAAAACAGGTGAACGGTCTAGAACGTTTATGTCGTTCAACGTTCCCGGACATCCAAAAAATGCATGCCAGATCCATAGATCATGAGTTGCAACCGCTTCAAGAATAACTGTGGTGGTTCCCTTATCCCCCCTAGTAAATTGACCTTCCCATCCTTTAGGACAATTTTTCCACTCCCAGTGCATGCAGTCGATACTCCCTATCATCCCTGGGAACCCCCGTTGTTCACTAACATGTAGTATTTTTTGCAGGTCATCTTGGGTTGGTGCTCTGAGATACACTTGCTCATATAATCGTATGATTCCTTTACAGAATCTACGTAAGCACTCAAATGCTGTAGTACTTCCTATTTTTATGTACTCATCAACCGCATCTGCTGCCATACCGTATGCTAACATTCGCATTGCTGTGGTACATTTTGCTAAAGGTGATATACCTTCTTTCCCTGTAGCATCAACTCGCTGGGTGAAGTAGTTATCACTACTTGAAAGGTCCTCAACGATTCGAAGGAAAAGATGTTTCTGCATGCGGTACCGACGACGAAACATTGCATCGTCATATGTAGGCTCATTGGCGAAGTAGTCGTCAATTAGTCTTTGGTTTGCCGCTGTATGATCTCTATTGAGATATTTTCTACTACGACGTGCACCATCTTCCAATATTTTCTTTCGACGCTCTCTAAATACATTGCGTACATAAGCATCTTCAATTTCACGATTTTTAGCGTAGGCTGCGAAATCAAAATCATCTTCTGATGAACTCATTGTTTGTGTTATTGGTAGTATATTGGATGAGATTTAGGATATTGGAATTAGATTGGATGAGATTTGGGATATTGGTACATAAATGGATGAGTCCCTATATATAGATCAATTTAGTCTACCGACGGATTTGAAATAATTATTGTATATAGTTAATTATCAGATAAGGATTGAGTGGTGGACTGAATAATTAAAGCAAGTTGGGTGGTTGACACAATTATTAAAGCACAACACTGACATATTCGAATTGGATGGTGGACAGCTTGCGGATTTCAAATAAGAATTGTATAGAGTTAATTATCAGATAAGGATTGAGTGGTGGACTGAAAAATGTGATTTTTTTTTCTGTGTCCAAATCAAATGAACCAAGTCTCTATTTATAGAGGAAAAAAAATCATGAATTTTGGTATAAAAATAAAAAAATAAAAAATTAATTTGCAATGAAATAATTGAGTTTAAAGATAAAATGAGATTGAAAATCCCGCTGGCCAATCGTATTGTGCCACCTGTCGCTAACACACTCTCTCTCCGGCTCTCCTTTGCGGCAACGCGCCTTGTAAACGCGTGTAACGCACGCGCCGGATTTCAACCAACGTGAAGCTGCCGCGTGTGCCTCCCGTCAGTCTTCAACTGTGTTGAAAGCTCTCAACACTTCTCTCCTCCAGCAGAATTTTCAACACTTCATTGCAAGGGTTTGCTGTGTTGAATCCACTTTCAACAGCCTTTCAACACCCCCATTGTGGGTGGTCTTATGTGTTCTCTCAAAATCCGAGCATGATGTGTCAAATTCTCATGGCGTCAAAATATGTAATAACATCACCTTCTTCCTTTCCCCTTACCTTCCTTGGTGCTTTGATAGTGATGTTAGTACATAAATATTGGATGGATGGATGGATGGATGGATGGATGGATGGATGGGATGCTTGAGTGAGCTTAACCATTCATGTTTAATTAATCTACTACTAGTAGTTTTCTTAATTTATTTAAATCAATAACTTCTACTAGTATTTTCAATTTTATTATTCCATGAATATTAGATGGAGTATTTACTAATTTATATAGAAAAATGATGTAATTGGATGAGAAAAAAAATAATTTTAAATGAATTGATTCCATAAAAAAATATGAGATGTTCACAAAGGTGTAATTCAACGGTAACAAGATTGTGACGTTGAAAGAGTTTATGAATGATGTGCAAGATTCGATCACCACTTGTAAAATTCATCAATTGCCTTAATAATATATTAAAATAAACTACAACATTTATCATCGTGGTGGATTGAAGCCAAGATATTTGATTTTTGATTTATTGTCATGGTAGTATGATTCTTGATGTGTTTAGGTTGTATGCCCCGTTGATGTTTCTTTGGGAGTTTTGTTCTTTCGCTTTGCTGGTATTTTGTTGTAGTTTTTATTTTTATTGATTTCTTTTTCTTTTTCTTTGGGAGTTTAGGCAAATCTTATGTGTAAGTGGGTTTTGTTCTTTAATAATTTTTAAGTCTTCTTCAAAAGAACAAACACATAAATACTTGCCTATATGTTTGTTTTGTTGAAATAAATCACCAATTTAGTTTTGAAACTGTCACTCTTGTTTTAATTAAGTTTTTAGATTATATAAATAATCTAAAAAAAAGTATATAAAATATGTAGATTCAGTTCAATTATTAAGATGTTAATCATGAAAGACTCAATTGATGTATTTTTCTTTTCTCTAGGAGTTCATAAATTAACGAATTTTATATATTTTAATAATTACTTATCAATACTCATATAGTTTGTAGCCTGAATTGGAGAATGAGTGATAGTTAGAGTCTAAATTGATTTATTTATTTTTAACAAATAGCTACATTGATTGTTAAAAATATATATATATTTTACCACCAGAGTAGTATTAACATATCACATTTTGGTTGTTGTTTTTGTAACTATATATTCAATTACATGTTGGTGGATAAAATTAATATAATTATCACACTTGCATTCTATCAAAATTGGTATAGAAATATCGAAATTATTAAGTTGGTCGACATCATCATCCGAATTTGTAATTTAAACCTCAATCTATTTATTTTGTGTGTATGGATTTTTAATAATTTATTATCTTATTTATATACCAAAAAATAAAATTTTCGCAACTGCCAAACCAAACGCATTCTAAATAATAAATATGTTTGTTCCATCATTTGTTTCTATGGCTAGCATTAATTGAGGTAACAAAAGAGGCGTCTCAAAAAGGGAGACATTATATCCAATATGTTTGGTGATTTGGCCCTAGTAAGTATACATATTGTTGGTGTAAAATCAATGAAATCAAATCTCTCAATATGTTATCTTTCTGTTTCACTTTTTTACTCCCAGATGCAAAATACCACTTTCAGTAACATTTGTTTTGTTATGTGAATGGTCTTATAAGTCATCAATTTGTTATGGTACTAAAAAAAAGTGTTTCTAGCTTGGGACATGTCATGATACCACCACAGTAATAATTCTCTAGTTTTGTTTGTATTTACATTTTGTACATTAATATATATGTTTTTTCATCAAATTTTCACTACCATTTCTTATTTACTATTTTTGATATGTCATATAAAAATTATATTTTTATGTGCTTTAATATATTTTTTTTCTCTCACAACAAAATTAAATTTTCCACTAGTTATGATTATGATAGAACAGTTAAATGTATCAATCAAACCTATTGACATGTCATGTAAATCCTACTAACTATCATGGTAATTCAGAGTTACTACTCATTGTTTTTTCTTTTGGAATGTGAATCTTCAAACCTACATGATTTTAGATTTTTACTCCCTCTCCCAAAATAAATGATCTGGTTGACTTCATTTACGCTTACTAATATACAACTTTAATTGTTAATATTTTTAATTATCTATTATTAAAAATTATAAAAATTGTATATTTTGAAAATACTCGTCGAGACAAATCAAACAAGATCTCGTATGCTAATATTTATATGTATATATTAGTAAAAAAATAAGTTCAAAGTCGGTCAAATAAATAGTACACTAAGTTAAAATTAGGTCATTTATTTTGGAACGAAGGGAGTACGGTAGAGGAATTAATTAATTTTTTTTCTCTTCATGGAAAAGAAGTTAAGATAAAGATAAGAAAAAGTGAAAAGGGAAAACAATTTTTCATAATACCTAAAAGTGTTCTTGTTTTTTGTTTTTGTTTTTTTTACAAAGGATATGAATAAAAGCATGGACATGCCCATAATTTGATGGGAAAAGGAAGTGGAAAAAAAAATAATCAATGACACCCTTACAAAAGTCCATTTTTTTCACCAAGCTTTCAAAGACATTTATTTGTCTTATATATGTAGTCACCAACTATGGTAGTACTACTGCATCATCCACAAAGGGGGCTGCAACTTTTCATATAAACTGTTTGGTTTGTCTCTCTTAATTACAATACTGCTATTAAAAAGTTGATAATATACTCCTAAGAAAAAAAAAGTACTGGATAATATACTATAGTGTAGTTGTATAAAAAAAAATATATATACTATAGTATAGTGTAAAATTATTTGGTAATTCTAAAATACATATACTAATTAACAATATTTATTAATTGGAGAGAGCCAGGATGAAAACTTTACAAGATATGAATAATTGAGGAAGGACATAATCATCATGCTCTATAAGTTGTATATATGATTTTTTTTATTTATTCATTTTTTTTATGAAAAAGGAATAAATATATGGATTTTCTTCTATCAACTTTTTACTATATGTTTATTAAATTTGTTAAAAATATACAATTTGGAAGCGTGTTTCCGATAAAATGATAGGGGTGGATTGAGGAATTTCTTTTGGGTTAGTCTTCTTTGTCAAAATTTTTATTGCTATCATAGTAATTAGTGGAAAATGGATTTCATGTAATAATTAGAGGCGGAATTAGGAGATGGCTGAGGGTGATCACAACTATCCCAAAAATTAAAAAATTACTAGAATACTTTAGATATTCATAATTAATTTATATACTATAATTTTTTTAGTGGCACAAAAAAAAAATCCCAAATCCACCACTGATTAGTATTTCCTTTAAGAGTTGAACTACTAAAAATAACTATTTAAATTATGGATTAAGTTCACAACTATATATTTTAATAGATGGCAGAAATCGTCAACAAAAAAAAAGTATTATGATGTTGATGCCAATATAATTTATCGGTCATGAAATCATGAATGTATTAACTTCTTTTTACCCAACTTTTTCTTAATATTTAAAATTACGAAAATACATATGTATACAAAAATATAACTATATAGCAAAATTAATTAATACTACTACTATTAATAATACACAATTGTATAGAATGACAGAATAACAATATTTTAAAGAGTAGTTGAATTTAAAATCAATAGAATAAGAAAAGATGAAGCAAAATATTTTTAACATAAATAAAAATAAAGGAAGCAGGCGTGTTGTAATAAACATGGTTGGTAATTTAAATAGTATTAATATTAAATATTACTCAAAATTGTAATTTGTACTGTGCTAGCTGACACACAAAGATATGTTACAGCTTTATCAACTTATATATACTTGGTGAAAAATCTTTCATTCCTATTCTTTTTTATTGTATTAAATTTGAAATAATTTATTTTTTGTGTTTAAGATTTTTAAGAATGAAAATGAAAAAGGTTTTTGTTTTTGATCTGTATTGTTAAAAAACTAGTTACTCACTTTCTGTTCCCACTCTGTTCCAATTTCTTTACTGACAGAGGAATACCTGCACAATATTTCTTCACGCACGCACGCATACTCCAAACCTAGCTCTCTCTGCCCCACCTTCCTTGGTGCTTTGATAGTGACGTTAGTACATAGATAGATTGGATGGATGGATGGATGGATGGATGGATGGATGGATGGATGGATGCTTGATTGAGCTTAACCATTCATGTTTAATTAGGCTCTGTTTGATAAAAAATAGCGGATAGCTGATAAGCTAGTTTATAGCGGATATCTTATAAGCTAGCTTTTAGCTTATAGCGAATAAGCTAGCTGATTGAATTTGTAGTATTTGGTAAAATTAGCGGTTGGACTAGCTTATAAGTATGAAATGACATAAAAATGATATGTTTAATTAATATTTAATTCTTTTCAAATAAAATGATAGGGGTAAAATTGGAAGAAAAGATAATAAGCTATAAGCTCATAAGCTACTTGAAATAGCATTTGAAAATTAAGCTATAAGCTAGTAAAATAAGTTATAAGCTCTTTTTTAAAAACTGTTACCAAACAGAGTTTTTATCTTATAAGCTAGCTTATTTTGTTTACCAAACAGAGCCTTAATCTACTACTAGTAGTTTTCTTAATTTATTTAAATCAATAACTACTATTAGTATTTTCAATTTTATTATTCCATGAATATTAGATGGAGTATTTACTAATTTATATAGAAAAATGATGTCATTGGATGAGAAAAAAAATAATTTTAAATGAATTGATTCCATAAAAAAATATGAGATGTTCACAAAGGTGTAATTCAACGGTAAAAAGATTGTGACGTTGAAAGAGTTTGTGAATGATGTGCAAGATTCGATCATCGCTTCTAAAATTCATCAACTGCCTTAATAATATATTAAAATAAACTACAATATTTATCATCGTGGTGGATTGAAGCCAAGATGTTTGATTTATTGTCATGGTAGTATGATTCTTGATGTGTTTAGGTTGTATGCCCCGTTGACACTGCTGAGAAACACACATTTTCCAGCCATAATACTAGTATTAATTAATTATTTTTAATTTATTTTCATCTTCACAATTTTTTTCCTGCCGTGATATTTTTAAACTATATTTTAAAGACAAATAAATTAAATATCTATTATAAAGATCAGAGATTACAAGTTCGATCATTAACTTGAATATACCACAACATTAAAACTCTTTTGACGAGTTTGTGACTCATTTCATAATTTAATATATCAAATAAAATAAAATTGAGTACTATTCAACTTTAGAGTATTAAGACAACTCAGATATCTTCTAACTTAAGCAAAATTTTAAATTTAATCTTTGATTTTTACATTGAAAGACGATAAAATTTGATCATTGCAATTGGCGCAAAGAATGTCCAATTTACACTTAAAAAATAAATTAAAAATTGTGTACTTTATTGTTTATTATTCTTTTCACCTTTTTCTCTCTGTCACTCGATTCATCAAATCCCTATGAAATTGAAAATGATCATTTCAAAACCTTTATTATTATTATTATTATACTTTTTTCTAAGGCAAATATATTATTATACTGGTGGTACTGGTAGTAAATAAATAAGTAAATAAACTCTATTCCTATAAAAGAAGAAAAAAGTGCAAACTTTTTTCATGATCTCCTTTCACTATTTTACTTCACACTTTTCCTATATAATGAAAAGCCATTAAGATCATTTTACTCTTCAAGATTCTATTTTTCTTCTCTTCTTAAATTCACATTCTCTCATTCTTCTTCTTCTTCAAACCACTTTCACTTCTCTTTTCATTTTCTCTCAAATGGAAACTTTCTACCACCACCACCACCACCACATCAACAACAACACCACCACCACCACCACCAACACCACCAACAATGATGCACATTTACCACCTGGTTTTCGTTTCCACCCAACAGATGAAGAACTCATAACATTCTACCTTCTTAAAAAAGTACTTGACAACACTTTCACTGCAAGAGCCATAGCTGAAGTTGATCTTAACAAATGTGAACCATGGGAGTTACCAGGTAAAATTACTCAACTACCCTTTTTTGTTTTTCCTCATGAATCCATAAAAAGATTCATTTTTTAACATTATCTTTCATTTTCAACAGAAAAAGCTAAGATGGGTGAGAAAGAATGGTACTTCTTCAGTTTACGTGACAGAAAATATCCAACTGGGTTGCGTACAAATAGAGCCACTGAAGCTGGTTATTGGAAAGCAACAGGAAAAGACAGAGAGATTTATAGCTCAAAAACTTACTCTCTTGTTGGTATGAAGAAAACTCTTGTTTTCTACAGAGGTAGAGCTCCTAAAGGTGAAAAAAGTAACTGGGTTATGCATGAATATCGTCTTGAAGGAAAATTTGCTTACCATTTTCTCTCTAGAAACTCCAAGGTAAATAAATCATTTTTCCATTTTTTTACACTAGCTTATTTGATTTTGAGATTTTTTTTTCTTTTTTTTTTTGACATTTTTTATGTTGGTGTCTATTGAAAAAAGTAAGAATCGTGGTGCCGGTGTCTGTGTCGGTGTCAGAGTATTTTGAAGTTCAAATAAGTTGATTATTTTGTTACTACTACCTTACTAGTTGATTTAGAGAAAAAAATTTAACATCAAAATTTTCATGTCGGTGTCTTTTGATAGTGTAGAAAGTAAAAAGAATCGTGGTGTCGGTGTCCGTGTCTGTGTTTTGAAATTCAAATAATACGGTTCTTGATTAATTTGTTACTAGCTTTGTTTGAAGAGTATTGTACTGTATTTGAGCCGCATTTTGAACCTTTCAAGAGACTAATGAGTTAGGTGGAATCTTTGTTAATAGGGTTTCTATATGCAATGGTTTCATTTATCAATGTTGATGATTTATCTCGATTAGGATTTTGTACTTTTTGGTGGATATGAATATGAATGATTATGCCAGAGAATTAATCAATTTTGACATATCTGTTATACATGTTAATGGTTATTACCCTATGGTGCATGTCATAGTTTCTTATCATACTTTTGTGAATACATGAGTTTGCATGGGAACCATAACCAATCACATTAATACACTAATATTAGTATTATACTAGTATCAATTTTAACCAATTTGATTATTATTTTCTCAAAAAAAAAAACCAATTTGATTATAATAACTTATAAGTATTATAAAAAGTTAAAACTAGGGTACCTTTATTACTGCCATAGTTTCATTTTGCATAGGACTTATCAATTATCATCATCATGATTCATGATCATTAACTACTAACAATAATCACTTTTCCATGTTCAGCTTTTTGTTATACAAAATCTCACTTTATAGTAATCAGTTACATAATTTTTTTTTTTGTTCTCATTAACTAATTCATCAATGATTTTTTTTTTATTAATGAAGGATGAATGGGTCATTTCACGAGTGTTTCAAAAGAGCAACACCGGAAACGGTGGCACAACCGTGTCAGCCACCACAAGTGGTTCAAAAAAGACCAAAATAGCCTCAACAAACTCTGCAAGCAACAACAGCATGAGTCTTTGTCCTGAACCAAGTTCACCTTCTTCGGTTTATCTTCCACCTCTTCTTGATTCATCTCCTTATGCCGCCGCTACCACCGCCGCGTTCAACGGTGGTCAAATGTGTAACTACAACAGCTCCAACAACAACACTGAACAAAAGGAGCACGTGTCCTGTTTCTCCACAACATCTACAACATCAAATGTTGTTAACAACTTCAACAACAATAACAACAATGGAAGTTTTGATCTTGTTTCTCCTATGAATGCTAGTATGGATCCTTTTGCAAGGTTCCAAAGGAATGTTGGTGTTTCTGCTTTTCCTAGCTTGAGATCACTACAAGATAATCTTCAACTTCCTTTCTTTTTCTCCCCGGCGGCGGCGGCTCAGCCTTTTCATGGTGGTGGTGGTGGTGATTTTCTTGGTGGTTGGGGAATGCCGCCGACCGAGGATCAAAGGGTGGTGGTTGATGGTGGTGGCCATAATATGGGAGGATTGGTTTCATCTGAGCTTGATTGCATGTGGAACTATTAATTATGGATTATGGATTAATTAAGGATTATAGTAAGACTTATTTGCATGGTACTAGTATTTGTTTTCATTATTAGGATTTAATTAAGTTTTATAAGATTGACTATGTTGGATTGTATTAAGATTAATTGTTGCTACTACTAGTACTACCTATGTTTAGGTGTTTGTAAGGGTAGTTTTGGAATTGTGTGTTAGGTTATTGTGTTAAGGAGCCATGGGGTATACCTTTGGTGGATATTTATAATTATTTATGATTACAATTTTAATGTGTCGTGTCTGAATTCTGTATTTTAATCTGATTAAAGTACAAGTATGTTGGATATTAATATAGTATATTTATTTGTTGTTTGAATTATGTATTACTAGTACTCCATTTTAAATTTGATTAAATTATGTGTATGTTGGGTGGGAGGTGACCGGGGTCAAGAGGTTTCTTTGATTAATGATTTGCTTTTATTTGATAAGACAAAAATTCCATTTTTTTATGGACAATACCTTATTAAGTACGTAGTTCAAAATTTCTTGTGTGTGCCTCTAACTAAGTGCTACACATTTATACATTTGGTTTATGACCATATATAAGACCAACTCTTATTATAAATACATTTGCTTTACTAGAAAAGCATATTAGTCTGTTGATAATATATGTAACCTTGTGAGAATTAGTTTTCTTCAAAATAACTTAATTATTTTAAGTCAAGTTTAAGATTCAAATAAACCAACTTTACAAATAAAATGTTTGTTGTTGAATGAGCAAGGTAAATTCGATTCTTTGGATTTGAATTGGTTCTAGTCTTGTTTCTAAATTTTTGTATTAGTAATAACTGAAATTTACTATCCACGTAGTTAAAAATAATTTTATAGGTGACTAATATAAATATTGTCTTAGGTAATTAAGGTTGCATTTGATAAAAAAAAAGTAATTTATAAGAGTAAAGTAGTACCACTTTTAAGTATGAAAAAATGAGAAATTTTGAGTTTAGTTTTTTTTGTTGTTAGAAAATTGAGTTTAAATTTAATCCCTTGTAATAGGCGTTAGAGATAATCGTTTGGCCAGACTTATTTTTTATTTTTTATTTCAGCTTAAACGAAATAGAGAAGTATAAAATTATATTTGACATTATTTCTCCTTAAAAGTATTAGAGAAATAAAGTAAAAAAGTAAAAAATAAAGAAAAGTTAAGTCAAACACAATTTTTTCCTTTTTTACTATTTTTAATGAGAAGAAAAAAAGTAGAAAATAAGCCGGGCAAAACATTAAGTAATCCAATTTTGGGGATCGAATAATCTTCTCCAATTATTTTTCTCCGACTCTCTTTTTCATTAATTTGTGCTCATCTATTTTCATGAGTTGAAAATAGCTCAACCTTAATAGTAATAAAAGAAATTCAAATATCATGTTTCCGACTTAAGAATTAGTATTATAACGAGCTTAGCTCAATTGGTGGACATTTGCATTATTATCCCAGGGGATCGGGGTTCGAACTCCGGTCATCCCACTTATTCACCTTAAAAGGTGGAATCTCAAGCCATTAGGCTACTTCACCAAAAAAAATTAGTATTATAATGAAAATTCAAATGACCTAAACATAAAAATGCTAGTGATGATATAAATTAGATCTAATCATGATTGATTAGAGAAAATAAAAAAGACAAATAAGTTTGCACAAGACTATTGTGTGTCATAAAAAAAAAGACTACTAGACTATTAATTGCACCTTAAAAATTTGGGTAACGGTTTGTGGAGGCTGCAGAGATATTGGAAACACATCAATAAATTTGAAGCATCCAAGTACTATGAATTCACAAACGATATTAAATTTTATCAACAAAACAAAAACGATGTCTCATCTCATGTTATATAAAAAAAATAAGTTTCATCTCATCACAAATATTTACCTTTTTTGGGTCTGGGTGAATTTGATTACTGCTCCATCAGGTGTGTGGTATTTACATCATGCATGAATGAGAAAACACATGGAATGAAAAGTGTTACAGCTGCAGAATGATCTTGAAGTTGTTTTGGTTTAAAAAACTACTTCCTTTGTTTTAATTATTTTTTAAAAAAAATAGGTCAAAGAAAAATTAAAACTATTCCAATTTGCCCTAATTTGAAGAATATGCTCGTTTTTTTTAATATAATAATTAGAAACCAAAAATTAAAATTATGTTAAGTTATTAACTAAGATCTATTACTACTTTCTAAAATAATTCATCCGAATATGTACCAAAATACACTTCCTCTTTTAATTTTTTTTGTTACATTTTTTTAAAAAAGTTTAGAAGATATGGGGGCATATAGTTTTTGAAAATTGAATATTTTCATGCCGTAATGAATCATTTCATTTTAATGTTGATTTAAGCCAAAATTATTGTTGTAGGTCGTGTAAAATTTGAGTAGTCAAACAAACTATTTCATAAAGAGATATAAATATACTTTATGGTGTGAGATTTTAGATGATATGAGTACACTCAACTGATTTAATATAATAATAACACCATAAATACAACAAATTGTTTAGTTAGCGTACTCTTTCTTTGACCTCAAAAATAAAAGTGTTAAATATTTTTTGAAAGTATCCCAAAATTCAACTTGTTTTTATGTAAACATCCAACTTATTTCAAAAACACTCACTGTCTATTTTTTTTGAAAGGCTATTTTATTTTCTGTCTTATATTGTTAATAAGATTCATCAAATATATTCAGAAATCTTTTTAAAATATTTATAAAGTCGATCAAATACAAAATAACTTCCAAAGTCACAAACCAATTTAGAAAGAGCTTAATTTGTATGAGGACTATAAATACACATGTCTAATCACATCTTACCATCTAAATATAGGGTCTTGTTGTTAGTGCTCTTGTACTCTTTATAATTTTAAATAAAATTTATTCAAAAAGTTAAATATTTTAATATGGGTCTTTTTTATCATCATAAAATTTACTTTTATTTTCGTTTATGTTATTTTTAATTAGTACTTCAGAAAGACCGATTAACATGACATAAGCTTATTTATTATATTATACTTAAAATTATGTCGAAGTGACTAAAATATCATGTTAGTCAAGTTGTAGTTTTCCAAGGGTGCTCCATCTATGAGGTGAGTTTAATCTACTAAAAAATATGCGACTGTGTTGAACAATTTTTTTTGGTAATAATTTATGATAATATCCAATTCAGAAAAATGATCAAGATACTTATAAAGACAATCATCAATCGTCTGATTATCTAAATCAAAAAAGACATTTCGTAAGTCCAATTCTCCCGAACTTTCAATATACTTATAATTTGACCAACTTCAAAAGTAGATACTACTCCCTCCGTCCCATTTTAAATGACCTTTTTTTGACTTAGTGTACTATTCACTTGACCTGCTTTGACCTTATTTTTCTACTAATATATACATGCAAATATTAGCATGAGATGTTGTTTGATTTATCTCGATGAATACTTTCAAAATATACTATTTTTATAATTTTTAATAATAGATAATTAGAGATATTAACGATTAAAGTTGTGCATTGGCAAACGTGTCAGTGGTCAAACAGGTCATTTATTTTGGGACAGAGAGAGTACTATACAACAAAAGATTCAATTAGTTTATTGAACAAAATTACCATATCAAACAATATTATTTATTATATTTTTTTCTAGTATATATATTCAAAATATACATACAATGACACTTGTATGTACTCCTATACTCCATCCGGACACATTTATAAGTAAATTTGACTTTTTTGATACATTGAGAAATGAATGTATGTGGTCTATAATATAAGCCACATACATCCATTTTTCAATGTATAAAAAAAGTCAAATTTGCTTATAAGTGTGTCCGGAGGGAATATATAATAACAATAAAAAAGAATATCAAACATCTTATCTCCATCAAAATGATCGATCAAATTAAGGATACATATGATTTTGTATGTTTTGTTACATTTAATAAGTAGTTGAAGAAGGTGAGGTAGCAAGGGTATGGGTATATGGCCATGGTTGATTTTCACGTGGTGGTTTCTGTAAGCTAGTTTTAGACTACTTGATAAATGAGTACTATAGCTATAGCTACCTATCTACTTGAGGAAGGGACAAATTTAATGCATTTCCTATTAACATTGAACCTTTTTTTTTTACTTAGGCTATTTTGAACTTTAGAGCAGGTAGTAGTGCAGAGGACCCCTAAAAAAAGCCAATAATATCAATATGTAACCTTTTTCAAACTATTCATCAATCCATTCAAACCCTTACCCTTGGCTATGGACCCCCTCTCTATATATTGTGTCCTTTTATTAAATTATTGTAAGTGTAGTGATGCAGATGATGACAATCAACAGCATGGAAATGGAAAGTTAGATTAGAAAAACACTTCGAAAATATTTGTGTTTGGCATGATAAAACCATATCCAATGATGGAAAAATAGTAAATAACTTGCAAATATAACATAGTAATAGATTCTCTAATTGTGTGATTGTTAATAATCATATTGCAAAAGAAGATAAGTTTTTATTAATGGATGTCTAATCTTATTATATTTTTTATAAAGATGCTAAATGTAAATGATATTAAAAGCTCATTCAAAACTAATAGAAATAAAAATGACAAAAAATTATTACTTGATAGATAAATAGTTTCGTCTTATTTTGACACTTTCCGTCTCTATAGTAACTACATTGAAATTTTATCAATTATGAAAATTGTCAAATTAGATTCATAAAAATGATATTTTATTTGGTCCCCTCGTTAAATTTGGGCTAGCTCCGCCCGCCCCTGTATTAGACAATAGACAAAAAGTTACACCTTCGACGAAACAATAGTGTTCCAAACGAGCTCCCAAAGCTCCAAATTACAAATTCAATAAGTGACTTGAGAGTAAAGTTATGTATACTCAGAGACATGCATTTTAATCAATTTAATTTGATCGCATTTGTAGTCAATTTATACTATTACTATTAATTTGGATGTTGTAAATTATTCATATACACCATTTTTAGTTTTTGCAATGATTTTTGTTAATTCACTAGCACGGATCGGATATTCCACTTCGGGTGAAAACCACATTCCACATCGGTTCCAGATTCGACATAAACTTATTTTAATTTAGAACTTAATTGACAGCGATCTTAGTGGAACAATTTGAATCCACAGCCATCTCTAATAGTGTAGTTAAATGTGACAGTGTTTTAAGAATCTCACTTTGCATATTAAAAATTCTTATCTTATAAATTAGACGGAACCTAAAATTTTAAGAAACCTCTTCAATAGTGTTTTTTTTTTGTCAAGTAGCATTGTAGTTAGAAATTTCACTTTTAATGTAAATAAATTGAGTGTCTGAAATTCAAACAACAATTTCTATGTATATAATACAACATCCCTACTAACTAAATTAACCTCACAAAACTACTCTTCTTCCTTTATTATTTCATTTAATCAACTTAGCTGAACCGACATGTTATTGGTGACCAATTCTTTGATATAGCACAAACATAAATATGATTTGTTTATAAATATAATTAAAAATTAAAGAAAAATGATAAAAGTAAAATAATTTGATGTGACAATTTTATTTTTCTTTTTATATTTTTGTTTTGTGTATGTGTACCTAATTTTTATGCTCAAATGTTTGTGCCCTAGCAAGTGTTCCTCGTTATTGGTTATATGGATTACACTGTAACCCAATTAGAAAACAGTGAATTCAACTTAGTTCATCTAAAATTGTTGTGCATATTTATTTTGGGAGGAAGTCTTAGTTGGGCATAACATCAACACTTGTCATTTGGGCACACACATTAAAAAGAAAATTTTAAAAATAAATAATTAAGTCACATCAATTATCATTAATCATTTTTTTTATATTTAAATTTTTTAAAAATATGTAAGTGTGCCCAAATGATAAGTGTTAGGGTTGTGCTCAACTAAGACTTCATCAACTTCAGTTGCAGTATAAATCTGGCCGGATTCATTCATAGTAATCATCTACGTTTATATATTATGATGAATCTAGTAAAAAAAGCTTATTATGAATAAATCTTTGATTGATTTCATATAAATGACAATTTTCTCTTGAATTATTTGTATTGCTTATCATTTTATTTTCCAATTAACATAATAATATGCAATTTTTTCTTGAACTCTTTTTTATCCGAGCTGGTGAGAGAAAATAATTCTAATAAGGAATTCAACAACGTATAAAAAAAATGTAATTTATATGATGTTAGATGTTCGAATTTGTGTCCGTAAACATTTTCAATTAGCATAATAGAAATTTTTTTTTGAACAAGCCAAAATGAATATATATATATATATATATATATATATATAAAAATAAAATAGTCTCCCTAACACAAGATGTGTCAAGGTAAACTATCAATGTTTACAAAGAGTTACAAAAGTTAACCAAGACAGTTCAAACAAGGCCCAAACAGAGGAAAGGACTAGATCACCAACTGTGGTAGTTAGAAGCTAAAGTAACATTCGTCGCCTTCAACCACCTAAAAGAGAAGAGTTTGATCTTGTCCAACAACTGAGAAGTAGTGCTTGCTGAGCCTCGGAACAACCTATGATTCCTCTCCGTCCACACAACCCAAACACAAGCCAGCCAAATAAGCTGCAGGAAGGAGCGATGTCCCGGGAACCGCCTGCTGAATAAGTAAACTGAAGGAAGTGATCACGTAAGGAGGTGTACTCCACCACCGCACTGCAAAAAATCTGTTAATTTGTAGCCCTTAATTTGAGGGATTTTATATAAACCTCTCCTATTTAATGTGTAGCGCTAGTAGCTTGATAAATAGTAGGGGTTTTTATTTTATAATGAAGCGGATAATAAACCCTCTATAAAATTACAAAATTAAATAAAGGCTTTCGCATAAGATATTTCAAAAAAATTGTCACACGCTTCAGAATTTTTTCAAGAGCTCTCTCAAACCCTACCCTCTTTAACACTTACAGAATAATCCTTTCTCAAAGTTCTAGTTTGATACTGAGTTTTGTTTCTCCCTTATCAAATCAAATCGGTTTCTTCATCGTCGCTTTCCGAAATCAAATCAGGTTAATCGCGTTCCCAATTTTTTCAAGAACTTTCCCAAACTATATGGAAGAACCCTTTCTAAAATCAATTTTGATCTTTTCTTCCTCTCCATATCGCATAGCCAGGTTCAATTTCAGAGTTCTATTTTCGAGATGGAGTTTTTCTTTTCCCTTCCCAAATCAAACAGGGTTCGTCGCCTTCCCGAATCATCAAACTAGGTTTGATTTTCTTTTATCACTATTCTTGGCTTATCTTGTTTTTATCTCTTCAACTAAACAAACTGCGATAGTGAGACACAGGTTCAATTTTCCATTTGCAGGTTCACCTCTTGGATAGCTTTTGTTGAATCGTCTGCTGAAAGACTCAAAGGTCTCTCTCTTCTCTCCCATTTATTCCTTTTGTTATGTTTTTTATGCCATTTGAATTTATTTTTATTTTTTTTAACATTTTCTTATGTTATTCTAGGTTTGTATAGTGCATAATGCATATAGTTTCCTTGTAAAAAATAGGACAGTTTACTCTTTGAGTTTTTAGAAATAAGTCTCTTTTAATAGTAATCAAATTTGCACAGCTAGGTTCAAACTAAACTTTCTAAATGAATTAGTGATTAATTTAACTAATATTACCATCCTAGATCATATTTGATTCTATGGAAACCTTGTTGCAATCTTAAAAATATTATAAAGGTGAAGAATATTTGTAAATTTAAACAGTGAAGATACTGTGTAGCGGAGTATCAGAATGTATTCATGACAAAATATATATTTTATCCTCACTTCATATTGATGCTTTATCCATATTGATTTTAGTGTTGACAGAAGATCAATCAAGATATTCGTCCAGGTAATGGCTTTCTAAATTCTTTCCGTATAGTACAGTACTACACTTAGAGTAATAATGAGTCTGGCGTGTAAAAATCTCTTAATTGTTTCCTTGTCTTGTTGCCATATCTTTATGCTATGTATGGACACAGGTGACTTTGGTCTTCTTAAAATGTTGACAAGTGATGATCTTTCTTCTTCGAAAAGTTTCATGGATAACCTATTCTTCAGATCATTTTTACTTATTGCCTTACTAGGTTCTTGCTTGCACTAAGACTGTGGTGACTAAAAGTTATATAAGCTTGGATCTTCTTTCAGATATACCCCATGGATCTAAGTCAGATATCTAGTCTTTGGGTAAGTCAAATTGGTTAGTTTTGCACTCACAAGATTTGCTTAGATTCACAATTATAACCTTTTCCTTTCTCCTATTTTACAGTATTTGTAGATTACAAATTAACATTAGTTATCAAATAATATTTCTAAGTAAGTTGTATGTATGAAAATGATGCTCACAAACCAACCTTTGAAGCAATTGAATTAATGAAAAGTTAAGGTATCCAGTTCACTACATTTTATTAATCAAAAGTTATTTGTAAGAAAATCTTGTGAAATGGTACAATATTTCATTTGAGACATAGATTATGAAGTTCTTGCAACATGAAATCAATGACCTTTTACCTGCCTTTTGTTTGTACAAAATATGAAAGCACTAAATAACAAAATAAAGAAGTCTTTAGTAACCCCATTACCAACAATGTATTCTGATACTATGTGAGTCCTCTATTTCCTATCAATTTTATGTTAATATTTGTTTGTTCCCAAACCCAATTTTATGCAATTGATATGTTAGTGCCTATACCTTCAAAACATGACTGATGTCTATGTGTGTTTTATCAGGACATGCCAATACAGATCAAATTAGTGATGACTACACATATTTGAGTAAATCTTACTTGCTCACATTCTCAATTAGAAATTTAAATGATTTTTCATCCATATTTGAGTACATCTTACTTACTCACATTTCAATTTTTGCTCAATGACATGATTTGCATAACTTATTGTTTTATTTAACTTTATTTCTTTCAGTAGAGGTCTCTAGTGAAGAAGAGTATGCTACGGAAAAATCCCAAGCATAGGTGAAGTGTATGTTTTCTCCCAAGTATTTCACTGCATTTATCGAGTTGTGGATTAATTCATGAAAACTAGTGTGTATATATATGTACATATCAATGTCTGTAAATGATACTTATTTTGTGTTTTTTTTCCACTATTGGCAGGCTGCAGAGCTACCAAACTATCATCATCTTCAACTTTATATACTTAATGTCATATATGATATTGAGGTCGGACCAGCCAGACATAACACTCCTAGAAGAAGCTGATCGATAGTCGCCTCAAGGATGCTTCAAATTCCCAACATGTTGATGGCTCTATTGTATCAGGTATTACTCTCAATTGTAAAATACCATGGTTTAAACTTTAAATTCATTTACAACAAACACTCTTTTATCATCCTCAGATCTTCCTTCCAAGTCTTTCTCTTAACAGATTTATTTTTATCTTAAAATAAATTGGAAAGATAAAAAAAGTCACAATTAAAATTTACAAAATTGTTATACTTAGTTTGTCAGAGCATATTTTGGGGTAAAACAAATAGATATTTTGGTGACTAACACTATCACATAAATTGAATGTATAACTATGTTTTATTTTGTTTATTTAGGAAATTTAATGATGCTTCAAGTCAGCCTAATACACCATTGGATGCAAGTCTACTTAATTCACCATTGGATTCAAGAGAATCATCAAGTGCTAGCATTATTTGAATGCTTAGCACTGCCTGTAGAATATTATAAATTTTGTTTTGTTTTTCAAATTGTCTATTACAAATACCTCTAGAATATTATGAAGTTTTAGCTTAGTGCTGCAACTTTAAATTATTCAAGTATTGATTTTTGTACAATGTATTTTTCTTGTGATTGACCTTTTAATTTGGCCAAAATATGTTAAACAATTTACATTTGTAATAATTATATAGGATGATGACTTTTGTTTGCTAAACAATATAAGTACTGCTATGAGGAGATTTTGAACTGGTATAATTGAACCTCTAATAGAGGAGGTTAAAAACCCCCGCTATATAACAAGCTAATAGAGATATTTAAATAGATGGATTTTTGCTTACAGAGGGGGTTATCAACTTCTGCAAAATAAACCCCCGCAAATTTGAACAATACCAGGGGACACAAAAAACCGCCGCTAATTGTTTGTGGCGAGCCTAACTGCAGCGTTTTACAAAACCGCCGCAAACTGTTTAGGGGGGGTTGAAAACCCCCGCAAAACAATAAAATAACCCCCGCAGAATACCTTATTTTTTGTAGTGCCGGGATGTCAATCCATGAACGCACCAATGCCCAAAGAGAACCAAAAGTACCACAAGTGATGAATAAATGATGGGCTGACTCCGCCTCTCCACAACCAGAAATGCATAAATGAGCTTTATTAGATAAGATGCCTCGAGTGACCAGGTTTGCTTTTGTGGGTAGCCTGTCACGCAGTAGACGCCACGCAAAGATGGAGACCTTCAACGGAACCTGAGGATGCCAAATGAGTTTTTCCGCCTCGTTCACCGAATTCGCAACCTGAGAAGTCAACAACTGATATGCTCCCCCCGGACAGTGTAGCCTCTGTCAAGGTCAGGCTGCCACTGCCACCTATCTGGAGACTGATCCTGCAAAGAAAGGGTCAGAAGGAAAGACTAACACTCCCTCAACTCCTCCTCCCACGCCCTCAGCTGCCTCCTCCACACCCAGGCCTCCCTCACTGCTCCCCACCCTAACGAGAACATCTCTGCCACCGTACACCGTTTGGTCTCCACCAAATCAAACAGGCGGCCAAACCGCTCACACAAAGGAATCCCGGCTATCCAGGGATCTGTCCAGAAAAAAGTATCTGACCCGTCCCCTACCCTCCGCGAAACATGCTCCTCAAACCATATGCTCCCAAGCTCACCTCCCTCCCAAATACGAGCTATCTCCCTCCACCATGAAGACCCTCTCCGCCCTCCAACTCGCTGCCTACCTCCCTCCACCCCGTACCGAGCAACCAACACTCGAAACCACAGTCCCTCTCTATCCACTAGCATCCTCCAACACCATTTGCCTAAAAGAGCCAAGTTAAACTCCCTCAACCGCCTGACCCCAAACCTCCTAACTCATTTCGTAAGCAGATAAATTTCCAATTAACCCAAGAGATTTTTCTAGAGTCCTCACCCCCCCCCCCCCCCCCCCCCCCCAAAAAAAAAAAATTAATTAATTAAAAGAGATTCAATAGAGGTAATGATACCTAAGGGAGCTTTGAAGAAAGAAAGAGCATAGACAGGAAGAGAGGTCAAGACAGACTTAAGCAGAATCAGACGACCACCAAATGAAAGGAAACGACTCTTCCGCCCAGACAATCTATTCTTCAACCTAGCCACCACCGGTTCCCAAAAAGCCAAACGTCTCGGATCACCACAAATAGGAAGTCCCAGATAAATGAAAGGAATCTTTCCCACTCTACAGCACAGAACAGACGCAGCTTCTCCTAACCATGAAGCAGAGATATTAACCCCAACCAGCACGCTTTTGTTGAAATTAACCTTCAAGGCCGACATAGTCTCAAACAACATAAGGACAACTCGAAGAGCCCGGACATTCGCCCAACTTTTGACCCCTAGGAGGAGTGTATCATCAACAAACTAAAGATGAGACACCATAACAGGCTCCTGCTCCCCAATACTATAACCCGTGAACAAGTTTCGCGCTAACACAACATCCATCAACACATTCAGACCCTCGACTGCCAAAAGAAAAAGAAAAGGGGATAACAGATCTCCTTGTCTAAGGCCCAATTCAAGGGGGAATTCCTCTATTGGGCTACCATTGACTAAAATCGACGCAGTAGCCGTGCCCACACACTCTTTAATCCATTTCCTCCACATGATCGGGAATGACATCTTCCCCCATAACATCGTGCAAGTAACCCCAGTCCACCGAATCGTAGGCTTTCTCAAAGTCCACCTTAAAAAGCATAAGTTCCTTTTTTAGATCTCCGCGCATCGTCCACCACCTCATTGGAGATGAGGACGCCGTCGAGTATCTGCCGATCCTTCACAAACACAGTCTGAGACTCTGAGATCACGCTACCGATCACAAGGCGCAACCTGTTCGCTAAAACTTTCGCCAGGATTTTATAAAGGCTTCCCACAAGCGAAATAGGCCGAAAGTCATTTAGCCGTTGAGGACAATCGATCTTAGGTATCAGAGCGACAAAGGTGGAGTTTATTCCCTCAGACAACTTACCATTCCGGTGAAACTCGGCAATAAAGCGCATAAAATCGCTTCGGAGGTCCTCCCAAAAGTCTTTATAGAAGCCAAAATTAATCCCGTCCGGACCTGGGCTTTTGTAACTGTAACAGTCCCACAATGCTGCCTTCACTTCTGCCTCGGAGAAGGGTTTGGTTAAGCTTCCACTATCGGTCTGGCTCAACTGCCTGAAATGGAGATTGTCCGCCCCGGGCCTCTCCAAATTCAAAGTCTTAAAGTGAGACGCGAAATGCGAGAAACTGCCTGCCGATAGGAGTCACACCCTCCAGAGTAACCCCATCAGATTGAAGAACAAAATTAGCATTCTCACTTCGACGGCTCGCTAGGTGAAATTGAGTCTCTTGGCCACTGGGTAGAATTATGTGCTAATTCTTGTAACCCAACTGGGATTTCTTGTAAAGTACTCATTTGATTCTAGTCGAACGGAGATGCTCTTTCCCCCATAGTAGGTCACTGTTGGACCGAACTGGGTAAACAAATTATCGCGCCTCTTTATCTTTGTTATTATTATTGCTCATATCCGCTTGTTTATTGGTGTCCGTTCCTTTTGCTCCACACATCAAAGTTTTCATTGGTTTGAGTTTAGACGAATTCACAACAATCTCAATAATCATATTAAAAATTTATTTTCAATTCAAAATAAGTTCTTTTCAGCTAAATGTTTCAGAATCACAAGAGAGAGAGAGACATTACATCTCCATCCAAAATTTTACGGCATTAGGTTAATAAGTTATTTGTCTTAAAAATTGAACATATATTCTTCTCATTTATAGTCGATGTGAGACTGAAACAATCACACTTGAAACCAACAATCTTTCTCCAAGTGTAAGTTCTCACATCCTATAATTGATCCAATACCAAGATCCACTCCTCTCCCTACCAAGCCGAACCAACAAATATGATACCACTTGTTTTAGAATCCGGGGGAGTTCAGGAGAAACATCGAGTCAAATGTTTCAGGATCACAAGAGAGAGACAACACATCTCCACTCAAAACTTTAAGACATTAAGTTAATGAATAACATATTTTATAAATTTAACATTCTTCCCATTAATATATAGTCGATGTAAAACTTAAAACACGCACACTTGAAATGCAACTAATCCAACAATTCATATTCATTTTGTATATATTCATAAATAAATCAAATCAAATGATATTCTTCTGGAAAAACAACAATAACATGTAATGATACTAAACTAAGGAAAGTAGGAATCACATATAAAGAAATTCATGTTCAAATTTCTACGGTAAAATACATATATTTAATGTCTGAGACACCTTAAATAGGGTTACATTCCCTTAACAAAATCTATATACGAATAAAAAAATAATAATTAAGTTACATAGCAATTACTGTTGTGAATTCGATTAATAGAACCACACCAATAATAAATTGATATGTGGGGCAAACGTAACAAGCAACCAAAATAATAAACTGGGATAGAAACGATGATGCTATAATTCAAACAACAAACATCAGAAGATAAAGAACAAGATAGCAATTTGTTTACCCAGTTCGATGTTAATTAACCTAATCTGGGAGAGAGAGCAGCTCTCCGTTGCACTAGAATCAAATAGTCACTTTTCAAGAGTTCCCAATTGGGTTACAAGAATTAATCATAATTCTACCCAAAATCCCGAATCTCTTCCCGTGGCCAAGAGACTCAATTTGATCTAGTCTACCCAAGGTGATCCCACAAGATAATCCCATAATGATTTGCCCAAACCTCTAGGATCATAAACCCTAGCCTTGTGTGGTGGCAAACCCCAATTCTCTACATCTTGTCACTCTCTTTGCTCTCCCAACTAAAACTGAAACTCTTGTTGTGTATATATAGATCTCAACCTACTTGTCTTGCACTCAAAGACACAACCTTATGAACTATAACTTGCCAACCATGTTTGTTAGTCTTGCACATAAAGAAATATCTTTGTGGCCCCATATGTCTTGCCAACCAAGATTGTTAGTCTTGCACACCAAGAAATATCTTTGTGGCCCAAGTGCCTTGCCAAACAAGGAAAGAAAAAATCTTGCACTAATTTTTTCTTGAAAAACAAGTAGCTTAATAATTTTGAGTCATACACAACAATTACATTACATAAATTCAAATACATACTCCAAAATATATACTACTAGTACCCCAAAATAGAACAAAAATGATTACACCCCCATTGAGAGACACTGGCTTCTTACTTTCCCAACAATGAAACAAACATCGTTTCCAGCTCTAACAATATTCACCAGACTGAAAATGCAGGTCCACTAACAACAAAGACATCATAGTGCTAAAATACTTTGTGATTGGATACAAAAAATTATCATAATGATAGTAATGATGAAATTGGACAGTATATATGTCCCATATTAAAGGTACATTAAGGTTGAAATTGGATATATGTCATATGTGTATGATTGAATAAGCAATGAGTATAGCACCAATTTTAGTTTGAGTTATATATTGAGCGTTATGTATATGGACAAAGAATTAAAGAGCTAGCACGCGGTATAACTATATATAATGTAGACAACACTTTGGACTTTTTCATATTTATTTTAAGGTCTCATTGTCACACTCTTTCTAATGTTTTTGTGTTCATTTTGTGGTAGCTTTCAAAAATATGGTAAGGAATAATAAGTTAATGCTAAAAGCCAAACGCCAAAAGCTTGAGTTTGGAACTTATACAAACACAAGGGAATCATGAGATTCAAAATTTAAGTTGTCTTGTACTTTTACTTGAGATTGTTTTTATTTTTTTATTTTTATTAAATTAAATAAATTAATTATTTTTGGTCTCATTGTGAAACTACAAACTTGATTTCTTTGAGCTTTTTGCTTTATTGATGTATAGTTCTTCATCTCATCCAACGATCTTTTTTTCCTTTTTGCTTTATTGATTCCAAGTAGTACTCCCTGCCGGCCCTTATGATGGCTTTCTCTTCGTTGTCTAGACAAGATTTTCAAATGGGACAAGATAGTTGGGACTTAGGAGTGGATTGTTCGGTGTAATTTTATTTTTTTTTTTAATTTTTTTTTTAATTTCTACCATTTTATATCCCGCTGTCACATTCATTTATGAATGTATCAAAATTGTAAATATGAGTCTTTTTTATTAGTTATTTTGATTTTCAGTTACGTTTTATGAAGTCAATTTAGTATTTAATTAAATATGTTTTTTGTTAGTTAATTTAATCTATAAAATTATTAATAAAAGAGGTACAAATGATGCATTACAATTTTGATACAATTTTTATCGAGTCCTAGTTTGTTTTTTTTGAATGAAAAATAAAATAAATAAACATATCATAGTTTTTATCGAGTCCTAGTTGAAATAAGCTGAAATTGGAAAAATTGTGTTTTTAAACTATTATTTACGGCTGGAAATAAGTCGAGTCGAATTGAAAAAAGATATGCTATTGAGACACATAAAGATTAATGGTATTTAAAAAAAATACGCAAATCGTTAATTTTGATGTATCTCATTAAGATATCAAATTGTTTTGGATTTGTTTGAAGTTTTACATAAATAATCTATATAATATAAACTTATAAAATCAAATATATAAATTTAATATTATTTTTAAAGTGTTATTTAAAATATATTTTAAGTGTTATATATATATATATATATATATATATATATATATATATATAATTGAGTCAGCTCGTGAACCAAACGAACTGAACTATATATAGTTTAAGTCACTACAAAAAAAAGGCATATAGCAGCGGTCAACTAGCGGCAGTTGGCCTATAACCGCCGCCGCCTTCCCCATGTACCAGCGGTTGGAACCGCCCCAATTTGCTTTCAAGACAATGCATGTTATAATAATTGTTTTCCCTAGTTTATTTTCAAGTTTCCCCTCTTTCACTAGAAACTAACACGCGTAGCTCTGGTTCTGATTTCTATATGCTTCTCTTCGACCTCGCCATCCGCCGCAGTTCCTCTTGTAGCTGCGATTTCTCTCTCTCAACACAGGTTCCACTCTCTTCCTCCCTCCCTCTCTCGCTGTATATCTCTATCTTCGATTACTCTCTTTTTAATTTTTTGTCAACTTGATTAGGATGATTTTCAGTAGTGTTTGATCATGATTCTTCTCTGGTTTTGATAATTTGTTAATTTCTTGGACTCTTCTACAATTTGATTTTAGGGTTTTTGAGTTTAGTAGTTTAATTTCTTGGATTCTTCTACAGTTTGATTTTTAGGGTTTTGATAGTTTGTTAATTCTCTTGGATTTCATATCTTTTTTTAATTAAAGCCTTAAATGAAATATTAAACCTTTCAAAACCTTCCCAAACTCTATCACCCAGAATCTGGATTTTGGTTACATACAAAATTATATGATTTGTTATGTTTGTGGATTGTTGTTTGATATTCTTACGAAGTTTATAATCAGTTTTAAAGGTTATGCTAGTTATGCATGTCAATTCGTCGACACATTGATTGTGATTTACACAGTTTTATGGGATATAAGAACCAAATTCTAGTCTTTAATTTGTTTTGTAAATGTGCTTATAGAAGCTTTTAATGGATCTGTTTCTGTGTAGGCTTGGCTATAATAGCAACAAAGTGTTTCTGATGTAGGCTTGGCTAATCTGATATTGATAAACTCTCAATATCAAATGTTCCACCTAAATCTCTAAGGTATGAATAATTCACAATATTCTAAGTTGGCTCTTTCTTGTTCTTACTTTCATGTTTATGTCAAAGTCACTTACTTTCATGTTTATGTCAAAGTCACTTCCTTTGATTTCTAAGGTGATGTTGCAAGCAAAGGGTCTTAGTAGAGTCGATTTGGTGGATCAAAAAAATAGTGAGGAAGTTGAAAAGGGTGAGTTTTGGAAGCAACCAGATGAGTTAGTGTATAAGCCTTGTTTGGATTTCAGTAGAGATTATAGAAGAGATAGTGATGGGGTTGTTAAGAATAGAAAAAGGTATCTCATGGTGGTTGTTTCTGGCAGGTTGAATCAGCAGAGGAATCAAATTGTTGATGTTGTGGTGCTGCTTTGGTTGTTCCTATTTTGCAAGTTAATGTCATTTGGGTGAGATGGAAGGTAAACTATAATGTACTTGTTTTATGGTTTGTAAAGTAGTTAATGATTTTACTAAATGAAGAGTTATCTAAGGTTTAGTTGTTTTAGATTTGGACTTAAAATCTTCTTAAAGACCAATAATGGAACCTAATCTAAGTCTAAGCATATATTAAACTTGTTTTAATATTGTTTCTTGATAAAGACCAAATTTGGATTAATTCTTCGCAAAGAACGAATTTGGAGCTTAAGCATATCTCTAGCTTCCATCTTTTTGTTCTTGATACTGGTTATCTCCTTATTTTTCCTTTCTTGGTTAATAGAGTTTTCTGTAATCTATAATGTTTTTGCTTATTAGATACTGGTTTTTTTTGCAGTGAATTTGTTGATATATTTGATTTGTGCACTTTAAAAATGTACTTGCCAAATAGGGTTGATATCATTCACAATGTTAGTAATGCAAAGAGTAAAGAATCAATGTTAGTTGTGTGTTTTGTTTTGCAGATCTTGTATTTTGAATGAGAGGTTAAATTGGGTTTGTGTTATTGAGATAAGTGTGTTGTAGTTGGAGTAAAGAGGTCTATGATGCTTCCATCCAAATGGGATCAGCCATGAAATATCGTGGTGTCAATCCTGTGAGTTGTGTATATGGAGCCAACTCTCTTGAATGGATCATTGCAATGGAGGTATAGTACTTTGTATGTAATTGTATAATCATTCTTGTTGAAACTAATTGTCTTTGTTAATTATTGTAATAAGACTTCACCTGAATCAGTTTTGCTATTTTGCAAGCTTGCTGTAGCTCTGCAGTAACATATGTTTTGTTATATGACACTTTTGGTATGTCTTTTCTTCCTTCACGGTCTTGTTTGGATTAAAATCTTAATTAAGCACTTATATCATATAAGTGCTTACGTATAAGCTAGTTTATAAAAAAAGATAAATAAAGTCAAATTGTATTCATATATAAGCTATGAACTGCTTTCATAAACTATCTTGAAGAGTTCATAGAAATAAGCTAAAAAGAACTTATGAACATGTCATAAGTTGCTTCCATAAGCTCTCATAAAGATACAAAAAGTCTCGTAAATGCATATTCTTCTATAATTCAGCATCTAGATCTGAGTTATATCATCCCTGTATGTGTAGCCTATAATCATATGTTTTTGGTCTTTCCTTTTTTGCCTTTGAGTTTAGAAATGCCTGCTTCTCTGACTTGCATATTCTATAATTATCATTTTCAGAATGTTGGGTTACCAAATTGAGCAGTACATAAATCAGGAATCAGGAGCCACATACAAATGGTCCTGTTCTAGATGATGTTTTGCCCCAGAGGTAACCTTGTAAATAACAGTAGGTGTTGGCAATAAAAAAATACTATTGGCTTCCCCATTACAACAAATTTCTTAAAGCTGGATTCCCAGTATCTCTAAATATTCAGAAGGTCTACTAACTCTCAGTAATGTTTTCAATAGAGAAAGTAATTGCATGACGAAAATAGTTTTCTATACCTTATAGAAAAATGTCATTCATATAAAATGCTTTTGTCCAGATTGTAGATGCCATTGAAAATGAAAAAGTTTAAGACCATAAAGATATACAATGTTGATTATTCTGCCTGTGGGCGTGTTGCTGGTGTTATTGCAAAGAAATATGGGGACACTGGTTTTGCTAGACAGTTGATATAACGTAAGATGTCTTAATATCCTGTTTGAACTATAATATCTTAATGTTGGATGTATTTAACTGAAAGCTGGATATTTTTTTCTTCATGCTTTCAGATTTACAGGAAGTGTTGGGCAGTCATTTGGGTGCTTTATTATGTTGGGAAGGTATTGTATTTACTCTCTACTCTCTACATTAATTAAGATTTTCTTTTGAAAATTTATACTTGAAATATGTGACTGGTTTAGTCCTCATCTAGTGATGAAAAGTGAGGCTTGTGCTATTAAATTTCGAGATTAGTAAGGGAGTGAAGGAAGGTGTAAGAAAGTGAAGGAAAATCTGAGTGGAGAGTTTTCTATAGAAATATCTGAATCTGTTATTTAATTCAATAATAAATAATAACATTCAACTGCATTTGTACAGGGAAATAAGATTCAATCAAGATGTTCTAGTTCTTTCTTCGAGCTTAATGTTTTCACTATTGAAATATGAAATGTCTTACACATTTAATTGTTCTACTGTTTAAATCTTCTGAGATAGAACTAAGCATCTATCATATTTTTCTTCCTAAGCTAACATTTGTTTCCATAGATTTTGTCATGTCTTGATCAGTGTTCTTTAAATCTCAAAAGTAGGTCAAGCATTATTGTCTTATTTACTCTCAGCCCAGATTAAGGTTTGTTTGTTCCTTTGTTCAATGCTAACCAACCTATGTTTATTGATGTTTTAGCTATTGTGAGCTTTGGAAATATTTTTGCCACACAAAAGAAGGAAGCCGAGGAATTTTGGCACAACCTGCTTCTTCCGGGGGAGTTTCTCCGGTTGGTAAGATTTTATTTAGTGTTTGATAGTTGTTAGTGGATGCACATTATCACAAGGATAAGGTATATGAATCTTCTGACATTGTTGGCATTGATGATTCACATGATGATTCATTATTGAAAATTGATAGCATCTCTGACATTGTTGCCATTGATGAAGTTCCTAGCCTAGATGAACATAACCAAGTGACTTGAAATGTCCAGGTATCATTGATTGATTGAATTCTCATTCCCTTTGAGAAACTTCTTCAATATCAATTTCAACGTTTCTGATTATTTACTGCATTCTTTTTAAATGAAGGTCTTCCGCTCGATTGATTCCAACTCTGTGAAAGGATTTCTGAAAGAACCGAAAGATGCTATACAAAGGGTGAAGTGATACTGTAGCATACTAGTAGACTTAGTATTTGATACTGATACTTAAAGTAGTAATGCACAATCAGGATTCCATTACTTATATATTGTTATGCTGAATTTTTACTCTATGTAAAGCTATTGTAGCTCATTTGTATTAGGAATTAATGTATGCACTTCCATTTAAATTTGAATCGTTGTTATTTTATTTTGAATGCTTGTTATTTTACTATATTTTGGTCAATATTATTTGCAAAAAAAATAAAAAAATTAGAAGTATGTGTGAACAAAAAAAAAACCTTTCTTTTTTTTTATTTTAAAAAAGCGATTAGCGGCGGTTCCAACCGACGCTAAAAGCTCAGAATATTGTATGAGGTAATTGCATTTAGCGGCGGTTATGAACCGCCGCAAATGTTAACAGCACCGACGCTAATGACCTAGCGGCGGTTATTCCGACGGTTCACTCGAACCGCCGCTGATTGACCTAGCGACGCCGCATATAGCGACGCTTGCCAACCGCCGCACTTAGCATTTAGCGGCGGTTTGAACCGCCGCTATTTGCTTTTTTGAACCGCCGCCGCTTGCTGTTTTCAATGTAGTGAGTTCAGTTCATTTAATTAATGAACTTAATATTTAGCTCAAGTTTGCCTTATTTAATTCACGAGCCAAACTCAACAAATTATTTTTTGAATTGAGTCTCGAACATTATTCGAGTTGATTCGGTTCATTGGTAGCCCAACTATTATTATATGACCAAAATAACCTTATGATAGTACTACACTGTATAGTGTATACCTAGTTCACTTTTATTTTTGTTGGGAATTTAACATCGCTCCAATTACCCTACCTACACTTTTTTTCTTTACGCAACAATTAGTCAATTACCCTACCCTTCTCTTTCTTTTTCTCGTTATTTTTTCGTTTCAGACGAAAACTACTTGTTATTTCATCCACATATTTTTATTCTCTCCATAAGCACATTTAGGGTATTAATGTCATTTCCTCTCACATTTAGTCTTACTAAATAACTTTAAAAATATCTTTACTTTTCACTCACTTTTTTTCCTTAATAATCTTTTCATTCATTTTCTTTCATTTAGCATTCTTTCTTATCCAAACAGCGCATACAAGACAAATTTTTATGGTATTGAACAATTTGTTTTGTATTATGATATTTAGTAGACAAAATGTTATTTTGCTATGTGAGACAACTTATACTTGAAACATAAAGTTGTCTTGTAGTTTTGTGAAGGACAAACCTTTGAATTTTTGTCCAATCCTAGAAACTATTTTATAATTAAACACAATGTAACTGAAATTGTTTGTTCAATTCTTTATTTTTTAACAGATCAATTAATGCATCCTTAACACTTTTATCTCATCACGATGAACATGGTGAAAAACACGAAGATGTGGAGTTGAATTGTGTTTAAATTGATTTTTAATGAAGAGAGAGAGGGTATTTATTTAGGAAGTGGTACCTAATAGGTACTAAAAAGTGTTTTGCTCCAATGGTAGTACCTAATAGGTACCATTTCTTATTGAAATAGGTACTACCATTGGAGATGGTCTTATAAGTATAACCTAAATCCTGAGAGCATCCACAATAGAGTACTCCAATTTTGAGTACTTAACCGGGTCCCACTTGTACACATCACTCTTTTATAATTTTTTAATAATAATTTTTGTTAAGCACTCAATCCCTCCAACCTAGCACCTTCTAAAAAGTTCTAAATAGGGCCCACAAAAAACTCTACATCTCATCAATAACACTACATCTTTATAAATATGTCCCACAAAAAAAAATTTAATGAAGAGAGAGGGTGCTTATTTAGGAAGTGGTACCTAATAGGTACTAAAAAGTGTTTTGCTCCAATGGTAATACCTAATAGGTATCACTTCTTATTAAAATAGGTACTACCGTTGGAGATGGTCTGACAATCTAGACAGTAAGGAGGTTAGTTCGCTCTATACATACATCTGTATATGAGTGTGAAGTCTGCTCTTACTCTGAAGAGCTTTTGAAAACTAACTCTAAATTATTCTTCTTAAAAAAATTAAGAAATTTAATCATTTAAAAAATAAATTAAACCCTATAATTTTATACTATGAAAACAATACTTAAATTACAATAAGAAAATAATAATTAAAAAATAAACAAATAGAATATACTCCCTCTAGTCTTGTATGTAAAAAAAAAAAAAAACACATCCTTTAAGGAAATGGATAAAGTTTATTAAATGATGAGAAAAACTACTACATTTCATTTCGAATTTTACCTTTGTCCTTGGGATTGTTAATGACATTAGTAGTTCCTTGGATTGGTGAAGTGGAGTAAAGTTATGTTGGAAACCGCACAAAACAGTGTAATTATTATAGGTTTATAATAAATTTAGTAACTTTTGCTTATATTTGAGGCTTTTAATTTTTTTGTTTTGTTGTTTATATTCGAGATCGGAGGGATTATATTTTAAGATAACACTTCTGCTAAAAGGTGAGGCATACTCCACCCCTTCATAATTTATGAATATTTACTTCCTCTATCCTTAATTATAAACAAAAATTGATGTATCTAGTCTATAATATAGACCAGATACATTAGTTATTCAATAAATCTGAAAAGTTGACTTTTGCTTATAATTAATTATGGAGGGAGTACCTATCAACCATGAGAACAAGTCACATAAGTAGGTTTATATGTGATCCCCACAAGTTTGTTACAAATTAGTTGTAAGTACCACATACAAATTTACGTATGTGACTTATTCTCATTGGTTGATCGGTAAATACAAGAATGGGCCTAGGTGTATACCAAATGGGGCAGCCGCAACCCTTAAACCAGGGAGCACTATACTAGTCATGGACGTAGATTCTCTCCATTACATTTTTCCTCCAGTCAAATCTAAACCACACATTTTGTTTTTATACATATAAACTTAATTTTAAAAATTAAATCAATGGCATAGATTGGACAGGACCTCTCAATTACTGGAGAGGGTCGTTTCTCACTAGTCATATACATATGTATAGTGATCGCCACCCTTATACAATAAATAAATTCAAGGTTCGGCCCTTTTTATATTTTATAATATATATATTGTATTAAATTAATATGTCTAGTATAATAGTATTTTTTATTCACTTAGACTCCACTAACACATTAAGTAATAATTGGCCTGTTCGTCTATAAATTCTAGTATAATTGATAAAAAAATTGGAATTGTTAAATCGGATGCAATGATTAGAGTTTGAATTTTAGCATTTCTATTTGTGTGTAAGTTTCTAATAGCAATTGTCATTTTGTAGGATATATGATTTTTACCTGTCGTTAAACTAGATTTTTTATAATTATTTATAAGAAAAGTTAGTTGTGTTGGCTTGAGACCTTAGAGTGTGCTTATTTCAAGGTCCCAGTTTCAATTTTTCTTTGTGTCAATTTTAGTGGACTCGTCTATACAGAGCTTTGCTTTGGTTTTAAATGGGATCTCCACAAGTGGACGGTAGGATTGAATCTCCTAAATTAATCGATACTTAAATCAGATACCAAGTTTTCCAAAAAAAAATAATCGATATTTTATGTTATATTTCCGCCACCCTCAACAATTTTTTCTGGTTCCGTCCCTGGGTAAATACCTCCAAACTATGAAAAAATAGTTTGGAAAAAGGTGAACACTCAGGTTCACATCTTATTGGACATGTACTGATACACAGTTGAAGTGTATAATTCTAATAGGTCCACAAATAGTATTTAAAATAGGAAAATTAATAAGTATTATTTGTGAACCTTTTACAGTTGTACACATCAACAAATATCAATACACATTAAATAAAATGTGTACCGAAAAATTCACCTTAGAAAAAACCTACTAAAAAAGAAAACACTACTAATAGAATTTGAAATAAAGATTAAAACATCTAAAGTTTGCTTTTGGTCTCCAGTAATTGATGCATGCTAATGATGCTAATGATGTAAAACTGATACATGAATTAATATAGATCAAATTTGTTTTATTTAGTTCGGTTCTGTTTGGACTTTGGACTTGAAAATGGGGAAAAAATTGGATTAATTGAATTTCTGGGTTCATTGGGTCATTCATTGGGGCATTTCATGTCAATTTGATCTTTTTTACAAAAGTAAAAAACATGAAGTTATTTTGGGCAAACAAAACATTAACTAGTTCACCAAAAAGGGAAACAATGAACTTATTGAATTGGTGTGCTACAACAGAAATTCTATAAATTATTACGACATGGTTTTAAAAGTTATTTGATTTTGCAACCAAACATTTTAGCATCAGCATTTTAATTCGCAGTTCATCTCTGCAACCAAACAGCCTCAGCAGTATAACTTTTAATTAAAAAAAATCAGAAGCAACTACTATATATGAATATGACTTATATAATCCAATAAGCACAGTTGCACATTATTTGCTATATATACACACTATACCACCAACCAGCCACTTAAATTCATTTACAATAACTAACTAATATATAAATAAAAAATAGAGATAGGTTCAACTCTTAATTTTAAGATGGTATTAGAGATTTTTTATAATTCATTGACTGTGTACTATTAGGTTTTGGATTTGGCCATTCACCATTTATATTTGCGTCTCAAGCCCAATAGTACTAAGTGAGTGGGTATCTGTTAAAAAGTCGCACATCGGTTGCGAAACGATATGAATATATATATTTACAGGTGAGAGCAACTCTCACAGTACAAAGCTAGTTTTTTAGAGTTGAATTAAACTCAACTTCCAAGTACTTAATTAGTAATTGACTATAGTCTTATAACGGTTAAGAAATAACATGGTTGAAGAAGAAAAATAAATAGAAGCGCAAACAACAACACAAGAAACCGACAACCAAAGAATAAACACTATGTGAAAATTGTTACAACATATAGACTTCACTTTCAACTATCCCATGACCCCAATACGCTCACACTTTCCAAAGTAATTATTTTAATTACATCTCACAATACTCTAAACAATAGCATAAGAGGAAAAAATACACAAATATATAAACTTAAAGTGTTTTCAGACACTACTGCTTGGTGTGTTGAACCAAGAAACTTGAGGTTTCTATATAGCGTTGAGCTCCTTCACTCTTTACTACTCTAAGAATGTGAAACTTCTCCAATATAATTTCATTTACATTTTTTCCTTCAATATCAATGTGGAACTCACATTGCAATCAACCCCAAGTCCCAACAATAACCTCAAGATACTAAATTCAAATTTTATTAGGGACAATTGTAAAATAGTCAATAGTATCACTAATTAATAAAAATTAATAAAATTGTTCCCTTCCTCAATTTATTTTTATTTTTTAAATTTGGCTTTGATATACAGTATATATAATTCATGATGATGGATAAAGAGAATTACCACAACAACCGTATTAGTTGCTTAAATTTAAGACATAAATTCTTTTTTTATTTTTTATATATATAAAGACATAAATTCTCTCACTATTATTATTTTTTTTGTTGACTATATAATTACAGTAAGATATGTTAAGAAGTTTACAACCTACTAAATTTAAAATCATCATGTTGCCAACATTGAACCGAGAGTCTTGAAAATTCCCTGTTATAACAATATAATGAACAGAGAGAATTTGTTGTCGAATCTAAAACACCAACCACATTGAAACACCCTTCCACAAACATAAAAATCTTATTATTATATGGAGCAACCAAATGAAACAAATAACTGTGTCCTATTAGATACATGGAATTTTTACCACTTAGGGAGGTATTTCTTGTTTTGATTGTATATTAAAAGAGAAGTACATCGGAAAAAATATTAGGCTTAAATGCAGTTTTAACCCCCCAAGTTTTACAATTTTGCGATTTTGACCCCCCAAGAATATGCATAAGAATATATACACTTATAAAAATATGTAGAAATAATGAATTAGAAATATCATCTCGAAAATGAAGAAGAAATGACAGACTAACATTTTGATGTTTGCAGCTTACTATTGTTTGTTTACCATGTTTTACTTTGGTTAAATTGCAATTTTGATTCATGTATTTTAACTCATTTGTAAAATTGGTATGTTATTATCACTCGGTTTTAAATATCTCTTTATCAAATTTTTTGACTTAAAAATAGTAGACTGCAACTAGTGAGAGTTCATTTCGACTAGGTAAGAGCCAAAATTATTTTCTCGTGTTTTGAAAGAAAATGAAGCAAATACATCGATTTATACAAGTTGTGAATTGTAGTCCACACAAATTGACGGTGTGTTAATGATAATAACTACACATTAGAAATACTTGCATTCCTTTGGTGACCAAATTCTTGAAGGTTATATGGATTGAACTTGAGAACTCGAACTAAGTTTTTCTAGAAAACACTAGGTTCTATTTTGTGTTATTGAACATATTTCAATATAAATTTCAAAAATTTGAAGTAAAAAATATCAAACGTCAAATAAGTGCGGCAAATTATAAATTAATTATCTATACAAATTATAAGAAAAACAAAATTATATGTGCAAATTATCCATACAAAACCAACAAATAATCCATACCTTATAAGACAATTTAATGCATAAATTGTTACAAACACAATCAATCATATAGCTCGCACTCTTCCATCACTCTTTCCTTCGATAACAGAAGGCAGCTACAACCTCTTTTGTATATCTGTTGCACAACAACGTACGTTGTAGAGCACTCCTCTAACTTCCCACTAGCTAGAGGTGTGCCTCGGTGTTTTAAAAATTGGACCGGTTATTGAATTGATGATGGTACTAGGTCATTAGTTCATTTGTCGAACCACTGTATTACCGGTCCAACCGTATGACTAATCCGGATAAAACTGGATAATTCGGTTTAGTAAACCAGTCTCTATAACAAAACTATATACGTAATAAACCGGTCGAATCGGATAACTCGGTCTCTAAAAAAGTTATGAGATCTAAAAAATGTGCAAATTTCAAAGTATCATAATTTCAAACGTTCATTCTTTAAAATTCAAATTCTAAAATTAGTTATCACACACAACAAAATAGTGCAAAAAATAAATCCAAATAAGTTAACAAAGTTTAATTGCAACATAAACTGAATGACAAAATAACTTTATTATATTATTAGTAGTAGATATATAAATAAAAATTAAAGTAACTGAAAAAATATTTTATGTTTTATTTAATTATCTACTAATAATACTAATATTAGATATATAATTATATTTGAATATAAGTAGTTTAATACCAAATTATTTTCTCAAAAATTAATATAGAAATACAGAGTTTTTTTTTTTGTGGATACTGAGTAAATAACGTTTAATTAGATATATAAATAAACAAAGTATAAGATTGATATCAATAGCAAGCTGTTAGTGTAACAGCCCGAGCCTTCGGCGCTCCCGGCACTATTACCTCACGATCTTCTCCAACCCCCTTCACTATTGGAGTTTTTGCCTTCCGTGGGAATCGAACCCATGTACCTGGGGATAAGTACATGTTCAATCCATTCCCACTACCAATTGGGCTACTAGCTCAATTGGTAGTAGTGATTGCATTGAACATGTATTTATCCCCAGGGTGCATGGTTCGAATCACTACGGAGGCAAAAACACTACAAGGGGGGTAGTGATTAAGCTGGTAACGAGCAGCGGGGCTTCAGCATCTGTGTGGCTGGTCGCCGGGCTGTTACAGTTAGCCTAGTGGCTGGGGGCTTAACATGTAAGCTGAGGATACAGGTCTGAATGCAGCTTTAATTAGTCCCTTATTTGATTTATTTTTAAAAAACAAAACTAGCGCGCGGTTTAATTCTCTTTGAATCGGACCACGGCAATTTAATTAAATAATTGTTGGTTTAACACACTGGATTGGTTATGGTCTGGTTTATAGTCTGACCGATCCGGTTTAATTTTTAAAACAATGGAAGGTGTTAGATCTGCATTGTTGCCCCCTTGTTCTGCTTCTATCAAGAGCTTCCTCCTCAGTTGGGTCCGTTTGGCCCAATTTTTTTTTAAGGTTAAAAGTTTCTTTGAAATTAAAAGTAATAATAAGAGCTTTAAAAATAAAGTAAAAATTGTTTGGTAATTTTAATTTTTTTATTTAAAATTACTATAGATTTGATTACAAACTAAAATATGTTTGGTTGTAGTTTTTTTTTTTTAATATAATGCATGTTTAAGAGTTGAATATATTTTTAGTACATTTAAATATGAGTAGTGATATTTGGACAACCAATTCTTTGACAACTTTTTGGACAACTACACTTTCCTTCTTATTTTATACCAAAAACAATAAAGAAAAAATAAATGAGGAGAGAGAAATAAAATAATGAGAGAGAAGTTGGCCAAAAATATTTCTAAAATTGGGTGTACAAACATCTTTTCTCTTTAAATATACCTACTTTTATTTTTTGTTCTTCAAAAAAAATTTCTTCAAACTTTTACCCTAAGATGTGAACTTAATAAAAAAAATTGAAATTTATAAGAAACAAAGTTAAAAAAAATCTAAAATAAAAATTAGTGTATTTAAAACACCAAAAAATACTTAATTCTATTTTTATTTGATAATATTTAACTTCTAAGATGTCATCAAGCATTACAAGTTTTCAATTAGAAAAAAAAAAATTATATATAATGTCCTCTGTCAATTGCAACGTGTATTGGAAAAAACAAATGACATATGATATCCCTTGATATTTGTGGCTTCTACTTTCTCTATTTTTGTTCATCAATATTAAGCCAATTTTTTTATTACCAAGAGCTTAATGTAAAATATATTTGGCCCAACTTTTAACTTAAAAGGGAAAAATAGTTAAAATAAAGCTAGGCCAAATGGACCTCGGCCGATCTCCTTTAAGCGTGTGGATCATATATGGATGTGTAATCCGAATATACCAATGATAGTATTTATTACATTTTTCAAAAGTATCATTTAATTAATATTACTTGCATCAATTACAAGTCAATATCTTCCGCTTTGAATTGGTGTGCTACAACAGAAAAATGCTACAAATTATTACAACTTGGTTTTAAAAGTTATTTAATTTTGCTAGCAAACATTTTAGAAAGCAGCATTTTAATTCCCAATTCATCTCTGCAACCAAACATCTTTGGCACTATAACTTTTAATTAAAATAAATCAGAAGCAACTACTACTATATATGAATATGACTTTTATAATCCAATAAACACAGTTGCATATTATTTGCTATATATGCACAATACACCAACCAGCCACATAAATTCATTATTATAACTAACTAATATATATATATATGTATGTATGAATACATGAATTGAGTTCCACTCTTAATTTTAATATAGTATCAGAGTTTTTCCATGCTCTACTGATTATATACTATGAGGTTTTTAACTCGGGCAATTCACCATTTATATCTATGTCTTAAGCTCAATAGTACTAGACATTAGGGGCTGTGGTAAGAAATCTCGCATCAGTTGGGAGATAATATGGATATATATTTATAAGTAAGAACAATCCACATAACACAAACCAGTTTCTTAGGGCTGAGTTAGACCAAACTCTCAACTTAATTAGTAATTGACCGTATTTCGATTGTTTCACAGTGGGCACCAATTATTGTGAATTCGTGATAATCGTCAAATCAATAATATTTTGATGCGTTGAGAAAAATTAATGACAAGAAAAACAAGAAGGGATGACAATAATAATCACAAACAAAATAAACAAGCAAAAGAGGGCATTCTTGGACCGAACTAGGTAAACAATTATTCTGCCTTGCTCCTTCTTCTACTTTATCTTGTTACTTTACTATTTGCGATTATTATTGCTAGCTATCCATCTTGTTTTGGTTGCGTTAATTTTGGTCCACACATTAAAGTATTATCTGTTATGAATATTATCAGTGGATGTCCATATAGGTAATTGGCTCATATAAATGGCCAATTATGTTTGCCTATATATATGACCTATGTTTCATTGTAATGTAACCCTAATCCTAGTAGTGAATAATACATACTATTATTTCTCTCATTTCTCTCTTGTTCATCTATATATTACTCTTGTTTATATTAGTTTATAACATGTTATCAGCACGAGACTCTACCATATTATTGTTGCAAAAAGTATGTGCTAAGAATCCCCCTTCATCTTATTTTGCTACGCCATATTGTTGTTCTATTATAATAACATAATCATGATAATCATTCATTCCAAGGTATGTACATGAAATCTCTTTTATTTTATTTTCTTGCGTGTAACCACTGTTTCTGTTATTTCAGTATATGCTACACGACACTTAAACAAAACAAAACTAACAACAACTAATAGCATCTCCATATAACGTTGAACCAAATCTCTTTTCAACCAAATCAGTAATAATATCGAAACAATACATGATATAATTTTGATTCTATATTGATTATAATTTATTCAAATCAACCAAATCAATATTACCTTTAATTATGTTTTTTTTATTTTGGTTATTTATTTATTCCATATATATTTCAAGAAATATATTTGTGCATCCTTGAAGGATTGCAAGAGATATTTTGATTATATTATAAAGTTCCTGAAAAACTTAGAAATTTAATTTATGAATTCCTGAAGAATTCAACAAACTTAGTTCCTGAAGAACTAAGAAATTTAATCTATGAATTTCTGAAGAATTCAACAAACTTAGTTCCTGAAGAACTAATAAATTTAATCTATAAATCCCTGAAGAATTCAACAAACTTAGTTCCTGAAGAACTAATAAATTTGATTTATGAATTCCTGAAGAATTCAATAAATGATCTAGTTCCTGAAGAACTTAGAAAAATATCAATTTGAAGTATTGTAAATTGATAGTGATTTATTATATAGTTCCTGAAGAACTCAATTGATAGAGATTGAATATTGATTCATAATTTATGGTCCATAAGCACCATAGTGAAACTTTTGAAATATGAATCCCGAAGATTCATAAGCCTACGATTCAGAAGCATAGTAGTGAAATTTTTAAAATATGAATCCTGAAGATTCATAAACCTACGTTTTTAAAAGTACGTAGAATGTCTAATAAAATATGAATCCTGAAGATTCATAGCTATCAGTTTGTTTCGTAACGAATATAATATTGAAACAAGAAAAGAAGAGATGTCAAATATCTCTATATATTACGAAACATATTTTGGATAAAATAATTGTAATGAAAAAAGTTATAAACCAGAAGTTTATACGACACTTATAAATATACTAGTGCATTCGAAGCACAAATTATTGTAAACCAGAAGTTTACAAATCATATTAAATTTATCGTTGGCAATACCGGTTGGGTCATCTCGGATTATTATGATGCGAAAAAGAAATTCTATAGATATGTATTGAAGGGCCTGAAGTTCCTTCATTATAATAAATGAGCACATTCTATTGATATATCATGTGAACCAATTATATTTTTAATTGATGCATCAACTAAATGGTCAAATGTACGTTTGTTGTCAACTCACAACCAGAAGTTTGTGAGGTACTGATTTGATTAAAAGCTCATTTTATATAAATTATTTGATAAGTATCGTATGTCAATCAAAATTGATATTGAACATCTTGAAGTATATGTTGAATGTTCATAAAAAATGGACCTGAAGATCCATTATTTAGACGTCTAAAGTTAATTAAATGAACGATACTTATGAAATCAAAGCTTCTAATTTTTATTATGGGAACACTCAAACGACTATGCTGAGATATTGTTTTGCATCAATGCCAATAAGTTATAATATGATAGTCCTCCCCTTAATTTGCAATTAAATTTAGGTTTATAACCTAATATTTTTCATATAAGCATTTTTGGATGTGTTGGTATGTTCCAGTTGCTCCAATATAATGCATTAAGATAAATTGTTAAAGAATATTGGGAAATTAGATTTATAGCCCAGAAGGCTAATTATCAAGTGATGAACCAATTTTCCCAATATTAGGGGGAGAGAATAAGCAGCTAAAATTGTGAACCATAAGTTCATATGAATCACTTGATATAAATTATTGTTATTATCTCATCTTGATCCTCTTAGAAATCAGTATGAACCAGAAGTTCATAAGATAAATCATTTGCAAAGTTTATGAAATAAACTACCTGCTGCTAATGCTCCAATCAAAATGGATGTCCCTGTTGGACAATCTTATATTGCAAATGAGTCTTAACCACCCTGAAGTGTGGTAGGTCAATCGGTTCCAAGGATAAAAATCCTCAAATAAGAAAAGGAGCTAATATGAAATATGACCCAAGTGAGGATATGAAAAGAGTATTTGACATAATTGATGTTTTAGTTCCGAAAGAACTTATCAAGTACTTGAAAGTTATGACAATAAAGAGATCTCAACAAATTATGTCATGGATGGAAATTATGTCATGAATGAAATACGATTGAACCGAAAGGAAGTCAACGTTGACAATATTTTTTCACATAATATAGCGCTATATGTGATAAGAAATAATGAGGATCATGAACTAAAGTCTATTCAAGATTATAGATAAGACATTGATTGTCTAAATGAAATGATGCAATTGCTACGTAATTAAAGTCACTTTGCAAAGTGAAAGATTTTTGGACCTACAGTCCGTACATCTGAAGATGTGAAAATGATGAGATAAGAGTCAATTTTTTCTTGCGAAAAAGAAAATGATATTTAAAGTTTGACTTGTTATTCAAGGATATTGATAAATGTTTATTATTGATTTTTAAGAGGCATATTCATCTGAAGTGAATTCAAAAATCTCTTTGTAATTAATTAAGTTGAATAGCATATGAAATACTCACTTTATGTGAAAGATGTGTTTAACGTACTTGAATGACTTATTTAATAATGATGATTATATGAGAATCCCTGAAAGATTTCATTTTTGTGAGACATATAAGTCAAACTATCGAAGAGATGACTTACTAAAATGAATAAGTCCCTTTGTATACTCATACACCAAAGGTGTATGTCGTATAATATTTTAGTGAGTATTCTCAAATGAGGAACATGAGAATGATAACAATTGTCTATTTTTAATAGAAAAGATTTGGAAATGAATTTGTTATATTCGATTTCTATGATGATGATGATATTATCGGAACTCCTGAAGAGCTTCTGAAATCTGTTGATTAAAGATAAATTTGAAATGAAATATGTTGGATGATCAAAGTTTGTTTTGAAATTGCAAACTTAGTATTTAAATGAGATTTTGTGTATGATGTCATTTGACGTAAACAAAGATCATTTCATATCTCAAGAAAATGATCAGTTGCTTAAATTGGTCTTGAAGTACCATATTTTAGTTCCGTTGAGAACATTGTTGCATTTTTCTAATTATGTATGTGATAATATCAATAAACTCAAGATATTGGAACAAAGTCATGTATATAATTTGTATCTTGGAGATACAACACTATCCTCCAATTATGTGAAAGTTTTAGCTCTACATCCAAAAAGTTCAGAATGCGGTTTTGTTGAGGTTTGTGATTCTACACATACAAGAAATTTGAAGAAGATGATATCGCATCCACAGCTAATACAAAGAAAAATATATTAAAGTATAAGAATCAGATCTTTCTGCAAAGTCATCGTCAAGCAAAACTTCTGATCAACTATATTGAAGATTAATTAAGTTTCTCTGTCTCAGATATAATTGTCTTTATGAGGGGGAGATATACATGTGTTCTGCACTCTTTTTCCCTTCACCATGTTTTGTCCCATTAGGTTTTTCTGGTAAGATTTTTAACGAGACAGTCCAAACACATAGGATGTTGTACTCTTTTTCCTTCACTAGAATTTTTTCCCACTGGGTTTTTTTCTAGTAAAGGTTTTAATGAGGCACATTCTCGATGGACATCAAGGGGGAGTGTTATGAATATTATTAGTGGATGTCCATATAGGTAATTGGCCCATATAATTGGCCCATTATGTTTGCCTATATATATGACTTATGTATCATTGTAATGTAACCCTAATCCTAGTAGTGAATAATACATACTATTATTTCTCTCATTTCTCTCTTGTTCATCTATATATTACTCTTGTTTATATTAGTTTATAACATTATCGATGTTTATCGGGGAAAGTTGGAAAATTGTCAATAGTGTCCCTAATTAATAAAAAAAAAGTCATGTTAACTAGTGCTCCCAGGATATTAGTTAAGGATACTAAAAAAAAAACAAGTTTTGCATTGAAAATAGTCTTCTTTATATTTCAAAAAAGTGAAATACACAAGTTCCAAGACATTTTTTACCATATGTAGTTCCTTAACTAGTGACTCAGGGACACTAATTAGCGTTTTCCAAAAAATAATAAAATAGTTCCCTCCCACAATCTATTTTTATTTTTCAAAATTGGCTGTGACATATAATTCATGATGATGATAAAGAGAATTACCACAACAACCGTATTAGTTGCATATGTAAATTAAAGACATAAATTCTCTCATTATTCATTTAATAACTAAGATATATTAAGTTCACAACCTACTAAATTTATAATCAGCATGTTGCTAACATTGTACTGAGTCTTGAAAATTCCCTGTTACAGCAATATAATGAGTAGAGAGAATTTGTTGTCGAATCTAAAACACCAACCACATTGAAACACCCTTCCACAAACATAAAAATCTTATTATTATATGGAGCAACCAAATGAAACAAATAACTGCGTCCTATTAGATGCATGAAAGAACAAGACATGACAGAGTAAAATTATGATGTTTTCAGCTTATTATTGTTTGTTTACCCTTTTTTCTGCACTTATTCTTCTATTTTAATTCATTTGTAAAATTGGTCTTCAGATTTTAACATCACTCAGGTTTAGTCTCTCTGAAATTTTTTACCTTAAAATAGTTATGTAACATATTTTAAATAATGTGTCATACAATTTCATATTGTTGATCTCTATAGCTCTAAATAATATATTAGATGTTTTTAGATTTGTGAAAAGTTTTACATGAATGATCTACATAATATAAATTTGACTTAAATATAGTTTTGATCTCCCTATTTTTAGTCTTTTACGAAATTGGTCGTCCTATTTTATAATCACATAATTTTGGTCCCTTTATCAAATTTTTGTACTTAAAAATAATGGTTTAACATATTTTTAATGATGCAAAATACAATCAGATGATAATAAATAATCAAAAGTCATGAAATTACAAAAAAAACTTCGACTTCAATTTCAGAAATTATCCATTTTTGAAATTTAATTAATGAAATATAAATAATTAATACATTGGATGAATTTACATCGTCAAATTGTATGCCATATTATTTAAAATATATTAAATTACAATTTTTAAGAATAAAAATTTTGTGTAGGGGACCAAAACTGAGCAATTTTAAAATAGGGGAACCAATTTTGCGAAAAGATGAAAATAAGATGATCAAAACTGTAATTAGGCCTATAAATTTTCAATCAAATAGTGGATGTTATAAAATTTGCATTCATTAAAATGCTATATATTAATTCCAACTACGGCGAATTATGATAAAGTGGTTATGAGATTAATTAGTTTTGTTATTCAAAATTATACTAAATTAATAGGATAGAGCTTCAAGTCGATTATATGGTTGTTGCTAAGGTGCTCAAGACCAGGTTAAGAGATAGTGTTATTGGGGGGATTGTTGGTGAGACAAATTAAATTTTTTATGGAGTTAAATTAGGGGTGGAGGTGTGTCATTAATCAGTATGCATATGCTTTAGCTAATATAGGTTGCGAGTTATATTCTTCTTTGATACTCTCTCCGTTCCTTTTTATAAGAAACAGTTTGAAAAAATTACACATACCAAGGAAACATATTGTAGATAGTTCTTTTCATTTAATACTCTTATAAATTTAAACTTATTCCATTTATACCCCTATTTAATTACTCTAAATTCAATTAACTTACTTATTTTTAATATTCTCTTTCATAATAAATAAGGGCATAAGTGAAATTCAACATTTAAAACATTTGAAAATTTGTCAAAGTTTCTTATAAAAAGGAACAAAAAAAATTTCACTTTTGTTTCTTATAAAAAGGAACGGAGAGAGTATTTTATGAGCGTGACTGAAATTAGTAATTTATTTATAACTGATATTTTGGGGATTGCCATCCCTCGTAAAATTTCAGTTTAATTCTTCCTTTTTAGATTAGGCACTCATTGATATAAAAAAATATTAATTAGTCGCATATTACTTTTTTTTCCTTAAAAAAATAGTTGTGTTTAATATATGGTAAATAGAGTGCTTAATTAAATATATCTTAGAAATGGCCCAAAAGATAGAAAAGAGAAAAAAAAAAAAAAAAAAAAGAGAGTGTGGTGTCTCATTTTTATTAACCAAGTTTTCTATTTGGTGTCTCATTTGATTCAATTGGTTAATAAGTTACGCGGTGAAATATTTTGGAAGAATCTAATTTCAAATTTTGACTTAAAGTTTGAAACAATCATTGATCAAACTTTATTTATTTTCTGACATGTTGAATTCATGATTACTAGAACCCTTTTCTTACACTTTGTTTGGATGTCAAAGAGATAGTGAAAAGAGAAGAGAGATAGAAGAGAAGTTTAGTATAAATTTTATATGATTTGAATGAATAGAAAAGTGAAAAGAAAGAAATTAATAAAAATGATACGGTAACAAATTTATCCTTTTTAACTTAAAAAATTTATGTTAGAAAATAAACTGATTTCTTTTTCATTTTTTTTTTTTTTTTTTGCTTTCGCACCGGTTCCGACCCACCAAAGGTGGGCGACTAATCCGGCTCGTGCGTAGAGGCATGCGCACTAGCCAAGCGTTGTTCCCTCTGGGAATCGAACCCGGTATTCCCCGGATACGTCCTTGGAAGGAGCTCCTTGTCACTTGAGCCCAATCAACTTGGTTTTTTTCATTTTTTTTTTGTCAAGAAGAAAATAGACTAGTTTAATGAGGGTAATGTTGAAAATTTTTTATTTTCACTTCTTGACACACATCTCTTGCCTAATATGGAGAGAGTTATTTTTTTAACTATTCCTTATCCAAACTATATAAATAACTAATTTCTTTGCCATCTCTATTCCTTATTTCTCTCTTTTGTAAATCTACCTAAACAAACATAGTATTAGTGTATGCTGCCTCAAAGTATACCACCTTACAATGTTAAAATTGGGGAGCAAATGCAGTGGCAAAGTAGTAGCAAAAGTTACATATAAATAAATAAAGGAAAATGTTAAACAGTACCTCTAAGACAAAGGTTAAAGAAACAAAAATAATAATATAATCTTGAAAGCAGTGCATTCAATATCTTAAAAAAATTAAAAATATTCTAATTAAGACTTTTGCTTTTGTTTCCATTTTTATTTTCCTTAACCATTGCCATTGTGGCACTGTTTAGTATGACCAATAAATAAAATAGTAGCAAAAAGTAGGGTGAAAATAATAGAAACCGAAGTTCTTTGTGATAGGGTTTTAGTGGGCTTGAATTTGGTTTAAGGAAGTCGAGTTAGGTTTGATTTGGTCTTATGTTGCAAGAATTAATATATGGGGAATGCTAATGCACAACCTCTTTTTTTTATGAAGGTATGCATTAGCAAATTGTACCTTAGGATCTATTTAATAACTTTTTAGTTATATTTTTTTATAACACACACTTTTTAAAAAAAAATAAGTGAGTGTATTATAGGAAATGCTTATTGGAGTTGCTAACTTACATCCACTTATTTTCAAAAGGATGGTTGTTGCTAACCCCCAAACAGATTACTAACCACACCACACTCTTTAATTTGACAAAATTACCCTTTACCCTTAAAAAGTCTCCCTTATTTATATTTTGTTTTTTCTAACCCATATATTGGATGAGAGAATGACATTACAATTGAGCCCATATATTTATCAAGGCTTCAAAGAATTAAAAGATGAGCAAACTTTTTTTTCGTCTCCACCTTTCTTGCACGCTCTGAAATTCCATAAATGCGCTGCTTGAGTTCTAAGGTTGGGGCATTAAAAAAAATGTATTTTAAGAAAAAAAATAAACAAGGTTTGACTTCTAAGACTTCAACAATACAAATATGTTTCGAGTCCTAGGGTTTGAGTTGGTCTATTTCAGGAACTAATGTAGAACACGTGAACTTTTCATCAGCAACAACATAGTACATCAAAATAAAGATCAACAACAAAAAAAACATCAATTAACACAAACACGGCTATAGAATAGCTAAATTAATTATTTCGTCTTCCTCGGATTCAACCATGCATGTCGCGGTTTCATCGAAGATTCTCAAACAAACCAAGCTTGACAGATAGCTTGAACACATCTGGCCAAGGTCACGTCTAACTCAGTCGGTCCCTTGGTAATATACTGCAAATAAAAGAGAGAACATGGTTATCACATCGTCGTTGTTTCAAATTTTTATGTTGGTGAACCTTACATGTATGTCTGAGCCAAAGACTTTGATATGTTCGGATATCACATTCATCTAGGAAAGACTTTGATAATTTGCAATTTTGATCGTAGATAATTAAAAATTGACTGAAAATTATTTTAAATCAAATTCACATTCTTCCAAATAATTCGTTGTTATGCAAACCTTGCATGCCTTAGTGGCCAATCATCCCATCAATATTGGACGGTGAAGATTTTAAGATTAAATTTTAATTGTTTTTTAATATAAAATTTACACTAATAAATAATAATCATATGATTTTAATCAAACAATTGAGATAAGACCGACCGTAGTGTAGTCACATCTCTCCGGATACACTGAATTCGGATCCCCAAGATAGTGGTTTCCAATTGTATATCAACATGAAAATTTGAAAGCAAAAAGGACACAGCAAAGAGTTCAATCCGTCTTAAACAACCAAACATACAAACAAAAGAAACAATAATGTAAACAGCCCCCCTTTGTCATGTTCTGGTGTTCCTTTCTGCTATTAATTACTATATCACCTTTCATCACCACCATTCCTTCTCTTACTTTGTAGCTATACACACAAAGTATACAAAGTTTGTGACTTTGACTCTCTTCTTTTCTTCATGGGGAACCCAACTGACACCACTGTGGCCTCTGGTGAGTTGGGTTGCTTTTCAGTATTTGTGATCCTATTCAAATTTTGAAACTTTAATTTGTTTTTCTTTACAAGTTCAATTTTTTGGTTGTAACTAACTTGAATGATTATGAATGAATGTATAATGTTCTTATTGTATCTTTTTTTGTTAAATTTGTTTTCTTTCTTTGGGTGTACCAGAAATTGAAGTTGATGGTGATTTTAAAGTTCATGTGTTCTCTTCCTCATCTGAGGTAAGATTTTCAAGTCTCCTCATTTTTTTGTATCATCTTATAACGGTAGAATATTCTAGCGCTGTTATGTAATTGACTTTACTACACAGCACCGACACTTCAGATTGAAAATATGTCCGGTGTTTGACATATGTCAGTATTTGATACTAACGCGACACCGAACATGTGGTTCCATTCAATAACTTTCATTTTCTGAAACCATTACCGGTTAATACATGTTAGTGTCGGCCAGTGCTTCATAGGATAAGACTTCACCTAGTGGGATAAGACATATGTAGCACCGATATTTCAGATTGAAAGTGTTTCCAATGTTTGACATACGTATTTGACACTGACCCGACACAAACATGTGTTACTACATTCAATCACTTTCATTTTATCAAATCATTACCGGTGTCTACATGGTAGTATCAATGTTAGTATCATTGTCGTATCCGGTGTTAGTGCTCATAGGACAAGACTTTTGTTGTAGTCATATTCTTTGATTAATTACTACAATAAAAAAATAAAGTTTGCAATTTTCATTGGCTTTGAATTTTTCAGTTACTAGAAAAGCTTCATCAAACATGGAGTTCAGTGGAGAAACAACCATATCCAGCTATGTATTCTAGTGTATATGGAGGTATCATACTTGATCCAGCAATGATGGTAATCCCCATAGATGATCACATGGTACATAGAGGCCATGGAGTGTTTGATACTGCTATTATTTTTGAAGGGTAATGCTATTTTTTTTCCTTGTAACAAAGAATTATTGAAAAAATTGGTTCTGTTCAAATGGTTAATAAACTTCAGTTAAGGTTGAATCGATCGGGGAGCACCTGAGTTCGATCCCTTGCTGAACAATCCATCTCGGCTGAACTCCTGATTACTAGGCCCCTTTTCCCTGAGAACCAAAGGGTTAAAAAAAACATTATTGATTTTAATGAATATTCATATTTTTCTCTGATTTTGATGTTTATATTGTTTGTTTTCTCAAGACACCTCTATGAGTTAGATGTTCACCTTGATCGTTTCTTGAGATCAGCTTCCAAAGCAAAGATATCCTCGCCCTTTTCGCGATCAACACTTCGCAGCATTCTAATACAACTAACCGCAGTATCAAAATTGAAGAAAGGAACTCTAAGATACTGGCTAAGTGCAGGTCCTGGTGATTTCTTGCTATCATCAGCAGGATGTCCAACACCTGCGTTCTACGCAGTAGTCATTGATCATGATTTCTCTCAGTGCAAAGAAGGTGTAAAAGTGATTACTTCCAATGTACCAATGAAGGCACCTCTATTTGCTACAATGAAAAATGTGAACTATCTTCCTAATGTACTTTCAGTATTAGAAGCTGAAGAGAAAGGTGCATTTGGTTCTATATGGATTGATGAGGTTGGTTATATTGCTGAAGGACCAAATGTGAATGTCGCTTTCATAACTCAAGAAAAGGAACTTGTTATGCCTTTTTTTGATAACATTTTATATGGTTGCACTGCTAAAAGGCTTCTTGAACTTGCACCAAAGTTGGTTGATCATGGTGTTCTCAAAAGTGTAACAACTAAAAATCTGACTGTCGAAGAAGCTAAAGGTGTTGCTGAAATGATGTATGTAGGTAGCACACTTCCTGTCTTGCCTATCATCGCGTGGGATGATCAACCAATCGGTGATGGTAAGTTAATGACAGAAATTATCTATCTATCTATCCTTGTTTGGCATGTAGCATTAGCCTTTGATGTTTTCGTCTCATCACTCAAGTGCATGAACTATGGTTATCGATACCTTAAGATACAAGCGAGCAGTCATATCTCAATTTGATACAAAACTGAAATCAATCGATATGAAAAAATCTCTAATCTGTATCTATTTTCAATATCTTGAATCCTTATTCGTTATGTTGAATCTCGATTCACTATGATGAGGTCAGTAGATGAAATACAAACTTCCTTAAAAATGTCACATTTTTATTAGTAACGTATTGTGCGATTTAGAATAAGATTTGATTCACAATTCAGAAAATAGGTCTTCTGATTCATTGTTTGAATCTTGATTTGATAACCATGTCACTTGCGTGAAACCGACAATGTTAGAATATAACTCTTGTATTCAATTGCTATGTTTGACAGGTAAGGTTGGAGAGTTAACAATGTTACTTTCAAATTTGCTATGGGATGATATGGTAGCTGGCCCTGACACACAGAGAATACTTGTTCCTTATGTTTAGTGAACCTACAATATCATTTGGGAATAACATGTTTTTTGTTGTATTGATTTACAATGTGGTTTCTGTTTGTATTTGCATCATGTAGTTCAAGTGTGAACATGTCCTTGAAGAGTGAATCAGTAGATGTTTCCTGCTTCACAAAATTTATATAGCAAATAAATAGTCCTTGAACTATTTCATGTTATTGTAAACTTGTTACATTGTATGCATTTATTTTCTAATTAATTTTCTATCTGTAACACCAATGTTGGCACAAGTTTCCAATCATAAAACTACATTGTGTAATCTGGTATGATTTTAGAGAAACTTTTGTTGAAACATAATTTCATTAACTTTTTTTGGTGGCAAAAGAGTTCGGTCTTTCCTCGAGTAAAGCATCGAGTTTGAGATTCCTGGTAGTGTGGTGTCAAAAAAATGCTTAGCCGGCAGCAGCCACACGACAAAACAGTGATTAGTCATCGGTTGGAAGTTTTAGAATACACCGAGTATTGTGAATGAAGAAACTAGCCACAACACAAGTGGATTTTGTTCCTTGTATGGTGGTCTATCTTCGACTCAGATTAGTCGAGTCAAATACAAAGTTACAATAAAAAGTGCGACACTAAGTTATAAAATGAAACAAGATGAGTGTCGGTGCAACTTATACCGCCTTTTCTTTTTCGAACTAAAGAATGACAGTGTTGTTAGTTTTATGTTAAGGTGGAGATCAAATATCGACCTCCTTATTACTCCACTTCTTAAGTCTCTCACCCTAACCAATCAATAATTATATTTACTTTATGTCATTTTATTACTTTCCACCGTCACTCCCCCTCCTTGTTGTTCGCCCTATACCTTTTTGTTATTACACTAGCAATCAATTGAAAACCACGTTGAACTAGTTGTTCAATGCAGTCTCTGAATGGTCATTAGGTAAGTTGAATTTGTGAATTGTGTTTATTTTATACTTTAAAATAAGATGGGATTTTCAAAAAATAACTGAAAAATTTCGTACTCATACAAGAAATTCAATGATTGAATGAAAAAATAGTTTTATAGAGAATAAGTTAAATTTTATGAAAGGAGTTATATAGCTCAATCATTTACAAAGTGAACTATTGGAATATTTTAGAATCTTTTCCACTCACAAATTGCACCTTATCAAAACAAATAACTGAAATTAAAATATAAGAACTATAACATGAAATGCTTGATTTAATTGGTGATTGATTCTTCTGTCTGTGTTATTTTAATAAAAATTTGGTTGAAGTTGCTTTCAACATGCACCTAGTGTTGCAATGATAGAGATGTTAGTGCAGGTTTTTCTTCATCATCACATTGCTATGTATCAATTAAAGAAAATATTTGCTTGAAATAATTTAAAATAATTTGTGCAGAACACTTTTAACGAGGCCAAATACAATTGTTTTATAGCCCTGTTCAAGACAATTTCAAAACCTTTTTCAAGCACCAAATAAGAATCTTTTGTTTGTTTTAATCTATGTTGCATCAACCGTATCGACAAAAGGAATCAATTATTGAAAAAATAACAATTTATCAGTATGCAAAGGCCTAGATTCAAACTCAGAATTTCACGCTTCAAGTGTAATTTTAACCACTAGAGATTATTTAACAGCTAAAAAGGAATTTATTTTGGAATTCATAATTCATGTCATCATTCTTTTGGTAAAAAAGGCAAAAGAAAAGAAAACCATTCTTCCACAATTAATTTCTCAAATGAAAAACTTACTAGCCATTAAGTTAGGTCCACTTTATTTGAAGCTGAATTATATTATTATTTTGTTGAAAATGATAAAAAAAGGTGAAACTAAAAAACAAATTGGTGAACCTTTTATGTTAAAATTATTTTGTAATCTTCCTTTTATTAATCTACTTAGGGCGTTGCAGATGACTTACCATCCACACTGCATCCCATTTGCTTAAAAAAAAATTGCAAGTAAAAGAAAATTACCTGATAAAAAACATACTACTGGAGCTAAAGTAACCAATGAGACATATTTGAGTCACTGTAAACTTCTTATTCATTCAAAAATCACAGCAGCATAGTTATGCATCCTATTGGAGAATACAAATCAATGAAGTCTGCAACAATTTGGACGTTATTGAGAAAACTTTAATTATACAGCACTACTGCCACTATCACTATGAGATAAAAAAAATTGATTAATTAACAATACTAATGGAAAAGCACTTGACCAAAAAAAAATTGAAAAGCAATTTCTTACAATGATATATATGTACATTTAATTAAAATAAATGCATCAACAGAAACAACACACAAAAATGACAATATAGTAACTTCTAACTTGGCTCAAGATTGATTTAGATCCCGTGAAGTTTGGCCTTGCCATCTGCGAAACAATGAATCGGAGATTATTTACAAGCATTTTCCAAGTCATATAATTATAATGTGAATATGAGAGAGAGAGAGAGAGAGAGAGAGAGAGAGAGAGAGAGAGAGAGTCATGCGGCAACTTCAAGAACCTTGATAGAAGAAATCTTGCAAGAGGGCTTAAGTTGCTATTTGGATGAGGTTCCTTGTTATGTTGTTTCCTTCGGTTATCAGCTTCCGCATTTTGAATTTCTTCGGTTGACTTGGCTTTGCTGAATAATTGGCTTGCTAGTCCTTGAAGGTCCTTCAATGAATCTTCCTTTGAACTGCACACACAAAGGAATGAGAGAGTGGTACTTTCGTTTTCTTTAAACTGGTTTGTCTAATGAAGGTTAGTAGAAGGCGAACCTTGCTAATCTTTGAAGCAATTTTTTGACAAAAACAGCAGAGGATCTAGGCTTTGTACCCTCCATGTTTATTAAAGAATTGATAACTGCGCGCACGATTTGCCCTTCTGGATCATCAGCAATAGCCTATGTCGCAAACACAAACATAAGCAATGTCCAAAATAACCAACACAAACAAAAACCATAACAGATTTAAAAAGATTCTATCCATACTCTAAAATGCTGAAGCATACAAAATCTGTGTCCAATCCCTCGGTTCCCCCCCACCCTACCCAGCTCAAAGAAAACATAAGAAATTCCTTCATAACTTGATCAGTTCTTTTTCAATTTCTATTTACATGTATCATGTAAAAAAGTGTATTAAAAACCATCACATAGGCCATTAAATATCAACGGTAAAAATAATATATGTGCTCATGAATCGTAGTCTAATTAATATGCATATAAATTAATGGTTGTTTACGATAGATGTTTGTAACAATAACTTAGAAGACCCCAGAGTCAAACAAAACTAAATATCAAATCTGAAAGGAGTCAAAGCACAATGCAAGCTAATTTAGAACGAGAGGAAGACATAACACATGTTTATTCTAATATATTGCTGCAAATAGTAAGGACTACGGATTAACTATATGTATGGTTTCACCTCTTTTAATGAAGGAATAAGCAAAACTGATAATGGCGCCGACGATGATATTATTCTAGCACTTTCTTCCTCATCACCGGCATAATTTGATCGTACCATGCCCCTTTGTGCATCAATGTATTCACGATATGATCTGGAAAAAAAATCCTTAATTTATAATCAAAAGTCTGTTTCATTAAATCAAATATTTTTTAACCATTATTGTTATAGAAGTACCTGGAAGAATCAGTGCTGCTAGTCATTTGGTCTCTTTTGCTTTCCTGTATATTATCACTATTGATTTTTCCCCGCGAATGTCTTTCCCGAGCATTCACTTTTCGTTGCCCTCCTTGGATAGCAGCCTTTGCCTGTAGCGACGAAGAGGTAAGAACATGCTATTTATAAGCAATACCAATCTGACCAAGAAGTAATCACAAACATGTCTCTCCAATAATAAAAAAAAAAAATAACTAAAGATGCACGAGAAAAAGTACATAATTTCAACACAAGAGCTTTGAAACTTGAAAGTGGTTAAAGCACATAGCCTATAACTTGTCTGGTTAACCAGGCAACTAAATAAAATGGGAAAACCTAAAATGCAATGGTAATGGTTCTTTGAATAAATCAATGTATCATGGAAACAAGTTCACCCAAAAAATTAGGAGGGGGGAAGGCTCATCATGCTGCACGATGCACATTGATCAACTCACAAGTGAAAACACAGCTTAGATTTTACAAAAGAATAGAACCTCGGCTAGGTTTGCAGCACTATCTTCAAGTGAAACATTTGAATTTCTGTCATAAAGTCCTAGCCGGGACCTTGGAGTCCGTGGAGAATCAGAATCATCTTGTTGACTACGTAAAACAATGGTTCCACTTGTGGAAGTATCTTCAAAAGAAGCATAGCTGCTGCTGGACTACATTGCATTAAAATTCTCAATAAGTGACTGCACAGGTAAATAATCAGTTTTTTATCAGAGTAACTAAGCTTGAATGCTACCTGGGAGCTCTCACGAAACACAGATGGCTTTGATCCTTTCGGAGATCGAATAACAACAGTTCCTGATCCATTCTCAGATAATTCATCCTGCAAATCAAAGATTTCAGAATATGAAAGCATTTCATGGTTGTTTAAAATGAACCTCCATCGAGTTCGTATGAAATCCATCTTTACTTTATGACTGACATAACTCATTCACTTAAGATTTGAAAAGAAGAACCCTCTATATGATTATACCACCACAGACATTTTAATCATTGTTTGTGTATGCTAATAAATTGGTGGCAACATAGGCTGAACACAGAAACTGATGGTGCTAGACAACAATGCATTAAAATTCCCATTTACTGCACAAATAATCAGTTTCTTATCAGAGTAACTCAGCTTGAATACTACCTGGGACTGGGAGATATGCTCACGAAACGCAGATGTCCTTGATATTCCTTTGGGAGAGCGTATAACAACGGTTCCTGATCCATTCCCAGATAACTCATCCTGGAAATTGAATATTTCAGACGATCAAACTGGTTGTTTAAAATGAAACCTCATCAAATTCAAAGGAAATCCATCTTTACTTCATGATTGATACATGGTGAATTCCCTTGGTGATTATACCACAAAAGACATTGTAATTGTTGTTTAGGTCTGATAAAATGGGCAGCAATATAGGGTGGAAAATTATAATTTCCCGTTCAGCTTGAATTATAAAAAACCCAGCAGGTAATAATTCAGGGTTAAGCATTAATAATATATTCGATGTTTTGTAAAGGCCAAAAACACCTTAAGTTTATTTCATTTCCCCTTTGGAGATATAGCTGCTCAAATATCATTCAATTAAGTTAATTTTTGGTAAGATAGACAGATATGCATAATAAGAATCAATTACATCTTCAAGCTGATTATCCGACTGCTCGTGAAGGTAAGGAGCTCTAAGATCTTTTTCAAGTGATTGATTGAATGAACTTCTATTGGCATATCCTCCTTGATAGCCAGCGTCTAGAGCTTTTCTTTGGGTAAGCTGATTATATGAACCTTCAGTTTTCTTATCTCTAGACTGTGGTGGCCGTGAAACACTTCGAAAGGTTCCAGTACCCTCTGATTCACCAATGCTAAAGTCCCATTCAGAACTTTTCGGGGTCTTACCCTGACTGCTTAAAATTACAAACTGTTAATAAAAAAAACTCAATTTTCAAAATTAGAAAACCAGTATCCAATAATCACAACCAACCTGGGTCGATTGATTTCATCAACTTTAGAATCTCTTGCCACCTTCATAGTGTCTGATCCCTCACCAATCCCTCTTTGGCCATTTCTAGCTGTCTCCAGGTCTTCCTTAACTTGATATTTTGGACGCTCCCTACTGTGAAACCATAAAGCATGATCTTGTCAACCATATGCTGGGGAATAATATTGTAACTTTCAAATGAAAAAATTGCTAAATATGCATAGCATTTACTTTTCTGAGATACACTAATTTCAGAATAAATAAAAGGGTGATAAGAAAAAAATTAACCAAAGGAAAAAATGGGCAGAATTCTGTAACTAAAATATAGCAAGATATTTATCAATAATTCACACCTTAATCTTTCCAAAAGCTTTGGACTCTTCCTAGCATTGCGAATAAAACGGTCTTTGAGAAGTTCCTTAGCACTTGGCCTCTGGAATTAAAGCCATTACAAGGGATAAATTAAGAGATTGAGAGAGAGAGAGAGAGAGAGAGAGAGAACAACTTCACCGGTAACGATTCAAGCCTAGTCTAAAAAAGCCTTTAAGTAAGGAAACTAAACAATGCATTGCTTCAACTTCAAATTAACAGTCACAAATTTCAACCCGATAAATTATTCTAGTATCCTTGTTCATGTTAAATTAAGATGCAAACTATACAAATCAAAAGCTGAATATTTTAATTATATTTCCTATGAAGTTTCTCCCAATAAAATGATGTTCTAGATAAAGCATGATAAAAACAAAATTCACAAAAGTGAACATTTTGCTCAAGTTAATGCATAAAACAAAACCTCTTCATTAACCAATATACGAGAACTGCACATATTCTCAAGAGAAACAGAAAACAGTTGCAAGTGTATGGAAAGCACAGATACTTGCCTCAGCCGGAACCTTCTTCAAACATGATGAAACAAATTCTTTCATGGGTCGAGAAAAATGCTCATCTAGCTGTGGAGGATTTTCTCGGGGTATGATGAAAAGCACCCTCATGGGATGAAGATCAGCAAGTGGAGGCTCCCCCTTTGCCATCTCAATTGCAGTGATCCCCAGAGACCAGATATCTGCCTGCATAAACAGAATTAGAGATTATTCGAAAGGTTTCAAAAAATAGGGAATGGTGACAGAAAATAAAAATGCAAGCACAGAACCAAAGAATGACATAACAAAAGAGTAGTTGAATGTTATATTACAACCTTCTCATTATATCCATCTGAGTTCTGAATAACCTCAGGCGCCATCCAGAATGGTGTGCCTACAAATGTCTGTTGTTATCAAATAGATTAGAATATCCAGTCAAAATTGAAAAGTAATAATTTAGATTTCCACATATTTTTATGTTGTAGAAAGCATTAGATATAGTAGTTCTTGTAATGACAGAAAAATTTAGATCTATTAATAAACACTAGCAATTTGATTTTCAGTTTTCTGAACTCATCACACCAAGAAATGAAAATTTTAGATGCTATACAATGATATGATTATCCAATTGAAAGGCACCATTTTGTGCTCTTGAGACGAGGTTGAGAGTGTGATGATATATTATAAAATAAAAGACATAAATTTTATTTTTTTCTTCTTTTTTTTTTTTAACATAAATTTAAATTTAGATGCAATATCAATAACCCATCCATGTTAAATTGATAAATGGTTTAACCTTGATTAAATATGTTTACCTTTCTCCTTGATATAGTCCTTGTCAATTGTGCAGAAACACCAAAATCTGCAACCTGGACAATTTACACAAAAATTCACATGCATATTCATTTAAGCCCATATCGCAAAATATTATATGTATCGCTTTTCAAGTAAGTCATGAAATACACAAATAAGAATTATAAGCACTTTCAGAATAAATCATACCTTTACATCACCATTCTCTGACAATAAAATGTTTGCAGCTGCATAAAAGATATGTAAATGCTGTCAATTACAAAGTTAATGTGAAAAGAAAATTTCCATGACTACAGAATTACATGTTAAATATCCGGAGGATATCTTATAGTACCATATTTATTTATATCTTCAAATAGTTTAGAGTATCTTAAATCATCTCTGGGTAATAGTTTCAGTTATCCAATGTTTTTCAGATTTTTTTATTATTATTTTTTTGTGTTAACCCTCCGGTTCCTAGGGGAAGGGGGCCCTAGTAATCCGGAGTTCGGCCGTGAAGTAAGTAAAGTCTGGCCAAGAAATTGTATCACCCATAAATCGAACTTGGATTCTCCCATACGATAGATATTTTTATTAATTTAATTAGGAATAATAGTCATCTATTAGTATATATAGATGACTATTATATATACTACTTAGGTCATATCTCTAAACTTTTAGAATTTGGGTTTGAATCAAACTTAACTCTTAACCCCACAAAGCCAACTTCTAAAGTGAGGATTACTTTAGTCAAAAAGAAAAAGTGAGGACTCTAACCGATGTCTCTAAGCACTACTTAGGTCATGTCTCTAACCGATGTGGGACTCTCAAAACACCCCTTTCACACTTAGGACTAGACATCAGAAGCAACGCTGTTAAAATCGAGATTTCATGCAGACTCGAAAAGGGGTAGTAAAATCGTAAAATGTTAAAACGTAACACGAATCGTAAGATTCCACAAAATTCATAATATGCATATAAATTAATATTCGTGCATAAATTTACAGTAGTAAGACAAAGTAAACCTTTAGATTCAAATACTTAATTAACTTTTTTTTTTGAAGAAGCTAAATTAGCCCACCTAAATTGGCACCAGAGAGAATCGAACTTGAGACCTTAAGGAGGAGCACACTCCCAGGTCCCAAGCCAATACCACCAGACCAACCCAAATGGGTTAAATACTTAATTAAACTTAAAGTCATAGATATAAGGAAGTGAGTAAATAGTGTCTTAAATAACCAATAACTCATAATTTCACGAGTTGTGAACAAAATAACTTATGCTAGGCTTGCTTAAATAAACAATAACAACTGCGGAGCTAAGTTTTTTTTTTTAAAATAGAGCAATGGGTAAAAGAAAAAAAGAGCAAAAAAACAGACCATCTCAGATTCAGTTATGAGACAAAGGAAATAGGGTTTTTATTAAGGGAAACAACACAATGGATCCCAATAAATATAGCAAAAACAGGTTGTAGTGTCAAACCAAAGGTTTTTAAAATAAATGGGTATGGATCCATCCTGGATACTGACATTGAAAAAAACGTGCGATTTCACGACTTTACACTTTTCGGCTGCAATTTCATGCAATCTTACCCAATCAAGATTCTGCATGCACTTGAGGTTTGCCCATCACCCCTGAAATTGTAGGCTCGGGATTTTTCAGTTTAAATACCATGATCAGAAGCATGGACTAATACAAGTGGAATAACTTGATCTCCTGATCTTGACACCCTCTCATGCCACGGACATTTGGAACGTGGACAAGAGCAGGTAGAATAAAATAGATCTAGATAGGCTCAGATACCATCTTAGAAATTTAGTGTTTGGTCAACTCAACCCCATAAAAATAACTTAAGCTTTATAAGAACTACTTGTACCTTTGAATAGTTTATAATAACAAGTAACTTGGAAGGGATAGTGTTTATATTTCTTTTAATATTTTTGTGATTTGTTTCCTTATTTAATCATCATTGGTAGTCTTTTATTAGTACAAATAGAACTCAGTTCTTTGTCTTTTGAATCACATCATTCGTCTAAATATCAAGATGATTTTAGTGTGTTTGAAAAACTATTAAAACACAATGAAAATGCACATCTACTTTAATTTACAGTTCATAGCTTCCATAATATCACGTCCATATAACTTTGGAACGTGAGAAAACCTTGTGCAACTCAGATCCAAACATGCTATTATTATTACTATTATAGACTATTCCATTCGTCATCCTATACCTAAACCCTATAATTTTGTCACTGCATATGGAAGAATGAAAAGAAACTTTAGAAGTAACAGCAAAACCAATTGAAAGGGGTGCTGCTGATACCTTTAATGTCTCTATGGATTTTGCCTTCACTATGAAGGTAATCGACAGCATGCAACAAGTCACGAAGAATATAAGCAATTGACATTTCATCTAGGGGAGGACCTGATTGGAGCTACAGAAGCAAAAACAGCATTAACTCCATAGAATAACAAACACCATACAGCCATACTGTAAATTGATGGTAACATTTGTAGAAGATTAATAGTGACACAAGAAAAAAGGGTGAGGATCCTCTCCATTTGTCGGAAGAAATGGAGGCCTCCATTACTAATGTTTTAGGTGTATAAAGGTCTAATAATACACAATATATGTCGCCAATTTTAAAAATATAAGCCTTTATATATCAAAAACCTTAGTACTGGAGGCCTACATTTCTTTTGAGAAATGGAAAGGAACAATACTGATTCAAAACATCAAACCTAACAAGAAAGAAAAGCTTAATATTATTACTTCTGAGATCTGAAAGTGCAAGCATTAATATTTAATACTATTATAGAGACTTATCCTAATGAATGATAATCAGAAGACAAAAAATAGAAATTAATAATGACAGGTTATCATCATTGCCATATGTACAGAAAAAGGGTGGGGTGGGGGGGGGTGGATGAGAGAATGAAATATTTTATCCTAAAATACTACTATTTAAATATTTATAGTGTTTTGGCTTCTTGGTTTTAAACTAAAGAAAATTTAATAAGGAAAATACAAAAAAGGATAAGAAACCTTCCCCTAACAGCCTATTGGGTTTTTATATTGGATCTAACTCATTCTTACAAAACTGGCTTTGGTGAGGGATCACTCTTTATAAGCTCAGTAAGGCCTTATCTTTATCCTATGTAGGACTTGGGGGTTTTCCAATACACCCCCACACGCCCAACACTATTGGGTTTGGTGCATGGATATAAATAGTGGGTGGCACAAATCCATAAGCTCTGGTTCCATATTAGTATTTTATATTGGGTCTAACTCATCATTACAAAGTAAGTGAGGGATGCCACTCTTTATAAACTCATTTCAGGTCTTTTTCTTTACCCTACGTGGGACTTGGGTTTTTCCCAATACAGCCAACAAAACCAATATAACAAAAGAGATGGAAGGTAAAAGACAAAATTCCAAAATGTACTAAATCAACCAGCATATCTATAAATTCTATTGCCATTGACAATGACAAGGTTATACTTAAACCATGTATGGTACCATAGGTGAGGAAATATAACTAAAACATCTCATTTTTATAGAAATATGCAACACTACGATCCAGTTTTATGCATTTGTTTCTTTGGTCCATGGGAGTCCAAAAAAGACGGGATAGGGTAGCAAATCCCCTTCCCTTAAACTCCCAATGGAATCTGAACCTGGAGTACTCAGTGCTCAATCATTCACGTTCTCCCTGAGATGTTCTGCCATATTCTGAATGTCTGTGTCTATACCTCCATTTCAAGTTGCAACCACTTTGTAACAATTTTCTCTCTTGGTTGTTCATTTGTTCTTTTGGTGCAAAGCATTTTTTTCTAAGGATTTTCTTATACCCCCTAACTCCCAGTAATCTTCTCGGTCAATTTATTTTTTGTTTTACAACACACATAAATGAAATTAAAATGAATTACACACAGTTTAAGGACAAGCAACTGAAGTTTCAAATACAGGTGATTTCTGAAGAACATCAACTTCAATTTTCATACACTGAATAGAAGAAATAAATAGAAGTAACCTACTAGATCAGCAACAGAGCCGCCAGCCATATACTCCATTATTATCCATAGTTTAGTCTGATTGAGAAAAGAACCATAATACTCCGTAATGTATGGACATCGACATTGTGACAGAACAGAAATTTCCTGAAAAAATTGAATTGATGTGAAATTTCAATCATTTGGATTTGGGCTATTTTTACCATCTTTTCTAACATCAATCATTTCTAGAAGAATGGGCTATTTTTACCATCTTTTCAAACCCCATCTCTAAGTCCTTAACTGGCACAAATGTAGGCTTACCAATCACCATCCCAAATCTTCACATATTCATAACCATATTCTTTCATTATTCAAGTCATACATAGCTAAGATGATTATACCTTCTGAATATCGTCAATATCATCCTCTCTGCAAAGAGACAAAATGAAAGGAAATACAAGTTAGGAAGTAGTAAGCAAGAAATGCACATGGATTTTGAGTGCAACACAGCACAACTATGAGGTTAATATTAACTACAAAAATGTGCACAGAATCTCAAACTTATACACTCAATACAAAATGAGGCCCACATGCTTTGCCATGCGTTCAAAATTCCATGACTAACATGCAATGTACATAGTAGACTATGAGATAAAAGACTTCAATGTTCCATAAATAATGTTCAGCATTCCATGGAGAACAATAAATTCAATGGATACAGAATAATCAAAAAATTGTTACTACATCAGAGCACCTATTGTAGGGATACCAAATTATATTTATTTTATTTTTCTTCAATTTTAGGGGTGTTGGAAGCCCTTCGGTAAAATATGTAAAATAGATCCTGTCAACAATGATCCATTACATCATCACTGGAACGCGTTTATAAGAAATTCTACAGCTTTTAGCAGTACTGCACTAATGTTAAAATGGAATATATAATGGGAGAACATTCTTTTATCAAATACTTCTATAAAATTGGTCAGCACCACTTATGTGGCCCAACACTCCAGTTCCTTGAATTGTAATGTTCTTCAAAATAATAGAAGGGGGACAAGAAACTTACGATTCTTCCAAATCAATCACTTTGATGGCCACTTCTTTGTTGAGCTCCTTGTCAAACCTGAAAATAAGATAGTATGACAAAGTGACAAATAACTCACTGCCCATGTCTAACTTTAAGGCCTGTAAACAAAGATTTGGAGAATAATAACTAGTTCTCTAGATCAGATAATTTTACGTATTTGTTAATACAATGACAATTAGCAAAAAAAACAAATAATTTTTGGAAGTTCCTCTAATGTATTCTTTTATTACTATTTTCTTCTTGAAAGTGTTCTATAAACAATATCTTCAAACTTGCTAATTTATATTAGTTTCTGCCATCCTTGCAAGGAAAATTCTATTCGCATATGCAAAAACTAAACACAACTTGAATAACTGCACTCTGCAAATTAGGTTTTAATTTGTGAAGTCTATGTGTTGGAGAGTACCTCTTATTTGGGGAGAGCATTATCTATTTAGTTCTCATATAATTTGTTTACTTAGTTTCCTTATTTATGTAGTTCCAATGTTGAAGTATAATTGGTTGCGCTTAGCGATTTCTCAAGTATTTCATTATTTGCCCAAACACATCACATGTTTATACATCATTTTCTAGTCAGGTTCAAACTTCAAAGTCAAACAAGCTCTCGTTTTTATTATTCACTCTAATGTATTATGTATCTGCTCCAATAGGTTTCAAGTATCTTATTTTATTGATGACTTTTCTCAACGTACTTGATTATCTTAATGAAAATTGCTAAGAGTGTGAAATTTTTTCTATATTCAAGTCTTTCTAGACTAAAATTCAAATCAATTAAGATTTTGAGGAGCAACAATGCAAAAGAATAATTCTCCCATGAAGTTTCGTCATTTATGCCATGGCAACTTACATCAATCCACATCTACACCTCCACAATATAGAGTAGCTTAAAGAAAAAATCGCTATCTTAACTGAGGCTGCAATATGTTGTTGTTGTTGCATACAAACACGCCTTTGTGTTTTAGGGGGTGTTGTGTCTTTGCTTGGATGTTATCTGGAATAGTGAAAAGTTGTCACTCGATCTAACGTGGAGCCTGAATATCGAGTAATCACAATGGTTACTTCTGAGCTTACACTTGTTATATAACTACATTAGGCATTGAGGTTTGCCAATAACCAATTTTGATTAAATAAACCTAAAAATTGTGTCCCTATAATAGTTCTCAATATTCCACCATCAGAATCATCAGCACGGAAAGTCTTAAATCAAGAACTACTAACTAACCAATCGTATAAGCAATGTGCACCTAGAACTACTCTTTCGATATATTGTCAACGCTAAAAGGAATTTAGATTTTGCAGAACATATGAAACAAATTACAAAACTAACACTTACCCTTTATATACATCGCCAAATGATCCCTGCCCAATAAGCTCCAACGAAGTAAATCTCGATCCTGTTGCCTCGACTAGACCTGCTAGATCCTCCATTCTTAACAGCAACTCGTTAACGCCTCATATACAATCTGAAACACCAAACAAACAAAAGCTTAAAGTCAAATTCAAACATCTTCAACTCCCCGAACACTCCAAATTCAATCCATCAATATTTATAAAATTTTCAAAACAGAACTTGCAAGCAACATAACAAAATCAATAAAAAAAAACAAACTTTTACACAAATTGCACAACCCCAATTCAGAAGCAACTCAATTTCTTGAGGAAAAATTAATCAAAACACATCAAAAAAATCAGAAAAAAAAAACACAGAATGAAGTGAAACTTTATACTCAAAACAAAGCGTAATAGCTATATGAAGTTGAGGGATAATTGTTAGGTGGAAAAAGGGGGTACAAAATTGACTACCCAACAAAATGAAACAGGGCGATGAAAGAGAAATTTTGAAAAGGAAAGCGAAAGTGCAACAATAAAATCGAGTTTTGTTCGAAATGGGGTGCGAGAGATTTGATAAAAGCATGAATCTTTGTGGCATTTGAATAAGATTGGGGAAATTGAAATTGAAACTTACGAATAGTTAGGGTTGGTTGTGGTTTAAGGGATTATGGATCTGTTTGGTCAATTTCAGAGAGCAGTGTGTGCAGTTGGAGGCTCCTTCTTCAAGGATCGAAGAAGAAGAAGAACAAACTGTGTCTCGATTTCTTGGAAAATTGGAAAATAAAAAACATACAAATAATTAGATTTTTTATATTTAAGAAATTATTTTTTGTCCAAACAATAATAAATTATTATATTTTAATAAATTAAATAAAAAAATGAGATCCATTTAAAAAATTGACTATTTTATTAAATAATTTTCACACGCATATATTGTTTGTATCCGTAAATGTATATAAAAAGATCAATCTCTCAATTTGTGGTTTATTGTTATTATTATTTAACTTTTATTTATCTTTATAGTGTATTTTTTTTAGTGCGAATGGTGAGTAAATGCATATTTTATTAGCGCAAATGATAAAGTAAGGTTTTAGGTTTTTCCAAAAAAATATTGGTCCTTTTAAAAAACTTAATAGCACTTCGATGAAATTATAAAGGATCTCTTCCACCTAAGCCATGTTAGGAAATAATAGGATCAAAGAAGAAAAATAAACACAATCACAATACAAGAATATAACGTGCAAACTTCAAATCGGAGAAAAAACCACGATATTTTTAACCTCCTTTATTTAAGAAATTGGGCGATGTGAGACCTGACAATCAACCCCAACAATCTCCACATTGATTGAGTTTCATATTATGCTTCCATTGTCTATACCGACAATCATACTATACCATAAAGAGTATACTCCATTTGGAATTAAACCATCCCAAGAATTTTCTTTACATCGAAACCTTTTTGAAAGAATATGGTGCAACTCCCATGTTGACTTTCAGGAAGTTCTTCAGCCATCGACACATCTCACCACAATTTAATGTGCACTATGTATAAGAATACACAATATTTGTGAAAATATAAAATAAAGAAATAAATATCAATTTTGGGACAGAAAGTAAATATTCTGTCACAATATTGAAAAAAACAAAATACAAATATGGGGACGGAATGTGAATATTCGGTCCCTGTATTGAGACGAAATTTAACTATTCTGTCGCAGAATTGGGACGGAATAAGTAAAGTTGTCTAACCAATTAATTATATTATGTCCCTGATTTTGTCCCTAAACTGTGACGAAATCTAATTTTCTGTGCCAACTAATTTGCGACAGCGAAATTGCGACGAAATGATTCAATCCCTGATTCCGTCCCATATATGAATTGGGATGGAAATTTCAACTGTTATGTGAGGGAAATTTCCGTCCAAGATCAAATTTTTTCTAGTAGTGCAATAGATATATAAAAAATTTGGGCTCTACATACATGGGCCTTAGGTTGTTGCCCAATGTCTATGCTCAAGATCGGTCTTGCAATTTGCGGTATGATGACAGAAATTTATATAGTATTTTCAGGATTTATTTAGTAGTTAATTTAGGACTTTGAAGACCAAAATCAAGCAAAAACCTAAAGATATGAAGCTACTTGCAAAAGAAGACAAGAATACAAGAAACTGTCAAAAAGAGAGCAAAAAGTGGATATATGATGACAGGAATTTCTATGGTATTTTTAGTATTAGTTTTAGTAGTAAAATGACCAAGACAGGCCCAAATACGAAGGAAAACCTACAGAATCCAAGAAAAGCATCAAGACAAAGTCAAGAATACAAAAAGACAAGAAAAAGCCAAAAAATGAAGAAATTGTGTTGTTCATCATGCCACGATGGCTTCCATCGTGCCACGATGGAGGCTACTTGTTCGCCAAGACAACAAAAGAAGAAAGTCTGAAAAATATCTGTTAATCGCAGCACGATGACACTCATCGCAGCACGGTGACTTTACTTGGCGGCCAAGCTGATGAAATGCACAGGATCAGTTATAATTTTGAACTGTATCTTCCCATCGTGTCACGATGGACCCATCGTGCCACGATGGCTTACTGAGGCCCATTACGAAAACTATAAATAGAGCCCTCCTCTCATTGTTTAAATCATTCAGAAATAGTAGAACACTCTCTACTATAAAGGAGGTGTTCGGAGGAGCTCTAAGGGCATAGTTTTCTCCCCTTACAGGAAAACTAACTCAGCAAGGTATGTTTTCTTTAGGCTTTTATGTTTAGGTTATAATTCTTTTGTAATTTAAATATGTAGTCTTTTGTATTAGATGCCTTAGGTTGTGGTGGAGAAGATGAACTCCCCTATGAATATTTGGAGTCTGTGATTGAGTCAAAGTTACAATAAATCGTTATTCAGTAGTATGTTTGTTATTTACTTTCTTGCACTTTAACAACGTATCTCGTAATCTGGCCGGATAAGCGGGAGCGCTCATAGGATCTATATTAGGGACACCTAATATTCGTCCGGAACTAGTAGTAAATATGCTAGGTGAATAGAGGCGGTAACATCCTGAACTAGTTGTGAACTGAGCAATTAGAGGAGGAATCAGGAACTAGGTGTGAACTGAGCACTTAGAAGCTGAATAGCCCGATACTAGGTCCTATAGGCATTTGATGGGTGAAGGTAATAATGCATGTGTAATGAATAACTCACCTAGTAATTAGGGTATGTGACACAACGAGGTTAGGCTCTCGTAGGTACCTTAGTTATTAAAGTAGGGAAACTTCAATATACATAGAGTAACAGTAAGGTGTTACTACAATAAAGGAAAAGTCACCGCCGAACAATAATCTGAGTAACTATGTTATACACCGTTCATGCCAAATAGGAAAAATGGAGTGAGTCCAACCACCATACCTATTCTCTATATTTCTTGAATCAATTTATCTTTATATTTTCTGCAAGCATTACGCTATTTTTATAAAAACCTTTTTCCAAAACCAAAGTGAATGCAAAAACACCAACTTAAATAACGCTAACGAAGCTTTGGCACGATCCCTGTGGATACGAACTCATTCTAGACACCTAGAGTGTGAATTATTACTCGACGACAGACTGGTACACTTGCCAGGATGCAGTCAATATACACAGCGCTTCAAAAAGGTTTTGACTTAGCGCCCAAGGAAAGAACTTTCCCCCTTCAACAGGAAATATAACTTCCTCAGCAAAGCATCTATGCCATTGGTATGCATAGTTTTATTCTTGTAATTTAAATTATGTAAATTAGTAGTTAGAAACCTTTAGGGTGTGTGGAGAGATGAACTCCCCCATGAATGCTTGGGACATATATTCTGGTCGATAAGTGACTACGGTCTGGCAAGTGAACCAGTCAGTCGTCGAGTAATAATTCACAATCTAGGTGTCTAGAATGAGTTTGTATCCACATGGATCGTGTCAAGTGCTACTAGTTTTATTTAAGTTCGAAAAGAAGCGTAATGCTTGTGTAGAAAAATAGAGATAGCGATTCAGAAGCGTGAGGTAGGTTAGATAGATTGATTCCCTCCCCTAATCCTGCTTGATATCTGGCGCATAGCTATAACTATTTCAGTAACTTCCAATTGTTCGGCGATTAATGATCTTTAATGATAGTATTATTATACTACCCTAAATATTTATAGGCTGCTATTGACTTCCTATAACTAGCGCACCCATGACTGCCTAATTCCATATTGTCACGTACCGTAATTAACATATCGAGTCAACCTACAGTAGTCATGATCATGCAATTAACCAAAGCCACTGACGTCCTAGTATCGGCCGTTTCAGTCTCTCCTAGCTCAGTTCACTAACAGTTTCTGATGTTTCCGTCTCTCCTAGCTCAGTTCACTAGTAGTGTCGGATATTGCCGTCTCTCGGTCGCGAGCCCTATTATTTATTGTTTCGGACTAATCCTAACAATGTTTTCCCAATATCCGATCAGACGTTGGAAATACGGAATTAAAGCGTAAATAATAGAAAACAATTCATTCCAAAATAAGCAGATATTATTTGACTTTTATTGTACTAGATATATGTCCCAGGCATTTATTGGGGAGTTCATCTCTCCACCTACCCTAAAGATTTCTAGCTACTAATTACATAATAAATATTACAAGAATAAAACTATGCATACCAATGGCGTAGATTCCTTGCTGAGGAAGTTACCTTTCCCGTTGAAGGGGGAAATTTCTTCCCGTAGAGTGCTCATCTGCCCTCCTTGCTCCTCCTCCTTGAATACTAAAGAGTACTCTCGGTTGCTGAATTTCTGAATGAATAAAAGTGAAGGAGGAGAGCTCTATTTATAGTTTTTCTTAATGGGCTTCGCGTCCCATCGTGGCCACGATGGATCCCATCGTGCCACGCTGGAGTAGATATGCTTCAAAAATTTGGAAGATACGCTGCGTTTCTTGGGCGCTAAGTCGGTTCCCATCGTGGCACGATGGGAGTCATCGTGGCCACGATGGCAGCGCTGAACATGTCCACTTTTTGCTCTCTTTTTGGCATTTTCTTGTATTTTTGTCTTCTTTTGCATGTAGCTTCATATCTTCAGGTTTTTGCTTGGTTTTGGTCTTCAAAATCCTAAACTAACAACTAAATAACTACTAAAATACTATATAAATTCCTGTCATCAATAAGTTATAATATTTTATAATTTTGGAATAATTGAACGATCGTGACTATATGTATAACTTGACTCGACACGTTAAGAAGGGTATGTAACAACATGGATTATGCCACCGTGGGTGCACTAGTTAAATGTAGGTCAATAGTAACTTATACGTATTTAGTGTAGTATAATAATATTACCATAAAAGATAATTAATCGCCGAACAATTGGAAGTTCTAAAGAGTTGTATTATGTACCAGATATCAAGCAGGATTAGGGGAGAGAATCGATCTATCTAACCTACCTCGCGCTTCTGAATCACTATCTTTATTTTTCTGCACAAACATTACGCTGATTTTCAAACAAAACCTTTTTCAAAAACCAAAGCGAATGCAAACTATTGAACTTAAATAAAACTAGTAGCACTTGGCACGATCCATGTGAGTGCGAACTCATTCTAGACACCTAGAGTGTGAATTATTACTCGATGACTGACTGGTTAACTTGTCAGACCGTAGTCAAGTTTTTGACGCCGTTGCCGAGGATTGTGTTTACAAGATTAGGGGAGAGAATCGATCTATTTAACCTACCTCGCGCTTCTGAATCACTATCTTTATTTTTTTGCACAAACATTACGCTGATTTTCAAACAAAACTTTTTTCAAAAACCAAAGCGAATGCAAACTATCGAACTTAAATAAAACTAGTAGCATTTGGCACGATCCCTGTGGGTGCGAACTCATTCTAGACACCTAGAGTGTGAATTATTACTCGATGACTGAATGGTTCACTCGCCAGACCATAGTCATGTTTTTGGCGCCGTTGCCGGGGATTGTGTTTACAAGAGCAACTAGATTTATTTAAGTTCATTTTATTTCAAAAATACAAAAAAAAAAAATTCAAAAATTGTTGATGACTGTAGATCTTAATCTACGGAAATTCTGGCTAGGACAAGTCTTGGTATTTAATCGATCCTTGTGATCCATCTCACTTACTTGGGAATTTCTGTAGGACTAGAGATACAAGAGACAAACCAAAAATATAAATATATATTCCAGTGCTACTAAGTTATTATTGTTGTGCTTGACAACAGGTACCCTGGAGCTATAAATCGATCCAGAACCGGAGAGAACACTACAGAGAAGATTAAAGGCGAACAGGTTAGCCAGAGAAAAAGCATTAGAAAACTAGAGATCTTAAATTTCAAACAGCACGAGACAGAAATGTTGTGCGAAGCTTATGAGCGTTTCCAGCTGCTCATGAGGAGGTGCCCCCACCATAGCATTAGTTCTATAAGAGCAGATGCGACTATTTACTGCAGGTATGAAGATGCAACATCGCATGATACTAGATGTCTCAATTGGTGGGTCCATCAAAATCAAAACCCACGAAGAGAATAAGGATCTGGTTGAGCAAATGTGCCAGAACGAGTACAACATGAGCCATGACCGGAACGATAAGACAGCTGGAATAATCAAAGTGGATAAAGAGGTAGCCTATAAAGTAGAGATTGAACTACTCAGAAGGCAACTTGCTGAAAAAGAAACCAAGGAGGCAAGTGTGAAACAGGCGGAATGAGTCTGTGACTTCTGCCTCGAAGACCACCCTAATAGGCAATGTTTGCAAGGAGGAAGCACCGAGGAAGTCAAATACATGGGGAACAATCAAAAGAATAATCCATTCTCTAACAACAACAATCCAGGATGGAGTAAACACCCCAACTTCCGTTAGGATCAAATAGGAAACCAGAACCAATGAGTTGCACCTCAACCAAGAAAGACATCTCCTTTGGAGGAGTTACTCAATAAATTTGCAACTATGAGTCAAACTAACTTTGAAAGTATCCAAACTACGGTAGCAAATCAAGGAGCAGCAATCAAAAGCCTTGAGACCCAAATAGACCAACTATCTAAATTGGTAACCACTCATGTTTCAAAAGATATTGCAGGAAACACGGTGGACAATCCAAAGGAGGAATGCAAAGCGCTGAAAGAAAAAGAAATAAAGCACGAGAAAGATGAATAAGAGCTACTCTTGTTCAAGAAATGGTTTAAAAAGCTAGGAATGACCCTAGAAGAAGTCTATGACGAATTCATGGGAGAGCTTGATGAATACAAGTACCAGGAAAGCCTAGTAGTGGGACTAGCACTACCACCCAAAAAGACAGATCCTGGAAGCGTCACCATCATCTGTCAGATTGGAGAGAAAATGTAACACCCCAAATTTTAGCATAATTATTTTATTATAATATATTTGATTTTTAATATATTTTTGTGCCGATTTAAGTAAGTAGTGGGTAGAGGAAGAAACAATAAGTTAGAATTTATTTAATTTAGTGAGAACGGGAGAATTATTTGAAATATAGAATTAATCAAGATATATTTTAGAATCATATTTTGGAGATATAATTTTGAAATATATTTATGAAAATAAAAGATTAGATTTTAAGAAAAATAAGATGAGAGTTTTTGGGAAAATATATTATGGAAACAAATCCGATAAGAATATTTTTCTTCTAGGAAAAGAAACCTAGTTAGTTGCTTATGAATAGATTAAAGTGAGAAAAAATTAGGAGAGCAAAACTGACACAAAGATAGAATAGTGAGAAGACTTTGGAGAGCTATGGCATAACAAAAGGATCACCAACAATAAATCTTTAAAGAAATTCTACATAATTGAGGTAAGGGGGAGATTGTTCACGCATAGGGGTAGTGTTAACTATAAGAGTAGTCGATGAGACCTTGCCTCCTTCCTTTTTCCCTTTTCTTTTACTTATGATGACCATGATTTTCTATGAATTGTTCTTGGACTGGACTAAGGCCCAAAAATAAACATCATAGGCCCAATAGCAAGATGGCCCAATTACACAACCCATATTATTCAAAAGATCAAACTTGGCGGGAAAGTAATATCAGCGGCGCCACCTACAGGCAGATGACGCCCTCGCCCCAAATATCATCGTTATCTTAAAGAAGCAGCGAGCATATCTCCACGTGGACGGAGGTAACCACCCCTTACCACCATGATCACCACCGAAACCAGGAAGTAACCGCCCATCACCACCACGTGGAAGCGCTGGAGGGAGGAAGAAACCACCGAGATCATGGGGTATCCATGATCGTGGTCTTAGAACAATTGTTACTTGTAAAAATCTATAAATAGGAGCTTATGCTTCATTGTAAAGGGTTCACAATTTTTTAATAGACAAGGAATTATTCATTTCTTACCTATGGTCCATTAATTTATCACCCCCTCTATTTGTTCACCAGAACATTTTGGCGCCCACCGTGGGGCTGCGGTAAAACGATTCCCAGCCTACCACTCATTGAAGACAGGAATCCCCCCAAATGGTAGGTGAAACTCCAAATCATGGCACTCATGGCTCGGGGATGACCCTGACCGAAGCCGTCAATGAACTTAGGCGGCGTCAAGCCCAGATAACAACCCTGAACCAAGAGAAAGCCAACAAAGATGACGGTCACGATGAGGATCAAGTCAACGATTCTCAACCCCTCGCACAAGCCTTGTGGGACGCTAGAGTCCCAGAGAATTTCAAAACACCACATCTGCCGACGTTCGACAGAAAAACAGACCCTATCGAACACCTGATGGCAGTTGGAACACAAATCGCCATCATAGCGCTGCAGAACACCTGAAGTGCAAACTACTCTCAGGAACTTTGAAGGAGGCAGCATTAAGATGGTACATGAACTTACCAAAAAACTCCATCGAGACTTGGTTAGACTTCCAACGTAAATTCATCCAACAGTTCTCAAGATCAAAACACATCAAGGTCACAGCCACTAGCCTCTTCACTACTCGCCAGAACCACGCTGAGACTCTGCGTGAATACTTGGCCAGATTTTGCGAAGCAACCATCAAAATATCTAATCCTAACCAGGAAATGTTCGTAGCAGCATTCCATAACAGTTTAAAAGCCGGTCATTTCAATGAATCCCTGGCACAGAAGCCAGCGACCTCGATGCAGGAAATTATCAAGAGGGCTGAATGTTACATCAAAGGCGAAGAAAGTAACGCCGAGAAAAGATCCAGGGACGCAAGAGAAAGAGAGACACTTAACAAGGGTAACAGGGCCCCATATTTTTATCCACAGAGACGACGTCAACTAGATCACAGAGGGCATGAACCCCAAAGGAAACCATATCACCAGCAAGTAAGGCGAGACGTTGACAGATTCTCGGAAAAAGAATACACGCCCCTAAACAGAGCCAGGGTCTATATTCTTGACGAAATTCTGGAGGCATGACTCACTAGATTGCCCCCTCAGAGAGGAAAGGAATACCAGTTAGGGCAAAACATGAACGCATGGTGCGCATATCACATGTGCAGAGGACACGACACCGAAAAATGTTTTAGATTAAGAGATCTCATCGAGGAATTGATAAAGAGCGGCCATCTAAGGAAGTTTCTTGACGACGCCGCCAATGGAAAAGTCGTGGTCCCAAAGGTGCAAAGGGATCCACAAAGAGACCAAGGACAGGGCTCGGGAGGAGAGAAAACTACATCAAATTTGGATACAAATTCAAAGAAAACTACATCAAATTCAAAAGGATGTGCGAATGCCTAACACGACAGAATCCTACAACTATCACAATAAGCATCAACACTCGCATTATTCAAAAGGATCCCGCAATTCCTGGCATTATATTTCTACTTCTGCCTGACTCAGCCAAGGAATTCTGATGATCCATCGTCTTCGCCGGGGAAGACGGCCCCTCACTTGGAATTCTTCGCCTTTGAAGAATGAGACGATTTCTTAGGCGACTCCATAGTAACACGGGATCCTTCTTCTTCTCCGGAGCCTGACTCATAAGGGAATGACTCTGCAGGAACATAAGTTTTCAAGAACTCCGCGTAATCCTCATCAGTTTTGTAAAAATCAGAGGATTCTTGAGGATTATAAGTCTTCAAAAACTCAACGTAATCTTCATCAGCTTCAACAGAACCGGAAGAATCCGACGAGTTTGGAATACCCTCCGCCTTAACCCTTTTGGGACCAGAAGTACGTTTGGGCCTAGAGGTAGAGGCCCTAGGTTTCTTCTTCCCCTTCGGGGATTTCGACCTCACAATAGGATTCATCTTCATATCATTTCTATCCATCTTTGATATGTAAGTGAAAGAGAAAAGAACGAATCTTTAAAAGAATAGAGAGAAGATGTGAAGAGCAAAGAAAGAATGAAGAACTATTTATAGGCAAGGGTAGTCAAAAACCTAATACGGATAACCATAAAGGCATTAAAAGCGCGAAGCAGTTACACGCATCACAAGGAAACTTTTGATCAGTTATCAGGCAGTTGCAAAAAATCAGGATGACTCACCACATACGAAGTTTGACCAGTCAAAGTTGTCCGTTACATAGGAATTCACGCCCAGAGTAACTGAGTCGACACTCAATCTCGCCACTCAACAATAGCACACGAGGAAAAGGCAAGTAGAAAAAGGGGCGAAATAGAAATATCAACATAAAGCCAAGACGAAAATCATAAATGCAAAGAGAATATCCATACGGTACAAACGGCCTCAGAAGGGCACAAAATATTGTCATTACAGAATATATCAAGCCCACGCAGGGGCGATCATCAAAACAAGGCAACAATAAACAACGTCAGTATAAAGGGAAGGAAGGCGAAGAGCTATTCCTTGGCTGGCGGTTCCTTGGTCGTCTCGATGGGGGCATAGGACACCAGTTTGTCACCATCAATCTTCAACATGGCGTCAGCTTTGCCCAGGAGGTCACGATCAATATCAGGGAAGAAGACTTTCACCTGGTCCAAGGCATAAGTGAAGCCCTCATCATACTGCACGCCTATAGTCTCCTCCATCTCGTCCTTCTCAGACGCCCAAGTCTTCTTCTCTTGCCTCAAGGTAGCCAGTTCAGTCAAAGCCGTCTCATGATCATTAGCCAAGGTGGCAATTCGCGCATCTTTAGCGATAAGACTCTGTCGAGTAGCCTCCAATTCCTTTGCCAGGGATTCATGGTTCCTTTTCACCTTCGCCAACTCCTCATCATGAGCTTTCACCAACTTGGCGATCTCCGCCTCACACTTTTCCTTCAGGGCCTTCATCTCGCCCTTCAGCTTCACTTTGGTAGCTTTCAAATCCTCCTCCAGAGTAGCCAAGTTCTTGTCAACCAAGATCTCTTTCTCCCTGGCAGCAGCAATTTCAGCCCTTTGGCGAGCAGCCAAGGCATAATTGAGAAGAAGCCCTTTATGCTCGTGGTCAAGAGCCATCTTCAGCAGCTCATCAGTGGAGGTGGCATTGAAACGAGAAGAATTCCCAGCCAAGTTCACCATCCTCTCCAAGAATAACTCAGGATTAAACATGGGATCCCAAGGTGAACTCCCCCCAGACTGATCGACCACAGCAGTAACATTTTCCCCGGCGACAGACGAGACTTCCTCCACGACGTCGTTACCTTCCCTCACTTCCTCCTCCAACAATGGAATCTCAGCATCTTTCTTAGCTTTCTTCGAAGCTCTCGACTTCTTCTTAATGGGTGACTTAATCTACACCTCCCCGGCATCAATGGACTTATCAGCAGCAAGATCCCCAGCACTAGACGCCCTAACATGGATGCTGATGCGGGCATCATTAGTTTTCCGTTTTTTCTTCTCGCCCTCACCAACCTCCAATTGGCTAAGAGCACCCACCTTGTTATCAGGCTGAGCTTTCTTCGCCCTAGCTTTCTCCAAGAATTTCATCCTCTGCTCATGAGTGAGAGTCGACATTTCTTCTACAACAAAAAAGAAAAAGTCAGTAAAAGGATACAAGTAAGAACGAGCGCATAAGAAATGACTTAGACAAAAGGGCGACAAGAACCACAAATAACTTACTAAGGTAGCGCTCAAGAACTGCAGGAGCACCCTCTGCATCAAGAAGATCCCTAGGGCTCATCGGGCAAAGGGACTCCAGATAAACCACCGTATCCCTCTCAAACTCACTCAACCTCTCATAAACAGCGCCTTTGATCAACCTAGGAGTGGCGGTCCAATAGAAGGGGAAGAGGGGCTCGTCGTCCTCGGAATACATCACATTCTGACCCCTGTCCCCACCGCGGACACGCACAAAGGTATCTTTATAGTTCTTATAGTTAGAACTATATAAGCTAAACAAACCCCTATTTGGCTGGCCACTCAGGGAGACAACTGAGTTGGGGAATAGTGTTTTGATTTGATAGAAAGAAAAGAAAACAGCAACAGAAGGCGACGCAATATCGAGGCCGAAGCAAACTAACTCAAACGCCTTGATGAAGGACCAACTATTTGGACTAAGTTGGGTACGGGCGACATTGGGGACCCTAAGCATGGATAATTGAAATTCAGTGAAGGGGAAGTATAAGTGGAAATCCTTGATGAAGTGGGTATACATATAAAAGAAGGCCGGCTCAGTGTTATGCACGGCGGTTACATACTCGCCCGCTTCTACCGGTTCTAGTATTACTTCTTCTTCGTCAAACTCACCGGAGACATCATCTTTCTCCCTAAAACGCGCTACACTCTCAGCACTTTGATATATGGAAGAAACCTCCATTGTTGTAACTTCTGATCCTACAGCAACAATGGCGAACGACTCTTCACTTCGTTTTCCTGTGAAAGACGAAGGGGAAATGATTACACAGTCACTACTACTTCCACTACCACTACTTCCATTATCATCGCCACTAGCGCTATCGAAGTCGCTAGAATCAACAGGAAACTCTAAAATTTCAGAAAAATATCCGCTATAGTTCAAGGAACCATCAACCCTAGTATAATGGGCGCGGATTTGACGCTGCAAAAGAGTACCCACGGGGGGAGCACGAGAAAAATCCCCCTCATTAGCATCACCAAGATCTCTCAAAATCGCCATTACGTCAGAAACCCTAAAAAGTTTTGATCGCAAAGTCGAAAATAGAAAATGAAAGAAAGAAAAACGGTTTATACCTGATTATGAAAGACGGTTAACACTCGAAGTAGTGGAGAACGTGGTGGAGAGAATCTCGCTAAAAAGGGGCAAGAAGCGGTTACAAGGAATACGTACGGTTTCACGAAAAAGATGAAGAACTTTTGCTAAGAGTTTGATCAAAGTGAGGAAACAATACGAAGAGAAACAACGTACATATATAGGAGAACCAATCAATGGTAAAAAAATTTTTGAAGAGTTGAAACGTTTCGATGAAACAGAGTAATATGGCCCTGATGCGTGTCCAAGGGCGAGAGATTATGTCGACAACATATATAAGGTAACGCCTTTGGGCGAGATAAATATCGGATGCCTAATTTTTATCAGAAATAAAGCTTCATTGAATATCAAAACGCAAATACAAGTTCGGGAAAAAACAGAAAAGTACCGAATACAAAGAAATCAAATACAAGTTCAACAACATGAAGCAAACATCCTAAGCACTAGAAAGGAAACTACTCAGCAGTAGAATACGCTGCCGCAATAGCACGAGCCTGCAAGTCCTCGATCTCGCCTTTGTATCTTTTGGCAACGTTAAGATCAAAGCAGATTTTGTCTTGATCATCATGCAACCTGTCCATCTTCTCCCTAAGACGAGCCAAGGAAGAACGAGTTCTGATAAGACGGGCGACATCGTATTGAATATCCATCTGAAGATTCCTCTTTCTTTTCACCAGGGGACGAAGTTCCTTCTCCAGGGCTTCGATACGGTTCTCCACAGCCTCTTCAGCGGACATGTTAAGATACAGAGACTCCTCTTGCAAGTCAATATTGTCTTTGGTAGCAGCAATCTTTTGCTCTAAAGCCTCCTCCATCTCAGTATAGCAATCAAACACTGTCGTAGTAGTCTCAATGAAGGCTGCATCTTTCTCCAACCTCTTTGAAAGTTCCAGGGCTAACTCCAAAAAAGCTTTCTCATCTTCTGTCAGGCGCCACTTATAATCTTTCAGTTCGTCAACAAAGGTTTTGAATTCTTCCACGTTATCCATCAATTCTTCGATATCTTCCTCAAGTCGGCATTTCACTCGCCTAATGGCAGGCATAGCAGGGGATTCCAGCACAGGGATGGCGGTATCCATACTTTGAACTGCTAAAATTGAGAAGTAGGAAAAATGCGAATGATAATGAACCCGGTATGAGGAGTTATTTATAGAAAACAGGCGAAGCCTCAGAGGAAGGTAGTGGGCGGTTATTCCCCACGATCTCCATGATCATCACCGCCATTTTCATCACCACTTCGTCTCTTTGAGCCTCGTGCTTGGGGGGCTGTAGACTGGACTAAGGCCAAAAAATAAACAGCATAGGCCCAATAGCAAGATGGCCCAAGTTCAAACTTGGCGGGAAAGTAATATCAGTGGCGCCACCTACAGGAAGATGACACCCTCGCCCCAAATATCATCGTTATCTTAAAGAAGCAGCGAGCATATCTCCACGTGGACGGAGGTAACCACCCCTTACCACCATGATCACCACCGAAACCAGGAAGTAACCGCCCATCACCACCACGTGGAAGCGGTGGAGGGAGGAAGAAACCACCGAGATCATGGGGTATCCATGATCGTGGTCTTAGAACAATTGTTACTTGTAAAAATCTATAAATAGGAGCTTATGCTTCATTGTAAAGGGTTTACAATTTTTTAATAGACAAGGAATTATTCATTTCTTACCTATGGTCCATTAATTTATCACCCCCCCTATTTGTTCACCAGAACAGTTCTTAATTGTTGTTGTTTATACCTTGTTGTTGTTGTTGTTGTTGTGGTTTGTGCCTTCTTGATTTATGATGTTGATTCTTCCTCGGTTTGGATTTTCATTGAAATGTTTTATAGTCTGTTAAAGAATGAGATAGCCCATGATATAGATACTATAATCCTTTTGGGTAGAGGTAACTATAATTTTCTATTGGGTAGATATATGAATATCTATAGGTTCTATTTTGAAAAGTTTCAGGAAGTTTAATTCTTTTACTATTAATTAGTTAGCAATTATGAACTATGCTCCTAGATCAATCCACTCTCGTATGAGCACATATATGGGCTTATGTATGTTTGATAGTATAGTGAAGTAGTAGATACTTTAATTAATTCTCTTTCTTTAACTTCGATGAATTATCTTATGTTTTCAACATGTTAATTTACTAGTATTTTTAATTAAAATTTTCTTTGATTACGGATTGCATAAGATATGAAGAACTGATTATATTTTATCTTGTTAAGAAACCAATCTTAGGAATAAATGGGATCAGTTGGCATGCAAAGGTCAATTACACATTATTAGAAGTGCAGTTTTGTAAAAACAATATAATAATATAGTTTTTTCAAAATAAATTAACTTAATTGATCTTGGAGAAACAAAGTTAATTAAATTAGTTTTGTGTCGGGACTGTTTTGGAATAAGTTAAATACTTTAATTTTATTTAATCAAATATCAGAGGTATATAATTATAAAAAATATATCATAGTGTCAATTGCTAGGTAAACTTTAGAGTTGAACTCATTTGATATTGAATTAATTTGGTGTTGAGTTTAATTGGTGTCAAATTTATTTGGTGTTGAGTTTCTTTAAGAACTAAATATTGTAGCGTGTTGAATAATGACGTTAATTTAATATTGTAGCTAGATATGACAATGAAGGAGTAATAATGTAGCCAGATATGACATGAAGGGGTAATACTGTAGCCAAATATGGCAATGAAGGAGTAATAATGTAGCCAGATATGGCAATGAAGTAGTAAAAACATTACGCTGATTTTCAAACAATGTCTTTTTCAAAAACCAAAGCGAATGCAAACTGTTGAGTCTTTGGTTGTTGGCTGCATTTTTGGTAAAACAAACCTTGAAGCAGAATGGGCGACATGATGCCTCAAGCATCGGATCATGTTACTGGAAGTGTTACTTGTGCGCCAAGCATGCGCGTTTCCTATTTATGCGTGTTTCTCTCTCCTGAATCATATCTTGTGCTTTAAGAAAGGTTTTATTTTCTAAACATATCTTTTGTTTAAAAGATTGCTTTGGAAATTATTGTGAAGATTGGAAAAAGATTTATTTCAAATATATCTTCAAGAAGATTGTAGCTGGATATTCTCTACACCAGCTGTATTATTTAAACCCGATTTACTCAGGAAGCCCATGCTACTCGTGGCTATATAAGGATGACTCCAGACCTAGTTTTATTCACTTAAGCCGTTATTGAAGAATAGAGTTTTTAGGGTTTGAGTCTTGTTAATTGTGAGCCTTTGCTTGTATCACTTTGATGTACGTATAAGGAATGTGTTTTTATTGAGTTGTAATCTCAAGTATTTGCCCTCAGAAGCTTTTAAGGAAGGAGCATAGGTTTACATCACTCTAAGCCTTTAGGTACGAGTGTTTAGTTTTCTAGGAGTGTGTCTCCGTTTTAATTATATTGAGCCAGTGCGAAGATTAGTAAACCAGAGGTTGTTTATGCAGGAAGTCTTCAAACTGAGAGGAGGTGAGCAGAGGTTCTCGTATCTAGGAGTTCCTAGGTAGAAGTCTAGACGGGTAGTTGCTAGGTGATAAGTTGTAAACGGGGCGTTTAGCTTTGAACTAGCTTTACTTAGTGGATTTCCTTCCTGGATTGGTATCCCCCAGATTAGGTGCGTTGCGCTGAACTGGGTTAACAAATACTTTGTGTTCTTTATTTGTTTTCTTTAATTTGCTTTGCATTATTACGTGGTAGAACTGTCACAATGCTTAGAGCATCGTGTTGCACATTGTGCTTAGCGTGCCAGGAATTTCAATTGGCATCAGAGCAGGCACCCTGCCTGTTTCTAGGGTGAGATTCAGGACCTAAAATCTCTGGCAGCATGGAAAAGGACGGAGGATACATGAATAGACCACCTTTGCTCACTGGATCCAACAACTATGACCATTGGAAATCTAAAATGACTGCTTTTCTGAGATCTATTGATAGCAAAGTTTGGAAAGCTGTGTTAACTGGATGAGATCATCCCACTTAAGCTAGCAAGGAAGGTACCTCAACGGGGGTGCAGAAACCTGAAGTAGAATGGACTCCAGAATAGGAAACTGCAGCCCACTATAACCACAAGGCTATCTATGCTTTGTTTAATGGAGTAGACACTAGTGTTTTCAAACTCATCAAAAATTGTGTGTCAGCCAAAGAAGCGTGGGAAATATTGAAAACATGCTATGAAGGAACTACCAAAGTGAAACAGTCAAAGATTCAACATCTCACATCCAAGTTCGAAGCCCTGAGAATGAAAGATGATGCGAGCATTCAGGACTTTCACTTGAGTCTCCTAGACATTGCAAACTCTTTTGAAGCCCTGGGAGAAAAAATGTCTGATGAAAAATTGTCAAGGAAACTTCTTAGATCTCTCCCCAAAAGGTTTGACATGAAGGTAATGGCAATTGAGGAAGCGCATGACATCTCCACCATGAAGATGGATGAGCTGGTTGGATCTCTCCAAACTTTTGAAATTGTCTTGAATGAACGTGGTGACAAAAAGAACAAGAGCATTGCTTTTGTTACAAATACTGACGATGGTAATGTTCAAAGTGAGGATGAAGAGGAAGAAAGCATAGGAGATGCTATTGCCATACTTGGTAGACAGTTCAACAAAGTGCTGAAAAGAGTTGATCGTAGGAATCGACAGAATGGGCAGAGCATCAGATTCGACATCAACAAGCAACCAAACAGTTTGAAGAAAACCAAACCTGAGGAAAAGAACAGTCAAAGCAAGGGTGTTCAATGTCATGAGTGTGAAGGATATGGACACATAAGGTCAGAATGTGGTACTTATCAGAAACGACAAAAGAAAGGATTAACAGTTTCTTGGTCAGATGAAGACTCCGAGGAAGAGAATGAATCAGCCAGACACGTGACTGCCTTAACTGGAACTTGCGTTTCAGATTGTGACACAAATGAAGATGGTGATGTATCTTATGAGGAACTTGTTAGCACCTATAGAGAATTACTCACAAGGTATGAAGAGATGTGTAGAATCCTTGAGAAGCAGAAAAAGACCATTAACAAACTCCAAGCTGAAGTAAACATACAGGTTGAAAAAGCATCAAAAGCTCAGGATGAAGTTACTCAAGTTAATACTCAAATGGATGAATTAAGGAAACGTGTGAGCCAACTAAACTCAGGAACAGATCTTCTTGAAGAAATTCTGGAGAATGTACCAAGTGGAAAGGCAAAGTCAATTGGGTACAACTACTCAAGTCTGAATCAGTATCAACAGGACGCTGAAACCAAGTTTACAACTGCTGAAGATGTCTTTGATCCTTGCACTGGGAAGGTGATGTTGCAGCATCATACTCAACCTTCTAAAGCCTATCCAGTTCCAAAGTTTGCTCTTGATCCAAAACCTCGTGTTCACCAAAGACCCAAAAATCAGAGGAGATATCGTAGATGGGTGTGTCATCACTGTGGAAAACGAGGACACATTAGACCTTTTTGCTACAGGCTGTATGGGTATCCTGACCAGAAACCTCAACCAAATGTTGTGCAGAAAGAGGAAGTTATCAAGAAGGAGTGGAAGCCTAAAGGAGAAAATGTTGGTTTAATTGCTCACACATCTCTTAGAGCATCATCAAGGGAAGATTGGTATTTTGATAGTGGATGCTCTAGCCACATGACTGGTGTAGAGAAGTATCTTACAAATATGAGACCCTACAAGTCCAGCTTTGTAACTTTTGGAGACGGTGCTAAAGGAGAAATATTAGGAATTGGGGATCTGATCAACCATGGATTACCTAACTTGGAGAATGTTCTCTTGGTTAAAGGTCTTACAGCTAATCTAATTAGTATCAGCCAACTATGTGATCAAGGCATGAAAGTAAATTTCACCAAATCTGAATGTCTTGTCAATAATGAAGAGGGACAATTACTGATGAAGGGCACTAGATCTAAAGACAACTGCTACTTGTGGATGTCACAAGAAGAAGCCCACACATTCACTTGTCTTATTTCAAAAGAAGATGAAGTGCAACTGTGGCACCAGAAATTAGGTCATCTAAATCTGAAAGGGATGAAGAAAGCAATAACAGCTGAAGCTATTATGGGATTCCCCAAACTCAAGATCATTGAAGGCAATGTATGTGGAGAATGTCAAATTGGAAAGCAAACCAGAATGTCGCATCCAATGTTGGAGCATCAGACAACATCCAAGGTTCTCGAACTGTTACACGTGGATCTCATGGGACCCATGCAGGTGGAAAGTTTGGGAGGTAAGAGGTATGCCTTCGTGGTTGTTGATGACTATTCCAGATACACATGGGTAAATTTTGTCAGGGAGAAGTCAGATACTTTTGATGTGTTCAAGGAGCTGTGCATTCAACTTCAAAGAGAGAAAGGAAGTAATGTTGTTAGAATCAGAAGTGACCATGGAAGAGAATTTGAGAAGCTAAGGGGCAAGTTAGGAATTTGCCTCTATGAAGAGTTATAGCAGTTAATGAGCTTGAGGCGTGCAACTGTCATTTTTTTCTCCAACTTATGTTTGCACGGTATCCTAGGAGATTCAAATCAAATTCCTTCTTCCTGTTATATGTGGTATGTGCTACCATATGTCCTAACCTCTGATGTGTGTTATCTGTATGTTTGCATTTATCTACCGATGCATGATCGTTCTGATGTTGGTAGTTGTAGATCAGTTGTAGCATGTTTGCCTATAGAAGCATGCGTATGTTATGATGTTTACACATGGCTTGTCTGCCCCATGTGCATTTGTAGTTGTGGTGTGTTTGCATATAGCCTGTCTGGCCTATGTGCATGAGATTGAGTAGTGAAGGGGATGAGTAACTCTTGGGGTAGTTGGTGGTGGTTACTATTATTCTTATATGTGCTCCTTATGTGCGAGAATCTATATTTTTCTGCATGCTGGTAGTAAGGGGGAGCGTATTGATCTATATCTGGTCCTGAACTTCTGTTCTCTCTACTGGTGTGTGTTTGTCAAATTTGTGGCCAAAAAGGGGGAGTAAGTGTTTAATTTGTTGGTTTGGTTACCTGCTCTTGTTTCTGGTATGTGCTTCTGATATGTGTTGTGACTGTGAACTGTGTCTGTTCTGGTATGTGTGCTTTGGATGGTGGTGTATGTATGTGCTGAGATATGCAGGTGTTCAGGGGGAGCTGATGTGTGTTTTGCAGGGGGAGATGTTGGATACGATGTTCCAACATCCTATGCATATGTGCAGGGGGAGATGTTTTGTGAAATGTTGAAGCATTCTATTCAACATCCTATCAGTGTTTATTTTCCTGACCATTTAAGGCGAAGTAGTTGTTTTGTGTTCCGCTGTTGCATGCCTCTCTGATAATCTTAAAAAGATACATCTTATTCTTTTCTACTGTTTTTCCATGAAGGAGTAGTATGGTAACTGTTTTGAAGGATAGCTACTATTCATCTTTATGCTTGTGTGTTTATGTTGAGAAAAAGAAGTGTAGTTGAAGTATCTGTTTAAGTAGTATCTATATGGTCATAATTTGTTTTAGCCAAAAATTTGCCAAAGGGGGAGTTTGTTGAGTCTTTGGTTGTTGGCTGCATTTTTGGTAAAACAAACCTTGAAGCAGAATGGGCGATATGATGCCTCAAGCATCGGATCATGTTACTGGAAGTGTTACTTGTGCGCCAAGCATGCGCGTTTCCTATTTATGCGTGTTTCTCTCTCCTGAATCATATCTTGTGCTTTAAGAAAGGTTTTATTTTCTAAACATATCTTTTGTTTAAAAGATTGCTTTGGAAATTATTGTGAAGATTGGAAAAAGATTTATTTCAAATATATCTTCAAGAAGATTGTAGCTGGATATTCTCTACACCAGCTGTATTATTTAAACCCGATTTACTCAGGAAGCCCATGCTACTCGTGGCTATATAAGGATGACTCCAGACCTAGTTTTATTCACTTAAGCCGTTATTGAAGAATAGAGTTTTTAGGGTTTGAGTCTTGTTAATTGTGAGCCTTTGCTTGTATCACTTTGATGCACGTATAAGGAATGCGTTTTTATTGAGTTGTAATCTGAAGTATTTGCCCTCTGAAGCTTTTAAGGAAGGAGCATAGGTTTACATCACTCTAAGCCTTTAGGTACGAGTGTTTAGTTTTCTAGGAGTGTGTCTCCGTTTTAATTATATTGAGCCAGTGCGAAGATTAGTAAACCAGAGGTTGTTTATGCAGGAAGTCTTCAAACTGAGAGGAGGTGAGCAGAGGTTCTCGTATCTAGGAGTTTCTAGGTAGAAGTCTAGACGGGTAGTTGCTAGGTGATAAGTTGTAAACGGGGCGTTTAGCTTTGAACTAGCTTTACTTAGTGGATTTCCTTCCTAGATTGGTATCCCCCAGATTAGGTGCGTTGCGCTTAACTGGGTTAACAAATACTTTGTGTTCTTTATTTGTTTTCTTTAATTTGCTTTGCATTATTACGTGGTAGAACTGTCACACTGCTTAGAGCATCGTGTTGCACATTGTGCTTAGCGTGCCAGGAATTTCACAAACTATCGAACTTAAATAAACCTAGTAGCACTTGGCACGATCCATGTGGATACGAACTCATTCTAGACACCTAGAGTGTGAATTATTACTCGACGACTGACTAATTCACTTGTTACATGCATAGGATACTCAATTCATGCAAAACAAAAAAAAAAGTACTACCACATACAAGTACTTGTTTAAGAAACTAAAATAAGTTTTTTTTTTTTATTATAGAAAATGGGGTATTCTTACTTTCACAAGTATTTAAGAAACTAAAATAAGTATTACCTCATTTTCCTAGTCACGTCGCGCAATATGGCCCCGTGCATAGACAAAACAGATGTATTGCCTCCTGAAAATGTATTTGGGACAACCTCATCCTTTGGCTCAGGCTCATGCATCTAAGCATCTTTGTTCCTCTAGCTCCTTCACCTCCGCCTCAGGCTGAAACTCAGGTTGAGAGAGTATAACTTGTTGATAGGATTCGGCACGATACTTTGCTACCACATGTTCTCATCTAGTAAAGAGACAGTGGATGATTCACCCCTTTTCCCTCTAATACGGCTCAACATTCTATTCATTTCTAAAGCAACAACACGATAAACATCTAGGAAAATAGGTATGTAGATGAAGGTGTGGAAAAACACAAGAAGGGGGGGTTGAATTGTGTTTTAGGGATTTAAAACTTTTTCTTAACAAAGACTAATTTTGCAACGGATCTAAGAAACACAAGACAAGATAAACAGAGAGAGAGAGAGAGAGAAAGAGAGACACAAAGATTTTTATACTGGTTCCCCTCACAATCCGAGAGTACTCCAGTCCCCTAGCACTTCCAAGGGAGTTTCACTATAATCTTAAAAGATTACACTTGCTCAAGCTCACTAGCAAGAGACTTCTCAAAATTGCTCAAGTTACAACTATCAAGAGACTTCTCAAAACTTTACAAATAAATTAAAAGTTATCAGACACTTGATATACTATCAGAGGTGTTTACAAAATACAACGCAAATTTGCTTAAGACAGTGAATGACAAATAGTTCTTGAGTGTCAGAGTTTTTCAGAGTCTTGGAGCAGATGATAGAACAATAGTCATTTCCAGAATATATTTCTTCTATTTATATTGAAGAATTGGAATGACCGTTGCAGAGTAGTAGTGCGCCAGCTGGAATGATCGTACACTTTGATAGCTGTTGATTACCTTCTAAGGAAAGAAAGATAATTCCACTACCTCGTGCGTTTGAATATTGCTCAACCATTTTGAGTAATAATAGTACGATCGTACAATCCTCAAAACGCTCTACTTGTGGATAAGGTTAACGTTGTACGAATCGAATAATCCTTTCCGTGGATATGACAGAGACCTTAAGTAGATAATTCTCCAATGATTTGCTCTGGTCTTGTCAGTTCTTGAGTGACGTTTATTCCTTTTGCTTCAGCTTCTGATGTGGTAGCTTCTGACAATCTTCAGCTTCTGAAACCCTTCAGAGTCTTGCTTTAGGTCTTCAGAACTACTAACTTCAGAGCTTGAATTTAAGCTTCTGATCATCAGCGATAGACTTTCAGAGCTTCTTAGCTGGGCTTCTCTGCTTTTGTCCGTAGTGCTTTTAAGTGAATTTTAACTTATAATTCTGCACACTAGAACAATCATTAATACCAATTGCAATTTTAATATTTTAATACCAATTGAACTGAATCTTCACATCGCAGTACGATGTGCTCATCGCAGTGCGATGCCTTGCTGAGGCCCATTACGAAAACTATAAATAGAGCCTCCCATTCATTGTTAAAATCATTCAGAAATAGTAGAACACTCTCTACTATAAGGAGAGGTTCAGAGGAGCTCTATTGGGCATAGTTTTCTCCCCTTACGGGAAAACTAACTCAGCAAGGTATGTTTTCTTTAGGCTTTTATGTTTAGGTTATAATTTCTTTATTGTAATTTAAATATGTAGTCTTTTGTAATAGATGCCTTAGGTTGTGGTGGAGAAGATGAACTCCCCAATGAATATTTGGAGTCTGTGACTGAGTCAAAGTTATAATAAATGATATTTAAGTATTATGTTTGTTATTTACTTTCATGCACTTTAATAACGTTTCTCGTAATCTACCCGGATAAGCGGGAGCGCCCATAGAATTGATATTAGGTTTCTAACTTAATATGGTCCGGAACTAGTAGTAAATAATGCTAGGTGTATAGAGACGGTAACGTCCTGAACTAGGTGTGAACTGAGCACTTAGATGATGAATAGCCCGATACTAGGATCTAGAGGTTAATTGGTGAAGATAATAATGCATGTTTATAAACAACTCACTTAGTAATTAGGGTATGTGACACATCGAGGTTAGACTCTAACAGGTACCTTAGATATGAAAGTAGGGGAACTTTAATAGATATAGTGTAACAGTAAGGTGTTACTACAACAAGGAAAAGTCACCGCCGAACATTAATATAAATAACTATGTTATACACCGGTCATGCCAAATATGAAGAAGAGAGAGAGTCCAAACCACCATACATATCCTCTATGTTTCTGAATCTATTATTATTATTATTTATTTATTTATGCAAAGCATTACGCTATTTTTATAAAACCTTTTTCCAAAAACCAAAGCGAATGCAAATTATCCAAACTTAAATAACGCTAGTGAAGCTTTGGCACGATCCCTGTGGATACGAACTCATTCTAGACACCTAGAGTGTGAATTATTACTCGACGACAGACTTGTGCACTTGCCAGACCATAGTCAGCAATCTTCTCTTATATTATCTATGAAAATGTATTTCAAATTTAAAATTTTCTCCCCTTTCAATAAAGTTCAGAATTAATGAAATTAAAAGAAGGGATTAGAGTTGATTCAGAATGCATGAGCATAACAGTTTCAGGTATTTTGCGCAGTTAAGGAATCAATTAACATTAATTTTAATGCTATTCTTACTCCCCCTTTTGTCATTAATCAAAAGGTAACGAAAAAGAGAAGAAGTCACAGTCAAACACACAAGTTACAAGACATTCAAGTCAAAGAGTGGTTACAACTATGTTCAATTTAATGAACTGTGTTGAATTCCAATTGAACGAGAGTGTTTGTAAGCGCTATAAAAGGAGACAATCCTTCTCATTTTATTCACAACGAATAATCAAGGGATTAGTCTCTGGCAAAAATCAAGCAATGAAGAGAGCTTCAGGGTCTAGGAACATGAAGAAAGAAAAGAAGAGGGAAGAAGCAACAACTTCACGCTTGAGGAAAAACAAGCAAACAAAGCTGATAGTCAAGCAAGAGGTTGTATCCTCAGAATCTGATAGCACAGATTCTGATTATGCAGAGTTCCTTAGGACATATGATCCTGAGAAAGAGTCTTCAGACTCTGAGAACTATATTGTTCTCCTGGACTCAGCTTCAAGTGCTGGACTTTCAGAGATTGAGGAGTCCAAGAAAGAGGATTCAGAGTCAAAATCTGATGTAGAGTCAAAATAGTTTCTCAGAATTTTATGTAATAAGACTTTGCATCAATAATAATAAAAAAATTCTTGCTTGTGTTATCAATTTTGTCTCTTTGTTTTTAGATATTCTTCTTAAATATGTCAGAAAACCAGTTACCAAGTATGCTTCATAGAGTATTGGTGCCCCGCTTATAAACAGGCTATAATACTTAGATAGCTTTAATCTTGAGTAAACAGGAGTATTGAAGTGAATGGAACCTTAGTTTTTCAAAAGCAATTATAAGTTCATAAGATGTTCTCCAACATCTTATCTTATGGTTAAGAAGACACAAGAGTACCATACATATTCAGAGAATATAAATTTTAATTTTGAAAACAAAATAAAAAAAACACACAATCAAGCAATCATTCAAGATATCATGGATAAAGTACTGAATTAAGAATTAAACAAAATTATCCAAAGATTACATAACCAAGACAAACAAATATAAAGTGCTAAAAACAATTAAGGTTTGCTTGGAAGACGCTCAACAAGCTCCTTGAGATAGAGTAAGATCTGATCCATTTTCTCATCTTTGGCCTTATTATCAGCTCTAATCTCAGCCATTTCACTTTGAAGTCCATCTTTCAGATATGTAATCTGAGCTTCCACGCCATCCTTCAAACCAGTGATTTGAGCTTGCATTCCTTCAATAACTGTTCTCATCTCAGGAGTAATGGTAGAAGATGGAGCTCCAGATTCTCTGAGTGTTCTGCCAGGAGATGTTGGAGGAGTGGAATCAACTACTACATTTTTGCCTCTGTCAGAAGCTTGATCAGTGTTGTCTTGGTCAATCATGACGGTGTCTTCACCTTGATGAGGTACCATAGTTTGCTCTTCAGTGATTCTTTCAAGCTCTACTTCTGCAAATCTGACTGCCATCTCCATTGCAACCTTTAGAGCCTCAGCTCTGCAAGTTTTCTGAGCTCTTCCTCAGAAGCTATTCTTCTAGCCTCTGCTTCTGCCTCTTCTGCAGCTATTCTTTTTGCTTCTTCAAAAGCTTTCCTTACATCCTCTTGAGTAGCAGCAAACACTTGCTCAGATAAGAGACGATCTTCCTCATGATTGTAATTTGTGAGCCTAGGGGCATGTGCGTGTTCAGCAAACTCCATCACTTGACTCAGAACTTCCATACCTTTTCCCTTTGTCTTCTCTTTCAGATAGCTACCCAGCACTTCAAGTGCATCACCAAATCTGGCTTTCAGAGCCCTTATCTCAGCATCAATATCAAAAGGAAATATAAAAGCTTCTTCTTCCATTCTTAAGAAATTCTTAAGACTAATATTGATAGCATTACTCAGAAGCTCAACATTAGGTTCAGAGTTTTGGTTGAGGGTAGGGTAAGGCTCTCTGTAAGGCAATTTTGGTCCAGGTTTCTTGCGCTTGAGAGGTTTGATCTTGATGTTTCTGATGTCAATTTTTGGGTTCCATCTGGGTGGTTCAAATTGATCATCAATAAATATAAAATGTCTTGTCAGACTTTCAAGTAGTGGTAACATCTGATCAGATGGAATGACAAGTTCATCCATGGTTAAGGGTTGTGTAAGACCCAAGATTCCACTGTACAGTTTTTCTAAGGAACTCTAGTAATGGCTACGAGTTTTAGGGTTTTTGGTGAAGCGGTTTTGTGAGTATCGTCGCATTAATGAGATTTTTGCTGAAACGGAGCCTGTTTTGTGCTGGTGCGCTGTAAAGGCACAGACTTTTGTCTTGTAATCCTCTTTTGTGAATAAGAAGGTTGATGTGGATTCAGAATAACGAGATTTGGATTATTCTTGTTTTTGGAAAAACGAGTAGGATTTTACCCGTCGTTGTAAAATTTTACTGCGTCTGTTTTAAGTGAGATTTCGGATGGGAGTTTTATATATCTGCGCGAGTTAGGATATGTCCTGAGAATAATTTTCCAAGGTGTGGAAGAAAATTACAGTCGCGAAAAAAAGATTCGACGATAAGTTTTGGAAATGTTTAATGATAGACGTTCCTTCCGTAAGTTTTCTGTTTTTGTGAGTTTCGTTCGTCGCGACGCGCGAGAGCTGATTACGTGACTTGTTATGGAAGATTGGAGAAAAATCTTGTGATTAGTCATAAAGCAATTTGATCCAATGGCTAGGGTTTTAAGTTGGACTTTATCTTTGATCCAATGGCCATGAGTGAGCAAGACTTTAGCATAGTAAGGAGGTTTGCTATTTGATGGACTTAAGAAAAAAATCACAAAATTCACTCCTTCTTTCTCTTGTTTTAGCCGTGGCTTTTCTCTCTTCTTCCAACCATGAGAAAAATTCATTTCCTCCACCATAACCATCCATTAGAAGCTTGGTTAAAAGCTTGAAGTTGTGAGATTCTTCTTCCTAAGGTAACCAACTTCTTTCCTTCTTAATTAGCTTGCCAAACTCTTAGAAATTCATGAGATTTTTGGTTTATGTTCTTGAGAGAAATTTGTGAGAAATTGTTCATCATTGATTCTTATTGCTTAGAAGTTGTTTATAAGTGATTATCTAACATGTTTAGGCTTAGTAGTGATGCTTACCATGGTTAGATGTGATTCTCATGAGTTTTTTTTGAGCAAGGGTTTGAAGAAATTTTTTGAAGAGATCATAAACTTGAATTTTGTTTTGAGATTTTGTTTTTGATGTTAGTTTTGAGCTTTGTGGTGAAATGGATGTTTGATTATGAACTTTGTTTTGAAAAATAAGAAAATAAATTTATTTGGTGTTCTTGAGGAATTGATGAACAAGTTTTAGAAAATTTTGTTTTGATTCTCAAAGTAGTTGATTGATCAATTCAATGGCTTTGCAAGCTAGTAGATTATCACTAGGGCTTTGAAATTAAAACAAAATTGGTGTTGGCCTTAATTCTTCTTGCTTGGCCGTGGCACAATTAAAGGAAGGAGGAAGAGTTTTCAAAAAAATTTCTAAGTCAATTAGGTAGACATAATCATGGTTTTAAATGAATGATTGAGTATGGTTTGTTTAGGAAAGAAAATGAGAAATTTTGTCTTAAGGAAACAAGTTTAAAAATTTATCGAAGTTCGTAGTTTCGTCTAAAAAGTTTTGGATTGTTCGGATAAATGATTTTGGGGTATTATAAGATATTACCATGCCTTTGAGAATGGAAAATTTTTGAGTGATTATGGGATTTAGAAATTTTTGGCCGTGGCCTATATGTGTGTAGAACAATGGGATTTCAAATTTTTAAGTCCTAAATTGGAAGGCAATGATCATAGGTTTAAGTGAATGATCATGGTCTTAAAAAGGGATGATTAATGTGGTTTTATGTGAAAAGAAAAGATTGCGAAGTTTTGAAGAAAAAATGACATTCTTGGATTCGAAATGATTTGGTGTGAGTGTTGGATCAATTTGAGAAATTAGTGATGGTTTAAGTGTTTTAAACTATGTTTGATCTTAAAAACAATGATTTTGAAACTATTTCAATTCTGGCCGAAATTTAGAAGGGGTATTCTGGTCATTTTAAAATTGTTTTCGTGTCCTAGAAAGTTAACTATTTGATCCGTCTTTTCGAGACAAAGATTTCGGTGTATGGCTCGTCTCGATCGGATAAAGAATGAACGAGTTATGGCCATTTTATTTGAAAGAAAAAAACTTGTAACTTGTGGCGCAAGTAAACTTTTATTTTTGTGAAAATTTTCAAAGAGTTTTTGGGTTGATTTCAAATGGTTTTAGTGTATGAGTTTGATCGTTGGATTTAGAAATAAAAGTATTTCTTGATTATGTTTTGAAACGAAACTATTTTCGCGAAACGAGAAAAGTGTATTTAACTTTGGGAATTTTTAATCACTATGGGGAGGACTCGAAATCACTATCCGAGAGTGTTAGAAAGTACCTTAGACCCCTCTAGATTTTAGAGAACAAGTTTCGTTTCGATAGGATACGTTGGGAGTATTTTATTGATTGTACTCTACTTATATTTTTGGTAGCGTGAATAGTGGATTTGAGCCTAGTTAGTTGTGAGGGAACAACCATAAGTCTTGATCCATTAGTAGCCGATCTAGGACTTATTTGAGTAACCAATTAGAATGTGGTATTAACTTAAATAAGTTATGTTTTGTAAAAGGTTAAGAGGATTAGCCGAATTGGAGTTTTCGTCGAGAGGGACGGTTATTGCTCGCGTCATGTAAGTTGTGCGTGTTGGAATGCTTGCCGAGGTAAGGGCATCACTTTATTTCGGTCTTTTCACTGAGTTATAACATGTTTGTTGGTTATTTTCGGTGATGCGTGTTTGTGTGTTTGGCATGTATGTGTTATGTATTCTCGTGATGAGAAAGTGTTTACAATACATGCGTTGTTTACATATGATTGAGAATCTATGTATGTTTGTTGTGATTGTATACATATGATTGTGAGAATATATGTATGAACATGTGATTGGTTTACATATGCTTGAGAGGTATGTATTTGTTGCATTAGCATATAAGGGGAATCGTATGCTCATGCATTCATAGTAAGTGGTTATCGGGAATGGACCACGGGGTGCGACGACCAGTGATTGGTGTCCTCCTTTTTGAGTTTGGTGTTGTCCGTGTGACTCACCCGGTGTTATCCCACCGTGATTGTTTTGGTATTGTCTGAGGGACTCTACCCGGTGTTATCCCACCGTGATTGTTTTGGTATTGTCTAAGTGACTCTACCTGGTGTTATCCCACCACTAGTAGGAGGTGTTATCCCACCTGAGCCTACGACCTTCTGCAGCGAGGTTTATTCCGGAATAATTCATGCATGTGATAGCCAGTGATTGGTGTCACGATCATGTAGAGTCTGCATTGATAGGCTATGTGTGCATTGGTTTATATAAGCCCGTTGGTGGGAGTTGTTTTGGTGGTTAAGAGCTTTCTCTTGTGTTTGTGGAAATTTGTTATGTGTACATCTTTCGCACCGGTTATATATATATATACCTTTTATTTTGTGGTGACCCTTTCTTTCATTTGCGGGCTCATCCCACCCAGATGATGAGTTAGGTCGTGTTGACGACGGTGGCTGTTCGAGGCCCCAGTGAGATGTTGGAGCTTTAGTTTAGTTGGACTATGCGCCGGTGTGGGTTGTACACCGTGCTTTTTGGGTTTAGGCTTAGGATTCTAACTTGTTTTGTTGTAAGTATTTGAATACTTAGACTTGGATTGTAATTATTCAGGAATACACTTTGCTTATCGAAGCACCTTATGGTAATGAGTTCTTTTGTATATTTGAATGCCGGCTCATTGAAAAATATTCTATGCGCACTCTGAGTGTTAGTTGAAAAAGAAAAAAAAAATATTGCCTTTTTGGCCTTTGAAAAACGGGCTGTTACAGGTTGAGAAGTTGTGATGGTTTGATCCGTGAGAATGGTTTCAACAGCAATGGGATGTAATGGATATGCAGGTTGTGATTCAATAATGGTCTCAGGGTTAAGATTCTCTTGAGGTATCTCAGAGACAGTCTCAAGAGTTTCTGGATGGGGAATGGTTGTGGTATTGGAGGGAATTTGTGTTTCTGGTTCAGTATCAACATGTATAGTTTCTGGTTCATTATCCACATGCATAGGGGAAGTGTGATTTATCTGGTGAGTTGAAATTTGATGAAGTAAAAGCATCACCAGACATGTGTGATGCTAGGTGATCTAAGATAGAATTGCCATCAGAGACAAATTCTTTGGCTATAGAGGTTTTGGTTAGAGGCTTTGGTCTTTTTCTGATTAAAACATCAATAGTTTCATTGCTAGAATCAGAAAGTGTGTCATTAGAGGAGTATAAGGATGATGAATCTGATGAGGATGATGAGGATAGGTTGACAGTTTGGGGTTGTGGATCAGGTAGAATCATAGATATGGGTTTAGTAACATCTATGGTTGGCTAAGAGTGGGTACATGTTGGGCTTCTGAAGTGCTAAAAACATTAGGCCCATAAGACTTACCTTTAGAAGCTTGAATAGGTCTTCTTGGAGGTTTAGAAGCAACAGCCTTCTGCCTCTTGATAGGAATCCTAGTAGAGAGAGGAACATTATCATCATCAGAAGATGATGGTCTTTCATTTCTTTTCTTGGTCCTCCTTTCCTTCTGAACATCAACATCTTTGTCTTTTTCAGAGACACCAGCTTCTTGCCTCTCAGAAGTTCCTACTGCCTTGTCCTTCTCAACGTTCTCAGCTTCATCATTACTACCCTGTTGCTCAGCTTCAATGGTAGGTTCTTCAAACAGAATCTTCTCAACTTTCTTGACTCTCCTGGTTCTTATTGGTTGCTTTGGATTGTTTATAAGATCCCAGTCAGGTATAGCAACCACCATGCTCCTATCTACTGGGTAACCAGTCTCCTTTCTCACATCTTCAAGAAAATTCTCAATGACCTCCTCATTGTCAAATTCTGAGATAGTTGGGAATCCACCACACCAGAAGTATTTCTCATATATTTCTAGCAGAGGGTTGGTGGGATATACTAAGTCCTTAGACTTGATCATCTTGATATTGACAAGGTTGTGACCATCAAACATCAGAGTGTTGAAAACTCTTAGCTTCTCCCTTGATCTCAGAGCCTCTATCAATTTTGTTTGTCTCAAAATCTCAGAGATTAATCTAGGGTGATGAATCATGGACTTGCTTTTATGGCGGCCTTCAACAATGCTTAAGCAGAGGTGCTCAAACAAGCTAGCAACTAGATTAACCTTTACCCACTTTAGCATAAACCAGATCATGTGCTTGTGTGGCCACGAGATTGTATCTGTTCCTCCGCCTCTGGTAACTAGAAACTTTGGCTTCAGATTTGCTGACCTTCCATAATCTGCAGTGTTATCAGGGAATAAATCCTTCTTGATCGAATCAATATACTTGCTCCCAGCTTTGTATTGATTGATTGTTTCACCCTCATTGTCTAATCCAAGCATCTTAGCAATATGCTCTTGAGTAATAACAACCTCTGTCCCCACGAGATTGGACCTAATCTCTGTCCCTCTGAAAGGTCTCAATCCCATCTGTGCTGTTGTTTTCCCTTTCAATGAATCATGTTTCTCAATCATCTTCCTAACTTCCTCTTTAGCAGCAGCTTGATCATACACATACGCCTTATTCCAGAAATTTCTAACAATGTCGAAGTAAATAAACCCATTCAACATCTCGAAGTAATTTTCCCATTGTTGATCGTAGAATAAACTCTTGATGTATATACCATTAGCCTTCAAACTTTTGAAATCGACCATACATTCTAGAAAGAACTCCCTGTTATCTCTTCCACAATCCATCGTGTTTGGTGGATTAACCAGAGTTGCTTGAGAGTTCAAATTAATAACCAGTAGAAGTTCAAGATTGATAGGTTTTTGAACGATTTGGCCATTGGTTGAAGGTTGAGCCGCCATTGATGCGAAATTGCTTTGATTGCGATGAAGAATTAGGATTCTAGGTTTAGGGTTTGTGTAGGTTGTGATTGTGTAAAGTTTGTGCTAAGTGTTCAAAGTGACTATATATAGCAAGTAAGAATACACAACAAAGAAAACAAACCAAAAAACAAAGCAAAAGGAAGGAGCGCGAACAGTTTAAAATTAAATTTAAATTGAAATAACCGTAAATTCATCATTAACTGTTTTCTAGCCAATCAGAAACTAGACGCATGGGAGAGAGATTATAAGATAACTAACACGTGTGTGGACAACTGTTGTACACTAAACAGTACAAACGTTTCCACTAACGCTTAGTTCAGAGCCAGACTCATCAATATCTACGCGTCATCAGAACCTGTTATTCTTCAGAGCCTACCATACTCAGAGTTTCTTATCAGAGACTCTTAGCGTTAGAGACTCTGAGAGAGTTTCAGATTCTGACTATATTTTTCACTTCAGAGCTAATTTTCTTCAGAGATAAAATGCATCTTCAAATTCTTTTTAATAAAATCAAAACGTTCAATAGCTAAAGGTTTAGTAAATATATCAGCCCATTGATGCTCAGTATCAATGAACTAGTTCCTTTTTGAACATAATCTCTGATAAAATGATGTTTTATTTCAATATGTTTAGCTCTGGAATGTAAAATTGGATTTTTAGATAGATGAATGGCAGCAGTATAGTATTATCACAATAAAGTGGAATACTACTCTTAGTTATATTATAATCCTCTAACTGATATTTCATCCAGAGAAGCTGAGTGCAACATTTAGCTGCTGAGATGTATTCTGCTTCTGCTGTAGACAAAGCAATAGTTGCTTGCCTCTTGCTAGCCCAAGATATGAGATTCTCACCAATAAATTGGCAATTTCCACTAGTGGATTTTCTCTCAATCTTGTCTCCAGCATAGTCAGCATCACAGAATCCAACTAGCTTACAGTCTAAGGATTTCTTATAAAGTAATCCAAGACTTGTTGTTCCTTTCAGATACCTGAAGATCCTCTTAACAGCTGTTAAATGAGATTCTCTAGGATCTGACTGAAATCTTGCACACAAACATACACTGTATAGAATATCAGGTCTAGAAGTTGTTAGGTAGAGTAAAGAACCAATCATACCTCTATAAAGCTTCTGATCCACTTTGCTTCCAGTTTCTTATTTGCTTAAGCTACTTGTAGGATGCATGGGTGTAGTCATTGGCTTACAATCTTCAAGGTTGAACTTCTTCAGAAGCTCTTTTGTATAATTGGTTTGATGAATGTAAGTTCCATCTTCTCCTTGGTTAATTTGAATTCCAAGAAAGAATTTTAGTTCACCCATCATATTCATTTCAAATTCTTCCTGCATAAGCTTAGAGAAACTCTTGCAAAGAGATGCATGAGTAGAACCAAAAATAATATCATCAACATATATCTGAATGATTAAAATGTCTTTCTTAGTGGTTTTTCTAAAAAGAGTGTTGTCAACTTGACCTTTTTGAAATCCATTTTCTAAGAGGAAATTACTCAGTCTTTCATACCAAGCTCTGGGAGCTTGTTTCAGACCATAGAGTGATTTCTTAAGTTTAAAAACATATTCTGGATTTTTCAAATCTTCAAATCCTGGTGGTTGTTTTACATACACTTCTTCTGTGATTACACCATTCAGAAAGGCACTTTTAACATCCATTTGATATAATGTGATGCCATGATTTACAGCATATGATAGCAATAACCTGATTGCTTCCAGTCTTGCCACTGGAGCAAAAGTTTCAGTGTAGTCAATGCCTTCTTGATGACTGTAGCCTTGTGCTACAAGTCTAGCTTTGTTTCTGACAACTTCTCCTTGCTCATTGAGTTTGTTTCTGAATACCCACTTGGTTCCAATTATGTTCTTGTGTATTGGTTTGGGTACCAGATCCCACACATCATTTCTTTGAAATTGATTGAGTTCTTCTTGCATTGCAATTATCCATCCATCATCAGTCAAGGCTTCATCAACAGTCTTGGGTTCAATCATAGATATGAGTCCTAATAGAGAATCATTTTGTTGAAAAGTTGATCTTGTTTTTCTTGGACTATTCTTGTTTCCAAGAATTAGATCTTCTGGATGAGATGACTTGTATTTGAATGTTCTTTTAGGAGCTTCATTTGTTTCAGAATCTTCTTGAGTTTCATTTTCTAAAGTGTCTTCAGAAGCTTCAACAGCTGTTGTAGGTAATACTTCATCAACATCTATTTCCATTTGAGCTTCTGAAGCTTCAACAGCTTCTGATGAAATCTCAGGTTCTGGATAGTCATATTGAGATTGTTCTCCTGCAAAACTTTCAACTTGCTCTGACTTTTTACGGTCAGGCTCTTTGTCATCAAATCTTACATGTATAGATTCTTCAATTGTGTTAGTTTCAGAATTATACACTCTGTATGTCTTTGAACGTTCAGAGTAACCTATAAAGATTCCCTTACAAGCTTTGGCATCACATTTCTTTCTATAGACCTTGTTGTTCATAATGTAGCAAGTACATCCAAACTGATGAAAGTAAGAAATGTTGGGTTTTCTTTCTTTAAAGAGTTCATATGTTGTGTTTTTCAATATAGGTCTGATATAGATCCTATTTTGAATATAACAAGCTGTATTTATAGCTTCTGCCCAAAAGCACTTACAAGTTTGGTCTCATGCATCATGGTTCTTGCCATCTCTTGTAAAGACCTATTCTTTCTCTCTACAACACCATTTTGCTGTGGTGTTCTAGGAGCAGAGAATTCATGGATAATTCCATAGTCTTCATAAAAAGTTGCAAATGGTTCATTTTCAAACTCACCACCATGATCACTTCTGATCCTAAGGATCTTAAGATCTTTCTCACTTTGTACTTGAGTGCAAAAGATGTTAAATACTTCATATGCATCATCTTTCATACGTAAGAATTTTACCCAAGTCCATCTATGTAAGACCCGTAATTCCACTGTACCTTTTGCGTGAATAAAATAAGTAATGACTAAGAATGTTAGGGTTTTTGTTTAGTGGTTTTGTGAGTATTGTCGCCATAACGGTTGTTTGCTGAAATGGAGCCTGTTTTGTGCTCGTGCGCTGGAAAGGCACAGACTTTTGGGTTGTAGTCTTCTTTTAAGTATGAGGAGATTTCTGTGAAGTCAGAATGACGAGTTTTGGATTATTCTTGTTTTTGGAAAAACGAGTAGGAATCTTACACCGCTGTTAGGAATTTTTACGGTTTCTGAATTCCGTAGAAATTTAGATGGGAGTTTTATATATCGGCGTGAGTTAGGATATATCTTCAGATTATTTTTCGAGGGTGAGGAAGAAAATCACAGTCGCGGAAAAAGATTCGGCGATAAGTTTTGGAATGGAAAAACGTTAGACGTTCTTTCTGTAGGTTTTCTGTTTTTGCGAGTTTCATTCGTCGCGATGCGCGAGAACTGAGCGTGCGTTTCGTTGTATGAGGTTATGGGAAATATCTTGTGAGGATAGACTTGGATTGATCCAATGGCTAGATTTGAATCTTAGAACTTTATCCTATTTGATCCAATGGCCATAAACTAGCAAGACTTTTATAAGTGGTGGACTTGGAAAAATCACAAATTCACTTCACTCTTCTTCTCTTTGCCGTGGCTTCTCCCCACCCTTGTGTTCTTCATCCAAATCCTTCATTTCTTCACCAAAAGCTTGGATTTTTAGTGAGTTGGATCATAGAGTTGGAAAGGAAATCATCTCCTCTAAGGTAACTAGACTTCTTTCATCTCTTAGCTAGCTAAAATCATAGAGTTTGATGGATTGTTAGATTATGTTCTTGAGAGGATTTTGTGAGAAATTGTTGATGAATGATTTCTCTTGCTTGAAAGTTGTTCATGAGTGAATATCTAGGATGTTTAAGCTTAGTTATTTTGATTTTCATGGTTGGATGAGAATCTCATGAAAATTCTTGTTAGTGTTTGATAAGAAAAATTTCTCTCGATCAAGAACATGAATCTGTACTTGTTGTTTGTGTTAGTGAAGTTGTTTTTGAGCTTTTAAGTAAAATGGATGTGTGATAAATGATTTTGTTTTTGAGAAACAAGAAAAAAATATTTTGTGTTCATGAGAAATGTGAATAAAACTCTTGTGATTTTGTTTGAGGTTTGGGAAATGTTTTGTTGATTCAATTAATTGATTTTGGGTACTAGTAAAGTATTACTAGGATTTTGGAATGGAAAAATTTGAGAGCTAGCCTTGGTTTTAGAAAAATGGCCGTGGCATGCTTGTTGTGTAGCCATGAGGATTTCAAATTTTTCAAGTCCTAAAATGATAAGTAAATGATCATTTAGTGTGATGAATGATCATGGTCTTTGAAAGAAAAGATTTGCAAAGTTTTGAGAAAAAAAAATGTTATTCTTGGATTCAAAATGATTTAGTATGTATACTTGATCATTGAGGAAAACTAGTGATAGTTTAAGTGTTTTAAACTATGTTTGATTTTGAAAAACAATGGTTTTGGAATAATTCCAATTCTGGCCGTATTCCACAGGGGTATTATGGTCATTTTAAAATTGTTTTCGTGTCCTAGAAACCTAACCATTCGATCTGTCTTTTCGATACGAAGATTTCGGCATATGGCACGTCTCGATCGGATTAGAATTGAATGAGTTATGGCCATTTTATTTGAAAGGAAAAACTTGTAACTTGTAACAGCCCTGGCCATTCCCGATACCAGGTAACTCAGCCATTCCCGATACTGAGCACTGTTACTCACGGCCTTCTCCACCCCCCTTGTGGAGTTTTTGCCCTCGTGGTGAATCGAACCATGTACCTGGAGCATAAGTACATGTTCAATGCATTCACCACTACCAATTGAGCTACTAGCCCAATTGGTAGTGGGAATGGATTGAACATGTACTTATCCCCATGGTACATGGTTCGATTCCCACGGAAGGCAAAAACTCCAATAGTGAAGGGGGTTGGAGAAGATCGTGAGTAACAGTGCTCAGTATCGGGAATGGCTGAGTTACCTGGTATCGGGAATGGCCAGGGCTGTTACATAAAAAGGCGCCTTTTTATGTAACAGCCCTGGACCCCACCTCTCTGGTGGTCCCAGGCCTGGGTCACCCCCATAACTGTTACTTCACGGCCTTCTCCACCCCCCTTGTGGAGTTTTTGCCCTCGTGGTGAATCGAACCATGTACCTGGAGCATAAGTACATGTTCAATGCATTCACCACTACCAATTGAGCTACTAGCTCAATTGGTAGTGGTGAATGCATTGAACATGTACTTATGCTCCAGGTACATGGTTCGATTCACCACGAGGGCAAAAACTCCACAAGGGGGGTGGAGAAGGCCGTGAAGTAACAGTTATGGGGGTGACCCAGGCCTGGGACCACCAGAGAGGTGGGGTCCAGGGCTGTTACATAGCTTGTGGCGCAAGTAAACTTTTATTTTTGTGAAAATTTTCAAAGAGTTTTTGGGTTGTTTTCAAATGGTTTTAGTATGTGAAAATTGATTGCCTTGGAGTTAGGAATCAAAGTGTTTCTTAGTTTGTTTTGGAAACGAAATTATATTCGCGTAGCGAGAAATAGTGCATTTAACTTTGGGAATTTTTAATCACTATGGGGAGGACTCGAAATCACTATCTGAGAGTGTTAGAAAGTACCTTAAGCCTCTCTAGAACTTAGAGAATGAGTTTCGTTTCGATAGGATACGTTGAGAGTATTTTATTGATTGTACGCTGCTTATATTTTAGGTAGCGTGAATTGTAGAATTTCGTGAGAAAAGTTAACGGAAGCTTGCCGAGGTAAGGGCTCCACTTTATTTCCGTCTTTTAAAACGGTTACGACATGCTTGGTTTTGCTGTTATGCGTGTTTGTGTGTTTGCCATGTATGTGTTATGTATTCTCGTGATGAGAAAGTGTTTATGATACATGCGTTATTTACATATGATTTGTGAGAATATATGTATGAGCATGTGGTACGTTATATATGATTGTAGGAATATATAATTGATTGCATTAGCATAGATTTGAAGATCGTATGCTCATGCATTCATGGTAGTGGTTAGAAGACCACCGGGTGCGATTAGCAGATCCACCTTGAATCCTGTGGGATTTTATTGAGTCCAATATTGTGATTAGAAGATCACGGGGTTTGATTAGAAGATCCACCCTAATCCTTCGATTAGCAGATCGTCGTGATTGTATTGATTTTAGTGATTAGCAGATCACGACTCTCTGCGGAGAGGTTAAATTTCGGAATTCATGCATGTGGCAGCCAGTGATTGGTGTCACGATCATGTAGAGTCTGCATTGGTAGGCTATGTGTGCATTATATATATAAGCCCGTTGGTGGGAATTGCTTTTGTGTTAAAGAGCTTTCTCTTGTGTATGTGGAATTATTGTTATGTGTACAATCTTTCGCACCGGTTATATATATATATACTTTTATTTTGTGGTGACCCTTTCTTTCATTTGCGGGCTTATCCCACCCAGATGAAGGGTTAGGTCGTGGTGACGACGGTGGCAGTTCTAGGCCATAGTGAACACGTGGTGAAGCTTAGTATAGTTAAACTATACGCCGGTGTGTTTTGTGCACCGTGCTTTTTTGGTTAGCATAGGGTTTTCTAACTTGTTTTGTTGTAAGTATTCGAATACTTAGACTTGGATTGTAACTATTCAGGAATGCACTTTGCTTGTCGAAGCACCTTATGGTAATGAGTTCTTTTGCATATTTGAATGCCGGCTCATTGAAAAATATTCAATGCGCACTCTGAGTGTTAGTTGAAAAAGAAAAAAAATATATATACTGCCTTTTCAGGCCTTTGAAAAACGGGTTGTTACAATTGGTATCAGAGCCCGGCTTTAAATCTTCAAAGGGAAAGTGTGCACTTGAGTCGTTAGTCCAGAGTCGGTTAGAACATAGCTAGAGTTGTGTTAGTTCTAGCGGTTGTTTTTGTTGTGTTATGGGTTATGTGGTAGGTTATTTTGTGTTTAGCATGAGATATGCCTAGACACTGGTTTGTGTCTTACTGAGGTAATGCAGGGAGTGAGGCTTCAATAAGTGGAATTGTGAAACCCCGAGCCTTGGTCGAATTTAGTCGACGAGTGTCTCTGAATTCCTTAGACAGAGTGGTCCGAGGAGGATGGACTTGAGGCGAACGAGAACCACAAAGGATTCTTGGAAGAAATTCGATGAACTTGAATTGGCATGGGTCGTTGTCACCCGGAGGTGTTGAGTACGGACGTGTGGACGTCGACTGATAAAGGATTGCAAGTAAGGATCAGATTGGGATACCTTTTGAAGAAGGTGCTGGATATCCGTTCTGGTGAGTTCGGACGAGACTGGATGAAGTCATTCAGTTGTCAAGAGGATGCAACCATTGTAGAATGGTGGAGCATGCAGAGATGTCAGTTGGATTTAATTACAATGATTGGATAATAATTGAGGCAGCTTGAATTGGAATTAAAGGACGTTGTACGTCCAGAGTGAGGAAACCTGGTGGTGTTATACGGCATTTATGCGAACGATGGGTACCATAAGTGTTTAATTCAAGTGCGTGAGATAATTAGATTCGAAACTAAGATTAGTAAGGATGAATCTTGTGATGATTGAAGGTAGGAGACCAAGTATCACGTTGATAAGTGACAATCTATACATAGTTCGGGAGATAGTAAGTATAGATGTCGGTGTGAGATACAACGATAGGTAATCGATTGTTAAATAAAGATGGATGTGGAGAGATATTTAGGTAAAGAACGAGGAGTTCAACCTTTGAAAGTGAGTTGCATATCACTGATAAGTGATGCTGGAGGTGTATAGTATGGAAATACCTTGAGAATTTTAGTAGTGTAAGTTAGAATTATTAATTATTGGCAGGTAAACCATAAGAGAAAGTAAACTTATTGAGTAGTTTGAAAAGATTAGTCAAGATTGAGTAGAGATCCTGTGTGGATGTGCATATAAGTTAACGATTTTGATCAACCAAAATGGTTGAAGGACTAAGTAGCAGCTTGAATTTATGATACCATGAGAGTTGAGGTGGGCAAGTTTTGAATAAATTCAAGTTATGGACGAGAATTTTTGGATATTTTCTAAGAATGTCGTGGTTGAGTAGAAAAGGAGTTCGTTAGTAAGAATACTAAGACAATGAAAGTCGATAGTTGGAAGGACTTTTATTGTGTATTAGGATTAAATGGATGGTACGACGAGTTTTAGAGTCCTTGAAGATTAGATTCAAGAGTTTGATTTGGATATCGAACTTACTAAGAATAAAATCATAGCAAAGTGTTGTGCGTTGGTAGCTGTCTTGATAGGCCAAGCATTAAGATTTGAGATAAGTGTTTCATGGCTTGATGTATGAGTAAGGTATGTTGATTTGAAAGTAAATTATAGTGACATGACGATGGTAAGACTAGAGATAGTTATGCATAGAGAAATACTTAATAGGAACTTGAGGAATTAATTTATTGGGGCGTTCGATTATGAAGAGTACAATTGATGATCGTTAGTAAAAGTTAGAAGTGAATAAGAAAACGATGAGTGACTAGATGTAAGAGCAAGATTAGCTGGAACTTGAGATCTGGAAATTGATTCCCCGGAGGGAACAGACTTTATAACTTTAGAATAGTCACGATGATGAAGGACCAATCGAATGGAGAAAAGTGTGCTTGATTGGAAACAGGTTGATGTGGAACGAGCATATTTGGATTGCGTGTGGGAAATTAAAGATGTTGTTTGGAACCAATAAGTTATGTGTCATGGTGGTTTGGGAACCAACTTTAGGTTGTTGTTGAACTGAAAAATTGCAAATTAGTAGATCGATGAGATTAGTCGCAGAGGATGTTAGCCATTGGAAAGTCGTGTTGAGAATGAGTAAGAGAGAAGCACATGAGAATGTGGCTTATGTCAATGGAGGATTGGCGAATGGAAATTCCCTCCCACATAATTCGGAAAATTATGATTGTGCGTGTATATTAAGGATTCGAAAGCACCACCTGAATGGATGTCATGGCGGTGCATGTGTTGTATGCAGTAATAATAAAGGGTAAACAATTGTCTAGTGGCAAAGTTTGGTGGAAGCTGGTAGAGCTTCGATTCATTGTAGTGGTTACAATGAGGAGGGACGTAGCATAATGGAAATCTGTATTGAGTAAGTAAAGGAATGCGGATATGGTCTACATGGACAGTGGAACAATAGTGATGTGATGAGTACCTTAAGATTTATTTTGGAAGAAGGTATCTCGACAGAAAGGGTGATGTTGGGAATAATTAAGAATGGTCAGGGTGACAAGCTCTTTTGAGTAAGAGAGGATTTAATTGTAAGAGAAAAAAGGAACTCAGGAAAGTTCAGGAATAGAATGAGAATACGTTGTTAAGAGGATGTGCGCCGACGATGGCCGTCGACGAGGATAAACGTTTGTTTAAGGCACGCGAGATTCATCTAAGTGTCGTTTTGGAAGTAATGTGAACATATAAGGGACCGATTCTGGGGAATTGGTGATTTGGATAAAGGGAGTACAAGAGAAATAGATGGTATAGTTTGGCAAGTGACAAGACTATGAGGAGCTGAAATCACCAACCGGAGGTTGGGATGGTATTATTTAAGTCGTGTTTGGAACGAGATTCGAATGTGAACATACGGTTCGGCATATTCATTGAGTTGCGGACTCAGGGATATGGTGTGAAGTTCTTCGATAGAAAGGACAACTTTTGTGGAATGTAATGGTTTTGGGTGGTACTTGCCGTAGTGGCACTGTACTACTATTGGATGATACTCCACGGATGCTTCAAGAGTGGAAGCATGAGAGCTTATGCGACATGTGTTGAGCGTTGTGTCTTACGACTTCGACCTTGTATTCGTAAGAGATCGAGGGAAACATTAAGAAAAACCTCGAAAGATTTGTGGAACCCTTGTGACTCGGAGGACATTGAGCATAAGCAGAATGAAGCATCGTTTAAGTTGGGTAAAGATGGTCTAAACCACCATCATGATTGTCGACTGTCTATTGACAAATTGAGGGACTGGCCGTCCTTAATTTATTGTTGATGGTAGACGGGAATCGTGTTGATTGGAATTGACTAGTTTTGCTAACTTTGGTGGTGCGCAGAAAGTTTCGGTGTTTCTTTTTGGAGGGTAGCAAGTCACTGCTTCGCGTGAACCTAGTGGTATAGGCTATGTCGCGTAGGCAAAAGAAGTGATTTTGGAAAAAAGTTTGTGTGGACCTTTGGACATTTGAGGAACTCGAGGTTGTGAACCTCTGTTGTGAGGTTAATTTTTGAGTGGTGAACTCGTTGAGAGTGGCGGTTGAAGCACGGTTGTGCCAGTGTGTTGGTGAGAGTATCTGTGTGACTTCACCCGGTGTTAGCGTCTGTGTGGCTACACCTAATCCGAGGGATTTTGTTGAGTTGGTGATGGTAATAACTAGTTGAGTTGTTACTCTTACCTTTAGTTTCGAGGACGAAACTTCTTTTTGGAGGGTAGTAATGTAAGACCCGTAATTCCACTGTACCTTTTGCGTGAATAAAATAAGTAATGACTAAGAATGTTAGGGTTTTTGTTTAGTGGTTTTGTGAGTATTGTCGCCATAACGACTGTTTGCTGAAATGGAGCCTGTTTTGTGCTCGTGCGCTGGAAAGGCACAGACTTTTGGGTTGTAGTCTTCTTTTAAGTATGAGGAGATTTCTGTGAAGTCAGAATGACGAGTTTTGGATTATTCTTGTTTTTGGAAAAACGAGTAGGAATCTTACACCGCTGTTAGGAATTTTTACGGTTTCTGAATTCCGTAGAAATTTAGATGGGAGTTTTATATATCGGCGTGAGTTAGGATATATCTTCAGATTATTTTTCGAGGGTGAGGAAGAAAATCACAGTCGCGGAAAAAGATTCGGCGATAAGTTTTGGAATGGAAAAACGTTAGACGTTCTTTCTGTAGGTTTTCTGTTTTTGCGAGTTTCATTCGTCGCGATGCGCGAGAACTGAGCGTGCGTTTCGTTGTATGAGGTTATGGGAAATATCTTGTGAGGATAGACTTGGATTGATCCAATGGCTAGATTTGAATCTTAGAACTTTATCCTATTTGATCCAATGGCCATAAACTAGCAAGACTTTTATAAGTGGTGGACTTGGAAAAATCACAAATTCACTTCACTCTTCTTCTCTTTGCCGTGGCTTCTCCCCACCCTTGTGTTCTTCATCCAAATCCTTCATTTCTTCACCAAAAGCTTGGATTTTTAGTGAGTTGGATCATAGAGTTGGAAAGGAAATCATCTCCTCTAAGGTAACTAGACTTCTTTCATCTCTTAGCTAGCTAAAATCATAGAGTTTGATGGATTGTTAGATTATGTTCTTGAGAGGATTTTGTGAGAAATTGTTGATGAATGATTTCTCTTGCTTGAAAGTTGTTCATGAGTGAATATCTAGGATGTTTAAGCTTAGTTATTTTGATTTTCATGGTTGGATGAGAATCTCATGAAAATTCTTGTTAGTGTTTGATAAGAAAAATTTCTCTTGATCAAGAACATGAATCTTTACTTGTTGTTTGTGTTAGTGAAGTTGTTTTTGAGCTTTTAAGTAAAATGGATTTTGTTTTTGAGAAACAAGAAAAAAATATTTTGTGTTCATGAGAAATGTGAATAAAACTCTTGTGATTTTGTTTGAGGTTTGGGAAATGTTTTGTTGATTCAATTAATTGATTTTGGGTACTAGTAAAGTATTACTAGGATTTTGGAATGGAAAAATTTGAGAGCTAGCCTTGGTTTTAGAAAAATGGCCGTGGCATGCTTGTTGTGTAGCCATGAGGATTTCAAATTTTTCAAGTCCTAAAATGATAAGTAAATGATCATTTAGTGTGATGAATGATCATGGTCTTTGAAAGAAAAGATTTGCAAAGTTTTGAGAAAAAAAAATGTTATTCTTGGATTCAAAATGATTTAGTATGTATACTTGATCATTGAGGAAAACTAGTGATAGTTTAAGTGTTTTAAACTATGTTTGATTTTGAAAAACAATGGTTTTGGAATAATTCCAATTCTGGCCGTATTCCACAGGGGTATTATGGTCATTTTAAAATTGTTTTCGTGTCCTAGAAACCTAACCATTCGATCTGTCTTTTCGATACGAAGATTTCGGCGTATGGCACGTCTCGATCGGATTAGAATTGAATGAGTTATGGCCATTTTATTTGAAAGGAAAAACTTGTAACTTGTAACAGCCCTGGCCATTCCCGATACCAGGTAACTCAGCCATTCCCGATACTGAGCACTGTTACTCACGGCCTTCTCCACCCCCCTTGTGGAGTTTTTGCCCTCGTGGTGAATCGAACCATGTACCTGGAGCATAAGTACATGTTCAATGCATTCACCACTACCAATTGAGCTACTAGCCCAATTGGTAGTGGGAATGGATTGAACATGTACTTATCCCCATGGTACATGGTTCGATTCCCACGGAAGGCAAAAACTCCAATAGTGAAGGGGGTTGGAGAAGATCGTGAGTAACAGTGCTCAGTATCGGGAATGGCTGAGTTACCTGGTATCGGGAATGGCCAGGGCTGTTACATAAAAAGGCGCCTTTTTATGTAACAGCCCTGGACCCCACCTCTCTGGTGGTCCCAGGCCTGGGTCACCCCCATAACTGTTACTTCACGGCCTTCTCCACCCCCCTTGTGGAGTTTTTGCCCTCGTGGTGAATCGAACCATGTACCTGGAGCATAAGTACATGTTCAATGCATTCACCACTACCAATTGAGCTACTAGCTCAATTGGTAGTGGTGAATGCATTGAACATGTACTTATGCTCCAGGTACATGGTTCGATTCACCACGAGGGCAAAAACTCCACAAGGGGGGTGGAGAAGGCCGTGAAGTAACAGTTATGGGGGTGACCCAGGCCTGGGACCACCAGAGAGGTGGGGTCCAGGGCTGTTACATAGCTTGTGGCGCAAGTAAACTTTTATTTTTGTGAAAATTTTCAAAGAGTTTTTGGGTTGTTTTCAAATGGTTTTAGTATGTGAAAATTGATTGCCTTGGAGTTAGGAATCAAAGTGTTTCTTAGTTTGTTTTGGAAACGAAATTATATTCGCGTAGCGAGAAATAGTGCATTTAACTTTGGGAATTTTTAATCACTATGGGGAGGACTCGAAATCACTATCTGAGAGTGTTAGAAAGTACCTTAAGCCTCTCTAGAACTTAGAGAATGAGTTTCGTTTCGATAGGATACGTTGAGAGTATTTTATTGATTGTACGCTGCTTATATTTTAGGTAGCGTGAATTGTAGAATTTCGTGAGAAAAGTTAACGGAAGCTTGCCGAGGTAAGGGCTCCACTTTATTTCCGTCTTTTAAAACGGTTACGACATGCTTGGTTTTGCTGTTATGCGTGTTTGTGTGTTTGCCATGTATGTGTTATGTATTCTCGTGATGAGAAAGTGTTTATGATACATGCGTTATTTACATATGATTTGTGAGAATATATGTATGAGCATGTGGTACGTTATATATGATTGTAGGAATATATAATTGATTGCATTAGCATAGATTTGAAGATCGTATGCTCATGCATTCATGGTAGTGGTTAGAAGACCACCGGGTGCGATTAGCAGATCCACCTTGAATCCTGTGGGATTTTATTGAGTCCAATATTGTGATTAGAAGATCACGGGGTTTGATTAGAAGATCCACCCTAATCCTTCGATTAGCAGATCGTCGTGATTGTATTGATTTTAGTGATTAGCAGATCACGACTCTCTGCGGAGAGGTTAAATTCTGGAATTCATGCATGTGGCAGCCAGTGATTGGTGTCACGATCATGTAGAGTCTGCATTGGTAGGCTATGTGTGCATTATATATATAAGCCCGTTGGTGGGAATTGCTTTTGTGTTAAAGAGCTTTCTCTTGTGTATGTGGAATTATTGTTATGTGTACAATCTTTCGCACCGGTTATATATATATATACTTTTATTTTGTGGTGACCCTTTCTTTCATTTGCGGGCTTATCCCACCCAGATGAAGGGTTAGGTCGTGGTGACGACGGTGGCAGTTCTAGGCCATAGTGAACACGTGGTAAAGCTTAGTATAGTTAGACTATGCGCCGGTGTGTTTTGTGCACCGTGCTTTTTTGGTTAGCATAGGGTTTTCTAACTTGTTTTGTTGTAAGTATTCGAATACTTAGACTTGGATTGTAACTATTCAGGAATGCACTTTGCTTGTCGAAGCACCTTATGGTAATGAGTTCTTTTGCATATTTGAATGCCGGCTCATTGAAAAATATTCAATGCGCACTCTGAGTGTTAGTTGAAAAAGAAAAAAAAAATATATACTGCCTTTTCAGGCCTTTGAAAAACGGGTTGTTACAATTGGTATCAGAGCCCGGCTTTAAATCTTCAAAGGGAAAGTGTGCACTTGAGTCGTTAGTCCAGAGTCGGTTAGAACATAGCTAGAGTTGTGTTAGTTCTAGCGGTTGTTTTTGTTGTGTTATGGGTTATGTGGTAGGTTATTTTGTGTTTAGCATGAGATATGCCTAGACACTGGTTTGTGTCTTACTGAGGTAATGCAGGGAGTGAGGCTTCAATAAGTGGAATTGTGAAACCCCGAGCCTTGGTCGAATTTAGTCGACGAGTGTCTCTGAATTCCTTAGACAGAGTGGTCCGAGGAGGATGGACTTGAGGCGAACGAGAACCACAAAGTATTCTTGGAAGAAATTCGATGAACTTGAATTGGCATGGGTCGTTGTCACCCGGAGGTGTTGAGTACGGACGTGTGGACGTCGACTGATAAAGGATTGCAAGTAAGGATCAGATTGGGATACCTTTTGAAGAAGGTGCTGGATATCCGTTCTGGTGAGTTCGGACGAGACTGGATGAAGTCATTCAGTTGTCAAGAGGATGCAACCATTGTAGAATGGTGGAGCATGCAGAGATGTCAGTTGGATTTAATTACAATGATTGGATAATAATTGAGGCAGCTTGAATTGGAATTAAAGGACGTTGTACGTCCAGAGTGAGGAAACCTGGTGGTGTTATACGGCATTTATGCGAACGATGGGTACCATAAGTGTTTAATTCAAGTGTGTGAGATAATTAGATTCGAAACTAAGATTAGTAAGGATGAATCTTGTGATGATTGAAGGTAGGAGACCAAGTATCACGTTGATAAGTGACAATCTATACATAGTTCGGGAGATAGTAAGTATAGATGTCGGTGTGAGATACAACGATAGGTAATCGATTGTTAAATAAAGATGGATGTGGAGAGATATTTAGGTAAAGAACGAGGAGTTCAACCTTTGAAAGTGAGTTGCATATCACTGATAAGTGATGCTGGAGGTGTATAGTATGGAAATACCTTGAGAATTTTAGTAGTGTAAGTTAGAATTATTAATTATTGGCAGGTAAACCATAAGAGAAAGTAAACTTATTGAGTAGTTTGAAAAGATTAGTCAAGATTGAGTAGAGATCCTGTGTGGATGTGCATATAAGTTAACGATTTTGATCAACCAAAATGGTTGAAGGACTAAGTAGCAACTTGAATTTATGATACCATGAGAGTTGAGGTGGGCAAGTTTTGAATAAATTCAAGTTATGGACGAGAATTTTTGGATATTTTCTAAGAATGTCGTGGTTGAGTAGAAAAGGAGTTCGTTAGTAAGAATACTAAGACAATGAAAGTCGATAGTTGGAAGGACTTTTATTGTGTATTAGGATTAAATGGATGGTACGACGAGTTTTAGAGTCCTTGAAGATTAGATTCAAGAGTTTGATTTGGATATCGAACTTACTAAGAATAAAATCATAGCAAAGTGTTGTGCGTTGGTAGCTGTCTTGATAGGCCAAGCATTAAGATTTGAGATAAGTGTTTCATGGCTTGATGTATGAGTAAGGTATGTTGATTTGAAAGTAAATTATAGTGACATGACGATGGTAAGACTAGAGATAGTTATGCATAGAGAAATACTTAATAGGAACTTGAGGAATTAATTTATTGGGGCGTTCGATTATGAAGAGTACAATTGATGATCGTTAGTAAAAGTTAGAAGTGAATAAGAAAACGATGAGTGACTAGATGTAAGAGCAAGATTAGCTGGAACTTGAGATCTGGAAATTGATTCCCCGGAGGGAACAGACTTTATAACTTTAGAATAGTCACGATGATGAAGGACCAATCGAATGGAGAAGAGTGTGCTTGATTGGAAACAGGTTGATGTGGAACGAGCATATTTGGATTGCGTGTGGGAAATTAAAGATGTTGTTTGGAACCAATAAGTTATGTGTCATGGTGGTTTGGGAACCAACTTTAGGTTGTTGTTGAACTGAAAAATTGCAAATTAGTAGATCGATGAGATTAGTCGCAGAGGATGTTAGCCATTGGAAAGTCGTGTTGAGAATGAGTAAGAGAGAAGCACATGAGAATGTGGCTTATGTCAATGGAGGATTGGCGAATGGAAATTCCCTCCCACATAATTCGGAAAATTATGATTGTGCGTGTATATTAAGGATTCGAAAGCACCACCTGAATGGATGTCATGGCGGTGCATGTGTTGTATGCAGTAATAATAAAGGGTAAACAATTGTCTAGTGGCAAAGTTTGGTGGAAGCTGGTAGAGCTTCGACTCATTGTAGTGGTTACAATGAGGAGGGACGTAGCATAATGGAAATCTGTATTGAGTAAGTAAAGGAATGCGGATATGGTCTACATGGACAGTGGAACAATAGTGATGTGATGAGTACCTTAAGATTTATTTTGGAAGAAGGTATCTCGACAGAAAGGGTGATGTTGGGAATAATTAAGAATGGTCAGGGTGACAAGCTCTTTTGAGTAAGAGAGGATTTAATTGTAAGAGAAAAAAGGAACTCAGGAGAGTTCAGGAATAGAATGAGAATACGTTGTTAAGAGGATGTGCGCCGACGATGGCCGTCGACGAGGATAAACGTTTGTTTAAGGCACGCGAGATTCATCTAAGTGTCGTTTTGGAAGTAATGTGAACATATAAGGGACCGATTCTGGGGAATTGGTGATTTGGATAAAGGGAGTACAAGAGAAATAGATGGTATAGTTTGGCAAGTGACAAGACTATGAGGAGCTGAAATCACCAACCGGAGGTTGGGATGGTATTATTTAAGTCGTGTTTGGAACGAGATTCAAATGTGAACATACGGTTCGGCATATTCATTGAGTTGCGGACTCAGGGATATGGTGTGAAGTTCTTCGATAGAAAGGACAACTTTTGTGGAATGTAATGGTTTTGGGTGGTACTTGCCGTAGTGGCACTGTACTACTATTGGATGATACTCCACGGATGCTTCAAGAGTGGAAGCATGAGAGCTTATGCGACATGTGTTGAGCGTTGTGTCTTACGACTTCGACCTTGTATTCGTAAGAGATCGAGGGAAACATTAAGAAAAACCTCGAAAGATTTGTGGAACCCTTGTGACTCGGAGGACATTGAGCATAAGCAGAATGAAGCATCGTTTAAGTTGGGTAAAGATGGTCTAAACCACCATCATGATTGTCGACTGTCTATTGACAAATTGAGGGACTGGCCGTCCTTAATTTATTGTTGATGGTAGACGGGAATCGTGTTGATTGGAATTGACTAGTTTTGCTAACTTTGGTGGTGCGCAGAAAGTTTCGGTGTTTCTTTTTGGAGGGTAGCAAGTCACTGCTTCGCGTGAACCTAGTGGTATAGGCTATGTCGCGTAGGCAAAAGAAGTGATTTTGGAAAAAAGTTTGTGTGGACCTTTGGACATTTGAGGAACTCGAGGTTGTGAACCTCTGTTGTGAGGTTAATTTTTGAGTGGTGAACTCGTTGAGAGTGGCGGTTGAAGCACGGTTGTGCCAGTGTGTTGGTGAGAGTATCTGTGTGACTTCACCCGGTGTTAGCGTCTGTGTGGCTACACCTAATCCGAGGGATTTTGTTGAGTTGGTGATGGTAATAACTAGTTGAGTTGTTACTCTTACCTTTAGTTTCGAGGACGAAACTTCTTTTTGGAGGGTAGTAATGTAAGACCCGTAATTCCACTGTACCTTTTGCGTGAATAAAATAAGTAATGACTAAGAATGTTAGGGTTTTTGTTTAGTGGTTTTGTGAGTATTGTCGCCATAACGGCTGTTTGCTGAAATGGAGCCTGTTTTGTGCTCGTGCGCTGGAAAGGCACAGACTTTTGGGTTGTAGTCTTCTTTTAAGTATGAGGAGATTTCTGTGAAGTCAGAATGACGAGTTTTGGATTATTCTTGTTTTTGGAAAAACGAGTAGGAATCTTACACCGCTGTTAGGAATTTTTACGGTTTCTGAATTCCGTAGAAATTTAGATGGGAGTTTTATATATCGGCGTGAGTTAGGATATATCTTCAGATTATTTTTCGAGGGTGAGGAAGAAAATCACAGTCGCGGAAAAAGATTCGGCGATAAGTTTTGGAATGGAAAAACGTTAGACGTTCTTTCTGTAGGTTTTCTGTTTTTGCGAGTTTCATTCGTCGCGATGCGCGAGAACTGAGCGTGCGTTTCGTTGTATGAGGTTATGGGAAATATCTTGTGAGGATAGACTTGGATTGATCCAATGGCTAGATTTGAATCTTAGAACTTTATCCTATTTGATCCAATGGCCATAAACTAGCAAGACTTTTATAAGTGGTGGACTTGGAAAAATCACAAATTCACTTCACTCTTCTTCTCTTTGCCGTGGCTTCTCCCCACCCTTGTGTTCTTCATCCAAATCCTTCATTTCTTCACCAAAAGCTTGGATTTTTAGTGAGTTGGATCATAGAGTTGGAAAGGAAATCATCTCCTCTAAGGTAACTAGACTTCTTTCATCTCTTAGCTAGCTAAAATCATAGAGTTTGATGGATTGTTAGATTATGTTCTTGAGAGGATTTTGTGAGAAATTGTTGATGAATGATTTCTCTTGCTTGAAAGTTGTTCATGAGTGAATATCTAGGATGTTTAAGCTTAGTTATTTTGATTTTCATGGTTGGATGAGAATCTCATGAAAATTCTTGTTAGTGTTTGATAAGAAAAATTTCTCTTGATCAAGAACATGAATCTTTACTTGTTGTTTGTGTTAGTGAAGTTGTTTTTGAGCTTTTAAGTAAAATGGATTTTGTTTTTGAGAAACAAGAAAAAAATATTTTGTGTTCATGAGAAATGTGAATAAAACTCTTGTGATTTTGTTTGAGGTTTGGGAAATGTTTTGTTGATTCAATTAATTGATTTTGGGTACTAGTAAAGTATTACTAGGATTTTGGAATGGAAAAATTTGAGAGCTAGCCTTGGTTTTAGAAAAATGGCCGTGGCATGCTTGTTGTGTAGCCATGAGGATTTCAAATTTTTCAAGTCCTAAAATGATAAGTAAATGATCATTTAGTGTGATGAATGATCATGGTCTTTGAAAGAAAAGATTTGCAAAGTTTTGAGAAAAAAAAAAATTTATTCTTGGATTCAAAATGATTTAGTATGTATACTTGATCATTGAGGAAAACTAGTGATAATTTAAGTGTTTTAAACTATGTTTGATTTTGAAAAACAATGGTTTTGGAATAATTCCAATTCTGGCCGTATTCCACAGGGGTATTATGGTCATTTTAAAATTGTTTTCGTGTCCTAGAAACCTAACCATTCGATCCGTCTTTTCGATACGAAGATTTCGGCGTATGGCACGTCTCGATCGGATTAGAATTGAATGAGTTATGGCCATTTTATTTGAAAGGAAAAACTTGTAACTTGTGGCGCAAGTAAACTTTTATTTTTGTGAAAATTTTCAAAGAGTTTTTGGGTTGTTTTCAAATGGTTTTAGTATGTGAAAATTGATTGCCTTGGAGTTAGGAATCAAAGTGTTTCTTAGTTTGTTTTGGAAACGAAATTATATTCGCGTAGCGAGAAATAGTGCATTTAACTTTGGGAATTTTTAATCACTATGGGGAGGACTCGAAATCACTATCTGAGAGTGTTAGAAAGTACCTTAAGCCTCTCTAGAACTTAGAGAATGAGTTTCGTTTCGATAGGATACGTTGAGAGTATTTTATTGATTGTACGCTGCTTATATTTTAGGTAGCGTGAATTGTAGAATTTCGTGAGAAAAGTTAACGGAAGCTTGCCGAGGTAAGGGCTCCACTTTATTTCCGTCTTTTAAAACGGTTACGACATGCTTGGTTTTGCTGTTATGCGTGTTTGTGTGTTTGGCATGTATGTGTTATGTATTCTCGTGATGAGAAAGTGTTTATGATACATGCGTTATTTACATATGATTTGTGAGAATATATGTATGAGCATGTGGTACGTTATATATGATTGTAGGAATATATAATTGATTGCATTAGCATAGATTTGAAGATCGTATGCTCATGCATTCATGGTAGTGGTTAGAAGACCACCGGGTGCGATTAGCAGATCCACCTTGAATCCTGCGGGATTTTATTGAGTCCAATGTTGTGATTAGAAGATCACGGGGTTTGATTAGTAGATCCACCCTAATCCTTCGATTAGCAGATCGTCGTGATTGTATTGATTTTAGTGATTAGCAGATCACGACTTTCTGCGGAGAGGTTAAATTCCGGAATTCATGCATGTGGCAGCCAGTGATTGGTGTCACGATCATGTAGAGTCTGCATTGGTAGGCTATGTGTGCATTATATATATAAGCCCGTTGGTGGGAATTGCTTTTGTGTTAAAGAGCTTTCTCTTGTGTATGTGGAATTATTGTTATGTGTACAATCTTTCGCACCGGTTATATATATATATACTTTTATTTTGTGGTGGCCCTTTCTTTCATTTGCGGGCTCATCCCACCCAGGTGAAGGGTTAGGTCGTGGTGACGACGGTGGCAGTTCTAGGCCATAGTGAACACGTGGTGAAGCTTAGTATAGTTAGACTATGCGCCGGTGTGTTTTGTGCACCGTGCTTTTTTGGTTAGCATAGGGTTTTCTAACTTGTTTTGTTGTAAGTATTCGAATACTTAGACTTGGATTGTAACTATTCAGGAATACACTTTGCTTGTCGAAGCACCTTATGGTAATGAGTTCTTTTGCATATTTGAATGCCGGCTCATTGAAAAATATTCTATGCGCACTCTGAGTGTTAGTTGAAAAAAAAAAATATATATATATATACTGCCTTTTCAGGCCTTTGAAAAACGGGTTGTTACAATCTACTGAAGTCATCAACAATGACAAGTCCATATTTCTTCCCATTGAGTGAGGCTGTACTAACAGGTCCAAACAAATCAATGTGAAGCAATTCTAAAGGTCTTGTGGTAGATACAATGTTTTTAGGTTTAAAAGAAGTTTTAGAAATCTTCCCAATCTGACAGGGACCACACAGAGCATCTTAGTGATAGTTGATACTGGGTAGGCCTTTAACCAAGTTTAGTTTGCTAATCTTAGATATTAATCTCTAGTTAGCATGTCCTAAGCGTTGGTGCCAAACCCATTTCTCATCACTCAGAGACAGAAGACACATGATCTTCTGCTCTGCTAGTACTGAAAGATTTACCTTATATACATTGCTTTTCCTTAGGCCTCTAAATACTACAGACTTATCAGAGTCTTTAGTTACAGTACATGCATTCTTATCAAACATCACCACATATCCACTGTCACAAAATTGACTTATGCTAAGTAGATTGTGTTTAAGGCCATCAACAAGCCAAACATTGTTAATTGACAAAGAAGAATTACCAACTGTACCTGTCCCAACGATCTTGCCTTTTTGTTTGCCTCCAAACCCCACAGTACCTCCCTCTTTCAGAGTTAGGGTTTGGAACATATGCCTTTCTCCTGTCATATGTCCTGAGCAACCACTGTCCAGGTACCATGATTGCTGCTTTTGCCTTCCTTGAGTGTAAATCTGAAGCAAAGACAATCTCAGACTTTGGTACCCATATTTTCATGGGTCCTTTGTGGTTAGTTTTCATCTCCTTAGGCTTTCTTCGCTTATATGGCTTATCAGAAGTTCTAAAGCAGTCAAAGCCATTTGAAAAAGTCTTTGGCTTTGATTGATTTTTGAACTTTTCTCTGGAATATATCAGTGTCTTAGATACTAAGCCAGATTTTGAAGTATTCATGCCCTGATGATGCTTGGGCACTGATGTCTTCAAAACCTTTGCTTGAGTTTTCTTAGACTTAGATTTGACTTTGACCTTAGGTTTAGATGTCTGAGGTTCTGATAATTTCATAACTTCTGACTCTATTTCCTGTGGTTCAGAAGTCATTTCTGGTTCTGATATATCCAGATTTTCAGATTTACCTTGGACAAAGATTACTTTGGGATCTGAAGATGTTTTGCTTACACATGAAGATTGTAATGGATTGTTCTCATTGAATCGAGAGTATCCAAGACCTTCTCCTCTATTTCTACTAACATGATAAATTAAGGAAGCTATCTTACTTCTTTTCATGGCATTGATGAGAAACTCCTAAAGAACAAATTCATGTTCTGGAGGAACTTTATCATCATATACATAATGTGTTTCGAGAAAGCAATTTCTACTTTTCAGAGACTCATTCTCTTCCACCATTATGTTTGCTTTTTCAGTCAGGTTGTTATAGGCCTTTTTAAGGACCTTACATTCCCCTGCTTTCTTGGTAAGCAATTTTAAGGCATCTCTTAAGGAATCTACTAATTCATCTTTAGAAAGTTTAGCAATTACCTCTTCTTCATTTTCTGAATCTGAATCTGCTTCATGTTCAGAGTTATCCTTGTCAGAAGCAGTTGCCATCAGAGCCAGATTTGCTTCCTCATCTTCATCAGAGTCTGAATCTTTGTCTAGATCTTCCCAAGTAGCAAGAAAACTCTTCTTAACTCTATTCTTGTATTTTTCTTTACTAGAGCTTTGCTTGCTTGATCTAGTCTTGTTCTCAGGACAATCAGCAATAAAGTGACCAGGTTTGTTACACTTAAAGCATTTGCTCTGTTCTTCATTCTTGTCCTTAGTAGCAGAAGATCTCTTAGAAGAACTACTAAATCTCCCAGCATATTTCTTGCTTCTCTTTGCCCACTGAGATACTTTAGCAGCCATTAGAACCATTTCTTCTTCATCTTTTGATCCATCTTCAAGACAAACTTCAGAAGCTTCTTCCTCAGATTCTATAACCTAAGCTTTCAGAGCTTTTGAGGAACTCTTAGAGCTTAGAGCTATCCCTTTCATCTTCTTTGTGGAATCATCAACCATTAATTCCATCTCATGACTCTTCAAAGAACTTATCAAGTCTTCAAGGGTTACTTCATCTAAGTCCTTAGCTTCTTGGAATGTAGTCACCTTAGGTCTCTGACTACGGTCTGGCAAGTGCACCAGTCTATCGTCGAGTAATAATTCACACTCTAGGTGTCTAGAATGAGTTCGTATCCACAGGGATCGTGCCAAAGCTTCACTAGCGTTATTTAAGTTTGGATAGTTTGCATTCGCTTTGGGTTTTGAAAAAGGGTTTTAATAAAAGAGCGTAATGCTTGCATAAATAAATAAATAAATAATAGATTCAGAAACATAGAGGATAGGTATGGTGGTTGGACTCTCTCCCTTCTTCATATTTGGCATGACCGGTGTATAACATAGTTATTTAGATTAATGTTCGGCGGTGACTTTTCCTTGTTGTAGTAACACCTTACTGTTACACTATGTCTATTAAAGTTTTCCTACTTTCATAACTAAGGTACCTCCGAGGGCCTAACCTCGATGTGTCACATACCCTAATTACTAAGTGAGTTGTTTATAAACATGCATTATTATCTTCACCAATTAACCTCTAGATCCTAGTATCGGGCTATTCATCATCTAAGTGCTCAGTTCACACCTAGTTCATGATTCCTCCTCTAACCGCTCATTCACGACTAGTTCAGGACGTTACCGTCTCTATACACCTAGCATTATTTACTACTAGTCCAGGACCATATTAAGTTAGAAACCTAATATCAATTCTATGGGCGCTCCCGCTTATCCGGCCAGATTACGAGAAACGTTATTAAAGTGCATGAAAGTAAATAACAAACATAATACTTAAATATCATTTATTATAACTTAGACTCAGTCACAGACTCCAAACATTCATTGGGGAGTTCATCTTCTCCACCACAACCTAAGGCATCTATTACAAAAGACTACATATTAAAATTACAATAAAGAAATTATAACCTAAACATAAAAGCCTAAAGAAAACATATCTTGCTAAGTTAGTTTTCCCGTAAGGGGAGAAAACTATGCCCAATAGAGCTCCTCTGAACCTCTCCTTATAGTAAAGAGTGTTCTACTATTTCTGAATGAATAAAACAATGAAAGGGAGGCTCTATTTATAATTTTCATGATGGACCTCAGCAACGCATCGCACCACGATGAAGCCATCGTACTGCGATGTGAAGATTCAGTTCAATTTTATAATTGATCATGTGCATTTCATCAGCTTGGGCGCCAAGTTATGTCATCGTGCTGCGATGTGCTATATCGTGATGCGATGGACAGATTTTCTTCAGATTTATTCTTCTGTTTTCTTGGCGAGCAAGCAGCTTCCATCGTGGCACGATGGAAGTTATCGTGCTGCGATGGAATGCTCAATTTCTTCACTTTTTGGGCTTTTTCTTGTCTTTTGGCATCTTGGACTTTGTCTTGATGCTTTTTCCTGCTTTTGTAGGTTTTCCTTCGTATTTGGGCCTGTCTTGGTCATTTTACTACTAATAATAATACTAAAAATACCATAGAAATTCCTGTCATCACAACCCCAAACTTAAATTGTTGCTTGTCCTCAAGTAACATGCTGTCAGACAAGATCGTTAGAGAAATAAGAGATAAATAAAGATGATAGGAATTTCACAACCTTGCTTGTATTTCAGCAATGATACCACTGATTTCTTACCGCTGCGATCATGCTCAGTCCTGCTAGGCTCAGGAGACGTCAATAGTAGCAAATCGGACAAATGCCCGCAAGACTCCATGTTCAACTTTTTCTCTCTCTCACATTTGTGTTTTTCGCTCATAATTGAAAGGGTTAACTCTCATAATTGAAATCGCACAACCTACCATTTTACCATAGGCTTGCAAGAACTCTAAGCAACCAGTCAAAATTCAATATACATGCATTTTTGGAGATCTTTTAAGGGTTATAACGTGGCTTAGGTCAAGGTAGGACTTTTTTGGGAATAGTAGGCTAAACATTGGAGTTAAGTTCTACTTTGTTGTTCCTTTTTGTGTACGCAACCTTTGTTCCTTAGGGTGCCTTTTTGTGTTGGTATCGGAGATTAAGAACCGGATGTGTCTTTGTATGGTTCTTTTCTATCACTATTTTTGCCCTTTGGCTCTTTCTTTTGCCCTTTGGCTCTTTCTTTTTTATTCAATTTTTTTGAAGAGACTATTTTTTTAGGGAATTTTTTTGATGTTTTCCCGTCTTTTTTTCATTTATTTTTTTCTTTTCTTAGTGATATTTCTCTGTATACCCACCCCAAACTTAAACGTTGCTAGTTCCATGAGCAACCCCAAACTTATTTTGTTGCCAAGACTTGCGAACTATTACCTTAACTCCAAAGAGGGTAATTTCATTCTTTTTCTGGTCTATAGGCTTGTAACATGGTTTGTCACCGAAACAAAAGGGATAATTATTTTCTTTACGGCTCAAAATTGGCTAGCAAGGGATAATATAATAAAGGGTGGCTTGAAAAGGCTCTGGGTTATAACAAACAATTGCCTCAATGCATATAATATCAAATCAACTAGTCAGCAGAGAATTAGAGCAAGTTCTAGAAAATAAACAAGTGCACGGTACTCTCATAGTAATTCGAAAGAAAGTGGTAATACCGTTTGGAAATATTTGGCTCAAATCCTCACATGGCTTAGGTATCTGAAAGTTGAACACTTGTCTCACGGACACCAGCTTCATCACTCGTCTCTCTGTCTCCCGAACTTCGCACTTCGGAGCAATCACCTTTGGTTTTCTGTATGAAGGCGTGAAATTCGGCTCATCAACATTTATAACTTACTTCGCCGCAATCTTACCTATAACAGTTTATCATGCACTAGATAATAAACAGCAAACAGTTATTTAATTTTTTGTAAGTTTGAATAAGGTGGTTGTTAACAGATGAAGATGACATGCGGAATTCTTGGCATACTTTATTGAATTGAAATACTGAAAAGAAATTACTGAATTGAAATTACTGAAACTAAATACTTATCCTTGGGTTGCCTCCCAAGCAGCGCTTGTTTAGCCTCTCATTAGCTTGAGGCATTTCCTCCATTACAGAGGATAGGTTCGCATGTCTCTCTATTGTGCTTCTTTGTTCCGGCTTGAAGCACTGACCATCTTCCTTTTTCATTAATTACTGTCAGGAAGGACCATGTCTGTTTCACCATATCCTCAACTATCCGGTTGGCGACTAATTTACCAGTGCAGTTTCATAGAACGCAGTGATTTCACCCCAAACTTATATTCGTGCATGTCTCTCTTTTTGATTCTTTCTTCAAGGAAGAAGTTGTTCTCTGAGGTGACTTTGCAGACTGGTTTTCCTGATTGTAGTAGTTCATCCTTGATGGCCTTTCTCTATTCTCTCGTCATCAATGGTTCCCTTGTCTCCGAACCATTCCTGTAACAGCCCTTTTCTTCTCTTGCTTCCTGTGGAAGCTTTAGTCAAATGATCCTCCTAACCATTGACTTTTTGTTGCAGCTTCTCTTTCTCAATTTGCTTCATCTCTCATCATTTTGAGAGTTTTCCTGTAAGAATGCTGACTTTAATTTTTGCTGTTGCCAGCCCTTGTAATCCTTAGCGCTTGAGTACCTGTCTGCATGCACTTTAAACAAATACCTCAGTAGTACTGGATAAATATTTTTTTGTGGAACTTTTTTTGGTTTGTCTCATGTGTCTTTGTCACCTTGAAAATTCCCAGGTAAGTGAGGTGGATCACAACGTATCGCTTAAATACCAAGACTTATCCTTAGCCAGAACTTTCACAGATCAAAATCCACAATCATCAACAAGATTTTTTGATTTTTTAATTTTTTTGTATTTTTGAATTTTTTTTTGACAAACTTAAATAAATCTAGTAATGCTTTGTAAACCTTGATAGGTTTGTTTCGATTGGGGAGTTCATCTTCTCCACCACAACCTAAGGCATCTATTTCAAAAGACTACATATTTAAATTACAATAAAGAAATTATAACCTAAACATAAAAGCCTAAAGAAAACATACCTTGTTAAGTTAGTTTTCCCGTAAGGGGAGAAAACTATGCCCAATAGAGCTCCTATGAACCTCTCCTTATAGTAGAGAGTGTTCTACTATTTCTGAATGAATAAAACAATGAAAGGGAGGCTCTATTTATAGTTTTCGTAGTGGGCCTCAGTAAGGCATCGCACCACGATGAAGCCATCGTACTGCGATGTGAAGATTCAGTTCAATTTTATAACTGATCCTGTGCATTTCATCAGCTTGGGCGCCAAGTTATGTCATCGTGCTGCGATGTGCTATATCGTGCTGCGATGGACAGATTTTCTTCAGATTTATTCTTCTGTTTTCTTGGCGAGCAAGCAGCTTCCATCGTGGCACGATGGAAGTTATCGTGCTGCGATGGAATGCTCAATTTCTTCACTTTTTGGGCTTTTTCTTGTCTTTTGGCATCTTGGACTTTGTCTTGATGCTTTTTCCTGCTTTTGTAGGTTTTCCTTTGTATTTGGGTCTGTCTTGGTCATTTTACAACTAATAATAATACTAAAAATACCATAGAAATTCCTGTCATCAGTCTCCATTTTGGGGGTAAGCTTCTGAGAATCTTGTTAACATGATCAGCAACAGTATAACTTTTGTGCAGAACCTGAAGTCCAGAGACCAGAACTTTAAACCTTGAAAACATAGTTTCAATGTCCTCTTCATCCTTCATTTTGAACAATTCACACTGTTGAACTAGCAAGTTTGCCTTGGCCTCTCTAACTTGCTTGTTCCCTTCGTACTTAGATTTTAGAGACTCCCAAATAGACTTAGCAGTGGTTTTTTTTAACAATTTTAAGGTATTCATCATGCGAGATCGCATTGGTCATCATACCTTTTACTAAGTGATGTTTCTTGTACTCTTTCTTCTGATCAGGTGTAAAAGATTTTATATTCTCATAGCTGACTACACCTTCTCCATCCATATTTTAAAACTTAACACCTTCTTCTACCATATCCCACAAATCACAGTCTACACCTATAATGTGACTGTACAGTTTTGTCTTCCAGAAAGGGTAAGTAGCATTTCCATTGAAAAATAGAATCTTATCAGAAGATTTCCTTTCATTTGTGTCATAATCAAAGTTCACATCATTGTTGTTGTTCTTCTTTCCTCCATTGTTTTCACCAGAATCAGTCATGATGTTTATCCACCGGATCTTTTACTGTTTCACTGTAAGGTGAGTTAGGCAACAGACCTAGCTCTAGATACCAATTGAAGGTGTGGAAAAACACAAGAAGGGGGGGTTGAATTGTGTTTTAGGGATTTAAAACTTTTTCTTAACAAAGACTAATTTTGCAGCGGATCTAAGAAACACAAGACAAAATAAACAGAGAGAGAGAGAGAGAGAGAGAGAAAGAGAGACACAAAGATTTTTATACTGGTTCCCCTCACAATCCGAGAGTACTCCAGTCCCCTTGCACTTCCAAGGGAGTTTCACTATAATCGTAAAAGATTACACTTGTTCAAGCTCAGTAGCAAGAGACTTCTCAGAATTGCTCAAGTTACAACTAACAAGAGACTTCTCAAAACTTTACAAATAAATTGAAAGTTATCAGACACTTGATATACTATCAGAGGTGTTTACAAAATACAACGCAAATTTGCTTAAGACAGTGAATGACAAATAGTTCTTGAGTGTCAAAGTTTTTCAGAGTCTTAGAGCAAATGATAGAACAATAGTCATTTCCAGAATAGATTTCTTCTATTTATATTGAAGAATTGGAATGACCGTTGCAGAGTAGTAGTGCGCCAGCTGGAATGATCGTACACTTTGATAGTTGTTGATTACTGTTAGTGTTTTCAACCTGATAGGTTGAATATATTTTAGGGTTGGCTTCATTTGTTAAAATAAGCCTTTGGACCAGATGTGGTGACTGATGTGCACACATGTGGTACCTGAACTGAATACCCTAAAAACGCGCTTTCATTATTTGCGTGTGATCTTTTGAAAAAGATTTGTTTTGAAACAAACACATCCACGCTAGCTTGCGCGCCAAGGAACGAGCTGAAAGATTGAAAAAGATTCAGAAAAGATTTAAAAAAGGCCGGTTTGTTACTAGAAGATTTAAAAAGATTTAAAACAAACATATCTTTTGTAAAAGATTAAGTTTGTTTCTTGAAGATCACGATGGCCAGCTTTCAGAAGTTCGTTCTATATAAAGGAAGACTGAAGACATAGTTTAATCACTGAAATTAGAATTAATATTTCTAATCATTAGGATTTTAGTCTTTGTCCCTATTTGTTTCTTGTTTCCATTGAGACTTGAACTTAGGGTTGTATTTAGCTCTTAAGCTTTTAAGCATAGAGTTGTTCTCTTCTTGGTTCTAATTTGAAACAAGATTTGAACTGTGAATCACTCAAAGCTTTGAAGCAAGAGTTGGTTCTTTAGGTTAGGAGTGCGTCTCCATCATTGAGTTTGTAAAAATCCTTGTGAGGAGCAAGGTAAAGTCCTTGTGAGGAGCAAGGCAAGTCAAAATCCTTGTGAGGAGCAAGGTCCTTGTAAGGAGCAAGGTAGGATAGCTAGGAAGTGACTAGGGGTAGTCATATCTTGTGAGGAGCAAGGTAGAGTTAGCACGGGTAGTGTCTAAGTGAAAAGTTGTAAACTGGATTGTTTAGCTTTGAAGTAGAACTATCATAGTGGATTCATTCCTGGATTGGTATCCCCCAGAGTAGGTTGCGAGTTGCGCTGAACTGGGTTAACAAACTAACTGTGTTCTTTATCTTCTGCACTTTATTTTCCTTGTTCATCAAGTTATCGTATGTTTATGATGTTGGCACATTAGGCAACACATCGTATACCTAAACCCTAACGTGCTCCACATCACGCTACACATCTGTAACTTGCTACCGCAATTTCAATTGGCATCAGAGCAGGCACCCTGTTCTGTTTTAGGGTGAGCTCCAGGGAAGATACTTTCTGGAACCATGGACAAGGATGGAACTTTGGTCAGCAAACCACCTCTTCTGGATGGCACTAACTATGACTATTGGAAGTCACGCATGGCAGCTTTCTTGAAATCCATTGATAGTAGAACTTGGAAAGCAGTGCTAAGAGGATGGGAACATCCCAAAGTCAAGGATGCAAATGGAATTGATACTGAAGAGCTCAAACCAGAAGAAGATTGGACTCCAGCAGAAGATACACTAGCTCTTGGCAACAATAAAGCCTTAAATGCATTATTCAATGGAGTTGACAAGAACATGTTCAGACTCATCAAACAATGCACTGCTGCCAAAGATGCTTGGGAGATACTCAAGACAACCCATGAAGGGACCTCCAAGGTAAAAAGCTCAAGACTTCAACTTCTCCACTCAAAATTTGAGAATCTCAGAATGAAAGAAGAAGAGACCATCTATGACTTTCATATGAGTGTTCTTGACCTAGCAAACTCCTTTGATTCCTTGGGAGAAAGGCTATCTGATGAGAAGATGGTAAGGAAAATCCTCAGATCTTTACCAAAGAGGTTTGACATGAAGGTCACAGCTATTGAAGAAGCTCAAAACATTGCAAGCATGAAAGTAGAAGAAGTAGTAGGCTCTCTTCAAACCTTTGAGATGAACTTCAGTGATAAAGTTGAGAAGAAAGGAAAAAACATAGCCTTTACCTCCAACACTGATAGTAAGGAAGCTGATAATGACATTGACACCACAGAAGATCTCTCAGAAGAAATAGTGTTGCTTGGAAAACAATTTAACAAAATTCTGAAGAGAGTGGATAGAAGACCAAGGAGGAATGTGCAGCACATCCAGCCCAACATCAGTAAACAAGGGAACACCTCAGCAAAATCCAAGACAGAAGAAGAAGACAGGGGTATTCAATGCTTTGAATGTGAGGGCTATGGTCATATCAGAACTGAATGTGGCACTTACTTGAAGAAACAAAAGAAGGGTCTAGCAGTAACTTGGTCAGATGAAGATAATTCTGACAATGAGGCAGACAATGTGACTGCAAACCATGTAAGGGCAATGACTGATGTGTGCTTCTCTGACAATGACTCATGTGATGAGGAATTCACTTTTGAAGAATTAATCTCCATGTACAAAAATATGTACCTCAAAAGTGAAGAAGTATGCAGAACTGTTGTAGAACAGAAAAATAACATAGAGCAACTCAAGCAAGAAAAGCAGGAGCTACAGGTCAAAGTAATCAGCCTTCAAGAAGAAATCAAGCTTCTATCATTCAATCTTGAAAGCATGACTAAATCTGTTAGGATGATGGGCACTGGAACGAAGAAACTTAATGAAATCCTCAGCATCAGGAATCATCTCAATGACCCAACTGGAGTAGGCTATGAAAAAACTGATAGCAAAGAAACTCATCAGTCAAATTTTATTCCTGCTCAAAAAGGATTTGACAATGAGATGATGTTACCACATCCTGCACCACATCAGACACACGCACACAAGAAGAAGTCCACTACAGTAAAGTGTCACTATTGTGGAAAGAATGGTCACAGCAAATCCTCCTGCTACAAGCTCTATGGTTATCCAAAGAAGAAATCTCAACCTCAACACAGAGCTTATCATGCAAAGGCCAGAACCAAGAAGGAGTGGAAGCCAAAAGCTAAAGTTGCTGCTCACATAGCTCATACATCTCTCAGAGCCTCATCAAGAGAAGATTGGTACTTTGACAGTAGGTGCTCCAGGCATATGACAGGTGTAGAAAAATTTCTGAAAGATATAAAGTCATACACCACCAGTTATGTGACCTTTGGTGATGGGGCTAAAGGAGAAATCAAAGGAATTGGGAAACTTCACAACATTGGTTTACCAAAGCTTGATAATGTTCTGCTTGTGAAAGGGTTAAAGGCAAACTTGATCAGCATAAGTCAACTCTGTGATCAAGGATTTAAGGTTGATTTTACAAAGAATGAATGCCTTGTAACCTCCAACAAAGGAGAGCTGCTGATGAAAGGAGAAAGGTCAAAAGACAACTGCTACTTATGGATTCCTCCAAAAACAGCTCATTCCACTACATGCAATGTTAGTCAAACAGATGAAGCAAACCTATGGCACCAAAAACTTGGGCACCTGCACTTGAGAGGAATGATAAAACTCATCTCCAAAGAAGCTATCAGAGGTCTACCAAAGCTAACCATTGAAGAAAAGAAAATCTGTGGAGATTTGTCAGATAGGCAAGCAGATCCAGATGTCACACCCAAGGTTGCCACATCTGGGAACATCAAGAGTTTCAGAACTTCTCCATATGGACTTAATGGGACCTATGCAAGTTGAAAGTCTTGGTGGAAGAAGGTATGCCTTTGTTGTTGTGGATGATTTTTCAAGATACACTTGGATAAGCTTTCTCAAAGAAAAGTCAGACACATTTGAAGAGTTCAAGGAACTGTGTATTAGACTTCAAAGGGAGAAAGAAAGCTCAATCATCAGAATTAGGAGTGATCATGGCAAGGAATTTCAAAACTCAAAATTTGCTGAGTTCTACTCAACTGAAGGGATAACACATGAGTTCTCCTCTCCAATCACACTACAACAAAATGGGGTTGTTGAAAGAAAGAACAGAACCATTCAAGAAGCAGCAAGGGTCATGCTACATGCAAAGAAACTACCTTACTATTTCTGGGCAGAGGCAATGAACACAGCATGCTATGTTCATAATCGTGTTACATTAAGAGGAGGCACCTCTACCACTCTGTATGAGATATGGAAAGGAAGAAAACCCAATGTCAAATACTTCCATGTCTTTGGAAGCAAATGTTACATCTTGGCTGACAGAGAACAAAGAAGGAAGTTGGACCCAAAGAGTGATGAAGGAATCTTTCTTGGCTACTCAACAAACAGCAGAGCCTACAGAGTCTTTAACAACAGGACCAGAACAATGATGGAATCAATCAATGTTGTTATCAAAGACTGTCCTGATGAGAAAGTGCATGATGAAGTACCAGATGTGGGCACATCAGACCCCCTACCTGAAGACTCTGAAGTTGAAGAAAATTCTGAGAAAGCAGATCAAGAGCCAGATCAAGGTCAGACAAGCAAGGGTCCTTCCATCAGAATTCAGAAGAATCATCCTAAAGAGCTCATCATAGGAAATCCAGAATTACCAGTCATGACTAGGTCAAGGGAGGTAATCTCCAATGCTTGCTTTGTATCCACCATAGAACCAAAGAATGTTAAGGAAGCCTTGACAGATGAATGTTGGATTAATGCAATCCAAGAAGAGTTGAATGAGTTCAAGAGGAATGAGGTGTGGGACTTAGTTCCAAGACCTGATGGGGTCAACATCATAGGCACCAAGTGGGTGTATAGGAACAAGTCTGATGAAAGTGGTGTTGTCACAAGGAACAAGGCAAGGCTTGTAGCACAAGGATACTCTCAGATTGAAGGTGTAGACTTTGATGAAACCTTTGCTCCAGTAGCTCGTCTTGAGTCTATAAGATTACTTCTAGGGGTGGCATGTATTTTGAAGTTCAAGCTTTTTCAAATGGATGTAAAGAGTGCCTTCCTCAATGGGTACTTAAATGAAGAAGTGTATGTAGCACAGCCAAAGGGATTTGTTGATCCTAATCTCCCAGATCATGTCTACAAATTGAAGAAAGCTTTGTATTGTTTGAAGCAAGCTCCTAGAGCTTGGTATGAAAGGCTAACCAAGTTTCTTCTACAGCAAGGGTACAGAAAAAGAGAAACAGACAAGACCGTGTTTGTGAGACAAGAAGAAGGGAAGCTCATGATAGCACAAATCTATGTAGATGATATTGTGTTTGGAGGCATGACAGATGCTTTGGTGAAACAATTTGTGCATCAAATGCAATCTGAATTTGAGATGAGCCTTGTAGGTGAATTAACCTATTTTCTTGGTCTACAAGTAAAGCAAATGGAGGACACAATATTCATCTCTCAAAGCAAATATGCCAAGAATATTGTGAAGAAATTTGGAATAGAGAGTGCAACACACAAGAGAACTCCTGCAGCAACTCATATTAAACTCACCAAGGATGAGAAAGGTGTCAGTGTTGATCAAAGCCTATACAGAAGCATCATTGACAGTCTACTTTACCTCACAGCAAGTAGGCCTGATATCTCATTTGCAGTTGGTGTATGTGCTAGATACCAAGTTGAGCCTAAGATAAGTCATCTCACACAAGTCAAGAGAATTCTGAAGTATGTGAATGGCACAAGTGACTATGGTATTATGTACTCTCATGGTGAAGACTCAAGGTTGACAGGGTATTGTGATGCTGACTGGGTAGGCAGTGCAGATGATAGGAAGAGTACCTCAGGTGGATGTTTCTTTCTGGGCAACAACCTAATTTCATGGTTCAGCAAGAAACAGAATTGTGTAGCTCTTTCAACAGTAGAAGCTGAGTATATCGCAGCAGGAAGCAGTTGTTCTCAATTGCTTTGGATGAAGCAGATGCTGAGTGAGTACAATGTGGAGCAAGATGTGCTCACATTATACTGTGACAATATGAGTGCTATAAATATTTCCAAGAATCCTATCCAACACAGTAGGACTAAGCACATTGATATTCGTCACCATTTTATCAGAGATCTAGTTGAAGACAAAGTTGTAACCTTAGAGCATGTAGCCACAAACAATCAACTGGCTGACATTTTCACAAAGGCTTTGGATGCAAGTAAGTTTGAGACATTAAGAGGCAAACTTGGTATTTGCCTTCTTGATGATCAATAGCAACCTTGCTATTGAAGCGTGCAACGGAGACCTGCCTATTACCTCCGTTTGTTTATGCACGCTATCCAAAGGCAGTCATCACAGGTTTTTCTCAATTTCATATATCAAGACTATTCCACCTTTCATACTGTGATGAAAAACTATGTAGAAGATCCTGATGTAGAGCTCAATGTGGTCCACATTGGAGCCTCTAAGAAGAAGTGAAGAATCCTATCCAGAGCTGAAGGTTACAAATAATGCTATCTACAAGAGCATTTGGTATATCTGGTATAGGAGAGTAGAATATGTGCAAAGCAACTCAAAAGCATTTAAGTTTGAAAGCATAGGGCATAAATCATAATCATAATCATAGCAATATGGATGATTCATTGTGCTTAGTCATGATCATAGAAATATGGATGACCTTTATGCTTAGGATCACAGTCATAGAAATATGGGTGATTCTTAGTCACAGTCATAGCAATATGGGTGACTTAGTTACAGTCATAGAAATATGGGTAACTTGTACATGCTTAACTATGAATGCACATATAGCAACCATGGAAAGTGAAGACTACAAGGCTATGGATTGCTAGACTATATGGATTCTGTGAAGACAAATACTGAAGAAATTGAAGACTACTGAAACATCTCTTTCTGAAGACCGTGGTTATGTGAGGTGCTTAGATCATTTGTCAAAAGATCCATCAACTCAGTAAATGGCCCCAGTTTTTTTTACTCTTTCTGATCTTAACTTTTTGTCAATATTATGGCTAAAAAGGGGGAGAAAAGATAAGTAGTACATCTAGGGGGAGTAAGGTATAAGTAGTACAATACATGTGCTACATGTGCTCTGGTACATGATGTGATGCCAGATGTGTGCACATCGTAAAAATGTGCTTGTGTTCTGCACAAACTTTGAAGACTTTGAAGAGACCAGACGAATAAAGACTGATCCTTTGAAGACTGCTAAAGATGGTGCTTGAATTTAGGGGGAGTAAATATTTCACTGAAGCTATCAAAGACACTTCCCCTCTTGACTGTGTGCATGATTCATCACCATGCTTGTATGTTGGGAGTTTTATTCTCTCAGAAGATATGAGGCAAGATTCCGCTGCTGCAACGCCTCTGATGTTCTAATAATTCTCTCCAAAGTCTAGTTGGCTGACTCCAAAGGTTATTTTAGCCACAATTTGCCAAAGGGGGAGATTGTTAGTGTTTTCAACCTGATAGGTTGAATATATTTTAGGGTTGGCTTCATTTGTTAAAATAAGCCTTTGGACCAGATGTGGTGACTGATGTGCACACATGTGGTACCTGAACTGAATACCCTAAAAACGCGCTTTCATTATTTGCGTGTGATCTTTTGAAAAAGATTTGTTTTGAAACAAACACATCCACGCTAGCTTGCGCGCCAAGGAACGAGCTGAAAGATTGAAAAGGATTCAGAAAAGATTTAAAAAAGGCCGGTTTGTTACTAGAAGATTTAAAAAGATTTAAAACAAACATATCTTTTCACTACAAGAAAAAAGGTGTTTAGCAACGGTTTTGGGATAGTTTAGCAACGGTTTTTAACTGCCGCAGCAGTTTTACCAACAGTTGCCAAACCGTTGCAGATTTGAGCGTTGGTAGCTCAATTAGCAGCGGTTTTGAAAACCGTTACACAAACGGCCACAATAAGTTTAGCAGCGGTTTGAAACCGTTGCTATTAATGAAATGAAAAACAAATTTTGAGCCAGTTTTGCAGCGGTTTGAAACCGCCGCTATATTATTTTTTTTATTTTTTTTTTCTAGTTTTGCAGCGGTTTGAAACCGCCGCTAATTTTGAAAAAAAAATTTAAAAAAAAAATTATTTTATTTACATTTTACTTATTGTTTCAACTGTTTTATTCATAATAGTACAAACCTAAAATTATATTTATACACTAAAGTCATTCAATAGAGTTAATATCATACATCTTTTTTTTTTATCGGCAAACCAAGAAAATATATTAAAAGCACTACTGAGTACAAGATGTACTCATAGGCTAAAGGTTACAAACAGACCAGAAAACAAAGGCCAATAAACCAAAATACATGGCGCAAAGACCCCCTGCACTACAAGGAAACACAGCCCCTTCAGTACAAATAACAAAATACACCCTATAATGAAAACAAACGACAGATGACAGACTAAAACAGCAGGCCAACACAAACACAAAAACTCAGCAGCAGAAATCCCAGCAAAACCGCGCCAAAAACAAAGGAAACTGCAGCCCGAGAAACCACTATCACCCTCGCATCATACACTCACCCGGGTTCCAAATCCATTCATATAAAAGGCAAGAATCTTTCGCCGTCCTGCTCAAAAACCACTGCCAAGAAAACCGTTGAATCAGATCCATTGCATCAGCCACTGTTTGTGCTACATTATTGAAAATTCGATCATTACGACTCCTCCATAAAGCCCAAACCAGTGCTAACCAAACAATAGAAAACCCCGTTCTCACTCGCTTGTTCCTTCCACTACCAACCAGCAGCCCATATGACATCATAATATCAGGCGGGAGCACAATCACAACATCCAACCACCTACACAGAGTATACCAAACGGTAGCAGCCAAGTCACAATGCAAAAATAAATGAACCGCCATAAATCATAAATCATACATATAAACCATAAAAGAATAATGATTTTGCACACTTCAATCCTATCTTTCAATCTTTTACCACCAATTGTAAAATGCTTGATTTTGAAATCAACTCTACTCCTGTGAATGATTTCAGAATATAAACAAATCAGTATATAACAAAAACCATAACAAGAGAATTAAACTGTGAAAATTCCTTATGCTACTAAGCACCAAACAATATAGGAAGTGAAAACATCAAAGCCATACACCACCAAAAAATTCTAAATTTCTAGAAAACTATTACTAACTTAATGTAACAGAAATATTTCTAATAAACTATTACTAACTTAATAAACTATGAATGAGGTTACCGCATTATATTTGTTGAATTGACACCTCATGGACAAACAAAATTGCAAACAAGATACTGATGATGAAAGAAAATATACATGATCATTTGGTAAATTTCAATGAATATAACATTGAAAATAAAAGCTATTAGACATGTGTTCTGTTAGTTTGACTCCTGTTAGTATTGAAGAAGACCCATGAATATAAGAATATAAAGTTAAGCAATACCATAAGGTTCACAGTACCTGTTCTTCTATCATGGAACCAAATATACATTCAATTGCCTAGCAGAGTGTGTTCAAATTGTACCATGTAAAATCCTCGCCACTGAGTTATTTGCTTAATTTCCTCAGCATCTGCACATTACACGAAATAATCAAAATCAAAGACAAGAATCAGATTAAAATCAACCTAGGTTGAGTTCTGCATAAGCAAAAAATTGATTAGAAATCAGAGGTTCTAAAGAAAAACAAATGGACCACTTAAAAACATATAAGCATAATTACTTAATCGTATATGCATGATCTAACACATTGTTCTCTAGCTTGTCAAAAGAAACATGGAGTTTCTTACTGAACTGTCAAAAGAAGCTATCTCAAAATTTGGAGAATTGGCACTTGAGTCTAAGGTGAAGCAGTTTGAAAAAACAACCCAATACTATCTCTCAAAACAATCAGAAAAAAGTTAAAGATAAATTATCATGTAAGTGATGATATATGGTAGCTTATTAGAAACTGGTGAGGTGTCATGGCACATGATCAAAACAACTACTGAAACATACTAAGAAGGAATCACATAAATATCTAAAAAAAAAAATCTGAACCATTAAGTTTATTAAATAGTATCTAGTTTATATACATAAATCAAAGCATTCTTGAATATGTGGCCACAAAATTGAGTATTTTTTTTAAGGCAAATAAATAAATATATAAAAGACTCATAAGCAAAAGAAGTACTTAGTGAGATCACAGTACAAAAACATAGAGCCACCAAAGGCTTGAAAGTTATGCAATTAAAGCAAGAGCTTGTTATGCATGCATGGTACTAGGGTGATAAAGACTAGTCAATATTTTTAACAAGGGTTATGTACTTCTACAAACTCAGAAAGAAAAGAAAAAAACTTCTTTAAGATAGATAGATAACTCTGAGATGATTGAACAATTTTCAAAGCATGGCCTAGAGCTCACCATGTTGGAAAGTAACTAACAAGGAGCTGAATAAAATAATAGGATTTCATCAAAGTAATGGGTTGTTCTATTTTGACAACTTAATTCTTTTCTCTTTTACATGTAGCATACTATATGTGTATAGTGCTTCTTCAAGACTTATGGTTCAAAGTTTTGAAAATGTATAAAAACTTAAACTCCATTCATATACTCATGAGCCTTATGGTTCAAGCTTTAATTATCATCATATCAGTAAAAAGTAATGATAATTTTAAAAAGGGTGTATCAGATGGATATAAAAAAATAGCCTCAAGGAATGAAATCCATATATTGTTAGCAAAGGCTCAATTATACAAATCCCTACAAAGGGAAGAAAGTGAAAAACTAGATGAGAGCTTGTATATGCCTTGGCAATACCACACAAACTTCTCATCCTTCATTTTTTATATTAAAAAGAAAAATTGGTTTGTGCTTTCTTTAGTAGTAGAATTAGACGAAATGGCAGGTCAAGTCTTACTCAGAATCAAATACAGTCTCTTTTTAAATCTGAGTTAAATATACTCATTATTAATAGCTATAATTTACCAACAGAACAAATAAAACACAATATAGGGTGGAATTTTATAAATGTATAAGGAACATATCAAATACCTCCTCCAGAGTCTTCCCTGTGATTTCAGAAGGCAATTTTGGTGTAGCAACAACTGATGTGCTGACAGTTGAAGTAGTTCTACAAGACAAGCAGAAATAAAGTATTAAAATCATCATCCAATAAAATATTAGTAACTTCTCATCACTTGTGCATATACAGTGAATTGAAGTACAGTAGTAGATATAAAGTGAGAAAAAATAAGGCACTAAACTAGATGCAATATACAGTGAAATAAGGCACAAAACAATCAATTATATGGTGCAACTTTCAAGTACCAAAGCATACAAGAGAACACAATGGAAACCCCTACTATTGAAACCTATAGGAAAAAAGGTAGAGAAACATTTGGATTGCGAATAACCGGTTTACAAGACTATTGCTATGGTCACTTAGAACTCACAACACAATACTGGTTTATGTACACTGATCCATCAAATTAATGAACCAAATATAAATTATGTGCATAGATCCATATGTGTGATTGATTTATGTGAAAGCAATGACAATGTGAACATAAAAGCAACAAAAAAATGGGTTTGTTTTGGATTCAACCCATTAATTCAATTAACCATATAACACTGAAATTATCATTCAAGCTGCTTAATTATTTTCAAATTTTCCAAAAAATGCAGCTTAAAAGAAGAAGCAAGTAAAGCTTAGATACAATCAAGTAACTGAAAAATAGCAAAAGAATCAAAAGAAGATAGATAGTTAGATAGATAGATACCTTTGAAAGCATAAAGCAAAGAGAACCAAGAAAGAAACTAAGCACAGTGTGAAACACTTCATAATTATGCATTGTAACATGTTTGCATTGCACCATTAGTCAAAAAAAAAAAATGTTTGCACTTGGATTTCTAAACCTTTTGAATGCAATTCAAATAAACTTCAACTAAAAGACTTTAATACTAATTTAACATAAAAATCTCTTCTAAGCACCACAATTTTGTCACCATTAGGGAATCAAATCAAGTAAAACATATTGCAGAATATTCAGACCTGCAGAATCTCATCAAATTAAACCATATGTACGTTCTACGTTGACCATAAAATATTTAGCTTTGGTCCACACTAGTCTAATATCTCATCACATCACTCTTTCCACAAACACTAATTAGCTTTATATATGGTTAAACAATAATCAGGACAAAATTCTATATTAGACAGCACAAAATAAAATATTAGCAGGACAGATTTAAGTAAATGGACAGTAAAAGCATCAGATTTTTTTACCACTCAATCATCTTCTTGTGCAAGAGAGGATGAACATAAAAGGCAAGTTAAATTGTTACCATTTTCCTCTAAATGGCTAGAATTTTTTGACCAGCTTTCATTCTTACTTGAACAACCATGTTATTATTGATTTTTTTACAGTCTCCATCCAAAAGAACCAAATTCCCTGCTTCATTACCCTACAAAAAACAAAATCCAATTCCTCAACAAAGGAGAAAAATCACATGAAAACTAAAATAGAAACGAGATTAGAAACTCACAACCAGAATCAAAGCCTCCATAACCAGAATCGCAGCATTTTTTTTTTGACACAAGATATCAGCATATTTAGAAACGGAAAATCGCAGAATCGCAGGATATCAGCATATTCGGATATTTCATCATCACCAACCTATCAATTCACTCTAAAAAAAACATGGCAACAACAACTAACAACCATCGCATTAGAACACCAACCTATCTGTAACCGTCACTGAGTCACTCTTCGAGTTCGATGAGTCCGAACTTTAAGACTCATCAACTAGTTTTAATGCCAATTCCAAATCCCCTGAATTTCCCAAAACCATTCACGCTTCTTGTTTTCACAGTACAAAGTCTTCTCGTTTTAGTTTATATACATTCTTATATGTCAAAAAACATAACACACACAACACACATGGCAGAAGCAAAAGAAGAAGTGAGTACCGAGAATCCTAGTGCACGCTTTGACCAGAGGATAGTTCGCGATTTGACGAATGAGGCTAGCTACTGTTCATTCGTCGCTTTCTTGTGAGAAGCAGAATCGCGTTAGGGTTCGTTTGGGGAGAATCGATTTTGAGAAGAAGAAGAAGAAATTTCTAAGAATCGATCTCAAAGTTGGGGATGAACAGATTCGTTTGGGGAGAATCGATTTTGAGAAAAAGAAGAAATTTGGGGAAAACGAATTTGAGGAATGCGTTACTGTTTTGTTGCACAACCGATTTGAGGAATTTGAGGATCTTGATCTTGTGTTGTTACAGTTTTGTGAAAAATACCTCGTTACTGTTAACTAGTTTTTGTGAAGATTGAAGAATACGCTGATCTTGTGTTAGTGGTACTGTTTTGACTTTGGGATAAACCATAGTTAAATAGCTTAAACAGTTTTAAAAATATATTTTATTAAAATAATTTTAATATCAATATGATTTTTAGCCGTTGTTGTAGAATACAAATAGAAAACCGTTTTCGTTGGTATCTATAAAAATGGTTTTCCACCGTTGAATACAATTAGCGAAAATATATATACTACCACAACGGTTTATAAAAAGTGTTGCCTTTGAGACTCTACGAGAACGATTTTTTTACATGCCAAAATTTAGGCGTTGCGGTAAGCCTAAAATGTTCTAGTGGTTCGCGGTTTTTTTTCTATTTATCAAATAAACCGCTGGTAAACCAAATTAAACCACCGGTTCATTAAACACTTACCAGCGGTTCCCCAAAACCGTTGCTATTTTAATTTTGTTTTAAATTTACCGGCAGTTCTACAAAACTGTTGCTATCCATTTGTTGTAATTTCCAATTTTACCAACGGTTCCCCAAAACCGTTACTATTTTAATTTTGTTTTAAAATTACCGGCAGTTCTACAAAACTGTTACTATCCATTTGTTGCAATTTCCAATTTTACCAGCGATTCCCCAAAACCGTTGCTATTTTAATTTTGTTTTAAAATTACCGGCAGTTCTAGAAAACTGTTGCTATCCATTTGTTGCAATTTCCAATTTTTTTTGTAGTGTTTGTAAAAGATTAAGTTTGTTTCTTGAAGATCACGATGGCCAGCTTTCAGAAGTTCGTTCTATATAAAGGAAGACTGGAGACATAGTTTAATCACTGAAATTAGAATTAATATTTCTAATCTTTAGGATTTCAGTCTTTGTCCCTATTTGTTTCTTGTTTCCATTGAGACTTGAACTTAGGGTTGTATTTAGCTCTTAAGCTTTTAAGCATAGAGCTGTTCTCTTCTTGGTTCTAATTTGAAACAAGATTTGAACTGTGAATCACTCAAAGCTTTGAAGCAATAGTTGGTTCTTTAGGTTAGGAGTGCGTCTCCATCATTGAGTTTGTAAAAATCCTTGTGAGGAGCAAGGCAAGTCAAAATCCTTGTGAGGAGCAAGGTCCTTGTGAGGAGCAAGGTAGGATAGCTAGGAAGTGACTAGGGGTAGTCATATCTTGTGAGGAGCAAGGTAGAGTTAGCACGGGTAGTATCTAAGTGAAAAGTTGTAAACTGGGTTGTTTAGCTTTGAAGTAGAACTATCATAGTGGATTCATTCCTGGATTGGTATCCCCCAGAGTAGGTTGCGAGTTGCGCTGAACTGGGTTAACAAACTCACTGTGTTCTTTATCTTCTGCACTTTATTTTCCTTGTTCATCAAGTTATCGTATGTTTATGATGTTGGCACATTAGGCAACACATTGTATACCTAAACCCTAACGTGCTCCACATCACGCTACACATCTGTAACTTGCTACCGGAATTTCAATTACCTTCTAAGGAAAGAAAGATAATTCCACTACCTCGCGCGTTTGAATATTGCTCAACCATTTTGAGTAATAATAGTACGATCGTACAATCCTCAAAACGCTCCACTTGTGGATAAGGTTAACGTTGTACGAATCGAATAATCCTTTCCGTGGATATGACAGAGACCTTAAGTAAATAATTCTCCAATGATTTGCTCTGGTCTTGTCAGTTCTTGAGTGACGTTTATTTCTTTTGCTTCAGCTTCTGATGTTGTAGCTTCTGACGATCTTCAGCTTCTGAAACCCTTCAGAGTCTTGCTTTAGGTCTTCAGAACTACTAACTTCAGAGCTTGAATTTAAGCTTCTGATCATCAGCGATAAACTTTCAGAGCTTCTTAGCTGGGCTTCTCTGCTCTTGTCCGTAGTGCTTTTAAGTGAATTTTAACTTATAATTTTGCACACTAGAACAATCATTAGTAATACCAATTGCAATTTTAATACTTTGTTATCATCAAAATTAATTACTCTTCAGAGGTTTGTGTCAGACCCACTTTGTTCCAACAATAGAATTATAGGATTTGTTTCTCCAAATATCCCTAAAATAAAAAAGAAATTACCACAATGTCCTACTTTTATAAATAATATCTGCGAAGTCCTACTTTATGGAAAAGGACAGATGCGCTACTGCAAAAAGCATGTGGCGACACTACCAGTGTCGCCATTGACCAACCTTTTTTTTCCTTTTCGTTTTATGCTTATTGTGGAGGGGTTTCAACACGATACATATACGACATGAATACAACGATAGAGAAAAATTTAAAATTTAAGATACATTACGGCCAAAACAATTTTAAAAAATAAAATAAAATTTAACATATATCAATACGTATCCAACACCAATATGTATCTGTTACTTCTCGGTACGTATCAAAGAAGTATCAGAGACGTATCCAGCGATTAAATTTTATAATTTCTTGAATACAAAACATACCAAACACGTCCCTGATAAATTTTAAGAATGTGAATGTTTATTTTATCATCCATTTTAGTTAAGTTTACCTATTTTGCATTTATATATTAAATTTTTTTAAAATTTTGACCGTATCGTATCTTACATTTTAAATTTTTCTCTTATTGGGCTTGAACACCGAAGAAAATATGGAGCACATTAAATAACAACACAAAAAATACAAGGCTTGAATTATATGACTCGAATACATGGAGAACATGGTTCAAAACCTATGGTTTGAGTCGAGCCCGTTTCCCAAAAAAAAGAGTAAAACAATGTAAATTTGCACAAATGTGTACTAATGCCTTGTTCGGTGTATACGACCTTCACTAAGGTACTGTTTGACCTAGCTTATTTTAGACTTTTTTACTCAATAAAAGGAGAAGCGAGGCAAAACAAATTTTCAAAAAGCTCTAAATAGAAAAAAAATTGTTTAATTTTTATGAATAAAATACGTAGATAAACGAATTTTGAAGCTAAAAAAGCAACAATTACCAAACAGCTTTAACTTTTTTCTAAAAGCTCTTATTTTCACTTTTAGCTTTCAGAGAACTTTTAAGACTTAAAAAAATCAGGCCAAATGATACCTAAATTGATAATTTCAAGCAAAGAATCATGAGAGAGAGAGAGAGAGAGAGAGAGAGAGAGAGAGAGAGAAAAGAGTTATATGAGGGTTTCAAGTTTAGAGGGTTTGGGATATTTTTGAGAAGTTTTAGAGACCTGGAAGAATATGAGGGGGAAGGTATGGAGGAGTTCATGTGTATACTGGACTAGTTCGAGCCCTATAATTCGAAATAAGTTTTTAAGTGTTCAAACCTTTTTGTGACAAATTAGTTGTAGGGGAGACGAGACAAGTTTAAATGTTAGGGGTATCTTTCTTTTATCAACGTTCGAACCCTATAGCTTGAAACCATAGCTTGTTTGAAATTTTACAAGGTCGTGACAAGGAATGGATGGGGTGCGCGAAAACTAAAACACAACAAAAAAAACCTTGTTAGGCACATGTGAGTTGGTTAATTACTGTTCACTTGTTCAGTGTTTAGAATTGGAATTTTTCTATTTAGGCCCCCCTCTGTTACTATAAGGCCCCCTTCGCGACCAAAATGCCCCTAATAAGGTATTTCGTAGTGTAGAAAACGAAAGAAAGGATTTTCGTTATGTAGAAAACGAAAATACGCAAAGACATTGTTGGTCAGCCATGTCAAGCGCCCTCTGCGCATGAAGCACACAAATTCGTCTTGTGGTTACCGAAACTAGGATTCGTTTTGTACGAAACGAAAACGTTGCTTTTTGTCTTCTACAAAACGAAGTTACCTTATATAACTGACATAACAACTATTTGTCCTTTCATAACCATTATTACAGTAAAACCCCAAAAAATAGATATAGGGCGATTTTGGCTGTTAGGAAGGCTTGAACTCGACGTTGATGCATTCATAGAATGTACCCACACTGATTTGGAGTAATAGAACAGTTAATGCATGTTTTAATCGGTTTATTTTTTGATTTTTTTTATTTTACTGTCAAAGCCAATTTTGTCATGTAGAGGACGAAATTATGCATTTCGTTTTCTAGGTGACGAAATTTTTCTTACCTGCCACAATTCATCATATTTGTTTTAGTTTTGTATTTGCATTATTCCTATGTTTTGGTACTATGTATATTGCTTGTTTTTGTATTATGTTTGTGAAGGTAACTGATAACACCAAAAATACACTATTTATTTAGTTAAAATAATATAATATTTCAATTATTTTTATTTCAATTTCGTAATTTTATATTATAAATTGTTGCTAATTCCTTGTTTTTTATTTTATCAATTGAAAAGTGGACGAATTGAATAAAGGAGCGAAAACGGACCAAAAAAGAGCGAAAACGGACAAAAAAGGCCAAAAGAACTTGTGGCGCACGTGATGACAGGAATTTCTATGGTATTTTAGGTAGTATATCTAGTAGTAAAATGACCAAGACAGACCCAAATACGAAGAAAAACCTACAGAATCCAAGAAAAGCATCAAGACAGAGTCAAGAATGCAAAAAGACAAGAAAATGCCAATAATGTGAAGATTTGCGTTGTTCATCGTGCCACGATGGCTTCCATCGTGCCACGATGGAAGCTGCTTGTTAGCCAAGAAATCAACAGGAGAAAATCTGAAGAAAATCTGCTCTTCGTGCTACGATGCCCCTCATCGTGGTACGATGATCTTACTTGGCGACCAAGCTGATGAAACGCACAGGATTAGTTATAATTCTGAACTAAATCTTCCCATCGTGCTGCGATGGACCTATCGCAGCACGATGGCTTGCTGAGGCCCATTACGAAAACTATAAATAGATCCCTCCACTCATTGTTTAAATCATTCAGAAATAGTAGAACACTCTCTACTATAAAGGAGGTGTTCGGAGGAGCTCTAAGGGCATAGTTTTCTCCCCTTACGGGAAAACTAACTCAGCAAGGTATGTTTTCTTTAGGATTTTATATTTAGGTTATGATTCTTTTGTAATTTAAATATGTAGTCTTTTGTATTAGATGCCTTAGGTTGTGGTGGAGAAGATGAACTCCCCTATGAATATTTGGAGTCTGTGATTGAGTCAAAGTTATAATAAATGTTATTCAGTATTATGTTTGTTATTTACTTTCTTGCACTTTAATAACGTATCTCGTAATCTGGCCGGATAAGCGGGAGCGCCCATAGAATTGATATTAGGTCTTAACTTAATATGGTCCGAAACTAGTAGTAAATAATGCTAGGTGTATAGAGACGGTAACATCCTGAACTAGTCGTGAACTGAGCGGTTAGAGGAGGAATCAGGAACTAGGTGTGAACTGAGCACTTAGAAGCTGAACAGCCTGATACTAGGACCTAGAGGCAATAGGTGAAGGTAATAATGCATGTGTAACGAATAACTCACCTAGTAATTAGGGTATGTGACACATCGAGGTTAGGCTCTCGTAGGTACCTTAGTTGTTAGCGTAGGAAAACTTCAATATACATAGTGTAACAGTAAGGTGTTACTACAATGAAGGAAAAGTCACCGCCGAACAATAATCTGAATAACTATGTTATACACCCTTCATGCCAAATAGGAAGAAGGGAGTGAGTCCAACCACCATACCTAGCCTCTATATTTCTTGAATCATATTTCTTGAATCATTTATCTTTATTTTCTGCAAGCATATCGCTATTTTTCATAAAAGCCTTTTTAAAAACCAAAGCGAATGCAAAACCAACAACTTAAATAACGCTAACGAAGCTTTGGCACGATCCTTGTGGATACGAATTCATTCTAGACACCTAGAGTGTGAATTATTACTCGACGACAGACTGATACACTTGCCAGGATGCAGTCAGCACGCCACACAAATCCATGCCGTCCATGATGACTCAATCAAACGGCGCGCATTGCATGATTATTAGTCTCACATCGTCAGATTTTGTTTGTTTGTAGTGTCCAACTAATATAAATAAGTTCTCCTTACACATTTTTCAATACACACCAACTTGCAATAGTTGAAGAGAGAATTAAGATAAAGATTTGTTCTTATTCTTTTCTCTTAGTTAAAATTTTAATTGTTGTTGTTGTGCTGTCGGTGTCTGTACTCAGAGTCAGTTTAATAATTCAGGTTTATATTTTATTTCTTTTTATTTTCCGTATTTATTTTTATTTCTTTATTTTATTATGTATATTTTTATTTCTGCCTATTTATTTATTATGTCTTTAGTTTTAGCTATGTCTAGCTAATTTAAATATTGCTAGGATGTGTAATTAGGAGCTATTAGGGGTTCGGTAATTAAGTAGTGCGACTATATTTTTTATAACCAGTTTTTAATAACGCGTTTTTATAATTTGTCACGAGAATGAGAATTAACTAAAGGAAAAATCAAGAGAGCGAGAGCGTGAGATTTCTACTAGATAGTAAAAACTGAACATTAAGGCTAATTTGCAACGAGAATTGGAATTAGAGTTAATTAATTATATTGATTTTCAAAGAGTATTTTATTAGCGGATGTGAGGACGAGAGTTAAGCATCACCTTTATATTATATAACGCTGGTCAAGATTTGTGAGAGCTGAGATTAGTGTTTTTAAATCTATATAATTTTGAAAACTAAAATTTGTTGTCAAGCACGATTTAAGTATCAAACGCTCCAAAGCAACTAAGATCACATTCTAGCAATACGTTTTTCTATTATTACAAAAACCAAAAATATTTTATAATTTAAAGCCTTTTTATTTAATCCTAAGCCTTAGATTTACAAAGTAACATTAGATAACGGTAGGTCGATTATTGGTCCTTTGGGTTCGATAATCTTTTAAAACTACGCGACAAGACTGTATACTTGCAGTCACGTTGTCGTCCGATCAGTAACCCATGGCCAAACCTCCGGCTCAATTGAATCAAAAGAGTGATGAACCTGACATTGGTAAAGATGTGGTTGTTGCACCCAACGTTACTCAAGATATGATAGTTGGACCCGACATTGCTCAATCCAATCTTGCGGAACCCGGCACTGATTAAGCAGATGCTACACCCGGCATTTCCATTAACACCAGCAAGTATATTTTTTTTTTAATGCCGCAAAGTATAAGGTTCGAGATGAATTGATCAATTGGTGTAAACTAAAAGTGAGGCTGCAAAAGCTTGATTTACCATGGTGATCGAGAAATTCAAATCAAATTCAATTCAAAATGATATAATCTATATTCAACAATAATCAACAATAATCCAATTTCAATTCAACAATAATTCAATACAAATTCAACAATAATCAACAATTAATTCAAATAATCTATATTCAACAATAATCAACAATAATCCAATTCATAAACCTGAAATACAAAATTCAAATCCCTAATTCAACAATAATCCAATTCATAGACCCTACATTCGTAATTCAAATCCCTAATTCAACAATCATCCAATCCTAAATCCCTAAATAACTGTTACAAACCCCCAACCCTAAATCCCCAAATCAATTTCAATTAATACCCTAAACAATTTCTAGCATGCAATTGAGTATCAAAATCAAAATCAAACCACTATATCAAGTGGGAAGAAATGACACATTAGAGTATGAAAAACCGAAATTCGTAGAATTGAGAAACTACAGAGATTAACTTGCAATTTTGGTTTCTACGTGACAAAACCCTTTCCACCGTGACTGAGATGGAGAAGATGACTCCTATATGGTTGAATGCGATGGTGATTGATTGGGTATGATGCTTGATCAAAATTACCCCTTGGAACCTTAGAAATCACACTTCTTTCTCTCAATTTACGTTTTAATTGAAACTGATTTTGAAATAGTTATCTCATGTTCATATTAATTGATTCATCTCGCTGAAAACGTAAACAAGCGCCTTCGTTTAGTAGGAAACGAATTTATGACTTCGTTTCGTAGGACACGAACATAAGAGATTCGTTTCTATTTGTTTCGTAGAAAACGAAATTTTGATGATTTTGGGTAACTGAACGCCAAGTCCTACGCTTGTTCCATGTTGTTGGGCCTGGTGTTACAATTTTGTCCGAGAAACGAATAATTTTAGATTTCGGTTCTTACGAAGCTTAGCAAAATTAGGGGTATTTTGGAATTTTTGGGGGTCTGGAAGCATCATGGGAGTCTAGATAGCAATTTTCTTAGAATAGGTTGGGCTTCAAGGCCCATTAGTAAAACAACAAAAGTAAATTAAGAGTATCAAACATGTCTTCAAGTTCAATGTATTAAAATGCATATTTGTATTTGCTGACTGGCTAAATCAATATTTGTCAACTTTTAGGTTGCATTCTCTTTGTTAGGATCCCTTCCAAAGTTCCAAGTATATATATGGTCCACGTTTAATTTATAATTAAAAACAACTAGCTAATGTCATGATTTTTTTCTTCTTTCACAAACAGCTATAATAATATGATATCTGCTACACTTTTAATATATTCAGTAATTAAATGTATACATGTTTTGAAAAGAGCATTGGTTTTGAAACTAGTGATTTATCTTGTAAACTCAGGCCAGTTAGGAACTTATTAGATAGCCAATTCTACTTAACTAACTATCTCTCAAATGAATTTTTGATTGTTTGGTAGTTTATATATATATATATATATATATATGAGAGGTTGCACCATATCTATTACTATATATAAAGAGAATACAAATTTTTGGGATGGTTTTTTTATTATACCTATTTTACCATAAAAAAAAAACAACAAAAAAAAATCTAAATATTTGTATATGTTAAAAAATAACTTCTACATAAAAATAGATTTTCAGTTTTTTTTAGTAAATAATTTTTTTTTCTCTTAACAACTAAACACAACTTCCACATAAAAGTATGTTTTCAGTTTTTTTGTAGTAAAAAAAATATATTTTTTTTTCTTCTTAATAACTAGCCACAACAAAAAAGGATGTTAAGTAGTTATCAATTAACTAAGTCCAATAAAAAAGGAGATTAAATAGTTATTTATATTTACACAATAGAGAATTTCGATCACAACAAATAAAAAAAAGAGAATATCGATCACACAAACGGGCACGGAAGACGGTTAGTTATAAGATAAAGATTGTTTAATTTTCTTTCGTACTTTGGGATATCCATCCATACCCGATAAAAAATTAGTTCAAAAGATAAATTTATTTTAAAATAACTAAATATAAAAAATGGCAAATCATTAATGATTATTGGATGATGAGTACGCTTACTGCATACCTAACAACAAACTTTTAGAATATCAAAGTGTTCATTTAAAAATAAGTTATCATATCGCTATTTAATGTTTGGTGAAATAATAAGACAAAAAATTTGTCCTTTTTATAAGACTTTTTTATAATTATAAATGTGTAATGGATCTAATAATCTATTAAAGAGAGTTAATGGAGAAATCCACAAATACTAGATAGAAAATAGAAATTACAGGAAGAAGAAATAAGGGAAATAGAAGAAGACATATATCAGAGAGAAGAAGAATCATATCACATATTTTCCATCGCCTTTTCTTTTGTCTTCCTTTAGTTATATATGCCAACTCATGCCTTGATATTCTATTTCTTGGGCCCAAGTTGAGTCATTCATTATTGGGTCGATCCAATATGGTAAATTCATTACAAAATGATATTGATTTTTTTTTTTCTCAAAAATTACCCTTAATTACTTTACATTTTTTTAATAGCATTTAATTCTTTTTGTAAGTGGGTACTCTATTAATTATAGGAAAATCATTATTAAGGATAAACATGGAAAATCAATATAATTTGTCAACCAATTTAATACGAAAATAAATTTTCATAAAACTCGTATTTTATCAAACTAGCTCTTATAAATAGGGACGAAGGGAGTATGATATATTCATCATTCATTTCAATATTTCAAATTATGATGCATGTCTAATTTGTTATTATCTTAGAGTTGGGGTGCATTATAATCTACATGATAAAAAAAAAATGATTTCCTTATGGCAAATGCTAACTAGTGCCCCCGGGCACTAGTTAAGATAACCAAATATAGTAATATTATCTTGGAATTTGTAGAGTCAACATCTTAAAGGTTTAACTTTTTTGTTTTTTCAATGCATACTTTTTCTTTTCTTTCCCTTTTTAGTTCTTTAACTAGTGCCCGAGGGCACTAGTTAGCAAGACCCTTTCCTTATTTGAAGTGATATGTAGCAATTTTTTTACAACACGGCCAAAAGTATTAAAAAAAATTAAAATAAGCAAAGAAATTCACAATAATTTTAATTATATAAAAAATAAATTAAAAAACACTAAAAAAATTCATTTCATCCATAAAAAAAATAATAATAAATTCAGTTCAACAATCTTTCAAAGAATCGAATTCAATATATAATTAAGTAATATTAAATTTACTATTAATAAATACTTTTTTAATGTAAACAATTAATTAAGCCATTTAAAATAAACACGTTGTCTATTTTTTTTTCAAATTTTGTCTTGACAATTTTCATAATACCTCTTCGTAGTTGCTATCAAACAAACAATAATCTTTTGACTTTATAGTTTTCTCTATATTAGAGGAGACATTCTTGTCTAGGCACAACACTATAGGCACAATGTTTAGTCACACACACATCAAAAATTAAAAATCAAATGAAAATAAAATAGTCACATCAATTAATATTATTTTAATCATTTTTCCTTTAAATTTTTATTGCTTATGAGTGTGTGCCTAACACATCAAATTTATAGTTATGTCTAACCAAGTATTTTCCTATATGGACAAAACTTATATACTTTTCTTTAGGTGCTGTTTTTACTGTGTCTCTCACAAAAAGTTAGTTACTTATATTTTTTATTTTAAAAAAATAAAAGGAAACTATTTTTTTAATAATAATAACCACCTCCATGTATCTAACACAGTAAAAACTGTGTCTAAAGCACTGTACATAAGTTTAGTCCTTCCTATATTAGAGCACAAAATCACATAACACTAATGATAAAATAAAAAAACCACCACCTACAGTTATATAAAGATATTTAGAAAATTGAAAAAGAACAACAATAGATAAAAATGGAGTTACAACACATGGAAATTCTTTAGGCTTTGTTTTTTGTCCACATTTCATATTTGATGTGATCAATGCACGTACATGACGGATTTTGATAAATTAATTAATTAATTAATTTCAAACTACTTTTTTATGTTTTGAACAAAATCTAATACTCCCTCCGTCCCTAATTATAAGCCCCTCATTAAAGATAAAGTTTGTCCCTAAATATAAGCTCCTTTTCAAATTCCTAGACACATTTATTAATACTTTTCCAAACATAACCCTACTTTACATTGAAATCCGAAAAGTCAACTACAAAAACATCTTTTCACCAAGGATAATATAGTAATTGTAACATCCAAAAAGTACATATTAATTACACTATCAGCTTTTCTTAATATGCGTGAAAAATATCAATGGGAGCTTATAATAAGGGACGAAGGGAGTAATCTATTATTGCGCCACATTCCTCTCAAATGGTTGGTTGTAGTCAAATCAAATAAACCTCCTAGCTAGAAGACCTTTCTACAGTGTCATTACTCATTTATGGAGTAGATTATTGAGTCATATGCACAGTCTTATGAAGAAATTAATTAAGTATGTGTTTGGTTCAGCGGTGGCAAGAATTGAGTTTGGTAGAATTGAGTTTGACAGAATTGATTTTAGTTAAAAGTGAGTTGAACTAAATTGATTTTTGTTTGGATAAGTTAATGTAAAAGTGATTCTCATCAATTTATATTGTTTGGATAGTTTGAATTAAAATTACTTTTAGGTGTGCAATTACCAAAATGGATACTTAGATTTCATAATGTCATTATTTTTTTCCTGATACTATTTTAGTTTTTCTTTATTTTTTTTTTGTTCCTTTAGTTTTTCTTTATTAGTTTTTTCTTTTAAATTATTTGATTTTGTAAAATAAAAATTAATAGCAACTTTTGTCAAAAATAAAATGAAATAAGTATTTCAAAAACAAATAAAATAAGTATTAAAAATACATCCGGAGTGTTTAGGCAAAGGATGACTTAGTCTCTTGTTTTCCTTTTTGTTTTTGTTTATTTTCCTCATAATCAAAAAAAAAAAAGTAGCAAATATTTTTTACGGAACTTGAAACATAATCTATTACTATATATAAAAAGGAAACAAATTTTTGGGATGGCTTTTTCATTATACTTATTTTACTCTTAAAAAAAACTACAAAAAAAAAAACTAAATATTTGTATATGTTAAAAAATAACTTCCACATAAAAATAGATTTTCAGTTTTTTTTAGTAAATAATTTTTTTTCTCTTAATAACTAAGCACAAGTTCCGCATAAAAGTATGTTTTCAGTTTTTTTATAGTAAATTTTTTTTTTCTTTTTAATAACTAGCCACAACAAAAAAGGATGTTAAGTAGTTATCAATTAACTAAGTCCAATAAAAAAATGAGATTAAGTAGTTATTTGTATTTACACAATAGAGAATTTCGATCACAACAAATAAAAAAAAATATCGATCACACAAACGGGCACGGTAATAATCTTTATCTTTATTATAATAAAACGAGAGTAACTAGAGGCACTATAAACCCTAACCCTAATATGAATGATCTAGATTTTGACACGTGGAAAAAAAATATTATATTGACGGCTACGATAAAAACTTGAATACTATGTTGCCACATCAATTAATGAATGTGACACGTCATGTGTTTAAAAACACAATACATGACGTGTCAATATATTATTGGATATGTGTATAAAATAATTTTACATCAATCCCTAATTTTGTACGTACTAATCCCTAATTACATACTTTCATTTGATTATTGGATATACTCTATAGAATCTATTTTATTTATAGCCTTAAATTATGCATCTTTTACTATAAATATAAACCTTTTTATTTCTTTCGAGTGTATCTTTCACATTCCCAAGAGTGTATCTTTCACATTAATTATAGCCGTAAATTATGCATCTATTTTCACTTTTTCTCATATATTTACATTTTTTTTATTTGATGCAGATTTAACTTTGGGGTTCTATAAAGGTATGAATTGCTACAGACATTTTAGGTTTTTAAATTCTGATTATAGTTTGTAGTGTTCCATATTAATTCTCTATTCTTTTTGAATTTGATTTTTATTTCAATAGGTATGGATTTCATCTTTTTTTTTTGTTTGTAGTGTTTCATATTAATTATGATTCTTCCATTTAAGAAAAAAATTGGGTTTAATTTTTCTTAAGTTTCATATACTTTCTATTGGATGCAGGTTTGCTTTGGAGTTCTATAAAGGTATGTACTCCTATGAATATTTTTAGGTATTTGAATTCTGTTTTTTTTTTTTGTTTGTTGTGTTATGTATCAATTTGGTTATTATTTCATGTTTTTTCTATTGTTGCTTTCATATTTTCAATTTAATTTCATGGTCAAAATTTAAGATTTATAAAAAATTTGGATATTTTTTTCCTTAAGGAATATAAAAGTTAACATGTTTCTTCTTATTTGAGAGGAAAAAGGTTTCAATGTATCTAATATAATTTGTTGTGTTTTGTTCTTATTTATCAGTTTAATCTTACTATATTTTTGTCCATAAATTCGTTGATTCATTAATTCGTTGATTGCAGACATTCAACATGGTTGCTGAAACCAATATTGTAACACCCCATTTTTCACAAGCCAAAAAGGGCATTATTTTTTTTTTTTTCTTTTTCAACTAACACTCAGAGTGCGCATAAAAGATTTTAAATGAACCGGCATTCAAATATACAAAGAACTCATTACAAAAAGGTGCTTCGACAAGCAAAGTGTATTTCCTGAATAATTACAATCCAAGTCTCAGTATCAAAACAAGTTAGAAATCCTATGCTAACCAAAAAGCACGGTGCACAAAACACACCGGCGCATAGTCTAACTACTCTAAGCTAAAGCTCCAACCGCTCACTGGGGCCTGGAACAGCCACCGTCGTCACCACGACCTAACCCATCATCTGGGTGGGATGAGCCCGCAAATGAAAGAAAGGGTCACCACAAAATACAAGTATATATATATATATCCGGTGCGAAAAATTGTACACATAACAAATATTTCCACAACACAAGAGAAAGCTCTTAATCTCAAAAGTAGTTCCCACCAACGGGCTTATATAAATAAATGCACACCAAGCCTAATGCAGACTTCTACAATGAGTGTGACACCAATCACTGGCTGCCACATGCATGATTTTCCGGAAAATTAACCTCTCCTCGAAGAGTCGTGGGGTAGGCAAAGCCACACAGAAATATACGTACCCGCACTAAAATGCCACACAAGGCAGGTGAAGTCACACAGACAAACACCAGGCGAAGTCACACAGACATACACCAACTCAATATAAATCCAGAGGGATTTGGCGAAGCCACACAGTCAAACGCCCGGTACGTAGGCAAAGTCACACAGACATACACCTAGGCACGCAACTATGAAATGCATGGCATATATTCTCTTTGGCATATACAGGATAGTCACACAAGACAAAATCCTCGCGTAGTCTCATCCGACGCACGCATTCATATATGCTCATGCAAACATTCACATAGCCTAAAGCCTATGTACAAAGCATCACACTATACATACATTTTCCAATCATATGTAATTTGCACACATAATATAACCACGATCTCATCAACGAGAATACATAAATACAAACATGCCCGAGCACACAGCAATTGCACACACAGCAAAACAAAGCATGTTTACCAAAACCGTTTGAAAAGACGGAAATAAAGTGGAGCCCTTACCTCGTCAAGCACTCAACTATCGCACGCTCGCACAACACTTACTTGCTTCCTAAAACAAGCAAAGTATTTCAATCAAAACCATAACCAATCAATCCTTAATGTTTTGGACTCTAAAACCCCAAAACCCAAAGGTTCTCTAAGGTAAAATCCTTCTTTCGGATACTAAACCAAAATCTATCGTATTGATCGACCACCATGAGTTATTTGTACTATTTTTAGGACCCAAAACAATAGTCAAAAGTCTTAAATAATTTGAAATGCAAAATGGCCGTTTTCTTGCGTTATAAGCTACGTACTTTCCGAGTACCCGAAAAACTCGTTTCCAATCCCAACCACTTCCATAAATTAATAAAAAGGGGTTAGAAAGCTAAAAACCAAGTTTTGAAATCAGAATCCAAAATTTTAGGTCCCAGAACTCGCCCTGGCGAGTTGGTGGCGAGTGAAGGCAGAGAGTTCTGGTCTTACCCGCTCTAGAGCTCGCCCTGGCGTGTTGTCAGGACCTGTGACACTCGCCCTGGCGAGTAACCACTCGCCCGGCGAGTTGCACCTGTCATGACAGCACAAGACAGCAACTCACACCACCTTTTTCCACCCAAACCTAGTTTGATTCTATTAGTTCCCAACACTTTTTCAAAGCATAAAAGCAAACCATTTTCATAAGCAAGCAATTCATTTTCCGAAAGCTTGTTGGTTGCTTCGAGTGCAAGTTATTTGATTTTCATTTACAAAATCAAAACCAAATCTAAGCACAAGTTTTATTACGGGCCTTAACCGTCCGGTAATCAATATCAAACATGTTTTCAAGGCAAAAAGCGACACCACATGTCACAATAGGTTTAAACCATTTTGACCCCAAAACACTACTCAAAAACACTTAGGAAAATATTTTCATAAACCACCAAATATTTTTCATCGGATTTTTCTAAAACAAAACCATACAACGCATTTCCCTTTCGCCCAAAGGTTCAAAGACAACTTTTCTTTTCAAAACCTTACAACATAACCTCATGTAATTGATCAATACATAATCAAACTAAAACCCTAACTTTTCTCATGAGATTTTCACCAACTCATGGAAACAAACATAACAAAGCCTACACATGCTTCTCTAGACCTCATGAACTACATTCATGAAACAAAAACTAGCAAGAACAACATTTCTCACCAAACCCTCTTAAGAACATAAACCCAAAAACTCTTAAACTCTATAAGTCTACCAACCTAAGAGATAAGTAGAGAGGGTTACCTTTAGAAAGTGATTCTCTACACTTTTCCTCAAAGCTTCCAAGCTTGAAATGGAGTGAAATGGTGAAGAATGGAAAATTTAGTGAAGGTTGGAAATAGTAATGGAGTTCCACGTGAAAGAGAGAAAGAATGGATATGTTTGGTGATGTTTTTCTAAGTCCACAATGAGCAAACCTCCTTACTATTGCTAAAGCTCTTGCTAGCTCATGGCCCTTGGATCAAAAACACATTGCCAAGACCAAACTCTAGCCATTGGATCAAAAGCACATTGCCAAATCCACTTGAGGTAAAACTCAAAACCTCATAGGAACACTCACACGTTCAGCTCTCGCGCGCCGCGACGAACGAAACTCACCAAAACAGAAAACCTACGGAAAGAACGTCTAACGTTTCACATTTCCAAAACTTATCGCCGAATCTTTTTCCGCGACTGTAATTTTCTTCCATACCTCAGAAAATTAATCTCAGAATATATCTTAACTCGCGCAGATATATAAAACTTCCATCCGAAACCTCACTCAAAACAGACGCAATAAGATTTTACAACGACGGGTAAAATCCTACTCGTTTTTCCAAAAACCAGAATAATCCAAAACTTATTATTCTGAAACCACAAATAACTTCTTATACAAGAAACAGGATCACAAGACAAAAGTCTGTACAAAAACAGTGCACGAGCACAAAACCGGCTCAATTACAGCAAAAGCTAATAATTACACGATGTTTCATCACACGAACCCATCGAAACCCTAATAATTCCTTAACAAACTATACAATGAAATCTTGGGTCTTACAATACCACCCCCCTAAAAGAAGTTTTCGTCCTCGAAACTTAGACCTCGTCAAACAAACTGGGGTATAATTCTTTCATCTTACTCTCGAGCTCCCAGGTCGTATCTCCTGTAGCTTCGTTCCATATTACCTTCACCAAAGGTATCTCTTTCGTTCTCAAACGTTTCATCTTCCTATCCGCAATCTTGATCGGCGGAACCTCGAATGACAAGTTATCCCTCAACTGGATATCATCTGGTGTAATCACATGTGATGGGTCCGGCGTATACTTCCGCAATTGCGACACATGGAACACGTCATGAATCAAAGATAGTACCGGTGGCAGCGCGATCCGATATGCTACCTTCCCAATCCGTTCCAAAATCTGATAAGGTCCTATAAACTTCGGAGTCAACTTCTTTGCTTTCAAAGCCCTTCCAACACCCGTTGTTGGAGTAACACGGAGGAATACGTGATCTCCCTCCTCAAACTCTAAAGGCCTCCGACGCCTATCCGCATAACTCTTTTGTCGATCTTGAGCAACCTTCATCATTGCCCTTATCTTTCGGACCTTGTCCGTCGTCTGTTGTACCATTTCCGGTCCTACTATCATACTCTCCCCATCTTGGTACCAACACAAAGGAGTCTGACATCTCCTCCCATACAAAGCCTCATATGGTGCCATTCCGATAGTCGAATGGTAACTATTGTTGTACGTGAACTCTATCAACGGCAACACGTCGTCCCAACTTCCACGATCATCCAACACACATGCTCTCAACAAATCTTCCAACGATTGATTTGTTCTCTCAGTCTGCCCATCGGTCTGGGGATGATAGGCAGAACTCAACCTCAGTTTCGTCCCCAACGCCTCATGCAAAGTCCTCCAAAAGTGTGAAGTAAACTTTGGGTCTCGATCCGACACTATACTTGACGGAATCCCATGTAACCTCACAATCTCAGCAATGTAAACATCGGTCAACTTTGCCGCCGTATCCGTAATCCTTACCGGTAGAAAATGAGCGGACTTAGTCAATCGATCCACTATCACCCAAATGGAATCATGCTTCCTTCTGGTCTTAGGTAAACCAGTGATGAAATCCATAGAAATGCTATCCCACTTCCACTCGGGGATATCTAATGACTGAAGCATCCCTGCCGGCCTCTGATGTTCAATCTTCGCCTTCTGACAAGTCAGACACGACGCCACAAACTCAGCCACATCCTTTTTCATACCCGGCCACCAGAAATCATGCCTCAGGTCTTGATACATCTTTGTTGCTCCAGGATGTATACTAAGTTTACTCTTGTGTGCCTCCCCTAGAATGGTGTTTCTCAAGTCCATCGCATCGGGCACACACACCCTACCATTACATCTCAAAATGTTGTCCGGTCCCACCTTGAAATCTCGGTTGGTTCCTCGAACAATCAACGCCCTTTTCTCCATGAGAAACTTGTCATCTTGACAATTTGCAATGTCCTCCAATAATCCGCTTGAGATGGTAATCATACCCAACCTCATATTCCCTAAAGCAAACTCTACCTCGAGATGCAAGTCACGAAACTCTCTCAACAACTCCTGTTGACTAGCCATTTGTGCCGAACAAACCGACACACTCTTCCTACTCAAAGCATCGGCTACCACATTAGCCTTTCCCGGATGGTATTCTAAGGTAAAGTCAAAGTCTTTCAAAGTTTCCATCCACCTCCGTTGCCTCATATTAAGCTCTTTCTGATCGAACAGATACTTAAGACTTTTATGGTCACTAAACACCACGAAAGTGCAACCATAAAGATAGTGTCTCCAAATCTTCAATGCAAAAACCACGGCCGCAAGCTCCAAATCGTGCGTCGGATAATTCTTCTCATGCACCTTCAACTGCCGTGATGCATAAGCCACTGCTCTCTTGTGCTGCATCAACACACAACCCAAACCCTGATGAGACGCATCACAATAAACCTCATAAGGTTCATCTGACTGAGGTAACACCAACACCGGTGAAGTCGTCAACCGCTCCTTCAACAATTGAAAACTAAGTTCACACTGCTCAGTCCACGCAAACGGTTGGTCTTTTCGCGTAAGTTGCGTCATTGGCGCCACAATCTTAGCAAAACCTTCAATGAACCTCCGGTAATAACCGGCCAAACCAACAAAACTCCTCACGTCCGTCACCGTCTGCGGTTGCTTCCATGCAAGTACTGTGTCAATCTTGGCCGGATCCACGGCAATTCCCTCTTTTGATATTATATGACCAAGGAAATTCACATCTCCCAACCAAAAATCACACTTCGACGGATTCGCATACAACTTTCTTTCCCGCAACACTTGCAAAACCAAGCGAAGATGTTCTTCATGCTCCCCCTCGCTCTTCGAATACACGAGAATATCATCAATGAACACAACCACGAACTTGTCCAAAAACGAATGGAATATCCGATTCATGTAGGCCATGAAGATCGCAGGTGCATTCGTCACTCCAAACGGCATCACCAAGTACTCATAATGCCCATATCGCGTCCTAAACGCCGTTTTCTGAATATCCTCATCTCGTACTCTTATCTGGTGATAACCAGATTTCAAGTCAATCTTGGAAAACACTGAGGCTCCCCTCAACTGATCCATCAAATCATCAATCCGTGGCAACGGATATCGGTTCTTGATAGTCACCTTATTAAGCTTCCGATAATCCACACAAAGACGAGACTTACCATCCTTCTTTTTAACCAATAAGACCGGTGCTCCCCACGGCGACACACTAGGCCTTATGAAGCCCTTCTCTAACAAGTCCTCAATCTGACCTTTCAACTCTACCAACTCGGCTGGAGCCATCCGATAAGCTGATTCTGAAATCGGACCCGTACCCGGTTGTAAATCAATAAAGAATTCCACCTCTCTACACGGAGGAAAAGCTGGAATCTCCGATGGAAACACGTCTTGGAAATTTTGAACCACTCGAATTTCCTCAATTCGGATCTCTGACGTCACTCCTAAGCTAGCAAGTGAGACTATCTCCGGTTCTCCGTTACACATAACCACAGAAAGTCGATTCGCAGACAAGTACTTTCGTACACCTGGCTCGGGAAAGAAAACCAATTTCCGAGCACAGTCTAGAATCACATAATGATAAGACAACCAATCCATCCCGAGGATGATCTCTAGAGATGTAAGCGGTAGACAAACCAAATTAACCAGAAAATCCCTATTCTGAATTACTACCAAACAATGCAAACATGCAGTATTCACTACCAAATCCTTAGCAGGAGTCAAGACATTCAAATCAAACGGAAGCACAGATACATTCAAACTCAAACGATTTGCACATGCCAAAGATATGAATGAGTGGGTTGCCCCCGTGTCAATCAAAGCAGTTAAAGAATTACCTGCGATGTGACAGCTCTCGTGGATGGCATTGCTAGCCTGCCCACTCAACTCAGTGCCCATACAGTAAGCACGTGCCTTTGCCGCAGGTCTGGCACCTTGTGAGCCTTGTGCCACATTTGCCGATGGCCCAGTCTTCGGGGCTCTGCAATCTCTAGCAAAGTGTCCCGGCTTCTTGCAATTGTAGCAGGTGTTTCCCACCTTCGGTTGCGTGCACTCATTAGAAAAATGCCCCGCTTCTCCACAGTTGTAGCAAGTCCCCTTACTACCCTCTGACTTTCCCCGGGTTCCCTGATTCACCGATCGGCCCGGTCCTTTACTATTCTGAGGACGGTTATAAGGCTTACTCCCTTGCCTCCCACTATTCTGGGTCGAACCACGATTATTGGTGCGGCTCGGTCCTCCGGCATTAGAATTCCCTTGGCGGTTCACCCGCTTATTCTTCATGTCTTCCACCTCTTGGCACTTTTCAACCAAGACCTGGAATTGTCGAATACCCAATGGCACAACCGCATCCTGCAGTTCGTACCTCAGCCCATCTTGGAATCTACGGCACATATAATCCTCATCTATCCCATCCCTAAAGAAGCGGAAGAAACGGGATAGTGATTCGAACTTCTTGGCATATGCTTCAACATTCATGCCTGCTTGCCTCAGTCTCAAAAACTCTTCCCCATACCTTTCCCTAGCTGTCTCAGGGAAATATTTGGCCAAGAACCTCCTCTTGAAGTTCTCCCAATTCAACTCTTCATGGCCATTCTCCATGACAGTACGGGTGTTCCTCCACCAATACTCAGAACCCCCGAGTAATTGATAGGTAGCTAAGACCACCTTCTCTCCTTCCGGACAATGGATCGCCCCGAATATCCTCTCCACAGATTGGAGCCACAAATCAGCAGTTTCCGGACCTCCCTCCCCATTAAACTTAGGAGGAGTCTGGTGGTTGAAATTCGAAAGAAGTCTAGATCCAGCCGCAAGTATTTCCCTTTCGCGCTTCTCCAGATCTCTCTGCGCCTTAGCATGACTCTGAGCAGTCACAGCCGCTGCCATTGTATGCATGGCATAAGCCATCTGATTCACATCCACATTGTCCGCCATAGGTACAGTAGGTGCCCTTCTTGGAGGCATTCGATTTCTGCACAATACCAATTCTGATTAGATCCTTAGTCGTACAATTCTGAATCCTAACAGAATATCTCACTCCACGGATTACTAACTCGAAACCCGACACAGAACAAACACTAGAACTAACTCCACACTAGTTACGTTCTAACCGACTCTGGACTAACGACTCGAGTATACACTTTCCCTTTGAAGATTTAAAGCCGTGCTCTGATACCAAAATGTAACACCCCATTTTTCACAAGCCAAAAAGGGCATTATTTTTTTTTTTTTCTTTTTCAACTAACACTCAGAGTGCGCATAAAAGATTTTAAATGAACCGGCATTCAAATATACAAAGAACTCATTACAAAAAGGTGCTTCGACAAGCAAAGTGTATTTCCTGAATAATTACAATCCAAGTCTCAGTATCAAAACAAGTTAGAAATCCTATGCTAACCAAAAAGCACGGTGCACAAAACACACCGGCGCATAGTCTAACTACTCTAAGCTAAAGCTCCAACCGCTCACTGGGGCCTGGAACAGCCACCGTCGTCACCACGACCTAACCCATCATCTGGGTGGGATGAGCCCGCAAATGAAAGAAAGGGTCACCACAAAATACAAGTATATATATATATATATCCGGTGCGAAAAATTGTACACATAACAAATATTTCCACAACACAAGAGAAAGCTCTTAATCTCAAAAGTAGTTCCCACCAACGGGCTTATATAAATAAATGCACACCAAGCCTAATGCAGACTTCTACAATGAGTGTGACACCAATCACTGGCTGCCACATGCATGATTTTCCGGAAAATTAACCTCTCCTCGAAGAGTCGTGGGGTAGGCAAAGCCACACAGAAATATACGTACCCGCACTAAAATGCCACACAAGGCAGGTGAAGTCACACAGACAAACACCAGGCGAAGTCACACAGACATACACCAACTCAATATAAATCCAGAGGGATTTGGCGAAGCCACACAGTCAAACGCCCGGTACGTAGGCAAAGTCACACAGACATACACCTAGGCACGCAACTATGAAATGCATGGCATATATTCTCTTTGGCATATACAGGATAGTCACACAAGACAAAATCCTCGCGTAGTCTCATCCGACGCACGCATTCATATATGCTCATGCAAACATTCACATAGCCTAAAGCCTATGTACAAAGCATCACACTATACATACATTTTCCAATCATATGTAATTTGCACACATAATATAACCACGATCTCATCAACGAGAATACATAAATACAAACATGCCCGAGCACACAGCAATTGCACACACAGCAAAACAAAGCATGTTTACCAAAACCGTTTGAAAAGACGGAAATAAAGTGGAGCCCTTACCTCGTCAAGCACTCAACTATCGCACGCTCGCACAACACTTACTTGCTTCCTAAAACAAGCAAAGTATTTCAATCAAAACCATAACCAATCAATCCTTAATGTTTTGGACTCTAAAACCCCAAAACCCAAAGGTTCTCTAAGGTAAAATCCTTCTTTCGGATACTAAACCAAAATCTATCGTATTGATCGACCACCATGAGTTATTTGTACTATTTTTAGGACCCAAAACAATAGTCAAAAGTCTTAAATAATTTGAAATGCAAAATGGCCGTTTTCTTGCGTTATAAGCTACGTACTTTCCGAGTACCCGAAAAACTCGTTTCCAATCCCAACCACTTCCATAAATTAATAAAAAGGGGTTAGAAAGCTAAAAACCAAGTTTTGAAATCAGAATCCAAAATTTTAGGTCCCAGAACTCGCCCTGGCGAGTTGGTGGCGAGTGAAGGCAGAGAGTTCTGGTCTTACCCGCTCTAGAGCTCGCCCTGGCGTGTTGTCAGGACCTGTGACACTCGCCCTGGCGAGTAACCACTCGCCCGGCGAGTTGCACCTGTCATGACAGCACAAGACAGCAACTCACACCACCTTTTTCCACCCAAACCTAGTTTGATTCTATTAGTTCCCAACACTTTTTCAAAGCATAAAAGCAAACCATTTTCATAAGCAAGCAATTCATTTTCCGAAAGCTTGTTGGTTGCTTCGAGTGCAAGTTATTTGATTTTCATTTACAAAATCAAAACCAAATCTAAGCACAAGTTTTATTACGGGCCTTAACCGTCCGGTAATCAATATCAAACATGTTTTCAAGGCAAAAAGCGACACCACATGTCACAATAGGTTTAAACCATTTTGACCCCAAAACACTACTCAAAAACACTTAGGAAAATATTTTCATAAACCACCAAATATTTTTCATCGGATTTTTCTAAAACAAAACCATACAACGCATTTCCCTTTCGCCCAAAGGTTCAAAGACAACTTTTCTTTTCAAAACCTTACAACATAACCTCATGTAATTGATCAATACATAATCAAACTAAAACCCTAACTTTTCTCATGAGATTTTCACCAACTCATGGAAACAAACATAACAAAGCCTACACATGCTTCTCTAGACCTCATGAACTACATTCATGAAACAAAAACTAGCAAGAACAACATTTCTCACCAAACCCTCTTAAGAACATAAACCCAAAAACTCTTAAACTCTATAAGTCTACCAACCTAAGAGATAAGTAGAGAGGGTTACCTTTAGAAAGTGATTCTCTACACTTTTCCTCAAAGCTTCCAAGCTTGAAATGGAGTGAAATGGTGAAGAATGGAAAATTTAGTGAAGGTTGGAAATAGTAATGGAGTTCCACGTGAAAGAGAGAAAGAATGGATATGTTTGGTGATGTTTTTCTAAGTCCACAATGAGCAAACCTCCTTACTATTGCTAAAGCTCTTGCTAGCTCATGGCCCTTGGATCAAAAACACATTGCCAAGACCAAACTCTAGCCATTGGATCAAAAGCACATTGCCAAATCCACTTGAGGTAAAACTCAAAACCTCATAGGAACACTCACACGTTCAGCTCTCGCGCGCCGCGACGAACGAAACTCACCAAAACAGAAAACCTACGGAAAGAACGTCTAACGTTTCACATTTCCAAAACTTATCGCCGAATCTTTTTCCGCGACTGTAATTTTCTTCCATACCTCAGAAAATTAATCTCAGAATATATCTTAACTCGCGCAGATATATAAAACTTCCATCCGAAACCTCACTCAAAACAGACGCAATAAGATTTTACAACGACGGGTAAAATCCTACTCGTTTTTCCAAAAACCAGAATAATCCAAAACTTATTATTCTGAAACCACAAATAACTTCTTATACAAGAAACAGGATCACAAGACAAAAGTCTGTACAAAAACAGTGCACGAGCACAAAACCGGCTCAATTACAGCAAAAGCTAATAATTACACGATGTTTCATCACACGAACCCATCGAAACCCTAATAATTCCTTAACAAACTATACAATGAAATCTTGGGTCTTACAAATATAGAATCCTCGATAGTTTTGAAGTTAAATAGAATACTTTATTAAAATTGTTGAACCCAACCATGCACAAAGGTAGAGAGTGTGAAACAACTTATGTTTTATTCTTACTCAATTTTTCAGTTTTTAAAGAAATTTATCTTTTTAAACCATTGATTGACCATAATTTTATTGATTTTATTTCACCTAATATTTTCACAAATTTTATTTCTACTTAACTTTCTAAAAATCTTTAAGTATTTTGGTTGGTAAATGTTCTTGAGTTTTCATCTATTAATTGAATATCTTCTAAACAAATCAAGTTGGAATTTGAAAATTAAGGCTTTCCATTTGTCCATAATTTTATTTCACCTAATTTTATTGATTCACCATAATATATGTACGTTTTACTATACTTTTGATATTATTTTTTTTGGGATAATCCTCTTAGTATTTTTTATGTGCATTGCAATCAATTAAAGCTACAATGAGGCAGTATATACATAGCAATTACCTAAAACACATAACAATTCTAAGAAAAAGAAATAAGATGTAGTCTATTATGTGATAAAAAAAAAAAAAGAAATAAGATGAATATATGCTCTTTCAATTTTAAATTGTAAATCATACTTCTTTCTTTGATATGCAGCCCAAAGGAAAATTGTTGAGATGTTTTGTCAACAATTACGGGTTGAAGCTTGAGAATTATATGTTGCATTATATATCAAGGGTTACACCAAGAAAAGAGTTAAAGGTAGTAATACCGACGATGAAGGTGAAAATTCAAATATAACTGAAAATGTGGTTTACAAATACGTATTCCATAATGTTCATTAGTTAACGATAAATTATTATAAAGATCACTTTATCTGTTTTTTATGTAATTTTATCATTATTTTTATGATTTTAATTATTTATTGTTGTTCTATATGTACTGCATAATTTAAGTTCCAATTTATCTATATTTTTTTAAATTTTTTATTTCCAATTTTTCACTACAAGAAATTAAACTATAGATATAATATTCTCCATAATCCGTGCATCGCACGGGTAGTAGTCTAGTTATAATAAAATGAGAGTAACTAAAGGCACCGTAAACCCTAACCCTAATATGAATGGTCTAGATTTTGACACGTGGAAAAAAAATATTATATTAACGGCTATGATAAAATCTTGAATACTATGTTGCCACATCAATTAATGAATGTGACACGTCATATGTTTAAAAACACAATAGATGATGTGTCAATATATGATTGGATGTGTGTATAAAATAATTTTATACAAATCCCTAATTTTGTTATCTACTAATCCATAATTATATGTTTTCATTTGATTATTGGATATACTCTATGAAATCTATTTTATTTATAGCCTTAAATTATGCATCTTTTACGATAAATAGAAACCTTTTATTTCTTTCTCCCAAGACCAAGAGTGTATCTTTCACATTAATTATACCCTTAAATTATGCATCTATTTTCACGTTTTCGCAACTATTTACATTTTTTTATTTGATGCAGATTTGACTTTGGGGTTCTATAAAGGTATGGATTGTTATAGATATTTTAGGTGTTTAAATTCTGATTATAGTTTGTAGTGTTCCATATTAATTCTCTATTCTTTTTTAATTTGATTTTTATTCCAATAGGTATGGATTCCTAAAGGTATGGATTCCATCTTTTTTTTTTGTAGTGTTTGATATTAATTCTGATTCTTCCATTTAAGAAAAAAAATTGGGTTTTATTTTTCTTAAGTTTCATATATTTTGTATTGGATGCAGGTTTTGCTTTGGGGTTCTATAAAGGTATGTACTCCTATGAATATTTTTAGGTGTTTGAATTCTGATTTTTTTTTGTTTGTTGTGTTATGTATCAATTTGGTTATTATTTCATGTTTTTTCTTTTGTTGCTTTCATATTTTCAATTTAATTTCATGGTCAAAATTTAAGATTTATAAGTATTCAATTTAATTTCATGTTCTTTTCTATTTTTTATGTTTTTTATTTTTACAGGTAAAATTAGATTCAAGGGCAGAAGATTTGAAATATTATTAAAATAGATGAGGACGAATTAGGATTTTTAGCTGTAGTTTCTTTTAATATATTGTTATTAGATTTATTTTATGCGTGTATTTATATTTTTTGTATAATTTTTTATTGGTTTTCTTTCGTTCCTATTTTTATGCATATATTCATAAGTAATCTTTTTATTTTAATTATTTTATTGTTTCTATACTCTTTCTTAATTTTTTAGTGAAATTACAATGAAGGATACAAAATTTGGAATATTATCTTATTTTTATGCATAAATTCATCTACAATCTTTAACTTTTTTTTTCATTAAAAAAAATCTTTAACTTTTTTTGTTCCTATTTTTAAGCATAGATTTGTATATAATTTTTTTTGTTGTATTTATCTTATTCTTTCTATGTAGTATATTTTTTGTGTATTTTATCTGGTGAAATTACAATGAAGATATAAAACTTGGAATATTATTAATAGTGATAAGGACAAATTAGTAAATTTGGTAGTAATCAACATTATTATATTAAATTAAATAAATAAATAACTTTATCATATTAAAAGTAGATGAAATCAAATGAGTAAAAATAGGTGTCATTTGTCGTGACATACACTAATATCAATCAATATTATTTTCCTTAAAAATAGGATTTAACCTTGAGAAAATAAGATCTATACTTGAAAAATATATCTTAAAAACACTTATAAATAACACGTTTTTTAACAAAACAATAAGGATATACTTGAAAAATATATAACATTTGAATTTGTGCTCTCCTTATTTTATATGATGTGCGCTCATTAAAAAAAAATAAAGGCTGGCTTAAAAATAGGTACTATTTGTTGTGGATTAAATTAATAATCATGAAGGATTTATTTTAATTAAAAATTGGTACAAATAATTAGTAATAGATATATATTTCCTTACTAATAGGGTTTGAAAATCAGCAACATGGATATACTTTTTTTTTAATGTAAGCAATAAGGATATACTTGAAAAATATATAACAACTGAATTTGTGGATTTTTTTTACAAGATATTCGTCCAATAAAATAAAATAAGTAAATATTGCCTAAAAAATATGTATTATTTAAGTTCATGTTATAGTGAATTTTTTTATAATTTTTGGGTCTTGCTAACAGGTGCCCTTAAGGCACATGTTAAGAATCTAAAAAGTAGAAACATTTTTAAAAAATATCTTTGACCGTGCATCGCACGGGTCAAAGTCTAGTAATAATAATAAGATAGCAACTTTTTGTAAAAAAAAAATACTAGTACAATAAATAGAGTTTTTTTTTAAAATACAATTATATAGATGTTTTATATTCCTTGAAAGTTTGAACACGTGCCCACAACCACAACAATAAAAAACAGGGAAAATCCCAAGTAACACTTAAATGGGTCGGGTCAAAAGTAGCCGCGACACATACAAAAAACTAAGGGCAACAGAGGAAAGATGATGAAAAATATTTTTCATAGAAAATTAAAATTCCAAAATCGATTCAATGTGCCGTGAAAGCTACAAATTGTAGCTTCGTGTAGAATCGAGTCTGAGGAGCAAAATCGATTTTCCATTAGTTTACCAAACATCTTGCAAAAGTGAAAAATTGCGTTTGAGATAATGAAACGCGCGTTTGCTGTGCAGAAACACGTATTCAAACATACACTAAGTCACATGCATATTCAAGGCTTCAAAAACTTCGAATCCATGAATTAATTACTAATCATCAATCAATTAATCTCTTTCTTTTTATCCAAAAGTCATAATCTAGTTAATCGATTATGTCAACGTGGCTACTCCGAAACTACTATTAAAATGATATAAATATAGTTAAACAGCTAGCACAAGCTATGCCCGGGTATGCATGCAGAAATTAAGAAACGTCAAATCTTAATAATTTGGTATGGAATTTTTTTTTTTTTTGTGTAAAAAAAAGTATTAAGAAAAATATCTCTATATTAAATTCCTTAACATATGTCCTTAAGGACACAAGTTAATCTTTTCCTTTTTTCTTTTGACAAATTAAGTAGGGTATATATGTATGATGATTAAGTAGGGTAAACATTGGGTATGCTTTCCTAAATTTGACTTTAATATGGTGATAAAATTTGAAATTTGATTTTTTTCCGTGTTTGATCTGCTAAAAAATAGGGTATTGAATTAGACAAATTTTGTTGTATCATGTTTGATTATGAGACTGGACAAAATAGAACCACATAACAACTTTTTGTCCATAGTGCAACCATAAAAAATACAAAAACATTAATTTTATTTTCGAATATAAAAAATAGTATATCTATCTCTCTCCGGTACATTTTTGTCTTGTCATGTACTATCTTGTTATGTCCAGTACTTATTTTGCAAAATCAAACAGACTCTTGAAGGCCTATTTGGTGCATAGGATATAATAGTGACATGATAAGATATAAAACAGAATAAATATATGATATGATATAAACAGAATAACAGTTATCCTATCATATGTTTGGGGCAACAAGATAACAAACATCGTAACTATCATATCATATTTTTAATATATATATCACGCTCATAATAAAATGGCAAAATTAACATTGTAAAAAAAATTATTTTTAAAAAAATTATTTTATAATACTTTAAATTTTATAAATAAAAAATTTAAATACACAATCAAATATTTTCATATAATTTTAAATAAAAATAATGAGCAATAAACATGTTAAATTTTTTATATGAACATGATCAAATAAATAACTTAATTACATATGTTAGATAAGTTAAATAAATATATGATGTATTTCATATGTAAATAATAAAACTATCATTGCAAGAGAATTATATTTAATTTGTTATAAATTTTAAATTAATATCCCAATTTTGCAATTTCTAATAATTATTTTACTTTAAATTTTTTTAATTTTAGTAGAATTTTGATTTTTAAAATTATTTAAATTACAAAATTACCCTTGTGAGAAAATCGTGTATATGTTAAAAATTATTTATTTTATTTTTAATTTACCATCAAATTATTTTATTATTTATATTTTATTAATTTTCACTTTTTATTTTAAAATATATTTTATCGAATAAATCAATAAATTATTTTCTTATCATATCCTACCGGTAACCCAGCTCAAATTCAGGATAAGAAATTTAACTAGGGAGATATGATAGAATAAGTTACAGGATTAACTTATCATATCCTGTTAGTTCACCAAACACTGAATTAAGACAGGATATAATACAGTTATTCTATCATGTCTCTTATCATGCACATCAAACAAACTCTTAGGTTATTGACTACGGTCTGGCAAGTGCACCAGTCTGTCGTCGAGTAATAATTCACACTCTAGGTGTCTAGAATGAGTTTGAATCCACAGGGATCGTGCCAAAGCTTCACTAGCGTTATTTAAGTTCGGATAGTTTGCATTCGCTTTGGTTTTTGGAAAAAGGTTTTATAAAAAGTAGCGTAATGCTTGCGATAAAATAAATAGCAGAATGTATAAATATAGATTCAAGAAATATAGAGGATATGTATGGTGGTTGGACTCCATCCCTTCTTCATATTTGGCATGACCGGTGTATAACATAGTTATTCAGATTAATGTTCGGCGGTGACTTTTCCTTGTTCCAGTAACACCTTACTGTTACACTATGTCTATTAAAGTTTCCTTACGTTCATAACTAAGGTACCTACGAGAGCCTAACCTCGATGTGTCACATACCCTAATTATAAACATGCATTATTATCTTCACCAATTAACTTCTAGATCCTAGTATCGGGCTATTCATCATCTAAGTGCTCAGTTCACACCTAGTTCATGATTCCTCCTCTAACCGCTCATTCACGACTAGTTCAGGACGTTATCGTCTCTATACACCTAGCATTATTTACTACTAGTTCCGGACCATATTAAGTTAAAAACCTAATATCAATTCTATGGGCGCTCCCGCTTATCCGGCCAGATTACGAGAAACGTTATTAAGTGCATGAAAGTAAATAACAAACATAATACTTAAATATCATTTATTATAACTTAGACTCAGTCACAGACTCCAAATATTCATTGGGGAGTTCATCTTCTCCACCACAACCTAAGGCATCTATTACAAAAGACTACATATTTAAATTACAATAAAGAAATTATAACCTAAACATAAAAGCCTAAAGAAAACATACCTTGTTGAGTTAGTTTTCCCGTAAGGGGAGAAAACTATGCCCAATAGATCTCCTCTGAACCTCTCCTTATAGTAGAGAGTGTTCTACTATTTCTGAATAATTTTAACAATGAATGGGAGGCTCTATTTATAGTTTTCGTAATGGGTCTCAGCAAGACATCGCACTACGATGAGCACATCGTACTGCGATGTGAAGATTTAGTTCAATTTTATGACTGATCCTGTGCATTTCATCAGCTTGGGCGCCAAGTTACTCCATCGTACTGCGTTGTGATGCATCGTACTGCGATGGAAGATTTTCTTCAGATTTATTTCTTCTGTTTTCTCTGCAAACAAGCTGCTTCCATCGTGGCACGATGGGAGTCATCGTGCTGCGATGAAATGCTCAATTTCTTCACTTTTTGGGCTAGATGCTTTTTCCTGCTTTTGTAGGTTTTCCTTCGTATTTGGGCCTGTCTTGGTCATTTTACTACTAATACTAATACTAAAAATACCATTGAAATTCCTATCATCACAACCCCAAATTTAAACTGTTGCTTGTCCTCAAGTAACATGCTGTCATACAAGATCGTTAGAAAAATAAGAGATAAATAAAGATGATAGGAATTTCACAACCTTGCTTTATATTTCAGCAATGGTACCGCTGATTTCTTACCGCCGCGATCATGCTCAGTCCTGCTAGGCTCAGGAGACGTCAATAGTAGCAAATCGGACAAATGCCCGCAAGAGTCCATGTTTCAACTTTTTCTCTCTCTCACATTTGTGTTTTTCGCTCATAATTGAAAGGGTTATCTCTCAATCATCGTACAACCTGCCATTTTACCATAGGCTTGCAAGAATTCTAAGCAACCAGTAAAAATTCAATATACATGCATTATTGGAGGTCTTTTAAGGGTTATAACGTGGCTTAGGTCAAGGTAGGACATTTTTGGGAATAGTAGGCAAAACATTGGAGTTAAGTTCTACTTTGTTGTTCCTTTTTGTGTACGCAACCTTTGTTCCTTATGGTGCCTTTTTGCGTTGGTATCGGAGATTAAGAACCGGATGTGTCTTTGTATGGTTCTTTTCTATCACTATTTTTGCCCTTTGGCTCTTTCTTTGCCCTTTGGCTCTTTTCATTTTTCTTTTTCATTCATTTTTTTGAAGAGACTATTTTTTTAGGGAATTTATGATGTTTTCCCGTCTCTTTTTCATTTATTTTTTTTCTTTTTGTAGTGATAGTTCTCTATACACCCACCCCAAACTTAAACGTTGTTAGTTCCATGAGCAACCCCAAACTTATTTTGTTGCCAAGACTTTGAGAACTATTACCTTAACTTCAAAGAGGGTAATTTCATTGTTTTTCTGTTCTATAGGCTTGTATCGTGGTTTGTCACCGAAACAAAAGGGATAATTATTTTTTTACGGCTCAAAATTGGCTAGCAAAGGATATAATATAATAAAGGTGGCTTGAAAAGGCTCTGGGTTATAACAAACAATTGCCTCAATGCATATAATATCAAATCAACTAGTCAACAGAGAATTAGAGCAAGTTCTAGAAAATAAACAAGTGCACGGTACTCTCATAGTAATTCGAAAGAAAGTGGTAATACCGTTTGGAAATATTTGGCTCAAATCCTCACACGGCTTAGGTATCTGAAAGTTGAACACTTGTCTCACAGACACCAGCTTCATCACTCGTCTCTCTGTCTCCCGAACTTCGCACTTCGGAGCAATCACCTTTGGTTTTCTGTATGAAGGCGTGAAATTCGGCTCATCAACATTTATAACTTACTTCGCCGCAATCTTACCTATAACAGTTTATCATGCACTAGATAATAAACAGCAAACAGTTATTTAATTTTTTTGTAAGTTTGAATAAGGGCTGTTTACAGATGAAGATGACATGCAGAATTCTAGGCATACTTTATTGAATTGAAAAACTGAATTGAAATTACTGAATTGAAAATACTGAAATGAAAATACTGAAATTAAAATTACTCATCCTTGGGTTGCCTCCCAAGCAGCGCTTGTTTAGCCTCTTATTAGCTTGAGGCATTTCCTCCATTACAGAGGATAGGTTCGCATGTCTCTCTCTTCTGTAGGAGTTTTCGCCTTAGCTCCTCCCTCTTTCTTGTTGCTTCTTTCATACTTCTTTGGGTTCTGTTTCTCTTTGAAGGTGGCAAAGCAGAGTCGTTCATCATCTTCTGAAGGTACTGTTTTCATGATGGACTTCCCCTTGCTTCTTGGTGGATGTTCTTTCTTTTGTTCTTTTGGTGCATTGACCCAGTTGTTCTTTTTTCTTTCCTCTTTTCTCTCAGCAGCAGGCTTCTTCAGAGGTGGCGTATTAACCCCAAACTTAGATCTTCTGGCCACTTTTCGGTTTCTACCCCATGCTTTGACCCATGTTGCTCGGATGTCCACTTCAATAGTTAGCTTCTTCAATTGGTTAGTTAGTTCTTCGGGTACCTCCTCTTCCTGAGTTGTCTCTATTTCTAGCTGCGCCATTTCATTCTCCAGCTCCTTTATCTCTATATTTACCTGTACTTCTTGAGTTGGAGTCGGTGGTGTAGCTTCTCTATCCTTCCACTCAAGCATGAAGCACACTTTCCTCTTTGTTTTGGAAGTTTTGATAGTTCTTTCCTCCTCTCCACTCCTTAGAGTCAACTCAGCGGACTCCACATCAATGAGTGCCCTGCTGGTTGCTAAGAATGGTCTTCCAAGAATAATAGGGTGTTCTTCATCTTCTAGGATATCCAGGATCATGAAGTCTGCTGGAAATACCAAGTCTCCGACTTTCACCAAGACATCTTCTACTGTACCTGTTGAGTGAATGGTTGTCTGATTTGCTAACACGAGTTCACATTCTGTACCTGCAGTTGTTGTTGTGAGTTTTAACTTGTCTGTCAGAGATAATGGCATTACGTCACACTTGAACCCACATCACATAATGCTCGGACTTCTGATTCCTCAATCTGACAGAGTATGGTGACGCTTCCAGGATCTGTCTTCTTGATTGGCAGATGTGATTTTACCGTTGGCTCGATGTTGTATTCTTCTAGCTCACTTAAGTAATCATCATAGAAATTTTCCATTGTCGTTCCCAACGTAGTTTCGAACCACTCCTCGAACTGTTTTAGCTCTTCTTCATCGTATACGCGCCCTGTGTTCATGTCCCTTATCGCTTTGCATTCCTCCTTTGGATTGTCCACCGTGTTACCTGCAATATCTTTAGAAACATGAGTGCTTACCAGTTTTGAGAGTTGACCAATCTGGGTTTCAAGACTTTTTATCGTCGCCCCCTGGTTGGCTACTGTAGTCTGGATGTTTTCAAAGTTAGTTTTGCTCATGCTTGCAAACTTATTGAGTAACTCTTCCAATGGAGATGGCTTTCTTGGTTGAGGTGCAGCTTGAGCCTGGTTCCCTGTCTGGTCCCAACGTAAATTTGGGTGTTTGCTCCAACCTTGGTTGTAGTTGTTCCCCATGTAATTTACCTGCTCCTCGCTTCCTCCTGGCAAACAATGCCCATTAGGGTGATCTTCTAGGCAGAAGTCGCAAACTCCCTCCACCTGTTTAACACTGGCTTCCTTCACAGCTTTCTCCTTATCAGCAAGTTGCCTCCTTAGTAACTCGGTCTCTACTTTGTAGGCAATCTCCTGGTCCACCTTAAGAATTCCAGGAGTCTTTGCAGCTCTATCATGGCTCATGTTGTACTCATTCTGGCACATCTGCTCAACCAGATCCTTAGTCTCTGCATAGGTCTTTACTTTGATGGACCCCCCAGCTGTGGCATCTAGTATCATCCGATGTTGCATTTTCATACCAGCAGTGAATAGTTGCATCTGCTCCATAGCACTAATGCTGTGGTTAGGACACCTTCTCATAAGCAGCTTGAAACGTTCATAAGCCTCGCACAACGTTTCGAATTCATGTTGTTTGAAACTTAGAATCTCAGACTTCCTTTTCTGGAATAGTGTGTGTGTGTGAAAAATCTTTCCAGGAACTTGTCTTCAAGCTCCTTCCATGTTGCAATTGTTCCCCTTGGCAAGCATTGAAGCCAATCTTTAGCTGGACCTGTGAGAGAAAAAGCAAACAAACACAGCTTCTTCTGGTCATCAGTAACATTTTCCATCACCTTCTGGATCTGACATGTCTCTGAAAACTTTGCGAGATGATCCCAAGGATCATTGTTGGCACGTCCATCGAACTAGTTCTCCCGCAAACCTGTAAGAACATTACCCTTAATATCAAAGTTAGTTGGATTCGCCGGCTGGAATCCCAGTGAGATCTGATTTGTGTTAGTCCTCTTGCAGTAATCTCCCATTGTAACTCTTTGCTCGTCCCCCATGGCTTTGGTGGTAGGCTCTTCTTCTGTTTTGAGACTACTGGATTCTGCAAGCCTTTGTGCTTGCCTTCTTTTCCAAAGCCTTCTTTTCCATGAAAATTCCCAGGTAAGTGAGGTGGATCACAATGGATCGCTTAAATACCAAGACTTATCCTTAGCCAGAATTTTCACAGATCAAAATCCACAATCATCAACAAGATTTTTTGATTTTTTTAATTTTTTTGTATTTTTTAATTTTTTTTGACAAACTTAAATAAATCTAGTAATGCTTTGTAAACACAATCCCCGGCAACGGCGCTAAAAACTTGACTACGGCCTGGCAAGTGCACCAATCTGTCGTCGAGTAATAATTCACACTCTAGGTGTCTAGAATGAGTTCGAATCCACAGGGATCGTGCCGAAGCTTCACTAGCGTTATTTAAGTTCGGATAGTTTGCATTCACTTTGGGTTTTTGGAAAAAGGTTTTATAAAAAGTAGCGTAATGCTTGCGATAAAATAAATAGCAGAATGTATAAATATAGATTCAAGAAATATAGAGGATAGGTATGGTGGTTAGACTCCCTCCCTTCTTCATATTTGGCATGACCGGTGTATAACATAGTTATTCAGATTAATGTTCGGCGGTGACTTTTCCTTGTTGTAGTAACACCTTACTGTTACACTATGTCTATTAAAGTTTCCCTACGTTCATAACTAAGGTACCTACGAGAGCCTAACCTCGACGTGTCACATACCCTAATTACTAAGTGAGTTGCTTATAAACATGCATTATTATCTTCACCAATTAACCTCTAGATCCTAGTATCGGGCTATTCATCATCTAAGTGCTCAGTTCACACCTAGTTCATGATTCTTCCTCTAACCGCTCATTCACGACTAGTTCAGGACGTTACCGTCTCTATACACCTAGCATTATTTACTACTAGTTCCGGACCATATTAAGTTAAAAACCTAATATCAATTCTATGGGCGCTCCCGCTTATCCGGCCAGATTACGAGAAACGTTATTAAGTGCATGAAAGTGAATAACAAACATAATACTTAAATATCATTTATTATAACTTAGACTCAGTCACATACTCCAAATATTCATTGGGGAGTTCATCTTCTCCACCACAACCTAAGGCATCTATTACAAAAGACTACATATTTAAATTACAATAAGGAAATTATAACCTAAACATAAAAGCCTAAAGAAAACATACCTTGCTGAGTTAGTTTTCCCGTAAGGGGAGAAAACTATGCCCAATAGAGCTCCTCTGAACCTCTCCTTATAGTAGAGAGTGTTCTACTATTTCTGAATGATTTTAACAATGAATGGGAGGCTCTATTTATAGTTTTCGTAATGCTCAATTTCTTCACTTTTTGGGCTTTTTCTTGTCTTTTGACATCTTGGACCTTGTCTTGATGCTTTTTCCTGCTTTTGTAGGTTTTCCTTCGTATTTGGACCTGTCTTGGTCATTTTACTACTAATACTAAAAATACCATAGAAATTCCTGTCATCAGTTATGTAAGAGAAAACAACCATCATTATTGTTTTAATTTTGTATGCATTTCATGATGAGATTATTCGAATAATGATAGCGGTTGGAATTGCTCATTTTAAAAGATGAAATTTACTTTTGATTGAGAATGATTTTTTAATGGTTACTTTAGCTTTTAAAAATTCATTGATGGTTTCTTGGCAGCAATAAATAGTTGGTTAAATTATGTTTAGCTCACTAATTAGAGTATTTCTTACCAATCGTTAGTTGGTTCAGTGGTGATTGACACTGAACTTGGTAGGGAGGACCGCAGTTCGATTTCGTTTCTCCACAACTACGATCGGGAGGGGGTTGGAACCGCTTGATGCCAGAACTGACCTCTGAACTATATTAAACTGATGGTGAAATTAAAAAAAAGTATTCATTTCACTATAGTATTTCTCACATTTATAGAGAAGATTATAATCAGTGTGTCGATGATATTATTAATCTTGGACTCCAATTACAAAGAATCTCATAGGTGGGATACAATTTCTGTTAATATTGGTTATGCTTTTACTAGAAATAGGTTTGGCTTCCAGAATATAAATTTTGTTAATCTTTCATTTAGAGCATTGTTATTTTTTTTTTCTTCATCTAGTTTCCTCCTAAAAAATTTATAGATAAAAGTTTTTAATGAGGTGGCTGTAATTTTTATGCTCCCACTAGTCATCTTTTATGTTGTGCTCTCACAAGTCATCTTTTATGTTTTTTTTATTGATAGTGGATCACTAGCTAAAGTAAAACAAAATTGTATTGAATGTTTTTTATAATATTTTTGTGAAATGCCAGTTTTAATACAGAGACTTAGAAGACTTGAGTAAGTACTCAAGACCAACAAACCACTATAGAAATTGGCTGTTTTTTATAATATTAGTTAGAGTATTAAGTTTGATCCGATTGACACGACTCATCCCAACTAGCAAACACATTTTGGAGACAAAATGAACTCTTTTTTATGCAGGCATGCATTAAATTGGTTTGGATGCATAACACTATAATTCAAATTAATAAACAATATAACAAGACAAGAGTTTTTTTAATTACAAATTGCAAGACAAACCGAACATACAAGCAACAGACAACCGCAAAATTCATCTCTCGTGAGATATTGCATATGCAATTATGCATGAGTTGCTGAATTTGTCTTATATGTACAGAGAAGTTAGCGTGAAAACAAGATATAAATAAAAATAACAAATGTTAAATAGTGCTTCAGAATACTTGTTAAGAATTTAAATTTAATTATTTTTTTTTTAATATTGTTTTTGCTTTTATACCGGTTTCCGACCTATCAAAGGTGGACGACTAATTTGGCTGGTGTGTAGAGATATGCGCATTGACTGAGCGTTGTTTTCCCTGTGAATCGAACCCGTATTTCCCGGGTACGTGCTTAGAAGGCGCTCCTTGCCACTGGAACCCAAGCAACTTAGTTTTTTTTTACGATCTTGGAAGGAGCTCCTTGCCACTGAAGCCCAAACAATATGGTGTCTTTTATATTTTGATCAATACATAATTTTTGTTTTTGATTCCTTAGCAAGACCTAATAAAAATTTAACAAGATTTAGTTTCTGGAAAATACTATGCATTAAGCAAGATTGAACAAATTAATAGATCGGTTTTTTTTTTCTTTTTTTTTTTAAGGTAAAAGCATTTCATTAAATGAAACCAAATTCCACAAGAGTTACATACTGAATGAGACTAATGTCTTTGAAACAACACAAACAAGTGGAAAGAAAACCACTGCAATTAAAGCCTAACAAGCCTAACAAGAAATAAGCATTAGTAGTAAAAGAGTGGCAAAGAGCCAAATGATCACTGTTAAGCCAATCTCTGCAAACAAACTTCCAAGGTTGCAACGTCTTTCGTGCACGGTCAATGACAATGAAGAGAAGAGAATCCACAGTCTTTTTTTCTATCCAGTTACGGATTAAATAGGCTACTGCTGCGAGCTCATTTCGACTATAAGTGGTCTCAATGATGTCAAAATTGAACATCCGGTTGAAAGAAAATTGAAACAGGCAGTGGTTGCAAGTATTGGTATCAACAGCAGCAAGTTGATCTGTCAAGCCTTTCTTAACCAAAAACACCAATCTTTGTTGAGACATTTTAACAAACACCATCCAAGCAAACTTGAACCAAGCCCAATAACCAGCGGCGGAGTGGAAAGAAAATGAGACGCAAACCGGTGGCGATGAGCACGAAATTGCGGAGAGGAAGGACATGGAGGCAGAACCCTATTAGAGGTGAGTAGCCAAGAGAACTTGGAGAAGAAACCAGGATGAACCTGGAGAAAGCCAGGAGAGCCTGAAGCAAGATCTCCAACAAACCCTAGCCGCAGCAAAGGTTGGGAGAGGGTTAGAGAGAAGTCACAGCTTCTCTCTCTAGAAACCATCTTCCGGAGTACTGTTTTTTTTCTTTTTTTTTCTTTTCATATACTCTTATTACAATATATAAATGAGTCAGTATCGGTGTCTGTTCGACTTGTCTCTTCATTAGTCGAGTACGGTTGCGAAAATGAGTGACTTAAGTTGGGTCGAAGGAGGGGCGGCGTGGCGCCGTGAACTGTAGGCGTGGGAGGAAAGGTTGTTATAGGAGTGTAGGGGTGTTCTTGCTAACGTTGTCTTGCAACCTAATATCCCCGACCAATGGGTGTGGCGGCAAGATCCAGGTGGTAGCTATACTGTTCGCAGCGCATATAATTTGCTTACCCATCAGGATGTTCAGGATGCAGAGGCTACAACATACTTAATTTGGCACAAACATGTTTCCTTAAAGGCGTCCGTGTTGGCTTGGCGATTACTTTTCAACAGGTTACCGACTAAATATAATGTGGTGAGACGACACATTATTACCCACTACTCCAACTATTATGTGACTAGCTGCGAGGAAGTGGAAACAGCGCAACATTTGTTCCTTTCCTTTCCAGTTTTTGCACATTTGTGGAGCTTGATTCGAACTTGGGTTGATATATCCTCAGCTGATCCGTTCTTGATACGAGACCATTTTGTTCAGTTTACCCATGCTGCAGGAGGTTCACAAGCTCGCCGCTCATTCTTGCAGTTGCTATGGTTATGTGGTATTTGGGTATTGTGGCATGAACGAAATAGTAGATTTTTAAGGCAAATGAGTCCAACGTTCATCAAATGATAGATAAAGTTAAAGTTCATTCACTTTAGTGGATGACAACTTATAATGTAAATCTCGATTTAAATTCTCATATATGGTGGTCGAGCCATTTTATTTGTGTGGGCATTGACTAACTATTTTTTGGTTGTTCCATCTTTTATAGACTCTTGTTCTGTTTGGCATACTTTGTGCTGATCAGATGTTTTAATAAATAAATTTCATTTTTACTTGTTAAAAAAAACAATGTCTCGGTCTATTTGATTACTTCCATCATATATTTTTCATAACTAAGACAAATACCATGTGTGTAAAAATATTTTAACTTTTTACTAAAATAAATTTTGAGGAGGAAAAACGCCTTTTAGATTAGCATTAAACCAATACTTACAAAAAACTATTTAAATTTATTTTTCTCCAAAAACACTGACAAGCTCGAATTTGAAACCTTTTAGATTACCACTAAACCAATTTAGGTTTGTACGTGAAAATATTTTACTTTAATTTGGTTTTAAGTTTTCAACTATAATCTCTCTACAAACACTATTGTAACAAAAAAATATGAATAATTGAATAAAAAAATGAGTGACAAAAATAAATAGTGGCTGATCAATTGATCAAGCTGTAAGTATTTGACAAATTACACTATTCTCTGATCAATTGATTTTTATCGGAATGAACTAGTTTTAGGAAAAAGGATTAAGCGATTTGAATGTAGGGCCCACCAAAGATACGGTCCAGGGGACCAGACCGAGGCCTGAGCCGTCCAATGCGGAGGGGAGAGAGACCGGAATTTAGACTGGTACGCTCATTTCTTAACTCCACGCAATATATTAACACTGTTTTACACGCTCCTTTCCATAGGATTTAAGTTCCTAGAGATTCCAGGAGCAACACCCACGTGGATTCAGATGAAGCGCGTGAATAAAGAGAGCGTGGTGAAGAAATGGTGCAACAATCCTGCAATTCGTGCGGCACATTGTTGTTTATGTGAAACGATGCACCGACTCACAGTCATGGCACGTGTGCACGTGACACCTTAATCTCACACTTTCTTGATTAATTGCACTACTACATAAATTAATGTCTTTTTTTTTTTTTTTACAAAAAATTAGTAATGTCTGTTTTAGTCACTGACTTGTGTTGCATCTCGATGATGACTTTTTGCCGGGAGCTATCCCTTTCTTTGGTTGTTTGGGTTTTGATCACTAATGTCAAATGCACTTGTAAATTGTAATTGTAAGTGCCTAAAGAGACAAACCGTGAATAAAATGAAATCATGTGTGATATTCTCCCCAGTTTCTTTTTAAAAAAATTAATTTTTAAATTTATTAAAAAATAATGTATTTAAATTATTTTATAAATTAGATATATTCCATCTGTTTCTTTTTAATTGTCTTTTATTGTCAAATTTACCGTTTTTATTTAATTGTGCTTTTATATTTTATTGGAATGATTTTTCAATTATATCATTTGTCAATTGCTCTTATCTTTTTCAATAAAACCAATTAATGCTATATATTTGGAAAACTAAATTTTTTTTTTGTACATAGAAATTTATTGGTGGATTAAAACGAGGGTATAACAGGAAGATAAAGAGCAAAAATACACTTCCTTAATTTGGTGTTACTATTTTAAAAAGACAAATAAAAAGAAACGGAGGGAGTATCATTTTTTTTGTCGGCGTGAGATTCCGAAAAAAAGATATAGTATTTTTTAATAAATTTAAAAAGCTAATTTTATTTGTATATGAGATTCAGAAAAGTATATTGCATTCTTTCTAAAATTATACTTATATTCAAATTTGTGCATATTCAACCATCACCAAAAAATAATTTTCACCTTCTCTACCAACACCTCTACGGATGACACATTTTATACAAACAATCGATTATTTCGTTCTTTTCAAAGAGAGTAACAACAAGCTAACCATACTACATGAAGTACAATCTTCACCTCTTTAGCGAAGATATAAGTATTACAAAACTATGTGACATGATCAACAACATTTGATAAAAGGTCATACCTAGCCAATTTAATATTTTAATCTAGATAGACAAAGACATATTACAACCCACAACTATGTGATCAATAGTTTCATCAACTCCACACCCTCCTAGACAAAGCGCCGAGTTCTCAAGATGTATACCACGACGGATCAGATTGTCTTTCAAATGTAATCTGTCATTTAGCATTCTCCAGACAAAAAGTGATACCTTTAACAGAACAACTTTAATTTATTTTAGATAACATCCTTATGTGCTACCATATTAACCGGAACCAGATGCGTTAACTCAAAGAGTCTATTAAAATGAATATAAATAAAATTAATATTTATCTAACATGTGCAACATTGCATGTGTTAAATCAACCAAAGTAGTCATTTTTTTTATTGAAAAATAATAGTCATTAAAAAGTTATATTTAATATAAGGGTCATGCTAACTAGTGCCCCCGGGGCACTAGTTAAGGATATATAAATGATAATTTTTGAATTGGAAAGAACACTTATTATATTTTATTAACATTGACTACACACATTCCAACATAATTTTTCTATATTGGGTTACCTTAACTAGTGCCCCGGGGACACTAGTTAGCATTTTCCTTAATATAAAATGCACAAGTTCCAATAGACAATCCTTAACTCCTTACATAATACACCCTTCGTACCAAATTATAAGTCATTTTGAGAAGAAAAATAATTGTATCAAATTATAAATCGTTTTACATTATAAATGAAACATTTAATGTCAATTTTCGTATTATATCCTTAACTATTTATATCTCTATTTTATTTTAATTTTTTAATATATCTTTTTTATACTATAAATGAAAGACATGCATTTTTATAATCTAACTCATAATTTATCCATTCCAAAATTATACATTTATTAAAAATGTTGCAAACCCAACCTGCTGAGTCCACCCCTATCACTTTTGACCGGTAAAGATTCTCTGCCATTGCTAACTTTGTCATAGTTATCCTTTTCATTTCATTTGGTATTAAAAATGCAGGTTTCGTTTCCTTTATAAAAATAGTTTTTTTTTTTGACAACCTTTATAAAAATAGTTTTAATCATATTAACTTTTGAGAATTTATTAAAAGGTTTTTTTTTATAAGCTAATTCATTATAAGGTAGTACAAGGGGTACTCAAGCCCTTATAATGCAGACAAGAAATTACAAGCTAATTATAGAGCTCATAGGATCTTGGCACCAGTCAGAAAAAGTAATACAAGAATTACGGGCAAAGCGCCCATTAAACCACAACCAAGAAATTTTTTTGATATCATCCACAAGCGAAGAAACATTCGGTATTGCTCCCTTGAACACCACCTGATTACAAAGATTCCACACACACCAAGTTGTTACTAACCAAATTAGGTGATTAACTCTCCCTCTCTTTGGGTAGCGGAATAAATTACCAAACCGAGCAAAATGGTGCCGCCCATTGACAACTGCTGCCCCTGTGACTACTCTCCTACCCATCCAATGGTACACCAATTCCCAAACACTCGTAATAACAGGGCAATTGAAAAACAAGTGCTCACAGTCCTCTACGTGCTGTTGACGAAAGATACAATTCAGCTCATTAGGATTAGGCAATATACCTCTATGATGGAGAGCCCCTCTCGTTGGTAGTCGGTCTAGGAGGAGACGCCAACCGAATACCAAAACCTTGGAAGGTAAATCATTTCTCCATAACTTTTTTACTTCGTCCAGTACAGCCGCATCTAGAGCTTCAGACTGGCGTGAATCAAGTAGAAAGCTATAGCATGATTTGACTGAGAAAGTACCTGCTGTCCCGGGAATCCACCGCCAACTGTCGGGCCGATCTGGAGATAAAGAAAAACCGACTAGCAGTGTACTAAGCTCATGAAGCTGCTGATGCTCTTCTTCTGACAACAAAGTAGTCCATTGCCAAACCCAATTTATGTTCGAGCCCGCTGCGTGCATCCTATCCGCAATAAAGAGAGATGTGGAAATAAATTCTTAAAAGGTTGATTCCCGTACCATTTGAAAGTCCAAAACCCAATGTTTCTCCCGTTACCAACATTGCACCCGACATTAGATCTAAACCAATCTTCCGCTAAACCTCTACCGTTATCTATAATATCCCTCCACCATATAGATTCTTTTTTCCTATTGTTACTAGATGCACCGCCCAATAATAGAGTAGGAAAATGTCCGTACCTAAAGCGCAACAAATCTGTCCACGAAGCTTCTTCATCCGAAAGCAAACGCCATTTTCACTTACTCAGTAACGATAGGTTAAACAACTCCAGATTTTTTACACCCAAGCCACCTTTGTCCTTTGGCAAGCAAATTTGGTCCCATTTGATCCAACAAATTTTTTTATCATCAATTCCACCGCCCCACAAGAAATTACGTTGAATCTTAACTAAATGTTGAATAATGCAGCGCGAAGCTTTAAAAAAAAAAAGAAGAAATAAAGTGGAAGACTTGAGAGTACCGAGTTAATGAGAGTAACTCTCCCACCGTAGGAAAGGTGACGACTACTCCAAGACGATAATCTCTTCTCCATCTTTTCCACTATCGGTTTCCACGTGGCCTGCCTTCTTGGATTTGCCCCTACCGGTTTGCCCAAGAATTTGAAAGGGAGAGTATCAGATCGACAAGACAAGAAAGCTGAACCGGCTGCCAAGAAAGAGGGAACCACATTTACGCCATACAACTTGCTTTTTATAAAGTTGATTTTTAAGTCGGACACCAATTCAAAGCTTCTGAGAAGAGTTTTTATGGTCCATAGATTGTCGCGAGTCCCTTCACCCAGAATAATAGTATCATCCGCGAACTGAAGCATCTGAAACTGAATGTTGTCACTGACTTGGTACCCTTTGAATTTACCTATGGCCACCGCACGACGCATCAAACCAGCTAAACCTTCCGCCACAATCAAAAATAAAAAAGGGAAAAGGGGATCCCCTTGTCGAAGTCCTCTTCCTACCTTGAAATCTTCGGTAGGACTTCCATTAACTAACACCGACATAGAACTATTGAAGATACAAGCTCTCATCCATTTCAACCAACCCTCATAAAAGCCCAATTTTACCATCATACGCTCAAGGAATCGCCAACTTACCGTATCATACGCTTTTTCGAAATCTACTTTAAATAGCAAGCAAGTATCTTTTCTACGAGTAGCCAGGTCGATGATCTCATTCAACACCAACACACCATCCAAAATTTGTCTTTGGGGAAGGAAAGCCGATTGACATTTCGATATCAAATTGCCCATAACACATTTCAGTCTATTTGCCAACGTTTTAGAAAGGATTTTGTAGATGCTTCCGATCAAACAAATAGGACGATAATCATGCAAACCTTGGGGATGATCTTTTTTGGAATAAGAGTCAAAAAGGAAGCTGTTAATGCTTTAGGAAAATAAGCATTATCGTGAAATTCGTTGAAAAAAGCCATAATATCCTTTTTTACAATGGGCCAGCACACTTTCAAAAAATTTAGATTAAAACCATCGGGGCCCGGGCTCTTATTACCATCACAACTCCAGATTGTCTCTTTAATTTCTTCTTCATGAAAAGGTTCCAAAAGTGCAGCATTATCTTCAGGTGAAATAGATGGGAAAGTGATACCTTCCAAAAACGGTCGATTGCTCCACTCCTCGGAAAAATGTTGATAAAAGTGATCTTTAGCTTCACTTTTAATTTCTTGAACCCCTTGAATCATGTCAGCCCCTTTCATTAAAGAAACAATTTGATTTCTACGCCGCCGAGCTTTAATACTTGCGTGAAAAAAATGAGAATTAGCATCACCTTCTTGAATCCACTGAGTTCTTGATTTCTGACGGATAAGACTATCTTTGGTATGGAGCTAGTCCCAAATTTTTTTAACCAACTCTTTCGAATTGAATTGAGTTGGATCACAAGCGTCGTTTGCTAACATATCCTCTACATCATTCAATTCTTTTACAGTCTTCTCTAGATTAAGATCCACGATACCAAATACCTCCTTGTTCCAACCCTTCAAAGATTCTTTCAAAATTTTCATCTTCTCTTTTAGAATAAATGCGCTCTTGCCGTGAATATTAGCCTTCTCCCACACATCCTTAACAAAAGGCAAAAATTCTGGGTGCTTGACTACGGTCTGGCAAGTGCACCAGTCTGTCGTCGAGTAATAATTCACACTCTAGGTGTCTAGAATGAGTTCGTATCCACAGGGATTGTGCCGCAGCTTTACTAGCGTTATTTAAGCTTGTGATAATTTGCATTCGCTTTGGTTTTTGAAAAGGTTTTTATAAAAATAGCGTAATGCTTTGCAGAAATATAAATTGCAGAATGTATAAATAATAGATTCAAGAAATATAGATGCTAGGTATGGTGGTTGGACTCCCTCCCTTCTTCATATTTGGCATGACCGGTATATAACATAGTTACTTAGATTATGTTCGGCAGTGAATTATCCTTGTTGTAGTAATACCTTACTATTACACTATGTCTATTAAAGTTTCCCTACATTAACAACTAAGATACCTACGAGAGCCTAACCTCGATGTGTCACATACCTTAATTACTAAGTGAGTTGTTTATAAACATGTATTATAACCTTCACCAATTAACCTCTAGGTCCTAGTATCGGGCTGTTCATCTTCTAAGTGCTCAGATCACACCTAGTGCATGATTCCTCCTCTAACCGCTCAGTTCACGACTAGTTCAGGACGTTACCGTCCCTATACACCTAGCATTATTTACTACGAGTTCCGGACTAATACCAAGTCAGAACCTGATATCAATTCTATGGGCGCTCCCGCTTATCCGGCCAGATTACGAGAATACGTTATTAAAGTGCACGAAAGTAAATAACAAACATAATTACTAAATATCAGCTTGGGCGCCAAGTTACTCCATCGTGCTGCGATAGCACACATCGTACTGCGATGGAAGATTTTCTCAAGATTTATTTCTTCTGATTGCTTGGCGCACAAGCAGCTCCCATCGTGGCACGATGGGAGCCATCGTGCTGCGATGGAATGCTGATTTTCTTCACTTTTTGGGCTTTTTCTTGTCTTTTCGCATCTTGGACTCTGTCTTGATGCTTTTTCTTGCTTTTGTAGGTTTTCCTTCGTATTTGGGCCTGTCTTGGTCATTTTACTACTAATAATAATACTAAAAATGACGTAGAAATTCCTGTCATCACAACCCCAAACTTAAACTGTTGCTTGTTCTCAAGTAACATGCTGTCAGACAAGATCGTTAGAGAAATAAGAGATAAATAAGATGATAGGAATTTCACAACCTTGCTTAATATTTCAGCAATGGTACCGCTGATTTCTTACCGCAGCGATCATGCTCAGTCCTGCTAGGCTCAGGAGACGTCAATGGTAGCAAATCGGACAAATGTCTGCAAGAGTCTATGTTCAACTTTTTCCCTCTCCCACATTTGTATTTTTCGCTCATAATTGAAAGGGTTATCTCTCAATCATCGTACAACCTGCCATTTTACCATAGGCTTGCAAGAATTCTAAGCAACCAGTCAAAATTTAATATACATGCATTATTGGAGGTCTTTTCAGGGTTATAACGTGACTTAGGTCAAGGTAGGACATTTTTGGGAATAGTAGGCTAAACATTGGAATTAAGTTCTACTTTGTTGTTCCTTTTTGTGTACGCAACCTTTGTTCCTTAGGGTGCCTTTTTGTGTTGGTATCGGAAAATAAGAACCGGATGTGTCTGTGTATGGTTATTTTCTATCACTATTTTTGCCCTTAGGCTCTTTTTTCCTTTTTTCTTTTTCATTCATCATTTTTTTTAAGAGACTATTTTTTTTTAGGGATCTTTTTTGATGTTTTTCCCGTCTCTTTTTCATTTATTTTTCTTTATTTTTCTTTTTTTGTAGTGATAGTTCACCGTATACCCACCCCAAACTTAGACGTTGCTAGTTCCATGAGCAACCCCAAACTTATTTTGTTGCCAAGACTTTGAGAACTATTACCTAACTCCAAAGAGGGTAATGAAGGTGGAAAAACACAAGAATGGGGGGGTTGAATTGTGTTTTAAGAGTTAAAACTTTTTTAACTTCTAAAGGCTAAGTTTGCAGCGGATTAAACACAAAACAATTAAGAGACTGAGAGAGAGAAAGAAAGACACAGAAATTTATACTGGTTCCTCTCACAAAACGAGAGTACGTCCAGTCCCCTTGCACTTCCAAGGGCTTCTAACTAAAATCTTATAAGATTACAAGATGCTCAAGCACAATAGCAAGAGACTTCTCTAATGCTCAAGTTACAACTAACAAGAGACTTCTCAAATGCTCAAGTTACAAATAACAAGAGACTTCTCAAACAAACTTAAGAATAAGAATGAATGTTAATGAACACTTGATATACTATCAGAGGTGTTTACAAAATACAACACAGATTTACCTTAAGACTAAGAATGACAGATAGAAGCTGTAATGTCAGAATATTTCAGAGTCTTAAACGCAGTATTAGAACAGTAGTCATTTCTTCCATTTGAGTCTTCTATTTATACTTGAATGGAGAGTGATGACCGTTGCAGAGAGATAAGGTGCCAGCTGGAATTTGCTCGTACAATTTGATAGCTGTACATTGCCTTCTTTGGTAAGGAAATCCAATTCCACTACCTTGCAATTTGAATTATCACTCAACCATTTTGAGTAATAATAGTACAGTCGTACAATCCTCAAATGCGCTCCACTTATGGATAAGGTTAACGTTGTACCAACGAATATTCCTTCCCGTGGATGTGACAGAGTCCTAAAGAAGATTGTTCTTCAATCATCGGTTCTGATTCTGTTAGTTCTTGAGTGACGCAAATTCCTTTTGCTTCAGAGTCTGTAGTGTAGCTTCTTAAGGTCTTCAGCTTCTGAGCTTCTCAGAGTCTGGCTTTTATCTTCAGAGCCACTGACTTCAGATCTTGAATTTTAAGCTTCTGATGATCAGCGATAAGCTTTCAGAGCTTCTTAGCTTGGCTTCTCTGCTTTTGTTCGTAGTGCTTCTGAATGAATTTTAACTTATAATTCTGCACACTAGAACAATCATTAGTAATACCGATTGTAATTTTAATACTTTGTTATCATCAAAACCAATTAAAACTCTGAGGTTTATGTCAGACCCACTTTGTTCCAACAGGTAAATCATTGTTTTTCTGGTCTATAGGCTTATATCGTGGTTTGTCACCGAAACAAAAGGGATAATAATAATTACGGCTCAAATTTGGCTAGCAAAGGATAATAATATATAAAGGGTGGCTTGAAAAGGCTCTGGGTTATAACAAACAATTGCCTAAATGCATATAATATCAAATCAACTAGTCAGAGAAGTATGAAAGAAAGACATGCGAAAGACAAAACCCAGAGAAGTATGAAAGAAGCAACAAGAAGGAGGGAGGAGCTAAGGCGAAAGCTCGTACAGATGAGAAAGACATGTGAACCTATCCTCTGCAATGGAGAAAATGCCTCAAGCTAATGAGAGGCTAAACAAGCGCTGCTTGGGAGGCAACCCAACGATGAGTATTTTAATTTCAGCATTTTCAATTCAGTATTTCAATTTCAGTATTTTCATTTCAGTTTTTTAATTCAATAAAATATGACTAGAATTCTGCATGTCATCTTCATCTGTAAGCAGCCCTTATTCAAACTTACAAAAAATTAAATAACTGTTTGCTGTTTATTATCTAGTGAATGATACACTGTTATAGGTAAGATTGCGGCGAAGTAAGTTATAAATTCTGATGAGCCGAATTTCACGCCTTCATAAAGAAACCAAAGGTGATTGCTCCGAAGTGCGAAGTTCGGGAGACAGAGAGACGAGTGATGAAGCTGGTGTCTGTGGGACAAGTGTTCAACTTTCAGATACCTAAGCCATGTGAGGATTTGAGCCAAATATTTCCAAACGGTATTACCACTTTCTTTCGAATTACTGTGAGAGTACCGTGCACTTGTTTATTTTCTAGAACTTGCTTTAATTCTCTGCTGACTGGTTGATTTGATATTATATGCATTGAGACAATTGTTTGTTATAACCCAGAGCCTTTTCAAGCCACCCTTTATATCTTATTAATTTTTGCTAGCCAAATTTGAGCCGTAAAAAAATAATAATTATCCCTTTTGTTTCGGTGACAAACCACGATATAAGCCTATAGACCAGAAAAACAATGATTTACCCTCTTTGGAGTTAGGTAATAGTTCTCAAAGTCTTGACAACAAAACAAGTTTGGGGTTGCTCATGGAACTAGCAACGTCTAAGTTTGGGGTGGGTATACGGAGAACTATCACTACAAAAAAGAAAAATAAATGAAAAAGAGACGGGAAAACATAAAAAAAAAATCCCTAAAAAAACAGTCTCTTAAAAAAAAATGAAAAAGCCAAAAGGCAAAAGAAAGACCCAAAGGGCAAAAGAAAGAGCCAAAGGGCAAAAATAGTGATAGAAAAGAAGCATACAAAGGAACAAAGGTTGCGTACACAAAAAGGAACAACAAAGTAGAACATAACTCCAATGTTTAGCCTACTATTCCCAAAAATGTCCTACCTTGACCTAAGCCACGTTATAACCCTGAAAAGACCTCCAATAATGCATGTATATTAAATTTTGACTGGTTGCTTAGAATTCTTGTAAGCCTATGGTAAAATGGCAGGTTGTACGATGATTGAGAGTTAACCCTTTCAATTATGAGTGAAAAACACAAATGTGAGAGAGAGAAAAAGTTGAACATGGACTCTTGCAGACATTTGTCCGATTTGCTACCATTGACGTCTCCTGAGCCTAGCAGGACTGAGCATGATCGTTGCGGTAAGAAATCAGCGGTACCATTGCTGAAATATTAAGCAAGGTTGTGAAATTCCTATCATCTTATTTATCTCTTATTTCTCTAACGATCTTGTCTGACAGCATGTTACTTGAGGACAAGCAACAGTTTAAGTTTGGGGTTGAGATGACAGGAATTTCTACGTCATTTTTAGTATTATTATTAGTAGTAAAATGACCAAGACAGACTCAAATACGAAGGAAAACCTACAAAAGAAAGAAAAAGCATCAAGACAGAGTCCAAGATGCAAAAAGACAAGAAAAAGCCCAAAAAGTGAAGAAATACAGCATTCCATCGCAGCACGATGTGTGCTATCGTGCCACGATGAAAGCTCCTTGCACGCCATGCAATCAGAAGAAATAAATCTTGAGAAAATCTTCCATCGCAGTACGATGCCCTACAATGCAGTACGATGATGTTACTTGGCGCCCAAGCTGATGAAATGCACAGGATCAGTTATAATTTTGAACTGAATCTTCACATCGCAGTACGATGGCCTTATCGTGCTGCGATGCCTTGCTGAGGCCCATTACCAAAACTATAAATAGAGCCTCATATTCATTGTTTTATTCATTCAGAAATAGTAGAACACTCTCTACTATAAGGAGAGGTTTAGAGGAGCTCTATTGGGCATAGTTTTCTCCCCTTACGGGAAAACTAACTCAGCAAGGTATGATTTCTTTAGGCTTTTGTATTTAGGTTATGATTTATTGTAATTTAAATATGTAGTCTTTATTATTTATGCCTTAGGTTGTGGTGGAGAAGATGAACTCCCCTATGAATATTTGGAGTCTGTGATTGAGTCTAAGTTATAATAAATGATATTTAGTAATTATGTTTCTTATTTACTTTCGTGCACTTTAATAACGTATTCTCGTAATCTGGCCGGATAAGCGGGAGCGCCCATAGAATTGATATCAGGTTTTGACTTGGTATAGTCCGAAACTCGTAGTAAATAATGCTAGGTGTATAGAGACGGTAACATCCTGAACTAGTCGTGAACTGAGCGGTTAGAGGAGGAATCATGCACTAGGTGTGATCTGAGCACTTAGAAGATGAACAGCCCGATACTAGGACCTAGAGGTTAATTGGTGAAGGTTATAATGCATGTTTATAAACAACTCACTTAGTAATTAGGGTAACTGTTTATACAACCCAACAGTAACTTAGTTATTAATGTAGGGAAACTTTAATAGACATAGTGTAATAGTAAGGTATTACTACAACAAAGATAATTCACCGCCGAACATAATCTAAGTAACTATGTTATACACCGGTCATGCCAAATATGAAGAAGGGAGGGAGTCCAACCACCATACCTAGCCTCTATATTTCTTGAATCTATATTTATACATTCCACGTTTATATTTCTGCAAAGCATTACGCTATTTTTATAAAACCTTTTTCCAAAAACCAAAGCGAATGCAAATTATCACAAACTTAAATAACGCTAGTAAAGCTGCGGCACGATCCCTGTGGATACGAATGCATTCTAGCCACCTAGAGTGTGAATTATTACTCGACGACAGACTGGTGCACTTGCCAGACCGTAGTCAGTCTCATTATCCTTCAGATGTTGGTGCTTTGGACGCAGCAAGGTTCTCTATCTCAACGTTGCCTCCCTTGGTATGTGCCTGGCTCTTTTCTAGGCTTTTGTATCCGGCTTCTAGGGTTTTATGAGTATCGAGTGTGTAGTTTGTATGTTTACCTAGGTTGCAATTTCTTTAGAGGAGTTTGTAATATTCCAGTAATATCCTTGTAATATCCCTTCAAGGTTTAAAATGAATAAAGAAAATGGTTTTTCTATTTTGGCTTCTATTTTGGTTTGATGTATGTAATTTTGTGGTTTATATTCGTACTAATTGGTAGATATTTATGATGGTTCTCTGGCTTCGGAGTGTTTGCGACTTGTTTTGAGGTTTACATGTTTGTTGTGTCCTGCGACCGTATTCGCGTATGTGATCGTTTTGTATGTTTGCCGTTCTTTTCAACGGTTTTTGTTTGGAGATTTGTATTCGTCTTCTATTGACGACAGTGTGACGCTCATTTGTTTTTCCTTTTTGGTATGAGGATGGGCTCTGTTTCCTTTTAGTGGTGAAGTTCGTCGTTTTTCTCGTAGAACCTTTAAGGTCATGGTGGCAGTAGGGGTATCTTCCCCTTCCCTTTTTGGGAGCGTTACAAAATGACGTTTTGTTTGGTTGGTAGATACGGTTGAAAGTTCTTTATCGGTGTTATCTGGATCGAGATATTTGGTAATAAGGGTGTTCTTGTCGCCCTCGGGCTGTTGTCAGCCTTGAAGTTGTGGTTTTGATATGTTCGGTTCATCTCGCGGTTTCCCGGAAATTTTGATTATTTTCTAGGACGGTTCTGCTTCTATCTGTGTTCATTCCGTCTCGATGTTTCCCTCGAGTATTTTTGAGATTATGTTTTTTTCCATGGCAGAGGTTTACAATTGCGACACTCTTGTGATTTTACGGGCGCCCTGTGGGCTTAGTGTGCAATTTTCGAATTTGTTCCTGCATCATTTGTTAATTTGCTAAACAATTTATTGGACTTGGCTCTCGTTTTCGGAGTACCTTTTGTTGTTTTTGGAATAAGTGCATTATCTCTTTTTGAAGAGTGCCTTGTTTGTTATGGCTAGACGGTGTTCTCTAACTCTTGGGGAAGGCTTTGTGTGTCTTAGCTTTAGTCTTTGGGATGTCCTGGGGAGCTGCATGGCCAAGGGTACTCCATTTACCTTTCTCCAAGGTCTTTGCTTGGTGAGGCAGAATCCGCGGACGATTAGACCACTTGGCTCTCGCGGTGGCTACCTGGGAGGGGGGCCTATCACTTATGGTTTGTGCTTTGACTCTGTTAGATTGGATTTCGTAAATTTTCAAGCTCTACTCCTCCCAGAGGTTTGGCGGCTAGCGTGTTGCTCTAGTGCGGATTTTACTGGTAATTGCATTTCCATTTATTTGAGTATCTTCGTTTTGCCAGCATAATTGGTCTTTCCAACGACTTTGTTTGGTGGTCCTCGCGCGCCACTGGCATTGGTATTCCATGGAGCTTTTAAAGAGGTGATTAGGGATAGCAATGGATAGGGTATGGGTAGGGTACTATAGTCCTCATCCCCATACCCACAGTTTGAAAAAATACCCGTATCCATCCCCATAATTGCGTGGGTGACAATCTTTGTCCCCGTGCCCAAACCCTATGGGTACCTAAGTACCCATACCGTACCCGTTACCCGCATTTTTGCTAAAAATAAATTGATAAATTATAAAATATTATATCATTTTAATATAATTAAAAAAATTCAAAGATTTTAATGTTGACTCATGAAAATTATAAATAAAATTATCAGTAATATCATGTTAAAGTTCATTTTTCCGTTGAGATATTTGCATTATGTTATAAATAAATAATTTTATTAAAGATGTGAAATAATATAATTATGTTGTATTTTTTAAAATTGATTTACACATTATTATATAATAATATAATCTTTATTATAATAAAACGAGAGTAATTAGAGGCACTTTAAACCCTAACCCTAATATGAATGGTCTAAATTTTGACACGTGGGAAAAAATTATTATATCAACGGCTACGATAAAAACTTGAATACTATGTTGCCACATTAATTAATTAATGTGACATGTCATGTGTTTAAAAACACAATACATGATGTGTCAATATATGATTGGATATGTGTATAATATAATTTTACACCGATACCTAATTTTGTTACCTACTAATCCCTAATTATATGCTTTCATTTAATGATTGGATATACTCTATGAAATCTATTTTATTTATAGCCTTAAATTATGCATCTTTTACGATAAATAGAAACCCTTTTATTTCTTTCTTCCAAGAGTGTATCTTTCACATTACTTATAGCCTTAAATTATGCATCAATTTTCACTTTTTCTCACATATTTACTTTTTTTTTATTTGATGCAAATTTGATTTTGAAGTTCTGTAAAGGTATGGATTGCTATAGATATTTTAGGTGTTTAAATTCTGATTATAGTTTGTAGTGTTCCATATTAATTCTCTATTCTTTTTGAATTTGATTTTTAATTCAATAGGTATGGATTCCTAAAGGTATGGATTCCATTTTCTTTTTTTGTTGTTTGTAGTGTTTCATATTAATTCTGATTCTTCCATTTAAGAAAAAAAATTGGGTTTTATTTTTCTTAAATTTCATATATTTTCTATTGGATGCAGGTTTTGCTATGAGGTTCTATAAAGGTATGTACTCTTATGAATATTTTTAGGTGTTTGAATTCTGATTTTTTTGTTTGTTGTGTTCTGTATCAATTTGGTTATTATTTCATTTTTTTTCTATTGTTGCTTTCATATTTTCAATTTAATTTCATGGTCAAAATTTAAGATTTTTGGATTTTTTTCCTTAAGGAATATAAAAGCTAAGACGTTTCTTCTTATTTGAGAGGAAAAAGGTTTGAATGTATCTAATATAATTTGTTGTGTTTTGTTCTTATTTATCAGTTTAATCTTAATATATTTTTGTCCATAAATTCTTTGATTCATGAATTCATTGATTGCAGACATTAAGCATTTTTGCTGAAATCAATATAGAATCCTCGATAGTTTTGGAGTCAAATAGAATGTTTTATTTAATTTGTTGAACTCAACCATGCACAAGGTAAAGAGTGTGAAGCTTGAGAATGTTTTGTTGCATTATCAAGGGTTACACCATGAAAAGAGTTAAAGGTAGTAATAACCGACGATAAATGTGAAGATTCAAATACAACTGAAAATGTGGTTTACAAAGATGTGTACCATAATGTTAAGTAGTTAACGATGAAACATTATAAAGATCACTTTATCTGTTTTTTATGTAATTTTATCATTATTATTTCTATGATTTTAATTATTCTTTATTGTTCTATATGTACTGCATAATTTCAGTTCCAATTTATATATATTTTCTTAAATTTTTTATTTCCAATTTTTTACTATAAGAAATTAAACTATACATATAATATTTTACATAATCCGTGCATCGCACGGGTAGTAGTCTAGTTAAAATAAATAAATATATACTATGTGGGTATGGCGGGGTGGGTACTAAAGTACCCGTACCCGCACCCATACCTGCTCAATTTTGTGGGTAATCACTCATACCCATGCCCGTACCCAAAATGCAGATATAAACAAGAGTGATTCATTATAATTTTCACAAATTTATTGCAATATAAACAAGCACTATTGATTATAAATTTTTCACTTTTAAGTCTATTTAATTTTTTATTTTATTTAGAAAATCATCATCTATTATCATCTACTCCCTCCTACCCTTTTTATAAGACATAATTTAACAAAAAAAAATGTCCTTTTTTAGGATTTAGATCATCTCAATAAACTCTTATCTCAATCTCTCTCAACAATGTCATATCCTTTGTATTTAATTTAATGGTGAGAATATAAAATACAACTATTGAAAGAAAATACTCTAAGATAAACTCTAAAAGGAAACAATCTTTTCCATAAACTTGTGTAATTCAATTTATTTTCTACGGTTTACATTATTTATTTAAGGGTAAATAGCCATTTACATGTGTTGTGAATTTGTCTAAAAATCATTCCAATGAAAATTTGATGTGTGGCGCAAAAGTAATGACAACCAATAATCAATCGGTTAAACAATAATAATTACAACAATAAAAATGATAAAGGAGAACACGCGATGTTTTTTTTACCCAGTTTGGTCCAAATTGACCTACTTTAGGGAGAAAGCAGCTCTCCGTTCAACTAGAATCAAATAAGCACTTACACAAGAAATTCCAATTGAGTTACATGTATTAGCACTTATTTCCACCCAACACCCGAATCTCTTCCCGTGGCCAAGAGACTCAATTTGATCTAGTCTACCCAAGGTGAATACAATAACCCTTTGTCCAACCCTAAAGTTATACCAAGAGACAACCCCTCTTGTTTCTCTCTAAAATTCTAGCATTTGTGTTGCGACAAATCCTTATTGTCACTCAAACCATTACATTTTTGCTCTCTTATTTTTCTATGAATAAACAACATCTATGCTTTGTGCCTAGCGCAACACCCTTTGTAAAATAGGCGAGTTTTGATTTACCACTTATCCATTTTTATTTTAAAAAAAAAACCATTCAATATAAAGATTCCACTATGTTCTGGACTGGGCTTAGAAGCCCAATAGCTGAGGAAAATCTTCCTTTGGGCCGTCGAGCAAGGCCCAATAAGGAGCAGTCCACGTTAACTTCGTCCTCAAACAACGGTCACAATATCTACGCATATTGTAACGGCCGACCACCGGAATGATGAGCATTAACTGCTCATCATGGCTCTCCAGCCGTTTTCCGGCAGTCATTTGATGAGCATTTATTGCCATCAGTGGCCTTAGCCCTGTGCTGGGGGACTATATATACACTCCTCATTGCAAGGAGTCAGGTACATTCTCATTCTCTCTGAAAACGTTCACTTCACCTCTATTGACTTGGGCGTCGGAGTGTCTGCAGGTACACAACCCCCTTCCACTCACCGAAACTTGGGGCGGAGCAGCCGTGAACAACCAGACTTGGTCGACTCTGATCATAGGTAAGATCACCCTATTTACCCCTGTCCTGACAACACAACATCTGACTGTACCAAGATGCTGATGTGGCAGGTACACGTGTAAATAAACTAATTAATATTTTAATTTTTATTCCACGTCACTTATTAACATAATTATTATTATTCTTTAATTAAAAAATGACATAATTAAAAGAAAGAAGGGTTTTATTTTGATATGCAAGGATCTTGGTACCTTTCTCAGTGCTTCCAACTCTGTGGAAACCTCCTTCATTGTCAGCCTTTTGTTACCATTAAGTCTCAAGCATCTAACTGCAAGATTTGCAATAGCAAGAATGTCTGTCCTTGCTTCCTTAATCACCGGTGAAGACTCTGTTACATTGCAGGTGCGTATGTAAATCATGGAGTTCTCTCGTCTCTCATGATTCCAATTTTGCAACTTCACATTTTCAACTTGTTGCCTCACCCACACAGAGACTTTTGTTCTCATGAACTTATGAACAACCCTAATAACCTATCCATAGATTTTAATGCATCACTTAAGGATGATTATGCTTATACTTTACTAAACTTTGATTTTTTGCCTCCTCAATCTCGTCCCAAAATTTTAGGTTCGTGTAGAGGCTTTCTGTTTTTGGTTCACACATGTTTCTACCTATGCCATTCAAAAAAACGCTTTCTTCATCTTTTTAGTAAAAACAAAATGCTGTCATTTTTTTAATTGAAAAATAAAATAATTATGTTAATAAGTGACATGAAATAAAAATAAAATATTAATTTGTTTATTTACACATGTACCTGCCACATCATAGGCAGGGGTAAATGATTATTTACCCTTTATTTATTTTGTGACAAAAATATGCACAATTAACATTACTTGATGTGTAAATTTGACATTTTATTTAATCATTCTTCTCAAAATCATCATCAACAACTTCATCTGTACAAAATTTGCTGACATTGGAAATCAAAACGTCGCATTTAAAACTTTTCTTTGGCGATATACACACCCCAAGCTCTTCTCCCGTCTCCTCTTCACACTTTCTCACTTCACCTCCAATCCATGGACTTTGAAACAATCATGGAACATTTTGAAACTCAAAACTTGATCTTTCTTCATTTTGTTTGTCTAACTTCGTTGAAATCAAATGTTATATTTTTAAAATTTATTTGAGATTTTAGTTTATTTTTTCTCACTCTTTATGTTGATTTAGAGATGTTTGTAACACTTTCCTTTTATGTTTGTTTCATGATTCTCTCATATCTGGTTGCATATTTTCGGAATCTAAATTCCAAAGGTTTGATTTGTTACTCTTTTTATTTTTATTTTACTTTTTGGATTTTTTTATTTCAAACCGAATCAAACCGCCAAATAACCTGTTTAAACCGAAACTCAAACCCGTGAAAACCAATCTCCATTTTATGGACGGATTGAGCCTTATTTTTTGACTCTGCTGTTTCACTTGGGTGATAATTTTGGACCCAAATCCGCTCAAACCCTCCCACCGTGTCCACCCCTAATTGTTTCTGCATGATTAATGGTTGTGTTTTTTTTTTCATGAACCTTCCTTATTTTATTTTTGTCAAACATTCATTATTTTAGAGTATCTTGATACCGTGTTTTGTTATAATAATTGTATTTTTATTTTTTCACCATTAGATTAAAAAGAGGTCGAAGGGAGTATTTAATTTTGAATATACCGTGTGTATCCTTGTCCAAAATTTAGTCTCGAGTAAAAAAATGTGAAACTAGAAAGCAGAGTCTAACTTTTTTTTTTTTACTTTTAAGTTTTAACTTTTTCTTCTATTTTTTTTTTGTACAAATTAACATTTTTCTTCTATGTTTTGCTGTTAGAATAAAAAATCCATAGAAATTAGAAAAAGACACAAAAATGAGATAAAAGTTGTCCCCACAGTTTTTTATGGTTAAAACCGTACCAAACTATTCCAAATTTGTTTTATATATATATATATATATATATATATATATATATATATATATATATATATATATATATATATATATATATATATATATGAGTTAGGATCCGTTGACACCAAATAGTTTGACACCAAATCTTACACCTCTTAATAACGTCTTAACCGATATAAATTTTATAAAATCCACCGTTGGATTGAAAGTTTATATCATATAGATCATTTATGTAAAGTTTCAGAAAAATCCAAAATCATTTGATATGCTATTGAGACATATAAAGATCAATGACATTTAAAAAATGACGCAAACCGTTAACTTTGATGTACCTCAATAACATATCAAATGATTTTGGATTTTTCTGAAACTTTACATAAATGATCTATATGATATAAACTTTCAATCTAACGGTGGATTTTATAAAATTTATATCGGTTAAGACGTTATTAAGAGGTGTAAGATTTGGTGTCAAACTATTTGGTGTCAACGGATCCTGACTCTATATATATATATATATATATATATATATTAAAAAAACACTCTTTAGTAAAGCACTATCCTTATCACTTTTTTACCACCTTCTCTTAAAGAGTCAAAGTAAACAAACAACCATTGAATTTTTTTGGGCCGTCTATAGTACATTATATTTTTATTTTAAAAGTTTAATTTTTAAAAAAAGATTAATTAAAAATGAATTTGTAATTTTTTGCTATTTAAAAATTCATATTTAATTAATCTTTATTAAAAAATTATATATTTTCATAGAAAATATTTTTATAATATTATAAATATGAATATAAAAATTCATTCAAACATATAACAATACACATGAGTTAACTTAAAATCAGAGACTAAAAATTGTAATTAAATATTTTGAGAACCAAAACTAGCTAATTTTTTTATGACCTAAAAATTAAATTTGATATATTTATAGGGATAAAATTTTTATTTAACCTTTAATTTAATGTATATTTTTGAAATAATGTGTAAATTATAGTAAATAGAAATAAGATATACGGTGTGATAAATGACAGTTTCAAATAACAAATTCAAATAAAATGATAGTTATCTTTTTTTTTTTTGAAGCAAAAAATGATAGTTATCTTAAACTCTCTTTAAAACTCTAATTATCTTATTCAAAAAAAGAAAGAAAAAAAAGAACACTAATTATCTTATTGTATGAAATACTTTAAGTAGGTCTATTTCCAAAATAGTGAGACCTACCGACATTTAGATTGTTTACACTCACAAATTTTACGCATTCATGCAATCATTGTGATTCTTGGATCAAAATTAGTTGGTCAAGATTTAAGGATTTGAATCCTCTGCAATCTTTAATATGCAATTCTCTCTCCTTTTTCTAATTTAATGGTTGATTGAGCTACAAAGAAGAAAATAAGAGAGAGAAAGTATTGGATGAATGGTCATGAGTATGGCGGCACGAGGAACATGAGAGAAGGTGTTGGAGAATATCCAAATCCAAAATTTAAAGCTCAACATTATAGAGTTAAGAAAAATCAAATTCGACTTGCTTTTACACATCTAATATCGATCCAAGGGTCACCAATATGCTGAAAATATGAATTCGTGACTTCAACAAATTCAAATCCCGAAAAATTCTAATATGGACAACTTTTATAAGTGGGTCTATCGAAGACCAGTACTTAAAACATATTTAAAATTTCAATGAATTGTTATTTGGAAGTATAAGTTAATAATAATCCTTATTTTTACTATCTAAATAATGACGTCAATCATGTCATTCTTTTAGTCGTAAAGAGAACAACAAGAGTCATAATTTCTTACTTTTAAAAAAATATTGTCAATAGTCATTAAGATTTTTTATAATTTTTAAGCACCGATCTACGATAAATCACTTATAAAAGAAATTTACCGTAGACTTGCCTTCAAATCCAACCTACATGTATTTTATTGATTGTTAAAGAGATTGTTAAAGTTAGTGTTGTCCAAAATACTCAGTAACTAAATAAATAATTAAATATATCGTATAAATTTAATAAAGAAAAATACTATGAAATTTTTAAATTTGCCCCTCTTTGCCTTTTCTCCTCTTTTGACACACAATTACATTAGGGGTAATTTTGTCTTTGCATATCAAATTCTAATAATATAATATTATTATAATCATTACACTCAATTACATATTGCATTTACATTTCATTTTTACTATTTATATGTGACATATATTTTTACTCATATATTAATATGTGACCTGTATTTGTGCCATAAATACTAAGTGAAGATGTTGCATTGAGAGTTGTGAAAGTAATAATAATTAAAGGATACTAGAAATTGTATTGAAAATTTTATTCAAATTGTTTCTTTCTCTGTTCTCCTTATTGGATCCCCTCTGCCTAGTTTTAATCCTAACAGAGGTATTAGACAAGGTGATCCATTATCTCCTTATATTTTCATTATTTGCTCTCTAGTCTCCTAAAAGCTCAGACTAGCAGGGTGATTCAAGGCATTAGGATTGCTCAGAATGCTCCGGAAATCACCCAGCTATTTTATGCCTATGACAGTTTATTGTTTTACAAGGCTAGTACAAAAGAAACTGAAGCTATCTAATCTATTCTTGATATCTATCAAAGCAAATCTGATCAATTCATAAATGAAGATAAATCTGAGGTTTCTTTCAGCCGTAATGTGACTAGTGATATAAGACTTAACATCCAGAACATTCTCAAAATCAACATGGTAGACTCAATTAATAAATATTTGGGATTGCCTATCAACATAGGAAGATCTAAGAAAGCTATCTATGACAACATCATCTACAAAACTTGGAAAAAGGTCAAGGGTTTAAAAAAAAAACTTTTTATCTCAGGCTGGTAAAAGTGTTCTACAGCAATCCGTAGTTGAAGACATTCCTACTTATATTATGGGGTGTTTCTTATTACCTACAAATGTGTGCACAAAACTTAATAGTTTGCTGAGTGACTACAATCTGGCAAGTAAACCAGTCAGTCGTCGAGTAATAATTCACACTTTAGGTGTCTAGAATGAGTTCGTATCCACAGGGATCGTGCTAAGTACGACTAGTTTTATTTAAGTTCGATAGTTTGCATTCGCTTTGGTTTTGAAAAAGGTTTTTGTTTGAAAAATAGCTATATGCTTGATCAGAAAAGTAAAGATAGTTGATTCGAAGTGTGAGGAAGACTAGTCGTATCGATTCCCTCCCCTAATCCTGCTTGATACCCACGGATGCCTAATTCCATGTTGTCACGTATCCTAGCCATGCGTCGAGCCATCTATAATAGTCATGATCACGCATTAATCCTAGCTACCAACGTCTCAGTGTCGGCTGTTTTAGTCTCTACAGGCTGGCGCGTGCAGTGTCTGGTGTTTTCGTCTTTAAAGGCTGGCGCGTGCAATGTCGGATCTTGCCGTCTCTGGAGGCCAACCCTATCATTTATTGTTCGGGATCTATTGTCCTAAAAGCGTACTCTCTCTATCTGGCCAGACATTAAAAGTACGCAATTAAAGCGTAAATAAATAGAAAACAATTCATTCCAAAATCAGAGTTTAAATATAACTTTTATTGTACCATGTATATGTCCCAAGCATTCATTGGGGAGTTTCATCTCTCCTTCTACCCTAAGGTTTCTAGCTACTAATTACATAATAAATACATTACAAGAATATAGAAATCATGCATACCAATGGCGTAGATGCCTTGCTGAGGAATTTACCCTTCCCGTTGAAGGGGGAAAGTTATTCCCGTAGAGAGCTCCTTTGCCCTCCTTGCTCCTCGTCCTAAGCACTAGTGAGTACTTTAGGATTCTCAACTTCTAAATGAATAACAATGAATGAGGAGAGCTCTATTCAGAGTTTTTCTTAACGGGCTTCGATGGAGTCAGATATACTTCAAATAAACGAAAGATTTTCTTCTTTTCTTGGGTGCTAAGTCGGTTCCCATCGTGGCACGATGGGAGTCATCGTGACCAGGATGGCGCACAATTTTGAGCATATCTGATTTTGGCTCTTTTTCTTGCATTTTTCTTGTATTCTTGACTTCTTCATCAAGTAGATTGACCTTTTGGGATTTTGCTTGTTTCTGGCCTAAAAAGCTATAAACCACTGCTAATTACATCTGAAATGAATACTCAAAATACAGTATTAATTCATGTCATCACAACCCCAAAATTAAACTGTTGCTTGTCCTCAAGTAACACGCTGTCAAGCAAAACCGTTAGCAAGTTAAGAATTGAAACAAGATGATAGGAATTTCATAACCTTACGTGTTTGTCAGCAATGGGACCGCTGATCTTTACCGATGCGATCATGCACCTTTAGCGCTTAGTCCAGGAGACACAGACGTTTGTAGAGTCCATGTTCAACTTTTCCCTCTTCTCACATTTTCACTCGTAATTGAAAGGGTTACTCTCAATCATCGTGATACATGCCATTTTACCATAGGCTTGCAAGAACTCTAAGCGACCGGTCAACATTTAACAAACACGCATTTTTGGAGGTCTTTAAGGGTTATAACGTGGCTTAGATAAAGGTGGGACATATTTGGGAAAGTAGGCTAAAATATTGGAGTTAAGTATGACTACTTTTTCCTTTTTTTTTTTGTGTGAAACCTTTTTCCCGGGGTACCTTTTGATGTATGTACCAGAGATTAAGAACCGGATGTGTCTTTGTATGGTTCTTTTCTATCACTTCTTTTTGCTCTTTTGCTCTTTCTTTTCCATTTCATTAATATTTTTTTTGAAGAGACTCTTTTTTAGGGACTTTTTTTATGTTATCCCGTCTCTTTTTCGTTTTTGTGATAGTTCTCTGTATACCTGATGACAGTAATTTATATGATGTATTTAGTATTATTTATTATTAGTTTAGTATTAGTTTTAGACCAATTACAAGGCAAAACCCTAAAGAAGTGAAGCTACTTGTCCAAGAAGTCAAGAATTGAAGAAAATGCATAAAAAGAGACTAAAAGGAAGAAAATGCGCAACTTTCAGTCTGCGGACCATAACTTGAGCTACGAGTATCGGAATGAGGTCCGTGACCATGCGTTGGAAAGCTAAGACAAAAATCTACAACTTTCGTGTTGAAGCAAAAACGTAATTTTGAGGTCTCATCGCAGTACGATGGCATTCATCGCAGTACGATGGAGCTGCTTGTTGGCCAAGATAGCACAAGTTATATTTTTGAAGTAAATTTGTCCATCGTACCACGATGACATGTATCGTGGTACGATGACATTTATTGGTGAACAAGGTGAACAAGGTGATCAGTAGAGTGTGAATTATTACTCGACGACAGACTGATACACTTGCCAGACCGTAGTCAAATTTTTGGCGCCGTTGCCGGGGACGGTGTAGACGAAGTTGTTAAGCTAATTTTAGGAATTTGTATATATAAAAAAAATATATAATATAATATAATAAAAAATATATACATAAAAAAAAATTTCTTTCTTTATTAGTAGATTTGGTTTTATTTTATTTAGATTTAGTTTTATTTTTTCTTTCCTCATTATTAGTTAGATCTTATTTTATTTTATTTATATTCTATTCTATTATTATTAGAAGATACTATCTAAAAAAAATAATATATATAAAAAAATTGTTCTTGCAATATTGAACTTACAGACGATTCTGGCTAAGGAAATGGCTTGGTATTTAAGCGATCCATTGTTATCCACCTCCCTTACCTGGGAATCCCTGTGGTGATAGACTTGCAAAAACAAAAAAAAAAAAAAAAAAAACATAACTTTTTGTAAATCTTGTCTTGATCTCTGTTTATTATCATTATTATTGTGCTTTACTACTAATCAAATTTTTTGAGTTTAAGCAATGACACTCAGATGGGAGGACTTTCCAGAAAAATTAAATGAAATTGGTGGCTACATCTTTCAAGCATGTGAAGGCCGCAATATTCATTTCTGTGAAGCCTGTGAAATTTTCACGGAATTCATCCAAACACCTAAAAGACACTTACTCTTTGAGGACGACTGGATTGAATTCATGGAAGAAAAGGAGTCTAAAGCACAAGAAGGAGCGTCAACTGAATCAGTTACAACCCAAATTGAGCCAGATTCCAAGGGAGATACAGGGAAAGACTCTGAAGTCGAAAAAGTAGTAGAATGAGACAAAGATGAACAATTGCTTATCCTGGAGACTATCATCGAAGAGGGTGCAAAATACAATACACCCATAGAACTAGCCTATGAATTATTCAAAGAGTTCATCCAAAGACCTCGAAGACATGAGTCCTTTTTGGACAATTGGGTTGAATTCAATGAAGAAAAGGAGTTTGAAGCACAAGGAGGAATGTCAACTGAATCAGTTGCCACCCAGAATGAGCTAGAGTCCATAGGCGATGAAAGTCGAGACTCTGAGGTTAATGAAGTACCATCTAAAACCTCAAGGAGTAAGGAGACAGAAACTCCAGAAGAGAAGCTAGAAGTAGGATCACCAAAAGAGGAGCAACCACAAAAGAAACCTCAACAACAGCGGGACGACCCAAGAAGTCTCCCAATAACTTGCTCTATTGGGGAGGTGAATTCTAAAGAAGCACCATGTGACCTTGATTCTAACATAAATTCAACGTCTTTGTATCATGTATACAGGTTGAAAGAAGCACATGATAAAAAAGAAGATCAAGAGAAACAATTGGTTGAAATAGAAACGGACCAACGCGACGCGTCAAGTGTTCGGGATGAAGATTTCTACAAGGGAGCTGAACCCAACCAATGAAGTCTCAAGAGCAAGATCTCCAACAAAAAGAACAACCTAGCAACAAAGCCGAGGAAAAAGCAGAGATAGATAAAGTTATTGATATGATTTGTGCTTTGTTTGCTACGGTCAAGCTGAAGAGGGTATGGAAGCAATATCCTTTGTTTCTCAAATTCCTGGGATTCTTAACCAAGAAGAGGAAGAAGACGGATGATATATTCCATCTCTCATATAAGACGCCCTAACAGTCTTCTGACGTCTAGCTATTGACTTTAAAGAAGCGCTTCCTGGGAGGCAACCCAAGGTATTTTATTGCTTTCATTTCAATTCTTGCATTTTAAAGTTTTTTTTAGATAAGTTTTCAAAAAACTACAAGATATGTTTTCAAAAGGGAAGGAATACTATTTTTCTGCCAAAAAAAGAATTTTAAAAGAACTGTTCCAAAGCCCATCGTGCAAACAAATTTCCTATTGTGTCACGATGAAAATAAAAACTTTTGAAAAATATGGCATTGGAACAGTCATCGTGCAATGAAACTGCTCATGACACGATGAAAGTTTGGAAGTTACAAAAAGAAACACCAGTTGCAACACTTACACCATCCACCCAATTAACCCTACACTTCTAAACCTTCAAATTCACCATCATCATCTCTTCATGCATCCATCACCACAAAAATCAAAACCCTACACTTTTCCTACCCATCATCCCCAAAACTTCTATACAGCCATTAAACCACAAATTCATTCCCATTGCACCAAAGAAAAATAAAAATAACCTCCAGATTCTTATCCAGTCAAGATGGAAGGATGATTGAACGTCTCACGTCCCAAGTAAAGGAGAGACGATCTCTTGGGACAGAGACGCTGACATTCTTAACCGAGTAAAGAGGATTACCACCAAATTGAGCAACAGAAGACAAAGTCAACTATCAAACCTGATCAGTCACGGTGCACAGTGGGTGAAAAGGTGAAGTAGCTATGACAACGTTACAAAAGTTCAAAGTTTAGGGTAACAAACCCACAGAAGCAACAGGCTGCATACCAGACTCAGAGCAAGCACGAGCAGGTCAATACTCAGATAACATCATGGACCTGTTGAATACGGAGCTGAACCCTATATTCTTTACACCTGGTGTATCATCAACCAGGGCGGGCAGTAAGTCATGGAGCATTCCCGATGTTCCCTTCTATCTTTTTATCTTAGTAGTTTATCATCTATGTAATGAATGTCATTTGCTGACAGCCCCCTATGCTTACTAAAAAATGCAATAACTGTTTGCTTGTTTATTATCTAGTGCATGTTAAAAGTTATAGGCAAAGTTCCAGTGACGTAACGACTAGATTTGGATGATTTGAATTCCACGCCTTTATACAAAAGAACACCGAAGGTGATTGCTCAGAAAGCGCGGAAGTTTGAGAGACAACGAGACGAGTGACGAAGGTAATGTTCACAAGATAAATGTTCAACCTTCAGATATACCTAAGCCATGTGAGGATTTGAGCCAAATATTTCCAAACGGTATTACCACTTTCTTTCGATCTACTATGAGAGTACCATGCACTTGTTTATTTTCTAGAACTTGCTCTAATTCTCTACTGACTAGTTGATTTGATATATATGCATTGAGGCAATTGTTTGTTATAACCCAGAGCCTTTTCAAGCCACCCTTATTATTATTATTATTATCCTTTGCTAGCCAATTTTGAGCCGTAAAAAAAAAATTATCCGTTTTGTTTTGGTGACAAACCACATTATAAGCCTATAGACCAGAAAAACAATGATTTACCCTCTTTGGAGTTAGGTAATAGTTCTCAAAAGTCTTGGCAACAACAAAGTTTGGGGTTGCTCATGGAACTAGCAACATCTAAGTTTGGGGTGAGTGTATAGAGAACTATCACTACAAAAAGAAAAAAAAAATGAAAAAAAGAGACGGGAAAACATCAAAAATTCCCTAAAAAAATAGTCTCTTCAAAAAAAATGAAAAAGAGAGAGCCAAAGGGCAAAAGAAAGAGCCAAAGGGCAAAAATAGTGATAGAAAAGAACCACACAAAGACACACCCGGTTCTTAATCTCTGATACCAAACAAAAAAGGCACCCTAAGGAATAAGGTTGCGTACACAAAAAGGAACCAAAGTAGAACTTAACTCCACATGTTTAGCCTACTATTCCCACAAATGTCCTACCTTGACCTAAGCCACGTTATAACCTTGAAAAGACCTCCAAAAATGCATGTTATTAAATTTTGACTGGTTGCTTAGAGTTCTTGCAAGCCTATGGTAAAATGGCAGGTTGTACGATGATTGAGAGTAACCCATTCAAATTCGTGCGAAAATGTGAGAGAGAGAAAAGGTTGAACACGGACTCTTGCAGGCATTTGTCCGATTTGCTACTATTGACGTCTCTTGAGCCCAAGTGTTGACTGAGCATGATCGCTGAGGTGAAGTTCAGTGGTTCCATTGCTGACAAATACATAAGGTTGTGAAATTCCTGTCATCTATATCTGCTTGTTGTTTCACTGACGATTTTGCTTGGCAGGCATGTTACTTGAGGACAAGCAACTATTTAAGTTTGGGGTTGTGATGACAGTAATTTATATGATGTATTTAGTATTATTTATTATTAGTTTAGTATTAGTTTTAGACCAATTACAAGGCAAAAACCTAAAGAAGTGAAGCTACTTGTGCAAGAAGTCAAGAATTGAAGAAAATGCATAAAAAGAGGCTAAAAGGAAGAAAATGCGCAACTTTCAGTCTGCGGACCATAACTTGAGCTACGAGTATCGGAATGAGGTCCGTGACCATGCGTTGGAAAGCTAAGACAAAAATCTACAACTTTCGTGTTGAAGCAACAGCGTAATTTTGATGTCTCATCGCAGTACGATGGCATTCATCGCAGTACGATGGAGCTGCTTATTGGCCAAGACAGCACAAGTTATATTTTTAAAGTAAATCTGTCCATCGTACCAAGATGACATGTATCGTGGTACAATGGCATTTATTGGTGAACAAGGTGATCAAACGCACAGGATCAGTTATAATTTTGAACTAAATCTTGGTATCGCAGCACGATGGGCCCATCGTAGCACGATGTGCCTTGCTGCCCAAGTCCGAAAAACTATAAATAGAGCTCTCCTCCTTCACAATTATTCATTCAAAAATTTAGAGAACTATTTCTCTATAAGGAGCAAAGGAGGAGGAGCTCTAGGGAAGGAACTTTCCCCCTTCAACGGGAAAGGTAACTTCCTCTGCAAGGTAGCAAGGTTATTGGTATGCATTTATTTAATTCTTGTAATTTAATTATGTCTATTAGTAGCTAAACTCCTTTAGGTTAGGTGGAGAAGATGAACTCCCTTAGGAATGCTGGAATCATGTAAATTGGTACTAAGTTTATATAATTGTCTATTCAGTTTTATTATTCTATTGTTTATGTTTTAATTACGTAACCCGATTGATAGCTACAATTAGGGAACACTTTTAGGGATGGTGATATCTAGCATTGTGCCTTAGGACCAGTGTTTAACACTGACTGACAACTAACTTATATGGTTAGTGATCTAGTATTGTGCCTCAAAACCGGCAGCCAACCCCGATCAATAGATAATAGCTTAGTCACACTAGTGGTTAAAGGGAAAAGAACTAATGAAACCATGCTTAATTGACTACATATTTAGAGTCTAATCACTAGTATAGGGACGTGACAACGTGTCTAACACGGGTTCCCTGTTTATTAATTAAGGTTCTTTATACTCGTAATTAGGGTAATTATCGTACGCGGTTATTACTACTTATATTAGTTCACCAATAATAAAAAGGAATAGGCAACGATATAGCACCAACTACCCAGCAGGAATAAGGGAGGGATTCCAACTACTTAACCTATCTTCTTAAATTGTCTTTCTTTCTAGTTATATTCTCTGTTTCTTGAATCTAAAATTATCCCAACTTATAAAGCGGAGGCAATCTCAACAAATCCTAGAATAAGCTTAGTAACCGAGGCGCTGTCCCTGTGGATACGAACTCATTCTACTCAGTAGAGTGTGAATTATTACTCGACGACAGACTGGTACACTTGCCAGACTGTAGTCAATACCCACCCCAAACTTATGATGTTGCTAGTTCCATGAGGAACCCCAAACTTATGTTATTGCCAAGACTAGAGAACTATTTCTACCTAACTCCAAAGAGGGTGAAACATTGTTTTTCTGGTCTATAGGCTTATATTGTGGTTTGTCACCGAAGAAAAGGGATATTTATTTTTTTACGGCTCAAAATTGGCTAGCAAAGGATAATAATAAATAAGGGTGGCTTAAAAAGGCTCTGGTTTGTAACAAACAATTGCCTCAATGCGCATCACTTAAATTAACCAGTCAACAGAGAATTAAAGCAAGTTCTAGAAAATAAACAAGTATACGGTACTCTCATAGTGATACGAAAGAAATAATAATAGCGTTTGGAAGTATTTGGCTCAAATTCTCACTTGGCTTAGGTATCTGAAGTTGGAACACTTATCTCGTTGTCTCCCGAACTTCGCACTTCTGGGCAATCACCTTTGGCTTTCTTTATCAAGGTGTGAAATTCATATCATAGTGAGTCATCACTTAATTTGCTGCAGTCGTACCTATAACAGTTGATCATGCACTAGATAATAAACAAGCAAACAATTATTCAATTTTTTCCATTAAGCATAAAGGTTGTTAATGATGAAGATGATATAATTTGGAATTTAAGAGTACATTTTATTGAATTGAAATAACTGAAATTGAAATACTGAAAGCAATAAAAATCCTTGGGTTGCCTCCCAAGCAGCGCTTGTTTAGCGTCACTTAGCTTGACGCATTTCCCCTATTTCTGAGGATAGGTTCGCATGTCTCTCATATGTGCCTCGCAATTTCTTTCGAAGCAGTCATCACACCATTCTTCATCATAGTCTGAAACTTCATCTAGCATGACTACGGTAGCATATTTCTATGTTAACCATCTCATGATTGCTTCCTTCTAGCGACTGATTTTTTTTCGGATTTTCCTTGGGAGTGGTTTTCTTTCCCTAGGCTTGGATTTTGTTACTACACTGTGAAGTTTGTTCCATCTTCTCACCCAATAAACATGATACTTCATTTTGACATATGGGATTGGAAATCGTGCTCTTGGGTTCCAGTAATCTCCCAAACAAGTTATTTCTGGGGTTTCTTCATTTGATGCTTCCTGTTCTGGTGCTAGCATTGTTTCTAATGGTGCCTCTTCATTCTTCAATCTACTGTTCTTTTGAACTCTGAAAGCTCTTCGTGCTTTCAGGACCATTGATGCTTCTTCTTTATCTTGATCAGTCTTTCTTTGTTGCAGCTTCTGCTTTTCCAACTGAGCTCTTCCTGGCTGGGTCAGAGCTTCTACTTGTAGGTACCTGTTTTCGTGCACTCAAAATAGAATACCTTAGTAGTACTGGAAGATATATTCACATTTTTGGTTTGTCTCATGCATTTTTGTCACTATGAAAATTCCCAGGTAAGTGAGGGGGATCACAACGGATCGCTTAAATACCAAGACTTTGCCTTAGCCAGAACTTTCACAGATCAAGATTCACAATCATCAACAATTTTTTGATTTTTTAATTTTTTTGTATTTTTGAAATATAAAGGAACTTAAATAAATCTAGTTTCTCTTGTAAACACAATCCCCGGCAACAGCGCCAAAAACTTGACTACGGTCTGGCAATTGAACCAGTCAGTCGTCGAGTAATAATTCACACTTTAGGTGTCTAGAATGAGTTCGTATCCACAGGGATCGTGCCAAGTACGACTAGTTTTATTTAAATTCGATAGTTTGCATTCGCTTTGGTTTTGAAAAGGGTTTTTGTTTGATAAATAGCGATATGCTTGTGCAGAAAAGTAAAGATAGTTGATTCGAAGTGTGAGGAAGACTAGTCGGATCGATTCCCTCCCCTAATCCTGCTTGATACATGGCGCATATTTATACTGTTTTTGTAACTTCTAACTATTCAACGATTAATCATCTTCATTGATAGCTTATTAAACTACCCTAAATACTATAGACCGCTATGGACTTCCGAATAACTAGGACACCCAAGGCTGCCTAATTCCATGTTGTCATGTATCCTAGCCATGCGTCGAGCCATCTATAATAGTCATGATCGTGCATTAATCCTAGCTACCAGCGTCTCAGTGTCGGCTGTTCCAATCTCTATAGGCTGGCGCGTGCAGTGTCTGGTGTTTCCATCTTTACAGGCTGACGCGTGCAATGTCGGATCTTGCCGTCTTTGGAGGCCAATCTTATCATTTATTGTTCGGGATCTATTGTCCTAAAAGCGTACTCTCTCTATCCGGCCAGACATTAAAAGTACGTAATTAAAGCATAAATAAATAGAAAACAATTCATTCCAAAAACAGAGTTTAAATATAACTTTTATTGTACCATGTATATGTCCCAATCATTCATTGGGGAGTTCATCTCTCCTCCTACCCTAAGGTTTCTAGCTACTAATTACATAATAAATACATTACAAGAATATAAAAATCATGCATACCAATGGCGTAGATGCCTTGCTGAGGAATTTACCTTTCCCGTTGAAGGGGGAAAGTTATTCCCGTAGAGAGCTCTTTTTCCCTCCTTGCTCCTCCTCCTAAGCACTAGTGAGTACTTTAGGATTCTCAACTTCTAAATGAATAACAATGAATGAGGAGAGCTCTATTCAGAGTTTTTCTTAACGGGCTTCGATGGAGTCAGATATACTTCAAATAAACGAAAGATTTTCTTCTTTTCTTGGGTGCTAAGTCGGTTCCCATCGTGGCACGATGGGAGTCATCGTGACCAGGATGGCGCACAATTTTGAGCATATCTGATTTTGGCTCTTTTTCTTGCATTTGTCTTGTATTCTTGACTTATTCTTCAAGTAGATTGACCTTTTGGGATTTTGCTTGTTTCTGGCCTAAAAAGCTATAAACCACTGCTAATTACATCTGAAATGAATACTAAAAATACAGTATAAATTCCTGTCATCACAACCCCAAAATTAAACTGTTGATTGTCCTCAAGTAACACGCTGTCAAGCAAAACCGTTGATTGTTGACTGTTGACTGTGGATTGTTGATTGTCCTCAAGTTAAGAATTGAAACAAGATGATAGGAATTTCACAACCTTACGTGTTTGTCAGCAATGGGACCGCTGATCTTTACCGCTGCGATCATGCACCTTTAGCGCTTAGTCCAGGAGACACAGACGTTTGTCCTAAAAGCGTACTCTCTCAATGGGACCAGACATTAAAAGTACGTAATTAAAGCATAAATAAATAGTAAAACAATTCATTCCAAAAACAGAGTTTAAATATAACTTTTATTGTACCATGTATATGTCCCAAGCATTCATTGGGGAGTTCATCTCTCCTCCTACCCTAAGGTTTCTAGCTACTAATTACATAATAAATACATTACAAGAATATAGAAATCATGCATACCAATGGCGTAGATGCCTTGCTGAGGAATTTACCTTTCCCGTTGAAGGGGGAAAGTTATTCCCGTAGAGAGCTCATTTGCCCTCCTTGCTCCTCCTCCTAAGCACTAGTGAGTACTTTAGGATTCTCAACTTCTGAATGAATAACAATGAATGAGGAGAGCTCTATTCAGAGTTTTTCTTAACGGGCTTCGATGGAGTCAGATATACTTCAAATAAACGAAAGATTTTCTTCTTTTCTTGGGTGCTAAGTCGGTTCCCATCGTGGCACGATGGGAGTCATCGTGACCAGGATGGCGCACAATTTTGAGCATATCTGATTTTGGCTCTTTTTCTTGCATTTGTCTTGTATTCTTGACTTATTCTTCAAGTAGATTGACCTTTTGGGATTTTGCTTGTTTCTGGCCTAAAAAGCTATAAACCACTGCTAATTACATCTGAAATGAATACTAAAAATACAGTATAAATTCCTGTCATCACAACCCCAAAATTAAACTGTTGATTGTCCTCAAGTAACACGCTGTCAAGCAAAACCGTTGATTGTTGACTGTTGACTGTGGATTGTTGATTGTCCTCAAGTTAAGAATTGAAACAAGATGATAGGAATTTCACAACCTTACGTGTTTGTCAGCAATGGGACCGCTGATCTTTACCGCTGCGATCATGCACCTTTAGCGCTTAGTCCAGGAGACACAGACGTTTGTGCTAAAAGCGTACTCTCTCAATGGGACCAGACATTAAAAGTACGTAATTAAAGCATAAATAAATAGTAAAACAATTCATTCCAAAAACAGAGTTTAAATATAACTTTTATTGTACCATGTATATGTCCCAAGCATTCATTGGGGAGTTCATCTCTCCTCCTACCCTAAGGTTTCTAGCTACTAATTACATAATAAATACATTACAAGAATATAGAAATCATGCATACCAATGGCGTAGATGCCTTGCTGAGGAATTTACCTTTCCCGTTGAAGGGGGAAAGTTATTCCCGTAGAGAGCTCATTTGCCCTCCTTGCTCCTCCTCCTAAGCACTAGTGAGTACTTTAGGATTCTCAACTTCTGAATGAATAACAATGAATGAGGAGAGCTCTACTTATAGTTTTTCTTAACGGGCTTCGCTGCCATCGTGACCACGATGGATCCCATCGTGTCACGATGGAGTCATATATACTTCAAATAAACAGAAGATTTTATTCTTTTCTTGGGCGCTAAGTCGGTTCCTATCGTGGCACGATGGGAGTCATCATGACCACGATGGCGCGCAATTTTGAGCATATCTGATTTTGGCTCTTTTTCTTGAATTTTTCTTGTATTCTTGACTTCTTCTTCAAGTAGCTTGACCTTTTGGGATTTTGCTTGTTTCTGGCCTAAAAAGTTATAAACTACTGCTAATTACATCTGAAATGAATACTAAAAATTGTTAGCCCACATTTTTACTAAGTAAAAATATGTTCTAAATGCATGAATGAAATAATTATATTTAAATATGTAATTATTTTATTAGTCATTACATATGTTTGGTTTTCAAAGCCAATGAATTTAATGATCAATCATGCATGAATTTATATTAAATGTTCTAATTAGAGCATTATTTCTTAACTTTGCATTTCTTCAGGTTTCCTTTCGATTTGGTCGAAACGTCAGTAGGGTCGAAATGTCCCCTGTGCAGAAGAAGAGCGTGGACTTAGCAAAATATTCAAGGAAAGCATTGCTAGTTCGATTTCGATGGATACAACGGCTAAATTAAAGGATAAAGAGGAATTCAAATTCAAAATACGTGTCAGGACACGCGTCTTCGTTTAGTTATTTAGGCGTTATTAGCAGTTAGGATTTAATGCTTATAAATAGGATAGTCCTATGATCGAAAAAGGGGTCACAATCATTATACAAAATCCACAGAAAAACTCAAAGTACCCATGTCAAAGCGAGAAACGAGTGCTCGAAGGAGAATGTATGTTATGTGAACCATTTTCATTCTGTAATCATTTACATTTGAATGCAATTTACAGCCTTTAACTTTATTCCAATTGCCTTTTACTTTCGACTCATTCTTTCATTCTATTTATTCAATTGAATAAATATTCTTTCTTGCATTTCAAGTTATATAAAACATAAAAACAACACTTTATCAACATAAGAACAATAATGAAAACTAATAACTTTGAAAATATAAACAAAAGCACTATGTCCCGAGATTTACTAGTTGATCTCTCTTGTAATAATCAAACTAGCGTTGTTTACCAAATTTCACAGTAAACAAATTGGCACGCCCAGTGGGACTGTGTGCTTTGTGTTTAAATTTTTATAACTTTTAGTATTTTTAATTTGTTCTTTGTATAATTTTGTTTCCAAAAAGTCTTGTGTGTAGTGTATGCTTCTGAGAAACGGGAAGTCACTCCCTGAAATGGTTAGACCACCACCCAGAAATAACCCAAGACAAAACATGGATGTTACGAATGGAAACAATAGTAATAGCGGTTCAAATCCTACAACCGCTTCGAGCGTTTCAGAGGCCATAGTCTTTCCTGTAATCAGTGAGATTATGCCCAACGCTAGTGGGGCAGCAGTTTCTGCCCCAACGCCTTCTGTGGTAAGTGCCACAATGACAATGCCAACGTCTATAGTGGTACCTTCGACCACTACAGAACCTATCTTAACTTTCTCTCATGCCATGGAAAGAAATTTTTCCCCAAATAGGTCAGATGTTAATGGGGGTGGCGCTGGTTCGTCCACTTTTACACTACCTTTTTCTCAACATATGGCTCAAGGTTCCAGTAGGAATTACCCATATGGTATGCCTACAAGCATGATGCAGGGTTTGCAAACGAGCGCATCATTATTCACAGAGTCAGCACCAGGCGTGTTCGTGCCTAATAATCAGATAGTGTCTGGTTCTGCGACTCGAAATGGTAACCCCTCATTAACCAACAATGCCTTGAATGCTTTAAGGCAACAAATGGATGAGAGTAATCATGATATAGTCAATATGTTAACACAACAAATTGGTACAGTATTTAACCCATTAATCCAAAATACCAACCAAAGTTACCAATTGTTGGCCAATCAAATGGGTAGAATTGCCGATTTCTTTGGGGCTCCTCAAGTCCCTAATCAACAGATTCAAAATGTGGTGCTTTTGCAAATTGCACAAGCACCAAATAATGCCATTATGCCTGCACCAAATAATGTTGTAAACCCCGTAAATCAAATCCAACAGCCAGTGCCAGTGGTCGAACCACAAGTGCAGATTCAGGCACAGCAACAGGCTTTGCCTCAGGTCGAACAAAATCCTGGAATTGTGTTGGTAAATAGAAACCAAAATGCTGATGATGTGGTTAGAAATGTCCAGAATAATAACTTTGTTGGACAAAATAACATAGCCAATTTGGTCGAAACCATTCTGGCACAAAATGGGTTAAACATAGGCATGCATAGGCCTCATTTTGTCTCTGCCTTATCAGAATATGTGCTTCAAACAGAATTACCAAGGGGTTGGAAAATCCCAAAATTTACTAAATTTGCTGGTGATACCAGTGAATCTACTGTTGAACACATAGCAAGATACTTAACTGAGGCAGGAGATTTAGCAAACAATGAGAATTTGAGAATGAAGTATTTTCCAAATTCTCTAACAAAAAATGCTTTCACATGGTTTACTACTCTCCCTCCACATTCAATTTTCAATTGGAATCAATTGGAGAGAGTTTTCCATGAGCAATTCTACATGGGACAATCTAAGATAAGTCTCAAAGAATTAGCAAGTGTTAGGCGTAAAATTCCTGAGTCCGTAGATGATTATTTGAATAGATTTCGTTTACTTAAGGCTAGATGTTTCACTCAGGTGCCTGAACATGAATTGGTCGAAATGGCTGCTGGTGGCCTAGACTATTCGATCAGAAAGAAGTTAGATACTCAACATCTAAGAGATATGGCCCAATTGGCTGATAGGGTTCGACAGGTCGAACGCTTGAAAGCAGAAAAGGCTAGAAATTCTAAGTATCATAAGAAAGAAAAAGTTGCTTATGTAGAAACTCAAGATAGCGACCAAGAATATGATATCTCTTATGAGGATGTTGAACAAGGGGAAGTAGACCTAGCAGAATTAAAACCTGATCCCCCTTACGCTTGTAAACTCTTAAAACCTTCAAATGGAAAAAACCCTATTGAACCAAAAAATGATAAATATGTTTCAAAGACTTATACGTTTGATATAACAAAATGTGATGAGATCTTTGATTTGTTGGTTACTGATGGCCAAATAGTGGTTCCAAAAGGTGTTAAAATACCTCCATTAGATATGAGAAAGAAAAGAGGTTACTGTAAATATCATAATTTCCTTGGTCATAGAACCTCACAGTGTGTGCTTTTCAGGGACTTGGTTCAAAAGGCTTTGAACGAAGGAAGACTCAAATTTGGTGAAAAACCCAAGGTCACAAAAGCTGATCCAGAGTCGTCACAGAATGCTGATACCCTCTATGCTGAACCACAAGCTAATATGATGGTCGAAGCCATGGAGGTTACAGAAGTACAAGTACAAAAAATCCCTGAAGAGGAATACTTCGAGAAAATGAAGGTAATATATCCTCGCGCTGAAGAGGATTTGGTCGATTTTCTGAACAGATGCAAGTTGGAGAACAAAGGGGTGATGCTTTGTGCTCGTTGCAGTGCTGTATGCGACAAAGAGGCTACTGCAGGCCTCATGAAGTTTCAACCTATAGCAAATAGGCTGGGGGCAAACCCGAAGCCTTACCAAGGAAAAGGGAAAGGTATCCTGACTCGACCAAATAATCCCGCTCAATTTGATCGAAGGCCTACCTTTCGACCATCTGGTTCGATTCCAATAGAGCGCTGGGTGCACCAAGGAACAATGAGGTTCCATAAAGGTGCAATGGAAATTGGTGGCTCTAGTGGTACCAAGCTGAGTTATGCAGAGGATGTGAACAAATACTCTTACAAAAATAACTACAAGGGTAAACATCCAATGACTAGGACTCAATGGCGTAGATTCCAACGCCAAAAGAAATTGGCTGCAGAAAATTCACAAGTAAGCCAATATAAGGAAGTGGCTAGAAGGCCAGCAAAAGAAAGAATCCTTCCACCAATAGATGAAAATAAAATGGAGGATGATGATTTGCTGGATTCTGAACCAGACTTTGATGTAATATGTGTGGTTTCCATATTACCATCAGAGTATGATGTGCAATCAGAGGTAACTGAGCTCGAAACTGACTTCGACCAGTTAGACATGGCTGATCCAAAGCCAAAATGTTACTATGTCTTGAACAATGGCTGCATCGAAGAGCAACAGGCTACATTCGAAAGGCCAGATTTAGGCATGAAAAACCACCTCAAACCACTCTTCATCAGGGCAAAAGTTGAAGGGGTTGGAATTAATAAAGTGCTGATAGGTGGGGGCGCTGCTGTTAACCTAATGCCCTTATCTATGCTGCCAAAGATTGGCAAATATGACTGTGATTTGTCAGCCCACAACATTGTTTTGTCTAACTATGAAGGCAAGACAGGATATTCCAGGGGGGCAATTCAAGTGGATGTTGCAGTAGGCAGCATAGTTCGACCCACTTTGTTCTTGGTAGTTGAATCCAAGGCAAACTTCAATTTGCTTCTAGGAAGGGAGTGGATTCATGGAGTGAGAGCTGTTCCTTCGACCCTTCATCAGAAGTTGATACTTTGGAGGGAGGATGGCTGTGTTGAAAATATAGAAGCTGATCAAAGTTTCTATATGTCAGAAGTTGATACCATAAATCAACAAACTTTTGACAAGAATTTGGCGAATATTGCGCCATGTTATGATAGAGAGAATGCTTTCACACCTTCTGATAATGTGATACATTCTGTTAAACTCCACCCAACCCAAGGTTTCATATGGGAAAGAGAGGAAATAGATGCTGCATCCTCTGAAGACGGAGTCATACGCCCATCTGGGTGGAATATATATGAAGATTATTATGACTGAGTCCAATGCATGGGCCAGGATTACGGCTTATATGGCCGAAACTAAGTTAAATACGGCTTTGGAAGCTGAAGTTCATCAAAATATGGCTACAACAGCCAAGGTCGAAAGTGATGACATTTCTGTGACACAAGCACAAAGGCTTGACTGCATCTATGATGAAGAACCTTTGGGGTTCGAAAGAGATCCACTTAATGAAACTCCTAAGATGCAAGCTCAAGATCCTTTGGAAGAAATTGACATTGGAGATGGCTCAATAAAAAGGCCAACTTACATTAGTGCCAATATTAGTCCTGATTTAAAAGAAAAATTGGTATCACTTCTTAAGGAATTTAGTGATTGTTTTGCTTGGGATTATAATGAAATGTCTGGACTCAGTAGAGAAATGGTCGAACTCAAGCTACCAATCAAGGCAGGTAAAAAACCAGTAAAACAATTGCCAAGAAGGTTTGCACCAGAAATCATGTCCAAGATCAAGGAAGAGATCGAAAGGCTGCTGAAGAGTAAATTCATCAGAGCTGCCAGGTATGTAGAATGGTTAGCAAATATAGTTCCTGTCATTAAAAAGAATGGTACACTTAGAGTATGCATAGATTTTAGGGATCTAAATAATGCTACACCTAAAGATGAGTATGCCATGCCTGTGGCAGAAATGTTAGTAGATTCAGCAGCAGGTTTCGAATTCTTGAGTATGTTAGATGGTTATTCTGGTTATAACCAAATATTCATTGCTGAGGAAGATGTATCTAAAACAGCGTTTCGATGCCCTGGTGCTTTAGGCACTTATGAATGGGTTGTTATGCCTTTTGGGCTAAAAAATGCTGGTGCCACTTATCAAAGGGCAATGAATTCCATGTTTCATGATTTCATAGATACATTTATGCAAGTTTACATTGATGACATCATCATTAAATCCTCTTCTGAAGATAGCCATCTGCTGTATCTTAGGCAATCTTTTGAAAGAATGAGAAAACATGGATTAAAAATGAATCCATTAAAATGTGCTTTTTGTGTGCATGCAGGAGATTTCCTTGGTTTTGTGGTGCATAAAAAAGGCATTGAAATAAACCAAAACAAGACAAAGGCTATCTTAGAGACAAAGCCTCCTTCGACCAAAAAACAACTTCAGTCTCTGCTGGGAAAAATTAATTTCTTGAGAAGATTCATTTCGAATCTAAGTGGAAAAGCTCAAGCCTTTTCACCATTACTTCGACACAAGAAAGATGATCCATTCAAGTGGAATGAAGAACATCAAAAGGCTTTTGATGATATTAAAGATTACTTGATAAAGCCTCCAGTTTTAATGCCTCCTAGTAGGAACAAAGCTATGAAGTTGTATATTGCTACGTCTGAAAAGACAATAGGGAGCATGTTGGCTCAAGAAGATGATAATGGCATAGAAAATGCAGTTTATTACCTTAGTAGAGTTTTAAATGATGCAGAAACTAGATACACTGTCATAGAAAAACTTTGTCTTTGTTTATATTTCTCTTGTACTAAACTTAAGCATTATATAAAGCCTGTTGATGTCTATGTCTATTCCCATTTTGATGTTATTAAACATATGCTAACTAAACCTATATTACATAGTAGAATTGGAAAATGGGCATTAGCATTAACTGAATATTCATTGTCTTATAAACCTTTAAAGGCAGTTAAAGGGCAAATTGTGGCTGATTTTATAGTAGACCATTCTTTGGTCGAAATGCCACAGGATTATGTGGATATTCAGCCATGGATCCTTTATTTTGATGGGTCCAAACATAAACATGGGACAGGAATTGGAATATTAATTATATCTCCTACTCAAGTTCCAACTAAGTTCAAATACAAAATAAATGGACTTTGCTCTAATAATGAGGCTGAGTATGAAGCCTTAATTACAGGTTTAGAAATACTAAAGGACTTGGGGGCAAAGAACATTAAAATAAGAGGTGATTCTGAATTAGTATTGAAACAATTAACACAAGAATATAAATGTGTTAAAGAGCACTTGATAAAATACTTTACTGTAGCTAGTGCTTTGTTAGATTGCTTCGATCATGTATATATTGAACATGTACCTCGATTAGAAAATCAGGAAGCAAATGACTTAGCTCAAATTGCTTCAGGGTATAAAATGTCGAAAGAAAAGTTGACACAATTGATCGAAATAAAAGAAAAAATGGTTTTACAAGAACCAATATCTGAACAACTGTCAATGCCAAAACTTGTGGGGGCAGATACTATAAATGGTGAAATAGAAAATCCCCTAGAAAATTTTCAAATTTTTGCCATTGACAACTTGTCAGATAGTGATTGGAGAAAGCCTATAGTAGATTATCTTAAGAATCCAACAGGAAATGTGGATCGAAAGGTAAAATATAGGGCTTTAAGCTATATAATTTTTGAAAATGATCTTTTCAAAAAGACTTCTGAAGGAGTTTTGTTAAAATGCCTTAATGAAGCAGAAGCATATATAGCAATCTCTGATGTTCATAGTGGTACCTGTGGTTCTCATCAAGCAGGACATAAAATAAAATGGCTCTTGTTTCGACAAGGTTTATATTGGCCCTCTATGTTAAAAGATTGTATAGAATTTGCCAAGGGTTGCCAAGAATGCCAAAGGCATTCAGGGATTCAACATGTACCTGCAAGTGAACTGCACTCAATAGTAAAACCATGGCCCTTTAGGGGTTGGGCTTTAGACCTTATTGGTGAAATTAAACCTGCTTCATAAAAAAATCAACGTTATATTTTAGTTGGAATAGATTGTTTCACAAAATGGATATAGGCCATTCCTTTGCCAAATGTTGATCAAGAAGCAGTAATTAATTTCATACAAAATTACATAATCTATAGGTTTGGAATTCCTGAAACAATTACAACTGATCAAGGTTCAGTTTTTACTGGACGAAAGATGCAGGAATTTGCCCAAGAAATTGGCTTTAGGCTTCTAACTTCAACACCATATTATGCGCAAGCAAATGGCCAAGTCGAAGCAGCCAATAAAATTATTATTAATTTGATCAAGAAACACATAGCCCAAAAGCCAAGAAATTGGCATAAAACCTTAGACCAAGTATTATGGGCTTGCAGAAATTCTCCTAAGGAATCAACTAACACTACTCCATTTCGACTAACTTATGGTCATGATGCAGTATTACCAGTCGAAATACATTTGCAAACAACAAGAGTACAAAGACAAATGGAAATACCTTTGGATCATTATTACCAAATGATGTCAGATGAGTTAGTTGATTTAGATGAAGAAAGGCTTAGTGCTTTAGAAGTTTTAACAAAACAAAAAGAAAGAGTTGCTAAAGCATATAACAAAAAGGTTAAGTCTAAGTCTTTCAATGTAGGAGATTTAGTTTGGAAAGTTATTTTGCCTATGGACAGAAAAGATAGAGTCTTAGGAAAATGGTCTCCAAATTGGGAAGGACCATTTAAAGTTGTTCAAGTTTATTCTAATGGCGCTTATGAAATTGAGGAGTTAACTCCTGAAAAGCGTACTTTGGGTATTAATGGAAAGTATTTGAAAAAATATAAACCTACTTTACTCGAAGTAAACATAAGTGCAGAATAATACTTAAACATGAAATCAAAATGGCAATAAGAAATTAAAACTTGCCATAAAATATGGACTTTGTTCAAAAAAAAAAAAATACAAACCAAATCCAAACTAATAACAAAAAATTAAAATTGTTCGAAAAGAAAGTAAACTAAGAAAACTACAAATTCTTAGTGCACTCAGCATAAATCTTCTTCAAGGTAATCAACTCCTTAACAGCCACCACGTTCGAATGCTCAATAGCCTTGATTTCTTCAGCTATAACCTCTGCTGAACTGAAGGCTTGAATCCCCTCCCTGCCATACGCATCGATCTGCTCTTGGGTGGTAGCCTTGGCCTCTTGTTCGAGTCGAGCCTTCTTAGTCTCCTCCTCAATAATTTTACGCCTATAGCTCACGACTTGCTCCTCCAGGATTTTGATTTGTTGCTTGTAATGAGCAATATTCTCATTACAGCTTTCGATCACTGGGTTACCTCCTTTTAATTGTGAAGAAAGCCTCTCGACCTCAGCTTGCGCTTTCTCAGCTCTTTCATAAAACATAGCCTGAGCTTGTTGTTGAGTGCCTAGCCTTGTGTCATTATCCATCTTCTTCTGCACAACTTTAGTAAACTGGTCTATGGTTGAACTAAGCTGCATAACCTTTCCTAGGGCTTTCTTCACTATCACTGGGGGTGTGGATTTTTAGTGCACGATGCACTTTGGTCTTTTTGATCACCTTTTTCTCCCTCAAGATCGCCCCAACCTCTTTCTCTTCTTTCTTCTTCTTCTTCTTCTTCTCTTCATCACCTTGAACGGTAGCTGGGATTGTTGGAGCCTTAGGCTCTTCGACCTTCTTCTTCTTAGCTTCTTTGGCTAGGTGAGCAGGTTTTTCTGCATCACCCTGTTGGGAAATCAAGCTAGAAGGTCTCTTCCTTTTTCTAACAAGAGGAACTTCTTCCTCTTCATCATCATCTGCCTGAAATAATAACATTATAAATAATGAAAGATGTTAGAATTTGGCTAACGTATGAGAAAGCCAAAAAATAACTAATGTAAAAATAGCTGCTTTACCTCTACATCCACAACGATGGTGTCTTTTGACCTTTTCAAGCTGGTCGACACAGTCTCACTGTTAACTTTCCTTTTTCCACTCTGAGAAGACAATGACAAGCTAAATACAATTGTTCAGAAATAAAAATCAAGAAGGATCTCAAAGTGAAGAGGCTAAATTACCTTTGGCTTGGAGGGTTCGACCTCAACCTTTATCTTCACCCCTGTGGGCTTTCTCACTTCAGTCGAAGTCTTTGGAAATCCATCACCCTTTTTAACAGCTTTTCCTGTTGAAAATACATCTCATCAATTAAGTAATAAAAATTTTGTGAAGTAAAAAAAATATAAATAAAGGAAACTTAAGTTAAAAACTCGAAAGTTACCTCGACTGGAGGCAGCAATTTTTTGTCCTAATGCTGGCACCACAAAGCCACTTTCGATCATCCCCAGAACGTGCTCTGTCGTGCCAACTGATTGGCAAGAATAATACTCATTCCACCACATGTTAAACCCATCTGTGCAGTAGAAAGAGGATTTGAACTCGAAGGGTTTGAGGGTAAGCTCATAGGTGTTTATCATTCTTAAGTATTTCTTATAAATCTTTTCAGAAATACCAGTACCCAGCACCATTCGATCTTCCTTTTCAAAAAAGCTTTTTGGCCTAATCTGAGACATGCCAAATTGCCTAGCTACGCAATTGGGTAGATAGCCAACTAACCCATATTGGTTAGCATTTCCCCCAATTCTGCAAGAAAGCACTGTTTGCTCCAAGTAGGCTCTCCAAACTTCATTCACATCTTCCTCATTGTCTGGGTCGAAAGCTGGAAAGTCTTCAGTGAACCACGCAGCCCCATACTCGCGATTAACAAATGGAGCATGGCGTGGTAAGAATTCATTAAAATTGAGGAACATCTTCATATGCTTCAAGAAGAGTGTCCTTGTGTCTTGGTCTAAAGATCGAGGGACCAACCTAGCCAACCGTTGTCCTTCGATCTCTCTTGAATCCACTTCTTGTTGATAGTCAGAAGGCACTATCAACCCTAATTCTTGCTCAAAAGTGGCATTGAGCCACAGTTGTAATAGCCAAATGGGTCCTGCAACAGAAAACTTCGACCCATCTTGGGATGATTTGATGGCGTCACTAGCATTGCCCATAGCTTCATAAAGGGTGGCTAACAGCAAACGTCCTAGACTAAAGAGCCTACCCTTATTTATTTGTTGAGCCAGGGGAATAAACATCCTAGCAACTTGTAAAGACTTGGAACAGAAAACGAAATGGGATAACCATAACGTTAAGAATGCAACATGTTCTTCGACCGAAACCTCTTCCCCTTCCTTGCCCATGTTTTCTGCTATATACTTTGAGAAGGTGTTTTCCTTGTAAATCAGTTCGACCTTGTGTCCAGTCTGAGTGGGGTCGAAATGATCACCATTAGGCCTAAGGCCTGTAATGGCAGCTACATCTAGCAAAGTAGGTGTTAACATGCCACACCTAAATTGAAAGGTATTTGTGGACTTCTCATAAAAATGTAGGGCAGCTATTAACAATTCAGGCTTATACTTAGGGCCAGTTCGACTAAATTGAATTAGAGGGTAAATCCCATAACTTTGCCAAAAGTCCTTGTACTCTCTTTCGACCCTATTCAACCAAGGGATGTAATCCTTATGCGCAGTATAAGGTGCAGCCCTAAATAATTTTAATGAATTTTTCAAATACCCAAAGTTATAAGGGTTGAATTGAAAGATTCTGGGTTCACAGGTCTTATACAGAGGAAATAAACCATTTACCTCTGTTGAAGTTATCTCTGAATGAAAGGGGTAAGGACCACCAAAGGCATAATGATCCTTCTTCACAGAAAAGGGTATCATTAGTTGAGCAGTCCAAATCTCCCTCTCTGCTTCACTCCCAGATGGCTCGGGAACAACCTCCTCACCATTTGCCAATACCATGGTACCCTTCCATTTGCCAGCTGTTGGAATCTCATACTCTTGGATCGAAGCCATTGATGAACAGTACACGAAAGGGTGAAAGAAGAAAAAGGGTTTTTGAGAAAATGTGTGGGAACTAAGTTGTTATGGTTGAAACAAGGATGAATCAACGCGGAATTTGATGGTGATTCACTTGAAGGGTTTAGAATTGCAGGTGAGTTGAGAATCAGAGCTTGATTTTGCAGAACATCAAAGAGATGAACAGTGATGTTCGTAAGAAAAGCTCTGAGGTTTGGAAGTTGGTAAAAAGTTCTCTTTTGTTCCTTTGCGTCTATTTATAGGGAAACGTGCTTGGATTTTAAATATTAAATAAAAAGAAATTCAACACATTTTCTCTTCAACTTCTCCACTACCCCTAAAATCTAGGAACAATAATGGATTGTGGGAATCTATGTGACAGTTACTGCTATACGTGATGTCAGCGCCGTCATTGGTAGAAGTGTCAAGCACGTGGGAGTAAAAATGCCTTTTCCTTTCTCGTTCGACCTACTCGATCGAAACAGGCATTTGGGGGCAATTTGTTAGCCCACATTTTTACTAAGTAAAAATATGTTCTAAATGCATGAATGAAATAATTATATTTAAATATGTAATTATTTTATTAGTCATTAAATATGTTTGGTTTTCAAAGCCAATGAATTTAATGATCAATCATGCATGAATTTATATTAAATGTTCTAATTAGAGCATTATTTCTTAACTTTGCATTTCTTCAGGTTTCCTTTCGATTTGGTCGAAACGTCAGTAGGGTCGAAATGTCCCCTGTGCAGAAGAAGAGCGTGGACTTAACAAAATATTCAAGGAAAGCATTGCTAGTTCGATTTCGATGGATACAACGGCTAAATTAAAGGATAAAGAGGAATTCAAATTCAAAATACGTGTCAGGACACGCGTCTTCTTTTAGTTATTTAGGCGTTATTAGCAGTTAGGATTTAATGCTTATAAATAGGATAGTCCTATGATCGAAAAAGGGGTCACAATCATTATACAAAATCCACAGAAAAACTCAAAGTACCCATGTCAAAGCGAGAAACGAGTGCTCGAAGGAGAATGTATGTTATGTGAACCATTTTCATTCTGTAATCATTTACATTTGAATGCAATTTACAGCCTTTAACTTTATTCCAATTGCCTTTTACTTTCGACTCATTCTTTCATTCTATTTATTCAATTGAATAAATATTCTTTCTTGCATTTCAAGTTATATAAAACATAAAAACAACACTTTATCAACATAAGAACAATAATGAAAACTAATAAATTTGAAAATATAAACAAAAGCACTATGTCCCGAGATTTACTAGTTGATCTCTCTTGTAATAATCAAACTAGCGTTGTTTACCAAATTTCACAGTAAACAAAAATACAGTATAAATTCTTGTCATCAATGAGCAATTTTTGGTTGGGAGCTATTGAAAAGAAGACTAAAATTCACTGGAAAGCGTGGAATAATATTTGCAAAAGGAAAGATGAAGGGGGTATAGGCTTCAGAAACTTTAGAAGCTTCAATGAAGCTCTCTTGGCTAAACAAATATGGAGAATTCTCACATATCCGAATTCCTTAGTTGCCAAAGTTCTAAAAGCAAAGTATTTCCCAAATAACACCTTTTTAGATGCTGAACTTGGCTACAAAGCTACATATGTTTGGGAGAGCATTGATGACATTAAATTATATGACATTTTTTAGTATGTATTTAAGTTATTTTATGTACTTTTAAGTAGCTTTCAAGACCAATTCAGGCAAAAAGACCTAGAGGATTGAAGTTACTTGTTGAAAAAGCAAGAGTTAGAAAATCATCAAAAAAGGGCCAAAAAAATGAAGAATAACACATAAGCCATCGTACCACAATGGGTTGCATCACCCCACGAAAGCCAAGACGTAAAATTCAAGCAAATCTGCGCAATTTTGAATGGAGATCGGATGCCATCGTCCCACGATGCTATCATGTGAGACATCGTGGCACCATGATCATTAATCGTTCCACAATGGATAAAGCTCAAACCCATGAAAAAAACTATAAAATTTTGTGCACACGGTTAAGTGTTTGACACCACTTAGTCAATACCAGAACTTGCGCTCTGAGGCCAAATGAAGGTTCAAGAAACACAATAAAAAGGGGGGTTTGAATTGGATTTCTATGGATTAAAACTTTTCCCGAATTCAAAGACTCTTTAGAAAGTATTGTTTACTTATTCTAGAATATGAACACAATTTGAATAATAAGTAAAACAATGACACAAGTTAATTGGAAATGATAACAACAACAATCAAAGACTCCAGTCCATTCCACCTAAGTGACTTTGTCTTGCACCTCAAGGACTTAATCCAATAATCTAGATAGATTATTACAACCTCAATGACCAACTGTCAATGACTTCTTGAGGCAGCTGACTAACGTTAGTCCTTCAAAGTATTCAACCAACTGTTGATTTACAATTTCCTTTGTGTTTACTAGATGCTTCTAATAGCTGGATTACACAAATAAATTCTAAGTTGTGACACTTAGACTATTTACACTCTAAGTGTTTTGTACAAAGATTTACAGAAGGATAAGACAATATATGTGCAATTGTTTTTATGTTTTCTATATATGTACTTCTGCACTTTGTCTTCTTCTTTGTATGCCTTTTATAGCTGATGAGGAATTGTACTGTTGGAGTCTTGAGTTGGAGCGTTGTCTTATTCATTGCTTGATTGCCATGATTTGTGCGCTACCGTTGTAATGCTTTCTTTATTTGTTTTCCTTGTCTGATGAACATAGGGAAATCCTTGTGCATTGATTGTTGAAGATATTCTTCCAACGTCTCTTTTGTTGATCGTTGACTTCATGTATATGATTGTATTGAAGCTTGATTTGATCTTGATTAATTCCTTCTATTTTTGAGATTGAGATTATGTAGTTGCATGTTGAACTTCTGCTTCAGAGCCTATAGCTAGCGCTAATGACAGAAATCAGAACTTCACTCGTTCAGAGTCTTCACCTAGTCCAGAGTCCAGAGACTCGACATTCAGAGTCCAATGTAGAAATCAGAGTCCAGAATCTATTTCTTTATTTTATCTCAGAATCAGCTTGATTATTTTCTGCACACTCAACAAACAGTTAGTGCATAAAATTATTCTCCCCTATGTATCGTTATCATCAAAACTCTCGAAGTAATCGTTGCAGAATTAATCTTGTTCCAATACTATTGTCCCATGATTCTCAAAATACAAAAAAAATATATTGTTCCGTGTATATTTTTTTGATAAATTATATGTTCTTTAGTAAAAAAAAGCGTCAAAAATAAAAATTAATATCTTCTTATCGAATCACTCACACAATTTTTCAAAAAAAGAAAAAATCACTCACACAACACATAACACAACCACTGATCAACAATTTATGTTGCTTGAATTTGAATTGTAACCCAAAAACTTCCTCTAATACCAATAAAATACACTTTATATGTAATACCAATAAAAAAAATATATTATCCTCTTGTTTTTGGCTACTGAAGTTTGGTAGGTTGCAAATTGCAATAGAGGTTCGATATGGTAGTGACAGTTTGCTTAAGGGGTTAGTGTGGTTTTGTGAGAATTGATTTCAAGCGGATGTGTTTTGTGTTGTGCGAATTTGTTTAAGGAAATTAGTTTTTTTTAGCAAAAATAAATGAGTTTAGCTATTTCCATATTAATTTTAAATTTCAATTTTTTTAATGTGTTAGATTCGACTTCATGTAAGATTTTCTCCCCCTGTTATTCGATTGAGATTTCTTGAAGACTTATAAAATGTCTCTTAGTATTCAAAAATCTATAAATTTTGCTGGATTTCATAAAATGAATTTTATGAGACTTTTTAATTAAAAATACACATGATAGACTCTTCCAATAATCCCACAAAAACGAGACTTTTTCAGACTAACAAATTTTTTATTTTACTTTCATGATTCATCATCCTTTTGTACCTTTACCTTCCAGAATTTTATTTCTTCTTTTTCTTTGTTCACTTATCAATTATCCTTTCTATAAACAAAAAACAAATTGAGCAAATTATGGAGTTCTTAAGCTTAATTGCAGTTTTGGTCCCTCTATTTTCATCATTTTGCAGAATTGGTCCCCCTACTTTAAAATTCGACAGTTTTGGTCCCCCTAAAACATATTTTGTCTTAAATATGATGATCCAACATGTTTTAAATTAACTTTATAAAAGATTTTTCTTACAATTTCATCGATATGTTGGTATTTTCTCATCACCAGATTATATACCGCGTCAGTTAAAACATATCTCATCATCAATTTATAGTTAAAATAAGGGAACCAAAACCGCAAAATGAAAATAGAGGGACCAAAACTGCAATTAAACCTAATTTTTTTATTGTTATAATTGTCATTCATATCTACTAGTATATGCAATTTGCAAACAGTCTCAAATTACTAATTTCTCTCTGCTTCAGCGGCGTCATTGTAATCGACGGCGGTAGGCAACAGCCGCATGTGTGGTATTGATTCATTGTTATATATTTTTTTAACATTATTCATTTTTTTTCTATGCGAATAATAATTTTTTTTGGCTTAATTCAACATTTGCTTCCTTATGTTTATTTTAGGTTTCAATTTGGTCCCTTATATTTTAAAAGTTTTAATTTGGTCGCTTATGTTTATTTTAAATTTCAATTTAATTGATTATTTCCGTCAATTTTGTCACATGTGTTAGACGGTTTGCATACGTGGACAGACACGTGGACACTTGGACACGTGTCCAAATTAAACGGTGTTAATGACCTAACTAGGGGTGTGCAAAATATCCGGTTAGAAGGCCCAAACTCAAAACCGTATCTAAATCCGTTTTAAAAAATCTGAATTTTGGTATATGGTTATTAACCAAACCATTTTCATCTGGTCGGTTATCCATCCAAATTAAATTTTCAAAAAAAAAAACAATATTTTTTTTTTTTACAAAACAAACAAATATCCGTTTTTTTTTACAAAACAAACAAATATCCTTTTTTTAGACAAAAAAAAAACAAATATCCTTTTATTAAAATTAATTCACGCACACACTATCACCGATTCACCATGTGCGTGTGATCTCTGCAATTTTGATTTACGATGAACCATAAATCTCAAATCTACAATAATCTCTCCAATTGAACCCTAAAGGTTTGTTTTGTTTGAGGGTTTTGGAGGGGAGGGGAGGTGATATTTTAAATTTTTATGTTTGGTTCAACTTTTTACGAGGGGAGGGGAGGGAATGAGAGAAGTAATTTATTTTTTTAGCCTTAATCTTGTAAACTAAAAATAAGGATTAAATTATAATTGATATTGTCTACGGTATGGCAAGTGTACCAGCATGTCGTCGAGTAATAATTCACACTCTACTGAGTAGAATGAGTTCGTATCCATAGGGACAGCGCCTCGGTTACTAAGCTTATTCTAGGATTTGTTGAGATTGCCTCCGCTTTATAAGTTGGGATAATTTTAGATTCAAGAAACAGAGAATATAACTAGAAAGAAAGACAATTTAAGAAGATAGGTTAAGTAGTTAGAATCCCTCCCTTATTCCTGCTGGGTAGTTGGTGCTATATCGTTGCCTATTCCTTTTTATTATTGGTGAAATAATATAAGTAGTAATAACCGCGTACGTGTTAGCCCATATTTTGGTAAAGTCAAAATATGTTCTAAGTGCGTGATTAAAAGATAGTAAATGAAAATCCATTGTATTATCTGTTACTTCAAAAGTCATTAAAGATGTTTGGTTTTTAGAGCCAATGAATTTAATGTCTATCTTGAACATTATTCTTATTATTGTTTTCTTCAGGATCATTTCGAGTTGGTCGAAAGCTCAGTATGGTCGAAGTGTTCGCTGTATAGAGGAAAAAGAATGTACTTGGCAAATATTCAAGAAACATGACTACTTCAACTTCGATGCATACAACAGCTAATTCAAAGGATATGAAGGAACTCAAATTCAAAATACGTGGCAAGACACGCGTTCTCATCTTAGTTGGTTAGACGTTACTAGCAGTTAGGAAATAGTGTCTATATATATCATAGTTCTGTGATCGAGCAAAGGGTCTCAATCTAAATACAAATATCCTTACCAAACTCAAAGTACCCATGTCAACGAGAGAAACGAGTGATCGAATGAGAATGTATGTAACTGTGAACCATTTACTTTCTTTGTAAATCATTTACATTCAATGTAATTTATCTGCTTTTGCAATTCAATTACCCTTTCATTTAATTTCGACCTTTTCTTTCCTTCTGTTTATTCATTTGAATAAGCATTCTTTCTTGCAATTCAAGTTACATAAAAACATAAACAACATTAAAAGCATAAGAACAATAATGAACACTAATCATCTTGAAAATATAAACAAAAGCACTATGTCCCGAGATTTACTAGTTGATCTCTCTTGTAATAACTCAAACTAGCGTTGTTACCAAATTTCACAGTAAACAAATTGGCACGCCCAGTGGGACTGTGTGCTTTACGTTTAAATTTCCTTCAAAAATCTAGTGTAAATTAGTTTGTTCTGTATTATCGTTTGTTTCCAGAGTTTTGTATAGTGTATGCTTTTAAGAAACGGGAAATCTCTCCCTGAAATGGTTAGACCACCACCCAGAAATACAAGACAGAATATGGAAAATCCAATTGGAAACAATAACAACAGTGGTTCGAATCCATCAACCACTTCGAATGTCTCAGAGGCTATAGTTTCTGCCCCAACATCTTCAGTAATAAATGCCACAATGGCAATACCATCATCCACAGTGGCGCCCTTGACCACCACAGAACCCATTTTGACTTTGGTTCATAACATGGATAATAATTTCTCCCCAAACAAGTCAAATATTAATGGAGGTGGTGCAAGTTCGTCCACATTTCATTTACCCTTCGCCCAATTCATGGATCAAGGTGCTAATAGGAATTACCAATATGGTATGCCTACTACCATGATGCAGGGTTTACAAACGGGTTCTTCGTTATTTTCAGAGGCAGCACCAGGCGTGTTTGTCCCTAATAACCAAGGAGTTTCTGGTTCTGCTACTCGAAACAACATGCCTGCATTAACTAATACTGCGTTGATGGCTATGAGGCAACAAATGGATGATAGTAATCATGATATGGTTAATATGTTAACACAACAGATTGGTACAGTGTTTAATCCTTTAATTCAAAATACTAACCAAAGTTACCAAGTATTAGCCACACAAATGGGAAGAATTGTTGATTTCTTTGGGGCTCCTCCGGTCCCTAATCAACCAGTTCCGCAAATTCAAAATGTAGTGCCTTTGCAAATTGCTCAAGCACCAAATAATGCTATTTTGCCTGCGCAAGTTAATATTGCGAATCCTATAAACCAAGTGCAACAACCTGCGCAAGTGGTCGAACCACAAGTGCAGCCTCAGGCACAGCCACAGGCTTTGCCCCAGGTCGAACCAAATCCTGGAATTGTCTTAGTAAATAGGAACCAAAATGCTGATGATGTAGTTAGAAATGTCCAAAATAATAATTTTGCTGGACAAAATAACATAGCAAATTTGGTCGAGGCAATATTGGCACAAAATGGATTGAATATATGCATGCACAGGCCTAACTTTGTCTCTGCCTTATCAGAATATGTGCTTCAGACAGAACTGCCAAGGGGTTGAAAGATCCCAAAGTTCACTAAATTTGCTGGTGACACTAGCGAATCTACTGTCGAACATATAGCAAGATATTTAACTGAAGCAGGAGATTTAGCCAATAATGAGAATTTAAGAATGAAATATTTTCCAAATTCTCTAACAAAAAATGCTTTTACATGGTTCACTACTCTCCCTCCACATTCAATTTTCAATTGGAGAGAGTTTTTCATGAGCAATTATATATGGGACAATCTAAGATAAGTCTCAAGGAATTGGCAAGTGTCAGGCGCAAAACTCCTGAGTCCATAGATGATTATTTGAATAGGTTTCGATTGCTTAAGGCTAGATGCTTTACTCAGGTGCCTGAACATGAATTGGTCGAAATGGCTGCCGTTGGCCTAGATTATTCGATCAGAAAGAAATTAGATACACAATACTTAAGAGACATGGCCCAATTGGCTGATAGAGTTCGACAAGTTGAACATTTAAAGGCAGAAAAGGCTAGAAATTCTAAGTATCATAAAAAAGAAAAGGTTGCGTATGTCGAAACAAATGACAGTGACCAAGAATACGATATCTCTTATGAGGATATCGAACAAAGGGAGGTAGACCTAGCAGAATTAAAATCCGGTCCCCCTTACACCTGTAAGCTTTTAAAACCTTCGAATGGGAAAAATCTCGTGGAACCAAAGAATGACAAATATGTGTCTAAGACTTACACTTTTGACATAACAAAATGTGATGAAATTTTTGACTTGTTGGTTACTGATGGCCAAATTGTGGTTCCTAAGGGTGTCAAAGTACCCCCATTAGATATTCGAAAGAAAAGAGGTTATTGTAAATATCATAATTTTCTTGGACATAGAACCTCACAATGTGTACTTTTCAGGGACCTAGTCCAAAAGGCTTTGAACGAGGGTTGACTCAAATTTGGCGAGAAGCCCAAAGTCATGAAGATTGATGTTGAGCCTCTACAAAATGCTGACACGCTCTATGCTGAACCACTAGAAATAATGATGGTCGAAACTATGGAAGTGACAGATGTGCAGGCAGAGGAAATCCTTGAGAAGGAATACTTCGAAAAAATGAAGGTAGTATATCCTCGTGCTGAAGAGGATTTGATTGATTTTCTTAACAGGTGCAAATTAGAAAACAAAGGAGTCATGCTTTGTGCTCGTTGCAGTGCTGTTTGCGACAAAGAGGCTACTGAGGGCCTTAGAAAATTCCAACATGTGACAATGAAGCAGGGGGCAAGGCCAAAACAATACCAAGATAAGGGAAAAGGCATACTGACTCGACCAAATGATGCTGTTAAATCTGGTCGAAAGTCAACTTTTCTGCCTCCTGGCTCGAGCCCTAGGGAGCGCTGGATGCACCAAGGACTCATCAGGTTCAACAAAGGTACAATGGAAGTTGGTGGCTCTAGTGGCACCAAACCAAATTATTCAGAGGATGCTAACAAATATTCCTATAGGAACAACTATAAAGGAAAGCATCCAATGACTAGAACACAATGGCGTAGGTTTCAGCGCCAGAAAAAGTTGGCTGCAACACATCCTCAAACAAGCCAATATAAAGAAGTGGCTAGGAGGCCAGCTAAAGAAAGGATCCTTCCACTAATAGATGAAAATAAGATGGAAGATGAAGATTTATTGGATTCTGAACCAGATTTTGATGTCATATGTGTAGTTTCCATATTGCCATTAGAATATGATGTCCAATCAGAGGTAACTGAGCTCGAAACTGATTTCGACCAGTTATAATTGGCTGAACCAAAGCCAATGTGCTATTATGTTATGAACAATGGCTGTATCGAAGAACAACAAACTGCATTCGAAAAGCCAAACTTAGGAATGAAAAGCCATCTCAAACCTCTCTTCATTAGAGCAAAAGTTAATGGAGTTGGTGTCAACAAGGTGCTAATAGATGGAGGCGCTGCTGTAAACTTGATGCCTCAGTCTATGTTGCCCAAGATTGGCAAATATGATTGTGATTTGTCAGCCCTTAACATTGTTTTGTCAAACTTTGAAGGCAAGACAAGATACTCTATGGGGGCAATCCAAGTGGATGTGACTGTGGAAAGCATAGTTCGACCAACTTTGTTCTTGGTTGTTCCATCCAAAGCCAATTTCAACCTGCTGTTGGGAAGGGAGTGGATTCATGGAGTGGGTGTTGTCCCATCTACCCTTCACCAGAGGCTGATACTTTGGAGAGAAGATGGTTGCATCGAAAATATTGAAGCTGACCAGAGTTTCTATATGTCAGAGGTGGATACTATTTCTAAACAAACCTTTGACAAAAACTTGGCAAACATTTCGCCATGCTATGACAGGGAAAGCGCTGTCGAGCCTTCTGATAATGTTATACACTCTGTCAAACTCCACCCAACCCAAGGTTTCATATGGGAGAGACAGGAAATAGATGCTGCTTCCTCAGAAGATGGAGTAATACCACCAACTGGGTGGAATATCTACGAAGACTACTATGACTGAGTCCAATGCATGGGCCAGGATTACGGCTTATATGGCCGAAACCAAACTAAATACAGCTTTGGAAGCTGATGTCCAACAAAATATGGCTGTAGAAGCCAAAGTCGAAAAGGATGGCAATCCTGTGCCACCAATTCAAAGGCTTGATTGCATTTATGATAACGAGCCCTTGGGGTTCGAAAGAGATCCATTGAATGAAACTCCAAAAATGCAAGCACAAGACCCTTTGGAAGAAATAGACATTGGAAATGGCTCGTTGAAAAGGCCAACTTATATTAGTGTTAACATCACTCCTAGTCTAAAGGAGAAATTGGTGCTACTTCTTAAAGAATTTAGTGATTGTTTTGCTTGGGACTATAATGAAATGCCTGGACTGAATAGAGAAATGGTCGAACTAAGACTACCAATCAAGGCAGGAAAGAAGCCAGTGAAACAATTGCCAAGGAGGTTCGCACCAGAAATTATGTCCAAGATCAAGGAAGAAATCGAAAGGCTGCTAAGGAGTAAATTCATCAGAACTGCCAGGTATATTGAATGGTTAGCAAATATAGTTCTTGTTATTAAAAAGAATGGTACACTTAGAGTATGCATAGATTTTAGGGACTTAAATAATGCTACACCTAAAGATGAGTATGTCATGCCTGTGGCAGAAATGTTAATAAATTCAGCAGCAGGTTATGAATTTTTAAGCATGTTAGATGGTTATTCTGGATATAACCAAATATTCATTGCTGAAGAGGATGTATCTAAAACAGCATTTCGATGCCCTGGTGCCTTAGGCACATATGAAAGGGTTGTTATGCCTTTTGGGTTGAAAAATGCTGGGGCCACTTACCAAAGGGCCATGAATTCTATGTTTCATGATTTTATAGATACATTCATGCAAGTTTATATTGATGACATCATGATAAAATCCTCCTCTGAAGATTGCCATTTACTATATCTTAGGCAATCTTTTGAAAGAATGAGGAAACATGGATTAAAAATGAATCCATTAAAGTGTGCTTTTTGTGTACATGCAGGAGATTTCCTTGGTTTTGTGGTACATAAAAAAGGCATTGAAATAAACCAAAATAAGACAAAGGCTATCTTAGAGACAAAGCCTCCTTCGACCAAGAAACAACTTCAGTCTCTGTTAGGAAAAATCAACTTCTTGAGAAGATTTATTTCGAATCTAAGTGGAAAAGCTCAAACTTTCTCACCACTACTTCGACTCAAGAAGGATGATCCATTCAAATGGAATGAAGAGCACCAAAAGGCTTTTGACGACATAAAGAATTACTTGATAAAGCCTCCAGTTCTGATGCCTCCTAGCAGAAATAAAGCTATGAAGTTGTATATTGCTGCGTCTGATAAGACCATAGGGAGCATGTTGGCTCAGGAAGATGATAATGGCATAGAAAATACAGTTTATTACCTTAGTAGAGTTTTAAATGATGCAGAAACTAGATATACTGCCATAGAAAAACTTTGTCTTTGTTTGTATTTCTCTTGTACTAAACTTAAGCATTATATAAAGCCTGTTGATGTTTATGTCTATTCCCACTTTGATGTTATTAAGCATATGTTATTAAGCATTAGCATTAACTGAATATTCACTTACTTATAAACCTTTAAGGGCTGTTAAAGGTCAAATTGTGGCTGATTTTATAGTTGATCATTCTTTGGTCGAAATGCCACAAGATTATGTAGATATTCAGCCTTGGATTCTCCATTTTGATGGATCTAAACATAAACATGGAACTGGAATTGGGATCTTAATAATTTCTCCTACTAAAGTTCCAACTAAATTCAAGTATAAAATAAATGGACTTTGCTCTAATAATGAAGCTGAATATGAAGCCTTAATTACAGGTTTAGAAATATTAAAAGATTTGGGGGCAAAGAACATTAAAATAAGAGGTGATTCTAAACTAGTATTGAAACAACTGACACAGGAATATAAATGTGTTAAAGAACATTTGACAAAATACTTTGTTATAGCCAGTTCTTTACTAGATTGTTTCGATCATGTGGACATTGAGCATGTACCTCGATTAGAAAATCAAGAAGCAAATGACTTAGCCCAAATTGCTTCAGGCTATAAGATGTCAAAAGAAAAATTGACACAATTGATCGAAATCAAAGAAAAAATGGTTTTACAAGAACCAATTTCTGAACAATTGTCAATGCCAAAACTTGTGGGGGCAGATAGTATACCACAAGATGAGTTGGAAAATTTCCATGATAATTTTGAAATTTTTGCCATTGACAATCTTTCAGATGATGATTGGAGAAAGCCTATAGAAGAATATCTTAGGATTCCAACAGGGAATGTGGATCGAAAGATAAAATATAGGGCTTTAAGTTATGTAATTTTTGAAAATGATCTTTTCAAAAAGACTTCTGAAGGGATTTTGTTAAAATGCCTTAATGAATCAGAAGCTTACATAGCAATTTCTGATGTTCATAGTGGTACTTGTGGTTCTCATCAGGCAGGACATAAAATGAAATGGTTGTTATTTCGACAGGGCTTATATTGGCCTTCTATGTTAAAAGATTGCTTAGAATATGCCAAGGGCTGCCAAGAATGCCAAAAACATTCAGGAATACAGCATGTACCTGCTAGTGAATTACACTCCATAATAAAGCCATGGCCTTTTAGGGGTTGGGCTTTAGATTTGATTGGTGAAATTAAACCTGCTTCATCAAAAAATCAGCGTTACATTTTAGTTGGAATAAATTATTTCACAAAATGGATCGAAGCGATTCCATTACCAAATGTTGATCAAGAAGCAGTGATTAATTTTATCCAAAATCATATAATATATAGGTTTGGAATTCCTGAAACAATTACTACAGATCAAGGTTCAGTTTTTACTGGACGAAAGATGCAGGAATTTGCCCAAGAAATTGGCTTTAGGTTATTAACTTCAACACCATATTATGCACAAGCAAATGGTCAGGTTGAAGCAGCCAATAAAATTATTATTAATTTGATAAAGAAACACATAGCCCAAAAACCAAGAAATTGGCATAAGACTTTAGATTAAATTTTATGGGCTTGTAGAAATTCTCCTAAAGAATCAACTAACACTACTCCATTTCGACTAACTTATGGTCATGATGCTGTATTGCCAGTCGAAATACATTTGCAGTCAGCAAGGGTACAAAGACAAATGGAAATACCTTTAGACCATTATTGGCAAATGATGTCAGATGAATTAGTTGATTTAGATGAAGAAAGGCTTGGTGCTTTAGAAGTCTTGACAAAACAAAAAGAAAGAATCTCTAAAGCTTATAACAAGAAAGTCAAGTCTAAGTCCTTTAACATTGGAGAATTAGTTTGGAAAGTCATTTTGCCTATGGATAAAAAAGATAGAATTTTAGGCAAGTGGTCCCCAAATTGGGAAGGACCATTTAGAATTGTTCAGGTGTATTCAAATGGTGCTTATGAAATTGAGGAGTTAACTCCTGAAAAACGTTCTTTGGGTATAAATGGAAAGTACTTGAAAAAGTATAAACCTGTTTTGCTCGAAGTAAAGATAAGTGCGGAATAATACTTAAGTATGTGAACGAAATGGCAATTGAAATTAAAATGTTGCCACAAAACGGGACTTTGTTCAAAATTACAACCAAAAGGTCGAAAACAGGACTAACCATCAAGATTGTTTGAAATAGACATATAAAAAAAAATAATAAACTACAAGTCCTTAGTGCATTCTGCATAAATTTTCTTCAAGGTAGCAAGCTCTCTCTCCACCACCAGGTTCGAGCTCTCCAGAGTTTTGATTTCTTCAGCAACCACTTCTGCCGCGGTAAAGGCTTTTATCCCTTCCCTGCCTTTGGCGTCAATCATCTCTTGGGTCGAAGCTTTCATTTCTTCTTGGATTCGAGCTTTATGGGCTTCTTCTTCAGAGATCTTGCGCCTATACCCTTCAATTTGGTCCTCCAGGAATCCAATATGTTGCTTGTAGAAAGCAATATTCTTGTCACAGTTTTCAAGTCCTGGATTTCCTTCGTTAGCTTGGGAAGATAGCTTATCTACCTCAGCCTGGGCTTTTTGAGCTTACTCAAAGAACATGGTTTGAGCTTGTTGTTGAGTAGCTAGCCATGTACCATTGTCGATCTTTTTCTGCACAGCCTTGGCATATTGATCCACAATCGAGCCCAATTGGATGACCTTTCCTAAAGTGACTTCATTAGTGAGAGGATTGTGCAATTTCTTTAGAAAGGCCAAGTGGCTATAGGCGCAGGCAGGGTTTTCTTCGAGTTGTTTAAGAACATCTCTCTGAGCAAAGTCAGTGGTTAACTTTAAAAGCAGCGAATCTTGGCGCACCATTGAGCTTATCTCAGCATTCGAAGGTACAGAATCACTTGCGGTGCGCTCACTAGAGGTGGTAGCTTGGCTTTGTTTCTTGGAAAGTAGGAGTCGAAGGGTTCCTGCAGGATCAGATTTCTGCATATTAGTGAATTCTTCTTCCTGTACTCCAAGGCTTGCAGAGAGTTTTGAGGTCGAAGAGACTGAAATAATTTCTGGGCCTCCAGCTTCAGCTTCAGGCATGCTTTCAGAATCATGAGTAAGTTCTTGGGTCGAACTAGCCTAGTTGGATTTAGCTGAAACACTGGGTTTTGGTTGGGAAGTATTTGAGTCCAAAGGTAGATCCTCAGTGTGGAGACTCCTAGTCTCAGGATCAGGCCCATCTTGTGTCTCTTCATTCTTTTGCTCTTCAGTTTTCTCTTTTTCGACCCCGTCGCCTTTAACCTTGTTGGGGCTCTCACCATGAGAGTTTGTATGCTCATCAACATTCTCCTTAGTAGGAGATGGAATTGGTGGTTCTGAAGGGTTTTGCTGGATTTGTTCTTTAAGGTTTTCCTCTTTCGACTCACTCTGCAAGAAATCATTATAAACTTTTAAGTGAAATGATTGAAGAATTTAAGAAAACTATAGACTGAAGAAAGAAAAGTTAGGTTACCTCTGTGGCATGCTTGTCAGAGTTGGTTGGAGGGTCGTCTTTTTTCTCAGAGTTGGGGGCATCTCCCTTTACAGGAGTGATGTTATCATTTTTTCCACCCCTATCCTCTTTCTCAATGGTTGTGACGTGGTCCTTTTCGACCACATGCCTTTCTTCTTCCTTAGGATTTTCTTTAGACCCTGGAGCATCTTCACCATCATCAGAAGTCGAGATTTTCAGAGCTTTGTGCACCTTTGTCCTTTTGGCCGTTGATTTTTCCCTGATAATAGGTGCAGGGGCTTTCTTGCTCACCTTCTTTTCTTCTTTATCATCCCCTCCTGTTTTCTTCTTTTTCTTCTTTTCTACTTGGATCTCCTGGTCCTTGTTAGACTCAGGTTCTTGTTTTTTCTTCTTTTTCTCCTTCTCGACTTCTTCAGCCGCTTTCTCTTTCTCTTTTTCTTCATTGACAGAACTTCCCCCTTCACCTCCATGTGAAGTCGAAACAGAAGCCTGTTTTCTTTTCCTTATAAGGGGGACTTCCTCCTCTTCTTCTTCATCATCCTGAAAGAGTAAAGAAAATATGAGATAAATAAGTCAAGTTCGTAAGTTATGTCAAAATATGTTTAAGCATGCGCATTACTTACTTCTGTGTCCAACTCAATTGTTTGCTTCGACTTCTTTGAAGCAGTAGACACAGTCTCCGTGCTAATGTTCATTTTCCGGCTCTGAAAATAAAATACAAGTTGAAAATCAAATATTCAGAATCTAAGTCGAAAGGAGATACGAGGTAAAGGGGTAATATGCTTACCTTGGGCTTAACAGCTTCAACCTCAGTCTTTATCTTTACCCCAGTGGGTTTCTTCACTTCAGTCGAAGTCTTTGATGATCCAGCATCCTTCTTCAAATTTTTACCTAGAAGAAATTTTGTTGTGGTCAGTTTCGAAGATAAAATAATAAAAAATCATCATAAGTAAGGGATTGACTAAGAGGTTTACCTCGACCTGAGGTAACAGGTTTTTTCTCAATGGCTGGAAGGATGAAACTACTTTCCACCATACCCAGCATATGTTCAACATCACCAACAGATTGACTAAAGTAGTAGTCATCCCACCAGGCACAAAATCCATCAGTGCAGTAAAAAGAGGGTTTAAAATCAAAGGGTTTAAGGGCATACTCATATCCCTCTATCATCCTCAAATATTTCTTGTAAATTTTCTCTGATACTCTAGTGCCAAGAACTATTCGATCTGTATTCTCGAACAAGCTTTTGGGTCTCATCTGAGACATACCAAATTGTCTCGAGACACAGTTGGGCAAATATCCTACTAAGCCAAACTGGTTCGATTTATCCCCTATCTTGCAGGATAATACAGTTTGCTCCAAGTAGGCTCTCCAAACCTCATTTACCTCCTCCTCATTGTCTGGGTCGAATGCAGGAAAGTCTTCAGTAAACCACGCAGCACCATACTTGCGCTCAACAAAAGGGGCATGACGAGGTAGAAATTGGTTAAAACTTAGAAACATTTTCATGTGCTTCATGAAAAGTCTTCTAGTGTCTTGGTCTAGAGAGCGAGGGGTTAATCGAACCAGCCTTTGCCCTTCAATCTCCCTCTCATCAACTTCTTTCTGATAGTCAGAAGGAACTATCAGCCCAAGTTCTGTCTCGAATGTGGCATTCAACCACAATTGTAGAAGCCACATAGGTCCAGAGACCACGAAGTTCGACCCATCTCTTGAAGCTTTAATAGCATCACTAGCATTCCCCATAGCTTCATAGAGAGTGGCTAGCAGTAGACGTCCCAAACTGAAGCGCCTACCTTCATGGATTTGCCTAGCCATGGGGATAAACATCCTAGCAACTTGAAGAGACTTCGAACAGAAGACATAATGGGATAACCACAAAGTTAGGAAAGCCACATGCTCTTCGTGGGACACCTCTTCTCCATCTTGTCCTTTGTTTTCAGCAATGTATTTGGAAAAGGTGTTTTCCCTATAGTTAAGCTCAATATTGTCACCAGTCATGGTTGGGTCGAAATCATCACCAGTAGGCCTAAGGCCTGTGATAGCAGCTACATCTAAAAGAGTGGGGGTTACCATTCCGCATTTAAATTGGAAGGTGTTTGTGGATTTCTCATAGAAATGTAATGCAGCAATGAGAAGTTCAGGTTTGTACTTAGGGCCTGTTCGACTAAACTAAATTAGAGGGTAAATCCCATAATTTTCCCAATATCCCTTGTACTCCTTCTCTACTCTATTCAACCAAGGGATATAGTCTTTGTGAGCTGTATATGGTGCGGATCGAAACAGTTTTATAGGGTTTTTAAAGTACCCAAAATGATAAGGATCAGTTTCGAATATCCTAGGCCCACAAGTTACGCACTTGGGGAAGATTTTGGCTATATCATTCGACATGATTTCTGCACCTGGGTAGGGACCACAGAAAGCATGAACATTTTTCCTCACAGAAAAAGGAATCATTACCTGAGAGGTCCAGATCTTCTTGGTAGCTTCATCCCCAACAGGCTCAGAAACTATCTCTTCTCCATCATCACGTTCCAGGGGTTCTTTCCATTTCCCAGCAAATGGTACATCGAAAGCTTGATTTGTAGCCATTGTTGACGGTTGATGAAATTGGGGAAAATCAAACGTTTTGTTTGAAAAATGGGTTAGTTTCTTTGGTCAAAAGATGTTGATTCGGTGCGATTTAAAGTTTGAGAAAGATTCAACGGTTTAAAAATCACTATTGCGCTGAAGATCAAGAATGTGATTTGCAGAAATCAGAGCTTGAGTTCACGCAGAAAGTTCAGAAAGTGAAGATGATGAAAAGTGTTTCTTTGTTTTCTGATGACAAGAATTTCTACGGTATTTTTAGTATCATTATTAGTAGTAAAATGACCAAGACAGGCCCAAATACGAAGGAAAACCTACAAAAGCAAGAAAAAGCATCAAGACATAGTCCAAGATGCAAAAAGACAAGAAAAAGCCCAAAAAGTGAAGAAAATCAGCATTCCATCGCAGCACGATGGCTCCCATCGTGCCACGATGGGAACTGCTTGTTCGCCAAGAAATCATAAGCAATAAATCTGAAGAGAATCTGTCCATCGCAGCACGATGTGTGCTATCGCAGCACGATGGGGTAACTTGGCGCCCAAGCTGATGAAATGCATAGGATCAGTTATAAAATTGAACTGAATCTTCACATCGCAGCACGATGGCTTCATCGCACTGCGATGCCTTGCTGAGGCCCATTACGAAAACTATAAATAGAGCCTCCCATTCATTGTTAAAATCATTCAGAAATAGTAGAACACTCTCTACTATAAGGAGAGGTTCAGAGGAGCTCTATTAGGCATAGTTTTCTCCCGTTACGGGAAAACTAACTCAGCAAGGTATGATTTCTTTAGGCTTTTGTATTTAGGTTATAATTTATTGTAATTTAAATATGTAGTCTTTATTATTTATGCCTTAGGTTGTGGTGGAGAAGATGAACTCCCCTATGAATATTTGGAGTCTGTGATTGAGTCTAAGTTATAATAAATGATATTCAGTAATTATGTTTGTTATTTACTTTCGTGCACTTTAATAACGTATTCTCGTAATCTGGCCGGATAAGCGGGAGCGCCCATAGAATTGATACCAGGTTTTGACTTGGTATGGTCCGGAACTCGTAGTAAATAATGCTAGGTGTATAGAGACGGTAACATCCTGAACTAGTCGTGAACTGAGCGGTTAGAGGAGGAATCATGCACTAGGTGTGATCTGAGCACTTAGAAGATGAACAACCCGATACTATGACCTAGAGGTTAATTGGTGAAGGTTATAATGCGTGTTTATAAACAACTCACTTAGTAATTAAGGTATGTGACACATCGAGGTTAGGCTCTCGTAGGTACCTTAGTTGTTAACGTAGGGAAACTTTAATAGACATAGTGTAATAGTAAGGTATTACTACAACAAGGATAAGTCACCGCCGAACATAATCTAAATAACTATGTTATACACCGGTCATGCCAAATATGAAGAAGGGAGGGAGTCCAACCACCATACCTAGCCTCTATGTTCTTGAATCTATTATTTATACATTCTGTTATATATATTTCTGCAAAGCATTACGCTTATTTTATAAAAACCTTTTCAAAAACCAATGCGAATGCAAACTATCACAAACTTAAATAACGCTAGTGAAGCTTCGGCACGATCCCTATGGATACGAACTCATTCTAGACACCTAGAGTGTGAATTATTACTCGACGACAGACTGGTGCACTTGCCAGCCCGTAGTCAAGTTTTTGGCGCCGTTGCCTGGGATTGTGTTTACAAAGCATTACTAGATTTATTTAAGTTTGTCAAAAAAATTTCAAAAATTCAAAAAAATTAAAAAGTCAAAAAATCTTGTTGATGATTGTGGATTTTGATATGTGAAAGTTCTGGCTAAGGATAAGTCTTGGTATTTAAGCGATCCGTTGTGATCCACCTCACTTACTTGGGAATTTTCATAGTGACAAAGACACATGAGACAAACCAAAAATAGTTTCACAAAAATTTTATCCCAGTGCTACTGAGGTATTTTGTTTAAAGTGCATGCAGACAAGTACTCAAGGCATTAGGAAACACAAAGGCTGGCAACAACCAACTAAGTCAGCATTCTCACAGGAAAACTCCTAAAGTGATAGGAGACGTAACAAATTGCAAAAAGAAAGCTGCAACAAGAAAAGTCAATGGTCAGGAGGATCATTTGACTAAAACTTCCACATGAAGTAAAAGAGTAAAAGGGCTGTTTACAGAAATGGTTCTGAAACACAGGAACCATAGGCGAAGATGACAAAGAAAGGAGAGAAAGGCCATCATGAAAGACATAATTCAATCAGGAGAATCAAGCTGTAAAATCACCTCTAAGAACAATTTCTTCCTCAAGAAGAAATCACAAAAGAAAAAGACATGCACCAATATAAGTTTGGGGTGAAATTACTGTGTTTTATGAAACTGCACCGGTAAATAAGTCGCCAACCGGATAGTTGAGAACATGGTGAAACAGACCTGGTCCTACCAAGATTGTAATCAATATGAAGGAAAGATGGCCAGTGCTTCAAGCTGGAACAAGGAAGCACAAATAGATAGGCATGCGAACCTATCCTCTGTAATGGAGGAAATGCCTCAAGCTAATGAGAGGTTAAACAAGCGCTGCTTGGGAGGCAACCCAAGGTACAATTTACTGTTTTATTTTAATTTTCAGCAATTTTAAATTTTAAATTTTTAGAAAAATAAAAGTACCATATTTCTAGAGAAAGACCTAGAAAAATAATTTTCAATTTTTCAAAAATAACGGACGTCCATCGCAGTACGATGTAACTTATCGTGCTGCGATGTGAACGGCCAAATTTTCAAAATTCAACAGCAAACCATCGCAGTACGATACGATGCAACGTGCTGCGATGAGTGAACGTTGCCTATAAATAAAGCACGAATTTTTCACTTTTCACATCAAAATTTTACGCCGTTACTCTGCTCAAATTCACCCAGAAACTTCTCAACATCCTTACCTCTTAGAAAACTCCAAAACCCATATTCTTCTTCTTCTACACTTTCTAAAACCTTCCACCAACCAAATTTTCAAACAAAAATCCAAACTTTTTTATAAAAATCAAACCTTTATCACTTCCATGGCACCAAAACGATATAGAACATCAGGAGCCGCTTCACAGTCTGCTCCCCCCCGCTTCTTGAGTAGTGTTACTCAAAAGCAACATGGTATTGTTGGGGAGAAGAGGCTTGTCCAGGAGATTGGTATCGAGATCCCTGCTTTCGACTCAGTTCCACGAGTTCGGGAGATTCTTACGGGATACGGATGGGTACCCTTCAACAACATGTTGGGGGAGTGCAACAAGACCATCGTGGAGGAGTTTTATGGCAATGGTATGGCATTTGCCAATGGAGATTATAGGTCTTATGTCCGGGGGGTTTATGTCAGCTACTCCTCAGACGTTATTGATTCTACTTTTGGATTCTGCCCGGAGGATCAGTGCGGGGTCCAGACTAGGCATGCTTCATGGAGAGAGGGAGCTATTACCGACGCCGACTACGACCAGATCAGAGAGGCCTTGGCTATGCCAGGGAAGGATTGGCACTACTCCAGGCAGGGAGCGCGTCAGAGGCTACAGGCTACGGAGATGTTGCCTTTGGCAAAGTTGTGGGCCAAATGGTGGACCCACAACTTTGAGGCATGCTCCAACGAGACAGAGATCATCACTTCCAGGTGCTTGGGCATCTACTCCATCTTGATGACGGAGCCCATCCAGGTTGGCCGTGTGATTGCGCAGAGTATCAGGCGCATGATCACCTCTTCTGAGGCCACCCCTTTGTCATCTCACACCTCTGTTCCCTAGCTGGGGTACCAGAGGAGGATGATGACGATATTATTGGGCTGGAGATTCCTTTAGGAGCGAGGTTCCTTTCCCGAGCCCAGCGGGACTTTGAGAGAGCCCAGCAGGGGCAGCAGGTACACCAGCCGCCACCTCAGCACCACCAGTTCTCGGAGTATGAGCTGGGGATGGCAGCCACTCAGTATGATATGCATGTCCTGATGGATTGGGGGTTACCCAGATACTCCCCCCACATGATGGACGCTGTTCAGGGGTACAGATCACAGCATCCTCTGCCTTCCTACCGCCAGCAGTATCCGGAGCAGCCGGATTTGACGCAACACTTCAACAGGCAGACCCAAAACATGCTGCAGCATCAGCAGCAGGTTCAGGATAGATGGGATCAGGCAGCGGCTGAGGAGTTGGCAGCCGAGATTGATGAGGAGATGGCCAGTGATGATGAGGGCGGACAGTAGCTCCGCATTTATATTTTTTAGTCTTTCTATTATTTATGTACTTTTATTTTATGTACTTTTCAATTTTAACTATTGTACTTTGAATTTCCTGTTTAATCATTTCATCTATTTAACCCTTATTCAAACTTACAAAAAAAATTAAATAACTGTTTGCTGTTTCTTATCTAGTGCATGATAAACTGTTATAGGTAAGATTGCGGCGAAGTAAGTTATAAATTCTAATGAGCCGAATTTCACGCCTTCTCACAGAAACCAAAGGTGATTGCTCCGAAGTACGAAGTTCGGGAGACAGAGAGACGAGTGATGAAGCTGGTGTCTGTGAGACAAGTGTTCAACTTTCAGATACCTAAGCCATGTGAGGATTTGAGCCAAATATTTCCAAACGGTATTACCACTTTCTTTCGAATTACTATGAGAGTACCGTGCACTTGTTTATTTTCTAGACCTTGCTCTAATTCTCTGCTGACTGGTTGATTTAATATTATATGCATTGAGGCAATTGTTTGTTATAACCCAGAGCCTTTTCAAGCCACCCCTTATTATATTATATCCTTTGCCAGCCAAATGTGAGCCGTAAAAATTATCCCTTTTTGTTTCGGTGACAAACCACGATATAAGCCTATAGACCAGAAAAACAATGATTTACCCTCTTTGGAGTTAGGTAATAGTTCTCAAAGTCTTGGCAACAAAATAAGTTTGGGGTTGCTCATGGAACTAGCAACGTCTAAGTTTGGGGTGGGTATACGGAGAACTATCACTACAAAAAAAGAAAAAAGAGACGGGAAAACATCAAAAAATTCCCTAAAAAAATAGTCTCTTAAAAAAAATGAATGTAAAATAAAGAGCCAAAGGGCAAAAACAGTGATAGAAAAGAACCACACAAAGACACATCCGGTTCTTATTTTCCGATACCAACACAAAAAGGCACCCTAAGGAACAAAGGTTGCGTACACAAAAAGGAACAACAAAGTAGAACTTAATTCCAATGTTCAGCGGTACCATTGCTGAAATATAAAGCAAGGTTGTGAAATTCCTATCATCTTTATTTATCTCTTATTTCTCTAACGATCTTGTCTGACAGCATGTTACTTGAGGACAAGCAACAGTTTAAGTTTGGGGTTGTGATGACAGGAATTTCTACGGTATTTTTAGTATTATTATTAGTAGTAAAATGACCAAGACAGACCCAAATACGAAGGAAAACCTACAAAAGCAAGAAAAAACAACAAGACAGAGTCCAAGATACAAAAAGACAAGAAAAAGCCCAAAAAGTGAAGAAAAACAGCATTCCATCGCAGCACGATGGCTCCCATCGTGCCACGATGTGAACTGCTTGTTCGCCAAGAAATCAGAAGCAATAAATCTGAAGAGAATCTGTCCATCGCAGCACGATGTGTGCTATCGCAGCACGATGGGGTAACTTGGCGCCCAAGCTGATGAAATGCACAGGATCAGTTATAAAATTGAACTGAATCTTCACATCGCAGCACGATGGCTTCATCGTACTGCGATGCCTTGCTGAGGCCCATTACGAAAACTATAAATAGTGTCTCCCATTCATTGTTAAAATCATTCAGAAATAGTAGAACACTCTCTATTATAAGGAGAGGTTCAGAGGAGCTCTATTGGGCATAGTTTTCTCCCCTTACGGGAAAACTAACTCAGCAAGGTATGATTTCTTTAGGCTTTTGTATTTAGGTTATAATTTATTGTAATTTAAATATGTAGTCTTTATTATTTATGCCTTAGGTTGTGGTGGAGAATATGAACTCCCCTATGAATATTTGGAGTCTATGATTGAGTCTAAGTTATAATAAATGATATTCAGTAATTATGTTTGTTATTTAATTTCGTGCACTTTAATAACGTATTCTCGTAATCTGGCCGGATAAGCGGGAGCGCCCATAGAATTGATACCAGGTTTTGACTTGGTATGGTCTGAAACTCGTAGTAAATAATGCTAGGTGTATAGAGACGGTAACATCCTGAACTAGTCGTGAACTGAGCGGTTAGAGGAGAAATCATGCACTAGGTGTTACTAGACATAGTGTAACAGTAAGGTGTTACTACAACAAGGAAAAGTCACCGCCGAACATTAATCTAAATAACTATGTTATACACCGGTCACGTCAAATATGAAGAAGGGAAAGAGTCCAACCACCATACCTATCCTCTATATTTCTTGAATCTATATTTATACATTCTGTCATTTATTTTATCGCAAGCATTACGCTGCTTTTTATAAAACCTTTTTCCAAAAACCCAAAGCGAATGCAAACTATCACAAACTTAAATAACGCTAGTGAAGCTTCGGCACGATCCCTGTGGATACGAACTCATTCTAGACACCTAGAGTGTGAATTATTACTCGACGACAGACTGGTGCACTTGCTAGACCGTAGTCATTTTCCCTGTTACTATTTATAGGGAAGAGTGTTTGGATTTAAAAATAAATCAAAAAGAAAAATAAAGTTCTTTCTCTTCAACTTCTAACTTTGACACGTCCTCCACTATCCCTAAAACATAGGAGAAATGATGGATTGTGGGGATCAAGGTGACAGTTATTACTGTGCATGACATCAGCGCCGTCATTGGTTAGAGTGTCAAGCATGTGGGTTTAAAATGCTAATTTCTATTCTCGTTCGAACTACTCGATCGAAACAGGCATTTTGGGGGCAATTTGTTAGCCCATATTTTGGTAAAGTCAAAATATGTTCTAAGTGCGTGATTAAAAGATAGTAAATGAAAATCCATTGTATTATCTGTTACTTCAAAAGTCATTAAAGATGTTTGGTTTTTAGAGCCAATGAATTTAATGGGAAATCATGCATGAACACGTTATAAATGTTCTATCTTGAACATTATTCTTATTATTGTTTTCTTCAGGATCATTTCGAGTTGGTCGAAAGCTCAGTATGGTCGAAGCGTTCGCTGTATAGAGGAAAAAGAATGTAATTGGCAAATATTCAAGAAACATGACTACTTCGACTTCGATGCATACAACGACTAATTCAAAGGATATGAAGGAACTCAAATTCAAAATACGTGGCAAGACACGCGTTCTCATCTTAGTTGGTTAGACGTTACTAGCAGTTAGGAAATAGTGTCTATATATATCATAGTTCTGTGATCGAGCAAAGGGTCACAATCTAAATACAAATATCCTTACCAAACTCAAAGTACCCATGTCAACGAGAGAAACGAGTGATCGAAGGAGAATGTATGTAACTGTGAACCATTTACTTTCTTTGTAAATCACTTACCTTCAATGCAATTTATCTGCTTTTCCAATTCAATTTCCCTTTCATTTAATTTCGACCTTTTCTTTCCTTCTGTTTATTCATTTGAATAAGCATTCTTTCTTGCAATTCAAGTTACATAAACACATAAACAACATTAAAAGCATAAGAACAATAATGTGAAGGTGGAAAAACACAAGAAGGGGGGGTTGAATTGTGTTTTAAAAGTTAAAACCTTTTCTCAAATAAAAACTAAGTTTGCAGCGGATTAAACACAAAACAATAATGAAACAGAGAGAGAGAGAGAGAGAGAGAGAGAGAGAGAGAGAAAGACACAGAATTTATACTGGTTCCTCTCACAAATCGAGAGTACGTCCAGTCCCCTTGCACTTCCAAGGGCTTCTCACTAAAATCTCACAAGATTACAAGATGCTCAAGCACAATAGCAAGAGACTTCTCTAATGCTCAAGTTACAACTAACAAGAGACTTCTCAAATGCTCAAGTTACAACTAACAAGAGACTTCTCAAACAAACTTAAGAATAAGAATGAATGTTAATGAACACTTGATATACTATCAGAGGTGTTTACAAAATACAACACAGATTTGCCTTAAGACTAAGAATGACAGATAGAAGCTGTAATATCAGAATGTTTCAAAGTCTTAAACGCAGTAATAGAACAGTAGTCATTTCTTCCATTTGAGTCTTCTATTTATACTTGAATGGAATGGTAATGACCGTTGCAGAGAGATAAGGTGCCAGCTGGAATTTGCTCGTACAATTGATAGCTGTATATTGCCTTCTTTAGTAAAGAAATCCAATTCCACTACCTTGCAATTTGAAATATCACTCAACCATTTTGAGTAATAATAGTACGATTGTACAATCCTCAAATGCGCTCCACTTATGGATAAGGTTAACGTTATACCAACGAATATTCCTTCCTGTGGATATGACAGAGTCCTTAAGTAGATTATTCTTCAATCATTGATTCTGATTCTGTCAGTTCTTGAGTGACGTAAATTCCTTTTGCTTCAGAGTCTGTTGTCGTAGCTTCTTAAGGTCTTCAGCTTCTGAGCTTCTCAGAGTCTAGCTTTTGTCCTCAGAGTCTAGCTTTTGTCCTCAGAGCCACTAACTTCAGAACTTGAATTTTAAGCTTCTGATGATCAGCGATACGATTTCAGAGCTTCTAAACTTGGCTTCTCTGCTTTTGTTCGTAGTGCTTCTGAATGAATTTTAACTTATAATTCTGCACACTAGAACAATCATTAGTAATACCAATTGTAATTTTAATACTTTGTTATCATCAAAACCAATTAAAAACTTAGAGATTTATGTCAGACCCACTTTGTTCCAACAATCTCCCCCATTTTGATGATGACAAACTAAAGCATTAAAATTCAATTGTTGTTGATTTAATTATTTATGTTGACATCAGGTTTCAGAGGTTTGCAATCTCCCCCTGAGTCTGATAATTCATAGGGTTAGGTTTGTAAGCTCCCCCTAAGTCTTATCCATAATTAATTAAAACAGTTTAAGAGTTAATTTATTAACTTGAAATAAATTTTCATATTTGACTCTCAGAGGCAGAGGTTTGTAGGCTCTTCCTTCAGAGTCTGATAATAATCAGAGAGGGTTTGCAATCTTCTCTCATTTTATCTATGAAAATGTATTTCAAATCTTAAATTTTCTCCCCTTTCAATAAAGTCCAGAATGAATGAATCATTTAATCGTTAGTTCAGAAGGGATAGAAATTGATTCATAATACATGAGTATAACGGTTTCAGGTCTTTGAGCAGTTAAGAAATCAATTAACATTAATTTTAACGCTATTCTTACTCCCCCTTTTGTCATTATTCAAAAAGTAACGAAAAACGAAATAAATGAGTCAAATAACGCATATCTCAATACAGTCAAGTCAAGGATTGGTTACAACTATGTTCAATTAAATGAACTGTGTTGATATCCATTGTTTGAGAGCATTATAAAAGGAGATGATTCTTCTCACTTTATTCACAACGAATAATCAAAGAATATAATATCAAGCATACAAAGGAAAGTCAAGCAATGAAGAAAGCTTCAGGATCCAAGAAAGAGATCAAGAAGGAAGCAACATCTTCACGCTCGAGAAGAAACAAGCAGCCAAAGGAAACAACTAAGCAAGTGATTGAGATATCAGGTTCTGATGAAATAGATTCTGATTATACAGAGTTTCTTAGAACATATGATCCTGAGGAAGAATACTCAGACTCTGAGTTCCATTAAGCCATTCTTGACTCTCTTTCTGATGCAAGCTCTGCTGAGAAGGCAGAAGTGCCCAAGAAAGAAGAGTCAGAGGCTAAATCTGATGTAGAGTCTAAGTAGTTTTCTCACTATCCATGTAATAAGACTTTGCATCAATTAATAAAAAAATGTCTTCCTTTTTAAATTGTTTATTTTCCTTGCATGTTTCTTATATTCAACTTAAAATATCAGAACACCAGTTACTAGACACGCCTCATTTGGTATTGGTGCCCCGTTTATAAACAGGCGATAATACTAAGAAGCTATTTCATGAGTAAACAGGAATACTGATGTGGGGGAACCTTAGGTTTTCAAAAGCCTGTATAAGTTTAAAAACAAGATGTTCTTCAACACCTTACTCTAGGTTCAGAAGCCACAAGAGTATCAGACATAATAAGTGAATATAAATTTTAATTGTTGAAAACAAAATAAAATAAACACACATTCAGATACGCAATCAAATAAACAGGGATAATCAAACATTAATTAATCAAAAGAAAATTATCCAAGAATTACATAATCAAAACATTAATATGTGCTCAAACATAACAGGTTAAGGTTTGTGCATTTGACTGGCAAGATTCTTCAGAAACTTCATCATCTCATCAAGCTTCTTGTTGGTAGCTTCAGTAGATGCATTCATATCAGTTCTCATATCAGCCCTTAGTTCATCCATTTCATTCTTCATCTCTTCCTTTATTTCAGATAGTTCATTCTTCATCTCAGTTTTCATCTCATCTAATGCTATTTGTACTGCTGGAGGTATAGCACAAGATGGAGATTCAGAGTCTCTGAAGAGTCTGACTGGAGAGTTTGGAGGGGTAGTGTCAACAACTACATGTTTGCCCCTATCAGAAGCTTGCTCATCTAAAATCTGATCATGCATTGTGGTGTCCTCACCCTGATGTGGACCCATTGCTTGAGCTTCAAGTAGCATCTGAGTTTCGACTTCTGCAATTCTAGCAGCTCTTTCAACTAACACTTTAAGAGCCTCTTCATCAGCTCTTCTCTTAAGTTCAGCTTCAGCAGCTATCCTAGCTTGCTCAGCATCAAACACTCTTCTAACATATTCTGCTTCCTCCTCTGCTAATCTCTTAGCTGCTTCAAGTGATGTTCTGATACTTTCATTCACATCAGCAGCCAGCTTCTCTAGACGTTGACATTCCTCTTCATGATTAAAGTGTGTAAGCGTAGGAGCATGGGATTGTTCAGCAGCAACCATTATCTGACTCACAGCGTTCATTCCTCTTCCTTGAATTTTGCTCTTTACATAACCTCCCAAGAGCCTCAGAGACTCACTGAACTTATCTTCCAATTCCCTGATCTTAGCATCAACATTTGAAGGGAAAATCAGAACTTCTTCCTCCATTCCTTTGAATTTCTTAAGACTAATACTAATAGCATTATCTAAAAGCTCAAGGTTTGTTTCAGAATTGGGATTGAAGAAGGGATGATTTCTGTTGAAGGGAATGGTAGGTTCAGGTTTCTTTCTCTTTAGAGGAATAATTTTGATTTCTGTTCATCGAAAGGGTTCTTAGAGGTTATTATTATATCATCATCAATATTTATATCTGCTTTTAACAGAGCCTTAAGAATGGGTAGAGCAAAATCAACAGGTAGGCTTAATTCATCTATGGTCAAAGGTTTATAATTTGGACCAAAAATGAGGAGTGAAGATGGGAGTGAGTTATTGTCAATGGTTTCAGTGTGTGCTAGTGGTGTAGGAATGTGATGCTCTTGATTGTCAGAGGGGATGTCATCACATTGTTCTGAGGGTGGATTTTGTAATTCATAAGTGTTTTGTTCTGGTTGAGGAGTGTAAGGTTCAGGTTGTGATATTTCATCATTCTGAGGGGTTGGTTGTTTGTCAGGTTCAGAAGTGATGGTTGTGTTTGGATTTTCTTGTTCAGGAGCAGCAAAGTGCAAGGGTGGTGCTTGAACAGTGATTATGGGTGGTTCTTGAAATGTTTCAGTGGTAGCATTCACAAATTTGTTTATAGGGTGATTTGGGGAGTTGAGGTTTGAGGTGGTAAAAGCATCACCTGAAAGATGTGGTGTGAGATGGTCTAAGAAGGAATTATCTTCAGATACAGTTCCTTTGGGTGGAGGAGTTTTGGTTTTCTGTTTAGGCTTTGGTTTTGGTTTTGGTTTTGGTGCCCTTTTGATGATTTCTGAAATAGTTTCACTACTAGAGTCAGTGAGTGTACCTTCAGATGATGAGTCAGATGATGATGAATCAGATGATATTGGGGTAGGTACAATCATTCTGAGGGGTTTGGTGAAATATATTGAAGTGCTAGGAGGGGGTTGATTTTAAGCTTGATCTTCAGAATTGCTACTAGTATTAAGCTCAGAAACATTACCTTTGGAGATGCTAGCAGCTTTCAAAGGAGGTCTGGGAGCCACATATTTTATCCTCTTAGTAGCTCTGGCAGGCTTGTCTTCTTCAGAAGCTGGAGGCCTTTCATTCCTCTTCTTGTTTCTCCTTTCCTCCATAGTAGCATCAGCCTTTTCAGCAACTTTAACCTCAGCTCTAACCTCTTGATTCTCAGGTATTCTAACAGATTCCTCAACAGTTGTTGCATTTGCAGCATTGTCTACCATCTCATCAATGCTATCATTTTCATTGATTTCACCTTGCTCTACATTAGCATTCTCAGCATCTTCCTCAATCATAGCTTGCTCAAATACTATTGGCTTTTTCTTTGACCTTGTAATATCCCTAGGACCATTGAAAATATCCCAATCTGGTACTCCAACTACCATGCTTCTATCAACATATTCTCCACTGTCTTCTCTAACCATTTCCAGAAAATTTTCAATGACCTCATCATTGTCATGTTCTGAGATGGTTGGAAATCCATCACACCAGAAGTACTTCTCCCAGATCTTCTGGAGAGGGTGTTTTGGCTTCTTTATATCTTCTTTCTTAACCAGCTGCATATTCACTAAGATGGTTGCATCAAATTTTGCAGTACAGAAGACTCTTAGCTTTTCCTTGGTCCTCGGAATCTCTATCAGCTTTGTTTGACGGATAAGCTCTGAGATCAATCTTGGGTGATGAATTGTTGATGTTGCTTTGTGATGACTCTCATTGATGCACAAGCAGAGATGCTCAAATAAAATATCAGCCAAGTTGATCTTTACTCTTTGCTGCATAAACCAGATAAGATGCCTGTGAGGCCATGAAATTGAATCTTTTCCTCCTTCTCTTGTGACCATAGAAGCAAGTACTACTTTGAAGGCAAAGTGGTATTCCTTTTTCATACACTTAGCCTTGCCAAAATCAGATTCCCTTGTTCCAGGAGGAAAAAGATCTACTTTGATAGATTCAGCATACTTGCTATTTGCTTTGTAAGAACCTACTTTCTCACCTTCATTATCCAGACCAAGCATCTTAGCAATATGCTCTGGAGTGATCAGAACATTGATTCCAAGAAGGTTAGACCTTATTTCCTTTCCTTTAAAAGGTCTTAACCCTAGTTGAGCTCTGGTCTTTCCTTTTAAGGATTTATCTTCAGCCACCAACTTTTTAACCTCCTCATCAGCAGCAAATTTGTCAAATACATATGCTTTATTCCAGAAACTCTTTACTAAATCGTAGTAAACGAATCCATTAAGCATGTCGAAGTAGTTACCCCATTGTTGATCATAGAAGAGGTCTTTGATGTCAATATCGTTTACCTTTAAACTTTCAAAATCAACGAACTTCTCAGTGATGAATTCCATTCCTTCTCTACCACAATCGTTTGTGTTCGAAGCTTCGACAAAAGATGCTTAAGAGTTTAAGTCAATCACAGGTGGTAACACAGGGTTGAAAGGTTGTTGAACTATATTGCGAGATGGTTGAACAGCCATTGTTGCAGAAGTATTGAGAAAGTTGAGAGAATTTGGGATTCTGAGTTTTAGGGTTTGTGTAGGTAGTGATTTGTGTAAAAGTTGTGCTATGTGAGTGAAGTGACTATATATAGCAAGTAGCACATATACACAGAGAAAACAAACAAAAGGAGGGAGCGCGAACAGTTTAAAATTAAATTTAAATTGTATATAACTGTAAATTCATCATTAACTGTTCTTCATCCAATCAGAATCTAGACACGTGCTAGAGAGAAGATAACAAACTGACACGCGTAAGGACAACTGTTTTACACTTACAAGTACAAAACGTTTCACTTTCGCTTAATTCAGTGCCTGACTCATTAGTATCTTACACCTCATCAGAACCTGTTATTCTTCAGAACTTCCTTCACTCAGAGTTTCTCATTAGAGGCTCTGAGCGTTAGAGACTCTGAAGAAGTTTCAGACCCTGATTCTATTTTACATCTCAGAGCTAGTTTTCTTCAGAGATAAAATGCATGTTCAAATTCTTTTTAATAAAATCAAATCGTTCAATAGCTAAAGGTTTAGTAAATATATCAGCTCATTGATGGTCAGTATCAATGAATTGAATATCTATTGTACCTTTTTGAACATGATCTCTTATAAAATGATGCTTAATTTCAATATGCTTAGCTCTGGAATGTAAAATTGGATTCTTAGATAAATGAATGGCAGCAGTATTATCACAATAGAGTGGAATACTACTTTCAGTTATGTTATAATCTTCTAACTGATATTTCATCCAGAGAAGCCGTGTGCAACATTTAGCAGCTGAGATGTATTCTGTTTCTGCTGTAGACAAAGCAATAGTTGTTTGTCTCTTGCTGGCCCAAGATATGAGATTCTCACCAATAAATTGGCAATTTCCACTAGTGGATTTTCTCTCAATCTTGTCCCCAGCATAGTCAGCATCACAGAATCCAACTAGCTTACTATCTAGGGATTTTTTATAAAGAAGTCCTAGATTAGTTGTTCCTTTCAAATATCTAAAGATCCTCTTAACAGCAGTTAGATGAGGTTCTCTAGGATCTGATTGAAATCTTGCACATAGACATACACTGTATAAAATGTCAGGTCTAGAAGCTGTTAGATAGAGTAAAGAACCAATCATACCTCTATATAGCTTCTGATCCACTTTGCTACCAATTTCTTCCTTGCTTAAGCTGCTTGTGGGATGCATGGGTGTTGACATTATCTTACAATCTTCAAGATTAAATTTCTTCAGAAGCTCTTTTGTATACTTGCTTTGATGAATGTAAGTTCCATCTTTTCCTTGGTTGATTTGGATTCCAAGAAAGAATTTAAGCTCACCCATCATACTCATTTCAAATTCATCCTGCATAAGCTTGGAGAAATTCTTGCATAGAGAAGCATTAGTTGAACCAAAAATTATATCATCCACATATATTTGAATAATTAAGATGTCTTTCTTAGTTGTCTTTCTGAATAGTGTACTGTCAATTTGACCTTTTTGAAAACCATTTTCTAAAAGGAAATTACTCAGTCTTTCATACCAAGCTCTTGGAGCTTGTTTGAGACCATAGAGTGATTTCTTAAGTTTAAAAACATGTTCAGGATTTTTTAAGTCCTCAAAACCTGGGGGTTGTTTGACATACACTTCTTCAGAAATAACACCATTTAGAAAAGCACTCTTAACATCCATTTGATATAAGGTTATTCCATTATTCACAACATACGATAGCAATAACCTGATTGCTTCCAGTCTTGCTACTGGAGCAAAAGTTTCAGTGAAGTCAATGCCTTATTTCAGACTATAGCCTTGTGCTACAAGTCTGGCTTTGTTTCTCACAACTTCACCTTGTTCATTGAGTTTATTTCTGAATACCCACTTGGTTCCAATAATGTTCTTATGTATTGGTCTTGGCAATATATCCCACACATCATTTCTTTAGAATTGGTTGAGCTCATCTTGCATTGCCACAATCCATCCATCATCAGTTAAGGCTTCATCAACATTCTTAGGTTCAATCATAGATATAAGTCCTAATAATGAATCACTTTGTTGATAAGCTGATCTTGTTTTTCTTGGACTTTCTTTGTTTCCAAGTATGAGATCCTCTGGATGTGATGATTTATATTTGAATTTCCTTTTTGGAGCTTCAGCATTTTCTTGCATTTCATCTTCTGAGATATCATTATGTTCTTCAGATGCTTCTATGGGAGATGCTCCTTCAGAGATTACTTCCATTTCAGCTTCTGAAGTTTCATTAGCTTATGATGTTTTCTCAGCTTCTGGATAGTTGTATTGATATGGATCTCCTGCATAACTCTCATCTTGCTCTGACATTTTATTGCTAGGCTCTTTGTCATCAAATCTTACATGTATAGATTCCTCCACTGTGTTAGTTTCAGAATTATACACTCTGTATGACTTTGAGCGTTCAGAGTAACCTATAAAGATTCCCTTACAAGCTTTGGCATCAAATTTCTTTTTATAGACCTTATTGTTTAAGATGTAACAAGTACATCCAAACCGATGAAAGTAAGAGATGTTAGGTTTTCTTCCTTTGAAGAGTTCATATGTTGTTTTATTCAATATAGGTCTGATGTAGATCCTATTTTGAATATAACAAGTTGTATTCACAGCTTCTGCCCAGAAGTACTTAGCAAGCTTAGTCTCATGCATCATGGTTCTTGCCATCTCTTGTAAAGTCATGTTCTTTCTCTCTACAACACCATTTTGTTGTGGTGTTCTAGGAGCAGAGAACTCATGGATAATTCCATGATCTTCACAGAAAGTTGCAAATGGTTCGTTTTCAAACTCACCACCATGATCACTTCTGATCCTTAGGATCTTAAGACTTTTCTCACTCTGTACTTGTGTGCAGAAGATGTTGAACACATCATATGCATCATCTTTTACTCGCAAGAATTTAACCCATGTCCATCTACTGTAATCATCAACTATGACAAGTCCATATTTCTTTCCATTGATTGAGGTTGTACTAACAGGGCCAAACAAATCAATGTGAAGCAATTCAAGAGGTCTTGAGGTGGAGACAATGTTTTTGGGTTTAAAAGAAGTTTTAGAAATCTTCCCAATCTGACAAGGACCACACAGAGCATCTGAGTGATAGTTGAGATTGGGTAGACCTTTAACCAAGCTTAGTTTGCTGAGCTTAGAGATTAATCTCCAGTTAGCATGACCTAAGCGTTGGTGCCAGACCCATTTCTCATCACTCAGAGATAGTAGACATACAATCTTTTGCTCAGTGAGTTCTGACAGATTGACCTTATAAACATTGCCTTTCCTTAGACCTCTGAATACTACAGTCTTATCAGAGTTTCTAGTTACAGTACATGCATCTTTATCAAACATCACCACAAATCCACTGTCACAAAATTGACTAATGCTCAGTAGATTATGTTTAAGGCCATCAACAAGCCATACATTATTAATAGATAAAGATGAATTACCAACTGTACTTGTCCCAATGATCTTCCCTTTTTGCTTTCCTCCAAACTCCACAGTGCCTCCCTCTTTCAAAGTTAGGGTTTGGAACATATGCCTTTCTCCTGTCATATGTCGTGAGTAACCACTGTCCAGGTACCAGGGCTGCTGCTTTTGCTTTCTTGGAGTGCAGATCTGAAGCAAATACAATCTCAGATTTTGGTACCCATACTTTTATGGGTCCTTTGGAGTTAGTCTTAATTGCCTTAGGTGATCTTTGTTTGAAAGATCTTTCAGAAGTTCTAGAATTATCAAGTCTTTTTGAAAATGTTTTGGGCTTTGGATAACTCTTAGACTTAGTTCTAGTGTGTATCAGAGTCTCTTTTGATCTGACATTAGTCTGAGGTTTGGAAGTCTTTGGTTCTGAGATTTTAACATTGAGAACCTCTGACTTCTTTACTTCTGACTTAGATGTCCTTTCAGAGTCTGATACACTCTTGACTTATGATTGACTTTTAACAAAGACAGCCTTAGGTTTAGTTTTATCAATGTTAGAGGGTTTTGAAAATAATGCATTATCTTTAAAACGTGAAAATCCAAGACCTTCACCTCTATTTCTACTTACATGATAAATTAAAGATGCTATCTTACTTCTTTGCATGCCATTGATAAGAAGTTCTTGAAGAGCAAATTCATGCTCTGGAGAAACTTTATCATCATAAACCTAATGAGTTTCAAGAAATGTGTTTCTACTTTTAAGAGACTCAGTTTCTTCAACTATTATGTTTGCTTTTTCAGTAAGGTTGTTATAGGCCTTTTTAAGGACCTTACATTCCCCTGCCTTTTTTGTAACAAGTTTTAAGGCATCTTTTAAAGAATCTATTAATTCAGTTCTAGAGAGTTGAGCAAGTACCTCATCTTCATCTTCTGAGTCTGAATCTGCTTCATGCTCAGAGTTTTCTTTATCAGAGGTAGTTGCCATCAGAGCCAGATTGGCTTCTTCATCTCCATCAGAGTCTGAGTCTTTATCTAGATCTTCCCAAGTTGCAAGAAACCCCTTTTTGAGTTTACTTTTATATTTTTCCTTGCTAGAAGTTCTCTTGGATGATCTACTCTGATTTTCTGGGCAGTCAACAATGAAATGCCCAGGCTTGTTGCATTTAAAGCACTTGTTTTGTTCTTCCTTTTTCTCTTTGGTAGCACCAACTTTCTTGGAAGAACTTCCAAACTTTCCTGCATATTTCTTGCTTCGTTTTTCCCATTGAGATACTTTAGCAGCCATCAGCACCATTTCTTCTTCATCTTCAGACTCAACCTCATGATCTTCTTTAGAAGCTTCGTCTTCAGATTCTATAACCTTAGCTTTCAGAGCCTTTGATGAACTCTTAGAGCTTAAGGCTATCCCTTTTATTTTCTTGGTTGACTCGTCAGTCATTAACTCCATTTCATGAGTCTTCAATGAACTAATCAGATCTTCAAGAGATACTAGATCCAAATCCTTGGCTTCTTGAAAAGCAGTCACCTTAGGTCTCCACTTTGGGGGTAGGCTTCCGAGAATCTTTCTAACATGATCAATAGTAGTATAACTCTTGTCCAGTACTTGAAGTCCAGAGACCAAAATTTGAAACCTAGAAAACATAGCTTCAATATCCTCTCCATCCTTCATCTTGAACAACTCATACTGATGAACTAACAAGTTTGCTTTAGCCTCTCTAACTTGTTTGTTTCCTTCATATTTGATTTCAGAGACTCCCAAATAGACTTAGCAGTTCTTTTGTCCACAATCTTGAGATACTCATCATGCGAAATCGCATTAGTCATCATACCTTTTACATTGTGATGCTTCTTGTACTCTAGCTTCTGAGAAGGTGTGAAAGATTTTCTATGTTGATGGCTAACCACTCCTTCTTTATCCATGTTGTCAAAGACAACACCTTCTTCTACCAAATCCCATAAATCAACATCAATACCTATGATATAACTATACATCTTTGTTTTCCAGAATGGGTAAGAAGTAGGATTTCCATTGAAAAATGGAATCCTGTCAGAAGACTTCCTATCGTTTGAGCTTGTGTCATAATCAAATGGAATCTCATTACTTTTCTTTCCTCCATCATTTCCAGCAGCGTCAGTCATGTTTTTCCTTTGGATCTTTTACTGTTTCACTGTAAGGTGAGTTAGGCAACAGACCTAGCTCTGATACCAATTGAAGGTGGAAAAACACAAGAAGGGGGGATTGAATTTTAAAAGTTAAAACTTTTTCTCAAATAAAAACTAAGTTTGCAGCGGATTAAACACAAAACAATAATGAAACAGAGAGAGAAAGAAAGAAAGACACAGAATTTATACTGGTTCCTCTCACAAATCGAGAGTACGTCCAGTCCCCTTGCACTTCCAAGGGCTTCTCACTAAAATCTCACAAGATTACAAGATGCTCAAGCACAATAGCAAGAGACTTCTCTAATGCTCAAGTTACAACTAACAAGAGACTTCTCAAATGCTCAAGTTACAACTAACAAGAGACTTCTCAAACAAACTTAAGAATAAGAATGAATGTTGATGAACACTTGATATACTATCAGAGGTGTTTACAAAATACAACACAGATTTGCCTTAAGACTAAGAATGACAGATAGAAGCTGTAATGTCAGAATGTTTCAAAGTCTTAAACGCAGTAATAGAATAGTAGTCATTTCTTCCATTTGAGTCTTCTATTTATACTTGAATGGAATGGTAATGACCGTTGCAGAGAGATAAGGTGCCAGTTGGAATCCAATTCCACTATTGATAGCTGTATATTTCCTTCTTTAGTAAAGAAATCCAATTCCACTACCTTGCAATTTGAAATATCACTCAACCATTTTGAGTAATAATAGTACGATTGTACAATCCTCAAATGCGCTCCACTTATGGATAAGGTTAACGTTATACCAACGAATATTCCTTCCTGTGGATATGACAGAGTCCTTAAGTAGATTATTCTTCAATCATTGATTCTGATTCTGTCAGTTCTTGAGTGACGTAAATTCCTTTTGCTTCAGAGTCTGTTGTCGTAGCTTCTTAAGGTCTTCAGCTTCTGAGCTTCTCAGAGTCTAGCTTTTGTCCTCATAGCCACTAACTTCAGAACTTGAATTTTAAGCTTCTGATGATCAGCGATACGCTTTCAGAGCTTCTAAACTTGGCTTCTCTGCTTTTGTTCGTAGTGCTTCTGAATGAATTTTAACTTATAATTCTACACACTAGAACAATCATTAGTAATACCAATTGTAATTTTAATACTTTGTTATCATCAAAACCAATTAAAAACTTAGAGATTTATGTCAGACCCACTTTGTTCCAACATAATGAACACTAATCATCTTGAAAATATAAACAAAAGCACTATGTCCCGAGATTTACTAGTTGATCTCTCTTGTAATAACTCAAACTAGCGTTGTTTACCAAATTTCACAGTAAACAGTACGATAATTACCCTAATTACGAGTATAAAGAACCTTAATTAATAGACAGGGAACCCGTGTTAGACACGTTGTCACGTCCCTATACTAGTGATTAGACTCTGAATATGTAGTCAATTAAGCATGGTTTCATTAGTTCTTTTACCTTTAACCACTAGTGTGACTAAGCTATTATCTATTGATCGGGGTTGGCTGCCGATTTTGAGACACAATACTAGATCACTAACCCTATAAGTTAGTTGCCAGTCAGTGATAATCACTGGTCCTAAGGCACAATGCTAGATATCACCATCCCTAAGAGTGTTCCCTAATTGTGTACTTTAATCAGGTTACGTAATTAAAAAAATAAACAATAGAATAATAAAACTGAATAAACAATTATATAAACTTAGTACCAATTTACATGATTCCAGCATTCCTAGGGGAGTTCGTCTTCTCCACCTAACCTAAAGGAGTTTAGCTACTAATAGACATAATTAAATTACAAGAATTAAATAAATGCATACCAATAACCTTGCTACCTTGCGGAGGAAGTTACCTTTCCCGTTGAAGGGGGAAAGTTCCTTCCCTAGAGCTCCTCCTCTTTTGCTCCTTATAGAGATATAGTTCTCTAAATTTCTGAATGAATAATTGTGAAGGAGGATAGCTCTATTTATAGTTTTTCGGACTTGGGCAGTAGGGCACATCGTGCTACGATGGGCCCATCGTGCTGCGATACCAAGATTCAGTTTAAAATTATAACTGATCTTGTGCGTTTGATCACCTTGTTCACAAAGAAATGCCATTGTACCACGATAGAGGTCATCGTGGTACGATGGACAGATTTACTTCAAAAATAGAACTTGTGCTGTCTTGGCCAACAAGTAGCTCCATCGTACTGCGATGAATGCCATCGTAACACGATGGGACTGCAAAATTACGTTTTTTCTTCAACACGGAAGTTGTAGCTCTTTGTCTTAGCTTTCCAACGCAACTGACCGCGTCTCAATCCGACACACATAGCTCAAGTTATGGTCCGCAGACTGAAAGCTGCGCATTTTCTTCATTTTAGCCTCTTTTTATGCATTTTCTTCAATCCTTGACTTCTTGGACAAGTAGCTTTACTTCTTTAGGTTTTTGCCTTGTAAATGATCTAAAACTAATACTCCATCCGTTTCTTTTTAATTGTCTTTTATTATCATATTTAGCGTTTATATTTAATTGTCCTTTTTGTATTTTATGGGTATGATTGGTCAATTATACCCTTTGTCAATTGATCTTATCTTTTTCCATAAAACCAATTAATGCTATATATTTGGAAAACTAAATCTTTTTTAAAAAAAAAATTTTGTTGGTACATAACATATTAATTTTTTTTTTTTTACATAATATATTAAATTTATTGGAAAGAAAAAGTGTGGGCATAAAAATAGGAATTTATTGGTGGATTAAAATGAGGGTATAATAGGAAGATAACGTGCAAAAATACACTTCCTTAATTTGGTGTTATCATTCTAAAAAGACAATTAAAAAGAAACGGAGGGAGTACTAAACTAATAATAAATAATACTAAAAATATTATATAAATTACTGTCATCAGATATATTACGTCAAAAAAAAATCTAATGGATATATATCCAAAAAAAAATCTAATGAGTAGAAAACCTAAATTTTTTTTGTTGTAAAAAAAATATAACCTAAAATTTTAATATTTCAACAAGGATAATTTAGAATTTTAATAAAAAAGTGAGGGTAATTTTGTCAACATAATAAATTATGTTTTACCGCATCTCCCCTCCTTAAAAATCCCTCCCCTCACCTCCACTCCCCCTCGGTTGAACCAAACAACCCCTAATCGACGATATTCTCTTCCAATCGAACCACATTCATTCTCTCCAATTGCTTCTAGATAAAAAAAACATAAAATATTTTTGGAAAATAAACATCCCCTTATCTTTACACTAATAATTTGTATACCCTTATCTCGTTGGAATTGGAAAAAAGAAATCTAGAAGAAAGAATGTGAATGGTCTTCTTCACATGTTTTTTTTTCCATCTCTTTCAAACACACATCAAAAGCAATTTGCTGCAAAGAATAAAAAAAAAAGTGTATTTTTTTACGATTTTTAATATGTTTTTCGTCTGCGTAAAAAAAAAACCAAATTAACCGTTTATTAATCCAGTTTTAAAAATAATCAGTTTAAAACTGGATTTAAAAATTAACCGCTTTTAAACCAGTTTTATAAAAATATCCGGTTATGTATCCATATCCAAATTTATAACTGATTATATAACCGGTTTATAAAAAATAATGGTTATGGTCATGTATCCAAATCCATATATCTGGTTTTGGTTTGGGTATTATTTGTTTTGGCAAAATAACCGACCATGCACACCCTAGACCTAACTGACAAAAAGGACTAACTTATGCAAACAGTGGAAATATAAGGGACCAAATTGAAACTTTTAAAACATAAGAGACCAAATTAAAACCTAAAATAAACATAAGGAATCAAATGTTAAATTAAGACATTTTTTTAAGAAAAATGCTATTTAGTAAGAAAATCTATGGAGAAGAATTGCAAGAATAAATCTCCACCTTTGTTTACATCAACTACCCCCCATGATTTCCACTAAAAGAGGAGATTAAAATTAAATCATCCTATAAGATAATGCCATGTGTTATTCTTGCATTTCTTCTCTAATTCTTACTAAATAGCAATGCTCTTTTTTTAATAGTATTTGATGACACAAACGATATTTTTTTTTGTCTATAATGACACAAACAATATTTATTGATATATTTTTGATTTTACTGTATTTGTTTATATTGATTTATTGTTCCTTTTTCATTTTTTTATAAAGTTTTTTTAATACGGAGTAGCAGTTATTTTTTATAGAATTGTTTTCTTTTTATCGATATATTTTTTTTTCCTACTTTTATGCATAGATTTGAGTAAAATTACAATGAATGATATAAAATTTGAAATATCATTAAACTTGATATAGATGAATTAGTAAATTTGGTAGTAATTAATTTTATTATAGAAAATGTTATTAAGCGATATAACATTACCCAAATATTCCGATTCAAAAAAAACATTACCCAAATATTTCAATGTAATTTGCTCCTCCCTTAGTTTTTTTTAACCCTTACTAATATATTGTCGACAACAAAAAAGAAGGTTTTTTTTTGTTTAAAAAAAAGTTTAAAATATTAGAAGAAGAAAAAATCAGAAACAAAATCTCCAAACATATCTTTGTCAAATAAATAAATAAAAAATCTCCAAAGATATTTCCATTAAACAATAAAAGAAAGGAAAATGCTGGTTGGTACGAGAGGGTGTGGTTATCCTACATAAGCTTAAGCTTATGTAGCGTGCATAAGCCCCTCCCCCCCACCCCCCCACCCCATTTTTTAAAATTTTTTTTTTTTTAGTTTTTTTTTTTTATTATTATGTATGATTAAATTTTTTAGTAGTTATTTTTAAACTAAAATCATGCCTAAACCTTTTTTTGGGGTGGAATAATTTTATAATGGATCTTTAAAACCATAAATATTGTCGAAACTTTTTTTCCTGAAAAATCGGAACTTTTTTTTTGGAAAAAAAAATCGAAAATTATTCCGGAAAAAAGATCGGAAACTTTTTTTCCAAAAAAAAAAATCAATTTTAAATACTAGATTTTTTAGTAATAGTTTCAGTAATAATCGGTATTTAAAATCATTGAACCATTTAGTGTAAAACCATTTTACAATACAAATGGTTTTAATATATAACTATCTGAAACGATTTAGCTAGCATAATGGTTTCCAGGATTTTTAAAACTATAAAAACACAATATTGGTTTCAGTAAACACATAAAACCATTTAACAATACTAATGGTTTCATTGTATAACTACCTGAAACCATTTAACTAGCATAATGGTTTCCAGAATTTTTAAAACCATAAAAACACAATATTGGTTTCAGTAAACACATAAAACCATTTTACAATACAAATGGTTTCACTGTTTAACTCTCTAAAACCATTTAACCAGCATAATGGTTTCCAGAATTTTTAAAACCATAAAAACACAATATTGGTTTCAGTAACACATAAAACCATTTTACAAAACAAATGGTTTCACTGTTTAACTCTCTGAAACCATTTAACCAGCATAATGGTTTCCAGAATAATATTGCATAAATGGTTTCCAGAAACCATTTAACTCTCTAAAAAAAAATTGATTTTTATTTTTTGGAAAAAAAATTTCCGATTTTTCTGAAAAAAAGTTTTCGATTTTTTTTCGGGAAAAAATTTTCAGAAAAAAGTTCTCAGTTTTTTTGGAAAAAGTATTTGATCTTTTTTCGGCAAAAATTTTCGATTTTTTTTCGGAAAAAAGTTTCTGATTTTTCCGGAAAAAAAGTTTCCAATCTTTTTTCGGGAAAAAAATAGTTTTTATATTAATTGTAAAAAATTAGCCATAATTATAGTACATGTTTTAGTATGCAATTTTAAATCAAAATAAGACTATATAAACATCGAAAATAGATTGTTATAATATGTACTTCAAAGGAATAAAAAATATTTAAAAAAGTAAAAATTACAATTAAAAAAAAAAACTGTAAAAAAAAATTCAAAAAAAATGAGTGTGGGTGGGGTGGGTGGGGGGGGGTGGGGGCTGGGGGGCGCGCGTAGCAATATGGGGGGCGCGCGTAGCAAGGGGGTGGGGTGGGGGGCGCGCGTAGTAAATTGGGGGGTGTGTGAGTAACAGCATTGTGTTTTCATTGGCTTATGCACCATGCATAAGGTTTGGGCTTATGCATAATAACTTTGCCCGGTACGAGATACTCAACTCAAGAAATGTGAGAATGATGTGGCAGGCAGTTGAGAAATAAGCAAAGTTGTAAATTAAAACTTTAACAACCACACCCACCATGATTTCCTTAAAAATAGGAATTAATTAATTTAACCCACCAATTACAATAGTACAGATCAGCATTTTTTTTTTTTGACACAGATCAGCATTTCTTGTATTTCTTGTTTTCATCCTTCGTACCATTTAGCATTACTCTAAAAGAAAAGTATTGATCCACAATGTACATCCAATATATAATGAACAGTTTTATTATTCGGTTACCAAAATTTACTCCATGATTATTTCTTCCTTTAACCGTACCTAATATTTATTTGTTTCCAAATTTCTTCCTTTAACCGTATCTCTCATTGTTCCTTTCATAATTCATTCATCCATGGATGAATACTATTGCGATGTATACCCAAAGTTTTCACCAAATGATTTTGATACACAAAATACTTCATCATGTCCCAATGACAAGTACTTCAATGTAGAGTTTGAGTGCACAAATATGTACGTTTTGAGTGCTAGAAACTTTCAAACTATTAATCACATAAAGCGTCACATATTTTCACATGTCTCCAAGGATAAAATAATGCAAGAAACTACCATTGTATCATGGCTTTTTCAAATGGAAGTCCCTCAAGATGCTTTTAAGTTTGTGGTGGCAAAAATCATGGAGTGCGCTCGTCATATGGTTAGCGCACACAAGAATTTAAGGGTTCTTCCTATTCAAGTCAATCTTGTTGTTACAAGAGCTAGTGAAGATGAAGATGAAAGTGATGAAGATGATGGAAGTGATGAAAGCAACGAAAGCGATGAAGCGGAGAGATCAGAGGTGGTGAACGTCGAAAAAGAGAAGAATTGTGCTATTTGTTTTGAAAATTTTAATTTTAATGTAGGTGTTCCCATGCCATGTTTGCACGTGTTTCATATAAAATGTATTCGCGGTTGGTTAGAGAAAGGTAACTCTTGTCCTTTGTGTAGACATCAATTGCCTTAAAATTAAACAAAGTGAATGAAAAGTGTGATTATTGTTACTAGATTTTGTTAGTTTTTATTTTTAAATTGTGGTTTGACATTTTTAATGAGAGTGTATAATTACATTACATTTGTGGATCTAAATTTGAGGTAAAATTTATTAGGTTACAAGTAAATATATATATTGCTAGTATTTTTGGAAAACATCATTTTTTTTTAGGTTAGTAACGTTTATATATATGTTATTTTTTTTTTGACAAAATAAACGATATTCATTCATTCAAATAAAAAGAGTACATCGGGTGTAATACAAATTCCTAATCGCTAAAAACAAAAAGGATAAATATGCGAACAAACTCACAGTATCCATGTTAATAGCATAAAATGACAAATTACATATGCCTACAAATATGACTATATTGAAGTGTCCGGAATATCCATGCCTCCGGATCTGTAGCGTTGATGACACCAAAGTCGACATTGATCGAATCTGCACTAGATTGGATCTACTCCTTTAACCTAAAACAAATAAACACCGTACAAAGACGGGAAAACAAACACACCGCACAAAGACAGGACAACCAAATACACCGTACAAAGACAGAAAATCAAAAAAACAAATATGTGAAAATCACACTTATTTATTATAACGAGAAAGAAAAAAAAAACAAATTGGAAGGATGATTTTAGGCCAAAACTGACCTAAAATCACCCCTCTTCAATGGACTAAGAAGAAGAAAAAAAGTATTCACGGCTAGGGTTGGAAGAGAAGAAGGAAAAGGAGATGTTAGCTCTGACTTCTGTTGTATCAATCTCTTGTGTTTATATATATGTTATTGGTTAGTCGCCTTTGTTTTCAGGACTAGTATTTGTTATTGCTTTTTATTTTTTAATTAGTTGTTTTTGGAATTAGGTGAATTTCTAGTGCCTTTGCAATTGGGGGGAGTGGTTATGGTGCATAAGTTTTTTCCTCATGCACCCCCAGATTACTTAGCACACCCCCCAAATTACTTAGTGCACCCCCCAAATTTTCTAGCGCACCCCCTAAATTTCTAACGCACCCCCTAAAAATTAGGGGGTGCACTAAGTAATTTTGGGTATTTATGCACGGTACATAAACATGGCTTATGCACCATAACTTATGCCTGCAATTGGGTGCTTTTTTAGTTTGTTTGTAACTTCATATGCCTTTTCTATTTAACTTTGTATATTCTTATTTACATGTGATTTTTATTAATAATATTTTGTATTTAGGTTTTGCAAAAACAGATTAAGGTTTAATATAGTTTGAATTATCTGTCAAAAATAAGAAACAAATAGGGTTTAAGACTCTTGTTCATTGTTCAACTCTATGCTGCCCATTAGGATTAATTTATTGTTGTTGAAGGGTGAGGGGGTTAATGTTGAAATTAATTGGGTTAGGATTAACAATCACATATTAGAGTATAAGTGAGTATATTGATTATAAAACCATAGATTTGTTAAAATAAAAACTCTTAAATGTCTCACCTTTTTTCCACACATTACTTGCTTTAGAAAACCAAGTCCTTTTTGCACAAATGTAAATTGGAAAATGCTATTTAGCAAGAATTTTTTTATGCAAGAAAGAGAAGAATCTTAGGTGGCAATATTTAATTGGTTAAATTATAACCACTCTCTCCCATGTATGGTTAGCCAAGTTTTAATTGGTCAAATTTCCTAATTTTATGGATTCTTCTCTTTTTTGCATCAATATTTCTTGCTAAATAGCATTGCTCATGTAAATTATAAACAGCGTTTTTGTATAATTTTGATTTTGATTTCCATTGTTTGTATTTTACACATTTTTTATTTATAAATTTACTAATAATTTATTTTTTGCGAAGTTATCAGAATTTGTTCATATCATAGTTTTTTTTTTTTTACACATCTTCATAATATAGATTGAATCTCAAACGATTTTGTTTAAGGGGTATCTCTTATAATTTTGGATTACTTCATTATCGGTAAATTTATCAATAATTAAATAGTATATCTATCATATTTTTTTAATACCATTACATGTTTTAACCTTAATTAACTACTAGTAGTATGTTTGTTCGTAAGCTTTTCTATTAAATTTTGTTATTTATATTTAAATTATTTGTAGTGGTCATGTGAGTATAACTCAGTTGATATTAATAGAGATATCATACTATGAGTCCGTTTGATCTGCAAAATGAAAGTACTGGACAGAATAGTACATGACAGTACAAGGCAGAACAACACAGGACAAACATTTACGATATTAAACAAATTTTGTCTTGTATGATATTTGATGGAAAAAATGTTATTTTGGTGATTTAGAAAAGTTGTGCTGAGGACAAAAAGTTGTCCCATGGTTCAGTGGGGGACAAGAATATCTGATTTTGTCCAGTACCAGTGACAGTTTTCAAATCAAACACAGTACAACATAAGTTGTCCTGTCCAGTCTCCTGTTTTTTAGCAGATCAAACGCACCCTATATATATGAAAGGTCGAAATTTAATTTGAAATTTTCTATTTATTTATTAAGATGCAAATTTAAACACTAAATTACTTTAAAAAAAATTACCTTGCCGTGTATTTCACAATTTCCTTCCTACCAAATTTGTGATTGAAAGAAGATAAAAATAATTAAATTTTACAAATAAATTAAATATATAAATACTATAAAGCACAAACATAGACACCAAACATTGACACATCGACACCAATAATAATATAAAAAAATGATACAATTCAATATAATTATATGTGTTGGTATCGTGTCGAAGTCCAACACAGACACATGTTCGATACTGAAACATGTCTAATTCAAGAAGTGTATGTGTTTCGTAATATAAATACATAAATAAGCAGCTTTGAGAAGGATGAAGAACTGGTCTACTATGTGGTGGTTAAGCATTGTAGAGTAGCTAAGATAGAAAAAGAGAAAAGAAAAAAAAAATTGAAAACAATAAAAGACAAATAAAAAAAGAAGGTAAATAAGAGTTGTGACAAAGATAGAGATAGATAGACACTGTATGAGAAGAAAGAAAAAAAAAAGGTAGCAATAGTATTAGTATATACTACATAGTGAGAGAGAAATTTAGAGAAAGAGAAAGAGAAAGAAAGAGAAAGAGATGGTGGGCTCAGGAGCAGCATCAGATAGGAGCAAAGAAGCTGTTGGTATGATGGCCCTTCATGAGGCCCTCAGAACCGTCTGTCTTAACTCAGACTGGACTTACTCTGTCTTCTGGACTATTCGTCCTCGCCCGTATGCTCTCTCTCTCTCTACAAAAGTTTCTATCTTTATGTTTCTAAGTTTTGTTTTGTGCTGTTTCTTCATCTGGGTCTTGGCCATTTCTTGCAGAAGAGTTAGAGGTGGTAATGGCTGTAAGGTTGGAGATGATAATGGAAGCTTGTAAGTGTTTGTCTTTTTGTTGATAAAGACTGTAAATTTGATGTATTTGGGTATTTTATGATAATGGGTATTGGTTAGTTTATAGTAATTTTTTATGAGTTGAGCTAACATAACATAATGTTTGTGTTTTTTAAGGATGTTGATGTGGGAAGATGGATTTTGCCGTGGAAGAGATTGTGTTGGAGATCATATTGATGGTGGTGGTGGTGGAGGAGAAGATCCTGTTAGAAAATCTTTCAGCAAAATGTCCATTCAGTTGTATAATTATGGAGAAGGGTGGGTAGGTGTTTGTTTTTTTGTTTGTTACTATGTTGTTCTTTTATTCTCTCTCTCTCTCTCTCTCTCTCTCTCTCTCTGAATCTATGTGGGTGGAGTTACTGTTGTTAACTTTTTGCACAAACACAGCATCAAGCACAAACCTTGTTTGTTCTCTGTACTATATTGTGATTGGGTGTTTTTTGTTTTGGAACAGGTTGATGGGGAAAGTTGCATCTGATAAATGTCACAAGTGGGTCTTTAAAGAGCCAACAGAATGTGAACCTAATATCTCTAACTACTGGCAAAGTTCCTTTGATGCTGTATGCATTTTCATCTCTCTTCCTACTCCAATCACACTTCTACTTCTATCTCATATTTCACTTTCTCTAAGCCCAAGTCTATACTTGGAATCTTATCGAGTTTGACAAGATCACAGTGACACTAATTAGTTGAAATCAGACGATCTAATGTGATTCTGTCAAACTCGATGTCAAATCATTCAAGGACTAATTAGTCTTTGAGTATGTTTGGTATTGCGGTGGATATGTCAGAATCACAGTATAACCCACTGTGATTCTGATAGCGAAACATATGTTTTATTTATTTTAGATAAAATATGTATAGAGATGGAGACTTTACATTATTACTATAATCCAATCAAGTATTAAATTTTACTTTTTGTGTTTCTCTATTGGTTATTATTATGTTGAATATCTTAGCTATTTTGATGATGATTGATTTCAATCTCTTTTGATATTAATTGCAGCTTCCACCTGAATGGACAGACCAATTTGAGTCAGGCATTCAGGTCAGAAAACAGAATCATTGTTACTAACTTTGATTTTCGTTGCTATTATTAATGGTCTCACAAGGATTTATTGGTTTTATTTTTAGATTTTCAACTCATTTTATTTGTTTCTTTGACCAGACCATAGCTGTAATTCAAGCTGGACATGGTCTTCTTCAACTTGGTTCTTGTAAGATTGTAAGTATATTTCTATCACATTTTTCACTCATTTTTACTTTTCTTATATTCTCTCCAATCTTGAATGTAAGCACTCTCGTGTATTAAAAATAGAGAAAGAGACAAATATATGTGGCCCAAATTTGGACCAAATACATTTAACTTTTTGTATATACCCCCGTTTGTGGAGACAAGGTTGATCCGCCCTTTTAATCTCCTTATATGTAATTTTATAACTTACTTTCAACATTTCTCGGTTTGAAGTTGCGATGTTCTTGCATTCACGCAGTCAGTGTATTAATGACCGTTGAAAATTCAAAATACCGAGCTTGAAATCCAGACTGTCTTGTCTTGATTTGTCGCTTACTGATGTGTTAACTGCGTGAATTTAGAATATGTCAACCGCAGAGAATCTTAATGCAATTTGTATGGTTTCACTATTCATTAGCTCAAAGAATCTTGATGCAATTTGTATGGTATAAAATTTTCAGATTCCTGAAGATCTTCATTTTGTCCTAAGAATGAGACACACATTTGAATCATTAGGATACCAATCTGGTTTCTACCTTTCACAACTCTTCTCATCAACAAGGAACACTTCATCATCAACTTCACTTCCTTCAAAACCATCTTCAACAATTCCAATTAGGCCACCTCCACCAATCTTCAACTGGAGTCAAAGACCACTAACTTCTCCTTCATCAATGCTATCCTCACCCAATTTTCAACAACATGCAACTAGACTTGGTTTTCCACAAACCAAAGATGAAACACACATGTTCCTAATGCCTCATGCATCATCACATGAAACTCCTAGAATGGAAGACATGATGCGAGGAGGAGGCGGAGGTGGAGGAGGAGAACATCATGAAAATGACATTAAATGGCCAAATGGTTTGTCTTTCTTTAATGCTTTAACCGGTAGAGCCGATGATGCTAAGCTTTTGTTTAATCCAGATGGTTTAGGTGGAAAGCAAGGTGATCATGATCATGATCATGGTCATGATCATAATCAACAACATCATCATACTCTTAATCAAAATCCTAATTCAGATGTTTCAAACCCAAATGAGTTCTTGAGCTTAGATAGTCATCATGAAGGTGCAAGAAAAATGGACAAGTTTAAGAGAAGTTTCACTTTACCTACAAGAGTTGCTTCATCATCTTCATCTACTTCAATGGATCATCATCAACAACAAGGTGTGGAGTATAGGAATTCAGAAGGTGGTAGCATGTACTCAGATGTTATGGAGACATTTTTGGAGTGAATGTTTTGGTAAGAAATTAATTAAGAAAGATTAGAATTTGTAGTTAGGAAGAAAAGCTAGTTATGTGTTCCTTTTTCATGTGTTTGTGTTTTTTTTTCAGTATTATTGTATCTTTGTGTTTTCTTTTGTATTCCACTTAATGAGACTATTAATGATCATTTGTTTCTTTCTTTTAGTTCAATTAGACATAAAGTTTACATGATGTCTTACAATATATATTTTTTATTGGGCCATCATTGTATGATTGAATAAAAATTGTGGTGATTAATTAATCAAAGTACTTAATTTAATAATGTTGAAGTTTACACTCAATTAAGCAATAAAAATATATTTCTACCTAGTACATTTATTTCTAGGATGTGTTACTAATGTGTTTGAATGAGTGTTAAAAAAACAAATTTGCCGCGAAAAATACACATTTACGCAAGAGCTATGAATACCAGCTTCTAGTTTTTAGGGTGGAAAAGTTCTCAAATGCAAGTCTAGGCGAGAAAATGTCAATCCAAACGAACCCTACATGAATACATTCTAGTACATTTAATTTTGTTTATAAAAAATGTATTTAATTTTTCTTGCGCATTGTATATATGATTGAATACTTTCCCTGTACATTCTGATTTTAAGCAAAATTAACAATCATAATTCAGCAGAAGATAAATAAAAATCTCAAGAATAATTATTTCAGACATATATTACTCCAACTTGGGTGTTTTATATTAATTTAAGTTTAACTAAATTTCGCTAACCACTTTGATACAACCAAATAGTTAGTGGGTAATCTTTGAGATATTTATAAGAAGTAAAAAATTATGTAATTTCTTTTATACATTTTAACTTAGCCGATCATTCCACTTATTCATTTTATGAGTGAAATTTTTAGTCACTAGACAACTTAACAAAAAAATTAATTTTTTCCACTTTAGTCTCCCAAAAAAGTAAGTATTCAATGGATTTGTTTTTGTCCATATAAATACATCTCATTCAATTTTAGTACTTAATAAGTTTTTCTTTGAAGTTTGGTCACTATTGCTTGTTCTTTACTAGTAACTAGGTAGACAAAAACCCGAGTCAAAGAAATGGTAGACAAAAACTTATGTTTGCACATGTTCCATGAACTTCTTACATGGCGTCCAAGTTGATGTTATGTGACATGTGTTGACCTAGATTTTCTCTATCTAGTGAATATAAAATATGAAGGAAGATGCAAACTTATAAAAAAATTAGTAGGAACTCAATTTAAATAAGATGTACAGCTAAATTATATAAAAACGAAAGAAAAACAAATAATAAGTTGTACTACTAAAACACATTTATTTCATTCCATTATTTGGATATTTTAGAAAGGAAAGAAACAAAATTGAAAATAAGTGATAGTATGAGATTGAATCCATTTCATTCCATTATTATTTGTCAAATCTGAATAATAGAACATTATTCTATTTCATCTCTTTCTATTTCATTTCATCAATCCAAACATAATCTTAATTAACATATAATTTTTATACGCATCAGTTGAATATTGGAACCCTAATTTAAATGGTTAAAAAGTTTTTTATGCTGATCAGGACTTCCTGTTAATATATATAAATCTCATTTTTGCACTTTCTAGATCATTTATCGTATAATTAATGTATCTGAACAATAAACTGTACAGATACATTAATTATACAATGAATCTAGAAAGTGAATTTTTGTATATATATTGTAACGGAGAGACGAGGGAGTATCACTTATTAAATAAAAAAAATATTAATTCAAGAAAGACTATTACTTGTCCGGTATTGTGCAGTCTGGATCCTCTCCAATCAATTTCTTCTAAATTTAAATCCTGACCATCAATATAAAAGTTAAACAGTAATTTACTTTAAAAAATAATTAAATAAAGGGTGGATAGGACCACTGCTCCCTCTCCGGTTTTTTCTTCACTGGAGAGGATCTCCTCTCGGTATTGTATAATACAAATTAACTAACTAATACTGTACAAATTTTGACCGGGAAAAAAATGTTAATACAAACTTGCACGTATTTCCTTGTTTAGGATGTAGATGTAGAAGATGTATAATTTGGAAAAAAATGAATTTGCTTGCACCGTTTACACTTAAATTATTGGACGGGATGATTTAATTGTGTAAAATTACTGCATATTACAATGTGATTTTGTGACCGTAGAAAATCTTTTTCCTGTGAAATTGACTATAAGAGATTTGAGTCCATAATTCGAACCAATGAGAAGTACTAACAATACAATTTTTTTTTTATAAGTAGAAGTACTAACAACACTAATGAATAGTAACATACATTGTAACATAGGTAAATTTTAATATAGATCACTTCTTCAAGTGATTTATGGTGTATCAATATTTAAAAAATATTTAAAATACTATTGATAATATGTGTTGTTGTTTGAAAGTATAATTTAATGATTATTTTTATTTTTATGATTGAAATAACGATTTAGTTGACACCAATTTAATTAATATATATATATATATATATATATATATATATATATATATATATATATATATATATATATACCTCGTACTAAATCATATATATATTTTTTTAAAGTATGATTAATAGTCGTTAAAATTTCTGATAATTTTAAGCATTAGTGAGTACGTACCACTTCCACAATAACATTAGTCGTAGTGTATGTTTTGTTTCAATTCTGGAGCAGCCAGAATTGATTCTTGTTTCTCAAAAGTAGAATTGATTCTTCCTCTAGACTTGATTCTACTTGAAGCTAGGAATCATGGCTTCTGATTCTAGAATTGATTTTTACACTCAAATTTTTTATTCAACCCACTTGAACTTAAACCACTTTAACTTAAAATCAATTTTGGCCAGAATCAATTTTACAGAATAAATTCTAGCAAAATTAAGTTTTCTCATCGCAAAACCAAACATATCCTCTTTTATGGATTAAAATTTACTGGGGGCCACCAAATTTATATGGCAGCATATAATATGGTGGGATCCTAGTAAACATATATTTGATGGTTTGATTAATCTTTCCTTAACTGTTGGTTTGATTAATCTTTTCTTATTGCAAGTACAACGAATCAAACATTAATCTTTATCAATTATCAACTTGCCTTTTGTTATTTTATAGTCAAAGACAGAGTCCCAAATATACCCATGGGTATATAGGACAAAGCAAAAAAAGTAAAAAGAAGGACCAAAAATAAAGTAGGAAGTGAGAAGACCAAGCATGCAGCAGCAAAGAATATTAGTACTGCAGCCTTTCCTCAGAAAGACCAAGCAATTGTGGGATCAGATATAGAGTACCTTTCTTTGGTCTAAACATAGTACAATTTTGTGTTTGTGAGTGTAATAAGAACCTTGATTTGCTGCACTTAGCAAATCTCTACGATCATGTGTTTATCGTCGTTCGATTAAGATTAAACAATTTAACTTTATAATTATAAAATTTAAAATTATAAAGTAAAATTATGATTTATATTTTTTGGATTTTTTGGACATCATGACTATATAACTGTGGCAAAATGATGTCTGCACCAAATCTAATTCCAAGTAATATAAAGTAAATTAGAATTTGGAAAATAAATCATCATCAAATTGGTTTTCTATTTTGTAAAATGCAATTATAAAGATTTCAAAAAAGTTTCTATTAAATTGTCAAATTGGATCCTATCAATTAAATCTTTATATATACTTAATAATTTAGTATCAACTTGATCTTCATATTTAACAATATATATACTATCAGTTTAATCCCTAACATAATTTTAGACCGACTAATGTTAAGAATCTATTTGAGAATCCTAAAAAAATGACAAATTTACTCATGTTTAGGTTTCTATGGTTGATAGAACCAATGGGCCCAACCCAGTTAATTGTGCCTTAGGGACCATTGATTCAATAGTTTTTTGAGTTTTACTTTCCGCGCCCCTTAGATTTCTTTCCTCACCCTCTAATGACCATAGTACCCCTCCACCATGTAGAGTGCGAGCAAATTTCGCTTTTTAAGTAGCAAGTGACAATATTTTATACTCAAACTGAACATTCGCACTCCCCATAAATGAAAAAATCATGACAAAAAAGAGTTCGCATTCTAGATAACGAGCATTGTTTGCTATCTAGAAAGCGAACTATTTTATTCATAATTTTTTCATTCACGGGGAGTGCGGAAGTTCAGTTTGAGTATAAAATATTTTCACTCGCTACTTGGAGTGCAAACTGAAACAAAGTTCGCTACTTAGAAAGCGAACAGAAACACAGTTCGCTATTTAGAGTGTGAACTTAGTTTACACTTTAACTAGTGAACCTTATAAAAATGTGGTCACTATCTTATAACATATTTTAATTTGCCACTAGAGTAGTTTTGACATTAACGACTAATCATACACACCGTAAAGATAGTTATACTGAATTGTTACTTTATTTAATATGACTATGTTTACATTTATACTTACAATAGATGTAACGTCCCAAACCCGAGACTAATAATAACTTAATTTTCAAGATGCATTTTTCGAAAATTCCCTTTAAGAGACATCACGCAGCGGATAAAAGAACTATAAAGTTGGAACCAATATCAAAATTATTTAAAATTATAGTGAAGATAGAATATGATAACTTCTTTTCTAATAAAATACATTAGCTTTAAAAATAAAGTAGCAAAACATCCTAGACTCTAAGACTCCTTCCCAAGGGTCACAATCATAGCGGGCTTCCATTGACTCGAACTCGAAACTTGATAACCTTGTAGATGCTGCGATTTCACAATCGCAGGGCCAAGCCAGACAAGATAAAAAGAAAGGGATGAGATTATATTCACACAAGGCATCGGTGTATTAACACACAAGAATAGGGAAAACATAAAACACAAAATATCATCCTTTGGGACGATCAAACACATAAGCAAACAGAAAATCATAAGGTTTTTTCTAATTTACCCTTTCATAATTTGAGGGTATTTACCCTTTAACCAATGAGAACAAGCCACATAAGTAGATTTGTATGTGGTCCCCACAATTAACTTGTAACAAACTTGTGGGGACCATATACAAATCTACTTATGTGGCTTGTTCTCATTGATTGAAAGGTAAATACCCTCAAATTATGAAGGGGTAGAGAAGTAGTCACCAAATCATAAACATAGCGACTCAATCAATTTAAATTCAACCCAATTAGACAATGGATGCAATGCGACCTAGACTCTTTAAATGCATGTGGTACCAATTCAACACCGATTTATCAACACCGAATTATCAACACCGAATTATCAACACCGATTTATCAACACCAAATTATCAACACCGATTTATCAACACCGGGACTGACACATGAATGAATGCATGAACATATATTCCGACACCAATTAAATGCTCAAACAATGAATCAAACAATACCAAAATGAATAACAACTTAGAATTGAAAACTCAAAAGCAACACCATCAACTACACCTTTGTATCAACACCATTAACATCAATTAATAACAACACCATTAAACAACACCATAGTATCGACACCAATTCAATCACTAAATAAACTCGACACCAAAACACCAATTAAACTCAACACTAAATAAGTCAAACACCAATTACACTCACAACCATCACTTGAATATTTTTAATTAGACTTTTGACACCTCTAAGCAGCCACTAAAACTACTCCAAAACAGCCCCGACACAAAGTAATTTAATAGAATTTATTTCTCAAGTTTATTAGAAAATTTATTTATCTTGTTTATAAAAAGGATAATTTAATTTCTAATTTTCTTTTCAAAACATGATCTTATTATTCATCTTCATTGATTTTACTTAATCAAGGGGTTACCCTAAGTCAGATCCAGACCAACAAGTTAATCCACCTATACAAATTAATTTGACTAGTCTTGTCCACTTATACAAATTAATTTGGCTATAGTCTTAAACTAGCAATTGTTCTATGTAAGCAAAAGATCATATTTTCCTTCTATGACTAACTTTACACGTATAGCTCTTATATAACATGAATAACCAAGCAAATTTGACTAGGCCCTATGACTCGAAATTAAATTATGGGACGGCACACAATTCTAATCAATCAGGCGTACCAAATATTTAGCTTACACATTTTGGATATCTAACTAAAATCATGGTAACATCCTAAGTAACTCTCACTAGAGAAATTTGCATCAAATTACTAAACTATAATTGCTTCTCTCAGGTGCAAAATTAAATAGTCATGTGGGAGTATCAGTCAACTAGTCTACTATACTATTGACAAATTGAATTTAAAGGAATGTGACAATTAAGTTTAACACCAGATCAATAAAAACTACTTCCATCTAATTGTTCTACAATTACCCTCATCCTATGATTACAACCAGTGGCACTAGATAATAAATATTAATGAACCGAACAACTCATTAATATGAAATAAGACTTTACTATCACAAACAGAATCAGTGTAGGATCAACATCATAAATCAACAAGGCAAACAACAACAGGAAGACATAAACCACAACAACAATGAGGAGAAATTCATAGAAACTCATGAACACTAAAAAAAAGAAAAGAAGAGGAAAAGTGAAGGAGGGCACTACAAGAAAATCTGGGGTTTGCTATGACACAATCTGTAGCTAATTCGTAGCTAATCGCTAGTAAAATAGAGTTAGCTACAGATTTGTTGTGAATTAGCTGTCGTATAGGTCCTAGCATGGATTGGGCGGCAAATTATCCACCAAAATATTTCCTAGCTAATCTGCAACTAATATATAGAAAATCTTAGCTAATTCCCAATTAATACATAGTTAAATATTGTTGAAAACTATATATTTCCTAACTAAATCGCTAGGACATTGTCACAACTATTTCGCAATAAATCTCTAGCTACAAATTCCTAGCGATTTCGCAGCAAAATTCAAGCATTTTAGTAAAAAAAATTATAATTATAAAATGCCAATTATGATCATGCCCAAAAACCAAGCTAATTATAAAATAATTATCGCCCATTAAAAAGTCGAAAAAAGCTAAATTCAATGTGCATAATATACGCTGATTACATCTTATTACTGGAAAATGAAGCAAATATGCATGTTATACTTAAATGATATTTATCATACTTAAAAAATTCAACCTAAACTTTACATTTTTAAACCATGTCACATTTGATATATACATTAAATTGAGGCTATAAGCATACTTTCTAACCATCATAAGTAGGCCTCACTGATAATATTGGGGCAGAAAACTTTGAATTGGACGAGAATGGACTCCGCTGGTCATCAGAAGTAAAAACGCATGAGCTATCAGCAAAAGAATAAACCGATACTCTACACACTTTATATAAGCCCAAACACTAGGCCAAACAAGCAATTTGCAAAATGTTACCTTCTGGTTCAAGATTGATGCGGTTGACTCCTGTAGTTTTAATGATGCTTGAATCCCATCTTTGCCGAAAAATGACATCTCTGAAAGCACTTCTGAAAGGGAGAGCATCTGAGCCGATCTGAACTTGACATAAAACAAGAAAAGATTTTGAGAATATATTTTAAAAGAGAAAAAACCAACACTTTTATCCTAACTAAAAACCTATCAAATTATATTAGGAAAGATAATTTATGTCCAACTTCTTGAAGTAATTTCAACACTGACAACTTTGAGAAGCACCAAGTGAAGCATTTTGGCAAAACTCTGAGCAGAAAGAACAAGAAAAAACCTAGATGCAAAGAGAAACTTAAGGCCGTAATGAGCTTAGAAAGATTATTAAGCTTCATATGAAAGAAACATGCTGCGTCAAGTTTTTTATTCTTTTAGTGCAAAATGTGACTTTCACAAAATCACAAGATTGTGGATGAATTACAAGATTTTAACAAGCAAATTTTGCATATTATAAGCACATTTGTAATCTAATAAAAGGACCCAAAATAATAGCAATGTGATACTGACAGATTACAAATGTACTTGTAATATGCAGAATTTGCTCAATATGATTCAAGCACCATAGTTTTATGCAGTTGCTCCACCTATAATGATAGATTACCAGATCTTAGTGCCCACCACCACCCAATTAAATCATAGAAATATATCTATGCCAATCAGATAGTTGAATGAAAAGAAATATTGAAACAATTAAGTAAAATGGCCGCTTCAAATAACAAGTTAAATGACTGCATGATAGACAAATTAACTAAGTGCATTGGCTGTATTACAATACAATAGACAAGTTAACAGCAACAGAAAGATATGTGGATGGAGAAAAATATCGATTTCAATATATCCCATGTCTTAATATACCACTATAATCCTAAAATCAACTACAAAAGGAGAAAGCAATATTTTTGACATAAACATAAGAATGTACCTGTGGTTGAGTAATCTTGTTGGCAGGCATTGTTGAAAGGCCTGTAAGATCATGTTCCATATATTCGAAAATAAGGTACAAGCTACCAGAAAGCTTTGAAGTAATCATTCCTTCAAGTTTCATGACATTTGGATGATCAAGCCTTCTTAGGAGAATGATTTTTCTTGCCATAAAACGAACACTTTCAGGATCTATATTAGTGAATTTAACCTTCTTCAAAGCAACAATTTTGTTAGTTTCAAGATCGCGAGCTCTGTAAACACTGTTGTAAGTTCCTTGACCAATCTGCAGTGTGATAAATGCATTGAAATGAGAATATTAAGCTTGCCTTGTCCAATTTGTGAAAAGAGTCTGCGACCCCACCCCCTTACCCCATAACTCAAACATCTACTTGTCCTCTTCCTACCTTATTTTCATCATCATCATCATCATCATCATCTTTTTCTACTTGTGATCCTCCTTCTCCTATTCCAGCATAGAGGATCGGTTATAACTCTATGTCCTGCTACATAAATTTTAAGCACATATCAGATTATAACTCAGATCAGATTCCAGCATAAATTTCATAAATTTAGGACATATAAGTTTAAAAAACAGTGATAAAAATTTATCTTTCAATTGTTCCTCTTTGGATATAGCTTTGGAGAATTATGATAAGTTATATAATCAGCAAAAAATAGGTGTTAACAGCCCTGATTATGTCTCAAATTTCATAAAAAAATATTGTAAGCTTACTTATTCCTTAATTAAAAATTACAACTTGTTAAGTATTAAAAAGATATGACTACTTATAATTAAATTTATCAAAAGAAAATTCAAATAAAATCCAAGGAATCGTAGTGTTAGCTAGCCAAAAAAAATTCCAAGGCATATATAGAAAATTCTTGGATACTTACCTCCAAGTAGTTTCTGAAAAGCACATCAGTCAAGACACATATTTAAGAAAAGTAAAAATAATGTGCAGATCAAACCATAAACACAAAATATTAAGAGAGAATATCAAGACAGCTATCCTTTGACATAGTAAGCCAACTCAGCACCGTCTGGAAGGCCATTAGGCATGAAAAGTAACCTGTGCAAATCATTGTCCCTAAAAAAAGAAAAATCCAATTCAAATTTCAAACTACAGTAACTAAAAAATAATTCTACTTCTTCATTACACAATTTACATTTCAAGGTATAAATCAAAGCAAACCTGTGCAATTTGGTTAATCTCATTGATCAAACTTTTAGACTTGACCACAACTTTATAGAGTAATAATCAATAATATTTGTTAATGAATGAATAGTCAGTGAAAGAGTATCTCAAATTCCAAAATAAAGTATGCACAAAGTATGTGTAAAATGTACATTGATGATATCAAACAAAAAAATTGTTGAGAGTAGCTTAAATTTATCTTAAGAAATAAAAAAAATTGCATAATAGAATTTATCTAACATTGACCATTTCTCTCTTAATATTTAGAACGTGGTTTGGATAAGAATTGGACATGAAATATACAGATTAAGGAGAATCGTGTGATCGAAATTGAAAATAAGAACTTATGGAAAATTGAGAAGTTGTGAATGTCCCTTTAGAGATGAGGATTACTTTATAGTGTAGTATAATGAAGGATACTTATGATGGAAAGTTCTTGTTAAGAGAACACGTTTGAAGTTTGGTAAAAATGGTTTATGCTACCATCATGGTTATCGGCTACTTATTGACAAATTAAGGAATTGATCAACCTTAATCTATTGTTGATGGTAAACGAAAATTGTGTGGATTGGAATAAACTAGTTTCGTCAAATTTGATAATGTGTGGAGTTCGGAATTTTATGGAAAGAATTGGATGATGTGGCCTTAATTGGTTTGTTTTAGTCGCACAATTTTCAAGGGCGAAAATTCTTTAAGTGGGGAGAGTTGTAACGACCCAATTTTATTAATTGCTTATTTATGCGTGATTATTATATTTATTTATTTATTTATGTGTGTTTATTAACTTGTGCTGAATTGTATTATTATTATTTAGTTAAGTTACTAGATATAATTATGCATGTTATTTAGTCATAGGAGTTAATTGGTTGAAATATGTAAGACCCGTAATTCCACGTTACCTTTTGTGTGAGGAATATAAGTAATGGCTAAGAAATTTAGGGTTTTTGGTTAAGTGTTTTTGTGAGTATCGTCGTAATAACAACATTTCTGCTGAGATGGAGCCTGTCTTGTGCTCGTGTGCTGGAAATGCACAGACTTTTGTTCCTTAGTCTTTATTTATTTATGAGAATGTTCCTGTGTCTTCAGAATTTCGAAATTTGACTTTCTCCGTTTATTGGAAAAACGAGTAGAAAACTGTACCCGCTGTTGGAAATTTTACAGTTCCTGTTTTCCGTCGAATTTTAAGTAGAGACTTTATATATCGGCGCGAGTTAGAATCTGGATTCAGAATTTTTTTGGGAGCTTAGGATAAATATTTCAGTCGGAGAATCAAGTTTAGCGATAATTTTTAGAAATGGTTTACGGCGAACTATTACTTCGTAGATTTTCTATTTTTCGCAAGTTAGACCGTTAGCGAAGTACGACTCGTCTGCGAGCGAACGCGAGAGCTGAGATGTGAGGAAGCTTAAAAAATATCTTGGAAGGATAAGCTTAGAATTGATCCAATGGCTAGGATTAAGTCTTAGAAACTTTACACTATTTGATCTAATGGTCCACATGCAACAAGACTATGACTTTTTGGTCATAAGGAGACTTGGCAAAAATCACAAACTCACTCCCTTCTCTTGTTGTTGGCCGTGAGCTTCTTCTTCTTCCAACCCTTGAGAGAAATTTCAATCCTTCACCAAATTGATCCATTTCAAGCTTGTTGGAACCATAGGAATTGCAAGTAGTATCTTCTCTAAGGTAACTAGACTTCTCCTTTCCTCTTAGTTGGTCAAACTCATGGAGTTTGTTGGATTTTTTTAGTTTATGTTCTTGAGAAATTTTTGTTAGAAATTGTTCATAAATGCTTTTGTCCCATAGAAGTTATTCATGAGTGTTAGATTAGCATGTTTAAGCTTAGTATGGTTGATTTCCATGGAGTGATGAGATTTTCATGAGATTTTGGGTTAGGGTTTTCATGAAAATTTTATATGAATCAAGAACATGAGTTTTTGTGTAGTGTTTGTGTTAATGATGTTGTTTTAAGACTTTTTATGGAAATGGATATGTGATAAATGGTTTTGTTTTGAAAAACAAGAAAATATGATTTTGTGTGTTCATGAGATTTGAGAAACAATCTCTTAGGGTTGTGATTTGTGTTTTGAAAATTCTTTGTTTGTTGAGTACAATGATTTTGGGAACTAAATGAATCATACTATGATTTTGAAATGGAAAATTTTTGGAGCTAGTCTTGTTGGTGTTGTTTGGCCATGGCATGCATGTGTGTGTGGCCATGGGATTTCAAATTTTTATGAGGCCTAAATGAGAAGGAGATGATCATTGGTTTGGTAGATGATCATGGCTTTTAAAAGAGAATAATTCTAGGATTTTATTTGAAAGGAAAAACTTGTAACTTGTGGGGCAAGTAAACTTTTATATTTGTGAAAATTTTCAAAGAGCTTTTGGGTTGTTTTCAAATGGTTTTAGTATGTGAAAATTGATTTCCTTGGAGTTAGGAATCAAAGTGTTTCTTAGTTTGCTTTGAAACGAAAATATTTTCGCGTAGCGAGAAATAGTGCAATTAACTTTGGGAATTTTTAATCGTTATGGGGAGGACTTGGAATCACTAAGTGAGAGTGTGAGAAAGTACCTCAAAACCCCCTAGTTTTTAGAGAACAAGTTTTGTTTCGATAGGATACGTTGGGAGTATTTTATTGATTGTACGCTGCTTGTTTTAGGAAGCGCGTTGTGTTGTTTGGACGAGTTTTAGTAAACGGAAGCTTGCCGAGGTAAGGGCTCCACTTTATTTCCGTCTTTTCAACTGGTTATGACATGCTTGGATTTCTGCTGTAATGCTTTGCTGTGTGTTTGGCATGTCTAGTTGATGTATTCTCGTGATGAGAACGTGTTTAAAATACTTACGTTGTTTACATATGATTATGAGAATGTATGTATGAATAGGTTGTTGGAATACATATGGTTGGAAATGTATGTATGTCGTTGTGTTTGATTTACATATATCTGTGTGATATGTAATTGTTGCATGAGCATGGATGGAACGTGTATGTCCGTTGGGACTACACGGGTGGATGTGTCTGTGTGACTCCGCCGGGGCTGTGTCTGTGTGACTGCCCTATGTATATGCGTTTCTTAGTTGGCGATAGCATTTGTGTGGCTATGTTCGCCTAGTGTTAGCATCTGTGTGGCTACACTTTTGAGGGGGTGACAGCATCTGTGTGGCTGACAGCATCTGTGTGGCTGGTAGCATCTGTGTGGCTATTTTCACCTGGTGATAGCGTCTGTGTGGCATCACCTGCCCTTGTGACTTTAGTGGGTTGGGCGACAGCATCTGTGTGGCTGGTAGCATCTGTGTGGCTATTTTCGCCTGGTGACAGCATCTGTGTGGCTGGTAGCATCTGTGTGGCTATTTTCACCTGGTGATAGCGTCTGTGTGGCATCACCTGCCCTTGTGGCTTTAGTGGGTTGGACCTACGATTCCGGAACTCATGCATTGTGGTAGCTAGGGTTAGTACCACGCATTGTAGAGGTTGCATTATAGGCTATGTGTGCATTGCTTATATATATAAACCCGTTGGTGGGAATTGCTTTGGTGGTTAAGAGCTTTTTCTTTTGTTTGTGGAATTATTGTTATGTGTACAATCTTTCGCACCGGTTATATATATACATACATTTTATTTTGTGGTGACCCTTTCTTTCATTTGCGGGCTCATCCCACCCAGATGATGGGTTAGGTCGTGGTGACGACGGTGGCTGTTCGAGGCCCCAGTGAGATGTTGGAGCTTTAGTTTAGTTGGACTATGCGCCGGTGTGGGTTGTACACCGTGCTTTTTGGGTTTAGGCTTAGGATTCTAACTTGTTTTGTTGTAAGTATTTGAATACTTAGACTTGGATTGTAATTATTCAGGAATACACTTTGCTTGTCGAAGCACCTTATGGTAATGAGTTCTTTTGTATATTTGAATGCCGGCTCATTGAAAAATATTCTATGCGCACTCTGAGTGTTAATTGAAAAAAAAAAAAAAAAAATTTAATGCCTTTTCTGGCCTTTGAAAAAACGGGTTGTTACAAAATAGAAACTACAGTAACTACAGTAACTAAAAAATAATTCCACTTCTTCATTACACAATTTACATTTCAAGGTATAAATCAAAGCAAACCTTAATTGCTTATCCAAATCAAATTTGGTCACTGACTATCAACACCTTAGAAAGATATTGACGATGTATATTTTTAATAAGATGAACACTTTGTACATTGAAATTTAATTGAGTACCGATATTCTCATAGATAAAATTTAATGTCATTTTATATTAATTTATATTAAAATGTCATATTTAAATATATTTGGTATATATTATTACCTAACTAAATATTATGGGTACTAAAAAAAATTACCTTTTAATAAACCAACAATGGTTATTGCCAATGTAAAATTTATTTTCTCTATTCATAAATATAAAATCAATCTATGATAAAAATTAAAGTAATCTTTCATTACTTTAATATGTCTATTCTAATTTATTTTCTTGTGATCGATCAAAGAAATATTTTTATGAGTAAAAAGAAACTACATATACAATAGAAGCAAATAAAACATTCACATATACTTAATTTATTAATATATCAATATAGTGTAAACAATTTGAAATTGTTGGGGGGACTATGACCACCCTTGGCCCATAATGTGGCTCCGCCACTTAAATGGTAGGAAAATTTCTTTTTCCATCCTCCATGTTTCTTTTTCACCTCTTTGATTTCCATTTATGCCTCTAAAACTGTTTCTTTTGAAAAATTCGGAAAATGTTTATTGAATATTTTTGGGTTTTTTGAAAAATAAACGGTTGAAATACCTTTTCTATATTGAAATACCTTCAGTAAATAGAAATCTGTAACAGCCCTGGCCATTCCCGATACCAGGTAACTCAGCCATTCCCGATACTGAGCACTGTTACTCACGGCCTTCTCCACCCCCCTTGTGGAGTTTTTGCCCTTGTGGTGAATCGAACCATGTACCTGGAGCATAAGTACATGTTCAATGCATTCACCACTACCAATTGAGCTAGTAGCTCAATTGGTAGTGGTGAATGCATTGAACATGTACTTATGCTCCAGGTACATGGTTCGATTCACCACAAGGGCAAAAACTCCACAAGGGGGGTGGAGAAGGCCGTGAGTAACAGTGCTCAGTATCGGGAATGGCTGAGTTACCTGGTATCGGGAATGGCCAGGGCTGTTACAAAATCAAAGTTTTCAAAAATTAGGTTTGTATTTATCGAAATTTTGGAAGATAAAATTGGATTTTGGGGATGAAAAAGAAATGTGGAGGTGGGAAAAGAAATCTTCAAATAGTAGTGAATGATATTATTTCTTGAATGAGATTAAAAAATGATATACTTTGTAAATTGTTTTTGACCAATGCTTAGACAAAATTTTTGTTTGACTTGAAGTTTAGTTTGATGACGAACTTTGACAAATTCACGGCGAATGTAATAACTTGTTTGGATATGAAGGTGAATTAATACTCTCACCTTCAAAGGCAACAAAATGGTTGTGATTTTGTAAAGCTGTAATAAGTTGCGTGGAGTCATTCATGCAGTTTAACTGTATTTTTAAATATAATAAAATATAAATTATAGTTCTCTCAAAGAATTATTGTCTGCTTTTTCTATCAAAAATCTTCATATCACTAATGAATTCGCTGTGAAGAATGCCAAGAACGGCAACAACATTCTCTAGTCTGTGTAATTCATCTGGAGAATACCATTCAAGTACGGTCCATATTAAAGACTTGTGAATTTTTGCTATAGTGCATGTTTAAAAATTGATTTATGATTTACTTGACCAATTTTAGATTCTCTTCCAAATTCAATCACACAAGTAGCTGAAAATAGCCTTATTTTTCCTCTAAATCATAGAGTAGATGATAGTAGGCCTAAATATTTGACTGTTCTAATTCTAATGCTTTATAACACATTTAGTAAGGACTCCATCCAACCTTTGGTGTCGGTTGTGGTATTCTTGACAAATACTCCGATCATTTTTATAAGAGACAGTTGTATTTTAGATTCATTCAATAATTAATGTATTTAAGCTATATTATAGACTAAATATATCAATTATTGAATGAATCTAAAAAGTAAATTATCTCTTATAAAAAAGATCGGAAGAAGTATTTATAAATTTCACAAGTTGATATAGCATGATGAGAAGCTTCCTCATAATGTTTCAAAGTATTGTATAAATCCTCATAATGTTTCAAAGTATTGTATAGTAGGCCAAATGCACCTATGATTTTTTTATTTGTAAAAGTTAGGTTTTTAAATTTTTAGATAATAAAAAAGTTTTTTTTAAAAAAAAATATTTTTTAGGTAACAAATCAGTTATTTAAGTTTTAAATTGTTTGCACCGTTACCCTTTTTTCGGTTATACTCCCTTCTAGTTGGACCTCAATTATCTGGCATTATGGTTCACACCAGACTGAATCTCAAATTCATGGTTAACATCAAAATTAATAGTCACCTAAGTGCTTTTGTAAATGTAGTATAATTGGAAAGGTTGCAACAAGTTAAAACTTAAAGAACATATTTATTACCTGAAAAACTTAAATGACCTAACTCTTATAAACGTGAAACATAAATGACCCCTAAATGTATTTAATACATCATTTCCTCTCGCTCATTGACACTGCAAAATAAAAGGTCTGTTATCTAGCCTAAAAATAGCATCCATCAAACATTCACTTACATGTTCTCGAGTAATTTTTTTTTTAAGATATACTCTAGATAAATCACACATGAATAGAAGACAATCAAGTAACAAATTATGTTGTTAATAATTTTTAGATAGTAAAATCAATTCTCTTACATAAAAAGATTCATGAGACACAACATTGATAAGCATAATTCTTTGAACTATTTTTAGAAGATCAACAATATTTGAATCTAATAGGCCAAAAATATAATACGTATACAAATCATATATATATAACCACGTTTAATTACAATTTGAACTACAATTAATTTTCATCCTCGTGTTTATTGTTCAACTTCAAATCATTATTACATGTATTCAAATATAAATTGAACTCACTTTTAGTCTGAATAAATTCTTAATCATTTGTAAGACCAAAAAAAAAAAATCTTAATCATTTTTTTATATTACAACAAAATCAAACAATTACAATCAAATCAACATTTTGGTTTTCCAAAGTATATGTTATACCGGTGTAATATTTGAGTAATGTTACACCGTTCAATAACGCTTTAAATAATACAAATTTAACATAATAGACTAATAGTTTCTTATGGCCATATAAAAGTATTTTACACTTCGGTACATTCTAATTAAACTCTAATTAGTTTACAAAAACTTCTCATATGTTAAATAGACCTACATTCGAGGTTTATTTATGGTCCGTTTGGTTGGAAGGAAGAAAAGTGGGAGGAAAGAAAATTGCGAAAATCGATAAATGAATCTAGACTTAAAGTTAATCCAAATTTATTTATCGATTTCCACAATTTTTTTTCCTCACACTTGTAAAAGTTAGATTTTTTAAGATTTTTAGGTGACAAATATGTCATTTATATTTTTAACTTGTTGCACCATTATCCTTCCAATTAACTTTCGTTACTTTGTTGCATTGTGAAGGTTAACGCTGACTTCCACCATGAACAATGTTTTTATAAAAAACGCACATATGTTAGAGCAGATTAACAAATTTGGATTTTCTCATGTTTTTTTCCTTTCATGATGTTTTTTTTTCCATCTGTAGTAAATTATAAGTCATTTTGAGAAAAAATTTGTTATAAATTAGAAGTTGCATTGTATTACCAATTAAACATTTAATGTTCTGTTAAAAAAAAACATTCAATGTTATTTTTCCTATTATACTCAATTTTTATTTTTATTTTCAATTCTTCAATTTATCTTTCCATAACATTAATGTAGGAAATTTTGTAAACTAGCTCTATATTTCTCTTTTCCATACAACATTAATTTTATGTTTTTTTGGGAACTTAGTATCCGGCTCAAGAACCAACTAATCCGAGGGGACCAATCCCACCGTCCACTAGCGGGGACCCCATTTAAAGCCAGAGTTTTTTACTCTGTATGGACCAGCCCACCAAAATTGATACTAGGGGAAATCAAACCTGAAACATTGAGAGGAGCAAACTCCAAGACCTATGCCAACATCACTAGGCCAACTCAAGTGGGTTTCCATATAACATTTATTACATTTATTAATTTGTGTAATATGGTCAAAACGACTTATATTGTAATACGGAGAGGAAAATGAGAGTGTTTTTTTTTTTTTGAATCGAGAGAGAAAAATGAGAGTGGAGTGAACTAAAATGACATGAGAGGATCCAATTACAAAATTTACAATTTAGGATTTGGAATCAGTGTGATATAACTGTGTCTGTGGACCGTCCGATTAATATCAAACATCCAAATTTTAGAATTATGGTCACTAATTTCTTATGTTTGGTTTCAATTCTGGAACAACTAGAATCGATTCTGGACTTGTAGAATTGATTCTGACTTGTTTGGTTTCTTAAAAGTAGAATTGATTTTGCCTCCAGAATTGATTCTACTTGAATCTAGAAATCGTAGCTTCTGATTCTAGAATTGATTTTTATATTCAAATTTTTTGTTCAACTCATTTTTGCATGAATATATCCAAACATAAACTACTTTAATTTAAAATCAATTTTGACCAAAATCAATTTTACAGAATCAATTTTGTCAAAATAAATTCTCGTCACAGCAGAACAAAACATACACTTAGTTAAATTGATTCTAGCCAAAATTGATTTTAAGTTAAAGTCATTTATGTTTGGATATATTCATGTAAAAGTGGGTTGAACAACAAATTTGAGTGTAAAAATCAATTCTAAAATCAGAAGTTACAATTTCTAACTTCAAGTAGAATCAATTTTAAAGGCAGAATCAATTCAACTTTTAAAAAATCGAACAAGATAGAATAAATTTTATACGCTCAGAATCAATTGAAACAGAACTCACACAACACTGATCCAATAGTGTAAAAGTAAAGATTTTGAACAACAGTTATAGTAAGTTTGTTGGCTTAAAAAAGAAAGAAACGCGGTTGAGTAGAGTTGTCTTTTTCAACCTCACAAATGAAATGAATCTGCGGACGCCATAAATAAATAAATATAATTGAAATTGTCTTTCCATCATCTTCATCATTCATTCATTCACCACTCAAGTCAAGTCAACTGTCTTCCCAAAACCAAACCACTCACTCATGGCTGCTAGAGACATCCTTCATAAGATGAAGGTATCTATCAATACATACATAGATCCTTCATTTCATCTTCCAATATTAGATCACACACACACACTTTGTTGTCTAAATTAATGTTCATTTTTTTTGGTTACTAATCTTTAACAATTTATTCAATAGACTTGTTTTATTGCTTTATTTAATAATAAACCCCATTAATTTTCTTGTGTTATTTTTCATTGGCTTTTGCTCTTCCCTAATTTACTTTGACTTGTATTTGACTTGTTCAAGTAAAGGTAGAATCTTTCAACTAACTTGGATCTATAAGGATATATATCAATTAAATTGATTATGTATATTTATTTTTGAGTTACAAAAATATACTAGATTATGTTAAATTGTTTTTAAGAACTATCTATTAGTGTGAATTCTTCAAATTCAAAGTGAAGGTTTATCAAATTGGTAGGCTCAAGTGCTTAACAAGCACCCCTCTAAGGACGAAATCATTCGGGAGAACCCGAGTCGATTCCCAGGAGGAACAATTTTTTTTCAGATTTTAGTTATCTTTTGGCTGAACTCCGGATTACTAGGGGAGTCATTCCGGATTTTGGTTATTTTTTGCCAATTTTTTTGCTAATTTTGCTAGAGTTATTTTGTTAATTAGCCGAAGAGTGTGAGAAATTTATTGGTCATTTGATCAAAACATTTCAGTTTGTCTGTGGCCACTGGCCAACAATATTCAGAATGAATTGAAGAGGGTCGATCACCTCCATATGTTGTTTGGCTGCATAAGATTTCATATTGTGGATGGTTACTGGGAGCAGTTATTGATACACGGAATGGATTGATTTATTTGAGCTTATCTACTGACATATGCACTTTTGAGAATGTTTGGGAGAGCTTATGGAAATAGTTTATGCCATGTCCATAAACTATTTTCAGCTTATCTACATAAGCTCTCTATGATATCTTTTGACTTTATTTTATATTTTGTCACAGAAATAGCTTATACATACGCAGTTATATGATAAGTGCTTATGCTATAAACGCTTAATTAAACTGTTTATCGAAACCGGGCTCTAGTAATTCTTGTGACAGTCATTTGACATTAGCATATTTGCTGCAGGAAAAAGTTGGGTTTGGTTTATCAGACCCCGATTCAGGTAAAGGAAAGAGCAAGATGTCGAAACACATAACTCATGGATTTCACTTGGTAAAAGGAAGATCATATCATGAAATGGAGGATTATCTTGTTGCAAGATTTAAGCAAATTGATAACCATGAATTAGGCTTGTTTGCAATATTTGATGGCCATGCTGGTCACAATGTACCTAACTACTTGCAGTCTCATTTGTTTGATAATATCTTAAACGAGGTAACTTCCCTTTTCTGGTTACTTCTTATAACTTATACGATTCATGAATTGCAGATTCTCAAAATCAACTTGAACAATTCTTAATGTTAATTCAAGTCGCATGAATATGATGTCCAACGATCCTTTTTTTCCCATGTAGCCTGACTTCTGGAAAGAACCTGTAAATGCTGTCAAGCAAGCGTATAGTATAACCGATTCTAGTATTTTAGAGAAGTCAGGTGAATTGGGTAGAGGGGGTTCAACCGCAGTTACTGCAATATTGATTGATGGTCAGAAGTTAATAGTAGCCAATATCGGAGATTCTCGGGCTGTCTTATCAAAGAAAGGTGTGGCCAAACAACTGTCGGTGGATCATGAACCAACCACAGAACACGAGGATATAAAAAATAGAGGTGGTTTTGTATCAAGATTCCCAGGTATGATGCTTATAATTTTTCTTTATCTTATTAGTAATTTAGTATGAGTGAATTGGAAATTTAGTACTCGAAATTATAAGTATCGGTGAAAATTGTCCCCCATTTTTGCGAATTGACAAATTAATACATGGTTGAAATTGTAAAATATCATTCAAAATATCCTTAAAAGACATAAATTTTGTAGGTAAATTAGTCTCGTGTGGTGACATTGATACGAGATCAATGTAGAGGGGGCGCATGTTCAGTTAACGTGTCACATCGTAGCCTCTAACAAATAAAGTTATCTGAGAGACTATGTTGACTAACACACTTTACAATTTCAGGGATGTATCTGCTAATTTGCAAAAATCAAGGACTATTTTGACCGATGTTTACAATTTTGAGGACCAATTTGTCTATCAGTGAACTTATGATTTTCGATGTATTTACATGAGTTGCTTAGAAAAAGTTTACTTAGAATAGAGACTTCGTTCCATTACTAACGATATAGCTTTTGCCATCAATTCAGGGGACGTTCCGCGAGTTGATGGACGGTTAGCGGTGTCGAGGGCTTTTGGTGACAAAAGCTTGAAGAAACACTTGAGTTCCGAGCCACATGTGACAGTAGAGAAGATAAATGATGATGCAGAGTTTATTATATTAGCCAGTGATGGATTGTGGAAGGTCAGTTTTCGATAAACGAATCATGCTGCAAGCACCTTACGGATACAAAGGGTTGATTTTCGATGCATACTTATTTAACTCGTGCTCAAATCTGTTTATTCGCTTATCATTCCAGGTAATGTCGAATCAAGAAGCAGTTGATTGTATTAAAGATATAAAGGATGCTCGATCTTCAGCAAAGCGTCTCACCGAAGAAGCAGTTAACAGGAAAAGCAATGACGATATCTCTTGCATTGTTGTGAAACTTCAGTGATCACAGTTCTCAAGACTCATCAAGTAAACTTTGATCAATAAACATTCAAGTGTATCATATACTTTGTGTAATAATTATTAAGCTTAATAGCCATAAGACGGTGTTATTTTGCTGAGTTCTTTCATACAAACCAATCGAGACAATGTTTTATTTGAAGACAATGTGGGAAAGATTGTAAAGTCTAAGTTTGCAGATCAAACTACATTTTAATTTGTGTTTATACAAGGAAGTTTGGTCAATATTATATGGGGAACTATATCTAAGCTTCTTGTTCTAGAGAAAAATATCCAGAAGCTGTGAATTAGTCTTAACAACATCCCTTGAAAATTGGAAGGAGGGTGATAGTTTTTTTTTTTTTTTGCTCCGTTGTAGACGAAATGGTAAACGCCACAGAAATTCTCACAATTATTAGGTCAGGGGTTCGAATCTGGATGAATGTGTCCAATCTAAAAATGTCGGCATTATCAGTTGAGTTATGACTTAAGGGCGATGGTGATAGTTTTGTAGCAACATAAGCATATCAATCATAAATATGCTCACACAAAAGGGTAATATTTTGTCTCCATTTTATCACACAATAGATACAAATTGCTGTAGCCAACACAACAGATGCAGTGTTATCTAGCACATGTTATTCAAAGGAAAGTAAATTTCATATTTTAAATTATTTTAACAAATAATAAAATAACAATCATTTACAAACTATTTTTTTATTTGGTTTTAAATCATTATAGAGTAGTTGTATCATGTATGATGCAAGGTGATGATTAAAAAGTGCTCAAAAAAATAAAAGTAGAGTATCCATGTAGCAAGAACGATTTTTTGCACCCCCCCATTTTTGCACCCTCCCCATTTTTGCAACTACAGATTGATTTATAGTATTATATATGTGTTTCTGCACCCCCCCACCCTACCCCCTCTTTTATGTTTCTTTGATTCAAGCAAGAGGTTAATAGTAATACACATTATCTCTTATCTTGCGTTTTCAATTAGTCATTTTTTTCTTAATTGCACTTTAACCCCTCTAATTTCTCAATTATATACTCCCTACGTTTCTTTTTATTTGTCTTTTTAGAATAGTAACATCAAATTGAGGAAGTGTATTTTTGCACTCTACCTTCATATTATACCCTTGTTTTAATCCACCAATAAATTTAATATATTACGTAAAAAAAAACAAAATATAATATGTTATGTACCAAAAAAAAATTTAAAAAAAATAAAGATTTAGTTTTCCAAATATATAACATTAATTGGTTTTATTGAAAAAGATCAGAGAAATTGACAAAGGGTATAATTGACAAATCATACCCATAAAATACAAAAAGGAAAATTAAGTGGCTGTTTGTTATAAATTATTTTTAGAAAAAATCACTTCTTTTATAAAAATTAATCACTTTTAAAAATATTGTATCTATTTGTTACAACTTTTCAAAATAATCAGAATCTAAAAATAATCAGAAAACAACTAAAAATGAGAAGCTGTTAAGAGTAACTTCTCAAATAATAGATCTTTTTCAGATGAGAGAGAAAAAAAGTGTGGTTATTTTATAACTAAAAATACTTAGAATGAATAATTACTTTGAGGTTAAGTATGTTAGTCGACAAGCGAATAAGGTTGCTCACTATCTAGCTAGAGCGGCCTTTTCTATGTCTCGTCGTCGTATTTTTGATTCGGTCCCTCGTTGTATTGAGACTTATTTAAATAATGAAATGTGTTAATTGTGTTTCTGTAAAAAAAAAAATCACTTTTACATGTTAATTGTGTTAATTGTATCCAAACAAGCTAAAATTATTTTATTAAAAAAAGTAATTTTTATTACAATAAACAAACACATAGTAAATTCTATTTTTCTATAAAATCTCTAAAAAGTAATCTCTAGATTATTTAACATCAAAATCATTAATTTTTTAATCCGTAACAAACGGACCCTAAATAGAAACGCTAAATCTGACAATAAAAGACAAATAAAAAGAAACGGAAAGAGTATATGATTTCGAACTCTTGATTTTGATTGAACATTTTTTTTCCTTAAACCCTACTGACGTTTAGATTTTAAAATTCGAACATATGTTTTTGGTGTTTGGATTTTAAAATCCAAAATTTAAGCATAGTTGCTCTATATTGTTTTTTCCCGATTTTTCATATTTTATCTATGATTCATCAATGGATAGAAGTGACGAGAAATCAATGATGGAATTAGAAAAAATAGTTTGAGTGGACCACTAAAAAATTATAATATATAAATTAAATACAAAAAGTATATTACATAAAAAAATATAAATAGTAAAAAGCACAAGATATTATTAGGCAATACTAAATTTTAAATTTATAGTTATAGCTTACAACACATATTGAAAAAAAAAACTATTTGATAATTTTTTTTATAAGCTTATACCTTATTTATACTAGCTTATAATTTATATTGATAAACTAATTCAGTTAGCTAATTTTTTATTATTTTTTATTTCAATTTTACCACTATTCTCTCACTTAAAAAGTATAATAATTAAACATTTTTTTTTATCTAATTTCATATTTATATATCTAGTTCAATTGCTAAATTTACCGAATACTATAAATTCAATTAGTTATCCGCTATTTTTTGACAAATAAATAAAGCTGGTCACGATAAAATTAAATTATATAACGTAAATTATACTCTACATATACTGACTAGTGACTTGAAATTATCAATAATAGAGTAAGAACTAATATTTGCACTGATACTTGAACTTATATTTGTGTACCAAATTATTTACAGTCATCAATATTAAACTCTAAACTAATATGTACATTAATATTTGTACAAATACTTATACTGAATGACTTGAAATCATTAATAATATATTTGAATTCTACTTATATAAAAATAATTTTTTTGGTGTAGGGGTGGGTCGTGGTCCACCTCAGTCCTCTCGTAGTACCGCCACTAGTGACAAGAATGCCAGTAGAATTAGGTGAAACAAAGTGACAACCACCGTGTCTCCTCTGTAATTTGAAGAGTCAACCGAATAACCTTCTCAATATGGTAATACGTGAAGGGTTGTCAGTGTTGAAGACTGTCATCCATCAATCGACTCAGATTGACGTGTTCGGTTCACTGGAATGAAACTCTTCAAAACAATGACAATGTGAGAGTTTCGCCCAATATATTTTCAAAGGATTAGTTAAGTTATACGCTACCCTGATGAGATATATATGAACATGCTATTGAAGTAAGTTTGATCCGTCTCAAGGAGTTCAAAAATTTGTGGCAGCATGGTTGAACCCGACGAAGAAAATATGTCTTCAATTGAGAGTGCTACCATATCTTGACTCATCCATAATCTTGTTTGTATTTTATTTGTTTTTAATTTACGTTTTAAATATAAGTTTTTAAATTCTTTTTGTTTTTAATTTATGTCTTTAATATAAGTTTTTAAATTCGATGTTATTTAATATGAATTATATTGTTGTTAATACATATTAGTTTTTTCAATTTCTATATTCCTAGTACATTTAAGTTTTAAAATACGAACAAGAATATTTTTGAAATTTGAAAGGGTGTGCGGGAAAAAAATATTTTCATAAAAATATATGTAGAACAAATCAGTACTTGAGCATCATATATGCAAATGATTTTCTTGGAGGATTGTTATACTATGATATATTTACAACATTATTTATGGTAAATTAAGGCACACAGAAAAGCACACACATAGATAGATAGATAGATAGATAGATAGATAGATAGATAGATAGATAGATAGATAGGTAAAAAAAACAAGAAAGAGCTTCATGCAAATTGACCAATTGTTTGCACAATTACATTTAATTTGCATGGCAAAACACACCCCAAACCACCATAGATATATTGGAAAATATTTTTTCCTCTGGTCTAGATCCTTATTCTCGTAACATAGAGAAGGTTTTTATTATATGCCTTGGCTTGTAAGTAACCAATGAAAGAAGAAAATAGTAAACATGCTGAAAAATTTATGGATATTCATTTGAAATTAAAAATTTATGGATATTCTCGTGACCAGAACTACTTGTCATGTTCATATGAATGTTTCTCCAATCACCATCATTAATATCCTGCCCTTCCATGCCAGTACACCTTCTTTCACTACAATTTCCGGTAGTGCTTTTGCGACGCCGTTCATTGTGTCTCGCTAAGCGTTTTCGGCAACTTCTTTTAGCTTCATCAAACTCTATAAGCTCATGGAACCTGCACACAATAATCATAGGTCTCTAGTAAGGTGAATGCAAGGAAGCATTTTTGGTTTTTGGGGTGTAGGATATTAGTGAAAAGGTCAAAGAATAATGTTCAATTTCTTGATGTGTGCTGAGTTTCAAAAATATAAACATATATATCCCGGAAGAATTATGGTTTTAAATAGCAGTCGCAGTTAAATTGTGATCTTTAATAGTCGGGTTGAAATCCTCTATAGTTTTTTTTTTGGGTTAATAGGTCTTTACTGTTGGAGTAAGCCCCAGAGGCCAATACTTTAGTGCTTTATTTATTAATAATAATAGGCATTTCTTTACTAGGTTTGTAACGTTCAAAATAATGAAGTCCCTAGAATAGAAAGTCCGTTTAATATTAAGTGTGACTTAATCATGAGATTACATTAAACATAAAGACGCTATTCTTAAAGTATCCATAGTCGAGCTTTAAGGTGAAAAGGGATAACCTTAAAGCATAAAGACTATTATGAAGATAGACTGATGATCGCATCTCATGGATCATGGGATAAGGAGTTATCAAGTTTTGACATAGGTATAAGAAATATTAGGAGTAATATTTATACCGGATTGACCCGCTATGAGAGTACTACATGCAAAGTTATGCAAAGTGTCATAAGTTACTCTCATGGTGATAATGGTGTAAACCGCCCTTAGACCTGAAACCACTTTGTACCCTAGATGTGGAGTCAAGTACTTTGTTGCTGATCTAACGTTGTCCGTAACAGGATAACCATAAAGGCAGTTGATGGGTACTTCACAAAGCATGCTGAGGGACAGTAGTGACTTAGATGGAATTTGTCAATCCTGCATAACAGGATAAATGTCATGGGCCCAATATTGAACTGGACAAAGATGACACCAAGTATGCTTTGTGTTCAATATAGACATAAAGGGCAAAGGAGTAATTATACACGCATATATTATCACTAAAGGTTATGTTATGATCACATGTTTATTTCTCATAACTTGGGTAGCAATGATGTGTTGCTAGATACCGCTCATTGTTTATTATATTAAATAAATGATTTAATATAATTGCCAACGTTATGGAAACCTACAAGGGTCACACACATAAGAACAGTCTAATATTGAGATAATTAAGGAACACCGTAAGGTACGGTGTATGTGCAATGTGATAAGGGTATCACGGTAATTTAAACGAGCAAGAACACCATAGGTTATGGTGGGAGGGCGCGCACATGAGTACTACCACTCATGGGGGGCGCGCGCCCTAGTTTTGTTTCTTGTTGGGCTTTGCCCAATAAGAGACATCTTGGTGCACAAGACAAGAGTTGTCTTGATGCACAAGACAAGAAATATCGATAAATAGAGACCTCTTGTCATTGCTCAATACACAACAATAAGCACAAGAATATTTTAGAATTGAAAATCCTAAAATAATTCTCTCTCTCTCAATATTCTTGCATAGCCTTCAAACATAAAGGGCTAGCACTCTATTGAAGGTGACTGTCCGTGTGGACTAGTTAGAGGCGTCGGTGATCTTCATCAACGCTTGTGATCGTCTTGTTCGTGATTCAAAGGTTCTTCCGTACAAGAGATCGTGATTCAAAGGTTCTTCCCTTCAAGAGGTAAAAACCCTAAAACACATATCATGCCCAATTCGTAAGGATCAAACTAAGGAAATTTTTTGAATTCCGCTGCTTAAAATAACGCTATTTTCCTTCAGTGGTATCAGAGCCACTTACGAATCCATGATCTGATGTTTGTTTAGTTCATGTATTTTGTTTTAATTTGATTAATACACCTAATTAAGATTAAAATCGAGTAATTAAAATTTGGCATCTATTTGTGTAAAATTTGATGATTGACATTGAAACGGCTTCGGAATCCGACAATTGTATGGTGAAGCAGCGATATGTTAATCGTCATAAGTTTATACAAATAAGAATGATCAAGACTTATATGTGATATAAGTGATCGTGATGCAAGACGGTGTATTTGATGCATCGTTCATAATTTCGTTCATTAAAACATATTATGAAAGTTATTTGATATTGAAGCGATTCATGTTCATTTGCTTTGGAATCCGACATTAGTATGGTGAAGCAATGACATGTTAATCAATCATATTGAATTTCGGTCATGAAAGGTTTTGACGGCACGAAATTGCTGCATTAGGATTCGCGGAAAAATAAGGGTTGTTTACGTGCCTGCGATAGGCGCAGATGGCAGAATGAAAATTGGTTTTCAGCTGCAGACCTGCGCTAGGCGCAGGGCAGGCTGCGCTGGGCGCAGATGACAGCAGCCAATTTTTGATCGTTCGCCAAAATTTTAATTTTATTAATCTACAGGACTTAATCTGATAATAATAAAATATGTGTTTATTATTGTGTTTTTGTGATGATTGGTTATGGCCTTAGTTTACTCTTTTGTTTTAATTTGGGATTTTAAATACGGCCTGCGTGTCGTGCCTCTCTCTGAATTTCTTGATGTAACTTCTTTTCTCATCTTACTCCCTCGTATGTAAAACGAGTATTCTTTGATGTAACATTATAATAGAATTACAAGAGGAACAAAGGAGGACAGCCATGAAGATGATGCTTGGAGAAGTAGATCATCGTTAGGCTAGTTTAGGGTTCTCTCATTGGCTTGAGAGGACACTTGCGTTAGGAGGCCATAACCATATCATTTTATATTATTGTATGTATGTATGTTGATGCATGTGAGAGCGTTTAATATGTTAAACAAGCCGGTGAGATCAAACAATTAAATATCCCTCAAAAGACACATAAGAGATTAATAAAGAAAATGTAGGTTCGCCCACCGCGGATTGCATTCTCTTTAATAATAAAATATGTGAATATTAAGTTTACGCTTTCCAAGCTTTAGAACTCATCAAGACTAGTATCGAACTATGTAGGTTCGCCCACCGCGAAGTGCATACTCTATATTGGTAAGGTGCGATGGGATAATTGTAATATCCAACTTCTAAAGTAAGGGTCAAACTTAACTTAACAAATATAATGAGATTATATGAGTTTAAGAAGCAATGGTTGGGAATAATTCATAAGATGAATTAGAATAAGGAGTTATTCACCCAATTGATATATTCAAGAATTGTATGAGATACAATTGGAAGGAGTTCCTACCTAAATAACTAAGTCTTGTGTAATCCGCCCACCGCGGACTTAAGACAAAGTGAAATATGGATCTTGACCCACTAGAAAATCTTCCAACGGGATTTTCCGAATCAAATGGTGAGGGTCATTTGTTTTGAATAAAATAGTGGAAGCATTTTAATAAAAGTCCTTATTAAAAATTATACAAATATCTTACATATCTTTGTAATTAAAACTTTATACAATATAAATTATATTGTCCTTATGAAGGACAAGAATCTCAGAAAAGAGTTTCTGAATTGGTACACAAATTGAAAATTGTTCTCAAACGCAAGAAGAACTATAAGCTATTGAACTATACTCTATAAAAGTACCTACTATAAACTAGATTGGAAAAAGATGCTTGTCAGAAGCATCAAGTTGACATCTAGATATAGAATATTTCATACTTTTAAAAGAAATGATGAGATCATTTAAAACGAGTTCTTTTGAAAGAACGACAAAGTATGATAGAATTTCTCAATAGACCAAAGAGTTGGTCATAGGTTCAATCAAATCAATTTTAGTGGATAGATATGGTCAAAATTATTATATCTATCGGAAAATTGTTAAATTGAATGAGAAATAATTTGCACTGTCAAAGAATAGAGATGTGATATAAATGAGATTTATACTCCTCTTATTTGAATAGAACAATAAAGGTTGCCAAAGGAGAACGGATGTTTCAAATTGGTTGAAATGGGAGTGCCGTAGATAGTTCATGAAAGAGTCAAAATAAAAGAATGAAGTGAGACTTCAATTTTGTACATCTAGTTATAGAAAGTCAAAGTTTCTATTTCTACATCAAGGGTATATGATACACGATGTTGAATCTCTAAAGAGGTGCTTAAAGAATTAGAACATTGACTATAAGTTTAAGTCAAGCTATGTCTAGAATGAAATAAGTTGTTTCATTGACAATAAAAGCTATGCCATGACTTAAAATCAAATTTGAAATAGAATACAATAATTGTTATTGAGTTCTATTTGGTAATAGAAGTATTAATTAAATACCTTGTATTGACAAGATATGAAAAGTAGCTTTGAATGATAAGACAAGTAGTGGTCCCATCATTTGAGCAAAGTCTTCTATACTAGTGCTCCAAATCAAGTAATGGACTAGGGCTCCATGATCTTGATAAGAACATCTATAACAGTTGTAATAAGAGCCAAATAAGATTTGGACCTTATATGTATATATCAAGAGCATTGTTATTTAGTACAAACATTTGATGTGTTAATTACTTGTTGAAAGTAAATTGACACATGATCTATTTGAACAATATACATGAGATGTATGCCGAGTACTAAACATATTTATATTGAGTATATTTTACTTCATTTACATTGATGATTAAAATTATTAGATGGAGATATGTGTGTGACACAAATTAGAAAATCTTTGAATTTGTCAAGGAGTTCGATAAATGGAGTAAAAGGATATGACTCGACAAAAGTATTTAAGTCATATGAATAAGTCATAGTAATAAATACTTAATTAAAGGAGTATAATAAACTAATTTTATCACATCATGTTTGACATGATATAAGATAGTTTAATTATGTCATTGACTCTTAGAAATTTATTTGCTTATAATTAATCTTCACCCACAAATAGTTTCCCTTTTTTAAAGTAATCATAAAAACACCATATAGATGATATAAAGGTTAGACCACCAAGTTTGTCTTTATGAAAATTTGGACTAAAAATTTATCAGATAAATTTAATTCCAAAATTGGAAGAATAAATATGTGGAAATATCCTAAAGAATCTAAGGGATACTGGTCTTATATCACTCTTGGGACAAAAGTTGTTTTGTTGCTAGATTTGAAGTATTCCTCTAGTGGGAGTGTGTCTCTAAAAGAAACAGTGGGAGTGATATAGAACTTGAATAAGTTCAAGTACCACAAAATATATTTGTTTGAAAAGGGAACATAAACCGGTTCCTCAAAGTTGTTGAAGGACCATCAGTTTAAGTTGCACAAAATCCTAGATAAGTCTAACATATTACATGGGTGAGATGTATGATCTAATCATGACTCAACAAGGTGATATGGTTTTCATGAAAGATGAATCTTTGACTTGGTAAGAGGTCGTAAAAGGCCTAAAATCTGAGAAGTGGCTAAATGCCATGAAATCTTGTACAGAATCCATATACACATACCTTATGGTGATAATGGTATTGTCATCAGGATGAGTAAGACTCATACGATGAAAGTGAGTATTCTTATTGAACACTGATATGGATGGTATTGAGAATACCCTTTAAGATTTGATTGATCATTTAAGGTTTCACGCAAAGTCATAATGCAAGTTATGATGAAATCATAATTGTAATCATAAAGCTTAAAATCTGTTTAAATTCTATTTACTGAATATTGTACTACAAGTTTTAGCAGATGGACAACAAAGATGCATTCCTTAATTGGAGTGACCTCATATATATGTACTAGACATATACGAAGGGTTTTGCTTGATTCAAAGGATGCTAGAAAAGTATACAATTTGTAGCTATCTAATTTTGATTATATCAAAATTCTCAGAAGTTTAATTATTTGTCCCTTATAAATTCGTTTTTCACAAAACTTCAAAAAGGAACAAATAATAAAATCTTGTGCACACAAGGAGGTTAGTGGGAGTAATAATATTAATCTGGTGTTATATGTGGCTGACATATTAATCATCAAAAACCTTTTCCTTTTACATGTGAGACATGGTTAAGGAAATAACTCTTGATGAAATACTTAGGCAAGAATTCCTAAAGAGTTAGGAATATCCTATGTATTTGGGCAAGGATTCCTAAAGAGTTAGGAATAGCCTATGTACATATATTGATGAAGTGTTCAGACACTTGATGTGTAAAATCATCGCATGTGTCAGAAGATTGGTCTTTGTCTAAAGGACAATAGCATATCTCATTGGATGAGAGAGAGACACGTGAAAATAATCCATATGCTTTGGAAGATGGATTAATCATACACATCATAATATGTACTTAATCAGATACACCATATGCTTGTAGCATATTCAATAAGTACCAAAATTGAGACTAGTGTTGGACACTAACTGATCTTCAAGAATATCCCTAAGGACCTTAAAAGGAACTAAGGACCATTTCTTGAAATATGTAGGTGTGGGAAATATCATTATAAGGAAGTTATATTGATGGTAGTTTCCATACTGATATATTGTATATCATGCCTGAATATAGAATTTGTAAGCTATATAGCTTAGTAATATGTTTATTTCAGTTACAGAGGTGGAGTATTTTGGATCGTTTAGCTCATGATTGAGCTAAAGATATATTTCCGGTGTTGCAGATTACATTAAATCACATTAGTGATGGTAATGGTTTGATCTTGCAAATAATAACGGAGAATAGATCTCACCGACGATTCATGTATATACTTAGACACTTCTATATTTCGATAAAGATCGAAATAGAATGTTGGATAGATACGTAAGGTACCAACATAGGAAACAGTTCCTAATCCACTAACAAAGGCTCTTGCGCAGTTGAAGCGTGATGGGCATACTAGGTCTATGGGTATTAAGGTAATGCTTGATTGGCTCTAGTGCTAGTGGGAGATTGTTGGAGTAAGCCCTAGAGGCCAATACTTTAGTGCTTTATTTATTAATAATAATAGGCATTTCTTTATTATGTTTGTAACGTTCAAAATAATGAAGTCCCTAGAATAGAAAGTCCGTTTAATATTAAGTGTGACTTAATCATGAGATTACATTAAACATAAATACGCTATTCTTAAAGTATCCATAGTCGAGCTTTAAGGTGAAAAGGGATAACCTTAAAGCATAAAGACTATTATGAAGATAGACTGATGATCGCATCTCATGGATCATGGGATAAGGAGTTATCAAGTCTTGACAAAGGTATAAGAAATATTAGGAGTAATATTTATACCGGATTGACCCGCTATGAGAGTACTACATGCAAAGTTATGCAAAGTGTCATAAGTTACTCTCATGGTGATAATAGTGTAAACCGCCCTTAGACCTGAAACCACTTTGTACCCTAGATGTGGAGTCAAGTACTTTGTTGCTGATCTAACGTTGTCCGTAACAGGATAACCATAAAGGCAGTTGATGGGTACTTTACAAAGCATGCTGAGGGACAGTAGTGACTTAGATGGAATTTGTCAATCCTACATAACAGGATAAATGTCATGGGCCCAATATTGAACTGGACAAAGATGACACCAAGTATGCTTTGTGTTCAATATAGACATAAAGGGCAAAGGGGTAATTATACACGCATATATTATCACTAAAGGTTATGTTATGATCACATGTTAATTTCTCATAACTTGGGTAGCAATGATGTGTTGCTAGATACCGCTCATTGTTTATTATATTAAATAAAGGATTTAATATAATTGCCAACGTTATGGAAACCTACAAGGGTCACACACATAAGGACAGTCTAATATTGAGATAATTAAGGAACACCGTAAGGTACGGTGTATGTGCAATGTGATAAGGGTATCACAGTAATTTAAACGAGCAAGAACACTATAGGTTATGGTGGGAGGGCGCGCACATGAGTACTACCACTCATGGGGGGCGCGCACCCTAGTTTTGTTTCTTGTTGGGCTTTGCCCAATAAGAGATATCTTGGTGCACAAGACAAGAGTTGTCTTGATGCACAAGACAAGAAATATCTATAAATAGAGACCTCTTGTCATTGCTCAATACACAACAAAAAGCACAAGAATATTTTAGAATTGAAAATCCTAAAATAATTCTCTCTCTCTCTCTCTCTCTCTCTCTCTCAATATTCTTGCATATCCTTCAAACATAAAGGGCTAGCACTCTATTGAAGGTGACTGTCCGTGTGGACTAGTTAGAGGCGTCGGTGATCTTCATCAACGCTCGTGATCGTCTTGTTCGTGATTCAAAGGTTCTTCCCTACAAGAGATCGTGATTCAAAGGTTCTTCCCTTCAAGAGGTAAAAACCCTAAAACACATATCATGCCCAATTCGTAAGGATCAAACTAAGGAAAAATTTTGAATTCCGCTGCTTAAAATAACGCTATTTTCCTTCATTTACCCCCTTGCAAAGTATGCGAGTTTTGCTTTACCCCCCTATAATAATTTTTTTTGAGATTACACCCCTGCAAAATTTATTTTTTTGATTTACCCCCTTGGATGCACTTTTTAAATCGGTTATTTTATTCAACCGATTTAAAAAATGTTGTTTTTAAATCGGTTATTATGTTTTTTTGCTTGCCACGTCAGCAAAAGGGGATAAATCAAAAAAATAAATTTTGCAGGTGGGTAATCTAAAAAAAAATTATTATAGGGGGGGTAAAGCAAAACTCACCTACTTTGCAGGGGGTAAAAGTCTATTAACCCTTTTTTTTTTGGCAGTAAGATCTCAACTGCTAATTGTGTTTACTATCTACAGTTAAACTCAATTGGAAGGGATTTGTATAGTTGGGATTAAAATTGAATTCGTAGTGCCCACACTAGCTAGTACATACAATAAGAATGTGGGGGAAAATATATATATATATATATTCACTATACAAAACGAGCCGAGCCGGATATTGTAAGATTTTATAAAATAAAAAACTTAATTACATTGAGCAAAATATTTGTTACGAAAAATGTCATTAATGTATTATAATTACAATGATCACAATTTATAAAAACTAGTGGCGTTAGTGACATAAAGTGTAGAACTTTTGTTGAAATAAATTATATATTAATGTATGGTTGATGCATGCTAAAAAGAAGAAAGTGCGTAAAAAAAACAAATAAAGGAGACTATGCAGCTTCTCTTTATTTAAGGGAGAGAGGAAGATTATTCTTTTTTTCTTTCAAAATGTAAATATTAAATAGTTTAAAAAAGTATTTTGGTATGTAAAATAAAATTTGTCAAAAAAATCTATATATAGAATGGGGCTTTTGAAGATGCAATGCTTTTATTATCCACAACTTATCTCAAACGTATCGATTAAAATATATTCAAAACAATCTAGGTACCTGCAAAAATTGATCGAATAATCTCTCCCTTTATTCAAGAAAAAAAACCATTTCTAGTTTGAATGGTCCAATTATTGATCCTAAAAATTAAATTCCTACAGTAATAGTATTAGCTAGGATACTGGCACAGTTCCCTATCCATGATTACGCTATTTATTCAAATCATTTTCCTAATATGGGAAGAATACGAGTAGGATGAAAAAGATTATAAGTTTCATTTTAAATGTGTAGCTTTTATATTAATTTTAAGAAAATTATAATAGTATATGTGTTGTAAGATGCATATCCGAGAGTATCTTATAATCTGATAATTGTCTTAAACAAATACTTCTCTTATTTTAGGGTTATGTACTTCATAGCTTTATAAATTCATTACGTTGCAACTACAATTGTAGTTGCAAATTGTAATAAAGCGTGAAAATAATAGAAGAAACAAACAAGTGTTCAATCTATAATGCAATTATAAATTTAATTTGTATTATTTTCGATGTAATCCACCGATTTAAATGAATAAATATATTAATTTTAGTATTAAAAAAAATCGATACTACAAAAGAATTTTTAGTGAAAAGTGTTTATATCAAAATCAATTCAAACAAACATAGAAAACTTTAGATGTTAGCAAGAGATGGAGATTAAACACCTGCTACATTGTTGGCAAAACCTCTGGCTCAACCCTGCAACCATCACATAAGGTACCTTAGAATGAAACTCACAAACCTTATGGCGACGATGATACCTTTTCATAAAAGTTAAATCAGCTTCACAATTTTCCGCTTGACAAAAAGGTTTTGAAAATCTTCCACCTCTACTTGGTCCTTTTCTTCCACTAACACAAACACCTTTTTTTTTCTCATCTTCTTCAACACCATAATTTTCATCCTTGTTGTGAATTCGACGATAAAATCACACCAATGAAATTTGATGTGTGGAGCAAATTAATCAAGTAACCAAATAAAGCTGATAGAGATGATGAAAGTAAATAATTCAAGCAAAAGAGAAGAACACAAGATATTGTTTACCCAGTTCGGTGTTAATGAACCTACTCTGGGGGAGAGAGCAACTCTCCGTTCCACTAGATCAAAGAAGTCACTTTACAAGAAATTCCCAATTGGGTTACAAGAATTAATCCTAATTCTACCCAAAATCCCGAATCTCTTCCCGTGGCCAAGAGACTCAATTTTACCTAGTCTACCCAAGGTGATCCCACAAGATGATCCCAAGAATAGTTTGCCCAAATCCCTAGGATCCTAAGACCCTAGCCTTGTGTGGTGGCAAACCCTAATTCCCTACATCTTGTCACACTATTTTGCTCTCTTATTTTTCTATGAACAAAACACTCTCTATTTATAGAAAAATATATGCCTATTATTTTAAAAGCAATCTTTTAAAATAAAACCAAATCTCCTATTATTTTTAAATATATCTAATATTTAAAAACAAACACAATCCAAGTCAGATATCCTTCAAAACATATTTTTCCACAAAATCTGCACAAAAACCGGAACTGCACAATCTGGCTGCGTGTTGGCGCCTGGCGCCATATACCCTGCGCCCCGCGCCAGTCGACAGAAGCCACAGCCATTTCTGGAGGTCTCCTGGCGCCTGGCGCCACAGTGCTGTTGGTTTCTTCAGTTTTCTGATTTTCTGAGTTTTCATGTAACCGAGATTTCAAGGCATATCCAACAATTCTCCACCTTGCCTTTAAATCGATGGTGATCCAATCAACCACCGTGTTGCTCTCTCCATCTTGAATCTTCTATCCAAGATCACCGGTCAAGTCCCACTTGAACCTCGACATAGGCACCATCCTCCACTTGCTTCCCACAAGCTGTACCTCCCCTTCATCCCTCGGAATGCCTTCCGCCCTCATGAAGATCTTGTTTCCCACTACCATAGGATGTTTGGTAGCACCCACAAGATTCACCGCTACCTCTTCGACCCCCGGAGTGTTCAGTTCCGTACTCTCGAAGAAACGCTTGCATCCAACTATCACCGGAATTTTAGATAGTCCTACAAGCTCCACCTTACCCTCTTCAGCCCCCGGATTGAACCTGTCCGTCCTCCTGAAGAATTGCTTGCCTCCGAATATCCATGGATTTTTAGGACAGCCCTACAAGCCTCACCACCCTTCGACCCCCGGAATGCCTTCCGTCCTCTCGAAGTATTGCTTGGCTCCGAACCAACCTTGGAATTTTAGGCGGTTCCACAAGCTGCAACATCAAACTCTCCTTGTATCCAACTACCTCCAGCAGTCTCACAAGTTACCAAGTCCGATCACTGTTGCTTTCAATTGCCTCCCTGAAGATCTTCCAAGTTTTGCGCTTCTTCAGCCACAATTGAAACATAACCCACAAGGTCTTCATAGTCATACCACTTTGGTGCAACAATTCCACTCTCTTCCCTACCTCTCATTAGATAGCCAAGAGCCATTGTTGAATGTTTGTCTTCCTCTAGTCCCACTAGTAACAAACTCCACCTCAATCTGAGATTCCTCCACCAAAGCCACAAACCGGTATTTCCACTATGTTCCCACCTTGTAACCTGCAAAACTGTCAAACTGCTCTGAAACAAACTTCAGGCCATTGTTAGTATCCAACAATTCCAGTTTAGTTCCAACACCTAGTAAATCTCGTTTCACTAGTTCAACTAAACCTATGTCACTAACACGAATCAGCCAAAGTTTCACAACTCAACCATATGAGAATCACTACTAGTAACAAATGCATAACCAATAGTAAACCAACTATCCATGCATCAAAGTTTAGAAACATACCTCACATCATGTAAAAGAAAACACATGATTTGTCAAACATCGTAAGACAAACCAAAACCATACCTCAAACCTTTCAAGCTTTCCCGTCTTCAAGATGAAAAACTCCACCTTCAACTAGCTCTCGGATTTTTCACGGTATTTTTTCTTTAAACACATGTGATAGGAGCCTCCAAAGTCCATGACTTAATACTCCACCGCTTCCCAACTTTCACTAGCATCTTCGAATTCTTATAACAAAGTTGTTGTTTCAACAGTCACCCGAGTATTATTCCACCGCCTCTCCAGGCCGTGCGTCTCCCTTCAACGCCTCAACACGTTTTGAATTAACACCGCCCTCATCTTCACCTTCCACAACCCGTAGTCGTTACTCCCGGTGAACTTCTCAATATCAAACTTAGAACTCATGGTACCTGATTATCGATTTGATCCTTGCCCCACGGTGGGCGCCAATTGTTGTGAATTCGACGATAAAATCACACCAATGAAATTTGATGTGTGGAGCAAATTAATCAAGTAACCAAATAAAGCTGATAGAGATGATGAAAGTAAATAATTCAAGCAAAAGAGAAGAACACAAGATATTGTTTACCCAGTTCGGTGTTAATGAACCTACTCTGGGGGAGAGAGCAACTCTCCGTTCCACTAGATCAAAGAAGTCACTTTACAAGAAATTCCCAATTGGGTTACAAGAATTAATCCTAATTCTACCCAAAATCCCGAATCTCTTCCCGTGGCCAAGAGACTCAATTTTACCTAGTCTACCCAAGGTGATCCCACAAGATGATCCCAAGAATAGTTTGCCCAAATCCCTAGGATCCTAAGACCCTAGCCTTGTGTGGTGGCAAACCCTAATTCCCTACATCTTGTCACACTATTTTGCTCTCTTATTTTTCTATGAACAAAACACTCTCTATTTATAGAAAAATATATGCCTATTATTTTAAAAGCAATCTTTTAAAATAAAACCAAATCTCCTATTATTTTTAAATATATCTAATATTTAAAAACAAACACAATCCAAGTCAGATATCCTTCAAAACATATTTTTCCACAAAATCTGCACAAAAACCGGAACTGCACAATCTGGCTGCGTGTTGGCGCCTGGCGCCATATACCCTGCGCCCCGCGCCAGTCGACAGAAGCCACAGCCATTTCTGGAGGTCTCCTGGCGCCTGGCGCCACAGTGCTGTTGGTTTCTTCAGTTTTCTGATTTTCTGAGTTTTCATGTAACCGAGATTTCAAGGCATATCCAACAATCCTCATCTTCCTTGTCTTCATTTTCTTTTTCTTCAACTAATGTTTTCTTCCTCCCTATAGTACTACTGCTAGCTTCCATTGAAGGAGAAAGAAATGTTTGAAGAAATGAAAGTAACAAAGGGAAGTTTATAGAGAACAAAAAATAAAAAAAATATTTGAAATTTGCATATGTAGTAGTACATTATGGGTGTGATACGATATAAATACACGATATGATAAATTTTTGAAATTCAGAATACGAAACGATAATATATAAAGTATAATAAAAAAATAACAGTTGCAATCGAAACTAGCTTAAAAGATATATTCTTAAAATTTTAAGTTTAAAAAAACTTGTGTCCTAGTATGTATCCCGTATTTATCTCATGATATCATACCCTAAAATATTTTTGAAACAGATAAAAAATAATTTTTTTTTAATAAATGATATTTATTTATTCAAATTGTTAAAATACATCGGTGCAATACAAATTCAAAATTATTAAAAATAAAAAAGATAAATCTACGAACAAACTCACAACATCTCTATTCAAACATAATTTTTAGAATTATCAATGATTGATACCCGTTGGATATAGATATTTTTTTACATTTTAATGTATTTCGACTTTATAAGAAGTTGAAGGGGGTGTGGACCGCAGACTCATTTTTTGTTAATTGTGTGCTTTTCCTACTTAGTGTAGACAGAAGGGTATTGAAGTGTTGTATGGATAATGGTTTTGTCTGAAAAATATATATAAGCAAATAAAGTTAAGTTTGAGTCTTAATTGTTAGTAATGGGAAGTGGGGGATACAAAATTGGGATGTTGAAAGTGATAGTAACGTCAGATAACTTCATGCATCTTGTGGTATAAATAATCATGCTCAAGGGGTTACATATTGAAAGAGGAGGATTTTGTCCTTTTGTTGTTCTTTTTATTTATTGATGTCATGTGATTTCGAATGTTTTCATGCTAAAAATAAGAGATCTTATATGAGCAATGAACTTAGGAGATTTCTCTAAAAAAAATTGAGGTATATGCTGTTAAAGTTTTGAAATTAATAAATGATATTAGAGTTTTGTTAAACAGTGCTTCAGGACACTTTTTAAATATTCCATTTAAGAAAATAACTTATTTAAAAAGTGAAACATTTTAATTTTCAATATATTGACTTCACATATTTTTATAAATTCTTTTATAAAACATTACTAGTTAAAGGCTTAAATAGTATCCGGAGACACTATTTAGCAATTTTGCCATGATGTAATTGTAGAGTATACATTTTCAAATTTTCAAACATTAATATCACATACTCGCAATCTTGTCTTGCAGTGTACTTTGGTTGGTGTTTTTGGGTTGAGTACTAACATTATTGTATTATTATCTCTCTTCTTTTTTAAGTGTCCGTTTAGAATAGTAACACCAAATTAAGAAAGTGTATTTTTGCATCTTATTTTTCTATTATACCCTAATTTTAATTTACCAATAAATTTCTATTTTTTGCACACACTATCTCTTTCTAATAAATTTAATATATTATTTACAAAAGAAAAATTTAATATGTTATGTACCAAAAAAATATTTTTAAAAAATTAATTTAGTTTTCCAAATATATAACATTAATCAATTTTATTGAAAAAGATATGAGTAATTGACATAGGGTACAGTTGACAAATCGTACTCTTAAAACACCAAATAAACAGTTAAATAGAAACGCTAAATTCGACGTTTTTAGAAACTTAAAAAGGAATGGAGATAGTATTTACTATTGTGGATTGAGTACAATCTTGGTGTATGTGTTTCTTTTCTCTCTTTATACTGTTCTTTGGTTTGATTGTGATTTTTATATACACATATATTATCGATTTTTTCTAATATTAAGTTGAATCTTTATTTTCTTGGACTGTTTAAACTGATTGTCCTTGTTATTTGTTCAATTATTGTTGTTGAAATCACAAGTGGTTGATCAAATTCACAACAAATAGCAACAAGAAAATCCACCTCATTAACTTGAATACGCATGGCCAATCTGGTCCCTTGTTCTTGTTCTATTTCTTACTCTGTTTCAAAATTTGAACAATTTTCTTTCTTCTGCATTGTCTTTGCAAAATTTACTCTTGTATATTGGTAATTAAATAATTATTTTAATGTGGTTAAATAATTGAAAAATTAAAAGTATAGTAAATTTTTAAGTAATAATAGTATTAATATAAAAATTATGGAGATAAGAACCAAAATACAAATCGATGTAATAGAAAAGTCTTCAATTTCATCTATTGTATCATCCTAGGGAGATCATTTTTAACAACATCACCATACTTATTGCGATACTTATCTCCATTTAGGGCCAGTCCGATGGCCAAATATCTCAAGTAATAATGACTTTAGGCCTAAAAATTTTGTGACAAAAAAATCTAATGAATATTCAATTTAGTTATAAATAAATAGTACGATAAATTAGGTATAGATGTTTACCAACTCTACTATTGAGAATATACTAGACCGAGTTAGATTTTGCCAAGTTTGAGTTTGGCCTGTCAAAAACTTAAAAGCCTAAACCTGGTATGTGGCCTGTTATAGGTTTTTTTTTAGACTTGAGTCTGGTCTTTTGAAAGTCTGACATGGTCTATTAGTCTGTTTAAAAGCTTATTTCACATGCACATATTTAAATAAAGGGTTAATAGGTCTTTACCCCCTGCAAAGTAGGCGAGTTTTGCTTTACCCCTTGTAATTTTTTTTTTAGATTACCCCCTGCAAAATTTATTTTTTTGATTTACCCCCTTGGATGTACTTTTTAAATCGGTTATTTTGTTCAACCGATTTAAAAAGTATTGTTTTTTAAATCGATTATTCTGTTTTTTTTTGCCTGCCACGTCAGCAAAAGGGGGGTAAATCAAAAAAAAATATTTGCAGGGGGTAATCTAAAAAAAAAAAATTACAGGGGGATAACGCAAAACTCGCATACTTTGCAGGGGGTAAGAACCTATTAACCCTTGACTATATATGACATTATATTTCAATTTTAGTTTATAGTAATACATTTAGGCTTAAATATGCTTTTGGTCCTTGCAATTATTTCTTGTTTTGAAAAGAGCCTCTGCAAAAAAATAAATTTGATTTTAGTCCCAGCACTGCAATGTCTCAAAACTTTTAAAATGGCCCCTGACCTGGATTTCTTAATGACAAGTCACTTGAATTGTGACGTGACAGATGCTGAGTATGATTTGGAGCTGACGTGACCAATTTTTAAAATATGTGGCATTACACAATCATTTTTCTTTTTATTTTTAAATTAAAATTACTTTTCCTTTTTCTTTCTCAGAAAACAAATAAACTAGTTAAAATTAAAACGTGTAATGCAACGTGTTTTAAAAATTGGCTACGTCAGCTCTAAATCATACTCAGCGTCTGCCACGTCACAATCCAAGTGACATGTCATCAAGAAATCCTGGTCAGGAGCTACTTAAAAAGTTTTGAAACATTGTAGAGACTAAAATCAATTTTTTTTTACACGGGCTCTTTTCTAAACAAGGCATAATTGCAGAGACCAAAATCATATTTAAGCCTAAATATATGTGAAAAATTAATGTAGATTAATAAACTTACACTACTGAAAAAATTAATAAATTAATAATTTAATCAAAGTACAAATTTTAATATAATAATAATAATAATAAATGTAAAAATATTATTCATATTTACTTAAATAGGCCTGTCTGGTAGGCCTAAAAGACTTTTTTAATGGCATGAAACCTGAACGTTTTAGCTTAATAAGCTTATAAAAAAAATATTGGTCTTCTCTATTTAAATAAATAGGCCCGCCTAACTTGAGCCTATGTAGGCTAGGTCGTAGGCCGGCTTGGCCTATTCCCAACCCTACTCAAGATAAAAATGGCTCATCGTGCTTGATTTAAGATCAATCTTTGGACTCAACATTTATTTAGTTTTTAAAACCTTGTATTTTTTAAACGAGTAATTAAATAAGTTTATATGGTTGTTTATTTTTTAAAAAAAATTTACACTACTAAACAAATCATTTTAATTTTTTTATTCTAAAAAAGTCATGAATAACTAAATAATTTTATTATATATTTTAGATAAGCTAAATAAAGGTATGATATATATTATATTTAATGACTAGACAACCCTTACAAAAATTATCATTTATTTTAAAATATTTTAATTTAATAGGTTTTAAATTTTTTAGAATATATAAATTACAAATTTATTCTTGTGATAAAATTATATATATTTTAAAAAAGAAGTTACTTATAATTTAATACAAAAAATTATTTGTATTTTATTATATTTTAATTTTAATTTATATTTTGTAGGAGTAAATCAAGATATTATTATTCTTATCAAATCCACTAGTTTCTAACATGGCTCAACTTAAGGAATTTTTTTTTAACTAGAGAGACATGATATGACAAATTTTATGATTAACTTATTATGTCTTGTTCTCTCACCAAACACCGAATTAAAATTATATATGATACAATTATCATATCATATATCTTATCTTGGTCACTAAACGTGTCCTAAAACTGTGAAGTGTTAATTTATGTTGAATAATGAGTGATAGCTAATTAGACAACAAGAATAATTATCAATTAGGTTTACTAGATAATCAATTAGAATAAGCGATTAACCAATACACCAAATGCAGTTAGTAGCCAATACACCAATGTTGCCTATTTTATCAGCACAATGATTCTCCTCTCTAAAAATGTGAGTTCTTTAAAATTAATGTATTTGAGAAAGATGTAGACAATTCATCCATTTATTATGAAGAATACATGAAATAATGCGAGGTTGCTTGAAAGTCAGTGTAACAATGAATCAGTTTCTAGTCACAGATGATGTCAACTCTTATCAAAAGCAATTTCAATGCCAAAATAGCTCCCATCTGCTCATCATGAAGAGCAATGGAGACAAATTGGCTAATTAATTAAGTAATAGTTGATTGGGAAGGTATATGAATCGATTAGGAGTAAGGACAATCAATTAGGTATATAAGGTAATCAACTAGATGGTAATAATAGTTTTTTTCTTTCTAAAATGTAACGTTTTCTTTTGAAGGACGGGCCCAGATAATCTGAATTTCCGTCAGGAGGCAAGTAATGCCTAACTAAGAACGATTTCACCCAACAATCAAATCCGTATTCTCTCAAATATTTTATCTTTTGGGTAAAACTTATTAACCACTTAAATCATATCACTTGATTGGTAGATAACATCAACTTAAAAAATGTTAACCTGAAGATATGTAATAATTAAGGTAGAAAATGTTAATCTAATGACATATGGATCAGACTCTCCCATTTTATTAGTTCACTTCTTAACCCTCTAAATTAACAGGGCCGGCTATGGCCATGTGCAATCAGTGTTACAGACCTGGGCCTCACAATTTATGGGGCTTCAATTTTATTTTTTTTCAAGCCCATCATTTAAACAATAGATCAAATATTATTTGAAGGTACAACCTTATAGGAAATTGAAGCTGGCGCAGTGGAGCGTGTCTTGGTCCTGTGGTCACGCGGACGTGGGTTCGAGTCCCAGTGGTGGTATTTTTTGGTTTTCTATCATTTTAAGAGAACAGAAAAATGGAAGAAAGTGATGAAGGGAATGAACACACTACAACCAACAAATAATTGAAACACTACGTAATACATTTAGATAATATATATATACCCCCATTCATATTAAACATTATATTGCATAAATTATTTCAAAATTGTGTTTCTTTTTATGAAATAATATTTATTTTTTTTCTATAATTTATAAATAATTTCACTACTTTATACTTCTTCAAAAACTTCACTACTTTATTTTTATTTTTTAAAAAAAACTACATTTTATTATTTTTTTTGAAAATGAAGAGTTAATTTCTAATATTAAGTGGCAATATTTATTAAAAACACTATCAATTTTTAATGATATTAGCTTGAAGGTGTATTTTGTTATTATTGATTTGAAAGTGATTATTTTTTTACATTATTGATGTTTATATTTTAAATAAAAGATTACTCTTTTTAAAAATTATCGGTTCATTTTGAATGATATATCGCTTAATTTTTATTTATCGGTTCATTTTCAACATTGTGGAATGACTTTTTCTTTATGTTAGTTACATGAATAAATAACTATTTTTGTTGTTGTTGATGCTATTTACAATTTAAATAAATGACGTTCTTTTTTTAAAAAAAAATTATTAGGGGTCATTTTTATTATTTGTTCCGGGCCTCCAAAATCTCGGGACCGGCCCTGTAAATTAACAACTAGTTAACTAAACCATTATATTTTCCAAAGATAGAGCTTAGCCAAAACAACTATTTATGTGGCCTTTACATCAAGAATAACAATGGACATAATATGGGTAGAGTACTATAGTACTCATCTCCGTATCTACAGTTTAAAAAAATATTCATATTCGGACCCATTAATTGTGCGTAACAACTTTTGTACTTGTAGTTTGATAGACCGAAAAATGTATTATTTATTTAGTTAAATTAATATATTATTTCAGTTATTTTTATTTCGATTTCGTAATTTTATATTATAAATTGTTACTAATTCCTGGTATTTTATTTTATCAGATGAAAAGTGAACGAATCAAATAAAGGAGCGAAAATGGACCGAAAAGGAGCGAAACAGGACAAAAAGGACCACACAAGTGCAGCCCATTAAGGACCACGCCTGCGTGGCCCAAATAACAAAGGGACACGTACAACACATGTTGGCAAGAGATTCAGCCAATTCAATAAAGCTTGTGCCGCACGACATGCAGATCTCTGACGTCCATTTGCAAAGTTGATCAACGGACACGCGTGTACAGCTACAAGTCCCACATCGGCTGTTTTAACAATTTTGTCTCTTAGCTACTAGTATAAATAGGACCTAGTTTCTTACATTTTTTACACAACAACCAACTTGAAAAATAGTTGAAGAGAGAATTGAAAACTAGACCTTTGTCTTAAAAAGTTTTCTTCTCTTAGTTTAAAATTTTATTCCGGTGTCCGTACTTCCAGTTTTTTTTAATTCAGGTTCTTATTTTATTTTCTTGTCTTATTTTATGCTTTTATTTATTTTATGCTTTTATTTATTTATTTATTTTATGCTTTTATTTATTTATGTCTATTTATTTATTTGCTTATTTTATTTTTATGCATTTAGTTTTAATTATGTCTAGCAAATTTAAATATTGCTAGGATGTGTAATTAGGAGCTATTAGGGGTTCGGTAATTAAGTAGTGTGACTATATTTTTATATCCAATTTTTAGTAACGTGTTTTTATAATTTGTCACGAGAGTGAGAATTAATTAAGGTATAGGCCAACATTGACGAGAGTTGAGGCTTATACCAGATAGTAAAAATTGGACATTAATTCTAGAATCCGCGAGAGCTATTTAGGATTAATGAAATAGTTTTCTAAGCAGTTTTTAATTAAAACAAGATTTATAATTTGTCGCGAGAGCGAGAATTAACTAAAGTAAAAATCAAGAGAGCGAGAGCGTGAGATTTCTACTAGATAGTAAAAACTGAACATTAAGTCTAGTTTGCAACGAGAGTTGGAATTAGAATTTAATTAAATTATATTGATTTTCAAAGAGTACTTTATTAGCGGATGTGAGGACGAGAGTTAAGCATCACCTTTATAATCTATAACGCTAGTCAAAATCTGCGAGAGCTGAGATTAGTGTTTTTAAATCAATATAGTTTCAAAAACTAAAATTTGTAGTCAAACACGATTTAAGTACTGAACCCCCGAAACGCAACTAAGATCACATTCTAGCAATACGCTTTCCTATTTTTACAAAAACCCAAAATATTTTATTATTTAAAACTTTCTTATTCTATATTAAGCCTTAGATTTACAACGTGACATTAGATAACGGTAGGTCGACTATTGGTCCCTGTGGGTTCGATATCTTTTAAAACTACGCGACAAGGCTGTATACTTGCAGTCACGTTGTCGTCGCATCAAGTTTTTGGCGCCGTTGCCGGGGACCAATTTAGTTGATATCGTAATTCCAGTGTTACACCGTAGAGACTAAGGCAAAATTTATTTTATTTTTATTTTTATTTTTTCTTGATTAGTTCGCTTGTTGCATGCCAAACACTCGCTCTAGAGGCGAAAGATTGGAGCAACTAGTTAGCGAACCTGAACGTCTTCTACGTATAAGACGTATAAATTTAAAAAACCAAATAGAGAATCCCCTTCCCAATATAGTTAGAGAATCAGAAATGGCTGAAGGACCACAAGAACGACCACTAAGGTCTTACGTTATTCCTTCGCAAGTAGAACCGCACAATAGCATCGCTGCCCCCGCTATTGAAGCAAACAATTTTGAGCTTAAACCTTCATTGTTGTCAGCCGTACAACAAAACCAATTCTCCGGAAATCCCACGGACGACCCCAATTTACATTTGTCCATATTCTTGCAATACGCGGATACCGTGAAGGCAAGTGGTGTCAGTCCCGAAGCTATAAGACTTCGTTTATTCTCGTTCTCATTAAGAGATAGAGCCAGAGCTTGGCTCCAGTCCCTACCATTCTTCGCTAGATACTTCCCACCTAGCAAAACTGCTATGTTAAGAGCGCAAATTAATGGATTTAAACAAAAAGACAACGAGTCTCTTTTCGAAGCATGGGAAAGATACAAAGACATGATTAGGCTATGCCCATATCATGGACTCGAAGATTGGTTGATTATCCATACGTTTTACAATGGTCTCTTGTATAACACAAGAATGACAGTAGATGTCGCAGCTGGCGGTGCACTAATGGATAAGGCCTACAGTGAAGCATATCAGCTTATTGAAAGCATGGCTCAAAACCACTACCAATGGGGAAGCGAAAGAGCTACCGTGGAGAAACCCCAAACGAAGGGCGGTATGTACGAAATCAGCGGCATAGACCACGTCAATGCCAAATTAGATGCCCTAACCAAAAAGTTAGAAAGCCTAACCACCGCACCCGCAGCCACCGTGGCTGCAACAACCCAAAATTGTGAGGTGTGTGGAGTTCAAGGACACGTAGCTGCAGAATGTCATGTCCTAACAGGAGTTCCCCTAGAACAAGCAAACTACACTCAAGGAAACTCCTACAATTACAACCAAAGGAACCATCCGTACCTTTCGTACACAAGTAACAACACTTTGTATGCACCTGGCCAAGCACCTTCTTCTGCACCACCAGGATTCCAAAAACCTGCTTACCCTGCTCAAAATGCTCCTAGGAAGTCAAACCTTGAATTGATGATGGAGAACTTCATAGTCGTCCAAACTCAAACTAACAAGGAAGTCCTAAATCAAAACATACACACTAGTGAGCAAATTAAGCAATTAACAAATCAAAACATACACACTAGTGAGCAAGTTAAGCAATTAACAAGCAAATTAGATATCCTAGCCACACACAATAAAATGCTTGAAACTCAAATTTCTCAAGTGGCCCAACAACAAGCATCTACTTCTGCACCTGCAGGCATATTTCCTGGCCAGCCTCAGCCAAATCCTAAGGGACATGTGAATGCTATTATATCACAAAGTGGGACACAATATGATGGACCAGCTGATCCTAGAACTGAGAATCCAGCCATGCAGCCCAATACTAATGAACCAAAAGAAAATGAGGATAGTGGAGAGGAAACCAAAGAGAAAGAGAAACCTTACGTTCCTCCCCCACCATATAAACCACCCATCCTGTATCCTCAAAGATTAGTACAATCCAAAAACATAGGGCAGTTTAAGAAATTTGTAGAGCTTCTACAAAAACTAAACATCACAATACCTTTTACGGAAGCTATTAACCAAATGCCCTCGTACGCAAAATTTCTCAAAGAAATTTTAACCAATAAGAAAAAGATTGATGAAGAAACCGTTATGCTTACTGCCGAGTGTAGCGCCATTCTTCAAAACAAAATGCCTCCTAAACTTCAAGACCCAGGAAGTTTTTCCATACCTTGTGTTATTGGACCATATGTTATAGATAAAGCCCTATGCGATTTAGGAGCTAGTATTAGCTTAATGCCCATGTCCATATGCGAAAAAATTAAGTTAGGAGATTTGAGACCAACTAAAATGTCCATCCAATTCGCGGACCGTTCCATTAAATACCCCCTAGGTATTATAGAAAACGTGCCAGTACGCGTAGGTCAATTCTTTATCCCTACTGATTTCATAGTCATGGACATTAAAGAGGACTCCAATACACCTATCATTTTAGGAAGGCCCTTCTTAGCAACCGCCGGTGCCATAATAGATGTAAAGAGAGGAAAACTCACTTTTGAAGTGGGTGAAGAAAAAATTGAGTTTATTTTAACTAAATTCATGAGAGCACCAGCCGTAGATGATAGTTGCTACATGTTAGACGTCATCAAAGAAAATCAGAAAGGAATAGGGAAGGATCAAAATAAAAATTCTAAAAACCTAAGAACATCCACCCCTCCGACCCTTAAAAATGATGACGCTCTAGGTGAATGTTTAGGAACCCCACCAGAATTTCAAAAAGGAGCCCCTGCTGCTCTAACCAAATTAAAAAGCCCCATTGTTAAACAAATACCTCCCGACATATTAAAAACTCACTCAAAGAGCAATATCTCTCAAGATAAGACACCTTCTCCTGTCTCCAAGAAAAAGAAAGGAAAGAAGAAAAGACCTATGAAATGGTCTGAGATGTTCCAATCGAGACCTAAGAATATTCAGAAAAATATTAGAAATGTGAGTCTAGAGGAAGAGCCACATTGATCTATGGGGCTAAGAAGTCGAGCTAACTGACTTTAAACAAAGCGCTACATGGGAGGCAACCCATGACTTTTTATTTTTGCTCTTTTCAAATTTTAGATTTAATTTTATTTTGCTGCTATTTTATTTTTAATTTTTGTTATACTGCTGATTCAGTGACTAATAGAGCTCCCACACACATTTCTCTAAATGTTGCTGCTGGTGGGGGCGCCCAGTTTGTTCCGCTTACACACACTACACAATTTTCTAACACTTTTGCAGGTAGTTCCTCCACGTCAAGACAGAGTACCATTGACGATGTGCTCTATGAAATACGGGCTCAAAAATGCTCTCAACCAAGAGCGTGATGGACTTTTTTATGCTATGCATCAGAAACAAAAGGAGATGATGGAACAAATGCAGCATATGCAAGCCCAACAAACACAAATTCCTTAAAACAGACACGAGATGCAGGGCTATCATAACAGATGGGAAAGCTCAGAAGAGCACCGCCAACAGCAGCTCGACAACGTCATACAAGGGCTAGGCGGTTAGAGGCTCCAGTTCAACAACCTTCAGAATTATAAGCAGCCTCCCCCGTTATTTTTCACACCATTCCAGGTTTTACACTCCAATTCTTCTCTTGAGTCGCAACAGTGAGGACACTGTTGGATTTAAGTTTAGGGGAGGAGTTTTACCGCTTTCATCTATTTTCAGTTATTTCAATTTCTATTAGTTTATTTTCCCTTTTTAATAATAAAATAAAATAATAGTCATTCTCTGGTCTGTTTAAATTTCTCCTTTTCTTGAGCCAATTTGAAAAAAAATTTCTAAAGATTTAGGATAAGCTATTCACTTTGAAAGTATATAGGTTAAGAAAAGACAAGAGGCTAAGTTAAGAAAACTAGGGAATTTTTCAAACCAAATCGGTATTTTTCCAACACCCAGAAGTCTCCCTAGTATGGATATCAATTTGAATACCCATTGTGCCAAAATCTCTTAATTTAAATTTGTGGATTCCTTCAGTAGTTTATTTACTCAGTCGGACACCATCTATAAAAGTCACACATTAAGTAGGTAAGTCGATGAATATAAGCGAATCATCTAACGCATTGAAAAGGTCATACTGTGGTAATACGGTTAAACCTTGAAGAAAAAAATGCATAATTAATGCTTATGAAAATGATACAAAATTTCTTTTGCATCATCAAGTTATATTGTGAAAAAGAAAAAGAAAGAGATGAATTAAATCGCTAACCGGCTTTCTTACCATGTGTGTGACATAGATAAAGGGTCTTAATGTGACTGTCTTGAATGAACAAGGATAAAACAAAGGAGAAGATTTAGATTTTAGTACAACGGCATGATCCAAATTCGGTATTCATAAAGGGGAGAACTTTGTGTGTCGTTGAAATACCCTTCTTGATTGAATAAGCACCTAATTAATTGATCTTAGCCGATTTGAATTTCTGACTGCGTTTGAGTACTCGTGATGTCCTTTTTCTCTAAGTCTGTGTGTGTGAGTTGCTTCGCATTTTAAATGTTTTCTATATGCAAGCTAAATTGCTTGAGGACAAGCAATGGTTCAAGTTTAGGGGAGTTTGATAGAACGAAAAATGTATTATTTATTTAGTTAAATTAATATATTATTTCAGTTATTTTTATTTTGATTTCGTAATTTTATATTATAAATTGTTACTAATTCCTGGTATTTTATTTTATCAGATGAAAAGTGAACGAATCAAATAAAGGAGCGAAAATGGACCGAAAAGGAGCGAAACGGGACAAAAAGGACCACACAAGTGCAGCCCATTAAGGACCACACCTGCGTGGCCCAAATAACAAAGGGACACGTACAACACATGTTGGCAAGAGATTCAGCCAATTCAATAAAGCTTGTGCCGCACGACATGCAGATCTCTGACGTCCATTTGCAAAGTTGATCAACGGACACGCGTGTACAGCTACAAGTCCCACATCGGCTGTTTTAACAATTTTGTCTCTTAGCTACTAGTATAAATAGGACCTAGTTTCTTACATTTTTTACACAACAACCAACTTGAAAAATAGTTGAAGAGAGAATTGAAAATTAGACCTTTGTCTTAAAAAGTTTTCTTCTCTTAGTTTAAAATTTTATTCTGGTGTCCGTACTTCCGGTTTTTTTATTTCAGGTTCTTATTTTATTTTCTTGTCTTATTTTATGCTTTTATTTATTTTATGCTTTTATTTATTTATGTCTATTTATTTATTTGCTTATTTTATTTTTATGCCTTTAGTTTTAATTATGTCTAACTAATTTAAATATTGCTAGGATGTGTAATTAGGAGCTATTAGGGGTTCGGTAATTAAGTAGTGTGACTATATTTTTATATCCAATTTTTAGTAACGTGTTTTTATAATTTGTCACGAGAGTGAGAATTAATTAAGGTATAGGCCAACATTGACGAGAGTTGAGGCTTATACCAGATAGTAAAAATTGGACATTAATTCTAGAATCCGTGAGAGCTATTTAGGATTAATGAAATAGTTTTCTAAGCAGTTTTTAATTAAAACAAGATTTATAATTTGTCGCGAGAGCGAGAATTAACTAAAGTAAAAATCAAGAGAGCGAGAGCGTGAGATTTCTACTAGATAGTAAAAACTGAACATTAAGTCTAGTTTGCAACGAGAGTTGGAATTAGAATTTAATTAAATTATATTGATTTTCAAAGAGTACTTTATTAGCGGATGTGAGGACGAGAGTTAAGCATCACCTTTATAATCTATAACGCTAGTCAAAATCTGCGAGAGCTGAGATTAGTGTTTTTAAATCAATATAGTTTCAAAAACTAAAATTTGTAGTCAAACACGATTTAAGTACTGAACCCCCGAAACGCAACTAAGATCACATTCTAGCAATACGATTTCCTATTTTTACAAAAACCCAAAATATTTTATTATTTAAAACTTTCTTATTCTATATTAAGCCTTAGATTTATAACGTGACATTAGATAACGGTAGGTCGACTATTGGTCCCTGTGGGTTCGATATCTTTTAAAACTACGCGACAAGGCTGTATACTTGCAGTCACATTGTCGTCGCATCATAGCCTATGGAAGTATGACATCGTTTTAATAGAATTAAAATGTTTTCAAATATTCAAATGTTGACTTATAAAAATTGTAATCAAAATTATTATTAATCACTAGCCGCCAAACGGGCCAAACGGGCACGTTCCGTGCCCGTTTGTGTGATCGATATTCTCTTTTTTTTTATTTGTTGTGATCGAAATTTTCTATTGTGCAAATATAAATAACTACTTCCTTTTTTTATTGGACTTAGTTAATTGGTAATTACTTAACCTCCTTTTTTGTTGTGGTTAGTTATTAAGAAGAATTTTTTTTTTTACTCTATAAAAAAACTGAAAACATACTTTTATGTGGAAGTTGTGCTTAGTTATTAAGAGAAAAAAAAAATATTTACTAAAAAAACTGAAAATCTATTTTTATGTGAAAGTTATTTTTCAACATATACAAATATTTAGTTTTTTTTAAGGGTAAAATAGGTATAATGAAAAACAATCCCAAAAATTTGTATCCTTTTTATATATAGTAATAGATTATAAAGTTCATATTTTTGTCAACATATTCAGATTTGTTTTGCATTATTTTACAAATAATATTTTTGTTATTAAAAATGTGTAATAATTTCATAACATTGTATTTTTTTAAAATTGATTGACATATTTTTATATAGTAATATAAATAAATAAAAACATATATTATGTCTTTACCAAAAAAAATAATAATATATATATATATATATATATATATATATATATATATATATATATATATATATATATATATTATGTGGGTATGGGGCGCGACGGGTATAAAGGTACCCGTGCCCACACCCATACTCATTTCTTTTTGTGGGTAATTACTCATGCCCGTATCCGTACCCATAATGCGGTCTTTTATTCTATCCATTATGGATATTTTTTGCAGGTACGCACTGAGCATATCATCCTTATTTTACATGATCAAGCAAACTACTAGCACTATGTTCTCAATTGATGGCAAGACTCTTGTCATTAAATCCTTTTGTTTGTATTTAAAGCATGCATCCTTAACTTATACAATGTAGTTTGCAATGTTATTTTGTACTAGTATGTGATATATGTTTGTAAGGTGCATTTGGAAGCACGTCACTATTAATATGTAACAAATGTAAATTTAAATAAAACATATGAATGTCAATTTAAATAAAACAAATGAATTTTAATATGTACAAATGATGTTTGGCCATAGATGCATGCAGTGTCCAATTAAATTGTGTAGCTATTTCCCTTCTATGTTATGTCCTTTAAGGCTGGCCATTAGAATGAATGAATGATATTGTTACACCCCTCCACAAATTCTCAAAAAATATCCTACAGGCTATCACTCTTTGATTTGGTCCCTTTTTTGCTTCATTAATTTCCCATAATATCATTTGTTTGCAGGTCATGTATGAAGTTTACAAAGCCTAACTGGCCCAATTCACATACAAGGGCCATTGAGAAGTGTGTTTGCATTTGTTGTGGTACCATGTTTGAGTGGTCCTTTTCCTAAAAAAAATTGTTTAGAGTGGTCCTTTGTGTTTTTAGTTCTTTGATGTATATATTAAGGTAGGAGAATTCTATTGTAAAAAAAATAAAAATAAAAATATAGGAGAATTCTATTGAAAGAACAAAGGAAGAAGGAATCAAATATAGTGTTCTTTGTAAAGAAGGGGTAGTGCAACAAAAACAGCTAGCTGCTTATGTTTGGTGATCATAAAGATAAGAGGCATTACAAAGTTTTTATCTGGTCAAGGTAACATGGAATTGTTAATGGTCCCAAGCTCTTGTAACCTGTGTGACACATTTAATATAAATTCAAAATATTGCTTCCATGGCACACTTTTGTAGTATATTAATGATAAAGTTTAATAAATTTTTCACCACTAAAAATTATCAAATTTTGTTTTTGTTCTCATAAAAAAAAACATATTTTTGTCCCTACAAAATCTTATACAAGTAGTTTTAGTCTTTATTGTTAAGTCAGCATGTATCTTTAAATAATTATTTTGTACATATTTAAAATATTATAAAAAAAGAAATATTAAGTAAGGTTGTGAAATTCCTATCATCTTATTTATCTCTTATTTCTCTAACGATCTTGTCTGACAGCATGTTACTTGAGGACAAGCAACAGTTTAAGTTTGGGGTTGTGATGACAGGAATTTCTACGTCATTTTTAGTATTATTATTAGTAGTAAAATGACCAAGACATGCCCAAATACGAAGGAAAACCTACAAAAGCAAGAAAAAGCATCAAGACAGAGTCCAAGATGCGAAAAGACAAGAAAAAGCCCAAAAAGTGAAGAAAATCAGCATTCCATCGCAGCACGATGGCTCCCATCGTGCCACGATGGGAGCTGCTTGCGCGCCAAGCAATCAGAAGAAATAAATCTTGAGAGAATCTTCCATCGCAGTACGATGTGTGATATCACAGCACGATGGAGTAACTTGGCGCCCAAGCTGATGAAATGCACAGGATCAGTTATAATTTTGAACTGAATCTTCACATCGCAGTACGATGGCCTTATCGAGCTGCGATGCCTTGCTGAGGCCCATTACGAAAACTATAGATAGAGCCTCCCATTCATTGTTTTATTCATTCAGAAATAGTAGAACACTCTCTACTATAAGGAGAGGTTTAGAGGAGCTCTATTGGCCATAGTTTTCTCCCCTTACGGGAAAACTAACTCAGCAAGGTATGATTTCTTTAGGCTTTTGTATTTAGGTTATAATTTCTTGTAATTTAAATATGTAGTCTTTATTATTATGCCTTAGGTTGTGGTGGAGAAGATGAACTCCCCTATGAATATTTGGAGTCTGTGATTGAGTCTAAGTTATAATAAATGATATTTAGTAATTATGTTTGTTATTTACTTTCGTGCACTTTAATAACGTATTCTCGTAATCTGGCCGGATAAGCGGGAGCGCCCATAGAATTGATATCAGGTTCTGACTTGGTATTAGTCCGGAACTCGTAGTAAATAATGCTAGGTGTATAGTGACGGTAACGTCCTGAACTAGTCGTGAACTGAGCGGTTAGAGGAGGAATCATGCACTAGGTGTGATCTGAGCACTTAGAAGATGAACAGCCCGATACTAGGACCTAGAGGTTAATTGGTGAAGGTTATAATGCATGTTTATAAACAACTCACTTAGTAATTAAGGTATGTGACACATCGAGGTTAGGCTCTCGTTGGTATCTTAGTTTTTAATGTAAGGAAACTTTAATAGACATAGTGTAATAGTAAGGTATTACTACAACAAGGATAATTCACCGCCGAACATAATCTAAGTAACTATGTTATATACCGGTCATGCCAAATATGAAGAAGGGAGGGAGTCCAACCACCATACCTAGCCTCTATATTTCTTGAATATATTATTTATACATTCTGCAATTTATATTTCTGCAAAGCATTACGCTATTTTTATAAAAACCTTTTCAAAAATCAAAGCGAATGCAAATTATCACAAGCTTAAATAATGCTAGTAAAGCTGCGACACGATCCCTGTGGATACGAACTCATTCTAGACACCTAGAGTGTGAATTATTACTCGACGACAGACTGGTGCACTTGCCAGGCCGTAGTCAACACCCCAAAGTCAAGGATGCTAATGGAGTTGATACTGAAGAGCTCAAACCAGAAGAAGATTGGACTCCAGCAGAAGTTACACTTGCTCTTGGTAACAATAAAGCTTTAAATGCCCTATTTAATGGAGTGGACAAGCACATGTTCAGACTCATCAAACAATGTACTGTTGCCAAAGATACTTGGGAGATACTCAAGACAACCCATGAAGGGACCTTCAAGGTAAAAAGCTCAAGACTTCAACTTCTCCACTCAAAATTTGAGAATCTCAGAATGAAGGAAGAAGAGACCATCTATGACTTTCACATGAGTGTTCTTGACCTAGCAAACTCCTTTGATTCCTTGGGAGAAAGGTTGTCTGATGAGAAGCTGGTAAGGAAAATTCTTAGATCTTTACCAAAGAGGTTTGACATGAAGGTCACAGCAATTGAAGAAGCTCAAGACATTGCTAGCATGAAAGTTGAAGAAATTGTAGGCTCTCTTCAAACCTTTGAGATGAACTTCAGTGATAAAGTTGAAAAGAAAGGGAAGAATATAGCCTTTGCCTCCAACACTGAAAGTGAGAAAGTTGATAATGACCTTGATACCAGAGAAGATCTTTCAGAAGACATAGTGTTACTTGGGAGACAATTTAACAAGATCCTTAAGAGGGTGGATAGAAGACCAAGGAGGAATGTGCAGCACATCCAGCCAAACATCAGAAAATAAGGAAACACCTCAGCAAAAACCAAGGCAGATGACAAGACAAATCAAGAAAAAGGTGTTCAATGCTATGAATGTGAAGGTTATGGTCACATTAGAACTGAATGTGCCAACTATCTGAAGAAACAGAAGAAGGGTCTGGCAGCAACTTGCTCTGATGAAGATAACTCTGACAGTGAGGTAGAGAATGTAGCTGCAAATCATGTAAGTGCAATGACTGGTGTGTGCTCCTCTGATAATGACTCATGTGATGATGAATTCACTTATGAAGAACTAGCCTCTATGTACAAAGATTTGTACCTTAAAAGTGAAGAAGTGTGCAGAAATGTTGTAGAACAGAAAATTCACATTGAGCAACTCAAGCATGAAAAGCAGGAGCTACAAGCTTAAGTAACCAGCCTTCAAGATGAAATCAAGCTTGTATCATCCAATCTAGAAAGCATGACTAAGTCTGTTAGGATGTTAGGCACTGGAACGAAGAAGCTCAATGAAATCCTCAGCATAAGAAATCATCTGGATGATCCAACTGGAGTAGGTTATGGGAAAACTTATAGCAAAGAAACTCTACAATCAAACTTTGTTCCTGCTCAAAAAGGATTTGACATTGAGATGATGTTGCCACATTCTGCACCACATCAGACACACGTACACAAAAAGAAGTTCACTACAGTAAAGTGTCACTATTGTGGAAAAAGTGGTCATAGCAAACCCTCCTGCTATAAGCTCTATGGTTACCCAAAGAAGAAATCTCAAACTCAACCCAGAGATTATCATGCAAAGGACATGACCAAGAAAGAGTGGAAGCCAAAAGCCAAAGTAGCTGCTCACATAGCTCATACATCCCTCAGAGCCTCATCAAGAGAAGATTGGTACTTTGATAGTGGCTGCTCCAAGCATATGACAAGTGTAGAAAAATTCTTGAAAGACATAAAGTCATATACCACCAGTTATGTGACCTTTGGTGATGGAGCTAAAGAAGAAATCAAGGGAATTGGAAAACTACACAACAGTGGTTTACCAAAACTTGATAATGTTTTGCTTGTGAAAGGGTTAAAGGCAAACCTGATCAGCATTAGTCAACTCTGTGATCAAGGACTTAAAGTTGATTTTACAAAGAATGAATGTCTTGTAACCACTAACAAAGGAGAGCTGCTGATGAAAGGAGAAAGGTCAAAAGACAATTGCTACTTATGGGTTCCTCCAGAAACAGCTCATTCTACTACATGCCTTGTTAGTCAAACAGATGAAGCAAAACTATGGCACCAAAAACTTGGGCATCTACACTTGAGAGGAATGATGAAACTCATCTCCAAAGAAGCCATCAGAGGTCTACCAAAGCTTACCATTAAAGAAAAGAATATCTATGGAGAATGTCAGATAGACAAGCAGATCCAGATGTCACACCCGATGTTGCCACATCAGGGAACATCCAGAGTTTTAGAACTCCTCCACATGGACTTAATGGGACCCATGCAAGTTGAAAGTCTTGGGGGAAGAAGGTATGCCTTTGTTGTTGTGGACGATTTTTCAAGATACACTTGGATAAGCTTTCTCAAAGAAAAATCAGACACATTTGAAGAGTTCAAGGATCTGTGCATTAGACTTCAAAGGGAGAAAGACAGCTCAATCATCAGAATCAGGAGTGATCATGGCAAGGAGTTTGAAAACGCAAGATTTGCTGAATTCTGCTCAACTGAAGGGATAACACATGAGTTCTCCTCTCCAATCTCACCACAACAAAATGGTGTTGTTGAAAGGAAGAACAGAACCATACAAGAAGCAACAAGGGTCATGCTACATGCTAAGAAACTACCTTACTACTTCTGGGCAGAGGCAACAAACACAACATGCTATGTTCATAATCGTGTTACTCTAAGAGCAGGCACCTCTACCACTCTGTATGAGTTCTGGAAAGGAAGAAAACCCAGTGTCAAATACTTTCATGTCTTTGGAAGCAAGTGTTACATCTTGGCTGACAGAGAACAAAGAAGAAAGCTGGACCCCAAGAGTGATGAAGGAATTTTTATTGGTTACACCACAAACAGCAGAGCCTACAGAGTCTTCAACAACAGGACCAAAACAATGATGGAATCAATTAATGTTGTTATTGATGACTGTCCTGATGAGAAAGTGCATGATGTGGTACCAGATGTGCTCCCATCAGACCCCCTACCTGAAGACTCTGAAGTTGAAGAAAGTGCTGAGAAAGCTGATCAAGAGCCAGATCAAAGTCAGACAAGCAAGGGTCCTTCCATCAGATTTCAGAAGAATCATCCCAAAGAACTCATCATAGGAAATCCAGAACTACCAGTCATGACTAGGTCAAGGGAGGTAATCTCTAATGCTTGCTTTGTATCCACCATAGAACCAAAGAATGTTAAGGAAGCCTTGACAGATGAATGTTGGATTAATGCAATGCAAGAAGAGTTGAACGAGTTCAAGAGGAATGAGGTATGGGACTTAGTTCCAAGACCTGACGGGGTCAACATCATTGGCACCAAGTGGGTCTATAGAAACAAATCTGATGAAAGTGGTGTGGTCACAAGGAACAAGGCCAGGCTTGTAGCACAAGGATACTCTCAGATTGAAGGAGTAGACTTTGATGAAACCTTTGCTCCAGTAGCTCGTCTTGAGTCTATAAGGTTACTTCTAGGAGTGGCATGTATTTTGAAGTTCAAGCTTTTTCAAATGGATGTGAAGAGTGCTTTCCTCAATGGGTACTTGAATGAAGAAGTCTATGTAGCACAGCCAAAGGGATTTGTTGATCCTAATCTACCAGATCATGTCTACAGATTGAAGAAAGCTTTGTATGGATTGAAGCAAGCTCCTAGGGCTTGGTATGAAAGGTTAACCAAGTTTCTTCTACAGCAAGGTTATAGAAAAGGTGAAACAGACAAGACCTTGTTTATGAGACAAGAAAAAGGGAAGCTCTTGATAGAACAAATCTATGTAGATGATATTGTGTTTGGTGGCATGACAGATGCTTTGGTGAAACAATTTGTACATCAAATGCAATCTGAATTTGAGATGAGCCTTGTAGGTGAATTAACCTATTTTCTTGGTCTGCAAGTAAAGCAAATGGAGGACACAATATTCATCTCTCAAAGCAAATATGCCAATAATATTGTGAAGAAGTTTGGAATGGAGAGTGTAACTCACAAGAGAACTCCTGCAGCAACTCATCTTAAACTTACCAAAGATGAGAAAGGTGTCAGTGTTGATCAAAGCCTATACAGAAGCATTATTGGCAGTCTACTTTACCTCACAGCAAGTAGGCCTGATATCTCCTTTGTAGTTGGTGTATGTGCTAGATACCAAGCTGAGCCTAAGATGAGTCATCTCACACAAGTCAAGAGAATTCTGAAGTATAAGAATGGCACAAGTGACTATGGTATTATGTACTCTTATGGTGAAGACTCAAGGTTGATAGGATATTGTGATGCTGATTGGGCAGGCAGTTCAGATGATAGGAAGAGTACCTCAGGTGAATGTTTCTTTCTGGGCAACAACCTAATTTCATGGTTTAGCAAGAAACAAAATTGTGTAGCTCTTTCCACAGCTGAAGCTGAGTACATTGCAGCAGGAAGCAGTTGTTCCCAATTGCTTTGGATGAAGTAGATGCTGAGTGAGTACAATGTGGAGCAAGATATGCTCACATTATACTGTGACAATATGAATGCTATAAATATTTCCAAGAATCCTATCCAACATAGTAGGACTAAGCACATTGATATTCGTCACCATTTTATTAGGGATCTAGTGGAAGACAAGGTTGTAACCTTAGAACATGTAGCCACAGAAAATCAACTGGCTGACATTTTCACAAAGGCCTTGGATGCAAATAAGTTTGAGACATTAAGGGGCAAACTTGGTATTTGCCTTCTTAATGATCAATAGCAGCTTATGTTATTAAAGCGTGCAACGAATATCTTCCTTTCCCTCCGTTTACTTATGCACGTTATCCAAAGGCAATCATCACAGGTTTTTCTCAACTTCATATATCAAGACTATTCCATCTTTCATACTGTGATGAAGAACTATGTAGAAGATTTGGATGTAGAGCCCAATGTGGTTCACATTGGAGCCTTTGAGAAGAAGTGAAGAGCCCTAACCAGAGCTGAAGATTTCAAATAATGCTATCTGCAAGAGCATTACTGAAGGCAAGGTCAAAGAATGACCTTTATGGTATATCTGGTACAGGAGGAGTAGAGTTTGTGCATGCAAAGCAACTCAAAAGCATTTAAACTTGTAAGCATAGGGCATGGTCTTAGTCATAATCATAGAAATATGGATGACTTTTATGCTTAGGATCACAGTCATAGAACTATGGGTGATTTGAGGCACAGTCATAGCAATATGGGTGACTTAGTTACAGTCATAGAAATATGGGTAACTTGTACATGCTTAATTATGAATGCACATATAGCAACCATTGATGCCTTGATCACATTGATTAAATGCTTCTGCTACTACAAGGCAATAGACTGCTAGACTATATAGATTGTGTGAAGACAAATACTGGTGAAGTTGAAGACTACTGAAGCATCTCCTTTCTGAAGACCTTAATTGATGCTTAAAAACATTTGTCTATCTGCAATCAATCTACTCTGTAATTTGCACAATTAATGGCCCCAGCATTTCGAATACTCTTTCTAATCTTAACTTTTTGTCAATGTTATGGCTAAAAAGGGGGAGAAAAGATAGGTAGTATATCTAGGGGGAGTAAGATATAAGTAGTGCAAATGTGTGTTCTGGTACATGATGTGATGCCAGATGTGTGCACATTGTTGAAAACGAAATGTGCTTGTATTTTGCACATCTTTTGAAGACTTTGAAGACCAGACGAATGAAGACTGATCCTTTGAAGACTGCTGAAGATGGTGCTTATATTTAGGGGGAGTAAATTATTACTGAAGATGCTTCCCCTTTTTCCTGTGTGCATGATTCATCACCATGCTTGTATGTTGAGAGTTTTATTCTCTCAGATTTTATGAGGCAAGATTCCGCTGCTGCACGCCTCCGATGTTCTAATGATTCTCTCCAAAGTTTAGTTGGCTGACTCCAAAGGTTATTTTAGCCAAAAATTGCCACAGCGGGAGATTGTTAGTGTTTTCAACCTGCAAGGTTGTTTTAGTTTTAGGGTGTTGGCTTCATTTGCTAAAATAAGCCTTTGGTCCATATGTGGTGACTGATGTGCACACATTTGGGACCTGACCTGAACGCCCTAGAATAACGCACTTTCATTATTTTACGTGTGATCTTTGAAAAAGATTTGTTTTGAAACAAACGCATCCACGCTAGCTTGCGCGCCAAGGAACGAGCTGAAAGATTGAAAAAGATTCAGAAAGATTTAAAAGATGGCCAGTTTTACTAGAAGATTTAAAAAGATTTAAAACAAATAAATCTTTTCAAAAGATTGAGTTTGTTTCTTGGAGATCACGAAGGCCAGCTATCAAATCAGGGATCCAAGCCCATGAAGCTCGTTCTATATAAAGGAAGACTGAAGACAAGTTTTATTCACTAAAATTAATATTCACAAATCTAATCTTTAGGATTTCAGTCTTTGTCCCTTTGTTTCTTGTTTCCATTGAGACTTGAACTAGGGTTGTATTTAGCTCTTAAGCTTTTAAGCACAGAGCTGTTGTGTTCCTTTCTTGGTTCTAGTTTGAAACAAGAATATGACTGTTTGTCACTCTTAAGCTTTTAAGCAAAGAGTTGTTTTGAATCACTCAAAGCTTTGAAGCACGAGTTGGTTCTTTAGGATAGGAGTGTGTCTCCATCATTGAGTTTGTTATTTAAATCCTTACGGTGTTGTAAGGTGGTTATAGGAAGTGACCAGAGGTTGTCATATCTAGGGAGGACCTAGGTAGAATTAGCACGGGTAGTGTCTAAGTGATAAGTTGTAAACTGAGATTGTTTAGCTTTGAATTGGAACTATCATAGTGGATTCATTCCTGGATTGGTATCCCCCAGAGTAGGTTGCAAGTTGCGCTGAACTGGGTTAACAAACTCATTGTGTTATTTCTCTCATGCACTCTATTTTCCTTGTTCATCAAGTCATTGTATGTTTATGATGTTAGCACATTAGGCACCACATCGTATATCATAATGTAACAGCCCGGCGACCAGCCACACAGATGCTGAAGCCCCGCTGCTCGTTACCAGCTTAATCACTACCCCCCTTGTAGTGTTTTTGCCTCCGTAGTGATTCGAACCATGCACCCTGGGGATAAATACATGTTCAATGCAATCACTACTACCAATTGAGCTAGTAGCTCAATTGGTAGTAGTGATTGCATTGAACATGTATTTATCCCCAGGGTGCATGGTTCGAATCACTACGGAGGCAAAAACACTACAAGGGGGGTAGTGATTAAGCTGGTAACGAGCAGCGGGGCTTCAGCATCTGTGTGGCTGGTCGCCGGGCTGTTACATTAAAAGGCGCCTTTTAATGTAACAGCCCGGCGACCAGCCACACAAATGCTGAAGCCCCGCTGCTCGTTACCAGCTTAATCACTACCCCCCTTGTAGTGTTTTTGCCTCCGTAGTGATTCGAACCATGCACCCTGGGGATAAATACATGTTCAATGCAATCACTACTACCAATTGAGCTAGTAGCTCAATTGGTAGTAGTGATTGCATTGAACATGTATTTATCCCCAGGGTGCATGGTTCGAATCACTACGGAGGCAAAAACACTACAAGGGGGGTAGTGATTAAGCTGGTAACGAGCAGCGGGGCTTCAGCATTTGTGTGGCTGGTCGCCGGGCTGTTACACATAACCCTAACGTGCTCCACATCACGCTGCACATCGGTGACTTGCTACCGGAATTTTAGTATCAGCATTGCCTTTGTCACTCTTAAGCCTGCCATCCTTCTTCTGCACATACTGTTTTGAGGATTCACCCTTTTGTTTGATTTTTGCTCTATCCTCTTTAGTTTGAATTTCTTCATGAATCTCCTTCCCATGAACTTTCTTGCAAATTTACACATAATGACCAATCATATTACAATGAGAACATAATTCAGGCAGATTCTCACATTCTAAATCAACAAAGAAAGCATAAACTTTTCTTTCCACTAGGACCTGGTATCTAGGCATTTGACTAATATCCATATCTACCAAAACCCTAGCATAATGACCAAATGTTCTATCAAACATAGGCTTGGCAGCAATTGCATCAGTACATATAGGAGTTTCAATACTATTAGCAATGGCAAATAAAATCTCGGGCCTCCAATATTCTTGTGACAAGCCATAAATCCTGACCCACACTTGAGCTGTAGTATTTTTTTGCATATTAGGGTTAAAATCACCAGTCCAAGCAAATAGTTTAAGAAAACCAGGGTTTAAATTCCAAGAAGCCACAGATCTAACCCTTCTAACATCTTCCAGATATGAAAAAGAAAATTCATAAAAACCTTTACCCAATGAAGTGATTCCCCATCGAGAAAAATCCTTCCATGTATGTGTTAGCTTGTTTTTCAAGGCAACCACAGTGAGAGGAGTTGAACTTTTGGGCCAGATTATCCTTCCATGGAGATTATGCTTACAAGCCTCCACTCCGGCTAAATATTCCTCATCAGGGATCAGAATAGCAAGTTTATCGCCCTTGAACCAGGGTTGTGGGAACTGAGAAGCAGAAATATCACAAACATTTGAAAGTTCTTGTGCAAAAGATTTGTGCAAAAGACCAAAGGATTGTAAACGCAAGCATGTTGAAAATCGAAGGAAGATCGAGGTAGGTTTGGTGAAAAAATAGGTTACCTAGTAACGAAGAAAGGTGACGGCGAACAGTGAAGAAAATCGCTAGAGCTCATTTGTTATAGATTACAACTAGGTATTAAACCCGTGCGTTGCACGGGCTTGATTAAATTTTTTATTTTATAATTTGCTTATTGAAGAAAATAATATGATATTCAATTTTTTAAATTTAATATGCATATTGATAGATAATCATTTTTTTTCTTAAATTTTGAACTCTAGTTTAATGTTATGTTTGATCCTACTTTTTTAAGACGTAAAAGCTACTTTAAGAATAAAGTTGAAAATAAAAAATTCAAAGTCAAAGTTGAAGTTGTTTGGTACTTATAATTTTTTTCAACTTAGTTTTGATATTTTAATAAAAAATTATCATAAATAATAGATTTATGAAATTTGTTTTTACACGGTTTTAATTAAAATGCGCTTATATAATTTTTTTGCAGAATGCATTTATAATTTGATTTATTAAATTTGATTAATATTAAAAATTCTTAATAATATCTACGAATTAGGAGAACTAATACAAATAATTTGTTCAATGACATATCGTAGGTAAAGAATTATATAAATTTGACTTCAATAAATAAAAATTTAATAACTTTTATACAATTGATTATTAAAATGCAACCTTAATACAAACCCCACCATTGTAATTTTTTATTTAACTACATCCAGTTTAGGTTTAAAACTAAAAGAATTGAAATATGGGTAAAATGCATCCATAAGTTCTTTAAGTTTTACGTTTGTAATAGATTGGTCCTTTAAATTTTTTAAATAATAAATAAACCCTTTAAATTTTTTATGTAACAAATAGGTCATTTAAGTTTATACTCTCTCCGTTCTAATATATAAGTCGTTTTACGAAAAAAAATTGTTCCAAATTATAAGTAGCTTTACAATATCAATGAAGCATTTAATGCTATTTTTCCTATTATACCTTTAACTACTTATTACTCTCTCTTCTTTCAATTCTTTAATTTATTTTTTTCATATAATTAATGAAAGAAAATTTTGTAAATCAACTCATAATTTCTCTTTTCTATACAACATTAACTACATTTCTTAATTTATGTAATATGGTCAAAACGACTTATATTTTGAAACGGAGGGAGTAATTTGTAACATATTATACCTAAAATATGTGTCAAACTTTCTCTTCCATTGAAAATACACATAAATATAATTCTATACAAAAGACAATACACATAAATACACGTAAATATAACTCTATACAAAGGACAATTCTCAAAATCTTTCAAAGCTTCTCAAAAAGCAGAATCCCTAAGATAAATTCCAGTCTCACATGATGAATGTAATTTTCATAAAAAATATTTATATTAAACTTAATAGCGTCTTAAAAATTATTGTCTTAATGTGATTCCTTAAATATGCTTCCAATCTCAAAGAGAATTTTATTAGTAAATCAAAAGTTCTCAAAACTCAACTAAATTGTCTCAAAGATAGTAGTTTCAAGCTGGCTGGTGATAAAAAAAGTTTAAAGTCAGAACTATATTTCTTTTATCAACCAACTAAAATTCAAAGATTAAAAACTAATTAGGATAGATCTTAAAGATAAGATAGGTATTGTTTATAAAAAACCATTTAGGTAAATATTTATTTTTTCTCGATATCATTTCACATGCACTCATAAATAAAACTTATATCATGAGTGAATAAAACACAAATATTATTCCATCCATTCCTTTTTGTTTGTTGTTTGAGAAAAAAAAGGTCAAAATTAAGAAAATGTATTTTTGCACTCAATTTTCCTATTATACCTTTTTTTTGAAATATATTATACTCTAACTTTAATCCACAAAAAATCATTTTTTTTTGCACACACTTTATCTTTCCAAAAAATTAAAACCACAATAAAAATTTAAAATACAAAGAAAATTATTTTTTAAAATACAAAGAAAATATATTTTTTTAAATGTAAAACAAACTACCCTTAATTCTTTTTTTAATTAAAGTTTAATTTGATTACTTATATTTCCATTATTTAATCTTCAATATACATACAGGATGCACATTATTTTGAGCATGTTTGGTGCTAAATTGAAAACAAATTTTTTATTACAATAAAATCATGTATAGCAATTGAAATCTATTTGAAGCGCAACAAAAACTTTCATAGGAACCGATTTGCTATACTATTATGTTTAGGCAAATAATAGACTACACGGTCATGGCGTCATGTCATAAACAATACAGTACATCAAAAAATTATGGTATTATTATTATGGAAAGCACTTTCATAACACTGGAAATTATTAAAAATATGTCACCATTTTCTTGCATGCCACTGAAAATGTAATTAATATGTCACCATTTTCTTGTTATAGCAATTAAAAATGTATGACTAATGATATTCGCCCAATTTATACAATAGAGTAACTTAAGTTCCGATCAATCATATCATGTCATAGTAACCAATGAAGAGTCAAGACATAAGACATGCAAGAAAGAGAGGAAAAAACTACCATACATGATTGAAAAAGTATTACTCAAGAGTTGTTTGGATTATGTTCTTCATTCTTCTCTATATTTTTTTAGAGGCACTATTCCCTATATCTTTATAATATATTTTTTATGGAAAAATGTTACACACCTATCTTGACATTTATAAACTCAAATAGTATTTTATGTAAAATATAATCTTCTAATTTTTTAATTTATTTTTTCTTATTTTAACATCAAATATTATAAAAGAGGCGTTAAACCAAACTCTCGAAAGAGAGATTATCATAATCTAAAATAACAAAAGACCAAACCTATTTCTAGTTAGATCCTCACTATTTTCTATGGATGTAGGAGTAGAACTCCACTAAATAGTGAAATCATTCAAAGACAAAGGTCAAGATTATCCACGCAATTGTTGTCTACTACCCTGACGGCATTTCTTTAAAAATTATTTTCCAAATTCAATTTAGAATATTTGAACGAAAATAGATTGATCTTTTACTTCTTAATGTTCTATATTATATATGTAAGTATTATATTTGTAGTCTTTTAAATATAAGAATAAATCCATTTTAATATATTGCAGTTTTCATTTTTTAATAGACATAAAGTACTAACGAAAAAAAACTTTAATACACCTTGCCTTTTTTTCCCTTCTTCTGGTAATTGCAGCTACAAAAGTGAATTTTAATACTAATTGAGAGTCTTGCACGATGCGTTAAGGGAGACTAAAAAACATATTTATATTGCGAAATGACGATTAAATAGTATAATAGATAAGTCTTGATAGTTTTCACTACTAATCTTCCATAGATATATATTGCAAAAATATTCACAAATTAAAATAGTCAAAGGAGACTAAAAACATCAACCTCTTATAATAAAGACAAATCATACATATAATCTCCACCACTTCTCCACCACTTGTAACAAATGACAAACATTCAAAAAAACTTGTATCACCGTAAATTTGGAATATGAATCAAATATCCCATAGTACTATTACTATTACTTTTGATAGAAAAATCACACAAATTGTTGGTTGATATATAGAGGGTGAGTAGAAAGAAGAATTGTTCAACAAAAAATGGAAGTTTGGAGTAGGTGTTTAGAATAAGAAATTGAAGGGAGCATCATAAGGTATTTATAATTGATGCAAACGAAACAAAGAGGCAAGATATTGTAAAGAAGTATTTAAAAACCATCATCACAAGGGGTGGTCTTTCACATTTCATAACATTTTTTTTATAAGTTATTCAATTAATTAGCAAGCAAGATATTGTAAAGAAGTATACAAAAAACATCATTAAAAGGGGTGATCTTTCACCTTTCACAACATTTTAATTTTTATATTTCAATTATAAGAACTACATGACTTGAGTGTCAACTTCAAAATCTTTTATTTTCTACTTTGTTTTTGTTTCTATATTCCTCTTGAGATCAAGTAGATCACCTACACATTATAGACAATATAGTATTAAAAAATAAGACACATATTTATATTTCTAAATTATTAATATTTGGATTGTCCTCCTTTGGTTGAACTATTTGATTGAATGCCTCCAATATCAATATACCCTCAATCTAGAATATATAAATTTCAAGGCACTACAAAAGCAACAAATAGAGGTCTCTCTTCTATCCTTTTCAATTTATTCCCATGAAAAATTAGTTATATTCCATTTAAGCTACAAAAGAAAATAAGAAACACATAAGCTAAGACATTAGACTAATAAAATAACACAATACATGAAAAAGAAAATTAGTTTAATTACAAACATTATATCAATAAAAAATGATAGCTTACATGACTCTTCATATAATTATTAGAGTTAATTATATATCCTTACATGAGCTGCCATTTCATAGGCTTTCTAAACAGCAAGGAGTCAACAAAAATAAAAGCTTGTTTGATCTTGTTCTCCTCCTTCACATGAAAAAACAGTCATATATATTTATATTCAAAAAAAATAATGCTTGAAAATTAGACTAACAAACATCATATTGCTAAAAAAGGAGGCCTTAAATATCTGGAGAATGTATAATGAATAGATAAGACATATGTGAATAGTGAGAAAGAAAACAAAATTTACCATACAAAATTGAAGAGTATTCTCTAAAAAATTGTTTAGAAAAAGTGATGGTAAGTGAAACCAAAATTTGTACTAAAAATATTTAACACCGGTCACAAAGTCACATATTTATACACACACAGTGGCGATTCCACCGTGCAGCATGCTCGGGCACGTGCCCGAGCTGCCCCTCTTATATTTTTTTTTTTTTTTTTTTTTTTTTAAAATAAAACAAAAGAAAAGAAAAAAGAAAGAAAGAGCAATAACAAACTATTTTGATGTATTGGTATTGGTTTCTGCAATAACAATTTAGGATATTTGTGCTTCTGCTTGTAACTATTTTGATGCAAACTAATTTGATGTATTGGTAAAGTTTTTGCAATAACAAACTATTTTGATGTTCATGTGTTATGATGTCAAGTTTAAGGAAATTTTCTCTATTGATCAGCTACTATGCAACTGATGATGCTTGTCTTTGTTTGTTATATCTTAATTTTGTATCATTTAATTTCAGAGATGAAGAGGTTTTTCGTTCCTAGAGCAAGTATTGAGAATGTGAGTGTTGTGCAATCGGAAGCCGAAGTAGAAGAACCATCACCTAATGTGGCCAATGAGTTTAATTCAAACAAGATTGTGCGTAAACCTTCACCTAATATTATTGTATTCGGAAGTTGAGTTGATAAAATTCTCTACAAAATTGTGCCCAGGCTCTATAACTTTCCTGGAGTCGCCACTGTACACACAAATATCATGGATTGGAGAATAGCAAAAAAAAATTGGTAAGGGAAAATGGCAATTATTAATACAAAGTATAACTTACCAATTTATTAATTAAAATTTTGTATTAATACATTGAGTTAGTGAATGGTCATAGTTAAAGAATATGAGTTATGGAATAGGAAAGAAATAGGAGCTTATGTATAGTTTGTTTTATATTGTTTATTTATAACTAACCAAATTCTTTTTGTATTGTTAATATATGGAGACTATTTTATTTCTCATTATTTTATTTTTCTTTGATTGTATGATATGAATGGATATGAACCGTGGCAATTGAATCAACTAAAGCAATTTAATAAACAAAAGCCATTTAAGATTGAAACCATGCAATATTAAAAGAGTGTTAATCATTTGTTTGTACAGAAACCTTTCACGTGCCAATGAATTGATATAGGAGCAAGTGGCAACACATCATCATATTCTATGACACATAAGCATCAACTATTGTTTAGAAAAAAGGAAAATGGGAGAAGCTTTGCTAGGTTGACACATGACTACGGTCTGGCAAGTGCATCAATCTTTCGTCGAGTAATAATTCACACTCTAGGTGTCTAGAATGAGTTCGTATCCACCGGGATCGTGCCAAAGCTTCACTAGCGTTATTTAAGTTTGGATAGTTTGCATTTGCTTTGGTTTTTGGAAAAAGGTTTTATAAAATTAGCGTAATGCTTGCATAACTAAATAATAATAATAATAATAATAATAATAATAATAATAGATTCAGAAACATAGAGGATAGGTATGGTGGTTGGACTCTCTCTCTCTCTTCATATTTGGCATGACCGGTGTATAACATAGTTATTTAGATTAATGTTCAGCGGTGACTTTTTCTTGTTGTAGTAACACCTTACTGTTACATTATGTCTTTTAAAGTTTCCCTACTTTCATAACTAAGGTACCTACGAGAACCTAACCTCGATGTGTCACATACCCTAATTACTAAGTAAGTTGTTTATAAACATGCATTATTATCTTCACCAATTAACCTCTATATCCTAGTATCGGGCTATTCATCATCTAAGTGCTCAGTTCACACCTAGTTCATGATTCCTCCTCTAACCGCTCATTCACGACTAGTTCAGGACGTTACCGTCTCTATACACCTAGCGTTATTTACAACTAGTTTCGGACCATATTAAGTTAGAAACCTAATATCAATTCTATGGGCGCTCCCGCTTATCCGGCCAGATTACGAGATACGTTATTAAAGTGCATGAAAGTAAATAACAAACATAATACTTAAATATCATTTATTATAACTTTGACTCAGTCATAGACTCCAAATATTCATTGGGAGTTCATCTTCTCCACCACAACCTAAGGCATCTATTACAAAAGACTACATATTTAAATTACAATAAAGAAACTATAATCTAAACATAAAAGCCTAAAGAAAACATACCTTGCTGAGTTAGTTTTCCCGTAAGGGGAGAAAACTATGCCCAATAGAGCTCCTCTGAACCTCTCCTTATAGTAGAGAGTGTTCTACTATTTCTGAATGAATAAAACAATGAATGAGAGGCTCTATTTATAGTTTTCGTAATGGGCCTCAGCAAGCCATCGCACCACGATGAAGCCATCGTGCTGCGATGTGAAGATTCAGTTCAATTTTATAACTGATCCTGTGCATTTCATCAGCTTGGGCGCCAAGTTATGTCATCGTGCTGCGATATGCTCCATCGTGCTGCAATGCAAAGATTTTCTTCAGATTTATTCCTTCTGATTTCTTGGCGAACAAGCATCTCCCATCGTGGCACGATGGGAGCCATCGTGCTGCGATGGAATGCTGATTTTCTTCACATTTTGGACTCTGTCTTGATGCTTTTTCCCGCTTTTGTAGGTTTACCTTCGTATTTGGGCCTGTCTTGGTCATTTTACTACTAATAATAATACTAAAAATACCATAGAAATTCCTGTCATCACAACCCCAAACTTAAACTGTTGCTTGTCCTCAAGTAACATGCTGTCAGACAAGATCGTTAGAGAAATAAGAGATAAATAAAGATGATAGGAATTTCACAACCTTGCTTGTATTTCAGCAACGGTACCGCTGATTTCTTACCGCAGCGATCATGCTCAGTCCTACTAGGCTCAGGAGATGTCAATAGTAGCAAATCGGACAAATGCCTGCAAGAGTCCATGTTCAACTTTTTCTCTCTCTCACATTTGTGTTTTTCGCGCATAATTGAAAGGGTTATCTCTCAATCATCGTGCAACCTGCCATTTTACCATAGGCTTGCAAGAATTCTAAGCAACCAGTCAAAATTCAATATTCATGCATTATTGGAGGTCTTTTAAGGGTTATAACGTGGCTTAGGTCAAGGTAGGACATTTTTGGGAATAGTAGGCTAAACATTGGAGTTAAGTTCTACTTTGTTGTTCCTTTTTGTGTACGCAACCTTTGTTCCTTAGGGTGCCTTTATGTTGGTATCGGAAAATAACAACCGGATGTGTCTTTGTGTGGTTCTTTTCTATCACTGTTTTTGCCCTTTGGCTTTTTTCTTTTGCCATTTGGCTCTTTCTTTTGCCCTTTGGCTCTTTCTTTTTCATTCATTTTTTTTTTAAGAGACTATTTTTTTAGGGAATTTTTTTTTTATGTTTTCCCGTTTCTTTTTCATTTTTTTCTTTTTTTGTAGTGATAGTTCTCTGTACACCCACCCCAAACTTAAACGTTGCTAGATCCATGAGCGACCCCAAACTTATTTTGTTGCCAAGACTTGAGAACTATTACCTTAACTCCAAAGAGGGTAATTTCATTGTTTTTCTGGTCTATAGGCTTGTAACGTGGTTTGTCATCGAAACAAAAAGGGATAATTTATTTTTTTTACGGCTCAAAATTGGCTAGCAAAGGATATAATATAATAAAGGGTGGCTTGAAAAGGCTCTGGGTCATAACAAACAATTGCCTCAATGCATATAATATCAAATCAACTAGTCAGCAGAGAATTAGAGTAAGTTCTAGAAAATAAACAAGTGCACGGTACTCTCATAGTAATTCGAAAGAAAGTGGTAATACCGTTTGGAAATATTTGGCTCAAATCCTCACATGGCTTAGGTATCTGAAAGTTGAACACTTGTCTCACAGACACCAGCTTCATTACTCGTCTCTCTGCCTCCCGAACTTCGCACTTCGGAGCAATCACCTTTGGTTTTTTGTATGAAGGCGTGAAATTCGGCTCATCAGAATTTATAACTCACTTCGCCGCAATCTTACCTATAACAGTTTATCATGCACTAGATAATAAACAACAAACAGTTATTTAATTTTTTTGTAAGTTTGAATAAGGGGTGTTTACAGATGAAGATGACATGCAGAATTCTAGGCATACTTTATTGAATTGAAAAACTAAATTGAAATTACTGAATTGAAAATACTGAAATTAAAAATTACTCATCCTTGGGTTGCCTCCCAAGCAGCGCTTGTTTAGCCTCTCATTAGCTTGAGGCATTTCCTCCATTACAGAGGATAGGTTCGCATGTCTCTCTCTTCTGTAGGAGCTTTCGCCTTAGCTCCTCCCTCTTTCTTGTTGCTTCTTTCATACTTCTCTGGGTTCTGTTTTTCTTTGAAGGTAGCAAAGCAGAGTCGTTCATCATCTTCTGAAGGTACTGTTTTCATGATGGACTTCCCTTTGCTTCTTGGTGGATGTTCCTTCTTTTGTTCTTTTCCAGTATTGACCCAATTGCTCTTCTTTCTTTCCTCTTTTCTTTCAGCAGCAGGCTTCTTCAGAGGTGGCGTATTAACCCCAAACTTAGATCTTCTGGCCACTTTTCGGTATCTACCCCATGCTTTGACCCATGTTGCTCGGATGTCCACTTCAATAGTTAGCCTCTTCAGTTTATCCGTGAGTTCCTCGGGTACCTCCTCTTCCTGAGCTGTGTCTATCTCTAGCTGCGCCATTTCATTCTCCAGCTCCTTAATCTCTATCTTTACCTGTACTTCTTGAGTTGGAGTCGGTGGTGTAGCTTCTCTGTCCTTCCACTCAAGCATGAAGCACACTTCCCTCTCTGTTTTGGAAGTTTTGATAGTTCTTTTCTCCTCCCCACTCCTTAAAGTCAATTCAGCGGACTCCACATCAATGAGTGCCTTGCTGGTTGCTAAGAATGGTCTTCCAAGAATAATAGGGTGTTCTTCATCTTCCAGGATATCCAGGATCATGAAGTCTGCTGGAAATACCAGGTCTCCGACTTTCACCAGGACATCTTCTACTGTGCCTGCTAAGTGAATTGTTGTTTGGTTAGCTAAAACAAGTTCACGTCTGTACCTGCGATTATTGTTGTGAGTTTTAACTTGTCTGCCAGAGATAATGGCATTACGTTAACACTTGAACCCACATCACATAATGCTCGAATTTCTGCTTCCTCAATCTGACAGAGTATGGTGACGCTTCCAGGATCTGTCTTCTTGATTGGCAATCGCGCTCGGCTTTCTCTATACTCTTTCAGTTCTCTCATGAACTCATCATAGGCTTCGTCCAATGTCATATCGAATAGCTTGTACCACTCTTCGTAGTCTTTAATCTGTTCTTCTCTCCGTTCGTGCTCTGATTTCATATCCTTTAGCACTTTGCATTCCTCCTTTGGATTGTCCACCGTGTTACCTGCAATATCTTTAGAAACATGAGTACTTACCAGTTTTGAGAGTTGACCAATCTGGGTTTCAAGACTTTTTATCGTCGCCCCCTGGTTGGCTACTGTTGTCTGGATGTTTTCAAAGTTAGTTTTGCTCATGCTATCAAATTTATTGAGTAACTCTTCCAATGGAAATGGCTTTCTTGGTTGAGGTGTAGCTTGAGCCTGGTTCCACATCTGGTTCCATCGTAAATTTGGGTGCTTGCTCCAACCTGGGTTGTAGTTGTTCCCCATGTAATTTACCTGCTCCTCGCTTCCTCCTGGCAAACATTGCCCATTAGGGTGATCTTCTAGGCAGAAGTCGCAAACTCCCTCCACCTGTTTAACACTGGCTTCCTTCACAGCTTTCTCTTTATCAGCAAGTTGCCTCCTTAGTAACTCGATCTCTACTTTGTAGGCAAACTCCTGGTCCACCTTGAGAATTCCAGGAGTCTTTTCAGCTCTATCATGGCTCATGTTGTATTCATTCTGGCACATCTGCTCAACCAGATCCTTAGTCTCTGCATAGGTCTTTACTTTGATGGACCCACCAGCTGAGGCATCTAGTATCATCCGATGTTGCATTTTCATACCAGCAGTGAATAGTTGCATCTGCTCCATAGCACTAATGTTGTGGTTAGGACACCTTCTCATAACCAGCTTGAAACGTTCATAAGCCTCGCACAGCGTTTCAGATTCATGCTGTTTGAAACTTAGAATCTCAGACTTCCTTTTCTGGAATAGTGTGTGTGTGAAGAATCTTTCCAGGAACTTGTCTTCAAGCTCCTGCCATGTTGCAATCGTTCCCCTTGGCAAGCATTGAAGCCAATCTTTAGCTGGACCTGTAAGAGAAAAAGCAAACAAACGCAGCTTCTTCTGGTCATCAGTAACATTTTCCGGCACCTTCTGGATCTGACATGTCTCTGAAAACTTAGCAAGATGATCCCAAGGATCATTGTTGGCACGTCCATCGAACTGGTTCTCCTGCAAACCTGTAAGAACATTGCCCTTAATATCAAAGTTAGCTGGATTCGCCGGCTAGAATCCCAGTGAGATCTGATCTGTGTCAGTCCTCTTGCAGTAGTCTCCCATTGTAATTCTTTGCTCGTCCCCCATGGCTTTGGTGGTAGGCTTTTCTTCTGTTTTGAGACTACTGGATTCTGCAAGCCTTTGTGCTTGCCTTCTTTTCCAAATCGTTCTTTCTGGTTCAGGGACGTACTCAAACTCCATGATACATGTTATCAAGCACAACAAATGAATACCTTCAGTAGCACTGGAAAATTAAATGGTAAAACTATTTTTGGTTTATTTCATGTGTCTTTGTCACCATGAAAATTCCCAGGTAAGTGAGGTGGATCACAACGGATCGCTTAAATACCAAGACTTATCCTTAGCCAGAACTTTCACATATCAAAATCCACAATCATCAACAAGATTTTTTGATTTTTTTTGTATTTTTGAAAAGAAAAAAATTTTGACAAACTTAAATAAATCTAGTAATGCTTTGTAAACACAATCCCCGGCAACGGCGCCAAAAACTTGAGTACGGTCTGGCAAGTGCACCAGTCTGTCGTCGAGTAATAATTCACACTCTAGGTGTCTAGAATGAGTTCGTATCCACAGGGATCGTGCCGAAGCTTCACTAGCGTTATTTAAGTTTGGATAGTATGCATTCGCTTTGGTTTTTGGAAAAAAGTTTTATAAAATTAGCGTAATGCTTGCATAAATAAATAATAATAATAATAATAATAATAAAAATAATAATAATAATAATAATAATAATAACAATAATATATTCAGAAACATAGAGGATATGTATGGTGGTTGGACTCTCTCCCTTCTTCATATTTGGCATGACCGGTGTATAACATAGTTATTTAGATTAATGTTCGGCGGTGACTTTTCCTTGTTGTAGTAACACCTTACTGTTACACTATGTCTATTAAAGTTTCCCTACTTTCATAACTAAGGTACCTACGAGAGCCTAACCTCGATGTATCACATACCCTAATTACTAAGTGAGTTGTTTATAAACATGCATTATTATCTTCACCAATTAACCTCTAGATCCTAGTATCAGACTATTCATCATCTAAGTGCTCAGTTCACACCTAGTTCATGATTCCTCCTCTAACCGCTCATTCACGACTAGTTCAGGACGTTACCGTCTCTATACACCTAGCGTTATTTACTACTAGTTCTGGACCATATTAAGTTAGAAACCTAATATCAATTCTATGGGCGCTCCCGCTTATCCGACCAGATTACGAGATACGTTATTAAAGTGCGTGAAAGTAAATAACAAACATAATACTTAAATATCATTTATTATAACTTTGACTCAGTCACAGACTCCAAATATTCATTGGGGAGTTCATCTTCTCCACCACAACCTAAGGCATCTATTACAAAAGACTACATATTTAAATTACAATAAAGAAACTATAATCTAAACATAAAAGCCTAAAGAAAAAATATCTTGCTGAGTTAGTTTTCCCGTAAGGGGAGAAAACTATGCCCAATAGAGCTCCTCTGAACCTCTCCTTATAGTAGAGAGTGTTCTACTATTTCTGAATGAATAAAACAATGAATGTGAGGCTCTATTTATAGTTTTCGTAATGGGCCTCAGCAAGGCATCGCACCACGATGAAGCCATCGTACTGCGATGTGAAGATTCAGTTCAATTTTATAACTGATCCTGTGCATTTCATCAGCTTGGGCGCCAAGTTATGTCATCGTGCTGCGATATGCTCCATCTTGCTGCGATGCAAAGATTTTCTTCAGATTTATTCCTTCTGATTTCTTGGCGAACAAGCAGCTCCCTGTAACAGCCCGTTTTTCATAGGCCAAAAAGGCACTATAATTTTTTTTTTTCCTTTTTCAACTAACACTCAGAGTGCGCATAGAATATTTTCCAATGAGCCGGCATTCAAATATACAAAAGAACTCATTACCATAAGGTGCTTCGACAAGCAAAGTGTATTTCCTGAATAATTACAATCCAAGTCTAAGTATTCAAATACTTATAACAAAACAAGTTAGACAACCCTATGCTAACCAAAAAGCACGGTGCACGACACACACCGGCGCATAGTCTAACTATACTAAGCTTCACCACGTGCTTACTATAGCCTAGAACTGCCACCGTCGTCACCACGACCTAACCCATCACCTGGGTGGGATGAGCCCGCAAATGAAAGAAAGGGTCACCACAAAATAAAAGTATATATATATATATATAACCGGTGCGAAAGATTGTACATTTAACAAAATTTCCACAAAACACAAGAGAAAGCTCTTAAAACATTCAACAATTCCCGCCAACGGGCTTATATACATAATGCACAACAAGCCTAATGCAGACTTCTACAATGAGTGTGGTACTGCCAGAGCTACCACATGCAAATGAATTCCGGAATTACTAATCATAACCAATAAAACCGCAAGGGGTTAAGGTGGATCCACTCACGCAATCACACCTCGTGGTCCACTCACGCAACCACTTATTGTACTCAAAAAGATCCCGTAGGATTTTGGGTGGGTCCACTCACGCAACCAACACCCCGTAGTCCACTCACGCAACTACGCACAATGAATGTATGAGCATACGATTCCCCTTATATGCTAATGCAACACATACATATCGTACACGCATATGTAATCACACCACAACAACACATACATATACATCTAGTCATATGTATTTAATCACCTGCTCATACACATAGTTCACCAAACATATGTAAGACAACAAATCATGTATTTACCACGATCTCATATCGAGAATACATCACAACAACATGCCAAGCACACCACAATTGCATACACAGCAAAACAAAGCATGTTTACCAAAACCGTTTGAAAAGACGGAAATAAAGTGGAGCCCTTACCTCGGCAAGCACTCAAACAATCACGCGATCACACAACACTTACTTGCTTCCTAAAACAAGCAAAGTATTCCATCAAAACCATAACCAAACAATCCTTAATGTTTTGGACTCTAAAACCCCAAAACCCAAAGGTTCTCAAAGGTAAAATCCTACTTTCGGATACTATACCAAAAACTACCGTATTGATCAACCCCCATGAGTTATTCGTACTATTTTCAGGACTCAAAACAATTGTCAAAAGTCTTAAATAATTTGAAATGCAAAATGGCCGTTTTCTTGCGTTATAAGCTACGTACTTTCCGAGTACCCGAAAAACTCGTTTCCAATCCCCACCACTTCCATAAATTAATAAAAAGGGATTAGAAAGCTAAAAACCAAGTTTTGAAATCAGAATCCAAAATTTTAGGTCCCAGAACTCGCCCTGGCGAGTTGGTGGCGAGTGAAGGCAGAGAGTTCTGGTCTTACTCGCTCTGGAGTTCGCCCTGGCGTGTTGTCAGGACCTGTGACACTCGCCCTGGCGAGTAACCACTCGCCCGGCGAGTTGCACCTGTCATGACAGCACAAGACAGCAACTCACACCACCTTTTTCCACCCAAACCTAGTTTGATTCTATTAGTTCCCAACACTTTTTCAAAGCATAAAAGCAAACCATTTTCATAAGCAAGCAATTCATTTTCCGAAAGCTTGTTGGTTGCTTCAAGTGCAAGTTATTTGATTTTCATTTACAAAATCAAAACCAAATCTAAGCACAAGTTTTATTACGGGCCTTAACCGTCCGGTAATCATTTTCAAACACGTTTTCAAGGTAAAAAGCGACACCACATGTCACAATAGGTTTTAAACCATTTTGACCCCAAAACACTACTCAAAAACACTTAGGAAAATATTTTCATAAACCTCAAAATATTTTTCATCGGATTTTCCAAAACAAAACCATACAACGCGTTTCCCTTTCGTCCAAAGGTTCAAAGACAACTTTTCTTTTCAAAACCTTACAACATAACCTCATGTAATTGATCAATACTCTAAACTTTCAAAACCCTAACTTTTCTCATGAGATTTTTCACCAACTCATGGAAAACAAACATAACAAAGCCTACACATGCTTACTAACCCTCATGAACAACATTCATGGAACAAGAATCAATTTATGAGCAACCTCTCACAAATTTCTCTCAAGAATCATAATCATAAAACCCTTAACATAAGATGTTTTAAACCAACAAAGAAAGGAGAAGGTTTACTACCTCAAGTGGAGATGAATTCCTTTCAATCTCTATGATCCAACAAGCCAAAAATCCAAGCTTTTGGTGAAGAATTGCAAAATCTCTCAAGTTGGAAAGGTGAAAAGGAGGCCACGGCCAAGAGAGAAGAAGAGTGAAGTTTTGTGAATTTTTCTCATGACTACAAGTGACTAAAAGTCTCCCTTAAGACTTGGTCTTGTTCCATAATAGCCTTTGGATCAAATAGGATAAAGCTTCAAGACAAAATCCTAGCCCTTGGATCAATCCGAGTCTATCCTCCCAAGATATTTCTCACAACCTCTTACAACGAAACGCACGCTCAGTTCTTGCGCATCGCGACGAACGAAACTCGCAAAAACAGAAAACCTACAGAAAGAACGTCTATCGTTTTTCCATTCCAAAACTTATCGCCGAATCTTTTTCCGCGACTGTAATTTTCTTCCATACCTTAGAAAATTAATCTCAGGACATATCCTAACTCACGCAGATATATAAAACTCTCATCCGAAACCTCACTTAAAACAGACGCAGTAAAATTTTACAACGACGGGTAAAATCCTACTCGTTTTTCCAAAAACAAGAATAATCCAAAACTCGTCATTCTGACTTCACAGAAATCTTCTCATACTTAAAAGAGGACTACGACCCAAAAGTCTGTGCCTTTCCAGCGCACGAGCACAAAACAGGCTCCGTTTCAGCAAAAATCTCATTTATGCGACGATACTCACAAAAACAGCTTCGCCAAAAGCCCTAAAACTCGTAGCCATTACTTATTTTATTCACCAAAAGGTACAGTGGAATTATGGGTCTTACATTACTACCCTCCAAAAAGAAGTTTCGTCCTCGAAACTAAAGGTAAGAGTAACAATTCAACTAATTATCACCATCACCAACACAACAAAATCCCTCAGGATTAGGTGCAGCCAGACAGATGCTAACACCGGGTGAAGTCCCACAGATACTCTCACCAACACACTGGCACAACCGTGCTTCAACCGCCACTCTCAACGAGTTCACCACTCAAAATTTAACCTCACAACAGAGGTTCACAACCTCTAATTCCCAAAGATCCTCGTGCCCACAAACAAAAATTTCCAAAGTCACCTCTTTCGTCTCCGCGGCATAGCCCACTCCATTAGTTTCACACGAAGTTGTGAGTGGCTACCCTCCAAAAAGAAACACAGAAACTTTCTGCGTACCAGCAAAGCCGGCAAAACTAGTCATTTCCAGTCAACACGACTCCGTCTATTATCAACAAGAGATTAAGGATGATCAGTTCCTCAATTTGTCAATAAATAGTCGACAATCATGATGGTGGTCTAGACCATCTTTACCCAACTTAAGTGATACTTCATTCCACTTGTGCTCAAGGTCCTCCGAGGCACAATGGTCCCACACGTTCCCCTCAATCTCTTACGAATATACGTCGAAATCGCAAGACACAACACTCAAAACACGTCGCTCAAGCTCTCATGATTCCACTCCTGAAACCTCCGTTGAACATCATTCAACAGTAATACAATGCCATCACGGCAGGTACCACCAAAACCATTACATTCCGAACAAGTTATCTCTTCTTAGGAAGAACTTCACACCTCACCAATATCCATGAGTCCGCAACTCAATGAATACGCCGAAACCGCATGCTCACCCACGAGTCTCATTCCAACCACGACTTACATAAAACAATCCCAACCTCCAGTTGGTGATTACACTCCTCATAGTCTTGACACTTGCCAAACTATACCATCTACTTCTCTTGGACTCCTTTTATCCAAAACCCCAATTCCCCAGAATCGGCTTCTTATGCATTCATATTACTTCCAAACAACACTTAGATAGATCTCGCGTGCCTTAAACAAAACGCTTAACCTCGTCGACTACCATCGTCGGCGCACATCCTCTTCACCTCGTAATTCCATTCTAATCCTGAACTCTCATGAGTTCCTTTTTCTCTTACAATTAAATCCTCTCTTACTCAAAAGAGCTTGTCACCCTAACCATTCTTAATTATTCCCAACATCACCCTTCCTGTCGAGATACCTACTCCCAAAATAAATCTTAAGGTACTCCTCACATCCCTATTGTTTCACTGTCCATGTAGACCATATCCGCATTCCTTTACTTACTCAATACAGATTTCCATTATGCTACGTCCCTCTTCATTGTAACCACTACAATGAATCGAAGCTCTACCAGCTTCCACCAAACTTTGCCATTAGACAATGGCTTACCCTTTATTATTACTGCATACAACACATGCACCGCCATGACATCCATTCAGGTGGTGCTTTCGAATCCTTAATATACACGCACAATCATAATTTTCCAAATTATGTGGGAGGGAATTTCCATTCGCCAATCCTCCATTGACATAAGCCACATTCTCATGTGCCTCTCTCTTACTCATTCTCAACACGGCTTTCCAATGGCTAACATCCTCTGCGACTAATCTCATCGATCTACTCATTTGCAATTTTTCAGTTCAACAACAACCTAAAGTTGGTTCCCAAACCACCATGACACATAACTTATTGGTTCCAAACAACATCTTTAATTTTCCACACACAATCCAATTACGCTCGTTCCACATCAACTTGTTTCCAAACAAGTACACTTTTCTCCCATTCGATTGATCTTTCATCACCGTGACTATTCTGATGTCATAAAGTCTGTTCCCACTAGGGAATCAATTCCCAGATCTCAAGTTCTGGCCAATCATGTTCTTACATCTATTCCCTCATCGTTTTCTTGTTCACTTCTAACTCGTCCTTAAAAGGTTACTGCAATTCACCTACCAATCGACTCGTCTTACTCATCCGTCAAGCCATGAAACACTTATCTCAAAACTTAATGCTTGGCCTATCAAGACAGCTACCAACGCACAACACTTTGCTATGATTTTATCCTTAGTAAGTTCGATATCCAAATCAACCTCTTGAATCCAATCTTCAAGAACTCTAAAAACTCATCGTACCATCCATTTAATCCTAATACACAATAAAAGTCCTTCCAACTATCGACTTTCATTGTCTTAGTATTCCTACTAACGAACTCTTTTCTACTCATACACGACATTTCCAGAAAATCTCCAACAATTATCGTCCATAACTTGGATTTATTCAAATCTTGCCTACCTCGACTCTCATGTTATCATGAATTCAAGATGCCACTTAGTCCTTCAACCCTCTCGGTCGATCAAAATTGTTTAACTTAAATGCACATCCACACAGGATCTCTACTCAATCTTGACTAATCTTTTCAAACTACTCAATAAGTTTACTTTCTCTTATGGTTTACCTGCCAATAATTTATAATTCCAGCTTACACTACTAAAATTCTCAAGGTATTTCCATACTATACACCTCTAGCATCACCTACTAGCAATGTGTAAATCACTTTCTAAGGTTGAACTCCCCGTTCTTACCTGAAATCACCCCAAAAATACCTTTATCCAACAGTCCATCACCTATAGTTTTATCTCACATTGACATCTATACTTACTATCCCTCGAGCTATGTATAGATTGTCACGTACCAAAGTGATACTTGGTCTCCTACCTTCAATCAGCACGAGATTCATCCTTACAAAAATTTTTTTGTTTCGAATCTAATTCATCTCACACACTTAAATTAAACCCTTAAGTTATCCACCATTCGCATAAAAGTCATCTAACACCACCAGGTTTTCTCAATCTTGACGTACAACGGTCTTTAATTCCAATTCAAGTCGCCTCAGTGATTATCCAATCATCGTAATAAAATCCAACTGGCATCTCTGCATGCTCCATCCTTTTACAGTGGCTGCATCCTCTTGACAACTGAACGACTCCATCAAGTCTCGTCTGAACTCACCAGACGGACATCCAATATCATCTTCAGAAGGTCGTCCCAATCTGATCCTTACTTAAAATCCTTTATCAATTGACGTTCACTCGTCCATAACCAGCACCTCTGAGTGGCAACATCTAACGCCACTTCCCATCCATTATATTACTTTCAAGAATCACTTGTAGTTCTTGTTCGCTCAAGTCCGTCATCTTCGGACTGCCGTATCTAAGGAATTTAGAGACACTTGTCGACTAAATTCGACCAAGGCTCGGGGTTTCACAATTCCACTTACTGAAGCCTCACTCCCTGCATTACTTCAGTAAGACACAAACCAGTGTCTAAGCATATCTCATGCTAGACTCAAAACAACCAACCACATAACCCACAACACAACAAAAAAAAAACAACCGCTAGAACTAACACAACTCTAGCTATGTTCTAACCGACTCTGGACTAACGACTCAAGTATACACTTTCCCTTTGAAGATTTAAAGCCGTGCTCTGATACCAATTGTAACAGCCCGTTTTTCATAGGCCAAAAAGGCACTATAATTTTTTTTTTTCCTTTTTCAACTAACACTCAGAGTGCGCATAGAATATTTTCCAATGAGCCGGCATTCAAATATACAAAAGAACTCATTACCATAAGGTGCTTCGACAAGCAAAGTGTATTTCCTGAATAATTACAATCCAAGTCTAAGTATTCAAATACTTATAACAAAACAAGTTAGACAACCCTATGCTAACCAAAAAGCACGGTGCACGACACACACCGGCGCATAGTCTAACTATACTAAGCTTCACCACGTGCTTACTATAGCCTAGAACTGCCACCGTCGTCACCACGACCTAACCCATCACCTGGGTGGGATGAGCCCGCAAATGAAAGAAAGGGTCACCACAAAATAAAAGTATATATATATATATAACCGGTGCGAAAGATTGTACATTTAACAAAATTTCCACAAAACACAAGAGAAAGCTCTTAAAACATTCAACAATTCCCGCCAACGGGCTTATATACATAATGCACAACAAGCCTAATGCAGACTTCTACAATGAGTGTGGTACTGCCAGAGCTACCACATGCAAATGAATTCCGGAATTACTAATCATAACCAATAAAACCGCAAGGGGTTAAGGTGGATCCACTCACGCAATCACACCTCGTGGTCCACTCACGCAACCACTTATTGTACTCAAAAAGATCCCGTAGGATTTTGGGTGGGTCCACTCACGCAACCAACACCCCGTAGTCCACTCACGCAACTACGCACAATGAATGCATGAGCATACGATTCCCCTTATATGCTAATGCAACACATACATATCGTACACGCATATGTAATCACACCACAACAACACATACATATACATCTAGTCATATGTATTTAATCACCTGCTCATACACATAGTTCACCAAACATATGTAAGACAACAAATCATGTATTTACCACGATCTCATATCGAGAATACATCACAACAACATGCCAAGCACACCACAATTGCATACACAGCAAAACAAAGCATGTTTACCAAAACCGTTTGAAAAGACGGAAATAAAGTGGAGCCCTTACCTCGGCAAGCACTCAAACAATCACGCGATCACACAACACTTACTTGCTTCCTAAAACAAGCAAAGTATTCCATCAAAACCATAACCAAACAATCCTTAATGTTTTGGACTCTAAAACCCCAAAACCCAAAGGTTCTCAAAGGTAAAATCCTACTTTCGGATACTATACCAAAAACTACCGTATTGATCAACCCCCATGAGTTATTCGTACTATTTTCAGGACTCAAAACAATTGTCAAAAGTCTTAAATAATTTGAAATGCAAAATGGCCGTTTTCTTGCGTTATAAGCTACGTACTTTCCGAGTACCCGAAAAACTCGTTTCCAATCCCCACCACTTCCATAAATTAATAAAAAGGGATTAGAAAGCTAAAAACCAAGTTTTGAAATCAGAATCCAAAATTTTAGGTCCCAGAACTCGCCCTGGCGAGTTGGTGGCGAGTGAAGGCAGAGAGTTCTGGTCTTACTCGCTCTGGAGTTCGCCCTGGCGTGTTGTCAGGACCTGTGACACTCGCCCTGGCGAGTAACCACTCGCCCGGCGAGTTGCACCTGTCATGACAGCACAAGACAGCAACTCACACCACCTTTTTCCACCCAAACCTAGTTTGATTCTATTAGTTCCCAACACTTTTTCAAAGCATAAAAGCAAACCATTTTCATAAGCAAGCAATTCATTTTCCGAAAGCTTGTTGGTTGCTTCAAGTGCAAGTTATTTGATTTTCATTTACAAAATCAAAACCAAATCTAAGCACAAGTTTTATTACGGGCCTTAACCGTCCGGTAATCATTTTCAAACACGTTTTCAAGGTAAAAAGCGACACCACATGTCACAATAGGTTTTAAACCATTTTGACCCCAAAACACTACTCAAAAACACTTAGGAAAATATTTTCATAAACCTCAAAATATTTTTCATCGGATTTTCCAAAACAAAACCATACAACGCGTTTCCCTTTCGTCCAAAGGTTCAAAGACAACTTTTCTTTTCAAAACCTTACAACATAACCTCATGTAATTGATCAATACTCTAAACTTTCAAAACCCTAACTTTTCTCATGAGATTTTTCACCAACTCATGGAAAACAAACATAACAAAGCCTACACATGCTTACTAACCCTCATGAACAACATTCATGGAACAAGAATCAATTTATGAGCAACCTCTCACAAATTTCTCTCAAGAATCATAATCATAAAACCCTTAACATAAGATGTTTTAAACCAACAAAGAAAGGAGAAGGTTTACTACCTCAAGTGGAGATGAATTCCTTTCAATCTCTATGATCCAACAAGCCAAAAATCCAAGCTTTTGGTGAAGAATTGCAAAATCTCTCAAGTTGGAAAGGTGAAAAGGAGGCCACGGCCAAGAGAGAAGAAGAGTGAAGTTTTGTGAATTTTTCTCATGACTACAAGTGACTAAAAGTCTCCCTTAAGACTTGGTCTTGTTCCATAATAGCCTTTGGATCAAATAGGATAAAGCTTCAAGACAAAATCCTAGCCCTTGGATCAATCCGAGTCTATCCTCCCAAGATATTTCTCACAACTTCTTACAACGAAACGCACGCTCAGTTCTTGCGCATCGCGACGAACGAAACTCGCAAAAACAGAAAACCTACAGAAAGAACGTCTATCGTTTTTCCATTCCAAAACTTATCGCCGAATCTTTTTCCGCGACTGTAATTTTCTTCCATACCTTAGAAAATTAATCTCAGGACATATCCTAACTCACGCAGATATATAAAACTCTCATCCGAAACCTCACTTAAAACAGACGCAGTAAAATTTTACAACGACGGGTAAAATCCTACTCGTTTTTCCAAAAACAAGAATAATCCAAAACTCGTCATTCTGACTTCACAGAAATCTTCTCATACTTAAAAGAGGACTACGACCCAAAAGTCTGTGCCTTTCCAGCGCACGAGCACAAAACAGGCTCCGTTTCAGCAAAAATCTCATTTATGCGACGATACTCACAAAAACAGCTTCGCCAAAAGCCCTAAAACTCGTAGCCATTACTTATTTTATTCACCAAAAGGTACAGTGGAATTATGGGTCTTACACTCCCATTGTGGCACGATGGGAGCCATCGTGCTGCGATGGAATGCTGATTTTCTTCACATTTTGGGTTTTTTCTTGTCTTTTTGCATCTTGGACTCTGTCTTGATGCTTTTTCCTGCTTTTGTAGGTTTTCCTTCGTATTTGGGTCTGTCTTGGTCATTTTACTACTAATACTAATACTAAAAATACCATAGAAATTCCTGTCATCAACACATAAGCAAAAAATAGTTTGCTTTACAATATAGTATAGATAGATAGATAGATAGATGAAGTTAAGAAATCTTTAATAGCCCTTAAAAACTAAGAATTTTGAAATCCATTTCTTACTCTAAACAATGTGACTCTCAAATATGTTTTTTTTTGGCCAAGAATTTCAAATCTCTTTTATTCACCCCAAAATAATTAAAACTATAATAATAGAAAAAATGAAAATAAAATAAAAAATAGAGAGATCCTATCTCGTGGTTTTTAGTTTGTTTATAGACAAAAATAAAATGATTAGTAATAATTTTTCACTACAAGAAAATAAGCACTTTGCGACGGTTAAAATTGCAGTTTGCGACAGTCGAAAGTGTCACAATTGCATATCTGCGACGGTTGTCCAACCGTTGATGATTTCGGTGTCGCAAGAGAACATTGCGACAGTTTTAAAAACCGTTGTAACAATGGTTTCAAACCGTCGCAATGTTTTTCCAGAAAATACTAAATTTAAAAGCAGAAATTGCAACAGTTATAAAACCGTCGCAAATGTTTTTTTTAGTATTAATTTAAAATATGTTTTATTTATTTTTTATATTTGTTTTATTTATTTTTATAGCTAATTAAGCTTCGCATTAGGATATCCATACAAAAGTAAGAATATTAAAATGAATAAGTATATAAATATAAATTACTTAATCTCATTCAAATAATGACAACATCCATACATCAAAAAATTAATTATAGTACTTGAAACTCAAAAAGAAAAAAAAATACTAATGTAGTTCAAACATTTAAAAACATAAATATTAGTAGAGTTGCTCCTAAACATAAGCATTGCGTCAAAATAAGAAGTTCACAAAAATATCTAAATATTCCCTATGGTATGTGATGTTGCTTGACCATCTCTTGACTTGTCTCATTTAGGTACCTGAAAAAACAAAATTTATTAAGTATTTCATCATATCAAACAAGAAAGAGTCATTATTATAAAAACTAAATTTTAGAAGTTAATAGACAAAAGAGGATATTTGAGCTTACCTTAGACAAATGAATCTCATCCAAAGTTTCTATAAATCCCTTCCATTCTTTGTAAGTAGATTAAACATGACAAATTGTAAAATCAAATCAATGAGTGATTTCTCCAATGAACCCAAACTCATACTTGAACACGTAAAAGACCAATTTGAATACACTTTAAAATTGATTCAAGGGTAGGAATTTGATCTTTAAGTAATGGATCGATCAACTCAATGACTCTTTCTTCATTCCAAAGCTTCCATGTCTAACACATTCTCTCTGAAGGTAGACAAGTCCCCTAGCAAAAACAAAAACTACACAATTCAATTATATGATCAATGCCTTAATGAAAATACCACACACATTCAGCAAATAAGGTAAGAATGTAAGCCCCATCAGTTACTCCCGTACACATAAAGCAGTGTTAAGTAGGTTCCATGGTCCAGGGAAGAATAAGTTATATCATTTGCTAGAATGAATTACACAACTTATTAAAGCAAGATCATAATTATAAACCTACACTCCATAAATTCATCTTAAGCCTTCATCTTAAGAATTTATTCAAACTCAACTATATAATAAAACAATCCAAACTGAAAACAAAGAAGAATTTTAACATTTGGCAATATAAAAATCAAAGAAAGCAGAGACAAACCTTGTTATATTAGGACTTCATGTGTTCTAAAGATGAGCATTAATAAACTTGTAAACAATAATACAAAAACAAAATATCAAAAGAAAATACACTTAAATATCTAATTATATCATTCTATTATATATCAAATTATCAAAATGAATTGATCCAAGCCATATCAATCATAGAGTATCATAAATAGACTACCAAATCATACCCTTCTCTTTGTAGTAGACCAGATAACACTTGTAACATCTTAAACTAACAATCATCACAAAATTTCAAACAAGGGAAGAAAAAGAAACAACTGTAACTTCATAATTGTAATTTAATTTCAAAGACATGCCATGATCATATTCATTTATATCAATGCCACACTTTCTATCAATATCATTCATTAATTCACATTAGTGAGGAAGGGAAGAATGTTGGAATAAGAATACTCTAAAAGGAAAAACACTAATTATCACTAATTCACATTTTCACAGTGATGTAATTCTTCCCGTTACATAACAAAATATGGTAGTAGTTGGTACAAAGTACAGCGGTTCATATTTTACTTGTTTGAGCCCACTTTCACATTATATAGAAAACAAAATATGGCAGTAGGAATTTGTTATAAAACGGATAACTGGTTGTCCTCGGTGACACCTTCTGTCCTCCATTCTCTTGCCAAGGCCACCAGGGATATAGAACATTTTAAAGCAAGTTTAAATTATGAAGCATAAAATTGAAACAATGTAGAAGAGCGACATACCAAAAATTTAGCAGTTGTAACACTATACTCATACTTGCCAGCTCACATGGACCAAACGATTACAGTGGCTAGTGGAGACCCAAAACACATAGCTGTAGAGAAATAGAAGCAGCACAAGTGAACGCAATTTGAGGTAAGCTTATCTGTGATATCCAGAAACATTTGCAAAAATAAAAACATACTTCTAGTTGAGTTCATGAAATCAAAGCTAGAATTGGATTCAATGAGAAAAAAACACGACATTGCCATGGAATATACAAAACTAATCATCACAGCTATTATTGCAAAAATAATAGCCTATTTTGGATATGTATCAAGGAAAATAGTGCAACAGAACATGGTAAGACCTCATTGCAGAAATTCCAAATTTACATAAGCAAACTCGCTGATGGAAAGAAAAGGAAATACAAACATTTTAAACTTTGCACTTTAAAATTTGAAGTCTATAGAAAAAATCACTGAATATGGGGAATTGGAAATAACAAGGTTGGAAAATTTTGTCTCTAAAATACCATAAAAATAAGCAGAAAGGTGAGGTAAACATCAACCTAATTACCACAAGTTAATCATATAGGTTCAAATGAGCTTCATACAGTTAATAATCGAATCTTACCTCGTGAATAACTTTGTTACATATTGAAGATGCTTTTGCAATATCATCCAGCCCACTCACTATAAACCATTATTGAATCACTATCACCATAGATTGCCTAGCTATAAGACAATACATTATTAGTAAGAGCTAATTATACCACAACCAGTCAAACCAAATGATTCATATCCATGATAAAATTGTACAGTACTTCAAGAAACAGTCTAGTAGAAATAATCAACATGTATTTTCAAATAAAGCCAACTTCTAACTTTTACCATTTCTAGATTTCTAGATATTCTTTCAGACTCAAAGGTATTCAACATGATGAACTCAATGCATATATGATGATATATAGTTCTTCTAAAATCAATTCTCTCTGCATTGCACATACTCACTACACCCCCAATACCCCTATCATGTTCATATAAAATTCTACTAAATCTCTTTATTCTATTCACACTTGTAATTCCAACAAGAAATCACAAAGATTATGCGGATACTCTAAAATAGTAGTACCTTATCATTCGTTTTTTTGTTTACCTTGGCTCTGTAAAATCTAGAGTATCCACAAAAAATCATTCATTCAAGTAAGTAACAATTAAAATTAAAGATCTAAAAAGACAAAAAATCACTCACCGACTTTATTAATAAGAGTAAACAAAGAAAAGTAGGTTATGTTGATTTTACCAAACCATACCCCATTCATCAAATAATCAAATTTCAATTATAAAAATTAAAGCAAATCAGAAACACATAATAATAAGGTTAGGGTGAGAACCCTAGCAACAACTTCACTGTAATCGAGTGCAAAAAGCACAAAATAGAAAAGAGGTTACTGAAATTGGAAGATGAATCAGGGAGTGAAGAGAGAAAGGGAGTGGTCATGCAAACCTCATATTTTATGCTTGCGGTGAATGGCGTTGGGGTTTTGGACCGGTATCGTCGTGTGAGGAGGAAGCGTAATCGAAGAGATGCAGGGGTGAAGGGAATATTGAAGTGACGAGATGTAGAGTTCCTTCGAGTGTAAGTTTAGGGTTTTGTGAGTGAATTTTTTATTTATTAGAGAAAGAGGCAAAATTTTCACTACGCAGCAAAGCCAAAACATTGGGACGGTTCACTTAACTGTCACAAAATTAAAAAAATTAACCCAAAATATTGCAACGGTTGATAGAACTGTCGCATCAACCGTCGTAAAATTCCAAAATTTAGCACATTGCAACGGTTCTAGTTAAACTGTCGCAACGCAAGTGTCACAAAGTGACAATTTTCTTGTAGTGTTTGCGGTTTTGCCATCTTATCTTCTGTCCAACTAAATTTTCACTCTGAATTCAATTTATTATTAATAAAATTCTCCCAACAACGATGCAAAAGAAGGGACTTGGATATCCTCCATTTCTTAATTAATTCTCAATCAAGCTCAAAGAAAGACCGATATTGTTTGTGGAGGATCAAAGCAAGATGATCTTGCTACAATGTTTGGCCATATACCTTAAAAGTAGAGCTGGATATCCGGATTATGGTCCACGAACTGATTCTTATAACTCGTAGCCTATACAGATTTAAGACCAGAGTTTCTTTTGTTTTGTTTATAATGGGTTAAACCGTTAAAACCATAAGTTATGGGGATAAATTCACAGGTTTGCCCGTTTGATTTATCTATTTTTTGTTAATATTTAATTATATTTTTATCACTTATAATTTGTCGATCTCATGTCTAATACTAAACATTTTCTAGAAATAAAGAAATGTAATCTTAAATACAAGAAGACGCATAACATTTTAATAGTAACACATTGCTCTCTTTTTCTTCACAAAATAATATGACCAGACATGCATTGTTTGACATCCCTAGTGTTCAGATTCAAATCGATACAATCAAACAGATATAAAAAAATTTGAAAAGTCAAACTGATATATATTAAAATCATAAATTCATCTGGAAAATATAAAAAATGTACAAAATCGAACTTTTTTAATGTGTTTGGATGTCTTTTTCTATAAACCGCTAGATCGGATCGAATTTCGAATTGATTTTTCAAAATCGATCCAAGCCGAACCAAACCGCTTACACGTATTTTGGTACCTTTTTTTTTCTTTTATTTTCTTCTTAGTATGATATATTACATTAACCTATTATCTTTTTGTTTTTATTTTTTCTTATCATTACTACTTATTAGTTTAATTTAATCTATTTGGCCAAATAAATCCAAATGTCTTTTATATTTAACGTTTGTAACAAATGCAATAAATTGGAAATTTAAAGGACTTATTTGTGACTTAAAAAATTTAAAGGACATATTTGTTATCTAAAAAACTTAAAGGATCAATCTGTTACAAACACAAAACTAAAAAGATCTCTAAATGCATTATGCCAATCTATTGTTTTAGGCTTACATTTAGTTTTGGCCGTTTAGTTTATCAATTGTGCGATTTTGACCCTTGATTTTAAATGTGCAATTTTAACCCTTAAGATTTACCCTTTTTTTTATTTACTAGCATCAGTATGATTTTTACCAAAATGTGCTGACGTGACAATCTTTTAATACATGTGTAATTGTAATTTATAGAAAACATTAATAAATTGGTTAAAAAATAAATAAAATATATCTGCAAATGCATTTGCAATTTTTTTGTTGTAATTTCAGTTTGTTTGTACACCATTAGGTTTAAAAAAGAAAATACTATATTTAGTAATAAAAAATCTAAGAAAGAGAAAAAAAAATTATAATAATTTTTCTTTTAAAAAGAGAAGAGTTACTGAAAGTAGTAATGCTCTTTTAAAAATGTAAGGGAGAAATTTTGATTTACGTTATTCTTGGAGGTAAGAGTACATTTGTAGAGGTATGAAATAAATATATGATGTCAAATTTTCTATATGTGGTGGAGGTTATGAATTTAACTTTGGTACCACTTAAGTCATTGGCTCTTTAGTAGAAAAATGTTATTGCCACCTTACCTATTTTCTTGTGCGATCTATGAACTTATCAAAATATCTCTGTCTGCTATTTAAATAGCGAATATATGAATATATCAAAACATCCGTTAATAATATCCGCTACTTAAATAACGGATTACATTTTTCAAATATTAATCATCTTTATAACATCCCATATTAAATAGCAAAAGTGTAAAATGAAAAAGGTCATATTAGTGTATGTTTGGTTCTGCGGTGACGAGAATTGATTTTGATAGAATTGATTCCGTAAAATTGATTCTAGCCAAAATTGATTTTAAGTTAAAGTGGTTTATGTTTGGATATATTCATGTAAAAGTGAGTTGAACAAAAATTTTGAGTGTAAAAATCAATTCTAGAATCAGAAGCTACGATTTCTAGCTTCAAGTAGAATCAATTCTGGAGGCAGAATCAATTCTACTTTTGAGAAACCAAACAAGTCAGAATCAATTCTACACGTCCAGAATCAATTCTGGCTACTCCAGAAATGAAACATACACTAATCTCTTTAGTGTGAGTGTTGGATGTGGCTAACTTATGACAGCCCATACCAATTTGAAGAAACAAAAATGTTATCAATGGGCTTGGCCATCATATCCTAAGAAAGTTTCTCTCCCACTTTCCCGCATCTCTTTTCTCCTCCATGAAATTTCAATTTTGCTCATGTGTACGTAAAAGTTCATAAATAACAAATAATTTTCAATGGCCAAAAAAGTTTGAAATTTTTTTTGAACTTTTACATATAGGCAAAATTGAAATTTTGAAAAAAATAAAGAAACGTCTTATCCTAATTTGATAGTATTAACCAAAAAAAAAAAAACCAGCTTTGAGGAATTAAATATTCGTTTTAGAATAAAAGAGAATTTGTCAAAAAAAAAAATTATTAAAAAAGAAATAAGTTATCTAAATATGTGTTCAAAGGTTAATGTTATAGGGATCACCTTTACAAGTGGTCCACGGTTGGATTAAAAATTTATATCTATATAAAATTTATATTTATTATAATGTTATTCATGACTGATTCATCATAGACTATATGAAAATGAGGTCCATATTTAAATAAAAATTGAAGAAGTGTTCGAGCCAGATTTATTTATGTTAAATTCTTCTTAAACTTGATCTTCAAAGACTGTTTTATGAAAGAAATTGCTTGAACTAATCTTTTAAGACAATTTTAGATATTTAATAATTGGATTGAATAAATGATAAGAACTATAATAAATAACACTAACCCATTATTTTCTGAAAATAAATTGCTTGAACTAATCTTTTAAGACAATTTTAGATATTTAATAATTGGATTGAATAAATGATAAGAACTATAATAAATAACACTAACCCATTATTTTCTGAAAATAATTCAATTGATATTAATTGTTTGGCTCTTTTTCCCCAAACAAGCAAAGACAAGAAAATTTCAAAAAAAAAAAAAGGCAAGAAAGAAGATATGCATATCCAACAAAATGAAGCAGAGCAAAATATTTAACTTCATTCATTTCTTCCACATTTTATCTCTTATAAGTTACTATATAGATATAAAATTCAAAACAAGAAAGAAAAAAAAAACATAGGATATATAGGATTAATATACCCTTATTAGTTAATTTATATAATCCTATATAAGATCAACTATAACTGGATCTTATCACATCCATCTCCAAGTTGCCCTGATAAATCTTCACTACTTCTATACTCCACAGTGTCTACAATATTCATTTCAGCTTCAGCAGTGGTTGTATTTGTCACTAATTGTACAGTTCTCTTTGTTGCATCCCAAGCTGTGTCCCCACTTTCCTTACCTATCACTTCTTCAACACTCCCTAGCACTTCCCTTGCTTTCTCTGACCCTTGATTTATTGCTCCTACTAATGGATCACCACTCTGAATTAAAAAACAAAAAAAAGTACAAATATTTATCATATAAAGTAAGTTAAAAAAAACCTTATACATATTAGTGTAAATCAACATTTTAAGTATATTTGATCCGCTGAAAAATAAAAAACCGAACAAAATAATTTCAATTATGTTGTGTTTGATTTTAAAATTATTCTTCAAGTCCATCTCTTACCCAATCCTCAATCAAAGTAAAAATTGTTCATAATATAAATATTTTCTTAAAAAATATTAAATATGAAATAATATTAATTTGACCGACCTAAATAAATTTAAGACTAAAATGGAATTGAGGTGTACTTACTTGAGTGTGCACATGAGATTGTTTTGCAATTGAGAATTTGCTAACTATAGCAGCTTTATAAGGACTAGAATTAGATTGGAAATTTTTGACCAATTCTTTATACTCCACAAGAAAGTGAAATCTCTTGGCCATTTTTTTAGTGTCTATATATGTGCTTAATGAATAATAATCTCTCTAGATGTCTAAGTATGTGAGTTAATTAATGGAGGCTAGCTTAGCTTATATATACTAGTAAGAGAGAATAGAGAAAGAAACAAGTTTAGGAGAAAAAGAAATGAAGAGGAATAATAAAAAATGGAAATGGGTCGAATGGTGTTGTGACACGTGGTGAAAGGTAAGAAATGAGTCATGAATATTGAGGATTTTGTAAAACAACACGTTCGTACGTTGTCAATAAGGTGAAGACTATTGGTTGCATGACACGTGTTAGGTCTTGCTTCTTGAACTTGAATGAAATGAAATTTAGACAAAATTAATGTAAACATAGAGGATTTGTACCATGAATCTTTTAGTTTGTCTTTGCATGGAAAACAACGTGGGATTGTCCACTCCTGTCACTAATTTAATCAGCTGATTCGGTGTAGAACGGTTCTCATTACGTTAGATTAGATCACATCAATATAATTAACTTTCAATTAGTTGAAAATTGTCTTTTTCTAAGTCCACTAAAATTACAAAGGATTCGTTATAACACTAGAGGAGAAGAGGGTATATTACCAGTCCAGATCCTCTCCATTTCTAGAGGATCTAATTTCTCTATATGTTCTTTTCTTTAATTGATGTGATACCCATTATTGTAATAAAGTATGTTCTTTTGAAAATAAATAAATATTAAAATTCAAACAAAGATCAACAGAAACATGACAACTCACGACGACAGTGCTTAGCGGCGAACGACGAAGATTTTAGGGACCGACAGGGGAAACAGTGAGAGGGATAAAGTGAAAAACAAAATCGCAGTGTGCGCGTCTTTTCATTTCTTTTTTGGTTGATATTTAAAATTAAATATGAGCCCTTCATATTCCTTTTGTCCACGTGTCAGCTTATTATGTAAGAAAATTGAGATTGCCATTTCCTCTAGAAATGGAGAGGATCGATCTGGACTCGTATATTACAATTGAGGAAGCTTTTATATGGGCATAAGTACAAATACAAATCAAATGGGATGTGACCTATGTTAGTTAGGTCCATAAAATACCACCGCTTCTCCCTTTCTTACGAGATTTTCTTTAATCCGAATTTCTCACTTATTTAATCAGGAATTGAGAAGCAGCGGGGTATTTAATTGATGAAATACTGGTGTTTTGTTTAAGAGAGGAGATTCTCTCATGTCCAAATTCCCTCATGTTGGATCTCAGCCTTTCATTTCTTTTTTATTGTTTACTGTTCATTCAAATAAAAAAAATTGGATGGTGGAGGATTAAACTGCACCCCCTGCAGTTCAATTTGGACATGAGAGGATCTGCTCTTTGTTTAATGCCTTCTTTTATACAATGCGGAACTGATGACCTGTATAAATTAATCGAAATTCTTTGAATTTGAAGAAGAAAAAAAACAACTTTGCTGTGGAAAACTGCTATTGAACTAGCGCTTTCGGCGACTCCACAGATAAGTGCAGCTAACCTCTTGTTAGCAGCTTCTCCCGTCCAGGATTCAACGTTCTTGGATTAGCCGGAGACGTCGCCAGCGCTATGGGATTTGGATTATGTTGATAAAAAATAAAATAGTATTTAGGCATATATACATGAATAAAGAAAGAAACAATAATAAAGAATTTTTTAATTAGTAATTTTAAAATAAATAAGTAAAGTATTTATTTGTGTCTGGACACTATTCATTTGTATTGTGTCTATATAGAACTTTCTCATTACAATTATACTATTATATAGTACTTTTAGCCAATACCATGCGAAACGGCTTATGGGGAGGGACATCCAGAAGTGGTAGTAAAATTTCTTGGAAAATGTGTAGGACCAAGTGTGAAGGTGCAGTGGAGGTAAACGATCTAAAAGTCTTTACTCTATCTTTGTTAGCCAAGTGGTGGTAAAAGTTGCTTTTGTTGACAGGGATGCCCAATGAAAGGAGTCTTGGCGACAAAATATAGGGCGGTAGTGATCCGATGTTGAGTTTAGGCGTGCGGAGTAAAACTTCGCCTTGGTGGAAGGATTTGGTAGATTTGGGGATGGTGATCGAGAGGAGTGTCCGGAGATTGGTTGCATGATATTTTTTAGAAACGTCTTGGTAATGGGAGGAATATTTAGTTTTGGTTGGACACTAGATACGGTTCGGTTCTTCTCACACGCAGATGCTTTTCCTCGCCTTTTTAGATTATTGTTACTTCAACCGGAAGACACGATCTATGATATGTGAGTGAGAACACTTGGGAGGTGGTCTTGGCAATTAAAATGGAGAAGACCCTTTTTTGTTGGGAGGACGAAGTTTAATTTTGACTCGCCTTCTGACGTCCATCGAGTTTGTCCAAATTTCTATTGATCAGCCTTCTTGGGTGTTCTTATGGTTTGATAGTCAAGGTACTTTTACTGTTAAGGTGAATTACTCTTTTTTTCTTAATAGATTATCCTCTCTCTCTCTCTCTCTCTTGTTAGTATCGTCAGAACAAACTTTGTGTTATCTAAAGTCTAGGCTAGTTGGACCACGCGGAAAGTAATGCCTTATTGGCTAGAATTACAACAAAGTCCAACTTGATTGCAAGGGGGTGCCTCTCACTGGTGGTTCACCCATTTGTGTTTTATGTTGGGGATGTGTTGAATCAGAGAACCATCTTCTTCTTTGTCATTTCACTTAGACAATTTGGGTGGAGGTGTATAGATGGTTTGAAGTCATTAAATTCTTCCGGGTTATATTTGAGTTCTCTTGAATAGTTTTTTATCATCCATCAATCGAGGTAAGAAAGCTAAAAAGTGTCACCTTTTAGTTTGGCATGCGGTGATTTAAGTTCTTTAATTGAAATACTAGAAATGATAAAAAAAATCCAATACAGAGTTAGTGTTAAGGTGAGAGTTTTTATGGGATTAAAGTCACTTCTTGGAAAGGGTTGTTGGCCAAGAAAGATAATTCTCCCTTTATGTATTACTAGACGCCGGCCCGTGCGTTGCACGGGTTCGACGGAACACCATGGATATACCAAACATGGTCATTGTCAATCATGGCTATTGCTTGAAGAAAGAGGTTTAATCACAAATAAAACCAAAATGATTCAAACCAAGATAACATTGGAAAAGGATAATAAAACCATGGGACAAACAAAATATAATGATTCAAGTGAGGACATAGAAATTGAAACTAAGCATAAGGTTGCAAGTTTATCATAATTATGGAGTAATGGATCATACAAAACATGATATTTCAAGCCAAAACAACATCAGTAAGGGATAATAAGACCATGGCACAAACAAAACATAAATATCCAAGTCACGACATAGAAATGTAAACTAAACATAATGATCCAAGTCAACACAATAGTAGCAAAGGATAATACATGGAAATTGAATGAAAGCAGAAAAGTCTGCTATAACACAAGTCTGCTACAAAAAAAGGGAACATGGCCATTTTATATAGAATAAGAGAGGACTTATGTATAATATGGTCACCCAACCTCCCGCAGTAAGGCCATAGAAATCTCTTAATCGAGTCCAGCCTTGAGCAAAATAGATCTTGTTGTTCCTCTTCTCAATAGATACCCGAATATTGTTTCGCCTTAGATCCTGTAAAATTACATAATTGCTTATGAATGGACCAATGCTTCTTGTTAAACTTGCTGGCAGCTTGGCGCAAGCATGCACAATATGTTGAAGATTTAGCTCATTTGAAAAATAAAAAACAATAATAGGGATGCTACTATTTCTTGCAAAACATAATAAATAGATAAATTTTTAAATTTACACTCATTGGATCAAATTTCACATATCCTGTCTTTGGCATCATGCAGATTTTCCTGCACATTTTCCTGCGGATTTTAGCCTTAGGGACTAAAATCAAAATGATTTGCACATGCAGGGACTAATTTGCAACAAAAGAAAATACAGGGACTAAAAGCAAAAAATTATAAACTTACAGGGACGAAAATTATGTTTAAGCCTTATTAAAAAGAGTGCACAACATTTTGTGGAAGAGGATAAGTTGAACTTATAATCATAAGATGAATACATGGTGCATACAATAGCCAATCTGATTCTAGACAAAGCTATGGGCGTGTTATACTTGGATTTACTGCTTAAATTTATTAAAGAAGTATGAAGAGTAAAAAAAATATAAAATCTAATAGAGTCTAAGTAAGCACCCAGTAATATCAAGCATAACCCAATGACCTTGATTCTTCAAAGATTTTTTGGTGGACGACATCGGAAAAGAACTCATCAAAACCCGTGACATGTGTATAATTTAATTTTTGCCTAAGAACCTATTTTAAAAAAAAAATGTTATGCACTCCATCAATGTAATTAACACAATCTACTGTGAACAATTCCAGATAAAAGTTGTGTAAGTAACATGGCTTAGTATACATAAACTCCTCAACAAACATCACTTGAACAAATGCATACCAATAGATCTAAAGAATACAAATATTCATGAGAATTGTGTGCTGATAGCTGCATCCATTGCACAGTTCCATATAAAGTACACCAATTCATTCTTGGTTCTACCCATTTTAACTTAAAATTATCATAGAACAATCTTAGAATTCACATGCAAGAATTCTAATAAATATAATAAACAATAGGAAATGATTGTAGGTCAATAATTGACTTTAGTTCCTGCTTAGTTATCTTTTATTAAGTCATAATCCAAAACTCATTTCCAAAATCATTTGTTTAGTGGATTTTGATAACATGCCATAAACAAATCATGCATCCAGAATTTTAATTTCTAAGCTAGGAGTAAGCCTATTAGGAACTCACCTTTGAATCGGAGGTGATTAACCAAGAGCTTGAATTTGAATTACTTCATAGCCAAATTCCTGCTACTTTCTTCAAGACCTCAAATCTAGTCATTTCACTTCAAATCTTCAATTTCCTAATCAAAACCCAGTAGTTTAAGATTACTACCATCACATGCAAATCTTAACCATGGAGAAATATGAAATGAGACCAATTTTCATAAGCAACACCGACTCATCAGACCCATCAATGATATATCAGAAGGCGTGTAAGGTGGCTTAGAATTTGATCGAAGCATCATTATCTGCATGGTTTTATTTGAGTAACATTATTGGTAAATTCAATTGCATAAAAAAAATATTAGTAGATGAATGAATTAGAATTTGGATATTATACAGAAATTGGAAGGTATGTCATACTCCCCAGTATTAGATGTACATAACATTTGATCCACAACATCATTGTCATCAAAGCGGCGCCACTATCTGGGATGTGATTTTAAGGATACGCTTAAGTCATGAGAGGTATTGCCAATATGTATGAAAAAAGAGGGATAGCAAATTATATATTATGAGCAGGTGGCATGGTTAGAATAGGGTCTAGTTTCAAGATAATTGCTATTTATTAGGATGGTATTAATTGTAGAAATGCAAGAACAATCCTAGCCACTAAATTACACAATGACCAACATATGCATGCAATTTCATGTCTAAAAACTTACTTAAAATATTAGTGGACCTGTGTATTAATAATATAAAGTGGCATTTTAATTACATCAATATGAGCTAATGTCAAAACAAAATAAGTGGGAAGTAGTACCTAAATTGGTGGGTATGTCATATTCCCCAGCATTAGTTGTACATATTATCTCACTGATATTATTGTGGCCCATCAAGGAAGCATCATCATCTATGGAAAATGAAGGCAGCAATTCCAAATGAGAGTCGGAGCATGAATTGTAGGAAAAATTTAGGACTTGAACTTAAACTGAATATAACCTTGGAAAATAGGTTGTTGTGGTCTGATCGAAGCTAAACGCCGGTCATATGAGGACTCCACTGGATCTCCTAAAGAAAGAGGAATAAGCAAATTAAAGTAGATGGGTAAGTTTATGTACACTGTTAGTAATATAAAGAATTTGAATGCCATAAAAGAGTTAGAGAGAAAAAATAACTGCTTAATAATTAATCAGTACCCAAAGATCGATCTCCATGATGTAGATGTATACTTCCATTAGTTCTAAGTCTCTTAGGACAGCTATAGTGACCAGGTTCTTGAGAGAAGCTTTCATTGTTTGATGAACTCATATTGAGGCACTATAGGAACATGCATTCAATAACTATCATGCATCACTGGAAGCATGTATTTACTATTGCAATGCATTGGTGCATTTAGCTATAGGAAACATATGAATAGGAAAAATGAATGCTGCAGGCAATACTCCAATCAGCACAAACATGATATAGTCATTTGTTCTACATTGTTTCTAGTGGAGTTGGAAACTTCACTTTGCATTCACTGGTGGAACATCCCTCTTTGGAACTTGATACTGCTTGCAATTAATGCATTCCAATTTCATTTATCCACATGTATTAACTGAATGCATGGTTTTAAAATTTGACATAACACAATCATTTGAATTGCATAAATTCTATTGGTATTGGAACTACCACACTACACTTATCAGCTGAAACAAACCAATGGCAGGTTTCTCCAAATAACTAATAAGAATCTAAACATGGCTAGTTGATTAAAAAAATAGTATAATAATTTGATTGGCTAATTCTTGTAGGCCATGTGTAATTCACAAAATGACAGCAGCATAATGAAAAGACAGAACTGGATAGTTACCTCTCTCCGATGATCTCGAGTGATAATGTTTTCTTCTTCAAAGAATCGCATAGTTCGACGAAGTTGCTTTGTATGCAATTTGAGGTCCTTGGCCAAATCTTCTTCTAAAAAAATTATCAACAGACCAATACAATCAAAATTCAAAGTTCCATACTAAATAAATAAACCATCTATTTTGTCATAATGACTATAATATGCTATTCCCATTCTATCTAATTTAAATAAAAATTAAAACAATTTCCTTTCTGTTTTTGTTTTCCTTCCTTTGTAATTGAATATGTGAACTAATTTCAACAGAACTATCATTAATCACTGATAAACTACATTTTACAATCATATGATAAGAATTAAATTTAAACTTGTGCATGATTTGTTGAATGATAAAAGTATTTGCATCAGAAAGGTTGAACCTGGTGAGGGCATCAAGAACCACAACAATTTCTCTGTTATCACTCCTTCCCGTTTTGGGTTAATTATCACCTTTTCTGGTAAGATCATCATAGAAAGCTCCATGTGTATTCTTCAACCTCAACAACATCCATCATTCACATCCACTATGAGTGTAAACTCGAGCACTAAATGATCTCAACTATTTTAGCTACAACCTACAGATCAAAAGGTAAAAAAAAAAAAGAAAATTAGCCAAGAGAACAAAAACTATCAGTTTACAATCGAAACAGTATCAACCAATACAACTGAAGCCAATAAAAGTGAAAAGGAAAAAAAAAACTAAACTAATTAAGAGACAATATCATAAAGTAGATAAGAGAAAGAGATAATGACACACCTGATATTCAAAATTGCAAAAAGATCCTTTTTCCATGGGACATTGGGTTATAGTTGAGCTCTGCAAGATAAATTGAGTGAAAAATACAAAGTGCTCAGTGAAATTAACTGCAAAGTTTCTTTTGGTTCACAAAAGGCTTTTATTGTTATTGGCGGAGGAGGGGGAAGCAAATCAAAACAGGTCATATGAGGTGATGATACAACATTTGAATTTTTAAACAATTATTACCGGATTCATATCTACATTGAGAGTTCCCACCGGCATCCATTAATTCAGATTGTCTGCTCTCTAGTATCAGCTGTTGATCCAAATAAGTGTTTCTCTACATAACCAAATTACAAATTAAAATTATTTAAAACAACACATATAAAGAAACCAATAACAATCAAACAGAGAGGCTTATATAATTGGCACCAAGTCATTGCATCGACTCGTATGGAATAGAATCATAGAAACTAACGGTTGTTAAAGCAGCACGGTAGCAAAGCTAATAGAAAAATTAGAGATGTTAACTTGTTGCCATTATGCAAAATACTATAATGGATGGGACATAATAACAATAATAACAATCTAGATTAACTTACCAACACAATCTCATCTTTGCATTTGATACCAATAACAGTCCTGCAACAAAGTTTCAAATCTCTAAGATCAATAACTCAACACAAAACAAAACAAATAACCTAAAAATAAAAACTACATTCCTTCAAAACCATCAAATCCAAATTTTAAAAGAACTAAAACGCATTATTAATATATAAAAAAAATTGAATAAATATGAATGATTTTTGTTACCTTGCTCTAAGATTGGTGCAAATTTTGTCCCATAGTTCCAGAATTTCTCTCCCACTGAGAAATTAGAACCAATTTCAATGAAATTAAGACATACCATGTAACATATGACTCTGAGTATCAAGAGCTTCTTCATTTAAGGGTTTATGCCACTCATTATCCATTGAAATTATGAAATGGTACCTTCTCTTTGATACAAAATGTCCACTCCATCCTATAAATGCATAAACATATCCAAATCACATAATAGTATCAATATCAACATAACCCATTTCAATTTCTAAATTAATAACAGACCCAAAAATCCTTATAACAAATCAATAAACTTTCAACTAACCCTTTTCATAACAAATCAAGATTTTTGCACCTTTTTCACACATAAATCACAGTTAAATTCTACATCATAATAAGAAGGGGGAAAAATCCAAATTGCAAAATTCATTTGAGAAATTACCCATTTCCATATATACATACCAAAGTTCAAAATTCAAGCATCTGTAAAAGTACTCAAAATTCAAGCAAACCTAATTCATAAAAAAGGCTCAAAATTGAAGCACACCCAAATCAGAAAACAAAAAAATAAATCAAAATTCATGAAAAACTAAACAAACCCAATTCAAGAATCACTAAAAAAACAAACCCCAATAAATAAAGATTAGAACTTGACAACGAACCTACACAACGACAATGATCACAGGAAGGATGAGAAGAGTTATAAACTTCAAATGGAGAAGCAGAGATAGAGAGAGAAGAGCACGAGATAGATAGAGAGAGGAGAGAGAGAGAGAGAGAGAGAGAAGGATACCGATGGTATGGTGATGGTGTGCAGTCGTCGGTGGCGTGCGGTGGTGTGGTGATGGTTTCGCCGGAGAGGGTGGTGGCCGAGAGGGAAAGCGAGATGGGGATGAGAGTCGGAAGGGTTTATACGATGTTGATGTTTTGTTGCTCCTCTCCTGTGTGTTTTTGTGTTATAGAGAAAGAGAGAGAAAGAGAGTGTGATAGTTGTTTGTCCAATAGAATTTCATGCACATCCCATCATAATACATAAGTCATCTTATTATTGGATACATCTGTCAATTATTGGTTAGCTAGCAATTACATGTATGACATCATGAATGACATATGAGATTAGGGATTTAAAAAGGGGCATTAGGGTTCACCCTAATGAACCTTTAGTATAATAAAAAGATAAAAAGATAAAAAGATAAAAAGATTATGAATAGCATATGGAGCCCTTTGATTGTTTAATTAGGTAATATTTTGGGTAGGCCTTCGGTTGGCTTTTTGTGTTGGTAGGATTTTATTTTTATTTTATTTTTGCATTTTAGCTCAAGCACTGAATTTACTTATCCTATAAAAGTGGGAGAGTACATCTTGTACTAAATTCAAGTTCCTCCAATTATATATATACTCCTTACAATAAGATGTGCTCAAATCTTTAGATGTGTGTTATTTGAACACCCAAACAAATTGTCCCAATTGGACAATTAATTTTTCCTATCTTGCACGCAAATCGAGGTCAAACTAAAATAATTAAAAACAGAAAAAAAAAAACCGTGGGTGTCACACTACTGTAGTTGTCCGACAACTTTTTAGTTGTCCGGATAATTTCTCAATCTTTATGACCACCTAAAGTTACGAAAAGAATGTCTTAATATCAAGAAGAGTTAGTGTTTACTGACACTTATTATGTGTCATTGTCGTATCCGTGGTTCATAGCTAGAGAGAATAGCAAACTTGTTGGAAGAGTTAACATCAATAGGGGTGTAATTGGACCGGTTTGGATCGGTTTTGAGTGAATTCGATGTCCGAACCAATGAATCCTCGATTGGTTCGGTTTGGTTCGGTTTTTAGTGTTTTTCAAAAATGAATCCGAACCAAACTCATCGGTTTGGTTCGGTTTGGTTCGGATACTTTAATCGGTTTTTTCCGATGTATTCCATGCTATTATTTTTTTCCCGATATTTTCTTTTCCCATAAGCTCATCAAATACAAAATACAATTTTTTTCCCATAAGTTCATCAAATACATATACATAATACAACCATATTGGAAACAAATACAAAATGCAATTCTTTTCGCCTAAGTTCATCAAATACATAATACAACTATATTGAAATTAAGTTCATAAATTCATCAAATACAAAATACAACCATATTGAAATTAAGTTCATAAGTTCTTCAAATAATAAAGTGCAATAAAAATAAAACTTCAAGTCTATACCCACTTAAATCGAAGAAAAAAAAACAACAACGCTTGAGAAGTTATCGTTCTGTGGGTTTGAGATGAGAGCAGCAGCGTGACGTGAGAGTGTTGTTTGCGTAGTGTTGAGATCAGCTTGAGGATGATGTTGAAGTGAGATGAGAACAGCGTTTCCGAGTTTGCGTTTGCGGTTGTGAGTATTTCTAAGTTTGCGTTTTTAAGTTAGAGTTTCTAAGTGAGACAGATTTTATTTTATTTTTTAGAAGTAGTTTGGCCAATTTTAGTTTTTGATGAATATGGGCTACCTAAAAAAATAATTTAACATATATACTATATATAGGTTTTGCTCGGTTTGTCAATTGGATCTGAAAACCGGAACCGAGAACCGAACCAAACCACTTCGGTTTCCTATTGGTTCGGTTCGGTTTTTGATCTGAACCATAAACATCAATTTTTTTCCGGTTTGGATTAGTTTGGATCATCGGTTCAATTGGATTTTCCTGATCCGCTTCCACCCTAAACATCAACATTAAGACATCATCTTAATTATTTCTGCATATAATAGTAACGGGTACTAACTTATTAGAAAAGTTTTCACCAACATCATATTAATAAGGATGATCGTACAAATACATTATGAAAATAGCTAGGATAAGCATTTCTATGTTCTAACTTTTCTAAAAATTAACCACTAAATTTTGACTATGAAAATTAACATTGTTGCATTAATTCAATCCCCTTTCCTATAATCATCATCATCATCATCTCTATTAATAGCCTTGTGTTTAGCATCTTGAGCTGCCATCCAAGCTCCATCCATGCTATCTTTGGCAGTATCTCTAACAATGTCTCCTTCTTCTTCAGCTTAATTGGACCCTCTCTTGCTGGATCACTTGTCATAGCCCTATCTTCCTCCTTTATGCCTTTGTACATACCCTCCATCGTCACACCCCCATCATCACTATTTGCTTCTGCCACCGCATTACTACCCTGCAACAATTTAATTTTGACTCATACATATATACTTGCTAATCATAATTAAGATTAAATTTCAATTAATTATGTTTACCACATTTATAATTATTATTTAAATAGACAAATAATTAGTCATATCGTGCAACTCAATTGTTAGTTGTATATATAGAGACATCACTCAACATTTAAAATAAACTATTTAAAAAAAAAACTATATAATTAAAATAACACTAATTATAAATAATATTTTATATTTGTTTTAGAGATTCGAAACCTCTATTTTATATTTGTTTTAGAGAGATTTGAAACCTCTATTTCATGAATATTATAGGTTAGAATACCAAACTTTTACTACATATAGTGTATACCTAACTTAAAAATAAAAATTACACATAATATATCAAAATTAAACTTTATATTATTTATATTTTAAATAAAAAAAAATTATTGATTAAACTATGAAAATTATAAGTTAATAATTATTTGAGATTTTTAATAATTGATCTTGTGCTTTTAAGTTAATAATTATTTGCCATTTTAGAATAGTAACTCCAAATTAAGAAAATGTAATTTTGCACCTTATCTTCCTACTATATCCTAATTTTAATCACCAATAATATATTTTTTCACACACTTTCTCTTTCCAATAAATTTAATATAATATGTAAAAAAATTAATTTTCTAAATATATAGCATTAATTAGTTTTATTAAAAAAGATAGGAGTAATTGACAATACCTATAATCAATATAATCTTAAATCATCAAAACGACAAGTAATTAGAAACAATTTTTTTCCTAAAAAAATAATAAAAAGGAACGGAATATTTATTGCCTATTCATTACTTTAGAAAATAAAAGACATATTGTAATAAAAAAAATATTTTAACTGGAAAAATAATGTTAGGATAATATGTATAAAGTCCTAAGTTCAATCATCTACTTATATAACTACGTATGTAAAAATAAATAGTAAATATATACGTAAAGTTATCTATACCAAATAAGAAAGTTGTTGTCCCTGGAAAGGATAAAAATACCCTTGCTTCAAATGTTGCCACTTGGCACAAATGAGAGTATTTGATGTCCAAAATTTATGTAACTGAACTAAAATGAAAAAAGTAACCGAGCCGTATGTCAACAAACTAAGCCATTTTTTCTTCTTGTGAGACAAAAGTTTACTTTATTGAGAGACATAGTTCAACTTTAACCAAGCCACAAGCCATTTAGTTGCTTTTGAAAACAATCACATGTGACAATGTCCTTTAACTTTAAGTTGCAAGTTGTCAAAAGCTGTCAAATTTTTGGAGGCAAGCTACAATATTCAAATTTCAAATATCAAGTTAATAATATTTATATATCATTCAATCTCTCACACACCAAAAAGCTGATCATTTCCTTATTATTTTCTCTTCTCTCCACTTTTATTTGTTCTTGATTTTTCTCACTTCAATTCCATAATCTAACTATCTACCCTTGAATGAATTTTTCTGCAGGAAACAAAAAACAAAAACACGGGAAAGTTAAATATTACAACACTTGATTGAAGAAATTTTACTCAAGATTCATAAGTAAAAGGAGATGAAGATGAACTAACAAGATCAATAGCTATGTTTTCATAATTTTCTTCATTGGAATATTGTAACAACTTTATACAATGATATTTTTTTTTTGAATTTCTCGCTATTTCTAACCCTTTTTTTTTTGTTATCAGATCTAGAAAAAGCATAACAAGACTCAACAATTAATGATCTCAGACACTGGTACCTCTTTTCTCCGATTATGCAACAGGTATACCATATAGCATTCATACTATTTTATTGTACAATTTTCTATAACAAATCCATCTTTTATCAAGTTTCATAAATAAAATCCAGAAATAGAACTATTTATTTATTAATAAAAAAATAGTATTTCTGTCTAATTTTATCAATCGATAGATGAAAACTATGATTCCAATGTCACTGTATTTTTTTAGTTGTCCTTCTACACTTATCTTTCACTTCAATTGATTCTTTGTAAAATTTACAAATTTGAAAAAAAGATTTTGTATACAGTGAGATAAAAATCATAAAAAAATCAAATATTTTTTAGTCATGAACTTATTTTTGGTCTAAAACTTTTTATAATTTAACCTTTTCTATAAAAAGAACTAAAGAAGACCTACATTTTTTTAACAAGGAAAATAATAGCCAAATCAAATAGGTCTCATAAAAGATTTGTTTGCATAAAAAAACAACAGATCAAAAAAAAAAACAAATTATAGTCATAAATTTATAAATCAAACAGACAAGGAGATATAAAATATCCAAGCTGAATACAAAAAAAGAAAAAAAGAATTGAGATACAAATTCCAAATTCTGATTATCTGTTGTTGTTGTTGTTGCATGTATGACAGAAGTGATGGAGAAGAAGACAACAAAAAACGAAAAACAGTATGTTCCGGCACGGTGACCATCGATCAAGGTGATAGTTTTCCGGCGAGGTGACAGTATGTTCCGGCACGGTGGCCACCGATCAAGGTGTTCAGATCTTGAATTTTTTTTGTGGGTTTTGCAAAGGATATGGAGGAGATTCTTTATATGATGATGTTGTTTCAAAAGATTGTTTATGGAAGTTAAGATCTAACTGACAGAGTGTAAATTGTGATTTTTAAAAAAGGTTGTGCAAGGGTGAAGCAATGGAACTATGTTGTGGGTTGGCCGTTAGAAGAAGAGACGTTGAAGGTGAGCTTATGATGAAACATGGAAGGAAGGTGCTGTTGAAAAAAAAGAAAAAAGAAGAGGAGCGGCTGTTGAAACTTGAATGGAAGAGAGGATAAAAATTTAGGGTTTGGATAATAATAATAATAAAGATTTGAGTTGGGTAATGAGTTTTGGGCCTGGGCTTCAATATGAGTCTCTTCTCTACTCACCAAATAATGAGACTTCATTCTAATTAGTATTTTTAAGAAAATAAATCATAGAATAAATATACTATTGATTGCTCCAAAAAATAATTTATTACTGATTCAAAAAATAATGAGACTTCACCTTTACTAATTTTTTTTTTTGTAAAAGAAAAAATTAAATAAGCGAAAATATGCTACTGATTTAAATACAAAAAATATTTAACTATAATATATTAATAAATAAGTGATAAAAATTTAAAACTATAGAAAATATTTAACTATAATATATTAATACGATAAACATTTAACAATAGTGAGTTTTTTTATTGGCAAATGTCAGTTGTTAGACAAAATGTTAGTTGATTTAGTAAAAAAAATTTAACTATAATGTAATAGTACTAAATAAATTATACACTAGACAAATATACTATCACATAGGGGAAACATTTAACTAATACAGAAAACATTTAACTATAATGTACTAAATAAATTATACACTAGACAAACTATATTTGTCACATACGGGGGACAAATTATAAGTGGAATTTTTTATAGTACTGATTAAATAAATATAATTTTTTCTTCAATTTTATTTAGCAAAGTGTAACTTCTATAAATATAAGTGTAATTTTATTTAAGTTCTTCAATATACAATTTTAATTTATAAAATTGTAAAACATTGCTATTTAACAATATCCAATTACTTAAATAAATTCTAAGTTGTATAAATTTGTAAATGATATATAAATTCTTTATCAATTAGTTACTTTAATAATTGGTAACTAAAAATAAAAAAAAAAACGCGTAACATTTCGACCCGTCCGATAGGACGGGTTATCTACTAGTAATATATGAACACAAATTAGTTAAGATTTAGAGGAAAGCACACTTCATAAATTTCAAGTATATATATCATCTACCAACCCTAGACTCCCAAGTATTGTATGTAAATTTAGTTATAATAATTGTGCAAAGTTGCATAAATAGAAATGTTATGTATATACTTCAGCGCGTTCATAAGCAGTGGAAAAGGAAGCTGTGGAAATTATGAGAGAAGATGTATAAAAGGACATAGATTTGGTGGCAATGTCGATTGTTTTCTTAGTTAGCAACGACATGGCAAATTTGTAACCTTAAACACTACACTAAATGTATTCTATTTCTTTAGCTTCTTTTGGTTAATTAGTTATCTCAATGTTACGTTATGCTACTTGATTCATATATAATATTGACGAATTAATTAATTGATTATTAAACGGTGATCGAAAGCAACGTGTACATTGTTGTCTTTCAGGTTTCAACGACACGTTCAAAGGGTCCGGTTTGACACGTTTCGGGTACGTGCATGCTTTATTCATTCAGCATTTGTAAAATTGTAATATGTGTCGGACGACATGTTTTTTTTTTGTAATCGGTTAAATTTTATTAATGAACAATTCCCTAAACAAAAAGTAAAAGAAATTGTTGAACATACAAATTAGAGGCAAAGTGATGAAAACACTTTAACCAATCAAAAAGTTCATCATACATAACCTCAATCCACCCCTTACATACATCAAAAGAAATTCTCCAATGACTACCGGAGAAGACACCAACTCAACTCGTAGAGATGCCACTAGACACTATCTTCCGAACTCGAATCAAAAGTGTTCGGCCCATCAGAATCCAAAAAACAACTTCTTGAGTCAAAAGTTGGTGAACCGTAGAGAGAAAACTAACAGTCAACACCGATGCGGTAAAGTCTAGCCAGATATAAGAAACCTGCAAATCTCAACAGATTTGGACATCCTCAACGATTCAAAACGAATCCTGCAAATCTCAACAGATTTGGAAAACGGTCAGGGATTCAAATATCAAGGAAAACTAAACACGCACTACATCAACCACACACTGACAGCGTCAAATCCACCACATCACCGCAACACCATCTCTTCACCACCAATAACGTCGTTAGAACAGAACGACCACCTCAACCACCAAAAACACGCCAAGAAATAAATCCTCCCATACGGTAAATCAGCCCCACACCATCTGAAACATCGCCACCACCTGGAGACAACACACCAAAACCGCCGGAAACGTAGAACCAAATCTCCGGCAGCGCCAGAACTGGAGCACCACGACCACCAACAAGAAGAACACGCACCGATCCGGAAACAGAACACGTACAGTCCAATAATCACCACAACAGAAAACTCACCACCGCAAGTCCTCCAAAACAAAATCACAATGAAACCCACCGTGACAGCACCACAACACCAAAACCCACCGTGACAAAATTACAATGAAACATTCCCCATGAAACAGTTCCTAAAACCAAAACCCCAAGGTAGAACAGAGCAACACCGGAGAAGACCGGAACACCTCAACACCCACCACCGGAAAAGAGCTGCGACGACGTGAAAACTAGAATGAAAAAACCAGAGCCACTGTGAACGCGAACGGAGAGCAGAAACAACCACCACGGCGGATCTGATGTCAGTTGAAAATGACCCAAAAAGAAAAAACTACTCCGACGCGGAAAAGAAGGTGGTGCGGCCGTGAGGGGCTAGTGCACCACCGATTTGGATGTCTACATGGTAACGAAACAGTTGGATGTGAGGGAGGAGAGGGTGAGGAAGTGGTGGCGCTAGATCTGGTTTGTGGGAGGCAGAGGCTGACGACATCATATGAGTTATATGTATTCCTTCCGGTCTTATTTATAAGCAAAATTATCTTGTTTCACACATATTAAGAAATTTGTTATTTTAACTAAATTACCCTTTAAAATATATTAAATTTGCATTGGGACTCTACAATCATGTTAAAAAGTAGAATAATTAATAAGGGTACTTTGGGAAGAATAGCATTAAATAAAATTACTTTTAGTAACTTTTGCTTATATTTGAGACCAAATTTTTTTAGTAACTTTTGCTTATAAATAAGACCTGAGGGAGTATTTTTCAACAACACTTAACACTTATTCATAAATTAGTGTTCAATAATTTAAATAATAAATTTACACTTTTTTTGTTTACAATGAATTGAAGATCTAACCTCAACCTCTAACATACTATCTAAATTTGTTACTATCCGATCAAAGTTAATGGCGAAATTAATTTACATTTTTGTTGAAATGAGTTTGTATGTTATATTCAATACAATTATACATAACTAAATGATAAACGAATAATATTTTGTGCCTTTTTTTATGGTAAAATTAATTCTTCAAAAACCTATATTTATAATTCTACGAGAAATAACATTTCATGATCATTGAATTTTTTTTTAGAAAATCTCACAGCCGCTGGTGTTAGGAAGGCAAAAATATCAAACGCAGATAGTTTAAAAACATATCAATTGTCAGGGCGCATTTTCTCATATTTGGTCACTTTGTCTGTGAAATTCTGGTGGCAAGTGTCAGATGTGTAGCACGATGTGTACACTTTAGGAATCGTACGATGTGTAGCCTAATGTGTCAACATCGTGAACATGCTGAACTTGACGAACAAGTAAACAATTTAAAGTGCAGGAAACAATAAAACACAGTGAGTTTGTTAACCCAGTTCGGCGCTTAAACAAGCCCTAATCTGGAGGATACCAATCCAGGGATGAATCCACTATGGTAGTATCAATTCAAAGTTAAACTCCCCCGTTTACAACTTCTCACTTAATCACTACCCGTGCTAATTCTACCTAGGAACTCCTAGATATGAGAACCTCTGCTCACTCCCCCTCAACCTTACCCAGTAAGGATTTAATAACAAACTCAGTTTGGAGACACACTCCTAGAAAAACTATGCACTCGTACCTAAAGGCTTTGAGTGTTGCATACTCTAACTCCTTACTTCAAAGCTTTGGAGAATGAACACTAGAGATTACAACTCTATCAAACTCAGTCCTTACTTGTATCAAAACTATGATTCAAGTGAAGGCTCACAATGAACAATAAACAGACTAAGACCTAAGACTCGATTTCTTTAACTCTTGGCTTCGTACTTCAAAGTGTCTTCAGTCTTCCTTTATATAGAACAAGATTCATGGCTTGGATCTTCAATGTTGACAGCTGGCCTTTGTAAATTCACCTTGAGATTTATTTGATCATAATCTTTTAATTGTTTGTTTCAAATCTTTTGATCAAAGTCGGCCAATAAAATAAAACAGAACCATGAAAGATTATCTTGTTCCTTGGCGCGCAAGCTGGCACGATTTAATTTGAAAAACAAATCTTTTTCAAAAGATCGCGTGTAAATAAATAAAAGCGCGTCCAGCTAGGGCGTCCAGATGTGAAACCTGATGTGCCACACATCATGCTCCACATCATGGAATCAGGCTTATTTTACCAAATGAAGCCAACACCCTAAAATCCTCAACAATCTCCCCCTTTGGCAAATTTTGGGCTAAAATAATCTTTGAGTCACCCAATAAGACTTGGAGAGATGTGTAGGCACATCAGAGGCATGCAGCAGCGGATACGAGCCTCATAAACAACGAGAGAAATAAACTCTCACAATATAGGAAAAATAAATTCCCACACACTGAGAAAAATATATTCTCAGACACATACAAGCATGAGATTCTATGCACACATAAGGAAGGGTAGCAAACCCAGTAGTAGTTTACTCCCCCTAAATATCATATCTCCTATAGGCTTCTTCAGAATGCATGACCTAGTGGAGAGACATGAAGATGTTTTAAACCTGGCTTCTTGAGAATGCATGACCAAGTTAAAACATCACAGATGTATCAAACATCACACAAACTAGCAATTTCTACAGGCTTCTTAAGAATGCATCACCATGTAGAAATCATACAAATGGATCAACCATTACACAAATTAGCATCTTCAATTGGACTTCTTAAGAATACATCACCCAGTTGAAAACGTACAGATTAAGTCTTCAGAAAAACATGCTTTAGAAAACTAATTCTTCAAAAATTTGTTGAGAAAACATTTGAAGAAAAATAAGCATGTATGCCAGATGTGTAGTCAGATGTGCCACACATCACAATTTGCTGCAGTTAAGACTTCAAAGAATTGTTCATTTTTTTTTAAATTTTTTACTCCCCCTTTTTAGCCATAATTTTGACAAATATAGTCAAACACACAGAGAGTAAATGAAACACCATAGAATGCAGATAGCATGAGATGTAGAGATGATGGTGCATGAACAGAAAAAAGCACTCAGGCCATTATTAGTGCAGCAGTACAAGAACAGGCACACAGAGGTGCTACAGAAATCCAGGGCATAGCCCACAAAATACAAGCAAAACAAAGGAGATACTGAGTACAGGGAAATATCAATGAATTACAAAAATTCAAATATCCTGGCTCCCATCAGTTTCCTCAGCTTCAGAGTCATTGGGCTCCTCCTCCTCCAATTCCTCATCCTCAGCCATTGTTTGCTCATCCTCAAGCTCCAGTCCAGCAATGATTGCTTCCAGCTTGGCCTTCTTCTCATCCAGAGCCTTACAAGTCTCCTTTAAAGCAGCAATCATGTCTGTCCTAGACATTGCATTGGTTGAGCTGGATGTGCCTACATCAGGAGTCACAACAGACTGCTTGAGACTAAAAGAGATAGCAGTCTCTCTTCTGCAAGACAAATCATCCTTGCCCAGAACATCAGGTCTCTGGCTCAATATGATTCCACACAGCAGGGAAGGAAAAGCAATGGGTAGTTTGAGAGCTAGGGTTTTGGCATGCTTGATAGTCTGATCAAAAATATAAGTACCAAAATCATAATTAATTTTGTTACCTACAGTATAGATGAACCTAGCCAAACCTGTCGCCACATCACAGTTGTGTGTGGTAGGTACTCAGTTAGCAGCAGCAATCCTGTTCAGGATGTTGTAGATTGGAGTGAGCTTGCTTGCTTGCAGTTTTCCCTTCTTAGGCCAAGATTTGACCTTTCCAGCAGTGATGGCCTTGATTATGTAGTTGTCATTAGCCTCCATCTCTGCATAGGGCTCTTCACTTCTGCCCAGAAATTTGTTGATAACAGTGGGAGAGAAGTGGATTTCCTTTCCTCTCATAAAGACTGTCTGATACTCCTTGTCCAAAGGATTATCACAGCCAGCAAGGATATTCACCAAAAACTCCTTGACTACTTTCTCATAGCAGTCACTCAGCCCAGACACAGTTTTCATCAAGCCAGCACGCTTGATCAGCTTCATAACTTCCTTGCACTGCAAGGCTTCAGCACTTAGCTCCCTCTCCAGAGCCAATCTTCTGTGAGCAATGTACTTCCATTTTCCAGCATGTGCAGGATTGTGGAAGGAAATCAGATCAACAGGGATATCAGGTATTCCCTGAGGGATTTTCTTCTTCCCATAGCTCTTCTTCACAGCAGACTTGATGTGGACCACATCAAGCTCCACATTGTGCTCCTCAGCAGATTCGTCTTCAGACTCCCTGATGTGAGCTACATCCTGCTCCACATCGTACTCTGAGTCACTTGTAGGTGGCTCTTTTCTTTTCTGAGTCTTCTTCTTGGCAGGTGGAACCACAGCTTTACTGTATCCCTTCTTGGGACCATACAAAACTTGCCTCTTGACAGGCTTCTTCTTCTCCTTGGTAGCAGCAGGAGATCTTTCAACAGTAGCAGGACCCTTTCCACTTCTGGTCCTTCTAGCAATGCTGTCTTCAGCAATCATATTCAGAGGGAGGTCAGAATCATAATCCTCCACATCCACAATAGTAGTATCTTCATCCACATCCTTGTCAGAAGGATTGGAGTCTTCCACATCTACAAAACTTTTTGCTTCTTTACCCTTGTCAGACTGGGTATCATCTTCAGGTTCTTCAACCTCAGCAGGTTGATCTTCTTCAACAATTTCCTGTTCTAGAGAATCAGGAATGACAGGTTGTTCTTCAGCAGCAATTTCCTGTTCTGGAGAATCAGGAATGACAGGTTGTTCTTCAGCAGCAATAGTCTCTTCTCTATCAGCAGGAGACTCTTCTTCACCTTGTGGCAATGATGTGCCAACATCTTCCATAACATCAGGCTCTTGCAAGGCCTTGAGCACAGAATCAATGATCTTCTGGGTCATGGGGTGTCTTTGATCGCCAGAAATCTTCAGAGCAGCCTTCTCAGGGTTAGGGTTTGAAGAACCTATACCCACAGATGCATCAACAGCAGCATCAACAGTTTCAGCAGGAAGGGGATCAATGTGCAGGCTTTCCATGGTGTGAACCCTTTTGGGTGTACCAGTCTTGGACTTCTTGCTTTTCTTCTTCTTTGATTTTTCTATGGAAGGAGAAGGAACAACAACTTCCTCTACAGCAATGGGGGTTGATTCCCTTCTTGATCGTTTTGACTTCCTTTTCTTTGATCCTGAAGGTTTGATCATTGAAACAGGAGTGGCATTGACGATCATATCACTTTGAATCTCTTCATGATGTGGGGAATTAGGTTTAGGTGATGGTGGAGGAGTGTTGGTTTTGGTTGAAGGAGTTGTTTTGGATGCAGTAGACATGATGATGATGATGATGTGATATGAAGATTCAAAGAAAATTGCAGTGAGATGAACAAAAGGGTTTCAGAGAGATCAAAAAAAATTTCTTAGGTCGTTTGAGTGTTTGAGGAATAAATGTGGTGAACAATGTGGTAGGCAATGTGATAAAATCTTGAATAAACGGATTTCTTGGAGTTTTGATCGCGAAATAGCCGTTGGAAATATTTGTAATGATTGCCTTTGGATTGCGTGCAACTGTGGATGGAGGGAAAGGTAGGTAACCGTTGCACGCCGGAATAGCTATTATGGCTATTGATCCTCAAAGAGGCAAATACCAAGTTTGCCCCTTAACACCTCAAACCTATTTGCATCTAAAGCCTTTGTGAATATATCTGCCAGTTGATTCTTAGTGGCAATATGCTCTAGAGTCACAATATTGTCTTCAACAAGATCTCTAATAAAATGGTGACGTATATCAATGTGCTTTGTTCTACTATGTTGGATAGGATTTTTGGAAATATTTATAGCACTTAGATTGTCACAGTATAATGTGAGCACATCTTGCTGCACATTGTACTCACCCAACATCTGCTTCATCCAAAGTAGCTGAGAGCAACTACTTCCTGCTGCAATATATTCAGCTTCAGCTGTAGAAGGAGAAACACAACTTTGTTTCTTGCTGAACCATGAGATAAGGTTGCCTCCCAAAAAGAAACATCCACCAGAAGTGCTCTTCCTATCATCAGCACTACCTGCCCAGTCAGCATCACAATAACCCAACAATCTTGTGTCTTCACCATGAGAGTAGAGAATTCCATAATCACTTGCACCACTGACATACTTAAGAATCCTTTTGACTTGATTCAGATGACTCATCTTAGGCTCAGCTTGGTACCTTGCACATACACCAACAGCAAAGCTAATGTCAGGTCTACTTGCAGTGAGATAAAGTAGACTGCCAATCATGCTTCTGTATAGACTTTGATCAACACTGACACCATGCTCATCTTTAGAAAGTTTGAGATGGGTTGCTGCAGGAGTTCTCTTGTGATTTGCATTCTCCATTCCAAATTTCTTCACAATGTTCTTGGCATACTTGCTTTGAGAGATGAAAATTGTATCTTCCATCTGTTTGACTTGCAGACCAAGAAAGTAGGTAAGTTCACCTACAAGGCTCATCTCAAATTCAGACTGCATCTGATTCACAAACATCTTGACCATTGGATCAGACATTCCTCCAAACACAATGTCATCTACATAGATTTGTGCAATCATGAACTTGCCTTTTTCTTCTCTGACAAACAAGGTTTTATCTGTTTCTCCTTTTCTATAACCTTGCTGCACAAGAAATTTGGTTATCCTCCCATACCATGCCCTAGGAGCTTGCTTTAATCCATATAATGCCTTCTTCAATCTGTAGACATGATCTGGATAATTTGGATCAACAAATCCCTTGGGCTGCTCCACATATACTTCTTCATTCAAGTATCCATTGAGAAAAGCACTCTTTACATCCATCTGAAATAGCTTGAACTTCAAGATACATGCTACTCCTAAAAGTAACCTTATGGATTCAAGACGTGCCACAGGAGCAAATGTTTCATCAAAGTCTACTCCTTCAATCTGAGAGTAACCTTGAGCCACAAGCCTAGCCTTGTTTCTAGTCACAACACCACTTTCATCAGATTTGTTCCTATAGACTCATTTAGTACCAATGATGTTAACTCCTTCAGGTCTAGGAACCAAATCCCATACTTCATTCCTCTTGAACTGGTTCAGCTCCTCTTGCATAGCTTCAATCCAAAACTCATCTGTCAAGGCTTCTTTCACATTCTTTGGTTCTACCTTTGACACAAAGCAAGCATTGGATACAACCTCTCTTGACCTTGTCATAACACCTGACTCAGGACTCCCTATTATGAGTTCTTTTGGATGATTCTTTTGAACTCTAACAGAGGGACCCTTGTTTACTGGAGTCACATCTTCTTGCTGATCAGTCTTCTCAGGAATCTCTACAACTTCAGAGTCTTCAGGCTGGGGGTGAGATGTGTCCACATCAGGATCAACATCAGGCACATTGTCTGAACAGTCATCTATGACAACATTGATGGATTCCATCATAGTTCTTGTTCTGTTGTTGAAGACTCTATAGGCTCTGCTGGTTAGGGAATAGCCTAGGAAGATTCATTCATCACTCTTGGGATCCATCTTCCTCCTTTGCTCTCTGTCAGCTAAGATATAACACTTGCTACCAAAGACATGGAAGTGTTTGACAGTTGGTTTTCTTCCTTTCCATATCTCATACAGTGTGGTTGATGTACCTTTTCTCAGAGTCACCCTGTTGTGTACATAGCATGCAGTACTCATGGCCTCTGCCCAAAAGTAGTAGGGTAGCTTCTTGGCATGTAACATAACCCTTGCAGCCTCTTGCAAAGTTCTGTTCTTTCTTTCAACTACACCATTTTGTTGGGGTGTAATTGGAGAGGAGAATTCATGCCCAATTCCTTCATCAGCACAAAACTCAGAGAATCTTGAATTTTCAAACTCTTTCCCATGATCACTTCTGATTCTAACAATGCCACTATCCTTCTCTCTTTGTAGTCTAAGGCATAGTTCTTTGAATGCATCAAAAGTGTCAGACTTCTCTCTGATGAAGCTAACCCAAGTGAACCTTGAGAAATCATCTACAACCACAAGGGCATATCTTTTGCCACCAATACTCTCTACCTGCATTGGTCCCATCAAGTCCATATGAAGCAGTTCAAGAACTCTGGATGTCACCTGATGTTGCAACATTGGGTGTGACATCTGAACCTGCTTTCCTACTTGACATTCACCACAGATACTGCCTTCAACAATCTTCAGCTTTGGTAGTCCCCTAATTGCTTCCTTGGACACAATCTTCTTCATTCCTTTTAGATTCAGATGGCCAAGTCTTTGGTGCCAAAGCTTTACTTCTTCTTCCTGACTAATAAGACATGTAGTAGAGTGAGCTGTCTCTTCAGGAATCCATAGATAGTAGTTGTCCCTTGACCTAGATCCTTTCATCAACACTTCTCCTTTGTCAGAAGTAATAAGACATTCATTCTTTGTGAAGTTGACTTTAAGACCTTGGTCACACAGTTGGCTTATGCTGATAAGATTAGCCTTCAAACCTTTGACAAGTAACACATCATCTAGGTCAGGTAAGCTTTTGCTGCTGAGTTTACCACTGCCCTTGATTTCACCTTTTGCTCCATCACCAAAGGTTACAAAGCTTGTTGTATGAGGCTTGATATTAGTGAGAAATTTCTCAACACCAGTCATATGCCTAGAACAACCACTATCAAAATACCAATCTTCACTGGAAGATGCTCTGAGAGAAGTGTGAGCAATATGAGCAGTTTCAGAAACTTTTGGCTTCCACATCTTCTTAGGAGTGACCCTTGCTGATTTGGCTTGGACTTGAGGCCTTTTCTTGGGATACCCATAGAGTTTGTAGCAGAAGGGCTTGATGTGACCATTCTTCCCACAGTAGTGGCATCTCCAAGCATTAAACTTCTCTTTGCCAGCAGGTCTCTGATGTGAGGTGTGATGTGTCCACATTCTGCCAGGGTCAGGTTTCTTCTGAGCAGGAACAAACTTGGTATTTGTATTCTTGCTGTGATGTTTGTTCTTAAATCCTACACCAGATGAGTCACCAGCATGCTTTCCTACTTTCAAAATCTCATCAAGCATGTCAGTTCCAGTATTGAGCATCTTTACAGACTTGGTCATATTCTTCAAGTTGGTTGACAGTAACTTGACTTCACTTTCAAGATTAACTACTTGGTTCTGCAGTTGAGCCTTCTCTGTCTCTAGTTGACTGATAACCACCTTCTGTTCTTCATTGATTCTGCACAGTTCCTCACTTTTGATAGATAACTTTTTGTAGACTGAGGCTAGTTCATTAAAGGTGAGTTCTTCATCATCAGAATCAACATCAGTACTGCACACATCAGTCATGGCACTTACATGATTAGCAGCAACATTCTCTGAGTCAGTGTCAGAGTCTTCATCAGACCATGATACAGTTAGGCCTTTCTTCTGCTTCTTCAGATATGTGCCACATTCAGTTCTTATATGACCAAAGCCTTCACATTCATGACATTGAACACCCTTGTTCTGAGTTGACTTATCATCAGTTTTGGTTTTTGTTGAAGTGTTACCTAGTTTACTGGTGTCAGTCTGGATGTTCCTCACATTTCTCCTTGGTCTTCTATCCACCCTTCTTTGAAGCTTGTTGAATTGTCTTCCTAACATAGCTATGTCATTTGAGAGATCATCATCTGACTCATCAGCTTCTTCCTCTTCATCAGCACAAGATACAAAGGCTATACCTTTTCCTTTCTTCTCAGTTTGCTCACCTAAGTTCATCTCAAAAGTTTGAAGAGAGCTCACAAGTTCTTCAAGTTTCATACTTGGGATGTCTTGAGCTTCCTCAATAGCTGTGATTTTCATGTTAAATCTCTTGGGTAGAGATCTAAGCATCTTTCTCGCAAGCTTTTCTTCAGACAATTTCTCACCTAGAGCCTCAAAGGAATTGTCCACCTCAAGCAAATTCATGTGAAAGTCATGAATTGATTCTTCTTCTTTCATCCTGAGGTTTTCAAACTTAGTGTTGAGAAGTTGGATTCTTGAGCTTTTTACCTTGGCATTGCCTTCATGAGTGGTTCTGAGTATCTCCCAAGCATTCTTTGCAACAGTACACTGTTTGATCAATCTGAACATGTTCTTGTCCACTCCATTGAATAAAGCATTCAAAGCTTTGGAGTTTCCAAGTGATGCAGTGTCTTCTGCAGCTGACCAATCTTCTTCTGGTTTGAGTACACCAGTGTCAACACCATTAGCATCCAGAATTTTGGGATGCTCCCAACCTTTGAGCACAACTTTCCAAGTCCTGCTGTCAAGTGACTTTAGGAAGGCAATCATCCTTGGCTTCCAGTAGTCATAATTAGTTCCATCCAGAAGAGGTGGTTTGTTGACCGTTGTTCCATCCTTGTCCATGTTTCCAGAAAGTAACTTCCCTGGAGCTCACCCTCAAACAGGCAGGGTGCCTGCTCTGATGCCAATTGAAATTCTGGTGGCAAGTGTCAGATGTGTAGCACGATGTGTACACTTTAGGAATCGTACGATGTGTAGCCTAATGTGTCAACATCGTGAACATGCTGAACTTGACGAACAAGTAAACAATTTAAAGTGCAGGAAACAATAAAACACAGTGAGTTTGTTAACCCAGTTCGGCGCTTAAACAAGCCCTAATCTGGAGGATACCAATCCAGGGATGAATCCACTATGGTAGTATCAATTCAAAGTTAAACTCCCCCGTTTACAACTTCTCACTTAATCACTACCCGTGCTAATTCTACCTAGGAACTCCTAGATATGAGAACCTCTGCTCACTCCCCTTCAACCTTACCCAGTAAGGATTTAATAACAAACTCAGTTTGGAGACACACTCCTAGAAAAACTATGCACTCGTACCTAAAGGCTTTGAGTGTTGCACACTCTAACTCCTTGCTTCAAAGCTTTGGAGAAAGAACACTAGAGATTACAACTCTATCAAACTCAGTCCTTACTTGTATCAAAACTATGATTCAAGTGAAGGCTCACAATGAACAATAAACAGACTAAGACCTAAAACTCGATTTCTTTGACTCTTGGCTTCGTACTTCAAAGTGTCTTCAGTCTTCCTTTATATAGAACAAGATTCATGGGCTTGGATCTTCAATGTTGACAGTTGGCCTTTGTAAATTCACCTTGAGATTTATTTGATCATAATCTTTTAATTGTTTGTTTCAAATCTTTTGATCAAAGTCGGCCAATAAAATAAAACAGAACCATGAAAGATTATCTTGTTCCTTGGCGCGCAAGCTGGCACGATTTAATTTGAAAAACAAATCTTTTTCAAAAGATCGCGTGTAAATAAATAAAAGCGCGTCCAGCTAGGGCGTCCAGATGTGAAACCTGATGTGCCACACATCATGCTCCACATCATGGAATCATGCTTATTTTACCAAATGAAGCCAACACCCTAAAATCCTCAACAGTCTGAAATGGCTTTAAAGATTGTTTGTCCCACAGAATCCTCAGTTCCACGAGTGAAGAAACTCCAATCAAGTTAACACAAACATATTTTCTTCCTACTTATTCATATATACACTAATATCCACTATTCGAAGTGTCGATCTCTCCTTTTGATAGTTAGTCAAAATGTTTACATACACCTCTTTTATAGATCATGCACGTTTAGAAATTATCAAAAAGAACATCTCTAGAGAATTTTTTACCTTGTATGTTTTCACATTGATTTTTGGGAAACATGGGCAGAGCCAAGGCGCAACAAGTATGGGCAGTTGTCCGGGCTCGCCAAAATTGTTGGTATTTATAGGGCTTAGTTTAGGGCACAAATGAGATCTTTTGGGGTTAGTTTAGGGCAAAATTAAAATTTTTGTTGGACTATTTATATATTATGTCACATGGAAAACTTTACCTGATCTGGACTGGCCCTACGGCCCAATGACCAAGAAAACCCACTTTCTCAACTTGTCGGGCACGACCCATTTGCAGAGCAGTCCAAGATCACGTAATCCAAGTCAATGGACGACGTCCCCCGCGGATCGTAACTTCCGACATTGGAGTGATAAACATTTACTGCTTGCCATGGCTCGTCAGCGGTTTTCCTTCAGCCACTTAATGACATTAACATGCCATTATGGGTTTTGGCCCAACTTTGGTGGCTATATATACTCCTCTCTTGCAAAGGAGTCAAGTACATTTTATTTTATTCTTTTTTTAAAACCTTACTCCACCTCTTGTTGACTTGAACGTCGGAGTATCTGCAGATGTAAAACCTCCTCTCATTCACCAGAACGGAGGAGGAACACCACCAAACAAAAGTCACATTTAATCAAGATAAAATCACTACCCAAACTCTATAATAATGATGGCTTCGTCGGTGTAGAAAATGCTACATGACCTTGATTTGTTATGAATTGCAAAATACAATACTTACTATTGGATTGAAGACATCGAAATATATTATTGAGTGAGAATCCACTTAAACAATAGTTTACATCAAATTTGGTTATTGTTGTGATATAGATACGGCCGCTGGGCAAGCAAGCCCATAACTCAGGGCTTCAATATTTTAAGAGTCTCATTTTTTTTTCAAGCCCATCATTTTAATTATTGGTCAAGTATATTTCTGCGACATTTTTTTACAAGAAAGTATCTGGCGTAGCAGTAGCGGTTTGTGATCCTGTTGTAAGGTTTAAGTGTTGCGAATTCGAGTCACATTTGTGCTAGTGTTTTTTTAATTTTATTTTCAAAAAATCAGCAAAATTAAAGAAATGACGTGGAAAGGAATTGATCTCACTATAAAGGCTTAATTCAATATTTGGTCCTTATGTTTATTTTAAGTTTCAACTTGGTCCCTTATATTTTAAAAGTTTCAATTTGGTCCCTTATGTTTCCACTGTTTGCATAAGTTGGTCCTTTCCGCCAGTTTTGATGTTTCCACCGTTTCAATTGGACACGTGTCTGTCCACGTGTCCACGTGTTTGTCCAGTATGCAAATCGCCTGCCACTTATGACAAAACTGACGGAAATGACAAAATTGAAACCTAAAATAAACATAAGGGGCCAAATTGAAACTTTTAAAACATAAGGGACCAAGTTGAAACCAAAAATAAACATAAGGGACTAAATGTTGAATTAAACCTACTATAAACCAAATAAAGATCATCTTGATAAATGACCATTTAAACAACTATTTAATCATATTAAATTATTTCCTTTTATAATATAATGAGTTTTTTTTTAAGTTATATCACTCTACAAATTATAAATAACTTTACTAATTTATTTTTTAAAAAAAATACATTTTATTATTTCTTTGAAAATAAAGAATTAATTTTTAAAAATAAGTTGCAATTTTAATTAAAAACATTATAAGGCTTTAATGATATTAGTTTGAAAGTGTACTTTGTTATTATTGATTAGAATACGACTATTTTTATATTATTATTGATATTATTTATATTTTAAATTAAAATTACTCTTTTTAAAAAATTTCTTTTTTTACTAAAAAACATATTAATTTTACTAAATTTATTTTACTTTTAAAGGGCTCTTTATCCAATCCGTCTGGGGGCTCTGAATGTATAGGAACGGTCTTGAATATAGGATTACATTTGAAATTGGATCTCTGATATCCATTTTACGCAGTCATGTATTTAAAATGTTTGAAGATATGCGATCTTAATCAAATGATATAAATAATATAATATTTATATTTTACTAATTAAGAGTCCAAAGTACCAGCTTGAATGTTGACTATCCGATCTCAGGAGTGGTTATGGTGCATAAGTTTTTTCCTTATTCACCATGCATAAATAATGAAAATTGTTTAATGCACCCCCCAGATTGCTTAGCATACCCCCTAGATTGCTTATCACACCCCCTAGATTTCTAGTGCACCCCCCAAATTTTCAATGCATCCCCTAAAAATTTGGGGGGTGCACTAAGCAATTTTGGGTATTTATGCACGGTACATAAACATGGCTTATGCACCATAACTTTTGCTTCCGATCTGATTCAGAAAGTCATTATGGCAAGAATGTGTGGACTTGCTAGCAGCAACAAATCCAGATCCATTACTTTTGTGATGAGATAGAAATTTGTTCTTAAAGTGAGAATTCACCTAGATATATAGTGTCACTGTCACATAAATTATCACATAAATAAACATCTAACTATTGTCAAAAAATAAATAAACATCTAACTTGCTATAATACCAAAATAAACCTCAAAAAATGAAAGGGGAAAAGTCGGATTTTTTTTGTTGACTAAAACATAACATTCATTCATTCAAACAAATTGATACATCGGATACAAGCACAAATTCAATAGCGCTAAAAGCAAAAAGGATGAATCTGCGAACAAACTCACATCATCCAAGTTAATAGCATAAAACGGCATACACAGGCTTACAAATAATGTGACAAAATAAAAGTTACCGAAATACTCATGTCTTCGGATCTTCATCGTTGATAACTTTGTCATTGATTGAATCTGTAGTTGATCAAAGTAGATCTGTCAAACTGAACCAAGCGAACACCGTAAAAAACAAGAAAGCAACGCCGCACAAACCGACGACCAACACAACGCTGCACAAAACGACGACTAACACAACGCCGCACAAAACGACGACAAAATAACAAAAAACTCAAAAGAAAAAACTTGATTTATGTGATAATCATTTATTTATCTTAAAAGAACAGTAAAAAAAAAGTGTAGAGGGGGTGATTCTATGCCAAAAATGACCCAAAACCACCCCTTTATGATGAATCAAGAAGAAAAGTCGGACGTTTTAAAAATTGGGTTATTGAAATCGTAAATTTAAAAATAGAAAGATCAAAGTTGCAAGTTTTAAAGCTCATAAAATAACATCAACAAAAGGAGTTTAACATGAATCAAATTTCTTATCAACTAGATCAATCTCTTTTGACTCTTTTATCTTTTATCAGGGTCGACCCAACATAGTTTGGGGCCTAAAGCAAATTGTTAGATGAAACCTTTTTAAATTAATAATAATATTTTATGAAGGGGTATATTGACTCCAAGAGTTAGTTTTATAACTTACTCCAAATCTTAAACTTAATTTTATAATCAATTATTGGTTAGGATTGATTGATAATAATTGTTAGGGTGAGACTAATTTGTTTGCTACACAAGAAAACCATGATTGTCAAAACAATACTTCAAATAGTCTAGAATGAATTAATTATAGTCATTAATACTTAAATCAAGGATTCCCTCCCTTAATTATTTTTTTCGTTTAAAATATTAAGCAAAAATTAAAATACAAGATTGAAAAAGAATACAAAATAATATCTTCCTTTTTTTTTATGCATAAAATATTAAGCAAAAATTAAAATTCAAATGACTAAAAAGAATACAAAATAATTACATGGCTACCAAAAATAAAATAATAATTGGTCTTGACAAGAAAAAAAATCAATAAAGGGTTGTTGATTTAGATATGTAAATTTCTCGTCGGAATATTTTAGCAGGTTCTCTTGATGGTGGTAATGAATTAAATAGTGATTCTTGTACTGTAACGGAATATTTTTTTCTTCTTCAGCAAATGAATTTTTTTTTTTTGTCAAGAACAGTTATTTATTTTTTATACAATTATTAGTATTTTTATCTCATGAAATTATTTTTTGGTCAAGATCAATTATTTGTTCTTTTTGTACAAACAAATTATTTGTTTTTAATTAATAAACCATTTATAATTTAATTTTTCTAAATTTTTACCCGTAAATAAATATGCAAGAGAGAGATATTCTTGTTTTGACAATTAATTAGTGACCATAATTAATTCATTCTATTATATTTAAAGTTTATTTTGATAATCATAGTTTTCTAGTGTAATAAACAAATTATTCTCACCATAGCAATTATTATCAATCAATCCTGGCCATTAATTAATATTAAAATTAAAGGTTAAGATTTGGAGTAAGTTATAAAACTTGCTCTTGGAGTCAATATATCCCTCTTCTTTATAATATATATATATATTCTTTGTAAAAGACTTTTACATATTTTTTATTCTTTGATTTCTTAAAATATTTTTTTTTCCTTACTTTTATATACTTAGATAAAAGTACTGGAAATAAGCTTCATATCAACAATAAAAATTGAAAAAATCCACTTTCAACTTCAAAAATTAATACTCATCAGATTTATTGTTGACTTTGTTTTTTCTTATGCTTAATATTTTTCTTAGTTAGTGATGTTAGAGGTGTTTGTACCTTTAAACTCTTACCTTAAGTGCTTCTGCGTGCGTTTGTTTAAGCTTTAAAAAAAGTGATTTTTTTAATTAAAAATTTTTTTTTGTAGAGATTTTTAATAAAACCTAAAGCTATGTTGTGTTTGTTTACAAGCATAAAAATCCATTTTTTTAAAATAGGAAGTTCTTACACTTAGGTTCCTTAGTTTTTTTTTTAAAAAATAAATTCTTTAATAGCTTTTCATTTTGAGGTTAAAAATGATTTTTTTTTAATAAATGATTTTTAATAAATTTATAGCAAACACAATCAAAATATTAAAATGAATTTTTTCTTAAAAAAATCCAAAACAAATGCACCCTTTATCTCTTGTTGATGATGAAGAAAAGTTATTTGTTTATTAGTTTTTTTTTTCTAACACAATCTTTTTTTAAAAAAGTATATCATAAATTTGAACTGGTTCTAAACCAGTTTTAAACTGAACTATAATTGGTTTATAAAAATGGTTCAGTTTGAAACAATATCAAATGGTTTAGTTTAAAATACAGTTCAATGCAGTTCGAATTACAATTTAGTTCAGTTAACTGTATTTTTGAACACCCCTACTTATAATGCTTGTATACCTTGAACCCTTGGAACCCTTATTTAATGACAAATAATAATATATATCCCTTAATTGTTAATAAAAAAATATCGATTACACAATAAATAAAAATTAGATTACTACTAATTCAGATATGGATTAACTATAAATTCAAGTACTTTTTTCGTTAATAACTATTATTCTTTAATTTACTAAGATTAACAATAATTCAAATTTTATTTATCTAACTAGTATTCTTAAGATTCCTTACTCGATTCCACTTACTTCACCTAATTCCCTATAACGATAATTCAAATTTTGTTTATCTAACTAATATTATTAAGATTCCTTAATCCATTCCACTTACTTCACCTAATTCGCTATAACGATAATTCAAATTTTCTTTACCTAACTAGTATTCTTAAGATTTTTTAATCCATTACACTTACGTCACCTAATTCGCATTAACGATAATTCAAATTTTATTTATCTAACTAGTATTCTTAAGATTCCTTACTCGATTCTACTTACGTCACCTAGATTGGATTTACGATAATTCAAATTTATCTAACTGGTATTCTTAAGATTCCTTACTCGATTCCACTTACGTCACCTAGATTGGATTTACGATAATTCAAATTTTATTTATCTAACTCGTATTCTTAAGATTCCTTATTCGATTACTCTTACGCCACCTAATTCACTAGTTAGATCATTCAAATTTTATTTATCTAACTAGTATTCTTAAAGTTTCCTACTCAATTACACTTACGTCACTTAATTCGTTATAACGATAATTCAAATTAACCCTAATTCGACAAATTTAGTTCCACTAAGATCCATCGATACCATTCGAAACTCGAACACGTGCCACCAAAGACAAATTAACCCTAATTCGACAAATTTAGTTCGAATAAGATTCATCGATATCATTCCAAACTCGAACACGTGCCACTAAAGACAAATTAAACCTAATTCGACAAATTTAGTTCGACTACGTGCCACTAAAGACAAATTAACCCTAATTCGAAAAATTTAGTTCGACTAAGATCCATCGATACCATTCCAAACTCGAACATGTGCCACTAGAGACAAATTAAACTAATTCCACCAATTTACGTACAACTAACATTCACTAAAGACAAATTAAATAAAATTCGACAAATTACGTACAACTAATATCCACTAAAGACAAATTAACCCAATTCGACAAATTTAGTTCGACTAAGATTCATCGATATCATTCCAAACTCGAACATGTGCCACTAAAGACAAATTAAACCTAATTCGACAAATTTAGTTCGACTACGTGCCACTAAAGACAAATTAACCCTAATTCGACAAATTTAGTTCGACTAAGATCCATCGATATCATTCCAAATTCGAACACGTGCCACTAAAGACAAATTAAACCTAATTCCACTAATTCAGTTCAACCACGTGCCACTAAAAACAAATTAACCCTAATTCGACAAATTTAGTTCATGGTAGATTCATCGATATCATTCCAAATTTTGTTCGACTAATTAATTTAGAAGAAAAATAATTTATATAAGAACACCAATTTTTAGAAGAACAACTAATTTTTTTTCCTGTTTAGCTAAGTAACGGAATGCTGCATACCCTCTTGTCTTTTTTTTAAAAAATTTTAAGGGAATGATTTGTCAATTATTCCCATGAACTAATTTTTTCTTTTTTTAATTTTAACAATTTTTTTTGGTACATAACATATTAATTTTTGTATTTTTACCTAATATAATATATTAAATTTATTGAAAAGAGAAAGTGTGTGCAAAGTGGGAACTACAAAATGATAGTATGTAACGATAAACAACGATAAACAAAACAAAATAACAAATAACAGACACTTAAACCACACTTTCGTTCTTCATCATGCAATCAATGACATCCACAATTTGTACGAACAAACAAACGCATTGCTCCTTCATCAAATTCTGCTTGTGAGAACATACTTCGTACCTCATCATCGGTTGTAATCACCTCCCAACTATGTTTAACCGTTCCGTTGTCGTTATCATCGATCAATGTGATATATGGAGAATAGTATGCTAAATACGACACTCTAACATTTTCATTAAGTTAATCTTACAAATTGTTGAGTGCAATCTTCAATTGTGACAAACTTTCATTGGAACTTATATACATCTTCACTGAATGCTTTATATGATCGAATTTGACAATAGCTTGTTGGAGAGCCATGATCCAAACACTACGCCACAAAGTAATTTTAATAGCGCACATTTAATAGCGGTTTTCAAAAAATGCTATTAAAACTCCATACGGAGGCCCCTATAATAGCACTTTAAAGATAAGCGCTGTTAAAACCTCAAAAGTATGATGTTATAATAGCATTTTTTCCAAAAGCGCTATATTAATGTCAGAAACGCTGGGATGCTATAATTGCACTTTTAGTGGAAGCGCTATGATAGAAAAAATTAATAAATTAAAATTGGTTGTGGCAGGGTTTCGAACCATTGACCCTTGGTTGCTGATTAATAAACATAAATTAAATTGTGTAAAAACAATAAATTAATAAATAAAAAAAATACACTTCAGTTTCTACTCATCTTCTTCGTTCAGCTTCTACTCTTCTCGATCTCCATCGTTCTGCATACGATCTCTCAATCGTTAAGCTTCTTCTTCGTTCACAGTTCCATCGATTTACATACAATCTCCATGGTTCTCGTTTTACCTTACCGAAATTCTTCGTTAGGACCGAACACCACATCGTCGAACCCTAAATCTTTGGACTCCCATTCACGCTTCCATTGCTCGCTCTTTCTCCCACAAACCCCTAAAATTCATCAAGTCAGGCACATCGTTTTCACTCCCACTCTCCTGCTGGAAAACCCCTATAACGTTTTCTTTTCTAAAAGCCCTAATTTGTAAAATCCCAATTCTCTGAAATCCCTCAAATGTCACTCTCAAATTCCTCCAAATCTCTCGATGTCTCAATTTTTGGGAGAAATTCAAACGCTTCCATATTTATAATGAATCGAAGTCAAAGGTACGTTAGTATGATTAACCTATATTTTTATCTTTCGTCTTTATTTATCTCTTTTTCGATTGTATGCTTCACGTTGCTTAAATTGCTTTAACATTTCACACAGGTAGGCACATCTTGCATTATGCTTTTTCACTGTTGCTTTGTTCTAGGTTTCTGTTGTTGCTTCGTTCTACCATTGCTGCATTATACACTTTCGGCGTTGCCGCATTCTGCCGTATCAGTTTTGTTGTGTTCTTCATTTTTGGTGATGCTACGTTGTGTGTTGTTGCATTATGGTATTGTTTTTTGGCTTCTATTCTCACATAGTTTTTCTCACCTATTGTATGAAACTTTAGTTGAATGTATCTCGTGGATTTTTCATGCTTCATTTGGGTGACATTTTATTGTCTTCCTTTGCAGATTTCCATTTGATTGTTATAGCTTTTTTTTATAATTTACTTGACTGTTTTCGATACCTGAATTTTATGTTGTATTTACTAGTAGTTTATTAATTTACTTGCTATTGTTGTATCAGGTGCAACCTAAGGGGAACTATTGCAGTATGAGGTTGTGGATCCAAAGATATGTGTACAAACAACTCATGGTGTGGAAGTTGAGGTAGGAGGCTGGTATGTGGTTTTCATGTGTTTATTGTTATAAATATACATTAAGTGTTGAGTATCCTTTCTCTATTTTCCTAAAGTACCAGATTACTCTTATCCAACATAATATTAGAAGTTTAATATGCTAATTTGTTCTACTCTTATCCTTTCTGTGATGATTTAGCTTATTAGCTTGTTTGTACTATTGATTGATAATGTAGGTTTGTTGTATTTGATTTTCTTGATAGCCTTTGTTGATTGATTATGTATCTACCAGCGACTGATCTGTGATTTTAATGAGTATTAGGTGGTTTGTTAGATACTCTGCCTTTTGTTAGTTTCAGCCTTGTATTTTGCTGTTCTTTTCACTAGGTTCTGGTGTGGCATTGCTTTTTGGCATCAGAAATTTTGAATCAAAAGAGGCAAAATGTTATCAGAGCAATGCTTGATGCTCCTTACTCAGAAATATGAAAGCTTATGTACATGAATCAAGTTAGTTGCTTTCTTTTAGACATTTAAACCAGTTCGTATCGTACTATCGTTCATTCTCCAATCTGAATTATTACTATTTAGTCCTTTTTATAAGAGACAACTGAGTCAATAAAAGTTTATGTATTTGGTTCATAGTAGTCTGAATACATCAATTTTTGTTGATTCAGTTGTCTCTTATAAAAAGGACCGGAAGAAGTACTATCTCTAGTTCTAGATATAAGAAAAAGTTGAGTCGATAAAAGTTGATGTATCTGATTCAAATTTGTGTTTGGATTTGAATGAGATTATTTATATTGATTGAGTTTTGAAATTTGTTTGTGCAGTGTGAAAAATTGTGGTTGTTGGCAGAGATGGTGTGAGGCATTTGATACTGTGCAGGGTTATTTCGGGAAGAACATAAATTGAGCAATCTGACACAAAACAATGTTATCCAAGTTGTGAGGATTATGAGTATGAAGTGGATAATATTTCAGCTCTAGCCAAGTACATGATTTGGAGTAGTAGAATGACTCATGTTTGGCCTGCATATGTTATAAGTTTTAGGCTTTCTTCCTTACTTCAAAGGTTTGTGTTTCTTAAGATTTACTAATTAATGTGTATTTTATTGTGGTTTTATGAATTTAATTATTGATGTGTGTTTTTTTTTTTTTATTGTTTCTTTTAGGAGTTGAGATGAGTGAAGATGAACATGTGAGACCAACATCGCCTTGGATGCCTTTTCCAATTTTGATTTCTGTGCTTTCCAAGGTTTTTCTGTAAGACCCAAGATTTCATTGTATAGTTGGTTTAAGGAATATTAGGGTTTCGATGTGTTCGTGTGACGAAACATCGTGTAATTATTAGCTTTTGCTGTAATCAAGCCTGTTTAGTGCTCGTGCACTGTAATTGTACAGACTTTTGTCTTGTGATCCTGTTTCTTGTATAAGAAGTTATTTGTGGTTTCAGAATAATAAGTTTTGGATTATTCTTGTTTTTGGAAAAACGAGTAAGATTTTACCCGTCGTTGTAAAATCTTATTGCGTCTGTTTTGAGTGAGGTTTCGGATGGAAGTTTTATATATCTGCGCGAGTTAGGATATATTCTGAGATTAATTTTCTGAGGTATGGAAGAAAATTACAGTCGCGGAAAAAGATTCGGCGATAAGTTTTGGAAATGTTAAACGTTAGACGTTCTTTCCGTAGGTTTTGTGTTTTGGTGAGTTTCGTTCGTCGCGGCGCGCGAGAACTGAACGTGTGAGTGTTTCTATGAGGTTTTGAGTTTTACCTCAAGTGGATTTGGTTTGGTTTGATCCAATGGCTAGGGTTTGGTCTTGGCAATGTGTTTTTGATCCAAGGGCCATGAGCTAGCAAGAGCTTTAGCAATAGTAAGGAGGTTTGCTCATTGTGGACTTAGAAAAACATCACCAAACATATCCATTCTTTCTCTCTTTCACGTGGAACTCCATTACTACTTCCAACCTTCACTAAATTTTCCATTCTTCACCATTTCACTCCATTTCAAGCTTTGGAGCTTTGAAGAAAGTTGTAGAGAATTACTTTCTAAAGGTAACCCTCTCTTCTCATCTCTTAGGATGGTAGACTTATAGAGTTTAAGAGTTTTTGGGTTTATGTTCTCATGAGGGTTTGTTAGAAAATGTTACTTGTCATGGTTTTTGTTTCATGAATGTTGTTCATGAGGTCTAGAGAAGCATGTGTAGGCTTTGTTGTTTTGTTTTCCATGAGTTGGTGAAAATCTCATGAGAAAAGTTAGGGTTTTGGTTTGTTTATGTATTGATCAATTACATGAGGTTATGTTGTAAGGTTTTGAAAAGAAAAGTTGTCTTTGAACCTTTGGACGAAAGGGAAACGCGTTGTATGGTTTTGTTTTGGAAAATCCGATGAAAAATATTTTGAGGTTTATGAAAATATTTTCCTAAGTGTTTTTGAGTAGTGTTTTGGGATCAAAATGGTTTAAACCTATTGTGACATGTGGTGTCGCTTTTTACCTTGAAAACATGTTTGATAATGATTACCGGACGGTTAAGGCCCGTAATAAAACTTGTGCTTAGATTTGGTTTTGATTTTGTAAATGAAAATCAAATAACTTGCACTCGAAGCAACCAACAAGCTTTCGGAAAATGAATTGCTTGCTTATGAAAATGGTTTGCTTTTATGCTTTGAAAAAGTGTTGGGAACTAATAGAATCAAACTAGGTTTGGGTGGAAAAAGGTGGTGTGAGTTGCTGTCTTGTGCTGTCATGACAGGTGCAACTCGCCGGGCGAGTGGTTACTCGCCAGGGCGAGTGTCACAGGTCCTGACAACACGCCAGGGCGAGCTCCAGGGCGAGTAAGACCAGAACTCTCTGCCTTCACTCGCCACCAACTCGCCAGGGCGAGCTCTGGGAGTTGAGATTTTGGATTCTGATTTCTAAACTTGGTTTTTAACTTTCTAATCCCTTTTTATTGATTTATGGAAGTGGCGGGGATTGGAAACGAGTTTTTCGGGTACTCGGAAAGTACGTAACTTATAACGCAAGAAAATAGCCATTTTGCAATTCAAATTATTTAAGACTTTTGGCTATTGTTTTGGGTCCTAAAAATAGTACAAATAACTCATGGTGGTCGATCAATACGATATATTTTGGTTTAGTATCCGAAAGAAGGATTTTACCTTAGAGAACCTTTGGGTTTTGGGGTTTTAGAGTCCAAATCATTAAGGATTGATTGATTATGGTTTTGATTGAATACTTTGCTTGTTTTAGGAAGCGAGTAAGTGTTATTGTGATCGTGTGATAGTTGAGTGCTTGACGAGGTAAGGGCTCCACTTTATTTCCGTCTTTAAATGGTTACGACATGCTTTGTTTTGCTGTGTGTGCAATTGCTGTGTGCTCGGGCATGTTTGTATTTATGTATTCTCGTTGATGAGATCGTGGTTATATTATGTGTGCAAATTACATATGATTGGAAAATGTATGTATAGTGTGATGCTTTGTACATAGGCTTTAGGCTATGTGAATGTTTGCATGAGCATATATGAATGCGTGCGTCTGATGAGACTACGCGAGGATTTTGTCTTGTGTGACTATCCTGTATATGCCAAAGAGATTATATGCCATGCATTTCATAGTTGCGTGCCTAGGTGTATGTCTGTGTGACTTTGCCTACGTACCGGGCGTTTGACTGTGTGGCTTCGCCAAATCCCTCTGGATTTATATTGAGTTGGTGTATGTCTGTGTGACTTCGCCTGGTGTTTGTCTGTGTGACTTCACCTGCCTTGTGTGGCATTTTAGTGCGGGTACGTATATTTCTGTGTGGCTTTGCCTACCCCACGACTCTTCGAGGAGAGGTTAATTTTCCGGAAAATCATGCATGTGGTAGCTTGGATAGTACCACACTCATTGTAGAAGTCTGCATTAGGCTTGGTGTGCATTTATTTATATAAGCCCGTTGGTGGGAATGGCTATATGTTTAAAGAGCTTTCTCTTGTGTATGTGGAAATTTGTTATGTGTACATCTTTCGCACCGGTTATATATATATATATACTTGTATTTTTGTGGTGACCCTTTCTTTCATTTGCGGGCTCATCCCACCCAGATGATGGGTTAGGTCGTGGTGACGACGGTGGCTGTTCCAGACCCCAGTGAGCGGTTGGAGGTGTAGCCTAGGATAGTTAGACTATGCGCCGGTGTGTTTTGTGCACCGTGCTTTTTGGTTAGCATAGGATTTCTAACTTGTTTTGGTACTTGGACTTGGATTGTAATTATTCAGGAAATACACTTTGCTTGTCGAAGCACCTTTTAGTAATGAGTTCTTTGTATATTTGAATGCCGGTTCATTTAAAATCTTTTATGCGCACTCTGAGTGTTAGTTGAAAAAGAAAAAAAAAATAATGCCCTTTTTGGCTTGTGAAAAATGGGGTGTTACATTTTGGTATCAGAGCACGGTTTTAAATCTTCAAAGGGAAAGTGTATACTTGAGTCGTTAGTCCAGAGTCGGTTAGAACGTAACTAGTGTGGAGTTAGTTCTAGTGGTTGTTCTGTGTCGGGCTTCGAGTTAGTAATCCGTGGTGTGAGATATTCTGTTAGGATTCAGAATTGTGTGACTAAGGATCTAATCAGAATTGGTATTGTGCAGAAATCGAATGCCTCCAAGAAGGGCACCTACTGTACCTATGGCGGACAATGTGGATGTGAATCAGATGGCTTATGCCATGCATACAATGGCAGCGGCTGTGACTGCTCAGAGTCATGCTAAGGCGCAGAGAGATCTGGAAAAGCGCGAAAGGGAAATACTTGCGGCTGGATCTAGACTTCTTTCGAATTTCAACCACCAGACTCCTCCAAAGTTTAATGGGGAGGGAGGTCCGGAAACGGCTGATTTGTGGCTCCAATCTGTGGAGAGGATATTCGGGGCGATCCATTGTCCGGAGGGAGAGAAGGTGGTCTTAGCTACCTATCAATTACTCGGGGGTTCTGAGTATTGGTGGAGGAACACCCGTATTATCATGGAGAATGGCCACGAAGAGCTGAATTGGGAGAACTTCAAGAGGAGGTTCTTGGCCAAATATTTCCCTGAGACAGCTAGGGAAAGGTATGGGGAAGAGTTTTTGAGACTGAGGCAAGCAGGCATGAATGTTGAAGCATATGCCAAGAAGTTCGAATCACTATCCCGTTTCTTCCGCTTCTTTAGGGATGGGATAGATGAGGATTATATGTGCCGTCGCTTCCAAGATGGGCTGAGGTACGAGTTGCAGGACGCGGTTGTGCCGTTGGGTATTCGGCAATTTCAGGTCTTGGTTGAAAAGTGCCAAGAGGTTGAGGATATGAGAAACAAAAGGGTGAACCGGCAGGGTGGTTTTAGTACTGGGGGACCAAGTCGTTCTGGTGGTCCGAATCAAAGTCAGAACCGTGGGAGGCAAGGGAGTAAGCCGTATAACCGTCCTCAGAATGGTAAAGGACCGGGCCGATCGGTGAATCAGGGAACCCGGGGAAAGTCAGAGGGTAGTAAGGGGACTTGCTACAACTGTGGAGAAGCGGGGCATTTTTCTAATGAGTGCACGCAACCGAAGGTGGGAAACACCTGCTACAATTGCAAGAAGCCGGGACACTTTGCTAGAGATTGCAGAGCCCCGAAGACTGGGCCATCGGCAAATGTGGCACAAGGCTCACAAGGTGCCAGACCTGCGGCAAAGGCACGTGCTTACTGTATGGGCACTGAGTTGAGTGGGCAGGCTAGCAATGCCATCCACGAGAGCTGTCACATCGCAGGTAATTCTTTAACTGCTTTGATTGACACGGGGGCAACCCACTCATTCATATCTTTGGCATGTGCAAATCGTTTGAGTTTGAATGTATCTGTGCTTCCGTTTGATTTGAATGTTTTGACTCCTGCTAAGGATTTGGTAGTGAATACTGCATGTTTGCATTGTTTGGTAGTAATTCAGAATAGGGATTTTCTGGTTAATTTGGTTTGTCTACCGCTTACATCTCTCGAGATCATCCTCGGGATGGATTGGTTGTCTTATCATTATGTGATTCTAGACTGCGCTCGGAAATTGGTTTTCTTTCCCGAGCCAGGTGTGCGAAGGTACTTGTCTGCGAATCGACTTTCTGTGGTTATGTGTAACGGAGAACCGGAGATAGTCTCACTTGCTAGCTTAGGAGTGACGTCAGAGATCCGAATTGAGGAAATTCGAGTGGTTCAGGATTTCCAAGATGTGTTCCCATCGGAGACTCCAGCTTTTCCTCCGTGTAGAGAGGTGGAATTCTTTGTTGACTTGCAACCGGGTACGGGTCCGATTTCAGAATCAGCTTATCGGATGGCTCCAGCCGAGTTGGTAGAGTTGAAAGGTCAGATTGAGGACTTGTTGGAGAAGGGTTTCATAAGGCCTAGTGTGTCGCCTTGGGGAGCACCGGTCTTATTGGTTAAGAAGAAGGATGGGAAGTCTCGTCTTTGCGTGGACTATCGGAAGCTTAATAAGGTGACTATCAAGAACCGATATCCATTGCCGCGTATTGATGATTTGATGGATCAGTTGAGGGGAGCCTCAGTATTTTCCAAGATTGACTTGAAGTCTGGTTATCACCAGATAAGAGTGCGAGATGAGGATGTTCAGAAAACGGCGTTTAGGACGCGTTATGGGCATTATGAGTTCTTAGTGATGCCGTTTGGAGTGACGAATGCACCTGCTATCTTTATGGCCTACATGAATCGGATATTCAATTCATTTTTGGACAAGTTTGTAGTAGTGTTCATTGATGACATTTTGGTGTATTCGAAAAGTGAAGAAGAGCATGAAGAGCATCTTCGCTTGGTTTTGCAAGTTTTGCGGGAGAAAAGGTTGTATGCTAACCCGTCAAAGTGTGATTTTTGGTTGGAAGAGGTGAATTTCCTGGGCCATGTTATATCAAAAGAGGGAATAGCCGTGGATCCAGCCAAGATTGATACGGTACTTTCATGGAAGCAACCTCAAACAGTGACTGATGTGAGGAGTTTTGTCGGTTTGGCCGGTTATTACCGAAGATTTATAGAAGGTTTCGCTAAAATTGTGGCGCCAATGACACAACTTACGCGAAAAGATCAACCGTTTGCTTGGACAGAGAAGTGTGAGTTGAGTTTTCAGTTGTTGAAGGAGCGTTTGACGACTTCACCAGTCTTGATGTTACCTCAGTCGGAGGAACCGTATGAGGTTTATTGTGATGCTTCTCATCAAGGGTTGGGTTGTGTGTTGATGCAACACAAGAGAGCAGTAGCTTATGCGTCAAGGCAACTTAAAGTGCATGAAAAGAATTATCCTACGCACGATTTAGAGCTTGCGGCCGTGGTTTTTGCATTGAAGATTTGGAGACATCATCTTTATGGTTGCACTTTTGTCGTGTTTAGTGACCATAAAAGTCTTAAGTATCTGTTCGATCAGAAAGAGCTTAATATGAGGCAACGGAGGTGGATGGAAACTTTGAAAGACTTCGACTTTACGTTGGAATACCATCCGGGAAAGGCTAATGTGGTAGCCGATGCTTTGAGTAGGAAGAGTGTGACAGTTTGTTCGGCACAGATGGCTAGTCAACAAGAGTTGTTGAGAGAGTTTCGTGACTTGCACCTAGAGGTAGAGTTTGCTTCCGGGAATATGAGACTGGGTATGATTACCATCTCAAACGGTTTGTTGGAGGATATTGCTAATTGTCAAGATGACAAGTTCCTTATGGAGAAAAGGGCTTTGATTGTTCGAGGAACCAACCGAGATTTCAAGGTGGGATCGGACAATATCTTGAGGTGTCAAGGGAGAGTGTGTGTACCCGAAGCTTTGGGCTTGAGAAACATCATTCTAGGGGAGGCACACAAGAGTAAGCTTAGTATGCATCCCGGGGCAACGAAGATGTATCAGGACCTGAGGCATGATTTCTGGTGGCCGGGTATGAAGAGGGATGTGGCCGAGTATGTGGCGTCGTGTCTGACTTGTCAGAAGGCGAAGATTGAGCATCAGAGACCGGCAGGGATGCTGCAGTCTTTAGATATTCCCGAGTGGAAGTGGGATAGCATTTCTATGGATTTCATCACTGGTTTACCTAAGACCAGAAGGAAGCATGATTCCATTTGGGTGATAGTGGATCGATTGACTAAGTCCGCTCATTTTCTACCGGTAAGGATTACGGATACGGCGGCAAAGTTGACCGATGTTTACATTGCTGAGATTGTGAGGTTACATGGGATTCCGTCAAGTATAGTGTCGGATCGAGACCCAAAGTTTACTTCACACTTTTGGAGGACTTTGCATGAGGCGTTGGGGACGAAACTGAGGTTGAGTTCTGCCTATCATCCCCAGACCGATGGGCAGACTGAGAGAACAAATCAATCGTTGGAAGATTTGTTGAGAGCATGTGTGTTGGATGATCGTGGAAGTTGGGATGATGTATTACCTTTGATAGAATTCACATACAACAACAGTTTCCACGTGAGTATTGGAATGGCACCATACGAGGCTTTGTATGGGAGGAGATGTCAGACTCCTTTGTGTTGGTACCAAGATGGGGAAAGTATGATAGTAGGACCGGAAATGGTACAACAGACGACGGACAAGGTCCGAAAGATAAGGGCAACGATGAAGGTTGCTCAAGATCGACAAAAGAGTTATGCGGATAGGCGTCGGAGGCCTTTAGAGTTTGAGGAGGGAGACCATGTATTTCTCCGTGTTACTCCAACAACTGGTGTTGGAAGGGCTTTGAAAGCAAAGAAGTTGACTCCGAAGTTTATAGGGCCTTATCAGATTTTGGAACGGGTTGGGAAGGTAGCATATCGGATCGCGTTGCCACCGGTACTATCTTTGATTCATGACGTGTTCCATGTGTCGCAATTGCGGAAATATACACCGGATCCATCGCATGTGATCACACCAGATGATATCCAGTTGAGGGATAACTTGTCATTCGAGGTTCCGCCGATCAAGATTGCGGATAGGAAGATGAAACGTTTGAGAACGAAAGAGATACCTTTGGTGAAGGTAATATGGAACGAAGCTACAGGAGATACGACCTGGGAGCTCGAGAGTAAGATGAAAGAATTATACCCCAGTTTGTTTGACGACGTCTAAGTTTCGAGGACGAAACTTCTTTTAGGGGGGTAGTATTGTAAGACCCAAGATTTCATTGTATAGTTGGTTTAAGGAATATTAGGGTTTCGATGTGTTCGTGTGACGAAACATCGTGTAATTATTAGCTTTTGCTGTAATCAAGCCTGTTTAGTGCTCGTGCACTGTAATTGTACAGACTTTTGTCTTGTGATCCTGTTTCTTGTATAAGAAGTTATTTGTGGTTTCAGAATAATAAGTTTTGGATTATTCTTGTTTTTGGAAAAACGAGTAAGATTTTACCCGTCGTTGTAAAATCTTATTGCGTCTGTTTTGAGTGAGGTTTCGGATGGAAGTTTTATATATCTGCGCGAGTTAGGATATATTCTGAGATTAATTTTCTGAGGTATGGAAGAAAATTACAGTCGCGGAAAAAGATTCGGCGATAAGTTTTGGAAATGTTAAACGTTAGACGTTCTTTCCGTAGGTTTTGTGTTTTGGTGAGTTTCGTTCGTCGCGGCGCGCGAGAACTGAACGTGTGAGTGTTTCTATGAGGTTTTGAGTTTTACCTCAAGTGGATTTGGTTTGGTTTGATCCAATGGCTAGGGTTTGGTCTTGGCAATGTGTTTTTGATCCAAGGGCCATGAGCTAGCAAGAGCTTTAGCAATAGTAAGGAGGTTTGCTCATTGTGGACTTAGAAAAACATCACCAAACATATCCATTCTTTCTCTCTTTCACGTGGAACTCCATTACTACTTCCAACCTTCACTAAATTTTCCATTCTTCACCATTTCACTCCATTTCAAGCTTTGGAGCTTTGAAGAAAGTTGTAGAGAATTACTTTCTAAAGGTAACCCTCTCTTCTCATCTCTTAGGATGGTAGACTTATAGAGTTTAAGAGTTTTTGGGTTTATGTTCTCATGAGGGTTTGTTAGAAAATGTTACTTGTCATGGTTTTTGTTTCATGAATGTTGTTCATGAGGTCTAGAGAAGCATGTGTAGGCTTTGTTGTTTTGTTTTCCATGAGTTGGTGAAAATCTCATGAGAAAAGTTAGGGTTTTGGTTTGTTTATGTATTGATCAATTACATGAGGTTATGTTGTAAGGTTTTGAAAAGAAAAGTTGTCTTTGAACCTTTGGACGAAAGGGAAACGCGTTGTATGGTTTTGTTTTGGAAAATCCGATGAAAAATATTTTGAGGTTTATGAAAATATTTTCCTAAGTGTTTTTGAGTAGTGTTTTGGGATCAAAATGGTTTAAACCTATTGTGACATGTGGTGTCGCTTTTTACCTTGAAAACATGTTTGATAATGATTACCGGACGGTTAAGGCCCGTAATAAAACTTGTGCTTAGATTTGGTTTTGATTTTGTAAATGAAAATCAAATAACTTGCACTCGAAGCAACCAACAAGCTTTCGGAAAATGAATTGCTTGCTTATGAAAATGGTTTGCTTTTATGCTTTGAAAAAGTGTTGGGAACTAATAGAATCAAACTAGGTTTGGGTGGAAAAAGGTGGTGTGAGTTGCTGTCTTGTGCTGTCATGACAGGTGCAACTCGCCGGGCGAGTGGTTACTCGCCAGGGCGAGTGTCACAGGTCCTGACAACACGCCAGGGCGAGCTCCAGGGCGAGTAAGACCAGAACTCTCTGCCTTCACTCGCCACCAACTCGCCAGGGCGAGCTCTGGGAGTTGAGATTTTGGATTCTGATTTCTAAACTTGGTTTTTAACTTTCTAATCCCTTTTTATTGATTTATGGAAGTGGCGGGGATTGGAAACGAGTTTTTCGGGTACTCGGAAAGTACGTAACTTATAACGCAAGAAAATAGCCATTTTGCAATTCAAATTATTTAAGACTTTTGGCTATTGTTTTGGGTCCTAAAAATAGTACAAATAACTCATGGTGGTCGATCAATACGATATATTTTGGTTTAGTATCCGAAAGAAGGATTTTACCTTAGAGAACCTTTGGGTTTTGGGGTTTTAGAGTCCAAATCATTAAGGATTGATTGATTATGGTTTTGATTGAATACTTTGCTTGTTTTAGGAAGCGAGTAAGTGTTATTGTGATCGTGTGATAGTTGAGTGCTTGACGAGGTAAGGGCTCCACTTTATTTCCGTCTTTAAATGGTTACGACATGCTTTGTTTTGCTGTGTGTGCAATTGCTGTGTGCTCGGGCATGTTTGTATTTATGTATTCTCGTTGATGAGATCGTGGTTATATTATGTGTGCAAATTACATATGATTGGAAAATGTATGTATAGTGTGATGCTTTGTACATAGGCTTTAGGCTATGTGAATGTTTGCATGAGCATATATGAATGCGTGCGTCTGATGAGACTACGCGAGGATTTTGTCTTGTGTGACTATCCTGTATATGCCAAAGAGATTATATGCCATGCATTTCATAGTTGCGTGCCTAGGTGTATGTCTGTGTGACTTTGCCTACGTACCGGGCGTTTGACTGTGTGGCTTCGCCAAATCCCTCTGGATTTATATTGAGTTGGTGTATGTCTGTGTGACTTCGCCTGGTGTTTGTCTGTGTGACTTCACCTGCCTTGTGTGGCATTTTAGTGCGGGTACGTATATTTCTGTGTGGCTTTGCCTACCCCACGACTCTTCGAGGAGAGGTTAATTTTCCGGAAAATCATGCATGTGGTAGCTTGGATAGTACCACACTCATTGTAGAAGTCTGCATTAGGCTTGGTGTGCATTTATTTATATAAGCCCGTTGGTGGGAATGGCTATATGTTTAAAGAGCTTTCTCTTGTGTATGTGGAAATTTGTTATGTGTACATCTTTCGCACCGGTTATATATATATATATACTTGTATTTTTGTGGTGACCCTTTCTTTCATTTGCGGGCTCATCCCACCCAGATGATGGGTTAGGTCGTGGTGACGACGGTGGCTGTTCCAGACCCCAGTGAGCGGTTGGAGGTGTAGCCTAGGATAGTTAGACTATGCGCCGGTGTGTTTTGTGCACCGTGCTTTTTGGTTAGCATAGGATTTCTAACTTGTTTTGGTACTTGGACTTGGATTGTAATTATTCAGGAAATACACTTTGCTTGTCGAAGCACCTTTTAGTAATGAGTTCTTTGTATATTTGAATGCCGGTTCATTTAAAATCTTTTATGCGCACTCTGAGTGTTAGTTGAAAAAGAAAAAAAAAATAATGCCCTTTTTGGCTTGTGAAAAATGGGGTGTTACATTTTCCATCACTTGAAATTGCCCTGATTTGCAAGTTCTACAAAGCTAAAAAGGTAAATTGTTTGGTTTGTTTCCTGCTTACTTATTGGTTTAAGAGTTTTGAGTTTTTTTTTTAATTTTTATTGATCACTTATGCTATGTTTCTTGCTGGAAGGGAAGATTTCAAGACATGAATTGATACAAAAAGTGAGACAAATTGTTGTAGACAAGTTGCTGATTTCAGTCATCAAGTCTTATAGAGCTAAGGTACAACTAATTTCATTATGATTATTTTGATCTCAATAACACTGTTAGTTCAAATTTCATTCTGATTATTTTTATGCATCGATCATGTGCATTATAATTTAGAATTCTTACTGATCACTTTATGTATATATTTACTTATGTTGGTTATTCTTAAATGGTTCTCCTTAGTAAGTCAAAAAGACCAAGTTATTGGATGAATATCATATAGTTAGAATATATAATCTGTAGCAGAAAAAATGTCTTTTTGTTATTCCCTTTCTATAGTTTTTTATTGAACATTTATGTGTTTGTTTTGTCATAATATATCATTTATTCTAGCTCTGGTCTAATTTGATATATTTATTTAAGATATCATGTTATATCTTATCTTAGAAGGTGAACTATTATAATTGAGTACTACTTTATTTAGAACTATATTTAAACACTTCTTAATGTTTATCCATTTGATTTCTGTTAGTTTGGTTCTCTTGGAGAAGCTGTGAAGAGCTTATTTTTGAAGACAAGGAGTTGTGCTGATTTGGAAAATGAAGCAAGTCTTATTGTTCAGGTTGTAGTAAACCAATTTTGTTGTCTTGTGTTGGTTGTTATCTGATTAAGGTTGAGGATCATAGACCTTTGTATTACGAAGTAGTATATTAGCATAATTAAGTTTGTTTTGGGGATGAGAGCTATGTACTCATCTTCTTGATATCATAGGACCTTTGTATTAGTTTAAGTTTGTTTTTGTGGTGAGAGGTGTACTCAACTTGAATATTGTTTGTCTATATTATTCATGTTATATTTAAAAGTACTTTTTATTCTCTATAAAATACTTGATATTATTTTCTAGTTTTAAAATTCCAAATTAAGCTTCAGGTTAAATATTAAAAAGATAACTGCAGGATATATTTTTTTTAAAAAGCATAAGACCTACAATATAAAGCGCTATAAAATGTTCCCAAAAAACAGATTAACAATAGCGCTTTTATAAACACGAGCGCTATTATAGGAAACATACAACAGCGCTTTATAAACACGGGCGCTATTATAGGAAACATTTAACAGCGCTTATACAAAAAGGCGTTATCAAAACCAGCTTCCATTAGCCTCTTTGGTCGCGTGCAGTTACATACTACAGCGTTTTTTCGAAAACCAGCTATTAAAAGTGCACATATGATAGCAGTTTAAAACGCTATTATAGGTACCCAGACCTATAATAGCGATATCAGTAATAGCGCTTTAAAACGCTATCAAAAGTCAAAATAAGCGCTATTAAAGACCCTTTTTTGTTGTAGTGAAATTCTACAAAAATTTATAACAAAAAAAATTCTTACCCTTACGGCCTCCCACCCACACACATCTATATATTTTTTTTACGGTAACATCTATATATATCACGAATTATCCTAAAATATTCTTCTTGATGGTGTAATTAATTTTCTCCAACTACATCATTAATATGCCATCCACCCACCCACCACAAATTAAACACTATATTTTCTTTGAACTGGATCATTCATTTGTTTCATGGTCCACCGTATATAGGGCCTCCTTTTAGGCCCAGTCCACTAAACTCTTAAACCAAACAAAAAATCAGGAAGCAAAGCAATTGTGTGTGCCCAGATTTACGTACACCTTTGTCCTTGCAAATCTGTCCTAGAAGGTAGCAAATCTTAAATCCTAGCCGTCTGAATAAATTTATAAAATATCTATAGTAATAACTTCCATTGGTCCAAGATGGACAAATAGAGTTGTTGGTCCAAATAAGACGGACCCAAACTTACAATATTTTGAAAATACACACAAAGCTTATTAAAAAAACAAACAAACAAACACACAAAGATTATAACACCTTATTTAATATCAAAATTTTGAGGGTCAAAAATATCATAGCTCATTTTCAATGCACTATTTTTGCCTCCATCTTGCATCATGACCATTGTGTTGATTTTCTACTATTTTCACCTATACCACTCTATTTTCAATGAGACATCAATCCAGAGGAGGAAATTTCCCAATCCTTAACATCATTCAATGTAGCTGAATATATTATATTTTCAAATCCTACGCGTTGCTTTCTACTTTTTTTTTTAGTAATAATAAGCTTCTACTTTCCTAGATGATAATGACTTCACCAATATCATTTAATAATTTGTTTCTCTAAAGTATACATGTAAAATATAAGTCACTATTGACCACTATATGTGGAAAAGAGTTTACTTGGATATGGTTATCACCACATGTTTTGTATTGGTTTGCGCATATTAGGTGAGTTCACATCAAGTTGTCATAGAAACATGAACAAAAACCTCAACTGCCTCAAAAGTCTTAATCATATTAAATTGTGTTATTGCAACTAGTTGGATCATGGGATTTTAGATTGAAAAATTGCACTTACATCACCTAAGATACATCTAATCTAAAATATTAATAGTGTCCATACTTTCTCCTCCCTTTTATTTTATGTTTTAAACTCTACTGGTAGGTAGTATTACATAAAACCAAATTTTAAGTTAACAATTAATTATAAAAAAATTCAATTAAAAATTCAAAAAAATTGATATATTTAATCCAATTGAACCAAATAGATCAATTAGTTGGACTAAATATAGCAATGTTCTTCGACCCATTTTTTCTATAATTAAAATTGGATAAAATATTATTTGGGGGAACTTCTCAATAGATATATATACTTTTAAACAATTCAATTATTTTTTAAATAAAAACTTATATTATAAATAGGGTCATGTTAAACAGTGTCCCCAAAACAATGGTTAAGTAAACAAAAATAGAAATAAAAGCAAAAGTTTTAAGGTAAAAAGGTTCCTTTTTAAAAGGCATTGATTACACTACTTAAGATTATACTACCATTTTTGTTTCCTTAACCATTACCACAAGGGTACTGTTTAACATTTTCTTTATAATTATATGGAACTAAAAAATTAACCAATATATCCAACATTGTATTAGGTTCATATGTCACCTCTTTCATATATCCAACATTGTTTTTCATTCTTAGTTGATGTGAGACTTAAACGACTCACTTAAAACTCAATACTATTTAGTTGAATACATTTGTTACAAATAAAAGATAAATAAAATAGTTGTTGCGCAATATACATAAAGCCCGCTCATTTCTCAATTTTGTTTCAAAGATGCGCATGTATATCTTCTCTACTACATACATATTTGAGGGGAGGTGTGAGTATGGACGGATTTAAGGGGTGGTAAAGGTGGGTTCCGGCCCCTCCCTCCCACCCCAATGTTTTAATAATTCAAAAAGTAAATAAAAATTATATTATAGATTGGACAACAAAATTCATCCTACAATTACTAGTTAACAATGGTGAATTCTGTTGTGAATTCGACTAATAACTCACACCAATAATAAACTGATGTTTGGGGACAAGCGTAACAAACAACCAAATAAAGAACGAGATACTAACGATGATGCAATAATCCAAAGCAATAAACAGCGGACGAAAAGAACACGATCAATTTGTTTACTCAGTTCAGTGTTAATGAACCTACGTCTGGGGGAGAGAGCAACTCTTCGTTCCACTATGATCAAAGAGAAACTTTACACAAGAGATTCCCAAACAAGGGTTACAAGAATTAATCCTAATTCTACCCTAGTCCTGAATCTCTTTCCGTGGCCAAAAGACTCAATTTGACCTAGTTTACCCAAGGTGTATCACAAACCCCTTACATGTTTGCTCTCTTTGCTCTCTTATTTTTCTATGAATAAAGCACTCTCTATTTATAGAAAAATATATGCCTATTATTTTAAAACAAATCTGTTATAAAATAAAATCAAATCTCATATTGTTTTTAAATATATCCAATTTAAAAACAAACCGAATCCTAATTAGATATCTTTCAAAAAAACTAATTTTTTCACAAAATCAGTAAAAGATATATTCAGAGATTTCAAGGCATATTCCAACAATTCTCCACCTTGTCTTTAAATCGATGGTGATCCAATCAACCACCGCGTTGCTCTCTCCATCTTGAATCTTCTATCCAAAGATCACCGGCCAAGTCCAAGTCCCACCTGAACCTCGACCTCTTCCACTTGCTTCCAACAACCATTGCTAGAACCACAAGTATTACCTCCTCTTCATCCCTCGGAATGCCTTCCTGTAACAACCCGTTTTTCAAAGGCCAGAAAAGACACTATATATTTTTTTTTTGTACACAATCAGAGTTACGCATAAAAGATTTTAAATGAGCCGGCATTCAAATATACAAAAGAACTCATTACCATAAGGTGCTTCGACAAGCAAAGTGTATTCCTGAATAATTACAATCCAAGTCTAAGTATCAAAACAAGTTAGGAATCCTATGCTAACCAAAAAGCACGGTGCACAAAACACACCGGCGCATAGTCTAACTACTCTAAGCTAAAGCTCCAACCGCTCACTGGGGCCTGGAACAGCCACCGTCGTCACCACGACCTAACCCATCATCTGGGTGGGATGAGCCCGCAAATGAAAGAAAGGGTCACCACAAAATAAAAGTATGTATATATATAATCGGTGTGAAAGATGTACACATAACAAATTTCCACATACACAAGAGAAAGCTCTTAATCTCAAAAGTAATTCCCACCAACGGGTTTATATAAATAAATCACCAATCCTAATGCAGACTTCTACAATGGGTGTGACAACCAATCACTGATTCGTCACATGCATGATTTTCCGGAAAAATTAACCTCTCCTCGAAGAGTCGTGGGGTAGGCAAAGCCACACAGAAATATACGTACCCGCACTAAAAAGCCACACAAGGCAGGTGAAGTCACACAGACAAACACCAGGCGAAGTCACACAGACAAACACCAACTCAATATAAATCCAGAAGGATTTGGCGAAGCCACACAGTCAAACGCCCGGTACGTAGGCAAAGTCACACAGACATACACCTAGGCACGCAACTATGAAATGCATGGCATATATTCTCTTTGGCATATACAGGATAGTCACACAGACAAAATCCCCGCGTAGTCCTATCTGACGCACGCATTCATATATGCTCATGCAAACAATCACATAGCCTAAAGCCTATGCACAAGCCATCACAACCTACATACATTTTCCTAATCATATGTAAATTGCACACGTATTTATAACCACGTTCTCATTAACGAGAATACATAAGTACAAACATGCCAAGCACACAGCAAATGCAATAACAGCAAAACGAAGCATGTCGTAACCGTTTTAAAAGACGGAAATAAAGTGGAGCCCTTACCTCGTCAAGCACTCAACTATCACACGATCACACAACACTTACTCGCTTCCTAAAACAAGCAAAGTATTCAATCAAAACCATATCCAATCAATCCTTAATGAATTGGACTCTAAAACCCCAAAAACCAAAGGTTCCTACGGAAAATAACTCTTACGGATACTATACCAAAAACTACCGTATTGATCAACCCCCATGAGTTATTTGTACTATTTTTAGGACTCAAAACAATTGTCAAAAGTCTTAAATAATTTGAAATGCAAAATGGCCGTTTTCTTGCGTTATAAGCTACGTATTTTCCGAGTACCCGAAAAACTCGTTTCCAATCCCCACCACTTCCATAAATTAATAAAAAGGGATTAGAAAGTTAAAAACCAAGTTTAGAAATCAGAATCCAAAATTTTAGGTCCCAGAGCTCGCCCTGGCGAGTTGGTGGCGAGTGAAGGCAGTGAGGACTGGTCTTACTCGCTCTGGAGCTCGCCCTGGCGAGTTCATGACCTGTGACACTCGCCCTGGCGAGTAAACGCTCGCCCGGCGAGTTTCACCTGTCATGACAGCAAAAGACAGCAACTCACACCACCTTTTTTCCACCCAAGCCTAGTTTGATTCTATTAGTTCCCAACACTTTTTCAAGGCACAAAAGCAAACCATTTTCATAAGCAAGCAATTCATTTCCGAAAGCTTGTTGGTTGCTTCGAGTGCAAGTTATTTGGTTTTCATTTCCAAAAACAAAACCAAACCCAAGCACAAGTTTTATTATGGGCCTCAACCGACCGGTAATCATTTTCAAACATGTTTTCACAGTAAAAAGCAACACCACATGTCACAAGAGTTTTAAACCACTTTGACCCCAAAAACACTACCCAAAAACACTTAGGAAATATTTTCATAAACCACAAAATATTTTTCATCGGATTTTCTAAAACAAAACCATACAACGCATTTCCCTTTTGCCCAAAGGTTCAAAGACAACGTTTCTTTTCAAAACCTTACAACCTAACCACATGTTATTGATCAATACATAAACCAACCAAAACCCTAACTTTTCTCATGAGATTTTTCACCAACTCATGGAAAACAAAAATAACAAAGCCTACACATGCTTCTCTAAACCTCATGAACAACATTCATGAAACAAGAATCAATTCCTAACCTTTCCATCTCATGAACATAATCTAAACTCATAACCCTAAGAGTTTTAACCAACCAAAAAGGGAAGGAAAAGAGTGGTTACCTTAAGAAAGTGATTCTCTATAACAATTCCACAAAGCTCCCAAAGCTTGAAATGGACACAAATGGTGTAGAATGGAAAATTTGGTGAAGGTTAGAAAGTAATGGAGTTCTCACGTGAAAGAGAGAAAGAAAAGGAGTGAAGTTTGTGATTTTACTAAGTCCACAAGTCACCAAACCTCCTTACTATGTCAGGCCTCTTGATAGCCAATCCACCATTGGATCAAAGTCAAAAGTCCAAGCTTAAACCCTAGCCATTGGATCAATTTGCTTTATGAGAAATCACAAGATATCATCAACTCATCCATAACAAGTCTCGTACTCAGCTCTCGCGCGACGCGACGAACGTGAACCACAAAAACATATAACCTACGGAAAGAACGTCTAACGTTTAACATTTCCAAAACTTATCGCCGAATCTTTTTCCGCGACTGTAATTTTCTTCCATACCTTAGAAAATTAATCTCAGAATATATCCTAACTCACGCAGATATATAAAACTCCCATCCGAAACCTCACTCAAAACAGACGCAGTAAGATTTTCCATCCGCGGGTAAAATCCTACTCGTTTTTCCAAAAACAAGAATAATCCAAAACTCGTTATTCTGAATACACATATAACTTCTTATTCAAGCAACAGGATCACAAGACAAAAGTCTGTACAATTACAGTGCACGAGCACAAAACAGACTCGATTACAGCAAAACCTAATAATTACACGATGTTTCATCACACGAACACATCGAAACCCTAATATTCCTTAAACCAACTATACAATGAAATCTTGGGTCTTACAATTAGCTTATACATGTACTTATACGTCAGGTTATATAAATTTGGAAAGCTTCAATTCTTGCTTGAGCATGAGGATTAACATATTTTTTTCAAACTTTTATTTTAACTAATCTTTATTTTATCTTTGTCTTTTTATGCTTATGCATCTTATCTACACCTGTTTTTGTTTTTCTTTTTTGACGGAAACTTTATGTTTTTCATTTAAGTTATCTTTTTTGTTTTCTTGATAACATATAGCTTAATAGATTTTTTTTACTTTATATATATATATATATTTTTAATCATGGTTTGATTATTTAATTTTGATTTTTTGAAATTAAAATCATATTAATATTCTATAGTTGTCTATAAAATGATATATCCAAACACAAAAGGCTTATTGAGTACAAGAGCTTATGATGCAAGTTCTCATACTATAAGCTCTAATGTTATAAGCACATGTATGAGCTATTTATCCAAACGGGCCCTAAATGCTTATTACTATAAATAATCACACATTATCAACATTTCTATTGTATAATTAAATTGAATGATTGAACCCGTGCGAGCACGGGTAAAAAGTCTAGTACTAATAATAAGGTAGTTTTCTCTAAAAGAAAAAGTAAAATTCCATATAATTATATTATAAAAATTGACTTATTGTTATCAATGAGATTCGAACCACATACCGCGTGCTAAAAGCTTCGCATAAGTAGAAACTCTATTATAATGACACGTAGAATTTTTTTCTTGAGAATGCACGAGAGAGCTCCGTGGGAATCTCGTAAGGTATATAAAATAGAAATTATATAATAGTTAAATTTTACTCTATTTTTATTATAAAAAAATCTACTCTATTTTGTTTACTCTTATATAAAAAATACATAAGAAGTGCATTATTGATGATATATAATATATTATAATAATTACGGGGTAAATATTTGTCATTATACTTTTTGAACAAGATTTGTCATTATACTTAAAATATCACTGGACAAGTGTTGTAAAAAAAAAGTGTTGATCACTAATATATAAAAAAATCTTACACGGGACAATTGTTCTAATAAAAAAAATTCAATCATTTTTGCTTTAATAAAAAAAATTTAATCATACACGGGACAATTGCTTTAATAAAAAAATGTTAATAAATTTTTTTTAATTATACACGGGACAATTGCTTTAATAAAAAAAATTAATCATACACGGGACAATTGCTTTAATAAAAAAATATTAATCATACACAGAACAATTGTTTTAATAAAAAAAAAGAAATTGAATACTAAATATTTTTTATTATTAATTATAATTTATTGCACAAAAATCATACACGTGACAATTACTTTAATAAAAAAATTACTTAATTTAATATATTTTGCAAAAAATAGCAGAATGGCGTTATTTATAATTTAACAATAATTTATAAATAAAAGTCAATCTCAAAACTAGTAAAGATTAATAAGTATTAAAATATATGTATGCGGTTTCGTTCGGTTTTGAAAAATCAATCCGAAATCCGATCAGATCCAGCTGTTTTCACAAAAGAACATCCAAATACATAAAAAAAATCGGTTTTTTGCGGTTTTCGTTTTTTTTTATCGATTTGCACACTACTAGAAATCTGCTTTTTACCTGCGGAAAAAAATCCGCAGGTATTCCTAAAGAATTTCCTGCGGATTTTGCATTAAGGAGCCATTACCTGCGGATTTGTTATTTTCAGGAAAATCCGCAGATATTCCTAAGGATTTTCCTGCGGTTTTCGCCACTAAAAATAATTTTCTGCGGATCTGAAATTTTCTCCGTCGAGTTTCTCGCCTTCTTCCGACGAAGCCTTCTTCTCCGACGAACTTTCCCCATTTTCAGATCTCCGGAAAATCTCACTCAACGGTACAACCAGTGATGAAATCCATAGAAATGCTATCCCACTTCCACTCGGGGATATCTAATGACATGCAGCATCCCTGCTGGTCTCTGATGCTCAATCTTAGCCTTCTGACAAGTCAGACATGACGCCACATACTCAGCCACATCCTTTTTCATACCCGGCCACCAGAAATCATGCCTCAGGTCTTGATACATCTTTGTTGCTCCGGGATGTATACTAAGTTTACTCTTGTGTGCCTCCCCTAGAATGGTGTTTCTCAAGTCCATAGCTTCGGGTACACACACTCTCCCTTGACACCTCAAGATGTTGTCTGATCCCACCTTGAAATCTCGGTTGGTTTCTCGAACAATCAAAGCCCTTTTCTCCATGAGAAACTTGTCATCTTGACAATTTGCAATGTCTTCCAATAACCCGCTTGAGATGGTAATCATACCCAGTCTCATATTCCCTAAAGCAAACTCTACCTCTAAGTGCAAGTCACGAAACTCTCTCAACAACTCTTGTTGACTAGCCATTTGTGCCGAATAAACCGACACACTCTTCCTACTCAAAGCATCGGCTACCACATTAGCCTTTCCAGGATGGTATTCTAAGGTGAAATCAAAATCCTTTAATGTTTCCATCCATCTCCTCTGCCTCATATTAAGCTCTTTCTGATCGAACAGATACTTAAGACTTTTATGGTCACTAAACACGACAAAAGTGCAACCATAAAGATGATGTCTCCAAATCTTCAATGCAAAAACAACGGCCGCAAGCTCTAAATCGTGCGTAGGATAATTCTTTTCATGCACTTTCAGCTGTCTCGACGCATAAGCTACTGCTCTCTTGTGTTGCATCAACACACAACCCAAACATTGATGAGAAGCATCACAATAAACCTCATACGGTTCCTCCGACTGTGGTAACACCAAGACTGGTGAAGTCGTCAACCGTTCTTTCAACAACTGGAAACTCGACTCACACTTCTCAGTCCAAGCAAAAGGTTGATCTTTTCGCGTAAGTTGTGTCATAGGCGCTACAATCTTAGCGAAACCTTCAATGAATCTCCGGTAATAACCGGCCAAACCCACAAAACTCCTTACATCAGTCACTGTTTGAGGCTGCTTCCATGAAAATACCGTATCAATCTTGGCTGGATCCACGGCTATTCCCTCTTTTGATATAACATGGCCAAGGAAATTCACCTCTTCCAACCAAAAATCACACTTTGACGGATTAGCATACAACTTTTTCTCCCTCAAAACTTGCAAAACCAAGCGAAGATGCTCTTCATGCTCCTCTTCACTCTTCGAATACACCAAGATGTCATCAATAAACACTACTACGAACTTGTCCAAAAATGAATGGAATATCCGATTCATGTAGGCCATAAAGATAGCCGGTGCATTCGTCACTCCGAACGGCATCACTAAGAACTCATAATGCCCATACCGCGTCCTAAACGCCGTTTTCTGAATATCCTCATCTCGTACTCTTATCTGGTGATAACCAGATTTTAAGTCAATCTTGGAAAACACTGAGGCTCCCCTCAACTGATCCATCAGATCATCAATTCGTGGCAATGGATATCGGTTCTTGATAGTCACCTTATTAAGCTTCCGATAATCCACACACAGACGAGATTTCCCATCCTTCTTCTTAACCAATAAGACCGGTGCTCTCCAAGGCGACACACTAGGCCTTATGAAACCTTTAACTAACAAGTCTTCAATCTGACTTTTCAACTCTACCAACTCAACTGGAGCCATCCGATACGCTGATTCCGAAATCGAACCCGTACCCGGTTGCAAATCAATAAAGAATTCCACCTCTCTACACGGAGGAAAAGCTGGAATCTCCGATGGAAACACATCTTGGAAATCCTGAACCACACGAATTTCCTCAATTCGGATCTCCGACGTCACTCTTAAGCTAGCAAGTGAAACTATCTCCGGCTCTCCATTACACATAACCACAGAAAGCCGATTTGCAGACAAGTACCTTCGCACACCTGGCTCGGGAAAGAAAACCAATTTCCGAGCACAGTCTAGAATAACATAATGATAAGACAACCAATCCATCCCGAGGATGATCTCGAGAGATAACAGCGGTAGACAAACCAAATTGACCAGAAAATCCCTATTCTGGATTACTACCAAACAATGCAAACATGCAGTATTCACTACCAAGTCCTTAGCAGGAGTCAAAACATTCAAATCAAACGGAAGAACAGAAACATTCAAACTCAAACGATTTGCACAAGCCAAAGATATGAATTAGTGGGTTGCCCCCGTGTCAATCAAAGCAGTTAAAGAATTACCTGCGATGTGACAGCTCTCGTGGATGGCGTTGCTAGCCTGCCCACTCAACTCAGTGCCCATACAGTAAGCACGTGCCTTTGCCGCAGGTCTGGCACCCTGTGAGCCTTGTGCCACATTTGCCGACGGCCCAGTCTTCGGGGCTCTGCAATCTCTAGCAAAGTGTCCCGGCTTCTTGCAATTGTAGCAGGTGTTTCCCCCCTTCGGTTGCGTGCACTCATTAGAAAAATGCCCTGCTTCTCCACAGTTGTAGCAAGCCCCCTTACTACCCTCTGATTTTCCCCGGGTTCCCTGATTCACCGATCGGCCCGGTCCTTTACTGTGTTGAGGACGGTTATAAGGCTTACTCCCTTGCCTCCCACTATTCTGAGTCGAACGACGATCATTGGTACGACTTGGTCCTCCAGCACTAGAATTCCCTTGGCGGTTCACCCGCTTATTCTTCATGTCTTCCACCTCTTGACATTTCTCCACCAACACTTGAAACTGTCGGATACCCAATGGCACAACCGCATCCTGCAATTCGTACCTCAGCCCATCTTGGAAACGACGGCACATATAATCCTCATCTATCCCATCCCTAAAGAAGCGGAAGAAACGGGATAGTGATTCAAACTTCTTGGCATATGCTTCAACATTCATGCCCGCTTGCCTTAGCCTCAGAAACTCTTCCCCATACCTTTCCCTAGCTGTCTCAGGGAAGTATTTGGCCAAGAACCTCCTTTTGAAGTTCTCCCAACTTAACTCTTCATGAACATTCTCCATGATCAGTCGGGTGTTCCTCCACCAATACTCAGAACCCCCGAGTAACTGATAGGTAGCTAAGACCACCTTCTCTCCTTTTGGACAATGAATTGCCCCGAATACCCTCTCCACAGATTGGAGCCATAAATCAGCAGTTTCCGGACCTCCCTCCCCATTAAACTTTGGAGGAGTTTGGTGGTTGAAACTTGAAAGAAGTCTAGATCCAGCCGCAAGTATTTCCCTTTCGCGCTTTTCCAGATCCCTCTGCGCCTTAGCATGGCTCTGAGCAGTCACAGCCGCTGCCATTGTGTTCATGGCATAAGCCATTTGATATATATCAGCATTATCCGTCACAGGTGCTGTAGGTGCCCTTCTTGGAGGCATTCTATCTCTGCACAATACCAATTCTGATTAGATTCCTTATCCAAACATTTCTGAGTCTCAACAGAAAATCTCATCCAACGTTTACTAACTCAAAACCTGACACAGAACAAACACTAGAACTAACACGACTCTAGTTATGTTCTAACCGACTCTGGACTAACGACTCAAGTATACACTTTCCCTTTGAAGATTTAAAGTCGTGCTCTGATACCAATTGTAACAACCCGTTTTTCAAAGGCCAGAAAAGGCACTATATATTTTTTTTTTTTGTACACAATCAGAGTTACGCATAAAAGATTTTAAATGAGCCGGCATTCAAATATACAAAAGAACTCATTACCATAAGGTGCTTCGACAAGCAAAGTGTATTCCTGAATAATTACAATCAAAGTCTAAGTATCAAAACAAGTTAGGAATCCTATGCTAACCAAAAAGCACGGTGCACAAAACACACCGGCGCATAGTCTAACTACTCTAAGCTAAAGCTCCAACCGCTCACTGGGGCCTGGAACAGCCACCGTCGTCACCACGACCTAACTCATCATCTGGGTGGGATGAGCCCGCAAATGAAAGAAAGGGTCACCACAAAATAAAAGTATGTATATATATAATCGGTGTGAAAGATGTACACATAACAAATTTCCACATACACAAGAGAAAGCTCTTAATCTCAAAAGTAATTCCCACCAACGGGTTTATATAAATAAATCACCAATCCTAATGCAGACTTCTACAATGGGTGTGACAACCAATCACTGATTTGTCACATGCATGATTTTCCGGAAAAATTAACGTCTCCTCGAAGAGTCGTGGGGTAGGCAAAGCCACACAGAAATATACGTACCCGCACTAAAAAGCCACACAAGGCAGGTGAAGTCACACAGACAAACACCAGGCGAAGTCACACAGACAAACACCAACTCAATATAAATCCAGAAGGATTTGGCGAAGCCACACAGTCAAACGCCCGGTACGTAGGCAAAGTCACACAGACATACACCTAGGAACGCAACTATGAAATGCATGGCATATATTCTCTTTGGCATATACAGGATAGTCACACAGACAAAATCCCCGCGTAGTCCTATCCGACGCACGCATTCATATATGCTCATGCAAACAATCACATAGCCTAAAGCCTATGCACAAGCCATCACAACCTACATACATTTTCCTAATCATATGTAAATTGCACACGTATTTATAACCACGTTCTCATTAACGAGAATACATAAGTACAAACATGCCAAGCACACAGCAAATGCAATAACAGCAAAACAAAGCATGTCGTAACCGTTTTAAAAGACGGAAATAAAGTGGAGCCCTTACCTCGTCAAGCACTCAACTATCACACGATCACACAACACTTACTCGCTTCCTAAAACAAGCAAAGTATTCAATCAAAACATATTCAATCAATCCTTAATGAATTGGACTCTAAAACCCCAAAAACCAAAGGTTCCTACGGAAAATAACTCTTACGGATACTATACCAAAAACTACCGTATTGATCAACCCCCATGAGTTATTTGTACTATTTTTAGGACTCAAAACAATTGTCAAAAGTCTTAAATAATTTGAAATGCAAAATGGCCGTTTTCTTGCGTTATAAGCTACGTACTTTCCGAGTACCCGAAAAACTCGTTTCCAATCCCCACCACTTCCATAAATTAATAAAAAGGGATTAGAAAGTTAAAAACCAAGTTTAGAAATCAGAATCCAAAATTTTAGGTCCCAGAGCTCGCCCTGGCGAGTTGGTGGCGAGTGAAGGCAGTGAGGACTGGTCTTACTCGCTCTGGAGCTCGCCCTGGCGAGTTCATGACCTGTGACACTCGCCCTGGCGAGTAAACGCTCGCCCGGCAAGTTTCACCTGTCATGACAGCAAAAGACAGCAACTCACACCACCTTTTTTCCACCCAAGCCTAGTTTGATTCTATTAGTTCCCAACACTTTTTCAAGGCACAAAAGCAAACCATTTTCATAAGCAAGCAATTCATTTCCGAAAGCTTGTTGGTTGCTTCGAGTGCAAGTTATTTGGTTTTCATTTCCAAAAACAAAACCAAACCCAAGCACAAGTTTTATTATGGGCCTCAACCGACCGGTAATCATTTTCAAACATGTTTTCAAAGTAAAAAGCAACACCACATGTCACAAGAGTTTTAAACCACTTTGACCCCAAAAACACTACCCAAAAACACTTAGGAAATATTTTCATAAACCACAAAATATTTTTCATCGGATTTTCTAAAACAAAACCATACAACGCATTTCCCTTTTGCCCAAAGGTTCAAAGACAACGTTTCTTTTCAAAACCTTACAACCTAACCACATGTTATTGATCAATACATAAACCAACCAAAACCCTAACTTTTCTCATGAGATTTTTCACCAACTCATGGAAAACAAAAATAACAAAGCCTACACATGCTTCTCTAAACCTCATGAACAACATTCATGAAACAAAAATCAATTCCTAACCTTTCCATCTCATGAACATAATCTAAACTCATAACCCTAAGAGTTTTAACCAACCAAAAAGGGAAGGAAAAGAGTGGTTACCTTAAGAAAGTGATTCTCTATAACAATTCCACAAAGCTCCCAAAGCTTGAAATGGACACAAATGGTGTAGAATGGAAAATTTGGTGAAGGTTAGAAAGTAATGGAGTTCTCACGTGAAAGAGAGAAAGAAAAGGAGTGAAGTTTGTGATTTTACTAAGTCCACAAGTCACCAAACCTCCTTACTATGTCAAGCCTCTTGATAGCCAATCCACCATTGGATCAAAGTCAAAAGTCCAAGCTTAAACCCTAGCCATTGGATCAATTTGCTTTATGAGAAATCACAAGATATCATCAACTCATCCATAACAAGTCTCGTACTCAGCTCTCGCGCGACGCGACGAACGTGAACCACAAAAACATAGAACCTACGGAAAGAACGTCTAACGTTTAACATTTCCAAAACTTATCGCCGAATCTTTTTCCGCTACTGTAATTTTCTTCCATACCTTAGAAAATTAATCTCAGAATATATCCTAACTCACGCAGATATATAAAACTCCCATCCGAAACCTCACTCAAAACAGACGCAGTAAGATTTTCCATCCGCGGGTAAAATCCTACTCGTTTTTCCAAAAACAAGAATAATCCAAAACTCGTTATTCTGAATACACATATAACTTCTTATTCAAGCAACAGGATCACAAGACAAAAGTCTGTACAATTACAGTGCATGAGCACAAAACAGACTCGATTACAGCAAAACCTAATAATTACACGATGTTTCATCACACGAACACATCGAAACCCTAATATTCCTTAAACCAACTATACAATGAAATCTTGGGTCTTACACTTCCGCCCTCATGAAGATCTTGCATCCCACTACCATAGGATTTTTGGTAGCACCCACAAGATTCATTGCACCCTCTTCAGCCTCCGAACTGGTCAAGTCCGTACCTCCTGAAGAAACGCTTCCTCCTCACTATCATCAGATTTTAGATAGCTAACAAGCTTCACCACCCCTTCTTCGACCCCCAGAGTGATCAATTTCGTCCTCTCGAAGAGACGCTTGCCTCCAATTGCCCATGGAATTTTAGGACAACCCTACAAGCTCCACCGTACCCTCTTCAGCCCCCGGATTGTGCCTTTTCCGTCCTCCTGAAGAATTGCTTGCCTCCGACTATCCACGGATTTTTAGGATAGCCTACAAGCCTCACCACCCTTCGACCCCCGGAATGCCTTCCGTACTCTCGAAGTTTTGCATGGCTCCAAACCAACCTTGGAATTTTAGGTGGTTCCACAAGCTGCAACATCAAACTCCCCTTGCACCCGACTACCTCCAGCAGTCTTACAAGTTCCCAAGTTTGATCAAGGTTGCTTTCAATTGCCTCCTTGAAGATCCTTTCAAGGTCTTGCACTTCTTCAGCCACAATTGAAAAGTTTCCCACAAGGTCTCCATGGTTCCCCCTTGGCTCAACACAACCACTCTCATCCCTATCTCCAATTAGATTCCCGAGAGTCAATGTTGATAACCTCCCACTCTTGGAAGACTCCACCTCAAACTGAGTTTCCACCAAAGTACACCAACCATCCCCTTGTGATAAGCAAGACCTCTCTAATCGTGTTTCTCCCTTCAACGCCTCAACACTTGTTTTGAATTAACACCGCCCTCATCTTCACCTTCCACAACTCGTAGTCGTTACTCCCGGTGAACTTCTCAATATCCCCCTTCAAACTCATGGTACTTGAATCGATTGATCCCCTTGCCCCACGGTGGGCGCCAATTGTTGTGAATTCGACTAATAACTCACACCAATAATAAACTGATGTTTGGGGGCAAGCGTAACAAGCAACCAAATAAAGAACGGAATAGAAACGATGATGCAATAATCCAAAGCAATAAACAGCGGACGAAAAGAACACGATCAATTTGTTTACCCAGTTCAGTGTTAATGAACCTACGTCTGGGGGAGAGAGCAACTCTTCGTTCCACTATGATCAAAGAGAAACTTTACACAAGAGATTCCCAAACAAGGGTTACAAGAATTAATCCTAATTCTACCCTAGTCCCGAATCTCTTCCCGTGGCCAAGAGACTCAATTTGACCTAGTCTACCCAAGGTGTATCACAAACCCCTTACATGTTTGCTCTCTTTGCTCTCTTATTTTTCTATGAACAAAGCACTCTCTATTTATAGAAAAATATATGCCTATTATTTTAAAACAAATCTGTTATAAAATAAAACCAAATCTCATATTGTTTTTAAATATATCCAATTTAAAAACAAACTGAATCCTAATTAGATATCTTTCAAAAAAAACTAATTTTTTCACAAAATCAGTAAAAGATATATTCAGAGATTTCAAGGCATATTCCAACAAATCGACACCCTTATATAATGCAGCAATTCTCATTTGCACTTCAAAGCACTGTTCATGCCTCCCATTTCTCTATAGATTGCTCTAAGAATATGGCAAGTCAGCTTACTTTCAAATTGTTTCAAAAAGTTTTTTATAGGGGGTGTCCCACCTTTAAACCCTATTAGTCTATTACTTTAATTCACTGATCTACTTTCTCTCACATGCTAATTGCAATCTAGAATCTAACGGCAACATAACATAATTGCAATCCAGAATTCATCAGCCAAAAAAAACTATTTCACAGAGAGTCAAAATCTAAACAAAGCCAAACGAAATCGGAAAACGAAAAGATAAAAAGAAAAGAAGAAGAGGAAGAGGAAGAGGATCGAAACAGAGGCAAGAGAGAGAGGAGATTCCGACACACTTTTTCCTCCGATCCGGTCGATCGGTGAGCCTTTTTTAAATTTAGAGTCCGGTATTGAAAAGAGCATGTAAAAATATAGGGGTTTGCTGTAAAAAGTTTGGATTTTGGGTGGTTTGAGAACTCCGACGCAGTGGCGCGGCCGCCTGGCTCCGGCGACCACCGCGCCGGATAATGAGAGAATGAGAGAGCTTTGAGACAGAGGGAGCCTTAAAGAGAAGAGAGATGTTTGGTTTTTTTTAAAATGAATTTTTTATACTGTAAAAAATCTTTATATGCCCTCTCTTTCTTTTATTTTTTTTATTTTTTAAAAATTAATTGGTTGGCCCTTTGGGCCTAAGATCTTCAGCCCAGATTTCCTTCGCTCTTCAATCTGTTTTACAAAGCGCACCCCCTGTTGCTTCTCACACCCCCTACTGTTTGTGTTTTTTTTTTATCTTATTCTTACTTGCTAATTTATTTATGCTTTATGCGATGTCATTTAATTTATTTACTTGCACATTATTTCCATATTATATATTGCGTTTGCATTATATCAAATATAAAAAATATATGCATTGTCATTTATTTATTCTTCATATGCAAAAATCAAATGATCTTAAATTAATCAAATTAATAAAAATAGTGTAGATATTTAAATTTTATTAAATTACTAAGGTCTTTGTATACAACCAATATTTTCCAAGTTCTCTATTTTGTTTGTAAGTTCTCTATCATTATTATTAAACAAAAAATTCCTTTATGGTTATGTTATTGTTTTTTTATATTTGAATAATGCATATACCATGTTTTATGTAGCGACTTTTGTATTTTTTGCCAATATCAAATTATTTAATTTTATTTAAATATAAGTTATTTCTTTGTGTAATAAAATTTACTTGAACCGATAAACAATGAATATTGGTTCAAGTAGTAAGGATCTTAATATCCTTAAATAAATAAAATATGGTAAATGTTTCGATTCAGTAATCATACCTATCTTGGTAGTCAAATATCCAAACTAACAACATCAAAATAAAAAGTAAATTAAAAAAAAATTAAAGCACCATGCATCGCATGGGTCTTCACACTAGTGACATTCAATTTATTTTTGAGACTATAAGCTTTAGTGTGTATAATTTACGTAAAAGTATCATCTGATATTCATTATAGTGTCTACTTTATAAACTAAAAAAAAATATCAATTTTTTTTTGGGAATTTTTGTTACTTTTTTATTTCTAAATTAATAATGTTCAAACTTTTATTGTTACCCCAAATTCGTCTATATAATTATTCTTTGCACTGTTTTTCTTGCTATATGTTTGCCAAAACACACATATTTATGGATTGGAAATTTCATTATTTTTTTCTTCATTCTCAACATATTTTTTATTTTTATGTAACAAAATAAAATATCATTGATTCTAGGGATGGCAATGGGTAGGGTATGGGTAGGGTACTACAGTCCTCATCCCCATACCCGCGGTTTGAAAAAATACCCGTACTCATCCCCATACCCGCGTGGGTGACACTCTTTGTCCCCGTCCCCATACCCTATGGGTACCTAAGTACCCATACACGTACCCGTTACCCGCATTTTTGCTAAAAATAAATTCATCAATTATAAAATATCATATCATTTTAATATAATAATTTTTTTTTTTAAGATTTTAATGTTGACTCATGAAAATTATGAACAAAATTATTAGTAATATCATGCTAAAGTTCATTTATCTATATATTGACATATTTGGATTATGTTATAAATAAACATTTTCATTAAAAATGTTTAATAGTATAATAATGTTGTATTTTTTAAAATTTATTTACATATATTATTATATAATAATATAATTAAAATAAATAAATACATACTATGTGGGTATATGGGGTGGGTACTAAGGTACCCGTACCCGCACTCATACCCGTTCAATTTTGTGGGTAATTACCCATACCCATGCCCGTACCCAAAATGCGAATTTTTACCCTACCCGTTGTAGGTATTTTTGTGGGTACCCACTGGATATGGGTAAATTATCATCTCTAATTGATTCACTTCCTTTTTTAAAGGACTTAAACATAATTAAAAAATAAAATATTTTTTTAATGTCACCGTGCATTGCACGGGTACTATCACTAGTTCATTTTACAAAAGGATTGTCTTTAATGAAATGACAAATACTTTATGAAATTTTCACACACTCTTTTGAAATTTTGGATTTGAATTCTAGTGATGTCATTAATTGATTTCCTCGTTTAAATTAATTCAAATTTGTTTCTTACAGGAGTACTGAATTTCAAGGAGGCTACTTTTCAATTTTCAACCAAAAAAATTCCTTTCATTAATACATTCCCATTACAAAAGCCACTTTATGTGTTGGTGTTCCGCAGCAGCCATCTCTTGCCAATTAAAATAAGAGAAATGTTATTTAATATTTGTTGTCAAACATATACAATTCGGAAAATTCAAGTTAAAGTCACGACTCATACATATATATATATATAATGCGTTATTTTTATTAACTGAATTATATTTACACAATTACACGGACTTTTTCTCTCCTTTCTAATTCTAATTAACACTATAATTATAAGTTGTGTATTAATACGAAATTGACTAGAGGAGTATCATCATGAAAGAACTATGATGCCCGGGTGCGGGTACGGTACCGGTATCCGGTACCGGTACCGGTACGTGGTACGGCATTTTTATAAAAATTAAGGTACGGGTACGTCAATATTTTTTTTTTAATATAATTATATAAATAAAATAATAGAATATATTGTAAAAACAAATAATTAAACTTAAACATAAAAAACACCATACTTTAAAAATAATTGAAATTGTTCAAAAACATCAAAATAGAAACTCAAAAAGACCAGTAATATCCATGTAGTCAAGAACAAAAATAATAAAAAGACAAGATTGATTCTCAAATGTTTCTCGGAGTACTTTATAAAATAGTAAACTGAATAAAAAAATAAACAAATATAAAAAAGAATGTGAACAGTTGTTATGAAAAAAAAATAAAAAAAAAAATTTTGTTGGATATGTACCAACGCGCGTACCGGCCAAGTACCATGCGCGTACCGGCCAAGTACCACTCGCGTACCGGGCTTAAAAAAAAAAAAAAAAAAAACTGGTTCGCCGTCGGTGCGTACCCATGGTGTACCGTACGCGTACCGGTACCCGGTACGTACCCGGTACTGGTACTCTTTCAAAAACGGAGTACCCGTGCATCACAGAGAAAGAACAATTTCATATCAATATTGTGATGGTATTTAATTCTTTAACCAATTGATAAATTCCCAAGTGCATATTCCACTCATCTTGTATTGGACAATGATGCCTAAGTTTTAAGAATTGCTAGGTCATTTTTCTCCCTTAAACCACTATGAATTATGCACCCTTTTCTAAGTGAATGACATGATCCAATGACCAAATTTTATAAAAGAAAAGTAGTTAATGCATCATTTTCCTCCCTCTAATCAACTCTTTGACCACACCATTGAAGTCATCCAAATGGTTTTCAATCCACATTTTCCATAAGAAAAAAATAGCATAGCTTTTAATCTAGAAAGAATTTTAATGTCAATATTATCATGTAGTAGATTCTTTCAAGTCAAATAAGCCAGCCAAAGAGAATAAAGTAGGATGACATAAATACTAAAAAAAAAAAAAATCCTAAATTGAAAAGAGGCGTAGTAAATTAATTAATTGAACAATATAGTGCATGTTTGTTTGCACGGTACGCATATGTTCAACACGCTAATGTCGAATATATAATTAATTGGAGCTTCTATTTAAATGCACAATATTATACCTTCTGGTTGAACTAAGTTTTGATTTGTAAATGTAGAAATTGAAAACAAAATGTGTTACTTGGCATCAAAACTTGTTAAGAACTAGTAAATATCAAATCATTAAGGAAAGACATCTCTTTAGAATATAAAAGAATAATAAAAAAAATTAAAAAAAATTGTCCATGCATGCTATTTAGCTGCAAGCACAATCCATAAATTCTAGCCACACATAATGGATCTTACCAACAATCAAAGAATGGAGACAAAAAAAATCCAAAACTGAATGTTTTAATTAGAGTCTTAGACAAGACAAAAAAAAAAAAAAACAGCCTGAAAAATGAAGACAAATCCAAATTTGTAAGGATTAGAAATCATTTGACATAGTCATCATGCATCACATGCACATTCAAACAAGTGCATGGCACAGTAGAACACTCATACTACAAGAGAACATTAAAATCACACATACAATGTCCTATAAGTTATAAACATGAAAAGGGTACACTTATATATTGCTTTTGCTAGATTTCTTGACACACAAAATATTGCTTTATACATGTTAATAAAACATGACTAATGATTTGGATATCTCAACTGGTGTGAGCTAAGGGTTAAAGAAATTAACAGATTGAAGTTCGAACCCTGATAAAAAGAGAAATATTAACATAACGACTAATATATATATAATAACATTTACCTATTCAAAACAAAAAATGACAAGAACATTAAATTCAACCTTCATATAACAAACTTGCTTTACAATGTATTGTTATTTGTCAAAGATGATACACCAACCAAAGCAAGAACTATCATTGTTGAATGCCATCAAATCTTACATTATCAAGCCATGAAACAACCATTTCAATAGAAGGTCTTTGCCTTGGATCTTGGTCTAGACATTTACAAGCAATGCCAAGAACATCCAATAGTTGTTTCTCCCTCTCCTTTTCCCAAATGGCTTGATCAAAAATTTCTTGCTCCTTCTTTTCATATTTCATCTGATAAACCCAAGACACCAAGTTCCTGCAATTTTTCCCTTTGATGACTTCCACAGGCCTTCTACCGGTAAGAAGCTCGAGAAGAACAACGCCGAAACTATAGACATCGCCGCGGAATGTTGCTGTCAGTGTCTGACTATATTCTGGAGGAATATACCCTAATGTTCCTACTAAGTCTGTTGTGACATGAGTATCGTACGGTGAAAGCAGTCTTGAGAGACCGAAATCGGCCAAATGAGCTTCAAACTTATCATCCAAAAGTATGTTGCTAGATTTAACATCACGGTGGACTATGAACGGTTCACACCCCTTGTGCAAGTAAGCTAATCCACGAGCCGCACCTTGTGCAATCTTGAGTCGTATATCCCATTTCAGAGCTGAATTTGCATCCACACACTCATGAAGCCAATAATCCAAGCTACCATTCTCCATATACGAGTAAATTAGCAATCGGTCGTTGCCATGCCGACAATAGCCTTTAAGAGAAACAAGGTTCTTGTGTTGAGCTCTCGAGAGGGCTTCAACTTCGGCTTGGAACTCGCGTTCCATCTGACCACAGTCGCCAGAAAGCCTCTTGACGGCCGCTTTCATGCCATTCGGAAGATACGCCTTGTAAACAAGACCGAAGCCACCACAGCCAACAATGTTTGCCTGGTTGAAGTTGTTTGTTGCTTTCAACAAATCAGAAACTGTGAGATCCTTGCAATCTGAATTCTGAAAAAGCACCAACTTCGAAGAAACAAATGCTTCAGATGATAACCTGTGTGACCTCCTAGTATTCATCTCCTCGTCAAAGTTATCGATAGATTTATCTTCTTCCCTCTTTGACATTCTTAGCACAATAATTGAAAGCAACAAAGCAAGCCCTACCCCTATGCTGATAGTTATGCCAACTACACTGCTTCTACTAATTTTTTTTGACGAACCAGAAGGCAAATTTGGTCTCGTGTCGTTAACAACTTTGCATCGAGTACTATCGATATCAATGTCCCTGCAAAGTCCCAAATTACCCTCAAAGCTTGAACTAGGGAAGCTTAGAAACTGACCTCCACTTGGAATCGGTCCTTGCAAGTGATTATGTGCCACACTGAACTTCGACAAGAATGTGAGATTGTTAAATGAAGGAGGGATTGTTCCAGATAGATCATTATAAGATAAATCCAATGTTTCCAAATTCTCCATCTCCGAAATACTACTCGGAATTGTGCCGCTTATATTGTTCCTGCTGAAATCCAACACATGAAGTGCTTTCAATTTACCGATTTCGGGCCATATACTTCCATTTAACATATTATTGCTCAATAAAATTGAAGGAGGGAAACTAGAAGCTTGATTATATTGCAAACCACTAGCACTAGTATTTCTCTTCACAAAGAGAGGAATGAAAGCATAAGAAGCAAAATTCGGTCTTCGACAATTTGAACACACCAGTCCCTTCAACTCTGTCAAACTTTTCGGTATTTCTCCCGTGAGAGAATTGTTCGAGAAATCCAAATAGAACAACCTGTCCATTTCACCAATCCACGAAGGAATACTACCATTCAATGAGTTCCAAGACAAATCAAGGACCGCCAATTTCTTGCATTTTAATAGCCACGAAGGAATATAACTTTTAAGACCACAGTTTCCAAGTGCTAACACCATAAGACTCTCAAATCCTGCTGATGGTACAAGTTGTGGAATTTCTTCGCCGCGGAAATTCTTAGTGAGGATTAGAGTTGTGAGGTTTTTGCACTTCTGAAGAACAGAAAGTGCACCAGATAAATTCACTAAGCTATTGTTCGAAAACGATACAAACAAAAGAGACGATAAATTGGCATAGCTTTCAGGTATAGAACCATTTAAACCATTCCTAGCAAGGCTTAAAACTTTCAATTCATGACAATTGGACAATGAACTAGGAAGTGGTCCGGTAAAATGATTACTAGCAAGATCGAGTGAACAAAGATTAGACAAACCAGTGAAATTAAGATCGATTGAACCGGACAATGAATTATTCTTAAGATCGAGAACTCTAAGCTTAGTGCATAAAGCCAAAGTGGAAGGTAATGATCCAGAAAATGAATTAGCATGTGCTACAAATTGTTCTAACTGCAAAAAATTCTCAAAAACATTTGGAATTTCGCCTGAAAAACGGTTTGCAGAAACCACAAGAGATTTTAGGCTAGAAAGCTTACTTAACTCATTGCTTAACATGCCAGAAAAATTGTTGGCAGAGAGTGATAATTGCTCCAAAGATAACATTGAATACAAAGAATCTGGTAAAAGGCCAGAAAATGAATTGGAATCCAAATGCAACCTTTGAAGAGATTTAGAACAGTTGTTCAAACCTTCAAGATTACCATCAAAATGATTTGAAGATAAATGAAGTGTGTGAAGATTCTTTGAAGAATTACAAAGTTGAGAACTGAATCTACCTGTGAATGAATTGTTACTGACATTGAGAGCAAGTAGATGTGGAAATTCCACAAAGTGGAAAAACTCTCCAGAAAATGAATTGCTTGAAATATTCAACACTTGAATGGAATTCAAACCAGAAAGTTTATCAGCAACATGTCCTGATAACATGTTATAGCTCAAATCAAGAAACTTCAACATCTTCAACTTGGAAAATTCTGAAGGCAATTCACCCTCAAGATGATTGAATGAAAGATTCAATACATTGAGTTGATCAAGTTTTGCTAAAGAAGGTGAAATTGTTCCATTTAGACTCATCTCAGAAAGGATCAACTTGGTAACTCTATTAACAGATTCTCCATTGTTATCACCGCACACAACTCCAATCCAATTGCAACAAACACTATCATTAGACCATGCTTTCACAATTGAACTATTTGTAAGGTTTCCTGCAAAATCCTTCAAAGCTGATAAATCACTAGGATCACATGATTTTGTTCCATTTTCAAGACTCAAAGACAAACAAAAAAACAAAGATAAGACACAACATTGAAATAGTGTCAACAAGAAACTTCTAAGTAACACCATTTCTGAAACCAAAACAAATAAAGTTTATCTCAAAAGAAAGACTCTAAGCTCCCATAGACACACATACACCAGAAGCTAGTAACAGTATCACTGACAAGAACCTCAAATGAAGCAACCTTTTTTAATCACAACTTGAAACACCAATTTCAAGGATATGACTTAGATCACACCAATCCCCAAAACAAGAGATCTATTAAAAAAAAATACACTGACCTTGAAGAAAGAGATAGGATACCCTTAAACAAAAACAGAAAAGAAAGTAGAACATGGACCATATGACAACAGCTTGTGAATGAAGCAATCAACAGTGTCCATTAAAAAAACAAGAAAGTAAGAAAACAATCAATACACAAACAAGTAAAGGAAGTGAGATCCATTAGTCCCCACATGAAAGTTTTGAACTTTGACTCAAAAAACAAAAACCCATGATACTCAAATTAGAGATAAACCCAACAAACCCTTTTGGTGAAAAATCAAATCTTTGCTTACTTGAGATGGTAGAAACAAGTAAAAGATTGAAATTTAAGGTGAATAAAGAAAAGGGGTTGTAGACATAAACAGTGACAAAAGAACCTAACCTCAACAAACTTTCATCAAACAGATCTGCTGCAAGATTTTCAAACCAAACCCTCTTCAAAAAAATGTATTTTTTATTTGTTTGTGATGGTTTTTTCAAAGGAAGAACAGTAATGGATAGAATCTAAAAGAAGACAAAGATAGCAGAAATTTTGAAATGAAAGGAAAGATGATGGTGTAGGAGAGATAAAGAAAGAGCACAAGTCTTATCAAAGTTGAAGACAGAAAAAGGAAAGTTCTTTATCTTTGATAAGAATCTATGAAATGAAATAATAATAAATTATAAAAATTGAGGGTAGATTTGAAATGAGGAAAGAGGTGCTGACTTGTGCGATGTTTTGGATTTGATTGCATCACAATGGACAACAGAGGTTTAGTTGAGGAAACAGGCAGCAAAGTAACAACAAAAGTCTAAGTAGCTGACTTTAACATATGACTCTCTCTCTGATTGTCAATGCGGGGCACCTAATATTTTTGTCTGTTCTTTCTCTCTCTTTGAAATCTTTTGATGGTTGATTGGGTAGTAAAAACATTAACCATATAATAAAAGTTTAAATATGTTTTTGGCCTTAATAAAATGGACATTTTATTTATATTTTCCGATCTCTAAAAAATTATTATGCACTCAATATTGATCTCTACTACTAATTTAATGTGTATTTTAAATGATTTTTTTATAGGTATGTTTAAAAAATTGATCTCTACTACTAAAGAAAATGAACTCAAATTTTTTTATCACCAATGATCTCATAAAGAAAAAAAGTTTCACCTTAAAGGTCAAATTTCTAACTACTAAACTAAAAAAATTGATGCAATCATGTTGTTGCCCCCTATTTAAGCTTATTTAATTCTATGGTTCCTTAAACATATTTTGGCTTCACATTCGTCTCATAAAGAAAAAAATTCTACTTTGATCCCTTAAAAAATCTTTGTTTGTCATTTTGATCCCTTCAATTTGTTTTTGGTAAAAAATGTTAACTTTAGGACCAATATGAAACTTATTAAACTAGATAGCGACAATATGAAACTAGATAAGGGACAAATATAAAACCTATTAAAATCGATAAGGGACCAATATGAAACCAAAATTAACGTTTTATTCAAAAAGTTAATAGAATGGACCAATGTGATGTAACATGAATATCTTCAAGGGACCAAAGCAGAACTTTTTTTTATTGGACCAATATAAACCAAAAATATTTTTAAGGGACCAATGAATTAATTAAACTTTGATTTTCTTTTTCGCTTTCATTCCACCTAGGGGTGTATTTGGATCGGTTTCGAGTGAATCCAATATCCGAACCAATAAATTCTCGATTGGTTCGGTTTGGTTCGGTTTTTAGTGTTTTCAAAAATGAATCCGAACCAAACTCATCGGTTTGGTTCGGATACTTTAATCGGTTTTTTCCGATGTATTCTATGCTATTATTTTTTCGCGATATATTTTTTTCCCATAAGCTAATTAAATAAAAAATACAATTTTTTTCCAATAAGTTCATCAAATACATATACATAATACAACCATATTGAAAACAAATACAAAATACAACTTTTTTCGCTTAAGTTCATCAAATACATAATACAACCATATTATAATCAAATACATAAGTTCATAAAAACAAAATATAACCATATTGAAATTAAGTTCATAAGTTCTTCAAATAATAAAGTGCAATAAAAATAAAACTTCAAGTCTATTCTCACTTAAATCGGAAAAAAAATCAAAACAACGCTTGAGAAGTTACCGTTTTGTGGGTTTGAGATAGAACAACAGCGTGACGTGAGAGTGTTGTTTGCGTAGTGTTGAGAGCAGCTTGAGGATGAGGTGTTGTGAGATGAGAGCTGCTTAAGGATGGGGTGAGGTGAGATGAGATCAGTGTGTTTCTGAGTTTGCGTTTGCGGTTGTGACTGTTTCTGAGTTTGCGTTTTTAAGTTAGAGTTTCTAACTGAGGCAAATTTTATTTTATTTTTTAGAAGTAGTTGAGCCAGTTATAGTTTTTGATATATATGAGCTGCCTAAAAAAATAATTTAGTATATATACTATATATTGGTTTGGTTCGGTTTGTCCATTGGATCTGAAAACTGGAATCGAAAACCGAACCAAACCACTTCGATTTTCTATTGGTTCGGTTTGGTTTTTGATCCAAACCATAAAAAACGGTTTTTTTTCGGTTTGAATTGGTTTGGATCATCGGTTTAATTGGATTTTTTTGATCCGCTTACATCCCTAATTCCACCCATAGATTCATGTATGCATGTAAAAGTTAAACTATGCAAGGGAGTGGTTAACTGATAAATATATAAAATGAAAGGGAGAAAATGAAAGGGAGAGTAGGGACGGATCTAGGATTTATTTTTGCTGCGACAAAATTTTATTCGTATCAAAAGGTCAAGCATGAAATATATACTTTATTTGTCTTAAATTTTTTGTCTTTTTAAAATTTCGCACATAGATTAAGAAATAATAAATATTGAAATGTTAAGTTATTTTTACTCTTATTTTTTTTATTAAAAAGAGCAAAATGCATTTAATTGATGTTTTTAGTTTTTTGTAAAGGACCAACTGGTAAAATACCATTAATTGTACTTTGTTTTTTTAAAAGAACCAAAATTTTGAGACAAAAGTAAAAGGTTAAAAGAACCAAAGATTAGAAACAGAATGAATAATAAAAGTTTAGTATTCTCTTAATCCTACCTAGCATCGAACTTAAGCAAGTGCATATATATCTACAACACTAAATAATTGTACTTCTCTTTTATTTATCATTTTTTACATGATATGGATTTAAATATGAGTTTTTTAAAATGCAACAGTTCAAGATGAAAGTAATGAAATTCATGATTCAGAAATAAAAAAATTTTAATTCATTTTTTTTATGAACTTTTTTTCTAAAGATACCTGCAAAAGAAATATTCAAAAATACACATTATCTTAACAGTAGGGATCAAAATTGAGTGCATGAATGATAATTTTCTAGAGACTCAAAATTAAGTAAAAACTAAATTAAAATATAATCATTTTATAAGAATCAAAAACATATTTAACCATGTACCCTATATACGTATAAACAAAAATTTAAAATTTTTGTTGTGGCCATGGTCACACCATGCCCCCATGTAGGTCCGCCATTGAGGGAGTGGTTAATTGATAGTAGCTTAATTACACTTGTAGTGTATGTAATAATTTAGTAATACAATTATACAAATAATCTATAGCTTATAATTTATTATTTTGACAATAGTTTATAATTTATTATATTAGCTTATAAATTTGTTTGACAAAATAAAATTTATTTTTTAAACATCTTTTTTAATTATCTTATAGGTTTTCTTTAAGATTTTACTTCAAGTAGCGTTCAAGTAATTTATAGTGTTTCATTGTTTTTCTATTTTTAATCTTTAATTTAATTTTGTAGTTTTTTATAATATAAAAAAGACAAAATTACACGTTTGATCATTTATTTTATTTTTTCATAACACTTTGGTCACTTATCTTTCATTTGTAACATTTTGGTTATTTATCTTATCTTTTTGTAACACTCTGGTCCTTTATCTTTTATTTGTAACACTTTGATCATTTAAAGAACATGAAGATATGAAAAAATTGATGAAGATGATGAATATATTCATCAAAATTACGAGTTTTATTTAATTTTAATAAAAAGGTATTTTAACAAATAAAATTCAGCATTTTTTTAATAAAAATAAATATGAAAAAAAGGGTTTATATGTGAATGTTATAAAAGATAAAAGACTAAAGTGTTACAACTAAAAGATAAAGGACCAAATCGTTACAAATATATAAGATAAAGGACCAAAGTATAATAAATAAAAGATAAAGGACCAAAATGTTACAAAAAAATAAGATAAAGGACCAAACATGTAATTTTGTCTAAAAAAAACTATTCACTAAAGAGAAAAACTTCCCACTACAAATACATGTCTTTTTGTAACAGCCGTATTTTAATAAATAGGATTTTTGTGTGATTATATATTTATACATTTATTTAATTGAATATATGTGATTTTGAGATTTTATGAATAATTATGTTCTGGCTAAGTGAAGGGTAGTTTAATAATCTATTAGGATTATTAATCTAGTTGAGAGCCTTTAATTAGGATTAGGAGAGTTAATTATTATTAATTATGTGGTTTTCATTTATTAATAGAATGAATGAAGATGAGTAGTAAAGAGTGAAGTTATAATAGATTGAGAATTGGGCTTTGGTATTGGGCCTAGGTTAAGTTAGTAAGGGTGTTTTGGTAATTGATGAGTGATAACCTAGTTATAAAAGGGAAAAATTAGAGAGAGAGACTCATTTGTCACAAATTTTGGTGGAGGAAGAAAGAGAAATGAGAGAGGGTTTTGAGATAGAGAAAGGATGAGAGTAGAGAAACAAATCCCGTATTACTTACAACAGCTCCACTAAAACTTAAATTCCCGATTCGTTAACCGTTGGATCTTGACGAGATTTTGAGGGTAGGTTCACAACACCCAAACTCAACTTTTGACCGTTGGGATCGTCGAAATAAGGTCTGAGGTGAGAGAAATCGTGTTCTGAATATAGCAGCTTGTTTAGGAAGAAAATAGTGATTAATGGAAGAATAAAGAAGAGCTTAAGCTTAAGGATTGGAGCTAGGAATGGAGGAGTAAAGTATCCAACTAATCCAAGGTATGAGGTTAGATAATATAATTAGAGTGAGCATAGAGAGGGGAGAATGTCTATTTCTCCATTCCCAAACTCTCTACACTATTTTCTTCTGGGGTGGATATTTTCATTGAATAAAAATGATACCTTTGCATGATTTAATGATTATTGAGTTTATTGCAATATGAAATTATGAATCTTGGGGTCTTGAAATGGGAATTTGTAGATGTTTGTGAAGAATTTTATGTTGTTATGAAGTTTTGAATAAATACATGAAAATCATTACTTTTGGCTTGAAATGATGTTTGATGATGCTAAAGTTTGTACTTCTAAGTTTATACATGATATATATGCTTAAAGGTGATAGCTTTAAGAGTTTATGACATGAAATTCGTGATTTTTATGTGATTTCTATGTGAACCCGTGAGTAGAGCATGAAAATCTGGGTTTGCTCGCTAAGCTACCAATCTGTCGCTTCGAGCGAGGATTCATGTGTTCTTCGCGAAGCCAGAATTTCATGTGGTCGCCCAGCGACCAGTAGCGACCGCCAGCGACCAGATGTCGCCAGGCTTCGCTCTGAGCGATGACTTGTCTGCCTCTGCTCGCTTGTTCCATCGCTGGTAGTCGCTCAGCGACCATGACCTGATTTTGAGAAATTTCTTTAAGTTGTATGATGATTGTGAGATTATAACATGAATAGATTTGGTCTTATAACATGTTATAGATTTAGATTGATTGAATCTTAAGTTGGTATGATGTTAGTATGCTTTCCTGTGCATAGTTGATTGGTAGTTACGGATTATGACTTATGATTAATTAAGTTATTAAGTGTTGTTGTATCTTGCTTGAATGTATACCTTAATGATGATATGGTGATGTGAATTTGATGCGAATTGAGAAGGAGTAATAGGGTTGAGCGGTCTATTATTCATGAGTAGTTGTTTAGGGTATCATCATTATATGGCATGTGTACATTCATGCATTCATGAGTCAACTTGATGCGAGTCCCCCATGACTTAAAACTGACTTGATGCAAGGGATATATGTTTCCAGAACATTGAGACTCCAAGGGCTGCGGTTACTTGGGGGGTGTTCATTGTTTTGATGCGGGTACCACATGCATTAGATATGTCTAGGGTGACATACATTATGTGTTTGCATTAGTTTGCATTAGGGAGTTGTGCACTCTAATTGTTATTTGATAATTGAGATTGTATTCCATTATAATTGCGAATGGTTGAATAATATGATACTTATGATTGAGCGTATTATGAGATGTGTAATAATAATTGATAATTGATGATGATGTGTATACTTGTCAATCGATTGAAAATGTGATATTATTATGATGCTTTGTGTTTTATATGAATATGAAATATGAATGATATGAGATTGATATTTGTTTATGGAATGAGTTGTTAGACATGACCATGCTATGTCCTAAGTATTAAGTGTGTTCTTGTACTTAGTTTCTTTTATGGTTATATTATCTAACCCTCTGTTTTGTGTATGTATTGGATTTGGGAACCATATTCTCAGGTTATATTGTGTTCCAGTCGTTGGTGAAACTCTGCTCTGATCATGACACGGGGATAGGGATTATTTCTATAATGTATATTTAGAGTCTTGCTTCTTATTTCCAATGTATTTAAAGATGTAGTTTCCTTATAAACTTATTTTGTACAATAATCGTTTTACTAATTAAGTTATTGGTAAGCTTTTATGTGTACGATGTAATACTCGAACCAAACCTTTTGTAAATCAAATTTTATTTTCGTTGCGTATTCTTGAGTAATATTTTATAAAGGCATATTTTATATAATTATGGGTTTGAGTGTTACACTTTTTATATCTTTTTATTTGTATCAATCATTTTAAAAACTGATTTTTACCAAACACTTTAATTTTAATTGGCTAATTTTTCAATTATCAACTATAAACTAATTTTTCAGCTATATGTTATATGCTATAAACTAGTTTATAGCTTAATTTTGTCAAACAAACCCCTAGTCTCTTTTGAGGAAGGAGAACCTTAGAATCTTTACTTTTAACTTACTCACAAAATTGGTTTCTCTATTTAAAAATTATTCAATTTTGATCCCTCGATCAAATTTTTATAATTAATGTTAATTTAATATATTTTAAATGATGCGTGATGATGTTAAAAACTCATCCAAGTGATTAATTATTTACATATCAACAATTAAATTATAAAAATTAATAATTTCTAAAATTCAAATTGAATTTTTTAATAATTTTTCGTGTACTTTTATGATTTTTCATAATTTAATATCATCAGATTTTATATCGAATTATTTAAAATATATTAAATTACTATTTTTAAGTAAAAAAATTAATTTGGTAAAAAAAAAGTACAAAATTTAATTAAATGATCAAAGTTTAGTAATTTTAAAATAGAGATATTAATGTCATAAATTAATAAAACTAGTAGACAAAAATTGTAATTAAACCATGGTCGAGACAAATATATAACCTATTACTACCCTTTTCTATACATTTAAAAAACAATATCCACAAACCACAAATGGAATCTTGACTCCCCCAACACGTCCCCATTAAAAAATTAATGAGTTTACGTTGAATTTCAAAGAGCATGTATTTGTTTTTAGGACAAAATTTAAGTTTTGCATATGCAAATATTCACAACGTAACTTTAACGGGACTATGATCTTTGACAACCAAAAAAAATTGACATCAAATCTTTGACAAATAATAACGTAATGTTTGGTTTATCTTACAGAAAAAAGGCTCTGCCTTAGAATAGAATATAACATCCAAATCCAATTCATTCCTTTGTTATTTTGAAAAATACTTTTGTTTAATTTATTATTTTTAAAAAGATTTAAATAATATATTTACGTAAATTATTAAATTTAATTAGAAAATGTTGGATGAATTGCAATCTTACTACATTTTTTATGGAAAATTGTATTACACGATGCATTAGATTGAATTTATAGTTGAATTGAATAAAATTTGGTGAATATTAATACAATTGTCACTGCTAAAATTGATCATATAAAGAAAAAAGCTAGTCAAAATAAAAGAACATATAAAAAATGTTTTGCATGTTCGTTTTTTGAGTGTATACTAACCAAATTTGCACATAAGCTAGAAATTGGGAATTAATAGAACTTTAGAATTGGAAGACTTTAAAATTCAAATTGATAAAAATAAAAAACAAAAGAGAGGAAAAGGTTGACTTTTTTGAGGGTGTGCATGGTCGGTTATTTTGCCAAACCAAATTATATCCAAACCAAAACCAGATATATGGATTTGGATACATGACCATAACCATTATTTTTTATAAACCGGTTATATAACCAGTTATAAATTTGGATACGGATACATAACCAGATATTTTTATAAAATCGGTTTAAAAGCGGTTAATTTTTAAATCCAGTTTTAAATTGGTTATTTTTAAAACTGGATTAATAAACGGTTAATTTGATCTGTTTTTTTTTTACGCAGACGAAAAACATATATTAAAAATCTAAAAAAATACACTTTTATTTTTTTATTCTTTGCAGCAAATTGCTTTTCATATGTGTTTGAAAGAGATGGAAAAAAAAAGTGAAGAAGGTCTTTCACATTCCTTCTTCTAGATTTCTTTTTTCCAATTCCAACGAGATAAGGGTATACAAATTATTAGTGTAAAGATAAGGGGTTTTTTATTTTCTAAAAATGTTTTATGTTTTTTTTATCTGGAAGCAATTGGAGAGAATGAGTGTGGTTCGATTGGAAGTGAATATCGTCGATTAGGGTTCAATTTGAGAGAATATTGTAGATTTGGCATTTAGGGTTCATCGCAAATCACAATTGCAGAGATCACACGCATATGATGAATCAATGATGGTGTGTGAATTAATTTTAATAAAAGGATATTTCTTTTTTCTTTTTTTTTTTGTAAAAAAAAAATATTTGTTTGTTTTGTAAAAAAAAACGGATATTTGTTTGTTTTGTAAAAAAAAAAAATTGTTTGTTTTTTTGTTGACAAATTTTTTTTTGAAAAGGATATAATAACCAATTTAAACCAAATCCGAAAATTTAATTTGGATGGATAACCGACCAGATGAAAATGGTTTGGTTAATAACCATATATCGAAATCCGGGTTTTTTAAAACGGATTTAGATTCAGTTATGAGTTTGGACCTTCTAACCGGATATTTTGCACACCCCTACCTAAGACGATCGCCCTCTTCACCTTAACTAAGATAACGTCCTGATGCATATACCGGTTAACTAAGATTCAGATCCGAATATAGGGCCTTCTATTGGATCTGAATCTTCTCCGGTTGTTTCTTTGCTACGGATCCGTTATACGTATGTGATTGTGGTTATCCTACATAAGCTTAAGCTTATGTAGCGTGCATAAGCCCCTCCCCCCCCACCCCCCACCCCCACCCCCCCCCCCCCCCCCATTTTTTTTAATTTTTTTTTTTTTAGTTTTTTTTTTTTATAGTTTTTTTTTTATTATTATGTATGATTAAATATTTTAGTAGTTATTTTTAAACTAAAATCATGCCTAAACCTTTTTTTGGGGTGGAATAATTTCATAATGGATCTTTAAAACCATAAATATTGTCGAAACCTTTTTTCCTGAAAAATCTGAACTTTTTTTTCGGAAAAAACAAATCGAAAATTATTCCGGAAAAAAGATCGGAAACTTTTTTTCCAAAAAAAAAAATCAATTTTAAATACTAGATTTTTTAGTAATAGTTTCAGTAATAATCGGTATTTAAAATCATTGAACCATTTAGTGTAAAACCATTTTACAATACAAATGGTTTTAATATATAACTATCTGAAACGATTTAGCTAGCATAATGGTTTCCAGGATTTTTAAAACTATAAAAACACAATATTGGTTTCAGTAAACACATAAAACCATTTAACAATACTAATGGTTTCATTGTATAACTACCTGAAACCATTTAACTAGCATAATGGTTTCCAGAATTTTTAAAACCATAAAAACACAATATTGGTTTCAGTAAACACATAAAACCATTTTACAATACAAATGGTTTCACTATTTAACTCTCTAAAACCATTTAACCAGCATAATGGTTTCCAGAATTTTTAAAACCATAAAAACACAATATTGGTTTCAGTAACACATAAAACCATTTTACAAAACAAATGGTTTCACTGTTTAACTCTCTGAAACCATTTAACCAGCATAATGGTTTGCAGAATAATATTGCATAAATGGTTTCTGGAAACCATTTAACTCTCTAAAAAAAAAATCAATTTTTATTTTTTGGAAAAAAAATTTCCGATTTTTCTGAAAAAAAGTTTTCGATTTTTTTTCGGGAAAAAATTTTCAGAAAAAAGTTCTCAGTTTTTTTGGAAAAAGTATTTGATCTTTTTTTGGGAAAATTTTTCGATTTTTTTTCGGAAAAAAGTTTCTGATTTTTCCGGAAAAAAAGTTTCCAATCTTTTTTCGGGAAAAAATAGTTTTTATGTTAATTGTAAAAAATTAGCCATAATTATAGTACATGTTTTAGTATGCAATTTTAAATCAAAATAAGACTATATAAACATCGAAAATAGATTGTTATAATATGTACTTCAAAGGAATAAAAAATATTTTAAAAAAGTAAAAAATACAATTAAAAAAAAAACTGTAAAAAAAAATTCAAAAAAAATGAGTGGGGGGGGGGGCTGGGGGGCGCGCGTAGTAATATGGGGGGTGCGCGTAGCAAGGGGGTGGGTTGGGGGGCGCGCGTAGTAAATTGGGGGGTGTGTGAGTAACAGCGTTGTGTTTTCATTGGCTTATGCACCATGCATAAGGTTTGGGCTTATGCATAATAACTTTGCCCGATTTATTGGATCTAAACCCCTATATTCAGGGCCAGACCATTTTTAAAAGTAAATGAAGCCTAAAACAAATTTTACTGTATGAGCTTTATTTTTGTGCATGTATATGAGGTTTATTTTATGTATATGTAATCTTTTTGTTTAATAAATAATATATTTTTGTTGGAGGCCTAATGCGAGAGCTTTTCTGTTTGGGAAGGCAAATAAGCTAGCTTATAAGTTAAAAGCTCTATTTGGTAACAGTTTTTAAAAATGAGCTTATAACTTATTTTTCAACGTTATTTCAAGTAGCTTATAGTTTATCATCTTTTCTTCCAATTTTACCCCTATCATCTTACTTGAAAAAAATTAAATATTAATTAAACATATCTTTTTTATGTTATTTTATATTTATAAGCTAGTTCAACTATTAATTTTACCAAACAATATAAATTAAATCAGCTGACTTATTTGCTATAAGCTAGCTTATCAACTACCAGGTATTTTATACCAAAGAGCTTATGCTTAGGCCGGCTATCCCCCTCTCTCTGTCCATTTTTTAAATTTTTTTATTCTATAGTTGGGACATGGTCAAATATGGAGCTTTAACACAAGGACACAAAAGAGAAATTGAGTTTTAATGTTGAGTAGGTCAATTAGAGCCTCAATTTAGGCAATTCCCACTTTTTAATGAAATATGGTGGAATTTAAAAAAGCAGCATTATTATATAGTTAAAGGATGGGTCGTTATTTTGTCAAAAAAAAAAGTATGGGTCGTTATTTGTAAATGGGACTTTATCATAACGTTTGTTTAGAAACTTTAGGCGTTTTTGGAATAAAAAAGGATTCTCTGCTGTGGAAATTTCCCAGGTTCCTTGTGTGTGAGCATCTATACCATTAAAATTAATTTTTTATAATTAATTATTTTTGTCATTTATTTTTCTAAGGCTAGGATTACATTGACCTTCCATTTGACCGGAGATGATCCATTCTCTTTTGGAATGGACATTAAAAAGGTATTTTTCTCTACTAAAATTAATATAAGTCATTTTGAGAAGAAAAAAAAATTATACTAAACTATAAGGCGTTTTAAAATATCAATAAAATATTTAATGTTATTTTTTTATTATACTCCTAAATATTTATTACTTTTTGTTCTTTCAATTCTTCTCAATTCATTTTTTTTATACTATTAATGAAGGATACTTTTGTAAACTAACTCATAATTTTATTTTCCCATCACTACTAGAAAACTCTTAAATACCGACGGGCGAAATCTGTCTCTAAAATGCAAATATTCCGTCACTAAGCACGTTAGAGACGGATTTGATCCCGTCGGTAATTTCATCGTCTCTAAACTATTAGAGACGGACAAAATCTATCTCTAAAATGAAAATTTCTGTCTCTAAAATAAAAATATTTGTCTCTAATTGCTTTTTCCGTCTCTAATTCCATCTCTAGTAGAGACAAAATATATTCTGTCTCTAAATTCCGTCGGTATTTCAACTCTAGTAGTGCATACACGTTAATTATATTTCTTAATTTATATAATATAATCAAAATAACTTATACTATTTTAGTACGGATGGAGTAAATTTAATTTAGAGCAAATTTTTTTTTTTTTTTTTATTTTTTATTTTATTTTTTTTTTTTTATTTAGAGCAAATTCAAACATTAACAAGCTCAAAGAAGCTTCTAAGAACTTAATTTGCATATCTAAAAATATAACATATATATTTTTTTACAGTAGGAGAAATATAATATTTTTTACTAAAATAAAAAATATTCATTTATCCAAATTGGTAAAGTACATCTTTTCAAAATAAAATGGTAGAGTACATTTGATTCAAGTGCAAATTTACTAATGCTAAAAATGAAAATAATGAATCTACAATCAACATACAAATTAATGACATAAAATTGATTATTCATGCTTGCCTACAAATAACGTGATAAAATCAAAGTAACTAAACATATGTCTCTAGATTTGTATCGGTGACGAAATTAATCACGTAGTTAACCTAAGTTGATCTGTCAATTCGAATCAAATGAACACCGCAACCAAATTTAAAAGCAAACGAACACCACACGAAAATGGAAAATCAAACGAACACCGCACAAAGACATAAAATCAAACAATGGCACATTGAGATGACAAAATCACAAAAAAAAAGACCTAATTTATTTGAAAAACTACTTATTTAAATTAAAACAATGAAAAAAGGATAATGTTCAATATGCACATGTTTGTTTGTTTTTTTTGGTCATATAGCCTAGTAGCTAAAAATTTCACCTTTAAGATGGATAAGTGGGATGATTGGGGTTCGAAACCCAATCCTCTGCATATATAATTCATTGTCCTACCAACTGAAGCTCACGGGACCATGTTTGTTTTTTATTATTTGATCAATAAGTCACTCATATCATATTTTACTTGATATATATTTGTGAAATTTATTGACCAACTATACACACCTTTGTCAAAAAAAAAAAAACTATAATACACACCACTTATTTCACTTGTGCAATATAGCACTAGCACAATTTTTTTATCAAAATATGGTATAAGTAATTTAAATAAAGAATGATATGATTATGCTATTTTGTTTTGTAACTTGGTCACTTTTTCTTTCTTTACATTTTACAACAATTTTTGAAGAGAAAAAAAGTTAGTTATGATAAATCTTGGCAAGAAAGCTTATAAAAAGACCAGGATTTCATACTTGCATATGATGGTATCCTCCACAATAGACACATCCATCATTTCCCTTTTTCACATGTTGTTCTCTTTTTAGATAGTTGACATTTCAAAGTAATTAATCACCTCGTTTTTCCACGGGTGCAATATTATTTTTAGCACAATTTTTTTTACCTATGAGACTCTTTTGAAGAATTTTCTTGTCATTTTTATAATTTCAATTTTCAACAATTTATTTTTACTTTTTTATTTACATACTCCTAATTATTTTACCTATTTTTCTACACATTACAATTAATACTATAATAAAACATAAGTAATTTTTCTCTTAAAAAATAAATTTGTAAAAACAATCTCCACACTATCAATAAATTTTGCGCATGATATGATGGTACCTATCATATCCAATTTTGAATCATTAACATATACCCTAATTAAGAGCACACATTAGCTTTTCCCCTAAAAATTTATTACTACTAACTAATTTTCTTAATGAGTTAATTAGTCAACAAGTTTCTATATTTAAATAAAAATGTAGAATTATTAATTATTTTAAAGTACTATAAAATTAATATATTCTTTTGCTTTTGAGGTTAAGTGACTTGAAAGATATGTCCCGTAAAATCTGATATTCTGAATTTGTGTAGGATTTGTTGGGTCAAGAGAGAGTGTATTATGAAATATGATAATAGTGTTTGGCTGTCCTCAAACAAAGAATTATGTCTTGCATTTTTCTTCATGTTTATTGGGTGGAAATGTTTTAAGGATTGAATTTGGAACTAACAATATTGTTTTAATTTTTTGTTTTGTGGAATGTTGGGTGGAAATTAAATTTGGACTAATTTTGTAATTGTCAACTTAACTGTTTTTTTTTTAATGTAAAGAAGGAGGTTAAAACTCCCAACAATTAAAAATCTCTAGAAAAATAAATAGAATGTAGTATCTGCCAAAATAACAACTAAAAAAAATGAAAAATCTTAATTGATATTTTGAACTCCAACTCATACTTTATAAATTGGAGTTGGAGCTCAAGATTAGCTTTTCTGAATATATGACTTTAAATAATATGACCGGCTTCTTTATAACAACAAATTTAATTTGTGCTTATAAATAAATATTTTACTTTTGGTTTTTAACTATGTGCTTTTTATTAGAAAAAAATAATCATAATAATTTAGAATTCAATTAAGAAATAAATAAAGTCTAGTAAAAAAATGTGTTGTTATCACATAACCCCTCTCAAGGCCTCAACTGTGAGTTGGAATAATTTGCCTTGATGTTTCATTTATTTGGTTGTTTCTTATTCTAGATGGACAATTTGTTATCCGCAGTTTAATTACACAAAGGCAACAATACGAGTTAAATTTTTAATGTGGCTAACAATAAGACCATCTATAATGATTTTCACATTCAACACCCTCCTCATCATTTTCTTTTTCTTCCACTTACTCATTCAACTTTTAGCCTCTTCAATGGTTTTTATTCAACACTCTACCCACCACTTTTTATTTCATATTTTTATTTAAATTTTTATTTTTATGATTACATAAAAATACAATTATCGATTAACATTAAAATTACAATTATTGATTAAAATTAAATTAAACTCCCGATTACAATTATAATAAAACTTAATTTAAAATACGACACACAAGTAATTAGTACGATATAAAGATAATAATAAGATTAAGAGAGTGAAAAATTTGGTTTTTTTTTTCTGTGTCCAAATCAAATGAACCAAGTCTCTATTTATAGAGAAAAAAAAATCATGAATTTTGGTATAAAAATAAAAAAATAAAAAATTAATTTGCAATGAAATAATTGAGTTTAAAGATAAAATGAGATAAAAATTCCGCTGGCCAATCAGAGGCTACCACGCGTCCCACAAAATCTTCTCTCTCCGCGTGGAGCACGTCCCACACGCCTTGTCTGCACGTGTGCAGCACGCGCCTGTTTCCAGCAAATAAAACGCGTCCGCGTGTCCTTGTGCGCAGAGTTCAACAATGTTGAAAGTTTTCAACACTTCTCTCCGGCAGCTCATCTTCAACACCCCCATTGCATTGCATGTTATTTGCTGTGTTGAAATGGGTTTCAACACCCCCATTGTAGATGGTCTAAGAACTAAACTTACATTTTTATGGAATATGAATTAAGTCTTTACCAATTGGACCAACATGCGTCGGCTATAGTAAGAAGAAATTGTTTTCATTGTTATCTATTTTTTATATTTGATCATTGTTTTTTTTGAAGAAGCTAAATTAGACCATTCAAATTGGAACTAAGGAGAATTGAACCTGAGACTTTAAGGAGGAGCACACTCCTAAGTCTCAAGTCAATACCACTATATCAACCTAAGAGAGTTATATTTGATCATTGTTATATCTCCCTGATTACCTATATTACAAATTTAAAATGATTAGGAGACAATTTGTTTCATGTACCTTCACGTGTAAACACAACTACCCTTCTCGCTATAGTATAGTAATTTGCTTAACTCTAGACACTTTGTTAATTCTAAGGGATTAACGATAACTTGGTTTTGAAGCAACCAAATCCCACTTGAGCAATTTTTATTTTGAAAAGGCTTTACATAAGATAAACATTTCGTAATTTTACCAAAAACGGGTATATTTTTAAGTGTAAATTTTACCAAAATTTAAAATTGACACTAGAAAAAAATTTCGTAATGTGTTTCTCGAATTTGTTTGCATGCTAGAAAGGTGAAAAAAAACGTGGGGGGTGGGAAGAGAATTTGTCTTTTTATTTTAGTTTTTTCTTTTATAAAAATAAGGTCAAAAGTAGTACTACTTTATTATTATTATTATTATTATTATTATTAGTTTGCACATATTAATTTGCATTCTCCTCTTTTCAATACACACAATAAAAAGGCGTCAAAATAAACAATGAATATATCGATGATAACTAATTTAACTGATAATGTCGATATTGTTAGTAATTATTAGAAGGGTGTAAGTTCGAACATAAGACATCGCAGTCGTTGTATATGTGAGTTTCAGTTGTATTTACCATATTATTTAAGATAAAAAAGAAAAGAAACTATGGAAATAAGAATCAACAATAATCTTAGAAACAATTTGGGAAACATTTTCCGAATTTTTTTTAGTGAAAATTTTACCGAAATTTAAAATTTACACTAGAAAAAAACTTTGGAATGTGTTTTTCGAATTTGTTTGCATGCTAAGAGGATGAAAAAGAAACGTGGGGGTGGGAGAGAAATTGTCTTTTTATTTTAGTTTTTTCTTTTATAATAATAAGGTCAAAAGTAGTACTACTTTATTATTATTAGGAGTTTGCACATATTAATTTGCATTCTCCTCTTTTCAATACACACAATAAAAAGGCGTCAAAATAAACAATGAATATATCGATGATGACTAATTTACTTAATAATGTCGATATTGTTAGTAATCATTAGAAGGGTGTAAGTTCGAATATAAGACCTCACAGTCGTTGTATATGTGAGTTTCAGTTGTATTTACCACATTGTTTAAGATAAAAAAGAAGAGAAACTATGGAAATAAGAATCAACAATAATCTTAGAAACTCCCTGCAATAAATTTCACTTAAACAAGGAAAGGAAAAGGAAAAAAAAAAAAAGAAGAATAAAAAAAGACGAAAGGTAAAAAATGACATCTTTTCCTTTTTACTTTTTCTTTTGGTTGCTACAAAATTGAATTTGAACTGTAGAAGAGGCTAGACATCTTATGGGCTAAGAAAGCTAGCCCAATACAAAAACTTTATCTTGTTGAGACTATTTGTTTTTGAGAGTTTCTTTTTTCCTCTCTAAATTCTTAAAAGTCTCTAAAATCATTTTTTTTTTTCAAGTTTTAATCCACTTCGAATTAACCAATCCAGGCAAGATTTTTTAAATTGTCTAATTTAAAGGTGCAAAAATCATTTCAATATTTTTCAAAATTTTTGCAGCACTAATGAATGTTAGGCAAATTCTAATATGGACCACTTCTTCAAGTGGTCCATGGTGGACCAGTTGCGAATAACGCTATAACGAATACAAATTTTACAAAATCCACCGTTGGATTGAAAGTTTATATCATATAGATCATTTATAGAAAATTTTAGGAAAATTGAAAATTATTTGATATGTTATTGAGACCCGTCAAGATTAACGGTTTATTAAATACTGTAAATCTTGATAAATCCCAATAAAATACCAAATGATTTTCAATTTTTCTAAAAAAATTCATGATTGATCTATATGATATAAACTTTCAATCTATCAGAAAATTTTGTAAAATTCGTAGTCGGTATATCACTTGTCCACGGTGGACCACTTGTGAAGGTGGTCCACCGTAGTGGAATGTTAATGTATAAAATGCACACTTCAAAATTTTCACGAGTTCGATCCCCCGCAACTGCGATCGGGAGGGGGCTGGAACCACTTGATGCCAGAACTGACCCCCGAACCAGATTCAATTGGTGGTGAAAGCAAAAAAAAAAAAAAAAAAATTCACGAGTTTCTGCACATTCCTATTGACTAATCTAAAGGTACAAAATGCTTATTTCAGATTTTTTTTTTTTTTTTTTTTACGATTTTTAACACCTCTAAATTGGCCTCGCTTCAATTTTTACGAATTTTTACACATTCCAATTAATCAATTCAAATGTATAAATTTTTTTTGAAAATAATATTATATATTTATATATTCAAGATAATTACACATAGGGGTGTACGTGGGCCGGATTGGGTTGGATTTGACCAAAACCAAAACCCGAACCACATAAGGTACTATGGGTTGGATCTAGTAAAATAACCACCCGTTATAACATTGGGCCGGGTTGGGTAAACCCACTAATTTCCGGGTTGGATTGGGTTGGATAGTGGGTTACCCGAACTATTTTCTATTTTTTTATATTAAAAATATAAATATCGAATCATCATATTTTTCATAAAAATAACTCAACTATTGTATTTTTTTGAAAAATAGTGTTACTTTTTTTCACTATAAAAAATAATCACCTATTTTTTATGTATACCCACTAATTTATGGGTTGGATAGTGTGTTATCCAAATGATTTTTTTTCCCTTTTTTATCTCAAATGACTAAGTGAAAAATCATCATATTTGTTTATGAAAATTATTCAATATTTTTATTTTTTTAAAAGATAGTATAACTTATTTTCAATATAAAAATATTTATTGATCAAATGGCAAAATCTTTAGTATTTTCTTAAAAATATTTAAAAAAACATAGCACTAGTGGGTCGGTGGGTTTTTGGGTTGGGTCCGGTTTTACCCGAAACCCAAATTTTTTTATGGGTTTTTCATTTTTGAAATCCATATCCACCCACTTGCCCGACCCAACCCACTTTTTTGGGTTGGATTGGGTGGGTTTGCCCAATCCATGTACACCCCTAATTACACATGAACGAAAGGTAGGCGGACAACAAACTGCGCCGCTAAACCTTTTAGATTTTTAAATGTGTAATATGCTTGCTTCAATTTTTTTTAGATTTTTAACATTTTGGATTGGCCAAGCGGAGATGTCGAATCCATAGTTCAACTTTTCAGGATTTTTTTTGTTAGCGGAGTACCTTATTGTCTGTTTGTCTTCCATCAAAGTATAATTTATATATATATATATATATGAAGCTTATATATATAATATAGCTTTTTGTATGTGATAGCTTTGTATCAGTATATGATTTAACATATTAGTTGAAGTGTTAATTTTTTTATAGAATTATTAATAGTTTGTTAAATTATAATATGATTATGTGAAATTTATTTTTTTAAATATTTTATTGAATTATATGGATAATCAAGATCGAGAAATTGCTATTAATAGATGGTTTGATTTGCGCCGAAGAACTATAGTTCAATTAATTTATGTGCGCAATTGTTTATTCTTATATGTTCGAATGTCTCGTAAGAAAAAATTAAGTTATAGTATAAACACTGAGAGAGAAAGGATGCATGAAAAATAATGTGTCGAATTAGTAATTGCGAAACTAATGGAAATATAATAAGTGTTATAATATTTTAACGGTAAAAAAGTAAATTACTTTTAAAATATCTTTTCTCCCCTTGTGAACTAGAACCAAATATATATTTAATTAAAATATCTTACCTATCATCTTTTAAATCAAATATATATTTAATTAAAATACTTCACCTCGCTTTATTAAAATCTCTTTCTTTCTTTGAATCAAATGGACACTAAAAAAGTCGGCAACTGCACAGGACAATAACACACTACAGATAATTATAAAGATTGCAGGACAATATATAACATCACCAATGTATCTATCATTACAATATATAACTCTAGAGTTATGATATATTGACAACCCTTTTTTAGACAACAAAAGGGACAACCATATTATAATATAATATATTGCTTTTTTTATTATTTATTTTAGGTTCCAATTCTCTCTCTCTACCTCACCTACTTTTCTTTTCCCCTGTTTTTTCCCGCTCTCTCAGTCTTGCTATTCCCTCCTTCTCAACAAATCAACTTCTTTCCCCTGTTGGTAGTGTAATGTTTTGTTAATAGTGATATGATTCTGTGATATGTTTTTTTGGTATCACTTGCTTACACAAATCTACAATCTTATGTAAATGATTTTGTATAAATGCGATTTTGGTTGTTAGTGAATGTGTCCCATGTGTGTATTTGGTATAAGAAGGAATGGTTATTAATGAGATGAAATGAATATTTTTTCTTAATTTTGAGTGTTATGCCAATTATCATAATTTGATAATAAGTGTGGTGTAAATGCCCGAGGCTAGTTTCATTCATAAAAATTGCATTACATAGTTGAACTTAATACAAGTTATTTGGTACTTCATTATTTACATTATGTCCCAAAACTACTCTACAATATCAGCCCCAAAAATCCCAAACTTAATACAAGTCACTTGGTACTTCATTTTCAAACTTTTTAGAGTATTGGTGTTGATGTTTATCTGTCTTTATGTTGCCAACCAGCTTTAGCAATTTTCTGCAAGAAAAGAAAGAAAAAAAAAACCAGCTAAGTTCTCTAGTAAAAAATCAGTTAATTCATTAGCAAACCAATCTATACAAAACAATCCAATGACTAATGAATGATGTATATAAGAGCTTGTATACAGACATCTATTAAAGCATATAATTAGAAATCTAGAACTCTAAATCCAATTCCAGATTCAAGATTATATTTTTTTAAATATAAATATCACACTATGTATTCAACCACAAATTGTTCTGCATTTTCATTTTCTTATCACATTGATGAACCTTGTCAGCTCTACACTTCATTAAGCTGTCAGCTAACTGACATATCTTTGATAAGGGATTAATGGTTCAGATGAAGTTTATGGCTGGGAGTCTAAAAACTTGGTGCTCTTCATATGAATGGGGATGAATACATGAAAGAACAAAATTGGGAATGCAAAAATAAATGAACACTGTAACACAAAATAGAACGGCACCATAAAAATAACGCAGAGCAGCTTAAACTAAACGAAACAATACTTTCTATCGCAAGCAAGTTCTAAGTTGGACCCATTTTGATAGGTTGTCCACCGTGGACAGGCACTTGAAAACCATCTGAAAATCAACGATGACTTCACCCTCTAGATATAGAAGCACACGGCACTCTTCGTCCCCAACAGCACATCAAAATTGAAATGAAAAAACTAACTACAGAGAAGAAACAGAGCAGTTTCAGCAAAAATTGAGTTAACCATTGATTTAATTTGGTTCACGACACAAGGAAAAAATTGGTTGTGCGACTGGGAAAACGACTTTGTGGCGGAGAAGGGAAAACGGCACATCGTGGTGGTAGAAAAAGAATCTGGATGTTTACCGGCGACGGCGGAAGGTATTTGGTGGCACCACCGTGATGAAATTTGAGCAATAAATGGAACACACAACATCTGAAATATTGCATATTTCGTTGCGACGGCGAGTGAATCTAGAACGGCAAGCAAAATTTGAAGCAATTTTTTTTGTACATAAGATGGATTTGATTCTGAACATAAGATGGATTTGATTTTGCAATCCACATCTACAATTGTTCCTATTTGGACAAACAGAACGAAGAAGAAGACACGCAAAACTGGTTTTGAGTTTGAAATTTTTTTATTACCGAAAATACCCCTCCGTACATGGTTGTCGATTTAAGTTGTCCCAAACTGTATGTCAATATATTATTACTCATAACTCTATCAATTCGTTCAAAACTTGTCAGTAATTTTAGTCAAAAAAATTGTCCTTAAACCGATACACATATTTATATATCACTTATTTATTATTTTTTAATAATAGTACTTAATAAGCACTCAATTTTTCCAACCCAACATTTTTTAAAAAGTTTTAAATAGATCTCACCAATAACATATCTCACCAATAACTCTATATTTTTATAGATGGGTCCCATCAAAATAAAATAGGTACCATTATTTATTTTAAAACTACCTATTAGATACCCATTTGTATTTTGCTTCAATGAGGGTATCTATTATATTTTCTGTGAAATCTTATTTTTTGAAGTAATGTGATATTGGATGCGTTTGTTCTACCTTTTTTAAAAATGAACTTTAAACAAAGAAGTTTTTTATAAAAACTTCAAATGACAAATTAGTTTGAATAGCTTATCATAAAACATCGTTTTAAGTATTTTTATCATTTTGTTACAAATTTTTTTTGGATCAGAAAATTTCAAAAATTTCTCTAAAAAAAAGCTATTTCAAATTGCTTTTCATAAAAATCATTTTCTAGTGATAGCTTTTTTAAAAAATTATGATTTTTATTAAGTTAAAATCTCTAAGAATATTTAAGTTATTGAATATCAAAAACACTCTTTTAATTATTAAAAAGATGGAATTTAAATAACTTTTACTATTTATAATGAAGTTATCATAAAAAACATTTTTAAAAATATAAAGAAAAAATTATTTTTTTATAGCTAAAACAAACACACCCGTTATTAGAATCCTAGCCGCTTTTTATTTTTTATTTTGTATCTTTATTGTTAAGAGTAACATTGTAAGACCCAAGATTTTACTGTGCGGTTTTCCTAAGGAACTTTAGTGTTGGCTACGAGTTTTAGGGTTTTTAGTAGAACGGTTTTGGGTGTATCGTCGCATTAATGGAATTTTTGCTGTATTTGAGTCCGTTTTGTGCTCGTGCGCTGTAAAGGCACAGACTTTTGTCTTGTGGTCCTCTTTTAAGTATGAGGAGATTTCTGTGAAGTCAGAATGACGAGTTTTGGATTATTCTTGTTTTTGGAAAAACGAGTAGGATTTTACCCGCTGATGGAAAATCTTACTGCGTCTGTTTTAAGTGAGGTTTCGGATGGAAGTTTCATATATCTGCGTGAGTTAGGATATGTCCTGAGATTAATTTTCTAAGGCATGGAAGAAAATTACAGTCGCGGAAAAAGATTCGGCGATAAGTTTTGGAAATGTTTAACGTTAGACGTTCTTTCCGTAGGTTTTATGTTTTTGTGATTTACGTTCGTCGCGTCGCGCGAGAGCTGAATACGAGACTTGTTATGGATGAGTTGATGATATCTTGTGATTTCTCATAAAGCAAATTGATCCAATGGCTAGGGTTTAAGCTTGGACTTTTGACTTTGATCCAATGGTGGATTGGCTATCAAGAGCCTTTGTCATAGTAAGGAGGTTTGGTGACTTTGGTCACTTAGAAAACATCACATATTCACTCCATTCTTTCTCTCTTCCACGTGAAAACTCCATTACTTTCTCAACTTCACAAATTTTCCATTCTTCACCATTTGTGTCCATTTCAAGCTTGGGAGCTTTGTGGAATAGTTGTAGAGAATCACTTGCTTAAGGTAACCACCCTTTTCCTTTTCATTTTGGTTGGTTAAAACTCTTGGAGTTATGAGTTTTAGATTATGTTCATGAGATGAAAATGTTAGGAATTGATTCTTGTTTCATGAAAGTTGTTCATGAGAGTTTAGGAAGCATGCTAGGCTTTGTTATTTCAATTTTCCATGAGTTGGTGAAAAATCTCATGAGAAAAGTTAGGGTTTTGTGTTGGTTATGTATTGATCAATAACATGTGGTTAAGTTGTAAGGTTTTGAAAAGAAACGTTGTCTTTGAACCTTTAGGCAAAAGGGAAATGTGTTGTATGGTTTTGTTTTAGAAAATCCGATGAAAAATATTTTGGAGTTTATGAAAATATTTCCTAAGTGTTTTGTGTAGTGTTTTTGGGGTCCAAGTGGGTTAAAACTCTTGTGACATGTGGTGTTGCTTTTTACTTTGAAAACATGTTTGAAAATGATTACCAGTCGGTTGAGGCCCGTAATAAAACTTGTGCTTGGGTTTGGTTTTGATTTTGGAAATGAAAATCAAATAACTTGCACTCGAAGCAACCAACATGCTTCCGGAGATGAATTGCTTGCTTATGAAAATGGTTTGCTTTTGTGCCTTGAAAAAGTGTTGGGAATTAATAGAATCAAACTAGGCTTGGTTGGAAAAAGGTGGTGTGAGTTGCTGTTTTTGCTGTCATGACAGGTGCAACTCGCCGGGCGAGTGTTCACTCGCTGGGGCGAGCGTCACAGGTCATGAACTCGCCAGGGCGAGCTCCACAGCGAGTGAGACCTGTCTTCACTGTAACACCCTCTAATTTCCTTTATTTTTATTTGCCAAAAATTGATTTATTTTTATCTTTAGAAGAGTGTTATTCAACTTCGACGTTTACCGTACGAATTTATAAAGCAGCGGAATATAGAGATATAAAACGAAACAGTTATAGGTCTTAAAATCTCAAATTGAAGACAACTGAAGCAAACGACAAGGTTCAATTTCCCAAAAGTATCAATGCAAAAATTTAAATAATAAGTTCCCCTCCATTATCCTATTCAGAGCGACTCTTTATTTAAAGCATAGAAAGATAGACAGCTCCTAAGCCGTCTCCAAACTCGAAGCTAAAGCTGGTCGTTTACCTGAAAATCTACGATTGCACATCGTAGGGTCAAACCAGAAGGGGTGAGTACGACGTCACATAAACAACTGAATTCAATAGTGAACATAATAGCTAAACATAAAGAAGTAATAAATAATGCATCGTCCTCTGGGACGGAGAAACACATAATCAAACATAATTATCAAACACATCACTTCAATAAAACAATTAAAATTCCAACTCAACCAACTAGAATGCAATGTGACCCATAGACTCCCTACATGCATGTGGTACCATTTCAACACCGATTTATCAACACCGATTTGTCAACACCGATTTATCAACACCGATTTATCAACACCGAGGACTGACACATGAATGAATGCATGGTCCTACTTAGACAACACCTAAAGCTCAATCAAACACCAATTCAACAACACCAATCAATCAACAACATATAATCAATAGTTATGAACAACACCGCAACAACACCGACACACAACGCCTATAGGCAACACCAACCAGTACAACAATTAAAATATTTAGGCTTCACTTAATTACTCATAACTCTCGAAACAGCAGTTAGTATCTCCCTCCAGCCCTACCTCGATTCAAATTAGATTGATTTAATCCACCGACAAAACATACGAATTTTAATTAAATAAATAGGGGAATAAATTCAACTACACCTTCGCATCAACACCATTAACATCAATTAATAACAACACCGTTAGGTAACACCAAATAAGTCAAGCACCAATTAATTAACCACCAATTTAATTAACCACCAATTTAATTCGAAACCTAATTTAATTAACCACCAATTTAATTTGACACTAATAGATCCAACTCCAATTTTAAACTAAACTAATTTATTAACTACCCTGAACAGCGACTAACCAATACTCGAAGCAGCCCCGACTCAAGTAATTTAATTTAAAAGGTATTTGACGAACTAACTAGAAATCTATTTCAATTTAATTGACGACAATTGTTAATTAGATTCAAATCCATGAACCAGGGAGAGTGACCAACACCAGCAGGTTACCAAATAATCACAAAACCATATATAAAATTTCTGGAATTTTTTATGAGGATTTACTATTTTTAATTACCCTTTTAACTTAGATAATTAACTAAAAATAGCTACAGGTGTCCAAAAATTTTAAAAGAGGTACTAAAATTCTCAGAATTTTATTTATGATATTTCTATAAAAATATTAAAAAACTTTGGGATTGTTTAGGACCCGCACGCGCCCCCACGCGCGGCAGGTGCGACTGGACGTCGCAGCTGGTCGAACCAGCTCCATCTTCACCCGTTTTTCTGCTAAACGGGTCACGCGACCCGGTTCCACGACCCGACAGGTTCTCTCTCAATACTTCACGCAAGGCAGCGATTCATATACCGTTTTAATCGTCATTCAATTTCTGAAAGATAACCGGCAATAGTTTTTAAAATCGGCGATCGAAAAAGGGATTGAGTTCTCACGAAAGTTGGGCTTTAACTCACGGTTCGTATCCAAGCTTCACGTACACGATCCTAAATCACTTCCAGCAGGCATATAAACCTCCCAGGACTAATTTTAAACTAGTTAGAATCTTACGACCTTACGGGAATTTGGTCTTTTACTTATCAATTCCTATCCGTGAATCATAGTTTTCTTTCTTGAAAACAAATAAACATTATAACCACACCACCATAGCACTCAGGACCGCATATATGAACAATCAACTAGACATCAGGAATCAATAGTCAATGATCAATGAACATAAATAAAAAAAATTCAACAATAGCAAATAACAACAACAACTCGGCAGTAGTAATTTAAGAGGAAATAAAAGTTATCTTCTTAGTACTATCTACATTCAGAGTTATCGAGTGAGTGGTTAAAGCCCCTTACCTCTGATTTGCAGTGAATTCCAAAGTTAGTGATGAATTTCTCCTTCCCTTTGATTTCCACGTGAACTCTCTCAAGTTTTTATTTTATGTTTTTGTGAAAAGTGGTAATCATAGTTTTTGCAACTCTTTACTTTAAATAACAATCAACTAGGTTAACTTTTTCCCAAAGACAAAAATTCTGTTTTTAAATCTTTATTTTCTTTTATTTTATTTTATTTTTCTATGGAATTCCAATTCACACCCCGTTACTACTACACCACTTTGGTTCTATTTTTTTTTTTATTAAACTCTTTCTACACCATTTTACTAATGCACCCATACTCTCTTTTTCTTTCTAATTCTTATTTCTCTACTAAAAGTCTATTTTCACCTCCAGTTTACTAGTTCACACCTCTCTTTCTATTATTACTCAAATTGCACCTCCCTTCTCATTCTCTCTAATTTTCTTTACTTAATTAATTTACTGATGAAAACTAAATTATTTATTTTTATTATTATTCTTCATACTTATCTAAATACTCCATAAATCAATCATCAATCATAATAATTAAATAATCACGCAAACACATCAACACAGACAAATTCCTAGTAAAATAAATTAGAAACTAGCAAAATTCTAAATAATTAAATATTCTAAAAGTCGGGGCGTTACATTCACTGCCTTCACTCGCCACCAACTCGCCAGGGCGAGCTCTGGGAGTTGAAATTTTGGAATCTGATTTCTAAACTTGGTTTTTAACTTTCTAATCCCTTTTTATTAATTTATGCAAGTGGCGGGGATTGGAAACGGGTTTTTCGGGTACTCGGAAAGTACGTAACTTATAACGCAAGAAAACGGCCATTTTGCATTTCAAATTATTTAAGACTTTGGCCTATTGTTTTGAGTCCTAAAAATAGTACCAATAACTCATGGGGGTTGATCAATACGATAGTTTTTGGTATGGTATCCGAAAGAGTGATTTTCCTTAGGAACCTTTAGGTTTTTGGGGTTTTGGTGTAGTTTCAATACTATTGGTTAGAGAACAATGTATTGATTGTTGTGCTGCTTGTTTTAGGAAGCGCGTTGTGTTGTTTTGAGCGTGTGTTGTTGACGGAAGCTTGCCGAGGTAAGGGCTCCACTTTATTTCCGTCTTTTCAACTGGTTATGACATGCTTGGATTTCTGCTGTAATGCTTTGCGGTGTGTTTTGCATGTCTGGTTGATGTATTCTCGTGATGAGAACGTGTTTAAAATACTTGCGCTGTTTACATATGATTATGAGAATATATGTATGAACAGGTTGTTGGAATACATATGATTGGAAATGTATGTATGTCGTTGTGTTTGGTTTACATATATCTGTGTGATATGTAATTGTTGCATGAGCATGTATGGAACGTGTAAGTCAGCTGGGATTACACGGGTGGATGTGTCTGTGTGACTCCGCCGGGGCTGTGTCTGTGTGACTGCCCTATATATGCTTAATTAGAAAGTATGCTCATGCATTTCATAGTTGGCGACAGCATCTGTGTGGCTGGTAGCATCTGTGTGGCTATTTTCGTCTGGTGACAGCATCCGTGTGGCTGACAGCATCTGTGTGGCTGGTAGCATCTGTGTGGCTGGTAGCATCTGTGTGGCTATTTTCACCTGGTGATAGCGTCTGTGTGGCATCATCTGGCGACAGCATCTGTGTGGCTGGTAGCATCTGTGTGGCTATTTTCGCCTGGTGACAGCATCTGTGTGGCTGACAGCATCTGTGTGGCTGGTAGCATCTGTGTGGCTATTTTCACCTGGTGATAGCGTCTGTGTGGCATCACCTGCCCTTGTGGCTTTAGTGGGTTGGACCTACGATTCCGGAACTCATGCATTGTGGTAGCTAGGGTTAGTGCCACGCATTGTAGAGGTTGCATTATAAGCTATGTGTGCATTGCTTATATGAACCCGTTGGTGGGAGTTGTTTTGGTGGTTAAGAGCTTTTTCTTGTGTTTGTGGAATTATTGTTATGTGTACAATCTTTCGCACCGGTTATATATATACATACTTTTATTTTGTGGTGACCCTTTTTTTCATTTGCGGGCTCATCCCACCCAGATGATGGGTTAGGTCGTGGTGACGACGGTGGCTGTTCCAGGCCCCAGTGAGTGGTTGGAGCTTTAGCTTAGTTAGACTATGCGCCGGTGTGGGTTGTACACCGTGCTTTTTGGGTGTAGGCATATGATTCTAACTTGTTTTGTTGTAAGTATTTGAATACTTAGACTTGGATTGTAATTATTCAGGAATACACTTTGCTTGTCGAAGCACCTTATGGTAATGAGTTCTTTTGTATATTTGAATGCCGGCTCATTTAAAATATTCTATGCGCACTCTGAGTGTTAGTTGAAAAAGAAAAAAAAAATAATGCCTTTTTGGCCTTTGAAAAACGGGCTGTTACAAACATTAATGAGACAAAATACAATGTAAAATTGATCAACATATTTTTCTTCTGTGGCAAAATATAAACAAATTTTTTTTAGGTACCTTGCATAATTAATATATCTAACTATATTATTAATCAGATACATTAATTATAAGATAAATGTAAATATTTGGATTTTGCTTGTATTTTTTATAAGGAAATATATAGCTGTATACCAAATACAACACTTTACCCCACAAGATAAATGTAAATATTTGGATTTTGCTTGTATTTTTTATAAGGAAATATATAGCTGTATACCAAATACAACACTTTACCCCACAAGCCGCATACCCTTTTGGAAGAATTTTATTGATGTCATCAAATCCTTTGAACTTTACCTCTAGCCTATCATTATCTGCAAGATTAACTTATCTTAAAAAGTTGGGAACAGCACAAATTTAGCCAACTATCTACCTTATAGAAAAGTCACAAGAACTAAAGAAACCAATACTCTATTTTTTACTTGTGTCTAAACTTTGAAATTGGTTTCAACCTTTTTGAAATTATGCCTAATTTTTCAAATCGAAAAGCTCCCTTTAGCCATATAGGGTTATAAATTATAGGGTAAATAATCCTCCAATGTAGGCGAGTTTTGTCTTCCCCCTCTATATATTTTTTTTGTGACTCGCCCTTTGCAAATGTTGAATGTTTTTTCTAGTTCATTTTACCCCCTGCAGGGGTACAGACCAATATTGACGGGGTAAAATGAACTAGAAAAAAAATTCAACATTGCAAGGGGCGAGTAAAAATAAAATTTTACAGAGAGGAAAAATAAAACTCGCCTACATTGCAGGGGGTAAAAAACCATTTACCCTAAATTATACTACTTTCGTCCCAATATATAAAAACTACTTTGACTAAATATACCATTCATCTATCTTGTTTTGACCTTTTTTTTTAATAATATATAGATGTAAATATTAGCATATAAGATATTGTTTGATTTGTTTTGATGAGTATTTTTAAAATACCTAGTTTTTATAATTTTTACTAATAAACGATTAAAGATATTGATAATCAAAATTGTGTATTGGTGTACATGTATTGATCAACTAATATTTTGGGATGGAGGTAGTAATACCTCACATGCTTGAGTAAGCCTTTTGGTATAAAAAATAACAAGGATGAGTGCACTCTTTTCTCATTAAGCATGGACAAGTTGACCCACAAGAAAAGATCTTGAATGTGTGCACAGTCACAAATTTGTAATTGCGCAACTATTTTAAAGTTGTCTGATTAAGATCAAACAGTTTAAATTTTATTCTCGACATTTTATAAGTAAGAGAAAACGAAATTTCATTAAATATTAGATTGTACAAAATCTTGATCAATCGACTCCAAAGTATTGAATTGTGTGCAATGTGACAACACCTAATCCAAATCCCGGATTTGGATTCAACGCAGTCGACTGCTCGGTGCAGTCGTTTTATGGGCGTTTGATCGTGATCGGACGGTTTAAATAAATACAGTCAATAAATGCCGTTTTTAAATTATGACTGCCCGATCTTGATCGGACGGCTATCAATTGATCGACTGCGCGATTGCATTCAAAAAACGACTGCACGGAATCCGGGTCCCCAAATCCCACATGAAACAATATTTTAGAGAATTTGGATCTGTTGCATGCAGCGGGTAAAAATAGATACAATTACAAACATTAATTGATATCGACCATCATCAATATCGATATTGGTCACATTACATCTTCACTAAATTATCATTAAATCATCCATACCATTAATTTTAAATTTTACAATCAAAATCAATAATTGTGTGACGTATTTACTGCATCTAATTTTCAACATTACCTAGCTAGGCCATAAGGCTATAATATAACCCCACTACCCCATACCCACACTCAAAAGCTGGCATTATTAGACATTGAAAGTGATTGAAGTGGAATCCAATGAATATACAACTTGTAGTAGTAAAATAAAAATTAGATGGAGAAAAAGTAAAGGGCAAAAGGGGATTAAAGAAGATAAGAAGAGGGTACACACAAAAAGCTTAACACTTACCTTCCTTGTTGAGAAAAATTGGGATCTGAGCATTTTTAGATTGGAAATGAAGTTCTTATTCCAATGTCCTTGTTGCTCATGCTTTTGCTTCATGAAGCCAAAGGCTGGGAGTGCAAAAGTCAAAGAAGTCAAAGAAGTGAAAAAAGCTAAGGAAGTGAAAGCACCTACTAAGGAAGTGAAAGAAGCTACTAAGGAAGAAAAAATTGAAGAAAAGAAAGATCAGTGACATCATGTAACTTCATTGCAAACACTCTTTGATTAATATTTACATTATTTTACTATGTGTTGTTTTTATGATCAATTAATATTCTAATTTATAAGCATATGCACAATAATGTGTACCTATGTATTTTGTGCTTCTTTGGTCGTTTAATTAGCATTGAGAGGCTATTTTATTATGAATTTGAAAATGGACATTAATTGCCTTTGTAATTAAATGTTTAAAAGTGGAAAATAAAATACTATTTCATTCTTGCATATTTCCTTATGTTGTTCTGATCTATACTTTTCAGTTTGGTATATGCTAATAATTTCAATCATGTATATATATATATATTGAAATTCACTTGATCATGCTCATTTTGTATATGTAAAATGTGTCCGTGTCAAATATTTGTCGGACACTAATGCCTTATTTGGTAGGAGAGAAAAAAAAGAAGGCAGAAATAAAAATACGGAAACAAATTGCATTGGTTTCCGTGTTTTTATTTATCTCTTCTCTTTTCCTTAAACACACCCTAATACTTAACAATTTTAGAGTATCAAGATTTAATTACTTACTACTAGTATCTTTAACATTTGAGATGATGGTGATAGAAAACGAGAATAGAACCATATAGGAGTAATTCATAGCATTAACTGTTCACCAAAAAGAAAAGCTCATATACAATTATCCTCTATATATAGAAAGAAGAAAGTACACTTTCATTTCATCCTTTTCCAAAATACTTTCTTTCATACTTTCTATTTTTATATAATTATGTTTATAGTATATGATTATCGTTTGCAACTGATGTAGATACCGCGGTTTTAGAATGTAAACACTTTTCACAATGGTTAAACAATTAAATTTACTCGACATCGAAAGATTCTAGAAGTAAAGATAGAACATTTTTAAGAGGCTTATGAATATGTCAAGCTATTTTTATAAGTTCTCCTAAAATGTCTCACAAGTATTTCTCAAATATGCTAATTCAAACTGCCCTATACCTTTAACCAATGTGAAATGTGGATTTTTTTTATTGATTATTATTATTTTATTTTTTAAAGAAAAGAGGGGCGTAATCTTAAAGAGATCTACGAATAAATTAAACGTTGTAAAATTTGTATTTGTTATATAGTTTTTTAATCAACTATGTCATGTTTGCCTTATATTACCTTCGGTAGGGATGTCAATGGATATCCATAGACGCGGATAGTGTGATATTCGTGTCCGCTCAATTGAACAAATATAATATCCGTGTCCGCTTCATATCCGTGCGAATATCTGATACGCGTGTAATCCACGGATATTGAGGTATCATGGATGACATTTGTTTACTAAAAAAAACTAATTATTTTAAAGACAATATTAACACATGATATTCATATATTTTGCTCTTTATTTTTAAACTGCAAAAAGAAATTTTATAAAAAAGAAAAGAAAGAATATGTAAGAAGCTGAAAAGTTTCCACTCAAAAATGAAAACGGAAAATGAAAATTTTTCTTTATATGAAAAGAAAACATAAAATATAAAAATACTATTTTTTTTATATAAGAAAAATACTAGAATTTATATTTAAGTAGCGATATTTAAATAATGTTACTAATTATTTAGCGGGTAAAGATATCCGCGGACGCGGATAGTATAAAACCCGCATCTGTATCTATTAAATGCGGATAATTGAAATATCCACTTATTTTATCCGCAGATATCCATTAAGTTATCCGCTCCCCATCCATGGCAGATTTTATCCGTAGATATTTGCGGGTACTGATTTTTTTGTCATCCATAAACCTTCGGTCCTTAATATAAGAGAAAGTTTGTTTTTTAGATTCATTGAACTTTTAATGTATCTAGTATATAATATAGACCAAATACATTAAAAATTCAATGAATCTAAAATGCAAACTTCCTCTTATATTGAGACCGGAGGGAGTATATGTGAAATGTGTAGATGTGAGATACCTATAAGACATTAATATAGGGGCGGACATGTAGCCACACACCAGCCCAACCCATATATTTTTTTTTTTAAATAATAATAATAATTTTATAAATAATTTAAATTATTTTGTATACATATTAGAACAAATATTAATGTAAATATTAGTTTAGAGTTTATTATTGATGATTGTAAATCTTTTGGTACACATTAGTTTAATTATTAGTACACATATTAATTTATAGTCTATTACTGATGATTTCAAGTTCTTGGTTATACATAGTATATTATTTTAAGTTATATAATTTAATTTTATTATAATAATCAACTTTGAATTTGTTTGTAAAAAAATAGTGGATAACTAATTGAATTTATAGTATTAGGTAAAATTAATGATTGAACTACCATATAAATATGAAATGATATAAAACAATATGTTTAATTTTTTCAAGGAAGGTGATATGGATAAAATTGAAATAAAAATTAATAATTTATTAGGTAATTGAATTAGTTTATCAAAATAAACTATAAGCTAATATACGTTTGGGTTCTATATATTTTAGTCTAACGTAGAATCTTGTGATGAAGTATCAAATAATAGTAATATGCATGATACGTATATTCAATAAGTTATAGTCCTTTATTTTTTGCGAATAGAAATTTCGTGATTATTTGATATACTTTATTAATTTGTTGATTTCTTTTTTTTTTTAATAGAAATTTTCTGATTTGTTGGTGTACTTTATTTGGATATACATGTTTTACTAATAATAATTCCATATATTATTTGTTGTTTAACTAATATTTTTAGGATGAAATTATTTTTTTTTCAATAATATGTAAAAAATTTAGCCACACCAATAATTTCCGTCCAAATCCGCCGCTGCATTAATACCTTAACAATTTTGGACAATCAAGACATGAGAGTTGTTACTACGTACTACTACTATATATCTTTAACATTTGAGATGATGGTGATAGAAAATGAGACTAGAAATATTTTATATAATATTTCAATAAGATATGAACATCATTAAACCTAACGAAGGAAAACATGGCCTCTTAAATGTTGGAGTACCAAATGATCATTGATTCAGGGATAGCAGCATGGCCCCCTACCCATTCTCTGGTGTCAGGATTAGAACTTAGAAGGGAACATGCACATGCACCATAGCATTAATTTTAATTTCCTCTATATATAGAAAGAAGAAAGTATGCTTTCACTTCATCCTTTTCCTAAATATTTTCTTTCATACTTTATATTTTTATATGATTATGTTTATTGTATATGATTATCGTTTGCAATTGATGTAGATACTTCAGTTGTAGAATGTAAATTGTTTTTTTTTATAAGTTATAAGCCATCTTTATAGTATTAGGTAAAATTAATGATTGAACTATATCATATTCATTCATCGATGAATTGGAAGGAAGGAAAGTGAAAGAAAAGATAATTGTGGAAATCGATGAATGAATTTAAACTAAAAGTTAATCCAAATTCATTCATCGATTTCCGCAATTTTCTTTCATCTCATTTTATTTCCTTCAAAACAAACGGACCATAAGAGACTTATGAACATGCTAAGCTATTTTTATAAGTTCTCCTAAAATATGTCTATCAAGTATTTAATTATGAAAGTAAATAGACTCAAACATGCTAATCCAAACTGCCCTATGCTTGTGACTAATGTGAAATGTGGATTTTGTATCGATTATTATTATTTTATTCTTTTAAAGAAAATTAAGAGGGTCGTAATCTCAAAGAGATCTACAGACAAATTAAACATTGGACAAAATACGGATTATCAGCTAACAAGAGCTACCTAAGCAGGATAATGCTAATAAATCATTAAATAAAGTGTAACTCATATAACCCATGTTGCTAAAATATCAACACAACTATTCACCTCACAATAAGAGTAACAAACTTTAATTTACAAATCCAAATGGATCAATATGCAAAGTGTGGATCTTCTGAATAAGTCTCATGCGCCCGAACCTAAGAATCAGTACGCCACCAAGCCAACTGGAATCCTTCCAAAACACGTTTTTTTAGAAGATTATAATTGTCTCAAAATATCTCCAAATTTTGTAATCTTTCTCCCTTTTCTTTCTATTATCATGATTGGATTGAAAAACTTGACATAAGAATTAAAATGGTACAATTTATTTTTGTAATGACTAATAGCTGTATTTTTTTTTTTTTAAGAAACTGAATATTTTTTTTCTGTGAACTAAAAAAAAGAAAAAAAAAAGGCTAAACTACATATTTGATCGTTACATTTATATTAGGTTTGAATTTGTTCTTTTACGTTTAAAAAAATTTCAATTTGGTTCTTATGTTTCTACCGTTTGCATAAGTTTGGTCATTTCCATCAGTTTTGTCGTTAATACTGTTTCAATTGGACACATGTCCAAGTGTTCACATGTCTATCCACATATGTAAACTGTCTGCCACATGTGACAAAATTGACGGAAATGACCAAATTGAAATCTAAAATAAACATAAGAGATCAAATTAAAACTTTTAAAACATAAGAGAACAAATTAAAATATAAAATAAACGTAATGACCAAATGTGCAGTTTAGCGGAAAAAAAATCATGTGATAACCTATGCCACACAGGGGCGGAGCTCCTTGAGGGCTCGGAAGGGCCGCGGCCCGCCCCAACATTTTCATTTTTTAATATATATATATATATACATATTTTTGTTAAATAAAATTTATATATATATTTATGATTGTAAACTTTGCATAAGAATATTCAGTGGTCCAGTGGTGATACCTGCAGTCTTGTAACTTAAGTGTCCCGTGTTCGAGTCCTTGTAGGAGAGTGTTTTATATTTTAATTGAATTTTTTAACCTACTACAGTCTACTGGCAAGACAGGCGCACTACAAATACAACACACCCACCACATGGCTACCCCAAGATTAATGTTTGTTTTAGAAAATTTATATTCTATTATAAAATCATTTAATATTTAATTTAATAGTCTTAATAATAATTATTTTTTACACAAATAAATCAAATTATTTTAGAAACAATGATTATTTATTTTTTGTTGCAAAACTATGTTTGGGGAATCAAGTTTAACAAAATTCAAAAATCTAATATTTATAATTTTTTAGTTTTCTTTTGATTTTGAATAAAGATATAAGATAAAATTAAGTGTCTCTTTTATTTCTTACATTAATAAGCGTGTGTGTATATCCATATAAAAATTCAAGTTTTGCCACAGCCCCCCTTAATATTTTCGTCTAGCTCCGCCACTGATGCCACATGTAACCGTTGGTCACACAATCCCATGTGTATATAATATATAATAGACCAATAGTTCTTTTCATCAATGCCATGTGTGTGTATTAATTATTGTGCGTCTTCTTCTCATCATTTTGGTCTGTTCTTGCAATTAGCTTATTTCAAAACCCCTTTCACCATAAACAATATTTTTATTTAATAAAATTTCTTATCAGTTTACCAATTCAATTTGATTTGTACCGTTCCCTTCAATTGGTGATACACATGGCGGCAAGAAACAGTTCTGATGGCACAGGAACACCTTTGTTAGTGTCAATTGAAGATAATGTAGAACAGAACACAGAAACTCTAACAGAGAGATGGTGGAACAAAATCTTGGACATAGAGGAAACCAAACATCAGCTTATGTTTTCATTACCAATGATTCTTACAAATTTATTTTATTATTTGATCACTTTGGTTTCTGTCATGCTTGTTGGTCATCTTGGTGAGCTTCAATTGGCTGGTGCTACTCTTGCTAATTCTTGGTTTAGTCTCACTGGTGTGGCTGTTATGGTAATTAATCACTGTTTTCATTTCATTAATCACTATTTTCATTTCATTATATTTGGTTTTATGTCCATTTTCATGTGATGTGCTCTACATATATGAGTATACAAAGAATCTGTGTATTAATGTCTAGCCTATCTATATTGGAAATCTATTGGAAATCTATTAAATGCAATTGATACAATCTTTCTCCTAGTGCCCATACCCTATGAGTACCTTAGTACTCGTACCCGTTATCCATATTTTTGCTAAAAATAAATTGATCAATTATAAAATATTATATCATTTTAATATAATTAAAAAAATTCCAAAGATTTTAATGTCGACTCATGAAAATTATAAATAAAATTATTAGTAATGTCATGTTAAAGTTCATTTCTTCGTTGAAATATTTGCATTATGTTATAAATAAATATTTTTATTAAAAATGTGTAATAATATAATTATGTTGTATTTTTAAAAATAGATTTACACATTTATTATATAATTATTATATAATAATATAGTTAAAATAAATAAATATATACTATGCGGGTATGGCGGGGTGGGTACTAAGGTACCCGTACCCGCTCAATTTTGTGGGTAATTAACCTTACCCATGCCCGTACCCAAAATGCGGGTTTTTACCCTACCCGTTGTGGGTATTTTTTGCGGGTACCCACTGGGTATGGGTCAATTGTCATTAGAGGTGGGAATAGGCTAGGCCGAGCTAGGCTTTGCCAAGCATGAGCCTGACCTGTCAAAAAAATCGAAGGCCTGTGGCCTATCATAGGCTTATATTTTAGGCCTGAGCCTGATCTTTTGAAAGCCAATGTAGCATGTTAGCCTGTTTAAAAGCCTACTTCACATGAAGATATTTAAATAAATAATTTTATTTATTTTTAAAAATACTTATGAACTAATAAACCAACGTCCTTTCGATATTTAATATGATATTTTAGAGAATTTTACTATATATGTCATCATATTTCAATTCTAGTTTATAATAATACATTTATATTGTGAAAAATTAATGTAGATTAATAAATTTAAACTACTGAAAAAGTTAATCAATTCATAATTTAATCAAAGTACAAAGTTTAATATATAAATAATAATAGTATTAATAATATTATTCATATTAACTTTAAGTAGGCCGGCCTAATAGGCTAAAAGGCTTTTTTAATGGCATGTGGCCTGACCTATTTAACTAATAGGCTTATAAAAAAGCTTTGGCATGCTCTATTTAAAAAAATAGGCCGGCCTGGCCTGAGCATATGTAGACTAGGCCTTAAGGCCTCGTAGGCCGGCCTGACCTATTCCCACCTCTAATTGTCATCCCTGAGCATTTGGTATTTGGTATGAATTATATATTTTGGATTTATGATTTCTTTGTTTTAGGTTTCTAAATTTTCTATTTTGTTAATGTTATTTTGTTAATTTGTTTATTATTTATGAAATAAGAAAATTATATGAAAGGTTCAATAACGGTTGAACCAGTCTGACTAGTTAAACCGTGAACCAGTGACCACAACGGTTCGAGCTCCGGTCTGATTCTTAAAACATTGGTTAAAAGGTCAATGATTTGGTTAAAGATTTGATCTATGTTAAAATATCATGGTGTCACTTGGTACATGCATCTGGTCTCATTTAGTGGGATAAGAAACTTGTCTTGTTATTTTAGAGCATGTTTGGTTGAACGATGAGTTTAGAGTTCATCCAATGTGATTTTTAGACTAAATATTTGGATTTACTTATTTGAACTTTGAACTTATCTATTGACAGATACTTGTGAGACTGTTTGAAAAAACTTATAAAAACAACTTATGACCTATTCAAAAGTTGTTTTCATCTTTTTTCCATAAAGTCTCCAAAATAACTTGAGAAGATAACATTTTTTATAGCTTATATGAAAATAATTTAACTCTATTTTATCTTTTGTTATAGAAATAATATATACACATAAGTATTTACATGATAAGCATTTGTACTCTACAAGCTCATAAATAAGTTGTTTATCCGAACAAGCCTAATTGTTGTCACAAGATTAAACTCTTCTTTGCCTTGTTCTTCTTGTTTTAGGTTGGTTTAAGTGGTGCACTCGAAACCCTATGTGGACAAGGATTTGGTGCAAATGAATATCACATGTTGGGAATTTATCTACAAGGCTCATGCATTATATCATTTATATTTTCTATCATTATATCAATTATTTGGTTCTATACAGAACACATTCTAGTGTTCTTTCATCAATCACAAGACATTGCTAAAACAGCTGCACTCTATATGAAGTTTCTCATACCAGGAATATTTGCATATAGCATCTTGCAAAACATGTTGAGATTTCTACAAACACAATCTGTAGTAATGCCACTGGTTATTCTTTCTGCTATTCCACTATTGGTTCATGTTGGAATTGCATACGGATTTGTTGAATGGACAAGTTTGAGTTTCATAGGTGGACCAATTGCAACTTCTATTTCATTGTGGATATCAATGATAATGTTAGGATTATATATCATTTTTGCAAAGAAGTTTGAGAATACATGGAAAGGATTTTCAATGCAATCATTTAATTACCTATTTACAAACTTGAAACTAGCTCTTCCCTCAGCAGCAATGGTTTGGTATGAGTTTCTAAATGCCTTTCACTTATTTGAACATTTTGATGATTTATCTTACAAAGCGTACATGCCTGTTTGAACCGACTTAGTTGAGCTTATCTACTGGCGTAAGCACTTGTAAGGCTGTTTCGGAGGGCTTATGGAAATAACTTTGACTTGTCCGTTCCAAAAGCTCTCTAGGATAACTTAAGCCCTTACATGATAATATTTTATTCATAAGTCCCTACATGATAAGCGTTTATGTTATAAGGCTTAATTAAGTTGTTTATCCAAACAGGAAATATGCCAATATATTAGTTTCTAGGATGAACACTATCATACTTTTGTTCTGGTTTAATGTAAGAACCTTATATTATGAATCTTACTATTTTAATTTTATATTATGCAAGTTTGGAGTATTGGGCTTTTGAAGTTTTGGTTTTCTTAGCTGGAATAATGCCTGATTCAGAAATAACTACTTCATTGATTGCAATATGGTAAGATTCATCTATCTTTATATTTCTGTTTTTAATGCAAAGAGAACAAAGATTCACTATTGTTATTGTTCCACAAAAAAATTATGCAGTGCAAACACAGAATTCATTGCTTACATGATCACTTATGGTCTTAGTGCTGCTGCAAGGTTAGTTGGTCTAAATTAACATACTCTCTTTCATCGCCATAGTTAGATGAAGATCAGTGACTCAATTCTAACTTTACCAAATAAACTTTAAAGGGTTAATAGACTTTTATCCCCTGCAAAGTAGGCAAGTTTTGTTTTACCCCCTGTAATTTTGTTTGTTGAGATTACCCCCTGTAATGTTCAAGAATTTTTTTCTAGTTCATTTTTTTCCCCCTCAAAAAAAACAAAACAAAACGGTAGGGGGTAAAATGAACTAGAAAAAAATTCTTGAACATTACAGGGGGTAAAACAAAACTCGCCTACTTTGCAGGGGGTTAAAGCCTATTAACTCAACTTTAAAATACAAGTCATCAAATTTTCATGAAAACGTGATTGTATGACTGCAGACAATCCAAATTCCTTGATAAGGTGTATTTTATTGGACATATATTGAAAATTTGAAACTTGAACTTTTATAGCACAAGGGTATCCAATGAACTAGGGGCAGGCCAACCAGAAAGAGCTAAACATGCAATGAGAGTCACTCTAAAGCTTTCTCTCCTCCTTGGTTTTTGTTTTGTTTTGATGCTTTTATTTGGACATAATATATGGATTCAGCTGTTTAGTAATAGTCCTATTATGAAAAAGAAGTTCGCTTCGATAACACCATTGCTTGCTATTTCCATACTATTAGATTCTGTCCAAGGTGTCTTATCAGGTTTGAATTCTTTCTCTTTTAATTTAAGCCTTCTCGACAACATCATCGTTAACAAAAACTCTTAATGCAGGTGTAGCTAGAGGATGTGGTTGGCAGCACTTAGCTGTTTATGTCAACCTTGCAACTTTTTATCTCATTGGTTTGCCAATTTCATGTCTCCTTGGATTTAAGACCAATTTGCAGTATAAGGTAAAATAGTTACGCTGTCCGATTTTAAATATAAACAAAAGGGCATGTATATTTAGTTGAAATACATGTATGTTTTTGCTTATATTATGTTTATCTTGATGATGCCAAGAAGAATAGTCTTGATTTTGCATTCATTTGTGTCTCTTTTGAAATTGTTTTATGATGTAGGGTTTATGGATTGGTCTAATTTGTGGCCTGGTGTGTCAAACTGGGACTCTCTTACTTTTAACAAGGCATGTCAAATGGACTAAACTGAATCACTCCGAGGACAAAGATAAAGACCAACCTATTGTGGTTTAACACCTGAATGCCCTGTAATTTAGGACTGGATAAGTCTATGTTTGGAACTGCAGTGACAGCTCGGTTAACAAAGAAGACTCTTTGAACATGCAAGTAACAAAGAAGCTATAATGATGAACACAACTTGTAATTTTTGTAGCTAAGGGGTGTTTCTGAGTTTCACTGCAAACATGATGTAACAAAGTTACCTGTTAGGTGGTTTTTAGCAAGGCAGAAATATATATTTTGAAATAAACCAATCATTCTTATCTTTTGAAATTTTGAATCAAATCTCAAAAATGGTTCCACAAATAACATAATCCAAAGGACAGACAAATGAGCAATGATCATATGATACAAAGAAAACATGCAATTAATCACTGTTTCACAAAATGTTAGAATTTCAAAAGGGCTGCATAATTCCTAAAATATACCATGGGATTAAATTGATGGTTACTTCCCCAAAATTTGACATAAGAATGAAATGGTACTACAATTTTATTTTTGTTGTGACCAAATATACACTTTTTAAACTAATTGAATAGATGATGTATTTTTTTTTTTTTTTTTTTTGCATTAGCCCTTTCATTTTTTTTAGTGGAAGCGGGTCCCAATAATCCACAATTCGACTGCGAGGTTTGAAAAGTTTGGCAAAGAATTATTCCTACCAGAAATCGAATTCAAGTTCTCGCGAACGATCTGCCTTGGAGAAATAAATGATATATTTGGTCTATAATATACTTCATCCGGTCATTATTATAAACAAAAAACACTTTTTTAGATTCATGTGGTCTATAATATTTTTTTTTTTGGTTAAGTAGACTAGAAATTCTACCTTTAAAGTGGATAAGTGGGATGACCGGAGTTCGAACCCCGGACCCCTGCATATAATATGCAATTGTCATGCCAATTAAGTTAAGCTAACTTACCGAACGTGATCTATAATATTATAATATAGACTATATATTGAATTCTCAATGACCTAAAAAAATAGCATTTTTACATATAATAATGATCGAAGAAAGTATTAAATACCCAACACATTCAATAAATATGAAAAAGACCGTTTCCAACTTGTACCGAATGATATACTATATAAAGAATGTATTAAAGACCAAAAACATTCAATAATTCAATAAATATATTAAAGGCCAAACACATTCAATAAAGATGAAAAAGACTGCATCCAACTATTGTACTGAATATATAAAGAATGAAAATAATCATGCAAAATAATCATGCGCGGTTCAATTAAAATATACAATTGGATAGAGTTATACCATGTTTTGCAAGGGTAATGTAGCATTTGCTTGGTCTTTGGCCATGTTTAGATTGATAGAATGCGATGAAATAGAATGAAAAGTGATAGAATAGAATATTGTTCTATTGTTTGGATTTGACAAATAATAATGAAATGAAATGGAATAGGATGAAATGAATTTCATTCTATACCGCCACTTACCTTTAATTTTATTCCCCTCCAATTTGGGAGGTAAGTGATGAAATGCAAAATTTGTTCCTCCCCTTTTTAAAATATCCAAACAAAAGAATTAAAGATTTATTTCATTCCGCTTCATTCTATGTTAAGAAATAAAGTGCAAATCACATCACCAGATGATGACTCTGCTTCACCCCCATTAAACTAGCCTTTGATCCTTTTACTTGTAGCACAAGGAAACTCTGATGCTTTGTAAACTAGCATAGGATTCTCTTAATTCTGATTCTTAGTGTTTAGAGATAGTTATAACTAACTCCAGGAAACTATCAAATGCATTGCAGCTGCATGATAGAACCATAGATCATCACTAACACTATATATAGTTTACTAGCTTCATTTCTTCATTTTCATGCAATCTTCTATTGATTCATCAATGAATTCTCTCATTTCTCTTCTTAATACCTTTGAGTTTAACTATCTTAACATGGTATCATCGACCGTGTAACAATCCTTACTTCGTTTCTCCGCTGCCGTAACCGTTTCCTAACTACTTTCTCCGGCGACAATGCCTCCACGAGCTGCTCCCGTTCTCGATCCCTCCATGGATCAATCTTCTCCTTACTTCGTTCACTCCTCCGACGGACCTTCCTCCGTCAAAGTCACACCTCTTCTCGTTGGTTCTAATTACCACGCGTGGTCTCGATCTATGAGACGTGCTCTTGGCGGGAAGATGAAACTCGAATTCGTTGACGGAACTTTTCCGGTGGTTTCCGACCCATTTGATCCGTCGTATTGCGCTTGGAACAGGTGTAATATGCTCGTTCACTCGTGGATTATGAATTCCGTTTCAGAATCTATTGCTCAATCCATCGTGTTCATGGAAAATGCGCTGGATGTTTGGAATGATTTGAAAGAGCGTTTCTCGCAAGCTGATCTAGTTCGAGTTTCTGAAATTCAACAAGAAATTTATGCTTTGAAGCAGGATTCGAAGTCTGTTACTGAATTTTACTCCGATTTGAAGCTTCTTTGGGAAGAATTGGAGATCTACATGCCAATGCCTAGTTGTAGTTGTGCTGTGCGTTGTTCATGTCAATCAATGCGTGCTGCTCGTGCTAATCACACGCTTCTCTACATCATTCGCTTTCTCACTGGTTTGAATGATTCTTTTGCTATGGTTAAGTCTCAGATTCTTCTTATGGATTCAATTCCTCCTATGAACAAAGTGTTTTCTATGGTTCTTCAACACGAACGTCAATTTATTTCTGAAGATTCAAAAATCTTACTCAATGCTGCTAAGTCTCGAGGCTCTTATAATTCCAAATCCACTTCTTGTGTGTGTACCTTCTGTGGCAAGGATAATCACGCTGTTGAAAATTGCTTCAAAAAGCATGGTTTGCCTCCACATCTTCGCAAAACTAGCTCCTCTAATGCTGCTTCAATTGAGGGAGGGGTTGATGATTCTATTGCAGCAGCTAGTTCTTCTATGTTGACTCAAGATCAAGCCTCACAGTTAATCATCCTACTACAGAATTCATTCCCTGCTAACAACACCAATGATACATCTTCTAATAAGGTTGGCTCAGTTGAATTTACTGGTCATTCATCAGTAAATCAAGGTAATGTTTCAAAATTCTTCAATGCATGTAGCTTAGGAAATTGGATCTTGGATTCTGGTGCAAGTCACCACATATGCAATACTACTCAATGGTTTCACTCATTCAATGAAATCACTCCTACTAAAATAAAATTGCCTAATGGAAATCATGTGTATGCAAAGTACTCAGGCATTGTTCAATTCTCACCTAGCTTTATTCTAACTGATGTACTTTGTGTTCCCAATTTTTCACTCAATCTCATGTCAGTTTCACAATTATGTCTAGTTTCTAAATTTGTGCTTCATTTTGACAATCTACACTGCTCTATTCAGGATCCAACTACCAAGATGATGATTGGTTCTGCTGATACAGTTGATGGATTATACTACCTTAGACTGCAAGATAGAGAAGTGCATGTGAACTCTGCTGAGGAAACAAACATCACCACAATCCCAACTCAAGCCATTTGGCACTTCAGATTAGGACACCCTTCAATAAGTAGAATGCAAATTTTACATTCAAAGTTTCCTTACACAAGCATAGATAATAAGGGTATATGTGATGTTTGTCACCTTGCAAGACACAAGAAAAATCCTTATTCTACAAGTTCAAATAAAGCTGTAACTCCTTATGACACTATACATTTTGACATTTGGGGTCCTCTTAGCACAAAATCTTTGCATGGTTATAGTTACTTCTTAACTGTAGTAGATGATCATAGTAGATTCACATGGACTATAATGATGAAACACAAATCTGAAGCTAGACAATATGTCATGAATTTTGTTAAATTAATTGAAACTCAACATAATTCTAAAGTTAAAATTATAAGAAGTGACAATGGTGTAGAATTTATCATGCCTCAATATTATGCATCTAAAGGAATCATACATCAAACTACATGTGTTGAAACACCTGAACAGAATGGTAGGGTTGAGAGAAAGCATCAGCACTTGCTTAATGTAGGTAGAGCTTTACTTTTCCAAGCTCAATTACCCAAATCCTTATGGAATTATGCTATACAACATGCCACTTATCTGATAAATAGAACTCCTACACCAGTTTTAAATAATAAGTCACCTTTTGAAATTTTGTACAACACTTTGCCTAATTTAGAACATCTAAAAGTGTTTGGTTCTCTTACTTTTACATCTACATTAACTGCACATAGGACTAAACTTGAACCTAGAAGTAGAAAGTGCATTTTCTTGGGGTACAATCAAGGTGTCAAAGGCACTATACTCTTTGATCTGGCTACAAAGGAAATTTTTCTATCCAGAAATGTCACCCATTATGATCATATATTACCCTACACTTCATCTACTAACCAGCTAAAATGGCACTATCACACTACATACACACCTGTCATTCCTTCTACTACTGATGATTCTGATACACCAACATGTGTTTCTCCACCTATCATACATGATTCTACCACCATTACTCCCACATGTGACACCGAATCACAAAATAACTCAACCACCATTACCCCCACAAGCAACATTGAAAAACAAAATACCTCAGATTCTCATCATGATAGTGTCACAGATACTACACATGAACCACCTTCTAGACCAGTCAGAGCTAAGCATGCACCCACCTATCTTTCAGACTATGTGTGTAATCACTCAGCTGTGTCTTCAGCATCTCCATCATCAGGTACATTGTATCCTATCTCAGCTTATCATTCTTGTAGTCACTTGTCTCCAACTTATCATGCATACACTACTTCTATCACACACAACACTGAACCAAAATCTTATTCAGAAGCATGTGAATTTGACTGTTGGAAACAGGCTATGAATGATGAGTTAGATGCATTAGCTAAGACAGGTACTTGGATATTTGTTGATTTGCCACCTCTAGCCAAACCTATTGGCAATAAATGGGTATATAAGGTCAAGTTTAAAGCTGATGGAACCTTAGAAAGATACAAGGCACGACTTGTAGCTAAGGGTTACAATCAAATTGAAGGTCTTGACTTCTTTGATACTTTCTCTCCTGTGGCAAAACTCACTACTGTGAGACTCTTATTGGTTGTAGCCTCCATTAAACAATGGCATTTGCATCAACTTGATGTTAATAATGCCTTATTGCATGGAGACCTAGATGAAGATGTTTATATGCAAGTTCCAGATGGAGTTACTCCTCCTAAACCAGGCCAAGTGTGCAAGTTATTGAAGAGTCTCTATGGCTTGAAACAAGCCAGTCGTATGTGGTATGAGAAACTCACTTCTCTGCTTATCTCTGAGGGCTATCAACAATCTACATCAAATTATTCTCTCCTCACTCTCACATCAAGTCAAGATTTTACTGCTTTGCTTGTGTATGTTGATGACATTATTCTAGCAGGCACAAGCATTGATGAAATCACCAGAATTAAGCATATTCTTGACACAAAATTCAAAATCAAGGACCTTGGTAGCTTGAAGTATTTTCTGGGTCTAGAGGTTGCACAATCAAGGGAGGGAATAAGCATTTCACAAAGGAAATATTGCTTGGACTTATTAAAAGATTATGGTTTATTGGGAGCTAAACCTGCATCTACCCCTCTTGATCCTTCCATCAAACTTCACAATGATGATGGTAAGCTATATGATGATGTATCTGGCTATAGAAGGCTAATTGGCAAATTACTTTATTTGACCAACACTAGACCAGATATTGCATATGCAACTCAACAGCTTAGTCAGTTTTTGCATAAACCCACCACTACACACTTTCATGTTGCTTGCAGAGTTGTGAGATACCTCAAACATAGCCCTGGTAGAGGTTTATTATTACCAAGAACTTATGATTTTCAAATTCTTGGTTTTTCTGATGCTGACTGGGCAGGTTGTTTAGACACCAGAAGATCCACATCTGGTTATTGCTTTTTCTTAGGTTCCTCACTTGTTTCATGGAAAGCAAAGAAGCAGGTTACAGTCTCAAGATCATCTTCAGAGGCTGAGTATCGTGCCTTATCCACAGCTACATGTGAACTAATCTGGTTGTTATATTTGATGAAAGATTTGCAGATAAATTGTAGCAAGCAACCAGTTATCTACTGTGATAGTCAAAGTGCAATGCACATTGCATCTAATCCTGTATTCCATGAGAGAACTAAACATTTGGAGATAGACTTCCATTTAGTCAGAGAGAAAGTTCAACAAGGGATGCTCAGGCTATTACCTATATCAACAGAAGATCAACTTGCAGATTGTTTGACAAAAGCTTTGCCTGGCCCAAAGTTTAATGGTTTTGTTACCAAGTGTTTACTGTGAAATTTGGTAAACAACGCTAGTTTGATTATTACAAGAGAGATCAATTAGTAAATCTCGAGACATAGTGCTTTTGTTTATATTTTCAAAGTTATTAGTTTTCATTATCGTTCTTATGTTGATACAGTGTTGTTTTTATGTTTTTATATAACTTGAAATGCAAGAAAGAATATTTATTCAATTGAATAAATAGAATGAAAGAATGAGTCGAAAGTAAAAGGCAATTGGAATAAAGTTAAAGGCTGTAAATTGCATTCAAATGTAAATGATTACAGAATGAAAATGGTTCACATAACATACATTCTCCTTCGAGCACTCGTTTCTTGCTTTGACATGGGTACTTTGAGTTTTTCTGTGGATTTTGTATAATGATTGTGACCCCTTTTTCGATCATAGAACTGTCCTATTTATAAGCATTAAATCCTAACTGCTAATAACGCCTAAATAACTAAAAGAAGACGCGTGTCCTGACACGCATTTTGAATTTGAATTCCTCCTTATCCTTTAATTTAGCCGTTGTATCCATCGAAATCGAACTAGCAATGCTTTCCTTGAATATTTTGCTAAGTCCACGCTCTTCTTCTGCACAGGGGACATTTCGACCCTACTGACGTTTCGACCAAATCGAAAGGAAACCTGAAGAAAAGCAAAGTTAAGAAATAATGCTCTAATTAGAACATTTATTATAAATTCATGCATGATTGATCATTAAATTCATTGGCTTTGAAAACCAAACATATTAAATGACTAATAAAATAATTACATAATTAAATATAATTATTTCATTCATGCATTTAGAACATATTTTTACTTAGTAAAAATGTGGGCTAACACTAAGCTTGGCTTAAAAGACATATACCAGCCTAAGCTTGAAAGGGGATGTTAAGAAATAAAGTGCAAATCACATCACCAGATGATGACTCTGCTTCACCCCCATTAAACTAGCCTTTGATCCTTTTACTTGTAGCACAAGGAAACTCTGATGCTTTGTAATCTAGCATAGGATTCTCTTAATTCTGATTCTTATTGTTTAGAGGTAGTTATAACTAACTCTAGGAAACTATCAAATGCATTGCAGCTGCATGATAGAACCATATATCATCACTAACACTATATAAAGTTTACTAGCTTCATTTCTTCATTTTCATGTAATCTTCTATTGATTCATCAATGAATTCTCTCATTTCTCTTCTTAATACCTTTGAGTTTAACTATCTTAACATTCCATTCCACTCCACTCTATTCTGTTCCGCTTCAATCAATTATATTCCATCAATCCAAACATAGCCGAGATAATTGATGCTGATCAAAAATAAAATATTGGTTTTTACATAATGCTACACGTTATTTAGTTACAAACTGAACCCCAATTTCATTCACAATTAACTTACAAAAAGCTCTTATTCTTTCCACCACCGGTAAGGGTTTTTTTCGGTCGACCATTTAGTCTCCTATGGATATAAAAAAAAAAAAACTATCAACATTAGATTCTATTCTTTGTTGTCTACGAACTCCACTTCTTTATTTCTCAAATCTATTAAAGATAGGGTTAAATATGTTTTTAGTCCCTACTCTTTGACAGACTTCTAAAACTAGTCCCTATATTTTTTTAATTATATTTTTAGTCCCTCACGTTTTTTCGGTTTCCAAAAATGATCGCTACTGTGAAATTTTGGTTGACTGGACAGACGAAAAAGCCAAATAGATACCACACAGACTTATTTAATCACGTGGGCGTGCAAAGAATAAGCATTAAATGAGTTCATGTAACATTTATATGATATTTTTCGTCTGTCTAGTCAACCATAATTTCACATTAAGAATCAATGTTGAAAACAACAAAACAACGAAAGACTAAAAATATAATATAAAAAATATAGGGACAATTTTTAGAAGTCCGCCAAAATATAAAGACTTGAAACATATTTATCCCAAATTGATATTTTGTCACCCCCACTTCACACTCATTTTTCAGTCACCGTGAGATTATGTTTAAAACTTTGACTAAACTAAGTTGAAAAACATAATCTCTTCGATGCCCTCGAGAAAACTCTTGAAAAATAATTTTTAAAAAGAGCAAGTTCATTGTTAACCACCGAGATATGTATACATTTTTTATTTTGTTTTGCTAAATTAAAAGTATCCTCCAGGCCGCAACTGCGGAGACTAATTCCCTCGAGGTAATTAAGATTCATTTAAGGGGTTGACCTCTCCCAAAAAATGATTTTCTATACACACCGATCAAGGATCGAACTCATGACTAAATGGTTAAGAGATCAAGGATCGAATTCATGACTAAATAGCTTGCGACACCTATTTGAAACAAAAAAACTTAAATGATCTATTTGATACAAACGCAACTTAAAAGATCCAAGTGATCTTATCCATGAAAAAACTAAAATGTTTTTACGTAAAAAGAAAATATAACTGTTCAGATATGTCATAAGCTATTTTTTGAGTTCAAGAATTCAAGTGATCTTTTCCAAAAAAAATATTGTACTTTCTTATTTCAATTTATTTCATAGTAATCTAAATATAAGTGTTCTTTCATTTTACAAAATTAAAATATAAAAAATATACCAAGATAGTATCGCACAAGTGGTAGATACTTGGGCCCCTTAACCATTTGGACCTGAGTTCGATCCCTGACCAGTGCCTATGGAGAAGCATTTCTTGGGAGATGTCAACCCCTTAAATGGATCTCTGTTACCTTGAGGGGAATAGTCTCCGAAGTTGTGCTGGAGGATAATTTTGATTTACCAAAAAATAAAATTATATATATATATATATATATATATAATATTTGAGAGTTTCTAAAAAAAATATAATATTTGTTAGAATTTCTAAAATAATAATAAAAAAAAAGAGTTTCTACAAAAATATATGTATAATATTTGAGAGCGTTTCCAAAAAAAACAAATATTTGAGAGTTTCCAAAAAAAAAACATTTAAAAGTGTTTACAAAAAAAAATAAAAATTTAAGAAGCTTTAATTGAGTGTCACCTAATCAATTTAAATTGAGAATGCACGTGAGAACTCCGTGAGAATCTCGTAATGTATATAATAGAGATAGAAATACAAATAATATAGATTATTATAAAAAAAATTATAATATAGATTAGAGTACAATGTAGAAACTCCATTATGATTTATTGTGGATCTTCATATGGCGAAAATAACTCTCCCTTATGACACTCACCCATTCTCTTTTTTCTCAACAAACCACCACCACCAACAACACTATTTTCCCCTGTTTTTTGTGTCTCTCTACAAACCACCACTAATGACTTCCGGCCACTGTCACGCTTTGGTCCGGCCTTCTTTGGCCACACCACCACCATTTTCGAACTCATTTCTTTCTTCTCTACAAAACTCATCTCATTATTTTTCAGATATGATACGATATGATATAGAGATAATGAGTTAGTGCCAACACTTAATAATAATGGAGACATAACACAAGACCTCAAACGAAGAAATGGTGGAACAAAGTATTGGATATAAAGAAGCAAAACATCAACACCCGCTCAACGCTGCTCACAGTGAAAACATGAGTTGATGTTTTGCTTCTTTTATGTCCAATATTTTGGTCCACCATTTCTCCTTTATCTCTATGTCATCTGTAATGATAAAAAAATGGAGTTTGTAGACAAGAAAGAATAGAATCTAATGATGATCACTTTGGTAGCTTTAGTTAGCTAATGCTACTCTTTTTAATTCTTGGTTTAGTTTCACCGGACTGGTTATGGTAAATTTTACAATTTTTATTCATTATATTTGATTATTTGTTAATTTTCGTAGATGTTGATAATTGATATGAACAATTCTTGAGTGTTTTCAATTTCCTTCAATAGGAGCATCTTGTTTTCTCACGACATGAGCATTAAGCACTTTAATCTATGTTCTTGTATACATATATTTGAAACTTGAACTTTTATAGCACAAGGGTATCCAATGAACTAGGGGCAGGTCAAGCAGAAAGAGCTAAATATGCAATGAGAGTCACTCTAAAGCTATCTATCCTCCTTGGTTTCTGTTTTGTTTTGATACTTTTATTTGGACATTATGAAAAAGGGAATATTTTTTGGAAGTACACCTGCACAAAATTTTTTTCCGAAAATACACTACCTTTTTAAAAAAATTCGAAAATACACTACATTTGATTGTGTGTAGAACGCGCCATCGGGAGTACAGCGACCCTATGAAGGACGCGCCAATGGCAGATTAACGTCCTATGAAGGACGCGCCATTGGCGTTGCAGCGTCCCATTTGCTGCTTTTTTTTCCTTCATTTTTCCTGATTTTCGTGGGAACGGTTGGGAGGGTTGGGGTTAGAGGATTTTTAGTGGTTTGGTGTTAGAGGGTTTTTAGTGGTATGGGGTTTTGAGGTGTCTTATTAGGTTTGAATTCTTTATCTTTTTTAACTTAAGCTTTCTCTGCAAAATGATCATTAACTAAAACTCTTTTTATCAATAATGCAGGGGTGGCTAGAGGATGTGGTTGGCAGTACTTAGATGTTGGTGGTATTCTAGAGGTGGTATGTGATAAATTATAGTATTGCAGAATTTGAAATACGGAAATACATTTGAGGCTAAATATTCTTGTGTTTTTCTTATCTCAAATGCATCTCATACACAGAATATATATAGCATGAGTAGTGATGGTTACAACTATCAAAGAGTCACCACTACTAGGTGCTTAAAACACTCCACTAAGCACTAAGTGCTTCCATTAACAACAATGACAATTTACTCATGTAACTCTTCACTTACACTAGATAATTTCCACTATCTTAACATAATCAGCACATTAATTAACATACCCCCCCTTAATGTGCTGCTCTTTAACTCCCATTGCTTCTCTAAGTTGCTGAAATCTTCCTCTTGGTAGTGCTTTAGTAAAAATGTCTGCAAGCTGCTCTTGTGAACTGCAGAAAATCAACTGCACATCTCCTTCTTCAATCACACTTCGAATGAAGTGATGCTTTATGTTAATGTGTCTGGTCCGACTATGAAAAACAGGATTCTTTGCCATGGCAATAGCTGATTTGTTGTCACAATGAAGCTGTAGACTTCCCTCTTGCTTCTCTCCGATGTCTTGTAAAATTCTTCTCAACCAAAGTGATTGTTGTGTAGCCAAACCAGCTGCTAAATATTCAGCTTCTGCTGAAGATTGCGCCACAGTATCTTGCTTCTTTGAGCACCAAGAGATCACACCTGAACTAAGGTTGAATACATAACCTGAAGTGCTCTTCATGTCATCAACACTTCCGGCCCAATCACTATCACAGTAGCCTTTAGCTTCAAGTTTAGAATTCTTCTGAAATTTGATTCCATGCTCCATGGTTCCCATGACATACCTTAGAACTCTTTTTGCTGCCCCAAGATGTAAATGACTTGGTTTACTCATGAATCTTGAGAGTAAACTAGCAGCAAACATTAAATCGGGCTTGAAGCTGTAAGGTAAAACAAGCTACCTACCAAGCTTCTATACATGCTTGCATCTACTAATCTTCCACCATCTTCCTTCTTTAATTTTTCATTCACCACTAAAGGAATATCAACAGGTTTGCAGCCAACATGCCAAACTTTTTCAAAATATTTTCAGCATATCTCTTTTGACAAATAAAAACTCCATATTCATCTTGGTAAACCTCAATACCAAGAAAATGATGCAGCAAGCCAAGATCACTCATCTCATATTTTTTCATCATTTCTATTTTAAAATTTTCAACCATTTTCTTGTTGTTACCCGTATACACCAAATCATCAACATAAAGGGCAACAAGAAGGATATCATCTTTACCTTGATGCTTCACATACAAGGTAGGCTCACTTTGACTTCTTTGAAATCCTTGTTGAATGAAGTAGCTGTCAATTTCACTATACCACGCTCTAGGGGCTTGTTTCAACCCATAGAGAGCTTTCTTCAACTTGTAAACTTTTTCCTCTTGGCCTTTAGTCACAAAACCTTGAGGTTGCTGCACATACACCTCTTCTTTTAATTCTCCATTCAAGAAAGCTGACTTCACATCAAGTTGGTACAAATTCCAACCTTTTTGAGCTGCTACCGCAATGATTGTTCTCACGGTGTCCAAACGTGCAACCGGAGCAAAAGTCTCACTATAGTCAATTCCGGGCTGTTGTGCATAGCCTTTGACTACTAGTCTAGCCTTGGCTCTTTGGATTGAACCATCTGGATTATGTTTCAATTTGTACACCCACTTTACTCCAATTGCTTCTTTGTCATTTGGCTTTTCAACTAGATGCCATGTTTTGTTCTTCTCAATTGCATTCATTTCTTCTTGCATCGCATTCCTCCAAACATCTTCTTTGATTGCTTCATCAAAATTTTCTGGTTCCACAATACAATAGTTGCACCTTGCATAAATATCACTCAAGTCTTTCAATTTTATTGGAGTTGAGCTAGGAGGAGATGAACTTGAAATTGGTGAACTTGGAGAGGATGAAGGACTTGGTGTGGATGGGGCTGGTTGCTCATTTTCATCTACTGAATCTTGTTGTAATAAAATTGCAGGGACTGTTTTCTCCTTCATTTTGTCTTCTTCCCAATTCCAAGAAGCCTTCTCATCAAATACAACATCCCGGCTAATGATCACCTTGTTTGTCTTCAAGTTGTAAAGTCTATAGCCCTTTGACATGGAACTATAGCCAATAAAGACACATCTTTCACTTGTTTCTTCCAGCTTTGTCCTCTTTTGTTTAGGAATTTGAGCATAGCAAACACACCCAAAAACTTTAAGGTGGTTAACTGAAGGTGTTCTTCCACTCCAAGCTTCGAATGGAGTCTTATCCCACACAGCCTTTGTTGGACATCTATTCAGCAAATACACAACAGTATTAACAGCCTCGGGCCAAAAGGTTTTAGGCAAACCTTTCTCAAATAGCATAGACTTCGCCATCTCCATCACGGTTTGGTTCTTTCTTTCAGATACACCATTTTGCTGAGGTGTATAACCAACAGTGAGCTGTCTTTCAACACCTTCATCTTCACAAAATTTGTGAAATTCATTTGAGGTGTACTCCTTCCCCCTGTCACTTCTCAACATTTTTATAAACCTACCACTTTGTTTCTCAATAAAAGCTTTAAATTTCTTAAAAATTACAAAAACTTCAGATTTTTGTCTCATAAAATATACCCATGTCATGCGGGTAAAATCATCAATAAACAAGATAAAGTACCTGTTTTTTCCATGAGACAAAGTATTCATAGGGCCACACACATCTGTGTGTACAAGTTCCAACACTTGTTTGGCTCTCCATGCTCCTCCCTTTGGAAATGGTTGGCGGTGGTGTTTGCCAAGCATACATCCTTCACACACATCAGATTTTTCTTCAATTATTGGCAGCCCATACACCATCTTCTTTTGATAAAGCAACTTGAGACTGTTGTAGTTCAAGTGCCCAAGTCTCTTGTGCCACAAACAAGAGTCATTATCTTATCTAGCCATCATACTGAAATTTTTCTCATAATTAAGAGAAAGTGGAAAGCTTCTATTGCTGGTCATTTTTACAACAGCAACGTTTCTTCTCTTTGAATCAAAAATTCTGCACTCTCGATTCTCAAAATTTAGAGAATAGCCGTGCTCCAAAAGCTGTCCAATGCTTAGCAAGTTCTCATCTAATTCTGGCACATAAAGAGTGTCATGAATGACTTTGCTTCCTTGCTTTGTTGTAACTCCAATGTTGCCTTTGCCTTTTACTTCAACGTGTTCTCCATTGCCCAATTTAACTTTTGAGCCAAATGAAGAATCAATGTTGATAAAAGCTTCTTTCTTTCCGGTCATATGATTGCTACAACCGCTATCCAAATACCACACACTTTTATCTTCTTGAAATGCCTTTTGACAAGCAAAGAACAAATTACCTTCATCATTTTCTCCTTCTGCAAATGAAGCATGTTGTTGATTGCCAAAACGACAATCTTTTTGAATGTGCCCGAATCTCTTGCAATTGTAACATTGTGATTTTCCCTTGTTCCAACAATCCTTCTCGTCATGATGCTCCTTCATGCCATCTTGCGCCATTCACACCTCTTCCTCTTCCTCGTGAGTTTCTTCCTCTACCTCTGCCTCTTCCAAATCTGCCACCTCTAGAAGACTCACCTCTATTTTGTGTTGGGGGCTTATTTTCACCATTGTTGGGCTGAATGTTGAGTTTAGATTGAAAGGCACTCTCAACTGATTTTTCAAAGCGTCGTAACAACCTTTGTTCGTAGGATCTCAAAGACCCCATCAACCCTTGAACATACATAGTTGACATGTCTTTAGTTTCTTCTATAACAGCCACCATAGGATCAAATTTTTCCGACAAACTAATCAGAATTTTATGAACAATTCTGTGATCATCTATTGTATCTCCATGTGACTTCATTTGATTCACCAATTCAGAGAGTCTATTAAAGTATTCATTCAAACTCTCATTCTCTTTCATTCTTTCATTTTCATAGTCTCTCTTAAGAGATTGAAGTTTCACAGTTCTCACCTTTGAGTCTCCTTCAAACTCTTGTTGTAGAATACTCCATCCTTCCTTTGATGTTTTTGCTCTCATAATCCTTGGGAAAATGGATAGAGAGACTCCTCTTTGAATCATCCCGAGAACTCCAGCATCTGTGATCTTCTTCTTCAATTCTTCAAGTTGTTGACTTGATTCTTCAGCCTTTTCATTTGTTTTAGGTGTTGGTTCTTCATACCCGTTTTTGACGAACTCCAAGACATCCAAAGAGGTGAATAGAGTCTCCATTTTAACAGCCCAAAAATCATAATTCTCTCCTTCAAACAAAGGAACTTTAACATTGCTATAAACTGCGGCAAGGTTGCTTGTGGAAGCCATATTTTTTGTTGGTTTTGCTGCAGCTGCAAGGATCTGCAGCTCTGATACCACTCTGTTGGTGGTATTCTAGAGGTGGTATGTGATAAATTATAGTATTGCAGAATTTGAAGTACAGAAATACATTTGAGGCTAAATATTCTTGTGTTTTTCTGATCTCAAATGCATCTCATACACAGAATATATATAGCATGAGTAGTGATGGTTACAACTATCAAAGAGTCACTACTACTAGGTGCTTAAAACACTCCACTAAGCACTAAGTGCTTCCACTAACAACAATGACAATTTACTCATGTAACTCTTCACTTACACTAGATAATTTCCACTATCTTAACATAATCAACACATTAATTAACATTAGCTGTTTATGTCAACCTTGCAACTTTTTATCTCATTTGTTTGCCAATTTCATCTCTCCTTGGATTTAAGACCAACTTGCAGTATAAGTAAAATAGTTACTCTATCCGATTTTAAATATAAACAAAAAGGCAATGTATATTTTTTTCAAATACATGTTACATTTTTGCTTATATATTTAAGACATAATCAGTGTAATTTTGTTTATGTTACCAAGAAGTATAGTCTTGATTTTGCTTTCATATGTGTTTCTTTTGAAATTGTTTTGAGATGTAGGGTTTATGGATTGGTCTAGTTTTTGGCCTGGTGTGTAAAACTGGGACTCTCTTAGTCTCTTACTAAAACAAGGCATGCCAAATGGACTAAGATAAAGACCAACCTATTGTGGTTTAGCAGCTGAATGCCTGTCATTTAGGACCGGATAAGTCTATGTTTGGAATCACAATGACAGCTCGGTTAGATGCACGGCTTGAACAGAATGCGGTGAAGAGTCTTTGAACATGTAAGTAAACACAAGCTGAAGAAGTGAAAGAAGCTAGTTAGGAAGAAAAAATTGAAGAAAAGAAAGATCAGTGACATAACTTCATTGCAAACTTTCTTTGATTAATGTTACATTATTTTACTATGTTTTGTTTTTATGATCCATTAATATTCTAATTAAGCATATGCACAATAATGTGTGCCTATATATCTTGTGCTTCTTTGCTCGTTTAATTAGCATTTACATGCTATTTTATTATGAATTTGAAAATGCCTTTGTAATTAAATGCTTAAAGTGGAAAATAAAATACTATTTCAATCTTGCATATTTCGTTTTGTTGATCTTGATCTACACTTTTCAATTTGGTATATGCTAATAATTTCAATCATGTTTATGTATAATGAAATGTGTCGGTCCAGATACGTGTCAGATACTAATAATTTTAAAAATTTTGGAATATTGAAACTTCAAATTTGTTTCTACTACTACTACTTTTAACGTTTGAGATGATGATAGAAAATGGGAGACTAGGACCAAATAGTTCTCATGCCATTGTTCACCAAACAAAAAAGTTCACACAATTTTCCTCTTTATATTGCAAGAAGGAAGTAAACTTTCACTTCATCCATCTATAATCTATAATATAAACAAATGCAACCTCATTCATAAGAAATTTACATGTGTCCTTTTTCATTAGAATATTTATTACATTAACTTTTTATTTAATATTTTATGAGGTTACATTTTTAATTAAATTTACACGGGACACTTTTTTTAGATTCATGCGGTTTATAATATCATTTTTTTTCCGGATTCATCCGAAGAACTTGTGCGAATTTTCTTTTCCGAACACCAATGTCGTGCCATGGCAACATAAACAGTTTTCTATTATAAACATAATTCTTATGGAATTGAACTTTGATCAACAATCGTAACACTATTCTTACGGAATTGAAACAAAATTATATATTATAAACACAATTCGTACGGAATCAAACTTTGAACAATTCTATTTTAGAAACACAATTCGAAATTCTTACCGAATCGAACTTTGATCGACAACCGAAACATAATTCTTATGGAATAACTTTGGTCCACAATCGTAACACTATTCTTACGGAATCGAAACAAAATTATATATTATAAACACAATTCGTATGGAATCAAACTTTGAACAATTCTATTTTAGAAACACAATTCGAAATTCTTACCGAATCGAACTTTGATCAACAACCGAAACATAATTCTTATGGAATAACTTTGATCAACAATCGTAACACTATTCTTACGTGAAATAACGAACCCACGCACAATTCCCAATCCAAACAAATCTTCTACCGTTATAGTAAAGGTCATTTTCGTCATCTCATCTCATAATAGTACAAAACTCCTAGAATCAGATCGTTGGTTGTAAAGTGACATGAACTCAACAGACAGTGAGTCCCAAAGAGTGCAATCCATAATAGTGTCCCTGATAAATAGCAGTTGAACGCAGTAAATAATAATTTATTATCAAATCAAGAATTATGGTAAATATCAAAAAATGAAATTAGCAATGTAGTTTATAACCTTAAGTCCTTAAGAGTGAATGAGACTTGAGCTTTCCTTGTGGCTGATGCGGTAACACATTTGCGGAATTCATGTATAACTCCAATAGCATCTAAATAAGAGACAAATCAATATTAATGAACATACATATTGAAATCATATATTGTATACATGGTGTAAGACACAAAAACAAACTTGTGGGTATGTTAATATTTACCAACTAATAAGTCTGGAGTGTATTTCCCAGATTGAATTTCTGAAAAATCCTTGAAGTTAAACTTGGTAGCTGGGATATCAGGCATCACAGCTTCTTCAATTTTTGTACCACCAACCAATGTTAGCCGAAACTGGTGTGTACACATTTTGTAATCAGTATCATTGTCGAAAACTCTAAAGTTGCTCATTTGATACGTCTTCCCTTCAGAAAGCTTTGGTTTCCATTCAACAATATCATTGTTCATAATAGTGACTTGGATAGTGTCCCCCTACAATAGAATGTCCACTGTGATTTCACTTGTATGTACGGTATAACGAAGTTGACATGAACAATAAGTAAAATACCTTAATATCGCGAACCAACATCTCAGGATGATCTTCAGTGTCGCCTTTGTACACAATCCACATGTCATCAATAATAACACCTAGCCTCCATGCCTCCTTCTTAAATACGTTTTTAACAGGATCATATGGTCTTGCCATTACTAGTTTTTCTCTAGGTGTTTCCACTTGTATATCAGCAACTACGACAGGTCCCTAAATCATTGGGATGAAAAATGGCAGTCGGTAAAAATATTAAAGCAAAACGATCTTTTTGTTAACTTTAGGTAAATTGTTAGTGAGATAAAAGTGGGTTTTGGTTTATCAGCCTACTAATGGTGTGTTGAACTTGTTTTGCGTGTGATAAAGATTAAAGTCATATTTACAAACCAAAAGTGGTTGCTGCTATACAACCTCATCTACTACCATATTTTGGTCTAAGACAACATGGACAGTGCAAAAAACAATCAAACATCATAAAAAACATGTGATGTTCAAATCAAATATGGTCGAAAGTGCCTTAGAAACTTACTTGGGTGTTCAGGAGTAGAGGATCAGCAGTGCTACCACCCTATTATATGTAAAAAAATAAGATATTAATATTTCTGAATATGAAAACATATGCCTAGTAATAACATGTGAACAAACCTTCTCGTTACGGTTAGAGATGTTTGAAACCTGAAACTGAAAGTATATAAAACTGAGATTATTAAATCTCATTTAATAACAAATGATGATTACTATGCATACCCAAACCTAATAAACCAAACATGGGAAGTTGAAACACATGTATATAGTAACTTTTGGAGTAACTATCAGATTTCATACCTTGGATTTCGGCTTGGAAGTTGTTGAACTTCCACCCTGTAAAAAAGGTAAATAAATCTTAGTGTTAAGCTATAAAAACGAAAAATCTGGTTAAGAGTCCGATAAATCTATTTTGATACCTTTTTTCTCGCTTGAATCCATGGCACAATTGTGGAATATCATAAGAAGTAGATGATTGTTAGTATAAAATCCACAATAAGTTGAACATTATGAAGAAGGAAACATGTAAAAGGAGAGTACAAACCTTTGGTACTTGGGAAGTCCAATGGAAATAAGAAAAGCATGGCAGAGAGGGTACGAAAGCTGGCTCCCGTTATGAGAGGGAGTAGTTTTGAATTGTTAGACTTTTAAGCATTGTCAATGTAAAGGTCTAATATAAAAGATACATACAATAGTGAGTACAAGTACAATTGGGCAGTGTGAAAAAAGAGATGCAAACCCATATTTGCCCTTGGCCGGTTATGTCATTGTTCGTATGGTATGGTGTAAAAATGCAAGGACTAAAATGGACAGAGTTGGATTTTATGAGAGACCTTAAGCTGGGTGTTTTTGTGCTGAAAATATGACAGAAAAGTCCCTGATAGAAAGGCAGAATGAGTAGTAAAAAATTAGCGTAAAATTTTGTTAAGAGGGTTAGCACAGTAATTTTGGTAGTATATTATTTTCTTAGATTAATAGTAGATGAAAATAATCATGCAAAACGCTGGAGTAAATTGAGTGGGTCAGTGGGCCATGTGGCACACGTTAGTTTTCAGATTTTTTTTTTAACGTCACAACTCACAATAACTGTAGGATCAAAAGCAAATTTTTTGAAACTGTAGGACCTAAACCCAGCAAAAGAAGTAGAAGATCTAAAACAAAAAAATGATCAAATTGGAGGGACTAATTACATACTTCCTCAATTCCAGTACTGGGTTACTTACAGTTTTGTTCAACTGCAGGGTCACACAGTTGACCAAATCACACACAATTATTATTTAAATAATATAAATAAATTATTAATTAAAAAAGAAAAAGTGGATTGAAGTGGGTTAAAGCTTTACAACATGCTCTAGCAGTTAAAATTCAACCGCAGACAATCTTTGTCCAATAAATAACATGTTTCATCACATTTATGTTTCTAGATGTATAACTTTGATATCAATATTTTTAGTTATTTATTATTAAAATTATAAAAATTGTATATTTTGAAAATACTCACTGAGATAAATCAAACATCTCATATGCTAATATTTGCATGTATATATTAGAAGAAAAATATGATCAAAATACATCATATAAATAGTAACTTAAGTCAAAATCAGATCATTTATTTTAAAACGGAGAGAATACTATTTAAAAACTTTAATTGAATTAATAAATTAATTAAAAAAAGTAGTAATCCAACCTTTTCTAGAGACTTCCCACGTCTCTTTTACCTTCGCCACTTTTCTCAACTTTTCTCGAACATCAAAAACTTCACCACCACCAAAAACTCATACCAACCATCATTTCTATGATCTTACTATCTCATCTATTCATTCTCTCTTTTCTCAACAAACTACCACCAACAACACTATTTTTCCTTCTTTTTTGTGTCTTTCTACAAACCACCACTAATGACGTCCGGCCTTCTTTGGCCACACCACCACCATTTTCGAACTCCTCTATTTCTTCTCTACAAAACTCACCTCATTATTTTTCAAATCTGTTAAGTAGATTTTTTTGTCACCGTCATTCACTCTACTTTTCTAGCCACCGTGAGTTTCCTTTCACGAATCTAAGTCGAATAACAAAAGATCTTCCTCAATAAAACCTCTAAAAATTTTCGAATAAAAGAAATTCACTGCTGACCACCTTGTCTCTTCTTCTTTCTCAAAATCTTGTCCACAAAGTATTTCTAGTGCACCACTTAAACCAACAAACATTTCTATCTTCTTGTCATACATTGGTTTAAGTGGGCACTAGAAACACTATATGGATAGGATAAGGATTTGGTGCAAAGGAATATCATATGTTGGGAATTTATCTACAAGGCTCATGCATCATATATATCTTTCATTTTTTCTATCATTATTATATCTATTATTTGGTTATTTACAAAACACATTGTGTTCCTTCATGAATCACAAGACATTGCTTGCTCTTCAAACATCAAACTAGCTCTTCCCTATGCAGCAATGGTATGGTATGGTATGAGTTTCACTTTATTTGTCCCTTTTGACGATTGATCTTAGAAAACCTAGTTTACAAAATTTAACTTAAATATGTTTAGTCCCTAAAAAAATATATTTGCAAGACTAAAAACAAAAGGTTTAATGTAAGATCCTTATATTATGAATTTTACTATTTTTATTTAATTAATATTATTCAAGTTTGGAGATGTGGGCTTTCCAAGTTTTGGTTTTCTAAGCCGCATTAATGCCTGACTCACAAATAACAACTTTATTGATTGCAATATGCATGGTATGGTTCTTAATTCTTATATCTTTATATTTATGTTACTAAAATGAAGAGAATAAACATTCATATAATTCATTATTGTTATTCTTCAGAAAAACTTATGTAGTGCAAACACATAATTCATATTGCTTACATGATCACTCATTGTTAAGATGAAAGAATGAATCTAAAGTTCTTCTTCATTATGATTCAATTGAATACAAAATGTGTTCAAGCTACTATATATACAAGCTAATGTTAAGTAAACTACTCTATTACTGTACAGTAATTACAAGTACAAAATCACTTTTACTACTTTTCCTCTAGATCATTTCTATTACTCAACAGCCTCCCACAAGCTGATGCTTGGTAGATATCAAGCAATCCAAGCTTGGACATGAGATTGTGGAATTTTTGTGCTGGCAAAGCCTTGGTGAGGAAATCTGCTAACTGCTCCTGTGTGGGAACTGGTAGTAATCTTAGTAGTCCACTCTGCACCTTCTCACGAACAAGATGGCAATCTATCTCTAAGTGCTTTGTTCTCTCATGGAAGACAGGGTTAGATGCTATGTGCAAAGCACTTTGGTTGTCACAAAATAGGACTGGTGGCTTACAACATTCCACTTGCAGATCCTTCAATAGGTATTGTAACCATGGTAATTCACAAGTAGCTGTAGACAAAGCCCTATACTCTGCTTCTGCAGAGGACTTTGAAATGGTTTGTTGTTTCTTGGCCTTCCATGAAATCAGAGATGAACCCAAGAAGAAGCAATAACCAGATGTTGATCTTCTTGTATCTAAACACCCTGCCCAATCAGCATCAGAGTATCCAAGAAGCTGCAAATCTGAATTTCTGTGAAAAATTAATCCTCTACCTGGATTATGCTTCAGGTACCTAACTACTCTACAAGCAGCATTGTAGTGAGTCATTGTAGGTTTGTGAAGAAACTGACTTAGCTGTTGTGTTGCATATGCTATATCTGGTCTAGTGTTGGTCAGATATAGAAGTTTTCCAATAAGTCTTCTATATTGACTAATGTCTTCAAAAACCTTACCATCATCATGGTGCAGCTTAATAAATGGATCTAGAGGTGTAGCAGCTGGCTTTAACCCAAGTAAACCTGATTCATGCAATAAATCCAGACAATATTTCCTTTGTGACACACTGATGCCTTCCTTAGAATGAGCTACCTCTAGGCCAAGAAAGTATTTCGCAGCACCTAGGTCCTTGATTTTGAAATTGTCATCCAAAATAGATTTGATTCTGTTGATTTCATTCATGCTGGTGCCAGACAGAATTATATCATCTACATAGATGAGTAGGGCAGTGAAATCTTCATTGTGTCTAAGAGTGAAGAGAGAGTAATCAGAGGTGGATTGTGTATATCCCTCCCAAACCAACAAAGATGTGAGCTTCTCATACCACTTCCTACTAGCTTGCTTGAGGCCATATAAACTTTTGAGGAGCTTGCAGACTTGATTTGGTTTTGAACAAGGAACACCATCAGGTATTGTAATATACACATTTTCTTGCAGATCCCCATGCTAGAAGGCATTATTTACATCTAGTTGAGGTAGATGCCACCCTTTGATAGCAGCAATGGCTAATAGCATCCTCACTGTAGTAAGCTTAGCCACTGGAGAGAATGTGTCAAAAAAATCAAGACCCTCCACCTGAGTATATCCCTTGGCTACTAATCTAGCCTTGTATCTCTCTATGCTACCATCTGCCTTGTGTTTTATTTTTTAAACCCATTTGCTCCCAATAGGTTTAATATTAGGTGGCAAGTCATAATTTTCCAAGTCCCAGTTTTAGCTAATGCATCTAATTCAGAATTCATGGCCTGAATCCAATGTTCTGATTTACAAGCCTCTGCATAGGTGTTCGGTTCTGTGTGTTGTGTGAGAGACAAGGTGTAGACACTATGTGAATCAGACAGATGATCAAAGGAATGATAAGAATCAATAGGATAGAGAGTACCTGAGGAAGAGAGATTCGCCTTTGAGTTTGAAGTGCTGCATACATAATCTGACAAGTAAGAAGGCTTATGCTTTGCTCTTGTAAGTCTGCTGATTGAAAGGTCAGTAGTGGAATGAGAGGGAGAAGTGTTATGTATCAGCTCTGGGCTAGTGTCATGGGTGAATGGATCAGTGTCAGTGTCAAGAGGGTTATCATTATCAGAAGAGGAAGTGAGATCTGTCAATGTGGTAAGTTTGTTAGAAGTGTTAGTATCAAGGGGATTAGTGTTTGTAGAAGGGGAAATAATATCTATTGATGGTGTAAGGCTGGAGGTAGTGTGATATTGCCATTGTGTAGTAGGGTTAGTGGTACAATAGGGTAGGATATGATCACGATGGGTAACATTTCTAGAGATGAAAATTTCTTTAGTAACAAGATCAAACAGAATTGAACCTTTGACACCTTGCTTGTAACCCAAGAAAACACATTTTCTACCTATAGGAGACAATTTTGTTCTATGGACTAACAAAGTAGAAGCATAAGCAAGAGATCCAAAAACTTTCAATTCATTTAAATCAGGTAATTGACCAAACAATAGTTCATAAGGGGATTTATTATTAAGAACAAGAGTAGTAACCCGATTCATGATATATGTGGCATGCAAGACAACATATGACCAGAAATGCTTAGGCAAAAAAGATTGAAACAATAAGGCTCTAGCTATATTTAAGACATGTTGATGTTTTCTTTCTACTCTTCCATTTTGCTGTGGAGATTCCACACAACTAGTTTGGTGGATAATTCCATTGGAAGAATAAAATTAATTTATTAAAAACTCAGGGCCATTATCAGATCTTACAATTTTGACATCATGATTGTATTGTGTCTTTATCATTTTAATAAGATTGATGATGTTTTGCCTAGTCTCAGCTTTACTTTTCATTAGAATAATCCAAGTATACCTACTATAATCATCAACAACAGTCAAAAAATAAGAGAAACCATGAATGTATTTTATTGCAATAGGGCCCCAAATGTCAAAATGAATTACATCATATGCATTGTCAGCTCTACTGAAACTATTATTGTAGGGTAACTTCCTATGCTTAGCAAGGTGACATATGTCACAAACACCAGTTTGATCAATTGTTACATAAGGAAGCCTAGTCATTCTACTATGAGAAAAATGCCCTAATCTGAAATGCCAGATAGCTTGTGTAGGTATAGTAGGGTGATGCAAACCATCAAAAGCAGCCACATAAGCAGATTTATTTGAAAGATTGAGGTAGTACAGTCCTTCATGCTCTCTAGCAGAACCAATCATCCTCAATGATTTCTGATCCTGTATTGAGCATTGGGAATTATGAAATTTAATGAAACAAGTTAATGATTGACATAATTTTGAAACAGCTAGCAAATTTATTGAAAAATCTGGCACATATAAGACATCTGTAATAGTGAATTGAGGAGAGAAACTAACAGTTCCAGAATACTCCCTCCGGTCCTATATATAAGAAACAAATGACTTTTTAGATACATTGATTAATTAATGTATCCAGTCTAAAATATAGACCAAATACATTAATTTTTCAATGTATCTAAAAAGTCACTTGTCTCTTATATATAGGACCGGAGGGAGTACTTTGCAATTGCAAAGTTTCCATTAGGTAATTTGATATTTATAGGATTGATCTCAATAAAAGATTGAAACCAATTTAAAGATATGCATATATGGTGACTAGCACCTGAATCTAATATCCAGTTACCAAGACTACATGCATTTAAGCAAGAACATCATCAGGGCAATTGGAAGAACCAACCTGATTAGAGCTTGCAGATGTAGAACCTTGAATGAGGTTAGAATTCTGAAGAAGAGACATGAGTTTATCATACTGATCTTGAGAAATTGATGGAGAAATAGATGTAGCAGCTGGAACAGAATCTTCTTTGCCTCCCTCAGCTGCAACACTATGAACAGAAGAAGATTTCTTCATGTGTGGAGGAACACCATGCTTTTTGAAGCAATTCTCAACAGTGTGATTGTCTTTTCCACAGAAAGAACAAACACGAGATCCTGGCTTAGAATTCCTACCAGATTTAGCAACATTGATCAACGCTTGAGAGTCATCATTAGGAACAAGATTAGCTTGTCGTTCATGTTGAAGCACCATAGAGAAGACTTTGTTCAATGGAGGAAGGGGATCCATGAGAAGAATTTGAGATTTTACAGTAGAAAAATCCTCATTCAAGCCAGTGATGAAACGCACGGTGTGAAGAAGAACATGATTCCGGCGTGCAGCACGCATAGCTTCACAAGCACAAAGATTCCGGCAAGTACAGGTAGGAATTGGAAGATACAACTCCAATTCCTCCCAAAGAAGACGAAGTTCAGAGTAAAAATCAGTAACAGATCGAGTACCTTGCACTGCAGCATAGATTTCGTGTTGCAATTCAGAGATGCGAATCAAATCGCCTTGTGAGAATCGTTCACGAAGCTCCGTCCAAATGTCAACCGCATTTTCAAGAAACACGACGGATTGAGCAATAGAAGGGGAAACGGAGTTCAAGATCCAAGAAGAGACGACTTGATTACATCGATTCCACGCACGAATTGAGGGATCAAAAGCATCGGCAGGAACAGGTATGGTGTCGTCGATGAAATCGAGCTTCATCTTTGCACCGAGAGCACGCTTCATCGCGCGAGACCATGGATGATAGTTCGAACCAGTGAGAAGAGGAGTAACCGTGATGGAGGAAGGGCCGTCGCCGGGATGAACGTAGTAAGGAGAAGCATTATCCAAAGCTGGATCTGGCGGTGGAGCAACGCGAGGAGGCATAGTCGCGGAGAAGTTTGTTACGCCGGAAAAGTTAATTAGAAAACAGTTATGGCAGCGGAATGGCTCTGTGATACCATGTTAAGATGAAAGAATGAATCTAAAGTTCTTATTCATTATGATTCAATTGAATACAAAATGTGTTCAAGCTACTATATATACAAGCTAATGTTAAGTAAACTACTCTATTACTGTACAGTAATTACAAGTACAAAATCACTTTTACTACTTTTCCTCTAGATCATTTCTATTACTCAACACTCATGGTCTTGTTCAACTGCAAGGTTAGTTGGTCGAAGTTAACATACTCTCTTTCGCCGGATTTCCTTCTAGACCTGGATTTCCTATAGTAACTAAAAAAAACAGTTATGCGCAATTTTTTATTTCGGCTATTGGATCTTTATTTGAAAGTTAAGATCATAACTTTGTCAAACTATTCTCTTGTGATATAAATTATTCAACGATTGAGATTAAAACTGCATGAAACATTAACTGCACCAAATCCATTTTCATTTCCTTCTGAACCTGGATCTCCTTTAATCTAGGTACGTAGTCGGGAGATCTTGGTCATTAGATGAAGATTAACGACTCATATTCTAACATTACTAAATCAACTTTAAAATACAACTTAAAATATGAGACATCAAATTTTCATCCAACGGATGAGCTCCACGAGCACGACAGCGTGATTGTATGACTGATCATACAATCCATTTTCCTTCATGGGGGCATTATATTTTCTAATGACATAATCATTAAGCACTAAGCTATGTTCTTGTAAACATGCAATGGGAGTCACTCTAAACCTCTCTCTCCTCCTTGGTTTTTGTTTTGTTTTGTTGCTTTTATTTGGTCATGATATATGGATTCAACTGTTTAGTAATAGTCCTATTTTTAAAATGGAGTTTGCTTCAATAGCACCATTGCTTGCTATTTCCATACTCTTAGATTCTATCCAAGGTGTCTTATCAGGTTTAAACAAAAACTCTTTGTTGGAACAAAGTGGGTCTGACATGAACCTTTAATGTTTTAAGTGGTTTTGATGATAACAAAGTATTAAAATTACAATTGGAATTACTAATGGTTATTCAAGTGTGCAGAACTACAAGTTAAAATTCATTCAGAAGCACTATGAATAGTAGCAGAGAAGCCAGTCAAAACAAGCTCTGAAAGAGTATCGCTGTTCATCAGAAGCTTAATTTTTGCGTGCTGAAGATAGCACTTCTGAAGACCAAAAGCTAGGCTCTGATGAAGTTCAGAAGCTGAAGATCTTAAGAAGCTATGACAAGAACATCAGAAGCAAAAGGAATTTACGTCACTCAAGAGCTGACCTATATAGAACCAATGATTGAAGAACAATCCACTTCAAGGCTCTGTCACATCCACAGGAAGGAATATTCGTTGGTACAACGTTAACCTTATCCATAAGTGGAGCGCATTTGAGGATTGTACTATCGTACTATTATTACTCAAAATGGATGAGTGATAAATTGAATAGCTAGGTAGTGGAATTGGAATTCCTTACCAAAGAAGGCAATATACAGCTATCAATTGTACGAGTAAATTCCAGCTGGCACCTCTCTCTCTGCAACGGTCATCATCTTCCTCCAAGTATAAATAGAAGACTCAAATGGAAGAAATGACTACTGTTCCAACGACTGTTCTATTACTACGTTCAAAGACTAAGAAGCATTCTGACATCATAATTTAAATCTGTCATTCTAAGTCTTAGAACAATTTGAGTTGTATTTTGTAAACACCTCTGATAGTATATCAAGTGTTCCTTAACATTCATTCTTATTCTTAAGTTTGTTTGAGAAGTCTCTTGTTAAGTTTAACTTGAGCATTTGAGAAGTCTCTTGTTTAGTGAAACTTGAGCACCTGAGAAGTCTCTTGCAAGTGTGCTTGAGCAGTTTGTAATCTTAAGTAGATTATAGTGAAAATCTCTTGTTAGTAACAAGGGGACTGGAGTACTCTCGATTTGTGAGGGGAACCAGGATAAATTCTGTGTCTTTCTTTCTCTCTCTCAGCATCCTCTTTTATTTTGTGTTTTATCCGCTGCAAACTTGGTTTTATTTCGAAAAAGTTTTAATTCTAAAAACACAATTCAACCCCCCCTTCTTGTGTTTTTCCACCTTCAATTGGTATCAGGAGCTGGGCTGTTGCCTAACTCTCACCTATCAGTGAAACAATTAAGATTCAGGGAGGAAAAACATGTCTGCTGAGAAGAATCTCAGTGAAGTTCCATTTGACTATGATTCTAATTCTAAAGACAGAAGGTCTTCTGACAAAATTCCCTTTTTCAATGGAACTGAGACTGGTTATCCATTCTGGAAAACCAAGATGTACAGTCACATCATGGCGATTGATTGTGATCTGTAGGACTTGGTAGAAGATGGAGTGAACTTTGAAAATATGGACTTAGAAGGCGTTGTTAGCTCTAAAGACAGAAAAGCTTTTACACCTACTCAAAAGCTGGAGTATAAGAAGCATCATAGTGTAAAAGGGATGATGACAAATGCCATCTCTCATGATGAGTACTTGAAAATTGGAGATAAGAGAACGGCTAAGTCTATCTGGGATTCTCTTAAATCCAAATATGAAGGAAATAAACAAGTTAAGGAGGCTAAGGCCAACTTGTTAGTACATCAGTATGAATTATTTAAAATGAAGGACGGAGAGGACATTGAGACAATGTTCTCTAGGTTTCAAATTCTTGTTTCTGGACTTCAAGTTTTAGATAAGAGCTATACTGAGGCTGATCATGTTAGGAAAGTACTCAGAAGCTTGCCGCCAAAGTGGAGACCAAAAGTGACAGCGTTTCAGGAATCTAAGGATTTAGATACTGTGTCTCTTGAAAGCTTGGTTAGTTCTCTAAAGAGTCATGAGATGGAACTTATGACTGATGAATCGACTAAGAAGCTAAAAGGGATAGCCCTGAGCACCAAGAGTTCCTCTAAGGCTCTGAAGGCGAAGGTTATAGTATCTGATGAAGAAGCTTCTGAAGAAGGTCACGAGATGGACTCTGATGAAGAAGAAGAAATGGTTCTGATGGCTGCAAGAGTATCGCAATGGGCTAAGAGAAGCAAGAAGTATGCTGGTAAGTTTGGAGGTTCTTCCAAGAAGGTTGGTGCTTCTAAGGATAAAAAGGAAGAACAAAACAAATGCTTTAAGTGCAACAAACCAGGACACTTCATTGCTGACTGCCCAGAGAACCTGAGTAAAACATCCAAGAGAACCTCTAACAAAGAAAGATACAAAAGTAAGCTCAAGAAGGGGTTCCTTGCCACTTGGGATGATTTGGATCAGGAATCAGATTCTGATGGGGAAGAAGAAGCAAACCTAGCCTTGATGGCAACCGCTTCTGACCAAGAGAACTCTGAGCACGAAGCTGACTCAGATTCAGAAGATGAAGATGAGGTACTTGCTAAACTTTCTCGTTCTGAATTAATAGATTCCTTAAAAGATGCCTTAAAACTTTTAACCAAAAAGGCAGGTGAGTGTAAGGTCCTTAAAAAGGCCTATAACAACCTGACCGAAAAGGCAAATGAAATAATTGAACAAAATGAGTCTCTAAAATCAAGAAATGAATTTATGGAAACTCATTATGTTCTTGATGATAAGGTTCCTCCAGAACATGAATTTGCTCTTCAGGAATTCCTTATCAATGGAATGAAAAGAAGTAAAATAGCCTCTTTGATTTATCATGTAAGTAGAAATAGAGGAGAAGGTCTTGGATTCTCACGTTTTAAAGATAATCCATTATCTTCAAAGTCCTCTAATATAGATAAATCAAAACCTAAGGTTGTCTTTGTAAAGAGTCAATCAGAAGTTCTAAATGAGTCAGCCTCTAATAGAACATCAAAGCCAGAGGCTCAAAAGTCAAAGACTCTGAAGGATAAAACCTCAGAACATAAGATTGTTAAGCCTCAAGCTAATGTTAAATCTAAAGAAGCTCTGACACATTCAAGAACAAAGCTCAAGAGCTATACTAAACCCAAAAACTTTTCAACAAGGGTGGTTAACTCTAGAAGCTCTGATAGGTCCTTCAAACAAAGACCACCTAGACCTGTAAAGACTAACACAAAAGGACCCATAAAGATATGGGTACCAAAATCTCAAATAATATTTGCTTCAGGTTTGCACACCAAGAAGGCCAAAGCAGCAATGCTGGTACCTGGACAGTGGCTGCTCACGACATATGACGGGAGAAAGGCGTATGTTCCAAACCCTGACTCTGAAAGAGGGAGGTACTGTGGGATTTGGAGGCAATCAAAAAGGGAAGATCACTGGTACTGGTACAGTTGGTAATTCTTCTCTTTCAATTAATAATGTCTGGTTAGTTGATGGCCTTAAACACAATCTACTTAGCATTAGTCAATTTTGTGATAGTGGATTTGTTGTTAAATTTGATAAAGAAGCATGTACTGTAATCAGAGATTCTGACAAGTCCATAGTGTTCAGAGGTCTAAGGAAAGGCATCGTTTATAAAATCAATCTGTCAGAACTCACAGAGCAAAAGATAGTGTGTCTTTTATCTGTTAATGATGAGAAATGGGTCTGGCACCAACGTTTAGGACATGCTAACTGGAGATTAATCTCTAAGCTTAGCAAACTAAACCTGGTTAAAGGCTTACCAAATCTCAACTATCATTCAGATGCTCTGTGTGGTCCTTGTCAAATTGGTAAGATTTCAAAAACATCTTTTAAACCTAAAAATGTTGTTTCCACCTCAAGACCTTTAGAACTGCTTCACATTGATTTGTTTGGTCCAGTAAGTACTGCCTCAATCAATGGGAAGAAATATGGATTAGTCATTGTTGATGATTACAGTAGATGGACTTGGGTAAAGTTTCTAAGAGTAAAAGATGATGCATATGATGTGTTCAGCATCTTCTGCACTCAAGTGCAAAACGAGAAAGGTCTCAAAATCTTAAAGGTAAGAAGTGACCATGGTGGTGAGTTTGAAAACGAACCATTTGCAATCTTTTGTGAAGATCATGGCATTGTCCATGAGTTCTCTGCTCCTAGAACACCACAACAAAATGGTGTTGTAGAGAGAAAGAACAGGTCTTTACAAGAAATGGCAAGAACCATGATGCATGAGACAAAACTTGCTAAGCACTTCTGGGCAGAAGCTGTAAACACAGCTTGTTACATTCAAAATAGGATCTATATAAGACCTCTACTGAATCTAACAACATATGAACTCTTCAAAGGAAGAAAGCCCAACATCTCTTACTTTCATCAGTTTGGATGTACATGTTACATTCTAAACAACAAGGCCTACAAAAGAAAATTTGATGCCAAAGCTTGTAAGGGAATCTTTATAGGTTACTCTGAACGCTCAAAGGCATACAGAGTGTATAATTCTGAAACTAACACAGTGGAAGAATCTATACATGTTAGATTTGATGATAAAGAGCCTGACAGTAAAATGTCAGAGCAAGATAATAGTTATGCAGGTGTTCCATACCAATACACCAATACAGAACCTGAAAAAGCATCAGAAGCTGTTGAAGCTTCAGAAGCTGTATTGGAAGAAGATGCTGAAGAAGCATCTCAATTAGAAGCATCACAAGAACATGATGACACTTCAGAAGAAGACACTCAACCAAGTGCTGATGTTGATGAAGCTCCAAGAAGGAAGTTCAAATATAGATCATCACATCCAGAAGATCTAATTCTTGGAAACAAAGAAAGTCCAAGAAGGACAAGATCAGACTATCAACAACTTGATTCACTTCTGGGACTAATCTCAATGATAGAACCAAAGAATGTTGATGAAGCACTTACTGACGATGGATGGATTGTAGCTATGCAAGATGAGCTCAATCAGTTTCAAAGAAATGATGTATGGGATTTAGTGCCAAGACCAGCACATAAGAACATCATTGAAACTAAGTGGGTATTTAGAAACAAGATGAATGAACAAGGTGAAGTGGTAAGAAATAAAGCTAGACTGGTAGCACAAGGCTACAGTCAGCAAGAAGGTATAGACTTCACTGAAACATTTGCTCCAGTAGCAAGACTGGAAGCAATCAGGTTACTTCTTTCATATGCTGTTAACAATGGAATCACATTGTACCAAATGGATGTTAAGAGCGCCTTTCTTAATGGTGTTATTTCTGAAGAAGTATATGTCAAACAACCCCCAGGTTTTGAGGATTTGAAAAATCCTAATTATGTTTATAAACTTAAGAAATCACTCTATGGTCTCAAACAAGCTCCAAGAGCTTGGTATGAAAGACTGAGTAATTTCCTTTTAGAAAATGGTTTTCAAAAAGGTCAAATTGACAATACATTATTCAGAAAGACATCTAAGAAAGATATCTTAATCATTCAAATATACGTTGATGATATTATTTTTGGTTCTACTAATGCTTCCTTGTGCAAGAGTTTTTCAAAGCTGATGCAGGATGAATTCGAGATGAGTATGATGGGTGAATTGAAGTTCTTCCTTGGAATCCAAATTAATCAAGGAAAAGATGGCACTTACATTCATCAAAGCAAGTATACAAAAGAGCTTCTGAAGAAGTTCAACCTTGATGACTGCAAGATAATGTCTACACCCATGCATCCTACCAGCAGCTTAAGCAAGGAAGAGATAGGAAGCAAAGTAGATCAGAAGCTGTATCGAGGTATGATTGGTTCTTTACTCTACCTTACAGCATCTAGACCTGATATTCTATATAGTGTATGCTTGTGTGCTAGATTCCAGTCAGATCCTAGAGAACCTCACTTAACTGCTGTTAAGAGGATCTTTAGATATCTGAAAGGAACTACTAATCTAGGACTTCTTTATAAAAAATCCCTAGATAGTAAGCTAGTTGGATTCTGTGATGCTGACTATGCTGGTGATAAGATTGAGAGGAAATCCACTAGTGGAAATTGCCAATTCATTGGTGAGAATCTCATATCTTGGGCCAGCAAGAGACAAACAACTATTGCTTTGTCTACAGCAGAAGCAGAATACATCTCAGCTGCTAAATGCTGCACACAGCTTCTCTGGATGAAATATCAGTTGGAAGATTATAACATAGCTGAAAGCAGTATTCCACTATATTGTGACAATACTGCTGCTATTCATTTGTCTAAGAACCCTATTCTACACTCAAGAGCTAAACATATTGAAATAAAACATCATTTTATAAGGGATCATGTTCAGAAAGGTACAATAGATATTCAATTCATTGATACTGAACATCAATGGGCTGACATATTTACTAAACCTTTAGCTATTGAAAGATTTGATTTTATCAAAAAGAATTTGAACATGCACTATATCTCTGAAGAAAATTAGCTCTGAGAAGTAGAATAGAATTAGCATCTGAAGCTCTATCAGAACCTCTTATAATTTAGAGTATCCCTTGGGAAGCTCTGAATAATTTAGGCTCTGAAGAGTAACAGGTTCTGATGAGGTGTCAGATACAAATGAGTGAGGCTCTGAACCTTTTGGAAATGAAACGTTCAGTACGAGTAAGTGTACAACAGTTGTCTATACACGCGTCAGCTATGATTAAACTTTTACAACACGTGTCTAGATCCTGACGGGCAGAGAACAGTTAATGATGATTATGGCAGTTAAGTATATTATTTAATTTTTAAAACTGCTCGCGCTCCCTCCCAATGTTTATTTTCTCTGTGTATGTGTGCTAGTTACTATTCATAAGTCACTTCACTCACTTGCACAATTTTTTACACAAAATCACTACCTACACAACCCTAGACCTTTCAGATATTCCCAATCTTCATCTTCTTAATTCTCTGCAACTATGGCTGCTCGTTCATCAAACGAAATCGTTCAAGAACCCTTTAACCCTACGTTACCACCCATCATCGATCTTAATTCAAAAGATAATCTAGTCTACGAACATCATCAAACTGACGCTGGACCAGATGCTTATGATTTCTTCACTGAGAAGTTCGTGGATTTTGAAAGTTTGAAAGCGAATGGGATTGACATTCAATACTTGTTCTACAACCAACAATGGCAAAATTATTTTGAGATGCTTAATGACTTCGTATACTACGACATAGTGAAGTATTTCTGGCAGAAGGCTAAAGTGTACGATAGAGCAAGTGCTGATAAAGAATACAAGGATATGGTTGAGAAGAACAAGGAATTACGAGGGAAAACAAGAAAGGAACTTGGTCTTAAACCTTATAGAGAAAGGGAAATTAGGTCAAATATTTTGGGAATCAATGTTGTGATAACTCAGGCACACATTGCTAAGATTCTGGGTTTAGACAACAAAGGAGAAGATATAGAAGTGTATGATAAGAAAAGCAAGCATTTGGATTCAATTCATCAGGACCTCTTTAAATCTGGATGCACACAAAAGGATTTTGGAAAAGTAATGCACATGAAGCACACATTTGAATTTGCTTTCAGAATGTGTTTGTCTACTATCTTCACCAGAAAAGGTGGATTGGATACCATCTCCATTCCACACAAACATCTCATCTGGTTCTTATACAAGAGGGTAAAAGTTAATTTGGCTAAGATTCTTTTTGATCACATGTGCTTTACCATCAATGAGGGTAGAACTAAAATACCATCGGTCATTCATCACCCAAGGTTAATTTCAGAACTGATAAGGCAAACCAAACTCACAGACATTGTGAGTGCCAAAGAAAAACTTAGAGTTTTCCAAACTGCTAAGTATGATGCATCAGTTCTGGTCAACATGAAGAGAAAAACCAAGGAAGAAATCATTCAAGTGAAAACACCTCTACAGCAAGTGTACGAAAAGTACTTCTGGTGTGATGGGTTTCCCACCATATCAGAACATGATAATGATGAGGTCATCAAGAACTTTCTTGAATCAGTAAGAAGAGATACTGGGGTTAGTGTGCCCAGGAAAATGGTTGTAAGTGTTCCTAATTGGGATATCTTCAAGGGACCAAGAGATATTACAAGGAACAGAAGAAAGCCAAGAACTACTGAGCAAGAAATGATTGATGAAGGCTCTGATGATCAAGGACATGCTAGTGCTGATGAGATTGAGGAAGGTGCTGAAAATATGATGACTGAAGCTGTTCAGAAGGAAAAGCGGACAAAGAAAAGGCATGATAGGCCTTCAGCTTCTGAGGAAGATCAGAACCCTGCTAAACCTGCAAAGAGATTAAAGACCAGAGCTTCTAAACCAAAAGGTAAGATCTCTGAATCTAATACTTCTAGCATTCCTGTAGCTCAGGTTATTGGTTCTGAACCTCAACCCTCTATTGCTAAACCATCTATTTCTCAACCTCCATCATCTACCAATCAACCTCAACCCATAGACTTCACTGTACCTATTAGTGTAGTCTTACCTGATCATAAAGCTATATCATCATCATCTTCATCAGATACCAGCACTGCCTCGGATGAGTTAATTGCTACACTCATCAGAGAATCCAACCCAAAACAAAAGAAAACTCTTACACCAAAGAGAACCTCTTTCAAGAAAACCACAAAGAAAACCACCATAAAGCCCATTCATCTCTCTTCTGATGAAGAACCTACTATTAATGTAGACACCACCATTCTCAATCAATCCACAAATCAAGATTCTGTCATAGAACATCTTGAACAACACATGTGTGGTGTTGCATTTACCAACTCAAATCCAAATTCACCACGTCAATTTCCATCCATGAATCTCACAAATGATTCACCCGTCCATAAAACACAAAACACACAGGTCATTCACACACCCCCTCCCTCACTTGATCACATCTCACAAGAAAATCCACCTACATTTACACTTGTTCAGGATGAGTCAATTGCTCATTCTGAAGCCCAACAAGAATCCCCTCATCAATCACCCAATAAAATCATGACTGAACAACAACATCAATCACCACAACCTGTCTCTGACCCACTCAACAAACCTCTAGTTTTAGAAGAGGTTCTTGAGCTTTACCAACACCTAACTAAAGCTGAACATCAAATATTCAAGGATTCCATCAATCTTGATGATGATATCATACCTCCAAATCTCAGCAAAATCAAAATCATTGAACTCAAAAGAAAGAAACCTGAACCAACCATTCCCTTTGACCCATCCTTACCCTTTTTCAATTCTGACTCTGAACCAAACCTTGAGCTGCTAAATAATGCTATAGGTATTAGACTTAAGAGGTTCAAACAAAGAGAGGAAGAAGCTCTTATCTTCCCTTCTGATATGGATGCTGATGTCAGGGAATTAGAGTACTTATTTGGTAAATCTTTAAGGATTCTCAGTACTCATCTGAAGGATAAGATTAAGGGTAGAGGAGCAAACACTGTACAGGAACTGTTTGAGATTGTTGAGAAGCTAAACGCTCCAAGGCTCACATCTTTCAACCATGAAGAAGAATGTCAGAGGTTAGCATTTTTAGCTGCTGTGAATGAAAGTATCACAAGATCTCTGGATGATGAGCAGGCTAGGATAACTGCTGAAATGGAACGTCAGAGGCTTGCTGAACAAGAAGCCTTCAAGTTATTGGTTGATAGAGCTGTTCACATTGCTGTCATTGAGACTAATAAGATTATTGAGAATCAAGGAGCTGCAGAAGATATTGTTATGAATGATCAGAACCTTAGTGAACCAGATTCTGATAAAGGTAAAGCTCCCATTGTTGCTTCATCTCCTCCTAGATCTCCACCTGTACTTGTCCAAGGCTCTTCTTCATCTGCTATACCCTCTGTTATGCAAGAAGCTCTGGATGTAATCAAGCATGACTTAAGAGAGGAACTAAGAAATGAAATGGATGAATTCAGGGCCGATATAAGAGAAGACATGAACAGATCTGGTGAAGCTACTAACAAGAAGATAGATGCAATGATGGAACTTCTTCTGAAACTTACTCAACAGCAACCCAAACCTTAACCCTTATGTCTGTGCACTTATTTGTAATCATGTTTATGTACATCTTTTGGATAATTTTCTTTTAAGTTAATTAAGCTTCTTATTATCCTCATATATGTGCTTGTGCTGGTGTGTTTATTTTACTTTGTTTTACAAAATGAAAATCATATACTCTGATAATGTCTGATACTCTTGTGGTTTCTGAACCTAGTGTAAGATGTTGGAGAACATCTTGTTTTTAAACTTATATAGGATTTTGAAAACCTAAGGTTCCCCCACATCAGTATTCCTGTTTACTCATGAAATAGCTTCTTAGTATTATAGCCTGTTTATAAGCGGGGCAACAATACCGTATGAGGCGTGTCTGGTAACTGGTTTTCTGACGTTTGACAAGAGTATATAAAAGAAACATGCTCCAAAAGAAAGAAATTTATAGCAGGAACATTTTTTTATTATTATAATTAAGAGGGAACTTTATTACATAAGATAGTGAAACTCTACTTAGATTTAGACTTGGACTCAGAAGCCTCTGCATCCAGTCTCTTATATTTCTTCCTAAGAACTGCGAGCAATTCTTCAGTAGCCTTCTGAACCTCAGCTCTATAATCTTCGTATGAAGTATCATCATCGTATGTCCATAAGAATTCCTCCAGATCAGAGCCCAACTCTTCTCTCTCTGCTTCTGTCAATCTAAGTTCTTGCTTGTTTCGCTCATAACGAAGCCTGTTTTCTTCGCAGCGCCAGGGCTCTGCTTCCTTCTTGCTCTTTCCTTTTGAGCCTGAAGCATCCTTGGTAACCTGCTTTTCCATTATATGTTTTCTTTTGATGTTACTTGATTACTCTGAATGAGTAAAATGAGAGGAATCATCCCTTTTTATAGTGTCATCAAGCTCTCTTATCAGGAAGGTTTTCAACACAATTCATTAAATGAATTCAGTTGTCATCACTTCTTGACTTAACTGCCTTGTTATGACGCATTTGACTGCTTGGTTTTCTGTGTCTTTTTGACTGATGCCAAAAGGGGGAGTAAGAGTAGCGTTAAAATTAATGTTGATTCATTCATATACTGCTCAATCTGAAACTGTAATGTTAAAAGCATTATGAATCAATATTTATCTCTTATAATTCTTTCTCATTCTGAACGATTATTGAAAGGGGAGAAAATTTAAGAACCTAAAATAAAATTCATAGACAATGTCAGAAGAGCTTGCAAACCGCTTCTGAGCATTATCAAACTCTAAGAAGCAAAGCTTGCAAAACTATGCTTCTGAGAGTTAAATATGAAAATTTATTTTAAGTTAATAAATCGACTCTTAAACTGTTTTAATTAATTATGGATAAAACTTAGGGGGAGCTTACAAACCTACCCTTATGGATTATCAGACTCAGGGGGAGATTGCAAACCTTTGAAACCTGAAGTCATCATAATTAAATTAAATCAACAACAATTGAATTTTAATGCTTTGGTTTGTCATCATCAAAAAGGGGGAGATTGTTGGAACAAAGTGGGTCTGACATGAACCTCTAATGTTTTAAGTGGTTTTGATGATAACAAAGTATTAAAATTACAATTGGAATTACTAATGGTTATTCAAGTGTGCAGAACTACAAGTTAAAATTCATTCAGAAGCACTATGAATAGTAGCAGAGAAGCCAGTCAAAACAAGCTCTGAAAGAGTATCGCTGTTCATCGGAAGCTTAATTTTTGCGTGCTGAAGATAGCACTTCTGAAGACCAAAAGCTAGGCTCTGATGAAGTTCAGAAGCTGAAGATCTTAAGAAGCTATGACAAGAACATCAGAAGCAAAAGGAATTTACGTCACTCAAGAGCTGACCTATATAGAACCAATGATTGAAGAACAATCCACTTCAAGGCTCTGTCACATCCACAGGAAGGAATATTCGTTGGTACAACGTTAACCTTATCCATAAGTGGAGCGCATTTGAGGATTGTACTATCGTACTATTATTACTCAAAATGGATGAGTGATAAATTGAATAGCTAGGTAGTGGAATTGGAATTCCTTACCAAAGAAGGCAATATACAGCTATCAATTGTACGAGTAAATTCCAGCTGGCACCTCTCTCTCTGCAACGGTCATCATCTTCCTCCAAGTATAAATAGAAGACTCAAATGGAAGAAATGACTACTGTTCCAACGACTGTTCTATTACTACGTTCAAAGACTAAGAAGCATTCTGACATCATAATTTAAATCTGTCATTCTAAGTCTTAGAACAATTTGAGTTGTATTTTGTAAACACCTCTGATAGTATATCAAGTGTTCCTTAACATTCATTCTTATTCTTAAGTTTGTTTGAGAAGTCTCTTGTTAAGTTTAACTTGAGCATTTGAGAAGTCTCTTGTTTAGTGAAACTTGAGCACCTGAGAAGTCTCTTGCAAGTGTGCTTGAGCAGTTTGTAATCTTAAGTAGATTATAGTGAAAATCTCTTGTTAGTAACAAGGGGACTGGAGTACTCTCGATTTGTGAGGGGAACCAGGATAAATTCTGTGTCTTTCTTTCTCTCTCTCAGCATCCTCTTTTATTTTGTGTTTTATCCGCTGCAAACTTGGTTTTATTTCGAAAAAGTTTTAATTCTAAAAACACAATTCAACCCCCCCTTCTTGTGTTTTTCCACCTTCACTCTTAATGCAGGGGTGGCTAGAGGATGCGGTTAGCAGTACTTAGCTGTTTATGTCAACCTTGCAACTTTTTATCTCATTGGTTTGCCAATTCATTTAGGATCGGATAAGTCTATTTTTGGAACCGCAGTGACAGTTCGGTTAGATGCACGGCATGAACAGCATGCGGTGAAGACTCTTTGAACATGTACGTAAACGCAAGCTGAAGAAGTGAAAGAAGCTGAATGCCTGTCATTTAGGACTGGATAAGTCTATGTTTGGAACCGCAGTGACAGCTCGGTTAGATGCACAGCATGAACGAAACAATAACTTGCAGATCCAGGCTTATCGTGCGGTGAAGACTCTTTGAACATGATTTTTGTATCTAAGGGGTATTGCTGAGTTGCATAGCAGACATAAATATTGACATATATGATGTAACAAAGTTACCTGTTAAGTGATTTTAACAGGAACTTCTATTGTAACAAAGCAGAAATATATCTCGAGACAAATTTTATTAGCTAAGAGATCAATCATATACTTCCAAACAAAAACACAGCTACATATGCATGTTGTGCGACTGTGTGGAAATTAAGAGTGTCATGATATATATAGTTTTTAATTTTATTAATAAAATATTTGTTTATTAATAAAATATTTGTCGAATTTGGGCACTATAGTGTAGTGGGATTTAAACGAATTGTTATTGTTGTGTTATAGTAGAATTTGAACAAATCACTATTTTTTTCATGTATGTGATTGACAACACTGATTTCAACATAGGTCCCTAAATAAATTGTATTCACTTTTTGTCTTTATTAGCCCTTAGAAAAATAAAAACTGTGACTTCCTGCGAATTTTAGTTTTAAAGGACTAAAACCAAAATATTTGAACATACAGGGACTAATTTGCAACAAAAAAAGATACAAGGACTAAAACAAAAAAATCACGAACTAACAGGGACGAAAATGATGATTAAGCCTTTTTTATCTGACTGCATTGTTATATTTTGTGGTGTTATTAGAACTATTTTTCCTGTCAGAATAACAATATTTGTCTTCCCATTTGCAGGAAAATCAACTTTGACAGATTCCCTTGTTGCTGCTGCTGGAATTATAGCGCAAGAAGTTGCTGGAGATGTTCGGATGACAGATACTCGTGCTGATGAGGCTGAGCGTGGTATCACTATCAAGTCTACCGGTATATCACTATACTATGAGATGTCTGATGAGTCTCTCAAGAGTTACAAGGGAGAGCGCAATGGGAATGAGTATCTCATTAATCTCATTGATTCACCTGGGCACGTTGACTTCTCATCCGAGGTTACTGCTGCTCTTCGTATTACTGATGGAGCACTAGTGGTGGTGGATTGTGTTTAGGGTGTTTGTGTTCAAACCGAAACTGTGCTGCGACAGGCCCTTGGAGAAAGAATCAGGCCTGTTCTTACTGTTAATAAGATGGACAGATGCTTTCTAATTAGCATAGAATCACGGGTATATATGCATGTTGCCATGTTGGGACGAGAGAATGTTGATTCTGCTGCTTATCCAAACAAACTGATGGTATATCAGAAGCAGCTGTGGGAAGAAATACACCAATCATTCTTATCTTTTGAAATTTTGAATCAAATCTCAAAAACAATTCCACAAATAACATAATCCAAAGGACAGGCAAATCAGCAATGATGATATAATACAAAGAAAACTATTTATTTGACAAAATGTTCAGAATTTCAAAAGGGCTGCATAATTTGTTGAAGTATAATTCAAATAATCATCAAGAGTTATGCAGAAGTTAGAAATCTGTTATAACCGTTTATGTTACTTGTTGCCTAAGTCATGTTGTTAGATTGTTTTTCTGTTTTAAAATTCTGTTACAAACAGTTAGCTTGTGTTAGCTTGTAGTATAAGTAAAGTAGTATGTGTAATTCCTCTCATATGATTCAATAAGAAATTCTTCCTTTCTCCCTCAATTAGCTCTTGACTACTGTCTGGCAAGTGCACCAGTCTGTCGTCGAGTAATAATTCACACTCTAGGTGTCTAGAATGAGTTCGTATCCACAGGGATCGTGCCGAAGCTTCACTAGCGTTATTTAAGTTTGGATAGTTTGCATTCGCTTTGGGTTTTGAAAAAGGTTTTTAATAAAAGAGCGTAATGCTTGCATAAATAAATAAATAATAGATTCAGAAACATAGAGGATAAGTATGGTGGTTGGACTCTCTCCCTTCTTCATATTTGGCATGACCGGTGTATAACATAGTTATTTAGATTAATGTTCGGCGGTGACTTTTCCTTGTTGTAGTAACACCTTACTGCTACACTATGTCTATTAAAGTTTCCCTACTTTCATAACTAAGGTACCTACGAGAGCCTAACCTCGATGTGTCACATACCCTAATTACTAAGTGAGTTGTTTATAAACATGCATTATTATCTTCACCAATTAACCTCTAGATCCTAGTATCGGGCTATTCATCATCTAAGTGCTCAGTTCACACCTAGTTCATGATTCCTCCTCTAACCGCTTATTCACGACTAGTTCAGGATGTTACCATCTCTATACACCTAGCATTATTTACTACTAGTTCCGGAACATATTAAGTTAGAAACCTAATATCAATTCTATGGGCGCTCCCGCTTATCTGGCCAAATTACGAGAAACGTTATTAAAGTGCATGAAAGTAAATAACAAACATAATACTTAAATATCATTTATTATAACTTAGACTCAGTCACAGACTCCAAACATTCATTGGGGAGTTCATCTTCTCCACCACAACCTAAGGCATCTATTACAAAAGACTACATATTTAAATTACAATAAAGAAATTATAACCTAAACATAAAAGCCTAAAGAAAACATACCTTGCTGAGTTAGTTTTCCCGTAAGGGGAGAAAATTATGCCCAATAGAGCTCCTCTGAACCTCTCCTTATAGTAGAGAGTGTTCTACTATTTCTGAATGAATAAAACAATGAAAGGGAGGCTCTATTTATAGTTTTCGTAATGGGCCTCAGCAAGGCATCGCACCACGATGAAGCCATCGTACTGCGATGTGAAGATTCAGTTCAATTTTATAACTGATCCTGTGCATTTCATCAGCTTGGGCGCCAAGTTATGTCATCGTGTTGCGATGTGCTATATCGTGCTGCGATGAACAGATTTTCTTCAGATTTATTCTTCTGTTTTCTTGGCGAGCAAGCAGCTTCCATCGTGGCACGATGGAAGTTATCGTGCTGCGATGGAATGCTCAATTTCTTCACTTTTTGGGCTTTTTCTTGTCTTTTAGCATCTTGGACTTTGATTTGATGCTTTTTCCTGCTTTTGTAGGTTTTCCTTCGTATTTGGGCCTGTCTTGGTCTTTTTACTACTAATAATAATACTAAAAATACCATAGAAATTCCTGTCATCACAACCCCAAACTTAAACTATTGCTTGTCCTCAAGTAACATGCTGTCAGACAAGATCGTTAGAAAAATAAGAGATAAATAAATATGATAGGAATTTCACAACCTTGCTTGTATTTCAGCAATGGTACCGCAGCGATCATGCTCAGTCCTGCTAGGCTCAGGAGACGTCAATAGTAGCAAATCGGACAAATGCCCGCAAGAGTCCATGTTCAACTTTTTCTCTCTCACACATTTGTGTTTTTCGCTCATAATTGAAAGGGTTAGCTCTCAATCATCGCACAACCTGCCATTTTACCATATGCTTGCAAGAACTCTAAGCAACCAGTCAAAAATTCAATATACATGCATTTTTGGAGGTCTTTTAAGGGTTATAACGTGGCTTAGGTCAATGTAGGACATTTTTGGGAATAGTAGGCTAAACATGGTAGTTAAGTTCTACTTTGTTGTTCCTTTTTGTGTATGCAACATTTGTTCCTTAGGGTGCCTTTTTGTGTTGGTATCGGAGATTAAGAACCGGATGTGTCTTTGTATGGTTCTTTTCTATCACTATCTTTGCTCTTTGGCTCTTTCTTTTGCCCTTTGGCTCTTTCTTTTTCATTCAATTTTTTTTTAAGAGACTATTTTTTTAGGGGATTTTTTGATGTTTCCCTTCTCTTTTTCATTTATTTTTTCTTTTCTTAGTGATAGTTCTCTGTATACCCACCCCAAACTTAAACGTTGCTAGTTCCATGAGCAACCCCGAACTTATTTTGTTGCCAAGACTTGAGAACTATTACCTTAACTCCAAAGAGGGTAATTTCATTGTTTTTCTGGTCTATAGGCTTGTAACGTGGTTTGTCACCGAAACAAAAGGGATAATTATTTTTTACGGCTCAAAATTGGCTAGCAAAGGATAATATAATAAAGGGTGGCTTGAAAAGGCTCTGGGTTATAACAAACAATTGCCTCAATGCATATAATATCTAATCAACTAGTCATCAGAGAATTAAAGCAAGTTCTAGAAAATAAACAAGTGCACGGTACTCTCATAGTATTTCGAAAGAAAGTGGTAATACCGTTTGGAAATATTTGGCTCAAATCCTCACATGGCTTAGGTATCTGAAAGTTGAACACTCGTCTCTCTGTCTCCCGAACTTCGCACTTCGGAGCAATCACCTTTGGTTTTTTGTATGAAGGCGTGGAATTCGGCTCATCAGAATTTATAACTCACTTCGCCGCAATCTTACCTGTAACATTTTATCATGCACTAGATAATAAACAGCAAACATTTATTTAATTTTTTTTGTAAGTTTTGAATAAGGGGTAAATAGATGAAAATGATTAAACAGAAAATTCAAAGTACAATATTTAATAATAAAAAGTACATAAATAGTAAAGAGAAAAACTAAAAATAACTGCGGCTCTAGTGTCCGCCCTCGTCATCATTGGCAAGCTCAGCCTCCAGCTCGGCTGCCAACTCCTCAGCACCTGCCTGATCTCATCTGTCCAGAACCTGCTGCTGATGTTGCAGCATGTTCTGGGTCTGCCTGTTGAAGTGCCCTGTCAAATCCGGCTGCTCCGGATACTGCTGGCGGTAGGAAGGCAGAGGGTGTTATGCTCTGTAACTCTGAACAACATCCATCATGTGGGGGGAGTACCTGGGTAACCCCCAGTCCATCCGGACATGGATGTCATACTGTGTGGCCGCCATCCCCAGCTCATACTCTGAGAACTGGTGCTGCTGAGGTGGCGGCTGGTGTACCTACTGCTGCTGTGGTGGTGGCTGTTGTGGCTGCTGCTGCTGATGGGCTCTCTCCAAATCCCGCTGGGCTCGAGAAAGAAATCTCGCTCCCAGAGGAATCTCTGGCCCAATGATCTCGTCGTCATCCTCCTCTGGTACCCCAGCTAGGGAACAGAGGTGAGAGATGACAAAAGGGTGGCCAATGGTGGCATCAGAAGATGTGATCATGCGCTTGATACTTTGCGCAATCACACTGCCAACCTGGATGGGTTCCCCCATCAGAATGCTGTAGATGCCCAAGCACCTAGAAGTGATGATCTCCGTTTGGTTGGAGCATGCCTTAAAGTTGTGGGTCCACCATTTGGCCCACAACTTTGCTAGAGGCAACATCTCTGTAGCCTGTAGTCTCTGCTGCGCCCCCTGTCTCGAGTAACGCCAATCCTTGCCTGGCATAGCCAGGGCTTCCCTGATCTGGTCGTACTCGGCGTCGGTAATAGCTCCCTCTCTCCAGGAAGCACGCCTCATCTGGACCCCGCACTGAACCTCCGTGCGGAATCCGAAAGTAGAATCAATAGTGTTCGGGGAGAAGCTGACATGAACCCCCCGGACATAGGACTGTATTCTCCAGTGCCAAATGCCATAACATTGGCATAAAACTCCTCCACGATGGTCTTGTTGCACTCCCCCAACATGTTGTTGAAGGGCACCCATCCGTATCCCAAAAGAATCTCCCGAACGCGTGGAAGTGCGTCGAAAGCAGGGATCTCAATACCAACCTCCTGGACCAGCCCCTTCTCCCCAATAATACCATGCTGCCTCTTAGTGATACTACTCAGAAAGCGAGGAGGGGCAGACTGTGAAGCGGACCCTGATGTTCTGGATCTCTTTGGTGCCATGATAATGATAAAGGTTTGATTTTTAAGAAAAAATTTGGTTTTTTGTTGGAAAATTTGGTTGGTGGAAGGTTTAGAAAGTGTAGAAGAAGAAGAAGAAAAATATGGTTTTTGGAGTTTGTTTTGAGTTTTGGATGAAGGTAAGTTTCTGGGGAAATTTGAGCAGAGTAACGGCGTGAAATTTTGATGTAAAAAGTGAATTTTCGTGCTTGTATTTATAGGCAACGTTCACTCATCGCAGCACGATGGGATCGTATCGTACTGCGATGGTTTGTTGTTGGATTTGAAAATTTGGCCGTTCACATCGCAGCACGATACGATGCATCGTACTGCGATGGAATACCGTTGTTTTTGAAAAATTGAACATTCCATCGTAGCACGATGGGATGCATCGTGCTGCGATGGACTGCCTGATTTTTGTAAAAATTTGATTTTTCACCTTTTTTCTCAAAAATTATTTTCCTAGGTCTTTCTCTAAAAAATGTGGTACTTTTATTTTTCTAAAAATTAAAATTTTAAAAAATTAAAAATGCGGAAAATTAAAATAAAGCAATAAATTATACCTTGGGTTGCCTCCCAAGCAGCGCTTGTTTAGCCTCTCATTAGCTTGAGGCATTTCCCCCATTACAGAGGATATGTTCGCATGTCTCTCTATTGTGCTTCTTTGTTCCAGCTTGAAGCACTGACCATCTTCCTTTTTCATTAATTACTGTCAGGAAGGACCAGGTATGTTTCACCATATCCTCAACTATCCGGTTGGCGACTAATTTACCGGTGCAGTTTCATAGAACGCAATGATTTCTCCCCAAACTTATATTCGTGCATGTCTCTCTTTTTGATTTTTTCTTCAAGGAAGAAGTTGTTCTCCTGAGGTGACTTTGCAGACTGGTTTTCCTGATTGTAGTAGTTCATCCTTGATGGCCTTTCTCTATTCTCTCGTCATCTTTTCAATGGTTCTCGTGTCTCCGAACCATTCCTATAACAGCCCTTTTCTTCTTTAGTCAAATGATCCTCCTGGCCATTGACTTTTTGTTGCAGCTTCTCTTTCTCAATTTGCTCCATCTCTCATCATTTTGAGAGTTTTCCTGTAAGAATGCTGACTTTAATTTTTGCTGTTGTCAGCCCTTGTAATCCTTAGCGCTTGAGTACCTGTCTGCATGCACTTTAAAAAATACCTCAGTAGCACTGGATAAATATTTTTTGTGGAACTATTTTTGGTTTGTCTCATGTGTCTTTGTCACCATGAAAATTCTCAGGTAAGTGAGGTGGATCACAACGGATCGCTTAAATACCAAGACTTATCCTTAGCCAGAACTTTCACAGATCAAAATCCACAATCATCAACAAGATTTTTTGATTTTTTAATTTTTTTTTTGATTTTTTTTTTTTGACAAACTTAAATAAATCTAGTAATGCTTTGTAAACACAATCCCCGGCAACGGCGCCAAAAACTTGACTACTGTCTGGCAAGTGCACCAGTCTATCGTCGAGAAATAATTCACACTCTAGGTGTCTAGAATGAGTTCGTATCCACAGGGATCGTGCCGAAGCTTCACTAGCGTTATTTAAGTTTGGATAGTTTGCATTCGCTTTGGGTTTTGAAAAAGGTTTTTAACAAAAGAGCGTAATGCTTGCATAAATAAATAAATAAATAATAGATTCAGAAACATAGAGGATAAGTATGGTGGTTGGACTCTCTCCCTTCTTCATATTTGGCATGACCGGTGTATAACATAGTTATTTAGATTAATGTTCGGCGGTGACTTTTCCTTGTTGTAGTAACACCTTACTGCTACACTATGTCTATTAAAGTTTCCCTACTTTCATAACTAAGGTACCTACGAGAGCCTAACCTCGATGTGTCACATACCCTAATTACTAAGTGAGTTGTTTATAAACATGCATTATTATCTTCACCAATTAACCTCTAGATCCTAGTATCGGGCTATTCATCATCTAAGTGCTCAGTTCACACCTAGTTCATGATTCCTCCTCTAACCGCTCATTCACGACTAGTTCAGGATGTTACCGTCTCTATACACCTAGCATTATTTACTACTAGTTCCGGAACATATTAAGTTAGAAACCTAATATCAATTCTATGGGCGCTCCCGCTTATCTGGCCAGATTACGAGAAACGTTATTAAAGTGCATGAAAGTAAATAACAAACATAATACTTAAATATCATTTATTATAACTTAGACTCAGTCACAGACTCCAAACATTCATTGGGGAGTTCATCTTCTCCACCACAACCTAAGACATCTATTACAAAAGACTACATATTTAAATTACAATAAAGAAATTATAACCTAAACTTAGAAGCCTAAAGAAAACATACCTTGCTGAGTTAGTTTTCCCGTAAGGGGAGAAAACTATGCCCAATAGAGCTCCTCTGAACCTCTCCTTATAGTAGAGAGTGTTCTACTATTTCTGAATGAATAAAACAATGAAAGAGATACTCTATTTATAGTTTTCGTAATGGGCCTCAGCAAGGCATCGCACCGCGATGAAGCCATCGTACTGCGATGTGAAGATTATGTTCAATTTTATAATTGATCCTGTGCATTTCATCAGCTTGGGCGCCAAGTTATGTCATCGTGCTACGATGTGCTATATCGTGCTGCGATGAACAGATTTTCTTCAGATTTATTCTTCTGTTTTCTTGGCGACAAGCAGCTTCCATCGTGGCACGATGGAAGTTATCGTGCTGCGATGAAATGCTCAATTTCTTCACTTTTTGGGATTTTTCTTGTCTTTTGGCATCTTGGACTTTGTCTTGATGCTTTTTCCTGCTTTTGTAGGTTTTCCTTCGTATTTGGGCCTGTCTTGGTCTTTTTACTACTAATAATAATACAAAAAATACCATAGAAATTCCTGTCATCAGCTCTCAATCTCTCTTCTCTCTCTCAACACATCTTTCTCAAAGTTAATAGTTCTAACAACTGGTATCAGAGCCTATACGGTTTTAGGGTGAAAGATTCAACAAGAACCCATCAAGATTCATACAATCTTCTGCAGATTCTGGTGTATTGCTATTTGATTCAAAAACGACTAGTTCATTAGAGAATCTTGGCAACAGCTTTTGGGGAAAACTTCCTCTTCTTGATGGAGGTAATTGGGATAGTTGGCATAAACAGATGCAAGTTATTTTTGGTTTCCAAGAAGTCCAAGAAGTGGCCTTAGAAGCACTACCTGCAAATGCCACAGATGCTCAGCAACAAGCACACAGAGCCTTGAAGAAGAAGGACTTCAAAGCCATGTTCTTCATCCACCAATGCGTGGATTTGACCAACTTTCAGAAGATCGAGAATGCAACTTCTGCAAAGGAGTGTTGGGACATTCTAAAGAGGTGTCATACTGGGAATGACAAGCTAAAGTCAGTGAGATTTCAGACATTGAGAAGACAATTTGAGTTGATGCAGATGGAACCCAATGAGAAAATTGTTGAATATTTCAATCGTCTTCAACAAGTAACTAATTCCATGAAGAGTTGTGGAGAAGCTTTGACAGATCACAACATTGTCTGCAAGATTATGAGAACTCTATCTTCAAAGTATGATACAATTTATGTAGCTATTGAGGAATCTAATGATCTTTCGACCATGTAGGTGGAAGAACTGCAGTGTTCACTTGAAGCTTATGAGCAGAGAGTGACAGAAAGATCTAAAGATAGAGGAGCAGAACAAGCACTGCAAGCTCAGAATTTCAACAAGAATTACAAAGGTAAAGGGAAGAACAAGTACAAGAATCAACATTCCCAGCAAGAAGTTTCAAAGAAAGACCAAAGAGAAGGGTGAAACTTCAAAGAATGATGGTAATGGAAAGGGTAAGAAACCAATGAACAAGAAACACATCCAATGCTATAACTGTCAGAAATATGGCCATTTTGCAAGTGAATGTAGGGGCAAGAAGGTTCCAAGACAATATAATAATGAAGATTCAAAGGCTAATGTTGCAGAGAATGACAACAATTCTGATCATGATCCATTATTGCTTCAGATGGTGGCTACTACAGATGATAACTTTCCCAAAGATGATGGCTGGTATTTGGATACAGGTTGTTCTACACACATGACAGGCAACAACAGCTGGCTAATCAATTTTGATCCTTCAAAGAAATCAACAATTAGATTTGCTGATAGTAGAACAGTTCAAGCAGAAGGCATTGGTGATGTGTTGATCAAAGGTAAAAATGGAAATCAAGCCTTGATCACTGGTGTATTGTATGTACCAGATATGAAATTTAATCTCCTAAGCATGGGACAGTTAATGGAGAAGGGTTTCAGCATGACATTGGGAAACAATAAGATGAAGGTATTCAATGCTGACAACAAGTTGCTTATGTGTGCTCCATTATCAAGAAGTAGGACATTTCAAGTAAAGTTCACTGCCTCAGATTCACACTGCCTTGCGAGTGAAGTTATCCATGATGCAGCATGGTTATGACATCTTAGGTATGGTCACCTAAATTTCAAAAGTCTTAGAAATTTGAAGAGTAATTGTATGGTAAATGGGCTACCAGAAATTAGGGTACCAAAGGATATGTGCAGAAATTGCTTGGTTGGTAAGCAATCTAGAAAATCCTTTGTTGATCACATAGCCATGAGAGCAAAAGACAAGCTAGATGTTGTGTATACTGATGTGTGTGGTCCTTTTGACACTGAGTCATTAGGTGGCAATATGTATTTTGTATCATTTGTTGATGAATATAGTAGAATGATGTGGCTATATCTCATCAAAACTAAAGATGAAGTGCTGACTGTTTTTCAAAAGTTCAAAGTCATGGTTGAAAAACAAGCTAAGAGGGGTATCAAAATACTTAGAAGTGATGGAGGTGGTGAGTATACCTCTACTGCATTTAAAAATTTCTGCACAAGTAAAGGTATAGTGCATGAGATTACAGCACCATACACACCTCAACACAATGGTCTGTGTGAAAGGAGGAATAGAACCATTATGGATATGACAAGATGTATGTTGAAAGAGAAACAATTGCCTAATGAATTCTGGGGTGAAGCAGTAACTACAGCTTGCTATGTCTTGAACAAATGTCCTACAAAGAGACTCAACAAAGTCCCTGAAGCTATATGGAATGACTCCATACCATCAGTGAAGCATCTAAGGGTGTTTGGATCATTGTGCTACAGACACATTCCAGATCAAAGAAGAAAGAAATTAGATGACAAGAGTGAAACTTTGATTCTAGTAGGATATCACACTGCAGGTTCCTACAAGCTTTATAATCCAATTACAAAGAAGCTAGTTGCTAGCAGAGATGTTACAATCAATGAGAATGAGCAATGGGATTGGAGCAACAATGGAAGTACCTCACAATCAGTACTACCATTCATCTTTCATGATGAAGAAGAAGTAGCCACACCAGTCACTCCAACTCCAGCAATGAATGAACACAATGCAGAGAATGTATTGAGAAGATCAGATAGAACAAGAGCTCCTAACAGATACCTTGAAGGTTTTGACACTATTCCAGATAACTTGATCACAAGTGCAGCTAAGTCAGAAGTATGGAGGAAAGCTATGGAAGAAGAAATAAAGTCCATTGAAAGAAACAATACTTGGCAACTGGTTTCACTACCTCACAATAAAAAGTCAATTGCAGTAAAGTGGGTTTATAAGGTGAAACACAACTCAGATGGTAGCATTGCTAAGCACAAAGCAAGACTTGTGGCCAAGGGATTTTTGCAAAAGGAGGGTATAGACACTACAACATTTTATGCTTTAGGCAACGCCAGAAAACTGTTGTTTAAAGCACCAAAACCGTTGCTAAAACCTTTACGCAACGGTTTTCCAGGCATGGGATATACGGTCGTTGCCTATTCAAAAAGGCAACGGTTTTTTACTTTTTAGCAACCAATCGTTGAAACCGTTGCTGGAACATATGAACAGGCAACAGTTTTTGAACTCGTTTCAGGCAACGGCTTTCTACATGCAACCGGTAATAACCGTTGCTTATATGTTTAAGCAACGTTTTAAAACTGTTGTCTAAGCTTTAGATTTAATATTTAAAAACGTTGCCTATTCGCTTAACCCACCCTTCAAAAACTGTTGCCACACACTATAAGTACAATAAAACGTTGCCTATTCTTTTAATTCATTGTCATTTGAATAAAACAAATATCATGCATTTCTCATACTTTTTAGTGGAAATTAAATTTCACTCTTGTGTCTCGGACATTATCAAATTTATTTAAAACAAATACATTAAATTATTTGAGATACAAATCACTTTTATTCACTACATCAAAAAAAAAACTACAAACAATATTAGTATAAAGCTAAACTCTTTAAAGGTAAATATACAACATTCCTAACTTGTAATCTCATTCCTAGAGTTGAAAATGGTTGTGAATGTAGAAAGTCTACTACCCTGGATAATGAAGCTCTTAAGCCGGCTCCTTGTGCATGCATTTTCAAGTTTAGTCCAACTCTCACTAGACTCGGTGATGATGATCCGCTTTGCACCTTGTGCACTGCGTTGTTGCTGGACACAAGAATGACGCTGAGACACAAAAAGAGAAGTATGTGAGCATATAGAAGAATACGAGCAGACATAGGAATTTGACATATGCACTTATTAAGATTGAACTGAAACATGTCTTTCTCATAATTCATTTTTAGCCATGAATTTATCTAAACATATTCAAAGCTAACATACAATATAGCATCCATCTGGGAATTTAAAAGTTAAAAACTAAACTTGCTGCATAAGCCATATCTAGCAAAGTCTCCACACAAATATGGTGCTAGAAAGGCATGCACATAATATATACATGTATAAAAACAGATATTTATAAATCATACAAAATATGATCAGAACAATCAAGATAAAAGCACAAAGATATACATCCGAAACACTTTGAATCCCTACAATTTTGTATACAAGTTATTAACAAAATATCTTATATGTAGGATCTTATAATGTGAGGCCCCTCTCTCTTAACTTTCTATTACATCCATCTAATTCCAAGCAAACATGACCTATAAATTCTTGATGTTGTCAACTGAGATATAAAAGCTTTCCAATCAAATTCAAAATCTGAAAGTACAAGAAACATAAGCCTCATATGATCTCCTCCAATGATTTTACCATGCCACTATAAACTGTCTTTAAAACACACTGAAACCTACAATTTAAACCATGCCTCTGACAGTAGATACACACCAACAACACAAAAAAGAGAGAAGAAACTCATAAATTATCGCACACAAAAAAACCCACAAAATTCATCATGATGCACATGATGCATAAGTTGTTAATAATGTTCGTATAACATTTTGAACCTCCAAAATTATCAAACTTTTGGCTCAAATAGTAGGTTTACTTCCCAAGTTGGGTAAGAAATAAAATAAGTTCTTATTACAACTTTGAATTTTAAGCCAAAAACCACAAGATAGTAAAGGAACATATTGTATGGTCAATGAAAACTCTAAGCACTTATGCATGGATCAAGATAAAACTAGTTCATAATCAATGCACTAAAAAACTCAACAAAAATCTTTTTTTAAACCTATTTCCAAAATCAAGAGGTATAGAGGAGGTGAGCAGCACTTTAACACAAAGGCTAGAGCAACAGTGGCAACAGGGAGGCAAGAGGATTTTGGATCAAGTGAGAGTTTGGGGAGTGCAGCTAGAGCTAACATGTTGAAAAGGCCAAGGGTTAAAAACAAAAAATTGAAACTGAGACCAAAATAATAGCATCATTGAGCTGAAGCTTAAACTAAAGAAAATAAAATAGTTAAAATCATATTCTGAGCATTCACAACATAAAATTGAGAAATATGTAGGACTCCTTACTAAAATTGAACGCAATTGAAATTGAGAAACATGCCAATTGTAGAATTAAACAATTCCTAAAGTATGTGACATAAAAATCTCAGAAAAGATTAGAACAATACAACTGAAAAATCATGAAAACTAGCAAGAAGAGAAAAATCATCACATAGTAAAATATTCTACTTATGTTATGAAAAAAACCACTAACAACACAAGAAACGGTATTCTACATATCTACCGGGTAGGCCTAGCTATATGATTCCAACATTTAGTTATACAAATTTATATATACAGAAACAAAATCTTTACAGAAACTCACAGCAAACCCACCAAAACAAAAGAGGTATTTAACAACAATACTACTTGAAAACCCTAGAACCACTTCATTCCATTGTTAACAGTTAACACACAAAGAGGTATTCATCAAAAGAAATCCCAGTTTAGGTCCACATTTGCTAACATACAAAAAGGTCTATCGACATAAACGAACGAAAATTACAAACATGAGCTTAGAGAGTTTTTGTTTGTTTGTTTGTTGCGAACCAGAGAGCTTCAATCACAGCAGAGAGCTTCAATCACAGCGGAGAGCTTCAATCGTCATTTAGAGCTTGAATCTTCGTTTTGATTACAAACATCCTTAAATCTTCATTTTGATTACAAACCTAATCGACGTTTCGAGATTTAATTCCTTAAATTATGAGTGATTAGGGTTTGGGTCTTCAACAGAAGGAATGGTTTGCTGTATGTAAGAAGGAATCAATAGAAGCGACGGTTTTTACAGTAATAGAAAACAAAGTGTCGAAGTATGGCAACCCGTAGAATACCGTTGCATATGAGACTTATGGCTACGGTTTTTAAGCCGTTGCCTAAAGTGTCGTTGCCTAAAGTCAAAAATGTTGTAGTGAGACTACACTGAAATCTTAGCACCAGTGGCAAGATTAGAAACAGTGAGACTAGTAGTAGTTGTTGCATATCAGTTTAGCTGGCCTATAGTTCAACTTGATGTCAAGTCTGCATTTCTCAATGGCAGTCTTGAGGAGGAAGTATATGTTGAACAACCACAGGGATTTAGAGTTAAAGGTGAAGAACACAAAGTATTGAAGCTCAACAAAGCCCTATATGGATTGAAACAAGCACCAAGAGCTTGGAACAAAAGAATAGATGATTTTCTGAAGCAACTTGGCTATGCAAAGTGCACTGTGGAGCATGGAGTCTATGTGAAAGGTCGGAATCAAAATGCTTTGAGTATTGTTTGCATGTATGTAGATGATTTGTTGATTACTGGAAGCAATAAAACTGAAATTGATAGGATCAAATCTCAAATGAATGAGGAATTTGACATGACTGACCTTGGTAACTTGAATTACTTTCTTGGACTTGAATTTACTGAAACTAGCAAGGGTTTAGTAATTCATCAAAAGAAATACATCACTGACATATTGAAGAGGTTTAATATGTTGAATTGTAATCCTGCAAACTCACCAATGGAAACAAATTTGAAGCTGAACAATGATGAAGAGGGTGCAGCAGTTGATAGTACTTTGTATAAGCAAATGGTTGGTTGCTTGAGGTATGCATGTAATTCAAGGCCTGATATATGTCACAGTGTAGGTGTGGTGAGTAGGTTCATGCAGAAACCAAGACTAGCTCATATGCAAGCAGTAAAGAGAATTCTAAGGTACTTACAGGGTACAACAGACTATGGCATTTTATTTCCTAAACCACTGAATCACAAGAAAAATTTGATTGGGTATTGTGACTCAGATTGGTGTGGTGATCAGATAGAAAGGAGAAGCACCATGGGTTATGTGTTTAGGCTATTTGATTCTCCAATCTCATGGAGTTCAAAGAAGCAAACTGTGGTTGCTTTGTCCACTTGTGAAGCTGAATACATCTCAGCCTGTCATGCAGCATGTCAAGGAGTTTGGCTGCAATCACTACTATTGGAAATGCATTTGAACAGGAATGAAGAATTTGAGCTAATGATAGACAACAAGTCAGCAATTAGTCTTGCAAAGAATCCAGTGGCACATGGTAGAAGCAAGCACATTGAGACCAAGTTTCACTTTCTTAGAGATCAAGCAAGCAAAGGGAAATTGAAACTCACCCACTGCAAAACTGATGTTCAAGTGGCTGACATACTCACCAAACCATTGAAGATTGAAAGGTTTAAGGAATTGAGAGGAATGCTGAAAGTAACAAGCTTAGATATTTGAATTAAGAGGGTGTGTTGAAGTATAATTCAAATAATCATCAAGAGTTATGCAGAAGTTAGAAATCTGTTATAACCATTTATGTTACTTGTTGCCTAAGTCATGTTGTTAGTTTGTTTTACTGTTTTAAAATTCTGTTACAAACAGTTAGCTTGTGTTAGCTTCTAGTATAAGTAAAGTACTGTGTGTAATTCCTCTCATATGATTCAATAAGAAATTCTTCCTTTCTCTCTCAATTAGCTCTCAATCTCTCTTCTCTCTCTCAACAAATCTTTCTCAAAGTTAATAGTTCTAACACAATTCCCAAAATATACCATGGGATTTAATAGATGGTTACTTCCCAAAAATTTGACATAAGAATAAAGTGGTACAATTTATTTTAGTTGTGACCAAATATTCACTTTTTAAACTAATTGAATAAATGATATTTTTTATTTTTTGTATTAGCCCTTTAATTTTTAGGGAAAGGGGGTCCCAATAATCCACAGTTCGGCTGTGAGGTTAGAAAAATTTGGTAAAATTTATTCCTACCAGAAATTGAATTCAGGTACTCGTGGATGATCCGTCCTAGATAAATAAATGATATATTTGATCTATAATATATTTTCTCCGGTCACTATTATAAGCAAAAAATATTTTTTTAGATTCATTGGAAATATAATATATGTGATTTATAATATAAACTAAATATATTAAATTTTCAATGAACCTAAAAAATAGTTTTTTTTTGTTTAAAATAGTGACCGGAAGAAGTATTAAAAACCAAACACATTCAATAAATATGAAAAAGACTGTTTCAGCTTGTACCGAATAATATACTGTATAAAGAATGAATATAATCATGCAAAACGCTAGGGCTAACCTATGCCACACAATAACTACTCAAACAATGCCGTGTGTAGTAGTGTATCTATATAAAACAATATCACAAGAAAAAACAATATCACAAGAAAAAATTGAAGGTAGAGATGCTAAGAGGGAGATAGTTCACATGGCGGCAAGAAGCATTTCTGATGGCACAGGAACACCTTTTTTAGTGCCAACAATTGATGATAATGGAGAACAGAACATAGAACCTCAAACAAAGAGATGGTGGAACAAAATATTGGACATAGAAGAAGCAAAACATCAACTCATGTTTTCATTGCCAATGATTCTTACAAATTTATTTTATTATTTGATCACTTTGGTTTCTGTCATGCTTGTTGGTCATCTTGGTGAGCTTCAATTAGCTGGTTCTACTCTTGCTAATTCTTGGTTTAGTCTCACTGGTGTGGCTGTTATGGTAATTAATCACTATTTTCATTTATTATATTTGATTATTTGTCCATTAACAATTCTTGTGTGTTTTCATTAATTAGACAAAGTCAATAAACAATACTATAAGATATACAATATTATTAAATAACTTTAACATGATGTTTGATCTCATGTCTCTTTACTTTATTTTTTTTATGATAGATGTCTCTTTGTTTATTATTTTAATAGATTTTGAGTCTTAGTATATGTTTAGTTGGTGAGAAAAATTGATTCCGTAAAATTGATTATGGTCAAATTGATTGAAGATAAAGTGATTTATGTTTGGATATATTTATGCAAAAGTGAGTTGAACAAAAAAATTTAAGTGTAAAAATCAATACTAAAATTAGAAGTTACGATTTAATTTCTAGCTTCAAGTAGAATTAATTTTGGAGGCAGAATCAATTCTACTTTTGAAAACCAAACAAGCCATAATTAATTCTACAAGTCTAGAATGAATTCTGGCGGCTCCAGAATTGAAACTAAACATACACTTATTGATTAATTATATCCAATATGAAATGCTAGTTAAATGTACATTTATTTATTTTTATTTTTTTGGTCAAGTAGCCTGATGGCTAGAAATTCCACCTTTAAAGTGGATAAGTGGGATGACCGGGGTTCGAACCCCGGCCCCCTGCATATATAATGCATTATCCAACCAACTGAGCTAAGCTCACGGGACCTTAAATGTACATTTATATAATATGTATATATGACAAATATTTCTTTTAGTATATTTCTAAGAAAACCTGCAAGTTCAATGATTTGGTTAAACATTTGATCTATGTTAAAATATTATAATGTTGCTTGGTAAATGTATTTGGTCTCTCTGTTTGAGAGAACTTATAAAAACAATTTATGATATATCTATAAGTTGTTTTCAGATTATTTTTATAAGCTCTCTAAAAAGCTCATGAAAGTAACTTTTTTTATAGCATAAATGAAAATAATTTAACTCTATTTTATCTTTTTTTATAGAAAGGAAATATACTTAAGTACGTAAATTATAATATGATAAGCGTTTATACTACAAGCTCTTAAATAAGTTGCCTATCCGAACAGGCTTGAATGTTGTCACAAGATTAAACTCTATCTTCTTTGCCTTATTCTTCTTGTTTTAGGTTGGTTTAAGTGGTGCACTAGAAACACTTTGTGGACAAGGATTCGGTGCAAATGAATATCACATGTTGGGAATTTATCTACAAGGCTCATGCATTATATCATTCATCTTTTCTATCATCATATCAATTATTTGGTTCTATACAGAAAACATTCTTGTGTTACTTCATCAATCGCAAGACATTGCTAAAACAGCTGCACTCTATATGAAGTTTCTTATACCAGGATTATTTGCATATAGCATCTTGCAAAACATGTTGAGATTTCTACAAACACAATCTGTGGTAATGCCACTGGTTATTCTTTCAGCTATTCCAACATTGATTCATGTTGGAATTGCATATGGATTTGTTGAATGGACAAGTTTGAGTTTCATAGGTGGACCAATTGCGACTTCTATTTCACTTTGGATATCAATGATAATGTTAGGATTATATATCATTTTTGCAAAGAAGTTTGAGAATACATGGAAAGGATTTTCAATGCAATCATTTAATTACCTATTTACAAACTTGAAACTAGCTCTTCCCTCGGCAGCAATGGTTTGGTATGAGTTTCTAAATGCCTTTCGCTTATTTGACCCTTTTGATGATTTATCTTAGAAAGCGTACACACATGTTTGAACCTGCTTAGTTGAGCTTATCTAGTGGCGTAAGCACTTGTAAGACTGTTTCAGAGGGCTTTTTGAAATAACTTTCACATGTCTATTTCAAAAGTTCTCTGAGATAACTTATAAAACAAGTTATATGAAAGCAATTTAACTTTATCCTTTGTTATAAAAATGGTTTATGCAATAGCCCTTACGTGATAAGCGCTTATGGTATAAGGCTTAATTAAGTTGTTTATTCAAACAGGGAATATGGTAAAATATTAGCTTCTATGTTGAACACTATCATATTATGAATCTTACGATTTTAATTTCACATTATGGAAGTTTGGAGTATTGGGCTTTTGAAGTTTTGGTTTTCTTAGCTGGAATAATGCCTGATTCACAAATAACAACTTCATTGATAGCAATATGGTAGGTTCTTCTATCTTTATATTTCTCTTTTTATTGTAAAGAGAACAAAGATTCACTATTGTTATTCTTCAACAAAAAAATTATGCAGTGCAAACACAGAATTCATTGCTTACATGATCACTTATGGTCTTAGTGCTGCTGCAAGGTTAGTTGGTCTAAATTAACATACTCTCTTTCATCGGCATCATTGCATTTTTCCTTCTAGACCTAGATTTCCTACAATCCATAAAATCACACAGTCAAGGGATCTCGGTCGTTAGATCAAGATCAGTGACTCGATTCTAAGTCTAACTTTACCAAATAAACTTTAAAATACGAGTCATCAAATTTTCATTCAACGGTCATGATCCGCGACAACGTGATTGTATAACTGCAGACAATCCAAATTCCTTGATAAGGCATATTTTATTAGACATTGAAACTTGAACTTTTATAGCACAAGGGTTTCTAATGAATTGGGAGCAGGCCAACCAGAAAGAGCTAAACATGCAATGGGAGTGGCTCTAAGGCTCTCTCTCCTCCTTGGTTTTTGTTTTGTTTTGATGCTTTTATTTGGTCATGATATATGGATTCAGCTGTTTAGTAATAGTCCTATTATCAAAAAGGAGTTTGCTTCAATAACACCATTGCTTGCTATTTCTATACTATTAGATTCTGTCCAAGGTGTCTTATCAGGTTTGAATTTTTTATCTCTTAATTTAAGCTTTCTCTACAACATCATCATTAACAAAAACTCTTAATGCAGGTGTAGCTAGGGGATGTGGTTGGCAGCATTTAGCTGTTTATGTCAACCTTGCAACTTTTTATCTCATTGGTTTACCTATTTCATGTATCCTTGGATTTAAAACCAACTTACAGTTTAAGGTAATATTTACTTCTCCGGTCTTAAATATAAGCAAAAATACATATATCAAGTATATATGTGCCTTTTGCTTATATTTAAGACTATAATAAGAGTTTTATTTTGTTTGTGATGATGCAAAGAATAATCTTGATTTTACATGGGATTTTTTAATCATTTTGTTTCTCTTGATTTTGTTTTATGGTACAGGGTTTATGGATTGGCGTAATTTGTGGCTTGGTGTGTCAAACTGGGACACTCTTACTTTTGACAAGATATGTCAAATGGACTAAACTGAATATTTCAGAGGATAAAGATAAAGACCAACTCATTGTTGCTTAACAACTGAATTCCTGTCATGTATGTGAAGAAATTAATTGATATACGTTGTCAATGTAAAAATAATTTTTACATTGTCATTCAATTATATTCTTTGAATCATTACATATTTTTTAATTTAGTTATAACTATTTTAAAAGTCATTGATAAGATTGATTGTGATTGGTTGACGGTGTAAAATATTTTATATTAACTTTGCACAAATAACCTTTTTTATAAAATATTTTTTAGATTTACAATATATGCTTATATTTCGTATATTACTTGGACTGTGAACTGGTATGGAGGATCATACCATATGCACTCTATTATACTTTGACCATCCATGTCACCATGAGCCCCCCTTCAGCATGCCTAGTTCAGCTCGATCATGAGTTCCATCTTCAGCATGCCTAGATCAGCTCGACCATGAGCTCCACCTTCGGCATATCTATCTCAACTCGACCACGAACTCCTAGCTACTTCAACATGCCTATCTTAGCTTGACCATCCAGATTATGTTGAGCTCGACCTTCATCACAACAAGTTCAGCTTGGTCATTCAAGTCATGTCGAACTCACCCTTAGTTCAACTATGTATGTCATTTGGACCTCGTACGTCTTGGCTTGCCACGTGCGAGCTACGAGTGCTTCAGCTCCACATGTCCTGTACGAATGAACTGCATATGGAAATCAGACTTATAGCTTATTGGGCCTGGTCCTGGACATCCAAATATTGGAAAAAGCTCATTAAACAAGGAATAATGGACTATATATGAAAGGAGACACTTATAGGGGAAAACAGATAGAAACATTATAAGGCAAATAATATATTCTATCTTAGACATGTTTAGAGTACCCTTGAAATTTCTACTAAGACATTTCATAGAGCAGTTCTCCTATTGCAATTATCTTATGTTTACATATGTTAACATTATTAAATTTACCCTCAAAGGATATAATGCATGTTTGATCTAATTAAGATCTAATATACATATTCAAAAAGTTGTGTATTTTGATTGTCTTGAACCAACAAAAAAACTAGTGCCTCATAAGTAACTTCAATTTTTCAAAAGCAAAATTGTTTAATGTTCAATTTGGATCAAACTTCTACTTGAGGGGAATTTTCAATTAAAATAAATTTATGATTTTTTAAAACTATATATCAATATTTTAGTTAATTATCTTAACTAGATGGTTACTTCAAATTACGATTAAAATTGTGGTTAATCCAACTAATTGTAACTTTTTTTTTTGGTTTACCATGATAGATGAAGTATTCACCGCCATTAGCGATGATTAATCTCCATCGAGAAACCTGTGGGGCATACAAGGTGAATTCTTCATCTCTTAGCGGAATTCTTTTCATCATACGAATCGAACTCCTAACCACTTGTTTAAGAGGTCTAAGACCCTTGCCACTTGATAGATAATTGAAAGAGTGGTTGTCCATGCAAAAAAATTTGTTTTCAAAATTAAGACTTTGTATCCAACTTGTACAAACTTGGGCTAACCTAAGCCACCCAAACAAAATCATAAAAGAACAAATTAATGAAGAGAAGCTAAGAGTAAGATAGTTCTGATGGAGGCAAGTAACATTTCTGATGGCACAAGAACATCTCTATTAGTGTCAACTGATGATAATGGAAAACAAAACACTGAATCTCAAATAGACAGATGGTGGAACAAAATCTTGGACATAGAGGAAACAAAACATCAACTCATGTTTTCACTACCAATGATTTTTACAAACTTATTTTATTATTTGATCACTTTGGTTTCTGTCATGCTTGTTGGTCATCTTGGTGAGCTTCAATTAGCTGGTGCTACTCTTGCTAATTCTTGGTATAGTGTCACTGGCGTGGCTGTCATGGTAATTTCTTCTTGAATAATTCTTGTAGAAAGGCTCAAAAGATGAATGATTTGATATATGTTAAAATATTATGGCGTTGTTTGATACATGTATCCGACTCCACTTAATGTTTTTATATTCTTTTAAAAGAAATATCGGGGAAGAAAAACTTATTATTAATACGACCATGACACTTATAACTGTTTTACAATTGTAATTGATGAAGCTCTATGATCTTTTCCTTTTTCTTCATATCATAGGTTGGTTTAAGTGGTGCACTGGAAACACTTTGTGGACAAGGATTTGGTGCAAAGGAATATCATATGTTAGGAATTTATCTACAAGGCTCATGCATCATATCTTTCATTTTTTCTATCATTATATCAATTATTTGGTTCTATACAGAATACATTCTAGTGTTACTTCATCAATCACAAAACATTGCTAAAACAGCTGCACTCTATATGAAGTTTCTCATACCAGGAATATTTGCATATAGCATCTTGCAAAACATGTTGAGATTTCTACAAACACAATCTGTAGTAATGCCACTGGTTATTCTTTCTGCTATTCCACTATTGGTTCATGTTGGAATTGCATATGGATTTGTTCAATGGACAAGTTTGAATTTCATAGGTGGACCAATTGCAACTTCTATTTCACTTTGGATATCAATGATAATGTTAGGATTATATATCATGCATGCAAAGAAGTTTGAGAATACATGGAGAGGATTTTCAATGCAATCATTTCATTACCTGCTTATAATCATCAAACTAGCTCTACCCTCTGCAGCAATGGTATGGTATGAGTTTCTTAAAGCCTTTCGCTTTATTTGTCCCTTTTGATGATTGATCTTAGAAAACATAGTTTACAAAAATTTACTAAAATATGTTTAGTCCCTACAATAATATATTTGTAAGATCTTTATATTATGAACTTTACTATTTTTATTTTATATTTATTCAAGTTTGGAGATGTGGGCTTTTCAAGTTTTGGTTTTCCTAGCTGGATTAATGCCTGACTCACAAATAACAACTTCATTGATTGCAATATGGTATGGTTCTTATATCTTTATATTTCTGTTACTAAAATGAAGAGAATAAACATTCATATGATTCACTATTGTTATTCTTCAAACAAAACTTATGCAGTGCAAACACAGAATTCATTGCTTACATGATCACTTACGGTCTTAGTGCAGCTGCAAGGTTAGTTGGTCGAGGTTAACATATTCTCTTTTGCCAGTATTATTGCATATATCTTTCTAGACCTGGATATCCAACAGTAAAAAAAGACAGTTACACGCAGTTTTTATTTCAGCCGTTGGAATTTCTTCAAACTATTCTCTTGTGATATAAATTATCGAACAATAGAGATTAAAACTGCGTGAAATATTAACTGCACCAAATCCATTTCCTCCTGGACCTGGATTTCCTACAGCACATGGTCACGAGATATCGGTCATTAGATGAAGATAGACGACTCATATTCTAACTTTACTAATTCAACTTTAAAATACAACATAAAATACGAGACATCAAATTTTCATCCAACGAATGAGATCCATGACAGCATAATTGTATGACCGAGTAAAATCTAATTTCCTTCATAGGGGGCATTATATTTTCTCATGACATAAGCATTAAGGACTTCAAGCTATGTTCTTGTATACATATATTTGAAAATTTGAAACTTGAACTTTTATAGCACAAGGGTATCCAATGAACTAGGGGCAGGCCAACCAGAAAGAGCTAAACATGCAATGGGAGTCACTCTAAAGCTTTCTCTCCTTCTTGGTTTTTGTTTTGTTTTGATGCTTTTATTTGGACATAATATATGGATTCAGCTGTTTAGTAATAGTCCTATTATGAAAAAGAAGTTCGCTTCGATAACACCATTGCTTGCTATTTCCATACTATTAGATTCTGTCCAAGGTGTCTTATCAGGTTTGAATTCTTTCTCTTTTAATTTAAGCTTTCTCTACAACATCATCGTTAACAAAAACTCTTAATGCAGGTGTAGCTAGAGGATGTGGTTGGCTGCACTTAGCTGTTTATGTCAACCTTGCAACTTTTTATCTCATTGGTTTGCCAATTTCATGTCTCCTTGGATTTAAGACCAATTTGCAGTATAAGGTAAAATAGTTACTCTGTCCAATTTTAAATATAAACAAAAGGGCATGTATATTTTTTTTTTGGTTTTCACCACCAGTTTAATCTGGTTCGGGGGTCAGTTCTGACATCAAGGGCATGTATATTTAGTTGAAATACATGTATGTTTTTGCTTATATTATGTTTATCTTGATGATGCCAAGAAGAATAATCTTGATTTTGCATTCATTTGTGTTTCTTTTGAAATTGTTGTATGATGTAGGGTTTATGGATTGGTCTAATTTGTGGCCTGGTGTGTCAAACCGGGACTCTCTTACTTTTAACAAGGCATGCCAAATGGACTAAACTGAATCTCTCCGGGGACAAAGATAAAGACCAAACTATTGTAGTTTAACAGCTGAATGCCTGTCATTTAGGACTGGATAAGTCTATGTTTGGAACCGCAGTGACAGCTCGGTTATATTCACAGCATGAACGAAACAATAACTTGCAGATCCAGGCTCAGCGTGCGGTGAAGACTCTTTGAACATGTAAGTACACACAAGCTAAAATGATGAACACAACTTGTAATAAATAAACATGATTTTTGTATCTAAGGAGTGTTCCTGAGTTGCACCGCAGACATAAATATTGACATACATTATGTAACAAAGTTAACAATGGATGCACACTTGATCATTCTCATTACAGAGAGTAAGAAACAAAGAGGGTCTTGTTAATGGCATTTACGTGTGAATATGCACCCCAACAAAAAACTAGTAGTGTATAAGTTAGCACGTTTTCGTTACCCTATTTCTTTATTTGCAAAGCCAAGGGTTCCAAACAGCTCCACGGAAATCTTGTGCTGAGCAACAAATGCAAAAAGCTCTTAAACTTGATCTTCAAGCAATCCATAAATTGACAAAAGCAGTAGAAAACCAAGAACCACCACAGCTTTCAAATCAAGCGCCAGCTTCAATGCTATCTTCTTCGTTTAATATTTGGTGAAATTCTCATCAGTTGTTCATTCAAGCAGATATATAGATCTGGTATTCAGCAATAATCAAAGCATTGTCTCCCTTGTATCGTATCCAAAACAAGTCTTGATGGATCGGATGATTCTAGCATATCGACTAAAATACCCTTGTGAAGTGACTCAACTCCGTCAGTTTTCTCACTTGTGTCAAACTGCAAAGTTGTTCCACCAATGGTACGAATTAATTGATCATCCATGTAAGATGCAACTGCATATTTACACGGCAGGCAAATATTTAAGCTCCCTCATTTTATTTATAGAAGCATCAGTAAATCATAGTCACAATAAGAAATTTAAAACAAATATATCGGTCACAGAAGAAAGCATTAATTATACTAACAGATAGTATTATAAAATATTCAAGGGTGAAAAATATAATCCAAATTAGTTTGACAGTTTGTGGGTGTGAGTGATATGGAAACTGGAAAAGCTTTTGAACATGACTAAGACATTCATCATCATGAACTTTGAGCACGCGCTCCTTCACCTCTACTTTGAACTTATTCTCTTTTGACTCAAGTTCATTCCACCGTCCTTCAAATTGCTTCTCTTTTGATTTGAAGTCCTCAATAAGGTTTTCAAAGTGCTTCTTTTTCGATTTGAGTTCCTCCTCCTTTGATTTAATGTCCTTCACTTGTTCTTCAAATTTCTTTTTTTTATTGAATCTGCTTCATTTGTCCTTCAAACTGTTTTTATTTTGAATCAAACTCCTTCATCCAGCTTTCAAATTCCTTCACTCGTTCTGCAAGTTGGTTATCTATTGACTCTAACTCCTTCATTTGGATTTCTAAGTGCTTCTTTTGAAATTCCAACTCCTTCATTTGACCTTCGAATTTCTCCTCTTTTGGCTCAAGCTCATTCATTTGGCTTTCAAAATGCTCCTGTTTCAATACCTGAGATTCATCAAAGGTATCATCTGTGTGCATAAGAGTAATCTCTTCGGATAACTGAGATTCATTTAAGGTGTTGACATCTCCCAACAAATGCTTCTCCATAGACATTGGCCGGGAAACTTAACGCCTGTTCAAGCCATAACAATATTTTTTACACAAAAATCTGCGGATGGAATCTGCTGATTAGTCAGTCTTATGCACACCTGATCATTCTCATTATTGAGCTATATATTGGTGATATATATGAGTTTGAGTTCTTATTTGAAACCTTCAAGTTGTCCATTTCGGGGAACAGCGATCTATCATTTAAGCAAGGTACATGATTCACATAACATAGCGATTATGATGCAACAGGCTCGATTATGATGCAATATTTGGAACTGCATTGAACCGGTCAACACCCTTAAAAATAAACACAGTTTTCTTTTTGTTCAGAAACATTTTCAACACCAGGCCAAAACAGAAGATGTGAAGATGCTGCTTAAGTTGTGAAATAAGTACACTAAGGAGATATAGCGCGTTTGGTTTTTGGAAAAGCCTGGTGCGACTGTGTGGTAGAATCAAAGCTACAAAATATGACTTTAGAAAATTACGGCTATATATGCGAATGTTGATTTCGCTGCTTATCCAAACAAACTGATAGGAGGTTACTAAAAAGGAATAGAAAAGATAACATGTTATGGTATATCCGAAGCAGCTGTGGGAAGAAATACACCAATCATTCTTATCTTTTGAAATTTTGAATCAAATCTCAAAGATGTTTCCACAAATAACATAATCCATAGGGCAGGCAAATCAGCTATCATTATATGATAATCATATCATGTAATTAATCACTGTTTGACAAAATGTTAGAATTTCAAAAGGGCTGCATAATTCCTAAAATATACCATGGGATTAAAAAATGGAAACATAAACTGATAAAATGTAAGCAAGTCTACCAAACCAAACATTGAAATTGTTAGGTGATTTTTCTGCATTTGATAAAATGCAAAGAAAAGGCACAAAAACTAATAAGTTTCATATCTTTGGAAGCCTCCGTCGCATCCTTCATCCATCTCAGTCTCATTATCCCTCTCGCGTTTCTTTTCCTGTAATTTGGATCTATTGCATGTATCAGATAAAAATAGACACAACTACATGCATTAATCGATATCGACCGTCATTATCGATATTGGTCACATTACACCTTCAATCATTTTTACCATTAATTTTAAGTTTTACAAACAAAATCAATAATTGTGTGACACATTTACTGCATATAATTTTCAACATGGCCTAGCTAGGCTATAACCCCACTACCCCACTCAAAAGCTGGCATTATTAGACATTGAAAGTGATTGAAGTGGAATCCAATGAATATACAACTTATAGGGACCCAAATTACCTGTAGTAACTGCTTCACGCAATTTCAATTTGGACTGTTGAAATCAGATCGGATGGATAAAATTAAAACTGTATATTTTATATTAAAATAATCTCAATCGTTGATTTAAGATCGGACGGCTGAGATTGATTACCGCGCGCTGCTGTGATAGCAGGGAATTTGTTTCCAGCTTATAGTAGTAAAATAAAAATTAGATGGAGAAAAAGTAAAGGGCAAAAGGGAATTAAAGAAGATAAGAAGAGGGTACACACAAAAGCTGAACATTTACATTCTTTGTTCAGAAAATTGGGATCTGATCAGCATTTTTAGATTGGAAATGAAGTTCTTATTCCAATGTCCTTGTTGCTCATGCTTTTGCTTCATGAAGCCAAAGGCTGGGAGTGCAAAAGTCAAAGAAGTCAAAGAAGTGAAAAAAGCTAAGGAAGTGAAAGAACCTACTAAGGAAGTGAAAGAAGCTACTAAGGAAGAAAAAATTGAAGAAAAGAAAGATCAGTGACATCATGTAACTTCATTGCAAACTTTCTTTGATTAATATTACATTATTTTACTATATGTTTTGTTTTTATGATAATTAATATTCTAATTAAGCATATGCACAATAATGTGCTTCTTTGGTCGTTTAATTAGCATTGACATGCTATTTTATTATGAATTTGAAAATGCCTTTGTAATTAAATGCTTAAAGTGGAAAATAAAATACTATTTCAATCTTGCATATTTCCTTATGTTGATCTGATCTATACTTTTCAGTTTGGTATATGCTAATTATGTTGATCTGATCTATGCTTTAACAATTTTGGACTATTGGGAGACTAGAACCAAATAGTTCACATGATGATGATGATGTCGTTTAGTCCTGCATGTTTGATTTGTGGCTTGGTGTGTCAAAGTGGGACACTCTTACTTTTGACAATGACAAAATATATCAAATGGACTAAACTGAATGTTTCAGAGGACAAAGATAAAGACCAACTCATTGTTTGCTTTAACAACTAAACATGCAGGACTCCATAAGTCTGTGTTTGGAATCATGTGGTATCCAAAGTGAAATAGAAGTTGCAATTAAGCCACCTTTGAAATTCAAACTTGTCCATTCAACAAATCCATATGCAATTCCAACATGAACCAATGCTGGAATAGTTGAAAGAATAACCATTGGCATCACTACTGATTGTGTCTGCAAAAGCCTCAACATGTTTTGCAAGATGCTATATGCAATTATGCAAATAATCCTTGTATGAGAAACTTCATATAGAGTGCAGCTGTTTTAGCAATGTCTTGTGATTGATGAAGTAACACTAGAAATTCAGAGGCGGAGCTAGGGGTGGCCAGGCCGGGCCACGGCCCACCCTGAAAAATTAGAAATTATTTGGGTACCCCTATGTTTAAAATTTTGAGGTATATGATACATATATTTGTTGCTGCGTTTCTTGATTATATAAGCGTAAAAAGCCTAGTGGTTAAGCTACTTGTTTATATCCAAATGTTGTGGGTTCGAGTACTACTGTTGGTAGTTGTTTTTTAATTTTTCTGTTTTTTTCTTAACAAAAATCAGTTTAAAGACCCGACCTTTTGTTTTTTTTTTTTAAAAGAAAAATCTATTTCATTGTGTAAAATGGGTTTTAGATGTCTCTAAGTCACTAAACTTCTTGTAAAGTAGCTTTTCATGTTTATACCCGCAATTATCTTTCTCACTAATTTTTGTGTGTGAATAAAACACAATATTTTTATCAATTTAAAAAATTATTCCCTTTTAATTAGCATTATTTTTTTTTATTATATCATTCTCTTTTTAGTATATATGTACTATATTAAAAAATATAATTTTATTTTATGATCAATTTTGTGCAAATATTAGATCATGATCAAAGTTAAATTATTGATTATTTTGAGTAACTTGGTACACATAAATATTATGTTAAGGTACGTGTTGTTTAATTTTTTTAATGACCAATATTTATTTTACGCGAGCAAATATATGATATTTCATTTTATGTGATCAATTTTGTACTTATTACAACTTTAATTATTATTTGCAATATAATTTTTATATTTAATTTATATGTTATATTTTGTCAGCGGCCCACCCAATTTTATTTTCCTGGCTCTGCCACCGACTAGAATGTGTTTTGTATAGAACCAATTTATTGATATGATGATTGAAAAGATGAATGATATAATGCATGAGCCTTGTAGAATAAATTCCCAACATGTGATATTCATTTGCACCAAATCCTTGTCCACACAGGGTTTCCAGTGCACCACTTAAACCAACCTAACACAAGAAGAACAAGGCAAAGAGGAGTTTAATCTTGTGACAACATTTAGGCTTGTTCGGGTAAACAACTTATTTAAGAGCTTGCAGTACAAATGCTTATCATGTAAGTACTTATGTGTATATATTATTTCTATAACAAAAGATAAAATAGAGTTAAATTGTTTTCATTTAAGCTATAAAAGATGTTATTTTCTTAAGTTATCTTGGAGAGTTTATGGAAAAAAAAGATGAAAACAACTTTTGAATAGGTTAAGTTATTTTTATAAAATCTCACAAGTATTTGTCAATAGATATGTTCAAATAAGTCAATCCAAATATATTTGGTCTAAAAATCACATTGGATAAATTCTAAACTCCCCGTTCAACTAAACACATTCTAAAATAACAAGACAAGTCTCTTATCCCACTAAGTGGGACCTGGTACATGTACCAAGCGACGCCATAATATTTTAACATAGATCAAATTTTTAACCAAATCATTGACCTTTTAAGTTTTCCGAGAAATGCTAAAAGAATATTTGGCATATATACAGGTGGGATCTACACTACTGAACTAATGAGTACAAACCACATAAGTAGATTTACATGTGGTATCCATAACTAATTTTTAACCAATTTTCACTTCACATATGACTTGTTCTTATTGGTTGTGGATATATGCCTTCAAATTATCAAAGAGTAGTGATAACCTCTCATCAAATGTGGTTTTTTAATTAAGTTTTAGTTTACTTTTATTAGTTTAATATTTAATTTATAATCATTTTAAATAAATTGTCACTTTAAATTATTGAGTCAATTATGTGCTTATGTTTTTAATTTCTTCATTAACCAAATATATTGTGTAGGTTTTTGTTCTATTTCACTCTTTAGTTAATCAGGTTAATGGTTTAAGTGGAACGCTACTAAGTTGTGAAGTTATTGCTATTATTCCTAATATTACAAAGAATAGAATACTATATTTGTATTATTAATGACTTTTACTTTTGCCACTTTATGGCTTACTCGCGCGTCCTACGAAATGACCAAAATACCCTTTTGTGGCTTAAGTCACGGATCTAGTGAAAATGAGCAAGAATTGAGCAATTTTCACCGCACGTCCGTGGCTTAAGTCACAGATTCGTCGGTGGTCAGTGGCTTCTGTTTCAGTCAGTGGCTTCTGCGGCCAAATTGCCTATAAATGGAAAAACCAATTCAGCAAGAGGGTCACACCTCCCCCACTTCTCTTCAAAAAAAATTTGCTTCTTTTAGTAATGTTATTTTGTTTAGTTTTTGTCATTTCGTGTGTAATTGGTCACATCACATAGTCCTTCGTCGGTTAGTCATAGCGAATCCATCGGTATGTTAATTCGTCATGGTTGGGTGCGTTATGTTAATCGACAGGGGACTTCTTGTGTCCTAATTATTGGGTACACTATGACTAATAACCGAAAGAAAATCTACCAAGCTTCCGTTTATGTGTTAGCAAAATGGAATGTTCCATGCTGCTGAATTGCTCGATGGGAAGCATGTTGGAAAGCCTTGGCCTGTAAAATTCGCCGGTGCTACTCAAAGGCCAAACTCCTCCTTTTAACGCGTAAAATTATATAGGAGAAGAACCACGATTGTTTCCTGTTGAAAATTTCTACTAAAATTTTCAACTTGTAATGTAATATTTATATCATTATTTGACCGGAAATAAAAATTCTTGATGTAATATTTAAATGTATGTAATTTTTGTGTCTAGTGATTTAATGAATGAAAGAATGAATTACCATCATATGTTGCACCACTTCCTTCTTTTTATGTTGTTTTTTGTTATTCTATGAAAGACACATCCGTGGCATAGGGCACGGACACCCTACGCTGAAATTCCGTGGCTTAAGCCACAGATTCGTCTGGGGTTAATGACTTCTGTTTCACTCAAAGGTCTGCCACGTGACCAATTTTACGTGTGCGGCCGAATTGCCTATAAATAGCAAAACTTATTCATCAAAGGCTCACAGACCTCCCCCGGTCAATTACGTTAAAAAATACAGTTAACTATGTTAAGTGGATGGTTACTTCAAATTACGATCAAATTTGTGGTTATTTCTAAATGAACTAATTGTAATTTTATTTTGTTTACCCCAATAGGTACAAAGTATTAACTATCATTAGCGATGATTAGTCTTTGCCAAGAAATTTGTAGAACACACAAGGTGGATTCTTTTCCTCCCAATTTAGTTCTTTCAATATAAACCAAACCTCTAACCACCTCTTTAAGAGACCTAAGACCCTTACCACTTGACAGAAGATTGAAAAAGTGGGCTAACGTAAGCAACCCAAACAAAATCATAAAAGAACAAATTAATGAATATAAGCTAAGAGTAAGATAGTTTTGATGGCGGCAAGTAGCATTTCGGATGGCACAGGCACACCTCTATTACTTCCTATTGATTAGAATGGAATAGACAAACAAATTTCACAAAAAAAAAAAAAAAAATTCTTTGTTTTGACACTTTAAAAAAATTAAACATGTATTGAAACAATGTTATCAATGAAAAATTAAAGATATTAATTTTGAATATAATTTTTTTTAAATAATAAATCAGTAAATAAAATCAAATTTTATCATATATATAACGGTGTCTTATATTTTTTATATTGTCAGTATCAGAGTGTCCGTATCGCGGTGTCCGTGTCAGAGTCTATGCTACATAGAGTATTTGACATAGAAGAAGCAAAATATCGACTCATGTTTTCATTACCAATGATTTTTGCAAACTTATTTTAGTATTTAATCACTTTGGTTTCTGTCATGCTTGTTGGTCATCTTGTGAGCTTCAATTAGCTGGTGCTACTCTTGCTAATTCTTGGTTTAGTCTCACTGGTGTGGCTGTCATGGTAATATTTTTTTGAATAATTCTTGTAGACACAGTCAATCAAACATTCCTTTTGTTTTTTTAAGTATTTGCTCTAGAAACTAGAAGGCTCAAAAGATGAATGATTTGATATAAGTTAAAATATTATGTCGTAGTTTGAAACATGTATCTGACTCCACTTAATTTTTTTTAATATTTTTTTAAAGAAATATTGGGGAAGAAAAACTTATTATTAATACGATGACACTTATAACTATTTTACAATTGTACTTGATGAAATTTGAATCATATCTCTTAAAATTATAAGATCAAATTTTTACCACTGAACTAATACCTCTTGAATATCCAACTTCACTTAGTGGGATTTATAAACTTGGTTATTGTTGTTTTAGCGTGTGTTTAGTTGAACGGTAATTAAGTTTAGAGGTTCTCCCCTATTAGTGGGAGAACTACTATGATTTTTAGAAGTTATAGTGGGTAGCTTTTGGTGCAAGTAATTTTGGTGTTTTCTAAATAAATACACTATTAGTATTTGCAATACTAATCTTTTTGAGTTAAGATAAATATTTCGGTATACATCTTATTTGAATATGTACTGATACACTGTTGAGGTAGACAATTCTAATAGGTTCATAAATAGTGTTTAAAATAGAAAAATTAATAAACACTGTTTGTGAACTTATCATAATTGTCCACTTCAACAAATATACGGCGGTTTCCCCGGCAGTTACAAACGCCGCTGCATGCTCATAGATTCTCCAAAGCGCGCAAAGCCAAATTTTCACTCCACTTGTTCTCCCTCACTTATTTAGCAATTTCAATCAAAACAACAAAAGAAATAAATTCCAATAGGTTTCACCGGTCCAAATCGATGCTCTCGCTCCGTAGCTTCTTAGTTCTCATCGTAGCTCCTCTCATCGCCACTGTAACTTCTTCTCATCGTTGTTCTATCTTCTCATCGTTGTTCTATCTTCTCATCGCAGGTATAATTTCTCTCTCCCCCCTTCTCTCTTCCTCTGTGTGTATCTCGCAATTCATGCACGATTCTTGCAATTTCTTGGTTCTTCTCTTGTTAACTTCTTATGCTTTAATTATGATGATTTAGGATTGAGTTTATGTGTTCAATTTCTATATTCTTCAGTTTAGGGTTTTATTCATGGATTTTTTGGGTTAATTTTTTTAGTTTGGTCTTTGATTTCAATCGTATTAGGAGTGATTTCCAGAAATATTGTCTATAACATTTTATAAACTTTTTTCATTATAAGATTGGAAATTTCAATTCTATGGTCTTTACTAGTATAAATATGTTATAAAAAATACTCCTTGTTTCATTACCAAATTAGAGTGATATATAAATCATGCTTTTAAGATCTAACAGCTGGTTTTTGTTTTAGCTGTGTGTTTTGTTTTGCAGATCTAGTATTTTTAATGAGAAGTTAAATTGGGTTTGTGTTATTCAGATAGGTGTGTTGTAGTTGGAGTAAATATATAGAGGATCTGTGTTATTTTTAGAGTCAACAACTTTGATGTATTGTTCTTGTTAGCTTGTTCATGTGTCTCAACTCTTTGTATCATCTCTTCTATTTTTGAGGTGGATATCAAAAGAACTAAGGTTGAGTTAATATGTTTGAGACTCAAAAGCTACCAACAGAATAAGAAATGATTGAAGAGTTCACATATCACTTGCTTAGCTACAAAATATAGGTACCTTATTGCAAAAGTGATTGTTTATACTTCCAGTCACCATGGCAATGTTGCTCTTTGTATATGCTCCTTACTAGATTCTAAATGGTTTTAAATGAATTATCACTCTGAATATGAAAAGGTCAAATCTGCTTACTACAAAATTTGCTTCAAACTTTTGGACAGGCTTATACAAGATTCTTGGAGATTTTAGACTGATTTATGGAAGATTTTTTGGACTAGCTTATTAGGATTTTGGAACTAGTTTATGCAAGATTTTTAGAGATTTTGGGACATGTCAAGATTATTTTTTTATAGTTTTAAATGCATCTAACTATATTGAGCAGAGTCTTTTATGATATTAATAGATTAGTGTATAGTCTTTTATAGTTTGAATGCATCTAACTATGTTTAGCAGGGTCTTTTATGATATTAATAGATTAGTGTATAGTCATATTTCAGTTCTTTGACTGTTATGTTTATAATGCATGATCAATGTTATTCATCTATTTGAGCCTCGAGAGCTCTTAAAATGTTGAGGAGTATTAGTTATTAATTAGATTAGTGTATGGTCTTTTATAGTTTTGAATGTATCTAACTATCTATGGGGTTATTATCCTAGTTGTTATAATGATATATGTTCTTCTATGGGGTTATTATCCTGGCTGTTATAGTGGTATCATGCACTCGTGAACCTCTTAGTTGTTTTGAAAGTGTAACAAATATACAAATGTAATGTGGTTTACTATTATGCCTGCATCTATGATTTAAACTGATTGGAAATTTGCATTTTCCCTGTCTTCTAAGATGATTCGTAATCTACTATTTCTTAATGTCGATGTATTATTCAATGTCCAAATTCTTTTCACTTCACCTTTGTTAATGAGTAAACTGATATGCGGTCATTAGAGAATCACAAATTTATTCTTATTAGCGAAACACACACCTTTTATCCCTACTTTGTGGACAGTTCTGTGACAAAAGTGGTTTCATATTGGAATAAAATAAGGCAATATATCTTTCCATTTATTTTCGAAGTAGTTTCAAAGTTTTTAAGCCTTTGTATGTAATTCTAAGCTTTTTCTATGGATTGCAATTTTAGATTGACGTGATCATGGCAAGGGAGATCATGTAATTCTAAGCTTTCTCTATGGATTGCAATTTCAGATTGATGAGGTAGGATTCACTTGTTTTATTTGTGTTGGTTGAGCATTCATTACACATGGTGACTTATGAGATCATGTTTGAATAAGATTTTAATTGCTTCACATGTTTCAGATTCAATCCTTCCTTGAAATCCAGGTTCAGATTCAATCTTCATTATTGTTTGGTAACTCTAATTTGATAGTTGAAACCCCTTTACATAGCTCATTGTATTGTAACTCTATAATTTGATAGTTGAAATTTGGTAGCTCATTATTGTTTGTATGGCTAAGAGTGTTTGATTATTTCTAACACTGTTTATACTGACACATATATCCCTTTGGCAAGAGTTGATGATGATATGCTTTTATGAATACTATTTAGATTCAAAATTTGATATGTGAATGAAGTTTATCATAGATTTAATTTAAGTATGATTTATCCTTGACATGCTGCAATGAACATGTGTCTCTAATGTTAATTCAACAATCATCTTCATAACCTCTGTTAAAAACAAAATGGTTAACTATACAAAACTTACATTCACATAAATGCTTTGTATTGAATTCTTTATGATAACTTATTATTTTCCTTGGCTTATAAAGATTATATTTGATATAATTTTGCCAGGCAATACATCTAATGGGAAATTGAATCCAAAGTGAAAGGCATTTGGAATTCCTATTGCAGGTCATTCATTCACCTTAATTTCATTAGTTTTAATTTTCTTTAATTTGTGTATGTGAGATAAAGGTGTGTATATAGTTGAAATTATTCTTAAGTTTGATTGGTTAGGACTTGAAATAACTATGCAGTTTTGGAGAATTCTTTTGACGATGTTTGTTGTGATTGACAAAGGTACCGGAGAATCATGAAGGTATATTTTGTGTTGCTATTAATGCTTTTATTGCCTTCTCAAATTACAAGGCTTATGAAGGGTTTAAGTGCATTGAATAGCTTAATTAAGCAATTTGTATTAATCCCTGAAAAGGTGAAGGACATATATCTGATGCATTCATTATCTTTGATTTATTTTCTTAGAATTTGAGGACTGAGATACCTCCTAAAGAATTTAGAGATAAATGAAAGATAACAACTTCATTCATACTTTGAATCAAGTGAACTACAGTTCTTAAAAGGAATGTAATGCAACTGTGTCTGTGATCATATACAACCCAAGGCCAGATACTAGTTCTTATTTGAGTTAATCATGTGCAACATATATGTTTAACAGACTGTTGAACTATGTTTTGAATATTTTAGTCATTTTGTTTTAGGGAGCTGACATCCATACTTCCAACTGTGAGGTTTCTATTTATTCCTTTGATTTTATGAGCGTTGCTGCTGCTGGAGTGGTAGTTGCAGAACTGACCGCTATATGGGTTGGTGTCATCCATACTGTTGATCATGGTTTATTTTAATTATTTAACTATCAATTTTGCTGCCACACATTAGCTTTTATTGTATAGAATTTAAAATGAATTTTGATTATTAAATAGAATAGCATTATTTTCAAGGAGATCAACTCAATGAATCCTACTCGTATATAATGGTTGTTTGTTTAGAATCTAACAGAATGGTTGTGTCAGTGTTATATTATAATGTGGCGCATCTTTAGTTGTGTTCTTTCTTGACATGTTACTGACCTGAAATCTTGTGATGGCATCCAACAAGAATTTATCATATAGTTTGAATCACATTCTATTCCATTGAGTTTTTAGCGGTTTAATATTACTTGTATTTTCATATGATCCTGTAAATTCAATATATAAGATAAGATATGCATTATGTGCCTGTTTACTCTTTCTTCCGGTTCTTACATGCATATACTTTCTATGGATAGGTTTGAGAGTCTTCTTTTCAAGTTGGAGGTGTTGGATCATAAAGCCCGCGAAAGAGCTGACCTTTTAACAGCCCCTCTTGGTTCGCCAATTTCGGTGCTACTACGATTTGAAACAGCTATTGAGGTCAAACTCTTTTTAGGATCTTTATGTGTTAAGAATATTCTTGAAACAATTTTGTTTTCTATGTTGATTGTTTTAGCAGTTAGTTTTATCTAAAACGAAATATCATCAATGCTTAATTATTTTGTACCTGGTTACTAGGAACATGAACTTTACCTCCAAGTCTTGAATGAATGTTAATTTGTGTATATAAGCTAGGAAGTTGTAGTATACTAAAATAATGGCCTCCAAGCATTTTGGTGATGGTGGCATTAACAATGTTCTATTTTTTTTGCAGTCTTTTGCCAAATGGTGATGTCAATCAACTATTGGTTTTCTTCAAAAATTTCATTATTTAGATTATTATTTATTGTTCTTGAATAGCAGTTGTTTGTAATGTGATCAAAATATCATGTATAAACTTCCTCAGTTTTTTTGAAAAAATATATATAAAAAAAAAGGGGAAAAGAATTGACTAATTACCCAATTTAACATTGGGATTTTTTTTTAAAACATTTTACGTTTTGCGGCGGTTTAAAACCGCCCCTATTGTCTCAATATTTATTTTTTAAAAAATCATAACAAAACCGCCACAAAACATACAAAACCGCCACAAAATACCGTAGTGACGGTTATTCCAGCAGTTGTCAAAACCGCCGCTATATGACCTAGCGACGCAGGAAACTACGACGCTTTGAAACCGCCGCAACAAGCCAATAGCGGCAGTTCAAAACCGCCGCCGCTTGCCAAAATCAGCTGCCGCTGATTTCTCTTTTCCATGTAGTGATATTTAAATAAATGTGTATCGAAAAATTCACGGGTTAAACAATTTCTTAAACTTAGCTCTTAAATAGGCAAAATTGAGTGATTTGACTTTGACTAATATTCAAATTTCATTGCTGTCAATGCACCCAAAAAAAAATCAAGTCCTTAAATACTGAAATATTACCAGTAGTATACCGTTTAGGAATTTTCATCTCATATGATGCAGCTAAAATTTAAAAATAAAAGTATTGCTCAGTCTAAAAGTCAAACATTTTACTTTATATCTATTTTCAAACCTGAATTTTGGGCTTCATTAATCTTGTCCCAACTCCCAAGATCAATGTTACTTCAAATTTAACATCACAATCATTATCTCAAAACTTGTTCAACTAAATGCAACACACTAAAATATATTTGGATTGACTTATTTTAACTTATCTATCGGCATAAATACTTATATGAGAGACTATAGATATCTTATAAAAATAACTTATGACATGTTCATAAGTTGTTTTCAACTAATTTCTATATGTTCTCCATGAAAAAGCTTATAGCTTATATGAAAACAAATTGACTTTATTTTACTTTTTGTTATAGAAATAGGTTATGCATAAACACTATTTTGTTTTAAGATAACACAACTTTCATTAAACATGGGCTGAAACACAGCTAATTTGAGTACACATGACAGCATGCACTGCTGCAAAACCAGTAAAAAATGAAACAGAACCAAGACCTATTGCCTACAAACTTTGCCAAAAAGACCAGATTATGAGCTTCAGAATTTTGTTCTCTCCTAACAAATAAGACACTTACATTTACTAAATTGTTCATCAATTCCCTACAGTCTTGAGCTATGATCTCAATTGATGCAAAGGTGGCCCTCTTGGTAATACATTTTACAACATTTGCTGCATCAGAGCTAATAGAGACTGAGGATAAACATGTTTATGCATCAGATCTCAATTGATGCATAAACACTTGTATAACAAACGTTTATGCTATAAATGCTTAGTTAAACTCTATGCTCTTTTCCTTTTTCTTCTTATCATAGGTTGGTTTAAGTGGTGCACCGGAAACACTGTGTGAACAAGGATTTGGTGCAAAGGAATATGACATGTTGGGAATTTATCTACAAGGCTCATGCATTAAATCATTTATATTTTCTATCATGATATCAATTATTTGGTTCTATACAGAACACATTCTAGTGTTGCTTCATCAATCACAAGACATTGCTAGAACAGCTGCACTCTATATGAAGTTTCTCATAGTAGGATGTGGTTGGCAGCAATTAGCTGTTTATGTCAACCTTACAACTTTTTATCTCATGTCTCCTCGGATTTAAGACCAATTTGCAGTATAAGGTAAAATAGTTACTCTGTCCGATTTTAAATATAAACAAAAGGGCATGTATACTTAGATGAAATACATGTATCTTTTTGCTTATATTAAGACTATAATCATAGTGTAATTATGTTTTTTCTAGATGATCCCAAGAAGAATAGTCTTGATTTTGCATTCATTTGTGTTTCTTTTGAAATTGTTTTATGATGTAGGGTTTATGGATTGGTCTAATTTGTGGCCTGGTGTGTCAAACTGGGCCTCTCTTACTTTTAACAAGGCAAATGGACTAATCTGAATCTCTCCGGGGACAAAGATAAAGACCAACCTATTGTGGTTTAGCAGCTGAATGCCTGTCATTTAGGACCGGATAAGTCTATGTTTGCAACTGCAGTGACAGCTCGGTTAGATGCACGGCATGAACAGCTTGCGGTGAAGACTCTTTGAACATGAAAGTAAACACAAGCTAAAATGATGAACACAACTTGTGATAAATAAACATGATTTTTGTATCTTAGGCGTGTTGGTGAGTTGCACAACAGACATAAATATTGACACACATGATGTAACATACTTCCAAACAAAAGCACAGTTTTCTTTTCGTTCAGAAACATTGTCAACAACTAGGCCAAAACAGAAGATGTGAAGATGCTGCTTAAGTGGTGAAATAAGTAAACTAAGGAAATATAGTGTTTGGTTTTTGGAAAAGCCTGGTGCGACTGCACGGTAGACTCAAAGCTACAAGTATGACTTTAGAAAATCACGGCCATATATGTATTTTGGGACGACAGAATGTTGACTCCGCTGCTTATCCAAACAACCTGATAGTAGGTTATTGAAAAGGAATACAAAAGAGAACACATGATGATATATCAGAAGCAGCGGTGGGAAGAAATACATCAATCGAATACTGTTTGAAATTTTGAATCAAATCTCAAAAATGTTTCCACGAATAACATAATCCAAAGGACAGGCAAATCAGCTATGATGATATGATATGATGCAAAGCAAACATGTAATTAATCAGTGTTTAACAAAATGCTAGAATTTCAAAAGGGCTGGATATTTGCCATAATATATGATGGGATTAAGAAAAGGAAACATAAATTGATAAATGTAAGCAAGTCTACAAAACCAGGTATTGAAATTGTTAGGTGATTTTTCTGTTTTAGATAAAAAGCAATGAAAAGGCACAAATCAATACATTTCATAGCCATGTTAGCCGGAACCACCGTTAAGAAAACCTTCCTTACGAGTTACGACCTTGAAATCCAGGTTGTAATAGTTTCTTCTCTCTCTTTGCAATCTTCCTCATTTTCTTATCATTAATCCTCTCAGCTATATTTGCTGACCTTTTTTGTTGTTTCTCTTCCTTCAACTGATCCCTTGATTGAACTCTCTCTTCCCATTTTTCTGCATTTTTCTGTTTCTTCTTCTTCCTTTTCTGAATACTTTTCTTTATCAGTTTAGGATCATCATGAACCTTAATTCCCGAAGCTCTTTTCATTGCTGCTATCCATGCTTCCTTTTTAGCAATAGCTTCACCCTTCTCAGGGTCATTCTTCTTCAGTTCCTCTAACTTTTTAGCTCGTTCAAGTACCTTTTGCTTTGAAACTTTTCTTTTCTTCCATTGCACTTCACCATCCTGAAGTTTAACATTGCCAAACACGAGCTCTTTGGAAGCCTCCGTCGCATCCTTCTTCACCTTCTCTGCCGAGTCACCAGTTGTAGGCTTATTTTCATCCATCTCAGTCTCATTACCCCTCTTGCGTTTCTTCTCCTGAAATTCTATCCTTCTATCATCCCTCTTAGCATTTCCAGAATTTGTCCGAAACTCGAAGAGTTTCCGATGAAGTCTTTGGCGTAGTTCTTCATAGGTCACAGACCGATCATCTCCGTCCAACCCTGACATAAAACGCTTAACCACACCTTCCACTTCATCACTATCATTCACATTTTCTTTTCTCAAAAATTGTTTGAGAAGGTCAAGCGTGGTTGCAAATGGCTTGTTAGCGTCTAAACGGCCTGCCTTAGATTTCTTAATATTTTCTTTAGTTCTTTTCTTTACCTCAGCTTTTGCACCCTTGCTTAGACCCTGAAACCACGGCATCTCGTTATCATCAGTTGGCAGATAAAACTTAGCTGGAATGAGATCAATCAATTTGTCAAAAAACGGGAGATTCTCATCGATCATAGATTTCAAATCTTGAGAAGCATCAACAATCTTACTAACACCCTTTTGCCTATTCTTTATCTTCATCACTCCAAAATCTCACTGTAACATGAGAAAATAAAAAGAAATGAATAAAAACCTTTTACCAACAAAATAATAATTCTACTTTAGTAAAACGCTTGTGCATCAACAATCTTAAATTTGATATATAATTTCTAACAAACAATAAATATCGGTTTGTATGATGCAGTATTCCAAAATTCTACATAAATCAACCAAGACATTAGACTCAAGTAATTAATGAGCTCCCTCTAGGACGAAGCGTTCAAGAGACAGCGAGTTCGATTCCTGGTCGAAACAATTCTTGGACAGGCTTTACTTACCTCGCGGCCGAAATCTGAATTATCGGAACCATTCAGAGGGTTAATACCGAAATTCTACATAAAACAAAATCCTAGGGAATTCAATTGCATTGGGATAGACCAATTGAATTCCTTTATATTGATAAAGTTCTTTGACTCAATAAAGTAATAAATTTTAACTTTATATGCTATAAGAAATCATTCACAACACAGGTTACAGTATGTATAAGCAAAGCACAATACTAATTCAATTTCTCAGATGATTACCGGTTTCAAAGTGAATAATAATCTATTAAGGGTTTAGGAGCAAAATCTATCAAGTTCATAAACTGACAAGTGGTTACTAAACCCTACCTGAGGGAAGAAGCAGTGAAAGCGGCGGAGGAGGCAGGAAGGGTGAATGTCAAAACGGCCGATGGCGGTGGATAGGGTCAATTGACGGTGGCGCAGGCGCGACGGCGAACGGGCAGTAGCGGTGGTAGAGGGATTAGAGATGGTAGCTCTATAGGGTTCAGTTTCTTATACTTGTTACTATGTGCCTTGAGTTGCACGGGTCGATTGTTTTTATTGTAATTGTAAAAATGATTTATTTTTTTGACAAAATTGTAAAATTGAGTTTTACATTATTATTTTTTGGTTAATTTTTTTTGTTACTACTAGTATATTATTGGTGCAAAGTAGTTCTTCATTCTCAACTGAATTTTCTCTATATGCGAGGTCGGCATTGAGCCTCTGACCACATAATTAAAGGGATTAAGACTCTTATCACATGAACTAATTTATTGTTGGTTAGTTAAAAAAAATTTAACAATGATTTTTTTTAAGTTTCAAATGAGAAATTAGTAAAAATAGATCTTCCTGAAAAGTTATTTATTTTAAGTGTTTAATCATTTTAATGTAATTATATTTAAATAATAAAATTTCAAAAAAATTCTAAAATAACTAAATATAAGAAGCAATTCATAAAAAAAAATTGTTTGAATAAGATAAATTTATATATATGTAAAATATTTACACTTGAATGAAAGGAAAACGGACAAAATAAGTTACTAAATGTTAAAATTACTCTTAATTTTTAACAAATGAGTTCAAAATAGATTTTACTATTTTTTATTAAGTTCTCAAAAAAAACCATTTTTAAAAATACAATGTAACTAAAAAACTTTTTTAAAAAAAACAAATATTTCTTATAAACTATTTAAGGGGTTCAAGTATCTTATTACTCCGGCCAATTTATCGTTGATATTTTTTTAATAAGGAAAATAATTGTTGTTACGAGAAATGAAAGAGAAGAAACACAAGAAGGTAAAATTAAGAGAGCAATTTCAATACCAACTCACCCATGATCTCCTCAAAAAGGGAAGTTATATTTTGACCCACCACTAATAGCATTACATGTAAGCATTCTTGCTTTTCTTGCTCAAATTCTCCCGTAACAAATAGCAATACTCTTTTAATAATATGTGATTTATATAAAAATATCACTTTAATTGGAAGATGAGATTCATCAATTAGATGGACTAATCTTTGTAATGTTGGATTTATCTCCTTTTATTTATTTATTTATCTATTTATTTAAATAAATTGTAATTACCTATTAAGTGCACATTGGGGTAATTACCTATTAAGCCTAAAGTGGTCTTTATCCTTTCCCTCATTTGTGGTAAATGCCCATTGAGAGATAGTGGGGCGGTTACACTGATTGCATGTAAAATACTTTTGTGATGGACAAAAGTTATATAAGTAGTGTTGTCCCTTTGTTTTGGTTTCCTAAGCCTGACATTTCTATTCAGTAAACTTACACCATCAAAGTGAGATTGTAAAAGGTTTAGAAGAGCCTCAACATCATCAGACAAATGTAACCCTCAACAAAGAACAATCTTTAAGCAAGAGCAATGGTGGGAGGTATTTCGGCTATTTAATTTCATTTACGTTTCCAGTGTTTTCAGATAGAATTTCGTTTATGAAATTGTAGAAATTCTAACATGCAAAACAAAAGGCAGTGAAAGACAGTGCAAGTTGATTCAGAGGTTCTTTTCAAGGCAGTGAGAGGCAGTGGCATGAGATGCTACATGAGCTGAACATCATGAAGAAGATTCGCAAATTATTGAAGCTAAATTGGAAGGTACACCTTACTCATTTTTTCTGAGGCGAATAGATATACTGATGTATGGCGAATATGGGATGTAATCCTAAGGCTACTACGATGGTTTATCAAGAGCCTCCTTAGAGGTGTTGTAAGTCATGTATGATTGTTTTAGGGATTTCTCTATTCCGGTTAGTCTTATTATAGATTTTTCCTTTGAATTTAGATCCATTTGTAATCCAAAAAGAGATAGAGGAGGGAGACATGGTTTTAGAACTTTTTAAAGAATCCAATGAAGCCAAATTAGCAAAACAAAGTTGGAGGATAATAACCTGACCAAACTCTCTAATGGCTAGGTGTCTAAAAACAAAATACTTCCTTAATAGAGAATTGTTAAATGCAAGGGTTGGGCATGCTCGAAGTTGCAGTTGGAGAAGCATTCATCATGCTAGTTGGATCACTAAAAAATTATGTTATTGAAAAGTAGGCAATTAAAAAGTATCAATATTTGGGAAGACAGTTGAATCTCTCGTTAAAATGAATTTAAAGTTCTAACACAAAAAATTTGTGAACAAAGATCTTTTCGTTTAGCTACCTTTTTTTCGATGCGGATCCTCGGCAGCTGCTACCCTGCTGCCATCGGTGCTGCAATATACCAATCGTTGGATTGAGTACTTATTACTGATGATAAATACTAAGACCCCAATATTTATCCACTCCGTCTCTATATATTTCTCTAATCTCTATCATAGTATGGTATTAACTAAAATATTTTATATAAAAGAACACATATTGGCTAAAATATATAAATCGATGGCATAGCACGTAAAAATAATTTTTTGCTTGGGACTGAACATGAACTATGAACGTTGTTACAACTTTTTTGTGTGAATATTGGTTAAAAAAAATTAGAATTTTTTAAAAAATATCTAAAAGACTTGAATTTTTTTATAGATAATTTTTTGCCCATTGTGATAAACAAATACCAAATAAGATCTAGTTGTTTAAAAAATAGGGTTAAATAAGTTTTTAGTCCTTTAAATATAACAAATATCATTTTTAGTCTTTTTACAAAATTTCTTTCAATATTGGTCCCTCGAAAATTCCAGTTTTCAATTTTAGTCCCTGCTTTTTTTTAAAAGTTCGTGTATCATATTCTAAATGACTAAATAGTTAAATTATTAAATTAATTATATTTTATGGTCTTAATAATGATATGTTTTTATAAAAACCCATTTAGAACGTGATACGCAAGCTTTTGAAAAAATCAGGGACTAAAAATAAAAATTTAAAATTTAGAGGGACTAAAGTTCGAAGGAAATTTTTATAAGGATTAAAAATGAAATTGTACATATTTAGGGATTAAAAATTGCTGATGAAGTGGTAATCTACTGAAATTAAATTTAAATAATTGTGATATTCCAGATTCGAACCTGGATTACGACATCCGACCTAATAATTTCGGCATATTTTATCAGTTGAGCTAGAATTTATGGACTCTCTTTCAATTTTACCTTTAACAAAAAGAAAAATTGAATTTGCATTTTGAACTATCACAGGAAAAATATGGGTTTAATGTTTTTTTTACTAAATACGGTTTTAATGGGTTTTTTTTTTTTTACTAAAACATGGTTTTAATGTTAGTTATTATATTTTGTAAAAAAAAAGTTAGATAATATACATTCATAATAAAAGAAAATAGGGAGCTTCTATGGTGAAGTTACCCTTATGACTTTTTTGGTGAAGTTGGCTTACGTGGCCCAATAGGATTAAAGTATTTCTTTGTCCCCACCAAATCATTATTATATTATTATTATATGATGTGTATCTTCTATTATGATACATGGTACACCTTCAGAGATCAATGGTGTATATTTAAACTTCTTTATTCTAAGATCGAGTTAAGCTCTGATACCAGAGTTTTTTGGAATAATCGGAAAAATTTTCAGAGATAAATCTAGATTCTTTTATCCAATTTTTCGAGTTGTAAAGACAACCCTGCTACTGAGCTTTGTAGCTTATGTAGCTCCTTTTGTTCTGAGATTTCAAAATCTCTTTTGGGTGGTGTTATTCTAAGACTTTGGCTTTTAAATAATGTTCTTTCTTCTGTTTCTTCAAACAAATTTTTGTCAACCTCTATTAGAGAACAACTATTTCTTGCTGGATTTCTAAATATAGGTGATTCTAATGTTACTAGTGGTGTGAATAATTCATCAATATGAATAGTATCTTTTCCTGTAAATTCTATGCTGTGGTGTGAATTGCTTAGAGCATAATTAATCCTGTAGCAGATTGTAAAGGGATGGTTACCTTTTTTCATAAGATTTGAGTTTTCCAGTTTATAGTGAAAAACTATAGACCTGTCTAGATCTTTATCTTTTAGGGATAACCTCATTTGTAAGTTTATATCAAACTTAATTTTTCCATATTTCAAGTTGCATTTTCCTTGTGCAATTATTGATTGTCTTCTATCTACTATCCTAGAATCTTCTAAAATTATTTCTAGGGGAGAGTCAATACCTTTCATGAAAGTACTTTTAATCAAAATCTGAATGGTTGATATGTGAATATAACCAATTTTAGTTCTTTCTTTTTCAGAAAGGTTTTCAATTCTTCTTCTAATTTGTGTCATATCTATAGTAGATACGACTATATTTCCAAAAGTAGAGTCAATTGGAATTGCTTCTTCTCCAGTCATTATTCCAAATTTCAAAATATTTTTTCTTGAGAAAAATTCCTTAAATTTATTAAACTTTCGTTTAAAGTTTTCTTCTGCAGTTAAGGATAAATTTGTTTCTTCTATTTTATGATCTTCTATTTTATGATATAATATGTCATCAGCAAAATAACTAGATTTGTTTTCCAAAAGTGAAATTTCAGTCATGATAATTTTTTAGAAAGGACTTGATAGTTTCTTCATGAAGTTTATGTCTTGGTTGTTCAGAACCATCTAACAATATATATTCAGAGGTAATTGAATATTTGAATTGTTCTAAAAAATCTATACCAAACAAAAATTTATTTGGTTGTTCATCAATTAGTATTTTTAGTTGAAACTCTTCTAATTTTCTGAGTTTTAAACGAATAACAGTGCTTTGTGACATAATTTTTAAGGAACCATCAAATTTTAAAACAGTTCTTGGTTCTGATAATATTTCAAAATTTTCACAAATTTCTTTTGATACATGTGACCATGCAGCTCCTGTATCAATTAAGATTGGAACTATTTTTTCGTTTATCATACCGATAATATGGTATTGAAATGTAACTTTTGAATTTAAAAGAGATATAATCATACCTGATTGAACTCTCAGTTTGATGTTAATGGAATATTTGTCTTGAAGATGTTTGTGTTTTGAGATATAATCTGTTGATTATATTGTTGGTATGAGTGGTCCTTCCAGAGTATTACCTCAAGGATCTAGCTCCTCCAGAGTATTACCTCAAGGATCTAGCTCCTCCAAACTTATACCCTTCAATTTCTATAGATACATCTCTAAGGTTAAACCATATCTGATGTTTTGATTTATCTGCAACTATTATCTCTTTTGGTTTGATTAATCTTTCCCAATTTCTAGAGATAGACTTTCTCCCAAAACAAAGAGTTGCACCTGTATCTATATAGGCTAAAAGATTTCTATTTTTTAGTACTATTTTAATAAATGTAGCACTTGGATTTCCTTTACCAAGTATCTTCTTCGACATCTGAATCTGTTTCTGTGCAGTATTCATAAATTTCTTCATCAGATTCTATGTCTGATTCTATAGGTTCATATCCTATTGCATATATTGCATGTAAGACATTTTTCTTAAGATTCTTCTTCTTAGGACATTCATTTGCATAGTGGCCTTCTTCATGACATAGCCAACATGTACATGATTTTTTACCCTGTGGGCATGTTTTCTTCTTAGGGTAAGGTTGTTTTTTCCTAAAGAATTTTTTGTCTCCCTTTCTGAATTTTCTAAATGGGACCTTCTTGAATTTCTTTCTTTTATAGGGTTTTTGTGTTCTTACCTTTCTAGGTTTCTTTCTAGAGTTACAACCATAGTTTCCTACTTTGTCTTGTAGTTTACTACAACAAAGGGATACTTGAGCTTCTCTTTTGGCTATCTTCTGACTACACATTTCTTGAAGCCAAATTTTTAAAGAAGTTATTCTTCCTCCTAAGGTATCATCTACCTTTCCTTCTGCTAACGCTGAGGTAAAAAACGTCTTAACTTGAACCGATACTTTTTCTGGTAACTTGTCATAAAATAGTTCTAACAAGTTTCTAGAGATTCTAGTACTATTATCTATATTATAGTAATAATCCTGAAACTCACAAATGAAATTATCTACATAGCACATATTGCAGATTTTTAGGTTGGTGATTTTCCAAAGGTTTTGGTCAGAAAATGCTATTTTTGATTGAATGGAATTTTTCCATCCTTTGAATTCTTTTATTAGTAAACTATAAACCCAGTCTACTACTAAGGTTCCTGTTAGAGGTAATTCTCCCATAACTTCTGATGGCAGAGTAGAAATGTATTTGTAAGCATTTCCTCTAGTTTTATATTGAAGATAGTTGAAAACTTCAACTGCTCCTAAATGTTTAAGATCTTCGTTTAACTGGATTAACACACTATTTGTATTATACCAATCCCTAAGATCTTTTGCTGCATCAACACTGCAGTCTATATCTAAAATTCCTTGTCCTTGGAATGGATTCTGCGAAGGTACATAATAATGAGGTACTTTCTGGAATTTTTGTTTTGTAAATTCTCTTTCAAAATCTGCAGGTCTTTTGATTCCCGAAGTTTCTCCTTGTTCTTCTATTTTTACATAATGAGGATTTTCGATCTCATTTTCATTAGCCTCTTCTTCTGAGCTAAAGTCATAAATAATCTGATTATTATCTTCTGATTTGTTATCATAAGTTTCTTGACTTTTGCCACTAATATCCAGAGAGACCATTAGTCTTTCTAAATTTTCTAATTGCCTATTGAGGGCTTCTTCTGTGTTATCCATATCTAAAAATAATTAGATGGTGGTTTAATTCTTAATTGTGTGGATTCAGAAGTTTCTTCGAGTTTAGAAATTTTTTCTTGAGGGATTTCTATTTGTTTTCCCTTATCCTCCCCCTTCTTAAGAAATCGAGATAACTCATCCAGAGTTAGATATTCCTCTTTACTTTCTAAGAGTTTTGAAAGAACTTCTAATTTAATGTAGATATTTTCTACATTTCTTTTTTGTTCTTCTTGAAATTCATCCATTCTTTGATGAAAATTTTGATAGCAACAATTTTTTATTATATAAGTCAACATACATGCTATATTGTTGAGTTGTGGATTTGTTGTATGAAAAATGTGAGGATATCTATGTAATTCATCTCTTTCATAGCAGACAAAGTTTTCTTCATGAAAGTTCCAAGTTTCATGAGATTCATATTTACTTTCTTCAGATTGTAGGTTTTCTAAATATAATGTTTGTTTTTCTAAGTTATCTAAAACATTTTGTAGAACACTTGTTATACTCTCTTCAGTCATCTTGCCAAAGACTGTAGTTTTTTTCTGAAGATTTTCAGCTAATTCTTTATATCCTTTGGATAGAAAATCATCTCCAGTATTTCTAAACCAATATTCTAGATGTTTAAACCATTTAATCTGAGCTTTATAAAGTCCAAGATTATTTAAATTTGGTCTAAGGGTAATTACTGGATAAAGTATTTTTCCAGCTGGGCTTCTTAGAAATTTCTTCCCATGTCGTTCTACTTCCATGATTTTGACTACCAAAATTTCCTAGGATTTTAGCTACCAAATCTATAGTATTGGTCTTTATAATTTCTAGCCATTAGATCTAAAGTTGGCAAATAGAAATTTTTGTGCAATAGACACACTAGATTGATGACTTCTTTGGTGAAGTTAAAGTCATGACTTCACCTTAGAATTTGCCAAGAAAATATTAGATTATATCTGTCTACGTGTACAGAACTGAACATGGGAAATATATTTGTAAATTATAACAACCGGCACACTGTTTAAATGATTAGGTGGAGCTCAAAGAATCAAGTTTAGAATAATAAAATTAATCTAACGGTTAATCTATTGCAGTACGGATGGCAGCAGGGATGTGAGCTGCCGAGGATCCATATTGCCTTTTTTTAGTCTAGACATTTTGTTATCTTTATTAATCTTTATACGGAAATATCTTTACTATTTTTGAAGTAAGGTGCATGTTTTAACTTTTAACTATTAAAATCATTTAACTTTCTAATACTATTCCTTTTTGAAAAATTAACTTTTAATTGGATATTTTTTCTCATAAAAAACAAAAAAATACTATTTTATATTCCAACTTCATATCTCTCCTCTATCATCACATTCACAGAATCACATCACTTCATACAATATTACAATTCACGCACACGACACGACCCGCAAAATAATGGCCATGAAACTACTCTCGTAATTAATGCATTTCATGTTACTTGTTGAATTTGTTTGCAACTAATCTCTTTATTCCATAACTAGTAACTTCCCATTCCGCACGTTTCGTCATGTTTGTTCAAATTATAAATAATTTTAAGTCATAAATAGTGTATCTGGTGCACTTATTAAACATATTAAAAAAAGAAATAAAAGACAAAAATAATAGTAATAAAACAACTTTTGTACTTTTAAAATTAGGGGCGGATAATGGGCGGGTTTGGGCGGATTCGGATCCATAGTTGCCACTCAGTCTAAACCGCAGAGTCAAAAAATAAAGTTCAATCCGCCCATAAAATAAAGATCGGTTTTCACGAGTTCGGGTTTGCAGTTTAAACGGATTATCAGGCGGATTGATTCGGTTAGAAATTAAAAAATTAAAAATAAAATTAAAATTGTAATAAACTCAACCTTTGGAGTTTAGATTTAGAAAATATGCAACTAGAGATATGAGAATCATGAAACAAACACAAAAAGAAAGTGTTAGAAATACTAAATCAATATAAAAAGTAAGAAAAAACAAAAATCTCAAATAAAATTAAAAATATTACATTTGATTTCAACGAAATTAGACAAACAAGACGAAGAAGATCAAGTTATATAGGTTTCAAAATGTTCCATGATTGTTTCAGTCTCCATGAATTTGAGGTGAAGTGAGAAAGTTGTAAGAGGAGCATGAGAAAAACTTAAAGTGTTTATACGACAAATCCTAGTGTAGCGATGTTTTAATTTACTCATGCGGGCGGGTTTCGAGCACCGTCGGTCCAATTCACTCCACCCGAACTTGCCCATACAAACCCAATCGAAACCAAAATTTTCAACCCGCTAACTCGTGGCCCGTTATAAACCACCCAAAACTTTATTTTATTTTTCAAGTTCTGTGGGTTGGAACGGGTTTCGATTTTTTTGTTCACCCCTATTTAAAATATTGAATGCACAATTTTCAAAAGAATGATTTTTTTCTTTTTCAAATGTGATAAACATTATATTATAAATTGATAGAATATTTATTTTGTGATTATGTTTGTAAAAAAGTTATTTTTGTGATTTTATATATAAAGATATTAATCCCCCGACAACGCTATATTAAATGCTCTTTATGGGATCAAATTAACCTTCCATCATTTGGCATATGCCACTTGTAAGCCCCTCATAATTCACACGTACCCCCCTCGTATAATACACGCTTGTTGGTACATCAAATTAATAATTCATTCATCACTTTGTACCAAGAAATAATAATAATTCATTTGATCACTATACAACGGTAACGAAGAAAACTTTCCCTTTATATCACACTCACTTCACACTACTCTCTTCTCTTTCCTCACTCTCATTAATCTCTACTATAGCTAGTAGCTAGCACCACTCAATTTTCTTCTTGAAGCTTTTTTGTAAACTAGCACATAAAGTGTATGCACAATATTATCGTCATATAATACTATGTGTATACAGTACTTTTTAATTAACCATGAAGCTTCATAAACATATTTGCTTATTCTTGTTTCTCTTTAGTATAATTTCAAGCTCACAAGCCTATACATTCTATGTTGGTGGAAAAGATGGATGGGTTTTGAACCCCTATCAAAGTTACAATGAATGGACGGGGAAGAATAGGTTCCAAGTCAATGATATTCTTGGTAAGTTTATTTCTAATTAAATGGAAAAATAAATTCTTATGATATTTTTTTTAATTTGCTTGTTGGTTAGTTTTTAATTATGATTTTTGTTTGTTTGTGTTATATAGTTTTTAAGTACAAGAAGGACTCAAATTCAGTGTTGGTGGTAAACAAAGAGGATTATGATAAGTGCAACAAGAAGAATCCAATCAAGAAATTTGATGATGGTGATTCTGAGTTCCAATTGGATAGATCAGGTCCATTTTATTTTATTAGTGGAAAAGATGATAATTGTGAAAAAGGTCAGAAATTAATTGTTGTGGTTTTGGCTGTGAGAAAAACATCTCCTCCCCATGTTCCAATTAATCCACCAAATGTTCCTTATACACCTCCCAAAAGTACTCCTTCACCAGGCAATCAACCTCCGTATGTTCCAATTACACCTTCTCCTGTTCACAATCCTCCTAGTGTTCCTTATACTCCTCCAAAAACACCTTCTCCTGGATATGAGCCACCTTATGTACCAATTGCACCACCAAAAACAACTCCTATTCACACCCCTCCTAGTGTTCCTTATACTCCACCAAAAGTTCCTTCTCCTGGAAATGAACCACCATATATACCAATAATAACACCACCAAAAACTCCTCCTCACGCCCCTCCTAGTATTCCATACACTCCTCCGAAAGCTCCTTCTCCCGGGAATGAGCCACCATATGTACCAATTACACCACCAAAAACACCTTCTCCTATTCATACCCCTCCTAGTGTTCCATATACTCCTCCAAAAACTCCTCCTATTTATACCCCTCCTAGTGTTCCTTATACTCCTCCAAAAGCACCTTCTCATGGGAACCAACCACCGTATGTTCCAATTATGCCACCAAAAACACCTTCTCCAATTCACACCCCTCCTAGTGTTCCTTATACTCCCCCAAAAGCACCTTCTCATAGAAACCAACCACCGTATGCACCAATTACACCACCAAAAACACCTTCTCCTATTCACACCCCTCCTAGTGTTCCTTATACTCCTCCAAAAACACCTTCTCCTGGTAATCAACCGCCCTATGTACCAATTACACCTCCTAAAACACCTTCTCCTATTCAAACCCCTCATAATGTCCCATATACTCCCCCAAAAGCGCATTCTCCTGCGAACCAACCACCGTATGTACCAATTACACCACCAAATACACCTTCTCCTAGTGTTCCTTATACTCCTCCAAAAACACCTTCTCCTAGTAATCAACCACCATATGTACCAATTACACCTCCAAAAACACCTTCTCCTATTCACACTCCTCCTAATGTTCCTTATACTCCTCCAAAAACCCCTTCTCCAAGAAATGAACCACCTTATGTACCAATTACACCTCCAGAAAATGCTTCTCCTATTCACACCCCTCCTAGTGTTCCTTATATTCCACCAAAAGCTCCTGCTCCTGGAAACGAGCCACCATATGTTCCAATAACACCACCAAAAACTCCTCCTATTCATGCTCCTCCTAATGTTCCTTATACTCCACCAAAAACTCCCTCTCCTAGCAATCAACCACCATATGTACCAGTTACACCACCAAAACCCCCTTCTCCTATACATGCCCCTCCTAATGTTCCTTATACTCCTCCAGAAGCTCCTTCCCCTAAAAATCAACCACCTTATGTTCCAATTCCACCTCCAAAAACTCCTTCCCCTACCTCTCATCCTATTCCTCCTAGTATTGCTCCTTACACTCCCCCTAAAACTCCATCCCCTAGAAATCAACCGCCTTATGTACCAATTACACCGCCAAAATCTCCTTCTCCTATTCAAACCCCTCCTAATGTTCCTTACACACCTCCAACAACTCCTTACCCTAGCAATCACCCTCCAAATGTTCCAACAACACCCTCTCCTATTTCTCCACCTCCATATGTTCCAACACCTCCAAAAACACCTTCTCCGATTTCTCAAGCACCTTACATTGTAACACCTCCCAACAATCCAATAGCTCCTTCCCCAAGCAATAACCCCCCAAATGTACCAAAACCTCCAAAAACACCTTCTCCTATTTCTCAACCTCCATATGTACCAACACCTCCAAAAACTCCTTCTCCCATTTCTCAAGCTCCATACATTCAAACACCACCAAACACACCTTCACCAACATCACAACCACCATACATTCAAACTCCTCGAAGCACTCCTTCTTCGCCAACATCGCAACCGCCTTACATTTCAACACCTCCAAAGAGTACTCCTTCTCCATCTTCTCACACACCTCGAGGCGCTCTTTCTCCAATATCACAACCTCCATATATCCAAGCACCACCAAACTCTCATTCACCAACATCTCAACCACCTTACAGTCAAACTCCACCAAGCACCTCTTCTCCGTCATCTTCTCCATCATCAGCACAAACTCCTTCTGGAAGTGGAATATCACCATCTCCACTATCTCCATATCCATCCAACAACTCAACATCACCTTCAACTTCACCTTCAGCGAGTTCACCGTCGTCAACCACTGCTTCACCTCCGGCTCTCACTCCTGCGAGTTCTCCGGCGTCAACCACTACTTCACCTCCAACTCTTACTCCAACGGGCTCTCCAGTGTCAGCCACTACTCCAACAACATCTCCTGTGGGGTCTCCTCTAACAGCATCAACTCCATCACCATCATCAATTGTCCCTGGAACACCAAAAAGTCTATCACCATCGTCCACCCCTGCAGGAACACCTTCTGCATCGAATGAAACGTCAGCAGGGCGGACAACAAGCGGAGTATCGTCTGCAAGTCCATGGGGGATATGGACTTACTCCATTACGATTTTGGCCGGTGCTGCACTCACTAGTACTATTCTTGGATAGAAAAATCAAACATATTATGATTATATAGTATTATTTAAATTTTCCATTTTCATATATATAATTAGTGAACATTTTTGTTTTGTAAGTGGTGTTGGACATAATTAATCATCTAATAAATTTGGTTGCAATGTACTTTGGAGTTTGATTTTGGTCCATCAAGTTCTATGGTTTCAATTTTCGCTGCTCCAGTTTACTATAGCATCAGTATTGTTCTATTTCCAAAAGCTAATTAGGAAATCAAAGGAAACACTAATCTAGTCATATAAACGTATGTTTGATTTTATTTTATTCGTATATTACATTGTATCTGAAATATGGTAAATGAGTAACAAACTAACTACTATTGACAAACTTTACTTCAAAGGGAGTTGTAGAAAATTGTAACTCACTGATCAATCAACATTTTTACTAACCCGTAAATTGAATTTACTTCATGATTTTGTTGGTTGATCCATATATAGTTACGTATAAATTTTGTAGTAAGGAATAAATGACATCCTATGTTGTCTTAGAATAAAGAGTAGTGAAGACAACACTAGCCAACCTTAATCAAATCTTAACAAGGAAGAAATAATATAGTTTATTCTCTAGTTAATTGTGCTTTCTGATTTCAACTTAACCAATGTAGCAACATTTTTGTTATCAAATAGCTAAGCGGTGAGAATTGCACATTTTAAATATAGAGAAGTGAAAAATCGTGAATTCAAACTTGTTGCTCAACACATAAAATGTCTCTGCAGTTATAAACTGAGTTGTACTTATGAGACATCAACGTTTTAATATTGAGTAAATAAGATAAAAAAAATGTTTATATTGTGTTGATTTTCTTCATTATTTGGAGTATTTTCGTTGGATGCTTCTAATGATTTGTATGCCTTTCCAACGGATATGTCGGCTTAAGGCAAAGTTAGACTCATTTTTTCTTTGCCCATATCATTTTCAATGAACATAAGTTAGTGATATAAGTCAAAGACATTATTTCCGTTCATTGAAGAAAAGAAAGATGTGGCATACCGTCGGCAGTATGGGGGCCATGACTTGTGACATACCTTTGTTAATAAAGTGGAAAAATCCATACAACCAATTCACTATATCCAAGTGTTAAAGCAATGATAGTGATGTAGTACCAACCAATTTGTAATGTGGCATTAATCATCAGAAACATGAACTTTTATTCAATAGTCTAATGACTAGAATCACAAACTATAAATGTGAAGAAGTGACGAATCCAAAATTTGAATATCGGCCTTTCTAATGATGCCCCTTGCTAGCTATCAACTAAATTATCTTTACCGGGCAAAACGTGAACTTTATACCATGTGAATCAATATGTTAATCATTTTTGTATCTCCTTTTAGTTATTATCACTTGAAGTCTTGAACTGTGTCCAACCAGATATGTAATGGCTTTGTAAGATTTAGAGTTTAGTAAAAGAATGTTAAGTGCATGTTTATATTGACTATGAATATGATTTATGGTGTTACCATAATTTTAGCTATTCTAGTTAATTTTACAAATCCTCTCAAACATATACACTGGGAAATTCTGACATAGGCACAAACACAAATATTTTATGTTAGGCACACTCACACCAAAGGTAAATAATCTATTACTATATATAAAGAGGGTACAAATTTTTTGGATGACTTTTTTATTATTCCTATTTTATCCTTAAAATATAACTTCCATATAAAAATAGATTTTCAGTTTTTTTTAGTAAATAATAATTTTTTTTCTTCTTAATAACTAAGCACAACTTCCACATAAAAGTAGGTTTTCAATTTTTTTATAGTAAAATATTTTTTTTCCTCTTAATAACTAGCCACAACAAAAAAGGAGGTTACGTAGTTATCAATTAACTAAGTCCAATAAAAAAGGAGATTAAGTAGTTATTTATGTTTGCACAATAGAAAATATCAATCACAAAAAAAAAAAAAAAAGAATATAGATCACACAAACGGGCACGGTTGGCGGCTAGTTAAAATAAAAAATACTTAAAATAATATTGATTGATGTAACTATTTTATTTTTCTTTCAATTTTATAAATTTATGTGTGTGCGCCTAAATTTGTGTCTATATCCTTTGTGCCTAGGTAAGAATTTCTCCCCATACACCAGTTCTTATGTCTTAAGCTGTAAATAAACACTTCCAAGTTCCAAGTACACACATTCACAAACCATTCTGGATAAATTATTGAAAAAAAAATAAATTAGTCATAAGTGATTTTTGTTGAGTATATATAAACAATGACATAAATGCTAATATCATGAGATAAAACAAACAAAAAAAAAACTGAAAATTGAATAATTTAAAGAGAATAACCTATACAGGGACAACACATTATATATGTATGGGGCCAAAGTTCAAATCCGAGATTCCCCACTTATTCACCTCAAGGGATGAATTTCTAGTCACTTGACTACTTAGTCAACAAAAAGAAATAAGAAAATAACTTATGATAAGTGTAACATAAGATTGGATTCGGGTACATGCAGGTTTTTGTTGCTTCTTACATGTTGATGTTCATCTAGGCTTAACAAAAATATTTTCCTTTTCATAAATTGTATCACAAACAATTGTTTCCTCTACAAAATGATGATTCTGACAGAGAGGCGCAGCGTGTGCGCTTAATGATGAGTGCTGCATCAAAGCTTCCGGCAGGGCATACAAAGTAAAGAAAGACCAAGCAAATTAATTGAGAAGGCAAAATTTCAATAGTCTGTAAGGTTATAGATTGTAAAATACAAAATTAGGGATACAGGCACGTTCTGGAAACATAAGCGATCCCATCGTGTCAAAAGAAGAACCACCTCCGTCGACGTTTCTGCAAAAGTAACACACAACTTAAGGAAGTCGCACCATCATTTTGACTAGCATTATGAGAAGGATAGATTGTAGAGAAAGTAAAAAATCATATTAGTGTTAGACGCATTTATTTTTTTATTTTTTTTTCAATTTTAGTATCTTCTTCACAAATTATACAAAATGTAAAACCTCAAAGTTTGGAATTGTAGAAAACGCACGGTGACAGCAGAAAATGTCAAACACTTGGAAATTATGTTATGAACAAGTTTACATGACTTTGTTCACGTTAATTACTTTTTAAAATAGCAATAGACTTCAAAATGTAAACATGTGCAAACCAATAACCACCAAATACAAGTTAATTCATTAGAGGCCGCGAGTAAATCAATCTTGCCACATACATACGCAGCGAGTCTCAGCATGACATTCCAAATAGAAAGGTTTTGGTCTCTATGCTAGTCAACATGCATAATACCCGGATAAAATACACACACGCAGAAGGGGGGAGGGAGAGAGAGAATACCGTTTCTTGCTTTTTTGGTTTTAATAGAATAGTCTCAGAAAGAACTTCATTCTCTATATTCTGAATGTATGGCCGCACTTTTTCCTCCAACATTTCATTCACCTGAAGCTCAAATCAAGCATCAGTCAGCAAAAAAATCACAATTCACATGCAAGGAAAATATACAAATGGAAGGACAAGAACCAAGAACACCCTGTGAATTCTGAACTATCAGTAAGAAGCACAAAGTATATGGTAAAGCGGTTGTACATAAATGCTATTGGACGTGATAAATTCATTGCATGGAAATGCCTGACTAGGACATGTTTCAGTTAAGTTGTTGATCCTTCCGCACTAGCAAACAAACCGGAGATGGAAGAGAAATATATCACCAACCTTTTCTTGACGCCATTTAGTTTCCCACTGTACATCTAATATCTTTTCAGAGATTTCTCTTTGAGCATTGAGAAGAACAGTCATTTCATGGTGTTTTTCTGGTTTTTTTAGATCCTCTTCACCCCAAGATGATGAACTCAATGGAAGGTCCAGTTCCTGTCAACTCTGTGGTTAGTTACGTATCGTTTCAGAGCAGATAGTGATCCAATTGACATTACTTTTCAAAAAAGTTTCAAATGAGAGAAGAATTTAATTCTTGACTTATGAAAAATCCAAACAAATATAAAGGTGCTTGAGGTAAAATGTGAGAGAATATGAAAAGGTTGAGGTCCAAATGCTAATTTCAACTTGTCTGTAAAGTTATTATTTAGAAAACTCGGTCATTGTAAAATCAGTTCAACTTTTCTTTTCCTATAAGTGCTTGTTAAAAAGTTTATTGAAACTAACTCTCAGATTTGGTATGTACTGTATTGGTATTATGCTTTCATCCATTATAATGTCAGGTGTTTTAACTACAAGGTCTCTGTGTGATACTTTGCGATTTCAACTCTTGCTGTTTGTCTTAAATTCAAATGATTTTACACCAAAACGAATCTTCAATTTATCAGTGCATCAAATGAATGTAATCTTCCCACCTCAATATATAATGCCAAACATGGCATTTTACCACAGCATCCATGAGCCAATAGTTAAATCAACAAATCTATTATACAGAACTTTAAACACATTAGGTTTTGCACGGTTTTTAAAACACTTACAAAGTAAACACAGAATGTAGGGGATGAGAGTAACTTCAAACACATTAGGTTTTGCACAGTTTTTAAAACACTCACGAAGTAAACACAGAATGTAGGGGATGAGAGTAATTTAGTCAACTTTATTGTACTGATCTATATGAAGTTTATATAACCAGTATTTTTCGAACACCTAATCCCAATGGTCCCAAGAGAACATGGAAAAAAGGTTCACCAATCTTAACTAAATTTTTGAACTACAAAGGTTTCACACCGAACTTAGCCCTTACTTTTGAAAATTCTATGACCACATTTTTCGGCATACTCTGGAATTTGTTTCCTTGTTTTAATAATCTCACAAAGCAGTTTACAGTAGTTTACTTCCCCTGATTTTACAAACATTTTTTCACGTACATACATCAAGTTTCCTTTTGTGAAGAGTAAATCAAATAAGAAATGCTAGCAACACACTCTTTAAGAGACACTCTTTCTAAACACACCTAGCACTGAACATCTAAAGCATAAACTAATGTGTGCAGAATAACAAAGATCACAACAGTTATATATGAAAATTCTAGAAAAATAAAAAGGGAAAGCATTCAACAAGTACAATTATCAATAAAACGTTATTATGCGACAGAAAATTATGCACATCACTCGAGCATAGGCAAATTTGAATTATAATAAAAACTAGAATGGAATAACTACTAACTAGCAAATGTTAGATGAAGATGGTGAATACTTACGCCCCAATTTGATGGTCTTGGTGGAGGATCAAGCTTCATAACCTCCTCCTCCAATGCCTTCTTAGCCTTATAGTAAGGGACATTTTTAACTACGACAGGATCATCCCTTGCCCGGTCAGGATCTATAGATATCAAGGTCTGTGATAACAGCACAATTGTAAATTATATTAAAAGAAAAGCTAAATTTGAGCAAGAAGGAAGAAGATACAAATTGAGATGCTATAATTTCAAATATATGAATAACATAAAATATCAAGCATCCGACTAATTAAAAAATCACCTTGATTTTCACAAAAATTGTAAAAGATAATCCATCTTCCGTTTATCAACTAGATGAATATATAATTTTGCATAGCTACATTTACGCTGCTTGAGTCCACAGTTAAAAGCATAGCCAGCCATGACTGCAAGCAACGATATTTATTGCACAGTTTAAGAAACTTACATCCTGCAGAAGCTCCCAACCTGGTTTCCTCTTGGCCACTTCATCTCGGAGTTGGTCATACCGCCTGGATTCCTAAACTCACCCACAAAAGAAAGACAAATATTACTTACGAAAGAAAAAAAAACCTTTGAATTGATGATTTGAACAAAGCTTTAGAGCATAAACTAATAAGTAGTGTTGAGTTAGGAACTTAGGCTGCATGATGTCTGGATAACTAGAAAAAGCTAAAAAGCTACTGTTTGTGGGGACAGAATAATGAATTTAAAATGTTGCATAATCAGAGGTGTTATTACTTATAATAATAATAAGTATGTTGCCCGAGGCGAATTTAACTGTCACAAAATAAATAAATCAGAGGTGTTATGTAGTTTCTGCCTTTTCTTCAAATTCGTTTTAAATACTCAATCATGTTTCTGAACCACCTTCTCTAGAAATCTAAAACACTAAGGCTCTGTTTGAAAAAATTAAGCTAGAAAATAAAGAATAGTTATAGTTATTGGCATACATGAGACACTACTTTGTTCAAACAATGTCTTACAAGAGATTATGATTGTCAGTTAGAGAAATTACTGATAGTGGAAAATAAACATTGATTCATTTTCTTCACAAAATTGCAAAGGAAAATTGTTTCAGGCAGATCATTTCATACTTCACTCATTTTCACACCTATCGTCATCACTACCAAACACAAGAAGTGTTGTAGCTGCTGCTTTAAGCATAAAAACCTAAGAAGCCAGTAAGCCAACTACATCAATTTTGTTTTTTGTTGTTTCTTTATTTCAAAGCACATTTTCAAGTGAAAGAAGACGTCCTCCAATGTGTTTGTATTAGTATTGATAGGTCAAAAAGGGCTAATCTGAACAAGCAAAGAAGACATACAAATGGAAAAATAAAAGAATATCGAAAGTTCGAAACCAATGACGTGAAAAGTTAATACATGAATAGTTGAACTGACAACCTTATACTCTGACCATATTGTCTGCTTTGCATTATCGTCATAGTTATATCCATACATAATCTGAGGAAAGGTAATCAACCAAAATGCAGCGATACTGGGATCTTTCATGCTGTGCCTTATGTGCTGAAATTATAAAAACATAAAAAAGGATTAAGAATACAATGTTAAATAAGAGTGAAAATCTCAAGTGAATTCACTCTAATTTACGTCTCATTGTGATAGTAGTTCGCGTAAAATGTAATTCTAAGAGAAACATTCACTCCTATAGTAATAGTCTAATAGAGGTTAAGAAATGAAAGTATAAATGTCTGGGATCAAGGTTTGTTTTGGTAGTATACAAGAGTGTTCTACATTATATTGACAATAGTGACGATAATAGCAATTGTTCGTATTGACTTAGGTTAGAATTTAGAAATAACAAGCTAACAACTAACCTCATATGGATAATCCATTTTTTCCATGACACTATAAGCTTGCCACGGGGGCTCCATAATCTGAATAAAGAAAGGGCACGTAAAAACAGTAAGAATTATTAAAATTCCGGATGATATTTAAGTTTCAAATATGAATCGATAAAAATTAGCAATTCAGGGGAAAAAAGGGTATAAAGGAATTAACAAAACAACTTACACCATCTGCTGATATCTTAAACGGCAATTTGTTTTTGCATTCAGGACATCCCATTACACCCTGTGCATTGTTGAGAAATTCTTCAACCAAAAATCACAAAGAGTATTGGCATGCAAAATTACTAGACCAAGCATGTTAACAACCATAGTAATTTAGTTCATACCGTTCCATCGCAAATTGGACAGTCTTTTGATGGTAATGGTATCTGAGGATCCATGGAAGATGGTATATGCACTAACTCAGCACAGTTGCTGACAATTGCATCTGCAACAGCCTCAGCGGTCGCTTTCTCTCCACTAAAAGTGAATAAATTGAAGAAGAAAATATAAAGTATACATTAGTTATTAGAGAGAATCGTATGAAAATGAAATTGTGATAAATAAAATATGCAACCAAGGAAGAAAAGTGGAGGGAATTATTTATGGAAAAAAAATTGACTGCACTATCTTAATTCTTGCATACCGAAATTGTTATAACTTAGATAGATGTTTCCTTATTTAATTCACTACAGATATTTCTCTTCATTTGAATCATTTCCTAAAATTAGTTCAGTGTAACTTTGAGAGATACAATTGAGTAAGCATGATCTTTCTTAAGAGGCCTTCTAAACGACCATTTTACAAAGACTCACTATACGTGTGACGTTTGTTACTTTAGAAGTTTCCTTGAACAAATTAGACAGGCCAAAGATGACCCTATAAGACAAAGATTGCAGAGAGTATTCTAATACAACTAGAATCTCAATATATGAGATTGAAATCAATTGTGTTACTCGTTTGTGAGATCATTACTAAAAATTTCAACAATAACACAAAATAAACCACTAACTACATTGGAATAATGCCCGTAAACTCTAACCTCCTCAAGGTGCAATTCTTCACTTGATAGTGCACCCTCCCACCTCCTCGACACATCGTACACCGCAAAGCCTGCCATCCATTACAAGTCTCGCAGTCCCTGTTTTTTATGAAAGCACATTTAGTTAGATTACAAAAACTCCAAAGCAAACAAACGACACCACACTAACCAGAAACTAGATGCATCATGTAGTCAAGTGAGGTAACAAGCATCTATTAATAAAAAAGAAAACAGCACCTTTGACATATCACCTTCCTTCCCAGGTTTAATGCGATGTCATAAGTCCCCAAAGTAGCAACAGCCTACAACAAAGCCATGCAGAAATATTCATCAACAAATAAAGATAAAAACAAAGAACTAACAATGGTGATTGGTAATGCTTCCAGACAATGCAATTTCCGCAAATATCAAAAGAAGAATGCTAGCAACACACTCTATATGACAAAATGATGGATTCAATCACTCAAAAGAATTTCATTAGAGTGCGATAGAGGATGTATTAGTAACCTTTTTGTCATATAAAAAATAATAATCTAATTTGATGAAATAACCTATGTAGCACTAACCCTTCAAATTGAAGGCATGTCTGACACATTTCGATGTCGATCACATGGTTACATTCAATTATTCCATTGTTTTCAAATTATTCTCGAGTTGACACGTTAGTGTCGTGTCTTGTGTTTGTGTGTCATAGCAAATTGCAAGAAACAGTTCCCTAAACCTATTGAAGACACCGGCACTGACATGTCAACACCGATAACAATTTAAGAAAATGACATAATTCATTGTCAGCATTGTGTCGGACACATAACATTCATTCAATCTTCAACAAAACAATTGACCTTTAATCTCCATTTCCAAAAGTAGGTTTCAATATGATGTTAGTCTACAGATATAGCGTCTTTTAATTTTAGTCCCTAGAAGTGTTTTAGTTTTGGTGGTTTCAGTCCTACAAATTCAAAAATTATTGTTCTTAGTCCTAACATCATACATGGTTCAATATAATCGGGCGACATGGACCGAACCCAAACAAAAATGCTATTCTTGCATAGATTAACATCATATTTAAACTAAAAAAGTATCAATCAATAATTTCCATAAAAACAAAACCCACAACACAAGCCCATAATTAGAACCTCAATAAACAACAGAATATACCTAAAAAAATACAAAATTGAGAAAGAGAACTAATTAGGTGAATGACCCAGATAATGAAAATGCAAAAAGAATTGATTTTTGTGGTTAAAATGTAAAAGGGTAAAGGAAACTAACGAAAACAGAAGCAGCAGAGATGTTAGTAACAAGTTCAGGGACACCGAAACCACGAGGAGCAGAACCAGCAATGTCAATTGCGAGAGTTAAAGGAGTGAAGAGAACTTTGAAAGGGAAAGCAAAGATATCGCTAACAGTTTCGCCATAAGCGGTGTTGAATTCATTGTAGCGATCCCCAAAGAATCTCTGCACGAACTCGCCGAAACCACGGGGTTTTGGTGGTTTGGGTTTGGGCATGGCGTGGTGCCAACAGAGTGAGAGTGAAAGAAACGAACTGGATAGATAGAAGAGAGAAGGGAGTGTAATAAATTACACTATCTATCTATCTCAATTTCATCAAATCAAATATATTTTCAAATTAATTTGTGTGACTTATAAAAAAAATTATTTATTTTGTGAATTTTTTCAAAAAAATATATTTTATTTTGAAACACTTGAAATTTATTCCCTCCATTCCAATTTATATGCAAAAACAAAATAATTTTTTTGTGTTTTTTTAAAAATAAAAATGATTTTTTTTATTGTTAATTGGTAATGGAAAAAATGAAAGAGAAAACAAATTAAATGCTTTCATTGTCTTTCAAAAAAAAATCAATTTGCATTTAATTTTATGAGAATAAGTAGTATAAATTTTGAAAATGATAAAAATCGATATTTTTACCTTATAATTTGAAAAAAAAGATTGAGTTGTTTTGCTTATAAATTGGAACGGAGACGGTAATTATCATATTATGACCAAATAAAAAATTGAGGCCATTTAGCACAAAATTGTGGGGCCGAAAGCCTTTGCATAGCCCCGACCCTATCTTAAGTTGCAGGCTTCACCTCCGTAAATAATGCATGTACTGTTTGCGGATGTAACGAGTATTTTAAGATAGCGTCCTTGTTTGTTTGGTTAAATAGTGTTTTGCCCCTGCCCCTGCCCCGTGGAATGTGAGTAAATATTGGTTTACCACCTCACTAAACATGTAATGACATCATTTATGTCCAATCATAAGACAATATATTCAATGAGAGATTAAAAGGATAAATCTTCACATAATCATGTTAGAATCGCAAAACAATTATTATAGAGAATAAATCGACATTCGCAAACATCATAAGCAGTGGCGGAGCTATACTAAAATATCAGGGGGGGCCGTGACGGAGCTTCAAATTTTTTCTACGAGAGTTACAAATTTATAAACAATTATTTTTGATGGATTTTAATCGGTGACGGAGTTAGAATTATTGTTTGGAAAAGATTGTAATTTTTTTATATAATGTCTTATTTATAATAGGATTATATATATGTTTTGAAAAAAAAATAATCGTTTACAATGAACTGGTGTGGTAATCTTAACTTTTTTTGATATGTTTTGTTTAAAATGGATTAAAATAGTAAAAATGGTCCAATAGGGGATTGAACCCGCACCCTTTGAATACAAGGCGAGATTCTAGCCGCTGCACCACTTCATGCTTTTATTTACATATTTGCAACGCCAAATATATAATATATAGCCTTGGAACAAAAAAATTGTACATATATCTGTAAAAAAAAAAATTAATCAAGACTTGGGGCGGGCCATGGCCCTGTCCAGCCCACAAGTGGCTCCGCCCCTGATCATAAGGAATAAATACTACGGATATTTAAGCTAACAATTTTAATATTTGTCATTTGCATCAGAAGTTACAGATAAAAATTGATTTTTTTCTACTTATGATTTATTTTTTGGGTTAGCATGATATTGGTACGAAGTTTTCACCGTCGTTAGTGATGATTAATCTTCATCGGGAATCAACCGAATTTTCTCAGTATACATGAGCCAAAAATGGAACCTCTGACCACATGCTTAAGAGAACCAAATCTTTTATCACTTGAATCAATTTATTATTGGTGAATAATAATTCTCTAATGTAAAAAAAATCAAATGTATTAGATGATAAAATATTAAAATGTTTCTTTACTTTAATTTTTTATGCCTAGAAAAAAGATAGTAGTACTTTATTTCTTTTTTGTTTTTTTACGCAAGATGCTTTATTTCATCGCATCAAAATCACATAAATTCTTGTTCACAAGTGTCACAAGACTAAACAGTCAGATTGATTCCAACCAGAGGCGGAACCAGAGGCTGGCTAGGGTGGACCACGGCCAACCCCGTAAAAATAAGAAATTACTAATATATCTGATGAAAGGAATTTATGTAGTGTTTTTAGTATTTAATTTAGAATTAGTTTAGGATTTTGAAAACCAATTACAGAGCAAAAGACTGAAGAAATGAAGTTCTTTGATGAAGAATACAATAAAATGCCACAAAGAGAGCAAAAAGTGCATATTTTCAGCAACCCATCGTGGCCACAATGACTCCCATCGTGCCACGATGGGACTACTTAGCGCCCAAGAAATGCGAAGCAAATCTTCTAATTTTTTGAAGTAAATTTGCTCCCACCGTGGCTACGATGGATCTATCGTTGCCACGATGGCGCGCTGAAGCTCGTTTGGAAAACTATAAATAGAGCTCTCCTCACTCACTATTATTCATTCAGAAATTTAGAGAAATATTTCTCTCCAAGAAGCAAAGGAGGAGAAGCAAGGAGGGCAAAGGAGCTCTTGACGGGAAGAATTTTCCCCTTCAACGGGAAAGGTAACTTTCTTCGCAAGGTAGCAATAATTCTTGTAATTTAATTATGTCTATTAGTAGCTAAACTCCTTTAGGTTAAGTGGAGTAGATGAACTCCCTTATAAATGCTTGAGACATGTAATTTGGTAGATAAGTTTATATAATTTTCTATTCAGTTTTATTATTTCTATTATCTATGTTTTATCGACGTAATTCCGACTTTTAGCTACTGATCGGGGAACGCTTTTAGGGTTAGTATCTAGTCACGAATCTGACTGTTAATCTGGACCAATAGATAATTGCTTAGCCTACATCGATACGGTAACACGAACATTCGAGGCTGAGGGCTTTAAGGACTAATGAACAACACACAAATTTATCAAACACCTCATCACTTAGTTAGGAAACGTGACAACGTGTCCAACATGGGTTTTTCTTCTAAGAGATCTTGGCACCTAGATTAGTTCGCCCAATAATAAAAAGAAATAGTCAACGATATAGCGCCAGTTACCAAGCAGGAATAGGGTGGGATTCAAGTTACTTAACCTTTTCTTCAAACTTTTCTCTCTTATATTTTATATTCTCTGTTTCTTGAATCAAAACTATCTCAACTTATAAAGCGAAAGCAAACTATCCAAATTCTTAAACCAAACTAGTTACTTTGGCATGATCCCTGTGGATACGAACACATTCTATACACATAGAATGTGAATTATTACTCGACGACTGACTGGTTCACTTGTCATACCGTAGTCAATATATTTGACGTATTTATTAGGGGTGCTCGCGGTTCGGTTTGGATCGGTTTTGAGGTAGAAATCCATCCGATCCAAAGTTGATATTACTTTCGGTTCGGTTCGGTTTTGGATGACTAATTAAAAAAATCCGATCCAATTTTGTGCGATTTAATTTGAATCGGTTTTTGGATATCCAAATTACAAATTGAATTTTTTAATTAAATAATAATATTATAATGACACGGTAAAATAATATATTTGATGTAAAACACAATATATAGTATGTTAAAAAATTAATATTTTGCAATGAAAATTATCAATTATATTTGAAATCTATGAAATAGTAAAAAGAAATACATTAAATTGAACTAATAAGTATTATTGAGAAAATAAAAATAAAAATCAATAATTAATATATTAATGCAATATATCATACTAATAAAGAGTTAAATAAATATTAAAAAATATATATGCGGTTTGGTTCGGTTTGGATCGGTTTTGAAAAATCAATCCAAAATCCGATCCGATCCAGCGGTTTTCACAAAAAGAACATCCAAACACATTAAAAAATATTCAGTTTTTTGCGGTTTTCGGTTTTTTTAGATCAGTTTGCGGTTTTTATTTATATTCGTTTGGATTTGAACACCCCTAATATTTATGAAATTTTGAATGTATACTACATATATTTATTTGCGCGTAAAAATTATAAATTGAGATGGTAGCCCGGTTGGTATTGGCATGCTTGGAAGGTGTGGGTTTTACTCTTGTTGTATCCAATTTTTTGCATTTTGTTCTTTTTCTTTTAAAAAAGTCATTTTTGATATTCATGGTTTGAATCTGCATTCTTGAAGACTAAGGCTCTATTTAGATTAACTTATTTTTCAACTTATGCGAAACATCTTATGCAAATAAATAAGTTTTTATATATTATTATAAATTTTTCAAGGTAGTTTATAAAAAAAATAGCTTATAAAAATACAGTTTTTGTCAATGAAAACTTATGAATTAACATAAAAAATAATTTATTTGCATAAGTTATTTTCATAAGTTCAAAAATAAGTCAAATTCAAACGGACCATAAAATATTGATTTACATAGGTATATCAACACTAAAAAAAGAACAATGTCTATTTTTTTTTTCCAAAAAAATATATTATTTTAAGGTATACAATTAATTTTTATGATAAAAAATGTGTTTATTATAACTTAATATTTTTGTATGAAATGTAATTTTTGTAATTAATTTTAATATTAAAATTTTTAGTGGTCCACCCAAAAAACAAATTCCAGTTCTGCCACTGTCAACAACCCCTGAGCATAATAGATCGAACACAGTCACATAGGCTGATATGGATAAGAAGACAAAGACGAAGTGGAGGTAAACCTGACGCCTTAAGACCTGCAGATCTCAACAGACCTGGAACAACAAAGAATCGAAGAGCCCAGGATCACCAACACAACTGGAACCAGACGTGATTGAACCCATATCGAGGGATGAATCCAACACATTAGAAAACCAATATTGAAAACATACCATACGTGATTGAAGCCAGATCAAGGGATGCGTCCAACACGTTAGAAAAACCAATAATCCTTTCAGAAAAACAAATGCGACCACCCAATATCTGAAAAATAACATGAACAGATAAACAAAACAACCAACAATACTAAAATAAACAGAACAAAAATACTAGACCGGAGCAACCACAAAAAGTCGTTGACCACCACCGCAAGAGAGGCGGTGGTGGTGGCTGAGACATAACTAAGCCACAAAAAGATACGGAGGCGACTTAAATGGAAACCAACTTCGAACAAGCTTAAACAACCTCAATCTCAGAGACTACAAACGGGGGAAAACAAAACCAAAAATTGCCCACCAGCGCGTTTGGTGGACGACCTGTAACAACCCATTTTTCAAAGGCCAGAAAAGGCATTAATTTTTTTTTTGTACACATCAGAGTTACGCATAAAAGATTTTAAATGAGCCGGCATTCAAATATACAAAAGAACTCATTACCATAAGGTGCTTCGACAAGCAAAGTGTATTCCTGAATAATTACAATCCAAGTCTAAGTATTCAAATACTTACAACAAAACAAGTTAGAATCCTATGCCTAAACCCAAAAAGCACGGTGTACAACCCACACCGGCGCATAGTCTAACTAAGCTAAAGCTCCAACATCTCACTGGGGCCTGGAACAGCCACCGTCGTCACCACGACCTAACCCATCATCTGGGTGGGATGAGCCCGCAAATGAAAGAAAGGATCACCACAAAATAAAAGTATATATATATATATAACCAGTGCGAAAGATTGTACACATAACAATAATTCCACAAAACACAAGAGAAAGCTCTTAACCACCAAAGCAATTCCCACCAACGGGTTTATATATATAATGCACACCAAGCCTAATGCAGACTTCTACAATGAGCGTGACAACCAATCACTGGTTCGCCACATGCATGAATTCCGGAATCGTAGGTCCAACCCACTAAAGCCACAAGGGCAGGTGATGCCACACAGACGCTATCACCAGGTGAAAATAGCCACACAGATGCTACCAGCCACACAGATGCTGTCAGCCACACAGATGCTGTCACCCACTCAAAAAAGCCACAAGGATCAGGTGATGTCACACAGATGCTATCACCAGGTGAAAATAGCCACACAGATGCTACCAGCCACACAGATGCTGTCACCCCCTCAAAAGTGTAGCCACACAGATGCTAACACCAGGGGAACATAGCCACACAGATGCTATCGCCAACTAAGAAACGCATATACATAGGGCAGTCACACAGACACAGTCCCGGCGGAGTCACACAGACACATCCACCCGTGTACTCCCAACTGACATACACGTTCCATCCATGCTCATGCAACAATTACATATCACACAGATATATGTAAATCAAACACAACGACATACATACATTTCCAACCATATGTATTCCAACAACCTGTTCATACATACATTCTCATAATCATATGTAAACAGCGTTAAGTATTTTAAACACGTTCTCATCACGAGAATACATCAACTAGACATGCCAAACACACAGCAAAGCATTACAGCAGAAATCCAAGCATGTCATAACCAGTTGAAAAGACAGAAATAAAGTGATGCCCTTACCTCAGCAAGCTTCCGTTAACTTTTCTCGCATAACTCTACAACCCGCGCTTCCTAAAATATAAGCAGCGTAATATCAATAAAATACTCTCACTGTATTCTATTGAAACGAAACCTATTCCCAAAATTCTAGAGGTGTTTAAGGTACTTTCTAACACTCTCGGATAGTGATTCCCAGTTCTCCCCATAGTGATTAAAAATTCACGAAGTTAATTGCACTATTTCTCGCTACGCGAAAATATTTTCGTTTCAAAACAAACTAAGAAACACTTTGATTCCTAACTCCAAGGCATTCAATTTTCACATACTAAAACCATTTGAAAACAACCCAAAAACTCTTTGAAAATTTTCACAAAAATAAAAGTTTACTTGCGCCACAAGTTACAAGTTTTTCCTTTCAAATAAAATGACCATAACTGGTTCATTCTTTATCTGATCGAGACGAGCCATACACCGAAATCTTCGTCTCGAAAAGACGGATCAAATTGTTAACTTTCTAGGACACGAAAACAATTTTAAAATGACCAGAATACCCTTCTAAATTTCGACCAGAATAAAACCACCCCAAAAACATTGTTTTCTAAAACCAAACATAATTAAAATACTTAAACCATTACTAACTTCTTAAAAACAACTCAAAAGTGATCAAGCTCTTATACCAAAACCATTTCAAATCAAAGCATAACACTTTTCAAAACTTTACCAATTAACTTGTTTAATTAAAACACAAGTTACTAATTTCCATTTCCAAACAAAACCTCATTAGACATTCCTTTTAAACCATGATTCATTGCCTCCCAATAGGACTTAAAATTTTTGAAAAGAACATGGACACAAACACTATGTGCCACGGCCAAAACAAAGAAAACATACTATCATTCAAAATATTTTTCATCCCCTTTTCCAAAACAAACCCTAAATCAAACATCCATTTTCCTAGAAAGCTCAAAAACAACTTCATAAACACAAACACCAAACAAAAACTCATGTTCTTGATCAACATATATTTTTCTCAAACCCTAGCTCATAAATTCATGAGATTCTCATCCACTCATGGAACCCAAAACTACCAAGCCTAAACATGCCTACAAAACCCTCATGAACAATTTCTATGGAACAAAAAACCATTTATGAACCATTCCTAAAATTTCCATCTCATGAACATCAAATAATAATCCATCAAACTCCAAGAGTTTGGCTAGCAAAGAGAAGGGAAGAGGTTCTAGTTACCTTAGAAGAAGAATCTCACAACTCCAAGCTTTCCAACAAGCTTATGATCAAGTGCTTTGGTTAAGGAATGAAATTTTGGTGAAGGTATGGTGAGGAAGAAGAAGCTCACGGCCAAGAGAAAGAAAGGAGTGAAATTTGTGATTTTTCCAAGTCCACTACTTATCAAAGTCTTGCTAGTTTATGGCTATTGGATCAAATAGTATAAAGATTCAAGACAAAATCCTAGCCCTTGGATCAATCCAAGTCTATCCTCACAAGATATTTTCTATGCTTCTCGAAGCCACCTCGCCTCACAGCTCTCGCGCGTCGCGACGAACGAAACTCACAAAAACAGAAAACCTACGGAAAGAACGTCTATCGTTTTTCCATTCCAAAACTTATCGCCGAATCTTTTTCCGCGGCTGTAATTTTCTTCCATACCTCAGAAAATTATTCTCAGAACATAACCTCACTCCCGCAGATATATAAAACTCTCATCCGAAACCTCACTTAAAACAGACGCAGTAAGGTTTTTCGTCAGCGGGTAAAATCCTACTCGTTTTTCCAACAACAAGAATAATCCAAATCTCGTTATTCTGAATCCACATCAACCTTCTTATTCACAAAAGAGGATTACAAGACAAAAGTCTGTGCCTTTACAGCGCACCAGCACAAAACAGGCTCCGTTTCAGCAAAAATCTCATTAATGCGACGATACTCACAAAACCGCTTCATCAAAAACCCTAAAACTCGTAGCCATTACTAGAGTTCCTTAGAAAAACTGTACAGTGGAATCTTGGGTCTTACATTACTACCCTCCAAAAAGAAGTTTCGTCCTCGAAACTAAAGGTAAGAGTAACAACTCAACTAATTATTACCATCACCAACACAACAAAATCCCTCAGGATTAGGTGCAGCCACACAGATGCTAACACCGGGTGAAGTCACACAGATACTCTCACCAACACACTGGCACAACCGTGCACCAACCGCAACTCTCAACGAGTTCACCACTCAAAAATTAACCTCACAACAGAGGTTCACAACCTCTAGTTCCCAAAGATCCTCGTGCCCACAAACAAAAATTTCCAAAGTCACCTCTTTCGCCTCTGCGGCATAGCCCACTCCATTAGTTTCACACGAAGTTGTGAGTGGCTACCCTCCAAAAAGAAACACTGAAGTTCTCTGTGCACCACCAAAGCTAGCAAAACTAGTCAATTCCAATCAACGCGATTCCCGTCTACCATCAACAATAAATTAAGGACGGCCAGTCCCTCAATTTGTCAATAGACAGTCGACAATCATGTTGGTGGTTTAGACCATCTTTACCCAACTTAAGTGATACTTCATTCAACTTGAGCCCAAGGTCTTCCGAGGCACAATGGTCCAACACTTCCTCCGAGGTTTTTCCTTAATGTTTCCCTCGATCTCTTACGATTACACGTCGAAATCGCAAGACACAACACTCAAGACACGTAGCTTAAGCTATCATGCTTCCTTTCTTGAAGCACCCGTGGAGTATCATCCACTAGTAGTATCGTGCCACTACGGCAAGTACCACCCCAACTATTACATTCCGAGCAAGTTGTCTTCTCTATAGAAGAATTTTCCACTCTACCAATATCCATAAGTCCGCAACTCAGTGAATACGCCGAACCGTCTACTCACATACGAATCTCTTTCCAACCACGACTTAAATAATACCATCCCAACCTCCGGTTGGTGATTACAACTCCTCATAGTCTTGGCACTTGCCAACTATACCATCTATTTCTCTTGTACTCCCTTTATCCAAATCCCCATTTCCCCAGAATCGGCTTCTTATGCGTTCATATTACTTCCAAACGACACTAGGCCCACTGACCCTTGACGTGTGACACATGTAATTCCCAACTGAAATCTCGCTCAACGGTTTCTAACTCGAAACCCGACACAGAACAAACACTAGAACTGACACTACTCTAGTTATGTTCTAACCGACTGTGGACTAACGACTCAAGTATACACTTTCCCTTTGAAGATTTAAAGCCGTGCTCTGATACCAATTGTAACAACCCGTTTTTCAAAGGCCAGAAAAGGCATTAATTTTTTTTTTGTACACATCAGAGTTACGCATAAAAGATTTTAAATGAGCCGGCATTCAAATATACAAAAGAACTCATTACCATAAGGTGCTTCGACAAGCAAAGTGTATTCCTGAATAATTACAATCCAAGTCTAAGTATTCAAATACTTACAACAAAACAAGTTAGAATCATATGCCTAAACCCAAAAAGCACGGTGTACAACCCACACCGGCGCATAGTCTAACTAAGCTAAAGCTCCAACATCTCACTGGGGCCTGGAACAACCACCGTCGTCACCACGACCTAACCCATCATCTGGGTGGGATGAGCCCGCAAATGAAAGAAAGGGCCACCACAAAATAAAAGTATATATATATATATATAACCGGTGCGAAAGATTGTACACATAACAATAATTCCACAAAACACAAGAGAAAGCTCTTAACCACCAAAACAATTCCCACCAACGGGTTTATATATATAATGCACACCAAGCCTAATGCAGACTTCTACAATGAGCGTGACAACCAATCACTGGTTCGCCACATGCATGAATTCCGGAATCGTAGGTCCAACCCACTAAAGCCACAAGGGCAGGTGATGCCACACAGACGCTATCACCAGGTGAAAATAGCCACACAGATGCTACCAGCCACACAGATGCTGTCAGCCACACAGATGCTGTCACCCACTCAAAAAAGCCACAAGGATCAGGTGATGTCACACAGATGCTATCACCAGGTGAAAATAGCCACACAGATGCTACCAGCCACACAGATGCTGTCACCCCCTCAAAAGTGTAGCCACACAGATGCTAACACCAGGCGAACATAGCCACACAGATGCTATCGCCAACTAAGAAACGCATATACATAGGGCAGTCACCCAGACACAGCCCCGGCGGAGTCACACAGACACATCCACCCGTGTACTCCCAACTGACATACACGTTCCATCCATGCTCATGCAACAATTACATATCACACAGATATATGTAAATCAAACACAACGACATACATACATTTCCAACCATATGTATTCCAACAACCTGTTCATACATACATTCTCATAATCATATGTAAACAGCGTTAAGTATTTTAAACACGTTCTCATCACGAGAATACATCAACTAGACATGCCAAACACACAGCAAAGCATTACAGCAGAAATCCAAGCATGTCATAACCAGTTGAAAAGACAGAAATAAAGTGATGCCCTTACCTCAGCAAGCTTCCGTTAACTTTTCTCGCATAACTCTACAACCCGCGCTTCCTAAAATATAAGCAGCGTAATATCAATAAAATACTCTCACTGTATTCTATTGAAACGAAACCTATTCCCAAAATTCTAGAGGTGTTTAAGGTACTTTCTAACACTCTCGGATAGTGATTCCCAGTTCTCCCCATAGTGATTAAAAATTCACGAAGTTAATTGCACTATTTCTCGCTACGCGAAAATATTTTCGTTTCAAAACAAACTAAGAAACACTTTGATTCCTAACTCCAAGGCATTCAATTTTCACATACTAAAACCATTTGAAAACAACCCAAAAACTCTTTGAAAATTTTCACAAAAATAAAAGTTTACTTGCGCCACAAGTTACAAGTTTTTCCTTTCAAATAAAATGACCATAACTGGTTCATTCTTTATCTGATCGAGACGAGCCATACACCGAAATCTTCGTCTCGAAAAGACGGATCAAATTGTTAACTTTCTAGGACACGAAAACAATTTTAAAATGACCAGAATACCCTTCTAAATTTCGACCAGAATAAAACCACCCCAAAAACATTGTTTTCTAAAACCAAACATAATTAAAATACTTAAACCATTACTAACTTCTTAAAAACAACTCAAAAGTGATCAAGCTCTTATACCAAAACCATTTCAAATCAAAGCATAACACTTTTCAAAACTTTACCAATTAACTTGTTTAATTAAAACACAAGTTACTAATTTCCATTTCCAAACAAAACCTCATTAGACATTCCTTTTAAACCATGATTCATTGCCTCCCAATAGGACTTAAAATTTTTGAAAAGAACATGGACACAAACACTATGTGCCACGGCCAAAACAAAGAAAACATACTATCATTCAAAATATTTTTCATCCCCTTTTCCAAAACAAACCCTAAATCAAACATCCATTTTCCTAGAAAGCTCAAAAACAACTTCATAAACACAAACACCAAACAAAAACTCATGTTCTTGATCAACATATATTTTTCTCAAACCCTAGCTCATAAATTCATGAGATTCTCATCCACTCATGGAACCCAAAACTACCAAGCCTAAACATGCCTACAAAACCCTCATGAACAATTTCTATGGAACAAAAAACCATTTATGAACCATTCCTAAAATTTCCATCTCATGAACATCAAATAATAATCCATCAAACTCCAAGAGTTTGGCTAGCAAAGAGAAGGGAAGAGGTTCTAGTTACCTTAGAAGAAGAATCTCACAACTCCAAGCTTTCCAACAAGCTTATGATCAAGTGCTTTGGTTAAGGAATGAAATTTTGGTGAAGGTATGGTGAGGAAGAAGCTGCTCACGGCCAAGAGAAAGAAAGGAGTGAAATTTGTGATTTTTCCAAGTCCACTACTTATCAAAGTCTTGCTAGTTTATGGCTATTGGATCAAATAGTATAAAGATTCAAGACAAAATCCTAGCCCTTGGATCAATCCAAGTCTATCCTCACAAGATATTTTCTATGCTTCTCGAAGCCACCTCGCCTCACAGCTCTCGCGCGTCGCGACGAACGAAACTCACAAAAACAGAAAACCTACGGAAAGAACGTCTATCGTTTTTCCATTCCAAAACTTATCGCCGAATCTTTTTCCGCGGCTGTAATTTTCTTCCATACCTCAGAAAATTATTCTCAGAACATAACCTCACTCCCGCAGATATATAAAACTCTCATCCGAAACCTCACTTAAAACAGACGCAGTAAGGTTTTTCGTCAGCGGGTAAAATCCTACTCGTTTTTCCAACAACAAGAATAATCCAAATCTCGTTATTCTGAATCCACATCAACCTTCTTATTCACAAAAGAGGATTACAAGACAAAAGTCTGTGCCTTTACAGCGCACCAGCACAAAACAGGCTCCGTTTCAGCAAAAATCTCATTAATGCGACGATACTCACAAAACCGCTTCATCAAAAACCCTAAAACTCGTAGCCATTACTAGAGTTCCTTAGAAAAACTGTACAGTGGAATCTTGGGTCTTACATTACTACCCTCCAAAAAGAAGTTTCGTCCTCGAAACTAAAGGTAAGAGTAACAACTCAACTAATTATTACCATCACCAACACAACAAAATCCCTCAGGATTAGGTGCAGCCACACAGATGCTAACACCGGGTGAAGTCACACAGATACTCTCACCAACACACTGGCACAACCGTGCACCAACCGCAACTCTCAACGAGTTCACCACTCAAAAATTAACCTCACAACAGAGGTTCACAACCTCTAGTTCCCAAAGATCCTCGTGCCCACAAACAAAAATTTCCAAAGTCACCTCTTTCGCCTCTGCGGCATAGCCCACTCCATTAGTTTCACACGAAGTTGTGAGTGGCTACCCTCCAAAAAGAAACACTGAAGTTCTCTGTGCACCACCAAAGCTAGCAAAACTAGTCAATTCCAATCAACGCGATTCCCGTCTACCATCAACAATAAATTAAGGACGGCCAGTCCCTCAATTTGTCAATAGACAGTCGACAATCATGTTGGTGGTTTAGACCATCTTTACCCAACTTAAGTGATACTTCATTCAACTTGAGCCCAAGGTCTTCCGAGGCACAATGGTCCAACACTTCCTCCGAGGTTTTTCCTTAATGTTTCCCTCGATCTCTTACGATTACACGTCGAAATCGCAAGACACAACACTCAAGACACGTAGCTTAAGCTATCATGCTTCCTTTCTTGAAGCACCCGTGGAGTATCATCCACTAGTAGTATCGTGCCACTACGGCAAGTACCACCCCAACTATTACATTCCGAGCAAGTTGTCTTCTCTATAGAAGAATTTTCCACTCTACCAATATCCATAAGTCCGCAACTCAGTGAATACGCCGAACCGTCTACTCACATACGAATCTCTTTCCAACCACGACTTAAATAATACCATCCCAACCTCCGGTTGGTGATTACAACTCCTCATAGTCTTGGCACTTGCCAACTATACCATCTATTTCTCTTGTACTCCCTTTATCCAAATCCCCATTTCCCCAGAATCGGCTTCTTATGCGTTCATATTACTTCCAAACGACACTAGGCCCACTGACCCTTGACGTGTGACACATGTAATTCCCAACTGAAATCTCGCTCAACGGTTTCTAACTCGAAACCCGACACAGAACAAACACTAGAACTGACACTACTCTAGTTATGTTCTAACCGACTCTGGACTAACGACTCAAGTATATACTTTCCCTTTGAAGATTTAAAGCCGTGCTCTGATACCAATTGTAACAACCCGTTTTTCAAAGGCCAGAAAAGGCATTAATTTTTTTTTTGTACACATCAGAGTTACGCATAAAAGATTTTAAATGAGCCGGCATTCAAATATACAAAAGAACTCATTACCATAAGGTGCTTCGACAAGCAAAGTGTATTCCTGAATAATTACAATCCAAGTCTAAGTATTCAAATACTTACAACAAAACAAGTTAGAATCATATGCCTAAACCCAAAAAGCACGGTGTACAACCCACACCGGCGCATAGTCTAACTAAGCTAAAGCTCCAACATCTCACTGGGGCCTGGAACAACCACCGTCGTCACCACGACCTAACCCATCATCTGGGTGGGATGAGCCCGCAAATGAAAGAAAGGGCCACCACAAAATAAAAGTATATATATATATATATAACCGGTGCGAAAGATTGTACACATAACAATAATTCCACAAAACACAAGAGAAAGCTCTTAACCACCAAAACAATTCCCACCAACGGGTTTATATATATAATGCACACCAAGCCTAATGCAGACTTCTACAATGAGCGTGACAACCAATCACTGGTTCGCCACATGCATGAATTCCGGAATCGTAGGTCCAACCCACTAAAGCCACAAGGGCAGGTGATGCCACACAGACGCTATCACCAGGTGAAAATAGCCACACAGATGCTACCAGCCACACAGATGCTGTCAGCCACACAGATGCTGTCACCCACTCAAAAAAGCCACAAGGATCAGGTGATGTCACACAGATGCTATCACCAGGTGAAAATAGCCACACAGATGCTACCAGCCACACAGATGCTGTCACCCCCTCAAAAGTGTAGCCACACAGATGCTAACACCAGGCGAACATAGCCACACAGATGCTATCGCCAACTAAGAAACGCATATACATAGGGCAGTCACCCAGACACAGCCCCGGCGGAGTCACACAGACACATCCACCCGTGTACTCCCAACTGACATACACGTTCCATCCATGCTCATGCAACAATTACATATCACACAGATATATGTAAATCAAACACAACGACATACATACATTTCCAACCATATGTATTCCAACAACCTGTTCATACATACATTCTCATAATCATATGTAAACAGCGTTAAGTATTTTAAACACGTTCTCATCACGAGAATACATCAACTAGACATGCCAAACACACAGCAAAGCATTACAGCAGAAATCCAAGCATGTCATAACCAGTTGAAAAGACAGAAATAAAGTGATGCCCTTACCTCAGCAAGCTTCCGTTAACTTTTCTCGCATAACTCTACAACCCGCGCTTCCTAAAATATAAGCAGCGTAATATCAATAAAATACTCTCACTGTATTCTATTGAAACGAAACCTATTCCCAAAATTCTAGAGGTGTTTAAGGTACTTTCTAACACTCTCGGATAGTGATTCCCAGTTCTCCCCATAGTGATTAAAAATTCACGAAGTTAATTGCACTATTTCTCGCTACGCGAAAATATTTTCGTTTCAAAACAAACTAAGAAACACTTTGATTCCTAACTCCAAGGCATTCAATTTTCACATACTAAAACCATTTGAAAACAACCCAAAAACTCTTTGAAAATTTTCACAAAAATAAAAGTTTACTTGCGCCACAAGTTACAAGTTTTTCCTTTCAAATAAAATGACCATAACTGGTTCATTCTTTATCTGATCGAGACGAGCCATACACCGAAATCTTCGTCTCGAAAAGACGGATCAAATTGTTAACTTTCTAGGACACGAAAACAATTTTAAAATGACCAGAATACCCTTCTAAATTTCGACCAGAATAAAACCACCCCAAAAACATTGTTTTCTAAAACCAAACATAATTAAAATACTTAAACCATTACTAACTTCTTAAAAACAACTCAAAAGTGATCAAGCTCTTATACCAAAACCATTTCAAATCAAAGCATAACACTTTTCAAAACTTTACCAATTAACTTGTTTAATTAAAACACAAGTTACTAATTTCCATTTCCAAACAAAACCTCATTAGACATTCCTTTTAAACCATGATTCATTGCCTCCCAATAGGACTTAAAATTTTTGAAAAGAACATGGACACAAACACTATGTGCCACGGCCAAAACAAAGAAAACATACTATCATTCAAAATATTTTTCATCCCCTTTTCCAAAACAAACCCTAAATCAAACATCCATTTTCCTAGAAAGCTCAAAAACAACTTCATAAACACAAACACCAAACAAAAACTCATGTTCTTGATCAACATATATTTTTCTCAAACCCTAGCTCATAAATTCATGAGATTCTCATCCACTCATGGAACCCAAAACTACCAAGCCTAAACATGCCTACAAAACCCTCATGAACAATTTCTATGGAACAAAAAACCATTTATGAACCATTCCTAAAATTTCCATCTCATGAACATCAAATAATAATCCATCAAACTCCAAGAGTTTGGCTAGCAAAGAGAAGGGAAGAGGTTCTAGTTACCTTAGAAGAAGAATCTCACAACTCCAAGCTTTCCAACAAGCTTATGATCAAGTGCTTTGGTTAAGGAATGAAATTTTGGTGAAGGTATGGTGAGGAAGAAGCTGCTCACGGCCAAGAGAAAGAAAGGAGTGAAATTTGTGATTTTTCCAAGTCCACTACTTATCAAAGTCTTGCTAGTTTATGGCCATTGGATCAAATAGTATAAAGATTCAAGACAAAATCCTAGCCCTTGGATCAATCCAAGTCTATCCTCACAAGATATTTTCTATGCTTCTCGAAGCCACCTCGCCTCACAGCTCTCGCGCGTCGCGACGAACGAAACTCACAAAAACAGAAAACCTACGGAAAGAACGTCTATCGTTTTTCCATTCCAAAACTTATCGCCGAATCTTTTTCCGCGGCTGTAATTTTCTTCCATACCTCAGAAAATTATTCTCAGAACATAACCTCACTTCCGCAGATATATAAAACTCTCATCCGAAACCTCACTTAAAACAGACGCAGTAAGGTTTTTCGTCAGCGGGTAACATCCTACTCGTTTTTCCAACAACAAGAATAATCCAAATCTCGTTATTCTGAATCCACATCAACCTTCTTATTCACAAAAGAGGATTACAAGACAAAAGTCTGTGCCTTTACAGCGCACCAGCACAAAACAGGCTCCGTTTCAGCAAAAATCTCATTAATGCGACGATACTCACAAAACCGCTTCACCAAAAACCCTAAAACTCGTAGCCATTACTAGAGTTCCTTAGAAAAACTGTACAGTGGAATCTTGGGTCTTACACGACCGGACTCCGACGCCGATCTACAAGAAGAAGAAAACATAACACATAACACGAACAAAAAAAAGAACACGAACATCCGTCCTAGAAGCAGTCGAAAACAGAGAAGAAGAACATACCACGAACAGAGAAAACAGAACACACATCACGAACAAGGAACGCACCACGAACACCAGACCCAAATACGGCCGAAAATAGAGAAAAATAACACACACCACGAACAGAGACACGACAAACCTTCTGGCGAGACTAATGGCCGAGAAGAACCTCCACGAGGGAGGTGTTGTTAGTTGAACAAACCCGAACCGAAAGATTAGAACCCATGAGGAGAGTAAAAGTGAACCCACCAAACCCGAATACATATACAACCCCGCCAGCGCAGATCTGGACATGATAGTGAGAGGGTCGACGCCACACATCACACCACCGTACAAAGTGGCTAAATGATGATGGAAGGAATTTGGAAATGGAGGATGAGATGGTCAGCACGTTAGCTTTGAAAGAGATAAGTCAAAGCAAAATTATCGAAGGTATTCCAAAAATAATTATCGAAGGTATTAATTTTTGATATATTTTATTCATTACTTTTTATGTAGCATAACTATCTCAATAAATTAAATATATTAAGGTCCCGTTTGAATTAGCTTATTTTTGAGCTTATGTAAAATAACTTATGCAAATATATTACGGTCTCAATAAGTTTTTTTATCAAGGTAGTTTATGAAAAAATAGCTTATAAAAATACAGTTTTCATTAGTGAGAACTTATAAATTAAATATATTAACTCAAAAATAAGCTAATCCAAATGGGCTCTAAATTATTTCTTTTTTTTAATTTTTGTTATATCTTATATTTAAAACTAAATTTCTGAAATTGCTTAAATTATTTGTTACTTTTTTTTATCTTTTAACATCATATTTCAAAGAACATAACTCAAGTATATGATTGACAAAAAAACTCAATTATTGCTTATGTTAGAGATCAAACTTGAATACTCTTGATTGATAATTTAATTTTGAGTGTACTAAATTTGAAAATTTTAATTTAGAAATTTAAATGTTGCAAATTTTAATTAAAGAAATACCATAAAGTCTTTTTTTAATATTCGATAAATAATGCACAATTTATTTATTTTTACCCAAAATACACAATTTTTTTCCATTTTAATCTGTTAAATATATGACTCTTGAACTCATACATATCAATCACCAATAATACCACCAACCAATTACATGCATGACACCACCAACCTATGAAGTTTAAATTAAAATATTAAAATTTTACTATCAATAAATCATGAACAATTCCCTCATTCTCATGTGTTAAATATGTCTTTTGGTGTCGTGCATCTCAATATATCACCAAAAACACACACACCAATAATACAATCAATATATTAGAATTCGTTCTCTTTAATTTTTCATATAATACTACATACATAATCATTTCTATGATCTATTATTTTTTTTCATATTTTCTTTTTCTATTTTTCTCTTTTTTTTTTCAACTTTTTTTTGCATACATTCATAAAAATAAAAGAAAAATGTGTAATCATATGGAGTATAATGCTATTATGAAAAACAACAAAAATATATATCATCTAACTATTTACAATACTATTAAAATAAATTTATGCTCATTCAATATATATATATTAAAAAAAAGTTAAAGACATTGGGAGAATAAGCTGTAAAAATATGAAATATTATTTTTTTTAACGGGAAATTTAAACATTGAATACTCCATCGCATATTTCAGTCTTAAAAAAAGTGAGATTGTATCATAGCTAGTCATATGAAAGACATTGAGAGAACAAATTGTAAATATTAGTGTTAGAGGTGGATATTCAAAATTCCAATATTTAATTCTCAAAACATTCTTTGGAGACTACATTGTGGGCAAAACGGCTGAGAATCATCGACATAAATGGATTGGATGGACAAAATCAAATGAAAATACTGAAGAGAATGAATCTGCCTCTTCCAAATATCGAAGTAGAAAATCAGTTTTCATCTCCATCTAGTTTATAATTTTCTTCTTAGGTTTCTTTGAACAACCTCTATTCATTTTCATCTTCTTTGAAGAAGATCCTACATCAGCATTCGAAATTCCCCAAAGTTGATTTGAGCTAGGTTGTTTGTGGAATTTGTATGAAGCTTTAAGGAGTGATTGAAGTTTAAGATGAAAATTTAATAAGGAATACATAACACTTAGTTGTGTTGTGTACCTTACTGTTAGGTTATCTTTGCTTGCTTCAGTGTGGAAACAATGAGATTTCTTGTACACTACTAAGTCAAATATATTTTCAAATCAATTTCTGTGACTTAAAAACAATTATTTATTTTGTGAATTGTTTTTTTTTTAAATAAAAAAAATATGAGATTTTAAAATGAATTATACATAACCTATTGATCTCATCTTGAATATGACTATAATTTCCACTATTCTTTGGTTAGGTTTGTATAAGCATTGCCAGGAACCTGGACCAGGGGGTTCAAACTTTTAAAATTTAATTAATAATTATAATATATATTTAAAAAATTACGTAGTGCTCAACAAATAGTAGTGGTTGTCGCAGGCGCAGTTCCGATGAGTGGTGGACTTGTCTAAGTTCGACTCGATTAGAATTGGTTCAACTTGAAACTCGACTTGAGTTTGACACGAACTCTTTTTTCAGCTCGAGTTCGACTCGCAGTTTGCGAGAAGTTCGGTTCGGCTTATTAGGTTCAATTCATTTTCAATTTGAAACTAAAATCAAGAATTCGATACGATTTTTTTTCTTTATATTTATTCTCCCTTTTTTATATACACTCTGGTGTGATATTATTTATTTTTTAAATCCGTAAAAACACATCATTGTGCATGATGTTGTTTATCAATTTTAATGTTACTCATTTTTGTTTTATTATTGTTAATTGTTTGTCTTAGTTTCTTTAAAGTATTATATATATTATTAATTATCTAAATGTATAAAATCAATTATATATCCGTAAAAAAATCAATTATATAAATATAAATTTATAAAATCAAATATATAAATTTTAAATTATTTTTGAAGTGTTATTTAAAAATATATTTTGAAGTGTTATGTATATATATAATTGAGTCATCTCATGAACCAAACAAGTTGAACTATATATAGCTCAAGTTAATATTTAGCTTAAGTTCGACTCATTTAATTAACGAACTTAATATTTAGCTTAAGTTCGACTCATTTGGTTCATGAACCAAGTTTAAAACTAAACAAGCCGAACTATATATAGCTCAAGTTCAACTCATTTAATTAACGAACTTAATATTTAGCTTAAGTTCGACTCATTTGGTTCATGAACCAAGTTCACAACCAAACAAGCCGGACTATATATAGCTCAAGTTCAGCTCATTTAATTAACGAACTTAATATTTTGCTTAAATTTGACTCATTTGGTTCATGAACCAAGTTCGACTCATTTAATTTTCGAGTTGTTTCGGTTCATTGCCAGCTCTAATAAAGAGAGAATAAAATTTAAAAATGAGTAAGTTAAAATTGGTTTGAGTTTAATTGGGTCAGTGGTGCAATGTAAAAAAATGAGGGGGTTCAAAATATAAATTATATAGGAATATATGTGTATTTTTTTTAAGTCCAGGGGGTTCAGTTGAACCCCCCCACCTCTATGTGGCGATGCCACTGTTTGTATCTTTGAGACGCGTGAGTGGTCTTATCACACTCTCATATTCTCAAAAAAGAAAATAAATGTAATGATTGGTTGACTAAATATAGTGCTCAATTAGACGTTAATCTTAAGACACTCAATCATAATTAGAGATCTAACATTAGTTTTATTATGGGCCTTATTAAAAAAAATCATACGATGTGATGAAAAATAAACAAAAAATTTAAATATTGCTAAGGTCAAAGGTTTAACTTGTATCTACGAAGATTTAAGACATTTAACTTTACCAATTCAATTAAAGAAACATTGCAAATTTAATTATCATCAACATATTATATATTTGTGACCAAATAAAAAATTGAGGCATTTTTAGCCCAAAATTGTGGGGCCTACAACCTTGCTTGAGTTGCTTGACCTTTAGGTTGGCCCCGTCTTAAGTTGAGGGCTTCATCCATCCACAAATAGTGAATTAAGGACAATTTCTCTTTCCATCTCCCACTTTTCTTTTACACCTCCTAGCACGCAAAAAAAATTCGCGAAACGTTTGCCAAATTTTAAAACAGGGCCATGGATCCCAAGTTGAGTCCATCAACGACCAACCCAAGCTGGAACAACAAAGCTTTGTCGTGGCTGAACGCTAGAACGGCGGCGACCACCACCTCAGGGTTTGAAAAAGTGGCGATGTCATAGATCAGCACACCACCTAATGAAACGCTACATCTTTGCTGAAAAAGGTTTTGATTTGAGGAGAATGGAGGTTGGTGTAGATGAAGGCGGACCCTTGAAAGAAGGGAAAAGTCGACTTCTCTCTCCTCTCAAAACTCAACCAAAACCATATCAGTTCATTTATTGAAGGTGACCTTTAGACTAGTAAACATTACGAATATTTGACCTAATAATTTTAACATTTATCGCTTTAATTAGAAGTTATAGATAAAATTGATTTTTTTACTCATGAATAATATTTCTCTAAAAAATAAAATGACTTTTTTTTTTTGTTTAGATAATAAAATGTCTCTTTATTTTATTTTCTTATGCCTATTCATTTTTTGTTTTTTTTACTTTATTTCATGACATCAAAATCACAGAAATTGTATTCCTCCTCTTCTCAAGTGTCACAAGACTAAACAGTCAGATTGATTCCAACACAAACAACTCTCTCTCTCTCTCTCTCTCTCTCTAGAAATGGCAGCAGCGATTCCTCTGAACGGAGTAAAGCTAGGGACGACGTCGTCTCAGGCGTATCTACAAGGGAAAGCTGTGAAGGAAACCAAAGCTCTGATGGCGGAACTCTGTCGCCACTTCTACACTTTGGGATGGGTATCTGGAACTGGTGGTAGCATCAGCATCAAAGTTCATGATGATTCCATTCCCAAACCTCAACAACTCATTCTCATGTCCCCTTCTGGTATTCTTTCTTATCATTTTCAGATTGTTTTCTATAATATTTACTTTAATTATAGTTTTTTTTTTTTGTGATTGTAAATTGCCCATGAAGTGTTTGATACAAGTTCTATGTTAGATTCTTCCATGTTGTTTGGTATTTTTTTTGGTTTAATTGGTATACACTATCACTTGTCAATAGATTATGATTGTAGGATAATTGGTATGCACTCTGGGTTGGAGGAATTCTTGTACTCAATTGCAATACTATTCTTTTTGATTATCGAAAAAATTAATTATCGGATAATTACAAATGTTTGAATTTAATTATAACTATTTTAAGAGTCATGTATACGATTGATTGTAACTAAATGATTGGACTCAAGTGGTTAATGAGTTTCATTTGATGATGAATGTTTGGGAGAACACAAGTTTGAAATGAAGCACGGGTACTCCGAAAATGGTGAAGTACTCATACCGGGTACGCACCAGTACCGGGTACATGTATGGTACTCGCTGGGTACTTACAAATCCAAATCTAGTTTTATCTGGTTGATTCAGGGTGGGGGGATACGGCAAAAATGTGCAAGTGGTAGAAAAATAGCATAAAATATTTTAATTTTTTATTACATATTAATTATTTATCTCGCTTTTGATGAAAATAGTTGAGACGGTGGACAAATTCACTCAAAACATGATTATTTTGATGTTATGTATTAACGTACCCGTACCTTAAATTTTTTAAAAATGCCGTATCTCGTACCAGTACCCGCACCCGTATCGGGTACCATACCCATACCTAGGCAACATACTTTGAATCCTAGCTAGAACAATCCCTGGCCATGGTTTATTTACCTCGTGGCTGAATTCCGGATTACCAGGGTCTCTTTCCCTTAGAAATTGGAAAGTTAATATAAAAAAATAACACACACACACGCATGACCGACTAATTTTGATTGCTCAATAATGTAAATAGTCATTATTTTAATTTAGTATGTTATGATATATTTCAGTTCAAGATGATTATCTATTACTAATTAAAAATCTGTGCTTTGGTCTCCTTTATTTAATTAAGACGTGTCACTCTCCAAATTCAAAATAGTGAAGTGAAAAATTGTAAAGTGTCCGCGAAGTGTTTGATACAAATGCTATACTAAATTCTTCCATGCTGTTGGGTATTTTTTTTTGATTTAATTGGTATGCATGCTAAATGTAGATTTTTTTACACAGTCAGTTAGTTATAATCGTTGGATCGTTAAAAAGTTTTAAATTTAACTATAACTATGTTAAGAGTCACATATACGATTGATTGTGATTGCTTGATAGTGTAAAAAGTTTTACACTGACAGTTATCAAAATCGAACTCATTGTTTTTAATTTAGCATGTTATGATGAATTTCAATTCAACATGATTATTTATTACTAATTATTTAGATAAGATGTCACACTCTCCAAACTCATGTAGCAGCAATATGGATTACTAGTACTAGTTGGTTACACAATTAGAACTTGAGATGGCTTTATTTGCAAGAGAAAATGAAATTCCATTATGATCATGTATTGATCATTGCATTTTTTTTTTGCTGAAAAATATGTGCAGCTGTCCAGAAAGAAAGAATGGAACCAGAGGATATGTATGTGTTATCCGACAATGGGTCAGTTTTGTCTGCCCCATCTCCCAAACCTTACCCACATAAGCCTCCTAAGTGTACCGATTGTGATTCACTTTTCATGAAGGTAAGTTTGGTTTCACATTCTATTAATTACTGTATTGTCTGAGTTATCAACAGTTTGATTTGTTCATTATTCTTTTGAAAGTTCACAGTACTATGTTACATATTGAAGTTATGAACTGAGAGAGATAATGGATTATGAATATTGAATTCATTTTATCGAATGAACTATTACAATTTACAACATAGAAGAGATTATATAGTAGTGGAAGTTAACTGATAATTTAACAGAAATCTAACAAACTGTTGTTAGTTTGTTACCATTAATAACAACAATTAACAGACTTAAGCTAACACTAATGGTAACGGTAATACTGTTTGACATGCCTGGTATCAGTGGTATGCAACCTTAGTATTTTAAGAGATGGCTTTTTACGCACAATTATGGTTTTTATTGTACTACCAAATATTTCAGTGGTGTCTCTTAAATTTTGGAGTAACGGTCAATGGTATTGGATTATTGGACTTATGAATTATGATACTAATTTATCATATATCTGTAACAATCAGTTGAAAAGTGCTCTGTAGTATACCAATTACTTGACCCACATCTGCTAAATGCTTTAATATCTGTATTCTTCACTTATACTAAGAAATAACTACTATTTGGTTATTGAATGGCACGGGTGTGAAATTTTTGTTTGGATTATGGAGTCAAATGTACTGCTATGACTGACCTTAGAAAGTAGAAAATCACAATTCTTATGTGTTTTATTTTTTATTTTTATCTTTTCTTGCATAAATTAACAATTGATGTATGTTTCTTTCCCTTCCCTTATAGGCATATGAAAAGCGTGATGCTGGTGCTGTTATCCATAGTCATGGGATGGAATCTTGTCTTGTAACAATGATCAATCCTTTTTCAAAGGAATTTCGAGTAAGTAAACATGGGTGCCCTTTCGTTTTGCAATCTTTTCATGTCGTGAGAAAGATTCACATTCAAAATGATGATACACAATTATTAATTGTTATTTGATCTTTTGAGTGGGTTTTGAGATTGGTAATAGAACATGCAGCTGAGTGCAAAATATACTATCTTTGCTTGAGCATAATACTATTTGTAAAATGCTAAATTCCAGCTAGGCAACCATCTATGAACGAGAGACTCTTTATCGTACTTAAAGAATTGAAATGGAGATAATATTAAAGTTCCTGAAATATGATCCATACTTTCATGAGACATCCTTCTTCTTGGAGGTGTAATTAGTTCTCTAATTGTGTTATCCTCTTGTTTTAGAAATCTCTCTCCAGGCTACAAAAGTCAAGTTTTTAGAAGGAAAAATATTGTGTGCCACTGAAAAGTAGTGAAAATGTGAATAATAATTAACAAACAGGAGAAAGTTTAAAGTAGACATATTGACATGAGATGAACATTTTTCAGATCACCTCCGTCCTCTTTGAATATGCTTACTGGCTATTTTCTAAATCACTGTAACTTTCTTGAGAATTTTTGGCTTCTGTCTTCCGTACAGAGAAATTTATATGCAGTATTGGAAAGCTTAGATCCACTTCTAGTGCTAAAGAAATACTTTTAAACACAATTTGTTTTTGAATAGTTATTTTTTTTCTTTCTGAGAGTGTGGATGGAGATGGCACCTGCCAACCTGCTACCTTGTGGCTTTGTTGTCATGCTGTCTGTTCTTACTTTTTCCTAATCAAGAGCAAGATGGTGAATTTTGTGTTGTTACAGCTTATTACATATTCCTCTGAGAAAACTAAACATAGTTCTGAAATGGTTATTGTGCCGCCTTCACATTTTAAATCTTGCACCATGCTTTTGTGTTCTCTTCCTATTCTCATTGGATTCTGGTTGTCTTCACAATTGCAGATTACTCACATGGAGATGATTAAAGGGATCAAGGGGCATGGTTATTATGATGAACTAGTGGTCCCCATAATTGATAACACAGCCCATGAACATCAACTCACAGAATCTTTTGCTAAAGCAGTATGTTTCCTTCTAATGGTTCTGTAATGGTTCTGCATACATGTTATAAATATGTTGGGATAGAACTTGATTGTTCTATTTGTTCACAATTTGTAGATTGAAGACTACCCTAAAACAACAGCAGTGCTTGTTCGCAACCATGGCATATTTGTTTGGGGAGACTCATGGATCAGTGCTAAAACTCAGGTATTTTATCTACACAATCCCCAAGAAGATTGCAATAAAATTCATATAAGATGCCTATTTGTGCACTCTGCATGGACTTTCCATAAAATATAATTTTATGAGATAATCTAAGATAATAAATTAATCCTACGAGAAAAACTAACATAATTTAACATAATATCAAAATATTATGATATACTTTCGCATATTCTAACAATTAACAAACTTTTTGGTATATTGATGATATTTCTTCCAGTCTGAGTGTTACCATTACCTTTTTGATGCTGCTATCAAACTTCATCAAGTGGGATTGGACTGGTCGACTCCAAATCATGGTCCGATACTAAGTGCACGAAGGGGTTTAAGTATTGCTGGGGAGTCAAGTCTGTCAACAAAGGCAAGGAAGGATAATGGTGATATTGATCCATCTCCAGTGAGCTCACATAATCCTCCATTTTTGTCTAAAGCTTTTCATCAATAAATTATCGAGTATTTATATTTCCTTAAATTTCATTAACCTAAGATCCTCTATCCCTTACAGACTGATAAATGACAAATCCTGCAGTTTTTTATCTTGTAATTTCAAATCAAATTTAATAATTTCAAATTAGATTGTTAATTATCCTCTCTATTTGGATTGCAGCGTTGCATTGTTCTTGACATTGAAGGAACTACTACCCCCATATCATTTGTTTCAGAGGTTCTCTTCCCATATGCCCGTGATAATGTTGGGAGGCATCTTTCTGCAACATATGATACCTCTGAAACTAAAGCCGATATCAAGTTGCTTCGCTCACAAGTAAGATTTTATTTGGCTGTATGGTTAAGGCATTTATATTCCTGCCGTTGAATCATATGGTAGGTCTTGAATGGTAGTCGTCCTGTTATGTGGAATGTTATCCCATATTGACACTGAAATGATATGTTGGAGATGGGAATTGAAGTTCAGTTTTGTCTTTTGAAGTACAAACATCCATGTTTATATGATTCAAATTTTCTTCAAGTTATTATAATTTGAGAAAATGGAGAATGCACTATCAATTTAAAATTGTTTTACACTAACAACCAATCACAATTTGGCAACGCAACAAAGCATCATGTAACTGCTTGTTATTTTAAGACTGTCAAAGATGATTTGGCAAAATGAAGAGTTGTTATTGGATGTCAGTGTAAAAGAACTTTACACTAATAGTGCATGTCCATAATCTCGTATACTTTGTACTTGTTTTGGGATTTGTTAAAGGATAAAGTCAAATGAAAGTGTTCCATTCCATCATAGAGTAAAGAGATAAAGAAGAAAGTAGGACGCTGGCTCTTGAAAGGTAGTGCATTGGTATGAGTTCCTGTTTGGAGAGTTTCACCTAAAACATGAAGGTTATAAGTATTAGATTTTTATATTGGATCTACCTCATTCTTACAAAATCGGTCTGTAAGGTGAGGGGTGTCGGTGCAATTTTTAATAAACTCGGTAAAGAGATAAAGAAGAAAGTAGGACGCTGGATCTCGAAAGGTAGTGCATTGTTACGAGTTCCCGTTTGGAGAGTCTCACCTAAAAAATGAAGCTTAAAAGTACTAAATTTTTATATTGGGTCTGACAAATCCTTACAAAACTGGTTTGTAAGGTGAGAGGTGTCAGTGAATTTTTAATAAACTCATTAAGGCCTTATCTTTATTCAATGTGGGACTTTGATTTTTCCCAATACCTCACGCCAAACACTATTGAACTTGGTATGTGGTCCAATGGTTTTTATATTAAGCCTAACTCTTTCTTACAAAACCGGCTTGTAAGGTGAAGGGTGCTAAAAACAAAAAACAGTTTTAAAAGTTTTATATGGAAACAAAAAACGATAATGTGACATTTGGTTATTATTAGTGAAATTAGCAAAGTGAAACAGTTTTTTTCTTCACGTTTGTAGTTCATATAATTTCAGTAATAATCACAAAAATGTTAGCTTGCTTTCATTTTGATTCCTTTTTTTTTTTTTGCATTTAAAAAGAAATTCGTTAATATGAGGTATGAGTGACTTGTGGAGATTCGTCCTAAAGTTTCTTATGTGAACTGAACTGTATGGTATTAATAGGGTAGTAGGGAATCCAGGGACCAGCCCACCTTCCTTAGTGCAATTTGTGTCCCAGACAAAAGGATAACAAGCTTTCACCGATTGAGATATAGATATGTTATTTATGTCATATTCAGATAACTGCTGGTTGACTTCTCTTTTGTTGGGATAACAGGTTGAAAGTGACCTTGAACAAGGGATTGCAGGTGCTGTGCCTATCCCCCCAGACGATGCTGGGAAAGAAGAAGTTATTGCTGCTATAGTTGCTAATGTGGATGGTATGATCAAAGCAGATAGAAAGATTACTGCATTAAAAGAGTTGCAGGTAGTTAAGCCTAATGTTGCAGACTTCTATCTGTTGAATTCATATTTTTTATATTACTGACAATTAGCTATGCAGGGTCATATATGGCAAACTGGTTATGCGAATAATGAATTGGAGGGAATAGTTTTTGATGATGTACCCGAGGCTTTAGAAAAGTGGAATGCCTTGGGCATAAAGGTTGTCTTTACTGATTATTAACTTTATACTTCTTTTTGGTTGCCTTGTTGACTTTCTATAGGATTGTTGCTTCGTTTTTCATGTATTCTGACCCTAGGCATCTTAGATGGATAAGCAAGATGCCAATGTTTGGTACAAGGGTATACGATGACCATAGGTTGATATTCCCTCTATTAGCTAAAAGGAAAACCATGTGTGGCTGTGTGAGTATATGATGCCTTTCCATAGCCATTAGAATATAACCATTTGATTTGAATTTCCATTTATATTGTCTTACTTGTACTCTTTCTATGTCCACTCTCTTCTTTCCACTGGTTTGGTCTTAGGTGCCTAAAGTGGGCCCTTGGCTTTGGATGTCCCCACCGAACCAATATTCCTTTGTAACACATGTTTAACACTGTCAGCCACCCATTACATCCTTATCTCCTTTATCCTACCATAATACCATTCCTTTTCTCTTCGTGTCACATGTTGACTTCTCCATGGACCCACTAAACTGGTATCACATGCCTACTATCAATTACCAAGGAATACGCATAAAAGAATTGGCCTGAAGAGACAGTTCCAGTCCAGCAATTATAGCACAGAAAGACACAAATACCATACCCCATATATATAGTAATATTTTTTTGGTGATAGGCCATCGGCTCCCAAGGGGAAGAGGGCCTTGGTAATCCGGAGTTGGTTGTGAGGTAAGTAAAGTCTGGCCGAGAATTGTTCCTACCAGAAATCAAATTCGGGTTCTCCCGAACAATCCGTCCTAGGGGGAGTTCATTTACCACTTGAGCTCAATCACTTAGTTTTGGTGTGTATATATAGTAATATGGTAAAATTATAAAATGTCTCATGGTTATAATACCTTTAAATTTAGTATACAATTAATATTAATATATAATACAAATTGAAATGGACCTCTGTTATTCTTTTAATTGTAAAAATACTCATCTCCTATCTCAGTCGGAGTTTGTTGAGGGTAAGGAAATTGTTATTTTCAGTTGGCTGAGAATGAAACAACTTGAACAATCACGTCGCATTTTATATGCAGTTTTTATCTGGTGTTTGGAAAGCATATTTTCTTGCATTTTAATTGCCTTTTCTGATCTATATGCAACAGGTGTACATATATTCTAGTGGTAGCAGGTTGGCACAAAGGCTAATATTTGGAAAAACAAACTATGGAGACCTAAGAAAATATCTATCTGGGTTTTTTGACACCACAGTGGGGTAATGCTTATATTGATGCTTCTCTTTGATGATTGTCTTAAGTTGCCCTATATTCATACAAAACTCTTTTGTAGGAACAAGAAAGAGACACGAAGTTACGTTGAAATTTCTCAGTCACTTGGTGTAGATAAGCCATCAGATATTTTATTTGTCACTGATGTATATCAAGAAGCTACAGCTGCAAAGGCAGCAGGTATGAACATTTTTTTACTATGGTAAACAAGAAAGTGGCGCATCAAGATTTACATGAAATTGAAAATTGATATCAAATTTGGCTCAGTAAATGCAAGACTCTCGTTGTAAAAACTTCATCCACTTATACTCCAATTGCACCTGTTCACACTGGACTGAACTTAATACCGCAAAACCATATTGTAAGATGGGAAGTGTCCAAGTTTTATAACCTCTTACTATGCACCACCTCTAGTCAATGTAGGACTTGTTTTTTTTTTTTTTTCATCAGTACACCTCAAGCTCAACACTAACGAGTTTGGTGATTGAGTAATATGGTTAGTGTCCCAACAATGACTCTAGGATAAACTTCGATGTCATTTAGATTTTGAGCCTAGTTTAACCTCACAACAAAACTAGATTGCAAGGTGAGAAGTTCCCAAGCTTTATAAGCTATTATTAGATAATAGGTACTATCTCTAGTCAATGTGAAACTTGGGTTTTTCACAATAGTTTGCATGTATTTTGGGGCTAACTGCTGTCCAAAATCAATAATTCCCTGCACAGATGCTGATGGTGAGTGAACCCTCCAATTGGTATGCTAGATGATTTTTTATTGCATTCCCTTTGACATTGAACTTATGCAACTTAATAAGAAACTACTTATTCTGTCTGCACATTGATTTGTCGACTATTGTCTGTGTTTCAGGTTTGGAGGTGGTAATTTCGATTCGACCTGGAAATGGACCTCTCCCTGGACAGCATGGGTTCAAGACAGTCAAATCCTTTTCAGAGATCTAAGAGTAATTGCAGTCATCTTTGATGATATTAAACGCGATGATAATTGAGGAAACTGTAACTTTTACTTAATAATGAAATAATGTATTTCAAATTTCAGCAAGTTTCTGATTTAACTTGCCTATTTTCAAAAACAAAATGTAAATATGGTCATGTTGCATGCATTCTCATTAGCATTATTATATAAGGCACATTCTTCTTCACATGAAGCATTCTTAGTAGCAAAAAAAAAGGCTTACTTGTGAATCATGTGTCAAAAAGACTTGTTAGATTGTTGAAGACTTGTCATGGATGTTGAAGGGGATGCTAAGTGCTAACTATAAGAGTGTTTGTCAAATTGTAAATTATGTCAAAATATGTTTGTTAATTTTACTTTCCTTTTATATTTCAGGTTATTATATTTTTTAAAATCAATATTTTCAAATAATTTCTCTTTTATCTCTCAATATCTGTTATTTATATGTTCAAAATAATTCATTTAATATGGGAAGTGAAGATCAATGTAGGACTTTGTTTTTTGAAAACCCTCGTAGGGTTGCTCATATTGTTGAAGAGGATTGTAGGGGTGTGGCTTTCTTCCGTTTAGTTTCTGGGTAATTGTTTTTTGTTTTGGGCTTAGACCTTGTTGAATATCAAAAAAAATAATTTATTTAATTCTTTTACATCAAAATTTCGTTTTTCGGCACTCAACTCTTTTTTTTGGTTGAAATAGTTAAATCTATATTATTTTACTTTTATAACAAATTAGAATAATTTATTTTGATAATGGCTTCATTTTTTAAAATTAAATTGGTTTGAATTAGTCCTTCCATTTTCTAAAAGGATTATTGAATAGTCATACTTTGGTTAAGTCAAATGTCTTCTCTATATGTATAATAGTTATCGTCTTATTATCATTCCACATATGGTGAATGAGAAAAATACACCTGATATGACAGAAAAGGACTCACATCATGATTTACAACTTTGAAAGAGTGTAAGTGGATTTTCACCTTGAAATTTAATCTGATACAATGAATTTATGACTATTTCTCGTACGATTAAAACTGTATGTGTGAGATTTTTCCAAAATTACTGAATATTTTTTAAGAAACATAAATTAAAATTCCAACCTAAGATCTTTTTCAACATAAGGTATTCATTTCCCAAAAGAGCAAAGAGCAATGCAATTTTTAGAAAATTTTACATCCCTATTCTTAGTCTTGCATTATATTTGTTACATCAAGATTGTTGAGGACAAAGTAATTGAACAAAGACTTCGTGTATCCTATGACGATGCTAGATGACCGAGATACATAGACATTGTGTTCATGCATAGTATCATGTATCACTGAACTCGATACACGATAATTCTTATGGCTGCCGTAGTCAGTAGATATAAGTCGTTGGATAAAAATGAAGCGAGTCACTATGTTTTTAGCAAATTGAATACTCAAAATCTAAACTATTTGATAGGACTTTTCATGAATAGTTGAGATTATTGACCAAAGTGATAACTCAAATTATTAAATCCATTTCCATAGAAAATACACCCCTTAGAATATTGTAATTTTTGCTTCAAAGAAAAGAATATTGTTATTTATGCATGACTTTTTCTCTTATGCCGTTTATCTTGAACTTTGAATGAGTTATTTTATAGAGGAATTAAATTTAAATATTTTTTTACACATGGGGCATTAAATCATAAAGAGTAGAAGATTCGGATTCAACAAGAAATTCAATTATTCAAAGACACCAAAACAAAGTCATTGTCAAATTAAAATAGGTAGCTTTCAATTTTTTCATTCATTGACTAGTGTAGCATGTTGTATCTTAGAACAAGACAACCCTCCAAAACATTGTTATCACAACCCCATTTCCCTTAAGACTTGTTTGATCCTCCATTACTCACATTTCCCTTTTTTCTACTTGCATCAATAAATTATTGAAAATGGAAAAAATTATTTTTCATATTACTACCTATTTCCACATATAACATGGAGTAGCAAACAACATGCCTAATTTCAAGTAACAATTCAGCTTTGATGTATATGTATTCATTATAAAGTGCTTATTATATTTGCTTGAATAAGGAAAAGTTCATTCTAAGCATGTGGTCATTGCAACATGCTATTTTCACATACCAACTAATCAGCTCCTATCTTAGTCAAAAAAGTGGTGTCACATGTAATACATATATAGATTTGAATTTGGTGCATTAATTGTTTCACACAATTCTCAATCTCAATCGTCAGATTTTAAATTAACAGTCAAAATTATCTAAAATGAATTTTATTATTATTGTATAATTTAACCTGTCTGATGTTATATTAACAACTAAGTTGTTACTATATATAAGTTGTTACTATATATAAATGCGTGATTTTCTGACCGCAGGGAATCTTGATTCGAAATATGTAAAAGATATATGAACTTTGAAGTTGCATAAAAACTTGAAAAGTAAAAGATATATTGGCGGTTTTGTTGTTCAATGGATCACCAGCAATAGGGACCAACCAAGATGTACCTAAATGACAAAGCAAAGTCTAAAAAGGAGGAAGAAAAAGAAAAAGGGTAGTGGTCTTCACGTTTTCTCTGCTTTTGTAATTTACATTTTGTTTCTTTTTAGCCTCACTTTCTCTTAGCAAGATGATTGTAAACAAAAGTTCCACTTTCTCTCTATCTTATCTTTCTCTCTTTGTCATTTTGTCAACCCTACTATGCTTCTCATTCAATCCAAGAAAATTTAAATCAATTAAACAATGAACAAAGAGAGTGAAAATAGAAAACAAGAGAAAATAAGCTTTTTTTATTTTTGTTGCTTCAAGTTTATATAAATATAAAATATAGTTGGTAATCACATAGAACATTTATTACTATGTTGTATGATTAAATATTCCATTCAAGAGCACATAGTAAAAAATATTGATATACAATTCTACTACGTTGTCATCACTTTTCTTAAAATAGATTAATTTTAGCATTTACTGAATCATTTTAATATATATATATATATATATAAAATCTATTGTGAATCTCTATACATGTAGGGGAGGGGACTAAAGACATTTTTAACACTAAGTTCTTTTAGGATCAAAGACATTTTCAATACGAAGTTTATTTTTCTACATTTTTCTTCTACTTGGATTGTATCCATCACGTACCACTATAAATTTGAAATTTAAATATTAGATGCAAGATTTTGAAAAACGGAACCCAACATCAAGGTGTTTAAATCTTCACAACTACAATTTTAACCGCGTCAATTGTGTTTGACTATAATTTTCCATAATATGGTCACCTAAATTAGATGTGGAACTACCGTGAGTTTGAAGATGTAAAGTCATCAGGAGTATGACCTATAAAAAAATACAATATTCAATATGAGGAGGCTTCCCCACATATCATGTATGACTCGTATATTTCTGCAAATATAAATGCAAAAGAGTTCGTTTAGACCAACATTTCACTGCATTTTTTTTCCACATTTTCAATACTAATTAAGTTTCTTTTTCCACATTTTTTTTCTACTTTGATTGTGTCGATCACCACTACAAATTTGAAATTTCAATATTAGATGCAAGATTTGAAAAACAGAACCTGCAAGATTTTGATATCTTCACAACTACAATTTTAACCACACCAATTGTGTTTGATGTAATTTTTCGTAATATGGTCACCTAAATTAGATGTGGAATTACGGTGAGTTTGAAGGCGCAAAGTCAACATGAATATGACCTATGAATATGAGGAGGGTTCTCCACATATCATATATGATTCATATATTTCTGCAAATATAAACGCAAAAAATCTCATTTAAACCAACATTTCACTGCTTTTTTTTTTCCTTTTAAATTGGCTGTCCTTGTTTCCTTTCTCATATCACACATCACAAGATATTTCTTTTTATATGCTTTGAAATTCATGTCCATTGTGAGAATTTTCATTTCCCTAGTACTACTATAGGAAAACAGTCATCGAGTACAAAAATTCTTTTTCATTGAATTGAATGGTTGCATGATTTCTAAAGGAATGTTTATGATCAACACAAACATAGATCCTATACTAGAAAATACAATTTTTGTGATCCACACACATACATATAGGTCCCTTGTCTAGATTGTAAGAAGTACAAGTTGGTAACCTTATGCATAAATGTTCTGCACTAAAAAAGGATCCAAAGAAAGAAAAGTCTTTGTTTTACTTCTTCATCAGAAAGGGATATTTGAAAATTGATACAGAAATATATGATTTTTCTTCAAATAGGAGTTATGAAAAACAAAAAACAAAAAATTAATAAAAAAAGAAAACCCAAAACATACGATCATAAATATATGTCTAAATTAGGTCTTAACCCTCTGACTTCTAAGAGAAAATGGTCATGGTAATCCGAAGTTCAACTTAAAAGTAGGTAAAGTCTGATGAACCATTGTTTCAATCAGGATTTAAAGTCAACGATTCGAATTCGATCATAATTGAGACTAATCAACCATTTTAAAAACTGATTAGACTAAAGTGGCATAACCAAGAAGATGGACCCCCTCAACCTAAACCAAGTTAAACACCCCACCTTCTTGTTGGTGCAGCTTTCTGTGATGATGACAACATAGTACATGGTTTTGTTAAGTTCTTCTGAAGACTGATTTCCAGTACAATGTGTCAGTGTCCCCTCCAAGCTTCCTTATTTTTCTCAAAAGAAAAAAAAAATCACTTTTCTTCTCTTTGCCTTCTTTGGATTCTTTTCATCTCTCAATCAAACACAACTTCACATGTGGTAGGTGTGAAACAAGAATCACACACACACATAACTTTGTAGAACCTTATTCATTGAATTCATCATAAGGGACAAGACATCTCATCTTATGATTAATCCTAAGATGTGATTTTATAACAAAAATAATAATTGAAGAACTATTTATGAAATATAAAAAAAAATTCATTAGACAAAGAGAATTTTTTCTTCTTTCATTTATGGAAAGGTAAATGATAGCAAATATTTGGAAAAGTTGAAAATAAAATTAACAAGAGAGAATTAAAGAAGAGAAAAATTATCTTAACCATTTCATGATTAAGACTTAAGAAATCCACTTTTACAAATTAAACCAAGCTATGTATTGTACCTTCTTCTTGTTGTAATTTGAAATTGAAATGATTCAAATTTCAAAACCCATGTAGTAAATTTCTCAATCTAAATGACCCACATAGCAAGTTTCAATCTTTTACACAACAATCAATTGTTTTCATCTTCAAGAACTTGATTGTGAAACTCTAGGTGAAGAAACAGGGAACAGAGGTAGAAGCTGTGGCTCTGCATCTCTTGGTGTAGTAATAGGAGAGGGGTGTAAATAGTAACCTTTTTCAGCTATAGCTTTGTCTTCTTCTGATGAATTTCCTAATGAAGGTGAAGATTTATCAAAAGCATCATCATTCAATGGTGTTACAGGGCTAAGAGCAAGTGAAGGAAAATCAAGCAAACTTGGTGAAAGAATCTCTTGTTGATGCTGTTTTCTTGGTGATGAAAAATTAGAATTCTGTGAAAAATTTGGCATCAAAGTATTGAGCATAAGAACACTGTTCTTAAGACTGTTCCTTCTTTCATACAATTTGAAACCTTGTTTCTTTGGTGCTGTTTTGATTGGTGGTATGTTAAAGTTTCTTGTTTGTTGAGGTTGTAGATCTTGATGATGTTGTTTTGTTGTTGGTGTTGTTGGTGCTGTTGTTGTTGTTGTTTCTGATGAACCTGTTAACATTTGAACAACTTGTTTGAAAGTAGTTGTATCAGCTTGAACAAAAGTTGTTGGATAAGGATTTGAATCAGATCTAGGAATTGTTTTTGGAGTGAGAGGTGGTGTTGGAATTTGGATTCCATTGCTATTAGAATTGCTACTACTCATGCAATTACTTACATTGCTTTTTGGTGAATTCATTGGAGATGGATTTTCTCTTTCATGATGAAATCTTGAAGTGATTTCCATTGATGAAGGAGGGAGAGATATTTCTCTCTTTTTCTCTCTCTCACTCTCTCCTTGAAACAAAATTAAGAAATATCAAAGGAGAGAGGAAAAAAGGGTTAGGGGTTGTTTGGGTGGAGATTGGAAAAGAAATGTGAAAGAGTGAAAAACAAGGTTTTGAGGAAAGAAAGAAGGTGTGGGTGTGAGAGAGGGAGGGTGAGAGTTGCTTATTGTGACTTTGTTTTGTTTTGTTGTGACTCTTCTATTTCTATATACTATTTTCTTTTTCTCTTGTGTAATACTCCCTCCGGTTTTATATATAAGAAAACTTTTACTTTTTAGATTCATTGTAAAATGGATGTATGTAGACTATATTATTGTCTAGATTCATCCATTTTACAATAAATCTAAAAAGTAAAAGTTTTCTTATATATAGAACCGGAGGGAGTACTATTCAAACTTTTCATTTTCTAATCAAGGGTTGATATTGATGTTTAGAATCCGCTTACATTCGTTGGAGAATGGATTCTCTCAAGTGGGAAAAAAATTTGAGGATATAATATAGGCTATAGACCATTGGATGATAAATATAAAGCAATATTTAAATTAAAAAGAAATTGAGAGAAATTGATTGATGTTTGAGAAGTGAAAATTAAGAAAAATTGAGATTTTTTTTTTGAGAGGATTCATTTTCCACCCGTTATGACTTGCTAAATTCGTGAAATTCTTTTTCATCTTTTCATCGGATATTCTTTGTGTGCTGCTGCAGAGAAAAATCCGTTGAATTGTGTATTTTATTTTTTAAATTATGTTTACGCTTTGAAGAGTATACTCTTTTGTCTTAACTCTTTGATTATCAGAGAAAATAAAGTTTTATAATTTAGAGTTTAATCAAGAGATAAGTAAATTTGAACATATATTATTTTAGTTAAAATTTAAATTTTGATTTCCTCGAACAATTTATATTTAGCTGAAATTCATCAAACACTTGAATTTAATCACCTAATTCTCCTTAATTTTATTGATGAGAATATGTCTCCTAATTTTTTTATTTATTTGTTCATGTATGAAATTGAATTTCTGCATGTTTTAATTTGGTGGGATTTTGGAGTTTGGTTGGCTAGAGAAATAAAAAAAGCACTCAAACGGTTTTGGGATTTATAAAGACAGAAAGCAAGAGAATTGAGAATAGTAAGCAATGAGAATAAGAATAGTGATTTACTAATAGTAGTATTTTTTTTGTCGGGAAAATGCTAACTAGTGCTGCGAGGAGCCGAGGACACTAGTTAAGGATCCTATTATAATATACTCCCTCCGTCCCAATTTAAATGACACAGTTGACCGTTTCACGTTTACCGATGCATAACTTTGATGATTAATATTTTTAATTGTATAATAGTAAAAATTATAAAAATTTAATATTTTGAAAATACTCATCGAGACGAATCTAACAACATCTTATATGCTAATATTTATTTTTGTTTATTAGTAGAAAAATAAGGTCAAAGCAACATATGTGAATAGTGCACAACAGTCAACTGTGTCTTTTAAATTGGGACGGAGGGAGTAATTATCTAGAAATTTGTGTAGTTAATACTCCCTCTGTCCCAAAATAAATGACCTGTTTGACCACTGACACGTTTGCCAATGCACAACTTTAATCGTTAATATCTCTAATTATCTATTATTAAAAATTATAATAATGATATATTTTGAAAGTACTCGTCGAGACAAATCAAACAACATCTCATATGCTAATATTTGCATGTATATATTAGTAGAAAAATAAGGTCAAAGCAGGTCAAATGAATAGTACACTAAGTCAAAAACAGGTCATTTAAAATGGGACGGAGGGAGTATATTTGAAATATGAATAATGTTGTTTTTAAAGTAAATTTACTATTTTTAGTACCTTAACTAGGGACACTAGTTAGCATAACTTTTTTGTTTAGTCATAATTTTGGCGTTTAAATATAAATGTAGCATTGACTTCAGAGCCATACCACAAAGACTAATGTATAGTTTGATGGGATTGGTGATAAATAAGTTTTGATGAGAATACCAATTATTATTCATTATTCACTTGAGTCTTAGATTGTGGCTTCTGTAATAGAGCGTGTACATCACGTACAAATCATGGTATGAGTATGGACAAGCTCTAACATACTCCATACACAACTATGTAACCATGACAACTGAAAGATAGATATATTACTATAAGAAGATGATGTATTCATTTTGTATAAGAATTCAAACTATGAAAAGGATTTTTATTTTTTTTGCATAATTTTATGTCAATTTAATACTATATCAATTTCTTCATCTATTTACTTATTTTACCATATTATTACTATAGGAGATTAATATTGTATACATCTTGTATATATTTTTACTTGGTGCTAAAAAAAAGTGAATAATACTTGGAGTGTGCGAAAAGTCACATTATTTATTACTAGTGCTGTTAATTTTGACCCGAGCCAATGGGTCAAGACTCAAGATGCATGAACACAAATATAGGTAAAACTTAGAATTAAATGCATTTTTGACCTCATAATAGTTTTGTAATTGTATGATTTTAGCTTTCAAGTTTCAATTGCGTGATTTTAACTATTTAAATTTTACAATTGCCTAATTTTAGTCTCAAAGTTTCAATTGCTCAATTTTGACCCCTGAAGTTTACAATCTTCTCATCAAAAATTGGTTATGTGTCATTTTAAAATTGAATAAATATTTAAAAATAAATAAATAAAAAATATTTTATTATATGTAGTTTATAAAATAATTTTGTTATAAAAATATTTTTAAAAAAATTATGAACTATCTTTTTTAAATTTTGTAAACTATTTTTTTAAAAAATATTTATTAAACCTTTTATTAAAAAAAGAATTCTTAATACATTTTTATAAAATAAAATATTATTATTTTATACCATTTGTTAATTTTAAAAACATTTTTTTAGTTATTTAAAAAAAATAAAAGGCCACATAAGCTATTTTTAGTCAAAAAAAGTCAACGGTGAACTATAGCAAATGCAAAATGGGATAAAGTAGGGGGGCCAAAATCGAGCAATTGAAACTGGGGGATAAAGTTGAACAATTGTGAAATTTAGGGGGTTTAAAATCAGACAATTGAAACTTGGGGGCCAAATCGCACAATTGTGAAACTTGGAGGCTAAAATTACATTTAAACCTAAAACTTATTCTTTTTAGTCCTTTTTATAAAAATAACAACTCATTTTTTAGAGTTATTAATTAATCTATCTAATCTATAATATAAATTATATACGTCAATTATTAAATAAATTTAAGACTCAGTATTTTTTATAAAACCTAAAAACTAAAAATAATGTTTCTTATAATATTTTGAAAATTGATATAAAAAGTTTTGAAAATGAGACTCAATAATACGAACAAAAGTTCTCATTTATCAATGTGAATTGAATCTCAACAAGGCAAAAAATTAGTCCTCAATTATCAATGTGAATTGAGTTTAGCATAAGATTTTTTTTTTTTTTGTGACTCAGTTTAGCATAAGATGTTAGACTCCATGTCATAAATAAAAATTAAAATTTTAGCAGAGAGATGTGTTCTTTTTATTGACAAAAATAAAATGATATTTATTTATTCAAATTAATAGAATATCAGATACAAACCACATATTTAATTTCACTAAAAACGTAAAGATGAATCTGCGAATAAACTCACAGTATCCAGGTTAATAGTATACAACGGCAAAATGCCTACAACAAATAATATAATAAAACTAAAGTCACCGGAATAACCATGTTTCTGGATCTGCAACATTAATGTCCAAATCATTAACTGAATCTGTAATTGACTGAAGTTGATCTTGCAATATGAATCACACCGCAACAATACGGGAAATCAAATAATGCCGCACAAGACGACGAACAACACAGCGCCACACTTAGACGATGAAATCACGAAAAAACACAAAAGAAAAACTTGATCTATGTAAAAATCATTTATTTATATTAAAAGAAGATGAAAAAAGGTTTAGAGAGGGTGATTCTAGGCCAAAAGTGACCCAAAATCACTCCTCTATGATGAACAAAGAAAAATGAGAACTCAGAGAAAAAGAATTTTTTTATCAAAAACTAGGGCCGGCTGACAGCCGAGAGATGTGTTGTGTTTTGGAATATAAGAGAATGTTATGAGGTAAATTAATTTTTTGAGAAAATTTAAATTTGTCTATTTAACTTTTTTTGTTTAGATCATATTTTTTTTTAGAGAATTTTTAAAATGATGAGAATTCATGAAGTATTTCAAGCTAAATTTAAGGAATTTTAAATTACACCTAAAAGTTAAAGATTTGAAATTCATTTTCTTTATATGTTTTAAAATTTTTGAATCGTCCCCTACAAACTTTTTCAAAATAGCAAGTCGACCCCTAAATTTTTCAAATTGGTCTCTATTTTCAAATTTTAAATTTGTCCTAAAACATTTTAAATTTATAAAAGTGACCCAAAAATGTTCTCAACAAAATTTTCTACCACTCTATCCAAACACACACATTTAGAAATGAAGGTACTTAAAATAGAATAATTTGACTTACTTAAAATTTTAAATCCTCTAAAATTTCTAATTACTTCATCCTAACACACTCTAAAAGAATTATCTCAAGTTTTATTCATGTTATTGCTCATTTGGGAGAGGTAACCTAACACAAATAAAAGAAAACCCAAATGTAGCTTTGGTGAACCTAAATTTACAATAACTTCTTATTTTTTTTATATTTTTTTAATGGTAAATATATTTTTAACCAGGTCTCTTCACAAGACGAACAAAAACCAATAAAAAAGGAAATACATAGCCGCGGCACCGTATATAAGCAAACACCGAAAATAAGCACAAAAAACAAAACCCACCTAAACGAGATCTTCCTCCTAATCCCATAATCAGAAACAAAACCCCATCAAAACGAGGTCTACCTCCTAAGCCCATAATCAGGAAAGCGCCCCTCAGGTTCCAGGCCACCATAGAAGACACCAACCTAGCCCAGAAATATGTCACTAGACGGTAACTTCCGATCTCGAAGCAAAAGTGATCGCCCTATCAGAATCCAAATAACAGCTCCGTGAGGCAAAAGGATGATGAACAATGGTAGAATCTGAATCTAGTTAGACAAGTCCCAACTCGAAGATTGCAAACACACCAAAACTCACACTACAAGAAAACATCATTTTTCCGACGGATTAAACATTAATTTACCGGCCGTTTTGGCAGTCGGTAAATTACCGGCCGCTTAAGCCCCCACAAAGTGAAGAAAAACGGCCACAAAAATAAAAAATATTATTTTTGAAAAGAAACATCATTTACCGGTGGCCTAAGCCGCCACAAAATTTGCCTTAAACTTACCGGCGGCCTAGGCCGCTGCAAAATAACACGAAATTCAAAAAAAAGAACTGGGAGATTTAGCGGCGGCCTTAAGCCGCCGCAAAGTAATAATTTAAAAAAAAAAAAAAAAAAAAGGACGGTGCACTATGCAAGCAGACTTTTTCTCTTCACCCTTATTTCTTTTTCTCTTCACCCTCTTTTATTTTTCTCTTCTCTCACTCTTATCTCCTTCACCTCATTTCTTTTTCTCAATAAATTTAACACCACCACAAAACACAAACTCATCTTCTTCAACACATTAAAATCCAACCCATTTTTCATCTCCTTCAATCTCAATCTTGATCTACACAAAAATCACAAAATCATCAACAACTACTTCATGGTTCATCAACAACAACTTCTTCAATCTCACAAAATCACAACAACAACAACAACAACAATTACTACTATTTCACCACTCTAACAAAATCTCTCTTTCTCTCTCGATCTCATCTCTCTAATTTTATGGGTTTGTGTTTCATGAGTTTAATTTTTAATGTATGCTTTTATGGGTTTGTGAAGAATTTATTGATTTTTTTGGGTTAAATTTATTTATATCTTATAAGTTCTAAGTGGGTAATTGTTAAGAAGGAAGGCATATGCAAGTTTCAATCCCTAAAATTAATGATTTGGGATTTTTGGAGTTTGGTGTGTTGCTGTTCGATCCAGAGAGGAAGGGGAGATAAATTGAAATTGATCTTGTTTCTTATAAACACTGATATTAAACTTTGGGATTGCACTTTGGTGAAAGTAGGAGGTTAACTTGTAGCTTGTTGTTGTTGTTGGTGTTCTTCGTGAGAGAGAAGAGAGGAAGGGAAGGTTTGTTCATTTGTTGTTTTGTGTACTGATAATAAAACAATTAAAAGGAAAGCTTGAGTATTTTGGGCATTGTTGTTAAAAGATGATTTTGTTAACTTATAAAAATGATGATTTTTTTAACTTATAAAAAAAAATCAGTATAACCAAATAAAATAAAAATAATTTTTATTTATAATTTTTGAAGAAATAATTTTAAAAAAATTAATTTTTAAAGAAATAATTTTTTTAAATAATTATTGAAAAATGATTTTTTGTTATTATTTATTTAAATAAAATACAATTTTATAAATTAATATTTATATTTTATAAATTAATAAACATAAATTTAAATAAAATAAATAATTTTTTAAAAAAATAAAAGGAAGGATTAGCGACGGCCTGGGCCGCCGGTAATCCAACCTGCAGCGTGGCAGGCATGGCAGGCAATAGCGACGGCCTGGGCCGCCGGTAAATTGGTGGCAGAGTGTCAGTCTGTGTGCAGGAATTAGCGGCGGACGTGGCCGCCGGTAACTGCTTCCGGGGCCGTTTTTTGCGGCCGATCATGGCCGCCGCTAATTTTGCCATTTTTTGAATTTTCCGGCCGTTTTTCTTATTTTTCGACCGTTTTTTTCCGCCGCTAATTGAGTGTTTTCTTGTAGTGTCAACAACCCGGGAGGGCGACCAACACGAGGACGCAATGCCAAAACAACCACAACCAAGAACCGCACATGACAGCAACCGAAGAAACATAACACGACCAGAGGAAAATCAGTCGCCACCGTGGCCCAGTAGAGGTCAACCAGAGACAAAGAATCCTGCAAATCTTAATAGATTTGGAAACAACCAGAGACTCAAATAATTAGCGAACCAACCACACGCGACAACAACTGAAACACTATAACGTCCTAAACCTTTTATAGAAAATATTTTAAATATTAAAAACTCTTTTTCTTAAATACGCAGCGGACCATAAAGTTTAACAACTAGGATTAAAAGATAAAATAGATAATGTTGGTTCAATGTATTACTTACTTCAAAACATTACTAATATAGTAAAATGGTAATGGTTACTTATACAAAAATGTTATTTTCCTATATATAAAACTTTTTCTAATTAAATATTACAACACTAAAATAAAGACTCTAAGAACCCTTTCCTATGTCATTATCTGAGCAGAGCTTCACTGAGACAACTCGAACATCCAAAACACACAACCTGAATATCTGGACCCCCAAAGGTCCAAACATACACAAAACAAAGAGTTAGCTAATGAAATCCACAAAATCTAAGCATTAGGAACACTTAACACTTAAATCCATAAGACATTAAATATATGATATTTCGTATCATAAAAGATACGAGACTACACCAATAAAATACATTCATAATTCACAAAGTCAAGTATCAATTATCAATTAACAATATAATCCACATAATCTTATAATCAAGTTACATCACTTCAGATAGCAAGTAACATAACATATACTCATTTCCACAATCACTTAGGAAATTAAAACAAGCAATAGCAAGAACTCTATAAGTATCAATTAGGCAAGAATATATATTAACAAGCAATAGCAAGAACTCTACAAGTATCAATTATCAAGTAACAATTAGGCAAGAATATATATTCGTAATGTATACTAATGTCACATATCTAATGTCATGTAATTCTAGACACACTAATGCATGTGATACCATTTCCACGTCATAAGTTTCGGATAACATAATCCTTCTACGTCATAAGCTTGGATAAATCCAAATTCCACATCATAAGCCTTGTATAACATAATCCAAGAATTCCACATCATAGGTTTTGCATAAATGCATGAATGTACAAATATCAAACATATGATATTATTACTTAACACATCATCATATTATGGATAACTTAAATCTATTTTCATCATCATAAACTTTCGATAACATAATCCATTCTACATCATAATTCATCATCATTATCATATAAGTCACCATAAATCATCATAATAATTCATCATCATATAAGATACATCACCAATAGGATTCATCTAATAGGACCAATTAGATCCATATAAGATCACAAATAAACTCACATAATCTCACATACTTAGTACATCATGTTAACTTATTCAAGTTATCATCAAATATATAATCAACTCACATTATCAACACTTATCCATCTATATTCTAATCATATTCATCATCACTGATTCATATGAACATAATTACATCATGTTATAATTACCCAATCATCATTCAACATCAACAAATAAAATTAATCCTGACAGGCTCGCTTAGCGAGACCCAGCGAGGTCCCAACATGACAAGTCAAAGAGGTTCCAGACTCAAAGTGAGTCCAGACGAGTCACAGTGAGTTCCCTCGATAGGCGAGCCAACAGCTCGCTTAGCGAGCATTCATATTATGACAGATGAATATCGAGAACACGCACTCTCGCTCAACGAAGCTTCTAGCTCGCTAAGCGAGATCACTCATAAACAGACACTCTGTTTTCGAGATGTTACTTAAAAGACCCAAAGTCACAATTCTCAACTCATTCAAAACATAAAGGTTATAACTTTAACCCTATATCATTACCATAAACATAGAAATATAACATTTATCATGGATTAACATCATTTCATGCAAAATCATTAAGATTATCATTTTCTCATAAAAACTTATAGAAGCTCAAACATCTACACATTCCCATGATTAACCCCAAAAATTCGTACTTTAAATTAGCAATAGGTTTAATAAACATCATTGCATCAAAATATTTTATTTTCATAAAAAAAAAAAATCCCAAAGCCCAAAGAAAAAAAATGTGGAAAGATTGGGATTGAGAGAATATGATTTTATCCTCTTTCTATTAATCACTCTAGATATCATAATTACTCTCAAACCTTATGTTTGTTGGACTCTGTAGTCCTCCAATCTATGGCTTTCTTCTTCCTCTTGATCTTAGCTCCAATCTATATGGCTTTCTTCTTCCTCTTCTAAAACCCTTTCTTTTCTCTTTTACTTTCTCTCTCTACCTCATTTTCTCATTTTCAAAAGCTATGACCTGCTCTCTCTACTCCTCACCACTTAAACCTAATTTCTCTATCTTTTCTCTATTCACACCTCTACTCTTCTCATACACTCACTTCCACTTTAAGCTCAAATACACAAAGCCCATAACTCACCTCATTCTATAATTAATTAATTAATCTACCCCAATACACTTAATGTAACACCCAAACCCGTATTTAATAAAATACCATTTAAAAATGCGCAACGGAAATAAAGTTTGATTCATGGAAGACTTGGTTCGAGTATTACATCGTACACATAAAGGTTTACCAATAACTTAATTAGTAAAACAATTATTGTACAAATAATATTTCTAAGAAAAATACATTATAAAATATATTCCATATTAGAAATTAGTATTGGGCCTACTCATCCTCGCAAAACCGGCTTGTAAGGTGAGGATTGCCTCTTACTTATAAAGACTTATTCAGGCCATCTCTCAACCAATGTGGGACTTCTTAACACACCCCTCACGCCCAACACTATTGGGCTTGGTGCGTGGATATAAACGGTAGGTGGCCCGATAACGGGTGGCCCAACGGATCTTGGAGAGGCTCTGATACCATATTAGAAATTAGTATTGGGCCTACTCATCCTCACAAGACTCTAAATATACATTATAGAAATAATCCCATCCCCGTGTCACATCAGAGCGGAGCTTCACCGACGACTCGGACATCAATAACATATAACCTGAGGATCTGGAACCCAAATCCAGCACGTACACAAAACAGAGGGTTAGATAATATAACCATAAAAAGAAACTAAGTACAAGAACACTCTAAATACTTAGGACATATCACGGTCATGTCTAACAACTCATTCCATAAACAAATATCAATCTCATATTATTCATATTTCATATAAAGTACAATGCATCATAATAATATCACATTCTCAATCAATTGACAAGTATACACATCATCATCAATTATCAAACAATATTACACCTCTCATAATACGCTCAATCATAAGTATCACATTATTCAACCATTCACAATTATAATGGAATACAATCTCAATTATCAAATAACAATTAGAGTGCACAATTCCCTAATGCAAACTAATGCAAACACATAATATATGTCACCCTAGACATATCTAATGCATGTGGTACCATCGTCTTTATTAGAGTATCTCACCTCTAATATCCTTCTTTATCAAATATTATCATTTGATATCCTTCTTTATTAGAATCAACATGATTCTAATATCCGACTCAAATGTGAATGCATGAATGTACACATACCAAATAATGATGATAACACTACACATCTACTCATGAATAATAGGCCACTCATCCCTATTATTCCTTCTCAATTCTCATCAAATTCACATCATCATATCATCATTAAGGTATACATTCAAGCACATATATCATAAAGTAATTCGTTTATCTCAACTCAATTAGGCATACAATTATTATTATTAATCACTAAATAATAATCCTTCGCCATAATCAATCATCATTCATCAATTTATATATACATATACATAATCGTATTATCATCATCACTAATCATCAACAATTATCTATCATCATTATAAACATAATCTCATCTCAACATACTCATAAATCATAGTTAATTAGCAAGTACAATAACACTTAACATCTAAGTCATTTATAAGTTATCATCCTCAATTTCAATCCACTGTACATATATACAAGTATATCATTCTCATATAATCTCAAGATCCAATCAATTCAATCCTATAGCATGTTACAAGATTAAATCTAATCATGTTATACCCTTATACTCATCATATAAGCCTTAACAAAATTCTCAAATCAAATCACCCTCGTCGGGCGACCACCAGCGATGGGCCAGCGAAGAGTTACAGGGGCTTCCTCGCTCCCAGCGGGAACAGGCGACAGATCATTCGTCGGCACTCGCTATAACTCGTCGGGCGAGCTATCAAATTTCTGGGCAGCTGGGCAAGAACATGAATGTTCGCCCGGCGAGGAATCGCTCGCTCCAGCGACCATGCCCAGAAACTGATGCTCTGCTCTCGGGTTTCACACGAAATTGCACAAAGATCACATTTTTCAAGTTATAAACTCCTAAAGCTATCAACTTTAAGCATACCAAATACATACAAGCTTAGAAGTACAAACTCTAACATCATCAAACATCATTTCAAGCTAAAAGTAATGATTTTCATGTATTAACTCATAAAACTCATTTATCACATAATCAATCAAAATCAAAATTTAAGTAATCAACTTTATTATGGATTTTACACAACAATCATAAGTAGAAGCATATTATACATGAATCATTATCAAGCTTCAATTATAAACACATTCCCAAAACCCATTTCTTCCCAAAAACCCAAAAAGAGTGAAGAGAGTTTGGGTGTGGAGTCATAGACAAACTCCCCTCTCTTTCATCACTCAAAATTATATTATCTAAGCCTCTTACCTTGGATTAGTTGGATTCTCTAGTCCTCCTTTCCTCTCTTGATTATAACTTGGCTTTTCTTCTCTTTCTCTCTTCACCTTTAAGCTTCTTTCTCTTCTTTCTTTCTTTTATCTCTCTACCTCTCTTTCTCTACTATTTTTATGACAAACAACCACAACAACACACCTCTCTTAAAAATCATCCCTTTATATAACCCATTTCTTAGGTTTATGTCAAATTCCCACTCTACCCTTCTTTTTCTCTACAATGCCCACTCACAATTCTATCCTCACTTTAACCACTCACTTCTATATTTATTTACACAATCGTCACTACTTCCTCTCCAAGACACTCTATCTTTTAAGATAATAACCAAAATGTCACTCTTATCTCTACACAATCCACTAACCAAAATGTCACTCTTATTTACACTCTTATTCTTAGGTTTATGTCAAATTCCCACTCTACCCTTCTTTTTCTCTACAATTCCCACTCACAATTCTATCCTCACTTTAACCACTCACTTCTATATTTATTTACACAATCGCCACTACTTCCTCTCCAAGACACTCTATCTTTTAAGATAATAACCAAAATGTCACTCTTATCTCTACACAATCCACTAACCAAAATGTCACTCTTATTTACACTCTTATTCTTAGGTTTATGTCAAATTCTCACTCTACCCTTCTTTTTCTCTACAATTCCCACTCACAATTCTATCCTCACTTTAACCACTCACTTCTATATTTATTTACACAATCGCCACTACTTCCTCTCCAAGACACTCTATCTTTTAAGATAATAACCAAAATGTCACTCTTATCTCTACACAATCCACTAACTCACACTAGATTACTATATTACCCTTAATTCTACCACAAACTCTTATTCATTCTAATTAAGCTCAATACTCATAAAAGCACATTATTAACAAACATAAATGTAACAATTAATTAATACATATAAAACATATCAATTAACATACACAATTAATTAAATAACATCAATTGATCAAATATAATAAAATATAAGATTTGAGGTGTTACAACTCTACCCCCCTTAAAGAATTTTCGTCCTCGATAATTTCACGCAAAAGTTACAACTTCCAAGTTCAAGAATCATAGATCAATCAATAATAATCAACGGTTATAACCATACCAAATAAATGTAATATTCATCACCATTTGCATACAATACCAAAATGGACAAGACCTAATCATGGCACTACCTCATATTGTTACAAATTATATACATAGAATGATATGATATTTCAATCAACAAGATAACATGCCTCACACTCCAAGATATGGCTTCAACATAATTTAAAACTAAGATTAACCCACAAAATACAAACTCACATGCCATTGATGCGCACATAATAAAGTCATACAAATTTACGAAACTAGCATAACCCTAAACATATCATTGATTACCAAATAACTCAATCTCACAAAATCATTAGAATCATCACATATACATATTCATCGCAAAATTTCAAGTTCACAAAACACAGTCAATACATTCTATAAAAATCATTTTTCTCATCTCTTAGCAAACTCTAGACGCTATCAAAGTTTGACAAGATTAGTATCATCCAATCAACACAATCATGTCTATCCATTAACAAGAGATCAAGGACGGCCAGTTCCTTAATTTGTTAATAAATGGACAACAATCATGACGGTGGTTCAAATCATCCTTACCAAGCTACGATAGTGTTTTCTTAAGCACGAAACACATAAGTATTTATGAGTAAGAAAACATAATATTGAGGTAGCATAATTGAAAAATATGTAAATCATTTACACATGAGCATACAAAAACATATCACATCGTCTCGCATGAACATTTAATTAGCATACATTGCCTCTAAACTTAAAAGTCAAGAATCAACTTAAAACAAGAAAGATAGATATTCCACAACAATAAATCTTAAGAATTCAACCATTCTTACCAAACAAGGACATTTAAAACCGTGTAACGACTAATAAGAGAAACAATTATGGAGACATAGATCATTCACACATAGATTCATACATTTCAAAATTCATCAAAAGAGGAGATCATAATTTGACAAATCCGTAAAGTCATGAAAACATGTTTATGAAAATATCACATTTGAAAGATTCACTCACAATGCACAATTCACATAGTTACTCACATAGGAATCATGATAAAGGATATTCAAATACTCTACAATTAATCTATCATGGTATATTCCTCTAAGATTTTCAATGATCGAAAAAATAACACATTGTCAACATATGCATAATCTACACAAGGACACACAAACAAATACATACACGACGGACATAATCATTTAAATCATTATCTTGAAATAAAAACAACAATCATGAATGCATATTCATCATCAATTATGCACAATTATATCATGTTATAATCACTCACTCATCATGAAATCATAAATAAATAAAATCATGTCAAAACTACACAAAGATTATAACTTTAAGCACATACAATTATTATAATCATAAAAGCATAACATTCATCATGAATCAACATCAAAGAATACATACTCATTACTTGACTCGATAACTTACAACTAAGATAATTATCAATCTCATCAAATATTCACCAAAAGAATGAATAACATAATTCAATTCATATTACTCATAGTTCATGAATAAACAATTACCAAGTATATTCATAAAATAAACACATCACAACTTATCAACATTTATGAAACAATAGATTCATAAGTCAACACCAATTAAAACACAAGTTTTAAGGATCAAGTAAAACACATGCCAATAAGCAATAAAAACAAGATTCAATAAACTCATCATACATCCGCAAAATGATTAATAGTGACTAATGTGCAATTGTAACTATAAAATTTCATCACAAGAGGACACAACTGATACACAAACACAACTGACACTATGCTCACTTAGCCTGATTGCACAGACTTGCTCTGATTGACACACGACACACATATAGCTCACTATGTCTGAGGACAACCGGAGCTCTGATACCAAATTGTAACACCCAAACCCGTATTTAATAAAATACCATTTAAAAATGCGCAACGGAAATAAAGTTTGATTCATGAAAGACTTAGTTCGAGTATTACATCGTACACATAGAGGTTTACCAATAACTTAATTAGTAAAACAATTATTGTACAAATAATATTTCTAAGAAAAAAACATTATAAATATATTGGAAATAAGAAACAAGACTCTAAATATACATTATAGAAATAATCCCATTCCCGTGTCACATCAGAGCGGAGCTTCACCGACGACTCGGACATCAATAACATATAACCTGAGGATCTGGAACCCAAATCCAGCACATACACAAAACAGAGGGTTAGATAATATAACCATAAAAAGAAACTAAGTACAAGAACACTCTTAATACTTAGGACATATCACGGTCATGTCTAACAACTCATTCCATAAACAAATATCAATCTCATATTATTCATATTTCATATAAAGTACAATGCATCATAATAATATCACATTCTCAATCAATTGACAAGTATACACATCATCATCAATTATCAAACAATATTACACCTCTCATAATACGCTCTATCATAAGTATCACATTATTCAACCATTCTCAATTATAATGGAATACAATCTCAATTATCAAATAACAATTAGAGTACACAATTCCCTAATGCAAACTAATGCAAACACATAATGTATGTCACCCTACACATATCTAATGCATGTGGTACCATCGTCTTTATTAGAGTATCTCACCTCTAATATCCTTCTTTATCAAATATTATCATTTGATATCCTTCTTTATTAGAATCCACATGATTCTAATATCCGACTCAAATGTGAATGCATGAATGTACACATACCAAATAATGATGATAACACTACACATCTACTCATGAATAATAGGTCACTCATCCCTATTATTCCTTCTCAATTCTCATCAAATTCACATCATCATATCATCATTAAGGTATACATTCAAGCACATATATCATAAAGTAATTCGTTTATCTCAACTCAATTAGGCATACAATTATTATTATTAATCACTAAATAATAATCCTTCGCCATAATCAATCATCATTCATCAATTTATATATACATATACATAATCGTATTATCATCATCACTAATCATCAACAATTATCTATCATCATTATAAACATAATCTCATCTCAACATACTCATAAATCATAGTTAATTAGCAAGTACAATAACACTTAACATCTAAGTCATTTATAAGTTATCATCCTCAATTTCAATCCACTGTACATATATACAAGTATATCATTCTCATATAATCTCAAGATCCAATCAATTCAATCCTATAGCATGTTACAAGATTAAATCTAATCATGTTATACCCTTATACTCATCATATAAGCCTTAACAAAATTTTCAAATCAATTCACCCTCACCGGGCGACCACCAGCGATGGGCCAGCGAAGAGTTACAGGGGCTTCCTCGCTCCCAGTGGGAACTGGCGACAGATCATTCGTCGGCACTCGCTATCACTCGCCGGGCGAGCTATCAAATTTCTGGGCAGCTGGGCAAGAACATGAATGTTCGCCCGGCGAGGAATCGCTCGCTCCAGCGACCATGCCCAGAAACTGATGCTCTGCTCTCGGGTTTCACACGAAATTGCACAAAGATCACATTTTTCAAGTTATAAACTCCTAAAACTATCAACTTTAAGCATACCAAATACATACAAGCTTAGAAGTACAAACTCTAACATCATCAAACATCATTTCAAGCTAAAAGTAATGATTTTCATGTATTAACTCATAAAACCCATTTATCACATAATCAATCAAAATCAAAATTTAAGTAATCAACTTTATCATGGATTTTACACAACAATCATAAGTAGAAGCATATTATACATGAATCATTATCAAGCTTCAATTATAAACACATTCCCAAAACCCATTTCTTCCCAAAAACCCAAAAAGAGTGAAGAGAGTTTGGGTGTGGAGTCATAGACAAACTCCCCTCTCTTTGATCACTCAAAATTATATTATCTAAGCCTCTTACATTGGATTAGTTGGATTCTCTAGTCCTCCTTTCCTCTCTTGATTCTTACTTGGCTTTTCTTCTCTTTCTCTCTTCACCTTTAAGCTTCTTTCTCTTATTTCTTTCTTTTATCTCTCTACCTCTCTTTCTCTACTATTTTTATGACAAACAACCACAACAACACACCTCTCTTAAAAATCATCCCTTTATATAACCTCTTTCTTAGGTTTATGTCAAATTCCCACTCTACCCTTCTTTTCTCTACAATTCCCACTCACAATTCTATCCTCACTTTAACCACTCACTTCTACATTTATTTACACAAGCGCCACTATTTCCTCTCCAAGACACTCTATCTTTTAAGATAATAACCAAAATGTCACTCTTATCTCTACACAATCCACTAACTCACACTAGATTACTATATTACCCTTAATTCTACCATAAACTCTTATTCATTCTAATTAAGCTCAATACTCATAAAAGCTCATTATTAACAAACATAAATGTAACAACTAATTAATACATATAAAACATACCAATTAACATACACAATTAATTAAATAACATCAATTGATCAAATATAATAAAATATAAGATTTGGGGTGTTACACTTAACATAATGGAGTAACACAATTAATTAATTAAATTAAACCACAATTAAAACTAATACAAATAAACAGATAATTACTTAGTAATCCACCACCACGAGGGCGGCAGTGCCGAAACACCAAAGACTAGAAACGACCCATCACGAAAACGAAGACGATGAGCCAACAACCAAAACACGGTCTGAGAGGTTTAACACCAAAATTGCCGCCACCATCACCACCACGAAAGAAGAGAGAACCAAAGAAACCAACACCCAACAATACCAACCCCTGTATCAAAGCCACCGCCGAGAACCACCGGCTCACCGCACCACTATCACCGTTAGAGAGCATCAACAGTAATGTGGGAGATGAGAAAACGAATCACCAACACCATCTCCTGAAAGAAGAGAACGAGATGCAGAACCACCACCTCGGCCAAAGCAAGACACAAACTCGAAAGCAGAACTCCTCTAGCGAAAAACACATCCAGATCCGCCGCAAAAACATCACACCATTAGAGGTAATTCCACCATAGAACTGGAGAGCGGTGGTGTGGAGGGCCAAATGCCACTCCACACACCACCTCCTTTGATTTTACATCTTGAATAAAGGGGAATTTGGATGAAATGATGGGGTGCAGTGCAGCGATAGAAACTAGAGAGAAAGCAGATTAGGTTTCATGGAGAGAGAAAGTTTTTTTTCTTACTATAGCTTCTTATGTTTTTGGTATGGGTCGTGAACTAGCCAAAACTTCACACTCTATTTCATGAGAGCGTTTTCTCCCAAATAGTAAGCATTTTCACACCTCAAATGGCACTCACATTTCTCAAAATGGGACTTATCTAATGATGGAACTTTCTTTGTTAAATATGCTTATGATTTTCTTTCCAATAATCTTATTACCGGTTCAAACATTAATTTAACCCCTCTTTGAATTGGTGTGGATTTCGCATGACCCTCAAAGAATTAAAGTCTATTGATTTTAACAGATTCTTTTATGAAATGGATTTTGTGAGACTTTTTAGTTGAAAATATAAATAGTAAACTCTTCCAACAATCTCACTCAAAACCCTGAGATTGTTCATATCCTTGTCAAGACTTTTTTTCTGCCGTCAGACTGAAATATGCTACGTTCTTCTCTTGCAACTTGCTATATTGTTCTATGTTATTTCTATGTTTTTGCTCTTAAACAACCAATAACATGACAAAAAACATAGAACAGACGAAATTATGCTCTCACTTTCTGTGTTTGATTTGGACCAGATTATTTCCCTCGACAAGTGTTAAATTGGTGTATTGTTCATACATATACATATTCTTTTGAATGGCAATTGATTATTTGGCAATCGATGATAACGTTTTTTGAAATGAACCATTGTTTTTTTTTCTACATCATAATTGATTCATATTTTTTCCAGTTTCTTCAACTTGTGTTTTTTTTCAACATTAATTTTTTTTTACTAATTTTTACAATATTAATTGCTACTTAATTTGTTATTATGATTAATTTTTCGAAATCATAAAAATCCATAAAATACTTTGAAATCTGTGATAGAAATCCATTACAATCCTACATTTAAATCCTAATTGTAAAAAGTCATTTTAAAAAAATCTTTTGAAATCTCATAAAATCAGTATAATCCCACAAAATCCTTTAAAATTTTCAATATTTATTTTGCTAAAATAGTCTGTCAAAATCTCAATCCAATACATCCCCCTTAGAGTTTTTATCTTCTCGCTAAGCGAGCCTCAAAGTGAGATCAGGGCGAGACTAGAGCGAGCCAAGTCAGAATGCCAAGAATTCCCAAAACCAACTGGCTCGCTTAGCGAGGTCAATGCGAGGCAAGTCAGAATGTCATGTATCTCCAAATTCAACTAGTTGGCTAGGCGAGGTCAAAGCAAGAAGTCTAGCTAACCGAGAAGAAGCCTCGCTAAGCGAGAGAAGGTGGTCAGAAGCTGATGTGGCAAGAAACCCTCTTATGGTTTAGTTGCTAATCAATATTGATGTTATCCTTATTTTTAATCTTTGAATTTGAAATGATATAGGAATATACTTTTTGAATCTAGAACTATGATAATCATCTGTTAAATGTTAAACTCTAGGAATAGATTTAGGTTTGACATTCACTCAAAGTATTGGATCTTAATGCTATTGTATTGATTAACCGCTCGAGGAATTGAGAGTTGATAGGTACATTAGATATCTCGTCGTTATCTGTGAATAGATACGTACGATGACCAATACATGATAATATTGTTTAAAAGCTAAACTCTGTATAATTGTTTAGGAAAATACATATGAACGAGATAATGAAATCTAATGATATACATCCTTCATATTTATAGAGAAGCCAATAGTTGTGTTGAGCTTATAACAAACTTGGGTTACCATGGATATTTTGATTGGACTATTAATTGCTTTTATGTTACACTTTGATGTGATGAGATGCAACATCTTAGATTTGTTCCTTAGTTTTTTTTTTTCTATTATAAAAGGTTAAATTGCACTTTTATCTCTCTAACTTTCACAAACTTACGTTTTTATCCTTTTAAATTTTATAATAGCACTTTTGGCCTCTAACTTTAGCTCTTTTTGCAAAAGGATGACCCTTCATTAAATTTTATAATTTTTGTAAAAAAAAGAAAGAAAAAAAGTTAAGACCGAATCTTAAGAATAGTAATCAAAGTTAACCTAACAATTTTGATATTTTTATTGTTAATTGAATTAGCATTTGTGAACAATTAACATCTCATTTTATTCATAGTTTATTGGTTATATGTGTCCACTTAAATTGAGATGTAATCCTAACTTATACTATATTCTCAAAGATAAGATGGATGAGACTTTTGATTGCAATGAATGAATTGACAAAATTCTTAAGAATGTAAAAAAAAAAAAAAAATCAATTTGTACTTCGATTATTCAAAGATTTCATAGAAATCAATTTTTTTTCCCGCAAATAATAATCATGATGCTTAAAAGATATTTAAAATTCTAACAACGGCCAACTCCTTAAGTACCCTTGAAAATAGAAGCTCAAGGTGTTCCTTGTCATTGCCACCGTAGCTTGATCAACATCAATAGTTTTAGATAAACTATTTGATGTTGATTAACATCTCATTTTATTCATAGTTTATTGGTTATATGTGTCCACTTAAATTGAGATGTAATCCTAACTTATACTATATTCTCAAAGATAAGATGGATGAGACTTTTGATTGCAATGAATGAATTGACAAAATTCTTAAGAATGTAAAAAAAAAAAAATTTCAATTTGTACTTCGATTATTCAAAGATTTCATAGAAATCAATTTTTTTTCCCGCAAATAATAATCATGATGCTTAAAAGATATTTAAAATTCTAACAACGGCCAACTCCTTAAGTACCCTTGAAAATAGAAGCTCAAGGTGTTCCTTGTCCTTGCCACCGTAGCTTGATCAACATCAATAGTTTTAGATAAACTATTTGATGTTGATTAACATCTCATTTTATTCATAGTTTATTGGTTATATGTGTCCACTTAAATTGAGATGTAATCCTAACTTATACTATATTCTCAAAGATAAGATGGATGAGACTTTTGATTGCAATGAATGAATTGACAAAATTCTTAAGAATGTAAAAAAATAAAAAAAAAATTCAATTTGTACTTCGATTATTCAAAGATTTCATAGAAATCAATTTTTTTTCCCGCAAATAATAATCATGATGCTTAAAAGATATTTAAAATTCTAACAACGGCCAACTCCTTAAGTACCCTTGAAAATAGAAGCTCAAGGTGTTCCTTGTCCTTGCCACCGTAGCTTGATCAACATCTCATTTTATTCATAGTTTATTGGTTATATGTGTCCACTTAAATTGAGATGTAATCCTAACTTATACTATATTCTCAAAGATAAGATGGATGAGACTTTTGATTGCAATGAATGAATTGACAAAATTCTTAAGAATGTAAAAAAAAAAAAAAATCAATTTGTACTTCGATTATTCAAAGATTTCATAGAAATCAATTTTTTTTCCCGCAAATAATAATCATGATGCTTAAAAGATATTTAAAATTCTAACAACGGCCAACTCCTTAAGTACCCTTGAAAATAGAAGCTCAAGGTGTTCCTTGTCCTTGCCACCGCCGTAGCTTGATCAACATCAATAGTTTTAGATAAACTATTGATGTTGATCAACATCCATAGTTAAACAAATAAAAGAGAAACAAATATGAGTTGATTTCAAAAGTACACATACACGTTATTGCTTGTTAATGCTCATTGTCTCCACTTTCATAACCATATCTTAGTTTGATAAAATTAAAAGCTAGTTGCATCCCAAATTGGAGAAGAAACATGCACTTCTGGTTCTATGGCACTATAATCAGATTCAGTGGGTAAAATTCCACAAGAAGGACTTTTTTTTTCATGTTCCTCATTAAAATATGAGAGCATCATATAAAGAAACAATATGCTTAGAAATAAAACTAATCGACTTCATGTTAATTTTTATGATATCTTCTCATACTTTGCTTTTCTCTTCAATATCATGAAACTCTTGGATGGTTCTTTTAAATGTGGATGCTTTCTTAAGAGAGATTCAAACTGTGGCTCGTCATACGAAAATCGTCTCTTCTGCTAGATTTAAACATCGATCATTTGTATTTGAACGATTCCACTTTTGATTTTCTGAAGTATCTTGTACTCCAACATAGATGCTTTATGACGAGTTTCTTAGCTTCAAAGTTTGAATTTCCTGCAGTTGGAGATTCTGCATTTTTTAACCACGATTTTTTAAATTATAAAATAAAAGTTAAAATCTGCATTTTTCCGGACAATTTAATCGAACGATCTTGATTTAACCTCAATTTTCATCAAATAAAAGTTAGGATCCGCATTTTTTAGACATTTTTTTTAATGGTAAATATATTATTAATAAAAATAGGTCTCTACACAAGACATTATTTCCAGACAATCTAATCATGATTGAACGACCATCAATATCTTAAATGCATGAATATAGAGAAAATCTTAATTCATAGTTTCAACGGTCTATAATTTTCTACGTGTCTTTAGATTTAATCCACAAACTTCCTCCAGACACTAATTATCATGTTAAAATAATGTCATTAGTATATAATTTAATCATCATTTCCACCTTAATTAATTGCTTATGTGAATAAGTTCTGTTCTGCAAACAAAGTGAAGAAGGAGCAATTGTGGATTCCATGACTTTCATTCATTCATTCTCCAAAGCTTCTGATTGGTAATGTGTAATTTCATATCCACTCCCCACTTGAGTAAGTGGTTTAAATTGTTCTTTCCACACTTAAGAAAAATCTAAAAAAGTAAATAAAGAAAGGGGAATCAAATTCTGTATTATATTAGTATATTTTACATTAGAAAAAGAGTGAGGTGGGGGACCAAACGCCAATAAGACAAAGTCACTGCTTTCATGAATTGTTTTATTACCCTTTAAATGTATAATCATTATTAGGATTGTGGAATTCCTTTTAAAACTCCTATTGTTATGCAAAATTATGAATTTATTACTACTCCTTAAGTGACATAAAGAAACGTATTAGCTATGATTATAATCAAATACATTGAACTCCCATCATAGGAAATATAAGTGGTGTGGAAAGAAAATAATATCATTGACAATGCCTATTGAATGTCTTTTTTATAGTTGAGCTCGGAATCTCGCTATATATATGATTTTAGTGATATTTGTTATTTCGTCTATAAATTAACTTTTAATTTAACAAAACCAAAAATAAGAATAAGAAATAGATTAGACCAACCAAAAAGAGCTTATAATCTAGTTTACAATAAATAGACGGTGATAAATCAGTTTTTTTTTAAATACACAAAGTAGGTTTTATTTTAAGTTTAATTTGTTTAACGAACGAGGTTTTTGGGTATAGGCTATCAAAAAAGTCTTCTAAATATACTAGATGGCATATTTAAATAAATATAAATATAAAAACTCTATCATCATGATATTAAATTAAATTTTGTATACCGGAATAAATCACAAATTTGCTAATATTTTTTGGCGTATTAACTCGTTAATTTATTTAAAAATATGTTAGATTATTTGTTTAAAGATTTTAATATTAGTTAAAATTTTAAACAAACTAACATACTATATCAGACTTTTAAAAAGATATATTATTAGATAAAATTTGCTAATAAGTTTATGAACAAATAATATGTCATACTTAGGCAGTAACTTAGGTAATCAGGTCTAACCTATTTTCACTCCTAATCATCTCCAATTTTTTTTTTTAGCGTATCTCCAAAATATTTTTGTTCACATAATCTTTTATGTTTAAGACATAATCTTAATTATAGTCCAAATAACAACTCATTGAGAAGAATAAAAAACTAATGAGAGACAGAGTTTATGGTAATTAGGAAATGAAAGAAGTTCTTGAATGATAATTAGAGAACAAAAAAATATGTTTTTGGTATCAATATAGAAATTTGCATAAAGGGTTGATGAGATACTAAAATGAGTGAGAGTTTAAGTGTCAAGAAGCTAAATGGATTTAAGGAAGAAAGTGAGATACCATTTCCACCTTCAAGTGGAAAATGAGTAAGCATTGATGAATGACAAAGCGCAATACCAAACTATATGAGATATCTTGATCAACAAAAGAGACCAATACTAAAGTCAAGTCATAATCTATTTTTATGAAAATGACCCTTTTGTTTATTTTTTTTGTTCCTCAACTCTAGTGTTGGAGACATATGATTGGAGAATTCATGTTACTAGTTTCAAATTCATCATCAATCAATGACATTATTAGTGGAATCAACCCATTTGCTTGCAATAAGAAAATATGTCTTGTGTTTGTTTATCACTATAGAAACCAAAAAATAAAAACAAATCTTCATAATCAAGCACCTTATTCTTACATGAGTCAATTCCAAGCTTCAATTCATGTCAAAAGAACAATATTTCAAAAGGGTAAATAGACTATACTTGCTCTCTTTCTAGGTAGAATGTCTTCATGATAAAGGATATATTTTTCTTACTTTAACCTTTTCATTTCTTGGATCAAATTTCACTCCAACATGTAACTTTTGAAATGATGCAGTAGCTATATATAAGTTTTATTATTAATTGAGTAAATACCTAAAATGACCTTCAACTTTTAATACTTAAAATGAATGAGTATCTTGTTTTAGAGATAATCTAAATTGGTTTATGGCATTACGCACCAAATATTGATTAAGTTAGTCTCTTATAGTTTGGATGATTTTAATTCCTGTTAACTTGACTCGGTTAATAGGAATATCATATTTTTGGCTCTGTTTGGTAAGCCAAATAAGCTAGCTTATAGCTTTTAGCTTATAAGCTAAAAGCTCTATTTGGTAACAGTTTTTAAAAAAGAGCTTATAGCTTATTTTACTAGCTTATAGCTTATTTCCAAACGCTATTTCAAGTAGCTTATGAGCTTATAGCTTATTATCTTTTCTTCCAATTTTACCCCTATCATTTTACTTGAAAAAAATTAAATATTAATTAAATATATCTTTTTTATGTCATTTCATACTTATAAGCTAGTTCAACCACTAATTTTACCAAATACTACAAATTCAATCAGCTAGCTAGCTTATAAGCAATCCGTAGCTCATCCGCTATAAGCTAGCTTATCAACTATCCGCTAGTTTTTACCATACAGCGCCTTTATATACAAAAGTTGGAATTCGAATTTCAGACACTCTACTTATTCACATTAACGTCGGATAATATAGTAAATTTTAGTTTTTTTTTCATGAGAATTAATTGTATCTAGCTAGTGCTTAATTTTAGTTGCACGCCATACATATGAGTGAGTTAGTAGGGTAATATATTTATATATCCAAAGACAATGAAATAACCTTGAAGACACAAAACAATTTAAAATATTTCATGATGCCATAACTTTATCAAACCCTTTAGGTATTTATTTATTTCCAAATACTTCCATGTGCTACTTTCATAGAATGTGTCAAATGTCAATTGGTCAAGACACATCTTGGTGACTTATAAACTATTTAAAAATGTCATATAGAATACATTAACCAAAAATGTATTCACTAAAATTAGGGAAAAGCAATTAGAAAAAGTTAATTGGCCGGCTTGACTATAGGAACATTAACAATGTATAGAATTAGGTGTCACATTGATGGTTCATATGCAGAGGAGAAGGAATAGTAGGTGACAATTTATATTTATAGTGAGAATCTAGGTCGTCGGAATCAAGATTTTACTTTAACTTTTTGTTTAAGTAAAATCAAAACGTAAAATCAAAACTTAAAATCGTCGATTTTACCTCATACTAAAATAATATTAATTTTTATATACATGACATGTATATCTACTTATATAATACTATAATATTTAATAATTTAAAATTTCAACTTAATTTCAAAGCTAAAATATACTAAATCACCATAATAAAATGTAATATTCATAAAAATTGGACTTTTTTAAAAAAATTGTCAATTTTTTTTTAAAAAAGATAAAATCGTCTCAAAGAGTTAAAACCAACGATTTTATACATTTTCAGAAATTTTACTATGATTTAAATCGTTTAAAATCATTCCAGATCACAATTTCACCAGAAAACGATTCTACCGGCAGTTTAACTCGAAATCGCTACCGAGAATCCTTAATTACTTTGAAGCTTTAAGATGTGCTGGCTTTGCAGGGTCCTTAAAACTTAGGCTTTAATTATGTCACCGTCATGGCCGGTTTAAGCCTCATACAACTGTTATTAATAAAATCGGACATGTGTATGTTGAGCTCTATATGTACTACAGTTATCTTTTTCTTTTCTTTTTTTAATTGCAAATAATTTATTAATAAAATCGAACCTCTGCTCAAGATGAGCAGAGATCGATAAAAGAGAAGCTACAATCAAATATGCCGTATATAAGCGGAACATCGATGAAAATGCCAAAATTTAAACTACCTAAAAGAGATCTACTTCTAATTCCATTCTTAGAGAGACACTCTTCAGTTTTCATACCACCAGAGAGACCTCAATCCGACCCAGAAAGATGTCACTAGATACTAACTCCCGAACTCGAATCAAAAGTGTTCGGCCCATCAGCATCCAAATAACAGTTTCTTGAGTCAAAAAATAAGGAGCACCGATAGAATGAGAAACTAGGCAGATAAACCTCAGATTGTAGAGCTTCTCGAGACAGACAACACCGATGTGCGGGATAGATCAACTACAATTATCTACATTTGACAAGTACAATTAGCATCAAACTTAAAGACTTCGAGTTCAATTTATCCTGAAAATAATTTTGTATTAAATTTTATTTATTTCGTGGATGTATTTTCAATTATCAAGATTTCATTTTTTTAAAACCAGAGATAACATAAAAAAAAGTACAATTAGCATCAGATTTTTTTAGCATCATATGCATATGGATAAATTAAATCATTTCAGCTAAATATGACCACAACCGATAGAAAAGTTTCTCTCTCAATTTTTTTAGGTGAGATCTACTTTATCTTTTCATTATTTTGGGTGTTTATCTATCAACCATTGAGAATAAGCCATATAAAAATAGATTGTATGTGATTCTCACAACTAACTTGTTACAAATTGTGGGGACCACATACAAATCTACTTACGTGGCTTTGTTCTTATTGATTGATGGGTAGATACCCCCAAATTATGGGAAGTAGATTAACTGCTATAAATTTCCACACTATTTTCACGCGGTTGATTTTGGACCGTCTGATCTATTATGTACGGCTGAAATTGTTTTGATTGATTTTATAACTGATTTAACTAGAATCGTCTAATCAATAATCAATAGTCGAGATTGAAACTGCGTTAAAATTGTGTGATTTTTTTTTTTTGGTTCTAAAAATTGTGTGATTTTATTACCATAGCAAAACTGAATCCCAAATTATGAAAGGATAATTTAGAAAAAACCATTTTTATATCATTGCTTCATTCAGAGCCGAATTTAATCTCATGATCTCAATATATACCGTCAAATTTACATTGATTACAACATATCTATAAATTTAAGCATTTACATAAGTGAAATTGTTTATAAGGATTTCATTTTTTACATTGACAAAAAATTATTCTTACTAAAAATTGAATTCAATTATTTCGAACAATTCATCCTAGAAAAGCTCATTAATCATAATTATTTTTAAAATCACACGTATAATTTATTTTTTTGAACAAGCTAAACTGGTATATATATATATATATATATATATATATATAAGAAAAAAAGAACAAAAGTAAACCCCTCAGCACAAGGTGTACCGAGAGGCACAGTCAAAGTCTACAAGGGAAACCGAAAAAACAACATAAAGATGATAATCAGTCGATGCCCAGGCAAAGCAATGGGCTCGACCACCAAAAAATGAAAATTAGTAGCCAAAGTGACATCCGTCGTCCGCATCCACCGATAGGAAAAAAGCTTGACTTTGTCCAGGAGCTGATGCACAGTATGTTCCGAATTTCTGAAAATCCGGGAGTTTCTTTCGCTCCAGACTACCCAAACACAAGCAAGCCAGACGAGCTGCAAGAACGACCGCCTGGCGCGGAGGCCACCAGTCGAATAAGTGAACGGGACGAAGTGGTCTGAGAGACTGAAATCATCCACCGCCGAGAACCCAATCCAGGACCGGACCTGAGCCCAAAGAGAGCCAAAAGTGCTGCATGATAAAAACAGATGTCGGGCTGTCTCAATGCCACCGCAACCTGTCACACAATCATGGAGATCTGGAGCAAGGATGCCTCGCGAGACAAGGTTTGCCTTCGTAGGCAGCCGATCACGCAGGAGACGCCACGCAAGAATAGACACCTTCAACGGGACCTGTCTGTGCCAGATAAGAGCCTCAGCTTCCCCTAAAATCACTGAATCCTGAGAAGTCAATATCTGATACGCATCATGAACGGAGTAGCCCGCAGCCGGATCAGGCCGCCACTGCCACCTATCTGGAGATGCTACCGACAAAGTCACGGGAAGAAGTAAGGCCTGACACTCCCTCAATAACTCCTCCTCCCACGCCCGTAACTGTCTCCTCCACTCCCACGCCCCCCTCCATCCTCCCATCCCGCAGCGCACATCTCAGCCACCGTACGTGACTTGGAAGCCGCTAAATCATACAGACGCCCAAACCTCTCACATAAAGGGATCCCACCCAGCCAGGGATCGGACCAGAAAAAAGTATCTGACCCATCCCCCACCTTCCTCGTCACACTCTCGCCGAACCAACCATCCCTAAGCCCGCCTACTCCATCCCTAATCCTCACAATCTCCCTCCACCAGGCTGACCCACCTCTGCCACCCTCCCTCAGCCTACCATGCTCCAACCCATAGCGGGCCACCAACACCTTGAACCGAAGGCCTTCACGATCCACCAACATCCTCCAACACCATTTGCCCAGAAGGGCAGTGTTAAACTCCCTAAGCTGCCTGACCCCCAAACCCCCGTACTCCTTTCGTAAACAGATAGTTTTCCAGTTAGTCCAAGAGGTTTTCCTAGAATCCTCACCTCCCCCCCCCCCCCCCAAAAAAAATTTAATCAAAAGAGAATCAATAGAAGAAATAATACCTGAGGGGGCTTTGAAGAAAGAAAAAGCATAGACAGACAACGATGTCAGGACAGATTTGAGGAGGACCAGACGACCGCCAAAAGATAAGAAACGACTCCGCCACCCAGACAGTCTACTCCTAATGCGTGACAACACCGGTTCCCAAAAACCCAGACGTCTCGGATCACCGCCAATAGGGAGGCCGAGATAGAGAAAAGGAATTTTCCCCACCCTACAGTGCAACGCAGACGCAGCCTCGTGTAGCCAGGAATCCGAAATATTCACCCCAACCAGCATACTCTTGTTAAAATTCACTTTCAGCCCAGACATAAGCTCGAACAACACAAGCACCGCACGCAGAGCCCGAACGTTCGCCCAACTCTTAACCCCCAACAAGAGTGTGTCATCAGTAAACTGCAGGTGAGACACAGTCACCTCTCCCTGTCCACCCACACGGTAACCCTCAAATATGTTCCCCTCCACCATCGCCCGCATTATGACATTCAAACCTTCGGCGGCCAGGAGGAACAAGAACGGGGACAGAGGATCCCCCTGACGTAAGCCACGTTCGAGCGGGAACTCATCGGTAGGGCTACCGTTAACCAGAACCGAAGCAGTAGCGGTGCACACGCATTCCCGCATTCACTTCCTCCACCGAGGCGGGAAGTCCATCTTCCCCATAACAGCGTCCAAGTAGCCCCAGTCAACCGAGTCGTGGGCCTTCTCAAAATCCACCTTTAACAGCAGCAACTCCTTCTTGGCTCGGCGCGCCTCGTCGACCACCTCATTAGCAATCAGAAGGCCATCAAGGATCTGTCTGTCCTTCACAAAAGCAGTCTGTGACTCAGAGATAACACTTCCTATGACCGCCCTCAACCTGTTAGCCAGGATTTTTGCCAGAATCTTATAAAGGCTGCCCACCAACGAGATGGGTTATCCACCTTCGGGATCAGGGCGATGAACGTGGAATTGATTCCTTTAGTAAGTTTCCCATTATGGTAAAACTCAGATACGAATTGCATAACATCCCACTTCAACTCCTCCCAAAAATCCTTGAAGAAACCAAAATTGACCCCGTCGGGTCCGGGGCTCTTGAAGCTGTCACAATCCCAAACTGCTGCCCTAACCTCTGCTTCTAAAAAAGGCGTGATTAGGCTACTGCTTTCTAACGCAGTCAGCCTATTGAAGATATGATTGTCCACCCCTGGTCTGGCAACATTGCTAGCCTTGAAGTGTGTCGCAAAGTGAGAGAACACAGCCTGCCGAATAGGGTGCACCCCCTCCACAGTAGCGCTGTCCACCTGGACCGACGAGATAGCGTTACCCCGCCGCCGAGTCGCTAACATTGAGTGAAAATACTTGGAGTTCGCATCCCCCTCCTTAAGCCACCTTGATCGGGATTGCTGCCAATTAATGCTGGTCTGACGCCGAGATAGTGAGAAGATGTCGGTTGTGACCTCGTGCAGGTCCTCAAGCTCTGCCTCCGATAAGGCGTCCTCCTCGCTCTTTAAATCTAGAACTTCTAGACGAACTTTGAGGGAGTCAATCCTACTTGTCAAATTTTGGGTGTGGGCCACATGCCACTCTTTCAAAGCCCCTTTCATCATCTTGAGTTTTTCTTTCATACGTATAATTTATTGTGATTTACTAATAATGTAAAAACATTATACATTGAGTTTTTATAAAAACTAAATTCAATATTCGATGATTATAATTTCTTGAAATCTATTAAAAATATCTGACATATTTTTATCGATTATCTTTCATTAGCACCGCAACATATTATTAAAATTGTTGGGTGGTTAATTAAATTTTATGGGTGAATGGTTAAGTCTTACATCACATATACAAAATATTAAACATATAAGAGAGATAATATATGTACCTAATGTCTTACTCATAGGTTTTGTTTGCGAATTTGAAAGGTAAGAGAAGGGGAGTTTTGGAAAAAAAAATGAAAGAACAAGTGAAAAGAACTATGCACTTTGGGAGAGAAGAGTTTTGGGGAATATATTTACCTTCGCAATACAAAATCTTCCTAATTTGGAAAAACTCATAAACTATACTGGATTAGTTTTTGGAAGGATTTATATGAATTCTTTAAATTCAATATATGTTGTTATACTATTCTCAAAATGAATAAAATATAGTTTTTTGAAGAATTTTTTTGTAAAGCATATTAATCATAGACATTCAGTTATCCAAGGGCGGCCATTAACGTGTGCAAGATGTGTTATGTAGTCGGGCCGCCGTTTTTCGGACCTTAAAAAAATTACATGATAGTAGGATTCTAAAAAAAATATGAAAAGGTTAATTTTTAAAAATTAAATGAAAAGGTCAAATGTTTCTTTGATGTCTTTGTTAAAAAAAATGACTAGACTTCAAAAACATTAATCCTTATTTAAGAATAAGAGAAATACAATATGAAAACTTGATTGATGAATTTCCTTGAAAAATTGCTTGAAGGGAGGCTTTTTTTAAGTAGGTAAAATATATTTTCTTGTTACTTATTATAATATAAATATTTTGTATGTTAATTACAAGGATGCATGACTATTTTTTATGTTATTAATCCTTATTTAATTTGTTTTATAAATATATAATAATTTAAATAAGAAGCATTCTTTTAAAATTTTTATTAAGGGGTCCATTTTTAACATATGTATTTGGGCCACCAAATAGTCAAGATTAGCCCTGCATTTATCATTCCATACAAAAAATACTCCAAAAAATGTGGAAAACTTCTCTATATTTCCCTCTATTTTCTTCCCTCCAAAGCACTCACTTCCCCTCTCCTGAGCTAAACTCACAAAGCTTTAAAATTTTGGATGGAGATGTGTCTTCCTCTCTTGTTGTCATGAAACTCCTGACATTTTTCCTACTTCAGAACAAGTGATATCAAATCCTTGATGGATCATGTTGTATGGATCAAGTATAGGATCTAAGAACCCACATTAAAAAAGAGATTGGTATGTGTAAAGTGTAAGTAATTAAATCTCACCTCCCAAATGATTAAGTAAACTATTGAATGTATAATTATAGACAAAATGCATTCATATGTCCTTTAAGTTTTACGTTTGTAACAAATAGGTCTATTCAGTTTTATGTTTTGTTACAAATAAGTCCTTTAAGTTTTACGTTTGTTACAGATAGATCCTTAAAAAATAGGACCCGGATCTTACAAATTACTAACTTATTGGACCTACTTATTACAAATTACAAATTTAAAGAACCTATTTGTTACATAAAAACTTAAAGGACCTATCTGTTGCAAACGTAAAACTTAAAAGACATATTTGTAACTTAAAAAACATAAAGGACTTATCTATTACAAACGTAAAACTTAAAAGACATATTGATATATTTTGCCATAATTATAATATGATTTATATAATAAGATTTTGAAATATACAGTATCTCTCTTATAATCTTGAAACTGTTATAAATATTATTAGTGGATATCCATATAGGTCATAGACCAATGTAATTGGCCTATTAAATTTACTTATAAATAGGATCTATGTATCATTGAGGAAAGTGGTTCTGTCATATGAGGCTGAGAAGAATGATATGATGAGGTTCCAGAAGGCGTTCGTAGGGGTAGTGGCGAATCCGGGAACAACATACAATATCCAGAATGCTTTCCATATGCAGGGGTATTTTGGTGTGAAAATTACACCCCTGGGTTCAAATTTGTCTTTGTTAGAAGGACAGGAAGAAGGCGAGGTTGAAGCATTGATGGAAGACGCGAAGGATTGGTTGGATCAATGGTTTAAGGAGATTCATCCGTGGAGTCCTAAGGATATTGATTTAGAGAGAATTGTTTGGTTACGTATATTTGGAGTGCCTGCCCATGCTTGGAATGATGCTTTCTTTATTCAGGTTGCGAGACCATGGGGTACTTTCTTGAATGTTGACGATGTAACGAATAAGAAAATAACCATGGATGTAGCAAGAATTCTGGTTCGCACCTCTTGTCAAAAAGCTGTAGACGAATTTATTGACGTTATAATTAACGGCGAACTTTTTCATTTGCGTGTCATTGAAGATTCTTTTGGTCCGATGAGAATTTTGTCATCAAAGTCTCAAAATCAAGATGGGCGACTGCATGACAGTGACAACTCAGATGCGGAGGGCGATGACGAGGAGGAGAGGAATTTGGCGGTGGCGGAGGAAGTATCGGAGAGAGAATCGGAAGGGGAGGGAGAAAATTTGATTGCATTAAATTATGAGGTAAATGCTAATCATTTACATAATAATGACAAGGAAGGAGAAGTGCCATCAGTTAGGGAGGAAAGGTTGGAGAATTCAAATTTGAATAAGGAAAGTTTGAAAACTGTTGTGGGGGGCGTGGAGCTGGAAGGGGGTGCGTTTAAGAAGGACAATTTGGGAGAGGGGGATGGAAAATGCGTGGGCCAGGAGGATGGGAGTATTGGGCCAGCAACTTCCACTAACTCTCACCATATTGTCACAGGGGGTGCAGTAAGGAGACTATCTAAATCTGTGGATTTGGGCCGATCCTGCAAGCCCATAGTATCTCAGCATTGTGATAGTGGTGGTAAAAGAGGGCTGAAGGGAGGTGTATACAATGATGGGCCAAGACATGTCTACAATATTCTAAATTCAGGCCCAAGAGCAACAAAAACACCAAAGAAACATCACGGCTTGTCAAAGAGCAAGGGTCCAACATTGCTTAATAATGTTCTTCCATCAGCTTCTTTAAGGAAACAACAACACTTGTTAAGAAGCCTTAATTCACGTAATTCTAATTCAGTCTCCATTTCTTCTGTTTCTTGTCCTAGGCGTGAGGGAAGTGGTGAAGTGGGGGTTTTAAGAAGAGGGCCAACTGAAGCAAGTAAATGTGTTGAGCAGGGGTATTCTATTTCGTCGGCGGGTGACATTCTTTGCTGTAGTTCGCTTAATTCTACGGACATAAAAAATTGTAATACAAAATTCTGGAAGAAATATGAGCAAGAAGTTGCTTCTAAAGTTTGGCATGAAGCTTTAGAATTAGGAGTTGAATTGAATGAGGAAGTTGGAGTTGTTAGTAAAACACGAGGGGCTGGTGGTAGTAGGGTGGGGGAGTGTATTCTTGAAATTCAAGATAATGAGAAAAGAGATGAGACCGAAAGAATTCGAAGGGAGCAACTTCAATCTGTTTTATTATGAAAATTGTTTCCCTTAATATGAGAGGGTGGGGAGGGAGTGCTAAAAGGAGGAGGTTGAGTTCACTTATTCGTACTGGAGCTTTTGATGTTTGCTTTATCCAAGAAACAAAAAAATTATCTTTTGAAGATTATCTTATTCACAATTTATGGGGGCATAAGGATGTTAGTTGGGTGGCACAAGAAGCTGATGGTTTAGCAGGTGGATTGTTAATAATTTGGAATTCTTCTTCATTCAAATTATTAAATAAATTTTCTGGTGTTGGATTTTTGGGAATTCAAGTGGAGATAGAGAACTCAGTTATGTTCTTGGTTAACATTTATTCCCCTTGTAGCGTTGCCGGCAAGAAGAAACTATGGGAGGATTTATTGAATCTTAAGAATCACAGTGGAGGAGGGGAATGGTGTTTGGGAGGTGATTTCAATGCAGTTCTTCACTCTTCGGAAAGAAAAGGGAGGAGCGCGGATAGTAGAGTAGGAGAAAGAATTTTATTTAATCGTTTTGTGGAAGAGATGGAGGTTATTGATGTGCCAGTGCTAGGAAAGAAATTTTCTTGGTACAGTGCTGATGGTAAATCTATGAGTCGGATAGATCGCTTTTTATTGTCCGAAGGTTTTATAATGTCGCAAGGTATTTCAGGGCAATGGATTGGAGATAGAGATATATCTGATCACTGTCCTATTGGGTTATGTGATTCTCATGTTAACTGGGGACCGAAACCATTTCGAGTTCTTAATGGTTGGCTAGAGCATCCTGAGTTTCTCTCTTTTGTGGAGAGGTCTTGGAAGAGTTTTGAAGTTCAAGGTAAAAAGGCTTATGTTTTGAAAGAAAAGTTTAGATTATTGAAAGATTGCTTGCGTAAGTGGAATAGAGAGGTGTTTGGTATTCTTGATCTAAATATCGACAAAACGGTGAAAGAAATAAACGACATAGAAGATTTGTTGGGGGATGATGGTGTGGACTTGGAAATCACTCGAAGGGAAGGATTGAATAAAGACTTTTGGAGTCAACTTCATTTCAAAGAGAGTCTTCTAAAACAAAAATCTAGAAAGCGGTGGGTTAAGGAGGGAGACTCAAATTCTCGGTATTTTCACGAATCTATTAAAAATAGACGTTGGAGAAATCAACTTGTGGCCTTAAAGGATGGTGAAAATTGGGTTCAAGGTGTGGAGGAGGTGAAGGAGTTTGTCAAAACTTTTTTTGAAAATAATTTCAAAGAAAAATGGGAATGTAGGCCAAACCTCAATGGACTACAATTTCAAACATGGGAGGATGGGGATAATATCTTGTTGACGGCACCGTTTTCAACCGAGGAAGTAAAGGAGGCAATTTGGAGTGGTGATGGTAATAAATGTCCGGGTCCCGATGGCTTCAACTTCAACATTTTAAAGGCTTGTTGGGAGATTATCAAAGGTGATGTTATGAATTTTTTCTCCGAATTCCATAGTAATGCCATACTTCCAAAAGCTATTACTGCTTCTTTCTTAACACTCGTTCCTAAAAAAGATCATCCGCAAGCACTCTCGGATTATCGGCCCATTTGTTTGGTTTCTAGTGTGTATAAAATTTTGTCTAAAGTTTTGGCAGCTCGTTTGAAGCAAGTGTTGGGAAAGTTAATTTCGAAAGTCCAATCGGCCTTCTTACCTAACAGGCAGATTTTGGATGGTGTTTTAATTGTGAATGAATTGCTAGATTTGGCAAAAAGAAGGAAAGATAAATGTTTGATGTTTAACGTAGATTTTGAACGTGCCTATGATACGGTGAACTGGCATTTCTTGGAGTATATGATGACTAGGATGGGGTTTGCGGTCGGTTGGCGGAGATGGATTCGTGCTTGTGTTTTTCAGAGTTCTATGTCTGTTTTGGTGAATGGAAGCCCTACGATGGATTTTTCAGTCGGCAAAGGCTTAAGACAAGGAGACCCTTTATCACCTTTTCTTTTCCTAATCGTTGCGGAAGGTCTCACAGGTCTTATGAGTAAGGCGGTGGAAAATCATCGGTTCGAAGGGTATAAGGTTAGTGATAACATCTCTTTTCATACCTTGCAATTTGCGGATGATACTATCATTGTGGGTGAAGGTAATTGGCAAAATTTATGGTTAATAAAGACTGTTTTGAGAAGCTTCGAGATTGTGTCCGGGCTGAAGGTTAATTTCTTCAAAAGTAAACTTTATGGAATTAATCTTGATGATAATTTTTTGAGCGCGGCATCATCTTTCCTTCATTGTGGAGTGGACTCCATACCATTTCGATTTCTTGGCATTCCGGTAGGTGCTAATCCGAGAAGAAGATCTACATGGTGCCCGGTTGTTGAGTCCATGAAAAAAAGACTTAGCAATTGGAATGGCCGTCATTTATCTATAGGAGGCCGAGTGACTCTTATTAACTCTGTGTTGTCTAGTTTACCTTTATATTTCTTTTCCTTTTATAAGGCTCCGGTGTGTGTGTTAAAAGAAATGGTTAGTATCCAAAGAAATTTCTTATGGGGTGGAGGTGTGGAGGGCAATAAAATGTGTTGTGTTAGTTGAGATCGTATTTGCCAGCCAAAGGAAAAAGGAGGCTTGGGGATAAAAAATATGGAGTTGTTCAACTCCTCTCTCTTGTGTAAATGGAAGTGGAGATGTTTGGAGGATAGGATGGCACCGTGGTACGACCTCTTGCGGTTTAGATATGGATCTCTAGTAGCCAATTTTTTGTACAATGAAGGAAATGAAGGTCTTCATCGTGCTTCCATTTGGTGGAGAGATATTTGGAGGTTAGGTAGTGTGTTGGAAGGTGGGTGGTTTAGTAGTAACATTCGAAGCATTCTCGGTACCGGTAATGACATCGCTTTTTGGAAGGATAGATGGATAGGATCAGCGCCGTTGTGTGAAATGTTTCCAACTCTTTTCACTAAATCTATGCATCCTAATAATTCTATTATAGCGATGGGGTCTTGGAACCGCGAATCTTGGGACTGGAACATTGAATGGGATGCCGTTTTGACCGAAACAGAACATGATCTAGCAAGGGATTTATCTCTTTTATTGGAACAGGTTCAGCCGCGTGTAGGTGATCATGATCGGCGTAGATGGCTGCCTCACGAAGCTGGTTTTTTTACTGTCAAATCAGCATATATAGCGCGGCTGGACAGTCTAGTTATGCCGGCTATTGATTCAAGTACGGTGCAAGCTTTAAAATACCTTTGGTTAAATAATGTTCCATCGAAGGTGAGTATTTTTGGGTGGAGATTATTACTTGAAAGATTACCAACAAGGGAGGCTCTTTTTAATAAAGGTGTTATTACTAATCACCTTGAGAAGAGTTGTGTATTTTGTTTTAACATGGAAGAAACCTTGCACCATTGTTTTCTTGGTTGTCATATTACTGCTACTGTGTGGCGTGATATATTTCATTGGATGGGCATATCTCACTTATTTGCAAGCAATGTGCAGCAGCATTTTATTTTGTTTGGAGATATAATTAAAGGGAAACAATGCAAGAGAGTTAAGCAACTCATTTGGTTAGCAACAATGTGGTGCATATGGAGGTTGCGCAATAATATACTATTTAGAGGGGATGTTGTGAATGTACCTACTCTAGTGGATCAAATTAAATATATCTCGTGGTTTTGGTTTATAGGTCGTGTAGGGCCTAATGTTAATTTATCGTTTTCGAATTGGTGTATAAATCCTTTACAATGCTTTCAAAGCATTTAGAGGGAGAACTTTCTTGTTTTGTAAGGGTTGAGTACCTCTTGTACTCTTTATAATACAATCTTTGCTTATAAAAAAAAAAAAAAACAATAATGAATAATACATACTCTATTATTCTTCTCCTTTCCTCTCTTCATTTTTATTGTTCTATATTTTTAGTCATGTTTATATTCGTTTTATAACAGAAACATTGATCTATTAATTTTTCCTATACACCTCAAACTCCCCCAACAAAAATATTAATTTATCTATGTCACCAACAACAACAACAAAAATTAAACACTTATCTATCAACTGTTTCACACCATATATAGATTATAAAATGTATGCTGAGAATCGATCACTCTCATAGTTATTTGGTTTTTTAAGGAAAAAATTAGAGAATAAAACAGTGACGGATTGGATTAATTTTCCAATCTCGACAAAGTTATGCCGAAATGTTTGACAATCTTGGTAGTCCAGTCCATATTGTTGGGCAAATTCCATAACACTTGTGATTTTATCTTCTTTTTCAACTATTAAAAATAATATCGTCAAAAAAATATAAATATTTGGTGAGCTGAACCGATTTTTATTTTTTTTGGAAGAAGTGAACACATCCTTTTTCACCCGTAAAATAATAAAATAAAATATGTTTTCTGACAAACAAAAGTGTTAGAATATGTCTACATGCACTTTCAATGAATTTTAATTTTTTTTGACAAATTCAATGAATTTTAATGTTATTTTAGAATTTAGATTCTCTATATTTGATCTTCTTATATTTATTTATATTTAAATAAAAATTAACTATGAAAAAGAAAATATTACATATACAAATGCTTTTATGTGTGTTGTAATGACAAAAATATATTAAATTTTTACTTAAATGTAGAAAATGTAAAAAATTATGACTTTAATATTTGACTTATTTCATTAAATAACAATTTTGGACCCATCAGTAATCACCAAAATAAATTACATGTAAGCCGTAAGAAGCATGCCTAAAGCAGTGTTCTGTTGGATTAACGTATATATGTTATGTATTCACAGAGTATGTATGAGGTAAATGATTGGCAAGTATAGAGAGAATGAGAGAGCAAATTATGTAGGAAACTTCTTGGTAAGTAAGAGTCTTGGAAGGATTGAGACATTTTGATTAAAAAACAAAATTAGCATATTATAAGTTTAATGTTTTTATCGTTATTTAACTGTGATTAATTTCTGTTAGGAAATATATAGGATATAGAAAATGGATTACTTTCTCCCAATTGAAGTTTTTTCATGTATAGATTAGAGATCTAATCTCTGACCATCTGTCTAAAGGACTTAAATCTATTATCATTTGAATCAATTTATTGTTGGTCTGGTGTGTGTGTTTGTATATATATATATATATGTCAATTAGTTTTTTTAGTCTCTCTAACTATATTCATAGACTTATGCGACATAACATTACTATACATGACATTTTGAACTCTTTTCAAAAAATTTACAGCGTCGAATGAATGATTGAAGATGGAGCTTTTGATTTGGAAGCACAGAAGTGGGTAATTATGCCTACTGTTTTTATGTCGATTAAATTTCATCTGTCATAATGTGTTGTATTGTATGATTATATCACACATTCGCGTTCTATAGCTTATACCCTCAATGTGTATCATGTATTATTTAAATTTTTGAATTGAAATATAGCTGAAATTTTATTAAATTTGGAGAATTATATCTTTGTCTGCTTATTTGATCATGAATCTTGTTCAGCAATGTGTAGGATGTAATGCAGTATTAATTTCCAAATGTAGTTTTTTGTTTATATAAAGGAAATGCAGCCTATTATATGGCGCATTTCCTTTAGGTAACGCATTCCCCATTTAAACCTGATTAATGCACTGATTAAGAGTCAAGCAAGAGGAGCATATGATTAAATACTTCTAAAAAAAATTATTTACCATTAGTAAGACGAGGGTGTTTAATTTGAAGCAGTGTGTCAAAAAGAGATTAGAGAGGCTTCCCTTATAAGTTACTATTACTATTAGAATGGGGTCTTAGTGTCTCACTCTCTCTTACAAGTTTGCTTTAGGTCTACTTGAGACCTTTAGATGAGATAAACAAATTATTTTCCGATGTTCAGCGCCCTGAATTAACATGATAGAATTAGAAAATGGTATAGAATTGGACAAGACTCAAATGCAAAATTTTATAAAAATTTCCGAGTACTGTTGAAACAGAGAAGTTATAGGAGTGCTACATTGAAAACTGAAAACAAGTAAACAAATTATTGAACATAAAAACAGCATGTATCATTGCTCGATTAGCCATGGTTGTTGGACAAGAGTCCATTCGCATAATTCGCCTTCCTTGAACCAAAGAGCTGCAACAAAGTGAAATAACTAGGTTAATCAAGAATATAACAGTAACATTTGCATTGCAGTGCAAAAGCTCAGCACATCCATGAGTGATTATTCTATAATAAATCTTGATAAAATAACATATTCAAGGCAAATTCTACCATGCAAAAGCTTCTTAGGTGATGTAAGGTGCACACGTTTTATTAATCATTTGATGATCAATCTCATTGGATCTATAGTAGACCCTTTGCATCTTATCTTTCTTTTTTTTCCTCAGCCATTCGTTCCCATGTTCTTCCTCTCTTACTTTTCTTTTTTATCAAGTTTGTTCAACAATAGAATGTCCACTTGGTGAATATTTTAGAAAATCAGTAGATAACATTTAAAAGTTTAACATATTAACATTTTATATACAAATGCTAATATAAATGGCTAGTTTGATATTCTCTTTTGCGATCCACATATCTATTTTTGTTGCATTTAATGGGTTAAACTGGATAGTGATACTACAAGAAGCCTTACCTATTTCACGCTCTCCATTTTCAGGGCTGTCACTGCCATGAATAACATTCCTGCCAAAAGTTCATCATAAGATATTGGTCACTCTTCATACTTAAATCAACCAGAAATACAGGCTCTTTGCATCCTATCTTGACTAAAGCACTCAAAAGTCACAAGTCATATGTGAAAAGGCCTTACCTTCCTCTTTGGACAGCAAGGTCTCCTCTTATTGTGCCTGGTTCAGCTTGAAGAGGATCTGTAGCCCCTATGAGCTTACGTGCTGATGCCACTACTCCAACACCCTCCCAAGCCTTGCAAACATAAAACCAGAAAGCATATTCAACAGGTATATCGCAAAAAACTCAGTGAGAATGGGATACTAATGGAGAGAGAGATATACCATGGACACAACAGGGCCTGAAGTAATGTAGTCAATCATCGCAGGGAAGAAAGACTTTTGTTTTAGGTCCTTGTAATGCTCCTGGAACCATAAACAGTCAAAATAAGCCTTGCATGTGCAAATAGAAAATTAAAAGTTGAAGACAAGAAAAATATCACAAAAAGAATAACCGTGCTCAGAAAAAACAAATAGAACCAACCAACATTGTAGCAAACACAAAAATGTAAGTCAATATCACACAGTATAGTAACCAACCATGAAAACATGGATACAATGAGATTTTGATAGATGGTTAGATTTAGTTACTCAAGCACTCTATTGTAACATTAAATGCATCTATAATATAATATAATAAAATAGTATCTGTTAAGAAAAATCAGATAATTTTTCATGGGACTGTATGTACACAAAAGACACAGAAGAGTTCTGTAATACAGAGAATACCTTGAAAGAACTTCATAATATGTCACAGGTTCTACTTGAGAAAGCAATATTCTTACCGCATGTTGGCTCTATTCTATATTGTCATCACGAAGATTAACTTTATTCGAATCTTGTCTATTGTGCAGATTGGTTTCATTGCAAATTCCGCTTAGCTCGTATCTAATTGCACACCCTAACAATGACACCTCTGCTGTAGAGTGCCATTATATTGACACCTCTCCCATTGCACACCCTAACAATGGTGTCTCTCTGGCCAACTTTAGGATTAACAGTAACAATTTAAAGCCTCGAAGGACAGTGTTAAGAGTACATCACTACAGTGTATCTAGGAATATCTTAAAAGATCTTCAGATTATATTGTGCAATCAATAAGTTTGCTAATTGATGAAGCAATCTTCTCATTTTTACTGCTGAAGCAATTTTAATAAGGGTATACTCAGAAGCCTCATCTCTCTATCTTTCTCTACTATAACTTGAACCCCATATCCCAAAAAAATAAAGAACAAACAATTGAACATAAGACATAGAAGCAAGTATTGAAGAAACTACAAACCTCAGCTAATTCTTTTGAACATTGGAAGAGCTTCAATCCAATTAACTTAAACCCCTTCTTCTCAAACCTAGAAATAATCTCACCCACCTAAACCAATTCAACACGACAACAAAAGAACAATTATAACCAAAACATATGAAATTGAAATGAACATAAATTAGGATTCTTACAAGACCACGTTGCACGCCATCGGGCTTCACCATAATGTAAGTTTGGTCAACTTGTTCCTGCACAGTTAAAAACAAAAAACATTTAGAGTTATGCCGGACAATGATAAATTGAACAACTTGGTGAGTGGAAAAAGAGATCATACAAGAGAAGCGATTAAGCGGGGAAGGAAGATTCCGGATTCGGTGCTGCTTCTGGTGCGGATGGTTCTGGAATAGGAAGAAGTAGAAGAAGATGAAAAAAGATGGGATTTTGAAGGAAATGCAGATAGATGGGTGGCACTGGTGTGTAATTGAGAGGTTATTCTTGTTGTTGTGTTTGAGTTGGTGGTGCTTAGGAGAGAGGATGATGTTACACAGATATTGCTTCCGGTAAACATGGCCATGGCTTCCATTTCTCCTTCCCCACTCTTTCTGTTGTTGCGGCTCTGCAAGAACAATGCTGCTTGGAATTTGGATTTGGATGTGGCAACTGGCAAGTAAGAAAAAAAAAAGCGACTTCAATAATTTTTTTTATTATATAACAGACAACTTTTTTTTTTATAAAAAGGCAATTGGGTTGGGTGGTTCTCTAGAACTAAACTTGAAAAGGGTGGTTTGATCCCCTATCATAATTGGCAACATATCTCACACACCCTCATATAAGACTCGTCTGACTTTTCTCAATGCTATCACTTACTGGACGCAGAGAATATCCAAGTTTTGAAAAACACTGCATAATTGGATCGATGCTGCATAATCTAAACAGAATTAATGATTTCCTCCTACTAGTTTTGGTTCAAGACAAGTTTCATTTGAACCCAATAACAGGGAGCCCAAAACAAGTTTTGAACACCATGACTTTCTCCTACTAGACTTGGTTCAAGACTCTTCAGAACAAATAGAAGTTATACATAATTGAAAGCTATGAATACATAACAGTATATACTAACATCATCTTAAATCCTAAACAAGGCAATTAGGAATCCTATAAATACATAACAATATACTAACATCATCTTAAATCCTAAACAAGGCAATTAGGCATCCTATAAATACATAACAACATATAAGCTAGCTACTAACATCATCTTAAATAATTTAGACCGTAAACAAAGGCAAATAAGCTAGTTGTTATTGTTGTGAATAAAACTCACTGAGGCAACTGATAAGAATTTGATACTCAAACAAATCCGGGCCTAGCAGCTAGTGCATGTATTTTTAGAAATTACAAAGGTGAAAATGTTGGTTGTTTTGCAATGAATATTGGCAATGCAAATGCTATTTTTGCCTAGTTATTGGTTGTCATTCTTGCAATTGAATGTGCATTTGAGAATAAATTGGAATCATTTGTGGATCGAAAGTTGCTCCAAATTATTTATCTTAGTTGTGAAGTCTTTAGCAGTTGTGCCTTGACAGTTGAGGAACAGATGGTTAAACTGTTTTGCTAAAATTAGATATATGAATTTTATGATTTCTCACATCCATATAGGAAAGACAACCAATGTGCAGATAAGCTTGTTGCCCTAGGTTTGACGTTGGATGTTTAACTCTGCCTACACTTGTTTTCCTAGTTTTAGATTTTGTTAGCTTCTTTTACTTGTTGTGAGGGTTAGTTAAAGATAACCTACTTGGGTTGGCCTAGTGATGTTGGTTTGGGTCCTTGGAATTTGTTCCTCTCAAGGTTGCAGGTTCGATTCTCCGTGATGTCAATTTCGGTTGGCTAGTCCATACAGAGTAAAAAAAACATTGGCTCTAAGCCGTTCCCCCTGCAAGTGAACAGTGGGATTGATCCTTTTGGATTAGTCGGTCATTGGGCCGGTTTCCGAGTTTTCAAAGAAAATAAATAGATAGTTAAAGATAGTAATAATCAAAGTTATGCATTAATATGTATGCAGTGGTCAAAAAGGACACTTAAAAAGGAATGGATATTCACTTTAAAAGGTGAAATTTAGCTACTAATTTTTTCAAAACCAAAATAAAATAAAATAATAAACTACGACCGGACACGTAAAGACTACTTAACCAATATCTTTAACTATTTTAATATCTCAAACTAGTCTTTAACTATGAAAAAACATGTTTACATGTATATGTTGATATATTTAAGTTAAATATTAACTTAAGTAATTTCATGAATACTCAGATTTGTAGACATGTAAAAACAAGCAAACAATTGATTAGTTAAACTTATATCACCTCTATATTTGGATCTTTAACTCCTTAAGGACCAAGTGGTTTGGTTCCTTGGAATTAAACAGTTGATTAGTTAAACTTATAGCACCTCTGTATCAATGGTATTTGGATCTTTAACTCTTTAAAGATTATGTCATTTGATCTCAAATAGGTTATTGACTTTTTCAATATATTAAATTAATGTATGTCAAACGTTTCTCAATTTGGTCCCCCATGAACATCTATTTCATTTACTATCAAATAAGTTCATGTCTTCATTCGCTTTCTATCAAAATAGTTTTTGACATTTTCAACTTACCATCAAATTAGTCTTTACCATTTTTTTTTACTATCAAATAGTCAAATTGTGTGATGTCATTGTCCACATGACCTTTAATACTCTAAATCAACGCATTTAATGGTGTCGGAAAACGAATATCATCAAAGGGATAAAAATGAAAATGTTTAGTAGAAATAAAGAGTTAGAATCCTCTTCATTTTCTATTCTTTCTATTTTATCCGTTATTATATAATTTTGAAAATATAAATACGAAAGTGTGACATTAAATGAGTCCAAATATCTTTCATGGATCCCAAAACATTTAATAATAGAAGAAATTGAAAAAATGGGAAATGAAGAGATCCCAACTCGGAAATAAAGACTAGTTTGGGATATTTGAGATGGAGTTACAGAGACATGAACTAATTTAGTGGTTTAGTTAATTTTTTTTATAATACGATGCCTTTCAAATATAATGATACTAAACCAATTTTATTTTTTTTGCATCAGTTGAATCTGGTTCGATGGTCAGTTTTTGCATAAAGTGGTTCCAGCCCCCTCCAAATTCAGTTGCAAGGGATCGAACCGTAGTTTTCCTTACCAAGTTCAGCGCCAATCACAACTGAACCAACTAACGATTGGTAATTAATTTGTTCTAATACAATTTAAAAATACATTTTAAAAATACATTTTAAAAATATTCTATACAGTTTTTTTTTTTGTTTACAAAAATATTGTATATAGTTTTTGATTGAAAATATTGTATACATTTGGAAACAAATGAAGTAATAAGAAATTATTTTTTCTTGCTTAAAAAAAAATTTATTTTTTCTATGTCGAAAAAAAAGCAATTATTTTTTCAAAAATATAAAAGAAGAAGATAAAGGATTTCAAAAACAAAAAATAAAAATAAAAATAAAGGATACCTTAATTAATTAAGGATTTAATTTATATGCACTGACAGTGTAAAATAATTTTACACTGTCAACCAATAACAACCATGTATTCCGCCACATCACCCCACTTTACCCCACTATCTTTATATGACATGGAAGTTTAAATCATTTTTATTGGTTGCATGTGTAAAATAACTTTACACTGACAGTGCATAACAATTAAACTCATTAATTAATAGGATTTGTCTAACATGTGCAACATTGTACATAACATGTGCAACATTGTACATGTTAAAGTAACAAAAGATAGTAACTTTTTATTAAAAACAACAATTATTTATTAAAAAAATTATACCTTTAATATAAAATACACAAGTTGCAATGCAAATTTACTATTTTAAACTTCTTAACATATGCGACTAATCCTAATTAATAAATTGAAGGAAAGGGAATCTACACAGAAAAAATACCGTTGATAACAAAGGGTCACTTTGAAATTTGTGAATGAGTTTCTTTCATTTCTCTCTTCGTAACCCTAGCGTTTTTCTTCCGTTTCACGCCTGCTTGTTAAGGTTTCTTCTTCAAATTTTCTATTCATGGCTTTTCGTTTAATTTTCTCCTCTTTTATGCTCCAAATTCGAAACATATTATGATAGTTCAATCGTGATTTCTTGCATTTGTCACATCTTTGCCGTTAGTGTATGAATTTGAAACTAAATCGTTAAATCAGCTTAGGGAATTTTACTGTTATGGTATTCTTCTAGGGTTTGAAATCTTGATCTGGAATAGGTTAGGAGTTATTGTTTTTAGGAATTTCAGAGAATAATATTGTTCTATTTGTGTTATTGTTGGTTCTTGAAATTTGTGTGGTGTTGAATTTTGCATTTGGTGTTTTTAGGGCATCCGGTTTCAAATGGGTGGAAAGTTAGAATTGGTGCATCCGAATGTTGGTGCTTGCAATCCAAGAGAGAAAGGTGCGAGGATATACTTGCTCAAGGGGCATCCGAATGAGCTGGGAAGTGGTCAAATGAGAAAAGCACCATCGTTTGACGTTGAAGATAATGGTGAATTATCCACAAGCAGTACACTTCATCTGCAGAAGAGTTTTCACTTTTGAGGAATTCCCCCACAACATCAACTTGATCAATCCGACAGTACGCTTCTTCGCACCAAGGTTATTTCAAACATGTCTATGAGGAAGGCAATCAGATGACGAGAGTGCTTAGCAGCAGAGAAAGTATGCAACATCTGTCAATTAAACATGATTCCTGGTAAAGATGTAGCAACATTTTTGAATTTGAAGACCGGGAGTATGCCGTCGAAATCTAAATGGGGTAAAATCATATCCTTAATGTTCTGATCTTGTTTTACTATATATAATTGTTAGTAATTAGTAATAAATAAAGCATGTGTAAAAACTTGTGATATTGAAAGTCGAAATCACATTTTATTCACAATACATGTATTCAAAACTTTGGACAAGAGTTACATTCATTTTTCAATTATCAAAACAGGATATGGGTCTGTATGATTTACTGAAGACGTCCGAGACTCTTTGACAGAGCTTATGGAAACAATGACATGCCCATTATTCCTTTTCAGCTTATTCCATAAGCTCTTCAAGATATCTTATTCTTATGAAAACAGTTTATCCCTATTTTATATTTGTGTATGTAGAAATAGGCAAATAGCTTATACATAAGTACTTATATGATGAAGACTAAATTAAGTTGTTTATAAATATAGCTTATACAGTTTTAGACTTCAAGGTGTGTACGTAATATTTACTAAATCACTAAAATGTATTTCCTTGTTATACAGTTTCGACCCTGCTCTTGCCATCACATCACCTTCATTTTATGAACCTAAGGAGTTCGACAAGGTTGAGATGTACTCAGATGGATGGGTGACATAGTCAAGTGTAATATATAGGTATCTTCTTATTCCTCCTCCTCCTCCTCCTTCTCCTTATTTATATGTTTCAATCTGGATTTTATTGCTTAGAGTTCTAGCGGTCTTCACTTAACTGTGCAGCTCTTGTTAGATTTTTGATTTGTAACGGTTTATATTTGTGATTTCCTTAGGTCTTTCTGAATCTTATGTTATGTTACGACTTTTAATTTTGATTTGAGGCCACAATAGTTATTCGTGTCTCTGTCTCCTTGTCTAACATTGTTTGCGTGTTTTCATATCCTTATGTCATCGGTTTTTTGCCTTCACATTTCCTTTTGCTTGAGATGTTTTCTAAGGAAATGTTAATTCTATAATGTTACAGGTCTGTCATTTTTTATACAATATCATTATGTGATGATTCAATTAAGTTGACAAAGACATGCAATACCATTTTTTGTATTTCAATACCCTCCTTGTCAAAGTTTAATTGACTCTTGACTCTTAACTGTTTACATATTATACTGCATACTTGGGATTTCATGCATTTAGGAACAATATAAGCTATATTTCTACCAAAATGAAAGGAAAAATAGTTGGTATTCTTAAAATTATGTTTAACTTGTGATCTCTGTCAAGTTAATTAGTTCAATAGATTTTTTATGAAAGAAAGGATTTTAAGAATGAGTAAAAATTCTTCACTTTTTTTACATGAAAGTGCACAATAACTATTAAAACCTATTTCTAATGCTCTAGGATTTTTTTTGATAGGGTAATAAGATGGCTGATGAATGAGGAAGAACAAGCGAATGTATAATTCTCAAGGTAAACCTCATTTCTTCTTTAATATTAACATATTTTAAGAAAATTCCAATTAGATGATTCAATTTTTAAATGGTATATGTTGTTGTCATGTTTATTTTGTCGAAATAGTGATGGAAATAAGTTAAGATTTCAATGATAAGCCGGTAATCAACACTGGACTATGAAAGAAATAACCAACATATTTCATTTTATTTTTTTGGGTAGAGTATAACCAACATATTTCAAACAAGTTATAAATAATAATAATCCAACTCAACAACTAAAACATACCCAACCTACTATACTAAACTTAATGGATTTATTCATATATCATGACTGATTTCTTGGATGATTTTAAATACTTTGATCAAGTCTATCTTGGCTTTATTCCTAATTGGATTTGGGTTGTTGTAGTTCACCCACAAATTGAAGTAAATATGAGCATTTACATGTTTAGTTGATGTGTGGAAAAATGCATTTACTCAATTGTATTCATTATTTCTTTATGTAATATAATGCCTTGTTTTTTCCTTTCTAAAACTGCTTTATTAAGAGTACATGTGCAAATTGGACCTAATGTAGGGACTTGACTGACCAATGAAATAGACTCAATGTTGTTGATGGCGGGAACCCAAAAATCTCTCGTATAAACACGCCATTGCGATCATTCCTTCACAAATCTGTCATATAAACTAACTTCGTAATGAATGGTGCTAAGATTTTTTTTTTCCTTGTTTCTCATTTGGGTTTCACAAGTCCTTTTTTAGGTATTCTTTCAATTCTATTTTCTTGGTTTTTTTTTTAGAATTGATTTTTTAGGTTCCTCTTTTGTGTTATGTTTTGGTTGTTTCTACACTGGAGAATTGACAGCTTCAATTTCCTGAGAACATGCTAGTGTATTGATAATTTTGTGCAACTTATTTATCACAATGATTGTAACTTTGTTGGTGAAATTTTTTAGAACGATGAGAACTGATTTTGAAAGAAATGCATTATACTAAAAATTGTTTCGGACAAGGAATATTTTTGTGAATTTTTTATCAACTAGGTGGTGGTTTGTGTTTGGATTAGACTATTTTGTGTTTAAAGTAATGCAAAAATACTAGAATTTGTTTTTCACTGAATGTCGATATTTATATTTAGTCAAAACAAAATTTTAAGTACCACTTAATTATAGGATTTTCATTTTTTGAATTTTATTACTTCAATTATTTATTTTTGTGGATTTATGACTTTTGATAAAGATATATTGGATATACTTCTTGATTTATCCTTAGATGTCCTTAGATGGCTGGCTGGCTGACCTAGTCTAGTGTAATATGTAGGTATCTTCTTCTCCCAACTTTGATGCTCGCCAGTCCTCTGTTTTTGCTCTCTTCAACCTCACTGTTTGCAATAAAAGGTACTAAAATCCATTCTATTCAAAATTTCTCATCTGCGTTTTCAAATTCACTTCTTGCAATTCTTATTTCAATTTTTTCTTGCATTTTATTATTGAGATTTATTGTTTTAGGTTCAACTTTTGGTTGTTTATTATATAATAATGGGAAACTGGTAGCTTCAATTTAATGTTTATATGCCAATTCAGTGATGATTTTGTGCTAATTATTTATCACAATATGAAATATGATATTGAATTAATACTCTAAAATCAATAAATTGAAAGGATGATATTGTGTCTCGATCTAGTCTCACGTCTCGAGACATTAGATGGAAAATATGATGATTTTGTGTCATGATCATTCTTGAATGGGAAATTTGATTTTCAATCTAAATCACTATAAGTTTAATAAATTGAAAGGATAATGTTGTGCCTCTTCACCTTTGATGTTAAATTTTGGTACTTGAGATAAGATAATCCTATATTTGAAAACTGTGATTGAAGGTATTACATCTTGAGAAATTGATGCGAAATATGATTGTTTTGTGTCTCAATGACCCTCGGATGTGATATATGATTGTTTTGTACTTCAATGACCCCGAAATGTGAAATATGATATAGTCTATATGACTGATAAATTGGAAGGATGGTTTTGTGCTTCAGCGAAACTTTGATGCGAAATATGGTTTTGTGATCTGATGACGTTGAAATATGAAATATGATATTGAGTCTATATGACTAATAAATTGGAAGGATGGTTTTGTGCCACGATGAAACTTAGATGCGAATTATGATGATTTTGAGCATCGATGGCGCTTAATATGAAATATAATATTGAGTTTAGGACTCTAAAATCGATAAATAGAAATGATGATATTGTCTCCCGTTGACCCTTAGATACGAAAAATGATGGTATTGTGCCTCATGAAATTGAATTAACGGTATTGTGGCTTGTATGAAATTGAATTGACGCTATTGTGACTCATTTGAAATTGAATTGATGGTGAAATTGAATTGACGGTATTGTGGCTTATATGAAATTGAATTGACGGCATTGTGGCTCTTAAGAAATTGAATTGACGGCATTGTGGCTCTTAAGAAATTGAATTGACGGTATTGTGACTCATTCGAAATTGAATTGACGGTGAAATTGAATTGATGGTATTGTGGCTTATATGAAATTGAATTGACGATATTGTGGTTTATATGAAATTGAATTGATGGCATTGTGACTCTTAAGAAATTGAATTGACGACATTGTGGCTCTTAAGAAATTGAATTGACGGTGTTGTGGCTTATATGAAATTGAATTGACGGTATTGTGGCTTATATGAAATTGAATTGACGGTATTGTGACTCATTCGAAATTGAATTGACGGTGAAATTGAATTGACGGTATTGTGGCTTATTTGCAATTAAATTGACGGTATTGTGCCTCATATATTGTGGCTTGTATGAAATTGAATTGACGGCATTGTGACTCTTACGAAATTGAATTGACGGCATTGTCGCTCTTAAGAAATTGAATTTACGGTATTGGGACTAATATGAAATTAAATTGACGGTATTGTGACTAATATGAAATTGAATTGATGGTGTTATGGCTCATAATAAAATTGAATTGATGGTGTTGTGGCTCATATGAAATTGAATTAACCGTATTGTGACTTATATGTAATTGAATTGACGGTATTGTGGCTCATTTGAAATTGAATTGACGATATTGTGACTTATATGAAAATTGAATTGACGGTATTGTGGCTTTTTTGAAATTGAATTGACGGTATTGTGGCTTATTTGAAATTGAATTGACGGTATTTGTTCTTAGGATAGATCCAAAATGGAGCTACCTTTGTCTGTGTAGATAAAATATCAAATACAAGAGATGGAAGTCCAGCATTGCTAATTCATGGTATGTTGCTTCTGGAACTCTTTGATATAGGTAGTTGGTAGCCATTTTGGGTTTAAGTTCCTAGTTTGTGAAGGAACTTGTTTGCTCTGAACAAGATCATTCAAATTGTTTTGATTTGATACTGGGACTTGGCAATCAGATGATGGTGGCGGCTTGGCTGCATGAGTTTTGGATTTTCTGATAAAAATTCAAAGCTTTCTATTGGACAGTGTATGGATTGTGACATCCTTTTTGCAATAATGTTGTTATTCTCTTAAATCTCCTTCATAAACTATTTTTAATTTGATGTTCTAGATGGAAATGGCTTCAAGGCCAGTAGTATGAGGCTTGGTGCAGATGCTATAGTCTTCAGTCGTCATCTGAATAACGGGTATGGGTCAAAAAGTGAATATATGACTTTATGATATGTTGGTCTATAGCCAGTAAGGTGTTTTATAACATTGAAACTATTGAGAAGTCTTACATTGGATGAAATATTGCCTGAATATGTGTTTAGAAGTGGTGGGCAATCGTCACTATATAAGCCGGTTTTGTTGGTTGAATAAGGCCCAACTCAAATTTTAAGATGGTATCTGAGCCTATACAAGATCCGTGAGGTGCCCGCTACCGGGCCACTCAGTTCATGCTCCAGATTTCTAATCTTGAGCGTGATAGGGCGTGTTTAGAAGTCTCAATTGGATTAGATATGACCTAAATATGTGTTTCTAAGTGGTTCATAGTCTTCACCTTATAAGTTGATTCTGTAGGTTTGAGAATTTAACCAATTTGTCACGGGGCTGTAACTTAATGCCAATTTATTCTATATACTTGTATTGTTACAGCCTTCCATATTCTTTCTCTTGCAATCTTTCGACTGTCACTTCACTTGTTCACATGACAGTGAGACAAAAAATGCTTTACAAATAGACAACAATATGTGAATTTATGTGGGACAAGTGAAATTGTTATTTCATACTAGTATATTTTGGCAGATTGCAGCTACTTGATACATCATTGGATATCTTACGTTTAAATGATAGCTCGTGTGAAATTGATTTGATGGTATTGTGTTTAAATGATGACTAGTATGAAATTGATTTGAAAGTATTGTCTTAAAGCGATGTCTCTTATGATATTAAATTGATGGATGGTATCATGTGTTTAAATGATAGCACATATGAAATTGAATTGAAGGTATTGTGCCTTATATGAAATTGAATTGACGGCATTGTGACTCTTAAGAAATTGAATTGACGGCATTGTGACTCTTAAGAAATTGAATTGACGGTATTGTGGCTTATATAAAATTTATGGCTTATATCAAATTGAATTGACAGCATTGTGACTCATTCGAAATTGAATTGATAGTGAAATTCAATTGACGGTATTATGGTTTATGTGTAATTAATTTGACGGTATTGTGCCTCATATGAAATTGAATTGACGGTATCGTGGCTTATATGAAATTGAATTGACGGTATTGTGACTCATTCGAAATTGAATTGACGGTATTAAGGATCATATGACGGTGAAATTGAATTAACAGTATGTGTCTATATGAAATTGAATTCACGTCATTGTGACTCTTAAGAAATTGAGTTGACAGTGTTGTGGCTTTATATGAAATTGAATTGACGGTATTGTGGTTTATATGAAATTGAATTGACGGTATTGTGAATCATTTGAATTTAAATTGATGGTGAAATTGAATTGACGGTATTGTGGCATATATGAAATTGAATTGACGGTATTGTGACTCATTAGAACTTGAATTGACGGTGAAATTGATTTGATGGTATTGTGGCTTATATGAAATTAAATTGATCGTGTTTTGGGTCATAATAAAATTAAATTGATGGTGTTTTGGGTCTAATAAAATTGAATTGATGGTATTGTGCCTTGTATGAATTTGACGATATCGTACGTTTAAATGATAGCTCGTATGAAATTGATTTGATGGTATTGTGTTTAAATGATGATTGGCATGAAATTGAATTTACAGTATTGTCTTAAAGTGATGGCTCTTATGAAATAAAATTGATGGTATCGTGTGTTTAAATGATAGAACCATAAAATTGAATTGACGGTGTTGTAGCTTATATGAAATTGAATTGACGGTATTGTGCTTCATTCGAAATTGAATTGACGGTGTAACTGAATTGACGGTATTGTGGCTTATATGAAATTGAATTGGCGGTATTGTGACTCATTCGAAATTGAATTGATGGTGATAATGTGATGTAATAGGGCAAACTTCAAATACTGTGTTTAGATGTTTGACTTAGGCTGAACATATTTTTACTTTGAATTTTGAAAGCATAAGTAGTGTGAAAATCGTGATCACATGAATTACACTATTTTGCTAGCATTTTAATCTTTATTTTAAATCTCAAATATTCACTTATGATTACTTGGATGCAGAAATTTAACGGAGCTTTTGACATACAAGAGAATGGTATCGATGACAAAAATGGTAATTGGTTGAGTTGGTTCCCATGATTTTGGAAATAATCTTAGACCCCCGATTCTTCCTTTTTCAGTATGGAAATAATCTTAGATCTTCAGTTCTTCTTTTTCCATGATCAGCAGGGGCTTATGCAAATCACATATTTTTATGAGGAAAAATTCTCAAAGTTGACTATGAAGCAAAGGTAATTTCAATCCATTTTTTAGATTATTTTCATGTCCAGGTTAAAAAATTTGGCATGATTGTTCTTGTTTGTCAATGAAGTAAACAATTTTTAAAAATACAAGTTTAACATGACAATGTTACTGCTGAGCTGATAAAGTTGCATACTTCATCTGTTGTACAATCAGATGTTGTTCAAAAAATGGAGAAGAGATTCTTTGACAAGGAAATGGCGCATGAGGAAAATTATTTTTATCCTGCTTGTTCTCTCTACCTTTCCCTTTTTGAAGGAGTTGCATAAGATTTCCAAGCTTTATGATGGCACTCCAGAAAAGCTCTGGGGTGTTTTGATGCGTCAAAAGACTTTGATGTGTCTGATGATTGTTAAATATGCAAAGAGGGCCGACGAGCATAAATGAATTCTCGAGCACAGGTATGCCACTAATTTCGAGACTAGGAGGCATCTGGCCATGATGATATTCCCGGAGGTAAAAGAAGACTATGAGGAGCTACATGAGATGCTCATTGACACGTCTCAGTTGTTAACTGAATCTTTCGAATACATTGCACGGGATGATCCCTGAATCTTCCTTTTGATTTGTCAAACAATATTCAATCAGGCAAACACCCTTTCTGTTGCCTGCCCAAACAATCAAACAAGGTTTCTCCCCAATTCTGGTATGTTTATCCTAAATTCTGAACTTATTTTTCTTGCCTCTGCTGTTTGCCACATGTTGCGAGTATTTTCAATTTGAAATCGTTTAACCGTGGCTTGCATTTATCCTGGTATGGACAATGTTTACAATTATATTTATTAGAATCATGAGATGTGTCGAATAAGTATTCGAGGCTTAAAACCATTGCACAAAAAAGTAGTTTCTGAGTCACATCCCTAGGAAACAATTGCAAGAGAACAACAAGAGAATAAAGTAGAGACCTACAACAAAGCCTCACTTCACCTTAAAATATGCAGTTGAAGGGAGAGGATTTAGTGGTTCTATACACATGCAATTGTTTAGTGGAAATTAGATTATTTGTTTGTCTATGATTACTCATTAGTTTTTTCATAGATGAAATGCACTCCAATTCTGAAGCTGTATATTAATTGCTTATGCACACATGTTAATTTTTCCATTAACCAATCTTTATATTGTTGTGATTATGTGTTTACTTTGGCTTGATAATTTTTTCATTGATCTTGTAGAATGACTTATTTAACGAAGTAGTTGCAGAATGCAGCAGCATCACCACCTTGAGCTTCAGTCCTTGATAAGCTAATTTGGGTGGGTGTGTGTGTGTGTGTGTTTTTCTCGTAACAATTTTGGAGGTTTCACCACTTCAATTCACTACTCCATTTGACTTCACAGCTGCAGAGTTTTCAAGTCTTATTGATACCAAATTAGGAGTGGGTGGTGTTGTTTTTATCTCTTATGTTTCTTGTTTTGTCTCACTGAAGTAGCATTACATAATTTATGCCCACACACGTAAGTATTCATAGATAGATCTTTTCTGTTTCATAGACTTTTGCAAGTTTTCCTTCTTCTTTCTGAAGTCTTATTTGTAACATAGGCCCCGTTTGTTTTGGCTTTTTTTAAAAATGGATTTTATAGTGTTATATAATTTTGTGTAAAAAAAATTTATAAATAAACTTTTTATAAAAGCTTCAAATGAAAATTTGGTTTGAATAGTTATTCTTAAAATGTCATTTTAGGAATTTCATCATTTTATCAAAAAATATTTTTGGATATCAAAATTTCAAAAAAATCACTTATTTTGAAATACAACTTTTTGAAAAAATTGTGATTTTGACTATGTTTTGATCTTCAATAATGTATGTTTATGTTATATGATGTTAAAATTAGTGTTTCAATTTAGAAAAAATGAATATAAAAAAATTAGTAATATTTTAAAAAACGGTTTTACAAAATTTATTTTCAAAAATACAAAGAAAAAATCTATTTTTTTAAAACTGAAACAAACACACCCATAACCATTTACAAAGTTCTGGGCCACTCTTGCTAGAAATTAAGAAAGAGGTTCTTAAAGTTGAGGCTTTACAACCAAATATTTGCTCCTAGTATGATGAACTTCATCTCAACATATCATGAACTGACTTCATGATTCCCTCTCATAAGGCTGATCTAGTCAAGTGTAGTATGTAGGTATCTTCTTCCTCCTCTTTATTTATATGTTTCAACTTGGAATTTATTGCTTAGATTTATAGGGGTCTCCATTTGATTGTGCTGCTTATTGATTAGTAATAGTTTAGATTTGTGAATTCCTTAGCATAGTAGTCAATCCCAGATAGCGGAGCAGAGCGGCCGACCTCAAAACTGGGATAGCGGAATAGCATAAAGCGGGATAACCACTATTTGAATATATATATTCCAAATAATGATTATTTTTAAATTAATTTTATGATTTATGCTATATAAATCTAAATATTTTTATACTAAAAATGTTCAAGTAATTATTTTACTACTAGTATTACGACGGATGCTTCCATGGACCAGTGAGACATATGGTCCCATGATGGACCATGATGGAAAAATATTTATAATGGTTAGATGAACCTAGATCTTGTAGTCATATGGTAAACCATACACATCAAATCATTCCTCCTACCTCCGTATTAGTCAAATTATTTAAGCTCTTTTTTTTATTCGAACTTTTCCTCTATGTTTTTTTTTTCAACAAAATAACCTTATTTAAACATGTTTACCCTATAATTTTTTTTGAAAAAAAACCTTAATCAAATTAATACTACCATATAGAGGTGTCAAAATTATCCGTTAATCCGTTATCCATCCAATCCATTCATTAAATTATTCATTCAATCCATCCACAAGCAACAAAATTAGTTAACGGATTGGATTGAATCCATCCATTTAATTAAATGGATAGATCCAATCCATCTACCTAATTTTAAAATCCAACGGATTATTGTTTACTATTTTTTGAAAATCCAATGGACTATTGTTTATTATTTATTTAAATTCCTTGGATAGACATTTTTGTTATTAAAAAAAATAATTCTTACAATATTTGAATAAGATCGAACTCTCCATTTTCTTATTATGAGATGTTTTTGGATTCGTCTCGAAAAATATTTTCAAAATATCATTTTTTTATAATTTTATTATCATACAATTAAAAATATTATTCGTTAAAGCTATGTATTTGAATTATATCAGAATCTTCATTTCTTTATTATAAGATGTTTTTGGATTCGTCTCGAAGAATATTTTCAAAATATCATTTTTTTATAATTTTATTATCATACAATTAAAGATATTAATCATCAAAGTTCTATATTTGAATTAGATCAGAATCTCCATTTTCTTATTATAAGATGTTTTTGGATTCGTATCGGAGAATATTTTTAAAATACCATATTTTTATAATTTTTATTATCATACAATTAGATATATTAATCGTTAAAGTTATGTATTGGAATTAGATCAAAATCTCTATTTCTTTATTATAAGATGTTTTTGGATTCGTCTCAAATAGTATTTTCAATATATCATTTTTTTATAATTTTTATTATCATACAATTAAAAATATTAATCGTCAAAGTTATGTATTTGAATTAGATTAGAATCTTCATTTCCTTATTATAAAATGTTTTTGGATTCACATCGGGGAGTATTTTAAAATATCATTTTTTTATAATTTTTATTATCATACATTTAAAGATATTAATCGTCAAAGATATTATAATTAGAGCTGGGTACACGGGCTAGCCCGCCCCGTTTAACTCGCCCCGCATAAGTCCGCGTATTAAACGGGGCGAGCAAGCCCGTCAGTAAATGTAAACGAGTTAAGATATATAAGTTCGAGTTCGGTCCGCATAAGTCCGCGAGTTAAACGGTTAACCCGCGGAGTATTATAAAAAAAATTAAAAATCACTTTTAAAAAAAAACACAAAAATATTGATGTAATAAATGCTAAAAAAAACTATATTGTTAACAATTTTATGTTATATCATATAAATCGTAAGTAACAAATAAAAAATTAAAGTTTGTGACATTTTTGGGTTTATCTATCTTCTTTAACTAAGTAATACAGCCAAAGAGATAAAATTTGTAATTAATTATATGTATAAAAAATGAAATAAAATGGGTCACGAGCTAAACACACGAACCCGCGAATTTAACCCACATAACCCATGGTTTTAACGGTCCAACCCACACGGGTAAAAATATAAACGGGCCAAAAAAATTGGACCTAAGCCCGTCAAAAACTGTGGTTAAACGGGTGTTAGCCCACATTTTTACTAAGTAAAAATATGTTCTAAATGCATGAATGAAATAATTATATTTAATTATGTAATTATTTTATTAGTCATTTAATATGTTTGGTTTTCAAAGCCAATGAATTTAATGATCAATCATGCATGAATTTATAATAAATGTTCTAATTAGAGCATTATTTCTTAACTTTGCATTTCTTCACGTTTCCTTTCGATTTGGTCGAAACGTCAGTAGGGTCGAAATGTCCCCTGTGCAGAAGAAGAGCGTGGACTTAGCAAAATATCCAAGGAAAGCATTGCTAGTTCGATTTCGATGGATACAACGGCTAAATTAAAGGATAAGGAGGAATTCAAATTCAAAATGCGTGTCAGGACACGCGTCTTCTTTTAGTTATTTAGGCGTTATTAACAGTTAGGATTTAATGCTTATAAATAGGATAGTTCTATGATCGAAAAAGGGGTCACAATCATTATACAAAATCCACAGAAAAACTCAAAGTACCCATGTCAAAGTGAGAAACGAGTGCTCGAAGGAGAATGTATGTTATGTGAACCATTTTCATTCTGTAATCATTTACATTTGAATGCAATTTACAGCCTTTAACTTTATTCCAATTGCCTTTTACTTTCGACTCATTCTTTCATTCTATTTATTCAATTGAATAAATATTCTTTCTTGCATTTCAAGTTATATAAAAAACATAAAAACAACACTTTATCAACATAAGAACAATAATGAAAACTAATAACTTTGAAAATACAAACAAAAGCACTATGTCCCGAGATTTACTAGTTGATCTCTCTTGTAATAATCAAACTAGCGTTGTTTACCAAATTTCACAGTAAACAAATTGGCACGCCCAGTGGGACTGTGTGCTTTGTGTTTAAATTTTTATAACTTTTAGTATTTTTAATTTGTTCTTGGTATAATTTTGTTTCCAAAAAGTCTTGTGTGTAGTGTATGCTTTTGAGAAACGGGAAGTCACTCCCTGAAATGGTTAGACCACCACCCAAAAATAACCCAAGACAAAACATGGATGTTACGAATGGAAACAATAGTAATAGCGGTTCAAATCCTACAACCGCTTCGAGCGTTTCAGAGGCCATAGTCTCTCCTGTAATCAGTGAGATTATGCCCAACGCTAGTGGGGCAGCAGTTTCTGCCCCAACGTCTTCTGTGGTAAGTGCCACAATGACAATGCCAACGTCTATAGTGGTACCTTCGACCACTACAGAACCTATCTTAACTTTCTCTCATGCCATGGAAAGAAATTTTTCCCCAAATAGGTCAGATGTTAATGGGGGTGGCGCTGGTTCGTCCACTTTTACACTACCTTTTTCTCAACATATGGCTCAAGGTTCCAGTAGGAATTACCCATATGGTATGCCTACAAGCATGATGCAGGGTTTGCAAACGAGCGCATCATTATTCACAGAGTCAGCACCAGGTGTGTTCGTGCCTAATAATCAGATAGTGTCTGGTTCTGCGACTCGAAATGGTAACCCCTCATTAACCAACAATGCCTTGAATGCTTTAAGGCAACAAATGGATGAGAGTAATAATGATATGGTCAATATGTTAACACAACAAATTGGTACAGTATTTAACCCATTAATCCAAAATACCAACCAAAGTTACCAATTGTTGGCCAATCAAATGGGTAGAATTGCTGATTTCTTTGGGGCTCCTCAAGTCCCTAATCAACAGATTCAAAATGTGGTGCCTTTGCAAATTGCACAACAAATAATGCCATTATGCCTGCACCAAATAATGTTGTAAACCCCATAAATCAAATCCAACAGCCAGTGCCAGTGGTCGAACCACAAGTGCAGATTCAGGCACAGCAACAGGCTTTGCCTCAGGTCGAACAAAATCCTGGAATTGTGTTGGTAAATAGAAACCAAAATGCTGATGATGTGGTTAGAAATGTCCAGGATAATAACTTTGTTGGACAAAATAACATAGCCAATTTGGTCGAAACCATTCTGGCACAAAATGGGTTAAACATAGGCATGCATAGGCCTCATTTTGTCTCTGCCTTATCAGAATATGTGCTTCAAACAGAATTACCAAGGGGTTGGAAAATCCCAAAATTTAGTAAATTTGCTGGTGATACCAGTGAATCTACTGTTGAACACATAGCAAGATACTTAACTGAGGCAGGAGATTTAGCAAACAATGAGAATTTGAGAATGAAGTATTTTCCAAATTCTCTAACAAAAAATGCTTTCACATGGTTTACTACTCTCCCTCCACATTCAATTTTCAATTGGAATCAATTGGAGAGAGTTTTCCATGAGCAATTCTACATGGGACAATCTAAGATAAGTCTCAAAGAATTAGCAAGTGTTAGGCGTAAAATTCCTGAGTCTGTAGATGATTATTTGAATAGATTTCGTTTACTTAAGGCTAGATGTTTCACTCAGGTGCCTGAACATGAATTGGTCGAAATGGCTGCTGGTGGCCTAGACTATTCGATCAGAAAGAAGTTAGATACTCAGCATCTAAGAGATATGGCCCAATTGGCTGATAGGGTTCGACAGGTCGAACGCTTGAAAGCAGAAAAGGCTAGAAATTCTAAGTATCATAAGAAAGAAAAAGTTGCTTATGTAGAAACTCAAGATAGCGACCAAGAATATGATATCTCTTATGAGGATGTTGGACAAGGGGAAGTAGACCTAGCAGAATTAAAACCTGGTCCCCCTTACGCTTGTAAACTCTTAAAACCTTCAAATGGAAAAAACCCTATTGAACCAAAAAATGATAAATATGTTTCAAAGACTTATACATTTGATATAACAAAATGTGATGAGATCTTTGATTTGTTGGTTACTGATGGCCAAATAGTGGTTCCAAAAGGTGTTAAAATACCTCCATTAGATATGAGAAAGAAAAGAGGTTACTGTAAATATCATAATTTCCTTGGTCATAGAACCTCACAGTGTGTGCTTTTCAGGGACTTGGTTCAAAAGGCTTTGAACGAAGGAAGACTCAAATTTGGTGAAAAACCCAAGGTCACAAAAGCTGATCCAGAGTCGTCACAGAATGCTGATACCCTCTATGCTGAACCACAAGCTATTATGATGGTCGAAGCCATGGAGGTTACAGAAGTACAAGTACAAAAAATCCCTGAAGAGGAATACTTCGAGAAATTGAAGGTAGTATATCCTCGCGCTGAAGAGGATTTGGTCGATTTTCTGAACAGATGCAAGTTGGAGAACAAAGGGGTGATGCTTTGTGCTCGTTGCAGTGCTGTATGCGACAAAGAGGCTACTGCAGGCCTCATGAAGTTTCAACCTATAGCAAATAGGCTGGGGGCAAACCCAAAGCCTTACCAAGGAAAAGGGAAAGGTATCCTGACTCGACCAAATAATCCCGCTCAATTTGATCGAAGGCCTACCTTTCGACCATCTGGTTCGATTCCAATAGAGCGCTGGGTGCACCAAGGAACAATGAGGTTCAATAAAGGTGCAATGGAAATTGGTGGCTCTAGTGGTACCAAGCTGAGTTATGCAAAGGATGTGAACAAATACTCTTACAAAAATAACTACAAGGGTAAACATCCAATGACTAGGACTCAATGGCGTAGATTCCAACGCCAAAAGAAATTGGCTGCAGAAAATTCACAAGTAAGCCAATATAAGGAAGTGGCTAGAAGGCCAGCAAAAGAAAGAATCCTTCCACCAATAGATGAAAATAAAATGGAGGATGATGATTTGCTGGATTTTGAACCAGACTTTGATGTAATATGTGTGGTTTCCATATTACCATCAGAGTATGATGTGCAATCAGAGGTAACTGAGCTCGAAACTAACTTCGACCAGTTAGACATGGCTGATCCAAAGCCAAAATGTTACTATGTCTTGAACAATGGCTGCATCGAAGAGCAACAGGCTACATTCGAAAGGCCAGATTTAGGCATGAAAAACCACCTCAAACCACTCTTCATCAGGGCAAAAGTTGAAGGGGTTGGAATTAATAAAGTGCTGATAGATGGGGGCGCTGCTGTTAACCTAATGCCTTTATCTATGCTGCCAAAGATTGGCAAATATGACTGTGATTTGTCAGCCCACAACATTGTTTTGTCTAACTATGAAGGCAAGACAGGATATTCCAGGGGGGCAATTCAAGTGGATGTTGCAGTAGGCAGCATAGTTCGACCCACTTTGTTCTTGGTAGTTGAATCCAAGGCAAACTTCAATTTGCTTCTAGGAAGGGAGTGGATTCATGGAGTGGGAGCTGTTCCTTCGACCCTTCATCAGAAGTTGATACTTTGGAGGGAGGATGGCTGTGTTGAAAATATAGAAGCTGATCAAAGTTTCTATATGTCAGAAGTTGATACCATAAATCAACAAACTTTTGACAAGAATTTGGCGAATATTGCGCCATGTTATGATAGAGAGAATGCTTTCACACCTTCTGATAATGTGATACATTCTGTTAAACTCCACCCAACCCAAGGTTTCATATGGGAAAGAGAAGAAATAGATGCTGCATCCTCTGAAGATGGAGTCATACGCCCATCTGGGTGGAATATATATGAAGATTATTATGACTGAGTCCAATGCATGGGCCAGGATTACGGCTTATATGGCCGAAACTAAGTTAAATACGGCTTTGGAAGCTGAAGTTCATCAAAATATGGCTACAACAGCCAAGGTCGAAAGTGATGGCAGTTCTGTGCCACAAGCACGTGGGAGTAAAAATGCCTTTTCCTTTCTCGTTCGACCTACTCGATCGAAATAGGCATTTGGGGGCAATTTGTTAGCCCACATTTTTACTAAGTAAAAATATGTTCTAAATGCATGAATGAAATAATTATATTTAATTATGTAATTATTTTATTAGTCATTTAATATGTTTGGTTTTCAAAGCCAATGAATTTAATGTTCAATCATGCATGAATTTATAATAAATGTTCTAATTAGAGCATTATTTCTTAACTTTGCATTTCTTCACGTTTCCTTTCGATTTGGTCGAAACGTCAGTAGGGTCGAAATGTCCCCTGTGCAGAAGAAGAGCGTGGACTTAGCAAAATATCTAAGGAAAGCATTGCTAGTTCGATTTCGATGGATACAACGGCTAAATTAAAGGATAAGGAGGAATTCAAATTCAAAATGCGTGTCAGGACACGCGTCTTCTTTTAGTTATTTAGGCGTTATTAACAGTTAGGATTTAATGCTTATAAATAGGATAGTTCTATGATCGAAAAAGGGGTCACAATCATTATACAAAATCCACAGAAAAACTCAAAGTACCCATGTCAAAGCGAGAAACGAGTGCTCGAAGGAGAATGTATGTTATGTGAACCATTTTCATTCTGTAATCATTTACATTTGAATGCAATTTACAGCCTTTAACTTTATTCCAATTGCCTTTTACTTTCGACTCATTCTTTCATTCTATTTATTCAATTGAATAAATATTCTTTCTTGCATTTCAAGTTATATAAAAAACATAAAAACAACAATTTATCAACATAAGAACAATAATGAAAACTAATAACTTTGAAAATATAAACAAAAGCACTATGTCCCGAGATTTACTAGTTGATCTCTCTTGTAATAATCAAACTAGCGTTGTTTACCAAATTTCACAGTAAACAACGGGCCGGCCCGCGGACCTTGGCCCGTATACCCAGCTCTAATTATAATACGATTGAATGATCTCAAAATCTCCATTTCATTATTATAAGATGTTTTTGAATTCATCTCGAAATGTATTTTTAAAATATCATTTTTTTTATAATTTTTATTATCATACAATTAAAAATATTCATCATCAAAGTTATGTATTAAAAGTGAAATTAAACAATAATATTTCAATTAATTTTGTTGGATGGATTAGATATACATCCATCGGAAAGATGATAATAGATGGATTGGATTTTTTGAATGAAGTTTAATGGATTGTTAATGGATTATTTTGATCCATCCATTAGCAATCAAAATTCATTCAATCAATCCATTTTGACACCCCTAATACCATATAAATTAATAAGTCACTAAAAAACTTAATAGGTAACCAAATGCTAGTTGGTCCAATAGTGATTGACGCTGAATTTGGTAGGAATGACAGCAATCCGATCACCTGCAACCGCAACTACATTTGGAGGGGACTGAAATTACTTGATGTCATAATTCGCCTCGAACTTTGGACTACTAGGGTCCCCTTCCCCTAAGAACCAAGGGTGAAAAAAAAAAAACTTAATATGTAATTATAAAAAATAAATTAATATGTAACCAATTAAATTAAATTAAAGAAAAACTCAAACATCCGGTGAATATATCCACCTTCTTCTCCGGCAAGCGGCAGCTACAGTAGTTTGCTTTTGATGCGAAATCTTCTCAAAATGAAAAAAATTGAGATTGCAGAGAAATGGGTAAGCTTTTGTTTGTGTGCAGGAAAAACAAATTTTGTGTTGTTATTTCTCTATTTTATTAAATAGAATTATTTTATTAAAGGGGAAAGCTTTTGAATAAGACAGAACAAAAACTCTTAATTCCTTCATGCTCCCAAATTCTTTCCCCGATGCAAAATGCACTTGAAGAAGGTTCATACTTAAAAGTTAAAACTAGGTTCATGCTTCTTCTGTTTCTTTCCATTCCCAGATATGCCATAACAATGTTCAAATTGGAATTTAGAGTTTTTTAAAAAAAACTATTTTAGAATATAAGTTTATTTTTAATTTATTTTTTATAATAGAATATAAGTTTATTAGATCAATTAAAAAAATGATGAATAATATTTGTCATACGGTTAATATAATAAAGACTAAAATATGTTTTCAATCCCTATTTTTATAGTGAATTTTGGTTTTATACTATAATAAATACTTTGTCCGGTGCTTTGGTTTTACACTATAATAAATACTTCGTCCGATGCTTTTTATAAAGAACACTTAAAAAAATTTGATTATTCTACTATTAAAAATAAAATGTATTCAAATAAGTTATGATAAAATTAAATTACGCTTTAATTAGGTATACCAAAAATATTATTAATTAATCAAAATTATAATTTATGGATACTCCATTTATTCAAGATGGAATTCTAACTAGTAAGCTACCGGATTAAAAAAAAAATTATAACTTATTTAAAAATATATGTGGAAAAATAAGATAAATGACCAAATATGTAATTTTGCCTAAATTTTATAAGTAAGAGCACAATAGTTTAACTTAGGGATGTCAATAGATATCCATGAACGCGGATAGTGTGATAACTGATATCCGTGTCCGTTCCATTGGACAAATATAATATCCGTATCCGCTCCATATCTGTGCGGATATCCGCTAAGCGTGTAATCCACGGATATTGGGGGTATTCGCAAATATTAACAGATATATCCATAGATGACATTTGTTTATAAAAAAAACTAATTATTGAAAGAAAAAAAGTAAATTTTTTTAAAGACGAAATATTAACAAATAAATATTCATACATTTTGCTCTTTGTTTTTAAACTACAAAAGGAAATTTTATAAAAAAAAAGGAAGGAATATGTAAGAAGCTGAAAAGTTTTTTTCTCAAAAATAAAAAAGAAATGTGAAAAGTTTTCTTTATATGAAACGAAAACATAAAATATAAAAATACTATTTTCTTTATACAAGAAAAATACTAGAATTTATATTTAAGTAGGGATATTTAAATAACTTTACTAATTATTTAGTGGGTATGGATATCCGCGAACACGGATAGTATTAAACCCGTATATGTATCCATTAAATGCGGATAATTGAAATATCCACTTATTTTATCCGCGAATATCATTTAAGTTATCCGTTCCGTATCCATGGCGAATTTTATCTGTAGATATTTGCGGGTATAGTTTTTTTGCCATCCCTAGTTTCACTTATATTTTATATTAAATTTTAAAATATTTTGTAATAAATAAAGATTCTACCTTAATATAATACTCCCTCCGTTCCTTCTTAAGTGTCCAAGAACATTGGATTTTATGTTCATATTTAATTGTCCATTTGATGTTTTAAGGTTACAATTTTTCAATTGCACCATTTGTCAATTACTCTTATCTTTTTCAATAAAACTAATTTATGCTATATATTTGGAGTTTTTCTTTTAATTTTTATTTTGTTACATAGCATATTAAATTTTGTTTTTTTGTACATATAATATATTAAATTTATTGGAAAAAGTAAGTGTGTGTAGAAAATAGGAATATATTGGTGGATTAAAATTATGATATAATAAATAGATAAAATGCAAAAATACACTTTTTAAATTTGATATTACTATTTAAAACGGATACTTAAAAATGAACGGAAGGATTTTTTTCATTTAAATATAAAATAAAAGTAAATGAACTAGTTTAAATGCATCCATTTTTAAACAAGTTTATTGATAAAATATTATTATTAAATAAAATTGGTAAAAAAAAAATTAAAAAAAAGTGAGAATAGAAGAGATTAGTGAATAGTGCGAGAGACTAGAGAGAGTAGGATGCTGCTGACAAGTGATTGGAATAGTGCTGACCAAGTGATTGGAGAGTATTATTGAGTGTTTTAATTTTATGATAGCTTCTATGTACTTGGTTCATCTAATGGTAAGGATTGAAAAGGAAAAAGTGAAAAGTAGTAGTCCATCATGGACCATTTGATACAAGGGTCCATATTAGAATTAGTCCTAGTATTACTATTATTAATATTTTTCTATGATTTTTTGACAAAAGTGTAGGTTTTTTATATTTAATATTTGGTCTTTTGTTACTAAATAATATTTTTTTTTTTTTTTACAAGAAATAATATTAGTCTTATTTGATTATGTTACTTTGTTATATTATTATTTATTATTATGACTATATAATGTGATTTAGCGGCTGCTAAGGCTATCCCGACTATAGAGCTCCAATCCACACCAATGCTATCCCGGCTGTAGCAGCCGCTAAGGCTAATTGCTTTGTTGAGGTTGATGTAATCAACACACATGCGTCACTTCCCAACATGAAGAATATTATTAGAACTATGTTTTCTCTGAGATAGCCTTTTGGTGTAATGGATTTGAGATGAATTTAGCTTGTACCAAGTACCAACCCCTTGACGATAGCTTTAGCTGCATCGGTTTTTCCTGCGGATTGTTTCCGCCTCCTTTGTGCTACACATTTCATATAAGGGTTGATGTCGAGGTTGTGACATGCCACCTCGGGGTCGATACCTGACTTTTCTTCCGGTGTGGTAGCGAAGACATCGGTGTTGGCTCTAAGGCATCTAGTCAAGGCTTCTTGAATTCGTAGTGGGAGGTTCGCTCCGATTTTGACGACCTTTGTCGGGTTTTCGTCCAACCTTACCGTTATGAATGCTCCGTTGGGTTTTGGCCTTTCGAACCTTGTTCGCGCTTCTAGCGGTAATGGTTTCTCTGCTTTCTCGTTAGAGACGTACTCATCAAGGCGGGGGTCGAAGTCGGTTTCCTCGGTCACTGTTGTGCGTGGTTCGTCATCAGGAGGTGTAATGGAAGAAAAGGCGTTCCTCGTAGTTCGGGAGTATCGTCTGAGGGCCTTGCTATCGGCGCAGACCGTGATCACTCTATCGTTTATTCCGTGGTATTTCATTTTCAAGTGTACCGTTGAGGGGACGATGCCTACGGAGTTAAGAGTTGTTCTGCCTAAAATACAGTTATAAGCTGTGTTGCATGACACTACAAGGAACTTGATTTGGATTGTCTACGTAGATGGCGGGTTGTTGTTGTCCCTGAAGATGGTGCGTAGCGTAATGAGTCCGAGTGGACGGGTTGTTGTGCCGTCGTTCCCACATAATTTTTTATCCCCTAATAAAATCTTAATTTGAGATTTTATTTAAAAAAATGTTCTGATTTGCTGTTTAGTGGGCCTTTCGTTGTTTGTGGCCTTTCTCACTATGTCTCCGCCTCTTACGTTTGGAAATCCTGATTTTCACTCCAACTCTTAACTCTCCTATTTATAAGAAACAATAGGGTCTTGTATCTATTTTACTACATTAATTGTACTATTTTGAAAATACTCATAAGTTTTCAAAATTACATCCCATAAATACATAAAAATTTGTTTTCGTGTGTGTCTATATATATATATATACACACACACATTAATTGTTGAGTCTTTGATAATTGGCTGCATTTTTGGAAATAAACCTTGTGTAAGATGTGCGATCCGATGCTCTGGCATTGTGTAGAGCATTGAATAATGCTCAGGAGGAGCGCTCATGGCAAATGCTATTTATGGAATGTTCCGTTTCTCTTTCATGAATCTTGCATGGCGCGTTTTATAAGGTTTTATATAAGGAAGGTTTTTAATGCTTCAGATTCAGCTCAAGAATATTTCTAAAGAGTATCTGCGTTGAAGAATATATTTTGGAAGAATCTCTTTTATTTGATATGGAGTTAATGCTTGGGTCAAAGAAACCAAGCCCATGTTTCTCTATTTTCTGAAGTATTTAAAGGAGTTGCAAAACCCTAATTTAGTAGTTGTTCACGCCGTTATTGTGCTAGTTCTCAGAATTAGGTTTTGCGTGTGTTTTGTAATTGTGAGCCTTTCTTGTGTCACCTTGATGCAAGCTTAGGACGTGTCCTTTGTGTTGTAATTGTGTGTTCTTTCTCCCAAGCTTTGAAGCACGGAGTTAGGACTTTTGGTGATTTAACACTCTAAGCCTTTAGGTACGAGTGTGTAGTTTTAGGAGTGTGTCTCCAAATCTTTCTGTTTTTGTGGTATTGAAATCCTTGCTGTTTGTAAGGTTGTTAGGGAGTGAGATGGGATCTCATATCTAGGAGTTCCTAGGTAGAAGAGTCATTGGTAGGGCCTAGGTCTTAAGTTGTAAACGGGTAGTTTGCTGGAGACTTAGGACTAGGACTATTATAGTGATATTCCTTCCTGGATTGGTATCCCCCAGACGTAGGTTCGCCGAACTGGGTTAACAAATATCCTGTGTTCTTTATTTGTTCATTTGCTTGTTTTATTCTATTACGCGCGAGGCCGGATAGATTGCTAGAGCATCGAGTAGAGCATCGTGCATAGCGTGCCAGGAATTTCAATTGGCATCAGAGCAGGCACCCTGCCTGTTTGGGTGAGATTCAGGACCTGAAATGTCTGGCACTATGGAGAAAGAAGGAGGATACATGAACAGGCCACCCTTGCTTACTGGATCCGCAAACTATGACTCTTGGAAATCAAAGATGATGGCCTTTCTGAGATCCATTGATAGCAAGGTTTGGAAGGTTGTTTTGACCGGATGGGAACAACCCACATATGCAAGCAAGGAAGGTACCTCAATGGGGATAGTGAAACCTGAAGTAGAATGGACGACAGAAGAGGAAGCTGTAGCCAATCATAACCACAAGGCTATCTATGCCCTATTTAATGGAGTAGACACTAGTGTTTTCAAACTCATCAAAAATTGTGTGTCAGCCAAAGATGCGTGGGAAATATTGCAAAAGTGCTATGAAGGGACTACCAAAGTGAAACAGTCTAAGATTCAACACCTCACATCCAAGTTTGAAGCCCTAAGAATGAAAGATGATGAGAGTATTCAAGATTTTCACTTGTGCCTTCTAGACATTGCAAATTCTTTTGAAGCCTTAGGAGAAAAAATTTCTGATGAGAAACTGTCAAGGAAACTTCTCAGATCTCTCCCCAAAAGGTTTGACATGAAGGTAACGGCAATTGAGGAAGCACATGACATCTCCACCATGAAGATGGATGAACTTGTTGGATCCCTCCAAACTTTTGAAATTGTTTTGAATGAACGTAGTGACAAGAAGAACAAAAGCATTGCTTTTGTTTCAAACACTGATGATAGCAATGATCAAAGTGAGGAAGAAGAGGAAGATAGCCTAGCTGATGCTATTGCCATGCTTGGTAAACAATTCAATAAAGTGTTGAAAAGAGTTGGAAGTAGGAATCAACAGAATGGGCAAAGCATCCGGCTCGACATCAACAAGCAGCAGCATAGTATGAAGAAAACCAAGCCTGAAGAAAAGAGCAATCAAAGCAAAGGGGTTCAGTGTCATGAGTGTGAAGGTTATGGTCACATAAGATCAGAATGTGGAACATATCAGAAAAGACAAAAGAAAGGGCTAACTGTTTCTTGGTCAGATGAAGATACTGATGAAGAAAATGAATCAGCAAGACATGCGACTGCCCTCACTGGGACATGTGTTGAAGTTGAGGATTGGGAATCTGATGAAGATGAGGATGTATCTTATGAGGAACTTGCCAGTACCTATAAAGAATTGGTCACCAGATATGAGGAGATGTGTAGGATTCTTGAGAAGCAAAAGAAGACCATCAACAAACTTCAAGCTGAAGTAAATATCCAAGTTCAAAAAGCTACTCAAGCTGAAGAAAAGGTCATCCAAGTAAATGCTCAAATGGATGATCTAAGGAAACGTGTAAGTCAGCTGAACTCAGGAGCAGATCTTCTTGAAGAAATTCTGGATAATGTGCCAAGTGGGAAGCTTAGGTCTGTTGGATACAACTACTTAAGTCTGAATCAGTACCAACAGGACCCTGAAACCAAGTTCACATCAGGAGAAAATGTCATTGATCCTTGTACTGGAAAGGTAATGCTGGAGCATCAGACTCGACATTCTAAAGCCTACCCAGTTCCAAAGTTTGCCCTTGATCCTAAAGTCTCAGTTCAGCAAAGACCAAGACCTTTTGCTCATCAAAGGCCTAAAAATCAAAGGAGATATCGTAGGTGGGTGTGTCACCATTGTGGTAAAAGAGGGCACATTAGACCTTTTTGTTACAAGCTGCATGGATACCCCAACCAAGAGCCTAAACCAAATGGGGTACAAGAGGAGAACGCTATTAAGAAGGAATGGAGACCTAAAGAAGAAAATGTTAGACTACCTAAAGAAGAAAATGTTGGGTTAATTGCTCACACATCCCTAAGAGCTTCTTCTAGGGAAGATTGGTATTTTGATAGCGGGTGCTCTAGACATATGACTGGTGAAGAAAAGTACCTCATAAATGTAAGATCTTACAAGGCGAGCTTTGTAACTTTTGGAGATGGTGCAAAAGGAGAAATAGTAGGAATTGGGGATCTGATCAGCCATGGATTGCCCAACCTGGAGAATGTACTTTTGGTTAAAGGCCTCACTGCAAATCTTATTAGCATTAGCCAGCTGTGTGATCAAGGCATGAAAGTTAACTTTACCAAGTCTGAATGTCTTGTTCAAAATGAAGAAGGAAAATTGATGTTAAAAGGCACTAGATCCAAAGACAACTGCTACTTGTGGGTACCTCAAGAAGAAGCCTTTACATCCACTTGCCTAGTCACCACAGAAGATGAAGTTCAACTATGGCACCAGAAATTGGGACATCTAAATCTGAAGGGAATGAAGAAAGCCATATCTGCTGAAGCCATTAGAGGCCTTCCCAAACTCAAAATCATTGAGGGAAAAGTGTGTGGTGAATGTCAAATAGGAAAGCAAATCAGAATGCCGCATCCAATGCTGGAGCATCAGACAACATCAAAGGTTCTTGAACTGTTACACATGGATCTCATGGGACCCATGCAGGTGGAAAGCTTGGGAGGTAAGAGGTATGCTTTCGTGGTTGTTGATGACTATTCCAGATACACCTGGGTAAATTTTGTCAGGGAGAAGTCAGACACTTTTGATGTGTTCAAGGAGCTGTGCATTCAACTTCAAAGAGAGAAAGGAAGTAATGTTGTTAGAATCAGAAGTGACCATGGAAGAGAATTTGAGAACTCCAAATTCAACGAATTCTGCTCCACTGAAGGGATCAAGCATGAGTACTCATCTCCTATAACCCCACAACAGAATGGTGTGGTTGAAAGGAAGAACAGAACCATCCAAGAATCAGCTAGAGTTATGCTTCATGCCAAAAGCATCCCATATCACTTCTGGGCTGAAGCCATGAACACTGCTTGCTACATACACAACAGAGTTACTCTAAGAAAAGGTACTTCTTCTACTTTATATGAACTATGGAAAGAAAGGAAGCCAACAGTCAAACACTTTCATGTTTTTGGGAGCAAGTGCTACATTCTAGCCGATAGAGAGCCAAGAAGGAAGCTTGACCCTAAAAGTGATGAGGGAATCTTCCTTGGGTACTCCACAAACAGTAGAGCCTACAGGGTCTATAACTCAAAGACTCAAGTTGTGATGGAATCTGTAAATGTTGTTGTATTGGACTCCTACTTGAAAGAGAATGAAGGGATAAATCAAGGTGCTCCGGTTAGTACAAATGTTGAACAAGATGTTGAAGCATCAGAACCATCCAGTAATGCTGAACAAAATGTTGAAGCATTAGAACATCCCAGTAAAGAAAAATCTGATGAAAAGCCTCTTGAAGAAGATACTGAGACAAGTACTGAACCTCAAGTCCAAAACAAAGGTCCCTCAGTTCGTGTTCAGAAAAATCATCCCAAAGATCTCATTATTGGAAATCCTGAACAAGGAATAACCACTAGGAGGACAAATGATGTAATTGCAAATTCTTGCTTTGTATCTATGTTCGAGCCAAAGAATGTCAAAGAAGCTCTCACTGATGAAGCTTGGATTGAGGCTATGCAAGAGGAACTGAACCAATTCGAGAGAAGTGAAGTGTGGGACTTAGTTCCAAGGCCTGAAGATGTGAATGTAATTGGAACCAAATGGGTGTATAAAAACAAGTCAGATGAGAATGGTACCATTACCAGAAATAAAGCAAGGCTTGTGGCACAAGGGTATACCCAGATTGAAGGGCTTGACTTTGATGAAACTTTTGCTCCTGTGGCCAGACTAGAATCCATTAGATTGCTTCTAGGAGTGGCTTGCATTCTCAAGTTCAAACTATACCAAATGGACGTGAAGAGTGCATTTCTAAATGGATACCTACAGGAAGAGGTGTATGTTGAGCAACCTAAAGGGTTTGTGGACCCAAAACATCCTAACTATGTCTACAAGTTGAAGAAAGCCTTGTATGGTCTAAAACAGGCACCTAGGGCATGGTATGAAAGGTTGACTCATTTCTTGGAAGAGCAAGGATACAGAAAGGGAGGATCAGACAAAACTCTGTTTGTGAAAGAAGAAAGAGGAAAGTTTATAATAGCTCAAATCTATGTTGATGACATCGTGTTTGGTGGAATGTCGAACACAATGGTCCAACATTTTGTCCAGCAAATGCAGTCAGAGTTTGAGATGAGTCTTGTTGGAGAATTGACTTACTTTCTTGGTCTTCAAATCAAACAAATGGAAGACACCATCTTTATATCCCAGAGCAAGTATGCTAGAAACATCATCAAGAAATTTGGGATGGACAATGCTGCACACAAGAGAACACCAGCACCTACTCATTTGAAACTCACCAAAGATGAGAAGGGAATAAGTGTGGATCAAAGTCTCTACAGAAGTATGATTGGAAGTTTGTTGTACTTGACTGCAAGTAGACCTGACATCACTTATGTTGTGGGAGTGTGTGCTAGATATCAGGCAGATCCTAAGGTAAGTCATATGACTCAAGTTAAGAGAATCTTGAAATATGTGAATGGAACTAGTGATTATGGGATAATGTATTCCCATTGTGAAGATTCTACTCTATATGGATATTGTGATGCTGATTGGGCTGGAAGTGCAGATGATAGAAAAAGTACTTCAGGAGGATGTTTCTTTTTGGGCACTAATCTAATATCTTGGTTTAGTAAAAAGCAGAATTGTGTGGCATTATCCACTGCTGAGGCAGAATACATAGCAGCTGGGAGTAGCTGCTCACAACTGGTGTGGATGAAACAAATGCTGAAGGAATACGATGTTGAACAGAATGCTCTGACATTGTATTGTGACAACATGAGCGCCATAAACATCTCAAAGAATCCAGTTCAGCATAGCAAGACAAAACATATTGATATTCGCCATCATTATATAAGAGATTTGGTTGAGAATAAAATTGTGACTCTGGAGCATGTGGGTACAAAGGAACAAGTGGCAGATATTTTCACTAAGGCGCTTGATGCTGTGCAATTTGAGAAGCTAAGGGGCAAGTTAGGAATTTGCCTCTATGAGGAGTTATAGCAGTTAATGAGCTTGAGGCGTGCAACTGTCATTTTTTTCTCCAACCTATGTTTGCACGCTATCCTAGGAGAATCAGATCAAATTCTTTCCTCTCATTACATGTGGTATATGTTATCATATGTCCTATCATCAGTTGTGGTATGGTTGCATATAGCCGGTCTGGCCTATGTGCATGAGATTGAGTAGTGAGGGGATGAGTAACTCTTGTGGTAGTTGGTGGTGGTTATTACTATTCTTGTATGTGCTCCTTATGTGCGAGAATCTATTTTTCTCTGTATGATGGTAGTGAGGGGGAGCTGGTGAGTTATGTATCCTGTCTGCTGGTGTGCATTAAAGTCCTGTACTTCTGTACTCTCTGCTGGTGCGTATTTGTCAAATTTGTGGCCAAAAGGGGGAGTAAATGTGTTGATTAATTTGTTGGTTTGGTTACCTGCTCTTGTTTCTGGTATGTGCTTCTGATATGTGTTGTGACTGAGAACTGTTCCTGTTCTGGTTTGATTAATTCTGGTTCGATTAATTCTGATCTGCACTACTCTGGTTATTGATGTTATCTGCTTCTGGTTATGATGTGACTGTAGTGTAGTGTAGTGTAGCCTGATTGAAGTATGTAGCTGGTATGTTTGTGATGTGATCTGATATGCAGGTGTTGAGGGGGAGTTGTGATTGTATGATGTAGGGGGAGATGTTGGACGCAAGACTCCAACATCCCATGCATATGTGCAGGGGGAGTAGAACTGTGGCAATGCTGAAGCATTCTATCCCACATCCCATCAAGTTTATTTTCCTGACCATTTTAGGCGAAGTAGTTGTTATGTGTTCCGCTGTTGCATGCCTCTCTGATATTCTTAAAAGATACAATTATCCTTTTCTACTGTTTTCCATGAAGGAGTAGTATGGTAATGTTTTGAAGAATAGCCTCTACAGATCTTTATGCTTGTGTGTTTATGTTGAGAAAAAGAAATGTAGTTGATGTATCTGTTTAAGTACTATCTGTATGGTCATAACTTGTTTTAGCCAAAAATTTGCCAAAGGGGGAGTTTGTTGAGTCTTTGATAATTGGCTGCATTTTTGGAAATAAACCTTGTGTAAGATGTGCGATCCGATGCTCTGGCATTGTGTAGAGCATTGAATAATGCTCAGGAGGAGCGCTCATGGCAAATGCTATTTATGGAATGTTCCGTTTCTCTTTCATGAATCTTGCATGGCGCGTTTTATAAGGTTTTATATAAGGAAGGTTTTTAATGCTTCAGATTCAGCTCAAGAATATTTCTAAAGAGTATCTGCGTTGAAGAATATATTTTGGAAGAATCTCTTTTATTTGATATGGAGTTAATGCTTGGGTCAAAGAAACCAAGCCCATGTTTCTCTATTTTCTGAAGTATTTAAAGGAGTTGCAAAACCCTAATTTAGTAGTTGTTCACGCCGTTATTGTGCTAGTTCTCAGAATTAGGTTTTGCGTGTGTTTTGTAATTGTGAGCCTTTCTTGTGTCACCTTGATGCAAGCTTAGGACGTGTCCTTTGTGTTGTAATTGTGTGTTCTTTCTCCCAAGCTTTGAAGCACGGAGTTAGGACTTTTGGTGATTTAACACTCTAAGCCTTTAGGTACGAGTGTGTAGTTTTAGGAGTGTGTCTCCAAATCTTTCTGTTTTTGTGGTATTGAAATCCTTGCTGTTTGTAAGGTTGTTAGGGAGTGAGATGGGATCTCATATCTAGGAGTTCCTAGGTAGAAGAGTCATTGGTAGGGCCTAGGTCTTAAGTTGTAAACGGGTAGTTTGCTGGAGACTTAGGACTAGGACTATTATAGTGATATTCCTTCCTGGATTGGTATCCCCCAGACGTAGGTTCGCCGAACTGGGTTAACAAATATCCTGTGTTCTTTATTTGTTCATTTGCTTGTTTTATTCTATTACGCGCGAGGCCGGATAGATTGCTAGAGCATCGAGTAGAGCATCGTGCATAGCGTGCCAGGAATTTCATTAATGTTAATATTTTGAAAATACTCTATATGAGTTTTTAGAATTTTATTCTATTGGAACATAAAAAATTGTATATGCATATACAAGTACATAAAACCTGCAACAAATGCGGTGTAAATATTTAACGAATTTTCTCATGTAATATAAATTTCTTTTACAAAAATACTATAACAACAATGATGGTATTTTAAAAATATCCCGAATTTTCAAAATTTGGTCATATCCACTTTATATATCAATCAACTACAAATCAACTGTTTATAAATATATGTTTCTTCGGATATAAACATATGAAATTCATAACTCACCCTTGGGGAAGCACATGTATTTTATATCAATAATGTATTTTGGCAAAATAGTTATGTGTATTTTTGTCGAAGTTGTTTAACAGTTTTTTAAGTTATTTATAATTTTTGGTCTTTATAAAACATTTATGTTACCATTCAAAGTTATTTTAAAAATTAATAGCAAGTAATTTGTTTGTCATTCTAGATGAGATTTATAATTCTTTTTGAGCATTGCTATTTGTTACGAGAGAATTTAAATAAGAAAGGCAAGAATACTGGCTTGACCCCCCTTTGTACATGAGTTTGAAATGTGACTCAAATAATGATTTTGGAGATTTTAATTACTTTGGTTTGAACTCTAAATTTTGTTCAAACAATTAGTTTGCACCAAACCATTCAACATGCAACTTGCAATATCAAAATTATTACCAACAGAAAAATTGCCTTTAGCAACAAACGATCTATTTATGTTCTAAACATAACTTTGATTTATCTGATGAGATAAAAAAAAGGGTAGAGAACTCACAGTGGTGTACCGTTGGAAGAAATGCTCCAAATTGGAGGTTAGAATTCGAGATAAGATGTGACCAGCAATGGAAAAATGGGTGGTATCTGCAAAAACACTCTCACCTCCAAACCAATATAAACTTTAGGTAGAGACAGGTTAGAGTCAGCCATACCTTGTGAAGTTATTGTGTGGTTCTTATATAGATCAATGATTGTCACATTAGATTGATAAATAAGGCATTGGGCATGACCCAACCCAAAAGTACAATCCATAACAATTTGGTTTAATGTTATATAAAAGAATGATAAAACAAATCCCCCATTTCTAATATTTATAGTGTTTCTCTTTTGTAGTAAAAAACTTATTTGTCATAATCAATTTCAAATGTCTCTTAACAATTGTTCTCAAATGAGTTCAGCCTCATACTCGTCATTTTCCTTGTATTTTCTAGGAACACAGATGCCAAAAACACCATAGCCTAATAAGGCCATTCTTGAAGCCTTCACTGAAAGCTACAAATGGTATGTCTTAGATTCCAAAAGATCATAACGCCTTCGTAGAATCACAGTATTAAAAAGTCTTCAATGCATCATGATATTGATGTTGCCGCCTCGTAACAGCCACACTACAATGCCACCCAACGGCTATATCCAACAAAATTATTACCAACATCTCAAAATATGCGACTTATATTCTAAAATATATTTTGAGATTAAAAGTAATAATTAGTAGGTAAGATAAACCTGAAGTGAATATGATAAAAAGGGTAAAGGCAAGATTAATTTAACGGTCAACGGTAAAGAGGTCGTTATTGTTAATTACGATTAGAATTGAATTAAACTATTATTAATAGTATCTTGTTGGAGTGGGTCACCGGTAGTGGCGACAAGGAGATAGATGGGCCGAGTTGGGGACCATTTTAGGCCGTGCAGCCGTGCTGCTACTATTACCATTTCTAATATCGTTTTTGCAATAACTTTTTTCTTTATAATTTAATGGTTAAACACTTAAACTCACAAACTATAAGTAGTGTGAGGAATTTGGATTCAAATTCTGAAGTAGTGGCTCTAACTTAACAAACTGATTAAATTGGTTCAAGGTTAGGTGGTAAATTTTATTCTTGGAAATGCAATAATGTTTGAGGAAGAGTTTTGTTAATTTATTTTACCATAGAGATTATATGTGGATAAATACATTTCCTGTTTGATATAAACTTGTGAAAAACCAATCGAAGTTAGAGTATAGATTCTATAATACGATGAATCAAAATTAAAATTTCAACGAAGTGAAATATATCAATGTTTAGCGTTTAACAAACCCTAAATAGGATTTTATCCGATGAGTAGAATTTATGGAGGAAAAAAACTTGTGAATGATGTCGAGAGCGTGGTTACATTGTATCCATCTTTCCCTTCTATTATATTCTGTTTCTTTGGCTTATTTTATTGTTTGAAGTCATAAATTGATATTATCATCATGATATGAGTAACAACATAAGGAAATATTCAATTTAATGGTCATTAATTTCTACAATAGAACAAAACCATTTTTTTAGAAAAAGAAGAAAGAAAAAGCAATTAGAGTTTTTATATTTGAATGACTCTAAAATATTTTCACTTAAATGGTTAGGTAGTAATTTAAAACTCTTTTCTCATTTCCAAAGGTGTGGAAATCGAACCACAGTTCTATCCCACACTCTTAAAAATCAGACAAATGATTGTGTAGTTAAAACTACACAAACTCAAAGTTGCTTAAGCTTAAGCTTAACCAAATGAGTTAAAACTCAATAGAAAGAAGACCATATTACTTTGTTTTTTCTTTTCAATCAAATTATTTTCAACCATTCATATACTCCACTATGTATACACAATTCAAGCTAAAAAGTGAATTAGATCTATATCAATTGTGTAATTGATAATATATAAATTAATTTTTCTCATACCGTATAGATTAATCATATTCAGCTAACCATATCTCTACATATTTATTCCCTTAATTGCATTAATTTATTACATGGAGTGACACTAAATTAGTAACCATTATATCCCATAGCATTTGTGCATGTTACGTACTACAAAATAGGTCAAAAGTGGCTTTCTCTAAATGCATAGGTATAATGTGATTATCCAATTTGTTAGCAGTAATTAATGTGTCATTAACTGCTCACAAGCATTAACAAAGTGTGTAATGTTAAGTAGAACCATCAAGGACCTATCGTTTTCACAAAAATGGTCCCAAAATAGTGGTTTAGATGTAAGGTGATTATATCAAACCATCAGGGCCGTCCCCGAGTATTTGGAGGCCCCGGACAAATTTGACAAAGAAACCCTTTGTGGATGAAATAAATTTAAAATATTTTTATTAATAAAATACAATTTTTTAAAAAGAGTCATCTTTTATTTAAAATGTAACTAACATCAATAATATAAAAAATAATCACATTTAAATCGAGAATAATAAAATACACCTTCAAGCAAATATTATTAAAAATTGATAGTGTTTTTTCTTTAATAAAAATTACAATTTAATTTTACGAATTAATTCTTTATTTTTAAAGAAAAATTTCAATGAAATAAAAAAATGTAATTTTTTTATAAATAAACTAATAAAGTTATTTATGAGTTATAAAGTGACTTTATTTATAGAAAAAAAATCATCATTTTAAAAAAGGAAATAATTTTTGAAATAGTTTGATCTATAATTTTTATGGTGGTATTATGATGTCATTTGTTGAAATTAAACCAAGTTTATTTAAATAAAATAAACCAAAAAGACGCCAGAGGTGGGATTCGAACACGCCCACTCTTCCAATCTGGAGACTTAATGCACACGCGCAGACCACTAAGGCAAACTCTTATCTCGTAAATAAAAACTTAAAACACATACTTAACCACTTTTAGCATGATGGACCCAAATTTTTTTTTGAGGCTCCCAAAATGTGGAGGCCCTGGGCTGTGGGCCTACTTGCTCTTGCTCTGGGCCGGCCCTGCAAACCATACCACTAGGTTTGAGAATAGATTAGGCTTTGCCAAGTTTGAGTTTGGCCTGTCAAAAAATTGAAGGCCTAGGCCTGATCTGTATGTCATAGGCTTATTTTTTAGGCCTAAGTCTGACATATTGAAAGCCTGATATGGTCTGTTAGCCTGTTTAAAAGCATATTTCACATGAACGTATTTAAATAAATAACTGTATTTTTTTTTAAAATATATTAATGAACTAATAAATCAATGATATTAAACTTCCTTTAGAGAATTTGAATATATATGACATTATTTCAATTTTAGTTAATAATCATGCATTTATATATGTACGTGAAAAATTAAAGTAAATTAATAAACTTAAACTATTAAAAAAGTTAATAGATTTATAATTTAATCAAAGTACAAATTTTTTATATAATAATAAAATAGTAAACTATTATTCATATTGACTTAAATAGGCCGGTCTAGTAGGTCTAATAGACGTTTTTAATGGTCTGAAGTTTGATCTTTTTAGCTAAATAGGCTTATAAAAAAGTCTTAGGGTCTGTTTGGAAAGCCTCCAAAACTGACTTATAGCTTATGTCTTATAGCTTATAAGCTAAAAGACCCGTTTGGTAACAGTTTTTCAGAAAGAGCTTATAGCTTATTTTACTGACTTATAGCTTATTTTTCATAAGCTAATTCAAGTAGCTTATGAGCTTATAGCTTATAGCTTATCATTTTTTCTTCCCATTTTACCCTTATGATTTTATTTTAAATCTATTTTTATCCTTTACTATAATTTTTTATATAGTATAATTTAAAACAAAATTGGTATGTTGTGCCTAATTTTTTTACGTTGTTGCACTTGCACCTATCTATTTTTCTTTTACTGTGTTGTATACCAATTATTTTTTTTACATTCTTGAATTTTTTTTTAAACGTTGATGTACCTAGTTTTTGGTACAACGTTACTATAACTTGTACCTATTATCACCTCTTTAATATGTTTAATCTTTTTTTGGTACATTATGTTTAATCTTTTTAATAAAGTATAAAAATTGAAATGAAGATATATTTAAAATGAAATTTCAAAGAATAAAATTTAACCTCTATAAAAAAAAGATTAAAATTTAATTTAATATTATAATAATAATAATATAAAAGATAAATTAAATTATAAATTTAAATCACTAAATTTTAAGTACTTTAAATATTAAGTAATTACCACTTGAATCAATTTATTATTGTTTCATTCAATTTTTTTTATAAAATATAAAAATTGAGATAAAAATAATTTTAAAGTAAAATTTTAGTGAATAAATTTCATTCTATATTAAAATATAAAAGATATATTAAATTAAAAAAATTAAATTACTAAATTATAAGTATCTTAAATAAAAAATTTAATAACCAATCGTTAGTTGGTTCAGTGGTGATTGGCGCTGAACTTGGTAGGGAGGACCACGGTTCGATCCCCCGCAACTGCGATCGGGAGGGGGCTGAAACCACTTGATGCCAGAACTGACCCCCGAACCAGATTCAACTGGTGGTGAAAACCAAAAAAAAAAATAATTTATTATTAATTATGAATGCCCTTTTATGTCATTTCACATTTATCTATGATTGAACCGCTAATTTTACCAAACACTTTAGTTAGCTTATCAGCTATAAGTCATCAGCCATAAGCTATCAGCCATCAGCCATAAGCTAGCTTATCAGCCATCAGCCATTTTTGCCAAACAGAGCCTTAACCTACTTTATTTAAAAAAGTAAGACTGTCTAACTTATTCCCAACCCTACATACCATGTGAAAATGCCACTTGAATATAATTTAACTTACTTTCCCTATGGGATGAATGTGAAAATCATCAATATAAAAAATTACAAGTAGCAATCTATGGGAAAATGCGTATGGGACTTACAAAAAGCTTTTGTATTAAACTTCACATTTTTAAACTTTTGGGTTTCCTTTGAACTTTGTCCTCTTTTAGCGAAAATCATCAAAAAAAAAGTTTAAATATGTTCTGGATATAGGTAAATATATTATTATTATTATTATTATTTATTTTTTTAGTTTATATTGTAATATTTTGTTTTGAATTCATATAAAATTTATTTAATTTCGTGTTGGAATTGGTTAATGTAATACGGAGTATGTAGAATATTTGATTTTAGTGTTTAGACTAAAATGCATACCGAGATAAAAATAGAGATCAATCTCTATATGAATCATATGGAATTAAAACAAAAACACTAAAGATAAAAAAATATCATGCATATTTTCAATGTGTAAAAATTTGTATATTCATGGGGACTAAAAGGTAAAACAAAGAAAGTGCAGTCAAAATGAGGGAGAAAGTCTTTGATGGGCACAAACCCAACACGTGGATTTAGGCACAGCCAATCAAATTTTGACAGCTCATAAACATGACTAATTTTAAAAAAATTAAAATAAAAAGTGTTTTTTATTCTCTCTCCACTCGTCCCTTTTCTACTCTTCTTTCTCTTCCATGATTTCTTTTCTAGATCTCTGCAACATCCTTTCCTTGTCAACATGTTTTCTCCATTACATCTTCAATTTCGTCTTCATCATCATTAATAAATAAAAAACAGCAAAATCATTGTTTTCTCCATTGCATCTTCAACATGTTTTTTTGACTAATTTTTTTGAATCATACTCAACAACTCGAGGGACAGGACGAGAACGAGATGCACAAGAAATCAGAGGGAACATAAAATCGTCTTTGTCCTTTCATAACTGAATCAAAATCAAAATAGGAGAGATTGCAGACTTGATTCCATCTTCACTAGAATTTTTTTTTCAAACATTTTTCATTTAATTATGTTGTTGATTTTTGGTTGATTTTGGTTTTTCTAGTGAGATTGGAGATAGCTCCAGGAGAAGGCTTTTGGATGGATTTGGAAGAAATGAAAACATTTTGTTTGTTGCCGTGATTAGGGAGAAAGAAGAGTAGAAGACGAACCTGGAGAGAGAAAGAAGAGAAACACTTTTATTTTTTAATTTTTTAAAAGATCATTGCTGTCAAAATTTGATTGGCTGTGCCTAAATCCATGTGTTGGGTCTGTGCCCATCAAAGACTTTGAGGTTGTGGTGTGAACAGTGTCAATATTAGCTAGTGGCCACTATTTTGTGACTAGGAAAAAGTAATACCATGGGTAATATAGCAACCCAGTTTTTCTTGTACAGCCATAGGCATACAGAGGGCCGGCCCAATGTTTTTCACGCACCTAACATACAATTTATCTCTCGTTATTTAGGATGCGAGTGTGTAAATAGTAAAAATTGGAGGAAAAAAGAGTTTGTATTTTATGATGCAAACTGAGTTCGCTTTCTAGAATGTGAACCTTATTAAAGTAAAACTTTTTATCCTCTTCATCCTTCTCTAATTTCCCATGAAATAATTTTGATCAAAACACAGTTCGCAAGTTAAAGTATGAACCCTTCATTCACCCCTAAAAAAATATTTCAAATGGAACATTGAATGAGCGTGTGATTAAAAAAGAGATTTCAATTTATAGAATTATACCATGTGTGTGTGTGTCTCTGTGATTAGTTGATATTGTCATAGCCGCTCTAATGATCAATTAAAATATGGTATTGGACTGTGGCCAAATTTTATAAGGTTCACTATTTAAAGTGTAAATTGATTTCGCACTCTACATAGCAAATTGTGTTTCAATTAGCACTCTAAGTAGCGAGTAACAATACTTTTACTCAAATCCAACATTTGTGCCCCATAAAATGAAAAAATTTATGAAAAAAAAAAGAGTTCGCTTTCAATTGTGTTGGATGAGGATTTAAGGGGGGTGCGAAAAGTAACACTCTATTACATTGTCTTGTCTTTTAAGTGTGTTGAGAGAGAATTAATACATGAAAATTATGAGTTTTATTGTCATGTGTTCACCCAATTAAAGTAAGAAAATGCTAAACAATATCACGAGCACTAGTTAAACATATTAAAAAGGAAGTTTATGTCTTAAAACTTGTATATTTAATATCTTAAAAATGTAAAAAGTTGTCTTTTACCATAAATAATTTTATCTTTTATTTTATTTTTTTGTATGCTTAACAAGTGCTCCGAAAATACTGTTTAATATGACCCTTAAAAGTAAATATCAGGCGTAATATACGCTAAACATAGGCTTTTTTCGGTCGGAATTGAATAATATAATAGTGAGGATTTGATTTTGAATAGTATGTTAGAAATTATGAATTCGATTCTCAATTCTATGATATACAAAAGAAATACTCAATTGTCAACACGGCCAAGGAATAAATATGTTTATTTTTATTTTAGTTAAAACAAAATATAATTAAGTGCAATGCAATAATAATAACCAACAAAATGAAAGTCAAGTCAACCCAATTGCATATACTAGTCCCAAGAATCAATCTTTTAAGCGGCTAGGATTACTTCATTGTTTAGAGATACTAGTAAGTGAACTGTATTTATATATGTAAATTTTTTACACTTGTAGAAGCAGCAATGGCCACCGTGTTCCGCCTACTACCAGTGACTAACGCACTTCCCGCCGGTAAAAAGCATCCTCTACATGTGACCTACAATTGAACTCATGAACAAACCATGTTAGGGCTAGTCATACCTATTTCTTCATTTTTATTTATTTTTATTTTGCACGTATTAGCCAATGGGTAATCAACAATCGGATTAATTATCTAAAAAAGTACCCTACTTTAATTATAGGATCATTTTAACTGATAGTTTAGGTACTAATAGGGTTGGGAATAAGCCTGTGAAGCCTGATAGGCTGGCCTGTTTATATTTAATAATTATTATTTATATAATATTATTATTTATATCATTTTGTTTGTATAAAAAATAAATATTATTTATATAAATACAAAATACTTATTAGACAATATATATATATATATATATATATATATATATATATATATTTAGTCAAAAAAAAAAAATATATATATATATATATATATATATATATATATTTTTTTTTTTTTTTACAAACACAAATTATAGTGTATATTTTGGTTGTACTACACCGCTTAACATTAGTGTTAAAAAAAATTGTATTATGGCATATTTAATAGACTTTGTCGTAATCGTATTTGTTATTTTATTAGCTTTTAATTCTTGTGCTAAACATTTTATTAGCTTTTACTTAATGTTGTAGAAATTATAAAAATTTAAATGTGAAATAGGCTTTAAGGCATGTTTAATTAGTCTATATATTTAAAAAGACTATATAGAGGGTTTTATGTAACACGGGCTCATAAACAGGCTACAAGGTCAGGCCAGGCAAAAAAAAATGCATTTGATAGGCCGTATGCTAGGCTTAGACTTAAAAAAAAATCGTAGGCCAGGTTCAGGCCTGTCAAAGCCTGATCTGGCCTGGCGTGTTCCCAACCCTAGGTACTAATTGATGAAACCAAAAAATGTAAATTTTGCACATAAATTTTTTTTTTTATATGTTTAAAAAATAACTACACATTGCACAGAAAAAATATGCTAGATAGGATTTAATTTTTTTTATTCTATTTACATATTTTAACTAATGTCAGCAGGATACTAGTTAACATACGCCATGTGAATTTTCTCTCAAACTTAAAATAAGTTAATTATTGCTCTAATGTATATGATATAAGTATGTATACTTTCTCGGATCTTAGCTATAAATAAATATTTCTTTTTTATAGTTATTTAATAACTAATGTATATATCTGTTTTTTAATTTGTTGTCAAGTAGTATAGTGATTAAAAATATCGCTCTTAAGATGAATAAGGTAAAGTATCTGAAATTTGAACTACAACCCTCACATATATAATGTGATATCCCTACTAACTAAAATAAGTTCATGGGAACGGGAGTGGTTATGGTGCATAAGTTTTTTCCTTATGCACCGTGCATAAATAATGAATATTACTTAATGCATTCCTCAGATTACTTAGCGCACCTCCCAGATTGCTTAGCGCACCCTCCAAATTTCGAACGCACCCCCCTTAAAATCTGGGGTGTGCGCTAACCAATATGGGGGTGTACTAGAAATCTGGGGGTGCGCTAAACAATTTTGGATATTTATGCAGGGTACATAAACATGACTTATGCATCATAACTTGTGCCCATGGGAACATGTACATATCACTTATTCAATGTATTTAACAAAAGAATATTTATTTTTATAATTAAGGTGGATGGAGTAATTTAAAGAATTTGTAGCTCAACGTAACTGGTAACAAAAATGTCAAAATTATTAGGCCAAATGTCGTGACCAAATCTTAACTTCCTTGCGTGTGAGAATTTATTATTTTATCTATGGCAAAAAAAAAAAAACTAAAATTTATCATGGAATGCTCCATGATCTCCGGGGACGAAAGCGGAAAGCTTGTTTGCTTGCAATTGCATGTTTGAATGAGAGAGTGCACTTCAACTAAATTCTCGGTTAGCACAAAATAATTAAATAATTATTGCAATAAGAAAGCTTGGAAGTTGTCAAAATAATTTTGTGATCTACTAATAAGTTGTCAATTACGAGTAATTATTTCAATTCTTATATATATATACTCTCTTCAGTTATTATTATAAGCAAAAAAAAAAATTAGATATATTTGAAAATTGATGTATTTGGTCTATAATATAGATCACATATGTTAATTTTTCAATGAATCTAAAAAATCATTTTTTGCTTATAATAATAATAATAATAATCAGAGGGAGTAATATATAAAACGATCTTTCCTAAACGAAAAGTTAACTTGTGGTCTAAGAAAGCTTCGAAGTTCATAAATAGTTAAAGTTGATGAAAAAAATGGGGCAAATTATATAATAGAAGTATTCCTTTCGGTCTTATATAATTTTTTTTTATGTTTATTGAATAACTAATTTATTTAATTCAAATTACTGGATACATCAGTTATTCAATAAATCTAAAATATGAATTTTTGTTTATATACGAGATTGGAGGGGGTAAATCTTTAAGAAATAATACTATATTTATCTTGAGAAATGTTAACTAGTGTCACTCTGCACAAGTTAAGAAAACTAAAAACATTATAATCTTTTTGAAATTTCTGTAGTCAATATATTTAAAATTAAAAAGTCTATTTTTAAAATAAAATTTACATTTTAAATTCCTTAACAAGTGTACCGAAGACACTAATTAGCATGACTTATTTTCGTTATCGGAGATATGGAATTTAGGCAGTGTCTATAAGATTCACTTCAACTGGTAAATGCTAATATTGTTAGATTTGATCGTTTTACTCAGGCTCGAACCTAAAACCTAAAAGTTAAGTGGGTGAGTGTCTGATGATGACTGTCACTTCTTCAACCGACCAAATTATATAAATGAGCGGGTCAAATTACAATGGTGTAACATTTAGTTAATGTTACACTCCTCAAAAGGGAGACATCAACCCAATGAGTGTGGTTTAATTAGTTAATCAGCGCCATCCTTGTGGGGAAGGATGTTTGATGATCGGTAAAACACATTCTTGAGAAGGAACAATGAGTTACCTAAGCACCCTATAACAAAAATAGGTCTTGAAGACATAGTTTTAAAACCCCGACCAGTGATTGACCCAGTCAAATGATTTGGTCAATGGGTCACTAGTCGGACCAGTGGGTCACTGATCGGACCGTAGTTGTTAACTAACTGGGTATATAAAAATAATTTTAAAAAATTCATGACTTATATTTTATAATTGTAAAAATTTAATAAAAGTTCTATAAAAAAATACTCATACATTTAAAAATACAATTAACAAGAAAATTAAAATTATCAATGTACTTTATTAATACATATTAGATATACAAGATAGATATAAGTGATTGTTAAGAAAAAACAAATAACTAGAAGCGTGAATTTATTGATTTGACCCACATTTTTTTTTGGTACAGATATTTGACCCATATTTCTAAATGTAATATCTCAAATATATATTATTTATATGCAATAATTTTTAACAAATTTAGTTGGCCGAGTGGCGAGGGATTGAAATGTCATTGGAAGATCCAACTATCAAGAAGTTATTATTTTTCTTTATAATTTTTAATTAGTGATGCTATTTCTTGACGAATTTTATCTGTCAACACTGGTCGCTAACTTGTTGAGGGCTTTTGGCCCTCAATAAATGAGTATTTTCTTGTAGTGGTTTCTCCGGTTTAATTGCAAAATTGGTTCTGCACAGTGGCCAATTCGCCCACACCACCAGTTCCCAGTTGAATCGATTCGACCGTCCGATCCGATTTTTAAAACTATGCTCGAAGATCGTCAAAAAGATTAAAACTTGTGGGAATTCTCTAGTTGAACCACTAGGATAAAAGCCCTAATTGTACAGCATCTCTGTGACACTAGCTATGAATTTTTTTTTTTTTGAAAATATCACTTTTTATACTTTTAAAAAAATAACTACACAATTTTTAAAATGCTTTTACTATACTTAATTTCCTTAAATAGTATTTCGAATATTTTACATTTTTCATTAGTGTATTACAATAGTTTTCTTAATTAGTTAAATAAATAACTATGGCATCATCATGATGTAGTTGTGAATACTCATATGTGTATGAGCAATTTATTTTCATCCTTCTAAAGTCCATGGTTTTGTTGAGTCAATACTCAACACGTGCAAACAACAGCTAATTAAGGGCAATGCAATACTACTACCAACTAATAATAATAACCGATAAATAATTTTTTTTTGACAAAATAAAAACCTATAAATTTAAACTCAGAGTAAAATAGTAACTAGGATCTTTGAAATATTAGTTAAAAAAACTAAATATATTATAAATATTTTGGAAGTTATGTAATCAACTTCTTAAAAGTGAAAAAAAAATGTGATTTTTTTCAATATATTATATGTTTTGTAACTTTAACCGGTATTTTATGGGCACTAGTTAGCATGACTCTTGCATATATTACTTGCCTAAACCGCATAAAGGAAAATATAGTTCTTGTGTCTTAATTTAAACCTTTTGTTTGACATCCCGCAAACATATATAGCTTAGTTGGTAGGAATATTGCATGTAATATGCAATAATCAGGGTTTAAACTTTGGTACATCCACTTAAAATTTTAGCCATTAGAATACTAGATAAAAAAAAGGACCTTTTACTTGATCCGCCCAATTTTGTCATCAACTTAAATTATTTATGAGCATGTAAGCTTTCTTAAACCATCATCAAAACAAGTTAAACTTTTCATAATGATTGCAATAGTTAATTATGAACTTAGAGCACAAAGAATCATGCATGTATGCTTGTACATTACTTAATTATTATGCTCTAACCGAGAATTTAGTTGAATTGCACTCTTTCATTCAAACTTACAATTGCAAGCAACAAGCTATCCCCTAAGATCATGCAGCATTTCACGATAAAGTTTAGTTTAAATTCCACACAAATCCCCTTAAACTATCACACACACACTAGAGCAATAATTCACCACTTATTTTGAGTTTGAGAGAGAATTATAATATGGCAAACAAAATACTAAAGCTCACAATAATTCTCTCTTTACTCATATCTCTAGCTTTGTTTGTTTCATCAAATGATGATGATATAAATCATCATGACATGGAAGAGGAAGATGAAGAAGAACAAGATTTCTATGTTGTTGACACCCCATTACAAAATCAAAGATCAAGAAGTAGATTCTTGGCAAGCATAATAAAGAAAGGAACACATTGTGATCGTGAGACTAATAATATATGCAATGGGGTTAGAGCAAACAAAGGAAAAGATTTGCTTTTTTGTTGCAAGAAACATTGTCGTAATATTTTGAGTGACAAGAACAATTGTAATGTGTGTGGTCACAAGTGCAAGCAAGGAGAAAAATGTTGCAATGGAATTTGTACAAATGTTATGTCAAATGTTAATCATTGTGGCAAGTGTAAGAAGGAGTGTTCAAATGGTGATCCATGTGGTAATGGATTTTGTGGTTATGCATAAATTGAAGTTAATATAAGTGTCAATAAATTATATAATAATATATTATATTGCAGTTTTTATATTTTTTGAATAAATATTATATTGCATTTTTGGAATATAAAAGTATGAGAAATCCTATGGATATACATTGTGTTAACATAAGATATTAATATTATTGGATTTTTTTCAATATTATTTAACATGTTGAAAAGAATGTAATATTACTGGCATTTCTCTAAAAATATTTTTCAACCAGTCGTGTGACATACTAGTATATATATATACACATAGCATTATAATGGTGTGTCAAAATGTAATTTGATTTTTTAGTGTTATCAATACCATATCCTATATGTGGTTGAATAAAGATTTTCGATTATTCTTTTAAAGTTGGTACGTTTTGAAAAGTCTATTGAACAATATAGGAGAATTTCTTTTTGCATCTTTTTGCACATCCTGCTAAAATTCTAAAATACACATGACCGTTACATAGGCAGCTAAATTTACCAACATTTTAAGAGTTTACACCCTTCAGAAATCCTCTAAAGAATTTTTGAAATTTTTTGTCATCTATTACATAAATAGCAAACATGAAATGTACGTTTGGATCAATTCGCTACTTAAATATTAGTAGTGTAATTTTTTTTACAATCGATTTTAGTCATAATCAAATCATTCAAATGATAGTTTGCAATTGATTGCAATGTAATGAATTTTGCTCTAAAATATAGTACGTTGATTCCAAATATATATTGGACGATGCAATTAATGCTCACATCGATATTTTTTTTAATTAAAATTGAAATAGAACCAGTAATTATTTTACATCTGCTTTTGAAAGAATTAGAATTGAATTGTGAAATGTGAAGTTTATCACGACAAGAGTTGTATTCATATTTTAATAATTAACATCACAGACTTCATAAATATCACGGGGCAGGCTTCAATTTTATATATACTTCTATTTTTTATTTTTTGACAATATACTTCTATTTATTTTACTAACTTATAAAGTTGACAAATTATACTCTATCAAAAAAAGTTGACAAATTATGATCTTTAATTAAACGGCCGAATGAAAAGTTGACAAATAACTACTACTACATGCTGTCCCATTTTTTCAATAACGTGTGGACCTTGAAATTAATTCCCAAAAATTTTAGATGGCAAGTTGTTCTACATTTTCTTTCTCTTTCTTTTATAAGTTCAATACCATATATATATTGATCATTATTTCTAAAGTTAATTCAGAAAAAATATGACCAATAATACTATTATGAATTATGATTGCGTTAGCATGTTCAGATAATACTTTTATAAGAGAAATGATATTTTGACAACTATTTAGTTTAGACAACTTCCATTTATATTATTTATCTATTTTTCCAATTTTTTATTATGTCTCGAACTACGTGCATTGTGAGTAAGTTGTCAAATGGTTGTCCATTTTAAGATGTCAAAATAACACAACTTTAATACTATATCCGTCTCTAAATATAAGACTATTTTAATAAAATTACGGAGATTACGAAAATTAATTGGAATATTAAATTTGTTAACAATTAATATTGTTTTAACAAATTTATATTTTAAGAAAAAGAACGAATTAATATTTTGTTAAAATATTTATTACAAATTGTAGAAAAATGCATTACAATTAGGGTATGTTGGTAATGCTCTTAGAAATTTAAAAGGGGTTTTTATAAAAAGAGACGGAAAAATTTCAAGACTCTTATAGGGACGATATATTACTAGAGCTATTTAAATTGAAACAGTAAAACTTAATGAGGTGTTTTGGCAAACAATTTAATTAACAATTTACTATCTATCACATGACAATTTGACTTTATATGCCAAAGTCAAACCGTCTAGCATGTACACCGTTATAAAACTAAATTACATTGAATCTAACTTATTCTTATAAAACTGACTTATAAATTGGGAGTGTCACTATTTATAAACTCATTTCGACTCGTATCTTTATTCTATATGGTACTTGAGTTTTTTTTTTCTATATGGTACCTTTTAACCATCCAGATTGTTGGAAAAATGAACTTTAGTAATCTGAAATTTGATTTCTTAGTAACGAAATAAGGAAAATCTGATTAAAAACTATTCTAGCTAAGAATCAAATTTGAATGTTCCGTATTAGATACTTATGGGAACAGGTATGGCATGATCTATGAATAAAATTCATTAATCACATAGTCAACTAATTAACAAGAGACAGCATAGCATCAAAGGCTAAACTTTGCAGATTGTAGTACATAAAAAAAATTTAAGCTGAATTAGTCAAGTAAAAAAGATGCTATACATGACTAGTGGTATAATATAAAGAGAAAACTATTCATGCAACATGCAATATTTTATGAAAAAAACTATAGTGTTTAAATCATCTTAAATGCATGACACTCTTAAGTAGTAGCTCACATTAATTCTTGTTGCCTTAGCATTACCAATCACAAGTTCACATTTTTTTCACACCTAGAAAAAAATGGCCATAACCCTTTTCAAGCTCACAACTATTCTTTCTCTTCTCATAACTTTATCTCTTCATTACCAAATAGTCTTCTCAACTAATACATATGAATTGGATTCATCATTTCCACATTACAAATCAAGAAGTAGATTTTTGGCAACTACAATAAAAAAAGGTGCAAAATGCAATCCTATTACTAAAAATATATGTAATGGGGTTTTAGCAAATAAGGGAAAAGAGTTGTTACAATGTTGCAAGAAAAAATGTGTTGATGTTGTTGGTGACATGAATCATTGTGGTCAATGTGGGAAGAAATGCAAGCAAGGAGAACGTTGTTGTGGTGGAGTTTGTACTAACATATTGTATAATGTTAATAATTGTGGCAAGTGTAACAAAAAATGTAAACATGGGATTCCTTGTCGGATTGGGTTTTGTGGGTATGCATGAAATTTTAGAGTTTATTCAATTATTTTGGATTATGGTTATAAATTCTTTGAATAAATTGTTGCATTTGAATTACTTGAATATCAAAGTTCTAGATTTTGAATATGTTTGTGTACTGTCTTTTTTTTCTTGGTTGAATTTTGTTTCTAATAAAATATGTAGACTTTTTTTTGGCTCAATGAAATTGAAGACTCCATTCTTAATTTCAATATTTCATATTTGTCATTTTCAGTTGGTTCATGAGATTTCAACCATTGTAGAGTTGCATCCAGATACTAGTTGATGTTGGATCTAGATTGTCTGCTGTAACTGCTTCACGCAATTATATGCAGTATGCAATCTCGGTCATCCAAAAGCAATCAGACGGTTCTGATTGATCAGTGTAGTTTAAACAATTTTAATCTTGGCCATTTATTGTTGATCAGATGGTTGATAATAACTAGTGCATACAACGGCTAATCCTTTTCATTTGATGTTATGTGTATCTAAGCTCTCCCATTTACATCCTAGTTCGCTAAGCTAGAGAGTCGATTACTTGATTGGCTTCTCTAAAAATGTGTATCTAAGCTCTCCCATTTACATCCTAGTTCGCTAAGGAGTGAATGCGATTAACAAGAGGATAGCAAGAGTGACTCATAGCGCAGCCATCTTCTAAAAGGTTAATGGTGGTCCGAGAATCACTCTCCATAATGATCGTATATGTATATGTAACCCAGGTGACGAGCTAATTGAAAAGCATGAAAAATTCCACATAACTCTACCATCAGAGATGAACACACCCCACGAGCCACAAGATGATCTCCTTGTGCGTCACAAAGGATTCCATTACAAGCAGCTTTACCATTCGGGAGAGAAAGATTGTACCCTTAGGATTGGTTTTAAACCAAATCGCCGGAGGAGGTATCCAACGATTAGCACTAAAATACAGGTAATGAGTATGAATATACATGTATTTATTACGATCTATAGTAAATATTATGAGTATGAGTTAAGAGTTATAATACCATACATTTTATAGTAACTGCGATTATTAGGACCTCGACTCATCACGTACTAATAAGATGAATTAAAGTAATTAATTATGATCAATTCTCAAGAATCGAATAATACAAATGGTAATCACACAACTAGTTATGTAATGTGATCAAATAGGCAGTTATTAACATTTACAATAATAAAAGAGGATGAAAGTTTTGTATATACACCTTTTCTCAGCGGCAATGAAAAGCTTCTACAAATATCGAATGAGCTCCACTGCAAACTTTCCTTTCTTTGTCGTGTTTACTTCTCCTATCTGAACCAAAATGAAATAAATAAAACATTACTCAAAACAAAAGTGGTTTATATTCAAAGTCATTCAGATGATTTTGAAGTTACCTTTAATCTTCCCAATCCACTAACTGATACAAGATCTCCACTCTTGATTGTGGTTCCTTTGCTAGTAATCGGGATCCAGTTGATACGTACATCGCCATTGCTACAAGCACGACATGTTTAGCACAGTCGTCATATAAATGTAAGAAAAAAAAAGTTCATGCCAAAGAGTCTATATATATAGTATGAATCATGCTCAAACAAGTATGTCATATGCCAAAATAACCGAAGGGTATGAAAATTTATGAGCAAGAATACATTTCTAGATATTGGAGACATGCGAATAAAAAATCAGGGAGGAGTACGCTAAGAAACTGATGTGGTTAAAGCTAATCATAGTCAGAGACATTCAACTTAGGTTATGTTTGGATAAACAGCTTCTTTTTTTTTGATAAACAACTTAATTAATTGCACTTATAGCATAACCACTTATAAGTTCTTGTGTATCAAAAAATTCTATAGTTCTTCAGAGAGGATATATAAATTGGTGACTGCGAACCTGATCATGTCAACTAGCTTTGAACGAGAAATCTTAAATCCTGCACTAGCTACTGCATCAACTCTTAGTGATGCTTCTATAGTTTTGAATGATTTTGTTCTGCACAATAAACAAAATTGATTAAGTCAATCTGAATAACAAGTATTATGTTAACTTGAGACCAGGATCAATACAAAACCTTGGTGGTTCATAATCAAGAGATATTAATGGTATCTTGGTGCAAGTTACAGGAACATTACGAACCTGAATACGAAGAATAGGATCAGAACATAATTAGGAACACTAATACAATTCTCAAACTTCTTGGAAGTTGCATTACAAAAAACAAAAAAAATCTTTTCCCATAAGGGGAAGTTTGTTATATAGTCCCTCCATCCCAAAATATAAGACTTTCTTAACTAAACCATTCTCATCAAGGAAATTGGTTAATTTAGATATTAGCATTATAGTTATCTATAATTTGTATCATTTTAACTAAACTACCCTTAAATTGGCAAGATTATTTTTTAAAGAGTTTGTGCTAGTAAAATTGCCTCATTTATATCACTCTCAAAGCATCCTTCCATTTCTTCATCCTACTTAGATCCTAAAGTTGTATGTCGTCCAATTTTCACCTCCAACCTATGAATTTTAGTAATATTTATTTAGAGGAGTATAAATATTTCTATAATATTTTATTCTGAATAGTCTGCAATAGTCATCCGAGTTTGTGCTAGTATATATCTTGCACCCCCGAAATTGGAAACGACATTCATATCGACATTAATGGTATAACTATCACATAATCAGCACCACAATCACACAATTATTTCCTTTTGGTCTGATAATTAGATCTTTTAAGAGAGTAAATTGTAAGAGGAAGTACATAAGGTTACCTTATCCAGGGCTGACATAAGAAATTCAACAAGTTCTGGTACAACAATTATCTGAGCACCCTGTTCTCCCTGGGTAGCCAAGACAACAAAGTCAAAGTATTAAAAATATGAGGGATTTTGTGCATATGCACGTGGCGAAAATAATGAAAAAATATATTTATTTGGAAATACAGCCAAAAATGATCAAATATATCATAGAACGAATGCAAATAAGATAATGTTGTCCAGGTCATGTTCAAAAACTTTAAGTTGCAGCTAAAAACATAGTTGCGATTTGCAAACTAAATTAAAGAGAAGCCCCCTAGAAAATCAGTTTGTAAGGTGACGGATGTCTCCCACTTATAAACACTTTTTCAGGTCATATCACATCTAATATGGGACTCTCGATAGTCAAAATGATTTAACTTTGTTCAAACGTATTTTTTTATAAAGCTCTCTATGAATAATTTTACATTATAATAGATATATGAGTCATAAAACAACAAAGTGAAGTTATTAATTAGTATGAGAGATATCTACATATAACTTTAGACAAAACCCGTTTACTATGTATGGGCCATGATAGATAAAATGAAATTAGAACAAAATTAACAAATAGAGAGCTCTTGAGATGGAGAATTCTATGTAACAAATTGCAGATTATGATGTACTAAAGTATTATTATAATCCCACTTAACTATATATCAAGTTTTCCTTACATAGGAGTCTATTGAAATGTAAACAAATTGTAAAATAGTGTAACACGAATAGGGCATCTGAAACTAAAATTGTATACCAATACATATCCATTAGAAGCTACTGATGTTCATTCAACAGCCATAGCTGTTCCTTGTGAAAAATCGACGGAACCTCAGTGGGATATAAAACTTTACAAGAATAATATTATTGAGTTATGATGCTACTACCATTTTGTGCACAGGACAGTTTTAGGCAGAAAGTTCCTGTAATAAATGTGGAAAAATATAAAATACCTGCAATATAATATCTCCAACTTTATCTCTGGCAATTCCTGTACCAAGAATTGAACCAAGGAAGTCACCATGAGAGCAAGGTTCAAACTGGAAGTTCCCTGTAATGCTGAAAAGAGTAAATTTATGTAAATACTAAGAAAGTCATCTAGGAGCATCAATAAGAAAAATTGCTGTGCTAAGCTTGGCAATTTTGGAAATAAAAATTGCAAAATTTACCTCAATGCCGAAATAATATCCGGATCACTTGTCAGTTCATCCGGATGTCCAACAGAAATCCGGCACCGCTCAGCCTAGAGAAAATATATGATTATATTTTATCTGTCTACATGCGATACGATGCAAACACTTTTTGTGACAAGGTAATGGAAAGCACTTATAACTAGATAATCACCTGTGGATAACCTCCTTGAGCAAGTGCTTTAATGTCTGCTAATTTTTCCAATATTTGCATAGATTCCTTCAGCACTGGAGGGGTTAGAAAATTTGTATGGAGAATCTCTCGTTTTAATGATGCTCGTCTAGCCTACAACAAATTCAAATGGACAACAACCAAGACAGGGATCAAATGATATTTATAGCATATATATAATGGCTCAAGGCCAAACCAGACCTCAATTTTTGACAGGTAATGAATATTAGAGTTCCACGCAGGAAGAAAGCGAGTTCTAGGCTTGTTGTGACAATCTAGAATGAAATTCATATAGATCAGGGGGAAAAAACAGTAAAGTACCATCTCAAGAACATGCTTGACGTCATTTGCTACACTTTTCTCCCCAATCCCCTTGAGCAACACATCAACTTCTCCTTTTGAAGCTTGTACTGTCTTGCTTGCACCTGAATCTGCGCATCATGTAGTCATGAATATATCTTTGCCATCAACCAGTATGCATCTTCATAAGTTATCAACCAGATGATCAAATCAAAGGATAATACATCAATCAATGATTTATACAAAACAAGATAGTTAGTTAGGAAGGGGAATGCACAAGAACAGGATTTAAAAGCTATCAAGTCATAAACATTACTCGAATATCTGATGCACATACGTAACCACTGGTGCCAATAAGGACTCTACATGATACTAAGGCCCCGTTTGGCCTGGCTTATTTTTCTCTTTTTTTCTCCTCCTTAAAAATAGTAAAGTAGGAAAAAATTGTGTTTGACTTAATTTTTTTTATTTTTCACTTCTTTACTTTATTTCTCTAATACTTTTAAGGAAAAATAATGTCAAATATAATTTTATACTTCTTTATTTCGTTTAAGCTAAAATAAAAAGTAAAAAATAAGCCGGGCCAAACGGGGCCTAAATCTAGGAGATATGTCCGAAGAACTTACTAACGGAACCACATCAATGGACCCTACACCATATCTAAATCATAAACCTTAAGGCGATAGGTTCATGGGTCTTTCCATTTTATATGGTATTCACTTTGTCCAATAATATACAATGTGAAAATCCTTCACTCACACCCACATGTCACTAACATACGAGTTGCCAACAATCTCTTCTTCAGATGTAATTCTTTAACACCTTCGTGCTCATGCACAATGCACAAGCCTTTACCGAGAACTAATGGTCAACACAACAGTCATTCAACGGGCACACCAAGCCTACTTTTCCCAAAGCCATGTATCTACGAACATGTTGGCATTCCTCACCAAACGAAGACATGTCTCAACCATTGTATTACTATTATTACTCATCACTTGGACCAAGCCCAATACTAAACATATTTTCAAGAGACTACTCACACATGTTAGCTCTCTTCACTACTTAGTTTGCCACATCTCCACACATGTTAACACTCATCGTGTTTCAATACTATCGAGTCGGATCCAAGCCATCAACTCTCATCCCAGGCAAGTTTATCAAAATATATCTCCCTAACCTCAATGTCATGTATTCCCTCATATATCCCACACAAACATCAAGCTTCGACACACAGACACCAAAAACGAAACCTGTCACAATAATTTAAGAAATGAAATGATAAAATATAACCATGTGTCGTGTAAGACACTAGACACACTTTCAATCTGAAGTGGTAGTGCTACATACTATTCGTGTTGTATTCCAATACAGGCTAATGAGATATGATTGAAACTTAGTTTTTACTTGGATGGCAACATAAGTCAATGCTCAATCTTATTTGATTAATTGATCAGTCGAGCACTTTAATTTGATTTAATTTAATGAGTAAAGTTTCATTATAACACAAGCTCTCAACAACACAGAAAATAATCTATCCTTCACTGCCCAAAGCACCTGGTTTGAAAAATTACAAATGCCAAGTTTTGAACTTTTCAATAACTTATAAAACCCTTTGGTCCAATTCATCTATATTCATCATCATGTTGAGTTGGAGACAAACTCTAATTCATATAACTTAAATTAAATAATGCACAAAATAAACAATTTCATGGCCTTCGTTTTTCAATACCCACAATTTGTTTAACCAAAAAGACTACATTTTTGAGCAATTGAACATAATGGGTATGCCAAACAGAATCAAATTACAAAGAACGCATCAAAAATATTTGAAATGGATGAAGAAAGATGAGACCTGAAGAAGTGGAAACGGAGAGAAGATGAGATGTAAGGGTTCTTTGAAAAGAGAGATTGGCATTGGTGTGGAGATTATGAGAATGAGAAAGTGCAAAAGCATGAGTTAGTACTCTTCTTAGACACCACGCAGTTCCAAAGCTAGTGGTAGCAGTAGCCATGGCGAAGGGGTGATTCATTCCATGTGGCTTTGTTGATAATTAAATTTTGGCTTAAATATCTGTTTAATCCCTCTAAATATAGATATTTTCTAATTTAGTCCTTGTGAAAATAATTTCTTTGTATTGTACTTTGCTCCCTGAAATGTTTAGTTTTTGGCATTTGATGTAAACTCACATTTCCAAAAGCTGACATGCCACTAGCTTTGTCCCTAAATATAAGACTTCATTAATTAAATCACATATTTTAAGAAAGTTGATAATAATAAAAATAATAATAATAAATTTATTAATAGTAGAGGTGGTTTTTATAATTTTATCTTTTAAGAACGAGAAATTTCATGTTTTATCAAAATATTTATTGTAAGGTGTAGAAAAAGATGTAGAATAAACAGGGGTTTGGTTGGTAAAGTAATAATAAATGTCGTTGAAAATTCAAAGAGAGTCTTATAAAAAGAACAAGAAAATTGTCAAAAAGGGTCTTCTAATTATAGACAGAGATGTATGTCTTAAATTGCAGTAATTGAACAAATATATTGAATTTAGTGCTATTCAGAAAAATTCGAGTTTGATTTCTGGTGGGAACACTCTTTGGACAAACTTTACTTATCTTGCAGCCGAGCTGGATTACCGAAATACCCTTCCCCTGACAATTAGAGGGTTAATACAAAACAAAACAAAAAATTGAAATCAGGTGGTTAACTGCAGAATGGGGTGGGGCAAGTTATATTTAGGAAGATGTGTTCGCTTTCTACAAAGCAAGCAAATAAAAGGAATGTTCACCTCCTAGGGAGCGAACTTAGTTTTTTCAAATTTTCAACCAGGGAGTGTGGTGGTTGTAGACGTTGAATTTGGGTCACGAAAATTTGTCACTCGCTATCTATTGTGTGAATAGAGTTCGCTTTCTAGAATGCAATGTGGGTATTTTGGTCATTTCAAGGCGCAAAAAGAACTCAAATATAATACTATCTCTGTCCCTAAATATAAGACTTCTTTGAGAAAAATACGGAGATTAAAAAAGTTGATTGTAGTATTAAATTTGTTGATAATTGATATTGTTTTTACAATTTTATCATTTAAGAGAGAGAATTAGTTAATATTTTTTAGTGTATTTATTAGAGATTGTAGAAAACTGTGCACTTTAATTAGGGGTATATTGTGGTAAAAAAAACATTTAATGTCCTTGGAAATTTGAAAAGGATAAAGAAAAATCTCAAAAGAGTGTTATAATTTGGGACGGAGGTAATAATTTAAAAGGTATAAAGTCAATCATTATAGAGGCTCATAATGAAAAAAAAGCCTTTGTCAAGGTTTTTTTTTTTGTGTGTAACAAACAACCGTATTTAAATAAATAGGATTTTTGTGTGATTAATTATTTATTGTTTGTTTGTTTGAATATATGTGATTTCATGATTTTATGAATAATTATGTTTTGGATAAATGAAGGGTATTTTAGTAATCTATTAGAATTATTAATCTAGTTGAGAGCCCTTAATTAAGTTAGAAGAGTCGATTAATATTGATTATTTGGTTTTTTGTTTATTAATAGAATAAGTAGAGATGAGTAGTAAAAAGTAAAGTTATGATAGATTGAGAATTGAGCTTTGGCATTGGGCCTAGGTTAAGTTAGTAAGGGTGTTTTGGTAATTGATGAGTGATAACCTAGCTATAAAAGGAAAAATTAGAGAAAGAAGCTCATTTTGTCACAAATTTTAGTGGAGGAAGAAAGAGAAAGTGAGAGAGAGCTTTGAGATAGAGAAAGAAAGAAAATTGTGAACAAATCCCGTTTTCCTTACAACAGCCTCACTAAAACTTCATTTCCCGACCCGTTAACCGTCGAATTTTGACGAGACTTTGAGGGTAGGTTCACAACACCTGAAGCTAACTTTTAACCGTTGGAATCGTTGAAATAATGTCCGAGGAAGGAGAAATTGTGCTCTGAATGTACCAGATTTTGGGGGAAAAATAGTGTCAAATAGAAGAGTTAGAGGAGGAATGAGACTTGAAGATTGGAGCTAGGAGTGGTGGACTAGAGTTTCCAACCAAACTAAGGTATGAGAGTAGTTATATAATCTAGGGTGAGCATAGAGAGGGGGATTGTCCATATCCCCACTCCCAAACTCTCTACACCCTTTTCTTTTTTGGGTTTTTGTGGTGGATTAATTGGGAATGTGTTTATCTATGTGATGTTGTTGTTAATTGAATGATTATAGATATGTAATCATGTGTAATAGATCGATTGGCATGAGAAAAATTATATCTTTATGAGTTGATTGAGTTGTTGTTATGAAAAAAGGGTTTTATGATTAATGAGCATAAATTCTCAAAATTAAGTTATGTTAAGTGCTTTTGAAGTTAAAATAAGTGCTTCTATGTATATAAATGCTTGGTGGCGGTTGTATTATATTATTGAGTTCAAATAAGTGATTTTGAGTAAAGAAAAGTGATTTTTGGTTCAAAAACACGTAAAAACAATGTATTCATCAGGTCCCTGCGCAGTGGCGCAGCCCTCTCGGCTCCCTGCGCAGTGGCGTAGGTCTGGTCAACAGCGTTGACTGTTGACTTTTTGACGGTTTATGCACCCGGAACCCATTTTCAATGATTTTTCGTGTAGATTCCTATTCCGGAGTTCGTTTTCTGAGATTGTGTTTAGTTAGTTATGTTTACCCAATTTTGTTGTTACTTAAGGTGTTAAGTAAAATTGATATGTCTAATTAAATGAGACTATGTTTTTGATGATGATTATGGGTTTGTATTAATGATGTAGTATGAACCCATTGGGTACTAATACATGAATTGGATTGATGATGATGATTTATGATAATATGATTATGTATATGTTTGAATGAAGAGTATATGTATATGTAAATGACTTGATAATAATGATTGATTATGGTGAAGATTATTATTTAGTGATGATAGATAATTGTTGATGATTAGTGATGATGATAATATGAGGATGAATATGTTGTTGATTTATGATTATGATGATGAAGCTTATGAATGTTAGGATTTGTGTTATCCTAATAAACAAGAATATTAGATTATGTTATCTAATAAAGAAGAATATTGGATTATATTGTCCATATAGAGATGAAAAGCTTAAGGCTAGTTGTTATCATATGTTTGATAGAGATTCATGAACATCCATGCATTCTTGAATTGAGTTGGATATTAGAATTATGTTATTCTAATAAAGAATGATATCGAATTATGTTATTCGATAAAGAAGGATATTAGAGGTGAGATACTCTAATAAAGATGATGGTACCGCATGCATTTAGTCGTGTCTAGGGTGACATGACATGAATATGTGATATTAGATTGCATTAGGAAGATGTGCATTATTAATTGGTAATTGGTACTTCACTTTTAAGTGATGATTGTGATTGCTTGATGTTGATGATGTGATTGTTTGATCGATGTACCTATAAATTGCTATAATAATGTCTTGCATGCTTACTTATATGTATGTTGGATCATGTAATCGATGAGATATATATTTATCTCGTTAGTTTATATCGATAAATGTAAGTATGCCTTATTCTTACATTTGTTTCGGGTTATGTAACTAACTCTCTGTTTTGTGTACTTGCTGGACCTTTGGGGGTCCAGGTTCTCAGGTTATGGTTTTGACCAAGTTGTCGATGATGCTCCGCTCTGATTAGGACACAGGAAAGGGTTTACCTTTTATGTATATTAAGAGTCTTTTATTTTTGATATCAAAAAAAAAAAAAGAGTCTTTTATTTCTTATTTTAATTTATTAAGGTTGTATCTTTTTCAAAGGATTTTGTATAAGTGATATCTTACTAATTAAGTTATTAGTAGTGTTTTTGATGAAGCATGTAATACTCAAACCATTGTTTTTATAATTCAAACTTTATTATCCGTTGCGTGTTGGAACAAAAGAGGTTCTGACATGACCCAATTGAGTTTTGATGATAACAAGAGTATTAATATACAATAGGGTACACTGATAATTTACTCTAAGTGTGCAGATATATAAGCTAAAATTTTATATACATTATGAGTACAACAGAAGCTCTGAAACGTTACAAGAAAATTCTGATTGGATGCTACTCATCAGAAGATACAACTTAAAGACTCATCAGACGCTACATTTCAGAAGCTACCCATCAAAAGCTGTGTGAGAAGACACCAGATTCTGATAAGAGCAGTGTTAGCCGTTTTGTCAGAAGAACATTCTCTGCTACAATGATTGGAATTCATCATCCTCTGTTAATTCAAATTGGAGAATCAACCTTATCCTCAGCGACAATGACGTTAGTACTATTGTACGAACTATTACCTGATATGGGCGAATCTTCTCTCACAAAAATGGAATTGTACAAAGGTTACTTGATTTGGTTAAAATACCATGTGAAGGAAGCGTACGATCTCCAGCTGGCTATTCTCTCACTGCAACGGATTCAATTCATACGCTCCACCCTCTACTATAAATAGGAGATGAATTGAAGTTTTTGTGCACACAACAATTGAACAATTTTGAAACGAGCTGTTACTCTGTCAAAATCATCTAAAGCACAAAAACAACTTGAATACAACTTGAACTCATTTGAACATCCAAGACTCAAGCTTCAGCTTCTGATCATTACAGTAGTTGAGCCTTAGTTTTCTTTCACTAGAATTCTAAGTTAAGTCTTGTTTTAGAGTTGTATTTATATTCTTTGAACATTGATTTTTGTATCAAGTGTTCATACACTTTGTTATTCTTTTTGTAAGTTGTTTGAAGTCTCTTGCTTGTGTGCATGAGCATAGGAAGTCTCTTGTAAGGATTACTTGAGCATAGGAAGTCTCTTGCCTGTGTGCTTGAGCAAGTGTAATCTTCTGTGATTGTAGTGAACTCCCTTGGAAGTGCAAGGGGACTAGAGTACTCTCGATTTGTGAGGGGAACCAGTATAAATCTATGTCTCTCTCGCTCTCGCTCTTGCTTTTGTGTGTGTGATTTGTGTTATCTTTTATCCGCTGCAAAATCTGATAAGTTGTCAAACTTAGAAGAAATTTTTAAACTACCTAAAACATAATTCAACCCCCCTTCTTGTGTTTTTCACACCTTCAATTGGCATCAAGAGCCCGGTTCTGTTTTTTATCACTTAACAGTGAGAGAGTTTTTCTTTGAAAAACACTATGGTTAATCAAAGTTTGAAAGCAGTTCCTCACAACTATGATGTTGAAGAAAAATCAAGCAGCAAAGCACCAAAGTTCAATGGAGATAGTTCTATGTTTTCTTGGTGGAAAGATAGAATATATAGTCATTCTTATTGGTATAGATGATGAGCTTTGGGACTTTGTTGAAGAACGGGTATCTTTCCAAGGTCTAGATGAAAGAGGAAAGTTATATGTTGAAGCAAGAAAGAAGTTTACTGATACGGAGAAGAAGGCTTACAAGAAACATCACAAGGTCTAGGATATTCTCATTGGTTGCATATCTCATGATGAATATCTAAAGATTACAAACAAGTCTACTGCAAAGAGTATATATAACTCCTTATGTTCCACATATGATGGGAACAAACAGGTTCAAGAAGCAAAGGCTACACTTCTGATCCAACAGTATGAACTCTTTAGAATGAAATATGATGAGAACATTGAATCTATGTATTCTAGGTTCAAAGTTCTAGTGGCTGGTCTCCAAGTTCTAAAGAGAAGTTATACTACTGCTGATCATGTAAGGAAGACTCTGAGGAGTTTACCTACAAGGTGGAGGCCTAAGGTAACTGCCATACAGGAAGCAAAAGATTTGGACACTCTTGGCTTAGAGGAGTTGATAAGTTCATTCATGAGTCATGAGATTGAACTATCTTCTGATGAGCCTCATAAGAAATTAAAGTCAGTGGCTCTGCCATCCACTTCGATTTCCTCTGAGGCTCTGAAAGCTAAGATTGTAGAATCTGATGCTGAGGAATCTTCTGTAGATGACCAAGAAGATGGATCAGATGATGATGTTTTTGCGCTCTTGTCCAAGAAGTTCCAGAAGTGGTCAAGGAGGGGCAAGAACTACTCAAGCAGAGGATTTGGCTCAAGAAATTCTGGTAACAAAGAGAAGAAGGATGATACAAAGAATTGTTTCAATTGTTACAAGCCTGGACACTTCATAGCTGATTGCCCTGAACTCAACACCAAGGGTAAAGGAAAGAAAAGCACATTAAAAAATAAGGCTAAGAAGAGTCTGATGGCTACATGGGAAGATATCAATGAATTATCTGATGATGAAGAAGCTGAAGAAGCAAATCTGGCACTCATGGCCACTGGTTCATCAGATAATGAAAGTGATTCAGAGTCAGACACTGATGATATTGAAGAGGTAATTTCTCAAATGTCTAGTACTCAAGTCACTAAAGCTTTGAAAGATGTTATGATGAAATACATGGAAAAATCAAATGAGCTAGATCTTTTTAAACAAAAATTTAACTTGCTCAATGAAAAAGTCAACCATATTCAAGCAGATTATCAAAAATCTCTTAAAACTATCAAAGTGCTTGAATCTGGTTGTCGATCATGTCACAAACCCTATGATGAGCATGAAATTGCTCTTCAAGAGTTTGTTCATCATAACATTGACAAAACTAAGATATCTTCTATGATTTATGGTGGAAGTAATTATTATAAGAGACAAGGACTTGGTTCCCTTACATCTTCTGATAAAGGGAACACAAGCAAATCTGTCTGCTTAAGCAAACCACCTTCTGGACTTTATTCTAATCTTACTAAAGGTAGTTCAGAACCTCTGACTGTGTCTGATACTCTAGTGACCTCTGAACCGCAAGATAAGGTACCAGAAGATCACACATCTTCTAATCCTCAGTCTTCTAAAACTAAGGTTCCACTCACTTCAGTATCCATGTCTACTCAAGTTAAAGCTATCAGAGTACCAAAGCCTGTTGATAAGCGAGGCACCAGTACTTCTAGAGCAAACTTGGTAACTGGTTCTTTGACACACTCAAGAGGAAAATCTAAGAGACAACATAAGCCTAAACCTTTTCCTAAAGGCTCAGTTGACTCTAGATCTTCTGAACACCCTAAGAAGAAGAATAAATTTCATAAAACTAACCAAAATGGACCAATCAGAATATGGGTACCAAAATCTGAAATAGTGTATACTGCAGGTATGCACCCAAAGAAGAAAAGAAAGCTCATGATATCTAGACAGTGGTTGCTCACGTCACAAGACAGGAGACAAGCTCTTATTCCACACCCTGAGTCTGCAAGAGGGTGGAACAGTAGGGTTTGGTGGCAACCAGAAAGGCAAAATCATTGGTAAAGGTACAGTTGGTAATTCTTCTTTGTCAATTTCTGATGTTTGGTTAGTAGATGGACTACATCATAATTTACTTAGCATAAGTCAATTGTGTGACAGTAATTATAATGTCATGTTTAATAAGGAGTTATGTACTGTAATCAGAAACTCTGATCAATCCATTGTGTTTAAAGGCAATAGAAAAGGCAATGTTTATAAAGTCAATCTTTCTAATTTAAAAGAACAACAAGTGTTTTGTCTTTTGACACTGAGTGATGAAAAATGGGTCTGGCATAAAAGATTAGGACATGCTAACTGGAGATTGATCTCCAAGCTTAGTAAGGACAATCTTGTCAGAGGCCTTCCTAAAATCAAATATCACTCACACTCACTTTGTGGTTCCTGTCAAAAAGGGAAGATTGTCAAAAGTTCTTTCAAGAATAAAAACTTTGTCTCTACTTCTAGGCCTTTAGAACTCTTACACATTGATCTCTTTGGACCAGTTAGTACTGCTTCAATCAATGGTAAGAAATATGGATTAGTTATAGTTGATGATTATAGTAGATGGACTTGGGTTAAATTTCTGAGAACTAAAGATGACACATATGAAGTGTTCAGCATCTTCTGCACCCAAATTCAAAATGAAAAAGATTCCAAGATTTTGAAAGTAAGAAGTGATCATGGTGGTGAATTTGAAAATGAACCTTTTGAAAAAATTTGTGAAGAACATGGAATTCTCAATGAATTCTCTTCTCCTAGAACTCCACAACAAAATGGAGTTGTAGAAAGAAAGAATAGGTCTTTACAAGAAATGGCACGCACCATGATGCATGAAAATAATTTAGCAAAATTCTTTTGGGCAGAAGCTGTTAACACTACTTGTTATATTCAAAACAGAATCTACATAAGACCTATTTTGAATAAAACAACATATGAACTATTTAGTGGAAGAAAACCCAATATTTCTTATTTTCATCAATTTGGTTGTACATGTTACATTCTAAATAACAAAGTCCATCTCAAGAAATTTGACTCTAAAGCCTGTAAGGGTATCTTCATTGGATACTCTGAACGCTCTAAGTCATACAGAGTGTATAATTCTGAAACTAAGACAGTGGAAGAATCTATGCACGTAAAGTTTGATGATAAAGAGCCTGACAATGAAAAGTCAGAGCTTGTTAAAGATATTACAGGTTCTAATGATTCAAAAGATGAAGCTCCAGATTATGATGACTACTCAGAACGTGCAGAAAACTATGGGTCGATAGAAGCTACAACTTTTGATACTCCTCAAGAACATCAAACTGATAATGATAACTCTGAAGCAACTGAAATTCCAAGAAATACTTTCAAGTACAAATCTTCACATCCTGAAGAGCTCATCCTTTGAAACAAGAATAGTCCTAGAAAAACAAGATCAAACTTCAGAGATGAAGAATCTTTATTTGGACTAGTATCTTTGATTGAACCAAAGACAACAAATGAAGCTCTATCAGATGATGCTTGGATCTTTGCCATGGAAGAAGAGTTAAATCAATTCAAGAGAAATGATGTATGGGATCTGGTACCCAAACCCAATCACAAGAACATTATTGGAACAAAATGGGTATACAGAAACAAGTTAAATGAGCAAGGTGAAGTAACCAGAAACAAAGCAAGATTTGTTGCACAAGGGTATAGTCAACAAGAAGGAATTGACTTTACAGAAACATATGCTCTAGTAGCTAGACTGGAAGCAATCAGGTTACTTTTATCGTATGCAGTTAATAATGATATCACTCTCCATCAAATGGATGTAAAAAGTACATTTCTTAATGGTGTCATTTCTGAAGAAGTATATGTAGAACAACCTCCTGGATTTGAAGATGTAACAAATCCAGACCATGTGTTCAGACTCAAGAAGTCACTCTATGGACTCAAACAAGCTCCCAGAGCTTGGTATGAGAGATTAAGTACCTTCTTAGTCAACAATGGTTTTGAAAATGGTCAAGTTGACAATACACTATTCAGAAAAACACTTAAGAAAGACATTTTGATCATACAAATTTATGTTGATGATATCATTTTTGGATCAACTAATGCTACTTTGTGCAAGAATTTTTCTAAGCTTATGCAGGATGAATTTGAGATGAGCATGATGGGAGAATTGAAGTTCTTTCTTGGAATCCAAATCAATCAAACAAAGAAAGGAACTTTCATTCATCAATCAAAATATATCAAAGATCTTCTGAAGAAATTCAACTTGGAAGATTGCTGTAACAGCCCGTTTTTCCAGGGCCAGAAAAGGTAGTATATTTTTTTTTTCTTTTCAACTAACACTCAGAGTGCGCATAGAATAATTTTCATGAGCCGGCATTCAAATATACAAAAGAACTCATTACCATAAGGTGCTTCGACAAGCAAAGTGTATTCCTGAATAATTACAATCCAAGTCTAAGTATTCAAATACTTACAACAAAACAAGTTAGACAACCCTATGCTAAACAAAAAGCACGGTGCACAAAACACACCGGCGCATAGTCTATCTAAGCTAAAACTCCAGCCGCTCACTGGGGCCTGGAACAGCCACCGTCGTCACCACGACCTGACCCATCATCTGGGTGGGATGAGCCCGCAAATGAAAGAAAGGGTCACCACAAAATAAAAGTATATATATATATATAACCGGTGCGAAAGATTGTACACATAACAACAATTCCACATACACAAGAGAAAGCTCTTTAACACAAAAGCAATTCCCACCAACGGGCTTATATATATAATGCACACCAAGCCTAATGCAGACTTCTACAATGAGTGTGGTAGATTCCCCATTACCACATGCATATGAATTCCGGAAGAGTAATCAAAATCAATAAAACCACAAAGGGTTAGGATGGATCCATTCCCGATAATCGCACCCCGCAGTCCATTCCCGATAACCGCTTATTGGACTCAATAATTCCCGTAGGAGTAAGGTGGATCCATTCCCGATAATCGCACCCCGTGATCCATTCCCGATAACCACGTACTATGAATGCATGAGCATACGATTCCCCTTATATGCTAATGCAACACATACATATCGTACACGCATATGTAATCACACCACATCAACACATACATATATATCTAATCATATGTATTTAATCACTTGTTCATACACATATTTCACCAAACATATGTAAGACAACGAATCATGTATTTACCACGATCTCATATCGAGAATACATCACAAAAACATGCCAAGCACACCACCAATTGCAACACAGCAAAAACTAAAGCATGTTTACAAAACCGTTTGAAAAGACGGAAATAAAGTGGAGCCCTTACCTCGGCAAGCTTCCGTCAACAAAACGTTCACACAACACTACGTGCTCCCTAAAACAAGCAACGGACAATCAATACATCGTTTCCAAACCCAATGTATTGAACTACACCATAACCCCAGAAACTCTAAAGGTTTCCAAGGGAAATTCACTCTTTTGGATACCATACCAAAATCTATCGTATTGATCAACCACCATGAGTTATTTGTACTATTTTTAGGACCCAAAACAATTGTCAAAAGTCTTAAATAATTTGAAATGCAAAATGGCCGTTTTCTTGCGTTATAAGCTACGTACTTTCCGAGTACCCGAAAAACTCGTTTCCAATCCCAACCACTTCCATAAATTAATAAAAAGGGATTAGAAGGCTAAAAACCAAGTTTAGAAATCAGAATCCAAAATTTTAGGTTCCAGAGCTCGCCCTGGCGAGTTGGTGGCGAGTGAAGGCAGTGAGAACTGGTCTTACTCGCTCTGGAGCTCGCCCTGGCGTGTTGTCAGGACCTGTGACACTCGCCCTGGCGAGTAACCACTCGCTCAGCGAGTTGCACCTGTCATGACAGCAAAAGACAGCAACTCACACCACCTTTTTCCACCCCAAGCCTAGTTTGATTCTATTAGTTCCCAACACTTTTTCAAGGCACAAAAGCAAACCATTTTCATAAGCAAGCAACACATTTCCGAAAGCATGTTGGTTGCTTCGAGTGCAAGTTATTTGATTTTCATTTCCAAAATCAAAACCAAATCCAAGCACAAGTTTTATTACGGGCCTTAACCGTCCGGTAATCATTTTCAAACATGTTTTCAAAGTAAAAAGCGACACCACATGTCACAATAGTTTTAAACCACTTTGACCCCAAAACACTACCCAAAACTCTTAGGAAATATTTTCATAAACCACAAAATATTTTTCATCGGATTTTCTAAAACAAAACCATACAACGCATTTCCCTTTCGCCCAAAGGTTCAAAGACAACTTTTCTTTTCAAAACCTTACAACCCAACCACATGTTATTGATCAATACATAAACCAACCAAAACCCTAACTTTTCTCATGAGATTTTTCACCAATCCATGGAAAACAAAAACAACAAAGCCTAGCATGCTTCCTAAGCTCTCATGAACAACTTTCATGAAACAAGAATCAATTCCTAACCTTTCCATCTCATGAACATAAACTAAAACTCATCACTCCAAGAGTTTTAACCAACCAAAAATGAGAAAGAAAAGAGTGGTTACCTTAAGAAAGTGATTCTCTACAATGTTCCTCAAAGCTTCCAAGCTTGAAATGGAGTGAAATGGTGAAGAATGGAAAATTTGTGAAGGTTGGAAGGTTATGGAGTCACACGTGAAAGAGAGAAAGAACAAGAGATCATTTGTGATTTTCTTAAGTGCCAAAGTCATCAAACCTCCTTACTATGACAAAGCTCTTGCTAACTCATGGCCATTGGATCAAAAACAAAATGCCAAGACCAAACCCTAGCCATTGGATCAAACCAAAACAAACCCACTTGAGATAACACTCAACACCTCATAGAAACACTCACACGATCAGCTCTCGCACGTCGCGACGAACGTAAAACACAAAAACCTAAAACCTACGGAAAGAACGTCTAACGTTTAACATTTCCAAAACTTATCGCCGAATCTTTTTCCGCGACTGTAATTTTCTTCCATACCTTAGAAAATTAATCTCAGAATATATCCTAACCCGCGCAGATATATAAAACTTCCATCCGAAACCTCACTCAAAACAGACGAAATAAGATTTTACAACGACGGGTAAAATCCTACTCGTTTTTCCAAAAACAAGAATAATCCAAAACTCGTTATTCTGAAACCACAAATAACTTCTTATTCAAGCAACAGGATCACAAGACAAAAGTCTGTACAATTACAGTGCACGAGCACGAAACAAACTCGATTACAGCAAAACCTCATAATTACACGATGTTTCGTCACACGAACACATCGAAACCCTAATATCCCTTAAACCAACTATACAAAGAAATCTTGGGTCTTACAATACTACCCCCTAAAAGAAGTTTCGTCCTCGAAACTTAGACATCGTCGAACAAACTGGGGTATAATTCCCTCATCTTACTTTCTAGCTCCCAGGTGGTATCTCCCGTAGCTTCATTCCATATTACCTTCACCAAAGGTATCTCTTTCGTTCTAAGACACTTCATCTTCCTATCCGCAATCTTGATCGGCGGAACTTCAAACGACAAGTTATCCCTCAACTGGATGTCATCTGGTGTAATCACATGTGATGGATCCGGTGTATACTTCCGTAATTGCGACACATGGAACACGTCATGAATCAAAGATAGTACCGGTGGCAACGCGATCCGGTATGCTACCTTCCCAATCCGTTCCAAAATCTGATAAGGCCCTATAAACTTCGGAGTCAACTTCCTTGCTTTCAAAGCCCTTCCAACACCAGTCGTTGGAGTAACACGGAGAAATACGTGATCTCCCTCCTCAAACTCTAAAGGCCTCCGACGCCTATCCGCATAACTCTTTTGTCGATCTTGAGCAACTTTCATCATTGCCCTTATCTTTCGGACCTTGTCCGTCGTCTGTTGTACCATTTCCGGTCCTACTATCATACTCTCCCCATCTTAATACCAACACAAAGGAGTCTGACATCTCCTCCCATACAAAGCCTCGTATGGTGCCATTCCAATACTCGCGTGGAAACTGTTGTTGTATGTGAATTCTATCAAAGGTAATACATCATCCCAACTTCCACGATCATCCAATACACAAGCTCTCAACAAATCTTCTAAAGATTGATTTGTTCTCTCGGTCTGTCCATCTGTCTGAGGATGGTAGGCGGAACTCAATCTCAGTTTCGTCCCCAACGCCTCATGCAAAGTCCTCCAAAAGTGTGAAGTAAACTTTGGATCTCGATCCGACACTATACTTGACGGAATCCCATGTAACCTCACAATCTCAGCAATGTAAACATCGGTCAACTTTGCCGCTGTATCCGTAGTTCTCACCGGTAGAAAATGAGCGGACTTAGTCAAACGATCCACTATCACCCAAATGGAATCATGCTTCCTCCTGGTCTTAGGTAACCCAGTGATGAAATCCATAGAAATACTATCCCACTTCCACTCGGGGATATCTAATGACTGCAGCATCCCTGCTGGTCTCTGATGCTCAATCTTCGCCTTCTGACAAGTCAGACACGACGCCACATACTCAGCCACATCCTTTTTCATACCCGGCCACCAGAAATCATGCCTCAGGTCTTGATACATCTTTGTTGCTCCGGGATGTATACTAAGTTTACTCTTGTGTGCCTCCCCTAGAATGATGTTTCTCAAGTTCATAGCATCGGGTACACACACTCTACCTTGACACCTCAAGATGTTGTCCGATCCCACCTTGAAATCTCGGTTGGTTCCTCGAACAATCAAAGCTCTTTTCTCCATGAGAAACTTGTCATCTTGACAATTAGCAATATCCTCCAATAAACCGTTCGAGAAGGTAATCATACCCAGTCTCATATTCCCTAAAGCAAAATCTACCTCTAGATGTAAATCACGGAACTCTCTCAACAACTCTTGTTGACTAGCCATTTGCGCCGAACATGCCGACACACTCTTTCTACTCAAAGCATCGACTACCACATTAGCCTTTCCCGGATGGTATTCTAACGTAAAGTCGAAGTCCTTCAAAGTTTCCATCCACCTCCGTTGCCTCATATTAAGCTCTTTCTGATCGAACAGATACTTAAGGCTTTTATGGTCACTAAACACGACAAAAGTGCAACCATAAAGATGATGTCTCCAAATCTTCAATGCGAAAACAACGGCCGCAAGCTCTAAATCGTGCGTAGGGTAATTCTTTTCATGCACTTTCAATTGCCTTGACGCATAAGCCACTGCTCTCTTGTGTTGCATCAACACACAACCCAACCCTTGATGAGAAGCATCACAATAAACCTCATACGGTTCATCCGACTGTGGTAACATCAAAACTGGTGAAGTAGTCAATCGCTCCTTCAACAACTGAAAACTCAACTCACACTTCTCCGTCCACGCAAACGGTTGATCTTTCCGCGTAAGTTGTGTCATCGGTGCCACAATCTTAGCGAAACCTTCAATGAACCTTCTGTAATAACCGGCCAAACCCACAAAACTCCTCACATCAGTCACTGTTTGAGGCTGCTTCCATGAAAGTACCGTATCAATCTTGGCTGGATCCACGGCTATTCCCTCTTTTGATATAACATGGCCCAGGAAATTCACCTCTTCCAACCAAAAGTCACACTTTGACGGGTTCGCATACAACTTACTTTCCCGCAAAACTTGCAATACTAGACGAAGATGCTCTACATGTTCCTCTTCACTCTTCGAATACACTAGAATGTCATCAATGAACACCACCACGAACTTGTCCAAAAATGAGTGAAATATCCGATTCATGTAGGCCATAAAGATAGCCGGTGCATTCGTCGGCGACCAGCCACACAGATGCTGAAGCCCCGCTGCTCGTTACCAGCTTAATCACTACCCCCCTTGTAGTGTTTTTGCCTCCGTAGTGATTCGAACCATGCACCCTGGGGATAAATACATGTTCAATGCAATCACTACTACCAATTTTTACGTCATTTTTTCAAGACAGGCCCAAATACGAAGGAAAACCTACAAAAGCAAGAAAAAGCATCAAGACAGAGTCCAAGATGCAAAAAGACAAGAAAAAGCCCAAAAAGTGAAGAAATACAGCATTCCATCGCAACACGATGTGTGCTACCGTGCCACGATGAAAGCTCCGTGCACGCCAAGCAATCAAAAGAAATAAATCTTGAGAAAATCTTCCATCGCAGTACGATGCCCTACATCGCAGTACGATGATGTTACTTGGCGCCCAAGCTGATGAAATGCACAGGATCAGTTATAATTTTGAACTGAATCTTCACATCGCAATACAATGGCCTTATCGTGCTGCGATGCCTTGCTGAGGCCCATTACGAAAACTATAAATAGAGCCTCCCATTCATTGTTTTATTCATTCAGAAATAGTAGAACACTCTCTACTATAAGGAGAGCTTCAGAGGAGCTCTATTGGGCATAGTTTTCTCCCCTTACGGGAAAACTAACTCAGCAAGGTATGATTTCTTTAGGCTTTTGTATTTAGGTTATAATTTCTTGTAATTTAAATATGTAGTCTTTATAATTTATGCCTTAGGTTGTGGTGGAGAAGATGAACTCCCCTATGAATATTTGGAGTCTGTGATTGAGTCTAAGTTATAATAAATGATATTTAGCAATTATGTTTGTTATTTACTTTCGTGCACTTTAATAACGTATTCTCGTAATCTGGCCGGATAAGCGGGAGCGCCCTTAGAATTGATATCAGGCTTTGACTTGGTATTAGTCCGGAACTCGTAGTAAATAATGCTATGTGTATAGTGACGGTAACATCCTGAACTAGTCGTGAACTGAGCGGTTAGAGGAGGAATCATGCACTAGGTGTGATCTGAACACTTAGAAGATGAACAGCCCGATACTAGGACCTAGAGGTTAATTGGTGAAGGTTATAATGCATGTTTATAAACAACTCACTTAGTAATTAAGGTATGTGACACATCGAGGTTAGGCTCTCGTAGGTACCTTAGTTGTTAATGTAGGGAAACTTTAATAGACACAGTATAATAGTAAGGTATTACTACAACAAGGATAATTCACCGCCGAACATAATCTAAGTAACTATGTTATACACCGGTCATGCCAAATATGAAGAAGGGAGGGAGCCCAACCACCATACCTAGGCTCTATATTTCTTGAATCTATATTTATACATTCCGCATTTATATTTCTGCAAAGCATTACGTTATTTTTATAAAACCTTTTTCCAAAAACCAAAGCGAATGCAAACTATCACAAACTTAAATAACGCTAGTAAAGCTGCGGCACGATCCCTGTGGATACGAACTCATTCTAGACACCTAGAGTGTGAATTATTACTCGACGACAGACTGGTGCGCTCTCCAGACCGTAGTCAAGTTTTTGGCGCCGTTGCCGGGGATTGTGTTTACAAAGCCTTACTAGATTTATTTAATCTTGTCAAAAAAAATTTCAAAAATACAAAAAAAATTAAAAAATCAAAAAATCTTGTTGATGATTGTGGATTTTGATCTGTGAAAGTTATGGCTAAGGATAAGTCTTGGTATTTAAGCGATCCGATGTGATCCACCTCACTTACTTGGGAATTTTCATAGTGACAAAGACACATGAGACAAACCAAAAATAGTTTCACCAGTTAATTTTCCAGTGCTACTGAAGGTATTCATTTGTTGTGCTCGATAACAGGTATCCTGGAGTTTGAGTACGACCCTGAACCAGAAAGAACGCTTTGGAAAAGAAGGCAAGCACAAAGGCTTGCAGCATCCAGCAGTCTCAAGATAAAAGAATAGCCTACCACCAAAGCCAAGAGGGACGAGCAAAGAATTACAATGGGAGACTACTGCAAGAGGACTGACACAGATCAGATCTCACTAGGATTCCAGCCGGCAAATCCAGCTAACTTTGATATTAAGGGCAATGTTCTTACAGGTTTGCAGGAGAACCAGTTCGATGGACGTGCCAACAATGATCCTTGGGATCATCTTGCAAAGTTTTCAGAGACATGTCAGATCTAGAAGGTGCTGGAAAGTGTTACTGATGACCAGAAGAAGCTGCGTTTGTTTGATTTTTCTCTTACAGGTCCAGCTAAAGATTGGCTTCAATGCTTGCCAAGAGGAACGATTGCAACATGGAAGGAGCTTGAAGATAAGTTCCTGGAGAGATTCTTCACACACACATTATTCCAGAAAAGGAAGTCTAAGATTCTAAGTTTCAAACAGCATGAATCTGAAACGCTGTGCAAGGCTGATGAACGGTTCAAGCTGCTTATGAGGAGGTGTCCTAACCACAGCATTAGCGCTATGGAGCAGATGCAACTATTCACTGCTGGTATGAAAATGCAACATCGGATGATACTAGATGCCTCAGCTGGTGGGTCCATCAAAGTAAAGACCTATGCGGAGACCAAGGATCTGGTTGAGCAGATGTGCCAGAATGAATACAACATGAGTCATGATAAAGCTGAAAAGACTCCTGGAGTTCTTAAGGTGGACCAGGAGATTACCTACAAGGTAGAGATCGAATTACCGAGGAGGCAACTTGCTGATAAGGAGAAAGCTGTGAAGGAAGCTAGTGTTAAACAGGTAGAGGGAGTTTGCGACTTCTGCCTAGAAGATCACCCTAATGGGCAGTGTTTGCCAGCAGGAAGCGAGGAGCAGGTAAATTATATGGGGAACAACTACAACCCAGGTTGGAGCAAACACCCAAATTTACGATGGGACCAGAGAGGAAACCAGGCTCAAGCTTTATTTCAACCAAGGAAGCCATCTCCATTGGAAGAGTTACTCAATAAATTTGCTAGCATGAGCAAAACTAACTTTGAAAATATCCAGACGACAGTAGCCAACCAGGGGGCGACGATAAAAAGTCTTGAGACCCAGATTGGTCAACTTTCAAAACTGGTAAGCACTCATGTTTCTAAAGATATTGCAGGTAACACGGTGGACAATCCAAAGGAGGAATGCAAAATGCTCAAGGATAAGACATCAGAGCACGAAGAGAGAGAAGAACAGATTAAAGACTACGAAGAGTGGTACAAGCTGTTGAATATGACATTAGACGAAGCCTACGATGAGTTCATGAGAGAACTGCAAGAGTATAGGGAAAGCCGAGCACGATTGCCACCCAAGAAGACAGATCCTGGAAGCGTCACCATACTCTGTTAGATTGAGGAAGCAGAAATTCGAGCCTTATGTGACGTGGGTTCAAGTGTTAACGTTATGCCATTATCTCTGGCAGAAAAGTTAAAACTCACAACAATAACTGCAGGAACAGAACGTGAACTCGTTTTAGCTAACCAAACAACAATTCACTCAGCAGGTACAATCGAGGATGTCTTGGTGAAAGTCGAAGACCTGGTATTTCCAGCAGACTTCATGATCCTAGATATCCAGGAAGATGAAGAGCATCCGATCATTCTTGGAAGACCATTCCTAGCAACTAGCAGGGCACTCATTAATGTGGAGCTCGCTGAGTTGACTCTATGGAGTGGAGAGGAGGAAAGAACTATCAAAACTTCCAAAACAGATAGGGTTGACTGTTATATGCTCGAGTGGAAAGACAGAAAAGCTACACCACCGACTCCAACTCAAGAAGTACAGGTAAAGATAGAGATAGAGGAGCTGGAGAATGAAATGGCGCAGCTAGAGATAGAGATAGCTCAGGAAGAGGAGGTACCCGAGGAACTCACTGATAAACTGAAAAAGGCTAACCATTGAGGTAGACATCCGAGCATCATGGGTTAAAGCATGGGGCAGATACCGAAAAGTGGCCAAAAGATCTAAGTTTGGGGTTACTATGCCACCTCTGAAGAAGCCTGCTGCTGAGAGAAAAGAGGAAAGAAGGAGGAACAACTGGGTCAATACTCCAAAAGAACAAAAGAAGGAACATCCACCACGAAGCAAGGGGAAGTCCATCATGAAAACAGTACCTTCATAAGATGATGAACGACTCTGCTTTGCCACCTTCAAAGAAAGACAGAACCCAGAGAAGTATGAAAGAAGCAACAAGAAGGAGGGAGGAGCTAAGGCGAAAGCTCCTACAGATGAGAGAGACATGCGAACCTATCCTCTGTAATGGAGGAAATGCCTCAAGCTAATGAGAGGCTAAACAAGCGCTGCTTGGGAGGCAACCCAAGGATGAGTATTTTAATTTCAGTATTTTTAATTCAGTACTTCAATTTCAGTATTTTCATTTCAGTTTTTCAATTCAATAAAATATGACTAGAATTCTGCATGTCATCTTCATCTGTAAGCAGACCTTATTCAAACTTACAAAAAATTAAATAACTGTTTATTGTTTATTAACTAGTGCATGATACACTGTTATAGGTAAGATTGCGGCGAAGTAAGTTATAAATTCTGATGAGCCGAATTTCACGCCTTCATAAAGAAATCAAAGGTGATTGCTCCGAAGTGCGAAGTTCGGGAGACAGAGAGACGAGTGATGAAGCTGGTGTCTGTGGGACAAGTGTTCAACTTTCAGATACCTAAGCCATGTGAGGATTTGAGCCAAATACTTCCAAACGGTATTACCACATTCTTTCGAATTACTATGAGAGTACCGTGCACTTGTTTATTTTCTAGAACTTGCTTTAATTCTCTGCTGACTAGTTGATTTGATATTATATGCATTGAGGCAATTGTTTGTTATAACCCAGAGCCTTTTCAAGCCACCCTTTATATATTATTATCCTTTGCTAGCCAATTTGAGCCGTAAAAAAATAATTATCCCTTTTGTTTCGGTGACAAACCACGATATAAGCCTATAGACCAGAAAAACAATGATTTACCCCCTTTGGAGTTAGGTAATAGTTCTCAAAGTCTTGGCAACAAAACAAGTTTGAGGTTGCTCATGGAACTAGCAACGTCTAAGTTTGGGGTGGGTATACGGAGAACTATCACTACATAAAAGAAAAATAAATGAAAAAGAGACGGGAAAACATCAAAAAAATTCCCTAAAAAAACAGTCTCTTCAAAAAAAATATGAAAAAGCCAAAAGGCAAAAGAAAGAGCCAAAGGGCAAAAACAGTGATAGAAAAGAACCACACAAAGACACATCCGGTTCTTATTTTCCGATACCAACACAAAAAGGCACATTAAGGAACAAAGGTTGTGTACACAAAAAGGAACAACAAAGTAGAACTTAACTCCAATGTTTAGCCTACTATTCCCAAAAATGTCCTACCTTGACCTAAGCCACGTTATAACCCTGAAAAGACCTCCAATAATGCATGTATATTAAATTTTGACTGGTTGCTTAGAATTCTTGCAAGCCTATGGTTAAATGGCAGGTTGTGCGATGATTGAGAGCTAACCCTTTCAATTATGAGCGAAAAACACAAATGTGTGAGAGAGAAAAAGTTGAACATGGACTCTTGCAGACATTTGTCCGATTTGCTACCATTGACGTCTCCTGAGCCTATCAGGACTGAGCATGATCGCTGCGGTAAGAAATCAGCGGTACCATTGCTGAAATATTAAGCAAGGTTGTGAAATTCCTATCATCTTATTTATCTCTTATTTCTCTAACGATCTTGTCTGACAGCATGTTACTTGAGGACAAGCAACAGTTTAAGTTTGGGGTTGTGATGACAGAAATTTCTACGTCATTTTTAGTATTATTATTAGTAGTAAAATGACCAAGACAGGCCCAAATACGAAGGGAAACCTACAAAAGCAAGAAAAAGCATCAAGACAGAGTCCATGATGCAAAAAGACAAGAAAAAGCCCAAAAAGTTAAGAAATACAGCATTCCATCGCAGAACGATGTGTGCCATCGTGCCACGATGAAAGCTCCTTGCACGCCAAGCAATCAGAAAAAATAAATCTTGAGAAAATCTTCCATCGCAGTACGATGCCCTACAACGCAGTACGATGATGTTACTTGGCGCCCAAGCTGATGAAATGCACAGGATCAGTTATAATTTTGAACTGAATCTTCACATCGCAGTACGATGGCCATATCGTGCTGCGATGCCTTGCTGAGGCCCATTACGAAAACTATAAATAGAGCCTCCCATTCATTGTTTTATTCATTTAGAAATAGTAGAACACTCTCTACTATAAGGAGAGGTTCAGAGGAGCTCTATTGGGCATAGTTTTCTCCCCTTACGGGAAAACTAACTCAGCAAGGTATGATTTCTTTAGGCTTTTGTATTTAGGTTATAATTTCTTGTAATTTAAATATGTAGTCTTTATAATTTATGCCTTAGGTTGTGGTGGAGAAGATGAACTCCCCTATGAATATTTGGAGTCTGTGATTGAGTCTAAGTTATAATAAATGATATTTAGCAATTGTGTTTGTTATTTACTTTCGTGCACTTTAATAACGTATTCTCGTAATCTGGCCGGATAAGCGGGAGCGCCCTTAGAATTGATATCAGGTTTTGACTTGGTATTAGTCCGGAACTCGTAGTAAATAATGCTAGGTGTATAGAGACGGTAACATCCTGAACTAGTCGTGAACTGAGCGGTTAGAGGAGGAATCATGCACTAGGTGTGATCTGAGCAATTAGAAGATGAACAGCCCGATACTAGGACCTAGAGGTTAATTGGTGAAGGTTATAATGCATGTTTATAAACAACTCACTTAGTAATTAAGGTATGTGACACATCGAGGTTAGGCTCTCGTAGGTACCTTAGTTGTTAATGTAGGGAAACTTTAATAGACATAGTGTAATAGTAAGGTATTACTACAACAAGGATAATTCACCGCCGAACATAATCTAAGTAACTATGTTATACACCGGTCATGCCAAATATGAAGAAGGGAGGGAGTCCAACCACCATACCTAGCCTCTATATTTCTTGAATCTATATTTATACATTCCGCATTTATATTTCTGCAAAGCATTACGCTATTTTTATAAAACATTTTTACAAAAACCAAAGCGAATGCAAACTATCACAAACTTAAATAATGCTAGTAAAGCTGCGGCACGATCCCTGTGGATACGAACTCATTCTAGACACCTAGAGTGTGAATTATTACTCGACGACAGACTGGTGCACTTGCCAGACCGTAGTCAGGTACCATTGCTGAAATATTAAGCAAGGTCGTGAAATTCCTATCATCTTTATTTATCTCTAATTTCTCAAATGATCTTTTCTGACAGCATGTTACATGAGGACAAGCAACAGTTTAAGTTTGGGGTTGTGATGACAGGAATTTCTACATCATTTTCAGTATTATTATTAGTAGTAAAATGACCAAGACATACCCAAATACGAAGGAAAACCTACAAATGCAGGAAAAAGCATCAAGACAGAGTCCAAGATGCGAAAAGACAAGAAAAAGCCCCAAAAGTGAAGAAAATCAGCATTCCATCGCAGCACGATGGCTCCCATCGTGCCACGATGGGAGCTGCTTGTTCGCCAAGAAATCAGAAGCAATAAATCTGAAGAAAATCTTCCATAGCAGTATGATGTGTGCTATCGCAGCACGATGGAGTAACTTGGCGCCCAAGCTGATGAAATGCACACGATCAGTTATAAAACTGAACTAAATCTTCACATCGCAGCATGATGGCCTCATCGTACTGCGATGCCTTGCTGAGGCCCATTACGAAAACTATAAATAGAGTCTCCCTTTCATTGTTTTATTCATTCAGAAATAGTAGAACACTCTCTACTATAAGGAGAGGTTCAGAGGAGCTCTATTGGGCATAGTTTTCTCCCCTTACGGGAAAACTAACTCAGCAAGGTATGATTTCTTTAGGCTTTTGTATTTAGGTTATGATTTCTTGTAATTTAAATATGTAGTCTTTATTATTTATGCCTTAGGTTGTGGTGGAGAAGATGAACTCCCCTACGAATATTTGGAGTCTGTGATTGAGTCTAAGTTATAATAAATGATATTTAGTAATTATGTTTGTTATTTACTTTCGTGCACTTTAATAACGTATTCTCGTAATCTGGCCGGATAAGCGGGAGGGCCCATAGAATTAATATCAGGTTTTGACTTGGTATAGTCCAGAACTCGTAGTAAATAATGCTAGGTGTATAGAGACGGTAACATCCTGAACTAGTCGTGAACTGAGCGGTTAGAGGAGGAATCATGCACTAGGTGTGATCTGAGCACTTAGAAGATGAACAGCCCGATACTAGGACCTAGAGGTTAATTGGTGAAGGTTATAATGCGTGTTTATTAACAACTCACTTAGTAATTAAGTTATGTGACACATCGAGGTTAGGCTCTCGTAGGTACCTTAGTTGTTAACGTAGGGAAACTTTAATAGACATAGTGTAATAGTAAGGTATTACTACAACAAGGATAATTCACCGCCGAACATAATCTAAGTAACTATGTTATACACCGGTCATGCCAAATATGAAGAAGGGAGGGAGTCCAACCACCATACCTAGCCTCTATATTTCTTGAATCTATATTTATACATTCTGCAATTTATATTTCTGCAAAGCATTACGCTACTTTTATAAAAACCTTTTCAAAAACCAAAGCGAATGCAAACTATCACAAACTTAAATAACGCTAGTAAAGCTACGGCACGATCCCTGTGGATACGAACTCATTCTAGACACCTAGAGTGTGAATTATTACTCGACGACAGACTGGTGCACTTGTCAGACCGTAGTCAGGGTGTCAAAAGAATCTTTCTTATGCAGAAATGCAATCTTTAAGAGGATTACAACCCACATCTAATCAATCAGAATCTCAAACAAAACCACTAGTATCTCAAAATAAACCCTCAGAATCTCAAACTAATACATTATCTACTGTTACACCAACAGGTGATGCATCTAAAATTCACAAGGTGAATGATGATGAAGATTCTGAAGCAACCCCTCCACCTCAAACTCCATCTCCACAAAAAGACACCCCACCTCAAAAATCCATTTTCTATGTTAGCCCAAATACTTTAAAACTGGTAGCTTTACCAGAAGCTGATCAATCAAAACCTGCATCACCACCCCCATCAGTAACTAAAACTCCATCAGAAAATCAACCCACGCCAGAACCTGAACAACAACCTAGACAACAACCAAACCCTGAACCAAACTCTACCATTATTATTCATAGACCAGATCCTACAGATGAAATTCATCATGTTGATATGGATAATACCTTCACTTTAAACCAACCAAACAACCAACACCTCCAAGAGATTTCTAGAACCTTGGAGTTAGAACAAGCTGACAAATCACCTTCCCACTCTTCTGCTCTCAATAACATCATGGATGATTATTCTCATGAGTGTATCTATGTCCCTCCTCACCTATCTGCCAAAATCCTAAACCAACCCATTAACACCACTCAAGATGACATTGAGCTTTTGTTGAAAGCTGTTAACAAAAATATTAGGAGGCTTAACATTGCTATTCCTAAAATATATGTTGACTCTGCTCATATTGATCAAGAGTGTGATCTTATGCAAACTGGTGTTCATGATATGATTGAAGCTGTCAGAGAAGCTTATAAGAAGGATCTTGAGTTTAGGAAGGAACTGGCAAGATTGGAAGCTGAGAGGATTGAAAGAGAGAATAGAGAAGCTGAAGAGCGTGAAAGGAAGAGATTGGAAGATGAGAGGATTGAGAAGGAAAGGAAAGAGGCTGAAGAAAGAGAGCAAGCAAGACTAGCAGAGGAAGCTAGAATAGCTGCTGAACAGGCTAGGCTAGCAGAATTTGCTCGGAATGCTCCAGCATTTGTGTTACAAATGAGGGAAGATTAGGATGTTCTGAAGCAAACAGTCTCTACACATTCAGTCTTGTTAACCAAGATGTTTGCTACTCTTCAGAGCATTGAAGCTAGATTACCTCCTCCTCCTCCTCCTCAACCTTAGGATCTTTATGCACCTTTGTATGTTTCATTTTGTACTAATTTATTTATAACAATGTTCTATGGATCTTTTTATTAATCATTAATGAAGTACTTTGTTGTCAATTCCATGTGTGTTTGTCTTCTGTAATTTATTTATTTATTTATTTAATCAAACACATGTTTTTAGAGTCAAATATCAAACTAAGATATCAAAATCAAAATACAGAGTTTTATTCAAAAAGAAATTGTTGATTACATAAGTTCTAATCCAACTTTTCACTTGGATCCTCATCAGAAACAGCTAGTCCTAAATCTAGCTGATTGGAACCAAAGGAAGAAGACGAGTTATCTTCTTTGGGTGGAACATATGTACTTAAGAATTCCTTCCAGTCAGAATCCCAGTCAGATTCTAACTTAGATAAAGTCTCTGGTTGTTTTGTCTTGGATCTTGTTTGATAGTTGCCTCTGACAGGAGCAGAAGTTGATGCTTTCATCTTCTGAGGATTCTTCTTAGGTTCTGAACTATGTTGAATCTTCACTTTCTTCTTCTTTTTCTCCTGTGACTTATTACTTTTTATCACTCTTTTATCCTTATCCATCTCTGTATTTTTAACATACAATGGAAGTGTTGAGTGAAATGACAAAGGTCTGTGGTCCTTATATAGTTCTTCAAAACAGACAACTTTATGGTTTTACGACAAATCATTTAATTGATATAGTTGTAACCACTTTTCTTTTGACCTGACTATTTTGAAACTCTTTCTTTTACCTTTTTCAAACTTGTCATTTATTACTGTTTTGTTTTTACTCTTTTTGCTTAATGACAAAAGGGGGAGTAAGAGTAAATTAATTTATAGAACACTAACTGAAGCCAAAATGCCAAATTTTCAGTTGTCACTTTATTTTATCTTACTGATTTATTTATTAAGGAAAATTTCTATTTGAAATTTGAACTTCTTATACGTGGTACGTACAAGAGAAAAGTGCAATTTTCTCTTATGGATATCAGACTTAGGGGGAGAGCTTGCAAACCTAGTCTCTGAGAGTCTAGTGTATAAGCTTAGTTCAGAATTCAAATAATAATTTTTAAACTGTTTTAATTAATCATTGTTGAAGTCAGGGGGAGCTTGCAAACCTCATAAACCTGAGAGAAGCATGATAAATTAAATCAACAACCATTGTTAATTAATACTTGGTTTGTCATCAATCAAAAAGGGGGAGATTGTTGGAACAAAAGAGGTTCTGACATGACCCAATTGAGTTTTGATGATAACAAGAGTATTAATATACAATAGGGTACACTGATAATTTACTCTAAGTGTGCAGATATATAAGCTAAAATTTTATATACACTATGAGTACAACAGAAGCTCTGAAACGTTACAAGCAAATTCTGATTGGAAGCTACTCATCAGAAGATACAAGTTAAAGACTCATCAGACGCTACATTTCAGAAGCTACCCATCAGAAGCTGTGTGAGAAGACACCAGATTCTGATAAGAGCAGTGTTAGCCGTTTTGTCAGAAGAACATTCTCTGCTACAATGATTGGAATTCATCATCCTCTGTCAATTCAAATTGGAGAATCAACCTTATCCTCAGCGACAATGACGTTGATATGGGTGAATCTTCTCTCACAAAAATGGAATTGTACAAAGGTTACTTGATTTGGTTAAAATACCATGTGAAGGAAGCGTACGATCGTTAGCTGGCTATTCTCTCACTGCAACGGATTCAATTCATATGCTCCACCCTCTACTATAAATAGGAGATGAATTGAAGTTTTTGTGCACACAACAATTGAACAATTTTGAAACGAGCTGTTACTCTGTCAAAATCATCTAAAGCACAAAAACAACTTGAATACAACTTGAACTCATTTGAACATCCAAGACTCAAGCTTCAGCTTCTGATCATTACAGTAGTTGAGCCTTAGTTTTCTTTCACTAGAATTCTAAGTTAAGTCTTGTTTTAGAGTTGTATTTATATTCTTTGAACATTGATTTTTGTATCAAGTGTTCATACACTTTGTTATTCTTTTTGTAAGTTGTTTGAAGTCTCTTGCTTGTGTGCATGAGCATAGGAAGTCTCTTGTAAGGATTACTTGAGCATAGGAAGTCTCTTGCCTGTGTGCTTGAGCAAGTGTAATCTTTTGTGATTATAGTGAACTCCCTTGGAAGTGCAAGGGGACTGGAGTACTCTCGATTTGTGAGGGGAACCAGTATAAATCTCTGTCTCTCTCTCTCGCTCTTGCTTTTGTGTGTGTGATTTGTGTTATCTTTTATCCGCTGCAAAATCTGATAAGTTGTCAAACTTAGAAGAAATTTTTAAACTACCTAAAACACAATTCAACCCCCCCCCCCCCCCCCCCCTTCTTGTGTTTTTCACACCTTCAATTGGCATCAAGAGCCCGGTTCTGTTTTTTATCACTTAACAGTGAGAGAGTTTTTCTTTGAAAAACACTATGGCTAATCAAAGTTTGAAAGCAGTTCCTCACAACTATGATGTTGAAGAAAAATCAAGCAGCAAAGCACCAAAGTTCAATGGAGATAGTTCTATGTTTTCTTGGTGGAAAGATAGAATATATAGTCATTCTTATTGGTATAGATGATGAGCTTTGGGACTTTGTTGAAGAACGGGTATCTTTCCAAGGTCTAGATGAAAGAGGAAAGTTATATGTTGAAGCAAGAAAGAAGTTTACTGATACGGAGAAGAAGGCTTACAAGAAACATCACAAGGTCTAGGATATTCTCATTGGTTGCATATCTCATGATGAATATCTAAAGATTACAAACAAGTCTACTGCAAAGAGTATATATGACTCCTTATGTTCCACATATGAAGGGAACAAACAGGTTCAAGAAGCAAAGGCTACACTTCTGATCCAACAGTATGAACTCTTTAGAATGAAATATGATGAGAACATTGAATCTATGTATTCTAGGTTCAAAGTTCTAGTGGCTGGTCTCCAAGTTCTAAAGAGAAGTTATACTACTGCTGATCATGTAAGGAAGACTCTGAGGAGTTTACCTACAAGGTGGAGGCCTAAGGTAACTGCCATACAGGAAGCAAAAGATTTGGACACTCTTGGCTTAGAGGAGTTGATAAGTTCATTCATGAGTCATGAGATTGAACTATCTTCTGATGAGCCTCATAAGAAATTAAAGTCAGTGGCTCTGCCATCCACTTCGATTTCCTCTGAGGCTCTGAAAGCTAAGATTGTAGAATCTGATGCTGAGGAATCTTCTGTAGATGACCAAGAAGATGGATCAGATGATGATGTTTTTGCGCTCTTGTCCAAGAAGTTCCAGAAGTGGTCAAGGAGGGGCAAGAACTACTCAAGCAGAGGATTTGGCTCAAGAAATTCTGGTAACAAAGAGAAGAAGGATGATACAAAGAATTGTTTCAATTGTCACAAGCCTGGACACTTCATAGCTGATTGCCCTGAACTCAACACCAAGGGTAAAGGAAAGAAAAGCACATTAAAAAATAAGGCTAAGAAGAGTCTGATGGCTACATGGGAAGATATCAATGAATTATCTGATGATGAAGAAGCTGAAGAAGCAAATCTGGCACTCATGGCCACTGGTTCATCAGATAATGAAAGTGATTCAGAGTCAGACACTGATGATATTGAAGAGGTAATTTCTCAAATGTCTAGTACTCAAGTCACTAAAGCTTTGAAAGATGTTATGATGAAATACATGGAAAAATCAAATGAGCTAGATCTTTTTAAACAAAAATTTAACTTGCTCAATGAAAAAGTCAACCATATTCAAGCAGATTATCAAAAATCTCTTAAAACTATCAAAGTGCTTGAATCTGGTTGTCGATCATGTCACAAACCCTATGATGAGCATGAAATTTCTCTTCAAGAGTTTGTTCATCATAACATTGACAAAACTAAGATATCTTCTATGATTTATGGTGGAAGTAATTATTATAAGAGACAAGGACTTGGTTCCCTTACATCTTCTGATAAAGGGAACACAAGCAAATCTGTCTGCTTAAGCAAACCACCTTCTGGACTTTATTCTAATCTTACTAAAGGTAGTTCAGAACCTCTGACTGTGTCTGATACTCTAGTGACCTCTGAACCGCAAGATAAGGTACCAGAAGATCACACATCTTCTAATCCTCAGTCTTCTAAAACTAAGGTTCCACTCACTTCAGTATCCATGTCTACTCAAGTTAAAGCTATCAGAGTACCAAAGCCTGTTGATAAGCGAGGCACCAGTACTTCTAGAGCAAACTTGGTAACTGGTTCTTTGACACACTCAAGAGGAAAATCTAAGAGACAACATAAGCCTAAACCTTTTCCTAAAGGCTCAGTTGACTCTAGATCTTCTGAACACCCTAAGAAGAAGAATAAATTTCATAAAACTAACCAAAATGGACCAATCAGAATATGGGTACCAAAATCTGAAATAGTGTATACTGCAGGTATGCACCCAAAGAAGAAAAGAAAGCTCATGATATCTAGACAGTGGTTGCTCACGTCACAAGACAGGAGACAAGCTCTTATTCCACACCCTGAGTCTGCAAGAGGGTGGAACAGTAGGGTTTGGTGGCAACCAGAAAGGCAAAATCATTGGTAAAGGTACAGTTGGTAATTCTTCTTTGTCAATTTCTGATGTTTGGTTAGTAGATGGACTACATCATAATTTACTTAGCATAAGTCAATTGTGTGACAGTAATTATAATGTCATGTTTAATAAGGAGTCATGTACTGTAATCAGAAACTCTGATCAATCCATTGTGTTTAAAGGCAATAGAAAAGGCAATGTTTATAAAGTCAATCTTTCTGATTTAAAAGAACTACAAGTGTTTTGTCTTTTGACACTGAGTGATGAAAAATGGGTCTGGCATAAAAGATTAGGACATGCTAACTGGAGATTGATCTCCAAGCTTAGTAAGGACAATCTTGTCAGAGGCCTTCCTAAAATCAAATATCACTCACACTCACTTTGTGGTTCCTGTCAAAAAGGGAAGATTGTCAAAAGTTCTTTCAAGAATAAAAACTTTGTCTCTACTTCTAGGCCTTTAGAACTCTTACACATTGATCTCTTTGGACCAGTTAGTACTGCTTCAATCAATGGTAAGAAATATGGATTAGTTATAGTTGATGATTATAGTAGATGGACTTGGGTTAAATTTCTGAGAACTAAAGACGACACATATGAAGTGTTCAGCATCTTCTGCACCCAAATTCAAAATGAAAAAGATTCCAAGATTTTGAAAGTAAGAAGTGATCATGGTGGTGAATTTGAAAATGAACCTTTTGAAAAAATTTGTGAAGAACATGGAATTCTCAATGAATTCTCTTCTCCTAGAACTCCACAACAAAATGGAGTTGTAGAAAGAAAGAATAGGTCTTTACAAGAAATGGCACGCACCATGATGCATGAAAATAATTTAGCAAAATTCTTTTGGGCAGAAGCTGTTAACACTACTTGTTATATTCAAAACAGAATCTACATAAGACCTATTTTGAATAAAACAACATATGAACTATTTAGAGGAAGAAAACCCAATATTTCTTATTTTCATCAATTTGGTTGTACATGTTACATTCTAAATAACAAAGTCCATCTCAAGAAATTTGACTCTAAAGCCTGTAAGGGTATCTTCATTGGATACTCTGAACGCTCACTGAGCCAAAAAAGGCTTTAGGCAGCGCTTTTTTTGACCTTAGATAGCGCTTATAAGCGCTCTCTATTTTGGCGCTGTTAAAAGTATAGACAGCGCTTGATAATCAAGTAAAAGCGCTGTCTAATGTCATCTTTAGACAACGCTTATTTATAAAAGCGTTGTCTAATGTCATCATTAGACATCGCTTTTTACTTATAAGCGTTATCTTATGTTAGGTTTAGACAGCGCTTTTACTTATAAGCATTGTCTTATGATATGTTTAGATAGCGCTTTCTACATATAAATGATGTCTTAGATTATGTTTAGATAGTGCTTTCTACTTCTAAGCGTTATTTTATGTTATGTTTAAATAGCGCTTTCTATTTGTAAACGATGTCTTATGTTAAGTTTTAGATAGCACTTTTGACTTCTAAGCGCTGTCTTAAGTTAGGTTTAGATAACACTTTCTATATATTAGCACTCTCTTATTTTAAAATGTTTCTTCACTTCAATATCAACCTTTGTTTTTATAGAATTTGATATTACAGTTGCAAAGTATTTATTTGAATTATTATTGTTATTATAAAGAACATGAAATTTTAATGAAAGTAATATATTAAAAAATTGATAATCTATTGTACAAAGATCAAAACTACTCATAAGATAAAATTTGTGGCAATCTAAGAACTTGATACATTGTCTTCTTCTTAAGAAAATGGGTGTATGCTGCTATATACATATATAATCTAAGAACTTGATATACTGCCATCTTCATCACATGTTCCCCTGCATATAAGAAAACAAATTAAAACTTTAATTGACATTCAACATATATGTCATAAAAGTCTCTAATTAATTACTTCAATAATGTATTTTTTCCTCATTGACATGTAAGCTCTCAAGATAAAGTCCTTTATATCAAAAAAGAAAACAAATGAAATAAACTAAAGCAGACTAAAGAAACTAAGACAAAGAAATGCTTATAAATAATGTAAGACTAAAGCTAGGCCTCATGTTAGAGCATCATGGAGGTACCTAATACTGCAAAAAAAAAAAAATCTAGTACTTAGGGGATTAAGCATAACCTAACACAAATAAAGGGAATAAGAACTAGTAAAGAAGACATACAAAAAATGACAGTTCAGGATATAATGCACAATACTTAAAGAATGAGAGAGATGTATTTGAATACTTACGTGATCAGAATTGATTGTGATGTGCTATGAGAAATCCTTGACCACAACATGCTTAAGAAAAAACAATAATAGTCAAATAGTGATTGAAGTAACATCAACACAAATACCAAATTGCATTAACACTAAACAAATGATGAATGCATATAGAGTGAACATGATCAATAATGGAACAATGAAATCATTAAGTATAAAAAAAAGAAGACTTCAAAAGACTTAGCTAGAAAGGGGAAAAAAGGAGCCTTGAGAATATCATATAACCATTGATATAAGGTTACTCTTTATTCAAATAAGGAGCCTTGAATATCATATAACTATTGCCATAGAGAATGACAATCAGAATTGTAAAACATTGTAATTTTTAAGAGTTTCATCAAATAAACCTATGGCTACTTCACTTTAAAGATATATTTTGCTCAAACCTGTGGATTTTTGCATAATCTAAACCTGTGTTTACCTGCAGCAGCTATGAATTGCAAACTGATGGCTAGGTCATTACGAATGACAGTATGTTCGGTTTCAATTGTTTGTTGCCAAACGCGGTTTCACAATTTAGTACGAAGATACAAATCTATGACAAAATAAAATTCTTCTTGCTTTTAAACAAGCATTTTACCTGAAACACATTCTAAAATACACCACATTTTGACTTAATATATTTTGATGTCATTTACTCCTCAATCCCGAATAACATACTAGTAAATTATATCAAAATAAGAATACTAACAGTGAACCAAAAATTTGCAACTTAAAAGTATAAAATGAGGAACTCACTCACATGAGGATATTTTTGCCTTTCAACCGCTCGCCTCTATCATCTATCCACGAGGAGAAATAGCTATACAAAAAGGACAGAATCACACAAATAATGTTCATATTTCAAAGTTAACTATCTAGTCCAATAATATAACCAAATGGGAGGAACCAGAATAAACATGTGAACAACATTAAAAGTGACTAAAATAGTGACATGATCGATAAAAGAGATTTAAAGGAGATAGTGAATACAATGCATAATTAAGGCAAGTATCTTGGTTCTAATGTGAAGTCATTGAATGCACATTGTTGTACCTCAATCTTCATTAAATTCCCTAAGATAATCATTAAGAACATCAGCTAGCATACAAAAGAATTAAAAATCACATGGTTAAGAACACATATCCTTTGTTATGAAGGGGAAAATGTATGTATAATGTAAAATTAACTCAATGGCTGGCGATCGACGGTTGTATTCAAGTTGAGTGCGGGCAAAAAAAGTGATTTGTTCACAAAAGACTTTCCAAAGATAATTTGTTGGAGAATAAATCAATTATATATAACCAAGAAGAGAGACTTAGTAATTTGCCGGTAAAAATCTAGAGGCAGTTATGTGTTTGTCTTCAAGACCGTCCCAATTAAGGAAGCATAAACCTACCTAATTTGGCTCATGTGCAAGAAACAATATGCAAAGAAAATACAAACTTGATAATATAGGAAGTCATAAAAAATAGAAAATGACAATATGAATGAAGAAAAAGTTTCTAAGCTTTTGCTGAGTGTGTGTTGGTGTGCGTCCTTCATTTCATTAAAACAAAAGAAAACATGAATTGAACATAATTTGTAGAAAGTATTGCTTAAAATTATCTTATCCAGCTGAGCTGCAACTGTAATAATTTTGATATCAGATGCAGAACATCCAGTAATGGCAATCTGTTAATGAAATTTAATGAAATTAATTTAATCAAAGTTACAGAGCATGAATAATGAAATTTAATCAAAGAATATATATATATATATATATAAGTCCAATGGTCATCATACCTTCTACCTTGACTATGGCTTCTTCCTTAACCAAGTAAATGACATCAATATCACTTGCTCTAAATACTACCACAACAATATATAATATATGGAAACAAAGAAAAGATCACGGAAATGTCATGCAAGTTACAAATATACCTTCTACTATGTCTTTTCCTCTAACCAAACCACACACAACCAGTAGCTTCTTGTGCAGCTGCAAAAATGGAGAACATACTATATGGCATTAACAATCAACCTTCAAAAGAATGAGAAAGTAAGGGTACAGACACACACACATACATCACACAACACAGTAAATGAAAAAGTGACTTCAAATTACAATTCCATTATTCATTCAATCACAATAAGATATTCATGACATAAACCGTGGACTACCAAATAGTTCTACAAGTGACAAACTCTGTTTGTGCAAGCATTCCAATTGGTCAAAACCATTGTGTTATAAATTATTAACATCATTAAATTTCTGATTTAGCAGAAGGAAAATCAGTTAAATTTTTTTAAAACAAATCTAGCTACTGTAATACAAAATTTAAACAAATTTTCACTCTGAATCTAGCTACTGTAACATTTTTTAAAATTCTAAAATGAGATCAACATAATAGTAAGAAAAAACTGCTAATTATCATCATAAATCTTTCAACACAAGATTTAAAGTTCTAATACGAAATAATTTCACTAACCTGAACAAAAGTCTTCATAAAGCAATCCTGGAGAACTCACCAATGAAAGTGTGTGAGTGGAAATCGCCACGAGAGAGGGTTTCAACGTGTTTTGCAACAAGGAGTTTGAGCGAGTTACCAGTTGGGATTGAAAATTTATACGCACATGAGTCTTTGACGTTTGCATCAAGCACAGTGAGAAAAATACACAAAAAAATTGATCAATTTTAAAACGTTAAATCCACATGTGCGTTTGTTGAAGACATACATAGAGAGGCAAAGTGTTTCAGAGGTAGATTTCGACTACGCTATATTCTGGCTGTTTTGCGGTAGAACACGAACTTATGAGAGAGAAAAAGAAAGCGTGTAAGGGTTTCTGGGTTTTTACACAACAAGAAGATTCCTATCTTGGTTCACAACTAGGGTTTCAATTGATTAATTTCTACAATTTCACTGTGGGTTTGGATTTCAATTGATCAGATTCTTTAATTTGTTTATGGGGTTTAGGGTTTCAATCTGCAAAGTGACAAAGCAACTATTCTAGAAACAACAATTTCTTTATGGGGTTTAGGGTTTCTGTGTCGATCAAATGACAAGTAGGCCTGTGAGAAGAAATTGTTTGGGATTAAGGAAGAAATTATTTGGGAAGAAGAAAGTATTTGGCAAAAGGCGTGTGAGAACAAATTGTTCTATGACTCTATCTATAGGTGGCATTTAGTATGGGGAAGTATACTTTTTCACCACCATGGTCCAATTGCATTTTTACTATTAGATCATGTAAGACCATATAGGGCCCGTTTGTTTGAGATTAAAATAAAATAGATTTTTTTAAAAAAATCTATTTTGAAAAAATAGATTTATTTTGTAGAGATTTTGAAAAAAATCTAAAGTTGTTTTGTGTTTGTTTACCATTATAAAAATCATTTTTGAGAACAAACACATGGTCCATGTTTTAAAAAAAATAGATTTTGAAAGAATCTATTGGAAATAGCTTTTCATTTTGGACTCAAAAATGATTTTTTTAACAAAATGATTTTTATGAAAATCTGAAACAAACACATCAAAAATAAAAAAAGTGATTTTTTTAACAAAAAAATAGATTTTTGTGAGAAAAAATCTCAAACAAACGGGGCCATAATCCATCATAGAATGGCCACACCATATCTTTCACCACATCTTCTTCAACCTCATCTTTCTCTACCAAATAACACAATTTGGATCTGGATCCACGTGAAACTAATAAAACTCTTCACAACTTCACTGAAATTCACATTCTTTGGACTTAAAAGAAAGTAAAGAATTTAAAAGTTTAATCTTTGGTTATTATTGGACTCAGTTAGTCTAAAAAATTTCAAAAATCCCAATAAATTCCTTTTGCTCCCCTGAGCTAATGAAGGGGATCTATGGGGGACCCTAAATTTCCTTTCTCATTGGCACGGAGGACCAAAAATATTAGAAAATGCATTTTTTTTTGCTCAGATTGGTATTTTTTCCTTTTACAAAATGGGTCATTTTTAAAAAAAAAACCATTATCTGTGAGTGAAGTGGCTTTTGTTTCAATATTTTTCATGCCCCAAAATGACATCAGAATTTAAAAATGAAATTTTGAAGAAAATCAACAACAACAAGAACAACCATCTTTGTTTTGGAATTAGTAAAAAAAAAATCTTTAGTTTGGACGAACATCACAATTCACAAAATCCCCAAATCTAAAAACCCTAAAACTTAGAATGAAATGGTTTCATATTTTAATTTCTTTCTTACTGTAAGTGTTGTGAGTAATTCAGGATAAAAATAGTGGAAAAAATGGGTTGCAAGTTGCAACCATGGAACTATGGAAGAAAGGTTAGAGATGGGAAAAAATGATACACTATAGACATACTAGAATAGCACTGGTGGTCGTATTTGATCTAATGGTTGTAAAGAGAACTAGACCATGGTGGACAATTAGTATACTTGACCATCTTAAACGCCACCCTATCTATAAGCTAATATATGTTTACAATTTTAATTTGTCCCAAAAAAAATTAATAGAAAAAATATAAAATTTGAATAAATATAAAATTTTTATGTATACCTTAAGAAAGCGCTTTTACAGAAACCCGCTGTAAAACTATAGTAATTTAGAAAGCGTTTTTACAATAACCGCTATTTTAAGGTTCCGTGTTTCTTTTTTAAAGCGCTTCTGTAAATAAGCGCTGTCTAAAGTGCGCTATCTATTCAACATTTTGTAGTAGTGGCTCTAAGTCACACAGAGTGTATAATTCTGAAACTAAGACAGTGGAAGAATCTATGCACGTAAAGTTTGATGATAAAGAGTCTGACAATGAAAAGTCAGAGCTTGTTAAAGATATTACAGGTTCTAATGATTCAAAAGATGAAGCTCCAGATTATGATGACTACTCGGAACGTGCAGAAAACTATGGGTCGATAGAAGCTACAACTTTTGATACTCCTCAAGAACATCAAACTGATAATGATAACTCTGAAGCAACTGAAATTCCAAGAAATACTTTCAAGTACAAATCTTCACATCCTGAAGAGCTCATCCTTTGAAACAAGAATAGTCCTAGAAAAACAAGATCAAACTTCAGAGATGAAGAATCTTTATTTGGACTAGTATCTTTGATTGAACCAAAGACAACAAATGAAGCTCTATCAGATGATGCTTGGATCTTTGCCATGGAAGAAGAGTTAAATCAATTCAAGAGAAATGATGTATGGGATCTGGTACCCAAACCCAATCACAAGAACATTATTGGAACAAAATGGGTATACAGAAACAAGTTAAATGAGCAAGGTGAAGTAACCAGAAACAAAGCAAGACTTGTTGCACAAGGGTATAGTCAACAAGAAGGAATTGACTTTACAGAAACAAATGCTCTAGTAGCTAGACTGGAAGCAATCAGGTTACTTTTATCGTATGCAGTTAATAATGATATCACTCTCCATCAAATGGATGTAAAATGTACATTTCTTAATGGTGTCATTTCTGAAGAAGTATATGTAGAACAACCTCCTGGATTTGAAGATGTAACAAATCCAGACCATGTGTTCAGACTCAAGAAGTCACTCTATGGACTCAAACAAGCTCCCAGAGCTTGGTATGAGAGATTAAGTACCTTCTTAGTCAACAATGGTTTTGAAAACGGTCAAGTTGACAATACACTATTCAGAAAAACACTTAAGAAAGACATTTTGATCATACAAATTTATGTTGATGATATCATTTTTGGATCAACTAATGCTACTTTGTGCAAGAATTTTTCTAAGCTTATGCAGGATGAATTTGAGATGAGCATGATGGGAGAATTGAAGTTCTTTCTTGGAATCCAAATCAATCAAACAAAGAAAGGAACTTTCATTCATCAATCAAAATATATCAAAGATCTTCTGAAGAAATTCAACTTGGAAGATTGCAAACCCATGATCACTCCAATGCATCCTACATCAAGTCTAAGCAAAGAAGATTCTGAAAGCAAAGTTGATCAGAAGCTCTATAGAGGTATGATTGGATCTCTTCTTTATCTAACTGCCTCAAGACCTGATATTCTATTCAGTGTATGCTTGTGTGCAAGATTTCAATCAGATCCTAGAGAATCTCATCTCACTGCTCTGAAGAGAATCTTTAGGTATTTGAAAGCTACTTGTAACATTGGATTACTGTATCAGAAATCCAATGACTACAAGTTGATTGGATTCTGTGATGTTGACTATGCTGGTGATAAAATTGAAAGAAAATCCACCAGTGGCAATTGTCAGTTCATTGGTGAAAATTTAATTTCATGGGCCAGTAAAAGGCAAACTACCATTGTTATGTCAACAGCAGAAGCAGAATATATATCAGCAGCAAAATGTTGTACACAACTACTTTGGATGAAATATCATTTAGAAGATTATCAAATAAGCAGTCACAACATTCCTTTATATTGTGATAATACTGCATCTATTCATCTTTCTAAAAATCCTATTTTACATTCAAGAGCTAAGCATATCGAGATTAAACATCATTTCATAAGAGACTATGTTCAAAAGGGTGTAATTGATCTCAAGTTCATTGAAACTGAAAACCAATGGGCTGATATCTTTACAAAACCCCTAGCTGTTGAACGTTTTGATTTTATCAAAAAGAATTTGAATATGATGGAAATCTCTGATTAGCTAAAACTCTGAAGTAAAATTTGTTTTTAATAAGAATCTAATGATAATCAAAAGCTGAAGTCATCAGAACCTTCTGTATCAGAAGTTGTGATGAGAACATCTTCTGAGGTATTATCATAATCTTTTAGGAAAGAATGGTTCTAGCGTGTAGTGGAAATGTTTACAAAAACCGTTTCAATTTCCTTCCACTTACGTGTCAGTTATTTAAATAAACTTCTAATACACGCGTCTTGTCGCAATTGGATCTAGAAGTTGGTTAGTGATGATTAGTGTTCTAATCCCTATTTTGATAGGTAAAAGACTCTGCTACCCCTATGTGTCTGTACTTTTTTTTTTGCGCGAAACTTTCTATTTAAACACATAACTGTTCACATTCACACTTTTGCACTCTCACTACCTACACTTTTATTCTTCTACAACTCAGAGCAAATTTCTTTCTCTCCCAAGTTAGCAAACCCTAACCCTAACGTCATCAAATAGCTTCTTCTTCTACACTAAAAGTTAACGCCTGCATGATAGATATCGAAAACTCCATCCCGAATCAATTTGCAAAAGAACAACGTCTCTTCAAGTTCGAAGAACTTCAGTTCGCTGTTGAGAAACCAATTGATTTTGAAAGTCTCAAAGTGAATGGATTTCCTGGTGTAAAAGGACTTTTCGAAAAACAGGATTTGATTTACTACTTGGATATTTTGAATGGACCTACTTACACTGAGTTGGTCAAGGAATTTTGGATGAAGGCTTCCATAATCACAAGAGAATCCTACAATAATTCTGTTAAGAGGTTGATTAAGGAGAAACCAGAGTTTAGAGGAAAATCTCCTGCAGATATGGGTTTAAGACCATTCGTTGGAATTGAGATCGAGTCTTACGTGGCTGGGTTAAGAGTATCGATTAGATTGGAATATATCTACGAGGCTCTGATGGAATCTATCTCAAGACAGCAGATTCTGTTGACCCAGATGTTCAATGTTTTATTTATGGAAAAGAATCTGAGTCAAAATCCAACAATGATCTGACCAATATCAGCAAGGTTATCTACAAAATCTTCATTGATAGTATAGCACCTAAGTTGGGAGGTACTGATCAAGTCTCAGTGGTTCAGAAGCTGTTTATGTTTCACGTTGGTAAAGGTAATCTGGTAAATATTGCAAAACTTATATTTGTCCATCTTCTGGATGCTATAGACTCTAAGAAAGCAATTATTCATCATGGTAGATTCTTGAGTCACATGTTCGCTCAAAGTGGTTTGTTGGATGCTGTCAAACCATTCTTTCCTGGTTTTGGTACTTATATGACTAGTGCTCAAATGGTCAATAGTACAACTCTGAGGTACTTAAAATTGGTAAAGAATGACAAGATAGTTCATCCACAAAATCCCCTGCTGATTAGAGAAATAGAAGATGGTACAGAAGAATGTCGTCTAGTGCATGTCAGTGAAAGAGATGCTAAGAATATTATGGAAGCTCATGTAAATTTTCTAAAGAAAAATTATGGAGCGGATGTAGCAAATGAAGAGATGGAGGGTCTAACGGTTAGGCAAAAGAGACTACTAGGAACAGCATCCAGAGTCTTTCTAAAAAGAAAAGCTACGAAGAGTCCTTCAAGAACTCGTCAAACGAAGTCTGCTAAAGTAAAAACTGGTGCAAGAAAGCCTAGGAGGCAAAGGAAGTTACTTATGGATGCAACAGAGGAAGAAAAGGCAGAAGATGTGGAAGAAGACATCTTGAAACAAGTGGCTGATCTTGAGAAGAGGGAAAAGGAAAAAGAAAAAGAGTTGGAAAACAACTGGGAGTGTGATATTGATCCACAAGAATTTGATGACATGTATGCCAAACTTCCCAAAAAGGATGCTAAACAGACTAAGTGGGCATAGTGTCTTGTGTGATTGTTGTGTCTTTTATGATTTAATTGTTGTAGCTACACTTGCACCTTAGTCACTATTAAACTATTTTGCGAATGTATGATTAGTTTCATGAATTTTGTCACATGTTGATATACTTGATTCTTGAGACTTGTGTTTGAATTGATGTTAGCTTATGAATCTATTGTTTCATAAATGTTGATAAGTTGTGATGTGTTTATTTTATGAATTTATTTGGTGATTGTTTATTCATGAATTATGAGTGATATGAATTAAATTATGTTATTCATTCTTTGGTAAGTACTTGTTGAGAGTGATAAATTATCTTAGTTATAAATTATCAAGTCAAGTAATGAGTATGTGTTCTTTGATGATTGATTCATGATGAATGTTATGCTTTTATGATTATAAAAGTTGTATGTGCTTAAAGCTATAATCTTTGTGTAGTTTTGACATGATTTTATTTGTTTATGATTCTATGATGAGTGAGTGATGATAACATGATATAATTGTGCGTAATTGATAATGAATATGCATTAGTCATTGTTGTTTTGAAATGTGACTTAATGATGATATTTGTTGTTATTGATGTTTTCATTCGATGGAATGAGTGAATATTATTATTGTCACTAATTGTGCTTATTCTTCAAAACTTGAGAATATGATTGTTGTTTTGATTTCAAGGTAATTAATGACTTAGATATTGATGTCTTCTCGTTATTGCTCGATTTAAAATGATTATGTTCGTATATGAGTATAGATTTCTTGGTTGATGAAAATCTATGTTATATGAAATCAAGTGTGATTGTTTATGCATATGTCGTAAATGAATAATTGTGATGATTTATTCATGATGCTTGATTGTGTAGTATGCTTGAAAAATGAAAATGATGATATGTATGTATTCATGAAATTAATTGAGAATTTATATATATGAATGAAATAGTGAAATTACTTGAATGCTTTAACATGACTATTATTGATGAATATTCATGAAATCTTGTGATCTATGTAGATGAGAATGTATTGGTGCATTATATGTATTGCAATAATTTATTGATTATGTGCGATATTAATTTCATGAATTTCATTGCTAGTTCCTTATTAATATGTTGTTTTACTTTATTCTTGAAACTTATGTTTTAATTAGCAAGGACTTTAGCATCTATAATTTTACTTCATTTTTGAATGCTAAAATGATGTAGCTATAAGTGCTAATTTTATAATACTTAAATTGCTATAAGTCTCATGAGAAGAATGTGATGATTATGTAATTTCACATGTTTGAAAATTAATTCATGATTATTATTATGCTTCTATGTTAGTTATATCTTTGTATGCTTAAGATTATGACTCTTGTGTTTTAATGAACCATAATTAGAGATTTTGTGATTTTTACCATTCTAACATGATGCAATTATATTTGTTGATTGATGATGAATGATGTTTTGCTCTAGTTGCTCAAATACAAGACTTGTTGTTCCCTTTGTATTTTAACATGAGTAGATTAAATGCGAATATAGTAATGGTGTTATTATTTGAACTTGTATATGATAATGAAATTTATTTTATGCAACGTAGGATTCAAATAAGACTTGAATATGTTAATAAAATGATAGTTTGATTGAACTATAGTAGTGGAATTGATGTGTATTGAAAATCATGCATGAATGATTCGTAATTGATAGAACATAAATGCATGTTGATTTTTGAAACCTTGTAACTTATGTGAACTTGTGGTTGATTGATATTTTGTTCTAGTCGCTATTGCATGTAATTAGGTTATTGTTGTCCGATGATGTTATATTTTATTGTCAATGATTGTTGAATGTTATTAATTGAAATGGTGTAGGATATTAGAATTTATTCCATGATTCATGAATTCATATGACTTGGGTATGTTAATTGAATTCATAGTTAATGTAGCAATTTGAAATAGAGTTATATGAATCTTTATGAATGTTTATATGTGTAATTTGTGTGTAGTCCTTTATAACATGTGATGATTTTAGAACTAGTATATTAATCTTGTTGAAGTTGAATTATTCTCCTTTGAGTAAATGAAAACTAATTTTTGTAGAAATACGGAGAGTATTAATTGGTAATGAGGTCGATTGGATTCTAGGATATGTTTGACCTATATCTTTGTTTATATATGCACAATAGATTATTGTCATGAAACTTGATTCATTCTTTTTATTATTCGCGAGTTATACTATGTGACTATGCTATTTTCTCTAAGAATATAATTGATAGATATGATGCACATGTTTTGATTGTTCTATTCTTCCATGTTAATTATCATGCTAGGTTGATTATTTACTTGAACGATGTGCTTATATGAATATGAATTGTTGAACTAATTGAAATTCGTTATCATGATAAATGCATCGTTTCTTTCTCTTGATGTGATCCTTAATTATTAGAAAATACATGTTATGGTTATGTGAATATGAATTGTTGAGTTCTTAGGATTTTTTGTTATGGAACATCTATCTTTCTTATTTTAAATGATTCTTAACTTTTAAGTTTGGAGACAATGCATGCTAATTAAAATGTTTATGCGAGACGTTGTGATATGCTTTTGTATGCTCATGTGTAAATGTTTTATATATTTATTCAATTATGCTACCTCAATATTATGTTTACTTATTGATAAATGCTTATATGTTTCGTGCTTAAGAAAGCATTATCGTAGTTTGGTAAGGATGGTTTGAACCACCATCATGATTATTGTCCATTTATTAACAAATTGAGGAACTGGCCGTCCTTGATCTCTTGTTAATGGATAGACAGGATTGTGTTGATTGGATGAGACTAATCTTGTCAGACCTTGGTAATGTCTAGATTTTGGATATTTTATTTGAGATTGGGTTAAGTGGTCGTATTCGTGTTGTTTAGTCGGACAATTTTCGAGGGCGAAAATTCTTTTAAGTGGGGGAGAGTTGTAACAGCCGTATTTAAATAAATAAGATTTTTGTGTGATTAATTATTTATTGTTTGTTTATTTGAATATATGTGATTTCATGATTGAAATTCCTGGCACGCTATGCACGATGTGCTAAGCACCTTAACAGATCTATCGTGTAATAATAAAACAAAGAAGCATAAAACAAATAAAGGAGACAGAGTATTTGTTAACCCAGTTCGGTGAACCTACGTCTGGGGGATACCAATCCAGGAAGGAATATCACAATAATAGCCCTAGTTCTAAGTTACCAGCAAACGCCCCGTTTACAACTTACAACCTAGGCACTACCAATGATTCTTCAACCTAGGAACTCCTAGATCAGAGATCCCATCTCACTTCCCTACAACCTTACAGACAACAAGGATTTCTAAAACACAATACAAATAAGTTTTGGAGACACACTCCTAAAAACTACACACTCGTACCTAAAGGCTTAGAGTGTTGCAACCACCAAAAGTCCTTACTCCGTACTTCAAAGCTTAGGAGAGGATCACATAAATTACAACTCAAAATAACACAGTCCTAAACTTGTATCGATGAGACACAAGAAAGGCTCACAAGAAAAACATACGCAAACCTAAGTCCTAGACTTAATCACAAAGACGGCGTGAACAACTACTTCATTAGGTTTTACGTCCTTCCATATATAGCTGGTAACATGGGCTTTAGAAGATCTGATCCAAGAGAACATCCAACTCACACAGTAAAAATAAATTATATCTTAAAAGATTAGATATGTTTTGAAAAATAAATCTTCACAATAATTTCTAAAACAATCTTTAAACAAAATATCTGTTTAGAAAATAAAACCTTTCTTAAAGCACAAGATATGCTTCATGAGAGAGAAATATAAATCCCATAAATAGGAAGCGCGCATGCTTGGCGCGCAAGTAACACTTCCAGTACATGATACGATGTTGAGGCATCTTATCACACATTCTGCTACAAGGTTTATTTTACCAAAAATGCAGCCAACAACCAAAGACTCAACAATGATTTTATGAATAATTATGTTTTGGATAAGTGAAGGGTATTTTAGTAATCTATTAGAATTATTAATCTAGTTGAGAGCCCTTAATTAAGTTAGAAGAGTCGATTAATATTGGTTATGTGGTTTTTTGTTTATTAATAGAATAAGTAGAGATGAGTAGTAAAAAGTAAAGTTATGATAGATTGAGAATTGTGCTTTGGCATTGGGCCTAGGTTAAGTTAGTAAGGGTGTTTTGGTAATTGATGAGTGATAACCTAGCTATAAAAGGGGAAATTAGAGAGAGAAACTCATTTTGTCACAAATTTTAGTGAAGGAAGAAAGAGAAAGTGAGAGAGAGCTTTGAGATAGAGAAAGAAAGAAAATTGTGAACAAATCCCGCTGAACAAATCCCACTTTCCTTACAACAGCCTCAATAAAACTTCATTTCCCGATTCGTTAACCGTCGGATTTTGACGAGACTTTGAGGGTAGGTTCACAACACCTGAAGCTAACTTTTGACAGTTGGGATCGTTGAAATAATGTCCGAGGAATGAGAAATCGTGCTCTGAATGTACCAGATTTTGGGGGGGAAATAGTGTCAAATAGAAGAGTTAGAGGAGGAAGGAGACTTGAAGATTGGAGCTAGGAGTGGTGGACTAGAGTTTCCAACCAAACTAAAGTATGAGAGTAGTTATATAATCTAGGGTGAGCATAGAGAGGGCGGGTTGTCCATATCCCCACTTCCAAACACTCTACACCCTTTTCTTTTTTGGGTTTTTGTGGTGGATTAATTGGGAATGGTTGTTAATTGAATGATTATAGATATGTATTCATGTGTAATAGATAGATTGACAATAGAAAAATTATATCTTTATGAGTTGATTGAGTTGTTGTTATGAAAAAAGGGGTTTTATGATTAATGAGCATAAATTCCCAAAATTAAGTTATGTTAAGTGCTTTTGAAGTTAAAATAAGTGCTTCTATGTATATATATGCTTGATGGCTGTTGTATTATATTATTGGGTTCAAATAAGTGATTTTGAGTGAAGAAAAGTGATTTTTGGTTCAAAAACGTGTAAAAACAATTTATTCATCAGGTCCCTGCGCAGTGGCGCAGCCCTCTCGGCTCCCTACGCAGTGGCACAGGTCTGGTCAACAGCGTTGACTGTTGACTTTTTGACGGTTTATGCACCCGGAACCCATTTTCAATGATTTTTCGTGTAGATTCCAATTCCGGAGTTCGTTTTCTGAGATTGTGTTTAGTTAGTGATGTTTATCCAATTTTGATGTTACTTAAGGTGTTAAGTAAAATTTATATGTCTAATTAAATGAGACTATGTTTTTGATGATGATTACGGGTTTGTATTAATGATGTAGTATGAACCCATCGGGTACTAATACATGAATTGGATTGATGATGATGATTTATGATAATATGATTATGTATATGTTTGAATGAAGAGTATATGTATATGTAAATGACTTGATAATAATGATTGATTATGGTGAAGATTATTATTTAGTGATGATAGATAATTGTTGATGATTAGTGATGATGATAATATGAGGATGAATATGTTGTTGATTTATGATTATGATGATGAAGCTTATGAATGTTAGGATTTGTGTTATCCTAATAAAGAAGAATATTAGATTATGTTATCTAATAAAGAAGAATATTGGATTATGTTGTCCATATAGAGATGAAAAGCTTAAGGCTAGTTGTTATCATATGCTTGATAGAGATTCATGAACATCCATGCATTCATGAATTGAGTTGGATATTAGAATTATGTTATTCTAATAAATAATGATATCGAATTATGTTATTCGATAAAGAAAGATATTAGAGGTGAGATACTTTAATAAAGAAGATGGTACCGCATGCATTTAGTCGTGTCTAGGGTGGCATGACATGAATATGTGACATTATATTGCATTAGGAAGATGTGCATTATTAATTGGTAATTGGTACTTGACTTTTAAGTGATGATTGTGATTGCTTGATGTTGATGATGTGATTGTTTGATCGATGTACCTATAAATTGCTATAATAATGTCTTGCATGCTTACTTATATGTATGTTGGATCATGTAATCGATGAGATATATATTTATCTTGTTAGTTTATATCGATAAATGTAAGTATGCCTTATTCTTACATTTGTTTCGGGTTATGTAACTAACTCTCTGTTTTGTGTAATTGCTGGACCTTTGGGGGTCCAGGTTATCAGGTTATGGTTTTGACCAAGTTGTCGATGATGCTCTGCTCTGATTAGGACAAGGGAAAGGGTTTACCTTTTATGTATATTAAGAGTCTTTTATTTCTTATTTTAATTTATTAAGGTTGTATCTTTTTCAAAGGATTTTGTATAAGTGATATCTTATTAATTAAGTTATTAGTAGTGTTTTTGATGAAACATGTAATACTCGAACCATTGTTTTTATAATTCAAACTTTATTTTCCATTGCGCAATTTGAAAAAGATTTTATAAAACTAGAAATAGTTAGATAATTAGTTTGGGTGTTATATTGTGTAGTCGTAAGAGATAATTATCAATGACAAGAAAAATTTTCTTCTCCCCCCATGACTCTTCCCCCCCCCCCCCCCCCCTTATATTCCGATTTTGCCCTTGGTTAAAAGGTTTGGAATATGTTTTCTGAATTTTTTTTTGCCTAGAATATAAACTTCGGAACATTTTTCCGAAATTTTGTCGAATTTGCACTAGGAAAACTTCGAAAAACACGTTCCAAACTTTTTATTCAAGGGCAAAAATGGAAAATTGGGGGGGGGGGGGGAAGAGTCATGGGGGAAGAAGAAAATTTTCCCAATAACAATGACACAAAATACATCACAAAGTTTCAAATTTAAATTTGGGCGAAGAGACATACAACCGAGATTTTTTTACCCAATATTCCTCTTAACACAAAATATCCCCTTGTTTTAAAAAAATACTGTAATGTCCTGTGTCACTGTGGCCTTTAGAAATTTTCAATATAAAAGGACATTGGTTCCCATTGCAAGGGCGCCATCTAGTTTTTTGTGCTCGTCGTTCGGTTTGAACCAGTTTTGAGGCAAAAATTCATTCGATTTAAAAAAAAAAAATTTACTTATGGTTTGGTTCTATTTTGTATGACAAATAAAAAATATTCAATTTGATATGATCCAATTTTATATTATTTTTTATAATATAAAACTATTTGGATATCCAAATTAAACCGCATAAAATTTGATAGGATTAAATTGAATTTTTTTTATTTGTCATATAAAACGGAACCGAATCACGAATAAATTTATTTGTTTATCGGATAAATTTTTGCTTTAAAAATGGTCCAAACCAAACGTCAAGCACCATTGTTTCTTACCGAAGAAAAAAAAAATAGAATTAAAAATAGATGGTGCCAATGTCCTTTTATATTGAAAATTTCTAAGGGGCCACACTGACTCTAGGATATTACAGTATTTTGTTTTAAAAAAAAGGGACATTTTAGTGTTATTTTGTGTTAAGAGGGACATTAGGGTAAAAAAATCTACAACCGACATTGTCAAATGTCAATTGAATTAATATTTATAGATAGAAATTTACTCTTAGCGATAAATTCATACAGACCCATAAGATGTGGTTATTTGATGATGTTGTTGAACTTGAAGTGAAGTACATACTTTTGTTTTGTTGTATGTGACAAATGACAAACATGAAAGCAACTAAATTTATTATAATTTAAGTATTTGATGAAGTCATGCAGTTAGTACTAAATTAGAAGTGACAAATTAGTTGAGTTGCATTGCATGCATTCTTAGTTTATACATACAAGTAGCATCAATTGGTATGTATGTGCCCTCAAACTCAAACTCAGCCAAAGTTGAATGAAGTTTTGTGAAGCAATATTTAAAGTCAAATGCAATGAATGTCCTTATGTATGTCATCCTACGTATTTGAAGCATTCAAAGTCAATTTGATGATACTTTCCTTACTGTCCTATTCACAATGGCAACGGTGGTAAGGTACATTAAACACCAACACCTAACGTAAGTACATACTTGTCAACGCTAGCTAGTCTCTTAACCAAACTCACGGACCTAACTACTTGCATATTGCATTTTGATTAAATTGATTTTGTAAACTTAATTTGTGCTAATAATTTGTGCCTTAGCTAAAATATACTCCCTATGATTTTGATTAAATTCTTTTTTAGTTTTAAAAAGAAAAATGATATTTATAGTGTATTATTTTTTTATTAAAAGATAATATAAATATTATTTTATTTTTTTTATAAAAGTTTGTTTTAAATAGGTTATCTTAAAATGTCGTTTTAAGTGTTTCATCATTTTGTTATAAATTTTTTTGGATAAAATTTGAAAAATAAAATCTCTAAAATATAAGCTATTTTAAATAGATTTTCATAAAACTCATTTTTTCGATATATCATTTTTTAAAATAAAAAAAAATGTGATTTTTATCGAGTTAAAATCTCTAACATGAATATTTAAGTTATTAAATGTCAAAACTAATCTTTTATTTTATAAAAAAGATGAATTTAAAATAAATTTTACATTAATAAAAAACAAATCATTTTTGTTAATGCTTAAATATACTGGCCCAATACTTAGATTCGTTCACATAAAAGTGAATTGAATGGTAAATTTAAATTTTAAAAAAGAATTACAAATTGTAGTTTAAGTTACCGTCATAAGGAATTCGGTTAGACCACATCTGCTAACAAGACTTGGCAATTATTTATACTTTAGTTCACTCACCTTAAACACTCAAGTACCTTGATCATAGCACATTGCTAGTCAAGTCTACATCAATAACATTTGGCGCCCATTGTAGAGCTGTAGTAAAATCAATCTCTGCCACAGTTTGAAAACTCATTTGACGTATTCACATGGCTCGTAGCCAGCAACCACCACTTGTCGACGTCAAGAATGAGACCCTAGCTAAAATTCGAGATATAATTGCACAAGAAAATGGTCATCATCGACATTGATGGGTCATTGAAATGCAAACTCTTTTTTGGAACCCTAAAATGAGCTGCCTTGAGGTGGTATATGATGCACTTACCTCAACATTCAATAACATGTTTAACAAATTTCCCTAGGAGGTGTGTCCTTAAGTTCTTGGCCGGCAAACATTAGAAGGCAACAAGAACCAACCTCTTTAACCGGCAGCAACAATTAGAATCCCTTAAGGACACAATCCATGTCATCAATCCTAATTGGAGATGCTTGTAGGAGCTTTCTAGAATGGGCTAAGGCAGAACACTTTAACGAATCATTAGTCTAGAAGCATGCGACCAATGTATAGTAGATAATGGCTTGTGCAATATGCTATATCAATGGAGAAGAAAGCAATGCTGAAAAGCGAGCTAAAACTTCTCACCAAGAGGTTGTGGAGATGACAATTTCTCACCTAGAAGTAGATGACGCGTTCATCAATTGTCTCTACAGCCATTTACCGATTGAATTGTACTTATAGGACAGGCACAACGCAACATTTGTCTTAAAAATACGAAAAAGGAAAACATTTATTTAAAAGAGAAAAAAAAAAGTAGTAACTGCCAAGTCAACTATATTTACCCCACACAAAAAACATTCAAACAACTTGATGCATAAAATAGTATTATTTGGCAAGTTGAAATTTTGCACCATTTATAAATTCAAAACTGAACCAAACCAAAATACAGACAGGCTTTAACTCTACCACCACACCTACCACATGATTAAATTGATTAAATTTTCAAACCATGTGATTGTGATTCATCTTCTCAAAGAGATTTTATTGTATACCATAAAAAACTAACCAACCTTTGAATTCTCTAGACATAGTTTTAAGTATACCATGGTTACTATTCCCTCCGCCGAATTAAACTAAATCGAAACAACAAAATAAAACCTTACAGTAACATGAAATCTGAACAAAATTTGAAAATTAAGTACCCAAACTAATGTATATAGCTTTTTCTCCAAGAAAGGAGCAAAAGCACAACAGAGTATATATGTTTTCGGTCAAAACAATTCCCCTAAGAGGATGTATAAGAACAGAAATAACTTAAGCTACCTCACAAACATAGCCACCCACCAGGAAAATTGGTTTCACAGCTCCTTCTAGAACTAAACATCTTCTCTAGAGAAGATAGGTGTATCCAAGCACCGACAGCAGCACAACTAACAAAGCAGCAACAGCGATCCATATCCAATAATTGTTAGACTTTTTCCGCTTCAGAATTGCTTTTGGAATTGGCTCTGGAACCTTTCCTCGGCTTCGGGACCTGACACTGCTCTCCTTTGTGACCTTTTCCTTCACTGGAACCGGGGCCTCAACAACATCATTGACCTTTTCTGGTTCGGTTGCCTCGGCTTCAGCAGCTTCCTGTTCCTCCTGGGGAGTAGTAACAGCTCCTGATTTCTTCTTTGCTTTCTTCTCACGGTCCTAGAAAACAATTTCAGATTTTGGAAATTATCTCAGTGTAATAACAAAAGGAACGTTAGGAACCTAAGCTATTAAGTAGTATATTGTAATGCCATGTTATGAGAGAAAAATATATAGGCTTTGTTTGGATAAAGAGCTTAAATAAGCACTTGTGGCATCACTTATCAAGTTACCATATAACTATGTATGTATAAGCTAGTTCTATAACAAAAATAAATGAAGTCTAAACTATTTTTACATATGCTATAATCTGTAATCATAAGCTGTTCTGGAGAGCTTATGACAATAAAGTTAAAAACAACTTATGGACATGTCATAAATTGTTTCCATAAGCTTTCACACACTGTCTCACAAGTGCTTATGTCACTAAATAAGCTCAAATATATTGATCCAAACAGGCTCATGAAAGAAAAATTAATAGACCCTACACAAATAATGATGAGTCTAATGATAGTTGTTTTTTTAATCTTTTTCCTCATAGCATGACATTAACTAGCATGAGAGAATCTAAATAAAAAAAAGAACCAAATTAACAATGAAGTCACCTTAAGTTTCTTCTCAGCTTCCTTTTGTGCTTTGAGAGCTGCTTTGGCTGCAGCTTTCTCTGCCAACTTCTTCTTCCTTTCCGCAGCCAGCTTAGCTTTTGCAATTTCCTCTTCTCTTTTCATCTCTTTCAGCTTTGCTGGATCGATTTCAGGCTCTTTCACAACAGAGGTCTCCTTATGAGGATTTTCAAATTCATAATCATCATCAGTTGTTGCTAAATCCTTATTATCGGATTTAGTTTTCAAATCCCTCCCTTTGGTTTTGGTTTCTTTCTGAGTAGGCAAAGTTTCCGCCGGAGAAGGCTTAGGCTCCTCCTTTGGCTGTTTTGCGATGGCTTTTGGTAATGGCTCAGATTCAGCAGGTTTCGGTTCTGCCAGAATTGGCTTTTCATCTGGGCTCCTAATGCGCCCATCCCTACTCAGTTGACGCATATCCAATGATGACAAAATTCTTTTCTCATAATCATCCCTAAATCCTTTGCCGCCGTTCCAAAGTGACATGAATTTCTCACCCTGCAATCAGAGGGGAAAATTAAAAAAAAGCTTCAACCACAACTCATATCACATCCAGAGAAAACAGGAAAAGGGGATAGTAACTGTGCAGTGTTGTTAAATAGCGGCTATAGCGTAGCAGAATTTAAACAAAACACTATTGTTCCGCAACACACTATTCAGTAAAAAGTGTTGTTTAATAGCTGCTATAGCTTTGTAGCGTAGTGGAATTCAAACAAATTGTTATTTTCCGCGATCTGCGTTGGAAAACACTGGAAATGCCATCAGTGACTATTCAATAGCTCCATCCAGAGAAGGAGTATTTATGTGGACTAACTAACCTCTGTCTGGTTAAGTTCATCAAGAGCATTAACATCTTTCTTAGCAGCCAGTTCACGTGCCTTAGTCAGAAGTGCACGACTTTGGTAGAAATGAGAATTCTGAAAAATAATATACCAATTCAAATTCAGAAATTAAAAAAATGCGATAAGAAATAGCCACAAAATTTACTAGTTACATCATCAACAGCATCAACCATGTTTAGATAAAACTTTCATCAAAGACAAAATTACACTTTGATAGGTTCATGACAATAGATATATATATGCAGCATCCTAAACAAGATACTTATCGCAATTTCAACTAAAACTCAAACAGCATATTTTAGGTACAAATTTCACAAGTAGTTAATATTAAATGTGGTACGATAATGGACGGAAATAGTAAGACTTGAAAACAGACGGGAAGTCATTGAATGCCACATTTTCAGATGAATGAAGATATAGAAGTGACATCCTCCACATTTTGCATTCCATCTTTCAAAAATTTATTCATGCGATGAAAATGTGAAATGAGATAAAAATGAAAAATAAAGGTTTCACCATTTCCTATACATATATTTGAAAACAAGAAGACATTTTCGTAGTTAATAGTGAATATAGGTAACGTTAACGGAAAAAAAAAATCACAAGCATGCATCCTTAGGTTCGAACAAAACTGGTTTTAATTTTAACCGTCAACATTACTCCTTTGAAACTAGACACTAGACAATGCTCATAGTTATAGCAAAACATACCCCTTCATCACGCTGTTTCCTCAGCTTCTGAATACTCTCAAAAGCTTGTTCCCTCTTCTGAGTCAAATCAGTCAATTCTTTCTGCAGAGTCTCGATATCAGCTTCTATGGTTTTCAGCAGATCATCAATTTGCTTGATTTTGGACCAAATTGCCTGTCTTTCCTTCTTCACTCCATCCAAATCCCCACCTATAAGCTGCAAGAAAATTAAACATCTCAAGCACTTTCTAACTAACAATACAGATATTAAAAAAAAAAACAAAAACAAAAATTAGAACTCTTAATAAGAAACTGAATAACAAACTTACAACAAAATATGTCTTACCTTAACCTGGTCTTGGATGTCATTTTTCTGCCCCATAGTATCCTGTAACTTGGTCCTCATTGCAGCATTAGCAATAACTTTCTCCCTTGTCCCCTCAAGCTGTTTGATTTCTCGGAGGATTTGCTTTTCCTCAGTCAATGGAATGCTCTCATGCTGAATGCGGTATTGCAAGCTATATATCTGTATCCATAGAAACATATCGGTGAATGGAGAATACATTTTGAGATTACATACAACACAAGTAAAGGAAAGCTTTGGATTAAAAATCAAGTAGGAAACTCGGAACATACCACACCATTAAGTTCCTCCTCAGATGAGCATATACCACCACGGCCTGCATTATTCGTATTACGCAGCTTTCCCAGTGCTTGCTGAAGAGGCTCAATCTCTTTCATTTTCTCATCAAAAATACTTTGATATTGCCTATTGTCACCTTTTAGAATCTTAATCTGAGAAATCAACTCTGATCGTTCCGACTGCAATGAAGAGTAAAGACCAAATATGCAATTATGTTAGATGTATATTGAGAATATAAAACTTTCATCGAAAAAACTGCCAGTTGCCAAGTCGTGTGCAATACACATTAATTTTTTATTACATATCAGATGATTCCAATATATAACTTCGCCAGTAGACAAAAATATGCCTTTTACAATTTATGATTCAATTTTGAGGAACCAAAGCAATGCATGCCTTCAACAACGGAAAACAAATTATTTGACTCCTTTGCATTAATTTTCAAAAGTACATCCCAAGGCAGTACGGGATACGACAAAATGTTCCCTTTACCGTTTATAGTTCAATGCCTCGAAGCAAGAGGCACCAAACCAAGTATGTCGACAACACTGGAAAATAAAGTTATTTGACTCATTCACATTAATTTTCAATATTAATTGACAACCCAAGCACAGTATTTATAGCACGAATAAAATGTTAACAGTTCAATTTAAAAAAAAAAACATTGTCGTTTATTAAAATATTCCGACTATCTTATACAGTTACAAATCCGACAAGCAACAATGATGAAATATCACCAACTCACCCGCTTTGCCTTCAGTGCGTCAAGGATCTTAAACCGAGCTTGATTTTTCTTGCTGATCTCCTTATCAAGCAGATCAATCTTAGTTTTGATGGCTGGATCATCATAAGGCCTGCACCTGACAAAATAAAACGAATGAATCTGCTTAGGAGCAGGCCATTCTTCAGCAGCATTTTTCGGGGTATTGGAATCAGCAACATCGTTGACTTCCCCTTTCGCAGATTCATCTCCATGTGAGCCAAATTTGATGGTCTCACTACCTCCAAGATCTTTCTCTAGCTTTCCATTCTCTTTTTCAAGTGCAACAGGTTTGCCTCCTTCAACACCATTCTCCGTTGGTCCTTGAACCATCTCGAATCCTACAATCTCAACCGCCATAACTCCAGCTACAAAATCCAAATAACTGAATCCAAATTATAAAAAAAAAAACATATATTTATACGATATCAATGTATCGAAAATTCATCAACATGCAAAATTTAATAGTTTGATCCACAATTACTCAAATGCTAAATCATGAATCTCAGATTAAAATTTCATGAACATTAACAGTGTACTCTCATAATCAAACAACCAAAACACACAAACAAATACACATGCAGAAAATTCCAATAGTAAAAAACATACAAACCAATATGAACAATGATGAATGAACACTTCAATCAACAAAACAATTACATCAATTTGATCACAAACAACCAATCCAATCATATAAAATGACATGGAAAAAAGAGATCTAAAGTTTCCCACCTTAATCTCAAACATGCAAAGAAAAAAAATCACAAACATCACAATCCAAATAAAAAATAATTAAAAAATCAATTAAAAAAACAAATTTTTAGGGTAAAAATCACATCTTTATTCAATTATGATCAAACCCAACATGCAAAAACCAAATCTCAGAAAATAGAGACAGAGACATCAAAATCAAATATTTTTAAAAGGGTGTGATCTAAATAATGAATAATATCATCATTTATACATAAAATCAAAAACAAGTAATTACTTTGAATAAAAAAACCAGCTTAAGAAGCATAAAAAAACAGAGAGAATTGAAATGAATAGAATTGAATACCGGTGTATAGAGCTAAGAAGATTTGTAAAGAAGAAGACCCCTTTTGAAAAAGGGTCTCCAAATCCTATTCAGAGTTATAAAACAAAGTGAGATTGAAAAATGGGTCAGATCTCGTTATGTTTTCTTCTTCAATAGTTCCTCCACGTGCAGGTTTATACAGAACCCGTTTTGCATAGAGAGAGAGACAACGTTTTACAGTGTCTCTATTTATATATATATGTAAACAAAAAAAAGGATAAAGATTTTTTCAGGTTCGACAGTGGATTTCGCTACCTCGATTTCTTCGAAACAGTAAAAACGTAGGGCTAACGTTTTTTCTATGTAACACAAAATGTTTGTTATTTAGGAAAAATGGTTTTGTTCTTTTTTTTGTGGATTTTATTCATTTGGGTAAAAAGTAAAATTAAGAGAAAAAAGAAGGGTTCTGGGTTTTGCAATTTTGGTTAATTTTATCTTTGGTATGTTTCATTCTTCGGAATGAATGGTAGGTTTGTTACTCTAAGTAGAAAATTTGCTGTTAGTGGATTTTGTGTTATACCATTGACTTTTGGCAAATGTAATTGGTACAACAATGTTTTTTTGACAAAAGGTACAACAATGTTAAAAGGGATATTTTTGAAAGTGAAATGATTTTTACTGCTTTTGGAAACAATTTGGTGAATTTTTGGAAATGTAATTATAGGATTGTCGAGATATGATTTTTCAATTTGATATTTAAAAAGGTCGGAGATGATGAGTTCGGTTAGGTAATTATAGGGTTTGGCATAATCAATTATCTGGTTTGATGTTGAGAAATGTTGTTGACGATGTGTTTGGTGAGTCTGTACGAGTTGCTTGACGTTTGGAAACATTAGGTGAAAAATTTTAGGTATGTAGTTATAGGGTTGTCGATATTTGATTATTCGATAAAATATTCAGAGATATTGGAGGTGATGAGTTCGGTTAGATAATGATAGAGTTTGACAGAATCGATTATCTTGTTTGATATTGAGAAAGGTTGGAGACGATGAGTTTGGTGAGTCTTATGTGAATTGCTCGGTGTTAGTGTCGTTATCGTTGCTCTTTTTATGTTGGTCATAGGGCTTATGCCGATACAATGTAGTTAGACTCGTAGTTCATTATATCCGACATAATAAATGCAACATAAAAGAAAGAAATTGATTGAAAACAAGTTGGTCATCATCTTGTTCTTTTTACGTTGGTCGTAAGGCTTATGTGGAGAAGATGAAGTTTGACATATAGGATACAGTACACTTAGACTCGTAGTTCATCATGTAAGCCATAATAATTGCAACAACAAAAAAAGAAGTTTATCGAAAACAAGGTGGTCATTAGGGGTGTTCGCGGTTCGGTTTAGATCGGTTTTGAGGTAAAAATTCATCTTATCCAAAGTTGATATTACTTGCGGTTAAATTCGGTTTTGGATGACTTATTAAAAAAAGTCTGATCAAATACGATCCAATTTTGTGCGGTTTAATTTGGATATCCAAATTACAAATTGAATTTTTTTAATTAAATAATAATATTATAATGAGACGGTCAAATAATATATTTGATGTAAAACACAATATATAATATGTTAAAAATTAATATTTTGCAATGAAAATTATAAATTATATTTGAAATCTATGAAATAGTAAAAAGAAATACATTAAATTGAACTAATAAGTATTATTGAGAAAATAAAAATCAATATTTAATATATTAATGCAATATATCATACTAATAAAAAGTTAAATAAATATTAAAAAATATATATGTGGTTTGGTTCGGTTTGGATCGGTTTTGAAAAATCTATCCAAAATCCGATCCAATCAGCGGTTTTCACAAAAAGAACATCCAAACACATCCAAAAATATTCGGTTTTTTGCGGTTTTAGTTTTTTTATCGGTTTGCGGTTTGTATTTGGATTGGTTTGGATTTGAACACCCCTAGTCTGACATATAGGTTAGAGTGCGCTTAGACTTGTAATCCATGTTGATTCAGTCATTGTTGCTCCTTTTAAGTTGGTTTATCAGTGGTTTGATTTGTTGGCCTTGTGCCTTTCAGAAAGCCCTCGAGCATATGGTTTAAGTGGAGAATAATTAAGATATCTGACACAAGTTGGATTGTACTTGGACTCGTAGTTCATCATGCACGACATAATAAATGCAACAAAAAACGGTAGAAATTGTATGAAAACAACTTGGTCATTAATTATACTCTGACTGGACCAAAAATAAGCCCAACTCGGCTGCTCTTTACTCGCCATATCAAATAAACGGGGTTAGACGACATATTCATGTTTTTGTCTTGCCTGAATTTGAGGATTTGCTTTTGAACTAGCTTGATGATTAACTCTACATAATTAGACGAATTTTATGGTTTGTTTAAAAATCAGAATAAATAACACAGGATTTGAGAAAATATAAATGCTTAATCTATTAAATGGTGAACGAAGACTATACCTCAATCATGGAGTTCTAGCTTAAATTTGGAGGTTTGTGTTCGAACTCACTTGATGTTTAACTCAACATAATTAGGCGAATTTTAGTCTAGAAGTAAGAAGATAATTTTTTTTCTCTCTAGAATAAAAACTTCTCTGTGTTCTCTCTATACAGTATCGCTGCTTTTCCTCCCTTTGATCCAAATCTTCTTCTCAAAATGTAATCCCAAACGGTCGTGGTGTGATGAGAGGTGGTGACCCTCCGCACCACCCTTCTTCCAGGTCTGCTGTTGTATGATATGTTTGATGGTGTTGTTTGTGGTGGTGGTGGAATCTCTCCGAGGGTTGTTTGTCATCGACGCCGCCGGTGTCATATGTCTTCAAACGAAGAGATCTTCTCTGTCTTTTTTTTGTCCGGTGAGTTTATGGATTTTGATGGGTAGTATGGCTAGATCAGTGTTGTTCTATTGTGGTGTCTGTCTTCGGTGCACCATCGTCAGTAACTACGGTTGCTCTGTTTGAGTACACAGTTCAGCATCGTTGCTGCTTCTGTGGTGTGTGTTGTTGCAAATGGTGTTCTTTCAGATCTGAGGCTCAGACGGCTTTGGGGTTTTTAAAGTGTTTTCGTGTTGTTTCTAGTCATGGTGTGTCTTGTTGTAGCAATGGTGAAGAGGTGAAGTTGTAGCATCACTCCTTTGCTGGTTCGTGGTGGGTGTGATGTGTTGACATGGATTTTGGGTGCTGTGGGGGTGTGGTGGTGAGGGATTGGATATGGTGTATGGTTGATACCATGTGTGATGGGTTTTCTGCGATATGAGATTCTCTGACCGATTAAAAAAAATTAGGCGAATTTTAGGGTTTGATAATTGGAATTAGCGAACGAAGATATGATAAAACACAATAATTATTTTAAGGGGAAATAGTCATTTTAGTCTTTCAATATGCAACTCGCTGTCATTTTGGTCCCTGACGAGAAAAAAAATACAAAATAGTCCCCGACTCTACGTTTCGTTTGTCATTTTGGTCCTTAATGTTGAAATTGGCCGTTAACTTTTTAAAAAAAAAAACCGATGTAACATTTTTTTGGAGACACATGGTATGCTAAGTAGGCATTGGTTGCACAAGTGTGCTGATGACATGACGAGGGACCAAAATGACATTTTTTCTTCTCATTTCTTCGTCTTCTTTCTCTCATTCTTCATCTTCTATTTCACCAAATCTTTCTCTCTATCTCTCCTTCTCCACCATCCATTCTTTCCATCTATGTCTCTTCCTCCAACACAACCACCATCTCCATCACCACAATTCCAACCACAACGACAACAACCCAAGCTTCCATTTTCATTGTGTACCCAAAATTAGTACCAATTTATGTTTAGATATATGCCTTCCAAGTTCTACATTTTAGAAGCCTAGCTTTAATAGATAAGACTCCTCCTTATAACGTTTTAAATACGCATCACGAAGTGTTGGAACATGATGAGAACTTTGGAGGGAAAAATTTGGTGTGAAAATAAACACAAGTGTTGGAACTAAGTTTGATGTGAATTGAAAAAAAAAAAAAAAGCATTTTCTAAGTCCCACATAGGAGAGATTGATATGGTTTTTTGTGATTTTTGTATTGCGGAATTTGGTGAGATATAATTTTAGGGAGAAAACTCTCCTCAAATAGGGTTATATGAAGAATACTAAAGTTCTTATTTTATTCATCATGCTTATGGCTCTATATATAGAGCTACATAAAAACAAATCATATATTTTTTAAAACAAAACTAATCCTATAATAAATTCTAAACAAATCTTAAATATTTTAAGCTGAAATATAAATCATAAATCATAATATTATTTTATTTTAAATATAAATCTAAACTATATTTAAATATAAAATCTTCAAAAAGATATTTAGGCATTATTCTCAACACTCCTCCTTGATTGAATATCTTTTTGTTGTATCCAATCTGAGATTTGCACTAGAATTTTATTTTATTTTTTTTGTTTCGCAAGCCTCCTCTTTGACCGAATATCTTTGTGTTGTATCCGACCTGGGATTTGAGTTGAAAAAAAAAATTGAACACTCCACCTAGACTGAATATCTTTGTGTTGTATCCAGCGTGAGATTCATGTCGATTGTTGTTGTTGTTGTCGTCTTCTTCTTTTCTTTATCTACATTCTTTACGAATGAGTATGTTTCTTGTAACAGTAGGGTGTCAACCATGGATGTTGTTATTTTCTACATCTTCATATGAGACTTGAGTTTTTTCATGTATTTGTTATGGTTATGGGTTATAATACATGTGTAGGTTCCATACTTTTCATGTATTGATTTTGGTTTTGGGTTTTGTAATACATGTGTATGTATCCTACGTCCATATATTGGTTATGAGTTATATAATACATGAAACCATCTCGCATATAACATATGAAAGATGTAGGTTTGGTTTTTTTTTCTTCACATCTTCATAATAAAGATGCAGTCATGGTTATGAGTTGTTGATTTCATGGTTTCTTCTTTTTCTTCGTCTTCATCTTCTTCATCATTGTCTTCTTCCATCTTCACAGGTTTGAAGAATACTAAAATTCTTATTTTATTCATCATGCTTATGACTCTATATATAGAGCTACATAAAAACAAATCATATATTTTTTAAAACAAAACTAATCCTATAATAAATTCTAAACAAATCTTAAATATTCTAATCAGAAATATAAATCATAAATCATAATAATATTTTATTTTAAATATAAATCTAAACTATATTTAAATATAAAATCTTCAAAAAGATATTTAGGCATTATTCTCAACAGTGATCACACATTTTAGTAGTGTTTATATATTGGAAAGTGGCCTCTTAGGGTGTGCCCCAATGGATACCCCGTTTTGTAAACGTAAGACTACACATGCACTTGAAGGTGTGAAAAACACAAGAAGGGGGGGTTGAATTGTGTTTTGGTAGTTTGAAAATTTCTTCAAAGTTATAAATAACTTGTCAGAGTTTGCAGCGGTTTAGAAAACAAAACACAAACAATCAGACTTTAAAGAGAGAAAGATAAGGAGAGAAAGATAGAGACAGAGATTTTATACTGGTTCCTCTCACAAACCGAGAGTAGTCCAGTCCTCTTGTACTTCCAAGAGAATTCACTATAATCACAAAAGATTACAAATGCTCAAGCACAAAAGCAAGAGACTTCCAATGCTCAAGTTAACAAACAAGAGACTTCCTAATGCTCAAGCACGCAGGCAAGAGACTTCCAAACACAAAGTTAAGAAAAACAGAGTCTGAACAAATTGATATGAGAATCAATGTTCAGTAACAATAAAATACAACTTTTGATACAAGACTTAACTTAGAATCTTAATACAAGAATTCTAAGGTTCAACTAATGAGAAAACAGAAGCTGAAGCTGGAGTCTTGGATTTTAATATGAGTTCAAGTTGTATTTGAAGTTTTGTGCTTTTAGGACGTTTTTGGCAGAGTAACAGCTCGTTCAAATTGTTCAAAGTGTTATGTCCTAAAGCTTCAAATCTGCTCCTATATATAGATGAAGGAGGAGCGTATGTTGATTTGAAATTGTGCGGTGAGATTGTGCCAGCTGTAGATAGTACCATTCTTTAACCAAATCAGGTAACCTTGAATACGATCAATCTTGGGGATTACGTTTTAGCCAAATCCGGTAAATAGTTCGTACAATAGTACTAACGTCACTATTCTGTGGATAAGATTGATTCTACCAGCTTTTGAGATGTCAGAGGATGATGAAGATACTCAATGATTGTTGTAGAGAATGTTCTTCTGACAAAACGGCTCTCACTGCTCTTATCAGAGTCTGATATCTTCAATCTTCAGAGTCTGATACTAGCTTCTGACGTTAATAAAGATTGCATCTTCTGATGGCTTGAAATCTTGGTCAGAATATGCTTGACCCATCAGAGCTTCCAAAGTGCTTTTGGTGAATATAAAAATTAACTTGTATATCTGCACACTTGGATCAAATAATCAGTATACCCTAATGTATATTAATACTTTTGTTATCATCAAAACTTAATTGGGTCATATCAGAACCTCTTTTGTTCCAACAATCTCCCCCTTTTTGATTGATGACAAACCAAGTATTAATTTACAATGGTTGTTGATAAAATTTATCAAGCGTCTCTTAGGTTGATGAGTTTTGCAAGCTCCCCCTAAGTTCAGCAATGATTAATTAAATCAGTTTAAAAATGATTATTTGAATTTGAACTAAAACTAATACACTAGACTTTCAGAGGCTAGGTTTGCAAGCTCTCCCCCTAAGTCTGATACCTTTGAAAGAAAATTGCACTTTTCTTTTATACGTACCATGTATCAGAAGTTCAAAATTTCAACTAATATTTTCCAAGAAAAATCATATCAGACGATGACATAATCATATAAAATAAAAGCGGAAATTGGTTTCAGTTTAGCATTTCATAAATTAATAACTACTCTTACTCCCCCTTTTGTCATTAAGCAAAAGCAAAAAAAGAAATAAAAACTGTCAAGTAATAAGAGACAAGTTAAAAAATTGGTCAAAGATAGAGTTTCAATATAGTCAAGGTGGTTACAACTATACCAATTTAATGGTTTGTCGTAAATCCATGAACTTGTCTGTTTTGAATTACTATATAAAGACCATAACTTTGTCATTTTACTCAACACTTCCATTTCATTGTGAAAAACAACAATGGATAAGGATAGAAGAGTAATCAAAAGTAAGAAAGCGCAGGAGAAGAAGAAGAAGAAGAAAGTGAAGATTCAACAAGATGCAGAGTCTAGGAAGAATCCTCAGAATATGAGGGCGTCAACTTCTGCTCCTGTCAGAGCCAACTATCAAACAAGGTCCAAGACCAAACAGCCAGAGTCTTCTTCTGAATCAGAATCTGAATGGGATTCTGATTGGAAAGAATTCTTAAGGACATATGTTCCACCTAGGGAAGAGTTCACGTCCTTACCTTCTGATTCTCATCAGCTAGATTTAGAACTAGCTGTTTCTGATGTAGAATCCAAGTGAAAAGTTGGATAGAACTTATGTAATCAACAATATCTTTGAATAAAACTCATGATTTAGTTTTGAAAAACTTATTTGATATTTGTCTCAAAACATTTATGAATGCATAATATAAATAACATAAGATGAATAAAGATATAAACAAACACAAAAGATAGAATGATAATCAACAGAGTACTTGAATGAAATGAGTTCAATCAAAATTACAAACAAAATATCAGGAAATAATAAAAAGATAAAAAGAACATAGTGCATAGAATCCTAGGTTTTAAGGTGGAGGAGGAAGTCTTGCATTGATGCTCTGGAGAGTAGTGAGAATACTTGCCAACACAGTAGATTGCTCATCAGTTTTCCTTTGCATATTCTCTTGATTATCTCTGATGTATTGAGCATACTCTGGTGCATTCCTTGCAATATTTTCAAGCCTAGCTTGTTCAGCAGCTATTCTAGCTTCTTCTGCCAGCCTAGCTTCTTCTCTAGCTTGAGCTTCTAGTCTCTCCTTCTCTATTCGTTCATCTTCCAGCCTCTTCCTTTCCCTTTCTTCAGCTTCTTTCTTAAGTCTCTCTTCCTCCTCCTTCCTGGCCAATTCATTCCTGAATTCCAAATCCCTTGTATAGGCCTCTCTGATAGATCTTATCATGGATACCAAATTCTCTTCCATAAGGTCACACTCCTTATTAATATGTGCAGTTTCAATGGACCTGTTAGGAATAGCAGTAGACATTCTCCTAATATTCTTGTCAACAGCCATTAGAAATTTAGAAATGTCATCCTGGGTTTGGGCTAAGGGTTCATTGGTGATTCTGGAAGGTAAGTGTGGAGGGATATAAATGCAATCAAGTGATAGATCCTGCATTAGGTGTTTTAGATGATTGGTTTAATTAGGAGGGGTTTTCTGAATGACATCCTGATTCATGTTGTCATTGATTTGTTGAAAATGATGCTTGAGTGGTGTAGGTATAGTGCATGAGTTGTCCAAAACCACATGATGTGGTGATTTCTCACCATCATGTGCTTCAGAGTTAGGTTTCTCAGCCACTTCATCATTTGGAATGTCTGGTATAGGCTCTGGTGATTTGTGGGTTTCATGGTCTGAGTGGTCATGTTCTGGTGGGGGTGTTTGTGGTTTATCTGCTGGTGGTGGTGTTTGATGGTGTTGGTCATTTTCTGAGGGTTGATTTTCAGTGATATCTGGTGAGGGTTGCTCTTGTGCAATCTTATTGTTTGTTTTCGATTGATATTTGGCTGGGTGAGGGGATGGTGTTCTGTCAGAATCTTCATCTTTATCCAGATTTTGGATGATTTGTGCAGTACTACCAGAGGCTTGTGCATCTGCTGGTCCACACAGTTGAAATGAACTAGACATATTCCTTAGAGCATCTCTTTTTGAAAGATTCAGCTTGTTATACATATCATCAAACTCTGATGCATCAATTTCACACTCATAACTGTCCTTCAGATCCTTTTCCTTCTCTTTAAGCTTCTCAACCTTCTCCGCAGCTGCCAGTAAAGCAGCTCTTTCCTTCTCTTCTTCAGTCAGATCATGCAGGACAAGCTTTCTAGCTTTTGATTTCTTTGTAGGTTTAGGAACTGTAGTCTTCTGAGTCTTAGATACCTTCTTACCAGCAGGACTCTTAACAGCTTTTCTCTTCACAGATTGGACTCTGGTTGGTTGTCCCAGAATCCTTGCTTGTCTGACTGTTAGTTCTGTAGGTTCTCCAGTACCTACTTCAGCACCTAGCTTCTTTAGGTATTCAGCATGTGCTTCTATTATCTTTCTAGCCTTACTATCACTGACATGTACAAGCCTACATTCAGCAATGTTATCCTCAGTGTCTCTGAGCAGCAGGGGATGTGTTGGATGTACAATCTGGTTGCTTTTCACCAGTTTCAAATACCTTAGAGTAGTACTATTAACCACTTTAGAACTAGTCAGAAAGGTAGCATATCCTGGGAGAAACGGTTTGATTGCATCCAACAAACCACACTGCGCAAACATATGACTGAGCAGCCTTGAATGTCGAACAATAGATTTGGTAGATAGTATAGAGTCAGCAAGATGAATAAAAATAAGCCTACCAATGTCCAGAAAGTTTCCTTTACCAACATGGAAAGTGAACAGCTTCTGAAAGTTTGATACTTGATCAGTACCTCCAAGTTTGGACATGATACTGTCAATCAGAATCTTGTAGATAACCTTGCAGTTGTTGGTCATTTCAAACTTGTCTTTGGGGTCAGTCTTAGGTTTGTAGATAAATTCCTCAACATCAGAACCTATTTCTTCAGCGTTTCTGATGATAAGGCCACCACTTTCCAACTTCAGAGCCTCATAGATGTGGCATAACCTGATTGAGATTCTGAATCCAGCAACGAATGATTCAATCTCGGTAGACACAAAAGGTTTCAATCCCATTTCCTTAGGGGTTTTACCTTCTAGTTCAGGTTTTTCTTTGATCATATCCTTGATCCTCTAAATGTACTTATCCTTGGTTATAACGGACGCTTTCATCCAAAATTCTTTGACAAGCTCCGTATAAGTTGGTCCATTCATCACATCAAAATAGTAATCCATTCCTTGTTTCTTGAAAAGGTCTACGACTTCTGGAAAACCGTTTACTCTTAGTCCTTCAAGATCCACTGGATTTTCTATTGCAAGATTTAGGTCTTCGTATCTGTAGGAACGTTGATCTTTTGCAAACACAGAAGGAGTGGAGTACTGAGTAAGAATCATGCAAGCATCGACATTAAGAGTAGATGATGAAGCCATTGATGAAGTTTGGAAGTTAGGGTTACTAAAGAGGGCGAAAGAAATTTCTCTGAGTTTTAGAAGAATGAAAGTGTAGGTTGTGAGAGTGCAAAAGTGTGAATGTGAACAGTTAGTGTGTTTAAATAGAAAGTTTCGCGCAAAAACAAGTACACAAACATAGGGGTAGTAGAGTCATTTACCTACCAGGTAGGAGTTAGAAATACTAATCATCATTAACCAACTTCTTTATCCTCTTGCAACAAGACACGTGTTTCAGAAGATTATTTAAATAACTGACACGTAAGTACAGGAAAACGAAAGGTTTTTTTTTTTACAAAAGGTTTTTCCTTACGCGCCAGAACCATTCTCCTTCTAGCAGACTCTGATAGTCTATCAGAAGATGTTCTCATCACAACTTCTGATACAGAAGGTTCTGATGACTTCAGCTTCTGATTACTATAAGATTCTTACAACACAAATTTTTCATCAGAGTCTAAGTTAATCAGAGATTTCCATCATGTTCAGATTCTTTTTGATAAAATCAAAACGTTCAACAGCTAAAGGTTTTGTAAAGATATCAGCCCATTGATTTTCAGTTTCAATGAACTTGAGATCAATCACACCTTTTTGAACATAGTCTCTGATAAAATGATGTTTAATCTCAATATGCTTAGCTCTTGAATGTAAAATAGGGTTTTTAGAGAGGTGAATAGCTGCAGTATTATCACAATATAAAGGAATATTATTACTGCTTATTTGATAATCTTCCAATTGATATTTCATCCAAAGTAGTTGTGTACAACATTTAGCTGCTGATATGTATTCAGCTTCTGCTGTTGACATAGTTATGGTGGTTTGCCTTTTACTGGCCCATGAAATTAAATTCTCACCAATGAACTGACAATTACCACTGGTGGATTTTCTTTCAATTCTATCACCAGCATAGTCAGCATCACAGAATCCAATCAGCTTGTAGTCATTGGATCTCTGATACAGTAATCCAATGTTACAAGTAGCTTTCAAATACCTAAAGATTCTCTTCACAGCAGTGAAATGAGATTCTCTAGGGTCTGATTGAAATCTTGCACACAAACATACACTGAATAAAATATCAGGTCTTGAGGCAGTTAGATAAAGAAGAGATCCAATCATACCTCGATACAGCTTCTGATCAACTTTCCCTTCAGATTCTTCTTTGCTTAACCTTGATGAAGGATGCATTGGAGTGTTCATGGGTTTGCAATCTTCCAAGTTAAATTTCTTCAGAAGATCTTTTATATATTTTGATTGATGAATGAATGTTCCTTTCTTTGTTTGATTTATCTGAATTCCAAGAAAGAACTTCAATTCTCCCATCATGCTCATCTCAAATTCATCCTGCATAAGCTTAGAAAAATTCTTGCACAAAGTGGCATTAGTTGATCCAAAAATGATATCATCAACATATATTTGAATGATCAAAATGTCTTTCTTAAGGGTCTTTTTGAAGAGTGTGTTGTCAACTTGTCCTTTTTCAAAACCATTGTCAACCAAGAAGGTACTCAGTCTCTCATACCATGCTCTGGGAGCTTGTTTGAGTCCATAGAGTGACTTCTTTAGTTTAAATACATGGTCTGGATTTGTTAAATCTTCAAATCCAGGAGGTTGTTTGACATACACTTCTTCAGCAATGACACCATTTAGAAATGCACTTTTTACATCCATCTGATATAGTGTAATACCATTGTTAACTGCATAGGATAGAAGTAACCTGATAGCTTCCAGTCTAGCTACTGGAGCATAAGTTTCAGTAAAGTCAATACCCTCTTGTTGACTGTATCCTTGTGCAACAAGTCTTGCTTTATTTCTTGTTACTTCTCCTTGCTCATTCAGCTTGTTTCTGTATACCCATTTTGTTCCAATAATGTTCTTGTGCTTTGGTTTGGGTACCAGATCCCATACAGCATTTCTCTTGAATTGATTTAACTCTTCTTCCATAGCAACTATCCAAGCATCATCTGAGAGAGCTTCATTTGTTGTCTTTGGTTCAATCAAAGATACTAATCCAAACAATGATTCTCCATCTCTGAAGTTTGACCTTGTTTTTCTTGGACTGTTCTTGTTTCCTAGGATGAGCTCTTCAGGATGTGAGGATTTGTACTTGAATGTGTTCCTTGGAATATCAGTTGCTTCAGAGTTGTCATCAGAAGTTTGATGATCTTGAGATATATCAGAAGGTTGAGCTTCATTAGATCCAGAGTCTACAATAGGTTCTGAATGGTCATTATAATCTGGAGCTTCATCTTCTGAGTCATCAGATCCTGAAATGTCTCTAACAGGCTCTGACTTTTTATCATCAGGCTCTTTGTCATCAAACTTTACGTGCATTGATTCTTCAACTGTATTAGTTTCAGAATTATACACTCTGTATGACTTAGAGCGTTCAGAGTATCCAATGAAGATACCCTTACAGGCTTTAGAGTCAAATTTCTTAAGATGGACTTTATTATTCAGAATGTAACAAGTACAACCAAATTGATGAAAATAAGAAATATTGGGTTTCCTTCCCTTAAAGAGTTCATATGTTGTTTTGTTCAAAATAGGTCTTATATAGATTCTATTTTGAATATAACAAGCAGTGTTAACAGCTTCTGCCCAAAAGAATTTTGCCAAATTATTTTCATGCATCATGGTGCGTGCCATTTCTTGTAAAGACCTATTCTTTCTTTCTACAACTCCATTTTGTTGTGGAGTTCTAGGAGAAGAGAATTCATGGAGAATTCCATGTTCTTCACAAAAATTTTCAAAAGGTTCATTTTCAAATTCACCACCATGATCACTTCTCACTTTCAAAATCTTGGAATCCTTTTCATTTTGAATTTGAGTGCAGAAGATGCTAAACACCTCATATGTGTCATCTTTAGTTCTCAGAAATTTAACCCAAGTCCATCTACTATAATCATCTACAATGACTAATCCATATTTCTTACCATTGATTGAAGCAGTACTAACTGGTCCAAAAAGATCAATGTGTAAGAGTTCTAAGAGTCTGGTAGAAGAGACAATGTTCTTGTTCTTAAAAGAACTTTTGACAATTTTCCCTTTTTGACAGGAACCACAAAGTGAGTCTGAGTGATATTTAATTTTTGGAAGGCCTCTGACAAGATTGTCCTTACTAAGCTTAAAGATTAACCTCCAGTTAGCATGACCTAATCTTTTGTGCCAGACCCATTTTTCATCACTCAGTGTCAAGAGACAAAGCACTTGTTGTTCCTTTAAATCAGAAAAATTTACTTTGTAAACATTTCCTTTTCTACTTCCCTTAAAAACAATAGATTGATCAGAGTTTCTGATTACAGTACATGAATCCTTATTAAACATGACATTATAATTACTATCACACAATTGACTTATGCTAAGTAAATTATGATGTAGTCCATCTACTAACCAAACATCAGAAATTGACAAAGAAGAATTACCAACTGTACCTATACCAACTATCTTTCCCTTCTGGTTGCCACCAAACCCTACTGTTCCTCCCTCTTGTTGATTCAGGGTGTGGAATAAGAGCTTGTCTCCTGTCATGTGACGTGAGCAACCACTGTCTAGATACCAAGAGCTTTCTTTTCTTCTTTCGGTGCATACCTGCAGCATACACTATTTCAGATTTTGGTACCCATACTCTGATGGGTTCTTTTTGGTAAGTTTTGAGAATCTTATTCTTCTTATTTGAGTATTCAGAAGATCTGGAGTCAACAGAGCCTTTAGAAAAAGATTTAAGCTTATGTTGTCTCTGGGACTTTCCTCTTGAGTGTGTCAGAGAACCAGTTACCAAGTTTGCTTTAGAAGTACTAGTGCCCCGCTTATCAACAGACTTTGGTACTCTGATAGCTTTAACTTGAGTAGACATGGGTACTGAAGTGAGCGGAACCTGGGTTTTAAAAGACTTAGGTTCAGAGGATGAGTCATCTTCTGATACCTTATCTTGTGGTTCCAAGGTCACAAGAGTACCAGACACAGTCAGAGGTTCTGAAGTACCCTTAGTAAAGTTTGAATAAGATTCAGAGGGTGACTTGCTTAATAAGACAGGGTTGTTTGATTTCCCCACATCAGAAGATGTAAGAAAACCAAGTCCTTGTCTTTTATGATAGTTGCTAAGTCCACCATGAATTATGGAAGTTATCCTAGTTTTGTCAATGTTATGGTGAACAAACTCTTGAAGAGAAATTTCATACTCATCATAGGGTTTGTGACATGTTCTACATCCAGTCTCAAGCACTTTAATTGTTTTAAGAGATTTTTGATAGTTTGCTTGAGTCTGGCTGAGATTTTCGTTTAGCAGCTTCAATTTTTGTTTAGAAAAATCTAGCTCACTCAACTTTTCCATGTACTTCACCATTACATCTTTCAAAGCTTTGGTCATTTGAGTGTTAGACATTTTAGAAATTACCTCTTCAATATCGTCTGTGTCAGACTCTGAATCATTTTCATGGTCTGACTCACCAGTGGCCATAAGCGCTAGGTTTTCTTCCTCGGAGTCTTCATCCTCTGATAGTTCATTAATATCCTCCCATGTTGCCATCAGACTCTTCTTGGCTTTGTTCTTGATTGTACTTTTTCTTCCTTTACCCTTGGAGTTGAGTTCAGGACAATCAGCCATAAAGTGTCCAGGCTTATGACAATTGAAACAATTTTTTGTGTCATCCTTCTTCTCTTTGCTAGTGTTGTTCCTTGACCCAAATCCTCTGCTTGGGAAATTTTTGCCTTTCCTTACTGACCACTTTTGAAACTTCTTGGTCAAGAGTGCAAAGATATCATCATCTGATCCATCTTCTTGGTCATCTATGAAAGATTCCTCTGCTTCAGATTCTACAACTTTGGCTTTCAGAGCCTTAGATGAAACTGAAATAGATGGCAAGGCCACAGATTTTAGTTTTTTCTGAGGCTCATCAGAAGATAGTTCAATCTCATGACTCATGAGTGAACTTATCAATTCCTCTAAGCTAAGTTTGTCCAAATCTTTAGCTTCCTGAATAGCTGTTACCTTAGGCCTCCACCTTGAAGGTAAGCTTCTCAGAATCTTTCTTACATGATCAGAAGTTGTATATCTTCTCTTCAGAACTTGGAGACCAGCCACTAAAATCTTGAACCTAGAGTACATAGATTCAATATTCTCATCATCCTTCATTCTAAAGAGTTCATACTGTTGGATCAAAAGAGTAGCCTTTGCCTCTTGAACCTGTTTGTTTCCTTCATATGTGGAACACAAGGAGTCATAAATACTTTTGGCAGTGGATTTGTCAGTGATCTTGAGATATTCATCATGAGATATACAACCAATAAGGAGATCCTTGACCTTGTGGTGTTTCTTGTAAGCCTTCTTGTCTGTAGGAGTGAACTTCTTTCTTTCTTCAACAGATAACTTTCCCTTTTCATCAAGTCCTTGAAAAGTTACCCCTTCTTCAACTAAGTCCCAAAGCTCATCATCTAAACCAATAAGATGACTGTAGATTCTATCTTTCCACCAGGAAAAAGTAGATGCATCTCCATTGAACTTTGGTGCTTTGTTGTTTGTCTTATCTTCAACATCATAGTCATAAGAAACTGCTTTCAAGCTACCACTTCCAGATGATTCAGTCATGGTGTTTTTCAACAAGAAATTGTCTCACTGTTAGGTGATAAAAACAGAACCGGGCTCTTGATGCCAATTGAAGGTGTGAAAAACACAAGAAGGGGGGGTTGAATTGTGTTTTGGTAGTTTGAAAATTTCTTCAAAGTTATAAATAACTTGTCAGAGTTTGCAGCGGTTTAGAAAACAAAACACAAACAATCAGACTTTAAAGAGAGAAAGATAAGGAGAGAAAGATAGAGACATAGATTTTATACTGTTTCCTCTCACAAACCGAGAGTAGTCCAGTCCTCTTGTACTTCCAAGAGAGTTCACTATAATCACAAAAGATTACAAATGCTCAAGCACAAAAGCAAGAGACTTCCAATGCTCAAGTTAACAAACAAGAGACTTCCTAATGCTCAAGCACGCAGGCAAGAGACTTCCAAACACAAAGTTAAGAAAAACAGAGTCTGAACAAATTGATATGAGAATCAATGTTCAGTAACAATAAAATACAACTTTTGATACAAGACTTAACTTAGAATCTTAATACAAGAATTCTAAGGTTCAACTAATGAGAAAACAGAAGCTGAAGCTGGAGTCTTGGATTTTAATATGAGTTCAAGTTGTATTTGAAGTTTTGTGCTTTTAGGACGTTTTTGGCAGAGTAACAGCTCGTTCAAATTGTTCAAAGTGTTATGTCCTAAAGCTTCAAATCTGCTCATATATATAGATGAAGGAGGAGCGTATGTTGATTTGAAATTGTGCGGTGAGATTGTGCCAGCTGTAGATAGTACCATTCTTTAACCAAATCAGGTAACCTTGAATACGATCAATCTTGGGGATTACGTTTTAGCCAAATCCGGTAAATAGTTCGTACAATAGTACTAACGTCACTATTCTGTGGATAAGATTGATTCTACCAGCTTTTGAGATGTCAGAGGATGATGAAGATACTCAATGATTGTTGTAGAGAATGTTCTTCTGACAAAACGGCTCTCACTGCTCTTATCAGAGTCTGATATCTTCAATCTTCAGAGTCTGATACTAGCTTCTGACGTTAATAAAGATTGCATCTTCTGATGGCTTGAAATCTTGGTCAGAATATGCTTGACCCATCAGAGCTTCCAAAGTGCTTTTGGTGAATATAAAAATTAACTTGTATATCTGCACACTTGGATCAAATAATCAGTATACCCTAATGTATATTAATACTTTTGTTATCATCAAAACTTAATTGGGTCATATCAGAACCTCTTTTGTTCCAACAGCACTGTCCCGAATATCACACAGTATTAATTTTTTAATGCTAAGAAAAGAAAAATTATTCAAATATTTTTCCTTACGCGTGCGTGGCGCTTTATTTCGCACATGTTAATTGTGCTGAAGACCAAGTCACTAACGGATCGATCCGTCTGCGCTCCAGTTTCAAACGGTCAGGTGACATTGCCTAAAATATATGACCATGTTTTTTTTTTTTGAACGGCAAATATATATTATTAAAAACCAAGTCTCTGTACAAGACGGACAAAGATCGGTAAAAGAGAAACAATATATGACCACGTTTCATTTGACTGAGCAATTTCAGCTCCCACGAAATCCTTCCCTATCAGTTCCTCACTTACTCTATAAATACCGACTTCCATTTTCATTTGTTCCATTCCTAATTTCTGCAATTCAAAATCATTCTCTTTCTTTTTCTAATCATTTTTCTTCTTCGCAAATTTTTGTTGTTTCATTTTCGAGTGGCTTTGCCATTACAGAATTGATACTCGTGTATCAATTATTGAATTGATTCATCGAATCAATAGAGGGTGTATCTCTACCCGAATTCTATAGTGCAGTAGAAATTTGGTATTGAATTCAGAAAGTTGTTTTATCCAGGGGACTTCGTAGTTGATAGTCTACCTTGCACAAATTTGGGTAGTGCCGTGAAACATCTAAAAGAAAGCGACCTAGTCGGCGACTAAACTAATAAATTCTTCAGTTGTAACTTTTGAAAATCGTTTTTTTCTAAATTCGAAAACAACAATTTTAAGACGTTTCTAAAAACTATCATGCTTACTGAAAAGAAGTTATTGGCAATAATGTTGTTGGTGCAACTGAAAAACCTTTTAAGTTTGAAGGACTCCACTTCAAACGTTGGCAATAAAAAGTGTATTTTTTCTTAACTCTGAAAAAGGTTGTCCATGTACTGAATGAGGAGATGCATGTTGTCCCAACTGCTTCTGGTTCGGGAACAAAGGATCTTACTGTCACCAACAACGGTGAGAAATCTGTGGCTGGAAAATATAAGGATCAAATTGATCCCGCTGCAGCACAAATTAAAGCCCAGGAGCTTCAACTGAAAAAAGAAAAACAGCTTTGGATCGATAGTGATTACATTTGTAAGTATTATATTATTAATGGTCTTTCTGATGACTTGTACGACTATTATCAGTCATACAATACTTTTAAAGATGTTTGGGAGGCTTTGACGAAAAAGTATGATACCGAAGAGGCTGGTGTGAAAAAGTATGATGTGAGTCGGTATATGAAATATCACAGGGCTGACCCAAGTCCAGTGCAAACTGGTCTGCATAACTGGGCCTCCAAACTGGAGGGGCCTCATTTTTTTTTTTATGCAGCAGTAGAACAAAAAAGGCTCAAATCAAATATGCATGTACACTGCTTTTGTTAAAGGAAAAAAGAAGCAGCCAGCAGGCCCACATAAAGAAGTGGTCTTTATATCCAATCCACTATATTCTCACACAGTCACACGTCCTAGTATAAAACCAAGCAAAAGTGGAAAACAAAACAATAATATAAAAAATCGTGTTGCACTCCACCGCATACAACAAAAAGCTTGAGCAGTGTCGGTAATTAGGGATTCCAAAAAGCTTCCACTCCACCGCATACAACAAATTAACGACGTAAAAACTTGTTCTAAATTTCATGTTAGTTTACAATCAGTTTTTCTTATATTTTATGTGTTAATTTATTCCTTTTTATTAATTTGTAATTTTATTTGAGAATTGCTAATTATCTCTTAACTTCAATTTTATGGGTTCAACTCCAACATTGTTTATCTACTCGGTTCAACTTCAATATGCTATGAAAAATGGAATTAATCAAGAACAGTGAAAAAGTTCAGGTTCTAAATTTTCTCTCATTCTTTCTCTATGCCTCCTAAATTGCCTCCTAAAAATAGAAAGTTCGATTCTGGAAGTCAAAAACGTAAGAAAAAGAGACGACTTGATGAGTTAACTAAATCTCAACTAGGAGATCTTGATAAATTCATTATAAGACCATATGCAATGAGGTTGTTGAATTTAGTTCCAACACCCAAAATTTTTTGCAATGAGGTTGTTGAATATATGCTGGAGGAGAGAGAAGATGAATAAATTCAACATGTTGAATTCTGCGGAGAGAGAAAGATATCACGCCACATGGCAGCACGCGACTGGCTCACGAGATTTTAAACTCATCTTATCTTTTAACTCAATTATTTCAATGCAAATAAATTTGTTTTTTTTTTTTTATTTTTTCACCAAAATTCGTAATTTTTTTTTCTCTATAAATAGAGACTTGGTTCAATTGATTTGGACACAGAAAAAAAACCAAGTTTTTCAATTGATTTGGTTCAATTATTATAATTTTATTTAATCATAAAAAACAAATATTAAAATCTTAATATAATAAAACGAGAGTAACTAGAGGCACTCTAAACCCTAACCCTAATATGAATGGTCTAGATTTTGACACTTGGAAAAAAAAATTATATCAACGGCTATGATAAAAACTTAAATAATCAATTTTTAAACCAATATTATGTTGCCATATCAATTAATAAATGTGACACGTCATGTGTTTAAAAAAAAAATTGAGATCTGTCAAAAAAGAGAAAATGGATAAACATTAATAAAACAAAAATAACTAATAATCAGTTACAAAAATTATGTATAAATGCAAAATTCTTTATTCATCAGCACGTTTATCACACACAATATTCAATTACTCTTTTTCCGTTGCTACAGGTCCTAAATTCCTCCGTCTTTTTTTCTACCTTTCTACTTATACCAACGGTTTTAACCGTCACGATGCTTCTTTCACTGTTATTTCCAACAGATTCACACTTCTTAAGGATTTTAATGTTTCATTAAACGCTGATGTTGAAGGTATTGATACTTTGTTGAAAGAATATGTTATTAACGTTGGTGAGGATCAAAGGCTTGGTTTGAGTTTCATTCCAAATAATGGAAATTCTAATAACTATGCTTTCATCAATGGAATTGAAGTGTTATCCATGTCTAATGATCTCTATTACACACCACCTGAAGATAATGGTTTTTAAACTTTTATTTTAACTAATTTTTATTTTATTTTTGTCTTTTTATGTTTATGCATCTTATCTACACACTTCTATTATTCTTTTTCTTTTTTGACAGAAACTTTCTGTTTTTCATTTAAGTTATTTTTTTTTTTTGTTTTTTTTTTTGTAACATAGCTTAATGTATTTTTTTTTTTACTTTATATATACTAGCCGTTTGTGTGATCGATATTTTTTTTTGTTTGTTTTGTGCAAATATAAATAACTACTTAGTCTTCTTTTTTATTGGACTTAGTTAATTGATAACTACTTAACCTCCTTTTTTGTTGTGGCTACTTATTAAGAAGAAAAAATATATATATATTTTTTTACTATACAAAATACTGAAAACCTATTTTATGTGGAAGTTGTGCTTAGTTTTTTTTTTGTAGTTTTTTTTAAGGGTAAAATAGGAATATTGAAAAAGCCATCACAAAAATTTGTATCCCCTTTATATATTAGTGTATATATATATATATATATATAATTATTATATTTTTAATCATGGTTTGATTTTTTAATTTTGTTTTTTGAAATTAAAATCATATTAACATTTTATATAAGTACTTTTTAATTTATATAAGTACTTTTTAGTGTACATATCAAAACACAAAAGGCTTATTGAGTATAAGAGCTTATGATGTAAGGTCTCATACTATAAGGTCTAATGTTATAAGCACCTGCATAAGTTATTTATCCAAACGGGCCCTAAATGCTTATTACTATAAATAATCACACATTATCAACATTTCTATTATATAATTGAATTGAATGATTGAACCCGTGCGAGCACGGGTAAAAAGTCTAGTTTAAATAAAAATATGAAATAAAAAGTGGTGGGGTAGAGAAGGTGGTGGGGTAGGGTGTTGAATGAAAAAACTATTGGAGAGGGTAAAAATTGAATGGAGTGTTGAATTATTAGGTGGAAGAGAGAGAAGATGATGTGGAGTGTAAAAAGTGGAAAAATAGGGTGTTGAATGTTTTTGTCATTGTACATGGTCTAAGAGGACCACAAATTCCTGTTGAAAATCAAAATGTTCATGATAATATTGATGTTGAAATTCTTGAAAATGTGGTTACTACAGAAAATATAGAAGATAATGTTGATGTTGATGCTACTGAAAATGCTAATTTAAGTGTTGAAAATATCGATGTTGATGCTACTGAAAATGATAATTTAAGTGTTGAATCCCAATTTCTCATGCATACTATCCCAATTTTTCTCAACTAAACTAACCTTAATTGCTTTATATGATTTTTTGTTTTATGTAGCATGGTTTTGTAAAATGGTTATGTGATGTTTTACTTAATAACAATGGTTTCAGTGTATAACATCTTGGCACTAATGCCCACATGAAACCATTTATCCAAAATAATGGTTTCAGTGTATAACGCTATGAAACTATTTAACTAGACTAATGATTTCAGTGTATAACATCTTGAAACTAAATAACAAGACTAATGGTTTCAGTGTATAACACTATGAAACCATTTAACTAGAATAATGGTTTCAGTGTATAACGCTATGAAACCATTTAACTAGACTAATGGTTTCAGTATATAACATCTTGAAACCAAATAAAAAGACTAATGATTTCAGTGTATAACGCTATGAAACCATTTAACTAGTTTCAGTGCATAACGCTATGAAACCTTTTAACTAGACTAATGGTTTCAGTGTATAACTCTATGAAACCATTTAACTAGACAAATGGTTTCAGTGTATAACATCTAGGCACTAATGCTCATTTAACTATAATAATGGTCATAAATTTAAATTCTTAAGACGATATAAAACCAGAGAGAGTGAGGTATCCCCAACCGTTCCTGTAACGCCCCGAACCCGAGACTACTAATATTCAAATTTTAAAAATACTCTTTTGAAAATTCCTTTTAAGAGACATCGTGCAGCGGATAAAATAACTATAGAATTGGACCCAATATTGAAATTATTTGAAAATTGTTATAAAGATGAAACATAGCAACTTCCTTTATAATAAAATACATTAGCTTTAAAAATAAAGTAGCAAAATATGCTAGACTCTAAGACTTCTTCCCAAGTGTCACAATCAGAGCGGGCTTCCCTTGACTCGAACTCAAAACTCAACAACCTGTAAATACTGCGATTTCACAATCGCAGAGCCAAGCCAAACAAGACAAAAAGAAAGGGGTGAGATTATATTCACACAAGGCATCGGTGTATTAACACACAAGAATAGGGAAAACATAAACACAAAAATATCATCCTTTGGGACGATCAAACACATAAACAAACACAACTCATAACATGTAACCACTATCACAACATCATTAACAACTTCATTAAAATCAAATATTACTACTTCATCGCTACAGCATAGCTAACAACTTCATTGTCATATCTGGCTATATTATTACTCCTTCATTGCCATATCTGGCTACAATATTACTCCTTCATTGCCATATCTGGCTACATTATAACTACTTCATTGTCATATCTGGCTACAATATTACTCCTTCATTGCCATATCTGGCTACAATATTACTCCTTCATTGCCATATCTGGCTACAATATTACTCCTTCATTGCCATATCTGGCTACAATACATGATTATAAATCAACATCATTATTTAACACAACTACAATATTTAGTTCTTAAAGAAACTCAACACCAAATAAATTCGACACCAAAACACCAATTAACCTCATCACATAAAATTAACTTATAATGATATACTGATCATTTAACCAAAACTCTTTAGAATTATATTATTTATTAAAATTGCTTAAATTACTTTAATTTGTTTTAAAAGAAAGAGGATGATTTAATACTAGCCTTCTTTTCAAATCAGACCCGACAACCCCAAATTACTTAAGATAACATAGAAACTCAACTTTCCAAATTAATGACTCAAAACATGTCTTACCAAAATGATTATGAATTTCAAGGACTCAAAACTGACTCATAACAATATATATCATCACTACTTAAATTTGTTCAGAGACTAAATTTCAAGATCAAACAAATAGTGAATAAAGGAAAATATAAGAATCACCAAAAATATAATGGCAAAGTGAAAGACTAAGTATAGTGAATACAAAACTCACATGCTTGATCGACAGACCAGTAAATTAGAAGCAAAACTAATAAGCCTGGTATAATTATCTTTCACTCAACAAATACTAGCTACGTGAGTTGTATGACTAACCCCCTTGATTTCATCTCCATCACTTTATAATGAAATAAATAAATCTAAAATCTCAATCTAATTCCTAGAATAGATTTACCACTTGATTTCTAATCCATCAATAACTAAGTACCCTTCCTTACTAATTGTTTGCCACTAGTTTTAATTAACAAAACATGCACTAGATAATTTGATTGAATGAGTTTCATGTGAGGGCAGTATACACATCTTATACTATTAAAATAAGGTCTTAAACATACTCAAATAAATCCGAACCAAAACACTTTTAGTAATGAAATAATATAGTACAAATTTATCATGCCAGATCAAATAAAATTTACTTTCACATAAGCAAGCTATCAATCACAAGAATTTAAAATCGACAAAAACTAATAGGAATTTTAAGAAAGATTAAGAACATGCAAAAGGGAAAAGAAAAAGGGAAAGGGAAGGAGGGCAAGGTCCCCTCGGCTACTCTTATGGTTAACACTACCCCTATGCGTGAACAATCTCCCCCCTTACCTCGATTATGCAGAAATCCTTTAATGATTTATTGTTGGCGATCCCTCGATGCCCTAGCTCTCCAAGGTCTTTCTCACGTTTCTATTTGATTTTGCTCTCCTAATTTGTGTTCACTTTGGTCTATTTATAAGCAACTAATTAGGTTTCTTTTCCTAAAAGATATTCTTATCGGATTTGTTTCCATAATATATTATCCTAAAAACTCTCATCTTATTTTTCATAAAAATCTAATCTTTTATTTTCATAATATATTCCTAAAATATATTTCAAATTATATCTCTAAAATATGATTCTAAAATATATCTTAATTATTTCTATTTTTCAAATAATTCTCTCTTCTTACTAAATTAAATAAATTCTAACTTATCAAATAATTTACTTAGCACAAAAACACCTAAATAAACCATATTCTAAATAAATAACTATTTCTAAATTTTGGGGTGTTACAGTTCCAAATAATTCAAAATACCCTAAATAAAATTTTGAGAAAATTTTATTAATACCTGATATTTATAAAAGTATATTTACCTCATTTAATTAACTAAAAATAGTTCCAGGTCTCAGAAAAATACCTAACTGGTCCCAAAATTCCCAGAAAATTATTTCATATTCTTTTGTAAAAATAATAAAAAAATTTGGAGTCTCCTTGGCACCGCACGCGCCCCCACGCGCCACCAGCGAGAGTGGGCGTGGAGGCGCGTCACTGTTCATCATCTTCCTCACCCATTTTCTGCAGAAACGGGTCGCGTTGACCCGGTTCGTCGACCCGATTCGTTCTCCCTCAATAATCAACGAAACTCGACGTTCTTTATACCGTTTTGATCGTCGTTCGATTTTATGAATGTTTTAGGTATTAGTTTTCAAAATCGGTGATCGAATCGCATATAAAATGTGGCCGAAATTGAGCAAGCAAAAATACAAAGTTATTCAGTCATGGATTATTACACGTATTGTTTGGATCTGAGGGTGGATATTGACTTATGCATGGTGCATAAAAATTGCCTTATGCATAATAACTTAGGCCGTGTTAATGATATTGGGAAAAATATATATGATCCAACAATTTGGGATTCTCTTGATTCTAAAATGATTGATTTATTAGCTATAAAAGGTCCTAAAAGAGATTTATCTAATGTGAAGGGTCCTAAAGATAAATTTTCTAGACGTTTTACGGCTAATTTGTTTACTAGAGTTTTACCAAACGGAGAGAAGTGTGATAGAGATTGGCTTGTTTATTCAAAAGAGCTTGATAGAGTATTTTGTTTTTATTGTAAATTTTTTAGAAGAGGGATGGGTAGAGGTCAATTAGCAAATGATGGTTTTGGTGATTGGGGACATGTTGGTGAAAGATTTAAAGAGCATGAGACAGGCACGGAACATGTTAAGAATATGACTACATGGTATGAATTGCGTCAAAGGATGCAAACTTCTCAAACTATTGATAAAACAACTCAAAGATTGATTGAGAAAGAAAAGGATCATTGGAAAAATGTTTTAAAAAGAATTGTTTCAATAGTGAAGTTTCTCGCTAAACATAGTTTGGCCTTTCGTGGTTCTAACGAGAGATTGTACCAAAATAGCAATGACAATTTTTTGGGCTTAATTGAAATGTTAGCCGAATTTGACCCAATTGTCCAAGAACATGTTAGACGTATTACAAATGATAGTCTTCATCTTCACTTTCTTGGGCATAAAATTCAAAACGAGATAATACTTTTGCTTGCTTCTAAAATTAAAAATGAAATTATTAGAAAAATCAAACAAGCAAAGTATTTCTCAGTGATACTTGATTGTACTCCTGACGTTAGTCATCAAGAGCAAATGTCTTTGATAATACGATATGTGGATGTTTCTTCAAATTCTATTAGCATTGAGGAATCTTTTTTGGGATTTTTGAATGTGAATGATACAACTGGCCAAGGCCATTTTGATGTTTTACAAGATGAATTGAAAAATCTTGGTCTTGATCTATTTGATGTGCGAGGACAGGGTTATGATAACGGGTCAAATATGAAAGGAAAACATTTGGGTGTACAAAAGAAATTTTTAGACATAAATCCGAGAGCCTTTTATACTCCTTGTGGTTGTCATGGTCTTAATTTGGCATTGTGTGACATGGCTAACTCTTGTCGTAAAGCTAAAGATTTTTTTGGAATTGTTCAACGAATTTATACTATTTTTGCCAATTCTACTAAGAGATGGCAAATTTTGAAAGAAAATGTAACAGGGTTGACTCCAAAATCGTTGTCATCGACTCGTTGGGAGAGTCATGTAAATAGTGTTAAAGCTATAAGAGTTCAAATGTCAGATTTTAGAGAAGCTTTACTTGAAGTGTCAGAAAAGGATCTAGATTCTAAAATAAGTAGTGAAGCCAAATCTTTAGCAACAAATGAGCTCGGTGATTTTGAGTTTTAATGGCTATAATTATTTGGTTTGAGATGTTATCTGCTATTAATTTGGTTAGTAAGCTCTTACAATCAAGAGATATGCTTATTGATGATGCTATGGAAAAAATAAAGGGGTTGATTTCTTTTTTTAAAGAATATAGAGAAACTGGTTTTAATAAGGCTTTGGAGTATGCTACAGAAATTTCTATTGAATTGAATATTGATCCAGTGTTTCCTAAGAAGCGTGTAATCCATAGAAAAAGACAGTTTGATGAGAATTTGAATACCCCGTCAGTTGAGCTAGCTGAACAGGAATCATTTAGGGTTAATTATTTTCTTTACATTAGTTGTATCTCTTACTAAGAGATTTGAGCAATACCAACACTATGATAGTGTTTTTGGTTTCTTGTTTACTTCTCAAAATTTACAATCATTGGACAATGCAAGTTTGGACTCTTGTTGTAGTAATTTAGAACAAATATTGAAACATAATGAGCAATCTGATGTTGATGGTAAAGAACTATGTGTAGAGTTAAGATTACTAAGAGAAATGTTGCCAGGAGGAAAAATGGGACCTCTTGATATATTAAGATTTATGAAAGGCATGAGTAATTGTTTTCCTAATACAATTATTGCTTATAGAATTTTATTGACCATTCCCGTGACAGTTGCCTCTGCTGAAAGAAGTTTTTCAAAATTGAAGTTGTTGAAGTCTTATTTGCGGTCTACTATGTTACAAGAAAGACTTAATGGCATAGCAATGATAGCAATTGAGAATGATCTTTTGGAGAGTATACAATATGAAGACTTGATTGATGAATTTGTTTCACAAAATGTTAGAAGGATGGCTCTTTTTAAGTAGCTAAAATGTATTTTGTTGTTATTAATTAGTTATGAATCTTTTTTATGTTAGTTACAATGATGACTTATATATATTAATGATGTTATTTACAATTTAAATGAAGATTATTCTTTAATTTTTTTTTAACATTTTTTACTAAGGGCCCACTTTTAATATTTAAGCCGGGCCTCCGAATAGTCAGGACCGGCCCTGAAATATCAGATGGTAGGTGAAAGGTCTGTGGAGACGCAGCCACATGAAATCCAGAAGATTGCTCGTGAAATCATTGCTAGAAATCAGATCCGAATACGAATCAGCAACCTCCACCACCTTCTAGAAATGATTCTGGTGAATTTTTTTGCATCAATTGCTGGAAACCGGGTCATATGGCAAAAAAATGTAGAAACAAGTCGAGGCCAAAACCTGCACACTTGAATGCTCAGGTGAACATGGCTGAAGAGCCATATGTTGCACCGAAATTAATATGATCGGTGTTTCTGATGGTCGGTGGATAGACACCGGCGCCACTTGACATGTCTGCTTTAAAACATACACAAATGCTGAAAATAAGAAGGTGCATGGGAAATGCTCGAATTGGAGATGTAGAGCTGAAGTTCACCTAGGGAAAGACGCTGATTTTGAAGGATGTTATGCATGTTCCCGAGATGAAAAATAATCTTGTTTTTGGGTTTCTTCTAAATAAGGCTGGGTTTAATCAAACTATTAGGGCTGATTTGTACACCATCACTAAGAATGGTATTTTTATTGGAAAAGGGTACGCCACTGATGGCATGTTTAAATTGAATGTGGATTTGAATTTGAATAAAATTTCTACTTCTGTTTACTCTTTGTGTGATTTTAATATTTGGCATTCTAGGCTTTGTCATGTTAATATGCGTTCTATTTCTAACTTAAGTCACTTAGGCTTAATACCGAAATTAAACTTTAATGAAGTAGAAAAATGCGAATTTTGTAGTCAAGCTAAAATAACTAAGAGCTCACATAAATCAGTAACTAGGGAATTTGAACCAATGAATTTAATACATTCTGATATTTGTGAACTAGATGGAACCTTGACTAGAAATAACAAACGTTACTTTATCACTTTTATTATTGACTGGAGAATAAAAGTGATGCATTTGATACCTATTTTTTTTGTTATTTCTATGGACCTATATTTTTACTTATATATATTAATAAAGTCGTCTATTTTATGATAATTTCTACAAGAACCTAATTTGTTTGGTGAAGAGTACAAATGGGTTGCTTAAAAGCATGACTAAAAGTTGTTTAAATTAATACTTTCTTTAAAAAAGTTATACAATGATATTTGATACAAACAAATAAAACATTAATGGACTAAGTTCGCTGTTGATATATAAAAATATATTAATCCTTCACTATAAATAAAAAACACAAGATAAATACTTTTCATTGATACATAAAATAAACCATTAAACAAAAATTTGTTATTTGATGAATTTGAACAAAAAAGCAGGACAAACATTTGTTATTTATACATAAATAAATACGGGACACATATTTATAATTGATAAATATAAAAAATATAGAACAAAGATTTGCCATAAAAATAACAAAAAAAATACGAGATATATATTTATCAACGATGCATAAAATAACTGCAAGGGTGCACCATGTAGTAGAAATCTATATTACAACTCGCTCGGTTTCAAAATGATTGGAAAATAGTTTTCAAATATATTACCACATATAATCATACACTGGATAACAATCTTGAACAAACAAAGAATTTTTTAACGGGATTAATTTTGCATTATACAGTATTCAACCTATTATAACTTACTCTTTAATATTTTTTGGCATTATCTTAATAGAAAAAATGTAAATCAAAATTAAATTATATAATGTAACATTAATCATTATTTTCACTTACCACAATATCGGCTTACTATAATAAAATCGCTGCAACGCCGCGACCCGTGCCTACGTACGAGTATTGTACTAGTTCAATTTAAAATTGTATCATTGTCAACAAAAAAAGACGTTAAAGTATATAATTTCAATAGAGTTGGATTAGAAAACAATCACATATGATGGGAACGGGCCAGACCTCTCTCTGACATTACAATTTCATATTTATCTTTCAAAATTTATAAAAAGTAAATTAGTAAAAATATAATAAAAAATTTACAAAATTAGATATAATTTTGTAACAAGTTCAATTTACCATTTTACGTTTTTTTTAAAATGAAATATAAGTATTTTTTTAAGAGGCAAAAATGGAATGTATAAGTATTATTTAATTGAGGCCTTTAAAAATAATAATATTTTTTTAAATAAAAAATATCAGTCCTTTTATTTGTTTGTAAATGTCACATTTAATTTGTCCTTAACAAAAGAATGTCATATTTGTAAAAAAAATAAATTAAAAAGTGGCACTTTTAGTTTCTAATATAATTTAAATTTATTTTTCTTAATTGTGTCCTATAATTTTGTGCTTTTTATCATAATAATGAGAATATGATTTTTTTTATAAAATAATGAGAATATATTAATAACAAATAAAGATTTTTTTTTACGCAAAATAAAGATAAATTAGTAAATCCTAATTATTTTTCTTTTATATATATATAATTGAAACAATTATTGTGAAATTGGAAGACTATATTATTTTATTCTTTTGTTATCTTAGTGTCTTAAACCATAATGAAGTTTGACCAATTTCTTTAAGGGATAAAATAATTAAATAAAACGATTTGTTCGTATTAAAGTTATAAATAATTTTGCAAATAAATAGTTAATAATAATTTAACCATTTTACAATAAATTATAATACAAATATGAGTCATGCATGTAAAAAAGCAAACTTTATTATTGATGGGATCATTGAAAAGTTATATGGTGGATCGGTGGTTAAGTAACTTGAAAAGTTATCTTGGTAAGTAACTTGAAAGATAAACATACAAATTTAATGGGAGAAAAAACATAAAATGCAAAACATGAAAAAGAGGCCTTTAGCCGCTGGGCTACTAGGCACTATTTTGTAGATTCTACGCACAGAAAGTATATATTATTATATTTTGAGGCCTTTATAAAAGTCCAAAACTTTTGGGCCTAAAGCCCTAGCTTCACTTGCTTTGGGCTTGGGCCGGCCCTGATTCCCACGCCTTTTTTCAATCTCCTCTTTTAAGGAAGGTATGGTGGGAGAGTTTTACATGGAGAGGGAGAAATTGTGTAGGGGTGAGTGGGGATGAAGGCGTAGGTTGTTTGTTTGGGAGCATTCTCTTTTGGAAAATTTATCGGACTCCATGCCATGGTTAGTATTGTCGGAGGATGATTGGAGGTGGATGTTAGAGGAATATGGGATTTTCACGGTAAAATCTGTTTACGTTACTTGGTATTTTTTTCCCATCGGATTCGGTGTTTGATGAACAAGAGCTACGGGTTCTAAACCTTATTTTAAGTACTTCTTGCACTTATGCTTCAATAAAATTTAGCCTTTTCTAAAAAAAATGATTATATATTTTTATTTTGTTTTTGGTTTCACCATCGGTGTTTGGCCATTGGATCATCTAATTTGGTTTGTGGTCAAATAGTTTAGTAGTTAGAACTTCAATTTTTATAATAAATAAGTGGATGTATCCGGATTCGAACTTTGATCCCTGCATATAAAATGTAATCCCTATCGGCTGAATTATATATTAAGGAGGACTCCGTAAAAAAATAAAATAGAAATAATTCATTGATTATTATTTTTTAATAAAGACATACACTACTAAAAATATTTAAATACCGATGGACAAAATCTGTCTCTAAAATGCAAATATTCTGTCACTAAGCATGCTAGAGATGGATTTGATGCTGTCGGTAATTTCCTCGTCTCTGAACTATTAGAGACGAACAAAATCTATCTCTAAAATGAAAATATATGTCTCTAAAATAAATATATTTGTCTCTACCTACTTTTTTTGTCTCTAATTCCATCTCTATTAGAGAAGAAATATATTTTGTCTCTAAATTCCGTCGGTATTTCAACTTTTTCTAGTAGTGATACATATAAAATATGGATTTAATTTATATGCACTGACAGTGTAAAATAATTTTACACTGTCAACCAATAACAACCATGTATTCCGCCACATCACCCCACTTTACCCCACTATCTTTATATGACATGGAAGTTTAAATCATTATTATTGGTTGCATGTGTAAAATAACTTTACACTGACAGTGCATAACAATTAAACTCATAAAATATGATGTCTCTACCAACTGAATTAAAATCACGGTAACGTAATTCATTAATTTATTGTATAAAATGTTAAATTACAATGTCAAATATTAATTTTTGTATTACAATGTTAAATTACCAATTGTCATTAATTTTTGTATAAGATTTGTAATGAATTACAATCTTCCGTATTAAATATAAGCAAAAATCAAACCATATTTAACACAAATTTAGACTAAATAAAAGGGTTTTTTTTTTGAAAAAAAATACTAGTTGACTCTTACGTATATTTAAAATTGGAATAATATTAAAATACATTTTAATACAAAATTAAATTAACATAAATTTCATCAATAAATATTGTCAAAAAAATAAAATGTCACGCCACTTAACATTGGTAATTGGCAAGTTATATTGTTTGTTAAAGTTCCTAAATAAATGGAACCACAATATTGTCTAGTACTACACGTACATTACATAACACAACATTAACATATTCTCCAACAACAAGAAACTCCTTTTTCCTTCTTTTAATAATAAAATTCTCATGTATCATGTTGTTGTGTATGTAACTTGTGTTGTTTTCCACTTCAACATGTTATATAGAGTTAGACCCTCTTTTCTCTCTCTCTCCTACATGTTTCTTTTCTAGACGTGGACGCTTCTTCCATCACAAAAACAGGTTTTGCTTTCATCTCTATACTAAATTCATCATCATCACTTTGATCTATACTAGATTACTAGATTTATTATGATTATTATAAATTATGATTATGATTAATTAACTTTGTTACCTTAATTCTCATCTTCTTCATCACATGCAAGGTTAATTTTCTTTCTTTCTTTTTCATTCTTTTTTTGTTTTCAATGTTTAACAAACATTCCTTGTTTTTTCCTCTTTTCAGTTTTTTAATCATTTTCTATCCTTTTCAAGCTTTTTTTTGTTAAACACATCTATAAATAAAAATTGATACAACATTTTTTCAGCCAATTTAACTATGTGTATGTATATTATTTTTTTTCTAGATCATTGTTTTTTGTAATAATATTGAATTTTAATATTAGTTGGTCACTTTCTTCGATTATTTTTATGCTAAGGTTTGTTTATATGGTTATTTATTGATCATTTAATTATCAGTTTCTTTATTGATTTGTAACCCTTTTGATTTATAAACTGAAATTTATTAGTATATATAATTAATATCACTTCAAAAAAAAATTGACTACAACTTATTGAATTTTAATGTTTTTTTGATGTTGATTCAACAGAAAATAGTCAGAGGCTAAAAGATTATTGAGAATTTTGAAGATATATGAAAAGGGTCAATTTTGGAGGTTACAAGAATTGTGTTTTTTGATGAAGAATTTTTGATGAAATTTTATGTTTGAATGATTCATGGAATGTAGAATTTATCCATGAAGATGATGATGGGAATCTTAAACTTAGAAAAGAAATGGATATTTCCTCTTTTTGTTACTTCTGCTTTTTGTATGCTTTTTCTAGCAACAACCTTTAACATGGGACTTGTTTCATCAATTCACTCAATCAATTCACTTTTCTTTTTTCTACCATCACACACAAATAGAAACCAAAATTCTTCACTTGTTTTTGTTGAGAGAAAAATTTCACCTGTTCCGGCTCCCCCCGCTAAGCCTCCGACCCCTCGTTTCGCTTATTTGATTTCGGGTTCTAAAGGCGATTTAGAAAAGCTTTGGAGAACTCTTCACGCACTTTACCATCCGTTGAATCATTATGTTGTTCATTTAGACCTTGAATCGCCGTTGGAGGAACGGTTAGAACTTGCTTCTAGGATTGAAAAACAACATATTTTCAAAGAGGTTGGAAATGTTTATGTGATCCCGAAGTCTAATATGGTTACTTACCGTGGACCGACGATGGTTGCTAATACGCTACATGCTTGTGCTATTTTGCTTAAGAGAAGTAAAGATTGGGATTGGTTTATTAATCTTAGTGCTTCTGATTATCCTCTTGTCACTCAAGATGGTTAGTTTTTTATTCTTTCTTTTAGTATTTTGTTCTGATTCATAATTTTCGGCGAAATGATTCTTATGTATATAATTGTGCAGATCTGTTATATGCTTTCACAAATTTAGATAGAAACCTTAACTTCATCGAGCACACAAGTCGGTTAGGATGGAAGCTGTAAGTTTTTTCTTCTTTGTTCTTCAAGACATAAACAACTTTTGTGTCTAGGATAAGATATGATATCTCGATGTGTACATAATGATGAAATGAACTATATACCGTGCAGGGATAAACGAGCGATGCCTATAATAATCGATCCAGGACTTTACCAGTCAACCAAGCAGGATGTATTTTGGGCCAATCCTAAGAGACCTTTGCCAACTGCGTTTAAATTATTCACCGGTTGGTTTCCCCCTTCATAACTTATTTCTGTCCATATAATAATGAGTTTAATTTTGATACGCGGCAAATCACAATCAATCATATTTATTTATAATCAAATGTTTTTAATGATATGATGATTATGATTGATTGACGGTGTAAAAATCCTTAGACTGAATGCTATAATCTTTTTGAACGTTACTTATGCGAATTTGGAGAACAATGATATAAGAGCAAAAAACCAGTTATATGTTGTAGTTTGTAGATACTACTTTTCTGATACTTCAAACTCAATAAGTTATCTTGTTCCTTTTATTGTCTTCTAGTTTCAAAAATATATGTTGTTACAATCTGTGTTGTTTTGTGAAAGATTCTCCTTTTGAACAAACAATATGTCATTCGTTTACCTATTGTTGGGCTTTGGAGTGAAGATTGATCAATCTTAAGCCATAAGTTGCTTATCAAAAAATAAAATAATATCTTAAGCCATCATTAGTGAAACAATGACCCTTTTAAGGTCTGTTGGAATTGATTTATTCGAGCTTACTACTTGCTTAATCACATGTGTTACTGTTTGAAAGAGCTTATGGAAACAACTTATGACGTGTCCATAAGCTCTCAAGGATAGTTTATGAAAACAATTTATAGATTATATGGAAACATTTTGATTTTATTTTTTCTTTTGTTATAGAAGTAGTTAAGACATAAGCACTTGTGATAAACACTTATCCTATAAGTGCTTAATTAAGCTTCTTATTTTAGTTTGTTTGGATTGCCTTATTTGAGATTATCTACCGCCATAAGTTTAGTTAGACTGTATGGGAAAACTTATAAAATCAGCTTATGACAATTTTCATAAGCATTTTTCAACTTATTTTCATAAGTTCTCCAATAGTTTACAAAGACAACTTATAACATATATAAAAACAATTTTATTTTATCTCTGTCTATAGAAAAACTTATGTATGCTAATACATTAGCGCTTATCATGAAAATCTCTTATCCTATAAGCTGCAAATAAGTCGTTTACTCAAATAGGTTAGAGTTAGAGTAACCACATTTTCTTTTCAACTATTTTTTGTTGAATTATTGTAGCTTAATTGCAGGTTCAGCATGGATGGTGTTATCACATGACTTTGTCGAATTTGTTGTATGGGGTTGGGATAATCTACCAAGAACCCTTCTCATGTACTACACAAATTTTCTCTCTTCCCCCGAAGGCTACTTTCAAACCGTCGCGTGCAATGTTCCCGAATTATCTAAAACCATTGTTAACAGTGACTTGCATTATATTTCATGGGACGTCCCTCCTAAACAACACCCTCACGTCCTTAACATAAACGACACAGACAAAATGATTGCGAGCGGTGCCGCCTTTGCTAGAAAATTCAAACAAGACGATCCCGCCATGGATTTGATTGATAAAAAGTTTCTTCGTAAGAGAAATGGACTATTCACTTTTGGTGGTTGGTGCTCCGGTAAACCAAAATGTACCGAGGTTGGTAACATTTATAAACTCAAACCCGGTCCGGGCGCTCAAAGGCTTCAACAACTTCTAGCTGGACTAACATCAAAAGCTAAATCTGGTGAGGATCAGTGTAAATAGATCCTATTGGGAAATTTCATGGTTGGAGATGACTTAAGGTTATTTTTATAGCTAAAGATTCATGCACCTAATTGGAATGAGGTTGAAGTGCAATTGCATTTCATTCATAATATAAGCTTGATGGTCATATAAAAATACAAGGCATTGATTTAGCTATATACTATAGGCTATAGTTTCCTCCATATAAAAGTACCTAAGATGGTTTAAGGGTCATGTTTTATTTTTGTAGGTCCTTTTACATAAAGGTTACATCATTTTTTGGAAGCATCATGGTCAAGGAATTTTATAGTTTTTTTTTCTCTATTATTTTTTGTTACTTTATACATCATGTTTCATGAATTATGACTTTATGCATTCTTACAGATAAGTTATTTTTAAGCATTATATTTTAGACTCAAATAGAGCCAGAAACTATGCAAGTTATTTATTAAATTGTCACTTGTGTGTGTTCACGGTTCAGTTTAGATTTTTTTTGAGTAAAAATAGCACTGGACTAAAGAATAAAATAGTATGTGGTTTGGTTCGATTTGAATCAATTCTTTGGAAAAAAAATTCAACCAGATCATGTTAAATATGATTTTTACTTGATCGAGTCATTTGATCTAGGGGTGGCAAAAGGAGCCAATCCGACCCCTTTGGGGCCCATTTTCCAGCTAACCCGTCTAAACGAGTTAAAACTCCCACCTTGCCCCTCATCATAAGGCTGGTAGTGTCGGCGCGTTGGCTGGTAAGAAAAAAAAATTTGACATTCACATTTAGTAAAAATAATAACACTAACAACCAATCATTATGAGTTTTTTAGAAAAAAAAAAATGGCACCGGTGACTTAAACACCATGAAAATGAATTAGCCCTCTAACAATAATCCAAGATATGTCTTTTTACTGCTAGATCAAACTTTTAAAAAAAAAAAATGATATGTTTTTCTAATACTAGACCAAATCGATTGAGCGATTTTTGCAAAAAATTATATCCAATCACATTTAATAAAATTTGGTTTTATGTAGTTTTTGAATTATTTTTTTCATGGATCAATTTGTGATTTTTATTTTGGATTAATTTTAATGTAACACTCCTAATAATCACTATCAAGAATTGAGGAGATTCCCCAAATCAGGATTATGGTTTGTTTCCTTCTATGGTTTAGTGGCCATGATTGTTCATTATCAACAATCCAAGGAATCTCAATCAATCCTGAGATTATGCGGTCGTTAAATAATCTTTTTTTTTTGTAAGCCGTGAAATAATGATGTATGATTAGTATTCATGCTCAAGTATTTATTATTGAAATAAATTTTGTGAGCTATACCCGCTTTGGTCCTTTATATAAAGAATATTCTGAAAAAATCACACACTAAAAAAGCTAATTTTTTTCATTGATTATTCTAAAATTTTATGTTTTATTCTAAAATTAACCTTTGATATCATGAGAAATATATTTGTTTTTCTAATTAACGCACTATCATTGGAATATATCATTTTATTTTTTATTTTTTTTTGGTCAAGATATCATTTGATTTTATTTAATAATGATACAAATGGAATTGTATATTTAATAAAGAATAAATTTAAAGAATATTTCTTATAAAAAGGATTAATTTTTTTTTTAATATATTTTTTATGAAAATGACCGAAGAGAGTATAAGACTGATCATTGAGTATAAGATTGACCATTAGATTATTAGATCCAAAAGAGTGCGTGTTACTTGTGGGAATTTATTTTGCTCTTCTAATTATGCTAAACAGTGTCCCCGGAGTAATGGTTAAGCATATTAAAATAGAAAATTTGTTTCGAAATGTGTGCATTCAACACATTGAAAATGTAAAAAGTTGTTTTCTCAATATTAAATTTTTATTTTATTTCCCTTTTTAGTATGCTTAACCATTGGCCCGAGGGCACTGTTTAACATGACCCTTAAAATTAAATTTTGCTTCCTGCAAGTTTGGGTGTGTGCACTGTATATAGTAGATTTTTGTGAAATTTTTATGTTTTTTTTAACCCAACTAGTTTTTGAAAGGGTTAATATATTTTTCTGTTAACCCTTCACTTCCTCAAATGAATGGGTTGACTAATCTTAAAATCTAAACATAGAAGTGATTTAAATTTTATAAATGAATTCTTTATAAGTGTATCTTCACATAATCACATTGCTTTCATAAAACCAAAATAGATTCCAAGAAAAACGGTACAACACATCAAGCGAATATTGCACGAACATTTCACATGACAAACTCGTTCCCACGTATAAAAGTCAAAGAGAAAAAATAATCCTACTTTACACCAACCACATCTTTTTTCTTAGAGAAAAAATAAAATCAAATATGATGTTTGCAATTATAATGCTTTTTTAGTCTAATGTAAGTTTTTTTATTGGGTTTAATTCTTGTAAATTCAAAAGCAGTAGATTTTAGTCTCTAAAATTAGAGATGTATGTGGGTCGAATTGAATTGGATTTAGCTAAATCTTCATATTGGATCAAATAAAATAATCACCAGTTACAATATTGGACTGGGTTAGATAAATCCACGAACTTTCGGATTGAGTTTGGTTGGATAGTGGGTTATCCAAATTACTTTTTTTTTTTTTGTTTTTTAAAATTAAATAACTAAATGACAAACCATCATTATTTTCATAAAACAACTCAACTATTGTATTTTCTTAAAAAATAGTATAACTTATGTCCACTATAAGAAATGACTATTCATTTTAGTCGGGCAAACCCACTAATTTGCGGATTGGATATTGGGTTACCAAATAATATTTTTGTTTTTTGTTTATATTAAATGATTAAAGTTAAACGATGAATGTCGTATTTGTTTTATAAAAGTTACTTAGTATTTTTATTTTCTTAAAATATGGTGTAGCCTATTTTCACTATGAAAAATATTTAACTATTAAACGAAAAATCTTTAGTATTTTTTTAAAAAATAAAAATGAAAAATTATAACACTATTGGGTCGGTGGTTTTCTTGGGTTGACGGTTTTGCCTGAAATCCAATTTTTTGTATGGATTTTTCATTTTTGAAACTCATCCACCCAATTACCCGATCCGACCCAATTTTTTTGGGTTGGATTGAGTGGGTTTGGCCGGATCAATCGGATTTGCCCAATCTACGTATACCCCATCTAAAATCAATTTATTGGGCCACGTAATATTACATGTCATGATTATGTTGAATCACATATATTGTTAAAGACTAACAGCTGTTTTTGAATTTGTAGTAATCGAAATCAAATAAAAAAATGCAATAAATATAGGGACTAACATTATATTTATACAAAAACGCTATTTTCTTAGAAACTAAAGTTATTTATGTTGGGTTAATAAGTCTATGTTTGGTAAAATAATAGTGAGGGTGAAATACGTGTGCAGATGTCTTGGCTAAACTGAGTGTTAGCTCTGATTCACCGTTGGTGGATGTTTCTACTTCTCCCAGAGATCTGGTTAGACCACTTTGCGATGATGCTTGGAGTGTAGAGTTTATTAGTGAGTAAATTCTTTGTAGCTTTTTTTTTTCTTTCTCTCTTATGTAACCAAAAAGAAATTGTAGCTTCTTATTTTAGAATTAGCTCAAAAAAAAAAAAAAAATTACACTCAAGTTTATTATTTAATTTACTCCACCTTCAACTCAATTTTAGTCAAAATTAATTTTACATAATCATTTCATTTCCCTAAAAATTAATTTTTCTCACCGCATAGTCAAACATACACTAAGTACACAATATTCTATCACAATTGACCAAAATGTCAAAATTGTTAGGTCAGAAGTCGTAATCGGGATTCGAACTCTGACTCCTCTATTTATATGTGAATTTTCAACAACTATTCTCATTTCGTTTATCTATAATAAGAAACATTGAATTATACATTTTTACTGAGTATATTCTAACTTATGTTACCTCTATCTACAATTTTATACAATGTGAAACTTATAAATCACATTTATATGAGTATTCTAACTTATATATTACCGCTATCTACATTTATTTTTGGTACAAACCTCTATCTACATTTTCATCGAATGCAAAACTTATAAATCACACTTATATGAGTATTATAACTAATATGTTACCTCTATTTAGGCTTTGTTTAACATGAAAGAGTGATTTAATTAGTGGTGCATGGTGTACAAATCATATGCATAACATTACAATGAATATCAATTTTACAAAATAATTACATAAAATTCATTTGATATATTATTGAGATTCGTCAAGACTCGAGATTAACAGTATTCAATAGATACACAATAATTAAATGTATCTGTTGTAAAATTTATTAACCACACTTAGACACACAATAAATAGACACTGCGGAGATATAAATGATAACTTGGTGGTTGAAATAGATGCATTAAAAAATTAAATGATAAAGAGATTAGAAGGTTAAATTTTACTTTCGGTGAAAGTAACAATACCGATGCTTCTTTTTTTTGTTGAAATAAGGGTAAACATCGATGGAAGCATATTTTCGGGATCATGTTGGCAATTTGGTAGCTGATTTCACACAGAGACAGTATGCTACCCTGTTAACAGTGGAAGGTGAAGTATGGACTCTCTTGCTGGCCATGAAGGAAGTCAATCATATTCATAGAGGTTGGCATAAAGTTCAATTTGAAAGCGACTCACATGTGTTGGCTGAAGCTACTCGAACCAGGCGTAGTAGTAACTCAAAATTTAGTTTAATTGTTGAAAATATCCAAATTATATTATCATGTGTAAACTTTGAGGTGAAGTTTATTATGAGACAAGCAAATATGGTTGTTCATATTCTTACTCAGGTGGCCAATTCTTGGACTAGTTTCCATAAATTTGAAATAATTCTTTTATGTATTAAACGTTTACTGATTAATAAAATGCATTAAGTTTGTTTGATTAAAATTAAAAATACTAATAGTTACTAAAATAAGCCGCTTCACCAATTGCATTCATCATACACAATTCATTATCACACTTAGTTTATATACACTTAAATAATGCACTTGGCTAACCTACATCAGTCCTGATCATCCACAACTAATGCACTAATCTTACTAACAAAAAAAAAAATCAAAGTCTCATTAAGGACCAAAAAGAAACAAAAAAAATATTTATAGGATCAAAGTGAAATCATAATATGTTAAAGGACTAAATATTTAATTTTGATTTTTTATTTCTCGAAGAATCTCAATTCTCAAATAACCGGATACATTAATATTATAAAATAAACCTAAAAATATAAATTTTGTTTATATTTTGTCACAAAGGGATTATATTACATGGTACTAACAAAACATTCAAGAATCAAAGCTTGCCACAATAAAAGCAACATTTAGTGAAATGAATATGTAAAATTAAAATATATGGATCAAAAACCATAAATAAAATCTTATATAGATTTTGACCTCTTTTACATTTTTCCATGTGGCACTTTATCTACAACACTTTTTTTTTTTTTTCTTATCAAATCTCACTCTTCTCTTTTACCTGTTTCCGCTATAATCTAACAATAATAATGCAAAAATTTGTTATGTTACAACTTGCAAGTAATAATGAAGAAACTTACTTGTATACCTCTCTCTATATAACAATTGAATATGTCCTCTCACTCACACCAAACTATATATGAATCATTTTTTGATTTGTTGTGTAGAGGCTAACTCAAACCATCTCAAGAATCTTCACATTCCCCGTGGAATTTGCGGCGATTAAGGTTGGCGACTGACCGCGCCAACAAACTGAGGAAACAAACTGTGCAGCATCGTCAACTTCGTGACCGGATATTGGATCTGTGTTTTGAAATTTGAATTGCAATGCTGGCATAGGGAAGGCCTTGTGGTATATGAATACCTAATCGACATAGAGATAAATTCAATGGTACTATTAAATAAATTCGGAAAAAAAGTTTATATAGAAGGATATTTGAAATATACCTCATTTGTCTCTGAGCCAGTAGCGATATAACCATCCGATACCGATAATCCCACAAAGTTCTGCGACAAAAGAAAAATAAATCATCAAGATTATATACAAGCTGTTAAAAAATGTAAAGTTTACTAAATGAGCTGTGGAATCAGTCTCGTGCAAATGCAAAGTAAGCCATATGAAGGATTACAGACACGGACACAGAACACGATACTAAAACTAATATGTAGACATGAAAGAATTGAATGTAACCACATGTGTTGGAAGCAGATGTACAAGTTATTGTTTGTGTACCTTAACATTCATGTGACCGGTGAACGATTGAATTGGCGAGTCAATAACTCGAGATGCGCAAGTAGACAAATCCCAAAGCTTCAAAGTGTTGTCCGTGGATGCAGAGACAAGGTTGGTATTATCAACAAACTTGATGTAGCTCACCGTCTTATTATGTCCAACCAAAGTACAAAGCGGTACTCTTAAGTTGCGTAGATCATAGTAATATATCCGGTGATCTGCTGAACCAAACGCAAGATAACGAGCAGAATCGAGAGGAAACTGAACGCAGCATACATTCGCCTTTGTTTTGATGGTTCCGACACTAACTCCCTGCAATAACAGCCCAGGTGAGAGAAACAACTCATTATACATCCAGCACAAAAATATACAAAACATGCAATATAACTGCAGTACGTTTAGTTTTCAAAGCTTGACATCCACCAAATGTAAAAATGGAATTTTGCCTGATTGATACTCCATAGCTTAACGGAACCGTCGTCGCTTCCACTCGCCAACATTGTTGGATCTGCTGATGAGAAATCAATGGACCACACTCGCCGCTCGTGCTCCCTCATTTCAGATAGTACTTGACTTCTTGTAACATCCCATAACTGAATAACATAAAAGTACAACACTTGTTAGAACGAATATATTATCACTCGAAGCTTAGAGATTACAGTGTACAACTTGTGTTTAAATGCTATGGTTCAGTTTACAATATTACCCTCGCTCGAGCGACTTATCTACTTATCAGTAAACTATGACTGATATCCAATAATATTATAGTTATAGAAATCGAAATACAACTTTTTAGTGGCATTTGACTTACCTGTACAACACCTTCAAAGTTACTTGAAGCAATTTGACTTTTGATGTATGTATTCCAACATAAACTGCTCAACTTTGATCTGCACGCCATCTCCACTACCGGATAGTGGATATCACGATCCTCGTTTATGATTGTATCACATTCGAATATTTTGATTTTCTTATTCACACCGGCGGTAGCGAAAAATTCTCCGTCACGATCGAAACTTAGCGAGCATACTAAGTTGGAAGAATGCAAAAGATCTCCTTGCTTCAAGTCAGCTTTTACCTTGAGCTTACTGAAAGATAAGTACTTGCACAAACCCTCGAGAAAAGGATTTATCCAAGCACTTGCGCTGTCTCTTCCTTGCTCTTTCAACGCCAAGTTATTGATGCAACTTCTTTCGGTCAAGACGACAGACCCTCTCCTATCATTTGGTGCTATAGGTGAATGTCTAACTGCCAGTCTTCCCGAGGAATAGGTTGGTTTGCATCGTGTTAAAAAGTATGCTGACTCAAGTTTCTTGAAGTTTTTCATTAGCCGTGAACTTTTTGAAAGAAAACTTCCCTGATTTTTCTGATCATTCTCCATGTTATCGTCACAATCATCGATATGCATCCCTTGTCTGACTCGTTTTCTAGTTCCTAAACAAGCGGAATCCTCGCCATCAACAACTGTCATGGACGGAAAAGTTGATGTCAAACGATCGTCACTCCCTAGTTCAACACCGGAAATCTCTTTAAACCTTGTTTGCTTCTTGGTCACTTCTTCGATATCTGAACACAGAAAAGAGATTGTGTGTTGCAACTTTTCAGCAACTTCCTGTTTTCTTTGTTTAAGTAACGAAAGGAATTCGAGTAACAACTCCTGATCTTCTATCTTTTGTCTAAGCTCTATTGCTGCTTCACGTTCTTCCATATCATCACGCTGTTCATTAAGGAACTCACTCTGCAACAACTCGCTGATACACAAGAAAAATAAACGGTTTAGAAGATATATGTTGTATTTATGAGTTATTGGAAATAGTTTAATCAGTCAGGGTTTCATTTCGTAACTTCTATATGAAGAAATTTAGAAATTTATCATGATAGGTAAAAATATACGGACACAACATTGATACTAACACATTGACACCGGTAATCATTTGAGAAAATTGATCAAAACTCATGATTCAACAAAGAAAGACATGTGCATAACTCGATATTAATATAAATATTTGAACCGAACTAATTAGTTTCTCAAATTGCGAACTAAAAGAAAACGAAAAAGAAAACAATCCTTTCAAGCGGATACTCGATATATAAAATTCATGTGATGACGATAAATTACCCTAGTGTTGGACGACTGCTAGGGTCAGGATGTAGTAACCATAAGCAAAACGAAGCTTCCTTAGGCCACTTTAGAAGTAACTGTGGAGGAAGAACTCTATGTCTAAGACTAGACATTGTTCTACTTTTCTCTTCTCTTGAGCTTAGTGGACAGAATAGCTGTTTACATGTAGAATAACCAAGTTAGGTTACATTGAAACAATAATAAGGTCTCTTCAAACACTACATGCATCGTAACGAAGTAATGAAGATGAAACATACAAAGAATGCATGTTTGGATAAACAGCTTAATTAAGCGCTTATAACATAAGTGCTTCTGTATAAGCTATTTCTATAACATAAGATAGAATAAAGTCTAATTGTTTCTATTTAAATTGTTTTCATAAGCTATCTTGGAGAGCTTATAAAAATATGCTGAAAATAACCTATGAACATGTCATAAGTTGTTTCCATAAGCTCTCTCAAACAGTCCTACAAGTGCTTATGCCAGTAGATAAACTCAAAACTAAATCAAATTTAAGAACTTAAGAATTGTACAAATTCAGGTATGAACCTCGAAAAGAAGAATCCCCAATCTGTAAACATCTGAAGCACATGAACTAGGAGTACCGGCAACTTCTTCAGGACTAGTGTACCAACTCATCTCCATTAGAAGTATCTGTTTCATCGGAAACGATTGCTTCTTTCCTTCCACTTCTTCATCCTTCCTCCTATCTTTCATTTTATTTTCTTCCGTTTCTTCTATTAACGACGCACGAGCTGCATAGACAGCACTTGACAGCATGCAACTAGAATCAGACCGAGCATCCATCGAAATCTTGGCAGCAGGCATAAAATCTTCACTTCCTAAACTCTGCTGATGATGCATATCATGAGGACAGTGAGATGTTGGAGTTTTAACCTCAACACCTTGGTCGTTGTTCATTCCATCTCCTAAAGAATCCGAACTAGTATCCGAACAAGAAGCCGATTCAATAAACGAGATATGATTGAAAGATGACATGACAAAGCAGGAAGGCCTCACATTATGAACTACAACACCTTGACAATGTGCCGCATTAACAATCTCTACTATTTGCCTAAATATATGCAAGCATTCAAAGAAATCTACCGACCGATCGGATTTATCCAACCATTGCCTCAAACTAATATCACCCCATTCAACTGAACCAAAGAAAGGTTCATTCTCATTCTCAACTTCATCCTCACAAAATCCACCTAGGTTTTTGTTTTGATCACCTTGTACACCATGAATCCAATCTCTTTCCTTTCTAAACCTAGAATCTTGTGATCCCTCGCCCGAGAAAGGGTTTTCCCTTTGGTTCCTATCTGAGACTCCAGAACTATTCAAAGCCCTAGAACTCTCAGAATTATCCTCCATCTTTATCCACTTAGAGTAATTGCACTTGCATGTATAGAAAACAAAACAAATCCAACAAATAGAAGAAAACTATTCCAACTTGTTTCACACTCATGCAATTCCATCATCACCAAGTTAACATAAAACTCATTTCATTTGTCACAAAAAACCAATATCAAGATCAATCTTTCAGCTTTCAGCTTTCAACTTTCAAACTTGATCACAATTCAGAACTTTCTGTAAAAGTTAACCTGAATTCACAAACTTTTTTTCAGAATGCAATTTTATTTTATCCTATTAATAGAAAATAAATTAAAAATTAAAGAAAACAAAAAAGGGTAGCTTAAAAAACTAATCATTTAGCAAAACAAAAATGAAATTGAGATGACCCAACTAAAAAATAAATTTAAAAAAACAATCTTTTCAACTTCAAAAGTAAAACACAAGTAGAAAAATAAAAAAACAACACATACCCTCTTCCTAAAGGACTATACTTTATCCAAATTGATCAGAATTTTCCTCCACCACCCATCATCAAAGTTAAAAAATGAGCAGATAAAAACATGTAGAGAGAGAGACAGACAGACAGACAGAGAGAGAGAGTGGCAGAGAGAGAGAGAGAGATAAGAGATGTTTTACCAGTGACACCATAAGAGAAGAGGATCTCTTGTTCCTGTTTCAGCTTAGGCCAACCTCAATACAGAACCACACAACAAAAGTTTAGTTACACAAACTACACTGAACCTCCACAGCCTCATAAATTCAACATTTTTAAAAATAAAAATAAAACAAAAACATAAAATATAATAATAATAATAATAAAAATGAAACAGAAGTACTTACTACAAAACAGAAAAAAGCATCCCCACAAAAAATAAAAATAATAGTGAAGATATTTAATATTAATATTTATTTTAGAATAAAAAGATTGATAGAGAATTATTCTAAAAGGAAACTTTTTTTTCTATATTTTCACTCACCTATTGCTTTTGTTTCCGTATTGGGTATCTAATATCCATCTATTTGAATATTTGTTATTTTATTTTACTTTTTTATTTTGGGACCCTTTTGGAGGACCTCTTGTTTCCACTTCTTCTTCGTTATCTTCCCGCTTTTTTATTTATTACAAAAAACTACGTGGCTCAACTCTGACCTTAAGTAAGGTGAAGGAATGAGATTACATTTTTATTTTACCAAAAGCAATGAGATTATTTTTAATAAAGAAAACATTACATTATTTAGCATAGGTCAGTATTTTAATCCAGAATTCGTAGTTATTATTTTTTTTTTCTTTCACCATCAGTTTAATTTAGTTTGGGAGTTAGTTCGGGCATCAAATAGTTTCAGCTCTCTTTCGATCGTAGTTGTGGGGAATCGAATCATGATTTTTCCTAACAAATTCGACGTCAATCACAATTGAACTAACTAACGATTAGTATTCGTAGTTATTTTTTTAATAACCAGACAACTTGATAAAATGAGTATCTCCGTATCAAAATGATTAATTAATCTAATTAACTAGATTTTTTTTTATGTATTGAATATTTTCTACCCGCAATTATAGAGATTAATTAAGACAAATAAAATTGTAATAGGATGCTCATGGTGAAAGTATAAAAATAAAGAGAAATGTTAACATATGCCCTTAAGAATACAAATATAGTAATATTCTCTTGTAACTTGTGAATTGTATCTTTTAAACATCAAATTCTCTTATGCTATTAAATGCAAATTTCTACTTTAAGATACCTTAACATGTGCCCTAAGAGCACAAGTTAACATGACCCAAAAATAAAATATATAGTATTAAATATCTGGACACATTAAATGTCACATAATTTTATTTAGGTTTAATTGCAGTTTTGGTCATCATATTTTTATCATTTTGCAGAATTGGTCCTCTATTTTGAAATTCAATAGTTTTGGTCCCCCTAACACATATTTTGTCTAAAATATGATGTAACATGTTTTAAATTAACTTTATAAAAGATTTTTCTTACAATTTCATCGATGTTGGTATTTTCTCATCATCGGTTCATATACCACGTCATTTAAAACATATCATATCATCAATTTATATAGTTAAAAATTATATTAGGGGGACCAAAACTGATGAATTTTAAAATAGAGGGATCAATTCTGCAAAATAATGAAAATAGAGGAACCAAAACTGTAATTAAGCCTTTTATTTATGAGTTATCATTCTCTCCATTTTCTATTTTCTCTATTTTTGCTTTTACTAAAGTTTTAAGAATATAAATGCAAGGATGTCATATTTGTCGGACCCAATAATTTAATAATACATATGTTCTAATATATAAGACATTTTTACAAAATTTTGTTTTCTATTTTATAAGAACTCTTTCAAAGTTCAAGGTGCATTAATTAAATTTTTATAAAAATACCCCTAATTAATTGAAGATAAGTAATAAGATCATTATTTCTCTCTTAATAATTGAAGGGTAATTTTAGAAAAAGAATGTCTATTATTAACAAATTTAATACAAAAACAATTTTTCTTAATTCTTGTGTTTTTGTGAAAGCGATCTTATATATTGGGACGAAGGGAGTATATATTATAAAATTCTTTAAAATTATAGTAATTGAGAGGATCCTAACTTGGCATTTATATATATTCTCAAAACTTTAATAATGGCAAAAAATAGAGAGAATCTTGATTATTCCCGCAAAGGGTGGCTAAACTCTTCCTCAAGAGAATTTAACACTGCTGTATTTCAGTTAGTTACCTAGTTCCACAATTTGTTTTTTTAAAAGTATAAATAAAGAAGAAAAATGTTATGAGTGTTTACTGCACATAATCTGGATTATATCACATGTATATTTACTTAAAGCATCTTTGATTGATGTCTCTAAGAGAGGTTCATAGAATCATGATTCTTTTTTTCTTTTTTCCTGTTCATTGGAGAAATTATTGAATTATCAAAGAGTTTAGAATGATGATTCATTCCTTTTTTTTCATTGTTAAGAAATCTCACATCGATTGTAAAATGACTGAATGTGTATTTATAAGTGATAACAATTATCATATTACAAACCAGTTTTATAAGGATGAGTTAGATCCAATATAAAATTTTATAATTCATTGGAGGAATTATATGGCAGAAAGGGTAACAAATAAACGATTTAAGTAGGGATGTCAATGGATATCCATGGGCGCGGATAGTGTGATATCCGTGTCCACTCCGTCAGACAAAGATGATATCCGTGTCCGCTCCATATTCGTGCGGATATCCGCTAAGCGGGTAATCCACGGATATTGAAGTATCCGCGGATATTAACAGATATCCATGGATGATATATTTTTATTAAAAAAAACTAATTATTGAAAAAAAATAGTTTTATTAAAGACAAAACTAATTATTGAAAGAAAAATTAGTTCTTTTCAAAAATTAAAAAGGAAAGATAAAATATAAAAATACAAATTTTTTTATATAATAAAAATAGTAGAATTTATATGTAAGTAGGGATATTTTATTAATTTTACTAATTATTTAGCGGGTATGGATATCCGCGGGCGCGAATAGTATTAAACCCGCATCCATATCCATTAAATGCGGATAATTGAAATATCCATTTATTTTATCTGTAGATGTCCATTAAGCTATCCGCTCCGTATCCATAACGGATTTTATCCGCAGATATCCGCGGGTATGGATATTTTTGTCATCCCTAGATTTAAGTACTATATTTAAGCTACCAAATAATAATTTATTGTTGGTTTATTTATCAAGTGAGTTGTTGTAAATACTAAATAATTTTGTATACAAATATGAATTGCTTTAGGGCTACATAATTTTGTATCTTGGAGTAAAAGAAAAAAATGATAATAAAATAAAGTATGTGTAGGAGTACTTCCTTAATTAATATTTTAATAACCGTTTACTGTGCGGTGGTATCTCTGTTTTGAAAACACATACCAATGAAGTATGAACAATCTATTTAGGGGTTAGCAAAGTGTGGACTTAAATAGTAACAAGTGCTATTCATTATTTTAAATTATCATCTTAATCTTAACAATATTCAACAAACCTGGAGACAAAAGTTTCTTAATTTTAGGAGTAATAATTAATTAAGGACAAAATTTAGGTTCATTTTTTAGGTGTTTTTCGTATAATTCTTAATTAATATAAAATTCACTTTTATAAATATAACATACTTTGAGAAAATTATAGTTTGTTACGTTAAGAACTATACAAAAAATATTTAAAGAAATACACCTAAATTTTATGCTAGTTAATTAGTTGTGTCAATGTGAATCCCATAGGTGAAAGATCATGATGCTTGGTTATCGAAGGAAATATAATTTGGTGGGGTAAAAATATATTGAGTTTAATTGATATGCACTGACAGTGTAAAATAATTTTACACGGTCATCCAATAAGAAATCATCAATCTTCCATATCATATGAAGAAAGTGGGGTAAAGTGGAGTGACGTGGCGGAATACATGGTTGTCATTGGTTGACAGTGTAAAATTATTTTACACTGTCGGTGCATACAAATTAAATCCAAATATATTTGAAGCATATATTGTGTGCTTTTGTCGTGGTTTTACTCCATTATTTGCGTTCATTTTGGTATCTACAATAAGGTTATTTATTAGTGGAACTTATCATTATAAGAAATCACCTTCGTGCCCTCTCTTAATAGTTGTATTTTTAGGATAAAATATATTTTTAGTCCCCATTTTTATACTGCGTTTTGATTTTTGTCCCTATAAAATAAAATCATTTGTTTTCACCCTACAAAAAAATTATTTTGTTTTTAGTCCCCAACGGACAAAATTTTGACATTGTTTTTACATTTTCTTAACATAATATGAAATTATATAGGTTTAACATGATATACAGATATAATATAGACAATTTAATTTGAACATAAAAATGTCATAATATTGACATTAAAGTGTCAAAATTTTGCTCATTAAGGAATAAAAACAAAAGAAAATTTTTTGTAGAAATGAAAACAAGTGATTTTATTTTACAGGGATGAAAATCAAAACTCACTATAAAAGTAGGGACCGAAAACATTTTATTCTACTTTTTATTGTTTGGGTTGCTTCTTATTTTATGGGCTTTGTACTCAAAAGTGAATCTCGTAGGCTTCTCTTACTCTGATGCCAAAATGGCTCAGGAGCCAAGAGAGAAAACACTCTCAATATCTCAAAAGAGAACACAATTTTTATAAACTTCAAGATGCAAATACAAGAGGGAAATGGCCATATTTGTAGTAATCCTAGAGGCCTTGATTACAACTAGTAAAAAGTGAAAAACAATGAGAATGCAAGAAGTAAAATGTCAAAAGTAGTTGCTATGGTAAATTATGGTAAATAGTTGCTATGTCAAAAGGGATGATGCAACATTATCATATGGTAAATTATGGTAAATTATGTAGTGCAACCGTATCATATTCTTTATTTTCTCTCGGTATAATATGAAGGGACTAGACAAGTTAGACGCAACATTGGTGAGATTTGTTTAAGGTTTATCCGTCCAAAGATATTTGATGAAATTGTGGCGTGCATGGTTAAACCTGAGGACGATGAAGATGAAGTAGTTGATTTACCTAACCCATAGTCTTGTTTGTGTTTAATTTATGTTTATATTGTTGATCTTCATCCCAATGTAATATGTTGTTGTTTTTATTGAATAGATCATGTTTTCTATTAATACTACCTTCGTCCCTAATTATAAGACATCATTGAGAAAATTGCGGAGATTAAATGCTCTTGAATATTTGAAAAGTGTTTTGTAAAAAGGGACAAAAAAATAATCTAAAAAGAGTCTTATATTTAGGGATGAATGTAGTATTATGTATCAGACTCATCCGCTAGAGAACACTGTTTGTTGATTAGCAGACAATGGTTTTCTCAAATTTCTTATTTATATAACATCTGATATTTCAATCGATGTGAGACTCTTAGCAAAAATGAAAAGATACATATTAAATATTCCTTGGGTGATCAAAGGGAGTACGTTTATTTACGGTACAAACAATGAATGATATGTTGTGTGTGTAATGTGTTAACAATGGATTGGAAAAGACAACAAAAAATTGAGGAGAAGTGTGTGATGTTATGCGACAGACAACAAAACATATAATAATAAACTCTAATAAATGCATCTCCCTTTGCTTCTCTTTGAAATACTTTCTTGTTTTGTTTTTTTATTCATCTCTCCATCCTTGTGTTGGTATGTACGTAGGACCTCTCAATCCCAAAATGAATGGGGACCTAAAGTGTGGCTGCTATTTCTCTCATTTATTATGCTTCTATCTTTTATTGCATGATGGTTCAATATGTTGGGGCACCATAAATAACCCGGCACAGGCTATGGTCATCATTTTTTGTATTTGATATATATATATATATATATATATATATATATATATATATATATATATGTGTGTGTGTGTGTATACAAGCTAAGTTATGGTCATTATTTAATTATGTAGCAATGTTGTAAAGATATCACTTAGTGCTATCTCGTAAGTAGAGCTCATAAGATAAAATGTTAAGATGTTGTTGATTATTGTTTCTCTTTATTTATTGGGAGATATATTTCTGTAGTGTGTAAATCTTATCGGAAAATATTTATTGATAGTGTAAATTTTATCGAGAGATATATTTCGATAGTGTAAATCTTAATAAGAGTAGGAGATATCTTCCCATAGTTTCTTTTGTGTGAGCAACACAGGAGGGAGAAGAGTAACCATCAAAATGTTATATGGACATTTGATGGGTTAAGGTGACGATTCAAATTTGCAATGCTTAACATTTAATATATGTGAATTTTATTGATAGATTCTTTAAAATCGAAAAGAAAAATATCATTTATGAAATTGTTGTGACAACCCAAATTTTATTTTGAAATACTAAGTAAACGTACACGAGTGTTTAGAATATAAATATGCAACATAATGAAATCAAATTAAACTCTTTTTTTGTGGTGAAGAAATAAACTTTATTTTTAAAAGCGAGGCTTATAGGACGCCACATTTTACACTTTCATAAAACACTAACATAAAAGTTTTAACTAGAATATTTTGAAATCAAATAGTTTTACATACAATAGACACGGTTCTAGACTCTTTGTATGAAACAGATTATGTGCAGTTATAACATGCTGCTGCAATAGATTTAGGTCGTTCGATCACAAATTGTCTAGAATTAATTAAAGTATGAAACTTTGTATTAATTCTACAACCGTGAATCTACATCCCTTTTTGTATTAAAACAAAATAGTATTGATATATATCTATGCAAATCAATATTTTCTAAAAATAATAATAATATTTGATTTAATTAGTGGTTTAAGACAATATTTTGGTCTCTAAAGATTTAGGGGGCCTTTCTTTCAAAGTTGTGAATTTCATTTCTAGGAATCACTTTTTCAGGAAATTATAATGAATATTTTATTCCCAGATATTTTAAAGATTGTAACACCCCGTTTTTTCATAAGCCAAAAAGGGCATTATTTTTTTTTTCTTTTTCAACTAACACTCAGAGTGCGCATAAAAGATTTTAAATGAACCGGCATTCAAATATACAAGGAACTCATTGCTAAAAGGTGCTTCGACAAGCAAAGTGTATTTCCTGAATAATTACAATCCAAGTCTAAGTATCAAACAAGTTAGAAATCCTATGCTAACCAAAAAGCACGGTGCACAAAACACACCGGCGCATAGTCTAACTATTCTAGGCTACAACTCCAACCGCTCACTGGGGTCTGGAACAGCCACCGTCGTCGCCACGACCTAACCCATCATCTGGGTGGGATGAGCCCGCAAATGAAAGAAAGGGTCACCACAAAATACAAGTATATATATATATATCCAGTGCGGAAAATTGTACACATAACAAATATTTCCACAAACACAAGAGAAAGCTCTTTAACACAAAAGCAATTCCCACCAACGGGCTTATATAAATAAATGCACACCAAGCCTAATGCAGACTTCTACAATGAGTGTGACACCAATCACTGGCCGCCACATGCATGATTTTCCGGAAAATTAACCTCTCCTCGAAGAGTCGTGGGGTAGGCAAAGCCACACAGAAATATACGTACCCGCACTAAGAATGCCACACAAGGCAGGTGAAGTCACACAGACAAACACCAGGCGAAGTCACACAGACATACACCAACTCAATATAAATCCAGAGGGATTTGGCGAAGCCACACAGTCAAACGCCCGGTACGTAGGCAAAGTCACACAGACATACACCTAGGCACGCAACTATGAAATGCATGGCATATATTCTCTTTGGCATATACAGGATAGTCACACAAGACAAAATCCTCGCGTAGTCTCATCAGACGCACGCATTCATATATGCTCATGCAAACATTCACATAGCCTAAAGCCTATGTACAAGCATCACAACATACATACATTTTCTCAATCATATGTAAATTGCACACATATTTATAACCACGTTCTCATCACCGAGAATACATAAATACAAACATGCCAAAGCACACAGCAAATGCACACACAGCAAAACAAAGCATGTCGTAACCATTTAAAGACAGAAATAAAGTGGAGCCCTTACCTCGTCAAGCACTCAACTATCACACGTTCGCACAACACTTACTTGCTTCCTAAAACAAGCAAAGTTTTTCAATCAAAACCATAACCAATCAATCCTTAATGATTTGGACTCTAAAACCCCAAAACCCAAAGGTTCTCTAAGATAAAATCCTTCTTTCGGATACTAAACCAAAATCTATCGTATTGATCGACCACCATGAGTTATTTGAACTATTTTTAGGACCCAAAACAATTGTCAAAAGTCTTAAATAATTTGAAATGCAAAATGACCGTTTTCTTGCGTTATAAGCTACGTACTTTCCGAGTACCCGAAAAACTCGTTTCCAATCCCAACCACTTCCATAAATTAATAAAAAGGGACTAGAAAGTTAAAAACCAAGTTTCGAAATCAGAATCCAAAATTTTAGGTCCCAGAGCTCGCCCTGGCGAGTTGGTGGCGAGTGAAGGCAGAGAGTTCTGGTCTTACTCGCTCTGGAGCTCGCCCTGGCGTGTTGTCAGGACCTGTGACACTCGCCCTGGCGAGTAACCACTCGCCCGGCGAGTTGCACCTGTCATGACAGCACAAGACAGCAACTCACACCACCTTTTTCCACCCAAACCTAGTTTGATTCTATTAGTTCCCTACACTTTTTCAAGGCACAAAAGCAAACCATTTTCATAAGCAAGCAATTCATTTTCCGAAAGCATGTTGGTTGCTTCGAGTGCAAGTTATTTGATTTTCATTTACAAAATCAAAACCAAATCTAAGCACAAGTTTTATTACGGGCCTTAACCGTCCGGTAATCATTTTCAAACATGTTTTCAAGGTAAAAAGCGACACCACATGTCACAATAGGTTTAAACCATTTTGACCCCAAAACACTACCCAAAAACTCTTAGGAATATTTTCATAAACCTCAAAATATTTTTCATCGGATTTTCCAAAACAAAACCATACAACGCGTTTCCCTTTCGTCCAAAGGTTCAAAGACAACTTTTCTTTTCAAAACCTTACAACATAACCTCATGTAATTGATCAATACATAAACAAACCAAAACCCTAACTTTTCTCATGAGATTTTCACCAACTCATGGAAAACAAAACAACAAAGCCTACACATGCTTCTCTAGACCTCATGAACAACATTCATGGAACAAAACCCATGTAAAGTAACATTTTCTAACAAACCCTCATGAGAACATAAACCCAAAAATTCTTAAACTCTATAAGTCTACCATCCTAAGAGATGAGAAGAGTGGGTTACCTTTAGAAAGTGATTCTCTACAACTTTCTTCAAAGCTCCAAAGCTTGAAATGGAGTGAAATGGTGAAGAATGGAAAATTTAGTGAAGGTTGGAAATAGTAATGGAGTTCCACGTGAAAGAGAGAAAGAATGAGATGTTTGGTGATGTTACTAAGTCCACAATGAGCAAACCTCCTTACTAAGCTAAAGCTCTTGCTAGCTCATGGCCATTGGATCAAAAACACATTGCCAAGACAAAACCCTAGCCATTGGATCAAACCAAACCAAATCCACTTGAGGTAAAACTCAAAACCTCATAGAAACACTCACACGTTCAGTTCTCGCACGTCGCGACGAACGAAACTCACCAAAACAGAAAACCTACGGAAAGAACGTCTAACGTTTTTCCATTCCAAAACTTATCGCCGAATCTTTTTCCGCGACTGTAATTTTCTTCCATACATCAGAAAATTAATCTCAGAATATATCCTAACTCGCGCAGATATATAAAACTTCCATCCGAAACCTCACTCAAAACAGACGCAATAAGATTTTACAACGACGGGTAAAATCCTACTCGTTTTTCCAAAAACACGAATAATCCAAAACTTATTATTCTGACACCACAAATAACTTCTTATACAAGCAACAGGATCACAAGACAAAAGTCTGTACAATTACAGTGCACGAGCACTAAACAGACTCGATTACAGCAAAAGCTTATAAATACACGATGTTTCGTCACACGAACACATCGAAACCCTAATATTCCTTAAACCAACTATACAATGAAATCTTGGGTCTTACAATACTACCCCCCTAAAAGAAGTTTCGTCCTCGAAACTTAGACGTCGTCAAACAAACTGGGGTATAATTCTTTCATCTTACTCTCGAGCTCCCAGGTGGTATCTCCTGTAGCTTCATTCCATATTACCTTTACCAAAGGTATCTCTTTTGTTCTCAAACGCTTCATCTTCCTATCCGCAATCTTGATCGGCGGAACCTCGAATGACAAGTTATCCCTCAACTGGATATCATCTGGTGTAATCACATGTGACGGATCCGGTGTATACTTCCGCAATTGCGACACATGGAACACGTCATGAATCAAAGATAGTACCGGTGGCAACGCGATCCGATATGCTACCTTCCCAATCCGTTCCAAAATCTGATAAGGCCCTATAAACTTCGGAGTCAACTTCTTCGCTTTCAAAGCCCTTCCAACACCAGTTGTTGGAGTAACACGGAGAAATACGTGGTCTCCCTCTTCAAACTCTAAAGGCCTCCGACGCCTATCCGCATAACTCTTTTGTCGATCTTGAGCAACCTTCATCATTGCCCTTATCTTTCGGACCTTGTCCGTCGTCTGTTGTACCATTTCCGGTCCTACTATCATACTCTCCCCATCTTGGTACCAACACAAAGGAGTCTGACATCTTCTCCCATACAAAGCCTCATATGGTGCCATTCCAATACTCGCGTGGAAACTATTGTTGTATGTGAACTCTATCAATGGCAACACGTCGTCCCAACTCCCACGATCATCCAGCACACATGCTCTCAATAAATCCTCTAGTGACTGATTTGTTCTCTCAGTCTGCCCATCGGTCTGGGGATGATAGGCAGAACTCAACCTCAGTTTCGTCCCCAACGCCTCATGCAAAGTCCTCCAAAAGTGTGAAGTAAACTTTGGGTCTCGATCCGACACTATACTTGACGGAATCCCATGTAACCTCACAATCTCAGCAATGTAAACATCGGTCAACTTCGCCGCTGTATCCGTAGTTCTTACCGGTAGAAAATGAGCGGACTTTGTCAAACGATCCACTATCACCCAAATGGAATCATGCTTCCTCCTGGTCTTAGGTAAACCAGTGATGAAATCCATAGAAATGCTATCCCACTTCCACTCGGGGATATCTAATGACTGCAGCATCCCTGCCGGCCTCTGATGTTCAATCTTCGCCTTCTGACAAGTCAGACACGACGCCACATACTCAGCCACATCCTTTTTCATACCCGGCCACCAGAAATCATGCCTCAGGTCTTGATACATCTTTGTTGCTCCAGGATGTATACTAAGTTTACTCTTGTGTGCCTCCCCTAGAATGATGTTTCTCAAGTCCATCGCATCGGGCACACACACCCTATCATTACATCTCAAAATGTTGTCCGGTCCCACCTTGAAATCTCGGTTGGTTCCTCGAACAATCAACGCCCTTTTCTCCATGAGAAACTTGTCATCTTGACAATTAGCAATATCCTCCAACAAACCGTTTGAGATGGTAATCATACCCAGTCTCATATTCCCGGAAGCAAACTCTACCTCTAGGTGCAAGTCACGAAACTCTCTCAACAACTCTTGTTGACTAGCCATCTGTGCCGAACAAACCGACACACTCTTCCTACTCAAAGCATCGGCTACCACATTAGCCTTTCCCGGATGGTATTCTAAGGTAAAGTCAAAGTCTTTCAAAGTTTCCATCCACCTCCTCTGTCGCATATTTAGCTCTTTCTGATCAAACAGATACTTAAGACTTTTATGGTCACTAAACACGACAAAAGTGCAACCATAAAGATGATGTCTCCAAATCTTCAATGCGAAAACAACAGCCGCAAGCTCTAGATCGTGCGTAGGATAATTCTTTTCATGCACTTTAAGTTGCCTTGACGCATAAGCTACTGCTCTCTTGTGTTGCATCAACACACAACCCAACCCCTGATGAGAAGCATCACAATAAACCTCATACGGTTCCTCCGACTGTGGTAACATCAAGACTGGTGAAGTCGTCAAACGCTCCTTCAACAACTGAAAACTCAACTCACACTTCTCTGTCCAAGCAAACGGTTGATCTTTTCGCGTAAGTTGTGTCATTGGTGCCACAATCTTAGCGAAACCTTCAATGAATCTCCGGTAATAACCGGCCAAACCGACAAAACTCCTCACATCAGTCACTGTTTGAGGCTGCTTCCATGAAAGTACCGCATCAATCTTGGCTGGATCCACGGCTATTCCCTCTTTTGATATAACATGGCCCAGGAAATTCACCTCTTCCAACCAAAAATCACACTTTGACGGGTTAGCATACAACCTTTTCTCCCGCAAAACTTGCAAAACCAAGCGAAGATGCTCTTCATGCTCCTCTTCACTTTTCGAATACACCAAAATGTCATCAATGAACACTACTACAAACTTGTCCAAAAATGAATTGAATATCCGATTCATGTAAGCCATAAAGATAGCAGGTGCATTCGTCACTCCAAACGGCATCACTAGAAACTCATAATGCCCATAACGCGTCCTGAACGCCGTTTTCTGAATATCCTCATCTCGTACCCTTATCTGGTGATAACCAGATTTCAAGTCAATCTTGGAAAACACTGAGGCTCCCCTCAACTGATCCATCAAATCATCAATACGCGGCAATGGATATCGGTTCTTGATAGTCACCTTATTAAGCTTCCGATAGTCCACGCAAAGACGAGACTTCCCATCCTTCTTCTTAACCAATAAGACCGGTGCTCCCCAAGGCGACACACTAGGCCTTATGAAACCCTTCTCCAACAAGTCCTCGATCTGACCTTTCAACTCTACCAACTCGGCTGGAGCCATCCGATAAGCTGATTCTGAAATCGGACCCGTACCCGGTTGCAAGTCAATAAAGAATTCCACCTCTCTACACGGAGGAAAAGCTGGAATCTCCGATGGAAACACATCTTGGAAATCCTGAACCACTCGAATTTCCTCAATTCGGATCTCTGACGTCACTCCTAAGCTAGCAAGTGAGACTATCTCCGGTTCTCCGTTACACATAACCACAGAAAGTCGATTCGCAGACAAGTACCTTCGCACACCTGGCTCGGGAAAGAAAACCAATTTCCGAGCACAGTCTAGAATCACATAATGATAAGACAACCAATCCATCCCGAGGATGATCTCGAGAGATGTAAGCGGTAGACAAACCAAATTAACCAGAAAATCCCTATTCTGAATTACTACCAAACAATGCAAACATGCAGTATTCACTACCAAATCCTTAGCAGGAGTCAAAACATTCAAATCAAACGGAAGCACAGATACATTCAAACTCAAACGATTTGCACATGCCAAAGATATGAATGAGTGGGTTGCCCCCGTGTCAACCAAAGCAGTTAAAGAATTACCTGCGATGTGACAGCTCTCGTGGATGGCATTGCTAGCCTGCCCACTCAGTTCAGTGCCCATACAGTAAGCACGTGCCTTTGCCGCAGGTCTGGCACCCTGTGAGCCTTGTGCCACATTTGCCGACGGCCCAGTCTTCGGGGCTCTGCAATCTCTAGCAAAGTGTCCCGGCTTCTTGCAATTGTAGCAGGTGTTTCCCACCTTCGGTTGCGTGCACTCATTAGAAAAATGCCCCGCTTCTCCACAGTTGTAGCAAGTCCCCTTACTACCTTCTGACTTTCCCCGGGTTCCCTGATTCACCGATCGGCCCGGTCCTTTACTATTCTGAGGACGGTTATAAGGCTTACTCCCTTGCCTCCCACTATTCTGGGTCGAACCACGATTATTGGTGCGACTCGGTCCTCCGGCATTAGAATTCCCTTGGCGGTTCACCCGCTTATTCTTCATGTCTTCTACCTCTTGGCACTTTTCAACCAAGACCTGGAACTGTCGGATACCCAATGGCACAACCGCGTCCTGCAGTTCGTACCTCAGCCCATCTTGGAATCTACGGCACATATAATCCTCATCTATCCCATCCCTAAAGAAGCGGAAGAAACGGGATAGTGATTCGAACTTCTTGGCATATGCCTCAACATTCATGCCTGCTTGCCTCAGTCTCAAAAACTCTTCCCCATACCTTTCCCTAGCGGTCTCAGGGAAATATTTGGCCAAGAACCTCCTCTTGAAGTTCTCCCAATTCAACTCTTCATGGCCATTCTCCATGATAATACGGGTGTTCCTCCACCAATACTCAGAACCCCCGAGTAATTGATAGGTAGCTAAGACCACCTTCTCTCCCTCCGGACAATGGATCGCCCCGAATATCCTCTCCACAGATTGGAGCCACAAATCAGCAGTTTCCGGACCTCCCTCCCCATTAAACTTTGGAGGTGTCTGGTGGTTGAAATTTGAAAGAAGTCTAGAACCAGCAGCAAGTATTTCCCTTTCGCGCTTTTCCAGATCTCTCTGCGCCTTAGCATGGCTCTGAGCTGTCACAGCCGCTGCCATTGTATGCATGGCATAAGCCATCTGATTCACATCCACATTGTCCGCCATAGGTACAGTAGGTGCCCTTCTTGGAGGCATTCGATTTCTGCACAATACCAATTCTGATTAGATCCTTAGTCATACAATTCTGAATCCTAACAGAATATCTCACTCCACGGATTACTAACTCGAACCCAACACCGAACAAACACTAGAACTAACTCCACACTAGTTACGTTCTAACTGACTCTGGACTAACGACTCAAGTATACACTTTCCCTTTGAAGATTTAAAGCCGTGCTCTGATACCAAAATGTAACACCCCGTTTTTTCATAAGCCAAAAAGGGCATTATTTTTTTTTTCTTTTTCAACTAACACTCAGAGTGCGCATAAAAGATTTTAAATGAACCGGCATTCAAATATACAAGGAACTCATTGCTAAAAGGTGCTTCGACAAGCAAAGTGTATTTCCTGAATAATTACAATCCAAGTCTAAGTATCAAACAAGTTAGAAATCCTATGCTAACCAAAAAGCACGGTGCACAAAACACACCGGCGCATAGTCTAACTATTCTAGGCTACAACTCCAACCGCTCACTGGGGTCTGGAACAGCCACCGTCGTCGCCACGACCTAACCCATCATCTGGGTGGGATGAGCCCGCAAATGAAAGAAAGGGTCACCACAAAATACAAGTATATATATATATATCCAGTGCGGAAAATTGTACACATAACAAATATTTCCACAAACACAAGAGAAAGCTCTTTAACACAAAAGCAATTCCCACCAACGGGCTTATATAAATAAATGCACACCAAGCCTAATGCAGACTTCTACAATGAGTGTGACACCAATCACTGGCCGCCACATGCATGATTTTCCGGAAAATTAACCTCTCCTCGAAGAGTCGTGGGGTAGGCAAAGCCACACAGAAATATACGTACCCGCACTAAGAATGCCACACAAGGCAGGTGAAGTCACACAGACAAACACCAGGCGAAGTCACACAGACATACACCAACTCAATATAAATCCAGAGGGATTTGGCGAAGCCACACAGTCAAACGCCCGGTACGTAGGCAAAGTCACACAGACATACACCTAGGCACGCAACTATGAAATGCATGGCATATATTCTCTTTGGCATATACAGGATAGTCACACAAGACAAAATCCTCGCGTAGTCTCATCAGACGCACGCATTCATATATGCTCATGCAAACATTCACATAGCCTAAAGCCTATGTACAAGCATCACAACATACATACATTTTCTCAATCATATGTAAATTGCACACATATTTATAACCACGTTCTCATCACCGAGAATACATAAATACAAACATGCCAAAGCACACAGCAAATGCACACACAGCAAAACAAAGCATGTCGTAACCATTTAAAGACAGAAATAAAGTGGAGCCCTTACCTCGTCAAGCACTCAACTATCACACGTTCGCACAACACTTACTTGCTTCCTAAAACAAGCAAAGTTTTTCAATCAAAACCATAACCAATCAATCCTTAATGATTTGGACTCTAAAACCCCAAAACCCAAAGGTTCTCTAAGATAAAATCCTTCTTTCGGATACTAAACCAAAATCTATCGTATTGATCGACCACCATGAGTTATTTGAACTATTTTTAGGACCCAAAACAATTGTCAAAAGTCTTAAATAATTTGAAATGCAAAATGACCGTTTTCTTGCGTTATAAGCTACGTACTTTCCGAGTACCCGAAAAACTCGTTTCCAATCCCAACCACTTCCATAAATTAATAAAAAGGGACTAGAAAGTTAAAAACCAAGTTTCGAAATCAGAATCCAAAATTTTAGGTCCCAGAGCTCGCCCTGGCGAGTTGGTGGCGAGTGAAGGCAGAGAGTTCTGGTCTTACTCGCTCTGGAGCTCGCCCTGGCGTGTTGTCAGGACCTGTGACACTCGCCCTGGCGAGTAACCACTCGCCCGGCGAGTTGCACCTGTCATGACAGCACAAGACAGCAACTCACACCACCTTTTTCCACCCAAACCTAGTTTGATTCTATTAGTTCCCTACACTTTTTCAAGGCACAAAAGCAAACCATTTTCATAAGCAAGCAATTCATTTTCCGAAAGCATGTTGGTTGCTTCGAGTGCAAGTTATTTGATTTTCATTTACAAAATCAAAACCAAATCTAAGCACAAGTTTTATTACGGGCCTTAACCGTCCGGTAATCATTTTCAAACATGTTTTCAAGGTAAAAAGCGACACCACATGTCACAATAGGTTTAAACCATTTTGACCCCAAAACACTACCCAAAAACTCTTAGGAATATTTTCATAAACCTCAAAATATTTTTCATCGGATTTTCCAAAACAAAACCATACAACGCGTTTCCCTTTCGTCCAAAGGTTCAAAGACAACTTTTCTTTTCAAAACCTTACAACATAACCTCATGTAATTGATCAATACATAAACAAACCAAAACCCTAACTTTTCTCATGAGATTTTCACCAACTCATGGAAAACAAAACAACAAAGCCTACACATGCTTCTCTAGACCTCATGAACAACATTCATGGAACAAAACCCATGTAAAGTAACATTTTCTAACAAACCCTCATGAGAACATAAACCCAAAAATTCTTAAACTCTATAAGTCTACCATCCTAAGAGATGAGAAGAGTGGGTTACCTTTAGAAAGTGATTCTCTACAACTTTCTTCAAAGCTCCAAAGCTTGAAATGGAGTGAAATGGTGAAGAATGGAAAATTTAGTGAAGGTTGGAAATAGTAATGGAGTTCCACGTGAAAGAGAGAAAGAATGAGATGTTTGGTGATGTTACTAAGTCCACAATGAGCAAACCTCCTTACTAAGCTAAAGCTCTTGCTAGCTCATGGCCATTGGATCAAAAACACATTGCCAAGACAAAACCCTAGCCATTGGATCAAACCAAACCAAATCCACTTGAGGTAAAACTCAAAACCTCATAGAAACACTCACACGTTCAGTTCTCGCACGTCGCGACGAACGAAACTTACCAAAACAGAAAACCTACGGAAAGAACGTCTAACGTTTTTCCATTCCAAAACTTATCGCCGAATCTTTTTCCGCGACTGTAATTTTCTTCCATACATCAGAAAATTAATCTCAGAATATATCCTAACTCGCGCAGATATATAAAACTTCCATCCGAAACCTCACTCAAAACAGACGCAATAAGATTTTACAACGACGGGTAAAATCCTACTCGTTTTTCCAAAAACACGAATAATCCAAAACTTATTATTCTGACACCACAAATAACTTCTTATACAAGCAACAGGATCACAAGACAAAAGTCTGTACAATTACAGTGCACGAGCACTAAACAGACTCGATTACAGCAAAAGCTTATAAATACACGATGTTTCGTCACACGAACACATCGAAACCCTAATATTCCTTAAACCAACTATACAATGAAATCTTGGGTCTTACAAAGATAATGTGTTAGGTTAATAAATGTCATATTCCTTGGAGTTATTTGTAAGAGTGGATATGTGGGTAGTTATTTAAATTTTATTCTCATCTTCATAGGAATCTTTTATTTCCATCCATTTTCATGTGATTAAAATCATGAGAAAGCTGGAATTTATTTTTTTCCTGTGAATGTTTTATTTCTTGGAGTTAATTTGTTAACTTTGTAATAAACGTAAGAATTTATATTTGTAATTTCTATATTCCTAAGAATAATTTTTTCAATCATGAAACAAACATCCCTTAAGTTCGTACCCCGGGTATTAAAATGTTTTTTTAAAAGAAAAAAAAAACAAAATGCAGATCAGAGGGTGCAACTAAAGTAGAACTCATAACCTTCATGTTATTGATATTGGTTGAAAATATTGGAAAATCTCACATTAATGAGATTTGTGAAGATTGCCTTAAGATATGTTTCTGCAAGATTTTATTTGTTTTTAAACTGATTATGTTTAAAAATAAAGGTTTATATTTTGCGCAAGATTCGATTTGTTTTTAAAATAGATTTGTTTCTATTTTGAAGGCTTGTATTTTTCTATAAATAGAGATTGGTTTATTCAAAGAAAAAGATGAGAGCAAGCAAGATGTAGTTCAATTGGGATTTGTTGCTAACACAAAGGCTAGGGTTGTCTCTTGGTACAACTCTAGGGTTGGGCAAATGGTTATTGAATACATCTTGTCTAAATAAAGTTACTCTTTGGATTTAGTGGAACGGAGAGTTGCTCTCTCCTCCAGACTAGGTTGTTTTGACCGAACTGAGTAAACAAATATTCTTGTATTGTGATGGTGTTCTTTTATTTTCTATATGCCGGTTATTTTCCCAACACATGTGTACATGTGTGACAACACCAACCGAGCTATTATTTCAATTTATTAATTTTATGCGCAAACAAATATATATATATATATATATATATATATATATATATATATATATATATATAATATACATTTATAATTTTATGAAAAATATCAATGACATTTTAGTAATTTCTTATGTGTTACTCAATTTTAACTCTTTCAAATTTGAAATTTTTTACGCACACTTTTTACTCACTACTTACACAAGAAATGTGGTCTTTAATTTGTTATATTGACTTATTAGTTACAGATACTCAAATAAACACAATAAAAAAAAAACCCAAAAATATATCCTGGATTCAAATTCGAAATTCCACATTCTTACAATTAAACCACTAAGTTGAATAAATGAGAACTTGTTATTTATATAAGTAATAATAATGCAATTATACTTCATCCACCCTAAAATAAATAACACAGTTGACCATTTTATATTTTTCAATGTACAACATTGATCATTAATTTATTTAATTGTGTATTAGTAAAATTTATAAAAATTTGATATTTTAATACTCATTGAAACAAATTTAACATATTACTATGCTAATATTCATTTTTATTTATTTGTAATAAAAATACTACTTTTGATTGTTTTAATATATACAATATTACAAATGTTAGACAAACTCTTATTTATTTTATTAAGTATTTTTCAACTTAGAAAGTCCAACTCAAATTGAGTTCAAAACAGTAGTCTATCAAAACATATCATTTCACGCAGTCCATTATTATACTGGTGTTGGTATTAAAAATAAATTCTTATGTATATACAATTTTTGTATATTCATATTAATTATATCATAAATAATAAAATAAATTAAAATTTTCTGTGTTTATTTTATAGCAAGTTTATAACGCCCCAACTAAAATATCTAGAATATTTAGTCAAGACATAAATAATGGATCTGAGTACAATAAAATTACTGGGTAAAAAACTTGAATTTACAAATAATAGGAATACAACGAAGTAGTTCAAATACGATACAACGGAAATGAACGAGGAATAATACATAGACAAATGTAGCAAGGAAGAAAATATAAATCTTCTGCTGTGACAATCCAAGCTCAGCTCCGACTGTCAGTCCCCTTCCCAGTCCTTGCTTTGAATCACCTGTCTTCCTAAAAAAATTGAATTGGAGTGGGGTGAGACTACTAAGCCTCAGTGAGTCCTACTACCCTCCTAAGGCGACTACGCCGGGGGAACCTAGATAGTATAATATTCTAAGTTCACTGTTTTACATACAAGTGTATCAATAGCTAATAAAGGTGTGACACAAAGTTATTATCTTATCAAATTACTCTTCAAAGGTCACCCGAGGCAAGCCGGTCTCAGGTGCCTGACTCTGCGTAATACCGAATATTGAGGTTCGGATTCCGCCTTTGGCTTACATAATAAAAATAGTAGAATTCAGAGGGATTCTTTAAGCTGGCATATAATTACCATTTAATTTAATGAGTTTACAATACTAACCAATATAACCCGCCCCAGGTATCCTAAGCATGTTACTAATAAATTAAATATACATGTTATTCTCTGACTATATAACTTATTTTACACTATTAAACCTGTTCACGAAATCCCAGTTGCATTCGGACATAAAACGAGTGTTTGATATTTTAAAAAAGTAAAATATGCAGGTTCTGTCCCTGCTAAACTCGCTACGGCGAACTCCTACTCGCTACGGCGAGTTTATGTGCTGACAGACCTGTAACACTCGCCCTGGCAGTCAGAAACTCGCCTGGCGAGTTATACAGCATCAACGCTCGCCACAGCGCGTAGCTGCTCGCTACAGCGAGCTTGACAGAGCAAACCCCTGTTTCTGCAGAACGTGAAATTTCATAAAAACCACCTACAATCTCCATGCAACTCGTTATAAACATGTTTAAGAGCATAAAATAAAGTATATAGGAGTAGGAATTGGGATGCTCTTTCATAATTTTAATCCTAAACCTATGTTAGCATGCAAGTTTTCATATTTGGGGATTCTAAGCTCTACTAAAAATTACTAAGGTTAAGAACCTATAGGACCCACCTGAAAATAGAGGCTTTAACACTGATTCAATGCTCAGCAACAGCCACAAACACTAACTCCAAAACTTACTCTTTGTGAACAGCTCCAAAATCATGAATCTCTCCATTTCCTTAGCTTTAACACATCACCCACAGCTCCAAAGCTCAATATCACACACATGCATGACAGAAACAGTCTTGTAAGTGAGATGGAAAGCACGAATTTGAGGTGAAGAGAATGAATTAGAACATGGAGCTTACCTCTACATGTTAATACGGGTTTGAAGAAGAGATGGAGACCATTGCATGTTGATTTTGGATGAGTAATTTGATAAAGATGACATGGTGATGATGATTCGGTGAAGGGAAAGAAATAAGATCAATAGGGGTGTTTGTTTTAGTTTCTCAAATCAAGGTAGTGGAATGGAAGAGAGAAGTGAGTCTTGTGTTGTTTCATGAGTTGGTGGGTCATGGGTTGAAGTTGTAGATGTTGTTGAAGAACATGCATAAGGCGTGAGAGAGAGAGAGAGAGAGAGAAGAAATGTTGTTACTGATTGATTTGTGTGAGAGAGAAGGAATGGGAAAAATGAAACACATGACATGGTCTTGGTCTTAAATAGAAAATGGGAATACATTGGGGGTGGAGGAGAAGTGGAGGGAGGCGTGGAAGAGAAAGAGATAGTGGAGGGAGTTTGTTCCAATTCTCACTTAAGTCTTGGTGGTATAGTAGTGTAATTGATTTAATAGGTTTGGTCACTTGAATAAAATAAATCCTTTGATTCTTCATATTTCACTTAATTTCCAATTAAGCTTCAAAAATTGACTCCAATTAATATCCTTTTATTAATCATAATTTAGGGATGTTACAATCTACCCCCCTTAAATAAATTTCGTCCTCGAAATTCAAAATTTCTACAATCACCTTCAGGTAGTACTTCTATATCCACATCCAAGTCTAAACTTCACCTATTCTCCGGTCGGTTGTGTTCAATCCCTTGGAATAAAACTTTCCTCTCTTAGGGTCATTGGCTAGAAGCCGGTCAATTAATCCACACTTACAACTAGTTTTCACGCTGCGCACTCTGATTTGAACACTTACCGTCATCTTCTGACAGCGACATTACCATTTTCAGTCTAACATTTCCTGAATACGTTCATACATCAATTTGTCTTAATTACCTCTACTTCTTCTACTACGATTAAACTTCTTCCATTCCCAATGATATTAAATCCAATTTCAACTGGCTTAGGGGGTCGGTATCTGGCCTGGTTAGGCACTCACAAAAACTGGTGACAATGCTAAATAATTAACTGTAGAGTAACAGCTTGAGTATTCCTATAAGCAAGTTCAAAATCTTCATTCCCATAGTCGTTCTCCTTTCCGAACACTATTATGCATGACGTGTCAATAGTACACCTGTATCGCGTGTTGTCTAAATACTCCAGAATCGATCGAAACATAAAACGAGTGGAAAATTGTCTAAACACTACTGATTCTTCTGCCAACGAGTTAGACTCATCCGCAGATGACTCTATAGTTATCCGATAAAATCCCACCTACAATTTTAATCCACTCTGGTACGACACGATGACCGAGTTGTACATTCAACATGCGAATGCACTTAGGTTCAGATTATCTCTCAGGGTTAATGGTCAATCTTGTTTGAAGTCCTTCGCTGGTAACTAATGCATGGGACTTGGCTGAAGTAATTCGGATTCTAAACTTGGCTGATTGCACACGCCGGGTTTGGGTTTGTAAAGCTGAGGCTGAATAGATTGGCTTGGCTTAGGACGGTTTACTGAATTAACTAACGGATCACCAAGGATATGAAATAGTTTCCAAAAGAAAGAGGGTATATTACTCTTAAACGATCAATTTCAACTTATACTCATCTGAGTTGGTTATTGATAACTAAACTTGAAGTTGGAATATTCCAGCAGAGATACTCAGAGTTAACACTTGATTTAACATGGGTACGGAAGATGGAACCGAAAGGTCGAAACATTCGGGCAGAGAATGAAATTCATCAACGTGATTACAGCGAATGGGATTGAAAAAGGAAAATTAATATTGATCTCACTTTAACCCCTTATTTTCCTTCAGCTGGGTGGATCTGAAACTTATTCTGAATTTAGCTGATATGGCTCTATAAAGGAGAGTTAACTAACTTGGTCGGAATAATGAGTTCGACGTTCGAGTGCACGAGGTTTAAAATGATTTTACTGATACAGCCACTGAGATAAATCTTTTGCATCAGGATGAGCTAATGATGTTGGCTAACAGAACAACAAGATGAGTGGGAAATTGAACATGGCTGAAAGAGGATCCATATTGATGGACAGGAAATTTAAAGATTCGGATTATACTGAGTTCATACTCATACTTCATAATTTTCTTTCTTATGGCAATCCGCTTGGATAGGACAATTTGTTTTACATTCAGGTTCTAGCTGACAACTCTCACAAGAAGGTCTAACTGATATCGTTGGTCTCTTAGCTGAATGGTTGGAGTATATGAAATTGTCGGGTGGCTAGTTGAGGCTAAAATTAAACTCGGTTATTTGTTTTAGGATAACAAACATCAATACCTAAAAGATTGGTCTAGGTGGTTGATGTCTTTAATGGTGACTTCTATTCGTTAATCTAATCAAGTTGTGTCTGCTACTGTCTGGCATCAAGATAGTGATAAAATATGGCTGGTTAAACCTAATCTTCGAACCGGATAGCTTATCGGTCTATAATACGGAACTACTAGCCTAATGGTAACTGGATGGTAACTTTTAATGTTGGGTTAAAAGTCAAACTAATATTGAACTGGATTATCGGTCTCTGAACTACCTAATGATAAGGTTTAGCGGGTCGACTTTGAAGACTGATTGTGCCATTTTTCCTTCTTAACTGTTATTACTAATCAAAACTTAACCTATGATGGTTTGGTGTGATTACTAGTATAAGTGATATGTAGACCCTATCTTACCGACATCTAAAGGTAGCATTGTCAGGGTTAACTTAATAGGTTTGCGGTAAGAGAATGTTGAGGTTCAGGTGCTCTCATTCAACTATTATTGTAGAAGTAGGTAATTAGTCTGTAACGCTGAGTTACTAGTCTTTTGGATACTTAAATGATGATCTTTAATAAACCTATTCGGATAACGGGTAGTGCTAAGGGAGAATTCAGATTTGCTGTGAGGCAAGGTTATGCTTATGTGACATGGTATTATTATTGGCTTGTAAACTATTTAATGATAGTGTTCCACAATTGGCTTTAGCAACTAATGGTGTTATAGGTAACTACCAACTGTTAATCTAGTCCACGTTTGGGTCTCTAAAAGTGTGTTGGAATTACTATCAAAGACGGGTGTTGGTTAAATGGGAGTCCTAATTGTTCTACTAATTAAAGCTCGATTATTAGTGGTATTATATGAATACTGTTACGAATTGAGGGGTCAAAGTAACTTAGTTGAGGGCATTCTAGATGGTAGCCTAATAAGGTTACTTGAGGAAATACTGGAATATGCTTTTGTTCTAACTTGGTTTCTCTAGTACGGACGGTTCGATTTGAACTTCTAAAACTAAGGTAATTGTTTGGTATCCTGCTCTGGGTTGTTAATCTAAAATCATATGAGTGATTGAACTTGACGTGTTTTCTCGGGTATGGATACAGGCATTGCGGATTCTAATTGTTAAACTAATTACGGCTAAGTTCCCAGTGGTTTCAGTATAATCATTGGTTTCTATTAGGATGGGTTTACTCATTCCAATTCTTGTTGCACCTAAATCCTAATGTTACCTCCAAAAGTATTTTCCTCAACAACTCTTAGGCACACAAGGTAGCTTAGGATCACTTACACTAAAACTCAAAAAGATAGAATGATAAGAAACATAAAAGAGAGCTTGAGGTTTCTCACCAAGATCTAAAGTGGCTGAACAGAGGAAGGCAGCAGCAAGCAGTAACAGCATCCTGCTGAGCTCGCCACGGCGAGTCATTGCTCGCTAAGCGAGTATGGCAGAAAGAACATACATGGTTCTGTCATTTTGCTTCAAAATTTCACTTTTCCACAGCATGCAAAACTTTCCCATCATCTCCAAACTTGTAATTCAGGTTGCACAAACAGAGACAAGGGTCAATTGAATGGTAGGTGGATTGAGAGTTTCTAATATAAAAAGGAATGGAATATGTAAGGAATTTACGAAAGAGGAAGATGGGTTATGCATCAATCAGAGGGATGGGAGAAGAAATTGAAGTTGAAGCTCTACCCTCTGACTTGTTAGTTCACAGGATTAATCCACCCTCCAGACTGCTCTAACTTCTCAAATTCTCTTCAACTGCTTCCAGTACAACCTCAGGCTTATCTCCTGTTACTGGTTTCAATTTATTTATTACGTCTAAATTCTTTGCTCCACTTACCAAGGTTACACAACTTACTCATGTGGCACCATTTGCCACTGTCCCAACATTCAGTTATAAGAACCTTCTCCAACGGATGCTTCTTAATTGCACTTCACTGCGATCTTACTGCTTGAACCTCCAGGGTCCACTTCAGTTCTCAACCATAATACTCTGCCTACCATACGCAATACTGAGTTGATCAGGCTCAGCACGCGATGGTTTCAGCGCAAACGGTTCAGATCCAAAGGGTCTGTTTTACTTAGGAAAGAGTTGGAATGACTCATGGCAAGGTCCGATACTGAATCGACCTGCTCTGATACCAATTATAACACCCCAACTAAAATATCTAGAATATTTAGTCAAGACATAAATAATGGATCTGAGTACAATAAAATTACTGGGTAAAAAACTTGAATTTACAAATAATAGGAATACAACGAAGTAGTTCAAATACGATACAGCTGAAATGAACGAGGAATAATACATAGACAAATGTAGCAAGGAAGAAAATATAAATCTTTTGCTGTGACAATCCAAGCTCAGCTCCGACTGTCAGTCCCCTTCCCGATCCTTGCTTTGAATCACCTGTCTTCCTAAAAAAATTGAATTGGAGTGGGGTGAGACTACTAAGCCTCAGTGAGTCCTACTACCCTCCTAAGGCGACTACGCCGGGGGAACCTAGATAGTGTAATATTCTAAGTTCACTGTTTTACATACAAGTGTATCAATAGCTAATAAAGGTGTGACACAAAGTTATTATCTTATCAAATTACTCTTCAAAGGTCACCCGAGGCAAGCCGGTCTCAGGTGCCTGACTCTGCGTAATACCGAATATTGAGGTTCGGATTCCGCCTTTTGCTTACATAATAAAAATAGTAGAATTCAGAGGGATTCTTTAAGCATGGCATATAATTACCATTTAATTTAATGAGTTTACAATACTAACTAATATAACCCGCCCCAGGTATCCTAAGCATGTTACTAATAAATTAAATATACATGTTATTCTCTGACTATATAACTTATTTTACACTATTAAACCTGTTCACGAAATCTCAGTTGCATTCGGACATAAAACGAGTGTTTGATATTTTAAAAAAGTAAAATATGCAGGTTCTGTCCCTGCTAAACTCGCTACGGCGAACTCCTACTCGCTACAGCGAGTTTATGTGCTGACAGACCTGTAACACTCGCCCTGGCGAGTCAGAAACTCGCCTGGCGAGTTATACAGCATCAACGCTCGCCACAGCGCGTAGCTGCTCGCTACAGCGAGCTTGACAGAGCAAACCCCTGTTTCTGCAGAACGTGAAATTTCATAAAAACCACCTACAATCTCCATGCAACTCGTTATAAACATGTTTAAGAGCATAAAATAAAGTATATAGGAGTAGGAATTGGGATGCTCTTTCATAATTTTAATCCTAAACCTATGTTAGCATGCAAGTTTTCATATTTGGGGATTCTAAGCTCTACTAAAAATTACTAAGGTTAAGAACCTATAGGACCCACCTGAAAATAGAGGCTTTAACACTGATTCAATGCTCAGCAACAGCCACAAACACTAACTCCAAAACTTACTCTTTGTGAACAGCTCCAAAATCATGAATTTCTCCATTTCCTTAGCTTTAACACATCACCCACAGCTCCAAAGCTCAATATCACACACATGCATGACAGAAACAGTCTTGTAAGTGAGATGGAAAGCACGAATTTGAGGTGAAGAGAATGAATCAGAACATGGAGCTTACCTCTACATGTTAATACGGGTTTGAAGAAGAGATGGAGACCATTGCATGTTGATTTTGGATGAGTAATTTGATAAAGATGACATGGTGATGATGATTCGGTGAAGGGAAAGAAATAAGATCAATAGGGGTGTTTGTTTTAGTTTCTCAAATCAATGTAGTGGAATGGAAGAGAGAAGTGAGTCTTGTGTTGTTTCATGAGTTGGTGGGTCATGGGTTGAAGTTGTAGATGTTGTTGAAGAACATGCATAAGGCGTGAGAGAGAGAGAGAGAGAGAGAGAGAGAGAGAGAGAGAGAGAAGAAATGTTGTTACTGATTGTTTTGTGTGAGAGAGAAGGAATGGGAAAAATGAAACACATGACATGGTCTTGGTCTTAAATAGAAAATGGGAATACATTGGGGGTGGAGGAGAAGTGGAGGGAGGCGTGGAAGAGAAAGAGATAGTGGAGGGAGTTTGTTCCAATTCTCACTTAAGTCTTGGTGGTATAGTAGTGTAATTGATTTAATAAGTTTGGTCACTTGAATAAAATAAATCCTTTGATTCTTCATATTTCACTTAATTTCCAATTAAGCTTCAAAAATTGACTCCAATTAATATCCTTTTATTAATCAAAATTTAGGGATGTTACAAAGTTGGTAATATTGTTATATTTTTTATATCGCGATAAATCAAACAGATCGAATCAACCCTAATATAGAAATTTCAATATTTTACATGTCCACTCCGCTATTTAAGTAGTGGAAAGATAAAATTGAAAACAAAAAAGGCGTGCGAAAAAATGATATGGTGGCAAAAGAAATTCTAAGAAAAAGAAACTCAATTTTTCATGCAGCAATGATAGAGAAAACTAAAGCTCCTTTTGACTATAAAACTCAAGAAATGCATTGGACAGCAAGCCCATTTATGTAATCTACCCATAGGACCAATTTAGTGCTAGATTTACTTTTGCCACCCTACTCATTTTCTTGCGCACCTTATGAATTTATCAAAATACTTCTATCTGCTACTTAGGTAGTAGATACACCCCTAAAACACCCTACAAGAATTGTTTTTTATAACGTTCGCTAGTTAAATAATAGACGATATTTTTCAAAAATCTCTCATTTTTATGACGTCTGCTAAATAATAGAATTTGGAAGATTTTGTTGAACATTTCTTCAGCAACTATGTAATAGGTACAAAGCATTAACTATCTTCATCTTAAATTATAAGTCATTTTGACCTTTTCACAAAAATTAAAAAAAAAAAAAAAAAATCTTGTATGGATCGATTATAAGTGATTTTGTGAAATTGTCCTTCATTAATGGCATGATAACGAATTTTTTTGAAACAATGAGAAAGATAAATTAAAGAATTGAAAGAAGATAGAGTAAAAAATAGTAAAAAGTATAATAGGAAAAATGGCATTTAATATTTCATTGTTATTGTAAAGCAACTTATAATTGTAGATAAAAAGAGAATAATTTTTTTTCTTTTTTTTTGTCTATTATCTTTATGGCTACAAATTCACCTCTTGAGGTGAGATCCTGGGTTTGAACTCGGCCCCTGCACAAGCCTGGCTCATACACCGATGTGCAACGACATCAAACCTCAAAATTGAGGCGCAATTTTGACAGCTTCAAAATTTTGAGATCCTATATTAATAGTTATATATTTTCAATATTCATAAAATATTTAATGTGCATTAGTAGATTATTAGTAAAAAAAAATTTGTGCAAATTCATTAGTTCAAATCCCTACGGTGCCATTTTTTCTTGCATAATTTTATTTTTTATCATTTTAAATTAGATTAAAATCGATAATTTTTAAAAAAAACTATTGAATTAAAACTATTACATGTATAACCCATTTTTTTGGTTACACATGTATAACCCATTTACAAACTCAATCACTATGTCATTTTAATATTTGATTCAAATTTAATCCTTGATTAGCGATGTCATCTTTTGATGTCATATATGATAATTATTTTTGTGTTTCTTATTTATAATTTAAATAAAGGATAATTCTTTTTAAAATTTTTGTGATTTTTTATTAGAGACTCAATTTTAATATTCAAGCATGATCTCCAAAAGTCGGAGCCGGCTCTACCCTTGTATATAAAATGCAACATCCCACAAGTACAATTTAACTAAGGATTACTCTCCAGTCTCATAAATAAGCAACTTTTCACTTTTTAGATTCATTCAATAATTGATAAATTTAATTAAAAAATGCTTATATACAAGTAAAAAAAAATAATTATTTAACTTTGTTACTAAATGAATCTAAAGAGTAAAAAATTGCTTATACAAGATCAGAGGAATAATCTTAATTATAGAAGTAATTGACTGCCTTTAATATAATTTCACCTTCCAACAACATTTTTTACATCTACTATAATGTTGTTGGTAGGTAAGATGCAAAAAATGATGAATTAAGAATCATCAATAGCCACGCAATTTGAACCTAAATAATTGAGCCAATTTTAAACTCATAAAGATGGCTAAAAAAATAGTTACCATCACGCATCAAAGTAAATGTGTTGTAATTTTTGTCCAAATAATGTTAGATTTTATGTTAGAAGTCTATTGCAAATACTTTATCTGTGACAAATATAAGCAAAAAAATTTTTTAATGCAATGAATTTAAAAAGATAATTTTTACTTATATTTTTTTCCCAGAAGGAGTACTTAAACAAGAAAAAGAAGAATGATTACCCAGATAAATTTCAATGTTTCATTACCACACAAAAGCGTTGAATTTTTTTCTTATTCGTCCCTAAATAAAATATAAAAATAAAAACCCTTGAATTAAAAAAAAAAAAACAGTAAGCTTGTTTTGTAAAATTTAGCAATAGTGTACATTCTCTTTTCAAAATTATCCTTCAACTATTAAGAGCAAAAAAATGCTTGATCTTTTAATTTTATTTATTTAATCAAAGATATTTTTGTAAAAATTTAATTAATGTAACTTAAACATTGAAGAGGTCTTATAAATAGGATCATATGAACAAAAAGAAAGACCAAGTGAGAAAAAGAGAATGAATACACACATACTTAAACCATCTCCCCAATAATAATTAATTACTTTTATCATAAGTTAAACATAAGGAAGACATTGTCCCCCAAGTATTCAGCAGCTCAAGGTTGTTAAAAGCTTTACAAGAGGCCATACAAATTGCATCTATAAGTGGAAATAAAATAGATGTGATATGCTATGGAGTTACCTAAACATGGCCAAGGGGAACATTGATCTGAGGAATAATTACAAGGCAAAAGAGAAAAATTAAAAATGTATTCTTATCTTAATCTTAATCTTAATGATGCTTTTTTGCTGCATCAGATTCTACAACTCAACGACCAGAAACAAATAATGAATTGCTCATCTGGTCAGCTTGGAGTCTTCGCATTTTTGCCTTGTCTAGACGTGCTCTTCTGACCGCTTCTTGAATTTGCCGGTCGTGGTCTTTCAACATCTGATCCATGTTGCTTGATGGAACGAGTAATGGACCAGAATAATGAATTTTATAACCCTTTGATCCATAACCAACCTGCAGCATTGTGACCAAACAAATAGCAAAACATTGAGACCAAACTTCAAACCAAAATATCAAAATTAGATTCCACTAGCAGTTTGGTCCTTGTATGTGTCTTTTGTTGGTTAATTTGGTCTTCCGATGTGTCTTCTGTTAGTTTGGTTCATAAAACTACTAACAGAAGACAAACTCGGGGATGTTTTTATAATCTCAACATATTCAAGGACAACAGTGAGTAGTGACACCACCTCACAGTCTCGCACATTTAAGGACCAAACTGACGGTTTACTCAAAATGTTTTTACGATTTTCTAAACATATACAAATCTTCAAAAATAGAATATAGAGTAAAATCAAGGGCAGTTTTGCCGTTAAAACTGAAAACAATAATATTATATATGTTAAGACGTGGAAGGTAGGAATGGAGAAAGTCAAAATACTTACAAGATTTGGGTCTTTGTTACTGCCTTTCGCTTCTTCCTTTTGAGAAGCATGTACATGATGCTTCTGATTTTGATTTTGTTGCATCAATGATTCAGAGGCCTCCTTGAAGGAACCTGGGAACCTTGTAATTAGTTTTGGAGCCTCCACTTGTGACGATCCAGCACTTTCTCTACGATCGTCGGACAGCATACTCCTCCTAGCAGCAACTAAACCAGAGATTGTAGACAAGTCGCCCCCCATTGAAACCTTTGGAGCATCGTCCTGATTCTTCCCGGCTTTCGCCCATGCAGCACGGTGAGTCAGTGGACCTGAATGGGAGGCTCTTTTATGTTGATTTGCCTGGGGATCCACAGTTGCTTCTGCGGCTTGTGATGGTCTAGGTGGTTCAATGGGAAAACCAGAAGCAACTTCTTCAGGATGAGGATTAAACTTCTCACTCCTGCTTTGAGAATAGTTCTGACCTTGTCTCTTCTGTATAAAAATGTTATGTTTTCGATGTAAGAGAAACGGATGTAAAAAAATGAACGATTAGTGTGTTTAGATTGGCTTATTTGAGTTTATTTACAGACATAAACACTTCTGAGACTGTTTGGGAGACCTTACAAAACAGCTTATGACATGTACATATTCAATTAATCCACAAAGGAAGAATGCATCAAAAGTATATATTATGAACTTGAAAGGCTAATTCATCCAAGAGTTTATCCAAAAGACGTATAGACTTGAAAGGTTGATTGCTCCCAACAAACATAACAATGACATACTCCATGACCAAGTTCGGGTTAATATCGAAATTAACAATGATTTTACCTGCATTGACACGACCAGTTCAGCATTGGCATCAGGTGCAGGAATAGCTCGAGATTCTCTTACTCCTCTTCTCTCGGGATCATGTCTCTGGCCCTTGCTTCCTGTTGCTCCTTGTCTGTAAACATTAAACCAAAACCATAAATAAAATTCTTACACTAAACTTTACAAGCCGGCGCTCAAGGACAAGGAGTACAAGAACCTAAGATAACATTACAGTAGAATAATAAACATCATTTGGATTTTTCAGAACTAGATATAATTCAGCTCGATTTAAAGATAACATGTATACACCCGTGTCATGAACCATATGGAATGTAAAAAAACTATCCCCCACTATATAATATTAGCGGGCAGACACTATATGCCATAAATGAAATTATTTTGACAATATTTTTTTAAAATTGATTAGATGATTTTTTTTGTTAGGTAATTGATTAGATGATTTTAAAGATTTTTTAAATTAAAAGAGGGGAACCCTTCCGAACTTCGATATTTATTAATACATACATTGGCAACATAACATTGAAAATACATAACTACAATTCGCCACCAAACATTAACGCGTACCTTCTAGCTTCTTCATCCCGTACTTTAGCATCAAATTCTTTGCTAGGAGGATACTTTGGCAAGCTTGAAGGATCACAAGGTAAAGGCTTTGTTGAGAAGAACTGAATTGCAAGTAAAACAAAAGAAGATAGTCATCAGCAATGCATACTGACTGAAGTTTCAAAACAATATTCTACAACCAAAGAAGTATATATTGAATTTTCAGTAATGCACGTAATAAAGAGACATACAGGAGCATGGATTTGTTCAAGTTTAATGACTATGCATTGACAGTGTAAAATGATTTACATAGTTGTCAAATCAAAATCTTATCTCATAGCTTAGCCACTTTTTTATATCACTTCCTAAAATATCTCAACAAATATTTAATTATTTACCTTATGAGATATGATTGTAAGATTATGTAAAAAAATTACATAGTCGGTGCTTAGTCATTAAACTTCTTGTTCTTTATAACACAAGAATGTATGCACTAATATGGCATCAAAACAAACAATCTAGGGGTGCATTTCCAGAGGAACTTAAAACCTACATTTGTAAAATAAGTTAAATCGATGTTTTCAGACACCAACATCTACTATCCATATGTACAGTTGCAATGAGAGAAAAGACTTAACAATAAAAAGGAAACATAAGAGAATTTCGCACCTCACTTATCAAAGCAGATGCTGAAGTACCACGATCAGCAGGGTCTATGGACAAAAGTGTTTCTATCAGTTCTATTGCAGGTGCAGGAAAGTCTTTGAATGTTTCAGCAACACAACGCCTATAAGGCTGTTGAGGCTTAAATATCGTTGCATGAGGCAATTTTGATTTTCTCCAATAGTCCTCTGAAGGCGAACCACAAAGTTTAAAAATTTTATGTAATTGCTCCACCTACAAAACAAAGTTATAGTTTCAAATCACTTCTTTGTAGAACCAAAGTTTCATGCACAAGACCAGAAAAGAACAAGTAGTATATTGTAAATAACATAATATTTATCATATATTAGTGTATTTCAAACAACTACCTATAGTTTCTTGTTATCACAACCTAATTTGTGTTTGACAAATTTTGTAAAGCCAGCATGTAATACACTAGTCATGATTCTGACTTTTATTCTTACAATTTTTGAAGAATAGATATTCACAATGTACCATAGTCAATTTTAACAGATGAAAATAAGAAAATCATAAAATGCGACATTTGAAGCATGCATACCTCAGTTCTACCAGGCATAATAGGCTTGCCGGCATACAGCTCAGCAAGTATGCACCCTGTACTCCATAAATCTACAGCAGTGCCATAGTAAGTAGCTCCAAGTAAAAGTTCAGGTGGCCTATACCAAAGTGTGACAACTCGGCTTGTGAGTGGCTGATTTTGATTGGGATCAAAAAAGCTTGCCAAACCAAAATCTGCAATTTTTAATACTCCGTTATTGTCGATCAAAAGATTGGAACCCTTAATGTCACGATGCAGTACACCACGGCTGTGGCAGTGATCAAGTCCACGTAAAAGTTGCTGCATGTAACATTTAACCTGCCAAGTTCCAATAACAAATTAAATCTGTTTGAACTTATAATATGACTTGTAGGCTTCAGAAATAAAATTAAATGGTTGAATATTATTACATTAAAGAAAACTTAGTTGCGGCATTTCCCTGAAAAATTTGATAGACTACATTTCCAGTAAAATGAACAGGGAGAAATTACCTGTGATTCTGTAAACTTGAGTCCGGGATGTGATGCAAGCCCGGCCAAGTCATGCTCCATGTACTCAAAAACAAGGTATAAACTGCACGACATTCTTGATGTAACCAAGCCTTCAAGTTTTATGACATTTGGATGATCAAGCCGGCGTAGAATGTGAATTTCCCTTGCCATGAAGCGAACACTCTCAGGCTCAAGATTATCAAACCTCACTTTTTTCAAAGCAACAATCTTTCTTTGTTCAAGATCACGAGCTCTATAAACATTACTATAAGTTCCCTGGCCAATCTGCACATCAAAGAGAGGAAATATTAATAGCATTCATGACAACAGCATCCAGAAGGTAACTTTCACATCGACATAACAAGAAATCAAAGAGAAAAGGTAACTATAGAACAGTGTTGTTAAATAACAGCTATAGAGCAGCAGAATTTGAATGAATCGCTATTGTTCGGCGATAGGTTATTTAGTACGAAGGGTTGTCAAAAAGTGACGCTATAGCGCTGTAGTGTAACGGAATTAGAACAAATCTCTATTTTCTGCAATTCATGATTGACGATACTACTGTAAAATATCCATAAGCTACAAGTGGACAACTCCTATATTAGTATATTCACACCATTAGCATTTCAAAATCAATTGCCTATGCGGTCATAAGTATATTTTGCAATGTAGATAATTGAATTGAATGAATAAAGGAGGCAAAAAGATTAGGAAAAGTATTAATTAAAGAAAATGAATTACGTTTACAACATTTAACTCAAAACACTACCGAAAATTGCAAATGTAACAACAAAGTAAGGGGAAAATAGATTATCAGTATAAAAAAAAAAAAGCACTTTCAAAATGTAATTAACCACAGATAATAGAAAGAATCATACTTTATCCAACTTCTCAAAAGAATCCGCACGTCGTGGAAGCCATCCCTTGATTGCTTCACCAGCAACAGCTGCCAGCCATGACGGCCATCCAGCCGCAACATGTTCGCCTTCCATAGCCTTGGGAACACTACCAATCCCCGGATGTTGAGCAACAACATACTCCATTTTCTCCTTCTTCCTTTCAAAATTATCACCATGAACCCTAACAGAACCGTTCCCTTGCTTATCAATCAAGGCCGTTCTCGCATCATTGTTATTATCACTTCTATCCTTCACCCTATATGCTTCCTCCCTCCTCGATGAAGCTCCTCTAGACACACGCGAATCGAGCACAGACTTGTTCGATAATCGCTCTCTTGGACTCTCCTTACTATCCTCAATTGCGGAAGGCTTGCAACACATGCAACCCATTATGCACACAACAAATCACCCCTTCCCACAAAACCAATCTCCAAATTATCAATGTTCACCCCTCAATAACATTTCCATTATCCTATCCTATCATATTATCCTCTTCTACAGTTCTCATAGCTATAAATAACCACCAAACTCAGAAACACCTCTTTTCTTAAATCTCACACAAATAACTACAATAGCAACCAAATATTTACCACCCCATCTCAAATTTGGTAACAAATCACCAAACTAAAGACAAAACCCATCCTAAAAAACCCAATTAGATGCAAAACCTAACCAACAATGAAACCCTCAAATTGAACAAATCAAACCACATAAATCTTAAAAATAATTACTTTACTCTACCCACTTGAAGAACCAAAAACAAAAACTTGAAATGAGAGTTATTTAAGCAGTATAACAAATTCAAATATGAAAAAACCAATAAAAAAGTACCAAAAACTTGAAATTTACAACAAGCCAGATCCTCCACAGAACCAAATAAAAATGGCAACTTTGAAGACTCTATGAGTTGAATAAAGAGAAAATTAAGATTTTGGATGAACCCAAATGTAAAAAAAGAAAAAGGGTATTGTTAAAATTTAGAAAAAGATGAAGATGTTGAAGAAGGAAAGCATGGATCTAGGGCAAACAGTGTTGAGAGAAGCGTGGGAGTGTGTTTTGGAAGATGAAGAAATGAAAACTAACGTAGTAAAAAAAAAAAACAATAGATTAATAATGTATATATTCTTTAATTAATTAATTAGAGATTATGTAAAAAATAAAAAACATAAGTAGGAAAAAGAAAATATGAATATTTAATGTTGTCGCGGCGCATATTTATGTTGCTGAGAGAGTGTGTCCCCTGCAGTGCAGCTTTCTGTGAACACAGCACATCAACACGTTCTTCTTCTTGTTACCGCATCTTCACGCGCCAAAATTGACTAATATTGGCTCTGGTCTGGTTCCTATAGTAAGCAAAATAATACACTATTAATTTTAGATTTATTAAATAATTGATATATCGGTATATCTCTATCGAACAATCTGCTTTTGTTGTAGATAGGTCTATTTAAGATAATGTTATGGTGGCTATAAAGATTATACATCATATGAAGTGTAAAACGAAAGGGAGGATGAGGGAAGTAGCATTGAAAATAGTTATCAGTAAAGCTTATGAATTGGTGGATTAGAGGTATTTAATAAACGTTATGACCAAGATGTGCTTCTCTGAGAAATGAGTGAGATGGATTAAAATGTGCCTTGAATCTGCAGAATATTCTGTGTTGAAAAATATACTAAATACCTACGAAAAAACATCAGGTCAAGCCATTAACTATGCCAAGTCTGAAGTATTCTTTAGTAGAAACACGCCAACCGATGTGAAGGGAAATATTTCCAATATTCTAGAAGTAACAAAAGAGTTGGGAACAGGACAATATCTAAGTGTGCCGTCCATGGTTGGAAGAAATAAGAAAGCAGTATTCAGTTACCTTAGGGACGGAACGTGGAAGAGAATATAGAGTTGGACAGGTAAACATCTTTAAAAAGCAGGGCGGGATGTTTTAGTCAACTCAGTTATATATTACTGCATGAGTTTCTTGGCGAAGAGCTAGAGAAAATGATCAACTCATTCCGGTGGGGCTCGAATTAAACATCCGAGAGGGATATCAATTGGCTTATATGGGAAAAACTCACTATGAAGAAAGAGCATGGAGGAATGGGATTTAGACACATGTACGACTTTAATTTGGCGATGCTACGGAAGCAAGGTTGGAAGTTGCTAACCAACCCAGATACTATTTTATTTAAGGTTTTCAAAGCTAAATACTATCTTATGAAAGGATTCCTAGAGGCAAAATTAGGGCACAACCCAACCTATGTTTGACGTAGTATCCACGCTTCACATGTAGTTATCAAGAAAGGTCTACGGTGGAAATTAGGAAATGGTGAAAAAGTGTATGTGTGGAATCAACCATAATTACGGAATGAGGAACATGCTCTAATAACGACGGAGGTAGTTGCAGGTAAAGAGGACATGAAGGTTGCAAAGCTAATCGACCAAGATATATGAGGATGTGGAAGCATGACTTAATTCACCAAATGTTCAACAAAAGAGATGCTCAAAAAATTATGAAGTTGCCTCTCAACCTTGTGAACAATGACGACCAAACTATCTAGAGGTGCAGCAAGCATGATTCATATACTGTTAGATTAACATATTATCAACTTACACATATTATAATTGATAATAGCCACCTTAGAGCTGATGGGAATTGGATGAAGCTTTGGAAACTGCATGTACTACAAAAAGTCAGGCTTTTCTTATGGCGGGTGTTGCAGAATGTCTACCGATTCAGAGTCGATTAATAGAGAATGGAGTACAATGTAATAATAAGTGTCCATTTTGTGAGCAAGTAGAAGAAAATGAATGACACTGTTTTTTTTTTTTGTGCAGCAGAGGAAGTTTGGCAAGACACGAATGCATAGCATATGGTGAGTAAATACATCGAGAATGCTACTGGGTTTGTGGTCATGATTTTTAATAGTATGTTAGTAGAGATTGATGAAGACAATAGGCCAAGATCGTTATGTTTCTCTGAACATTATTGTGGAGAAGAAATCAAAGATGTTGACATGACAAAATACCAACAATTTTTTCTGTTATAAGACAAACCAAAAATACGCTTCAGACCAAAAACACGCGAACTAAATTCTTTTCCTTTCAAATGAAATATTTCCATATGCAAGAAGCTTAATTGAATCTATGATCACTCACTTAAATTCATAATTATGTGTGTGGTATCACATGCTTAAAAGGGTGCGTGCAAATTGATTTTTTCATTCAAAGTCGTTGCTTTTTCCACTGCTCTAACCTCAGAACACTTTTCATAAAATTTGTTATTTGTTGGGTTGACGCGGTTACTATAAAATCACTCAAACTGTAAAACTACTACACTAAGTACAATTGTGGGTCCCACTCATCCCTTAAAACACGTTTGACCCTTGGATTTTCCCATCATCATACGGTCAAAATAGTTTTGTAATCAAATTCTTTTGTTTTTTTATGATAAAAGATTTTTAAATAAAAAAAAAATAGATTAGTAATATTCTTTGATCGTTTTGGCTTAACAATTCCATTGAGATGTCGTTTTCTCCTTTGGGCACCACACCCAACTTATATAACTTGTTTCCTATTTTTACCATTTATTTTGGTTTCTGTGTTAAAAGTTAGTATTAAAAGTTTTTTTATTATTATCACTCAATAAAAGTTAAGGAAAAGAAACATGGCACATGTGTTCTTACACTGCTATGGATATTTAATTTTATTTGACAGTTTTTAAATGCATTGTATTATTATTTGTCCACTTCTTTCATAGTTTACAATTTTACTTATTCCGATTACAATATTTCTTTTTTGGTCAATTTTTTTTGTACTTTTTCTGTTTTAAAATAATAAATATTTAAGCAAAATTACACGTTTGATCTTTTATCTTTTTTTAAAAAAAACATTTTGATCATTTATCTTTTATGAGTTTTATTTAATTTTAATAAAATTGTATCTTAAGAAATAAAATTCAACATTTTTTTAATAAAAAAAATATGAGAAAAAGGGTTTATTTGTGAATGTTATAAAAGATAAAGGATTAAAGTGTTACAAATAAAAGATAAAAGACCAGAGTGTTACAAAAAGATTATATAAAAGACCAAAATGTTAAAAATAAAAGATAAATAACCAAAATGTTAAAAAAAATATAAAAATAAAGGATCAAACGTGTAATTTTGCCTAAATTTCTTTAATAAGAAATAATTTGTGGAGACTAATTTCTCTGAACGTCGAATAAGCGGCAAATTTACTCTGAGAGTTTTAACGTTGTTCCATACTCAAATCAAACTAAGAGATAGATTCGGAATTTTGGTTAAATTAAAAGAGACACGCATCATCTCATCTAAGCGTTTTTTGGTAACAAAAACAATTATTTCAAAATAAATGTAATTTTCTATTTTGACTCAAATGCAATTTTGATCTTTCTATTTAGAAAAAATAAAGTTTTGGTCCCCGAGTTATAAAAAACAACCTTTTGGTCTCCCAATTTAAATATTTATCGAGTTTCAGTCCCCTTGCCCTCTTTTGAAGTCAATTTAGTTTGCAAATTTAATATCCATATTATTATTAACAACTATAAAATCAGAAGTTCAACAACTCTACCCTCCAAATCTTCTTCTCCTTTACACCCAAACATAACAACAAAATTAATCATCAATTTCCATGAAAGAAACAAATGCATAGTGAAACAACGACAAAAACAATCTCAAAGCTAAAAAAAAATTTGTGTCGTCTATTTAGAGTCTAGAGTTTATTGAGAAATCGTGAATTTTTATTTTTGAGTAGTGTCAAAGAAAATGAAAGTGAACACATTACAAAGTTTGAGATTCAAGTAGAGGTGAAAATGAAAATGTTGGGTTTTTTAAATTTGAAGATTTTAGCTCTTTTCTTGTATAATTCAATTTTATTTCTATGAGGTTTTTTTTTTAGATGTATCACCGTAAGCTTTTGGCGAGTGACGATGTTAAAGCTTTTGGCACGTAAGTGTTTTATTTTTTTTAAGGAGAATGTTAACATGTGCATCAAGGGCACATGTTAATAAAGCAAAAATAGAAAGTATTAAATGTTGAAGCATTAAATTTTAACCTTTTAAGCATTAAATTTTATTATCATTAAATATTAAATTTCTATATTAAGATACCTTAACATGTGTCCTATATGCACATGTTAACAACACCCTTTTTTTAATACATTATTATTAATTATTTCTTTCCAATTGTAGCCGGCCTCTATCTACATTCTCAAAAATTACTTCTACTTTACATTTACAATTAATGGTTTTTAATTTAATACAAGTTTATGAGTAGAAGAACGTGGATATTTGAACCGGGTTGAATATAGAGTTGGAGTTTTTACAGGAATTTACAGTTTATATTTTCTAATTTATATTTGTTTTTTTAACAAGTGTCGTAAGGGATCTATTTAACATTTTTCTTATTCAACACACACACTATGGAAAAAATAGTTTAATTGGGGTCCTTAAAAATTTGATTTTATGTGTGATTGCTCTTTTTGCACACCCTTTAGAACCCTTAGTGAATAGATATACCTTTTTGTATTGAAACATGTTGAGTAGTAATGAAATTTTTTTTTTTGAACATCAAAATTTTTATTAAGGCACCAAAATGTACAAGACATACACAAAGGCCACAAAGAACAGAGAAAACAATACAAAGGTGAAAGTACCTGAACAACAAACCCACACACAAAGCTACAAAAAGGTATGTTGAGTAGTAATGAAATGCTATAAACATATTTTCATAAAAAAGAAAGAAGAATAAAGGTATGTGAATTAGAAAAAGCCATTTTAGTGAATTTCATAGTCCGTTCCTTTTTTTTATTGGAGGAACTTGATGTGACAAAGGGAATATCATATAATTTTTATAAAAGTAGTTTAAATAAGGCACAATATCATTAATATTTGGTTGCAATATATAAACTATTTTATCATCATTCATATATGGTACCTTTTTTTTTATCATTGAAGCAAAATTTATATGAATTGCAAAAATATAACTTAATATTAAAGGAGTCACTTATTATTTTTATATGAATCTCAAAAGAAAATTTCAAGATAAAAAACCATTAAAATGCTCTTACAAATTAAACGTAAATATATTTGTAGCTGATTTTTAAGTTTTCTTTTTTTAAACAAAGAAACTTAATGTATTTCATTCATCACCAATGGTTCAATACAAAGAGGAATAACATCAACATAGTGGTGACTAACCCAAAAAAATGGCTATCCTTATTAGTGAATGAACTGTCATATTCGTTTGTCACCGTATAAACTTTACCTCAAAGACAAAGAAAACAAACTATTCTTAATACTAGTAACAATGGAACCAAATTCAGAGACTCCTCCATCTTTTAACTTGATGGCATTAACTAAGGATTGAGAGTCACTTTCAAAAACAACAAAATTCCGACCATTGAGTTTTAAAGTGTTCTATTTCCACATCATCCTATATAACACGATTTTTTTTTATATAAGAAAAATGTCACTAGTAATTAATAAGACCACTAATTAAATCACTACGGTCATCCACTAATCCACTACTGAGAATTGCAGATCATGCTAAAGAATATGAATATATGAAAGGAAAATGAACATCCACACGTATATATAGAAGATAACACTACTAAACGTGATGAAACTATTGTCAATAATAATTAATTCCTTTACATATATATAGTACGTGAATGCATCTTAAGAAATTCCAACAATTGAGTAAAAAAAAAAAAAAAAAATTCCAACAATTTACACATTGCCATTTTTTTCTTTTTTAATAAGAATTACACGTTGCCAAAAACATTTATGAGAATTACACATTGCCAAATTGAACTAAGATAAATCAAATACTCATACATATATATATATATATATATATATATATATATATATATATATATATATATATATATAGATAAGTTATATTGGGCTATAGATCTCATAAAACAGAATGAATTTAAAACTTTCATCGAATTGATTTTATTTTATTGTTGGCATGTTCATTGAAATATACAACTAACTAACTAACTAGACAACAAAATCAGTGAGAAGTGACTACACAACATGAAGTCCAAATGGTGAGAACCCAATAAAAGACACATGAATGTGATCAAAATGAATCCTTCTAAGAAATAACCAAAATAACACAAGAAAAGATATGGACATTGTGAATGTGAACTTCCTTTGCCATGACCCACCTCATAATAGCTGTCTATGGACATTTAATAATGAATAGTTTTCTAAATAATCATTCATAGGTGAAATTTATGTCTTTGCATTATGCCATTGAGACATGTAACGAGTAAAGTGGGGTCTTATTTTAAGTCATAGACTTTTAAGCATGGTTTATGGGTCCACTATGCTAGCTTTGTATATTTTGTGTCTTCATGGGGTCTAACATTTGATTGTGTCTTTTATATTTTACTACTATCATTAACCTCATGGTTTTGTACATAAGGTAATGGACAATACCTACTTTGTTTTAACTATTATAGATACAAAAAGTCAAATACTCATACCCAAAAGGGTATTATGGGGCATGCTTGCTTTACTTGTGTTGTTAAACCAACTTCTCTATTCCTTATTATATGTATTATGTATATCAGTTTGTCTCTATCATTTGTTTAGAGTAAATACCAATCCATTGATTCATGGATTGCCCTTATTCTACTTCTATTTGAGATGCATTTCTATTTATTCAACATCTTTATATTCAACTACTCATTTACAAATTGGTTTACCATAAATGCCACGGTTTTGTTTAGGCTTGCTTTTTAAAAGTTTATATTTGGTGAAAATAATTATTTGTCGGACTTAACTTACTTTGTGGTTGAAAATTAGATTAGCGGGACCCCCTCTCCTGAGAAGTAGAAGATTAACACACAAAAAGAACAAATGATTTGGTTTTTAATACTTACATGAAGATCAATTGATATTGTCATAGCCAAATTCATAGCTCTTTGTACACTTTTGTGTAGGTTTTTGAATCATTGTACTTGTAGAAGCGGTTATGTCATGTATCATTGGTTGCTCCTTTAGGAAATACTATTAAAGTCAATGTGGGTAGCAGCTCCCTCAAAAATCATGGTATATCCGACTTTGGAAATATCATACACAACAATATGAGTGACTATTTTACTTGGATTTTATGGATTTCTTCGGATTGCTAATAGTTTACAAGCTGAGTTTTATGCCATTTACTACAATCTTTGCTTAGCAATGGATCAAGGGTTCAACAATGTGGTTCTTGAATCAAATTCTACGTTTGCGATTGGTTGGTGGCACATGATGCCTCTCCTCTCAATCCTTATTCTCCTCGACAGCAAAATTAGATAATTCCAAAAGTTAGATTGGACTACCGATTTCCATCATAGTCTTAGAGAAGACAACAAGTGTGAAGATTGACTTGCTAAAAAGGATGTTGCCTCATATGTCTCTAAAGATTTGACATAGTCGTCTCTTCAAACTAGACATTTTTTTATAGCTAATATTTTAAACGTTGCGATAAGTGCCAAAATTGCTTATTTTACATATATAATTTAGGCACTTAATAACTTATTTTGCAAGTTATTTCAATGAAAAAATCCAACTATTTGTAGATCTATTTTTAAATCTATTTCTTAATAATTAGTATTGATTCTTAATTAGTATTGATTCAAAGGATCTCTTAATAATTATTATTGATTCTTAATTAGTATTCCTTCAACTATTTGTGAATCTATTTCTTAATTCAAAATTAGTATTGTGAATAATTTTGTTATTTATTAACCTAGGTTTTCTGTTTAATTAGTATTGATTCAACTAATTTGTGAATCTATTTTCAAAATTAGAATTATGATTAATTTTGTTATTTATTAGCCTAGGTTTTGTGATTAATCTAGCTTTAGGGAATATATTTTACCTCGTTTGTATGTAGCAAGTTGAAGGATATGTATGACGTGAGATAGTTGGATTTGGAATTGTTTGAGGAACATCTTTTGATGTTAATTCATGTTTTTAATCTTTTGTCCAAAATAATGTGTCTTGACTTTAGGCAGGGCCGGTCCCGAGATTTTGGAGGCCCGGAACAAATAATAAAAATAGACCCCTAATAAAAAAAATTAAAAGAGAACATCATTTATTTAAATTGTAAATAGCATCAATAACAACAAAAATAGTTATTTATTCATGTAACTAACATAAATAAAAGGTCATTCCACAATGTTGAAAATGAACCGATAAATAAAAATTTAAGCGATATATTATTCAAAAATGAACCGATAATTTTTAAAAAAGAGTAATCTTTTATTTAAAATACAAACAACATCAATAATGTAAAAAAATAATCACTTTCAAATCAATAATAAAAAAATACACCTTCAAGCTAATATCATTAAAAATTGATAGTATTTTTAATAAAAATTGCAACTTAATATTAAAAATTAATTCTTCATTTTCAAAAAAATAATAAAATGTAGTTTTTTTTTTTTAAAATAAAATAAAGTAGTGAAGTTATTGATAAGTTATAGAAAAAAATAAATATTACTGTATTTCATAAAAAGAAACACAATTTTGAAATAATTTATGCAATGTTTAAATGAATGGATACTGTTCTTCCATTTTTCTATTATCTTAATTAAATAAGAGAAAACCAAAAAGTACCACCGTTGGGACTCGAACCCATGTCCACACAGCTACATGATCAAGACGCGCTCCACTGGGCTAACTTCAATTTCATGAGATTTTCTATCATCAAATAATACTTGATCTATTTTTCATATGATGGGCTTAAAAAAAAATTGAGGCCCATAAATTGTGAGGCCCAGTGGTATAGCACTGATTGCACGTGGCCATACCCGGCCCTGACTTTAGGTCATTTCTATCTTTGACTAATGTTTTGGTAATTATACCACATAAGGTTGTATAGATGTTGGACTATAATTTTAGGATCAAAATGGAAAACTAATTTCATAGTATTGAATTTTACATGGTTCCTTATATCTATTTGAATAGTTTAATTTTACACGTGTCTCAATTTTAGGTAATTGTTATCGGTGGTGCGGATGTCAAAAAATTAAGTTATAATAAGCATAAGTATGATCATCAACAAAATTAAACTACGTGATTTAAAATATGTTAAAATGGTAGATTACGTGTTGAGTGGGCCTTGAAATCATCAATAATATAGTCTCTGAACTGATACTTGCAGCTATTTTCCTTTCAATATAAACTGACATGCTATATGCTAGAAAAACGGTTTTGGTCTTGTTTCTTAACTTATTCTTGATAATTTTCACCGTTGAAAAAGATCTCTCAGTTGTGGCTATAGAAACTGGAAGAGTCAAAGATAAGACGGAGTGGTCTATCAATCAAGAAGCAAATTTCCGCCTTTTCAATTGCAACCAAACATGAGCATAATTCTTGAATTGTTGATAAGTTCTTCAAATTTGAAGCTTTACGAGCATCAACAATGAAATGTCAATGTTGAAAGCGCAAAAGAAGCTGCTCTTGTTCAATGAAATCCATTGGATAGTATTTTTCAACTAAAGTGCAAATAGTTTCACCCTTAAAAACTTTGTAATTTTTCATATGAGTCAAAGCACAACTTATAGTTAATAACTCCATTGATTGCTCACTAAGTCTAGATCTACTATTCAACTCTTGCACTTGTTTGTCAATGGTAGTAAAAAATATTTCAACTCTAGAATAATACTCTATTGTCACTTGATTTTCTTCACGAGAGCGACCATATCTTGTTGCTGAATGAACATAATTGAGACCAAGAATCTCAATACTATGTCTTTGACAAAAAGAAGTCACATTAGAAAACAACTCATCCCAACCATTATCTCTTAAGTCTTGAATAAGACGCTTTGTTGAACAAACCAAATCCATGGCATTAACTACATCTTGATCTTGTTGTTGTAAGGCTTGATAAAGAACATCAGTTATCCCCATAATTGCTTTCATCATGAACAAGATCAATATAAAATTAAATTCTCTCAAGTAATTGTAAGAACTATCAACATCCCCAGATGTTGTCCAACTTTTACTCTCTTTTCAAATTTTTTAAAAACATGACAAACTGCTTCATACATATTTATCACACTACAAATAGACTTGAAATATGAAAGGACAATCCTTCATAAAGAGTGCTTGTAAACCATCTATTGTCCTCTCATATTGCTAGCACTGTCATATCCTTAACCACAAATGTTAGAAACATCAAGGTTATGCATAGAAAGTATCTTTTCTTCAAGAGTTAACCATGCAGTGTCATTAACATGTGCAACATCAAGAAACTTTAATTGTATTAAACCGACTCTATCAACAAATCTTAACACAAGAGACATTTGTTCCTTATTTGATTGGTCGCGAGCTTCATCAACATTGATACAAAATTTGGAGTCACCAAATTCTTCACGAATATATTTTCTCACCCCCACACTAGCAAGAACACTCAATAGCTCTTTTTGAACTTGATGCGAAGTGTATTTGGAATTCTTTGGAGCATTCCAACACAACTTTTGCAACTAGTTTCGTCATGACCCCTAAAAGCACAAATTTAAAATGTTAACCAACAGACCACCACATCAATTGAGTCTTAAGACATAAACGGTTCTTGATAATTTTATATGAGTTTTGCCCTTCAATAAGATTCCTAATATATGCCTCTTGATTCAACAAGATGGAGAGTTAGTTTCATAATAATGAATTTTACATGGTCCCTTATACCTAGAGGCGGAACCAGGGGGTGGCTGAGGGTGACTGCGGCCACCCCCGAAAAATAAGAAATTACTAGTATACCCTTGATATTTTTATAAAATTTCAAATGTATATATTATATATATTCATTTCAGCGTAAACTTAATAGTATTGAAGGCTGTACTGATGGTTCAAATTAGCGCCCCCTCCCAAGAGGACACATGTTCAACTCTTGGAGGGTGGATTTTTTGTTTTTTGTTTTTTTTTTTGTTTATTTAAATGAAAATCAATACTTTGGTGACAAAACATTGTCTCAAACAAACAATTAGCAATGACTTTTTTTTTTTAAATAAAGTTAATTTTATATATATATATATCAATGCAAAAACTGCAAAATTTCTATTTATTTTATTTTAAAAAAACACAACTATATATTTTGAATTAAAAACACAATTTTCTTTACTATATGTGTAATATAATAATTAAACATATGATTTTCTAATGATCAACTTCGTGCGAGTATTAGTTCAAAGTCAACTATTGATTATTTCAAGTCCCTTGACACACATAGTGTATTATTTTAAGCGTTAATATGCTTTTACCCCCTGCAAAGTACGCGAGTTTTGTGTTAGCCTATAATATTTTTTTTAGATTACCCCCTAGCAATGTTTTTTTTTCTTTTTCCGTAGTGTATTTTTACCCCCCTGTGTTACTGGGGATAAAACAAAAACAACATTACAGGGGGTAAAAAAATTCATGATTCCGCCACTGCTTATACCTACTTGAATAGTTGAATTTGGGGGAGTATAGATATATTTGGGGGTAGTTGGAAGTTCTACTCTGATGGCATGATGTTGAGACAGATGCTCTAGCATCTTTATTATCTGTGAGCAGCAATTCATCATGCCTTTTGCTGCACTGCCTGGCTAAATGTCGTAGTAATTTTGAGGGGGAGTATTACTACTCTGTTCTCGTGTGTGCATAACGATTCCGTTTATGCTATGAAGATTTTTTTTGCTCTACCTGCTTATATGTATGCTTGCATTAAGGTGGAGTAAAATTGTTTAGGTAGAATTTATTTTTCTACTTATAATCTTCTATGTGGGAATTTATTTTTCCCTATTCATATGAAGTAGGAATTTATTTTTACTTCATATGTCCGGTCTATGTGGGAGTAGTAGTGTAAAATTCATGATTACAGGCGCTATGCACGATGCTCTACACGATGCTCTAACACTGTGTCCGGTCTAACGCGTAATTATTCAAGGCGTATAAAAGAAAACAAATAAAAGAGAACAAATAAAGAACACAAAGTATTTGTTAACCCAGTTCAGCGCAAACAACAACCTACTCTGGGGGATACCAATCCAGGAGTGAATCCACTATGACAGTTCCAATTCAAAGCTAAACGCCCCGTTTACAACTTCTCACTTAGACAATACCCGTGCTAATTCTACCTAGGAACTCCTAGATATGACAACCTCTGGTCACCTCCTATAACAACCTTACGAACAACAAGGATTTAAAACACACTAATAGAAGTCACACTTCCATGACACAAAGTACTCGTACCTAAAGGTTTTGAATAACTTAAAAGCCCCAACCTCCTAAGAGTTGGTACACAGAGTTTACAACTCGATAGAACAGTCCTAAGCTTGCATCAAGGTGATACAAGAAAGGCTCACAACAAGGCACAAGGCCTACACACGACACGAAACCCTAAAGACTACATCTTGAATATTCTTGGCTTCGGTGCCTCAAATAGGTTTAGCTTCTTCCTTTATATAGCCAATTTAGAATGGGCTTAAGAGCTAAACATCACAGCTGTTCCATAAAAGATATTGTGTAGATGGACTCCCTAAAGAGATTTGTTTTTCTTTTTAATATTTCTTGAGTAAATCTTTAACAAAGCAAGATATATTTCCCAAATATATTTGCTGTCCACAAATACAGTAACAAGCATAAAGATATACTTGAAACAAATCTTTTAATAAAACAAACATATCTTTTAAATAAAAGATATGATCCTAAAATATTTCCTCAATATTTTAGGGCAAAGTCTAGCGCGTGCTAGCTTGCTGTTAGGAGCGATCCTGAACGCGTGTATGAGCTGGCTGGATAAGCTTGATCTAATTCTTGAACCAAATATTCAAAGATATGATTCATGAGAGAGAAACGCGCATAAAGGAAAACGCGCATGCTTGGCGCACAAGTAACACTTCCAGAACCTGATATGATGCTTGAGGCAATGCTTGAGGCATCGGATCCAGCATCCTGCTACAGAGTTTATTTTACCAAAAATGCAGCCAATACCAAAGACTCAACAAACTCCCCCTTTGGCAAATTTTTGGCTAAACAAATTATGACCATACAAATACTACTTAAACAGATACTTCAACTACATATCTTTTTCTCAACATAATCACACAAGCATAAAGATTAAGTAGCAGCTATCCTTCATGGAGAACAGTAGAAAAGAATAAGATGTATCTTTTTAAGATTATCAGAGAGGCATGCAACAACGGAAAACTCAATAACTACTTCGCCTTAAATGGTCAGGAAAATAAACTTGATAGGATGTGGAACAGAGTGCTTCAGCATTTTACACTACTACTCCCCCTGCACACATGCATAGGATGTTGGAACATCGTATCCAGCATCTCCCCCTGCATAATACAACTCAGCTCACCCTAAACACCTGCATATATCAGAGCACACAGAACCACACTTCTACATACTCCATCCAAACTACACTACAAGATATATCATAACCAGAGCAGTGCAGATAAGCCAACCAGCAGACTAATCGAATCTTAACCAAAACATACCAAATTTTACTCCCCCTTTTTGCCACAAATTTGACAAATCAGCAGAACAGAGGGTGAAGAAGTACAGGAGCAGAACATACACAACAGCAGAACAGTTCAGCACAGAACATCTACCAAAAAAAATTATATCAGAGTGCCATTCATCTACCAGAGTACCATACTCATACTCTACTTCACTACTTAATCTCATGCACATATAAGAATAGTAGTAACCACCACCAACTACCACAAGAGTTACACCTCCCCCTTTGGCAGATTTTGGCTAAAACCTCCTCTTGGGAAACCAGTTGTGATCTTTCCTTCAAGTCTTCATGGATACGCATTTGAGAAGGAAATCAAAGTGGCAAAGTAAATTTTCAGATAGGTACATCAAGTGAAAATTACTTTACACACGGCATTAGCAAAATAGTTTTTCAGATAGTTACATCAAGTGAAGAACAATTCGGATAGTTACATCAAGCGAATATTATTTTGCAGACAGCCACGGCAAACTACTTCTTCAGATAGTTACATCAAGTAAAGAAATACTTTGCAAGCAAGTTATAATTCGGATAGTTACATCAGGCGAAGAACGTCTTGCACACACAACCAGCAAAATAATTTCTCGGATAGTTACATAAGGCGAGAAATACTTTGCACCCAGCATCAGAGACATGCAGCAGCGGATTTGACCACATCGAGATCTTCTGAGGCTTCAAACGTAGAGAGAAATAAACTCTCACACACGGTAGGAACAAGAGAAATAAACTCCTTCAAAGTCTTCAATCAGAAATAGGAAAAATAAATTCCTACTTCATATGAATAGGGAAAAATAAATTCCCACATAGAAGATTATAAGTAGAAAAATAAATTCTACCTAAACAATTTTACTCCACCTTAATGCAAGCATACATATAAGCAGGTAGAGAAAAAAAAATCTTCATAGCATAAACGGAATCGTTATGCACACACGAGAACAGAGTAGTAATACTCCCCCTCAAAATTACTACGACATTTAGCCAGGCAGTGCAGCAAAAGGCATGATGAAATGCTGCTCACAGATAATAAAGATGCTAGAGCATCTGTCTCAACATCATGCCATCAGAGTAGAACTTCCAACTACCCCCAAATATATCTATCTCCCCCTTTTTAGCCACGAAATCTGACAAACTTCATATAAGAATTAAGATACCAAAGGTAGGCATAGCCAATAAATCACCAGAAATCATAACACTATGCATCCATAGTTGGTCATAATCCCTAGCCAAAGATAGGGATAGCCAGGAAATCACCAGAGTAACATAACACTATGCAGCCATAGTATGCCATATTACCTAGCCATATCCATGAGACAAAACTCATAAACATCCAGTGAACATAAGCCGGGGATACCCGTGAGGGTTTATCCATAATATCATAGTATACAGAGCTGCTACCACCGAAGATAACATCATGAAAGACATGACATGTCAGATATAGGCCAGTAGTGGAGGGAACAATTATCTCATAAAATAGACAACTTCTTCTTCAGAGACACATAGTCGACAAATGTACTGTCAGATGCTCCAGCCTTTGGCAATTCATCACACAGTATCCATATACACCAGGTACGACATCAACACATATCATCAGGTATCCACCAAAAATAGTCCTCAAGAAGAGAGGCACACAGCAGATCTTCCTAGCACACTTGAGCATACATCATCATGTAAACTACCATGCTAGCATGAAACCATTACTCCTCTAAATGTCTGATCAGCATCATTCTTCAATAACCCGAGTTATAGTAGTGGAGAACCAGTATCATAACAATGCTACACACAACAGTTGTAAGACCCAAGATTCCACTGTACAGTTTTTCTAAAGAACTTTAGTGTCGGCTAAGTTTTAGGGTTTTTGGTGGAGCGGTCTTGTGAGTATCGTCGCATTAATGGAATTTTTGCTGAAATGGAGCCTGTTTTGTGTTCGTGCGCTGGAAAGGCACAGACTTTTGGGTCGTAGTCTTCTTTTGAGTATAAGAAGGTTTATGTGTAGTCAGAATCGCGAGTTTTGGTTTATTCTGGTTTTTGGAAAAACGAGTAGGAATTTTACCCGCTGTTGGAAATTTTTACGATGTCTGAATTCCGTAGAAATTTAGATGGAGGTTTTATATATCTGCGCGAGTTAGGATATGTCCTGAGAATCATTTTCGAGGGTGAGGAAGAAAATTACAGTCGAGGAAAAAGATTTAGCGATAATATTTGGAAACGGTTTACGACGGACGTTTATTTGGTAGATTTTATATTTTTGTGATTTCCGTCCGTTAGCGAAGTACGACTCGCCGAGAACGAACGCGAGAGCTGAGTAGCGTAAAGTAGATATTTGTTCATAAAGCAATCATGAGTTATTTGGATCCAATGGCTAGGGATTAGTCTTGTAACTTTTGCTTTTGATCCAAGGGCTTGGATTGATCAAGAGAAAATTGCATAGTAAGGAGGTTTAGGAATTGTGGACTTAGAAGAAAATCACAAAAACTACTCCCTCCTCTCCTCACTCTCTCGGCCGACCTCTCTCTCCCTCATTCACCCATTCAAATTTTCATTCTTTCATCACCAAGCTTTAGATTTTCTTGTGATTGGATCATAGAATTTGCCAAGGATCATCTCTTCTCTTAAGGTAACTAGCTTATTTCCTCTTGTTGTTGATTAAATTCCTTATAGATTAAGTATATGATCATGGTGTTCTTGAGCACAAAAAATTCTAGAATTTAGTTTAATTAGTTTTTGGTTCCATAGAAGGGTCCATGAGTAGTAGACTAACTTGTTTAAGTTAAGTATGTGTTGATTTCCATGGTGATTGAGTTCTCACAAAATTTTGAGTTAGGGTTTTGTTGTGAAATTTTAAAATGATCATAAACTTGAATTTTGTTTTGAGATTTTGTTTTTGATGTTAGTTTTGGGCTTTGTGGCAAAATGGATTCTTGAATATAAACTTTGTTTTGAAAAATAAGAAAAAATTTATTTGGTGTTCTTGAGCGATTCGATGAACATATTTTAAGAAATTTCGTTTCGATTCTCAAAGTAGTCAATTGAGCAATTAGATGCCTTTGCAAACTAATAGATGATTACTAGGATTTTGTAATGAAAAATTTTAGGTGTTGGCCTTATGTTTCCTAGTTTGGCCGTGGCACCATATGAAGGGAGGAGGAAGAGATTTCAGATTTTGTTGAGTCATTATTTAGGAGGACTTAATCATGGTTTAGAAGAATGATCAATTATGGTCTTGGTTGGGGAAGAAAATTAATTGATTATGTCTTAAGAAAACAAATTTAAAAATTGTCAAAAGTGTGGGTTTGTTTGAATTGGTTTTGATTGCTAGGATAATTGATTTTGGATATTATGGGATATTACTATGCTTTTGAAAATGAAAAAAATTGAGTGGTGGCATGTTTTGTTTATTTTTGGCCGAGGCATATTGAAAGAAAATGGTTATGGGATTTCAAAATTTTCTAAGTCCACGTTGATAAGAAAATTGATCATTGAGTTAGTATATGTTTATAGCTTTTAAAAGAGTACAAGTATAAGATTTTATTTGGTGAGAAAACTTGTAACTTGCGACGCAAGGAAACTTTTATTTTCTTCGGAATACTTTTGAAGAGTTTCTAGTTTGTTTTCAAATGGTTTGGATTGTGTGAAAATGATTTCCTAGAGGTTGATAATAATAGTGGTATGTGGTATGCTTTGAAAAACAAAATGAATTTCTTATGGCAAAAATAGTGTATTTAACTTCGTGAATTTTTAATCACTATGGAGAGAACTCGAAATCACTAAGTGAGAGTGTTAGAAAGTACCTTAGACCCCTATAGATTTTTGGGCTTTGGTTTCGTTGCGATAGAATACAGTGAGAGTATTTTATTGGCATTACGCTGCTTAAATTTTAGGTAGCGTGAATAGTGGATTTGAGCCTAGTAGTTGTGAGGGAACAACCATAGGTCTTGATCCATTAGTAGCCGATCTAGAACTTATTTGAGTAACCAATTAGAATGTGGTATTAACTTAGATAAGTTGTGTTTTGTAAAAGGTTAAGAGGATTAGCCAAATTGGAGTTTTCGTTGAGGGGGACGGTTATTGCTCGCGTAATGTAAGTTGTGCGTGTTGGAATGCTTGCCGAGGTAAGGGCATCACTTTATTTCTGTCTTTTCAACTGGTTATGACATGCTTGGATTTCTGCTGTAATGCTTTGCTGTGTGTTTGGCATGTCTAGTTGATGTATTCTCGTGATGAGAACGTGTTTAAAATACTTGCGCAGTTTACATATGATTATGAGAATATATGTATGAACAGGTTGTTGGAATACATATGATTGGAAATGTATGTATTTGTTGCATTAACATATAAGGGGAATCGTATGCTCATGCATTCATAGTAAGTGGTTATCGGGAATGGACCACGGGGTGCGATTATCGGGAATGGATCCACCTTAATCCTGCGGGATTTATCGAGTCCAATACGTGGTTATCGGGAATGGACCACGGGGTGTGATTATCGGGAATGGATCCACTCTAATCCGTTGGGATTTTATTGACGCCCTGCGGGGTATAGTAGGGATTGAACCTACGACTCTCTGCGGAGAGGTTAAATTCCGGAATTCATGCATGTGGCAGCCAGTGATTGGTGTCACGATCATGTAGAGTCTGCATTAGGCTTGGTGTGCATTATATTTATAAACCCGTTGGTGGGAATTGCTTTGGTGGTTAAGAGCTTTCTCTTGTGTTTGTGGAATTATTGTTATGTGTACAATCTTTCGCACCGGTTATATATATACATACTTTTATTTTGTGGTGACCCTTTCTTTCATTTGCGGGCTCATCCCACCCAGATGAGGGGTTAGGTCGTGGTGACGACGGTGGCTGTTCCAGGCCCCAGTGAGATGTTGGAGCTTTGGCTTAGTTAGACTATGCGCCGGTGTGGGTTGTGCACCGTGCTTTTTGGGTTTAGGCATAAGATTCTAACTTGCTTCGTTGTAAGTATTCGAATACTTAGACTTGGATTGTAATTATTCAGGAATACACTTTGCTTGTCGAAGCACCTTATGGTAATGAGTTCTTTTGTATATTTGAATGCCGGCTCATTTGAAATCTTTTATGCGTAACTCTGATGTGTACAAAAAAAATAAATTAAATGCCCTTTTTGGTCTTTGAAAATTCGGGGTGTAACATTGTGGTATCAGAGCCCGACTTTAAATCTTCAAAGGGAAAGTGTGCACTTGAGTCGTTAGTCCAGAGTCGGTTAGAACATAGCTAGAGTTGTGTTAGTTCTAGCGGTTGTTTTTGTTGTATTATGGGTTATGTGGTAGGTTATTTTGTGTTTAGCATGGGATATGCCTAGACACTGGTTTGTGTCTTACTGAGGTAATGCAGGGAGTGAGGCTTCAGTAAGTGGAATTGTGAAACCCCCAAGCCTTGGTCGAATTTAGTCGACAAGTGTCTCTAAATTCCTTAGATGCGGCAGTCCGAAGATGACGGACTTGAGCAAACAAGAACTACAAGTGATTCTTGAAAGTAATATAATGGATGGGAAGTGGCGTTAGATGTTGCCACTCAGAGGTGCTGGTTATGGACGAGTGAACGTCAATTGATAAAGGATTTTAAGTAAGGATCAGATTGGGACGACCTTTTGAAGAAGGTATTGGATGTTCGTCGGGTGAGTTAGGGCGGGACTTGATGAAGTCTGTCGGTTGCCAAGGGGATGCGGCCACTGTGGAATTGTGGACCAGGCAGAGATGTCAGTTGGATTTAAGTACGATGTTTGGATAATCATTTAGGCTATTCGTATTGGAGTTAAAGTGCGTCGCGCGCCAAGGGTCAGCGGACCTAGTGTTGTTAGATGAGGATTATACCAATGGTGGAATACCTTAAGGGTTTAAGTTAAGTGTTTGAGGTAAATTAGATTCGAAACTAAGATTAGTAAGGATGAAGAGGATGTGCGCCGATGATGGCCGTCGACGAGGACAAACGTTTGTTTAAGGCACGCGAGATTCGTCTAAGTGCCATTTTGGAAGTAATGTTAACGTATAAGGAACCGATTCTGGGGAATTGGAGATTTGGATAAGGGAGTCCAAGAGAAGTAGATGGTTTAGTTTGGCAAGTGCCAAGACTATGAGGAGTGTAATTACCAACCGGAGGTGGGGGTGGTATTATTTAAGTCGTGATTGGAAATAGATCCGTATGTGAGCAGACGGTTCGGCATATTCATTGAGTCGCGGACTGATGGATAGTGGTAAGGTGGGAAAATCTTCTAGAAGAGAAGACAACTTGTTTGGAATAAAAAAGTTTTGGTGGTAATTGCCGTGGTGGCACTGTACTACTATTGGATGATACTCCACGGATACTTCAAGAGTGGAAGCATGAGAGCTTATGCGACATGTGTTGAGCGTTGTGTCTTACCACTTTAATCTTGTATTCGTAAGAGATCGAGGGAAACGTGTGGGAAAACCCCGAAGGAAGTGTTGGACCATTGTGCCTCGGAGGACCTTGAGCACAAGTGGAATGAAGTATCACTTAAGTTGGGTAAAGAGGGTCTAAACCACCATCATGATTGTCGACTATCTATTGACAAATTGAGGGACTGGCCGTCCTTAATTTATTGTTGATAGTAGACGGAATCGTGTTGAATGGAATTGACTAGCTTTGCTAGCTTTGGTGGTGCACAGAGAGTTTCGGTGTTTCTTTTGGAGGGTAGCCAGTCACTGCTTCGCGTGAACCTAGTGGTTTAGGCTATGTCGCGGAGGCAAAATAAGTGATTTTGGAAAAAAAAAAAAATTTGTGGACCTTTGAACATTTGAGGAACTCGAGGTTGTGAACCTCTGTTGTGAGGTTAATTTTTGAGTGGTGAACTCGTTGAGAGTTGCGGTTGGTGCACGGTTGTGCCAGTGTGTTGGTGAGAGTATCCGTGTGACTTCACCCGGTGTTAGCATCTGTGTGGCTACACCTAATCCTGAGGGATTTTGTTGTGTTGGTGATGGTAATAACTAGTTGAGTTGTTACTCTTACCTTTGGTTTTGAGGACGAAACTTCTTTTTGGAGGGTAGTAATGTAAGACTCAAGATTCCACTGTACAGTTTTTCTAAAGAACTTTAGTGTCGGCTAAGTTTTAGGGTTTTTGGTGGAGCGGTCTTGTGAGTATCGTCGCATTAATGGAATTTTTGCTGAAATGGAGCCTGTTTTGTGCTCGTGCGCTGGAAAGGCACAGACTTTTGGGTCGTAGTCTTCTTTTGAGTATAAGAAGGTTTATGTGTAGTCAGAATCGCGAGTTTTGGTTTATTCTGGTTTTTGGAAAAAACGAGTAGGAATTTTACCCGCTGTTGGAAATTTTTACGATGTCTGAATTCCGTAGAAATTTAGATGGAGGTTTTATATATCTGCGCGAGTTAGGATATGTCCTGAGAATCATTTTCGAGGGTGAGGAAGAAAATTACAGTCGAGGAAAAAGATTTAGCGATAATATTTGGAAACGGTTTACGACAGACGTTTATTTGGTAGATTTTATATTTTTGTGATTTCCGTCCGTTAGCGAAGTACGACTCGCCGAGAACGAACGCGAGAGCTGAGTAGCGTAAAGTAGATATTTGTTCATAAAGCAATCATGAGTTATTTGGATCCAATGGCTAGGGATTAGTCTTGTAACTTTTGTTTTTGATCCAAGGGCTTGGATTGATCAAGAGAAAATTGCATAGTAAGGAGGTTTAGGAATTGTGGACTTAGAAGAAAATCACAAAAACTACTCCCTCCTCTCCTCACTCTCTCGGCCGACCTCTCTCTCCCTCATTCACCCATTCAAATTTTCATTCTTTCATCACCAAGCTTTAGATTTTCTTGTGATTGGATCATAGAATTTGCCAAGGATCATCTCTTCTCTTAAGGTAACTAGCTTATTTCCTCTTGTTGTTGATTAAATTCCTTATAGATTAAGTATATGATCATGGTGTTCTTGAGCACAAAAAATTCTAGAATTTAGTTTAATTAGTTTTTGGTTCCATAGAAGGGTCCATGAGTAGTAGACTAACTTGTTTAAGTTAAGTAAGTGTTGATTTCCATGGTGATTGAGTTCTCACAAAATTTTGAGTTAGGGTTTTGTTGTGAAATTTTAAAATGATCATAAACTTGAATTTTGTTTTGAGATTTTGTTTTTGATGTTAGTTTTGGGCTTTGTGGCAAAATGGATTCTTGAATATAAACTTTGTTTTGAAAAATAAGAAAAAATTTATTTGGTGTTCTTGAGCGATTCGATGAACATATTTTAAGAAATTTCGTTTCGATTCTCAAAGTAGTCAATTGAGCAATTAGATGCCTTTGCAAACTAATAGATGATTACTAGGATTTTGTAATGAAAAATTTTAGGTGTTGGCCTTATGTTTCCTAGTTTGGCCGTGGCACCATATGAAGGGAGGAGGAAGAGATTTCAGATTTTGTTGAGTCATTATTTAGGAGGACTTAATCATGGTTTAGAAGAATGATCAATTATGGTCTTGGTTGGGGAAGAAAATTAATTGATTATGTCTTAAGAAAACAAATTTAAAAATTGTCAAAAGTGTGGGTTTGTTTGAATTGGTTTTGATTGCTAGGATAATTGATTTTGGATATTATGGGATATTACTATGCTTTTGAAAATGAAAAAAATTGAGTGGTGGCATGTTTTGTTTATTTTTGGCCGAGGCATATTGAAAGAAAATGGTTATGGGATTTCAAAATTTTCTAAGTCCACGTTGATAAGAAAATTGATCATTGAGTTAGTATATGTTTATAGCTTTTAAAAGAGTACAAGTATAAGATTTTATTTGGTGAGAAAACTTGTAACTTGCGACGCAAGGAAACTTTTATTTTCTTCGGAATATTTTTGAAGAGTTTCTAGTTTGTTTTCAAATGGTTTGGATTGTGTGAAAATGATTTCCTAGAGGTTGATAATAATAGTGGTATGTGGTATGCTTTGAAAAACAAAATGAATTTCTTATGGCAAAAATAGTGTATTTAACTTCGTGAATTTTTAATCACTATGGAGAGAACTCGAAATCACTAAGTGAGAGTGTTAGAAAGTACCTTAGACCCCTATAGATTTTTGGGCTTTGGTTTCGTTGCGATAGAATACAGTGAGAGTATTTTATTGGCATTACGCTGCTTAAATTTTAGGTAGCGTGAATAGTGGATTTGAGCCTAGTAGTTGTGAGGGAACAACCATAGGTCTTGATCCATTAGTAGCCGATCTAGAACTTATTTGAGTAACCAATTAGAATGTGGTATTAACTTAGATAAGTTGTGTTTTGTAAAAGGTTAAGAGGATTAGCCAAATTGGAGTTTTCGTTGAGGGGGACGGTTATTGCTCGCGTAATGTAAGTTGTGCGTGTTGGAATGCTTGCCGAGGTAAGGGCATCACTTTATTTCTGTCTTTTCAACTGGTTATGACATGCTTGGATTTCTGCTGTAATGCTTTGCTGTGTGTTTGGCATGTCTAGTTGATGTATTCTCGTGATGAGAACGTGTTTAAAATACTTGCGCAGTTTACATATGATTAAGAGAATATATGTATGAACAGGTTGTTGGAATACATATGATTGGAAATGTATGTATTTGTTGCATTAGCATATAAGGGGAATCGTATGCTCATGCATTCATAGTAAGTGGTTATCGGGAATGGACCACGGGGTTCGATTATCGGGAATGGATCCACCTTAATCCTGCGGGATTTATCGAGTCCAATACGTGGTTATCGGGAATGGACCACGGGGTGTGATTATCGGGAATGGATCCACTCTAATCCGCTGGGATTTTATTGACGCCCTGCGGGGTATAGTAGGGATTGAACCTACGACTCTCTGCGGAGAGGTTAAATTCCGGAATTCATGCATGTGGCAGCCAGTGATTGGTGTCACGATCATGTAGAGTCTGCATTAGGCTTGGTGTGCATTATATTTATAAACCCGTTGGTGGGAATTGCTTTGGTGGTTAAGAGCTTTCTCTTGTGTTTGTGGAATTATTGTTATGTGTACAATCTTTCGCACCGGTTATATATATACATACTTTTATTTTGTGGTGACCCTTTCTTTCATTTGCGGGCTCATCCCACCCAGATGAGGGGTTAGGTCGTGGTGACGACGGTGGCTGTTCCAGGCCCCAGTGAGATGTTGGAGCTTTGGCTTAGTTAGACTATGCGCCGGTGTGGGTTGTGCACCGTGCTTTTTGGGTTTAGGCATAGGATTCTAACTTGCTTCGTTGTAAGTATTCGAATACTTAGACTTGGATTGTAATTATTCAAGAATACACTTTGCTTGTCGAAGCACCTTATGGTAATGAGTTCTTTTGTATATTTGAATGCCGGCTCATTTGAAATCTTTTATGCGTAACTCTGATGTGTACAAAAAAAATAATTAAATGCCCTTTTTGGTCTTTGAAAATTCGGGGTGTAACAACAGTGCTCCAAAAACAGTCATTCATCATGCAATCATTCACAGTCTTAGTCATGCATGAATAGTCAACTAGCACATAGTTAGTAGCATTCAGTCATACCAACTAATATGTATAAGTATGCAATCATTCACAACTTAGTCATGCACACACACATTGTTAGTAAATAGCATCAGAGTATGCATTGAAAAAAACTTTCAACAACTCACAGTTCAAATATCCAGAGGCCAGATGTCATGCCTGATGCTCCAGCATGTGGACACAGTATGGACACAATACTAATACTTTTCAGCACATTCTCCAGGTTGGGCAATCCATGGCTGATCAGATCCCCAATTCCTATTATTTCTCCTTTTGCACCATCTCAAAAAGTTACAAAGCTGGCCTTGTAAGATCTTACATTTATGAGATACTTTTCTTCACCAGTCATATGTCTAGAGCACCTGCTATCAAAATACCAATCTTTCCTAGAAGAGGCTCTGAGGGATGTGTGAGCAATTAACCCAACATTTTCTTCTTTAGGTAACCCAGCATTTTCTTCTTTAGGCCTCCACTCCTTCTTAGTAACACTCTCTTCCTGTACCACATTTGGTTTATGCTCCTGGTTGGGGTATCCATACAACTTGTAGCAAAAAGGTCTAATGTGTCCTCTTTTTCCACAATGGTGACACACCCACCTACGATATCTCCTTTGATTTTTAGGCCTTTGATGAACAGCAGGTCTTGGTCTTTGATGAACTGAGGATTTAAGATCAAGGGCAAACTTTGGAACTGGGTAGGCTTTAGAGTGTCGAGTCTGATGCTCCAGCATTACCTTTCCAGTACAGGGGTCAAATACTTCTTCACTGGATGTAAACTTGGTTTCAGGATTCTGTTGATACTGATTGAGACTAGAGTAGTTGTATCCAACAAACTTTAACTTTCCACTTGGTACATTATCCAGAATTTCTTCAAGAAGATTTGCTCCTGAGTTCAGCTGGCTAACACGCTTCCTTAGATCATCCATTTGAGCATTCACTTGGATGACTTTTTCTTCATCAGTGTCTTCATCTGTCCAAGAAACAGTTAGCCCTTTCTTTTGTCTTTTCTGATATGTTCCACATTCTGACCTTATGTGTCCATAGCCTTCACACTCATGACACTGAACACCCTTGCCTTGACTGCTCTTTTCTTTAGGCTTGGTTTTCTTCAGACTATTCTGTTGCTTGTTGATGTCGAACCGGATGCGCTGCCCATTCTGTCGATTTCTACGATCAACTCTTTTCAACACTTTGTTGAATTGTCTGCCAAGCATGGCAATGGCATCTGCTATGCTATCCTCCTCTTCATCCATGATGCCAGAGATTTCAGGTCCTGAATCTCACCCTAAAAACAGGCAGGGTGCCCGCTCTGATGCCAATTGAAATTTCTGGCACGCTATGCACGATGCTCTACACGATGCTCTAACACTGTGTCCGGTCTAACGCGTAATTATTCAAGGCGTATAAAAGAAAACAAATAAAAGAGAACAAATAAAGAACACAGAGTATTTGTTAACCCAGTTCAGCGCAAACAGCAACCTACTCTGGGGGATACCAATCCAGGAGTGAATCCACTATGACAGTTCCAATTCAAAGCTAAACGCCCCGTTTACAACTTCTCACTTAGACACTACCCGTGCTAATTCTACCTAGGAACTCCTAGACATGACAACCTCTGGTCACCTCCTATAACAACCTTACGAACAGCAAGGATTTAAAACACACTAATAGAAGTCACACTTCCATGACACAAAGTACTCGTACCTAAAGGTTTTGAATAACTTAAAATCCCCAACCTCCTAAGAGTTGGTACACAGAGTTTACAACTCGATAGAACAGTCCTAAGCTTGCATCAAGGTGATACAAGAAAGGCTCACAACAAGGCACAAGGCCTACACACGACACGAAACCCTAAAGACTACATCTTGAATATTCTTGGCTTCGGTGCCTCAAATAGGTTTAGCTTCTTCCTTTATATAGCCAATTTAGAATGGGCTTAAGAGCTAAACATCACAGCTGTTCCATAAAAGATATTGTGTAGATGGACTCCCTAAAGAGATTTGTTTTTCTTTTTAATATTTCTTGAGTAAATCTTTAACAAAGCAAGATATATTTCCCAAATATATTTGCTGTCCACAAATACAGTAACAAGCATAAAGATATACTTGAAACAAATCTTTTAATAAAACAAACATATCTTTTAAATAAAAGATATGATCCTAAAATATTTCCTCAATATTTTAGGGCAAAGTCTAGCGCGTGCTAGCTTGCTGTTAGGTGCGATCCTGAACGCGTGTATGAGCTGGCTGGATAAGCTTGATCTAATTCTTGAACCAAATATTCAAAGATATGATTCATGAGAGAGAAACGCGCATAAAGGAAAACGCGCATGCTTGGCGCACAAGTAACACTTCCAGAACCTGATATGATGCTTGAGGCAATGCTTGAGGCATCGGATCCAGCATCCTGCTACAGAGTTTATTTTACCAAAAATGCAGCCAATACCAAAGACTCAACAGATGATACCATGTTATATGATTATGTACTTAAATACATTTTTTAGTAAATTAACTAAAACTTAATCTAAATATTGTTGAAGAATTGTGATCAAAAGTTGTATCTTTAATGTGCTTAGTTCAAAATTCAATTATAGGCCCAATGGATAAAAAGTCCAATCTACATTAACTATAAATAAAAGTTGGTCACTAGAAAATTATTTTCCAGTTTTACTTTTTTATTCATTTTACCGGTCGCTCTCATTTCGCTCGCAAGTTAACGTTCATCACTTCCCTCTAGAATCACTTTCGTCACACTTTTCTCAAGAATCACTTTCATCACACTTTCCTCAAGAAATGGCTTATGAAGATGAATATGCTTATGGAATCTTCAAGGATTCAGGTTATGTTTCTTTCTTTCTTCTACATAATAGATTCTCTATTGATCATGTTGTATTGAATTTGCTTTTAAATTAGGTTTTATAAAATGACCAAGGTTTTGTGATTAAATTAGTATTGATTCAAAAGAATACATAACACCTAGTTGTGTTACGTATCTTGTTGATAGGTTATCATTGCTTGCTTCACTTTGGAAACAAGATGATCATGTGTACAATACCAAAGCTTCCTCATTGGAGTGGATCCTTCATGAGAAGGATGTCGAAATGTATTCCAACTTAGATTATACATCACCATTGTCAAATAATTTGGACCAAATAACAATGTTTCTCAAACATTGTTTGAAGAATACACTGTGGGCTACATGGCTGAGAAAAGACATAGATGGGTTGGAAATGTTGAAGAGAATGAACACGATTTTGTGATGTGGCTGACATCGAAGAATTCACTTTTTTTAATACATATAATATATATAAATATTGGATGAGCATAAATTTATTTTAATATAATTGTAAAAAGTTAGATGATATATATTTTTGTTGTTTTTTGTAATAGCAATATACTCTATATGTTTACACAATTTTATTTTATTTTTATGAATGCGTGCAAAAAAAAAAAAGCAAAACAAAAAGAGAGAAAAATAGAAAGAAAAAATATGAAAAAAAAATAACAGACCAAAGAAATGATTATGTATGTAGTATTATATAAAAATCAAGGAGAACGAATTCTAATATATTGATGGTATTATTGGTGTGTGTTTTTGGTGATATATTGAGATGCATGACACCAAAAGACATATTTAATACATGAGAATGAGGGAACTGATCATGATTTATCAATGTTAAAATTTTAATATTTTAATTTAAACTTCAAAATTGGTTGGTGTGTTGTCATGCATGTAATTGGTTAGTGGTATTATTGGTGATTGATATGTATGAGTTCAAGAGTCATATTTAAGAGATTAAAATGGAAATAAAATTGTGTATTTTGGGTAAAAAATAAACAAATTGTGTATGATTTATCTAATATTTTTTTTTAAATAAACTTTATGGTATATTATGTGTGTTTTCATGATTTCTTTAATTAAAATTTGCAACATTTAAATTTCTAAATTAAAATTAAAATTTTCAAATTTAGATTAAACTCAAAATTAAATTCTCAATCAAGAATATTCAAGTTTGATCTCTAACTTAAGCAATAATTGAGTGTTTTTTTGTCATTCGTATACTTGAGTTATTTTTTGAAATATGACGTTAAAAGATAACGAAGTAACAAATAATATAAGAAATTTCAAAAATTTAGTTTTAAATATAAGATATAACAAATATCAAAAAAGAAAATTATTTAATATATATTTAATTTATTGAGATATTTATGCTACATAAAAAGTAATGAATAAAATATATTAAAAATTAATAAAAAAATTGAGAATAAACGTTGAGTTGACTTATGACATAAAAAACCTTACTTTTATGATTGACACCTTGTTCTTAGGTACATCTAATATTGAAGTTTTTTTCTCTCTTCAACAATTTTGCTCTAGCTTCTCTCTTTCAAAGCTAACGCGCCGACCATCTCACCCTCCATATCCAAATTCCTTCCATCATCATGTAGCCACTTCGTATGATGGTGTGATGAGTGGCATCGGCCCTCCACACCACCATGTCTAGATTTGTGCCGCTGAGGTTGTATTCGGGTTTGGTGGGTTCACTTTTTCTCTCCTTCGGGGTTCTAATCTTTCGGTTCGGGTTTGTTCAACTAACAACAACTCCCTCACGACGGTTCTTCTCGGCCATTAGTCTCTCCAAAAGGTTTGTTGTGTCTCTGTTCATGGTATGTGTTATGTTTTCTCTATTTTCGGCAGTTTCTGGGTCTGGTGTTCGTGGTGTATGTTCCCTGTTTGTGGTGTGTTTTATTTTCTCTGTTCGTAGTGTGTTCTTCTTTTCTGTTTCTGGCTGCTTCTAGGACGGATTATTGTGTTCTTTTTAATGTTCGTTTCTATGATCGTACTCTGTTTTCTTCTTGTTGTAGATCAGTGCCGAAGTCCGGTCGTCCACCACCGCGCTGGTGGGCAAGGTTTGGTTTTGTTTTTCCCTTTTCGTAGTCTTTGAGATTGAGGTTGTTTAAGCTTGTTCGGAGTTGGTATCCGTTCAAGTCGCCTTCGTCTCTTTTTGTGGCTCGATTTTGTTTCCGCCACCACCACTGCTTCTCTTGCGCTGGTGGTCAGTGGCTTTTTGTGGTTGCTCTGGTTTAATGTTTTTGTTCTGTTTATTTTAGAACTGTTGGTTGTTTTTGTTTTTCTGTTCATGTTATTTTCAGGTATTGGGTGGTGACTACGGTTTGACAAGTGTACCAGTGTGTCGTCGAGTAATAACTCACACTCTACTGAGTAGAATGAGTTTGTATCCACAGGGACAGCGCCTCGGTTACTAAGCTAATTCTAGGATTTGTTGAGATTGCCTCCGCTTTATAAGTTGGGATAATTTTAGATTCAAGAAACAGAGAATATAACTAGAAAGAAAGACAATTTAAGAAGATAGGTTAAGTAGTTGGAATCCCTCCCTTATTCCTGCTGGGTAGTTGGTGCTATATCGTTGCCTATTCCTTTTTATTATTGGTGAACTAATATAAGTAGTAATAACCGCGTACGATAATTACCCTAATTACGAGTATAAAGAACCTTAATTAATAGACAGGGAACCCGTGTTAGACACGTTGTCACGTCCCTATACTAGTGATTAGACTCTGAATATGTAGTCAATTAAGCATAGTTTCATTAGTTCTTTAACCCTTTTACCACTAGTGTGACTAAGCTATTATCTATTGATCGGGGTTGGCTGCCGGTTTTGTGTCACAATACTAGATCACTAACCCTATAAGTTAGTTGCCGGCCAGTGATAAACCCTGGCCCTAAGGCGCAATGCTAGATATCACCATCCCTAGGAGCGTTCCCTAATTGTGTACATTAACCAGGTTACGTAATTAAAACATAAACAATAGAATAATAAAACTGAATAGACAATTATATAAACTTAGTACCAATTTACATGATTCCAGCATTCCTAAGGGAGTTCATCTTCTCCACCTAACCTAAAGGAGTTTAGCTACTAATAGACATAATTAAATTACAAGAACTAAATAAATGCATATCAATAACCTTGCTACCTTGCGGAGGAAGTTACCTTTCCCGTTGAAGGGGGAAAGTTCCTTCCCTAGAGCTCCTCCTCCTTTGCTCCTTATAGAGAAATAGTTCTCTAAATTTCTCAATGAAAAATAATGAGAAAAAGAGCTCTATTTATAGATTTTCGGACTTGGGCTGCAAGGCACATCGTACTACGATGGACCCATCGTACTACCATGTGTGGATTTTCTTCAATATAACTGTAGATTCTGTTCTTTTCTTGTGCGCGAAGTTTTCCTCCCATCGTGCTACGATGGGTGCCATCGTGCTACGATGGGAAAATTAGGTTTTTTCTCCAACACGAAAGTTGTAGCTCTTCGTCTTAGCTTTCCAACGCATGGTCACGGACCTCATTCCGATACTCATAGCTCAAGTTATGGTCCGCAGACTGAAAGCTGCGCATTTTCTTCCTTTTAGCCTCTTTTTATGCATTTTCTTCAATCCTTGACTTCTTGGACAAGTAGCTTTACTTCTTTAGTTTTTTCTTTGTAATTGGTCTAAAACTAATACTAAACTAATAATAAATAATACTAAAAACATTATATAAATTACTATCATCAGGTGGTCGCATTTGGTTTTATAAACATGGTGGGGTTTAGTTCAATTAACCTGAAAGGGTTATTGGTTTTTCTAACGTGTTGGACTCATCTCTTGATTTGAGTTCAATCACGTATGGTCTGGTTTCAGTATTGGTTTTCTAACGTGTTTGACGCATCCCTCGATCTCAGTTCAATCATGTTTGGTTCCAGCTGTGTTGGAGATCCTGGGCTCTTCGATTCCATGTTGTTCCAGGTCTGTTGAGATCTGCAGGTCTCATGGCGTTAGATTTACCTCCACTCCATCTTTGTCTTCTTATCCATCTCAGTCTCTGTGACTATGTTCGTTATTTTGTGCTCGAAGGAGCATTTATGCTTGATGCTTTGCTCAGGTGGTTGTTGGCATGTGGTTCTAGTTCTCTGTTGGCGGTTGATCCATTCGCTATGTTTTAAACCCTTGCTGATCTTTGTTGATGCTCCCACTCTTTATCCATTTTTTTGTAACTTGGTTTCGCGCCCGTACACGTGTTCGCTGGGCTGCACTCGTGGTAAGTGACTGTATTGTTAGAATTTAGTAGGGTTGTTCCATCTGACTTGTATTGAGCAAAATTAAGTTGTTTGGTATACTAAATAAGATCCACCTGATTGTATTGTTTAGTATTAAGGGTAATTTAGAGAGCAAAATTAAGTTTTTTTGGTTAAAATTTAGAATACAAAATAAGAATAATTGATTTTTGATTATTTTAATTTATATAATTTGAAACATGTAGGGTATATTTTGATACATTCGTTCTACATATAAGATCATTTTGAATTTTGTCCTTGGCCCTTTATAAGGCTGCTTTCAAATATTTAACAATATTAATTATTTATCTTTTTAGAGCTCATTAAACACTTGAGTTAAATTATCTGGTTAATTAATTTTTTAATTTGTAAAAATAAGATCAAATTTTAGTAAATTCAACACTACAATTGTCACAATTCCCGTTATTTATTAAAAAAAAATTTCATATTATGAACCAATTTAACCTATGTTTGTATTAAAAATGACTTCTCATGTATTATTATTAAAGAAAAAAAAAACCACTTCTCATTTTTTTTTTGCAAAAGCCAAAATGAATATATAATAATTGACTGCATCTTGGCAAGCGTACCAGTCTGCCATCGAGTAATAATTCACACTCTAGGTGTCTAGAATGAGTTCGTATCCACAGGGATCGAGCCAAAGCTTCGTTGGCGTTATTTAAGTTGTTAGTTTTGCATTCGCTTTGGTTTTAAAAAGGGTTTTATGAAAATAGCGTAATGCTTGCAGAAAATAAAGATAAATTGATTCAAGAAATATAGAGGCTAGGTATGGTGGTTGGACTCACTCCCTTCTTTCTATTTGGCATAAAGGGTGTATAACATAATTATTCAGATTATTGTTCGGCGGTGACTTTTCCTTCATTGTAGTAACACCTTACTGTTACACTATGTATATTGAAGTTTCCCTACGCTAACAACTAAGGTACCTACGAGAGCCTAACCTCGATGTGTCACATACCCTAATTACTAGGTGAGTTATTCATTAAACATGCATTATAACCTTCACCTATTGCCTCTAGGTCCTAGTATCGGGCTGTTCAGTTTCTAAGTGCTCAGTTCACACCTAGTTCCTGATTCCTCCTCTAACCGCTCAGTTCACGACTAGTTCAGGATGTTACCGTCTCTATACACCTAGCATTATTTACTACTAGTTTCGGACCATATTAAGTTAAGACCTAATATCAATTCTATGGGCGCTCCCGCTTATCCGACCAGATTACGAGATACGTTATTAAAGTGCAAGAAAGTAAATAACAAACATAATACTGAATAACATTTATTATAAATTTGATTCAATCACAGATTCCAAATATTCATAGGGGAGTTCATCTTCTCCACCACAACCTAAGGCATTTATTACAAATGACTACATATTTAAATTACAAAAGAGATCATAACCTAAATACAAAAGCCTAAAGAAAACATACCTTGCTGAGTTAGTTTTCCCGTAAGGGGAGAAAACTATGCCCTTAGAGCTCCTCCGAACACCTCCTTTATAGTAGAGAGTGTTCTACTATTTATGAATGATTTAAACAATGAGTGGAGTGCTCTATTTATAGTTTTCGTATTGGGCCTCAGCAAGCCATCGTTCTGCGATAGGTCCATCGCAGCACGATGGGAAGATTTAGTTCAGAATTATAACTAATCCTGTGCGTTTCACCAGCTTGGTCACCAAGTAAGGTCATCGTACCACGATGAGGAGCATCGTGCTGCGATGAACAGATATTTTCCAGATTTATTTCTTCTGTTTTCCTGGCCAGCAAGCAGCTTCCATCGTGGCACGATGGAAGCCATCGTGCTACGATGAAATGCTCATTTTCTTCATATTTTGGGCCTTTTCTTGTCTTTTTGCATTCTTGACTCTGTCTTGATGCTTTTCTTGGATTCTGTAGGTTTTTCTTCGTATTTGGGTCTGTCTTGGTCATTTTACTACTAAAACTAATACTAAAAATACCATAGAAATTCCTGTCATCACAACGCCAAACTTAAAATGTTGCTTGTCCTCAAGTAACATGCTGCTAGACAAGATCGTTAGAGAAATAAGAGATAAATAAAGATGATAGGAATTTCACAACCCTGCACTTCAGCAATGGTGCCGCTGATTCTTACCGCTGTGATCATGCCCAGTCCTGCTAGGCTCAAGAGACGTTGATAGTAGCAAATCAGACAAATGTCTGCAAGAGTCCATGTTCAACCTTTTCTCCCTCTCACATTTGTATTTTACGCTCAAAATTGAAAGGGTTATCTCTCAATCATCGTACAACCTGCCATTTTACCATAGGCTTGCAAGAATTCTAAGCAACCAGTCAAAATTTAATATACATGCATTTTTGGAGGTCTTTTCAGGGTTACAACGTGGCTAGGGTCAAGGTAGGACATTTTTGGGATAAGTAGGCTAAACATTGGAGTTAAGTTCTACTTTGTTTCCTTTTTCTGTACTTAACCTTATTCCTTAGGGTGCCTTTTTGTGTTGGTATCAGAGATTAAGAACCGGATGTGTCTTTGTATGGTTCTTTTCTATCACTATTTTTGCCCTTTGGCTCTTTCTTTTGCCTTTTGGCTTTTTCATTTTTTTTGAAGAGACTATTTTTTTAGGGAATTTTTTATGTTTTCCCGTCTCTTTTTCCTTTTTTTTTTCTTTTCTTTTTTTAGTGATAGTTCTCTGTATACCCACCCCAAACTTAGATGTTGCTAGTTCCATGAGCAACCCCAAACTTTGTTGTTGCCAAGACTTTTGAGAACTATTACCTAACTCCAAAGAGGGTAAATCATTGTTTTTCTGGTCTATAGGCTTATAATGTGGTTTGTCACCGAAACAAAAGGGATAATTTTTTTTACGGCTCAAAATTGGTTAGCAAATGATATAATAATAATAATAGTGGCTTGAAAAGGCTCTGGGTTATAACAAACAATTGCCTCAATGCATATAAAATCAAATCAACTAGTCAGCAGAGAATTAGAGCAAGTTCTAGAAAATAAACAAGTGCACGGTACTCTCATAGTAAATCGAAAGAAAGTGGTAATACCGTTTGGAAATATTTGGCTCAAATCCTCACATGGCTTAGGTATCCAAAGGATGAACATTTATCTCACAGACACCAGCTTCATCACTCGTCTCATTGTCTCCCGAACTTCGCATTTCGGAGCAATCATCTTTGGTCTTTGTGTGAAGGTGTGAAATTCGTCTCATCAGAATTTATAACTCACTTCGCTGCAATCTTACCTATAACAGTTTCTCATGCACAAGATAATAAACAGCAAACAGTTATTTAATTTTTTTGTAAGTTTGAAAAGGGTTGTTAACAGATGAAGATGACATGCGGAATTTTAGGCATACTTTATAGAATTGAAAAACTGAAATGAAATACTGAATTGAAATTACTGAATTGAAAATACTGAATTTAAATACTTAACCTTGGGTTGCCTCCCAAGAAGCGCTTGTTTAGCCTCTCATTAGCTTGAGGCATTTCCTCCAGAGAGCTTGTTTTTGTGAGCTTAACCTTCTCTGCCAGAGATAATGGCATTACGTTCACACTTGAGCCCACATCACATAGTGCTCGGACTTCTGCTCCTTCAATTTGACAGAGTATGGTGACGCTTCCAGGATCTGTCTTCTTGATTTGCAGTCGTGGTCTCCTTAGGCTTTCCCTGTATTCTTCCAACTCTCTCATGAACTCGTCATAAATTTCTTCTAATGTCATCCCGAGCAGCTAATGAGAGGCTAAACAAGCGCTGCTTGGGAGGCAACCCAAGGATAAGTATTTAAATTCAGTATTTTCAATCCAGTAATTTCAATTCAGCATTTCATTTCAGTTTTTCAATTCAATAAAGTATGCCTAGAATTCCGCATGTCATCTTCATCTGTTAACAACCCTTTTCAAACTTACAAAAAAATTAAATAACTGTTTGCTGTTTATTATCTTGTGCATGAGAAACTGTTATAGGTAAGATTGCAGCGAAGTGAGTTATAAATTCTGATGAGACAAATTTCACACCTTCTCACAAAGACCAAAGGTGATTGCTCCGAAATGCGAAGTGAAGGTGTGAAAAACACAAGAAGGGGGGTTGAATTGTGTTTTTGGTAGTTTAAAATTTCTTCTAAGTTTGACAACTTATCAGATTTTGCAGCGGATAAAAGATAACACAAATCACACACACAAAAGCAAGAGCAAGAGAGAAAGAGAGAGACAGAGATTTATACTGGTTCCCCTCACAAATCGAGAGTACTCCAGTCCCCTTGCACTTCCAAGGGAGTTCACTATAATCACAAAAGATTACACTTGCTCAAGCACACATGCAAGAGACTTCCTATGCTCAAGTAATCCTTACAAGAGACTTCCTATGCTCAAGCACACAAGCAAGAGACTTCAAACAACTTACAAAAAGAATAACAAAGTGTATGAACACTTGATACAAAAATCAATGTTCAAAGAATATAAATACAACTCTAAAGCAAGACTTAACTTAGAATTCTAATAAAGAAAACTAAGGCTCAACTACTGTAATGATCAGAAGCTGAAGCTTGAGTCTTGGATGTTCAAATGAGTTCAAGTTGTATTCAAGTTGTTTTTGTGCTTTAGATGATTTTTGACAGAGTAATAGCTCGTTTCAAAATTGTTCAAATGTGTGTGCACAAAAACTTCAATTCATCTCCTATTTATAGTGGAGGGTGGAGCGTATGAATTGAATCCGTTGTAGTGAGTGAATAGCCAGCTGGAGATCGTACGCTTCCTTCACATGGTATTTTAACCAAATCAAGTAACCTTTGTACAATTCCAATCTTGTGAGAGAAGATTCGCCCATATCAGGTAATAAGATCGTACAATAGTACTAACGTCATTGTCGCTGAGGATACGGTTGATTCTCCAATTTGAATTGTCAGAAGATGATGAATTCCAATCATTGTAGCAGAGAATGTTCTTCTGACAAAACGGCTAACACTGCTCTTATCAGAATCTGGTGTCTTCTCACACAACTTCTGAAGGGTAGCTTCTGATGAGTCTTTAACTTGTATCTTCTGATGAGTAGCTTCCAATCAGAATTTGCTTGTAACGTTTCAGAGCTTCAATTGTACTCATAGTATATATAAATTTTTAGCTTATATACCTACACACTTAGAGTAAATTATCAGTGTACCCTATTGTATATTAATACTCTTGTTATCATCAAAACTCAATTTGGTCATGTCAGAACCTCTTTTGTTCCAACAATCTCCCCCTTTTTGATTGATGACAAACCAAGTATTAATTTACAATGGTTGTTGATTTAATTTATCATGCTTCCCTCAGGTTTATGAGTTTTGCAAGCTCCCCCTGACTTCAGCAATGATTAATTAAAACAGTTTAAAAATTATTATTTGAATTCTTAACTAAGCTTATACACTAGACTCTCAGAGGCTAGGTTTGCAAGCTCTCCCCCTAAGTCTGATACCCATAAGAGAAAATTGCACTCTTCTCTTGTACGTACCATGTATAAGAAGTTCAAATTTCAAAAATTTTCCTTAATAAATAAATCAGTAAGCTAAAATAAAGTGACAACTGAAAAATTTGGCATTTTGGTTTCAGTTAGTGTTCAATAAATTAATTTACTCTTACTCCCCCTTTTGTCATTAAGCAAAAAGAGTAAAAACAGAACAGTAATGAATGACAAGTTAAAAAAAATAGTCAAAATTTAGAGTTTCAAAACAGTCAAGTCAAAAGAAAAGTGGTTACAACTATATCAATTAAATGATTTGTCGTAAAACCATAAAGTTGTCTGTTTTGAAGAACTATATAAGGACCATAGACCTTTGTCATTTCACTCAACACTTCCATTGTATGTTAAAAATACAGAGATGGATAAGGATAGAAGAGTGATCAAAAGTAATAAGTCACAGGAGAAGAAGAAGAAGAAGATGAAGATTCAACATAGTTCAGAAGCTAAGAAGAATCCTCAGAAGATGAAAGCATCAACTTCTGCTCCTGTCAGAGGCAACTATCAAACAAGATCCAAGACACAACATCCAGAGTCTTTATCTGAGTTAGAATCTGACTGGGATTATGACTTGAAGGAATTCTTAAGTACATATGTTCCACCCAAAGAAGATAACTCGTCTTCTTCCTTTGGTTCCAATCAACTAGATTTAGGACTAGCTGTTTCTGATGAGAATCCAAGAGAAAAGTTGGATTAGAACTTATGTAGTCAACAATTTCTTCTTTTTGAATAAAACTCTGTATTTTGATTTTTGATATCTTGGTTTGATATTTTGACTCTAAAGACATGTGTTTGATTAAATAAATAAATAAGTAAATAAATGAAATACAAAAGACAAACACACATAGAATAAATAACAAAGTGCTTCATAAAAGTTTTAACAAAAAGATCCAATCAGAACATTGTTATAAATAATCATTACAAACAGAAACAAATAAAAGTGCATAAAGATCCTAAGGTTGGGGAGGAGGAGGAGGAGGAGGTAATCTAGCTTCAATGCTCTGAAGAGTAGCAAACATCTGTTTTAACAAAACTGAGTGTTCAGAGACTGTTTGCCTCAGAACATCCTGATCTTCCCTCATTTGTAACGCAAATGCTGGAGCATTCCGAGCAAGTTCTGCTAGCCTAGCCTGTTCAGCAGCTATTCTAGCTTCATCTGCTAGTCTTGCTTGCTCTCTTTGTTCAGCCTCTTTCCTTTCCTTCTCAATCCTCTCATCTTCCAATCTCTTCCTTTCACACTCTTCAGCTTCTCTCTTCTCTTTTTCAAACCTCTCAGCTTCTAACCTTGCCAGTTCCTTCCGAAACTCAAGATCCTTCTTATAAGCTTCTCTGACAGCTTCAATCATATCACGAACACCACTTAGCATAATATCACATTCTTGATCAATATGAGCAGATTCAACAGACATTTTAGGAATAGCAATGTTAAGTCTCCTAATATTTTTATTAACAGCTTGCAGTAAAAGTTCAATGTCATCTTGAGTGGTGTTAATGGGTTGGTTTAGGATCTTGGTAGGTAGGTGAGGAGGGACATAGATACACTCATGAGAATAATCATTCATGATGTTATTGAGAGCGGAAGAGTGGGAAGGTGATTTGTCAGCTTGTTCTAACTCCAAGGTTCTAGAAATCTCTTGGAGTTGTTGGTTGTGTGGTTGGTTTAAAGTGAAGGTATTATCCATAGCAACATGATGAGTTTCATCTGTAGGATCATGTTTATGAATAATAGTGGTAGAATTTGGTTCAGGGTGTGGTTGATGTTCAGGTTGTTGTTTAGGTTCTGGTGTGGGTTGATGTTCTGATGAAGTTTTAGTAACTGATGGGGGTGGTGATGCAGGTTTTGATTGATCAGCCTCTGGTAAAGCTACCAGTTTTAAGGTATTTGGGCCAATTTAGAAAATGGATTTTTGAGGTGAGGTGATTTTTCGTGGAGATGGAGTGTGAGGTGGAGGGGTTGCTTCAGAATCTTCATCATCATTCACCTTGTGAATATTAGATGCATCACCTGTTGCTGTAACAGTAGATAATGTATTAGTGTGAGATTCTAAGGGTTTATTTTGAGATACTGGTGGTTTTGTTTGAAACTCTGTTTGATTAGATGTGGGTTGTAATCCTCTTAAAGATTGCATTTCTGCATAAGAAAGATTCTTTTGATACCTTTTAGGAGGATCAACATCACCAATCAGAGTTTTAAACACACGGTTTATAGGGACCAAAGGAGGTTGTTTAGAGGTGGATTTCTCAAGGACACTGACATGTACTGAGCCATTAAGAATATAATTAGGATACTTACCATTGTCTATATCCTTGTATATCTTCTGAAGCTCCAGAGTCTGTTTAGCATCCTTTTTGGGAAGTTTAGCATACATGTCATCAAATTCTTTAGGATCAATAGTGCATTCCCAGCTGTTTTCCTTTTCTTTTTCCTTCTTCTCAAATTCAGCCACTTGTCTCAAGATGTCTTCTTCATCATCTTCTTTCTTCTCTTCCTCTGTTACTTCCATAAGTAACTTCCTTTGCCTCCTAGGCTTTCTTGCACCAGTTTTTACTTTAGCAGCCTTTGCTTGACGAGGTCCTGAAGGACTCTTCGTAGCTTTTCTTTTTAGAAAGACTCTGGATGCTGTTCCTAGCAGTCTCTTTTGCCTTACTGTTAGACCCTTCATCTCTTCATTTTCTACATCCGCTCCATAATTTTTCTTCAGAAAATTTACATGAGCTTCCACAACATTCTTAGCATCTCTTTCACTGACATGCACTAGACGACATTCTTCTATACCATCTTATGTTTCTCTAATCAGCAGGGGATTTTGTGGATGAACTATCTTGTCATTCTTTATCAATTTTAAGTACCCCAGAGTTGTACTATTGACCATTTGAGCACTAGTCATATAAGTACCAAAACCAGGAAAGAATGGTTTGACAGCATCCAACAAACCACTTTGAGCAAACATGTGACTCAAGAGTCTACCATGATGAATAATTGCTTTCTTAGAGTCTACAGCATCCAGAAGATGAACAAATATAAGTTTTGCAATATTTATCAGATTTCCATTACCAACGTGAAACATGAACAGCTTCTGAACCACTGAGACTTGATCAGTACCTCCCAACTTAGGTGCTATACTATCAATGAAGATTTTGTAGATAACTTTGCTGGTACTGGTTAGATCAGCGTTGGATTTTGACTCAGATTCTTTTCCATAAATAAAACGTTGAACATCTGGGTCAACAGAATCTGCTGTCTTGAGATAGATTCCATCAGAGGTTAGCTTCAGAGCCTCGTAGATATGTTCCAATCTGATCGATACTCTTAACCCAGCCACGTAGGATTCGATCTCAATTCCAACGAATGGTCTTAAACCCATATCTGCAGGAGATTTTCCTCTAAACTCTGGTTTCTCCTTAATCAAACTCTTAACAGCATTATTGTATGATTCTCTTGTGATTATGGAAGCCTTTATCCAAAATTCCTTGACCAACTCAGTGTAAGTAAGTCCATTCAAAATATCCAAGTAGTAAATTAAATCATGCTTTTCGAACAGTCCTTTTACACCAGGAAATCCATTCACTTTGAGACTTTCGAAATAAACTGGTTTCTCAACAGCGAACTGAAGTTCTTCGTACTTGTAGGGACGTTGTTCTTTTGCAAATTGATTCGGAATGGAGTTTACGATATCTAACACACAGGCGTTAACTTTCAGTGAAGAAGAAGAAGCCATTGATGAAGTTAGGGTTAGGGTTTGCTAATTTGGGAGAGAAAGAAATTTGCTGAGTTTTAGAAGAATAAAAGTGTAGGTAGTGAGAGTGCAAAAGTGTGAATGTGAACAGTTATGTGTTTAAATAGAAAGTTTCGCGCAAAAACAAGTACAGACACATAGGGGTAGCAGAGTCTTTTACCTATCAAAATAGGGATTAGAACACTAATCATCACTAACCAACTTCTCTAACCAATTACGACAAGACGCGTGTATTAGAAGTTTATTTAAATAACTGACACGTAAGTGGAAGGATATTGAAACGGTTTTTGTAAACATTTCCACTACACGCCAGAACCATTCTTTCTTAAGATATTCTGATAATACATCAGAAGATGTTCTCATCACAACTTCTGATACAGAAGGTTTTGATGACTTCAGCTTCTGATTGTTATTAGATTCTCATAAAAACAAATTTTACTTCAGAGTTTTAGCTAATCAGAGATTTCCATCATATTCAAATTCTTTTTGATAAAATCAAAACGTTCAACAGCTAGGGGTTTTGTAAAGATATCAGCCCATTGGTTTTCAGTTTCAATGAACTTTAGATCAATTACCCCATTTTGAACATAGTCTCTTATGAAATGATGTTTAATCTCGATATGCTTAGCTCTTGAATGTAAAATAGGATTTTTAGAAAGATGAATGGCTGCAGTATTATCACAATATAAAGGAATGTTGTGACTGCTTATTTGATAATCTTCTAATTGATATTTCATCCAAAGTAGTTGCGTGCAACATTTTGCTGCTGATATGTACTCTGCTTCTGCTGTTGACATAGCAATGGTAGTTTGCCTTTTACTGGCCCATGAAATTAAATTTTCACCAATGAACTGGCAATTGCCACTGGTGGATTTTCTTTCAATTTTATCACCAGCATAGTCAGCATCACATAATCCAATCAGCTTGTAGTCATTGGATTTCTGATACAGTAATCCAATGTTACAAGTAGCTTTCAAATACCTAAAGATTCTCTTCACAGCAGTGAGATGAGATTCTCTATGATCTGATTGAAATCTTGCACACAAGCATACACTGAATAGAATATCAGGTCTTGAGGCAGTTAGATAAAGAAGAGATCCAATCATACCTCTATAGAGCTTCTGATCAACTTTGCTTTCAGAATCTTCTTTGCCTAAACTTGATGTAGGATGCATTGGAGTGTTCATGGGTTTGCAATCTTCCAAGTTGAATTTCTTCAGAAGATCTTTGATATATTTTGATTGATGAACGAAAGTTCCTTTCTTTGTTTGATTTATTTGGATTCCAAGAAAGAACTTCAATTCTCCCATCATGCTCATCTCAAATTCATCCTGCATAAGCTTAGAAAAATTCTTGCACAAAGTAGCATTAGTTGATCCAAAAATGATATCATCAACATAAATTTGTATGATCAAAATGTCTTTCTTAAGAGTTTTTCGGAATAGTGTATTGTCAACTTGACCTTTTTCAAAACCATTGTTGACTAAGAAGGTACTTAATCTCTCATACCAAGCTCTGGGAGCTTGTTTGAGTCCATAGAGTGACTTCTTGAGTCTGAACACATGGTCTGGATTTGTTACATCTTCAAATCCAGGAGGTTGTTTGACATATACTTCTTCAGAAATGACACCATTAAGAAATGCACTTTTTACATCAATTTGATAGAGAGTGATATCATTATTAACTGCACATGATAAAAGTAACCTTATTGCTTCCAGTCTAGCTACTGGAGCATATGTTTCTGTAAAGTCAATTCCTTCTTGTTGACTATATCCTTGTGCAACAAGTCTTGCTTTGTTTCTGGTTACTTCACCTTGCTCATTTAAGTTCCTTTCTTTGTTTGATTTATTTGGATTCCAAGAAAGAACTTCAATTCTCCCATCATGCTCATCTCAAATTCATCCTGCATAAGCTTAGAAAAATTCTTGCACAAAGTAGCATTAGTTGATCCCAAAATGATATCATCAACATAAATTTGTATGATCAAAATGTCTTTCTTAAGAGTTTTTCTGAATAGTGTATGTTGGAACAAAAGAGGTTCTGACATGATCCAATTAAGTTTTGATGATAACAAAAGTATTAATATACAATAGGGTATACTAATTATTTAATCCAAGTGTGCAGATATTCAAGTTAATTTTTATATTCATTTAAAGCACATTGGAAGCTCTGATATGGCAAAGCAAACTCTGACTCAGAACCTGAAGACATCAGAAGATGCATATTTGGTTTATCAAAAGAAGCAAATTTTTGTTCATCAGAAGATGCATATCAGACTCTGATAAAGAGCAGTGAGAGCCGTTTTTGTCAGAAGAACATTCTCTGCATCAGTGATTATACTCTGACATTCCAAAAGCTGATGGAATCAATCTTATCCACAGAAAAGTGACGTTAGTACTATTGTACGAACTCTTTACCTGATTTGGATAAATCTTTCCACCCAAGATTGATCGCATACAAGGTTACCTGATTTGGATATCAAAGGTACTATCCTACAGCTGGCGCAATCTCACCGCACTAATTCAAATCAAACACGCTCCACCTTCATCTATAAATTGGAGCGAGTTTGAAGCTTTGGGATAACGATACTTGAACAATTTGAAAAGAGCTGTTACTCTGCAAAATTCATCCTAAAGCGCAAAACTGCAAATACAACTTGAACTCATATTCAAAATCCAAGACTCCAGTTTCAGCTTCTGTTAATTCATTAGTTGAACCTTAGAATTTTGTATTAAGATTCTAAGTTTAGTCTTGTATCAAAAGTTGTATTTAAATTGTAACTGAACATTGATCTTCATATCAATTGTTCATACTCTGTTTTCTAAACTTGTGTATTGAAGTCTCTTGCCTGCGTGCTTGAGCATTAGGAAGTCTCTTGTTTGTATACTTGAGCATTGGAAGTCTCTTGCTTGAGTGCTTGAGCAATTGTAATCTTTGGTGATTATAGTGAACTCTCTTGGAAGTACAAGAGGACTGGACTACTCTCGGATTGTGAGAGGAACCAGTATAAAAATCTCTGTCTCTCTCTCTCTCTCTTTCACTCTACCTTCTTAGTTGCTTGCGATTGTGTTTTGTTTTTATATCCGCTGCAAACTCTGATAAGTTCTCTGTAACTTAGAAGAAATTTTTTAAATTACCCAAAACACAATTCAACCCCCCCCTTCTTGTGTTTTTCACACCTTCAATTGGCATCAAGAGCCCGGTTCTGTTTTTAATCACCTAACAGTGAGACAGTTTTCCGTTGAAAAACACTATGACTGAAACTCCAAGTGGTAGCTTGAAAGCAGTTCCTCATGACTATGATGTTGAAGATAAGTCAAGCAACAAAGCACCAAAGTTCAAAGGAGATGCATCTACCTTTTCCTGGTGGAAAGATAGAATCTACAGTCATCTTATTGGTTTAGATGATGAGCTTTGGGACTTGGTTGAAGAAGGGGTAACTTTCCAAGGACTAGATGAAAAGGGAAGGCTATCTGTTGAAGAAAGAAAGAAGTTCACTCCTACAGACAAGAAACTTTACAAGAAGCATCACAAGGTTAAGGATCTTCTCATTGGATGTATAACTCATGATGAGTATCTCAAGATTACAGATAAATCCACTGCCAAGAGCATCTATGACTCCTTGTGTTCCACATATGAAGGGAACAAACAGGTTCAAGAAGCAAAGGCTACTCTTTTGATCCAACAGTATGAACTCTTTAGAATGAAGGATGATGAGAATATTGAATCAATGTATTCTAGATTCAAAATTCTTGTGGCTGGTCTCCAAGTTCTAAAGAGAAGTTATACAACCTCTGATCATGTAAGGAAGATTTTGAGAAGCTTACCTTCAAGGTGGAGGCCTAAGGTAACAGCTATTCAAGAAGCTAAAGATTTGGACAAACTTGGCTTGGAAGAATTGATAAGTTCACTCATGAGTCATGAGATGGAACTATCTTCTGATGAGCCTCAGAAGAAGCTAAAATCTGTGGCCTTGCCATCTATTTCAGTTTCATCTAAGGCTCTGAAAGCCAAAGTTGTAGAATCTGAAGCAGAGGAATCTTCCATAGATAATCAAGAGGAAGGATCAGATGATGACTTCTTTGCACTCTTATCCAAAAACTTTCAAAAGTGGTCACTAAGGAAGGGCAGAAATTTTCAAGGCAGAGGATCTGGATCAAGGTACAATACCAGCAAAGAGAAGAAGGATGTCACAAAGAATTGTTTTAATTGTCACAAGCCTGGGCACTTCATGGCTGATTGTCCTGAACTCAACACCAAGGGTAAAGGAAGAAAGAGTACGATCAAGAACAAAGCCAAGAAGAGTCTGATGGCAACATGGGAAGATATAAATGAATTATCTGAGGACGAAGACTCTGAGGAAGCAAACCTAGCGCTTATGGCCATTGGTGAATCAGACAATGAAGATGATTCAGAGTCTGATACTGACGACATTGATGAGGTAATATCTAAAATGTCTAATACTCAAATGACCAAAGCTTTGAAAGATGTTATGGTGAAGTACATGGAAAAATTGAGTGAGTTAGATTTTTGCAAACAAAAAATGAAACTTCTCAATGAAAATCTCACCCAGACTCAAGCAAATTATCAAAAATCTCTTAAAACAATTAAAGTGCTTGAGACTGGATGCAGAACATGTCACAAACCTTATGATGAGTATGAAATCTCTCTACAAGAGTTTGTGCACCATAACATAGATAAGACTAGGGTAACTTCTATAATTCATGGTGGACTCAGCAACTATTATAAAAGGCAAGGACTTGGTTCTCTTACATGTCCTGATGTAAGAAAATCAAGTAAACCTGTCGTGTTGAGCAAGTCACCATCAGAATCTTATTCAAACTTCACTAAGGGTACATCAGAACCTCTAACTGTGTCTGGTACTCTTGCGAGCTTGGAACCACAAGATAAGGTACCAGAAGATAACTCATCTTCTGAACCTAAGTCTTCTAAAACTAAGGTTCCCCTCACATCAGTACCCATGTCTACTCAAGTTAAAGCTGTCAAAGTACCAAAGCCTGTTAATAAGCGGGGCACTAGTACTTCTAAGGCAAACTTGGTAACTGGTTCTCTGACACACTCAAGAGGAAAGTCTCAGAGACAACATAAGCCTAAACAATTTTCTAAAGGCTCAGTTGACTCCAGATCTTCTGATTATTCTAACAAGAAGGATAAGATTCTCAAAACTAACCAAAAAGGACCCATCAGAGTATGGGTACCAAAATCTGAAATAGTGTATGCTGCAGGTATGCACCCAAAGAAGAAAAGAAAGCTCATGGTATCTGGACTCTGGCTGCTCACGTCACATGACAGGAGACAAGCTCTTATTCCACACCCTGAATCAGCAAGAGGGAGGAACAGTAGGGTTTGGTGGCAACCAGAAGGGAAGGATCATTGGCATAGGTACAGTTGGTAATTCTTCTTTGTCAATTTCTAATGTTTGGTTAGTAGATGGACTACATCATAACTTACTTAGCATAAGTCAATTGTGTGATAGTAATTATGATGTTGTGTTTAATAAGGATTCATGTACTGTAATTAGAAACTCTGATCAATCCATTGTTTTCAAGGGAAATAGAAAAGGCAATGTGTACAAAGTCAATTTTTCTGATTTAAAGGAACAACAAGTGCTTTGTCTTTTGACACTGAGTGATGAAAAATGGATCTGGCATAAAAGATTGGGTCATGCTAACTGGAGATTAATTTCTAAGCTTAGCAAGGACAATCTTGTCAGAGGTCTTCCAAAAATAAAATATCACTCAGACTCACTTTGTGGTTCTTGTCAAAAAGGAAAAATTGTCAAAAGTTCTTTTAAGAATAAGAACATTGTCTCTACTACTAGACCTTTGGAACTCTTACACATTGATCTCTTTGGACCAGTCAGCACTGCTTCTATCAATGGTAAGAAATATGGATTAGTCATTGTGGATGATTATAGTAGATGGACTTGGGTAAAATTCCTGAGAAATAAAGATGATACATATGAAGTGTTTAGCATCTTCTGTACCCAAATTCAAAATGAAAAAGATTCCAAAATTTTGAAAGTAAGAAGTGATCATGGTGGTGAATTTGAAAATGAACCTTTTGAAAAATTTTGTGAAGAACATGGAATTCTCCATGAATTCTCTTCCCCTAGAACTCCACAACAAAATGGAGTTGTAGAGAGAAAGAATAGATCTTTACAAGAAATGGCACGCACCATGATGCATGAAAATAATTTAGCAAAATTCTTTTGGGCAGAAGCTGTTAACACTGCTTGTTATATTCAGAATAGAATCTATATTAGACCTATTTTGAACAAAACAACATATGAACTCTTTAAAGGAAGAAAACCAAATATTTCTTATTTTCATCAATTTGGTTGTACATGTTACATTTTGAATAACAAAGTCCATCTTAAGAAATTTGACTCTAAAGCCTGTAAGGGTATCTTCATTGGATACTCTGAACGCTCTAAGTCATACAGGGTGTATAATTCTGAAACTAATATAGTGGAAGAATCAATGCACGTAAAGTTTGATGACAAAGAGCCTGATGATAAAAAATCAGAGCCTGTTAAAGATTTGTCAGGATCTGATGAGTCAGAAGATGAAGCTCCAGAGTATGATAACAACATAGAATCTAAAGAAGACTCTGAAGCTCAAGAAGATGCACCTTCTGATGTTGCTCAAGAACATCAAACTATTGATGATAACTCTGAAGAATCTGATATTCCAAGGAACACATTCAAATATAAATCATCACATCCTGAAGAGCTCATCTTAGGAAACAAGAATAGTCCAAGAAAAACAAGGTCAAACTTCAGAGTTGAAGAATCATTATTTGGATTAGTTTCCTTAATTGAACCCAAGACAACAAGTGAAGCTCTGTCAGATGATGCTTGGATAGTCGCAATGGAAGAAGAGTTAAATCAATTTAAGAGAAATGATGTATGGGATCTGGTACCCAAACCCAAGCATAAGAACATTATTGGAACAAAATGGGTATACAGAAACAAATTGAATGAACAAGGTGAAGTCACAAGGAACAAAGCAAGACTTGTTGCACAAGGATACAGTCAACAAGAAGGAATTGATTTCACTGAAACATATGCTCCAGTAGCAAGACTGGAAGCAATCAGGTTACTTTTATCTTATGCAGTCAATCATGATATTACATTGTATCAAATGGATGTGAAAAGTGCATTTCTAAATGGTGTCATATCTGAAGAAGTGTATGTCAAACAACCTCCTGGTTTTGAAGATTTAACAAACCCAGACCATGTGTTCAGACTAAAGAAATCACTCTATGGACTCAAACAAGCTCCCGGAGCTTGGTATGAGAGACTGAGTACTTTCTTGGTTGACAATGGTTTTGTTAAAGGACAGGTTGATAATACACTCTTCAAAAAGACCCTTAAGAAAGACATTTTGATCGTTCAAATATATGTTGACGATATCATTTTTGGATCAACTAATGCCACTCTATGCAAGAACTTTTCTAAGATGATGCAGGATGAGTTTGAAATGAGCATGATGGGAGAATTGAAGTTCTTTCTTGGAATTCAAATAAATCAAACAGAGAAAGGAACCTTCATTCATCAATCCAAATATATAAAAGATCTTCTGAAAAAGTTCAACCTAGAAGATTGCAAACCTATGAATACTCCTATGCATCCTACATCAAGTCTAGGCATAGATGAATCTGAAGGCAAAGTTGATCAGAAACTGTATAGAGGTATGATTGGATCTCTTCTTTATCTAACTGCCTCAAGACCTGACATTTTATTCAGTGTCTGTTTGTGTGCAAGATTTCAATCAGATCCTAGAGAATCTCATCTCACTGCTGTGAAGAGAATCTTTAGGTATTTGAAATCAACTTGTAATATTGGATTACTGTATCAGAAATCCATTGACTACAAGCTGATTGGATTCTGTGACGCTGACTATGCTGGTGATAGAGTTGAAAGAAAATCCACCAGTGGTAACTGCCAGTTTATTGGTGAGAATTTAATTTCATGGGCTAGTAAAAGGCAAACCACTATAGCCATGTCAACAGCAGAAGCTGAATATATATCAGCAGCTAAATGTTGTACACAACTACTCTGGATGAAATATCAATTGGAAGATTATCAAATAAGCAGTAACAATATTCCTTTATATTGTGACAATACTGCAGCTATTCACCTTTCTAAAAACCCTATTTTACATTCAAGAGCTAAGCACATTGAGATTAAACATCATTTCATCAGAGACTATGTTCAAAAAGGTGTAATTGATCTCAAGTTCATTGAAACTGAAAATCAATGGGCTGATATCTTTACAAAACCTTTAGCTGTTGAACGTTTTGATTTTATCAAAAAGAATCTGAACATGATGGAAATCTCTGATTAACTTAGACTCTGATGAAAAAATTGAGTTTGTGAGAATCTAATAGTAATCAGAAGATGAAGTCATCAGAACCTTCTGTATCAGAAGTTGTGATGAGAATATCTTCTGACATACTATCAGAATCTGATTAGAAGGTAAATGGTTCTAGCGCGTAAGTAAAAATCTTTTGTAAAAACCCTTTCGTTTTCTCAAACTTACGTGTCAGTTATTTAACAATCTTCTAATACACATGTCTTGTTGCAAGAGGGTAAAGAAGTTGGTTAATGATGATTAGCATTTCTAATTTCCAATTATGGTAAAATACTCTACTGCCCCTGTGTATGTGTACTTGTTTTTGCGCGTAAGTTTCTATTTAAACACACTAACTGTTCACATTCACACTCTTGCACTCTCACAACCTACACTTTCATTCTTCTAAACCACAGAGATATTTTCTTTCTTCCTCTTTAGAAACCCTAAATTCATATCTCATCCATGGCATCCTCATCAACTTTCTTGAATAGAACTTGTATGATCTTACCAAATGAATCCAACCCGACTGAATTTGCAAAAGATCAACGACCGTACAAATATGACGAAATCAATGTGGCTATTGAGAATCCCGTTGATTTAGAAAGCATAAGGGTAAACGGTTTCGCTGAAGTGGTAAACCTCTTCAAAAAGCAAGGTTTGGAATATTACTTTGATCTTCTCAATGGACCAACCTATACTGAATTGGTAAAGGAATTTTGGATGAAAGCTTCAGTCATTACAAGAGATGTTTATGATAAGAAAGTCAGGGAAATGATGGAAAAACACCCTGAATGGAAAGAAAGAACCCCAGAAGAAATGGGTTTGAGATCCTTTTACTCAACAGAGATTGAATCCTTCGTGGCTGGATTCAGAATCTCAATCAGACTCTGCCACATTCTTGAGGCTCTGAAGCTCAAGCGTGATGGTGTGATCATCAAGCAGTCTGATGTAGTAGGTCCTGAAGTGGAGGAATATCTGTTCAAACCTAAGACCGATCCTAAGGATAAGTTTGAATGGACAGACAATTGTAAGATAATCTACAGGATCCTGATTGACAGTGTTCTGCCCAAGTTAGGAGGCACTGATCAAATATCAAGTGTTCAGAAGCTGTTCACCTACAATGTTGCTAAAGGGAACATAGTTGATATTGGGAGGCTGATTTTTGATAACTTGTGCATATCTATTGTCTCTAGCAAAGCTATTGTTAGGCACTCAAGACTACTGAGCCACATGTTTGCACAGTGTGGTTTGTTGGATGCTGTTACTCCATATCTTCCTGGATTAGGTACCTTTCTGCTTGGTTCCAAGATTGTGAACAGTACTACACTAAGGTATTTAAGGCTGGTGAAGAATAATGAGATAATTCATCCAACACATCCTCTGTTACTCAGAAACTCTGAGAAAGGCATTGGTGAAATTTGGCTTGTGCATGTCAGAGATAGTGAAGCAAAGAGAGTAATAGAAGCACATGCAGATTTCATGAAAAAGCTGGGTGCTGATATAGGTGATGGAGAACCTACAAGACTTACAGTTCGTCAATCAAGGCTTTTGGAACAGCCTCTTAAGCTAGCACCAGTTAAGAGAAAGGCTGCCAAAAGTCCTGCTGGAAGAAAAGCTGCTAAGACTCCAAAGACCACAGCTCCCAGAACATCAAGGAAACCAAAGGTCAAGAAGTTGTTGTTGGATCTAACAGAAGAAGAAAAGGAAGAAGCTAAGATACAGGAGGCTCTGGCAAAGGTTGCAGAGCTTAGTAAGAAAGAAGAGGCTTTCAAGGATAGTTATGACTGTGGTATAGAAGCATCTGCTTTTGATAATATGCACAAGAAGCTGCTACAAAGGAATGATCCTCATAATACACTGGAGCAACAGACTCTGTATGGTCCAGCACTTGGTAAGTATTCTAATTTTATTGGAGGCAGCTCAGCATGTAGGGATTATTTTAGAAGGCTTCAATTTCCTTCTAAAACCAGTGTTAAACATGCTTTTGATAAGATTTTAAAAGGAGTTAATTCTGAGAAAGTCAATGACATTTCTGAGAATCAACCACCATCAGAGCAGTTTAACCCCATCCTATCCTACCCATCAGAATCTCAAATTAATAGTATATACTATGCTGCAGAACACGCTTCAACAAGCTCTGCACAAGTGATGTTAGATGAAGATTCTGATAAGACACCTTCACCACCTCCTCAAATAACCATTACTCACAAAGAAATTCCTACCAAAACAACACCAAAACAAACTGAACCACAAAATGAACCCCAACCTAGCTTTGAGAAAGTTCAACCTGAGAACACTCAAGAGAAAACAACAACACATCCACCAGAACATGAACCAGAAAATCAACCCCAACCAGGAAATACTGAACCAGAGACTACCCAATCAGAACCTGAACAACAAAAATCATCAGAACCTGATCACGGTCAAGCATCAGAAACTCATCATGCTGATGAACATGGCCATGAGAAATCTCCACAACATGTGGCTATGGATAACTCATTTGAGTTACCAACACCAATCAAGGCACATGTTCAACAGATAAATGAGTCTATGAATCTTGAAGTCCTACAACGAACTCCTCCTAACCAATCAGAACATCTCCAACACCTTCTGCAGGATCTATCTATGGACTGCATATTTTTCCCACCTCACCTACCCTCAAGAATCCTCAATGAACCCCTTGACCAAACACAAGATGGTATCTCTAATTTGCTTCAAGCTGTTGACAAGAATCTTAGGAGAATGTCAAGTGCAATTCCAACAAGGTCTATTAATTCAGCTCATATTGACAAAGAGTGTGACCTTATGGAAGAGCATCTTGTGCTTATGATTCGTGCTGCTAGGAAGGCTTATACCACTGATTTGGAATTAAGGAATGAGATTGCTAGGAAGGAAGAGGAAGAGAGGCGTGAAAAGGAGAGATTGGAAGCTGAGGAAAGGGAGAGAAAAAGGTTGGAAGATGAGCGTATAGAAAGGGAAAGGCAAGCTGCTGAGCAAGCTAGGCTAGCAGAGGAAGCTAGAAGAGCTGCTGAACAAGCAAGGCTTGAGCAACTGGCTAGAAATGCACCAGAGTATGCACAGCATGTATTGGAAAATCAGGAAAATTTCCAGAGACAGCTTGATGAGCATTCCTCCATGTTGGCTGCTATTATGACTACTCTTCAGAGCATCAATGCAAGATTACCTCAGCAACCTGATCAACCTTAACCCCTAGGATTCTAAGCACATGTTCTGATTATTTGTTTAATGCTTTATCCTGCTCTGATATCTGTTTTTTTTGTAACTTGCTGAATATTATTCTCTTATTAAGTATTCAGTTCCTTATTCAATTATCTTCTGTGTTCATTATTTATTCATATGTTTATATTATGTGTTGTCTATGTTTTTTGCTTTCATAAATGTTTTTGAGACAAAAATCAACACAAAGATTTCAAAGCTAAATAATGAGTTTTTCAATTGAAAATTGTTGATTACATAAGTTTCTATCCAACTTTTCACTTGGATCCTACATAAAACAGCTAGTCCTAAATCTAGCTTATTTGAATCTAAGGGAAATGGAAGAGTTCACGACATTCTCTTCACTTCCTTATTGGGAAATCAATGAAAAGTGATCTCATTGATTATGAAGAGGAGTATTCTTCCTTGGGAGGAACGTATGTACTCAAGAATTCCTTCCAATCAGAATCCCATTCAGATTCTGACCCAGATAAGGATTCTTTTTGTTTAGCCTTGGATCTCGTTTGATTTTTGACTCTGACAGGAGCAGAAGTTGATGCCCTCATCTTCTGAAGTTTCTTCTTAGACTCTGAGTCATGTTGAATCTTCACTTTCTTCTTCTTCTCCTGCACTCTCTTACTTTTGATCACTTTTCTATCCTTCTCCATCGTTGATTTTTCACAATGAAATGGAAGTGTTGAGTGAAATGACAAAGTTCATGGTCCTTATATAGTAGTTTCAAGATGGACAAGTTCTTGGTTCTTACGACAAGCCATTTAATTGGAGTAGTTGTAACCACCTTGACTGCATTGAAACTCTACTTTTGACCATTTTTTTTAAACCGTCATTTATTTCTTGTCAGTTTTATCTTTTTGTTTAATGACAAAAGGGGGAGTAAGAGCTGTTATTAATTTATGAGATGCTAAACTGAAACCAAATTCCAAATTTTTATTTTTTGCGTTATTATCTATATACAATATGATTTTGAGGAAAATATCAATTGAAATTTGAACTTCTGATACATGGTACGTATAAAAGAAAATTGCACTTTTCTTTCATAGGTATCAGACTTAGGGGGAGAGCTTGCAAACCTAGCCTCTGAAAGTCTAGTATATTAGTTTAAGTTCAAAATTCAAATGAATATTTTTAAACGGATTTAATTAATCATTGCTGAACTTAGGGGGAGCTTGCAAAACTCATCAACCTAAGAGATGCTTGATAAATTTTATCAACAACCATTGTAAATTAATACTTGGTTTGTCATCAATCAAAAAGGGGGAGATTGTTGGAACAAAAGAGGTTCTGACATGATCCAATTAAGTTTTGATGATAACAAAAGTATTAATATATAATAGGGTATACTAATTATTTAATCCAAGTGTGCAGATATTCAAGTTAATTTTTATATTCATTTAAAGCACATTGGAAGCTCTGATATGGCAAAGCAAACTCTGACTCAGAACCTGAAGACATCAGAAGATGCATATTTGGTTTATCAGAAGATGCAAATTTTTGTTCATCAGAAGATGCATATCAGACTCTGATAAAGAGCAGTGAGAGCCGTTTTTGTCAGAAGAACATTCTCTGCATCAGTGATTATACTCTGACATTCCAAAAGCTGATGGAATCAATCTTATCCACAGAAAAGTGACGTTAGTACTATTGTACGAACTCTTTACCTGATTTGGATAAATCTTTCCACCCAAGATTGATCGCATACAAGGTTACCTGATTTGGATATCAAAGGTACTATCCTACAGCTGGCGCAATCTCACCGCACTAATTCAAATCAAACACGCTCCACCTTCATCTATGAATTGGAGCGAGTTTGAAGCTTTGGGATAACGATACTTGAACAATTTGAAAAGAGCTGTTACTCTGCAAAATTCATCCTAAAGCGCAAAACTGCAAATACAACTTGAACTCATATTCAAAATCCAAGACTCCAGTTTCAGCTTCTGTTAATTCATTAGTTGAACCTTAGAATTTTGTATTAAGATTCTAAGTTTAGTCTTGTATCAAAAGTTGTATTTAAATTGTAACTGAACATTGATCTTCATATCAATTGTTCATACTCTGTTTTCTAAACTTGTGTATTGAAGTCTCTTGCCTGCGTGCTTGAGCATTAGGAAGTCTCTTGTTTGTATACTTGAGCATTGGAAGTCTCTTGCTTGAGTGCTTGAGCAATTGTAATCTTTGGTGATTATAGTGAACTCTCTTGGAAGTACAAGAGGACTGGACTACTCTCGGATTGTGAGAGGAACCAGTATAAAAATCTCTGTCTCTCTCTCTCTCTCTTTCACTCTACCTTCTTAGTTGCTTGCGATTGTGTTTTGTTTTTATATCCGCTGCAAACTCTGATAAGTTCTCTGTAACTTAGAAGAAATTTTTTAAATTACCCAAAACACAATTCAACCCCCCCCCCCTTCTTGTGTTTTTCACACCTTCAGTGTATTGTCAACTTGACCTTTTTCAAAACCATTGTTGACTAAGAAGGTACTTAATCTCTCATACCAAGCTCTGGGAGCTTGTTTGAGTCCATAGAGTGACTTCTTGAGTCTGAACACATGGTCTGGATTTGTTACATCTTCAAATCCAAGAGGTTGTTTGACATATACTTCTTCAGAAATGACACCATTTAGAAATGCACTTTTTACATCCATTTGATAGAGAGTGATATAATTATTAACTGCATACGATAAAAGTAACCGGATTGCTTCCAGTCTAGCTACTAGAGCATATGTTTCTGTAAAGTCAATTCCTTCTTGTTGACTATATCCTTGTGCAACAAGTCTTGCTTTGTTTCTGGTTACTTCACCTTGCTCATTTAACTTGTTTCTGTATACCCATTTTGTTCCAATAATGTTTTTGTGATTAGGTTTGGGTACCAGATCCCATACATCATTTCTCTTGAATTGATTTAACTCTTCTTCTATGGCAACGATCCACGCATCATCTAATAGAGCTTCATTTGTTGTCTTTGGTTCAATCAAAGATACTAGTCCAAATAAAGATTCTTCATCTCTGAAGTTTGATCTTGTTTTTCTAGGACTATTCTTGTTTCCAAAGATGAGCTCTTCAGGATGTGAAGATTTGTACTTGAAAGTATTTCTTGGTATTTCAGTTGCTTCAGAGTTATCATTATCAGTTTGATGTTCTTGAGGAGTATCGGAAGTTGTAGCTTCTATTGACCCAGAGTTTTCTGCAGGCTCTGAGTAGTCATCGTAATTTGGAAGATCCTCTTAACAGCAGTTAAGTGAGGTTCTCTAGGATCTGACTGGAATCTTGCACACAAGCATACACTATATAAAATATCAGGTCTAGAAGCTGTTAGATAGAGTAAAGAACCAATCATACCTCTATACAGCTTCTGATCTACTTTGCTTCCAATTTCTTCCTTGCTTAGGCTGCTTGTAGGATGCATGGGAGTTGACATTATGTTACAGTCTTCAAGATTAAACTTCTTCAGAAGCTCTTTTGTATACTTGCTTTGATGAATGTAAGTGCCATCTTTTCCTTGATTGATTTGAATTCCAAGGAAAAACTTTAGTTCACCCATCATGCTCATCTCAAATTCATCCTGCATCAGCTTTGAAAAACTCTTGCACAAGGAAGCATTAGTAGAACCAAATATTATATCATCAACATAGATTTGAATAATTAAGATGTCTTTCTTAGTTGTTTTTCTGAATAGTGTATTGTCAATTTGACCTTTTTGAAAACCATTTTCTAAAAGGAAATTACTCAGTCTTTCATACCAAGCTCTTGGAGCTTGTTTGAGACCATAGAGTAATTTCTTAAGTTTATGAACATAATCAGGGTTTTTCAAATCTTCAAAACCTGGAGGTTGTTTGACATATACTTCTTCAGAAATGACACCATTTAGAAAGGCACTCTTAACATCCATTTGGTATAAGGTTATTCCATTATTAACTGCATATGATAACAATAACCTGATTGCTTCTAGTCTTGCCACTGGAGCAAATGTTTCAGTGAAGTCAATTCCTTCTTGTTGACTGTAGCCTTGTGCTACTAGTCTAGCTTTGTTTCGTACCACTTCACCTTGTTCATTTAGTTTGTTCCTAAATACCCACTTGGTTCCAATGATGTTCTTGTGTGTTGGTCTTGGTACCAAATCCCACACATCATTTCTTTGAAACTGATTGAGCTCATCTTGCATTGCTACAATCCATCCATCATCAGAAAGAGCTTCATCAACATTCTTAGGTTCTATCATAGATATGAGTCCTAGAAGTGAATCATGTTGTTGATAATCTGATCTTGTTTTTCTTGGACTCTCTTTGTTTCTGTTACACCCCGAATTTTCAAAGACCAAAAAGGGCATTTAATTTTTATTTTTTTTGTACACATCAGAGTTACGCATAAAAGATTTCAAATGAGCCGGCATTCAAATATACAAAAGAACTCATTACCATAAGGTGCTTCGACAAGCAAAGTGTATTCCTGAATAATTACAATCCAAGTCTAAGTATTCGAATACTTACAACGAAGCAAGTTAGAATCCTATGCCTAAACCCAAAAAGCACGGTGCACAACCCACACCGGCTGATAAGTGCTCAAAAGTAGTTAAAAGTCATATATATTTTAAGCACTTATTAACTTATTTTGTAAGATATCCTTTAGGTTTTCCCCACTTTAGTGTATATATTTGTTTTAAGTTATATTTTGTTAAACTTTTCATTTCCTGCATCAATAGTTGGGATTTAGAATCGCCTGTAGAATCCAGCATGACCAAGGAAACTTCTGATGCCTTTGACATTTACTGGAGGTGGTAGCTTTTCAATAACATCCACCTTTGCTTTGTCAACTTCAATACCTCTGGAAGAAATCTTGTGGCCTAGAACAATGCCTTCGGTCACCATGAAGTGACATTTCTCCCAATTCAGAACCAGGTTAGTCTCAACACACCGCTTCAGTACGGTGTCCAGATTATTCAGACAATGAGCAAATGATGGACCAAACACCGAGAAATCGTCCATGAACACTTCAATGCATTTTTCTATTAAATCAGAAAATATAGCTTGCATACACCGCTGAAATGTTGCTGGAGCGTTACACAATCCGAAAGGCATCCGTCTATAAGCAAAGACACCGAAGGGACATGTGAAAGCAGTCTTCTCATGGTCTTCAGGATTGACAGTGATCTGATTGTACCCCGAATAACCATCTAAGAAGCAATTGGTAACTGCACCCATAATCATAGCGCCAGATTGGACACTTGAATTTGAATTAATGTGTGACGCTAGTGATTATGCAGTTGGTGCAGTTCTTGGACAAAGAAAGAACAAAATTTTTCATGCTATACATTATGCAAGCAAAGTGTTAAATGATGCTCAAATCAATTATGCAACAACAGAAAAAGAATTGCTTGCAATTGTATATGCACTTGAAAAATTTCGTTCTTACTTGATTGGTTCAAAGATTGTTGTTTATACTGACCATGCAGCTATCAAGTACTTGATCACCAAATCCGATTCCAAGCCTAGACTCATAAGGTGGATGCTCTTGTTACAAGAGTTTGATCTTGAAATCAAAGACAAGAAAGGAACAGAAAACTTGGTAGCTGACCACTTGTCAAGATTGGTAAATAATGAGGTGACTAAAAGGGAACATGAAGTGCTTGAAGAATTCCCTGATGAGAAAAACTACTCATGATGCAAGAGAGGCCGTGGTTTGCTGACATGGCCAATTACAAAGCATCTGGATTAATACCGGATGATTTCAACTGGCACCAGAGAAAGAAGTTTCTTCGTGAAGCTAATCAGTATGTCTGGGATGATCCTTACCTGTTCAAAATTGGAGCAGACAACTTGTTGAGGAGGTGTGTAACCAGGGGAGAAGCCACAAGTATATTATGGCATTGTCACAACTCGCCATATGGTGGTCATTATAACGGAGAGCGAACTGCAGCCAAAGTGTTACAATCTGGATTTTTCTGGCCAACTTTGTTCAAAGACGCTTATGAACATGCTCAGAAATGTGATAATTGTCAAAAGACCGGAGGAATATCAAAGCGAAATGAGATGCCTTTGCAAAACATTCTTGTAGTGGAAGTGTTTGATTGTTGGGGCATTGATTTTGTTGGACCATTCCCTTCATCACTTTCCAATGAATACATTCTTGTGGCGGTAGATTACGTGTCAAAATGGGTAGAAGCCATGGCATCACCAAAAGCCGATGGTAAAACAGTGATCAAATTCCTTAAGAAGAATATTTTTGCTCGTTTCGGAACACCAAAGGTGTTGATAAGTGATGGAGGATCACATTTTTGCAATTCTCAACTAGCAAAAGCACTTGAACATTATGGAGTTAGGCACAAGGTAGCTTCACCATATCACCCCCAAACAAATGGCCAAGCCGAGGTGTCAAATCGAGAAATTAAAAAGATCCTTGAGAAAACAGTTTCTACTTCAAGAAAGGATTGGTCATTAAAGCTTGATGAAGCATTGTGGGCGTATCGGACAGCTTTCAAAGCACCAACCGGTCTCACACCTTTTCAAATGGTGTATGGTAAGTCATGTCATCTTCCGGTAGAGTTGGAGCACAAAGCTTATTGGGCTTTGAAATTTCTTAACTTTGATCCATCTTTATCGGGAGAAGAAAGGAAGTTACAATTGCATGAATTGGAAGAAATGAGAGCTCAAGCTTACGAATCTTCCAAATTATATAAGGAGAAAGTCAAAAACTATCATGATAAAAGGATCCGAGTCAAAGATTTCAGGCCTGGACAGCAAGTTCTATTGTTCAATTCAAGGTTGAAATTATTTCCCGGTAAGTTAAAGTCTAAGTGGTCCGGTCCATTTATAATCAAAGAGGTCAAGCCTTATGGTGCAATTGAATTGGAAGACCCTATGACAAAGGACAGGTGGACTGTGAATGGCCAGAGGCTAAAGCTCTATTTTGGTGGTGAATTTGACAGATTCACTACTAAAATTCCACTCTCCGATCCTTGAATCAAAGAAAAAGCGTCGAGCTAATGACGTAAAACAAGCGCTTGTTGGAGGCAACCCAATTTTGTAAGTATTTTTACTGTTTTTCTAGTAGTCTAAGTCTATAAGCCAAAATGCATCATCAAAAAGTCCAAACCAGAAGTCAAAAAATTGAAAAATTTCTGCACTGTCAAACTCGCCGGGCGAGTAGTTACACGCCAGGGCGAGTATTACAGGCCTTTGACCTGTGTTGAAAACCAAATCACTCGCCAGAGCGAGTTGGTGTGCGCCAGAGCGAGTTGTGCGAATCTGGCAGTTTCTTTTTCAAAATTTTAATTACCCCTCACCTACCCACTCTCTCTCTCCACGCGTTTTTTTACCCTTATCCTTTCACAAACATCACTTTTCAACCCTTTTTCACCACAAACACAAACCCTAAGCAATTTTTTACTCCATTGAAGATCAAACTCATCCTTGCATTCATCTTTGCATTATTTCAACATCAATTCAACAGGTTTGATTTTCTTTTCTTGTATTATTGTTCTTAACTTTGTTAATTTAGGGTTTGAAATTGTTAAGTAAAGAGTTAGGATTGAAAGTTTAAAAAAGTGAACATAATCTTGCACATGTTTGTCGTGAATGTTGGATTTGATATGAAATCATAATTTGTGTTTTGATTTGATAAGAAAAATCACCCATTTTGAAAATCAACCCATGATGTAAATAAATAAATATGGGTCTTGTGATTTCTCTTAGCCAAGTTATGATTTTACATCAATTCTATGTCATTATTGTTGAATTCGAGCATGTTGCATCAATTATGAAAGTTGTGATTCTGAGTGACCCGCTGCAGCATGTAGTTGTGCGCCAGGGCGAGTTGCAACTGTCAAAACATTTTTTTTACTGAGACACTCGCTGCAGCGTGTTGCAACTCGCCAGGGCGAGTTGTGACAGAACAAAAAAAAAAAAAAAATAAAAAAATTTTAATTTTCACCTCTCAATTTGTTTCATTGGTGTTTATCCTTAAATGCTTAAACTCATAATTGTAGAGTCTTGCTTGGATTTTTCTGATTATTTTGTAGGAATGGCACCGAAACCAAAACAAACTCAAGGTTCCAAAAGAAAGGGTGTTGAATCCTCACAACCTCGAAGACCAACACGCCCAGCACAATTTGATGGCAATAGATTCCGTAGTGCAGCACATTTTGAGAGATTTAAGGAGCTGTCTCCCCGCAAGTTGTGGCATGACAAAGAATTTAAAATCTCTCCGACGGGAGAGTACAAAGGCATTTTGGATATTTTTGAAAAGAGGAAATGGGGTCGGTTACTTACACCTTACACTCAAATCAACTCGGATATTGTGAAAGAATTCTTTGCCAACGCCTTTTCGGTGGACGAAGATGGAGATCCTAGTGAGAAACATTTTGATTACACCACATTCGTTAGGGGTTGACAATTCTCATTTGATCGAGAGGCCATCAACACCTACCTTGGAAACCCGTTCCCTGTAAGGCACCCTGATGAGTTATGTACCTTCCACAGAAAACAAGCTCAAGGAAATTGGGATCATGATCTCATTCAAAGAACCATTTTGAAGGAAGGACGAACATATGATGTGAGTGCCGCGGGAAGGCCATTCCGAGCTTTGAAGGGAGACATGACAACTCCCGCTCAAGTAATCCTTAAGCTTATTGTCCATAATATCCGACCCAAAAGTCACACCTCTTCCACCACCATTGAAGTTACACCCCTCATCTGTTCCATCCTAGACGGCACCAAAGTAGATGTGGCACGCATCATTGCCACTGAACTTAGACACATAGCCCTTAGCGGCAAATTCACACATTCGTGTCCTCTAGGTCTACCGGGTTTAATCATGGGTTTGGTTTCAAGTATCCGCATCCCTATCCCACCTCAAGTACATGAGACCATAGCTAACCCCATTGATGATGCTTTTATTGCTCGCAACATGGACAAGAAAACAAAACAGAGGCCACAAACATCTAGACCTTCATCTTCTCGTGCACCACGTGTACCACAAGCTTCGCAACCGTTGGATTTTTCCAACTTTGACCCTCGGCTTCAAGCATGTTACTCTTATACTTGGGATCAAAACGATGCAAGTTATCGGGCAATGTCTGCCCTCCAAAACTCAATGTACCGGATGCAAATGCATTCCGGAATGCCTGATGATGCCGCTTTGCAGGTTATGTCTCCAGAGGCGTATCAGACGCATGTTGCTTGGCCTGGGGTCAGGCCTTTTTATTATGGAGGGGGTAGTGCACAAGGTGATGGCCAAGAGGGTGATGATGCTGACCAAGAACAGGGAGAAGGAGATGGTGAAAATGATGATGAGGTGTTTAGTGCCAATGCAAGTGGAGAGGAGGAGGAGATGGATCAAGATGATGAATAAAGAGAAAAGACAAAGACTTGAAAGCTTACCTAAAACGAGTGATATTTTAAGAGCTTTCAGTCAAATTTATTTGCTAGTTTGTTTATTTACTTTTGGGTTATTTGTTTTGAACATATGGAACTTTGTTAGTTGGCTTATGACTTGTATTTTATTTAATGTTTTGAGATGTTAATCTTTTGTTATATTTTGGTTTATTCTATATTAAGTAAGTTGATTAGTAGTTAAAATTTTTGTGAAATAAGTGAATCAATTTTTTTGAAGACAAGTAGATGCTTTCAAGATCTTAAGACAGGTTGGTGACAAATCAATGACTTAGCATAATTCAATTTGTGAAGCTATGTCAAATTATGAACAATCTTTGAAATATGCTTAGGAATTCAACACGCTTTTGAATTGTGTTGTTTGTCCTAAGATGATTCTCATTATTCTTGTGAAACATGATTTGACATGTGTTATCCAACCTAGCCGGGTGAGATTGTGTGAAGCTTTCCATTGTTTACATAAATATTTGAGAGCCGGCAATTGTGTATGCTCATTTGATTTTAGTTTAATCTTGCTATCATGGATGTGTTTGATGTTGTGAATATGATCAAGGCCATGTTTCTAGTTGAGTACAACTACTTTAGCCAAATTAACCTACATTGTGAGTGTGTGATCCCTTGTGTCCCCATTTGAGCCTAAAAGAAAAATTTGTTTGTTTTATACACCCTTAACCATCAAAGAAAGAAAAACAACTACTCTACCCTAGTCTAAGGATAGGAGAGCAATTGTAATTCAAATAAGGGTTGTGAAAAATTCAAAGTTGGGGAGAAGTAGGTTAAAAGAAAGAAAAAGTTTGAAAGTGATTTTGAAAAGTGGTTGAAATGGTGAGTGTAAGTGAAAAAGAAAAATTGACACCATGAAAAGAAAAGAAAAAGAGAAGATCACGTATTGAAAAATGTGAAAATGAAAAAAATAGACCAAGTGTCAAAAGAAAAATCTCACCATGTCTCAAAAGGGGAAAGTGAAAGAGAGTGAATGATTGATGCAAATGAAAAAGAAGTATGCTATCTTATCCTTAAGGCTCTTTGAATCCAAAAGAAAAACACTGATTTCTTGTAGCCAAGCCCCATTACAAGCTTAATAAAGTCCTTAGTGATTCACAATTGATGGCATATTTTATGATATTGCTTGGATGAATGCTTGAATTGAATTGTTGCATGCACATTGTTTGGATTGAGTGAAACACTTACCCTTGAGTGATACAATTATAAGAAATTTGTGATAACACTTGAATTTGATTGTTTGTTAAGAATGATGAGAATTTTACTTAGGCATAGCAATCTCTTCATGATCATGCTTTATTTCTTTGTATATTTTGAAGGTTGCTCATGATTTGCAAATGCTTTACTCATGCCAAAGAAAAATGTTTTAAACTTGATTGATTACAAACTTGCTCTTGAGAACCTAATAGTGAACTTGTCCATATTCTGATTTTACTTTTGTTTGAGGACAAACAAAGTCCTAAGTTGGGGAGAGTTGATAAGTGCTCAAAAGTAGTTAAAAGTCATATATATTTTAAGCACTTATTAACTTATTTTGTAAGATATCCTTTAGGTTTTCCCCACTTTAGTGTATATATTTGTTTTAAGTTATATTTTGTTAAACTTTTCTAAATCCCAACTATTGATGCAGGAAATGAAAAAAATGAAGAAAAAGCCAAGTTAACTCGCCAGAGCGTGTAGAACTCGCCAGGGCGAGCAATGCCAACACGCCAGAGCGAGTGCAGAGCGAGTAGAGGCAGAGAGCATCAAAATGGAAAAAAGGCAAACACGCCAGGGCGAGTAACAACTCGCCAGAGCGATCATGAACTCGCCAGAGCGCATGAAGGCGGTTTAAAAGTTCATTTATGACGTGGCAAAACCTTCTGATGAAGAAAGGTGAACTCGCCAAGGCGTGTTGTAACTCGCCCGGCGAGTTCTAACTTTTAGAATCACTATATATAGAGCTTGCTGTTATTTTTCTTGAATGAATCACTGGTAATAGAACTGAAAAACAGAGAGAAAGCTTAGAAATCATAAATCTAAGGTGAAGGTGGATCAACAAAAGCTTGAGACATCAAGTGTTATGTTCATTATCTTTTCTTCTCCTACTCTTTGTAAGCTTATTTTCACCATGTGTAACTAAATCCATTGTTGTTGGGATTATATGTAGCTCATTTATGACTATGTACAACTCTTAATCATGTTAATATATGTTTTAGTTTATTCATCAAAGTTAGTGTCATCTTTAATCTTCATGCTTTATCTTTTGATTTGAATTTATAGACATATAAAGTTTGAATCAAGGAACTAAGATGAACACTTATTAAACTCTAAATTCTAGACATAGATTTAGGATTAATATTCACTTTGTGTATTGGAACTTAATGAGATTGTGTTGTTGAAATTATCCGAGACATCGGAAGTTTAAATAATACAATATAATCGTTGCATTGATTAATCACTCGAGACATCGAGGATTGATAGGTACAACGTGAACCTCGTCGTTATCTGGACACAGAAACGTACTTGAGCAATACGTGATAATATTGATGAATAGCTAAAATATATGTGACTGATTTAGAAACGTACATACGAATGAATGAGTGAAGTTTAATCCCGATAACCTTTTCTCTTGAATCTTAAATCATCTTTTATCGCAAATTTATGTTTACAAGTCTTTTTACAACAAAACAACTTACAACTTAAACTTAAAATGAAGTTATTTGTTGAATGGTTCTTAATTTCACACTAGTCCCTGTGGATACGATATAAACAAAATACTTAAATTTGTATTTCAACACCGGCGCATAGTCTAACTAAGCCAAAGCTCCAACATCTCACTGGGGCCTGGAACAGCCACCGTCGTCACCACGACCTAACCCCTCATCTGGGTGGGATGAGCCCGCAAATGAAAGAAAGGGTCACCACAAAATAAAAGTATGTATATATATAACCGGTGCGAAAGATTGTACACATAACAATAATTCCACAAACACAAGAGAAAGCTCTTAACCACCAAAGCAATTCCCACCAACGGGTTTATAAATATAATGCACACCAAGCCTAATGCAGACTCTACATGATCGTGACACCAATCACTGGCTGCCACATGCATGAGTTCCGGAACTGTAGGTCCAACCCCTACTCAAACACCAACGAAATCACAAGGTTAAGGTGGATCCACTCCCGCAATCACACCCCATGGTCCACTCCCGCAACCATGTATCGACTCAACAAAATCACAAAGGATTAAGGTGGATCCACTCCCGCAATCACACCCCATGGTCCACTCCCGCAACCATGTATTGAACTCAACACAACCCTATAAGAATCAGGTGGGTCCACTCCCGCAACCACACCTCGTAGTCCACTCCCGCCACTACGCACTAACAATGCATGAGCATACGATTCCCCATGTATACTAATGCAACAAATACATACCTCCCTAGCATATGTAAACCATCCCAACAACATACATACATATCCAATCATATGTAACAAACCACAACAAACATACATACATTTCCAATCATATGTATTCACCCACATGTTCATACATACATCTCCAATCATATGTAAAACAACGCACGTATTATAAACACTTTCTCATCACGAGAATACATAACACATACATGCCAAACACACAGTAAATCCAAACATGTCGTAACCATTTAAAGACAGAAATAAAGTGATGCCCTTACCTCGGCAAGCTTCCACAATTAAAACTCGCTCAACTCCACAATTCTACAATTCGCGCTTCCTAAAATATAAGCAGCGTATAATCAATAAAATACTCCCAACGTATCCTATCGAAACGAAACTTGTTCTCTAAAATCTAGAGGGGTTTAAGGTACTTTCTAACACTCTCACTTAGTGATTTCGAGTTCTCTCCATAGTGATTAAAAATTCCCAAAGTTAATTGCACTATTTCTCGCCACGCGAAAATATTTTCGTTTCAAAACAAACTAAGAAACACTTTGATTCCTAACTCCAAGGCAATCAATTCCACACACTAAAACCATTTGAAAACAACCCAACAACTCTTCTAGAAATTTCACAGAAAATAAAGTTTTCTTGCAACACAAGTTATAAGTTTTTCTTACCAAATAAAATGGTCATAGCTCATTCAATTTTTATCCGATCGAGACGAGCCATACGCCGAAATCTTCGTCTCGAAAAAACGGATTGAATGATCAAATTTCTATGACAAAATATAACATTTAAAATGGACGAAAATGCCCTTCCAGTTTCGGCCAGAATTGGAATTATTCCAAAACCATTGTTTTTCAAAATCAAACATAGTGTAAAACACTTAAACCATTTCTAATTTCTCAAATTGATCCAACACTCACACCAAATCATTTCGAATCCAAGAATAACATTTTTTTTTCTCAAAACTTTGCAAATCTTTTCTTTCAAAGACCATGATCATTCATCACACTAAATGATCATTTACTTATCATTTTAGGACTTGAAAAATTTGAAATCCTCATGGCTACACAACAAGCATGCCACGACCATTTTTCTAAAACCAAGGCTAGCTCTCAAATTTTTCCATTCCAAAATCCTAGTACTACTTTACTAGTACCCAGAATCAATTAATTGAATCAACAAAACATTTCCCAAACCTCAAACAAAATCACAAGAGTTTTCCTAAATTTCTCATGAAGACACCAAAAATAATTTTCCTATTTTTCAAAACCAAACCATTTCATCTCCATCACTCTTGAAAATTATTCTCAGGACATATCCTAACTCGCACAGATATATAAAACTCCCATCCGAAATCTCACTTAAAACAGACGCAGTAAAATTTTACAACGACGGGTAAATTTCCTACTCGTTTATCCAAAAACAAGAATAATCCAAAACTCGTTAAACTGAATATACAGTAACCTTCGTATTAACCAAAGAGGATTACAAGACAAAAGTCTGTGCCTTTACAGCGCACAAGCACAAAACAGGCTCCATATCAGCAAAAACCTATAATTGCGATGATACTCACAAAACCGCTTCATCAAAAACCCTAAAAACTTAGCCGACACTAAAGTTCCTTAGGAAAATTGTACAGTGGAAGCTTGGGTCTTACAGTTTCCAAGAATAAGATCTTCTGGATGTGATGATCTGTATTTGAATTTTCTCTTTGGAGCTTCATTAGTTTCAGCACTTGCTTGGGTATCATCTTCTGAGATATCATCATGTCCTTCAGATGCTTCTATTGGAGATGCTTCTTAAGAGACTTCTTCCAATACAGCTTCTGAAGTTTCATTGGCATCTGATGCTTTCTCAGGTTCTGGATTGTTATATAGATATGGAACACCTGCATAGCTATCATCTTGCTCTGACATTTTACTGTCAGGCTCTTTATCATCAAATCTAACATGTATAGATTCTTCCACTGTGTTAGTTTCAGAATTATACACTCTGTATGCCTTTGAGCGTTCAGAGTAACCTATAAAGATTCCCTTACAAGCTTTGGCATCAAATTTTCTTTTGTAGGCCTTATTGTTCAGAATGTAACAGGTACATCCAAACTGATGAAAATAAGAGATGTTGGGCTTTCTTCCTTTAAAGAGTTCATATGTTGTTTTATTCAATATAGGTCTGATATAGATCCTATTTTGAATATAACAAGCTGTTTTCACAGCTTCTGCCCAGAAGTGCTTAGCAAGTTTAGTCTCATGCATCATGGTTCTTGCCATCTCTTGTAAAGACCTGTTCTTTCTCTCTACAACACCATTTTGATGTGGTGTTCTAGGAGCTGAGAACTCATGGACAATTCCACGGTCTTCACAATAAGTTGCAAAGGGTTCGTTTTCAAACTCACCCCCATGATCACTCCTGATCTTTAAGATCTTGAGACTCTTCCCACTTTGCACTTGTGTGCAGAAGATGGTAAACACATCATATGCATCATCTTTCACTCTAAGAAATTTAACCCAAGTCCATCTACTGTAATCATCAACAATAACAAGTCCATATTTCTTTCCATTGATTGAGGCTGTACTAACAGGGCCAAACAAATCAATGTGAAGCAGTTCAAGAGGTCTTGATGTAGAGACAATGTTTTTAGGTTTAAAAGAGGTTTTTGAAATCTTTCCAATCTGACAAGGACCACACAGAGCATCTGAATGATAGTTAAGATTGGGTAGGCCTTTAACCAGGCTTAGTTTGCTAAGCTTAGAGATTAATCTCCAGTTAGCATGACCTAAGCGTTGGTGCCAGACCCATTTCTCATCATTCAAAGATAGAAGACATACTATCTTTTGCTCTGAGAGTTCTGACAAATTAATTTTATAAACATTGCCTTTCCTTAAGCCTCTGAACACTACAGACTCATCAGACTCTCTAATTACAGTACATGCATCTTTATTAAATTTAATAACAAATCCACTATCACAAAATTGGCTAATGCTCAGTAGATTATGTTTGAGGCCATGAACTAACCAAACATCTTTAATAGAGAGAGAAGAGTTACCAACTGTACCCGTACCAGTGATCTTCCCTTTTTGGTTTCCTCCAAATCCCACAATTCCTCCCTCTTTCAGAGTCAGGGTTTGGAACATATGCTTGTCTCCTGTCATATGACGCGAGCAGCCACTGTCCAGGTACCAAGAATTCTGCTCTGGCCTTCTTTGAGTGCAGATCTGCTGCAAAGACAATCTCAGACTTTGGTACCCATACCTTTATGGGTCCTTTAGAGTTAGTCCTCATTACCTTAGATTGTTTTTGTTTATATGGCCTATCAGGAGCTCTAGAATTATTGAAGCATTTTGAAAAACTTTTAGGCTTTGTATAACTCTTGGGCTTAGCTTTAGAATATACCAGAGTTTTATTTATTTTAATATTGGTCTGAGATTTGGAGATCTTAGGCTCTGAAGGTTTCAGAGTCTGAGACTTCTTAGCCTCTGACACAATTATTTTTTCAGGTTCTGGTATAATTATTGCTTCTGATTGGCTTTTAACAAATACAGCCTTAGGTTTTGAATTATCACTTTTAGAGGGTTTAGAAAATAATGGATTATCTTTAAAACGTGAAAATCCAAGACCTTCACCTCTGTTTCTACTAACATGGTATATTAAGGAAGTTATCTTACTTCTCTTCATGCCATTGATAAGAAATTCTTGCAGAGCAAATTCATGCTCTGGAGGAACCTTATCATCATAAACATAATGAGTTTCCATAAATGAGTTTCTACTTCTTAGAGACTCATTTTCTTCAACTATTATGTTCATTTTCTCAGTCAGGTTATTGTAAGCCTTTTTCAAGACCTTACATTCACCTGCCTTTTTAGTGAGCATTTTTAAGGCATCTTTAAGAGAATCTACTAATTCAGTTCTAGATAGTTTAGCAATTACCTCTTCCTCATCTTCAGAGTCTGAACCTGCTTCAGAGTCTTCTCTGTCAGAGGTAGTTGCCATCAGTGCTAGATTTGCTTCCTCATCACCATCTGAGTCTGAGTCTTTGTCAAGATCTTCCCATGTTGCCAGAAAGCTCTTCTTGACTTTACTCTTATATCTTTCCTTGCTAGAGCTTTGCTTTGATGATCTACTTTTGTTTTCTAGACAATCAGAAATGAAATGACCAGGCTTGTTGCATTTGAAACACTTGCTTTGATCTTCCTTCTTGTCTTTAGCAGCACTAAGTCTCTTGGAAGATCCTCCAAACTTGCCTGCATATTTCTTGCTTCGTTTTGCCCATTGTGAAACCTTAGCAGCCATCAGCACCATCTCTTCTTCATCATCAGACCCAACTTCTTGACCCTCTTCAGAAGCCTCATCTTCAGATTCTATAACCTTAGCTTTCAGAGCCTTTGATGAGCTCTTAGAGCTTAAGGCTATCCCTTTCATCTTCTTGGTTGATTCATCAGTCATTAGTTCCATCTCATGACTCTTCAATGAACTAACTAAGCTTTCAAGGGATACAGTATCCAAATCCTTAGACTCTTGAAAAGCAGTCACCTTGGGTCTCCATTTTGGTGGTAGGCTTCTGAGTACCTTTCTCACATGATCAGCTTCAGTATAACTCTTGTATAATACTTGAAGTCCAGAGACTAGAATTTGAAACCGTGAAAACATAGTTTCAATGTCCTCTCCATCCTTCATTTTAAACAACTCATACTGATGCACCAACAAGTTAGCCTTTGCCTCCTTAACCTATTTGTTGCCCTCATACTTGGATTTTAAAGAATCCCAAATTGACTTTGCAGTTCTTTTATCTCAAATTTTAAGGTACTCATCATGTGAGATTGCGTTAGTCATTCCTTTTATAGAGTGATGCTTCTTGTACTCTAGGTTTTGAGTGGGTGTAAAAGATTTCCTGTTCTGAGAACTGACTACTCCTTCTAAGTCCATATTTTCAAAGTTAACTCCATCTTCTACCAAGTCCCATAAATCACAATCAATACTCATAATGTGACTATACATCTTGGTTTTCCAGAAAGGGTAACCAGTCTCAGTTCCATTGAAGAAGGGAACCTTATCAGATGACTTCCTTTCATGTGAGTTTGAGTCATAGTTGAAAGGAATCTCATTATTGTTCTTCTCAGCAGACATGTTTTTCCTCTTGGATCTTTACTGTTTCACTGTAAGGTGAGTTAGGCAACAGACCTAGCTCTTGATACCAATTGAAGGTGGAAAAACACAAGAAGGGGGGGGGGGGTTGAATTGTGTTTTGAGAATTAATTTTTTTTTGAGATTTAAAAACGTTTGCAGCGGATATAAACACAAAGTTAAAGAAGGATGCTGAGAGAGAGAAAGAAAGACACAGAAATTTAAACTGGTTCCTCTCACAAAACGAGAGTACGTCCAGTCCCCTTGCACTTCCAAGGGCTTCTAACTAAATCTTATAAGATTACACGATGCTCAAGCACAATAGCAAGAGACTTCTCTAATGCTCAAGTTACAACTAACAAGAGACTTCTCAAATGCTCAAGTTACAATTAACAAGAGACTTCTCAAACAAACTTAAGATTAAGAATGAATGTTAAGGAACACTTGATATACTATCAGAGGTGTTTACAAAATACAACGCAAATTGCTTTAAGACTTGAATGACAGATTGAACAAATTATGTCAGAATATTTCAGAGCCTTAAACGCAGTAATAGAATAGTAGTCATTTCTTCCATTTGAGTCTTCTATTTATACTTGAAGGAAGATGATGACTGTTGCAAAGAGATAAGGTGCCAGCTTGGAATTCATCGTACAATTGTGATAGCTGTAATCTTCCATCTTTGGTAAAGAAATCCAATTCCACTACCTTGCTATTTGAATTATCACTCATCCATTTTGAGTAATAATAGTACGATAGTACGATCCTCAAATGCGCTCCACTTATGGATAAGATTAACGTTGTACCAACGAATATTCCTTCCTATGGATGTAACAGAGCCTTGAAGTAGATTGTTATTCAATCATTGGTTCTGATTCTGTTAGTTCTTGAGTGACGTAAATTCCTTTTGCTTCAGATGCTGTTGTCATAGTTTCTTAAGGTTTTCAGCTTCTGAACTTCTCAGAGTCTAGCTTTTGGTCCTCAGAAGCACTATTCTTCAGCACGCAAATTTTAAGCTTCTGATGAACAGCGATACGCTTTCAGAGCTTCATAGCTTGGCTTCTCTCTTGTTATTCATAGTGCTTCTGAATGAATTTTAACTTATAATTCTGCACACTAGAATAATCATTAGTAATACCAATTGCAATTTTAATACTTTGTTATCATCAAAACCACTTAAAATCTTAGAGGTTCATGTCAGACCCACTTTGTTCCAACACTCCTCTGAACCTCTCCTTATAGTAGAGAGTGTTCTACTATTTCTGAAAAGACCTAAGTCAAAAATGTCCTACCTTGACCTAAGCCACGTTATAACCCTGAAAAGACCTCCAAAAATGCATGTATATTGAATTTTGACTGGTTGCTTAGAGTTCTTGCATGCCTATGGTAAAATGGCAGGTTGCACGATGATTGAGAGATAACCCTTTCAATTATGAGCGAAAAACACAAATGTGAGAGAGAGAAAAAGTTGAACATGGACTCTTGCAGGCATTTGTCCGATTTGCTACTATTGACGTCTCCTGAGCCTAGCAGGACTGAGCATGATCGCTGCGGTAATAAATCAGCGGTATCATTGCTGAAATACAAGCAAGGTTGTGAAATTCCTATCATCTTTATTTATCTTTTATTTCTCTAACGATCTTGTCTGATAGCTTGTTACTTGAGGAGAAGCAACAGTTTAAGTTTGGGGTTGTGATGACAGGAATTTCTATGGTATTTTTAGTATTATTATTAGTAGTAAAATGACCAAGACAGACCCAAATACGAAGGAAAACCTACAAAAGCAGAAAAAAGCATCAAGACAGAGTCCAAGATGCAAAAAGACAAGAAAAAGCCCAAAAAGTGAAGAAAATCAGTATTCCATCGCAGCACGATGGCTCCCATCGTGCCACGATGGGAGCTGCTTGTTCGCCAAGAAATCAAAAGAAATAAATCTGAAGAAAATCTTTGCATCGCAGCACGATGGAGTATAGTTTTCTCTACTATAAGGAGAGATTCATAGGAGCTCTATTGGGCATAGTTTTCTCCCCTTACGGGAAAACTAGCTCAGCAAGGTATGTTTTATTTAGGCTTTTATGTTTAGGTTATAATTTCCTTATTGTAATTTAAATATGTAGTCTTTTGTAATAGATGCCTTAGGTTGTGGTGGAGAAGACGAACTCCCCAATGAATATTTGGAGTCTGTGACTGAGTCTAAGTTATAATAAATGATATTTAAGTATTATGTTTGTTATTTACTTTCATGCACTTAATAACGTTTCTCGTAATCTGGCCGGATAAGCGGGAGCGCCCATAGAATTGTTATTAGGTTTCTAACTTAATATGGTCCGGAACTAGTAGTAAATAATGCTAGGTGTATAGAGACGGTAACGTCCTGAAGTAGTCGTGAATGAGCGGTTAGAGGAGGAATCATGAACTAGGTGTGAACTGAGCACTTAGATGATGAATAGCCCGATACTAGGATCTAGAGGTTAATTGGTGAAGATAATAATGCATGTTTATAAAACAACTCACTAAGTAATTAGGGTATGTGACACATTGAGGTTAGGCTCTCGTAGGTACCTTAGTTATGAACGTAGGGAAACTTTAATAGACATAGTGTAACAGTAAGGTGATACTACAACAAGGAAAAGTCACCGCCGAACATTAATCTAAATAACTATGTTATACACCGGTCATGCCAAATATGAAGAAGGGAGAGAGTCCAACCACCACACCTATCCTCTATATTTCTTGAATCTATATTTATACATTCTGTCATTTATTTTATCGCAAGCATTACGCTACTTTTTATAAAACCTTTTTCTAAAAACCCAAAGCGAATGCAAACTATCCAAACTTAAATAACGCTAGTGAAGCTTCGGCACGATCCCTGTGGATACGAACTCATTCTAGACACCTAGAGTGTGAATTATTACTCGACGATAGACTGGTGCCCTTTCCAGACCGTAGTCAAGTTTTTGGCGCCGTTGCCGGGGATTGTGTTTACAAAGCATTACTAGATTTATTTAAGTTTGTCAAAAAATTTCCAAAAAATACAAAAAAACTAAAAAATCAAAAAAATCTTGTTGATGATTGTGAATTTCGATCTGTGAAAATTCTGGCTAAGGATAAGTTTAGGTATTTAAGCGATCCGTTGTGATCCACCTCACTTACCTGGGAATTTTCATAGTGACACAGACACATGAGACAAACCAAAAATAGTTTTACCATTTACTTTTCCAGTGCTACTGAAGGTATTCATTTGTTGTGCTTGATAACAGGTATCCTGGAGTTTAAGTACGACCCTGAACCAGAAAGAACGTTTTGGAAAAGAAGGCAAGCACAAAGACTTGCAGAATCCAGTAGTCTCAAAACAGAAGAAGAGCCTACCACCAAAGCCATGGGGGACGAGCAAAGAGTTACAATGGGAGATTACTGCAAGAGGACTGACACAAATCAGATCTCACTGGGATTCCAGCCGGCGAATCCAGCTAACTTTGATATTAAGGGTAATGTTCTTACAAGTTTGCGGGAGAACCAGTTCGATGCACGTGGCTACAATGATCCTTGGGATCATCTCGCAAAGTTTTCAGAGACATGTCAGATCCAGAAGGTGCCGGAAAGTGTTACTGATGACCAGAAGAAGCTGCGTTTGTTTGCTTTTTCTCTCACAGGTCCAGCTAAAGATTGGCTTCAATGCTTGCCAAGGGGAACGATTGCAACTTGGAAGGAGCTTGAAGACAAGTTCCTGGAAAGATTCTTCACACACACACTATTCCAGAAAAGGAAGTATGAGATTCTAAGTTTCAAACAACATGAATCTGAAACGTTGTGCAAGGCTTATGAACGTTTCAAGATGCTTATGAGAAGGTGTCCTAACCACAGCATTGGTGTTATGGAGCAGATGCAACTATTCACTACTGGTATGAAAATGCAACATCGGATGATACTAGATACCTCAGATGGTGGGTCCATCAAAGTAAAGACCGATGCAGAGACTAAGGATCTGGTTGAGCAGATGTGCCAGAATGAGTACAACATGAGCCATGATAGAGCTGAAAAGACTCCTGGAATTCTTAAGGTGGACCAGGAGATTGCCTATAAAGTAGAGATCGAGTTACTAAGGAGACAAGTTACTGATAAGGAGAAAGCTGTGAAGGAAGCCAGTGTTAAACAGGTGGAGGGAGTTTGCGAATTCTGCCTAGAAGATCACCCTAATTGGCATTGTTTGCCAGGAGGAAACGAGGAGCAGGTAAATTACATGGGGAACAACTACAACCCAGGTTGGAGCAAGCACCCAAATTTACGTTGGGACCAGACAGGGAACCAGGCTCAAGCTGCACCTCAACCAAGAAAGCCATCTCTATTGGAAGAGTTACTCAATAAGTTTGCTAGCATGAGCAAAAACTAACTTTGAAAACATCCAGACTACAGTAGCCAACCAGGGGGCGACGATAAAAAGTCTTGAAACCCAGATTGGTCAACTCTCAAAACTGGTAAGCACTCATGTTTCTAAAGATATTGTAGGTAACACGGTGGACAATCCAAAGGAGGAATGCAAAGTGCTAAAGGATGTGAAATCAGAGCACGAACAGAGAGAAGAACATATTAAAGACTACGAAGAATGGTACAAGCTGTTCGATATGACATTAGACGAAGCCTATGATGAGTTCATGAGAGAACTAAAAGAATATATAGAAAGTCGAGCACGATTGCCAGTCAAAAAGACAGATCCTGGAAGCGTCACCATACTCTGTCAGATTGAGGAAGCATAAGTCTGAGCATTATGTGATGTGGGTTTAAGTGTGAACGTAATTCCATTATCTCTGGCAAACAAGTTAAAACTCACAACAATAATTGCAGGTACAGAACGTGAACTCGTGTTAGCAAATCAGACAACCATTCACTCAACAGGTACAGTAGAAGATGTCTTGGTGAAAGTCGGAGACCTGGTATTTCCAGCAGACTTCATGATCCTGGATATCCTAGAAGATGAAGAACACCCTATTATTCTTGGAAGATCATTCTTAGCAACCAGCAGGGCACTCATTGATGTGGAGTCCGCTGAGTTGACTCTAAGGAGTGGAGAGGAGGAAAGAACTATCAAAACTTCCAAAACAAAGAGGGAAGTGTGCTTCATGCTTGAGTGGAAGGACAGAAAAGCTACACCACCGACTCCAACTCAAGAAGTACAGGTAATGATAGAGATAGAGGAGCTGGAGAATGAAATGACGCAGCTAGAAATAGAGATAGCTCAGGAAGAGGAGGTACCTGAAGAACTAACTAACCAATTGAAGAAGCTAACTATCGAAGTGGACATCCGAGCAACATGGGTCAAAGCATGGGGTAGAAACCGAAAAGTGGCCATAAGATCTAAGTTTGGGGTTAATACGCCACCTCTGAAGAAGCCTGCTGCTGAGAGAAAAGAGGAAAGAAAGAAGAACAACTGGGTCAATGCACCAAAAGAACAAAAGAAGGAACATCCACCAAGAAGCAAAGGGAAATCCATCATGAAAACAGTACCTGTAGAAGATGATGAACGACTCTGCTTTACCACCTTCAAAGAAAAACAGAACCCAGAGAAGTATGAAAGAAGCAACAAGAAAGAGGGAGGAGCTAAGGCGAAAGCTCCTACAGAAGAGAGAGACATGCGAACCTATCCTCTGTAATGGAGGAAAAGCCTCAAGCTAATGAGAGGCTAAACAAGCGCTGCTTGGGAGGCAACCCAAGGATGAGTAATTTTAATTTCAGTATTTTCATTTCAATATTTTCAATTCAGTTTTTCAATTCAATAAAGTATGCCTAGAATTCTGCATGTCATCTTCATCTGTAAACAGCCCTTATTCAAACTTACAAAAAATTAAATAACTGTTTGCTGTTTATTATCTAGTGCATGATAAACTGTTATAGGTAAGATTGCGGCAAAGTAAGTTATAAATGTTGATGAGCCGAATTTCACACCTTCATACAGAAAATCAAAGGTGATTGCTCCGAAGTGCGAAGTTCGGGAGACAGAGAGACGAGTGATGAAGCTGGTGTCTGTGAGACAAGTGTTCAACTTTCAGATACCTAAGCCATGTGAGGATTTGTGCCAAATATTTCCAAACGGTATTACCACTTTCTTTCGAATTACTATGAGAGTACCGTGCACTTGTTTATTTTCTAGAACTTGCTCTAATTCTCTGCTGACTAGTTGATTTGATATTATATACATTGAGACAATTGTTTGTTATAACCCAGAGCCTTTTCAAGCCACCCTTTCTTATATTATATCGTTTGCTAGCCAATTTTGAGCCGTAAAAAAATAAATAATAATTATCCCTTTTGTTTCGGTGACAAACCACGTTACAAGCCTATAGACCAGAAAAACAATAAATTACCCTCTTTGGAGTTAAGGTAATAGTTCTATAGTCTTAGCAACAACAAAGTTTGGGGTTCTCATGGAACTAGCAACGTTTAAGTTTGGGGTGGGTATACGGAAAACTATCACTACAAAAAGAAAAAAAAAATGAGAAAGAGACGGGAAAACATCAAAAATTCCCTTAAAAAAATAGTCTCTTAAAAAAAATGAAATGAATGAAAAAGAAAAAAAGAAAGAGCCAAAGGGCAAAAGAAAGAGCCAAAGGGCAAAGAAAGTGATAGAAAAGAACCATACAAAGACACATCCAGTTCTTAATCTCCGATACCAACACAAAAAGGCACCCTAAGGAACAAAGGTTGCGCACACAAAAAGGAACCAAAGTAGAACTTAACTCTAATGTTTAGCCTACTATTCCCAAAAATGTCCTACCTTGACCTAAGCCACGTTATAACCCTGAAAAGACCTCCAAAAATGCATGTATATTAAATTTTGACTGGTTGCTTAGAATTCTTGCAAGCATATGGTAAAATGGCAGGTTGTACGATGATTGAGAGATAACCCTTTCAATTATGAGCGAAAAACACAAATATGAGAGAGAGAGAGAGAGAGAGAGAGAGAGAAAGTTGAACATGGACTCTTGCGGGCATTTGTCCGATTTGCTACTATTGACGTCTCCTGAGCCTAGCAGGACTGAGCATGATCGCTGCAGTAAGAAATCAGCGGTACCATTGCTGAAATATAAAGCAAGGTTGTGAAATTCCTATCATCTTTATTTATCTCTTATTTCTCTAACGATCTTGTCTGACAGCATGTTACTTGAGGACAAGCAACAATTTAAGTTTGGGGTTGTGATGACAGGAATTTCTATGGTATTTTTAGTATTAGTATTAGTAGTAAAATGACTCAGACGTGCCCAAATACGAAGGAAAACCTACAAAAGTAGGAAAAAGCATCAAGACAAGGTCCAAGATGCCAAAAGACAAGAAAAAGCCCAAAAAGTGAAGAAATTGAGCATTCCATCGCAGCACGATAACATAACTTGGCGCCACGATGGAAGCTGCTTGCCCGCCAAGAAAACAGAAGAATAAATCTGAAGAAAATATGTTCATCGCAGCACGATATAGCACATCGCAGCACGATGACATAACTTGGCGCCCAAGCTGATGAAATGCACAGGATCAGTTATAAAATTAAACTGAATCTTCGCATCGCAGTACGATGGTTCATCGTGGTGCGATGCCTTGCTGAGGCCCATTAAGAAAACTATAAATAGAGCCTCTCTTTCATTGTTTTATTCATTCAGAAATAGTAGAACACTCTCTACTATAAGGAGAGGTTCAGAGGAGCTCTATTGGGCATAGTTTTCTCCCCTTACGGGAAAACTAACTCAGCAAGGTATGTTTTCTTTAGGCTTTTATGTTTAGGTTATAATTTCCTTATTGTAATTTAAATATGTAGTCTTTTGTAATAGATGCCTTAGGTTGTGGTGGAGAAGATGAACTCCCCAATGAATATTTGGAGTTTGTGACTGAGTCTAAGTTATAATAAATGATATTTAAGTATTATGTTTGTTATTTACTTTCATGCACTTAATAACGTTTCTCGTAATCTGGTCGGATAAGCGGGAGCGCCCATAGAATTGATATTAGGTTTTTAACTTAATATGGTCCGGAACTAGTAGTAAATAATGCTAGGTGTATAGAGACGGTAACGTCCTGAACTAGTCGTGAATGAGCGGTTAGAGGAGGAATCATGAACTAGGTGTGAACTGAGCACTTAGATGATGAATAGCCCGATACTAGGATCTAGAGGTTAATTGGTGAAGATAATAATGCATGTGTAATAAACAACTCACTTAGTAATTAGGGTATGTGACACATCGAGGTTAGGCTCTCGTAGGTACCTTAGTTATTAGCGTAGGGAAACTTTAATATACATAGTGTAACAGTAAGGTGTTACTACAATAAAGGAAAAGTTACCGCCGAACAATAATCTGAGTAACTATGTTATACACCGTTCATGCCAAATATGAAGAAGGGAGGGAGTCCAACCACCATACCTATTCTCTATGTTTCTGAATCTATCTATTTATTTATTTATTTATTTATGCAAGCATTACGCTTCTTTTTATAAAACCTTTTTCAAAACCAAAGCGAATGCAAAACCAACAGATTAAATAACGCTAACAAAGCTTTGGCACGATCCCTGTGGATACGAACTCATTCTACTCAGTAGAGTGTGAATTATTACTCGACGACAGACTGATACACTTACCAGACCGTAGTCAGTAAGCAACCCTACTTTATATTTCTTCCTGTGTTTTCGGAAGTTTTGGGTCAAATGATCCTCCTGATCATTGACTTCTGTTGCAGTTTTCTCTTTTACAATTCGTTCCATCTCCCATCCTCTTTACGAGTTTTTCTGTGAGAAATGCTGTCTTTAGTTGCCTGTTCCCAGCCTCGGTGATCCTTAGTGCCTTGAGTACCTGTCTGCATGCACTTTAAACAAATACCTCAGTAGCACTGGAAAAAAGTATTTATTTTTTATTTTTTTGGTTTGTCTCATGTGTCTTTGTCACTATGAAAATTCCCAGGTAAGTGAGGTGGATCACAACGGATCGCTTAAATAACAAGACTTTGCCTTAGCCAGAACTTTCACAGATCAAAATTCACAATCATCAACAAATTTTTTTTAATTTTTTTGTATTTTTGAAATTTTTTTGACAACTTAAATAAATCTATCGACGCTTTGTAGACACAATCCCCGGCAACGGCGCCAAAAACTTGACTGCATCTTGGCAAGTGTACAGTCTGTCGTCGAGTAATAATTCACACTCTAGGTGTCTAGAATGAGTTCGTATCCACATGGATCGTGTCAAAGCTTCGTTAGCGTTATTTAAGTTGTTGGTTTTGAATTCGCTTTGATTTTAAAAAGGATTTTATGAAAATAGCGTAATGCTTGCAGAAAATAAAGATAAATTGATTCAAGAAATATAGAGGCTAGGTATGGTGGTTGGACTCACTCCCTTCTTCCTATTTGGCATGAAGGGTGTATAACATAGTTATTCAGATTATTGTTCGGCGGTGACTTTTCCTTCATTGTAGTAACACCTTACTGTCACACTATGTATATTGAAGTTTCCCTACGCTAACAACTAAGGTACCTACGAGAGCCTAACCTCGATGTGTCACATACCCTAATTACTAAGTGAGTTATTCATTACACATGCATTATAACCTTCACCTATTGCCTCTACGTCCTAGTATCGGGCTGTTCAACTTCTAAGTGCTCAGTTCACACCTAGTTCCCGATTCCTCCTCTAACCGCTCAGTTGACGACTAGTTCAGGATGTTACCGTCTCTATACACCTAGGATTATTTACTACTAGTTCCGGACCATATTAAGTTAAGACCTAATATCAATTCTATGGGCGCTCCCGCTTATCCGGCCAGATTACGAGATACGTTATTAAAGTGCAAGAAAGTAAATAACAAACATAATACTGAATAACATTTATTATAACTTAGACTCAATCACAGACTCCAAATATTCATAGGGGAGTTCATCTTCTCCACCACAACCTAAGACATCTATTACAAAAGACTACATATTTAAATTACAAAAGAGATCATAACCTAAATACAAAAGCCTAGAGAAAACATACATTGCTGAGTTAGTTTTCCCGTAAGGGGAGAAAACTATGCCCTTAGAGCTTCTCCGAACACCTCCTTTATAGTAGAGAGTGTTCTACTATTTCTGAATGATTTAAACAATGAGTGGAGGACTCTATTTATAGTTTTCGTATTGGGCCTCAGCAAGCCATCGTGCTGCGATAGGTCCATCGCAGCACGATGGGAAGATTTAGTTCAGAATTATAACTAATCCTGTGCGTTTCATCAGCTTGGTCGCCAAGTAAGGTCATCGTACCACGATGAGGAGCATCGTGCTGCGATGAACAGATATTTTCTAGATTTATTTCTTCTGTTTTCTTGGCCAGCAAGCAGCTTCCATCGTGGCACGATGTGCTACGATGAAATACTCATTTTCTTCATATTTTGGGCTTTTTCTTGTCTTTTTGCATTCTTGACTCTGTCTTGATGATTTTCTTGGATTATGTAGGTTTTTCTTCGTATTTGCGTCTGTCTTGGTCATTTTACTACTAAAACTAATACTAAAAATATCATATAAATTTATGTCATCAATAATCAATCATAACAATTAACAAGTCATTTAAAAAAGACTTGTTAGTAAAAAGAGTTACAGTACAACAGTCTGAAAACAAAAACAAAAGTAGAGAAAAAGGTAGCACTGCAGATAAGCAAGTAACATGATTAAGCCTCCAAAAGTGGTAATCAAAATCAAAGGTAACATATTTCGACTTCAATCACCAATAAGCCTGGAGTTTAACCCTTTCAGATAACGCACATAGTTAATCTAATTTAAATGTATTTTTTTTTCTACCAAAAGAATATAAATTATATAATATTTTGTTCCGTAAATACAATTTAGTTGATTATTACAAAGACATTAAATATACAAAGACTTAAATTCAAATCTACGATTTCTCATTTCTCAATATTTTCAGGTAAATTTAACTATCATTAAAGTAGTACTTGACTGAAAAATTAAGTAGGTGATGCTTCTTTCTTGCTTAAAGCATAATTTCTAAGCACATTCCTTTTCTTTCCACTTTGTAGTCAACTTGTTTTAATATATCCTTTCCTTAAAACACAATTCACTTGCCACTATACTACAATAAATTCATGTTGGGTAAGTTTTTGTAAATAAATTTTGCCTTTGGCGAGGGACCTGCTACCTCTTCCCTTCAAATTGTTTACTACAATTCACAAAAATATCCAAAATACAATTCTCTCTCAAAAGCTAAAACTATCCACACCTCTTGCCCCCTTTTGAGCTTCTCATGAATTAACATTTTGTTTCTTTTTGCATTAAAAATTAATTTCACAAAGTCAATAGTACAAAATGATTTATCAATTCAACCTTAAAATGTTAATCAAATTTGTCACCATGTCCGAGCGTGTGTTTGAATTATGTTGATAAATAATATGAATGTATCTCTATCAACATTCTCTTTAAGCTTTAAAATCTCTCCTTATTCTAACGAACTCTCGAGAACCAATTAATATAGATTGAACCTAACTCCACCTCAAAAGCCATGGTTCAAAGGGGAGAATTGTCCAATCCTATATAAACCCTCACACCGGGTTCATTACTTCCGATATGGAACTTCAAATTAGGTTCATGAAGTCCAACTTACACATGAAAATCAGTAACAAATCCGCCCGCTAAACAACCGATGTCCCGACAGTTCATCCTTCCCCTGTCTTTTATAGGGTTCATTCTTCCTGTTCGTTCCCAGCGCCCAAAGATCGAACCGGACTTTGATACCAATTGATATAGATTAAACCTAACTCAACCTCAAAATCATTGTTCAAAGGGGAGAATTGTCTAATCCTATATAAACTCTCACACTGAAATCTGAGTTCATTACTTCCGATATGAGACTCCAAATTGGGGTTCATGAAATCTAACTTGCACATAGAAATCGGTAAGACCAATTCAACTCAATTCTATTCAATTAAAAAAAGAAAAATAGTAATGTTAGAGTGTTGTTAAGAAACTATCATCTCCCTAAGTTCATATATTTTAGAAATTAAATTTAAATTCATATAATTATTTTAGAAATTAACATTAATTTGGGCCAAATCCCAAGGCCCATTAAAAAAACAAAAATGCATCTTGTTGTGTTTGTCTTGTTAAAATGTTTGTCTTGTTGGGTTTGTTTTGTAAACAGTGTTTTAAACTTATTTGGATTTATATTTTGTACTATTTTATTGAGTGTGATGACAATGTTTTGGATATGAATTTAAGAACTTGTGACATTATGACATTTTTAAATTTTGAATTTTTTTTAGACCGACTCATCCGGTTCGACCGGTTTAATAACTATATAGTTTTATTGTATAGAACGGTTCATTCCACCGGTTTATCCGGTTTAGTTATACGGTTCGACCAGTGACTCCAATAGTTTGACCAATGAACCAGTGAACCAGAACCTTATCGATTTGATGTCCGATCCGATTTTTAAAACATTATCATTTATCGTGTCCAATTCTTTCCAAAGCCATAATTACATGACACACCAAATTGTAAAAAAAACTTTACAAACCAAACACCAATAGCGTGCAATCTACGTAAGAAAGGAAGTGGCAGCATTAAAGTTCTTAGGAAGCCAACCTACTCATATTGGGAATTCAACGGTTGATTTTAGAAACAAGAAAAATAAAGGCCAACCACTACAACAAAATTGCTCTTTAGCTTCAAAAATATTAGCGTCCGCCCCGACTCGGACGCTACTAGCGTCTACTTTGAGTCTGTTTGACTGACGCTACAGGCTTTTTATTGTAAATTTTTATTTTAATTGAATAATTATAGGTAGCGTCCGCTTTCATAGACACTATTGAGACACAAATAAAAAATAAAAAAAAATTCATCTCAGAGTCTACTGAGGCGGACTCTAATGAACATTGATTAATTAAATTAAATAAAAAAAAAACTATTTGTTAAGCGCCAATGTTTTTTTTCCAATTTTTCATTTTTCCACTTTTTTTTCTTTTCATTACTACTGTTCAGGAATAATATATCATTTTATTTCTAAAAATTATTTTTCTTTTCTTTAGCAAATCCACAAAAAGGAAGACATCCCTTTGTTTTTCTTCTTATACTTCACTTCTACAGACATGGTTTCTCAACCCTAATCCGCCGAATCCATCCGCCGTCGAAGACAACCCCTCCGCCGAATCCATCTTCCATCGAAGAACAACCCCTCTCCGCGTGTCTCTCCTTCAACCCCTCTTCCGTCAAGAACCTCAATCACGCCGCCGTTATTCATCGTTCACATGGTTCCAAGGTTAGTAACTTCATCTCTTCAGCTCTCAAAGTCACACTATCAACGATTAAGTCAAATTTAAACACCAAAGTAGCAGAAAAATCAAGTTTTGGGCAATATTGTTAGCATTGATTTCTGTACTTCATGTTCTTACAATTGTGTTCGTTAATCTCCTGTTCTTTTAATTTGTAGTTAGTGCGTGTGTTGGATTCACTGTCGGGAGAGCCAAAAGGTGATTCTTTAAGACTTAAAATTGATTTTGATATGTTTAGTGTTTCTAATAGTGATTAGAATTGATTCTAACTTTTGTACCAAAAAAAAAAGAATTGATTCTAACTTCAAATCAGTAGTTATAGTTTTTGTCTCTAAATGTGATTTTTACACTCAAATTTATCCACTTTCACGTGAATGTATCTTAATAGGATTCGAACCAGAGAATATAAATTTTGTTGGTAATTAGTTTATTAAGTTATGAGATAATGAAGGCTGGTTTTGAAAACCTAGTTTTTGTTCCTGTTCTTGTTTCGAGCAATTGTATTAGTAAAGTGTTTGTTTTTACTATCTTTTCTAATCATATAGCAATTTTGGTTTAAAGCGTTAATGTAGGTGCACAAACACCTTCTAAGATAGAATTGCATCTATCTTGCTAAGGCAAGCTTATACATCTCTATTCTTCTTAATTTATTGGAACCAGATCAAGAAACTCTCCATTTCTCACTCCTTTCTGTTTGCAAATTTTAACTTGTAAAGATAGCCATAACAGAATTTCATGAACTTAAATGCTTAAGCCATAAACCATATAGTATCAGTAAGATTATATGTCCTCTGGTCTTTGGACAATCCTCTTGCGTTCTCACCTTCGTGCATTTTTCGATCTCTCATTTCCCCTTTCGCAGATCGCGAAACTGTATTTTTCTAGAAGGTGTTTTTCAATTTTCTCAATTCTCTGATTTGCACAATCCTTCTTTAGATTATCGGTTGTTCGACACATGTGGCTCAAATTCATCTGTGGTAAGTTTCCTAAAACGATTTGATTTCATAACAATTAGGGTTTGATGTGCACTGAATGATGTGTTCTGTGATAGTTAGTGTTTAGTGTTCAATTTTTTTAAATCTGTCATAGTATTAGTAAATTAGGGTTTAGCGTTCAATTTCTTCTCATTCTCATTGTTCAATTTCTGATTAGCATTTGGTTTGATTTAGCATGTATTTCACTTTTGAGATTTCATACGTATTTTAGTTCTGTTTAATCACTAAACGGTCCATCTATAAGAGGAACAAGTGAAATGGATGACAAAAGCAACATGTCAAATAATATTACACAAATTAGTTTCATGACCCAAGATGAAACAACATCCTTGATAAGCTGTCTGTTTAGAAAATTACTTTATAGTTATTTTTTGTACAGGATTGTTGATTTAATCGAAGAGTTCCTCATTCATCGGCAAGATTTTACGCATTTATTGGTAAGATAAGATTTGTAAAACATAACTTTTAACTGAAATTATTCATTCAAAATCAATTTTTGTCATGTGGAGATTGCAGAATTTTAAAATCAATTTTTCACTAAATTGATTGTCAGTTCATAACTTCATATATATTAATTTTGTATCTGTTATGTCTTCACCTGAGTTAGACCGATTTCTTCATAGATTTGTCATGTGACTTAATGTGAATTCTCATTGGAGTGGTCCTGCTTGCTTAAAGGTTCAGGGCAGAGTACATAGTTGTGGTTCATGCATATTAATGCAGCCTTATTTACCGTCACTTAATGGTTTTTCAATTTTGTTAGCTGATTAGAGTAATACCACTTTGATCCAATGATAGTGTTGAAATTTTATTGACTAGATTCCATGAGGTGTTTGTGTAAGTGTTTATTGGTAGATGATGTAAGATTAGATTTGTGTTGGAATTGAAAAGGGAAAGAATGAATTCAAGTTTTTTACTTTTTAGCTGAACATGTCTTTTGCTATGCTTTTTGTTAACTTATAATCTTCATTGCAGGTTAGAAGAATGATTGAAGATGTGGTGGTTCCACTTGAGCTAATGTAGTAACTCAAGGCTCAATCGATGGAGAATAATCCCAATCAGACAAGGTTGGCATGTCTTAGCTACTTTATATTGTACAATCTATTTAAATGTATCCAATTGTTCACATATTATATATATATATATATATATATATATATATATATCTAATGCATGAAATGGAAGTGCTAGTTTCTTAATCAATTGATAATTCTGGTATATCATATTATTTTAACTAATTAAATTTTTCAATTGCCATTTGTTTTCATGCTTGATAATTGGAGTGGCAGGGACAAGGAAAAATAAAGGATTGCATATTACATTGTCAGGTTTGTGAAAATAGTGCATCAACTAGTGATGAAAAAGAGTTAATATTATCTCATGGTTGTATGCATTTTCTAGGAACATGTGTGTGTGTGTGTCTTCAGACAAATTAAATTGATGTCCTTCTTTTTCCTTTATTCTTCTAAGTCTTATGATGGTGGATTTGGATTAGATTCTAATGTAGAATCTCATTGTGAGTTAAGCTGGTTTTATTATTCCTGCTGTCCTATTTCCTTTATCATTTCTTTGTTGGGTCTGAGTTACTTTCCTTTTGTGAAATGTCTTTTCTTTTTCATAAATAAATTTGATTCATTGTATGAATAATTATGTTCTCGCTTACATCCTTCTTTGGTTAAATGTTACTATTTTGTCACAAAGAACTTGTTTCCAGCCATTGTTAAGAAATTGATTTGATATTTAAATTCTGTTCATGAAGGTTTGGTACACTGCACCACAACACCTATTGCTGACTCCTTGTGTTTGCTTCATGTATGATTGATGCTCTTTATGTGTACATGCAGGGGAGGTTTGCTCAGATACACAACCTCTTATTCATATAGCTTTGGATGGATTCAATGTTTGTATATTTGCCGACGGCCAAACAGGGTCAGCAAAAACACACACCATGGTAAGACTAAGAGAAGCAGATATCAATGTATCCCCTTCTTTTGTTTCACTCTCAAAATCGCTAAAATTGTTATAACTGCTTTAGTGAATTGTTTATGTAGTCTTGACCAAACAATATTACTGAGGAAAAAGCTGGTGTCAACTACCGTACGTGCTTTGAGGAATCTTTTCTGTGGTCTGATGAACTTGGGACAAAAGAATCGAGCAGTTGATTTGATTCTACTGCCATGAATGATCAGAGTAGTCGTTCTCATAGGTGTGTGCAGATCAGGTTCGTCTCTTAAATTCTTCAGCTTTACGGCACTGATTTGTTTTTTATTAAACAGTGTGATCAAGGTGCATCTGGTTTTCACCCAAAGTGAGATTTGCCAATATCATACTTAAAATTCTTTGCAAAATAGGCATCTCATTGTTTTCAAGGTACATGACATATGTGATTCTGAGAATATAGACTTGAATTGTATTAGTTAAATGTTGTAATAGTTAGTTAACAACAGCTGCAACTAACTCATAGAGTTGATATAGGTTGAGTCTATATATAGCTGATACCTTCTTGCATCTGTAACTTAACACATTTTCACCAAACACATTGAACAGATTCAAGTCTAGAACAATGTTGCTCTATTAGGTGTTGGCATGGTTTTCTGGTTTATCTGAAGATAAGAATAACATCAGAAGTTTACTTCTAGTATCATTATGATATGGAGAAAAATTGGATCGAAGGATTCATGGGTCAGTTTTTAATACTATTTTCAATTTATAAACAGATCCACTAATTTTTCACTTTCATTTTTACCCTTCACAATGAACTGACCTTTATTGTGTAAAGATACAAATGCTTATCGTATCACTTGTCATTAGGTTTTTCTGTGGAACATAGAGACACTGCAAACACAGATCACACCCGAGGAAAACACTGTTATTATTACCGACGTTTGCTTCAGATCAAATTCAACTCAGCTGGCAACATCTTCGTTTGATACAACTGTGCGGCTTTAGGATGCTGCAGATGTAATTGTTTCTTTTAATTGATTCTCTTTTTGATTGTTAGTGTTGACCTTTAATATGCTTTCTTTCTAATTGAATGCAAGGGTTACAATTTTACTTACTGTTAGGTTTTTATTTTTTTGTAAAGGCATATGTTAGTATATTTTGATGGATGTATACCTTTTGTTGACATTCTATATGGTTATATATTAGAAATAGAAGGTCCAGTTAAGAACTAATTAATTTATATTTTAGATGCACTAATATTAATTGTTGATTTTCCATCAGCTAAAATGCTGTATTTTAAAAAAAATAAAACATAATTAGCGTCTACTTTTAGTTGACACTATATAATTCAAAAATTAACTTACAGCATCTAATAAAAGCAGACGCTAAGATTAGCGTCTGTCGAGCGGACTCTAAATATAACGTTTTATAACACAAATATTATATATGTAGCGTCACACAAAAACCGAAGCTAGTAGCGTCCGCCATATGTACATGTCGCCAGCTTCGGCTTAGCATCTAAAGGGACAGACGCTAAAGTAGCGTCTACCAGACGCAACTGTTAGCTTCAGGCAATTAAGCGTCCACCCCGACACGGACTCTAAGTAGACGCTAAATAGCTTGTAGCGTCTGTTTTTTGGAATTTAGCGTATGTTTTAGGCGGACGCTCCAAAGCAATTTTCTTGTAGCGTCTGTTTTTTGGAATTTAACTAGTCCGTAGCCCGTGCGTTGCACGGGTTAGGCGGCCAATCATGGTTGTTGCATTGGATTGAGAATATGATGATATAAGAAAAACATATTATGCCAATCATGGTTGTTGTTTATGATAAGGGTTATGGTATAAGGAAATTAGAAGTAATGAATTCTTGATATGGTTAGAATTACTATATAATTAATAGCTCCCTCTAATGATTAGTCCATATATGGAGGAATTTTATAAGCCATATAAATCAAAAAAGTCCATATTAAGTTCCTAAAAATCAATAATATATTGCAAGATTGTTGATAAGATCTATAGTATACATACATTTGTTATTTGATAAAAATGAGCAAATTAAAATAACTATTTTTAGACATAGCAAATTAAACACAATTATTCAAGTAATTTAGAGATAACACCAAGTTAAGATAACAAAGTAACAAAGTTTAAATTCATACAAATCAAAAATAGCATAGAAGAAGAAATAATGCAATAAAGTTTATGTTAAAATGTGTGTTGAACGGGTTTTGCAGAATGTCGTATATATTTGCCACAAATTTTTATCAGCGATAAAATTATCATCTCTCTGTGATTTTAAAACTTTTATTGGCGATAAAAAATAGTCATCTGCCCGTGAATTAAAATTTTATTAGTAATAACTTATAATAGTTATTTTAATTTTTTACCAGAGATTAAAAATGTCGCACTCCGTAAATTAAAATTTTGTATTAATAATAGTTTTTAATAGTGATTTTAAATTTTTTTCTTGGATACTTTAAAGGTTCAATTTTTAACATTATCAGTATTGTTATATACAAAATTATATCTGGTTTAAAAAATAAACTGTGTTCAAGAAATTCACAAAGCTAATAGGCATAACCCAACTACATTTAATTAGAAAGTATCATTGCAAATTACTTGCTATGTTAGGTCAAGATGTACAATCCCTAGCACCATCCATAATAAGATACTTTTAACCACTAAACATGTTATCATCAAGAACCTAAAAGAGTACAAACAACATTTATAGTGATTTTAAAAGTTTTGTCAGCGATCAAAATTGTCATCTTCCCGTCAATTATAAAATTTATTAGTAATAACTTGTAATAGTGATTTTAAAACTTTTATCGTAATAAGTATAATACAAAAGTGAACCACACATCAAATTTTATAGAGGAGCATTCAAAGACCCGTGACATGTATAAAATTTAATTTTTACCCTTTTTTCTGCATAATTAATATGTATAAAATTTAATTATCATCTTCCTATGAATTATACATTTTTATCAGTAATAACTTGAAATGGTGATTATAAAACTTTTATCAACGATAAAAATTATCATCTACCCGTGAATTATAAATTTTTATCAATAATAACTTGTAATAGTGATTTTAAAATTTTTATCAACGATCAAAATTGTCATCTTCCCGTGAATAATAATTTTTTTATCAGCAACATCAGCGATTAAATTTTTTAATAAATTTTTATTAGTAATAAAAATAAAAACAAACACTTTTTTTTCATATAATCATTGATAATAGGACCAAGAAGTACATTGCATAGAGCAAGTAAAATTAAATTGACACACCTCTCTCTCTCTCTCTCTCTCTCTCTCTCTCTCTCTCGACTTGCCTCCACACTCACCCACACCGCCGCCACGCACGCCACCGCTCGCCTTCACTGGAAAAGCTTCGATCACCACCACCTCTCTCTCATCTCCCCGTAAATTAAAAGACTGAACAAATTTAAAAACCAAATCATAAAAATAAGTACAATACAAAAAAATCAAATATTTGATCAGATACTTAAAAGACTATATCCCTTATTATTCATAATGCAAAATATATCTATCCTTCAACTATGAAAAATAAGCCATTCATAGATCAATTGAATAGATCTATGTGAAGGATAACACAATAACCTTTAAGCACATACCATTGATTATTACAAAGAGGGCACAACATAACATTCTCTTTAAATTTAATATACACATCATGCAATGATTTGCATTCCATTATTTCTATTGGAATTGGAACTCTCACTTTGCATTCATTGGTGACATGCTTTTCTTTGGAACTTGTTTGTGATTGTCATTACTTCATTCTAAACCTACTCCTCCGTGTGTGATGATCCAATTCTTAGTTTTAAAATTCATATAGCATAATCATTTGGAATTCACAAATACTATTGGTATGGGAACTCTCACATTTCAGTGGATGAAACATATCAATTCCAAGCTTCTCAGCATAGGTGATTACATGCAATAAAATTTGGGTGGAATTTATATGATACGCCTTCTCAACTCTCATTCTTTTAAACCAATATCTCAGCTTGTTTGATGGATAAGGCCATCTGTTTGTCTAATGGCAATTAAGTGTTCTCAGATGTATAGTTGCCTTATATTGTCACGTGAAGCCATTAGAAACAATTCTATATTGGCAATGGAAGGAGCTGCATTGGTATTGGCAATGGAAGTAAATGTTAAAAGTCGTTAGAAGCAATTCTATAAATAGTAGTATAGTGTGTGTACCTTATGTTGTCTCTCCTTTTCCAATTTATATTTCTCTATGAAGAGCAATTTTTCTGCCACCTGCATAAATTAACATTCAGCAAATCTTGTTTATATTTCCTACAATTCACATATTCCATAAGTGTAGAGAGCTCCATTATTCAGAAATCCATGAAATCAAGAAAAAACCAAAGGCAATACACAAAGTATTGTTAAAGGACAACAATGAGGAGAAAATGAGGAAAAATATGCACCTGTGCTGCTGAGTAGAACTTAAGTCCTTAGGCTCCTTCCAGATATGCTTTGTCTGTCTTAGATTCAATAGTGTGATCAGTGAAAATTAAAAATTGTACAAACCAGAAGTATATTACCGGATTTAGGAGAAGCTCCTCTTTCATATCACCCATACTTTTGGTTATTATCTTCTAATTGAGTCTCTCATAGATCATGAGATGAGAGTAAGTAGCCCAAGAGTAGCTGGTTTTGGAAATCATAACAGGACAATCAACTGCTTATGTGCATACATAGCCTTAATCAAAGATTTTTATACTTTTGCAAATGGAACATTATCAAAGCATAAGAGAGAAAAAAAAAAGATAGCACTAAATATAAACAAAATCACTTAGACTTTTCAATATTCACACATGACACTTTTAGATTTTCTCACTTTACTAATAATCTCTTACTATAGAAAAGCAAAATCCATTGTTCCTTACTAATTACCTACCAAAACATTTCATTTGATCAAAGTGTTTCATCTATAGTCTAGTGCTGCTTCAGTACTCTTTCATTGTTGGTTTTATATTCAGTCCATCCTCAAATTCTTCAAAGCTTTTAAAACATTTGAAATGGCAGGCAACCGATATTTTGAACATCCACTACTTACGCTTAGAGTGTGAGTAGTGATTGTCATTTGGATTTCTTTTGCCACTAAAAACTGCTAATGCTTTCCTTACGTGAGGTGTGAAAGGAGTTCCCGTATAATTGTGGTGGCTGAAAACATTGTCCGGAAAAAGCAATCATCGTCCTACAAAACATCGACTGAGATTCAATCATTAAAATTCATGCAAGTTTGACATTTTGCATGGAAAGTGGGAACTTCTCCTGCAAAACATGAAAAATCAAACAGCATTCTTATCAATTAACCACTTGCCATGGAAAATCAAATTGTATAAGTGTAATTATAAAGAAGTTTATTCTACAAATTACCATTATGTATAGTAAAAAAGTTCATCCATGCACAGTGAATTGGAAAGTTGTTGTTTATGATGAGGGTTATGGTATAAGGAAATTATAAGTAATGAATTCTTGCTATGGTTACAATTACTATATAATTAATAGCTCCCTCTAATGATTAGTCCATATATGGAGGAATTTTATAAGCCTTATAAATCAAAAAAGTCCATATTAAGTTGCTAAAAATCAATAATATATTGCAAGATTGATGATAAGATCTATAGTATACATATATTCGTTATTTGATAAAAATGAGCAAATTAAAATAACTATTTTTAGACATAGCAAATTAAACACAATCATTCAAGTAATTTAGAGATAGCACCAAGTTAAGATAACAAAGTAACAAAAGTTTAAGTTCATACAAATCAAAGATAGCATAAAAGAAGAAATAAAGCAATAAAGTTTATGTTAAAATGTGTGTTGAACGGGTTTTGCAGAATGTAGTATATATTTGCCACAAACTTTTATCAGCGATAAAATTATAATCTCTCTGTGATTTTAAAACTTTTATTAGCGATAAAAAATAGTCATCTGCCCGTGAATTAAAATTTTATTAGTAATAACTTATAATAGTTATTTTAAATTTTTTACTTGAGATTAAAAATGTCATCTCTCCATAAATTAATATTTTGCAACAATAATAGTTTGTAACAGTGTTTTTAAATTTTTTATCAGCAATAACAATTGTCATCTCCCCGTGAATTTTAAAAAAATTTAGTAATAACTTATAATAGGGATTTAAATTTTTTTATTGGCGATAAAAAATAGTCATCTGCGCGTGAATTAAAATTTTTAAAATAGAATTTGTTATATGTATTAGTGCCATCCAAAAAATTAGCATTGAATATTATTAACTTACATGTATTTAGTAGCTTCGAATAAATTAGAACCTGTCGTAAAAAATCAAACCTTTGCTACATATTAGTTATAGTAGAATTTGTTGTACGTATTAGCGCTATCTAATAAATTAGCAGTGACTTTTATAAACTTGCACGTCTGGTAGAATTTGTTATACGTATTAGCACTATCGAATAAATTCGAAGCGGCTATAAAAAATCTAACCTGCACGTGTTTAGCAACTTTTAATAAATTAGAACCTATATATAAAATCTAACATTTGCTAGAAATCATTTTCAAAGTAGAATTTGTTATACGTAATAACACTCTATATAAAAAATTAGACGTGGCTCTGATTAACCTGCACATGTTTAGCAGCTTCAAACAAATTAAACCTAGTCTAAAAAATCAAACATATGATACAAATTTTTTTTACAGTAGAATTAGCGCTATCCAATAAATTTGCACTGAATATTATTAACCTGCAGTACGTGAGTTTTATTCATCTTAAACATCTAAATTAGCACTCATTGCTCTTGATTTACATGTAAACATCTAAATTTTTGAAAGAGGCGACATTAAATGCATGAACACCTTTGGATTCACTCATTGCTACAAAGTATTTTCACAGTAGAATTTGTTATATGTATTAATGCTATTGAATAAGTTAGAAGCGACTATTATTAACTTGCACGTGTTTAGCAGTTTCGAATAAATTAGAACCTGTTTAAAAAATCAAACATCTGCTACAAAGCATTTTCAAAGTAGAATTTGTTATATGCAATAGCGCTATCAAATAAATTAGAAGTCACTATTTTAGAAACATCTACAAAGCATTTTTACAATAGAATTTGTTATACATATTAGCGATATCAGTAAATTAGTAGTGACTATTAGTAGCCTGCAGGTATTTAGTAGAATTTGTTACACGTATAAGCGCTATCTAATAAATTAGAAGTGATTATTATTAACCTGCAACTGTTTAGCAACTTCGAATAAATTAGAACCCGTCTAAAAAATTAAATCTCCTACAGAGCATTTTTACAGTAGAAATTAAAGCAGAGCAGGAATAAAATTAAACACAATACTTGAACTGAACATCAACCTCGTATGTGTTGTTGAGATAGAAATAGTATAATCCAGCAAGCACTGCAATGCCCATGAGAATCTCGATAGAATGAGCCTTCATTGCATCAAATTAATGTCATAATGAAGCTGGAAGGGATAGATTCATTCAATATGAGACATTCTCTTTCTTGCATGCAATTGATTGGGCAAGTTCGCAACCTTCATACAAATAAATAGTCATTACATTTTATGTTTCATTAATGGTTTACAGGACTTTTTATAATTTATTTCCATAATGAAAATTGAATTTTAACTTTTAATCATTTGGTGCAAACAGATGGAGGAGTTTTACTACAAAAGGAAGAATATAGACTATATTGTTAATTCATATAGTTTCAGTGTTTGGGCACAAATTTAAATAAGCTCTATAAATGGCGCATAAACAATTAGGAGACCACTCTTATCCAATAAATGTCTATTGGGAGAATTAGAGATAGGATATTTAACCTCCTCACTCGTTACATTTCATATAGTGGAGGATATCAAAAGCGGTTAGAGCATTATCTAAAATATCTCAACCCGGAACGAAAGCAGCTTGAGAGTCAGATATGCATTTTTGGAGATTGACAATGCATGTTGATCAAATGCAGGTTGGATGAATAGGCGGATCCCCTCTAATTATGCTTTTTAGTAGAACCCGTCTAAAAAATTAAATATCTGCTACAAAATATTTTTACAATAGAATTTGTTGTACGTGTTAACACAATCTAATAAATTAGAACCTATTTTAAAAATGTCAGTCTTAAACGCCATAAAACATTATGAATAAGCCGATACAATATCTATAATTTGTGAGTGTTTGTTTAATCTGTTAGTATTGGCCATTTTTTTCTCATCAAAATTTCAATGGGGGAAAATTGAATTTGAATCATTAATTTTATCTACTAACGTGAGAGTAAGCTATCTCGTGACAGATAGCTAATTGAATTAACTTTGGCCATCTTTTTTACAGGTTGGACACAACATTTTTTAGTCAAGGTAAATGAGGGTCAAAGTAAACGCATCAGATGCATGGCTCACAAATGTAATTCAATTTGCAATGAAACTGTCGTAATAACTCTACTCGGTAGAAAGCACCGTGATATGGCAGAGAAATATAAACACTTTCTTGAACACTTTTTTTTTAACTAATTGAACACTTTCTTATCTTGGTGAAAATTTGTGAGTTCATCCTTTGTTTTCCACATCTGACATTCTTTTTGCATTTCCTTTGTGCATCATTCATTGTCTACACTTCTAATAGCTCTTGACTTTAGATGTTTCATTAATTATGCATTAGTCATTAATTATGCATTGATGATCTTTACTCCAAATCAGTCTTATGATCTTTACTCCAAGTCAAAAATCCTACATGCAATCTCTCTAGATAAATTAACTATGTGATGTTGCCAATATAAGGTGATAAAATAGAATGCACAACTTGTATAATTCTTAGTGGCCAAAGATCTAAGCAAGTAGTATTGGTCTACATGTGGCAATGCAAGAATTCCACATTGCTCAACATGGCACTACCTCATTAGAGACACATGTCCCACTTAGGAAGGGATTATATTGATGGTGGTGAAGTAGAGAACATTAAATGAGAGAATATGTCAATAGTGTATTTTGCTTCAAGAAGTTTCTTGGCAAACAAATGGACCAATGCATGCAAGGCAAGAAGAAAATTTGTTTTCCAATGAAACCTATGTTCAATGCTTGCAGAGCAATTAAAGTGAATGATTTATGAGATGGATATTATAAGAGATTTAGGATGAGAATGATATATGTAACCAATGATACATTTCCACATTGCTCAACATGGCACTACCTCATTAGAAACACATGTCCCACTTAGGAAGAATCATAAGTGATATACATGTCTCATGAAGCAAGGATGATATATCTCATGTGTGAGCTTTTCATTGGTCGAGAGAATTAGGGTTATGATTTTGGAATTATTTTGGAATTTTGAACAAATTAGGGTAACTATGTGTGACCCATAGATTGATTAGATGAGTTATAGTTTTTTAGAAATTGATTTTTGAATAGTAAAAGTCATCCAAAGAGTCTTGTTTTCTTCAATGCTTTGTTTTCTACATTTAAATTTCATGTGGGCTGAACCTTTTTTTTTGCTACACTTGCTAAAGCTATATATGAATTTCTTCAAGTTTCAATTACTTCTTGTTAATTTTTAGGTGCTTGGGTCACAACCATATTCAACAATTTAGGTGTTTGTGTAATGGTACAAATGGTACAAATGAAGTTAATTTCAATTATTATTGTGTATTGTGATGTGGGAAAAAACTCTAGACAATGACCTCAAGAAGGAGCACATATACAATTTTACTCATTAAGATTTAAAATCTAAACAATTCTCTTCCATCTTTCTTAGTTCATTTAACTTCAATTCCATAATATCAAAGAGCATAATCACACTATAATTAAAAAAAAAAGAATTGCAAACTTGTGTTTATGGGATAAAATTATTGTTATTGTTATTGTTAATACAATATATGGCATTATATGCATATTATTCTCATATTCATAATAATTCTACAATTCTCCACAATTCAAGAAAGAAATTAACATTGCCTCTTAACAAAAAGCTCTAACACATTTCCAACTTTTTGGGCTGCAAAAAAAAAAAATCATTAGCTAAGAATAAAATTAGTGAAAATTGTGAGTATTAACATCAAAGAAATACAACAAATAATTAAAAAGCTAAAGTTGGAGATGAAATGAAATATTGAGAGAAGAAAATGAAGAATCAAACTAAAATATTTGCTTATCATGTTCTTACTTTAACTTTCCAACACCCAAAGACATGAAACAAAGCATAATCTAACACATGCAACCATGAGAATGGAGATTAGTGAAATTGTTCATGAAAGAAGAAAATGAAGAATCAAACTAAAATCTTTGCTTACCATGTTCCTACCTTGACTTTACAACACCCAAAGACATGAAACTAAGCATAATCTAACACATGCAACCATGAAAATGGAGATTAGTGAAATTGTTCATGAGAGAAAAAAATGGAGAATCAAACTAAAATCTTTGCTTACCATGTTCTTACCTTGACTTTCCAACACCCAAAGATATGAAACTAAGCATAATCTAACACATGCAACCATGAGAATGAAGATTAGTTAAATTATTCATGAGAGAAGAAAATGAAGAATCAAACTAAAATCTTTGCTTACCATGTTCTTACCTTGACTTTCCAACACCCAAAGACATGAAACTAAGCATAATATAACACATGCAACCATGAAAATGGAGATTAGTAAAATTGTTCATGAGAGAAGAAAATAAAGAATCAAACTAAAATCTTTGCTTACCATGTTCTTACCTTGACTTTCCAACACCCAAAGATATGAAACTAAGCATAATCTAACACATGCAACCATGAGAATGGAGATTAGTGAAATTGTTCATGAGAGAAGAAAATGAAGAATCAAACTAATATCTTTGTTTACCATGTTCTTACCTTGAGTTTCCAACACCCAAAGATATGAAACTAAGCATAATCTAACACATGCAACCATGAGAATGGAGATTAGTGAAATTGTTCATGAGAAAAGAAAACGAAGAATCAAACTAAAATCTTTGCTTACCATGTTCTTACCTTGACTTTCCAACACCCAAAGACATGAAACTAAGCATAATCTAACACATGCAACCATGAAAATGGAGATTAGTGAAATTGTTCATGAGAGAAGAAAATGGAGAATCAAACTAAAATCTTTGCTTACCATGTTCTTACCTTGACTTTCCAACACCCAAAGATATGAAACTAAGCATAATCTAACACATGCAACCATGAGAATCGAGATTAGTTAAATTATTCATGAGAGAAGAAAATGAAGAATCAAACTAAAATCTTTGCTTACCATGTTCTTACCTTGACTTTCCAACACCCAAAGATATGAAACTAAGCATAATCTAACACATGCAACCATGAGAATGGAGATTAGTGAAATTGTTCATGAGAGAAGAAAATGAAGAATCAAACTAATATCTTTGCTTACCATGTTCTTACCTTGAGTGTCCAACACCCAAAGATATGAAACTAAGCATAATCTAACACATGCAACCATGAAAATGGAGATTAGTGAAATTGTTCATGAGAGAAGAAAATGAAGAATCAAACTAAAATATTTACTTACCATATTCTATTGATGATGGGTTAAAGAAAAAAATGAGCATGCAAGACTCTGCAAAACAACATAAAAAACATTGGCATCCATTGAAAGTGTGAAGAAGAAGAAGGAAGCCAAGCAGAGAAAGCAAGATGGTGAGGTCCTTAATCATTGATGGAAGAAGAATTATATTGATGAGTGTGAATAATTGAGCAATAAATGAGATGACACACCTATAGCTCATTGATTGGATGCATGCAAGGAATAAAAATTCTCACATCTCCCCATGGTGAAAGGCTTGCATGTCACGAAATTAAACAACATATGGTAAGAAATGATGTGTCCATATAAATTGAGGTGGAAGCTTGACATTGGAAGAACAAAATTAGGGTTGAGTGCTATTGGACCAAATAATAAAGAAGATGAAATGGAGTGCAGCCATTGGACCATGTCAAATTAGAGTTACAAAAGGGAGCACATGACATAAGCAATGATGCAAGCAAGGTAGGGTTTTGGGGCAAAACATGATCAACTTTTAGATATATAAAGATAAAGATAAAGATTGGATGAGAGCATTAAATGTAAATTGAGTTTAAAAGAAAGGGTATTTTTGGTATATTGATATTTAATAGAGTTGAATTTGATAACTTTTGTTTATACTTGTTTGGTTCAACCGAGAGGGAGGGGAGGGGAGATATTTTTAAGGAAGGGAGACGAGGTAAAACATAATTTATTATGTTGACAAAATTACCCTCATTTTTTTTATTAAAATTCTAAATTATCCTTGTTGGAATCTTAAAATTTTAGGTTATATTCTTTTTTTCAACAAATTTTTTTAGGTTTTCTACTCATTAGATTTTTCTTTTGGATATATATCCATTGGATTGTTTTTCGACGTAATATATCAATTATAATTTAATCCTTATTTTGAGTTTATAAGGTTAAGGCTAAAAAAAAAAAATTACTTCTCTGCTTCCCTCCCCCTCGTTAAAAAATTGAACCAAACATAAAAATTTAAAATATCACCTCCCCTCCAAAACCCCCGAAACAAACAGACCCTTAAGAATAAATTTTTTGTTAGACTTTTGCTTTTAAATAAAGCCGAATGAAGTAATTTGTTATTTACACTAATTTAACCTATATAATTAATATACATACATATTAGATACTAGTATCATCGAATTAGTTGGTTTTTGGTTCGGATACCAAATTTTGTTTTTTATTTTTTAAAGGATATACTAGTTTTTTTTTTTTTTTTTTGATTTATGGGAGGGCTTACGCCCTAAAAAAGAGATTACAAATTAACTAGTGTTGGAACTACAGTTCCAGAAGCATCAGCGATTACAACATGAGAAGTATTAGATTAGATTAGTAGGGATGATGAAATCCTTTTCCTAGATTTAGTGTATAATAACTATGGTCGTGTTTTAGTTAGGGCCGGCATATTTTGGTTGCAGATCTATCAACCATACAAAGGTTTGTGCTTGTTATTCTTCTACAATCAGCAGATCGAAGAAGTCCTATCATTGCTTAACGTGAAGTCGTTGATTCAATTCAAGTGCGTCTGCAAGTCATGGAACACTCTGATATCTAACCCGAAGTTCATCATCTTAAGCGATCAACAAGAAACAGACACCTTGCATTAATCTATGATGAATTCGTGATCGTACGTCTCCCTTTAACTCGTTTAATTCAGAACACCACCATCACCCTTGCTGAAAATCCTTACTTCCATCAACCTTGCTTCCGCGACTCTTTCTTCTTCCACCGCTTGAGAGTCGTTGGTTCCTGCAACGGACTGCTCTGTTTGTACGGTTATGTCGTTGGTTCCTCTAATTGTTATGAAGAGATTTTTCTATACTTATGGAACCCAGCAACCAAGGCATTATCTAACAAAATAGTGTTTCTTCAAGACGAGCTTCATCTTCGTAAGTTTGAGAGACAAACACATTGTTGGACATTTTGGTTTGGTTATGATAATTCAACTGACAATTATAAGATTGTGGCATTCTGTCTAATGATTAACGAGGTGAGAGTTTTAAATTTGGGTGATAATGTTTGGAGATATATTCAAAGTTTTCCCGTAGTTCCTTTGGACAACTATTCCTCTTTTCCTTTTTGTCATCAGGGTATTAATAATTCTGGTGTGTATGTGAGTGGCACTATTAACTGGTTGGCCATTCCAAATGTGTCCATGTTATGGCCATTGGATATTCGACCTTTTGAACCTATTGATATTAATCGATTTGTGATCATCTCCCTTGATTTGAGTACAGAGACATACCGTCAATTTCTACCCCCTCTTGGTGATGAAGTTGTATTTGTTACTGTTGAGCCCACTCTCACTGTGTTGATGGACTCTCTGTGTTTTTCTCATGATTTTCATGGGACCCATTTTATCATATGGCAGATGAAGGAATTTGGATTTGAAGAATCATGGACTCAGTTCCTTAAAATTAGTTACACAAGTTTTGGTAATTTTAGGACAAGTTGGTTTCCGTTGACCTTGTTCCCATTATGTCTTTCTGATAATGGCGATACACTCATAGTGGTATGTGAACAACACCACTCAGCCATTCTCTATAACTTGAAATATGATAGAGGAGAGAATATTAGAATTAGCAATCTAATACAGTGGTTTTGTGCCCAAAATTATATTGAAAGCTTGGTTCCGACTAGTTGAAACTTGAAAGTAAGTATCTTTTCAACTATTTGCTTGTTTGAATTTATGTTGTTTTAAATTTCTTGCCATTTCATAACCTATTTATTTATTTATTGGCTTCTATCTTATATAATATACTTGGTCATAGGAGGACATGGTTTGGTGAAATTTCAAAGTGATTTTTTGAGAGTCATGGGAATTTTACTACACATCCATCATATCTCCCATTATTTTCCAGTGTAACCTTAAATATTTTTATTTTTTCTCTTTGGATGCATAAATTGAATTTTGAACAATTTGTTTGGGTGCTTAGTTAGCATATTACAAGTATCTTAATTCAAGTATAATGGGTGATATGATATTTGCTGCCTAATTACTATAGTTACATACATATAGATAAATAAGTAGTATAGATATATGGGAGAAGATATATGTGTGTTGTTTACTTCCTGCGTTTTTGGCGGTTGTTAGCTTGCTGTGTCGGTGAGAGGCGGGTTCTGTTGTCCTGTGTTTTATCGGTTTTTTGTTCTATCTCATGACAGGTCTGTTATTGCTCTGTAGGATTTTGTTTATATGGTCTGCTGGTTGTGTTTGTTGTGTGGCCTGTGTGCGGCTTGTGTTTGTAGGCATTGGTTTTTGCCTTGGTTTTATGGGTCTGTAATGGAACTCTTGTTCCTCTTGTATCATGTGTGTACTTCTTGTTCTTACTTGGTTTAATAAAATTTGCCTTATTCAAAAAAATACCCTTGTTGGGATTGTGGTATCCGTATACTGGTATGATCATTCAGCTTAAAGAATTGATCCTCTTCCTTTTCCTATTATCAGGCACAAAAGAAAGAATTTCGTTACCATGGAAAAGGTGGAAAAGGTTGGCAAGTCCGACAAGTTCTAGAACCTGGCCTTCTCGCAGTGTTTTGAATGTTGCAGCTTTGGACATGAATCAGCATGTTAACAATTTCACTTTTATTGGATGGGTGTTTTTTTTTTTTTTTTGACAATGTGCTTGAGGTTGTTAGACTGTGTCGTTCATTTATTAAAATGCATTCTGTTCACTATTTACTATTGACACCATTGGATTTTGTATATTTTGGAATTTTTCATGAATTTCTTTTATTTTGGAACTCTCTTTAATTTTTCTTCTGGTTTGTTGCTTATGCTAATAATTTCCTTTCTTTCAGTAAATGGACATACACATATGAACTAAATCATTATTCAAATGAATATAGATGTGTCTTGATATCTATGTTGGTGTAAGTGTGTGGCTAGCTAACCCAAGTGTGTTATTACTTTTAGAATTAGAGAGAATGCCTCATGAAATCATTGCTATTTTAACCTGATATCTTAGGACAATAGTGTGGTAAACTCAAATCATGGAAGCAATGATACCTTCACCATAAACTCAATTCATGGAAGATAATACTTTCACCATAAATTCAATTCACGGAACAACACAAAATTTTCTTCACCATAAAATCAATTCACGGTTATATGGTCTGATGCAGAAACTAATTTCAATGACAATAAAATAAACATCCATCAATGTTTAAGACCCAATTCATGGAATCTCAAATTGTGTTTAGAAATAAAAGTTGAGCAGTGTTTTCTCTTCTAAACCGTCATAAAGATGGGAATCACAACCCCAAAAACTCAATGTTGTTGAAAGTGAAGAAAAGGAAAAGGGTGATAGAAAGATGAAATCCATTAATTGAAGAAAAATTGAACCAGGTGTTTTCCGAAAGATACATTAGGTGTTTTTCGGAAGATACGTTCTGAAATTAGGCGTTTTCGGATCATATGTTTTGAACATATTTTGATTTCAGATCGTATCTTCCAAACGGTTCAAAATTACGAGTATTTTTGGATTTTTGGGAGGCCGAGTAGCAACACGAAGGCCTAAAGAGCAATTTAGAAAGTGGTTAGGGGATGTAAGAAATACAATGGTCCAACCATACCGTGTAAGCATATAGGTCAAGAAAAAAAGAAGCATACAATAATGTACGAAAATTACTATCTAGATCCCCCATGATGCTCCCAGACCCCCAACAATCCCAAAATACCCTCAATTTTGGTCCATGAAATTTTGGTTTCTAGGTAACAAAATCTACAATTTCGTATCCTAAGTGACAAAATCCATAATTTCGTATCCTAGGTGATAAATTTTTTAAAAATAGACGTTTCGGTAACTACGGGACGAAATTGTGTGGTTTGTGCTTAGATGTGTGCGACAAGGGCGACCTACTATGTTTTAACACAATTTCATATCCTAGGTGACAAAATCCACAATTTCGTATCCTAGGTGACAAAATTTCAAAAAATGGGTGTTTCGGTAACTACGGGACGAAATTGTGTGGTTTGTGCCCAGATGTGCGCGACAAGAAATACCTACTACATTTTAACATAATTTCATATCCTAGGTGACGAAATTTATTTTCTTCATTTTCTAGGATATGAATGCCTTATTAAGGGCATTTTGGTCAAGACGAAGAGCCTAAGAGTAATGTAGGGGAGCCTAGATAGCAATTGACATAATGTACGATATTCGAATAATTGGCCTATGATCATTTGGTGATAGAACATGGTGCTTGTTCTATCACTTAACCATGCGGAAACTAAACTGTCTAAAAATCCTAGCTTTTGAGTATTTTTGCGTTTGGAACATTCTTTTTTGCGTTTGGAACATTCTTCGCCGCAAAAACATCCAATTAAGCAACATGTACTTTCAAAAACACTCGCGAAAACATCCCATATTAGTTTAAACATTGATTTGTTATGCTTATATACATTTTGTTTGTTACTCTCACCGTTCTTATATATAAGACTACTTTTAAAAATGCACAAGAATTAAGAAAAGTAATTTTTGCATTATATTTATCAATAATATAGTTTCTTTTTCTAAAATTACCTTTCAATTATTAAAAGAGTAAAATATTGATATTTACTTTTATTCATTTAAATGCAGTTTTACCCCCTTTATTTTGAATAAATCGGAATTTTACCCCCCCTATTTTATAATTCTTTGGATTTTTCCCTCTATATACTAAAAAAAAAAATTGGGATTAACTACGATGGTATTTGTAGCTAATTGTAAGCCAATTAGTAGCTAATATGGGATTATCCACCTTTAAGCACAAAAATCCGCTTTGTTTTCGTTTTCTTTTTGTCTTGCTGCAACAGCCAATCTATTCAAAAGGAAGGAAACTTGAACGTTTCTGCTAATGTCAAGCAGCTTGATCGCATTGGTGCTAAGCTTATTAATGGTGTTCGTTCAAATTGAATTGATTTCATTGTAGCTACTTGGCCTGGTTCATTTCATATCATACTTTTTTTTTTAATCAGCAAAGATATATTAACACAACATAGAGCATAAGGCATACTCTAGGTGATGAAGAACAAAGCCTGCAAATTATAGCAGCAAGGCCAAGGGAACAAAACAGAATAATAAAACATTTTTGATGGGTGCTAATATGCTTTAATACTTCTCATTCCATTCTAATCAGGGCTGTTTCTTGATTTTTGATGGCCTAAAAGGCTACCTAACTCTCTTTTACTAGAAAATAGCTATCAATTAGCTACAAATACCATCATAGATAATCTCAAAAAAAATTAGTATATAGGGGGGCAAAATCCAAAGAATTATAAAATAGGGGGGTAAAATTCCGGATTATAAAATAGGGGGGGTATAATTCCGATTCATTCAAAATAGGGGGGGTAAAACTGCATTTAAGCCAAAATATATTAATATACCTTGAATTTTGAAAAGAGTCTTATAAAATGGGATAACAAAATTTGCCAAAAAGTTCTTATATATTGAAAAAGAAATAGTATCTTCGTATTCCTTGCATCTTGATTATTTTTGTTGAGTCTTTGGTTTTGGCTGCATTTTTGGTAAACTAAACCTTGTAGCAGGATGTGTGATCCGATGCCTCAAGCATTGCCTCAAGCATTGTATCGTCTCACGAGGAGTGTTCATGACATGTTCTATTTATGGAATGTTTGGTTTCTCTCTCATGAATCTTGCATGGCGCGTTTAATCAGATTAATTATGAGGAATATTATTTAATGCTTCAGATCCTTGTCAAGAATATTTCTGAAGAGAATCTCCTTGAAGAATATTTTTGTAGAGAATCTATTTTAATTAATGTGGAGTTATTGCTTGGGTCAAACAAATCAAGCCCATGCTATTTCTGAATCAAGGAAGATTTGGCTGAAGTATTTAAGGAATATGCAAACCCTAATTCAGACCAGTTGTTGTTCACGCCGTATTGTGTTTGTGTCTAGAATTCTAGGTTTTGCGTGTGTGTTATTTGTGAGTCTTTCTTGTGTCACCTTGATGCAAGCTTAGGACTTTGTTATTGAGTTGTATTATATGTGTTCCTCTCCTAAGCTTTGAAGTACGAAGTTAGGACTTTTGTTGGTTGCAACACTCTAAGCCTTTAGGTACGAGTGTGTAGTTTTTAGGAGTGTGTCTCCAAAACTTTTGTGATTTGTGTTAGTGAAATCTTTGCTGTTTGTAAGGTTGTAAGGAAGTGAGATGAGATCTCTGATCTAGGAGTTCCTAGGTTGAAGAATCATTGGTAGTGCCTAGGTTATAAGTTGTAAACGGGGCGTTTGATGATAACTTAGAACTATGGCTATTGTAGTGATATTCCTTCCTGGATTGGTATCCCCCAGACGTTGGTTCGCCGAACTGGGTTAACAAATACCTTGTCTCCTTTATTTGTTTTCCTTTATTTGTTTTGCATTATTACGTGCTAGAACTGACACAGTGCTAGAGCATCGTGTAGAGCATCGTGCATAGCGTGCTAGGAATTTCAATTTTAGTTTCTATAGTTGAACCTATTTTGTTTGAGGAGAGAGCTTCTATATTGTGATTTTCAGTCTCTAACTAATAAGCTGGATTTAATTTTGTCACGTAACACTCATGCTAAAACTTTTATTATCACACAAGTGATAGGATGCACACACATAATATGTTTGAAAATAATGACTATGAATAACAATCTTGTGGCAGTAAAAAACATGTAAGTTTAAGAGTGCAACCTAAGAGGGGGTGAATTAGGTTTTTAGACTTTTTTTAGAGATGTTGTGACTTTTTTTATTTTTTTTGAAAAACTATGATGAAGGTATGAACAAATGCAGAAAAATAAAGATAAAAGGGAAGAGAAGAAGAACACAAAAGATTTATACTGGTTCCCCTTTTAACCTAAGGGTGCGTCCAGTCCCATCACTCCTTAAAGGATTTCACTATGACCTTTACAAAGTGAAACAAGAGAACAATCCCCTCTTTTTCACTCTCTTGCTTCCAACAATCCTGGACATCAAGGTGATTCCCTTACAAAGTGAAACAAGAGAACAATCCTCTCTTTTTCACTCTCTTGCTTCCAACAATTCTGGACAGCAAGGTATTCACAATAAACAGAATTTTGTACAAGAGTTCTGAATACAAATTTGAGTACAGTATAATTTTGATATAAAAAGTTCTTGACTTTGTCTTCACTTTCAATATAACAATTCAGAATTGATAAACTCTTAGTGCTCGGCCTATTGGGCCGTCCTGCACAGTCCATTAGGGAGACCTTGGCCCAGCGCCAGGGGTGGACATCGGTCGGTTATGGGTGGGTTCGGGCTCTAAATATCAAATCCATCCTAATCCGTGGGTGAGAATCTAAGGCCCAATTTCACCCAGTTAAGCTATCGGGTTGGGTTGGTTTCGGTTAAGCGGTTTAAGCGGGTGAAATAGTTGAGTTCATTCGGTTTGGGCTATCAATGGGCCAACACTGAATTTTTGGCCCAACAATTATTTTCAAAATTTTTTTAAAAAAATAAATAAATAAAGTTGGCAAAAAATTTGTAGTTAATAATAAAATAAACAAATTAATTAGGATATACTCTTGCCAAAACAAACAAGATTAAGTTGCTTAGAAAAATCTAAATGCATTGATCATACATGATTCATCCATATAATTAATTGGTTAGAATAGCCTAAATATTATCCGATCATTCATAATTCATTCAACTATGTTTTGCGAATTGAGCTTTCACTTTGACCCAAACATTAAGCTAATAAGCCACAAATGTTAACATACAAAAGTCTCAACTCATGAAAAAAAATATACATAGAGTAGATAAATAATAATAATAATAATAATAATAATAATAATAATAATAATAATAATAATAATAATAATAGTGGGTATGACATCGGTCGGATTTGAATTTCGATGGGTTTAAAATTTCAATCCGAGCCCGTCCATCTCAATCCATTCAAACCCAATTTTGTTCACCGTTTAACCCGTGACTCGACCCACTATCACCCAACGCTCAATTTTTTTATTGGTTTTGTCGGATTCGGATCGGTTTGGGAAATCTTGTCCACCCCTACCCAGCGCTGGGGATCTATAAATACTCTTCTTCACTGGAGAGCCAGGTATTCAATTCTTTACTCACTTTCACTCTCGTACTTGTTCACTCTTCTGACTTAATCATCGGAGCGCCTGCAGGTACAACCCCCCTCCGTAACATTCTTCAATTTATTTATATATTTTCTTAATTTTTGTGAAAAAATCTAGGATGAAAATTATTTTTGAAGGGATTGAGTAATTTAAAAATCCCTTTTCAATAGTTACTCTAATTTAAATGTAAATTACTATTTTTTCTACCAAAAAAAATATAAATTATATTATATTTTATATCCTATAAATACAATTCAGTTATTAATATACGGAGACTTAAATTCAAACCCAAGATTTCTGATCACTTCTCAACATTTTTCATGTAAATTTAACTATCATCAAAGTACTTGACTGAAAAATATTTAGGTGATGCTTCTTTGTTGCTTAAAGCATAATTGCTAGAGTGGCGCTATATGGTACGACACACACTTTTCACGATATTGCACGACTCGCACAAGCTTCACGCAATTTACTCATATTATAGCCTTTCATGCTAGTTTATCTTATTAAAAATAAAGAACAAACTGTATACTAATTAATAATAAGTAAGCATAGCACCACTCATATATAAAAGAACAAACTATATGCTATGCCACCGTCACCGCCAAGCTTCAGTATATAGCAATGTTTTCTGCATAGATCAATTAGCAAACTCTTAACCGCCAGAAAAAAGTACACGTATCAAAAAACATTACTTAATAGCAAAATAAATAATGAGCTAGAATTAATTTGTAGCAGAACCACTAGAACAGAGTCATTTTAATTCAAATCAAACAAGAAGGATAAATAATAAATAAAATAATAGAAAACACTCGCTCGTGCACTAGTGACGACAAATGGCGTCGTGCACTTAATCATTTCCCTAATTTCTAAGCACATTCCTTTCCTTTCCACTTTGTAGTCAGCTTGTTTTAATATACTCCCTCCGTCCCATTTTAAATGACCTTTTTTGATTTAGTGTACTATTTATTTGACGTATTTTGACCTTATTTTTCTACTAATATATACATGCAAATATTAACATATGAGATGTTTGATTTGTTTCGACGACTACTTTCAAAATATATCATTTTTATAATTTTTAATAATAGATAATTAAAGATATTAACGATTAAAGTTGTGCATTGGCAAACATCTCAATGGTCAAACAAGTCATTTATTTTGGGACAGAGGGAGTATATCCTTTCCTTAAAACACAATTCACTTGCCACTATATACTACAATAAATTCATGTTGGGTAAGTTTTTGTAAATAAATTTTGCCTTTGGCGAGGGACCTGCTACCTCATCCCTTCAAATTGTTTACTACAATTCACAAAAATATCCAAAATACAATTCTCTCTCAAAAGCTAAAACTATCCACACCTCTTGCCCCCTTTTGAGTTCATCATAAACTAACATTTTATTTCTTTTTGCATTAAAAATTAATTTCACAAAGTCAATTTTACAAAATGATTTATCAATTGAACCTTAAAATGTTAATCAAATTTGTCACCATCGTGTGTTTGATTCTGCAGCGGGAAGAGTTGATTTTGACTAAATTAATTTTGGTCAAAACAAAATTAAATGTAAAATAATTCACGTTTAGATGCATTCAAATAAAAGTTATTTTGATCAACTTGCATTATTTGGATAGAATGAATTAAAATTATTTTTAAATGTATAATTACTAGAAAGCAACTTCAAAATATTGTAATTGAAAAGGATAATAAGTAAAGTAAGGGACAACAAAAGAAAGATAGAATTTTTATTGAAATGCAATATCTAAATTTGTTTTTGGTTGCCGCAAAAGCTAGGATTTGCAGCTTCATGTAAACTCAATTTTAGAGAGTAAAAAAGTGATTCAATTTAAAATATCCAAACACCTTTGCAACAACTCAAGATTGGCTCTTGGCAACTCATGTTTACCTTGTTAGAAGCTCAACCAAACATAGACCTAATTTTCTATCATTATAGACACTATTTTTTCCTTCTAAATGTTATTATAGACCTTGCAAATAATGGACCGACGAATTTGATTAATATTTTTCAATTTCATGATCATCTAAAAATAATGATGGAATGCGAGACTAAGTTGATAGATTTTTACAATTTCAAATACTAATTTGATTATACTAAAAAAACAAAGTGGAGTTAGAGTCATTTCCAAGAGACATAGATATTGTTAAGTACCGAGTTTAAATTTAACCCGAATTCTATGCAAGTCGCCAACTATACACATTTATTTATGCAGTCAGGAGATTTGTGAATTAGACGGTCCAAAAAAATACTCTCTCCGTTCCTTTTTATAAGAAACACTTTGAAAAAATTACACATACCAAGGAAACACATTGTAAATAGTTCTTTTCATTTAATACCCTTATAAATTTAAACTTATTCAATCTATACCTCTATTTAATTACTCTAAATTCAATTAACTTACTTATTTTTAATATTCTCTTTCATAATAAATAAGGGCATAAGTGATATTCAACATTTAAAACATTTGAAAACTAGTCAAAGTTTCTTATAAAAAGGAACAAAAAAAATTTCACTTTTGTTTCTTATAAAAAGGAACGGAGGGAGTAATAAATTTTGATAGTTGAAATAAATACGTTATCTCATAATGATAAAGAAGATCCATGATCAAAACCCACCCTTGTCATTGCAAAAAAATATATATTACTAAACAAAGATCGATATAGTTGCTAAGAAAACAACTCATATCCAACAAAGATGCGAGTTCAATTTTCACTACCGACATTAAAATTTTGTAGATAAATAATATGTAAATATCTCTATCAACATCCTCTTTAAACCTTAAAATATTTCCTTACTCTAGCGAACTCTCAAGAACCAATTTTTTAGAGAGTAAAAAAGTGATTCAATTTAAAATATCCAAACACCTTTGCAACTTACTTAACTCAAGATTGGCTCTTGGCAACTCATGTTTACCTTGTTAGAAGCTCAACCAAACATAGACCTAATTTTCTATCATTATAGACACTATTTTTTCCTTCTAAATGTTATTATAGACCTTGCAAATAATGGACCGACGAATTTGATTAATATTTTTCAATTTCATGATCATCTAAAAATAATGATGGAATGCGAGACTAAGTTGATAGATTTTTACAATTTCAAATACTAATTTGATTATACTAAAAAAACAAAGTGGAGTTAGAGTCATTTCCAAGAGACATAGATATTGTTAAGTACCGAGTTTAAATTTAACCCGAATTCTATGCAAGTCGCCAACTATACACATTTATTTATGCAGTCAGGAGATTTGTGAATTAGACGGTCCAAAAAAATACTCCCTCCGTTCCTTTTTATAGGAAACACTTTGAAAAAATTACACATACCAAGGAAACACATTGTAAATAGTTCTTTTCATTTAATACCCTTATAAATTTAAACTTATTCAATCTATACCTCTATTTAATTACTCTAAATTCAATTAACTTACTTATTTTTAATATTCCCTTTCATAATAAATAAGGGCATAAGTGATATTCAACATTTAAAACATTTGAAAACTAGTCAAAGTTTCTTATAAAAAGGAACAAAAAAAATTTCACTTTTGTTTCTTATAAAAAGGAACGGAGGGAGTAATAAATTTTGATAGTTGAAATAAATACGTTATCTCATAATGATAAAGAAGATCCATGATCAAATCCCACCCTTGTCATTGCAAAAAAATATATATTACTAAACAAAGATCGATATAGTTGCTAAGAAAACAACTCATATCCAACCAAGATGCGAGTTCAATTTTCACTACCGACATTAAAATTTTGTAGATAAATAATATGTAAATATCTCTATCAACATCCTCTTTAAACCTTAAAATATTTCCTTACTCTAGCGAACTCTCAAGAACCAATTGATACAGATTAAACCTAATTCAACCTCAAAATCATAGTTCAAATGAGAGGATTGTCTAATCCTATATAAACCCTTACACTGAGTTCATTACTTTCGATGTGAGACTCCAAATTGAGTTCATGAAATTTAACTTGCACATAAAAATCGGTAAGACCAATTCACCTCAATTCTATTCAATTAAAAAAAGAAAAATAGTAATGTTGGAGTGTTGTTGAGAAACTATCATCTCCCTAAATTCATATACTATTTATTTTAGAAATTAACATTAATTTGGGCCAAATCCCAAGGCCCATTAAAAAAACAAAAATGCATCTTGATGTGTTTGTCTTGTAAACAGTGTTTGTCCATTCTCTCTTCCCTCCATTCACGCTACGCCTCAATCCATCTTCTTCTTCTTCCTCTTCCTCCCAAATCTCTCAATTCTCCGATTCCATACCCAACCGCCACAACCTCCGTTCTCGATTTCCCCATCACCGGTAGTCTCACTGGGACCCACTCCCACACACATCACCCCGGTACTGCTACATCCAACCTCTTCCCCTTTTCCGATCAAGTTTCCATTTTTACCCTTCCAACCAACTCACCATCGGAAATGAATCGTGGGTTTCAGTTCTCAACGCTTTTCATCAAATGTAGCTCTCAGTGTCTGGAATTGTTGTAAAATGTGATGCGATGGAGAATGAAAATTTCTAGATTTGGATTTTGAATTATTAGAGAATTTCGAATTTTTGAAAGAATTTTGAATTTGTAGATTTGGTTTTATTGTTGATGTTGAAAAGGAGATGAAATTGAAAGGAGAGAGATGACTGGAGTGTCATTGGGTCTACGAACAGGTAGCTATGGTTCTCTGCAGTTGATTCAAAACGGAAACTATTCGCAGGTACCTGTGCTTGTTCGTAGACCTTCAAAGGCGCTCCTTTATAACCCCAGAGATAAAGAAAGGGGTTGCCTTTATATTTGTCGTCACCTTGGACGTGGCAAGGTTGCTATGCTTCTCATGCTTCTTTGTGGCCTTTTCATTTTTGTCTTTGGTTACTTTACAGTTTACAAAGGTTAGTTTAGTTAGTTAGTTAGTTAGTTACTCTTCCATTGTTTCATTCATGAATCTTTTAACTTGTTTGTAGAGTTTAATGTATATATGCACACTAAGACTCTATGACTCCGTTTGATCTGCTAAGAAATAAGAGATTGGATAGGACAACTCTAGTTGTATTGGGATTGACTGAGAATGGACAAATTGAGGGGCAAGAGATTGGGAAAAAATTCAAATTCTTGTCACTCGGTAAACCACATGACAACTTTTTGTCTGAAGTACAAGTTGTCTATTATACAACAATAACATTTTGTTCACCAAACATCATACAAGACAGCAAATTGTTCAATACCTTAAAAGTTTGTTGTTTTGTCCCGTGTTGTTCTGTCCGGTACATGTCTCTTGCAGATCAAACGGATCCTATCATTCAATCATATACTATGTTGTTAAATTAGCAGCTTTCACGTAGCAGAATTTGAACATATAACTATTTTTCCGGGATTTGTTATTTAGTACAAAATGTTGGTGGGTATAGCATCACTGTAGCAATGTTGCTTAGCAGAATTTGGACCAACCGAGATTTGGCAACATTGATCATATCTCACCGTATAGATGTTTTATGTCCGTCGAGATATTTTAGAAATTAATATAACAAAATGGCACTATGATGAGATATGATTGGCTTTATATGCTGTGCATATATATATATATATATATATATATATATATATATATATATATATATATATATATATATATATATATATATTAAACTCTTATATAGTTATTTACATTCAATTACTTTTGTAATATTGGTTATGACTCATGACATACTTTGAAATGTCTTTTTTTGTGTGTATAACTTTGTAAACTTTTGTTAACCAACTTTGGATTTTTCATGCTGTGCTTTTGGTGTTGTGTTAAACTATAGGTGGAAACATCACTAATGACATTGAAGATACTCGATCTTATGTCTTCAGTACTATAGACATTGCTGAGACAATAAAAACTAAGTTAAAGAATAGAAGTATATCTAGGCCGACACCGTTGATAAGGAATCCTCCTGTTCCCCATTTACAATCTTCATATAACTTAAAAGGAAAAAAAGGATCTTCCTCTACTGCGGGGCATCCTTGTGATAATTTTGCATTTCCTCCTCCTCCACCGACCAATAGAAGACGTACTGGACCAAGACGTAAGTTTGGCTTTGTGGTATTTTTCAGTTCTGCCTTTGTTTTCAATTTTTAACTTACAAAATTATATCTGTTTTGAATGTGTGCAATAGCATCTGTATACATATCGAACACATTGCATATTGAGCTGTTGTCATTTTAGAATTCTGTTTATCAGGTTTTTACTCTTTCCCTTTCAGCATGCCCTGTGTGCTATATTCCTGTGGAGCAAGCTATAGCTAGTATGCCAATTTCCCCATCAGAGTCTCCTGTAGTACGCACTCTCAGATACGCGCATAATGAAAATATGTTTCCAAGGGAACCAGAGGGAGGCTCTGATTTTGGTGGATACCCTTCTCTGGAAGAAAGGGATGCTTCTTTTGATATAAAAGAGACCATGAAAGTGCATTGTGGGTTAGTTATTTTTTGTTAGTTGTTTCAATTTTCTCATTAATTGGAGCGTAATGTTCTTGAATTTGATGCAGCAAAGCATTCTTGTAGTCATTGTATCTCGGCTGTTTGACAAAGATCAGATGATTTGTATTTCGCGTTGGTGTTTTAAATCCAATTTGGTGAAGTAGAGACATGACACGCCTGATCTTCAATCGATCTGTTGAGATGCAGTGACTGCATGAGTTTTTTAATGCACAGAATCCAGATCTAGTTTATACTTATTGAATGCATTTTTTATGCCTTTTATCGCTTATTTTGGCTGACATATACTACTTTCAGATTCGTCAAAGGAAGCAGACCTGGTCGTCAGACTGGATTTGATTTTGACGAGGAAGATCTCTTAGAGTTGGATCAGTACCATGACATCATTGTTGCATCTGCCATATTTGGTATGATTTATGATTGATTACGTTCTACATATGCTTGTCGTTTGATATATGTTTATCATAGCTCCATCCCATCTATGCCAGGAAACTATGATGTAATACAGCAGCCCAGGAATATCAGTAGACAAGCAAAGAAAAATATTCCTTTCTACATGTTCATTGATAAAGAGACAGAAATATATATGAGAAATGCCAGTATTTTGGATAGCAGCAGGAGAGTTGGATTGTGGAGAATCATTGTTGTCCGGAATATTCCATATGCTGATTCTAGGCGTAATGGAAAGGTTGGTTGCTTACTTTTTGCTTACTATTGAAGTTTGATAGTATTTTTTGTCATGCTCCCTATTTCTAATATCAGGCCACCTACGATATAATGAGTTTGACAGTATTATGTATGGCCTCTTATGAAGTATGTCTAAACATATTGCAGATTCCAAAACTTCTTTTGCACAGAATCTTCCCCAATATCCGATATTCAATTTGGATTGATGGGAAGCTTGAGCTTGTTGCAGATCCATATCTAATTCTTGAAAGGTAAATTGCTTGCTCTCTCTTTTATTATATTTTCTTAATATTTCTATTCCTGTTGTCTGTTGAGTTGGATAAGTTTCTATTAACCGTCACTTATACATATGCTTCAGAGTCTTGATATCTAAAATTTGTCAAAGAATACTAATTTTCGACTCTGAAGTATATGTATAAGTGACAGTTAGATTTCAAATTTTAGATATCAAAATAACAGTCATATGATTTTAAAAAGTTATTTTATATTAATTGCTAAATGATTTTCCGCATGGATTTATATGATTTTAAAACTTTATTTACCATTTCCACCTTCCTGCCACCCATGGTTTCAAGTTGGTCCCTCCCCTTTGGTATTTTCTATAATATTTTAAATCTTATAACCGCTATCTATAAACTGAATATTCTTATTGCATAATACAGACTTAGATTTCTATTTGTAGTTACGGTGATCAAATTATATATCCCTTCCTTTTTGGTGCACTACAAGTAACTGTTGCTTACTTAACCAAGTTACCTAGAAGACTTTCATTATGTGAAAATAATGATGTGTGTATTGTGGAGCAATTGCTTACTCTAAAGCAGACTGTGGATTTGTGCATTTGGGCCTTCAGGAGTAGACCTTAGAGGCTTCTCCATAATATGTTGTTCCCTATCATATTTTCATATGTCAACAGTAATTTAATTTCTGATAGTATATCTGGTAATATATATTCATTGTCATCGCCTTTTATATCACCCAGGTTCTTGTGGCGCCCAAATGCTACTTTTGCCATTTCAAAACACTATACACGCTTTGATGTATTTGTTGAGGCTGAGGCTAATAAAGTAGCTGGAAAATATGAGAATGCTTCAATTGATCGCCAAGTTCAATTTTATCAATACCACGATGGTTTAACTCATTATTCCTTGGCTAAGCTTCCTATAACTAGTGGTAAGAACAATTTCGATATCTACATGCCAGTGTGTGCAAAATAGGTTGTTATTAGGCTTAATTGCATATTTGGTCCCTTTATTTTAGGTTTCAAGTTGGTCCTCTATGTTTTAAAAGTTTCAATTTGGTCGCTTATGTTATTTATGTTAACATAAGTTCGTCCTTTTTATTAAATTTTGAGTTAATTTTTTTTAACTTTCTGTTAAATTTTGTCTAAAACTTTCACGTGACACCCTCTAAATTTGCCCACGCATGCAAATTTGTTAGCTACATGGACGATTTAAACCGAAATTTGACTAAAAAGACTAACTGGAAACTTTTTAAACTTAATGGACCAAATTGAAACCTAAAATAAACATAAGGGACCAAACATATAATTAAGCCTTGTTATTATTATGTGCTGAGTGCCTTATGCCTCTGCAGATGTTCCCGAAGGTTGTGTTATCATTAGAGAACACATTCCAATTACAAATTTGTTTACCTGCTTATGGTTCAATGAAGTTGACCGCTTTACTTCGAGGGATCAGTTAAGCTTTTCCACAGTAAGAGACAAAATAATGGCAAAAGTGGATTGGAGTATCAATATGTTTCTGGATTGTGAAAGGCGTAACTTTGTGATACAGGTTAGTTTTTTATGTTCGGATGTTAGAAAAGCTACTGGATTTTGAATTCCACATTAGCTTCTTTTTTTTTTTTTTTTTGCACTTTTAAACAAGTGATCCAGAGATGTTTGGGGAATAATGAATGAACTCAATTTTCTAAAAAATTTGGCACTAGAACATCCCTCAGTTCTATTGGATATGATTTTCTAAGCTTGTAGTTGTCATACTCACTGCACATTACACAGTGTATGTTTGGTTCTACGGTGAGAAAAATTGATTTTGACATAATTGATTTTGTAAAATTGATTCGCTCCAGAATTGAAACCAAACATACACACACTCACACATACGTACATACATATAAACTTCTTTTACAATATCTATTTCCTAATTTGTTCTTGAAATAAAGAATTGTTATATTGTTGGATTGTGATAAACAAAATCAGGCTTACCATCGAGATGTATTGGAGAACATGCCTCCTCCTTCTCCTCCAGTTGTTGTAATTCGTCGTCCTAATCCACCTGTTTCCTATACTACTCACAAGCCTCCTATGAAGAAGAATCCTAGGCATGGGAGAGGAGATAGGAGATCAGGGTCTAGACGTCACCGTAAAGTAGTAGACAATGTTGTTATGAACCAAATTTTATTTCAGTCTTAATATTTTCTCCTTGAGATTTTGGTTTATTTTGTAACCCAAGGTTCTAAATTGTAAATGCATTCTTTGTTGCAAATTATATACATCAAAGAGCTCTGAACAACTGTGATACCATTTCGAAATTGTTGCTTCCTTTTTTATGTTTTAATTGTAAATATCTGTCTTTGACAAGATCCTTGCTTACCCTTTTCAAAAGGGAAAGAAAAAAAAGGGAGAAAGAAATGGGTTATCAGTTGTGCATTTTGCACAAAATACAATTTGTATCCATAAGTTTATATTGTTAGTTATTTTTGTAATCATATATACTTGCAAAATGTGTCCATGAATCCATGATAATAATGAGAGAACATTCAAGCATCACAATGCCTCAAATTTATCCAAAATATAATTGGATACTGTATCACCAACGAAAGTTGGTCTAGCAAAGCGGATGTTAGACTCCTACAACATGGCGAATTAAAGTTCAAATTTTTACCGAGAAAGAGACCAACATTTAGTGTCTAACATGCATCGAATAGGAACATTAAATCAGCCAAACCACTGGGTTATGGTTCAATTACTTTAAAGTGTTCGAATTATCAATGTGGTTTGTAAAACATTAGTTTTTAAACCAAAAATAGGATATTATCATTCTGAAAAAATTCAGAAAATTACATGCACAAATACAGCAGATAATTAATCTTCCAAGTTCCTCCCACATAGCACCTACAAACTCGAAACAAATTCATATCAGCAAAATTACTGAAAGCAAGATACCAAATATATACTCCAAAATATACGATCACTAAATGCAAATGGTTACCATAATGACCAAAGATAGGAAGTGGGTTGGGAGAGTGATGATAGAGCAAGGTAGTGTAAATCTTCGGGATAAAAATACACTCTGTTGAACTAGGACTTGTGGACGAACCTCCATTCAAAATTTCAAATAAATATGTTATTATACACTAAAGTGGCGTTATTATATGCTTTATAAACAAACAAAGGAATCAAAACATTGAGTTTAAGATGTTAATGAGTTTCTTTATGACGAATTATTTGAGAGAATTCGAGTTTGATTCTTGGTAGAAACTATTCTTGACCAGACTATACTTACCTTACAGGTGAACCTTGAATTACTAAATCATCTTCTCCAAAAACTAGAGGGTTAAATAAAAAAAACAAACAAAATTATTACACCAATCAAAAAAGATAAATTAAATTTTCGCTCCACCCAATCATTAAACCATAATCAAGAGATAAAGATACCGCTATCAACTTGACCAAAAAAAAAAAATACTGCTATCAGCTAAACTTGAAAAAAATAGTAGTTTCTCCCACAAATATAATATTATTTTTTATCCTCTAAATGCACTAAATAGTAACAAGCCAGATGGGATGACTAACTTTCATACTATTCTTAAATTTAACTAGATTTTCAAATAAATTGAAATGCTTCCAACTTGTTTGCCACCCTACATATATTTTTGCACGTCGTACAAATTTATCAAAATATCTTTGAACGTTATTTAAGTAGTGAACGACATTTATAAATTTCTCATTTTTATAACATTCGATACTTAATAGCGGAAAAGTAAAAATAGAAATGCATAGAACGCGCGAGGAGCAGGTATGGCAGCAAAATCCCATTCCTAATTTCAATCCCCCAACCATCTAAAAGTGGTCTTCCACACATTTTGAACAAAAGAACAATTGAAGATTTGTTAATATTTTCTATTTGAACTACCCTTCCAGGATACCCTATAAAAATAATACCCATATTTTCTTCACTCCCATTCAATAAATTGAAATGGCTTAAATATCACAATCGTCCCTGTATGTATGCGTGTTTTTTGTTTTAGTCCCTATATCATTTTTTGTTTTAAAAATAAAAACTTGAATCACCCAATCGTTCGTTTTTGTCCCTACCGTCAACTTCCGTTTCAAAAATGTTAACTTGGCAAACGTTTGAACATTTGATAGAGATGATGTGATCAATGCAAAAAAAACACATTTGCAGAAAACTTACAATCCCTAAAATCCCAAATTCATTTTTTTCTCTTTTCACCTTCGAAAATTTCTTTCTTCTCACCTTCCCAAATTTTGTTCTTCTCTACAATCATGTTCTCGTCTTATGTTGCCAACTCAATGCCATTTCCTATTCCAGAATGTGGTTGCAACAAATTAATGAGGATGTTCATCTCCAATTCTAGTGATAACCCTAAGAGGAGATTTTGGAAATGTGCAAATTGGATGGTAGGTTTGAGTGCATTACTCTTTCATATGATTTCGTTTTTAATGATTTGAATGTGTCATGGATTGGGTGGATTTCGTTTTGATTGATTGACAATGTAAAAAAAAAATTATACTATCTTGGTTTCTATTTCAAACCCTAAGTGGTAAGGACTAAAGGGGGGGGGGGGGGGGGGGGGGGGCAACTAAGCCAAAGCCACGTCACCTATTGAGTCATCTACTGAATTAGTTTAACTGGGCACATCAGATTAGCCAAATATGAAAATGTTTGTCGGCTAATTGATTTTGAAACGGAAGTTGATGGCAGGGACGAAAAACAATAGGATTGGATGATTTAGGGATTTTTTTTTATAAAAAAAAACAATACATGAATTAAAACAAAAAACACGAATATATACGGGGATGAATGTGTTATTTAAGCCAATTAAAATTAATATTTATTACTATAGATAATAATTTTTTGAACTAACTGCATCTTTTTGACTGACTTTTCCTGAGTCAAGCTTTTGGACTTATATATGCTGTGTAATATATTAATAGAAATTTAATTATATAACTGCTATTATTATTTTTGACAAAAATAAATATGATACTATACTTATATAAGTAACAAGAAAAAAGTAAATAGATATTTCTATGCATTGTATTCTTAAGTTTTCTTTTTAAATTTTAATTGACCAATGTGTGCTTTTTTTTTTCATTGATAAGGACTAAGCCCAAAAAGAAATACGCAAAAATAATACAAGGAGTAGCAACTCCCAAAGAATCAAAAGAATACAATCGATCGACTCCTAACGGAGGTGCATCAAACAAAGTAAACGCATCTTGTTGACAATTCAAAGTAGCTAATGCATTTGCAACTCGATTAGCCTCTCAATAGTCGATATACATATCGGATTTTAACATTCCACCCCTCTTGAAAAAAGCAATGGTACAAAAAATAAAATTAAAAAGGAAAAAAATCACTAAAAATAGAGAAAATCTCATGTGATCACAATATTAAAGCGCACCCATCATACGCACACACAAAAAAAGAAAAAATTAAATTATATGCATTATTTTGTGTGTTCGTCAAAAAATATTTATTCTGAGTTTTGACTACTCGTGCATTTCACCTACTGAGTCATCTACTGAATTAGTTTAACTGGGCACATCAGATTAGCCAAATATGAAAATGTTTGTCGGCTAATTGATTTTGAAACGGAAGTTGATGGCAGGGACGAAAAACAATAGGATTGGATGATTTAGGGATTTTTTTTTATAAAAAAAAACAATACATGAATTAAAACAAAAAACACGAATATATACGGGGATGAATGTGTTATTTAAGCCAATTAAAATTAATATTTATTACTATAGATAATAATTTTTTGAACTAACTGCATCTTTTTGACTGACTTTTCCTGAGTCAAGCTTTTGGACTTATATATGCTGTGTAATATATTAATAGAAATTTAATTATATAACTGCTATTATTATTTTTGACAAAAATAAATATGATACTATACTTATATAAGTAACAAGAAAAAAGTAAATAGATATTTCTATGCATTGTATTCTTAAGTTTTCTTTTTAAATTTTAATTGACCAATGTGTGCTTTTTTTTTTCATTGATAAGGACTAAGCCCAAAAAGAAATACGCAAAAATAATACAAGGAGTAGCAACTCCCAAAGAATCAAAAGAATACAATCGATCGACTCCTAACGGAGGTGCATCAAACAAAGTAAACGCATCTTGTTGACAATTCAAAGTAGCTAATGCATTTGCAACTCGATTAGCCTCTCAATAGTCGATATACATATCGGATTTTAACATTCCACCCCTCTTGAAAAAAGCAATGGTACAAAAAATAAAATTAAAAAGGAAAAAAATCACTAAAAATAGAGAAAATCTCATGTGATCACAATATTAAAGCGCACCCATCATACGCACACACAAAAAAAGAAAAAATTAAATTATATGCATTATTTTGTGTGTTCGTCAAAAAATATTTATTCTGAGTTTTGACTACTCGTGCATTTCACCTACTGAGTCATCTACTGAATTAGTTTAACTGGGCACATCAGATTAGCCAAATATGAAAATGTTTGTCGGCTAATTGATTTTGAAACGGAAGTTGATGGCAGGGACGAAAAACAATAGGATTGGATGATTTAGGGATTTTTTTTTATAAAAAAAAACAATACATGAATTAAAACAAAAAACACGAATATATACGGGGATGAATGTGTTATTTAAGCCAATTAAAATTAATATTTATTACTATAGATAATAATTTTTTGAACTAACTGCATCTTTTTGACTGACTTTTCCTGAGTCAAGCTTTTGGACTTATATATGCTGTGTAATATATTAATAGAAATTTAATTATATAACTGCTATTATTATTTTTGACAAAAATAAATATGATACTATACTTATATAAGTAACAAGAAAAAAGTAAATAGATATTTCTATGCATTGTATTCTTAAGTTTTCTTTTTAAATTTTAATTGACCAATGTGTGCTTTTTTTTTTCATTGATAAGGACTAAGCCCAAAAAGAAATACGCAAAAATAATACAAGGAGTAGCAACTCCCAAAGAATCAAAAGAATACAATCGATCGACTCCTAACGGAGGTGCATCAAACAAAGTAAACGCATCTTGTTGACAATTCAAAGTAGCTAATGCATTTGCAACTCGATTAGCCTCTCAATAGTCGATATACATATCGGATTTTAACATTCCACCCCTCTTGAAAAAAGCAATGGTACAAAAAATAAAATTAAAAAGGAAAAAAATCACTAAAAATAGAGAAAATCTCATGTGATCACAATATTAAAGCGCACCCATCATACGCACACACAAAAAAAGAAAAAATTAAATTATATGCATTATTTTGTGTGTTCGTCAAAAAATATTTATTCTGAGTTTTGACTACTCGTGCATTTCACCTACTGAGTCATCTACTGAATTAGTTTAACTGGGCACATCAGATTAGCCAAATATGAAAATGTTTGTCGGCTAATTGATTTTGAAACGGAAGTTGATGGCAGGGACGAAAAACAATAGGATTGGATGATTTAGGGATTTTTTTTTATAAAAAAAAACAATACATGAATTAAAACAAAAAACACGAATATATACGGGGATGAATGTGTTATTTAAGCCAATTAAAATTAATATTTATTACTATAGATAATAATTTTTTGAACTAACTGCATCTTTTTGACTGACTTTTCCTGAGTCAAGCTTTTGGACTTATATATGCTGTGTAATATATTAATAGAAATTTAATTATATAACTGCTATTATTATTTTTGACAAAAATAAATATGATACTATACTTATATAAGTAACAAGAAAAAAGTAAATAGATATTTCTATGCATTGTATTCTTAAGTTTTCTTTTTAAATTTTAATTGACCAATGTGTGCTTTTTTTTTTCATTGATAAGGACTAAGCCCAAAAAGAAATACGCAAAAATAATACAAGGAGTAGCAACTCCCAAAGAATCAAAAGAATACAATCGATCGACTCCTAACGGAGGTGCATCAAACAAAGTAAACGCATCTTGTTGACAATTCAAAGTAGCTAATGCATTTGCAACTCGATTAGCCTCTCAATAGTCGATATACATATCGGATTTTAACATTCCACCCCTCTTGAAAAAAGCAATGGTACAAAAAATAAAATTAAAAAGGAAAAAAATCACTAAAAATAGAGAAAATCTCATGTGATCACAATATTAAAGCGCACCCATCATACGCACACACAAAAAAAGAAAAAATTAAATTATATGCATTATTTTGTGTGTTCGTCAAAAAATATTTATTCTGAGTTTTGACTACTCGTGCATTTCACCTACTGAGTCATCTACTGAATTAGTTTAACTGGGCACATCAGATTAGCCAAATATGAAAATGTTTGTCGGCTAATTGATTTTGAAACGGAAGTTGATGGCAGGGACGAAAAACAATAGGATTGGATGATTTAGGGATTTTTTTTTATAAAAAAAAACAATACATGAATTAAAACAAAAAACACGAATATATACGGGGATGAATGTGTTATTTAAGCCAATTAAAATTAATATTTATTACTATAGATAATAATTTTTTGAACTAACTGCATCTTTTTGACTGACTTTTCCTGAGTCAAGCTTTTGGACTTATATATGCTGTGTAATATATTAATAGAAATTTAATTATATAACTGCTATTATTATTTTTGACAAAAATAAATATGATACTATACTTATATAAGTAACAAGAAAAAAGTAAATAGATATTTCTATGCATTGTATTCTTAAGTTTTCTTTTTAAATTTTAATTGACCAATGTGTGCTTTTTTTTTTCATTGATAAGGACTAAGCCCAAAAAGAAATACGCAAAAATAATACAAGGAGTAGCAACTCCCAAAGAATCAAAAGAATACAATCGATCGACTCCTAACGGAGGTGCATCAAACAAAGTAAACGCATCTTGTTGACAATTCAAAGTAGCTAATGCATTTGCAACTCGATTAGCCTCTCAATAGTCGATATACATATCGGATTTTAACATTCCACCCCTCTTGAAAAAAGCAATGGTACAAAAAATAAAATTAAAAAGGAAAAAAATCACTAAAAATAGAGAAAATCTCATGTGATCACAATATTAAAGCGCACCCATCATACGCACACACAAAAAAAGAAAAAATTAAATTATATGCATTATTTTGTGTGTTCGTCAAAAAATATTTATTCTGAGTTTTGACTACTCGTGCATTTCACCTAAAATAAACACAATTTGCTGCTTCTTAAAAAAAAAAAAGCTTTCCTTGTCACCTTTTCTCTTTGCTTTGCTATAAATAATCACTTCTCACCTTTTAAGTTAAGTTCTCAAAGGCAAACAAGAGAAGAGAGAGAGAGAGAGAGAGAGAGAGAGAGAGAGAGAGAGAGAGAGGTGGTGCATGCCATATCAATGGAGTCTGCAAATAGTTTGCTGCCACTATCTAATGATGTGAAACAGAGGCATGAGACAGAACATAAAGTTCCAACCATGACAAGAAAAGGAGTCTATGCTGCTTTATCTTATATGGCCTCTTCAGGTTTGTTTTTACATCTTCAAACATAATTTTCTTATTTATTTACAATCCATATTTTTATCATATATCTTGTAAAATTTTCTTTATTTCTCTTAAAATAATGTTATTAACACTAGTCTACTATGATAAAGCTTGAGGTAAAAATGAATAAGAATTTCATAAAGAAATTAATTTGGATATAATGCGAGTGTAAAAAGTTATATACCATTTGTCTAATTTCAGAAGTATTTATGATTATAGTCAAACGTTTGAAATTATATTACGATAATGATTGATTGACAATGTAAAAAAAATATTATATAGAAATTAATCTTTTTCAATATTATCATAAAAAACTTATGATGTATGTCTCTTAAACATTTGATCATATATTGGTGTGCACTTAACAATATTTGATAAAAAGATATTAGTTGTTTATCAATCACTGAATCACACCCTGATTATAGTAAATAGATTCAAAATACAAATTCATAATTTGAGTTATTATTCTATCATTGTTCAACAATTGTAATTTATTTCGTCAAAATAATAATAATAATAATTTTATTAAATGAAAGTCACATTCTTTTAGTGCATAGTTGAAGTCTACAAAGATCAATGTGATCTAATTCAAAAAATAACAAAGGTGTGGCATGGGACCATTTTGATGTGAATTTGTTTAGGATTAGATGAAGTGCATCTTCATGCACAAGTTAATCTTTACTAATGAATCTATAAATTTGTAGTATGTTTGATTCAGTGAGAAAAATTGATTTTGACAAAATTAATTGTATAAAATTGATTTTGCTAAAAAGTAATTTAAAGATAAAGTGATTTATGTTTAGATATATTCATGTAAAAGTGAGTTGAACAAAAAAATTTAGTGTAAAAATCAATTCTTGAACCAGAAACTACAATTTTTAGCTTCAAATTTAATCAATTCTAAAAGCAAAATCAATTCTACTTTTGAAAAACCAAACAAGCCGGAATCAGTTCTACACCTCAAAATCTATTCTAGTTCCTCTAAAATTGAAAACAATAGCCTAAAACACATGCATGTAGTGTATGGTACAAAACTAATTTCCATGTGTACATTCAACAAAGTCATTGTTACAATATAAATAGTCGATAGTATTAATCTCTAATTCATAGAGAAAGGGGTCTTTTGGCAATTTAGAGTTCGATCATGAGGTATGTAATATCTAACAAAAAATTGTTCTAACTAGAAATTAAATTCGGATCCTTCCAAATAATTTATTCTAAATAAATTCTTTAACCACTTGAATTCAATATCTTGGTTAAATAGTCTATAAACATCATACTATTAAATTAATTTAATCAAATGTTTATGTTCCTTCCTTTTTTAAGGTGATCCAACCCAACAATCTCTATTATTGTCAGGCGTGCATATAATAAGGGTAACCAATTGGTGTTGTGCTCAATACAACAAGGATTGCCATGGCCCAATAGCTGCATGTTGCTTAGTTAGTGATATGTTTTTAAAATGTTTCAAAATTATCTTAATCAATAATTAATACTAAGTTTTATTTATTTTGTAAAGATATAGAAATATGGAAAGATACAAAAGAGGAACATATTTAAGTGGTGAGATGTTATGATAAGGATATGAAGAAAAGACTAACATAATACTTGTGTGTCGTATTTATCAGGGAGTGTACGGTTGATTGCACTCCACAAATTATTTTTTATTTTTTTGACAAACACAAATTATTTTTTATTAAAAAGTTGAAAATGTGCCTTTTTGTCTAACATCTCTTTATACTTTTCTAGTGACTACTTTGGGCATAAAATTTAGAAAATTATATTATCTTTTAGGGTTTTATTTTTCTGTTTCATATCCTTGATAAAACAATTTGTACTACTCTAGGTTGATTTTGTTGAGGAGTTCGGGGTGCGTTAAGACTTAAGACCAACAACAGACTAAAGAATAGTCAAGAATTTAAATAAAGGTCCGCGACCGCAAAAACGGCCGCGACAAACAGTTTTGACAGGTGACGATACCGTTACCGTTATCACCGTTTTTTATATTAAAGAAAAAATTGTGATTAATTCACACCGCGATGACCGCAATTAGTGTCGTAACACCTGTACCGACCGAAATCGTGAAAACTTTTACGTAACCGAGACGCGATCGCGACCGTTTTTTAAAAACTTAAATAGGACCATCGAGACTTGAGCACCACATCCTTAGGATTGGAATTGTCTGCTGTTTTAACAATATGCAGTTTCACACTATTTTAAATCTCGATTATTGATTTATAATCGGACGGTCCAGATTACATATTAATAAAATTAACTAAAAACAATCTCGGATATCAATTTTAGATCGGACAGTTAAAAACAACTAATGCGACACGCAGTTACTAATCCAGATCTCACATCTTTATCAAAAAACTTTAAGGCATTAAAATAAAAGTTAACTCTATCGTATATCTTAGTCGATATGAGATTAACCACTTATATTTGAAGTTTAAATATCTCTCTGAATTTCCCATATCATGATACTTGTAGTCAGGGGCGCAGCTAAGTATAGCTATGGGGTAGCTTTGGCTACCTCAATTTTTTTTTTTTTATTTGTTTAAGTAAGTATATTTCATGTATAACTACCCCAATAAAATATTTTTAGCTACGTCTTATGAGTTTAACTCAATTGGTTTGAACTTCAGTTATTTCACTTATTCACTTTAAATATGAAATTTCTAGCCACTAGACTATTTGGATAAAAAAAAACTTTAGCTACTTCTAAATAAGTTTATTTGTCAATAATGAAGAGAAAATAGATACTCAAAAAATCATCACTTGTTTGATATAGTAGATTTATTTTGTTTATTGTGACATTTTTTATATATTAAGCAACTTGGTAAAAACTTTATTAACAATGCAAATGGTAAAGACAAATTAAAAATAATATGAACAATGAATTTCTTGCAAATTACTAAATTGTTTACATTTTGAAAGTATATACAAAATTATTATTATAGATAAATTTTACCCTCTTATTTTTATAACCAAGAAATTTAACTCTTTCAAGTGCTATCTAACTCAATTTTTTTATTAAATAGTTATTTTTATATAAATAAAACTATTGTGATTTCTCCTTTTATGGATTAAACTTAATATATTAATTTTAAAAAGTTGTGTTATATTTGGCCACCTCATAAGAAAACGGCTAGCTTCGCCGCTGCTTGTAGTATTGTCTTTACCAACCAACAGACCTCTCAATGCTTTATCTCACCACATGTGTAATGTGCTTATAGAGTTATAGTTTAGTTTGGAAATGAATCTGAGTTCATATCTTGAGTCAGTGCTATAGTTTTGTTGTTTTCTGGTTTTTATGGCTGTAAAGTAGATAGATTAGCATGCTTTTCTACATTAAAATATTACATGATTGGATCTCAGGTTCAAGTTGCTTTCTCTTGTTGTCTTCTTGTGGGAATGTACTTTCTTTTCTTCCTTAGTGTTCTTTTCTCTAAAATTCAAAAGCTTATATTATACTCCCTCTGATCCTATATATAAGAAAATTTTGACTTTTTAGATTCATTGTAGAATTAATGTATCTAGACAATAATATAGTCTAAATACATCAATTCTCCAATGTATCTAAAAAGGAAAATGTTTCTTATATATTCTTAAAATATTTCACTAATGAAAGTAACCCCACTCATCTAAAGTTCCTCTATTTAGTATCACCGCTTCAAAAGTTCTAGTTCCCTTATTAACTAATGTAGAATCATTTTAAGGCAAGTACCAATGTAATATAAAAAGAGCAAAAAAAAAAAAAATACAATCGTTAGTTAGTTCAGTGGTAATTGACATTGAATTTAGTAGGGAGGACCACGGTTCCATCCCCACAACTGTGATCGGGAGGGGGCTGAAACCACTTAATGCCAGAACTGACCTCTAAACCAAATTAAACTGGTGGTGAAAGCCAAAAAAAAAAGCAAAAATAAATAGAATAGAATAGAATGATTAATTAATTTTAGTTAAAGACAGATTGTCTTGAAGAATTTGAGTTTTAATTCTAGTTAAAATAATTATTTGTCAAATTTTATTTACTTTTTGGTCAAATGTTACAAAAGACTCTTCTCCCTTGAACCGGTGGATTGAAGAGAAAAAAATCATTATAGTTAAAGGTTGCATTCCACCTCAGTTGTAACTTGTCTTCAAACATTGAGATATAGATTCAAACAAAACAAATCTTTCTGGTTTTTTACTAAAGTTTACTAATACCACTTTTATCGGCGAAAGATACTCGATACTCCCTCCAGATTTAAATATAAGTAAAAGTTAAAATATATTTAGTCTAAATTTGAGCCAAATACATTTTGACTTTTGCTTATATTTAAGTCCAGAGTAGTATCATATTTTAAATTTTATATTGATAATTGTATATCTTCATGATACCATCGCCTAATTTGGTCTTCTACATATTTTATAAGTTGTAACACTAAAAAAGAACTGATGCAGTTGTTTTTAATGTTACATATGTTAATTATTTGAATAAACATGATTTGCCACACTATAACATTTTATTGTAAAACTTGATTTTTGTACAGTTCTTTTGGTCATGTTCAATAAAGCAGCTCTCACTTCTTACCAATTCCCATTTACAAATGTCATCACACTTTCTCAGGTAAATATTTTTCAAGATGGTTTATGACTTATTACTCAAAATTAATTTGTTGCATTTTATATTACCACAATTTGATATTATTTTTCATCAACACTTAAGTTTTTTGACAAAATAAACGATATTCATTCATTCAAATGGATAGAGTACATCGATGTAATACAAATTCATTACCGCTAAAAATAAAAAGGATAAATCCGCGTACTGATATATGTCATGTTTGTTTCAGATGGTGTGTGCATTTGTTATTCTCTATGTGTTGAAATCACTCAAGATAATTTCTTTCACAACTGATGAATCCCAAAACAGCTCTAAGTCTAACAATTCAATAATATTTGTGTCCTTCAATACATTAGTCTACACATTTCCTCTAGCATTAACATATTTGTTGTTTATGGTAAGGATTTCTAAACATTAAAATTTGGTCTTTTTTTTTTTCTTTCTTTTTCTAGACTATTATATAAGAACATAAGTTTTCAGGTGGTGACCATGGAAGCTGTTCGCGGCATAAATATTCCGATGTACACCACTCTTAGAAGAACTACTGTGGCTTTCACAATGATTATGGAGTATTTTCTATCAGGGAAGAAACATTCAAGTTTTGTTCTTGGAAGGTATAGTACTCTCATTGTCCTTTAATTTATGTGGCATAAAACTTGCCGATGTGGAATCATTCAGATGGATTTATAATAATATATATGTTTTATGTTGCGTCAGCATAAAAACTTGCGTCATCACCACTTTTAGATTAAAAATCCGAGGGACCAATAAATTGAATTTTAAAAGGGGGTACCAATTTCATGAGCGAGTAAAAATAAGGAGACTAAAACTGCAATTAAGCCCAAATTTTATTTGTTCCAAGCACGTTCCAACTAATACATGATAGTATCCTATAAGGGACCCCGATCACTAGAGATATAGCCTAGGTAGCCTTCATAAGATTTTGACTGTACTCAACTTACAAATTAGTTTTGCGGATATGAATTAGAAGACCTAAAGTCCAAATTTGAAGATGGTATTAGAATCTATCTAACGTCTGTTATAAGGCTAAGAACATTGTTAGTCCACCATTCAACATACTCTTCACGCTTAGGACTGAACATCTGAACCGTGGAGTAATGTGTGTAGAATAACAATGATCTTAACAGATCAGTTTGCTTAATATTGAGCAGTTTAGTTTGTGTAGTTATTCAATTTCTTAATTCTAAGTGATAATTATGCTTTAATTACTTTGCCTAACGGATTAAGGATTTATTAGTGTTGGGATTATCATAGCTGGTGCTTTGGTTGCTGGAGCTAGAGACTTATCTTTTGATGCTTATGCCTATACAGTTGTTTTCATAGAAAACATGTGCAAAGCAGTGTACCTTGCTTCTATTTCTCGTGTAGGTAAGATCATCAATGTTTCTTGTTACTATGTCTCATCTATGAAACACGAAGACAGATACAGACACCGGACACGACACTGATACATCAACATCGATAATAATTTGAAAAATAGCATTATTTAATGTAATTATGTGTCTGTGTATGTGTTGTGTCGGTGTTGGACACTGACTCGTGTCTGACACCAAGACACGCCTAATCTGAGGAGTGTCCTTGCTTCAGTGTCTCATTTATTTGAGTCTATCATTGCATCTCACATACTACTTCAATTTTTCATAGGCAAAGCTAGTGGTCTTAATATATTTGGTCTTCTATGGGTCAATGGTAAGATTTAATGATCTTGAAAATGTTATTTATTTTATCTCCTATTTCATTGGTTTTGAACATCACAATAATTGAACTCATCTTAACTTAACCCTTTCTTTTTTATTTTTAGTGATAATTTGTGGACCAATTATGTTTTTTTACTCCTTGCTTAGAGGTGACCTACAATCAACACTCAACTTCCCATACTTGCTCTACCCTGGATTTCAGGTGCTTCTTGTTACCAAATGCTTAGAACATTCATGTATGTTTGAAAATGTTATGAATTTTTATGCATTGGAATCTGGTCAGGTTGTGATGGTTCTGTCATGTGCTTTTACTTTCTTTATAAACTACATTGTAGTTTTAAATACAACTGTCAACTCAGCACTTACACAGGCAATCTGTGGTAATTTAAAGGTTAGTGTGTTTCTACATTCTTAAACTAATTGAAAACCATTTTGCTTACCTTGCAAGTATGTTATATGCAAAAAGGACCGGATAGCTAAGAAGCATCGACACAGATACTGACACCAGACACAACACTGATATGTCTACACTATAATTTGAAAATTTAAACTAATTGAATATAACCATATGTATTAGTGCCATACCAGTGTTTGACCTGGAGACATATCTAACACGACTTGAATCTAAAATGTCGGTGCTATGTAGTTGAGAGTTCATAAATATACCTGATAGTTGACTATTATTTCTTTTGCAGGATGTTTTTACTAGTGGGATTGGTTGGGCAATATTTGGAGGACTTCCATATGATTTGGTAAATACAAATCCTTTTTTTACTAGTAGTGACTCATTAACATTGTATTCAATTTTTTTTTTTTTTTGTAAGCTTATAATGTCATTTGTTCTGATTGTATGCAGTTCAATGTTCTTGGTCAATCACTTGGCTTCTTTGGTTCTTGTTTGTATGCCTATTGTAAAATCCAAGGAATATGAAGATGACACATTTCATTTAGAAACATCAAAACTAAAAGAAGGTAGAATGGTGCAAGATTATACCATGCCACCTTCAGATTTTGCTCTAATAGATTAGAGGATCATGATTGTATTCAGTTTCAAGGAAACTTACATACAATGTTAGCCATTAAAAATATCGTATTTTGATATGTAGATATTTCGGACCTATGTAGGATATTGTGCTGAACAAAAGCTATGCTTTATATTAGCAATCGTTAATTTTGTAATTTTATACTTAATTAGTTTTTTGGTCCCTTGCGTGTATTTTAAGTTTTATTTTGGTCTCATGCATTAAAGTTTCTATTTGATTCCCACGTGAAAAACATTTAGCTGATTTAATAATTGTCGTCCAGTGTTAAAGTTCTTGATTCTAACTACTTTGATTATCAATTTCTTATTGTATTGATAGAATGAATCGTAGTTACAATTGTGCACATGGAATCTCTTTTATACATAGAGTTCCTTTGTGCTAGCTGGCAAAGCTTTACAACAAACTCCTAACAGCTTTTGCCAGCTGTTGCCATGTCAGCACTAGCTGTTGCCAAGTCATCACTTGGATAGAGTACTATCTTACAGTATATTATCTATTACATTGCTACCTTAGCTTATATACTAATATCCCCCCCCTCAAACACAAGGGGTTTCATTGACTGGAAACACTTTGAGTTTGTTCCTTATTGTTGCATAGTTAGCAGGAGATAGTGGTTTGGTAAGGGGATCTGCAAGCTGGTCTGTGGCAGGCACATGCAGTATATTGAGTTGCTTAAAAAGAACCTTTTCTCTGACAAAATGAATGTCTAATTCAATGTGTTTGGTCCTAGAGTGAAGCACAGGGTTATGAGCCAGTGATACTGCACTGATGTTGTCACATAGCAGAGTTGGAGTATGAAAAGGGACCTGAAGCTCATGAAGTAGAGATTGAATCCAAATGAGGTCTGCTGTAGTATTGGCCATGCTTCTGTACTCTGCCTCAGTACTGGACCTGGCTACTAATGGTTGTTTCTTGGAACCCCAGGAGATCAGATTTGAACCAAAATAGATGCAAGAGCCTGAAGTGGATCTTCTATCATCTTGATCTGTTGCCCAGTCAGCATCACTGTAGGCCCTAAGAGAGAAGGGAGGGCTTGATGGAGAAGGGTGTATAAGCAATCCATGATTCATAGTTCCCTTAAGATATCTCAGAATCCTTTTTACTGCTTTCCAGTGAGATTCCAAAGGATGTGCCATAAACTGACAAACTTTGATGACACTGAATGCTATGTCAGGCCTTGTCAATGTGGCATATTGTAAGGCTCCAACTGTAGATCTGTATAATGAAGGGTCCTGCATAGTGTCAATACCAAACTTACTCAGCCTGCAGCTACTAACCATGGGAGAACCTATTGGTTTACAGTTTTCCATGTTTGTTTTGCATAGTAGATCTCTGACATATTTGGCTTGATTGAGTAGAAGGCTACCAGAGGATTTATGATGAACTTCTAAGCCAAGGAAGTAATCCACTTCTCCTAGCTGTTTGAGAGCAAACTGGATATTGAGTTTTTGAATGAGATCTTTGATTAAATGAGGTGCAGATCCTGTGATGAGTATATCATCAACATATATTAAGACATAGGTGCAGGCTCCATTTTGATGATGTACAAGAAGTGAAGGATCACATTTGCTTTTAGCAAAACCTATTTGAAGTAGAGTTTGTGTTAGTTTTTCATACCAGGCACGTGGGGCTTGCTTTAGGCCATAAAGTGCTTTGTTGAGTTTACACACTAAAGTCTTGTCAGTGCTTTCAAATCCACTGGGCTGAGTCATGTAGACTTCTTCTTGTAATATCCCATTCAAGAAAGCATTATTGATATCAATTTGTTGAACAGGCCAATGATAAGTGACAGCAAGAGTCAAGATGATTCTGATGGTTACTGGTTTGATTACAGGGGAGAAGGTCTCAGTGAAGTCAAATCCAGGAGTTTGAAGGAAACCTTTGGCAACCAGACGTGCTTTGTATTTATTTATTGTTCCATCAGCATTTTCTTTCACCCTAAATATCCATTTGCATCCTATGGCTTTCCTGTGAGGTGGGAGAGGGACTAAGGACCATGTGTTGTTGTCCATCAGTGCCTTGTACTCAGATTGCATAGCTTGGAGCCATTTGGGATCAGCTAATGCACTTTTCACACTGGTAGGTTCAATGCTGGCCATGAATGTTTTGGGTTTAAGATTGCCAGTTTTGGCTCTTGTAGTCATGGGATGATTATTATGAAGAAGGAATATTGGTATCATGTTGATTTGAGAAAGATGAAGGGGTGGGTTGGTTGATGATGGAGTCAATCTGAGTATTAGTTATAGGTGGTGCAGGAATGAGATTAGTGTTGAGATCAGTGTCACTTTGTGTGACATACTTGTCATTAGAGCTGTGATTTGAAGAGTCAGTGGAAAACATAGTGGAATAAGGAAAGTTAGATTCATAGAAAATTACATCTTTAGAGATGTATACCCTACCATTTTCATCCAGACATTTGTGACCCTTATGTTGTGGAGACATGCCAAGATACACACAAGGAGTGGACCTATATTGAAGTTTATTTTTGTTATAAGGTCTGATGTGAGGAAAACAAAGACAGCCAAACACTCTTATCTGTGAGAAGTCAGGAACAGAGTTAAACAACAGATGGTGAGGTGATTTAAAAGATGACAATGCACTAGAAGGGAGTTTATTGATCAAATGAACAGCTTGAGTGAAGCTATGGTCCCAAAATTTGAGTGGTATAGAGGCTTGAGACAATAGTGTGAGACCCATTTCAACAATTTGTCTATGTTTTCGTTCAACAGTTCCATTTTGATGGGAAGTGTGAGGGCAGGTTAGCCTGTGTTGAATACCTAGAGCATTTAGTAAATTTGTAAGGGGCCTGAATTCACCACCCCAATCAGTCTGTAGGGCTTTGATAGAGACATGGAATTGGTTTTGGATATAGGTAAGAAACTGATTAAAAGCTTTTGTTGCATCAGATTTTTGAACCAGAAAGTATATCCAAGTATATTTTGTGTAGGTATCAACAAATGAAATATAATAGTTATATCCATTGTGTGAAGTGAATGGAGCAGGTCCCCATAGGTCAGAGTGAATTACTTCAAAAGGTCTAGTGTAAATAGTAGTAGATAAAGGTGCATAAAGTCTATGTGATTTACCAAGACAACAAGGAACACAAGGGGTAATAGCATTTTTATTAGAGGCAGAAATATTACACCAATTCAGAACAGTTTGTACAGCTTTATTATGAGCATGTCCTAGCCTACAATGCCATATATGAAAAGTACTATCTACATTTCCAGTGGACAAAGCATTATTACACTGGATATTATTGTTATGTAAAGCAGAAAACTGACTAGAAACAGAAAAATTTGACTTATTCAGAACAGCAGTAGAGCTTGTTATAGGTGTGTGATTGACATTACTGTTGGGAGAAGCAAATTTGAAGGGCTTGAACTTGTATAAGCCATCGGATCCAACAGTGCCTTCAAGAAGGATATGCTTAGTATCCTGTGTTTTTACATAACAATAGTGAGGATGGAATTCGAAGAATACATTGTTATCTTGAGCAAATTTACTGACAGATAAAAGGTTTTTAGATATATTAGGAACATGGAGTAAATTATGCAATTTTAACTGCACATTAGGATTGTAAGGAGATTGAAAATTAGAGTGACCTAAGGATTGAATTTTCACACCTTGGCCATTTCCCATGAGGACCTGTTCTTGTCCTTGGTAGGGCATGCGATATGTCATGTTATTGGGATTGAATGTTAGGTGATGTGAAGCTCCAGAATCAGGGTACCAAGAGGCATTGGAGATACTGTCCATGTCAGGGATAACACCATAGTAGTGAGGGTGAGCAAGGTGAGCAGTGGGACGAGGGTAAGGGTTATAGTGAGGTGGTCTAGAGGGATAACCAGCATTGTAACCTCGTGCATTAGGTCTAGAGGAGGAAGGTTCATACCTGTGCCAGCACTCAAAAGCTTCATGATTTGGTTTTCCACAAATTTGACACTGAACTTTACCAGAGTTGGATGAATTTGAGACCTTGCCACGGCCTTTGCCTCTACCTCTGCCTCGCCCTCGTCCACGATTAGCAGCAACATTGTAGTGTTCTGTACCTGATTCTTGGCTTTCAGTTTCTTGATTTGGACTCTTGGATTTGGAATCCATTTGAGCAACATTTGCAGAAACGCTAGGGTTTGTCAATTCTTGACGAAATTTCTCAAATTGAACTTCTTGAAGAAGAAGCAATGCTTCAACATCTTCAACCGTTGGAGTTTCGAAGCGACTATATACCATCATAACGAAGGAATTAAAATCTTCTGGTAACCCTTCGAGAATCGCATCTACCTGTTCTTGCTCAGAAATAGCATCTCCAACAGCAATTAGGGAATTAACAATAGATTTTATTCGAAGAAGATATTCATTTACCGATCTTGCAAGCTTCTTTGTGTTCTTCAATTCAGATCGAAGTTGACGAGCTCTGGATTTCAGTACAGAGTTGAAATACTTGTGGATTTTCTCCCAAATTTCATACGAGTGTTTACAATTGAGTACACGAGGGAGTACGCTATCAGAAATGGTGGAAAGCAACCATGTAAAAAGCGTTTGATCCTTGAAGAGCCATCGCTGATACTCGTCGGAATTCTTACCTTCAAGACGATCGGCAACCGAAGCATATTGTAACGGAATCTCGGGATGAACAACGAACCGGTGAAGGTTGTGTGCAGTAATCACACCGTTCACTTGTTGATTCCATAACAGAAAATTCTTCTCATCCAATTTGATGGTGAGGGAGTGAGTTAGACCAGATTTGGACGATTCTTTGTTCGTTGATGGCAGATTTGTTTGATCTTCGACGGTTGCGGTTCGCACCGGAGTTTCTGCAAACGAATTCGCCGCCATTGATGACGGTGTTGATCTTTGATTTTGGACGCGGAAGCGAAAAAAAGAACCTAACGGCTCTGTGATACCATGTTAAAGTTCTTGATTCTAACTACTTTGATTATCAATTTCTTATTGTATTGATAGAATGAATCGTAGTTACAATTGTGCACATGGAATCTCTTTTATACATAGAGTTCCTTTGTGCTAGCTGGCAAAGCTTTACAACAAACTCCTAACAGCTTTTCCCAGCTGTTGCCATGTCAGCACTAGCTGTTGCCAAGTCATCACTTGGATAGAGTACTATCTTACAGTATATTATCTATTACATTGCTACCTTAGCTTATATACTAATATCCAGTGACATGTAATACCGTGTAATTCTTCAATGGTCGCAACTAGATGTCCTACGTGGCAAATGGTTGTATGATGTGGCAATAACAGAGTGATATGTATTGCACATTGGATAAACCAGATACCTTCCATTAACTTCTCATTGATTCATTTGTTAAGGATTGGTTTACATGAGATACAGATTGTAATCTCCTTTTGACAAGATCTCTAAAGTCAAATTCTGCATAGCCAACAAGGCTGCTACTACTACCATCAACAATAGTCTTACAAACCAGGCACAAATTACTAATTTACTAGCACCACTTAAGTTCAAATCATGATTCTATAGACTGTGAATGCATGCAATCAGCAAGCTTAAAACCGTCTGGTCAAGATTGAAAGATCGAGATTTCAACTAAATTTTAATATCAAGATCGGAAAGCCTGCTGCCAACGCTGAATCTAGAGAAGCTTGCTATTTAGGCCCCCTAGTATTACTCGCAAGCCCCCTGTCGTGACCAAAATGCCCTTATAAGCATTCGTATCCTAGGAAACGAAGACAACAAATTTCGTCACCTAGAAGACGAAATTATGTTAAAACATAGTAAGTTTGCATTGTCGAGCACATCTGGGCACAAAACACGCAATTTCGTCACCTAGAAGACGAAATTGTGTGTTTTGTCACCTAGAAGACGAAATTTTGGTTTTTTGCAATTTCGTTCCCTACGTGACGATAATTTTTCAACTGTAATTTAGGGGTATTTTGGGATTTTAGGGGGGCCTGATAGCAACCCAAGGGGCGTAAATAGCAATTTTTGAATGTTCTACTAGATCCACTCAACTTTCCAACAAACTTTCTTGCAATCACTCATAAATCTGCATACCATACTAACTATACGCGCCAAATTAAGCTTTCATCAGTACTCAAATAAGTGTTAGCATTGAATTAAATACATGTCGCCAACGAAAAGAATGTATCAACTTCTCAAAGTGTTTCTTTTAAGATACATACAGAAAGATCACATTTTTGTCCGTCTAAATATTTTATCTCAAACTCACTGCTCAACATAGCCTCTGTTATCATCTCTTTGTTCTCTGCTCTCCACCCAATAAATAGGCTATCAATATCAGTATTTAGGTTTCACTTCAGGCTTTTTTTATCTAACAAAGCTTTGTAAAGCCATGGATGGAGTTCATTGATTTAAAAAGTTAAACTAACCTAAGTGCATTAGTAATTAGTTGAGATCTAGAGACCAATAAGCGATAACTACTTGTTGAAATTCCAATGTTTTGAACTATAAAACTCAACAATCATGGAAGATGAAAAATGTGTATGTTTAGTAATGGGATACATGAGAAGTTTCATGATATGTGAAAGTTGAACCACGATGGCTTTGGCGTAGTTGTTGAGTGAAAATATTTCAAATGAAGTGGCTGTGAAGCTTTTCTTCATAAAATTATAACTATTTTTTTGTTCTTTCTGAATTCCTCAACATTCTGCCAAATTTTGTATGATTTACGCTTACTGATTTCAGAATGCGGTGGAAAACTAAACTTCAAAAGATGCTGAAGGGACTGATGATAAATTTAGAACAGGGTTTACCAGCAACCACCTATAAACATTCCCAAGATTCCTCAATTTTCTCACCTAAGCATTTCAATTTCAATCCTATTGCATTTTCAAAACAGTAGATATAAAGCAAACGCGTAGAATTGGAAAAAAAACTTATCAAGGGATATTAAGTTAATTTCATAGGAATCTAAAGCATATTAAGCATAACATATCTTCAGGCATTCATCAATGTCTACAACTGTAAAATCATCATAGAAAACAAGCCAACTTTGTCCCAAAATCAAAGCTACCAAAAGACAGGAGGAATAAAGAACTAGGAAAACTTGGATCAAGATCAAGCATCTGCAATTGTCACCTCAACCTCAACACCAGGTTCAATGGTGATGGAGGTAATTTGCTTAACCACATCTGGGGAACTGTAAAGGTCAATGACTCTCTTGTGCACACGGAGTTCAAACCTATCCCAAGTGTTGGTACCTGAAACAAGAGAAAGCTCGTGAAAAATGAACACAAGCATTTCATACTTTTCATCCGTTAAACAAGTAACAACATTCAGTAAAGCACTCATTGAACACAACAATTCAATAATCAAGTCGGAAACACGACAATACTACTGTTTTATGAGAAACATTATACAGTCCAGGTGCCATAAGGGAAATTACATTTCCATGGCTTGAAATAAGACCAGAAAACGATACTTTTCAAGATTATGAATTATATTTTGGGCCACGTGAATTTTCAATACTCATGCACACATAAAATCACTTCCATGACAAGAAAAGGAAATATACAAAACCCTTCAAACAAATCGCATAGAAGAGAATAAACCACGAGATAAATAACTAATGAGATAAATAACTACACAGAGCAAGCAATGAACCCAAAATTGAAGTCTTAGAACTGTCAATTTATAGCACAGAAAATATTGCTGAGGAACGTTATGATTCAAAGTACCAAATACCATTCAACAAAAAGAGTTAAAATTTAGATAATTTGCTGTCTTCAAACAGTTTGAAAACTGAAAAGAAAAACCCATCCTCAAGGAGCAATATATCCAAAACATAGAGCACATCACGATATGGAACACCTTCCCATCAAACTGACAGGCAGCACAAACAAAGGCTTCAAGGAGCAATATAATGAGGAGCCTAATAATTGACATAATCCAATTTTGCAGCTAACTTTGCATAAGCAAAATCATCTCTGGGAGTATTTGGAATGCAATTTAACTAAACCCTTATTATTACATACACAATTATAATCTGTTCTGGGAGCTTATTGAAATAATCACTAACAGCCCATGAAGATATCATAAATTATGCGTATACTGGGAAACTGTTAGACTTCTTTATTGCGTAGCAAATATCGATCAAAGACAAAGATTTTCTGATGCAGTGCGCGAACATTGGTAAAAATTCTTATGTTATAAAATAAACAATTAAATCCAAATAAGCTCCAAGTAATCTCTTTCAATAGTTGACTAGAAGAATTCTCATTTTGTTGCCTATCACTAATTGAGAACTAATCACCATGAATTCTCTGAAACCATTTAACCTCCACATAAAAAACACGCAGTATATTGGAATTGGAGCACACGCATTTGTCAACCAGAATTAAAAAACAGACAAGGATGTTCATGCAACAAGGAAAGTAATCGCAAAGTGAACATCAAAAGAGCAACACAATAATAGCAAAGTATATTTGTAGAGCCAAAATAAATGACATACCTTCACCACAAGGGGTCTTCCTTGTAGTGATGTTAAGAACTTTAGTAGGCATCCTGACAGGTCCCTTGACTCTAAGATGCTTATCCTTCGCACCACGAACCAAGTCAGCACAAACTAACAACAACAAAGCAAGAAAACTCTAAACATCGGCATATATTTAGTCATAACAACAAACATAAAGACGGAAACTTAGTAAAATACCGACCTTTCTCGAGATTTTTGACGTGTTTAGAGGAGAGAGTGATCCTAATCTTGTGGATCTGCTCCTGAGACTCTTCCAATCCAACCTTTGTGGGTTTCGGAGCAGCGTACGCCATTGTTCAAAGTAAAACTGAATAATTCATAAGACAATCACTTTCATCAAAATTATGAACAATACAACATACCATTAACATATAAGTATTGAATTTGAATTGATTCCCAAAATATCAAACTTTATAGTATTCAAAATTCATGTGAAACATCAAACAAATTGAAATTTGGAACCAATGAAAACAATAAAAAAATGATTTTTTTTTTACATTCATCCAAATTGAAATACACTTCAAACATACTAATCAAGCAACAAACATCAAACAAAAAGGGGTAACAAAATCAAATCAAACACAAAAGGGTAAATTTTCATCTTCCTCTAACACAAATTCTTAATCCAATACGAAAAAAATACAAAAATAAAATAAAATAAATGATTGGTATGAGAAGCACTACCTTGTAAGAAGATGAGAAACGCTACGAAGCTTCCTTGCTGGAAATTTCCGGCGATGGTAGTTTGGAGAGCTAAGGGAGGCGGTGAAGAAAAATGGTTGACGACGATACAAGCTGCTAGGGTTTCTTCAATTTTATTTGAAAGTTAGTGTTTTATTTTATCTTTTGTGGGGGTGCATGAAACATAGAGGGGTGCGCGCTAAGTAATATGCAAGGGAGGGGTGGGGACGCAGCCCAAATAAAGAGGTCTATATAGTAAGAGGGAGAAAGGAGTATTTTTTATTTATTTTTGTTTTGGTCTAGTGAAAGCAGTAATTTCATAATTTTATTTATTGTTAAAAAATTAAATAATTATTGATAACCTTACTTGGATTTGTAAAAAAAATAAAAAATAACATTACTTGGATAAAAATTGAAAAAATATGTTCTTAAATTTTGTTTGACACAACAAATTCCATCAAGAGAAAAAAAAATTATGTTACACTCATCTTTTTTTATATGGAATCAGATACATACAAGTATGAACAGAGTTAGTCCAATCCTTAAGAACCTAATAAAATTATAATCGTAAAGAAACAGAGTTGCAATTTTTTTTTAATGAAAATCATTAGATTAAATATAACCCAACAAAATGTTTTTTACTATGGTAAAAAATATAATAATAATAATAATAATAATAATGTTATGTGCTCCGAAGCAATGATTAAGAACTATGATACACGGAGACGTGACATGACACCGATACAGACACTCTGACACTGCTCGTGGTAAAACTATAGGACCCCAGCACCGCTACATATTTATAAAAGAGTTTAATTGATATGCACCGACGGTGTAAAATAATTTTACACGGTCATCAAATAAGAAATCACCAATCTTCCATATCATATGAAGAAAGTGGGGTAAAGTGGGGTGATGTGGCGGAATACATGGTTGTCATTGGTTGACAGTGTAAAATTATTTTACATTGTCGGTGCATACAAATTAAATCCTTTATAAAATATATAAATTGAGAATCAAAATATATACATGTGCATCTAAGTTGAAAAAGGTTTTAAGAGTATATACGATAGTACATTTTACCTTTATTCATCTATCTACTATCGAAAAGCTAAAAATAATATAATCAAAATGTAATCTCTTTAATCCCTCATTGATCAATATTATTGTTTTGACACGTTTCATTTTTGTAAATATCTCTAAGGAGAATAGAAACGAAGAAAAATAATAAATTTTGTGGGGCACTTATCCGACACGTGTTGTACAAGTGTCATATAAGTGTCGAACATTGATCTAAAGAGTGTAGAGTAAAAGAAAATATAGTTTTTCTGGACATCTATCTGAACTATCCAACACTTGTCGTAGAAGTGTTTGACGCGTGTCCGATACCGCGACACGCATAATCACAGAGGTGTTCGTGCTTCATTGATTAAAAAAACAAAGATAGAAATAAAAGTAAAAATTTTAAGTATAAAATATTCTTTTTAAAAATTTCAAGACATTGAATGCATTATTTTTTGAAAGCGTCATTTTAAAGATCATATTACCATTTCTATTTCTTTAAACATTGTAATGGGGCAGAATTCGACATTTCTCTACCACTACTACTCCTAATAATAATAAGAGAAATGTTATTTTGACACACTTTTTCTTACACAATACATACACTGGCAATTTTGTAATATTTTCCCTCTCCATTTCGTCTTTTCCCTTTGGTTTCTCTCTTTTCTGTATGTATTGTGTAAGGAAAAATGTGTCAAAATATCATTTCTCAAATAATAATAATAATACTCTATCTATAATTTATAACAATATATAAAGGCAAAGCGCTCGTTTGATTTTTTCCTATTTTACCCTTCATTTATTGCAAATCTATAATCTTGACAAATAGAAAATGGAAATTGGATAATGTAGATTGCAATTAAGGGTGTCACATCATCTTCATTGCCTTTTAATTATGTTACACTAGCGACTCGTGCCCGTCAGGCCGCTCTTTTTATAGCGGGCCAAACGGGCACGTTCCGTGTCCGTTTGGGTGATATGCATTTTTTATTATGCTAACTTATGTTAAAAATTATTCAGAATTTTTCATATTTTTTTTATGAATAGTTGGTTTTTGAAAAATAAAAAATTTAATCACATAGAGACGTTGAATTAATATAAAAGATTAATTATTCACAAATTTTTGTATGAAACTAATTAAATAGCCAAGAAGCAATTAAAATAAATAAATAGGTAAGAAGAAAATTAAGGTAAATAAAGCATGTCTTAGCATATATATTGTAAATCAAATTAATGTCAATTAATTACTGACATCATATTTTGTGCTATACAAAATCTGCCAAGGGCAAAACTTCTAATCGAGAAGGTGTTGTCCCATAAACATATTATGCATCTAATGTTGTAGATATACTATTCTACCAACAATTTGAAATACAATAGACTCTCTATGTAATGGGTACTGTTTTGATAGTCACTTTAAGAAACTCAACTCAAGATAGGTTGGATATCTTGAAGGCTCCTACAAAGAAACATATACATTACTTTGTCATTGATTTTTATCAGGAAGACTGAACATCGAATGAGAATCAGGATTATTTATCATTTCCCTGCAATTTTGTGCTAAAGTAAATTTTAGAAATTGTAAAGTAAAAGTACAACATTGTTAGAAGAAGAATGAATAAAATGTTAATAACTTGAGTATAGTGTTGTTTACCGTGTAAATATTCTCACCAATTCTTCATACATTCCCTTATCGATGAACTCTTGAGTCTTAAAAAACTACAAATGAAATCACACTTAATATTATTGATTAATAGTATAGATTTTTTATGGAATAGTATATTTATAGAATTTGATATTAAAAAACCTGGAGAATGGAGATGTCTTGCTTTAATTTAAAAGATATAGTTGACTGGTGGGTTGTTGTTGCTGCAGCATTTTGGAGATTCCTAAAAAAAAGTAAAATCATAAGTACATTGTTATAGATGGATGAGAACAACTATAGATGTATCAAAATTAAATTGTAAGCACAAATAATAATGAATTTCATAAATAAGATTTTTGCAAATGAATAAAATAAATACCTAGTCGTCCTTTGAGATAATATTTCTCTTTTCACCATTTTCCATAGTTGTGTTTTATCTGTTATTATCGTGGCACCCCATCCAATAAAGTAAACTCTTAAACGATGGACCTTTTAATTTGAAAATTTAACTATTAGTAAAATGATGTAAGTGCGATAATATGAATATTGTAACATATATTTTAATTTTACCTTATTATCAATTTTGCAAATAGATGACATTGATTGCTCATCCTTCCATGTGTTCCATCTATTTTGAAAGTCCCCCTCCTAAAATTGTTGAAATGCTTGATAATTAAATGGCTAGCAATGTAAAATGATTAATGAAATGATTAAGTATTACTTACTTGGTTCTCGAAATATGCATCAAAATTTTTGGTTTTTAACTCACGACAGAGTTGGAAGATCTCACGGTAACGTATTTTGTCTGTATATGTAATCAAAATAAGACATTATTTAATTTAATCCATAAAGAAAAAATAAAATAATGCAAGATAATTTGTAAGTGTTGAGACATAAATGTGTAACTGGTCTAATAAATTTAAAAAAGTATAAAATACTTGTGTTGTGATAAAAAAATGTTTTTAAAAACTACATTTTTTGTAAACTCTCCATCTTCACCTTGTAGTTTTCCGTCTCTGATGAGTACCTTTGTTGAATTTTGTGAAACACCTCTTGATAAAGCCACATATAACTGGCCATGACTGAAAACATGACGCGGAAGATAGATTCCAACATTTGGAATAGTTTGTCCTTGTGACTTATTTATCGTTATTGCAAAACTTAGTCTCACAGGAAACTGTTTTCTGCTAAGCACAAAGGGAAGACCTGAACTTGCTGATGTTTTCATTTTAATTCTTGGCAAAAAAGCTCTTTTTCCAGCGTTGTTTCCTGTTAGGATCTCGACATCCAACATGTTCATAAACAAACCACGACATAATAACTGTGTTCCGTTACAGAGGCCATATCTAGGGTCAAGGTTCCGCAACAACATAAGTGGTGCACCTTTTTTTAATTTTAAAATATGCGGAGGTAAACTACCATGAGTAATGGAGTTTAACAATTCCTGCTGATATAAGGTGTGGGTATCCCCTTCAACCTCATCGAATGACAACAAATTGTGTTCCTCTCCTGGAAACTGATTGATAAGTATATCATTCAACTTTTGGACGTCATCATTTTTAGGTGTAAGTATGGCTCTTTGTGTCATGTATGATGCATCCCAACCATGCACTTCTAATTGGGGGAAGATATGGTCGATAAGAATTTGTATAGAATGTTCTCCTTCCCATGGTATTGCAATTTGGGGAGGTATCTTCACCATATCATCATGTTTGGTAGGCTCAACTCCATCACCAATACACATAAGAAATGTTGCAAACTCTTGATCATGCATTGATCGCATGTTCTGACGCAAACGTAGGACCTTGGTATCAGCCCATAATTGAGACTTAATAATACATACAGATATTGTTTGTGCCTTAAATCTTGAGTGTGCTGTTCTACCACCAGGTAATAATGTTGCGGCTATACCAGAAGATGCGGTCGCTATGACAATTTGTCCTCTACTTCTCAAACTTGCCATAATTGTTCGATAGAGGAATGTTTTACCCGTTCCACCTGGACCATCAATAAAAAATACCTCACTTTGTTTGCGATCGATGACATCCATAATGGTTTTAAAAGCAATCATTTGGTCGTTATTTAATTTTGCAAACAGCCTGAATGTCTTCATCTGGAATATGTACTGATAACTCTTCTTGTATAACATTCGGTACTGCATTTTCTTCTGTAGCAGCTGCAGGTAAAGATGGAAGATCATAATCTTTGGTGCTTTTACCGTGTATGCTCAAGAGCTCATTCAAATCTTTCAACAACAAATGAGTTAAGTTTAACCCCACAACATTGTTTACATTTTCATAATCTTCTGTCATGTGGGTTAAAAACTCATTCCAAATTAAGGGATCTAACATTAGTAGGTTCACAGAAAAGTAATATAGTTACAAACAACATCCTTATAGCGTATGGTATTCTGACACATGTTGCATCAACCAGGCAATCTCGAATACTACGATCAGTCTCTAGAAATCCCCGATCCTCAGCAGCTTTTTTGAATGTATTGAAGGGAGTGCCATTATTCGTAAGAAGATCTTCCCAACTGGTTGGACCTTTTACATGAGATAATAGTACTCGCAAGTAAAACTTTTCTCCTTCCGAAGGCGATACAGTATATATTCACCCAATAACCTTTATTGATGAAAGTCTTCTTTTCCATTCTTTAACCTTACTGTCCCACCAGTAGTGCTCTGGAATCTCTCTATACAAAAAATTTCTTGCATGGGGATCTCTTCGGTTTAGTGCAAAGAATTGTGTGAGCATTGTTTTGGAGTTACGCTCATCATTGAGCACATATGCAATTCTTTGATGATCATAATATCGCACTTGATGACGATTGGGTAAATGGATCTGTAATCTTTCGACAGAGGGGTATAATCGGTAAAGGGTGAATCGAAATATTTTCCAAAATGCCTCAGGAGCACAAATCCATCTTGCATCCACATATTGTTGAATCTCATCGATTGTTGATCCTCTATGAACCTCCATTGCCACTCGATCAGGGCCTTTGTAGACATACTTATACAGATATTTAATACTTTTGATGCTACTACAAATCTCAACATTGATGTGGCAATCATACTTTAACAATAACCAGGGATTATAAGGAACAACCCATCTATTATCAACAGATTTATTTCTACTTATAGAAATGGGTTTGTGAAACCTTCTTCTATATTGTGGATAAGAGTCATTTCCTTGACGGGTTTCATCTAAGAACTCTTTTGGATATCTTTTTTTACAATGCCCATCTTTCATACATGGAGAATTGTGGTTGAGTGAACCGCAAGGTCCATGGATCATATGTTTAAGTATCGCTGCATGTAAATGTGGTTCACATTGTACATTAGGTATTTCAGCACTGACAACACTATCGTACTCTTCTGGGTCACGTAATTTGTCACTGCTGTCTAAGACTAACAACATATGGACATGTGGCAATCCTCGTTTTTGAAATTCAGTTACATACATGTAACTTTTAACCTTTCCTAAGACCCCTTTTTTTATGACATCGTCTTTTAATTGCTCAAATTTGGATCGAAAAATTCTTGTTAGCAAATCTGGACGATCTTGAGGAGTTTGAAAAGGTAGAAGTTGTGATGTTATCTCAGTCCAAGAAGGATTGCATGTCATTGTAAGAAAAATATCCGGTTTACCGTCTCTAAGCACAATAGCCATGCCATCTTCATAACGTTGTGTCATATCACGCGGACCGCCAATAAAAGTTGATGGCAATATTGTTCTTTTTCCGACATTTTCTACGATGATAAATTGAATGCATTAGTTTTGGCAAACATGAATAAATACACAAATGTGTATTTACATTCAGTATGCTATAAATAATGAGTACCTGCATTGGTTTCTCCGACATACAAAGCATCTTGCAGACCTTGGTATACTTCAGCACGTATATCTTTTTGGTGTTCACGGAACCACCTCAACTTCCCCGATTCAATCTTGACATAATTGTCTACAGCATATTGCTGTAAAAGTCTTCCAGCCTTTAATAATGCTGATTGATCATTTGGTCGTATCTATAGGTCAAGTCAAAATTGGTGGATATGAAATTAAATATATTGCGAAGATTTATTTCGTTGAATAAGTACAAAGTAATTAAAATGTACCTGGAGCATGTAACAATAATATTCTCGACATGTTATGTTTTGCCCATTATTGCTTCTTGTGTTGGTGTCCCAACCATGCGTCCCAAAAGGCAATAGTAGAGGATATTGTAGGGGATCATAATACCCTTTTGTTTCTTGAACCTTCTTTAGATTTCGGTCATGGCGTATGACATTTATATCCCTTCTACTTTGAATAGACTCATCATCTCCACCGACAATAATTGCCGCAACTTGTGAAGCAGATGGGAGATTATATTGAGGCTGGTTAATTGGACGCTCTTTAATCAGGAGCCTACATTCAGCAACATTTGGAAGTTGTGCAAGTTGTTTGAACTTTCTTACATACGGATTGTATTGATGGAGCATTTGTTGTAGTTTATAAACTACAGTCTGATGTAGTTCAGGATTTTCCAGCATCCTATTTTGTAGCTCATGTTCAGTATCATAAATATATAATTGCAAGAAACATGGACTGGTACCTTGATTTGGATAGAATCCTCCTATGATGTGATAAAAAGAACCCTGAGCACGAAAAGTGTATATACCACGACCAGTTGCAAGAATAGTTTCATCAACATTCACACCAATTGAAGTGAATGAAAGAACATGATTGTAACTTCTTATATTTTGCCTAAAATGACTTCCTTGAGCAGAAGCATCTAAAAATAGTTGTAGCAGTTCTGGAGGAGCATCTACTATTGGAAATGACACATCTCCCCCATTGCAGCACATGGCACGTGATTCATGAAAAAAACCTTGCAATGTCTGCATGTTGCCGGGGGAGGCAATTGACATTCTGTCATTGTGGTGTTACTTCTAAAATTTCTGGCAGCATTGTGTTTTGTTCGGAAATTACGCCGTGAAGTTGTTTGTTGTCAAGTTTAATTGTTAATAATCGGTACCATAAATAATCAAATTGTTAATGCATTTTGTTATTTAGGAATAATAATATTATGTAACATTGTATTTTTTTTTTCATGTACAATAGATAAGGCTGGTACTAATTCATTGATATGGTTTTGTTTTTATAATATTTGTTCATTTATGATTTGATCTTTGGCGTGGATATGGAGAATTCTTTTGTTTTATGTAAGAGTCATCGTGTCGATTTGCACATATTTTTATAACATTGGTTTTTTCTATAAAAGATCATTTGCGTGTTCGTTTCAAACGTTCTTTCATTTTTGCAAAAATAAAAATGGGTCTTCAAATATGTTGTAAACACTATATAAGAATCTCACATACAATTGCGAAGTTATGAGTCTGAATTCGGACGAAGGTGTCGTAGATAAAATAAAATTTCGTTTTTTAAGACGAATATATTTGATGAAATATATAGTTGTGTTTTATTCAACTTTAGATTTTTGTTATTGTGAAAAAATATATGACTGCCGTTGAACTTTTTTTGTCGCATCATAAAAAATATTTGTATAGCACAAAAGTTCATCATAAAAAAATTGGGGGTCAGTTTAGAGTGAGGATCCTCTCCATTTTGTCTTTCCATTTATCCTCTCCATTGCTATAGTTTTGAAGATTTATGATGTGTATAAAAATTAATTGTTCTCATCAAATAGGTCACATTAGCATGTTTATATTTCGATAACTCTGGTAATGAAAAAAGTGGAAAATGGAGAGGATTTTGACTCGTTAGTTTTGATAAGAAATCAAAAGGATAGTCTAAAAAAAATATAAAAGTTAATTAGTAGTATAAAAACTAACCAAAAAAAAAAGAACATCAATTATTTAATAGCATAGAGGAAAATGAGACAAATTAATGATGAACCAAAATGAAAACCATAGTAAGTTGGGAATGTTTTTGTTATTGGCACTCTTTGCGTTTCAAATTGTTTTCGTCTGAAATTTTTATTAAATTTTAGTCAAAAATAAATAAATTCAATGAAATTAAATTAAAAATATAGTACAACACAATAGAGATAAATCTATCCAAAAAAATAAAATAGAGATAAAGAAAAACTGTAGGTTTATGAAAAGGCATAGACTTTAAAAACTAACACAAAAAAAAAAGTAAATCAAATGGTAAAAAAAATAGTGTGAAAATATATAATGTGAATTTGCTAAATTTTATCAGATTATTTAAAAACAAAATATTTCTATTGGATGAAAACATTGTGTATGTCTCAAATGTGTTTTCACTACCGTCTTGTTTTGTGTTTCTTAATTGGTCGTCATTCACATTGACAAAAAAGCAATACTCGAAAAAAGGTAAGTACATAAGGAAAAATTTTATCTTCGTTGGCGAATGAGTTTTAATGATTATGGCTCTTTAAAACTTGACACTTTTACAAAGTGAAGCACCAAACAGTGTATAATAAATTATAACATCTAAAGATGTTCAAATAGATGGTTGAACACTAAAAGAGTAAAATTAAAAGGTAATGCCACAAAGTAATAGCAATTTCTAAGTATAAATTGTTGTAAATAAATGCTGATAAATAAAGAAAATTTGAGTATATAGGACAAAATTTGAAGTATCCATAATGTACCTTGACGACGATAGCGTGGCGATGTAACATTAGTCGTGCTTTCTATAGCTACATCAGGTATGTGTGCTTCCTCAAAATTTTCATCAAATTCCAAACTATCTGCTACAATAGTTTAATTAAGTTAATTAAATAATAATAATTAAATACAAAATTAAGTATCTCTAACCAAAATTAAAATATATTATACGAAGGTAGATTATAGAGATTGTCCTAAAAGAATTGTAGTTACCTTGTACAATGTCAGTAATATTTGTTCTGCTTGGTCCTGCCTCATTGTCATGAGAACCTTGAAAATTTGATGAAAATCTACGACCTGCATATTTTAATACGTAATTATTTTTTTTTTGTTAATGTGTAATAACAATATAAGATTGAATATAATACATTAATATATCATTTTTATCATCACTAACCAAGTGCGGTGTCATTAATATGTCTAACACTTGGTCCAGCTTCGAAGTCATGAGTTCCTTGAAACCTTGGAGTTGTAAAATTTATATTTGTGAGATTTTGGAATGGCACTCTTGAAGCAGCGGTATTAGCAGATGTTTCCACTTGTTTCCCTTTTCTTTTACTTTGATTATAATTCTCTCGCATTCTCAATAGCTCTCGTTCTCTTTGTTCACTGCTCATTCTCTGTCTTCTATTTCGTTGATATTGTGCCCTTCTTTCCCTTTGATGTTCCGTTGAGTGTTGAATTCTTCTATTTTCCATTTTAATATTGTACCTGAAAAGGTATTAAATTTAAGCAAATATATTAAATTTATAAAAAGAAGATAAAAGAATTACACCTAAGATCGTACACAATTCTAAGTTATACATAACACTGAGTGAAGTTCGCCAGTATACATAACACTGTTATATTCTATTATTTTTCATTTCTATGTTATACTACTGTTTTTAATATCTTATATTTTTGTGTCTATGTCTAACACATGCCACCATTCTAATCTTGACTTATATAACAGCAAAATGCTATGAAAGAATTCAGCATCCAACTTAAGATATGCCGTTAATAACACTCTACCTAAAGCTAATTAAACCAAAGTTCAACTGAATGATTAGATTCATGTGCAATTTAACATACAAAGAGAATATAATAATCTTATAATGAGATAAATATCAGAGAAATGTCTCAATTAATTAATAAAACAAAATGCTTATTTAGTCCAACACACGTAAACAAAAACACCAAATCTTGACACATGAAAATCGTTCATAGCCTAATCTAAGCTAAGGCTCAAAAAAATTTCCTAATAGATCGTAAAATTTCAAATTAAACTTAGTTAATAATCAATCAATTACAAAATGAACTATTTCAGTGCTGATATAAACTAATAACCAGGTTTTAAATAAAAGTCTGCGACTGTGAAAACGGCCGCGACAAAACAGTTTTGGCAGGTGCCGATACCGTTACCGTTATTACCGTTTTTTATATTAAAGAACAAATTGTGATTAATTCACACCGCGACGACCGCAATTAGTGCCGTAACACCTGTACCGACCGAAATCGCGAAAACCTTTACGTAATTGAGACGCGACGGCAACCATTTTTTAAAACCTTGCTAATAACTAATTGCAAAACGTTGTAATAAGAAATGGAAATGAAAATTTCGTAAAGATTAACCTAAGCATATATGAATGAAATTGGAAGAAATATGTTATTCAACTTAGTTTTCAGATAATAAAAGAAAACTAAGTTGGTTGGCAAGATAGTGTTCATCATCATGTAGTGTCTCAATCTGGATCCTCGGCAGCAAGGAATGCTGTTGCCATCGCTGCTGCCTAATTTAAACTGTTAGATTGCTTTCCCATATGAATTTCAATTTTTATTAACGCATATGATTATTACTTTTTGCTCTAAGGCTAGTGTATATTCACTTTGGTTGCAGCTGTGTTGTCACGTACTCACATGGACTTATTGTATAAAATATTTTTCGCGTCGTTTTATATCAATAAATTAGTTCAACTCTTAATTTTACTAAACACTACAAATTTAAATACTGTTTGATCAAGCTTAATTAAAACATTTTTATTCAAAAAAATGATAAGCTAAGCCAAACAGATTTTCAATAAATTCTTGATACAAAAAAGTTGTTTATTTTTATGAGTAAAATACATAGATAAAAGAATTTTAAAGTTAAAAAAAATTACCAAACAATTTTAGCTTTTTCAAAAATCTCTTATTTTAATTTTTAGCTTTCAGATTATTTCTAAGATCTAAAAAAGTCAAGTCATACAGACCCTTAATCTCCTTCATAAGTTACTCTCCTAAAAGAAATCTACTAAAAATAAGTTATAAGCTCGTGATAAAAAAAGTTACCAAATAGATTATTTTTTAAAAAATAAATTTATAAGTAAGAAGACATAAACTCAAATTTTAAGTCTGACGGTCTTGGCTTGGGACTTGAGAGTGTGCTCCTCTCAAGATTTCAGGTTCAGTTCTCTCTGGTGCTAATTTGGATGAGCTAATTTAGCTTTTTCAAAAAAACTCAAATTTTAAAATTGTCAAAGAGAATCTTAGTCTGTTTGTACCTTAAAGAGGAGCACAATTCCAGATCTTAAACCAATACCACAAGAGTTTCATATTAATTAAATATATTTGTAAAAAAAATATAATGCTTATAAATAAATAAATATGAATTTATTGGGTCAAGAGAACAAAACAAAACATAATTTTAATATTATTGAATATATTAAAAAATAATTTTATAGCCATGTAAGTACGTGACAGCCAGAGGCGGAACTACTTGGGGGCTGTGGTGGGCCATGGCCACCCCCCCCAAAAAAAAAAATTTTTTTTACCCTGAGAAAATACGAAAATACCCCTGATATATTTAATATGTTACAAATGTATCTTCTATTACAAAGACAAATTATTATTATATGAAAAAAAGTGTTGTGTTGTTGTTGCCTTGTTTATTGTTGGTTTGATTTGATGTTACAGACTTACAAGTTACTAGTTACAATAGAAGTTCTAGTTTAGGGGCCGTGGCTGTTGTGTGTTGTTGTTTGTTTTAGGCGGCTATGGCTTTATTGTTCTTGCTGGGCTTTGTGTTATGTTTTAGCTTTTGCGGGTTTGTATTGTTGTGGTGCCTTTGGAGCTGTTTCACTTGTGGCTCCACTTGGTATGTCTTATACCATAGTGTAAGTATTTAATAAAAGTTTTTGCCGAAACAAGATGAAAGGTTGGTTTCTAGCGAATAGCATGATTATTTACATTGAAAAGGAAATTAGTGCAAGTATTAGTTCAGATTCTATTATTAATTATTTCAAGTCGCTCGGTACACATAGAGTGAAATTTTAAGGTATGTAGTTTAATTTTCTAGCAATCAACTTAAACTTTTGTATGCAATATAATTTTAGTATTAAATTTAAATATTATAGTTTATTTTAGTGGCCCCTCTACATTTTTATTCCTGGTTCCGCCACCGGTGACAACATAGCTGCAACCAAACTACCAAAGTGATTATACAGTAGCCTTAGAACAAAAAGTAATAATTGTATGCGCTAATAAAAATTGAAATTCATGCGGGAAAGCAATCTAACGGTTTAAATTAGGCAGCAGGGATGGCAGCAGCATTCCTTGCTGCCGAGGATCCGGATTGGTAGTGTCTTGGTATTGGTTTTGCCTTAATTATATGAAAGACCTTTGGATCAATTGAAAAAAGGTTGCTATACTGAGATCAATAATAAATGAATAATAACCGCTTGAGAGTTTGCTATTAAATCAATAATAAAAAAATGAATAATCACCAAACAGTAATTGTCTAACTACTGTGGCCCTCAATTCTCATCTCTCTCAAACTTCTCGTTGCCGAATTCTCCAACAAACATGAACATATATGAATGAAATGAACCGCTTGATATTTTGAATGAACTAACCGCTTAGTATTTTGCTTCTTACAGCTTGATATTTTTCTCCTTATGTTTCTTGTAGAAATTTATTTGAAAGATAACAAGGATCCTTGTAAAATAATTTTTTATGCAAAATGGTATATGTTCTTGGTATAGTGATCCGTCATTGGTTGGCAAGATGAATTAGCAGTTGTGTAATTCTAAACTTGTAAAGTGAATGATATAGTTTCAGGTGATTATGGTTTAGTGTAAAAGAACAGTGGTTTGAAAGGTGAAACTTAACCATATTATGCAGTTTATTATAAGGGTAATTTTGGTATTATAAAAAGTATACACCAAAAACTTGAGTCCTTTTTATATTTAGTATAGATACTAGCGACACCCGTCAGGCCGCTCTTTTCATAGCGGAACAAACGGGCACGTTCCGTGCCCGTTTGTGTGGTACGTATTTTCTATTATGCACTTATATGTTGAAGATGATTATAAAATGTGAAACTCTCATGCATAATGATTGAATACATGATGACATAGCTTGAATATTTGTGGTCACCCTTCCCGTTTGTGTGACTCGCATTTTCTATTATGCTAATTTATGTTGAAGATAGTTCTAAATTTTTTTATGAATAGTTGTCTTTTAGAAAATTACAAATTAAGTCATATAGAAACCTTCAATTAAATGAAAATGTCGACATCTTATGAGATGGACTATCTTACATTATTAACTGACATATACACATTATTAAAATGGGATATACGGACAAAATATCATGTGTGCGTCTATCCGCTTTTTTCTATTATGCTAAAGTATATAAATTGTAAACAATAGTTTCATGCCCGTTTGTGTGATATGCATTTAACGAAATCAAATTTGTATAAATTGGATTAACCACCAAGTTATTCAAGGAAAAAATAGGCTATATTGTTCTAGAAGAATAGACGTGTCTTCTCTACAACAAACTTATTGAACATTCTATATTTAACTTTGATTGCAAAAAGGGGAAAAGAAATAAATTCTATAAACAAATTGAAGCATACATAAATAAGCTAATGTAAGTAAAAATCTTGAGAGGTACTATTGATAAAAATGATCAGATATATGACAAATCATAAAGCCAGGACATGTTCCAACTTGGATGGGAATGATCACAATCATTTGGCATAAACTATATCAAAACTGTGAAGCACCTTACCACACTTCAAACCTGTGCACCAAACCCTCCATAACAAATTAGAATAAGGCTTTGTCGTTTCATTGTTCCCTCTCTATTTCTTCTTGCCTCTCCATCTTCTCTGGTTCTCATTGTTGCGTTGTCGTGTTCCTCTCCGGTTACTTACACTTCAAACCTTACTCTTTTTACTTGAAAACCACATACTTTGAAAAGAAAAGCCTCAGTAATGAATAGGAACAAATTCATTCTTTCAACATTCTGCAACCCTTACATCATTTCATTTGAAAACATTCCATAGAACCTAAGAGAAATCAAACATAACAAAAAATTAGTGACCAATAAGAAAAAGAAAAGACAAACGGTTTTTTTCACTAAAGAGAATAATGATGAAAATAAGGGTGCTGTGATAGAGACTTACATAATCCTCAATGCTAATTTTTTCTCATATGTCGAATTGAGCTTCTTCGCAACTATCATCTTCCAGTCATTCTATAATCCAAAAAAAAAGAAGAAAAATTAGTTAGATATTGGAAGAGCAATATATAGATCAATTTTTTGCATCTTTAAAAGAAGATATAAGCAGAGTAATATGCTTCAATTTTAATTAGGATGGAATTCAAATTCTTTTTTATATTCAAACCTCATATTAAAATGACTAATTAAGCAACATGAAAGTGTATAAAATGGAAATTTCAAAATGTTGCCAACCCTCTTTGTCATGATAAAAGTTTAAATACCATCCAAGCATTTTTTTTTTTTGCTTAAAATGACAGAATTCAAATTTGTATGTACGTAGGAGAAATGACTAATTCCAGATGATTTTTTAAGTCAACATTTAGAATTCAACATTTGGAGAAATGACAGAATTACTAAAATGACTAATTCCAAAAAATCACGAATAGGAGAAATGATTAAGGAAGGGAAAATTCATCCTTTTACTGACAGAATTTGAAAAAAAAGTTAGAAATTATAATTAAAAGAGGTAGAAATCATTTGTATGTCTCTCTTGTTTTCTAATCTAATGTGTCCGTATCTTTAACTCTCCTCCTCGGCGGCTGCCTCTTGTTGTCTTGATATTACGATAACCATTGTGTCCCATTTGTTCCGTTAATTTCTTTCACAATTCTTCCATTTCCTTTCTCTTGCAGCGGTGATATGAAAAGCACTAACCACCCTAAAATGAAAAAGGTCAAAAAAACTATTCAAAAAAATCAATTAACTGATAACCAACATCAATTTCATTTTCTTTTTGCATAACCATTCATAGTTAGTAGGCATGAGGATTTAATGAAAAATAAACATAACAAAAAATAGAGAATGATAAAATTGACATTCAAAATATGTTCCTTATTCGAGTTTTTTCCTTATTGTCGAACAATACCTTCAAAAATTGTGTTTGTTAGAAGACAAATTGATGATAAACTGAAAAATTCAGGCATATTGAAATTCATGATATATTGAAAAACTACAATCAAGGTTATTTTTTTGACAAAACTACAATCAAAGTTATCCAATATAAAATAAATAACATGGACTAAAGTAAATCTAATAAATGAAAATAAAATCAAATTGAAAAGACATTTTTTGCAAAGTATCTTCATCTATATCAGTCATTCATTCCCGTTTTCCCTTTTCTATTTGCATTTTTCTTTCATCTTCTTAGTTCCTCTCTCTCTTGTATTGCACCCAACTCTTTTTTCATTCTACAATTTCTTCGAATATATAATCGGTAGAAGACACACAACTATTACTTATCAATATCTTCATTCTTTATGTGAGCAGTTACTTACGTGATGGGAGTTTCATGACCACAAAATTTGCAAAACTATAATATGCAGAAATCAGTAAAAACCGGTGGTGGAAAATAGGTAGTTGATTAAGAGGGTAGTTATGCAAGGGTATTTTGAATTTGAATTTGAATGATTTATTATAAGGGTATTTTGGGTATTATGAAAAGTTCATACCATGAAAAAAATGAGTCATCTTTATCTATAGTTATAGATTATTTTTTATTATTATTGTTGCTTTTAGAGATACTGGGCTTGACCCAATATGTGGTTACTACAAGGTGGTGTCTACCTAGACTTGTGGTGTGATAGCATTGTTTACAAAATTGCATTTTAATTAAATTTAATTTAATAAAACAATTTCTTTCTTTTTGGTGAATCATAGCTTCAAATTTTAACTCGTAGTTAGAAGTCTAATTGGACTGGTTTGGATCGGTTTTTGGTGAAGTAAGTCTCCGAACTAATGAACTTTTGATTAGTTCGGTTTGATTCGGTTTTTGATGTTTTTAAAAAATGAAACCAAACCAAACTGGATACTTTAACCGTTTTGCAACGTTTTTTTTTCCAATGCATTTTCTCCTATTATTTTTTTCGATATATTTCCTTCTATTATTTTTTCAATCAGACATAATACTTGATGTAATCAATTATCACTATACACCATACATAAAAGAAAAGACAATGAGATGAGTGTTGCGGTGAGATGAATGTTGTGTCGCGGTTGTGTGTGAGCGGTTGTGTGTGAGGCTGAGAGTGATGTGTTGCGGCTAAGAGTGAAGTCTAAGAGTATTTTTTTCTTTTTTTTGGTACAAAAAGAGGGCATAGCCCATATTTTTTCTAAGTTATGGTTTAAAAGAAATGCAATTAATGTGAAAGTATTAGTAAGTTAAGCCAGTTTTTTTTTTTTTTTACAATAAGTTGGACCAGTTTTAGATGTGGTCCAAACTAAATTAGAGTTACATAATGAAGAGCATAACATTACAAAATTAGGGTTACATAATGAAAATGCGTAAGCGTGAGAAAAACTATGGGTTAGACAGAAACATTTGACTTGGCCCAAATTCTGATTAGTGTAAAGTGATGTCTACCTAAAAATGGCAAAGTGAATTGCATTATGTCCAAAATTGCATTTTTCTTCAATTATAAACAATCCCAAAAAACAAAAAAAAATTGTCATCCGTTCGACAGCACAGGTATAAAAGCTAGTATTAAAAAATATATTTAAAGAGTGGAAAGTTGAATGTAACTCCTCTCATGAATCGTTGATCCTTTGTTTCGATCATGTTACTGAAGTCAAACGGTCATCTCCTCCACAACTTATTACATAATTATAGAGTTTTCACTTTGATTCAATTTATTTCTTACGTTAATCCATTTTTGTCATTCTAATTATTTTTTGAGAAAAATGTCACAAGTCTCTCATTAAGCAGATATGCATCTTGTGATCATATTCATAGTGTTATTGAGGGATGAATGGATGGACATGAGATGGTATTCATTTGTAGAAAGGGATGTAATGCCCACTTAATCATAAGGTGGGGGTTTAATAATATATTTTTTTAGGTTGGCTTTTCAATTTGAGTTGCTGGTATTATTTCTTTAATCTCACCATTTTTTTCAAAAATTAAACTCGGCTTCTCTAGATACTTTGTCTTTAGGGGAAGTTTGTAACCACTTAAGTCAATCATTTGATTTATTCTAGTAATAATAAACTTTAAGGAGATGCAACAAATTTGTATTTTTATAAAAATACAAATATGATTTTAAAAATTTGATTTAAGTAATATAGAATTAAATGATATCTTCAAACCATACAAACTATTGCAATCGCAAAGAAGTAAAAGTTTTACATTAAGAATTAAGGGTCTGTTTGGATTAGCTTATTTTTTGAGTTTATGCAAATAAATAAAGTGTTATGTTAATTTATAAGTTTTTTTTTGGAGTACAATAATTTATAAGTTTATACTAACAAAAAATATATTTTTATAAGTTATTTTATCATAAAGTACGTATTTTGACAAACTTATAATAATACATAAAAATGTATTTATTTACATAAACTGTTTTTCATTAGTTCAAAAATAAATTTATCCAAACAAACCCTAATAAACTTAAGCTCGGATACTTTCAATCATCCTTGCAGAGATTATTATTGAAAAAGTAATTAAGAGAACTTGATTTAAGAAATTTAAATTATATATGAACCAACACACACTAGTGTTGAAACTACATTAACCAAAAATTTAGACTTAAATATATATAATGTATAATTATCTACTTCTCTTTTCTATTAGTATCACATCTATTAGATTTAGATGATATAAATCTCTCCCTTTTTTTTAAACAAGCATTCATTTTCATATTTCGCTAATGAGATGACAATGGGAGTTATTATTAAACAAATAAGAATGACTCAATTAAACAAATAAGAGTGATGAGTATCACCTAATTACACAAAAAAAGAGTTGTATCTTGTAAGTATTTAAAATAGATATTTGATATTTGTGTCATAAAGATATTTTTAGACGAGAGTGTGATTTTTTACCAATATATCAAGATATTAAGAATTCAGATGGGGGGTGGGGACAAATTTTTGTACAATTACTGGGAACATGAAAATAAGCACAAAACTACCAAACCAATTTTTGATTCATATGTGTCACTCCGATTAATATCAGACAACCTATATAATTTAGAAGAAAAAACTAAAATTATTGAGTTTAAAATCTGGATCATCTGATCTCAATTAAATCAGTCACATATTTTCTGACTATATGAATGCATGCACGTCAGCGATTATGGGTGGAGCCAAGGACTAGCAAGTTTGGACAGTTGCCCGGACTATTTATATATATATGTCCAAAACTACCCCTTAGATGCCGACATGAGTGTTGAAAAAATACAATAGAAATATCAAACCAAGTTTAAGATAAGAATAGTGGCTACAAATTAAGTCCCTATACGTGGTTCAAAAGACAAAATATAATGACGAAATGTTATGAATTATCTCATGTAGACCCATTTTCATGACCCACCATAATTTCAATTGTTGAACAAGAACAGAAGCAACCAAAAAAGCATGGAGATTGGACTTTGGAAGGTAATAGGTATGGAAACAAATAATAACACATTTATTACATTTATTAACAATAATTATCAACTTTGGTTCAATCACAATATTTAATCTCTTTCTTATTCATCTCCTTTTCAGAATTCTTTCACTACTATCTTTGGTTTCAAGGTGAAAATTCTTGATTCTTTTGCTATGTTTTGAAGTTATACTATGTTTCTAAAATTTCATGTTTGATGAGAAAGAATCATAATTGAGTTGAAAGTTGGAAACTTTATGACTTCAAAGTGATTTTGGAAAAATGGGTTCATCTTGTTTTTTCATAATATGTGTTCTTCATTCAGCAATAGCTTTAACATGTGGATCTTTAATGGTTTTTTACTCCAATGAGATACATGTCTTAGGACATGGAACAAAGACAGCAATTAAGCTTCAAGGGTCAACACCACATGATCAATTATTGATTCAAACATCAGATTCATTTTCTGGATTATTGTTGTTCATAATTGGGTTTCTTGTGTTTATGGTTTCTTGTGTTAAGGATATGGAGTTTCAAAGTTTCTTTGCTAAAGGGTGTGTGTTTCTTCATATTTCTATGGCTATTTGGAGAATTTATTTTGTAGGGATGGTTGAAGATCTTGGTTGTGATTGGCCAAGACATGCTGTTGGGGATATTGCTTTGGCTATTTCTTGGGTGTTTTTTCTTGTTTATGTGTGGAGGGAGAAATATGATTAATTAGTTGTTTGTTACTCAATGTAAAAAAAATATGTAAATAGGTTAGGTGAATTGTAGATAAAAAATAGAAAATGGATCCTAGTTGTCATTTCGTGTTGGAATCGTTAGATTTATAATAGAAGTTTTAATTTTTCTCTTTAAATCTAACTAATCTTACAACTATTTATCATTTCGTTTTGTAATCGTTAAATTTTATAGATAGAAGTTTTATTTTTTTTCTCTTTAAATCTATAACAAATCTTATAACTATTTATTATTCAGCAATCGTCAGAGGATTTAAAAATCAGTGTCAAAATAAGATATGAAATGTTTGAGTTCTAGAGAAAAAATTTAGTGAATGCATGATATCACAATAAGTTTATAAGAATCACAGAGAACCACTCTAATTTACTAAAGTTATAAAATATAGATTCTGCAAAATCACATTAGTTCATTGTGATATTGGCAACCCACATTGTAACACATATTTCTGATTAAAAATCTTGGATTTCTTTGGGCTGTTACTAAATTCACACGGAATGGAGAGGCTTTAATTTGTGAAATATAGGATACATTTGCTTTTTTTTTCTTTCTTATAAGCACATATAATTATTTGTTGGGTTGTTCATCCCTTATTTGGTACAATTTTAGTATAAACATTTATTGTACTGCATCCATATATAGTATTGATCAGATAAAGTGTTCACTTGCATATGACTTAATGAGTGATGTCTGCAAAATCTCTAACTGGTTATATTATATTATATACATCATTTGACAATTATTTAACCTGAATATGTCACTCATTATACACAAGGGTGTTAAAAAAAAACTAAACAACCAAATCGGTCCGGAGAACTGCACCGAACCGACCCAATTTTAAACTGAACTGATAACCGACCCAATTTTATCTGCTTATGAACAATGCCTCAATAATCAAAATTGTTAATTGATTATGTGATTATGCATATTGTTATATACAGATAGTATTAATCAACGAATTACCAATTGTTAGTTGATTTAGTGGTGATTGACACTAAATTTAGTAGAAAGGACCACGGTTCAATCCTCACAACTATGATCAAGATGCAAACTATAAGACGAATCGATTAAAATTATACGAATTTTGATATGATTCACTAAAATAATAATGAATCGTTGATTTACTTCTCAACCGAAAATTATATTAAACGGAGGATTTAGACAAAAGTTATATTTTTAACAAATGAAACCAGCTAGTAGACAAGTTACAAGTTTTACAAATAACTTTGAAATACAAGTGATTAATTTTCTTATGGAAAGGATATAAAAATGTTTCTAATACAATCAAAATAAATTTCAATAAAAAAGATTTAGATTTTCAGGTCACTCTTAGAATTATCTCCTCTTTTGGTGATTTGCACTTAAGATATATGAATTTGAAAAAGTTTTATTAGTGAAGGTATTATCGGATCGAGTTATGTATTAGACTATTTTCTTTAAAACATTTCATGACACTATGTAAAATTGCACAAATAAACAATCAACAACGACATGCTCATTTCGTCAAAAAAAAAAAAAAAAAAAAAACAACGACATGCTCAAAATAAAATAGTTCAATCTTAAATTATATCGAACTTCGGATGTTTTATAGGACGTGTTCTAGAATTTTGCAAGAGTATCAATCTCATTAAAAATTATTCAAATAACAATAATAATAGTATTTTATTAAGAGTCTGTTTGGTTCGGGAGTTTTGGAGGGGAGAGGAGAGGAGATGATATTTTAAATTTTTATGTTTGGTTCAACTTTTCAACGAGGGGAGGGGAGGGAAGAAGAGAAGTAATTTATTTTTTTAGCCTTAACCTTATAAACTCAAAATAAGGATTAAATTATAATGGATATATTACGTCAAAAAAAAATCTAATGGATATATATCCAAAAAAAATCTAATGAGTAGAAAACCTAAATTTATTTTGTTGTTAAAAAAAAATATAACCTAAAATTTTAATATTCCAACAAGGATAATTTAGAATTTTAATAAAAAAGTGAGGGTAATTTTGTCAACATTATAATTTATGTTTTAATTACCTCGTCTCCCTTCCTTAAAAATCCCTCACCTCCCCTCCCCTTCCCTCCCCCCGGTTGAACCAAACAAGCCCTAAAGGGCAAAGATGATATTATCCTTACATTACAGCCACATACAAGGTTCTATTCTATTTTTGTATGTTTGTTATAAGCAGTTTATGTTATTATTAGGTTAAGGAAAGTGCAGTGTCCCCAACACCGAAGTAGATTTAGGGTCCCTTTGGCCCAACTTTTTTACGTCTTAGACTCTGTTTGGTAAAAATAGCGGTTAGCTGATAAGCTAGCTTATAGCTTATGGCTGATAGCTGATAGCTTATAGCTAATGACTGATAAACTAATTGAAGTGTTTGTTAAATTAGCGGTTCAACTAACTGATAAATGTAAAATGACATAAAATGACATTTTTAATTCAATAAAATTTATATCAAATTAATACTACTATTTAAGATACTTAAAATTTATCAATTTAATTTAACATTTTAAATTTATTAATTTAATCAATATATATTTCATATATTATTATTAAATTAATTTTTATATGCTAATTTTTTTTTAAAAAAAATATTTTCATTATATATCAAAAGTACTTTAAAAAAGGGACAATATGGATTGATACAGCTTTCATAACAAATGCATGACAAATACATAAGGATAAATCAAAAGTACTGAAAATAGAATGGTAATAATATGGCAAGTAACGTTTTTATTTTTATTTGACACAATGCTAAGTAACATTTTTTTTTATGCAATGGTAAGTAACGTTTTTTTTTTTTTGACAAATGGTAAGTAACGTTTTAAAAAATAGATATCACGACATTTAAAAAAGAAGGCACAATATACTGTAGTAAGACAAAAATGGATAGGTAGAAGTGTAAAAAAAAATATAGGTACAAAACATATTTATTTTGTTTTAAATTGTAATAAATTTTAAACAATAAAAATGAATTTAAGATAAATTTATAAGGGTAAAATTGGAAGAAAAAGTAATAAGCTATAAGTTATAAGCTCATAAGCTAATTGAAATAGCGTCTGAAAAATAAGCTATAAGTCAGTAAAATAAGCTATAAGCTCATGATGAAAAACTGTTACCAAACAGGTCTTTTAGCTTATAAGTTAGAAGACATAAGCTATAAGTCAGTTTTTTTGTCTTACCAAACAGACCCTTAGAAGCTATTTGAAAGTTAAAAGTGAGAATAATAGCTTTTCAGAAAAAATATAAAGTTGTTTGGTAATATTTTTTTTTAACTTCAAAGTTATTTGGTAAAATATACTCCATCCGTTTCTTTTTAATTGTCTTTTTAGAATGATAACACCAAATTAAGAAAGTGAATTTTTGCATGTTATCTTCCTATTATACCCTCATTTTAATTCACCAATAAATTCCTATTATTTTGCATTTTTCCAATAAATTTAATATATTACTTAAAACAAAAATATTATATTTCTCTCATAACATACAATTGCTAATTACTATCTCTTTCTCCAGTAACAAACCATTGGCACGAAACTCTACCATCGCAAATAACACAAACCACGTTTTAGTCATATACGAGTATATTTATGGAATGGAATTTTAACCTATCGTAAAATGATTATTATATGTAACAAACTTTGGTTTCAATTTGAAATATAATAGAGATAAACTTTGTTTTTAAAAAAACAAACTTTGTTTCGATTTGTTTTGTTGAAAAAGATAAGAGCAATTGATAAAAGGTATAATTGACAAATCATACCCGTAAAATACAAAAATGACAATTAAATAAAAACGATAATAAAAGACAATTAAAAAGAAACGGATGAAGTATTTTTTTTTATTAAAAAAAGATAATAACAAACAAAAGATTTATATGAAACTTAACAAAAGATGATAACAAATTAGATTAAACTAAATTTACTAAAGATAATAAAAAAGTTCCAATTTTTTCCCCAAAAGTAGGTTTCAACCTCTTCTCTTAAAAGCTCTTTTGATTCAATTTTACACATTAAAGAAAAGCCGTTTTTTATGGCTAAGAGCTTTATTAAAATTGTGTTTGGCCCAACTTCTTATTCTTAAGAGAATAAAAAGCTAAAAAAACTGGGCCAAACGCAGCTTTACTGCCGTAAATTTCCACACAATTTTCACGCAATTTTGATTTTGGACCGTCCGATATGTTATATTTGGCTAGGATTGTTTTACTTGATTTTATAACTGATTTAATCAAAACCTTCTGATTTAATAATTGTTATGGCTACTGGCAACATTTGATCATTTGTATGTATATTATAAACAAATGCAACCTTACTCACGAGAACATGACACGTGTAATTTTACATTACAATTATTTATTGCATTAATTTTTATTTAATATTTTATAACGTTATATTTTTAATTAAATACTAACATAAATAATATTTATAATTTTATTTCAAAACGTTACATTTTAATTAATAATTGATAACGTTAATTTTTATATTAAATATTTTTTATATTTATTTGAACGTTACATAACAGTTTTGTCGGTTACATAAATTTTTTTATTTTTATATTAATATTAAGTTGTAACAGATATTTTGTCATAAAATCATATTTATTTTTTGTGTTTATAAAGTTATCTATAAATACAAATCATTTTGCCACAAAAACTCACAAAGTTCCGAAATCATTTTTGCCTACTTCAATTATCGCTAAACATGGCTCCAAAAATTAACCAAATTTCCGAAATCAACCAAAGCAGTGAAAGTTTGAATATTGTTGTTCGTGTAATTCAGATGTGGTTGGTTAGTGATGTGTCAAACAACAGTGGACCATTTTCTTTGGATATGATACTAATGGATTCAATTAATCTCTAATTCATTTCATTTTCATCCATATTTAAAAATTTGTATTGTGTTGTTTCTCTAATTTTTGTGTGAAAGCAATGTTTCTTATGCACCATTTTATTATTGACATATAATTAAGAAAACAATCATGAATATTGGTTGTAAGAGTTGTGCGCGTTTGAGAGATTAATTTAATATTGCAAAAATAATAAACTTCTTTTTTTAAAAAAAAATTTAGATTATGATGATTTATTCTTTGTTATGTAGGGAGATTGGATTGAAGATTTTGTGCGTAGAACATTGATCTGCACGTTCAAAGACCAACTTCAAGGGATATGGTTTACAAGATATCCTCATTAGATGTTGGTTCTATCGATATTTCTAATTTTATTATATAACAATATTCTATGTTAATTGTATTTATAAACTTCATACTTCACACTCGAAAGAAAAAATAAAAAAATTTCATATTTTGTGTGTGTGTGTGTAACTTGACCTAATATATTTATCAATCTAAGTTTTTTATGAAAGGATGTAAAGAAAAAAAATCCCAAAAGTTGTGAAAGGGGAAGAGATTCTTAACTTGGAGTGTGTCTTTACTATTTCTGTTAAAAAGAGAATATTTTCATCAGACGAGACATGAGTAACATCTAATGCAAATGTCCAAGTTGGCAAAAAGATTATTAAAATAAAGAAATAGTTGTTCAACATAAATATGTTTCTTTTGAGTTTTAGCTTAATGTTTCTTGATTGGAATTTCAATTTAATATAAATTTGTGTTTTCAAATATTATTCTTTACGAGATTATGTGTCAATTTACCTATATTATTATCTTCTATATTATTGTTTCTATAAACTTTTTGGGTTGATTGAACTCAAATTTTGCATATGACAAAGATATCGGTCTAAGATGTAGCAATGGCGGATGGAAATAGAGTATAAGACGAATGAAAGAGAAGAAGATGTAATGAGACGATGAAGAAGAAATTAGGGATTTTGACAATTGTAAGTTTTATTTAGATTTAGTCATTCAATTTAAAGAATTGGTTGAGCTGGTGTTCAATAGTCATGTCACTATGTGACACGTATGTCTATGTTTGCTACTTATGTGTTTATTTAACGATGACTAACATCAGGGATCAAAATCAAACAATTTTAATCTTTCAAGGGTTATTTCCTACAAAAAAAGAAACAAGGACGAAAGCTAAAAAAATGTAAACTTACGAGGAAGAACTGCCTATTTAAGCCTAAATTTTTTGACAAATTTTATGTTATATTAAAATGATATCATATGTTTTTAATTGATCAGTTTATTCTTAGTAAAATTGTGGGCAATAGGTGCAGATATGAGTACTCTGATACTTCAAAAGTTTATCTACAAGTACGAGTGCAAATATTGTTGCCCACGCATGTATGTGTATAATACAAACTTATTTAAAACTGAAAGGAGTATTAATTACCCGTACTTTGCACAGACTCCATAAAAATACTTATTTTGTCAAAAAAAAATCATCAGAATAACAAAAACACTGAAATTCAGTTCATAAGTTTACTCTTATTTTTTATTCTCCTTTAATTGTTGGGCAAAACTAGAGATGTCCAAACAGTCTATCCGGCCCTCAACGGGCAGACCCAGATGGGCTTCGAGCTTTATCGGGTCGGGGCAAAAAAATCCATGTTTAAATACTGCTTAAATACTCTAAAAATAATCAGGCTAATATTTTAAGGTCCAAGTCATACATTTATTCGTGCTCGGCGGGCCGGTGCATATGGGCTAACCCAATTTGCCAACTTCAGAGTTGTTAAAACATGCCTAGCCAAAAAGCCCATATTTAAATTTGGGCTTTTTCGGACTGAGGTAAACCCCTAATAAAATTCGGGCTAAGTTATGAAACATTTAAAAACATCATATCCAAACATTTAAAAACGGATAAAAATTATTACTAAGTTATGAATGAAAAACAGATAACATAAATAAGTATATTACAAAGGGATCGAACAATGTAAAAGTTCATAATTGGCGAACTGACCCAATCACCTCTATAAATTTCCTTTGAACCTTGATTTCTCTAAATTTTATGTTTTAAATTTTAATCCATTATTTTTTTAATATAATTCATATTGCATGCTCAAAGCGACTTTAAATGAATCTAAAGAGTTTTTTGTTCTCAAGGATGGTAAGTGGATCCATATACAATAGATATCCGCAAAAAATGAGCACACAGATTGATAATTATCCGCAATAATGAACGGTTATGGGCACCTAATTAGTACCCACCTCTCCCCATACTCACATTATATATATTTACATTTGTTATTTATATTATTATATAAAAATATATGTATATCAATTTTAAAAATACAACACTACTAAACTGTTACACATTTGCAATTAAAAAATGTGTATTTATAATATAATACAAACACAATATGAATATGAATATGTCAACAAAGATATATACGAACATTAGTATGATTAATAATAATTTTTTCTATAATTTTCAAAAGTCTTTGCAAAAAAAATTAATTATAGTAAAATGATATCTTATTTTTTAATTGATCAATTAATTCTTAGTAAAGTTGAAGGTAATGAGTGCGAGTATGAGTACTATGATACCCAAATGGTACATGTTTGATACAGGTACAAATATTGTTATACACGCGGATATGAGTTAGGATCTATGAAGCACGGACACTCCTCAGATTAGTTGTGTCTCATGTCGGACACCAACACACTGATTACACTTAATTATATTATTTTTTTAAATTATTATTGATGTCAATGTGTTAGTATCTATGTGGTGTCCAATATCTATATGTGTATTTGTGCTTCATAGGTCAGGATAAATGGTTATATTTAAAAGGCAAAATTACACGTTTGGTTCTTTATTTAATTTTTTTGTAACACTTTGGTCCTTTATCTTTCATTTGTAACATTTTGGTCCTTTATCTTATCTTTTTGTTACACTCTGGTCCTTTATCTTTTATTTGTAACGCTTTGGTCCTTTAAAGAACATGAAGATATGAAAGAATTGATGAAGATGATGAACATATTCATCAAAATTATTATTTTTATTTAATTTTAATAAAAAAGTATCTTAACAAATAAAATTCAGCATTTTTTTAGTAAAAAAAATATGAAAAAAAGGTTTATATGTGAATGTTATAAAAGATAAAGACTAAAGTGTTACAAATAAAAGATAAAGGACCAAAGTGTAACAAATATATAAGATAAATGACCAAAGTGTTATAAATAAAAGCTAAAGGACCAAAGTGTTACAAAAAAATAAGATAAAAGACCAAACATGTAATTTTGCCTATTTAAAACTGAAAAAAAATGTTAATTATCCGTATTTAGCACGGGATCCATTCTAGTTACTACCAATAGTTGCAATTATCGTAACACCATAACACCCTATTAAGAAACATTCATTAAGTTCAATAAATGATTGCATTTAGAAAACTTTGTTAACGATCCCAAAAATAAATAAATTATACGGCAATCAAATCAGTGTTAGGAAGAATAAATTGAAGGCTATGGAGTAAATTTTTTATAAGAATATATAGATATGATAGATAAAGATCAAATAGTTTCGCCTCTATAACTTTTTCTTTTCTTTCTAAGTTTGCATCTGATAGTATGGTGAATACTAAGATATACATCTTATTTGGACATATATTAATATATTGCTCAGGTGTATAATTTTAATAGGTTCATAAATAATATTTAATACATAAATTTAATAGGTACTTGTATTATTTGTGAACCTATCACAATTGTTCACATCAGCAAATATATCAATACATATTAAATAAAATATTTATCGAAAAATTCACCTTTTCTATTTTATTTTATTTAGAAGACCTTTTCTATTTGTTATCAAGAGATTAATATAATTAAATGATTGTGTCAAAAAAAAATTAAATGATTTTTGGTAAGACTTATTAGTTAGTTGGATTTACTTATATTTAAAATAGATCTTATTAATCTATTACTATTGTATAACTAAATGTTTATAAAGCCAATCGACCAACTCTTTGTTTTTAGCTTTCACCACCAGTTTAATCTGGTACGGAAGTCATTTCTCGCATCAAGTGGTTTCAACTCCCTCCCGATCGCAGTTGCATGGGATCAAACCGTAGTTTTCCCTATCAAGTTCAACGCCAATCATCACTGAATATGAGCTATTTTCTTCTTCTTAAATTAATTTTGATATTTAAAGTTTTTTTTTTTTGAATGGCAATATTTAAATATCCAATAACAAAAAAGATAATGTTAACCATCATAAGAAACAAAAAAGATAGAGTAGAAAAAATATCCAATAAGTTACTATTTCCTAACTAACTTATCTAGCTTCTATAAATAAGGATAATCTGTTTCTTAAATAACTATGATATATAGTAGTAGTAGTAGTAGTTAATAGAAGATCTCACTTTGCAGCAAACAAAATAGTGCCTCAAGATTCATCGGTTTCACCAAATATGGAACAAGAGCAACCGAGTCTTCCATTGGCGTTTAAAGAAAAGATTGAACAAATGAATGGTGTTGATGTGAATCTGGTGATCCAGAAAGAATTGACCATGAGCGACGTAAAAGGAGACAACAACCGATTTAATATCCCAATAGATAAGATGATCGAAGAGAGTATTCTTTTGACACCATTAGAGAGATTGTCTTTCAATATATCTGTATCTATGTTGGATCATAATCTTAGAATTTGGGATAACATGTATCTTAAGAAGTGGAAATTGGGAAAATCCGAGGTTACAATATTACTGGTGGATGGTACAAACTTGTAGTCGAGAACGATTTGAAAAAATCTCAAAAGATACAACTTTGGTCGTTTAGATGCAACAATCGTCTCAATTTTGCACTCGTCAAATTTTAGCAAAAATCGATCAATCAATGCTTCGAATGTTTATTAATCTATTATTATCTTAATTTCCTAGTATTTATTTAAACAATTTTATGCTTAATTGCATTTGTTTATGTATTTGACAAAATTTAGACTAGGTTTTATAATTGAGAAGAGTTTTTCACGTTAAATTTTTGCGTGTCTTGTTTTATTTGTTGTGCTTTATTATTTATGTATGTTGCTTGGAATGACTTTAACCAACTGAAAATAAATCGTAATAGCATGCAAGATTGTTGTTAATCAATTTTAGAATGCCTAATACTCCATCAGTTTCTTTTTAAGTGTCCGTTTAGAATAGTAACACCAAATTAATAAAGTGTATTTTGACACATTATCTTCCTATTATACCCTAATTTTAATTCACCAATAAAATCTTATTTTTTTGCACACACTTTCTCTTTCCAATAAATTTAATATATTATGCACAAAAGAAAAATAAAATTTAATATGTTATGTACCAACAAAAAAAAGATTTAGTTTTCCAAATATATAGCATTGAGTAGTTTTATTGAAAAAGATATGAGTAATTGACAAAGGGTATAATTGACAAATCGTGTCATTAAAGCATCAAATGGACAGTTAAATAGAAAAGCTAAATTCGACATTTTTGGACATTTAAAAAGAAACGGAAGGAGTATATTTCTTAAGAACATTAACAATATTTTTTATGAAGTAATTTTCACAATAATATTATCATGATAAACAAAGGATTTAATTTATATGCACTGACAGTGTAAAATAATTTTACACTGTCAACCAATAACAACCATGTATTCCGCCACATCACCCCACTTTACCCCACTATCTTTATATGACATGGAAGTTTAAATCATTCTTATTAGTTGCATGTGTAAAATAACTTTACACTGACAGTGCATAACAATTAAACTCATAAACAAAAGGTTGATATAGAGATTAGAGAGTAAGGTTAATGTGGTTTTAAATTTTTATAAGAGCGACTTGTACATGTTAAGAGGATTATTTGCTCCCGTTGGATGAAACATGATAAACTATGAATCATTGAATTGGACCAATTGGTACATATAATTCTCCTTAATTAATTTTCTTATCGCTGTTCTTTTTTTATTATAAATAAAAAAGGTCTATGTATCAAAAAAAAAAAAAAGTTTTGCTAACATGTGCTCCAAGGGCGCATATTAAGTGTTAGAGTCTGTTTGGTTTGAGGGTTTTTGAGGGGAGGGGAGGGGAGAGGAGGTGATATTTTAATTTTTTATTTGATTAAATTATAATGAATATATTACGTCAAAAAAAATCTAATGAATATATATCAAAAAAAAAAATCTAATAAGTAGAAAACTTAAATTTTTTTTGTTGTAAAAAAAATATAACCTAAAATTTTAATATTCCAACAAGGATAATTTAGAATTTTAATAAAAAAGTGAGGGTAATTTTGTTACCATAATAAATTATGTTTAACTTCGTCTCTCCTCCCCCTCGGTTGAACTAAACAAGCCCTAAATAGGTGTGTTCAAGTGCTTAATAGATTTCAATCATAGAGTCACACGTGAAAGACGTCCAATTAGGATCAAACAGTGTTGATTTAGAATTTTTTTATTAAATTATTCTTAGACCATCCAATTTCATACAATCACGCGTTAACGGACGTCTAGTTAAAATCAAACAGTATTGGTCTAGACCATTTTTTTAAACAAAAAAAAAAAAATCTTAGACATTTTATTTCATAAAGTCACACAGATTGACATACATCCAATTAAAATAACGAACGTCCGATTAAAATCAAATGGTATTGATTTAGACCATTTTTAAAAAATAATAATTTTAGACCATCCAATTTCATATAGTCACACATTGACGGACGTCCAATTAAAATCGAACAATATTGATTTAAAATTCTTTTTTGTATTAACCCTCTGATTTTTAGAGGAAACACTTATAATAATCCAGAGTTCAATCATAAGCAAAACTTAATCAAAAAGTGTTATATAAAAAATTAAAGAGAAATGTTATTTTGACATTCATTTTGGGACAACTTTATAGACAATCCTTCTTACAACTTCATTTTAATTTTTTGTTTGTCTTTGATTTTTGTGTCAACACTCATAGTGTCTTGTATATCTTTAGTTGTCCATTGGTTGTCAAAAAATGGTTATACAAATAACATACCTCAAAATTAAATTCGAATTCTTCCAACTAATTTGTATTAAGAAGAGTTCATTAACCACTTAAATATCTTGATCGATCCAGACCATTTATAAAAAAAAAAAATTAATTTTAAACCATACAAATCAGACAAGCTAGCTTATAGCGGATGAGCTTATAGCAGATAGCTTATAAGTTAGCTTTTAGCTTATAGCGAATAAACTAGCTAATTGAATTTGTAGTGTTTGGTAAAATTAGCGGTTGGACTACCTTATAAGTATGAAATGATATAAAAATGATATGTTTCATTAATATTTAATTCTTTTCAATTAAGATGATAGGGGTAAAATTGGAAGAAAATATAATAAGCTATAAGCTCATAAACTACTTGAAATAGCATTTGGAAAATAAGTTATAAGCTAGTAAAATAAGCTATAAACTCTTTTTTAAAAATTGTTACCAAACAAAAGCTAAAAGCTTTAAGCTATAAACTAACTTATTTGGTTTATCAAATATAGCCGCAAATAATACCGTACTAGAATCAATCTCTTGGAAGCTTCATTTGGTCAAAACAAAGAAAAAGAAATACTGGGCTCCACCCATTAGATGACGACAAAAATCTAACGCAAACGCAATAAACCCTGTCGTTTCGTCTTCTCACGCATCAAAGGCCAAAACAAAGGTTCCAAATAACAACAACACTCGAATCAACATTCTCGTTTTTTTCATTCACCCTCAAATTTCACTTTATAATTTCAATTTCTCTGTTATTAGATAAAAAATTTAATGGGAAATAATATGCAGGTGCAAAACGGTGTAACTGCATCAGCAATGGCAACAACAGCAGCAACGGCAGAAACTGCAGCAACGGCAGCAACAGTAACAACCGCATTAACGGCGGCAGCAACAACAACATGTGAAGTATCTGATCCGCCGAAGAAGAAGAAAATCTGTTGCGCTTGTCCTGACACGAAGAGGATACGTGATGAATGCATAGTTGAACATGGTGAAGACGCTTGTAAGAAATGGATTGAAGCTCATCGAATTTGTCTTCGTTCTGAGGGATTCAATGTTTGAGAATCGGTAATTCTTTCCAATAATTACAATTATTATTATAGGATCATGATAATAATGAAGATTTTGTATTTTTGAAATTTTTGTTGTTAGAGAATGTTTACTTAGTTCAAATTAAAATTTCAGGGGATTTATGGTTTATATTTTGGTTCAAATTCTTCGGTTTGTATTCGGGGAATTATTTAGTTGTTTCGATGATCTAATAGTAATACACCATATTTACTCAAAATGTTGGTTCATTTGATTTGATTTGATTTGATTTAACCACTGACTATTATTTATTTATTTGTGTCAAGTAGTCTAGTGGCTAATCCCAGACGCAAACCTAGACCCGTGCATATGTCGACTTGTCGGAACAGACATGACTGTTGTTGTTATTATACAGTTTATGGGAATCATGTGTTATTTATTTGTGCTTTAGTTATAGATTATAGAAGGGTAATGATTAATCGTGTTTGGGTAGAACTTAGGATCAGTTTATTCACTAATGAAGTTTAATGGAGAATGGAATTTGCATAATGCATATTATGAAGGAGTGGCTGGCTGCCTCAGAACATTGTGCAGAGAATTATAGCGATTGTGGTGCCTAGTAGTGATGGAGGGGATGATTTGATATGTTGGCCGGGTAATATGAATGGTGAATGACTGAATTCATAGTTTCTGCAGCTTATCACATATTATTTAGAAGCTGGTTTTTTAGTGTTGATCTGATGCAAAGGATATAGTTTAATATGGTGAATCCTTCTCTTTGCAAATCACGTTTTGAATGGAAGGTTTATTGGGTTGTTGCTTGTCATTTTCTTTGGCTTCGGAGGAAAAAAGATGTCCATAATTTGGAGTTTGTGAGACCATATAAACTGTGGTGAGTAATTATAATAATGTGAGGTACCAAAATAACAGGCTGCATGAGATTCATAAGCAGCTGATTTTTATGACGTGGAATGCTCCTCCAATAAGATAGGGTAAATTAAATACGGATGGTGCGAGTAGAGGTGGAATAAAGGCCGATTGTGGGGTTTCAAATGGTTATTGGATATGTGGTTTTGCTAAGTCCCTTGGTACATGCAATGCTTGTGTTGTTGAGTTGTGGGGGGTTATTTGGCTCGAGTGAAGGGGTACCGGGCTGTGAAGCTCTGTATAGATTCAGAAGTGGTGGTTAAAGTGTTGAAGGATAGCAAAACTAGAAATGTTGTGGGTTGACAGTTAATTCATAAAATTCAAAATTTAATTGAGTTGGATTGGGAGGTTAAAGTTTGTCATTCCTACCGTGAAGCTAGTCGATGTGTAGATGTTTTAGCAAATATGGGGTGTGATAGTGATGTTCCTTGGCGTTAATTTGATATATGCCCGAGCTAGATTAGTGAATTGTTATTAGTTGTGTCGCAGTTTTTTTTCTTTTGTTGGGCATTACCATAGGCCCTCTTTGTTGCCAAAAAAAGAAAGTTTAATCCTTTAATTTAACGGTGTGAGTAGTTGTCTCAACTTGAGTCTTGATTATTTTGTTGCTCAGTACCCCACTGGCCACGCCACCACGGATGTGGATTGTTATAATTATATATGAATTATATGTTATGAATAAGAAGGAATTATGTTATGTATGAATTATATGTTATGTAAGAAGGAATTATCCAGGTAAGAGACACGTTTGGAAAACCAGGACTACATTGTTCTTCTCAGCATGTTAGGAAATTGAGTTTTTACTTACTGTACAGTTCATCTATGCCAACACCGTATGTCTGGTTCAAGCTATGTGGTTAATGATAATACATTTCAACAAGTTAGTTGGTTATTCCACATCAGCAAGCTTGTGTTATTCAGATATATTGTACAGTTAGAATTTAGTTACTGTCTAGCTGAGCTTTTGCTAATAAGTTGCTCTACAAAGGGCACATATAACACATTTCCAGAGTAATTGTTCATTATGCAATTCAATCAATTTTGTCACATAATAATATTCATAGTAATTGCTTAATGATTTCTTTAATGCTTTGACTGTGTTGTGTGAGGAACTAGACAATTATCGCTCGATTTCTCAATGCACTTGTTCCTCGAGAACTTATCGTGAAGAGAACTGCAGTATGTGCAATTATGGGACTCAACAGCAATTTTGCCATGGTCAAGTCGAGTCTCAAATTTTTATGGTGTTAAAAAAGATCTCAAATTTTTATGATAGAATATTTTTTCCACTATTCTTCAACATGAGAGGCAGAATGGCTCCCTTGTTCCTGAAGACTATTCTATCTTGGTTAGTGCTGCTAACAGCCAAAAATTTGTTAAAGGTAAATCTAGTTTCAATCCCAAGATTTGTACAATTTATGGCCTGCCAGACTACAACATTGAAATTTGTTACAAAAAACATTGTTTTCCTCCTGGTTTCAAGTTTTTTTATGGTACCACCATTAACAATATCAGTGGTGATACTTTATCTGTGCAAGGTGAGGAAGTTCAACCTCAGAAACAATCCATCAGTCCTAGCTTTTCTCTCGAGGATTTTAGTATGTTAATCGATCTTACGAAACAAGCCAAGAGAAGGATGTGTCAATCTGTCATTGGCATGATTTGCAAAGACAGATGTGTTGTTGGCCAGTCTTCCATAGATGTCTACAAGACTTATGCATGATGGTAACCTCTGAACCTCTGCTAATCCTGTTAATTCCAGATTAGAATTATGGATTATGGACTCAGGTGCTATAGGTCATGTTTGTTTCAACAAACCTTGGTTCCTTTCCTTCCATAAGATAAATTTGGTTTATGTGAAGTTTCCAAATGGAAATTCAGTCATTGCTGATTTAGCTGGCAGCATTAGAATTTCAGATCTCTTCATTTTGCACTTCTCTTTGTTCTTGAGTTTAATGACAATTCAAAGTCTATTGATAATTTTTCTTAGAAAATTTGATTTTTAGTCAAATCATCCCATGTAATGTAACACTAGTTCTTGAAGAGTGAGAAACTAATTGCTATCTCTCTAATAACCTATCTCTTTGACCTCTCTTTAAGCTTTCAGATCTGCGGACCTCCCTCTCAAATCACAACATTTCTCTTCACAATGTAGACAAGGCGGCGGCGGTGGTGAGACGAGGATGCAGAACTGCGCTTCTAGGTCGTGGTTGTCGTGTTGTCTTTTTCTTTTAGTGGTGTTCTTCTCTTTCTACTCTAGTTTCGGTTGTGTTCGTTCCATTTTCTTTTTCTTGGAGATCGGCATCGGAGATTCAGGGTGGCAGTTTGGGGTCTTGTCGGAGTCCGGCCGTCCACCGGTGCGGCGGTGAGTTATATTTGGTTTTTGTTTTCTCCGGTTCGTGGTCTCTGAGATTGGGGTTATTTATGCTTGTTGGGGGATGGTTTCCGTTCAAGTCGCCTTCATCTCTTTTTGTGGCTCGCTTTGGTTTCAGCCACCACCACCACCTCCCTTGCGGTAGTGGTCAGTGGCTTTTTGTGGTTGATGTGTCGTTCATGTTTTTGGTGGTCGGTGGTGGGTTATATTCTGTTTGTAGCTTAATTTGTTCATGTTTTTGTTCAAGATTTTTTTACTATTCTGTTTGTTATTTTCTTCTGTTTTGTGTTCATATTGTTTTCAGAGATTGGGTCGTTGCATTTGGTTTTGTAAACCCAAAAGTCTTTGGTTCTATTAGTTTGAAAGGGTTCTGTTGGTTGTTCTATCGTGTTCGACTCATCCCTCGATCTGAGTTCGATTACGTCCGTTCTTGATTTTAATTAACAATTTTATGTTTAATATTTAATTCGGCTTAATTCAACATTTGGTCCCTTATGTTTATTTTAGGTTTCAATTTGGTCCCTTATGCTTATGTTTTCACCGTTTGCATAAGTTGGTAATTTCCATTAGTTTTCCGTTTAAATTGGACACGTGTCAAGTGTCCAGGTGTCCACATGTCTGTCCACGTATGCAAACCGTCTGCTACATGTGACAAAACTGACGGAAAGGATCAAATTGAAATCTAAGATAAACATAAGAGACTAAATTGAAACTTTTAAAACATAAGGGACCAAGTTAAAACCTAAAATAAACATAAGAGACCAAATGTTAAATTAAGCCTATTTAATTCTATATGAACCCTTGATCCCAACTCTCTCATTTCCCCCTGCCTTCACTCATGATTCAAACCAATAAAGCTTCAGTTTTTATTCAATTATTGTTCCATTTCACTATTTGTTCGGTTCTCATTGTTCATTTAGATCCTTCGTTAATATTTATGGGGAATTAGGGGTTTTATTTTAAGATTTGGTTAAATTTTGCCGTTAAATTTTGCAAATTTTGGCTTGATGAATTTTTTAAAATTGGGTATAAAATTTTGGATTCCATTGATGAATGTATGAAGAAGTTGCAATAAAATGAGAGGAAGATCGAAGATGAAGAAATGGAAAAGAAATATTTTTTGGTGATGGTCCATTGCTAGATATGATGATGGACATGCAAAATCTAATGGAACAGTGTAATTGATGCTCAAAATTTTGTTTTTCCTCGTGTTGTTAATATGTTGCAGGAATGGAAAGCAGTCCGCGTTGTTGCGTCCAAACCAGATTCGGCACCTCAGGCTACCGTGGTGACTCGTGAGAGCTTGGCGTAAACCGATGACTGGACGTGTGAAATGCAATATAGATGCCTCATTCCCGACTAACTCTAACAGAGTTGGTATTGTCTGTGTATCAGAGACGAACATGGTGATTTCATTTTAGCTAAAACTGAGTGGTATACTCCAAGAAATGAGGTGCATATTGGCAAAGCACTCAGACTTCTTTCGGTACTAAATTGGGTACATGAGCTTCAGTTATGACCTGCTGATTATAAGTTGGACTCGAAGAGAGTGGTCGATAGTTTCCATTCTTTAGCTAAAGACTATTCTGAATTTGGTGTTCTTATTGATCATTGTAAACTTACTTTCTCCAATTATTAATTATAGTAACTCTAGTGTAGAGTTTGTGCGGAGACAAACAAATGAGGTTGCCCATAATCTAGCTAAGGCGGCCACATTATCAGCTAATTTCCAAATTTTGGTTGATGTATCAAATTGTATTGAACACATTTTAATTAATGAAACGCTACAAGCACCCTTTCGTAAAAAAAAAAGAAGCAAAATCCAATGGTTTTTGTTATAACAAGATCTATGTGGGACCACATACAATGTTGGTCCACCATATACATTTGATGTTAAAAACTGATGAAAATGACCTTTTTGTAACGACCCAATTTTATTAATTAGAGTTATTAGTTAGTTATGTTTTATTTGTAAATTAATTAACATTGGTTATGTGGTTTTAGCTATTAATAGAAAGAGTAGTGAATGAGTAGTAAATAGTAACACTAGTTATGTAATAAGAGTCAATGAGTAAGTTATGTTAGAATTAATATTGGACTTTAGGAATTGGGCCTAGATTAGAAATGATGAAGAGTGAGTAGTGAAATTAATGACATTTTAGTAATATCTTAGAAGTGGTGGATGTATTGTAGATGAATTAATGACGTTTTGGTAATATTTTGGAGTTGATGGAAGATTTGTAGAGAAAATAAGGATAATAAAGGAATTTGACCATAACCTAAGTACAGAGTATATAAAGGAGGGTTTTATGAGGAGAGTGGTGTGGTTCATTATCATAAAAGAATAGAGAAATGGAGGAAGAAAGAGAAGAAGATGAAAGAGAAGATCAAATAAAGAATAAGCCATAGTTGATAAAGAGAGGATTGAAGAGATGAAGTAAAGTTGTCAACTTTATTGAGATATGAGAGTAGTTGCATAGAGAGGGGAGATTATCCAAATCTCCACTCCCAAACTCTATACACCCTTTTCAATTTAGGGTTTTTGGGGGAAGTAATTGTGAATGTGTTTATCTATGTGATTTTGTGTTGTTATATGAGTTTGAATGTTTACCATGTATGATAATGGATTTCTATGGTGGAAATTACTATTTTTCATGATTGATTGCGTCACTAGTGGAAAAAACACTTTTTAAATCGGTTCCTGGAGACTATTTAAATCGGTCCCGTAACCGATTTAATAACCGCCGATGTAGAAAGTTTTTTGATTTAAATCGGTTGATTGTCCGATTTAAAAGATCCTTTTAGATCGGTTAACCGATGTAGTTGGTGATATTTAAATCGGGTTGGACGATCTAAATTAATCCCAAATGTCTATATGTTGTTTAAATCAATAAGACCCGATTTAGAATTGCAATTTAGATCGGTTAACCTGATTTATTTGTTGTTTTAACTCGGTTAATCCGATGTCTATGGTGATATTTAAATCGGGTTGGACGATCTAAAAGAACCCCAAAAGTCTACATGTTTCTTTTAAATCGATAAGATCCGATTTAAAATCACTAATTTAAATCGGTTCAACCAATGCAATAACTTCATTTAAGTCGGGTAGTCCGATGTAAAAGCAATTATATATATATATATTTTTTTTGGAATCCCTGATTTTCCTACAAATATTGTACATATATATATATAATTATAAATAAATTGAAGCTTCATTCATAAAACAAATATCATACCACCAAAGTGTAATTAACTTACAAAATATTCGTGAAATACTATTCTAAAAGTACTATCATACCACCAAAGTGTAATTAACTTACAAAATATCATACCACTAAATATCTCTTACTAAAACTAAAAAATCTTAGGCTCCAAACAAAAGTACTAACACGCCTAAGCAATCTTCGGCTACTACCAAAATATGCCGAAGCAAAGCTATACAATCTTAGGCTACTACCAAAATATGCCTAAGCAAAGAAAAACAAGGCTACCAAAGAGGCCTAAACTTCACAAAACCATTGGTGCATCAACAATTCTACATAACAGAGCACACTTGTCATTTTTTACCTAATCAAATTACATTATACAAATTCAAGAATTGAATTTGCACAACGTTCTTGAACATTCAAAACTTCGTCATCATGCAATGGTGTCGAGTCTCCAAATACCTAAATAAATGTTAAATAATATTAGAATATTGTACCATCATTAAAGAACACAACTAACACAAATAATTAAAAATTTGGATACACACCTGATTCCATGAGTTAACAAAACCGGCAGATACAATGTTCAACATATGTATCATAACATAGTAACCACTTTCATAATCGAAAGATTGTCTTTGGCACTACAAATTGTCATTTAAAAAAATTACAGTTAGTAAATTACGGTGTATTTCATTTCAGCTTAATGCATTAATTATAGTAAGTTAGATTAGTTTAATTAAATCTAATGCCTTATACACTTTTTTTTTTGGAAAAGGCTAAGAATTTCATTAAAACAAAGTACAAGAAGTACTTGAGGAGGCAATACAAAGGCCAAGGTCTGAGACACAAACAGAAACGCACGCCAAGGATAATAAAAATAAAAACACACCACCAGGGAGCACCTAAGACAGAATGCAAAAACAGACAACCTGCAACACCAAATCTAACACCTGCACTAACAGGAAAAATCAGGGGAACAGCACCGAAACCCACTCGAAAACTCCAGGCTTATACACTTAATTGATAGAGATTGAAGTAACAGCACCGAAACCCACTCGAAAAATCAGGGGAACAGCACCGAAACCCACTCGAAAACTCCAGGCTTATACACTTAATTGACAGAGATTGAAGTAACAGCACCGAAACCCACTCGAAAAATCAGGGGAACAACACCGAAACCCACTCGAAAACTCCGGTTTCAACTATTTCTGGCTCTAAACAACATCTATCACAAAAGCTAAAAACTCCACAAAAAAAAAAAAAAAGAACAAAGCATCCAATAAAACTTAAAGTTTAACAAAAAAGCAGTTATTGTGAGGAACTTACCGCGAGAGTAGTGTTCCATGTTGGCTTTCTCTGCTTTCTTGAACCTTTCAATCTATTATATCCAATTATAGCTCTACAACAATAAAATTTATATTAATTGAATTTGTCTTATAACACATCACAAATTACATGTAAGATAAATAAATAGAATACTTACGAATCAATAACAAGAACGATATTTTTATCCGGCTTCAACCCCATTGAACATAGGAAGACTACATTTTGTGTTTTTGGCTCAATAATGAGCAATTGCCAATGATGACTACATTGGGAAACAAAAATTGTGTCAACTTCAATTCTTTCTAATACTTATAATGAAAACCAATTTAGTAAAAAATACTATAACGATCAAACACACTTACTTGTTGAAGTAAGGTACAAAAAAACAGTCTTTCTCATTCTCAATAAGCTTCTCAGTTATGTAAGACTGAGAACCAGCAGGATCACCTTGTGGTTGAATGAAATTAGGATCAATGAAACCATACATGTCACTCTTCTCCAACCGAGTACAAAGGTGTTTCATATACCTAAATTTAAGCGGAAAATAAAATTTAAAATTAATCCTAACATGAAACATTTATTAACAGAAGCAGCAGTAACTAGTATCAACTATATTTATATCAACTTTGTATCAATTTTTATAACAGTAACAGTAACAGTAACAATAACAGCAGTAACAGTAACAATTTTTTAACAAAAAACAGCAGTAACAGTAACAGTAACAGCAGTAACATTCTTCTAACTACAGAAGCAGCAGTAACTACAGCAACAACAGTAAATGCACGATGGTATAAGATGTGGAATTTAAGTTACAGAATAATAGTGATACATAAATGCACTTACACCACCCATATACGTAGAATAGAGAGGCGTAAATCTTGTGTCTTCATGCATAACTCCATAATATCTCTGATTGGGAGAGGAATAAATACATCTCCTTCCAACTTGAACTTCACATCATCTCTCCGCGACAGTATCTTTAACATCAATTTTTGAGCACATGTGTTATCAGGTTCTGACCTTTTAGATGGCATGACATCTTTCTTATTTAGTTCAACATCCTTAACAATTAAAATAAAATATTAGACAACATACAATAACAATTTTATATTGAAAAAATAGAAAATGGATAAAATAATTAATACCTTATTAGCAACAAGGCGCAAAAGTCTTTTTGGCCATTGAATGAAACCGTTGAGGGCCTCACCAACTTTTCTCACCTCATCTGTGGGCTTGGGGACAAGAACATTTGAATCTAGCACCTTGGTTATAGCCACCCTTGCCATATCATTATCTAACATCTGATTATGTATGGTAGGTCCCAGGTTGTACACATTTGCATATGCCACTATGTCATGTTTACCATCAACATATAGTTCACACTCATCGGGGATATCTTCCTCATCCTCTGATATATGCCGCACTGCAGAACAACTGCCCTTTGTGCTTGTAGGAATAGTGGTATTAGGAGAGCAGATTGGGAAGTTTGGGTGTTGTTGAGAAAAAGTAGGCATAGCCTGCATAACTTGCTCTGTTATACCCTTTGCAAGCTCGATTTTTAGGGCCTCCAATTGTGTTCTATTCATAACAACTGAGGTAGAGGCGGCATCACGCGATGTCGGACCAAAATATTGTCGAATTCCCACACCTCGACCGACACCACGAACACCCAAACATGAAGTATAAGGAAACATGAAGTTGCAGCTTGAAACTAGTCTTAAATTGTTGCAGACTTTTAAGAATAAGACTTTCAAAAACTTGCATGCTTTTAAAACACTTGCAGACTATTAAAGCATAATACCAACATGAAATTTAAGCAATCAACTACTGGCGGGTTGCAGCAAACATACTAAGACACAACAGCAAACATACAACATACTACTAAGACAAAGACCCCTGCCCACTACTAAGACACAGCAGCAAACAGAAACCCCACACACCAGAACAGGAAAAACAGCATACTCATCATTATAAGATTGTATGCTCTAAACAAAACCCCCACACGCAAGAACAGAAAAAACAGCATACTTACAATTTTATCGGCAACAAGGCGTGTTTCTTCTGTAAGTATGGACTCTCCAGCTGATTCTTGTCTTTGTTTTATTTTATCTTGCATCATCTTTTCTTCAATCAACTCATATCCCCCACGAGACATTCTGTGAGGGTATTTATTACAAGCTTGAACCATTTTCCCCCTCTTTCTTTTCTCCTAATATAAACAACACACGAATTAAAGGAAAAACTAAAAATAAACTTGACTAATAAACTGAATCTCAAGTTCAATTAACTAACCAAAAAGGAAGGATCCTCTCGTGTCTCAATGAACTTCTGCCATGTTTCCTCATCAAGAAAGGAATATGTTTCAAGAGGAGATTTGTCACTCAATTTTCCATCATTTAAATATCTCGTTGTTAGGGACGTTTTAAATGCCCTCCAACGCTCACCCGCATAGGAAATCCATTTGTCTTTCAATTTTCCAATATCAGTATCACGAATATCCCACTTTAACTACATTACATAACAAATAAACTATTAGTGTATAAAAATAATACATTTAATTAGTATAGTAGGCAAACATAACTAATATTACCATGATATCGTCCCAAATCTGATCCTTCATTTTCTCATCTACATGATCCCAATCTTCCGCCAAAATACAGACTTTGTTTCGAGCAACAGAACCCACATGACTCTTGAACTTTTTTCTGTTTTCCCCTAAAGGTAGTTTGGTTCTTGGTTCGAAATCAATTGGCTTCTTTTCATTATTCAGTGACAACTCTAACATTCGTGTTGCACATCTACCCCTTTTTTTGGTAGGCTGAGTACTCGTCCCACTTGATGAAGGAGCTGATGGATCATCCATGTCTCTGCATTAAAATACAAAATAATAACGGTTAATTTAAATCTGATTAATGAATAAAATGTCAAATATGAATAAAAACTGATGTTAGGAATCAAAGTAAAAATTATTGATAAACTAACCAAATATGAATAAAAACTATTTTTAAACTTTTTCCCAAATCCCTTCTTCATGATCACCACGAGTGGCATACACGTCGTCCGCTATAGTGTCCTCAATGGCAGTATGTATCCTTAGAGAAAAAGGACTCTCAGAAATATCTACGTCGTCCGCTATAGTGTCCTCAATGGCAGTATGCATATTTTTACCTTGAAGAACCATCGACCATTTTTTGTCAGAAGGATCACAAACATAAAATACTTGTTTTGCTTGAGATGCCATAATAAATGGCTCATCCGTATAAGCTGCCTTTTCTAGATTCACCAATGTAAAACCAAATTCATCGATTCTAACACCACTATTTATGTCAATCCATTTACATTTAAAAACAGGCACTTTAAATTTCATGAAATCAACTTCCCAAATCTCTTCAATGATTCCAAAATAAGGTATGGATGCCATAACTGGATTTTTATCTTTGGAACTAGAAAAGTGCATGGACTCAGCTACGACCATAACTCCACTGTTTTGTACGGTACTTTTGTCATCCTGAGTCTTTGTAGAAAATGAAAAATTATTGATATCATAACCAGACCAAGTTATAACATCAAAGTTAGGCTCCCTTGATAGCCATTTTAATGTATCAGAAGCTGAATTCTCATTTAAAATGGTTTCTTTAAACCACTTTAAAAAAGTCTTGTTATGCTCCTTCATCAACCATTTTTCACTCACTCTAGAATTGTTTCCCTTGACAATGGCTTTATGAGCAGAAAGGTAAGGCTGAACCTCGTCAATGTTATTCAATATATAAAATTGTGCTTGAAGTACTTCCGCGCGCCCCATGCTCTTAAGTTTTAAACCTCGTCTACCCTTGCCTGCATATCTTTCCTCATGAAGAGACTTAGGAATTCCTATTGTTTTCGCTTCTGACATATAGTCGGAACAAAACTCAATAGCTTCTTCTGCGACATATCTTTCAACAATAGATGCTTCGGGATGGCGTACATTCTTCACATACCCTTTTAAAATCTTCATGTATCGTTCAACTGGATACATCCACCTCAAAAAAGCAGGACCACACAACCTAATCTCCCTCACTAAATGAACAATTAAGTGGACCATTATGTCAAAAAAAGAAGGAGGAAAATACATCTCTAGTTGGCACAAGATAATTGCAGCCTCATTTTCCAACTCATCTAATTTATTAGGATCAATGACTTTGCTGCAAATAGCATTGAAGAATAAGGATAACCTAGTTAAGACATCTCTTACTTTTTTAGGCAATATGTCACGAATTGCCACTGGTAGTAATTGTTGCATCAATATGTGACAATCATGAGATTTCAATCCAACTAATTTCAAATCATTCGATGAGACAAGACTCTTGAAGTTTGAAGAGTAACCTTGTGGAACTTTTATGTCCCGTAGACACTCACAAAAGCTTTTTTTTTCTTTTTTTGACAAAGTATGACATGCTGGAGGCAAATATCTTCGCTTACCTACCGCTGAATGTGGAGCTAACTCCTCTCTTATACCCAACTCAACCATATCCAAACGAGCATTCACACCATCCTTTGTTTTGCCCGGAATGTTGAGAAGCGTTCCAACTACACTATCACACACATTTTTTTCGACATGCATTACATCGATGCAATGTCTAACATCTAGACTCGACCAATAAGGAAGATTAAAGAACACGGACCTCTTCTTCCATATGTTTTTCTCAGTGGTCAAATTTTGGTCCTTCCCAAATATAACACTGACATCTTTGACTTTGTCATAAACTTGCTTTCCAGATAAGGCTTTTGGAGCAATTTCATTTTCTGGGTCTCCATTAAATGCTTTTCTCAACCTGCGATATGGGTGATTACGTTTGAGAAACCGCCGATGCCTAAGGTAAACTGTCTTCTTTCCATTTCTCAATTGTTGGAATGCAGTGTGTTTTTCACATATGGGACATGCTAAATGTCCCTTCACACTATAGCCGCACAAGTTCCCATATGCAGGAAAATCATTGATGGTGCAAAATAACATCGCGCGCAACGTGAAATAATCACGAGAATGGGCATCGAACACACGAACACCTTCCTCCCAAAGCATTCTCAAGTCTTCGATCAATGGACTGAGATAAACATCAATGTCGTTACCCGGTTGCCTTGGGCCCGAAATCATCATGGATAACATAATGTATTTGCGCTTCATGCAAATTGAAGGAGGTAGATTATAAATAATTAAGAGGACGGGCCATGAACTGTGGATGCTACTTAAGTTTCCATATGGATTCACGCCATCTGTCGCAAGTCCAAGCCTAAGGTTTCTGGGCTCATTCCCGAATTCCGGATACAAAGCATCAAACTTTTTCCATTGTAAAGAATCAGCCGGATGACGAATGTACCCGTCAAATTTCTTCTCATCTGCATGCCTTCTAATATTCTTTGCATCATCTACATTATTAAACAATCGTCTGAGCCTTGGAATTATTGGAAGATACCATAACACCTTCGCAGGAGGATATTGTATGCTTTCATCACCATTGGAATAATTGTCCTTCACTTTGTAGCGTGATAGTCCACACCTGGGGCACCTCTTCAACTCTTCAAACTCATTTCGATACAATATACAATCATTAGGACATGCATGTATTTTCTTATACTCCATACCCATTGGACACAATATCTTCTTCGCCTCATAGTTACGATTGGGTAATGTGTTACCTTCTGGGAGCATTTCTTTCAACAACTCGAGCAATTCAGTAAAGCTTTTATCTGTCCATCCATTTCTCGCCTTCAAGTTGAACAATCGCAGCACCCCAGACAACCGTGTGAAGTTAGTGCACCCCGGATACAATGCCTCTTCTCTGTCTTTGTGCAACGTATCATACATATGTGCTCGCTGGAAAGACTCTGGGCCTATATCACGGATCATATCGTCTAGCCGATCGTTCATATCTACATCGACTACATTTGTATTCGACGCAATTGGTTTGGTTTCCGACTCGCCATGCCATATCCATTTGGTATAACTTTGGTTAACCCCATGACAAATTAGATGACTTTTGATCAACTCAAAATGCAACTTGGAAGTATTACCACATTTCATACAAGGACAATAAAACCTTCCTTTATTCTTAGGTAGTTTTTCAAAAGCAAATTGTATAAACTTGTCCACTCCGTCCTCATACTCTTGACTCAAACGGTTAGAAGTCATTCAACTACGATCCATAATTACTTCTGGAAAAAATAGATACTGAAATAGTAAGCTATGGTGCTTACTTGCTGAAAAAAATAGCTTAATATTAGGTTTATTTATCTATAGGAGCATCTCACATAAGGGGACTGTTTGTTGGGAAGTGAGGAATATTTTTCATATTTTAAAGTTAGAGTCAAGTAAATGAGTACATTGGGTGCAAGAGAACATCTCAGAACAGTGATGACATAGTTTATCGAAACAACTTATGACATGTTCATAAGCTATTTTCGGCTTATTTTCATAAGCTCTTCAGGTTAGTATAGGAAAATAGTTCAACTCTATTTTATCTTTTCTTATAAAAAAATAACTTAATTACAAACACGTATACAATAAACACTTAATTCACTCAAACAAGAACAATAATGAAGGGCAAGAATTAAAAGTGAGTTGGAAATACCTTGGATCAAGAAAGAAACTTGTGAGAATTACAAACAATTGAAGACAAATCGCACAGAAGATATATGCTGCAACACCAATGTTAGGTTTCAGTTAGTAAATGGAAATAATTAAAAATCAAAAAATAAAATAGGGAAAATAAAATAACTTGCTTCGAAGACATTATAGCAGGTTGTAAAGCAATAGGAACAGAGAACTCATTTACTATAGTTGTAAAGCAATTCTACTGGTCAAGAGAGGTTTTGAGATAGCAATAGCAACCATTATTTGGAAAACATAAACAATCAAACTAAGTGCTGCAATTATGCAGTATTTTGTTTTCAAAATTCATGTTTCACTTTAAAAAGAAAACAAAGCTTGGGATAATAAAATCTTAGTTATCTAAAACATTCGAGAGTATTGTTAACACTAAATTCAAAATATCAAAAGAGATATCAAGACTATCAGTGATCGCCGACCTTTGCAATTTAACAAGTCATAAAAATGTACATGACCTTAGGCATTTAAAAATTATCAAGACTTTTCAATCATCAACAATCTTCTCATTAAACACATTTGGAGAAATCATCATTAACTCTCCCAAAACAAACAGACATGATATGCTCTAAGTCTCAATTAAGAATGATGTGATGTAAATAAATTGTGAGCTAAGAGATTAAAATAGAAACAAATATAATATGTTAACACATTTGGAGTAAAAAATTTATTAAGGCTCAACTTAGTACAAGATGTACACAGTGGCCGAAAAAGAAGGATGCAAATGATACAAATGAAATAGAGTATCACTACAGGCACTTTCCACATGACAGAAAGGGCAAAAGTGCAGCAACATAATCTAGCCAAAAGAAAGTGCAGCAACATAATCTAGCCAAAAGTGCAAGCAAAAATATGGACAATTCCACCTAGCCAAAAGAAACAAAAGTGCAGCAAAAACACAATAAATCAGTAGCAGTAACAGCAGCGGGCTACTACACTCCCATGCGCCTACAACTCAACATTTTTAATCCCAAAACACAAAAACCGGGTCTATCCTCGCAACATAATCTGTTTATTACTTGTTTAGACCAAATAACAGTGAGTGTGTACCTTAAAGAAAGAAAAAAAAGGAACATTTTTTGACATTAACCTGTTTGATTCACTTCAACCAGCCATTGAAATATATGGTATTGACTTTCAAATTTCAAACCCATAAAACCCCCTTATCTTGAAATTATCAAATCAAATTACACTCCAAAGTCTCATAACATCATATATTTCTTTGATTATGCTTCACTTTGAATTTCATAACACCATGTAAAGGATATTTCACACTAACACATTTAAAGTAATTCATAAGATGGATGCAACAGTTCACATAAACACTTGAACATTAAAACCATCATCACATTTTTTTTTTTAAATTGCAAACTTTTTTTTTGAATATCAAAATGAATTTATTAAAAGGCCACGAGTAAGGCTCGTGAAAAGCCAAAACAGGGGCTGAAACAATACAAGAGGAAGGCTTAGGCGCTAACACACAACACAAAAGCACCTAAAGCCAAGCACCAAGCACCTGTAACAAACAGAGGCCAGAAACACAATCATGGCACAAGATGTACCAAAATGTGATAAAGAGCAATACAATGAAAGAGACCAGGGGCAAGTGTAAAAATGCAGCAAAACACAAGCCCCCAACTCGGCAGTTAGAAGCAACAACAAAGGCAAGTTACAGCAGGAAAAAAACCGCCCCATAGCAGAACAAAAAAACAGAACAGCAGCATGAAAAAACACAAGCCCGAACTGCAGCAACACCAGAAAAAAACCAGCTCCCCACCAAATCAAAAACATTGAAAAAAACACTTGAACATTAAAACCATCATCACATATTGGACTTAGATAAACACCAAATCAAAAATCAAAAATCAAAAAATAAAATAGGGAAAATAAAATAACTTTGTGCGTATGAAGAAATGAGAGGTCCCAAAGCATTGTTTTCTTTGGAAAATCGTTAAGGAAGAAAGGACCCAAAGCAGCGTTTGCTTTTTCTAAGATGAAATTGAAATGAGAATCCATTGGAAAATGAAGAAAAAACCACGAAATTGAACTTCAACTAACCTTGGTCGTGAACGATTTCAGTATTCAGCGAAGCCCTAATTGGAGTGAGCAAGAACGGAACTTGGTCGTGAACTTGGAGTGAGCAAGAACGGAACGGAACTTGGTCGGAAATTGGAGTGAGCGAGAACGGAACAAAGAGGCTGTTTAGGGTTTTGAATCGGAACTGTCGTGTGGAACTTGAGAATACATGATAGGTGTTTAGGGTTTTGGTTCTTCAGAGAAAAATTAGTGTTAGAGAAATGAAGAGTGAAATGAAAAATGAGAGGGAAATGAAATGCGTTTCGCAGACAAGAGAGGGAACTATTTTTTTTTAATTATAAATAATTATATTTAAATCAGGCTAACTGATTTAGTTTTGATTCACTTAAACCTCTAGCTTCCGTGTCCATAATTTCCAGGTATTTAAATCAGGTGGATGAGATCTGATTTAAAATGTGTGATTTAATAAGTGTTTTTTCCACTAGTGCGTTGTTTGGTAAGAAAATGGGTTTTATTTGAAAATGGGTATGACTTATGAAAATGATAGTTGATTTAGATGGTTTTGAGTTGTTATAAGTGTTATTAATCATGTATATGCTTGATAACTGTTGTATAAATGTTATTGGGTTTAAATAAGTGCTTTTGAGTAGAGAAAAGTAATTTTTGGTCCAAAATCGTAACTGTTCCATATTCCTCAGCGATCTGCGCCTCGCGCAGGATGAAATGCGTCTCGCGCAGCACTTCTGATCCCCGTGCCTCGCGTAGATGGTCAACTTTCCAGGGTTGACCGTGGACTTTTGTGACTTTTAGTTGACTTATGCACCCGGAACCCATTTTTAATATTTTTTTTATAGAATCCATTTTTTATGTTAGTTTTTAGAGATTATGATTGGATAATGCGATTATGTAAAAAATTGCAATGCTTTGTTAATTGGATAATAACTTAGTATTTGAATTGATTATTGATATATGCTATGTAGCTGAATGTATGACCATGATAAACTATGGTGATGAATTGTGATGAGAAGAATAAAGAAGAATATTAGATTATGTTATCTAATAAAGAAGAATATTGAAGTATGATATCCATATTGAATGATGAGTTAATGTTAGTTGTTATCATAAGATTGATAGAGATTCATGAACATACATGAATTGAGTCGGATATTAGAATTATGTTAAGGGAAATGTTAACTTGTGCCCTTAAGGGCACATGTTAAAGAGTTTAATATAGAAATATTTTTCTTGATACTTTTATATATTTATATAGAGAGAGAATATATCATATGAGAATGACAAAGATATATGAGAATATGAGAATAAATATGAGCCATCGGATTAAAAGGAAAGACTAAGATTAAAACATTTTAAATGAGTCATGTCACAGGAAATCAAACCACACGTGCAATCCCTTCCTCCCTCTCCAATTAAGCGCTCATTCCAGTTTTGCATTCATTCATCCTTCTATTTTTTGCGAACGTTCTTTCTTGACTGCTTCTCCTCCTTCCTTCCTTTTCGTTTCTTCTCCTTCGTTTCGTTTCAAGTTATGCGCTCAATCTAATTTCTTCTAATAATTTATTGACTTCTTTTTGGGAAAAAATAGAAGTTGATAAACCCTAAATCCCAATATCAGTTTTGCTTTTCCAATTTTGAGATTTAGAAATTGAAATTTCTTCTAACATTCTGTTGTATTTAAACATATCAATTTTGGGATTTGGCAATCCTCTTCTCCTCCATTTCTGTTGAATAGAACGGATGAATATATTTTAGATCTGATATATTATCTCTTTGACCTTTCTTTTGTTTTTTTTTAAAATATGTAATTAAACAAAAACAAAAACAAAAAATAGTTATGAAAGAATTCGGACTGTACGTTGGTACTGTATATTGGTAAAACCATTAAGATATTATGAGTTTCAAAGTAGTGGAAGCTTTCAGATATTTTAATTTTATCAAGAGTGGGCATGAGGTCAATTTGTTAACTTTGCAAATAACTCTTCTTCTAATCCATGTTATTTTAAAGTGAAAGAAGCAAACAGAGATGGAACAATGGACTGGTTTTTTTTTTCTCTGGTTCTTTTTTAGTGTGAAGGAAAATGAAAAGGCAGAGATGATAGAGAAACACAGTCACGTGACTGGTTTAATTAAATGTTTTAATCTATGTTATTTATTTTAATCTAATGGTTGAGATTTATTCTCATATAAAGGTACTATTCTCATAGGATATGTCCTATATATATATATTGCTAGTATAATGTCTTGAATGCTTTCATATATGTATATTGGATAATATGAGCCGAGATAAATGTCTTGAATACTTTTAATATAGATATGTGTACCTTTACTCTTGCACTAATTATTTGGATTATTAAATCTAACTCTCTGTTTTGTTGCTGAACTGTTGGGGGTTCAGGTTTCTCAGGTTGTGTGTCACGGTGAAGCTCCGCTCTGATTTTGACATGTTCATACTTCGTATATTGAGTTATTTATGTTGTTGTCTTAATTTGATTCAAAGATGTATCATTTTTTAGAAAGGATTTTGTATAAGTGATATTTTTACTAATTAAGTTATTAATAGTATTTGGGTAAAATAACTGATACCCCCCTGTAATATGGGCGAGTTTTGTTTTTCCCCCCTATAAAATTTTTCTGTGCAACTCGCCCCTTGCAATATGTTGACTTTTGCTTTTGCCCCCTATGCACAACACATGGCAGATGACTGTACAAATTTGTTACGTGGCAAATCCACATGGATTTAATTGATTTTTTATTTAATTTTTATGCCACATGTCATTTCCACGTGTCAAGCTAAATAATAATTAAAAAAATTCATAAATTTAATAATTGTTAATAAATCCAGTTTTTTTATCAAATTAAATCTAGTTTATTAAATTTATGAATTAAGGGCAATAAAGTAAACTTACATCGGAATCAAGAGGTATGTTCGATGGCGATGGTGGGTTTGATGATATAAGGGCAATAAAGTAAACTTACAAATTAGAAGCACCAACAACCATGATTTTAGCTCTTGATTCCGATGTGTCCATTGCTGCAAATAACCACAAAGTCTCAATCATAAACAAGACAAAGTTAATAGTAATAATATCAGAAGCAGTGAAAGATGAAATAAAAGTAAAATACCTTGAGATGCTTCCGAAACGATGATGTCGGCTGTGTCCATTGAAACGGCACCGTTTTTCTTCTTCTTGTTCCTGTTTTTGGCCATAGTGACTTACAGGGGGAGAAGGAACGACGGTGAAGCGGCAGAAAGGTTTGAAGCCGCTGTTGTTTGGGGTTAATTTGGACATTTTGGCTAAAAATGAATTTAATGGAGTGGCCCCAACAAGATGCCAAGTCATTCGCGGGATTCTCACGACAACATGTCTCGCACCATCCATCATTTTCAATATATATAAATGCATGTGTATAAGTCTTTATTGTTCACTTTTACATATTTCCCTTTTCATTCTTAGGAACTTCATATATGACTTTTTTCAAAGTGTGAGATACATTAATTAAATTTTGACGAAAATATCCCTAATTAATAAAGAAAAGTAAAAGATTAATATTTCTCTCTTAATAATTGAAGGGAAATTTTGAAAGAGATCTTATATATTAAAACGGTGGAGTATTACATTAATAGTGTGTTTGGTTGTAAGGAGAAAATGATAAGAGAGAAAAAGATAAGAGTATTAGAAGAGAGAAAAAAGTGAGAAATAGAGTAGATTCACGTGTTGTTTGTTATAAGAGAAAGAGAAGAGAAATAGAAGAAATAAGTGTTGATTATTTTTAAAAGTATAATTATATCCCTGAATCAAAACTCTATCAAATTTAATTTTTATTCTAACTTTTATTTTGTACTCAATATTTTTTTTTGACTAAATGTACTCAATATTTTTATTAACGTTTTTTTTGCAAAGGCAATATTTTTATTAATAACTAAATATTTTTTTACTTATTTAATTAATTTTGTTTATTACATATATTGACTTGACGGAAATTGAATGGTTTCAAAAAAAAAATTATGCAAAGGAATGGTTTTAGATGAAACCATGTCGTTATTACCTAGAATAAAAAATCAATTTTTATATTATATAAACCTCACAAACCTAATAGAACTAAAAAGAAAGAACAGTGAAACACGGATTTTTACACTTTAGAACATAGAGAGGAGTAGGCATTTTACATTATTCTTTAAAAACAAATTACATAATTAATAAGGGTATTGACAATATTTTGGACCCCATAATTAATAAGGGTATTGGCAGTCAGACCAAGTGAGTATTGTGTGTCAGTCGTGTTTGTCTAACGATTTTGTTGTGTATGTTTTGTGAAACCATTTGTGTTGTTCATTTAGAAACTATGAGTGGTGCGAATTGGATTAATTGATCTGTTCTTTGTTGAGTAATGGTGTAAGTGTTATACTTCTATGTTATAATAGTTGTTTATGCTTAGAGTTTAACCTTTGTGTAGTTTAAACTTGGTTGATTGATGCTTATTGTTGATATGGTGATCCAGCATGATATAAAACTGCAAATGGTGATCCAACATGATATAAAACTGCAAATGGTGATCCAGCATGATATAAAACTGCATATGGTGATCCAGCATGATATAAAACTGCATATGGTGATCCAGTATGATATAAAACTGCATATGGTGATCCAGCATGATATAAAACTGCAAATGATGATCCAGCATGATATAAAACTGCATATGGTGATCCAACATGATATAAAACTGCAAATGGTGATCCGACATGATACAAAACTGCATGAGATCCGGCATGATACAAAACTGCATGAGATCCGGCATGATATAAAACTGCATGTGTAATGATTTGAAATAATTTTAAGAGAAAAACTAATATTATTTCTTGATTATGTAGATCTTGTTGAAATTATTTTCTTTTGAGTATGTGAAAATCATATTTTCATGAGAGTAAGAAGAGTAGAATAGTAGCTCATTCTAGTAGGTGTTAGTATGTATTTTGTTGATAACATGTACTAGATTGTTGCCATGAAACTTGATTTATTTCTTTTGCTATCTAGAAGTTATAGTAAGTGATTATGTCATTTCTTTATGATAGATTTGATAAATATGATGTACATATTTGATTGTTTTGCCATGTTAACTATCATGCTAAGTTAATTATTTCTTGCACAATATGATTTAATACATGTGAACTGTTGGACTGTTTGGAATCTGTCGTTATATGATATTCATCTTTTGTTGTCTTGATTTGATTCTTAATTTTAAGATTTATAGAAGATGTATGTTACTTGAATGTCCATGTGAAATGTTTTAAATTGCTTGATGCAATCTCAGATAGATGTCGTGATTGTAGTTACCTCTTGTATGCGACATGTGTGTGTGAACACTGTCGATAGTAGATTCTTTGGGAAGAATAAGTTAGAACCGTAGAAGACTACAGTTAGATGTGAGAATCGGAAGTTCCAATAGATGATTGTAGGTGGGTTTGAAATAAGTGGGGGAGAAGGTTATAATCCTCGGATACGTTTGAGTATAGGAGGATGTGATAGGTAGAGATGCTTGAAGGAGAGTGTTTATACGTTAGCGAAGTTTATTTCGGAATTGATTGAACGAAAGGAACAGGTTGATGAATTGTGGGTCTTGGTCGAGAGGAGGAATGATGATCCGTCGGAAGTAGATGTCGTGTTTGGTGAGAGATCTCTAAGTTAGTTGGTGTGACCAGTTAAACTTGGAATTAGCAGTCGCAGGTGTGTTTACGTTTTGGAAGCATTACTTGTATGGCTTAGAATTAGAATGTGTTCGGTGATCGCAAGAGTTCGAAGTATTAGTTGATCAAGGAGAGATGCATAAGTCGCATGAGGAAGTAGTTAGCGATCAGAAGGATTAATATTTTGGTATGGATTTAGTTTGTATCCCGCTTAGTAACATAGACGTTATCTTTGGTATGAATTGGTTAGTCTTTAATCAAGTTCATATCAATTGTTGTGAGAAGACCGTTGTATTTCCGAAGCCGGGGAGGATTTGAATTTGATGAGTGAGAAGGAAGTAGATGAATCCTTGAAGGAGCAAGTGGAGTTGTTTGCGATGTTTGCGTCCTTGAAGGTTGAGGATGAAGTTAAGATATAAGAATTATTGGTGGTGAATGAATTTCCTGACGTTTTTCCGGAGGATATAACTGATGTACCTCCAGAAAGAGAAGTAGAGTTTACTATAGATTTGGCACCTGGTACAAGTCCAATTTCTATGGCACCGTATAGGATGTCGGCGTCAGAGTTGAGTGAGTTGAAGAAACAACTAGAAGAGTTACTCGAGAAGAAGTTCATTAGGCCGGGTGTTTCACCGTGGGGAGCACCTGTGTTGTTGGTTAAGAAGAAGGAAGGGAGTATGAGGTTGTGTATCGACTACCGTCAGTTGAACAAAGTGACGATCAAGAATAAGTATCCACTTCCGAGGATAGATGATTTGATGGATCAATTGGTTGGAGCTTGTGTGTTTAGTAAAATCGATTTGAGATCCGGATACCATCAAATTATAGTGAAGACAAAAGATATACCGAAGACTGCTTTTAGGACAAGGTATGGACATTATGAATATTCCGTTATGCCTTTTGGTGTGACCAATGCACCCGGAGTATTCATGGAGTATATGAATAGGATCTTTCATTCGTTCTTAGATAAATTTGTGGTGGTGTTCATTGATGATATTTTAATTTACTCGAAAACCGAAGAAGAGCACAAGGACCATTTGCGAATTGTTCTACAAGTTTTGAAGGAGAAGAAATTATATGCGAAGCTTTCAAAGTGTGACTTTTGGTTGAAAGAAGTCAGTTTCCTTGGTCATGTGATTTCAAGTGGAGGGATAGCTGTCGACCCTGCAAAAGTTGATGCCGTGTTACAATGGGGAACGCCTGAGTCTGTTTCAGAAATAAGAACTTTCCTTGGATTGGCCGGTTATTATCGAAGGTTCATTGAAGGATTTTCGAAGTTAGCTTTACCGTTGACCCAGTTGACACGAAAGGATCAAGCCTTTGTTTGGAGTGTGGAATGCGAGAAAAGTTTCCAAGAGCTTAAGAGGAAGTTGACTACTGCACCAGTGTTGATTTTACCCGATGCGAAAGAGTCATTCGTTGTATATTGTGATGCTTCGAAGATGGGACTTGGAGGTGTGCTTATGCAAGGTGGTAAGGTTGTAGCTTATGCATCAAGACAATTGAAGATTCATGAAAGAAACTACCCAACACATGATCTTGAGTTGGCCGCAGTTGTGTTTTCATTAAAGGTGTGGCGACATTATTTGTACGGCTCACGATTTGAAGGCTTTAGCGATCATAAGAGTTTGAAGTACTTATTCGACCAGAAGGAGTTGAATATGAGGCAAAGAAGGTGGTTGGAATTTTTGAAAGATTATGATTTCGAATTGAGTTACCATCCAGGAAAAGCTAATGTGGTGGCAGATGCTTTGAGTAGGAAAACGTTACATATGTCATCACTTATGGTAAATGAATTAGAGTTGATTGAAGAATTCTGAGACTTAAGTTTGGTGTGTGAAATGACTTCTAAGAGTGTGAAACTAGGGATGTTGAAGTTGACGAATCCTTTTCTAGAAAGTATAGAAGAGCACCAGAAGAAAGATGTGAAGTTGATGGAGAAGTTTACCATTGTGAAAGAGGGAGAGGAGAATAATTTCAAAATGGATGAGAGCGGAGTTATTAGATTTCATGGAAGAGTATGTGTGCCTGATGTGCCCGAATTGAAGAAGATGATTATGGAAGAAGGTCATAGAAGTGGTTTGAGTATTCATCCAGGAGTAACCAAGATGTATCAGGATTTGAAGAAGTTATTTTGGTGGCCAGGAATGAAGAGGCAAATTTCTGAGTTTGTTTATGCTTGTCTTGTGTGTCAGAAGTCGAAGATTGAGCATCAGAAACCGTCTGGTATGTTGCAACCGTTGTTTATACCGGAATGGAAATGGGATAGCATTGCTATGGATTTTGTAGGAGGATTGCCTAGGACTACAAGAGGCATGATTATCTGTCTTTCTTCGCATAGCAGGAGAGAAATGAAAAAGTTGTGGACCCCATCCATTTTGTATCTCTCTTCTCTCTTTCTTTGTTTTGCCAAACAGAAGAAATACACTATTTCTATTGTATCTCTCTCTTTGCTAATTACTCTCTCTTTTCTAACTCTCTCATTCCAAAAAGACCATAAAACATTGTCAACTGGAAGTTCAACAACTACATGTGGATTGATCATTTGGCCCATGAGACCTTCAAGATCGACAGATGGATCCCTTCCATTTCGACCATTATATCTAACCCTTTGGTTGGAGTTACGATGTAGCACCTACATTAAAACATAATATAATTTAAGATACAAAATCAAGACCATACAATTTGGAACTACATATCTAAAGTAGCCCTAGAATGTTTTTTTTAAAGAAGCAGCTGGAATAGATGTTTTTTGTAAAATCCCCATCATCTCATTTCTGAGGTAAAATATTTGATATCGAATAATATATATAAATTTTGATTTTTGATTTTAGATTTTTTTTCAATCTTTTTCATACTTACGACATCCATTTGGGGACGCGTGAGTTTTGTTGTTGCGTCTTTGCAGCTTCTTGGGTTTTGTTGTTGCATCTTTGAGAGTGCATTTGTATAGTTGTTCAATTTTGAATTGATCAAAATTGACAACACACAATCATCGGCAAGGGGTTTCACTCTTGCTCTATGTTTGCGATGCATCTCAACACTCCATGTCGAATTTTTGAATTGGCCACCAAACATCTGTCACATGAAAATTTAATTTTTTTATGATTCAAATTTATTTTTTATTTCAAGCAATCATTCAAATTTAATTAAACATGTATGTTTGTTTTTATTAAAAATTTATTGATAATCAGATTAAAAATTCAATAAAAAATTCAAGATCGAGAAACAAATACTAGAAAAAAAAATCTTGAAAAAGAATCAAATCAACGTAAAGTGAAAGAAAATCGACATATGTGAAAAATAAAATTGACAAACGGTAAAAGTTTCATTGTAGAAACAATGAATATAAAAGTGATCAAGATAGTTTTTGGCTTTGTAAAAAAAAGAGACAGTTTTTGGCTTTTGAAATAAACAAACATATACCTTCGTTGACGTAACTTTCACAATCTGAAACCAATCGTTAGTTGGTTCAGTGGTGATTGGCGCTGAACATAGTAGGGAGGACCACAGTTTCATCCCCCGTAATTACAATCGGGAGAGGGCTAGTACTACTTGATGGCAGAACAAACCCCCGAACCAGATTAAACTGGTGGTGAAACTAAAACAAAAAAAAAACTTCACAATCTGATTATTTTTAGTTGAAAAGAAATTTTCTCAGACAAATTTTATATTGTTTGTATCATTATTTTTCACAAGACCATCTTTAAATACTAGTTGTGTGGCGGATATTACGAAGTGTAATACTTCTTTAGGTATAAAATAAGAAAAAGCGATAAAAAAATTAAAAAGTCAAATGTACTTGATACAAATTTTGTACCAAGTACGTTTGAATCAATATTCATTTTCAATGCAAAAAATCATATATTAAGAAAATGTTTAATTGAGTTAAATAAAATCTTAGAATTCAATGTATCATATATATATATATATATATATATAAGGGTGTAATCGGGTTGGATCGAGTTTTTTCGAACTCGAGATTCAATTTAACAATAGGTCCTATGGTTTGATTTTGTGTGTAAGTCAAAGATTAGGATATGAGTTCGATTGCATTTTGGGTTTACCCAAGTAGCATAACACTAATTTTTGGTCTTGAAAAAAGTTTCAATTGAGTTTTCCACTTATATAGATAATATTCAAACACAAACAATACACACCACTATCAACAGTTTTCATCCACTTCAAACCCTTCAAAAAAAACCCACCATTTTTGAAGAACTTTTGTTTCTAACACACAATCTAAACATTAAACAGGGTCGAGTGAGCTCATGCGCTATTGAAAATGTTTCCAATGAAAAGTTTGGGTGACATCTGCAAAAAATGGGAATCAATCAATACCATGCTCACACTGATATTCATTGAGTTGCATAAGGAATTTCAAAAGAGCATTATTTCTAGAGAGCCTAGATTCACGAGAACGGTGTTGTGTTCTGAATTACTAGGAAATATTTCTAACACTACTTGATTTCTTAGCGGAAGAGGTTCGTCCGGTCGAAGTCGCTGGAACGAATAAATCAAAGTGCAGATGTTTGTTAATGTTACCAATGGGGTTGGTGTGTGCGACTTCACTTTTCAAGTCGTTTAAGGAAGGTAAATCCATTAGTTTGACATATATTCATTGTCATTTGGAAGATGTTGCAATTTACGCCGTTGATGTATGTAAGGAGGAAGATGTTTATTTATCTCTCTTGCTAGAATGAAAAGTTTTACAAGTATAAAATTAACACTCTGTTTTGTCCAGTTTAGGTTTACAACGATGTTCCTGTTCCGTTTATAATTTTTAAATTGTTTATGGATTGGTCGTCATTGTTTCTGTTTCTGATATTGGGGGTGTTTGCTAGATAGACAGTGAACCTTCGGGGTGTTAGCTACCTAACTAGTGAACCGTATCAGTAGAGAGCATAAACATGTTTTACACTTTTAGATCGAAACATGTTTGTACATTTGCATGATAGAAAAATTTAGTCAATTTGTATATCCAGAGGTCACGTGGATCTATCAACCTACGGACCAGGTCAAAACTAAAGGTGCGCGTAATACTCTAACCCAAATTACTTAAATAAATAAAGTAAAAGCTATCATGTATACAAGTTAAGGTGTCACACATAAATTCTTCTAATCATACACGTAATTTCTAATAGCTTTTCAAGAATCTATTTTTTTAAATTAAGAATCTAAGTGTAGAAACTTTCTATTTTTAAAAAAATATGGTTTTTTTTATTTTTTTATATTAAACATACGGAAAGTAGCTTTAGATTTTTTCAAAATAAAATCATTTTTTAAAAAACTTAAACAAACGCACCCAATATTTGGCTGGTGAAGTTCAACACCGGTACCTTATAATATATGGTGCGTTTGTTTTGGATTTTTTTATTTTTTAAGAAAAAATCAAATTTTTTTAAAAAATCAATTTAATAATTTTGATATTGTATGTTATAAATTTTTCTAAAAATCATTTTCTACAAAAAATCATTTCTAACCCCAAAACGAAAACTTATTTCGAATAACTTTTTAAGAATTTTTTTTAAACTAAGGAACCAAAGTGTAGCAATTTTCTATTTTAAAAAAAGTGATTTTTTTATAGTAACAAACGGAAAATAGTTTTAATTTTTTTAAACAAATCTCTAAAAAAGCACCTCTAATATTTTTAAAAATAAAATCACTTTTTTAAAACTTAAACAAACGCAACCATAATTTTCTATTATTTTAAGATTCTTTATTTTAATTAACAACTAGAACTTTTAAATTGTTTGAAATCCCACTTGCTTAAGCTAGGCTTAAATGCAGTTTTGGCCCCCCAAGTTTCAATTGTGCGATTTTGGCCCCCTAAGTTTCACAATTGCTCGATTTTAGTCTCCCAAGTTTGAATTGTTCGATTTTACAAATTGTTTTTTTTTTAAATAACTTATAAAATATTTTTTTATTATATGTAAATTTTTTTAAAATATATATTTTTTAAATTGGTTTTTTTTACAAATCGATTTTAGTCTCCCAAGTTTGAATTGCTCGATTTTAGTCTCCCAAGTTTTATTTTTTTAAATAACTTGAGGGGCCAAAATCGAACAATTCAAACTTGGGGGCTAAAATCGAGCAATTGTCAAACTTGGGAGGCCAAAATTGTAAAATTGAAATTTGAAGAGTCAAAATTACACAATTATAAAATTTGGATGCCAAAACTGCATTTAAGCTTAATCTTAATATCTTAATATAATAAAACGAGAGTAACTAGGGGCACCCTAAACCCTAACCCTAATATGAATGGTCTAGATTTTGACACGTAGAAAAAAAATTATATCAACGGCTACGATAAAAACTTGAATACTATGTTGCCACATCAATTAATGAATGTGACACGTCAAACACAATCATGATGTGTCACTATATGATTGGATGTGTGTATAAAATAATTTTACAAAGGGAAAACAAATTAATAAACCGATCCAAAACAAAATTTCTCTTAATTTTCCTAAAAAGTTGCATTATCTCTCTATATTAGTAAAGGATGCAAAACAAAATTTCTCTACAAAATTGCACCTCTCTCAATTAGAAAGTAGAAACATTGTTTGTAACCAAAAATATCAAAAACATTGTTTCATCACTTTCATCTCTCCTCGCGTTCTCTTTTTTTTTTACTCCTTTCTATCTATTTTTCTATATTTACCTCTTTCTCCTTTAGTTCCTTTTTTATTTTGCATATTTTATTCTTTTCCTTTTTATTCTTTGCAATATATTAATTTTGATTTATTTTGAGTTTGTTCAATTTCACTATTGGTTTTTGGTTATGTCTACTGCAGGTGGAATGTTTGTTTGTTCATAATATTGGCGAAGTAGCCGGCCTATGTAATCGACTGAATATCCTCTTTAGTGATTGCCTCTTACAAGGTTCTTCTTTGTTGCTTTTAGATGAATGAATTTGTTTAGCTTATCAAAATATACATGCTGATTGTAAGATTTTTAACAATGCTTGAAGATTTTGTTATAGGTTCATTGATTGTTACAATAGAAATATGAAATTGTTATTCTTTCAAGTGTCTTAAGTTTTTTGAATGGAAGTTTATTTTATTTTATATTTTCAATGGCTATGATAAAAACTTAAATAATCAATTTTTAGTGATATTTAACTTTATTGGTCTAGATTTTGACATTTGGGAAAAAAATAATATCAACGGCTACCAAAAAAACACGAATAATTAATTTTTAATAATAATATTCAATATTTAATAAAGATAAAACAATAAAAAATGGAACTGCGGCTTTGAAGCATCCGAAGAAAAATAGGAAAATAAAAAACCGCTGCAACTTTGAACTGCGACTTCCTCAAAACCTAAACAACCTAAATTGAGATAAACATTAAAAAAAATATAAAAAATTGAGATCTAATAAAAAAAGAAGATAAACATGAATAAAACTAAAAAAAATCTTCAGAATCAGATGCGTTTAAAATGCAAGCAACTTAATTGAAGTAAACATAATTGAGATAAGCATTAAGTGTGGAACTAAACATTGAGATAATCATTGGCTCGAAAATTATGAATAGATTTTACTTAATTGAGTTCTATAAATATAAGCACCCTCAAAATATTTTTCTCTTACTATATTTTTGGTTTATAATTTATATATTTGTCTTTATATAGTTTATTTTGTTTCTATATTTTACCGGTTTGTAGGATACTAATTTTGATTTGATTTAAGTTTGTTCAATTTCAATGAGTTAACTTCTTTTCACCTAACCATTCTGTAATTATATTTTGCAAATTGTTTTCATGCATTTGAATTACTTTGATTTGTTCTTATATTATTTTGCAGATCCACAAAGTTATCGATGAAAGTTATACAATTATTAAAGATCTATATAGCTAACAAAGATTTTTTTTATGTAACTATTTATAGAGGCAAGCACCCTCAAAGTATTTTTCTCCCATTATGTTTTTTGTTTATAATTTATATATATGTCTTCATATATTTTATCGGTTTTCAATATATTAATTTTGATTCGAGTTTATTCAATTTCAATTAGTTAATTTCTCTTCACCTAACAATTTCGTAATTATGTTTTGCAAATTGTTTTCATGCTTTTGAATTACTTTTATTTGTTCTTATATTATTTTGCAGGTTCACAAAGTTATACCATGATTAAAGATCTATATAGCCAACAAAGATTTTTTTTTTATGTAACTGTTTATAAAGACAAGAACCCTCAAAGTATCTTTCTCTCACTATGTTTTTGTTTATAATTTATATATTTGTCTTCGTATATTTTGTTTTTGTCACTATATTTTACCGGTTTTCAGTATATTACTTTTGATTTGAGTTTATTCAATTTCAATGAATTCGCTTCTTTTCACCTAATCTTCTGTAATTATGTTTTGGAAATTGTTTTCATGCATTGAATTACTTTGATGTGTTCTTATATTACTTTGCAGGTTCACAAAAGTTGTTGACGAAGGTTAGACCATTATTAAATAACAAAGTTTTTTATTTATTTATGTAACCGTTTAATGTTTTATGTCGTTGGATCAAATGTGTAATCTATTTTGAATATATTTGAACCTTCTTTCAAATAAAATAAGTATTATTTGTTGTGGATTAGATGAATAGTAATCATGGATGGTGTATTATAATTAAAGATTAATAATAGATCATATAAATCTAAAAATTGTGAATGTTATTATTTTTCAATGTGAATAAATTAACTTAGTAGACATGTGTCATCTGTTATGGCACACACTAATATCCATCTGTTATTATTTTCCTTAATAATAGGATTTAACATATTTTTAAATGAGATTTGTCAAAAAAAAAAAACATTTTTAAATGAGATATCATAGAGAAATATATGACAACTTAATTTGAGCTTTAACTTTTATCTTATTAATGGTTGTCCCCACTTAAAAAAAAAGTTGGCTTAAAAGTAGTTGCAAGTAGTTAGTAACAATATATCTAATTTTATATCATTTTTTTTATTAAGTTTTTTTTTTAACGATTTACGTTTCTCAATTTTGTATATTCACCTACTAAATAAACATAACAACAACTACATAAAATTGGATATGCATGTTTTCAATATAATTCCATTTGTACTGACTACTTTTAGTTTCAATATATTTATATTTTAAATTAATTTTTTAATTAAAATCTTAATTATAACAATTTAATTAAATTGTATATCTGACACTACAAATAACCTGTGCATCGCACATGTCAGAGTCTAGTATATATTAAACTGGGACACTTATTTTTTGAAACAATAAATAGATATAATAGATAAAGTGTAACCAGAAAAAGATATAATAGACAAATTAGTACCAAAAAGAAAAATATGATAGACAAATGAAAAAATATTTGGAAAAGTTATACGAGTACAAAATTTAATTTAATTACAAAAATTCCTTAATTTAGCGGGAAAAAACAACTAAAAGACGACATTGCATAGGGTTGCACTGTTGTTTCCGCCGTCGCCGTGTTCTTCCCAATTCAAATCTCACACACGCCGCCGCCTACCACCGGCGACCTTTCCCTCTCTGACCCAGATCCAATTGACCTTCTCATCTCTCCGATTCTCTGAATATCTGTTTCAAGGTTAGTTTGCTAATTCTTCAGTTTTTCTTCTTTACCAATTTTTTTAATTTATGATTTTATTTCCTAATTATCTCTTTTTATTTACTGGTTGGTTTATGTTATAGAATCATTTTTAATTGTGAAAAAGATAATAAGGAGATGAAAAAAGTATAGAATCATTTTACTAAATTCTTTGTTTTCATTCAATTTTTGTTTTGCTTGATCTGAATATTTTTTGCCTTTTTGTTGGTAGCAATCAAATTGGAACATTGGTTAGTTGAGTCAAAATTGTGTTGTCAAATAGCACTTATAGCACTGTTATACCACTATAACGTCACTGAATATGAACAAATTATTGTTGTTCTGCGATATGCTATTAAACAAATCACTACTGTCCGCAATCTGCAATTTGGAAGACATTTGTGCTGAATCATTTTGTTGTCTAATCGTGCTCCTCTAGATTTCATTTAAAATTGAATCCCTTGTTCTGCATCAGAAAATAAATGTATACCCTGTTTATAAAATAATTTTTATACATTTCTATTTTGGTAATCAGAGTTGGTACCTAGAGATTTCAATGTTAAAGGAAAATTATATCTTCAAAGGGCACAAAGGTTAGAAAGTTTACTCTTTCTATATAATCGCCGATACCTCCCACCCTAAACCACAGCAAAGAAAAACTTTTACAGCCAACCTCATGCAATCCTTAACTTTATCAAGTTCTGTGAATTTTTTAATTTCCTCTTTTATTTTGTTTCAGTTTAAATGTGTGGATAGGATATGATCTATGGCACTTGCATCACAGCTTTGAAGTCACTGTAAGAACCCTTTGTTTCTTCTGGTTTTAATGTCAAATCTGATTTGTTAAAATGTCTTCATTTAGTTAGATATTGTGTTTTTTGTCGCCACTTAATTTGATATTATTATATTTGGTTATACTATGTCTGAACTTTGAATTTTACTAGAACTAGAATAGTGCTCAATCTAGTGGTCGAGATTTTATTATTTTTTAAATCAACAGGGAGCATAAGGCGCCCCAATAAAATACACACACGCACATGTGCGCATGGACACACACACATATATGTATATATAGGAGAATACAGACAAAGCCCAAACAAGGCTAACCAAAACGGTAACTGGCTGAGTTGTTTACATTTCTAAAGAAATCTTAGGAAAGACTGAAAAATCTCCCATAAAACAAAATCAGCCACTTTGAGAACATAGCTAGCAAGCTTATCTCCACAAGCGTTTCCTTCACGATAAATGTGAGAAACATGGAAGTTTTTCCTGGAGGAAAATGCAATGGCTTGCAGTTTTAACTTCAAAGTTTTTAGTTGTGCTGAGATTTCTCAGCAAACAAACAAAGGAAAAGGATTGAGAGAAGTAGTTTTTAAAGTTCTTTTTCGTGACACTATCATAACGGTTGATCAGTGTAGCAATGTCAACCTGTTGAAAAAGGCTTCTGCTTTTTGTTTTTCTTTTTAACTTCTGTTTCTATATGGACTGGTTTTACTTTTTCAGGAGTTCCAGAGCACTAGTACTGCAGAATTCATTGAATTTTCAAGTGAAGGTATTCTCCAAGTGTTCTCCTAGGCAGATAAGAATGCAAACTAATCTTAGTTGCAGCGAAGAGGGCAACAAGAAAGAGTCTAGAGGTGCCTTGGTTGTCCTAGAAGGCTTGGACCGTTCTGGGAAGTCTTCTCAGTGTAGCAGACTAGTATCCTACTTAGAGGCACAAGGGCTCTCGGCTGAACTATGGAGATTTCCTGATAGAACTACAGATGTTGGGCAAATGATATCTGCTTATCTCACAAACGCATCTCAGTTTGATGATCATACTATTCATCTTCTCTTCAGTGCTAATCGTTGGGAAAAGAGGTTTCTTTGCTTTTATTTTTATTTTCCTATAACTTATGTTATTATTTGTCATAAGCAGCTTTTTGGGGTCTAGTTCGTGAAATTTATGTCATGCGAACCGTGATTATGACTGAATTTCACTTGTAGTTTTCTGAAAGCTTGTAGCTTCTCGGACGACGGTCTGGTTGGGGGCTTACGAGGTTTTAATGTAGTAGTGGTTTGTAAAAAGTAGCACGGAAAGAACAGAGAATTTTTTTGATTCATCACTTGCAAGTTTGATATATGGCCATGGACCATTGTCTAGCTAGAAAGGGGATAAAGTATCCCAAGAAGAGCGGGGATATAAAGCAGGACATGGTAACCATACACAGCTTAGGCATTTAAGTCCTTGATCAAAACCTCTAGTTTCCTTATCCTTTTTGTAATCAGCAAAAGCAAGTTGTGTTGCATCACTGTTGTGATGTCATAGTGTTGTAAAGCTGGCAAGCATAATTCAATAAGCTTGGGACATGGCTCTAGTTACTATGTTAATATGACTATATCCTAGAATGTTGTTCTTATTAGCTGATGTTGCGTGCATGTTTTATAGCTATAGAACCATTTGGATATTTTTGCTAGTACTTGCTCAGTACAAGTGAAATTTCAAGATTTCTTTGATTAAGTTGTATTGTTGGTGCAGGTCATTGATGGAAACAAAATTGAAAAGTGGAATAACCCTCATTGTTGACCGTTATTCTTATTCTGGGGTGGCTTTCTCATCTGCTAAGGGACTAGATATTGAATGGTGTAAGGTAAAAGATTCACGAGCACTCAGGAGGTCTTCTACTCTAGTTCAGTTTAGAATTTGCACAATTTCTTATGTTCTCTCTCTGTTAGTAAATGATGAATTTTAAATTTTGCAGGCCCCGGAAATTGGATTGCTTGCTCCAGATCTTGTAGCATACCTTGACATCTCACCAGATGTAAGCAACACTTGATATGTGGCCAATAAATAGTGATTTGTTGGGTTAGCTTTTGAGACATCATTTCAAAGTTGTTTATTTTCATGTTGGAAAAGGTTTTTATTCTGTAAAACCACATTCATATCAGAAAGCAGCAGAAAGAGGAGGGTATGGTGATGAAAGATATGAAAAGCTTGAGTTTCAGAAGAAAGTTGCCGAACATTACAAAGTCCTTCATGACGCCTCTTGGAAGGTAATGAACTGTTTTTCTGGCCTTTTCTTCCGAAATTGACACTTCCGATACTGATACTCGTGTCATATATGTCAGTCCGGCAAAGTGATAATTATCTTTTACATAATCTCCATATGTCTTGTTGCTATTTAGTTTTTATTGCATTATGCTAAACCTTTTACTTGTTTTCCCTTTTCTTTCTACCGGCTTGATGCAGGTTATAGATGCTTGCCAACCCATAGAAGATGTTGAGAAACAGTTGCAAGAGATTGTACTTTCTTGTGTCACAGAATGCCAAAAGGGGAGGGCCCTCTCATCCCTGTGGTCAACATAGACATACTCTGGTTCATTTTTTAACACATCACAATTTGTTTCCTAAGTAATTTGAAGACTTGCATTGGGACTGCCTCAAGAGTGTTTCATATCTGTGTTATCACTCATAAGAGGATATTATGGGAAAAAGCCGAAATGGTCCGAAGATTATATTTATTAACCAAACAACTAGGCTTTGTTTATGTGCCTTGAAAGCCACTTATTTTATGTTGCTAATGTCACCTTATTTTATATTTAACATTATATAAGTTTGCCAATATTAGTCAGGATTCACTTGTCTTGAACTTAGCTCAATATCACTTATGTCAGTGCTATCACTTATGAGTACCATTTGATGATTATCACTCATAAGATCAATATTTGTTTGACTTATTCCAATTGATTTCGAAAATGCATCGGAAGCAATAGTTAAGGATTCAAATGGTATTACCACTAATAGTTGAACTCATATTGTATTACTAATACTTTGGTCTCATTTTAAAAACTCTACAGTTTTTAATTTACAGCCGGAGAAGTTTGGTGTTTCTCTGCAAATTCTCTTGTTTTTTTTTTTTACTGTAACTAATTCTCTTGTTAATCTCTCTCTCTCAAGGGTAAATTCCTTTGCCCAAGAGAAAGAAAATGTCAAAACTAAAATTTATTATTAATTTTGTAGGGACGAAAAACATATTAAAAAAAAAATTATGGATCTAAATGAACACTCTTAGACATACAAGTGTAACAAAAAAAAAAGACATATAAGTCTGGGATATGTCATCAAATCGGAAGACTATGAAACTCACTAAAAGGAGTCTCTAAAATATGAGTATCAATGGAGCTCTTCCGATTTTCAATATAAAAATAAAATATAAAGAATGTTTATAATTGGCCGTTATTGAAATGAAGTCCATAGATAGTAATTGGCCGTTATTGTGGGGAGGGAGTTATTAATTTTCGTAAATTTCGTTAATCACGAAAGACAAAACAAAACAAAACCCTTTCTCTTTCTTAGTCTGTCTCTTTGTTTTGTTTTGTTCTTTTCTGTGTAACAAAATCCCGCGCAAGTTTTCACTCACTCACTCTTCATTTTTTTTAGGCTTAATTATCATTTTCGTCCATGTAAGTTCGCGATTTTTTGGTTTTAACCTCCGTATCTTTTTTGTTGCAAATTAGTCCATGTATGTTCAAATCTTTTGGTTTTAGTCCCTTAAAACTAAAATTCGCAGGAAAATCCGCAGGAAACCAGCGAATTTTCCTGAAGATTTTCCTGCGAATTTTAACATTAGGGACTAAAATAAAAATGATTTGCACATACAGAGACTAATTTACAACAAAATAAAATACAGGGACTAAAACAAAAAATTTATAAATTTACAGGATCAAAATGATATTTAAGCTTTTTTTTTATAAGCACACTCACTCTTCATTTCATTTGATTACAAACACTTCATGGACCCTGACCTTGTTGAAATTCCTCCTCCACTTTACCAAAAATCTTCCCGATTCAAAAAGCAGAAACAACAGGTTTCTATCTTTTCAATTTTTTTTTTTAAAATTTTCTCTCAAATTCTTATGAGCCTTTTTTGTTCTTTTCTCTTTTGGGGGTTCTTGAATCTATTCAAAGTTTTTACTTTTATTAAAAATCTTAATATGGCAGTCATGATCATTCTTATGCCTTTACTAAACTGATTCGCTCACTAGCACTGTTCGGATTAAGCATGTTCTAGGGTCCTGGTGTCGGACATGCGTGACACCGACATTTATAATTACATTGAATTGTTATTTTTTCAAATTATTATCGGTGTCGATGCTCGGCGTTTGTGTTGTGTCTGATGTCCGTGTTCTTGTTTCATAACTGATTTATGCTGATCTATTTGTTTATTTTCTCTGTCCTTGTAATGTCCTTGCTTCATAGCTGACACAATCAGTCCGAATTATGGATGTGGTTTGTCAGAGGATTGTTTTAGTCGTACAGAAAGGTTTAATGGCACAGCCGTCTGCCTTTCAATCATTTCTTTACCCTCAATTATTAATCATTGTATGTTACTTTTGTAGACCGTTTTCCATGATGTGATTGACCTTGATGGCGATGACGATTTAGTGGTACTTGGTGAAACATCTCAATTATTAATCAAATAAGGGGAAGGCAGTGGAAACCAATCATGGTGGTTACAGTGATCATCAAGTTGTGGTTTGTATAACATTTTGTGTTAGACTACTAGGCTACCACTTAGAAGGGGGGTTGAATAAGTGGCTTCGTTAACCAATGTCAATTTAAAAATTATTTGATTAAAACGAATGCGCGGAAGCACCACCGGATCGGTAGTCTACTTTGCACCTTTTGACCAAAGGAAAGATAGTATAGCCTTGAACGAACTAAGAAAATTATCGGAACGCTTAATGCAAAATATCCAAATTTAATCGATTAACAAAAACAGTCCCAAACAAGTTATATGATTCGATATTCAAATTCAATCACAATCAAGATAATCGCAATTGAACCTTTGTGCACACTTACGAACACAAAACTTCAATTGATACAAAATATAAGCGAATTGCGTAAAGTAAGAATTTAAAGCGAATCGACACAAAAGAGTTGATTAGGGAGTTCCCCGGATTTCGCGTCGTCCACGCGTTTGTCCGAGTACGTCTCCCCCCAAATAACCAAACGGGTTATTTGAGAGTATTATTGATTAAAAACAGTTTGAACACAAGTGCACAATTTACAATGAATCCAATACACCTATATTGACTCAAAAGTAAAACTATGCTAAACCTCAATCGACGAACGAATCTTCACCCTCTGATTCCAACGATTTTACCCGTGCAACTCCTTGCAACAATCATCCAGCCGAGTCCTTCAATTCTTCTCGATTGATCCTCCAAGATATCGAACAATCTTGAATCCCTAGCAAGCAACCAAACCTCCTTCGCAAATCAACCCGATCACGATTCTGATTCACCGCGAATCGTACCGAACGTTATCGACCAAGCGTACAACTTCTATTGGATTGATCCCATACTCAATCTTCAATTGTTGCAACTTGATGGAAGATGATGATCTTGTGAAGGATACACTTTGATCCCAATTTTTCACCCAAATTGTATCCAAAGTGTTTCTCTCAAAGCACTCTTGCTTTCTCACTGGTTCTCACTAGATTTTTCTCAGTTGTGTTGCCAACAAATGATCACACACATTGCTATTTAAAGTGAGAATAGAATGAGCAATTTTGGGCATAATTTTTCAAACATGTATCGATACAAATGAGCATTTGTATCGATACAAATGCTTTGACCAACGTTAAAAAAGAAATTTTTGACCTTTGTATCGATACAAACACGGGTGTGTATCGATACAAATATCAGAATCTTGAAAATCTTGACTGATATGTATCGAAGCATGCAAGCATGATTCGATACATCATCAACTTTCTGGATTTTGAGGACATACAGATGTGTATCGATACATGCAAGCATGCTTCGATACACAGGTGATGTTCTGTCTCTGAAAGACCACTTTTGTATCGATACAGACTATGTATGTATCGATACAAAATGCACAAAATCAGCTAGAAGTAATTTCAGGACATTTGTATCGATACACCAATGTATGTATCGATACAAAATACCTAAAAGTCAGTTTTTCAAGTTTTTAGAAAATAGTTCTTTGTTGTCAAGTAATTTGTAATGTTGCCAAAATATGTTCAATCCTATTTTCATGTGTTTTGACAATTATTAAAACATGAGGATGAACTGGTGCACTTTCATTCTCCCCCTTTTTGATAATTGTCAAAACTATGCATAAGCTAACTAAGCCTATACCTATTATGCAAAAAAAATAGCAATGTAATACAGACGCAATGTAATACAGACGCAATTAAAAACACCAAGGCTAATCAAATAAGCACGCTCCCCCTGAGTTGATGCCATAATGCGTTTTGATCATCTTTAGCTTGTGCATTCAATCTCTCCCCCTTTGACAATATCAAAAAGAAGAAGAGAGTACATTAGAAGTAACAAGTCCAAGCAATTTTTAATCAATGATCACATCGTGCACTTACATTTGTCGAAATGCACTTTATGATATAATTTCCTAATCAATATAAATACATACAAAGATATGCCAAAATATATCAATGACGAATACCAAATATCATGATAAAACATGGAATGTAGAACAACAATCCATAAACCAACTCATGAATATTGAAACACATCGACATTTGTAAACAAGTAACATACCAAAATATGGGATGAAATAAACAAAATAATGCAACAAATGCATAAACATAAAAAAAAATCATCCAAACATACGAAATTATCCAAAATAAAGTCATACATAACCTAAAATAAATGTTGCTCAAAACATGGCAACATTAAAAATATTCGTACAACCAAATTGAAATGATCCAAAAGTCATAAGAAATAACATAATAAATTGTTCAAGAAAAGATAGAAATGAAATGTATAGAAAGAAGGTTAAATCTCAAACATCATCATTCATCATCCATGTTATCCGGGTTGGTAGGAGGGTTAGGGTTGTAATAGGCATCCATCTGAGCCTGAATGTTGTCAAACCGGGTGGTCACATAGGTTCTGAGGTTGGTAGTGGTGGTGTACAACTCTTCAATTCTAGCATTCTGAGTAGCATAGTTTTGAGTGTACTCATTATAGAAGGTAGTTTGTTGCATGCTCATGTTTCTCATCATGTCCATCATTTCATTCCAATTACCACCTTCTTCACCTTGTCCCTCATCCTCAGCCTCACCTTGTCTAACATTCCTCCTTGGTCTCCTACCTTTAGGAGCAGCAGCTTGACCCTCATTGTCATCATCCGGACCATGGTACACATACACATTATCCACATTCAAAGACCAATTCATTTTGGACATTTGTGTTTCACTAAATTTCTGCAACTTTCCAAGAGTAGTGTACTCAATTGAAAGCTTTTGTCCAATTTTGAATTTCTTCAAAATGCTAGCAATCATGCTACAGTACCCAAAACTTTGATCCCTGCTTGAATTCCTTAGGTCAAACATTCTACTCACAATGTAGAATGGCCAGTCAACTTTCCCGTCCTCCATAAGCAAAAACATCAAGTCAATATCCTTCTTATCCATCCTAGAGCTAGCACTTTTCGGACGCAATATGTGGCTCACAATCCAGTAAACCACTCTAGCATTTACACTTAATTTTCCGGTTCCCATGGTTTCCGAAATATTGCCATTTCTAGTAATAGAGGAGATGAAGACATTTGAGTCATAATCAACCTGACTCGTCTCAGAATATGCCAAGAGATCCTCCCCGGTTATCCTATTTCCGGTACTCATGCCAAATAAATCAAATCACATATTTGCAGTGAACTTGTAAACCTTACGACCCCAGCAAAATTCAAACTCAGCCCCATTTCTTTCCTGTAGTCCAGCATAGAAAATCCTAACCAAAGTCTCATTGTATTTTGTTTGTAGGTCACAGAAACTATCAAGTTGTTCAGTCTCAATTATCTCAGCAATATCATTCAAATGTAGATTCCTAAGAGTATCAATATTGACAGATTTTTGAGGAAGTACACTCCTAGTCCTACAATACCTAGTGTAAGTAGTAATACAATCCTTATGAACATACTCATCTTCTTTAAGACCAAAATTAGAAACTTCACCACTAGTAGTTGCTATTTCCTTATCTTTTCTAGCCTTCTTAGGTGCCATTACAAGAAGATTGAGAAGTAGAGCGATTTACCTTACACTTTTGATGAAGAACTTTTAAAAAAAATTTCACAAACCCCAATTTGATGAATTCCTTGGATTGAAGCTTATGAGACTTTGACCACGAAATTGATGATGGAGATTGAGTGGGTAATGAATTCTGAGCGGATTGGTGTTAATTTTGTGAAATTTGGTTGAGTTTTGAGGGAGATTTAAGATTTTGGGGTGAGGGTTTAAGAGAGAAACCGTATGAGGAAGAAGAGATTTTGTTTGGTTGATGAATGAATGAATGAAAAATAGACATATAACCTGTTTTTACGCGTTTGTATCGATACAAATGTATGTTTGTATCGATACAAGTTGGTTTTTCTGAAGCATGTATCGAAGCATGCAAGCATGTATCGATACATGAGTTGCGTTCTGTCCAAACTGAAGAGCTATGTATCGGTACAAGCATCATATGTATCGATACATATCAGTTGATTTTGAAAATTTGAAAAGTAACCAACATGTATCCATGCAATGTTTATTTGTATCGATCCAAAATGCATTATTTTCAAGTTTTCTCAAAATACATGAACATATATGTTTTAAAAAAAAAATTTATGACTTCCAAACAACATGTATGTATGAAACACATATAACAAATAAGGTACATTCTTGTGTATGTGAGCAAAACAAGATACCAATGCATATTATAACATGAGAACACATGCTAAACCATATATGCATGATAAAGCATCCATATAGTTGAATTAAAACACCAAAATCAATCATATGAAGGAGTATATTTATGTATGCACACAAAGTGACATATATAAGAACAAAACAAACATATACAAACCTAAGTATAAACTTAATATGGTAATTGTAATGATTTTTGTCAAATCCCCATTTAAAACGTATGAGTCTCAAAAACTTATCAATATCTTTGAGCAAAATTCTTGGAAATGAAGGATGAGACAACTATCAAGACAAGTATCATATTAAGATTGAAATTGTATGTATATGAACCAAGATACAAATGCTAAGTAAAACGTATAAAAGTAAAGTTAAAGAATAGAATCTTCCCTTAAGTGTTAGGTGGAGGAAGTGATCAATTTCCACACCATTGTGTGTGTTGAGTTAAATCTTATCTTGTCACTTTCCTTGTTCATGAGTCTTGAACTCCATTGTTGTCGATGTCTTTTGTCAATGGCTTCAAGACGTTTCCCTACATACTTAGACATTTGAAATAGGTCCCCAACTCATGTTGGGTCCTAGTTGGTTAGTATCAACATTATTGTCTAACTTAGGTAACCATTGCAATTTGCCCTTTGGTACTAAAGTTTTTCGAGCATGACATTTTGCAATCGTATGACCTTTGTTACAACAATAATGACAAACAATATGAGGATTACTTTTCTTATGATCCTTTTCAACAAATTTGTACTTTTTATTTCTAGGTTTAAATGATTTGTTGAATTTAGATGGATCAACCGCAAAAGTAATCTCCGGCTTGGATGGTTCTTTTAGCTTGTCTTGCAACTTTCGCAAGTCTCTATACAAGTAAAAGCATCCATCACATCCGGTCTTATTGTTTCCACAAGTATCAAGAGTTACAAGAGGTTTTTGAATTATAGACTCTTTGAGAGCTTTCAACTCATGTTCCGTTTCCGAAACTTTTGCTTCAAGGTATTTATTAACTTGCATTAAACCTTTTAGTCGTTGAAAAACCTCTTGAGTTTCTTTGTGTAATTTTTCAAAAGCAACTTGTAATTCGTGATATTCCAAAAGAGTATATGAGCTAGAGGGATTTTGGTTTACCTTTTTAGGAGCAAGTTTCTTACGATCGTGGGATGTCAAGCACACATTTGCCAACATATCTTCACCACTTGAGCTAGAGCTTGATGATGAAGAGGAAGATGAGCTTCCGCTCTCCCAAGCAACATAAGCTTTCTTTCCCTTATCCTTGCTTTCCTTTTTGAATGAAGGTGACTCTTTCTCCTTTCTCTTGAGCTTGGGACAGTCCGGTTTAAAATGACCGATTTGTCCACATTCATAACATGCTCCTTTCTTGGAGTACCTAGCATCTTCATTCCTCCGACGGTAACCACTATCTCTCCGATACTTCTTAAGATTGTCATCGGAATGCCTTATCCCATTCTTTCTCATATACCTATTGTAGCGTCGAACGAAGAGCCCCATTTCCTCATCATCGGAATCGTCTTCGCTTGAGCTACTTTCAACATGCTCTACCTTTTTAGACTTGGTGGACTTGGATGTGGAGGTCTTTAGAGCAATGGACCTCTTATCCTTTTCCTTTTCCTTCTCCTTGTCATTATGCTTTCCCTTTTTCTCACTTTTCTCATGCTTTTCTAACAAGTTTAGTACTTGTTCATGTTCCGTAAGCTTGCCAAATAAAGTTGTAAGACTCAAAGTAGTAAGATCATTCGCTTCCTTAATCGCGGTGACCTTCGGTTGCCAACACCTACTAAGACATCTTAAAATTTTGTTAGTGGCATCTTGATTTGTGATTGGCTTTCCCAAACCGTGTAACTTGTTGGTTATTTTGATAAATCGTTGTTGCATATCCTCGATGGTTTCACCATCTAGCATATGGAACAACTCAAATTCTTGTGTTAATGTATTAATTTTGGATATCTTTACATCATTGGCACCCTCAAAGTGAGTAACCAATGTGTCCCACATTTCCTTAGCCGATTGACAATGTGACACATGATAGAATTGATCAATCCCAAGGGATGATATTAAAATATTTTGTGCCTTCGCATCGTAATTGACATTTTTCTTTTCCTCTTCCGTCCATTGTGCCATAGGCTTATTGTCGACAATGCCATGAGGATCCGTGATAGTTGGAACAAACGGACCATTCTCAATGGCATTCCACACTTCACCATCAAAAGAATTGATGTGAATGTGCATACTACTTTTCCAATAGTCAAAATGATCTCCATTGAATATCGGAGCCCTATTATACGCCCCTTTAGGTGCAAAAGCCATGTTTTCTAATAATTGGCACAAATTAATCGGTTTAATCGTTTAAAATCGAACCGGGCTCTTGATGCCACTTGTTAGACTACTAGGCTACCACTTAGAAGGGGGGTTGAATAAGTGGCTTCGTTAACCAATGTCAATTTAAAAATTATTTGATTAAAACGAATGCGCGGAAGCACCACCGGATCGGTAGTCTACTTTGCACCTTTTGACCAAAGGAAAGATAGTATAGCCTTGAACGAACTAGGAAAATTATCGGAACGCTTAATGCAAAATATCCAAATTTAATCGATTAACAAAAACAGTCCCAAGCAAGTTATATGATTCGATATTCAAATTCAATCACAATCAAGATAATCGCAATTGAACCTTTGTGCACACTTACGAACACAAAACTTCAATTGATACAAAATATAAGCGAATTGCGTAAAGTAAGAATTTAAAGCGAATCGACACAAAAGAGTTGATTAGGGAGTTCCCCGGATTTCGCGTCGTCCACGCGTTTGTCCAAGTACGTCTCCCCCCAAATAACCAAACGGGTTATTTGAGAGTATTATTGATTAAAAACAGTTTGAACACAAGTGCACAATTTACAATGAATCCAATACACCTATATTGACTCAAAAGTAAAACTATGCTAAACCTCAATCGACGAACGAATATTCACCCTCTGATTCCAACGATTTTACCCGTGCAACTCCTTGCAACAATCGTCCAGCTGAGTCCTTCAATTCTTCTCGATTGATCCTCCAAGATATCGAACAATCTTGAATCCCTAGCAAGCAACCAAACCTCCTTCGCAAATAAACCCGATCACGATTCTGATTCACCGCGAATCGTACCGAACGTTATCGACCAAGCGTACAACTTCTATTGGATTGATCCCATACTCAATCTTCAATTGTTGCAACTTGATGGAAGATGATGATCTTGTGAAGGATACACTTTGATCCCAATTTTTCACCCAAATTATATCCAAAGTGTTTCTCTCAAAGCACTCTTGCTTTCTCACTGGTTCTGACTAGATTTTTCTCAGTTGTGTTGCCAACAAATGATCACACACATTGCTATTTAAAGTGCGAATAGAATGAGCAATTTTGGGCATAATTTTTCAAACATGTATCGATACAAATGAGCATTTGTATCGATACAAATGCTTTGACCAACGTTAAAAAAGAAATTTTTGACCTTTGTATCGATACAAACACGGATGTGTATCGATACAAATATCAGAATCTTGAAAATCTTGACTGATATGTATCGAAGCATGCAAGCATGATTCGATACATCATCAACTTTCTGGATTTTGAGGACATACAGATGTGTATCGATACATGCAAGCATGCTTCGATACACAGGTGATGTTCTGTCTCTGAAAGACCATTTTTGTATCGATACAGACTATGTATGTATCGATACAAAATGCACAAAATCAGCTAGAAGTAATTTCAGGACATTTGTATCGATACACCAATGTATGTATCGATACAAAATACCTAAAAGTCAGTTTTTCAAGTTTTTAGAAAATAGTTCTTTGTTGTCAAGTAATTTGTAATGTTGCCAAAATATGTTCAATCCTATTTTCATGTGTTTTGACAATTATTAAAACATGAGGATGAACTGGTGCACTTTCATTTTGTAGTAGATTGATTGGTATTATCTTTTCCAACTTTTAAATGACTATAACATTTTATTCGCAATTTTGGCAGCCCGGTTTCGGAAAATCTGGAATTCAGTCTTCTAATGGTCAACCTTCGGTATCACATAATTTAATCAATGTTGGCAGCCAAGGTTCCAATCCATTGTTCGTTGAAGATGATTACCTTTATAAGTTTTCAGATGATTATATGGATGTAGACGACTATGCTTACAGGCACAATTTAATAGCGTGGATCTGCCTATTGGAATTGAGGTGCCGATTACATTGTTGCCGGAATATGACCTAGGTTTGAAGAAGACTCAAAATAGTACATTACAACTCAATAACTCTAAAATCCAAGGATCTAAAATGGGTACTTCTAGTTTGCAAATCAAAACGAATAATGTTGATCGATTTTCTGGAACAAAAGCGGCTCCTAATAAGAAGAAATCAAGTGCATCACATCACTTTGGGCTTGACTTGGGTGCTAAGAAAGGATCTAGCAGTAGCAGTTCATTTCATTCAAGTTTCGTTGGACATAATGCATCATTGTATCCTCAGGGAATAGAATCCGGAAACCCTTGGTTGAATAGTTCTGATAATTTTGATCCCCCTTCTGAGCACGCGCGTGGTAAAACACGTGTTCGCAAATCTGCCAGAGTTGCACATAATGGACAAGAAAATGAAACTCTGAGGAAATTTCGAAGTTTTAAGCAATTTGACACTGTCAACGACACTTCCGACCATCACTTTGTTAATAAAAAATCCTCTATGACCCAAGTTAGTTAGTTTTTTTTTTTTTTTAATACTTTGTTTCAGATCTATTCTTAATTATACGGATTTATATATAATCTATTTTCTAAGCAAAAACTAAAGAGTTGGGCTAAAAAATCCTGCGAGAGTGGAAGATTTTGGAGAAGCATTTGCTTGGTGAGTACATGATTTCTGATTCTAAATAGCTTATAATGTTTTCAATGTCATATCACAGATCACATTTGGTATTCAATTTTCTTTTTTTAGCTGATGGACTTTACTATATATGTAACAAATCCTTGTTTATTTTTTCTACGACGAACTACATTCATTGCTGTTAAAATGGTAGGTCTAGTTCTTGCTTTTTGAAAGGGTCTTGGCTTTTTTTCTTTATAATAATACATCCTCATGGAAAGATTGCATATTTTTTCCTGTGATGTCAAGTCCAGATAATTGAAACATGCTTCTAGCATACTGCTCAACCTGATCATTTCTGTGTTTTTTCTTTATTGTTCATCAGATACAATATTTTTGAGAGTCTTCGAATCAAGGATGGATCTCATGAGGGTTGTGATTATTGGAGCAGAAGGGACACCTTACCATGACGGTCTTTTCGACGTTCTCTTTCCGAGTGACTATCCCAATGTTCCCCCGGTATGTGGTTTAGGATACTTTATCTGACTGACATTATTTTCTTGTTAACTCTTTTTAATTCAATTCTAACTTAAGGTCATTATTTTTGTGGCAGAAAGTCCACTATCACTCTAGAGGTCTCGGGCTCAATCCGAATTTGAAGCGCAGTCTCTCAAATATAATGAGAATACATTCATTCTATCAGTGAGGGCAATGATGTATATGATGAAAAAGCCGCCTAAGGTTTCTTTCTGCTCATGGTTCATTTCTTTTATATCTCTTGCAAATTTGGTTTATTTTTCTTATCTAAAAATGTTGTACACATATATTTCACGGTACTGTTTGTTATATTAGTTTCAAAATACATTCAAAAATATCTACCTGGTGATATATGTATGTAAGTTTTTTTACACTACCATAGCAAAGTATTTAACATCTTTTTCCTTTCTTGGGGTTCAAGCAACTGATTTAAGTCATTTTGTTTTCAGAATTTTGAAGTACTTGTTATGGGGCATTTCTACAGTCAAGCACACGATATTCTGGCGTCATGTAAAGCATACATGGAAGGTGTTCAAGTTGGTTGTTTTGTGAAAGGTGGGGTTCGAGATGTTGATAAGGGTGGACGAAAATGCTCAGATAGATTTAAGGCTGATTTATTTGGATATGTCAAGCTTCTTGTCCAAGATTTTGAAAAAATTGGAGTTATGGACTGCTAGAAATTCATGTACTTCTCTTAAATTGATTACTCCGAATCCGACTCCTCTGAAACTGACTACTCTGAAGCCGACTCCTTCGAAACTGAGTACTACTGGCAGCAGAAAGTGATTCGCTTAACTACATGAGTAGGAACATTCTTTTTGAAAACCCGATTTTGAGACTATGATACATATTAAAGGCTTATTATATCAACTGCATGCAAGTTTTTTTTAACTTTTTACATTATGCTTTTTTTACATTAAGTAGTGCAAAGACATCTCAGCAAAAAATGTTGTGAAAAAACAAACACAAATTGTGCTTCATTTTATATATTTATAGTATAATTTCGGTCTTAGTTTAGTTTCATAATGTCTGTATTATTTTTTTTTACTAGTAATGTCAATATTATTTAATTCTAGGGATAAACATATTTTTTGTTTTTCTAAACATTCCATAAATTTTTTTTTTCAAATTTTGGTCTCTCGAAAATATTTTATTACTAATTTTAATTTCTATTTTTTTTACAAAAATTGACGTCACATGTTTCAAGTGATTTTTTAAGCCATGTAATTCATAAGACTTTAAAATGTACTTTCTTAGATAAAAAAAATTAGAGTGAGGGGATGGTGAATCAATCAAATACAAGATAGATCTAAGGGCTTAAAAAGCACTTATAAGACCTTAAAATATTGCTAGTTTAACAATTGTATTAAATATTTTTTTAGTCCCTAAAAAAGTATCAATTTTTTTTTTTGTATCTATAAAAAAAGTGACATGTTTTGGTCCATACTAATAACCAATGCATATTTTAGAACATGTTTCTATTCCTATTTTTTGGCATATTATAATTTTTTTTTATGGCTTATGCATATTATTTCTGTTTTATTATTGCTATCTTTATGCTTATATTCTTATTTCTGTTTTGTTACCTTTACATAGTTTTTGTAGTATATCATTTTTGGTTAATAAATAATGAAATTATTTATTTTTTCCAAAATAATGATATTATTTTATTACTTATTAACTTATTTAATAAATATTTATCATATATTTTGACCAAAATTTATGGATCGGTCCCTGGTTGTTTGTAACACCCCGCACAAAACGTTCACTCTTTCTTCACTCACTCTTTCATCATAAAAAGAAGTTTCTTTGATCGTAGTTATTCCTTCATGGATCCTGATGTTGTTGAAATTCCTCCTCCAATTCACCAAAAACCTTCCAATTTCATAAAGCAGAAACAGGTTTCTAACTATTCATCATTCTCTGTTCAAAATTCATTCTTAAATTCACTGCCTTTGCTAAAATATTGTTACTTTTCTTGTGTGGGAAATTTGGAAGTAGAATTCATGTTTAAGGTTGTTTCTATCTTTTAGGAACTTGGAAACAAACTAATATTTTTAATTTATTTTATGATAAGGCTTGGTTAGTTAAATTAAACCGATTTGCTGTGAAGCACAGACACTTCTCGGATTGGATGGTGGACACGCGTCATTGTCCACACCAACACTTATAATTATTGGTGTCCATGTTCGGTGTTTGTGTTGTGTCCGGTGTCGGTGTTTGTGTTGAATGTGCATATATTATAAGGCTTCTGCTATCATCCGAAGTATGCTATTTCCCATCATACATATGACACAACACAGACACCAACACATACCGATAATAATTTGAAAAGATGACATAATTCAATTTAATTATAAGTGTCCGTGATTCACATCATATATAGATGATGTTTTTTATTGTCTGCTTTGTTTAAGGAGATTCCGTCCGTGCGCTTTGTTGTTATGAAGCTACTGGTATCTTTTGAAATAAGGGTCTAATATTTAACCATAACTTCCAATTTATTTTATCTATGTTTTATGATGTTTCTAAAAGTCAATATTTTTCTTTACTGATAAATAATCGTTGTATGTTACTTTTGTAGACCATTTTTCATGATGTGATTGACCTTGAAGGTGATGACGATTTATTGGTACTTGGTGAAACATCTCATAAAAGAAGAAATAAGGGGAAGGCAATGGTTTCCCCAGATTTGACGACAATCACTGATGAACCCGAAAATGAAACTCTGAAGAAACTTCATAGTTTTAAGCAATTTGACACTGTCGTCGACACTTCCGACCATCACTATGTTAAAAGTGATTCCTCCATAAAGCAAGTTAGTTGGTTTTTTTTTTTCTTCTTCTTTTTCTATTTATAATTCTTTTGAAGACATACTTTGTTTCATTTAGAATCCTAACTACATGGATTTATATATTACCTATTTCCTGAGCATAATCCAACGATCTGGGCTAAAAAAATTCAGGAAGAGTGGAAGATTTTGGAGAAGCATTTGCCGGGTGAGTACAATATTCTTGATATTAAATGAAATAGCTTGTAATATTTTCCATAGGTATCGATTAAAAAATACAACGACTAGTTCTAGAATAGGCCGCCCTAGTTAATGTATGAGCAACACTATTTGCTACTTCACCTCGAAGTTTCCATGTTTTATCACATATATCACATTTACTTTTTTGAGCTGATGGAGTTTACTATATGTATCCAATCATTGTTCATTTATTTCCTATCGAACTCCGCTCATTGCTATTGAAATGGTAAGTCCGGTTCTTGCCTTATTGAAAGGGTCTTGACATATTTTGATTACAATACATCCTTATGAAAAGATTGTCATTTTTTTCCTCTCCAGATATTTGATTTGAAAATGGAATCAAGAACTTATAAATACCATATAGTGAAACTTGTTTATGGCATATTGCTCTATCAAACCCTATTTTTTCTTTAATGCTCATCAGAAACAATATTTGTGAGAGTCTTCGAATCAAGGATGGATCTCTTAAGGGCTGTGATTATTGGAGCAGAAGGGACTCCTTACCACGACGGTCTTTTCTTTTTCGATGTTTACTTTCCCAGTGACTATCCTAATGTACCCCCGGTACGTGATTGGTGATACTTTATCTGACTGATATTATTTTCTTGTTAACTCAGTTTTAATTCAATTCTAACAAAAGGTCATTATTTTTGTGGCAGCTAGTCCACTATCACTCTAGAGGTCTTTTGCTCAATCCAAATTTGTATGACAGTGGCTATGTATGTCTCAGTCTACTTAACACCTGGTCTGGCCGCGATAATGAGAAATGGACTCCAGGTGTTTCAACAATGTTACAGGTTCTAGTCTCCATACAAGGTCTAATCTTGAATGCAAAGCCTTACTTTAATGAACCAGGATATGCAAATATGTCTGGCACACAAAGTGGTGAAGCGGAGTCCCGGAAGTATAATGAAGAAACATTCATTCTATCAGTGAGGACAATGATGTATACGATAAAAAAGCCTCCAAAGGTTTGTTTCTATTCTTGGTTCATTTCTTTTATATCTCTAGCAAAGTTTATTAACACTACCATTGCGAAGTAATTAAAATCTTTTTTCATTTCTTGGGGTTCAAGCAACTGATTTAAGTCATTTTTTGTTTTCAGAATTTTGAAGAACTTGTTGTGGGGCATTTCTACAGCCGAGCACATGATATTCTGGCGTCATGTAAAGCGTACATGGAAGGTGTTCAAGTTGGTTGTTTTGTGAAAGGCGAGGTTCAAGATGTTGCTAAGCATGGACAAAAACGGTCAGATAAATTTAAGGCTAATTTACGTGGATCTACCAAGCTTCTTGTCCGACAGTTTGAAAAACTTGGAGTGAAGGACTGTAAAAAATTCATGTCTCTGACTCCTCCAAAACCAACTCCTCCGAAACTGACTACTCCAAAACCAACTCCTCCGAAACTGACTACTCCAAAACCAACCCCTTTGAAGAAGCTTTTTTCATGTTTTTTTTAGGCTTTAGGTTGTGCAAATTTTACTTCTTTTAGGGACTACATTCATTCATATTGTGTCAAAATTTTGCCTATTAGGGACTAAAGACAAAAGAAATTTTTTGTAGGATGAAAACAAGTGATTTTATTTTATAGGGACGAAAATCAAAACTCATTAATTTAATAATTGTGTTAAATATGTTTTTAGTCCCTATAAAAGTATCAATTTGTTTGGCTAAATTGTACTTTTGGCCCCCTAAGTTTCAGAAAGTTGCAATTTTGGCTCCCTATGTTTCAAAATAGCACTTATAGCCCCCTATCTTTACCCCTTTTGCAAAAGGTAAAATTTGGCCAAGTCAACGCTAATGTGGTAAGTCACTTAAGTGACTCAGCTGCCACATCAGTTTGTTTCCTTCACTTTCACACTCTATTTGCATTCCATACAAAAAAAAAACCTTCTATTTTCAATCGCAAGCTCCATTCGTTCTCAAATCCTTAAACCCTAAAGAATTTCGTTCAGTCTTCATTCGATTTTGCAAATCCTATATCCAAATCGGAAGCTGCAATTTGTTATCTGTTCGTACGAATTCAAAATAGCACTTCTAGCCCCCTATCTTTACCCCTTTTGCAAAAGGTCAATTTTGGCCAAGTCAACGCTAATGTGGTAAGTCACTTAAGTGACTCAGCTGCCACATCAGTTTGTTTCCTTCACTTTCACACTCTATTTGCATTCCATACAAAAAAAAACCCTTCTATTTTCAATCGCAAGCTCCATTCGTTCTCAAATCCTTAAACCCTAAAGAATTTCGTTCTGTCTTCATTCGATTTTGCAAATCCTATATCCAAATCGGAAGCTGCAATTTGTTATCTGTTCGTACGATTTCCAATATTTCCAACCCTTAAGCATAATTGTTTAATTTCGTTTTGGTGATGAAGAGTGCTAGGATTGCTTCTAATGCTATTGATCCAATTGGGACTCAACAGTCTGTTAACAAGTCTTAGTTTTCTATTTTAGTGACATTTTGATAATGGAAATGTAATGTTATTTTGTGTTATGCAAATTTCTTGAACCTCCATTTTGGATGTAATGAATTGATTATGTTATTTTGTGTTATGCAAGTGAATTGAACGTCCATTTTGGATGTAATGAATTAAGTAATATGATATGACTACATATGCTATTAATTAATGACTTAATTTTAAATTATGATGCTACTTGATTTTGTAGTGACTGGTATTGGTCTAACAAACATCTAGTGTTAGTCAAAAAGTGCAAAAGTAAACCAATATTATGGTTGTTGGATTATATATGTACTATTATGTAGTTACTTGATTTTATTTTGTAGTATGCACATTGGTATTATTCTTAGTTTGGATTATATGCACACTGGTATTGGATTTGTAGTCAAATTTTGATACTATTGGTACTGGAATTGTGGTAACAGGCCTTATATAGTGATAACTGATAAGTTATGATAAGAAAATACTTATAAGAATTAGGCTTTATATGCATAAGTCTCATTTTAAGTCTTATATGGTGATAAGTCTCATTTCAACGATTGAGAGAAGGAAATTTGGAGATGAATCAAGGAGATGAAATTGGGTGAATCGATTGAGAGAACGATGAAATTTGGAGTTGTTGTTGCCAGGGTGGACTCATAAGCATTTCACAGTAGTAGAAACAATACTTGTTGTTGCCTTGGAGGAGATGAAATTGAAGAAATAACAATTCTCACGTGGCAGTTGAGTCATTTAAGTGATTTGTCACATTAGTGTTGACTTGATCAAAATTGACCTTTTGCAAAAGAGGGTAAAGATAGGGAGCTAGAAATGCCATTTTGAAACATAAGGGGAAAAATCGCAACTTTCTGAAACTTAAAAGACCAAAAGTGCAATTTAACCAAAAAAAATGGTATCTATAACAAAAATGACATATTTTGGTCTACAAAATTATTATGCGTGCAGTTTTAGTCCCTACTGTTAAACCAATGTGTATATTAGAACATTATAAAAAGTTTTCCAAGGAAAAAAAAACTCATAATTTGATTTCTAAATCAAGATTTTCATCACTTTTATCTTTATCTTTTAAAATTTTAAAAAATTCATAATTAATTATTCTCGTTTAAAAAAAAGGATAAGAATTTATTTAAGTTCTCATAAGATATCCACACACATTTCAACTAACAAGTATGGTTCAACTCACAAATATCAATATTTTTAGGTTGAACACATTCACACGTCACTCAAATTCAATCTTTCATAGTTATGCGCGGATGAGTTTTAATGGTGTTTGTCACTCATTTCTTATATTATAAGCTTATTAAAATGTTAAAAATACTTCAACAAGAATCGAACTCATGTCCTTTAAAAATTATGTGGTGCCTTACCACTAAACTATATCAATCAATTTGACATAAGTTTGTAATCAACATGTAATAAGTATGGAATAAATGCCTAACGGAGTAATACATAAAAATTTCATAAATTGTTTCCATAAGCTCAAAAATAAGTTAACTCAAACGGACTCTTAATACTACTAGTGCACAAAATTAGCATTTTTGTTGCTTAATTATCGTAAACCTCTTAGGATGGAGAGTAATTAATTTTCGTAATTATCTCCGTTTGTCTCTTTGTTTTATTTTCTTTTTCTTTTCTTTGTTTTGTGATGTGTTGTTTGTAATAACAACACCCCCCGCAAAAAGTTCACTTTTTTTTTTCACCATCACACCATGGATCCTGATGTTGTTGAAATTCCTCCTTCACTTCACCAAAAACCTTCCAGATTCAAAAAGCAGAAACATGAGGTTTCATCTATTCATTTTCTATTCAAAGTTTTCATTTTTATTAAAATTTTCATTTGAAAGTTATCATCATTCTTAAAGTCATTGCCTTGGATAAAATATTGTTACTTTTCTTGTGTGGGAAACTTGGAATTGGAATTCATGTTTAGGGCTGTTGCTACTTTGTTTTTTAGGAACTTCAAAACAAACAAATAATTTAAATTATTATTATTTTTTAATTTGTGTTATGATATGGCTTGCTCTAGTGCTGTTCATGTTTCATATACTGAACTGGATTATACCATAGTTGTGGTTTGGTTAAGTTCTTAAAAATCATTTTAGTAAACTGATTTGTCCGCTGACACTCTTCGAATTAGGCATGTTCATTTGTCCTAGCGTCAGACACACATGTCGGTGTCGACAATGATACTTAAGATTACATTGAATTGTGTCATTTTTTCAAATTATTACCGGTGTTGATGTGTCAGTGTTGTTCATGTTGTGTCTGTGCTTCATAGCTAATTTGTGCTGATCTATTTGTTTATTATCTCTATGTCCTTATTAAATATAATTTCACAATGCAATAGAGATAAACAAAATTGCCTCATGTATTATAGGCTTCTGTTATCATCAGCATGCTATTTCTCATCATACAATTTATTGGCCAATAATCATTGTATGTTATGTTTGTAGACCGTTTTCCATGATATGATTGACCTTGAAGGCGATGACGATTTATTGGTACTTGGTGAAACATCTCGTAAAAGTACAAGAAATAAGGGGAAGGCGGTAGAAACCAATCATGGTGGTTAGTATTCGCAATTTTGGCAGCCCGGCTTCGGAAAATCTGGAATTCAGTCTTCTAATGGTCAACCTTCAGCATCACATAATTTAATCAATGTTGGTGGCCAAGGTTCCAATCCATTGTTCGTCGAAGATGATTACGTTTATAAGTTTTCGGATGATTACATGGATGAAGATGAGTATGCTTTATTATTACAGGCACAGTTTGATAATGTGGATCTACCTACATTGCTGCCAGAATATGACCTAGGTTTGAAGAAGAGTCGAAATAGTACATTACAGCTCAATAATTCTAACATCCAAGGATCTAAAATGGGTAGCTCTAGTTTCTGAGAACAAAAGCTACCCCTAATAATGAGAAATCAGGGGAATCACAACACTTTGAGCTTGACATTAATAGTGTACCAGGAGATGAGTCATCGAAGTCTAATTTCAATGCTCCTCCTGAGCACGCGCATCCTCATGGATTAGAATCCAGAAACCACTCGTTGAAGAGTTCTTATAATCTCAATGCCCCTCCCGAGCACGAGTATAATGGAGCACCTGTGGTCTCCCCATGTTTGACGTCAATCACTGATAAACCTGAAAATGAAACTCTGAGGAAACTTCGAAGTTTTAAGCAATTTGACACTGTCGTTGACACTTCCGATCATTACTTTGTTAAAAATAATTCAACCATGCTGCAAGTTAGTTAGTTTTTTGTTTTAAACTCTTTTAATGACGTACTTTGTTTCAGTTCTAACCTTAAGTATATGGGTTTACAAATTATCTATGTCCTGAGCAGAATCCAAAGAGTTGGGCTAAACAAATCCAGGTTGAGTGGAAGATTTTGGAGAAGTATTTGCCGGGTGAGTACAGTATTTCTGATATAAATAACTTGTAATATTTTCCAATTCATACCACATATCACATTTGGTATTCAATTTACTTTATCCTATATCCACGATGGACTTTACTATATTTATCCAATTGTTGTTCATTTTTTTTGTCTTATCAAAAGGGTCACAGCTTATTTCTTTATAATACATCCTTATGCAAAGATTGTCATTTTTTTCCTCTTGAGATATTTGATCTAATATTGGAATCAAGAACTTATAAATACCATATTGTGGAACCTGCTTCTGGCCTATTGCTCAACATAACCATTTCTTTGTCTATTTTTTCTTTAATTCTCATCAGATACAATATTTGTGAGAGTCTTCGAATCAAGGATGGATCTCTTGAGGGCTGTGATTATTGGAGCAGAAGGGACTCCTTACCACGATGGTCTTTTCTTTTTCGACGTTCTCTTTCCGAGTGGCTATCCTAATGTACCCCCGGTACGTGGTTTAGGATACTTTATCTAACTGGAATTATTTTCTTGTTTAACTCTTTTTAATTCAATTCTAACAAAAGGTCATTATTTTTTGGCAGCAAGTCCACTATCACGCTCGAGGTCTTCGGCTCAACCCGAATTTGTATGCGTCTGGCAAAGTATGTCTCAGTCTACTTAACACCTGGTCTGGCCGCAAGAATGAGAAATGGACTCCAGGTGTTTCAACAATGCTACAGGTTCTAGTCTCCATACAAAGTCTAATCTTGAACGCAAAGCCTTACTTTAATGAACCTGGATATGCAAATACGACTGGCACACAAAATGGTGAAGCGCAGTCCCTCAAGTATAATGAGAATACATTCATTCTATCAGTGAGGACAATGATGTATACGATAAAAAGGCCTCCACAGGTTTGTTTCTATTCTTGGTATATTTCTTTTGTATCTCTAGAATTTTTTTTTTTTTCTAATATAAAAATGTTGTACACATATGTTAATTTGGTGATATATGTATGTAAGTTATTTTACACTATCATTGCGAAGTATTTAAAATCTTTTTCGTTTCTTGGGATTCAAGCAACTGATTTAAGTCATTTTGTTTTCAGAATTTTGAAGAACTTGTTAGGGGGCATTTCTACAGCCGAGCACATGATATTCTGGCGTCATGTAAAGTGTACATGGAAGATGTTCAAGTTGGTTGTTTTGTGAAAGGTAGGGTTCGAGGTGTTCATGAGCGTGGACGAAAATACTCAGATAAATTTAAGGCTGATTTACTTAAATATGTCAAGCTTCTTGTCCAAGAATTTGAAAAACTTGGAGTTAAGGACTATCAGAAAATCATGTCTACAACTTCTCCAAAACAACGTACTTTATTGTTTTATTATGGCAAAATGCATTCATTTACGTTTGTAACAAATTGGTACTTTAAGTTTTTTAAGTAACAAATAAGTACTTAAAGTTTTTTAAGTAACAAATAAGTCCTTTAAGTTTGTAATTTGTAACATCTAGGTCCTATTACAAACTTAAAGGATCTATTGGAATGACCTAGATGTTATAAATTATAAACTTAAAGGATCTATTTGTTACTTAAAAAACTTAAATGACTTATTTATTACTTAAAAAATTTAAAAGGATCTATCTATTACAAATATAAAATTTAAAGACCTATGGATGCAATTTTTCCTTTTATTATTGAACAACATGTTTTATGGGGAATGAATTTAAGATATAGCAAATCACATTTCTTTTAATTAAATTATTACTATTAGTAATATGTTATCAATATTATTACAATAATAACTATTATTTGAAAATGGTCACCGTTTTTATTTTTTAATTTTCGATTTTGATTGTTAGTCAAAAAGAATAATTTAAATGCTGATTTTCTTCTTTTAATGTGGTCTTACTAATTTATTATTTTATTTAACAAAGTTTGACTACCGATTCCTTGATAGCTACGTTGTGGTACCAAAAGCATAGGAAAGTCCTTCTGGGTCCCACCCGAACCCAAACCGAGTTAACAGGTTAAAATGACGGTGACTTATTTTTAAAACAACTAGCCGAGAGACCCGTGCTCGCACGGGGAGAGCGGCGTTGCCGCTCCCATTGTACTTAATTATTCCATAAGGTCATATTTTAAAAAGGCGATTCAGTTGTTAGGTTCATATGTTAAATGATTTATTTGGTGGTTAATATAGTTAAAATAAATTCATTAATGAATTACATTTGTGTACATCAATTTTAATGGGAAAATAAAGTTGGTTTTTTGGAAAATTAGTTGAAATATAGAACATTACAAATTACAAAATATATAGAATCCCAAATAAATAAAAACAATAGCCAACCTGATTAATATATGATTAAAATTATTGGTCTCGTAGAAATCACCAAAAAACTTAGATCCCCGTAATAATATATAAGTATAAATACATATATGTAGAAATTATAGAAAAATAGATTATATATTTAAGTCCAGTAGAAATTACCAAAAAATAGGTTTTCGTATTAATATATGAATATAAATATAGGTCCGCATAAATTTTCAAAGAACGGACAACCTTATTAATATGAGTAACAACATATACCGCATAGAAATAACAAAAAAATGAAGTAAATCCCCGTATTAATATATGATTATCAATATAGCCTTGATAGAAATTACAAAACAATAGGCAATCTGATTAATATATGAGTAAAAATATTAGTTTCGTATAAATCACCAAAAAACTTAGATCCCCGTATTAATTTATAAGTATAAATATAGACCATGAAGAAATTATCAAAAAGTAAGTATCCTTATTAATTGTCAATATATTAGTAAAAATAAGTATATCATAAAAATCATCAAAATATCCACGTATTAATATATGACTATAAATATATACCAAAAAAATATATGACTATAAATATATATGCCCCGTAAGAACAATAAGAAAAATAGAAAATCATATTAATAATATGAGTTAAAACAAAGATCCCGTAGAAATTAAAAAAAAAATAAAACCAGGGTATTTTGTTTACAATAATCCAAAATTCTTCTACAAAAATGCCATTTATTTCTCAACTATTTTCAACTTTCCATTAACTAATTCTCATTGTTTTTCTCTCACCATTTCTTTTACGGGAGTTTTATCCCACTATTCTCTCATATTAAATTAATTATTTATTGAATTGAAATAAAAATATAAAATTAACTTAAGTGAATGTTGGGTTGAAGTCCATGAGGCAAGTTGAGTTTTATTTTGGAGTCCGATTGATTTCTATCAATATTGGAATCTGTCAGTATTAACCATCCATCATCCATTACATTTTAGTATTTTTTATAAAGTCTGAAATAATTTTCACTCCTCCTCCCACAAACCCTAGTCAGCCGCCTCCATAGTCCTTGGCCGTGGGTTATCTTTTTCTGGCCACCACCATATTAATCTTTTCTTTCTTCTCCACCTTCATGTCAAATTTACTTGTAGATTCGAGTGATTTAAAATTTCACAACCACCAATTTCTCAGTTTAGAGATCTAAATCACCACAAGTACTTTTTGAAATAACTATGAACATAGAAATACTCTTCTATTTCCTCTAAAAAAATATCACATTGAAACAATTAAAGGAACAATCTTGTTGGAAACCACCATACCGGTACCGGAAACCATCTCCGCCGCAAATATATGCCTTCTCCGGTCATTTTTTCTATCCATCTATGTCAACATTTGAGGCTAACATCATCTCTACTTCTTTCATATATGCAAGAACAATAACCACAAAATCAAAGATGAAAAGAACAAAAGGAATCAGATATGTTTATTATTCATGGTAATTTGAAAAAATCGTTCCATGGTTATATATTTTTTTTAGTCAAAGTAAAATACGTTATTCTTTTATTTTTTTCATGGCAGTGATTTTTTGTTCCAGATCTATAAAATAAATTATATATTTGTATATTACTTATGGTTTGAATATTGTAGAATAACAAAAAAAAATTAGGAAATAAAATATATCCTATTTATTCTCATTTATTCTCATTCAATTTTTGAGATGTGATATGAAATTAGAATCAAACTTTTCCTCTCTTTTTGGTAAAGAATAACTTAAATTTTTCAAGTTTAACAGAAAAATAGTCAAGGAATAAAAAGAATGAATGAAATTGTTTACTACCTGTTTTCTTCTTCTTTCTACTTCTTCTTCCTGTCCAATCCAGCAAAACAAATTTGGACTGTTAGTGAAAAAGAAAAGAACAAAAAAACAACTTCAACAACTTGTTGTTCTTGATATTGACAGTGTAGATTTCTTACTTACATGAAATAAAATAAAGAAATTGGTTGAATTTATTTTTCCGCGGTCCTCTTTCTTGTTGCTGCAAGAAAAAAATATACACCAGTTAGTAAAATATAAGAGCAAAGTGAATGAAATGTGAAACTTAAAATTTGAAATGAAGTTGGTTCCATGTAGAAGAGAGAAAAGCTGTTTTGAAAAATGAAGTTGGAGAGAAGAAATGAATTTGGTTCCTTGTTTGCACTAAAGCTTTTGAAAATTGGTACTTGGTTAGCTCAAAAGCTTACTAATATGCTGACAACTAAGGAATGTCCGGTGGACAATAACCAACGTACAAAAAAAGTGCAAAATCATGTACAAATTTTAAAGTTCAAATTGGATAATAACAAAATCCGTAATGTAATAGATTGATCACATAAGAGACAAAAATTATATGGTAAAAAAGACAACAAATGACCTTAAATGTATGATGTGTCAATTTATTATTGGAGGGTATTGGAGGGTATGTTGGTATTATTACATGTATCTTGTTTATATATATATATATATATATATATATATATATATATATATATATGATGTAGTTTTTTCCAATTCAATAAAAGAATTAGTCATAATGTCTCGAATTAAAAATGCGAGATGTTACACTCCATCTATAATTATGCATAATAAAGCAAAAATTAAAATTAATACTTGAATTTCTGTTTTGTTGTACATAGGTATCGTTTGACCTAACTTATTTCAAAATTTTTTACTCAATAAAATAAAATGAGAAGTTAGGCCAAACAGATTTTCAATAAGTTCTTGATAGAATAAAGTTGCTTAATTTTTATGCGTAAAATACATAGATAAAAAACTTTTAAAGCTAAAAAAACAACAATTACCAAACAGTTTTAGATTTTTTTTCTAAAAGCTCTTATTTTTATTTTTAACTTTCAGATAGCTTCTAATAGTATCACCCCAAACCATAGAGCTTTAGGTATTGTAAATATTATTTTGATTCCTTTCAAAAAAAAATATTATTTCGATTAAAGGCTAAATATATTACTTTCATATGTTTTTAGAGGTAAAATTATATAAGTAAAAGATTTGAAATATTTTTTTAGATCGAGAAAAGATTTAAAATATTATTAGTAGTGATTTAAGGTAGAAAATTTAAAATATTAGTAAAATTGACGAGGACAAATTAGGTATTTTAGTAGTGTGATACATGTTTTCTATTATACTAACTTATATGTTGAAGATGGTTATAATTTTTCGCACATTTTTATTTATTAATAGTTGGGTTTTGAAAAACAACAAATTAAGTCACATAGAGACGTTGAATTAAATGTAAGAAATTGTTAAATGAAAATGCGCGCATCTCAATGAAGGGATTATTTGAGATATACACATTAACAAAATAGAAAATGCGAAAAATCGGTCAGACGAACACGTCTATGTGACCAGCTTTTTCTATTTGCTAACTTATGTTGAAAATTATTTTAACTTTAGTGTTCTTATGAAAATTGCAAAATAAATGTTTTTATGAAAATGCTTCATGTGTGTTCCGCTTTTTCTATTTTTTTAAGTTATGTAAAAAATTGTATTATAGATTTTTCATATATCTTTTTTTATGAATACTTTGTGTTTGAAAAACAATTAAGTCACATAAACACGTAGAACTCAATGTGAAAATATCATAAATGAGAAAATAGGGACTAAAATGTATAATAGAGATGGACATGTGAGTCATTAACGTATGGGAAAATTAAATAACGGTTTAAGCAACATTTTGATTTGATTTGATTTAATTTATATTTTGTTTTTTATTCACTTAATTAACAACATTAATTTCAATTTTCTTTTTGAATGTGCCTTAATGTGTAGAGGCTGTGCTATACATTCAATGTGTAATCTTTGCAATTGTCACTCTAAATCTTTGTTTCATATTTTTTTTGAATGTGCCTTTGCTGTTAGGCTGGTCATGGCTTGCTGGTTGTTTGAACATAACCATTCAATTTACTTGCATGCAGGATATGTGGAAGTTATGTGATCTCAGTTGGTCTCCTCAAGCTAAAGTAACTGTTATTGCTGCTATCATTAATCTTTTGAATTCAACCTGGTTTGTGAGGAATCAAGCTAGATTTCATGACAAGATCATTACATGGAGGTCTGCTTTAGCTTTGATTATCTCTAATACTTCCTTATCAAGTAACAACACCACTAAATACTCTTCAAACTCTATTAGGGATTTCACTTTCTTAAAGAATTTTAGAGTTAATATTCATCATCCTAGAGCCCCTGTCCTTAAAGAAGTGTGTTGGCAACCACCAGTTTTGAATTGGATTAAATGTAACATTGATGGCGCATCAAATGGTAATCCTGGTATATCATCTTGTGGAGGGATTTTCAGAGATCATGAGGCTAATTTCATTTATGCATTTGCTGAACCTTTGGGCATCTCTACTTCTTTTGTTGCTGAGATTTGTGGAGCTATGAGGACCATTGAAATTGCTTATCAAAAGCAATGGCAGCATCTTTGGTTAGAATCAGATTCATCACTTGTTGTTGCTGCTTTCAAAAATCCTGATAAACCTGTTGCTTAGCAGTTAAGAAATCGCTGGAGAAATGTTATGTTTATGTTCAGACAGATGAATTGTGTTGTGACTCACATTTATAGGGAGGGGAATCAAGTTGCGGATAGTTTGGCAAATCATGGTTTAACTATTAACTCTTTGGCTTTTTGGCAAGACACACCTTTGTTTATATCTGATTGTGTTAATAGGAACAAACTAGGTGTCCCGAGTTTTAGACTTTGCTCTACTCAATGGAGTTTTGGCCTAGTCCCCTCCATTGTATATATTCTCTTTCTTTTGCCTAATTTATTTTTTAAAAAAAAGGTATTGACCATGAGGATTTAATGAAAAATCAACATAAAGACATGTACCTTATTAGAGTTTCCCTTAGGAAAAATTTCCACACCCTTGCTCATACACAATATTTTTGTCACACACACGCCAACCTAACAAACTCAACCATGCACTAATTGAATAGAATATTAGAAATCAAATGATGTATATGTGACTGTGTATGGTTGTGTAATTTTATCCCTGTGATTTTCCTTCGATACCCTCTCTTTTTTCTTTTACTTTCTTTGTATATAGTAATTCAAAGCACTGCATCTCATTTCATAATTGGCCCAATTTTTGGTTGATCCATGCGAACCAAATTCCGTGATTTCATTCTGAAAGAAAAAAAACTATATGTTTTATACCCCTTTTGTGATGTATGTTTGTTACCCCTTTTGTGCTGTTTTTATTTTTTTTCGAATAACAATAAATGAAGGATAAAATAGGAAAAATAAATCCAGCTACACCAAAAGAGTATATTGCCTTTATATACTTGTTATAGATTATAGATGAATTTTTTTTACCACCCCTTCTCTTTTTCAACTTAATTATACTTATTTACCATGATTATTTATTGATTAAAGAAAATAAAATGAGATAAGAGGTTTTTTTTGGTCAGGTAGCCTAGTGGCTAGAAATTCCACCCTTAAAGTGGATAAGTGGGATGACCGAGATTCGAACCCCGGCCCTCTACATATATAATGCATTGTCCAACCAACTGAGCTAAGCTCACGGGACAAATGAGATAAGAGGTTTTACATATTGTTGATAGAAATGCCATGGTATTTGTTTAATGTTATAGAATAACATTAATGATACACATCATAAATTAAGCTGCAATTCATAAACCATTTGCGAGTTTATCACTTCAAAACTGTGTAGAAAACAATAGCTATTCTTTAAAAGATATCTTTGTCTCGCCATATATCAGCATCTGAATTTTTTTTAACAGAACTTGAACATAAATACAAATAGGATAAATGATAAAACATTTATCAAAATCAAACATACAAAATATGAAAGAAATACCTTTATATTTGCCTATGCCCTTTCTTGGTTCACTCACTGCCTAAGAATATAAAAACGATACGTAAATGCAAAAACCATAAAAACTAAAATAATAAATTAATGAAATTCAACCAATGAAACTTGTTGAGTCTTTGATAATTGGCTGCATTTTTGGAAATAAACTTTGTGCAAGATGTGCGATCCGATGCTCTGGCATTGTGTAGAGCATTGAATAATGCTCAGGAGGAGCGCTCATGGCAAATGCTATTTATGGAATGTTCCGTTTCTCTTTCATGAATCTTGCATGGCGCGTTTGATATGCTTTTATGTAAGGAAGGTTGTTAATGCTTCAGATTCAGTTCAAGAATAATTCTGAGAAGAATCTCTTTGAAGAATATATTTGCTAAAGAATCTCATTTTATTTATGTGGAGTTAATGCTTGGGCCAAAGAATTAAAGCCCATGCATGTGCTACTTTCTGAAGTATTTAAAGAGTGGCAAAACCCTAATCCTAGTTAGTTGTTCACGCTGTCTTTGTGCTAGTATTCAGTATTAGGTTTTGCGTGTGTTTTATGATTGTGAGCCTTTCTTGTGTCACCTTGATGCAAGCTTAGGACGTATCCTTTGTGTTGTAATTGTGTGTTCTTTCTCCCAAGCTTTGAAGCACGGAGATTGGACTTTTGTGTGTGTAACACTCTAAGCCTTTAGGTACGAGTGTGTAGTTTTAGGAGTGTGTCTCCAAAACTGTTTTTGTCTAGTGTATTGAAATCCTTGCTGGTCGTAAGGTTGTAAGGGAGTGAGATGGGATCTCATATCTAGGAGTTCCTAGGTAGAAGAGTCATTGGTAGGGCCTAGGTTCTTAAGTTGTAAACGGGGCGTTTGCTGTAGACTTAGGACTAGGACTATTATAGTGATATTCCTTCCTGGATTGGTATCCCCCAGACGTAGGGCTTGTTTAAGCGCCGAACTGGGTTAACAAATAACTTGTGTTCTTTATTTGTTTACTTGTTTATTTTCATTCTGTTACGCGCGAGGCCGGATAGATTGTTAGAGCATCGAGTAGAGCATCGTGCATAGCGTGCCAGGAATTTCAAAACTAAACATATCCACTTTCACAATGACACAACAAAAATTACCGGGCAATTATTTTTTCTTGTGGGATAGAATTATTCACTTGGATATTTGATGGCATAATGGGAGTTAAGTGACACTTTTTTTTTAAGCAAAATCGCATAAAATAGAGATGATGGATTAGTTGCATATTTTAAATTTCTTATGGATTATTAAGTTGATAACTATCCGTTTGGCAGTTATTCATATTTTTAAAGATTTGATTTTTTTAAAAAAAAAATAACTGACTACTTAAGGGGGGATGAGTGAAACTAAGTTAAGGGTAAATTGGGAAAATAAAAAGCCAGCTCAAAAACTTGTATCCCCTTTATATATTGTTATAGATATAGATATAGATTTTAAATTTTTTATGGAGTATTAAGTTGGTAACCAGTTATTCATATTTTTAAAGATTTAATTTTTTTTTTAAAATAACCGATTACTTAAGGGGGATGAGTGAAACTAAGTTAAGGGTAAATTGGGAAAATAAAAAGCCTGCCCAAAAATTTGTATCCCCTTTATATATTGTTATAGATATGTTAGATTGAGTTTCTATTTTTATGCGTATCTTGCATGGTCATTCCTATTTTTGTTGTTCCACGCTTTAATCTTTTTTTTTTCTTCGTATTAATCTTTTATTGTTGGCATAATCTTCTTTGATTTTTTTGTTTTTAGTTGAATTCTTTAGTACACGTATTATGTGGATATGTACCGGTACATGTGAATGATTTTGATTAGTTTATAAATAGTATTTATTAATTTTTCTATATTAAATAATATTTGTGGACCAATTACAATTATCCACATAAACCATGTACCGTTTTAATCATCCATATAATATGTGTATACTGGAGTATTATTATATGTTATCTTTCATATGTTTAGAAGCAAAATTACATTTTAGGGTAGAAGATTTGAATCAGGATAGATTATGTATTTTAGTAGTAATTATTTTTAGGGTTTAATAAGTTTTTAGTCCTTCTAAATATAACAAATATCATTTTTAGTCCCTCTAAAAATTTTCTTCAAATTTTGGTCCCTCTAAAATTTCAGTTTTCAATTTTAGTCCCTGCTTTTTAAAAAAAAATCATGTATCATGTTCTAAATGACGTTTTTTGAAAATATATCATTATTAAGACCTTAAAATATTATTAGTTTGAACTATTTAATCTTTAGTTTAACAATTTAATCTTGAATTTGAAGTTATAGATAAATTAACAAAAATTAAATATTAAATAGTTAAATTATTAAATTAGTTGTGTTTTAAGGTCTTAATAAAAATATGTTTTCAAAAAAAGTCATTTAGAACATGATACACAAACTTTTGAAAAAAAGCAAGGACTAAAAATAAAAATTGAAAATTTAGAGGGACTAAAGTTCGAAGGAAATTTTTATAGGGACTAAAAATAAATTGTGCATATTTAAAGGATCAAAAACATATTTAACCCTTATTTTTAATATAAATAAATAAATAATAAATAATATATAAAATACATTTAAGGATATAAGATTTGAAATATTAATGAGGACTAAATAGATACCTTAATAATAGTAATTATTTTAATATATTATTAGTAGATTACTTACGCAAAAAGGACAAAAAATTTTGAACAAAATCAATATTGGAAATCAAATGAAGATTACCAAAATAAATTGTTTTTTTATTTTGGTTACAAGGCTAATCGCTTCGGAGAATATCAGAGAGACCTTCTGGGAGAGATGCGTGGATCGTGGGATCGGAATCTGAAGAGGCTCCAAGTTTGGTTAAGAAATCCGCACAATTGTTTCCCTCTCTTAGAGTGTGGCAAAGAGTAGTGTTACTTTGAGAAAACAGCTCTTTGATGTCTTCAATCAACACATCGTAAACATGATAATTCATAGTGGGATCTTTTATGAGGCTGATGCAGTGGAGAGAATCGGAGTAGCAGACCAACTCATCAATGTCCATATTTTTCGCCAAAATGAGACCCTAGTAGATAATATTATTATTATTAATTATTAATTTTTTTGGTAGATAGATAATATTATTTTTGTTCCTATTTATATGTGTATTTATCATAATTTTTTCTATAATCTTCTTATCGTTCGTAACTATCTTTATATTTACTATTTTTAGAGGTAAAATTACATAAATAAAAGATTTGAAATATTTTTTTAGATCGAGAGAAAGATTTGAAATATTATTAAAATTGATGAGGAGAAATAGTAGTATTACTTTTTAATCTCTATTATATACATTACAAGATTCCCACGGAGCTCTCTCGTGAATTCTCAATAGAAATTGCTTAGGTGTCATTTAATTAGAGCTTCCCTAATATTATACTTATGCGGAGTTTCTAGCTTAAGGTCTGTTGTTCGAATCCCACCGACGACAATAATTGAATTTTTATAATATTTTATGAAAAACTACCTTTTTTTTTTGTTTCTATCCAAATTAGAGCTTCTCAAATATATTTTTTTGGTTTTTTAGAAATTCTTTCAATTATATTTTTTTGTTTCGAAACCCTCAAATTATATTTTTTTTGGTGAAAACTCTCTCAAATATATATTTTTGTAGAAACTCTTTTTTTTATTTTTTTTGGTGAAAACTCTCTCAAATATTATATGTTTTTTAGAAACTCTCAAATATTTTATTTTATTTTTAAACAAAAGAGACTTGCTAACTGATGACAGGAATTTCTACGTCATTTTTAGTATTATTATAGTAGTAAAATGACCAGGACAGGCCCAAATACGAAGGAAAACCTACAAAAGCAAGAAAAAGCATCAAGACAGAGTCCAAGATGCGAAAAGACAAGGAAAAGCCCAAAAAGTGAAGAAAATCAGCATTCCATCGCAGCACGATGGCTCCCATCGTGCCACGATGGGAGCTGCTTGTTCGCCAAGAAATCAGAAGCAATAAATCTGAAGAAAATCTTCCATCACAGTACGATGTGTGCTATCGCAGCACGATGGAGTAACTTGGCGCCCAAGCTGATGAAATGCACAGGATCAGTTATAAAAATAAACTGAATCTTCACATCGCAGCACGATGGCCTCATCGTACTGCGATGACCTTGCTGAGGCCCATTACGAAAACTATAAATAGAGCCTCCCATTTATTGTTTTATTCATTCAGAAATAGTAGAACACTCTCTACTATAAGGAGAGGTTCAGAGGAGCTCTATTGGGCATAGTTTTCTCCCCTTACGGGAAAACTAACTCAGCAAGGTATGATTTCTTTAGGCTTTTGTATTTAGGTTATAATTTCTTGTAATTTAAATATGTAGTCTTTATAATTTATGCCTTAGGTTGTGGTGGAGAAGATGAACTCCCCTATGAATATTTGGAGTCTGTGATTGAGTCTAAGTTATAATAAATGATATTCAGTAATTATGTTTGTTATTTACTTTCGTGCACTTTAATAACGTATTCTCGTAATCTGGCCGGATAAGCGGGAGCGCCCATAGAATTAATATCAGGTTTCGACTTGGTATAGTCCGGAACTCGTAGTAAATAATGCTAGGTGTATAGAGACGGTAACATCCTGAACTAGTCGTGAACTGAGCGGTTAGAGGAGGAATCATGCACTAGGTGTGATCTGAGCACTTAGAAGATGAACAACCCGATACTAGGACCTAGAGGTTAATTGGTGAAGGTTATAATGCATGTTTATAAACAACTCACTTGGTAATTAAGGTATGTGACACATCGAGGTTAGGCTCTCGTAGGTACCTTAGTTGTTAATGTAGGGAAACTTTAATAGACATAGTGTAATAGTAAGGTATTACTACAACAAGGATAATTCACCGCCGAACATAATCTAAGTAACTATGTTATACACCGGTCATGCCAAATATGAAGAAGGGAGGGAGTCCAACCACCATGCCTAGCCTCTATATTTCTTGAATCTATATTTATACATTCTGCATTTATATTTCTGCAAAGCATTACGCTTATTTTATAAAAACGTTTTGAAAAACCAAAGCGAATGCAAACTATCACAAACTTAAATAACGCTAGTAAAGTCGCGCCACGATCCCTATGGATACGAACTCATTCTAGACACCTAGAGTGTGAATTATTACTCGACGACAGACTGGTGCACTTGCCAGACCGTAGTCACTAACAAAGCAAGCCCTCAAAATATATAGATAGAAAAGGAAAATACAAAGAAAGAGGGGGGGTAAACAACCTGACCCTCAAAAAGAAAAAAACTTAACAGAACCTAAAATAGCGCATTCCCAAACGATTTCTACCAAAATCATCTAATAGCACATGAGGAATATGATCCCACCAAGTAAAAGTAGGTAAAGATAGGCCTAAATTGGCCAGCTTATCAGCACAGTGGTTTCCTTCTCTATATATATGGGAGACATAAAAATTCATGTTGGAGATCAACAATAAACAATTATCCCAACGATTTCTTAGAGACCAAGGCACAATTCTAGCAGAGGAGAAAGCAAGGACAACTAACATAGAATCAGATTCTAACCACAGATTAGACCATCCTTTATTAGTTGCAGTTTCAATAGCAATCATGGCACCTATCAACTCAGCTTTTAGGGAAGTGCTTACACCAATATTGAGGGCAAAAGCACATAAGAAAGAAGAATCAGCATTTCTGAATATACCACCACAAGCAGAAAATCCTGTATTTCCCAATGAAGCGCCATCACAGTTACATTTGATCCAATTAAAAATAGGAGGCTGCCAAATAACCTCTTTAATTCTAGGAGCATTGCCAAATTTCAATTTAACATGAAACTTTTGAAGAAGCGTAAATTCAGGGATATTTGAAAAGGCTTTAAGGCAAGAGTTATTCCCTGACATTGAGACTGCCGCAATGATAAGATTAATGATGGATTTCCAGTGGATCTTCTTGTCATTGAATCGAGCTTGATTTCTAGCGTACCAAATGAAATGCACACAATTAACAATTGCTGCTCCTACCACCAGATTACAAAGAGGAGACCATCTAGAATTACACAACTTGAAAGCCTCAACTAATTCAATAAATTGGCAATTGACATTAAGACATGAACCAAGCCAATTCCATATGTTTTGAGCATACCTACAAGTTAGAAAAAGATGTTCATTTGATTCCATTTCAGTTTCACAAAGGCTACACATAGAGGGGAGATGACAACCTCTTAAGGCAAGACTAGCATCTGTGGGTAACTTCTGTTGTAAACTTCTCCAAACAACCATGGATTTAGATGGGGGAATAGACACATTCCATATAATTTTGGTCCAGCTTAAAAGTTGACTAGCAGGACAATGAAAAGAATACGAGTCTTTCATAGTTAAATCACCATCATGAGAATGCTTCCAAAATAACTTGTCCTCTTTTTCAATAAAAGGAATTGTGGTACTATCAGTTAGGGATTGTAAAGCAGGATAGGCCAGAAGCAGGCAAGCAGGGATCTTCCAACTTATATTTTCGATGAAATGAGTTACTTTAGCTTTAAGTAAAGGATGCAAATGCTGAGGTATATTAAGGGCCAAAACTAGGGGTTCACCACACCAAGGGTCTAACCAGAAGTTTATCAATTCACCATTACCAACTTGCCAAGAGGAATTTGAACAGATATCATGAAATTTATGTCTCACACTACTCCAAACAAAAGAGGATATATGATAAGAGATAGGAAATGAACCTTTAAAAATTCTGGATCTCAGAAACTTTGCCCATTGCATTTCTGATTGAAACAACTCCCAACAAGTCTTTAAATTAGCAGCCTCATTAACTTTGGACAGAGATCTAATGCCTAAACCATCTTCATGAAAGGGTGTACAGACTTTGTGCCATGCCACAGTGACTAACTTTTTTTTATTCACATCACCACTCCAAAGAAAATTTCTTATCCATTTCTCAAGATCTTTGATTAAACTTGATGGCCAAGAATAAACTGAAATTGAATACATCATCATCCCTTGAATTACACTTTTAATTAACTGCATCCTACCTGCCATAGAGAGGAAAGAAGCCTTCCAAGAAGAAAGTTTAGCTTTGATCTTATCTGCAATAGGCTGAAGATGACACTTCTTAGGCTTTCCCTTGAAAATTGGAGCACCAAGGTAGACAAAGGGCAACACACCAATGTTGAAACCTAAACAATTAGCAATGTGATGAAGTCTTTGAGAAGGTATCGCACCTGCATAGATGAATGATTTTCTGGGATTGACAAATTGACCAGAGGATTCAGCATATTTCATAAAAAGATTAGACAGTGATTTAATATTAGATCTTGAAGCTTTGCAAAACAACATTATATCATCTGCATAGAGAATATGAGATGGAACATCCATGTTCCTAGAGCCTTTTATAAGGGATAACTTGCCATCCCTTACCAGCTTTGTAATTCTTCTGCTGATAACCTCTTCGGCAAGGCAAAATAGAAGTGGGGAAAGAGGATCTCCTTGACGAACCCCTCTGGTACAGCTGAAAAAACCATGTTGTTTGCCATTGATAGAGATAGACATTTTTGCTGACATAAGAATAGAGTGTATCCATTGACAGAAAATTTGATTAAAACCAAAAGCCTTCAGGACTCTTAAAAGAAAAGACCATTGGAGAGTGTCAAAGGCTTTAGCTATGTCAACTTTGATGGCAATATTTCCTCCATAACTTTTCTTGTGCAAAACATTGATGGCTTCTGAAGTCATGCAAATGCAGTCTTTAATACTCCTTCCTTTGATAAAACCTCTCTGCTGAATGGAGGTTACAGCTGGCATAATTGAAGCTAGTCTATCTGCAATTATCTTAGAAATCAACTTAAATTTGAAGTTAGCAATAGCTATGGGTCTATAGTCATTAACACTATCAGCATTATCAATCTTAGGAATTAAGACAAGGGTGTTTGAGTTAAAGTTAGGCATAATCCAACCAGATGTGAAAAATTGGAGAACGACATTAATCACATCTAGCTTGATTATATCCCAGTAAGTTTGAAAAAAAATTGCACCAAAACCATCAGGGCCAGGAGCACTATCTTTATTTAAAGAGAAAACAACATTTTTTATCTCCTCAGAAGAAGGTAATCTAATAAGCATACTATTAATTCTATCAGTGATGAGATTAGGAATAACCTCCTCCATTAAACCATTGTCATTATCAGGTTGTTGAGAGTTAAAAAGAGAAGTAAAGTGATTAACAATATGAGCATTGACATCATCTGGGCGATTTAGAGAGATTTCACCATTCCTAATGGATGTGATTTGGTTGCAAGCTCTTTTAATTTTGGCTATTTTGTGGAAGTAAGCTGTGTTTCTATCTCCATCACAGTGCCATTGGACTTTAGCTTTTTCATGCCAAAACAGTTCCTCCATAAAGAGAGCATTTTCAAGATTAACTAGAGCCAACCTCTCTTGATCAAGCATGTCATCATTAGGGCCATTTGAATCTATTTGAACTTGAATACTATCTACTTTAGTTTTAGCTTCCTTAACAATCTCATGAATGTTGCCAAAGACAGTTTTGTTCCAAGATTTGAGTTTCAACTTCAAAAGCTTTAACTTCTCATTAAGCACATACATAGGACAACCAACAATATTAATATTCCAACATTCTTGGACAACATTAACACAATCAGGGTGAGCAGTCCACATTTTCAGGAATTTAAAAGATGAAGGATGTTGAAGGTCAAGATTTTTGAATTCAAACAAGATAGGGAAGTGATCAGATTTGTTTTTGGTTAGGGTGGATACATTGATAGAATTACAGTTATCAAACCACTCATGATTACAAATAACTCTATCTAATCTTTTTTGAGTATAATGCCTACCTCTTCTACCATTTGCACAAGTAAAAAAAGCACCATGTGTTTGAAGATGAATGAGATTGTTTGTATCTGTCTAATTTTTGAATTCAGACATTGGTAATCTAGCAGGAAAGGAATTACCTCTATATTCATGAGAGCCCAAGATAGTATTGAAGTCACCAAGAAAACACCAAGGCAACAAATGTTGAGATTGAATTTGAGACAAAGCAATCCAAAGGTTCCTTCTGCGAAGGTAGCAAGTGGAGGCATAGACTGCAGCAATGCCAAAAGTTTTACCCTCCATATCAACAGTGATAGAGATGTGTTGATCATCCACATTCAAAAGAGTAGGATTAAGGGATAAAGAGCAAAAACACCAAAGGTTAGGGGAGTTATTATGTCTGTTGTTGACAGCAAAAAGTTTCAAACCAAGTCTATGTACCCATCTCTGAGATAATCTATTTACATTCATCCAAGGTTCGGCTATAAAACAAACATCGGGTTTAGATTCCAGAATTAAGTTTTTTAAAGCTAACTTTGAAGAGGGATTAGCCAACCCTCTAATATTCCAATACATGCACTTCATTTGAAAGGCTTGGGAGAGCCAACCTTTGATCTGGTGATATAACTGCTCTTTTGAGTAGAAGCATTGGTTTTGAGAGATTTTTTTCTAGAAGTTACAAGTTGAAATCCATCATTCTCGATGGTACTAGGAGATACATTGTCTGCATGTTTGTTCACATCAATGAGGGGTATATCAGGGGGTTTGTCAAGTATCAAAGGAGGAACTGGTACATGGATATTCATCTGATCTTCACTATCTGCTAAATTAGCCCATGATTCTTTTAAAAACTGAATATCTTGTTGCACAAGAAAAGGGATCGTTTCTGCCTCACCAGGGTCATGTGTTTCAGCAGTGGCAGCATTATCAATCTGAGTGTTAGCAACAAAATCAGATTGATTTGTACTAGAGTTATCTTGTGAAAGTTCAGGAGAGTTCACAACTTGTAAAATAGGTGCAGGAACAGGTTTGTCAACAATAACATTACCTTCAACATCAACTAAAGAATCAGATTCCTTATTGATTTCATCTTCTAAGATTTGGTCTGCTTCAAATCTTTCTTGCTCATGATTAACTTGAGAGTACTGTTTTGAAGAAGATTCTTCCACAATGATTACCTCATCAACTTTCTCCTTGGGTTGGACAGGGACATAATGCTTTGAGGGCTCATTTTTCTTCGGAATGTTGGCTGTATCTTTCCTTCTTTTGCAATTATCAAGCTTGTGTCCAATGATGTTGCAGTGATCACAAAATGGGGGTAAGTTTTCATACTCCACATCCACAAAGAAAGCGAAACCTTTTCTCTCAACAAGAATTTTATAAATCAAATTTTGTGCAAGGTCCACATCAACAAGCACTCTAGCATAGTGTCCGAAAGTTCTTTCCAACATAGGTTTATTAGTAAAAGAATCAGTACATATGGGAATACCTATGCTACTAGCTATTGCAAATAAAATATTTTGTCTCCAATATTCTCGTGACAGTCCAAAGATGCGAATCCAAACCTGAGCTGAAGTTTGTTGTTGAACTCCTGGATTGAAATCTGTTGTCCAAGCAAAAAGCTTCAATAATCCTGGAGATAGATTCCAAGCACCAACAGTTCGAACACTTCTCATGTCTTCAATGGATGAAAAAGAAAATTCATAGAAACCTTTCCCTAGAGAAGTCAGTCCCCATTTACCAATAGATTTCCACAAGGCCGAAAGCTTGGATTTCAATCCATCAATGGAGAGCGGAGACGATCCTTTCGGCAACATGATTCTACCGTGGAGGTTATGTTTACAAGCATCAATACCAGCCATGTAATCAGCTTCAGGAATAGCAATTGCTACATGATCACCCGTAAGACAAGCTTTAGGAAACTGACTTAACGGGATGTCGCATACGTTCGTCAAAGCTTGAGCGAACGTTCTTTGTTGAGGAGGAGTTACGATCTTGGGGAGAGGAGTTGCAATCGGTTTCGGTGATTGAGCTAAACAGGGCCACAAAATAATTACAGGTATATTGATGGTGTTTGTTTGGTCGGCCATGGTGGATTGTTGGTGGTTGGCGGTGGAAACAGGGTGTAGGTGAGGAAACGCGTACGGTGGGTTTGGTTTAGGAACAGTAACAGAAATCTCTAAAAATCACCCAAAATTCGCCTAAGCCCATATTGCTTTTTTTCAAGTGTAAGTATATATATATATATATATATATATATACACACATTTTTAATTTTTTTTTGGTAAACCAAAGGTATCCTCCGCGCGCAACTGGAGAGACTAATCCCCTTGAGGTAACTGAGATCCATTTAATGGGTTGATCTCTCCCAAGAAATGCTTCTCCATACGCACTGGTCTTGGATCGAACTTAGGACCAAATGGTTAAGAAGCCCAAATATCTACTACTTGTGTGACACTATCTTAAGACATTTTTAATATTTTAATTTTGTAAAATGAAGGAACACTTATATTTAGATTACTATGAAATAAATTGAAATAAGAAAGTACACTAATTTTTTATGGATAAGATCACTTGAAGTATTGAACCCAAAAAATAGCTTATGACATATATGTACACTATTTTTTTCATGGATAAGATCACTCGAATAATTGAACCCAAAAAATAGCTAATGACATATCTGTAAACTTTTTTTTTTTTTACGTAAAAACATTTTATTTTATTTTGAAGAAAAAATTATGTTCATTAGGGACAAAAACAAAATAGAATATTTTGAGAGAGAGAGAGAGAGAGAGAGAGAGAGAAATCTCTCAGTGTTGGAGAATGAGAAACGGTGAGTACTTTCCATTCCACTGTTAAAAATACACATTGACAAATTAAAATTTGAATTTGAATTACAAACTGCGGGAGTTATCCTTATTTTCATATTTCTTATTTTATCATGGGGAGAACTTATTCAAAATTTTATCTAGCACGAAGAAAAGTGATCCCCATGATGAAATGTGTAAGTAGATCATAGTGAGAACTAAGCACGAAAATTTAATTGATATTCATTAAAAAAAATAGAATTAACAACTATTTTTTGTTGATGAAGCCCCTGTAGAGTCATGTAACGGAGACGGGAGATAGAAATAGAGAGAGAGGGAGAGAGAGAGAGAGAGAGGGAAAAAGTCTCCCAGTGGTGTAGAATGGAAAACAGTGAACACTTTCCACCCGACTATTAAAAATACACATTGACTAATTAAAATTTGAATTTCGACTATGGGGGTTATCCATATTTTCATATTTTATCACGGAGATCACTTATTCAAAATTTTATTTAGCACGATCATGAAAAGTGATCCCCCATGATAAAAAGTGTATGTAGAAGATTGTTATAACTTAGCACGAGAATTTTATTAATATTCATTAAAAAAATAATATAGAATTAGCAACTATTTTATTGTTGATGGATCCCCTATAGAGTCCTGCAACGAAGACGGGAGAGAGAGAGAGAGAGAGAGGAGAAAGAGAGAGGAGAGAGAGAATCTCTCGGTGGTATATAATGGAAAAAGGGTAATACTTTCCACCCACTATTAGAAATGCAAATTGACTAATTAAAATTTGAATTTCGACTACAGCAGTTTTTCCATATTTTGTCTCCATCACAGTTTCATCAGATTACATTTGGCTGATGAAATCTATGGGAAATCTAAAATAAATTAATATAATTTTATTTTTTATAATTTATGCTATTTTTTATAATTGAAATTTTAAACTTTCCATAAACCTTCGTTCGAACTTTTTTAGGAATATAAATTTATCAATGTGAGTGGATATTCACACAAGGTTTTCCCATTTGACGCTCACGCGTGAAGATTGCTTCTTTGTGGTACGGTGACAAGAAAAAATTTGAGAATATGAACAGGGTCAAAGTATGTTAATAATCATTTAAAAAATAGTATAGAATTTACAATTATTTTTTGTTAATAAAGTCCCTACATAGTCTTGGGCTTAAACATTTATAATATTTTCATACTCAAATAAACTAAAAGAAATCAATATCATAGACAATTGAAAAAACGTAGACAACCTTATAAATAACTAGCGACCAGACGGACACTCTCGTGCTCGTCAGACCGCTCTTTTTATAGGGGGCCAAACGGGCACGTTTGTGATACACATTTTTTTAAAAAGTGTAACATGTACAATAATCATCATTAAAATGTAGAAACACAAAAAGTAAACAATTAAGATTAATATATGCAAAAGTCAAAAATTAAAAATAATAGCAGCAACAAAATGAATTATCGTTTTTGTAACAAATTATTTCATTCTTGAAAAATTAAAAAAATGCCTGTTGCGAATGTTTTGCTTCCTCTATGATATTATATTTTATACACCACTTAACATAATAAAAAAAAATAGATGTATGAAAATTTTAGAATAATCTTCAACTTAAGATAGCATAATGGAAAATATCTATCCATCTCTAAATCATGCTGCTGCAACTCTCGATCAATGTCGTCCCCTATAAGTGACAGCAAAGCAGAGTCTCCGGTTGAAGTCAAGCGAGTATTATCAAGCGACAATCCCAATCCCGTCGAAACAGATCCGCATTCTTTATTGCGGTAATATTGTGTAAATTTAATTTTTATTTAAGTTAAAAGAAAAGCCTAATTATTTTATTTTCTAGAAAGAAAAAATTACCCATTAATTTTATCACCAATGATTGACATCCCCATAATTTTTCTTATAAATTGAACTTTTTCACCTTCTTTTTTTGTCATAGCATATTTATATATTTATTGACTGGCACCATTTTATTCTAATTTTATAGAGTAAAATGTTTTGTGCCCGTATGTGTGATCCGTTTTTTCTATTCTGCTAAATTGTGTAAACAATTATATTCTGGATTTTTCATATATCTTTTTTTTTATGAATAGTCGACTTTTGGAAAACAACAAATTAAATAACATAGAGACATAGAAATCAATGCGAAAACATCTTAATGAAAAAAGGAGGAAAAAAATTAACTGTTTTTAGTCTGTGTGACTAACTTTCCAGATTTATTAGATATCCTTATCATTGGATGTTGGATAGATGCTTGAACTTTATAATACTAAGATTAAAAACTAATGCGACAAATTAATAGCAACTTGCAAGTATAAATTGTAAATAAATTTGTTTGAAAAAATAAAATAGCTACTTGAGAGTAGTAGCAGAAAATATAAAGTACTGAAAATGTACCTTGACGATGACAACGTGACACTGTAACATTAGTCGTTGCTTCCATGTCCACATTTGATATATGTGCTTCTTCAAAAAATTCAGGATCGTCAAAATTTCCATTGAATTCCATGCTATATGCTAAGATAGTTACAATTATGCATCTTAAACAAATTTAAATTTTAAAAACTATGTAGGCTGTGGTATAAGAATTGAAGTTACCTTGTACAATATGACTAATATATCTTCTGCTTGGTTCTATTTCATTGTCATGAGTACCATAAAATTTGATGGAAATTTATAACTTGCATATTTTAATACACAATTTTTTAAAAAAAAATGTGTAAGAATATAAAATTGAAGATGTTAAATATAAGTAAAAAGATATAATTTTTGCCGTGGAAATCAACCCAGTGAAGTGTCATTAATATGTTGCACTTGTTTGAGCTTCAGTCATAGGTTCCTTACTTTTTTTTTGAACGGCAAATATACTATTATTAATAGTTAAATCTCTGCATAAGATGAGCAGAGACCAATAAAAGAGGACTACAAAACAAAGGTGCCGTATATAAGCGGAACACCAATGAAAATACCAAAACAGACACCACCTAATAGAGGTCAATTTCTAATCCCATACTTAGAAAAGGACACTCTTTAGCTTCCAAACCACCGGAGAAGACAACAATCCAACCCGAAAAGACGCCACTAGACACTAACTCCCGATCTCGAATCAAAAGTGACCGGCCCATCAGTATCCAAAAGTTGAACAAACAGTCAACAGTTGCAGACCACCTCAAACAGTCAACACCATCATTGGGTCAAAAGTTGAACAACACCGGTAGAATGAGAGCCTAGGCAGATGAGTCTCAGCATGCAGACCACCTCAAACAGTCAACACCAATGCAATATAATTCAATCAGATACAGAGATATCTGCAAATCTCAACAGATTTGGAAACCATCAGTGACTCAAAAGTAGAATCCTGCAAATCTCAACAGATTTGACAAAGGTCAGAGAATTAAGTATCTAATGAAAAACTCAATCACACGGCATTGACCACATCAGTATCAGTACCTCAACTCCAAACCACCTCCACCTCATCACCTCCACAACACCACCACCACACCACAACACCAACACCAACAACAAACTCTGCCATCTCAGTCCCCACCAACAACCTCACCGGAGCCATGAAAACCACTAAAACCGTCACCGGAGCAACAGACAGTCGCCAAAACCATCGCCGAAGCAACGAAAACACCACATCAAAAACACCAAGCAACTGTCACTGAGAAACAGTCCAAAAACCAAACCCCCAAGACAGAACGGAGCGAAACAACAGAACAGAACAATATCGCTGCAGCACATCAAAACAGAAGCACAGGCACACGATCACCAAAACAACCAGATCCGCCGCCGGGAGTCACAAATCACACCACCACCGAGGATGACGTCGCCTGTAACACAGATCGGAGGATAACGTCGCCGAAAGCACAGATCGGAGGAGGACGTCGCCGGTATCACAGATCCGAAAAAACACCACCACGAACCGCCGGCCATACCCGCCGAAAGAACTGGTAGTCGGGGCAGTGCGGATGGCTAAGCCAATCATCGCACCACCCTTGATTAGAGCTACATCGGAACGGTTTGAAATTTGGATTGAAAAAGGTTCCTTACTATTTGTTAGATTTTGAAATGATATAAGGGTAAAATAAATATAGTTTATAGTAGACAGCCCAATGTATGTGAATGAAACATGACAATCGTTGGAAAAAAAATGGAATAGCAAAATATATTGGTGATAATTACATTTTTAAGTCTCTTTTTTTCTTTGGTATTATTGAGCAAAATTCATTTTTTGAAAGTGTCTGATTTTCCCCCGATTATAATAGTGGCTGATTGTGTTAAGCTATATAACACAATAGCATGTTTGTTAGATGAACCACAAATTTGGATTATGAATACAGTTTCCTTTAAAAATCAAAACTGCACCTTTTTTTGGGTCTTCTTTTTTACACTTGTAAAAAAAAAAAACTGCAGCATTTAAAGAATGAACATAAATAACTGATGACATTAATTTATATGGTATTTTTAGTAGTATTATTAGTAATAAAATGGCCAAGACAGACCCAAATACGAAGGAAAACCTACAGAATCGAAGAAAAGCATTAAGACAAAGCAAAGAATACAAAAAGACAAGAAAAAGCCAAAAATGTGAAGATTTGTGTTGTTCATCGTGCCACGATGGAAGCTACTTGCTCGCCAAGACAACAACAGAAGAAAATATGGGGAATATCTGTTCATCGTGCTACGATACACCTCATCGTGGTACGATGGCATTACTTGGCGACCAAGCTGATGAAACGCACAAGATCAGTTATAATTCTGAACTGAATCTTCCCATCGTGCTACGATGGACCCATCGCAGCACGATGGCTTGCTGAGGCCCATTACGAAAACTATAAATAGAGCTCCAATTCCTCATTATTTTTCATTCAGAAATAGTAGAACATTCTCTACTATAAAGGAGATGTTCAGAGGAGCTCTAAGGGCATAGTTTTCTCCCCTTATGGGAAAACTAACTCAGCAAGGTATGTTTTCTTTAAGCTTTTATATTTAGGTTATTCTTTTGTAATTTAAATATGTAGTCTTTTGTAATAGATGCCTTAGGTTGTGGTGGAGAAGATGAACTCCCCTATGAATATTTGGAGTCTGTGATTGAGTCAAAGTTATAATAAATGATATTCAGTATTATGTTTGTTATTTACTTTCTTGCACTTTAATAACGCATTCTCGTAATCTGGCCGGATAAGCGGGAGCGCCCATAGAATAGATGTTAGGGTAAGCTTTAGTATTTATATTAGAGTAAGCTTTAATATTTGTCCGGAACTGGTAGTAAATATGCTAGGTGAATAGAGACGGTAACGTCCTGAACTAGTTGTGAACTAAGCAATTAGAGGAGGAATCAGGAACTAGGTGTGAACTGAGCACTTAGAAGCTGAACAGCCCGAAACTAGGACCTAGAGGCATTAGATGGGTGAAGGTAATAATGCATGTATAATGAACAACTCACCTAGTAATTAGGGTATGTGACACAGCGATGTTAGGCTCTCGTAGGTACCTTAGTTATTAACGTAGGGAAACTTCAATATACATAGGGTAATAGTAAGGTATTACCACCACAAGGATAAAGTCACCGCCGAATAATAATTTGAATAACTATGTTATACACCGTTCATGCCAAATATGAAGAAGGGAGTGAGTCCAACGACCATACCTATCCTCTATGTTTCTGAATCATTATCTTTATTTTCTGCAAGCATATCGCTAATTTTATAAAAACCTTTTTTCCACAACCAACGCGAATGCAAAACCAACAACTTAAATAATGCTAACGAAACTTTGGCACGATCCCTGTGGATACGAACTCATTCTAGACACCTAGAGTGTGAATTATTACTCGACGACAGACTGGTGCACTTGCCAGAATGTAGTCAAGTTTTTGGCGCCGCTGCCGGGGATTGTGTTTACAAAGCGTCAATAGATTTATTTAAGTTGTCAAAAAAAGATTCAAAAATAAAAAAAAAAGTCAAAAAATCTTGTTGATGATTGTGAATTTTGATCTGTGAAAGTTCTGGCTAAGGCAAAGTCTTGGTATTTAAGCGGTCCGTTGTGATCCACCTCACTTACCTGAGAATTTTCATAGTGACAAAGACACATGAGACAAACAAAAAAAAATGTGAGTTTTACCATTACCTCTTCCCGTGCTACTAAGGTATTCATTTGTTGTGCTTGATAACAGGTATCCTGGATTTTAAGTACGATCCTGAACCAGAAAGAACACTAAGGAAAAGGTTGCAAGCACTAAAGCTAGCAGAATCCAGTAATCTCAACAAAGAAGGAGAGCCTACCACCACCAAAGCCATGGGGGACGATCAAAGAGTTACAATGGGAGATTACTGCAAGAGGACTGACAATGATCAGATCTCACTAGGATTCCAACCTACAAACCCTGCCAACTTTGATATCAAAGGCAATGTGCTGACAGGTTTGCGGGAGAATCAGTTCGACGGGCGCACCAACAATGATCCTTGGGATCATCTGTCAAAGTTTTCAGAAACCTGTCAGATTCAGAAGGTGCCAGAGAACGTCATAGAGGACCAGAAGAAGCTGCGTTTGTTTGCTTTTTCTCTTACAGGTCCAGCTAAAGATTGGCTTCAATGTTTGCCAAGGGGGTCAATTGCAACATGGAAGGAGCTCGAAGACAAGTTCCTAGAAAGATTCTTCACTCATACACTATTCCAGAAGAGGAAGTTTGAAATTCTAAGATTCAAGCAACATGAATCAGAGACGTTATGCGAGGCTTACGAACGTTTCAAGTTGCTCATGAGAAGGTGTCCTAACCACAGCATTAGTGCCATGGAGCAGATACAACTATTCACAGCTGGTATGAAGATGCAGCATCGCATGATACTAGATGCCTCAACTGGTGGGTCTATCAAAGTCAAGACCTATGCAGAAACTAAGGGTCTGGTGGAGCAGATGTGCCAGAATGAATACAACATGAGACACGATCGAAACGAGAAGACGCCTGGAATTCAAAAGGTGGACCAGGAGATTGCCTACAAAGTAGAGATCGAGTTACTAAAGAGGCAACTTGCTGATAAAGAGAAAGCAGTGAAGGAAGCTAGTGTAAAGCAGGTAGAAGGAGTTTGCGACTTCTGCTTAGAAGATCACTCTAATGGGCATTGTTTGCCAGGAGGGAGCGAAGAGCAGGCTAAGTATATGGGAAATGGCTACAACCCAGGTTGGAGCAAGCACCCAAATCTACGCTGGGACCAGACAGGAAACCAAGCTCAAGCTGCACCTCAACCCAGAAAACCATCTCCGTTGGAAGAGTTACTCAATAAGTTTGCTAACATGAGCAAAACAAATTTTGAAAACATCCAGACCACAGTAGCCAACCAAGGGGCGACGATAAAAAGTCTTGAAACCCAGAATGGTCAACTTTCAAAACTGGTAAGCACTCATGTTTCAAAAGATATTGTAGGTAACACGGTGAACAATCCAAAGGAGGAGTGCAAAGCGCTGAAAAGTCAGAAGTCAGGGCGCGAATACAATGAAGAGGAGCTAAATGAGTTCGAAGAGTGGTTCAAAACGCTGGGGATGACATTAGAAGAAGCTTTCGACGAGTTCATAAGTGAGCTGGAAGAATACAGAATAAGCCTAGCAACGAAACCACGACTGCCACTCAAGAAGACAGATCCTGGAAGTGTCACCATACTCTGTCAGATTGGGGAAGCAGAAGTCAAAACATTATGTGATGTGGGCTCAAGTGTGAACGTAATGCCATTATCTCTAGCCGACAAGTTTAAACTCACAACACCAACTGCAGGTACAGCACGAAAACTCGTATTAGCTAATCAGTCAACCATTCACTCAATAGGCACAATAGAAGATGTCTTGGTGAAAGTCGAAGACCTGGTATTTCCAACAGACTTCATGATCCTGGATATCGAAGAAGACGAAGAGCATCCTATAATACTTGGAAGACCATTCTTAGCAACCAGCAGGGCACTCATTAATGTCACTACTAGAAAAAGTTCAAATACCGACGGAATTTAGAGACAGAATTTATTTCGTCTCTATTAGAGACGAAATTAGAGACCGAAAACAACAATCAGAGACGAAAATTAAAATATATGAATTAGTCACGGAATTTAGAGACGGAAATTTCGGTCTCAACAAAGTTTCGTCTCTAATTCTGTCTCTAATTTATTATTTTTATAATTATGACTGAAAAACAATAGTTGGAGACGGAAATTAGAGACAAATTTTTGTCGTGTCTAATAATTTCGTCTCTATTTCCGTCTCTAATTAGTCAACTTCATATTAAAATAGTCAAACATTTGATAGAGACGAAATTTTTTCGTCTCTGAATTAATCCGCCTCTGAAATTCGTCTCTAAATGAAATAACATTAATATTCATCCCGCCTAAAATTTCCCGCCAAATTTTTTATTGTCCTCCCAAAATTTTTTAAAAAATGATATATTTTACTTTTTTTATAATAATTTTTTTAATGTTACTAAACACATTTTCCTTGAGTCAAAACTAGGACTTTCTCCCGTGCGATATGCATGGGACATACATCCGATGCAAATATAGTTTATAGTTATAACAATTTAATCTTTAATTTGATGTGATCAATAAATTAATAAAGATTAAATATTAAATATTTAAATTATTAAACTAATGACATTTCATAAAAATAATTTACTTACAATATACGTGAACTTTTATATAAAAAAATAGAATAAAATTGAAAACATAAAATTTAGAGAACAAAAGTTCAAGGAAAATTTTTAGATGACTAAAAATAAAAGTTGGTATATTTAGAGGGAAAAAGAAAGTCAAATATTTTAAAGCAATTGAACGATTTTGGGAAGTGGAGGATAATTCATTTGTGTCAATTAAGTTATAAAAAATTCACCCAAAAATAAAAAAATATACTTTTTTATTAAGAAAAAAAAATATGAAGGATTAAAGATGCGCCTTTGATTTCCCTTTTCTAACTAACAAACAAACTAAATATGAAGGGTTAATTAAAGAAGAGCTTGTTAGGCGGGGATATTAAAAAGAAGCGCCTTTGATTTTCCTTTTCTCTTCACGAACTCAGTCCCTCGCTGCTCTAACTCCACTGCTCAAAGCCTCAAACTCTCTCCGCCGGTCACGATTCTCATCGCCTCCGGTCACGATTCTCATCGCTTCCGGTCACAATTCAGAGGTACTGATCTTCTCCTAGGTTTCTTGATGTTTTCTTTTTCACCCTTCTCTTAGTTTCTACAATTTTCTGTTATCTTTTCTTGCCTATAGTAGAAGAAACTACTAGAAAAACCCTAATGAAAAACTTCTAGGTTTGTTCCAATTTTTGGTCAAAAAAAAAAAAAGGTTTGTTCCAATTGATTCAAAGGTACTGTTTTGTTACTTAACAACTTTCAAATTGGTGTTTAATTTTTCTAATTTGTTATTTGATTCTTGTTGGTCTTGGTTCAACTCTGTCTTTAGTTAAGATCAATTTGACAGTTTCAATTTTGTATATTAGGGTTCACTTTATTTTTTTGTTGATTTAATTTTTCTCGTTTTGTTTTGAATTTGGGGTATGATTTCATTCTTGCTTACCAGCTTCAATTAGTGATATTATTATAGCTTATAGATTATTAGATTTGGATTTTTAAATATTACCTATAATCAAATCAGTTGTCTTAACAATTATCATGTTCATGTATTTTTATATAACAATGGAGATAATGTGTTAATAAGTTTCCCTTCTTTAAGGTTTTAATAAAAATGGAGATAATGTGTGAAATTACTATATGAGGAGATATTCTGTGTCTTTCTTTTATATATCTTATCAATGATGTTTTCCCAAGCAGGTCGTAAACTTGCATGATATATTTGTTTTAGAGTTTTCATACTCTATTTGTTTTGTTGTGCTTTACTTAGTTTAAGTTATTATTTGTTAATTCAAATTTTGAAGTGTATTCTTTAGTTGTGCATTATCTAGAAATCCTCATGATTAGTTGTTGTTTAGTGGTCTGTTTCGGGGTACTGCAAAGCAGCACTGCCCTGTAATGCACGAGCACCGCCATTTAATTTTTATAATATTCATTTTAGTCCTTATAAAATCAATTATTTATATATAGTTTCCAGCCAGTAGAGAAGTATTATACCTTATGTTAGGTGATGCTCACTTATTTTTTTATATAACAGAAAGCCAAGTGAGAGAACTTGGAGAAGCTTGCTCATAAGGTATGCCCTCAAATTCTACCTCTTACTCTTCTAATCTTTTACAACTTTACTAGTTTGTATGATGTAAATGTCAATGTTTTTCTATTGATTGCCTCAGTCCTCTTGCCATGTCAGGTTTGGTAATAAAAACACTTAAAATAAATGGACATAAAGAAGAACCATTGGTAGTTTCAATTTGTGTAACGTATAGTTTCAATTTGTTACCCATATAATATTAACTCGTACAATATTTTATTTATTGTACTGGTACTCAACCTAAATCTTTTGACATTTTAAGATTCCTATATCATTACAAGGAATTTTGATACATATTTATCAACAATTATATTGGACATAGATTTATTTGTCGATTATATAAAAGAACAATTGTAGTTGTCATTTATGTGCACCGTATAGTTTCAATTTGTTGCCGATATAATAAAAACTTGTACGATAATTTATTATCGTACTAGCTGGTACAACCTAAGCATTTTAACATTTTAAGATTCCTGTATCGTTACATTGTTGAAGTTTCCTATACGGGATGGCCAATAAAGAGGTTGGTTTTGTTCAAATGTGATTGGTTCGATCCTACTTTGAATCAAGGGACAAAGGTAGATAACTATGGAACTGTTGAAGTCAAAGCATCTAGAAAATATAAAAATTATGACCCATTTATATTTGCACAACAAGCAAGGCAAGTATACTTCACACAATACCCTGAAGGACAAAAGGATTGGTTAGCTGTTATTAAGACCAAGGCACGGAGCACAATTCAAACTTTAGGGGCAAGTAAGCTTGAGAAAGATATTCCATACCAGGATGAATCAATCAAACAGTCACATGCGACAATTGCAAATGACAATCTTGAAGAAAGTCTTGTTGATTTAGTTGGAGAAGTTGAGGAAGGATATGCTCCTTTCTTGGATGAGCTTAGCTTTGAATGGGATAAAGATATTGAAATTGAAGTAGAAGAGAGTGTTGAAGATGAAGATGATGAAGAAAAAAATGATGAAGATGTTGAAATAGATTCTGACTAGAATATATTAGCTTGTAATCATTTTGTACTTGTTATGAATTAATGTCAATTGGGCAAACTATTTTTTTAATGCATTTTAATTCTAGTTATGTACTTGATTCTTTTTGTGCTTGCTTTTAATTGTTCATTCAGTTCTACTCATTCTTTTGGTTTGTCTTCCTTTTATATATGGCCTTTGTGATATTTTAGCTAAACTTGGTATGATTTCATGACTATAATTTATTTATTTTATTTTTTGTTTTTATAGTTTTTTTTTTATTCTAATTGTTTTTCTCAATGTAGTGAAAATGGCGTCATTACCATATGAGGAAGAGAGACGCAAAAGAATGGAAGAGAATGCTAAAAGGGTGGAGTCTCTCAATCTGCACCATCTCTCTCAATCCCTTCACAAATCCTATTCTACTAAGGTGAATGAACTTAACAATAACATATCAGTGCTTGCTTTTAATTGTTCTTTCAGATTGACAACTGCCACCTATACTTTCAAAATTCTTTAATATCCTCATACAAATAATTGATTAATGTTTGACAAACTTCTAATTTCATCACTTTAATTTTTTTTTTATTGTTATAGATGTCAGGTAGTGGAAGAGGGAAAAAAAATGTTCCTATTCAGCCAGCCTCATCTCTTCATCGCCAGACTAGGTCAAAACCACTAATATCTCAACTCTCACAAGAAACCGCTACATTTGTCTCAGGTCCTCATTCCCAAACTATGCCGCAACCATTAAAAAAAACCACCATACCTGCCCCTTTTCTTCAACAAACTATGCCACAACCTGTCATATCTAAACCATTACAGAAAATCACTACACCTGCCCCTTCTCGTCAACAAACTATGCCACATGTCATATCTAAACCACTACGGGAAACCACTACACCTGCCCCATCGTCTCATCCTCCCACTAGGCATGCTCGAACATTATCTCAACCTTTGCAAAATACATCTATATCTGCCTCATCTCATTCCCATACTGCACCTGCATCTTCTCATCCCCAAACTATCCCTACATCTGCCCTATCTCCTGATTTCCAAAGTGGTACATCTATGGATATGACACAAGATCCTTCCCTTGATAACAGATCGCCATCAAATCCACATGTTGAAATATCTTCTGTAGCATCGGAGAACATCAAGTGGGGGTCAAAAGATCCATCAGATGGTCGAATTTGGATAAGATCCGCCCCTGGAAATAAGTAGTTTAATGTCTCTAATATAATTACATAGAATTATATTTATATATGTTTGAAATTGCATCTTATTGTAATTTTTCTTATACTTTCAGCTTTGAACCAGAATCTACAGTTAGGGGTGCCATTACGAAAATCTTCAAAGAAAATTTTCTAGGCGCATGGTCATGTTGGAGTGCTGTTGATACGACCACACAAGATTCTTGGTTTGATGACTTTAAGGTATTGTCTGACATTCTCTACAAATAGAAAGTGAAAACTGATAATGATTAAATTTAGATGCAATTGATAATTTGAAAACTATGACATCAACAATTTTACTATGATAGAAAGGTCATTTTAATATGATCAAGTAATTGAGGTGTGCTAGTTGTGTGTTTCCTTATGGGATGCCATTTGGTTTGTTTTATTAAATATTTAGTTAGTTTTTAATGCTACTACATGGCTTATGTGTGTGTATGTGTGTGATATTCTAACTAACAGCTTTTCTTATGTTGAAATCAACCTATACATTATGACTTTTCTAGAAGCTCCTTAACCTTTCACTAACACCCATATCATTTTATGTAAGTTAAGGTGATCCAAATTAGGCCCTTTCCCTGCTGAAAAACATGAAATTGCATTAGAATAGATTTGGAGGATAGAAAAATGTAACATGGGTGTTAAGTGATCCTCCAAAAGAGACAAAAGCTACTACATGTCTAAAGTGCATTAGAAAGAAGCCTCGAATATTGCATGATTGCACAATCCGTTTGTATGTCAGAGCACTACCCATGTGGCAATCATGAGTTGTGTGCCAGACAGGAACTAAATGTAATCTCATCCTGAATTAGGTGTATGGGCAGAGCAAACAAACATCCTAAAATGCGAGTGGATGGACATTTTGTTGTGTCTTTTTTGTCTTTTGTATTAAATGCCAAGAGATTTATGAAATATTCTAGGCATGCATCCACGTGTTAATAATTTTATTTTATCGTCCTTTCTATTGGAGTGTAGATTTGTATATATGCTACTAAATTTGTATTACAAGCTATGCTTGTCATATTACATGCTGTGTTTGCAACTTTTCCACTATAATTTGTATTGTTTGTTTGTAGGCCAAATACAAATGGTTTGAAAAGGATGAAGATAACATTAGAAAGAGCTTTGATAGTAGGGGAACTTTGGCCCTGAAAAATGCTTTGTTCAAGGTTCGTAGTGGTAAGGATAAAGGTGAATGGATTGATGAAGATAAGTTAAAAGAATTAAGGGATGAATGGAAAGGTGAAAAGTGGCAAAACATTTCTAAGATTAATACACAAAACAGAAAGTCTCAAGCTGGACATAATGTGCATAGTGGTGGATCCATATCTGCCAAAGAACATGCCAAAAGAATGGTTAGTAAATCTTTTATCTGCAGTTTTTATTTTTCGCTGGGAAATTAAACTTCATTTATAATTTTGAATATATTTAAATGCAATTCATGTATCCGCAGTCTCAATTTCTTATCAGATCTTTCAAACCTGCGTGAAAATCATACCTTTTTATGTAATTTCTTTTTGGGAATTCAGTTATGTTTGTTTTGTTTCTTTTGACTAGCGTTTGTTGCTATAATTGTTTTTAAACTTTGGAGCTTGTTTTTGAACATGGATGATTTTTGTGATGCTTTGCGGTTAGACAAAGAGTATTTATTTTCCACCTGGATGTGCCTGCAGTGTCCTGGGTGATTTCAGAAGAACAATTTAAACATATTTATACTAATTTATGTTTGGTTATTGTTTTAGAGGGTGGAATTGAATAGAGAACCAACATGTTTTGAGGTTTACCAGAGAATGCATAAACCAAAGGAAAAATCAAATGAGTGGTTTAATGAAGAACAAGCTCTAATAGCTGTATGTATACACTAATCTGGGTTTAAGATATAACTTTTAGCAATGTAAATAATATACATATAATATACTAATAGTTACAATTTTTCAGGAAAGTTACCAAACTAAATTATTTGAGAGAGATTCTCAAAGAGATGAGGGTAGTAGCCAACAATCTCATGATAGTATATACATGGAAGTTGTTGGAGGCATTAACAAGAAGGGACTCATATTTGGATTAGGATCTCAAGCTGCCGCTATTAAAGAATCTTTGAAATTTTTGCCTTCAATTTCTACTGATGTGGTTCGGCCAGATAAAGTTGCTGCTATGGAGGCTAAGATTGAAGCATTAACCATTGAACTTGAGCAAAAGAATCTTGAACAAGAAACGTTAAAACAAAAGATGGAGCATTGGGAACGAATTTTTGGAAGGTTTGTGTCTAATATTAATCAGAACTCTCCGATTCAACTTGAAAGAGAAGGTGGCATTGAAAATGATGAGATGGATGCTAGTGAAAATGACGAGATAGATGAATAAGTTTAGCTTTAGTTACTTTTTTTTTAGGTATTTTTGTTAAATCATTTAAATGTATTTGTGTGTTGGACAACTTGAAATTTGATATTGATATTTGTGAGAATGACATATTTTTATGTTAATGTTTCTTAGTGTCAATTAAAATTTGATTTTCTCATATTATATGAATTACATTTAGTAAATAAAAATTAATATTTGAAAATTTGTATAAGCATTAAATTAAATTGCTAAATAGACAAAAATAATGACTTATCAGAGACGGAAAATGTGTTTTGTCTCTATAGAGACTGAATTTTATGTTTAGAGACGGAATTTTAGAGACAAAATTATTTGAATTCAGAGACGGATAATTCTGTCTCCAATAGAGACGGATAATGTGTTGTCTCTATGGAGACGGAATTGTATGGTTAGAGACGGAATCTTAGAGACGAAATTATTTAAATTCAGAGACGGATATTTCTGTCTCAAGTAGAGACAGAATTATTGTATTTTGGTTTCAACGTTTAGAGACGGATTTTTATTTGTTAGTGACAGATAAAATCGGTCTCTAATCAGAGACGGAATATAAAATCTGTCTTTGATAGTTTAGAGACGAGGAAATTAAAGACAAAATTAAATTTGTCTCTAATTCTGTCTCTAACATGCTTAGTGACGGAATATTTGCATTTTAGAGACAGATTTTACCCGTCGGTATTCAAGACTTTTCTAGTAGTGTGTGGAGCTTGCTGAGATAGATATAAGGAGTGGAGATGAGGTAAAAACCATCAAAGCTTCTAGGACCAAGAAGGAAGAATGCTACAAGCTCGAGTGGAAGGATGAGGAAGCTACACCACCGACTTCAGCTCAAGAAGCTATATTGTTTGGTGCACTTGTCAGAATGCAGTCAATAACAAAATTGTTTTTGTAAACCATAAGGCTATAAAAAAAATTAATCCTAAAGTGGAGACCCCTTTATCTATGGTAACCTTACATATATGTTTTCGTCTATAAACTTTGTCATTGAAAAAGTAATATACCGATATGAAATCGAAAAAGTAAGAGTGGTGGTATATATATGCAAGAATGGGTCATATATACTAACATGAAATAAAAATAAAATAAAAACAAAAGTGGGGTCATAGAAAACCTACGATTTGTGCACTGTTGTGCAGTATCTCCATGTTGCCACAAACAATATAGTTTACAATGGATCAAACTTGTTAATAGTGGGATGATAGGGTTAATTTTCTTTCTCAATTTTTGATATGTTTGAAAGCCCCGAGTCAATTTTCTTTGTCAATCCTGTGTGACACAATTTTTTAACCATATAACATTTTTTTGAATAGATAGAATGATGGTAATGAATTATTAGTAACCACATTATGCAGTTACATGATGTTTTATTTGAATGATTTATTAGAAGGGTATTCTTGCTATTATAAAAAGTCCATACCATAAAAAAAATGAGTCCTTTTTATCTATAGTTATAGATATAAAATGAAAAAAGACATAGATAACTTTAAAAAAAATTACATATGAAAATAAATATAATTAAAAAAATAAAAATTATCCCGTGTTTGACAATGAACCCAATATAGATTTTCTATAAAGAGTCAGCTGGAGATGAAAAATAAAAAAACCACCGTATATTTTAATTTTATGGGTACGCTCCCGAAAAATCTTAAGGCCATGAAAAATCGGAGTATATTTTTATTTGAGAAAGAAGTTTATAATTATTTTATATTTATAGGATCACTATATAGTTTTGAAGATGAAGATGGGATAAAGAATTAATCTCATAATAGTGTAAAATGAGAAGCGAAGTAATACTCTTCATCTTGCTTTATTCTGTAACATCGTTAATTTTATATCATGCAAAACTTATCTCAATTTTATCATAAAATTTTAAATTAAATTATTCAAATAATATATCAAAATAAATACAAAAATAATATTAAAAAAGAAAATAATTTCATACACAGCGGACTAACTAGTAATAATAATATTAGATATTAGAAGTAGATATCAGAAATCAAGCGAAGATCATTATAAAAAAAAAAAAAATCAAACGAAGATTACCAAAATAAATTGTTGAATACTTTTTCCTATTTTATTTTTATGCATTATTATTATTTTGTTTTTTTGTGTTGTGTTGTTTGTAACACCCGCGCAAAACCTTCGCCCTTTCTTCACTGATCACTCTTCCACTTTCTCTTTTTATTTCCTAAAAGGGTTTCAATTTTTTTTCACACTTTTTGCTTCATGGATCCTGATGTTGTTGAAATTACTCCTCCAATTCACCAGAAACAGGTTTCTAACTATTCATCATTCTCTATTCAAAGTTTTGATTTTTATTCAAATTTTCATATGGGTTTTCAGTTTAAAGTGATGATCATTCTTAAATTTATTGCCTTTGCTAAAATATTGTTACTTTTCTTGTTTGGGAAACTTGGAAGTGGAATTCATGTTTAGGGTTGCTGCAATTTTTTAGAACTTGGAAATAAACAAATAATTTTTTTTTTTTAAATTTGTTTTATGATATAGCTTGGTTCGGTAAACTAAACTGATTTGCTGTGAAACACGAACACTGGTCGGATTAGGCGTGTCCCACGAGCATCGGCACCGACACTTATGATTATATTGAAATATGTCAGTGTTTGTGTTGTGTCTGTATCGGTGCTTAGTAGCTGGTTTGCTGTGAAGCACGAACACTTATTGGACACACGTCGACACCGACACTTATAATTACATTGCAATAGGTAAATTTTCAAATAATCAATGTTGTGTCTTATGTCTGTATATGAGTTTTGTTACTCATTTGTGCTGGACTATTTGTTTATTTTCTTAGTGCAATCAGAACAAGAGAAAATTTCATTAAGGTAAGGTAATAGATCACCTTTGTAATTGGTTAAGGACTCAACAGTATGCTATTTTCCCATCATTATACATATGATGTTTTTCATTGTCTGATTGTTTAAGGAGGTTCCGTCGGTGTATCCTAAGTTGTTATGAAGCTGCTGCTAACTTTAGAAATTAGGGTCCCCATTTTATTTTATCTATGTTTTATGAATGTTTCTAAAAGTCAATATTTTTCTTTACTGATAAATAATTGTTGTATGTTACTTTTGTAGACCGTTTTCCATGATGTGATTGACCTTGAAAGTGATATCGATTTATTGGTACTTGGTGAAACATCTTGTAAAAGAAGAAATAAGGGGAAGGCAATGGTTTCCCCAGATTTGACGACAATCACTGATGAACCCGGAAATGAAACTCTGAAGAAACTTCGTACTTTTAAGCAATTTGACACTGTCGTCGACACTTCCGACCATCACTATGTTAAAAGTGATTCCTCCATGAAGCAAGTTAGTTGGTTTTTTTTCTTTTCTTTTTTTAATTCTTTTGATGACGTACTTTGTTTCAGTTCTAATCCTAACTATATGGATTTATATATTACCTATTCCTGAGCAGAATCCAACGAGCTGGGCTAAAAAAATCCAGGAAGAGTGGAAGATTTTGGAGAAGCATTTGCCGGGTGAGTACAATATTCTTTATATTAAATTAAATAGCTTGTTATATTTTCCATGTCATGTGAATACAAGGAGGTCTCGATTCAAAGATATAAAGACTAGTTCTAGAATAGGCCGCCCTAGTTAATTAATCTATGAGCAACACTATTTGCTTCTTCACCTCGAAGTTTCCATGTTTTATCACAGATCACATTTAGTATTCAATTTACTTTTTTTTGAGCTGATGGACTTACTATATGTATCCAATCATTGTTCGTTGCTATTAAAATGGTAGGTCCGGTTCTTGCCTTATCGAAAGGGTCTTGGCTTATTTTGATTATAATACATCCCTATGGAAATATTGTCATTTTTTTCCTCTCGAGATATTTGATCTGAAATTGGAATCAAGAACTTATAAATACCATATTGTGAAACTTACTTCTAGCATATTGCTCAACTTGACCCTATTTTTTCTTTAATGTTCATCAGAAACAATATTTGTGAGAGTCTTCGAATCAAGGATGGATCTCATGAGGGCTGTGATTATTGGAGCAGAAGGGACTCCTTACCAGTGTAGTCAGGTTCGCGCACCGGTGCGTAGGATCGCACGAACCTACGAGCTACTCAAGGCCAAACGAGCTTCGAACCTCTTCTGGTTCGTTTTCGGACACTTTTGTAGTTAGGTTCGCGTTTTTTTGGTGGGTACGTAAAAAAAACGAGCTGGATGGGAAAAAAAAAAGTTCCAGTGGGTAGCGATTTTTGTACCTACTGCCAAATGAACCATCTTCTATTTCATAATAACAGACGAATAATGAATAAAGAACAAGACTGAGAGAAAGGTTAAACAAATAAAAAAAGAAGAAGCAGAAGAAGAAGAAGGTGGCGGCTGGTTATTAGAGATGAATGACACAAAGTGACAAAACATGAACTAGGGTTATTTTTCATAGTAATTGCCAATTGGGTATTGGGCTAGGCCCACATTAAACTAACCCAACAGGTTACGTATTTGTATTTGTTTTTACAATAACAATCAATTAATACTCTTTTTTGAATCAATTAATACTAATTTTTACATTTTATATACTAACAATCAATTAATGGATTTTTTTTACAATAAAAAATCAATTAATTTTCATATCTATTAATACTAAATATTAGTATTTTTCATACTTTCTCCATCTTTAATTAATAATATTATAAAATATTAATTAATTAAGTTATTTTGTTCATGTATTATATTTTTTATGTGTTTATGTGTATATGTATGTATGTGAAGTTACAATTTTACCCTTGAGTAGGTTCTTACGAATCGAGCTACGAACTCGAACTTACGATCCTCCATCAACCTACCGAACCTATGTAGGATCTCGAACCTGACTACATTGCTCCTTACCACGACGGTCTTTTCTTTTTCGATGTTCAATTTCCAAGTGGCTATCCCAATGAACCCCCGGTATGTGGTTGAGGATACTTTATCTAACTGACATTATTTTCTTGTTCACGCTTTTTAATTCAATTCTAACAAAAGCTCATTATTTTCGTGACAGCAAGTCCACTATCGCTCTGGAGGTCTTTGGCTCAACCCGAATTTGTATGCATGTGGCAAAGTTTGTCTCAGTCTACTTAACACCTGGCCTGGCAAGACGAATGAGATGTGGACTCCTGGTGTTTCAACAATGCTACAGGTTCTAGTCTCCATACAAGGTCTAATCTTGAACGCAAAGCCTTTGTTTAATGAACCTTTAGTTGGATTTATGAGCGGCACACAAATTGGTGAAGCATGGTCCCTGAAGTATAATGAGGATAGATTCATTCTATCAGCGAAGACAATGATGTATATAATGAAAAAGCCTCCACAGGTTAATTTCTTTTATATCTCTTGCAAATCTTTTTTCCTTTCTTGGGGTTCAAGCAACTGATTTAAGTCATTTTTTGTTTTCAGAATTTTGAAGATCTTGTTGTGGGGCATTTCTACAGCCGAGCACATGATATTCTTGCGTCATGTAAAGCGTACATGGAAGGTGATCAAGTTGGTTGTTTCGTGAAAGGCGGGGTTCGAGATGTTGCTAAGCGTGGATGAAAAAGTTCAAATAAATTTAAGAATGTTTTATTTGGATCTGTCAAGCTTCTTGTCCGACAGTTTGAAAAACTTGGAGTGAAGGACTGTGAAAAATTCATGTCTCTGACTCCTCCAGAATCAACTCCTCCAAAACCAACTCCTTTGAAGAAGCTTTTTACATATTTTTTTAAGACTTAATTGCATTTTTTATCGCCTCAAATTTTTCAATTATACGGTTTTAGCCCCTTAAGTTTCTTTGAGCAATTTTAGCCCTCCAACTTTTTCAATTGTGTAATTTCATAATCCTCACTTGATTTCCCCAAATTTTATGTTTAGTTGGCAGTTATTTTATGACATGGCTTCAAAGTCAGCTTGCCAACAGTGAAATTAATTAAATTGAAATATATTAAAAAATAGAAAATAAATTAAGGCCACATGACACACTTTCTCTTTATCTTCTTCTTCATGCCCTTAGTCCTCAACTAAATACTACTCTCTACTTTCTCAAATTTCATTCCTTTAACTTTGTTGAACTTTATTTTCTTTCTGTTTCATTCCCTATCAATTTCCTTATTCAACTTGAAATTGCATCCAAAACTCGTTTTTTCTGGTTTTGTTAGGTTCTCTTTTTTCTGGGTTTTTAAATTTATTTGGGTTGTGTTACTTTTGTAAGCTTTCCATTTTGAAATGGGTTAAATATGTCACTACAAAATCTCTTGATCTTTCCATTAAATTGATTTTCAATTCCACTTACCAGAATCTTAAACATATCAAACTCTTCATTTTTATTTTTCATGATATCTACAAAGGTATAGTGAGAACAATAGGCTATGAAGCCCCGATACTCAAAAAACGGTGACGAATCGTGTCCGATACGTCCTCGATACCGATACTTTTTCGATACGTTCCGATACTTGTATCGGAAGAGTATCGATTAAATCATTATTTTTAAATAAAAAATAATACCCGATACATGTGTCCGTTACGTCCCGATACACGTATCAGAAAAGTATCGATTATATCATTATTTTTAAATAAATAAATAATATCTGATATGTGTCCGATACAAAGATTATTTTTTGGACAGTATTTGTGATTTTGTTTGGATAATTTTAATGGTGTTCTTTTTGTATAATACACTACAATGAGACGTATAGCTTAAGATGTATCAGTAATTTTAATGGTATTCTGTTTGTATAATACATTATGTTCTGGGGACTAACTTAAGATGTTCTCATGTATCAGACCTTGAGAGTTTCCAGTATTGATTGACTTTGGGTTATTATGGTGCTCATGTATCAGACATGCTTGTTTGTATCTTTAACACTTGTGTTTGTCCTTTGTCAATATAATTTTTTACTTTTCAAAAAAAAAAAAAAAATTATGGCATCCTACTATATACTGTAATAGGTAGTTAAGTGTTCTGGTGAACATTTATAGGGGGTTATAAAGTACTTTACAGTATAATGAAATTTGTCTAAGAATGATAGAAAATTATTGGTCCCTTCTCCTCTTGGTCCATGTCCTATTTATAGACATAATGTCAAGACCTTTTGATCAAATAACTACCCTGTAGATAGTGGAATACATGAGTGGTGTGCGGTTACTTTTAAACTTAGTGGGGAACATGGGGTGATGCGTGGAGATGATGGAAAGATATTTCCCGCCCGTTTGTGTTGATCTTATTTGGGCCGCTTCTTGCATATTTGAGCTTTTAGTATTGTTGAAATCCATGACCGGTCCACTATCCAAACAGTTACTCCTTCTGGGGAGAGTGATAAGATAATTCTTTTTTTTTTCTTTTCTTTTTTGGTCAATAAGTTTAGTGGCTAAAAATTTCATCCTTAAGGTAGATAAGTTGGATGACCGGGGTTCGAATCCCAGCTTCCGGTTTTATATTATACCAAGAAAATTGAGTTAAGTGGAGTGACGTAAAAGAAAATATGGTTGTGATTGATTGATCATGTATTTTACATTGTCTGTGCATTTTTTATTTATTTTATCTTTTTTAGATGTATGTTAAAATACTCCTATAAAATTTCATGGTTTTTATTTTTGTAGATTTACAAATTTCATGGTTTTAAATTTTAATACTACTAGTGCACAAAATTAGCATTTTTGTTGCTTAATTATCGTAAACCTGTTAGGATGGAGAGTAATTAATTTTGGTAAATTTTGTTATTGATGAAAGACAAAAAATCTCTTTTTCTTCCTTCAAAAATAAAAACTTTCTATTTCCGTTGTTTCTTTCTTTGTATCTTGACTCTTTGTTTTCTTTGCTTTGTGATGTGTTGTTTGTAGTAACAAAACCCCGCGCAAAAAGTTCACTTTGTTTTTCCACTCATTCTTTATTGCTTCATGGATCCTGATGTTGTTGAAATTCCTCCTCCACTTCACCAAAAACCTTCCAGATTCAAAAAGCTGAAACATGAGGTTTCTATCTATTCATTTTCTCTTCAAAGTTTTCATTTTTATTCAAATTTTCATCTGGGTTTTCATTTTAAAGTTATCATCATTCTTAAAGTCATTGCCTTGGATAAAATATTGTTACTTTTCTTGTGTGGGAAACTTGGAATTGGAATTCATGTTTAGGGCTGTTGCTACTTTGTTTTTGAGGAACTTCAAAACAAACAAATAATTTAAATTTTGTTATTATTTTTTATATACTGAACCGGATTGTACTACTATATTTGTGGTTTGGTTAAGTTCTTAAAAACCATTTTAGTAAACTGACAGCGATACTCTTCGGATTAGGCATGGTTAGTGTCGGACACGCATGTCGGTGTCAGATTACAGTGTTGTTCATATTGTGTCCGGTGTGTCTGTGCTTCATAGATAATTTGTGCTGATCTATTTGTTTATTATCTCTCTGTCCTTGTTAAATATAATTTCTCAGTGCAATCAGAACAAGAATAAAATTTTATTTAGGTAAGGTAATAGAGATGAACAAAATCACCTTTCTAATTGGTTGAGGACTCAACAGAACTAGAATGTGCATGTATCTATGTTTTTTTGAATGTTTCTCAAAGTCAATATTTTTCTTTACCGACAAATAATCCTTGTATGTTATGTTTGTAGACCGTTTTCCATGATGTGATTGACCTTGAAGGCGATGACGATTTAGTGGTACTTGGTGAAACATCTCGTAAAAGTACAAGAAACAAGGGGAAGGCGGTAGAAACCAATCATGGTGGTTACAGTGATCATCAAGTTGTGGTTAGTATAACATTTTGTAGTAGATTGATTGGTATTATCTTTTCCAACTTTTAAATGACTATAACATTTTGTTCGCAATTTTGGCAGCCCGGCTTTGCAAAATCTGGAATTCAACCTTCTAATGGTCAACCTTTAGTATCACATGATTACCTTAAGTTTTCAGATGATTATATGGATGTAGACGAGTATGCTTTATTACAGGCACAATTTGATAGCGTGGATCTACCTACTGGAATTGAGGTGCCTATTACATTGTTGCCGGAATATGACCTAGGTTTGAAGAAGACTCGAAATAGTACATTACACCTCAATAATTCTAACATCCAAGGATCTAAAATGGGTAGCTCTAGTTTGCAAAATAAAATGGATAATGTTGATCGATATTCTGGAACAAAAGTTGCCCCTAATAATAAGAAATCAGTGGAATCACAGCACTTTGAGCTTGACATTAATAGTTTACCAGGAGATGAGTCATCTATGTCTCGACGGTTTACGAGATCGTTCGACCGTAAAGTGGATTCTGCTTGTTTTGGTTCAAAAAAGCAAGGTTTAACTGACAGTTCAGATGCGATGAAGCTGCCACATGGTGGTAAGCCGCCGCATTTGGGGCAATTTGAAAGTGCTAAGCAAGCAGCTGGCAGTAATAGTTCATTTCATTCAAATTTCGTTGGACACAATGGATCATTGCATCCAAGGATTAGAATCCAGAAACCCTTGGTTGAAGAGTTCTTATAATTTCAATGCCCCTCCTGAGTACGTGCATCCTCAGGGATTAGAATCCATAAACCTTTGGTCGAAGAGTTCTTATAATTTCAATGCCCCTCCTGGCTACGCGCATCCTCAGGGATTAGAATCTAGAAACCCTTGGTTGAAGAGTTCTTATAATTTCAATGCCCCTCCTGGCTACGCGCATCCTCATGGATTAGAATCTAGAAACCCTTGGTTGAAGAGTTCTTATAACTTCAATGCCCCTCCTGAGCACCCTCATCCTCATGGATTAAAATCCAGAAACCCTTCGTTGGAGAGTTCTTATAATTTCAATGCCCCTCCTGAGCACACACATAACGGAGCATCTATGGTCTCCCCAAGTTTGACATCAATCCTTGATGAACCCGAAAGCGAAACTCTGAGGAAACTTCGATGTTTTAAGCAATTTGACATTGTCGTCGACACTTCCGACCACTACTTTGTTAATAATAATTCATCCATGCAGCAGGTTAGTTTGTTTTTTGTTTTTGTTTTAAACTCTTTTAATGACGTACTTTGTTTTAGTTCTAATCTTAACTATATGGGTTTACAAATTACCTATGTCCTGAGCAGAATCCAAAAATTTGGGCTAAAAAAATCCAGGATGAGTGGAAGATTTTGGAGAAGCATTTGCCGGGTGAGTACCAAATATCACATTTGGTATTCAATTTGCTTTTTCCTATATCCACGATGAACTTTACTATATGTATCCAATTGTTGTTCATTTTTTTCTCTCTTAACAAAAGGGTCTTGGCTTATTTCTTTATAAATACATCCTTATGGAAGGATTGTCATTTTTTTCCTCTCGAGATATTTGATCTGAAATTGGAATCAGGAACTTATAAATACCATATTGTGAAACTTGTTTGTGGCATATTGCTCAACCTGACCCTATTTTTTCTTTAATGTTCATCAGAAACAATATTTGTGAGAGTCTTCCAATCAAGGATGGATCTCTTGAGGGCTGTGATTATCGGAGCAGAAGGGACTCCTTACCATGACGGTCTTTTCTTTTTCGATGTTCTCTTTCCGAGTGGCTATCCCAATGTTCCCCCAGTGCGTGGTTTAGGATACTTTATCTGACTGACATTATTTTCTTGTTAACTCTTTTTATTCTTACAAAAGGTTATTATTTTCGTGGCAGCAAGTCCACTATCACGCTGGAGGTCTTCGGCTCAACCCGAATTTGTATGCGAGTGGCAAAGTATGTCTCGGTCTACTTAACACCTGGCATGGCAACATGAATGAGATGTGGACTCCTGGTGTTTCAACAATGCTACAGGTTCTAGTCTCCATGCAAGGTCTAATCTTGAACGCAAAACCTTACTTTAATGAACCTGGATGTGCATATATGAGTGGCACACAAAGTGGTGAAGCGCAGTCCCTGAAGTATAATGAGAATACATTCATTCTATCAGTGAGGACAATGATGTATACGATAAAAAGGCCTCCAAAGGTTTGTTTCTACTCTTGGTTCATTTCTTTTATTTCTCTAGCAAATTTGGTCTATTTTTCTAATATAAAAACGTTGTACACATATATTAATTTGGTGATATATGTATGTAAGTTTTTTTTTACACTATCATTGCGAAGTATTTAAAATCTTTTTCATTTCTTGGGGTTCAAGCAACTGATTTAAGTCATTTTATTTTCAGAATTTTGAAGAACTTGTTAGGGGGCATTTCTACAGCCGAGCACACGATATTCTGGCGTCATGTAAAGTGTACATGGAAGATGTTCAAGTTGGTTGTGTTGTGAAAGGTAAGGTTCGAGGTGTTGATAAGCGTGGACAAAAAAACTCAGATAAATTTAAGGCTGATTTACCTGGATATGTCAAGCTTCTTGTCCAAGATTTTGAAAAAATTGGAGTTAAGGACTGTCAGAAATTCATGTCTACGACTTCTCCGAAACCGCGTACCGCTGGTGGCAGATTCGCTTAATACATGAGTGTGATCAACGAATATTCTTTTTGAAAACCCAATTTTGAGACTATGATACTAAAGGCTTATTACATCAACTGCATGCAAGTTTTTTAACTTTTTACATTATGTTTTTTTATGGGAAACTTTTTACATTAATTAGGTAGTTAAAATTTGACATGGTTTATTTTTTTTTATTTTTTTTTATTGACATGATTTGTATATATAGTTGCATGTAATTATTTTAATATGAAGTAGTTCAAAGACATCTCATAAAAATAATGTAGTGAAAAGTCAAACACAATTTTTTTTATTGAAAAGACAAACACAAATTGTACTTCATTGTATATATTTTATTGGATAATTTCCTTCTTAATTTAGTTTCATAATGGGTGATTATAATTTGAGAAGGAAGAAGTGGTTGAGATGACGTGCAGCAGCTGAGTCTACACACCTCATAATAACATTATCCCAACGAACAACATGGAATTTTTTCTTCTCAATAGTATCACACTAAATAAAGCCTCTTTAATTTTTTTGAATCACATGCAAGTCTTAGGAATTACTGAATTCATCGTAGGATACACTGGAATTAGTTCAATGAATGTAAATATTATTCTATTAAAGGGCTAAATATATTTTTGGTTTTTCTAAGCAAAGCATACCATAACATTTTGGATTAAATACTTTTTTTTCTTCTTTCATAAATCGGGTATTTTCTGTACGCAACTGTAGAGACTAATCTCTCAAGTCTCATGGAATCCAAATAGGTGCCAAATTCTTCCTAACTTTGGTTAAGCTATAAGAAACCCGCTCTATACAAATATTGACTACACAAGTTTCAAGTGGATGAGATGTGGACTCCTGGTGTTTCAACAATTCTACAGGTTCTAGCTAGTCTACATACAAGGTCTAATCTTGAATGCAAGGCCTTACTTTAATGAACCTGAATATGCATATATGAGTGGCACAGAAAGAGGTATACTTTCATTCTATCAGAGTCAATCCCTGAAGTATAATGATGAAACATTCATTCTATCAGTGAGGACAATGATGTATACGATAAAACAACCTCCAAAGGTTCATTTCTTCTATATCTCTAGCAAATCTTTTTTCCTTTTTTGGTGTTCAAGCAATTGATTTAAGTCAATTTGTTTTTCAGAATTTTGAAGAATTTGTTGGGGTGCATTTCTACAGCCGAGCTCACGATATTTTGGCATCATGTAATGCGTACATGGAAGGTGTTCAGGATGGTTGTTTTGTGAAAGGTGGGGTTCGAGGGTGTTGATAAGCGTGGACGAAAAAACTCAGTTAAATTTAAGGTTGATTTACTTGAATATGTCAAGCTTCTTGTCCAATATTTTGAAGCAATTGGTGTTGGAATTAATTTAAATTTAATCATAGAGATGCTCAATAACAAAGATTAAAACTATAATCTCACATTAGTGCGGAACCTAAATAAACTAGAGAGCATGTATATAATTCTAGAATCTACAACATGTTGATTTATCAAGATTATATGATTATAGGAATACCTGGATAGATAATATGAAAAAACCGTTAGTCTCTCCGATGACAATCCTAAAACATAAAAGACAGATGACTTGTGGTTCTTCCTCAACCGGAACTCTTTGTGCCCTAAACTCTCCTCGGATGGGGAGAAGAGACAATATGATGTGTATTCGGTATATTGGGACCATAACCTATATATAGTGTGATGATCCCCATTAGGGTTCCCATTATTCCGAAATGGGTCATCCTGACATCCACTCATATTGAGCTCATATCCAATAATTAATTAATTACCCAAATAGAAATCTAATAAGTCTTTTTACTTAAGTTGATCACTTATCAATTAAGGATTCGACACTGCCACTTATGATTACATTGAAATATGTCATTTTCAAAATATCGGTGTTTGTGTTGTGTCTGATGTCTGTATGTGTTTTGTAACTGATTTGTGCTGGACTATTTGTTTATTTTCTCACTGTCCCAGAGCCGGCCCAACGGTAAGGCTACCAAAGCCCCCACTTTAGGCCTCCAACAAAAAAAAAAAAATTTATTACACAAAAAGGCCCTATATACATACCAAAAGTCTCATATACATGCAAAAAAGACCTCGTATAACAAAATTTGCTTTAGGCCTTAATTAATTTTGAAGATTATTGGGTCACCCCTGCATTGTCATTTTTAAATACTCCCTCCGTTTCTTTTTTACTTGTCTTTTATTGTCAGATTTAGCGTTTCTATTTAATTGTCCTTTTTGTATTTTACGGGTATGATTTGTTAATTATACCCTTTGTCAATTGCTCTTATTTTTTTCAATAAAACCAATTAATACTATATATTTGGAAGAAAAAAAATTTAAATTTTTTTGGTACATAACATATTAATTTTATTTTTTTTGTATTGGTCGATTGAAATGAGGGTATAATAGGAAGATAAAGTGCAAAAATACATTTCTTTAGTTTGGTTTTACTATTCTAAAACGACAAGTAGAAAGAAACGGAGGGAGTATAATTTCTCATGGCAATCAGAACAAGAGAAAATTTCATTTAGGTAAGGTAATAGATAAACTAAATCACCTTTCTAATTGGTTAATGACTCAACAGAACTAGAATGTGCATGTATTATATGAAGGTGGAAAAACACAAGAAGGGGGGGTTGAATTGTGTTTTGAGAATTAAAACTTTTTCGAAATTAAAACACGTTTGCAGCGGATATAAACACAAAGTTAAAGAAGGGTGCTGAGAGAGAGAAAGAAAGACACAAAATTTATCCTGGTTCCTCTCACAAATCGAGAGTACTCCAGTCCCCTTGTTACTAACAAGAGCTTTTCACTATAATCTTCTCAAGATTACAAATTGCTCAAGCACACTTGCAAGAGACTTCTCAGGTGCTCAAGTTTCACTAAACAAGAGACTTCACAAACAAACTTAAAATCTAAGAATGATTGTTAATGGACACTTGATATACTATCAGAGGTGTTTACAAAATACAACGCAAATTGCTATAAGACTTGAATGACAGATAGAACAACTTATGTCAGAATATTTCAGAGCCTTAAACGCAGTAATAGAACGGTAGTCATTTCTTCCATTTGAGTCTTCTATTTATACTTGAAGGAAGATGATGACCGTTGCAGAGAGATAAGGTGCCAGCTTGGAATTCATCGTACAATTGTGATAGCTGTAATCTTCCATCTTTGGTAAAGAAATCCAATTCCACTACCTTGCTATTTGAATTATCACTCATCCATTTTGAGTAATAATAGTACGATAGTACGATCCTCAAATGCGCTCCACTTATGGATAAGATTAACGTTGTACCAACGAATATTCCTTCCTGTGGATGTGACAGAGCCTTGAAGTAGATTGTTCTTCAATCATTGGTTCTGATTCTGTTAGTTCCTGAGTGACGTAAATTCCTTTTTGCTTCAGATGCTGTTGTCATAGCTTCTTAAGGTTTTCAGCTTCTGAACTTCTCAGAGTCTAGCTTTTGGTCCTCAGAAGCACTATTCTTCAGCACGCAAATTTTAAGCTTCTGATGAACAGCGATACGCTTTCAGAGCTTCATAGCTTGGCTTCTCTCTTGTTATTCATAGTGCTTCTGAATGAATTTTAACTTATAATTCTGCACACTAGAATAATCATTAGTAATACCAATTGCAATTTTAATACTTTGTTATCATCAAAACCACTTAAAATCTTAGAGGTTCATGTCAGACCCACTTTGTTCCAACAATCTCCCCCTTTTTGATGATGACAAACTAAAGCATTAAAATTCAATTGTTGTTGATTTAATTATTTATGTTGACTTCAGGTTTCAAAGGTTTGCAATCTCCCCCTGAGTCTGATAATCTATAGGGTTAGGTTTGTAAGCTCCCCCTAAGTCTTATCCATAACTAAATAAAACAGTTTAAGAGTTAATTTATTAATTTGAAATAAATTTTCATATTTGACTCTCAGAGGCAGAGGTTTGTAAGCTCTTCCTTCAGAGTCTGATAATATTCAGAGAAGGTTTGCAAGCTTCTCTCATTTTATCTACGAAAATATATTTCAAATCTAAAATTTTCTCCCCTTTCAATAAGGTTCAGAATGAATCACATAACGACAGTTCAGAAGGGATAGAAATTGATATGAGTATAACAGTTTCAGTTCTTTAGCAGTTAAAAAAAATCAATTAACATTAATTTTAACGCTATTCTTACTCCCCCTTTTGTCATTAATCAAAAAGTAACAGAAAACGAGAGAATCAGGTCAAAAAATAACTCATTCCTCAAGACAGTCAAGTCAATGGGTGGTTACAACTATGTTCAATTGAATGAACTTTGCTGATTACCAAGTAGACATGAGAGCTTGAAAGCATTATAAAAGGAGATGATTCTTCTCATTTTATTCACAACGAATAATCAAAGAATATATTTTCAAGCATACAATTGAACATCAAGCAATGAAGAAAGCTTCGGGATCTAAGAAGGAGATCAAGAAGGAAGCAACATCTTCACGCTCAAGAAGAAACAAGCAGCCAAAAGAAACAACCAAGCAAGTGATTGAGATATCAGATTCTGATGAAATAGATTCTGATTATGCAGAGTTCCTTAAAACATATGATCCTGAGGAAGAGTACTCAGACCCTGAGATCCACAGAGTCATTCTTGACTCTCTTTCTGATGCAAGCTCTGCTGAGAAGTCAGAAGTGCTCAAGAAAGAAGAGTCAGAGGCTAAATCTGATGTAGAGTCTAAGTAGTTTTCTCACTATCCATGTAATAAGACTTTGCATTAAAAAAATTCTTGCTTTTGAATTTGTTTATTTTGCTTGCGTATTTCTTATATTCAACTTAAAACGTCAGAACACCAGTTACCAGACACGCCTCATTCGGTATTGGTGCCCCGTTTATAAACAGGCTATAATACTAAGAAGCTATTTCATGAGTAAACAGGAATACTGATGTGGGGGAACCTTAGGTTTTCAAAATCCTATATAAGTTAAAAAACAAGATGTTCTCCAACACCTTACTCTAGGTTCAGAATCCACAAGAGTATCAGACATAATAAGTGAATATATTTTTAATTTTGAAAAACAAAAGTAAAAAGTAACATACATTCAGATACACAAACACACAATTAAGGATAATAAGAAGTTTAATTAACCAAAAAGAAATTATCCAAACGAATTACATAAAACATGAATACAAACAAGTGCTCAAACATAAAAGTTAAGGTTTGGGTTGTTGTTGAGTAAGCTTCAGCAGGAGCTCCATCATTGCATCTATCTTTTTATTAATGGCTTCACCAGATTTGTTCATATCTTCTCTTATATCATCCCTAAATTCATCCATTTCATTTCTCAGCTCTTCTCTTAAGTCACTCTTGATCTCATCCAGAGCCAGTTGAATAGCTGAAGGTATGGCAGATGAGGAAGAGCCTTGAACAAGTATTGGTGGAGATCTGGGAGGAGATGAATCAACAATAGCAGCTTTACCCTTGTCAGAATCTGGCTCACTGAGGTTCTGATCATGCATAATGCAATCCTCTTCAGTTGCTTGATTCTCATTAATCTTGTTAGTCTCAATCACAGCAATGTGAACAGCTCTATCTACCAACAACTTGAGAGCTTCTTGATCAGCAAGCCTCTTACGCTCTACTTCAGCAGCTATCCTAGCCTGCTCAGCATCAATTACTACTCTAGCATATGTAGTCTCTTCTTCATTTAGCCTTTTAGCTGCTTCAAGTGATGTTCTAATACTTTCATTTACAGCAGCAGCCAGCATTGCTAAATGTTGACACTCTTTTTCATGATTATAAAAGGTAAGCCTAGGAGCATGAGAGATTTCTTCTGCACGCATTATCTGGGTCAGAGCATTCATGCCTCTTCCTTCAATCTTACTCTTTACATAATTCCCCAAGAGCCTCAGAGACTCACTGAACTTGTCTTCCAAATCCCTAATCTCAGCATCCACATCTGAAGAAAAGACAAATGTTTCCTTCTCCATATTTTTGAATCTCTTAAGACTAATACTAATAACAATGTCTAATAGCTCAAGATTAGGTTCAGAGATGGGATTGAAAAAGGGATGGTTTCTGTTGAAAGGAATGGTGGGTTCAGGTCTTTTTCTTTTGAGAGGAATTATTTTTATTTTTCTCAGGTCAATAGAAGGTTTTTCAGAGGTTAATTCTTCAGAGGTTGATTTTGGTTCATCATCAATATTGATTTTCTTTTTGAGATAGTCCTCAAGAATAGGTAGGGCAAAGTCAATTGGTAGGCTAAGTTCTTCTAAGGTCAAAGGTTTGAAGAATGGACCATAGATGAGAGGTGTTGAAGGAGGTGTCTCAATGTTTTGGGTTTCAGCAGGATTTGGTTCAGTGGGAATGTGATGCTTTTGATTATCAGAATGATTGTCATCACATTTGTCAGAGGGTCGAGGAGTGTGTGATTTAGACTGTGGCATCTGAGGTGTTTGCTTCTCGGGTTCAGAAGTGTTGATAATGTTTGGACAATTTTGTTCAGGAGCAGCAGAGTGTGGGGGTGGTATTTCAACATTGATAATGCGAGGTTCTTGAACTACTGGTTTTATAGGTGTTTCAGCAGTCACATTCAAGAACTTGTTTATTGGATGATTTGGTGAGTTGAGATTTGAATGTGTGAATGCATCACCAGAAAGATGTGGTGTAAGATGATCTAAGAAGGAAGTGTCTTCAGCAACAGCTTCCTTGGGTGTAGAGATTTTGGAATAGGGCTTTGATTTTGGTTTAGGTTTTGGTGCCCTCTTAATGACTTCTGAAATGGTTTCACTGCTAGAGTCAGTGAGGGTACCATCAGATGATGATGATGATGATGATGATGATGAATCAGATGATATTGGTGTAGGAATAATCATTCTGAGTGGTTTGGTAAAGTCTATTGAAGTGCTAGAAGGGGGTTGGTTTTGAGTTTGAGCTTCAGAATTGCTACAAGTATTAGGCTCAGAAAAATTACCTTTGGAGATGCCAGCAGCTTTCAAAGGAGGTTTAGAGGCTACCATCTTCTGCCTCTTGATGGGGATCTTAGCAGATAGAGGAACATTGTCATCATCTCCAGAGGATGATGGTCTTTCATTTCTTTTCTTTGTCCTCTTCTCCTTTTCATTCTTAGCATCAGTAGCCCTTTTAGCAGCTTCTGCCTCAGCTTTGGCCTTTTCCTCAGCAGCTAACCTTTCAGCAGCATTGTCAACCTTATCATCAATGCTTTCTTCCTCAGATTCATTTCCTTGTCCTTCATCATTACTTTCTTCAGCATTTTCTTCAAGCAAAGCTTGTTCTACCAGTATAGGCTTCTTTCTAGACCTGGTGATATTTTTAGGACCCTTGAAGATATCCCAATCAGGCACACCCACCACTATACTTCTGTCAATTCTTTTTCCAGTTTCTCTTCTTACCATCGCCAGGAAGTTCTTGATAATGTCCTCATTATCATGTTCTGAAATAGTGGGAAATCCATCACACCAGAAGTATGTCTCATAGATGGTCTTGAGTGGATTTTCTGGTTTTATCAGATCCTCTTTCTTTACTAGCTTCATGTTGACCAAAATAGTTGCATCAAATTTGGCAGTCTGAAAGACTCTTAGCTTTTCCCTTTGCCTAAGAATCTCAATCAGCTTGGTCTGACGAATTATCTCAGAGAGCAATCTGGGGTGATGAAGTGTTGCTACAGCCTTAGTTTGATTCTCAACGATGCAGGAGCAGAGGTGCTCAAATAACAAACTAGCCAGATTAATCTTTACTCTTTTATGCAAAAACCATAAGAAGTGCTTGTGTGGTACAGAGATTGTATCCTTTCCTCCTTCTCTGGGAATGATAGAAGCAAGAAGGACCTTGAAGGCAAAGTTGAATTCCTTCTTCATGAACTTTGCTCTTCCAAATTCTTTTTCTTTTGTTTCAGCAGGGAAAAGGTCTTCTTTAATAGACTCAGTGTACTTAATTTTCAACTTGTACGCATTCACATCTTGACCTTTATTATCCAGACCTAGAATCTTTGCCACATGTTCTTGGGTAATCAGCACATCAATACCCAGTAAGTTAGACCTAATTTCTTTTCCCTTGAATGGTCTTAAACCCAATTGGACTCTGGTCTTGCCTCTCAGAGTCTTATCCTTTGCTACTAACTTACTAACTTCTTCATTTGCACTGAACTCATCAAAAACATAAGCTTTATGCCAGAAGTTCTTCACAATGTCGTAGTAGACAAACCCATTTAACATATCAAAATAGTTTCCCCACTGTTGATCATAAAATAGACTCTGAATGTCGATTCCATTAACCTTCAAACTTTCAAAGTCTACGAACTTCTCAGTAAGAAATTCCATAGCATCTCTACCACAGTAAGTTGAAGGTGGACGATTAACGAAGGAAGCTTGAGAGTTTAAATCGATAACCGGTACAAGTTCAGGGTTGAAAGGTTCTTGAACAATGACGTGAGTAGGTTGAGCAGTCATGATTGCAGAAAGTGTTGAGAATGATGAGAGATTTTGACGATTCTGAGTTTTAGGGTTTGTGTAGGAAGTGATTATGTGTAAAAGTTGTGCAATGTGAGTGAAGTGACATATAAGTAGCAAGTAGCACACATACACAGAAAAAGCAAGCCAAAGGAGGGAGCGCGAACACTTTAAAATTAAATTTTAAATTGAAATAACTGTAAATTCATCATTAACTGGTCTCCATCCAATCAGAAACTAGACTCGTGCAAGGAGAAATATAACAATCTGACACGTGTAATGACACCTGTTTTACACTTACTAGTGCAAAACGGTTCATTTCCGTCTAGTTCAGAGCCACACTCATTTATATCTAACACCTCATCAGAACCTGTTACCCTTCAGAACCTATTTTATTCAGAACTTCCCAAAGGAGACTCTGAATTATTAGAGGCTCTGAAGGAGCTTCAGATCCTAATTCTATTTTACATTTCAGAGCTAGTTTTCTTCAGAGATAAAATGCATGTTCAAATTCTTTTTAATAAAATCAAAACGTTCAATAGCCAAAGGTTTGGTAAATATATCAGCCCATTGATGATCAGTATCAATGAATTGAATATTTATTGTCCCTTTTTGAACATGATCTCTTATAAAATGATGCTTAATTTCAATATGCTTAGCTCTGGAATGCAAAATTGGATTCTTAGATAAATGAATAGCAGCAGTATTATCACAATATAGTGGAATACTACTTTCAGCTATGTTATAGTCCTCTAACTGATATTTCATCCAGAGAAGCTGTGTGCAGCATTTAGCAGCTGAGATGTATTCTGCTTCTGCTGTAGACAAAGCGATAGTTGTTTGTCTCTTGCTGGCCCAAGATATGAGATTTTCACCAATAAATTGGCAATTTCCACTAGTGGATTTTCTCTCTATCTTGTCTCCAGCATAGTCAGCATCACATAATCCAACTAGCTTACTATCTAGGGATTTTTTATAAAGAAGTCCTAGATTAGTAGTTCCTTTCAGATATCTAAAGATCCTCTTAACGGCAGTTAAGTGAGGTTCTCTAGGATCTGACTGGAATCTTGCACACAAGCATACACTATATAAAATATCAGGTCTAGAAGCTGTTAGATAGAGTAAAGAACCAATCATACCTCTATACAGCTTCTGATCCACTTTGCTTCCAATTTCTTCCTTGCTTAGGCTGCTTGTAGGATGCATGGGAGTTGACATTATCTTACAGTCTTCAAGATTAAACTTCTTCAGAAGCTCTTTTGTATACTTGCTTTGATGAATGTAAGTGCCATCTTTTCCTTGATTGATTTGAATTCCAAGGAAAAACTTTAGTTCACCCATCATGCTCATCTCAAATTCATCCTGCATCAGCTTTGAAAAACTCTTGCACAAGGAAGCATTAGTAGAACCGAATATTATATCATCAACATAGATTTGAATAATTAAGATGTCTTTCTTAGTTGTCTTTCTGAATAGTGTATTGTCAATTTGACCTTTTTGAAAACCATTTTCTAAAAGGAAATTACTCAGTCTTTCATACCAAGCTCTTGGAGCTTGTTTGAGACCATAGAGTGATTTCTTAAGTTTATAAACATAATCAGGGTTTTTCAAATCCTCAAAACCCGGAGGTTGTTTGACATATACTTCTTCAGAAATGACACCATTTAGAAAGGCACTCTTAACATCCATTTGGTATAAGGTTATTCCATTATTAACTGCATATGATAACAATAACCTGATTGCTTCCAGTCTTGCCACTGGAGCAAATGTTTCAGTGAAGTCAATGCCTTCTTGTTGACTGTAGCCTTGTGCTACTAGTCTAGCTTTGTTTCGTACCACTTCACCTTGTTCATTCAGTTTGTTCCTAAATACCCACTTGGTTCCAATGATGTTCTTGTGTGTTGGTCTTGGTACCAAATCCCACACATCATTTCTTTGAAACTGATTGAGCTCATCTTGCATTGCTACAATCCATCCATCATCAGAAAGAGCTTCATCAACATTCTTAGGTTCTATCATAGATATGAGTCCTAGAAGTGAATCATGTTGTTGATAATCTGATCTTGTTGATCAACATTCTTGGAACACCTGCATAGCTATCATCTTGCTCTGACATTTTACTGTCAGGCTCTTTGTCATCAAATCTAACATGTATAGATTCTTCCACTATATTAGTTTCAGAATTATACACTCTGTATGCCTTTGAGCGTTCAGAGTAACCTATAAAGATTCCCTTACAAGCTTTGGCATCAAATTTTCTTTTGTAGGCCTTATTGTTCAGAATGTAACAGGTACATCCAAACTGATGAAAATAAGAGATGTTGGGCTTTCTTCCTTTAAAGAGTTCATATGTTGTTTTATTCAATATAGGTCTGATATAGATCCTATTTTGAATATAACAAGCTGTGTTCACAGCTTCTGCCCAGAAGTGCTTAGCAAGTTTAGTCTCATGCATCATGGTTCTTGCCATCTCTTGTAAAGACCTGTTCTTTCTCTCTACAACACCATTTTGCTGTGGTGTTCTAGGAGCTGAGAACTCATGGACAATTCCATGGTCTTCACAATAAGTTGCAAAGGGTTCGTTTTCAAACTCACCCCCATGATCACTCCTGATTTTTAAGATCTTGAGACTCTTCTCACTTTGCACTTGTGTGCAGAAGATGGTAAACACATCATATGCAACATCTTTCACTCTAAGAAATTTAACCCAAGTCCATCTACTGTAATCATCAACAATAACAAGTCCATATTTCTTTCCATTGATTGAGGCTGTACTTACAGGGCCAAACAAATCAATGTGAAGCAGTTCAAGAGGTCTTGATGTAGAGACAATGTTTTTAGGTTTAAAAGAGGTTTTTGAAATCTTTCCAATCTGACAAGGACCACATAGAGCATCTGAATGATAGTTAAGATTGGGTAGACCTTTAACCAAGCTTAGTTTGCTAAGCTTAGAGATTAATCTCCAGTTAGCATGACCTAAGCGTTGGTGCCAGACCCATTTCTCATCATTCAAAGATAGAAGACATACTATCTTTTGCTCTGAGAGTTCTGACAAATTAATTTTATAAACATTGCCTTTCCTTAAGCCTCTGAACACTACAGACTCATCAGACTCTCTAATTACAGTACATGCATCTTTATTAAACTTAACAACAAATCCACTATCACAAAATTGGCTAATGCTCAGTAGATTGTGTTTGAGGCCATCAACTAACCAAACATCTTTAATAGAGAGAGAAGAGTTACCAACTGTACCCGTACCAGTGATCTTCCCTTTTTGGTTTCCTCTGAATCCCACAGTTCCTCCCTCTTTCAGAGTCAGGGTTTGGAACATATGCTTGTCTCCTGTCATATGACGCGAGCAGCCACTGTCCAGGTACCAAGAATGCTGCTCTGGCCTTCTTTGAGTGCATATCTGCTGCAAAGACAATCTCAGACTTTGGTACCCATACCTTTATGGGTCCTTTAGAGTTAGTCCTCATTACCTTAGATTGTTTTTGTTTATATGGCCTATCAGGAGCTCTAGAGTTATTGAAGCATTTTGAAAAACTTTTAGGCTTTGTATAACTCTTGGGCTTAGCTTTAGAATATACCAGAGTTTTATTTATTTTAATATTGGTCTGAGGTTTGGAGATCTTAGGCTCTGAAGGTTTCAGAGTCTGAGACTTCTTAGCCTCTGACACAATTATTTTTTCAGGTTCTGGTATAACTATTGCTTCTGATTGACTTTTAACAAATACAGCCTTAGGTTTTGAATTATCACTTTTAGAGGGTTTAAGAAATAATGGATTATCTTTAAAATGAGAAAATCCAAGACCTTCACCTCTGTTTCTACTAACATGGTATATTAAGGAAGCTATCTTACTTCTCTTCATGCCATTGATAAGAAATTCTTGCAGAGCAAATTCATGTTCTGGAGGAACCTTATCATCATAAACATAATGAGTTTCCATAAATGAGTTTCTACTTCTTAGAGACTCATTTTCTTCAACTATTATGTTCATTTTCTCAGTCAGGTTATTGTAAGCCTTTTTCAAGACCTTACATTCACCTGCCTTTTTAGTGAGCATTTTTAAGGCATCTTTAAGAGAATCTACTAATTCAGTTCTAGATAGTTTAGCAATTACCTCTTCCTCATCTTCAGAGTCTGAACCTGCTTCAGAGTCTTCTCTGTCAGAGGTAGTTGCAATCAGTGCTAGATTTGCTTCCTCATCACCATCTGAGTCTGAGTCTTTGTCAAGATCTTCCCATGTTGCCAGAAAGCTCTTCTTGACTTTACTCTTATATCTTTCCTTGCTAGAACTTTGCTTTGATGATCTACTTTTGTTTTCTGGACAATCAGCAATGAAATGACCAGGCTTGTTGCATTTGAAACACTTGCTTTGATCTTCCTTCTTGTCTTTAGCAGCACTAAGTCTCTTGGAAGATCCTCCAAACTTGCCTGCATATTTCTTGCTTCGTTTTGCCCATTGTGAAACCTTAGCAGCCATCAGCACCATCCCTTCTTCATCATCAGACCCAACTTCTTGACCCTCTTCAGAAGCCTCATCTTCAGATTCTATAATCTTAGCTTTCAGAGCCTTTGATGAGCTCTTAGAGATTAAGGCTATCCATTTCATCTTCTTGGTTGATTCATCAGTCATTAGTTCCATCTCATGACTCTTCAATGAACTAATTAAGCTTTCAAGGGATACAGTATCCAAATCCTTAGACTCTTGAAAAGCAGTCACCTTGGGTCTCCATTTTGGTGGTAGGCTTCTGAGTACCTTTCTCACATGATCAGCTTCAGTATAACTCTTGTCTAATACTTGAAGTCCAGAGACTAGAATTTGAAACCGTGAAAACATAGTTTCAATGTCCTCTCCATCCTTCATCTTAAACAGCTCATGATGCACCAACAAGTTAGCCTTTGCCTCCTTAACCTGTTTGTTGCCCTCATACTTGGATTTTAAGGAATCCCAAATAGACTTTGCAGTTCTTTTATCTCCAATTTTAAGGTACTCATCATGTGAGATTGCATTAGTCATCATTCCTTTTACAGAGTGATGCTTCTTGTACTCTAGCTTTTGAGTAGGTGTAAAAGATTTCCTGTTCTAAGAACTGACTACTCCTTCTAAGTCCATATTTTCAAAGTTAACTCCATCTTCTACCAAGTCCCATAAATCACAATCAATACTCATGATGTGACTATACATATTGGTTTTCCAGAAAGGGTAACTAGTCTCAGTTCCGTTGAAGAAAGGAACCTTATCAGATGACCTCCTTTGTCGAGAGTTTGAGTCATAGTCGAAAGGAACCTCATTGTTGTTCTTCTCAACAGACATGTTTTTCCTCCTGGATCTTTACTGTTTCACTGTAAGGTGAGTTAGGCAACAGACCTAGCTCTTGATACCAATTGAAGGTGGAAAAACACAAGAAGGGGGGGTTGAAAATTGTGTTTTGAGAATTAAAACTTTTTCGAAATTAAAACACGTTTGCAGCGGATATAAACACAAAGTTAAAGAAGGGTGCTGAGAGAGAGAAAGAAAGACACAAAATTTATCCTGGTTCCTCTCACAAATCGAGAGTACTCCAGTCCCCTTGTTACTAACAAGAGCTTTTCACTATAATCTTCTCAAGATTACAAATTGCTCAAGCACACTTGCAAGAGACTTCTCAGGTGCTCAAGTTTCACTAAACAAGAGACTTCTCAGGTGCTCAAGTTTCACTAAACAAGAGACTTCACAAACAAACTTAAAATCTAAGAATGATTGTTAATGGACACTTGATATACTATCAGAGGTGTTTACAAAATACAACGCAAATTGCTATAAGACTTGAATGACAGATAGAACAACTTATGTCAGAATATTTCAGAGCCTTAAACGCAGTAATAGAACGGTAGTCATTTCTTCCATTTGAGTCTTCTATTTATACTTGAAGGAAGATGATGACCGTTGCAGAGAGATAAGGTGCCAGCTTGGAATTCATCGTACAATTGTGATAGCTGTAATCTTCCATCTTTGGTAAAGAAATCCAATTCCACTACCTTGCTATTTGAATTATCACTCATCCATTTTGAGTAATAATAGTACGATAGTACGACCCTCAAATGCGCTCCACTTATGGATAAGATTAACGTTGTACCAACGAATATTCCTTCCTGTGGATGTGACAGAGCCTTGAAGTAGATTGTTCTTCAATCATTGGTTCTGATTCTGTTAGTTCTTGAGTGACGTAAATTCCTTTTTGCTTCAGATGCTGTTGTCATAGCTTCTTAAGGTTTTCAGCTTCTGTACTTCTCAGAGTCTAGCTTTTGGTCCTCAGAAGCACTATTCTTCAGCACGCAAATTTTAAGCTTCTGATGAACAGCGATACGCTTTCAGAGCTTCATAGCTTGGCTTCTCTCTTGTTATTCATAGTGCTTCTGAATGAATTTTAACTTATAATTCTGCACACTAGAATAATCATTAGTAATACCAATTGCAATTTTAATACTTTGTTATCATCAAAACTACTTAAAATCTTAGAGGTTCATGTCAGACCCACTTTGTTCCAACATTATAAGGCTTATGTTATCATAAGTATGCTATTTCCCATCATACAGATGATGTTTTTCATTGTCTGGTTGTTTAAGGAGGTTCCGTCCGTGTCCTAAGTTGTTATGAAAGCTGTTGGTATCTTTAGAAATTAGGGGTTTCAATTTTATTTTATGTATGTTTTATGAATGTTTCTAAAAGTCAATATTTTTCTTTACTGATAAGTAATCGTTGTATGATAAATCGTCCGTGATTGATGACGATTTATTGGTACTTGGTGAAACAACTCGTAAAAGAAAACATAAGGGAAAGGCCGTGGTTCCACCAGGATTGACGACAATCACTGATGAACCCGAAAATGAAACTCGGAAAAAACTTCGTAGTTTTAAGAAATTTGACACCGTCGTTGAGACTTCTGACCATTATTATCTTAAAAAAAATTCCTCCATGAATCAAGTTAGTTGGTTTTAATTTTTAAATTCTTTTAAAGATGTACTTTGTTTTGGTTCTAATCCTAACTATTATCTGTTTCCTGTGCAGAATCCAAAGAATTGGGCGAAAAAAATCCAGGAAGAGTGGAAGATTTTGGAGAAGCATTTGTCGGGTGAGTACAGTATTACTGATACTAAATAGCTTGTAATATTTTCCATGTGTTATCACAGATCAAATTTAGTATTCAATTTACTTTTTTGAGTTTATGAATTTTACTATCGAATCATTGTTCATTTATTTCCTATCGAATTTCGTTCATTGCTATTGAATGATAGGTCTGGTTTTTGTCTTATCAAAAGGGTCTTAGTCTTAGCTTTTTTTCTTTATACAATATACATTCTTATTGAAAGATTATCATTTTTATCCCTCTCCAGATAATTGATCTGAAATTGGAATCAAGAACTTGTAAATACTATATTGTGAAACCTAATAATTTCTTTATCTTTTTTCTTTATTGTTCATCAGATACAATATTTGTGAGAGTCTTCGAATCAAGGATGGATCTCTTGAGGGCTGTGATTATCGGAGCAGAAGGGACTCCTTACCACGACGGTCTTTTCTTTTTCGACGTTCTCTTTCCGAGTGACTATCCCAATGTTCTCCCAGTGCGTGGTTTAGGATACTTTATCTGACTGACATTATTTTCTTGTTAACTCTTTTTAATTCAATTCTAACAAAAGGTCATTATTTTTGTGGCAGAAAGTCCACTATCACGCTGGAGGTCTTCGGCTCAACCCAAATTTGTATGAGAAAGGCAAAGTATGTCTCAGTGTACTTAACACCTGGTCTGGCCGCAAGAATGAGAAGTGGACTCCAGGTGTTTCGACAATGCTACATGTTCTAGTCTCTATACAAGGTCTAATCTTGAACGCAAAGCCTTACTTTAATGAACCTGGATATGCAAAGAAGAGTGGCACACAAAATGGTGAAGCGCGTTCCCTCAAGTATAATAAGAATACATTCATTCTATCAGTGCGGACAATGATGTATAAGATCAAAAAGCCGCCAAAGGTTTGTTTCTGCTCATGGTTCATTTCTATTATATCTCTAGCAAATTTGGTTCATTTCTTTGGTTCTTCTACTCTTGGTTTATTTTTCTATATATAAAAAGGTTTTCTTAATATAAAAAAGTTGTATGCAGACGTTTGGTTCTATTTCACAGTAGTGTTATCAGGAGATAGTCTTGCATAGGCACAAGTGTATGGGCACAAAATTTAGGCATACACTCACAAATCAAAAAGATTAAAAGAAAAATAAAATAGTCACATCAACTAATATAATTTTAATCAATTTTGATTTAATTTTTTTAGTTTAATGTGAGTGTGCCTAAAACTTAGGTGTTATATCTGTGCCTATAGAAGACTTTCTCTGTTATCAGTTATGTTATAATATTATTTTCAAAATATTTGCGCGGTAATTTTTGATTGCATGTCTGTAATTTTTTCTGCACAACCATTGCAATGTATTTAAAATCTTTTTTCCTTTCTTGGGGTTTAAGCAACTGATTTAGTCATTTTTGGTTTTCAGAATTTTGAAGACCTTGTTGTGGGGCATTTCTACAGCCGAGCACACGATATTCTGGCGTCATGTAAAGCATACATGGAAGGTGTACAAGTTGGTTGGTTGGTGAAAGGTGGTGTTCAAGATGTTGATGAGGTTGGAGGAAAAAGCTCAAGTAAATTTAAGGCTAATTTATTTGGATGTGTCAAGCTTCTTGTCCAAGAGTTTGAAAAACTTGGAGTGAAAGACTGTCAGAAATTCTTGTCTCCGACTCCTCCAAAACCAAAACCGACTCCTCCGAAACCGACACCTCCAAAACCGACTATTCTGAAACTGACTACTCCAGAACCGACTCCTCCGAAATCAACTACTCTAAAACAAACTACTCCAAAACCGACTCCTCCGAAAATGACACCTCTGAAACCGACTCCTCCGAAACTGCGTAGCACTGGTGGCAGAAAGTGATTTGCTTGACTACATGAGTGTGATCAATTAACATTCTTTTTTAAAACCCAATTTTGAGACTATGATACTAAAGGCTTACTACATCAACGGCTTGCAGGTTTTTAGCTTTTTACATTTTTAGGGGAAACTATCAATTTTTAATATAATGCATTTTTTACAATAATTACATTAAATAAATTCAAATAAAGAAACTTCTTAACAAACAATCAATTATTTATCATTTTCTATACCATAAAGATATATTAATTAAAATGACATTGTCTAAAAGGATATTGTATAAGATTTATAATTTTTTGGACTATATAGATATATGTTTTTTTTTTCTAATTTACCCTTGATAATTTGAAGATATTTACTATTTATCCATCAACCAATAAGAACAAGTTATATTAGTTGGTTTCAAGTTAATTATGGGCATCACATACAAATCAACTTATGTAACTTGTTTTTTATTGATTGTTGGACAATTAGCCTAAATTATCAAGGGGTAGAGTATGTCTCACCGACCATAAAGATATATCAATTAAAATGATATCCAAATTTAAATTAAAGAAGTATTATATTTATGAGGCATAAACATTTATCAAATAATTTATATTCATAAATATTTTAATCAAAAATTAAATTACGAATTGGGTTGTACAAGTTATTTTCTAAAAAATGTTATTTTTTTTAAAAATTGGTAGTCTAAAAGACTGGATGATTGACCGATAAATATTTGAATTCCGACTCAGGGAGTTATCCACATTTTGTGTGCATTACGCTTTGATTAGAATTACCCCGGTTGACAAAATTTGAGAAACCTAAAATAAATTAGTATAACTTTAATTTTTTATAATCTTATAATTATCCACCACATCAAATTAATATAACTTTAATTTACCTCACTAGATCGAAATAAGATGCCTAGAGAAGTATTGACTTATTTTTATTAGTACACATCTTATTTTGATATATAGGGATTGGTTGTTTGCTTCATCCCGCCCTTCCTTCCCTCACCTATCCTGGTACATCTGTTGATATGGACAATTATCATATGTTTCCAAATAGTACTTATTATTCTTTTATATTAAACATTGTTATTTAGGAAGGCTAACGCTACGGTGGACCACCTTCACAAGTGGTTCACCGTGGACAAGTGATCATTACTATTATAACGAATATAAATTTTACAGAATCCACCGTTGGATTGAAAGATTGTATCATATAGATCATCCATACAAATTTTTAGAAAAATTGGAAATCATTTTTTATTTTTTTTTAAAGTTGATGGTTTATAAGTACCACCAACTTGTTTACAAAGAAAATACTATAATTGCTGCTGACAAGGATCGAACCCCTGACCAACAGCCTACACCCGCTCAGTCAGCAAGTGCCAACTGAGCTACCCCACCCACCCAAAATTGGAAATCATTTGATATGTTATTGAAATCTATAAGTTTAACGGTATTTAATAAAAACTCATAAACCGTTAATCTTAATGAGTCTCAATAACATATCAAATGATTTTCAATTTTTCTAAAAAAATTGATGGATGATCTATATGAAACAAACTTTCAATCCAAGGGTAAATTTTGTAAAATTCGTATTCGTTATAGTGTTATTCATAACTGGTCCACCGTAGACCACTTAATCAAGTGGTCTTTTTTTTTTTTGACAGAAACAAACTTAACATATTTCATTACTTAAAACAGTATCAATACAACGAGGGACCGAATCGAAAATACGGCGACGAGACATAGAAAAGGCCGCTCTAACTAATGAATGAGCAACCATATTCGCTTGTCGATTTACATATTTAACCTCAAAGTAATTACGCATTCTAAGGAAGGCCTGAATATGAGAGATCAAGACACTAAATTCAGAAATGCCGTCGTGTCTAGAGGATATAGCATCGACCACTAGTTTCGAATCACTTTCAAAAATAACAAAGGGTATGCCTCTTTGTATCACCTCCTCCATTGCTTCAATAATAGCCAAAGCCTCACCTACCAAAACATTAAGTGGTGAGTTGACAAAATTTGTTCCAGCAAGTTTAAAATAGCCGCGAGAGTCACATAAACACCAACCCCAACCGGTAGCTCCATTGGAATGGAAAAAACTAGCATCGAGGTTGCATTTAAGGAATCCCGTTGGGGGTTGCTGCAAGCCTGCAACTGCACCGTATCGTTTGCTGTTGCACGATGGTGATCTGGTTGTTGCTGATCTTGTAATAAGCCATTTATCACCGCCCACTGGTTCCAATACGATGCCAAATATACCACATGAGAACAACAAATTTACTTGCATCCAAGTCAAAAGCATGCTTGCAAATGTCAAAAATTAAGTTTCTAACATTATTAAAAACCTGTAGCCGTGAATGAACAATATGTGACAGCCCCATCATATTCCATGCATCTCTAACAGCCTCACACGTGAAAAATAAGTGCCAATCTTCTTCAACATGTGATAAGCACAAGGGACAATCTTCTGGACATTGGACAAAGCGGTTTCTCAATCGTGTACGTGTCGGTAAACATTCTCTACAAATTCTCCAAAGCAAATGTTTAGCCTTGGGTGGAGCATGAATCTTCCACACACTACTCCAACCCTCTACACTCCTCGGCCCATACCCTCTATTTCTTTCCTTCATAAGTTTCCGGTACCCCGACCTTACCGAGTAAACCCCATCATTCTCCGCACTCCATATCAACTTATCATCCCTTACTAACTCTAATAACGGGACAACAAGGATCTCTTTGGCCACATCTATAGGAAAAAGAGAATTAATTTTCTCTTCATCCCACATTTTTATATTAGGAAGTAAGAGATGTTGAACCGTGAGATTGTACACATTTTGGCTTTGGGGAGCCCTTATATATACAACATTCTTGGCTCGTTCTCAACCAAGGCTCATGCATTACTTTAATTCTACTACCATCCCCTATTTGCCATCTACAACCATAAAGCAACACTTGTCTAGCTCTCCACATACTTCTCCAAGCAAAACTAGGATTATTACCAAGGTGTTAAATCTAATAAAGAGGTTTGAGGAAAATACATAGCTTTATAGATTCTTGCAACCAAAGATGTTGGGTTACACATAAGATTCCATCCTTGCTTTGCTACCATCGCCATATTGAAGCTTTGGAAATCTCTAAACCTTAATCCACCTTCATCTTTAGGACAAGCAAGTTTATTCCAAGCAAGCCATCAGATACCTTTGTTATTACTACCTCCACCCCACCAAAAAGCATTGATCATCCGCTCTATATCGTTAATCAAGGTATCCGGTAAAAGATATATATTCATGATATAGGTCGGAATAGCTTGTAAAACAGACTTAATCATTACTTCCTTATCGGCTCTAGAAAGTGGTCGACTCCTCCATCGATTGATTCTCTTCCATATGCGGTCTTTAATGTATGCAAAAGTCGCCTTCTTACTTCTACCCACCATGGACGGTAGTCCGAGGTAAGTACCTGTTCCCAACACGTGCCTAACTCCCATGATGTTTGACAAATCAATTTGACCAGCTCGACTCATGTTACGACTAAAGAAAACTTTTGACTTTGACAAATTAATCTCCTGTCCCGAAGCAAGCTCATATGTCTTGAGAATCTCCATAAGTTTAGTTGTCTCCGAGAGGTTTGACCTGCAAAAAAGAAAGCAATCATCTGCAAACAAAAGATGGGACACAACCGGCGCCCCTCTACAGATTTTAACTCCGTGTATATCTCCACTAGCAACTGCTTTGTGAATAAGAGCTATAAGACCTTCCGTAACAAGAATGAACAAATAAGGAGAAAGAGGATCTCCTTGTCTGAGGCCTCTGCCGGGATGAATAGGACCTACTTTTTCAAAGTTCACTAGTGCCGAGTAGTTTACAGAGCTTACACACAACATCATCCATCGTATCGATGTTTCTGAAAAACCCATCCTTCCAAGAACCCCTTTCAAATAACTCCATTCCACCTTGTCATATGTTTTACTGAAGTTGATTTTTAGAGCCAACTCCCCCTTAGCACCTTTAGTACGCTGCTTCAAGCAATGTATAATTTCAATGGCGATGAGAGCATTATCGATTATGGACCGCCCCTCAACAAAAGCTGACTGCTCTTCAGAGATGTACTTATCCAACACAACTTTTAATCTATTTGCCAGAAGCTTTGACACTACTTTGTAGAGAATATTACAAAGCGATATCGGTCGAAAATCCTTCATGGAACTCGGATTATCACATTTCGGAATGAGACAAATGTTAGTTTCATTCAGAGATGACGGAAAGTAACCTCTTTCTAACCATTCTTTGACTGCTGTAAAGACTTCATCCCCACACAAATCCCAGAAGTTCTGATAAAAAGCCGGATTAAAACCATCAAGACCCGGGGACTTATCAGGATGCATCTGGAATAAAGCAATACAGATTTCTTCCTTGGTTATGGGTGCTTCTAGACTAGCATTATCTCCCCTTGAAACACGTGGAGAGATAAGGGATAGGACCGGTTCAAGTACCCCTCCTTTAGGCGTGAAAAGTTCTTGAAAATATCTCTTAGCCACTTCACAAAGATTTTGTTGGCCTGTGATTGTCTCATTTTCCTCATTTTTCAGTTTCTCAATTTTTTTAATCTTCGATCTGGCAGTTGCGGACATATGAAAGAATTTGGTGTTAAGGTCCCCCTCTTTAAGCCAGTGCATCTTAGCTCTTTGTTTCCAAAAAGCTTCTTCTTGAATAAGGACTTTGGCATGTTGCTAGTGAGCTTCTTGGAACCGAGCTACACTAACTGAGTCTCTTTTGTCTCTAAGTCTCTCCATTACTGTTTCATGTTCCAAGATATCTTCTTTAAATCTCTTCTTTTTCCGTCTCCCCCATCTTTGAAGCTTATCCGCACAGTGGGACAGTCTATGCGTTATCTCCTGACCATTACCACTATTCCACCCTTCCTGTATTACCTCTCCAATGTCTTCCTCCAAAAGCCAGTTATTCTCAAAACGGAACTCATATCTATGATGTTGTTGAACCGCCAGGGAGCAATGTAATAAGATAGAACTATGATCCGAGTGTGAGGACAAAATATTTCGGAGTTTAGCATTAGGACAAAATATTTTGAAGTGGTCCTTTAATTTGCCTATTTAGGAATTCCACCTTGATGGTATCCTCGTACATATTTACCAGAGTATTACTCCCTCTGTCCCAAAATAAATGACCTGTTTGACCACTGACACGTTTGCCAATGCACAACTTTAATCGTTAATATCTCTAATTATCTATTATTAAAAATTATAAAAATGGTATATTTTGAAAGTACTCGTCGAGACAAATCAAACAATATCTCATATGCTAATATTTGCATGTATATATTAGTAGAAAAATAAGATCAAAGCAGATCAAATGAATAGTACATTAAGTCAAAAAAAAAGTCATTTAAAATGGGACGGAGGGAGTGGTATATTTATCTAATATTTTTTTTTTGTCAGAGTATATTTATCTAATCTTAATACCCGCGGTTCACTAAATTTGCGTTTTTTCTGCTTAATTTACGTAACCCTTTGTTATTGATAAAAGACAAACAAATCTCTTTCTCTACCTTAAACAAAAAAATAAAAACTTTCTATCTCCGTTGTTTTTTATTTTGCTCATAATATGATAATAATAATGTTATTTATTTATTTTTAGTCTCTTTGTTTCTTTCTTTTCTTTTTCTTTTGTTTGTTTGTTTGTGTGTGATGTGTTGTTTGTAACACCCCGCGCAAAACCTCCACTCTTTCTTCACACTATTCCACTTTCTCTTTTTATCATAAAAAGGGTTTCATTTCATTGATCACAGTTATTGCTTAATGGATCCTGATGTTGTTGAAATTCCTCCTCCACTTCACCAAAAACCTTCCAGATTCAAAAGGCAGAAACAGGTTTCTAACTACTCATCATTCTCTGTTCAAAGTTTTGATTTTTATTCAAATTTTCATATGGGTTTTCAGTTTAAAGTGATGATCATTCTTAAATTTATTGTCTTTGCTAAAATATTGTTACTTTTCTTGTGTGGGAAACTTGGAAGTGGAATTCATGTTTAGGGTTGTTGCTATTTTTTAGGAACTTGAAAACAAACAAATTATTTTTTAATTTGTGTTATGATATGGCTTGGTCATGTAAATTAAACTGATTTTTTTGTGAAGCAGAACATTCATCGGACTAGGTGTGTCCCGCGCGCATCGGCACCGACACTTATGATTACATTAAAATATACTGTGTCTGGGTTGTGTTTGATGTCTGTATCCGTGCTTAGTAATTAGTTTGCTGTAAAGCACGAACACTTCTCGGATTAGGCACATCGGCACCGACACTTATGATTACAGTGAAATATGTTGGTGTCTGTGTTGTGTCCGATGTTTGTATCCGTGCTTAGTAACTAATTTGCCGTGAAGCACAAACAATTCTCAGATTAGGCGTGACCCAGTTTCGGACACACATCGGCACCGTCACTTATGATTACATTGAAATATGTCGGTGTCTGTGTTGTGTTTGATGTCTATATCAGTGCTTAGTAACTGATTTGCTGTGAAGCACAAACACTTCTCAGATTAGGCATGTCCCAGTATTGGACACACGTCGGCACCGGCACTTATGGTTACATTGAAATATGTCATTTTCAAATTATCGTGTTCGTGTTTGTTTCCAATGTCTGTATCTTTGTTTTGTAACTGATTTGTGCTGGACTATTTGTTTATTTTCTCACTGTCCTTTTTAAATTTAATTTCTCAGTGCAATAGGAACAAGAGAAAATTTCATACTAAATCACTTTTCTAAATGGTTAAGGACTCAAAAGAACTTGAATGTGCATGTATTATAAGCCTTCTGTTATAATCAGCATGTTATTTCCCATAATACATATGATGTTTTTCGTAGTCTGATTGTTTAAGGAGGTTCCATCCTTGTCCTATGTTGTTTAGGGGCTAATTTTTAACCATAAGCTCCATTTGATTTTATCTATGTTTTATGAATATTGCTAAAAGTTGATATTTTTCTTTACCGATAAATAATCGTTGTATGTTACTTTTGTAGACTGTTTTCCATGATGTGATTGACCTTGAAGGTGATGACGATTTATTAGTACTTGGTGAAACATCTCGTAAAAGAAGAAATAAGGGGAAGGCAGTGGTTGTCCCAGGTTTGACGACAATCACAGATGAACCCGAAAATGAAACTCTGAAGAAACTTCGTAGTTTTAAGCAATTTGACACTGTTGTTGACACTTCTGACCATCACTATCTTAAAGATAATTCCTCCATGAAGCAAGTTCGTTGGTTTTCTTCTTTTTTTAATTCTTTTGAAGACGTACTTTGTTTCAGTTCTAATCCTAACTATATGGATTTATATATTACCTATTTCCTGAGCAGAATCCAACGAAATGGGCTAAAAAAATCCAGGAAGAGTGGAAGATTTTGGAGAAGCATTTGCCGGGTGAGTACAGTATTCCTGATACTAAATAGCTTGTAATAGTTTCAATGTTTTATCACAGATCACATTTAGTATTCAATTTACTTTTTTGAGCTGATGGACTTCACTGTATGTATCCAATCATTATTCATTTATTTCCTATCGTACTCCGTTCATTGCTATTGAATGGTAGGTCTGTTTTCTGTCTTATCAAAAGGGTCTTAGTCTTAGCTTATTTTCTTTATATTATACATCCTTATTGAAAGATTATCATTTTTTTTCCTCTCCAGATATTTGATCTGAAATTGGAATCAACAACTTATAAATACCATATTGTGAAACCTGCTTCTGGCATATTACTCAACCTGATAATTTCTTTATCTTTTTTCTTTATTGTTCATCAGATACAATATTTGTGAGAGTCTTCGAATCAAGGATGGATCTCTTGAGGGCTGTGATTATCGGAGCAGAAGGGACTCCTTACCAGGATGGTCTTTTCTTTTTCGATGTTTCCTTTCCCAGTGGCTATCCCAATGTACCCCCGGTACGTGGTTGAGGATACTTTATCTAACTGGAATTATTTTCTTGTTAACTCTTTTTATTTCAATTCTAACAAAATGTCATTATTTTTGTGGCAGAATGTCCACTATCACTCTGGAGGTCTTCGGCTCAACCCGAATTTGTATGCAGGTGGCAAAGTATGTCTCAGTCTACTTAACACCTGGCATGGCAACAAGAAAGAGAAATGGACTCCAGGTGTATCAACAATGCTACAGGTTCTAGTCTCCATACAAGGTCTAATCTTGAACGCAAAGCCTTACTTTAATGAACCTGGATATGCAAATACGAGTGGCACACAAAATGGTGAAGCGCAGTCCCTCAAGTATAATGAGAATACATTCATTCTATCAGTGAGGACAATGATGTATACGATGAAAAAGCCGCCAAAGGTTTGTTTTTGCTCATGGTTAATTACTTTTATATCTCTTGCAACTTTGGTTAGTTTCATTGGTTCTACTCTTTGTTTATTTTTCTAATATAAAAAGGTTTTCTTAATATAAAAAAGTTGTACGCAGACATTTGGTTCTATTTCACAGTAGTGTTATGTTATAATTATTTATGAAATACCTACACAAATATTTGCGAGTAATATTTGATTGCATGTCTCTAATTTTTTCTGCACAGCCATTCATTGCAATGTATTTAAAATATTTTTTCCTTTCTTGTGGTTTAAGCAACTGATTTAGTCATTTTTGGTTTTCAGAATTTTAAAGACCTTGTTGTGGGGCATTTCTACAGCCGAGCACACGATATTCTGGCGTCATGTAAAGCATACATGGAAGGTGTTCAAGTTGGTTGTTTGGTGAAAGGTGGTGTTCAAGATGTTGATGAGGATGGAGGAAAAAACTCAGATAAATTTAAGGGTGATTTATTTGGATGTGTCAAGCTTCTTGTGCAAGAGTTTGAAAAACTTGGAGTGAAGGACTGTCAAAAATTCATGTCTCTGACTCCTCCGAAACCAACTGCTCCAAAACCGACTCCTCTGAAACTGACTACTCCGAAACCGACTTCTCTGAAACCGACTCCTCCGAAACCAACTCCTCTGAAACCGACTCCTCCGAAACCAACTCCTTTGAAACTGACTACTCCGAAACCGACTCCTCTGAAACCGACTCCTTTGAAACTGACTACTCCGAAAGCGACTCCTCTGAAAATGCGTACCACTCGCAGCAAAAAGTGATTCGCTTGACTACTTGAGTGTGATCAATGAACTTTCTTTTTTAAATTTTGAGACTAAGACATGATACTAAAGGCTTATTGCTTACATAAACTGATTGCAGGTTTTTAACTTATTTACATTTTGTTTTTTAGGGTAAACTTTTTACATTAATTTAATTAAATAGTTTTTTTTTTTTTTAAAACATTAAATAGTTAAAACTTGACATAATTTGTATATATAGTTGCATATATTATTCATCAGTTAAGGGAGGGATACTAGTCAGTATTTTCCTGTTAGGTTAGGACTAAGTTATGTTTGCTTTTATCAATTTTTTTCTTGTTTGTTTTGAGAAATGTGACTTCTGTAATTAAGAAAAAGTGCAAACCTATAGCTGCAAGTTATTGAGTGCGGATAGTGCTAGCCAAACATGTTCAATTGTTTAAAATTTAGAATTCACATCCAACAAAAAGGTTAAAAAGATATAAAAATTGGGCTGTATTAAAACTACAAATTTTCATAATTAAGAGTCTACTCTTCTTTTTTTTGACAAATTTTAAGAGTCTACTTGTTAAGGGTTAAAAGGATAATTTTTAGATAAAATAGTTTATCAATTCTTTTGGAGTTTGAAAATAGTAAGGGTAACTTGATACTTTTCAAGACTTATGTATTGTGAGATTTTGACCAATAAAAATTTGAATTTCGATCGAGAGATTTATCCATATTTTGTGTGCATTACAATTTTATTAGAATTACCTCCCGCCGACAAAATCTAAAAAACCTAAAACAAATTAATATGATTTTAATATTTTTATAATTTGAGAATTACCCACCACATCAAATTAATACTGACTCCGTTACTTTTTAAGTGTCCGTTTCGAATAATAATATAAAGTGTATTTTTGTATCTTATCTTCCTATTTTACCCTAATTTTAATCCACCAATAAATTCCTATTTTTATGCGCTCACTTTCACTTTCCAACAAATTTAATATATTATATACAAAAAAAGTGTTATGTACCAAAAAAAAAGTTAAAAAAAAAAAATTAGTTTTCCAAACATATAACATTAATTAGTTTTATTAAAAAAAAATATGAGTAATTAACAAAAGGTAAAATTGACAAATTGTACCCTTAAAATATTAAATGTACTATTAAATATAAACACTACATCATATCGAAATAAGATGCCTAGAGAAGTATTGACTCTTTTTAATAGATGAATTCTTCGCTACACATCTATATGTATCATTAGATCTATTGAGATGGACAATTAAGAACCTACAAGAATTATTCATCTCACTGATGTATTTGTCCATATCCAAATAAAATGTATAGCTATTGTTCAGATACTCTTAATACTAGTGCACTAAATTTGCGTTTTTCTTCTTAATTTACGTAAACCTTTGTTATTGATAAAAGACAAAAAAATCTCGTTCTCTTCCTTAAACAAAAAATAAAAACTTTCTAAAAGGTGTATCTTGTTGTTTGTATCTTATTGCTTCATGGATCCTGATGTTGTTGAAATTCCTCCTACAATTCACAAAAAACCTTCCAGATTCAAAAAGCAGAAACAACAGGTTTCTAACTATTCATCATTCTCTATTCAAAGTTTTCATTTTTATTAAAATTTTCATCTGGGTTTTCACTTTAAAGTGATGATCATTCTTAAAGTCATTGTCTTTGATAAAATATTGTTACTTTTCTTGTGTGGGAAACTTGGAAGTAGAATTCATGTTTAGGGTTGTTGCTTTTCTTGAGTGCTTGATCATGTAAACTAAACTGATTTGCTGTGAAGCACGAACACTCATCGGATTAGGCGTGTGCTACGTACATCGGCACCGACACTTATGATTACATTGAAATATGTCGGTGTCTGTGTTGTGCCGGACACACGTCAGCACCGACACTTATGATTACATTGCAATATGTCATTGTCAAATGATCAGTGTTGTGTCTGATGTCTGTATCTGTGTTTTGTAACTTATTTGTGCTGGACTATTTGTTTATTTTCTCACTGTCCTTTTTAGATATAATTTCTCAGTGCAATCAGTGCAATCAGATCACCTTTGTAATTGGTTAAGGACTCAACAGTATGCTATTTTGCCATCATTATACAGATGATGTTTTTCATTGTCTGATTGTTTAAGGAGGTTCCATCCGTGTCCTAAGTTGTTATGATGCTGCTGGTATCTTTAGAAATTAGGGGTCCTATTTTATTTTATCTATGTTTTATGAATGTTTCTAAAAGTCAATATTTTTCTTTACTTTAAATAATCGTTGTATGTTACTTTTGTAGACCATTTTCCATGATGTGATTGACCTTGAAGGTGATAACGATTTATTGGTACTTGGTGAAACATCTTGTAAAAGAAGAAATAAGGGGAAGGCAGTGATTTCCCCAGATTTGAAGACAATCACAGATGAAACTCTGAAGAAACTTCGTAGTTTTAATCAATTTGACACTGTCGATGACACTTCCGACCATCACTATGTTAACAATAATTCCTCCATGAAGCAAGTTAGTTGGTTTTTTTTTTTTTTTTTAATTTTTTAAATTCTTTTAAAGATGTACTTTATTTCGGTTCTAATCCTAACTATATGGATTTATATATTACCTATTACATGAGCAGAATCCAACGAGTTGGGCGAAAAAAATCCAGGAAGAGTGGAAGGTTTTGGAGAAGCATTTGCCAGGTGAGTAAAGTATTCCTGATACTAAATAGATTGTAATATTTTCCATGTCTTATCACAGATCACATTTTGTATTTTCCATGTTTTGGAGCTGATGGACTTTACTATATGTATCCGATCATTGTTCATCAGATACAATATTTGTGAGAGTCTTCGAATCAAGGATGGATCTCTTGAGGGCTGTGATTATTGGAGCAGAAGGGACTCCTTACCACGACGGTCTTTTCTTTTTTGACGTTCTCTTTCCCATTGGCTATCCCAATGTTCCCCCGGTACGTGGTTGAGGATACTTTATCTGACTGATATTATTTTCTTTTTAACTCGTTTTAATTCAATTCTAACAAAAGGTCATTTTTTGTGTGGCAGAAAGTCCACTATCACTCTAGAGATCTTTGCCTCAATCCAAATTTGTATGCGTCTGGCTTTGTATGTCTCAGTCTACTTAACACTTGGCCTGGCAATGTGAATGAGAAATGGACTCCAGGTGTTTCGACAATGCTACAGGTTCTAGTTTCCATACAAGGTCTAATCTTGAATGCAAAGCCTTACTTTAATGAACCTGGATATGCAAATATGACTAGCACACAAAGTGGTGAAGCGCAGTCCCGGAAGTATAATGAAGAAACATTCATTCTATCAGTGAGGACAATGATGTATACGATAAAAAAGCCTCCAAAGGTTTGTTTCTATTCTTGGTTCATTTCTTTTATATCTCTTGCAAACTTGGTTCATTTCTTTGGTTCTACTCTTGGTTTAGTTTTCTAATATATATATTAATATCAAAAAGTTGTACGCAGATGTTTGATTCTATTTCACGGTAGTGTTATTTTATAATATTATTTTCGAAATACCTTCACAAATATCTGCGCCGTAATATTTGATTGCATGTCTGTAATTTTTTCTACACAGCCATTGCAATGTATTTAAAATCTTTTTCCTTTCTTGAGGTTTAAGCAACTGATTTAGTCATTTTTGGTTTTCAGAATTTTGAAGACCTTGTTGTGGGGCATTTCTACAGCCGAGCACATGATATTCTGGCGTCATGTAAAGCATATATGGAAGGTGTTCAAGTTGGTTGTTTGGTGAAAGGTGGTGTTCAAGATGTTGATGACGTTGGAGGAAAAAGCTCTGATAAATTTAAGACTGATTTATTTGGATATGTCAAGCTTCTTGTCCAAGAATTTGAAAAACTTGGAGTGAAGGACTGTCAAAAATTCATGTCTCTGACTCCTCCAAAACCGACTGCTCCGAAACCGACTTCTCTGAAACCGACTCCTCCGAAACCAACTCCTTTGAAATTGACTACTCCGAAACCGACTCCTCTGAAACTAACTACTCCAAAACCGACTTCTCTGAAACCGACTCCTCCGAAACCAACTCCTTTGAAACTGACTACTCCGAAACCGACTCCTCTGAAAGCGACTCCTTTGAAACTGACTACTCCGAAAGCGACTCCTCTGAAAATGCGTACCACTCGCAGCAAAAAGTGATTTGCTTGACTACATGAGTGTGATCAATGAACTTTCTTTTTAAAATTTTGAGACTATGATATGATACTAAAGGCTTATTGCTTACATGAACTGATTGCAGGTTTTTAAGTTTTAACTTATTTACATTTTGTTTTTTAGGGTAAACTTTTTACATTAATTTAATTAAATAGTTAAAACTTGACATAATTTGTATATATAGTTGCATAAATTAAAATGGTCCAAGAAAAGTTATCTGAGTGAGTCTCTTATGAGACCTCCACAAGAGGATAAATTATCATGAGAAATGTGAGACTCATTCACATTATAAGTTTAATAGTTTCATCATAAGTATCACACCTGATACAAGTTGCATCATGTGTCAATATTTTTAAGTTTTCTCTCTCGAGCTTTCACTTGATAGAAAGTTTTTCAACTGGTTGTATGACTAGGGAACAACTTTATTCACCTCATTTTTTTTATAAAATCACATGATTTTTGAAAGTATATTTTCATATACCATTATTTATTGAATAATTTAAGCAAAAAAAAAATATTTGTTATATCTTATCATTATAGATCATGTACATTAATTATTTAATAAATTTAAAAATAAATTGTTTCTTATAAAAGAGCAAAAGAAATATATGTTTTATATAAACGCATACGTTTGAAGTGATTTAGGGTGTGAGAGAAGTTCATCCCTATCACTATCACCTTTTTGTGGCCTAAATTTCGACGATCCAATATTTCATCTTTTATAATAGTCCAACAAGAAATACCTCAGAAGGTGCACAAATTAACATCTAAGGTGGTCTTCATTGACTGACTCTAGAGGTCCTTCCAAATATTTCATTATAATTATGATCAGGACTTGTTCCAAGTCTTTGTGGCCATTGACTCCTAGTTTCTGATTAAAGGCTCTCTGTCTTCATTTCCCCTTCCCATTTTTTTAGGGGGGTTAAAATGAATTAGAAAAAAAAGGTTAATAAGTTTTTATCCCTGCAAAGTTGGCGAGTTTTGTTTTACCCCCTGTAATTTCTTTTTGTTGAGATTACCCCCTGCAATTTTTTTTTTTTTTATTTACCCTCATTTTCCTGATGTGGCAGGAAAAAAAACAGAATAACCGATTTAAAAAACAATATTTTTTAAATCGATTGAACAAAATAACCGATTTAAAAAGTGCATCCAAGGGGGTAAATCAAAAAAATAAATTTTGCAGGGGGTAATCTAAAAAAAAAAATTACACGGGGTAAAGCAAAACTCGCCTACTTTGCAGAGGGTACAGACCTATTAACCCGGAAAAAAAATGGTCAATATTACAGGGAGGTAATCTCAAAAAAATAAAAATTATAGGGGGTAAAACAAAACTCGCCTATTTTATAGGGGTAAAAACGTATTTACTTAAGAAAAACCATGTTAACTAATGTCTCCGGGACATTAATTAAGAAATAAAAATAAGTAAACTTTGTATTAAGAAAACATTATTCATATTTTAAATATATTAAATACAAATATTTCAAGATTATTATATTATATTTGATATTTGTAATTAGTGCCTTCAGAGTACAAATTAGCATTTTAAAAAAAGAAAAGCACGGGTTTTGCGGAAATTTTTTATTTTAATTTTTTGTGTGGATGATTTATCTTTCTCTTTGGTCCATTGAAAAGACACATAATAATATTTTGTCCACAATAATTTTGATCTAGGTTGTCAAAAAAAAAAAAAATCACAAAAACTGTGCCAAGTCAAAACACATGTAGTCCTTATAGTTCCTGAAAATCTAGTCCATATATAGTTTGATAAGTAATATGTACGTATAACAAACTTATCCGAAGAATTAATCCAAAATTTCTTTTTCATTTACAAGTAAATAAAAAATGTTAAAAACTCACTAGAAAAATAAAAAATGTTAAAAAATTAAATTATTTTCTTTAATGAGTCAAGCTTCTTAAATGTTAAAAGTGTTGTTAAACCCACTCCTTCCAACTGAATATTATCTCTACACGAGTCAATAATCGAACCTTAACCACTTGTTTAAGAGAAAATATATTTGTACATCTAATTTTAGACAACTTTTTGGACAACTTCTCTTACCTACTCTCATTATTTTATTACTCTCTCTCCTCATTTCTTTTTCTTTATTATTTTTGCCAAAAAATTAGAAGGAAATGATAGTTGTCCCAAGAGTTGTCCAAGAATTGGTTGTCCAAATATCAATACTCTTGTTTAAAGTGTCTGAGTCTCTTCCTGTTAAAAACAACCAATGTTAGTTGTTTCAATTTCAACCCTCCGATTTTTAAGAGAATGATTCTGGTTAATCTGAAATTTGATCGAAAGATAAATAATATCTAATGGATTGTTTGAGTTAAGGAATTCTCCAAGAAACTTGTCCCTTAGCACTTAAGTAACACATAGATACACTATATATAACTGCAATATTAATTCTTCCTTATCTCATCTACCCTTTTCTAATAAACAAGTTCACAATGATCATGAATTCTCTTCTTCCAATACTTTTCTTTCTCTTCACTTTCTTCTCCTTCAACCCTTTATTCTCATTAGCCTCAAAACCCTCATACAAAGACCATTGTGCTTCTATCATCCCAGAAAAAACTCCAACAACCAAACTCAAATCCAACTTTTTTCCCTTAAGTGATAAAAATACAGGTGACTACATAGGAGGTGATAGTATCATCAATGTTGATGTTTCTTGGAACAAATTCTCCTTATACTTTCCACCAAGAAACACATATGCAACTTCACACCCTAACATTTTCAAAATTGAAGGCACTATATCATTCAGAAGCACCATTATTGATTCATATAAAAATAGACATCGTCGTCAAATAGGTTACTTAACCTTCAAGCTTGATGGTTTTTGGTCTCAATCTTCAGGCAAAGTTTGCATGGTTGGAAAAGGTAAAGGTGTTTCCAAAAAAGGTGATGATTCTCTTAATCTTGATGTTGTTTTAAAGCTTAACAATGTCTTCAATTCAAGTAACATCACTACCTTAATTAGTGGAAGCTTAGAGAGTTTGAGTTCTGAAAAGGGTGATGACAAAAATCACTTTGAACCAATTTCTTTAATGATGTTTCCGAAAGCTAATTACAATTATAGTTTGGATTCTAAAGAAGTTGAAAATGAGTTCTCTTTTGATAGTGATGATGATGATGATGAGGAAGGTTTATCATTAAACTTTGATTCAATGAGTTTTTGTTCATATCCACTCCAAAGTGCTATTGAAAGACTTCAACTAGAGTACACTGATGAGTGCAAATCTTCAAAGAATTGTACTATAATTAGTGGAAATTCTAGTGATCAATTGCCATCACAAATGTCTTTGAAAGCCATTGGTTGTTCTTCTCATGATAAGAAGCATAGGATTAGAGTTTTGGGTGAATTTTCAAATAGTGTTGATTACTATTGGAATAGGCATAACCAAAGCTTTAAGACCAAAAATATGTTAATAGGAGAAGGATGGTGGGATGAGAAGAAAAATATGTTGAGTTTAGTTCTTTGCCATTTCATTGGTACAGGTACAAGCACAAGCACATCTGCATCCTTGGATGAAACTCATGTTGGTGATTGTTCAATAAGATTGAGATTGAGATTCCCTTCAATTTGGTCGATCGGAAACACTAGTAGCGTAGTTGGCCAAATTTGGAGTAACAAGAGTGCTAGTGACCAAAACTACTTCAAAATGATAACATTTAGGAATGATTATGATAATCTTGGTGTGGGGGGTCAAGACTTAAAGTATGAGTATAGCCAACTTGAAAAAGTTAAGAAATCATGTTCAACACAGAAGGTTGTTGAGAACAAGGGGAAAACCTATCCAGATGCATATTCATATGACATGAGATTCGATATGTCAGTTAGAGAGTCTAAAAAAAAAAGTAGCTTGGGGTTATTCATCTCCCTTATTTGTTGATGATCAGTATCAATCTTCATCTTCTGGTTTTTCCTTAAGTAGTGAATTTGATGCTGGAATATTGAACAATATTAATGGTGGCTTGTTTAACATTAGCTACAAGATTAGCCTCTCACCGGTGTCTTCTTCGGCTTTTGAGAAGAATTCCTTGTTTAATATGTCTTATTATTCGGTGAAGATTTCGGCAGAAGGAATTTATGATTCCGGAAATGGAACCTTGTGTATGGTAGGTTGCCGCGACCTTATCTCAAACAATGGAACATCAACAACAGAACGTTCATTGGACTGTGAGGTTCTCATGAAATTTCAGTTCCCTGCTTTAGATACAAAGGGTAAGAGCCACATTAAGGGATGCATCGAAAGCACACGCCAACAATCCGATCCTCTTTACTTCAAACAATTAGAGGTATCCGCGGTAGCATATTACATCCAAGAAGCGAGAAGAAATGTTTGGAGAATGGATATAGAAATCATCATGGCTCTGGTATCTACAACTCTAGCATGCGTTTTCATCGGATTACAACTCCACCATGTGAAGAAAAACCCTAATGTGCTTCCCTTCATCTCAATTTTCATGATGTCGATTCTCACATTAGGTCACTTGATACCACTTGTCCTCAATTTCGAAGCACTTCTTGCTAAAAATCCTAACAACACATCCTTTGTTTTAGGAAATGTTGAAAAATGGCTTGAAGTGAATGAAATAAGTGTGAGGCTAATCACCATGGTAGCTTTCTTGTTGCAATTCCGTCTCCTGTATATAACTTGGTCGTCAAGAAAGACTAACGAAAGCGGGAACGATCTCTGGATTACCGAGAAAAAGGCTTCTTATGTGACTTTCCCCTTGTATGCAGCTGGATTATTGATTGCATTGTTGTTGAAGTTAAAGAAGGATAGAGATTCGGTTACCTCAGGGTACCAAGTCTACCGACAACATGATTCGTCTTGGGAGAACATCAAATCTTATGGTGGTTTGGTATTGGATGGCTTTCTTGTGCCACAAGTCATTCTAAACTTGTTTTCAAATATGAACGAGAATGTTCTTTCATTTTCGTTTTACTTTGGAACTACTTTTGTGAGACTCTTACCACATGCCTACGATCTTTACCGGACTCATAATTATGCTGACGAAGATAGTAACTCATACTACTATGCTGATCCAAGCCAAGATTTTTACTCAACTTCTTGGGATATTTTCATTCCTTTGCTAGGTATTGTATTTGCTATCATTATCTACTTGCAGCAACGTTTTGGCGCTCAATGCGTTCTTCCTTGGAAATTCAAAGGATCAAAGGGATATGCAAAGGTGCCTGAATCAGAAGGAGAGGTAGAGACAACCAACTTGTAAAAAAGCCCTGTTCTTTGCTCAAGTGCTAATGGCCTAATCATGGTTGAATCAAAAGTGCTCATTTTCTTAAGCAGTTCTGTTTATGTATTTTAGTTATGAATTTTTGTTGTTGCAATATTGTCTTTATAGTGTAAAATTGTTAAGTGTAAAAGATTAGTTCTCATAATAGCTTTGTTGTTGCCTACTCAATTTGAAGCTAATTAAACAGAAACACTTTGTGTATTAGATTTTTGTATTAGTGAATCTTAATTTGCATCCTAATAACAAGTTATTTTTAATATTCAAATTGATAAACTTTCATAATTGGACATTATTAATTTTTTTTATTTATCATTGAACCATATAATAAGTTGCTACTACTTCCCTCTATCACAAGTTTTTGTAACTTGAGATAAGAGATTATACCCCACAAAGACTTGGAATTCCAAAGTCTTCCACTACCTAGCCATTCATTGTGGGTGTTGAACAAAGTCTACATTCTTATCAATCTATAATTTTCTTTTTGACAAATATCAATCCATAAATATAAAGTCATGGGTTGAGATTAGTCTTCTTATTTTTTTTCTTGCTAATAAAAATAAGTATATAGTCCATAAATCTTATCTCAGCGATTCTTGTGAGCATAACCCAGTTATTAGAAACATCACATTATATTATACACGTAAGAGTTGGGATTTGAATCAAAATTTCTTATTTATTCATTTTAAGGAATGAATTTCTAGCCACTGAATTATTTGGTAGAAAAAATCTTATCTCAACAAGTCAACCGACAATTTCAAGAATGTTAAGTTAGACATCAAACAAACTATACTCAAATTTGGTAGTTTAAATTATAAAAATAGAAAAAAATATTAATTATTTTACCATTCAATCAAAATCAAAAGTTGACCAATCTTCTGAATGGTGTTCCCTTTGTTGCATGAAATTCAATTTCAAGAAATTCTGCCGGCCATCCTTAACTGTTCCCCTTGTCTTCATCCATAGGCCAGCAGTGATAATTTTTTATTATTTACTTTAGTCCTTAGAGTTCATTCAAATTGCATAAAAGTCATGACTCAACTACAGTGTCTACTCTCTTGCATAATGGTTCATTTCAACCAAGTGATTAAACTCAACAGGTTAATAAGTTTTTTTGACCAGACTTTAATTACTTCGCGACCGAACTCTAAATCTTTCTCTGAAAATTGGAAGATTAACACAAAAAAATAAAGAATCAGTTCGGTTAAAAAAAAAACACACAATTCACTTTTTTGCAAAGGTAGTTTCGGCTCATAAACATTCGATTTTTTTTCCTGAACCAAACCGTGAATAGTCCTATATATATATATATATATATATATAAACAGTGAAGTAAACTCTTTCTATCTTCCTCTACTTTTTTTTCAGATTACAGAAACATAAACAAATTGATGATAATCATGAATTCTCATCTCTTCATGTTCTTCTTTCTTATCACTCTCTTAACAATCTCTTCTTTTTCTTCATCACAACCTTCTTACAAAGATCACTGTTCTTCCATAATCACAGAGTCAACTCCCAAAAACCTCATCATCCATAACTCTTTCCCTCTTGGAGGTTACTTCAAAGGAGGTTCTGAAATCATCAATCATGAAACTTCCTTCATCAAATACTCTTCCTTTTACCTTAGACACATACAAATGCATGAAACTATAAACTCTGATTTGTTCAAAGTTGAATCCACTGTTTCATTCAGAACTAATCCAAACACAGTTTACTATCATGTATCAAACTTTAGCTTTGGTGATAAACCAAGTTATAAAAGTCAACGCCATTTTCAAACAAGTTATGTTACTTTTAAGCTTGAAGGGTTTTGGTCAAAATCTTCAGGAAAAGTTTGCATGGTTGGAACAGGAATTAGTTATTCTCAAAAAGGTGATTCTCTTGATCATGATGCTGTTTTTAAGCTTAACAATGTTTTCAATTCAAGTAACATCACTAGTTTGATTAGTGGAAGCTTAGAAAGTTTGAGTTCTGAAAAGGGTGATGATAAAAATCATTACTTTGAAACCATTTCTTTGATCATGTTTCCAGAAGCAAATTATAGTTATAGTTTGGATTCTAAAGAAGTTGAAAATGAATTCTCTTTTGAAAGTGAAGTTTCTGAGAAAAAGGGTTTGTCAGTAAATCAATATTCATCAAGTTTTTGTTCATTTTCACTCTCAAGAGCTATTAGAAGACTTCAACTAGAGTACACTAATGAATGCTATTCTTCAAAGAATTGCAGTCCTATAATTAGTGATCAATTGCCATATATGATGTCTTTGAGAGGTTCTGGATGTTCTCATACAGATAAACATAGGTTGAAGGTTGTGATGGTATTTTCAAATAAAAGTGATTATTTGATTGAAAAAGGTTTCAATCCAAAAACTATGTTGATAGGGGAAGGATGGTGGGATGAGAAGAAAAATGCTTTATATGTAGTTGCTTGTCATTTCATTGGCATCATGAAATCATCTTGGGATGGAACTCGTATTGGCGATTGTTCGGTAAGATTGAGATTGAGTTTCCCTTCGGTTTGGTCAATCGAAAATACTAATAGCATAGTTGGACAAATTTGGAGCAACAAGACTACTAATGATCCAAACTACTTTAAGATGATAACATTTAGAAATTTCGATGATGCTAGGGTTGGATATCGAGCGTCCAAGTATGAGTATAGCAAGCTTGAAAGAGTTAAGAAATCATGTCCAACACATAAGGTTGTCAAGAACAAAGAGAGAACAAGATTTCCAAATGTTTATTCTTATGATATGAGATTTGATATGTCAGTTAGAGATATTGAGTCCAATATAAAAGTAGCATTTGGTTCTTCAATTCCTTTATCTGTTGGTGATCAAATTTATGATGTTCCTGCTTATGCTTCAAACTTAACAGCAGAATCTCCTATGGTGATGTTCAACAATGTTAGCTTGTTTAACATTAGCTACAAGATTAACATATTTTCTAATTCAACTTTATATAACAGGAATTCAGTGTTCAATTTGTCTTCTTATAGAGTGAAGATTTCTGCAGAAGGAACTTATGATGCTAGAACAGGAATTTTGTGTATGATTGGTTGCCGCGATCTTAACTCGAAAGCTGGAATATCATTAGCCGGATCTGTCGACTGTGAGATTCTATTGAAGTTTCAGTTTCCATCATTGGATACAACAAATGGAAGCCACATTAAAGGAAGTATCGAAAGCACGCGCAAAAAATCAGATCCTCTTTACTTCAAAAGTTTAGAGGTATCTTCATATTCAATTTACTCAGAAACAGCGATAAAAGCTGTTTGGAGAATGGATATGGAGATTATCATGGTTCTGATATCTACCACTTTGTCATGTGTTTTTGTAGGATTTCAACTATACCATGTGAAGAGAAATCCTAATGTGCTTCCCTTCATCTCAATTTTCATGATGTTAGTTCTCACATTAGGTCACATGATACCACTTGTTCTCAATTTTGAAGCAATTCTTGCTCAAAATCCTAACAACAAAAACTTTGTGTTTGGATATGTTGGATGGCTTGAAGTTAATGAAATAGCTGTAAGGATAATCACCATGGTAGCTTTCTTGTTGCAATTCCGTCTCCTTCAACTAACTTGGTCGTCAAGAAAGACTAACGAAAGCGAGAACAGACTCTGGATTGCTGAGAGAAAGGCTACCTATGTGACTTTCCCATTGTATGCAGCTGGATTATTGATTTCATTGCTTTTGAAGGTGAAAAGAGATGATTTTCAAAATAATTCATCTTGGGAGAACATGAAATCTTATGGTGGTTTGGTTTTGGATGGATTTCTTGTGCCACAAGTCATTCTAAACTTGTTTTCAAATATGAATGAGAATGTTCTTTCATGTTCATTTTACTTTGGAACTACTTTTGTTAGACTTTTGCCACATGCATATGATCTTTACAGGACTCGTAATTATGCTCAACTCAACGATGGATCGTACTTCTATGCAAATCCAAATGCCGACTTTTACTCCACTACTTGGGATATTGTCATTCCTTTGGGAGGTATCCTATTTGCTATCATTATCTACTTGCAGCAACGTTTTGGTGCTCAATGTGTTCTACCTCAAAGATTCAAAGGATCAAAATATGAAAAGGTGTCTGTGGTGGCTGAATCAGAAGCTTAAATATAGACAAAAACTCACAAATTGCACTTTTTGAAGCCCAAAGTGCAAACAATCTGATGAATGGTGTATCAATATTTAGATTTTAACTTTGAATTTGTGTTGTTGCAATATATATGGTCTTCACAAAATAAATATAGGGTCTATTTGAATTGGCTTATTTGAGTTTACTTGCTAGTATAAGTATTTGTGAGAGCTTATGGAAATAACTTAAGACATGTTCATAAGATGTTTTCAGCTTATTTCCATAAGTTCTCCATGATAGTTTATGAAAACACTCATAGCTTATACGATAACAATCTGACTTTATTTTATCTTTTGTTATAGGAATAGCTTATATGTACTTATATGATAAGCACTTTTTTTTTTACATATATGATAAGCACGTAATTAAGTAGTTTATGCAAACATAGTGATAGGCTAGTGTGAGTGCTTTTATAGATGAAAGAACTACTGGATGATAAATCTCTGGATTATAGTTAAAAGAAAGTTGTAACTTAGTGTGTTAAATGTTAAATCTCTTCAAAAAATTTGGAGGAAATAGAGATAATTAATTTGATTATAACATTGGTTACACATGTAAATTCCAAATATAGGCGCCTAATTGTAGAAAATCCTCAATTAGAAAATTAATATCATAGCTAAGCTGACAGATTTACAAATAGACTCTTGTCATATCATTCGATTGGCAACAATTTTTGAACCTGGATCGTCTACAATCGACTTTATAGTGCAGTCGGTTGTAGACCGTTAGATTAAGGGAGTGAAAAATTCGCCGGAAAATTTATTGGGAGGATCCTCTTCAAGTTTACTCGGCTAAGCAATACATTGACACCATATCTTCATTCACGGAAAATTACTCGTCTTAATATTACTCTCTTCTAAATGCGAACTACAGAAAGAAAGAAAAAAAGAGAAAAAAATTAATTGCTTATATTGGAAGCTATCTACCATGGCTTTGATGATATTTGCATAAGGATGCAGAGAGATATAATTGATAATTTAATACTCTAGATATAATTGATAATTTAATACTCTAATGTACCAATCATTAATAATCTAATCTAATATCATAGTACCAAATCTTAATTTGTTCAAACTTATAAAGGTAACATATATGCCATTCAAAAAAAAATATAGATTTTTTTTTTGACGAAAAAAAAAAATATAGATATATATACAAATCTATACAGTTTTCATAATTACAAAAAATAATTTATCTATTTATTTATTTATCTATATACATCGACGACATATTGGACAAGTCAATTTCTTCTGCAACCAATGATCAATACAATCAGAATGAAAAATATGTTTGCAAACAGGAAAAACTTGACACAATTGACCTTTTTGAAAATCTTCCAAACAAATAACACATCCATTGCAACTTCTTCTTAACTCATGATCATGCATTCCAATTTCATCATCATCATATTTCATCAATGGTGGCAATCTCTTACAAGCTCTAAGTTTTTGTCCTCTTATCTCATCATAATCATCTTCTTCAATTGTAGCCACCATTGTCCAAGCTTGTAAATTGGTAAACAAAAGAGTATGAAAGATTGTAACTCTTTCATGATGATCATGATCATCATCATCATAAGCTTGTTCAATGTCATGTTCATTCATCATAGTAGGTCTAATTTCCATTAACCAATAGAATAAACCATGGAAAATTTGATGGAATATGAAGAAAAACAATGAGATTATAATACATAAAATTACAAATGTTGGAAGATCAAATGTTATGACATATACATACATGTGCATTAAACCATCAAATTGTTTTCCTGTAGGAAAAACTTCTGTTAACTCTGCCATATTTGTTTGTGTATGTGTTTAATTGATGAATCAATGAAACTTTAGTGTGTGACAATTTTTTTTTAATGATGTTTTGGAATTTTATGTTATGTGTTTTAAATAGGTGACATTGAACTTATATGTGTCTATAGGTTGTGTATTCTTCTAATTAAAGAATTATTATAGTTTTTAAAATGTATCATAAACTGTTTTGGATAGCAAGAATGCATGTATATCCTATGTGTGACCGTTTTCAATGAGGGATGAGTTGGCACTTGTATTCCTAACAGAAACCTTATCTTAGGTTGCAAAACGAATAAATCATTAATTTGGTTGTTGAATTTTTTTTATCGTGTAATTTAGTTTATCAAATTATTTATTTTAAAAAAATACCAATGTCTTGCAAAATAAAAAATAAAAATCAATGTTAATAATTAGTATTATTAATTTTTGTTCGTATATTTACTCTAGATAGAATAGAACTCTCGACCATCTTATCATTCCACTCCCTCGTTCATTTACCCCAACCGCAAACCATCCTTATAACTTCCTATAATTTAGTTTATAAAATTAAAGAACAATAAATTAATAATAGATTATTTTAAGTAGTAAGAGTTGTTAATTAAGCATGGTTATAACTTCAATATCTAACTCTCTTATGTATTGAAAAAATAATTGGTTGATAGAAGAGATTTACCGACATGGATATTTCAATATCTAACTCTCTTAATAAGTGTTGTCATGTCATAAATGAATAGGTCGTCATTAAAAATGATCCAAAAATAAAATGACGACCAAAATTTTGAAAATGTTAAATTAAAGACAAAAAAAATGAATTTTAAAATAGGAGACTGAAATTTCATTTTTTTTTCTAAGAATATAGATGACCAAAATTTCATTTAAACCTATTAATTATATTTTTTTTATCAAACCAAACTCAACTCATATACAGGATTAACCCAGTAGTAAATGAGGCCTAAAACAAATTTCAAAGTGATATTTTTATAATTGCTTGAATTAGTGAGGAGTTACAAAGTTATTTTTTCTTTTTAAATTTTTTTCCTCACATGCCTTTTTATATTTCTTCGAAGCATTTTTCTAATGTGGACTAATGTACTTATGAGGGACCTTCTTTCTTTATTAATTTTTTTCTTCTTTTTTTGGGCTCAAAGCCCATGCTTATGTTGCCTTACCCCTTGGACCGACTCTGCTCATATCATTTATTAAATATAGTTCGATACAAATAGGAACATAATCATAACAAGACTATAGGCGACCACATTCGCTTGTCGTATAACAAATCCACTTTAAGGTTTTGATCACTTTGCAGGATAGCTAATTCCAATTACAAAATCTGTCAAATTCCGAAATACTTACAATCGAACATTAGAGTCACTTTCAAGACTAACATTCTCCAATATTATTCCATGTGTCACCTTCGTGATCTTGCATATGAGCTAGCAACCAACGAAAATGGACCCTGTCTTTTCAACCAATCTCTTGTTCTTTCTCCTTCTATTCCATAGTTTATCTCCCTCTCTCTCTCTATGTGTGTGTGTGTTTTATTTTTTCTATATTTTTTCTCTTGGCAATCTCTCTAAAATTTAGAAAGAGATACATACAAATTATAGAAAGAAAGAGTAATTAAAAAAAGAGAATCCAGATCCACAACCAACCTGCATGAGCAACAATGAACTCTTTAATTACATGTTCACGTCAATTTCAATCTCCTTGATGCTTATGTATGGTGTCATGCATATACTTACCACAATGACATCATGTATGGCCTTTGAATAAATACACAATTCCATTTGTATTGTTTTTTTTTAACAAGCCAACATGAGATAGATATAAATAAGAAACACATTTACCCTAGCATAAGATGTGCTAAAGTAGACTATCAACGTCTACAAAGAGTCACAAAATGATACAAGAAATTACAAAAAAGGTAACCAATAATCAGTTCATACAAGGCCCAAGCAGAGCAAAGGACTGGACCACCAGCTATGGTAATTCACTACAAGAAATCTGACATTTAGTGACGGTAAAAAACCGTAGGTATAAGTCCAAAAACCGTGGGTATAGAACTTAAAACCTATACCCACGGACATTTTGTTCCGTAGACTTTGAGTCCCCTTTACCTACGGAAATTTTTCGTCACTATAGCCTATAGCTACGGTATTTTCAACCGTTGCACAAACTCTCAGTGCTATACCCACGGCCAATAAAAGCTAATGAAATTACTTTTACTTACAGCATTTTTCCGTTGGTATATCTTTGGCAATATTTTACAGATGATTTTACACATGATTTAAATTATTTATAAGATAAAATAAACTGCTTCAAAAAGTGAAATAAAATAAAATAAAACTTTAAATTATATTGAAGAACTAACTAGTTCTTACAAGTACGGCAAATTACAAATAGTTAAAAATATCAAGCTAAGAGTAATATAATGTATTTAAAGACATAAACTGATATCCACTAAATTTACAAATTTGTTCTATCAAGAAAAAAATAGTCTCTAATCTTCATTCCTCTTCCATCTTCAATAGTGGCTGGACTTAGAAAATTGATTTGCTTAGGTACAAGAAGCATCTAGAACCTATTGAAAATAAAAGAATACAAGTTAGAAACTCAACTTAGCCAAAAGGAAGGAAAATTTTACAGTGGCACACAAATTGACATTATACACATCTTAGGTCAACATTAAACAATGACTATAACTGAAGTATTAAGAGAATGACTATAACAATGACTCTTAAAATTGACATTAACTGAAGTATTAAGAGAATGACTATAACAATGACTATAACTGAAGTATTAAGAGAATGACTATAACAATTTTACAGTGGCACACAAATTGACATTATACACATCTTAGGTCATTATAAACAATGACTATAACAATGACTCTTAAAATCACTCTATTGCCTACTGATCAGTCTGAGACTTATATTGTAAACCTATCTAATTTACAAATGTAGCAGGTCATGTTGATGCAATTTCATTTTAAATTTGTTTCCAATTCATGGTTTTAAGTCGGCAATTGTGAATGCAGTATGACAGATTTTGAGGTCTGTACACATGAAAACTTACAGGAAATAAGGTAAGAAAGTAAGCCCTGCTCCAACAGTTACTCCCATACACAACTGCATTAAGGTTGGAGAAAAAAACAGTGTTAGATTCAATGATACAGGGGAGAATAAGTTAAATAATTTGGTAGGTTGAATTACACAAGTTATTGATGCATCACTTTCAATTTGTCCATTACACTTTCTTCAATTCATCCAAAAGCAAGATAACACAAACTCATATAAGTTCATTGAGAATAGTATATGTCAAGAAATAAATATGCTCTAGTTCACAGTTCACTGGAAATTGAAAAATCATATCTTCAACTCTCTTTCATGATTAAGATAGAAACAAGATCAACATAGAACCATTAAAGGTAATACATCATCAGAAACATGTCATGACAATATGTACAAGGAAAGTCAAAATGAGGAATTCAGGGTTATAAAAAATCAGAGCATCAAATCATTAACAATTCTGCATAATGCAACATTGTTGTCCCTTAAAGGTTCATTAGTGCCAAAACTATATTGGTTTGCCAGAATGAGATCATGTTTTAGTGAGCCAACATATATAGACAATTTAATTATCTTATGATAGAATTAATCAAGAAGATAAAATAAATATAATTACATGATGACTAAGAGATATGTTGTTTTTTTTAAAATAGCAAAATATTATTTATAAAACTCATTCAAGAGCACAATAAGTGCTCTATACAGGGTAAGAAACAAAAGAAGCAACTACCACTACACAAAAACTCAACCCATAGAAAAGTAGCCATTATGCTGGAACCATGTTGCATTAGATTGATGGGATTGTTCCATTTCAATAGTCATCTGTTCTTTATCTGGCAAAGTAATTGCCGATCTCCTATCAAAAAGTTAATACACATGGCAAATTAAAGGAAATCAAATTAAGAAAAAGTAAAATGTAATAGCTTCCCTTTAGATAGAAAATAGAAAATAGCTTCAAACCATGAACAAGTTGAAATAGAAAATAATTAACAATTAATGCAAATTTGATTTACTTGGCTTGAGATTTCCCTTTAGGAAGCATAGTAGGATCTGGGCCACTCTTTACTTTCCAGGCTTCATTAATCTCAACCTTACATAATCATATTTAAATCAATTATATACCAAAATTGAAATCTATTCAAAATTATAAATATAATAAGAGAAAACTAGAAGTTGATTTATATACCAGAAGACGTGAAACATCATCTGCATGAAGAAACACAAAATTCAAAAAAGAAAAACAGAGAGAATTCAGAAACTTCGTCGGTTTAACATTTTATTAACTAATTAATCATGAAAAATAAGCAATCAAGAAATTTACCATAAAGCAACTTCACTTTTCTTTCATACACAATCACAACTCCACCTTTTAAAAGCACAAAATCAATTCAATAGAATCACAGTAAAGAGAAAAAGAACACAAAAAAAGTATCAAACATAGAAAGTGTATGAACTATGAATATACCCATGAGAATTCCAGAAAGTCTCAGAGCCATTGGAATCGCTGGATTCAGAATCTCTTCACTGTAAACAAGCAAAACAAAACTGACACCGTATAAGAAATTCAGTTAAAGAAGAAAAATAAGCAAACAAAATCAATTATCAATAAACAACGATTACGATACCAGATCTTGATGAATTGAGCTTACTCAGTTTCTTCCTGTTAATCTTCGAATGCATAGTCGCAGCCATCCTTCGAAGCAGACTATTCAAGTTATCTCAGATATATTGTGATTTTCAGATTAGGGAGAGACAAGAGGATTAGGGTTTTTAAAAAATTGGGGCTTTTCAATTTTTAAGTACAAAGAGCAATGTAAGCAAGATTAAGAAAAACAACACGACGGCGGACCTTCATCTCCGACATGATAGTAAGTTCAGAAAATCAAAACTGAGGAAGAGGAGGGAAACAATGTCCGGAGAAAGAAACTACCGTGGCGAAGAGGAGGAATGAACAGACGAAATTCCTATAAACGTCAAACTAACCCGCGATCCATGTCTATGGCAGCCGAAACGACGTCGAGAAATAGTTGGTGCGGAGGTTGTTGAGGTGGCGACGGCCAACTGTGAAAAGGAAAAGATGAGAGTGTGTTTGTTTTCTTCAAGGTACATGTGATCGTGTTGGGTTTCGTGGCCTTTTAAAATTCTCAACTAACATAGTGTCTATAGCTACGCTAAATGAACCCTATACCTACGGTTTTAAAATCTGTCACTAAAAATCTCCGTGGGTATATGGCAAATTTTTTGTAGTGATTATAAGCTAAAGTAACACTTGCCGCCTTCAACCACCTAAAAGAAAATAGCTTGATATTGTCCAACAACGGATGCATAGTGCTTGTCGAGCCTCGGAACAATCTGTGATATCTCTTCGTCCACACAACGAGTCAAATAAGATGCAAAAAGGAACGACGTGCCCGACAACCACCTGCTGAATAAGTAAACTGGACGAAGTGGTCACGTAAGGAAGTGTACTGTCACGACCCAATCTCATGGTCATGACCGGCGCACAGGTCATCACTAACTAACCATGTAGTTAGCCTGGCAAGCCTAATACACTATAACAGATATACTTATTCGAAATCCAGAATTACTAAAATCATAGCTCGACAGGGAGGATCCCTGGTCCTACGTATCCCTAAACAATTAAGGAATCAGAGCCACGTAGTTCTCTAAGTATTAGTTGGCTATCAATAACTGCACACAAGAAAAAAAATACAAACAATCGGGTTGCATAATAATGAATCGCATAAAGTGAATATTTTCGAACCGTAAATAAACACGTTACTTCTAGCAACAGAAGAGAATCAATAAATTCACTACATATCCAAAAAAAATTTAACCTAAAAGTATCACACTTTGAAAATTTATACCAAAAATACTCTTTAACCTAGACTAATCGTTAGTCCTAAACGACATTCTACACTCTCATCTACAACTAAAACCAATAATAAACTTGTCATATCTCATATTACTTATCATTTCTCACTATGATCACATATACCACATTATATCTTCGTTGTGGCAAACGGCTACACCACATTATCTCTTCGTTGTGGCAAACGGTTACACCACATTATCTCTTCGTTGTGGCAAACGGCTACACCACATTATCTCTTCGTTGTGGCAAACGGCTACACCACATTATCTCTTCGTTGTGGCAAACGGCTACACCACATTATCTCTTCGTTGTGGCAAACGGTTACACCGCATTATCTCTTCGTTGTGGCGAACAGATACCACATTATCTCTTCGTTGTGGCGAACGGATACCCTCTAATTGAAAGTCAATCTACAATCCACATCGAGCACTTAAACTAGATCCCAAAATCCTATAACTCCAAATAATTCTAAATCCTTTCTACCCTCAATTTAAGGACCTAAACACCAATGTTAATAAACGCTCGCGTTAACATTTAATTTCATCAACTTATACTAACTAACTTTAAATTCCTATAATAATAAGATTACATTAACTCGAAACAGCTTATTTCGGCTTATTGCTTCGGTTACTAACTTTCTACATTTTAGCTTCAAAACAAACACTTATTCAGCCCATTAAACATACATATTACATTCTGGAACTACTCAACCAACTTAAACTCACATTTTAGCTTGCTTTGGAAAAATCTACATAAAACCCGTAAGTGATTATCAGCATAAAACCCAAACTTTAAACGTGTTTTTCGAATCCATTTCTCATCCGAATCATACAAAATTTATATCCGAACTGAAGGGAGTTAAGTGTAGAATCCGAAACTTCAATAATTACTTAATTGCATGTTACACAACAAGAGATATCACGAATATACTACAAATATGCCATACGAATTTTTACCCAATTTTCATAAGGTACAAGCACAATCACTTTTAACAATAATACTCCATTTTGATCACCAACTCATCTCACTTACATCAACAACAAACCATCAACAATGATCATCAACAACAATTCTCTACTTATCTCATTTCACGAACCAAGCTACTCTAACATGAAAATTATCATAGAAATCCTAACTTCCTCACACAATTCACATACCATTAAGCTTAATCAACAATTCAATCTATAACAATTCAAATTCAAGCTAAATTTAGAATTCTCACCTTGTTTAAAATAAACTCTCACTAGAATAAGCTTCCCACTTGAGATTCCAATTCAAACCTTGGACCTAGCAACCAAATAAATCCTCAAAATGAACTTCATCTCTTGAACTCTTTACCCCACGCTTGAAATAGAAGTTTACCCAAAGCCTAGAAGGGTGGGGAGGATCGAATAAGGCTGATTGGTGGGAGAGGAATTGAATTTTGGAACTTGTTTCTTGATTTAGTCACTACAAGGAACTCTCTTAGGAATTTTCATGATGATTCCATGGTAAGAGAGTGAGATTTTGATGAGGTTAGGGTTTGGAGGGTGATAGCCGAATTTTCTAGAGAGAAGAGAAAATTGAGTTTTTTATTTTTTTTATTTTTTTTTGTGAGAGAAGGGAATTGGAAAAAAAATGATAGAAAAATGGCCTTAAAGTGAAAAGTTGTGTGGGTGTGTGGTGGATTTAAGAGGGACTTCCACGTGGCCATGAAAACAATTCACATGATAAGAAAATGTGTAGCCCACATATTATATGTATAATAATAATAATAATAATAATAATAATAATAATAAAATAAGGGTATAAATATCGGGGTATTACATTACTACCCCCTTATAAAAATTTCGTCCTCGAAATTTCGCACTACTTGACAATCTGACCTTCCGCTGCGTACTTTGATTAATACTTCTACTTGTCATTTTAAACTTTAACATCTTTCTCCCTAATCTCTGTATACACAATATAGAGTACTCTTCCCCTATAATCTCTATACTCACTTTCATAGCTTAAACAACCAATTTCAAATTATTTATTTATTTTTTTTTATTTTTTTTTTACAACTTCAATGACTAATTCACAACTTTAATAATCATAAGACATCCAATTGGTTCTGCAACCAGGCTCTGATACCAACTTTGTCACGACCTAATCTCATGGTCATGACCGGCGCACAGGTCATCACTAACTAACCATGTAGTTAGCCTGGCAAGCCTAATACACTATAACAGATATACTTATTCGAAATCCAGAATTACTAAAATCATAGCTCGACAGGGAGGATCCCTGGTCCTACGTATCCCTAAACAATTAAGGAATCAGAGCCACGTAGTTCTCTAAGTATTAGTTGGCTATCAATAACTGCACACAAGAAAAAAAATACAAACAATCGGGTTGCATAATAATGAATCGCATAAAGTGAATATTTTCGAACCGTAAATAAACACGTTACTTCTAGCAACAGAAGAGAATCAATAAATTCACTACATATCCAAAAAAAAATTAACCTAAAAGTATCACACTTTGAAAATTTATACCAAAAATACTCTTTAACCTAGACTAATCGTTAGTCCTAAACGACATTCTACACTCTCATCTACAACTAAAACCAATAATAAACTTGTCATATCTCATATTACTTATCATTTCTCACTATGATCACATATACCACATTATCTCTTCGTTGTGGCAAACGGCTACACCACATTATCTCTTCGTTGTGGCAAACGGCTACACCACATTATCTCTTCGTTGTGGCAAACGGCTACACCACATTATCTCTTCGTTGTGGCAAACGGCTACACCGCATTATCTCTTCGTTGTGGCAAACGGTTACACCGCATTATCTCTTCGTTGTGGCAAACGGTTACACTACATTATCTCTTCGTTGTGGCGAACAGATACCACATTATCTCTTCGTTGTGGCGAACGGATACCCTCTAATTGAAAGTCAATCTACAATCCACATCGAGCACTTAAACTAGATCCCAAAATCCTATAACTCCAAATAATTCTAAATCCTTTCTACCCTCAATTTAAGGACCTAAACACCAATGTTAATAAACGCTCGCGTTAACATTTAATTTCATCAACTTATACTAACTAACTTTAAATTCCTATAATAATAAGATTACATTAACTCGAAACAGCTTATTTCGGCTTATTGCTTCGGTTACTAACTTTCTACATTTTAGCTTCAAAACAAACACTTATTCAGCCCATTAAACATACATATTACATTCTGGAACTACTCAACCAACTTAAACTCACATTTTAGCTTACTTTGGAAAAATCTACATAAAACCCGTAAGTGATTATCAGCATAAAACCCAAACTTTAAACGTGTTTTTCGAATTCATTTCTCATCCGAATCATACAAAATTTATATCCGAACTGAAGGGAATTAAGTGTAGAATCCGAAACTTCAATAATTACTTAATTGCATGTTACACAACAAGAGATATCACGAATATACTACAAATATGCCATACGAATTTTTACCCAATTTTCATAAGGTACAAGCACAATCACTTTTAACAATAATACTCCATTTTGATCACCAACTCATCTCACTTACATCAACAACAAACCATCAACAATGATCATCAACAACAATTCTCTACTTATCTCATTTCACGAACCAAGCTACTCTAACATGAAAATTATCATAGAAATCCTAACTTCCTCACACAATTCACATACCATTAAGCTTAATCAACAATTCAATCTATAACAATTCAAATTCAAGCTAAATTTAGAATTCTCACCTTGTTTAAAATAAACTCTCACTAGAATAAGCTTCCCACTTGAGATTCCAATTCAAACCTTGGACCTAGCAACCAAATAAATCCTCAAAATGAACTTCATCTCTTGAACTCTTTACCCCACGCTTGAAATAGAAGTTTACCCAAAGCCTAGAAGGGTGGGGAGGATCGAATAAGGCTGATTGGTGGGAGAGGAATTGAATTTTGGAACTTGTTTCTTGATTTAGTCACTACAAGGAACTCTCTTAGCAATTTTCATGATGATTCCATGGTAAGAGAGTGAGATTTTGATGAGGTTAGGGTTTGGAGGGTGATAGCCGAATTTTCTAGAGAGAAGAGAAAATTGAGTTTTTTATTTTTTTTATTTTTTTTTGTGAGAGAAGGGAATTGGAAAAAAAATGATAGAAAAATGGTCTTAAAGTGAAAAGTTGTGTGGGTGTGTGGTGGATTTAAGAGGGACTTCCACGTGGCCATGAAAACAATTCACATGATAAGAAAATGTGTAGCCCACAGATTATATGTATAATAATAATAATAATAAAATAAGGGTATAAATATCGGGGTATTACATTACTACCCCCTTATAAAAATTTCGTCCTCGAAATTTCGCACTACTTGACAATCTGACCTTCCGCTGCGTACTCTGATTAATACTTCTACTTGTCATTTTAAACTTTAACATCTTTCTCCCTAATCTCTGTATACACAATATAGAGTACTCTTCCCCTATAATCTCTATACTCACTTTCATAGCTTAAACAACCAATTTCAAATTATTTATTTATTTATTTATTTTTTTTTTTTTACAACTTCAATGACTAATTCACAACTTTAATAATCATAAGACATCCAATTGGTTCTGCAACCAGGCTCTGATACCAACTTTGTCACGACCCAATCTCATGGTCATGACCGGCGCACAGGTCATCACTAACTAACCATGTAGTTAGCCTGGCAAGCCTAATACACTATAACAGATATACTTATTCGAAATCCAGAATTACTAAAATCATAGCTCGACAGGGAGGATCCCTGGTCCTACGTATCCCTAAACAATTAAGGAATCAGAGCCACGTAGTTCTCTAAGTATTAGTTGGCTATCAATAACTGCACACAAGAAAAAAAATACAAACAATCGGGTTGCATAATAATGAATCGCATAAAGTGAATATTTTCAAACCGTAAATAAACACGTTACTTCTAGCAATAGAAGAGAATCAATAAATTCACTACATATCCAAAAAAAAATTAACCTAAAAGTATCACACTTTGAAAATTTATACCAAAAATACTCTTTAACCTAGACTAATCGTTAGTCCTAAACGACATTCTACACTCTCATCTACAACTAAAACCAATAATAAACTTGTCATATCTCATATTACTTATCATTTCTCACTATGATCACATATACCACATTATCTCTTCGTTGTGGCAAACGGCTACACCACATTATCTCTTCGTTGTGGCAAACGGCTACACCACATTATCTCTTCGTTGTGGCAAACGGCTACACCGCATTATCTCTTCGTTGTGGCAAACGGTTACACCACATTATCTCTTCGTTGTGGTGAACAGAGACCACATTATCTCTTCGTTGTGGTGAACAGATACCACATTATCTCTTCGTTGTGGCGAACGGATACCCTCTAATTGAAAGTCAATCTACAATCCACATCGAGCACTTAAACTAGATCCCAAAATCCTATAACTCCAAATAATTCTAAATCCTTTCTACCCTCAATTTAAGGACCTAAACACCAATGTTAATAAACGCTCGCGTTAACATTTAATTTCATCAACTTATACTAACTAACTTTAAATTCCTATAATAATAAGATTACATTAACTCGAAACAGCTTATTTCGGCTTATTGCTTCGGTTACTAACTTTCTACATTTTAGCTTCAAAACAAACACTTATTCAGCCCATTAAACATACATATTACATTCTGGAACTACTCAACCAACTTAAACTCACATTTTAGCTTACTTTGGAAAAATCTACATAAAACCCGTAAGTGATTATCAGCATAAAACCCAAACTTTAAACGTGTTTTTCGAATCCATTTCTCATCCGAATCATACAAAATTTATATCCGAACTGAAGGGAATTAAGTGTAGAATCCGAAACTTCAATAATTACTTAATTGCATGTTACACAACAAGAGATATCACGAATATACTACAAATATGCCATACGAATTTTTACCCAATTTTCATAAGGTACAAGCACAATCACTTTTAACAATAATACTCCATTTTGATCACCAACTCATCTCACTTACATCAACAACAAACCATCAACAATGATCATCAACAACAATTCTCTACTTATCTCATTTCACGAACCAAGCTACTCTAACATGAAAATTATCATAGAAATCCTAACTTCCTCACACAATTCACATACCATTAAGCTTAATCAACAATTCAATCTATAACAATTCAAATTCAAGCTAAATTTAGAATTCTCACCTTGTTTAAAATAAACTCTCACTAGAATAAGCTTCCCACTTGAGATTCCAATTCAAACCTTGGACCTAGCAACCAAATAAATCCTCAAAATGAACTTCATCTCTTGAACTCTTTACCCCACGCTTGAAATAGAAGTTTACCCAAAGCCTAGAAGGGTGGGGAGGATCGAAGAAGGCTGATTGGTGGGAGAGGAATTGAATTTTGGAACTTGTTTCTTGATTTAGTCACTACAAGGAACTCTCTTAGCAATTTTCATGATGATTCCATGGTAAGAGAGTGAGATTTTGATGAGGTTAGGGTTTGGAGGGTGATAGCCGAATTTTCTAGAGAGAAGAGAAAATTGAGTTTTTTATTTTTTTTTGTGAGAGAAGGGAATTGGAAAAAAAATGATAGAAAAATGGTCTTAAAGTGAAAAGTTGTGTGGGTGTGTGGTGGATTTAAGAGGGACTTCCACGTGGCCATGAAAACAATTCACATGATAAGAAAATGTGTAGCCCACAGATTATATGTATAATAATAATAATAATAATAAAATAAGGGTATAAATATCGGGGTATTACATTACTACCCCCTTATAAAAATTTCGTCCTCGAAATTTCGCACTACTTGACAATCTGACCTTCCGCTGCGTACTCTGATTAATACTTCTACTTGTCATTTTAAACTTTAACATCTTTCTCCCTAATCTCTGTATACACAATATAGAGTACTCTTCCCCTATAATCTCTATACTCACTTTCATAGCTTAAACAACCAATTTCAAATTATTTATTTATTTTTTTTTTTTTTTTTTTTTTACAACTTCAATGACTAATTCACAACTTTAATAATCATAAGACATCCAATTGGTTCTGCAACCAGGCTCTGATACCAACTTTGTCACGACCCAATCTCATGGTCATGACCGGCGCACAGGTCATCACTAACTAACCATGTAGTTAGCCTGGCAAGCCTAATACACTATAACAGATATACTTATTCGAAATCCAGAATTACTAAAATCATAGCTCGACAGGGAGGATCCCTGGTCCTACGTATCCCTAAACAATTAAGGAATCAGAGCCACGTAGTTCTCTAAGTATTAGTTGGCTATCAATAACTGCACACAAGAAAAAAAATACAAACAATCGGGTTGCATAATAATGAATCGCATAAAGTGAATATTTTCGAACCGTAAATAAACACGTTACTTCTAGCAATAGAAGAGAATCAATAAATTCACTACATATCCAAAAAAAAATTAACCTAAAAGTATCACACTTTGAAAATTTATACCAAAAATACTCTTTAACCTAGACTAATCGTTAGTCCTAAACGACATTCTACACTCTCATCTACAACTAAAACCAATAATAAACTTGTCATATCTCATATTACTTATCATTTCTCACTATGATCACATATACCACATTATCTCTTCGTTGTGGCAAACGGCTACACCACATTATCTCTTCGTTGTGGCAAACGGCTACACCACATTATCTCTTCGTTGTGGCAAACGGCTACACCACATTATCTCTTCGTTGTGGCAAACGGCTACACCGCATTATCTCTTCGTTGTGGCAAACGGTTACACCACATTATCTCTTCGTTGTGGTGAACAGATACCACATTATCTCTTCGTTGTGGCGAACGGATACCCTCTAATTGAAAGTCAATCTACAATCCACATCGAGCACTTAAACTAGATCCCAAAATCCTATAACTCCAAATAATTCTAAATCCTTTCTATCCTCAATTTAAGGACCTAAACACCAATGTTAATAAACGCTCGCGTTAACATTTAATTTCATCAACTTATACTAACTAACTTTAAATTCCTATAATAATAAGATTACATTAACTCGAAACAGCTTATTTCGGCTTATTGCTTCGGTTACTAACTTTCTACATTTTAGCTTCAAAACAAACACTTATTCAGCCCATTAAACATACATATTACATTCTGGAACTACTCAACCAACTTAAACTCACATTTTAGCTTACTTTGGAAAAATCTACATAAAACCCGTAAGTGATTATCAGCATAAAACCCAAACTTTAAACGTGTTTTTCGAATCCATTTCTCATCCGAATCATACAAAATTTATATCCGAACTGAAGGGAATTAAGTGTAGAATCCGAAACTTCAATAATTACTTAATTGCATGTTACACAACAAGAGATATCACGAATATACTACAAATATGCCATACGAATTTTTACCCAATTTTCATAAGGTACAAGCACAATCACTTTTAACAATAATACTCCATTTTGATCACCAACTCATCTCACTTACATCAACAACAAACCATCAACAATGATCATCAACAACAATTCTCTACTTATCTCATTTCACGAACCAAGCTACTCTAACATGAAAATTATCATAGAAATCCTAACTTCCTCACACAATTCACATACCATTAAGCTTAATCAACAATTCAATCTATAACAATTCAAATTCAAGCTAAATTTAGAATTCTCACCTTGTTTAAAATAAACTCTCACTAGAATAAGCTTCCCACTTGAGATTCCAATTCAAACCTTGGACCTAGCAACCAAATAAATCCTCAAAATGAACTTCATCTCTTGAACTCTTTACCCCACGCTTGAAATAGAAGTTTACCCAAAGCCTAGAAGGGTGGGGAGGATCGAAGAAGGCTGATTGGTGGGAGAGGAATTGAATTTTGGAACTTGTTTCTTGATTTAGTCACTACAAGGAACTCTCTTAGCAATTTTCATGATGATTCCATGGTAAGAGAGTGAGATTTTGATGAGGTTAGGGTTTGGAGGGTGATAGCCGAATTTTCTAGAGAGAAGAGAAAATTGAGTTTTTTATTTTTTTTATTTTTTTTTGTGAGAGAAGGGAATTGGAAAAAAAATGATAGAAAAATGGTCTTAAAGTGAAAAGTTGTGTGGGTGTGTGGTGGATTTAAGAGGGACTTCCACGTGGCCATGAAAACAATTCAGATGATAAGAAAATGTGTAGCCCACATATAATAATAATAATAATAATAATAATAATAATAATAATAATAATAATAATAAAATAAGGGTATAAATATCGGGGTATTACATGTACTCCACCACCGGGAGGCCAATCCACGAACGCACTAAAGCCCAGAGAGAACCCAAATCCCACATGAGATGAATAAATGATGAGATGACTCCACCTCTCCACAACCAGAGACACAAAGATGAGCTGCAGTAGATAATATGTCTCGAGCGACCAAGTTGGCTTTTGTGGGCAACCTATCACGCAAAAGACACCACGCTAAGATGGAGACCTTCAATGGAACCTGAGGGTGCCAAATGAGCTTTCCGGCGTCATCCATGGAACCCGAAACCTAAGAAGTCAAAAGTTGGTATGCTCCCCGGACAGTGTAGCCTCTATCAGGATCAGGATGTCACTGCCACCTATCTGAGGAATGAGCCTGCAATGAAAAGGTAAGTAACAAAGACTGACACTCTCTCAACTCCTCCTCCTCCCACCCCCTCAACTGCCTCCACCACACTCAAGCCTCTTCATCGACTCCCCGCCCTAACGAGAACATCTCAGCCACCGTACACTATTTGGTCTCCGCTAAATCAAACAGACGGCCAAACCGCTCGCACAAGGAACTCCCATCCACCCAGGGATGGTCCAAAAGAAAGTATCTGACCCATCCCCCACCCTCCTTGAGACATGCTCCTCAAACCATCTGCCCCCGAGTTCACCTCCCTCCATAATACGCGCTATCTCCCTCCACCACGAAGACTCTCTACGCTCTCCATCTCGAAGCCTACCACCCTCCACCCCGTATCGGGCGACCAACACTCTGAACCACAATCCCTCTCTGTCCACTAACATCTTCCAACACCATTTTTCTAAAAGAGCCAGGTTAAACTCCCTCAACCGCCTGACCCCCAAACCTCCATACTCCTTTCGCAAGCAAATAGATTTCCAAGAAACCCAAGAGATTTTTCTAGAGTCCTCACACCCCCGACCGCCCCCAAAAAAAAAAATTAATTAAAAGAGATTCAATAGAGGAAATGATACCCAAGGGAGCTTCGAAGAAGGAAAGACCATAGACAGGAAGAGAGGTCAAGACAGACTTAAGCGGAACCAGGCAACCACCAAAAGAAAGGAAGCGACTCTTCCACCCAGACAATCTATTTTCAACCGAGCCACCACCGGTTCCCAGAAAACCAAACGACGCGGGTCACCCCCAATGGGGAGTCCCAGATAAAGGAAATGAATATTTCCCACTCTATAGCACAGAACAGATGCAGCTTCGCCTAAGCAGGAATCAGGAATATTAACCCCAACCAGCATGCTTTTGTTGAAATAAAATCAAATAATCTATTCTAATACTAGTGCATTAATTAGAGAGACTTATTTCTTATGTTAGTGCCGACTTTATTTTGGAATAAAACATCTAATTTTATAATTATTTAATTAAAAATTTAGCTTTGTTTGGTTTATATTAATTTTTTAAAGTGTTATTTATAAAAAAAGGGGAAAGAGTATAAGATAATTAATTGTTTGAAGAGTGAAAAATTTATCATCATAATTTGTATTTTATAGATTATAATTTCTAAAATGGACCACTTCATCAAGTGGTCCATAGGAACCAGCTATGAATAACACTATAACGAATACAAATTTTACAAAATCTACCGTTGGATTGAAGTTTGTTTCATATAGATAATTCATAAAAGTTTAGAAAAATTGAAAATCTTTTGATATGTTATTGAAAATTTCCGACTTGTTTGTTTGTACCAAAAAAAAAATAAAACAATTTCCCAGTTGTTATTATTCGGAATCGGAACTAGTTAGTTACCTTCTGTAACCGATTCGGCCACGGCGTCACAACATAAACCCTATTTCAAACCCTAACTCAATCCCCAATTTCACCACCTTCTTCAATCTTCTACCTCCTTGATTTCCAATGGAGGTTGACCAGGAGAATCTTCAGATTCCGGAAACCATTGTCTACACAACCCTCAGTCCACTTCCTCTCACCACCGATGATTCCCCAGATGATTCCAACAACCACGAACAATACTCCGTTTTCCGCAACGAAATTTCTCTCGACACTCCCCAAGTCGATTCAATTTATTCAACTGCCCCTGATTTCTTCTCCCTTGATGTCAACGAAGAAGCTGAACCCGAAGCCGAAAACCCCCTCCCCGAGCCTATCACTCCGGTTGAGCCAAAGACGCCGGCTATTGAAAACGAGCCGACGTTGGAAGGTGGTTGGTTTCGTGGGAATTGCAAATTCAGAAGCCCCATGCTTCAGCTTCATAAAGGTAGTATTGAACTGAAACACATTGTGTTTTGTTTTGGTGCATGAGTATTTAGCTGAGATTCCTTTTTTGTTTTTTGCTAAAAAAATTGTACTTTGGTGGTTGGTGTGCAGAGATAGTGGATTTTTGTGAGTTTTTGTCACCTACTCCAGAAGAGAAAGCTAAACGTGATGCAGCAATAGAATCTGTTTTTGGAGTTATAAAACATATATGGCCTCATTGTCAGGTATGGTTATCATTTAGCTATTGGCATTGATCCTTTTGGGCATGTTTGAATTGGTTTATTTGAGCTTAACTATTGACATAAGCACTTGTGCAATAAGTACTTGTGAGACTATTTGTGAGAGCTTATAGAAATAGGGTCTGCTTGGATTTGACTTAAAGGTAAGCGCTTGTACTATAAGCTGCAAATAAGCTGTTTATCCAAACAGGTCCACAGTTTATGAGATGTCTATAAGGAATAAGCTGTTTTCAGCTTATTTCCATAAACTCTTTATTCTGTATGATAGCTTATATGAAAGCCGTTTTTACTTTATTTTATCATTTGTTACAGAAATAGCTTCTATATAAGCACTAGAATATATGATAAGCGCTTAATTAATGTGTTTATCCAAACATGGTCGTTATCTTTTTTTTGTATATGATGATAAATGAGTGTGTGATTTTGTTCCTTTTAGGTTGAAATTTTTGGGTCTTTCAGGACAGGGTTGTACCTTCCAACTAGTGATATTGATGTAAGTCATCCTTTCCATATATTGATGCTTAACTGAACTGAATCTTTAATATGAACTAGTACATTGTACATGTGGCTGATCGATTGATATATACACTGTTATCAAATCTTTTTTGCCACAGGTTGTGATTCTGAAATCAGGCTTACCAAATCCACAGATTGGTTTGAATGCAATTTCTAGATCATTGTCACAGAGAAGTATGGCAAAAAAGATACAGGTCTAGTCACTCAAATATCAGTGTTTTTGTTGCCAATGTGAAGTGTTTATTCAAAATTTTAAGTGTCTGATGTTTTGCTTGTGAATGTTTCTCAGGTCATTGGAAAGGCTCGCGTGCCAATTATTAAATTCGTTGAAAAGAAGAGTGGTCTTTCCTTTGATATAAGGTTTGATGACATTCTCCTCTTTGATTTTTGATTGCTAGATTTTTTGTTTCACACTTTTTCTTGATTGTTATATGCTTATTGCTTATGCCACTTAATGATGTTAATGTCATCATTATGTTTAAGCATGCTGGTAATTTGTTTGTTTAATTGTATATGCTATATCTGTCATGGGAAAATTTCTTTGACATGATATATAATATGCACCATATGAAGTCGTTTTGTTTGTTCATTAATTTTTCTTTGGTGTACATACAAATTCTGCTTAACTCACTGTTTTTTGTATTTCCATTGGGAGGCCATTTGTTGTTTTTCTTCCATCATGCATTTATTTTTCTTATCAAGAATGAGGTAAATAGTTATAGAACATAGACTATAATGCAACGCAACCACACTATTAATTTCATGCCATTAAATTTTAGCATTACTACATTAGTAGTACTAATCAATTGAAATTACATTATTCTTCTTATACTATCGCTAGATGTATGGTCGTCACATGTCTCAATGTTGGATTGTTGTGTTCTTGCTCAAATATGTGAGCATAAAAACCAGTTTAACCTATTTCAGTGTTATGTTTTCTTTTTGTTTTTCGAAAACTCAATATCACTTCCCATTTTGGACTTATATACTTTTTTTCTTCTTCAGTTTTGACATAGACAATGGACCTAAAGCTGCTGAGTATATTCAGGTTTGCTTATTATTTCCACTACTTAGTTTCAAGATTCATTTTTCTATATTTTGATCAATTTACAAATTCTAATACATTCGATTGATTTATATAAATTTTGTTTAAATTTTCCTGTAAATAAATAATGGAAGAAAATGATTCTATGAAATTCTTAGATATGTGATTGGTGTTATATTGTGAACTGTGTTATATTGATCAAAGCACTAAGAAGTTGATATTTATTTAATTTAAGGGAACCTATTAAGAAACCTAAAAGAGAAAGTTTTATGTTGAAAAATAACTATTTAGACTTTTTTGAAGTTGACTACACAATTTCCAATGAAATACACTACTATATTAAGTTCCTTAACAAGTGCCCTTAGGGCACCGATTAACATTTTCCATAATTTAATTACATAAGCAAATACAACAACTTGGAACTGGAAGCATATAATAACACACCACTTTTACATCATTCTCATTTCGTGAAGGATTATATTACTTCTTGCATGTGGTTCTTGAATTAATGCCTGGGGTTCTTATTTGAATTACATATATCAGCTCAAGTTGTTTTACTTGATTAGAATACTCTAACTTCGAACTTTTTTATTCAATATTCTATTATTTTTGTTTCAAATTCCAAGTCAAGAATGTGAGGCCCCTAGTGTATGTTCTTATTTCTGCATTGCACATTTTTCAAACTATTCACAATACCTTTGAAGTTGAAATTCCAATAAGAAGATTTGAAAAGAGAAGCCTTAAAAATAAAAACATCTTTAAAACTCTATCTGCGCTGAGAAATTTCTCTTTTTCCCATTTTTTTTGAAGGAATAAAAATTAAAATGAACAAATATATTCTCTTGGGGATTCAGTGTTGGACTTAACATTATGTTTATTCTTCTCGGTTGAACCAATGAATTTGCAGGAAGCAGTGGCTAAGTGGCCTCAACTACGGCCGTTGTGTTTGATTTTGAAAGTATTTTTACAACAAAGAGAACTTAATGAGGTATGGGTTTTTCTTAAAAATGTTGTGTCTCTTGCACTTATCTGGGTTCTTGACTTCCTAATGGAAGATTCTTGTAAAGTATGCAGGTATATTCTGGTGGGATTGGTTCGTATGCTCTCCTTACCATGCTGATGGCGATGTTACGGGTGAGCAATTCTTAAACATGCTTGTGCAGCTCCTTTTTTTACTCTCCAGCCTTCATGATATGGTCCACTTACATATGATCCACCTACATATAAAAATGGATCTTAAAGTTCACTTTTTTTTTTGTTTTACTATTGTGCTTTAATCTTTGGCATTGCATTAAGTTCAAAACACTTCTTTTCACCCATGTCATCTCTAACTTTGTGACCATTATATTCTTCAGAATGTTCGTCAGAGCCAACCTACTGCCGAGCACAACTTAGGGGTCCTTTTGGTGCGTATCTTCTGAACTACAGTTTACATATTTGTTTTTTCATGTGCAATGCAGTTGGGAGTCCATGCTTAGCAATTTGGCATGTTATATTATTTTTAATATTTCTGGTGTTTTAAAAAAGATAAAATGTGAAATAATCCCGTGCATTCCTTTGTTTGGACGGATGTCTCTTATTTGAGTTGTTAAGTAAGATATATAGCAACGTTTTCCTTCTGATAACATTTTTTTTTTCTTTGGGAAATCAGGTACATTTTTTTGATTTTTATGGACGTAAATTAAATACCTCAGATGTTGGTGTATCGTGTATTGGAGAAGGCACCTTTTTCCGAAAGAGTAGTAGAGGGTAAGGAATTGGATATATTTGCACAGAAGTGTGATTTTTTATTTGTGATTTTTTATTATTCTGTATTATTCAAAATCTTATTGACTTTTTCCCCTTTTCATCTCTCAGGTTTTACAACAAAGCACGGCCATTTCTTCTCGGCATTCAGGATCCTCAGGTTCTCTTTGATGAACTGCCTTTTGTCTTTGTAAAGTAAATTTTTTATTGTGGGGCGCAAGAAAGTGGACATGTTTTTAAAGATGAACTTTCATGATTTTCCTCCATCTTTTATTTGCATTTAACGTTTGCAAATTTATTAATGTGTTTTTTGGGTGGTGGTGTGGGTATGATGCGCTAACTTCTCTATGGTGCCGGGTTTAGTTTGTTTAATTAGAGTCTCAATTTCTGATGCCAACATTTGTTTTATTGGAGTCTACAAATGTTGAGTCATAATTTTTCTAGCAGACACAATATTTTATTAAAAAATTAATTAAAATCTGGAATATAACGGTTATTTGCCTAGTGGCTACAAAGAAGGCAAGAAAAGGAATGAGTGGTAAACAGGGCATTATTAAGCAGCTGTTGAAAATTGTCGTACATGTCTGTCTTCTCAATTTTCTGCAGTAAATGTGTTGCAATTTATTTTTATACTATATATATATATATATATATAAAATTCATATAACATGAAGTGGATTAACTTGTATTATTTTGTGCATCAAAATAAATTTATGTCATAGCTATAGTTGATTGACTAGAATTTTCTTCTGGCTGAACCAGACTCCAGATAATGACATTGGGAAGAACTCCTTCAATTACTTCCAGGTTTGTTTTCATCTCCTAAGATAAATGTTATTTTTTATAATATTGTTGAAAATGTTCTCCCCAAGGCTTAAAGTGTGGAGATACCAATGCAATGGTGTTTTTCATTTAATTGTTGCTCTGGGCTTCCTGTTCTTCTATCCATGACTTGCATTTTGTTTTCCAGTTTTTATTAAGTCACGACATGTATGTTTGTTTCTCGAGTAAAAGATATTTATGATAATATTCTAGAAAATGTTATCCTTTGGCTTAAAGTGGGGGCTCAAATGCAATTCTATTTGTTATTCTTGCAGGTTAGGTCAGCATTTTTAATGGCTTTCACAACTTTGACCGATCCCAAGGTCATCCTGAGCTTAGGACCTAACAGGAGTATTCTTGGCACTATAATAAGACCGGACCCTGTCTTGATGGAGCGTAAAGGCGGGTCGAACGGAGAGATGACCTTTAATAGTTTGCTTCCTGGTGCTGGTGAGCCAATACAACAGCAGTACGGAGAGCACGATATGTTATGCAATTGGCAGTTAGATTTTGAAGAAGAACCACTACCACGCGGAGATGGAGAAAACACCGCTGCAGAAACCAGCACGCGCTCTTCCAAGAAAAAGAGAAAATCTGCATCTAAGGAGAATAAGGAAAACAGGGACTCTCGCAAGAAAAAGGAAAATGGCTCTATGACAGAAAACGGTGTACATAAGAAACATAAGAAAAAACGGGCTAAACATATTAGGTCGGAGGCCAGTTGCTGAGGTATTGTACTTTGATCTGTGGTTTTTTAGAAGTGCAGGAACAAGGCAACACAAATCACAAAGGCAAATTCGAGGCCAACATGACCCTATGTGAGTTTTATTTATGCCTGTCCGCAGTGGAATGCTTTCACTCTGTAACATTGCAGATACGGGATCATTTCCATGATTTATTGAAATTTCTGTTTACAGAAACCAATTTTGCTAGTGTCGTATACCTTAAAGTTGTATCGAAATGCAGCAAATTATACGTCTGAAGTCAAAAGTTTATGAGTTCTGTATTATTCATTTGCTGTTGAACAATACTGACTTTGTTAACTTCTAAACATTTTTATTCTTTTTACGGTAATCATTATTTTATTATTTTATTTTATGAACCATGTGCATTATATTTAAAGATCCTAGTTAAGGCATGAAGAAATTTCCACCTATGGGGCACATATCACAAATTTAATTGTATTTTTTGTCCTTTTATTTTATCACGTTCACGAAAATAGTTTAATTTTTAAAATCAAACTTTTTGGTTCTCAAGATATCATTTATGTGAAATTTTGGTTTCGACTTATCTCTTTTAGCCTAAAAAATAGTTATTTTTGACCTTAAAATTTGTGGTTTATTACCCCATTTTTTAAAATAAAAAGAAAATATAATATTTTGGGGTCAAAATTTACCAACTTCTAGCCAAAAACCCTCATTTTTTGGATTATGGGGTTGAAGAAGAAATCAGGCAAACCCTAATTTTATTCTCAAAGTGAAACATTATCTTAGAACATTTTCTTGACAAAAATTAATGAAAGGGACCGACTTGACTAGCACAAATACACATCAAGGAACTAGTAAAATATAATAAAAAATAATTTTTGAACGAAAACGAACCCTATAAATAAGTTAAGAAATTAAGTATATCATTTAGATTCGTTTGAGTTGATTTATTTTTGAGTTTATATAAAATAATTTACGCAAATAAATAAGTTTTTATGTATTATTATAAGTTTATAAAGGTAATTTATAAAAAAATAGCTTATACAAATACAATTTTTTTTGGTAGTAACTCATAATTTAACATAAAATCTTAATTATTTGCATAAATTATTTTGTATAAGCTCAAAAATAATTCAATTCAAATTCACCCTTAGTCTAAACAAAATAAATACACAAATAATATTTTTACCAAAAAAGAAATACACAAATAGTATATATATAAAAAAAGAAATACACAAATAGTAATTTCACTAATTTGTTATAGAATAAGCCTAGTGCTTCAAAAAAATAAAATAAGCCTAGTTACAAGTGATCCTCGTCCACAACACATTCTCCAAAGTCCAAAGTACACAAATAATATTTCATCCGTTCATTTTTATAAAGAACAATTTGGAAAAAAGACATAAATCAAAAAATTTTATTTTTTTTATTAAAAATTATAAAATTTTATTATCTATTCCAAAACTAATCATGGTGTAATTAATGCATAAAAAATATGTTACTATAATTAATGCATAACATTGAAATAGATAAATAATAGAAATTAAATTGTTTTATTAATAAAAAATAAATTTAATAATTGTTTTTTATAAAAAGAACAAATTTTTTTTCCAAATTGAGGAACAGAGGGAGTATTACTAACTTCCAAATTCAACATCAAATCAAATCATTCAACACTAAAAACAAAAACAAAAAAACGAATATTTTCCCCTATTGTCTCTCTCAGTGATCATCACTCACACTCTTTCTTGAGTTGCGATTCTCTGCATCCATGGCTACCGTACAACTCGAATCATTCTCTATTATTCGCTCTTCTAAACTCCCTCCTTCTATCGTCGCTTCCTCCCGCCCGATCACTGCCAAGCTTCCTAACTACACCGCCCTCAAGCTCCGATCACTCTCCGCCACTCCTTTCCGGACTCAATCCTCCTCCAGAGTTTTTCCTCGCCGCGGAAGCGTTGTTTGTGAGGCTCGAGAAGATACCGCTGTTGAAGGTTAGGTTTTAATTATTTACCTAATTGCTGTTGAGATTTTGTTAGATCTGGTAATTTGTTGAAAATTATTCATGTGATCAACAATTTTGATTTTTTTTTTTATGCTTTGTTAGTTGATTTTTTGTTTGGATTCATGCGAATTTTGTGATGTTGTTGTTGTATTTTTTTTTTTTGAGGTGTATATGTTGTTGTTGTATTTTGATTAGTATATTGGCGAAATTTCTGTTGAAGTGTAGTTAGAAATTGTAGGGGTGTTTAGGTGGTATGATCCCTATGACCTAGCTTAATACACGTTTAGATTCACGGTGACTTTGGCAGCAATCACAGTTAGCTACCACGGCCACAACGAAGAAATACAAATTTCACAATATCACAACCATTTTTGTCTTGGGACGTGAGAATACCGATTCCAATGTACATCCAAACAAGCTATTAGTGCGTGTTTGGTATCACAGTGGGTTCACGCCATTCTGGCAAAATTGATTTTTTATAAAACATGACCTTTTTAGCTAAATAGGTTTATAAATTTTTTTGACCTGGTCTATTTAAAAAAAGTATGGCCTGGGCATGAAGTAGGCTCGGGCTCGGGGATAGGTCCCTGTCGATTGATGTGACCTATTTCCGGCTCTAATGTCCAGGAAACGCAAGGTTCCACAGGGACTGGGTTCCTATCATGGAACCTCATAGTCTACATTGCTCTATAGTAATATCTATATAGAGCCACATGGACCCGTGTCTTTTATGAGGTGTTCTCACATGGCTTTGTAGTTTGTTTCGTACCCACTTTTTATTGATTTGAAGTCACATGGGTAAGTATCACTCAACACAGGTTTGCCACATGACAGAGACACTTTTTTTTTCTCTCTTTCTATACGAGCCATACAAACTAGCACTTACGTGACATGGCAAAAATCCATTCCAAACCAGTTAATAGTTTCAAACATGCCCAGAATGTCACCCAGACATATCTGGGTGGGTTCACAAAATGTTTGGTCTGATCAAATTGTTGGGTTGAGTTCACAATATTTTGTTTAGCTCATTGAACATCACACATATGATGTTCTTGTTAATCATGGACAAAATAGAAAAAATGGAAGGTTTGTATACTAATTTTAGATACCGAAGCATGCTATGCAGTTTTTGGTTTGACTAAATGCTACTTAATTGATCTGTTTTTTGGGAGCTTCTTAGTCTAATAGTTATGTGTAAAGGCTTTGCTGGACCAAAATGCAGATCTATTCGAGCTTTATTAATAACTATAATTCTGGTTTTCTCTCTTTCTCGGCATGCTGAGTATCTTGAACATGAAACATGTATAGATTTTAATTCGTATGCTCTGGGTGACTATTTTTCGTTGATAAACCGACATATGAGGATGTCATCTCATTTACTTTTAATTGTAAATTGACCTAGTTTATTAGACGGGTGGGTGATATGACAGGATAGTGAAGAAGTTTATGTTATGTGTAAATTTTAATCGCATGATATGAAGTTTATGCCACAGCTGGTAAAATGGATCTCCCTTTAATAAAGATGATCTGACCCCCATTGATAGAGAGAATTGAAGAAGCTGTTTCAGAGTATTAGAGTTCGAACTCTTGAAATTAAAGGAGAAATTGAATGTCAATCAGTCCAATATCATTCTTATTATACAAGTAATTATGGTGTTAGTTTTTACCATAATTGAGAGAATAGTAACGACAAATCGGGACAACTCCTAATAATCTAGATCAATCTATTAACTTGTGAAACATTCAGGATTGATGTACTGGTGAGTGCTGATACTAGTTTATGCTGTAAATATGATGTGATTGCTGTGACTTTGATAAGCATGCTATGAAGTGCAGTGAGTCTAGAGGGAAACAGCTAGAAAGTAGTGGGGAAATTAAAACTGAATGGACAGAGGTGACACTTTGTGATTGGAGGTGAGAAAGGTGAGGTTGCTATAACGGTACTGAAGGGGAATGTGTCGTGGAGGGCATGATGAGTGTGAAATGAGAATTCAAGGGTTGAGTAGTGAGTGATTCCCATATCATTTACTTTTCATTCATTTTGCAAGGAGAATAATCTCCATCCATTGTCAATTACTTTACTGTTTCATTCATTTTGCAAGGAGAATCATCTCTATTCATTGTCAATTACTTTACTGTTTTATTCATCTTGTATAGAGGATTCATCCTCTGGGTTTGTCACTAACTCCATTTTAGTTTATCAAATTGTTTTTGGTCCTATTAGACTTTTCACTGTCCTTTGACCAATATCTTATGTGTATTTATTTGCTTTGTTTCAATAAGCCTGCCAAAATGTTATAGTTTCAAGAAAGAAGCAAATCTTTTTTTAAACATATTTTTTTAGTAGTACTTTGTATTTTAGAGGGTGAGCCTTGATTCAACCTTTAGGTGCTGCCTTTTGAACTTGACGCCACTGAGTGGACATTTATGTTTTTCAATGTTTTTGCTGCATTTATCATCTGATTTGGATTAGCATGTCTTGCAGTTCATGATTTCATATCACTGAAAATTTGGGATGAAAACTATCTTCTGCTTTACGTTTTCAAGAGAATTGTTGCAGATCTGAGCAAAGTTAACCTTTATCTTTTATTGGATATTGCAGTGGCTTCTATTACCGATGAAAATTGGCAATCCCTTGTAATTGAATCCGACACTCCTGTGTTGGTCGAGTTCTGGGCTCCATGGTGTGGTCCCTGCCGTGTGATTCATCCTATAATTGATGAGCTGGCAAAGGAAAACGCAGGTAAGCTCAAGTGTTACAAACTCAATACTGATGAGAGTCCCTCAACTGCTAGTCGGTATGGGATTCGAAGTATTCCAACCGTCATCCTCTTCAAGAACGGTGAAAAGAAAGATGCAGTTATTGGCGCTGTGCCCAAGTCAACTTTGACCTCAAGTATAGAAAAATTCCTGTAGATGGCAAACAAAGAAGACTTCAGCTGGAAGTAAAACTATTTTACTCATTAGCTTATATCTCATCAAGCCAATTATGTCAAGTTTGGATGATGTGCTTTCTTAAATAATCAATCTGTGGTCCTGTATAGTGTTATGGGATGCTTCCATATTGTGGTTTTTTAGATCATTAGCAAGTTGAAATCCATTTTACATCTTTGGCATATTTTTTATTTAAACTTTTCACCCAATATTGCTGATATGTGGGAAGTGCTATTTTGTTTTCCCCAACTCTAATGGATATAATGGTTTGTTATTGTGGTCTGAAGAATGGACCTACCTCTGAAGAAGAGTTGCAGGAAACAATCTTGCCTCTCTTAGATGAGAGGCTAATGAAAACAGGGGCAAACCTAAGGAGGACTGAGGCTCTAATGTCGTATCCTACTTATTTCCTTAGAAATACAAATGCAATAAAGCGTAAAATAATCAAATAGGTACATGTGTCTCAAGAAAACAAAGTTGGGAAGAAGAAACCGTCTTTAAGCTTTGCTTGAAGTGAAAAAGGTGAAAGGAAATAAACTTAAGAGGAAAGAAGGTTAAAACAATGAAAGTGAGTGGAATATAAAATGTTTTTTTGGTATAAGTGAAAGTATAAGAAAAGAAAAATGTTTAAAATGACACTAGTTTTGAGAACCGTGCGAAGCGGGTCTATCGACTTTTATTCGATATTTAAGTTTGTTATTATAAAAATTTATTTAGAATAAAATATTTGAAAATTTATTATAAAATATAAGTTAAATTATTGTTTTCTCTCTTGTAAAACTTATTAAATTGCTAAATATATTTTTTCACTATATAAATTTATTTTATTAAAGCTATTGCCCCGTGTGTATTTTTTAAATTACTAATTATTCAAATTTTTATTTATATGATATTAAAAAGTTGATAAATTTAGCTTATTGATTTATGTTAAACATATATCCCGTGCATAATTTTTTGTAATGAATTATAATTACCAATGACAAACATTTATCCAATTTCTTTTATGTATCAATGATGAATATTGTGTATTTTTTAATTTATCATCGATGAGAACTAACTTTTCTGTTGTTTCTAAAAATTATTTGTGAATGGACATGTTCATCTTTGATATTTAATTTTGATATTAGACTAAAATAGAATATTTATTTAGAATAAAATATTTATTAATATTTAATAAATATTTTTAAATATAAATGAAACTTTAGTGTAGTTTCACGTAAAATTTATTAAGTTAATAATTTTATTTTTTTAAAGTAGTTGTCTCGTGTATATTTTTATAATAAATTATATAGGTACATTGACTTTTATTCAATATTTAAATTCTTCGTTATATTAAGGTAGAAAATTTATTTAGAATATAATATTTAAAAAATTGTTTTAAAATATTGTTAAAATATAAGTGAAACTATTGTGCTCTTTCTTGTAAAACTTATTAAATTAATTTTTTTTTATTAAAGTTATTGTCCCGTGTATGATTTTTTGTAATAAATTATAATTATTAATAAAAAATATTTATTCAATTTATTTTATATATCAGTGATAAATATTTTTGTCCGTTTTTTTTCATATTTATTATCGATGAGAATTTATTCTTCTGTTTTTTTTTTAAAAAAACTATTTGTGAAAATTTATCAATTTTGATTCAAACTAGAGGTGAAAAAGCCATGTACTCTGACGAAAAATTGGGCGATTTTTTTCACTGTTTATCAAACGTAACTTTCCAATAAGCAACTTTTTCCTAACTCATTTTTTCGCTGTAATCCACCAAAATCGCTGCCATGGGAAGCTTCTCCATCCCATGGTCTTTCTTAGATTGTCACTCTTTGTTAGAGTTATCTGGCCAAAAGGCTCATCACCTTTGAAGGTGGATGCCTTGCGTACCAAGCTATTGACTGCATGGAAGGATCTTGGAAGACGGGGAATAACTTCCTTAGGCAAAGGATTTTATGAATTCGTTTTTTCAAGTCTCGAAGATGTCCAGAAAGTCAGATCTGCAGGATCATGGAATCTAAATCCTGGTTTGCTGAAGCTCTTTGCGTGGAGTAGAGATTTCAACCCGAATATTCAATATCAAACCTCAGCTCAGGTATGGGTTAGAATTCATGGTTTGTCACAAGAGCATTGGAGGCCGAAAATCTTGTTTTCAATAGCAAGTAGTGTTGGAACCCCGATATGCACTGATGCTGCCACTGTCAAATCCCGGTTTGATCGTCCATTTGGGCATTTTGCTAGAGTTTTAGTGGATATGGACCTGAAAACAAACCTTTGGTATAAGGTTTTGGTGGAAAGAAAAAGGTTTGCTTTTTTGTTGACCTAGAATATGAGAATTTGCCTGACTTTTGTGACAAAAGTATGGTGATTGGTCATCATAGATGCTATTGTAAAAAATTCCCAATCAATGAGAACATGGCTGAAAGTAGTGACAAGCATAAGCCAGGAAAGAAAACATTTGTTGCTGTCAATAAGAAGGGGACAAATGTGAATGTTATCATTGATAACAAAGAGAAGGAAGATTCTATTGTGATTGCTAAAATAATTGTTGAAGGCACTGCTGCTGTTCCATCTTTAAATACCTCACCAACACAAAACCCTCCAGACTTTGAGGGTCAGAAAGAAGATGATTTAGAGACCAATGAGGTGGTTAATGTGGTGAATGACAGTGCTGAGAATGTTGGCAACCTTACAGACTCAGAATTTGTGGATGCAACACCGGATGTGGAGGTAGGCCAAAGAAGTCCTGTATCTCAGACTACTGTTCTGTTCCTGTGATGGTGCAAAATGATATCGATTTTTTGAAGGATCCATGGGCTAACATGGCAGATTTGGAAGACAACACAAACTTAATTCAACAGGTATTAGAGCAACCTTTCTAATTAGTTGTTTCTAAAGCTAGTAGGAAAGCAGCAAGACAAAGTACAATTGCATCAAAGAAGCCCTATATCACAAGATCAAGGGGTAGACACTCTAAAGGTGCACAATGAAGTGCATCTATTGGAACATAAGAGGGTTAGCCAATTCACCCTCTAAATTGGCGCTAAAAAGGCTCATTATGAAAAATAAGCCGAGTTTTGTGTTCATAGCTGAGCCTTGGATGAAGGTAGATTCTTTTCCTAAATCTTGGCTTAGTAGATTAGATCTTAGAATTTTTGCAGTCAATTCTAGAGACCATCTTTTACCTAATCTTTGGTGTTTGTGTTCATCCAACTTGAATCCTGTTGTTTTAGACTCTAATGATTAGCAGGTCTCTTTCAAGGTTGAAAATAATGGTAAGACTTTTGGTATGACAACTGTTTATGCTTCTACTAATCATGTTAAAAGAAGAGAATTGTGGCACAACTTGTCTTTAGTTCAATCTCCTCATCTGTTACCATGGTGCTTTATTGGTGATTTCAACTCAATTCTAGGAACTCATGAACATCGTGGCAATTATATTCCTGCTAATACTCCTATGGCTGATTTCCATCAATGGAGTGACTCTAATAATTATATACATCTTCCAACTAGAGGTATGAACTATACTTGGTCCAATGGTAGAAGAGGTCTTAATCACACTGAAAAAAGACTTGATAGAAGTATATGCACTCTTGACTTTATTGATACTTGTACATCTATATCTTGCTCCACTCTCACTAAGACTCGTCCTTATCTCTTCCCCTTATTATTTTTCTTTCTTTAATGTCTAATAGTCAAAGTTTTAATTAAATCATAATTCTTGTTGTGCAGCAGGGTGAGAGAACGAGGTAAAATTGTAGAAGGAAGACAAATCTGAAAGAATGCATTTAATTCACTAAACAAGTGAGAGATATTCCAATTGTTCAACGGTTGTAGTTTAACGGATTTACAAGCGATTATTAAAATTTGAGTTGAATAAATAACACGTATCACTTTTTTATAGGAGAACAAGACAATTGTATTTAGGGTAATATATATAAGTTTTATCCTTTAATTATATTGTTTGTAGATACTTTAATTGAATTATTTATAGTTTGTAGAAAATGATATATGCAAAATAGAAAGAATAAGATAAGAAGAAACAAAACTTAGTTAAAGAATTTAATTAAGTGATTGATACTAAATTTTTATAAAAAATAACAAAATATATAATTACATTTATAGTTGGAAAGTCTAATTTATTCCAACAATTTTGTTGTTGAGATATAAAAGATATAACAACAATTTATATCGTTCACAAAAATAAATTTTTCGCTGCGAAAAATACATTTTTTGCCAGCGACAATAATTATTGTTGCAAAAAACACCAGCTATGCCAGCGGCAATAATTTTTGTTGCAAAAAAACATTAGTTGTGTCAGCGACAATAATTGTTGTTGCCAAATAACACTAATTATGCCAATGACATTAATTGTTGCTAAAAATATTATTATGTCAGCGACATTAATTGTTGCTGATGACTTCACGTCATTACGATGATTCTAACCATAATTCAAGGCATTTGAGGTAGCGTTATAATGTTTTCCGCAATGAAATAAAGAGAAAATAGCATCGTTACAAGTTGGCTTGAAGCACAAGAAAAAGAAGAAAAATCAGCACAATTTGCATCATGACGTATGTCCGGTATTTTGACCATATCTGGAGTTCCGTAACTCGGAATGACACGGGACTTGCGGCAAATGAAAGCTAAGATCAAGAGCTACAACTTTCATGAAGACAAAAAATGGATTTGACTCTTTCAAAACTGCGCCGGGGCGCAAATACTGGACGAAAAACCTAACATTCTGACTTGCTGCGCCCGGGCGCGAGATAAGCCTGCGCCGGGGCGCAGGCAAAGGCTGCGCCCGGGCGCAGGAGCGTAACCTAGTTCTATAAATTGTATTTTCAGTCAGAATTAGGGGAGAGGATTTGACGGCGAGAAAAATACTTTTCAGAGGTGATTCCAGAAGTGCTCAAGCAAGGTTTGAAGTGTGGAAACACCTTCCAATCTTATTTGTAATGAATTCTATTACTCTATTTTATGTTATTAATTTAGTTATGAGTAGCTAAACTTCTTTTGGATCCATGGGGATTCTAATTGTTATTATTCTTGAACCATGTGGTCTCATATGACATGTTAATGAATTACGAAGTTAGTTTCAGTTAATTATCCCTTGTTCTTAATGCTTTACATAAATTGATCACTTGTGTCATGATTCCAATTATTTGTTTACTATGAGAATAGGAATAAATCATCGATCTAGGGATAGTTATTCAATTAACCGTTGTTTAAGAGATTTCGAATTGTTAATTGAGAATTCTAGGGTTAAAGTGCCAAAACCTCAATTGATCATGAATAACCTCTTTCTGAGTTAAATCCTATTTTCTTGCTGTTATTCTTCAAAAACCTAATTCTACAAAATCCCCCCTTTTATATTTATGCAACTTAAATTACGTATGATTTCAACAAATACTTTCGTTTAATTCACTACAATCCCTGCGGATACGATAATTTTTATACTTACTTTGATACTTCATCAGTTGCTGCAAAACACTAGTTATGACAGCGACATTAATTGTCCTTGCAAAACTTTTCGCAACGGTACTTATGCCAGCGACATGCAACAACAATTTTTTCGCTGCGAAAAACACTTTTTGCAGCAACTTTGTGTAACACCCTAACCCAGTTATACTAATTAATTAACTTAAATTCAATCATACAAGCAATTAGAGTGCTACATAAATTACAACTTCAACAACATGCATAATAACTCATTAAATAGCAGCGGAAAATCATAAGTTACTAATTCAACTTGAATAATAGCATGCATAGTAATTATCTCTTACAAATATTTAGACATGATTTTCAAACCCAAATCATGGTCATAACATAAACAACATCTCAACGAAAATTATAAAGCAAGGTCATATCAAATAAACAAACGGATCCAAATACTACATCCCAAAACCCGATGTTACAATGTATCAGAGCAACTTTATTACATCTAGACAAGGTCCTAAAGGTCTTCACTAGCTCCTTACCAAAAGCTATGCTAGTGCTAAGCAACGATCAAACTCCTAATCCTGAGTCGAGTCCTCAAGATGGGAATCTGGACCCAAACCAGTCAAATACACAAAACAGAGAGTTAGTTACATAATCCGAACAAAATGTAAGAATAATGCATACTCACATTTATCAACATAGCCAACTTGAAAAACAATATATTTAATGTCTAACTTTCATTATACATGAGGTAACATATATAACTAACTCAAAACCACGTATATCACATTGATCAAATAATCGCATCATCGATACCAAGTAGTTACAATTCATCATTAATGCCAAGTAACAATTATCACGTAACAATGCACATCTTCCTAATGTCACTAATGCCAATTATCAATGTCATGTCACCCTAGACATGGCTACATGCATGTGGTACCAATTTCTCCGTTACCATTCGGATAAACTTATACCCGATTCTCCGTTACCATTTGGATAGCATTTATCCATTTCTCCGTTACCATAAATATGCATGCATGAATGTATATAATCAAACATATGATGAACTTCTCCAATCTCATATCATTACCACAATAATAGGATAACATAACCCATATTCTTCCTCACATTTCTCATTACAATTTATCATCATAGTTTATCATGATCATACATTCAATTGCATAACATATATTAATAATCAATTCAATACTAAATCATTATCAACTAACCACACATTGCAATTTTTCACATAACCTAACTATCCAATCATAATCTTCAAAAACTAACGTCAAAAATGGATTCTACACGAAAAATCAGTAAAAATGGGTTCCAGGTGTATAAACCGTCAAAAAGTCAAAAGTCAACAGTCAACGCTGTTGACCAGACCTGCGCAGGAATCCGAGGAGGCTGCGCCACTGCGCCAGAAAGCTGCGCCATTGCGCAGGGACCTGATGGAAAAATTGTTTTTACGCGTTTTGAACCAAAAATCACTTTTCTTCACCCAAAATCACTTATTTGAACTCAAAACAACTATGCAACAGATACCAAGCATGTATATGGATTAAAAACACTTATTCTAACTCATAAACAACTTAAAACATCTTAATGTAAAGATTTTAACAATTTTATCATCAAAACCCATTTTTCACCACAACAATCACACAATCAACATATAAAGTTATAAATTTCTCATGTCAATCTTGTTGGGGAATCATGAGGTAGATTTTAAAACTCTTTTAAAAAAAACAATCTCAAGAGCGGAAAAACCCCTTTGCCTAGATCGCTTAGAACAACAAGAATTATGTGTTTACCTCTTGAAGCGTCGAGGAGTTTGATCACGAGCGTTGCACGAACGACAAACGCCTCTACTCAGTCCACACGAACAGAACTTCTCCGATGACCGGTGCAAGCCAATTCCAATGGAGATTCAGAGAGAATGGGGTTTAGAGAACGGCGGCTAGGTTTGTGAATTTGGTTGAGCATTAAAAGCTTCACCACAAGGGTTCTATTTATAGAACTACTTATGTGGTCATCAAGCCAAGCACTTAAATACACCGTACCTTACGGTGGACCGCATTTCTCTATTTTCACAAATTAAATAATAAGTCATACTTAATTATTTAATTACTAATAATTCCTACTTATTATTTTATAAATAAGTCTTACTTATTTATTTCTCTCATTTATCTGTCCTTTGTGTGTGACCCTGTAGGTTCTCGTAACGTTGGCAATAATAATAAATCAACTATTTAATATTATAAACAGTGAGCGGTATCTAGCAACACATCAATGCTACCCAAGTGACGAGAATGTCATGTGATCTGACAAAACCTTTCTGTGATAACGATCGTGTATATAATTACCCCTTTGCCCTTTATATCTATATTGAACACAAGGCATAGATCGTGTCACCCTTGTATAGTTCAATATCATGTTTCTTGATCCCAGAATATACTGAGTAACGAATAAGCTCAATATCTCATATTGACTTAGTTCGGCGTGGCCACGCATATTGCAGTCATATTCTATCAAGAGGCCTACAGATATCACTCCTGTTATGTAGGAGGGGCAAATTCCATCTAGGTCACTCATGTTCCTCAGCATGATTTGTGGAGTACCCATCAACCGACTTTATAGCCATCCTGTTACAGACAACGTTTGAACGGCAACTAAGCACTCTACTCCACATCTAGGGTCCATAGTGATTTCAGGTCGAAGGGTGCTATACACCGTTATCACTATGAGAATATCTTATGACACCTACATAACAAACTATGTAGTATTCTCATGGTGGGTCAATCCAGTATAAATATTACTCCTAATATTTATACTTATGTAAAGACTTGATATCTCATATCCATAACCCGTGAGATGTGGTTATCAGTCTACTAACATAACAGTCTCTATGTTTTACTATTATCCCAATTCATAGTAAAGCTTGACTACGGATACTTTAAGAATAGCGTCCTTATATTTAATGGAGTCTCACGATTAAGTCACACTTAATGTTCCATTAAATGGACCAACTATTCTAGGGACTTTATTATTTTGGAAAACAAACATAATAAAGAAATGCCTTATCATATATATTAAATATATAATTCAAAGTCACGATACAAAAGCAAATACTATCAAAATAGATTGGCGTTTAGGGCTTACTCCAACAATCTCCCACTAGCACTAAATCCAATCAAATGATCATCTAACATTTATCGGTTTAGCGTGAGCATCAAGCAACTTCTGAGCAAGACGATTTATTAGTGGATAAGGAACTATTTCCTTTGTTGGTATCTTACATATCTCCCAAATTTCACTTCCGATCTCTATCGAAATATAAAAGTGTTTGAGTATATATTTGAATCGTTGGTGAGATCTATTCTCCATTGCTTGCAAGATTTAAACCATTATCATCACTTATGTGATTAATGTGATCTGCAATACTGGAAACATAGTTTTAGCTCAATCATGAGCTAAACGATCCAAATTAAATACTTAAGATCTGTAACAGAAATAAACACTTTACGAAGCATATTGTTTTATAGCTTACAGTGCTTATAACTAGACATACAATGCATTGGTCTGGAAACTAGCATCATTGTATCTTCTTTACAATGATCTTTCCCATACCTACCTATTTCAAGAGATATTCCTTAGTTCCTTTAATGTTCTTAGGGATATTCTTGTAGGTCAGTTAGTGTCAAACACTAGTTTCAATTTTGGTACATACTGAATATGCTACAAGCATATGGTGTATTTGGTCTTGTACATATTATGGTATTAATTGATTGATCCATCTACCAAAGCATATGGATTATTTTCATGTATTTCTTTCTCATCCAATGAGATACAATATTGTCCTTTGGACAAAACCAACCATTTTACACATGCAACAATTTCAACATGAAATTATGCACATTAAATGTTTAAACACTTCATCAATATATGTACATAAGCTATTCCTAACTCTTTAGGAAGCCTCACCTAAGTATTTCATCAAGAGTCATTTCCTTATTCATGTCTTACATGTATAAGGAAAATATTTTGATAATTAATATGTCATCCACATATAATACCAGATGAATATAATTACTCCCACTAACCTCCTTGTGTGCACAAGATTTATATTTGTCCTTTATTAATTTGTTTTCATAAAACTTCATAAATAAGAACAAATAATTAAACTTCTGAGAACTTGATCTAATCAAAATTAGATTGCTTATGAATCTTACTCATCTTGATGACATAACCATTATCCACATAAGGTATGTGTACATAAGGTATGTGTACTATCAAAATTAGAATTTAGGTCGTTCACGACCTTTTAACAAGTCAAATATTCATCTTCCATGAAAACCATATCACCTTGTTGAGTCATGATAAAATCACACTTCTCAGCCTTGTGATATGTTAGACTTGTCTAGTCTTTTGTGCAACTCAAACTGTTGGTCCTACAACAATCTTGAGGAACCGGTTCATGTTCCCTTTTAAACGGATATTAATTTTGTGGGACTTGAATTATTCAAGTTCTATATCACTCCCACTGACTCTTTTAGAGATGCATTCCCACTTGAGGAATGCTTCAGTTCTAGCAACAAAACAACTTTTGTCCTAAAGAGTGATGTAGAACAACTATCCCTTAGTTTCCTTAGGGTACTTCCACATTCATCCAATTTGGAACTAAATTTATCTGATAAATTTTTTCAATTCAAACTCCGATAAAGACAAACTAGGTACTCTTACCTCCATATCATATATGGTGTCTTTATGATCACTTTTTAAAGGGGAACTAGTTATGGGTGAAGAATAACTATAAGCGGGTGAATTTCTAGAAAGAGTCAATGACATATAATTAAACTATCTTAAATCAAATCATGTCAAACATGATGCGATAAAATAGTCATTATATTCCTTAATTAAGTATTTACCATTATGACTTATTCATATGATATTAATACTCTTGTCAAGTTATTTTCTTTACTTCATTGTTGAACTCTTTGACAAATTCAAAGATTTCTAATTTGTGTCACACACATATCCACATCTACTTAATTTTATTAGTAATGTAAATGAAGTAAAATAAATTTAATATATCAAATAAGTTTGTTTAGTTGTGGACATACATCTCATGTATATTGATCAAATAGATCATGTGTCATTTCACTTTCAGTTAGTAATTGACACACCGAATATTTGCACTAAACAACAATGCTCTTGATATATATACAAAGTCCAAATCTTATTTGGTCCTTATCACGACTGTTATAGATAATCTTATCAAGATCATGAACTCAAGTACATTACTTGATTTAGAGCACTAGTATAGAAGAATTTGTTTAAACGTTATGACCAATTATTGTCTTATCATTCAAAACTACAATCCATCTCTTGTCAATACAAGATGTAGAACTGATACTTCTATTACTAGATGGAACTTAATAACGATTATTTGGTTCCATTTCAAGCTCAAATTTAAGTCATAGCATAAACTCTCATTGTCAATGAAACAATTTGTTTCATTCTAGACACATGTTGACTTAACTCATAGTCAATGTTCTAATTCTTTAAGAATATCTATATTTTGACAAATATGAGATTTAACATCATGTATCATATACCTTTGATGTAGAAATAGAAATTTTGATTTTCTATACAAAATTGAAGTCTTACTTCATTCTTTTATTTTGACTCTTTCAAGAACTACTAGCAGCATTCTTATTTCAATAAATGGCTTAACCATCTTGAAATAATTGTTCTCCTTTAGCAACCATGATTGTTCTATACAAATGAGAGGAACATAATATAAATCTTGTTTATATTACAGCTCAATTTCTTGATAGTGCAAATTACTTCTTATTCAAATCAACAAGTTCCAGTAGATATAGAAAATTCATGTTAAATAAATTTTACTATATCTATCCATTAAAATTATTTGATAGAACATATGACCAACTCTTTGGTCTATTAAGAAATCTATTATTTTCATACTTTGTAGCTCTTTTGATAGAACTCCTTTGAGATCAATGATCATATAATTTCTTCTTCAAAATTACAAGTATGAAATATATATACTATATCTAGACGTTCAACCTGATACTTCTGATAAGCATCCTTCTCGAATCTAGTTATAGTAGGTTACTAGAGAGTATAGTTCAAAAACTTATAGTATTCCGTGCATTTGAGAACAATTCTCAATTTGTACCAATTCATAAACTCTTTTATGAAAATCTTATCCTTCATAAGGACAACATAATTTGTATTGTATTTCCAAAATTATAATTATAGAGATATGTAAAATATTTGTATTATGATTAAATCATTTTAATAAGGACTTTTACTAAAATGCTCCCACTATTTTATTCAAACCAAATGACCCTCTAACATTTGATTCGGAAAATCCCACTGAAATTTTCTAGTAGGCCGAGATCCATATTTCACTACGTCTTGAGTCAACGTGGGCTGATCCCCAAAACATAGTTATTTAGGTAGGAACTCCTTCCAATTGTATCTCATACAATTCTCGGATCAATTGAGCGAATAACTCCTTATTCAAATTCATCATATGAATTATACCCAATCACTGCTTCTAAACTCCTTTTAACCTTTTAAAATTAGTTTAGTTAAGTTAGACCCAAAGAATAGCAATAGGATAAACGAGTTACCGCACCGCAACTTACTAATGTAGAAAAGTGCACTTCGCGTTGGCAGAACCCACACTTTTCGATACTAGTCTTGAGGGGTGCTATCCTTTGGAAAACATTTAAACTTAATATTAACACATCTTACTAGTATAGAAAATGCACCTTGGGTTGGCAAAACCTACACTTTCTATATTAGTCTTTATGAGTACTAGAGGGATTTTAATTAAATTTGATCTCACCACATTTTGTATCTCATACAAACGTCCTTTTAATTTACATGACACTCATGTAAATATACGTTTAACAATTATATAAAACATACAAGGCATATATAATTAAAATATACATCTCATGCATCACATACATAAAATAAAATAAACTTAGGTACTATAGTTATGGCCTCCTATGAATTAAATAAACTATTTATTACAATTCTTTGACCCTCCAGCAAACTTCTCAAGCTACTTCGACTGCATCCTTATTTGGCTTTATCTCCCGTCATCACGAGCAATTACAATTATTTAAAATAAATAAATAAAATAAATTGTCACGACACGCAGGCCGTATTTAAAATAAACCACGACGCGCAGGTCGTATTTAAACCAAATAAAATAAACGCCAAACATGCTAAGGCCATAACTATATACCTCTAATAATTAATTACTTAATTTACCAAAAAAAATAATAATTAATTACTTAATTAACTTCACACATGATATAAGGCACGTTTCAATAGAAAAAGAGTCTGGAATCGGATTACGAACTGAAATAGTCAAACTAAATCAGCGTAAAATACTCACACCATTTGATGCTCATAAATTTGAATCAAATCCCGCAATGATGATATATCAATATATGACAAAATAAATATGGCAAGTTATTTAAGACTCTTTATTTTGAATAAAACAAAAGTCAAAATTGATAAACATCTCACGGGTTCTGATATCCAACATTTTGAATCAAATAGTAACATCAATTCAAGATTAGTTTGTAAACTAGAATCATCTATGCGTATGGACAATATCAGAATAAAGACAAAACAACATGTCTATATATGAAACTGAAACATACTCATTCACGCAATCCAATAATAAGAGATTCACAAATCACATATATATCTCATATATACAAATGACATGCCAATAAAATTGAATCATATTCAGAAGCATAAAAGCATGTATTCATGTTAATCAAAATCAAAATGCATCAAACACGATCCGAGACCGAGTCGAGTCAAGTAAAATTATATATAACACATCACATGTATTGGAATGAAACGTATAGCCAAAACGAAAAAACAATCGAATGAATCATATTCATATTATCAAAACAACAAACGAACAAATAAAATTCAAATCATCTAAGATAGCTCTGATACCACTGTTGGGGAATCATGAGGTAGATTTTAAAACTCTTTTAAAAAAAACAATCTCAAGAGCGGAAAAACCCCTTTGCCTAGATCACTTAGAACAACAAGAATTATGTGTTTACCTCTTGAAGCGTCGAGGAGTTTGATCATGAGCGTTGCACGAACGACAAACGCCTCTACTCAGTCCACACGAACAGAACTTCTCCGATGACCGGTGCAAGCCAATTCCAACGGAGATTCAGAGAGAATGGGGTTTAGAGAACGGCGGCTAGGTTTGTGAATTTGGTTGAGCATTAAAAGCTTCACCACAAGGGTTCTATTTATAGAACTACTTATGTGGTCATCAAGCCAAGCACTTAAATACACCGTACCTTACGGTGGACCGCATTTCTCTATTTTCACAAATTAAATAATAAGTCATACTTAATTATTTAATTACTAATATTATAAACAGTGAGCGGTATCTAGCAACACATCAATGCTACCCAAGTGACGAGAATGTCATGTGATCTGACAAAACCTTTCTATGATAACGATCGTGTATATAATTACCCCTTTGCCCTTTATATCTATATTGAACACAAGGCATAGATCGTGTCACCCTTGTATAGTTCAATATCATGTTTCTTGATCCCAGAATATACTGAGTAACGAATAAGCTCAATATCTCATATTGACTTAGTTCGGCGTGGCCACGCATATTGCAGTCATATTCTATCAAGAGGCCTACAGATATCACTCCTGTTATGTAGGAGGGGCAAATTCCATCTAGGTCACTCATGTTCCTCAGCATGATTTGTGGAGTACTCATCAACCGACTTTATAGCCATCCTGTTACAGACAACGTTTGAACGGCAACTAAGCACTCTACTCCACATCTAGGGTCCATAGTGATTTCAGGTCGAAGGGTGCTATACACCGTTATCACTATGAGAATATCTTATGACACCTACATAACAAACTATGTAGTATTCTCATGGTGGGTCAATCCAGTATAAATATTACTCCTAATATTTATACTTATGTAAAGACTTGATATCTCATATCCATAACCCGTGAGATGTGGTTATCAGTCTACTAACATAACAGTCTCTATGTTTTACTATTATCCCAATTCATAGTAAAACTTGACTACGGATACTTTAAGAATAGCGTCCTTATATTTAATGGAGTCTCACGATTAAGTCACACTTAATGTTCCATTAAATGAACCAACTATTCTAGGGACTTTATTATTTTGGAAAACAAACATAATAAAGAAATGCCTTATCATATATATTAAATATATAATTCAAAGTCAAGATACAAAAGCAAATACTATCAAAATAGATTGGCGTTTAGGGCTTACTCCAACAAATCTATCTAATAATCATGAATAGATGCATAGAAACATTCCATCAACAACAATTTCATAAGATAAACACATTCCCAAATTAAATTCCCAAGAACCCTAAAACCAAAAAGGGTGTAGAGAGTTTGGGTATGGGGATATGCCCCTCTCTATACATCACCCTAGATTATGCAACTACTCTCATACCTTAGGATTGTTGAATTCTCTAGTCCTTCTTCTTCCTCTAGCTTTCTGATGACAGGAATTTCTATGGTTTTTTTAGTAGTATTATTAGTAGTAAAATGACCAAGATAGGCCCAAATACGAAGGAAAACCTACAAAAGCAGGGAAAAGCATCAAGACAGAGTCCAAGATGCAAAAAGACAAGAAAAGCCCAAAAAGTGAAGAAAATCAGCATTCCATCGCAGCACGATGTGTGCCATCGTGCCACGATGAGAGCTGCTTGTTCGCCAAAAAATCAGAAGAAATAAATCTACAAAATATCTTCCATCGCAGCACGATGATGTTACTTGGCGCCCAAGCTGATGAAATGCACAGGATCAGTTATAAAAATAAACTGAATCTTCACATCGCAGCACGATGGCTTCATCGTACTGCGATGACCTTGCTGAGGCCCATTACGAAAACTATAAATAGAGCCTCCCATTCATTGTTAAAATCATTCAGAAATAGTAGAACACTCTCTACTATAAGGAGAGGTTAAGAGGAGCTCTATTGGGCATAGTTTTCTCCCCTTACCGGAAAACTAACTCAGCAAGGTATGATTTCTTTAGGCTTTTGTATTTAGGTTATAATTCTTGTAATTTAAATATGTAGTCTTTATATTTATGCCTTAGGTTGTGGTGGAGAAGATGAACTCCCCTATGAATATTTGAAGTCTGTGGTTGAGTCTAAGTTATAATAAATGATATTTAGTAACTGTGTTTGTTATTTACTTTCTTGCACTTTAATAACGTATTCTCGTAATCTGGCCGGATAAGCGGGAGCGCCCATAGAATTGATATTAGGTTTTGACTTGATATGGTCCGGAACTAGTAGTAAATAATGCTAGGTGTATAGAGACGGTAACATCCTGAACTAGTCGTGAATGAGCGGTTAGAGGAGGAATCATGAACTAGGTGTGAGTTGAGCACTTAAAAGATGAACAGCCCGATACGAGGATCTAGAGGTTAATTGGTGAAGATTATAATGCATGTTTATAAACAACTCACTTAGTAATTTGGGTATGTGACACATCGAGGTTAGACTCTCGTAGGTACCTTAGTTATGAATGTAGGGAAACTTTAATAAACATAGTGTAATAGTAAGGTATTACTACAACAAGGAGAATTCACCGCCGAACATAATCTAAGTAACTATGTGACTACGGTCTGGCAAGTGCACCAGTCTGTCGTCGAGTAATAATTCACACTCTAGGTGTCTAGAATGAGTTCGTATCCACAGGGATCGTGCCGAAGCTTCACTAGCGTTATTTAAGTTTGTGATAGTTTGCATTCGCTTTGGTTTTTGGAAAAGGTTTTTATAAAATAAGCGTAATGCTTTGCTAAAAATAAATAACAGAATGTATAAATAATAGATTCAAGAAATATAGAGGCTAGGTATGGTGGTTGGACTCCCTCCCTTCTTCATATTTGGCATGACCGGTGTATAACATAGTTATTTAGATTATGTTCGGCGGTGAATTATCCTTGTTGTAGTAATACCTTACTATTACACTATGTCTATTAAAGTTTCCCTACGTTAACAACTAAGGTACCTACGAGAGCCTAACCTCGATGTGTCACATACCTTAATTACTAAGTGAGTTGTTTATAAACACGCATTATAACCTTCACCAATTAACCTCTAGGTCCTAGTATTGGGCTGTTCATCTTCTAAGTGCTCAGATCACACCTAGTGCATGATTCCTCCTCTAACCGCTCAGTTCACGACTAGTTTAGGATGTTACCGTCTCTATACACCTAGCATTATTTACTACGAGTTCCGGACCATATCAAGTCAAAACCTGATATCAATTCTATGGGAGCTCCCGCTTATCCGGCCAGATTACGAGAATACGTTATTAAAGTGTGCGAAAGTAAATAACAAACATAATTACTGAATATCACTTATTATAACTTAGACTCAATCACAGACTCCAAATATTCATATGGGAGTTCATCTTCTCCACCACAACCTAAGGCATAAATAATAAAGACTACATACTTAAATTACAATAAATTTTAACCTAAATACAAAAGCCTAAAGAAATCATACCTTGCTGAGTTAGTTTTCCCGTAAGGGGAGAAAACTATGCCCAATAGAGCTCCTCTGAACCTCTCCTTATAGTAGAGAGTGTTCTACTATTTCTGAATGATTTTAACAATGAATGGGAGGCTTTATTTATAGTTTTCGTAATGGGCCTCAGCAAGGTCATTGCAGTACGATGAAGCCATCGTGCTGCGATGTGAAGATTCAGTTCAATTTTATAACTGATCCTGTGCATTTCATCAGCTTGGGCGCCAAGTTACCCCATCGTGCTGCGATAGCACACATCGTGCTGCGATGGACATATTCTCTTCAGATTTATTGCTTCTGATTTCTTGGCGAACAAGCAGTTCCCATCGTGGCACGATGGGAGCCATCGTGCTGCGATGGAATGCTGATTTTCTTCACTTTTTGGGCTTTTTCTTGTCTTTTTGCATCTTGGACTCTGTCTTGATGCTTTTTCATGTTTTTGTAGGTTTTCCTTCGTATTTGGGCCTGTCTTGGTCATTTTACTACTAATAATAATACTAAAAATAACGTAGAAATTCCTGTCATCACTATGTTATACACCGATCATGCCAAATATGAAGAAGGGAGGGAGTCCAACCACCATACCTAGCCTCTATATTTCTTGAATCTATTATTTATACATTCTGCTATTTATATTTATGCAAAACATTACGCTTATTTTATAAAAACCTTTTCAAAAACCAAAGCGAATGCAAACTATCACAAACTTAAACAACGCTAGTGAAGCTTCGGCACGATCCCTGTGGATTTGAACTCATTCTACTCGTAGAGTGTGAATTATTACTCGACGACAGACTGGAGCACTTGCCAGACCGTAGTCAAGTTTTTGGCGCCGTTGCCGGGGATTGTGTTTACAAAGCGTTACTAGATTTATTTAAGTTTGTCAAAAAATTTCAAAAATACAAAAAAAATTAAAAAATCAAAAATCTTGTTGATGATTGTGGATTTTAATCTGTGAAAATTCTGGCTAAGGATAAGTCAAGGTCTCCGAGCGATCCTAGTGATCCACCTCACTTACCTGGGAATTTTCATGGTGACAAAGACACATGAGACAACCCAAAAATAGTTTTACAATTTAATTTTCCAGTGCTACTGAAGGTATTCATTTGTTGTGCTTGATAACAGGTATTCTGGAGTTTAAGTACGACCCTGAACCCGAAAGAACGTTCCGGAAAAGAAGAGCAGCACAAAAGCTTGCAGAATCCAGTAACATCAAAGAAGAGCCTACCACCAAAGCCATGGGGGACGAGCATAGAGTTACAATGGGAGACTACTGCAAGAGGACTGACACAGATCAGATCTCACTTGGATTCCAGCCGGCAAATCCAGCTAACTTTGATATCAAGGGTAATGTTCTTACAGGTTTGCGGGAGAACCAGTTTGACGGACGTGCCAACAATGATCCCTGGGATCATCTCGCAAAGTTTGCAGAGACATGTCAGATCCAGAAAGTGTCGGACAATGTTAGTGATGACCAAAAGAAGCTGCGTTTGTTTGCTTTTTCTCTTACAGGTCCAGCTAAAGATTGGCTTCAATGCTTGCCAAGGGGAACGATTGCAACATGGAAGGAGCTTGAAGACAAGTTCCTAGAAAGATTCTTCACACACACACTGTTCCAGAAAAGGAAGTCTGAGATTCTGAGTTTCAAGCTGCTTATGAGAAGGTGTCATAACCACAACATTAGTGCTATGGAGCAGATGCAACTATTCACTGCTGGTATGAAGATGCAACATCGTATGATACTAGATGCCTCAGCTGGTGGGTCCATCAAAGTAAAGACCTATGCAGAGACTAATGATCTGGTTGAGCAGATGTGCCAGAATGAGTACAACATGAGCCATGATAGAGCTGAAAAGACTCCTGGAATTCTTAAGGTGGACCAGGAGATTGCCTACAAAGTAGAGATCGAGTTACTAAGGAGGCAACTTGCTGATAAAGAGAAAGCTGTGAAGGAAGCTAGTGTTAAACAGGTGGAGGGAGTTTGCGATTTCTGCCTAGAAGATCACCCTAATGGGCATTGTTTGCCAGGAGGGAGCGAAGAGCAGGTAAATTACATGGGAAACAACTACAACCCAGGTTGGAGCAAGCACCCAAATTTGCGCTGGGACCAGACAGGGAACCAGGCTCAAGCTGCACCTCAACCAAGAAAGCCATCTCCATTGGAAGAGTTACTCAATAAATTTTCTAGCATGAGAAAAACTAACTTTGAAAATATCCAGACTACAGTAGCCAACCAGGGGGCGACGATAAAAAGTCTTGAAACCCAGATTGATCAACTCTCAAAACTGGTAAGCACTCATGTTTCTAAAGATATTGCAGGTAACACGGTGGACAATCCAAAGGAGGAGTGCAAAATGTTGAAAGATCAGAAGTCAGAACAGGAACAGAAAGAAGAAAAGATAAAAGACTACGAAGAGTGGTACAAACTGTTCGATATGACTCTAGACGAAGCTTACAACGAGTTCATGGCAGAGCTGAGAGAATATAGAGAAAGCAGAGCACAATTGCTAGTCAAAAAGACAAATCCTGGAAGCGTCACCATACTCTGTCAGATTGAGGAAGCAGAAGTCCGAGCATTATGTGATGTGGGTTCAAGTGTGAACGTAATGCCACTATCTCTGGCAGACAAGTTAAAACTCACAAAAACAACTGCAGGTACAGAACGTGAGCTCGTGTTAGCAAATCAGACAACCATTCACTCAACAGGTACAATAGAAGATGTCTTGGTGAAAGTCGAAGACCTGGTATTTCCAGCAGACTTCATGATCCTGGATATCCAAGAAGATGAAGAACATCCAATTATTCTTGGAAGACCATTGTTAGCAACCAGCAGGGCACTCATTGATGTGGAGTCCGCTGAGTTGACTTTAAGGAGTGGAGAGGAGCAAAGAACTATCAAAACCTCCAAGACAAAGAGGGAAGAGTGCTTCATGCTCGAGTGGAAGGATAGAGAAGCTACACCACCGACTCCAACTCAAGAAGTACAGGTAAAGATAGAGATAGAGGAGCTGGAGAATGAAATGGCGCAGCTAGAGTTAGAAACAGCTCAGAAAGAGGAGGTACCCGAAGAGCTAACTGGAAAAATGAAGAGGCTAACTATTGAGGTAGACGTCCGAGCAACACGGGTCAAAGCATGGGGAAGAAACCGAAAAGTGGCCAGAAAATCTAAGTTTGGGGTTAATACGCACCTCTGAAGAAGCCTGCTGCTGAGAGAAAAGAGGAGAGAAAGAAGAACAGCTGGGTTGACGCACCAAAAGAACAAAAGAAGGTACATCCACCAAAAAGCAAAAGGAAGTCCATCATCAAATCAGTACCATCAGAAGATGATGAACGACTCTGCTTTGCCACCTTCAAAGAAAAACAGGACCCAGAGAAGTATGAAAGAAACAACAAGAAAGAGGGAGGAGCTAAGGCGAAAGCTCCTACAGAAGAGAGAGACATGCGAACCTATCCTCTGTAATGGAGGAAATGCCTCAAGCTAATGAGAGGCTAAACAAGCGGTGCTTGGGAGGCAACCCAAGGATGAGTATTTAAATTCAGTATTTCAATTCAGTAATTTCAATTAAGTATTTTCATTTCAGTATTTTCAATTCAATAAAGTATGCCTAGAATTCCGCATGTCATTTTCATCTGTAAGCAGCCCTTATTCAAACTTATAAAAAATTAAATAATTGTTTGCTGTTTATTATCTAGTGCATGATAAACTGTTATAGGTAAGATTGCAGCGAAGTAAGTTATAAATCTTGATGAGACGAATTTCACACCTTCATACAGAAAACCAAAGGTGATCGCTCCGAAGTGCGAAGTTCGGGGGACAGACGAGTGATGAAGCTGGTGTCTGTGAGACAAGTGTTCAATTTTCAGATACCTAAGCCATGTGAGGATTTGAGCCAAATATTTCCGAACGGTATTACCACTTTCTTTCGATCTACTATGAGAGTACCGTGCACTTGATTATTTTCTAGAACTTGCTCGAATTCTCTGCTGACTGGTTAATTTGATATTATGTGCATTGAGGCAATTGTTTGTTATAACCCAGAGCCTTTTCAAGCCACCCCTTTATTATATTATATCCTTTGCTAACCAAATTTGAGCCGTAAAAAAAATATTATCCCTTTTGTTTCGGTGACAAACCACATTACAAGCCTATAGACCAGAAAACAATGAAATTACCCTCTTTTGGAGTTAAGGTAATAGTTCTCAAAGTCTTGGCAACAAAATAAGTTTGGGGTTGCTCATGGAACTAGCAACGTTTAAGTTTGGGGTGGGTATATGATGACAGGAATTTCTACGTCATTTTTAGTATTATTATTAGTAGTAAAATGACCAAGACAGGCCCAAATACGAAGGAAAACCTACAAAAGCAAGAAAAAGCATCAAGACAGAGTCCAAGATGCAAAAAGACAAGAAAAAGCCCAAAAAGTGAAGAAATACAGCATTCCATCGCAGCACGATGTGTGCTATCGTGCAACGATGAAAGCTCCTTGCACGCCAAGCAATCAGAAGAAATAAATCTTGAGAAAATCTTCCATCGCAGTACGATGCCCTACAACGCAGTACGATGATGTTACTTGGCGCCCAAGCTGATGAAATGCACAGGATCAGTTATAATTTTTAACTGAATCTTCACATCGCAGTACGATGGCCTTATCGTGCTGCGATGCCTTGCTGAGGCCCATTACGAAAACTATAAATAGAGCCTCCCATTCATTGTTTTATTCATTCAGAAATAGTAGAACACTCTCTACTATAAGGAGAGGTTCAGAGGAGCTCTATTGGGCATAGTTTTCTCCCCTTACGGGAAAAATAACTCAGCAAGGTATGATTTCTTTAGGCTTTTGTATTTAGGTTATGATTTATTGTAATTTAAATATGTAGTCTTTATTATTTATGTCTTAGGTTGTGGTGGAGAAGATGAACTCCCCTATTAATATTTGGAGTCTGTGATTGAGTCTAAGTTATAATAAATGATATTTAGTAATTATGTTTGTTATTTACTTTCGTGCACTTTAATAACGTATTCTCGTAATCTGGCCGGATAAGCGGGAGCGCCCATAGATTGATATCAGGTTTTGGCTTGGTATTAGTCCGGAACTCGTAGTAAATAATGCTAGGTGTATAGAGACGGTAACATCCTGCACTAGTCGTGAACTGAGCGGTTAGAGGAGGAATCATGCACTAGGTGTGATCTGAGCACTTAGAAGATGAACAACCCGATACTAGGACCTAGAGGTTAATTGGTGAAGGTTATAATGCGTGTTTATAAACAACTCACTTAGTAATTAAGGTATGTGACACATCGAGGTTAGGCTCTCGTAGGTACCTTAGTTGTTAATGTAGGGAAACTTTAATAGACATAGTGTAATAGTAAGGTATTACTACAACAAGGATAATTCACCGCCGAACATAATCTAAGTAACTATGTTATACACCGGTCATGCCAAATATGAAGAAGGGAGGGAGTCCAACCACCATACCTAGCCTCTATATTTCTTGAATCTATATTTATACATTCCGCATTTATATTTCTGCAAAGCATTACGCTATTTTTAGAAAACCTTTTTCCAAAAACCAAAGCGAATGCAAATTATCACAAACTTAAATAACGCTAGTAAAGCTGCGGCACGATCCCTGTGGATACGAACTCATTCTAGACACCTAGAGTGTGAATTATTACTCGACGACAGACTGGTGCACTTGCCAGACCGTAGTCAGTATACAGAGAACTATCACTACAAAAAGAAAAAATAAATGAAAAAGAGACGGGAAAACATCAAAAATTCCCTAAAAAAAATAGTCTCTTCAAAAAAATAAATGAAAAAGAAAGAGCCAAAGGGCAAAAGAAAGAGTCAAAGGGCAAAGATAGTGATAGAAAAGAACCATACAAAGGCACATCCGGTTCTTAACATCCGATACCAACACAAAAAGGCACCCTAAGGAACAAAGGTTGCGTACACAAAAAGGAACAACAAAGTAGAACTTAACTCCAATGTTTAACCTACTATTCCCAAAAATGTCCTACCTTGACCTAAGCCACGTTATAACCCTGAAAAGACCTCCAATAATGCATGTGTATTGAATTTTGAGTGGTTGCTTAGAGTTCTTGCAAGCCAATGGTAAAATGGCAGGTTGTACGATGATTGAGAGATAACCCTTTCAATTATGAGCGAAAAAATACAAATGTGAGAGAGAGAAAAAGTTGAACATGGACTCTTGCGGGCATTTGTCCGATTTGCTACTATTGACGTCTCCTGAGCCTAGCAGGACTGAGCATGATCGCTACGGTAAGAAATCAGCGGTACCATTGCTGAAATACAAGCAAGGTCGTGAAATTCCTATCATCTTTATTTATCTCTTATTTTTCTAACGATCTTGTCTGACAACATGTTACTTGAGGACAAGCAACAATTTAAGTTTGGGGTTGTGATGTCAGGAATTTCTATTGTATTTATAGTAGTATTATTAGTAGTAAAATGACCAAGACATGCCCAAATACGAAGGAAAACCTACAAAAGCAGGAAAAAGCATCAAGACAGAGTCCAAGATGCAAAAAGACAAGAAAAAGCCCAAAAAGTGAAGAAAATCAGCATTCCATTGCAACACGATGTGTGCCATCGTGCCACGATGAGAGCTTCTTGTTCGCCAAGAAATCAGAAGAAATAAATCTACAAAATATCTTCCATCGCAGCATGATGTGTGCCATCGCCACACGATGATGTTACTTGGCGCCCAAGCTGATGAAATGCACAGGATCAGTTATAAAAATAAACTGAATCTTCACATCGCAGCACGATGGCTTCATCGTACTGCGATGACCTTGCTGAGGCCCATTACGAAAACTATAAATAGAGCCTCCCATTCATTGTTAAAATCATTCAAAAATAGTAGAACACTCTCTACTATAAGGAGAGGTTCAGAGGAGCTCTATTGGGCATAGTTTTCTCCCCTTACGGGAAAACTAACTCAGCAAGGTATGATTTCTTTAGGCTTTTGTATTTAGGTTATAATTCTTGTAATTTAAATATGTAGTCTTTATATTTATGCCTTAGGTTGTGGTGGAGAAGATGAACTCCCCTATGAATATTTGGAGTCTGTGGTTGAGTCTAAGTTATAATAAATGATATTTAGTAATTGTGTTTGTTATTTACTTTCTTGCACTTTAATAACGTATTCTCGTAATCTGGCCGGATAAGCGGGAGCGCCCATAGAATTGATATTAGGTTTTGACTTGATATGGTCCGGAACTAGTAGTAAATAATGCTAGGTGTATAGAGACGGTAACATCCTGAACTAGTCGTGAATGAGCGGTTAGAGGAGGAATCATGAACTACGTGTGAGTTGAGCACTTAGAAGATGAACAGCCCGATACTAGGATCTAGAGGTTAATTGGTGAAGATTATAATGCATGTATATAAACAACCCACTTAGTAATTAGGGTATGTGACACATCGAGGTTAGGCTCTCGTAGGTACCTTAGTTATGAATGTAGGGAAACTTTAATAAACACAGTGTAATAGTAAGGTATTACTACAACAAGGAGAATTCACCGCCGAACATAATCTTAGTAACTATGTTATACACCGATCATGCCAAATATGAAGAAGGGAGGGAGTCCAACCACCATACCTAGCCTCTATATTTCTTGAATCTATTATTTATACATTCTGCTATTTATATTTCTGCAAAGCATTACGCTTATTTTATAATAACCTTTTCAAAAACCAAAGCGAATGCAAACTATCACAAACTTAAACAACGCTAGTGAAGCTTCGGCACGATCCCTGTGGATTCAAACTCATTCTACTCGTAGAGTGTGAATTATTACTCGACGACAGACTGGTGCACTTGCCAGACCGTAGTCACTTTCCCCTTCTCTTCTCTTCTCTTCTATTTTCTACTCTTCCTCTTTCTACCTCCACCAATTTTGTTATAAATGATTTTCTCTCTCTATTCAACCTTATATACCTAGGTTAACCTAACCCAAGCCCAATAACTAAGCCCAATACAAACTCTAACATATTCTCTATTCATTTTACTCTTATGTCCACAAATGTTACCAATTACCTCACATTCACTACTCTTTCTATTTTTAGACAACAACTACACATTAATTATTAACCAAACCACAAATAAACCATAAAAGCCAATAAATTCTATTTACTAAAATTGGGTCGTTACAACTCTACCCCCCTTAAAAGAATTTTCGCCCTAAAAAATTTACCTGAAAATAACTCCGGATAAGAATTCCTCATCCTGCTCTCTAACTCCCAAGTAGCACTTTCACCGGCCGGTCCTCCCCACACCACCTTAACCGATGCAATTTCTTTGTTCCTCAACTTTTTCACTTCTCTTCCTTCTATCCTTAAAGGTATAGTTTCAACCGTAAGGTTCTCCTTCACTTGGATGTCATCTACTTCTATCACATGGGTTGGATCAGGAACATACTTTCTCAATTGTGATATATGAAACACATTATGTAGATTTGACAAAGATGGTGGCAATACAATCCGATAAGCCACTTCCCCTACTCTTCCAAGAATCTCATAAGGTCCAATAAATCTTGGCGTCAATTTCTTTGACCTCAAAGCACGTCCAATACCGGTAGTTGGTGAAACTCTTAGAAAAACATGATCCCCTTCCTTAAACTCTACATTCTTTCTCTTTTTATCATAATAGCTCTTTTGCCTACTTTGAGATGCTCTCATCTTTTCTTGTATCATCTTAATTTTCTCCGTTGTTTGTTGGACTATTTCCGGTCCAAGTACCACATTTTCACCCGCCTCACACCAACACAAAGGAGTTCTACATCTTCTACCATATAAAGCTTGAAAAGGTGCCATTCCAATACTAGTGTGGAAACTATTGTTGTAAGTAAACTCTATTAATGGTAGATAGCCATCCCAACTACCTCCTCCTTCCAAAACACAAGCCCTTAACAAATCTTCTAGTGATTGAATTTTCCTCTCCGATTGTCCATCCATTTGAGGGTGGTAAGCGGAACTCAACCTTAACTTGGTTCCTAAGGCTTCTTGTAGGCTTTCCTAAAATCTCGAAGTAAACCTCGGATCTCTCTCCGACACGATGCTAGAAGGAATACCATGCAGCTTAACAATTTGCTCCACATAAATCTCCGCTAACTTCGGTATTAAGGTTCCGGTCTTAAAAGCAATAAAGTGTGCGGATTTTGTCAATCTATCCACAATTACCCAAATAGAATCATTCCCTTTGGTAGTCCTTGGTAACCCACTCACAAAGTCCATCGCAATGCTATCCCACTTCCACTCGGGTATAAACATAGGTTGTAACAATCCGGAAGGTCTTTGATGTTCCACTTTAGATTTTTGACAAGTCAAACAAGCATACACAAACTCCGCGGCTTCCTTCTTCATACTAGGCCACCAAAACAACATCTTTAAATCTTGGTACATCTTAGTAGCCCCGGGGTGAATACTTAACCCACTTCGATGTCCTTCTTCCAAAATCTTTCTCTTCAATTCCGGTATGTCGGGTACACAAACTCTTTCGCGAAATCTTATGATCCCATCCTCATCCACTATGAAGTCGGTCTCTTTCCCTTGTTTAATCAAAGTCAATCGGTTCACCAAACTCAAATCTCCCTTTTGACCATCTTTCACTTCATCAAAAAAATCATTAGTAAGCTTTAACATTCCCAACTTGACACTATGTGGAGTCATTACACAAATCAAACTAAGGTCTCTAAATTGTTCAATTAAATCCAATTCCTTTGCCATGAGACTCGACATATGCATAGATTTCCTACTCAAAGCATCCGCTACAACATTCGCCTTTCCGGGATGATAACTCAACTTGAAATCATAATCTTTTAGGAATTCTAACCATCTTCTTTGTCTCATATTCAATTCCTTTTGGTCGAATAAGTACTTCAAGCTCTTATGATCACTAAAAACTTCGAATCTAGAACCAAACAAATAATGTCTCCAAACTTTCAACACAAATACAACGGCGGCTAACTCAAGATCGTGTGTTGGATAATTCTTCTCATGTATTTTTAGTTGTCTAGAAGCATAAGCAACCACTTTACCATTTTGCATAAGCACGCCTCCTAGTCCCATCAAAGAAGCATCACAATACACCACAAATGGTTCATCCACTTTTGGTAAAGTTAAAACCGGTGCCGATGTCAACCTTTTCTTCAACTCTTGAAAACTCTTCTCACATAGACTATCCCATACAAAAGCTTGACCCTTTCGAGTCAATTGTGTTAACGGCAAGGCTAGCTTTGAAAAGCCTTCAATGAATCTCCGATAGTAACCCGCTAGACCAAGAAAGCTCCTAATCTCAAAAACCGATTCCGGAGTCTCCCACTTCAACACCGCATCTACTTTAGAAGGATCCACCGCAATACCTCCGTTAGATATAACATGACCAAGGAAACTCACCTCCTTCAACCAAAATTCACACTTCGACAACTTCGCATAAAGCTTCTTTTCTCTTAATGTTTCTAGTACAATCCTCAAGTGTTCGGCATGCTCTTCTTCCGATTTAGAGTAAATCAAAATATCATCAATGAACACCACCACGAACTTATCCAAGTATGGATGAAAAATCCAATTCATATACTCCATGAAAACACCGGGTGCATTAGTCACACCGAAAGGCATCACCGCATACTCATAGTGGCCGTAACGAGTTCTAAATGCCGTCTTCGTTATATCTTCCGACTTAAATCTAATTTGGTGATACCCCGACCTCAAATCAATCTTGCTAAACACACAAGCACCCACTAGTTGGTCCATCAATTGCTGATAATCGCTTTATTCAATTGGATATTTGTTTTTGATAGTCACTTTATTCAATTGCTGATAATCGATACACAAACGCATGCTCCCCTCTTTCTTCTTTACTAACAAAACTGGTGCTCCCCAAGGGGACACGCTAGGTCGGATAAACTTCTTCTCGAGTAATTCTTCAAGTTGCTTCTTTAATTCACTCAATTCCGATGCCGACATTCGATATGGCGCCATAGAAATAGGACTTGTTCCAGGCACCAAATCAATAGCAAACTCCACTTCTCTCTCAGGAGGTACATCTGACACATCGTCCGGAAACACATCAGAAAATTCTTGTACCACCGGTAACTCCTTAATTTCAACTCCACCTTCGAGTTTCAAGGATGCAAACATTGCAAATAATTCTCCGTGATCCTTCCAAGATTCCTTTACCTCTTTCCCACTCATCAATAGTGAACTTTCTTCCGATTTAGGGAATACGACAGTTTTCTCGCAACAGTTAATGTGAACACGATTAAATATCAACCAATTCATACCAAAGATTACATCTATATTACCAAGTGGAATGCACACTAGGTCCATACCAAAAGATCTATCAAACACATCAACAGGACACTTAAGACACACAAATTGAGTAGTCACGGAACCACTAGCAGGAGTTTCTATTTCCATACGACTAGGCATTTTAGACATAGGAATATTAGGGTTAATAGGCTTTTACCCCCTGCAAAGTAGGCGAGTTTTGCGTTACCCCCCTGTAATTATTTTTTTTGAGATTACCCCCTGCAAAGTTTATTTTTTTGATTTACCCCCCTTTTGCTGACGTGGCAGGCAAAAAAAACAGAATAACCGATTTAAAAACAACACTTTTTACATCGGTTGAACAAAATAACCGATGTAAAAAGTGCATCCAAGGGGGTAAATCAAAAAAGTAAATTTTGCAGGGGGGTAATCTCAAAAAAATAATTACAGGGGGGTAAAGCAAAACTCGCCTACTTTGCAGGGGGTAAAGACCTATTAACCCAGAATATTAAGACGTTTTGCACAATCGATAGATATAAAGGAGTGTGTTGCTCCGGTATCAATAATCGCAATTAAAGGAGTGCCATAGATGAAACACGTACCTCTAATGAGATTGTCCACTTGATCCACTCCTTCTCCACTCAAAGAAAACACTTTTCCAACCGCCTTCTTTGGTTTCTTGCACAGCGTGCTCTTGTGACCTTCATCTCCACAATTGAAACAAGTAATCTTCTCTTTGCAACTATCGGCTTTGTGCCCAAAATTCCCACACCTATAGCACTCATCTCTTTTGCATGGGCACTCATAGAAATTGTGGCCAAACACACCACACTTATGGCATTTTCCATCATTCTTCCCTTTTTCACCACTTCTTCCAGCTTTGTTCTTTCCTTTCCCATCATAAGGTTTACCACGGTCTTGATTCTTGCCTCTCTTGTCATTTTCCAACTTATAGTAACTTGACTTAGCCTTTGCATCTCTATCACAAATGCTACTTTTGTTTACTAAAGTGGCAAAGTTCCGAATCTCCAAGAAATCGATAAGCAACTAAATGTCGGGACGTAGTCCACTTTCAAACTTCACGCACTTGTCCATTTCCGCTTCAACCGTGTTATAATGTGGGCTAAACCTACACAACTCTTCGAATTTTGCCGCATAATCCGCCACAGACATGTTTCCTTGCTTCAATTCCATAAACTCAACCACCTTCCTATTTCTTATGTCCGATGGAAAGTACTTGACCAAGAACTCTCTCTTGAAGCTCTCCCAAGTAATTACGGTATTGCCAAATCCCAACCTTTGGCTTGCATTTCTCCACCAATAACTAGCATCCTCATGGAGCATGTAAGTCCCCAAGGTCACCTTTTGTGTTTCCGAGCACCTCATTGCTCCGAAAATTCTTTCCATAGCTTCCAACCATTTGATAGCACCATCGGGGTCATGTCCACCCTTGAAGACTTGTGGATTGTTCTTCAAAAATCGCTCCAATCTTGCTTCATCTTCATTCCCTCTAAGGTTCTCTTGAGCAACCCTCTCGGCATTCCTATTTGTCGCCTCTTGAGCCATGGCATTAGCCATCATGGTCAAGGCATCCACAATAGCCCTTTGAGACATCACCTGGATAATCAATCAAGCAAATCCAACTAGCATTAGACTAAGAGTACTAAAAGTGTTCCCTTACACTTATTGCACCCACAAGTGATTCTAACCCTAATTGATCCGACATGAATCGACCAGGCTCTGATATCACTATTGTAACACCCTAACCCACTTATACTAATTAATTAACTTAAATTCAATCATACAAGCAATTTGAGTGTTACATAAATTACAACTTCAACAACATGCATGATAACTAATTAAATAGCAGCGGAAAATCATAAGTTACTAATTCAACTTGAATAATAGCATGCATAGTAATTATCTCTTACAAATATTTAGACATGATTTTCAAACCCAAATTGAAATTCTGTTCCTAGGCAGGACAGATGTCGTACACAATGTCTAGGACAATGTGTCTGTAGTCCAGATGTCTCAGACAACTGGTTCGACAATTGGTTATGAGGATCGCAGATATTATTGCAGTACTGAAGTAAATAAAAGCAATAAAGAACACCAGTAATTGTTAACCCAGTTCGGCGCAAACCAGCCCTACTCTGGGGGATACCAATCCAGGAAGTGAACACTACTAATCTGAATTAATACTTAGTCTTACAACCATACCAAAAACCCTATTGGCATGTATGCCTTTTCTTAATCCTAGCAATCTTCTACTCAAGGGCTAACTCCCCCTGAATATGAGAACCTACCCAACTCCCTCTAATCACTAATCCCAAGTGACGACAACTTTAAACTACAAAGTTTAAAGACTTAGTTGAATAACAACATTCAACAACAAAGCTACAAAGTATCAAAACCAATACTAAGAGCCACAAAGCTGCAAAGTATCAAACAACGATACTAAGAGCCACTAATGCTTTGCACAGTAGGCACAAAACTTGAGTTCTAAGCTCTATGTTGAGTTCTATTTATAGGCGTGCAAGTCTTCAGATTATCTTCAGTCTTTCAGATGCACTACAATTAAGAGTTAGTTTTAAAACAAACTTGTTTAAAAACAAACTCCAAAAGATAAAGAAATTAATCTTTATCCACAAATTAAATACGATTCCGATCGTATCTAACACATAGGATTAATAACAAACTTTATCATTAATCCTAATCTCAGCTTGTAACTTAAAGATTCGCGCTTCATTCAAATTTAAACAAACACGCGTGCTTAATGGATAAGCATTATCTTTTAAGCTGAACTGGGTTCAGATGTCCTACCCACATGTCTTGGGACATCTTGTTCGACATGTTGCCTTAACATGCTCTGAACCCAGTGATAAGATGTCTAGGACATCTTGTTCAACATGTTGCATCTGCACATCTTCAATATGCACAAGTGGTTTAGACTTAATTACTTTAGCATTGGTGCTTCAGTTAAGTCACTCTGACTAAGTTGTTTTAGCCTTATGATGCAGCCAATCTCAGAAGAACTACAATCTCCCCCTTTGGCAAATTATGGCTAAAACAACCACAAACCACTTTGTTGAGTGTGCACTCTTCAGTCTTCAATCTTCAAATTCTTCAATCTTCTATTTGATCTCTGTTGATGCAATCTTCTGTTCTGAGATCTTTAGGTCTTCAATGTCTTTGATCTTCAGAATCTTGTGTGTCTTCAATATTCAAGACTTCTTTTAATCTTGAATGTGTGATGAACCTATTCTAGTATGAGACAGTCTTAGTCTTGTCTTCATATGATCCATTACAAAATTTTCTAAGTCTAGAGATGAGATACCTAGTGACTTAGTGAACCAAAGTCTTGAGTTGCAGCGGAAAGTACTTAATTAGAGTGATCAAGACTTACTAGACCTTTTAGAGGTTCAAATTGAGCATTTAAATTATGCTTCTGGACACACTTATTAAAGCTTGCCATATACATCCGTAAGCAAGAGAATGATTTTACTTGCCAAAGAGCTGTTCTTAGCATCAATTATTTCTCCCCCTTTTTACCATAATTTGACAAAGGTTAAAGGAAAATATTCATTGATTTCAGAGAAACGAACAGCTTACAAAAAATGCACTAACCAAGTGCCGGATGTCAAAGCCTCCAATGTCTAGGACATTTGGTAGGCCACAAGAAGTAGAACAGAAAGGAAAAATACAAAAGTACTTATTTTCCTATATTCAGAGTCTGTTCTTCAATCTTCTTCTTCTTCTTGTTGCTCTGCTTCAGCTTGAGCAGCTCCAACTTCTTTCATGATGGACTTGATCAGATTGTCCACATGGTTTTTCCTTGCTGTGCTGGTCTTGATGGTTTGTTTCAAGGTCTTGGATATTTGAATCAGTTCAACAAGTACATCCTCCTTGTTTGCTCTAGGCATAGAGTCTGATGCTTCAGCAGCTTCCTTCATCTTTGGGAACACAATGTCTAGGACATGTGTACCAGCAAATAGCTTGTAATCAAAGCTTAGAACTTGAGGTTTCTTGGTTGGAGCTTCATCAGGGTACAAGATGTTTGGATACTGCCTTAAAATCATTCCAGTTATCAGACAAGGGAATGCTATAGGTAGCTTCACTGCATATGTCTCAGCATGCTTCATGGTTTGGTTAAAGGCGTGGTCACCAAAGTTGAGCTTCTTCTTTGTTCCTATGAGGAAGATCATCTTTGCCAGCATTGGAGTGATTCCAGAACCATGATTGGTAGGTGCCCAGTTTGCAGCTCCAATTCTATTGAGGATAGCATACTTGACACTAAGACATCCTGTAGATAATAATCCTTTCTTAGGCCATTCACTTACTTGACCTCCAGTTATCTCCTTGGTCACCTCCTTGACTAACTCAGCTTCATCACCTTCAATGGTTGGATTTCTCCCCAGATACTCATTGATGGTGGTTGGAGAAAACTTCACATCTTTACCTCTGACTCGTACCTTTCTGAATTCCTCACTTCCTTCACTGCAAGCACTGGTGATGTTTACAATGAATTCTTTTACCAGCATCTCATAGCAGTTGCCCAAGTTCTTTACAGTCTTCATCAGCTCAGCAGCTTCTAAGAGCTCGATGATTTCTTTGCATTCTAGAGCTTCTTGATTAAGCTCTCTTTCTTGAGCAATTCTTCTCTGGTAGACAAACCTCCACTTTTGAGCACTTTCTTCAGAATGGAAAGAAACTCTATCCATTGGTGCTGGTGGGATGTTTGCAGGAATTCTTCTTCCTCCAATTCTTTCTCCCAGCGGTAGTGATGTCTAGGACATCTGGTTCACCATCAGTGTCAGAGTTACTGACAGCAACAACCTGTTTCTTCTTCACTTTCTCACCAACAACTTTCTTTTCTGCCTTTCTTTTTCCTTTCTTTGCAGTAGCCTGAGTCTCCACTTGCTTAGACTTATACGTTTTAGCTCTTCTGTTGATTGGAATGCTAATTCGTATACCTTCACTTTCCTCGGAGCTTTCTTCTTCCATGCTTTGTATTGGTTTACCATTTCTCTTTATTGCTTGAAGGATGTTGGCCAGAGGAACCTCATCTACATCTTCTTGATCTACTTGTTGATCTTGAACTTCTTGTTCAGGAATTGGTGCAGAACCAAATGTTGGGACATTGGGTTCAACATCTTGTGCTGGAACTTCTGTTGAAGGTGTAGTTTGATCCAAGTTGGGATCTTCTTCTTGAGGTCTTGAGGAGATGTTGGTGGCTGTTTCTGATGGAGGAGCTTCATTGGTTTAAGGAGAGATCTGCTCAGCAACTTTGACTTGATGTTCTTTAGTTGATGTTTCATCTAACGGTTTGACATGTGGTACTTCTGAATTCTTTTGTGATTCTTGATTCTCAGAAGTTTGGCATTCAGGATTTGTAGACTCTTGTTCCTGAATTTTGTCATTCCCTGTTGCATGAGCTTTGGTCTTTTTAGGGTTCTTCTTCTTCTTTGAGCCCTTGAACTTCTTCTTGATTTCGCCTTCTGTTGGAGGAATCATGCTGATTGGTACAGCGTTTGTGATGGTTCCTTGTTGATCAACGCGAAAATCTGAAACCCTAGGCATTTGAGATGATGCCTCTTCTGTTTACGTCTTTGAATCATCTGGGTTGTTGTTCTTAGATGATTGTTGAGACATTGTTTGAGAAGAATGAGTTTCTGATTTTTGAGAAGGATGTTAGACAAGATGTTGAGACGTTTGGTAGTGTCACATATGAGGTCCTAGTAGCCTTTTATAGATTTGATTGAGAACTTAGGGCTACCTCTTTTTACGTGCAGATGTTTAATGTTTCTTTTACTCTGCACGTTACCTCTATAGTGCTTATGACACATTTTTGAGCGTGTGAATACCCAAGGGCGAGCTCTAACACTCCCAACCAAAATCTCTTCAGCTCCTTGTCCATTGTACAGATGTTGGGACATCTGGTGGGACATCTTGTCAATATCTTCCTTGGCAGACAAGCAAGCTATTTCTGGACTATTGTTTTGAGGTGTCCAAGTATAGCACTTATCACTTGACTTTGTCCCTTTCATCACTACCTCTTGATCATTAGCAATGGTGCATTCATGGTTGTTGAAGTGCACTTTTAGTCCTTGTTCACATAGTTGACTAATGCTAATCAAGTTTGCAGTGAGACCTTCTACTAGTAGAACATCATCTAGGCATGGAGTGTTTGAACCAGCTAGTTTTCCAATGCTTGTGACTCTACTTTTAACTCCATCACCAAAGGTAACACTTCCTTTTAAGTGAGACCTTAATTCGCTAAGATATTTCTTATCTCCAGTCATGTGTTTAGAACACCCACTGTCAAAATACCAATTTTTGGATGGAGATATTTCTAGAGAAGTATGAGCCTTTTGGGGTGGTGTTGGCTTCCATACTTTAGTCAGAACTTCCTTGTATTTCATCCTTGGAGGTAGGATCTTCCTTTTGTTCTGTCTTGGTGACTTAGGCTTCTGAGGGTAGCCATGGAGATAGAAGCATTCTGAGATTAGATGCCCAGTTTTTCCACAATGTTTAAATCTTTTCAGTGGTCCCTTATATTCTTTGTATTGAGGGGACACATGTTGAACATGATGTTGGGACATGTGGTCTGGCATGTGCTTCCTCTGTTGAGCTGGAGGCTGAGTCCTCTGTTCAAACCTTTTCTGCTTGTGTTGAGTCAGATGATGTGTCTTTGTCACCTGTTTCTTCTGTCTAGCAGGTTGTTGAGGTTTGGATCCCGTCTTCTTATGCTTGTGCTGAGAAGGGTGCTGTGACATGTGGTTTGACATCTGGTCCTGAGAGTTATTCTTTGGGGAAATTTTCTTCTCAGGAGCGTTGTTGTAGTTGTCATACCTTAACCCCTTCTTTTCACTTGGCTTTCTACCAAGCTCAAGGACTTCTTCAAGCATGTCAGTTCCCTTGTTTAGCATTCTCACGGATTTTGTCATCTCGGTGAGTTTTGAGTTTGACAAGGTGACTTGTTCTCTTAAAGCAGCTGTTGATGCTTCTAGTACTTCCTTAAGCAGTGTGACTTGTTCTCTCAGGCCAGCTGTAGAAGCCTCTAGTGCTTTCTTTTCATGAGCTAATTTCTCCATCTCCTTATCTTGTCTTCTTATGAGTTTACAAGATTGTTCCCATTTAATGGTGAGATTATTGTATTTCTCATCCAATTCTTTTTGCAGGAGATCTTCATTATTAGTGCTGCTGCTAGTTTGAAATGTTCCAGTGAAGGCTTTATTTGTTGGTTCTTCTTCTTTCTCTTCCTCAGAATCAGATAAGGTAGCTGTCATTCCCTTTTTCTGTTTCCTAAGAAAGTTTGGACATTCTGGTCTGATGTGCCCAAATCCTTCACATTCAGAACATCTTACTTCTTTGTTTTGCTCAGAAGTATTCTCCTCCTTGGTCATGCCCTGTGACTTGATGTTGGACCTCTTGTCTGGGACATTTGTCCTATACCTGACTTGTAGCTCATTCAAAGATTTATTAAAATCTTTTGTAAGGTAAGCTAATGCTTCTGATAACTCATCATCAGTTTGACTTTCCTCAGATTTAAAAGCCAGGTTCTTCATCTTCTTCTCTGGTTTATCATCCAGAGACATCTCAAACGTTTGTAATGAGCCAATAAGTTCATCAACTTTCATTGTGCTCAAGTCTTGAGATTCTTCGATTGCAGTCACCTTCATGTTAAATCTCTTAGGCAGTGATCTAAGGATTTTTCTGGCTAGCTTTTCTTCAGGTATCTTCTCACCTAGGGCAAAGGTTGAATTTGCTATATCTCGTATTCTAGTGTTGAATTCAAATATAGTTTCTTCATCCTCCATCCTTAAGTTCTCAAATTTTGTGGCGAGAAGTTGCAGCTTTGACATTCGAACTTTAGAGGTTCCTTCATGTACTGTTTGAAGAATTTCCCAGGCTTGTTTGGCTTCAGTACAAGTGTTGATTAACTTGAACATGTTTTCATCAACACCAATGAATATGGCATTGAGTGCTTTAGAGTTGCCACTTGCCTCAGTTTCTTCTTCTAGACTCCAATCTGCTACTCCTTTTAGGCTTGTGGAGCCATCTGCTGCTGTGATTATTGGATGATTCCACCCAGTGATAATTGCCCTCCATGCTTTTTGATCCATGGATTTGAGAAAGGCAACCATTCTTGCTTTCCAATAATCATAATTTGATCCATCCAAGACTGGTGGTCTGTTGATTGATCCTCTCTTGTCCATCTTGAACAAAATATATCTCCCTGGAGCTCACCCAGCAGGTTAGGGTGCCTGCTCTGATGCCAATTGAAATTCTGTTCCTAGGCAGGACAGATGTCGTACACAATGTCTAGGACATTGTGTCTGTAGTCCAGATGTCTCAGACAACTGGTTCGACAATTGGTTATGAGAATCGCAGATATTATTGCAGTACTGAAGTAAATAAAAGCAATAAAGAACACCAGTAATTGTTAACCCAGTTCGGCGCAAACCAGCCCTACTCTGGGGGATACCAATCCAGGAAGTGAACACTACTAATCTGAATTAATACTTAGTCTTACAACCATACCAAAAACCCTATTGGCATGTATGCCTTTTCTTAATCCTAGCAATCTTCTACTCAAGGGCTAACTCCCCCTGAATATGAGAACCTACTCAACTCCCTCTAATCACTAATCCCAAGTGACGACAACTTTAAACTACAAAGTTTAAAGACTTAGTTGAATGACAACATTCAACAACAAAGCTACAAAGTATCAAAACCAATACTAAGAGCCACAAAGCTGCAATGTATCAAACAACGATACTAAGAGCCACTAATGCTTTACACAGTAGGCACAAAGCTTTGAACTCACAATCTTCAGTTCTTGTGGGTTGAGTTTTAAGCTCTATGTTGAGTTCTATTTATAGGCGTGCAAGTCTTCAGATTATCTTCAGTCTTTCAGATGCACTACAATTAAGAGTTAGTTTTAAAACAAACTTGTTTAAAAACAAACTCCAAAAGATAAAGAAATTAATCTTTATCCACAAATTAAATACGATTCCGACCGTATCTAACACATAGGATTAATAACAAACTTTATCATTAATCCTAATCTCAACTTGTAACTTAAAGATTCGCGCTTCATTCAAATTTAAACAAACACGCGTGCTTAATGGATAAGCATTATCTTTTAAGCTGAACTGGGTTCAGATGTCCTACCCACATGTCTTGGGACATCTTGTTCGACATGTTGCCTTAACATGCTCTGAACCCAGTGATAAGATGTCTAGGACATCTTGTTCAACATGTTGCATCTGCACATCTTCAATATGCACAAGTGGTTTAGACTTAATTACTTTAGCATTGGTGCTTCAGTTAAGTCACTCTGACCAAGTTGTTTTAGCCTTATGATGCAGTCAATCTCAGAAGAACTACACAAATCATGTTCATAACATAAACAATATCTCAACGAAAATTATAAAGCAAGGTCATAGCATATCAAATAAACAAACGGATCCAAATACTACATCCCAAAACCCGATGTTACAATGTATCAGAGCAACTTTATTACATCTAGACAAGGTCCTAAAGGTCTCCACTAGCTCCTTACCAAAAGCTATGCTAGTGCTAAGCAATGATCAAACTCCTAATCCTGAGTCGAGTCCTCAAGCTGGGAATCTGGACCCAAACCAGTCAAATACACAAAACAGAGAGTTAGTTACATAATCCGAACAAAATGTAAGAATAATGCATACTCACATTTATCAACATAGCCAACTTGAAAAACAATATATTTAATCTCTAACTTTCATTATACATGAGGTAACATATATAACTAACTCAAAACCACGTATATCACATTGATCAAATAATCGCATCATCGATACCAAGTAGTTACAATTCATCATTAATGCCAAGTAACAATTATCACGTAACAATGCACATCTTCCTAATGTCACTAATGCCAATTATCAATGTCATGTCACCCTAGACATGGCTACATGCATGTGGTACCAATTTCTCTGTTACCATTCGGATAAACTTATACCCGATTCTCCGTGTAACACCCGTATTTATTTATTTTATTTTAATTAGAGTTAATTAGCCTTTTTATGGTATTTTATGATGAGTTAATAATTAATTAGGAGTTGTGGTTATTTTGGGAAAGAGTAGAGTTATTGAGTAGAATAGGTTTTATTAGAGTTATGATAATAAGAGTTGGGCTTGAGTGTTAATGGGCCTAAGTTAATGGGAGGGACATTATGGTCTTTAGTTAAACTAGGTTTAGATAGAGTTATGAGAATAGAGTGAGAGTGTTCATAACTTAGAAAAATAAAAAGAGGTAGAAAGAGAAAGTCTTCAAGAGAAGGAAGTAGAGGGGAAGAATAGAGAAAGCTCAAGAGAAGGAAGAATCAAAGGAATTCATCATTTCTAAGGTTAGAGAGTAGTTCACAATTCATGTGAGATGATCAAAGAGGGGGGAGATGCCTATTCTCCATACCCAAACCCTCTCATCTCTTTTGGTGGGAAATGGGGATTCAAGGGAATGTGTTAATGAATTTATGTGTTGTTATTTGATGATTAACATGTTGCTATATGATTCTTGTAAGACCCCTAATTCTACTGTATCGTACGCAAGTTATAAGCGTAAGTAGTGGCTAAGAGTTTTTAGGGTTTCTGTAAGTTAATTTCATATGTATCGTGTAATAACAGCGTTATTGCTGAGTTGGAACTGGTTTTGGATTCCTGTACTATTTAAGCCCAGGCTTTTGGTTCTTAGTCCTCTTTTATATACGAGAACGTTCCTGTGCTTTCAGAATTTTGAGTTTCGACTTTCTCCGTTTATTGGAAAAACGAGTAGAAAACAGTACCCGCTGCTTAAAATTTTACGGTTTCTGTTTTCCGTCGAATTTTAATTGGAGACCTTATATATCGGCGCGAGTTGGAATCTAGTTGCAGAATATTTTTGGGAGCTAAGGAAATAAATTTCAGTCGGAGAATAAAGTTTAGCGATAATATTTGGAAACGGTTTACGACGGACGTTTATTGGTTAGATTTTATATTTTTGAGATTTCCGTCCGTTAGCGAGGTGCGACTCGCCGAGAGCAAACGCGATGAGCTGAGTAGCGTAAAGTGGATATTTGTCCAAAAAGCAATCATGAGTTAATTGGATCCAAAGGCTAGGGTTTAGTCTTGCAAAAGTTATTTTGATCCAATGGCCTAGATTGCACAAGAGTTGATTTAATAGTAAGGAGGTTTAGGCTTTGAGACTTAGAAGCAAAAATCACAAAAACTCCCCCTCCTCTCTTCACTCTCTCGGCCGACCCTCTCACTCACTCACTCACCATTTCAAAATTTCATTTTCTCATCCTATCAAGCTTTGATCACTTGCTTGTTAAGGAATCATCATCTCCTCAAGGTAACTAACACTTCTCTTCCCTTTTCTCCATGAAAAACCTCTTGAATTCTTGAGTTTTATGATTATGTTCTTGAGAGAAAAATTTGAGAATTTAGTTTTAATTAGTTTTGATTCCATAGTAGTGTTTAAGAGTGTTATGTAGGAAACATTAGTGAAGCATATAAGTGATTCTCATGGTGATTTCAAATTTCACAATTTTGTTGGTGAGGTTTTGAAGAAAATTCCTTAAAATGATCATATCTTTGAGTGTGTTGTATGATTTTGGTTTTTGAAGTTAGTTTCAAGCTTTGTGACAAAATGGATTAGTGAATATGAAATTAGTTTCGAAAAATGAGAAAAAAATTATTCTCGTGTTCTTGAGCGACTCGAAGAACACAATTTAGAAAAAATTTATTTCGAGTTTCAAAAGGAGTCGGATACACGATCGAATAGCATTACGAATTAATGAATGTGGACTAGGGTTCCAAATGAAAAAAATGTGTAGGGTTGCCCTTTTTGCCTCAAATGGCCGTGGCACACATATAGGGTTCGAGGAATCGAATTTCGAAAATTGTTTAGAGGCAAATAGCTTCCCATGATCATTGTTTAATTGTTTGATTGGTTGTGGGATGTTTTGAAAAGAAAATGATCACTTGCCTTAAGAAAAACCTTATTTGGGATTTCTCGAAAATTTGCGATTCGACTCTATAATTTCTAAATCGTTTTGATAAGTGCTAGTTAGGTATTATGGGATATTACCATGCTTTTAGAAGTGAAAATTTTTGTGTGGAAGGGTGTTTTTCCAAAATTTGGCCGTGGCCTTCTTTGTGGGGAGGGAGAAATTCCAAAAAATTTTCTAAGTCCACAATTGTGTGAAAATTGTGTATGTGTTGGATAATCCTAGTTTTGAAGAAAAAATGAGTATAGGAAAGTTTGTTAGGAAGAAAAAAATGTGTAACTTGTAACGCAAGAAAACTTCGATTTTTTCATAAAAATATTTTTGAAAAGTTTTAGTTGTGTTTCAAATGGTTTTGTTGTGTGTGGGACAAGTCCTTGAAGTGGAAAAATCCAAAATGGTTTTAGTTTATGATTTGAAAACAAAATGATTTTCGTGTTATAAAAATAGTACAATTAACTTCGTGAATTTTTGAACACTATGAGAATAGCCTGAAATCATTGAGGGATAGCTTTAGAAAGTACTTTAGACCCCTCTGGAGCTTTGAGAGCAAGTTTCGTTTCGATAAGATAAACGAGGAGTATTTTATTGATGTTACGCTACATTTATTTTAGGTAGCGTGTGTTGTAGATTTTCGCGAAATTAAAGTAACGGAAGCTTGCTGAGGTAAGGGCTCCACTTTATTTCTGTCTTTAAAACGGTTACGACATGCTTTGTTTTGCTGTGTGTGCAATTGCTGTGTGCTTTGGCATGTTTGTACTTATGTATTCTCGTTGATGAGAACGTGTTTATAAATACGTGTGCAATTTACATATGATTGAGAAAATGTATGTATGTTGTGATGCTTTGTACATCGGCTTTAGGCTATGTGAATGTTTGCATGAGCATATATGAATGCGTGCGTCAGATAGGACTACGCGAGGATTTTGTCTGTGTGACTATCCTGTATATGCCAAAGAGAATATATGCCATGCATTTCATAGTTGCGTGCCTAGGTGTATGTCTGTGTGACTTTGCCTACGTACCGGGCGTTTGACTGTGTGACTTCGCCAAATCCTACTGGATTTTATTGAGTTGGTGGTTGTCTGTGTGACTCACCCGATGTTATCCCACCGTGATTGTTTTGGTATTGTCTGTGTGACTCTACCTGGTGTTATCCCACCAATAGTAGGAGGTGTTATCCCACCTGAGACCTACGCCTTCTATAGAGAGGTTGATTCCGGAATTCATGCATGTGAAAAAGACCCGGCTAGGGTGATCACAATCATTTAGAGTCTGCATTGATAGGCTATGTGTGCATTGCTTATATGAGCCCGTTGGTGGGAATGACTATGTGTTTAAAGAGCTTTCTATGTTGGTATTTGTATGTTTGGTATTTGTATACTCTCTCGCACCGGTTATATATACACATACTTTTATTTTGTGGTGACCCTTTCTTTCATTTGCGGGCTCATCCCACCCAGACGATGGATCACCCTTTGTTACCGATGCTCGTGAGGGAGACGGTGACGAGGTGGGACTTCCTTGATCGCCTGCTGCTGCCTGCCTGGAGCCTCGACCCAGCTTCCGGTACGGCTAGTTACCATGGGCGCGTTAGGATTACTACTTATCTTGGTACCCATCAGGTTCACCAGTGTCTGATATGGCAGACTCCACCTTTCTCCATACCTCTACCGGTACTGCTCGGTGCACTTTGGACGGTTCCTGTGGGACCCCTGTCAGGGGCGCCAGATACACCAGGGGGTGATGGATCGGTCGTTGGAGAGACCTCCACGGATGGACCAGTTACTTCCTCTTCTATGGGTAGTTGGGGTGATGGGGCTTTACCCGACTTCTTAGGGGAGCCGGAAGTTGTTTTTCCGGAGGCAGCGACTACTGCAGGGGATGGATCCATTGGAGGATCCGGAGTACCTCACTTGGTATCTCCCACTTCTACCTTGAGCTTGGTACTGTTATCGAGTGATACGGACGACACCTGATGCCGATGTGCATGATAGGACTAGGACCACTGACTTTAGAGTAGTATTCTTTTGGACATGCCTTGGTGGTCGGTGACTGGTAGCACGAATTGTAGTAGGTTCTAACGTTTTTGGATGACTGTACTCTATACTCTTACACTTTGGATGAGCCTCTTTTGGTATCGGCTGTAGTATTTCCCTAGTCACAACTACCTTGTATATTGTCGTGAACTAGATGTTATGTTTTGGACATGTAATTAATCAGGTACACACTTTGCTTATGAGAAGCACTATCGATGCATATAGTACTATTTCAGTCACCTCGTTGGTCGTACTATTACATGCTTTAGTTCTGTTGTATGAATAATGCCGGCTCTTGTAAAATATTTTCCGCGCACTCTGTCTCGTGTTAAAAAAAAAAAAAATTTGCCTACTTTTGGGCCATGAAAATCGGGGTGTTACATTGTGGTATCAGAGCCCGGCTTTAGATCATCAAGGGAAAGGTGTGTCGTAAGAGTTGTCAGTCAAGTTAGAACTAGAGTTTGATTGGTTCTAAGTGACCGTTGCTTTGGTGTGTTGATGTTATTGACTCATGGTATAAGATTTCTAAGAGAATTGGAAAAGAATCTAACCAGAAAGTGGTTTGTGCAGGAAACCATGCCTCCAAGACGGGCACCTGTAGCTCCTGGAGCTGATGAGAATCAAATAAACCAGCTGGCTCACTCCATGAATACCATGGCAGCCACTTTGACCGCCCAAGCCCATGCTAAGGCGCAGAGGGATATGGAAAAAAGGGAAAGAGAGATTCTCGCTGCTGGATCTCAAGTTCTCACGAGTTTTAACCATCAGAGTCCTCCGAAGTATAACGGAGAGGGAGGTCCTGATGCTGCTGACTTATGGCTTCAGGCGATGGAGAAGATCTTCGGAGCAATCCACTGCCCCGAGGGTGAAAAGGTGACCCTGGCCACCTACCAGTTGTCGGGAGGCTCTGAGTATTGGTGGAAAAGTACTAGCCTTATGATGGAGGCCGCTCACGAGGAAATCAACTGGGTGAGTTTTAAGACAAAGTTTTTGGCCAAGTACTTTCCAGAGACCGCTAGAGAAAGGTATGGAGAGGAATTCCTGAGATTACGTCAGGGAGGTATGAATGTTGAAGTCTATGCTAAGAAATTTGAATCACTGTCAAGGTTCTTCCGTTTCTTCAGGGATGGCATAGATGAGACTTACATGTGTCGCCGGTTTCAAGATGGGCTGAGGTATGAGTTACAGGATTCAGTGATACCATTGGGAATCCGGAATTTCCAAGTGCTGGTTGAGAAGTGTCAGGAAATTGAGGACATGAAGAACAAGCGAGTGAATCGCAATGTGAATTCTACTGCTGGGGGACCTAGTCGCCCAAGTAATCAGGCTCAGAACCGTGGAAGGCGGGGGAATAAGCCTTACAACCGCCCTCGGAATAACCAAGGGCAGGATCGCTCTGTGAATCAAGGAAACCAAGGGAATCGAAATGTGGCGAAGCAAAGTTGTTACAAGTGTGGTCAGGAAGGACATTATTCGAATGACTGTAGGAACACAGAGCCCGGGATTATTTGTTATAGTTGTAAGAAGCCAGGCCACATTGCTAAGGATTGCAGGGCTCAGAAGGCTGAACCATCTGTGAATGTGACACAAGGAGCCAAACCCACTGCTAGGGGACGTGTCTACTGTATGGGCACGGAAGTGAGTGGCGAGGCCAGTAATGCCATACATGAGAATTGCCAGATTGCAGGTAACACTTTAACTGCATTGATAGATACCGAGGCAACCCATTCCTTCATATCTGTGGATTGTGCAAATCGTATGAAATTGATTGTTTCTCCGCTGTCTTTTGATTTGAATGTTTCTACCCCTGCAAAGGATCTAGTGGTTAATACAACATGTTTGCACTGTCTAGTGATGATTTAGAATAGGAATTTTTTAATTAATCTGATCTGTTTACCCCTTCGGTCACTCGAGATCATTCTCGGGATGGATTGGCTGTCGTATCACTATGTTATTTTAGACTGTGCTCGTAAAATGGTCTTTTTCCCCGAACCAGGAGTACAGAGGTACTTGTCGGCGAACCGGCTTACAGTAACCATGAGAAATGGAGAGCTAGAATTTATTTCACTTGCTTGTATAGGAGTGACTTCAGACGTGCATATAGAGGGACTACGCGTAGTTCAACAATTCCAAGATGTTTTTCCGTTAGAGATTCCGGGATTTCCCCCAAACAGAGAAGTGGAATTCTTTATCGACTTACATCCAGGAATGGGACCAATCTCGGAATCACCTTATCGGATGGCCCCAGCCGAGTTAGTGGAATTGAAGAGTCAGATTGAGGACTTGTTAGAAAAGGGTTTTATTAGGCCGAGTGTGTCTCCGTGGGGAGCGCCAGTCTTATTGGTGAAAAAGAAGGATGGATGGTCACGTTTATGTGTGGATTATAGGAAACTCAACAAGGCTACTATTAAGAACCGTTATCCTTTGCCACGAATTGATGATTTAATGGACCAGTTAAAGGGTGCGTCTGTGTTTTCAAAGATTGACTTGAAGTCAGGATATCATCAGATAAGAGTAAGAGAAGAAGATGTTCAGAAGACAGCGTTTCGTTCACGTTATGGACACTATGAGTATCTAGTGATGCCGTTTGGAGTGACGAATGCACCGGCGATTTTTATGGATTACATGAATAGGATCTTCCATACGTTCTTAGACAAGTTTGTGGTGGTGTTCATCGACGATATACTCATTTATTCGAAGCATGAAGAGGAACACGAAGAGCATCTCCGCTTAGTTTTACAAGTTCTGCGTGACAGAAAGTTGTATGCAAATCCGTCAAAGTGTGAATTCTGGATGAAAACGGTGAATTTTCTTGGTCACGTCATCTCAGAAGAGGGAATATCTGTGGATCCAGCAAAGATTGAAACCGTACTTGCATGGAAACAACCGCAAACTATTACGGATATACGAAGTTTTGTGGGTTTAGCTGGATATTATCAGAGGTTTATTGAGGGTTTCGCTAAGATTGTGGCACCGATGACACAACTTACGAGGAAGGATCAGCCATTTGCTTGGACAGAGAAGTGTGAAGCTAGTTTTCAGTTGTTGAAAGAGCGATTAACGACCTCACCGGTGTTAGTTCTACCCCAGTCTGACGAACCGTATGAAGTTTATTGTGATGCGTCGCATCAGGGACTCGGATGTGTGTTGATGCAACACAAGAGGGCAGTGGCTTATGCGTCCAGACAGTTGAAGAACCACGAAAGGAACTACCCCACTCATGATCTAGAACTTGCAGCAGTAGTTTTTGCTTTGAAGATTTGGAGACATTATCTCTATGGATGTACTTTTGTTGTCTTCAGTGATCATAAAAGTCTGAAATATCTGTTTGATCAGAAAGAGTTGAATATGAGGCAGAGGAGGTGGATGGAAACACTGAAGGATTTTGATTTCACGTTACAGTACCATCCTGGAAAGGCTAATGTGGTAGCTGACGCGTTGAGTAGAAAAAGTGTATCGGTATGCTCAGCTCAGATGGCTAGTCAGCAAGAGTTATTAGAAGAGTTTCGAGATCTACACCTTGAGGTAGAGTTTGCGCCTGGGAATTTGAGACTCGGTATGATTACGATTTCGAATGGATTGATGGAAGACATTGCTAGTTGTCAAAATGACAGTCTACTTATGGAAAAGAGAGCTTTGATATATCGAGGAACCACCACAGAGTTCAAGGTGGGATCAGATAATATTTTGAGATGCAATGGGAGAGTGTGCGTACCCGATGCTAAGAACTTGAGGAATACGGTTTTAGAGGAAGCGCATAAGAGTAAACTGAGTATACATCCTGGAGCTACCAAGATGTACCAGGATTTGAGGCTAGATTATTGGTGGCCGGGTATGAAGAGGCATGTGGCAGAGTATGTGGCGTCGTGTTTGACATGTCAGAAAGCTAAGGTGGAACATCAGAAACCTGCAGGAATGCTGCAATCGTTAGATATACCAGAGTGGAAGTGGAATAACATATCTATGGATTTCATCACTGGTTTACCCAAGACAAGAAGGAAGCATGACTCTATTTGGGTGATAGTGGATCGATTGACGAAGTCCGCTCATTTTCTGCCTGTCAGGATTACCGACACTGCAGAAAAGTTAACCGACATCTACGTGGCTGAGATTGTGAGACTCCATGGTATACCGTCAAGTATTGTTTCAGATCGAGACCCAAAATTCACTTCACATTTTTGGAGAACTCTGCATGAGGCTTTAGGGACGAAGTTGAGATTAAGTTCGGCTTACCATCCGCAGACAGACGGACAGACCGAAAGAACGAATCAATCTTTGGAGGATTTGTTGAGGGCATGTGTGCTAGATGATAGAGGAAGTTGGGACGATGTGTTACCACTAATAGAATTCACCTACAACAACAGTTTCCACACGAGCATTGGAATGGCTCCGTATGAGGCTCTTTATGAGAGAAGGTGTCAAACTCCGTTATGTTGGTATCAAGATGGAGAAAGTATGATTGTAGGGCCGGAAATGGTGCAACAGACTACAGACAAGGTCCGGAAGATACGGGCAAGAATGAAGGTCGCCCAGGATCGTCAGAAGAGTTACGCAGATAGGCGTCGTAGACCCCTAGAATTTGAGGCAGGAGAACATGTATTCCTCCGGGTTACTCCAACTACTGGCGTTGGAAGGGCAATAAAAGCAAGAAAGTTGACTCCGAAATTTATTGGACCGTATCAGATTACGGAAAGGATAGGAAAGGTAGCCTATCGAATTGCATTGCCACCGATACTGTCACAGATTCATGATGTATTCCATGTGTCCCAGTTAAGAAAGTATATTCCAAACCCGTCACATGTGATCGCACCAGACGACATTCAGTTGAAAGAGAACTTGTCATTTGAAGTTCCGCCAGTTAAGATTGCGGATAGAAAGATGAAGCGTCTAAGGACCAAGGACATACCGTTAGTCAAGGTAATATGGATTGAAGTTACGGGAGACGCGACTTGGGAGCTTGAAAGCAAGATGGAAGAGCAATATCCTGAGCTTTTTAGCGATGTCTAAGTTTCGAGGACGAAACTTCTTTTAGGGGGGAAGTAATGTAAGACCCCTAATTCTACTGTATCGTACGCAAGTTATAAGCGTAAGTAGTGGCTAAGAGTTTTTAGGGTTTCTGTAAGTTAATTTCATATGTATCGTGTAATAACAGCGTTATTGCTGAGTTGGAACTGGTTTTGGATTCGTGTACTTTTTAAGCCCAGGCTTTTGGTTCTTAGTCCTCTTTAATATACGAGAACATTCCTGTGCTTTCAGAATTTTGAGTTTCGACTTTCTCCGTTTATTGGAAAAACGAGTAGAAAACAGTACCCGCTGCTTAAAATTTTACGGTTTCTGTTTTCCGTCGAATTTTAATTGGAGACCTTATATATCGGCGCGAGTTGGAATCTAGTTGCAGAATATTTTTGGGAGCTAAGGAAATAAATTTCAGTCGGAGAATAAAGTTTAGCGATAATATTTGGAAACGGTTTACGACGGACGTTTATTGGTTAGATTTTATATTTTTGAGATTTCCGTCCGTTAGCGAGGTGCGACTCGCCGAGAGCAAACGCGATGAGCTGAGTAGCGTAAAGTGGATATTTGTCCAAAAAGCAATCATGAGTTAATTGGATCCAAAGGCTAGGGTTTAGTCTTGCAAAAGTTATTTTGATCCAATGGCCTAGATTGCACAAGAGTTGATTTAATAGTAAGGAGGTTTAGGCTTTGAGACTTAGAAGCAAAAATCACAAAAACTCCCCCTCCTCTCTTCACTCTGTCGGCCGACCCTCTCACTCACTCACTCACTCACCATTTCAAAATTTCATTTTCTCATCCTATCAAGCTTTGATCACTTGCTTGTTAAGGAATCATCATCTCCTCAAGGTAACTAACACTTCTCTTCCTTTTTCTCCATGAAAAACCTCTTGAATTCTTGAGTTTTATGATTATGTTCTTGAGAGAAAAATTTGAGAATTTAGTTTTAATTAGTTTTGATTCCATAGTAGTGTTTAAGAGTGTTATGTAGGAAACATTAGTGAAGCATATAAGTGATTCTCATGGTGATTTCAAATTTCACAATTTTGTTGGTGAGGTTTTGAAGAAAATTCCTTAAAATGATCATATCTTTGAGTGTGTTGTATGATTTTGGTTTTTGAAGTTAGTTTCAAGCTTTGTGACAAAATGGATTGGTGAATATGAAATTAGTTTCGAAAAATGAGAAAAAAATTATTCTCGTGTTCTTGAGCGACTCGAAGAACACAATTTAGAAAAAATTTATTTCGAGTTTCAAAAGGAGTCGGATACACGATCGAATAGCATTACGAATTAATGAATGTGGACTAGGGTTCCAAATGAAAAAAATGTGTAGGGTTACCCTTTTTGCCTCAAATGGCCGTGGCACACATATAGGGTTCGAGGAATCGAATTTCGAAAATTGTTTAGAGGCAAATAGCTTCCTGTAACAGCCCGGCGACCAGCCACACAGATGCTGAAGCCCCGCTGCTCGTTACCAGCTCAATTGGTAGTAGTGATTGCATTGAACATGTATTTATCCCCAGGGTGCATGGTTCGAATCACTACGGAGGCAAAAACACTACAAGGGGGGTAGTGATTAAGCTGGTAACGAGCAGCGGGGCTTCAGCATCTGTGTGGCTGGTCGCCGGGCTGTTACATTAAAAGGCGCCTTTTTCTGTAACAGCCCTGGACCCCACCTCTCTGGTGGTCCCAGGCCTGGGTCACCCCCATAACTGTTACTCACGGCCTTCTCTGTAATAGCCCGGCGACCAGCCACACAGATGCTGAAGCCCCGCTGCTCGTTACCAGCTTAATCACTACCCCCCTTGTAGTGTTTTTGCCTCCGTAGTGATTCGAACCATGCACCCTGGGGATAAATACATGTTCAATGCAATCACTACTACCAATTGAACTAGTAGCTCAATTGTTAGTAGTGATTGCATTGAACATGTATTTATCCCCAGGGTGCATGGTTCGAATCACTACAGAGGCAAAAACACTACAAGGGGGGTAGTGATTAAGCTGGTAACGAGCAGCGGGGCTTCAGCATTTGTGTGGCTGGTCGCCGGGCTGTTACACTTCCCATGATCATTGTTTAATTGTTTGATTGGTTGTGGGATGTTTTGAAAAGAAAATGATCACTTGCCTTAAGAAAAACCTTATTTGGGATTTCTCGAAAATTTGCGATTCGACTCTATAATTTCTAAATCGTTTTGATAAGTTCTAGTTAGGTATTATGGGATATTACCATGCTTTTAGAAGTGAAAAATTTTGTGTGGAAGGGTGTTTTTCCAAAATTTGGCCGTGGCCTTCTTTGTGGGGAGGGAGAAATTCCAAAAAATTTTCTAAGTCCACAATTGTGTGAAAATTGTGTATGTGTTGGATAATCCTAGTTTTGAAGAAAAAATGAGTATAGGAAAGTTTGTTAGGAAGAAAAAAATGTGTAACTTGTAACGCAAGAAAACTTCGATTTTTTCATAAAAATATTTTTGAAAAGTTTTAGTTGTGTTTCAAATGGTTTTGTTGTGTGTGGGACAAGTCCTTGAAGTGGAAAAATCCAAAATGGTTTTAGTTTATGATTTGAAAACAAAATGATTTTCGTGTTATAAAAATAGTACAATTAACTTCGTGAATTTTTGAACACTATGAGAATAGCCTGAAATCATTGAGGGATAGCTTTAGAAAGTACTTTAGACCCCTCTGGAGCTTTGAGAGCAAGTTTCGTTTCGATAAGATAAACGAGGAGTATTTTATTGATGTTACGCTACATTTATTTTAGGTAGCGCGTGTTGTAGATTTTCGCGAAATTAAAGTAACGGAAGCTTGCTGAGGTAAGGGCTCCACTTTATTTCTGTCTTTAAAACGGTTACGACATGCTTTGTTTTGCTGTGTGTGCAATTGCTGTGTGCTTTGGCATGTTTGTACTTATGTATTCTCGTTGATGAGAACGTGTTTATAAATACGTGTGCAATTTACATATGATTGAGAAAATGTATGTATGTTGTGATGCTTTGTACATCGGCTTTAGGCTATGTGAATGTTTGCATGAGCATATATGAATGCGTGCGTCAGATAGGACTACGCGAGGATTTTGTCTGTGTGACTATCCTGTATATGCCAAAGAGAATATATGCCATGCATTTCATAGTTGCGTGCCTAGGTGTATGTCTGTGTGACTTTGCCTACGTACCGGGCGTTTGACTGTGTGACTTCGCCAAATCCTACTGGATTTTATTGAGTTGGTGGTTGTCTGTGTGACTCACCCGGTGTTATCCCACCGTGATTGTTTTGGTATTGTCTGTGTGACTCTACCTGGTGTTATCCCACCAATAGTAGGAGGTGTTATCCCACCTGAGACCTACGCCTTCTATAGAGAGGTTGATTCCGGAATTCATGCATGTGAAAAAGACCCGGCTAGGGTGATCACAATCATTTAGAGTCTGCATTGATAGGCTATGTGTGCATTGCTTATATGAGCCCGTTGGTGGGAATGGCTATGCGTTTAAAGAGCTTTCTATGTTGGTATTTGTATGTTTGGTATTTGTATACTCTCTCGCACCGGTTATATATACACATACTTTTATTTTGTGGTGACCCTTTCTTTCATTTGCGGGCTCATCCCACCCAGACGATGGATCACCCTTTGTTACCGATGTTCGTGAGGGAGACGGTGACGAGGTGGGACTTCCTTGATCGCCTGCTGCTGCCTGCCTGGAGCCTCGACCCAGCTTCCGGTACGGCTAGTTACCATGGGCGCGTTAGGATTACTAGTTATCTTGGTACCCATCAGGTTCACCAGTGTCTGATATGGCAGACTCCACCTTTCTCCATACCTCTACCGGTACTGCTCGGTGCACTTTGGACGGTTCCTGTGGGACCCCTGTCAGGGGCGCCAGATACACCAGGGGGTGATGGATCGGTCGTTGGAGAGACCTCCACGGATGGACCAGTTACTTCCTCTTCTATGGGTAGTTGGGGTGATGGGGCTTTACCCGACTTCTTAGGGGAGCCGGAAGTTGTTTTTCCGGAGGCAGCGACTGCTGCAGGGGATGGATCCATTGGAGGATCCGGAGTACCTCACTTGGTATCTCCCACTTCTACCTTGAGCTTGGTACTGTTATCGAGTGATACGGACGACACCTGATGCCGATGTGCATGATAGGACTAGGACCACTGACTTTAGAGTAGTATTCTTTTGGACAGGCCTTGGTGGTCGGTGACTGGTAGCACGAATTGTAGTAGGTTCTAACGTTTTTGGATGACTGTACTCTATACTCTTACACTTTGGATGAGCCTCTTTTGGTATCCGCTGTAGTATTTCCCTAGTCACGACTACCTTGTATATTGTCGTGAACTAGATGTTATGTTTTGGACATGTAATTAATCAGGTACACACTTTGCTTATGAGAAGCACTATTGATACATATAGTACTATTTCAGTCACCTCGTTGGTCGTACTATTACATGCTTTAGTTCTGTTGTATGAATAACGCCGGCTCTTGTAAAATATTTTCCGCGCACTCTGTCTCGTGTTAAAAAAAAAAATTTGCCTACTTTTGGGCCATGAAAATCGGGGTGTTACAATTCTATTTCCAATTTCTATAATCAAATTCGTGTATTATGAGTGATTTATTGTTGTTGATATTTGAAAATGAGTTTTGAACAAAATGAGGAAAAATCTCTACTTTTCACTTGAAATGATGTTTGATGTTGCTAAAGTTTGTACTTCTAGGCTTATACATGATATATATGCTAAAAAGTGACAGCTTTAGGAGTTTATAACTTGAATTATGTGATTTCTATGCATTTTCGTGTTGAACCCGTGAGCAGAGCACGATTTCTGGGTAATGGTCGCTAGTCCTCGCCGAACGAGAACTCATGTTCTTACTCAGCAACCCAGAAATTTGAATGCTCGCTTAGCGAGCATCAGCGAGCAGTCCGTCGCCAGGTCTCGCTGGTAGCGATGACTACTCTGCCGTCCGTCGCTGGCACTTTGCTAGGGCTCGCTCAGCGAGTGTAGCTTGATTTTGAGGATTTTCTTTAAGTTTTATGACGAGTATGAGGCTATAACATGATTAGATTTGGTTTCATAACATGCTATAGATTTGGATTGATTGGATCTTGAGTTGGTATGATGATAATATGCTTATATGTATATGGTTGATTGAAATTGAGAATGATGAGCTATGATTAACTAAGATATTATGTGTTGTTGTATCTTGCTTGAATGTATACCTTAATGATGATATGATGATGTGCTTTGATGCGAATTGAGAAGGATTAATAGGGATGAGTGGCCTATTATTCATGAGTTGATGTATAGTGTTATCATCATTATTTGGTATGTGTACATTCATGCATTCATGAGTCAACTTGAGCGAGGTCCCCCATGACTTAAAACTGACTTGATGCGATGGATATATGTTTATCCTAATTATGTGTTTTGCATTAGCTTGCATTAGGGAATTGTGCACTCTAATTGATATTTGATAATTGTGTTTGCATCCCATTATAATCTTGTGAATGTTTGAGTTATGTGAGTTTGGTTGAATGTCTTGACCCTTTGTTAATGAGTAAGATATTACCATGATGTTGTATGTTTCTAGTACAATGTGATATGTGTATGATTTAGTTATGATATAATTGCTTACATAATATGAGTGTACACTATGCTTATTATTATGAACTTGAATTGTGGCTAACTCTCTATTTTTGTGTATGTGTATGGTTTGGGTCCAGATTCTTCACTTGAGGAGTGATTCCGTGGCTTTGGAGAATAGCTTGTGATAACTAGCATAGCTTAGTAAGGTGAAGAGTAGGAGAATTCTAGAAGCTTAGAGGTCTAGGATTTGCTCTGATACTTGTAACCTTGCTAGAACTAGTACCTTAGTTTCGCTTGTTTTAAGACTTATGTATGACCTTGCTACTTATCTTATCTTATCTTATCTTATCTTTAATTACATGTTGGAGTATTTTGGATTTTGTAATGAGTCTTCATTTGTGGAAGTACCTAGTTGAAGTTGTAATATGATTTATAACTTGCATGCTTGGATTTTAATGCTATGAGTTATGATTATGATAGTTTAATGCTTCCGTTTTCTTTAAGCAAATCAAAATGCATGCCATTAATTGAGTTCATGTTATGTAATGCCTTGATTGTTTGTATGCTGAATGATTTAAATTAATTATTGCATGCGAATCGATTAGGAGCGTTACAATTTGGTATCAGAGCAAGGTCGGTCCATATCGGATCAAGTAGGTTAGTATACCCATAGGTGCATGAGTCTAGTAGGACACTTTTAGTACCCTTAGTCTAACGTAACGTTGGATTTCTTTTGGTTGGTTGTTTAGGTGATGGCGCAGAGAGCTATGGCGGATGCGATAGCCTTAATGGCTAATGCTTTAACACAAGATGCGGCAGCTAGAGTAGCCGAAAGAGTTGCACAAGAGAACCGTATGGGTAATGAGGACGAGTTGAGGTTGGAAAGATTTCTTAAGAACAATCCACAAGAATTCAAGGGAGGTCATGATCCCGAAGGAGCTCAAAAATGGTTAGAAGGCATGGAAAGAATTTTCGGAGCCAAGAGGTGTTCGTAGGTTCAAAAAGTGACTTTGGGAAGCTATATGTTGCATGAGGATGCCGGTTATTGGTGGAGGAACACATGTCAGAGGTTGGGCCAAGGAGGAGCTATCATTACTTGGGATGTCTTTAAGAGGAAGTTTTTGACAAACACTACTAGAAAACATCAATTTAGCCTCCAAATTTAGCGTCGGCCCCCGACACCGACGCTATTAGAGTCGGAATAGAGTCGGTTTGTCTGACGCTAACGGACAGGATTTTTTGTTAATTTTTTTAAAAAATTTAGTGTCGGCTTAGCGGACGCTAAATCGTAATATGAATGACGCTATATTTTAGAGTCGGACCATCCGACTCTATTTTTTATTTTTTTTACTGAATAAAAAAAATAAAATAAAAAATAGACCCCTTCTTTTTCCCTCACTTTTTTCCCACACTTTTTTCCTTCTTATTTTTTCACATATTTCCCAAACAAAAAAGTCACTCACCTCACAAAAAAAAAACATAAAATCACTCTCACTCTCACAAAACAAAAAATCACTACTTTGAAAGAAAAAAAAAAATCATTCATCTCTCTCACTATCACTCACCCACCGAACCCTCTCATCACTCACCAAGATCACAATGGATTGAACCTTCCCTCACCAAAATCACCATGGATTGAACTCTCACACACCAAAACCCCCATCTTCACTCTCATCTTGTATTTGTTCACCTTCATCTCAACACCAAATAAACCCTAATCGATATGAATATTGGGTTTCTTTATCTCCTTCTCTCCTTCTCTCCAATCAAAGTATGTCACTCTTTCTTTATCTTCCCTTTATCTTTTTGTTCCTCATGGTTTCTTTTTGTTTTGTTTTGTGGGTATTTGCTAAAGCTGTGAAAATTTGATTTTGGTACTTGATATTATCTATGAACTATGATTAGTGTCCGTGTAAAAAAAAATGACAATTATGTTCAAATCTGTAACGAACCCTCTCTTATTCCCTCTCTCACGAACCCATCCCCTCACTGAAACCCTCTCTCATTCTTGCGCAGCTCTCACCGAAACCTTTCTTTCCATGAAGTTCAAAAGCATCTCTCATTGAAACTCCCTCTCACGAAGCTTATTCCCTCTCTCACGAAGCGAAGCTCAGTCACGAAGCTTGTTCTCTTTGTTCTGGTGATGTCAGCCCTTTCCATGTGTTTGTTTTCATGTATTGGATTTTTGTTGTTAGTGTGTTTTAAGGTGAAATTTGTGTTTTTTAGGTTAGTGGGTTATGTGTTTTTTATTTGGGGTTTCCTTAAATTGGGGAATTAGATTTGCTAAATTGTTTAAGGTTGTCTGTATAGCATTTTAGATTGCTTGTTATTATAGGGTTTTACTCGAAAATTCAATTACAAACACATTCCTTTGATTCTCAGCTCTTAATTTGTTAGTAGTTCATATTTGATTAGAGGGATGAGTTAAGTCAAATTGGAAATGTAGATTCGTCCATTGATACCAAAAGAATGATGATTTACCATATTTATTCATTTTCAGTCACCGTTCGAAGCAGTCACGATTACCGTTTCAGTCATCGTTTAAGTTGCCATTTGAAGCCTTCAATCCCCGTTTCACTCGTCGTTTCAGTTCGCATCAACTAGTGAAGCTCTCACTAATCATTCTGAATTGCAAGTGAAAACTCATTCTCAATTCCATTTTCACTCACTGAAGCATTCAGTTTCAATCGCATTTTCGTTAATCTGTGAGTTTTCGATTGTCATTCTTTGTATGGATATGCCTTTTAAATTAAGAGGCAACTCAACTAGTACTTGACTACCTTAACTTAGACTTTGATTAGTGTAAGGTGGGTTAGTGTTATCTGTGAACTGTGTAAGGTTGGCATGTCTTATGCCCTTTTTATTGTAATTTATATTTCTTTTATAGATACTAGAGCAAAGGATATGTTGTAAGTGATCTGAACAAACAACACTGAGATCAGATATATCTCAGAGCCGGTGGTAAGCATGGTTTGATGTCGATTTTTACATAAAAACTAACATGCTTGATTTTATTTTATTGATCTTTATCAGCAAAATATGTATAAGCTACTATTGTTCCTCAATATGCGATTTAATTGATATATGTAGAAACTAAAGAGTGAATTAGGAACTTATAACTGTAGAATCCATATAGTTTAAATAAGTTTATAATCTTTTGAACCATGATTTCATTATTGAATTTGTTTATAGGAAGCACTGATATTTGCATCCTTTTGACGATTACTTATATCTAAAAAATGCTAACCTTAACCTATAAAGCACTGACACATATATGAAAACCCGACATTGACAATGATACTGACATTAACACAGAAATCAATACAAGTTTGGGGGAAAAACGGCAACTGATTTCTATGAGATTCATGCATTTTTCATAAATTTGTGTTTGCTTAGATTTGATTATGGCATCATGTTGTCATGAATATATTAATTTTGGTATGTTTGCATTGATTTGACTAAGATATGTTTGATTAGATAAACTAAATTTTACATACTTGTGTTGTACATGACACACGTGGATACCAAACCACACAACCTACAATATATCATTTGCTCTCAGTGTTAATTTATCATATTAAAGTGTTAATTTATCTTGTATTTCATAAAGTTTCTTCACTTTTTCTTTTTTTGGCTTTTGTTTTGTAAATGTGTTTCACGTTTAGTAACTATTCTCTCTTCGAAAAAGAAATGGATAATTGAAGAAAACTATAGAAACAAATTTGGATAGTATCTTTTATTATTCTATTATAAGGATTAAACTAGAATATGGTATATAAGCTATTTATAATGTTGTATTTTCAATTATGGATTTGTTGGATTTTCAATTATTACTATTTATAATGTTGTAGTGAGCCTGTTAAGCCACACATTTATGTTTTTGTTTACTGTTTTCTTTTTCAATCCAAAGCTAAACTGAGCAGGTTTCTCTTGAAGTTGAACAACAATCCTAGCAACAGCCTGTGACGCAAAGCTTTGTTTCCTGTTTAGTATTAACTTCATCTCTAACTTCATCAGAATCTTCTTCAATTGAAGTTTTAACTAGTGAGTTTCATACTCACCTCTTTCTTTTGTACATAATATCTATGTGGTTGCCATTATCAATTTGAGGTTAGACTTAATTTTCATTTGAACTAATTGCTTTTAGCTAAAAGTGTTGGTGACTTGTATATGTTCATGTATTTTTTCTTGTGTTTTATGAGTTATATTCAAATATGAAAATGCTTTGTGGAGAGAAATTTTGTTTTGTAGCTAAAATGATTATGATTTTGTTTTTTTTTTTTGTTTTACTAGCTTTGTGATTTTTTCATTAGATTTAGTGATTATGTTTTCACAAGTATGTATTGAAACTTTGTAATTTATATAATATGTGCTTTCATTTGCGTTTGCTTTTTGTAATCTTATGTTATACTATCTAGTCACTTAATTATAGTGACTAAAAATTCACTTTTTAGTGATATGTATTTGTTCTACCTTATTTAAGCTGATAGTTAGTGTTTGCCTTATAGAAAATGGATCGTAGTTGGATGTACAATAGGGTATATGCTAATAGGCACGGAATGAAAGAAGAGTTTGTCCGTGGTGTTAAAAATTTGTGAAGAGGGCCTTGAAACAACCCATTTGTAAATCTAATGGAGAAATAAGGTGTCCGTGTATAAAATGCAAGGGTATGAAGCTATCTACAGAAGTTAATGTTAGACTTCACTTGTACAAGTATGGATTTCAACCATACTATTGGATTTGGACTGAACACGGAGAAGTGAAACCTAATGTTAATACAGGGGGTAGTTCAAATAGTATTGGGCATGTGCATCACGACAACCAATTTGATGAAATGAATCAGATGGTGTATGATTCTTTTAGGACTTATGGAGATGTCCCCGATATTAATGCTAATATGATAAATGAGACATCGGTCGAGGATGAGTTTCCCAACGATGATGCAAAATTTTTTTATGACAAGTTGATATCTGCCAACAAGCCCATCTATGAGGGCGCTACCCAGTCTATACTGTCAATATCTGTTCAGCTTTTGGCAATTAGGTCTAATTGGCATGTTCCACAAAAAGGTATAGATTTTTTTGCACAGATGCTTATTATATGTATTTTGTACTGCATTATCCATCCATGTTGTAATTAAGTAACTTGTTGACTTATGATAAGTTGTTTACATGTTATATGTATTTTGTATTGCACTATCCATGGTTATCTTTGCCTAGTTTATTATAAGTTGTTTTCACTTCGTCATACCCTTTTATATTTATGACAATATATACTAACAAAGGTTTTATAACAACAGATGACTAACAAAGGTAGCAGTGGCAACGAAAAGCTTCATCCTCTTAAGAAAAAACCAAAGATATTACCACCGGGTAAACTTAATGATCAGCGAAATCTCATTCGTCACAACAAGTCTACCACCAGGGCATTTCTTCAGTCATATGTAGCCTCGGTTCAACATAAAACACCAGTCCAGCCTGCAGCATCAGTTCAGCCTGCAGCACTAGTTCAACCGGCAGCACCGGTGCAGCCTGCAACACTGGTTCAGCCTGCAGCACCTTGTGACCTGACACCATCACCTGTTCATGCCTTTGCCCCCCGAGGTATTGAGGTTTATGCCAACTCCAGGAATATGCCTTCAAACAATGGTTGGCTCTTCACAAAATGTCTCACGTGAGGCTACAATAGAGGAGGATGTGCAACAAATATCCAACGATGAGGATGGAGAGGAAAACGAGGTTGATCATGAAGATGACGAAGTGGAGGTGGGTCAAGGGAATGTTCCTCCTATTGTGCATAAGAAAGATGATAATGGGAAGATCATTATACAACCTTTCGGTAAAACGTAAGTTACATATATCATTAGACAATCTTAATTAACCTCCTCATTTGAATGCTTAGATATCGAGTGTTAATGCATGATGCTTTGTTGTTGTTGTTGTTGTTGTTGTTGTTCTTGTTATTATTATTATTATTATTATTATTATTATTATTATTATTATTATTATTGTTATTGTTATTTTTACATGACAAATTGGTATATTTATGAATCTTACAATACTTTGTAGGGTTATTCCTGCAAGTGAAGTTGCAACGGCAATCAATTATGCAATCCGGAAACAGTTTAACACTCCTATATATAATTGGAGTGAACTCGACGAAGACACTTACAAAAAATGGTTCTGTTTTTTTAAGGTAAGTATATGCCAAATATAAAACAAAAGGATGCAATTCTAGCTCTACCTACACCATCATGTTGTAATAGTAAATACCTTTGCAATTCTAGTTAAAAAGAAAAGGAAAATGGATTAGGAGACTATTACAGAAATTGCTATTATTGCTTAATATTATCTTACTTGTTCGCTTCTTTTGATGTTCACATTTTAATTTATTTGGTTTACAATACAGCAAGATATAACATTTGTGATTGGATTTTCTCAAATAAAAATTGTGCTTTGTAATTATTTGTAGGAGAAGTTATCTTGGGATCCTTGTAATCACGAATTTGTTGAGGAAGCATTTAAAAGAAAGGGAGCAAAACGACTAAGTGACATGCTTACGAAGGCGAGGAAGAAAAGAACCCGACCTGCATGGATAACTGGGGTAGCTTGGACCGGTCTTGAAGACGAATGGAAAAAAGAAAAGTTCCTAAAAATCTCCAAACAAAATAAGGCCAATCGAGCTTCAAAAAAAGGCGGAGCGCTCCACACCTCTGGTCGCAAGGCTCATGTTGATGTGGCACTTGAGCTTGTAAGTATCAAATTCACATTTGTACAAATTATAACTAGTGGACCTTTACTTTGGCAAGCACTTAATAAGGATTTGTATTATTTCATTTATTTGTGAAAAAATAAGGCTGTACTATCACTATCTGAACCAAATTTCATTAACAAAAATTTATGTCTATTTGTAGTCCAATAATCTTCAAAAGGATTTGTTCCCTGATGAGTTGTTTTTGAGAACACACAAGAGGAAATCTGGTGCTTGGGTTGATACACGATCAGAAGATACCTATGTAAGTTACTGGTCCTATCCCTTTTGTTTTCACTACACATTTCTGAGTATATATAGACACATTTAATTTACTAGACCTACTATGTTCAAATGGTTTGGGTTAGTATAGGGATGGACAAAGTTTGGTTTTTAACCAAAACTACATGCAAACTGAACACCTCTAGTTAGTGATACTCCCTTTTGTAAGTTTATTGTGGTTCTTATTGGTTAAAGGGCTGAATTGATATTTTGATATACTTGAACTGTTTTCTTTTGCCTTTGCTGATCTTGGTTTTGTTGTAGACTTTCTTTTGCATTTTGCTTGGTTTTTCCTTATACTGCTTGGCTGGCTTTTCCTGTTTAATAAGCTAGATATAATAAGAAATTGGCAACAGTACAAGCAGAAATTGGTGAAACAGGTGGAGATGGTGTTCAAAAGGTAGATGGAGGAACAAAACTTAAGTTGTGGACGGACTCTGCAGGGGGTCGTAATCGTGGTCGGGTTTATGGCACAGCTGACTTGTCTGTCAACCTCCGACGTGGTTCTACGTCATTTATTCAACAGTCCAATAATTCTCATGGTTCGATGTATGTGTCTTTGGAAGCAGAGAGGGCAAATAGAGAAGTTAAAGAGGCTAAAGCTCGAGCGGAAGAGGCTATAGCTGAGGCTCAAGAGGCTAAAGCTCAGGCTAAAGCTGAGGCTAAAGCATCAGCAGAGCGTACACAAAAGTTAGAGAATGATTTACTTGCATTAAGAACATTATGTATGAAGCACTTTGGTCCTACAGAGCATGGTTCAGCTAAGGGATCATGTAGCGCCAACCTTCCTCCTAATTCACATCCTGATTATGATGATGATTTGGATGATCAATCATTGGATGGTGATTTGGATGACCAATCTTTGAATGGTGATACTTAACCTTGTAGTCCTAACACTTATTTTATTGTTTGACTAATTAGTATTAGAACAATGATTATGCTGAACATGTTTATTATGTTTTGAATGTCTTTTTGATGATGTCTGATTATGATAATTACTTTTTGGGGCATTATATAACTTTGTTATTTTGTAGTTTGAAACTATGTAGTATCACAACAACTTTGTTACTCTGAACGTGGTTATGATATTTCATTATGACTTTTTTTTGCCATATTTGGTGTAGTGTCTGATCTTTAGTATTATTAAGTAGCAGAGCCAGGACAAATATGCAGGTAAAAAAAAAAAAAACAATTAGCGTCGGCTTGTCCGACTCTATCATTTTATTGACTTTCTAGAAACTGACTTTAGAGTCGGAGGAGCCGAGGCTAAATAATAATGTTGACTTTCTAGATGTTGACTTTAGAGTCGGATAGGCCGAGGCTAAATGAATTTGTTGACTTTCCAGATGTTGACTAATATAGCGTCTGATTTAGAGTCGGAATTAACCTCGGTCCTTCCGACGCTAACATAGAGTCGGATGGGAAAAGTCGGACGCTACGGTTTAGCTTCGAGCAATTTAGCCTCATCCCCGACCCCGACGCTATCCCGACGCTAAATAGGTATTAGCGTCCGTTTTTGCCCCTTTAGTGTCCGTTTGTGGCCGACTCTAAAAACTGTTTTTCTAGTAGTGAAAGTACTTTCCAACGGACATGAGAAACCGAAAGGTGGTGGAGTTCATGGAGCTCAAGCAAGGAAATCTATCGGTTGCGGAGTATGCAACCAAGTTTGAGGACTTATGCCACTTTTGCCCACATTACAACACCGTAGAGGCGGAAGGGGATAAGTGTGTGAAATTCGAAAGTGGTTTGCGTCCCAATCTTAAACAATTGGTTGGCATTCTGGAGATAAGGAATTTCGCTAACTTGGTGAATAAAAGCAACATTTGTGACTTGGATGGGAAAGCTAAGACAAGCTACTACAAGAAGATGAATGATAAGAGGGGGAAGAGTCAAGACCGTGGTAAGCCTTATGACAAGAAGAATAAGGGCAAAGTTGGAGGTAGTGGAGAAAAGGGAAAGAATGCTAACGACAAGTGCTATAAGTGTGGTGTTTTGGGTCATCGTTCCTATGATTGCCCGAAAGGAGATAGATGCTTCAAGTGTGGGGAGTATGGACACAAGGCCGATGTGTGTAAGAAGAAGGTTTCTTGTTTCAATTGTGGTAAAGAAGGTCACAAGAGTCCGGAGTGTAAGAAGCCAAAGAAAACGGTTGGAAAAGTGTTTGCTTTAAGCGGAGATGGAGCGGAGCAAGTGGATAATCTCATTAGAGGTACGTGTTTCATCTATGACACTCCTTTAATTGCGATTGTTGATACTGGAGCAACACATTCTTTCATATCTTTTGAATGCATGAAACGTCTTAATAGGGGTGTGCAAAATATCCGGTTAGAAGGCCCAAACTCATAACCGGATCCAAATCCGTTTTTAAAAATCCGGATTTTGGTATATGGTTAATAACCAAACCATTTTCATCTGGTCGGTTATCCATCCAAATTAAATTTTTGGATTTGGTTTAAATTGGTTATTATATCCTTTTCAAATTTGTTTTTGTCAAAACAAAAAAAACAAACAAATATCTTCTTTTTTTGACAAAACAAACAAATATCCTTTTTTTTGGTACAATAAACAAATATCCTTTTAACTTTTATTAAAATTAATTGACGCACAAACCATCACCATGTGCGTGTGATCTCAGCAATTATGATTTGCGATGATCCCTACATCCCAAATCTACAATAATCTCTCCAATTGAACCCTAATCGGCAATATTCTCTTTCAATCGAACCACATGCATTCTCTCCAATTGCTTCCAACCGCTCTAATCAGGTATTCTTCCTTTCTCTATTCTTCACAATTAGTTAATTCAACGCGGAAGCAATTTTTCTCCTCTTTATTCTTATTTCAGTAATGTGAAGTTGCAAAAAGAAACTTTGTAATTTTTCTCCTCTTTATTCTTCACATGTTTTTTCCATCTCTTTCAAACACATATCAGAAGCAATTTGGCTTGAAGCTGATTATTACTGCAAAGAGTAAAAAAAGAAAAGTGTATTTTTTTACGGTGTTTAATATGTTTTTCGTCTGCGTAAAAAAAAATCAGACCAAATTAACCGTTTATTATTCCAGTTTTAAAAATAACCAGTTTAAAACTGGATTTAAAAATTAACCACTTTTAAACCGGTTTTATAAAAATATCTGGTTATGTATCCGTATCCAAATTTATAACTGGTTATATAACCGGTTTATAGAAAATAATGGTTATGGTCATGTATCCAAATCCATATATCTGGTTTTGGTTTGGATATAATTTGGTTTGGCAAAATAACCGACCATGCACACCCCTACGTCTTAATATTCCTGTGTTTGAAATGCTTGGTTGTATGGAAATAGAAACTCCTGCTAGTGGTTCTGTAACTACTCACCTTGTTTGTTGTAAATGCCATGTGATTGTGTTTGGCAAATCTTTTGATATGGATTTAGTATGTATTCCACTTAGCGGTATAGATGTGATTTTTGGTATGAACTGGTTAATCTTTAACCGAGTCCATATTAACTGTTGTGAGAAGACGGTTACATTTCCGAAGTTGGAGGAGGATCCTAAGTTGATAAGTGGGAATGAAGTAAGAGAATCTTTAATGGAGCATGGAGAATTGTTTGCCATGTTTGCATCTTTGAAGCTTGAGAATGGAGTTGGAATTAAGGAATTACCGGTTGTGCAAGAATTTCCCGATGTGTTTCCGGAGGATGTGTCAGATATGCCTCCAGAAAGAGAAGTAGAGTTTACTATCGATTTGGTACCTGGTACAAGTCCAATATCTATGGCACCTTATAGAATGTCAGCAACCGAGTTAAGTGAATTGAAGAAGCAACTAGAAGAACTACTAGAGAAGAGGTTTATTCGTCCTAGTGTATCACCGTGGGGAGCACCTGGGCTTTTAGTAAAGAAGAAGGACGGGAGTATGAGGTTGTGCATTGATTACCGTCGTTTGAATCAAGTGACGATCAAGAACAAGTATCTATTGCCAAGGATTGATGATTTAATGGATCAGTTGGTGGGTGCTTGTGTGTTTAGCAAGATCGATTTGAGGTCCGGATCTCATCAAATTCGAGTTAAGGCGGAAGATATTCCGAAGACTGCTTTTAGGACAAGATATGGTCATTACGAGTATTCAGTTATGCCTTTTGGAGTAACTAATGCACCGGGAGTGTTCATGGAGTACATGAATCGGATTTTCCTTTCATATTTGGATAAGTTCGTAGTGGTTTTCATTGATGATATTCTAGTGTATTCTAAAACTGAGGAAGAACATGCGGAACATCTGAGAATAGTGTTGAGAACCTTACAAGAGAAGAAGCTTTATGCGAAGTTGTCCAAGTGTGAATTTTGGTTGAAGGAAGTGAGTTTTCTAGGTTACGTGATATCTAGTGGAGGTATTGCGGTGGATCTTTCTAAGGTGGATGCGGTAATGAAGTGGGGAACTCCAGAATCAGTGTTTGAGATCAGAAGTTTCCTCGGGTTGGCCGGACTATCGGAGGTTTATTGAAGGTTTTTCGAAGTTGGCTTTGCCATTGACCCGGTTGACTAGGAAAGATCAAGCTTTTGTTTGGGATAGTTTGTGTGAGAAAAGTTTCCAAGAGTTGAAGAAGCGGTTGACATCGGCACCAATTTTGATTTTACCGAAACCGAATGAGCCGTTTGTTGTATATTGTGATGCATCTTTGATGGGATTGGGTGGTGTTCTTATGCAAAATGGACAAGTGGTTGCTTATGCTTCTAGACAATTGAAAGTGCATGAGAAGAACTATCCAACACATGATCTTGAGTTGGCGGCCGTTGTGTTTACTTTGAAGATATGGAGACATTATTTGTTTGGTTCTAGATTCGAAGTCTTTAGTGATCATAAGAGCTTGAGGTATTTGTTTGATCAGAAAGAATTGAATATGAGGCAGAGACGTTGGTTGGAATTTTTGAAGGACTATGATTTTGAGTTGAGTTACCATCCTGGAAATGCCAATGTTGTAGCAGATGCTTTGAGTAGGAAATCGATACATATGTCTTCGCTTATGGCAAGAGAATTGGATTTGATTGAAGAATTTCGAGATCTCAGTTTAGTATGTGAGACTACACCGCATAGTGTAAAGTTGGGGATGTTGAAGCTTACGAATGATTTTCTGGATGAGGTAAAGAATGGTCAAAAAGGAGATTTGAATTTGGTGAATCGTCTTGCATTGATTGATCAAGGGAAAGAGACCGAATTCAAAGTTGATGAAAATGGAGTAATAAGATTTCGAGAAAGAGTTTGTGTTCCTAACATACCCGAGTTGAAGAGAAAGATTCTAGAGGAAGGACATAAGAGTGGTTTGTGTATTCATCCTGGAGCTACTAAGATGTATCAAGATCTTAAGAAGTTGTTTTGGTGGCCAAGTATGAAAAAGGAAGTTGCCGAGTTTGTTTATGCTTGTCTAACTTGTCAAAAGTCTAAAGTTGAGCATCAAAGACCATATGGATTATTACAACCCATGTTTATTCCGGAATGGAAGTGGGATAACATTGCTATGGATTTTGTAAGCGGATTGCCAGGAACTACGAAAAGGAATGATTCGATTTGGGTGATTGTTGATAGGTTGACGAAGTCGGCGCATTTTATCTCTTTTAAGACCGGAACTTTAGTGCCAAGGTTGGCGGAGATTTATGTTGAGCAAATTGTGAGATTGCATGGCATTCCATCTAGTATTGTATCGGGTCGAGATCCAAGGTTCACTTCGAGGTTTTGGGAAAGTTTGCAAGAGGCTTTGGGGACTAAGTTAAGAATGAGTTCGGCTTATCATCCTCAAACGGATGGACAATCGGAAAGGACTATTCAATCACTTGAGGACTTGTTGAGAGCTTGTGTTTTGGAAGATGGAGGGAGTTGGGATAGATATCTACCTTTGATAGAGTTCACCTACAACAATAGCTACCATGCGAGTATTGGAATGGCACCTTTTGAAGCCTTGTATGGTAGGAGATGTCGTACTCCTTTGTGTTGGTATGAAGATGGAGAAAGTGTTGTATTGGGACCGGAGTTAGTTCAACAAACTACGAAAAAGATTAAGATGATTCAAGAGAAAATGAAAGCGACTCAAAGTAGACAAAAGAGTTATCATGACAAGAAGAGGAAAGATGTGGAATTCCAAGAGGGAGATCATGTATTTTTGAGAGTTACTTCAACCACCGGTATTGGTCGTGCCTTGAAATCTAGGAAGTTGACATCGAAGTTTATTGGGCCTTATCAAATCTTGAAGAGGGTGGGAAGTGTGGCTTATAAGATTGCTTTACCACCATCGTTGTCTAATCTTCATGATGTGTTTCATGTGTCGCAATTGAGGAAATATGTTTCGGATCCATCACATGTGATTGTATCGGATGATGTGCAAGTAAGAGATAATTTGACCGTCGAAGCTAAGCCTTTGAGGATTGAAGGTAGAGAAGTGAAAAAGTTGAGAAACAAAGAGATAGCGTCCGTTAAGGTCATTTGGGGAGGACCCGCAGGAGAGAATTCTACTTGGGAGCTAGAGAGCAATATGAAAAGTTCTTATCCGGAGTTATTTTCAGGTAAATTTTCGAGGACGAAAATTCTTTTAAGGGGGGTAGAGTTGTAACACCCGTATTTATTTATTTTATTTTAATTAGAGTTAATTAGCCTTTTTATGGTATTTTATGATGAGTTAATAATTAATTAGGAGTTGTGGTTATTTTGGGAAAGAGTAGAGTTATTGAGTAGAATAGGTTTTATTAGAGTTATGATAATAAGAGTTGGGCTTGAGTGTTAATGGGCCTAAGTTAATGGGAGGGACATTATGGTCTTTAGTTAAACTAGGTTTAGATAGAGTTATGAGAATAGAGAGAGAGTGTTCATAACTTAAAAAATAAAAAGAGGTAGAAAGAGAAAGTCTTCAAGAGAAGGAAGTAGAGGGGAAGAATAGAGAAAGCTCAAGAGAAGGAAGAATCAAAGGAATTCATCATTTCTAAGGTTAGAGAGTAGTTCACAATTCATGTGAGATGATCAAAGAGGGGGGAGATGCCTATTCTCCATACCCAAACCCTCTCATCTCTTTTGGTGGGAAATAGGGATTCAAGGGAATGTGTTAATGAATTTATGTGTTGTTATTTGATGATTAACATGTTGCTATATGATTCTATTTCCAATTTCTATAATCAAATTCGTGTATTATGAGTGATATATTGTTGTTGATATTTGAAAATGGGTTTTGAACAAAATGAGGAAAAATCTCTACTTTTCACTTGAAATGATGTTTGATGTTGCTAAAGTTTGTACTTCTAGGCTTATACATGATATATATGCTAAAAAGTGACAGCTTTAGGAGTTTATAACTTGAATTATGTGATTTCTATGCATTTTCGTGTTGAACCCGTGAGCAGAGCACGATTTCTGGGTAATGGTCGCTAGTCCTCGCCGAGCGAGAACTCATGTTCTTGCTCAGCAACCCAGAAATTTGAATGCTCGCTTAGCGAGCATCAGCGAGCAGTCCGTCGCCAGGATATATATTTATCCTAATTTGATGCGGGTACCACATGCATTAGAGATGTCTAGGGTGACATACATTATGTGTTTTGCATTAGCTTGGATTAGGGAATTGTGCACTCTAATTGATATTTGATAATTGTGATTGCATCCCATTATAATCTTGTGAATGTTTGAGTTATGTGAGTTTGGTTGAATGTCTTGACCCTTTGTTAATGAGTAATATATTACCATGATGTTGTATGTTGCTAGTACAATGTGATATGTGTATGATTTAGTTATTGTTAGACTACTTGGCTACCACTTAGAAGGGGGGTTGAATAAGTGGCCCTTTTAAACAATGTTGATTTTAAAAAAAAATTTAAAAGGTACGCGCGGAAGCACCACCGGATCGGTAGTCTCTTTGCACCCGATTGATCACTGAAAAAGTAGTATAGCCTTGAACGTATAATGATAAAGAACTAGAAATGATCGTGTGCAAAATATTCGAATTTAAACAATCCAAAAAACACAGCACAAGCAAGTTACACAATTATAGAGCTAATCCAATCACAATCAAGATATATGTCAATTGAATTTTTGTGCACACGTACGAACACAAAAATTCAATCGAATCGAAAATTAAAGCAATTGCGTAAAGTAAAAGATTAAGGGAGAAAGACACAAGCGATTGATTAGGGAGTTCCCCGGCTTTCGTGTCGTCCTCGCGGTTGGCCGGGTACGTCTCCCCCCAAATAACCAAACGGGTTATTTGAGTGTATATTGATTAAAATGATTGAACTATTGTGCACAATTTACAAAAGACTCCAATAACCCTATATCGAATCTAATGTAAATAATGCGTAATAACCTCAACAAGTAATGAAGCTTCTCCCTATGATTCCAACGATCCTAACCGTGCGCAAATCCTCGCACCGATCGTCTAGCTGAGTACCTCGCTTCTTCGTTGTTGATCCTTCAAGATATCGCACAATCTTGAATCCCTAAGAAAAACCCAAACCTTCTTCACAAATCAACTCGATCACGTCTCTGATTCACCGCAAGCCGTATCGAACGTTATCGATCAAATGTACAACTTTTATCCGAATGATCCCATACTCACTCTTCAATGAATTGCAATTTGATGGAAGATGATGATCTTGTGAAGAATAACCCTTTGATCCAAATTCTTCAACCAATTTGAATCCCAAAGAGTTTATCAAAGCTATTTCACTTTCTCACAGGTTTCTCTCTTTTTTACAATCACAAAGCACATTGCTATTTATAGAGAAAATAGAATTGAGCAAATTTAGGCAAAACTTAACATACATGTATCGATACAAATGATGGTTTGTATCGATACAAACCCTTTGACCAGCGTTCAAATATGAAAATTTGACCTATGTATCGATACAAACACGTATGTGTATCGATACATACATCAGTTTCTTGAAATCTTGACTGATATGTATCGAAGCATGCAAGCATGATTCGATACATCATGCACTCTCTAGTTTTCTGAGAGATATAGGTGTGTATCGATACATGCAAGCATGATTCGATACACAGGTGACTCTCTGCCTCTGAGAGATCACTTTTGTATCGATACAAGTGATATATGTATCGATACAAATTGCACAAAATCAGTCTGAAGTAATTTCAGGACATTTGTATCGATACACATGTTTATGTATCGATACATAATACCTAAAAATCAATTTTTCAAAGTTTAAAAATAGTTTTTCGCTGTCAAGTCATTTGTAATGTTGCCAAAATATGTTCTACTCTATTTTCATGTGTTTTGACAATTATTAAAACATGAGGATGAACTGGTGCACTTACATTCTCCCCCTTTTTGATAATTGTCAAAACTTTGCATAAGCTAACTAAGCCTATACCTAATATGCAATAAAATAGCAATATGTATACAGACGCATTTACACCAAGGCTAACAATAAGCACGCTCCCCCTGAGTTGATGCCATAATGCGTTTGAGATTGTTGATCATATTCAAGAATTCTTAGCTATTCATCCTTAGCTTGTGCAATCCAAATCTCTCCCCCTTTGACAATATCAAAAAGAAGAAGAGAGCTCATTAGAAGTATCAAGTTCAAACAATTTTAACCATAGTCATATTGTGCACTTACATTTGTCGAAATGCACTATATGATGAAAGTTCCTAATCAAAATAATTACATACAAAGATATGCCAAAATATATCAATGATGAATACCAAATATCATGACACACATGGAATGTAGAATAACAAACCAAAACCAACTCATGAATATTGTAACACATCGACATTTTGATTAAGTAACATATCCAAATATGGAACGAAATAAACAAAGCAATGCAACAAATGCATAAACATAACATGATTATCCATACAAACAAAATTATCCAACATACCAAGTCATATGAAAATATATGTCTATGTATGCACACAAAGTCACATATAAGAACAAAAACAAACATATACAAACCAAGTATGAACTTAATATGGCAATTGTAATGATTTTTGTCAAATCCCCATTTTAAACATATGAGTCTCAAAAACTTATTAATATTTTTGAGCAAAATTCTTGGAAATGGAGGATTAGACAACTACCAAAGCAAATATCATATTAAGGTGAAAGTTGTATGTATATGAACCAATGTACAAATGCTAAGTAAAAAAAATATAAAGGTAAAGGTAGAGAATAGAATCTTCCCTTGAGTGTTAGGTGGAGGAAGTGATCAATTTCCACACCATTGTAAGTGTTGAGTTGAAGCTTTTCTCATCACTTTCCTTGTTCATTAGTCTTGAACTCCATTGTTGTCGGTGTCTTTTGTCAATGGTTTCAAGACGTTTTCCTACATACTTAGACATTTGAAATAGGTCCCCAACTCATGTTGGGTCCTAGTTGGTTAGTAGCACCATTATTGCCTAACTTAGGTAACCATTGCAATTTGCCTTTTGGTACCAAGATTTTTCGAGCATGGCATTTTGCAATAGTATGACCCTTGTCACAACAATAATGACAAACGATATGAGGATTACTTTTCTTAGGACCCTTTTCAACAAATTTATACTTTTTATTTCTAGGTTTTAATGATTTGTTGAATTTAGATGGATCAACCGCAAAAGTAATCCCCGGCTTGGATGGGTCTTTTAGCTTATCTTGTAACTTTCGCAAGTCTCTATATAAGTAAAAGCATCCATCACATCCGGTCCTATCGTTACCATAACTATCAAAAGTCGCAAGAGGTTTTTGAATCATAGACTGTTTGAGGGCTTTCAACTCAAGCTCCGTTTCCGAAACTTTTGCCTCAAGGTATTTATTAACTTGCATTAAACCTTTTAGTCGTTGAAAAGCCTCTTTAGTTTCTTTGTGTAACTTTTCAAAAGCGACTTGCAACTCATGATATTCCAAAAGCGTATATGAGCTAGAGGGATTTTGATTTACCTTTTTGGGAGCAAGTTTCTTGCGATCATAGGATGTCAAGCACACATTTGCCAATACATCTTCACCACTTGAGCTAGAGCTTGATGATGAAGAGGAAGATGAACTTTGGCTCTCCCATGCAACATAAGCTTTCTTTCCCTTGTCATTGCTTCCCTTTTTGAATGATGGTGACTCCTTCTCTTTTCTCTTGAGCTTAGGGCAATCCGGTTTGAAATTACCAACTTGGCCACACTCATAGCATGCCCCTTTCTTGGAGTACCTAGTATCTTCATTCTTCCGGCGGTAACCACTATCTTTCCGAAACTTCTTAAGATTGTCATCGGAATGTCTTATCCCATTCTTTCTCATATATCTATTATAGCGTCGAACGAAGAGCCCCATTTCCTCATCATCGGAATCGTCTTCGCTTGAGCTACTCTCCACTTGCTCGACCTTTTTGGACTTGGATTTGGAGGTCTTTAGTACAATGAACCTCTTATCCTTTTCTTTTTCTTTTTCGTTGTGTTTCTCCTTTTTCTCACATTTCTCATGCTTTTCTAACAAATTAAGCACTTGTTCATGTTCCGTTAGCTTACTAAACAAGGTTGTGAGACTCAAAGTTGTAAGATCATTCGCTTCTTTGATTGCGGTGACCTTTGGTTGCCATGACCTATTAAGACATCTCAAAATCTTATTAGTAGCATCTTGATTAGTGATTGGTTTACCTAGACCATGTAACTTGTTGGTAATTTTTACAAACCTTTGTTGCATATCCGCAATGGTTTCACCATCTTGCATATGAAACAATTCGAACTCTTGAGTTAAGGTGTTTATCTTGGATATTTTGACTTCATTAGTACCCTCAAAATGAGTAACTAATGTATCCCACATTTCTTTGGCCGTTGAACAATGCGACACATGATAAAATTGTTCAATCCCAAGGGATGAAATGAGTATGTTTTGTGCCTTTGCATCGTAATTGACCTTTTTCTTATCATCATCCGTCCATTGTGCCATAGGCTTATTGGTGACAATGCCATTAGGATCGGTGTTTGTCGGAACAAACGGACCGTTCTCAATAGCATTCCACACTTCACCATCAAAAGAATTGATGTGTATGCGCATACTACTTTTCCAATAATCAAAATGATCTCCATTGAATATAGGTGCCCGATTATAAGCCCCTTTAGGTGCAAAAGCCATGTTTTCTAATAATTGGCACAATCCACCAAATTTTGTGAACAAAATTGAACCGGGATCGTGATACCACTTGTTAGACTACTTGGCTACCACTTAGAAGGGGGGGTTGAATAAGTGGCCCTTTTAAACAATGTTGATTTTAAAAAATTTGGTTTAAAAGGTACGCGTGGAAGCACCACCGGATCGGTAGTCTCTTTGCACCCGATTGATCACTGAAAAAGTAGTATAGCCTTGAACGTATAATGATAAAGAACTAGAAATGATCGTGTGCAAAATATTCGAATTTAAACAATCCAAAAAACACAGCACAAGCAAGTTACACAATTATAAAGCTAATCCAATCACAATCAAGATATATGTCAATTGAATTTTTGTGCACACGTACGAACACAAAAATTCAATCGAATCGAAAATTAAAGCAATTGCGTAAAGTAAAAGATTAAGGGAGAAAGATACAAGCGATTGATTAGGGAGTTCCCCGGCTTTCGTGTCGTCCTCGCGGTCGGCCGGGTACGTCTCCCCCCAAATAACCAAACGGGTTATTTGAGCGTATATTGATTAAAACGATTGAACTATTGTGCCCAATTTACAAAAGACTCCAATAACCCTATATCGAATCTAATGTAAAAAATGCGTAATAACCTCAACAAGTAATGAAGCTTCTCCCTCTGATTCCAACGATCCTAACCGTGCGCAAATCCTCGCACCGATCGTCCAGCTGAGTACCTCGCTTCTTCGTTGTTGATCCTTCAATATATCGCACAATCTTGAATCCCTAAGAAAAACCCAAACCTTCTTCACAAATCAACTCGATCATGTCTCTGATTCACCGCAAGCCGTATCGAACGTTATCGATCAAATGTACAACTTTTATCCGAATGATCCCATACTCACTCTTCAATGAATTGCAATTTGATGGAAGATGATGATCTTGTGAAGAATAACCCTTTGATCCAAATTCTTCAACCAATTTGAATCCCAAAGAGTTTATCAAAGCTATTTCACTTTCTCACAGGTTTCTCTCTTTTTTACAATCACAAAGCACATTGCTATTTATAGAGAAAATAGAATTGAGCAAATTTAGGCAAAACTTAACATACATGTATCGATACAAATGATGGTTTGTATCGATACAAACCCTTTGACCAGCGTTCAAATATGAAAATTTGACCTATGTATCGATACAAACACGTATGTGTATCGATACATACATCAGTTTCTTGAAATCTTGACTGATATGTATCGAAGCATGCAAGCATGATTCGATACATCATGCACTCTCTGGTTTTCTGAGAGATATAGGTGTGAATCGATACATGCAAGCATGATTCGATACACAGGTGACGCTCTGCCTCTGAGAGATCACTTTTGTATCGATACAAGTGATATATGTATCGATACAAATTGCACAAAATCAGTCTGAAGTAATTTCAGGACATTTGTATCGATACACATGTTTATGTATCGATACATAATACCTAAAAATCAATTTTTCAAAGTTTAAATATAGTTTTTCGCTGTTAAGTCATTTGTAATGTTGCCAAAATATGTTCTACTCTATTTTCATGTGTTTTGACAATTATTAAAACATGAGGATGAACTGGTGCACTTACAGTTATGATATAATTGCTTACATAATATGAGTGTACACTATGCTTATTATTATGAACTTGAATTGTGGCTAACTCTCTATTTTTGTGTATGTGTATGGTTTGGGTCCAGATTCTTCACTTGAGGAGTGATTCCGTGGCTTTGGAGATTAGCTTGTGATAACTAGCATAGCTTGGTAAGGTGAAGAGTAGGAGAATTCTAGAAGCTTAGAGGTCTAGGATTTGCTCTGATACTTGTAACCTTGCTAGAACTAATACCTTAGTTTCGCTTGTTTTAAGACTTATGTATGACCTTGCTACTTATCTTATCTTTAATTACATGTTGGAGTATTTTGGATTTTGTAATGGGTCTTCATTTGTGGAAGTACCTAGTTGAAGTTGTAATATGATTTATAACTTGCATGCTTGGATTTTAATGCTATGAGTTATGATTGTGATAGTTTAATGCTTCTGTTGTCTTTAAGCAAATCAAAATGCATGCCATTAATTGAGTTCATGTTATGTAATGCCTTGATTTTTTGTATGTTGAATGATTTAAATTAATTATTGCATGCGAATCGATTAGGAGCGTTACACTTCGTTACCATTTGGATAGCATTTATCCATTTCTCCGTTACCATAAATATGCATGCATGAATGTATATAATCAAACATATGATGAACTTCTCCAATCTCATATCATTACCACAATAATAGGATAACATAATCGATATTCTTCCTCACATTTCTCATTACAATTCATCATCATAGTTTATCATGATCATACATTCAATTGCATAACATATATTAATAATCAATTCAATACTAAATCATTATCAACTAACCACACATTGCAATTTTTCACATAACCTAACTATCCAATCATAATCTTAAAAAACTAACGTCAAAAATGGATTCTACACGAAAAATCAGTAAAAATGGGTTCCGGGTGTATAAACCGTCAAAAAGTCAAAAGTCAACAGTCAACGCTGTTGACCAGACCTGCGCCACTGCGCAGGAATCCGAGGAGGCTGCGCCATTGCGCCAGAAAGCTGCCCCATTGCGCAGGGACCTGATGGAAAAATTGTTTTTACTCGTTTTGAACCAAAAATCACTTTTCTTCACCCAAAATCACTTATTTGAACTCAAAACAACTATGCAACAGATACCAAGCATATATATGGATTAAAAACACTTATTCTAACTCATAAACAACTTAAAACATCTTAATGTAAAGATTTTAACAATTTTATCATCAAAACCCATTTTTCACCACAACAATCACACAATCAACATATAAAGTTATAAATTTCTCATGTCAATCTATCTAATAATCATGAATAGATGCATAGAAACATTCCATCAACAACAATTTCATAAGATAAACACATTCCCAAATTAAATTCCCAAGAACCCTAAAACCAAAAAGGGTGTAGAGAGTTTGGGTATGGGGATATGGACAATTCCACCTCTCTATACATCACCCTAGATTATGCAACTACTCTCACACCTTAGGATTGTTGAATTCTCTAGTCCTTCTTCTTCCTCTAGCTTTCCCCTTCTCTTCTCTTCTATTTTCTACTCTTCCTCTTTCTACCTCCACCAATTTTGTTATAAATGATTTTCTCTCTCTATTCAACCTTATAAACCTAGGTTAACCTAACCCAAGCCCAATAACTAAGCCCAATACAAACTCTAACATATTCTCTATTCATTTTACTCTTATGACCACAAATGTTACCAATTACCTCACATTCACTACTCTTTCTATTTTTAGACAACAACTACACATTAATTATTAACCAAACCACAAATAAACCATAAAAGCCAATAAATTCTATTTAACTAAAATTGGGTCGTTACACTTTGCATTTTTTGCAGCGACTAGTGATTATTCATGGTATGCTAATCTACTCCTTTCATATCTATGCCTGGCCTAAAACGCTTATGACAAGGATGGATACATGGATCCGTAATTTTATTTGCAGCGGCGACGTCAACACAAAGAAAATTTGTACGGTAGCTTGGCGTAAAATTTGTAAACCGTATGAAGAAGGAGGTCTGGATATTTGCTGGCTTCGCCATATTAATGATTCCTTGACGCTACATCTGGATTGAAATTTATTCTCTAGCACCGATCGATGGGCGGTTATGTGTCAAACTCGCTTTTTAAAATGGGGCCAGCCACGAAGTACCTTCTTGAAATCTTCCGTTTGGCACGGTATAAAGCAACATGTGACAACAGTCAAAGGTAACTCACGATTGCTCATTGGTTCAGGTAACAACATTGTTTTTTGGTTGGATAATTGGTTGGATGCGCCATTGGCTGAACTGTTCAATTTTCCAACGCCGTTTTATCATTTTATTCAATGCAAAGGTTTCATCGTTTATTAAAAACAGTGAATGGAATATATCGGCAAGTATCAGACATCAGGATGCCTCAATTAGAACTCGCATAAACCAGGTAATTCTCTCACGCAGAGCTGTTGAAGACCGACTGGTTTGGTGTTCCTCTAAGGATGGTTCTTTGAGCGCTAAGCAAGCCTATGAATTTCTATACGCTTCGCAACAACCTGTGGAGTGGACAACATGGGTTTGGCACATATTTGTCCCTCCATCAACTTCTTTTATAGCTTGGCGATGCTTTCAAAATAAGATGTCGACAGATGATAATCTCATGAAACGAGGATGCATCGTGGTTTCCAGCTTGTAATCTTTGTCTCTCTCAATTTGAATCCACTACACATTTGTTCCTCTCATGTTCTTTTGCAACACATCTTTGGAATTAGTTGGGCTCCTTAGTGCAAATTATGTTCAATACAACCAGCTTTTACACACTTTTTGAGAGCTTTGAAACACAATGGAGTGCTGCACTTACTAAGATCGCTACAGCTGCTGTGCTGCATCTGCTACATGCCATTTGGTTAGCGAGAAATGGTATTTGGTTCAACAATGCAAATATCACAGTTCATGTGGCAAAGATGAAGGTTTTGTCGTCAATCAAATTGAGTGCAGCCTTGGTGCCGGAGCTGCCTTACATTGCTAATCACGAACTACTGCATAATCTGTCTGTCACGGCCATACCAGTTGCAGCCACTGTTACACAGCTTTGGAAAACGCCGATAATTGGTTGGATGAAGGCTAACACCGATGGGTCAGTTACCGTCACTTCTGCGGCTTGTGGGAGGCTATTTCGCGATTATATGGCGAATTTCCGCGGTGGTTTTGCGCAGAAAATTAATGGTCTCTCCGTCATCCATGCGGAACTCATGGATTTAATTCTAGCTATGGAGTTGGCTCATAGTAAGCATTGGCATTTTCTTTGGTTGGTGTAACACCCTAATCCCATATATATAAATACTTAACTTAAAATAAATAAATACATAGAGAATTAAGCCATACAATTTGAACAAGACATACATGCATATATCATACATATATCAACGGATATTTAAATTGAAAATTCAAGCATCTTAAGCATAGCTATCATACTTCAATTCAAGGTCTAACAAAATAGATAATTATGTCTAGACTTATCCATACAACCAACATGGATATAATAAGTAGTATAATCCAAAACAACCATAAGAAGAATTCATGCTCAAACATTCGAATAAGGAAAATATCTACCCGACTCGATGTTACAAAATATCAGAGCATCTACTTAATACAAACCAACTAGAATAAGTCTAACTAGGAGAAGCATAAAGCTTGACTCCTCACCACTAGCAAGCAAAAGCGCAGACAACACTAATCCGTCGAAGCTAAATCCTCACCCTGCACACCTGAACCCCCAAAGGTTCAGCATTTACACAAAACAGAGAGTTAGTAAGGAATCCCACAAAATAATGCAAGTATATCGAATACTATACATTTATAATAAATAAATAAGGAATTGCAATATTCGTATCATATAAGAAATCACATTCATTAGTTGTATATAGTTCAAGCATCAATTCAAATTAATACAACACAACCTTATAATTTAACATAATCAAATCCATATATCATTGACATATAACAAATCAATGGACAATCAAGAATGTCATTTACCAAATTATCACACATAGATAATCAACTTCATCTCCTAATGCAAACTAATGGAAGAATTCATGAATGCTCCCTAGCATTCCTCTAATGTATGAAGGTACCTTGTCATTTCGTTAGAAAACTTATTCTAACTATATTTTAACCACCTCGTTAAAATATTCCGTATTTTAGTCACCTCCCTAAAATACCTGCTCATCATGCATATATGAATGCATGAATGTAGTTATCAACTCATGAATATAATCAATTCATTTCAAAAGAATATCACAATTATGCACTTCAACCTTAAGTACATTATCCCATCAAATCTAGTCAAATTACACATATTAATAATATAATATAACCATAGGATCATATCCATAACATAGCATAAGCATAGGTCTCATATTTTCAAGAAAAACACAAGTTTCAGGCCTGAGGAACTCGCCCGGCGACCTTTAGCGAAATCAAGTCAGAAAGTTCCAGGTTAACTGGCGAGATTGGGCGAAAATTTAGCCCGGCGAGATCTGGCAAAAATTTAGCCAAACCTCGCCCGACGAATTTGCACGAACAGACACACTCTGCTATCGGGTTTTCAACTTCAAAACCCTTAGAAACTCGAAATTTCACTTCCAGAAGCAAAACGATGATAAATTTAGGCATATATAAGTATGATAAACATGGAAGTACAACTCCTAACAAGTATTACCAACAATTCCTACTAGAAATCATCAATTTCATAATTTTTCATAAAAACTCATAAACTTCAAACATCTAACAAATTCCCACAAATTAAACCCCAAAGTTTGTGATTTCTTTTATCAATTCATGTGAGCAATATATCTAAGTCATAAAAATCATTACTTAAGAGGAATCAAACCCTAACCCAAAAGAAAAGAGTGAGAGAGGATGAGTTTGAGAGAAATGGATTTTCTCCTCCTCTCTTGATCACTCTAGAAAACCTTACTACTCTCATACCTTAGATTTTTGAATTCTTTAGTCCTTCTACAATCTCTAAGCTCTCCTCTTGTTCTTCTCTTCTTCAAAAATGGGTTCTTCTCTCCATTCTCTTTCTACCTCCTTTTCTTTTCAATCTTATGACTTCCCTCTTTCTTTCTTACCAACTTAACCTAGTTATAGTTAAAAAGTCCCTAATACCCTTCTAGTTTCTTACTCTCTATTGGGCTTAGCCCATTCTTACCATAAGTCCAATTACTTAATAACCTAATAAGTGACATAGAACACTATTCTACTACTTCTCATAATTAACCAATTAATTCATCTAATCTTAATAAAAGGGTCTCAATCAAATTAATAGTTCTAGTGGATTACTAAAGTACCCTTCACTTAGCTAATACATATCATGGTCTGGCTTTGGATGATGGCTTTGGATGATTACTTTTGTTGCTTCTGAGTAAACTCATTGTACATTTTTATTGTATTCATTTATGTTATTTTTTGATATGCTGCATCTCCTCTACTTTAGAGATTTATTTTTTTTACACTTATGAAGTTGAAACAATTTTTCTAGATCTCTTTGTAATGTTTATGTGATATTTTTTTTAGTAGATCTGCATCATGTCTTTGTTTTTCTTTACTTGTGGAATAGTTTTGGATCTGATGTAATTTTTGTCAGATGTGATATGAAAAAATTGATAACAAAATTAATCAAAATTTGTAGAGTAAAATAAGTTCATCTTCAGGTATGAGTTTTTTTTTTTACAAAACAATGCAATGCAAATGAGTTAATTTTTCATTTTTCTGTATCTATGAGACAAATATCACAACTTTCTTATTTATTTCTTTTGAATTACAGTATTATATTTTTGTTTCTGTGTATGTTTTCTTATACAACAAAGTTTTACTAAAATGTAGTAATAGTTCTTTTTTGGATGCAACATATAGAAAATAAAACTCTTATTTACTTACCAATCTCCTTTGTAGTTACTGAAGAGACAATAGATAGAAAAATGGAGAAACGAAAAAAGTTAGATAAAAAGTGAGGTGATATTATCATTGAGTATTGAAAAATGAGTTTGTTCATAATTTTCATACCTGAGTTTGATCATAAACTTCGTATTTGAGTTTTTCATATTGTTCTTCTTAGCTAGGTAGAGAATAATAACCTTTTAATTTTCTGCAAAAAACAAAATTAAAATTATTAGAGAAATTGTAGTTAAAGATGAATAGAGAAAGAAAGAAGAGCAGAGAGAAAGGAAAATAAAATATGAGAAAGTAGTGAGTGATTGAAATTTTAAATGAGTATATAATGAAATATAAAAATTAATAAAGAGTGGAAAAATTTTGAATTTGAATTTCAAAACAAAAGACATGGTCACATGTGTTACCGTACCCTGACAGTGACTTTTCAATATTCAAGAAGTGGACAAAAGAAAAAGTTTAATATTTTTTTCTAACTGGCTTGGTTCAAAACAAATGATGGCTCATGTGAAAGTGACATGTTGTCTCACAACAACATGAAAATGGCTTGGTTACTTGTAAAAACGGTTTGGTTTTGTTTTCATCTAGTTCAGTTAAATAAATTTTGGACATCAAATACCCCCACTTTTGCCAAGTGGCAGCATATTAAGCAAGGTTATTGTTGTCCTCTCCAGGGACAATAACTTTCTTATGTTGTATTAGATTTAATTTAATTGGTACTATTAAATATACACAATGCCATTAAGGGAAGAATATCCTACGGAAAAATTTCCTACACAAAGATTAAATGGAGCTTCAAACAATGATATATAAATAATTACAATAATTAAAGTTTGTTTCTGTGTTTGTGCGGATAGAAAATTATTTCGCGCCGCAACGGCCGCAATTGGCATCGAAGCGACCGCAATAGCCGCAACCGCAACATCCGCAACCGCATCAGCGACCGCAACCGCAATTTAAAACCTTGATGTAGTGTATTAGGGGAAATACAAGTCTCATATTTGTTCCTCCATCAACTTCTTTTATAGCTTGGCGATGCTTTCAAAATTAGATGTTGACAGACGAGGATGCATCGTGGTTTCCGCTTGTAATCTTTGTCTCTCTCAATTTGAATCCACTACACATTTGTTCCTCTCATGTTCTTTTGCAACACATCTTTGGAATTAGTTGGGCTCCTTAGTGCAAATTATGTTCAATACAACCAGCTTTTACACACTTTTTGAGAGCTTTGAAACACAATGGAGTGTTGCACTTACTAAGATCGCTACAGCTGTTGTGCTGCATCTGCTACACGCCATTTGGTTCGCGAGAAATGGTATTTGGTTCAACAATGCAAATATCACAGTTCATGCGGCAAAGATGAAGGTTTTGTCGTCAATCAAATTGAGTGCAGTCTTGGTGCCGGAGCTGCCTTACATTGCTGATCACGAACTGCTGCATAATCTGTCTGTCACGGCCATACCAGTTGCAGCCACTGTTACACAGCTTTGGAAAACGCCGATAATTGGTTGGATGAAGGCTAACATCGATGGGTCAGTTACCGTCACTTCTGCTGGTGGATGAAAGCGAGTCACTGACGGTGTTGCGTGCGTTTGAAGATGTGAATTTGGTTCTGTGGGACATGACAAATCAGTGGTTGAATTGCCTAGACTTGGGCTTACTTTAAAGTGGTCTCATATTTATAGGGAGGGGAACGCGTGAGCGGATAATTTTGGTAATGATGGTCATGTCTACACACAAATGAGATGGTGGGACTCCTTACCTGCTCTCCTCCGGGATGACTTTTTACGGGATAAGTTAGGACTTTCATTTGGTTTTTTGGGTAAGGCTTAGTCCCCCCTTGTACGTAGTTTTTTTTCCTTTTTAAATATAATGAGATATATAGAGGAAAGGGAAGCATAGGGGTGCAAACATAGTTGGGATGTCTATTCCTACCTTGATATCTAGATGCTTTTAATTAATTTATAAAAAAAAACTTTTTTTTTTATATAAGTTGTTATATGTATTATGTATATCTTCTATTGAGTTACTATTTTTATGTGTATCTTTTATATATAGTGAGTTTTTATTCCTATTTTCATTCGTAGATTTGTTTAATTAAATACTACATATAAGTTCCAATTAATTATAGGGGTAAAAATGGAACAATAGCATAAATTAAGAATAAAAATATTATTTTTAATTAGATAAAATTTCTTCCTTAATTCCCGTGAAATAATTGACTAGTTTTAATAAAATAGGACGGAGGTAGTAGATTTTTGTCCTTTTCATCTCTCTCTATCCACTCATTTTTATGAAGGTCTATTTTAGCAATCAACACATTTTCATTAGGACTAAAAACCTTGTTATTTGCTTGTTGGAAAAATTCAAAACTCAAGGTTAAAGCTGTCTTTACATTTTTTGAGTGACTTTTAGTTTCCTCCATTCTCCGTATTTTTTTCTCTTTCTTTGACGTTTCGTGAATTGTTGTGCTTTTATTGTTTTTCCATTCTCTTCAAATCATCTTAATAGAGTATAGAGAAAGAGTTGGCAAAGTTTTTTTCTGTTGCAAATTGATTTTACTTTTAATTTTCTCATAGATGTATATAGATGGAAAATTTAACAAATTCAAGTGAAGTAATATCTTGTGTCAAAAAAAAAACAAATAGAAGTATATCTTACTCATGGAATAAAATCCAAATTCACAAGGCTTGTTTATTTTTCCATGAATCTATACCATTCATTTCTCCCCTCACAACATTGTTTCAAAGACTAAAACGACGAAGGTATCAAGTCTCTGCATATGATTTGAAAATATTGGAAGAACGATAAAAATGGAAAACTCATGAAACTAGAAAGAGTGTTGGAGAATAGTAACAAACAAAAAGAATGAAGAGGGTCACAATTTTAAAATTTTGTACGAATAATTTGTATGATGTAAATATTCAATCCAACGGTAGATTTTGTAAAATTCGTATTCATTATAATAAAATTAATGATTTGTGCACCATAAAAGACTTGATGAAATCTTTGATGTTAGACAAAGCCAAAATTGAAAGGTGTGTACTCCCGTATATAGTAGGAACAATTCTTCAATAGGCACAAACATAAATAGTAGTTGTTAAGCACACACTCATAAGGAATATTAAAGTTAAAGAAAAATGATTAAAGTAATAGGATTTGATTAGAGATGGAAATAGGCTAGGCCGAGCTAGGCTTTGCCTAGTCTGAGCCTGGCCTGTCAAAAAAATCGAAGGCCTGAGCCTGACATGTGGCCTATCATAGGCTTATCTTTTAAGCCTGAGTCTGGCCTTTTGAAAGCCTATGTGGCCTGTTAGCCTGTTTAAAAGCCTACTTCACATGAAGATATTTAAATAAATATCTATATTTATTTTTAAAAATACTTATGAACTAGTAAACCAACATGTTTTTGATATTTAACATGATATTTTAGAGAATTTGACTATATATGTCATCATATTTCAATTTTAGTTTATAATAATATATTTATATATGTGAAAAACTAATGTAGACTAATAAACTTAAACTACTGAAAAAGTTAATAAATAATTTATAATTTAATCAAAGTACAAATTTTAATATATAAATAATAAAAGTATAAAAAATATTATTCGTATTAACTTAAGTAGGCCGGCCTAATAGGCTAAAAGGCTTTTTTAATGGTCTGCGGTCTGACCTATTTACTTAAATAGGCTTATAAAAAAGTTTTGGCTTGCTCTATTTAAAAAAATAGGCCGGCCTGGCCTGAGCCTATGTAGGCTAGGTCTTAAGGCCTCGTAGGCCGGCCTGGCCTATTCCCACCTCTAGATTTGATGTGATAATTTTATTTTTCCTTTAATTTTTTTTGATTTATGTATGTGTGCCTAAATTGTGTGCCCAAATACTTGTGTCTAGGCAAGTGTTTCTCTATTAGTAGTATAGGTTTTTTTTTTTGTTGTTTGTACAACTGAACAAATAATTATATACTTCCATCCAAAGTTGCCAGGCTGCTAGACACTTTCACTTGAGTTCATAATTGCATATTAATGCATGGATTTGTTTTGTTTTTTTTTGTTTTTTTGTTTTTTTTTGCTTTCGCACTGGTTCCGACCTACCAAAGGTGGGCGACTAATCTGGCTCGTGCGTAGAGGCATGCGCACTGGCCAAACGTTTTATTGGATCGGAATATCACATGTTTATCACAAACAATTTCAATGCAATGAATGCATAGTTCAAGTTCTTTTTTTGTTGCTTGCGATAGTGAATTCAAGTTGAAATTTCAAACTTTGTAATAAAAAATCAAGCAGCCATTGAGAAACATCTTAGTTATCTTTTACGATTTAAAAAAAATACAAAGACGATGAAATATTGCTCATTTAAACTATTTTATTTACAATTTTATCATTTCCATACATTATTTGAATAATTAATTAATTAAAAAATTAGCTAAATTCCATTGACATAAAAAACAATCTAACTACAATATGAACAATATCAGACACTATATAGAGTTTATTTTGATCTTATTTACAAAACTTGTTTAATCATAGTGTTCTGGTAAACAAATAAGGGGATGTGAATATTATTATTGATGGTTAAATAGTACAATAGGTGGATCGTTGTTCCTTAGATAAAAAATCATCCATCTCTTTCCATGATTTCTACTCTCCTTTTTATAGACCTTAGTTAATTTCTAGCCGTCCTGTTTTCAACCACTCCTTCCGTCGTGTGATGGTGCTGATCGTGGAAGTTTTCCTCCTCTCCACATTGTCATCGTGGTGGAGTGGGTGGTTATCTTTCTCTCCACCGTGTCATCGTGACGGGAGTGGGTGGTTACCTTCCAATCTGCGTGAGATCATGGGGAAGGAACTGTAACTTCATATTCGAGCAGTTGATGCTTCTGGGGAGACCATAGCCTTCAGACATGGTGCCTTCATACTGTTTTTCCCGACAAGTAATTGATTGGAATCATATGGATAATTAACTGAGTCGTTTTGTTATTGGGCCTGTGCTACAAAACTTTGGGCCTCAGCCCGATCCACATAGTATATATCAAAAAATTATAACTAATATAATAAAATATATATACAATTAAGTGCAGTAAAATTAATCATAGTATTAGTACATATCAAATAATTATAATTAATACAATAAATAACTATACAATTATGTGCAGTAGAAAAATGACTATATGATTTTGAGATTTACTTATGCTACCCTATCAGGTTCTCATACACCCTACGCCTTTTCCGTTTTACTCTTCTGCTACTTAAGTAGCAGATGTTATAAAAATGATAATTTTTTAAAAATCGTCATCGGCTACTTAAATAACAGACATTATAAAAAATAATTCTTTTAGGATAATTTTGAGGAGTAGCATTAATTATATGTTGATAAACTTGAGTGGTGTACGCCTGGCGTCGTTGACTCTTCACCATGAAATGAAATATTCCGATTTTATATATAAACAAAAGTTTTTTTTTTAGATTTATGAATCTAAAAAGTCAATTTTTACTTATACTGTATATAAAACTGAAGGAAGTATAAAGTAGATAAATGATAAAGTTAAAAAAAATACTAAATAGATGATAAAATATGTTGCCATCTTGGTTCTGTTTCTTGTGATAGCTCTTACTAGTTATTCACCAAAAAATCTCTTACTAGTCAAGCCTAGTGGGGCTATATATATGTGTCGTAGGATCATTCACATATCACGACACATACACATAACTCATTAAGTAAGTGGAGTGAGTAATTAAATTTATATTCATCACTAAGCCATGGAGAAGAAATCACTAGCTGCCTTGTCCTTCCTCTTCCTCATTCTCTTTGTTGCGCGTACGTTATTAAGTGCATCAATTTTTGTATATTATTAGTTAATTATATACTGCATTTGTTACTAATTTTTTTAGAAAAATGGTAAACTGTGCCCTCGGGAGCACTAGTTAAGCATATAAATATGAAAATTCTGTGTTGGAATTTGTGCATTCAATGCATCGAGAATGTAAAAAGTTGTTTTATCAACAACAACTTTATCTTTTATTTCTATTTTTTATATGTTTAACATGTGCCCCGGAGCACTGTTTAGCATAACCCGTTTTTTTATTTATCATCTTATAAATAATTAAAATCAGATACACGTTTTTTTTTTTTTAAATTATAGCAAAAAAATTTAAGGCATATCTTTAATTTCCCGGATAAATTAAGGATATCATGTGTAAAAAAGTATTAAAGACATTAAAATTATATATCAATTTAGTTTCTTTTTGGTCAAGTAAACTCTCAACTAAGTTATCTTCACAGGACTACTTCAATTTAATTTTATATGTCTCTAATTTAAACTTTTGTACCCATCTAATTATCAAAATAACAAGAGTAAACTATTAATATCATTCCTTTACACTAGTGTATATATATATACGTTTTAAATATGGACTCTAGTATTTTTAATAAATTTTAACAAAATATTATTTTTATGATTATTTTTTATCAATATAATGTTCATTTTTTATTAGAAAAGGTATATTCCTAAACTATATTTTAGATATTCATATTAACATATTTTTATGGGGAATATTCTAATACTATTGTTGTAATGGATGCAGAAGAAATCGTGGTGACTGAAGCCAATACATGTGAGAATTTGGCTGCCTCATACAAGGGAGTATGCTTCGGTGGGTGTGACGGTCACTGCAAAAAACAAGAGGGTGCAATTAGCGGCAGGTGCAGGGATGACTTTCGTTGTTGGTGCACTAAAAACTGTTAAACCCAAGCATGTGATCAATGGATATATAAGACTTTATAATATCCATAAATAAACAACATGTATGTGGAAATGGAAGTAAACTTGTCACTTTGTCTCTAGAATTACAAATAAACAACGTACTCTTTTCGTTTAAAAATATAAGTAGGAGTCAAATAAGTTGGATGTATATGGTTTAAAATTTGGACCAAATATATTCATTTTTATCGACTACATTTTACTTATATTTTAAGACGGATGGAGTATATGTATGTGTACTCAATATTGTGTATAATGTATGCACTTTTATCGTATGGAATAAACATTAATCAATGATTTCGTTTCCAATAATATATGCCTCTTCTTATATATTTAGGTTGGGTCTAACTCGTCGTTACAAAATTGGATTGTAAAGTCAAAATTGTCTCTTACTTATAAACTCATGTTCAAACCAACTCATATCCGATGTGAGACTTCTTCACACGTATTTCAATAACATATCAAATGATTTTAAATTTTTATAAAATTTAACTTAGATGATCTATATGATATAAATTTTCATTCCAACGATAATTTTTGTAAAATGATGTAGAATTACTCAAATGTTATACTGGTATAATTTGATCCTATAATAAAATAAGCACACAAAGGGGTGATAGATGTTAACTCGATATAGGATAATCAAATTATAAGTTATATTATATATACATGCATATAAAAAGATGGATTATGAACAACATACTTTTAGGATTTCTAAGTTAGCTACGAGAGGGATAGTGATGACAGGAATTTCTACGTCATTTTTTGTATTATTATTAGTAGTAAAATGACCAAGACAGACCCAAATACGAAGGAAAACCTACAAAAGCAAGAAAAAGCATCAAGACAGAGTCCAAGATGCAAAAAGACAAGAAAAAGCCCAAAAAGTGAAGAAATACAGCATTCCATCGCAGCACGATGTGTGCTATCGTGCCACGATGAAAGCTCCTTGCGCGCCAAGCAATCAGAAGAAATAAATCTTGAGAAAATCTTCCATCGCAGTACGATGCCCTACAACGCAGTACGATGATGTTACTTGACGCCTAAGCTGATGAAATGCACAGGATCAGTTATAATTCTGAACTGAATCTTCACATCGCAGTACGATGGCCTTATCGTGCTGCGATGCCTTGCTGAGGCCCATTACGAAAATTATAAATAGAGTCTCCCATTCATTGTTTTATTCATTCAGAAATAGTAGAACACTCTCTACTATAAGGAGATGTTTAGAGGAGCTCTATTGGGCATAGTTTTCTCCCCTTACGGGAAAACTAACTCAGCAAGGTATGATTTCTTTAGGCTTTTGTATTTAGGTTATAATTTCTTGTAATTTAAATATGTAGTCTTTATAATTTATGCCTTAGGTTGTGGTGGAGAAGACGAACTCCCCTATGAATATTTGGAGTCTGTGATTGAGTCTAAGTTAAAATAAATGATATTTAGTAATTATGTTTGTTATTTACTTTCGTGCACTTTAATAACGTATTCTCGTAATCTGGCCGGATAAGCAGGAGCGCCCATAGAATTGATATCAGGTTTTGACTTGGTATTAGTCCGGAACTCGTAGTAAATAATACTAGGTGTATAGAGACGGTAACATCCTGAACTAGTCGTGAACTGAGCGGTTAGAGGAGGAATCATGCACTAGGTGTGATCTGAGCACTTAGAAGATAAACAGCCCGATACTAGGACCTAGAGGTTAATTGGTGAAGGTTATAATGCATGTTTATAAACAACTCACTTAGTAATTAAGGTATGTGACACATCGAGGTTAGGCTCTCGTAGGTACCTTAGTTGTTAATGTAGGGAAACTTTAATAGACATAGTGTAATAGTAAGGTATTACTACAACAAGGATAATTCACCGCCGAACATAATCTAAGTAACTATGTTATATACCGGTCATGCCAAATATGAAGAAGGGAGGGAGTCCAACCACCATACCTAGCCTCTATATTTCTTGAATCTATTATTTATACATTCAGCATTTATATTTCTGCAAAGCATTACGCTATTTTTATAAAAACCTTTTTCCAAAAACCAAAGCGAATGCAAACTATCACAAGCTTAAATAACGCTAGTAAAGCTGCGGCACGATCCCTGTGGATACGAACTCATTCTAGACACCTAGAGTGTGAATTATTACTCGACGACAGACTGATGCACTTGCCAGACCGTAGTCAGATAGCTACCTTTATTGGCGTCTAGGTTTTTAGGATTTAAGTTTGGCTAAACTATATATTTGGTCTCTTATGTTTATTTTAGATTTCAATTTGGTCCTTAGATTTAAAAAGTTTCAATTTGGTCCCTTACGTTAATTTTAGGTTTTAATTTGGTTATTTCCGTCAGTTTTTGCACATGTGGCAAACAGTTTGCATACGTGGCAGACGATTTGCATATGTGGATTGGCACTTGGACACGTTGACACGTGTCCAATTGAAACAGTGAAATCCTCAAAACTGATGGAAGAGACCAACAAATTAAAACTTTTTAAACGTAAGAGATCAAATTATAACTTTTTAAGCGTAAGAGATCAAATTGAAACCTAAAGTAAACATAAAATATGTAGTTTAGCCTTTAAGTTTTTACTGGGTGCTTAATTGTCTGATGAGATGCCTTTTAAATAATAATAATAATAATAATAATAATAATATATAACATAACAAAATAACTGAGGGCATACCAATCATTAGTTATTTAAATGGTGATTGACGTTGAACTTGGTATAGAGAGGATCACGGTTTGATCCACCGCAATTGTGGTCGGGAGGGGCTGAAACCACGCGGAAAATAATCTACAAGTAATCCTGAGAGTTTTTCTGCGGATTTTGCCACTCATAGCAATTTTCTATGGATTTTTTTTTTGTTTTAGGAAATTTTGCTAGTATTTCCAAGGGTTTCCTACAAATTTTTGCACCCATAACACTTTTCCTGCAGATTTTGTTATTTCAGGAAATTCAATAGGTATTCTCAAAAATTTTCCTGGGATTTTGGCATCCCACTTTCCTGCAAATTTTACAACTTCGGAAAATTACCATTAAAAGTTAATAGAAATTAAACTCAAAAAAATGTGATTTTGTAGGATCTACAAATATATTTAACCGAAAAAGAAATATAATACCGTAAAGCTAATTATTGCTTAGGGCGCGTTGCACATATTTTATCATAAGAAATGGTTTGCTAATAAAAATTAACAGATGCGAGAGTTTTAAAAATGCTGAGAGCATTGTACATTGCTTAATTTGCTCTTTTAATTTCAATCATACAAATTGAATTTAGAAAGTCTGAAAGTGAGAATAGAAATGAGAGAATTTGAAAGTATGATATTTGAATTTCAAGAATTTATGAATGACTGTGTAGAATTTGAATTTAAAGAATGAACTTGTGAAATTTTCACATTTTTAAATGTCATGATTTTCTTAAAAACTGAGCTATCTGGTTCAACCCGATTTGATACCTATATTGTTTTGTTTTATAGAATGATTTATTCAACCAATTATCTGGTTTTTATCCAATTTAATCATGTGATTTGATCATTGAAGCGATAATTCAATATCCTCACAGGTTCAATGACTATTCGTTGAAATTTTAAACTTCATACTAACAAAATAAGCATCCATTTACTAATAAGTATGCCTAACAAAAGAGACATTATAGTTTTCTTCTAAGTTTTCATGATATAAAATAAAATAGCCCAAGGCAAAAAAAAAATAAAAAAAATTAGCCCAAGGCAATAAATACATTTAAATCAGATAAAGAGAAAGCTCATTATGGATAGATATACCGTTCACTCCGTGGTCAATAAGGTACTCCACACCAAAACATTAGGGGATTGACGATACAAATATTTATCTCAATAGATAAAAAGAAAGCTCAACAACTCACTCATAAAAATTAGAAGACATCACCATAAATTTAGTTCAGTTGATAGGAATATCATATTATATATGTAAGAAAAAAATTCAAACTTCGAACACCATAATTATTCATCTTAACGGTAGAATTTCTGGTCGCTAGACAACCGGTGGTTTTTCTAAAAATCACTTCCAAGAATAAAAATTTCAACTATTTTATTCAAACTTGTTTGGGTGCTCCAAAAATATGGAAATTCCATATTAATACTGAAATTTAATTAATTTACATAATTTGTTTGGGTACAATTTTATTATTATATATTGTTATTATTATTATTAAATTGAAATATTTAATATTTTGAATAAATAATTTTTTAAAATGAAATATTTAGCTTAAAGAATGCCCCAAATCAATTTTTAGTAAGGTGGAATGTTACTTTGTATTTATATGTATGTATTTGATTAATTCAATGTTGCTTGCTACATACAAGCTACATGTAAGACCCAAGATTTTACTGTACGGTTTTCTAAGGAACTCTAGTGTCGGCGACGAGTTTTAGGGTTTTTGGTGAGGCGGTTTTGTGAATATCGTCACATTAATGAGATTTTTGCTGAAACGGAGCCTGTTTTGTGCTCGAGCGCTGGAAAGGCACAGACTTTCGGGTCGTGGTCCTCTTTTAAGTATGAGGAGATTTCTGTGTATTCAGAATAACGAGTTTTGGATTATTCTTGTTTTTGGAAAAACGAGTAAGATCTTACCCGCGGATGGAAAATCTTACTGCGTCTGTTTCAAGTGAGTTTTCGGATGGAGGTTTTATATATCTGCGTGAGTTAGAATATGTCCTGAGATTAATTTTCTAAGGTATGGAAGAAAATTACAGTCGCGGAAAAAGATTCGGCGATAAGTTTTGGAATTGTTAAACGTTAGACGTTCTTTCCGTAGGTTTTATGTTTTCGTGATTTACGTTCGTCGCGACGCGCGAGAGCTGAACGTGCGAGTGTTTCTAAGTGGTGTTGAGTTTTATCTCAAGTGGGTTTGGTTTGGTTTGATCCAATGGCTAGGGTTTTGTCTTGGCATTTTGTCTTTTGATCCAATGGCCATGAGTGAGCAAGAGCAATGGCATAGTAAGGAGGTTTGTTGATGTTGGACTTAGAAAAATTGCCCAAGACTTTCTTTCTTCTTCTTCTCAACCGTGCCATCACTTTCTTAACCTTAACCTTCACCAAATTTTCCATTCTTCACCATTTCACTCCATTTCAAGCTTGGAAGCTTTGAGGAAAATTGTAGAGAATCACTTTCTAAAGGTAACCCTCTCTTCTCATCTCATAGGTTGGTAGACTTATAGAGTTTAGGAGTTTTTGGGTTTATGTTCTCATGGGGAGTTGTTAGGAAATGTTACTTTACATGGTTTTTGTTTCATGAATGATGTTCATGAGGTTTAGAGAAGCATGTGTAGGATTTGTTATGTTTGTTTTCCATGAGTTGGTGAAAAATCTCATGAGAAAAGTTAGGGTTTTGTGTTGGTTAAGTATTGATCAATAACATGTGGTTAGGTTGTAAGGTTTTGAAAAGAAACGTTGTCTTTGAACCTTTGGGCGAAAGGGAAATGCGTTGTATGGTTTTGTTTTAGAAAATCCGATGAAAAATATTTTGGTGTTTATGAAAATATTTCCTAAGTGTTTTGTGTAGTGTTTTGGGGTCCAAGTGGATTAAAACTCATGTGACATGTGGTGTCGCTTTTTACTTTGAAAACATGTTTGAAAATGATTACCGGACGGTTAAGGCCCGTAATAAAACTTGTGCTTGGATTTGGTTTTGATTTTGGGAAATGAAAAATCAAATAACTTGCACTCGAAGCAACCAACAAGCCTTCGGAAATGAATTGCTTGCTTATGAAAATGGTTTGCTTTTGTGCCTTGAAAAAGTGTTGGGAACTAATAGAATCAAACTAGGCTTGGTTGGGGAAAAAGATGGTGTGAGTTACTGTTTTTGCTGTCATGACAGGTGCAACTCGCTGAGCGAGTGTTTACTCGCCAGGGCGAGTGTCACAGGTCATGACAACACGCAAGGGCGAGCTCCAGAGCGAGCTAGACCAGTCCTCACTGCCTTCACTCGCCACCAACTCGCCAGGGCGAGCTCTGGGAGTTGAAATTTTGGATTTTGATTTCTAAACTTGGTTTTTAGCTTTCTAATCCCTTTTTATTAATTTATGGAAGTGGTGGGGATTGGAAACGAGTTTTTCGGGTGCTCGGAAAGTACGTAGCTTATAACGCAAGAAAACGGCCATTTTGCATTTCAAATTATTTAAGACTTTTGACAATTGTTTTGGGTCCTAAAAATAGTACAGATAACTCATGGGGGTTGATCAATACGATAGTTTTTGGTATGGTATCCGAAAGAGGGTTTTTCCTTAGAAAACCTTTAGGTTTTTGGGGTTTTTGGTTTAGTTTCAATACTATTGGTTGGAGAACAATGTATTGATGGTACGCTGCTTGTTTTAGGAAGCGCGTTGTGTTGTTTGGACGAGTTTTGTAAACGGAAGCTTGCCGAGGTAAGGGCTCCACTTTATTTCCGTCTTTTAAAATGGTTACCACATGCTTTGTTTTGCTGTGTATGCAATTGCTGTGTGCTTTGGCATGTTTGTACTTATGTATTCTCGTGATGAGAAAGTGTTTACAATACTTGCGCTGTTTACATATGATTATGAGAATATATGTATGAACAGGTGTTTAGAATACATATGATGAGAAATGTATGTATGTTGTTATGTTTGGTTTGCATATGCTAGAGAGGTATGTATTCATTGCATTAGCATATATGGGGAAGCGTATGCTCATGCATTTGGTAGTTGCGTGCTCGGTGTGGTGATCGGGAGAGCACACCCTAGTGGTTCGTAGTGATCGGGAGAGCTACGGGGTGTGGTGATCGGGAGAGCCCACTCTAATCCTTGTAGTGATCGGGAGAGCTACGGGATTCTATTGATACTTATGGTAGGGGTGTGGTGATCGGGAGAGTCCACTCTAATCCTTGTAGTGATCGGGAGAGCTACGGGATTCTATTGATACTTATGGTAGGGGTGTGGTGATCGGGAGAGCCCACTCTAATCCTTGTAGTGATCGGGAGAGCTACGAGATTCTATTGATACTTATGGTAGGGGTGTGGTGATCGGGAGAGCCCACTCTAATGGTTTGTAGTGATCGGGAGAGCTACGGGGTTTTCATTGATATTGTTAGTGGGTTGGACCTACGATACCGGAGCTCATGCATCGTGGTATCTAGGGTTAGTACCACGCATTGTAGAGGTTGCATTATAGGCTATGTGTGCATTGCTTATATGAACCCGTTGGTGGGAATTGCTTTGGTGGTTAAAGAGCTTTCTCTTGTGTTTGTGGAATTATTGTTATGTGTACAATCTTTCGCACCGGTTATATATATACATACTTTTATTTTGTGGTGACCCTTTCTTTCATTTGCGGGCTCATCTCACCCAGATGATGGGTTAGGTCGTGGTGACGACGGTGGCAGTTCTAGGCTATAGTGAGCACGTGGTGAAGCTTAGTATAGTTAGACTATGCGCCGGTGTGTTTTGTGCACCGTGCTTTTTGGTTAGCATAGGGTTGTCTAACTTGTTTTGTTGTAAGTATTTGAATACTTAGACTTGGATTGTAATTATTCAGGAATACACTTTGCTTGTCGAAGCACCTTATGGTAATGAGTTCTTTTGTATATTTGAATGCCGGCTCATTGAAAAATATTCTATGCGCACTCTGAGTGTTAGTTGAAAAAGAAAAAAAAAATATACTGCCTTTTCAGGCCTCTGAAAAACGGGTTGTTACACTACAAAAGAAATTCAACATATATGAAGGCTGCATCATCTATTTATTGTGCTTATTATATTTTTTGGTTCTTATACATGTATCTATCTTTTTCCGTCCCCATAAGAAAGAAATATCTCTTTTTATTCAACCGAATATACCTACATATCCATTGCAATTCAAGTAGTAATGTTGAACAACTCACATGAGTTATCTAGATAAGCTCCCACGTTATCTTAAATTTGTGCAAATCTCCCTACCCAAAAAAAAAATTGTGCAAATTTTATTCAAAGTTAAAAGTCACTTGACACGCATAAAATATAATTTTAAAAAGTATAATTTATTTTATTGATAATTAAATTTTGTACACTATAATTTTCATATTTAATTTATATACTATAATTTTTTAAGTGGCCCCCTAGCAAAAAAAATCCTGGTTCAGCCACTGATTATGGGTAGATATACCGTTCACTCCGTGGTCAATACTCCACACCAAAATATTAGGGGATTGACGATACAAATATATATCTCAATAGATAAAAAGAAAGCTCAACAACTCACTCATAAAAATTAGAAGACATCACCATAAATTTAGTTCAGTTGATAGGAATATCATATTATATATGTAAGAAAAAAATTCAAACTTCGAACACCATAATTATTCATCTTAACGGTAGAATTTCTGGTCGCTAGACAACCGGTGGTTTTTCTAAAAATCACTTCCAAGAATAAAAATTTCAACTATTTTATTCAAACTTGTTTGGGTGCTCCAAAAATATGGAAATTCCATATTAATACTGAAATTTAATTAATTTACATAATTTGTTTGGGTACAATTTTATTATTATATATTGTTATTATTATTATTAAATTGAAATATTTAATATTTTGAATAAATAATTTTTTAAAATGAAATATTTAGCTTAAAGAATGCCCCAAATCAATTTTTAGTAAGGTGGAATGTTACTTTGTATTTATATGTATGTATTTGATTAATTCAATGTTGCTTGCTACATACAAGCTACAAAAGAAATTCAACATATATGAAGGCTGCATCATCTATTTATTGTGCTTATTATATTTTTTGGTTCTTATACATGTATCTATCTTTTTCCGTAAGTGCTTTTTGTAGCTTTAGTATTGATGTGAATTGAGTACTCTTTGTATTTATTCTATGAGTGGGTCTAATATTACTTTTACTCTTGTTCTTTTTGTAAACTATTACAATTACATTATATATGAATATGCAGTTTGCTGCTGAAAAAAAAAAGGAAAAAAAAAGAGAAACACTTACTTGTACACATCAATAAAATAATTTCGATTTCGACTTGGATCATTTAAATCTTCATTTAGATTTCAATGTCTGTCAATAATAAATTATAGCTGCTATATTAAATTTTAAAGTGATAATTAATCTTTCAAAGATAGAGATTTGAAAGGAGGAATGTGTTGATACCAAATATTTTTCGCCTATGGAACTTGCTGTCCCGGAAGAGTAAAATGTAAAAGCATATTTGAAAGTTAGCAAACCAGATTTAGAAGAAGACCATATATAATGGTACACATAATGGTACACATATAACTAATAAAAACATATAATGGTACACATTAGGGGTGATCATATCCGAACCAACCCAAAAGTAAGACCGGAAACCGAACCAATCCAAACCGAAATATTACGTTGTAAACCGCAACCACCGAACCGATCCTAACCTCATTGATTTGGTTTGGTTTGGATGACTTTTTAAAAATCAACCGAACCAAACCGAACCGCATGCATTTTTATCTCGCGGTTATGATGACTTTTATATTTAAAATCGAACCAATACACACCGCGATCACCCCTAGTACACATGTATGGGGAAGGTGGGTGTTGTAGCCTCCCGCTTGTTCCTCCACAAATTCGTCCTTGCTTAATTATGAGTAGCCTTTGCTATATGGGTTTGGGTTTGTTTTATTTACTTTCCCATCAAGATTTAAAACAGCGTGTAACATTGTGGTTTTATCATAGCAACCAATTATGATCCCTCCATTTGTTGTCCTCAAGATTAGTGGGACCGTGAGAGTGTGAGACCCACTTTTAATGAGTCCAACTAATCTTCATCACTTGTGTCTATCTCTTTCCTAAATAAATAACAAATGAAGATGTAGTAAATGAATCAAACTCAAATTCCTACTATATCCCTAGAGTAGATTTTCTTACCAAAAATAATTTGATGACCCTTTTTCAAGTTTGGAAGAATTGAATTGCGGTAAAGGTAATTTCTTTATCTTGGAAGCTTTACCCGACATAATTTTTTAGTCATATGTTGCTATAAATTCATCATTCTTGTATAAAACATAATTTTTTTTATGATTGTTTCCTATTACCATCTTACTTCTATTTCAATTCAAACAAATTTCAATTCAAACAAAGCCTAAAGACAATTTCTTATTCTCATCCTGATTTGAGTCGCACGTACTTATTTTATTATATGCAGGATAAGATAATAGTGCTTAAGTTTCTTGCAACTCATGAAAATTTATAGTACCTCATTTTAAAATCAAATATTTTAGTGGTCTAAAAAAAATCAAATATTTTAGTTCCGAATTATTATATTAGTTGCAATTAAGGGTGGGTTTGTTTTAGCTTTTCTAAAAATGGATTCTTATAATGTATTATTTTTGTGTTAAGTTTTTTTTACAAAGAAACTTTATATAAAAGCTTCAAATGAAAATTTGGTTTGAATAGTTATTCTTAAAATGTCATTTTAGGAATTTTATCATTTTATTGAAATTTTTTTTTGGATATCAAAATTTCAAACAAAATTACTTAATTTGAAGCTATTTCAAATAGATTTTCATAAAAGTCAACCTTTGATCCAAAAAGTCAACATTTTTTCTAGTTCATTCTTCCCCATGTAACGTTGTTTTGTTTTACCCCCAGGGGTAAAATGAACTAGAAAAAAAATTCTGCAACATTACAAGGGGGTAATCTCAACAAAAAAAATTACAGAGGGTAACGCAAAATTCATCTACTTTGCAGGGGGTAAAAGTCTATTATCCCTAAAATTAATGATTTGTGCACCATAAAAGACTTGATGAAATCTATGATGTTAGACAAAGCCAAAATTGAAAGGTGGATGCCTACAACCTCCCTGATCACTTCTTGCAGTTCACTTACTCGGTTGGGAGTCTCCGAGCTCGGCGATCCTTTCTCCAGCTCATCTGGCTCGCGTGTGTTTGGGTAGTGTGGAATGAAAGAAACCTCCGGGTCTTCAGAAATTCGGCGACCTCTGTACATCAGCTTATGGACAAAGTCAAGCTCTTCTCCTATCGGTGGCTGCGTACGACAGATGTTACACTAGCTACTAACTATCATTATTGGTGGTCGAGTCCTTTGCTTTGTTTGGGCATCGACTAACTGTTATTTTACTCATGGTGCTTACTTGGACGTTTTGTAAACTTTTGTAGAGCTCCTTGGCACGTCTTGTGCTGAGGGGTCTGCTTGTTGTCTCGTGATTTATATATATATTCCATTTTCGCTTGTTCAAAAAAAAAGAATGTATTTGTTTTTTTTTTTTGTTGTTTGTACAACCGAACAAATAATTATATACTTCCATCCAAAGTTGCCAGGCTGCTAGACACTTTCACTTGAATTCATAATTGCATATTAATGCATGCATTTGTTTTGTTTTTTTATTGGATCGGAATATCACAAGCAATTTCAATGCAATGAATGCATAGTTCAATTTTTTTTTGCTTACGATATTGAATTCAAGTTGAAATTTCAAACTTTGTAATAAAAAATCAAGCAGCCATTGAGTAATAAGTATACCTACCTATCAAAAGAAACATCTTAGTTATCTTTTACGATTTAAAAAAATACAAAGACAATGAAATATTGCTCATTTAAACTATTTTATTTACAATTTTATCATTTCCATATATTATTTGAATAATTAATTAATTAAAAAATTAGCTAAATTCTATTGACATAAAAAATAATCTAATTACAATATGAACAATATCGGACAGTATAGAGTTTATTTTGATCTTATTTACAAAACTTGTTTAATCATAATGTTCTGGTAAACAAATAAGGAGGCGAAAATATTATTATTGATGGTTAAATAGTACAATATGTGGATCGTTGTTCCTTAGATAAATCATCCATCTCTTTCCATGATTTCTACTCTCCTATTTATGGAGCTTAGTTTCTAGTTGTCCTGTTTTCAACCACTCCTTCTGTCGTGTGATGGTGCCGATTGTGGAAGTTTTCCTCCTCTCCACCATGTCATCGTGGTGGGAGTGAGTGGTTATCTCCCTCTCCACCGTGTCATCGTGACGGGAGTGGGTGGTTACCTTCCAATCTGTGTGAGATCATGGGGAAGGAACTATAATTTCATATTCGAGCAGTTGATGCTTCTGGCGAGACCATAGCCTTCAGTCATGGCGCCTTCACACTGTTTTTCCCGCCAAGTAATTGATTTGAATCATATGAATCAATTAATTGGGTCGTTTTGTTATTGGGCATGTGCTACAAAATTTTGGGCCTCAGTCCGATCCACATAGTATATATCAAAAAATTATAACTAATATAATAAAATAAATATACAATTAAGTGCAGTAGAATATCAATTCCTTAGTGACAAATATTGTCTCAAACTGTAACAACCCGTTTTTCAAAGGCCAGAAAAGACATTATATTTTTTTTTGTACACATCAGAGTTACGCATAAAAGATTTTAAATGAGCCGGCATTCAAATATACAAAAGAACTCATTACCGTTAGGTGCTTCGACAAGCAAAGTGTATTCCTGAATAATTACAATCCGAGTCTAAGTATTCAAATACTTACAACAAAACAAGTTAGAATCACATGCCTAAACCCAAAAAGCACGGTGTACAACCCACACCGGCGCATAGTCTAACTAAGCTAAAACTCCAACATCTCACTGGGGCCTGGAACAGCCACCGTCGTCACCACGACCTAACCCATCATTTGGGTGGGATGAGCCCGCAAATGAAACAAAGGGTCACCATAAAATAAAAGTATGTATATATATAACCGGTGCGAAAGATTGTACACATAACAATAATTCCACAAACACAAGAGAAAGCTCTTAACCACCAAAGCAATTCCCACCAACGGGTTCATATAAGCAATGCACACATAGCCTATAATGCAACCTCTACAATGCGTGGTACTAACCCTAGCTACCACAATGCATGAGTTCCGGAATCGTAGGTCCAACCCACTAGAGCCACAAGGGCAGGTGAAGCCACACAGACGCTATCACCAGGTGAAAATAGCCACACAGATGCTACCAGCCACACAGATGCTGTCACCAGGCGAAAATAGCCACACAGATGCTACCAGCCACACAGATGCTGTCGCCAACTATGAAATGCATGAGCATACTTTCTAATTAAGCATATATAGGGCAGTCACACAGACACAGCCCCGGCGGAGTCACACAGACACATCCACCCGTGTAGTCCCAGCTGACTTACACGTTCCATACATGCTCATGCAACAATTACATATCACACAGATATATGTAAACCAAACACAACGACATACATACATTTCCAATCATATGTATTCCAACAACCTGTTCATACATATATTCTCATAATCATATGTAAACAACGCACGTATTATAAACACTTTCTCATCACGAGAATACATAACACATACATGCCAAACACACAGTAAATCCAAGTATGTCGTAACCATTTAAAGACAGAAATAAAGTGGAGCCCTTACCTCGGCAAGCTTCCATTAACTTTCCTCGCATAATTCTACAACTCGCGCTTCCTAAAATATAAGCAGCGTACAATCAATAAAATACGCCCAACATATCCTATCGAAACGAAACTCATTCTCTAAGTTCTAGAGAGGCTTAAGGTACTTTCTAACACTCTCGGATAGTGATTTCGAGTCCTCCCCATAGTGATTAAAAATTCACGAAGTTAATTGCACTATTTCTCGCTACGCGAAAATATTTTCGTTTCAAAACAAACTAAGAAACACTTTGATTCCTAACTCCAAGGCAATCAATTTTCACATACTAAAACCATTTGAAAACAACCCAAAAACTCATTGAAAATTTTCACAAATATAAAAGTTTAATTGCGCCACAAGTTACAAGTTTTTTTCCTTTCAAATAAAATGGTCATAACTCATTCAATCTTTATCCGATCGAGATGAGCCATACGCCGAAATCTTCGTCTCGAAAAGACGAATCAAATAGTTAAGTTTCCAGGTCACAAAACAATTTTAAAAGGACCTAAATACCCATTTCAATTTCGGCCAGAATTGAAATCACACCTAAAACATTGTTTTCAAAAATCAAACATAGTTAAAATACTTAAACCATTATTAACTTCTCAAAAGAAACTCAAAAGTGATTGATCTCATTCATCAAAACCATTTTCAAAACATAATCCATAGAAATTTCTCATGAACACACACAAAAAATAGAGTTCTTGTTTTTTTAAAACCAAACCATTTTTCATAAATCCATTTCTCTCAAAAGTCTTAAAACAACATCATTAACACAAACACTACACAAAAACTCATGTTCTTGATTCATATAAAATTTTCATGAAAACCCTAACCCAAAATCTCATGAAAATCTCATCACTCCATGGAAACCAAAACAACTAAGCCTAGACATGCTTGTTAATCCCTCATGAACAACTTTCATGGAACAAAAATCAATTAAAACCCATTCCTAAAAGATTCCATCTCATGAACATCAACTAATAATCCATCAAACTCCAAGAGTTTGGCTAGCAAAGAGAAGGGAAGAGGTTCTAGTTACCTTAGGAGATGATTCCTAGCAATTTTCTCTTGATCCAACAAAACAAGAATGAGTTGATTTGGTGAAGAATTGCAAAATTTCAATGGTGGAAGGACCAAAGAAAACTCACGGCCAAGGAGAGAAAGAATGGAGTGAAGTTTGTGATTTTTCTAAGTCCACAAAGTGACTTCCAAAAGTCTACTAAATAATGGTCTTGCTACTTGTGAGCCATTGGATCAAATAGTGCCCAAAAGCCAAGATCAAATCCTAGCCATCCATCAAGTCTTGGTCACCAAGATTTCCCTCATAAATATCTAGATATTTCTTATGATCTTATCCTCACTTGCTCAGTCCCCGCGTTCGCGCTTAAACGAGTCGCACCTCGCTAATGGACGGAAAATCGCAAAAATAGAAAAACTACGGAATAAACGTCCGTCATAAACCGCTTCTAAAAATTATCGCTAAAACTTTTTCCTCGACTATGATTTTCTTCCTCACCCTAGAAAAATAATCTGAAGATATATCCTAACTCACGCCGATATATAAAACTCCCATCTAAATTTCTACGGAATTCAGAAACCGTAAAAATTCCTAACAGCGGGTAAGATTCCTACTCGTTTTTCAAAAACAAGAGAAAACCAAAACTCGCATTTCTTACCTCACATAGATCTTCTCATACTTAAAAGAGGACTACGACCCAAAAGTATGTGCATTTCCAGCGCACGAGCACAAAATAGGCTCAATTTCAGCAAAATTCTATTACCGCGACAGTACTCACAAAAACACTTCAACAAAAACCCTAAAACTCGTAGCTATTACTAGAGTTCCTTAGAAAAACTGTACAGTGGAATCTTGGGTCTTACATTACTACCCTCCAAAAAGAAGTTTCGTCCTCGAAACTAAAGTTAAGGATAACGACTCAACCAGTCATTACCATCACCAACACAATAAAATCCCACAGGATTAGGTGTAGCCACAAAGATGCTAACACCAGTGAAGTCACACAGATACTCTCACCAACACACTGGCACAACCGTGCACCAACCGCAACTCTCAACGAGTTCACCACTCAAAAATTAACCTCACAACAGAGGTTCACAACCTCTAGTCCCCAAAGATCCTCGTGCCCACAAACAAAAATTTCCAAAGTCACCTCTTTCGCCTCCGCGACATAGCCAATTTCCCTAGGTTCACGCGAAGCAGTTACTGGCTACCCTCCAAAAAGAAACACCGAAACTTTCTGCGCACCAGCAAAACCGGCAAAACTAGTCATTTCCAGTCAACACGACTCCGTCTATTATCAACAAGAGATTAAGGATGATCAGTTCCTCAATTTGTCAATAAATAGTCGACAATCATGATGGTGGTTTAGACCATCTTTACCCAACTTAAACGATGCTTCATTCCGCTTATGCTCAATGTCCTCCGAGTCACAAGGGTTCCACAAATCTTTCGAGGTTTTTCTTAATGTTTCCCTCGATCTCTTACGAATACAAGGTCAAAGTCGTAAGACACAACACTCAAACACATCGTTCAAGCTTTCATGATTCCACTAATGAAACATCCGTTGAACATCATTCAACAGTAATACAATGCCACCACGGCAGGTACCACCAAAACCATTACATTCCGAACAAGTTGTCTTCTCTATAGAAGAATTTTCCACTCTACCAATATCCATAAGTCCGCAACTCAGTGAATACGCCGAACCGTCTACTCACATACGAATCTCTTTCCAAACACGACTTAAATAATACCATCCCAACCTCCGGTTGGTGATTACAATTCCTCATAGTCTTGGCACTTGCCAAACTATACCATCCACTTCTCTTGGACTCCCTTTATCCAAATCCCCAATTCCTCAGAATCGGTTCCCTATACGTTCACATTACTTCCAACCGACACTAGGTCCGCTGACCCTTGACGTGTGACGCACAAAATTCCAAATTACCACTAACAGTGCAACGTGCTATAACTACTACTAAGTCCTTTATATAGTAGAACATTCAAAACAAAAGCAAAGACAAACAAACAATTCCTCTTGGTTAGATCCTTAACCAAACATTTCTGAGTCTCAACAGAAAATCTCATTCAACGGTTACTAACTCAACCCGACACAGAACAAACACTAGAACTGTCACTACTCTAGCTATGTTCTAACCGACTCTGGACTAACGACTCAAGTATACACTTTCCCTTTGAAGATTTAAAGCCGTGCTCTGATACCAATTGTAACAACCCGTTTTTCAAAGGCCAGAAAAGGCATTATATTTTTTTTTTGTACACATCAGAGTTACGCATAAAAGATTTTAAATGAGCCGACATTCAAATATACAAAAGAACTCATTACCGTTAGGTGCTTCGACAAGCAAAGTGTATTCCTGAATAATTACAATCCGAGTCTAAGTATTCAAATACTTACAACAAAACAAGTTAGAATCATATGCCTAAACCCAAAAAGCACGGTGTACAACCCACACCGGCGCATAGTCTAACTAAGCTAAAACTCCAACATCTCACTGGGGCCTGGAACAGCCACCGTCATCACCACGACCTAACCCATCATCTGGGTGGGATGAGCCCGCAAATGAAAGAAAGGGTCACCACAAAATAAAAGTATGTATATATATAACCGGTGCGAAAGATTGTACACATAACAATAATTCCACAAACACAAGAGACAGCTCTTAACAACCAAAGCAATTCCCACCAACGGGTTCATATAAGCAATGCACACATAGCCTATAATGCAACCTCTACAATGCGTGGTACTAACCCTAGCTACCACAATGCATGAGTTCCGGAATCGTAGGTCCAACCCACTAGAGCCACAAGGGCAGGTGAAGCCACACAGACGCTATTACCAGGTGAAAATAGCCACACAGATGCTACCAGCCACACAGATGCTGTCAGCCACACAGATGCTGTCACCAGGCGAAAATAGCGACACAGATGCTACCAGCCACACAGATGCTGTCGCCAACTATGAAATGCATGAGCATACTTTCTAATTAAGCATATATAGGGCAGTCACACAGACACAGCCCCGGCGGAGTCACACAGACACATCCACCCGTGTAGTCCCAGCTGACTTACACGTTCCATACATGCTCATGCAACAATTACATATCACACAGATATATGTAAACCAAACACAACGACATACATACATTTCCAATCATATGTATTCCAACAACCTGTTCATACATATATTCTCATAATCATATGTAAACAACGCACGTATTATAAACACTTTCTCATCACGAGAATACATAACACATACATGCCAAACACACAGTAAATCCAAGCATGTCGTAACCATTTAAAGACAGAAATAAAGTGGAGCCCTTACCTCGGCAAGCTTCCGTTAACTTTCCTCGCATAATTCTACAACTCGCGCTTCCTAAAATATAAGCAGCGTACAATCAATAAAATACTCCCAACGTATCCTATCGAAACGAAACTCATTCTCTAAGTTCTAGAGAGGCTTAAGGTACTTTCTAACACTCTCGGATAGTGATTTTGAGTCCTCCCCATAGTGATTAAAAATTCACGAAGTTAATTGCACTATTTCTCGCTACGCGAAAATATTTTCGTTTCAAAACAAACTAAGAAACACTTTGATTCCGAACTCCAAGGCAATCAATTTTCACATACTAAAATCATTTGAAAACAACCCAAAAACTCATTGAAAATTTTCACAAATATAAAAGTTTACTTGCGCCACAAGTTACAAGTTTTTTTCCTTTCAAATAAAATGGTCATAACTCATTCAATCTTTATCCGATCGAGATGAGCCATACGCCGAAATCTTCGTCTCGAAAAGACGAATCAAATAGTTAAGTTTCCAGGTCACAAAACAATTTTAAAAGGACCTAAATACCCATTTCAATTTCGTCCAGAATTGAAATCACACCTAAAACATTGTTTTCAAAAATCAAACATAGTTAAAATACTTAAACCATTATTAACTTCTCCAAAGAAACTCAAAAGTGATTGATCTCATTCATCAAAACCATTTTCAAAACATAATCCATAGAAATTTCTCATGAACACACACAAAAAATAGAGTTCTTGTTTTTTCAAAACCAAACCATTTTTCATAAATCCATTTCTCTCAAAAGTCTTAAAACAACATCATTAACACAAACACTACACAAAAACTCATGTTCTTGATTCATATAAAATTTTCATGAAAACCCTAACCCAAAATCTCATGAAAATCTCATCACTCCATGGAAACCAAAACAACTAAGCCTAGACATGTTTGTTAATCCCTCATGAACAACTTTCATGGAACAAAAATCAATTAAAACCCATTCCTAAAAGATTCCATCTCATGAACATCAACTAATAATCCATGAAACTCCAAGAGTTTGGCTAGCAAAGAGAAGAGAAGAGGTTCTAGTTACCTTAGGAGATGATTCCTAGCAATTTTCTCTTGATCCAACAAAACAAGAATGAGTTGCTTTGGTGAAGAATTGCAAAATTTCAATGGTGGCAGGACCAAAGAAAACTCACGGCCAAGGAGAGAAAGAATGGAGTGAAGTTTGTGATTTTTCTAAGTCCACAAAGTGACTTCCAAAAGTCTACTAAATAATGGTCTTGCTACTTGTGAGCCATTGGATCAAATAGTGCCCAAAAGCCAAGATCAAATCCTAGCCATCCATCAAGTCTTGGTCACCAAGCTTTCCCTCATAAATATCTAGATATTTCTTATGATCTTATCCTCACTTGCTCAGTCCCCGCGTTCGCGCTTAAACGAGTCGCACCTCGCTAATGGACGGAAAATCGCAAAAATAGAAAAACTACGGAATAAACGTCCGTCGTAAACCGCTTCTAAAAATTATCGCTAAAACTTTTTCCTCGACTGTGATTTTCTTCCTCACCCTCAAAAAATAATCTGAAGATATATCCTAACTCACGCCGATATATAAAACTCCCATCTAAATTTCTACGGAATTCAGAAACCGTAAAAATTCCTAACAGCGGGTAAGATTCCTACTCGTTTTTCAAAAACAAGAGAAAACCAAAACTCACATTTCTTACCTCACATAGATCTTCTCATACTTAAAAGAGGACTACGACCCAAAAGTCTGTGCATTTCCAGCGCACGAGCACAAAACAGGCTCAATTTCAGCAAAATTCTATTACCGCGATAGTACTCACAAAAACACTTCAACAAAAACCCTAAAACTCGTAGCCATTACTAGAGTTCCTTAGAAAAACTGTACAGTGGAATCTTGGGTCTTACACAAACCATAAAAAGACACTTTGCCTTAAAAAAATTAATTTTGATATGTATATATCTATACAAAACATGCACAATTTCTATTTATTTTTCTAATGATTAAATTTGTGCCAATCTCCCTACCAAAAAAAAAATTGTGCAAATTTTATTCAAAGTTAAAAGTCACTTGACACGCATAAAATATAATTTTAAAAAGTATAATTTATTTTATTGATAATTAAATTTTGTACACTATAATTTTCATATTTAATTTATATACTATAATTTTTTTAGTGGCCCCCTAGCAAAAAAAATCCTGGTTCAGCCACTGATTATTGGTAGATATACCGTTCACTCCGTGGTCAATACTCCACACCAAAATATTAGGGGATTGACGATACAAATATATATCACAATAGATAAAAAGAAAGCTCAACAACTCACTCATAAAAATTAGAAGACATCACCATAAATTTAGTTCAGTTGATAGGAATATCATATTATATATGTAAGAAAAAAATTCAAACTTCGAACACCATAATTATTCATCGTAACGGTAGAATTTCTGGTCGCTAGACAACCGGTGGTTTTTCTAAAAATCACTTCCAAGAATAAAAATTTCAACTATTTTATTCAAACTTGTTTGGGTGCTCCAAAAATATGGAAATTCCATATTAATACTGAAATTTAATTAATTTACATAATTTGTTTGGGTACAATTTTATTATTATATATTGTTATTATTATTATTAAATTGAAATATTTAATATTTTGAATAAATAATTTTTTAAAATGAAATATTTAGCTTAAAGAATGCCCCAAATCAATTTTTAGTAAGGTGGAATGTTACTTTGTATTTATATGTATGTATTTGATTAATTCAATGTTGCTTGCTACATACAAGCTACAAAAGAAATTCAACATATATGAAGGCTGCATCATCTATTTATTGTGCTTATTATATTTTTTGGTTCTTATACATGTATCTATCTTTTTCCGTCCCCATAAGAAAGAAATATCTCTTTTTATTCAACCGAATATACCTACATATCCATTGCAATTCAAGTAGTAATGTTGAACAACTCACATGAGTTATCTAGATAAGCTCCCACGTTATCTTAAATTTGTGCAAAGCTCCCTACCCAAAAAAAAAAAATTGTGCAAATTTTATTCAAAGTTAAAAGTCACTTGACACGCATAAAATATAATTTTAAAAAGTATAATTTATTTTATTGATAATTAAATTTTGTACACTATAATTTTCATATTTAATTTATATACTATAATTTTTTAAGTGGCCCCCTAGCAAAAAAAATCCTGGTTCAGCCACTGATTATGGGTAGATATACCGTTCACTCCGTGGTCAATACTCCACACCAAAATATTAGGGGATTGACGATACAAATATATATCTCAATAGATAAAAAGAAAGCTCAACAACTCACTCATAAAAATTAGAAGACATCACCATAAATTTAGTTCAGTTGATAGGAATATCATATTATATATGTAAGAAAAAAAATTCAAACTTCGAACACCATAATTATTCATCTTAACAGTAGAATTTCTGGTCGCCAGACAACCGGTGGTTTTTCTAAAAATCACTTCCAAGAATAAAAATTTCAACTATTTTATTCAAACTTGTTTGGGTGCTCCAAAAATATGGAAATTCCATATTAATACTGAAATTTAATTAATTTACATAATTTGTTTGGGTACAATTTTATTATTATATATTGTTATTATTATTATTAAATTGAAATATTTAATATTTTGAATAAACAATTTTTTAAAATGAAATATTTAGCTTAAAGAATGCCCCAAATCAATTTTTAGTAAGGTGGAATGTTACTTTGTATTTATATGTATGTATTTGATTAATTCAATGTTGCTTGCTACATACAAGCTACAAAAGAAATTCAACATATATGAAGGCTGCATCATCTATTTATTGTGCTTATTATATTTTTTGGTTCTTATACATGTATCTATCTTTTTCCGTAAGTGCTTTTTGTAGCTTTAGTATTGATGTGAATTGAGTACTCTTTGTATTTATTCTATGAGTGGGTCTAATATTACTTTTACTCTTGTTCTTTTTGTAAACTATTACAATTACATTATATATGAATATGCAGTTTGCTGCTAAAAAAAAAAAGAAAAAAAAAAGAGAAACACTTACTTGTACACATCAATAAAATAATTTCGATTTCGACTTGGATCATTTAAATCTTCATTTAGATTTCAATGTCTGTCAATAATAAATTATAGCTGCTATATTAAATTTTAAAGTGATAATTAATCTTTCAAAGATAGAGATTTGAAAGGAGGAATGTGTTGATTCCAAATATTTTTCGCCTATGGAACTTTCTGTCCCGGAAGAGTAAAATGTAAAAGCATATTTGAAAGTTAGCAAACCAGATTTAGAAGAAGACCACATATAATGGTACACATAATGGTACACATATAACTAATAAAAACATATAATGGTACACATTAGGGGTGATCATATCCGAACCAACCCAAAAGTAAGACCGCAAACCGAACCAATCCAAACCGAAATATTACGTTGTAAACCGCAACCACCGAACCGATCCTAACCTCATTGATTTGGTTTGGTTTGGATGAATTTTTAAAAATCAACCGAACCAAACCGAACCGCATGCATTTTTATCTCGCGGTTATGATGACTTTTATATTTAAAATCGAACCAATACACACCGCGATCACCCCTAGTACACATGTATGGTGAAGGTGGGTGTTGTAGCCTCCCGCTTGTTCCTCCACAAATTCGTCCTTGCTTAATTATGAGTAGCCTTTGCTATATGGGTTTGGGTTTATTTTATTTACTTTCCCATCAAGATTTAAAACAGCGTGTAACATTGTTGTTTTATCATAGCAACCAATTATGATCCCTCCATTTGTTGTCCTCAAGATTAGTGGGACCGTGAGAGTGTGAGACCCACTTTTAATGAGTCCAACTAATCTTCATCACTTGTGTCTATCTCTTTCCTAAATAAATAACAAATGAAGATGTAGTAAATGAATCAAACTCAAATTCCTACTATATCCCTAGAGTAGATTTTCTTACCAAAAATAATTTGATGACCCTTTTTCAAGTTTGGAAGAATTGAATTGCGGTAAAGGTAATTTCTTTATCTTGGAAGCTTTACCCGACATAATTTTTTAGTCATATTGTTGCTATAAATTCATCATTCTTGTATAAAACATAATTTTTTTTATGATTGTTTCCTATTACCATCTTACTTCTATTTCAATTCAAACAAATTTCAATTCAAACAAAGCCTAAAGACAATTTCTTATTCTCATCCTGATTTGAGTCGCACGTACTTATTTTATTATATGCAGGATAAGATAATAGTGCTTAAGTTTCTTGCAACTCATGAAAATTTATAGTACCTCATTTTAAAATCAAATATTTTAGTGGTCTAAAAAAAATCAAATATTTTAGTTCCGAATTATTATATTAGTTGCAATTAAGGGTGGGTTTGTTTTAGCTTTTCTAAAAATGATTCTTATAATGTATTATTTTTGTGTTAAATTTTTTTTACAAAGAAACTTTATATAAAAGCTTCAAATGAAAATTTGGTTTGAATAGTTAATCTTAAAATGTCATTTTAGAAATTTTATCATTTTATTGAAAAAAAATTTTGATATCAAAATTTCAAACAAAATTACTTAATTTGAAGCTATTTCAAATAGATTTTCATAAAGATCATTTATAAAATACAACTTTATGAAAAAATTGTGATTTTGACTATGATTTGATCTTCAATAATGTATGTTTATGTTATATGATGTCAAAATTAGTGTTTTAATTTGGAAAAAATGAATATAAAAAAATTTGTAATATTTTGAAAAACAACTTTACAAAATCTATTTTAAAAAATACAAAGAAAAAATCCATTTTTTAAAGCTGAAACAAACCGGCTCATAATCAATCACAAGAAAAAATCATTTTTTTTAAAGATAAAACAAACACACCCTAATTTTCATCGCAACTTAGATTGTTGTTGTTGAGTAGCACTACTAGTTAATTCTAGAATCATATTTTTCCATGTTACAGTAGGATGTTGTAACATATCTGACCCATCTGATCTTTGATTGGCAGCTGTTATTGTCTTACTTTATAAAATTGTATTTTAAATTTGAACTGTTCGATCTCAAATCAACAATCATAATTGATTACAGCGTGAAACTAAATCATTTATTGAACAACACTGAATTCAGATCCGTAAATTCCGAATACATAAAATATTAATTAAATATTTTGATTCCACAATATTCCTTAACTACCAATAGTAGTTGTTTTTGATTGTTAAGGAGTACTAGTAAATGTGCTAAATAAACCAACTGTAATACCAAGAGTATATGAGATCGATATTATCCAGTTTTTGCACAAATATATAATACCGTAAAAAATAGACCAAGAATATTAGGAAATCATTGATTAATGTTTTATTCCATTCCATATGATAAAAGTGCATAACTAATACGTTATGCCCTTATGATGAGTACACACATAATTTATTTATTTATATTATAAAGTATTTATTCATTAATTCATACATATGCTCCATTATTCTTCTTGGTGTTGGATAACTAATCCATCCATTTAACAGTTTTGATGAGTGCACCAACAACGAAAGCTATGGCAAGTGCCACTACGAAAATGCTCTTTATTCTTGCAGTGATCATCACAGCTAGCATCAGTGAAGCATGGTCCTCTATATGTATCAGCCAAGTGCTCACATTTGTTTTGTGCCTCAGTCACTACAATTTCTTCTGCATCCATTATACAATAATATTAGATATACTCTATCAAATATAATTTATATTGTTCTAGTCTAATAATACTAGTATATATTGTTCTAGTCTAATTTATATTGTTCTAGTCAATGATATTATTACTACCTTTTTTTTTACAAAAGATATTATTACGTTTGCAATAATATCATATATATTTTTTCTTTCAAAATAACAAACATTAGAATAATCTATTGGCCATTTTATATATGGAATATATAGTAAAATGGTAAATAAATATTAAAAAATGTTAAACAGCGCTCCTGACACTAATTAAGCATATTAATAAAAAAAAATTCATCTTAAAACGTGTGTGTTTGATACTTATAAATGTAAAATTTATTTTTCTAACATTAATTTTATCTTAAATTTTATTTTTTAATATGGTTAATAAACACTGTTAATTACCATACCCATAAAAATAACATGATGAAATATCTAAATAATTAATCAATTAATTAATATAAGAATGGTGCATTTAATTACGTACGTGCAACAAAGAGAACGAGGAGGAGGAAGGACAAGGCAGCAATTGATTTCTTCTCCATGGCTAGTGATAAATGAATATGATAAGTTTAATGACTCACTTAATGTATTGTGTGTGTGTGTGTGTGGGGTGATATGTGATGATCTTAAGACACATATATATAGCCCCAAGAGGCTTGACTAGTAAGAGTTATTTTTGGTGAATTCTTGACTAGTATGAGCTATCACAATATACATTTGACAATAAAAGTATTTAAGAGTTTAAGAAGATAGAAGAAACCACAAGAAACGGATACATGTGGCATCAAATTTTATCATCTTGTTTCTATTTCATGGTGAAGAGTCAACATTGTGGGGCGTACACCATTGAAGTTTATCAACATAATGCTGGCTAGGTAGTATAATACTCCATCCGTTTCTTTTTAATTGTCCTTTTAGAAAGATAACACCAAATTAAGGAAGTGTAATTTTGCACATTATCTTCCTATTATACCCTCATTTTAATCCACCAATAAATTCCTATTCTTTTGCATTTTTTCCAATAAATTTAATATATTACGTAAAACAAAAATATTATCATTCTCTCATAACAAACAATTGCTAATTACTATCTCTTTCTCCAGTAACAAACCATTGTCACGAAACCCTACCATCGCAAATAACACAAACCATGTTTTAGTCATATATGAGTATATTTATTTTTTATTTTTGCTTTTATTAGTAAAATAAAAAGGTACTAACAACCGATTGCCGACAATGAAAAACTCAATCACAAGGTTTTCCTTGGTACAAATGAATATAGCTTGGGCAGATAAAAACAAAGAGTTTGAAGTCTTTTTTTTTTTTTATGAGTGTGAAGTCTTTTGTTTTTGTTATTTGAGTATGAAATTTTAGTTTCTCCTTAATTGTTTTCCAAGAGATGCAATGATTTGTTTTCCACTAGCCTTGTGTTTAACTTATCGTAAAACGATTATTATATGTAACAAACTTTGGTTTCAATTTGAAATATAATAGAGATAAACTTTCTTTTATTTTGTTTTAAAAAAACAAACTTTGTTTTGATTTGTTTTATTGAAAAAGATAAGAGCAATTGACAAATGATATAATTGACAAATCATACCCATAAAATATAAAAAGGACAATTAAATAGAAACACTAAATCTGATAATAAAAGACAATTAAAAAGAAACGGAGGGAGTATATCACAACAATGTGGGTTTTCTTTACTTTATAATGTTACTAATATTAAAAATAAAATTTGAGATTAGTATTTTTTTTACCATATTAGTACGAAGTTTCCACTGTAGTTTAACAATGATTAGTATATACCAGAAAATTTATAGAGTATACAAGATAGTTTTCCCCTTCTAATTTTTTTTTTTTTCATATGCAAAAATTAGAAAGTGCACTTTTAACTACTTGCTTAAAGGGTTTTAAATACTTATCATTTAAACCAATTCATCATTGAGATTAGCATTTTTACTTTAATAGAATGTATGTTAGATTAATTATATGTTAGTATGTGTTTTGTACTATATAAAAAAACTGATAGCAAATACTTTGAAAGTTTGTCTTTCCACTCTCACGTTTCTTTTACACCCACTCTCTAGCATGCAAAAAATTTCAGAAATATGTTCTGAAGTTTTTCTTTTTTAGTGTAAATTTTAATAAAATTTACATAAAAAAAATTCCATAAATGTTTCCCAAAATTTTATGCGCACTAGAGAGGTGAAAAAGAAACTTGAGAGTAGCAAGAAAAACTGTCAAGTACTTTTACTTGCGTTGTTACATTTGGGCCAGCCCTCCATATATCTAACTAGCATGATGTACAAAACAGTGCAAATAATTTTAAAATTACGTTTGCCATCCTATTGAATTCCTCGCGCGCCCTACAAAATTATCAAAATACTTCTATCCACTATTTAAATAACGGATTCGAGCTTTTGGCATCTACAACAATTCAATAATTTTAGCAAATAAGATAGACGATAAACACCCTTTATAGTGACTAATTGTACATATTGCAGTAAGATTGTTTTTATGTCGACGGAATTTAACTAATTTTTTAATTAAATATTCAAATAATATAGTAAGAATGATAAAATTGTAAATAAAATATACAATTGGAAGAAAATTGTACGATTCAACATGTCAGTTTTTTTTTTAGCGATTTTTGAGACTTTGGCTCTATTTGGTAAGGTAAAATTTTGAGCTCATAGCTTATAAGTTCATATGGCCAAAAAAACTTGTCTTGTAAACATTTTTTTAAAGAGCTGATAGTTTATTTTACTAGCTCATAAATTAATTTTCAAATGTTATTTCAAGTAGTTCATGAGCTTATAGCTTATCATTTTTTCTTCCGATTTTATCTTACCATCTTACTTGAAAAATATTAAATATTAATTAAACATATCTTTTTTATGTCATTTCATACATATAAGCTAGTTCAATCGCTAATTCTACCAAACATTACAATTATTAGAGATTAAATCTTTCACCAAATATTTATAGACCAAAACTACTTATCTTTTTCATTCAATATAACCAATTCAATAAAAGGAAGGAACTAGCGACACTCTTTGTGCCTCTGAATCTCAAAGTTTGGAAAATGTCTTAATTAAATTATTATTTTTTTGAACGGCAAATATATTATTCAAACCAAGTCTCCGTATAAGACGGACAAAAAACGGTAAAAGAGAAACTACAGAACAAAAGGTGTCCGTATATAGGCGGAACACCGATGAACAAAACCAAAACTAACACCACCTAGAAGAGGTCTAAATCTAATCCCAATACTCATTAAATTTCTAAATTGTCCTAAAATGACACAATACTCATTTTGATATATAAGTGGACTTGCCTAAAATGCTCTATTGGCACTTTTTTGAAGTTCATCTCACCAAGCCATTTGTGCCTCTAAAAGTCCCCAAGCTTCAGCTTCTTGAGGTGGTGAACCAATGTTTTTGCTGCTACAAACCGGTCTCAATGATTGCGAATTAATACACATGCCTACTGCAAAACACATTTTGTTCCTAAAATATAGTTGTGTCAATGTTGCATTTCGCAGCGCCCGCCTGCAGTTTACACCATCATTGGGTTGCCTGTTGCTGCTGCAGATTGCTCTCCATGTGCCTACTGTTTTGCACCTGCAACCATGTCTGAAGTATCTCTCGGGCCAAATATATGAAGGCAAGAGTCCTCTTCTCAATATGTAATCGCATACAATTGCATACATTTAAATCACATATGTAGCAAGAAATAATATTTGCAGACCCAAATAAACATTTCCAAATTATTGCCGATAAAATTTCATGCTGCCTCTAATGTATACAAGTTCAATCTGTATTATATGCACCACAGAATATTTTCAAATGTAACTTCAGCAAAACATTATTAGTAAGTGAGTTACTACTTCATGCCTTTTACTTTATCACATTTCACTTAGTTAATTAAGAATATTAATAAAAAGGAAACCATTCCATAATGTTATATGAAAAGAAAATACCAATTCAAAGTTTTGCAAAATGTTAACATGTAAATGAAAACAAAGTTAAGCGATCAACTTCATATATACTCAAAGCTAAAGCTAGCATACGTAAAAGAAAACAAAGTTAAGTGATCAACTTCATAAATACCCAAAAACTAGCTTACTTGTTTTCATCAGGGCTGCAGATAATAGCATATAAATACTGTGATAGGGACTTGGATATTACCGGGCGCCAGAGTCTCAGATCAAGAAATATGGAATGCTCGGTAGAGTATTTGATTCTTCTGATCCCTTAACAGCTATATTTTAAGTGAGTGTTCTCCAAGTGCTTAGATACTTATCATACCGTCAGGTCGGCCACCTTCTGAAAGTAAGGTGGGTTGTTGGACACGACTCTAGTTTGGGACAACTTAGGCTTCAAGCATGTTGCGGTCCATATCATCATCAAGTTCCATATCTTTCTGCAACCCTTCGATCACATACTTGCATGTCAAACCATTTGGAACAAACCCTATTTTGACAAGCTTATCTTGAAGCTCCATCAACTCATCCACATTACCAATCTCACAAAAGACTTTAACAATTGCATTGTAGCTTTTAGTATCGTAAACTTGAAACTCCTTGACTGTTGTGAATTCGAAACCAAAAACACACCAATAATCCTTTAACTAGTGTGTGGGGCAAAACAATTAAAGCAACCAATAAAAATGATGGATATCCAAGCAATAATAATATCAACTAAAGCTAAAACTAATGAAAGCAATAAAGAACACAATCGAAATTGTTTACCCAGTTCGGTGTTAACGAACCTAATCTGGGGGAGAGAGATCTCCGTTCCACTATCAAAGCTTCCTCCTCCTTGATTACAATGAGATTTACAAAGAGTTACAAGAATTTAGACAATCCCTAAATTCTACCCTTTTCCCAAATCTCTTCCCGTGACCAAGAGATTTAATCAATAGTGATTACAAGGTGAAAGAATGGAGTTCCAAACACTAGAAATAACCTAAGAGATGACCCTCTTAATCCTAGACTTGATATTGGAAAAACCCCTTTCAAAACCCTAGCCTCCTTCTCTCTCTCGGTGCAGAAAAAACAGAACAGCCATATATATAATCGCGGTCGCGCCCCGCGCCAACCACCGCGCCCCGCGCAGCCTCGACAGGCCTGGCAGGCCAAACTAGGTGCTCCCTGGCGCCAGGCGCCGACCCCTGCTTCTATGACAGATTTTCTGCACTTTGCTTCACTTTGATCATGTAATTTCAAGGCAATTACTAACAATCTCCACCTTGCCTTTAAATTCATGGTGATGCCAACTTCCCATCAACCATCATGCTGCTCTCTCCAACCTGATTACACCACACCTTCTTTGAACCCCGAAGTGAACCGCTTCGTACTCTCAAAGAAATACTTGCCTCCAATTGTCCTTGGAATTTTAGAACAATCCTACAAGTCACTCCACCACCTTCGAACCCCGGAATGCCTTCCGTACTCTCGAAGAAAAAATGCTTGCCCTCAACTTAGCCTTGGAATTTTAGGCAAGTTCCACAAGCCGCAACTTCAAATTCTCTTGTATCCAACTATCTCTAATAGTCCCACAAGATCCCGAATTTGAACACCGTTGCTTCCAATTGCCTCCCTGAAGATCTTTCAAGTTTTGCACTTCTTCAGACACAATCAGAACATAAACCCACAAGGTTTCCATAGCCATACCACTTCGGTGTACCTCCACCTCAAACCGAGATTACTCCACCAAAGTCTCAAACCGGTATTTCCACTATGATTTCCCACCTTGTCACCTGCAAAACTGTCAATAATTGCTCTGAAACACACTTCAGGCCATTGTTAGTATCCAACATTTCCAGTTTAGTTTCAACACCTAGCAAACCTCGTTTCACTAGTCACACTAAACCTATGTCACTAACAATTATCCACCAAAGTTTCACAACTCCACCATATGAGAAACACCACTAGTAACAAATGCATAACCAACAGTAGAACCAACTATCTATGCATTTTAAGTTCAAGAAAATACTTCACATCATGTAAAAGAGACTCACCGATACCTTGAACCTTACAAGCTTTCCCGTCTTCAAGATGAACAACTCCACCTTCAACTAGCTTTAGGGCTTCAAAAATAATCTTTCTCTCAACACATGTGATAGGAGCATCAAAGTCCACGACTTAAGACTCCACCGATTCCGAACTTCACACCACTAGAGTTTCCGCATCCTCATAACCAAGTTGTTGTTTCAAGAGCCACCCGAGTATTATTCCACCGCCTCTCCAGGCCGATGTTGAGTATTATTTCACCGCCTCTCCAGGCCGACGTTGAGTATTATTCCACCGCCTCTCCAGGCCGACACCGAGTATTATTACCACCGCCTCTCCAGGCTGACACCGAGTATTATTACCACCGCCTCTCCAGGCCGACACCGAGTATTATTATCACCGCCTCTCCAGGCCGACCTTCATCGCAATCTCCTTTAGCTTTTTACCTTTGAGGCACCGGATAACCACACTCCCTGTTTTATCCATCTTCTCAACTATTAAAATTGCTTCCATCTTCACTTTCCACAATTCAAAATTGTTTCCGGAAAGTTTCACCCATGGTACCTTAATTTGTTTAAACCCTTGCCCCACGGTGGGCGCCAATTGTTGTGAATTCGAAACCAAAAACACACCAATAATCCTTTAACTAGTGTGTGGGGCAAAACAATTAAAGCAACCAATAAAAATGATGGATATCCAAGCAATAATAATATCAACTAAAGCTAAAACTAATGAAAGCAATAAAGAACACAATCGAAATTGTTTACCCAGTTCGGTGTTAACGAACCTAATCTGGGGGAGAGAGATCTCCGTTCCACTATCAAAGCTTCCTCCTCCTTGATTACAATGAGATTTACAAAGAGTTACAAGAATTTAGACAATCCCTAAATTCTACCCTTTTCCCAAATCTCTTCCCGTGACCAAGAGATTTAATCAATAGTGATTACAAGGTGAAAGAATGGAGTTCCAAACACTAGAAATAACCTAAGAGATGACCCTCTTAATCCTAGACTTGATATTGGAAAAACCCCTTTCAAAACCCTAGCCTCCTTCTCTCTCTCGGTGCAGAAAAAACAGAACAGCCATATATATAATCGCGGTCGCGCCCCGCGCCAACCACCGCGCCCCGCGCAGCCTCGACAGGCCTGGCAGGCCAAACTAGGTGCTCCCTGGCGCCAGGCGCCGACCCCTGCTTCTATGACAGATTTTCTGCACTTTGCTTCACTTTGATCATGTAATTTCAAGGCAATTACTAACATTGACAATGAATTTCAATAATGACACAGCTTTACCGACATCATTTTCTTCACAATAACCATTTACCAATGCCCTCTTTATTTCTAGATCAGGTAGAATTCCTAAACTAACCATTTCCTCCAACAAGCTTTCAGCTTCTGAAGTCCTTTTTACTCTACACAAGCAGCTTATGATAGCTTTATAGGTAGTGAGATTGTGTTTCATATTCTTTTTTGTCATCTCAGATTTCAAAACCAATGCTTCTTCCACATTATTGAATCTACATAGAGACTCTACTAGTTTAATGTAAGTGCTTCTTTGAGGCACAAAGCCATCTTGAGATATCCTTATCAGAAAACTTCGAGCTGCATTTTCAACTAAGAGATAATCATATAAATTTTCAGGAATCTTAATCTCAAATCAATGAAGCTCCTCAACCATATTCAACACTGACAAAAGATTTCTTTCCTTTGAAAGACAATCCTACAAGTGACACTGTCAGGATGAATCCCGATTCCTATCATTTCATGCAACAATAATCTACATATTTGCATCTTACCTTCTTTGCAATAACACGATATAAGAGTATTATACGACACAATGTCCGGATCTTCCATTCTTTAAAAAGACCGTTCATCAATAACTATTAATGAGTGTGTTATACGTAACCAAATCCGGTTCAAAACCTTCTTCCTCCATCTTCTCGAGGAACCCATTCACCTTATCGGTATTCTCCGTCTCTACACAAAACATGTGCCATAATATTGAAAGTATAATCAATCCGATGTATTCCAAGCTTTCCCATTTCTTCATACACTTCCCAACATTCACCGATATAATTAAACTTAGACAAACCATTCACCAAACAATGGCAAGCAACAACATTAGGAACAAAACAAGCCTCAATATTTTACGAAAAAGTTTCCAAACCCTTCTCAACCATACCTAATTTCACATAACCCTTAATAAGCATATCAAAGATAACAGGATTCCAATTACAATCCTCAGTACAATCAATCAAACTCTTATAAACATGATCATCATTATCATCATCATCATCATCATCATCATCATGAACATTCAATTGTATCAATTCAAACAACAATTTCATAGCTTGAGAGTAAACTTGAGACCAAACAAGTATATGAACAATTATACAATAATTCTTCACACTATGTAGCACACACAAATCATTTTTAACCCAATTGAAAAATGAGCTCCCATGTGAGGAAAAATGTGTTTGATTTCAGTTAGAAAATGGGAAAGATGGAAACTTTTGTGTTTGAGGGTTGAGGAAATTAGGTTTACAATGTTATTAGGGTTTTAGGTAGGTGGAAGAAGATTTTAAAAAGGACTTGAAATTGGTTTTCAATCAGAATCATGTAAAGTGATTAGAGAAGAAGAAGAATAGAAGAAAGATGAGTTTTTGTGAAAATTGATTGAGAAAGGTAATAGATTGAATTTGAATTTGAAGGTCGAGGAATCATAATGATGATGATGATGGCGATGATGATGATAAAGAAGAATTAGCACAGACAATATCACCGTTCGGCGGTGTGGCCACAGCAGCGACGGATAAACCATGAAGCACAAACACTCTTCGGATTAGGCATGTTCGTGTCACAGACACCGATACGACGATACCTACACGACACCAATACTTATAATTATATTTACATTGAATTATATTATTTTATTAAATTGTTATCGATGTCAATATGTTGTGTCGTGTCCGGTATCTTTGTCAGTGCTTCATTTACATTACTTTCATGGTTGAGATTTGAAAAATGTCAATTTATATAACAGAGAGAATTGAATAGGGAAAACTGGCATTTAGCATGGGAAAGTGCTATCTTTTTCCACATGGTTAGTTACATGGTTAGCACATGCTGTGGATTTTTTGTAGATCTTGTTGTCAGGATTCAACTTTAATGTACGAGCATGAGAATTCAAAGAACACAATTATTTTTTTTTTGTTTATGTTGAATAATTAGATTAGATTAATTCACATTTGGTAAATATACATGGGCTGTTTGAACTTTGAACTTTTTCAATTTGTTAACTTTCTTTTAAATCTAAAATTGTGTTGTTTGGGACAAAGGAAATTTAAGTAAAGTTGCCAAGATTTTTCTTAATTTCAGAAAAATTAAGTTTGTTTTGTGTTGTTTGGGAGAGAATTGTGATGTTGAGGAATGAAGATGATGTGAGAAAAGATATATTAATGGTCGATTAGTTAGAAAAGACCATTGGTCAACTTATTCTTTTAGTTACCCCAAGAATATTGGTCACTCACACTATGATAGAATCTATAGACTTTTTATTTTATAAATTTGAGGGGCTACATTGCTTGATTCTTACAATTTGGAGGATCAAAATGTTTAAAACTAATGATTTAATTTTTACTTTAGGTTTTAAATTGATCCTCTATTTTAAATGTTTTAATTTAGTTACTTATGTTACTAATATCAACATAAATTTGTTATGTTTATTAAATCTTGAGTTATTTTTTTCAACTTTTTATTAAATTTTGAGTTAATTTCGTTTAAAACTTCCACGTGTTGTCCTTTTCTAAGTTGTAGTGACCAATCATGAGATTGGTATCAATTAGTTATAGTGACCAATATTCTTGGGGTAACTAAAAGGCTTTTGCCCCCAAGCTTTTATCTTGCAAGACGTTGGCCACTATATTTAATCGATCATGGACTATGAGTTTTTTAATGCCTAAACTAAAATAATTTGAAAGAAGAAATGAGAAGAAATGAAAAAAAGTTCCAATTTATAGATTTGTGGCTTGAATTTCATTGGTGTTTACTGTGAAATTTGGTAAACAACGGTAGTTTGAGTTATTACAAGAGAGATCAACTAGTAAATCTCGGGACATAGTGCTTTTGTTTATATTTTCAAGATATTTAGTGTTCATCATTGTTCTTATGATTTTTATATTACTTGAAATACAAGAAAGAATGTTTATTCAAATGAATAAACAGAAGGAAAGATGAGTCGAAATTAAAAGGGAAGAGAATAACTTGAAAGAAACTGTAAATTTGCATTAAAATGTAAATGTTTACAAGAAAAGAAATGGTGCACATTACATACATTTTCCCTTTCGAACTCGTTTCTCGCGTTAACATGGGTACTTTGAGTTTAACAAGGATTTTTGTATAATGATTGTGACCCTTTGCTCGATCACAGGACTATGCTATTTATAGACACTAAATCCTAACTGCTAGTAACGTCTAACTAACTATAGAAGTAACGCGTGTCTTGCCATGTATTTTAAATTTGAATTCCTTCATATCCTTTGAATTAGCCGTTGTATGCATCGAAGTCGAAGTGACAACAATTTTTGAGTATTTGCCAAGTACACAATCTTTCTTCTGCACAGCGCGCACTTCGACCCTATTGAACTTCGACCAACTCGAAATGATCCTGAAGAAAACAACATTAAGAATAATGTTCAGGATAAAAACATTTATGACATGTTCATGCATGATTTTTCATTAAATTCATTGGCTCTAAAAACCAAACGTCTTTAATGATTTTTGAAGCAACAGATAATACAATGAATCTTCATTTATTATCTTTTAATCACGCACTTAGAATATATTTTGACTTTACCAAAATATGGGCTAACAAATTGCCCCCAAAATGCCTGTTTCGATCAAGTAGTTCGAACGAGAATAGAAAAAGGCATTTTAATCCCACGTGCTCGACACTCTAATCAATGACGGCGCTGATGTCATGCACAGTAGTAACTGTCACCTTGATCCCCACAATCCATCATTTCTCCTAGGTTTCAGGGGTAGTGGAGTACGTGTCATGGTTAGAAGTTGAAGAGAAAGCAATTTGTTTTTCTTTTTGATTTATTTTTAAATCCAAACACTCTTCCCAATAAATAGTAACAGGGAAACAACAAAACACTTTTTACCAACTTCAAACTCTAAGCTTTTTGCGCAAAACTCAATCTTTTTGATTCCTGCAAAATCGTGTTCTTGATCTTCAACGAATCAGTGATTTTGAACCGTAAAACATTTTCAAACCTTATTCCGCTTTGATTCATCACCCTTTCAACCAAAAACTCAACCCTTTCCCAGATTTCATAAAAAACCCATTTTTACTTTCTTCAAGCTTTCGTACTTGTTCAACATGGCTACGAATCTAGCTTATGAAGTTCCTTTTGCTGGAAAATGGAAGGAGTTCTTGATACGCGAAGACGGAGAAGAAATAGTTCCTGAGCCTGTTGGGGACGAAGCTAACAAGAAAATCTGGACTTCACAGGTAATGATTCCTTTCTCTGTAAGGAAGAACGTGTATGCTTTATGTGGCCCTTACCCACATGTAGAGAGCGTATCGAAAGAGGTGAATGATCTTTTTCCAAAATATGTAACTTATGGACCTAGGATATTCGAAATAGATCCTTACCACTTTGGGTACCTTAAAAACCCCATAAAGCTGTTTCGACCTGCTCCCTATACTGCTCATAAAGATTATATCCCTTGGTTGAATAAGGTAGAGAAGGATTTAAGGGATATTGGGAAAGTTATGGGATTTACCCCCTCATTCAATTTAGTCGAACTGGTCCCAAATATAAACCTGAGCTTCTCATAGCTGCTCTTCATTTTTATGAGAAATCCACAAACACCTTCCAATTTAAATGTGGAATGGAAACGCCTACCCTCCTAGATGCAGCTGCAATCACAGGCCTTAGGCCTGATGGAGATCACTTCGACCCGACCAAGACTGGTGATAAAGTCGAACTCAACTACAGGGAAAATACTTTCTCCAAGTATATCGCTGAGAATCAGGGGAAGTGACTACGGTCTGGCAAGTGCACCAGTCTGTCGTCGAGTAATAATTCACACTCTACTGAGTAGAATGAGTTCGTATCCACAGGGATCGTGCCGCAGCTTTACTAGCGTTATTTAAGTTTGTGATAGTTTGCATTCGCTTTGGTTTTTGAAAAGGTTTTTATAAAATAAGCGTAATGCTTTGCAGAAATATAAATTGCAGAATGTATAAATATAGATTCAAGAAATATAGAGGCTAGGCATGGTGGTTGGACTCCCTCCCTTCTTCATATTTGGCATGACCGGTGTATAACATAGTTACTTAGATTATGTTCGGCGGTGAATTATCCTTGTTGTAGTAATACCTTACTATTACACTATGTCTATTAAAGTTTCCCTACATTAACAACTAAGGTACCTACGAGAGCCTAACCTCGACGTGTCACATACCTTAATTACTAAGTGAGTTGTTTATAAACATGCATTATAACCTTCACCAATTAACCTCTAGGTCCTAGTATCGGGCTGTTCATCTTCTAAGTGCTCAGATCACACCTAGTGCATGATTCCTCCTCTAACCGCTCAGTTCACGACTAGTTCAGGATGTTACCGTCTCTATACACCTAGCATTATTTACTACGAGTTCCGGACTATACCAAGTCGAAACATGATATTAATTCTACGGGCGCTCCCGCTTATCCGGCTAGATTACGAGAATACGTTATTAAAGTGCACGAAAGTAAATAACAAACATAATTACTGAATAACATTTATTATAACTTAGACTCAATCACAGACTCCAAATATTCATAGGGGAGTTCATCTTCTCCACCACAACCTAAGGCATAAATTATAAAGACTACATATTTAAATTACAAGAATTATAACCTAAATACAAAAGCCTAAAGAAATCATACCTTGCTGAGTTAGTTTTCCCGTAAGGGGAGAAAACTATGCCCAATAGAGCTCCTCTGAACCTCTCCTTATAGTAGAGAGTGTTCTACTATTTCTGAATGAATAAAACAATGAATGGGAGGCTCTATTTATAGTTTTCGTAATGGGCCTCAGCAAGGTCATCGCAGTACGATGAGGCCATCATGCTGCGATGTGAAGATTCAGTTTATTTTTATAACTGATCCTGTGCATTTCATCAGCTTGGGCGCCAAGTTACTCCATCGTGCTGCGATAGCACACATCGTACTGCGATGGAAGATTTTCTTCAGATTTATTGCTTCTGATTTCTTGGCGAACAAGCAGCTCCCATCGTGGCACGATGGGAGCCATCGTGCTGCGATGGAATGCTGATTTTCTTCACTTTTTGGGCTTTTTCTAGTCTTTTCGCATCTTGGACTCTGTCTTGATGCTTTTTCTTGCTTTTGTAGGTTTTCCTTCGTATTTGGGTCTGTCTTGGTCATTTTACTACTAATAATAATACTAAAAATGACGTAGAAATTCCTGTCATCAGGAAGGAAGGAGAAGAAGTGTCACATGAGGAGCATGTGGCTTTCTTAACATTATGGTTGTCCCATTTCGTCTTTTGCTCGAAATCGCTTCAAATTGCTAGGATGTTTATCCCTATGGCCCAACAGATTCATGAAGGTAGGCGTTTTGGATTAGGACGCCTGTTGCTGGCAACTCTCTATGAAGCTACGGGGAATGCAAGTGATGCCATCAAAGCATCAAAGGAGGGGTCGAAGTTTGTGGTATCTGGACCCATGTGGCTTTTACAGTTGTGGTTGAATGCCACATTCGAGACATAACTTGGGTTGATAGTGCCTTCTGACTATCAAAAAGAAGTTGATGAGAGACAAATCGAAGGACAAAGCCTGGTTCGATTAACCCCTCGCTCTCTAGACCAAGATACTAGAAGACTTTTCATGAAGCACATGAAGATGTTTTTGTCCTTTAACCAATTCTTACCTCGCCATGCCCCCTTTATCAAGCGCAAATATGGCGCTGCATGGTTCACAGAAGACTTTCCTGCATTCGATCCCATTAATGAGGACGAAGTGAATGAGGTTTGGAAAGTCTACTTGGAGCAAACTGTGTTATCCTGCAGGATTGAGGATAAGTCGAACCAGTTTGGCTTAGTAGGATATCTACCCAACTGCGTCTCAAGACAATTTGGCATGTCACAAATGAGACCTAAAAGCTTGTTTGAGAAAGCAGATCGAGTTGTGCTGGGCAATGGAATCTCAGAGAAGCTTTACAAAAAGTACTTAAGGATGATAGATGGGTATAAAGTTTGCCCTCAAACCATTCGATTTCAAACCTTCCTTTTACTGCACTGATGGATTTTGTGCCTAGTGGGATGATTATTATTTCCGCCAATCCATTGGCAATGTAGAGCATATGCTAGGAATGGTGGAGAGTGGTTTTATTCTTCCAGCACTTGAGAAGAAACCTGCTACCTCAGGTCGAGGTACAAAATCTTAGTCAATTTTTCTTAATAATTTTTATCATATATACATTTTTATAACTGACTAATGTATTTTCTTTAGGTAAAACCATAAAGAAGGATGCTGGGTCTTCCAAGACTTCGACTGAAGTAAAGAAACCTACTGGAGTGAAGATCAAAACTGAGGTTGAACCTCCAAAACAAAGGTAAACATACAACCTCTTTACTCCAAAATTCCTTTTCGATTATGACTACTTGATTTTTACTTTGTTCTTTTATTTTCAGAGCCGGAAAAGGAATGATAGTACTGAGACTGCGTCCACTGCTTCAAAGAAGTCGAAGCAAACTGCTGTGCTGGATGCAGAGGTAAGCAACACCCTTTTCTCTTTATAAGTCTTGGCTTTCCGAATCGAATTCCTTAGCCAAATTTTTTCTTCTTTCGACTTTCATCATTCATTATTTTCCTTATCATTTTAGGATGATGAGGAAGAAGAAGAGCAGGAAATCCCCCTTTTAAGGAAAAGGAAGCAACCATCTGCTCGACTTCACATGGAGGTGAATGGGGAAGCTCTAAAATTGAAGAGAAGGAGAAAGAAGATAAGGCTGAAGAAGCCAAAAAGAAGAAAAAGAAGCAACAAGAGGTTGGAAACCAAGAGATCCCTATGAAGGACTAGGGAGAAAGACAAGAGAGGAGGAAGAAGAAAAAGCATTAGGAGAAAGAGAAAGAGGTTCCCCAGAAGCACCAAGAAGAGAAGAAAGATGAGAAGAAGGCACCTGTGATCACCATGTGGGAGAAATCTGCGATCAAGAAAACTAAGGTGCATAAGCCCCTTAAAATCAAAACTCCTGATGACAGTGACGACGCCTCTGGGCCTAAGGAAAATCCTGCGCAAGAGAAGGAAATATTGGTCGAAAAGGACCAAATTACTAGCGCTGAAGGAAATGATGAGGGAGTGCAAATGCCCCCAACCGTGAAAAGAATGATGGCTCTCAAACCAACCTTGATAATAATGGTGATGAGGTAACTTCGAGTCCTTTCTCTTAATTCCACCATTTTTCAAACTCTTAACTGTTTCTTCGCTAATATTCTTTTTCGATCGTTTCATAAGATCAACCCAAAGATGATTCTCCCAAGGAACAGGACCAGCAGCTTCCCAAGGAAACAACTATCTCGCCTCCACCTAAGGAGACAGCTGATGAAAACAAGAGCTCTGAAGACAATGGACCCAACAAGGTTGATGGTGACAGGGTCGAACCAGAAGAGACTAATGGGAAAGGAAACCAAGAGAAACAAGATGGACCTGACCCTGAAGTTAGGAGTCTCCATACTAATGACCTTAACCTGGATTCGAGCCTCTTCCAACCAAAACCTAGTGCTTCCACCAAATCAGCTCAAGCTAGTTCGACCCAAGAAACTACGCAAGATTCTGAGGGTATCCCTGAAGCTGAGGCTGGCGGTCCAGAAATCATATCAGTCTCTTCGACCTCAAAACTTTCTGCTAGTCTTGGGGTGCAGGAGGAAGAGTTTCCAATATGCAAAAGTCTGACCCTGCAGGCACTCTAAAACTCCTACTTTCAAAGAAGCGAAACCCAGCTGCCGCCTCTAGTGAGCGTACTACAAGTGATTCTGCACCTTCAAATGCTGCGATAAGCTCTATGGTGCGCCAAGATTCGTTGTTGCTGAAACTCACAACAAATTTTACCCAAAGAGATGTGCTCAAACAACTCGAAGAAAACCCTGCTTGTGCCTATAGGCACGTGGCCTTTCTAAAGAAATTCACAACCCTCTTACTGATGAAATCACTTTAGGGAAGGTCATTCAACTGGGTTCGATTGTGGATCAGTATGCCAAAGCTGTGCAAAAGAGAATTGATAATGGTACAAGGCTAGCTACTCAGCAGCAAGCTCAAACCATGTTCTATGAGAAAGCACAAAAAGCACAAGCTGAGGCAGACAAGCTAGCTACTCAATCAGTCGAAGGTAATCCAGGACTCGAGAACTGTGACAAGAACATTGCTTTCTATAAGCAACAAATTGGATTCTTGGAAAACCAGATTGAAGGTTATAGGCGCAAGATCTCTGAAGAAGAGGCCCACAAAGCTCGAATTCAAGAAGAAATGAAAGCTTCGACTCAGGAGATGATTGACGCCAAGGGCAGGGAAAGGCTTGAAGCTTTCAGCGCAGCAGAGGTGGTTGCTGAGGAGATCAAAACTTTGGAGAGTTCGAACTTAGTGGTTGAAAGAGAGCTTGCAACCTTGAAGAAGATTTACGCTGAATGCACTAAGGACTTGTGATTGTTTTCTTTTAGATGTCTATTTCGAACATTTCTATGTTTAATCCTGTTTGGATTTTTTGGTTGTAATTTTAAACAAAGTCCCAGTTTGTGGCAACACTTTAATCTACAATTGCCATTTTGCTTCCATGTTTAAGTATTATTCTGCACTTATTTTTACTTCGAGCAAAACAGGTTTATACTTTTTCAAGTACTTTCCATTTATACCCAAAGTACGTTTTTCAGGAGTTAATTCCTCAATTTCATAAGCGCCATTCGAATACACCTGAACAATTTTAAAGGGTCCTTCCCAATTTGGGGACCACTTGCCTAAGATTTTATCTTTGGGTAAATAGGTTGATACCCCCCTGTAATGTGGACGAGTTTTGTTTTTCCCCCTATAATTTTTTTTCTTTTAATTTGCCCCTTGTAAAGTAAATTTTTTTGGTTTCCCCCCTTGGGTGCAAGAAATTTGCACTTTTTAAATCGGTTGAACAAATTAACCGATTTAAAAAACATCACTTTTTAAATCGGTTTGAACAAAATAACCGATGTAAAAAGTGCACCCAAGGGGCGAGTCCAAAAAATTCAACATTGCAAGGGGCGAGTCAAAAGAAAAAAAATTACAGGGGGGAAAAACAAAACACGCCCACATTACAGGGGGGTATCAACCTATTTACCCTTTATCTTTTTATCCATAGGCAAAATAACTTTCCAGACTAATTCTCCAATGTTAAAAGACTTAGACTTAACTTTCTTGTTGTAAGCTTTAGAGACTCTTTCTTTTTGTTTTGTTAAGACTTCTAAAGCATTAAGTCTTTCTTCATCTAAATCAACTAATTCATCTGACATCATTTGCCAATAATGGTCTAAAGGTATTTCCATTTGTCTTTGTACCCTTGCTGACTGCAAATGTATTTCGACTGGCAATACAGCATCATGACCATAGGTTAGTCGAAATGGAGTAGTACTAGTTGATTCTTTAGGAGAATTCCTAAAAGCCCATAAAACTTGCTCCAAAGTCTTATGCCAATTTCTTGGTTTTTGGGCTATGTTTTTCTTTATCAAGTTAATGATAATTTTATTGGCTGCTTCAATTTGACCATTTGCTTGTGCATAATATGGTGTTGAAGTTAGTAACTGACTACGGTCTAGCAAGTGCACCAGTCTGTCGTCGAGTAATAATTTACACTCTACGAGTAGAATGAGTTCGAATCCACAGGGATTGTGCCGAAGCTTCACTAGCGTTATTTAAGTTTGTGATAGTTTGCATTCGCTTTGGTTTTTGAAAAGGTTTTTATAAAATAAGCGTAACGCTTTGCAGAAATATAAATAGCAGAATGTATAAATAATAGATTCAAGAAATATAGAGGCTAGGTATGGTGGTTGGACTCCCTCCCTTCTTCATATTTGGCATGATCGGTGAATAACATAGTTACTTAGATTATGTTCGGCGGTGAATTCTCCTTGTTGTAGTAATACCTTACTATTACACTATGTTTATTAAAGTTTCCCTACATTCATAACTAAGGTACCTACGAGAGCCTAACCTCGATGTGTCACATACCCTAATTACTAAGTGAGTTGTTTATAAACATGCATTATAATCTTCACCAATTAACCTCTAGATCCTAGTATCGGGCTGTTCATCTTCTAAGTGCTCAACTCACACCTAGTTCATGATTCCTCCTCTAACCGCTCATTCACGACTAGTTCAGGATGTTACCGTCACTATACACCTAGCATTATTTACTACTAGTTCCGGACCATATCAAGTCAAAACCTGATAACAATTCTATGGGCGCTCCCGCTTATCCGGCCAGATTACGAGAATAAGTTATTAAAGTGCAAGAAAGTAAATAACAAACACAATTACTAAATATCATTTATTATAACTTAGACTCAACCACAGACTCCAAATATTCATAGGGGAGTTCATCTTCTCCACCACAACCTAAGGCATAAATATAAAGACTACATATTTAAATAACAAGAATTATAACCTAAATACAAAAGCCTAAAGAAATCATACCTTGTTGAGTTAGTTTTCCCGTAAGGGGAGAAAACTATGCCCAATAGAGCTCCTCTGAACCTCTCCTTATAGTAGAGAGTGTTCTACTATTTCTGAATGATTTTAACAATGAATGGGAGGCTCTATTTATAGTTTTCGTAATGGGCCTCAGCAAGGTCATCGCAGTACGATGAAGCTATCGTGCTGCGATGTGAAGATTCAGTTTATTTTTATAACTGATCCTGTGCATTTGATCAGCTTGGGCGCCAAGTAACATCATCGTGCTGCGATGGCACACATCGTGCTGCGATGGAAGATATTTTGTAGATTTATTTCTTCTGATTTCTTGGCGAACAAGCAGCTCTCATCATGGCACGATGGCACACATCGTGCTGCGATGGAATGCTGATTTTCTTCACTTTTTGGGCTTTTTCTTGTCTTTTTGCATCTTGGACTCTGTCTTGATGCTTTTTCCTGCTTTTGTAGGTTTTCCATCGTATTTGGGCATGTCTTGGTCATTTTACTACTAATAATACTACTAAAAATACCATAGAAATTCCTGTCATCACAACCCCAAACTTAAACTATTGCTTGTCCTCAAGTAACATGCTGTCAGACAAGATCGTTAGAAAAATAAGAGATAAATAAAGATGATAGGAATTTCACAACCTTGCTTGTATTTCAGCAATGGTACCGCTGATTTCTTACCGCAGCGATCATGCTCAGTTCTGCTAGGCTCAGGAGACGTCAATAGTAGCAAATCAGACAAATGCCTGCAAGAGTCCATGTTCAACTTTTTCTCTCTCTCACATTTGTATTTTTCGCTCATAATTGAAAGGGTTATCTCTCAATCATCGTACAACCTGCCATTTTACCATAGGCTTGCAAGAACTCTAAGCAACCAGTCAAAATTCAATACACATGCATTATTGGAGGTCTTTTCAGGGTTATAACGTGGCTTAGGTCAAGGTAGGACATTTTTGGGAAGAGTAGGCTAAACATTTGGAGTTAAGTTCTACTTTGTTGTTCCTTTTTGTGTACGCAACCTTTGTTCCTTAGGGTGCCTTTTTGTGTTGGTATCGGATGTTAAGAACCGGATGTGTCTTTGTATGGTTCTTTTCTATCACTATCTTTGCCCTTTGGCTCTTTCTTTTTCATTTATTTTTTGAAGAGACTATTTTTTTAGGGAATTTTTGATGTTTTCCCGTCTCTTTTTCATTTATTTTTTCTTTTTGTAGTGATAGTTCTCCGTATACCCACCCCAAACTTAAACGTTGCTAGTTCCATGAGCAACCCCAAACTTATTTTGTTGCCAAGACTTTGAGAACTATTACCTTAACTCCAAAAGAGGGTAATTTCATTGTTTCTCTGGTCTATAGGCTTGTAATGTGGTTTGTCAACGAAACAAAAGGGATAATATTTTTTTTTACTGCTCAAATTTGGTTAGCAAAGGATATAATATAATAAAGGGGTGGCTTGAAAAGGCTCTGTGTTATAACAAACAATTGCCTCAATGCACATAATATCAAATTAACCAGTCAGCAGAGAATTAGAGCAAGTTCTAGAAAATAAACAAGTGCACGGTACTCTCATAGTAGATCGAAAGAAAGTGGTAATACCGTTTGGAAATATTTGGCTCAAATCCTCACATGGCTTATGTATATCTGAAAATTGAACACTTGTCTCACAGACACCAGCTTCATCACTCGTCTCTCTGTCCCCCGAACTTCGCACTTCGGAGCAATCACCTTTGGTTTTCTGTATGAAGGTGTGAAATTCGTCTCATCAAGATTTATAACTTACTTCGCCGCAATCTTACCTATAACAGTTTATCATGCACTAGATAATAAACAGCAAACAGTTATTTAATTTTTTACAAGTTTGAATAAGGGCTGCTTACAGATGAAAATGACATGCGGAATTCTAGGCATACTTTATTGAATTGAAAATACTGAAATAAAAATACTGAATTGAAATTACTGAATTGAAATACTGAATTTAAATACTCATCCTTGGGTTGCCTCCCAAGCAGCGCTTGTTTAGCCTCTCATTAGCTTGAGGCATTTCCTCCATTACAGAGGATAGGTTCGCATGTCTCTCTCTTCTGTAGGAGCTTTCGCCTTAGCTCCTCCCTCTTTCTTGTTGCTTCTTTCATACTTCTCTAGGTTCTGTTTTTCTTTGAAGGTGGCAAAGCAGAGTCGTTCATCATCTTCTGATGGTAGTGATTTGATGATGGACTTCCCTTTGCTTTTCGGTGGATGTACCTTCTTTTGTTCTTTTGGTGCGTCAACCCAGCTGTTCTTCTTTCTCTCCTCTTTTCTCTCAGCAGCAGGCTTCTTCAGAGGTGGCATATTAACCCCAAACTTAGATTTTCTGGCCACTTTTCGGTTTCTTCCCCATGCTTTGAGCCATGTTGCTCGGACGTCTACCTCAATAGTTAGCCTCTTCAATTGGTTGGTTAGTTCTTCGGGTTCCTCCTCTTCCTGAGCTGTCTCTAAATCTAGCTGCGCCATTTCATTCTCCAGCTCCTCTATCTCTATCTTTACCTGTACTTCTTGAGTTGGAGTCGGTGGTGCAGCTTCTCTATCCTTCCACTCAAGCATGAAGCACACTTCCCTCTTTGTCTTGGAAGTTTTGAAAGTTCTTTGCTCCTCTCCACTTCTTAAAGTCAATTCAGCGGACTCCACATCAATGAGTGCCCTGCTGGTTGCTAAGAATGGTCTTCCAAGAATAATAGGATGTTCTTCATCTTCTTGGATATCCAGGATCATGAAGTCTGCTGGAAATACCAGGTCTTCGACTTTCACCAAGACATCTTCTATTGTACCTGTTAAGTGAATGGTTGTCTGATTTCCTAACACGAGCTCACGTTCTGTACCTGCAGTTGTTTTTGTGAGTTTTAACTTGTCTGGCAGAGATAGTGGCATTACGTTCACACTTGAACCCACATCACATAATGCTCGGACTTCTGCTTCCTCAATCTGACAGAGTATGGTGACGCTTCCAGGATCTGTCTTTTTGACTGGCAATCATGTTCTGCTTTCTCTATATTCTCCCAGCTCTGCCATGAACTCGTCGTAAGCTTCGTCTAGAGTCATATCGAACAGTTTGTACCACTCTTCGTAGTCTTTTATCTTTTCTTCTTTCTGTTCCTGTTCTGACTTCTGATCTTTCAACATTTTGCACTCCTCCTTTGGATTGTCCACCGTGTTACCTGCAATATCTTTAGAAACATGAGTGCTTACCAGTTTTGAGAGTTGACCAATCTGGGTTTCAAGACTTTTTATCGTCGCCCCCTGGTTGGCTACTGTAGTCTGGATATTTTCAAAGTTAGTTTTGCTCATGCTAGCAAATTTATTGAGTAACTCTTCCAATGGAGATGGCTTTCTTGGTTGAGGTGCAGCTTGAGCCTGGTTCCCTGTCTGGTCCCAGCGCAAATTTGGGTGCTTGCTCCAACCTGGGTTGTAGTTGTTTCCCATGTAATTTACCTGCTCTTCGCTCCCTCCTGGCAAACAATGCCCATTAGGGTGATCTTCTAGGCAGAAATCGCAAACTTCCTCCACCTGTTTAACACTAGCTTCCTTCACAACTTTCTCTTTATCAGCAAGTTGCCTCCTTAGTAACTCGATCTCTACTTTGTAGGCAATCTCCTGGTCTACCTTAAGGATTCCAGGAGTCTTTTCAGCTCTATCATGGCTCATGTTGTACTCATTCTGGCACATCTGCTCAACCAGATCCTTAGTCTATGCATAGGTCTTTACTTTGATGGACCCACCAGCTGAGGCATCTAGTATCATACGATGTTGCATCTTCATACCAGCAGTGAATAGTTGCATCTGCTCCATAACACTAATGATGTGGTTAGGACACCTTCTCATAAGCAGCTTGAAACGTTCAAAAGCCTCGCACAGCGTTTCAGATTCATGCTGTTTGAAACTCATAATCTCAGAGTTCCTTTTCTGGAACAGTGTGTGTGTGAAGAATCTTTCTAGGAACTTGTCTTCAAGCTCCTTCCATGTTGCAATCGTTCCCCTTGGCAAGCAATGAAGCCAATCTTTAGCTGGACCTGTAAGAGAAAAAGCAAACAAACGCAGCTTCTTCTGGTCATCACTAACAATGTCCGGCACTTTCTGGATCTGACATGTCTCTGCAAACTTTGCGAGATGATCCCATGGATCATTGTTGGCACGTCCGTCAAACTGGTTCTCCCGCAAACCTGTAAGAACATTACCCTTGATATCAAAGTTAGCTGGATTTGCCGGCTGGAATCCTAGTGAGATCTGATATGTGTCAGTCCTCTTGCAGTACTCTCCCATTGTAACTCTTTGCTCGTCCCCCATGGCTTTGGTGGTAGGCTCTTCTTTGATGTTACTGGATTCTGCAAGCTTTTGTGCTGATCTTCTTTTCCGGAACGTTCTTTCGGGTTCAGGGTCGTACTTAAACTCCAGAATACCTGTTATCAAGCACAACAAATGAATACCTTCAGTAGCACTGGAAAATTAAATTGTAAAACTATTTTTGGGTTGTCTCATGTGTCTTTGTCAACATGAAAATTCCCAGGTAAATGAGGTGGATCACTAGGATCGCTCGGAGACCTTGACTTATCCTTAGCCAGAATTTTCACAGATTAAAATCCACAATCATCAACAAGATTTTTGATTTTTTGATTTTTTTGTATTTTTGAAATTTTTTGACAAACTTAAATAAATCTAGTAACGCTTTGTAAACACAATCCCCGGCAACGGCGCCAAAAACTTAACTACGGTCTGGCAAGTGCACCAGTCTGTCGTCGAGTAAAAATTCACACTCTACGAGTAGAATGAGTTCGAATCCACAGGGATCCTGCCGAAGCTTCACTAGCGTTATTTAAGTTTGTGATAGTTTGCATTCGCTTTGGTTTTTGAAAAGATTTTTATAAAATAAGCGTAATGCTTTGCAGAAATATAAATAGCAGAATGTATAAATAATAGATTCAAGAAATATAGAGGCTAGGTATGGTGGTTGGACTCCCTCCCTTCTTCATATTTGGTATGATCGGTGTATAATATAGTTACTTAGATTATGTTCGGCGGTGAATTCTCCTTGTTGTAGTAATACCTTACTATTACACTATGTTTATTAAAGTTTCCCTACATTCATAACTAAGGTACCTACGAGAGCCTAACCTCGATGTGTCACATACCCTAATTACTAAGTGAGTTGTTTATAAACATGCATTATAATCTTCACCAATTAACCTCTAGATCCTAGTATCGGGCTGTTCATCTTCTAAGTGCTCAACTCACACCTAGTTCATGATTCCTCCTCTAACCGCTCATTCACGACTAGTTCAGGATGTTACCGTCACTATACACCTAGCATTATTTACTACTAGTTCCGGACCATATCAAGTCAAAACCTGATATCAATTCTATGGGCGCTCCCGCTTATCCGGCCAGATTACGAGAATAAGTTATTAAAGTGCAAGAAAGTAAATAACAAACACAATTACTAAATATCATTTATTATAACTTAGACTCAACCACAGACTCCAAATATTCATAGGGGAGTTCATCTTCTCCACCACAACCTAAGGCATAAATATAAAGACTACATATTTAAATTACAAGAATTATAACCTAAATACAAAAGCCTAAAGAAATCATACCTTGCTGAGTTAGTTTTCCCGTAAGGGGAGAAAACTATGCCCAATAGAGCTCCTCTGAACCTCTCCTTATAGTAGAGAGTGTTCTACTATTTCTGAATGATTTTAACAATGAATGGGAGGTTCTATTTATAGTTTTCGTAATGGGCCTCAGCAAGGTCATCGCAGTACGATGAAGCTATCATGCTGCGATGTGAAGATTCAGTTTATTTTTATAACTGATCCTGTGCATTTGATCAGCTTGGGCGCCAAGTAACATCATCGTGCTGCGATGGCACACATCGTGCTGCGATGGAAGATATTTTGTAGATTTATTTCTTCTGATTTCTTGGCGAACAAGCAGCTCTCATCGTGGCACGATGGCACACATCGTGATGCGATGGAATGCTGATTTTCTTCACTTTTTGGGCTTTTTCTTGTCTTTTTGCATCTTGGACTATGTCTTGATGCTTTTTCCTGCTTTTGTAGGTTTTCCTTCGTATTTGGGCATGTCTTGGTCATTTTACTACTAATAATACTACTAAAAATACCATAGAAATTCCTGTCATCAGTAACCTAAAACCAATTTCTTGGGCAAATTCCTGCATCTTTCGTCCAGTAAAAACTGAACCTTGATCTGTAGTAATTGTTTCAGGAATTCCAAATCTATATATTATATGATTTTGAATAAAACTAATCACTGCTTCTTGATCAACATTTGGTAATGGAATTGCTTCGATCCATTTTGTGAAATAATCTATTCCAACTAAAATGTAACGTTGATTCATTGATGAAGCAGGTTTAATTTCACCAATCAAATCTAGAGCCCAACTCCTAAAGGGCCATGGCTTTACTATGGAGTGTAGTTCACTTGCAGGTACGTGTTGTATTCCTGAATGCCTTTGGCATTCTTGGCAACCCTTGGCATATTCTATGCAATCTTTTAACATAGAAGGCCAATATAAGCCTTGTCGAAATAACAACCATTTCATTTTATGTCCTGCCTGATGAGAACCACAAGTGCCACTATGAACATCAGAGATTGCTATGTAAGCTTCTGTTTCATTAAGGCATTTTAACAAAATTCCTTCAGAAGTCTTTTTGAAAAGATCATTTTCAAAAATTACATAGCTTAAAGCCCTATATTTTATTTTTCGATCCGCATTCCCTATTGGATTCCTAAGATATTCCACAACAGGCTTTTTCCAATCATCATCTGAAAGACTGTCAATGGCAAAAATTTCAAAATTATCATGGAAATTTTCAACTTCATTATTAATTTGTGGTATAGCATCTGCCCCCACAAGTTTTGGCATTGACAATTGTTCAGAAATTGGTTCTTGTAAAACCATTTTTTCTTTGATTTCGATCAATTGTGTCAATTTTTCTTTTGACATCTTATAACCTGAAGCAATTTGAGCTAAGTCATTCGCTTCTTGATTTTCTAATCGAGGTACATGCTCAATATCCACATGATCGAAACAATCTAGTACAGAACTAGCTATAACGAAGTATTTTGTCAAGTGTTCTTTAACACATTTATGTTCTTGTGTTAATTGTTTCAAAACTAGTTCAGAGTCACCTCTTATTTTAATGTTCTTTGCCCCCAAGTCTTTTAATATTTCTAAACCTGTGATTAAGGGTTCATATTCAGCTTCATTGTTAGAGCAAAGTCCATTTATTTTGTATTTGAATTTAGTTGGAACTTTAGTAGGGGAAATTATTAGGATTCCAATCCCAGTTCCATGTTTATGTTTGGATCCATCAAAGTAGAGAATCCAAGGTTGGATATCCACATACTCTTGTGGCATTTCGACCAAAGAATGATCAACTATGAAATCAGCCACAATTTGACCTTTAACAGCTTTCAAAGGTTTATAAGTAAGTGAATATTCAGTTAATGCTAATGCCCATTTTCCAATTCTACTATGTAATATAGGTTTAGTCAATATATGCTTAATAACATCAAAATATAATAAACATAAACATCAACAGGCTTTATATAATGCTTAAGTTTAGTACAAGAGAAATACAAACAAAGACAAAGTTTTTCCATGGCAGTATATCTAGTTTCTGCATCATTTAAAACTCGACTAAGGTAATAAATTGCATTTTCTATGCCATTATCATCTTCTTGAGCCAACATGCTTCCAATGGTCTTATTAGACGCAGCAATATACAACTTTATAGCTTTATTTCTGCTAGGAGGCATTAAAACTGGAGGCTTTATTAAGTAGTTCTTTATGTCATCAAAAAAGCCTTTTGGTGCTCTTCATTCCATTTTAATAGATCATCCTTCTTGAGTCGAAGTAGTGGTGAGAAAGTTTGAGCTTTTCCACTTAGATTCGAAATGAATCTTCTCAAAAAGTTGATTTTTCCTAACAGAGATTGAAGTTGTTTTTTGGTCGAAGGAGGCTTTGTCTCTAAGATAGCCTTTGTCTTGTTTTGGTTTATTTCGATACCTTTTTTATGTACCACAAAACCAAGGAAATCTCCTGCATGCACACAAAAAGCACACTTTAATGGATTCATTTTTAATCAATGTTTCCTCATTCTTTCAAAAGATTGCCTAAGATATAATAAATGGCTATCTTCAGAAGAGGATTTTATGATAATATCATCAATATAAACTTGCATGAATGTATCTATAAAATCATGAAACATAGAATTCATGGCCCTTTGATAAGTGGCACCGGCATTTTTTAACCCAAAAGGCATAACAACCCATTCATAAATGCCTAAGGCACCAGGGCATCAAAATGCTGTTTTAGATACATCCTCTTCAGCAATAAATATTTGGTTATATCCAGAATAACCATCTAACATACTTAAAAATTCGGAGCCTGCTGCTGAATCTATTAACATTTCTGCCACAGGCAAGGCATATTCATCTTTAGGTGTAGCATTGTTTAAGTCCCTAAAATCTATGCATACTCTAAGTGTACCATTCTTTTTAATAACAGGAACTATATTTGCTAACCATTCAACATACCTGGCAGTTCTGATGAATTTACACCCCAATAGCCTTTCGATTTCTTCCTTGATCTTGGACATAATTTCTGGTGCAAATCTCCTTGGTAATTGCTTTACTGATTTCTTACCTGCCTTGATTGGTAGTCTTAGTTCGACCATTTCTCTATTCAGTCCAGGAATTTCATTATAGTCCAAAGCAAAACAATCACTAAATTCTTTAAGAAGCAGCACCAATTTTTCCTTTAGACTAGGACTGATGTTAGCACTAATATAAGTTGGCCTTTTAAGTGAGCCATTGTAACAACCCATTTTTCAAAGGCCTGAAAAGGCAGTATATTTTTTTTTTCTTTTTCAACTAACACTCAGAGTGCGCATAGAATATTTTTCAATGAGCCGGCATTCAAATATACAAAAGAACTCATTACCATAAGGTGCTTCGACAAGCAAAGTGTATTCCTGAATAATTACAATCCAAGTCTAAGTATTCAAATACTTACAACCAAAACAAGTTAGACAACCCTATGCTAACCAAAAAGCACGGTGCACAAAACACACCGGCGCATAGTCTAACTATACTAAGCTTCACCACGTGCTCACTATAGCCTAGAACTGCCACCGTCGTCACCACGACCTAACCCATCATCTGGGTGGGATGAGCCCGCAAATGAAAGAAAGGGTCACCACAAAATATAGGTATGTATATATATAACCGGTGCGAGAGAGTATACAAATACCAAACATACAAATACCAACAGAGAAAGCTCTTTAAACACATAGCCATTCCCACCAACGGGTTCATATAAGCAATGCACACATAGCCTATAATGCAACCTCTACAATGCGTGGTACTAACCCTAGCTACCACAATGCATGAGTTTAATTCCGGAATCGTAGGTCCATCCCCTACTAAAACACCAACGAAATCACAAGGTTAAGGTGGATCCACTCCCGCAATCACACCCCGTGGTCCACTCCCGCAACCATGTATCGAACTCAACAAAATCACAAGGTTAAGGTGGATCCACTCCCGCAATCACACCCCATGGTCCACTCCCGCAACCATGTATCAAACTCAACAAAAACACAAGGTTAAGGTGGATCCACTCCCGCAATCACACCCCATGGTCCACTCCCGCAACCATGTATCAAACTCAACAAAAACACAAGGTTAAGGTGGATCCACTCCCGCAATCACACCCCATGGTCCACTCCCGCAACCATGTATCGAACTCAACTAAATCACAAAAGATTTAGGTGGATCCACTCCCACAACCATGTGTTGAACTCAATAAAACCCTATAAGAATCAGGTGGGTCCACTCCTGCAACCACACCTCGTAGTCCACTCCCGCCACTACGCACTAACAATGCATGAGCATACGATTCCCCATGTATACTAATGCAACAAATACATACCTCCCTAGCATATGTAAACCATCCCAACAACATACATACATATCCAATCATATGTAACAAACCACAACAAACATACATACATTTCCAATCATATGTATTCACCCACATGTTCATACATACATCTCCAATCATATGTAAAACAACGCACGTATTGTAAACACTTTCTCATCACGAGAATACATAACACATACATGCCAAACACACAAACACGCATCACCGAAAATAACCAACAAACCTGTTATAACTCAGTGAAAAGACAGAAATAAAGTGGAGCCCTTACCTCGGCAAGCTTCCGTCAACAACACACGCTCAAACAACACAACGCGCTTCCTTAGGCAAGTGATTCTCTATAACAATTCCACAAAGCTCCCAAGCTTGAAATGGACACAATTGGTGAGGAATGGAAAATTTGTGAAGTTGAGAAAGTAATGGAGTTTCACGTGGAAGAGAGAAAGAATGAGAGTGAAGTTTGTGATTTTCCTAAGTCCACAAGTCATGAACCTCCTTACTATTTACAAAGCTCTTGATAGCCAATCCACCAATGGATCAAAGTCAAAAGTCCAAGCTTAAACCCTAGCCATTGGATCAATTTGCTTTATGATTTAGTCACAAGATATCATCAACTCATCCACCACAAGTCTCGTATTCAGCTCTCGCGCGACGCGACGAACGTAAATCACAAAAACATAAAACCTACGGAAAGAACGTCTAACGTTTAACAATTCCAAAACTTATCGCCGAATCTTTTTCCGCGACTGTAATTTTCTTCTACACCTTAGAAAATTAATCTCAGGACATATCCTAACTCACGCAGATATATAAAACCTCCATCCGAAAACTCACTGAATTCAGACGCCATAAAATTTTACAACGACGGGTAAAATCCTACTCGTTTTTTCCAAAAACAAGAATAATCCAAAACTCGTTATTCTAAGACCACAGAAATCTCCTCATACTTAAAAGAGGATCACGACCCGAAAGTCTGTGCCTTTCCAGCGCACGAGCACAAAACAGGCTCCGTTTCAGCAAAAATCTCATTAATGCGACGATACTCACAAAACCGTTCTACTAAAAACCCTAAAACTTAGCCGACGCTAAAGTTCCTTAGGAAAACTGTACAGTGAAATCTTGGGTCTTACATTTCCAATGTCAATTTCCTCTAAAGGATCTTGAGCCTGCATTTTTGGGGTTTCATTTAATGGATCTTTTTCGAACCCTAAAGGTTCGTCATCGTAAATACAGTCAAGCCTTTGAGTTTGTGGCATAGGAATGCCATTGTTTTCGACCTTGGCTTCAACAACCATGTCTTGTTGAATATCAGCTTCCGAAGCCGTATTTAATCTACTTTCGGCCATATAAGCCGTAATCCTGGCCCATTGTTTACCCCGATTTTTTGTAAACAACCGCTAGTTTAATTATTACAAGAAGGATCAACTAGTAAATCCTGGGACATATGGATTGTGCATAAGATTGACGAAAATATGTTCATATTTTCTTGGTTAAATCGGATAAATTGATAAAAAAAAACAATAAAATACTTCAAAGTTTAAATTTGCAGAAAACTTGTAAATGAATTGCAAATAAAGTTTAAAGAAGAACTTTGAAAAGTAAAAGCATGCAACAAAATAAATTGCAGAAGGCTTAAAGTGCTTGAACTTTAAAGAAAAGCAAGTAATCAATACTTGAAAAGATAAATTGCATTGACAATTGTAAAAGTGTTTACAAAGAATGGTACACAGATTCGTACATGTTCCATATTGCATTCATTTCGCTCGTTGACATGGGTACTCTGAATATTTTAGGAATTTGCATGTGAATTGTGAACCCGTTTCTCCAATGAAAAACTAATATTTATAGACAAACAGAATAACTGCCAAAAACCTACAAAACGTCTAACTAAACTCCACGTGTCTTTGACAATTTGAATTCCTTTTGACACCTGGTGGGACTTTTGAACGTTATCCACTTTTGAATATTTTGCTAAGTCCAGAGTATGCTTTCTCCGTTCTGCACAATACGTTATACAAGCAAACACACATATATATATATACATAATTTTCGACAAATAGACTAATGTCGAACCAACATGTTTATTTAGATAAACATGGTTCTGTCGAATTCGACAGATTTTCAGGACTTGACACATTAAAAGTTTTTGATGTCAAATGCCTTAATATTCTCTTGATTCATTACTAAAATCAATTCCCAAGAGAATATTAAAATGCAATAATATACATTAAATGAGATTTCATCATCTCACTCCAATTCATTAATGCCTGTCGAAAATACAGGCTAACAAATTGCCCCCTCAAAAATGCCAATTTCGACTGCACGTCGAATACGAAAGGAAGAAATGGCAGTTTTGAAGATTCTCATCTTTTTCACTTCTGCACGTTTACCAAAGACGGCGCAGATGTCACATCAAGTCACTATTAATCATGACAAAACTTGTAACCGTCACCTCAATCCCCACAAACCATGATTTCCACTTTTTTAGCTTAATGGTGGGACACGTGGTGAGATCTTAGACGGTTGAGATGGAAGAGTGGTGATGTTTCAGTTACCAAATACATGCAAAATTGCAGTTCCTATAAATAGAAAACATATTTCACACTTTCATTTTTCTGAAACCTCAAACTCTTCACTTCCAATTTTCAGAGAATACTCACGCATTTCTTTAAGCAAAACCAACGAACAAACTCTTTAATCTTGCTCTGTTCTTGCGTTTTTGTTGAATCCAAACCAGTGATCGTGATCATCTTGCGATTTCGCTCACTGCCATTGTTCTCGTTCTCAGATTTGAGCAAGAAACAAGTTTGTTTTGAAGCTTTTTTTTTTTTTTTGGTTTTTCTACTACTGTCACCTGTCAAATCATCAATATCTCAAGATGTCTTTGAATAGGATGGTAATGAAGAAGATGCCAACACGACTGAGAATGATGGGGAAAATTTGGCCCAAGATGTCGGAACCAAAGGTGTCGAGGCCAATTTAGATGGGAACGAAAAAAACCCAGGGATTGAAGACGTTACAACGACTAACCTTGATTCTGAAAAAACTAATTCTGCTCATCCTACTGAGTCCACTCAATCATCAGAAGGTACAGATGTCGAACTGGCATTCGACAATGACGATGAGGCCATGCCAGAGGCTGCTGAGGGAAGTCCTGAAATACTCCCAGTCTCTTCAACTTCAAAGTTATCTGCTGACATTGGATTGTCAGAGATGCAATTTATTGCCATGAAAGATTCTGATCCTGCTGCAACACTCAAAATGCTCCTTTCAAGAAAAGGTAACAACGATCAAAATAAGAGTGCTTCTCATCACAGCAACTCGACAGCCTCTGATTCAGAGATCAGCTCGACAGTGAGACAAGACTCTTTGCTCCTCAAATTGCACACAGACTATGTCAACCAAGATGTCTTCTCACTGATTGAGGCGAATCCTAGCAGTGCATTTTCCCACTTAGGCTTCCTGAAAAAGCTCCATAATCCTTTGACCGATGGTGCTACCCTTAGCAAGGTTATTCAACTTGAAAACCTTATTGATGGTTTCACCCAAGCCATTCAGAAGAGGAAAGTCATTGTTCTAAAGCTGGAGGCCCAAATTCATGCACATGCTGCATTGGTCGAAAAGGCCAAGACTGCTCAAGCTAATGTCGAACGCCTTGAGAAGGAGATAGAGTCGAATGCTGAGCTTACTGAATACAATCAAAACATTGCTGCCTGGGAGAAAGAAATTGCAGAGTTGAATTTGAAGATTCAGAGTCTCAATGCCAAAATTGATGCAGAGAAGGTCAAGCGTGACGAAGCTAAGGCCAACCTTTCCAGTGCTGTCAAAGCCAAGATTGACAAAGAGGCTAACGAAGGCATTAAGTTCTTTAGTGCTTCAGCAGCTGTAGATGAAGAGATTCAGAATCTGGTGAAGACCAACAAGGTTCTCGACACAGAAGTTTCCTCTTTCAAGCACTTATATGAAGACTTGAAGAAACAATTTAAATGTATAATAGCTTTACTTGTTGCTCTTAGTTTCATTTCAACTATTTGAACAGTTGGTTAGGATTTTTTGGTTTGTATTTTAACAATGCCCAGTTTGTGGCGAACAGCTTTATGATCACCATTGTTTGATTATGTCTTAAGGTTTATTCTTCGTTAATTTTTATTTCCTGCAACGCTGGTTTATACTTTTTCAAGTATTTACCATTTATAATTAACGAGCGTTGTTCTTCTGTTAATTCATCAATTTCGTATGCACCATTTGAAAAAACTTGAACAACTTTAAAAGGGCCTTCCCAATTTGGAGACCATTTGCCTAAGACTCTGTCTTTTTTATCCATTGGCAAAATAACTTTCCAAACCAAATTTCCAACATTAAAGGTTTTAGACTTAACCTTTTTATTATAAGCTTTGGCAACTCTTTCTTTCTGTCGAGTTAACATCCCTAAAGCTTTTACTCTCTCCTCATCTAAATCAACTAATTCATCTAACATCATATCCCAATAATGATCCCTCGGGATATCCAACTGCCTTTGGATTCTGACTGATTGCAGGTGGATTTCGACTGGCAAGACTGCGTCATGCCCATATGTTAGTCGAAAGGGTGTGGTGCTAGTTGATTCTTTTGGAGAATTTCTGCATGCCCAAAAGACTTGATCTAGGGTCTTGTTCCAATTTCTAGGCTTTTGGGCAATATGTTTTATAATCAGACCAATGATGATCTTATTAGCAGCTTCTACCTGGCCATTTTCTTGGGCATAATATGGTGTAGAGGTTAAAAGTTTGAAGCCAGTTTGCTGGGCAAATTCAACCATCTTCCGTCCTGTGAAAACTGAACCTTGATCTGTAGTAATAGACTCAGGTATACCAAATCTATAAATAATGTGACTTTGTATAAAACTAATCACTGCTTCTTGGTCAACATTTGGGAGTGGAATTGCTTCTATCCATTTGGTAAAATAATCTATGCCAACTAAAATATAACGTTGGTTTTTAGACGAACTTGGTTTAATTTCACCAATTAGATCTAAAGCCCATCCTCTAAAAGGCCAAGGTTTTACTATTGAATGGAGTTCACTTGCAGGTACGTGTTGTATACCTGAATGTCTTTGGCATTCTTGACAACCTTTAGCAAACTCTATACAATCCTTTAACATTGTTGGCCAATATACACCTTGTCGAAATAACAACCATTTCATTTTGTGGCCTGCCTGATGGGATCCACATGCGCCACCGTGCACATCAGATATAGCCAAATAGGCTTCAGTTTCACTTAAACATTTTAGCAAAACTCCCTCAGGTGTTTTCTTCATTAGTTCATTCCCAATGATGACATAACTCAAGGCTCTATACTTTATTTTCCTATTGGTCGTTCCATTTGGATCTTGTAAATAATCAACAAGTTGTTTTCTCCAATCATTATCAGATAAATTGTCAATGGCAAAAATTTCAAAAAATTCTGAGTTTTCGTCACAGTCATAAGTGGTATCTTGACCATTATCTTGTGGTACATCTGCCCCCACAAGTTTTGGCATTGACAATTTCATTGAAACAGGTTGGTCAACAACGAGTTTATCTTTAATCTCAATCAACTCTTCTAGTTTTCCACTAGAAATTTTATAACCAGAAGCTATTTGAGCCAGATCATTGGCTTCTTGATTTTCTATACGAGGCAGATGTTCAAAGATAACTTGGTCAAAACGTTTTAACAAAGAAATTGCTATGACAAAATATTTCATCAAGTGTTCTTTTATGCACTTGTATTCTTTTGTCAACTGTTTCAACACCAATTCTGAATCACCTCTGATCAAAATATTTTTTGCCCCCAAGTCCAATAAAATTTCTAAGCCTGTTATCAAAGCCTCATATTCTGCTTCATTATTTGAACAGAACCCATTAATTTTATATTTGAACCTGGTGGGAATTTTGGAGGGAGAAATGATTAAAATCCCAATTCCAACTCCATGTTTATGTTTAGAACCATCAAAATATAATTTCCAAGGTTCTGAGTCCACATAGTTTTGTGGACTTTCCAATGCAGAATGATCTGCTATAAAATCAGCCACAATTTGGCCTTTAAAGGTTTATAAGTTAGTGAATACTCTGTTAAGGCTAAGGCCCATTTTCCAATTCGACTATGCAGGATTGGTTTAGACAACATATGCTTGATGATATCACAATGAGAATAAACAAAAACATCAACAGGCTTTATATAATGCTTGAGTTTCATACAAGAAAAATACAAACATAAGCATAATTTTTCAATACTACTGTATCTAGTTTCAGCATCATTTAAAACCCTACTTAAGTAATAGATGGCTTTTTCTTCACCATTTTCATCTTCCTGGGCAAGCATACTACCCAGTGTCGAATCTGATGCTGATATATACAACTTCATGAATTTGTTCCTTATTGGAGGCATTAACATTGGTGGCTTTGACAAGTAACTCTTGATTTCGTCAAAAGCTTGTTGTTGATCTTGCCCCCAAGTGAAAGTACTTTCTTTCTTGAGTCGAAGTAGTGGTGAAAATGGTTGAGCTTTACCACTTAAATTTGAAATAAATCTTCTCAAGAAATTGATCTTCCCAAGTAAGGACTGAAGTTGCTTTTTTGTAGTTGGAGATTTGGTCTCCATAATAGCCTTTGTTTTGTTTTGATTTATCTCAATGCCCTTTTTGTGCACAACAAACCCAAGGAAATCTCATGCATTAACACAGAAAGCACACTTTAATGGATTCATTTTTAATCCATATTTCCTCATCTTTTCAAAAGATTTTTTCAAATGATCTAAATGATCATATTTTGACGAGGATTTAACAACTATGTCATCAATATACACTTGCATGAAAGTGTCTATGTATTCATGAAAAATGAAATTCATTGCTCTTTGATAAGTAGCCCCAGCATTTTTTAGACCAAAGGGTATCACTACCCATTCATATGTGCCTAATGCTCCTGGGCATCTAAAGGCAGTTTTGGGTACATCATTCTCAACAATGAAAATTTGGTTATAACCAGAATAACCATCTAACATACTTAAATATTCAAACCCAGCTGCTGAATCAATTAACATTTCTGCCACAGGCATAGGATATTCATCTTTTGGTGTAGCATTATTTAAGTCTCTAAAGTCTATGCATACTCTAAGAGAACCATTTTTCTTAATCACAGGCACTATATTTGCTAACCATTCGACATACCTTGCAGTTCTGATAAATTTGCTCCTCAGCAGCCTTTCAATTTCTTCTTTGATCTTTGACATTATTTCTGGTGCGAATCTTCTAAGTAATTGTTTCACTGGCTTTTTATCTGGTCGAACTGGAAGTTCATACTCCACCAACTTTCTGCTCAAACCTGGCATTTCGTTGTAATCCCAAGCAAAACAATCTTTGAATTCCAACAGAAGCTGCACCACTTTTGCCTTCAGATCTGGAGGAATGTTTGCACTAATGTATGTTGGTCTTTTCGTCAGACCATCTCCAAGGTCAATTTCTTGCAAAGGATCCTGTGCTTGCATCTTGTGACTTTGACTGATTGGATCTTTTTCAAATCCTAAGGGCTCGTCATCATAGATGCAATCCAGTTTTTTCACTTCTGGCTTGTGCTTGCCACATTTTATGTCATTGGCTGCGACAGCCACATTTTCTGACAACGAATTGGCTTCCAAAGCCATATTAATTCTATTTTCAGCCATGTAGGCCGTAATCTTTGCCCAAGTTTGGGACTCAGACATAGTAGTTATCTTTGATGTCCCACCCAGTTGGGTAGTTGTGGCCTTCATACTCGCCATCCTCAAGGTCTCCATCTTCTCTTTCCCACAAAAAACCATGTGTGGGGTCCAATTTGATTGAATGGTGAACATTCCTTGGTGAACGATGTGCAAAATCCCTCTCAGTGCATGGTGAGATTGTTGCCAATTTTTTGTCGATTGAGTGTTTCGTTAGATGGTGGACTTCAGTTTTAAAATAGCTTTGGTCTGCTTCAACATTTTCCACTATACCATCATCTCGCCAGATAATCAAGCGCTGGTGCAGGGTAGATGGGACTGCCCCCACGCCATGAATCCACTCTCGTCCTAGGAGCAGATTGTAATTTGCCTTAGAGGCCACAACCAAGAACAATGTTGGCCTTATAGTACTTCCAACAACCACATCCAACTGGATTGCTCCTAAAGAAAAACCAGTTTCACCCTCATAGTTTGAAAGCACTATGTTGTGAGGATGAAGATCCACCAAAGATTTGCCAATCTTTCTCAACAGAAATTCTGGCATAAGGTTAACTGCAGCACCACCATCAATTAGTACTTTGTTGATCCCTACATTATTCACTTTAGCCTGTATAAAGAGAGGCTTCAAGTGACTTTTCATGCCTTCATCTGGCCTCTCAAATGTAGCCATTTGGTCTTCCAAAGCACCATTGCTCATTACATAGTAACAGACTGGCCTGTGAAGAGCCATTTGCATCCCAGATTCTTCTTCGTCATCTGTTATTTCAGAACAGACGTCGAACTCTCTTGGCAGAATTGACACAACATTCACTATTATGTCGAGATCAGGTTCAGAATCCAGAAAATCATCTGCTTCCATGTGTTCGTCTTCGACATTATCAACAACTGAAGACTCAACTTTGAGTTCACCTAACCTTTCTCTCATTGGCCTTTTAGCCAATTCCATAGGCTTCTTCCCTTTACTATCAGCAGTAATTTGGGATTTTTGAGCAGCCACCTTCTTCTGGCGTTGATATCTACGCCATTGAGATCTTGTCATGGGATTTTTCCCTTTGTAATTATTCCTGTAGTCATACTTCTTCGACTCAGGATCCTTTTTGGGATTGAAGTTACTGGAGTTTCCTTTCTCAACGTTCCTTTGACCATAGCCCATGTTTCTTCCATGAACCCATTGATTGACAGGTGTCCTGTTTGAAGGGACAAATGACTTTTGTGGTCCCAGCCTCTGATGCACAGGTGCCTGTTGGCTGTTCAGAACGCTAGAGTGAGTTGGCTTTTGATTTGGCCAATTGTTTCTGCCTTGACTATGAGGCAAAAATTTGTTGAGGCCTGCAGCAGCCTTTTTGTCGAACATGGCACTACAATGAGGACATAATGTAGCCTCGCCATCGTTCTCCTTACAGCGTTGAAGGAAATCTAGTAAAGTCTCCCCAGCCTGTGGATATACTTCCTCCACTTTGTTTTCGTATTCTTCCTCAGGAATGGAAACTAATTGCCCCCCTTCAGTGAGGTTCAATGCCTCCAACATCAGGCACTCGAATGGTTCTGTGTATGCAGCATCAGCAATCTGCAATGGATCCTCATCCACCTGCTGTTTGGATCTTGGCTTTTCGCCAAATTTGAGTCTTTCCTCCTGCAAGGCTTTCTGGACCAGATCCCTGAAAAGAACACATTGTGAGGTTTTATGACCCAAGAAATTATGGTATTTACAAAAACCTCTTTTCTTACGTTGTTCCAAAGGTGGAACTTTTAAACCCTTTGGTACAATTATTTGGCCATCAGCGACCAACAAGTCAAAGATTTCATCACATTTAGTAATGTCGAACGTATATGTCTTAGAAACAAATCTATCATTTTTTGGTTCGACAGGATTATTCCCATTTGATGGTTTTAACCTTTTACAAGTATAAGGAGGACCTGGTTTCAATTCAGCAATATTAACCTCATTGTTTTCCATGTAATCCTGACCATCATCGAACTCATTTTCACTTTCATAAGTTTCTATATACGCCACTTTTTCTTTTTTATGGAATTTAGAATTTCTGACTTTTTCAGCCCTGAGACGTTCGACCTGTCGAACACGATCTGCTAATTGGGCCATATCTCTTAAATGTTGAGTATCTAACTTCTTTCTAATGGAATAATCAAGGCCACCGGCAGCCATCTCAACCAATTCATGTTCAGGCACTTGAGTAAAGCACCTTGCCTTAAGGAGGCGAAACCTGTTCAGATAGTCATCAATGGCTTCTGCAGTCTTACGTTTCATACTGGCTAATTCTATGAGGCTAATCCTAGATTGTCCCATGTAAAATTGTTCATGAAATAGCCTTTCTAATTGAGTCCAATTATGAATTGAATGAGGGGGAAGTGTGGTAAACCACGTAAAAGCATTCTTTGTAAGGGAATTAGGAAAATATTTCATCCTTAGGTCCTCATTATTTGCTAAATTCCCTGCCTCTGCCATATATCTGGCAATGTGTTCGACAGTAGATTCATTAGTATCACCAGCAAATTTTGTAAATTTGGGAATTTTACATCCCCTTGGTAGTTCTGCCTGTAATACATATTCAGACAATGCTGACACAAAATTTGGCCTATGCAATCCTATATTCAAACCATTTTGGGCCAAGATATTTTCTACTAAGTTGGCCAAGTTATTCTGCCCTACCATGTTATCTTGTCGAACATTCCTAAGAACATCATCAGCGTTTTGGTTCCTATTAACCAATACCACTCCTTGTTCTGGTTGTTCTCTTTCAATGCGCAGTGGTTGGGCTTGAACTTCTGGTTGAATCTCTGGGTTTGCACGAGGAACCCTTTGGTTATTTGGAGCATCAGGGGCCCCAAAAAAGTCTGCCATCCTTCCCATTTGATTGGCTAATAACAGGTAGTTATCGTTGGCTGTCTGTAACATAGGATTAAAGACTGTGCCAATCTGCTGGGTCAACGCGTTCACCATATCATGGTTACTCTCATCCATTTGTTGCCTAAGCACTGCCATAGAATTATTTGTCAAATTAAGAGAATTTCCCCTATTTCCCATCGCAGAAGATGAGGGAGAACTTTCTATCGAAGGCCAATTATACAGGTTTGCCATCGTTGTTGTTGGCATTCCAAATTGTGGGTTTCTGGGCAACCATGGGGGTCTTGACGGTGTTCCACCAACTTGACTACCGTCTGTGTATCCATGTATGTGTGATATGTTTGTTGGCATGGATGACATATTCAATTGTGTCATCGCTGCGCCATTGGGATTCGGAGGAGGAAACCCTCCCGCCATACTTGAAGTGGTGGCAGGCATTGTTGATCCACTGGCGCTCACACCAATGGTACTGGAACTTATTACAGGGTTCGAACTTCCGCCATTAATATTATTAGTTGGGATACTTTCAGAAGTTGTAGAATTTAGGGCAGGGCTTGTTGGCCCACCAGCAGGATTGGCGCTAGGATTGCCAGACACTGGTTGATTAGGTTGCCCTGTCACATTCTGGGGATTTGGAACAGGATTCGTTTCTGCCCCATTATTATTATTATTGTTAGAAGAATTGTTTGGCGGTCTCACCATTCTGGTACGAGTTGGTATACTTGAAAATTCTGGGAGAGATTTACCACTCCTCAAATGCATATAAAAATATACACACAATCAAAAAACGCAACACCAAACAACAAATTTTTGTAAGAATTTTTTTTTTTCGAAAAACAAATTAAATAAACTACACAATCCAATCGTCCCACTGGGCGTGCCAATTTGTTTACCCCGATTTTTGGTAAACAACCGCTAGTTTAATTATTACAAGAAGGATCAACTAGTAAATCCTGGGACATATGGATTGTGCATAAGATTGACGAAAATATGTTCATATTTTCTTGGTTAAATCGGATAAATTGATAAAAAAAACAATAAAATACTTCAAAGTTTAAATTTGCAGAAAACTTGTAAATGAATTGCAAATAAAGTTTAAAGAAGAACTTTGAAAAGTAAAAGCATGCAACAAAATAAATTGCAGAAGGCTTAAAGTGCTTGAACTTTAAAGAAAAGCAAGTAATCAATACTTGAAAAGATAAATTGCATTGACAATTGTAAAAGTGTTTACAAAGAATGGTACACAGATTCGTACATGTTCCATATTGCATTCATTTCGCTCGTTGACATGAGTACTCTGAATATTTTAGGAATTTGCATGTGAATTGTGAACCCGTTTCTCCAATGAAAAACTAATATTTATAGACAAACAGAATAACTGCCAAAAACCTACAAAACGTCTAACTAAACTCCACGTGTCTTTGACAATTTGAATTCCTTTTGACACCTGGTGGGACTTTTGAACGTTATCCACTTTTGAATATTTTGCTAAGTCCAGAGTATGCTTTCTCCGTTCTGCACATTACGTTATACAAGCAAACACACACATATATATATATATACATAATTTTCGACAAATAGACTAATGTCGAACCAACATGTTTATTTAGATAAACATGGTTCTGTCGAATTCGACAGATTTTCAGGACTTGACACATTAAAAGTTTTTGATGTCAAATGCCTTAATATTCTCTTGATTCATTACTAAAATCAATTCCCAAGAGAATATTAAAATGCAATAATATACATTAAATGAGATTTCATCATCTCACTCCAATTCATTAATGCCTGTCGAAAATACAGGCTAACACCCATGCCTTGGACTCAGTCATAGTAATCTTCGTAGATATTCCACCCAGTTGGTGGTATTACTCCATCTTCTGAGGAAGCAGCATCTATTTCCTCTCTTTCCCATATGAAACCTTGGGTTGGGTGGAGTTTGACAGAATGAATAACATTATCTGAAGGCTCGAAAGCACTTTCTCTGTCATAGCATGGCGAAATGTTTGCCAAATTCTTGTCAAAGATTTGCTTAGATATAGTATCTACCTCTGACATGTAGAAACTTTGGTCAGCTTCAATATTTTCAACGCAACCATCATCTCTCCAGAGTATCAACCTCTGGTGAAGGGTAGATGGGACAGCACCCACTCCATGAATCCACTCCATTCCCAACAGCAAGTTGAAGTTTGCCTTAGACTGAACAACCAAGAACAAGGTTGGTCGAACTATGCTTCCCACAGCAACATCTACTTGAATTGCCCCCATAGAGTATCCTGTCTTGCCTTCATAGTTTGACAAAACAATGTTATGGGCTGACAAATCACAGTCATATTTGCCAATTTTGGGCAACATAGACTGAGGCATCAAGCTTACAGCAGCGCCTCCATCTATTAGCACCTTCTTAACTCCAACTCCATCAAATTTTGCTCTGATGAAGAGAGGTTTGAGATGGCTTTCAATTCCTAAATCTGGCTTTTCGAATGAAGCTTGTTGTTCTTCGATACAACCATTGTTCATGATATAATAGCAAATTGGCTTTGGATCAGCCAATTCTAACTGGTCGAAATCAGTTTCGAGCTCAGTTATCTCTGATTGAACATCATATTCTGATGGCAATATTGAAACCACACATATGACATCAAAATCTGGTTCAGAATCCAGCAGATCATCATCCTCCATCTTATTTTCATTTATTGGGGGAAGGATCCTTTCCTTAGCTGGCCTTCTAGCCACTTCTTTGTATTGGCCTGTTTGAAGATTTGTTGCAGCCAACTTTTTCTGGCGTTGGAACCTATGCCATTGTGTCCTAGTCATTGGATGCTTTCCTTTGTAATTATTCCTGTAAGAATACTTGTTAGCATCTTCTGAGTAGTTTGGTTTGGTACCACTGGAGCCACCAACTTCCATTGCACCTTTGTTGAATCTGATGAGTCCCTGGTGCATCCAGCACTCCACAGGGATCGAACCAGGGGGTAGAAAAGTTGGCATTCGACCAATTTTAGCAGAGTTGTTTGGTCGAGTCAGGATGCCTTTTCCCTTATCCTGGAACTGTTTTGGTTTTGCCCCCTGCCTATTTGTTGCAGGTTGGAACTTCCTAAGGCCTGCAGTAGCTTCTTTATCACAAACAGTACTGCAACGGGCACAATGCCTGACTCCTTTGTTCTCCAGTTTGCACCTGCTCAGAAAGTCAATTAAATCCTCTTCAGCACGAGGATATACTACCTTCATCTTTTCAAAATACTCCTTTTCAAGGATTTCTTCCGCTTGCACCTCTGTAACCTCCATGGCTTCGACCATCATTATTTCCTGTGGTTCAGCATAGAGTGTATCAGCATTCTGCAAAGGTTCAGCATCAATCTTCATGGCTTTGGGCGCTTTTCGCCAAACTTGAGTCTTCCCTCATTCAAAGCCTTTTGGACCAAGTCCCTGAAAAGTACACATTGTGAGGTTCTATGTCCAAGAAAATTATGATATTTACAATAACCTCTTTTCTTTCGCATATATAATGGGGGTACTTTAACACCTTTAGGAACCACAATTTGGCCATCAGTAACCAATAAGTCAAAAATCTCATCACATTTTGTTATATCAAAAGTGTAAGTCTTAGACACATATTTATCATTTTTTGGTTCAACAGGGTTTTTCCCATTTGAAGGTTTCAGAAGTTTGCAAGTATAAGGGGGACCATGTTTTAATTCTGCTAGGTCTATTTCTCCTTGTTCAATATCTTCATAAGAGATATCATACTCTGGGTCACTATCATGTGTTTCAACATAAGCAACCTTTTCTTTTTTGTGATATTTAGAGTTTGTAGCCTTTTAAGCGTTTGACCTGTCGAACTCTATCAGCCAATTGGGCCATGTCTCTCAAGTGTTGAGTATCTAATTTCTTTCTGATCGAATAATCTAGGCCACCAGCAGCCATTTTGACCAACTCGTGTTCAGGCACCTGAGTAAAGCATCTAGCCTTAAGCAAACGAAATCTATTCAAATAATCATCTATAGACTCAGGAGTTTTACGCCTAACACTTGCCAATTCTTTGAGACTTATTTTAGACTGTCCCATTTAGAATTGTTCATGGAAGACTCTCTCCAATTGATTCCAATTGAAAATTGAATGTAGAGGGAGAGTAGTGAACCATGTAAAGGAATTTTTTGTTAGAGAATTTGGAAAATACTTCATTTTTAAATTCTCTTTATTTGCCAAATCTCCTGCCTCAGTTAAATATCTTGCTATGTGTTCAACAGTGGACTCGCTAGTATCACCAGCAAATTTGGTGAACTTTGGGATTTTCCATCCCCTTGGTAATTCTGTTTGAATCACATATTCTGACAAGGCAGAGACAAAGTTAGGCCTATGCATGCCTATATTTAAACCATTCTGTGCCAAAATTGTTTCGACCAAATTTGCTATGTTGTTTTGTCCAGCAAAGTTGTTGTTTTGGACATTTCTAACTACATCATCAGCATTTTGGTTCCTATTTACCAAGACAATTCCAGGATTTTGCTCGACCTGTGGCTGTGCCTGAGGCTGCACTTGTGGTTAGACCACTGGTACAGGTTGTGGGACTTAGTTTACAGGATTTGCCACATTAATCTGTGCAGGCACAATGGCATTATTTGGTGCTTGTGCAATTTGCAAAGGCACTACATTTTGAATTTGGGGAACTTGTTGATTAGGGACTTGAGGGGCCCCAAAGAAATCAGCAATTCTTCCCATTTGTGTGGCTAACAATTGGTAACTTTGGTTAGTATTTTGAATTAGAGGATTAAACACTGTACCAATTTGTAGTGTTAACATATTAACCATATCATGATTATTTTCATCCATATGTTGCCTCATAGATATTAAGGCAGTATTAGTTAATGCAGGCATAAAGTTTCGAGTAGCAGAACTAGAAACCATCTGGTTATTAGGGACAAACATGCCTGGTGCTGCCTCTAAAAATAATGATGAACCTGTTTGTAGGCCCTGCATCATACTGGTAGGCATATGACTACGTCCTGGCAAGTGTATCAGTCTGTCGTCGAGTAATAATTCACACTCTACTGAGTAGAATGAGTTCGTATCCACAGGGACAATGCCTCGGTCACTAAGCTTATTCTAGGATTTGTTGAGATTGCCTCCGCTTTATAAGTTGGGATTATTTTAGATTCAAGAAACAGAGAATATAACTAGAAAGAAAGACAATTTAAGAAGATAGGTTAAGTAGTTGGAATCCCTCCCTTATTCCTGCTGGATAAGTGGTGCTATATCGTTGACTATTCCTTTTTATTACTGACGAACTAATATAAGTAGTAATAACCGCGTACGAGAATTACCCTAATTACGAGTATAGAAAGCATTAATTAATAGAATAGGGAACCCGTGTTAGACACGTTGTCACGTCCCCACGCTAGCAATTAGACTCTAAATATGTAGTCAATTAAGATTGGTTTCAGTAGTTCTTTAGCCCTTTACCACGTGAATGGCTAAGCTATAATCTATTGATCGGGGTTAGCTGCCGGCTTGGTGGCACAATACTAGATTACTAACCCTATAAGTTAGTTTCCGACCCTTGGGTAATCCTAACCTTGAGGCATAATATTATATATCACTAACCCTGTTGAGGTTAGCTGCCAGCCAGTGATAAACCCTGGCCCTAAGGCACAATGCTAGATATCACCAACCCTATAAGCGCTCCCTAATTGTGTACTTTAATCAGGTTACGTAATTAAAACATAGACAATGGAATAAATAAAGCTGAATAGAAAATTATATAAACTTAGTACCAATTTACATGATTCCAGCATTCATAAGAGAGTTCATCTCCTCCACCTAACCTAAAGGAGTTTAGCTACTAATAGACATAATTAAATTACAAGAATTAAATAAATGCGTACCAATAACCTTGCTACCTTGCGGAGGAAGTTACCTTTCCCGTTGAAGGGGGAAAGTGCCTTCCCTAGAGCTCCTCCTCCTTTGCTCCTTATAGAGAAATAGTTCTCTAAATTTCTGAATGAATAATTGTGAAGGAGGAGAGCTCTATTTATAGTTTTTCGGACTTGGGCAGCAAGGCACATCGTGCTACGATGGGCTCATCGTGCTGCGATACCAAGATTCAGTTCAAAATTATAACTGATCTTGTGCATTTCATCATCTTGGTCGCCAAGTAATGCCATCGTACCACGATACATGTCATCGTGGTACGATGGACAGATTTACTTCAAAAATATAACTTGTGTTGTCTTGGCCAACAAGCAGCTCCATCATACTGCGATGAATGCCATCGTACTGTGATGAGACTTCAAAATTACGTTTTTGCTTCAACACTAAATTTGTAGATTTTTGTCTTAGCTTTCCAACGCATGGTCAGGGGCCTCATTCCGATACTTGTAGCTCAAGTTATGGTCCGCAGACTAAGAGTTGCGCATTTTCTTCATTATTTGCTCTTTTTATGCATTTTCTTCAATTCTTGACTTCTTGGACAAGTAGCTTTGCTTCTTTAGGTTTTTGCCTTGTAATTGGTCTAAAACTAATACTAAACTAATAAAAAATAATAATAAAAACATCATATAAATTACTGTCATCACAACCCCAAACTTAAACAGTTGCTTGTCCTCAAGTAACATGCCTGCCAAGCAAAATCGTCAGTGAAACAACAAGCAGATATAGATGACAGAAATTTCACAACCTTATGTATTTGTCAGCAATGGAACCACTGAACTTCACCTCAGCGATCATGCTCAGTCAACACTTGGGCTCAAGAGACGTTGATAGTAGCAAATTGGACAAATGCCTGCAAGAGTCCATATTCAACCTTTTCTCTCTCTCACATTTGTATTTTTCGCTCATAATTGAAAGGGTTATCTCTCAATCATCATACAACCTGGCATTTTACCATAGACTTGCAAGAACTCTAAGCAACCAGTCAAAATTCAATAAACATGCATTATTGGAGGTCTTTTCAGGGTTATAACGTGGCTTAGGTCAAGGTAGGACATTTGTGGGAATAGTAGGCTAAACATTGGAGTTAAGATCTACTTTGTTGTTCCTTTTTGTGTACGCAACCTTATTCCTTAGGGTGCCATTTTGTGTTGGTATCGGAGATTAAGAACCGGATGTGTCTTTGTATGGTTCTTTTCTATCACTATCGTTGCCCTTTGGCTCTTTTCTTTTTTTCTTTTTCATTCATTTTTTTAAGAGACTAATTTTTTAGGGAATTTTTTATGTTTTCCCGTCTCTTTTTCATTTTTTTTTCTTTTTATAGTGATAGTTCTCTGTACACCCACTCCAAACTTAGATGTTGCTAGCTCCATGAGCAACCCCAAACTTTGTTGTTGCCAAGACTCTGAGAACTATTACCTTAACTCCAAAGAGGGTAATTTCTTTGTTTTTCTGGTCTATTGGCTTGTAATGTGGTTTGTCACCGAAACAAAAGGGATAATTATTTTTTTACGGCTCAAAATTGGCTAGCAAAGGATATAATATAATAAAGGGTGGCTTGAAAAGGCTCTGGGTTATAACAAACAATTGCCTCAATGCATATAATATCATATCAACTAGTCAGCAGAGAATTAGAGCAAGTTCTAGAAAATAAACAAGTGCACGGTACTTGACTACGGTCTGGCAAGTGCACCAGTCTGTCGTCGAGTAATAATTCACACTCTACGAGTAGAATGAGTTCGAATCCACAGGGATCGTTCCGAAGCTTCACTAGCGTTATTTAAGTTCGTATAATTTGCATTCGCTTTGGGTTTTTGGAAAAGCTTTTATAAAAATAAGCTTTGTATGGTTCTTTTCTATCACTATCGTTGCCCTTTGGCTCTTTTCTTTTTTTCTTTTTCATTCATTTTTTTTAAGAGACTAATTTTTTAGGGAATTTTTGATGTTTTCCCGTCTCTTTTTCATTTTTTTTTCTTTTTATAGTGATAGTTCTCTGTACACCCACTCCAAACTTTGATGTTGCTAGTTCCATGAGCAACCCCAAACTTTGTTGTTGCCAAGACTCTGAGAACTATTACCTTAACTCCAAAGAGGGTAATTTCTTTGTTTTTCTGGTCTATTGGCTTGTAATGTGGTTTGTCACCGAAACAAAAGCGATAATTATTTTTTTACGGCTCAAAATTGGCTAGCAATGGATATAATATAATAAAGGGTGGCTTGAAAAGGCTCTGGGTTATAACAAACAATTGCCTCAATGCATATAATATCATATCAACTAGTCAGCAGAGAATTAGAGCAAGTTCTAGAAAATAAACAAGTGCACGGTACTTGACTACGGTCTGGCAAGTGCACCAGTCTGTCGTCGAGTAATAATTCACACTCTACGAGTAGAATGAGTTCGAATCCACAGGGATCGTTCCGAAGCTTCACTAGCGTTATTTAAGTTCGTATAATTTGCATTCGCTTTGGGTTTTTGGAAAAGCTTTTATAAAAATAAGCTTTGTATGGTTCTTTTCTATCACTATCGTTGCCCTTTGGCTCTTTTCTTTTTTTCTTTTTCATTCATTTTTTTTAAGAGACTAATTTTTTAGGGAATTTTTGATGTTTTCCCGTCTCTTTTTCATTTTTTTTTCTTTTTATAGTGATAGTTCTCTGTACACCCACTCCAAACTTTGATGTTGCTAGTTCCATGAGCAACCCCAAACTTTGTTGTTGCCAAGACTCTGAGAACTATTACCTTAACTCCAAAGAGGGTAATTTCTTTGTTTTTCTGGTCTATTGGCTTGTAATGTGGTTTGTCACCGAAACAAAAGCGATAATTATTTTTTTACGGCTCAAAATTGGCTAGCAATGGATATAATATAATAAAGGGTGGCTTGAAAAGGCTCTGGGTTATAACAAACAATTGCCTCAATGCATATAATATCATATCAACTAGTCAGCAGAGAATTAGAGCAAGTTCTAGAAAATAAACAAGTGCACGGTACTTGACTACGGTCTGGCAAGTGCACCAGTCTGTCGTCGAGTAATAATTCACACTCTACGAGTAGAATGAGTTCGAATCCACAGGGATCGTTCCGAAGCTTCACTAGCGTTATTTAAGTTCGTATAATTTGCATTCGCTTTGGGTTTTTGGAAAAGCTTTTATAAAAATAAGCTTTGTATGGTTCTTTTCTATCACTATCGTTGCCCTTTGGCTCTTTTCTTTTTTTCTTTTTCATTCATTTTTTTTAAGAGACTAATTTTTTAGGGAATTTTTGATGTTTTCCCGTCTCTTTTTCATTTTTTTTTCTTTTTATAGTGATAGTTCTCTGTACACCCACTCCAAACTTTGATGTTGCTAGTTCCATGAGCAACCCCAAACTTTGTTGTTGCCAAGACTCTGAGAACTATTACCTTAACTCCAAAGAGGGTAATTTCTTTGTTTTTCTGGTCTATTGGCTTGTAATGTGGTTTGTCACCGAAACAAAAGCGATAATTATTTTTTTACGGCTCAAAATTGGCTAGCAATGGATATAATATAATAAAGGGTGGCTTGAAAAGGCTCTGGGTTATAACAAACAATTGCCTCAATGCATATAATATCATATCAACTAGTCAGCAGAGAATTAGAGCAAGTTCTAGAAAATAAACAAGTGCACGGTACTTGACTACGGTCTGGCAAGTGCACCAGTCTGTCGTCGAGTAATAATTCACACTCTACGAGTAGAATGAGTTCGAATCCACAGGGATCGTTCCGAAGCTTCACTAGCGTTATTTAAGTTCGTATAATTTGCATTCGCTTTGGGTTTTTGGAAAAGCTTTTATAAAAATAAGCTTTGTATGGTTCTTTTCTATCACTATCGTTGCCCTTTGGCTCTTTTCTTTTTTTCTTTTTCATTCATTTTTTTTAAGAGACTAATTTTTTAGGGAATTTTTGATGTTTTCCCGTCTCTTTTTCATTTTTTTTTCTTTTTATAGTGATAGTTCTCTGTACACCCACTCCAAACTTTGATGTTGCTAGTTCCATGAGCAACCCCAAACTTTGTTGTTGCCAAGACTCTGAGAACTATTACCTTAACTCCAAAGAGGGTAATTTCTTTGTTTTTCTGGTCTATTGGCTTGTAATGTGGTTTGTCACCGAAACAAAAGCGATAATTATTTTTTTACGGCTCAAAATTGGCTAGCAATGGATATAATATAATAAAGGGTGGCTTGAAAAGGCTCTGGGTTATAACAAACAATTGCCTCAATGCATATAATATCATATCAACTAGTCAGCAGAGAATTAGAGCAAGTTCTAGAAAATAAACAAGTGCACGGTACTTGACTACGGTCTGGCAAGTGCACCAGTCTGTCGTCGAGTAATAATTCACACTCTACGAGTAGAATGAGTTCGAATCCACAGGGATCGTTCCGAAGCTTCACTAGCGTTATTTAAGTTCGTATAATTTGCATTCGCTTTGGGTTTTTGGAAAAGCTTTTATAAAAATAAGCTTTGTATGGTTCTTTTCTATCACTATCGTTGCCCTTTGGCTCTTTTCTTTTTTTCTTTTTCATTCATTTTTTTTAAGTGACTAATTTTTTAGGGAATTTTTGATGTTTTCCCGTCTCTTTTTCATTTTTTTTTCTTTTTATAGTGATAGTTCTCTGTACACCCACTCCAAACTTAGATGTTGCTAGTTCCATAAGCAACCCCAAACTTTGTTGTTGCCAAGACTCTGAGAACTATTACCTTAACTCCAAAGAGGGTAATTTCTTTGTTTTTCTGGTCTATTGGCTTGTAATGTGGTTTGTCACCGAAACAAAAGGGATAATTATTTTTTTACGGCTCAAAATTGGCTAGCAAAGGATATAATATAATAAAGGGTGGCTTGAAAAGGCTCTGGGTTATAACAAACAATTGCCTCAATGCATATAATATCATATCAACTAGTCAGCAGAGAATTAGAGCAAGTTCTAGAAAATAAACAAGTGCACGGTACTTGACTACGGTCTGGCAAGTGCACCAGTCTGTCGTCGAGTAATAATTCACACTCTACGAGTAGAATGAGTTCGAATCCACAGGGATCGTTCCGAAGCTTCACTAGCGTTATTTAAGTTCGTATAATTTGCATTCGCTTTGGGTTTTTGGAAAAGCTTTTATAAAAATAAGCGTAATGCTTGCATAAATATAAATGACAAAATGTATAAATATAGATAGATTCAGAAACATAGAGAATATGTATGGTGGTTGGACTCCCTCCCTTCTTAATTTGTAGTAACACCTTACTGTTACACTATGTTTATTAAAGTTTCCCTACCTTCATAACTAAGGTACCTACGAGAGCCTAACCTCGATGTGTCACATACCCTAATTACTAAGTGAGTTGTTTATAAACATGCATTATTATCTTCACCAATTAACCTCTAGATCCTAGTATCGGGCTGTTCATCTTCTAAGTGCTCAACTCACACCTAGTTCATGATTCCTCCTCTAACCGCTCATTCACGACTAGTTTAGGATGTTACCGTCTCTATACACCTAGCATTATTTACTACTAGTTCCGGACCATATTAAGTCAAAACCTAATATCAATTCTATGGGCGCTCCCGCTTATCCGGCCAGATTACGAGAATACGTTATTAAAGTGCAAGAAAGTAAATAACAAACATAATACTTAAATATCATTTATTATAACTTAAACTTAGTCACAGACTCCAAATATTCTTTGGGGAGTTCATCTTCTCCACCACAACCTAAGGCATCTATTACAAAAGACTACATATTTAAATTACAATAGAGAAATCATAACCTAAATACAAAAGCCTAAAGAAAACATACATTGCTGAGTTAGTTTTCCCGTAAGGGGAGAAAACTATGCCCAATAGAGCTCCTCTGAACCTCTCCTTATAGTAGAGAGTGTTCTACTATTTCTGAATGAATTAAACAATGACAGGGAGGCTCTATTTATAGTTTTCATAATGGGCCTCAGCAAGGCATCGCACTGCGATGAGCACATCGTACTGCGATGTGAAGATTCAGTTCAATTTTGTAACTGATCCTGTGCATTTCGTCAGCTTGAGCGCCAAGTTACATCATCGTGCTGCGATGGCACACATCGTGCTGCGATGAGAGATTTTCTTCAGATTTATTTCTTCTGATTTCTTGGCGAGCAAGCAGCTCCCATCGTGGCACGATGGGAGTCATCGTGTTGCGATGGAATGCTTAATTTCTTCACTTTTTGGGCTTTTTCTTGTCTTTTTGCATCTTGGGCTCTGTCTTGATGCTTTTTCCTGCTTTTGTAGGTTTTCCTTCGTATTTGGGCCTATCTTGGTCATTTTACTACTAATACTAAAAATGCCGTAGAAATTCCTGTCATCACAACCCCAAACTTAAACTGTTGCTTATCCTCAAGTAACATGCTGTCAGACAAGATCGTTAGAAAAATAAGAGATAAATAATAATGATAGGAATTTTACAACCTTGCTTTATATTTCAGCAATGGTACCTGATGACAGTAATTTATATGATGTTTTTAGTATTATTTATTATTAGTTTAGTTTTAGTTTTAGACCAATTACAAGGCAAAAACCTAAAGAGGAAAAGCTACTTGTCCAAGAAGTACATAATTGAAGAAGATGCATGAAAAGAGGCTAAAAGGAAGAAAATGCGCAACTTTCAGTCTGCGGACCACAACTTGAGCTACGAGTATCGGAATGAGGCCCGTGACCATGCGTTGGAAAGCTAAGACAAAAATCTACAACTTTCGTGTTGAAGCAAAAACGTAATTTTGACTTCTCATCGCAGTACGATGGCATTCATCGCAGTACGATGGAGCTGCTTGTTGGCCAAGACAACACAAGGTCATCGTGGTACGATGGCATTACTTGGTGGCTAAGTAAGCTTAATAATTAAGCAACTAAATCCTAAGGTCATCGTGCCACGATGGGATCCAACGTACCACGATGTGCCTTGCAGCCCAAGTCCAAAAAACTATAAATAGAGCTCTCCTCCTTCACAATTATTCATTCAGAAATAGAGAGAACTACTACTCTCTAAAGGAAAAGGAGGAGGAGCTCTAAGGTTAGGTTTTCTTTTATGCATTATTTTATTCTTGTAATTTAATTATGCAAATTAGTAGCTAAACCCCCTCTGGGTTAGGTTGAGTAGATGAACTTCCCTAGAACTACTTGATCCATGTAATTGGTTATTATATTATTGCAATTCAGTCTTTATTAGTTATTTAATTATCATCTATGTTTAATGATTTTCATTAGTATACGTATTAGTGAAATTGATCTAGATATCGATTGTTTTCGGGAGATTCTTTTGGTATTCGAATTGATGATAATTATTCAACAGGGTTATTGTAGGGATACGTAACTTGCGGCTATTTTGAATTAACGCTCTTTAATGCTTTCATAATTTCTCATCTCACCTAAGGGATTAGGGAGTTGTTAATAGTGAATAGGGTAATAAGACACGGGAGTGATTATTACTACTCAAGAGTTAATTCGTCGTGATGAATGAGACTTAATTTGAATTGTGAAATATAATACAAGTAGGAAAAGGGAAGGGATTCGAAACAACCTAACTATTCTTCTCATCTTAATCTTAATCTTTAATTGTTTCTTTTATGCTTTTAATTCCAACAAACTCAAAAACCCCCAACTTTATTGCTTTTATAAATTCTTAAATTCTCTTTAATTGAATTGTTAAACACAATCCCTGTGGAGACGATTTTACTTACTACTTTATTACTTGTGACAATTTTGTACACTTGCAAATAAGTCATCAGTACCGCTGATTTCTTACCGCCGCAATCATGCTCAGTCCTGCTAGGCTCAGGAGACGTCAATAGTAGCAAATCGGATAAATGCCCGCAAGAGTCCATGTTCAACTTTTTCTCTCTCTCTCTCTCTCTCTCTCACATTTGTGTTTTTCGCTCATAATTGAAAGGGTTATCTCTCAATCAACGTGCAACCTGCCATTTTACCATAGGCTTGCAAGAACTCTAAGCAACCAGTCAAAATTCAATATTCATGCATTTTTGGAGGTCTTTTCAGGGTTATAACGTGGCTTAGGTCAAGGTAGGACATTTTTGGGAATAGTAGGCTAAACATTGGAGTTAACTTCTACTTGGTTGTTCCTTTTTGTGTACGCAACCTTTGTTCCTTAGGGTGCCTTTTTTGTGTTGGTATCGGAGATTAAGAACCGAATGTGTCTTTGTATTGTTCTTTTCTATCACTTTCTTTTGCCCTTTGGCTCTTTTTCATTTTTTTTTGAAGAGACTATTTTTTTAGGGAATTTTTTATGTTTTCCCGTCTCTTTTTTTTCATTTTTTTCTTTTTGTAGTGATAGTTCTCCGTATACCCACCCCAAACTTAAACGTTGCTAGTTCCATGAGCAACCCCAAACTTATTTAGTTGCCAAGACTTTGAGAATTATTACCTTAACTCCAAAGAGGGTAATTTCATTGTTTTTCTGGTCTATAGGCTTGTAATGTGGTTTGTCACCGAAAAAAAAGGGATAATTATTTTTTTACGGCTCAAAATTGGCTAGCAAAGGATAATATAATAAAGGGTGGCTTGAAAAGGCTCTGGGTTATAACAAACAATTGCATCAATGCATATAATATCAAATCAACTAGTCAGCAGAGAATTAGAGCAAATTCTAGAAAATAAACAAGTGCACGGTACTCTCATAGTAATTCGAAAGAAAGTGGTAATACCGTTTGGAAATATTTGGCTCAAATCCTCACATGGCTTAGGTATCTGAAAGTTGAACACTTGTCTCACAGACACCAGCTTCATCACTCTTCTCTCTGTCCCCCGAACTTTTCACTTCGGAGCAATTACCTTTGGTTTTCTGTATGAAGGCGTGAAATTCGTCTCATCAAAATTTATAACTTACTTCGCCGCAATCTTACCTATAACAGTTTATCATGCACTAGATAATAAACAGCAAACAATTATTTAATTTTTTGAATAAGGGCTGTTTATAGATGAAAATGACATGCGGAATTCTAGGCATACTTTATTGAATTGAAAAAGTCAATTGAAATACTGAATTGAAAATATTGAAATTAAATACTTATCCTTGGGTTGCCTCCCAAGCAGCGCTTGTTTAGCCTCTCATTAGCTTGAGGCATTTCCTCCATTACAGAGGATAGGTTCGCATGTCTCTCTCTTCTGTAGGAGCTTTCACCTTAGCTCCTCCCTCTTTCTTGTTGCTTTTTTCATACTTCTCTGGGTCCTATTTTTCTTTGATGGTGGCAAAACAGAGTCGTCCATCATCATCTGAAGATGCAGTTTTTATAATGGACTTCCTTTTGCCTCTCGGTGGATGTTCCTTCTTTTGTTCTTTCTCAGCTTTGACCCTGTTGTTCTTTCTTCCTTCAGCAACAGGCTTCTTCAGAGGTGGCGATTAAACCCCAAACTTAGATTTTCTAGCCACTTTTCGGTTTCTTCCCCATGCTTTGACCCATGTTGCTCGGACGTCTACCTCAATAGTTAGCCTCTTCAATTGGTTGGTTAGTTCTTCGGGTTCCTCCTCTTCCTGAGTTGTCTCTAACTCTAGCTGCGCCATTTCATTCTCCAGCTCCTCTATCTCTATCTTTACCTGTACTTCTTGAGTTGGAGTCGGTGGTTTAGCTTCTCTATCTTTCCACTCAAGCATGAAGCACTTGTCTTTTCCTGTATTAGAAGTTTTGATAGTTGTTGCTTTTACTCCCATCCTTAGTGTTATCTCGGCAAGGTCCATATCGATGAGTGCCCTGCTGGTTGCTAAGAATGGTCTTCAAAGAATGACAGGATATTCTTCGTCTTCTCCGATATCTAGGATCATGAAGTCTACTAGAAATTCTAGGTCTTTGACTTTCACCAAGACATCTCTGACTGTGCCTACTGAATGGATTGATGACTGATTGGCTAATACGAGTTCTCGAGCTGTTCCTACAATAGGTAATGCGAGCTTGAACTTATCTGCCATAGATAATGGTATTACGTTCACACTTGAGCCTACATCACATAGTGCATTGACTCCTGCTTTCCCAATCTGGCAGATGATGGTGACGCTTCCAGGATCCTCCTTCTTGGGTGGCAGCCGTGATCTTTTTGCTAGTCTTCCTCGGAACTCGCTATCAGCTTCTTTCTCATGGTGCTTACGCTTTTTGTCTTTAAGTGCCATACACTCCTCATTCTGATTTCTCTTTAGTTCTTGCATCATTGCATCGACTGCTTCGTTGTTGGTGTAATCTTCCTCAAAGACTTTGCCGGACATGTGCAACCATTCACGGACCATGTGTTTCTGGTATTCTATTATCCGAATTCTCTTGGCTGAGTATGGTCTCTTTGCATAGAACTTGGATTTTGGTGCCAACCTCATCCACTTATTCATCCACTTAAAATGTTCTTTCCACTTGTTATCTAAAGGTATCGTGGGTTTCCAACTGTCTTCCTTGCATGGTTTTGAGATATCAGAAAAATTGTCCCCTTGAGATTCCATTTCTATATCTGTCAGGTCATCCCAAAATATTCCTTCAGAATTGTTGTTGTAGTGAGGTGGTGTCCATTCTGGTTCTTGCTTAATGCTGACCTTTCCGCAGTAATCCCTTCCATTTGGTTCGTCTCTCATGGCTTTGGTGGTAGGCTCTCCTTTTGTTTTGAGACTACTGGATTCTGCAAGCCTTTGTGCTCGCCTTCTTTTCCAGAACGTTCTTTCGGGTTCAGGGTCGTACTTCAACTCCAGAATACCTGTTATCAAGCACAACAAATGAATACCTTCAGTAGCACTGGAAAATTAAATTGTAAAACTATTTTTGGTTTGTCTCATGTGTCTTTGTCACCATGAAAATTCCCAGGTAAGTGAGGTGGATCACAATGGATCGCTCGGAGACCTTGACTTATCCTTAGCCAGAATTTTCACAGATTAAAATCCACAATCATCAACAAGATTTTTGATTTTTTAATTTTTTTGTATTTTTGAAATTTTTTGACAAACTTAAATAAATCTAGTAATTCTTTGTAAACACAATCCCCGGCAACGGCGCCAAAAACTTGACTACGGTCTGACAAGTGCACCAGTCTGTCGTCGAGTAATAATTCACACTCTACGAGTAGAATGAGTTCGAATCCACAGGGATCGTGCCGAAGCTTCACTAGTGTTATTTAAGTTCGTATAATTTGCATTCGCTTTGGGTTTTTGGAAAAGGTTTTATAAAAATAAGTGAAAAACTGGCACACCAGTATAAGATGTTGTATACGATGTTACAACACTTTTACCAGATTTAATAGACAAAGTATAAAACAATAAATAGTGCAGAAATAAACAAACACACAGTGATTTGTTAATCCAGTTCGGCGCCAACTGCAACCTACATCTGGGGGATACCAATCCAGGAGGAAATCCACTAATAGCCCTAGTTCAAAGTCTTACAGCAAACTCCTCGTTTACAACTTATCACCTAGCAACTATCCTTATGTCCTTCTACCTAGGAACTCCTAGGTATGAGTTCCCAACTCACTCCTTAAGCTCAACAGTACAGACAGCACTGTTGTTGAATCAAACACTATGGTGGAGACACTCTCCTAAACACTAGACCACTCTTACCTAAAGGCTTCGAGCAATGCACAAGCAACATGATCCAAACTCCTTGCTTAAAAGCTTTGGAGAGGACACACACACACTAACTATCTTCTTGCTTAAAAGCTTCAGAGACAATTATGATTACAACTCAATAGAACACACAGTCCTAAACTTGTATCAATACGATACAAGAAAGGCTCACAAAATAACAGAAGCACACAAAACCCTAAGACGGCTAGACTCAATACACAGCTTGAACACTTGCCTTCATTAGGTTTTTCGTCCTTCAATTTATAGCTGGTGGCTTGGGCTCCAAGAGATTCATTCCAGAAATATATCCAGCTCACAAAATAAAATAAAACCATATCTTTAAAAGATTTGATATGTTTATAAAATAAATCTTCTCAATAATTCCTAACACAATCTTTAAATGAAAGATCTGTTCCGAAATAAAACCTTCCTTGATGCACACGCAAAGAACTGATGAAAGAGAAAAGATCTTCTCTAAAAATAAAACGCACGCATTAAAGATACGCTACAGCTGGCGCGCTCACGTCAGGTTACAATGTTGTAACATTACATACCACATTCTGCTTAACTAATTGTTTTACCAAAATGCAGCCAACACCAAATAGTCAACAATAAGTGTAATGCTTGCATAAATATAAATGACAGAATGTATAAATATAGATAGATTCAAAAACATAGAGAATAAGTATGGTGGTTGGACTCCCTCCCTTCTTCATATTTGGCATGACGGTGTATAACATAGTTATTCAGATTAATGTTCGGCGGTGACTTTTCCTTGTTGTAGTAACACCTTACTGTTACACTATGTTTATTAAAGTTTCCCTACCTTCATAACTAAGGTACATACGAGAGCCTAACCTCGATGTGTCACATACCCTAATTACTAAGTGAGTTGTTTATAAACATGCATTATTATCTTCACCAATTAACCTCTAGATCCTAGTATCGGGCTGTTCATCTTCTAAGTGCTCAACTCACACCTAGTTCATGATTCCTCCTCTAACCGCTCATTCACGACTAGTTCAGGATGTTACCGTCTCTATACACCTAGCATTATTTACTACTAGTTCCGGACCATATTAAGTCAAAACCTAATATCAATTCTATGGGCGCTCCCGCTTATCCGGCCAGATTACGAGAATACGTTATTAAAGTGCAAGAAAGTAAATAACAAACATAATACTTAAATATCATTTATTATAACTTAGACTCAGTCACAGACTCCAAATATTCATTGGGGAGTTCATCTTCTCCACCACAACCTAAGGCATCTATTACAAAAGACAACATATTTAAATTACAATAGAGAAATCATAACCTAAATACAAAAGCCTAAATAAAACATACCTTGCTGAGTTAGTTTTCCCGTAAGGGGAGAAAACTATGCCCAATAGAGCTCCTTTGAACCTCTCCTTATAGTAGAGAGTGTTCTACTATTTCTGAATGAATTAAACAATGACAGGGAGGCTTTATTTATAGTTTTCATAATGGGCCTCAGCAAGGCATCGCACTGCGATGAGCACATCGTACTGCGATGTGAAGATTCAGTTCAATTTTATAATTGATCCTGTGCATTTCATCAGCTTGGGCGCCAAGTTACATCATCGTGCTGCGATGGCACACATCGTGCTGCGATGAGAGATTTTCTTCAGATTTATTTCTTCTGATTTCTTGGCGAGCAAGCAGCTCCCATCGTTGCACGATGGGAGTCATCGTGCTGCGATGGAATGCTTAATTTCTTCACTTTTTGGGCTTTTTCTTGTCTTTTTGCATCTTGGACTCTATCTTGATGCTTTTTCCTGCTTTTGTAGGTTTTCCTTCGTATTTGGGTCTGTCTTGGTCATTTTACTACTAATACTAAAAATACCATAGAAATTCCTGTCATCAGTACTCTCATAGTAATTCGAAAGAAAGTGGTAATACCGTTTGGAAATATTTGGCTCAAATCCTCACATGGCTTAGGTATATCTGAAAGTTGAACATTTGTCTCACAGACACTAGCTTCATCACTCGTCCCGCTGTCTCTCAAACTTCCGTGCTTTCTGAGCAATCACCTTTGGTGTTCTTTGTATAAAGGCGTGAAATTCAAATCATCCAAATCTAGTCGTTACGTCACTGAAACTTTGCCTATAACTTTTAACATGCACTAGATAATAAACAAGCAAACAGTTATTGCATTTTTTAGTAAGCATAGGGGGCTGTCAGCAAATGACATTCATTACATATATGATAAACTACTAAGATACAAAGATAGAAGGGAACAGCGGGAATGCTCCATGACTTACTGCCCGCCCTGGTTGATGATACACCAGGTGTAAAGAATATAGGGTTCAGCTCCCTATTCAACAGGTCCATGATGTTATCTGAGTATTGACCTGCCTGTGCCTGCTCTGAGTCTGATATGCAGCATGTTGCTGCTATGGGTTTTGTTACCCCAAACTTTGAACTTTTGTAACGTTTTCATAGCTACTTCACCTTTTCACCCACTGTGCACCGTGACGGATCAGGTTTGATAGTTGACTTTGTCTTCTGTTGCTCAATTTGGTGGTAATCCTTTTTGCTCGGTTAAGAATGTCTGCGTCTCTGTCCCAAGAGATCGTCTCTCCTTTACTTGGGACTTGAGACGTTCATTCATCCTTCCATCTTGACTGGATAAGAATCTGGAGGTTATTTTTATTTTTCTTTGGTGCAATGGGAATTAATTTGTGGTTTAATGGTTGTATAAAAGTTTTGGGAATGGAGGGGTAGGAAAATGTTGAGGTTCGATTTTTGTGGTGATGGATGAATGTATAGAAAAGAGATGATTATGGTGAATTTGAAGGTTTAGAAGTGTAGGGTTCATTGGGTGGATGGTGTAAGTGTTGCAACCGGTGTTTCTTTTTGTAACTTCCAAACTTTCATCGTGTCATGAGCAGTTTCATTGCACGATGTTTGTTCCAATGCCATGTTTTTCAAAAGTTTTTATTTTTATCGTGCCACAATAGGAAATTTGTTGCACGATGGGCTTTAGAACAGTTCTTTTAAAATTCTATGTTTTGGACATAAAAGTTTTTTGCTTTCCTTCCCTTTTGAAAACATATCCTGTAGTTTTGAAAATTACCTAATTTGAAAAGAAATTTAAAATGCAAGAAAAATAAATGAAAGCAATAAAAATACCTTGGGTTGCCTCCCAGGAAGCGCTTCTTTAAAGTCATTAGCTAGACGTCAGAAGACTGTTAGGGCGTCTTATATGAGAGATGGAATATATCATCCGTCTTCTTCCTCTTCTTTGTTAAGAATCCCGGGAATTTGAGAAACAGAGGATATTGCTTCCATACCCTCTTCAGCTTGACCGTAGCAAACAAAGCACAAATCATATCTATGACTTTATCAATTTCTGCTTTTTCTTTGGCTTTGTTGCTAGGTTTTTCTTTTTGTTGGTGATCTTGCTCTTGAAACTTCATTGGTTGGGGTTCAGCTCCCATGTAGAAATCTTCATCCCGAAGACTTGACGCGTTGCGTTGGTCCGTTTCTATTTCAACCAAATGTTTCTCTTGATCTTCTTTTTCATCATGTGCTTTTTCCTTACCGTCCGTTCTTGGCACAATTTGTTCTTTCTGTAGAAAGAATTGTTTTTCTTTTGCGGTTGGTCTTTCAAAGCTGATAGGGATTTCCTCTGGCACATCATCTATAAGGACAAAGTCCAATTTCATCTCCTGGCCAATGACTTTAATGGGCACATCTATGATTCCCACTAGATAAATTTCACTGTCATCGGCTAGAGTAAGTTCCATGTCTATGACTACCATTGATTCAAGATTCAATTCTAACCTTTCTGCTAGAGAGATAGTCATCCAATATAATCTAGAGTTGAAATCACAAACCGCTCCTTCAATGTCCACCTCCCCAATAGAACAAGGTATTGGGAGACATCTATGGTCTTGCCAAGGTTTCCTTGAGAACGTTACCTCACATTCTTTAATGAAGGATCTCTCCTCTAGTGGTGGACTATCTTCTAGCTTCCTTTAGTCTTCCTTAAATCTTTCCACGTCTTGGGCCTTTTTCGCCTTACTGCTTGAGGTTTCAGATGGTAATTCATTAACCTCACAGTCTTGACTTTCATCGCCCATGGACTTCTCTTTGTCTCCTTCGATGTTAGTGTCCAGAATAACCAATTGTTCATCTTTGTCCCCTACTAATAACATGACTCAAAGAAACTTATTAGTAGTAAAGCACAATAATAATAATAATAATAATAATAAACAGAGATCAAGACAAGATTTACAAAAAGTTTAAATTTTTTTTTGTTGTTTTTGCAAGTCTATCACCACAGGGATTCCCAGGTAAGGGAGGTGGATCACAATGGATCGCTTAAATATCAAGCCTTGCCTTAGCCAGAATCGTCTGTAAGTTCAATATTGCAAGAACAAATTTTGAATTTTTATTTATTTATTTATATATGATAATAAAAGCTACTAAAAAAATAAACTAAATCTTTTTGTAAATTTTTTTTCCTTATAATCAAGCTAACTATTCTATTAATAAATAAAACAAATCATTTTTTTTTTAAAATGAATAAAAATATAATCAAACAGAATAAAAATAAAATAAAACTAAATCTACTAAATACTAATAAAGAAAGAAATATTTTTTTATGTATATTTTTTTTATATACAATTTCCTAAAATTAGCTTAACAACTTCGTCTACACCGTCCTCGGCAACGGCGCCAAAAACTTGACTACGTCCTGGCAAGTGTACCAGTCTGTCGTCGAGTTATAATTCACACTCTACTGAGTAGAATGAGTTCGTATCCACAGGGACAGCGCCTCGGTCACTAAGCTTATTCTAGGATTTGTTGAGATTGCCTCCGCTTTATAAGTTAAGTAGAAAGAAAGACAATTTAAGAAGATAGGTTAAGTAGTTGGAATCCCTCCCTTATTTCTGCTGGGTAAGTGGTGCTATATCGTTGACTATTCCTTTTTATTACTGACGAACTAATATAAGTAGTAATAACCGCGTACGAGAATTACCCTAATTACGAGTATAGAAAGCATTAATTAATAGAACAGGGAACCCGTGTTAGACACGTTGTCACGTCCCCACGCTAGCAATTAGACTCTAAATATGTAGTCAATTAAGATTGGTTTCAGTAGTTCTTTAGCCCTTAACCACGTGAATGGCTAAGCTATAATCTATTGATCGGGGTTAGCTGCCGGCTTGGTGGCACAATACTAGATTACTAACCCTATAAGTTAGTTGCCGACCCTTGGGTAATCCTAACCTTGAGACATAATATTAAATATCACTAACCCTGTTGAGGTTAGCTGCCAACCAGTGATAAACCCTGGCCCTAAGGCACAATGCTAGATATCACCAACCCTATAAGCGCTCCCTAATTGTGTACTTTAATCAGGTTACATAATTAAAACATAGACAATAGAATAAATAAAACTGAATAGAAAATTATATAAACTTAGTACCAATTTACATGATTCCAGCATTCATAAGGGAGTTCATCTTCTCCACCTAACCTAAAGGAGTTTAGCTACTAATAGACATAATTAAATTACAAGAATTAAATAAATGCATACCAATAACCTTGCTACCTTGCAGAGGAAGTTACCTTTCCCGTTGAAGGGGGAAAGTTCTTTCCCTAGAGCTCCTCCTCCTTTGCTCCTTATAGAGAAATAGTTCTCTAAATTTCTGAATGAATAATTGTGAAGGAGGAGAGCTCTACTTATAGTTTTTCAGACTTGGGGCTCATCGTGATGCGATACCAAGATTCAGTTCAAAATTATAACTGATCCTGTGCATTTCATCATCTTGGTCGCCAAGTAATGCCATCGTACCATGATACATGCCATCGTGGTACGATGGACAGATTTACTTCAAAAATATAACTTGTGCTGTCTTGGCCAACAAGCAGCTCCATCGTACTGCAATGAGACATCAAAATTACGTTTTTGCTTCAACACGAAAGTTGTAGATATTTGTCTTAGCTTTCCAACGCATGGTCACGGGCCTCATTCCGATACTCGTAGCTCAAGTTATGGTCCGCAGACTAAGAATTGCGCATTTTCTTCATTATTTGCTCTTTTTATGCATTTTTTCAATTCTTGACTTCTTGGACAAGTAGCTTTGCTTCTTTAGGTTTTTGCCTTATAATTGGTCTAAAACTAATACTAAACTAATAATAAATAATACTAAAAACATCATGATGGAATATTTCGCAAGTGTACGATTATCCGCAAGTAGTAAAAAGAATATCGATCCACAGGGATTGTCTTAACCGAATTTAAAGGTAATTGAAACTATATTACTATTATCTAACAAAACCATAATTGGGGGGGATTTTTCAATATCAAAGTTAAGTTGCAATTATCAACGCAAATTTCAAAGATGAATGTTAAAGCGATTGAATCTCGATGTTCCCTTGAATGCATATGAAGTGGTAGTTAAACTTCAAGTAATGAACCAAATCAATTATGCAAGATAGATTAATTAGACTTGCTACTTCAAATCTCTTTGAAGCAACACTCTCTAGTTAACATAAATTTCCTAATCTCTTAGTCAATTTCAACATTAATAGAGGAATAAAAGCATTAATCATCAAATCACACATGCTTATGCAAAATCTCAAAAGAACAAACATGTGTTCTATCAACCTAGATCCATGATCTAAACACTACTCTCATAGACATTCAAATCACTCATATCAATCCTCACTTGATCAAGGTAAGAATAGCTTTAAGCATAAGATTGAAGAGATTGCATCATCAAATTGAATTCAATAACAAGAAAGTTTAACTACAAAGGTATAGGATTCAAGGTTACATCAAGATTCAATCTACAAGGAGTTTAGCCCATGGTCATGATTGAGATGAAGCTAGATCCTTCATAATCAACCATCATCTTCATCCCTTCTTTCCAATTCTGCAAAGAATCTTCCTCTGAGATGCAAATGGCTCAATTCCTTTCTTCTTCTCCAAAAAGGTCGAACCCCTCTCCTGAATCTCAGCTTGGCTTATATAAGTTTCGAGGTTTCCGCGCACGCTAGCATCGTTTCGCGCGCGCGAGCATGACCCTCGCGCAGCCCTCGCGCACGCTAAACTAACAGACTGCTTCCGTTTTCTCAGCCACTTCCTCGCGCACGCTGAGCATTTCTCGCGCACGCTAGTAAGCTTCTCGCGCACGCTAGCTCATTGCTCGCGCAAGCTAAATCGACAGAATGATCTTTGGCTTTTACTCACATGCTTTCGCGCGCGCTAACTTTGATTTCGCCTGCGCGAACTTTACTTCTATGCTTGACCAAATTATTGACATTTTCCATACTTTTTGACATTGGCTTGTAGATCAAGTAATCTCTTAAAACCTTCATTTTCCAACACTTGTAGCTATCTTTATTGGCGAAAACACACTAAAAGTACTCGAAACGAACCTTGATTTAGAGGAATGATGAGATATCATCACAACCCCAAACTTATCTCGTTCCTTGTCCTCAAGGAACACTTTTATCAACCGAAAAACCACAAAACTTTGACAACCTTCTTAAATCACTTCAACACACAATTCATTTGATCTTTTCCTCAAGCACTTCAATTGATCAAACTTTCCATGCAACATTTTTCTACAAGGACTTTAATTCACACAACCATGGAAACATTCACAATATTTGATAAACAATGATCACTTCACACCACTCACATTCACTCAATTTTATAGTGGCTAATCACTCAATCAACACATACCTAACTCTTCTACCATAAGCTTGCAAGCACTCTAAAGATAAATCAAATAGCATATGAAACACACACATTAGAGGACTTTCAAGGTTGTAATGGGGCTTAAGGTAAGGTGGATGTTTTTGGGAAGTGAGTTAAAAACTTGGAGTTAAGGACAAACTTTTCACACAATTTTCAACACAAAACTTCCATTTTTCAAGGCTATACTAGAGAGCATTTCATTTCCACAAATATCAACAATCACAAACCATTCTTTTTCAAACTTTTCAAAGATTTTCTTTCTTTTCTTTTCACAATCTTTTTGAAGAAGTCATTTTTTTTTTTTCTTCACATTTTCAATTTTTGGACTTCTTACTTTTCACAACTTTTCACAATTTTTCTTTTTCACTTTCAACATTTTCTTTTTCAAAAATATTTTCATAACATTGATTGCTCTAGTATACCCACCCCAAACTTAATTTGTTGCTAGTTCCAAAAGCAACCTCAAACTTATGCATTTGCCATATGAACAAACAAAAACAATCAACTTAACTCCAAGAAAACAATTTTTTTAGAAAAAACAAGGGTTAAGAAGACAATCAACCAAGAAAATTTGTTTTTAGGCTCAAAAGTGGGTTAGCAAAGGATATATCATGATAAGGTAGGCTACAATGGCTCAAGGTACCAACAAACTTGCCTCGTGTGCTAATCAATGCTACTCAATAAATCTAGAGAATGAAAGCAAGTTCTAGAGTCGAGAGAGATAGTGGACTCACATATTCAAGCAAATAGAGTGTATAGGCTCAAATCCTCACGGTTTAAAGGCTCGGATCATTAGATCATCAAATACGTGAATGTCCCCTAGCTTGTGCTTCAATCCATACATTGCAAAAATCCGTTGCACTTCAAGCATCACAAATCCATGCCTAAGGTCAAAACCAAACAAACTATACATCAAAGAAATTCAAAAATGATATCAAAAGTTTGAGATATTCCAAAAGATAAACTTGTGCCTAGACAACAATTAACAAGACAAAATTAAGAGTCATGGTTCATCTAACATCATTCAACTTATTGAAGGCAAGAGGGATAAAGATATCAAACCCATGGGTTGCCTCCCATGAAGCGCTTGTTGTTGACGTCTCAAGCTTGACGTATCATCACAATGTTAGGGATGATACTTCATCTTTGATTCCACCCGGCTCCTCTTGAGCTTCTCCACAAGGATCGCCTCTTGAGCAACACACAAAACTTTTTCAAGAACCGGAGGACTCATGAATTCTTCCAACTTCTTCTCCCCTTTGCTTCTATTTGTCTTCTTAGCTTTGGGAAGAACCTTTTTGGACTTTTTCACAACATTTTTCTTCTTTTGGACAACTTGAGCCGGATCAAGCATTCCGGACTCAACAAGCTTCATTACCTCTTTCCGCACCAATTCCTCCAAGGATGGGTTAGGAGGCTCAAGTGGCATATTACCCGGAGTGGGCTCCTCTTCATTCTTGATCGGGGTCACACAAAGAACCGGGAGAACACCATTCAAATCAAAACCTAGGCCACCTCGACCTTCCTTGAATTTCTTCAACAATACCTCTTCGTCCAAGGGAGTGAGAGAGCTACTAACAATAACCGGATCCTTGTAGTCTTCATTCAAGAACACATACTTCCAATTTGGTGGAAGTTCTTTTAATTCCGGAACGGTAGGCATAAATGCCTCATCCTTAGAGCTATCCTTCACAACTTTTTCACTTGCCTCCACATGGAAACATTTAGGCTTCTTCTTTTCATATGGCTCCATCCCTTCAAAGACTTTGAAGTTCACACTCTCATCATTTAGCCTCAACATCAATTCACCCATCTCAACATCAATTAACGCTCGACCGGTTGCCAAAAAGGGCCTTCCCAATAAAACCGGGGTATCCACACACTCCTCCATATCAAGGATCACAAAGTCGGCCGGAAAGACAAATTCGGCACATCTTACCAATACATCTTGAAGAATCCCATATGGGTGTGTGATAGATCGGTCGGCAAGAGTGAGTTGCATCTTTGTGGGTTTGGTTACCGCTCCCGGAATACGCTTCATCAAGCTAAGAGGCATCAAATTTATGCTAGCCCCCAAATCACAAAGGGCTCTTCCCACATGCAAATTCCCAATAGAAATAGGAATCGTGAAGCTACCGGGGTCCTTTTTCTTTTGAGGGAGCTTTGATTGGATAATGGCGCTACACTCTTCATTCATCAAAACCGGCTCATCTTCCTTAAGCCTCCTTTTCTTTGTTAGCAATTCCTTCATGAATTTGGCATATAAAGGCATTTGCTCCAACACTTCGGCAAAAGGAATGTCAACTTGTAGGCTATTAAACATTTCCATGAATTTTCGGAAAGTGTTCTCTTGGCTCTTCTCTTTCTTTGGTGCACGAGGATAAGGTAGCTTAGCATATGGAGACACTTCTTTAGGACCGAAATCGTTCATGGCATCCGTCTTCTTTTGCCTTCTCCGTTTTTCAATCTCCTTCCTCAAGACTTTTCTCTCATTTTCAACTTCTCCCTCATTCTCCTCATCACACTCATTTTCAACCTCTACCTCAAGCTCACTTTTTTTTTCATTTTCTACTTCTCCCTCTTTTTCTTTACCTTTCTCCTTTTTTTCAACTTTTTCTTCTATACTCACTTCTTTTTCGACTTCTCCCTCAACCTTTCTTTTCACTTTTGGCTCTCTTACCGGTGGTGTAGGAACCACTCTAGATCTTAACTCAATAGCATTGCAACTCTCCTTTCTAGGATTTTCACAAGTGTTCCCTACCAAGCCTCCACTAGATGACGAAGCCATTTGCTTTGATAGTTGACCAATTTGTACCTCCAAGTTCTTTATAGATGCTTTGTGATTCTCGTTGGAGGTCTCTTGGTTAATCCTCATAGTCTCAAAATTGCTTTGCGTCATTTTAATGAATTGAGTGAGAGTGTCTTCCAATGGTGAGGCACGACTTTGTTGAGGTAAGTTCGGGGATTGATTTTGGTTTTCACCCCACCCTTGATTGTAGGGGTTACTCTTCCTAAAATTTGCCATATACTTTGCCTCTTCGGACCCCTTAGGCATGCATTCCCCATTCTCATGAGCTTGTTTACAAAAATCACACCGAAGTCCTTGCACTTGATTGGCTTGTGCATTTGAGTTGTGTTGAGCGGAAGAAGCTTTGGTGAAGTGTTGGAGCAATGTTTCCATCTTAGTGTTCATCAACTTAGACTCGGCTAACAAAGCGGAATTTGCTTCAAGTTGAAGCATTCCCGGTTTTTTCTTGGCTCCGCGATCATTGTTGGCCCTATATTCATTTTGAGCCATAGATTCAATCAATTCCATTGCTTCTTGCTCATTCTTATTTTTCAAGGATCCACCCGCCGAAGCATCCAACAACATTCTTGTTTGAGCTCTCAATCCTTGAGTGAAATGTTGCATTTGAGCGTGTGTATCAATGCCATGCTTGGGACATTTCTTCAAACACAATTTGAATCGCTCCCATGCATCATATAGTGACTCGGCATCCCCTTGCTCAAAATTAACTATGTCGGCCCTCCTTTCAAGGAACTTGTGAATTGGGAAATACCGCTCAAGGAACTTTCTCTCTAGTTCTTGCCATGTGTTGATGGTACCACTTGGCAAAGTATCCAACCAATCCTTGGCTCTTCCGGTGAGTGAGAACTTGAATAACCTCAATCTCTTTTGAGACTCGGTAACACCCGGTGGGTCCGTATAATCGCAAGCCTCATAAAACCGTCCTAGATGGAGATTCAGACATTGGCTTTCCGCCCCCGAGTATTGGTCTTCTTTCAAAGCATTGATCACGGAGTTCTTGATGTCAAAATTAACCGGATTTGCCGGTTGGAACCCCAAGTTTGCTAATTGCCCATCATTCCATTGCCCATAATCGCCTAGAGTCCTCCTAGGTGGAGGTGGTGGTGGTGGATTATCCCTGTCATACCCTAATTTTGCCCCATACTTTTTTATTGACCATTTTGCCCCTCATTTTTTATTTATTCCAATTTTGCCCCTATGATATTTTGCACCTTTTTAAATAAGTCAACAAAACCAATTTTGATTTCAAAAATCAATATTGACACAAAAACACATGGAATTATTTTTCTTGCATGATTATGACTTAGCATGATCATAAAAGACAAAATTTTACCATTTTGCTCTTACATTTTTTCTTTTTTATTTATTTTTAATTGGTTACTTGCATTTCAAGAAATCTTTTAAAAATCAAATTTCAATTCTATTTTCTTCCATTCTTGATCCACAAATACTTCACATAATCATAATTCCTTCATACATATTTTATTTTTGCACATTTATTTTATTTTATATATTATTTGTTTTAATTTTTGTTTTATTCCCCAAATGAAAAAAATCCAAAGAGGAACAATTTCTCCAATCATTTTTCTTATACCTCACCATAAGGAATAGAATATTCCATTCTTACTAACACATCATCATTTAGTACAAACAAAATCAAACCATAGTACACAAAAAAAAAATCAAAGAATAAGATCACATTTTTACCCCTACCAACTCTCTCTAATCACCATTTCCTTACCCTAATTCACCCTATAAATAGAAGCATTGTTTTCAGAGCCCTAGGTTAGCCAAGAACACTCAAAAACGGCGCTGCTACAGTAAAGAGAAAACACTCCATTTTTTCTTCCACTCTTAAAATTTCAAACCTCACAATCTCACCTCAAGCTCATAACTTATCCATCAAAACACCTCCATCCAAGTTCCAGGAGCAAGAACCCTTCATTTTCCACGCAAAAAGGTGAAGAAATTGTACCTGTAGAGCACCACGGTGGCCAGGAGAAAAGCAAGCTCAAATCGTGGTGTTCAGAGATCTATTCAGGTAGTTTTCTACACCATTCATCTTCTCTTGGCACTCTGAAGCTCTTCCCATAGCTGGTTTATCTCAATTTTGCCTGTATCGTAACTTTGCGTTTTTACTCTCAAACCTTCTCTTCTTCGTTTTTCATTTTCTGTGAGGAATCAGTAAAAACCATTTACATATTTGGATTCCTCGTGAAAAAACGAAGAAAACCATGTAAACATCGCTTGGTTCCATGGAGTTTTGAAAACTCCGGTGACCGGAGTTGTCACCGGAGACGGCGAGACTCGCCGGAGAAGACGACCGTACCGTGGTCTTTCTTCTTCGCTGAGTTTAAATCTCAGCCATTTGATCTTAATCTTTATTACTGTTCGTTGATTTCCTGTTTAAAACGGAGCCGTCAGATCTCATTTAAATGAGATCTGACGGCGATGATGACCTTGGCGCACGTTTAGCTTGGTGAAGCGCCGCACCAGATCCTTGATCTGGATCAATAAGCCCAGACCATTTGATCTTGATCAGATGGTCCAGATCACGCGTGCGTACGCTATACCGCGTTTCAGTGGCTACACCTGATTGTTTTTTGGTTGACTTGTTTTTTTTTTGTGCTGACTTCCGCGCATGGGTTGGACTTTCAGCCCAGAGATGCTATCTGCACCCCCCTTGTTTTGCGTGTCTTCTTTATTTACACCCCCCCCCTCTGTTTTGAACTTAATTTTAATTTATTTTCAGCTTATTCAAAAAAGCACTTATTTAGCCAATGGCTTATTTAAGCTATTCTGGTTATTTTGGTTATGCTAAAAAGTTTTATTTCATGGTTCATTAATTATGTTAAGTCTTAACTTATTTATTTAAATTAATCTAGCGCATTTGATTATTTTTGATTATTCCAAAAGCACTTATTGGAGCAATAGTTTTTGTAAGCTTATTGACCCAATTCAAGGTGCTGAGATGTTTAATTAATTTCCAGAGTTTGTTTATTTTGATTTAGCTTATTTATATAAGTCCTTTTGTAGTTATTTAATTTTAACTTATTCCAATAAGTACTTAAATGAACTAAAATACCTTTTTTAGATACTTTTGATTTATGTTCTCTTGTATAATGTTTTGTCTAATCCTAATTAGCTTAGGTTAACCTTATGTTGTTGGTATTTAAATATTTATCCATGTTATGTGTACTTATTTAATTGATCGTAACTTTGTTTTTTTTTATGCCATATTTAATTACTTACATCACATATGCTCACACACCATTGCATTTCATGTTTACTCATTTCATACTATGATTCATGCATCTTTATTTATGAATTTGCATTCATGTTTATCTATTCATTGCGTTTAATTATCATGCTTTATGTCACTTATATTGATGTAATTCTCCGAGCTTCTATACTTCTCATCTCTCTTCTATTCTTTGACTGTCTGGTTCAATGTGAGATTTATTTTCTTAATAAACATAGTGAAAAAGGGTTGATCTGACGTATGACTTTTCACACCCGGATAATCCCTATCCCTGACGTATGACTCGTGATCTTGGGATTATCCTCACTATTGATTAAATTAAGATTTTTATAATAAACAAGGATGAAAAGGGGTTGATCTGACGTATGACTTTTCACACCCCGGATGGTTCTTATCCCTGACGTATGACTCGTGATCTTGGGACCATTCTCATCCTAAAACGTTAAAATTAACCAACACTCGATTTTTTCCTTTTGAAATACTTTCTTAATCAAGTTAAATCAAGGCTTTCATAATAAACAAGGATGAAAAGGGGTTGATCTGACGTATGACTTTTCACACTCCGGATGGTTCTTATCCCTGACGTATGACTCGTGATCTTGGGACCATCCTCATCCTAATCAAGCGTTAAAACTAACCTCAACTCACTCAAACTTCTTTTCAGAAAACAATGGATATACGCTTTATCCATTCCTCTGACACATACACAGCTTAAGCCTCCAAGTGGAGCATACAAGCGTCGTTGTATCAGCGGAATGCGAGATAAGCAACATCCGTTATTCAAACTCTTTTTACAATGGATATACGCTTTATCCATTCCTCTGATACATACACAGCTTAAGCCTCTGATTAGAGCATACAAGCGTCGTTGTATCAGCGGAATGCGAAATAAGCAACATCCATTAATCACACTCTCTTTTTACAATGGATATACGCTTTATCCATTCCTCTGATATATACACAGCTTAAGCCTCTGATTAGAGCATACAAGCGTCGTTGTATCAGCGGAATGCGAAATAAGCAACATCCGTTAATCACACTCTCTTTTTACAATGGATACACGTTTTATCTACTCCTCTGACACACACACAGCTTAAGCCTCTGATTAGAGCATACAAGCGTCGTTGTGTCAGTGGAATACGAAATAAACGTTACCCGTTTAAAATCAACCAACCACACAAACATTTTTTACCAGAACTACGTGAGTTTTGAGTTTCCCATTGCACCGGGGAATACGTAGGAGCGGGCTCCTACAACCGTCAAACTCAACTAATAAAAACCCTTTTTTAATTTATTTGGAAACGAAGTAGAGATTAGATAAGAGATAAAAGGCAATTTAATTCAAACCTACGCAAACAAACCCCAAACCATCTAAACGGTTCCCATCGAGTACGATGGATGCGAGGGGTGCTAACACCTTCCTCTCGCATAACCAACTCCCGAACCTAAACCAAGGTTTTCGCGATATTTTCCTTTCCCCTCACGGGATAAATAAACGTCGATGGCGACTTCATTGTATGAAAAATGGAAGTGATTTTCCAGCCCGCTACAGCTGGCGACTTCACTGGGGACTATAGAGAGTTAAGCCCAGTTTAGTTGGTTTGTTTGTTTGTTTGCTTTGCCAGGTTTGCAATATCTTGCCTTTATCTTTTATTTTTCTGTCAATTATATCTGCTTGGATTGGCTGTTTCTCTTCTTCTACTCCTTCTTTTATTTTTCTTTTTGCCCTTGTGGCGTGGATACTGTGTGAAGCTCTATACCCGAGCTTGAGGAAAACTTAAGTTAAGCTAGGGGTATTTATGCTGGCCTCCCTGACGTATGACTCGTGAGCGCTGGCATAATCACCTCGCCTAGGGTAGATTCTTTTGAAAATGTTGGCCGTCCTGACGTATGTCTCGCTAGCGCCAGTGTTTTCTTGGAGAGTCCGTGACCCTAGGGACCTTTTGTAAACCGGTCTAGAACCAAACCTTGTTATTAGGGACCTCTGTTTAGAACCCGAAAGATTCCTCTTTGGACGCGTTTGCCGTGCAATAACGGCATCGTTTCCAAAGAGGTGATCCGTGATTTAACCATATCAAACTTAGAACAACATGTGAGAGGGGTGGGTTGCAGGTAACTTTGAGCCTTTTGACCTCAGAGATAATTGAACCTCTGCTTCTATGTGACAAACTATGCTACAAAGTGTATCATGCATACATGCATCCATGCACTCATGCATTCAGTCATACAAAAATATTTTTGCATAACATTTGCATAAAAAATAAAAGTAAAAACTACATAAACTTTACATGCATCTGCATTTGCATACATAATAAAAAGCATCATCTCATTATCGTTCTCCCATCTCAACAGCGTTATCCTCGACACTTACATTGGACGAGAAGTGCTTCCAGTCTTGTAATGGAAAATTGGCAAGAACAGCATAGTGAATTGAAGGGGGAGGTTTCCCAGTTAGCAGCAAAAATGGACCGTGTGTTGGAATTGTTGGCTACGCAGAATCAGCCACCAGCTTCAGCAGCAAATACAGAAACAGCAACTACTGAACCGGCTAGCATGGTGTGGCCCGTGTATGGTTTGCCTCCAGGTTATACTCCACCGGGGTATGTACCTCTTGGAGATGGAGCTACTTCAGTTCCTCCTCCCATCAACAATTCAGGAATTCAAACCGGGGCAATTTCAACTCAGCCCCAACCTACCACAGTTCAGCAAGTTCAGGAAGACCCTCATGATGTATACCATAGCTCAGATACTCAGAACAGTGGGTCAAAGTTTGATGGAACTATTCCTCAGTTGGAGGAAGCAAAAATGAAGTTCAAGGCTATTGAAGATCGTTTGAAAACGATGGAAGGAGGGAGTGACTCCTTGGACTTTTCCGATATGTGTCTTGTACCTGATTTGATAATCCCGGCTAAGTTCAAGGTGCCGGAATTTGAGAAATATAAAGGTTTGAGCTGCCCTAGGAATCATCTCGTGATGTATAGCAGAAAGATGGCGTCTTATGCCAACAATGACAAACTGATGATACATTGCTTTCAAGACAGTTTGGCAGGGGCATCTTTAAGCTGGTACATGCAGCTAGAGGGTAATCACATCCGATCGTGGAAGGATTTGGCTAATGCTTTCATCAAACAGTATCAGTATAACTTGGATATGGCTCCTAATCGTACCCAGTTACAAAACATGGCTCAGAAGGAAGGAGAGTCGTTCAAAGTTTATGCCCAAAGGTGGAGAGAGTTAGCATCGCAGGTTCGTCCGCCACTTTTAGAGACGGAATTGGTGGTTATGTTTACCAACACTTTACAAGGGGTTTATTTCGAAAGGATGATTGGCAGTGTGTCCTCAGGTTTCTCTGATCTGGTCAGAATCGGTGAAAGGATTGAAAGCGGTGTCAGGACCGGCAAGATCCAAGCCGGCACTAGCTCACCAAATAATGCAAAGAAGCCAGTCAATAACTTTGTGAAGAAGAAGGAAGGGAATACCAACGCTGTGGCTCACCGCCAGTCGGTGATGCCAGTTCAATATGTTCCTTATGCAGCTCCGGCTCAGCAACAACAGCAACAATATCAGATGCCCCAGTATACACCACCACCGCAAGGTTATCCGTATCAACCACAGCCACAACAAGCTTCTCCACCTCAACAACAAGCAAGAAAAGTGTTTGATCCCATTCCGGTATCATACAAAGAGTTGCTGCCATATCTTGTCCACAGTAAAATGGTGACGCTCAAAACCTTGAAACAGATAACCCCACCTTTCCCTGCATGGTACAAACAAGGCGCCACTTGTGAATACCACTCTGGGGCGGAGGGTCATACTATTGAAAGTTGCAAAGCTTTCAAGTATGAGGTACAAAGATTGATCGATCAGAAGTTGTTGTCATTCAAGGAAGCGGGTCCCAATGTCAAGGGAAACCCTCTGCCCAACCACTCAGGGGGAGGAGTCAACATGATTGAGGGCGCCGAAGGTTTGATTAAGGATGTGTCGGATATACGAACCCCTTTGAGTGTAGTAAAGGAGGTTTTGCTCAGCTTTGACCAATTCTCAAGCATGCATGCAGATTGCATAGAATGTGAAGAGAATCCAAATCATTGCGCAAGGATGAAAGAATGTCTTCAGGAGTTAATGGACCAAGGGTTGGTACAAATTGGTTATTCTCAGAGAAAGGGTATGGTGGCTATGATGGAACCACATGAGCATGAGAAGTTCATGAAGCCAATAGAGATAATCTATCAAAGAGCCGAGGAAAAGTTGCAGCCATTGGTGATTCAGACGCCAGCACCATTTCCTTTTACCAGTACTAAAACTACACCTTGGATATACAATACATCAGCTTCAATACAAGGGAAGCCTGTGACTCTGCCAGAACCGGTAGTAGTTAGCATTGATGGGACCGGGGGTATGACTCGGAGTGGCAGGGTGTTTGCTCAGAAACCAGTGCAGGACAGTGCAAGAGAACCAGTTACAATGGTCAATGAGAATGTCTTAAGCAAGACTCTTGAGGGGGGAGCACCCAAAGAAACAACCCCTCAGAGTGATTCCGATGAGTTCCTCAAGATAATCAAAAGAAGCGACTATCGAGTGGTAGATCAGCTTGGTCAAACTCCGTCAAAGATTTCTATGCTCTCCTTATTGATGAGTTCGGAGGCACATAGAAATGCTTTATTGAAACTTCTACAAAAGGCCCATGTGGATCAAGATATTACGGTTGCACAGTTTGATGGGGTGTGTAATAACATAACCGAAAGCCGTTGTTTGGGGTTTTTAGACGCAGAATTGCCAGTTGAGGGACATGCACACAACAAAGCTCTCCACATCTCCATGAAGTGTCAAGACAACACTATCGCGAGAGTACTAGTGGACACAGGATCTTCCCTCAATGTCATGCCCAAGTCAACTTTGCTGAAGTTATCTCTTGTTGGACCCGTTCTTAAACCAAGCAGCATGATCGTCAAAGCCTTTGATGGATCGCAAAGGGAGGTTATTGGGGAAATTGAATTGCCGATGGTGATCGGGCCGCACTTATTCAACATCTCTTTCCAGGTCATGGATATAAATCCTTCCTACAGTTGCCTGTTGGGGCGTCCGTGGATTCACGCCGCCGGTGCTGTAACATCAACCCTACACCAAAAGCTCAAGTTCATAGTTGATGATAAATTGGTAATTGTCTCTGGGGAGGAAGATGCTTTAGTGAGTCACTTGTCATCTTTCAAGTATATTGAAACAGAAGAAGGGGTACTTGAAACCCAATTCCAAGCTCTGGAAATTGCCACTGTTACCGTGGTAAACAAAGAAGAAGAAGACATGCTAGCCGCACAGTTCAAAACAATGAAGATTGCCACTACTTCTCAAGCAAATCAGAAACCAAGGGCCTCCATCACATCTTGGAAGGGCTTGAAGAAGGCCATGGAGGAAGGTGCTCTTAAAGGATGGGGACAGCTGGTGTATCCCCATGAGAAGAAGGATTTTCTAGGTGTGGGTTATCAGCCATCAAAGGGAAAGCAGAAGATTTTCGACTATACTACTCCCCTTGAAGAGGTTTTTGTGAGCGCTGGGCTCAGGTCAGCTGAACAAATCAACATGCTGGAGAATGAAGAAAAGGCCAGTCAAGGAAGATACAATTGGGTGAATCAATGCCCTGCAAGCACCGTTCTATCAAACTGGAAGGCTGTTGAGATTCCCAAAGTTTTTATTATTTCAAAGTAATTTTTCTTTATTTTCAAAATTCCCCTTGCCGCGCCCGAGGCATGTGGATGAACTTGTAAGGGCTTATCTTTGTTTAACAAATGATTATCAATGAAATGAAAGTTTTTATGTGCATATTTTGTCCTTTTTTTTTTTATTCTTTATTTTTTTCAATTTTAAAAAGATAAAAACAATAAAAATGGCAATAACTTCTTGCATATCATGACCACCTTTGCATTCATCTAAAAATCAAAAATATACATCATGCAGAAATGAATCTCTGGACCATAACAATGCCGTAAATCTTCATGATTCCGAACTCCCAATCAATCTTGCTGAAGAGGATGAAGAGGAAGATTATGAACTCCCAGCAGAGTTGGCACGGCTATTGGATCAAGAACAGAGAATGATTCAACCTCATCAGGAACCAGTGGATGTGATCAATCTGGGGACTGAAGAGGACAAAAGGGAAGTCAAGATAGGTGCAACCCTGCAGTCAGAGGTGAAAGAGGGATTGGTCAAGCTGCTCGGAGAGTATGTGGACGTCTTTGCATGGTCATATCAGGATATGCCGGGGTTAGACACAAGCATAGTTGAACATAAGCTTCCTCTCAAACCCGAATGTGCACCTGTCAAACAAAAGTTGAGAAGAACTAGACCGGACATGGCTCTCAAGATTCAAGAGGAGGTCAAGAAACAGTTTGACGCGGGATTCCTTGCAGTGGCCAGGTACCCCGAATGGATTGCTAACATCGTGCCAGTGCCAAAGAAGGATGGAAAGGTCCGAATGTGTGTAGACTACCGGGATTTGAATAGAGCAAGCCCAAAAGATGATTTTCCACTTCCTCACATTGACGTGTTAGTGGATAATACTGCTCGATTCCCAGTCTTTTCCTTCATGGATGGATTCTCAGGTTATAATCAGATTAAAATGGCGCCCGAAGACATGGAGAAAACAACCTTCATAACGCCATGGGGCACTTTCTGCTACAAAGTAATGCCTTTCGGATTGAAAAATGCCGGGGCAACATATCAGCGGGCTATGGTCACTTTGTTCCATGACATGATGCACAAGGAAATTGAAGTGTATGTGGATGACATGATCGCCAAGTCCTCATCTGAAGAAGAGCACCTCGTACATCTCCAGAAATTGTTTGAGAGATTGAGGAAGTATCAACTGCGTTTGAATCCAAACAAATGCACCTTTGGCGTCAAGTCGGGGAAGCTGCTAGGTTTCATTGTTAGCCAGAAGGGAATTGAAGTGGACCCAGATAAAGTCAAAGCAATCCAGAACATGCCCGCACCAAAGACAGAAAAAGAAGTGCGAGGGTTTCTAGGCAGGCTGAACTACATTTCCAGGTTCATCTCTCATCTTACAGCAACTTGTGAACCAATCTTCAAACTATTAAGGAAGGATCAAGCCATTGAATGGAATGAAGATTGCCAAGGGGCATTTGATAAGATCAAGCAGTACTTGCAAGAGCCACCAATTTTAATACCCCCAGTTGCGGGAAGGCCTCTTATCCTATACCTACATGTGCTTGAGGAATCCATGGGCTGCGTATTGGGTCAGCAGGATAAAACTGGTAGAAAAGAACACGCAGTGTACTACTTGAGCAAGAAGTTTACCAGCTGTGAAACCAGATACTCACTCCTCGAGAAAACTTGTTGTGCTTTGACTTGGGCGGCCCGTCGGTTGAGACAATACATGATTTGTCACACTACCATGCTGATTTCCAAAATGGACCCCATCAAGTATATCTTTGAGAAGCCTGCTTTGAGTGGAAGAATTGCCCGTTGGCAGATGTTGTTGTCCGAATATGACATTCAGTATGTATCTCAAAAGGCCATCAAAGGTAGTGTGTTAGCAGAACACTTGGCACACCAGCCTTTAGAAGACTATCAGCCTGTGCGCTTTGACTTCCCAGATGAGGACATCATGGCTGTGAGTGAGAAACCTCCCATGGATGAGAATGAGGGACCCGAGCCGGGATCCCGATGGAAGCTTGTGTTTGACGGTGCTTCAAATGCTTTGGGACATGGTGTAGGGGCAGTTATCATATCTCCTAAAGATACCTACACACCTCTTACGGCAAGACTATTGTTTGATTGCACCAACAATATCGCAGAGTATGAGGCATGTATCATGGGTCTGGAGGGAGCAATCAATTTGAGAATCAAAATCCTAGAAGTGTATGGAGATTCTGCACTCGTCATTTATCAAGTCCGAGGAGAGTGGGAGACTCGTCATCCCAACTTAATCCCGTACAAGGATCATGTCTTGAAATTGGCAGAGTACTTTGATGAGATCACTTTCCATCACATCCCAAGAGAAGAAAATCAGTTGGCTGATGCTTTGGCCACTCTCTCATCCATGTACAAGGTCACTTGGCCTAATCATGTGCCTTTGATAGAAATCAACCGTCGTGAGACACCGGCGTACTGCTTGGCCACCGAAGTGGGGCAAGATGAGAAGCCATGGTATTATGATATCAAGAACTTTCTCCAAAGGCAAGAATATCCCTTGGGGGCATCTAATGGAGACAAGAAAACTCTTAGAAGGCTAGCATCTGGTTTCTTCTTAGATGGGGAGCTGTTGTACAAAAGAAACCATGATTTGGTTCTCCTCCGCTGTGTGGATAGAAAAGAGGCTGATACACTCATTGAAGAAATCCATGAAGGGTCCTTTGGCACGCACATGAATGGACACGCTTTGGCAAGAAAGATTCTTCGGGCCGGGTACTATTGGCTGACCATGGAAACAGACTGTTTGAACCATGTCAGGAAATGCCATAAATGCCAGATTTATGCTGACAGGATACATGTCTCTCCAACCCCTCTGAATGTTTTAACATCACCGTGGCCATTCTCCATGTGGGGCATAGACATGATTGGTATGATTGAACCAAAAGCATCCAATGGACATCGTTTCATCTTAGTGGCTATTGATTACTTCACCAAGTGGGTCGAAGCGGCATCATACGCCAACGTCACAAGACAAGTGGTGGCTCAGTTCATCAAGAAAGAAATAATCTGCCGTTATGGGGTCCCCAACAAGATCATCACTGATAATGGTAGCAACTTGAACAATCAGACCATGAGGGAATTGTGCAAAAATTTCAAGATTGAGCACCATAACTCCTCACCATATAGACCCAAGATGAATGGCGCTGTAGAAGCAGCAAATAAAAACATCAAAAAGATTCTACAGAAAATGGTGAAAACATACAAAGATTGGCATGAGATGCTCCCATTTGCACTCCACGGATACAGAACGGCAGTTCGCACCTCAACTGGGGCAACTCCTTTCTCTCTTGTATATGGCATGGAAGCAGTGCTCCCAGTGGAGGTGGAGATCCCCTCATTAAGAGTTCTGATGGAGACTAAGCTAGAAGAAGCGGAGTGGGTCCGATCCCGGTTCGATCAACTCAATCTCATTGAGGAAAAAAGGATGACAGCCTTGTGTCACGGACAGTTGTATCAGCAAAGGCTCAAGAGAGCATTTGATAAGAAAGTTCGCCCAAGACAATTCAAGGAAGGGAACTTGGTGTTAAAGGCTATATTGCCAATTCACAAAGACGTCCGTGGAAAGTGGACTCCCAATTACGAAGGACCATATGTAGTGAAGAAGGCCTTCTCAGGTGGAGCCTTGATACTAGCTACAATGGATGGTGAAGAGTTTCCACTCCCCGTGAACTCAGATGCAGTCAAAAAGTACTATGCCTAAAGAAAAGAAAAATAAATAAAAGCTCGCTAAGTTGAAAACCCGAAAGGGCGGCTTAGGCAATAGAGAGCGTCCCGGTGGACTGAAAACCTGAAAAGGCGGTCCAGGCAAAAATTAGGGACATCAAAAAAGGAAAATAGAACCCGCTAAGTTGAAAACCCGAAAGGGCGGCTTAGGCAAAAATGGGTATCCCGGTGGATCAGTAGCTCACACTGAACAATCCAGGCAAAAGTTAGGGAAGCAAATAAAAGAAGGCATGAGACTGCAAGAGCAAAGTGAGCACGGGGCAAATTTCAGAAAGATCTGAGACTTCGCACTCAACAACAAGATGATTTGAAGATTGAAATCATGGAGAAGGATGGCATTGTTATGTTCCCATAGAATTCATTTATTTTCATTGCCATTTATCTTAGCTCAATTATGCGGTCACCTCTTTGAGGGATTTGCTTCCATTGTAGAAACTCCACACGTTTTGTGCTATCAATAAAATTCTCATTTTTACTCATTGTGTCTCTCTTTATCTTCTTGCACATTTCATACTTTTATTTTCCTGATAAACAAATGTTAAAACTTTGAAAAAAAAAAGAAGTAAAAAGAAAAAAGCATTTTTGAAAATCAAGCAAAAAATATTTTGAAATAAGAAAGATTAAAGAAAATCAACAGCGTACAGTAAGGTGCTCACCTTGTTAACATGCAACAGACTGACCCAGCGTTCTGAGCTGATTAGGCAAGTGGCCCCGCCCACACAAATGAAGAATGTTGGTATACAACACCCAACTGGGATCCCTCTCTCCAAGGAAGGAGCATCTGATGTCTCGGTGTTGAGATGGAACCCCATTCCATGCGTCTTCATGCATCCATGCATATAAATTCATGCATCACCATGCATTCATAAATAAACATTCAAAAACCGTATGTCAAATCATGAGCATAATTAAACACTGCATTAGTCCTGCATTTCTAGGCAATTGACAAGCATTCATTGCAAACATGCATAGGCAAAAGCAGATTTAAATATTCCTATTCAAGGAATAGCAGGGTTTGGTCACTCAGTTATCGAAAGAGGCAGTTTGATTTTTCTCCAACAAAGTGGTGGGTACATTATTCATCCAGCAGATCAACTAAAAGTCTCCTCCCCAGTGAATTGCAAACTCTGGAGGAATTCTGTTACAAAATGATCACAACAGTTTGCCCATCCCCAATAGGAAAGGCAATCCTACAGAATCCTGAGAGAAGGATATTCAGTGGAATCCGTAGGCCCGAGGGTGGTGATTTCTCTTCAAAGTGCAACACCGAGGTGTTACATTTGTTTGTCTCAAGGACGTACAACTCCTGGTTTAGGTGTTAGTTCCTTCAGATACAGAATCCTGAGAGAAGGATATTCAGTGGAATCCGTAGGCCCGAGGGTGGTGATTTCTCTTCAAAGTGTAACACCGAGGTGTTACATTTGTCTCAAGGACGTACAACTCCTGGTTTAGGCGTTAGTTCCTTCAGATACAGAATCCTGAGAGAAGGATATTCAGTGGAATCCGTAGGCCCGAGGGTGGTGATTTCTCTTCAAAGTGCAACACCGAGGTGTTACATTTGTTTGTCTCAAGGACGTACAGCTCCTGGTTTAGGCGTTAGTTCCTTCAGATACAGAATCCTGAGAGAAGGATATTCAGTGGAATCCGTAGGCCCGAGGGTGGTGATTTCTCTTCAAAGTGTAACACCGAGGTGTTACATTTGTCTCAAGGACGTACAACTCCTGGTTTAGGCGTTAGTTCCTTCAGATACAGAATCCTGAGAGAAGGATATTCAGTGGAATCCGTAGGCCCGAGGGTGGTGATTTCTCTTCAAAGTGCAACACCGAGGTGTTACATTTGTCTCAAGGACGTACAACTCCTGGTTTAGGCGTTAGTTCCTTCAGATACAGAATCCTGAGAGAAGGATATTCAGTGGAATCCGTAGGCCCGAGGGTGGTGATTTCTCTTCAAAGTGCAACACCGAGGTGTTACATTTGTTTGTCTCAAGGACGTACAGCTCCTGGTTTAGGCGTTAGTTCCTTCAGATACAGAATCCTGAGAGAAGGATATTCAGTGGAATCCGTGGGCCCGAGGGTGGTGATTTCTCTTCAAAGTGCAACACCGAGGTGTTACATTTGTCTCAAGGACGTACAACTCCTGGTTTAGGCGTTAGTTCCTTCAGATACAGAATCCTGAGAGAAGGATATTCAGTGGAATCCGTAGGCCCGAGGGTGGTGATTTCTCTTCAAAGTGCAACACCGAGGTGTTACATTTGTTTGTCTCAAGGACATACAGCTCCTGGTTTAGGCGTTAGTTCCTTCAGATACAGAATCCTGAGAGAAGGATATTCAGTGGAATCCGTAGGCCCGAGGGTGGTGATTTCTCTTCAAGTGCAACACCGAGGTGTTACATTTATCTTTCTCAAGGACGTACAACTCCTGGTTTTGGCGTTAGCTCCTTCAGATACAACAGCTCCTAAAATAAGGGAATTCAGATACAGAATCTAAGCACCCTTGAGGCGATGGTTCACATTCAAGAAGAAATCCTGAGATAAGGATACCAAAGATACCGAGCAGGTTTACTCGTTTCTTCTCATCTTCATTCATGCCAATGCAAAATTAGGGCATTTTGTATTTAATTATCTTCCACCAAAAGAATACGAATATCAGGGCTATTCGCATTCTTATGGTTTAAGCTAATTAAATAGGGGCAGCTGTCATACCCTAATTTTGCCCCATACTTTTTTATTGACCATTTTGCCCCTCATTTTTTATTTATTCCAATTTTGCCCCTATGATATTTTGCACCTTTTTAAATAAGTCAACAAAACCAATTTTGATTTCAAAAATCAATATTGACACAAAAACACATGGAATTATTTTTCTTGCATGATTATGACTTAGCATGATCATAAAAGACAAAATTTTACCATTTTGCTCTTACATTTTTTCTTTTTTATTTATTTTTAATTGGTTACTTGCATTTCAAGAAATCTTTTAAAAATCAAATTTCAATTCTATTTTCTTCCATTCTTGATCCACAAATACTTCACATAATCATAATTCCTTCATACATATTTTATTTTTGCACATTTATTTTATTTTATATATTATTTGTTTTAATTTTTGTTTTATTCCCCAAAGGAAAAAAATCCAAAGAGGAACAATTTCTCCAATCATTTTTCTTATACCTCACCATAAGGAATAGAATATTCCATTCTTACTAACACATCATCATTTAGTACAAACAAAATCAAACCATAGTACACAAAAAAAAAATCAAAGAATAAGATCACATTTTTACCCCTACCAACTCTCTCTAATCACCATTTCCTTACCCTAATTCACCCTATAAATAGAAGCATTGTTTTCAGAGCCCTAGGTTAGCCAAGAACACTCAAAAACGGCGCTGCTACAGTAAAGAGAAAACACTCCATTTTTTCTTCCACTCTTAAAATTTCAAACCTCACAATCTCACCTCAAGCTCATAACTTATCCATCAAAACACCTCCATCCAAGTTCCAGGAGCAAGAACCCTTCATTTTCCACGCAAAAAGGTGAAGAAATTGTACCTGTAGAGCACCACGGTGGCCAGGAGAAAAGCAAGCTCAAATCGTGGTGTTCAGAGATCTATTCAGGTAGTTTTCTACACCATTCATCTTCTCTTGGTGTAAGACCCAAGATTTCATTGTATAGTTGGTTTAAGGAATATTAGGGTTTCGATGTGTTCGTGTGACGAAACATCGTGTAATTATAAGCTTTTGCTGTAATCGAGTCTGTTTAGTGCTCGTGCACTGTAATTGTACAGACTTTTGTCTTGTGATCCTGTTTCTTGTATAAGAAGTTATTTGTGGTTTCAGAATAATAAGTTTTGGATTATTCTGGTTTTTGGAAAAACGAGTAGGATTTTACCCGTCGTTGGAAAATCTTACTGCGTCTGTTTTAAGTGAGGTTTCGGATGGGAGTTATATATATCTGCGCGAGTTAGGATATATTCTGAGATTAATTTTCTGAGGTATGGAAGAAAATTACAGTCGCGGAAAAAGATTCGGCGATAAGTTTTAGAAATGTTAAACGTTAGACGTTCTTTCCGTAGGTTTTGTGTTTTGGTGAGTTTCGTTCGTCGCGGCGCGCGAGAACTGAACGTGTGAGTGTTTCTATGAGGTTTTGAGTTTTACCTCAAGTGGATTTGTTTTGGTTTGATCCAATGGCAATGGTTTGGTCTTGGCATTGTGTTTTTGATCCAATGGCCATAAGCCATCAAGAGCTTTGTAAATAGTAAGGAGGTTTGATGACTTTGGCACTTAGAAAAACATCACCAAACATCTCATTCTTTCTCTCTTTCACGTAGACTCCATTTCTAACTTCCAACCTTCACAAATTTTCCATTCTTCACCATTTCACTCCATTTCAAGCTTTGGAGCTTTGAAGAAAGTTGTAGAGAATCACTTTCTAAAGGTAACCCTCTCTTCTCATCTCTTAGGTTGGTAGACTTATAGAGTTTAAGAGTTTTTAGGTTTATGTTTTCATGAGGGTTTGTTAGAAAATGTTACTTGTCATGGTTTTTGTTTCATGAATGTTGTTCATGAGGTCTAGAGAGGCATGTGTAGGCCTTGTTATGTTTGTTTTCCATGAGTTGGTGAAAATCTCATGAGAAAAGTTAGGGTTTTGGTTTGGTTATGTATTGATCAATTACATGAGGTTATGTTGTAAGGTTTTGAAAAGAAAAGTTGTCTTTGAACCTTTGGACGAAAGGGAAACGCGTTGTATGGTTTTGTTTTGGAAAATCCGATGAAAAATATTTTGAGGTTTATGAAAATATTTTCCTAAGTGTTTTTGAGTAGTGTTTTGGGGTCAAAATGGTTTAAACCTATTGTGACATGTGGTGTCGCTTTTTACCTTGAAAACATGTTTGAAAATGATTACCGGACGGTTAAGGCCCGTAATGAAACTTGTGCTTAGATTTGGTTTTGATTTTGTAAATGAAAATCGAATAACTTGCACTCGAAGCAACCAACAAGCTTTCGGAAAATGAATTGCTTGCTTATGAAAATGGTTTGCTTTTATGCTTTGAAAAAGTGTTGGGAACTAATAGAATCAAACTAGGTTTGGGTGGAAAAAGGTGGTGTGAGTTGCTGTCTTGTGCTGTCATGACAGGTGCAACTCGCCGGGCGAGTGGTTACTCGCCAGGGCGAGTGTCACAGGTCCTGACAACACGCCAGGGCGAGCTCCAGAGCGAGTAAGACCAGAACTCTCTGCCTTCACTCGCCACCAACTCGCCAGGGCGAGTTCTGGGACCTAAAATTTTGGATTCTGATTTCAAAACTTGGTTTTTAGCTTTCTAATCCCTTTTTATTAATTTATGGAAGTGGTGGGGATTGGAAACGAGTTTTTCGGGTACTCGGAAAGTACGTAACTTATAACGCAAGAAAATAGCCATTTTGCAATTCAAATGATTAAAGACTTTTGGCAATTGTTTTGGGTCCTAAAAATAGTACAAATAACTCATGGGGGTTGATCAATACGATAGATTTTGGTATGGTATCCGAAAGAGTGAATTTTCCTTAGAAACCTTTAGGTTTTTGGGGTATTGGTGTAGTTTCAATACTATTGGTTAGAGAACAATGTATTGATTGTTGCGCTGCTTGTTTTAGGAAGCGCGTTGTGTTGTTTGAGCGTGTGTTATTGACGGAAGCTTGCCGAGGTAAGGGCTCCACTTTATTTCCGTCTTTTCAAACGGTTTTGGTAAACATGCTTTGTTTTGCTGTGTATGCAATTGTTGTGTTTTGGCATGTTTGTGTTATGTATGCTCGTTGATGAGAACGTGTTTACATTACTTGTGCAATTTACATATGATTTGGAAAATATATGTATGAATTGCTATGTTCTAGTTACATATGCTTGAGAGGTATGTATGTGTGGCATTAGCATATGTAGGGAATCGTATGCTCATGCATTCATTGTGCGTAGTTGCGTGGGTGGACTACGGGGTGTTGGTTGCGTGAGTGGACCCACCCAAATTCCTACGGGATCTTATTGAGTACAATAAGTGGTTGCGTGAGTGGACCACGGGGTGTGATTGCGTGAGTGGATCCACCTTAACCCTTTGCGGTTTTATTGGTTATGATTAGTAATTCCGGAATTCATTTGCATGTGGTAGCTCTGGTAGTACCACACCCATTGTAGAAGTCTGCATTAGGCTTGTTGTGCATTATATATATAAGCCCGTTGGTGGGAATTGTTGAATGTTTTAAGAGTTTTCTCTTGTGCTTTGTGGAAATATTTGTTATGTGTACAATCTTTCGTACCGGTTATATATATATATACTTTTATTTTGTGGTGACCCTTTCTTTCATTTGCGGGCTCATCCCACCCCAGATGACGATGTAGGTCGAGAGGATGGTGTTGGCAGCTCTAGGCCATAGTGAGCTCGTGTTGGAGCTGGAGTGGTAGTTTTAGTTAGACTATGCGCCGGTGTGTTGTGCACTGTGCTTTTTGTTTAGCATAGGACATTCTAACTTGTTTTGGCTAGTTAGTGCTTGTAAGCACATAGACTTATGGATTGTAATTATTTAGGTTTACACTTAGCATTTTCGAATACACTATATATATATGGCGTGATATATATATGGTTCGTTTGTAATATTTAATGTCGGCTCAATTGAAAATGTTTTGCGCACTCTGAGCGTTTGTTAGAAAGAAAAAAAAATTAATGCCCTTTTTGCGTTATGAAAACGGGGTGTTACAATTGTGGTATCAGAGCCCGGCTTTAAATCTTCAAAGGGAAAGTGTATACTTGAGTCGTTAGTCCAGAGTCGGTTAGAACGTAACCAGTGTTGAGTTAGTTCTAGTGGTTGTCCGGTGTCGGGTTATGTGTTAATAACCGTTGAGTGAGACTTTCTGTTGAGATTCAGAATTGTTTGATTAAGGATCTAATCAGAATTGGTATTGTAAAGAATAGAATGCCGCCAAGAAGGGCGAATCCAGCTCCTATGGTACCCGAGGTTGATATTAACCAGATGGCTTATGCCATGCATACGATGGCAGCGGCTGTGACTGCTCAGAGCCATGCTAAGGCGCAGAGAGATCTGGAAAAGCGCGAAAGGGAAATACTTGCTGCCGGGTCTAGACTTCTTTCGAATTTCAACCACCAGACTCCTCCTAAGTTTAATGGGGAGGGAGGTCCGGAAACTGCTGATTTATGGCTCCAATCTGTGGAGAGGATATTCGGGGCAATCCATTGTCCAGAAGGGGAGAAGGTAGTCTTAGCTACCTATCAGTTGCTAGGGGGTTCAGAGTATTGGTGGAGGAACACCCGTATCATCATGGAGAATGGCCATGAAGAATTGAATTGGGAGAACTTCAAGAGGAGGTTCTTGGCCAAATATTTCCCTGAGACTGCAAGGGAAAGGTATGGTGAGGAGTTTCTGAGACTACGTCAGGGGAGTATGAATGTGGAGGCATATTCCAAGAAGTTTGAATCATTATCCCGTTTCTTCCGTTTCTTTAGGGATGGGATAGATGAGGTCTATATGTGTCGTCGCTTCCAAGATGGGCTTAGGTACGAACTGCAGGATGCGGTTGTGCCATTGGGTATTCGGCAATTTCAAGTCTTGGTTGAAAAGTGCCAAGAGGTTGAAGATATGAGAAACAAAAGGGTGAACCGTCAGGGTGGTTTTAGTGCTGGGGGACCAAGTCGTTCTGGTGGTCCGAATCAAAGTCAGAACCGTGGAAAACAAGGCAGTAAGCCATATGACCGTCCACAATCTAACAAGGGACAGGGTCGATCGGTGAATCAAGGCAGTCAAAATACCGGGAAGCAGGGCTGTTTTAAGTGTGGTGAAGTGGGCCACTATGCGAATGAATGTCGGAATCAAGGACATGTTTGTTTTAATTGCAAGAAGCCGGGACACTTTGCTAGAGATTGCAAAGCCCCGAAGGCTGGGCCGTCGGCAAATGTGGCACAAGGCTCACAAGGTACCCGACCTGCGGCAAATGCACGTGCTTACTGTATGGGCACAGAAGCGAGTGGGCAGGCTAGCAATGCCATTCACGAGAGCTGTCACATTGCAGGTAATTCTTTAACTGCTTTGATTGACACGGGAGCAACCCACTCATTCATATCTTTGGCATGTGCAAATCGTTTGAGTTTGAATGTATCTGTGCTTCCGTTTGATTTGAATGTTTTGACTCCTGCTAAGGATTTAGTAGTGAATACTGCATGTTTGCATTGTTTGGTAGTAATCCAGAATAGGGATTTTCTGGTCAATTTGGTTTGTCTACCGCTTTTATCTCTCGAGATCATCCTCGGGATGGATTGGTTGTCTTATCATTATGTGATTCTAGACTGTGCTCGGAAATTGGTTTTCTTTCCCGAGCCAGGTGTGCGAAGGTACTTGTCCGCAAATCGACTTTCTGTGGTTATGTGTAATGGGGAACCGGAGATAGTTTCACTTGCTAGTTTAGGAGTGACGTCGGAGATCCGAATTGAGGGAATTCGAGTGGTTCAGGATTTCCAAGATGTGTTTCCGTCGGAGATTCCAGCTTTTCCTCCGTGTAGAGAGGTGGAATTCTTTATTGACTTGCAACCGGGTACGGGTCCGATTTCGGAATCAGCGTATCGGATGGCTCCAGCCGAGTTGGTAGAGTTGAAAAGTCAGATTGAGGACTTGTTAGAGAAGGGTTTCATAAGGCCTAGTGTGTCGCCGTGGGGAGCACCGGTCTTATTGGTTAAAAAGAAGGATGGTAAGTCTCGTCTTTGCGTGGACTATCGGAAGCTTAATAAGGTGACTATCAAGAACCGATATCCATTGCCGCGTATTGATGATTTGATGGATCAGTTGAGGGGAGCCTCAGTATTTTCCAAGATTGACTTGAAGTCTGGTTATCACCAGATAAGAGTGCGAGATGAGGATGTTCAGAAAACGGCGTTTAGGACGCGTTATGGGCATTATGAGTTCTTAGTGATGCCGTTTGGAGTGACGAATGCACCTGCTATCTTTATGGCTTACATGAATCGGATATTCAATTCATTTTTGGACAAGTTCGTGGTTGTGTTCATTGATGATATTCTCGTGTATTCGAAGAGTGAAGAGGAGCATGAAGAGCATCTTCGCTTGGTTTTGCAAGTGTTGCGGGAAAGAAAGTTGTATGCGAATCCGTCGAAGTGTGATTTTTGGTTGGAAGATGTGAATTTCCTTGGTCATATAATATCAAAAGAGGGAATTGCCGTGGATCCAGCCAAGATTGACACAGTACTTGCATGGAAGCAACCGCAGACGGTGACGGACGTGAGGAGTTTTGTTGGTTTGGCCGGTTATTACCGGAGGTTCATAGAAGGATTCGCTAAGATTGTGGCACCAATGACGCAACTTACGCGAAAAGATCAACCGTTTGCGTGGACTGAGCAGTGTGAACTTAGTTTTCAATTGTTGAAGGAGCGGTTGACGACTTCACCGGTGTTGGTGTTACCTCAGTCAGATGAACCTTATGAGGTTTATTGTGATGCGTCTCATCAGGGTTTGGGCTGTGTGTTGATGCAACACAAGAGAGCAGTGGCTTATGCATCACGGCAGTTGAAGGTGCATGAGAAGAATTATCCGACGCACGATTTGGAGCTTGCGGCCGTGGTTTTTGCATTGAAGATTTGGAGACATCATCTTTATGGTTGCACTTTTGTCGTGTTTAGTGACCATAAAAGTCTTAAGTATCTGTTTGATCAGAAAGAGCTAAATATGCGACAGAGGAGGTGGATGGAAACTTTGAAGGACTTTGACTTTACCTTAGAATACCATCCGGGGAAGGCTAATGTGGTAGCCGATGCGTTGAGTAGAAAGAGTGTGTCGGCTTGTTCGGCACAAATGGCTAGTCAACAAGAGTTGTTGAAAGAATTTCGAGACTTGCACCTAGAGGTAGAGTTTGCGTTTGGGAATATGAGATTGGGTATGATTACCATCTCGAACGGTCTGTTGGAGGATATTTCAAATTGTCAAGATGACCAGTTTCTTATGGAGAAAAGGGCTTTGATTGTTCGAGGAACCAACCGAGATTTCAAGGTGGGACCGGACAACATTTTGAGATGTAATGGTAGGGTGTGTGTGCCCGATGCGATGGACTTGAGAAACACCATTCTAAGGGAGGCACACAAGAGTAAGCTTAGTATACATCCCGGAGCGACAAAGATGTATCAGGACCTGAGGCAAGATTTCTGGTGGCCGGGTATGAAGAGGGATGTGGCCGAGTTTGTGGCGTCGTGTCTGACTTGTCAGAAGGCGAAGATTGAACATCAGAGACCAGCAGGGATGCTGCAGTCATTAGATATCCCCGAGTGGAAGTGGGATAGCATTTCTATGGATTTCATCACTGGTTTACCCAAGACCAGGAGGAAGCATGATTCCATTTGGGTGATAGTGGATCGTTTGACGAAGTCCGCTCATTTTCTACCGGTAAGAATTACGGATACGGCGGCAAAGTTGACCGATGTGTATATTGCTGAGATTGTGAGGTTACATGGGATTCCGTCAAGTATAGTGTCGGATCGAGACCCGAAGTTTACTTCACACTTTTGGAGGACTTTGCACGAGGCGTTGGGGACGAAATTGAGATTGAGTTCCGCCTATCATCCTCAGACAGATGGGCAGACTGAGAGAACAAATCAGTCTTTAGAGGATTTGTTGAGAGCATGTGTTTTGGATGATCGTGGAAGTTGGGATGATGTTTTACCGTTGATAGAATTCACATACAACAACAGTTTCCACGTGAGTATTGGAATGGCACCATACGAGGCTTTGTATGGGAGAAGATGTCAGACTCCTTTGTGTTGGTACCAAGATGGGGAGAGTATGATAGTAGGACCGGAAATGGTACAACAGACGACGGACAAGGTCCGAAAGATAAGGGCAAAGATGAAAGTTGCTCAAGATCGACAAAAGAGTTATGCGGATAGGCGTCGGAGGCCTTTAGAGTTTGAGGAGGGAGATCACGTATTTCTCCGTGTTACTCCAACAACGGGTGTTGGAAGGGCTTTGAAAGCAAAGAAGTTGACTCCGAAGTTTATAGGGCCTTATCAGATTACGGAGCGGATTGGGAAGGTAGCATACCGGATCGCGTTGCCACCGGTACTATCTTTGATTCATGATGTGTTCCATGTGTCGCAATTGCGGAAATATACGCCGGATCCATCACATGTGATTACACCAGATGATATCCAGTTGAGGGATAACTTGTCATTCGAGGTTCCGCCGATCAAGATTGCGGATAGGAAGATGAAACGTTTGAGAACGAAAGAGATACCTTTGGTGAAGGTAATATGGAACGAAGCTACAGGAGATACGACCTGGGAGCTCGAGAGTAAGATGAAAGAATTATACCCCAGTTTGTTTGACGACGTCTAAGTTTCGAGGACGAAACTTCTTTTAGGGGGGTAGTATTGTAAGACCCAAGATTTCATTGTATAGTTGGTTTAAGGAATATTAGGGTTTCGATGTGTTCGTGTGACGAAACATCGTGTAATTATAAGCTTTTGCTGTAATCGAGTCTGTTTAGTGCTCGTGCACTGTAATTGTACAGACTTTTGTCTTGTGATCCTGTTTCTTGTATAAGAAGTTATTTGTGGTTTCAGAATAATAAGTTTTGGATTATTCTGGTTTTTGGAAAAACGAGTAGGATTTTACCCGTCGTTGGAAAATCTTACTGCGTCTGTTTTAAGTGAGGTTTCGGATGGGAGTTATATATATCTGCGCGAGTTAGGATATATTCTGAGATTAATTTTCTGAGGTATGGAAGAAAATTACAGTCGCGGAAAAAGATTCGGCGATAAGTTTTAGAAATGTTAAACGTTAGACGTTCTTTCCGTAGGTTTTGTGTTTTGGTGAGTTTCGTTCGTCGCGGCGCGCGAGAACTGAACGTGTGAGTGTTTCTATGAGGTTTTGAGTTTTACCTCAAGTGGATTTGTTTTGGTTTGATCCAATGGCAATGGTTTGGTCTTGGCATTGTGTTTTTGATCCAATGGCCATAAGCCATCAAGAGCTTTGTAAATAGTAAGGAGGTTTGATGACTTTGGCACTTAGAAAAACATCACCAAACATCTCATTCTTTCTCTCTTTCACGTAGACTCCATTTCTAACTTCCAACCTTCACAAATTTTCCATTCTTCACCATTTCACTCCATTTCAAGCTTTGGAGCTTTGAAGAAAGTTGTAGAGAATCACTTTCTAAAGGTAACCCTCTCTTCTCATCTCTTAGGTTGGTAGACTTATAGAGTTTAAGAGTTTTTAGGTTTATGTTTTCATGAGGGTTTGTTAGAAAATGTTACTTGTCATGGTTTTTGTTTCATGAATGTTGTTCATGAGGTCTAGAGAGGCATGTGTAGGCCTTGTTATGTTTGTTTTCCATGAGTTGGTGAAAATCTCATGAGAAAAGTTAGGGTTTTGGTTTGGTTATGTATTGATCAATTACATGAGGTTATGTTGTAAGGTTTTGAAAAGAAAAGTTGTCTTTGAACCTTTGGACGAAAGGGAAACGCGTTGTATGGTTTTGTTTTGGAAAATCCGATGAAAAATATTTTGAGGTTTATGAAAATATTTTCCTAAGTGTTTTTGAGTAGTGTTTTGGGGTCAAAATGGTTTAAACCTATTGTGACATGTGGTGTCGCTTTTTACCTTGAAAACATGTTTGAAAATGATTACCGGACGGTTAAGGCCCGTAATGAAACTTGTGCTTAGATTTGGTTTTGATTTTGTAAATGAAAATCGAATAACTTGCACTCGAAGCAACCAACAAGCTTTCGGAAAATGAATTGCTTGCTTATGAAAATGGTTTGCTTTTATGCTTTGAAAAAGTGTTGGGAACTAATAGAATCAAACTAGGTTTGGGTGGAAAAAGGTGGTGTGAGTTGCTGTCTTGTGCTGTCATGACAGGTGCAACTCGCCGGGCGAGTGGTTACTCGCCAGGGCGAGTGTCACAGGTCCTGACAACACGCCAGGGCGAGCTCCAGAGCGAGTAAGACCAGAACTCTCTGCCTTCACTCGCCACCAACTCGCCAGGGCGAGTTCTGGGACCTAAAATTTTGGATTCTGATTTCAAAACTTGGTTTTTAGCTTTCTAATCCCTTTTTATTAATTTATGGAAGTGGTGGGGATTGGAAACGAGTTTTTCGGGTACTCGGAAAGTACGTAACTTATAACGCAAGAAAATAGCCATTTTGCAATTCAAATGATTAAAGACTTTTGGCAATTGTTTTGGGTCCTAAAAATAGTACAAATAACTCATGGGGGTTGATCAATACGATAGATTTTGGTATGGTATCCGAAAGAGTGAATTTTCCTTAGAAACCTTTAGGTTTTTGGGGTATTGGTGTAGTTTCAATACTATTGGTTAGAGAACAATGTATTGATTGTTGCGCTGCTTGTTTTAGGAAGCGCGTTGTGTTGTTTGAGCGTGTGTTATTGACGGAAGCTTGCCGAGGTAAGGGCTCCACTTTATTTCCGTCTTTTCAAACGGTTTTGGTAAACATGCTTTGTTTTGCTGTGTATGCAATTGTTGTGTTTTGGCATGTTTGTGTTATGTATGCTCGTTGATGAGAACGTGTTTACATTACTTGTGCAATTTACATATGATTTGGAAAATATATGTATGAATTGCTATGTTCTAGTTACATATGCTTGAGAGGTATGTATGTGTGGCATTAGCATATGTAGGGAATCGTATGCTCATGCATTCATTGTGCGTAGTTGCGTGGGTGGACTACGGGGTGTTGGTTGCGTGAGTGGACCCACCCAAATTCCTACGGGATCTTATTGAGTACAATAAGTGGTTGCGTGAGTGGACCACGGGGTGTGATTGCGTGAGTGGATCCACCTTAACCCTTTGCGGTTTTATTGGTTATGATTAGTAATTCCGGAATTCATTTGCATGTGGTAGCTCTGGTAGTACCACACCCATTGTAGAAGTCTGCATTAGGCTTGTTGTGCATTATATATATAAGCCCGTTGGTGGGAATTGTTGAATGTTTTAAGAGTTTTCTCTTGTGCTTTGTGGAAATATTTGTTATGTGTACAATCTTTCGTACCGGTTATATATATATATACTTTTATTTTGTGGTGACCCTTTCTTTCATTTGCGGGCTCATCCCACCCCAGATGACGATGTAGGTCGAGAGGATGGTGTTGGCAGCTCTAGGCCATAGTGAGCTCGTGTTGGAGCTGGAGTGGTAGTTTTAGTTAGACTATGCGCCGGTGTGTTGTGCACTGTGCTTTTTGTTTAGCATAGGACATTCTAACTTGTTTTGGCTAGTTAGTGCTTGTAAGCACATAGACTTATGGATTGTAATTATTTAGGTTTACACTTAGCATTTTCGAATACACTATATATATATGGCGTGATATATATATGGTTCGTTTGTAATATTTAATGTCGGCTCAATTGAAAATGTTTTGCGCACTCTGAGCGTTTGTTAGAAAAAAAAAAATTAATGCCCTTTTTGCGTTATGAAAACGGGGTGTTACAATTGTGGTATCAGAGCCCGGCTTTAAATCTTCAAAGGGAAAGTGTATACTTGAGTCGTTAGTCCAGAGTCGGTTAGAACGTAACCAGTGTTGAGTTAGTTCTAGTGGTTGTCCGGTGTCGGGTTATGTGTTAATAACCGTTGAGTGAGACTTTCTGTTGAGATTCAGAATTGTTTGATTAAGGATCTAATCAGAATTGGTATTGTAAAGAATAGAATGCCGCCAAGAAGGGCGAATCCAGCTCCTATGGTACCCGAGGTTGATATTAACCAGATGGCTTATGCCATGCATACGATGGCAGCGGCTGTGACTGCTCAGAGCCATGCTAAGGCGCAGAGAGATCTGGAAAAGCGCGAAAGGGAAATACTTGCTGCCGGGTCTAGACTTCTTTCGAATTTCAACCACCAGACTCCTCCTAAGTTTAATGGGGAGGGAGGTCCGGAAACTGCTGATTTATGGCTCCAATCTGTGGAGAGGATATTCGGGGCAATCCATTGTCCAGAAGGGGAGAAGGTAGTCTTAGCTACCTATCAGTTGCTAGGGGGTTCAGAGTATTGGTGGAGGAACACCCGTATAATCATGGAGAATGGCCATGAAGAATTGAATTGGGAGAACTTCAAGAGGAGGTTCTTGGCCAAATATTTCCCTGAGACTGCAAGGGAAAGGTATGGTGAGGAGTTTCTGAGACTACGTCAGGGGAGTATGAATGTGGAGGCATATTCCAAGAAGTTTGAATCATTATCCCGTTTCTTCCGTTTCTTTAGGGATGGGATAGATGAGGTCTATATGTGTCGTCGCTTCCAAGATGGGCTTAGGTACGAACTGCAGGATGCGGTTGTGCCATTGGGTATTCGGCAATTTCAAGTCTTGGTTGAAAAGTGCCAAGAGGTTGAAGATATGAGAAACAAAGGGGTGAACCGTCAGGGTGGTTTTAGTGCTGGGGGACCAAGTCGTTCTGGTGGTCCGAATCAAAGTCAGAACCGTGGAAAACAAGGCAGTAAGCCATATGACCGTCCACAATCTAACAAGGGACAGGGTCGATCGGTGAATCAAGGCAGTCAAAATACCGGGAAGCAGGGCTGTTTTAAGTGTGGTGAAGTGGGCCACTATGCGAATGAATGTCGGAATCAAGGACATGTTTGTTTTAATTGCAAGAAGCCGGGACACTTTGCTAGAGATTGCAAAGCCCCGAAGGCTGGGCCGTCGGCAAATGTGGCACAAGGCTCACAAGGTACCCGACCTGCGGCAAAGGCACGTGCTTACTGTATGGGCACAGAAGTGAGTGGGCAGGCTAGCAATGCCATTCACGAGAGCTGTCACATTGCAGGTAATTCTTTAACTGCTTTGATTGACACGGGAGCAACCCACTCATTCATATCTTTGGCATGTGCAAATCGTTTGAGTTTGAATGTATCTGTGCTTCCGTTTGATTTGAATGTTTTGACTCCTGCTAAGGATTTAGTAGTGAATACTGCATGTTTGCATTGTTTGGTAGTAATCCAGAATAGGGATTTTCTGGTCAATTTGGTTTGTCTACCGCTTTTATCTCTCGAGATCATCCCCGGGATGGATTGGTTGTCTTATCATTATGTGATTCTAGACTGTGCTCGGAAATTGGTTTTCTTTCCCGAGCCAGGTGTGCGAAGGTACTTGTCCGCAAATCGACTTTCTGTGGTTATGTGTAATGGGGAACCGGAGATAGTTTCACTTGCTAGTTTAGGAGTGACGTCGGAGATCCGAATTGAGGGAATTCGAGTGGTTCAGGATTTCCAAGATGTGTTTCCGTCGGAGATTCCAGCTTTTCCTCCGTGTAGAGAGGTGGAATTCTTTATTGACTTGCAACCGGGTACGGGTCCGATTTCGGAATCAGCGTATCGGATGGCTCCAGCCGAGTTGGTAGAGTTGAAAAGTCAGATTGAGGACTTGTTAGAGAAGGGTTTCATAAGGCCTAGTGTGTCGCCGTGGGGAGCACCGGTCTTATTGGTTAAAAAGAAGGATGGTAAGTCTCGTCTTTGCGTGGACTATCGGAAGCTTAATAAGGTGACTATCAAGAACCGATATCCATTGCCGCGTATTGATGATTTGATGGATCAGTTGAGGGGAGCCTCAGTATTTTCCAAGATTGACTTGAAGTCTGGTTATCACCAGATAAGAGTGCGAGATGAGGATGTTCAGAAAACGGCGTTTAGGACGCGTTATGGGCATTATGAGTTCTTAGTGATGCCGTTTGGAGTGACGAATGCACCTGCTATCTTTATGGCTTACATGAATCGGATATTCAATTCATTTTTGGACAAGTTCGTGGTTGTGTTCATTGATGATATTCTCGTGTATTCGAAGAGTGAAGAGGAGCATGAAGAGCATCTTCGCTTGGTTTTGCAAGTGTTGCGGGAAAGAAAGTTGTATGCGAATCCGTCGAAGTGTGATTTTTGGTTGGAAGATGTGAATTTCCTTGGTCATATAATATCAAAAGAGGGAATTGCCGTGGATCCAGCCAAGATTGACACAGTACTTGCATGGAAGCAACCGCAGACGGTGACGGACGTGAGGAGTTTTGTTGGTTTGGCCGGTTATTACCGGAGGTTCATAGAAGGATTCGCTAAGATTGTGGCACCAATGACGCAACTTACGCGAAAAGATCAACCGTTTGCGTGGACTGAGCAGTGTGAACTTAGTTTTCAATTGTTGAAGGAGCGGTTGACGACTTCACCGGTGTTGGTGTTACCTCAGTCAGATGAACCTTATGAGGTTTATTGTGATGCGTCTCATCAGGGTTTGGGCTGTGTGTTGATGCAACACAAGAGAGCAGTGGCTTATGCATCACGGCAGTTGAAGGTGCATGAGAAGAATTATCCGACGCACGATTTGGAGCTTGCGGCCGTGGTTTTTGCATTGAAGATTTGGAGACATCATCTTTATGGTTGCACTTTTGTCGTGTTTAGTGACCATAAAAGTCTTAAGTATCTGTTTGATCAGAAAGAGCTAAATATGCGACAGAGGAGGTGGATGGAAACTTTGAAGGACTTTGACTTTACCTTAGAATACCATCCGGGGAAGGCTAATGTGGTAGCCGATGCGTTGAGTAGAAAGAGTGTGTCGGCTTGTTCGGCACAAATGGCTAGTCAACAAGAGTTGTTGAAAGAATTTCGAGACTTGCACCTAGAGGTAGAGTTTGCGTTTGGGAATATGAGATTGGGTATGATTACCATCTCGAACGGTCTGTTGGAGGATATTTCAAATTGTCAAGATGACCAGTTTCTTATGGAGAAAAGGGCTTTGATTGTTCGAGGAACCAACCGAGATTTCAAGGTGGGACCGGACAACATTTTGAGATGTAATGGTAGGGTGTGTGTGCCCGATGCGATGGACTTGAGAAACACCATTCTAAGGGAGGCACACAAGAGTAAGCTTAGTATACATCCCGGAGCGACAAAGATGTATCAGGACCTGAGGCAAGATTTCTGGTGGCCGGGTATGAAGAGGGATGTGGCCGAGTTTGTGGCGTCGTGTCTGACTTGTCAGAAGGCGAAGATTGAACATCAGAGACCAGCAGGGATGCTGCAGTCATTAGATATCCCCGAGTGGAAGTGGGATAGCATTTCTATGGATTTCATCACTGGTTTACCCAAGACCAGGAGGAAGCATGATTCCATTTGGGTGATAGTGGATCGTTTGACGAAGTCCGCTCATTTTCTACCGGTAAGAATTACGGATACGGCGGCAAAGTTGACCGATGTGTATATTGCTGAGATTGTGAGGTTACATGGGATTCCGTCAAGTATAGTGTCGGATCGAGACCCGAAGTTTACTTCACACTTTTGGAGGACTTTGCACGAGGCGTTGGGGACGAAATTGAGATTGAGTTCCGCCTATCATCCTCAGACAGATGGGCAGACTGAGAGAACAAATCAGTCTTTAGAGGATTTGTTGAGAGCATGTGTTTTGGATGATCGTGGAAGTTGGGATGATGTTTTACCGTTGATAGAATTCACATACAACAACAGTTTCCACGTGAGTATTGGAATGGCACCATACGAGGCTTTGTATGGGAGAAGATGTCAGACTCCTTTGTGTTGGTACCAAGATGGGGAGAGTATGATAGTAGGACCGGAAATGGTACAACAGACGACGGACAAGGTCCGAAAGATAAGGGCAAAGATGAAAGTTGCTCAAGATCGACAAAAGAGTTATGCGGATAGGCGTCGGAGGCCTTTAGAGTTTGAGGAGGGAGATCACGTATTTCTCCGTGTTACTCCAACAACGGGTGTTGGAAGGGCTTTGAAAGCAAAGAAGTTGACTCCGAAGTTTATAGGGCCTTATCAGATTACGGAGCAGATTGGGAAGGTAGCATACCGGATCGCGTTGCCACCGGTACTATCTTTGATTCCTGATGTGTTCCATGTGTCGCAATTGCGGAAATATACGCCGGATCCATCACATGTGATTACACCAGATGATATCCAGTTGAGGGATAACTTGTCATTCGAGGTTCCGCCGATCAAGATTGCGGATAGGAAGATGAAACGTTTGAGAACGAAAGAGATACCTTTGGTGAAGGTAATATGGAACGAAGCTACAGGAGATACGACCTGGGAGCTCGAGAGTAAGATGAAAGAATTATACCCCAGTTTGTTTGACGACGTCTAAGTTTCGAGGACGAAACTTCTTTTAGGGGGGTAGTATTGTAAGACCCAAGATTTCATTGTATAGTTGGTTTAAGGAATATTAGGGTTTCGATGTGTTCGTGTGACGAAACATCGTGTAATTATAAGCTTTTGCTGTAATCGAGTCTGTTTAGTGCTCGTGCACTGTAATTGTACAGACTTTTGTCTTGTGATCCTGTTTCTTGTATAAGAAGTTATTTGTGGTTTCAGAATAATAAGTTTTGGATTATTCTGGTTTTTGGAAAAACGAGTAGGATTTTACCCGTCGTTGGAAAATCTTACTGCGTCTGTTTTAAGTGAGGTTTCGGATGGGAGTTATATATATCTGCGCGAGTTAGGATATATTCTGAGATTAATTTTCTGAGGTATGGAAGAAAATTACAGTCGCGGAAAAAGATTCGGCGATAAGTTTTAGAAATGTTAAACGTTAGACGTTCTTTCCGTAGGTTTTGTGTTTTGGTGAGTTTCGTTCGTCGCGGCGCGCGAGAACTGAACGTGTGAGTGTTTCTATGAGGTTTTGAGTTTTACCTCAAGTGGATTTGTTTTGGTTTGATCCAATGGCAATGGTTTGGTCTTGGCATTGTGTTTTTGATCCAATGGCCATAAGCCATCAAGAGCTTTGTAAATAGTAAGGAGGTTTGATGACTTTGGCACTTAGAAAAACATCACCAAACATCTCATTCTTTCTCTCTTTCACGTAGACTCCATTTCTAACTTCCAACCTTCACAAATTTTCCATTCTTCACCATTTCACTCCATTTCAAGCTTTGGAGCTTTGAAGAAAGTTGTAGAGAATCACTTTCTAAAGGTAACCCTCTCTTCTCATCTCTTAGGTTGGTAGACTTATAGAGTTTAAGAGTTTTTAGGTTTATGTTTTCATGAGGGTTTGTTAGAAAATGTTACTTGTCATGGTTTTTGTTTCATGAATGTTGTTCATGAGGTCTAGAGAGGCATGTGTAGGCCTTGTTATGTTTGTTTTCCATGAGTTGGTGAAAATCTCATGAGAAAAGTTAGGGTTTTGGTTTGGTTATGTATTGATCAATTACATGAGGTTATGTTGTAAGGTTTTGAAAAGAAAAGTTGTCTTTGAACCTTTGGACGAAAGGGAAACGCGTTGTATGGTTTTGTTTTGGAAAATCCGATGAAAAATATTTTGAGGTTTATGAAAATATTTTCCTAAGTGTTTTTGAGTAGTGTTTTGGGGTCAAAATGGTTTAAACCTATTGTGACATGTGGTGTCGCTTTTTACCTTGAAAACATGTTTGAAAATGATTACCGGACGGTTAAGGCCCGTAATGAAACTTGTGCTTAGATTTGGTTTTGATTTTGTAAATGAAAATCAAATAACTTGCACTCGAAGCAACCAACAAGCTTTCGGAAAATGAATTGCTTGCTTATGAATATGGTTTGCTTTTATGCTTTGAAAAAGTGTTGGGAACTAATAGAATCAAACTAGGTTTGGGTGGAAAAAGGTGGTGTGAGTTGCTGTCTTGTGCTGTCATGACAGGTGCAACTCGCCGGGCGAGTGGTTACTCGCCAGGGCGAGTGTCACAGGTCCTGACAACACGCCAGGGCGAGCTCCAGAGCGAGTAAGACCAGAACTCTCTGCCTTCACTCGCCACCAACTCGCCAGGGCGAGTTCTGGGACCTAAAATTTTGGATTCTGATTTCAAAACTTGGTTTTTAGCTTTCTAATCCCTTTTTATTAATTTATGGAAGTGGTGGGGATTGGAAACGAGTTTTTCGGGTACTCGGAAAGTACGTAACTTATAACGCAAGAAAATAGCCATTTTGCAATTCAAATGATTAAAGACTTTTGGCAATTGTTTTGGGTCCTAAAAATAGTACAAATAACTCATGGGGGTTGATCAATACGATAGATTTTGGTATGGTATCCGAAAGAGTGAATTTTCCTTAGAAACCTTTAGGTTTTTGGGGTATTGGTGTAGTTTCAATACTATTGGTTAGAGAACAATGTATTGATTGTTGCGCTGCTTGTTTTAGGAAGCGCGTTGTGTTGTTTGAGCGTGTGTTATTGACGGAAGCTTGCCGAGGTAAGGGCTCCACTTTATTTCCGTCTTTTCAAACGGTTTTGGTAAACATGCTTTGTTTTGCTGTGTATGCAATTGTTGTGTTTTGGCATGTTTGTGTTATGTATGCTCGTTGATGAGAACGTGTTTACATTACTTGTGCAATTTACATATGATTTGGAAAATATATGTATGAATTGCTATGTTCTAGTTACATATGCTTGAGAGGTATGTATGTGTGGCATTAGCATATGTAGGGAATCGTATGCTCATGCATTCATTGTGCGTAGTTGCGTGGGTGGACTACGGGGTGTTGGTTGCGTGAGTGGACCCACCCAAATTCCTACGGGATCTTATTGAGTACAATAAGTGGTTGCGTGAGTGGACCACGGGGTGTGATTGCGTGAGTGGATCCACCTTAACCCTTTGCGGTTTTATTGGTTATGATTAGTAATTCCGGAATTCATTTGCATGTGGTAGCTCTGGTAGTACCACACCCATTGTAGAAGTCTGCATTAGGCTTGTTGTGCATTATATATATAAGCCCGTTGGTGGGAATTGTTGAATGTTTTAAGAGTTTTCTCTTGTGCTTTGTGGAAATATTTGTTATGTGTACAATCTTTCGTACCGGTTATATATATATATACTTTTATTTTGTGGTGACCCTTTCTTTCATTTGCGGGCTCATCCCACCCCAGATGACGATGTAGGTCGAGAGGATGGTGTTGGCAGCTCTAGGCCATAGTGAGCTCGTGTTGGAGCTGGAGTGGTAGTTTTAGTTAGACTATGCGCCGGTGTGTTGTGCACTGTGCTTTTTGTTTAGCATAGGACATTCTAACTTGTTTTGGCTAGTTAGTGCTTGTAAGCACATAGACTTATGGATTGTAATTATTTAGGTTTACACTTAGCATTTTCGAATACACTATATATATATGGCGTGATATATATATGGTTCGTTTGTAATATTTAATGTCGGCTCAATTGAAAATGTTTTGCGCACTCTGAGCGTTTGTTAGAAAAAAAAAAAATTAATGCCCTTTTTGCGTTATGAAAACGGGGTGTTACACTTGGCACTCTGAAGCTCTTCCCATAGCTGGTTTATCTCAATTTTGCCTGTATCGTAACTTTGCGTTTTTACTCTCAAACCTTCTCTTCTTCGTTTTTCATTTTCTGTGAGGAATCAGTAAAAACCATTTACATATTTGGATTCCTCGTGAAAAAACGAAGAAAACCATGTAAACATCGCTTGGTTCCATGGAGTTTTGAAAACTCCGGTGACCGGAGTTGTCACCGGAGACGGCGAGACTCGCCGGAGAAGACGACCGTACCGTGGTCTTTCTTCTTCGCTGAGTTTAAATCTCAGCCATTTGATCTTAATCTTTATTACTGTTCGTTGATTTCCTGTTTAAAACGGAGCCGTCAGATCTCATTTAAATGAGATCTGACGGCGATGATGACCTTGGCGCACGTTTAGCTTGGTGAAGCGCCGCACCAGATCCTTGATCTGGATCAATAAGCCCAGACCGTTTGATCTTGATCAGATGGTCCAGATCACGCGTGCGTACGCTATGCCGCGTTTCAGTGGCTACACCTGATTGTTTTTTGGTTGACTTGTTTTTTTTTTGTGCTGACTTCCGCGCATGGGTTGGACTTTCAGCCCAGAGATGCTATCTGCACCCCCCTTGTTTTGCGTGTCTTCTTTATTTACACCCCCCCCTCTGTTTTGAACTTAATTTTAATTTATTTTCAGCTTATTCAAAAAAGCACTTATTTAGCCAATGGCTTATTTAAGCTATTCTGGTTATTTTGGTTATGCTAAAAAGTTTTATTTCATGGTTCATTAATTATGTTAAGTCTTAACTTATTTATTTAAATTAATCTAGCGCATTTGATTATTTTTGATTATTCCAAAAGCACTTATTGGAGCAATAGTTTTTGTAAGCTTATTGACCCAATTCAAGGTGCTGAGATGTTTAATTAATTTCCAGAGTTTGTTTATTTTGATTTAGCTTATTTATATAAGTCCTTTTGTAGTTATTTAATTTTAACTAATTCCAATAAGTACTTAAATGAACTAAAATACCTTTTTTAGATACTTTTGATTTATGTTCTCTTGTATAATGTTTTGTCTAATCCTAATTAGCTTAGGTTAACCTTATGTTGTTGGTATTTAAATATTTATCCATGTTATGTGTACTTATTTAATTGATCGTAACTTTGTTTTTTTTTATGCCATATTTAATTACTTACATCACATATGCTCACACACCATTGCATTTCATGTTTACTCATTTCATACTATGATTCATGCATCTTTATTTATGAATTTGCATTCATGTTTATCTATTCATTGCGTTTAATTATCATGCTTTATGTCACTTATATTGATGTAATTCTCCGAGCTTCTATACTTCTCATCTCTCTTCTATTCTTTGACTGTCTGGTTCAATGTGAGATTTATTTTCTTAATAAACATAGTGAAAAAGGGTTGATCTGACGTATGACTTTTCACACCCGGATAATCCCTATCCCTGACGTATGACTCGTGATCTTGGGATTATCCTCACTATTGATTAAATTAAGATTTTTATAATAAACAAGGATGAAAAGGGGTTGATCTGACGTATGACTTTTCACACCCCGGATGGTTCTTATCCCTGACGTATGACTCGTGATCTTGGGACCATTCTCATCCTAAAACGTTAAAATTAACCAACACTCGATTTTTTCCTTTTGAAATACTTTCTTAATCAAGTTAAATCAAGGCTTTCATAATAAACAAGGATGAAAAGGGGTTGATCTGACGTATGACTTTTCACACTCCGGATGGTTCTTATCCCTGACGTATGACTCGTGATCTTGGGACCATCCTCATCCTAATCAAGCGTTAAAACTAACCTCAACTCACTCAAACTTCTTTTCAGAAAACAATGGATATACGCTTTATCCATTCCTCTGACACATACACAGCTTAAGCCTCCAAGTGGAGCATACAAGCGTCGTTGTATCAGCGGAATGCGAGATAAGCAACATCCGTTATTCAAACTCTTTTTACAATGGATATACGCTTTATCCATTCCTCTGATACATACACAGCTTAAGCCTCTGATTAGAGCATACAAGCGTCGTTGTATCAGCGGAATGCGAAATAAGCAACATCCATTAATCACACTCTCTTTTTACAATGGATATACGCTTTATCCATTCCTCTGATATATACACAGCTTAAGCCTCTGATTAGAGCATACAAGCGTCGTTGTATCAGCGGAATGCGAAATAAGCAACATCCGTTAATCACACTCTCTTTTTACAATGGATACACGTTTTATCTACTCCTCTGACACACACACAGCTTAAGCCTCTGATTAGAGCATACAAGCGTCGTTGTGTCAGTGGAATACGAAATAAACGTTACCCGTTTAAAATCAACCAACCACACAAACATTTTTTACCAGAACTACGTGAGTTTTGAGTTTCCCATTGCACCGGGGAATACGTAGGAGCGGGCTCCTACAACCGTCAAACTCAACTAATAAAAACCCTTTTTTAATTTATTTGGAAACGAAGTAGAGATTAGATAAGAGATAAAAGGCAATTTAATTCAAACCTACGCAAACAAACCCCAAACCATCTAAACGGTTCCCATCGAGTACGATGGATGCGACGGGTGCTAACACCTTCCTCTCGCATAACCAACTCCCGAACCTAAACCAAGGTTTTCGCGATATTTTCCTTTCCCCTCACGGGATAAATAAACGTCGATGGCGACTTCATTGTATGAAAAATGAAAGTGATTTTCCAGCCCGCTACAATCCCCCATCTCAAAGTGCTCCTCTTCCAATTCTTGAGGACTAATAGAGGTGGTATCAATGTTCTCTTGTTCAACCCGTGCTAATCTCTCCGCTTCTTTGGCTAATCGAGCTTCTTTACGGTTAGCCTTTGCAAACTTTTCGATTTCCGGCACGAATAGTAATTCACCTCCTCTCCTACCTTGCATACACAACACTAACAAGAAAAGGTAACTCCGAACAAGCAAACAATTGAAATAGAAAATTAAACGCTATCCTAATTTTTTGGTTTTGGTTTTTAAATGAAAATTACAACTACAACTAAAAACAGAAAAGTAAAACTATAATATGGTTCCAATTGCCTTGTCGATTGAACGACAATCCCCGGCAACGGCGCCAAAAAACTTGATGGAATATTTCGCAAGTGTACGATTATCCGCAAGTAGTAAAAAGAATATCGATCCACAGGGATTGTCTTAACCGAATTTAAAGGTAATTGAAACTATATTACTATTATCTAACAAAAACATAATTGGGGGGGATTTTTCAATATCAAAGTTAAGTTGCAATTATCAACGCAAATTTCAAAGATGAATGTTAAAGCGATTGAATCTCGATGTTCCCTTGAATGCATATGAAGTGGTAGTTAAACTTCAAGTAATGAACCAAATCAATTATGCAAGATAGATTAATTAGACTTGCTACTTCAAATCTCTTTGAAGCAACACTCTCTAGTTAACATAAATTTCCTAATCTCTTAGTCAATTTCAACATTAATAGAGGAATAAAAGCATTAATCATCAAATCACACATGCTTATGCAAAATCTCTAAAGAACAAACATGTGTTCTATCAACCTAGATCCATGATCTAAACACTACTCTCATAGACATTCAAATCACTCATATCAATCCTCACTTGATCAAGGTAAGAATAGCTTTAAGCATAAGATTGAAGAGATTGCATCATCAAATTGAATTCAATAACAAGAAAGTTTAACTACAAAGGTATAGGATTCAAGGTTACATCAAGATTCAATCTACAAGGAGTTTAGCCCATGGTCATGATTGAGATGAAGCTAGATCCTTCATAATCAACCATCATCTTCATCCCTTCTTTCCAATTCTGCAAAGAATCTTCCTCTGAGATGCAAATGGCTCAATTCCTTTCTTCTTCTCCAAAAAGGTCGAACCCCTCTCCTGAATCTCAGCTTGGCTTATATAAGTTTCGAGGTTTCCGCGCACGCTAGCATCGTTTCGCGCGCGCGAGCATGACCCTCGCGCAGCCCTCGCGCACGCTAAACTAACAGACTGCTTCCGTTTTCTCAGCCACTTCCTCGCGCACGCTGAGCATTTCTCGCGCACGCTAGTAAGCTTCTCGCGCACGCTAGCTCATTGCTCGCGCAAGCTAAATCGACAGAATGATCTTTGGCTTTTACTCACATGCTTTCGCGCGCGCTAACTTTGATTTCGCCTGCGCGAACTTTACTTCTATGCTTGACCGAATTATTGACTTTTTCCATACTTTTTGACATTGGCTTGTAGATCAAGTAATCTCTTAAAACCTTCATTTTCCAACACTTGTAGCTATCTTTATTGGCGAAAACACACTAAAAGTACTCGAAACGAACCTTGATTTAGAGGAATGATGAGATATCATCACATCATATAAATTACTGTCATCAGCATACCATAAGGGTAATTCCTACTAGTGTCTTGGCCCATGTACTGAGCGAAAGGCAATTGAAATGTGGACGAACCAACGCCACCCCCATTAACATTTGATCTATTTGGAGAGAAATTACCCTCCATGTTATGAGCCAAAGTTAAAATGGGTTCAGTAGTAGTTGAAGGCGCCACTGTGGATGATGGTATCGCCATTATGGCACTTATTACAGAAGATGTTGGGGCAGAAACTGATGCCTATGAGACATTCGAAGCGGTTGATGGATTCGAACCGCTGTTATTATTGTTTCCATTAGGATTTTCCATACTTTGTCTTGTGTTTCTGGGTGGTGGTCTGACCATTTCAGGAAGTGATTTCCCGTTTCTCAAAAGCATACACTACACACAAGATTTTGGAAACAAACGCAAATACAGAACAAAATAAAATACTAAATTTTTGAAGAAAATTTAAACGTAAAGCACACAGTCCCACTGGGCGTGCCAATTTGTTTACTGTGAAATTTGATAAACAACGCTAGTTTGAGTTATTACAAGAGAGATCAACTAGTAAATCTCGGGACATAGTGCTTTTGTTTATATTTTCAAGATATTTAGTGTTCATCATTGTTCTTATGCTTTTTATATTACTTGAAATACAAGAAAGAATGTTTATTCAAATGAATAAACAGAAGGAAAGATGAGTCGAAATTAAAAGGGAAGAGAATAACTTGAAAGAAACTGTAAATTTGCATTCAAATGTAAATGTTTACAAGAAAAGAAATGGTGCACATTATATACATTTTCCCTTTCGAACTCGTTTCTCGCGTTAACATGGGTACTTTGAGTTTAACAAGGATTTTTGTATAATGATTGTGACCCTTTGCTCGATCACAGGACTACGCTGTTTATAGACACTAAATCCTAACTGCTAGTAACGTCTAACTAACTATAGAAGTAACGCGTGTCTTGCCACGTATTTTAAATTTGAATTCCTTCATATCCTTCATATCCTTTGAATTAGCCGAAGTCGAAGTGGCAACAATTTTTGAGAATTTGCTAAGTACACAATCTTTCTTCTGCACATCGCGCACTTCGACCCTATTGAACTTCTACTTAAGAACATATTTTGACTTTACCAAAATATGGGCTAACAATTGGCTGCAACAAAGTAACAACCTCCACCGAAGGCCAATCAAACACCACCACCGTCCTTGACCATTGACTGCTACCAAAGACTACAAAAATTATGACCACTGTTCATTCGCTACTTAACTAACAGAGTGTAGGGTGCAAAAATCAGGTAGCGGATGAACGATGGTCAGAATTTTTGTGGCCTAGACACCAACACTATAAATAGGGGGCTGAGTGTTTGGTTTCATTTTTCATTCATTCACAATTAAAAAAAATGGAAATTTTACAATTTCAAGACAACACCCACCTAGTTGCGGTCTACTACAACGACAGTAAACCAAATCTTTTCACGATCCATGTTGATGTTACACTGGCTGATCTTAAGGACTAGCTGAGCTAACTCAACGGTCGTCTCCACTCCCGCGATGATAGTAGGGTGACTGATCTAGAGTATCACCGTTCGTCGACCTGCTTAGACGGAACCGTCTTATTCACCCACATGAAACTTCAAAATGACGGTGACGTCAGAACAATGTTCTCTACATGACGAAGGGACCAATCGATCTCGACGCTAAGTTTGTTAGATCCGTTCAAGATATATGTTCAAACTTGATCCGTCCGAGGACCTTTGACAAAATTGCGGTTTGCATTGTTGAATCCAGGGAGGATGAAGTTGAAGCAATTAATTTATCTGATATTTAGTTTTGTTTGTTTGGGGTTAAAGTTATGTTTCTAATTTACTATGTCCGTTCCCAATGTAATATGTCGTTGTTTTTATCAAACATTTCTTTCTCGTAACAGTCTATTTTTAAAAAAAAAAAATTCAGGTCTCGCGTCGTTCGCTACTTAAGTAGTGGACCAGTCTGTGAGAAGAAAAAAAGAAGACATAAACTAGATATGTAGAACATAATGAGTAATTACATAAAAACAATTCATGGAAATTAATTTTATAAATTAGACAAAAAAAAAATCGACTTATACCCCTCGTCAAGTGTTTCCACTTTAAAGGGTAGTTAAATATCACACGTTGTTAGTCACAAAAATTATATGAAAAATTAAATAGAATGACCGGCCCATATGGGATCAAGATGGTGTGTTAACAATAACAACCAACAGTTTGAGGATGCTCTACCGGCAACCGTGTCAACGTTTATCAACGCCCTTTTTAGTAGCCTCTGTTGGAACAAAGTGGGTCTGACATGAACCTCTAAGATTTTAAGTGGTTTTGATGATAACAAAGTATTAAAATTGCAATTGGTATTACTAATGATTATTCTAGTGTGCAGAATTATAAGTTAAAATTCATTCAGAAGCACTATGAATAACAAGAGAGAAGCCAAGCTATGAAGCTCTGAAAGCGTATCGCTGTTCATCAGAAGCTTAAATTTTGCGTGCTGAAGATAATGCTTCTGAGGACCAAAGATAGAATCTGAAGAGTTCAGAAGCTGAAGACCTTAAGAAGCTACGACAACAGTATCTGAAGCAAAAGGAATTTACGTCACTCAAGAACTGACAGAACCAGAATCAATGTTTGAAGAACAATCTACTTCAAGGCTCTGTCACATCCACAGGAAGGAATATTCGTTGGTACAACGTTAATCTTATCCATAAGTGGAGCGCATTTGAGGATTGTAATATCGTACTATTATTACTCAAAATGGATGAGTGATAATTTGAATTGCAAGGTAGTGGAATTGGATTTCTTTGCTAAAGAAGGCAATCTACAGCTAGCAATTGTACGAGCATATTCCAGCTGGCATCTTATCTCTCTACAACGGTCATCATCTTCCTTCAAGTATAAATAGAAGACTCAAATGGAAGAAATGACTACTGTTCTATTACTGCGTTTAAGGCTCTGAAGCATTCTGACATTATTGTTCTATCTGTCATTCAAGTCTTAAAGCAATTTGCGTTGTATTTTGTAAACACCTCTGATAGTATATCAAGTGTTCCTTAACATTCATTCTTATTCTTAAGTTTGTTTGAGAAGTCTCTTGTTAAGTGTAACTTGAGCATTTGAGAAGTCTCTTGTTTAGTGAAACTTGAGCACCTGAGAAGTCTCTTGCAAGTGTGCTTGAGCAATTTGTAATCTTAAGTAGATTATAGTGAAAAGCTCTTGTTAGTAACAAGGTGTTTACCCCGATTTTTAGTAAGCAACCGCTAGTTTAATTATTACAAGAAGGATCAACTAGTAAATCCTGGGACATATGGATTGTGCAGAAGATGACGAAAACATGTTCATATTTTCTTGGTTAAATCGGATAAATTGATAAAAAAAACAATAAAATACTTCAAAGTTTAAATTTGCAGAAAACTTGTAAATGAATTGCAAATAAAGTTTAAAGAAGAACTTTGAAAAGTAAAAGCATGCAACGAAATAAATTGCAGAAGGCTTAAAGTGCTTGAACTTTAAAGAAAAGCAAGTAATCAATACTTGAAAAGATAAATTGCATTGACAATTGTAAAAGTGTTTACAAAGAATGGTACACAGATTCGTACATGTTCCATATTGCATTCATTTCGCTCGTTGACATGGGTACTCTGAATATTTTAGGAATTTGCATGTGAATTGTGAACTGTGGACCCGTTTCTCCAATGAAAAACTAATATTTATAGACAAACAGAATAACTGCCAAAAACCTACAAAACGTCTAACTAAACTCCACGTGTCTTTGACAATTTGAATTCCTTTTGACACCTGGTGGGACTTTTGAACGTTATCCACTTTTGAATATTTTGCTAAGTCCAGAGTATGCTTTCTCCGTTCTGCACAATACGTTATACAAGCAAACACACACACACACATATATATATATATATATATATATATATATATATATATATATATAATTTTCGACAAATAGACTAATGTCGAACCGACATGTTTATTTAGATAAACATGGTTCTGTCGAATTCGACAGATTTTCAGGACTTGACACATTAAAAGTTTTTGATGTCAAATGCCTTAATATTCTCTTGATTCATTACTAAAATCAATTCCCAAGAGAATATTAAAATGCAATAATATACATTAAATGAGATTTCATCATCTCACTCCAATTCATTAATGCCTGTCGAAAATACAGGCTAACAAATTGCCCCCTAAAAAATGTCAATTTCGACTGCACGTCGAATACGAAAGGAAGAAATGGCAGTTTTGAAGATTCTCATCTTTTTCACTTCTGCACGTTTACCAAAGATGGCGCAGACGTCACATCAAGTCACTATTAATCATGACAAAACTTGTAACCGTCACCTCAATCCCCACAAACCATGATTTCCACTTTTTTAGCTTAATGGTGGGACAAGACTCTTTGCTCCTCAAACTGCACACAGACTACATCAACCAAGATGTCTTTGCCTTAATTGAAGCGAACCCCAGTAGTGCATTCTCTCACTTGGGCTTCCTCAAAAAACTTCATAACCCCATGACTGATGGTGCTACCCTTAGCAAGGTTATTCAACTTGAAAACCTTATTGATGGTTTCACCCAAGCCATTCAAAGGAAGAAAACGAATGCTATGAGGCTGGAGGCTCAAACTCATGCTCACGCTGCATTGGTCGAAAAGGCCAAGACTGCTCAAGCCAATGTCGAACACCTTGAGAAGGAAATAGAGTCGAATGCTGAACTCGCTGAATACAACCAGAACATTACTGCTTGGGAAAATGAGATTGCAGAGCTGAACTTGAAGATTCAAAGTCTCAATGTCAAAATTGATGAAGAGAAGGTTAAGCGTGACGAAGCCAAGGCCAACCTTTCCAATGCTGTCAAAGCCAAGATTGACAAAGAAGCTAACGAAGGCATCAAGTTCTTTAGTGCTTCAGCAGCTGTGGATGAAGAGATCCAGAATCTGGTGAAGACCAACAAGGTTCTCGACACGGAAGTTACTTCCTTCAAGAACTTGTATGAAGACTTGAAGAAACAATTTAATGTATAATAGCTTTACTTATTGCTCTTAGTTTCATTTCAACTATTTGAACAGTTGGTTAGGATTTTTTGGTTTGTATTTTAACAATGCCCAGTTTGTGGCGAACAGCTTTATGATCACCATTGTTTGATTATGTCTTAAGGTTTATTCTTCGTTAATTTTTATTTCCTGCAACGCTGGTTTATACTTTTTCAAGTATTTACCATTTATAATTAACGAGCGTTGTTCTTCTGTTAATTCATCAATTTCGTATGCACCATTTGAAAAAACTTGAACAACTTTAAAAGGGCCTTCCCAATTTGGAGACCATTTGCCTAAGACTCTGTCTTTTTTATCCATTGGCAAAATAACTTTCCAAACCAAATTTCCAACATTAAAGGTTTTAGACTTAACCTTTTTATTATAAGCTTTGGCAACTCTTTCTTTCTGTCGAGTTAACATCTCTAAAGCTTTTACTCTCTCCTCATCTAAATCAACTAATTCATCTAACATCATATCCCAATAATGATCCCTCGGGATTTCCAACTGCCTTTGGATTCTGACTGATTGCAGGTGGATTTCGACTGGAAAGACTGCGTCATGCCCATATGTTAGTCGAAAGGGTGTGGTGTTAGTTGATTCTTTTGGAGAATTTCTGCATGCCCTGTAGACTTGATCTAGGGTCTTGTTCCAATTTCTAGGCTTTTGGGCAATATGTTTTTTAATCAGACCAATGATGATCTTATTAGCAGCTTCTACCTGGACATTTGCTTGGGCATAATATGGTGTAGAGGTTAAAAGTTTGAAGCCAGTTTGCTGGGCAAATTCAACCATCTTCCGTCCAGTGAAAACTGAACCTTGATCTGTAGTAATAGACTCGGGTATACCAAATCTATAAATAATGTGACTTTGTATAAAACTAATCACTACTTCTTGGTCAACATTTGGGAGTGGAATTGCTTCTATCCATTTGGTAAAATAATCTATGCCAACTAAAATATAACGTTGGTTTTTAGATGAACTTGGTTTAATTTCACCAATTAGATCTAAAGCCCATCCTCTAAAAGGCCAAGGTTTTACTATTGAATGGAGTTCACTTGCAGGTACATGTTGTATACCTGAATGTCTTTGGCATTCTTGACAACCTTTAGCAAACTCTATACAATCCTTTAACATTGTTGGCCAATATACACCTTGTCGAAATAACAACCATTTCATTTTGTGGCCTGCCTGATGGGATCCACATGCGCCACTGTGCACATCAGATATAGCCAAATAGGCTTCAGTTTCACTTAAACATTTTAGCAAAACTCCCTCAGGTGTTTTCTTCATTAGTTCATTCCCAATGATGACATAACTCAAGGCTCTATACTTTATTTTCCTATTGGTCGTTCCATTTGGATCTTGTAAATAATCAACAAGTTGTTTTCTCCAATCATTATCAGATAAATTGTCAATGGCAAAAATTTCAAAAAATTCTGAGTTTTCGTCACAGTCATAAGTGGTATCTTGACCATTATCTTGTGGTACATCTGCCCCCACAAGTTTTGGCATTGACAATTTCATTGAAACAGGTTGGTCAACAACGAGTTTATCTTTAATCTCAATCAACTCTTCTAGTTTTCCACTAGAAATTTTATAACCAGAAGCTATTTGAGCCAGATCATTGGCTTCTTGATTTTCTATACGAGGCATATGTTCAAAGATAACTTGGTCAAAACGTTTTAACAAAGAAATTGCTATGACAAAATATTTCATCAAGTGTTCTTTTATGCACTTGTATTCCTTTGTCAATTGCTTCAACACCAATTCTGAATCACCTCTGATCAAAATACTTTTTGCCCCCAAGTCCAATAAAATTTCTAAGCCTGTTATCAAAGCCTCATATTCTGCTTCATTATTTGAACAGAACCCATTAATTTTATATTTGAACCTGGTGGGAATTTTGGAGGGAGAAATGATTAAAATCCCAATTCCAACTCCATGTTTATGTTTAGAACCATCAAAATATAATTTCCAAGGTTCTGAGTCCACATAGTTTTGTGGACTTTCCAATGCAGAATGATCTGCTATAAAATCAGCCACAATTTGGCCTTTAAAGGTTTATAAGTTAGTGAATACTCTGTTAAGGCTAAGGCCCATTTTCCAATTCGACTATGCAGGATTGGTTTAGACAACATATGCTTGATGATATCACAATGAGAATAAACAAAAACATCACAGGCTTTATATAATGCTTGAGTTTCATACAAGAAAAATACAAACATAAGCATAATTTTTCAATACTACTGTATCTAGTTTCAGCATCATTTAAAACCCTACTTAAGTAATAGATGGCTTTTTCTTCACCATTTTCATCTTCCTGGGCAAGCATACTACCCAGTGTCGAATCTGATGCTGATATATACAACTTCATGAATTTGTTCCTTATTGGAGGCATTAACATTGGTGGCTTTGACAAGTAACTCTTGATTTCGTCAAAAGCTTGTTGTTGATCTTGCCCCCAAGTGAAAGTACTTTCTTTCTTGAGTCGAAGTAGTGGTGAAAATGGTTGAGCTTTACCACTTAAATTTGAAATAAATCTTCTCAAGAAATTGATCTTCCCAAGTAAGGACTGAAGTTGCTTTTTTGTAGTTGGAGATTTGGTCTCCATAATAGCCTTTGTTTTGTTTTGATTTATCTCAATGCCCTTTTTGTGCACAACAAACCCAAGGAAATCTCCTGCATTAACACAGAAAGCACACTTTAATGGATTCATTTTTAATCCATATTTCCTCATCTTTTCAAAAGATTTTTTCAAATGATCTAAATGATCATCTTTTGACGAGGATTTTACAACTATGTCGTCAATATAAACTTGCATGAAAGTGTCTATGTATTCATGAAAAATCAAATTCATTGCTCTTTGATAAGTAGCCCCAGCATTTTTTAGACCAAAGGACATCACTACCCATTCATATGTGCCTAATGCTCCTGGGCATCTAAAGGCAGTTTTGGGTACATCATTCTCAGCAATGAAAATTTGGTTATAACCAGAATAACCATCTAACATACTTAAATATTCAAACCCAGCTGCTGAGTCAATTAACATTTCTGCCACAGGCATAGGATATTCATCTTTTGGTGTAGCATTATTTAAGTCACTAAAGTCTATGCATACTCTAAGAGAACCATTTTTCTTAATCACAGGCACTATATTTGCTAACCATTCGACATACCTTGCAGTTCTGATAAATTTGCTCCTCAGCAGCCTTTCAATTTCTTCTTTGATCTTTGACATTATTTCTGGTGCGAATCTTCTAGGTAATTGTTTCACTGGCTTTTTATCTGGTCGAACTGGAAGTTCATGCTCCACCAACTTTCGGCTCAAACCTGGCATTTCGTTGTAATCCCAAGCAAAACAATCTTTGAATTCCAACAGAAGTTGCACCACTTTTGCCTTCAGATCTGGAGGAATGTTTGCACTAATGTAGGTTGGTCTTTTAGTCAGACCATCTCCAAGGTCAATTTCCTGCAAAGGATCATGTGCTTGCATCTTGTGACTTTGACTGATTGGATCTTTTTCAAATCCTAGGGGTTCGTCATCATAGATGCAATCCAGCTTTTGCAATTCTGGCTTGTGTTTGCCAAATTTTATGTCATTGGCTGCAACAGCCATATTCTCTGACAACGAATTGGCTTCCAAAGCCATATTGATTCTATTTTCAGCCATGTAGGCCGTAATCTTTGCCCAAGTTTGGGACTCAGACATAGTAGTTCTCTTCGACATCCCACCCAGTTGGGTAGTTGTGGCCTTCACACTCGCCATCCTCAAGGTCTCCATCTTCTCTTTCCCACAAAAAACCATGTGTGGGGTCCAATTTGATTGAATGGTGAACATTCCTTGGTGAACGATGTGCAAAATCCCTCTCAGTGCATGGTGAGATTGTTGCCAATTTTTTGTCGAATGAGTGTTTCGTTAGATGGTGGACTTCAGTTTTAAAATAGCTTTGGTCTGCTTCAACATTTTCCACTATACCATCATCTCGCCAGATAATCAAGCGCTGGTGCAGGGTAGATGGGACTGCCCCCACGCCATGAATCCACTCTCGTCCTAGGAGCAGATTGTAATTTGCCTTAGAGGCCACAACCAAGAACAATGTTGGCCTTATAGTACTTCCAACAACCACATCCAACTGGATTGCTCCTAAAGAAAAACCAGTTTCACCCTCATAGTTTGAAAGCACTATGTTGTGAGGATGAAGATCCACCAAAGATTTGCCAATCTTTCTCAACAGAAATTCTGGCATAAGGTTAACTGCAGCACCACCATCAATTAGTACTTTGTTGATCCCTACATTATTCACTTTAGCCTGTATAAAGAGAGGCTTCAAGTGACTTTTCATGCCTTCATCTGGCCTCTCAAATGTAGCCATTTGGTCTTCCAAAGCACCATTGCTCATTACATAGTAACAGACTGGCCTGTGAAGAGCCATTTGCATCCCAGATTCTTCTTCGTCATCTGTTATTTCAGAACAAACGTCGAACTCTCTTGGCAGAATTGACACAACATTCACTATTATGTCGAGATCAGGTTCAGAATCCAGAAAATCATCTGCTTCCATGTGTTCGTCTTCGACATTATCAGCAACTGAAGACTCAACTTTGGGTTCACCTAACCTTTCTCTCATTGGCCTTTTAGCCAATTCCATAGGCTTATTCCCTTTACTATCAGCAGTAATTTGGGATTTTTGAGCAGCCACCTTCTTCTGGCGTTGATATCTACGCCATTGAGATCTTGTCATGGGATTTTTCCCTTTGTAATTATTCCTGTAGTCATACTTCTTTGACTCAGGATCCTTTTTGGGATTGAAGTTATTGGAGTTTCCTTTCTCAACGTTCCTTTGACCATAGCCCATGTTTCTTCCATGAACCCATTGATTGACATGTGTCCTGTTTGAAGGGACAAATGACTTTTGTGGTCCCAGCCTCTGATGCACAGGTGCCTGTTGGCTGTTCAGAACACTAGAGTGAGTTGGCTTTTGATTTGGCCAATTGTTTCTGCCTTGACTATGAGGCAAAAATTTGTTGAGGCCTGCAGCAGCCTTTTTGTCGAACATGGCACTACAATGAGGACATAATGTAGCCTCGCCATCGTTCTCCTTACAGCGTTGAAGGAAATCTAGTAAAGTCTCCCCAGCCTGTGGATATACTTCCTCCACTTTGTTTTCGTATTCTTCCTCAGGAATGGAAACTAATTGCCCCCCTTCAATGAGGTTCAATGCCTCCAACATCAGGCACTCGAATGGTTCTGTGTATGCAGCATCAGCAATCTGCAATGGATCCTCATCCACCTGCTGTTTGGATCTTGGCTTTTCGCCAAATTTGAGTCTTCCCTCCTGCAAGGTTTTCTGGACCAGATCCCTGAAAAGAACACATTGTGAGGTTTTATGACCCAAGAAATTATGGTATTTACAAAAACCTCTTTTCTTACGTTGTTCCAAAGGTGGAACTTTTAAACCCTTTAGTACAATTATTTGGCCATCAGCGACCAGCAAGTCAAAGATTTCATCACATTTAGTAATGTCGAACGTATATGTCTTAGAAACAAATCTATCATTTTTTGGTTCGACAGGATTATTCCCATTTGATGGTTTTAACATTTTACAAGTATAAGGAGGACCTGGTTTCAATTCAGCAATATTAACCTCATTGTTTTCCATGTAATCCTGACCATCATCGAACTCATTTTCACTTTCATAAGTTTCTATATACGCCACTTTTTCTTTTTTATGGAATTTAGAATTTCTGACTTTTTCAGCCCTGAGACGTTCGACCTGTCGAACACGATCTGCTAATTGGGCCATATCTCTTAAATGTTGAGTATCTAACTTCTTTCTAATGGAATAATCAAGGCCACCGGCAGCCATCTCAACCAATTCATGTTCAGGCACTTGAGTAAAGCACCTTGCCTTAAGGAGGCGAAACCTGTTCAGATAGTCATCAATGGCTTCTGCAGTCTTACGTTTCATACTGGCTAATTCTTTGAGGCTAATCCTAGATTGTCCCATGTAAAATTGTTCATGAAATAGCCTTTCTAATTGAGTCCAATTATGAATTGAATGAGGGGGAAGTGTGGTAAACCACGTAAAAGCATTCTTTGTAAGGGAATTAGGAAAATATTTCATCCTTAGGTCCTCATTATTTGCTAAATTCCCTGCCTCTGCCATATATCTGGCAATGTGTTCGACAGTAGATTCATTAGTATCACCAGCAAATTTTGTAAATTTGGGAATTTTACATCCCCTTGGTAGTTCTGCCTGTAATACATATTCAGACAATGCTGACACAAAATTTGGCCTATGAAATCCTATATTCAAACCATTTTGAGCCAAGATATTTTCTACTAAGTTGGCCAAGTTATTCTGCCCTACCATGTTATCTTGTCGAACATTCCTAAGAACATCATCAGCGTTTTGGTTCCTATTAACCAATACCACTCCTTGTTCTGGCTGTTCTCTTTCAATGCGCAGTGGTTGGGCTTGAACTTCTGGTTGAATCTCTGGGTTTGCACGAGGAACCCTTTGGTTATTTGGAGCATCAGGGGGCCCAAAAAAGCCTGCCATCCTTCCCATTTGATTGGCTAATAACAGGTAGTTATCGTTGGCTGTCTGTAACATAGGATTAAAGACTGTGCCAATCTGCTGGGTCAACGCGTTCACCATATCATGGTTACTCTCATTCATTTGTTGCCTAAGCACTGCCATAGAATTATTTGTCAAATTAAGAGAATTTCCCCTATTTCCCATCGCAGAAGATGAGGGAGAACTTTCTATCGAAGGCCAATTATACAGGTTTGCCATCGTTGTTGTTGGCATTCCAAATTGTGGGTTTCTGGGCAACCATGGGGGTCTTGACGATGTTCCACCAACTTGACTACCGTCTGTGTATCCATGTATGTGTGATACGTTCGTTGGCATGGATGACATATTCAATTGTGTCATCGCTGCGCCATTGGGATTCGGAGGAGGAAACCCTCCTGCCATACTTGAAGTGGTGGCAGGCATTGTTGATCCACTGGCGCTCACACCAATGGTACTGGAACTTATTACAGGGTTCGAACTTCCGCCATTAATATTATTAGTTGGGATACTTTCAGAAGTTGTAGAATTTAGGGCAGGGCTTGTTGGCCCACCAGCAGGATTGGCGCTAGCATTGCCAGACACTGGTTGATTAGGTTGCCCTGTCACATTCTGGGGATTTGGAACAGGATTCGTTTCTGCCCCATTATTATTATTATTGTTAGAAGAATTGTTTGGCGGTCTCACCATTCTGGTACGAGTACGAGTTGGTATACTTGAAAATTCTGGGAGAGATTTACCACTCCTTAAATGCATATAAAAATATACACACAATCAAAAACGCAACACCAAACAACAAATTTTTGTAAGAAATTTTTTTTTCGAAAAACAAATTAAATAAACTACACAATCCAATCGTCCCACTGGGCGTGCCAATTTGTTTACCCCGATTTTTAGTAAGCAACCGCTAGTTTAATTATTACAAGAAGGATCAACTAGTAAATCCTGGGACATATGGATTGTGCAGAAGATGACGAAAACATGTTCATATTTTCTTGGTTAAATCGGATAAATTGATAAAAAAACAATAAAATACTTCAAAGTTTAAATTTGCAGAAAACTTGTAAATGAATTGCAAATAAAGTTTAAAGAAGAACTTTGAAAAGTAAAAGCATGCAACGAAATAAATTGCAGAAGGCTTAAAGTGCTTGAACTTTAAAGAAAAGCAAGTAATCAATACTTGAAAAGATAAATTGCATTGAAAATTGTAAAAGTGTTTACAAAGAATGGTACACAGATTCGTACATGTTCCATATTGCATTCATTTCGCTCGTTGACATGGGTACTCTGAATATTTTAGGAATTTGCATGTGAATTGTGAACTGTGGACCTGTTTCTCCAATGAAAAACTAATATTTATAGACAAACAGAATAACTGCCAAAAACCTACAAAACGTCTAACTAAACTCCACGTGTCTTTGACAATTTGAATTCCTTTTGACACCTGGTGGGACTTTTGAACGTTATCCACTTTTGAATATTTTGCTAAGTCCAGAGTATGCTTTCTCCGTTCTGCACAATACGTTATACAAGCAAACACACACATACACACACACACATATATATATATATATATATATATATATATATATATATATATATATATATATATATATATATATATATATATAATTTTCGACAAATAGACTAATGTCGAACCAACATGTTTATTTAGATAAACATGGTTCTGTCGAATTCGACAGATTTTCAGGACTTGACACATTAAAAGTTTTTGATGTCAAATGCCTTAATATTCTCTTGATTCATTACTAAAATCAATTCCCAAGAGAATATTAAATTTCAATAATATACATTAAATGAGATTTCATCATCTCACTCCAATTCATTAATGCCTGTCGAAAATACAGGCTAACACAAGGGGACTGGAGTACTCTCGATTTGTGAGAGGAACCAGGATAAATTTTGTGTCTTTCTTTCTCTCTCTCAGTACCCTTCTTTATCTTGTGTTTATTTCCGCTGCAAACTTGTTTTTATTTCGAAAAAGTTTTATTTCTAAAAACACAATTCAACCCCCCCCCCCCTTCTTGTGTTTTTCCACCTTCAATTGGTATCAGGAGCTAGGTCTGTTGCCTAACTCACCTTACTGTGAAACAGTAAAGATCCAGGAGGAATAACATGTCTGCTGAGAAGAACCTCAATGAAGTTCCTTTTGACTATGACTCAAACTCTCGACAAAGAAGGTCATCTGATAAGGTTCCTTTCTTCAACGGAACTGAGACTAGCTACCCTTACTGGAAAACCAATATGTATAGCTATATCATGAGTATTGATTGTGATTTATGGGATATGGTAGAAGATGGAGTTAACTTTGAAAATATGGATTTAGAAGGAGTAGTCAGTTCTCAGAACAGGAAATCATTTACACCTACTCAAAAGCTAGAGTACAAGAAGCATCACTCTGTAAAAGGAATGATGACCAATGCTATCTCACATGATGAGTACCTTAAAATTGGAGATAAAAGAACTGCAAAATCTATTTGGGATTCCTTAAAATCCAAGTATGAGGGCAACAAACAGGTTAAGGAGGCAAAGGCTAACTTGTTGGTGCATCAGTATGAACTGTTTAAGATGAAGGATGGAGAGGACATTGAAACTCTGTTTTCACGGTTTCAAATTCTAGTATCTGGACTTCAAGTATTAGACAAGAGTTATACTGAAGCTGATCATGTGAGAAAGGTACTCAGAAGCCTACCACCAAAATGGAGACCCAAGGTGACTGCTTTTCAAGAGTCTAAGGATTTGGATACTGTATCCCTTGAAAGCTTGATTAGTTCATTGAAGAGTCATGAGATGGAACTAATGGCTGATGAATCAACCAAGAAGATGAAAGGGATAGCCTTAAGCTCTAAGAGCTCATCAAAGGCTCTGAAAGCTAAAATTATAGAATCTGAAGATGAGGCTTCTGAAGAGGGTCAAGAAGTTGGGTCTGATGATGAAGAAGAGATGGTGTTGATGGCTGCTAAGGTTTCACAATGGGCAAAACGAAGCAAGAAATATGCAGGCAAATTTGGAGGATCTTCCAAGAGACTTAGTACTGCTAAAGACAAGAAGGAAGATCAAAGCAAGTGTTTCAAATGCAACAAGCCTGGTCATTTCATTGCTGATTGTCCAGAAAACAAAAGTAGATCATCAAAGCAAAGCTCTAGCAAGGAAAGATATAAGAGTAAAGTCAAGAAGAGCTTTCTGGCAACATGGGAAGATCTTGACAAAGACTCAGACTCAGATGGTGATGAGGAAGCAAATCTAGCACTGATGGCAACTACCTCTGACAGAGAAGACTCTGAAGCAGGTTCAGACTCTGAAGATGAGGAAGAGGTAATTGCTAAACTATCTAGAACTGAATTAGTAGATTCTCTTAAAGATGCCTTAAAAATGCTCACTAAAAAGGCAGGTGAATGTAAGGTCTTGAAAAAGGCTTACAATAACCTAACTGAGAAAATGAACATAATAGTTGAAGAAAATGAGTCTCTAAGAAGTAGAAACTCATTTATGGAAACTCATTATGTTTATGATGATAAGGTTCCTCCAGAGCATGAATTTGCTCTACAAGAATTTCTTATCAATGGCATGAAAAGAAGTAAGATAGCCTCCTTAATATACCATGTTAGCAGAAACATAGGTGAAGGTCTTGGATTTTCACGTTTTAAAGATAATCCATTATTTTCTAAACCCTCTAAAAGTGATAATTCAAAACCTAAGGCTGTATTTGTTAAAAGCCAATCAGAAGCAATAGTTATACCAGAACCTGAAAAAATAATTGTGTCAGAGGCCAAGAAGCCTCAGACTCTGAAACCTTCAGAGCCTAAGGTCTCCAAACCTCAGACCAATGTCAAAATAAATAAAACTCTGGTATATTCTAAAGCTAAACCCAAGAGTTATACAAAGCCTAAAAATTTTTCAAAATGCTCCAATAACTCTAGAGCTCCTGATAGGCCATATAAACAAAAACAATCTAAGGTAATGAGGACTAACTCTAAAGGACCCATAAAGGTATGGGTACCAAAGTCTGAGATTGTCTTTGCAGCAGATCTGCACTCAAAGAAGGCCAGAGCAGCATTCTTGGTACCTGGACAGTGGCTGCTCGCGTCATATGATAGGAGACAAGCATATGTTTCAAACCCTGACTCTGAAAGAGGGAGGAACTGTGGGATTTGGAGGAAACCAAAAAGGGAAGATCACTGGTACGGGTACAGTTGGTAACTCTTCTCTTTCTATTAAAAATGTTTGGTTAGTTGATGGCCTCAAACATAATCTACTGAGCATTAGCCAATTTTGTGATAGTGGATTTGTTGTTAAGTTTAATAAAGATGCATGTACTGTAATTAGAGAGTCTGATGAGTCTGTAGTGTTCAGAGGCTTAAGGAAAGGCAATGTTTATAAAATTAATCTGTCAGAACTCTCAGAGCAAAAGATAGTTTGTCTTCTATCTTTGAATGATGAGAAATGGGTTTGGCACCAACGCTTAGGTCATGCTAACTGGAGATTAATCTCTAAGCTTAGCAAACTAAGCTTGGTTAAAGGACTACCCAATCTTAACTATCATTCAGATGCTCTGTGTGGTCCTTGTCAGATTGGAAAGATCTCAAAAACCTCTTTTAAACCTAAAAACATTGTCTCTACCTCAAGACCTCTTGAACTGCTTCACATTGATTTGTTTGGTCCTGTAAGTACAGCCTCAATCAATGGAAAGAAATATGGACTTGTTGTTGTTGATGATTACAGTAGATGGACTTGGGTTAAATTTCTTAGAGTGAAAGATGATGCATATGATATGTTTACTATTTTCTGCACACAAGTGCAAAGTGAGAAGAGTCTCAAGATCTTAAAGATCAGAAGTGATCATGGGGGTGAGTTTGAAATAAACCCTTTGCAACTTATTGTGAAGACCATGGAATTGTCCATGAGTTCTCAGCTCCTAGAACACCACAGCAAAATGGTGTTGTAGAGAGAAAGAACAGGTCTTTACAAGAGATGGCAAGAACCATGATGCATGAGACTAAACTTGCTAAGCACTTCTGGGCAGAAGCTGTGAACACAGCTTGTTATATTCAAAATAGGATCTATATCAGACCTATATTGAATATAACAACATATGAACTCTTTAAAGGAAGAAAGCCCAATATCTCTTATTTTCATCAGTTTGGATGTACCTGTTACATTCTGAACAATAAGGCCTACAAAAGAAAATTTGATGCCAAAGCTTGTAAGGGAATCTTTATAGGTTACTCTGAACGCTCAAAGGCATACAGAGTGTATAATTCTGAAACTAACACAGTGGAAGAATCTATACATGTTAGATTTGATGACAAAGAGCCTGACAGTAAAATGTCAGAGCAAGATGATAGCTATGCAGGTATTCCATATCTATATAACTATCCAGAACCTGAGAAAGCATCAGATGCAAATGAAACTTCAGAAGCTGTATTGGAAGAAGTCTCTGAAGAAGCATTCCCAATAGAAGCATCTGAAGGACATGATGATATCTCAGAAGATGATACCCAAACAAGTGCTGAAACTAATGGAGCTCCAAAGAGAAAATTCAAATACAGATCATCACATCCAGAGGATCTTATTCTTGGAAACAAAGAGAGTCCAAGAAAAACAAGATCAGATTATCAACAACATGATTCACTTCTAGGACTCATATCTATGATAGAACCTAAGAATGTTGATGAAGCTCTTTCTGATGATGGATGGATTGTAGCAATGCAAGATGAGCTCAATCAGTTTCAAAGAAATGATGTGTGGGATTTGGTACCAAGACCAACACACAAGAACATCATTGGAACCAAGTGGGTATTTAGGAACAAACTGAATGAACAAGGTGAAGTGGTAAGAAACAAAGCTAGACTAGTAGCACAAGGCTACAGTCAGCAAGAAGGCATTGACTTCACTGAAACATTTGCTCCAGTGGCAAGACTGGAAGCAATCAGGTTATTGTTATCATATGCAGTTAATAATGGAATAACCTTATACCAAATGGATGTTAAAAGTGCCTTTCTAAATGGTGTCATTTCTGAAGAAGTATATGTCAAACAACCCCCAGGTTTTGAGGATTTGAAAAACCCTGATTATGTTTATAAACTTAAGAAATCACTCTATGGTCTCAAACAAGCTCCAAGAGCTTGGTATGAAAGACTGAGTAATTTCCTTTTAGAAAATGGTTTTCAAAAAGGTCAGATTGACAATACATTATTCAGAAAGACAACTAAGAAAGACATCTTAATTATTCAAATATATGTGGATGGTATAATTTTTGGTTCAACTAATGCTTCCTTGTGCAAGAGTTTTTCAAAGCTAATGCAGGATGAATTTGAGATGAGCATGATGGGTGAACTAAAGTTTTTCCTTGGAATTCAAATCAATCAAGGAAATTATGGCACTTACATTCATCAAAACAAGTATACAAAAGAGCTTATGAAGAAGTTTAATCTTGAAGACTGTAAGATAATGTCAACTCCCATGCATCCTATAAGCAGCTTAAGCAAGGAAGAAATTGGAAGCAAAGTAGATCAGAAGCTGTATAGAGGTATGATTGGTTCTTTACTCTATCTAACAGCTTCTAGACCTGATATTTTATATAGTGTATGCTTGTGTGCAAGATTCCAGTAAGATCCTAGAGAACCTCACTTAACTGCTGTTAAGAGGATCTTTAGATATCTGAAAGGAACTACCAATCTAGGACTTCTTTATAAAAAATCCCTAGATAGTAAGCTAGTTGGATTCTGTGATGCTGACTATGCTGGAGACAAGATAGAGAGAAAATCCACTAGTGGAAATTGCCAATTTATTGGTGAAAATCTCATATCTTGGGCCAGCAAGAGACAAACAACTATTGCTTTGTCTACAGCAGAAGCAGAATACATCTCAGCTGCTAAATGCTGCACACAGCTTCTCTGGATGAAATATCAGTTAGAGGACTATAACATAGCTGAAAGTAGTATTCCACTATATTGTGATAATACTGTTGCTATTCATTTATCTAAGAATCCAATTTTGCATTCCAGAGCTAAGCATATTGAAATTAAGCATCATTTTATAAGAGATCATGTTCAAAAAGGGACAATAAATATTCAATTCATTGATACGGATCATCAATGGGCTGATATATTTACCAAACCTTTGGCCATTGAACGCTTTGATTTTATTAAAAAGAATTTGAACATGCATTTTATCTCTGAAGAAAACTAGCTCTGAGATGCAAAATAGAATTAGGGTCTGAAGCTCTTTCAGAGCCTCCATAAATTCAGAGTCTCCTTTGGGAAGTTCTGAATAAATGGGTTCTGAAGAGTAACAGGTTCTGATGAGGTGTCAGATATTAATGAGTTTGGCTCTGAACTAGACGGAAACTAAACGTTTAGTACTAGTTAGTGTACAACAGTTGTCTGTACACGCGTCAGCTGAGATTAAGTTTCTCCAACACGTGTCTAGATCCTGATGGGTAGAGAACAGTTAATGATGAAAATGTAGTTATACAATTTAAAATTAATTTTAAACTGTTCGCGCTCCCTCCTTTGTGCTTATTTTCTGAGTGTTTATTCTATTTGATATAAATTGTCACTTCACTCACAAAGCACAACTTTTTCACATAATCACTTCCCACACAAACCCTAAACCTCGGATATTCCCAAATCTCTCTGCTTCTTAATCTTTTGTAATCATGGCTGCTCAACCTTCAAACGAAATTGTTAAACGTCCCTTCAACCCCGTCTTACCTCCAGTAATTGATCTTTCATCTCAAGCAAGACTCGTCTTCAAAGATAATGTAACCGATGCTGGTCCGGAATCGTTTGAGTTCGTTACGGAGAAATTTGTTGATTTTGAGAGTTTCAAAGTAAACGGGATTGACATTCAAAGTTTATTCTACGATCAACAATGGAAGAACTACTTTGAGATGCTAAATGGGTTTGTTTACTATGATATTGTCAAGTACTTCTGGCAAAAAGCAACTATCTTTGACAAGTTCAGTGCCGATGAAGAAGTTAGGAAGATGGTAGAGAAGGATAGGTCTCTGAAAGGAAAAACAAGGAGCCAACTTGGTTTAAGACCTTATAAAGGAAAAGAAATTAGGTCAAACATCATGGGAATCAATGTTCTTATTACTCAAGAACATATAGCAAAGATTTTGGGTCTGGACAACGAAGGAGAAAACGTGGATGAGTATGGTGAGAAGAGTAAGCATATTGAATCTATTAAGAAGGATTTATTCCTCCCTGGCAGTTCAAACAATGATTTTGGCAAAGCAAAATTCATGAGGCAAAACTTCAACTTTGCGTTCAAAGTGTTTCTTGCCTCCATCATTACTAGAGAAGGAGGATATGATACTATCTCTATACCACACAGGCACTTCATCTGGTTTATGTACAAGAAAGTGAAGATAAATCTGGCAAAGATTCTGTTTGATCATCTATGTTTTACAATATCCAAGAGCAGAACCAAATCACCTTCCATAATCCATCATCTAAGGTTGATTTCAGAAATCATTCGTCAAACAAAGCTTATTCAGATTGTCAGTACCAAGGAAAAACTTAGAGTTTTTAATACTGCTAAGTATGATGCAAGTGTTCCGGCAAACATGAAGCTGAAAACAAAAGAAGAGCTGAAGACAGCCAAGAGCCCTCTGGAGGCAGTTTATGAAAAGTACTTCTGGTGTGATGGTTTTCCAACCATATCAGAATTTGATAATGATGATGTCATCAAGAACTTCTTGGAGCTGGTAAGAATAGATTCTAGAGTAAGAGTGCCCAGGAGTATGGTAGTTGGTGTGCCAAACTGGGATATTTTCAAAGGCCCAAAGCAGATCACAAAGTCCAATAGTAAACCTCAACCTGTTGAACAAGAAATTGTTAAGGAAGGATCCAAAGAACAATCGGGAGATAAGGATGATGCTGCTGATGTTACTGATCAAGTAGATAGTGGTACTGAAAGATTGGCCACTGAAGAGAATGAAGGAGTCACTGAAGAGCAAGTGACTAAGATAGCTCAAAGAAAAGCTGTTCAGAAGGAAAGAAGATCCAAGAAGAGGAATGAAAGGCCTGAAGATGCAGAAGAGGATCAACCTGTCAGAGCCCCAAATAGGAAAAAGACAGTTGTTTCCAAAAAGAAGGTTGCTGACACGTCCAAAGGTAATTTCTCTAAGGCTAATACTGATAGCGCTTCTAATGCTCAATCTCTTAACCAATCACCTCCTATAGACTTTACAAAGCCTATAAATATGATTCCACCATCTCCACAACCCTCAGCATCCTCATCATCCTCATCTGAAAGGACTTCTTCTGATACAAACACTGACTCTTCAGAGCTGATTGAAAAACTTGATAAAATTCAGAAGGAGAAATCCAAGAAAAAGACTCCAGTGAAAAAGACCCTCAAGAAACCCAAAAACAACTCACCAGAAGAAGAGAATATTTTCATTGACACTTCAATCCTTGACCAACCCACCAACACAACAAGAAAATCACCTACAATCCTTGAACACCTCGCCACTCACCTATCTGGTGATGCCTTTACCCACTCTAACTCAAACTCACCAAACCAATTTCATTTTGTTAATACTTCTTCTGATCTACCTCTTCAAACACCACCTCCCTCCCTTGCTGACATTAAACAAGAAAATCCACCCACTTTCACACCAGTTCAGGATGAAGCTATGACTCATTCTGAACATCACAATGCTACACCCAAATCCACACATGAACATACCACTGCTGAACCATCCACACCACAACCTGAACCTTCCACACCTGAATCAACACCTGAACCACAAACACCACCATCAGAACCCATCTATGGTCCATTTTACAAACCTTTAACTGTAGAAGAACTAATTCTACCTGTGGACTTTGCCTTGCCCATTCTTGAAAACTTTCTTAAGAAGCAAGTCAACATAGATGATGAACCTAAACTACCCACTGACCTAAGCAAAATCAAAATCATTCCCTTAAAAAGAAAGAAACCTGAACCAACCATTCCTTTTGACCCAACCAAACCTTTCTTCAATTCCTCATCTGAACCAAATATTGAGCAATTAGGTTCTGCTATCAGTCTTAGACTTAAGAGATTTAAGACAATAGATGAAGAGGTTCTGGTATTTCCTTCTGATGTAGACGCTGAGATAAGACAAATGGAATACTTGTTCAGCCAATCTTTAAGGATTCTGGGTAACCACTTGAAATCTAAGATTCAAGGAAGAGGAATGACTGCTGTGAGGGATTTGTTTGATATAGCTGAAAGATCACGTGCTCCCCGCCTCACATTCTACAATCATGAAAAAGAACTTGAACATTTAGCAACTTTGGATGCTGAGTTTAAGAAGCTCTCAAGGAATGCATGTGAAGCAGCTGCAAGGTTGGCTAGAGAAGAAGCTACGTATGAAAATATGGTTTTAGCTACTGAGCAGGCTTGGATAGCTGCTGCAGCAGAGCAAGTTCTGAAAGCTGCTGAGAGAGTGGTTGGAGAAGAGGCAAGTTATGCCAGGTTAATGAGTGATGCTGATCAGGCTAGAATGGCTGAGATTGAACATAAGAGACTAGCTAATCAAGAGGCACTTAAGTTGATAGTAGATATGGCTGTTCACATTGCTGAAGTTGAGACAAATAAGATCAAGGAGAATCTAGCATCTGAAGAGGACTTTGTAATGCTTGATCAGAACCTAAGTGGTGAAGACTCTGACAAGGGTAAGAAGCCTATTGTTGATTCATCTCCTCCCAGATCTCCACCAAGACTTGTTCAAGGCTTTTCCTCATCTGCCATACCTTCAGCTATTCAACTGGCTCTAGATGAGATCAAGAGTGATTTAAGAGAAGAGCTGAGAAATGAAATGGATGAGTTTAGGGCGGATATAAGAGAAGATATGAATAGATCTGGTGAAGCTACTAATAAGAAGATAGATGCAATGATGGAGCTACTTCTGAAGCTTACTCAACAACAACCCAAACCATAACCTTATGTTTGAGCACTTGCTTCTATTCATGTTTTATGTAATTCGTTTGGATATTTTCTTCTTGGTTAATTAAGCTTCTTATTATCCTTACTTGTGTGTGTGTATCTGAATGTGTGTTATTTTTTTTACTTTTGTTTTTCAAAATTAAAAATATATTCTCTTCTTATGTCTGATACTCTTGTGGATTCTGAACCTAGTGTAAGGTGTTGGAGAACATCTTGTTTTTAACTTATATAGGATTTTGAAAACCTAAGGTTCCCCCACATCAGTATTCCTGTTTACTCATGAAATAGCTTCTTAGTATTATAGCCTGTTTATAAGCGGGGCAACAATACCGAATGAGGCGTGTCTGGTAACTGGTTTTCTGACGTTTGAAAGGAGTATATAAAAGAAACATGCTCAAAAAGAAAGAAATTTATAGCAGGAACCCTTTATTAAAATTATTGAAGAAATTCTTTATTACATAAGATAATGAGATCCTACTTAGAATCAACGTCAGCAGCCTCTGGCTTATTCTTCTTATGCTTCTCACTAACATAAGAAAGTAGGTCACGCAGGGCTTGCTGAGCTTCAGCTTGATACTCTTCGTACGGCTTGTCATCATCATATGTCCATAAGAATTCTTCCAGGTCATAGCCTATTTCTTCAAGCTCTGACTCTGTCAGAACCACCTCTCGCTTATTTCTTTCATAGCGATGCCTGTTTTCTTCGCAGCGCCAGGGCTCTGCTTCCTTCTTGATCACTTCTTTAGATCCTGAAGCATCCTTCGTAGCTTGCTTTTCCATTGTGTGTTTCTTATGATGCCCTTTGATTATTCTTTATGAATAAAATGAGAAGAATCATCTCTTTTTATAGTACTCTCAAGCCTTCTTGTCTGCCTGGGAATCAACACAATTCATTTAATGAATATAGTTGTAACCATTTTTTTGACTTGAATGTCTTGTTTTCTGCGCTTTTTGACTGATGACAAAAGGGGGAGTAAGAACAGCGTTAAAATTAATAATAATTGATTTTTTTTACTGCTAAAGAACTGAAACTGTTATACTCATATCAAATTCTATCCCTTCTGAACTGTCATTATGTGTTTCATTCTGAACCTTATTGAAAGGGGGGAAAATTTAAGAACCTAAAATTGATTTCCATAGATAATATAAGAGAAGCTTGCAAACCTCCTCTGAACATTATCTGACTCTAAGAAGCAAAGCTTACAAAACTATGCTCCTGAGAGTCAAATATGAAAATTAATGTTAAGTTGATAAATTAACTCTTAAACTGTTTAATTACTTATGGATAAGACTTAGGGGGAGCTTACAAACCTAACCCTATAGATTATCAGACTCAGGGGGAGATTGCAAACCTTTGAAACCTGAAGTCAACATAAATAATTAAATCAACAACAATTGAATTTTAATGCTTTAGTTTGTCATCATCAAAAAGGGGGAGATTGTTGGAACAAAGTGGGTCTGACATGAACCTCTAAGATTTTAAGTGGTTTTGATGATAACAAAGTATTAAAATTGCAATTGGTATTACTAATGATTATTCTAGTGTGCAGAATTATAAGTTAAAATTCATTCAGAAGCACTATGAATAACAAGAGAGAAGCCAAGCTATGAAGCTCTGAAAGCGTATCGCTGTTCATCAGAAGCTTAAATTTTGCGTGCTGAAGATAATGCTTCTGAGGACCAAAGCTAGAATCTGAAGAGTTGAGAAGCTGAAGACCTTAAGAAGCTACGACAACAGTATCTGAAGCAAAAGGAATTTACGTCACTCAAGAACTGACAGAACCAGAATCAATGTTTAAAGAACAATCTACTTCAAGGCTCTGTCACATCCACAGGAAGGAATATTCGTTGGTACAACGTTAATCTTATCCATAAGTGGAGCGCATTTGAGGATTGTACTATCGTACTATTATTACTCAAAATGGATGAGTGATAATTTGAATTGCAAGGTAGTGGAATTGGATTTCTTTGCTAAAGAAGGCAATCTACAGCTAGCAATTGTACGAGCATATTCCAGCTGGCATCTTTTCTCTCTACAACGGTCATCATCTTCCTTCAAGTATAAATAGAAGACTCAAATGGAAGAAATGACTACTGTTCTATTACTGCGTTTAAGGCTCTGAAGCATTCTGACATTATTGTTCTATCTGTCATTCAAGTCTTAAAGCAATTTGCGTTGTATTTTGTAAACACCTCTGATAGTATATCAAGTGTTCCTTAACATTCATTCTTATTCTTAAGTTTGTTTGAGAAGTCTCTTGTTAAGTGTAACTTGAGCATTTGAGAAGTCTCTTGTTTAGTGAAACTTGAGCACCTGAGAAGTCTCTTGCAAGTGTGCTTGAGCAATTTGTAATCTTAAGTAGATTATAGTGAAAAGCTCTTGTTAGTAACAAGGGGACTGGAGTACTCTCGATTTGTGAGAGGAACCAGGATAAATTTTGTGTCTTTCTTTCTCTCTCTCAGTACCCTTCTTTATCTTGTGTTTATTTCCGCTGCAAACTTGTTTTTATTTCCGCTGCAACATTTCTCTTATTGGGCAAAGCCCAACAAGAAACAAGAACTAGGGCGCGCGCCCCCATGAGTGGTAGTACTCATGTGCGCGCCCTCCCACCATAACCTATGGTGTTCTTGCTCGTTCAATTTACCGTGATACCCTTATCACATTGCTCATACACCGTACCTTACGGTGTTCCTTAATTATCTCAATATTAGACTGTCCTTATGTGTGTGACCCTTGTAGGTTTCCATAACGTTGGCAATTATATTAAATCCTTTATTTAATATAATAAACAATGAGCGGTATCTAGCAACACATCATTGCTACCCAAGTTATGAGAAATTAACATGTGATCATAACATAACCTTTAGTGATAATATATGCGTGTATAATTACCCCTTTGCCCTTTATGTCTATATTGAACACAAAGCATACTTGGTGTCATCTTTGTCCAGTTCAATATTGGGCCCATGACATTTATCCTGTTATGCAGGATTGGCAAATTCCATCTAGGTCACTGTTGTCCCTCAGTATGCTTTGTGAAGTACCCATCAACTGCCTTTATGGTTATCCTGTTACGGACAACGTTAGATCAGCAACAAGGTACTTGACTCCACATCTAGGGTACAAAGTGGTTTCAGGTCTAAGGGCGGTTTACACCATTATCACCATGAGAGTAACTTATGACACTTCGCATAACTTTGCATGTAGTACTCTCATAGCGGGTCAATCTGGTATAAATATTACTCCTAATATTTCTTATACCTATGTCAAGACTTGATAACTCCTTATCCCATGATCCATGAGATGCGATCATCAGTCTATCTTCATAATAGTCTTCATACTTTAAGGTTATCCCTTTTCACCTTAAAGCTTGACTATGGATACTTTAGGAATAGCGTCCTTATGTTTAATGTAATCTCATGATTAAGTCACACTTAATATTAAACGGACTTTCTATTCTAGGGACTTCATTATTTTGAACGTTACAAACATAATAAAGAAAATGCCTTTGATTATTAATAAAAGAAACAATATATTATTAATAATTAATTCGATACAAGTACTAAAGTCATTGGCCTCTAGGGCTTACACCAACAATTATTATACGTGTAACTGAATCTGAAGGCTGGGGTTTATTTTCTCTAACAGGCTGCGATTATAACACGTGTAAATGCCATATGATGGTTGTGCTTTACTTATCCACCGTGCATAAGTATCAGGCTTATGCATAATATCTTTTGCCGTAAGAGACATCACAAATCCAATATATCTGGCGGCATTTTTTATTTTTTATTCTTGGTGAGCTATTTTCTATTATATCTTTAAATCAATATATCATTATTTACCAAAAAATAAATATATCATTTGCTCACAAATGTAGAAATTTCCCTTTAAAATAACTAAGACTTATTTAAGGAATTGATCTCTCACATTAAAAAATTTTAGCAGTAGATATTTTATTGTAAGGGGCGTGTAAAATGTACCCTGTTTTTTTAATGCAAAAAGAGACAACTTACCCCACAAAGAAGTTAACTCTTAAATTTATTAAAAAGGGAAAAAAAGATACAACAGAACTTGGGGGGATAAGACTAATACTTACCCAAGTAGGAGCGAACAAAAACAATTTCATCATTAAAAATCTTACCTGTAAAACCCGTAGGAAAAACAAGGTGAATGGAAAAGGAGTGCAGTGCTCCAAAAAACATTAACAAAAATGATATTAAGAAAAACCAAATCTATTTCTAGTGAAAGCAGGATTATACTATTAGGAATCATGTCCCGGCATTTAAATTATTAAATTTGCAATCCAAGAGTAGCAACACCATCAACACACGGGTTGCCTTCTCTATAAATATGTGAGATAATGAAAAATCTATGCTTTGTGAGCACAACACAATTTAATCGGCGATTATGATGATCCAAGGAATCATAGACAGATTTCTAAAGCAAGGGTAACAAAAGCCATCAAGAAATCATTTGGGACTACTAATAAAAGAATATTTATTGGGGGCCAGTGGCCGCCAAGAACTGTAAACAGATTAAAAAATTATTGGACGGCCAAGGGCCGCCAATAAGTTGGCAACGGCCAATGGCCACCGTCAACCATATTACAGTTTGAATTTTAAACAGCCTAGGGCCGCCAAGATCTTGTATTACGAAAAAAAATTAAACGGTAACTTATCTCCTTCTTTCAATATATTCATCCCCTTCATAGCATATTTACGGTTTCATTCTCTATCTAAAATTTCTCCAAGTTCTCTCTAAAATTTCTCCAACTTCTCTCCATAATTTTATACTTTTAAATTTCTTTTTTTTTTTCATACTTGTCAAATTTTTTCCACTTTTCAATTTCATTTACCATCTAAAAAGTTGTAACTATTTATTATTAAATTAAAAAATCAATAAATGAGAATAAATTATTTTTAAAAATGCTTTTAAAATAATTTAATTATTTATTCAAAAAAATAGTTTATTTAAAAATCCGATTTTTTTATTGTTAAATAATATAAATATTTTTCAAAAAATAATTTAATAATCTTAAAATATGAATTTTCAATTATTTTTTAAATTATTTTAAAATCGATTTTTAAATTATTTTTTAAAATTATTTAAATTAAAATTATTATTAAATTATTATTCAATTATTTAAAAAAATTAATTATTTAAAAAATTAGAATTCTGATTTTAAAATAATTAAAAGAAAAGTAGACATAAATACATTTTTTTAAAAAAATTAATAATCATTTTTTATTTAGTTATTTAAAAAAAAGATTAAAAATTAGAATTTTCTAATTTTAAATTATTAAAGTATTTTTTCTAAAATACGAACCAACTTATTGACCCGTCAAGAACTTATTAAGGGCCATTGGCCACCAAGAAATAGATAGAAAAGAGAGATTTTACATATGAAAAATGAAATCACAATGAAAAATAAAAATTTGACCAGAACATTAAATGAGATAGTTACATAATTAAGTAATTAATATTGAATACATATAAATAATATGAACCAATCGTTAGTTGGTTCAGTGGTGATTGGCGCTGAACTTGGTAGGGAGGACCACGGTTCGATCCCCCGCAACTGCGATCGGGAGGGGGCTGGAACCACTTGATGCCAAAACTGACCCCCGAACCAGATTCAACTGGTGGTGAAAGCCAAAATAAATAAATAATATGAGTATACTACATACCACACATGGGTGGCATTGGTTATTGGATTGAACATAAATGTTGTATACAAGCATAAATGGGTTTCAATTTTTGTTCCATACAAAATTTATATAACATAGAATTGTGTGTGTTTTGTAACACCCCGATTTTCAAAGGCTAAAAGGGGCATTATTTTATTTTTTTTTTAAAACAAAACAGAGCGCGCGTAAATTTTCGTGATGAGCCGGCATTAATCATACAATAGGACTAATTAAACATTAGTGCTTCAGAGAAGCAAAGTATGGTACCTGAATAATTACAGTCCCACAAGATAGCGTTCTAGTTCATAACAAATACACACAAGATGTTATGAACTCTATGCATCACACCGCCAAACGGCTAAAGCAGTTTAAGTGCAAATATTAATATAATATACAGTCATCCAACTACAGTCAGAATAATACTAAGCCTAACCAAAAAGCACGGTGTACAGACCCACCGACACAAAACACCTACGTGACCACAACGTCACACGATCACTGAGGGCCAAAGAAGCCACCGCCGTCCTCACGACCCACGGTCTCAGACGGAAAACCATCGTCAAGATGGGGATAACCCGTTCATGTTTCATTGTAAGGGTCACCACAAGTAACACATAATACAAATAACAATACGGAAAACGAGTAAACATATAGCATTTTCACATCAACGTACATAATATAATTAAATGCACACATAACCTATCAATGCAGACTCTACATGATCGTGACACCAATCACTGGCTGCCACATGCATGAATTACGGAATTTAACCTCTCCGCAGAGAGTCGTGATCTTCTAATCACTAAAAATCAATACAATCTCGACGATCTTCTAACCGAAGGATTAGGGTGGATCTTCTAATCGCACCCCGTGATCTTCTAATCACGTATTGTACTCAATCAAATCCCGCAGGATTAAGGTGGATCTTCTAATCGCACCTAGTGGTCTTCTAACCTCAACTATGAATGCATGAGCATACGATACATCTTATCTATGCCAATGCATCAATTACATACCAATCATGCATATGTAATTCTCAACCACGTGTCAATACATATATTTATAACAAAATAATATGTAAGACAACAATCATCATGCACAACGAGATATTCAATCAAGTGCATACAATCATGCTATAAACCACAAGCATGCAAACATGCTATCAATCCACGAGCATACAAACATGCTATCAACCACAAGTATACAAACATGCTATCAATCAACAAGCATACAATCATGCTATCAACGGAAATAAGACAAAAGAAAGGTGCCCTTCTCGCATAATTCTACAACTCGCGCTTCCTAAAATTAAGCAGCGTACAATCAATAAAATACTCCCAACGTATCCTATCGAAACGAAACTTGTTCTCTAAAAACTAGGGGGGTTTAAGGTACTTTCTCACACTCTCGGATAGTGATTACGAGTACCCCTTATAGCGATTAAAAATTCCCAAAGTTAATTGCACTATTTCTCGCTACGCGAAAATATTTTCGTTTCAAAACAAACTAAGAAACACTTTGATTCCTAACTCCAAGGCAATCAATTTTCACATACTAAAACCATTTGAAAACAACCCAAAAACTCTTTGAAAATTTTCACAAAAATAAAAGTTTACTTGCGCCACAAGTTACAAGTTTTTCCTTTCAAATAAAATGGCCATAACTCGCTCATTCTTTATCCAATCGAGACGAGCCATACGCCGAAATCTTCATCTCGAAAAGACGAATCAAATAGTTAAGTTCCAGGTCACAAAACAATTTTAAAAGGACCTAAATACCCTTTTCAATTTCGGTCAGAATTGAAATCACACCTAAAACATAGTTTTCAAAAATTAAACATAGTTAAAATACTTAAACCATTATTAATTTCTCAAAAGAAACTCAAAAGTGATTGGTCTCATTCATCAAAACCATTTTCAATCAAAGCATAAAAGATTTCCAAAACTTTACTAATTAACTTGTTTACTTAAATCACAGGTTACTAGTTTTCATTTCCAAACAAAACCACATTAATCATTCTATTGAAATCATGATTCCTTGCCTTCCAATTTAGGACTTAAATATTTGAAAATCCCATGGCCACACACACAATGTGCCACGGCCTAGAACAATAAAACAAGTTAGTTCCCAAAAATATTCCATTTCAACACTATAGAATAAATCATCTAACTCCCAATTTCATTAAATTGCACAATTAAATCATTTCAAAACATAATTCAAAAATCATAAGAGTTTTCCCAAACTTCTTCATGATCATACAAAAATATATTAGGGCTTTTCAAAACTAAACCAAACATCATGAATCCAAGCTTCTAACAGTCTTAAAAAAATTAAGATTACACAAAGATCCAACCAATTTTCATGTTCTCAAGCAATTAGAAATTTTCACTAAAACCCTAACAAAGAAATTCATGAAATGATTATCCAACCATGGAAATCCTCACAACTAAGCTTAAACACACTAGTTCATCCCTCATGAACAACTTACATGAGACAAGAATAAATTATGAACAACTTCTCACAAATTTCTCTCAAGAACATAAACAACACATTCCATCAACTCTATGAGTTTAGCTAGCTAAGAGATGGAAGAAGTCTAGTTACCTTAGAGGAGATGATTCCTTGTAAGTTCTATGATCCAACAAGCCTAAGATCAAGTGATATGGTGAAGGAATGGAAATTTTCTCAAGATGGAAAGGTGGAAAAGAAGGTCACGGCCAAGAGAGAAGAGAGTGAGGAAGTTTTGTGATTTTTCTAATTCCACTTCAATGATCAAAAGTCTTCCTAAATAATGGTCTTATTGCCTATCCACCATTGGATCAAATAGTGCCCAAAAGCCAAGATCAAATCCTAGCCATCCATCAAGTCTTGGTCACCAAGATTTCCCCCATAAATATCTAGATATTTCTTATGATCTTATCCTCACTTGCTCAGTCCCCGTGTTCGCGCTTAAACGAGTCGTACCTCGTTAATGGACGAAAATCGCAAAAATAGAAAAACTACGGAATAAACGTCCGTCGTAAACCGCTTCTAAAAAATATCGCTACAACTTTTTCCTCGATTGTGATTTTCTTCCTCACCCTCGAAAAATAATCTGAAGATATATCCTAACTCACGCTGATATATAAAACTCCCATCTAAATTTCTACGGAATTCAGAAACCGTAAAAATTCCTAACAGCGGGTAAGATTCCTACTCGTTTTTTCAAAAACAAGAGAAAACCAAAACTCGCATTTCTTACTTCACAGAAATCTTCTCATACTTAAAAGAGGACTACGACCCAAAAGTCTGTGCCTTTCCAGCGCACGAGCACAAAACAGGCTCAATTTCAGCAAAATTCTATTACCGCGACAGTACTCACAAAAACACTTCACCAAAAACCCTAAAACTCGTAGCCATTACTAGAGTTCCTTAGAAAAACTGTACAGTGGAATCTTGGGTCTTACATTACTACCCTCCAAAAAGAAGTTTCGTCCTCGAAACTAAAAATAAGAGTAACAACTCAACGACTCATTACTAACACCAACACAATAAAATCCCACAGGATTAGGTGTAGCCACAAAGATGCTAACACCAGGTGAAGCCACACAGATGCTATCACCAACACACTGGAACAACCGTGCATATCGCAACTTTCTACATAGTCACACTGGTTTCAAACTCTAGACACAAGCTAGACATCACACAATGAGTTCACCACCCAAAATTTACTTTACCACGAAGGTTCAAACACTCTAGTTCCCCAAGGATCCTAGGTCAACATGAGAAATTCACAAGGTCACCTTTTTCCGCCTCCGCGGCATAGCCCACTCCATTAGTTTCACACGAAGTTGTGAGTGGCTACCCTCCAAAAAGAAACATCAAAAACTCTTTACGCACCACCAAAGCTAGCAAAACTAGTCAATTCCAGTCAACATGATTCCGTCTATTATTAACAAGAGATTAACGGTGATCAGTTCCTTAATTTGTCAATAGATAGCTGAAAATCATGATGGTGGCTTAAACCATCTTTACCTAACTTTAATAATGTTCCCTTCCACTTGTGCTCAAGGTCCTCCGAGGCACAAGGGTCCAACAATTCCTCCAAGGTTTTCTACAAGTTTCCTCGATTACTTACTACCTCAAACACTTTCTACTTCGATCTCGTCGACAAGTCACAATACTCAAAACACAACACTTAAAATCTCATGCTTCCACTCACGAAACATCTATTGAGTATCATCCAGTAGTATTACAGTGCCACCACGACAAGTACCACCAAAACCATTTCACTTTAAAAGAAGTTGTCATCCTCGTATAGAACTTCAAAACTTCCTCAATATCCATAAGTCCTTACCTTTTCCTTTAATCTCATAACTGTATACTTTCACTTTTAAATCTCGTTCTAATCACAGTCTTAATAATACTATCTCAACATCTGGTTGATGATTACAACTCCTCAAATTTTTCTTGGCGCATGTCAGACTACACCATTTACTTCTCTTGGACTCCCTTTATCCAAAATCTCAAATTTCCAAAAATCAATATCTTATGCATCCACATATTTTCCCATATTAATACTTTGATTACTCCGGCGTGTCTTAAATAAAAAAATTTTCTCCTCGTTGACTGTCATCGTTGGAACACACAATCTTACATCATATCCCCAAACCATTTTTAAACTTTCTAGAGTCTCTTCTCTCTTACCATTAAATTCTATATTTCTCACAAGAGCTCGTCACCCTGATCATTCTTAATTATTCCGACATCACCTCTCCTGTCAAGATACATACCTCCAAAATATTTCTTAAGGTACATCACTATTATTCAACCGTCCATGATGACAATATCCAAAGTCCTTTACTTACTCAATACAGATTTCCATTCTGCCGCGTCTTTCTTCATCGTAACCACTACAATGAATCGAAGCTATACTAATTTCCACCAAACTTTGCCATTAGACAATTGCTTACCCTTTTCATTTCCACATAGAACTCACACACCGCCATGATATCCATTCAGGTGGTGCTTTCAAATCCTTAATATACACGCACAATCATAATTTTCCAAATTATGTGTGAGGTAATTCCTTTCGCCAATCCTCAATTGACATAAGCTACATTCTCATGTGCTTCTCTCTTACTTATTCTTAACACGTATTTCCAATGACTAACTTCCCCATTCAATTCCTTTGTACTTTTATTCAAATATGCCAAACCCCACTTTAATTGGCATACATTGCTGACGTGGTTCTTAACTCAACCTCGACTCTACACGAGGTACATCATTGCACTTCGTCTTATAATTCCTTTCTCATGCACAACTTGAATTTTGCACTGCGATTACCATGTTGATGCTACGACCTCTACAAAACTCCAATCAGGTCCTCCTCAATGCCTAGAGTTGGTTCCCAAACCACCATGACCCATAACTTGTTGATTCCAAACAACATCATTAATTCGCCGCACACAAAATAATTACTCTCGTTCCACATCAACTTGTTTCCGATCAAGCACACTCTTCTCCGTTCGATTGGTCCTTCATCATCGTGACTATTCTAAAGTTATAAAGTCTGTTTCCACCGGGGAATCAATTTCTAGATCTCAAGTTCTAGCTAATCCTGCTCTTACATCTAGTCACTCATCGTTCTCTTATTCACTTCTAACGTTTACTAACGATCATCTATTGCACTCTTCCTAATCAAACGCTCCAATTAATTAATTCCTCAAGTTCCTATTAAGTATCTCTCTATGCATAGCTATCTCTAAACTCGTCCTTATACGGTAACTTTAATTCACCTACAAATCGACTCATCTTACTCCTCCATCAAGTCATTAAACACTTATCGCAAATCTTAATGCTTGACCTTTCATGAACATCTACCTAAGTACAACACTTTGCTATGATTTCATCCTTAATATGTTCGATACCCAAATCAAACTCTTGAATCTACTCCTCAAGAACTACAATTACTTGTCTTACCATCTAGATTCATCCATCAAATCCTAACATATAATACAGGGCCTTTCTTTATAGTAGTTCTCACTATCTCAATACTCTTATGAATGAATCCTTGTCTACTCACAACTTGACATTTCTAGAAAATTTCCAAACATTGTCGTCCATGACCTGAATTTCTTAACGTTTGGTTACATCAACGCCTATGATATCATAATCTCAAGGTACTACTTGGTCCTTTACCTTCTTGGTTAATCAAAATCGTTAACTTAAATGTGCATCCACACAGGATCTCCACTGGAATCTTGACTAATTTCTTCAAACTACTCAATAGGTCTTGACTAATCCATAAGATTTACTCAAAATATTTGCTTTCTCTTATGGTTTACCTATCAATAATTAACGATTCTAGCTTACATTGCTACAATTCTCTAGGTATTTCCATACTATACACCTCTAGTATCACCTATCATCGACATACAACTCACTTTCCAAGGTTGAACTCTTCGTTCTTTACCTTAATATCTCTCAAAATCCACCCATATCCAACAATTAATCACCTTTAGCTCTATCTCATATCGACATCTATACTAACTATCTCTCGAACTATGTATAGATTGTCACTTACCAACGTGATACTTGGTCTCCTACCTTCAATCATTACAAGATTCATCCTTACAAATCTTAGTTCATAATCTAATTCATCTCACACACTTAAATTAAATTCTTAAGTTATCCACCATTCGCATAAATGTCGTCTAACACTACCAGGTTTCCTCACTCTGGACGTACAACGTCCTTTAATTCCAATTCAAGTTGCCTCAATTATTATCCAATCGTCGCAATTAAATCCAATTGACATCTCTGCATGCTCCACCATTCCACAGTGGTTGCGTCCTCTTGAAAACCTAATGACTTCATCAAGTCGCACCCTAACTCACCAGAACAGATATTCAATATCTTCTTCAAAAGGTCGTCCCAATCTGATCCTTACTTACAACCCTTTATCAGTTGACGTTCATTCATCCCTAAACAGCACCTCTGAGTGACGATGAACAACGCCACTTCCAAATCCATTATATTACTTCCAAGAATTCCTTGTAGTTCTTATTTTCCGCAAGTCCATCCTCTTCGGACCGTCGTATCTAAGGAATTCAGAGATTCTTGTCGACTAAATTCGACCAATGCTCAGGGGTTTCAACTATTTTTCTTACTGAAGCATCACTCCCTATAGTACTTCAGTAAGAAACAATCCAATGCCTAAGCATATCCCATGCTAGACTCAAGACAAACAACCACAAAACCCACAACACAACACAACACGAAACCGATCGCTAGAACTAACACAACTCTAGCTATATTCTGACTAACTTTAGACTAACAACTCTAAGACACACACTTCCCTTTGATGATCTAAAGCCGGGCTCTGATATGTTTAATTTGTTTGAGTGGTACTGAATGGAAAAAGATTGAATAATGTTCATAGGAATGAGGAGTTAGATAGTTTCTTTTTTAAAAAAAAGGAGTTTTTTTAAAAGGTGTTAGATAGTTGTATTTGTTAAAATTAGATGATTTTAGTGCAAAATATTTAAAATAAGTATTCACCTTTAAACTATTGTTTCGTAAGGTTGGTATCGAACAAATTTTATTATCAAGTTAATCGAGAAATATTTATATAGTCACAACTACAATTTAATAAAACATATTTGGACACCCACATATAAAAATATGATCATTTAATTATATAAAATAACTGTTTGAGTCTTTCTTCTTTTACTTTTTGTTAAGTCCTTAATAAACAACACCAATCCATTTTTATTTACTTAAAATAGAAAATAAAAACATTTGTATTTGACATGTTAATATATTTTTTTCCTTAAAGAATGTTTTAATTTTATTTGTATCTTTCTTGCCATATAACTCTATTTGTAGTAGTAGAAAACTAATATCAAGAACAACATGGAAAGAAAATCGTGGGAAGTTTTTTTGTTACAATATTAATTTGAATATTAATATTCAAATTTGTTTATATGATTAACATAATTTAATTTAATTTCTTCAAAAAAATTCATTAAATTACAAAAATAAATTATAATCATTAAATTTCAAACTTTGATTCTAGAGATCTTCAATTTTGTTTAGTAATAAATATATCTTAATTTTATATTTTAATATGTCAAAAAAAATAAAATAAATAAAAGATGCCAAAAGAAATACTGCTCTTGTTATGGTGTATTTCTATTTATGGAGGAATTTTTCTCTTACCACTTTAAAATTTAATATAGCGGCTATAATTTTTATTTTTTTTCACCACCAGTTTAATCTGGTTCGGAGTCAGTTCTAGTATCAAGTGGTTTCAGCTCCCTACCGATCGCAGTTGCGGAGGATCGAACCGTGGTTCTTCCTATCAAGTTCAGCATCAATCACCACTGAACCCACTAACGATTGGTATAGCGGCTATCATTTATATCTGAGAGAGATTGAAATCTAAATGAAGATTAAAATGATCCAAGTCGAAATGGAAATTATTTATTGATGTGTACATGTAAGTGTGTTTGTTGTCGGTGTCGTTGTTTGGAAGGGACGAGTTCGGCAAGGGTGTTTTCTGTGGGAGATGTTTTTATGCTGCTTCACTTTAGTTTCATTGTCCCTTTCTGGATTAGGTGATAGTGACTCAATGTAGGGGGTGAATTCAGGTGGCTGTTATTGTAATTTTCACTGGTTAATGTGTCTTTATCACCTTACCTTTCGTTGTATGTTTTTCGATAATCCCTTATACTTCTTATTAAGGGGATTTGTCTTTTAATAAAATTTAGCCGATTCAAAAAAAACATCTTAAGGGTTTCTCTATCAAGTTTATATTTTCATGGCTATGAGTCAACAACGTGGGAGTGGAGCTTATCTAGATAATTAATGTTTATAGCTTTCAATTGCTATATTCCCATGTGAGTTGTTCAACATTATTTAAGCATCGAAAAAAGATATATAATTTACTCATAGCTTTGAATTGCTATGGATGCATGTAGGTATATTCGGTTGAATAAAAAGAGATATTTCTTTCTTATGGGGACGGAAAAAGATAGATACATGTATAAGAACCAAAGATATAATAAGCACGATAAATAGATGATGCAGCCTTCATATATGTTGAATTTCTTTTGTAGCTTGTATGTAGCAAGCAACATATTGAATTAATCAAATACATACATATAAATACAAAGTAACATTCCACCTTACTAAAAATTGATTTTGGGGCATTCTTTAAGCTAAAATTTTCATTTAAAAAAAAATTATTTATTCAAAATATTAAATATTTCAATTTAATAATAATAATAATATATAATAATAAAATTGTACCCAAACAAATTATCTAAATTAATTAAATTTCAGTATCAATTAATATGGAATTTCCATATTTTTGGAGCACCCAAACAAGTTTGAATAAATTAAAGTTGAAATTTTTACTTTTGGAAGTGATTTTTAGAAAAGCCACCGGTTGTCTAGCGAGTAGCGATTAAAAATTCTACCGTTAAGATGAATAACTATGGTGATCGAATCTTTGTCCTTACATATATAATATGATATTCTTATCAACTGAGCTAAATTTATGGGGACGTCTTCTAAATTTAATGAGTTGTTGAACTTTCTCTTTATTTGTTGAGATAAATATTTGTATCGTCAATCCCCTAATGTTTTGGTCGTGGAGTACCTTCGTGACCACTGAGTGAACGGTATATCTATCCATAATGATCGTTTCTAGTCTATTTCTGATTTAAATGTATTTATTGCCTTGGGCTTCTTTTTTTTTTTGCCTTGGGCTATTTTATTTTATATAATAAAAATTAAAAGAAAACTATAATGTCTCTTTTGTTAGGTATACTTATTAGTAAATGGATGCTTATTTTTTTAGTACGAAGTTTAAAATTTCAACGAATAGTCATTGAACTTGTGAGGATATTAAGTTATCGATTCAATGATCAAATCACATGATTAAATTGGATACAAACCAGATAATTGGTTGAATTAATAAATCGTTCTCTATAAAAAAAACAATATCGGTATTAAATCAGGTTGAACCAGATTGCTCAGTTTTTAAGAAAATCATGACATCTAAAAATGTGAAAATTTCACTAGTTCATTCTTTAAATTCAAATTCTAAACAATCATTCATATATTCTTGAAATTCAAATATCATAATTTCAAATTCTCTCATTTCTATTCTCACTTTCAGACTTTCTAAATTCAATTTGAATAATTTTAATTTTTTTAAAAAAAGGTTAAAAACAGTGTCATTTTTGGCTTTTAAAATAAAATAAAATTAATAACCATTGAACCAGCCAATTTTAAAAAATTGTCGGTCCATTGGTTTTTGTCAGTTTTAGCCGGTTCGCATTGGTTTCTACTGTTTTAGTAACATGTGTGATCCAACAATTAAATCATATGAATGACCCCTCTGGTTCCTAGTTCAACTAGTTTGATCAGTTTTATCCAGTCTAGATTTTAAAACACCGTGATAAGTATATATATATATATATGGGGAGGGATCAAATTACACCGGTGTAACACTTGAGTAATGTTACACCGCTCAATAACGCTTTAACGAATTCAAATTTTACAAAATCCACCGTTGGATTGGATGATTATATCGTATAGATCATCTATGTTGAATTTTATAAAAATCTAAAATCGTTTGACATGCTTTTGAAACACATAAAACCGTTAATCTTTATGTGTTTCAATAACATATCAAACGATTTTAGATTTTTGTAAAACTCAACATAGATGATCTATACGATATAATCTTCCAATCCAACGGTGGATTTTGTAAAATTTGAATTCGTTAAAGCGTTATTGAGCGGTGTAACATTACTCAAGTGTTACACCGGTGTAATTAGATCCCTCCCCTATATATATATATATATATATATATATATATATGGAATCAAAATGTATGATTGAAATTAAAAGAGCAAATTAAGATTTGTACAAAGGTCTCAGCATTTTTAAAACTCTCGCATCTGTTAATTGTTATTAGCAAACCCATTTCTTATGATAAAATATGTGCAAAGCGCCCTAACCAATAATTAGCTTCCCGGTATTATTTGTTTTTGGGTTAAATATATTTGTAGATCCTACAAAATCACTTTTTTTTTAGTTTAATTTATATTAAATTTTAATGGTAATTTTTCGAAGTTGTAAAATTCGCAGGAAAGTGGGGTGCCAAAATCCCAGGAAAAGTCTTGAGAATACCTGTTGAATTTCTTGAAATAGCAAAATCTGCAGGAAAAGTGTTATGGGTGCAAAAATCCGCAGGAAACCCATGGAAATACTAGCAAAATTTCCTAAAACAAAAAAATCCATAGAAAATTGCTATGACTGGCAAAATCTGCAAAAAAACTCTCAGGAATACTTGTAGATTATTTTCCGCGTGGTTCTCCCGACCACAGTTGCGGGAGATCAAACCGTGGTCATCTCTATACCAAGTTTAGCGTCAATCACCACTTAACTAACTAATGATTGGTGTGCCCTCAGTTATTTTGTTATGTTATATATTATTATTATATAAAAGGCATCTCATCAGACAATTAAGCACCAGGTAAAAACTTAAAGGCTAAACTACACATTTGGTCCGTTACGTTTACTTTAGGTTTCAATTTGGTCCCTGATGACAAGAATTTCTATGGTATTTTTAGTAGTATTATTAGTAGTAAAATGACCAAGACAGACCCAAATACGAAGAATAACCTACAGAATCGAGGAAAAGCATCAAAGCAACTTCAAGAATACAAAAAGACAAGAAAAAGCCAAAAAAGTGAAGAAATGTGTTGTTCATTGTAGCACGATGGCTTCCATCGTGCCACGATGGAAGCTACTTGCTTGCCAAGCCAACAACAGAAGAAAATCTGTTCATCGTGCTACGATGAGTGCCATCGTGGTACAATGACCTTACTTGGCGACCAAGCTGAGGAAACACACAAGATCAGTTATAAAATTGAACTGAATCTTCTCATCGTACTGCAATGGACCTATCGCAGTACGATGGCTTGCTGAGGCCCATTACGAAGACTATAAATAGAGCTCTCCTCTCATTGTTTAAATCATTCAGAAATAGTAGAACACTCTCTACTATAAAAAGAGGTGTTCAGAGGAGCTCTAAGGGCATAGTTTTCTCCCCTTACGGGAAAACTAACTCAGCAAGGTATGTGACTACGGTCTGGCAAGTGTATCAGTCGTCGTCGAGTAATAATTCACACTCTACTGAGTAGAATGAGATCGTATCCACAGGGACAGCGCCTCGGTTACTAAGCTTATTCAAGGATTTGTTGAGATTGCCTCCGCTTTATAAGTTGGGATAATTTTAGATTCAAGAAACAGAAAATATGACTAGAAAGAAAGACAATTTAAGAAGATAGGTTAAGTAGTTGGAATCCCTCCCTTATTCCTGCTGGGTAGTTGGTGCTATATCGTTGACTAATCCTTTTTATTATTGGTGAACTAATATAATTAGTAATAACCGCGTACGATAATTACCCTAATTACGAGTATAGAGAATCTCAATTATTAGACAGGGAACCCGTGTTAGCCACGTTGTCACGTCCCTAACCTAGTGATTAGACTCTAAATATGTAGTCAATTAAGCATGGTTTCATTAGTTCTTTTACCCTTAACTTGTTAAGCTATCATCTATTGATCGGGGTTGGCTGCTGGTTTTGAGGCACAATACTAGATCACTAACCCTATAGGTTAGTTGTCGAGCCTTGGGTAATCCTAACCTTGAGGCACTATATTAAATATCACTAACCCTATTGAGGTTAACTGCCGGCCAGTGATAAACCCTGACCCGAGGCGCAATGCTAGATATCACCATCCCTAAAAGTGTTCCCTAATTGTAGCTATCAATCGGGTTACGTAATTAAAACATAGACAATAGAATAAATAAAACTGAATAGAAAATTATATAAACTTAGTACCAATTTACATGATTCCAGCATTCCTAAGGGAGATCATCTTCTCCACCTAACCTAAAGGAGTTTAGCTACTAATAGACATAATTAAATTACAAGAATTAAATAAATGCATACCAATAACCTTGCTACCTTGCGGAGGAAGTTACCTTTCCCGTTGAAGGGGGAAAGTTCCTTCCCTAGAGCTCCTCCTCCTTTGCTCCTTATAGAGAAATAGTTCTCTAAATTTCTGAATGAATAATTATGAAGGAGGAGAGCTCTATTTATAGTTTTTTGGACTTGGGCAGCAAGTCACATCGCGCTGCGATGAGTCCATCGCAGTACGATGTGTAGATTTTCTACAAAAATATAACTGAAGATTCTGTTCTTTTCTTGGGCGCGAAGTTTTCCTCCCATCGTGCTGCGATGGCTGCTATCGTACTGCGATGGCAAATTTAGATTTTTGCTCCAACACGAAAATTGTAGCTCTTCGTCTTAGCTTTCCAACGCATGGTCACGGACCTCATTCCGATACTCGTAGCTCAAGTTATGGTCCGCAGACTGAAAGTTGCGTATTTTCTTCCTTTTAGCCTCTTTTTAAGCATTTTCTTCAATTCTTGACTTCTTGGACAAGTAGCTTTGCTTCTTTAGGTTTTTGCCTTGTAATTGGTCTAAAACTAATACTAAAATAACAATAAATAATACTAAAAACATCACATAAATTTGAAGGAAAATAGAGTTATTTTAAGCAGCGGAATTCAAAAATTTTCCTTAGTTTGATCCTTACGAATGAGCATGATATGTGTTTTAGGGTTTTTACCTCTTGAAGGGAAGAACCTTTGGATCACGAACAAGATGATCACGAGCGTTGATGAAGATCACCGACGCCTCTAACTAGTCCACACGAACAGTCACCTTCAATAGAGTGCTAGCCCTTTATGTTTGAAGGCTATGCAAGAATATTGAGAGAGAGGATTATTTTAGGATTTTCAACTCTAAAATATTCTTGTGCTTTCTTTTGTGTATCTTGAGCAATGACAAGAGGTCTCTATTTATAGATATTTCTTGTCTTGTGCATCAAGACAACTCTTGTCTTGTGCACCAACATTTCTCTTATTGGGCAAAGCCCAACAAGAAACAAGAACTAGGGCGCGCGCCCCCATGAGTGGTAGTACTCATGTGCGCGCCCTCCCACCATAACCTATGGTGTTCTTGCTCGTTCAATTTACCGTGATACCCTTATCACATTGCTCATACACCGTACCTTACGGTGTTCCTTAATTATCTCAATATTAGACTGTCCTTATGTGTGTGACCCTTGTAGGTTTCCATAACGTTGGCAATTATATTAAATCATTTATTTAATATAATAAACAATGAGCGGTATCTAGCAACACATCATTGCTACCCAAGTTATGAGAAATTAACATGTGATCATAACATAACCTTTAGTGATAATATATGCGTGTATAATTACCCCTTTGCCCTTTATGTCTATATTGAACACAAAGCATACTTGGTGTCATCTTTGTCCAGTTCAATATTGGGCCCATGACATTTATCCTGTTATGCAGGATTGGCAAATTCCATCTAGGTCACTGCTGTCCCTCAGTATGCTTTGTGAAGTACCCATCAACTGCCTTTATGGTTATCCTGTTACGGACAACGTTAGATCAGCAACAAAGTACTTGACTCCACATCTAGGGTACAAAGTGGTTTCAGGTCTAAGGGCGGTTCACACCATTATCACCATGAGAGTAACTTATGACACTTCGCATAACTTTGCATGTAGTACTCTCATAGCGGGTCAATCCGGTATAAATATTACTCCTAATATTTCTTATACCTATGTCAAGACTTGATAACTCCTTATCCCATGATCCATGAGATGCGACCATCAGTCTATCTTCATAATAGTCTTTATGCTTTAAGGTTATCCCTTTTCACCTTAAAGCTTGACTATGGATATTTTAAGAATAACGTCTTTATGTTTAATGTAATCTCATGATTAAGTCACACTTAATATTAAACGGACTTTCTATTCTAGGGACTTCATTATTTTGAACGTTACAAACATAATAAAGAAAGCGCTATTGATTATTAATAAAAGAAACAATATATTATTAATAATTAATTCGATACAAGTACTAAAGTCATTGGCCTCTAGGGCTTACACCAACAATCTCCCACTAGCACTAGAGCCAATCTGGCATTACTTTAATACCCATAGACCTAATATGCCCATCATGCTTCAACTGCGCAAGAGGCTTTGTTAGCGGGTCAGCAATATTGTCAAGTGTAGGTACTTTACATATTTTCACATCTCCTCTATCTATTATCTCTCGAATAAGATGAAATCGCCTAAGTATGTGTTTGGATCGTTGGTGAGATCTAGGTTCCTTAGCGTGTGCAATTGCACCATTGTTATCACAATACAGACTAATGGGATCAACAATGCTAGGGACTACTTCAAGTTCAGTTATGAACTTCTTGATCCAAACAGCTTCCTTTGCAGCACTTGAGGCGGCAATATACTCGGCTTCGGTTGTAGAATCAGCAACTGTCTCTTGCTTTGAACTCTTCTAGCTTACAGCGCCACCATTTAGGCAAAACACAAAACCAGATTGCGATCTAAAATCATCTTTGTTGGTTTGGAAACTAGCATCGGTGTACCCTACAACCGCAAGTTCTTCCTCACCTCCATATACCAAGAATGTTTCCTTAGTTCTTCTCAAGTACTTGAGGATATTCTTGACAGCTATCCAATGAGCTTCACCGGGATCAGATTGGTACCTACTCGTTGTGCTTAAAGCATACGAGACATCTGGTCGAGTACATAACATGGCATACATAATAGATCCGATTGCTGATGCATACAGAATCTCATTCATGCGTTCTCTTTCTTCTTTAGATGAAGGGGATTGTATCTTCGAAAGACATATTCCATGTTGCATTGGTATGAATCCCTTCTTGGAATCATGCATGCTAAAGCGTCTTAACACTTTATCTACATATGTACTCTGACTTAGGCCAAGCAGTTTTCGTGATCTATCTCTATAGATTCTTATTCCTAATATATAGGCTGCTTCACCAAGATCTTTCATAGAAAAGCATTTCCCTAACCAAGTCTTTACTTGTTGTAAGGTGGGGACATCGTTTCCTATTAGTAATATGTCATCTACATATAACACTAGGAAAACGATCATGCTCCCACTAACCTTCTTGTAGACACAAGGTTCATCTTCATTTTTAACGAATCCATATTTTGTTACAGTTTCATCAAAACGAAGATTCCAGCTTCTGGAAGCTTGCTTCAATCCATAGATTGATCGTTGTAACTTGCATATTTTATGAGCTTCATTTGGTATGTCAAATCCTTCAGGTTGTGTCATGTACACATCCTCAAGGAGATTTCCATTAAGGAAAGCAGTTTTGACATCCATTTGCCATATTTCATAATGGTGATATGCAGCGATAGCAAGTAAAATCCGAACAGATTTAAGCATTGCAACTGGTGAAAAGGTTTCATCATAGTCAACGCCATGAATTTGTTTATATCCTTTAGCAACCAGTCTTGCTTTGTAGGTATGTACTTTACCATCCATGTCAGTCTTCTTTTTAAAGACCCACTTGCATCCTATAGGACGAATATCTACAGGAGGCTCTACCAAGTTCCAAACTTGGTTTGTGTACATGGAATCCATTTCAGATTTCATGGCTTCTAGCCACTTCTCAGATTCAGGGCCAGTTATGGCCTCTTGGTAGGTTACAGTCTACTCTTGATCCATGAGTAATACGTCACCTTGTTCAGTTATGAGATACCCATATCTTTCAGGTTCGTGACGTATCCTGGTTGACCTACGCTGGACTTGTTCTACTTGAGCAGGTTGTTCTTCCACAACATCTTGTGGTTGCTGCTCATGTTCCTCCATAGTTTGCCCAATATTTGGTGGTTCTTGAGTTTCTTCAAGTTCCACATTTCTCCCACTGATTCCTTTGGAAATAAATTCTTTTTCCAAGAAGACTCCAGTTCGAGCGACAAACACTTTGCCCTCGGAAGGATTATAAATATAGTATCCTCTTGTTTCTTTAGGATATCCTACAAATAGGCATTTGTCAGATTTGGGTTCAAGTTTAGTTGTAATTTGTCGCTTTACATAGACTTCACAACCCCAAACCTTCATGAAAGACAGATGTGGTTTCTTTCCACTCCATATCTCATATGGTGTCTTTTCAACCTTTTTGGATGGAACGTGGTTAAGTGTATAAGCTGCTGTTAATAGGGCATGTCCCCAAAAGGAGTTTGGAAGATCCGTATGACTCATCATGGATCGTACCATGTCTAACAAGGTTCGATTTCTTCTCTCAGATACACCATTCCATTGTGGTGTTCCGGGAGGAGTTAGTTGTGATACTATACCACATTCTTTAAGATGGTCATTAAATTCTAGGCTTAAATATTCACCACCTCGATCTGATCGAAGAGTTTTAATATTCTTACCTAATTGGTTTTGCACTTCATTCTTAAATTCTTTGAACTTTTCAAAGGATTCGGATTTGTGTTTCATTAGATACACATATCCATATCTACTAAAATCATCGGTAAATGTTATGAAGTATGAAAAACCCCCTCTAGCAGGTATGTTCAATGGTCCACACACATCAGTATGTATGAGTGCCAAAAGATCATTAGCCCTTTCATCTTTTCCTGTGAATGGGGTTTTTGTCATCTTTCCAATTAAACAAGATCTACATGTATCATATGATTCATAATCAAAAGAATCCAAAAGTCCATCTTTGTTGAGTTTGGAGATGCGTCTCTCATTTATATGGCCTAAACGACAATGCCAAAGGTAACTTGGATTCAACTCATTAGGTTTCATCCTTTTAGTATTAATGTTATAGACTGGTGTTTCAAGATCAAGGACATATAGTCCATTATACATTTGAGCACTATCATAGAATATATCATTTAAATAAATAGAGCAACAATTGTTCTTTATTATAAATGAAAAACCAAACTTGTCCAAACAAGAAACGGAAATAATATTCCTGCTAATGGCAGGTACATAATAGCAGTTCTTTAACTGAATTATTAAACCACTAGGTAAAGCTAAATCATAAGTCCCTACAGCTAAAGCAGCAACTCTTGCTCCATTGCCAACTCGTAGGTCCACTTCACCTTTTGCCAATTCTCTACTCTCCTTTAGATCCTGCACATTGGTACAAATGTGAGAACCACATCCAGTATCTAATACCCATGATGTAGAAGTAGATAAATTAATTTCTATAACAAAAATACCTGAAGTTGTAGGAGCTACTCCTTTCTTCTTATCTTCCAGGTACTTTGGGCAATTCCTCTTCCAATGTCCGGTCTTACCGCAATAGAAACAATTGCCTTCTTTTGTTATGCCTCCATTAGGTTTTAAAGCAGGGGCAGTTTGTTTTGGTTTGGCAACTCCCTTGCCTTTCCACTTACCACCTTGCTTATTGGGCTTCTTGTGATGCTTATTTCCATTACTAACCATTAGAATGGATTTCCCTTTAGTCTTCAGATTTTGCTCGGCAGTTCTCAACATGCTTAGCAATTCAGGAAGAGTCTTATCCAAATCATTCATATTGAAGTTTAGGATAAACTGACTGAAACTATCCGGCAACGATTGCAGAATGAGATCAGTTGCAAGTTCTTTCTCAAGAGGGAATCCTAACCTTTCAAAGTTTCCCACATACCCAATCATCTTGAGCACATGAGGACCTACCGGAGATCCCTCACTTAACTTGCATTGAAAAAGGGATTTTGAAACTTCGAACCTCTCATGACGGGCTTGCTCCGCATATAGAGTTTTCAAGTGCTCTCTCATTTCAACAGCATTCATGTTTTCATGTTGCTTTTGTAGCTCAGAATTCATGGTAGCCAACATGAGGCAAGCATCCTCATTAGCATCTTTGTTACAGCCCGTTTTTCCAGGGCCAGAAAAGGCATATTTTTTTTTCTTTTTCAACTAACACTCAGAGTGCGCATAAAATATTTTAAATGAGCCGGCATTCAAATATACAAAAGAACTCATTACCAAAAGGTGCTTCGACAAGCAAAGTGTATTCCTGAATAATTACAATCCAAGTCTAAGTATTCAAATACTTACAACAAAACCAGTTAGAATCCTATGCCTAAACCCAAAAAGCACGGTGTACAACCCACACCGGCGCATAGTCTAACTAAGCTAAAGCTCCAACATCTCACTATGGCCTAGAACCGCCACCGTCGTCACCACGACCTAACCCATCATCTGGGTGGGATGAGCCCGCAAATGAAAGAAAGGGTCACCACAAAATAAAAGTATGTATATATATAACCGGTGCGAAAGATTGTATACATAACAATAATTCCACAAAACACAAGAGAAAGCTCTTAACCACCAAAGCAATTCCCACCAACGAGTTTATATATATAATGCACACCAAGCCTAATGCAGACTTCTACAATGCGTGGTACTAACCCTAGCTACCACAATGCATGAGTTCCGGAACTGTAGGTCCAACCCCTACTAAAACACCAACGAAATCACAAGGTTAAGGTGGATCCACTCCCGCAATCACACCCCATGGTCCACTCCCGCAACCATGTATCGAACTCAACAAAATCACAAAGGATTACGGTGGATCCACTCCCGCAATCACACCCCATGGTCCACTCCCGCAACCATGTATTGAACTCAATAAAACCCTATAAGAATCAGGTGGGTCCACTCCCGCAACCACACCTCGTAGTCCACTCCCGCCACTACGCACTAACAATGCATGAGCATACGATTCCCCATGTATACTAATGCAACAAATACATACCTCCCTAGCATATGTAAACCATCCCAACAACATACATACATATCCAATCATATGTAACAAACCACAACAAACATACATACATTTCCAATCATATGTATTCACCCACATGTTCATACATACATCTCCAATCATATGTAAAACAACGCACGTATTGTAAACACTTTCTCATCACGAGAATACATAACACATACATGCCAAACACACAAACACGCATCACCGAAAATAACCAACAAACATGTTATAACTCAGTGAAAAGACAGAAATAAAGTGGAGCCCTTACCTCGGCAAGCTTCCATTAACTTTCCTCGCATAATTCTACAACTCGCGCTTCCTAAAATTAAGCAGCGTACAATCAATAAAATACTCCCAACGTATCCTATTGAAACAAAACTTGTTCTCTAAAAACTATGGGGGTTTAAGGTACTTTCTCACACTCTCGGATAGTGATTACGAGTCCCCCTTATAGCGATTAAAAAATTCACGAAGTTAATTGCACTATTTCTCGCTACGCGAAAATATTTTCGTTTCAAAACAAACTAAGAAACACTTTGATTCCTAACTCCAAGGCAATCAATTTTCACATACTAAAACCATTTGAAAACAACCCAAAAACTCTTTGAAAATTTTCACAAAAATAAAAGTTTACTTGCGCCACAAGTTACAAGTTTTTCCTTTCAAATAAAATGGCCATAACTGGTTCATTCTTTATCTGATCGAGACGAGCCATGCACCGAAATCTTCGTCTCGAAAAGACGAATCAAATAGTTAAGTTTCTAGGTCACAAAAACAATTTTAAAAGGACGAAAATACCCCTGTCCATTTTGGCCAGAATCCAAAAACAAAGGTAGTTCAAACATTTTTCATTGCACAACCATGGCATTGATCACTTAGTTCCCAAAATCATTTATTTGAACAACAATTACTTTTCAAAACACAAACTAAAATTCATAAAAGTTTTCTCTTGAACTCTCAAGAACAAATTTCTTGTTTTTCAAAACAAAACTATTTTTCACACATCCATTTCTCTAAAAGGTTCAAAAACAACATCAATTTCACAATCACTAAACAACTACTCATGTTCTTGATCAATAGAAATTTTTATCAAAACCCTAGCCCAAAAATCTCATGAGAATCTCAACTAACCATGGAAATCAACCATACTAAGCTTAAACATGCTAATCTAACACTCATTAATAACTTCTATGGGACAAAAGCATTTATGAATCATTTTCTAACATTTTCATCTCAAGAACATAAACCTATCAATCCATAAAACTCTTAAGAGTTTGGCTAACTAAGAGAAAAGAATAGGTTTAGTTACCTTAGAAGATGATCCTTGCAAATTTCCTATGATCCAACAAGCTTTTAATCAAGAGAAATGGTGAAGAATTGAAATTTTGGTCCATGGTTGGGAGAGAAAGAAAGCTCGCGGCCAAATAGAGAAGAGAGGAGTGAGTTTGTGATTTTGTTTCTAAGTCCACAATGCTCCAAAGTCTCCTAATATAATAAGTCTTGCTTGCTCATGGCCATTAGATCAAATAGTAAAAAGGTTTCAAGACTTAATCCTAGTCATTGGATCAATTCTAAGCTTATCCTTCCAAGATATTTTTTTTTAAGCTTCCTCACATCTCAGCTCTCGCGTTCGCTCGTAAACGAGTCGTACATCGCTAATGGACGAAAATTGCAAAAATAGAAAAACTACGGAATAAACGTCCGTCGTAAACCGCTTCTAAAAATTATCGCTAAAACTTTTTCCTCGACTGTGATTTTCTTCCTCACCCTCGAAAAATAATCTGAAGATATATCCTAACTCACCCCGATATATACAACTCCCATCTAAATTTCTACGGAATTCAGAAACCGTAAAAATTCCTAACAGCGGGTAAGATTCCTACTCGTTTTTCCAAAAACAAGAGAAAACCAAAACTCGCATTTCTTACCTCACAGAAATCTTCTCATACTTAAAAGAGGACTACGACCCAAAAGTCTGTGCCTTTCCAGCGCTCGAGCACAGAACAGGCTCCGTTTCAGCAAAAATCTCATTTTTACGACGATACACACAAAACCGTTCTACTAAAAACCCTAAAACTTAGCCGTCGCTAAAGTTCCTTAGGAAAACTGTACTGTGGAATCTTGGGTCTTACAATCTTCAACATGCTTCTTGTAAGCGTCCCTTTCAGCCTTAGGAGCATTATTAGCAGGCTCCTCCTCAGGAACAGGTTCCTCTAAGGCATACAGCTTATTATCATGCTTGAGGACAATCCTCAGATTACGGTGCCAATCAAGAAAATTTGAACCATTCAATTTCTCTTTGTCAAGGATTGATCGCAAAATGTTGTTTGATGTGTTTGATGACATGGTTATCTACATAAAGAAGTGAAAATATAAGTATCATTTTATTTAATTAGGTCTTTAATTAAATATGCTCCCACTATTTTACTCAAAACAAATGACCCTCATCATTTGATTCGGAAAATCCCGTTGGAAGATTTTCTAGTGGTTCAAGATCCATATTTCACTTTGTCTTAAGTCCGCGGTGGGCGGATTACACAAGACTTAGTTATTTAGGTAGGAACTCCTTCCAATTGTATCTCATACAATTCTTGAATATATCAATTGGGTGAATAACTCCTTATTCTAATTCATCTTATGAATTATTCCCAACCCTTGCTTCTTAAACTCATATAATCTCATTATATTTGTTAAGTTAAGTTTGACTCTTACTTTAGAAGTTGGATATTACAATTATCCCATCGCACCTTACCAATATAGAGTATGCACTTCGCGGTGGGCGAACCTACATAGTTCGATACTAGTCTTGATGAGTTCTAAAGTTTGGAAAGCGTAAACTTAATATTCACATATTTTATTATTAAAGAGAATGCACTCCGCGGTGGGCGAACCTACATTTTCTTTATTAATCTCTTATGTGTCTCTTGAGGGATATTTAATTAAATTTGATCTCACCGGCTTGTTTAACATATTAAACGCTCTCACATGCATCAACATACATACAATAATATAGAATGATATGATTATGGCCTCCTAACGCAAGTGTCCTCTCAAGCCAATGAGAGAACCCTAAACTAGCCTAACGATTATCTACTTCTCCAAGCATCATCTTCATGGCTGTCCTTCTTTGTTCCTCTTGTAATTCTATTATAATGTTACATCAAAGAATACTCGTTTTATATACGAGGGAGTAAGATGAGAAAAGAAGTTACATCAAGAAATTCAGAGAGAGGCACGACACGCAGGCCGTATTTAAATTCCCAAATTAAAACAAAAAGAGTAAACTAAGGCCATAACCGATCATCACAAAATCATAACAATAAACACATATTTTATTATTATCAGTTTATGTCCTGTAGATTATTTAAAATTTTGGCGAACGATCAAAATTCAACGATGCTAGCCGCGCCATAGCGCACCCTGCCTCGCGCCATAGCGCAGGTCTCTCGAGTCTCTGCGCCATAGCGCAGGCACGCAGCCAGCCCTTTTGACAGCACAACCCTTGTGTTGTCGCGAATCCTAATTTCATGCCGTCAAAACTTATCATGACCGAAATTCAATATGATTGATTAACATGTCATTGCTTCACCATACTAATGTCGGATTCCAAAGCAAATGAACATGAATCGCTTCAATATCGAATAACTTTCATAATATGTTTTAATGAACGAAATTATGAACGGTGCATCAAATACACCGCTTTGCATCACGATCACTTATATCACATATAAGTCTTGATCATTCTTATTTGTATAAACTTAGGACGATTAACATATCGCTGCTTCACCATACAATTGTCGGATTCCGAAGCCGTTTCAATGTCAATCATCCAAATTGTACACAAATAGGTGCCAAATTTTAATTACTCGATTTTAATCTTTATTAGGTGTTTTAATCAAATTAAAACAAAATACATGAACTAAACAAACATCAGATCATGGATTCGTAAGTGGCTCTGATACCACTGAAGGAAAATAGAGTTATTTTAAGCAGCGTAATTCAAAAATTTTCCTTAGTTTGATCCTTACGAATGAGCATGATATGAAGATCACCGACGCCTCTAACTAGTCCACACGAACAGTCACCTTCAATAGAGTGCTAGCCCTTTATGTTTGAAGGCTATGCAAGAATATTAAGAGAGATGATTATTTTAGGATTTTCAACTCTAAAATATTCTTGTGCTTTCTTTTGTGTATCTTGAGCAATGACAAGAGGTCTCTATTTATAGATATTTCTTGTCTTGTGCATCAAGACAACTCTTGTCTTGTGCACCAACATTTCTCTTATTGGGCAAAACCCAGCAAGAAACAAGAACTAGGGCGCGCGCCCCCATGAGTGGTAGTACTCATGTGCGCGCCCTCCCACCATAACCTATGGTGTTCTTGCTCGTTCAAATTACTGTGATACCCTTATCACATTGCACATACACCGTACCTTACGGTGTTCCTTAATTATCTCAATATTAGACTGTCCTTATGTGTGTGACCCTTGTAGGTTTCCATAACGTTGGCAATTATATTAAATCTTTTATTTAATATAATAAACAATGAGCGGTATCTAGCAACACATCATTGCTACCCAAGTTATGAGAAATTAACATGTGATCATAACATAACCTTTAGTGATAATATATGCGTGTATAATTACCCCTTTGCCCTTTATGTCTATATTGAACACAAAGCATACTTGGTGCCATCTTTGTCCAGTTCAATATTGGGCCCATGACATTTATCCTGTTATGCAGGATTGGCAAATTCCATCTAGGTCACTGCTGTCCCTCAGTATGCTTTGTGAAGTACCCATCAACTGCCTTTATGGTTATCCTGTTACGGACAACGTTAGATCAGCAACAAAGTACTTGACTCCACATCTAGGGTACAAAGTGGTTTCAGGTCTAAGGGCGGTTTACACCATTATCACCATGAGAGTAACTTATGACACTTCGCATAACTTTGCATGTAGTACTCTCATAGCGGGTCAATCCGGTATAAATATCACTCCTAATATTTCTTATACCTATGTGAAGACTTGATAACTCCTTATCCCATGATCCATGAGATGCGACCATCAGTCTATCTTCATAATAGTCTTTATGCTTTAAGGTTATCCCTTTTCACCTTAAAGCTTGACTATGGATATTTTAAGAATAGCGTCTTTATGTTTAATGTAATCTCATGATTAAGTCACACTTAATATTAAACAGACTTTCTATTCTACGGACTTCATTATTTTGAACGTTACAAACATAATAAAGAAAGCGCCTTTGATTATTAATAAAAGAAACAATATATTATTAATAATTAATTCGATACAAGTACTAAAGTCATTGGCCTCTAGGGCTTACACCAACAAAATTACTGTCATCAGTATGTTTTCTTTGGGCTTTTATGTTTAGATTATTCTTTTGTAATTTAAATATGTAGTCTTTTGTAATAGATGTCTTAGGTTGTGGTGGAGAAGATGAACTCCCCTATGAATATTTGGAGTCTGTAATTGAGTCAAAGTTATAATAAATGTTATTCAGTATTATATTTGTTATTTACTTTCTTGACCTTTAATAACGTATTCTCGTAATCTGGCCGGATAAGCGGGAGCGCTCATAGAATTGATATTAGGGATTTACTTAATATTAGTCCGGAACTAGTAGTAAATATGCTAGGTGAATAGAGACGGTAACATCGTGAACTGAGCGGTTTGAGGAGGAATCAGGAACTAGGTGTGAACTGGGCACTTAGAAGCTGAATAGCCCGATACTAGGACCTAGAGGCATTGGATGGGTGAAGGTAATAATGCATGTGTAATGAATAACTCACCTAGTAATTAGGGTATGTGACACAGCGAGGTTAGACTCTCGTAGGTACCTTAGTTATAAACGTATGGAAACTTCAATATACATAGAGTAATAGTAAGGTATTACTACAACAAGGAAAAGTCACCGCCGAATAATAATCTGATTAACTATGTTATACACCGTTCATGCCAAATATGAAGAAGGGGGTGAGTCCAACCACCATACATATCCTCTATGTTTATGAATCAATTTATCTTTATTTTCTGCAAGCATTACACTATTTTTATAAAACCTTTTTCAAAAACCCAAAGCGAATGCAAACATACAAACTTAAATAACGTTAGCGACGCTTTGGCACGATCCCTGTGGATACGAACTCATTCTAGACACCAAGAGTGTGAATTATTACTCGATAACAGACTGGTGCACTTGCCAGAATGCAGTCAGTCCCTTACGTTATCAACGTTAGCATTAATTGGTCTCTTCCGTCAGTTTTGATGATTCCACTGTTTCAATTGGACACGTGTCAACGTGTCCAGGTGTCCACGTATGCAAACTGTCTGTCACGTATGAAAACTGTTTGCCATATGTGCAAAAACTGACGGAAATGACCAAATTAAAACCTAAAATAAACGTATTGGACCAAATTGAAACTTTTTAAACGTATGAGATCAAATTGAAATCTAAAATAAACATAAGAGACCAAATGTATAGTTTAGCCAAACTTAGATCCTAAAAACCTAGACGCCAATAAAGGTAGCTATCCCTCTCGTAGCTAACTTAGAAATCCTAAAAGTATGTTGTTCATAATCCATCTTTTTATATGCATGTATATATAATATAAATTATAATTATAATTTGATTATCCTATATATCGAGTTAACACCCTATCACCACTATGTGGGCTTATTTTATTATAGGATCAAATTATACCAATATAACATTTAGATAATGCTACATTATTTTACAAAAATCATCGTTGGATTGAAAGTTTATATTATATAGATCATCTAAGTTAAATTTTACGAAAATCTAAAATCATTTGATATGTTATTGAAATATGTGTGAAGAAGTCTCACATCTGATATGATCGTGGGTTTGAACATGAGTTTATAAGTAAGAGACAATTCTCACTTTACAATCCAATTTTGTAACGATAAGTTAGACCCAACATAAAGATACAAGAAGAGGCATATATTATTGGAAACCAAATTATTGATTAATGTTTATTCCATACGATAAAAGTGCATACATTATGCACAATATTCAGTACACATACATATACTCCCTCCGTCTTAAAATATAAGCAGAATATAGTCGATAAAAATGAATATATTTGGTCCAAATTTTAAACCATATACATCCAACTTATTTGACTCATTTCTACTTATATTTTTAAACGAAAAGAGTATGTTGTTTATTTGTAATTCTGGAGACAAAGTGACAAGTATACTTCCATTTCCACATACATGTTGTTTATTTATGGATATTATAAAGTCTTATATATCCATTGATTACATGCTTGGGTTTAACAGTTTTTAGTGCACCAACAATGAAAGTCAACCCTGCACCTGCCGCTAATTGTGTAACACCCAAACCCGTATTTAATAAAATACTACCTTAATAAAATACTTCTCATAATACACAGCGGAAAATAAAAGTTGGGTTTATAAAATGCATGGTTCGAGTATCACTACAAGAAAATCAGTCTATACCCATGGCTATTTTTACTATTACCCACGGCTTCACCATGAATACATGAGATTTACCCACAGACTACCCACGGCACGGGTCCATGGCATTTTGCCTCGTTGGTAACTCATTACCCAAGAAAATGCCGTGGGTAAGGATACTCACGGCCTTTCCCACGCTATTATCCAAAACTATGCCGTAAGTAATTACCCAGGGCAATACCATGAGTATAGCTTACCCATGGCTTTGCCGTAGAAAACATTTCTTATTACCTTGATACTTACCCACGGCTCTGCCATAAGAAATTATTACCAACTGTATTACCGTGGGAAAAGTTTTTTTTTTTATATTCATAAATTGCTGGTAGCAATCTTATGCTACTATCCCAACTCTCATTAAGGTCTATCACAACTGCTTGTAACTTCATCCAAATCCACCCAACAAGATAACCAATACCAAATAAGCACAAACATAATGATAACTAAATTTAAAACTAGGCAAATTGAGTCATATCATCAAAAGATCACTTACTTAAACTGAAGTGTAGTGTTAACAAAATTGACACTATTACAAGTGTCAAAATAAACAGATATATAAGACACTAACAATTTGGACAAAATATATAGTCATAACAATTTTTTCCCCAGATGATTAGGCCTGGTACAACTTATATCCTGTTCAAATAAAAAACAATGTAAGACTTGTAAATGCTACTTTACTAGTTTTACAACAATAAACAAATTAAAGAATCAATGCTTTAATTTTACTTACATAAGTGTTTTTAGATCTATAATCAACCCAAGATGAGTCCTGCTTACTGGTTTGAGTTGTTACAAAGACCTCGTCCCTGTGAGTTCTCTACCCAACTCTGCAGCCTTACAAACTTTATGACAGTAGCGCATTGCCAACAAACCTGCAATGCAACCTGCATGATGAAAACCATCAAAATATATTCTAAACAGGGGAGGAACAGATATCCTAATAAAAAAACCTTAACATTTTGCAAAGTTCTTCTGCATTCTTGTTGTACTTATAAGCACTTGAATTCAAAGCTCCCCCACGTTAACCAACCAACTTGCATGAAACTCGTATTCATTGTGTTGCGTAATTATATAGTTTCTCTATCTTGGTATGAACATTAACACACTTATATAGTTTCTCTATCTTTAACTGTGAGGCTTGGTCTTGTTTTAACTTTAATTTCAAACCAACATACCCCCTGACAAACCAGTCAAAATCAATTCATAAAGCAAAATTTTAAAATACTTATAAACCAAAAAGAAATTAAATATAGTTCCGGTCACTTATACTTTCAAATGCATGACTTTGGTCCTTTCATACATGTAAATTATGACCACAGGGCATCAATATCAGTTGCAGTAGGACTAATCATCTATCAATTTGCAACATTGAATTCAATTTGATGCATTCAAAAAGAAATAGTATATGAAAAATGTGCTTCATCTACTCTGTATATCCCCGTTAAAACTAAGCAACAATTCATGAATAATGTGTAATGGTAAGCATTCATTATCAACTTTCAAACAAGGAAATTCCAAATCATTAACAAGATAACAAAAGGATTAAAACATCATGGCATTATAGTGTAAAAGAGAGAGGTTGATTCCAAGCAAAAAAAAAAACAGTAAAAGAAAGAAAGAAACGGAATAATATATGTAATTTGAGACCAAAGACAATCAATCATATACATATATAGTAGTGTGGTTCGATTTGTTTGAGTGGGGTGAATATGCTTATGCTTTAGTCTTCCTAGCCTTGGTACTTTTCAAACTTAAGAGGACTAAACAAAGAGGTGTGGAGATAATATTAACAAAGAGGTGAGGAGTTTTTCACAAAATAAATTTCCCGATGTTTAGCATTATTCTAAAAGAATACATGGTAGCATAACAAGAACACAACCACAACAACAAAAAAGTAGCTAAACTCCGACACAACAGCAGGACACAATACAAGACAACAAAAGTAGTAACAAAAGGCAAAACGAAAAAAGTACCTAAACCCTAACACAATAGCAAATTCCAACAAAGTAACTAAGACCAAATCTCATAAAATTTGAAGTTTCCTAACAACAACAAAGTTGATTTTCAGCTTCACACAACAAAATTATATCAATTAAGTAAAAGAATAAGAAGATTGAGTAGTAAGGATTACACTCACTGTTCCAGTTGAAAGGGACGAACAAAAAGGTCGGCGACGCCGCTGAGAAGGTCTCCGTAGTTGACATGGTTGTCTAAGATGAGAGTGATAGAGTCGCCGGAGTAGAGATGAGTGGGTCGCCTCTTCGCTCGCTCCTTGTTTCTTTCCTTTCCGGATGAGAAATGTAAAAATGGGAAAGTGAAAAAGGGAAAGGAAAAGGTAAAGTCAGAAATTTAGATAAAAATATAATTTTATAATTATACACGGAAATGCCGTGGGTAACCAAAAATCACTTTTTATCCCTACAGACGGATATGCCGTGGGTACAGTTAAAAAATAAATAAAATTATATTTTATACCTACCCACAAATATGCCATGGATAACAAAAATTATATTTTATACCTACATACGAATATACCGTGAGTAACAAAAAATATATTTCACACTCATCTCGATTCTAGTGGGAGCAACATTTTTTGTGAAAAAACATGGTAGAAAAGGAACAGTTTTCTTATTTTTACTTTACCCGAGGTAAAGCCATGGGTATTACCCACGGAATAGAGCCCTGGGTAAAAATGCCCTGGGTATACACAACTTTTCTTGTAGTGTATTACATCGTACACATAAAAGCTTACCAATAACTTAATTAGTAAAACAATTATTGTACAAAATAAGTTTATAAGAAAAATACATCTTTAAATACATTGGAAATAAGAAGCAAGACTCTAAATATACATTATAGAAATAATCTCATCCCCGTGTCACATCAGAGCGGAGCTTCACTGACAACTCGATCACAAACATAACCTGAAGATCTAGAACCCAAATCCAGCACATACACAAAACGGAGGGTTAGATAATATAACCATAAAAGAAACTAAGTATAAGAACACACTTAATACTTAGGACATAGCATGGTCATGTCTAACAACTCATTCCATAAACAAATATCAATCTCATGTCATTCATATTTCATAATCATAAAATATAATGATCATAATAATATCACATTCTCAATCAATTATCAAGCATACACATCATCATCAATCATCAATCATTATTACATATCTCATAATACGCTCAATCATAAGTATCACATTATTCAACCATTCACAATCATAATGTAAAACAATGACAATTACCAAATACCAATTAGAGTGCACAATTACCCTAATGCAAACTAATGTCACAAATCTCATGTCATGTCACCCTAGACATAACTAAATGCATGTGGTACCCGCATCAAATTAATGAACACCCTTCAAGTAACCGCAGCCCTTGGAGTCTCAATGTCCTGGATATATATATTCATCGCTCAAGTCAGTTTTAAGTCATGGGGGACTCTGCTCAAGTTGACTCACGAATGCATGAATGTACACATACCAAATAATGATGATAACACTACACATCTACTCATGAATAATAGGCCACTCATCCCTATTATTCCTTCTCAATTCACATCATCACATCATCATTAAGGTATACATTCAAGCAAGATACAACAACACACTCATCATCATAAAACATGAATATCATAATTCATCATCATTAATTAACTTCTAATCATCACACATCAATAGTTAATCATCATACATTATTAACTAATCCTCATACATCATTAATCATCACACATCATTACTAATTATCTATCATCATCAACATAATCTCATCTCAACACACTCATAAATCATAGTTAATTAGCATGTACAACAACACTTAACATCTAAGTCAATTATAAGTTATCATCCTCAATTTCAATCCACTATACATATATATATAAGTATATCATTCTCATATAATCTCAAGATCCAATCAATTCAAGCCTATAGCATATTATAAGATTAAATCTAACCATGCTATAACCTTATACTCATCATGCAAGCTTAAGAAAATATTCAAATCAAGTTACATTCGCTGAGCGAGCTCCAGCGATGAACCAGCGAAGAAAGGCAGAGCTGTCTTCGCTCCCAGCGAGACCCAGCGAAGGATCGTTCGCCAACGCTCGCCAACGCTCGCTGAGCGAGCATTCAAATTCTGGGTAGCTGAGCAAGAACATGAGTTCTCGCTCAGCGAGGGATCACTCGCTCCAGCGAGCAAGCCCAGAATTTGTGCTCTGCTCACGGGTTTCACACGAAAACTCATAAAAACATCAACTTTCATCATATAAATTCCTAAAGCTATCAACTTTAAGCATACCAAATACATACAAGCTTAGAAGTACAAACTTTAACACCATTAAACATCATTTCAAGCCAAAAGTAATGATTTTCATGTATTAGCTCATAAAACCCATTTATCACATAATCAATCAAAATCAAAGTTCAAGTAATAAACTTTATCATAGATTTTACACAACAATCATAAATAGAAGCATATTATACATGAATCATCATCAAGCTTCAATTATAAACACATTCCCAAAAACCCATTTCTTCCCAAAACCCAAAAAGAGTGAAGAGAGTTTGGGTGTGGAGTCATAGACAAACTCCCCTCTCTTTGATCACTCAAAATTATATTATTTAAGCCTCTTACCTTGGATTAGTTGGATTCTTTACTCCTCCACTCCTAGCTCCAATCCTTAAGCTCTACACTTCTAGAATCCCCAATCTTCAATTCTATCTATGGCTTTTCTTCTCTTTCCCTCTTCATCTTTCTAAGTTTCTCTCTCTTCTTTCTTTTCAATCTTCTTTCTCTTCTTTCTTTTCTATCTTCTTTCTCAACCCTTTTTCTCTTCTCTCTACCTCTCTTTCTCTCAACCTCTCTTTCTCTCAATTTTATGACAAACAACAACAACACTACCTCTCATAAAAATCACCCATTTATATAACCCTTTCTTAGGTTTTGTTAAATTCCCACTCTACCCTTAATTACACTACAAATTCCACTCACAATCTCAACTTTACTCTTACCACAAATTTTTGTACTATTTACACAATTGCCACTACTTCCTCTCCAAGATACTCTATCATTTAAGATAATAACCAAAGTGCCACTCTTATCTCTACACAATCCACTAACTCACACTAGATTACTATATTACCCTTAATTCTACCACAAACTCTTATTCATTCTAATTAAGCCCAATACTCATAAAAGCCCATTATTAATAAACATAAATGTAACAACTAATTAATACATATAAAACATACCAATTAAATTACACTAATAATTAAATAACATCAATTAATCAAATATAATAAATTATAAGATTTGGGGTATTACAACTCTACCCCCCTTAGATTATGTTCGGCGGTGAATTCTCCTTGTTGTAGTAATACCTTACTATTACACTATGTCTATTAAAGTTTCCCTACATTCATAACTAAGGTACCTACGAGAGCCTAACCTCGATGTGTCACATACCCTAATTACTAAGCGAGTTGTTTATAAAAATGCATTATAATCTTCACCAATTAACCTCTAGATCCTAGTATCGGGCTGTTCATCTTCTAAGTGCTCAACTCAGACCTAGTTCATGATTCCTCCTCTAACCGCTCATTCACGACTAGTTCAGGATGTTACCGTCTCTATACACCTAGCATTATTTACTACTAGTTCCAGACCATATTAAGTCAAAACCTAATATCAATTCTATGGGCGCTCCCGCTTATCCGGCCAGATTACGAGAATACGTTATTAAAGTGCAAGAAAGTAAATAACAAACACAATTACTAAATATCATTTATTATAACTTAGACTCAACCACATACTCCAAATATTCATAGGGGAGTTCATCTTCTCCACCACAACCTAAGGCATAAATACAAAAGACTACATATTTAAATTACAAGAATCATAACCTAAATACAAAAGCCTAAAGAAACATACCTTGCTGAGTTAGTTTTCCCGTAAGGGGAGAAAACTATGCCCAATAGAGCTCCTCTGAACCTCTCCTTATAGTAGAGAGTGTTCTACTATTTCTGAATGATTTTAACAATGAATGGGAGGCTATATTTATAATTTTCTTAATGGGCCTCAGCAAGGTCATCGCAGTACGATAAAGCCATCGTGCTGCGATGTGAAGATTCAGTTCAATTTTATAACTGATCCTGTGCATTTCATCAGCTTGGGCGCCAAGTTACATCATCGTGCTGCGATGGCACACATCGTGCTGCGATGAAAGATTTTCTCCAGATTTATTTCTTCTGATTTCTTGGCGAGCAAGCAGCTCCCATCGTGGCACGATGGGAGTCATTGTGCTGCGATGGAATGCTCATTTTCTTCACTTTTTGGGCTTTTTCTTGTCTTTTTGCATCCTGGGGACAATTTTTCTGATATCTCAAAGCCATGCAAGGAAGACAGTTGGAAACCCACAATACCTCTAGATAACAAGTGGAAAGAACATTTTAAGTGGATGAACAAGTGGATGAGGTTGGCACCAAAATCCAAGTTCTATGCAAAGAGACCATACTCGGCCAAGCGAATTCAGATAATAGAATACCAGAAACACGTGGTCCGTGAATGGTTGCACAGGTCCGGCAAAGTCTTTGAGGAAGATTACACCAACAATGAAGCAGTCGAGGCAATGATGCAAGAACTAGAGAAAAATCAGAAGGACGAGTGTATGGCACTTAAAGTCAAAAAGCGTAAGCACCATGAGAAAGAAGCTGATAGCGAGTTCCGAGGAAGACTAGCAAAAAGATCACGTTTGCCACCTAAGAAGGAGGATCCTGGAAGCGTCACCATCATCTGCCAGATTGGGAAAGCAGGAGTTAATGCACTATGTGATGTAGGCTCAAGTGTGAACGTAATACCATTATCTATGGCAGATAAGTTCAAGCTCGCATTACCTATTGTAGGAACAGCTCGAGAACTCGTATTAGCCAATCAGTCATCCATCAATTCAGTAGGCACAGTCAGAGATGCCTTGGTGAAAGTCAAAGACCTAGAATTTCTAGTAGACTTCATGATCCTAGATATCGGAGAAGACGAAGAACATCTTGTCATTCTTGGAAGACCATTCTTAGCAACCAGCAGGGCACTCATCGATATGGACCTTGCCGAGATAACACTAAGGATGGGAGTTAAAGCAACAACTATCAAAACTTCTAATACAGGAAAAGACAAATGCTTCATGCTTGAGTGGAAGGATAGAGAAGCTGCACCACCGACTCCAACTCAAGAAGTACAGGTAAAGATAGAGATAGAGGAGCTGAAGAATGAAATGACGCAGCTAGAGTTAGAGACAGCTCAGGAAGAGGAGGTACCCGAAGGACTCACTGACAAAATGAAGAGGCTAACTATTGAGGTAGACGTCTGAGCAACATGGGTCAAAGCATGGGGTAGAAACCGAAAAGTGGCCAGAAAATCTAAGTTTGGGGTTAACACGCCACCTCTGAAGAAGCCTGTTGCTGAAGGAAGGAAGAACAACAGGGTCAAAGCTGAGAAAGAACAAAAGAAGGAACATCCACCGAGAGGCAAAGGGAAGTCCATTATAAAAACTGCATCTTCAGATGATGATGGACGACTCTGTTTTGCCACCTTAAAAGAAAAAAAGGACCCAGAGAAGTATGAAAGATGCAACCAGGGAGGAGCTAAGGCGAAAGCTCCTACATAAGAGAGAGACATGTGAACATATCCTCTGTAATGGAGGAAATGCCTCAAGCTAATGAGAGGCTAAACAAGCGCTGCTTGGGAGGCAACCCAAGGATAAGTATTTAATTTCAGTATTTTCAATTCAGTATTTTCATTTCAGTATTTTCAATTCAATAAAGTATGCCTAGAATTCCGCATGTCATTTTCATCTGTAAACAACCCTTATTCAAACTTACAAAAAAAATAAATTAAATAACTGTTTGCTGTTTATTATCTAGTGCATGATAAACTGTTATAGGTAAGATTGCGGCGAAGTAAGTTATAAATTTTGATGAGACGAATTTCACACCTTCATACAGAAAACCAAAGGTGATTGCTCCGAAGTGCGAAGTTCGGGGGACAGAGAGACGAATGATGAAGTTGGTGTCGGTGAGACAAGTGTTCAACTTTCATATACCTAAGCCATGTGAGGATTTGAGCCAAATATTTCCAAACGGTATTACCACTTTCTTTCGATCTACTATGAGAGTACCGTGCACTTGTTTATTTTCTAGAACTTGCTCTAATTCTCTGCTGACTGGTTAATTTGATATTATGTGCATTGAGGCAATTGTTTGTTATAACCCAGAGCCTTTTCAAGCCACCCTTTATTATATTATCCTTTGCTAACCAATTTTGAGCCGTAAAAAAAAATAATTATCCCTTTTGTTTCGGTGACAAACCACGATACAAGTCTATAGACCAGAAAAACAATGAAATTACCCTCTTTGGAGTTAGGTAAGAGTTCTCAAAGTCTTGGCAACAAAATAAGTTTGGGGTTGCTCATGGAACTAGCAACGTTTAAGTTTGGGGTGGGTATACGGAGAACTATCACTACAAAAAGAAAAAAATAATTGAAAAAAGAGACGGGAAAACATTAAAAATTCCTTAAAAAAATAGTCTCTTCAAAAAAATAATAAATGAAAAAGAAAAAAAGAAAGAGCCAAAGGGCAAAAGAAAGTGATAGAAAAGAACCATACAAAGACACATCCGGTTCTTAATCTCCGATATCAACACAAAAAAGGCACCCTAAGGAACAAAGGTTGCATACACAAAAAGGAACAACAAAGTAGAACTTAACTCCAATGTTTAGCCTACTATTCCCAAAAATGTCCTACCTTGACCTAAGCCACGTTATAACCCTGAAAAGACCTCCAAAAATGCATGTATATTAAATTTTGATTGGTTGCTTAGAGTTCTTGCAAGCCTATGGTAAAATGGCAGGTTGTGCGATGATTGAGAGATAACCCTTTCAATTATGAGCGAAAAATACAAATGTTAGAGAGAGAAAAAGTTGAACATGGACTCTTGCGGGCATTTGTCCGATTTGCTACTATTGACGTCTCCTGACCCTAGCAGGACTGAGCATGATCGCGGCGGTAAGAAATCAGCGGTACCATTGCTGAAATACAAGCAAGTTTGTGAAATTCCTATCATTATTATTTATCTCTTATTTTTCTAACGATCTTGTCTGACAGCATGTTACTTGAGGACAAGCAACAGTTTAAGTTTGGGGTTGTGATGACAGGAATTTCTATGGTATTTTTAGTAGTATTATTAGTAGTAAAATGACCAAGACAGGCCCAAATACGAAGGAAAACCTACAAAAGTAGGAAAAAGCATCAAGACAAGGTCCAAGATGCAAAAAGACAAGAAAAAGCCCAAAAAGTGAAGAAAATGAGCATTCCATCGCAGCACGATGACTCCCATCGTGCCACGATGGGAGCTGCTTGCTCGCCAAGAAATCAGAAGAAATAAATCTGGAGAAAATCTTCCATCGCAGCATGATGTGTGCCATCGCAGCACGATGATGTAACTTGGCGCCCAATCTGATGAAATGCACAGGATCAGTTATAAAATTGAACTGAATCTTCACATCGCAGCACGATGGCTTCATCGTACTGCGATGACCTTGCTGAGGCCCATTACGAAAACTATAAATAGAGCCTCCCATTCATTGTTAAAATCATTCAGAAATAGTAGAACACTCTCTACTATAAGGAGAGGTTCAGAGGAGCTCTATTGGGCATAGTTTTCTCCCCTTACGGGAAAACTAACTCAGCAAGGTATGTTTTCTTTAGCCTTTTGTATTTAGGTTATAATTCTTGTAATTTAAATATGTAGTCTTTTGTATTTATGCCTTAGGTTGTGGTGGAGAAGATGAACTCCCCTATGAATATTTGGAGTCTGTGGTTGAGTCTAAGTTATAATAAATGATATTTAGTAATTGTGTTTGTTATTTACTTTCTTGCACTTTAATAACGTATTCTCGTAATCTGGCCGAATAAGCGGGAGCGCCCATAGAATTGATATTAGGTTTTGACTTAATATGGTCCGGAACTAGTAGTAAATAATGCTAGGTGTATAGAGACGGTAACATACTGAACTAGTCGTGAATGAGCGGTTAGAGGAGGAATCGTGAACTAAGTGTGAGTTGAGCACTTAGAAGATGAACAGCCCGATACTAGGATCTAGAGGTTAATTGGTGAAGATTATAATGCATGTTTATAAACAACTCGCTTAGTAATTAGGGTATGTGACACATCGAGGTTAGGCTCTCGTAGGTACCTTAGTTATGAATGTAGGGAAACTTTAATAGAGATAGTGTAATAGTAAGGCATTACTACAACAAGGAAAATTCACCGCCGAACATAATCTAAGTAACTATGTTATACACCGATCATGCCAAATATGAAGAAGGGAAGGAGCTCAACCACCATATCTAGCCTCTATATTTCTTGAATCTATTATATTTATACATTCTGTTATTTATATTTATGCAAAGCATTGCGCTTATTTTATAAAACCTTTTCAAAAACCAAAACGAATGCAAACTATCACGAACTTAAATAACGCTAGTAAAGCTTCGGCATGATCCCTGTGGATTCGAACTCATTATACTCGTAGAGTGTGAATTATTACTCGACGACAGACTGGTGCACTTGCCAGACCGCAGTCAATTACCAAATAACTCAATCTCATAAAATCATTTATAATCATCACATATACATATTCATCGCAAAATTCCAAGTTCACAAAACACGGTCAATACATTCTATAAAAAAAAAATCATTTTTCTCATCTCTTAGTAAACTCTAGACGCTACTAAAGTTTGACAAAATTAGTTTCTCCCAGTCAACACAATTTCGTCTATTATCAACAAGAGATCAAGGACGGCCAGTTCCTCAATTTGTCGATAGATAGTCAACAATCATGATGGTGGCATCAACCATTCTTACCAAACACGTACATTCTTACAAAACATCGCATGTGTAACGACTAATAAGAGAAACAATTATGGAGACATAGATCATACACACATAGATTCATATATTTCAAAATTCATCAAAAGAGGAAATCACAATTTGACAAATCCGTAAAGTCATGAAAACATGTTTATGAAAATAGCACATTTGAAAGATTCATTCACAATGCGCAATTCATATAGTTACTCACATAGGAATCATGGTAAAGGATATTCAAATAATCTACAATTAATCTATCATGGTTTATTCATCTAAAATCTCAATAATTCAAAAATAACACATCACCATCACATGTATAATCTACACAAGGACACACAATTACCTACATTAAATCTTTCATTCTTAAATCATCAATCTAAGAGTTTGGTCATGGTAAAAGAACAAACATTTTCATAACATCGAATTCTAAGTAACTCAAGGATTCACATTCATATACATAAATCATGCAAGGAAACAATTAACTTAGCATGGTAACCAACCTAATCAAATAAGATCATCAAATTTCGCATCACATTGAATTCATTCATTCTCAAAATTTCTCAAAAGAAAGAATGATACAATTAACAACTCCTTAAAAGGCATTGCAACAATTTACGAATATAGTGCATATCATTATCCATCAAACACAAATCATTCTAAGCATACTTATCACTTAAATAATTTCAAAATACTTCAACAATGATTAACAATAAATATTTGTAAGACAAATCGAACGCACAAGAGCATGACACAACATTTCACATAAGCATATCATACAAGATAAATAATCAACTTAACATGACACTCAATCATCTACACAAAATCATGAAAGCATTTAAGGAACATACATGTCTTCTCCAAACTTTAGAAAATTACAATCAAAACAAGAAAAGATAAATATTCCATAGCACCAATTCTAACAATCAACGAATCATACTCATATAAGTATATTCATGCAAGAAAACAATTTAGCTTGACATGGTAAAATAAAATAGTGACTTCTCACATCACATTTTGACAAATTCATTCCCAAGGATACAGTATAACTACTCACTATAACTCACAAATAACAAGTAGACAAATTAATCTTTATGGTGATAATCTAGCATATATCATGTAAGGCAAAACATACGTCAAACATATCCTAGAATTCATTAATATTCTACTCTTTCCATTTTCATGAAAAACTAGTTTCATTTACTCAAAAGAAAATAATATAGATTTTCAACATCATTCACATCATAAGGAATAGCTACTAGTTTTAGAATCATCATATGTCATAAAGCATTATGCACAATAATACACATAAGAGCATGTTCAAGAATACATATAAACTCCACTATAATAGTTTAATTAAACTATAAAACATACCCAAGTACTATTTGAAGCTACGTTGCATAAAGATAAATTTCATTACCCTATACAAGTTCAAATATCAAACCATTACTATCTTTGCATTTAATCTACTCATGATAACATAAAAGGAAAACAAATAGTCTCATATTCGAGCAACTAGAGAAAAACATCATCTATCATTAATCAACGAGAATACAATCACATCATTTCATAATCTAAGCAATTAAGTTATATCAAACATAGAAGCATAATAATAAACATGAATTAACTCTCAACATGTGAATTTATACAATTATCACATTTTTCTCATACGACTCATAGCAATTCAAGTATTAACAAATCATGCATAATCAAGAAGCTATCACAATACATGTAGTTCACCAATAATCATTGTGTTAAAGCATTCAAGTAATCGCACTATTTCATTCATATTCATAAATTCGCAAGTAATTCCACGGATACATACATACATACATACTTACATACATACATACATACATACATACATACATACATACATACATACATACATACATACATATCATCATTTAATTAATTCAATCATACTACACAAGTAATTATCATAAATAAATCATTACAACATTCATTTAGGACACATGCATAAACAGTAACACTTATTTCATATAACATAGATTTTCACTAACAAAGAAATATATATTCATATACTAATATAATCATTTTGAATAGAGAAATAATGAGAAAACATAATCATTTAAGTCATTATCTTGAAATAAAAACAACAATCATGAATGCATACTCATCATCAATTATGCACAATTATATCATGTTATAATCACTCATTTATCATGAAATCCTAAATAAATAAATTCATGTCAAAACTTCACAAACATTATAGTCTTAAGCACATACAACTATTATAATCATGAAAGCATAACATTCATCATGAATCAACATCAAAGAACACATACTGATTACTTGACTCGATACTTACAACTAAGATAATTATCAATCTCATCAAGTACTCGCCAAAAGAATAGATAACATAATCTAATTCATATTACTCATGGTTCATGAATAAACAATCACTAAGTATATTCGTAAAATAAGCACATCACAACTTATCAACATTTATGAAACAATAGATTCATAAGTTAACACCAATTAAAGCACAAGTCTCAAGAATTAAGTAAATCAACATGCCAATAAGCAATAAAACAATATTCAATAAACTCATCATACATCCGCAAAATGATTAATAGTGACTAATGTGCAAGTTTAACTATAAAATTACATCACAAGAGGACACAACTGATACACAAACACAACTGACACTATGCTTACTTAGCCTGATTGCACAGACTTGCTCTGATTGACACACGACACACATATAGCTCACTATGTCCGAGGACAACCGAAGCTCTGATACCAAATTGTAACACCCAAACCCGTATTTAATAAAATACTACCTTAATAAAATACTTCTCATAATACACAGCGGAAAATAAAAGTTGGGTTTATAAAATGCATGGTTCGAGTATTACATCGTACACATAAAAGCTTACCAATAACTTAATTAGTAAAACAATTATTGTACAAAATAAGTTTATAAGAAAAATACATCTTTAAATACATTGGAAATAAGAAGCAAGACTCTAAATATACATTATAGAAATAATCTCACCCCCGTGTCACATCAGAGCGGAGCTTCACTAACAACTCGATCACAAACATAACCTGAAGATCTAGAACCCAAATCCAGCACATACACAAAACGGAGGGTTAGATAATATAACCATAAAAAAAACTAAGTATAAGAACACACTTAATACTTAGGACATAGCATGGTCATGTCTAACAACTCATTCCATAAACAAATATCAATCTCATGTCATTCATATTTCATAATCATAAAATATAATGCATCATAATAATATCACATTCTCAATCAATTATCAAGCATACACATCATCATCAATCATCAATCATTATTACATATCTCATAATACGCTCAATCATAAGTATCACATTATTCAACCATTCACAATCATAATGTAAAACAATGACAATTACCAAATACCAATTAGAGTGCACAATTACCCTAATGCAAACTAATGTCACAAATCTCATGTCATGTCACCCTAGACATAACTAAATGCATGTGGTACCCGCATCAAATTAATGAACACCCTTCAAGTAACCGCAGCCCTTGGAGTCTCAATGTCCTGGATATATATTCATCGCTCAAGTCAGTTTTAAGTCATGGGGGACTCTGCTCAAGTTGACTCAGGAATGCATGAATGCACACATACCAAATAATGATGATAACACTACACATCTACTCATGAATAATAGGCCACTCATCCCTATTATTCCTTCTCAATTCACATCATCACATCATCATTAAGGTATACATTCAAGCAAGATACAACAACACACTCATCATCATAAAACATGGATATCATAATTCATCATCATTAATTAACTTCTAATCATCACACATCATTAGTTAATCATCATACACTATTAACTAATCCTCATACATCATTAATCATCACACATCATTACTAATTATCTATCATCATCAACATAATCTCATCTCAACACACTCATAAATCATAGTTAATTAGCATGTACAACAACACTTAACATCTAAGTCAATTATAAGTTATCATCCTCAATTTCAATCCACTATACATATATATATAAGTATATCATTCTCATATAATCTCAAGATCCAATCAATTCAAGCCTATAGCATATTATAAGATTAAATCTAACCATGTTATAACCTTATACTCATCATGCAAGCTTAAGAAAATATTCAAATCAAGTTACATTCGCTGAGCGAGCTCCAGCGATGAACCAGCGAAGAAAGGCAGAGTTGTCTTCGCTCCCAGCGAGACCCAGCGAAGGATCGTTCGCCAACGCTCGCCAATGCTCGCTGAGCGAGCATTCAAATTCTGGGTAGCTGAGCAAGAACATGAGTTCTCGCTCAGCGAGGGATCACTCTCGCTCCAGCGAGCAAGCCCAGAATTTGTGCTCTGCTCACGGGTTTCACACGAAAACTCATAAAAACATCAACTTTCATCATATAAATTCCTAAAGCTATCAACTTTAAGCATACCAAATACATACAGGCTTAGAAGTACAAACTTTAACACCATTAAACATCATTTCAAGCCAAAAGTAATGATTTTCATGTATTAGCTCATAAAACCCATTTATCACATAATCAATCAAAATCAAAGTTCAAGTAATAAACTTTATCATAGATTTTACACAACAATCATAAATAGAAGCATATTATACATGAATCATCATCAAGCTTCAATTATAAACACATTCCCAAAAACTCATTTCTTCCCAAAACCCAAAAAGAGTGAAGAGAGTTTGGGTGTGGAGTCATAGACAAACTCCCCTCTCTTTGATCACTCAAAATTATATTATCTAAGCCTCTTACCTTGGATTAGTAGGATTCTTTACTCCTCCACTCCTAGCTCCAATCCTTAAGCTCTACACTTCTAGAATCCTCAATCTTCAATTCTATCTATGGCTTTTCTTCTCTTTCCCTCTTCATCTTTCTAAGTTTCTTTCTCTTCTTTCTTTTCAATCTTCTTTCTCTTCTTTCTTTTCTATCTTCTTTCTCAACCCTTTTTCTCTTCTCTCTACCTCTCTTTCTCTCAACCTCTCTTTCTCTCAATTTTATGACAAACAACAACAACACTACCTCTCATAAAAATCACCCATTTATATAACCCTTTCTTAGGTTTTGTTAAATTCCCACTCTACCCTTAATTACACTACAAATTCCACTCACAATCTCAACTTTACTCTTACCACAAATTCTTGTACTATTTACACAATTGCCACTACTTCCTCTCCAAGATACTTTATCCTTTAAGATAATAACCAAAGTGTCACTCTTATCTCTACACAATCCACTAACTCACACTAGATTACTATATTACCCTTAATTCTACCACAAACTCTTATTCATTCCAATTAAGCCCAATACTCATAAAAGCCCATTATTAATAAACATAAATGTAACAACTAATTAATACATATAAAACATATCAATTATCATACACAATTAATTAAATAACATCAATTAATCAAATATAATAAAATATAAGATTTGAGGTGTTACAAATTGCGCCATATTTAAAGTCCATATTAAAAATATAAGTTTATTAAAAATATTAGAGTCCATATTTAAAACGTATATATATATATATATATATATATATATATATATATATATATATATATATATATATATATATATATACTGGTCTAAAGGAATGATATCAATAGTTTACTCTTGTTATTTTGATAATTAGATGGGAACAAAAGTTTAAATTAGAGACATATAAATTAAATTGAAGTAGTCCCGTAAAGATAACTTAGTTGGTAGTTTACTTGACTAAAAAGAAACTAAATTGATATATAAAATTAATGTCTTTAACACTTTTTTTACACATGATATCCTTAATTAAGAATTATCCGGGAAATTAAAGATATGCCTTAAATTTTTTGGCTATAATTTAAAAAAAAAAAAAACATATATCTGATTTTAATTAAGATGATAAATAAAAAAATTAGTAACAAATGCAGTATATAATTAACTAATAATGTACAAAAATTGATGCACTTAATAACGTACGCGCAACAAAGAGAATGAGGAAGAGGAAGCACAAGGCAGCTAGTGATTTCTTCTCCATGGCTTAGTGGTGAATATAAATTAAATTACTCACTCCACTTACTTAATGAGTTATGTGTATGTGTGCTGATATTTCGCCCGGCTAAAAACGCGTATCAGACCCCTGTTTTTGCAATTTTCTTCAAAATTGCCGATATAAACACCTACAATCCTTATTTTTCCCAGTGAAAACATGGATACATATGATAAACAATCAGTATGGAGAGGAATTTGGGATTTAACTCCTCTCAAACATAATTTCCCTAAATTTCTTAATGTTATCATACAAAGTTTAGAATTCAGGCAACTATCTAAACTAACCTAAGAAGCCACCTGAAATTGGAGTTTAAATCCTTGCTTCTAAATTTCACCACTTCCAGACCAGCCCTTGGTGTACTTAAGTGTGTAGCCTCCTATTCCAACTTCCAAAATCACCATGGAACCATGTATGACTTAAAATCCCTTGCATGCAAGAAAGGACAGAATCTGAGTCTTTATAAAAGGGAGGAACATAGCACAATCAAGAGAAATTGGAGAGGGGTTTAATTGATTAAACTTACTCTTCTTAAAGATTGGAACCTAAGGAACATGAGTTGATATTTGCATGTGATTTTGGATGAGATTTGATGAAGCTTAAGTGGTGGTGATGTTCTTGTCGTGAGAGAGAGAAAGAGAGAGGAGAGTGGATGAGAACATCAATAACTTTCTGATTTTCCTTTTGCATGATAAATCTTTGATTGGGTTAGAGTGATTATGGAAAATGGGTCATGGAGCTTCTTGCTTGTTGTTTGTAGGCGTGAGAGTGAGGGGAGATAGAGTAAGGGAACAAAATTTTCTGCTACTTTGCAGAGAAATGAATGAATAGGTATGAAACATTGTGGTTTTTGTGTTTATATGGTAAGTATAAGTGGTTGGGGTCCACTACTAGTGACAAAAGTTTCCTATTGGTTAGACTTACATCTTACATAGTCATATTTTTGGTCAAGGTTTAAATGATATTTTAAATTACTCCATGATGCTAGTTAGAGGGAGTGGGGATGTTACAATAAAATATTACAAGAATATAAAATTATGCATACCAATGGCGTAGATGCCTTGCTGAGGAAGTTACATTTCCCGTTGAAGGGGGAAAGTTCTTCCCGTAGAGAGCTCCTTTGCCCTACTTGCTCCTCCTCCTTTAGCAATAGTGAGTACTTTAGGTTTCTCAACTTCTGAATGAATAATGTGAAGGAGGAGAGCTCTATCTATAGTTTTTCTTAACGGGCTTCGCTCCCATCGTGCCACGGTGGAGCCAGACAGTGGAGCCAGATTTGCTTCAAAAAAACAGAAGATTTGCTTCATACCTTGGGCGCTAAGTAGTTCCCATCGTGGCACGATGGGAGTCATCGTGGCCACGATGGAGCGCATTTGTGCAAATCTGATTTTAGCTCTCTTTTGACATTTTCTTGTATTCTTGACTTCTTCTTCAAGTAGCTTGACCTTTTCGAATTTTTCCTTGTTTCTGGTCTTCAAAGTCCTAGACTACTGCTTATTACATAATAAATTAATACTAAAAATATATTATAAATTCCTGTCATCAACACGTCACACCACAATCTGAAATTTGCTTGATTTCAGATAAACATGAGTCAAAAAGTGTATATAACAATCCAGATAATAAAAAGTGCATATAACAAAGTCTCATTCAAAGTGTGGCATTTGGGATTTTTTTTTCAAAATGTAGCTAGCATATTGGGATTTTTCTTTTTCAAAAGGTGGCATTTATGTTAAAAAGCCTAGTATTCGCGCCTTGGAGTTCTTTATGGTCACAATCCACAATTCATAAGATGTTGTACAATCAAGTTACTAGGTTTGGTTTAGTGGTGAAGGATTTGAATAGAATGTATGAAGTCCTAGGTTTGAACTATCTTTGCTCGGTTGTAAACCAAAAAAAAAAAAAAAACCGATGCACAATATGGATAACTTTATTAAGAGACAACTTGAGTGTGCCTTTTGCTTGAATGAGTTTCACCGTTTTGATAAAATAAAGTTGTTGCCGAATTTTATCCAGGTCATTTAATAGAGAAGAAGAACGGAGTTATCAAGATGATTTGGTGTAGTGAGTGAAATAGAGTGAAGTCATAACGAAGTAAAAAAAAACAGAGAAGAAGAATGATAAAGGACAAAAAATTAGAGTTCAAGTTGATTTGGAAATTTAACAATTCAATTTCATAAAATCCATTATAAAATTATAGTTAATTTTTTAAATTTTTGTTTCTTTATCCGAGCAAAATTAAGTTTGTTACGAAAATATAAAATTTGATGTGTCTGCCAACTAACTAAGATATATTGTGCCATGTCTTTTATTGAAATGTCATATCATCTTCATGTCATTAAAATTAAAGGCAATATAAAGAGTGAGACAAAAAATATGAATTGTTTTAGGGTGGACACTTCCAAGGGTGGACCCACCTACAATTTCTATATATAAATAAAATTAGACTAATTTGTATTTCATATCATCTTCATGTCATTAAAAATATGAATTGTTTTATCTAGTTTGTATTTCATTTCATGGTGAAGAAAATTCAAGAAACAATCTTGAATGCAGAGAAAGAAACACCAAGAGGGAGAAGCAAACTCACAGAAGAATTGTTATGAGAGAAGGGTGATAACGTGAAGAAGAAAAAAAAAGAATCAACAATGACATACACCCATTAGAGGCCTGATACCATGTGAAAGATGAAGAATGTATGTCATGTGAAGCTCAAGTTAGGAGCATATTGTGCTCAACTTGCAAAAACGTGCGAGAGCGGAGATTGGTTCAGAATGAGAGCAAAGCTAGAAAATTTTTATTCACATTAGAATTTGATCAATTCACATCATTTTCGATATAAGGGTTTAAATACCTCTTGCATTGTTTGATTATAAAAAACACTATTAGTTAAATATTAAATATTGTCGACATATTATTATCTTTATTCTTTAAAAACTTTGCTGATTGTTGTTGAGTACTAGTAAATGTGTTAAAGAATCCAACTGGTATAAAATTAACTATATGATGAGTTACTACTAAAAAATGACCAAGAAGATTAGGAAAGAAAATCAATTATTGATTTATGTTTTATTCCATATAATTAAAGTGCATAACTAATACATTATGCACTTATGATCTTTACACACATAATTTTTTATTTTGCATTGAGAAAATTACAAACCATTAAAAACTTACACATACAAAGAATTGAGATCTAAACCCCAATCATAGTATCCAATCTAACATTTTTTATATTTCTACCATTTGCGCTAGAATTTACGGACCATTATTACACACATGATTTATTGGTTCATACGTCTTAGTGTTGGACATATAATTCATTCATCCATCCATAATTAACAGTTTGGATGAGTGCACCAACATCGTAAGGTATAGCATGTGCCACTAACAAAGTGCTCTATATTCTTGCAGTTAGAGCTGTCAATTTAGGGGACCAATTAAAATTAGGCCCAGCCCCAATATAAAGGGGGCCTAAATATGTAAACATAAATAGGCCCCATATTATATAGGCTCCAAATATAACAAGCCCCCTAAATAAAACATAGGCCCCCAAGGCCCCAATTTTGTTGGAAACGAGAGTTTTAAGATAAATTTTTTTAGAATTCACACATAAGTTACTAAAAATAAAAGAAACAATTCGAGAATTCTCGGAATCGAGAATTCCAAAAAATTCGAAAATGAGAGTTTTTTGATAAAAATACCTAGAATTCACACATAAGTTTTTAAAAACAAAAGAAACGATCTGAGAATTCTCGGAATATTTTCGAAGAAAAATACTCGACATGTTTTCGAGAAAAAAGTTCCGAAAAAAGTTTCGGAGAAATTCTTTTTGAAAAGTTCTCGAGAAAAAATACTCGAAAAGTTTCGAGATAAAATACTCGAATGGTTTTCGAGAAAAAAGTTCCGGAAAAGTTTCCGAGAAAAAATTCTCGAGAAAAAAATACTTGAAAAATACTCGAAATGTTTTCGAGAAAAAAGTTCCGAAAAATTTCAGAAAAGTTTCGTAGAAAAAATTCTCGAGAAAAAACACTCGAAAAGTTTTCGAGAAAAAATACTTGAATGGTTTTCGAGAAAAAAGTTCCGGAAAAGTTTCCGAGAAAAAATTCTAGAGAAAAAAATACTCGAAAAGTTTTCGAGAAAAAATACTCGAAAAGTTTTCTAGAAAAATATACTCGAAATGTTTTCGAGAAAAAAGTTCCGAAAAAGTTTCGGAGAAAAAATTCTCGAGAAAAAAATACTCGAAAAGTGTTCGAGAAAATTACTCGAAATGTTTTCGAGAAAAAAGTTCTGAAAAAGTTTCCGAGAAAAAATTCTCGAAAAGTTCTCGAAAAAAAATACTCGAAAAGTTTTTCAAAAAAATACTCCAAAAGTTTACGAGAAAATTTTTTTGAAATTTATTTAATATTTTTTGTGGGCCAATATTAAGCACAATAGAAGGACCAAGAGTAAAATTTAAGAATAGGGGTTTGGGCCTAAAAACAAACAAAAACAAATCTACTCAAGTGGGGCTTAGTATTTTGGGGCCTAACATGGGGCCAAAAAATAGGGCCTTCCAATATGGGGCTTTTTTGACATCTCTACTTGTAGTGATCGTCACAGCTAGCATCCGTGAAGCATGGTCCTCTATATGTATCAGCTAAATGTTCACATTTTGTTTGTGCCTCGGTCACCACAATTTCTTCTGCATCAATTACAAAAAAATATATATTAGAATTAGAATTTATTATTATATATGCTTTTTTTTTGTACATATATATACATATTTTTCTCTCTTTCAAATTATATAGCCCTAGAGTAATACTACTATGAACTAATAATCCATTCTATCCAAAATTCGTTTTCTTTTCTTCCAAAATTCAATATGCATTAGTATAATTTTTTAAAATAAATCATATAGTTTTTTTAATAAAAGAAATTGATTTCTCCTACTTTATGTGGTCGTTTGCTTTTGACTATAAGTATCTTTCTTAAGATAGATAAGTGGGATGACCGAAATTTGAATCATGTCCTTATATATATATATATATATATATATATATATATATATATATATATATATATATATATATATATATATATTTGCTGTATTAACATAAAATTTTGCAGTTAGATCCTTTGGATAAAAGACCATAAGGAAGATATTATTTACAAGATTTTAGTTATAATATTTGATCAACCATAACATGATAGCCAACCTTAATCTCTTTATTTTCTTTATGGAAGATAATAATGATAATATTAAAAATGAAGAACTCATGGAATATCCCATGGATGCTGAAAGATTAAATAAATGGAGTATTCCATATGTACCTTCTAAACAAATTTATAAATTTGGCTTCTTTGATATATCTGCAAGATTTGCTGTTAAAACTTTGGAACAAACTGTTCAAGTTTCTGGTAGTCACCAGACTATTAAGTTATTGAATAAAAATGATTTAGAACCTTTTAAAGGAAACAATTTTGTTCATATAGGTTTAATACAAATTGCTTTCAAACCTTTAACCTTATTAGGTTTAAACTCTAGTATAATGGCTTATGTTAGAGATAATAGATGTAAAGATTTTAAACAATCTTTGGCCGCAGTCATTGAAACTAGTCTGTGTCATGGACCGGTTTATTTTGATGTCTCTCCAAATTTAAGTTTATCCTTAACTGATAAACACATTAATGATGCTTTACAATTAAACATCCATACCAATGGTTATAATTTTAAACAAGGAAGTGAAGTTATTGCTATATGTTATAGGATTTATTATAAAGTATTAAATACTTTAAATCCTAGGGTAAAACAAATCAGTTTTCCTGGAACTACAACGCTTGTACAAACAAATTTGCTAACATCAAATGTTGCAACTAATAGAATGATCAGATGGAATGAAATTACATTCCCTGAGTCATGGTCCTTAAATCAAGTTGTTGATCCTGAACCTGTCCTTAATAAGGATATAGACCAAATTATCCAAACCACTGAGGGTGATGTAGAGATAAAATTTAACTCTAGAAGAAGTTTTAGAATACCTAGAACTTTGTCTGAAAGACATTCAGAATCTGAATATTATTCAGCTCATTTTGCTCCTAGTAGAGCATCTACTTCTAGAATTAAAGAAGAATTTGAGACTGTTGAAAATATTTGTATAAGTGAGAATAAAATTCCACATGGTATTTACCAGAGATCTAATATTGAAGGTAGAAAATCTCATACCCCTTCAGAGATGAGTTTTCATCTCCAAGAAGATTAGGTTTTATGGATTTAAGACCCAATAGTGCTTGGAGAAAACTCATCAATGATGAGTTTTATCATGAAAGATATACTGATTTCAGAAAGTGGTATTTTAGAACTTTTAAACCCTGGGAATTAGCTCAGTTTAAAGAAGATTTTTACAATCATCTAAGTCAAACTCAAGATTATATTCCTTTTGTGAAATGGTTTACAAACTTTTTTGTTGAAAAAATGAAAAAAGAAATTATGGTTTTACAATCTAAATCTTGGATGACTATAGAAGGAGATAAAATTATTTCTCCTTTCCCCCCAGAAAAAACTCTTAGTTTGGGAAAAAATGTGGAAGCTACAGCCTATTTAGCTGCACAGAGTAGAAAGACTGATAATCATATTAGCACTATGCAAGAATTTAATTCGATAATTAAATCTCAAAATTATACTAATAGTTTTCTAAATTGTATAGGAGACCAATTAACCTATATTGAAAAAGAATTAGTTGAAATAAAAAATGTTTTTGAAAAACAGATTTTGCAATACAAACAGGATTCTGAGAAGAAAGAACATGAAAAGGATCATAATGATGTTCCTATTATACAAACTCCTGTTAACATAGAAGGATTTAAAATCCAAAAGGATAGTGATGAATTCATTAGCATATTAGATGAGAAGCTTAAACAATTACGTTTAAGTGTCATTAATAAAGATAGTAGTTTGTCAGAATCTGATGAACCTGTGAATTTGAAAAATGTTGATCAATTAGCAACTATGTTTGCTAATCAGGATATTAATGAAACTGCTAATATAAATCCTATTTATGCTCCTAGAGCTTTAGACAAGCATTATTATAAAAGACCTTCTCCCCAAGATTTGCTTTTTGAAGAAACGGAGACTTTTCAGAATTCTTATTCTGGAAAATCCATTTATGAATGGAATATAGATGGCTTAAATGATAAGCAAATCATTGATATAATACATAGAATGATTATGTATTCCACTGTCTGCAAACAACAGAATAATTCAGACAGCTCCATAGCCTCTTTTATTACTACAGGTTTTGTTGGTCAACTCAGAGGCTGGTGGGATCATTATCTTAGTGATGCCCAAAAGAAAGAAATTCTTTCTCATAAAAAAATTATTAAACTAGAAGAATCTAGTAATTCTATGCTAGCTACTACAGCTATGACCGGCGAAGAAAATGCAGTTTATACACTGTGTCTCTCTATTCTTCAACATTTTGTTGGAACCAATATTCCTATAGCAGAGAAGTTGAATACCCTTCTTCAAAATCTTAGATGTCCATCTTTAACACATTTTAGGTGGTATAAAGACACTTTCCTGTCCAGAGTTTTCCAATTAACTAATCCTAATTCAGTCCATTGGAAATCAAAATTCATTGATGGTTTACCTCATTTATTTAGTGAAAAGGTAAGACAATCCCTTCGCAATAAGAATGATGGAATTAACATAAATTACCCTGATCTGACCTATGGCCAAATTATTAGTGCCTGTGTTAATGAAGGATTAAGTTTATGTAATGACATAAAACTCAGAAACCAATTGAAAAAACAACGCCTCACAGAGAAACACCAAATAGGAGAATTTTGTGAACAATTTGCCTTTGATTTAGGAAAACCCCCTTCTAAGGAAAAGAAGAAAGGAAAGGTAGTCAAAGATTATAGGAATCCTAAGAAGAATAAGGATCATACTAAACCTTTTAGAAAAAAAAGGTATAAATACAAAAGGGATATAGACAATAAACCTTATAAATCTTACCCTAATAGGAAAAGAAAAGCCAGAAAATTAGGTATCACTTGTCATAAGTGCGGAAAGGTTGGCCATTATGCTAACGAATGTTTGACTAAGAAAGCTCTCCATAATATTGAGGATGAAGATCTTAGGAATCAATTAGAAAAGGTTTTATTATTAAACTCAGACAATGAGTCTGAAGAATCTGATTATAGGTCAGATATTGATGAGGAATCTGATTATATGTCAGAAGAAAATGATGAAATAAGCAATGAGAATAGTGATTCAGACAATAAGGATTGTCAATGTAATGAGTTAGATTACTGGAAATCCATTGTTAACATGAATGGATTAAATGTTCTTACCTCAGAACAAGATCAAGCTTTAAAAGTCTTAGAGTCTATTTCAGATAATAATCTGAAAAGGAAAATGATTGAATTTCTTATTAAAGAAAATTCCAGGGAAAAATTTCCCATGATTAATGAAGCTCCCTATCAACTTAGTGAAGTCTTATCTAGATTTCAACAAGTTAATGTCAAAGAGACTCCGGTTTCTATAACAGATTTAAAGAGGGAAATTAACCAGTTAAAATTTGATATCATTCAAATAAAAAAGAATAATGATATCCTTAATCATAAGGTTAGTATTTTAGAAAACACTACTATAAATGATAGTGGTTTAAAGAGTCCTTCATATCACTCTGAAGGCTATTTGAATATTATTCAAAGAGTTACTTCTCAAAAGTGGTTTACTAAAATTACTTTGATAATTAATAAAGTCTTTGTTTTGAAAGATGAAATAGCCCTAACAGATAGTGGAGCAGATCTTAACTGTATCCAAGAGGGCATAATCCCTACAAAATATTTTGTCAAAACTACCCAAAGTCTTACCCAGGCTGGTGGGAGTAAACTTCAAGTTAATTTTGTAACAACCCGTTTTTCAAAGGCCAAAAAGGAAATATTTTTTTTTCTTTTTCAACTAACACTCAGAGTGCGCATAGAATATTTTTCAATGAGCCGGCATTCAAATATACAAAAGAACTCATTACCATAAGGTGCTTCGACAAGCAAAGTGTATTCCTGAATAATTACAGTCCAAGTCTAAGTATTCAAATACTTACAACAACACAAGTTAGAATCATATGCTTAAACCCAAAAAGCACGGTGTACACCCACACCGGCGCATAGTCTAACTAAGCTAAAGCTCCAAACATCTCACTAGGGCCTGGAACAGCCACCGTCGTCACCACGACCTAACCCATCATCTGGGTGGGATGAGCCTGCAAATGAAAGAAAGGGTCACCACAAAATATATAGTATGTATATATATAACCGGTGCGAAAGATTGTACACATAACAATAATTCCACATACACAAGAGAAAGCTCTTTACCACCAAAGCAATTCCCACCAACGGGTTTATAAATATAATGCACACCAAGCCTAATGCAGACTTCTACAATGATTGTGATCACCCTACCCGGGTCTTTTTCACATGCATGAATTCCGGAATTTAACCTCTCTATAGAAGGCGTAGGTCTCAGGTGGGATAACACCTCCTACTAGTGGTGGGATAACACCAGGTAGAGTCGCACAGACAATACCAAAACAATCACGGTGGGATAACACCGGGTGAGTCACACAAGACAAACACCAACTCAATAAAATCCAGTAGGATTTGGCAAAGCCACACAGTCAAACGCCCGGTACGAAGGCAAAGTCACACAGACATACACCTAGGCACGCAACTATGAAATGCATGGCATATATTCTCTTTGGCATATACGGGATAGTCACACAGACAAAATCCTCGCGTAGTCCTATCCGACGCACGCATTCATATATGCTCATGCAAACATTCACATAGCCTAAAGCCTATGTACAAACCATCACAACATACATACATTTTCTCAATCATATGTAAATTGCACACACATTTATAACCACGTTCTCATCAACGAGAATACATAAGTACAAACATGCCAAAGCACACAACAATGCATAAACAGCAAACCAAACATGTCGTAACCGTTTTGAAAGACGGAAATAAAGTGGAGCCCTTACCTCAGCAAGCATTCCAACACGCACCACTTACATTACGCGAGCAATAACCGTCCCTCTCGACGAAAACTCCAATTCGGCTAATCCTCTTAACCTTTTACAAAACATAACTTATTTAAGTTAATACCACATTCTAATTGGTTACTCAAATAAGTCCTAGATCGGCTACTAATGGATCAAGACTTATGGTTGTTCCCTCACAACTAACTAGGCTCAAATCCACTATTCACGCTACCAAAAATTTAAGCAGCGTAATGTCAATAAAATACTCCCAACGTATCCTATCGAAACGAAACTTGTTCTCTAGAATCTAGAGGGGTTTAAAGTACTTTCTAAAGTTATCCCTCAATGATTTCCGGTTATTCTCATAGTGTTCAAAAATTCACGAAGTTAATTGTACTATTTTTATAACACGAAAATCATTTTGTTTTCAAATCATAAACTAAAACCATTTTGGATTTTTCCACTTCAAGGACTTGTCCCACACACAACAAAACCATTTGAAACACAACTAAAACTTTTCAAAAATATTTTTATGAAAAATCGAAGTTTTCTTGCGTTACAAGTTACACATTTTTTTCTTCCTAACAACCTTTCCTATACTCATTTTTCTTCAAAACTAAGATTATCCAACACATACAAAATTTTCACACAATTGTGGACTTAGAAATATTTTTTTTTTCTTTTTCAACTAACACTCAGAGTGCGCATAGAATATTTTTCAATGAGCCGGCATTCAAATATACAAAAGAACTCATTACCATAAGGTGCTTCGACAAGCAAAGTGTATTCCTGAATAATTACAGTCCAAGTCTAAGTATTCAAATACTTACAACAACACAAGTTAGAATCATATGCTTAAACCCAAAAAGCACGGTGTACACCCACACCGGCGCATAGTCTAACTAAGCTAAAGCTCCAAACATCTCACTAGGGCCTGGAACAGCCACCGTCGTCACCACGACCTAACCCATCATCTGGGTGGGATGAGCCCGCAAATGAAAGAAAGGGTCACCACAAAATATATAGTATGTATATATATAACCGGTGCGAAAGATTGTACACATAACAATAATTCCACATACACAAGAGAAAGCTCTTTACCACCAAAGCAATTCCCACCAACGGGTTTATAAATATAATGCACACCAAGCCTAATGCAGACTTCTACAATGATTGTGATCACCCTACCCGGGTCTTTTTCACATGCATGAATTCCGGAATTTAACCTCTCTATAGAAGGCGTAGGTCTCAGGTGGGATAACACCTCCTACTAGTGGTGGGATAACACCAGGTAGAGTCGCACAGACAATACCAAAACAATCACGGTGGGATAACACCGGGTGAGTCACACAAGACAAACACCAACTCAATAAAATCCAGTAGGATTTGGCAAAGCCACACAGTCAAACGCCCGGTACGAAGGCAAAGTCACACAGACATACACCTAGGCACGCAACTATGAAATGCATGGCATATATTCTCTTTGGCATATACGGGATAGTCACACAGACAAAATCCTCGCGTAGTCCTATCCGACGCACGCATTCATATATGCTCATGCAAACATTCACATAGCCTAAAGCCTATGTACAAACCATCACAACATACATACATTTTCTCAATCATATGTAAATTGCACACACATTTATAACCACGTTCTCATCAACGAGAATACATAAGTACAAACATGCCAAAGCACACAGCAATGCATAAACAGCAAACCAAACATGTCGTAACCGTTTTGAAAGACGGAAATAAAGTGGAGCCCTTACCTCAGCAAGCATTCCAACACGCACCACTTACATTACGCGAGCAATAACCGTCCCTCTCGACGAAAACTCCAATTCGGCTAATCCTCTTATCCTTTTACAAAACATAACTTATTTAAGTTAATACCACATTCTAATTGGTTACTCAAATAAGTCCTAGATCGGCTACTAATGGATCAAGACTTATGGTTGTTCCCTCACAACTAACTAGGCTCAAATCCACTATTCACGCTACCAAAAATTTAAGCAGCGTAATGTCAATAAAATACTCCCAACGTATCCTATCGAAACGAAACTTGTTCTCTAGAATCTAGAGGGGTTTAAAGTACTTTCTAAAGCTATCCCTCAATGATTTCCGTTTATTCTCATAGTGTTCAAAAATTCACGAAGTTAATTGTACTATTTTTATAACACGAAAATCATTTTGTTTTCAAATCATAAACTAAAACCATTTTGGATTTTTCCACTTCAAGGACTTGTCCCACACACAACAAAACCATTTGAAACACAACTAAAACTTTTCAAAAATATTTTTATGAAAAATCGAAGTTTTCTTGCGTTACAAGTTACACATTTTTTTCTTCCTAACAACCTTTCCTATACTCATTTTTCTTCAAAACTAAGATTATCCAACACATACAAAATTTTCACACAATTGTGGACTTAGAAAAAATTTTGGAATTTCTTCCTCCCCACAAAGAAAGGCCACGGCCAAAATTTTTCAAAACACCCTTCGACACAAAATTTTTCACTTCTAAAAGCATGGTAATATCCCATAATACCTAACTAGCACTTATCAAAACGATTTAGAAATTATAGAGTCGAATCGCAAATTTCGAGAAATCTCAAATAAGGTTTTTCTTAAGGCAAGGGATCATTTTCTTTTCAAAACATCCCATAACCAATCAAACAATTAAACAATGATCATGGGAAGCTATTTGCCTCTAAACAATTTTCGAAATTCGATTCCTCGAACCCTATATGGGTGCCACGGCCATACCAACAAAACAAGGCCAACACCTAAAATTTTTCCATTACAAAACCCTAGTAATCATCTATTAGTTTGCAAAGGCATCTAATTGCTCAATCAACTACTTTGAGAATCGAAACGAAATTTCTTAAAATATGTTCATCGAATCGCTCAAGAACACCAAAATAAATTTTTTCTTATTTTTCAAAACAAAGTTTATAATCAAGAATCCATTTTGCCACAAAGCTCAAAACTAACATCAAAAATCAAATCACAAAACAAAATCCAAGTTTATGATCTTTTCAAAATTTTTCTTAAAACCCTAACTAAAAATTTTGTGAAAACATAAATCAACCATGGGAAACTTCTCATGCTTCACTCAAGTGTACTAAGAAACTCTCAAGAACACTTCTATGGAACCACAACTAATTAAAACAAGTTCTACTAATTTTCTTCTCAAGAACAATAAACATAAGAACTCAAAATCCAAGAGGTTTAAGGCAAGATAAAGGATAGAAGGGGTTAGTTACCTTAATGAGCAAGTGGTTCCTAAGCAAGCCAATGATCCAAGCTTGAGAAGATGAGGAAATGAAATTTTTGAGTGGATGAGTGAGTGAGAGAAAGAGTTTGCCGTGAGAGAGAGAGGAAGGAGGGAGTAGTTTTTGATTTTTCTCTAAGTCCACAAATGCTTAAACCTCCTTACTATGCAAAGTGCTCTTGGTCACTCTAAGCCATTGGATCAAAGCCAAACTTGCAAGACTAAACCCTAGCCTTCGGATCAAAATAAGCTCATGATTGCTTTTTGAACAAATATCTACTTTACGCTACTCAGCTCTCGTGTTCGCTCTCGGCGAGTCGTACTTCGCTAACGGTCTAACTTGCGAACAATAGAAAATTTACGAGGTAAAAGTTCATCGTAAACCATTTCTAAAAACTATCGCTAAACTTTATTCTCCGACTGTAATTTATTTCCTTAGCTCCCAAAAATAGTCTGAGACTAGATTCTAACTCGCGTCGATATATAAAGTCTCCAATTAAAATTCGACGGAAAACAGAAACCGTAAAATTTTACATCAGCGGGTAAAATTCCTACTCGTTTTTCCAAAAACCAGAATAATCCAAAACTCGTTATTCTGACTACACATAACCCCTCTTATACTCAAAAGAAGACTACGACCCAAAAGTCTGTGCCTTTCCAGCGCATGAGCACAAAACAGGCTCCATTTCAGCAAACAGCCGTTATGGCGACAATACTCACAAAACCACTTAACAAAAACCCTAATATTCTTAGTCATTACTTATTTTATTCACACAAAAGGTACAGTGGAATTACGGGTCTTACATTACTACCCTCCAAAAAGAAGTTTCGTCCTCGAAACTAAAGTTAAGGATGACGACTCAACCAGTCATTACCATCACCAACACAACAAAATTCCTCAGGATTAGGTGCAGCCACACATATGCTAACACCGGGTGAAGTCGCACAGATACTCTCACCAACACACTGGCACAACCGTGCACCAACCGCAACTCTCAACGAGTTCACCACTCAAAATTTAACCTCACAACAGAGGTTCACAACCTCTAGTTCCCAAAGATCCTCGTGCCCACAAACAAAAATTTCCAAAGTCACCTCTTTCGCCTCCGCGGCATAGCCCACTCCATTAGTTTCACACGAAGTTGTGAGTGGCTACCCTCCAAAAAGAAACACTGAAGTTCTCTGTGCATCACCAAAGCTAGCAAGGCTAGTCAATTCCAGTCAACACGATTCCGTCTACTATCAACAATAAATTAAGGACGGCCAGTCCCTCAATTTGTCAATAGATAGTCGACTATCATGATGGTGGTTTAGACCCTCTTTACCCAACTTAAGTGATACTTCATTCCACTTGTGCTCAAGGTCCTCCGAGTCACAAGGGTTCCACAAATCTTTCGAGGTTTTTCTTAATGTTTCCCTCGATATCTTACGAATACAAGGTCGAAGTCGTAAGACACAACACTCAAAACACATCGTTCAAGCTCTCATGATTCCACTCATGAAACATCCGTTGAACATCATTCAACAGTAATACAATGCCACCACGGCAATTACCACCAAAACCATTACATTCCGAACAAGTTGTCTTCTCTATAGAAGAATTTTCCGCTCTACCGATATCCATAAGTCCGCAACTCAGTGAATACGCCGAACCGTCTACTCACATACGAATCTCTTTCCAATCACGACTTAAATAATACCACCCCAACCCCCGGTTGGTGATTACACTCCCCACAGTTTTGGCACCTGCCAAACTAAACCATCTATATCTCTTGTACTGCCTTTATCCAAATCCCCAATTCCCTAGAATCGGTCCCTTATATGTTCACATTACTTCCAAAACGACACTTAGATGAATCTCGCGTGCCTTAAACAAACGTTTATCCTCGTCGACGGCCATCGTCGGCGCACATCCTCTTTACAACGTATTCTCATTCTATTCTTGAACTCTCCTGAGTTCCTTTTTCTCTTACAATTAAATCCTCTCTTACTCAAAAGAGCTTGTCACCCTGACCATTCTTAATTATTCCCAACATCACCCTTTCTGTCGAGATACCTACTTCCAAAATAAATCTTAAGGTACTCATCACATCACTATTGTTCCACTGTCCATATCCGCATTCCTTTACTTACTCAATACAGATTTCCATTATGCTACGTCTCTCTACATTGTAACCACTACAATGAATCGAAGCTCTACCAGCTTCCACCAAACTTTGCCACTAGACAATTGCTTACCCTTTATTATTACCGCATACAACACATGCACCGCCATGACATCCATTCAGGTGGTGCGTTCGAATCCTTAATATACACGCACAATCATAATTTTCCAAATTATGTGGGAGGGAATTTCCATTCGCCAATCCTCCATTGACATAAGCCACATTCTCATGTGCTTCTCTCTTACTCATTCTCAACACGGCTTTCCAATGGCTAACATCCTCTGCGACTAATCTCATCGATCTACTAATTTGCAATTTTTCAGTTCAACAACAACCTAAAGTTGGTTCCCAACCCACCATGACACATAACTTATTGGTTCCAAACAACATCTTTAATTTCCCACACACAATCCAATTACGCTCGTTCCACATCAACTTGTTTCCAATCAAGCACACTCTTCTCCATTCGATTGGTCCTTCATCATCGTGACTATTCTAAAGTTATAAAGTTCGTTCCCTCCGGGGAATCAATTTCCAGATCTCAAGTCCCAGCTAATCTTGCTCTTACATCTAGTCACTCATCGTTTTCTTATTCACTTCTAACTTTCACTAACGATCATCTATTGTACTCTTCATAATCGAACGCTCCAATAAATTAATTCATCAAGTTCCTATTAAGTATTTCTCTATGCATAACTATCTCTAGTCTTACCATCGTCATGTCACTATAATTTACTTTCAAATCAACATATCTTACTCATACATCAAGCCATGAAACACTTATCTCAAATCTTAATGTTTGGCCTATCAAGACAGCTACCAACGCACAACACTTTGCTATGATTTTATCCTTAGTACGTTCGATATCCAAATCAAACTCTTAAATCTAATCTTCCAGAACTCTAAAAACTCGTCGTACCATCCATTTAATCCTAATATACAATAAAAGTCCTTCCAACTGTCAACTTTCATTGTCTTAGTATTCTTAATAACGAACTCCTTTTCTACTCAAACACGACCTTCTTAGAAAATATCCAAAAATTCTCGTCCATAACTTGAATTTATTCAAATCTTGCCTACCTCGACTCTCATGTTATCATGAATTCAAGATGCCACTTAGTCCTTCAACCCTCTTGGTCGATCAAAATCGTTAACTTATATGCACATCCACACAGGATCTCTACTCAATCTTGACTAATCTTTTCAAACTACTCAATAAGTTTACCTTCTCTTATGGTTTACCTGCCAATAACTAACAATTCTAGCTTACACTGCTACAATTCTCTAGGTATTTCCATACTTTACACTTCCAGTATTACCTATCAGTGATATGCAACTCAATTTCCAAGGTTGAACTCCTCGTTCTTTACCATAATATTTCTCCAAATCTACTTTTTATCCAGCAATCCATTACCTGTATTTTATCTCACCTCGACATCTATACTTACTATCTCCTGAACTAAGTATGGATTGTCACTTATCCACGTGGTATTTGGCCTCTTACCATTAATCATCACGAGATTCATCCTTAATAATCTCATTTTCAAATCTAATATATCTTACACACTTAATTTAAACCCTTAAGGTACCCATCGTTCGCGCAACCGTCTTCTAACACCACCAAATTCATTTACTCTTGGCGCGCAATGCACTTTATTTCCAATACAAGTTGCCCCAATGATTATCCAATCATTGTAATTAAATCCAACTGACATCTCTGCATGCTCCACCATTCTACAATGGTTGCATCCTCTTGACAACTGAATGACTTCATCAAGTCTCGTCCGAACTCACCAGAACGGATCTCCAGCACCTTCTTCAAAAGGTATCCCAATCTGATCCTTACTTGCAATCCTTTATCAGTCGACGTCCACACGTCTGTACTCAACACCTCCGGGTGACAACGACCCATGCCACATTCCAAGAATCCTTTGTGGTTCTCGTTCGCCTCAAGTCCATCCTCCTCGGACCACTCTGTCTAAGGAAATCAGAGACACTTGTCGACTAAATTCGACCAAGGCTCGGGGTTTCACAATTCCACTTACTGAAGCATCACTCCCTGCATTACTTCAGTAAGACACAAACCAGTGTCTAAGCATATCTCATGCTAGACTCAAAACAACCAACCACATAACCCACAACACAACAAAAACAACCGCTAGAACTAACACAACTCTAGGTATGTTCTAACCGACTCTGGACTAACGACTCAAGTGTACACTTTCCCTTTGAAGATTTAAAGCCGTGCTCTGATACCAATTGTAACAACCCGTTTTTCAAAGGCCAAAAAGGAAATATATTTTTTTTCTTTTTCAACTAACACTCAGAGTGCGCATAGAATATTTTTCAATGAGCCGGCATTCAAATATACAAAAGAACTCATTACCATAAGGTGCTTCGACAAGCAAAGTGTATTCCTGAATAATTACAGTCCAAGTCTAAGTATTCAAATACTTACAACAACACAAGTTAGAATCATATGTTTAAACCCAAAAAGCACGGTGTACACCCACACCGGCGCATAGTCTAACTAAGCTAAAGCCCCAAACGTCTCACTAGGGCCTGGAACAGCCACCGTCGTCACCACGACCTAACCCATCATCTGGGTGGGATGAGCCCGCAAATGAAAGAAAGGGTCACCACAAAATATATAGTATGTATATATATAACCGGTGCGAAAGATTGTACACATAACAATAATTCCACATACACAAGAGAAAGCTCTTTACCACCAAAGCAATTCCCACCAACGGGTTTATAAATATAATGCACACCAAGCCTAATGCAGACTTCTACAATGATTGTGATCACCCTACCCGGGTCTTTTTCACATGCATGAATTCCGGAATTTAACCTCTCTATAGAAGGCGTAGGTCTCAGGTGGGATAACACCTCCTACTAGTGGTGGGATAACACCAGGTAGAGTCGCACAGACAATACCAAAACAATCACGGTGGGATAACACCGGGTGAGTCACACAAGACAAACACCAACTCAATAAAATCCAGTAGTATTTGGCGAAGCCACACAGTCAAACGCCCGGTACGAAGGCAAAGTCACACAGACATACACCTAGGCACGCAACTATGAAATGCATGGCATATATTCTCTTTGGCATATACGGGATAGTCACACAGACAAAATCCTCGCGTAGTCCTATCCGACGCACGCATTCATATATGCTCATGCAAACATTCACATAGCCTAAAGCCTATGTACAAACCATCACAACATACATACATTTTCTCAATCATATGTAAATTGCACACACATTTATAACCACGTTCTCATCAACGAGAATACATAAGTACAAACATGCCAAAGCACACAGCAATGCATAAACAGCAAACCAAACATGTCGTAACCGTTTTGAAAGACGGAAATAAAGTGGAGCCCTTACCTCAGCAAGCATTCCAACACGCACCACTTACATTACGCGAGCAATAACCGTCCATCTCGACGAAAACTCCAATTCGGCTAATCCTCTTAACCTTTTACAAAACATAACTTATTTAAGTTAATACCACATTCTAATTGGTTACTCAAATAAGCCCTAGATCGGCTACTAATGGATCAAGACTTATGGTTGTTCCCTCACAACTAACTAGGCTCAAATCCACTATTCACGCTACCAAAAATTTAAGCAGCGTAATGTCAATAAAATACTCCCAACGTATCCTATCGAAACGAAACTTGTTCTCTAGAATCTAGAGGGGTTTAAAGTACTTTCTAAAGCTATCCCTCAATGATTTCCGGTTATTCTCATAGTGTTCAAAAATTCACGAAGTTAATTGTACTATTTTTATAACACGAAAATCATTTTGTTTTCAAATCATAAACTAAAACCATTTTGGATTTTTCCACTTCAAGGACTTGTCCCACACACAACAAAACCATTTGAAACACAACTAAAACTTTTCAAAAATATTTTTATGAAAAATCGAAGTTTTTTTGCGTTACAAGTTACACATTTTTTTCTTCCTAACAACCTTTCCTATACTCATTTTTCTTCAAAACTAAGATTATCCAACACATACAAAATTTTCACACAATTGTGGACTTAGAAAAAATTTTGGAATTTCTTCCTCCCCACAAAGAAAGGCCACGGCCAAAATTTTTCAAAACACCCTTCGACACAAAATTTTTCACTTCTAAAAGCATGGTAATATCCCATAATACCTAACTAGCACTTATCAAAACGATTTAGAAATTATAGAGTCGAATCGCAAATTTCGAGAAATCTCAAATAAGGTTTTTCTTAAGGGAAGGGATCATTTTCTTTTCAAAACATCCCATAACCAATCAAACAATTAAACAATGATCATGGGAAGCTATTTGCCTCTAAACAATTTTCGAAATTCGATTCCTCGAACCCTATATGGGTGCCACGGCCATACCAACAAAACAAGGCCAACACCTAAAATTTTTCCATTACAAAACCCTAGTAATCATCTATTAGTTTGCAAAGGCATCTAATTGCTCAATCAACTACTTTGAGAATCGAAACGAAATTTCTTAAAATATGTTCATCGAATCGCTCAAGAACACCAAAATAAATTTTTTCTTATTTTTCAAAACAAAGTTTATAATCAAGAATCCATTTTGCCACAAAGCTCAAAACTAACATCAAAAATCAAATCACAAAACAAAATCCAAGTTTATGATCTTTTCAAAATTTTTCTTAAAACCCTAACTAAAAATTTTGTGAAAACATAAATCAACCATGGGAAACTTCTCATGCTTCACTCAAGTGTACTAAGAAACTCTCAAGAACACTTCTATGGAACCACAACTAATTAAAACAAGTTCTACTAATTTTCTTCTCAAGAACAATAAACATAAGAACTCAAAATCCAAGAGGTTTAAGGCAAGATAAAGGATAGAAGGGGTTAGTTACCTTAATGAGCAAGTGGTTCCTAAGCAAGCCAATGATCCAAGCTTGAAAAGATGAGGAAATGAAATTTTTGAGTGGATGAGTGAGTGAGAGAAAGAGTTTGCCGTGAGAGAGAGAGGAAGGAGGGAGTAGTTTTTGATTTTTCTCTAAGTCCACAAATGCTTAAACCTCCTTACTATGCAAAGTGCTCTTGGTCACTCTAAGCCATTGGATCAAAGCCAAACTTGCAAGACTAAACCCTAGCCTTCGGATCAAAATAAGCTCATGATTGCTTTTTGAACAAATATCTACTTTACGCTACTCAGCTCTCGTGTTCGCTCTCGGCGAGTCGTACTTCGCTAACGGTCTAACTTGCGAACAATAGAAAATTTACGAGGTAAAAGTTCATCGTGAACCATTTCTAAAAACTATCGCTAAACTTTATTCTCCGACTGTAATTTATTTCCTTAGCTCCCAAAAATAGTCTGAGACTAGATTCTAACTCGCGTCGATATATAAAGTCTCCAATTAAAATTCGACGGAAAACAGAAACCGTAAAATTTTACATCAGCGGGTAAAATTCCTACTCGTTTTTCCAAAAACCAGAATAATCCAAAACTCGTTATTCTGACTACACATAACCCCTCTTATACTCAAAAGAAGACTACGACCCAAAAGTCTGTGCCTTTCCAGCGCACGAGCACAAAACAGGCTCCATTTCAGCAAACAGCCGTTATGGCGACAATACTCACAAAACCACTTAACAAAAACCCTAATATTCTTAGTCATTACTTATTTTATTCACACAAAAGGTACAGTGGAATTACGGGTCTTACAAATTTCAAGCTTGATAATACTTATATTTGTAAAAATAATATTTGTTTACCAACTCCATTTATTTTGGTAAAAGATTTGACCCATAGAATTATTTTGGGTACTCCTTTTTTACATATGATAATGCCTATTATTAAGATTGATCAAAAAGGCATTACAACTATTTTGCAAAACCAAAAAATTACTTTTGATTTTATTTCTGATCCTCAGACTAGAATGCTTAATGAGGTAAGAGATTTACTTTTAAAGAAAAAAGAGAAGCAAATATGTTTCCTTAAAGAAGAAATTAATATTTTCAATATTAAAAATCAACTTGGTAATGAGAAGATTAAAATTCAAATTAAGAATTTGGAAAGTCAATTTCAAATGGAAGTTTGTAATGACCTCCCTAATGCTTTTTGGAATAGAAAACAACATGTTGTTTCTTTACCCTATGAGGATGACTTTAAAGAAAGTCAAATCCCTACTAAGGCTAGACCAGCCCAAATGAATCAAGAATATCTTGGTTTATGTAAAGATGAAATAGAATCTTTACTTAACAAAAAATTAATTAGAACTTCAAAATCTCCTTGGAGTTGTACTGCTTTTTATGTTAATAAGGCAGCTGAAAAGGAACGAGGTGTTCCTAGACTTGTTATTAATTATAAACCCCTTAATAAGGTTTTGAAATGGATTAGATATCCTATCCCTAATAAGAAAGACCTATTAGACAGGTTAAATGACTCTTTGATATTTTCAAAATTTGATTTGAAGTCTGGATATTGGCAAATTCAGATTAATGAAGCTGATAGATATAAAACAGATTTTGCCGTTCCTTTTGGACATTATGAATGGAATGTCCTCCCCTTTGGTTTAAAGAATGCCCCTTCTGAATTCCAGAATATAATGAATGATATTTTCAATCCTTATTCAGATTTTATTATTGTTTATATTGATGATGTGTTAGTCTTTTCTAAATCTTTAGATTAGCATTTTAAACATTTAAAAATATTTAAAAACATTATTATACATAATGGTCTTGTTTTATCTGCACCTAAAATGAAACTTTTTCAGACAAAAGTTAGATTTTTAGGATATGAAATTAACCAAGGGACAATAGTTCCTATTAGTAGAAGTATTGAATTTGCTTCTAAATTTCCTGACATTATCACTGATAAAACCCAATTACAAAGATTTTTGGGAAGTTTGAATTATATTTCAGACTATTATAAGAATCTAGCGAAGGATACCGCTATTCTTTATAACAGGCTTAAAAATAAACCTGGTCCTTGGACTGAGAATCATACTCAGGCAGTTAAAAGCATAAAAGCAAAAGTTAAATGTTTGCCTTGCTTATCCTTGGCTAATCCTAAATATTTTAAGATTGTTGAGACTGATGCTTCCAATTTGGGATATGGAGGTATCTTGAAACAGGTTATACCCGAAACTTCAAAAGAAGTCCTTGTCAGATTTACCTCTGGAAAATGGAATGATACTCAGAAAAAATATTCTACTATTAAAAAAGAAATGCTATCCATTATAAAATGCATTTCTAAATTCCAGAGTGACCTTTTAAATCAAAAGTTTTTACTCAGAATTGATTGTAGTTCAGCTAAGTCAATAATTGAAAAAGATGTTAAAAATCTAGTTGCAAAACAAATTTTTGCAGGGTGGCAAGCTCAATTATCTGCTTTTGATTTTGATATCGAATACATTAAAGGAGAAAATAACTCTCTAGCTGATTATCTTACTCGTGAATTTTTGCAGGGAGACTAAGATGTCAGGCCCCTACGGGGGAAGAGGCCGTGGCAGAGGAAGTCGTGGCAGAGGCAGAGGGACTAGTATAGTACCTTTGCAAGAATCTAACATTCCTCTAATAGGGGATTGGACCACAGTTGCTTATAATAAAAATAAGCAAACACCTAGAAAAGAAGAAGCATCTTCTTCAAAATCTAATGAACAAAATAAGTTAATAACTTATAAGGATACTGTGATTAATGATACAGAACAGGTTTCAGAATATTTTGAGAATCCTGTCACAGAAAAGATCATGCATGTTGAACATGATGATATAACCCAAGCCAATAATATTGGTTGGTCAATAAAAACAAAGTACCTAGATTCAAGAGGATACCCAGGACTTTATGGTAAATCAAGACCAAATCTAGAAATTCTATTAAAAGTTACAGAATCTGTAACTATAACTCATTATTACCAGGGTAATAACCCAGAAAATTTTATAAATTTTTCGAAATGCCATATTAATAAGATTTTACTCCCAAGAGAATGGGGATTTAACCCAAATGGGGAAAAAGCTATTAAAATAGCCGAAGGGAAATATATATATTTCAATTATTGGGACTATGTCCAAGCCTTTACACAGGCATTTTATTACCAGAATCCAAAGAATAAACATTCTTGGTTTTTCTCAATTAATCCAAATATTTTGGCCTCCGAAATACCAAATTGGTTTTTTGAGTGGTGGATCAAATTTGGTCCTTCCCTAGAAATTTTGCCCAAGGAGGTATTAGATCTTTATAATTCTTGGTGTGATAATAGTCTTTTAATTTTAAAGATTGCTTCAGCCAATCTGATTACAGGACAATGTCCGGCATTATTCTTTATAAAATTTCAAATTCCATGGATTTGGAGGTGGTCTTTAATAATTTTAAAAGATCGGTTTAATATTCTGATTCTGGAAAGAAACTTTTTCTTTAAATGGTGGAATAAAATGTCCCCAGAAGAGGTTCAAAATATTGTTAATAATATTAACAGCTCAATTCAGGAAGATAAATCCAAAAAATCAAAAGGTCAAGAGGCCACTCAATTCTCCTTGGAGCAAATGAAGAGCTATTTCCAAAAGAAATACCCCAGTGAATCTGAAGAAGAAATCATGATCAGAACTCTTGATCATATGAAATCTCAGTTTTTGAAGACATTTCCTTCATACAAAGAAGATGCAATGTCCACATCTTCTCAGGGCTCAATAGACATCCTAGCAGGAGAATCTCAATCTCCCACTACAGAAGATTTCTGGGACGGCCTAATAGGAGCAGTGGCTCAAGGAAAGAAGACACGTGGTTGACTCTCCCCCGTGAAGAAAAGTTTATTTCATATAATGTTGCAGAGCAAATGATGCTGTCGGCCAATTACACTACTTTATAAAAAGTAGAATATATGGTTTTATAAATTATTTGTAATTTTGCCTTTTCCTTTTTCAAAGTTAATAATTGTGTCGATGGGGCCCCTTAGTGTACCCGGCATTATTAACTTTTGTCGTTTAATTGTATTATTAATTTTGTCGTTTTATTTTACCAGTTGCTTTAGGTAAAAAGCACCTTTTACCGGAACAAATAGTGTTCCATATTTCCCTATATAAGGGAGTTTGTTTGTAGCAAGAAAGGCACCACTTTTCTTCACCACTTTGTAAAATAACTCTTCCAAATATATCTGGAGAAATAAATCCCTTTCCTACTGTATATCCCGCTGCGACGCACTGTAGCACTTTCGTCTTATTAAATATACACTTGCTATATATATATATAATGTAATATCCTTGACAACTGAGTTAAACTCATAGGACAAAAGACGCCAACCACTAGGCTATCATTTGATTAAATAATGAATAATCCGTATGATTAATCCTTATAATCTTTTTTATTGGATTAAAATAATGAATAATTTTTTGTGATAAAAAAAAATTGGGCAAAATAAATATAACAAATCATGAAATATATAATTAATTAAGATAATAAGAATTATGAACTTATTAATTACGTGAAATAAAGAGAACGAGGAAGAGGAAGGACAGAGCAGCTAGTGATTTCTTCTCCATGGCTTAGTGATGAATATAAATATAATGATTCACTTCACTTATTTGTTATGTGTTTGTGTGTGGTGTGTTTGATATATGAGATGATTGTAAGCTATGAAGCACGGACATCTTTAGGAGGTGGTGTGTCGCGGTGTCCGACACGCGTCGGTGTCCGACACTTGTACGACACTCGTACGACACCTGTCGGAATAGTCAAACAAGTTTCACCCATAAAATAATTTAATTTTTTTGCTTTAACACTTTAAAAAAGTTAAACATGTATTGAAATAATGTTATCAATGAAGAATTAAAGATATTAATTTTGATTAAGATATTTCTAATTTTTTTTAATAATAAATCGATAAATAAAATCAAATTTTATCATATATATAGCGGTGTCAGTGTCCTATGTTTTTTACATTATCGGTGTCAGAGTGTCCGTGTCGTATCGTGTCGCGGTGTCCGTGTCAGAGTCCGTGCTTCATAGATTGTAAGACACACATATTTATAACCCAAAATGTCTTGACTAGTAAGAGACATCACAAATCCAATATATCTGGCGGCATTTTTTATTTTTGGTGAGCTATTTTCTATTATCTCTTTAAATCAATATATCATTACTCACCAAAAAATCAATATATCATTTGCTCACAAATGTAGAAATTGGCCTTTAAAATAACTAAGACTTATTAAGGGATTGGTCTCTCCCATTAAAAAAATTTAGCAGCATATATTTTATTGTAAGGGGCGTGTAATATGTATCCTGTTTTTTTAATGCAAAAAGAAACAACTTACGCCACAAACAAGTTAACCCTCAAATTTATTAAAAAGGGAAAAAAAGATACAAGAGAATTTGGGGGGATAAGACTAATACATACCCAAGTAGGAGCGAACAAAAACAATTTCATCATTAAAAATCTTACCTGTAAAATCCGTAGGAAAAACAAGGTGAATGGAAAATGAGTGCAGTGCTCCAAAAAACATTAACAAAAATGATATTCAGAAAAACCAAAACTATTTCTAGTGAAAGCATGATTATACTATTAGGAATCATGTCCCGGCATTTAAATTATTCAATTTGCAATCCAAGAGTAGCAACACCACCAACACATTGGTTGCCTTCTCTATAAAAATGTGAGATAATGAAAAATCTATGCTTTGTGAGCTCAACGCGATTTAACCGGCGATTATGATGATCCAAGGAATCATAGACAGATTTCTAAAAGCAAGGGTAACTAGAGTAGAATCAGTCTCAATTCAAAGTAAATTCCAACCTTTTCTATTAGCAATCTCACTAACATCACCCCAACAATCTCAGGCCGAAAAACATAGGTAACACCAGGTTTTTTAGCAAAAAACCAAGAGTAGCTTTAGAACTATCTCGAAAAATAATGTCACACGCAGCCAAGCGAGCGCAACCCCGTCAATGTTTCATTTTTTAAGGAAAAGAAGTGACTAAGACTATGTTCCCTGTTTTTGGGTTAAAACATTATTTCGTTTCCTACGAAGCAAAAAAATATAGATTTCGGATCCTAGAAAGCAAATTAACATGATCCAAAAGTAGGGGTATTTTGGGATTTATGGGAGATCTAAGAGCATGTAGGGGGGCCTAAAAAACAAAATTCTTTTGTTTTTTAAGGAAAATTCTAATATTGATCACTACTACAAGTGATTCGTGGTGAAATTAGTGGTTAAAATATATTTAAAATTTTAATGACAAAGTATATTGTTATTTGGAAGTATATGTTTAAGATCATATTTATTTTTACGGCTGAAATAATGACTTAAATGATACCAGTTTGATTTAAACAACGAAAAATAATGATTATGTGAAATATCTCTTTTTATAGATTTATGTGAAATATCTAACGGTAAATTTTGTAAAATTCGTATTCATTATAATAAAATTAATGATTTTTGTACCATAAAACACCTGATGAAATCTTTAATGTTAGACAAAGCCAAAATTGAAAGGTATATTAGTAGTATATGTTTTTTTTTTAAGAATCTATAGGTTTTTATTTTGTTGTTTGTACAACTGAACAAATAATTATATATTTCCATCCAAAGTTGCCAGGCTGCTAGACACTTTCACTTGAGTTCATAATTGCATATTAATGCATGCATTTGTTTTGTTTTTTTATTGGATCGGAATATCACATGTTTATCACAAACAATTTCAATGCAATGAATGCATAGTTCAAGTTCTTTTTTGGTTGCTTGTGATAGTGAATTCAAGTTGAAATTTCAAACTTTGTAATAAAAAATCAAGCAGCCATTGAGTAATAAGTATACCTACCTATCAAAAGAAACATCTTAGTTATCTTTTACGATTTAAGAAAAATACAAAGACGATGAAATATAGCTCATTTAAACTATATTTTATTTACAATTTTATCATTTCCATATATTATTTGAATAATAAATTAATAAAAAAATTAGCTAAATTCTATTGACATAAAAAACAATCTAACTACAATATGAACAATATTTGTTTTAACAAGCAACAATGATATATATATATATATATATATATATATATATATATATATATATATATATATATATATATATATATATATATATATATATATATATATATAACCACAAAAAAAACGTAGACTCTTCAGCACAAGGTGTGCCGAGAAGCACTGCAAAAGTTTACAAAAGAGTCCAGAAACTACAAGGTAATACAATGATTAGTCGATTCCCAGACAGAGAAAGGTATTCGACCACCAGCAATGAATGTTAGAAGCTAAAGTACTATTTGTCGTCCGCAACCACCTATATAAGAACATCTTGACTTTGTCCAAAAGCTGATACACTGAATTCTCTGAATTTCTGAAGACTCGAAGATTTCTCTTGTTCCACACCACCCAGATACAAGCATACCAGACAAGCTGCAGGAAAGACCGTCGGGCACAGATACCGCCTGCTGAATGAGTGAACTGAACAAAATAATCTAAGAGACTGTGTGCATCTGCTGTCGAAAATTCAATCCAAGCCCGAACAAGTGGCCAAGGAGAACCAAATGAGCCGCATGAAAGGAATAAGTGTTGGGCAGACTCAGCGCCACCACACCCTGTCACACAATGAGCGAGATCTGGAGAAAGAATGCCTCGAGTAACCAAATTTGTCTTTGTTGGCAGCCGAACGCGCAAGAGACGTCATGCTAGAATAGACACCTTTAATGGAACCTATTTGTGCCATAAGAGGTCATCAGCAGCCCCTAAAGTAACTGTTTCCTGAGAAGTCAAAATCTGATAAGTATCACGAACGGAATACACGTCACCAGGGTCCGGCTGCCACTGCCACCTATCTGGGAACTCAACCTGCAAAGTCACGAGTAGAAGTAAGTCCTGACACTCCCCCAACATCTCCTCCCACACCCACAACTGACAATACAAGAAAACAATGAATTATAGAGGGCCAAAAGCCCTCAAGAATGACTAAAATCCGTCCATAATGAAGCCATTATTGAGGGCCAAAGGCCATGAGAAAAAGGCTCGTCGGTACTGGTTATTGACAGCCCAGTACCCTCAATAACGTTATTGATGGCCTGGGACAGTCAATAATGAATCTTCGGCAACTTTATGCATTATTATCGGCATGTAGCCCTCAATATATGCCTGACAGCCTGCAACACTCAATAATAGATTTCGAGGAAAATTTACTGACAGTCTGCAGCTGCCAGTAATGTATCTTTAATTAATAGAAATAAATTATTTATTTAAAAAAAACTGATTTTTTTTTGTTACAATATTAATTTGAATATTAATATTCAAATTTGTATATATGATTAACATAATTTAATTAATTTCTTCAAAAAAATTAATTAAATTTCAAACTTTGATTCTAGAGTTCTTCAAATTTTGTTAGTAATAAATATCTTAATTTTATATTTTAATATGTCACAAAAAAATAAATAAATCAAAGATGCCAAAAGAAACACGACTCTTGTTATGGTGTATTTTTATTTATGGAGGAGTTTTTCTCTTATATTCCTTGGAATATTATTCCTACTGATAATATTCTCATGACTAGAGGTTGTAGTATCGCTTCAAGATGTGTCATATGTGGCTCGAAGGACTACTACTAACATTCCTCTTTCAAATATGCTTTTAAATTGATACGGAGTATATTTTTATATATAGTTTAAAAATTACTAACAGTCAATTTAAAATGAGCGTTAATCAAAGGACTAAATAATAAATTAGGGATTTTTTAGTTGATTTTAATAATTTAGGGACTAATTAAATAATTAGTGGACTGGGATAAGGCCCAAAAATAAAGATATAGGCCCAAATGATCAAATGGCCCAAACATACAACCCATCAAATTCAAATGAAAAAACCTGGCGGGAAAACAAAACAGAGGCGACACGCCCCGACGACGACGCCCTCGCCTCAGACGTAACCGCATTCGTAGAAACTTCACCGGCAAGTCAACACGTGGAGAGGAATAACCACCCCCTACCTCCATGATCACCACCAAAACAGGAAGAAACCGCCCATCATCACCGTGTATGAGGCGGAGGAGAAGGAAGAAACCGCCACGATCATGGGGTTCCCATGATCGTGGAACTCCATAATTACTACCTATTGAAATCTATAAATAGGAGAACATACTTCATTGTAGAAAGGAGCCGGATCATTTTTTTTATATAATATACAGAAATGCTGCACAATTGTGGAGAATTACTCATTTCTTAGATACGGTCCAATTATTTATCACCCCCCTTATTTGTTCACCAGAACATTTTGGCGCCCACCGTGGGGCTGCGGTAAAACGATTCCCAGCCTACCACTTCTTAGAGAGGGATATCTCCCAACATGACGGGAGGAACGCCCAACCACGGCACTGGTTCAGGCTCTGGTATGACCTTAACAGAGGCTGTCACCGAATTGAGGCGGCTTCAAGACAAGGTAACAACCATGGACCAAGAAAATGCCAACAAAGAAAACGACAAGGATGAAGACGAAATCAACGATTCCCAACCCTTGTCACAAGTCCTATGGGACGCCAGAGTCCTAGAAAACTTCAAAACCCCACATCTCCCAGTATTCGATGGAAAAACCGACCCGTCGGAGCACCTGATGGCAGTGGGAACTCAAACCGCCATCATAGGCGCCGCTGACCACCTGAAATGTAAACTACTCTCAGGTACCCTGAAGGAAGCAGCGTTTAGATGGTACATGAACTTACCAAAGAATTCCATTGAAAGTTGGACAGATTTCCAGCGAAAGTTCATCCAACAGTTTTCAGGATCAAAACACATCAAGGTCACGGCCACTAGCCTCTTCACCACTCGCCAGAACCCCGCTGAGACTCTGCGCGAGTATCTGGCAAGGTTCTGCGAGGCTACCATCAAAGTATCCAACCCCAACCAGGAGATGTTCGTAGCAGCATTCCACAACGGCTTAAAAGCCGGTCATTTCAACGAATCCTTAGCACAAAAGCCAGCAACTTCAATGCAGGAAATCATCAAGAGAGCAGAGTGTTACATCAAGGGCGAAGAGAGCAACGCCGAGAAAAGATCTAGAGATGCGAGGGAAAGGGAACCACCCAACAGGAGCCACAAAGGCCCCGATTTTTATTCACAGAGGCGACGTCAGCCAGATCACAGAGGGCAGGAGCCCCACAGGAAACCATACCATCAGCAAGGGAGGCGAGACATGGTCAGGTTCCCAGAGAAAGAATACACGCCTTTGAACAGAGCACGAGTTTATATTATAGACGAGATACACGAAGCAGGACTCACCTGGTTACCCCAGAGGAGAGGAAAAGAATATCAATTGGGACAAAACACGAATGCATGGTGCGCATACCACAGATGCAAGGGACATGACACCGAGAAATGCTTCAGATTAAGAGACCTTATAGAGGAACTAATAAAAAGTGGCCATCTAAGGAAGTTTTTAGAGGACGCCGCTGATGGGAAGGTCGTAGTCCCAAAAGTACGAAGAGACCCGCAGGGAAACCAAGAGGAAAACCCAGAAGGAAAGAAAGTAAGAATAGCAGTTAACACCATTGCCGGAGGTTTCGCGGGAGGAGGCGAATCAAGTAACGCCCGTAAACGATATGTGCGGCGCTCAGTTTTCGAAGCAAAATTTGTAGGACACACTTCTATCTCACCCACTCCAGACCTATCCTTCACCAAAGAAGACAAAAGGGAAGTCATGCCCCATGACGATGACCCATTGGTAATTCAAGTCCAAATCCTAAACTGCGACGTGAAAAGAGTGCTTATTGACTCAGGAAGTTCAGCGGACATAATGTACTGGGAAGCCTTCAAAGCCATGCAACTATCAAATGAACACCTACTACCCTACAACGGCACGCTAGTGGGCTTTGCAGGCGAACAGGTGGAGGTCATGGGCTACACCACGTTGCTTACAACGTTCGGAGAAAAAGACCAAGCCAAGACCATCAAAGTGCGATACCTGGTAGTAAAAACACCTTTCACGTCATACAACATCATCATTGGACGACCAGCTTTTAACACTTTAGAGGCAGCCATGTCAACGCTCTACCTATCAATAAAGTATCCACTTGAAGACGGGAGAGTAGGAACCATCAAGGGAGATCAAGCCCTGGCAAGGCGTTGTTACGAGTCAAGCTTGAAAATAAAGCACAGAGCAACCAACCCCCCAGATCCCGCTCGCCCTATTTCTCAAAAGGGCGGAGTCAATGTGATCAGCCCTCTAGATTTGGATCCAAGAGAAGAATTTCAAGATAGGAGAGTGAGTCCCATAGAAGAACTAGAGAAAGTCCAAATTGGCGAGGCGACACACCAGACAACCAACATTGGCACATCCTTACAACCTGAAGAGAGAGAAAGGATCCTGGCGACACTCAAGAAGAACATCGATCTATTTGCATGGCATCCTTCAGACATGCCAGGGATAGACGAGACGAACATCACCCACAAACTATCCATCTCCCCCGAGACAAAACTCGTCTCACAAAAGAAAAGGAAAGTCGGCGAGGAAAGAAGAGCGGCCATCACGAAGGAAGTAACAAAGCTAAAAGAAGCAGGATTCATAGAGGAAATTAAATATCCATCGTGGCTAGCGAACGTCGTGATGGTGAAAAAGGCAAATGGAAAATGGAGAATGTGCGTCGACTTCACAGACTTGAACAAAGCATGTCCAAAAGATCCCTACCCCTTACCCAACATCGACAGATTGATAGACTTAGCATCAGGATACAAAACGCTCAGTTTCATGGACGCATACTCAGGATACAACCAGATCAAGATGAATCCCGCCAACGCTCCCCACACGGCATTTATGACCAACACTTGTAACTACTTCTACAATGTCATGCCGTTTGGTCTAAAAAATGCAGGAGCCACTTACCAGAGGTTAATGGATAGAGTATTTTCGGAGCAAATAGGAAAAAACCTAGAGGTCTACATCGATGATATGGTAGTAAAGACAGCGGAAGCAGGCGAGCATGACCAAGATTTAAGTGACATCCTCGCCTCAGTAAGGAAATACAACATACGTTTAAATCCTTCCAAATGCTCGTTCGGAGTACAATCCGGCAAATTCTTAGGGTTCATGTTAACTAACAGAGGAATAGAGGCGAACCCAGATAAATGCCAAGCGATCATTGACATGAGGAGCCCTACATCAATCAAAGAAGTTCAGCAGCTAACAGGAAGGATTGCAGCGTTATCAAGGTTTTTATCCTGCGCAGGGGAAAAAGCATTCCATTTTTTCTCCACGCTTAGGAAAAGTGAGAGATTTGTTTGGAGCCCTCAATGCGAGGAAGCTTTCCAAAACTTAAAAGTTTTCCTCGCCTCGCCTCCAATCTTGACCCGCCCGGAGAAGGATAACACCCTATACCTGTACCTCGCCGTTTCGGACAAAGCCCTCAGTTCTGCGTTGGTACAGGAGATAAAGGGAGAGGAGAAACCCATATATTTTGTCAGCAGGACATTCAAAGGAGCGGAAGCTAAGTATCAAAAGATTGAAAAACTCTCACTGGCAGTAATAGTGACGGCAAGGAAGCTGAGACAATACTTTCAAAGCCACAAAATCGTGGTCAAAACTGATTACCCCATCAAAAATGTATTGAGAAAACCAGACCTGGCAGGAAGAATGGTGGCATGGTCAGTTGAATTGTCAGAATTTGACATAACTTTTTCTCCAAGAGGCGCGATCAAATCGCAAATACTAGCAGACTTTGTGCTGGAGCTTACGACACCTGCAGAAGAAAGTACGGAACAACCTTGGACCTTATCGGTTGACGGAGCTTCAAACATTAGAGGAAGCGGAGCAGGAATAGTGTTAGAAGGCCCAGATGGAGTCCTCATTGAACAATCACTAAGATTCGCTTTTAAGGCGAGCAACAATCAGGCGGAATATGAAGCTTTGCTCGCCGGAATGAAGCTGGCAAAGGAGATGGACATCACGGACCTTAAAGCAAAAAGCGACTCGCAGTTAGTAACGAACCAAGTATCAGGAGAGTTCCAGGCGAAAGACCCACAGTTAGTCAAATATTTGGAGAAAGTGCGCAACCTGGCGAACCATTTCAAATCATTTGAATTGGTGTACGTACCACGAGAGCAGAACGCAAGAGCAGATTTATTGTCAAAGTTAGCAAGCACCAAAAAACCAGGAAGCAGCAGAACTTTCATTCAGGAAACGATTGCAAATCCCAGCATCACGGAAGAAGCAGTCATGATGATCATTGAAGCGGAAGATTGGAGGTCGCCAATCATAAGATACCTTCAAAAAGAAGAATTACCAGCAGCAAAAGAAGAAGCGTATAAGCTAAAGAGAGCGGCGACATGGTACTCCATGCTAGGCGACAAGCTCTACAAGAGAGGATTTTCAGGTCCAATCCTACTTTGCGTAAGTCAGGAGGAAGCCAAAGGAATATTGGAGGAAATACATGAAGGATCGTGTGGAAGCCACATCGGGGCGAGAGCCCTAGCAGGAAAAATTCCCAGGGCAGGTTTCTATTGGCCGGAATTACACAGTGACGCAGCCAGATACGTCAGCAAATGGATCATAGTGGCAATCGACTATTTCACCAAATGGATAGAGGCAGAAGCTCTCTCAAACATCTCAGCGGACCAGGTTAAGAAGTTTTACTGGAGGAAGATCATCTGCAGATTCAGACTACCCAAATACATCGTCTCCGATAACGGAACCCAGTTCGCCAGTGAAAAGGTAGTCCAATTCTGCAAAGGGAAAGGTATACAAAACACTTTCATTTCTGTAGAGCACCCCCAGGCCAACGGACAAGCAGAGTCAGCTAACAAAGTAATCTTGAGAGCAATCAAAAGGAGAATCACAAGCAAAGGCGAAGGATGGGTCGCCCACCTCTTACCGATTTTATGGTCATACCACACCACGCCCCAATCTTCAACAGGCGAGGCGCCCTTCACCATGGTATATGGCACAGATGCAATGATTCCCGCAGAGATTAATCCACCAAGTTGGCGAAGAGACACCCTTACGCTAGAGGAGAATTCAGGAGCATTGGAAGAAAACCTAGATTTAATACAAGAACTAAGGGACAAAGCCCACTTTAGGGAGTTCGTTTCAAAACAGAGAGCGGCAAGAAGATACAATACTAGAGTGATAGCAAGGAGATTCAAGGAAGGAGACATAGTCCTCAAACGACCCATGGGAAAAGACAAAGGAGGAAAATTAGCAGCAAATTGGGAAGGCCCCTTCAGAATCAATGAAGCATTTGAAGGAGGAGCTTACAGGCTGGAAACAATGGAAGGAGAAGTCCTGAACATAACGTGGAATGTGGCCAATCTCAGGTTCTACTACAGTTAAAACTGCCACATGAAACGAGGAAAACAACGCCACGGCGTACAACTTTCTAATATTATTTTTATAAGTTATTGCATGTGTATCACAAAATGTACTGAAATCTTTCCCTTCCAATTAATTAATAGCGATGGGACACTCTTTTCTCCTATGAAAATAGGAGTTTTTATCGAGGCCCACCGTTTTAAATTCTTTGGTTTTGTGAAGAACTAACATATATGCTGGCGACACGTCCAAAAAGAAAGAAACGAGTTGAAACACCATGGCGTTATCCGTGAATCTTACGAGTAGGAAACGTCAGAAATAGAAACGGCGATATCCGTAAATCTTACGAGTTGGATACGACGGAAACGAGTTGAAACACCATGGCGTTATCCGTGAATCTTACGAGTAGGAAACGTCAGAAATAGAAACGGCGATATCCGTAAATCTTACGAGTTGGATACGACGGAAACGAGTTGAAACACCATGGCGTTACCCGTGAATCTTACGAGTAGGGAACGTCTAAAAAAGACATGGCGCTATCCTTAAATCTTACGAGTCGGGTACGACGAAAACGAGTTGAAACACCATGGCGTTACCCGTGAATCTTACGAGTAGGGAACGTCTAAAAAAGAAACGGCGCTATCCTTAAATCTTACGAGTCGGGTACGACGGAAACGAGTTGAAACACCATGGCGTTACCCGTGAATCTTACGAGTAGGGAACGTCTAAAAAAGACATGGCGCTATCCTTAAATCTTACGAGTCGGGTACGACGAAAACGAGTTGAAACACCATGGCGTTACCCGTGAATCTTACGAGTAGGGAACGTCTAAAAAAGAAACGGCGCTATCCTTAAGTCTTACGAGTCGGATACGACGGAAACGAGTTGAAACACTCTGCCTCCTCGCTTTTGTGCTTGTGATTGACAAAAAAAGTAAAAATAAGGTTGAAATCCCTAGGCGTTACCCTTTAAACTTTTTAGTGGGGGGCGTCCAGAATATTAAAATCAGGTTGAAATCCCTAGGTGTTACCCTTTAAACTTTTTAGTGGGGGGCGTCCAGAATACCAAAGCATGGTTGAAAGTCCAAAACGTTCCCCATAATACTTACGAGTCGGGAACGAAAAAAAATACAAAAAGAAAAACGTATCAAAGCATCAAGGCGCAGCCTATCAAAGGGGTGACGCCCAAAGCAAACATTATAGAGGAAGAATAAAGGTAACTTTAGCATATGTTATTATATTCAGTTATTCCACCATAAAAAAACAGGCAGAAGCACTACTCAAACGATCATTCAAAATAAAGATTGAAAGACAACGAAAGCAACAACAAAGTTATTCAAAATCTGATTTCATTCATTGAGGATAGGATACAAATTCAAAGAAAACTACATCAAATTTGCATACAAATTCAAAGAAAACTACATCAGATTTGGATACAAATTCAAAGGAAATTACATCAAATTCAAAAGGGTGTACGAAGTGTTAATACTACACGCATCAACACTCGCATAAACAACTTGTTTATCACCCGATTATTGAAAAGTGTACGAGTGTTTAACTTATTACTACAATAAGCATCAACACTCGCATAACTCTAAAAAGAATCGGAACCCCTGGCATTATATTTCCACTTTGACAAGTCAGAGCAGGGGATCCCGATCCATCATCCTCGTCCACAAGGGACGTCACTTGGAGGTTTTCACCTTCGAAGATTTCGGCGTCCTCGCCGCAGATTCCACAGTGATTTGGGAACCCTCATCTTCAGGTGGAGGAGGCCCATAAGCGTAGAACTCCTCAGGAACGTAGGTCTTCAAGAACTCAGCATAATCTTCATCAATGTCATCAGAACTCAAAGAACTTGGCGAAACCGGAGGTTGTTTCGCCTTAACCTTTCTGGACGCAGTGGTACGTCTAGACAAGGAAGCAGAAGCCTCTAATATCTTCTTCCCTTTCTGGGATTTAGACCTCTTAGCGACAGTTTTCTTAGAATTTTTTCTATCCATCTCAAATTGGTGAATAAGAAGGAAGAGAAGTATCGATTGAAAGATGGTGAATGGAAAGAAAAGAAGACAAACGCTATTTATAAACAGGGGTGGGAGAAACTTAACCTAAGTAACTGCATCCGAAATTAATTAAGAAGATAGTTACAACCACCACAATAAAAGGGGATTGGCCATTTCAATAGGCGCGCGAGAATCAAGGAAGACCCAACAGAAATTTCTGACCGGTCAAAGCATAGGAAATCACGCCATAAGGGGCGTCATATCATATGACGCCACAGAAGTCACACCTCATCTCGCCTCTCAGCAAAAAGCAGAAGAAACATACATTTTAAACAACATGGATAATAGTTAATATCAAATCAAGAAAAATAGCGAAGACAAGGGTAAGAAAAATATCCATCAAACTACAAAAGCCGCTGAAGGGCACCAAAGTACTATCATTACAAAATAAACCCACGCAGGGGCAATCAGCAAAATATATCAAACCCTCGCAGGGGCGACCATAAAGTCTAATCAACAAAACGACAAACAACAAACATTAAATAGCAAAGAGAAAAAGGAAACTATCCAGTGACAGGAGACTCTTCATCAGGCGACGCCTTGGGTGACGCCTCAACATCCGGCGTGTCTTGGACTACATGCTCAGGAACAGAAGGCACCAGCTTGTCGCCCTCAACCACCAACATGGCATCCGCCTTTCCAAGCTGGTCTCTGTCAATCTCAGGGAAGAGAACCTTCACCTGATCCAATGCAAGTTGGAAACCCTCCTCGAACTGCTCCCCAATGGTCGCCTCCAGGGTATCCTTGTCAGATTCCCACTTGGTCTTTTCCTCCCTCAAAGAGGCTAACGCAGCAAGGGCCGCCTCATTATCCTTAGTCAAAGTTTTGATGCGCTCGTCCTTGGCGGTCACGGTCTTAAGGGCGGTCTCACGATCCCGTTGAGCTATCGCCAACTTCTCTTCATACTCCTTGGTCAACCGGGCGATCTCCTCATCATGTTTTTCCTTCAGGGCCTTCACATCACCCTCACACCTTAGCTTGGCGGCTCTGACGTCGTCCTCAAGGGTAGCTAGGTTCTTTTCCACAAGAGCTTCCTTCTCCTTAGCACTGGCAAGCTCAGCCCTTTGACGAGACGCCAGGGCATAGTTTAAAAGCAAACCCTTGAGCTCGTACCCAAGAGTCATCCTCATTAATTCGTCAGATCCGGTGCTATCAAAACGAGCAGAACTCCCCGCCATATCCACCGACCTCGCCAAGAAAGCCTTAAGATCAAAAAGGGGATCCCATGGCGAAGCCCCTCCAGTTTGACTCGCCTCAGCCATAGCCTTATCAGCTGCGGGAATGCCTTCTTTGGGCGGATCCTCGATCTCGACCAAATCCTTATGCCCCTCCGCCAGACTATCATCTTTCTTTGACTTCCGAGACAAAGTCTTAGATCTCTTATCGGCAGGAGACTTAACTTCCCCCTCAATCTTAGGGCTAGAAGTCTTCACTGAGACAGCAATGCGACCATCGCCTCTTTTCCTTTTCTTCTTCTTCTCTTCCACCTCACCAATCTCCAGCTGGCTAAGGACCTCCGCCTTGTCGTCAACCTGCCCCTTCTCAATCTGGGCCTTGCGCGCCCTCGCCTTCTCCAAGAACTGTGCTCTTTGGGCGGGAGTGAGCGTCGACATATCTTCTGTAAAGAAACAAAAAAGGTTTAGTCGCGGAGATAAAAAGGAAAACATACAAAAGGCGAATGAACTCAAAAGATAAACTTACTAAGATATTTATTCATAACGCCAGGGGCGCCATCAGCATCCATAAGGTCCCTTGGACTCATCTGGTTACAAGACTCCAGATAAGCCACGGTGTCCCTCTCAAACTCACTTAGGCTCTCGTAGATGGCGCCTTTAACTAACCTAGGGTTAGAGGTCCAGTGGAAAGGAAAGAGAGGCTCACCCTCAGGCGAGTACATAATGTTTTGAATCCCCTCAGCGCCACGAACACGCAAGAAGGTCTCCTTATAGTTTTTATAGTTAGAGCTGTATAAGCTAAACAAACCCCTATTGGGCTGAGCACTCAGAGAAACAAGGGAATTGGGAGTCAGGTTCTTTATGTGATAAAAAGAGAAGAAGACGGCCACTGAAGGGTCAAGGATATCTAGGCCAAAACAAATCAGTTCAAAAGCCTTAATGAACGACTAACTGTTGGCGCTAAGTTGAGTAGGAGCGACATTGAGAACCCTGAGCATGGATTGTTGGAACTCAGAGAAAGGGAAGTAAAGGTGAAAATCTTCTATGAACTTGGTATACATGTAAAAGGAGGTTGGGCCAGAAAGAGGCACACCGGTCACGTACTCGCCTTCACCCACCGGCTCTAGCACAACGTTATCTTCCTCGAAATCCCCTGAAACATCATACTTCACCCTGAACTCCGCCACTCTCTCAGCACTATCATACGATGAAGACACATCCATGGTTGCGACCTCGGAGCCTACAGCAACTAGGGCAAGCGATTCGTCTCTTCGTTTTCCTGTGAAAGACGAAGGAGAAATTATTACACAATCACTACTACAACTACTACTACCACTACTACTATCATCGCCACTACCGCTCTCAAGATCGCTATGAGTAATAGGAACCCCCAAAAGTTCGGTGAAATAACCAGAATAGTTCAACGATCCGTCAGGCCTAGTAAAGTGATCATGAATTTGGCGTTCTAAAGGACAACCAATAGGGAGAGGACGAGAAGGATCTCCCTCATTAACATCACTAAGATCTCTCAAAACGACCATTTTCACAGAAAAACCTTAGAAACTCTAAGTCGTGAAATAGAAACGAAAAGGAAAAAGGGCAGAAATAGCGGTTTGTACCTGATTTAAAGGAGCGGTTACCACTTGAAATTTGAAGAACGTGGCTAGCGAAAATCACGCGGGAAGTGTATGGAGAACGGTTATGAACGTGCAATCTCGTTGGTAGATGAATCAGAAATCAGCGCAACGGAAATAACCAAGAGTTTTCGATTGAGATGAAGAATGCGAGATAAAGGAAGCAACGTATATATAGAACCAATGGCACCGGTCGAAGAAAACTATTTGAAAAGTTGAAACGTTTAGGAAAAAAAAGGTGAAGCGTTGCGATGATTGACGCGTGTCCTGAGGCGAATTGTTATCTCGCCACTTATAAGGTCACGCCCAAAGGCGATGCGTGGAAAACAGAAAATGCAATATCACGAGGAAAGCAAAAACTTCATTAATTACGAAACCAAAGAGTACAACACGAAGGAAATAACAAATACCAAATACAGAGACATCAAAGCATATTACAAGCAAGAAGTCCTAAAGTACTGAAAGGGAAACTACTTAAGCAACGACATAGGCGGCCGAGACAACATCGGCCTGCAATTCCTCAATCTCCTCCTTATATTTCTTGGCAACTGTGAGGTCAGGGCTAATTCTATCTTGATCATCCTGCAACCTCTCCATCTTCTCCTTGAGGCGGGCAAGTGAAGAACGAGTCCTGATGAGCCTCGCGACGTCATATTCAATGTCCAGTTGAAGGTTCCTTTTCCTCTTCATCAGGGGGCGAAGTTCCTTCTCCAACACTTCGATGCGATTCTCAACGGCCTCCTCAGCAGACAGATTAAGATATAATGATTCCTCCTGCAGATCAATACTGTCTTTGGTAACAGATATCTTTTGCTCCAACGTGTCTTCAAGTTCGTTATAACATTCGAAAACCGCATTGGTGGTCTCAATGAAAGCGACATCCTTCTCCAAACGTCGAGACAATTCTAAAGCCAAATCCAAGAAGATCTTCTGGTCATTAGTCAAGCGCCACTTGTAATCATTGAGTACCTCGACGTAAAGCTGAAACTCCCCCACATTGTCTATGAGTTCGTCTATATTTTCCTCCATTTTGTCCCTTACTCGCCTAATAGCGGGCATAGCAGGCGACTACAGCACAGGGATGGACTTATCCATGGCCATAAGAAATGAAAAGAAAACAACGAGTTAGAAAAAGATATGGAAGATATGGGCAAAAAGCAGAGTCATCATAAGGTCTATTTATAGGAGAGGGGCGACGCATGCCAAGAGAAGCAAGCAGGTAGTTACCCCCACGATCATCACGACTGGCTTAACTCCCACTATCACCACTTCGCCTCTTTGAGCCTCGTGCTTGGGGGGCTGTGGACTGGGGTAAGGCCCAAAAATAAAGATATAGGCCCAAATGATCAAATGGCCCAAACATACAACCCATCAAATTCAAATGAATAAACCTGGCGGGAAAACAAAACAGAGGCGACACGCCCCGACGACGACGCCCTCGCCTCAGACGTAACCGCATTCGTAGAAACTTCACCGGCAAGTCAACACGTTGAGAGGAATAACCACCCCCTACCTCCATGATCACCACCAAAACAGGAAGAAACCGCCCATCATCACCGTGTATGAGGCGGAGGTGAAGGAAGAAACCGCCACGATCATGGGGTTCCCATGATCGTGGAACTCCATAACTACTACCTATTGAAATCTATAAATAGGAGAACATACTTCATTGTAGAAAGGAGCCGGATCATTTTTTTTATATAATATACAGAAATGCTGCACAATTGTGGAGAATTACTCATTTCTTAGATACGGTCCAATTATTTATCACCCCCCTTATTTGTTCACCAGAACAATTAGATTACAGAATAGTTTAGAAATCTTTTAGTTAATTTTATCAGTAATTGATTTTAATAATTTAGAAACTAAATAGTTGAATAATTTAAGAACCTTTTTTTTTTCCAAGAATTTAAGAGCCTTTTTAATTAAAAATTTAGAGACTAAATTGATGAAAGCTCGATAGTTCAGGCTAGCTCTAAATTATTTTGTATATTATTTTCGTGTGGAATGCTGGTTAGTTTTAAACTTTGATATTTCCTGGATACGTCATTGGAGGGAGCTCCTTACCACTGGAGCCCAAACAACTTGGTTGGTTTTAAACTTTTAATAAATACATAGACTTGAAAGTTCTAAACTGAGTGTTTATTGTTTTGGTTTTTGATTCTTTATAGATAGCATAGCATTAATTATGTTGATAAACTTCAATGGTGTACGCCCCACGTTGTTGACTCTTCACCATGAAATACAAACAAGATGACAAAATGTGTTGCCACACGGATCCGTTTCTTGTGGTCTCTTCTATCTTCTTAAACTCTTAAAAAAATTTACAGTCAAATGTATACTGTGATAGCTCATACTAGTCAAGAATTCACCAAAAAGGAGCTCTTACTAGTCAAGTTCCTTGGGGCTATATATATGTATCTAATTAGGATCATCACATATCACAATACACACACACATAAGTGAGTAATTACATTTATAATTCATCACTGCTAAGCCATGGAAAAGAAATCACTTGCTGCCTTGTCCTTCCTCTTTCTCGTTCTCTTTGTTGCACGTACGTAATTATAGGTTTTTTCTATGTTACCTTCCGATAACATTTGAGGTATTTGTCCAATAACCAATGAGAGCAAGTCATATATATGCATATTAAGTAAAAATTGGTTAGAAGTTATATGACTTATTTTCATTATTAGTTGTTGAATAAATACCTTCAAATTATCAAGAAGTAGTGTAGGCTTCGTCTTAATTATATATACTGCATTTGTTATATTTATTTATCACCTTATATATGTTTTCTCTTAAAAAAAATTATTTAAAAACTGATGCACGTTTGTTAAAAAAAATTTAGATAAAATTATAAATAAATAAATAAATAAATTAGACACAAAAAATTCAAGGTATATCTTTAATTTCATGGATATAAGTCTTAACGACATCATGTATCATAAAATAGAAGTGTTTAATTAAGACATATCAATTTAATTTTGTACATATGTCTCTCTAGCTAATTTAGTTTTGTACCTAGCTAATTATCAAGATAACAAGGGTAAACTATTATCATTGTTTTAGTTCAAATGTTTCTTTAGTGTGTTTATATATAGGATGTTACTATTTTTAACAAATTTTTTAAAAAAAATATTATTTTTATGTTTATTTTTTATTAGAAAAAAAGGTAAAATTCCATATTCTTAAACTATATTTTAGATATTCATATTAATATATTTATATAGAAATATTCTAATACTATTGTTGTAATGTATGCAGAAGAAATTGTGGTGACTGAGGCCAATACATGTGAGAATTTGGCTGGCAAATACAAGGGAGTATGCTTTGGTGGGTGTGACGGTCACTGCAAAAAACAAGAGGGTGCAATTAGCGGCAGGTGCAGGGATGACTTTCGTTGTTGGTGCACTAAAAATTGCTAAATCTATGGAATGGAATGGATTATAAAACTTTATAATATGCATAAATAAACGACATATGTGTGGAGTTTCAGCACTGATACTTGTCACTTTGTCAATGGATAAGAAAAAATAGTAATAAATAAGTGTACTCAATATTGTGCATAACGTATTAGTTATGCACTTTTATCGTATGGAATAAACAATAATCGATGATTTCATTTCCAACAATTTTTATTTATTTATTGGTCCATTTTATAGTATTATTTGTACAAAAATAGAAAAATATCTCATAAGTATGGTATTATATAGTTGGAGTATTACTTTACCACCTTAACTAGCTGTGTTTCTCAGCAAAAGCAACTTTTACTACTGTTAACATCAAGGATTCAAAGTATAATGGTAGTTACTTGCTTCACAAGCAAAATAGTTACTTTAATCGTTTGCACCTTTGCAGTTATGATTAGTTATTCTAACCACTTCCTTATAGTTAGTTATGATATATCCAATGTGTATATATAGCTGTGAGACTACATCGTAATAGTTAGATTGGTGATTAAAATTTTCTCTCTATTTTTAAGTTCAATCGGTGCCTAACCTTTCCCTGCACTTATTTCTCTTGGCTTTCTCAAGCCTCTGCATCAATCTCATGCATTAATGAAGTTTGAACTTCTCTTTTCACAAACTACGGCAAGAAGTTAAGGAATAACATTAAATAGTTTTATTGAAAAAGATATGAGTAATTGACAAATCGTATCCTTAAAACACAATGAACAGTTAAATAAAAATATTAAGTTCAACGTTTTTAGACACTTAAAAAGAAATGGACGGAGTAATAGATATAGATGTAAGGTGAACATTGTATAAAGAATAATGTTGAATAATGCGAAATAAAATTCAACGAATTCTCACAAATGACAAAGTGTACTATAATTAAGATCATGGCATAGTATACACACACCGATCCTTTTCTAGCTATTCAAAATTAAAGTACTTTAGTAAATTAATATAAAAATATTCACACTTTAAATTTATTTCAAAATAAATTAATATTCCGAAATATATTAACCATATTTCTTTTTTAGCTTTTTTCTTTCTTTAGCCTCCTTACTAAAAAAAATCAAGTGAATATATAGTTTTCTCATTGCTTGATTTACAGACCAATAATCGAATATTAACTTCAAGAAAATATTGATTTTCACGTGGCTAATTAAAATTGAAACAAATTTGTGGATGATTAGCTAAAAATTGTAAAGCAGAAATCCAAATATGCATTTCGACCAAATTAGAAACTAAAAACAAGCAACTAACGAAGCACATAAATATGTTATTAGAACCCCCAGTTGAATAATTAATCAACCAATTTGTCACTATTGAAATTATATAAAAAAAGTCCCAAATTTTAAGACCCTAAACTATAGATTTTTTTTATTAATTACTTAGTGTTGTTTCAAGATTGTTTGAGGATTTATCACTATTTTACGTATTTGTTTTGATGTTTTGTTTGAGAGAAATTTGAACGAAAAATTGAGAATAGTTAAAACTATTTTGAATCTTTAAGTGAGTAGTGCAAAAAAAAATCAAAAAAATTAGGGGATGCAAAATGCAAAAGACACAGGAGTATTGGTGAAAATTTTAAAATTCCAAGGAGTGCACCTGCACCCCCTCACATACACACATCACCGCCCATGAACGTAAGTTTATGCATAAGTTTCCGATTAGCTACATCCCTTTAGAAAAATTACTCAAAAACTTACTCATTTCTAAGTTAATGAAATAATTAAGGAAAATGCTAAACAATGTTAGTTAAGCAAATTATTATGATTTATTTTTTTTGGAAATTGTACATTTAATTTTTTGAAAATATTAAAAGTTATTTTATCACTCTTATTTTTATTTTTTATTTCCTTTTTTACCATGCTTAACAAGTACACCGAATTAGCTACAATTGGTGTCATAGCAAACCCCAGATTTTCTTGTACTGGAAAATCTGCAGGAAAATCTGCATGAATTTCCAGCGAATTTTTCTGCGGATTTTAGTTTTAAGGACTAAATCCAAAAAAATTGAACATACAGGGATGAATTTGCAAGAAAAAAAAGATACAGAGACTAAAACCAAAAACTCACGAACTTACACGGACAAAAATAGTACGTATTTAAGCTTTGGAAAATGCTAACATGTATTTTAAAAGGATGTGTTAAAAAAATCAAAAATAAAATTTTTGTTTTATAAAGTGTTATTTAATTTCTTAAAAATATAAATATTAATTTTTGTAATAAAAATTTGCTATTTTTGAAATTATTAATGTGTTATACAATTAAGTACAAGTACATGATAACATGACACTTATTTTATTTTTCCAATTAATTACTAATTATGAGACAAATTTTTGAAATTATCGTTCTTTCACTTATTTTATTTTAAAATGAATGTTGTTTTTAGACAAAAGAATTTCTTAAATAATCGTTCACGTAAAATTATTAGTTTACTTTCAACTGTACCCTCCAAATAATTGAGTGGACATAACTTCCAAAACATTATACTTGTAGTAAATAGGATTATTTTAATTTAATTGTGGTAGCATTTATATTTTTTAATTTGTATGTAAAAATTTTAAACAACACTTATTTAAAATATGGGTCATGCTAACCGGTACCTCCGGGACACTGGTTAATAATACCAAAAGAAGAAATTTTTAAATTGAACATAACACATTTTAGACTTTTGAGTAGTTTACTGCACAAACTGTAATGTTATATTACTATATTTGCTTCCTTAACCATGCCCCGGAAGCACCGTTTAATATTTTCCTTAAAATATTAAAGGAAGGAAAATCAAGTTTGACACGTACTATGCATATATGTTTGTGTGTAATAAAAGTTTCGACACAACTCATGGTTAACTTCTTAAAATTTGACACGTACACACAAGCTTTGACCTATAATCTCTTCGCTTAGTATTTGAAACATGACACTTGTCTTACTGTCTATAAATATAAAAACGTGTATTAACAATTTTGTGACTTTTGTCCTCAAATGTGACATTTTGTGACTACAATAGCTTATCTTCTTGACTAAATAGTTGTTGCTATCAAAATAAATTTCGATTCTCAACTTTTAGACCATGATGTCATTAATTTGTTGCTTTGGAATGAAGTTCATTTTTCTTGAGCCACTTTGTTGTACTAGTAAACTATCAAAATGATCCCGCTCGCATCGTAGTAGGATAGTTTGAAATAGGTCTTTAATAATATGAATATTTATGGTTTTGTCAAATTTTGTATATTTAATCTCTTTAAAAGTAAAATGTGATCTACGTTAAAATAAGTGGTTATAATATAACGACAAAACTTAGTAATAGTTAAAATATAAATATATATCCATGGAATTAGAGGTTTTCTTTTGTATTGACTCCCTGATTCACAAAAGCTCGATTAATAAATTCTCTTCGTACTATAATATAAATTGTTTTGACTAAATCACAAAAATAAGAAATATATTTAATGTTGTATGGAAAAGAGAAATTGTGAGTTTGTTTACAAAATTGTCATTCATTAATTAATGATATAGAAAAAATAAATTGAAATATTAAAATAAGATAGAATAATAAATAGTTAAAGGTATAATAGAAAAAATAAAATTAAATGATTTATTGGTAACGTAAAGGACTTATAATTTGATACAATTTTTTTCTTTAAATGATTTATAATTTAATATGAAGGAATGAAGTAGAATATAGTTAACCATAAATAAAAGATAAGATTCGTTCAAAAACTATTTTCTATATTTTTCTTTAATATTAGTCTGTTGGTTCCTAAAAATAGGCTATTCTTCTTTATTTAGAAGAAAAACTCTTCTTTAGACTCAATGTTTTCTGAGCAAATATTATATTATAAAGAAAATATTGTAAGAGATTAGACATAATCTTACTAATCTTTAGTGATTTAATCCTTGGAAAAGTTATACCTAATCTTTGACTCATTCTCGTCGGCGGTTATCTTACATTGGACGAATTTTCAAATTAGTGAAGACCGCCGGAACAACAATGCAAAACGTAAATAAAATAAAAATAAAATTGGAGATTTTTTAAATTTTGCGTTTGTAATAGATAAATCTTTTAAATTTTTTAAGTAATAAGTATATCATTTAAGTCTTTTAGTAACATATAAATTATTTAAGTTTCTAATTTATTGCATGGTTACCCTTTCAGCCTCTGTTACAAAAGTACTAACATAATCGTTAACTAAGTTGCTTCTTGTTATTTGGAAGGCAAACTGGAGAATAACTTGAAAAATAACAGTGCAATAAAATAAAAATTTAAATGACTTATTTAATACTTAAAATATTCAAAGCAATTATTTGTTACAAACACAAAATTTAAAGACTTCTACATACATTTAGCAAAAAAATATAATCAAGATTATATGATCGGTTACAATTCCAAATAAATAGAAGTATTTAATTGTAACTTTAGTTGTCTATTTTAAAAAAAATTTACCATAATATTAATACGAAATTTTTATCGACAGCGATGATTAGTCTCTACTGAAAAATTTGTAGATCACACAAATATATATAAGTCAGAAGTTGAATCTCTGATCATATACTTAGAATGACTAAAATTCGTACTACTTGAATCAATTTATTGTTCGTAACTTTAGTTATCTATTTTTACTTATATCATCATTTTTTGACAAATTGTTTTGATCTTTCTTTCGTATTATTGGATTTAAAAATGATATGATGTTATATTCCTGTGATAGGAAATATAGTGGAGAGATGAGAGAGAAAGATGAGAGAGAAGGAGAGGGACACCAGGTGAGAAAGAAGAAGGTGGGGGGTTATGTTCATCACTTGGACATGATCTCTACGTCATTTTTCTTCACTAATTTCCCAGAGGACTTGGTTTGGGGTGATTTGTGGAAGCTATTTGCAAAGTTTGGTAGTGTTTGTGATGTGTTCATTCCAAAAAAGCTAGACAAATGGGGGAGAAGGTTTAGGTTCGTGAAGTTTAAGAATGTTTCGGATGTGGAAGCTCTAAGTTCGGAACTCGAAGAGGTGTGGTGGGAGAAGCACAAGCTCCATGTTAATAGAGCACGGTTTAACAAAGGTGATAAGAAGGAGGAGGTGCTTCCTAGCCGGAATCAACCACGACATTCTTCTGACCTACAGGTGCAAGATGAAATCTCATTTAAAACTATCCTGGGGAGGGGTGGTAGTGATGAGGGTGACAGAGCAGGTATGGCGGCGGTAGTGGGTGGTGACGGGAAGAAGATAAGAGCCCTTCACATGGGTGATATTGTCCCTTTGGAGCTACAGGTGCAGGCAGAAACGATGAGGGTGCTAAGTCATAGTATGGTTGGAATCTTTAAAGATACCATGGATTTCCAACCTTTCTATGAGAGACTACTGGTAGAAGGACAACTTGAGGTGAAGGCAATTTTTATGGGAGGGAATAAGGTTCTGTTACAAAGCTCCTGTGAAGCAGAAATGAAGGAGGTGATGAAGTTTAATAAAAGCTGGTGGGATCAGTGCTTCTTGAAAATAATCCCATGGCAGCCGAAGTTATTGTCTGAAAGTAGAGATATCTGGATACAAATATATGGTATCCCCCTCCATGCTTGGGAGGAAAACAGTTTTAAGAGGATTGCTGGACGGTTTGGGGTGTTTCTAGACTTTGATGAGGCAACCATTGCTAAACAAAGACTAGATGTTGCTAGAGTGAAGCTTCGTACAGTCCGTAGAGGGATGCTAGATACAGTTCTGCAGTTGAAGGTAGCAAATGAAGTGTTTGATGTGTGGGTGGTGGAGGAACGGTGTGGGTGTGGGGATGATCGGAGTGTTGAGACGGAGGGAGGTTACCGGAGCTTACAAAAAATAAACAGTGAATCCGGCGAGCATGGGTGGAAGGGAGACGATAGGGACCTATTCTCTGATGGCAGGAGTGACAGCGACACATCAGAATCTGGTAAGGAGGTGCTAGGGCTACAACTTGGGGGAAGCATGCAGTCTGCGGCTGGACCAAATATGGGAGTGAGACAAATTGACCTTGAAAGTCAAAATAATATTCTAAGGAATGTTGGGGAAAGTTTGTCAGAACTGCCTTTAGATGGAGGACAGGTGGGTGAGGAGGGAGAAATCTTGGAACAGAGTCCAAGTAGTGAAGCTGGCGTGGGGATGAGAGAAGTACGAGGTGAAGGAGTGGGACCCGGGGTGGAGGATGCTAATACTTTGAAAAGTGATGGTGCCTTGCTGGCAGATCACGTGTGGGTGGACCCTATGTTGGTGGAGGTGGATGAGAAGTCTGGGCCTATTGGGCCGGATCCGGGGGTGAACTCGGGTTTGGGCTTGGAGGACCAAGAAGAAAGGGAACTGGACCCAATACTTGCTAACGGCCATTTGGCAGATACAATTGTAATGAATGATGTTGAGGATATTGGGGTGGATGACGTGGCTGCAGAAGGGGGTAACAATACGATGAGAATTTCTCAAATTTCAGAATCTTCTACCGATTCGACTCAGAGTAATGGAGGTCATGCTCTAATCAAAAAATCGAAGAAGGGGCCCAACAACAAACCTGGCCGTCCGGCTCCTCCGATGATTGGGATTCCTAAGTTCCGGCATTTGGAGCTAGTTCCGAAAGCTGCAGTTGGCCGATGGAATAAACATGGAAGTGCAACCCACTCTAGGGCGGGCGATTTCTCGACTCAAGAAGTACAAGCATAGAATACTCATCACATAGTGGAAGCAGAACAACAAGTTGAGACGACTCGGTTATGCTCGGGGCTACAGTATCTGACGGATGGGGAAGGGGGTTTTATCCCTGAAACAAATTCTGAAGGTGATGGGAATGCTGTTTCAAAGGAAGATGAGGCGAAGATTTTGGTAGTAATACAAAAAGAAGTAGGCTTCAATTTTGAAGCTAATGATGAAGAAATCCAAAGTAAACTTATTGAGCTAGACAACAATGACCGAATGAAGAATGTTGAACAGGTGCATGAGAGGGGTAATTAATGATTGTATGCTCCCTTAATGTTAGAGGCTTGGGGGGTAGTGTGAAGATGAGGCATATCAAACAACTCATCCTAACGGAAAAAGTTGATTTTATGGCTATTCAAGAAACAAAGATGGAGGAAATTACAGAGGCCTTTGTTATAGCTTGTGGGGAGGTCCGAATTGTGATTGGGCGTACCTTCCGTCGGAAGGAAATAGTGGTGGCATTCTTTCCATTTGGAGTAAGGTAAATTCTTCTCTTATATTTACTTTTATTGGAGAAGGATTTGTGGGTGTTTGTATCGAATGGGGAGTGTTGAGACAAATTTGCTTTGTGGTTAATGTTTATGCTAAGTGTGAAATAAATGCTAAACGGAGACTTTGGGCTAATATTCTCATGTCAAAGGGTGGTTTTGGAGGTGGCATGTGGTGCATTGTTGGTGATTTTAATGCGGTTAGGAGTAGGGAGGACCGGAGAGGGGTGAATATCTTGTCTCCTTCTTCATTTTCGGCGGAGATGATAGATTTTGATCGCTTCATTGGAAGTATGGAGGTGGAGGATTTGCAACCGGTGGGGGGGAAGTTTACTTGGTTCCACCCAAATGGTATTGCTATGAGTAGAATTGATATGATGATGGTGTCGGAGGAGTGGTTGACAAAGTGGGGGGGTCTATCCCTTAGGATTCTCCCAAGGGATGTCTCGGACCATTGTCCATTAATTTTAAAAAATAGTTCTTTTGAGTTGAGACCTAAACCTTTCCGCTTTTGTAATCATTGGCTACAACATAAGAATTTTGTTGGGATGGTAGAAGAGTTTTGGAGCTCGCTTCATGTGGAGGGGTGGATGGGCTATGTGTTAAAAGAAAAGTTGAAATTGTTGAAAGGCGCGATCAAGGAGTGGAATAAATTGGAATTTGGTAAGATGGAGGAATCCATCCGAAATCTTATCTCTTGCATTAGGGAGTTAGATATTAGAGGTGAACAAGGTGGGTTGACTTCTAGTGAGGTGGAGGAGAGGAAGAAGCTATTTGGGGAGTTGTGGAGGCTTTTGAAGAGTAAGGATGTTTTGGCTAGGCAAAGGTCGCGCGTGAAATGGCTTAAAGAGGGAGATACTAACTCAAAGTATTTCCATGGTTGTATTAAGTCAAGACAAAGGAGGAATAATATCTCTTGCTTGAAAGTTAGAGATAGGTGGATTGATTCTTTGCCGGAGATCCGGTTTGAAATTGAACATTTTTTCAAGGAGCATTTTTGTCCACCCATTGGACTAGACCGAAGATTGATGGGGTGTACTTTCCTAGAGTCTCGGAGGGAGGTAATGGTTTATTGATGGCTTCGTTCCGGATGGAGGAAATAGAAGAAGTAGTGTTGAGTAGTGATGGCAACAAAAGTCCGGGCCCGGACGGCTATAATTTTGCATTTGTGAAGACTTTTTGGCCTATGCTCAAAGGAGAGGTTCGGGTGATGTTTGATCAATTTCATGGGAATGCATGCCTTCCAAAAGGGTTGTTGTCATACTTTATCACTCATTCCTAAAGTGACATGCCCTTCGTCTCTTGGAGAGTTCCGCCCTATATCCTTATTGGGGTGCCTATATAAAATTGTTGCAAAGGTGTTAGCGGCTAGATTAGCTAAGGTGATGGACTCGTTGGTGGCTACTACCCAATCGGCGTTCATAAAAGGGAGGAACTTGGTGGATGGGGTTATGGTGATAAATGAAGTAATTGATCTTGCTAAGAAGTCGGGGAGAGCGTGCATTATTCTTAAAGTCGATTTTGAGAAGGCGTACGAATCGGTGGAGTGGAGTTTCCTTGAATATATGCTCCGGAGATTCGGTTTTGGTGGTAAATGGATAGAGTGGATGAGAGCTTGTATTTGCGCCGGAAACTTGTCCGTCCTTGTTAATGGAAATCCGACTTCCGAAATTAATATACAAAGAGGTTTAAAACAAGGGGACCCTCTAGCCCCTTTTTTATTCCTCTTAGTTGCGGAAGGTTTTGTGGGGCTTATGCGAAATGCGGTAGACAAGAGCTATTTCAAGGGGTTTGAGGTTGGGTCGGAAGATGTGGTCGTCTCCCACCTTCAATATGCGGATGATACCATATGTGTTGGGGAAGCTTTAATGGAGAATTTATGGACTCTAAAAGCTATTCTTCGTGGTTTTGAATTAGCCTCCGGATTAAAGGTGAATTTTTGGAAGAGTTGCTTGATGGGGGGTAAATGTCCCTCCCCTCTTTTTGGAGTCGGCTTGTAATTTCCTCAATTGCAAGCTTGGTGTGATTCCGTTCTTGTACCTTGGCCTTCCGGTTGGTGCGAACCCGCGGAGGTGTGCTACGTGGGATCCGTTGATCGACCATATTCGGAAAAGGCTCCGCTCTTGGGGTAATCGGTATGTGAGCCTTGGTGGGCGTATTATGTTGATCAATTCGGTGCTTAATGCTATTCCGATTTTCTACTTATCATTTATGAAAATGCCGGCGACGGTGATAAAGAAAATAGTAAGTATCCAAAGAGAGTTTTTATGGGGCGGTCTTAGAGGAGGTAGGAAGATGTGTTGGGTGAGTTGGAAGGAGGTGTGTAAACCGAAATGTCAAGGAGGACTTGGGGTGAGAGATGTTGGGAAGGTGAACTATAGCCTTCTAATTAAATGGCGTTGGAGACTTTTACAAAATGATGTGGCTTTATGGAAAGATATTTTGGTGGCCAAATATGGACCTCTTATTCGTCACAAGGTCCATTGGGTTGGTAGTCCTATTTCTAATGGAGCCTCGGCATGGTGGAAGGATATTTGCGGTATTGACTTGAAGGATGGGGTGAGTTGGTTCGGGCAAAATATAAGTCGAAAAATCGGGAATGGATTGTCGACTCGTTTTTGGCTTGATTGTTGGATGGGGAATTCTCCGTTATGTGAAAAGTTTCCGAGACTCTTTTCAATTTCTTCACATAAGGATGGATTGGTGGGTGAATATTGGGAGGAAAAGGAGAGGTGGAGTGGGGGGGAGTGGGGGTGGCGTCGGAGGTTATTTGTTTGGGAGGAAACTCTTCTCAATAATCTATTGGAGAACTTCCCGCCTTTTTCAATGTTGGAGGAGGAAGATTCTTGGAAGTGGGTTCAAAGTGAGGACGGTAATTTCACGGTGAAGTCTACCTATTTGCTCCTCAACAATATTTTCTCTCCGGATTCGGGGTTAGGTGATCATGATTTGCGGGTGTTGTCTATCATTTGGAAGAGTCCGGCTCCTTCCAAGGTGATTGCCTTTGCTTGGAAATTGTTGCGTAATAGGCTTCCAACAAGGGCTAGATTGGCGTATCGGGGGGTGGAGGTGAATGGTGGGAGTGTTATTTGTGTTCATTGCCAAAGAATAGAGGAAACGGAGGTTCATCTTTTCCTTTTTTGCGATTTTGCGAGGCAAGTTTGGATGGAGATTTTCCGATGGCTCGGGTTAGTAATCATTATTCCACCCAACCTCTCCTTACTTTTCGATTGCTTGATTATGTCGGCCCGGAATAAGAAGGTGAGAAGTGGGTACTCTTTGATTTGGCATGCAACGGTGTGGATGATTTGGAATTCGCATAACAATGTTATCTTCTCCAACGGTGGTATTTCTCCGGAGGAGGTTGTTGATGCGATCAAGTTGATTTCGTGGAGATGGGGTCTTAGTAGGCATAATATTCCTATTTGTTTGTATTACGAATGGTGTTGGGATCCGGGATTGTGTTTATGTAGCTAGTTGATAGTTGTTTTTCTTTCTAGCTTCTGTTTTGGTGGTGCGGGGCTGCAGCATGTTGCTTGCGGTTTGTTCCTGCTGTGGGGCTGGGTATGGCTGTTGTAGCGTGCAGGTTTTGGTGTTAGTTGAGGCCTGTCCTGTTTTGGTTTTGCACTGTTTGTAATTTCCAACAAGTACTTCTTGTGCTTGGGTTTCTTATTAATAATATTAGCCTTTTTCAAAAAAAAAAAAAAAATGATGATGTTATATATTTTAATTGACTGCATGTAATTTGATAATGTGACATCACTTGAGTTGACTAGAGTTGTTTGCCTTTTATTAATTATATTACAAAATTGATTTTTTTTTTTTTTTAAAGTTGATACCAGATTTTTTACGAGATTGAAAAGATGTCACATTGCTATTTTTAGTTTATAAATCTATAGATAGATCAAAACTAAGAAATTTTTAAATAAAAGGACAAATCTTTGTGGGTGAGCTAATAAGGAATATTAAAATCATCATTAAGTCTGAAAAGTATTTGTTTGCACACACAAATTCAAAAAAAGTGAAAGAAAAATAATTAAATAATGTGTACTTATATATTGCGAAACAATTATATTTTTGTTTTGGACTGGGCCTAAGATCCAACAATTGAGGAAACGCATCCTCCACATATTTAACTCGGCACAATAGGACATTGGTCTAAGGTTGCGTCCTCCTGCCTAACGGTCAAAGAAGTCAGCCTTTCGTAACGGTCAACATAAGAACGATTGATATTCACAGTCAATCATGACTTTTAGCTGTTATTCTAACAGCCATTAATGACGAGGACGTCATATCCGTCCCCACATTAATGACTCTGGCTCCGCGCTAAGGACTATAAAAACCCTTCTCATGTAGAAGCATCAAGTGCTATACTTTCTATCTCTAAAACTTTCACTTCACGTATAAACTAAATTGAGCGTCGGAGTGTCTGTAAGTATAACCCCCTTTACCACAACCGTAATGCATTGGACAACCATCGACTACGTCGATCCTGATTAGGTAAGATCAATTTTTATATTGAGATTAATATTTAAAAAGTTGACTTAGAAAGAAAGAAATTTATTACATTATTATTATTATTATTATTATTATTATTATTATTATTATTATTATTATTATTATTATTATTATTATTATTATTATTATTATTTCTTATGAAATTTTATCTCTATTCTAGATGAGACTTGAATTTATTTTTCAATACATCACGCCACACAATAATTTGAAGGGTTGTACAAATGAATAGCCTTTAATCTCACATCATTTATTTTTTTTTTTTTTGGTCTTAATCTCACATCATTTTTTTTTTTTTTTTTTTGATATAAATCTCACATCATTTTTGTATATTGGGTCTACATTCAAATGATAAATTGTATTAATTCATTAATAAAAACAAACTTGTGTATAGAAAAAACTTGTTTCATTGTTTGCGTGAGTATAACTTAGTAGAGATATCATGCAATGGTGGGTAAGCAATTTAAGTTTGTGTGGTATGCAGGTAGGAAGAGATGTCAAATTCCAATAAAATGTTTGGGCCTACTAATATATTGGGCTTAAGCCCAAGCCAGTCTACTTAGAAAAGCCCAATAAACAGGCCCATATCTTCCGAGTTAATTCAGAGACTCGACTCAGTCACTCTGATACTGCGAAACCAAACGAAAATGTCGAGAGATGTTAACGGCAACGGTGTTCCGGCGAAAAACGCCACGAGCTCAGAGAAAGACGACGGTGAACCTCCGTCAAAAAGAGCTTCAAAGAAAATTCGAGAAGATTCCGACGTAGACACTGAAACCGATAAAAAGCACAGAAGCTCGAGGAGAAAAGCGCGTGAGAATTCGGATTCGGATTCCGATAGCGATAAACGACGCAGGAGGAAGAGGAAATCGCGTAGGAGATACAGCAGTGATTCTGATTCTGAATCGGATTCCGGTTCAGATTCGGAGAGCGATGAATCCGAACGGGCTGTTTCGGATTCGGAGCATTCCGGTTCGGAATCGGAGACGGAAGAAGAGAGGAAGGAGAGGAAGAAAAAGGAGAAACGAAGGAGGAGAGAGAGGGAGGAAGAGAAGAGAAGAAGGAGGAGAGAGAAAGAGAAGAAGAAAAGGAAGAAGGAGAAAGAAGAAGAGAGAAGGAAGAAAGAGAAACGAAAAGAGAAGAAGAAGGAAAAGAAGGAAAGAGGGAAGAAAGGAGCTGTTACTAATTTATGGGGAAAGTATGGTATTATAAGAGAAACTGATATGTGGTAAGAAATTTTTGATTTCTGGTTTTGAAATTTGATGAATTTATATTTGCTTGTTGATTGAAATAATAGAGATGAATGTGTTTTGTAAGTTGTTAATGGTTGAATTATGTAGTAGAATATGATGTAGATTTTGAAATTATTGGCCTATGTTTTGTTGCTTAGGTTTTGCTTTTGCACTTGAGTTATATGTAAATATGAAACACGGACACAGACACAACACGTTGATACTGGTAATAATTTGAGAAAAAATGACGTAATTGAATGTAATCACATGTGTCGGTGTTGTCAGTGTTAGTGTCGGTGCTGAACTGTGGGTGTGGTTAGTGGAATTGTTATTATATGTGGTTTTGAAAACCTAATAATGTGGTAGAATGTAATGTAGATTTTGAAAATTGGGTGTGATTTTGCAAGTGAGTTATATGTAATGAAATAGTGTAGGATTGGAATGTGAAAGTGATTAGTGGAATTGTTTTTGTATAATGTTGAAAAGTTTGATTGAAAGATGTTAGATAGATTGTTGTTGTGCTTCTAACAATTTGGATGTAAATCATGTACGATTGGATAAGTATAATACTAGTAATAACAAGATTCAAAGTTGTTCTCTTGACATCAAAACAGGACTTGCAAATTCCAGTTCCTGCATGCTGTTAAAAATCTCTCTTTTGGAGAAGCTATACTATTTTAACAGCACTAATCCCTTTTAAAACTTTGGAATTTGTTGGCTAATGCCATCATGCCTCAACTTTTGGAATCCTAGAAGATGAATGTAGTTGTTGGATGAAGCAAGATAACTTAATTAATGTTAGGGTAATTAGCAGCAGAAATCGATATGTGGGTTGTATTTAATGGAGTTAAAATATAGGAACATGCACCAGCTATTGATGGTTTATTGCAGCCATTTTCTCTAACGGACACTTTAGCAAGATTTTTATATCTAGGTGTGTACTTTTTCTGTTTAGAAGCTAAGGACATATAGTTACTGAAAATACTCATTATATTGTTAGCATGTGATTTGGATATTGAAGGGAAGGGACAACCTTAATGCTATAGCGTGGTGCCGGGGTCTGAGGGAGGGTAAGAACCACTGCAGATCTATTGTAGGCTACCTTAATTTGCATTTGCAAGAGGATAATTCCCCGACTTGATAAGCTACCTACAGTCATATGACATCAACTCCTAGTTTCGACGGTTGTGATAAGACTTCTATTTAACATGCTGACTTCTTATTATGGTCATATGTTGAATTTTCTTATGGATGGTTCAATTTATTAAAAATGCTTTTAACTCTAAAATTGTGGTATCAATAACCAAAGCATATCTATTGTTCTCAGAAGATCTTTTAAGTATATACATCCAAAAGGTCGTGCTTAAGTAAATAAGCAGCCTGTATTTTTGGCCCAGTTTGGATTTATTATGTAGCTGATTTAAATTTAGCTTTATATAATGTTACCTGTGGGTCTCAGACTCTCAATATACCTTGTCTGAGTTATGTTATTGAATATTACAGGACCAAGCGTCCAGAGTTCACTGCATGGTTGTCGGAAGTTAAGCTGGTAATTATTTTGGTTTGCTTTCTATATTAAAATCTAATAGTAAACCACTATATACTATATATATTTCCTCTTTGTTTTTGGTCCTCTGTTCATTTTTGCAAAAAATCAATCTAGTAATTTCTATACATCATCCTGGGAGATGTTTTCCTTGTTTTCTTCACACAAATTATCAATCTCCTTTCCAGTATATGTTGGTGACATTGAGAAGTCAAAGTTAGATTGCATATTTTTCTTGCCTATTGGACTACTTCATATTTTGGTATTCTAGTTTACTCGTATGTCATCTTTCATGGATCACATCCAATTGTAACTTTGCTGTATTTTTAACAGGTGAATATGGAGCATCTGTCTAATTGGGAAGAAAAACAGATGTTTAAAGAGTAAGCACCTAAACTTGCTACTTGGGAAAAAAAATGAGCAAAATAAGATAAAAATGGAAAGGAAAACAAAAAAAAGAAAAGTGACACATACATTTATCTTTCTGTAAATTGTTATGTTTACTCTTCAGGTGCCACAAGAGAAAACAATGCTCATTTTTGGTTCTTTCATTCTCACCTTAATTGACCTATTGGTTCGCAGATTATTCACTTATTAATCACTATGTCACACATTACATGCATTACTATGTTGTTGATTCTAAGTTAATTTGTCTTTAATTTCTGGTTGCAGATTTATGGAGGATCACAACACAGCTACATTCCCTTCCAAAAAGTAAGCTCTAGCAAAAGTTCAAATTGGCTTATTTTTTGTCTCTCATTTTTTGGATAGGAATACGGCCGTCTACATCCTTGTTCTGCAATGTTGCTATGAATTTAAGATCTTCAACTAATCATTGTATATTTATTTGGGTTGACAAATGGTTTTATGGTTGTGGCAGGTATTACAGTCTTGATGCTTACTACAGGCGTCAAATGGAAAAAGAGATGAAAAAGGGTTTTAAGCAGGTTAAGGCAAAAGAACGAACTGTTTTCAATGATGAAGAACAGCGCAGGTATGATTTTGAACATGCTACTTTGCTAATGTAATCTTAAATTGGTTTTGTCTTTGGAAATTGTTTTTTCCCAAACCTACTACACCTGCTGTTTGTTACCTATTTTTTACTATGGAGCAACCTTGACCATCTTGTTTCTATTTCTTTTCAATTGTTTTTTCATTGCAAAAGTCTACCTGTATTAAATTCTTCAAGCTTTCAGTACCACTGTGTCAGATTGTGAAATCTAAAACCTTAACTTTCTTTTACTGCTCTTGAAGTATTGTTTCTGTTGGCGCAAATATTTCACCTTTAATTTATCATTTTTCAATGAACATGCAGACAAGAATTGTTGCAAGCACGTGAGAAACATAAGGAAGAGCAAGTGATAGCTTTGAAGCGCGAAATGGAGAGTGGAATGGTAAGTTATTACCAGATCGCTTTTAAACAATTTAAATTCCAATCATTTTGTTAATGACAAGGTTCTGTTCTCACATTTTGAGCAATAATTTTCTAGGCACAAGCAATGAAAGAGCAAGCACAACTCAGGGAGGAGATGGCATACCAATACAAGCTCGGCAACTTTGAGGTGAGAATTGCAAATTCAAATCTATTTGGACCTTGGCTTTTAGCTTGAGCCTCAACTAAATATGCTACAATTTTTATCACTTTAGGCTGCTGCTGCAATCCAGAGAAGGTTGGACCCTGATGCTGCCGTGTAGTGGATGTACGACATAACTTATTTTGGATGAGTTAGGTGATGGGGTCTCATGATCATGTCATCATGACAATCTCATTTCATCGATATGATGGCGTCTTGGGATATAATATTGCCGTGGATGGGTTTTTATCTGTTCCAATAGAGGAGTAAGTATTCAGTGCTAATATAGAGGTGTTGCTTTGTGGTAGAAGTTTTGGCTTTGTATCTGACCAAGTGAGCAAGCATCTCCAAACTGTCCAAGCTATACATGTTATTGAAAGGAGGCCATTACCCATCTTACACGGACAGATTGAAATTTTCAATGGCATGTAAAACAATCTTGTTAGTAAAAATGGGTTTCTGTTTTATATTTTAATATTCCATTCCGTGAAATTCTCATTTTTAATGATGCTTTTGCATGTCTTTTTTTTTTTTGGTTTAAAAGAGTGAGGGCACTCAAGTGCGTGGCTCATTTGATCAATTTTGATTTCATGTCAACAAATGAGCCTTAAGGTGCCAAAATCTTTTTGCCTTTAAGAAATTGAGTTTTGCTTTTGTGAAACCAGTTCTGTCACTTTCTTAAGGGCGTGTATATGAATGTATCATCAAGTGTTAATTTCCTACATGGCTATGCTCGGATATTTTAAAATGAGTGGAATGGAATAAATGGAGCAGATTTTCATTTCATTTGTTTGGTTATTTTAAGACGGAATTGAATGAATTATATTTTTTATTACATTTTTATCTTTATATAAAAATAAGAATTAAATCATTTTAAAAAATACTACTTATTAAGCAGATTAAAAATGACATTCTTGTTGTACCCAAAAAATGACATAGATTCAAATCAAATAAAACTTGAAAAAATGAGGGACATTTTTTATGGAATGGCAAAGTAATGATATTTTCTTTTTGACAAATCAAAGTAATGATATTTAAGTGCATAAAATACAATTTTTACACTTATGAGAAAGGTCATTGCTAATGTTGAGATATGTCCGAAGGTTTCTACGTTGGATCCTCAGCTACCAATAGTATATGTAGCCCTGACCTGCTACACTATTTTTATCCGTGTGATTATTCAGACGGACTAAGATATTTAACACAAAATTAAATAAAAAATTAAATAAAAAATTGCAAGCCATTGAAATAATAATAATAATGGTTATTATATGCTCACTTTGAAGCGGTGAGTCTTCAGCAGTGGCAAGTTTAACTATGTCGATTTTTTATTTTTTTTTTGATTTGGGGTTTCATATTGTTAACCATTTTGAGATTGGGATTGTGCAACATTTGAATTTCAGGTTTTCCGCATTTTATAATGTTACTAACAGATTCAACAAATTTTGAAATTGATACTACCATTAAATTTATTGAATTTAAAGCTTCTTGCAACCCAACAAACTTTAACATATGAAGGAAAAAAAGAATCAAGAAGAGTGAAGATGAGTGAAAATATATTTTGCCGAGAAACAATTGTAAATGTAGAACAATGTTGGAATAAAAGATGTTTCTCATGATTTAACAAAACAAATAGGTTTCTCTTTAACATTAAGATCAAGAGATAAGACTATGTTTGGATTGATGGAATGGAAAGGGATGTAATAGAATAATATTCCATTGTTTGAATTTGATAAATAATAATTGAATGGACTGGAATAATATGTAATGAATTTTATCTGATATCACTACTTACGTTTAATTTTGTTCCCCTCCAATTTGGGGGTAGGTGATGGAATGCAAAATTTGTCATGCTCCTTTTTAAAATATCCAAACAATGGAATTAAAGATTTATTTCATTCTACTCCATTCAATTTCATTTCATTCTATTTCGTTTCCCTCCATTTCATTATATTTCATCAATCCAAACATAGCCTAACTTGATAGCCGACATGGCGGTGTGTTAGCAGACAAATGGAGGTCACGGTTCTTCTTCATGCGTTTTAAATATTTTATATTCATCTTATATCACAACCGTCAGATTAATCACACAGATGAAAACAAAGCGGTAGAGTGGGGTAGAGTGGGCTGCAGACATTATGGTAGTTGATGATCCATATTTTAGAATCTTTTACATCTGTCTTTTGAAGTTAATAAATGTTGTCTTAGCATCGTAAAGTAAAAAATAATTTGAGACAAAAATATTATAAAAGAGACACTTATAATGAGATGAAGAGACAAAAATATTATTTTTTTTCATGTTCATCGAATAATTTATATTATTAGAATTATATATACAAATTAAGAGAAAGATAAAGCCGGCTAGGGTTCCAATAATATCTCAATAACATTGCTTAACAAAATAAGGATTACAAGAGAATTTATAATAATACATAATGGACTTACTAGACTACTAACATATAAAGCCCAATACTAAAAGTCCTAATATATCTAACACTTCCCCTCAAACTCACGATGCATTAACGGATAATCATCGAGAGTTTGTCAAACAAAAAACGAAAAACATACTTAATACTTAATAATACAAACTTAACATTATATTTCTAATATTACCCATCAAACTAAAGCTTACTAAGCTTTACGCTTGTTACAAATTAACCCTGAAAATAAACCAACTCAACTTAGAACCAACTGGAAAGCAATTTGCAGTCAACAGAGAAACCGTCGAAGAGAGGAGAACCAAATCAAATTAATCCAACATACAATTGAGTCCAAGCTAACCAAAACAAAACTAATCAAACAAATCCAAACTAAACCAAACATAAGAATCAGTCAATAGATAGATGCAATCAAATAGAAGAAACCAAGAGGGAGAAATGCAACCAATCAAAAGAAATCAATAGGGAGAAGTGCAATGCAATTAGAAGAAGTGCAATAGGGAGAAGTGCAATTAATCAGAAGAAGTGCAATAGGGAGAAGTGCAATGTAATCAGAAGAATCAATAGGGAGAAGTGCAATGCAATCAGAATAATCAATAGGGAGAAGTGCAATCAATCAGAAGAAGTGCAGTAGGGAGAAATGCAGTGCAATCAGAAGAATCAATAGGGAGAAGTGCAATCAATCAGAAGAAGTGCAATGCAATCAAAAAAATTAATAGGAAGAAGTACGATGCAATCGATCAGATTTTTATTTATCCAAACATGTCACTTAATAATCCATTGCAACAAAGGAACAAAGTTTACTAACCAATAGGAACAAGAGGTGAATGAGAAAGTTTACCAACTAAACATGTCAAAATGAGAAATTGAGCAAATCGTAACATAAGATGTAAGCCAATTGATTGAGAAAGAAACAAACCATAGCACAGCGACACATGATCAAATCACGAACTTCAAACAGCGGAGGCACCAAACTTCAAAAAGAACAAACCAACGACAATACAAAAACAAACAAACACATTCCCAATCTCTTGGGAATTCTATGGCGGAAGACGAGCAATCTAAGGCGGATCAAAACAAGCTCTGATACCATATTAGAATCAATATACAAATTAAGAGAAAGATAAAGCCGGCTAGGGTTCCAATAATATCTCAATAGCATTGCTTAACAAAATAAGGATTACAAGAGAATTTATAATAATACATAATGGACTACTAGACTACTAACATATAAAGCCCAATACTAAAAGTCCTAATATATCTAACATATATATCTAGACGATATTATAGTTTAAATACATTACGGAAAGAGTATTTTACATTTAAAAACGTAAAAATGTAAAATTTACTTATAAAAATGTTATGGAAAGAGTATTTTACATTTATAAAATAACATATAATTTCTCATTTCATAACAAATTAACATTTTAAATTTGTGTGCAATTATTAAAATGACATACTAACTCGAATTTAAATGTAAACAAAATTTAATTTAAAAAAATATATATTTAATTGAATATTTTAGATAAAATATATTAAATTTCTTTAATCAAATTTTATTTATTTCATCAATCGTTAGTTGGTTTAATGGTAATTGACGTTGAATTTGATAGAGAGAACCACGATTCGATTCTCATAACTGCTGACTTCGGAAAAGACTGAAACTACTTATGCCAGAATTAATCCCGAACTAGATTATTTATTTAAAATTGGAGTAAAAAAATGTGAATGAAGTATTTATTATTTATTTATTAATTACTACTCATTACAGTCTCTTTTCATAGTCTTTCCTTTCACACCACTTCTGTCTCTTGTTGTTCTTGCTGTCTGCATCATCTCTTCTGCAACTCAGTGAGTCCTTTCTCTTCAATGTTGAACTGAGTCAACCTTGTTACTTTACAATAAAGAAAGATACAATCTTCAAAATGAGGGGTTCTTTGGGTGCTGTAATAGGAAGATATAACCCATCAAGTAATGGAACTATCCAAATGAGTGGAAATGGGATCATAAAGCATAACAGGAAATGTAAAGACATAGCTTTTTTTGTCATCTTTATTGCCTTTTGGGTTGCAATGATTGTTAACTCCAGCTTTGCTTTCAACAAAGGAAACCCATTAAGGTAAAAATCTTAAAGTTTCAAACTTAATCTTATTGTGTTTCTGTAATTGGCAAGTTTTAGTTTTGAAGTTTGAACTCAATTCTTGAGACGCTGTTTCTTAATGGGTTTGTTTTATGGTGTGTTATGTGTCTTTATTATGGAGATTTTTACTTTACTTTTTGTTTCATGGGTTACCAATTAGTATATGATTATTCAATAAATCTAAGGGTATCATTCATTGTTTAGGAAAAGTGGGTGTTTGTTTGATTCTTATAGCATGCAGTTTTCACTATAGAAAAGACAAAACCTTAGTAAAAGTATCATTGGTTTTGTTTTTGTTTGATACATGTGTTTGGTTGCTGAGGAACTGTAACAGTAATTTTGTTGTTTGTTTGGTTGTGAGGAATTGAAAGTGTGTTGAGTATGACTCTTATTTGCTGATAATTGATAAGTGAGCATATGCTCGAGCAGAGCAGAGCGAGAGCGCATGCCCTTCGAGCTTGGCCAATTCATTTATTAGGTTACAACTAGGAGTGTTGGGGATGCAGGATGGCGAAGCCCTTGGCAGTACGGTTTAGGGGTAAACTTGTAAACTAGACCATAGTTTGTTTAAAACAAGCCTTGCATTTGTACTCTATAACCCTAATTTGTTGCGTAATAGAAAAGGTACAACAACCACTTTGCTTTCGATGAGGTAGCACAATTGGCCGAATTCCATGATCATTCGCTGTGTTTTTGCATGTTTATCTTCTTACTTTAGAACTGGGTTTGCTACTCTAACCCTAAGATTGAAGCTCGCAATTTTATTCGTTGTTTTTGTTGTTATGGTTGTCTAATTTGTGATAACTGATACTATGGTTTATTAGGCTTACTTATGGGCTAGACTACAAAGGAAATGTGTGTGGGGACAAACATGTAGGACTTCATCAATTGGAGCTCAAATACTGGCTAAATCCTAATCAGGTTTATCAAAGTGGATCGAAAGATAGTCAGTTTAAACTGGCCGATGCACGAAGTATATGTTTGTTGGACTGCCCTATTCCTTTGGAAGATTCACTTACTTGGGTGTGTAATTATCCGGAAGGAGATATTCGTATTTCAATGGATGATTGGATTGATATGAACTATAATTATTACGAGTTCCTCACACCAGAAATGAGAAACTCCTCGCTTCAACTTCAAGGCCCTTGTTATCCTGTCATATTTCCTACTGTAAATGGTGAGAGAACTTCTCCACTCTAATGTATATATAGATTTCGTGTTTTGTTGTATGCCTGCTAATGCTTGTGTCGTATCGTATGTATGCATTATTACTTTGAATTTTAACCTTGGTTGCATTATGTGCTCCATGTAAGAAGAAGAGGAGAGGGTGTTAAGGGACTCCAATAACCTATCTATATTTTTTTTGGATATGCGAACTTTAGTATATTAGTTGTTATGTTAGTCTTTTCTCTTTCAACAAAGTTTGACATACCTGATTCTTAAAGTATACTTTTTTGTCTAGTTTACTGGAGTTGCCAATTCATTGCCAAGGCGTCAAATGTATCTTTAAAGCAATGGCAGCAGATGGGTGGAGTTAACATCAATGAAGACATTGTTATTGATAAGTCCATTCACAAGTATATCAATTCTCACTCAGCTGTCTTAAAGGTTAGTTTTTTTTTTGTTTTTTATTTTTTTATAAATTAAAAAACTCTAGTTTTTTTTTTTTTTTTTTTTTTTTTTTTTTTTTTTTAAATTTTAGTTTTTTTATTTTTATTTTTATTTACAGAGATACATGGCTGACATAGGAAAGGCATGGCCTGTGCTGATTGTTTGTGGTGGGATTATACCTTTGTTTCTTTCTGTGATTTGGCTGCTGATGATCCGGCATTTTGTTGCTGCAATGCCTTGGATAACAGTGGTTTTCTTTGATCTTCTAATAGTATCAGTTACGATGTTCTACTATCTAAAAGGTTAAAATCTTTACTGAGCTATTTTGTGAACCAAATGCATATTTCTTAAGGAAGTTTCAATCTCAGAAGAAGACCAAAATATGAATATTTTTCTTTTGTATTATATTCATTTTTCTTTTCTTAACCATGTGCTTGCTTATATAACTTTTGAATATCTAGCGAAATCGTTTTGTTTATCTTTGCAAACATCAACCGAATGAAATACTGAGTTAATGTTGCCTTCTCTTCCCGACTATCAGTTGGATGGATAGGAAATGACGCTATAACACCCATCATTGGCGAGCACGATCCTTACATTCATATATATGGAAGGGTAAGCATCACTGTGCCCGAGTTAGTATATATTTAGTTTATGGTTTCTCCCTTTCCCTCTGCATTGATGACTTTATCATGTAAATCTTACAAACAGATTTCGGTTTCAGGAGCTTACTCATCTAAGTGTTGTCACTATCCTTATGACTTTTATCATGGTTGTTGCCATTCTTACATCAATTGCTATTGTCCGGCGCATCCTTATGGCAACTTCTGTTCTTAAGGCAAGCATAACTACATCACATGCAATTATGCAACTATGATCAAGTTTTTTGTTTAATTTCATTGTTATTTGATAGCAATTATGTGTGTATCCATTTTTTTCATTGTTCCATTCAATCGATTTATTGATTCTAATGCAAATATTAATCATAGGTTGCTGCAAAAGTTATAGGAGAAGTTCAAGCACTTATTGTTTTCCCAATCATACCATATGGTATCCTTGCAGTGTTCTACATGTTGTGGATTTCGGCTTTTCTCCATTTATTCAGCTCTGGTCAGGTTGTTCAGAATGACTGCCACTCTAACTGCTGCTCATATGACCTCGTGGAAAAGCGGGTGAACTGTGATCGTTGTTGTGGATATAGCATTCATTACACACCCCATATTGGAGTTGCCATCCTCTTTCACATGTTTGGTTGTTATTGGGTTACACAATTTCTCTTAGCATGCTCATCAACAGTAATTGCTGGATCGGTCGCCTCTTATTATTGGGGCCATGTTGAAGTATCCGTAAGTCGGAAAAACTTAGTTCAAAAATGAAATCAATAATGCATTTCAAACAATATTTTACCGTAATTACAAATTTATCTTTTATATGTCATTACAATTTTATTTGTCTTTGTCAATGCAGCCAGATATTCCTTTCCTTTCCGTCTTTTCCTCCATGAAGAGACTTATGCGTTACAGTCTTGGTTCTCTGGCTCTTGGATCTCTGACCGTATCATTTGTAGAATTAATACGCTTTATGCTTGAATCTATTCGCCGAAAACTGAAAGTCTCAAGTCATGTGCCTGATAACTGGTTCGGAAAGGCTGCATACCATTCGTCTCAATTTTTTCTAAGGTGTATTGAGTGGACCGTCAAATCAGTGAACCGAAATGCTTATATCATGGTAAACTTTATCATGCGATAAACTATTTATCATTTACGTGATTATTTTTTGGTGCATTATTCTTCAAATAAGGATTATGTTAAGGACTGATAGAGCTATTTTGTTAGAGTTGCTTATTTATCTTTCTGCATTAACTTCTCGAATATCTGCTTGACACCTGCAGATTGCTATAACCGGTAAAAGTTTCTTTAGAGCTTCAGTTATTGCAACAAGTTTGATTAAGAATAATATCCTACGGATTGGGTGTGTCAATGTGATTGGAGATGTTATATTGTTCCTTGGAAAACTATGTGTCAGCCTCTCAAGTGCTGTTTTCGCTTTCCTCATGTTGGATACTCACAAATACAAATCTGCACATAACAAGATCTCATCTCCACTCTTTCCTGTTATGGTATGTTTCTTATATAATCGAACTTAAAAAAGGGTCATGCCAAACTTAAAAAAAGGTACACCCTCCGTTTCAAAATGAGCGTCACTTTAGCAACAAAAAATTTGTTTCAAAATGAATGTCATTTTCACTTTTCAATGGAAAATTTTCCTATAATGCCCTCTAATTATTACTATATACACTATTCTCAAAGCATTATATCTCACTTCGCATTTATAATAGTGAGAAACACACCAATAGTTAATAGGGTTAGTTTAGTAAAAGTGTCATGTCTTTTAACAACATAATTTTCTTTCTTAATCTGTGTGCAAAAATCTTAAATGACACTCATTTTGACACGGCGGGAGTATATGATAGGTAACAAGTCAGATTTGGACATCAATTTTTTAAACAATTCCGATCAATTTAAGCAAAGTCTTGCTCGACACAGCCTATATTGAAAACAATTATCAGAAACTCACATTGGATATCACGTAAAATGCAGGTTTGCTGCGTTCTTGGATACATTGTTGCAACTCTTTTCTTTGGAGTTATAGAGATGTCAATTGACACCATCATTCTCTCATTCTGTCAAGATTCTGAAGAGCATGGAACAGCACAATATGCTCCTCCTCTTCTCATTGAAACTCTCAATGACCAAAATGTGATGCAAAGACTTACACAAGGATCCCTTAGTTGAGCTAGAATCTAGTTGAGATGCTTATTTTTGCTACCTTAGTTGAGTTCTTCCTCTTGTATATATGTTATATACAATGCTAGAATCAGTTGCATTTTAAGTAGTTATATTTTTTGACATAGGTTGTTTTATGATATCGGGATATGGGTGTAACCGCGACAAAATCTTTACCTATTATATAATCATAATCCTTCTCAAAACTCCATCTTGTGATGAATTTATTAGACCTTTTTAAACACTTGCTACCACTATTATTAGGAATCTTCACAATTTTATTTTCTACTATCATTGAAGAGTGTCTTTTTTGTTTATCACATTATTTCCATGAATAACTAAATTCTTTTAGACTAGGAAAAATGAACCTCATCAAAATCATTATGTAATTGAATTCTTGTTTATTTAAAGCAAGTTATTTTTATGTTAATGAACTTTGATTTTTGTTCTTAATGATTTTCAATAATTGGTCATTGTTGCATTGATTTAGAGTTTCTCTCCACCTTTTGAATTAGGTTGTATGAACTTTAACTTGTGAGTTGTGATGCATTGCCTTAAAAAATGATTATCATAGGAATATGGATTAATGATAAAAAGAGGTCATGAGGTAAGTAATTGTCCTAAATTTTTATTAGTTGATTTGAACTTCAATATACATAAAATAGGTTAAATTGATTGATAGTTATTTTAGAAAAATGCTATTTACAGCGAATCACAAACTCGCACTCGCGAATCCCATTGCGACTTGTATTCAACCCAACAACAATTTGTTGACTTCCATCTTTTTCACCAACGGATCGTGAATTTTGGTATAAATAGTAATGCCGATCTTTTTAAATGACAGCGGAGAGGAGGAAATTTTAATTTCTAATTGTTTTTATAAATTCTAAATTCACATGTTGCAATTCCATATTCATTCCAATTTATTCATGTTATTACCTAAAGATGTCAAATTTTGTGCCAACCATCTTACTTATCACTTATTACTAGGTACAATTTAGTACAAAATAAAATTATACACTTAAAAGTAAATATATTTATTATTTTACTTAACATACAAATAAATTTTTGTTGTCAAATAACTTATTGGCTAGAAATTTCATCTTTAAGCTAAATAAGTGGAGTGTTCGAGATTCAAATCCTGATCCATGTAGTTTCGAACCAAGTAGGGGAAGGTATATATTACATGTATCAAACCAACCATTAACCAACCTACTTGGGAAACCGGCAATTTTTACTTAACATACAAATAAATTTTTGTTGTCAAATAATTTATTGGCTAGAAATTTCACCTTTAAGCTAAATAAATGGAGTGTTCGAGATTCAAATTATGATCCATATATATATGAAGTATCTTTATCAATCGAATTAACTTACAGAGACACACAAATAAATTTATATGCTTAAAAGTAAATAAATTTATTTTTTATACGCATAAACTAACAAATTTATTTTACAACTTATTGTTATGCCTCTTTACACTCACAAGTATAATCAATGCACCTTGGAGTTCGAATATAATGGATACACAGATCCCATGGACAATCAGTGCTAACAATGCAGAGAAATTTAGTTGAGGGGGAACTAGTCAAAGGAAATCCAACTGCAATATTAAATCAGAATAAATGAATGTTAGTAGAAGATGATGAAATAATTAGGGTGTTTGCTCTAATGACTAAACATGACAATTTTAGCTTAACTATAATTGATTTTAAAATTGTTTTGAGATTAGATAAACCAGAAGCTAAAGAACTATATAAAAATTGAAATTATTTTCTTTTACTGAAATACGGCACAACTTTTCATCATTTGTACAAGTTGTCTAAAAAATCAAAATAATATTTTATCCACAAAACGTTATACAAGATAAACTTTGTTGAATATTATGTTATATATTATTTTATCTAGTATATATATTTTATAGATTAAACGAGCCAATTATATAAATTAAAGATGCAAAATTGAAAATGGTACGAAAAATACTTACCGCCATCGGTTACAACAAGAAATAGAGAAATAAAAATCATCAAAGCATAAATTATGAACTTGTTGGTAATTAAAGCCATATTTTTTTTCTTCTATGTGTGTAATAAATAGAAAATCGTTTCATCAATTTATAGTAAAAATTCCATGATTTCTTTACTTCAATCAAATAATTTTTAACACTTAAAAGTTGAAATAAACCATTAATAAAATTTGAATTATTGTTAAATGTTTATAAGATACACCAATGTGGCAATGTATCTTGTTTACCTCTTTAGCTCATCCAATTGGTCGCTTAAAAATCTCATCAAAGTTCATTCTTATATATTTATTTATTTGTTTATTAAACTTTCATTATATATTTTTATTTCTCTTTTAGCCTTTCATGATAGTAAAGGGAAAATTTCCAAAACAGAAATAATATATAGTAGCTAGTGACGAAAACTTTTTAGTTACAGAAAAAAAATTACAATAATTAACAAGATAAAATAGATTAATTGACATTGGATCGGTAATATACTATATTAGTAGAAAAAAATTGTGAAGATTCCTAATAGTAATGGTAGCAAGTATAAAAAAATAAAAAATAAATAAAAAAGAAGAAAAAAGAAGAAGTCAAATTGGATCCTCTCATTCTCTTTTTCCCCTTTTCCTCTCTTTTTTTTTTTTTTTTTTTTGTCGGAAACTCATTCTCTCTCCTAACTCTCTATCTCTCTATTAATTCTATTTTTTTTTTCCTCATTTTTTCTCATGATTATCTTTTTTTAATGAAGTGAGAAAATGAATTTAAGAGAGAGGTAAAAAGTTAGGAGAGAGAAAGAGAGAAAAGAGAAATAGAATAATTATGCATATGAAACTTTAGACATATAGTATTTTTTTTTTCCTTTTGCGATACTCTCAATGAATCTCCTCAAATGAACTCAATTATTCCGCAAAACTTTAAATGATTCCTAAAACACTCAATATTATTTCTTATTGGATCTTGCATGCGCATCCACACTATAGTAGATCTTAATGAAAATATAAATCATGAAATAAAATACTCAAGAACAACTTTTTTTTTATTAGAACAAGTAGACAAAATTACACTAGTGGTCTTTTCTCTTATTTATTTGTAACATATTGGTCATTTATCTTTTTTTTTCTTTCTCAAATTGGTCCTTTATCTTTAGGACTATGCACAAGTGTTGGGAAATCGTATCATAAACAGAGATAATACGCAGCGGAATTTTAACAAAATTTCCCATCAATGGATCCTTGTGAATGAACATGATCAGGGTTTAGATTATTACCTTTAGTATAGCAAATCTTGTGCTCGAGAATTGATCACAAGCGCCACGAAATCGCAGCACCTCTAGCCGGTCCACACGAACAGCTTCCTTCAACTTTCAGTGCTAGCTGCTACAAGATGAAGGCTGAGGGAATTATGTTAGGATTTCAGAGACTTTTCTTTCTCCAAAATTTAGAGTGTCTAGTAAGAGTGTCCAACTCAACTCTACAAGATTCTATTTATAGAGTTTCTTGTGTGGTCTTCAAGTCAAATGTTTATTGGTCTTCACAAGCCCAATAACCATTTGTTACTAATCGCACCCCAACCAAATAAGTCTTACTTATTTTCTCCCTTCTTGACTGTCCTTATGTGTGTGACCCTGTAGGTTCTTATGACGTTGGCAATAATATTAATCTTAATATTATAAACAGTGAGCGGTATCTAGCAACACATCACTGCTACCCAAGTCACAAGAATGTCACGTGATCTGACAAACCTTTCCGTGATAAATATCTTGTGTATAATTACCCTTTTACCCTTATGTCTATATTGAACACAAGGCATAGTACGTCACCCTTGTTAAGTTCAATATTGGGCCCTTAGACATATCTCCTGTTATGTAGGAGGGGTAAATTCCATCTAGGTCACTCATGTCCCTCAGCATGCTTTGTGAAGCACCCATCAACTGTCTTTATGATCATCCTATTACGGACAACGTTTGATCAGCAATAAAGTACTTGACTCCACATCTAGGGTCCATAGTGGTTTTCAGGTCGAAGGGTGGAATACACCACTTATCACTATGAGAATATCTTATGACATTTCATAAAATACTATGTAGTATTCTCATGGTGGGTCAATCCGATATAAATGTTACCCCTAACATTCATATCTATGTGAAGACTTGATAACTACTTATCTATGATCCGTGAGATGTGATCATCAGTCTACCAACATAATAGTCTCTATGCTTTAATGTTATCCCAATTCACTATAGAGCTTGACTACGGATAATTTAAGAATAGTGTTCTCATGTTAATGGATTCTCACGATTAAGTCATACTTAACGTTCCATTTAACGAACTAACTATTCTAGGGACTCTATTATTTTAACACATAAACATAATAAAGAAAAAGCCTTTATTTAATAAAGGGTAAATAGGTTGATACCCCCCTGTAATGTGGGCGAGTTTTGTTTTTCCCCCCTGTCATTTTTTTTCTTTTGACTCGCCCCTTGCAATGTTGAATTTTTTGGACTCGCCCCTTGGGTGCACTTTTTAAATCGGTTATTTTGTTCAAACCGATTTAAAAAGTGTTACTTTTTAAAGCGGTTAATCTGTTCAACCGATTTAAAAAGTTCAAATTCCTTGCATCCAAGGGGGGAAACCAAAAAAATTTACTTTGCAAGGGGCGAATCAAAAGAAAAAAATTATAGGGGGGAAAAACAAAACTCGCCCACATTATAGGGGGTATCAACCTATTTACCCTTTTATAAATAAATTATTCAATACAAGTTCCAAACAATTATAAATAATTGGCCTCTAGGGCTTACACCAACAACAAGTTGATCCTTTTTTTTTGTTTTTTAATCAAAATATGATGACATGTCAAGCCACATAGGATAATCTTATTTTTTTCAATAATTTTTTTACTGAAAATTTAAAAATTCCAGAAATCATATGAACATTCATAACTGTTCATCATCTTATTCATTACACTATAACAAAAACACTCAAATCCACCTCAAAATTGTAGAAATTTAAATGTTTTGTTTACCTCAATTTATTTCTAAACTCCAAAATCAAATTCCCCAATTCTTATTAAACTCTAAATTACCAAATTAAAAATATGAGAGAGATAAAGATGAGTATCCATCAACCCAAAAAATTCATAAAAATGAAATCAACCCAAAAACATGTTCTAAGTTTTAACACTTCCATTTCTTCTCACTGTCTTTTCTATTGTAATGTTGCTTTATTCCTATCAAATCTCAGAAAGCTTTAGAAGAATTTTTTGGGTTTTTAAAGAACCACCCTTCAAATTAAATAAAAAAAACTTTAAAGAAATTGTGGAAAATAGCTTTAATAGATAATGTCTCTGCAAGAATCTGTGAACTACTTTGCATATTGGTTTGAAACACCAATTGCCATTGTGAAAGTTGTGAGATGCAACAACAACTGTTTTGCTCGTGGAACAGTTGGTGAGGGAAATAGAAGTATGAGGTAAATAAAACACAGATTTGATTTGGTAAATTAGGGTTTAATAGAATTGAGGATTTTGATTTTGGAGACTATCAGAAGATTGAGATGAACATAACAAATAGATTTATACAATTTTAAGATGTATTTGAGTGTTTTTGTTATTAGATTTATACAATTTTAAGGTGTATTTGAGTGTTTTTGTTATAGTGTAATAATGAAAAGGATGATGAAGATGATGAACAATGATGAATATTCATATGATTTCTGGAATTTTTAATTTTTTATTAAAAAGGTTATTAAAAAAAAAAGATTATCCTATGTGGCTTGACACATCATCATATTTTGATTAAAAAACGAAAAAAAGAATCAACTTGTGCATAGTTCTAAAGATAAAGGACCAATGTGGTAATGGGTCGAGTATAAGCACTTAAGTACTCATAGGATATGGGCATGAGTACAAATGTTGTTACACACGCAGATATGAGAATGAATACAAGAATTTTTTTCAAATTATAGGTATGAAGATGGGTACTATATATAGTACCAGGGGCGGACCTGCTTGAGGCTTGGTGTGGCTATAGCTACACCAGCCAAGCCCAATTTTTTCTTTTTTGAAAATAATAATAATATTTATAAATAATTTTAAATTATTCTGTATACATATTCATACAAATATTAATATAAATATTAGTTTAAAGTATATTATTGATGACTGTAAGTATTTCGGTACACATATTAGTTTAAATATTAGTATAAATATATAATAATTTATAGCCTATTTATTTATTATTTTAAGTCTTTCGTTATACGTAGAGGATTAGTTTAAGTAATATAATTTAATTTTGGAATAATCAATTTTACTTTGTTTGTCAAAAAATAGTGGATAACTAATTTAATTTGTAGAGGATTGGTTAAAAATAGAAATTAAACTAGCACATAAATATGAAATGACATAAAAAATGATTTTTTTTAAGTAAGATAATATGGATAAAATTGGAATAAAAATTAATAAGTTATAAGCTAATTGAATTGACTTATCAAAACAAATTATAAATTGGTATAATTTTGGGTTCTATATATTTTGATATAAGGTAGGATCTGGTGAAACATCAAACAATAGTCATATGCATTATTTAGAATATATTCAATAAGTTATAATATTTTTTTTTCGAATAGATATTTTTTCGTTTTTTGGATATAGCTTGTTGATTTTTCTTTTTGAATAGAAATTTTATGATTTGTTGGTTTACTATTGTTCTGCTTTTTTAATATACATGTTGTATTAGTAATAAAAGGAGAAACTAGGCCAAGCAGATTTTCAAGAAGCCCTTGATAGAAAAAAGTTTCTTAATTGTAATGAGTAAAATACATAGGTAAAAGTCCTTTGAAGCTAAAAAATACAACAATTACTAATGAGCTTTAGCTTTTTTCTAAAAGCTCTTATTTTTACTTTTAGCTTTTAGATAGCTTTTAAGACCTAAAAAATCCGGGCCAAACGGACCCTTATATATTGTTTGTTGTTTAACGAATTATTGGGATAATTTTTTTTTCTTCATTAGTTCGTAATTTTTTTAGCCACACTAATATTATGTGTCCGGGTCCGCCCTTGTATAGTACCATATCCGTACCCTACTCATTACCATATCTAATTGTAAACGGAAGTTTTACATCGGTAATAACAATTGTAGCTTGTACTTATATAACTATAAGGGTTAGTAGACTTTTACCCCCTACAAAGTATGCGAGTTTTAAGTTACCTCCCACTAGAGATTTTTTTTTTTGAGATTACCCCCTGCAAAGTTCTTTTTTTATTTACGCCCCTTTTGTTGATGTGGCAGGCAAAAAGTCAACTGCCACGTCAAGTTCACTGTCACGTCAGCAAAAAACTTGACTTTTTGTCTACCACGTCAGCAAAAGAGGGGTAAATAAAAAAATAATTTGCAGGGGGTAATCTAAAAAAAATAAAATTACAGAGGGTAACGCAAAACTCGCCTATTTTGCAGGGGATAAAAGTCTATTAACCTTAACTATAATTGATGAATTTTTGTGTTTGTAAACGGAAGTTATATATGAGATATATAGGTTTTAAAGGTGAGATATATACGTTTTAAAGGTAGAATACTCTCCTTGAAATATATTTTTATATGGAAAATACTCACATGCTTAGCTTTTATTCATGACACTATATACAGATAAATTATAATACAAAAAGAGTCTGTTAGTGTTTTCAACCTGATAGGTTGAGTATATTTTTAGGGTTGACTTCATTTGTTAAAATCAGCCTTTGGACCATATGTGGTGACTAATGTACACACATGTGGTACCTGAACAGAATACCCTAAAAACGCGCTTTCATTATTTGCGTGTGATCTTTTGAAAAAGATTTGTTTTGAAACAAACACATCCACGCTAGCTTGCGCGCCAAGGAACGAGCTGAAAGATTGAAAAAGATTCAGAAAAGATTTAAGAAGGCCGGTTTGTTACTAGAAGATTCAAAAAGATTTAAAACAAACATATCTTTTGTTAAAAGATTGAGTTTGTTACTTGAAGAATACGATGGCCAGCTACCAGTTCTCGTTCTATATAAAGGAAGGCTGAAGACTTGTTTTATTCACTGAAATTAGAATTAATATTTCTAGTCTTTAGGATTTCAGTCTTTGTCCCTATTGTTTCTTGTTTCCATTGAGACTTGAACTTAGGGTTGTATTTAGCTCTTAAGCTTTTAAGCACAGAGCTGTTCCTTTTCTTGGTTCTAGTTTGAAACAAGATTTGGACTTTGAATCACTCAAAGCTTTGAAGCACGAGTTGGTTCTTTAGGTTAGGAGTGCGTCTTCATCATTGAGTTTGTAAAAATCCTTGTGAGGAGCAAGGTCCTTGTGAGGAGCAAGGCAGGTCAAAATCCTTGTGAGGAGCAAGGTAGGATAGCTAGGAAGTGACTAGGGGTAGTCATATCTTGTGAGGAGCAAGGTAGAGTTAGCACAGGTAGTGTCTAAGTGAAAAGTTGTAAACTGGGTTGTTTAGCTTTGAAGTAAAACTATCATAGTGGATTCATTCCTGGATTGGTATATATCCCCCAGAGTAGGTTGCGAGTTGCGCTGAACTGGGTTAACAAACTCACTGTGTTCTTTATCTTCTGCACTTTATTTTCCTTGTTCATCAAGTTATCGTATGTTTATGATGTTGGCACATTAGGCAACACGTCGTATACCTAAACCCTAACGTGCTCCACATCACGCTACACATCTGTAACTTGCTACTGGAATTTCAATTGGCATCAGAGCAGGCACCCTGTTCTATTTAGGGTGAGCTCCAGGGAAGATACTTTCTGGAACCATGGACAAGGATGGAACTTTGGTCAGCAAACCACCTCTTCTGGATGGCACTAACTATGACTATTGGAAGTCACACATGGCAGCTTTCTTGAAATCCATTGATAGTAGAACTTGGAAAGCAGTGCTAAGAGGTTGGGAACATCCCAGAGTCAAGGATGCTAATGGAGTTGATACTGAAGAGCTCAAACCAGAAGAAGATTGGACTCCAGCAGAAGATACACTAGCTCTTGGCAACAATAAAGCTTTAAATGCATTATTCAATGGAGTTGACAAGAACATGTTCAGACTCATCAAACAATGCAGTGTTGCCAAAGATGCTTGGGAGATACTCAAGACAACCCATGAAGGGACCTCCAAGGTAAAAAGCTCAAGACTTCAACTTCTCCACTCAAAATTTGAGAATCTCAGAATGAAAGAAGAAAAGACCATCTATGACTTTCATATGAGTGTTCTTGACCTAGCAAACTCCTTTGATTCCTTGGGAGAAAGGCTATCTGATGAGAAGATGGTAAGGAAAATCCTCAGATCTTTACCAAAGAGGTTTGACATGAAGGTCACAGCTATTGAAGAAGCTCAAAACATTGCAAGCATGAAAGTAGAAGAAGTAGTAGGCTCTCTTCAAACCTTTGAGATGAACTTCAGTGATAAAGTTGAGAAGAAAGGAAAAAACATAGCCTTTACCTCCAACACAGATAGTAAGGAAGCTGATAATGACATTGACACCACAGAAGATCTCTCAGAAGAAATAGTGTTGCTTGGAAAACAATTTAACAAGATTCTGAAGAGAGTGGATAGAAGACCAAGGAGGAATGTGCAGCACATCCAGCCCAACATCAGTAAACAAGGGAACACCTCAGCAAAATCCAAGACAGAAGAAGAAGACAGGGGCATTCAATGCTTTGAATGTGAGGGCTATGGTCATATCAGAACTGAATGTGGCACATACTTGAAGAAACAGAAGAAGGGTCTAGCAGTAACTTGGTCAGATGAAGATAATTCTGACAATGAGGCAGACAATGTGACTGCAAACCATGTAAGGGCAATGACTGGTGTGTGCTTCTCTGACAATGACGCATGTGATGAGGAATTGACTTTTGAAGAATTAATCTCCATGTACAAAAATATGTACCTCAAAAGTGAAGAAGTATGCAGAACTGTTGTAGAACAGAAAAATCACATTGAGCAACTCAAGCATGACAAGCAGGAGCTACAGGTTAAAGTAATCAGCCTTCAAGATGAAATCAAGCTTCTATCATTCAATCTTGAAAGCATGACTAAATCTGTTAGGATGATGGGCACTGAAACGAAGAAACTTAATGAAATCCTCAGCATCAGAAATCATCTCAATGACCCAACTGGAGTAGGCTATGAAAAAACTGATAGCAAAGAGACTCATCAGTCAAACTTTATTCCTGCTCAAAAAGGATTTGACAATGAGATGATGTTACCACATCCTGCACCACATCAGACACACGCACACAAGAAGAGGTCCACTACAGTAAAGTGTCACTATTGTGGAAAGAATGGTCACAGCAAATCCTCCTGCTACAAGCTCTATGGTTATCCAAAGAAGAAATCTCAACCTCAACACAGAGCTTATCATGCAAAAGCCAGGACCAAGAAGGAGTGGAAGCCAAAAGCCAAAGTTGCTGCTCACATAGCTCATACATCTCTCAGAGCCTCATCAAGAGAAGATTGGTACTTTGATAGTGGGTGCTCCAGGCATATGACAGGTGTAGAAAAATTTCTGAAAGATATAAAGTCATACACCACCAATTACGTGACCTTTGGTGATGGAGCTAAAGGAGAAATCAAGGGAATTGGGAAACTTCACAACATTGGTTTACCAAAACTTGATAATGTTTTGCTTGTGAAAGGGTTAAAAGCAAACTTGATCAGCATAAGTCAACTTTGTGATCAAGGACTTAAGGTTGATTTTACAAAGAATGAATGCCTTGTAACCTCCAACAAAGGAGAGCTGCTGATGAAAGGAGAAAGGTCAAAAGACAACTGCTACTTATGGATTCCTCCAGAAACAGCTCATTCCACTACATGCAATGTTAGTCAAACAGATGAAGCAAACCTATGGCACCAAAAACTTGGGCACCTGCACTTGAGAGGAATGATAAAACTCATCTCCAAAGAAGCTATCAGAGGTCTACCAAAGCTAACCATTGAAGAAAAGAATATCTGTGGAGATTGTCAGATAGGCAAGCAGATCCAGATGTCACACCCAAGGTTGCCACATCAGGGAACATCTAGAGTCTTAGAACTTCTCCATATGGACTTAATGGGACCCATGCAAGTTGAAAGTCTTGGTAGAAGAAGGTATGCCTTTGTTGTTGTGGATGATTTTTCAAGATACTCTTGGATAAGCTTCCTCAAAGAAAAGTCAAACACATTTGAAGAGTTCAAAGATCTATGTATTAGACTTCAAAGGGAGAAAGATAGCTCAATCATCAGAATTAGGAGTGATCATGACAAGGAATTTCAAAACTCAAAATTTGCTGAGTACTGCTCAACTGAAGGGATATCACATGAGTTCTCCTCTCTAATCACACCACAACAAAATGGGGTTGTTGAAAGAAAGAACAGAACCATACAAGAAGCAGCAAGGGTCATGCTACATGCAAAGAAACTACCTTACTACTTCTGGGCAGAGGCAATGAACACTGCATGCTATGTTCATAATCGTGTTACATTAAGAGCAGACACCTCTACCACTCTGTATGAGATATGGAAAGGAAGAAAACCCAATGTCAAATACTTCCATGTCTTTGGAAGCAAATGCTACATCTTGGCTGACAGAGAACAAAGAAGGAAGCTGGACCCAAAAAGTGATGAAGGAATCTTTCTTGGCTACTCAACAAACAGCAGAGCCTACAGAGTCTTTAACAACAGGACCAGAACAATGATGGAATCAATCAATGTTGTTATCAAAGACTATCCTGATGAGAAAGTGCATGATGAAGTACCAGATGTGGGCACATCAGACCCCCTACCTAAAGATTCTGAAGTTGAAGAAAACTCTGAGAAAGCAGATCTAGAGTCAGATCAAGGTCAGACAAGCAAGGGTCATTCCATCAGAATTCAGAAGAATCATCCTAAAGAGCTCATCATAGGGAATCCAGAATTACCAGTCATGACTAGCTCAAGGGAGGTAATCTCGAATGCTTGCTTTGTATCCACCATAGAACCAAAGAATGTTAAGGAAGCCTTGACAGATGAATGTTGGATTAATGCAATGCAAGAAGAGTTGGATGAGTTCAAGAGGAATGAGGTGTGGGACTTAGTTCCAAGACCTGATGGGGTCAACATCATAGGAACCAAGTGGGTGTATAGGAACAAGTCTGATGAAAGTGGTGTTGTCACAAGGAACAAGGCAAGGCTTGTAGCACAAGGATACTCTCAGATTGAAGGTGTAGACTTTGATGAAACCTTTGCTCTAGTAGCTCGTCTTGAGTCTATAAGGTTACTTCTAGGAGTGGTATGTATTTTGAAGTTCAAGCATTTTCAAATGGATGTGAAGAGTGCTTTCCTCAATGGGTACTTGAATGAAGAAGTCTATGTAGCACAACCAAAGGGATTTGTTGATCCTAATCTCCCAGATCATGTCTACAGATTGAAGAAAGCTTTGTATGGGTTGAAGCAAGCTCCTAGGGCTTGGTATGAAAGGCTAACCAAGTTTCTTCTACCGCAAGGGTATAGAAAAGGAGAAACAGATAAAACCTTGTTTGTAAGACAATAAGAAGGGAAACTCATGATAGCACAAATCTATGTAGATGATATTGTGTTTGGTGGCATGACAGATGCTTTAGTGAAACAATTTGTACATCAAATGCAATCTGAATTTGAGATGAGCCTTGTAGGTGAATTAACCTACTTTCTTGGTCTGCAAGTAAAGCAAATGGAGGACACAATATTCATCTCTCAAAGCAAATATGCCAAGAATATTGTGAAAAAGTTTGGAATGGAGAGTGCAACACACAAGAGAACTCCTGCAGCAACTCATATTAAACTCACCAAGGATGAGAAAGGTGTCAGTGTTGATCAAAGCCTATACAGAAGCATCATTGGCAGTCTACTTTACCTCACAGCAAGTAGGCCTGATATCTCCTTTGCAGTTGGTGTATGTGCTAGATACCAAGCTGAGCCAAAGATGAGTCATCTCACACAAGTCAAGAGAATTCTGAAGTATGTGAATGGCACAAGTGACTATGGTATCATGTACTCTCATGGTGAAGACTCAAGGTTGACAGGGTATTGTGATGCTGACTGGGCAGGCAGTGCAGATGATAGGAAGAGTACCTCAGGTGGATGTTTCTTTCTGGGCAACAACCTAATTTCATGGTTCAGCAAGAAACAAAATTGTGTAGCTCTTTCAACAGCAGAAGCTGAGTATATCGCAGCAGGAAGCAGTTGTTCTCAATTGCTTTGGATGAAGCAGATGCTGAGTGAGTACAATGTGGAGCAAGATATGCTCACATTATACTGTGACAATATGAGTGCTATAATTATTTCCAAGAATCCTATCCAACACAGTAGGACTAAGCACATTGATATTCGTCACCATTTTATCAGAGATCTAGTTGAAGACAAGGTTGTGACCTTAGAGCATGTAGCCACAGACAATCAACTGGCTGATATTTTCACAAAGGCTTTGGATGCAAGTAAGTTTGAGACATTAAGAGGCAAACTTGGTATTTGCCTTCTTGATGATCAATAGCAACCTTGCTATTGAAGCGTGCAACGGAGACCTGCCTATTACTTCCGTTTGTTTATGCACGCTATCCAAAGGTTGTCATCACAGGTTTTTCTCAATTTCATATATCAAGACTATTCCACCTTTCATACTGTGATGAAGAACTATGTAGAAGATCCTGATGTAGAGCTCAATGTGGTCCACATTGGAGCCTTTGAGAAGAAGTGAAGAATCCTATCCAGAGCTGAAGGTTACAAATAATGCTATCTGCAAGAGCATTTGGTATATCTGGTATAGGTGAGTAGAATATGTGCAAAACAACTCAAAAGCATTTAAGTTTGTAAGCATAGGGCATAATCATAATCATAATCATAGCAATATGGATGATTCATTGTGCTTAGTCATGATCATAGAAATATGGATGACCTTTATGCTTAGGATCACAGTCATAGAGATATGGGTGATTCTTAGTCACAGTCATAGCAATATGCGTGACTTAGTTACAGTCATAGAAATATGGGTAACTTGTACATGCTTAACTATGAATGCACATATAGCAACCATGGAAAGTGAATACTACAAGGCTATGGATTGCTAGACTATATGGATTCTGTGAAGACAAATACTGAAGAAATTAAAAACTACTGAAGCATCTCTTTCTGAAGACCGTGGTACTTAGATCATTTGTCAATAGATCCATCTACTCAGTATATGGCCCCAGTTTTTTTTACTCTTTCTGATCTTAACTTTTTGTCAATATTATGGCTAAAATGGGGGAGAAAAGATAAGTAGTATATCTAGGGGGAGTAGGGTATAAGTAGTACAATACATGTGCTACATGTGCTCTGGTACATGATGTGATGCCAGATGTGTGCACATCGTAAAAATGTGCTTGTATTATGCAGAAACTTTGAAGACTTTGAAGAGACCAGACGAATAAAGACTGATCCTTTGAAGACTGATGAAGATGGTGCTTGAATTTAGGGGGAGTAAATATTTCACTGAAGCTATCAAAGACACTTCCCCTCTTGACTGTGTGCATGATTCATCACCATGCTTGTATGTTGGGAGTTTTATTCTCTCAGAAGATATGAGGCAAGATTCCGCTGCTGCAACGCCTCTGATGTTCTAATGATTCTCTCCAAAGTCTAGTTGGCTGACTCCAAAGGTTATTTTAGCCACAATTTGCCAAAGGGGGAGATTGTTAGTGCTTTCAACCTGATAGGTTGAGTATATTTTTAGGGTTGGCTTCATTTGTTAAAATAAGCCTTTGGACCAGATGTGGTGACTGATGTGCACACATGTGGTACCTGAACAGAATACCCTATAAACACGCTTTCATTATTTGCGTGTGATCTTTTGAAAAAGATTTGTTTTGAAACAAACACATCCACGCTAGCTTGCACGCCAAGGAACGAGCTGAAAGATTGAAAAAGATTCATAAAAGATTTAAGAAGGCCGGTTTGTTACTAGAAGATTCAAAAAGATTTAAAACAAACATATCTTTTGTTAAAAGATTGAGTTTGTTACTTGAAGAATACGATGGCCAGCTACCAGTTCTCGTTCTATATAAAGGAAGGCTGAAGACTTGTTTTATTCACTGAAATTAGAATTAATATTTCTAGTCTTTAGGATTTCAGTCTTTGTCCCTTTTGTTTCTTGTTTCCATTGAGACTTGAACTTAGGGTTGTATTTAGCTCTTAAGCTTTTAAGCACAGAGCTGTTCCTTTTCTTGGTTCTAGTTTGAAACAAGATTTGGACTTTGAATCACTCAAAGCTTTGAAGCACGAGTTGGTTCTTTAGGTTAGGAGTGCGTCTCCATCATTGAGTTTGTAAACATCCTTGTGAGGAGCAAGGTAAAGTCCTTGTGAGGAGCAAGGCAGGTCAAAATCCTTGTGAGGAGCAAGGTAGGATAGCTAGGAAGTGACTAGGGGTAGTCATATCTTGTGAGGAGCAAGGTAGAGTTAGCACGGGTAGTGTCTAAGTGAAAAGTTGTAAACTGGGTTGTTTAGCTTTGAAGTAGAACTATCATAGTGGATTCATTCCTGGATTGGTATCCCCCAGAGTAGGTTGCGAGTTGCGCTGAACTGGGTTAACAAACTCACTGTGTTCTTTATTTTCCTTGTTCATCAAGTTATCGTATGTTTATGATGTTGGCACATTAGGCAACACATCGTATACCTAAACCCTAACGTGCTCCACATCACGCTACACATCTGTAACTTGCTACCGGAATTTCAGAGTCTAAATGATATCTTTAATTCTTACCAAAATAAAAATGATATCTTTAAATAAGAAACAAATTCTACTTAAGACAACAAAAAAGAAACAAATTGTACTAAACAAATTATTATTATTATTATTATTATTATTATTATTATTATTATTATTATTATTATTTTGAGCGTAAAATGCTTATCTCATTTCATTCATTATAATTGCAAAAATATATGTTGGAATATCGATATGGATATGGAAACTAGCTAACAATGGAGCCGTCTTGGCTAGCCTATGGGGAACTTCATTTGCTTGTCTCCGAATGAACTTAACATGTGAGTTTATAAGAGAAGTGTTTAATAAACTTCTACAGTCCCTAATAATTGCACCAAAATATGACGCATAATTTTTGTTGTTGTAGAGACTACCCACGACACTTTTACAGTCAACCTCGAAATCTATGTCGCGAATCTGTAGCTTGTTAGCCCACCTTAGAGCGTGTAACAACGTCCCACCTTATTAAGAGAATGTGAGAACGAAGCATCAATGTTACATTTATATCTTCCTGGGCTTGGTTTTGTCCACTCCCTACGATATATAACTGGCGGAAGCGATGTTGATGCCAAAGATCGGACCTGCTGGGCAGTTTTCCAACTCACGAGTAGGTGTTGAGCTCTCTCACAAACTGTTTGTGAAGTATCAGTGACATTATCCTATACTTGATTATTTCTACCTTTCCACAGACTCCATAGTATCACACTAAATAACTTTTGCTGCTCATTATCAAGTCTTTGCAGGATTAAGAATAAATTATTTGCCACATATTTATTGACATCTAGACATGTATTCATTCTGTCCCATAGTCATGTACGCTGCCATCACTGTACACTTTTTTGACACATAAAGAACACATGCATAATGTCCTCATCCTCCGTGTTACAAACTGCACAACTGATTGGGCACTGTACTCCTCTACTGCTAAGCTTCAGTCGCGTTGGTAAAATATTGCGACTAATTCTCCAGAGTAGATTCTTCACTTTCGGTGGAATTTTAGCACGCCAAATTAAATTCCAGCTCCCTGCACAACCATGTCTGTTATGTAACCCTGCAATATTGACACAGAGTTTATAAGCACTGCGCACCGAGTAGTTTCCGTCATGCTCCAGCTTCCATACTATTGTATCATCAATAACAGAATCAAATAGAGGGGTATTCATAATAGAAGAAACTGTATTAGCTTCAAACATGCTACAAAGCACCTCATTATTCCATTCTTTTGAATTTGGCATCAACAAGTCTTTTACTGTCACATGATTTTGCAAGTTGTACGTGTCTGTTGATAAAGGCAAAGACATTCCTTCTTTGAGCCAATTTTGTTCCCATGCTCTAATGTTGTCACCAGTGCCAATGCTCCACTTGTAGCCTCCTTGAACAACAAATTTTGCATTCTAAATGCTCCTCCACACAAAGCTTGGATTATGACCAATACTTGAACCAAAGAAATCACATTTTCGGAAATATTTAGCTTTGAGTAATTTTGTGATTAAGCTTTCGGGCTTAGTGATTAAATTCCAAGCTTGTTTACCAATCATGGCTAAATTGAAAGCATGAAATTTTTTGAAACCCATACCACCATAATCCTTGCTCACAGAGAGACGTTCCCAAGAAAGCCAATGCAAACCTCTCGCATTTTCATTTATGTGACCCCACCAGAAAGAATTAAGCATCTTTTCTATGTCACCTATCCGAGTACTTGGAAGCAAAAATATGCTCATCACATATGTCGGTATAGTTTGTAAAACTGATTTAATCATTACCTCTCTTCCAGCCTGAGAAAGACGTTTATTACTCCAAGAATTGATCTTCCTCCATATCTTGTCCTTAATAAATTTGAAAGTAGATTTTTTACTTCTACCAATCATAGATGGTAGGCCAAGATACTTGTCGGTACCGAGCACATGTACCACACCTAGATGATAAGCTATTGAGACACGGACATCAGAAGGAACATTCCTGCTACAATAGAATTCTGACTTTTGAAGATTAATGGCTTGGCTGGATGCTGCTTCATAGGTAGCTAGAATATTTTTCAATACAGCTGCTACATTCACATTAGCTCTGAAAAAGAGGAAACAATCATCTGCAAAGAGAAGGTGAGTAATTATCGGAGCATTTCTGCAAATTTTTATGCCATGGAGGTCTCCTTTCCTTCAGCTTGTCGAATGAGTGCCGAAAGGCCTTCTGCACAAATAATGAATAGGTATGGAGACAACGGATCACCTTGCCTCAGTCCTCTACCAGGGATAATAGGTCCCACTTTGTAACCATTGACTAGGACAGAATAGTCAACCGTCTCAACGCATAACATGATCCACCTAATCCACTTTTGTGAGAAACCCATCTTCACCATCATCTTCTTTAAGAAATCCCAATCAATCCGATCATACGCCTTACTAATATCCAGCTTCAAAGCAACTTCCCCTCTTTTACCTCTAGTTTTAGACTTCATGTAATGAATAAGTTTGATAGCTGCCATGGCCTTTTCAAGAATAGACCTTCCAGGGACAAAAGCTGGTTGATTAGCTGAGATGCACTTATCAAGCACCACCTTTAATCTATTCGCTAGTACTTTTGCAATTACTTTGTAAAGCACATTACAAAGAGATATTGGCCTCCAATCTCTCATAGATGTTTGGGTCTCACCTTTTGGAATGAGGGTGATGTTTGTAGAGTTGAAGTTTGGAGGGAACACTCCATTGTCCTGCCAAGAGCAACCTGCCTCAAAAATTTCGTTGCCACATATCTCCCAGGAATATTGATAAAACCCCGTACTAAATTCATCTGGGCCGGGACATTTGTCAGCCTCCATGGAGAAGGTAGCCTCTTTAAAATCTGTAATGGTGAAAGGAGTAGTAAGAATATCATTATCTTCCATAGAGATACCAGTAGTAACAACGTTTACAACAATTGCACGCTCCCCTGAATGCTTTTGGAACAGATCTGCAAAGTAATCCTTTGCAATAACTTTCATGCCTTCAATAGTGTTGCAGACAATGCCATTAGAGTCCTCAAGATGCTCTATTTGATTGACCTTTCTGCGTGTTGTTGCAGCAGCATGAAAGAAACGTGTGTTCAGATCCCCTTCGAGATACCGGAAAGTTTTTGCACGCTGCTTCCAGTACAAATCATCCTTGACTAATAGTGTATCCAATTTCCTGCGTACTTCATCATAATACTGCAGATTTGTCTCATTGACTTGACTCCTTAATGCCTCCATCTTCTTCCGATATCTCTCAATATCCTTTCTAGTACGTTGAACATTTTCCTTGCACCATTGTGTAATTTCTTTTGCACACAGAGTCAATTTATTGGTTATCTCAGGTTCAGCAATAGCCTGCCATTTCTGCGTACAAAAGGCGAAAAATTCAGTTACACCAACCAAGAATTTTCAAATTTGAAACGACTGGGTGGTTTGTAATGGAGTGACCATTGTTCCCAGCTCAACAGCAGAGGATAATGGTCAGATGTTGTGGTAGTAAGACACTCCAGCTTGGCATGTGTGAACAAATTGCACCATTCAACACTAGCTAATGCTCGATCCACCTTCACCTCAACCGCTCTGTCTGTACCAAGACTTTTAAACCAAGTAAAAGGATAACCATGCAGCTCGATGTCAATAAGTCTGGCATCCAAGACATCCTCTCGAAAGCCTTGAATCAACCAGTTCGGTCGTTCCACCCACCCTTCTTTTCATCTGAGGACAGAATATCATAAAACAAAAATGTAAATTATAAAATTTACTAATATCTTATTTTAACTATAAATCTAAAATCTTACAAAAAAAAATTAGACATATTCTCAACGACAATCCTTCTCAAAACATGTTGTAATGAATTTTAAGACCTCGGTGTGTGTGTGTGTGACTAAAAATAAATAGGCTAAACTACACATTTGGTCTCTTACGTTTATTTTAGGTTTCAATTTAGTCCCTTACGTTTATTTTAAGTTTCAATTTGGTCCCTTCCGTCAGTTTTTCGACATGTGGCAAACGGTTTGCTTACGTGGCAGACGGTCTGCACACGTGGATTGACACGTGAAGGTGGAAAAACACAAGAAGGGGGGGGGGGGGGGTTGAATTGTGTTTTAAAAGTTAAAACTTTTTCTCGAATAAAAACTAAGTTTGCAGCGGATTAAACACAAAACAATAATGAGACAGAGAGAGAGAGAGAAAGAAAGACACATAAATTTATACTGGTTCCTCTCACAAAACGAGAGTACGTCCAGTCCCCTTGTACTTCCAAGGGCTTCTAACTAAAATCTCACAAGATTACAAGATTCTCAAGCACAATAGCAAGAGACTTCTATAATGCTCAAGTTACAACTAACAAGAGACTTCTCAAATGCTCAAGTTACAATTAACAAGAGACTTCTCAAACAAACTTAAGAATAAGAATGAATGTTAATGAACACTTGATATACTATCAGAGGTGTTTACAAAATACAACACAGATTTTCCTTAAGACCAAGAATGACAGATAGAAGCTGTAATGTCAGAATATTTCAGAGTCTTAAACGCAGTGATAAAACAGTAGTCATTTCTTCCATTTGAGTCTTCTATTTATACTTGAATGGAATGGTAATGACCGTTGCAGAGAGATAAGGTGCCAGCTGAAATCTGCTCGTACAATTTGATAGCTGTACATTGCCTTCTTTGGTAAGGAAATCCAATTCCACTACCTTGCAATTTGAAATATCACTCAACCATTTTGAGTAATAATAGTACGATTGTACTATCCTCAAATGCGCTCCACTTATGGATAAGGTTAACGTTATACCAACGAATATTCCTTCCTGTGGATATGACAGAGTCCTTAAGTAGATTGTTCTTCAATCATTGATTCTGATTCTGTCAGTTCTTGAGTGACGCAAATTCCTTTTGCTTCAGAGTCTGTTGACGTAGCTTCTTAAGGTCTTCAGCTTCTGAGCTTCTCAGAGTCTGGCTTCTGTCTTCAGAGCCACTAACTTCAGAACTTGAATTTTAAGCTTCTGATGATCAGCGATATGCTTTCAGGGCTTCTTAGCTTGGCTTCTCTGCTTTTCTTCGTAGTGCTTCTGAATGAATTTTAACTTATAATTCTGCACACTAGAACAATCATTAGTAATACCAATTGCAATTTTAATACTTTGTTATCATCAAAACCAATTAAAAACTTAGAGGTTTATGTCAGACCCACTTTGTTCCAACAATCTCCCCCTTTTTGATGATGACAAACTAAAGCATTAAAATTCAATTGTTGTTGATTTAATTATTTATGTTGACTTCAGGTTTCAGAGGTTTGCAATCTCCCCCTAAGTCTGATAATCCATAGGATTAGGTTTGTAAGCTCCCCCTAAGTCTTATCCATAATTAATTAAAACAGTTTAGGAGTTAATTTATTAACTTGAAATAAATTTTCATATTTGACTCTCAGAGGCAGAGGTTTGTAAGCTCTTCCTTCAGAGTCTGATAATATTCAGAGAAGGTTTGCAATCTTCTCTCATTTTATCTATGAAAATGTATTTCAAATTCTTAAATTTTCTCCCCTTTCAATAAAGTCCAGAATGAATCATATAATCGTTAGTTCAGAAGGGATAGAAATTGATTCATAATATATGAGTATAACAGTTTCAGGTCTTTAGCAGTTAAGAAATCAATTAACATTAATTTTAACGCTATTCTTACTCCCCCTTTTGTCATTATTCAAAAAGTAACGAAAAAACAAAAATAAATGAGTCAAATAACGCATTTCTCAAGACAGTCAAGTCAAGAATTGGTTACAACTATGTTCAATTAAATGAACGGTGTTGATAACCATTGTTTGAGAGCATTATAAAGGGAGATGATTCTTCTCATTTTATTCACAACGAATAATCAAAGAATATAATATCAAGCACACAAAGAAAATCAAGTAATGAAGAAAGCTTCAGGATCCAAGAAGGAGATCAAGAAGGAAGCAACATCTTCACGCTCGAGAAGAAACAAACAGCCAAAAGAAACAACCAAGCAAGTGATTGAGATATCAGATTCTGATGAAATAGATTCTGATTATGCAGAGTTCCATAGAACATATGATCCCGAGGAAGAGTACTCAGACCCTGAGATCCACAAAGCCATTCTTGACTCTCTTTCTGATGCAAGCTCTGCTGAGAAGCCAGAAGTGCCCAAGAAAGAAGAGTTAGAGGTTGAATCTGATGTAGAGTCTAAGTAGTTTTCTCACTATCCATGTAATAGGACTTTGCATCAATTAATAAAAAATTTCTTGCTTTTTAAATTGTTTATTTTTCTTGCATGTTTCTTATATTCAACTTAAAATGTCAGAACACCAGTTACCAGATACGCCTCATTCGGTATTGGTGTCCCGTTTATAAACAGACAATAATACTAAGAAGCTATTTCATGAGTAAACAGGAATACTGATGTGGGGGAACCTTAGGTTTTCAAAAGCCTATATAAGTTTAAAAACAAGATGTTCTTCAACACCTTACTCTAGGTTCAGAAGCCACAAGAGTATCAGACATAATAAGTGAATATAAATTTTAATTTTTTGAAAACAAAATAAAATAAACAAACATTCAGATACGCAACCAAATAAGCATGGATAATCAAAGATTAAGTAAACAAAATAAAATTATCCAGAAGTTACATAACCAAAACATTAACAAAAAGATTTGTGCTCAAACAAAAAGATTAAGGTTTTCGTATTTGGCTGGCCAGATTCTTCAAAAAGTTCATCATCTCATCAAGCTTCTTGTTGGTGGCTTCAGTGGATGCATTCATATCAGATCTCATATCCGCCCTGAGTTCATCTATTTCATTCTTCATCTCTTCTTTTATCTCATCTAATGCTGTTTGAACAGCTGGAGGAATAGATGAAGATCCGGATTCTCTGGAGAGTCTGACTGGAGAGTTTGGAGGAGTAGAGTCAACAACAATATCTTTTCCTCTATCAGAGGCTGGCTCAACTGTCTCTTGATCAATCATAACAGTGTCCTCACCCTGTTGGGGACCCATTTCTTGAGCTTCAGCAAGCTTCTGAGTTTCAATTTCTGCAATTCGAGTAGCTCTTTCAACCAACATCCTTAGAGCCTCTTGCTCAGCCAACCTCTTTGTCTCAGCTTCAGCAGCTATCCTAGCCTGCTCAGCATCAAATACTCTGCTAACATATGCAACTTCCTCCGTTGTTAATCTCTTAGCTGCTTCCAGTGATGTCCTGATGCTTTCATTCACAGCAGCTAGCAATTCTAAACGTTGACACTCTTCTTCATGGTTAAAGAAAGTGAGTCTTGGAGCATGAGATCGTTCAGCAGCATCCATAATCTGTGTAACAGCATTCATCCCTCTACCTTGAATTTTGCTCTTCATATATCCTCCCAAGAGCCTCAGAGACTGACTAAAATTATATTCCAATTCACTGATCTTAGCATCAACATCTGAGGGAAATATCAGTACTTCTTCTTCCATGCTTTTAAATTTCTTAAGACTAATACTAATAGCATTGTCTAAAAGCTCATGGTTTGGTTCAGAATTTGGATTAAAGAAGGGATGATTTCTGTTGAAGGGAATGGTGGGTTCAGGTCTCTTTCTTTTGAGAGGAATGATTTTGATTTTTCTCAGTTCATCAAAGGGGTTCTTAGAGGTTGTTATTATGTCATCATTAACATTTATATCTGCTTTTAACAGAGCCTCAAGAATTGGTAGGTTCAAAGGTGGTGGTTGATTGTCAGGTTCAGAAGTGATGGTTGTGTTTGGATTTTCTTGTTCAGGAGCAGCAAAGTTCAAAGGTGGTGTTTGAACAGTGATTATGGGTGGTTCTTGGAATGCTTCAGTGGTAGCATTCACGAATTTGTTTATGGGGTGATTTGGAGAGTTTAGGTTTGAGATGGTAAAGGCATCACCTGAAAGATGTGGTGTAAGATGGTCTAAGAAGGAAGTATCTTCAGAGACAGTTTCTTTGAGTGGATGAGTTTTGGTTTTGTGTTTGGGCTTTGATTTTGGTTTTGGTTTTGGTGCCCTCTTGATGATTTCTGAAATGGTTTCACTGCTAGAGTCAGTGAGAGTACCTTCAGATGATGATGATGATGAATCAGATGATATTGGTATTGTTGGTTGAGTTTGGTTAGGTAGAATCATAGATATAGGTTTGGACGTGTCTATATCAGGGTTTGGTGAGGGTGCATGTTGAGCTTCAGCAGTGCTAAAAGTATTAATCTCAGAAGTCTTACCTTGAGTATCTTGCACATGCTTTCTTGGAGGTCTTTTAGCCATGATCTTTGTCCTCTTAGCAGGTCTAACAGGCAAAGTCTTTTCTCCTTCTTCAGAAGGTGGAGGTCTTTCATTTCTCTTCTTAGATCTCCTTTCCTTCTTAGCAGCATCTACTCTCTTAGTATTATCCACCAGCTCATCAACATGCTCTTCATTTCTTTCCTGCTCAGAGTCTTCACCATGCTCTTCATTTGCATTCTCAGCATCTTCCTCAATCATAGCTTGTTCAAATACTATTGGCTTCTTCCTTGATCTTGTGATATCCTTGGGACCATTGAAGATATCCCAATCTGGTACATCGACTACCATGCTTCTATCCACATATTCTCCACTTTCTTTTCTAACCATTTCCAGAAAATTTTCAATGACCTCATCATTGTCATGTTCTGAGATGGTTGGAAATCCATCACACCAGAAGTACTTCTCCCAGACCTTCTTGAGAGGATGTTCTGGCTTCTTTAAATCTTCTTTCTTAACCATCTGCATATTCACTAAGATGGTTGCATCAAACTTTGCAGTGCAGAAGACTCTTAGCTTTTCCTTGGTCCTCAGAATCTCTATCAGTTTTGTTTGTCGAATTATCTCTGAGATCAACCTTGGATGATGAATTGTTGCTGTTGCTTTATGATGATTTCATTGATTGCCCAGCAGAGATGCTCAAACAATAGACCAGCCAGATTAATCTTAACTCTTCTATGCATAAACCATATGAAATGCCTGTGAGGCCAAGAGATTGTATCTTTACCTCCTTCTCTTGTAATAATTGAAGCAAGAAAAACTTTGAAGGCAAAGTTAAACTCTTTCTTCATGAACTTAGCCTTTCCAAGTTCAGCATCTCTTGTTCCAGTAGGGTAGAGATCTTCTCTGATAGAGTCAGCATATTTACTTTTTACCTTGTACAGATTAACGTTTTCACCCTCATTATCCAATCCTAGGACCTTTGCCACGTGCTCTTGAGTGATCAATACATTGATACCCAGAAGATTAGACCTAATTTCTTTTCCTTTGAAGGGTCTTAACCCCAATTGAACTCTTGTCTTTCCTTTAAGACTCTTATCCTTTGCAACCATTTTTCTAACTTCCTCTTCAGCATTAAACTCATCAAAGATAGTTGCTTTGTTCCAGAAATTTTTGACAATGTCGTAGTATACAAACCCATTTAACATGTCAAAATAATTACCCCATTGTTGATCATAGAATAGCTTCTGAATGTCAATATCATTTAACTTTAGACTTTCGAAATCTACGAATTTTTCAGTGAGAAATTCCATAGCCTCTCTACCACAGTCATTTGAATTTGGTGGTTCTTCGAATGAGGCTTGAGAATTTAAGTCGATCACTGGTGGTAACTCAGGGTTGAATGGACCTTGGACAATGTTGCGAGACGGTTGAGCAGTCATTGTTGCAGAAATTTTGAGAGTATTGAGAGAATTTTGGAATTCTGAGTTTTAGGGTTCGTGTAGGTAGTGATTTGTGTAAAAAATTGTGCTATGTGAGTGAAGTGACTATATATAGCAAGTAATAAGCACACACAACGCAGAAACAAACTAAAACAAAACAAAGGACGGAGCGTGAACAGTTTTAAAATTAAATTTAAATTGTAATAACTGTAAATTCATCATTAACTGTTCTCCATCCAATCAGAAACTAGACACGTGCAAGAGAGAAGATAACAAACTGACACGCGTAAGGACAACTGTTTTACACTTACTAGTACAAAACGTTTCACTTTCGCTTATTTCAGTGCCTGACTCATTCGTATCTTACACCTCATCAGAACCTGTTATTCTTCAGAACTTGATTCACTCAGAGTTTCCCATTAGAGGCTCTGAGCGTTAGAGACTCTGAAAGTGTTTCAGACCCTGATTCTATTTTACATCTCAGAGCTAGTTTTCTTTAGAGATAAAATGCATGTTCAAATTCTTTTTAATAAAATCAAATCGTTCAATAGCTAAAGGTTTAGTAAATATATCAGCCCATTGATGGTCAGTATCAATGAATTGAATATTTATTGTACCTTTTTGAACATGATCTCTTATAAAATGATGCTTAATTTCAATATGCTTAGCTCTGGAATGTAAAATCGGATTTTTAGATAAATGAATGGCAGCAGTATTATCACAATAGAGTGGAATACTACTTTCAGTTATGTTATAATCTTCTAACTGATATTTCATCCAGAGAAGCTGTGTGCAACATTTAGCAGCTGAGATGTATTCTGCTTCTGCTGTAGACAAAGCAATAGTTGTTTGTCTCTTGCTGGCCCAAGATATGAGATTCTCACCAATAAATTGGCAATTTCCACTAGTGGATTTTCTCTCAATCTTGTCTCCAGCATAGTCAGCATCACATAATCCAACTAGCTTACTATCTAGGGATTTTTTATAAAGAAGTCCTAGATTAGTTGTTCCTTTCAAATATCTAAAGATCCTCTTAACAGCAGTTAGATGAGGTTCTCTAGGATCTGATTGAAATCTTGCACATAGACATACACTGTATAAAATGTCAGGTCTAGAAGCTGTTAGATAGAGTAAAGAACCAATCATACCTCTATATAGCTTCTGATCCACTTTGCTACCAATTTCTTCCTTGCTTAAGCTGCTTGTAGGATGCATGGGTGTTGACATTATCTTACAATCTTCAAGATTAAATTTCTTCAGAAGCTCTTTTGTATACTTGCTTTGATGAATGTAAGTGCCATCTTTTCCTTGGTTGATTTGGATTCCAAGAAAGAATTTAAGCTCACCCATCATACTCATTTCAAATTCATCCTGCATAAGCTTGGAGAAATTCTTGCATATAGAGGCATTAGTTGAACCAAAAATTATATCATCCACATATATTTGAATAATTAAGATGTCTTTCTTAGTTGTCTTTCTGAATAGTGTATTGTCAATTTGACCTTTTTGAAAATCATTTTCTAAAAGGAAATTACTCAGTCTTTCATACCAAGCTCTTGGAGCTTGCTTGAGACCATAGAGTGATTTCTTAAGTATAAAAACATGTTCAGGATTTTTTAAGTCCTCAAAACCTGGGGGTTGTTTGACATACACTTCTTCAGAAATAACACCATTTAGAAAAGCACTCTTAACATCCATTTGATATAAAGTTATTCCATTATTCACTGCATAAGATAGCAATAACCTGATTGCTTCCAGTCTTGCTATTGGAGCAAAAGTTTCAGTGAAGTCAATGCCTTCTTGCTGACTGTAGCCTTGTGCTACAAGTCTGGCTTTGTTTCTCACAACTTCACCTTGTTCATTGAGTTTATTTCTGAATACCCACTTGGTTCCAATAATGTTCTTATGTATTGGTCTTGGCACTAGATCCCACATATCATTTCTTTGGAATTGGTTGAGCTCATCTTGCATTGCCACAATCCATCCATCATCAGTTAATGCTTCATCAACATTCTTAGGTTCAATCATAGATATAAGTCCTAATAATGAATCACTTTGTTGATAAGTTGATCTTGTTTTTCTTGGACTTTCTTTGTTTCCAAGTATGAGATCCTCTGGATGTGATGATTTATATTTTAATTTCCTTTTTGGAGCTTCAGCATTTTCTTGCATTTCATGTTCTTCAGATGCTTCTATGGGAGATGCTTCTTCAGAGATTACTTCCATTTCAGCTTCTGAAGTTTCATTTGCTTCTGATGTTTTCTCAGCTTCTGGATAGTTGTATTGATATGGAACTCCTGCATAACTATCATCTTGCTCTGACATTTTATTGTCAGGCTCTTTGTCATCAAATCTTACATGTATAGATTCTTCCACTGTGTTAGTTTCAGAATTATACACTCTGTATGCCTTTGAGCGTTCAGAGTAACCTATAAAGATTCCTTTACAAGCTTTGGCATCAAATTTCTTTTTATAGACCTTATTGTTTAAGATGTAACAAGTACATCCAAACTGATGAAAGTAAGAGATGTTGGATTTTCTTCCTTTAAAGAGTTCATATGTTGTTTTATTCAAAATAGGATCTACATCAGACCTATTTTGAATATAACAAGCTGTATTTACAGCTTCTGCCCAGAAGTACTTAGCAAGCTTAGTTTCATGCATCATGGTTCTTGCCATCTCTTGTAAAGATCTGTTCTTTCTCTCTACAACACCATTTTGTTGTGGTGTTCTAGGAGCAGAGAACTCATGGATAATTCCATGATCTTCACAGAAAGTTGCAAATGGTTCGTTTTCAAACTCACCACCATGATCACTTCTAATCCTTAGGATCTTAAGACTTTTCTCACTCTGTACTTGTGTGCAAAAGATGTTGAACACATCATATGCATCATCTTTTACTCGCAAGAATTTAACCCATGTCCATCTACTGTAATCATCAACTATGACAAGTCCATATTTCTTCCCATTGATTGAGGTTGTACTAACAGGCCCAAACAAATCAATGTGAAGCAATTCAAGAGGTCTTGAGGTGGAGACAATGTTTTTGGGTTTAAAAGAAGTTTTAGAAATTTTTCCAATCTGACAAGGACCACACATAGCATCTGAGTGATAGTTGAGATTAGGTAGACCTTTAACCAAGCTTAGTTTGCTGAGCTTGGAGATTAATCTCCAGTTGGCATGACCTAAGCGTTGGTGCCAGACCCATTTCTCATCACTCAGAGATAGTAGACATACTATCTTTTGCTCTGTGAGTTCTGACAGATTGACCTTATAAACATTGTCTTTCCTTAGGCCTCTGAAAACTACAGACTTATCAGAGTTTCTAGTTACAGTACATGCATCTTTATCAAACATCACCACAAATCCACTGTCACAAAATTGACTAATGCTCAGTAGATTGTGTTTAAGGCCATCAACAAGCCATACATTATTAATAGATAAAGATGAATTACCAACTGTACCTGTCCCAATGATCTTCCCTTTTTGCTTTCCTCCAAACCCCACAGTGCCTCCCTCTTTCAGAGTTAGGGTTTGGAACATATGCCTTTCTCCTGTCATATGTCGTGAGCAACCACTGTCCAGGTACCAGGACTGCTGCTTTGGCTTTCTTGGAGTGCAAATCTGAAGCAAATACAATCTCAGACTTTGGTACCCATACTTTTATGGGTCCTTTGGAGTTAGTCTTAATTGCCTTAGGTGATCTTTGTTTGAAAGATCTTTCAGAAGTTCTAGAGTTATCAAGTCTTTTTGAAAATGTTTTGGGCTTTGGATAACTCTTAGACTTAGCTCTGGTGTGTATCAGAGTCTCTTTTGATCTGACATTAGTCTGAGGTTTGGAAGTCTTTGGTTCTGAGATTTTAACATTCAGAACCTCTGACTTCTTTACTTCTGTCTTAGATGTCTCTTCAGAGTCTGATACACTTTTGACTTCTGATTGACTTTTAACAAAGATAGCCTTAGGTTTAGTTTTATCAATGTTAGAGGGTTTAGAAAATAATGGATTATCTTTAAAACGTGAGAATCCAAGACCTTCACCTCTATTTCTACTTACATGATAAATTAAAGATGCTATCTTACTTCTTTGCATGCCATTGATAAGAAGTTCTTGAAGAGCAAATTCATGCTCTGGAGGAACTTTATCATCATAAACATAATGAGTTTCAAGAAATGTGTTTCTACTTTCAAGAGACTCATTTTCTTCAACTATTATGTTTGCCTTTTCAGTAAGGTTGTTATAGGCCTTTTTAAGGACCTTACATTCCCCTGCCTTTTTTGTAACAAGTTTTAAAGCATCTTTTAAAGAATCTATTAATTTAGTTCTAGAGAGTTGAGCAAGTACCTCATCTTCATCTTCTGAGTCTGAATCTGCTTCATGCTCAGAGTTTTCTTTATCAGAGGTAGTTGCCATCAGAGCCAGATTGGCTTCTTCATCTCCATCAGAGTCTGAGTCTTATCTAGATCTTCCCAAGTTGCAAGAAATCCCTTTTTGAGTTTACTTTTATATTTTTCCTTGCTAGAAGTTTTCTTGGATGATCTATTCTGATTTTCTGGACAGTCAGCAATGAAATGCCCAGGCTTGTTGCATTTAAAGCACTTGTTTTGTTCTTCCTTTTTCTCTTTGGTAGCACCAACTTTCTTGGAAGAACTTCCAAACTTTCCTGCATATTTCTTGCTTCATTTTGCCCATTGAGATACTTTAGCAGCCATCAGCACCATTTCTTCTTCATCTTCAGACTCAACCTCATGACTTTCTTCAGAAGCTTCTTCTTCAGATTCTATAACCTTAGCTTTCAGAGCCTTTGATGAACTCTTAGAGCTTAAGGCTATCCCTTTTATTTTCTTGGTTGACTCGTTAGTCATTAACTCCATTTCATGAGTTTTTAATGAACTAATCAGATCTTTAAGAGATACTAGATCCAAATCCCTGGCTTCTTGAAAAGCAGTCACCTTAGGTCTCCACTTTGGGGGTAGGCTTCTGAGAATCTTTCTAACATGATCAGTAGTAGTATAACTCTTGTCCAGTACTTGAAGTCCAGAGACCAAAACTTGAAACCTAGAAAACATAGCTTCAATATCCTCTCCATATTCATCTTGAACAACTCATACTGATGAACTAACAAGTTTGTTTTAGCCTCTCTAACTTGTTTGTTTCCTTCATATTTAGATTTCAGAGACTCCCAAATAGACTTAGCAGTTCTTTTGTCTACAATCTTGAGATACTCATCATGCGAAATTGCATTAGTCATCATACCTTTTACATTGTGATGCTTCTTGTACTATAGCTTCTGAGAAGGTGTGAAAGATTTTCTATGTAGATGGCTAACCACTCCTTCTTTATCCATGTTGTCAAAGACAACACCTTCTACCAAATCCCACAAATCAACATCAATACCTATGATATAACTATACATCCTTGTTTTCCAGAATGGGTAAGAAGTGGGATTTCCATTAAAAAATGGATTCCTGTCAGAAGACTTCTTATCATTTGAGCTTGTGTCATAATCAAATGGAATCTCAGTTTTCTTTCCTCCATCATTTCCAGCAGCGTCAGTCATGTTTTTCCTTTGGATCTTTTACTGTTTCACTGTAAGGTGAGTTAGGCAACAGACCTAGCTCTTGATACCAATTGAAGGTGGAAAAACACAAGAAGGGGGGGGGGTTGAATTGTGTTTTAAAAGTTAAAACTTTTTCTCGAATAAAAACTAAGTTTGCAGCGGATTAAACACAAAACAATAATGAGACAGAGAGAGAGAGAGAGAGAAAGACACAAAAATTTATACTGGTTCCTCTCACAAAACGAGAGTACGTCCAGTCCCCTTGTACTTCCAAGGGCTTCTAACTAAAATCTCACAAGATTACAAGATGCTCAAGCACAATAGCAAGAGACTTCTCTAATGCTCAAGTTACAACTAACAAGAGACTTCTCAAATGCTCAAGTTACAATTAACAAGAGACTTCTCAAACAAACTTAAGAATAAGAATGAATGTTAATGAACACTTGATATACTATCAGAGGTGTTTACAAAATACAACACAGATTTGCCTTAAGACTAAGAATGACAGATAGAAACTGTAATGTCAGAATATTTCAGAGTCTTAAACGCAGTGATAGAACAGTAGTCATTTCTTCCATTTGAGTCTTCTATTTATACTTGAATGGAATGGTAATGACCGTTGCAGAGAGATAAGGTGCCAGCTGGAATTTGCTCGTACAATTTGATAGCTGTACATTGCCTTCTTTGGTAAGGAAATCCAATTCCACTACCTTGCAATTTGAAATATCACTCAACCATTTTGAGTAATAATAGTACGATTGTACAATCCTCAAATGCGCTCCACTTATGGATAAGGTTAACGTTATACCAACGAATATTCCTTCCTGTGGATATGACAGAGTCCTTAAGTAAATTGTTCTTCAATCATTGCTTCTGATTCTGTCAGTTCTTGAGTGACGCAAATTCCTTTTGCTTCAGAGTCTGTTGACGTAGCTTCTTAAGGTCTTCAGCTTCTGAGCTTCTCAGAGTCTGGCTTCTGTCTTCAGAGCCACTAACTTCAGAACTTGAATTTTAAGCTTCTGATGATCAGCGATATGCTTTCAGGGCTTCTTAGCTTGGCTTCTTTGCTTTTCTTCGTAGTGGTTCTGAATGAATTTTAACTTATAATTCTGCACACTAGAACAATCATTAGTAATACCAATTGCAATTTTAATACTTTGTTATCATCAAAACAAATTAAAAACTTAGAGGTTTATGTCAGACCCACTTTGTTCCAACAACACGTGTCCAATTGAAACAGTGGAATAGTGGAATATGACGGAATGGACCAACTAATGCAAACGTTGATAACGTAAGGGACCAAATTGAAACTTTTTAAACATAAGGGACCAAATTGAAACCTAAAATAAACGTAAGGGACCAAATATGTAGTTTAGCCAAATAAATACTACAAGATGCAAATTAAGAATTTATGAAAACCACATCCTAGGAATCAAATTCCCTCCTATCTCTTATATCATTTACTATACGCCATAAATATAAAACATTCTTAAAAAAATTAGGGAGTTTAAAAAAATTTATTATGGTATTAAATTTATGCCTTAAATATAATTTTCGTCCCTGTAAGTTTATAATTTTTTGCTTTTAGTCTCTGTATCTTCTTTTGTTGCAAATTAGTCCCTGCATGTGCAAATCATTTTGATTTTAGTCCCTAAAGCTAAAATCCGCAGGAAAATCTGCAGGAAAATTTGTAGGTTTCCTGCAGATTTTCCTGCGGATTTTAGTTTTAAAGGACTAAAACTAAAAGATTTGAACATACACGGACTAATTTGCAACAAAAAAAGATACAGGGACTAAAACAAAAAAAATGCAAACTTACAGGAATGAAAATGATGTTTAAGCCTAAATTTATTGATAACTAATATTGTCTTTACAATTTTATTCTTTAAAAAAGAGAAAGAATTAATATTTTCTTTAGAATATTTATTACAGATTAAAGGGGAAAAAATGCACTATAATAAGTCGAGGTATGTCCTTAAAAAAATAATGAATACTCATAAAAATTTAAAAGGAGTCTTTTCAAAATTGATAAAGAAAAATCTCAATATCATATATTTAAAGACAAAAGCAGTAAAAACACATTCTTGAATGCTTCCACCATCTCATTTACATATTATTATCATCAAATTTGGTGTTTTTTGTTTGAGTTTTGATGTCACCTCTTTACATATATTCATTAACTAGAACTCACGGGTCTAATTAGCCGTAATATATAATAATAAAAAATATGGTAAAAAAAATTTAACTACGAGCTTACTAACTGCAACAACAAATTTTAATAATAAATTTGGATAAATAGCAGTAATTTTAACTGCAACAATAAATTTTAACTACAAAAATTTTAACTGTATCCAATAGCCGTAATTTTAACAATAAATTTGGATAAATATTCATACAACATAAATTATGATAAATTACAAAATACTTCATTATAGATATTGGGAGTTTTATTTGTATTTTCATCATGATCTTCGTTGATAATCAAAATCTTTAATCAATCTCTAGAAGTAACTTTTGAAATCGCAACAAACAACTGACCATGTGAAAACACTAGCGACAGAAGATATATCTCAACATATTTAAGAGATTGTCCCTGACTATTTATTTTAAATTTTGATTAAATATTAAAACGTCACATTGTGATCTTTAATTCAATTATAATTTGTTTGGCATAAAGAATAGTGGTAACGAAAAAAAAATGTGGCTTGCTTTGTAATTTTTAAATTATATATACATTTAGTCATATCTTTTCACATTCAAAAATTATTTTTTTGTAATTGCATTTATTTCGTCTAAATTTATTTGTAATTGACTGTTATTTTGGATTTGAATTAAGAAATACGTAAATACTGTAAATATTATTCTATATTAAGGTTTGATTGACACACATAAATTAAGGATGTGGCCTGGCTTATTACATGACAAATAATTATTTTTAGAAACCAAACATTAATTAATAAGCATGCATATATTAAGGTTAATTGATAGCAAAATTAAGAATGTGGACTAACACATATATATATATATATATATATATATATATATATATTATAGACGGAAATAATTTTTTTTAGCAACCAAACATTAACAAATATGCATATATTAAGATTAATTGATAGCAAAATTAAGAATGTAGGTTGCTAAAAAAATGAGGGAAAAAATTAGGTTAAGTAATTAGATTTAGGGTTGCTAATGTAATAAATATATATATATATATATATATATATATATATATATATATATATATATATTATTGGCGTAAATAATTTTTTTTAGCAACCAAACATTAACAAATATGCATATATTAAGATTAATTGATAGCAAAATTAAGAATGTAGGTTGCTAAAAAAAATAAGGGAAAAAATTAGGTTAAGTAATTAGATTTAGGGTTGCTAATGTAATAAATTTATATAATTAATGATTAGGCAATGATTGCATATTTATTACATGTTGATTGCTAAATTATATCAAATTGATTGATGTAGCTTAGTGGCAAATGCAGTACATAGTTTTTGAATTAATTTAGGGTTAAAATAGGAGGGAAAATGAGAGGGAAGTAATTAGGGTTAGGAATTTGCGAAACGTAATAAGCTTATATAAGAGATGTCTACTAGTGTTTTGGATATGTATGCAAGATTCAACAAGAAATGTCAACAACAACAAAAAAAACCCAGCATTTTGAGTTTTGCATGATCCACTTCAAAGTTTCGAATAATTGGAGTTCATGAGAGTATATTGGCAAAATGATATGAAATAATTTGTCTCAAGTTTCATATGCATTGCTTCTTTTTCTTTTTTCTTTCTTTCTAATAATTACTACGAACCAATACCAATCATTCTATTTATTTTCCAATTAATCATTGTAATTTTTTTATAATTAACTGTTTTCATCACTAATATTCTCTTTTGGAATTTTTCCCTTGACTAACATGAAAAGATAAAGGAGAAATAAATAAAATAAATAAGGAAAATGTTAACTAGTGCCCTAGTTAAGGATATCTAAAAAAGTAACTTTTGTATTGATAAGAGCATATTTTATATTTTAAAAAGAATGATTGCACAAGTTCCGATGATATATTACTATATTAGGTTCCTTAACTAGTGCACCGGGGGCACTAGTTAGCATGACCCAATAAATAAAATTTAATAAATAGTAAAAAAGAATGAACTTTGATGAGGTTACGCAATCAATTGGATCAGCTAAAGAGGTAAACACGTAAGACACATTAATGTACAATAATTTAAATTTTATGATTGGTTTCTTGCAACTCCTAAGTGCAATATACTATTTGTTGAGGTAAGCAAATCATGAAATTTTGACTATATAAATTGATCAAACAATTGTCTATTTATTATATGCAAAGGAGAACAAAAAATATGGCTTTAATTCTCAAGTTTGTTTATGCTTTGATTACTTTTATTTCTCTATTTCTTGTTGTAACCAATAGTAGTAAGTTATTTTTTTCATACTATATATTTTCAATTTTTCTTCTTTATCTTATGCAAAATATTTCGTCGTCTTTTTAGTAACATTCATTTATATTCTTATTTACATCACAGCTCAATTCCCCTTTACTCAATTTACCTGCAATGATGACAACGATTGTCCAAGAGATATGTGTATCCGTAATAGTCTAACACCGAGGTGCATTAAGTATGTTTGTGAGTGCGTATAAGCTTAATAATTAAGTTGAAAAATAAATAATGTTCAAAAAAAAAAGTTGAAAAATAAATCTATGTTACTTCTATTTGTATAATTTTATTTGTACATTATGTTGAAAAAGAAATTACTTTCTAAGTGTATAATTTTATTTATATATATATATATATATATATATATATATATATATATATATATAAATCATGTGGCTATTTTTATAAGTCTTCTTTGAGAATAATTCGGTAAGTGTATCAAATTGTGCCTAATAATAAGTGATAAGTAAGATCGTCTTTACATCAATTGTTAACAAAGTTTGAATATATATGAATGAACTAAGTAAACAAAAGTAAATTGCAAAGATGCGAAAGAATTTATGAAAACAGTTAGTTGTAAATGGTGGTAGTACTTGTACTTATATGATATATCGTAGTAACCTAAAATATTATTATAAAAACAACTAGGAATCAAATTTCTTACTTCTAGACCGTCTTTAAAAGGATTCTTGATCAGTTTTCGTAAGCTTATCTTAGTTGGTAGAAATATTGCATGTAATATGCAAGAATTGTGGCCCGTTTGATGGTCAGGATAGTGAGTAGGATATGATAATTATATCATATCATGTTTTAATTTTTTGTTTGATGCACCAATAGGATATGATAAATTATTCCCTTTTTTAATCATATCCTATCACTCCTTTGTAATTTTTATCCTATGTTTAGGCTGGGTTAGAAATTATCCTGTTGTGTTATTAAGAAAGTAAATCTTTATTTGCCAAAAATAAAACCACCTACAATGAAAACTTGTTATTTAATTATATTTAATTGAAAATAAATAATGATATCTTGTTTGTTATCATATCCGCATAAACACATAATAAGATAAATGTTATCATGTTAATATCATATCCTACCTTTATCCAACTTCATATCATATCTTGTATCTATCATATCCTGGCCATCAAACGGGCCCTGAAATTCAAAATTTAAAACATCTACCTATTTCACTTTAAAAGGAAAAATTTTAGTCATTATACAGCTAGAAAAAAAAATCCTAATCAATTAAAGATATCTAATGCATCATAAAGTTCAAATCAATCGTAAAAGATTTATGACAATGACTTGCTTCATAACCTCTTTTATCAAACCAAAATCCACAATTTCTTAGGTATAATAAACCATTTGATTTGATAAAGCACTAAGCACGGGGTGATATCCTAAACCCCAATTCTCGTAAGTAAAAATAATGATTAGTGTTACATTACATACTTTAATTTCGATTAACATTATTTTTCTATTAAGATAATGAAAAAATATTAATGGCGTAAATTATAATATGTCGAATATTATATATAGTGAGAAATTAGTCCCCCTAAAAAAGTTATGCAAGATTGTTGTCCCACTAATAGACAATTAAAGATATTAGTGATCAAAATTGTGCATTGGTATACATGTAGTGGTAATGTTGCAGATTTGAAGTTTATTTAGGCACTGCAGATAAATATATGTCCCTCATTTTTTTTAATATTTTGATGAAAAATATTTGTTCCAATTTTTTTTTTATTTATCAATGATAAATATATGTCTCGTATTTATTTATGTATCAACAACAAATGTTACGATAAAGCGATATTTTCGTCAGTATAAATGATGATTAATGTTATATTACATAATGTAATTTTGATTTACACTTTTTCTAAGATAATGAAAAAATATATTAATAGAGTAAATTATAATTTGTCAAATATTGTATAGTGCAAAATTAGTCTCGTTATAAAATTATGCGCTAGTGCAAGATTGTTATCTTGTGTATGATTTATAATTGCAATATTTATCAGTGACAACTTGTTCATATATAAATAACATTGTACATTGAACATGTTCATACCACCCTCCTTAAATATAATATCCGCGTATTGATATATGAGTAGAAATGCAGGTCATTATCTAATTATTAAAAAAATACGTGCAGTTAATTATTTTAATATTTTGTTGAATTAAAATGATGTAAATATACAATTATGCCCCTTAATTTAATTAGGTGTTAACAATAGAATAAATTAAAAAAAAGGTAAATGAGTACATTCAATAGTATCTTTTTTTTATATTTATATAGATTTGATCCAAGAGTTGGAGGTCCTACAAAATAAATTAAGTAGAAAATGGGTATTCATATATGCAAGATTCTATGTTTAAATTGCAGTGCTGCTCCTAGGATTGTTACCTTACATTACATGGCTTTTTAACTTTTAAGGGAACAAAAACAAGTTACCTTATAAAGAGCTTCTAGTTATATTCATACAAAAGTCATATTTATCAATGTTAACTATCTTCCACTTGGCATAGAGAAGGCTCTTGAAATAGGTTCTTCTTGTCTAGAATTGAATGGTACTGATGAAGAAGATAATGAAGCCGAGGGTCGAAGGAGTGGCGTAATAGCCCGACTTGAAGTTTCATTGGCAATAGGTGAAGGTGTAGATGTAACAGTTGTTACTGGTTGTAATTCTACTTCAGTGCCATTGCAAATGTCGTGATGGGAATCGTCGATTATTTGATGATCATCTTCTTCAATAGACAATACTGTGCTTGTGTCTGTATGAACGGTGGAGTCATCGGCAAACATACCGTGTCGTCTCTTCTTCCTAGCTGCTTTACCCCATCCATGAATGGTTTCTCTAATCCTCTGTGGAATCAATGCTGCCTTATAGTTTGTTCCCATCTGAAATAAATGTAGGAAACTTATGTTATTGCATGACACATGAATGTCGTAAAAGTAAAAGCCCTTCACTAGAATGATTCTATCGATGCAACAACTCCAGTTCTCAAGTAACACATGACAAATATTATTCATCACGCTAAAAGGAAGTTATCTATATCTGCGATGTTGTCCGGTGAATATAATAGAACTAGTAATTATGATACTTCAAAGTCCAAACTCGACATGCTGGAAGAAGTTTTTGGCTGCAGAGAATCCATATTCTTTTACTTCGAAGCTACGAGTTCATCAAGTTTTCTCGTTTGAGAGCATGAGAACATGCTACGACGCCAAAGCAAACACATATTTGTATCCTTTTTCTAGGTTTTGGGTTACCTGTGTAACGAGTGCATAGAGTGGCAAGGTGCTGTAGCTGCAAAGAAACTGTCCGGCAAACCTACAAAGTTGAATGCGAGAAAGGATAAAGGCACATATTGATTTAACCACCAATTCCCGTGTAAACTAAGCCATAAATAAGATAGAGAAAAAGAAAGAAAAAAAGCAGCTGTCTTGATTTCTGCATACCCGATGATTAGCCTTAAATAAACGAGGAGATGATTCCTAATAAAGCACGAATTATATCCGAACTGCCACTGCAGTAAAAAAAGACATTTTATTTAGTCAAATGCAACTTTATAAATTTTATTAAACTTTATTAAAACATGTTTAACCATGGATAAGGAAGTACCCAAAACCAAAAGAACGAAGCTAATTCAAATGCATTCTGCGAAAGAAAGGAAAAAAGATCAGAAATTAAGAAGAAAATGACAAATATAAGCAATAAATAATTGCACAAGATTTAGACGAACCATGAACAACCTGGAAGAGAATGAAATGGATTAAGGAGAGTAATAGTTCAGGCTTTTTAAACCAGAAAAGTTCATCGCGAGGCCTCAACTTAGCTTCTGAAAAGAGACCAATAATTCCGGCATTCTCCAATGCTAAGGTTGCAATAACTTGTTGTAGCTTTGTTCCCACCAAAAGAACAAGCTGTGTTTGAACATTAAAACATAAGAAATAGCATGAAACATTAATAAAATATGTTACTTCTTCGACAATCAATAATACTGTTCTATTCAAATTCCAATGAGAAACTCGGCCACTACCTCATAAAGAGGCAACAACACGCCACTCACAAAATCAAAACGGTTCAGGAACGAACAAAAGTAAAAAATTTAGAGGGAATGGAAAAGGTAACTTACAGATATAGGAATGATAGCTATCCAGAAATAGAGATTTGATCCTGCGATAAACCACGAAAATAACTGTAAGATACCACAGTATGCAAAACCAAGTATTACCTAATAGTGCCAACTTGAAGTGGAATGGAACCGATTATGTAAGCATGAAACCGACAACACATGTGATAAACTGCTTTCACCTCGATTTCTCACAGTAAGTAATACCTTTAATGTTGAAAAGCATGAAACCGACGACAAATCCCCAGAGTGGACCACTGCAAGAGATTTTACAAAACAGATAGGACTATCAGCTTTCAACTTCATCAGAACCAAGTTATGAAATTTTAATAATAGTTATTGCTGAATCTCAACTAGCACTAACCTCACACCAACAATCCTTTGGAATTCCTCTTCCATAGATCGAACCATGTAGCTGTGGAAATCATATTTTGATGAAAGGTTGTGATTCTGCCATGAACAAGGAAAACAGACGATAAAATAGTTAACATTCACAAAGTAGAAGTTTGTACATACAATATAGTTCCAAGAACCTCCATAGTAGCTCAAGAACCTCATCATATAGTGAGTTAAAATTTTGGATATCATAAGGTATCAAAAAACATGCAAATACAATGAGATAAGAACCACATGACTCAACCATTTACACCTAAAAGAAAGCTTTATTGCATTAATGCATACCATGATGAAGCCTTTGCGAAGTGTAAGGTAGTCAGCACGAACCACAGAACGCCCAAATTGTCGAAAAAAACATGTCTGCAACTTGATCAAACTTAAACATATAAATATATGAAACCAGGATTTGTCCCATCAAAACTTCTAACAAGTATATGCTTGTTGAAACAGAACTATATGCTTAAAATGATGCGTAGTAAATTGTGTAATAGAGAGTATTAGGTGACAATTGCATATTCATACAAAAGAAGTATGCCATCAAAAGATTCTGACAATTATACTTAAATGATATGAATTTGAAGGGAAGTGAGGAAACAAGTGGAGATATTTAATTACCGTCCAAATGACTAATGGATTTGATGTATGAGTCTTGACAAAGGTTGATTGTCTTCGCATAGTCATCTGCCTAGTAATTTCTGTTGCAACAAAAGAAAAGACCGGCCAAATCCTTAAATGGTTGTCATATTCATTACATTAACATATCCTTTTATTAAATGAGCAGCCTCAAAATATTAAGTTGTTAAACAGAGGTAAATGAACTTTACACCATGTTAACGGAGACTATGTGGAGATGCATTATCGAATAATAATAAAACTATGAGTTCATGTGCTTTGTAAGTATGTAAAAATGTACACAGAATGCAAATAAAAGTTAGCATATTGAGATGTATTAAGCTTACCAGTTAAATAATTGTGCCGATCCATGTGAGCTTCATCCTCCCACACTCTCCAACTGTGAATCTGGTTTAAACTAAAAGTGTTATTAATGTCAAACAGAAATCCAAAAATGATAATACCAGAATGTTTTGCCGCCTATGTCAATATTGAGCTAGCTAAATAAATAATACTTAGAAATATTGAACAACGTGTTGGATACTCACTGACACAACAATAACAACGTAACCAAGCTTTATCACACCTAAGTAGGGTCGGCTACATGGATCAAACGACGCCATAATGTTTTATTATATTCCTTATTTTTATCAAACCCGTTAATCTATGATAGAATAAGTAGTCATTTTCCATTTTTAAGCAAATAATACAATTGTGTTTTGTCGTTTACTTCATTCTAGAAGGATGAGTCAGAATTTTGTTATTAGATTTTCCCTCGCAATGATTGGTTGTGTGTGTAACCAACTTGCTACTTATAGCCGTTGTGGCCAAGAGAATAATCAATCAACAATTTACCAAATCTTCTTCACTAACAACTCTCTCTTTGTGCACATCGTTTTTACATCAACGAGTAGTATTCTAAACCTTACTACTCCTGGTATAGATACAGGGTATTACCGGACAATCATCCCTAATATCCAAAGACCGGTATCATAATCTCTAGACCTTCTTAACAATAATGATAAGTGTGCGGACGTTAGGTCTCATCAACATTTAAAAAATCATCTCACCTTCACAATGGCTAACAACATTGTTAGGCAACTGTAAGATACGTGTGTTATCGCCATGACAAAAATGAACCGATGCAACTGCTCTAGACCTTCATACGAAACAAATGGTTCATAACCCTGAGTAACATAAAAATTGCAAATCAACTTCCATTAACATAGAGCAATAAAAGATAAAGATAGTAAAATTTAATACATGTAAGGTATAAAGCTCGTGCCTCTTTGCAGGAGCTTCTATTTATTCCATTCAACATCCTTCTAATTAAGTGTGGATAAGAAGCCGTCAATAATTTTCGTTCTTCAGAGCCATTCTCTTCGATTTCTTTATCAATCTCAGATCTAGAGCACGGAGCAAAAGCACTATTATAGAACTTTGATGGAATGCAAATATTAGCTATCATGCCAGAGGTAGCAGTAAGTAGGAGAGATATAAATCCGAGCAACATCAACTCTGAAGACAAATTTGCAAAATAATGAAAATTGATCAGTGAAAAGATACGCATTGCATAAAAATAGCACAATACAGAGATGTCGGTAAGGACTAACATTAACAAATTAAAAAGAACTCTTGTTCATATTTTGAAGTATTTTCAGTAGAATTTAATGCACGAATACCTTCTTTCATCTTCTCCAAAGCTTCAAGCAAAGGTTTTCTATTTGTTTTCCGCAACCACTGCAGCGTCAGAAAAAATATAACCATACATGATACATCAGAATTCGTACCAATGCAGACAAAACATAAACATCTTATTCACAACATATAAATCGAATATATGGCTAAGATAGAATCAAGCTCAAAGCATCAAATTAAAAATATAAAATCTATGCATATGGCTGCAATTGCATTACGAAAGAGAGCTTCTTTCCTTGCAATAGATGCAATACAGATAAATTTGTCATAGAGAAACATTAAATCCAAAAATAAACCACATAACGAAAAATGCTTTTTTACTAAGTCTTAGTCTAAATTCTTAAGTTAGCAAAATGCCTTAAAAATGGAACAAGCTTCCAATTCCTACATAGTGACATAGTAAAATAACCAACAAATCTCAACAATAAGATATGAAACAATACTTACAATGCTTAAACGGTTAATGGAGCGTTCCACAAGCAAAGAGACCGCAACGAAGATGGTCAATACAGTGGCAACAGACCATGTAGGAGTCAAGGCCAATGACCTTGTTTCTTTTGCATTCTCAGCCATCTTGAAGTACCAAAAACCACAGTCCAAACCTTATCTATGACTAAGTGCCTTAAAAACTCAAAGGCAGCTTAGCCTATGTTTGTTTTGACAGTGGAGTCCCACTTGACGCGCATCCACCTTGTACCTTCTCTATATTCACGGTGGAATTGCCTTGGAACGCGAGAAAGAATAGACCAACGCCGAACCAAACATATACTTAATTGACTTAAAACAAAGGTCTCATTTGAGATCAACTTTGAAAACTTTACAAACAGAAATCACAATACAGCACTTAGAATCAAACCTATAACTTATTAGTTAATACTGAATCTAATAAAATAGAAATCCAAATGGTGGTTTATCTTTTACCACCAAATAGTGATCCTGATTCCTAATTTAGAAACAATGATACAAACTAAACAAGGGACTTGAAATACAGCACAAATTGAAGCTTCTAGAATTTCCAATCCCTTCACAATTAACTTTCACTTTGAGCATAAGAACCAAACCAATAAAATCTCCAAGACTTTTTTTTTCTCTTGGCCGAACTCTAGATTACCAGAGTCTCTTTCTCCTGGGAACCAAAACGGTAAGACAACAAAAAAACAAAAATCTCCTCACTGCTGCATATCAAAAACCTCTACACATCAAAGATGAATAATTTTCAAAAATTACATAAATCCCCCATAGCTTTTCCCAATAGAAAAGATGGGGAAAATCCCTATTTTCTCTATATAGAATCCAAAAAAAAAAAAAGACTCTTTTTTTTCCTTCTAGAAATATCTTGAGAACCCTTTATACAAACCCCATTTTCAAATCAAGCTCATATAACAAGCTCTGCAAAAAAAAAAAAAAAAAAAAAAAAAGTACCAATTTTTTCTGTTAATTCTTCTTTGTACTAATGTTTCATTAACATTACAAAGGAGATTGAGACATTCTTAAATGAGAGTAACAAGAACAATAACCTTAAACAGTATTTGGAATCTAGGAAACTCAGAAAAATGGAAGTTAGAAGTGAATCTAGAAGAATGAAAAGTGAAGATCTCTCTGTGTGTCAGTTACAAAAAAGGTAAAAGAAAGAAACAAATTTGAAGCTTTTTTAAAACTAACTAACACATTACAATGTTTATATACATTGAATGAGTTCACCAAAAACTACGTGCATTTTTATGATTCCCATATAGTAGAAGAAGGTTAAGTTCGTCTTTTCCAGATGCAATGCCAATGCACACATTTCAGTATCTTCCATGGGACACACAGCTGCGTGACAACTCGCATTACTATTATTGTATTTTTATTTTTGTTTAGTTTTCTAAATTAGATTTTTTTCCCTTAATTATTATTGAGATATGGGAAAATAAGTTGTCTCTTTTATTTATAAACTTTTTTAATCGAAAGGGTGTAAGTAAATTTTTCTCAAAATCTTTTAGTTAGAGTGACTATTTTACGGGAAGTCATTCGACTGAGGAACTACTCGGTAATTTAGAAGTATTTAGTTAGAGATCTGACACTTGAGAAAAGAAGAGAGAAATGTGAAATGAAAATTTCACCGAAATGATTAGAATTTTGCCAAAATTCATCAATTAATTGAGTTCAATCAACTCCATAAATATTTGTTTTAGTATTAACTATTTAATTGTTTGAAGAAAAGTTTCATTAATTCTAAAAAGAGATAAGTAAAAGGTAATCGATGATTATTGACATTAATTTTAGAAAATTAATGAAAATATAATTCCACTAATGTCGTTACTGCCCATGTTAGCTAGCATATCCGCACATTTATTCACTTCTCTATAAACATGAATGATTCTAACCTTCCAAGGTCCATCCAATAAGCTTTTAGTATAATTTTAGAATGCCTATAAACAACGAAAATCAATTTTAGTGAACAAAATTAAACACTAAGTAGTCTAGTATCTATAAAATATTGATTAAATGATTTTGAAAATATCTTCTTATAAAAATGTGTAACATTTTATGATAATTTTTAATACATATTTTTTTACATATGAAAACATATCTTTAGGAAAAATAATACAATATGTTCATTTGGTTGAATTTGGGTCTCACATCGTACCAAAACTTTCATGCAGGAAGCACATGTTTCCCTTTTTATATCTCCTATATCTATGGCACTTGTTGCCTGCAAGTGATACAGCACCATGGAATAATATTGGTAGGTAGTCAATTTTTGCCCTTTATTTTTTTTTGTTGGAATTATAGGTAATTTATTTTGGTGAACTCAAAATAATAACAGGGACAACAAAATTCTTATAGAGATGTAAGACAATTTTTAGTGAGATCTTTTAAAAAATTATAATAATGTTTTAGCAAAATAATTAAGTTTTAACGGAAATATTAAGCTCAATTGGATAATGAGCTCCTCATATGATGAATCGTTCGGAAGAATTCGAGTTCGATTTTTTGTAGAAATAGTTTTTTGCCAGACTTTTCAAACGTCGCAGTCGAACTCTGGATTATCGGGTCCCCTTTCCCTAAGTTTTATTTTTTTACACTTTAAATGCAAAATCACTTGACAAAGTAGAGTAATCATTTTTCTTTAATATTACTTTTTTATAAACAATATGAATTTTATTAATTTTAATTTTGAAAAATGTAGAAAATGGGCTTTTATTTTTATTTATTAAGTAAGCTTTTTATATGTTTGAATTTGAAGGCTTAGGTAGGTGATTATCTTGGTAGTCTTATCTTAGGCAAGCTCCGTAGGAAATTGGTAAATGTGATTGAAATAAAGAAAAATAGTATAAAATTTTGCTTAACTAAAACCAATATGTTAATGCAAAACCAATAATAAAGCAAAATTATTTTAATAAAAAACTTATGATCATGTAGTATTTTCATTTAGATAATATAAGTTGATTCAAAACATAAAATATATTCTTCTTCTTTTTCTTTAGTAGATATATATTCTTCTTTTTTATTTGATATATAAGATATAAGATATATATGTAAAAACATCTTTAAAAAAAAAGATATATATGTAGAACAAGTTGAAATAGTACCATTATAAAATAGAACTTTTTGGGATGGGAAAGAAAATGGTATATCCCACACATAGTTGCGTCCAGAATCCAAATACAAATGCCACGCATCTTCATGTTCATGCAGTATATGCACGTGCCCTGTTATTTTCTTTTCTTTTCTTTTCATATATTAATATTAATATATTAAGTATTAACACTTTCATTAAAAAAAATATTAATATATTAACAATCAATCGCACTTGGTGACTTGGTTTGTGTTGTCAACGAATCTACACCGGTGCTCACTTTTTACACTTTTTTATTCAGTATATTTATATTTTGTGACTTGCTTTGTTAAATTAAAAATAATTTTTTTAATAGACAAAATATCAATAGTTAATTTTCATTAATAATTTTTAATAGCATAGATCAAACTCTAGACATCTTTCTTAATATCCTTTAGGGTATCAACTCGGAAAATGGATACTGCATCAATGCAGTAACTGTCCCTGAACATCCGATTAGAAATAAGTTGCTGAGATTAATTTCTATATAAAAACAATCAAATAGATCATAACTGTCCGATTTATTTTGTATGGTTGTGATCGTCTACTGCGTGTACCAGTTAAAGCAGGCGATCTAAATCCATCAACTCGTACTACTCGGTTATATCTTCCTATTCTTTCAATTTTATGATCTTGATTATCTAGTTTTTGGCTTTCACCATCAATTTAATCTGATTCGGGGTCAGTTCTAACATCAAGTGATTTCATTCTAGTTTTATTTTCCACAAATTCAATCTCTACATATATTATTTTTAGTTTATTCACTTTTATATATATGTATATTATTTTACAATTTCAATTATTTTTTTCCACTTTTGGAACCACAAAAATGCCAGTATTAGGTTGATGTCAAAGCTTCCCCAATGATTGGTGTGAAGATTTTAAGGTGGACTCCATTTTTAGGGTCATAATAGGCGGCTTATCAATAATAATGATTTATTTATTTTTTGGTATAAATAATAATTATTATTTTTAAAAATTAATAAAAATAATGATGATGTAACATTTTCCAACATAAATATTGTAAAAACATTACACATGATTCATGAAAGGAACTTCCCTAATTTGTTGAGGGTTGGTTACAGATGTAAAGTGAGTAAGAGTCCACCCACAACCAGTTGATGTTGAGGGTGTTTGGTTTCCTTCAAGTCTGGGTCTCACTATGTATACATCGATATCACATATCACATATCACATCAAAGTTGATAGTGTTTTTGAAATTTTATTTTTATGCAGGATTCCAAACTTCAACTTTAATATTAAGGTCAAATGCATATCTATTTGTAACAGTTAAGTCTTTTACATTTTTTCAGGTTAAATATAGGTCATTTAAGTTACTAATTTGTTGCACCATTATCCATTCAATTATCGTACGTTTACAAAATTGCTGACGTGATCGTTAATTCTAATGTTAACCATGAAAAATTTGAATTTCAATCTAATGTGAACCATAGGGCCAGATAGTTGAAGCTCAATTGGAAGGATAACTAAAAGAAGTGGCACAATACAACAAATTATAAACTTAAATAATCGATTTGTTAGCTAAAAAACTTAAATGACATATTTATTATCTAAAAACTTAACCTAGCTCAATTGGCAATTAGTGAATTACTCTAGATTAGAATTCGGTGAAATAGGTCCTCATGAGCCTAGCTCAATTGGTAAAGGATATTGCACATTTGTGTAGGGACCGGGGCTCGAACCCGGTATGCCCACTTATTCACCTTTAAAGGGTGAATTTCTAGCCGCTAGTCTACCTGACCAAAAAAAAAGAATTCGGTAAAATAGAATTGATGATACAAGCAAACTCAATTATGAATTGATTATTGCTGATATAAGAGGAAATTGAGATAAAATAAGAGTTATAATGTTCTTAAGAAGCAAAATTGAGATAAGAAAATGATGATAAACGAGTAGAAGTCATGAGAATTGATTTCTTTCTTCTTCTTTTTTTTGTGATAATTGAACTATTTCTTAATAACACCCAAATGAAGTATTTTATTTTTATCTTAAGAAAAGTATTTTTTTCATCTACGAGTTTCCTCGCGTGCCCTACAAAATTTCCAAACTACCCTTGTCAACTACTTAAGTAGCGGATTCTATGTTTAAAATCTAAAAAATTGCATGTTTGTAGGGTGTTTTTTTTCTTTCAAAATTCTCATTTTTGTCTGTCATCTACTTAAGTAGTGGATTATGTCCGCTAATTAAGTAGCGGACGTTATAAAAATGATAAATTTTCATGTTAGAAGGGTGTTTTTTACTCAAACTTTATATTTTTATAACATCCGCTACTTAAGTAGAGGACAAGTAAAAATCTTGAATTTTAATGTAGAGCAATCTTCCTAAAAAATTACTCATTTTTACAACGTCTACTTAAGTAGCGGAAGGATAAAATGAAAAATGCATAGAGCGCACGAGTAATCCGTAGAATGACAAAAAGTAATTTTCTTATTTTAAAGCATAGCATTTTCTAATCTTTGAAAAACCCATTCAAATCTTATTCAAATCTTATAAAAATGCTTCACCATCCAAGCACTACAAATTAGTGCTGAGGAAAAAAATTGAACAAAATTTTAGGATTTAAAACAAGCATATCACAGCCTAGTACTATATAAACAGTTAATTCAAACTTCTCTGAACTCTCATAATATATTGATTGATAGCAAAAAAACTCAGAATGGTAAATATTACAAATAAATAAAACAAAATATCCATTCGGCAAACTATATCACTAAAACTATGCTCAACAAATCAAAATATCCTCTCTGCATCCAAAGATCAGTTGATAAGTGATAACCATCACTGAAGCTACATTTATATTATTATTACCAGAACAAAATTCCCAAAAGCAAAATTGATGCATTTGATAATTGTATTTGTGAGATAAATAAAGTCCTTAAATGGAGCTGGCCTTTGTTAAAGAAGATGCGGCCTAACCGTAAACCCTAACGGCTAACAGCTAAACCTGCAACCAAAACTCATGATTCACTTGTTGGGACCGGCTCAGCAGAAATAAGTTGTTCAGATGGAACATCAGTAGAAGGGTAATGCTCAGATGGATCCTGTTCAGATGCATCACTATCTTCATCTGTGTAATCCCCGGTGTTTGGAAGTTGGTCGGTAGATTCTCCCTTCAACTCATTCTCATTATATAGATCCCCTTGAACTGGTACATTTCTTTGCTGCTGGGACGAAAGAACATTTGCAATAGTTTTAATGGCAGCAGATGCCTGGTTGGGATCAACTGTCTCATCAACATCTATGCCATTAACATTAGGCTCCTCGGACTCAGACATGGCATCCTGCCGTGGAGGAGGAACAAAAAAGGGAATTTTACCCCTCTGCTAGTCATGGAGTATCATCTTTGCTGCAGTCATAAGGTCAGGCTCACCACCCTGGAAAAATCATGGAGTAAAAGTCGCATCAAAGGAAGGGGAAAATTAGTAATTGCAGTGCACTGCTTTCTTCTAGTCTAGGTCAAATTAAGGAAAGCTATAGTATATTTATAGAAGTGGTGATCACTGATAAGTGGTGAGAAATTTATATTATGAGGAAGAAGCAATATTGATCACAATCATATTCTCTGGATATGAATACTTAATATAATCATAATGTTAAACATTTGTCATTAGCGAATGCTATCGCGCCAGAGCAGTGTCTCTAGTTTGAAAGATCAATGTAGTCTAGTTTGATAGATCAACATATCTGAAGTTTTGCCTAAAATTATCTACAGTTTCCATTACGTGACGATCGAGGGTTGTATAGTTTACTTCTCACAATGCATGTTTGTACATTTTGTGATTGAAAATGGAAGTTGATTAATGTTTCTACCTGTTGACATAGTGGAGGATGTAAGAGGTTGAAGATGGGAAGTGGGTAGCTTTTGTAAGAAAGACTTATCTTGATTTGTGTTACTCATTGGATAGCACAGTTAGCTTGATGTTGAAGATATCTTTTGATTTTTAACTTTACACAGCATGGCTAAGACTTCTTTTGAGTAATGGAATGCACTCAAAAACCTGATCAGTAACATGGATATGAACGTTGAAGATTTTAAGTAATTTTGGTTAAATTTTTATTTTTTTTAGAATATGAATCGTCTGATCTTGATCGGATGACTCAGATATGGTCGACTGACTACACTCAACCTTGATCCATGGTAACATGCTACATATGTTGATTTTGGCTATTGTACCGGTATTTCTAGCAGATATTCAACACAAATTCACACACATATAAACAGAATCAAGCTAGCACAGAGGGAAAGAAACTTCTTTTACTCTTACTAGCTAAGCATATTATGGTTAGGTAAAATCATCATGGACAAAGATTCAATGACAGTGCTTACAATTTGGTTCAATATAAATATTTCCTTAAATGACAGTATTATGTTTAGTGTCCTCAATTCTGCTGCAGTCTGTTTTTTTTTACTTATAATATCATTGTTGTTTCTCCCTATAGTAGCTATGTTTTGATATTTTGTGAAAGTTGATGAAATAAAATTTTTCAAAGTTAAGTTGATTAAAAGAATTCCTTTCTCGAAAAAAACATATAATAAATATTCGAATAACCTAAAAGTATATGTAAGACTACGGTTGTAAAAGGTATAGCATGAGCCCTTCAAAAAACAAAATGACATATAGCATGAAAATCCAAATGCCAAATGCATGCATCCAAGTAAAAAATTGTCAACACAACCTACGTTCAGCACACGAACACAAGCGTAACAAACGTCAAAGACTGCCACAGAAAACTAGTGCATCAAAACTAGAAAAATCACGCAGTACTAGAAAAAAAGTTGCAAGATACAATGATTGAATTAAACATCAAATTAAATCACCATTTCCATTTGCAAAAAGGTTTAAAATAGTAAGTACTAACAACTCTTCAGCTTCCAAAAATATTTGCAGATTAAAATCACATTCACCACCAATCTTGTACTAATATTTATTAATGTCTAACTAATCTATTATAGGCAGCCACTAGTGATTAACATAAGATAAATTGGGATTGAGATTCATTCAACAATAATCCAACAATCAATAACACAAAATAGACAAATTTAAAGATTAAGATCAGAATCATACCACAATAAATTAGTCCTCCTCCATTGGTACATCTGCAATGTCAAAACTATCTTCTTCAACAGTCTTGTTTATGACAGATTTTGACATGGGATCCTCCTCCTTTTCACCTTGGCTATAACTTTGGTTTAGCTCTCTACTAATTTCAGGTGTAATCTGCAGTATGAACATTAATATCAATCGCAACCACAAACGAGAAAACAAGAAAAACAGACTATTAGTTCTAAATTCTAATGCTCATACTAATTCATGTGTTTGCTTTTCCAGTAGAAACTTTAAATTATCCTTATCTTCCTTCTGCAGCTCATTTTTGTACCTGAAACAAATATCGGTATCCTAATAGTTTAAAATTCTAAAAGAACATTGTATAGCTTAACCGCAAGAGACAAATCTCATGAAATAGATGAAGACTGTATTTGATCTATAACAAAAAATTATGGAAAATGAAGAAACCGGCCTCTGCACAAATGTAAGAAGTGATTGGTGCCATATAACAGGCATTATCCTAGTTTCATTGACAAATCTCATGAAATGAGCAACAACTGCATCAACCACGCAATACGGCAAACTGGCAAAGCATATTTTTTCTCCAGAAGAAGCTTTATGAAATAGCTGCAATTACTATCACCATTAGTATCTATCACCTTGTAGCGCCACAGTAATCCATCCCAACAAGGTTCAAAAGTGCAACATACATATTCAGAAACTCGGGTGCATCAGACATTGATTATACATAACTAAAACTTGTAATAATTCAAACTTTTAACTTCAATCGCTACATGAAAAATGTACACCAAATATCTACTTCTAACAGTAACTTCTAAACACCAAGGAATAACACGTACAAACAAATAGACTTGACACGATATTTTTTACTTGCTTCGATATTAGTAATTAGTAGTATAGAGGAAAATATAACACAGAAACACAATAAAGGTGATATGTGAAAAAGTCTAGAAATCCAAGATTGCACAATCAACATTGATAATGCAAAAAGAATGTAATTTATGGATATGATTGGGCAAGTTAACATACCTTGATTGGAGTGGAGGAATAGAATTTTTTTCTATAATGCTTCCAACAATGACTGCTTCCTTAAGAGTGCATGTACCTGACTGTACATTAAGAATATTTGTCAGTACAGCCAAATAAATCACAATGCAACAGCAACATGACCAATGTCACTTTTTCTGAGTTTATTCGCCATTCCACATTCATGTTATTCCATCTTTTTCAAAGAGAATTTATAATTTTTCGTATCTTTTTTCCAATAATTATGACAGAAAACAGAACATAGTTAATTATTTTAGAGGAAGTTCCGGCACATCGATCCCTCAACATCCAAATACATAAATTTACTCATATTTCATCACATTTGTTACATTGCAGAAACTGCAAACTTCAGAAAGATATTTACGAATGTATTCCAATTTCCAAAAGCTTAAATACGAATGGAAAATCAAAGTCTTTAGTATACCACGAATTTCAGGATTAATGGAATATCAAGCAAATGATTAGTTAGGAACATAAATATAAAAAAAACAAGTTTTTATATATGTATGATGGCGTACCTCGCATAGCGGAATCAGTATTCCCTTAAAGAAAGCAGAAGTTTTGTACAATGCCTTTTTCAGTGTTTGGTATAAATCAAAATGCAGGTTTTTGTTCTTTCTTATATCTTCTCTAACTCTTGGAAGCAACACAAGGCGGTGGAAGCGCTCCGCATTTTTCGCACCGAGTTAGAAGCAAATATCCTAGTGGCTTGATAGACAGCATTTGGAGACCAATTCTTAGGTTCAGTTATAGATAAAATCTCCTCCCAATGTTGCATTGAGGGGATGTGCTTAAATGCCTTTGGAATTTTGCCTATTGTATATTTGCTAAGAAGAGTTCCAACCCTGCGATTTAAAAGATATGAAAACCTCATTCATTAACCACAATGTATGCTAAATTTCTCTATTAATATTTGTTCCATTCAATTAATCTAATTTGGGTTGTCGTTTATGTTCTTTTGTAATGTTACAGATAAACCAGTATTCATTTGTATGTATCTATTATTACATCACAACATCATCAGAGAAGCCGACATACCTTGTACGCCATCAAGTCAAGTCAATATTAAATCAAGTCAGCAACTTAATGAATCCTTAGTTGGAATTATATATATACAGCTAATTAAACAATGATAACACAGCATGTGCTAAGATAACAAAAATACTTTAAGCTATAGTTGATAGATAGCAATCACTAAAGCTTCATTTATATTACCAGTACAGAATTCGAAATGGAGCTGGCCTTTATTAAAGAAAATGCTGCAGAAATGGATTTTGTTCTCTTCACCAAAAAGCAAAATCAAGAATGGAAATTAAAACCAACGTAAATGCTACCATCTAAACCTGCAACTGAAGCTCACGATTCACTTGTTAGGACTGACTCAGCAGAAATAAGCTGCTCAGATGGAACCTCAGTGGATGGATCCTGCTCAGATGTCTCACTATCATCATTTGTATCATCACCGGGAAGTTGGTCAGTAGCTTCTCCGTTCAACTCATGGTATATAAATCCCATTGAACTTGTATATTAATGGCAACAGATGGATAGTTACGGTCGACTGCCTCATTAACATCTAAGTCATTGACAATAGGCTCCTATGTCTCGGACAAGTCATCCTGCCATGGAGGAGGAACATAAAAGGGGATTTCACCCCTGCCAGTCATGAATTATTGCTGCAGTCAATAGGTCAGGTTCACCACCCTGGAAAAGCTATCGAGTAAAAGTCACAAAATATGTCACTAAACATGTATTCAGCCAAAGAGGAATACTGCGAATAACAATAATATATGACAACAAACATGCAAAATGAATTCCACAAGTACTTCTATTATTGGCAAGCAAACAAGTATGTGTTCTAAGTTCTGACAATCACGATATATACATAACATAATAAAATCTTTGATCATTCTGGAGAGGCTGGATTGATAGGTTAACACACTATAACTCAATACAACATTACATTCACGAGATAATAGACTCTTGAAGTGAACAATTGTGTACAATTTTTGGAAACAACGAAAATGCACAAGAGTTATTTTGCTCTTCTAATTAACATTGGCAAATTTAGAGTCTGAACAAAATGTTCTTCATTGAAGTATCATTCATGCAACCAAAGTGAAAAGGAAATATGAGAAAACCTACCACACCCTTGAGCACAACATCTGTTTCAGAGTCATTGTTCTGATAGACAACTCCTGGACAATCAATCAAAAAGACCCTCTTTGTAAAGGTTATATACTGCCAGACTTTTGTTTCCCCTGGAATTGGAGCAACCTTGCAAACCTTTGACACATTAGAACTAAACAGCTTAAGCATGAAAAATAAAGATTAAATTCTTCGTACGCAATGTATTGATCACTGATGACTTCCCAACATTTGAATATCAACAAACAAAAGCATCATCAAAGGAGCACAAAACACATCCTGTCTCTATGCATTTTTAATAAATTATTGTCTAATATTGATTTAGTCTATTCTCCCACATTAATATCATCCATAAAAAGCATGACTTCTAAGTTTCGTTCATCAACAGACAACTCTGTCAATTCAAGAAGTACAACACCATCTTAAACATCCACTTATGTCCCACAACTTTGTGTCTCGTTTTTTATACCATCCATATTTCCTAGGATACATATTCATGCATATCCATGAAGAATCTCAAAAAATTAAAATAATAGTAATTTTGAAACTTCTAGGATATATGTATTCGCATATATACACTGTGTAGTTTTGAACCATCTGGGGTTCAATATAAGCTAAAAAAACACTTCAAAAGACTGTCTGCTGGATACACCATTCCTACTACTGTCGAATTGAACAAAATAGAAATTCTTTAAAAACATTATTTTTCTTAGGAGTTGAGGAAATCTAGGCCTAATCTATCATAATAGGTTAAATAAAAGCACAAGTAATGCTAACTAAACAACCCAATTAAGAAAGAAATTAAATACCTTGAGAACTATAAACTTTTTTAACTAAAGACTCATAATCAGAAGCCAAAAGGCTTGGTCTCTTTCTTTTTAGTCTTAGGTCCAAATGCATGTGATGGTGAAGACTTGGGACCAGGAAATGTGCTCCTCTCAAGGTCTCCGGTTCGGATCTTCCTGGTACCACTTTTTGTGATGGGCCGGTCCATACAGAGCTAAGCTCTAGCTTTAAATGGGTGCCCCCGCAAGTCGGTCCTTGGGTCGGATACCGAATGTTAAAAAAAATCATCACATTGTATCCATTTTTCCTTCATCTTCTCCATCACACGCCGGAGCCACATTAGGTTCAGGGTATGCAACCATTTCATTTGGTTTGACGAAGAAATGAATCCCCATGGCAAGGAAGTTATTGTATCTTTGCCGAAAAAGTTAATAGAGAGAAGACATATGAATCAGCGTAAACTGTTATGTTAAGTTGTTGATGTTTAATTATGAGTTAAGTCTAGTAACTGATCTAACTTTATGGATTTAGTTTAGTTGTTGATTTACCAATGTAATGCTAATTAACATGTCTTTTTTGAAAATGAAGTTAGTTGTTATAAAAGTAATTGAGCATAAACATTATTGTATTGATGATTACAATTGAGCATAAGCCTGTCAAAATAGCTGAAAATCATTGCAATTAAAGGTACTTAAATCTGCATATATGTGATTCCTGAAAACCACACATTGTCATTACAAAACACTGAATATAACAAACACAAACTAAAACTTGTCAAATAATTGTAACATCACAAAAGAAGAAAGTCTACAACTACTTAGATCTTCACAAAATAAAACTACTAACTTAGCCTAACTTAAAATGACCCTTGTTTGTAGTGTTTGTGTTCTTCTGCTTCTTAGATGACCCTTCATTATTTTGTGCATTATTTGCTTTCTGCATTATAAAATCAGCACCAAACAGAAGAAATTATACACAAAAACATATAAACAAAACATGCATTAAACTAGTTATCAACAAGAACATATCATACACAAAACAAACTCTAAATTAATTAAATTGTTTTGCTTTCGCCCTTTTAGGAATAAGCTCTATCAGGTTGTCTTTTTCCTTTGCAAGCAAGTCCTCTTACCGTGTCTTATGTTTCCGCATTTTTTACATCTAAATTTTAGGTAGCTTTCTAGGCAATGAATGGAGGTTCATTAGAAACCAAGTAATTGGACTCAAATGGTTATAATGAACTTCTCCTAAGAATTATCGTTTGGAAGAAACCAAATTCGATTTCTGGTAGGAACAATCCTCAAAGGTTTGAATTTTTTTCCATAATTTACTTATCATCGCTCTCTAGCGGGGTATTTAATGGATCATAAACTAGTACATTTACCGAGTTTTATTAAAAAAATTAAAATTCAAATGAAAAAACAAAACTATTCTTGCAACAATTTATCAAATGAAGAAACAAACCTTCATGTGATCATTGAAAAATCACATCGGCAAATTCTTCCCCTTAATAACAACATTATAATTACTGGACTTATACTTCTCCATTTCTTCTCTGAAAACCTCAAGCTCTTTCTGATCCACAACACGAGTATTCACTGCAAATCGAAAAACACAAAACCAAGGCAAAAAATTAAAACTATGAAACTCACATGCTAAATTTGAAAAATCATACTCCTTGTGGTTTCAAATATAAACAAAAAACCACTTTATATTTGAAATTTGAAACCATTGATTTTGTTACTAATTTATTTTTTTGTGATGAAATTGGACTAACCGAACCAACGAGGATCAGGTTGAATTCTTGTATTGGGAAGATCCTTCGATTGAAATTCGTTAGATAATAATTTTCCCTTACAACAGCGAACGGGTTTGTTTTTGTACATTTTGAGACGGCGAATAGTGGCAGCAGAACGGAAATTTTTTGTAGCGACGTTACTCCGATTTACGTCAAGAGAATGCTTTGGTTTTCCAGAGACGTTAACATTTCTCTCTTTCTTCTTCATCATCAAGTTAACCTTTCTTGCTCTCTTCTTCTGTTTCTTCTTCGACATTGTAGAGATACAGAGAGAATGAACGCTGTGAGAGTATGTAGGGTTTGCTGCAATTTGCAACTGAAACAATAATAGGATTCACAGTATATAAATATGACCCGAATCAGATTCAACGGGTGGTGAAAGCCAAAAATAAATATGATTTTTTCTACTCACACCCCTAAAAAATTCTCCATTTTGAGAGAAATAGACACATTTCCCATTAAAAGTGGGTCCCACTAATTTGTGGACCCCACTAATCTTCAATTGTGTCTATTTATCTCCAAATGGAGAATAAATGAACGAATAACAAATGGAGAAAACTCAAACTCAAAAATTCTAGTTACACTCAAATTTAATTATAATACCAAAATTACTCTTCTTTATATAAATTTTTAAAAATGTTATAAACTGATCTATAAAAGAGCAATATAATAGATAAAGAAGAGAGAAAAGGAGAGAAAGAATAGTTTGTATTATTCACCACTAAGATTAGGTTCCATTACAATAATACATAGGTCGTATATATAGGCAAATATAATAGGTCAATTATATGGGCCGATGGCTTATATGGACATCCACCAATAATATTCATAACACTTCCCGTTGGATGTTCATCGAGGATATGCCTCATTAAAACCTTTACTAGAAAAAAGCTCAGTGGGAAAAAATTCTTGCGAAGGAAAAAGAGTATAACATCCTTTTTGTTTGGTCTGCCTCGTTGAAAACCTTACCAGGAAAACCCAATGGGACAATACCATGGTGAAGGGAAAAAGAGTGCAGAATACAATTATATCTCCCTCTCATAAAAGCAATTATATATATGAGGCGAAGAAAACCGATTAATCTTCTATATAGTTGATCAAAAACTTTACATGACAATAACTTTGTAGAAAGATTTGATTCTTCTCCTTTAATATAGCCTTCTTTGCATTAGTTGTGGATGCGATACTATTTTCTTCAAAATTTCTTGTATGTGTAGAATCACAAACCTCAACAAAACCACATTCTGAACTTTTTTGATGTAGTGCTAAAACTTCCACATAATTGGAGGATATTGTCGTATCTCCAAGATAGAAATTATATACTTGACTTTGTTCTAATATCTTTGCGTTAATTGATATCATCACATACATAATTAGCAAAATGCAATAGTGTTCTCAGCGGAACTAAAATATGGTACTTCAAGACCAATTCAAGCAACTGATCATTTTCTTGAGACTTAAGATTATCTTTGTTCACATCAAGTGATAACAAATTATATTTGTTAATATCAAACTACTTTAATTTGGTACCTTTGATATATAAGTTTCTTGATGCACAAAACCTCATTAAAATACAAAGTTTGCAATTCCAAACAAACTTTTATCATCAAGCATATTTCATTTCAAACTTTTCTTTAATCAACAGATTTCAAAAGCTCTTTAGGAGTTTTGATCAAATTTATATCTTCATGATATAACAATTTCATTTCCAAATATCTTCTCTAAAAATGGATAAATGTTGTCATTCTCATATGTGTATACAAATAGACTTATCCATTTTATTAAGTCATCTACTCAATATTTGGAAATATACGTCTCATGAAGATTAAATCCTTCGGGGAGTTAAATTAATCACCACTAATAAGTAAGCCATACAAATACATTGTAACACTTTAAATAAATTAAACTTTTCATGTGTTACTAACTTAATCAAGTAAGAGAAAGATTTTGATTTCACTTCAGGTGAATATTTCTCTTCACAATCGATGACAAACTTATAATATCTGTATTTCATCATTTTCTATTCACACGAAAATTGATTTGTATCTCATCATTTTTACATCTTCAGGTGTATGGACTGTTGGTCCAAAAATCTTTCACTTTACAAAGTGACTTTAATTACGTAGCAATTGCGTCTTTATTATTTAGACAATCATTGTGTTGTCTATAATTTTCAATAGACTTTAATTCATGATCCTCATTTCATATATCACATATAGCGCTTTATTATGTGCAAAAATATTGTCAACGTTGACTTCATCTTGGTTCCATCGTATTTCATTCATAACATAATTTCCATTCATGACATAATTCGTTGAGATCTCTTTATTTTCATAACTTTCAAGTACTTGATAAGTTCTTCTGGAAATGAAAATTTATTTATGTCAAATACTCTTTTCAAAATTTTCATATCCTCACTTGGGTCATATTTCATATTAGCTCCTTTTCTTATTTGAGGATTTTTATCATTGGAACCGATTGACCAACCACGCTTCAGGGTGGTACCAAAACTCATTTGCAATATAAGGTTGTCCAACAGGGACATCCATTTTGATTGGAGCATTAACAGCAGATAATTTATTTCATAAACTTTGCAAATGATTTATCTTTTGAACATCTGGTGGTTCATATGAACTTCTGGTTCTGTTTATTCTCTCCCCCTAATATTGGGAAAACTAATTCATCACTTGATAATTAGCCTTCTGGGCCATAAATCTATTTTCCCAATATTCTTTTCCTACCCATTTAAGTGCATTGTATTGGAGTAATTGAACATACACAACACATCCAAAAATGCTTATATGAGATTCATGTTTATAAATTAATATTCAGATTGTAAATTAGGGGAGGTCTTACATATAATAACTTGTTGGCTTGATGCGATCAATATCTCAACATAGATGTTTGATTGTTCCCAAAATATAACTTGGAAGTTATGATTTCATAAGTATCAATTATGTGATTAACTTTAGACGTCTAAAGATATAAAAATATAAAAATTACTAATTAGCTTTAGCTTTAGCTTTTTTCTAAAGACTCTTATTTTTACTTTTAGCTTTCAGATAGCTTTTAAGACCTAAAAAGCCAGGCCAAATAGACCCTAAAAAAAACAGAGGGAGTAATATTTCATTAGAAAATAATATTATATTTGAGATAGTTTCCAAAAAACAAAATTAATATTGAATACAGTTTCTACATACAAAAAAATATAATAATTGAGAAGCTCTAATTGAATGTCACTTAAAAACTTTCTATTGACAATGCTCAAAAGAGCTTCGTAGGAATTTCGTGATTTATGATTTCTACAAAAAAAATAAAATATTTGAGAAAATTTCTAAAAAAAAAAGAGTTTCTACAAAAATAAAATAAAATTGAGAAGCAGATTTCCTAAAACCAAAATTAATATTTGATAAAACTCTAATCGACTGCCACTTCAACAATTTCTATTGAGAATGCACATGATAACTCTGTGGAAATCTCGTAATGTATATTGGCCCCGTTTGGATTAGCTTATTTTTGAGCTTATGCAATATAAATTAGGTTTTATGCTATTTTTTAAGTTCAAACTAATGTAAATTGTATTTTTATAAGCTATTTTATCATAAACTACTTTGACAAACTTATATTAATACATAAAAATTGCATAAGTTGTTTGCATAAGCTCAAAAATAAGCTAATCCAAATGGGGCCATTGTAGAGATGCCAAATAAGCAAGTTCTAATCGAAGATTTTCTTTTGAATTATAATGGGTTAGAAAATATTCTGTTGAATGCCACGTAAGCAAGCTCTATAATTGATGTTTTTTTTAAATAATGGAATAGAGAAGATTCAATTGAGGACCATGGCCCTGTCCAGCCCATTAAGGGTTGTGTTGACGAGATTAAGTATATGGATGATAGAATGAGTGAGGATGGTGCTTGATCTAACCTTTGATCAGAAAGGATGATGGACCGGTGAATCCTTCGCTTGATGAGAGTTCTGTTGACGTTGAGCAGCAATCACCACCGGAGGGGGGGGTTGTACCTGCAGACGCTCTGATGCTTAAGTCAGAAGAGTATACAAGTACGAGAGTGAGAGTGAATAATGAGAATAGAATACCTGACCCTCTAGTGAAGGAGGGTATTTATAGATCCCCCAGCGCTGGGCCAAGGTCTCCCTAATGGGCTGAACAGAGCGGCCCAATAGGAGCGACTGCCAGGATTTCTCCGTTGTTGGAGCAAGGAACCAACATTTAGTCCTTATCCTGGTGATGAGATGTCCCGTATCGTACGGAGAGACGGTTAACTCATCTAGATCATGTCCTGGTTAATAGGAGCACGTGGAAGTCGTGGCGGCGTGGCGATTCCGGGCAGGGGAGCTCGCTAGCTGTCGAGGAGAAGCTCCTAGTCCTTAGTGTCGAGCAGGAGCCATAAACTCCCTGTGTCGAGCAGAAGGTGGATTGGGCCAGCTCTAGGCCCAGTCCAGAACAGGAGCCCCCAAGTCTTTGCTCCTAGGTATAGGAGTAATGACTTGGAGTCAGTTATTTTGTCGAGGATATCCTCGATGAGTTTTGATTGTGCGTGAGGTTGTGCTCACAATAATTTGTCCTCGCAGAATTTGTACTACTGTTCAAAAGTTTGTGTCATTTGAATTTTGTCCCCGCGAATTCTTGCGGAGAGATTTTCTTTTCTTACTCGTGGAAAAAAATTTTCCTTGTTCGCGAGGCTGTGCTCGCGAAATGGAAGAAGAGTTAGCCTCTGCTCGTGAACTTGTGCTTGTATATTTCTCTGTATTGCGTGCTCGTCAAACCCTTCAAAAGATTCACTTTGGAAATCGTGTTTGCGAGCAGGATTGAAATGATCTTTGAAGTGACAGACGCTTCGTTTCGCGTTGCCACGTGTCACGTCTATGAACAGGCGCAATGATGGCCATTAGTAGGGGCATTATGACCTCATTTCACGAGGAGGATCTATGGCCGTTAGATCAAAGCGTCGTTTCGCTTTTTGTGAGATTGGATTTGGTTCGTTAGATCCTTTTGATCAAAGGCGTTGGATTAATCCAACGCTCCCGATTGAAGCGGTGCGTTTGCTTGGCACCGTATCATATACGTGGGGGATTTGCGTATAAATAGAGGGAGAAGGTGTCACTCATTCACTTCAATTTTCTCCCGTTTCTGCGAAGATCAAGACTTGAAGATTTGGAGTTTTGCTGTTACTTGATCTTGTTTTTGAAGTTTAGCATCATCATCTACATTTTGTTTTACTGGTAAGTCATGTTTTTTTGTTTGATTTTGCTCAGTTTTGGTTTTGGTTTTTCCCACCAGAAAAGTGTTGGTGGTTGGTGGTGGCTTAACCATCACCGGAGCAACGATTTGCTCTTCTGTTTCGCCGATGATGGCGGTTTGAAGTTCGTTAAACCTCCTCCCGTTAAATCGCTGTTTTACGATTCTGTTCGTATTATTTTTATGGATTTTTGCGCTCCGGCGCCGCCGTTGATCGGTGTTGCGCCGATGAATATTCATAGGATTCATGAGTTTTCATGAGTTTTTCTGGAAAAAACATCAAGAACAATGATGAACAATGGGTCGGGGACAATCGTCCCCGTTTATGTCCTTATAGAGTTTTGTATGCTTACAGTATTTGCAGGGGACCTTCTCCCCGTTTTAGCTTTAACAAATTTAAGGGTTAAATCCTAGGATAGCCTCCCCGTAAATTGTCGAATTTGCCCAATTGTTGGGGACCTTCTCCCCGTTTGAAACTTAAACTTTAGAAGCAAAATTTCGAGGAGGATTGTCGATATGTTGGGGACCTTCTCCCCGTTTAAAACTTTAAAACAAAATGTCGATGAGAATTGTCCTTGTATTCCCCTTTGTTTAATGTCATTTGTTAAGGGCTTTTGTAACACCCAATTATACTCCCTTTATTTTATTTGTAAAAAAAACGTCATTTTTTTTTATAAAAAAAACAATTGAGTGCTACACCCTCAATACACCCGATTAAGAAAATTCTTACGGAAGTCAATCATCAAGTGAGAACTTCAAAGTCTCATACATAGTCTTTTTTTTTTTAAAAAATAAATAGCATCAATCCTTCAACGGAAATAATAAACCAAAAAGTGAAATATAAAATCCCCCAACAACATCCTAACAGAGCAACTCTGACTGGAATGAAAACAACGACGACTTCCTAACTCCATCGTCAATACACCTCAGCTAAACACGATCATTTACCTGAAAACCTACGGTGGCAAGCCGTAGGGTCAAACCAGAAGGGGTGAGTAATTCAATCATGAGGTATAAGGATTCAACATCCAATACAAAAATAAAAACCCATCTTGAACGAGTAGACAACAACACACCACAAGAACACATTCAATAGATAAAACACAACTTCACTATTTTAAATAAGGCACAACATCAATAAATAACATGCATGAAATGCGCCTAGACTCTCTAGATGCATGTGGTACCAATAGCATCGTCATTATAAGCAACGTCATTTTCAACATCATTAATCAACGTCATTTTCAACATCATTAGGCAACGTCATTTTCTACGTCATTAAGCAACGTCATTGGACACATGAATGCATGGATGCCATGTTATAATAAGCAACGTCAATAGACAACATCATTTTACAACTTCATTATCATTATAACAACGTCAATAAACAACGTCCATAAACAACAACAACACACCGGCCTACGGCTCGATTTCTATCTCTTTAAGTATCAACTCAGTCACTTAACCTTGCTGGATAACCAGCTAATATCCAAAACAGTCCCCGACACATCCGGTTTTTATTACAACTAACTTAATTAGCGAGATTTGTGAAAAATATTCATTGAATTAAACCAGAGAGAGTGAGGTACACCAGAGGGTTCTAAATAATTCATTTTACCTTACATAAATTTTTGGAATTTGTTTACGAAATTTTAATATTTTTAAACACCATTTTATCTCATATAATTAACTAAAAATAGTTCCAGGTCTCAGAAAAATCTCTAAGTGGTACCAAAATTTCAAGAAAATTAATTACTATTTTTTCGTAAACAAAATTGAAAACAAACGATCCTCACCGACAGGAGACGCGCCCCCACGCGCCTCCAGTGAGAGTGGGCGTTGTTGGGCGCTACTGTTCATCTTCTTCACCCAGCGGGTCTGCGTGTGGGTCGTTCTGACCCGGTTAATGACCCGACTCGTTCTCTCTCTATACTCGACTAAAATCGACGTTCTTTATACCGTTTTGATCCCCATCCAATTTTAGGAAGATAACCTGTGTTTGTTTTTAAAATCGGCAACCGAATCGCTTTTAAAAAAAAAGCAAGGTTCATACGTTGTTTTTTAAAAGAAAACTCCATTAAAATCATTCAAAAAAAAACTTCAATTATGTTGTTCTTCTTCTTTGGAAAATCTCATAAACGTTTTTAAATTGATTATAGTTCTTAAAGCATCATAAAAGTTCAGGTTGTGATTTGTTAGACTCAAAAACATGATTTTAATAAATTGTGTTTTTCTTAAACTCTTACACCACGCCATTGATGAACTCACAAGTTCATCTAAACCCAACAACAATTATGAATTAATTCGACAACATCACAGATAATACAACATCATTGATCTCAAGGACAAAAATCACAACAACTCAAGCAACCATAATAATAACACACAAAACAAAAGCATGAATCAACTCATACAACTCAAAGCTTAGAATTTTCAACGAAAGAATTAAACCCCATTACTTATTTCACAGTGATTTCCCTAAGATTGAGATTTGAGACTTCCCTTCCTTCCCTTCTCTTCTTCTCCTACGTGCTCTCTCTATTCTCACACTATTTTTTGTTTGTTTGTTTTGTTCAGTATACAGACATATCCCTAGACTTCCTTTTTAAATTAATCACAAGAGACAATAACATTATTCAAATTAAATTGGTTTAATGAGAATTAAAATTATGTTTATTCTCTTTATTCTTATCTCTACAATTTTTCTATTTACACCCCTAGGCTCCAACATCTCTTATTATTATTTTCTACTTCTTTTTATTTTAACTTTTATTTATCAACTATTTAATTATTCGCCACAAATAATTAAATAAACACCGTCAATCAACACCACAACAACTAAATAATTAAATAAAATAAATTCTAATTTTTGGGGCGTTACAACTCTCCCCCACTTATAGAACTTTCGTCCTCGAAAATTAGTTACTTGAAGGAAATAACTCTGGATACGATTCCTTCATACGGCTCTCCAACTCCCACGTCGCGTGTTCACCGGCAGGTCCTCCCCAAATCACCTTCACGGTGGTGATATCTTTCTTCCTCAAATGCTTCACCTCCCTATCCTCGATCCTCAGTGGTGTAGTCTCCACAGTCAGGTTCTCTCTCACATGTACATCATCCGACTGGATCACATGCAATGGATCGGGTACATACTTTCTCAGCTGCGACACATGGAAGACATCATGAAAATTGGACAATCGTGGCGGCAATGCCATCTGATAGGCTACGTCCCCTATCCTCTTAAGTATCTGGTACGGTCCAATAAACCTCGGAGTGAGCTTCTTGGACTTCAAAGCTCTGCCAACACCTGTCATCGGAGTCACCCTCAGAAACACATGATCTCCCTCTTGAAACTCTACTGCCCTCTTCTTCCGATCGTAATAACTCTTCTGTCGATCCTGGGATGCCTTCATCTTCTCCTGAATCATTTTCACCTTTTCAGTAGTCTGTCTAATCATTTCAGGCCCCAACACTACTCTTTCGCTGGATTCGTGCCAACACAAAGGTGTTCTACATCTTCTTCCATACAGGGCCTCAAATGGTGCCATCCCGATGCTAGAGTGGTAACTGTTATTATAAGTGAACTCTACCAACGGCAAGCAACTATCCCAGCTTCCATCATGTTCCAATATACATGCTCTCGACAGATCCTCCAGTGATTGAATGGTCCTCTCAGTCTGACCATCTGTCTGCGGATGATATGCCGAACTCAATCTTAGCTTGGTCCCCAAGGCCTCTTGCAACTGTCTCCAAAACTCCGATGTGAACCTCGGATCCCTGTCAGACACAATACTCGATGGGACACCGTGTAGTTTCACAATTACCTTCACATATATGTCAGCCAATTTCTGCAAGGAAAAAGTTAGGTTAATCGGTATAAAGTGAGCCGACTTGGTCAACCGATCTACTATCACCCAGATTGCGTCATATCCTCCTACGGTTCTCGGCAACCCACTCCCAAAGTCCATAGATATACTATCCCATTTCCACTCTGGAATATTCAGCGGCTTCAACAGCCCTATCGGCTTCTGGTGTTCGATCTTCGATTTTTGACAAGTCAGGCACGCATATACGTACCTCGCAATGTCCTGCTTCATGCCCTGCCACCAAAACACACCTCTAAGATCCTGATACATCTTATTAGCTCCTGGGTGGATGCTCAGTTTACTCTTGTGTCCCTCTTCTAAAATGCTCTTCTTAAGTTCCGGAATATTTGGCACACAAATCCTATTTTGGATTCTCAGCACTCCGTCTTCATCTATTCTGAAGTCTGTTCCTCTTCCCTGACTAACCAATTCTCTGTACTTAGCCATCTCCGGGTCTGTCGTCTGTCCTTCTTTAATCTCTTCAAGCACATTGTTAGATATTTTCAGCATACCGAACTTTGCACTATGAGGTGTCATACTGCACACAAGGCTCAAGTCTCAAAACTCTTCAATTAATTCTAATTCCCTTGCCATGAGGGACGACATGTGAAGGGTCTTTCTACTCAACGCATCTGCTACTACGTTTGCTTTGCCCGGATGGTAATTCAATTCAAAATCGTAGTCCTTCAAAAATTCAATCCACCTCCTTTGTCTCATGTTCAACTCATTTTGGCTAAACAAATATTTCAGACTCTTGTGGTCGCTGAATACCTCAAACTTTGCTCCATATAGATAGTGTCTCCATATTTTCAACGTGAATACTACAGCTGCCAGTTCTAAATCATGCGTCGGATAGTTCCTCTCGTGAACTTTCAGTTGTCTCGAAGCATATGCTACTACCTTTCCACTTTGCATCAATACACCACCTAACCCCATCTTCGACGCATCACAATACACAACAAAAGACTCATTTGAGTTAGGCAGTGTCAGCAACGGCGCAGATGTCAGCTTCTGCTTCAATTCTTGAAAACTCTCTTCGCATGTTTTATTCCAGATATACGCCTGTCCCTTCCGGGTAAGTTGAGTCAAGGGCAAGGCTATTCTTGAAAACCCTTCAATGAACCTTCTGTAGTAACCGGCCAACCCCAAAAACCTTCGGATCTCCGTCACTGACTTCGGGGTTTCCCATTGTAACACTGCACTCACCTTAGATGGGTCAACTGCTATTCCATTACATGAGATAACATGCACCAGGAAACTCACCTCTTTGAGCCAGAATTCGCACTTTGATAACTTTGCATACAACTTTTTGTCTTTCAAGGTCTGCAACACAACTTTCAAGTGCTCGACGTGCTCTTCCTCTGACTTTGAATATACCAGAATGTCATCAATGAAGACAACCACAAACTTGTCTAAGTATGGATGAAAAATTCTGTTCATATACTCCATGAAAACTCCGGGCGCATTGGTTACGCCGAACGGCATGACAGAATACTCATAATGGCCATATCTGGTTCTGAATGCCGTCTTTGGTATGTCATCTGCCTTTACCCTGATCTGATGATATCCCGAGCGCAAATCAATTTTACTGAATACATGAGCTCCAACCAGTTGATCCATCAAATCGTCAATTCGTGGTAGAGGATATCTATTCTTAATGGTCACTTTGTTCAGATGACGATAGTCTACACAAAGCCTCATACTACCACCTTCTTCTTCACCAACAACACTGGTGCTCCCCACGGTGACACGCTTGGTCGGATAAATTTCTTATCCAACAGTTCTTCTAATTGCTTCTTTAGTTCTTCCAGCTCAACTGCAGACATTCTGTAAGGTGCCGTCGATATAGGTCGAGTGCCAGGTACCACATCAATGGCAAACTCCACTTCTCTCTCTGGTGGTAGGTCGCTGAAATCATTTGGGAACACATCAGGAAATTCTTTGACAACAGGTAACATCTTAGCTTCCGGCTTCTCTTCGGTAATTAGTGATGCACATATCATAAACACCATAGCTTCTTCGTTCATCATCTTCTTCACTTGTCCGGCTGTCACGGACTCTAGATTCGAATATTTGGTTGGTTCTGAAAACACCACTGTTCCGTTGAGGCAGTCAATGTGTACTTTGTTGTATCTCAGCCAATTCATTCCTAAAATCACGTCCATGTTCCGCAAGGATAGGCAAACTAAATCTACCCCGAAATGCCTTCCGAAGATAGATAATGGGCAATTTAGAACAACTAGATTGGTGATCACCGAGTCTTTAGCGGGAATTTCAACGATCATACTGCCATTCATTAATGATATATCGAGCCCTAACTTCCTAGCACAATCCAAAGAAATATACGAGTGCGACACACCCGTGTCAATCATAGCAACCAAAGTAGTATTATTAATAATGCAAGTACCTCAGATGAGATTGTCTGAATCAGATTTCTCCTCGCCATCAAGAGCGAAGACTCTCCCTCTGACTGGAGCGGTTTCTTTGTTCTTCTTGGGCTTATCACACTGGGTACTTTTGTGTCCTGGTTCATTACAGTTGAAACATGTCACACCCTTCTTGCAATCATTTGCGAAGTGACCCGGTTGGCCGCAATTGAAACACCTCAGAGCCTCAACCTTGCAATCTGCTATCTTGTGCCCGGTGCTACGTTATCTGAAACAATGAGGAGGGTTAGAGTTTCCTCCCCCACTTTTTCCTCTCCCGGCGTTGTCGTTCTGCTTGTTTTTCTGGTCGCCTCTCTGAACCTCATATGGCTTGCTACGGTTTTTCCCAGCATTTTTCTTGTCTCCTCGAGCCTTATAGTAATTCGAACTAGCCTTGGAGTCCTCTTCATAAATTCTGCTTTTGTTGACCAGCATAGCAAAATTACGAATCTCCTGATAACCGACAGCCCTCTTGATATCTGGCCGCAGACCGCCCTCAAACTTGACACACTTAGAACCTTCTGCTCCTGCTGCATTGATGTGAGGACAGAATCGGGACAGTTCTTCAAACTTCCTTGCATATTCAGCTACAGTCATACTACCCTGCTCCAGTTTCAGGAATTCAATCTCCTTCTTGGTCATTACGTCAGCTGGGAAATACTTTGCCAGGAATTCATTCCTAAAGTTGTTCCAAGTCATAAGGGTACCAGCAGCTATCATCCTCTGACGTGAATTGCCCCACCAAAAGTCAGCTTCATCAGTTAATCGGTGAGTAGCCATCATCACCTTTTGCGCCTCGGTTGCCTCCATGACCCGAAAGATCCTTTCAATTTCTTGCAACCACTTGTAAGAATCATCAGGTTTGTGACCTCCATCAAATTTAGGAGGCTCTTGCTTCTTGAACTGATCCAGTCTGCGTTCATCATTACCTCCCTGCTGATTCTGATTTCCCTGAACAGCTTGAGCTACAGCAATCAATGCGTTTGCGATCGCTTGGTCATTACGTCAGCTGGGAAATACTTTGCCAGGAATTCATTCCTAAAGTTTTTCCAAGTCATAAGGGTACCAGCAGCTATCATCCTCTGACGTGTATTGCCCCACCAAAAGTCAGCTTCATCAGTTAATCGGTGAGTAGCCATCATCACCTTCTGCGCCTCGGTTGTCTCCATGACCCGAAAGATCCTTTCAATTTCTTGCAACCACTTGTAAGAATCATCAGGTTTGTGACCTCCATCAAATTTGGGAGGCTCTTGCTTCATGAACCGATCCAGTCTGCGTTCATCATTACCTCCCTGCTGATTCTGATTTCCCTGAACAGCTTTAGCTACAGCAATAAACGCGTTTGCGATCGCTTGGTCATTACGTCCTGCCATTTCTGAAAAAATTTCGGAAGTTAGTAACAACACGACTTGGTCCGACTAGACCGACTTGCTCTGATACCAACTTTGTAACACCGAATTATACTCCCTTTAATTTATTTGTAAAAAAAACGTCGTTTTTTTTATAAGAAAACAATTGAGTGCTACACCCTCAATACACCCGATTAAGAAAATTCTTACGGAAATCAAATTAAATCATCAAGTGAGAACTTCAAAGTCTCATACATAGTCTTTTTAAAAAAATAAAATTAAATAGCATCAATCCTTCAACGGAAATAATAAGCCGAAAAGTGAAATATAAAATCCCCCAACAACATCCTAACAGAGCGACTCTGACTAGAATGAAAACAACGACGACTTCTTAACTCCATCGTCAATACACCTCAGCTAAACACGATCATTTACCTGAAAACCTACGGTGGCAAGCCGTAGGGTCAAACCAGAAGGGGTGAGTAATTCGATCACAAGGTATAAGGATTCAACATCCAATACAAAAATAAAAACCCGTCTTGAACGAGTAGGCAACAACACACCACAAGAAGACATTCAATAGATAAAACACAACTTCACTATTTTAAATAAGGCACAACATCAATAAATAACATGCATGCAATGTGCCTAGACTCTCTAGATGCATGTGGTACCAATAGCATTGTCATTATAAGCAACGTCATTTTCAACATCATTAATCAACGTCATTTTCAACATCATTAGGCAACGTCATTTTTTACGTCATTAAGAAACGTCATTGGACACATGAATGCATGGATGCCATGTTATAATAAGCAACGTCAATAGACAACATCATTTTACAACTTCATTATCATTATAACAACGTCAATAAACAACGTCCATAAACAACAACAACACACCGGCCTACGACTCGATTTCTATCTCTCTAAGTATCGACTCAGTCACTTAACCTTGCTGGATAACCAGCTAATATCCAAAACAGTCCCCGACACATCCGGTTTTTATTACAATTAACTTAATTTGCGGGATTTGTGAAAAATATTCATTGAATTAAACCAGAGTGAGTGAGGTACACAAGAGGGTTCTAAATAATTCATTTTACCTTACATAAAATTTTGGAATTTTTTTACGGAATTTTAATATTTTTAAACACCATTTTATCTCATATAATTAACTAAAAATAGTTCCAGATCTCAGAAAAATCTCTAAGTGGTACCAAAATTTCAAGAAAATTAATTACTATTTTTCCCTAAACAAAATTGAAAACAAACGATCCTCACCGACAGGACACGCGCCCCCACGCGCCTCCAGTGAGAGTGGGCGTCGTTGGGAGCTACTGTTCATCTTCTTCACCCAGCGGGTCTGCGTGTGGGTCGTTCCGACCTGGTTCGTGACCCGACTCGTTCTCTCTCTATACTCGACTAAAATCGACGTTCTTTATACCGTTTTGATCCGCATCCAATTTTAGGAAGATAACCTGTGTTTGTTTTTAAAATCGGCAACCGAATCGCTTTTAAAAAAAAATGGTTCATACGTTGTTTTTTAAACGAAAACTCCATTAAAATCATTCAAAAAAAAAAAAACATCAATTATGTTGTTCTTCTTCTTTGGAAAATCTCAGAAACGTTTTTAAATTGATTATAGTTCTAAAAGCATCATAAAAGTTCAGGTTGTGATTTGTTAGACTCAAAAACATGATTTTAATAAATTGTGTTTTTCTTAAACTCTTACACCACGCCATTGATGAACTCAGAAGTTCATCTAAACCCAACAACAATTATGAATTAATTCGACAACATCACAGATAATACAACATCATTGATCACAAGGACAAAAATCACAACAACTCAAGCAACCTTAATAATAACACACAAAACAAAAGCATGAATCAACTCATACAACTCAAAGCTTAGAATTTTAAACGAAATAATTAAACCCCATTACTTGTTTCGCAGTGATTTCCCTAAGATTGAGGTTTGAGACTTCCCTTCCTTCCCTTCTCTTCTTCTCCTACGTGCTCTCTCTATTCTCTAACTATTTTTTGTTTGTTTGTTTTGTTCAGTATACAGACATATCCCTAGACTTCCTTTTTAAATTAACTAGTATGATGCCCGTGCGTTGCACGGGTTCGGTGAGATAGCATTGTATGCCAATTATGGTTGTTGCCAATCATGGTTGCTACCGATCATAAAAGTATGTACGAAATAGGAACGATTATATTGAAAGTTTTTTTTTGTTTGATAAATGAAATAGGAAAGATTATATTGAAATAGAGATCAAAAGTTATCACGGATGTTGTTCGCGGATCATAAAAAACTGGATAAATTTGCAATATTGCATACACAAGTGAAAATTCCGCTAAGGAACCAAAGAATATTATTATGTGATAAAAGAAATAGAAAAGAGAAGCATGATTGAAATAGAGTTTCAAAATTGTTTGAAGTATAAATTTGTTCAATGATATTATTAAAAATGATACCCATGTGAGATCATCTATATATGTAAATGAAAACACCAAAGATATTTTTAGTAACTTCCTATTTTTAAGGGGTGGCCGTGACCCCCCAAACCCTCACCCTGGTTCCACCACTTGAATGATTCAAAATTTGTATTAAAATATGTCTACATAAAACTCTGAACTTGGTATCCAAAAAAAAACAAAAGAAAACTCTCAACTTGCAAGTAAAACTACTAAATTTGAAGGATTCAAAATTAGTTTGCCACTTCTATTCACAATGCTTTCTTGTTGTCCACATCTTCAAGCACCGGATCGTCACCTCCGCATCCAAAATTTAACTGTCTCTAGAGATTGATAAGAATAGTGTAGTGGTGGGAGTGTACCATTCTGCTGGGCCAAATAGTATAGGCCTATTTTGGAGGCTGGTGTTTTTTATCAACAATTAACCCTGCAAAAACAACCATGGCCCGTTTAGTAGCCGAACCCATCAAAAAGCTAGATTGATAAGAATAGTGTAGTGGTGGGAGTGTATCATTCTGCTGGACCAAATAGTATAGGCCTATTTTGGAGGCATACCCTGCAAAAACAACCATGGCCCGTCCAGTAACCGAACCCATCAAAAAGCTCAATATAATGCTTAACAAAGGTCCTGAACACTGTCTAAATATAGTAGGGAAATTATCATTAAAACTAACAATTATTAATTATACATGTGCATGAGGCTACATTGATTCATTTCTTCCATCAATAAGAGAGATCCATGAATCACAGAATTATATAGGTCAAAATAGGAAGACTATCTTCTTGTTCGTCGTCATGATCATCTGGTACTGATTACAACTCCCTGACTTTTTTTTGTGTTATCTGAGACTGAAAAGTGTGCAGTTAAGAGAGTGTTAATTCGGGTGGTCCATATTAGCACAGTATATTAACTGCACACCTTACAGTACCAAATCACACATAAAAAGTAAAGGAAGTGTTACCAGAACCAGATGATCATGACAATGATGAAGAAGAAAGCACTCCGATTTCAACCCAAATTATTCCGTGTATACATAGACGTGTTTCGTAGAGATCTCCTATCAGTGGAAGAAGTGTACCAATAGAATTACATGCAAATGTGTACGGCAATAAGAAGAGGAAAGCAAGTGCGACTTAGAGATAAATGTTTGCTACAGTCATCCAATCAGAAGAGAAAATTGCTCTCTGAAGAGATATTGTGTCTTGAGAAGCTGCCTCGTGAAAAACAAAGTTGGATTGCCTTTTACGGGACATATTCTGGAGACAAAATGTCTCTTCAGCAAACAACTTTCTCTTATGGTTGGATGACTGTAGTAAACCCTTGTCTCTACACCACCAGGATTGCTTACTAATATATACTTACTGACAATATGCGCTAAGGAAGAAAAACGGTAATGAAAGTGGTAATGCTGGGATTACAGAGAAAGTGAACAGAATAGACATATGACCCATCCATCCGTTGGACGAAATCCGAGTCCAACAGGGTCGATATTTAGAAATCATGAAGAGATGGGTGTTGTTTGCCAACTTTGCGTGCGAACTCGAACTTGAAAGCTAGAGTGGGGCCTGAAAACATACATTCAATGGCAGTCCACTCTAAGTCGCTCTAAACATGGATTATCCTATCCATCTAACTTTGTCCAAGACAGATGAATGGGATAATACAGCTTTAGAACAACCTAATGTGGACCATCAATGAACATTGGTTTCCATGCCTCATTCTAGCTCTTAGGAACTAATTAACACGCAAAATTGGCAAACAATAACAATCCCCTCGTGATTCCTACACATCGATCCTGCTGGATTCAGATTCCGTCTAACAAATGAAGGGATCCTAAGTCTATCATATCCAGATTCCCTAAAATCCCAACAGTACTTCTTTCATTATCAATCTTCCCATTAGTTAAGAGATGTGAAATAAATGATCATGAGTAACATATAAAATGCTAGGAATATCTTAACAACAGCTAAACGAAACCATGAAGATTGAATATTAGCTATTATCCTTTTGTATTATTATGCTGTTGGAATCCTTTAATTTTGATAGAGATCTTGTAGCATAAATATTTGTTGCATTCATGGAAAATGAAAATATTGTTCAATCAAATATTGTAATCAAGATGAGTAAAATTATGTACCTTGTATATAAGAGATGACTTGATATAAATCAGCTTAGATGCAAGAATTTAGAGAATGAAATGATAGAGTAATACGTGATGGTAGGAATATTTAGTATCTTATATTAAGACATGAATTATCAAGTTTGAATAAGCAGATATACATCACATCCGGAAGCAACCGTTGATTTTGAATGGAAAGCCCAAAAGGAGAGATTGAGGTTGCATGAAAAGTAAAAAAAAATAAAAAATTAGGTCATGTATAATGTGAGAAAGAAGAATTCAGAGAATGAAATGATAGAGATTGAATAAGCAAGATATACATTACCTCCCAAAGCAACCGTTGATTTCGAATGAAAAGCTCAAAAAGAGAGGTTGTGGTTGCATGAAGAATGAAAAAGAAAAAAAAAATAAGGTCATGTATACTGGGAGAAAGTGAGCTAATTATAGAGTACAAAAATAAAAATAAAACAGAAACCTTACCATCTTCCTTTCCTCTTGTAATAATCTTGGATGTTAAACTCACACCTTCACCAAAGTCAAATATCAAACAAATATTAGGGGATTATTCAATGTCATTTTTTAATAAATAATTAACCATGAGCATATGAGGAGTGACAAATTAAATTAAATGACATCCATGTATACTGAAAAAATAAAATCATTAAAATCCAACACATTGTTAATCATTCCTTCTATTATATGCCACAAACCAACTTTCTTCCACTCCATCTTTGCTTTATGACATCCAAGAAAATAAGTGCCGCTCATTTTCAAAATTATTTTCACAGTAAGGACAATTCTCTACACATTATTTTTAGTTTTAGCACATTATTTATATGTTAGTGTGAAATGTGAACTAAAAAACTTATAATAGAATTACACATTTATCAGCTCCGTAAGTATAATTTAGTAGATATAGACAATTCTTTTAAATAAAAGATTTTCTTATTATATTAAGAAAATAAGTAAATAGTTACGATTTAAAAAAATGTATTTAAGAAAAATAAGGTTACCATTCTGGGTTTTGTCTATATGTGTTTAATTTTTTATTTTTCACTTCTACTTCTTTTTAGCAATACATATTGTTTTATAAGAAAAAAACTATCAAAAATTTTGTGAAGAATAAGTTGGAGAGAGTAAAAAGCATATCAATGATAAAACCATAGAGAGAGGGGTTTGAGAACTCAAGTTTTGTACTTTATTTTCAAATATAAACACAGAAAAGGAAAAAAAAATATAGATGAACAAAAATCTCATAAAGAAAATTAAAAACTGCACAAAAATAAACAATTGCACTAACTACCAAAATAAAAATTTAAGCAAAGAGATTAAATGAAAAGTAAATCTCACATTAGTAGCAAATACTCCTAGGCTCATATAAATGGTCTAAGCAACCCAAATTAACCTGAAAATAAAACATTGTAGAGAGTTTGGATTTGAAATACATGAAACATATAACTTCGACACCAATAAAAATTTGATAAAATTGAATAAATGTAACACCAAAGAAATAATAAGCTTGCTGGAGGAGTTTATGTTTCACGACCTATGTGGCAGGGAGATGCTTTGTTTACAACTTCCCTTGAGCTATTTTCCGGTAGACACACAGTATCAATCAATTGCGGAAAGACTGCAAACATCAAACAAACACAATTCACAATTGATATACACAAAACCAATTAATATGCAGAAATTATTTAGAAAAACATGAATGATGTAAAATGCTAACCATTTCCATTCAATATAAAATTTCTCATTCAATACCACAAATATCAATGGCATGGTTAAATCTTTTGCCTACATGATTAAAATATAACAACTGATAAAAATCAAAATTTTGGTTTCTATTACCCCATCACTTCCACCATCTCAACCCTTTGTTGAGTTAGACCATCTTCCTCGCCCATATTGTTTGTTTGTTTCTACTACCCATCAATTCCCATTAAGTGCTGCATGCAAAAACATTACATTAAACAACAACTAAGGAAAATTGACAATAACATACTTTAATTTGCCATATTTTAAAAGAGAAAATTGATAAATCAAAAGAATATAGATTGGAAATTGGAAAGATTAGAATTACCATCAAGAGCAATTAACTCACGCATGCACCTGGATTCATTCACAAAGACATTTACAAATATGAGATGAAACCACAAAACAAATAAAGAAAAAAGAACATAACAAATGACTGAGAAACAAAATATAAATCTGAATCTTAGGGGAAAAAACATTTAGAAATACTAAAATCAATCCAAGTCTGAATCACGGGGCCAGTGGATGCAGGTGGACTGAGAAACAAATTTAAATCCCAAAAACAAATAACAAATCAATTTTTTTTTTTAAATATGCAGGGATTGTAAAGAATAACTGACCAGATCCTTAAACTTGACACTGTCCACAATGCATGCACCTGGATTCATTCACCAAGACATTTACTAATATGAGATGAAACCACAAAACAAATAAAGTAAAAAAGAGCATAATAAATCCAGGAAAAGATCAAAAGAAAAAGAACAAAATAACTATCACAGACACATTTAGAAATACAAAAGTCAACCAAAGATTGAAACATGAGGGAAAAAAACTTGTTTTCCACGGTGAATGCATGTGCACTAAGAAACAAAAATTAAATCTAGAAAAAAACAACAAATCAATTTTTTTTAGATGCAGGTATTGTAAAGAAGAGCTGACCATTAACAGGATAACTGAGTCTGACACTTGAACGAAGGAAAGAGAGGCAGTGAGAGCAACAGACACCAGCACAAATTTATACATGCATATCAATAAGTCAACTGGAAAATAACATCTAAACAAAATGAATACAAAAATTAGTAACATATTCGTCATGAAACAGATTTAAAACTCACATGCATGCCAATAAATTTGCATAAATCATGAAAATCCACACAAATACAACGACATAAAACAATAAATTTACATAAAACAACAAATGAATCAGAAACCGAATTTAAAAAATAACAGTAACGACATCATAATGAATCTGAGCAAAATCCAAACAAATTCCAAACTCCAAAAGTCAAAACCGTTTTGATCAACTAAGAAAAAATTACAGAAACAACAATGAAATCAACTGAGAAAATGAACAAAACAGAAGGGGACCTTACGAATATCGTGTCGCATCCAGAAATCCAGCAATGTTGGTTGGAAGTAAATCTACTTGCATGCATGCTTTGCATAAAATTGGAAAATTAAAACATTGTTAGGGTAAAATACATACAATAGATAACAGTGAAGAAATTTCAAACAAAACCCAAACTCAAATTATAACAGTGAAGAAACTTCAAACAAAATACAACCTCAAATTTCAAAACCCTTTTTATAACGGTGAACAAATTCCAAACAAAATCCAGCCTCAAAATTCAAAACCCTTTTTATCGATTAAGGAAAAAAAGTCCATAGATCCACAAATGTTGGTTGGAGAAAACAAAAAAATTTCAACAATCAGGGATTGAAAACCCATTTTATCGCTTAAGACAGAAATATCCAGAGATCCAGAACTTACATGCATGTTTTACAGTGATTGATGTGTTGTTGGATCCACGGTCTATTTCCGTTACAGAAGCTCCTTAGCTGCGTATGATTGAGCATGAAGAAATCAGATTAGCAAAGCATGAAACGGCGAGTCAGAGAGATAAGTAAGGAGAGAGAGACGCAACACGAGAGAAAGAGAAAGTTACCGATGATATGCGATGATCTTGAACGAAGATGACGACGGCGGAGAGGATGGCGATTACTTTGAACGTAGAGGACGGCGGCGGAGAGAACGACGATGAAGCACGGAGAATGTTTGCGTGAGATACAGAGGGCGAGAGAGAAAGATCGAGGAAGCAGAGAAACAGAGTGAGGACGAGTGAGAGAGAAAGAGCGTGTGTGAGGGAATGAGAGAGTGTGCAATGGGTCTATGTAGAGGCCCAGTAAAATTGCATGCAGGTACCAAGTGTCACTCAATTAGCATAAGACAACATGCAACCAATTATTTGAAAATTGCTATTTACGCCCCTTGGGTTGCTATCAGGCCCCCCTAAAATCCCAAAATACCCCTAAATTACCGTTGAAAAATTTCGTCACGTAGGGAACGAAATTGCAAAAAACCAAAATTTCGTCTTCTAGGTGACAAAACACACAATTTCGTCTTCTATGTGACAAAACACACAATTTCGTCTTCTAGGTGACAAAATTGTGTGTTTTGTGCCTAGATGTGAACGACAAGGCAGGCCTACTACGTTTAACTAAAATTTCGTCTTCTAGGTGACAAAACACAAAATTTCGTCTTCTAGATGACAAAATTTCAAAAAATTGGCGTTTCGGTAACTACGAGACGAAATTGTGTGTTTTGTGCCCAGATGTGCGCGACAATGCAAGCTTACTATGTTTTAACATAATTTCGTCTTCTAGATGACGAAATTTGTTGCCTTCGTTTCCTAGGATACGAATGCTTATAAGGGCATTTTGGTCACGACGAGGGGCCTGCGAGTAATACTAGGGGGCCTAAATAGCAAACTTCCAATTATTTTACAGCAAGAAGACACCACAAAACCATGGTTCCGTAAGGAAAGCAGCCCATAATATGTTATTATTTTCTACTTCTTTTTATTTTAACTTTTATTTATCAACTATTTAATTATTCGCCACAAATAATTAAATAAACACTGTCAATCAACACGACAACAACTAAATAATTAAATAAAATAAATTATAATTTTTGGGGCGTTACAGCTTTGGTCGAGGGCAGCGTGCCCGCGCCTATCCACGCCCTTTCACTTGAATTGCGGTGGAAGGGTGGATTTGATTTGACTGTCGAATTCACTTTTCTTTCGCTGCTTTTCAGGTTTAAATGGCTGCCGAAGAAGATATCGACGAAGTCGAGGAGGAGGTTCAACCTGAGGAGCCTGTCGATGTCGATGAGGATCTCCTCGCCCATCCGGAGTGGAAGTGGATAGGGCCAAAGCCTCGGCGGATAGCGTCAGAGATCACGCCGGCGGCGTTGGGGGTGTACACGATTCTTGAGGAGGACCCTGCGCCCGGGAATTTTGCGGTGTACAATCCTGGTCCCCAGCATCGGATATGCTCGACATTCCATAGGAACGACTTTGGTATGTACGAGTTCGTTTTTAGAGAACTCCGGTTAAAACTGCCCTTTAGCCCGTTGGCGGTGGAGATTTTTGACTGGTTGAGGTTGGCCCCCTCGCAAATCCACCCCAACTCAATGGCGTTCGTCATCGCTTTCGAGCGCCTCTGCGACTATAAGAACGTGGTGCCTACTCGTCCTCTATTCTTCCACGTCTTCAAGTTACAGCGCACGACCAACAAACTTGGGCAGCGGAGTTGGGTGTCATTAAAGCAGAGGGTGTCTCTGTTCGACATGTATGTAGAATCTGTTCGCGGTTTTAAGTCGCGATATTACATTGTTCGACCGGAGACCCCAGCTGGGAAAAACGCTTTATGCAAGAATGAGTTAGACAGGAATTCGGACGGGACTGTTAAGAAGAACGAGGACGGTACTGACAAGACAAAGGAGGTCGACTGATTCCCGATGAGCTGGACGGAGGAGCATTTCAAGAAAGTTACTGAGAGTTACCTTACGGCGGATTCGTCCCAGACCATTGCTGAAAAGCAGGGTCTTAAGTTGTTTCAAGACTTTGTGGGGGGTTTCCTCCCCGCCAAATTGATGAATAAGGCGGGGGAGCCTTTCCTCGACGATGATGGTAGGGAGCAGTTTGTTCCCCGTCTTATTCATACGAGGAGGCTGCTCGAATGCGAAACCCGAGCAGAAGTGCATGAAGTGTTGGGTACTAATTTTGAGTCCTCTGTCCGTTTTTTATTCGTTTGTAAAATTTCTGTTAGTAGTGTAGCTTTGTTTTCTGTCTCTCCCCGAGTTCTGACTTGTCTTATTTTTTTGTTTTACAGATTCGATGGCTGATTTCGCTGCTGACCTTTACATGGAAAACATGCAAAGGTGGGAAGAAGAGGAAACTGGGGCCTAAGACCAGCGCCCTGCTCGGTCAGCCGGCGACGGCGTCTTCCTCTCCAGGGGGGACGAGTTCGTCGCTCGGCACTTCGAAAATCACCTCTACTGCCATGACGCAAAAGCTGAAGCAGCCCAAGGTGGAAATTCCTGTGGTCGACTTGGAGATGGAGAAGCCTTTCGTTCTCCCCAAGGTGGTGACCGACAAGGAATTCTTCGAAAAGAACCCTTTGCAGGTAGCTGCCGTGGAGAAGACTGCCATTCTGGAAATGGAGCAGGAAGTCTGCAGGGACCAGATCCTCGAAGACTCTACTAGGCTGTTAAGGCTGCTCGAAACAGTGTTTGTCCTGAACGAGGACAGAGGAAGCAAAACCCATGAACTCAGGCTGCTTAGGGAAGCCAACGCCAAATTGGAGGTCGAGAACATGGGATTGGAGAATGAAGTCACCGCTCTCCGGGGAAAACAGGAAAATTTTGTGGCGCATGCGAAGGAAAATAGGGAGCTGAAGGAGGAGCTCGCCAAATTGTTCGCGGAGAAGGAAAAATTTGAAGAGGAAATCCAGTCTCTAAAATCGGCCATGGCTCTAGCGTATGATGAAACCGACAATACCAGGGACCTGTCTACCCGGGATGAGTTTGTTGCTCGCGTGAAAAAGTTGGGCGACTCTGTGCTCGCTGGGGTGAAACATGGTTGGCAGAATGCAATTGCTCAGATTAAAGTTGCCAACCCTGGCGTCGAGCTCAGCCTTGATGGCATAGGCGTCTTTCACGAAGTGGTGGATGGCCAAATTATCCTCCCCGAAAGATACAAGGACGTAGAGGCCGCGGATTTGGCTGGTGAGGATGACATGGATGTCGAGGAGCAAGATGACGATGAGGAAGATGACAAAGATGATGAGGGGGAAAGCAAGAAGACCATCACCCCCGAGGATGGTGATTAAACATGGGCCTGCGCGCCATTACCTTGTAATTTTTTCTTCTTTTTTTCTTGTTTTGACTATTCTCGGGGCCTGCGTGCCCATTGGATGTAATTTCCGAACAAGTGGGCTTCGTCCCCGATTTTAATGAATTTGTATTCTTGCTAAGTTTTGCCTTTGAATGTTTATATTTGTCTTGAATTTGTGCTCGTATGTGTATGCTTGTGTTATCCCGCTCCATTTGATTCTTGTCTTGAGCAGGAGACTTGTCTCCGAGGAGAATAAGAACTCGGAAAAAACGGGGTTGGCCTCGTCCGAGAGGCTATCCTCCGCGGCTTGAACCTCCCATCGCGAGCTGGGCGTTAAGCCTAGCACGGGGACGACGGAGCTCGTCGTTTGAGTCCTCCTCGTCGAAAGCAATCCTCTAGTCCCTCACCGGGGAGAAGATGTGTGCTATGACGTGAGTTTTGGATGGATTCTTGTGCCTGAGCATCTTCCGTTGTCCAGGTGTGTCTGCCCGTTGTTGGGGATGGCACTACCTTGGCTTGTAAGCCTTGTTTGGCAATAACTTAGCTATAATATTGGTTTAACATTTGGGCATTCCAGGGTCGGGGAAGTTCCTTTCCCTGAAGGTCCTCGAGGTAGTAGGCACCATTTTCCGTTTTTCCTCGGACTCGATATGGTCCTTCCTAGTTAGGTGTTATCTTGCCCTCGTGAGAGTCTTTGGCATTTCGCCGTAGGACGAGGCTGTCGACCTCAAATTCCCTCGGTATGACTTTTGTATCGTGCCGAGCAGCCACTTTTTGCTTGAGGGTGGCTTCCTTTAGAGATGCCCCTGTGCGGATTTCTTCGACGAGGTCTAATTCTTCTCTTAGTGCCTCGTCGAGCGGTTGCTGCGTGCGACGAGAGGGTTCTCCTATTTCTACGGGGATAACTGCTTCTGTTCCGTATACCAAACGGAAAGGAGTTTCCCCAGTTGTGGAGTGTGGAGTAGTACGATAGGCCCAGAGCACGCTGTGTAGCTCTTCGACCCATCTTTTCTTATTGTCGTCTAACCTTCGATGAAGGCCGCGCATGATTACTCTGTTTGCGGCTTCGGCTTGACCGTTGGTTTGTGGGTGCTCGACGGATGTGAAGCGTTGTTTTTGTGTTAATTGCGATGAGGAGCTCGCGGAATCTTTTATCTGTGAATTGTGTCCCGTTGTCGGTGACCACGACTTGTGGGATCTCGAAACGAGCGAGGACGTCCCGTTTGAAGAAACGGAGTATGTTGAATGCTGTTATATTCGCAAGTGGTTCAGCTTCTACCCACTTAGTGAAATAGTCTACTGCTACGATGATGTACTTCTTCTGGGCAAGACCTGTGGTGAAAGGTCTGAGGATATCCATGCCCCACCAAACAAAGGGCCAAGGGGAGGATAGGGACTTAAGCTCGTTTGGAGGAGCTAAGTGCGTGTCAGCGTGCCTTTGGCATTTATCGCATTTTTTTAACATGCTCCTTGGAATCCTGCTGCATGGTGAGCCAGTAGTATCCTGCTCGGAGAGCTTTTCTGGCGAGCGATCTTCCTCCTAAGTGTTGGGAGTTGATCCCTTCGTTTATTTCCCGTAGAATGTAATCAACTTTATCCTCCTCGTTACATTTCAAAAGTGGGATGGAAAACCCTCTTCTGTACAAGGTTCCGTCGAGGAGGACATAAGTGCAGGCTCGTCGTTTGATTGTTGCTGCCTCCTTTTGGTCGGATGGTAGAACGTCGTTTGCTAGGTAGTTGTACACGGGGGTCATCCAACAATTATTGTCCCCGATAGCGTTGATGTCGAGGGTGGCTGGATATTTTTCTATGCTTGGACGTGGGAGGATTTCCTGTATTACGAATTTGTTTCCTCCCTTTTTCTTTGTGCTCGCCAGTTTCGATAAGATGTCTGCCCGGGTGTTATCCCCTCGTGGAACATGTCGTACCCCAGCTGAGTCGAATTTTGCTATTCTGTTTTTAACAAGGGTCAAGTACTCAAAGAGGTTATCGTTTTTGGCTTGATACTCTCTGAGAACTTGTGATACGACGAGCTGGGAGTCCGTGTATATCTTGATTTCTTTTGCGCCTACGTCCTCGACTAACCGTAGTCCGGCGAGGAAAGCCTCGTATTCTGCTTGGTTATTCGACGTCGGGAAGGACATGGTTAGAGAGACTTCGATGACTATGCCCTTTCCATTTTCGAGTATGATTCCTGCCCCAACTCCTTTAGATGACTATGCTTGGTTATTCGACATCCTGTCGAGCTGGAAGCTCCGTCGACGAAAATTGTCCATTTTTCTGTTCCCTCCGAGGAGGGAGCGGGTACCGTCATTTCGGCGACGAAGTCGGCTAGGACTTGTGCTTTGAGAGCTTTTCTGCTTTCGTAGCGAATGTCGAATTCGGCTGAGCAAAGATTTAATCGGTTGGTCTGTTCGGACTACGATTGTATGTGCGAGGAAGTAGTGTCTTAATCTCCTTGCGGTGTTTATTAGCGCGAGGGCTACTTTTTCGATCAGTAGGTATCGGAGCTTGGGGCCTTGTAGTGCTTTGCTCGTGAAGTAAATGGGTTTTTGTCCCTCTGTTGTCTCGCGGATGAGGACAGCGCTAACGGCCTCGGAAGCGACGGCGATATAGAGAAAGAGGACCTTCTCGTTGTTTGGTCGTGATAAGACCGGTGGTTCGGAGAGGGCCTTTTTAAGGTGTTGTAGGGTCTGGTCGCATTCCTCGGTCCACTCGAACGCAGATTCTTTCCTCAAGAGTTTGAAAAGGGGAAGTGCGTGTTGAGCAGATTTTGCTATAAAACGAGATAATGAAGTAAGCATTCCGTTAAGTGTTTGTATTGACCTTTTATCGCGGGGAATTGGAAGCTCGGTGAATGCTCTGCACTTATCGGGGTTGGCTTCGATTCCTCGTTCTGTTAAGTAAAATTTGAGGAACTTTCTTGCACGAACCCCGAAGGTGCATTTTTCAGGATTGAAACGCATTTTTTATTTTCTGGCTTGCTCGAACACCTTTCGTAGGTGGGCAGTATGATCGATCTCGTCGCGAGATTTGACAATCATGTCGTCCATGTATACTTCGAGCATGTCCCCGATTTCTCCTTGGAATACTTTGTTCATCATTCTCTGGTATGTAGCGCCAGCGTTTTTTAAACCAAAGGGCATTACGTTATAGTAGTAATTTCTCGTTGGGGTCATGAAGGCAGTTTTGTACCTGTCAGCGACCGCCATTGGGATTTGATTATATCCTGAGTACGCATCCATAAAAGACAGTCTTTTAAAACCAGATGAATTATCTACAAGACTATCTATGCATGGTAAAGGATAAGAATCTTTAGGGCAGGCCCTGTTGAGATCGGTGTAGTCAACACACATACGCCATTTTCCATTAGATTTTTTAACGAGTACAAGATTGGAGAGCCAGGTTGTATACCTGGCCTCAGAAATAAAATTTGCCTCTAAGAGGTCTGTTATAGCTTTTTGGGCAGCCTCCTCTTTCTCGGGAGACTGCTTACGCCTACGTTGCACTACATATTTGGCGTCGGGGTCGACGGTGAGTTGGTGGCATGCGACCTCAGGGTCCAATCCTGGCATCTCTGCAGCACTCCAAGCAAAGAGATCTGTGTTCTCCCTCAAGCAGGCTTTAAGTTGCTTCCTCGCCAGTTCTGGAAGTCCTGCTCCAATCTTCACTCCGCGGCTGGGATCCTCACCGAGGAGAACAAGTTCGAACTCGCCATCTGGGATGGGGCGATAATTTTCTCTGCTCGCCTCATCCTCTTCTTTACTTTCTTTTCCGAGCTTCTTCTCTTCTTCTCTTCTCTTCTTTGGATTTTGACAGATCTGGCTACCTCCTCTGCTCCAAAAGTTACGATGAGGTCGACATAACCCCATGGTTTGGTTGTTGCTCCATTGAACCCTTGGAGATCAGAACCCACAAAAGGTGCTAGGTGGGTCTGGTCGAGCTGCAAAGTGTTGAAGCATTGGGAGAACATGATATCAGCCGAGCTTCCTGTGTCAATGAGGATTCGACGGACATCATAGTTGGCCATGCCGGATCGGATGGGGAGAGGGATGTGGGTGTTGGGGGTCCCACCAGGAAGTTCCTCCATGTAAAATCCGAGGGGAACTGAGCCTTTTTTGGGCCTGTCGAAGGTGACAGGCTGCTTGGAGGAGGAGTCGATGAGCTCCTCGAACTTTCTCTTGACGGATCCGATGGTCTTTTAGTTGTAGCCACCAGCGGATATCACCATTGTTTCAGCGAAATTTTCCCACTTAGAGAAGGTGGGACTGGAGTTCGTGTCCTCGATGTGTTTGGGGACACGGAAGTCTTCTGGTTGCAAGATGCATAGGGCGACCTTTTTGGGTTCTTGCCCGCCAGATGCGGGAATCTGTTCCTCGACATTCGTAGCTTGCCGAGTTTTTTGGCGAGGGCTCTCCTTGCGGATAAACTTGCCAAGTTTTCCTTGGCGAATGAGGGCCTCTATGGCATCCTTCAGATGAATGCACTCCTCAGTCACGTGACCGTGAGCTCTGTGGTACATGCACCACTTTGTCTTGTCCTGATCGGGCTTGGCCGGCGCCTGTTTAGGGAACTTGATTACTCCTTCCTTGAATTCCGAATTGTAGCATTCGGTCAGGATGTGCTCGCGAGAGGCGTTGAGGGGAGTGTAAACTGAGAACAAACTGGGTGGTCCTCGGGGCTTGTTGCCTCTTTTTCTACCCCCTTCTCTGTGCCCAGACTCGCGGGGAGGGTTATTTGACTCCTGCCGAGGTTGGGGCGTCCTCGGTACGAGAGTGTCGGAGGGCGTCGACCATCTCCTGCTCCTCGTACTGAATGTATGGCTCGGCCTTAGCGAGGAGCTGGGCCAAAGTCTTGGGTTTCTCAATTCCCACAGCTTTGGCGAAGTCAGTGCGGGGACGGAGGCCTCGCGCGAGGATGTACCTCTTCATTTCATCGGTCGTTTCGACCTGCACAGCTTCCTTGTTGAACCTTTCAATGTAGCCACATAGATGTTCTTTCGGCCCTTGGAATATAGCCTCCAAGGTGGCTACCGTCTTCGGCTGTTTCCGAGAGGCGGTGAAGTTTTTCCTGAACTAGTCTGTTAGGTCCTGCCACGAAAAGACGGATTGGGGAGCCAAGCTCGTGTACCACGTCAGGGCTCCTTTCCTCAGTGTTGTTGGAAAGAGCGTGCACCTGATTGCTCCGCTTGTTTTGCGGAAGTTGAGGATAGCGTTGAAGTTGTTGACGTGGTCGTCAGGGTTAGTCAGCCCATCGTACGCGGGGAGGTTGGGGAATCTCTCAAGCCCCGCGGGGATGGGTGCCCGCATGATGTCCCTGGATAGAGGACAATCAGTGTCTTCCTCCTCGCTTCCGTTGGGGGAACGCTCAGGGGTATCATTGTACCGTGAGATTGGCGTCGGGTTGCGGTAGTCGTAGTCGCGGTTCTCCCGAGCATGGCGACTAGAAGACGCACCCTGTCGTGCCATGTTCCTCAACCCTTGGGGGGAATGGCGAGGTTGTTCAGCCGTTTTCCCCTAATTTGTTGTCGCAGAGATCCTAACCTCGCGGGGAGGTGGGGTCCGGTCCCATTTCTTGCCTTGTGGTTGGATTCTCTCCAGGGCAGGACGCCGTTGGCGGGCTGGTTCCTGTCGGGGAGGGGACCCAGAGTGGCGATGTCTCCGCGTGGGAGAGTTGGTTGCCCGCTGGGGGCGTTGGTTTCTTTCTAGGGTATCAATCATGTGATTCTGTTGCGCCATTACCTCCGTATTTTTCTCAAGAGCGGCGAGAATCCTCAGAAAGTCTGCCCTAGTTGGCCGGTCAACCGGCTGTACGTTGGCCACCGGGATTTCCTGCATATTTTGCGGGCGCTTCCCAGATTGGCGGACGGTTAAAATCTGCATGTCATCATCTTCCTCCGATGACATAGAAGCTTCGCGACCGTCCCTGGGGTCAGTTTCCGGTTGCGGTTGAATGTAAACTATATGTATCAATGTCGTGTCGGTTGGACATTGGAGTCGCCTTCAATTTGAAGTGTCAATGCTACATAACTTATTGTTTTTGTCAATGCTATATAAAGTTATATCATATTATTAATAGGTTTAGATATGATTTCACAATTATAACATATTTTGGTTTTAGTCCTGTAAATTTTTTTGTTTAGGTTCGGTCCCTGATGTCAAAAACATGTTGCTTCTAGTCCCTAATATCATACGTAGCCCAATAAAATCACGCTATATCACCAAAATACGCGATAATTGTTGGGACCAGAATCATATTTAATTTTTATTGTTATTAATATAATAATCATTACCAGATAGTGATGATAATGATCATCTTCTATATCACCATTCTCATCATTGTTTACCATTCTTGAAAATTTATAAAATTATATTGTATTATTAATTAACAAAATTAAATTAAATTCTATAACTATATACACAAAACAAAATGAAATTTACCTGGTGTATGACTGAATACATCCCAGTTGCTTAAACCTTTACCATCTTCAAATGCTCCTCCTTCAATCTATATTTATTTAACAAGAAAAAAAAAACTCATCAATAGTAACAACAAAATTTAAACATATTTGAGAAGATAAAGAATTTGAACAAGTACTTGGTAAGAGATTTGTTGATTTCATCTTCTTTTTCTTATTCAATTTGATGAGAACTTTGGACATGAATAAGAGAGAAGCAAAACAATGTTAATAACACAACTTGCAGAAGCCATTTTGGCATTTTTCATTCAACTCATAAAGCCAAAACAGTGACACTTATAAGAAACATGATATAATGTAGGGATTTGGAATTTGGTGCTGTTGAAATATCACACAGTTTCACGTTGTTGTGTATTTCGGCCGTCCGATCAAACATCGATGGTTGAGATTATTTGATGGTTGCTCCAAGGCAGTCCAAGCTATCTATTTTTCTTAATTTTATTTCAGTATATTTATTTGGGCATAAATTATAGATGATTGGTTTGAGGGATATCTCATTACAGAAGATTTCCTCCAATGTAAGTAACATCTTTCAAATTTAAATGGAGCACATGGAAATGTTGGGGGATATCTCAGAATATGGCAGAACCATTAGTTTTCAATTTTTGTTTCCAGAGTTGCACATGCACTAGCACTCATCATTCATCAACCACAACTGCTATAGAAGAACTATAGCACTTTCAGTTCAAGATTAATAGCAAAATAAAGAAAAACTCGATCATTCCAAAAACACCTAGGTTTTGGAATTTGTTTTAAGTTGATCCCACATTTACTGATGCATTGATAAAAAGAAAACCACAAGACAGATGATTGTAAACTAAGTCTGAAAAACATAGACCATTAACATTGATTTTTTTAATGGAAGATACTGAACAATTTTTCAATGGATGATAACTAGAAATTCATCCAAATTTCACTGTAAATTGTTGCTAAGCTGATGAGACATGTAATGAAATAACCAACACCTAAATTCTTAAAACATTACATTACTCATATCCAATCTTGCTGCTGCAATTTCAAGGGTAAATAAACTTCAGAGAGATATTGAAAACCAAAGGTGCTCAAAGCCTGAATCTCAGCCTTCTGCTTAGTTTTAACCATCAATGTCAATTCCTCAACCCAGGCAGGATTTTTCTTGACAAAATCCTCCTCTAACATGTCCTTTCCAGTCTTAATATCCTGCTCAGTCATGGGCAACCTACACTGCTCGGGTATCTTGTACTTGTCCAAATCACTAGGCCTAACCCCTAGCCATTTTATATCAGGGGTAGTCAAGTGAGAACTGTCATAGGACATGTTCTTCGACCCACACCCATAAACCGATAGAATCTTCAATCCATAAGGGTCACTGTCAACAAGCGCCAGCACAGGAAGCTTCAACTCAGTCTTCATTTTCCTCAAGAAGAGCCTTGTGGAAACATCAGGTTGCCCCTTCGCTGTCACGATTATACAAGGAAACCGGTTGTAGAACCTATCTTCAGCCAACCTCATATAAGCAGCATCCTTCTCCACCAAGAGAATGAACAGAGCATCGCTCTGCATATCCCCGACTCGATCTATATTAGGCGGAATCGCCTTCCCCCCCATACCCATTTTGGTGCAGTCAATCATATCTCCATTGTCACTGAAAATCAACCTTCCCACAACCACCCCTTTCTCCGCCGCAACAACGTTCAGGCTCGAACGTGTGCAGCCGAGCATGCAGGAAACATCATCAAGAACCGTGTCAGATTGCATCTGATTCATCACAAAGAAGTTATTGGTCAATATCCATTCATAAAGTATGTTAAATCAATTATCTAATATAAAATCAAAAGCAGCTTCATAATGTGGTGTTCAATCATATTAACTATGAAATGTAAAAATCAGGAATGGGGGTGATAACAACGGTTCAGATCGAATTGTTGGAGTAACCTAGAAAACTCAGCAGTGGGAAAATTGAGACAATTAGTGGCCAAATAATCACCTTCATTAGTCCCTATTACTGAGACAATTAGTGGCCAAATATCATGTATTATTAGTAACTTCAGATGGAAAAATAATCCTTTAATTAATATTAATTTCTTGAGAGATAGTACCATTTAAAGTATTTGGCTTTTGTATAAGTCATCCTAAGCTTCATATCTAAATGGAGAATCTGCATCAATGTATAGTTGTAACATTCAAGCACATTATCAATTGCTTTAACCTTGAAATTGAACCTATGCTATATAGCTCATAATATCACACACCATCTTTTTTGTTGCAACAGAAAACTAAGTGCCTACAATTCTTCAATGCTTTCTACTGATAACTGATATCAGTCTCCAGTTTTATTTTTTGAAATCAGAACGAGCATAAGCTCAAGTAAAACCAAGGCCACCACAATATACAAAAGCAATGCAATCACATGGTTCAATTGAACCAGGACCAGAACAATCAGGAATACTATCTATGTCAATGTCAATTACAATTCATACGTAACATGATGTATAAAACATTAGCTCCCTACCAATTAATAGAAGGCGAAAACTATTCCTTAACAAACATGCACTGCTTATATCAGAACAAATGCCATTTACACAATACCAATACATCTCTCACTGCCACACACCATACAACACTAGTTTAATCTCTCCTCAGCACCAGTGTAATTTGGAATCAATTTTAGCATCAACCCTATAATTGCCACTCAAACCCTGCTAAGTAAGATTAAGCCAATATGTTATAATCTAATCAGGTACTGTCAAAATGCCAATACCAAATCAACCACTAGTCAACAAACCGCTTCCCCGTGCACAAAAACATTATATACCACCACTTCAAGTTAAGGTCATTTATGATTAGTAACTAGCAACATAATAAAATCATAATAATTTGTTATTGTTTATATTGTTAGAAATATGATCAAAGTTTCAACCAAAAAATAAAAAAATAAAAAGAAATATGATCAAAGGGAAATCCTATTTCTTTAAATACCAAACTATTCATCATTTTCATTTTATCCAGAATGCTCTATTAAGCACTGAAACTTAGATTGAAGGTGTGACTGGTGTCCAAACCCTGTCGGCATTGAACAGAATGATACCGACATGTGTCGGTAGCCTTGGTGCCAAACAATAACTACCGACACATATGATGATATGATATTCGATTCATACATGTTGGTATCGAACACCAGCGCGATACCGAAATATGCACCGTTATAGTCAATCACTTCCATTTCTTAATTTTATCACTTGTGTCTATTGTTCAATATCCATTCCTAAAGTATGTTAAACCAATCATCTAATATCTAATATAAAATCAAAAGCAGCTTCATATTCATAATGTGCTGTTGAATAATAAAATCTAACCAAAAAAGCCATAGAATATTTTTTAGTTTAAAAGATGAGAATGAAACCTGATCCTGGAAGAGCTTAACATCAGTATAGAAGAGATCACGCTTAGTAACATGTATCCCTTTGAGGCAAAGCTGGTGAATAAGCTGGAGGATTCGAGCAGTAATTGTGGTTTTACGAACCGTTGAGACGTTGGCAAAAGGACGAAGAGACGATTTATCCTTGAGAACGATGCGGTCAAGTTCCGGGACATAGAGCTGGTTAGCGGAGGAACGAGAAGGAACATCGAAGGCGAAGCCATTGCCGGAGAGAATAGAGTGCGCGATCTTGAGAGCAAGGGACTCGATATTGGATTGAACCGACGAGAGGGAGAGGTCCGCCACTTCACGACATTGGAAGGGGAGTGAGAGTTCTTGGAGGGTTAGGGTTTTGGTTCCAGAAGAAGATGCGGTTGATGTTTTCAATTGTTTTAGGATTTCTAGGATCACAGAATCTGGTTTGAGTTTGTTCTTGAAGGGTAGTCTTTCGTCGGTTGGTTCAGTTCGTTTGCGTTTTTTGTCTGCCATTGATGGTGGCGCGTCCCTGTGATCTCTGTACCAACAACATACATACAAAGCACCATAAATAAAATTATAATACTACTATAAACTAGCAAATTAAAAGTCCAAGACAATTGCAATAATAGCATATAACTGCATACACAGAAAATTGCATGCCATACAAATCCCTTTACAAAACGCTAAATCACTGCAGTCGCGACTCACTTTCTCAGAAAGCGAAACTTTTGAGCTTCACGGAGCGCAAATCTTTCAGAAGCATATTTTCTATTCTAAGTTAAGGTTAACAACACCAAAATAAGAACAACAATTTACAACACAACAAGCAAACCAATTTTCATACTCTTTGTGAAGAGCTAAAAGATCAAATCATCATAATAAACTAAAATCAAAGAACAGAACAAACAAAATGAAAACAGAACAAGAGAGAAAGGATTACGCGACGAGGGAGAAAGGGAGATTACCTACACAGGCGGCGGCGGCGGTCGGTTCAGTCAAGAGAGAAAGGGACGCGAGTCACGAGAAAGAGAGTCACAGGAAAGTCAAGTGTTTGTGAAGCCCCATGCTCAAAAAATGCTGACGCGGTATTCGATACAAATACTCTTCCGATACATTCCGATAGACGCATTGGAAAAGTATGGATTAAATCATTATTTTTAAATAAAAAAATAATATTTTATACGTGTCTGATATGTCTCGATACTTGTATCGGAAAAATATCGGTTAAATCATTATTTTTAAATAAAAAATAATACTCGATACGTGTCCGATACGGAGATTCTTTTTTGGATAATACTTTGTGATGTTTTTTTGGATAGTATTAATGATATCTTTTTAGTATAATACTTAACTTAACATGTATAGTTTAAGATGTATTGGTGTTCATTATTTTTTGGGATAGTATTAACTTAAGATGTTCTCATGTATTAGACCTTGGGAGTTTTTAGTATTGATTGACTTTGCCTTATTATGATGTTTATGTTTCATACCTGATTGTTTGTATTTTTAGCACTTCTTATGTTTTTTCTTTGTCAATATAATTTTTTATTTAAAAAAAAAAAACTATGATGTCCTACTATATAACAGGTTGTTAAGCATTTGAGCTTGTTCCGAATTTCTGATATAAGAATAGAAGTTTTATGCTTTTAATTATTAATATTATTGATTTTATTCATGTTTATATATTTAATTTTAAATTCAATTTTTAAATAACGTATCGCGGCAGTATCGGATTGAGAATTTTAAAAAATTTCCCATATCAGTATCGTATTGTATCGGTATCGTGTCCAGTATCGGGGCTTCATAGTTTTGCCCTTTTCTTTTTTTATTTTGTTTTTTCATTTTCTGACTTTTTTTCCAAATAAAAAGCAAATGGGCCGAGTCGAGGCAAGTGCCCAGGCTGGCCGGGCCCGAGCCGAGGCAAGTGCCCAGGCTGGCCGGACCCAAGAACAGCCCCTTTTGTCGACAATTACATGTCATAGCTTAACTGGTAAAAAATGTCAATATTTTTAGGTCAGTGACTACGGTCTGGCAAGTGCACCAGTCTATCGTCGAGTAATAATTCACACTCTAGGTGTCTAGAATGAGTTCGTATCCACAGGGATCGTGCCGAAGCTTCACTAGCGTTATTTAAGTTTGGATAATTTGCATTCGCTTTGGTTTTTGGAAAAAGGTTTTATAAAAATAGCGTAATGCTTGCATAAATAAATAAATAAATATAATAATAGATTCAGAAACATAGAGGATAAGTATGGTGGTTGGACTTTCTCCCTTCTTCATATTTGGCATGACCGGTGTATAACATAGTTATTTAGATTAATGTTCGGCGGTGACTTTTCCTTGTTGTAGTAACACCTTACTGTTACACTATGTCTATTAAAGTTTCCCTACTTTCATAACTAAGGTACTTACGAGAGCCTAACCTCGATGTGTCACATACCCTAATTACTAAATGAGTTGTTTATAAACATGCATTATTATCTTCACCAATTAACCTCTAGATCCTACTATCGGGCTATTCATCATCTAAGTGCTCAGTTCACACCTAGTTCATGATTCCTCCTCTAACCGCTCATTCACGACTAGTTCAGGACGTTACCGTCTCTATACACCTAGCGTTATTTACTACTAGTTCCGGACCATATTAAGTTAGAAACTTAATATCAATTCTATGGGCGCTCCCGCTTATCCGGCCAGATTACGAGATACGTTATTAAAGTGCATGAAAGTAAATAACAAACATAATACTTAAATATCATTTATTATAACTTTGACTCAGTCACATACTCCAAATATTCATTGGGGAGTTCATCTTCTCCACCACAACCTAAGGCATCTATTACAAAAGACTACATATTTAAATTACTATAAAGAAACTATAATCTAAACATAAAAGCCTAAAGAAAACATATATTGCTGAGTTAGTTTTCCCGTAAGGGGAGAAAACTATGCCCAATAGAGCTCCTCTGAACCTCTCCTTATAGTAGAGAGTGTTCTACTATTTCTGAATGAATAAAACCATGAATGGGAGGCTCTATTTATAGTTTTCGTAATGGGCCTCAGCAAGGCATCACACCACGATGAAGGCATCGTGCTGCGATGTGAAGATTCAGTTCAATTTTATAACTGATCATGTGCATTTCATCAGCTTGGGCGCCAAGTTATGTCATCGTGCTGCGATATGCTCCATCGTGCTGCGATGCAAAGATTTTCTTCAGATTTATTCCTTCTGATTTCTTGACGAACAAGCAGCTCCCACTGTGGCACGATGGGAGCCATCGTGCTGCGATGGAATGCTGATTTTCTTCACATTTTGGGCTTTTTCTTGTCTTTTTGCATCTTGGACTCGGTCTTGATGCTTTTTTCTGCTTTTGTAGGTTTTCCTTCGTATTTGGCCATGTCTTGGTCATTTTACTACTAATAATAATACTAAAAATACCATAGAAATTCCTGTCATCACAACCCCAAACTTAAACTTTTGCTTGTCCTCAAGTAACATGCTGTCAGACAAGATCGTTAGAGAAATAAGAGATAAATAAGGATGATAGGAATTTCACAACCTTGCTTGTATTTCAGCAATGGTACCGCTGATTTCTTACCGCAACGATCATGCTCAGTCCTGCTAGGCTCAGGAGACGTCAATAGGAGCAAATCGGACAAATGCCTGCAAGAGTCCATGTTCAACTTTTTCTCTCTCTCTCACATTTGTATTTTTCGCTCATAATTGAAAGGGTTATCTCTCAATCATCGTGCAACCTGCCATTTTACCATAGGCTTGCAAGAACTCTAAGCAACCAGTCAAAATTCAATATACATGCATTATTGGAGGTCTTTTTAAGGGTTATAACGTGGCTTAGGTCAAGGTAGGACATTTTTGGGAATAATAGGCTAAACATTGGAGTTAAGTTCTACTTTGTTGTTCCTTTTTGTGTACGCAACCTTTGTTCCTTATGGTGCCTTTGTGTTGGTATCGGAAAATAAGAATCGGATGTGTCTTTGTGTGGTTCTTTTCTATCACTGTTTTTGCCCTTTGGCTCTTTTCTTTTGCCCTTTGGCTCTTTCTTTTTCATTTTTTTTTTGAAGAGACTGTTTTTTTAGGGAATTTTTTTTATGTTTTCCCGTCTCTTTTTCAATTTTTTCTTTTTTTGTAGTGATAGTTCTCCGTACACCCACCCCAAACTTAAACGTTGCTAGTTCCATGAGCAATCCCAAACTTATTTTGTTGCCAAGACTTGAGAACTATTACCTTAACTCCAAAGAGGGTAATTTCATTGTTTTTCTGGTCTATAGGCTTGTAACATGGTTTGTCACCGAAACAAAAAGGGATAATTTATTTTTTTACGGCTCAAAATTGGCTAGCAAAGGATATAATATAATAAAGGGTGGCTTGAAAAGGCTCTGGGTTATAACAAACAATTGCCTCAATGCATATAATATCAAATCAACTAGTCAGCAGAGAATTAGAGCAAGTTCTAGAAAATAAACAAGTGCACGGTACTCTCATAGTAATTCGAAAGAAAGTGGTAATACCGTTTGGAAATATTTGGCTCAAATCCTCACATGGCTTAGGTATCTGAAAGTTGAACACTTATCACACAGACACCAGCTTCATTACTCGTCTCTCTGTCTCCCGAACTTCGCACTTCGGAGCAATCACCTTTGGTTTCTGTATGAAGGCATGAAATTCGGCTCATCAACATTTATAACTTACTTCACCGCAATCTTACCTATAACAGTTTATCATGCACTAGATAATAAACAGCAAACAGTTATTTTTTTTGTAAGTTTGAATAAGGGTTGTTTACAGATGAAGATGACATGCAGAATTCTAGGCATACTTTATTGAATTGAAAAACTGAATTGAAATTACTGAATTGAAAATACTGAAATTAAAAATTACTCATCCTTGGGTTGCCTCCCAAGCAGCGCTTGTTTAGCCTCTCATTAGCTTGAGGCATTTCCTCCATTACAGAGGATAGGTTCACATGTCTCTCTCTTCTGTAGGAGCTTTCGCCTTAGCTCCTCCCTCTTTCTTATTGCTTCTTTCATACTTCTCTGGGTTCTGTTTTTCTTTGAAGGTAGCAAAGCAGAGTCGTTCATCATCTTCTGAAGGTACTGTTTTCATGATGGACTTCCCCTTGCTTCTTGGTGGATGTTCCTTCTTTTGTTCTTTTGGAGTATTGACCCAGTTGCTCTTCTTTCTTTCCTCTTTTCTTTCAGCAGCAGGCTTCTTCAGAGGTGGCGTATTAACCCCAAACTTAGATCTTTGGGCCACTTTTCGGTATCTACCCCATGCTTTGACCCATGTTGCTCGGATGTCCACTTCAATAGTTAGCCTCTTAAGTTTATCCGTGAGTTCCTCGGGTACCTCCTCTTCCTGAGCTGTCTCTATCTCTAGCTGCACCATTTCATTCTCCAGCTCCTTTATCTCTATCTTTACCTGTACTTCTTGAGTTGGAGTCGGTGGTGTAGCTTCTCTGTCCTTCCACTCAAGCATGAAGCACACTTCCCTCTCTGTTTTGGAAGTTTTGATAGTTCTTTTCTCCTCCCCACTCCTTAAAGTCAATTCAGCGGACTCCACATCAATGAGTGCCCTGCTGGTTGCTAAGAATGGTCTTCCAAGAATAATAGGATGTTCTTCATCTTCCAGGATATCCAGGATCATGAAGTCTGCTGGAAATACCAGGTCTTCGACTTTCACCAAGACATCCTCAACCGTACCTGCTGAGTGAATTGTTGTTTGGTTAGCCAAAACAAGTTCCCGTTCTGTACCTGCAATTGCTTTTGTGAGTTTAAACTTCTCTGCCAGAGATAATGGCATTACGTTAACACTTGAACCCACATCACATAGTGCTCGGACTTCTGCTCCTTCAATCTGACAGAGTATGGTGACGCTTCCAGGATCTGTCTTCTTGATTGACAGTCGCGATTTCGTTTCTAGTTTTATTCTGTATTCTTCTAGTTCACATAGGTACTCGTCATAGACTTCCTCTAGTGTCATTCCCAGCGTTTCGAACCACTCTTCGAACTCTTTCAGCTCTTTTTCATCGTATATGCGCCATGTGTTCATATCTTTGAGCGCTTTGCACTCCTCCTTCGGATTGTCCACCGTGTTACCTGCAATATCTTTAGAAACATGAGTACTTACCAGTTTTGAGAGTTGACCAATCTGAGTTTCAAGACTTTTTATCGTCGCCCCCTGGTTGGCTACTGTTGTCTGGATGTTTTCAAAGTTAGTTTTGCTCATGCTAGCAAATTTATTGAGTAACTCTTCCAATGGAGATGTCTTTCTTGGTTGAGGTGCAGCTTGAGCCTGGTTCCCTGTCTGGTCCCATCGTAAATTTGGGTGCTTGCTCCAACCTGGGTTGTAGCTGTTCCCCATGTAATTTATCTGCTCCTCGCTTCCTCCTGGCAAACATTGCCCATTAGGGTGATCTTCTAGGCAGAAGTCGCAAACTCCCTCCACCTGTTTAACACTGGCTTCCTTCACAGCTTTCTCCTTATCAGCAAGTTGCCTCCTTAGTAACTCGATATCTACTTTGTAGGCAATCTCCTGGTCCACCTTGAGAATTCCAGGAGTCTTTTCAGCTCTATCATGGCTCATGTTGTATTCATTCTGTAACATCTGCTCAACCAGATCCTTAGTCTCTGCATAGGTCTTTACTTTGATGGACCCACCAGCTGAGGCATCTAGTATCATCCGATGTTGCATTTTTATACCAGCAGTGAATAGTTGCATCTGCTCCATAGCACTAATGTTGTGGTTAGGACATCTTCTCATAAGCAGCTTGAAACATTCATAAGCCTCGCACAGCGTTTCAGATTCATGCTGTTTGAAACTTAGAATCTCAGACTTCCTTTTCTGGAATAGTGTGTGTGTGAAGAATCTTTCCAGAATCTTTCCATGTTGCAATCGTTCCCCTTGGCAAGCATTGAAGCCAATCTTTAGCTGGACCTGTAAGAGAAAAAGCAAACAAACGCAGCTTCTTCTGGTCATCAGTAACACTTTCAGGCACCTTCTGGATCTGACATGTCTCTGAAAACTTTGCAAGATGATCCCAAGGATCATTGTTGGCACGTCCATCGAACTGGTTCTCCCGCAAACCTGTAAGAACATTGCCCTTAATATCAAAGTTAGTTGGATTCGCCGGCTGGAATCCCAGTGAGATCTGATCTGTGTCAGTCCTCTTGCAGTAGTCTCCCATTGTAATTCTTTACTCGTCCCCCATGGCTTTGGTGGTTGGCTCTTCTTCTGTTTTGAGACTACTGGATTCTGCAAGCCTTTGTGCTTGCCTTCTTTTCCAAAGCGTTCTTTCTGGTTCAAGGTCGTACTCAAACTCCAGGATACCTGTTATTAAGCACAACAAATGAATACTTTAAGTAGCACTGGAAACTTAAATGGTAAAACTATTTTTGGTTTGTCTCATGTGTCTTTGTCACCATGAAAATTCTCAGGTAAGTGAGGTGGATCACAACGGATCGCTTAAATACCAAGACTTATCCTTAGCCAGAACTTTCACAGATCAAAATCCACAATCATCAACAAGATTTTTTTATTTTTTAATTTTTTTTGTATTTTTGAAAATTTTTTGACAAACTTAAATAAACCTAGTAATGCTTTGTAAACACAATCCCCGGCAACGGCGCCAAAAACTTGACTACGGTCTGACAAGTGCACCAGTCTATCGTCGAGTAATAATTCCCACTCCAGGTGTCTAGAATGAGTTCGTATCCACAGGGATCATGCCGAAGCTTCACTAGCATTATTTAAGTTTGGATAATTTGCATTCGCTTTGGTTTTAGAAAAAATGTTTTATAAAAATAGCGTAATGCTTGCATAAATAAATAAAATAATAGATTCAGAAACATAGAGGATAGGTATGGTGGTTGGACTCTCTCCCTTCTTCATATTTGGCATGACCGATGTATAACATAGTTATTTAGATTAATGTTCGGCGGTGACTTTTCCTTGTTCTAGTAACACCTTACTGTTACACTATGTCTATTAAAGTTTCCCTACTTTCATAACTAAGGTACCTACGAGAGTCTAACCTCGATGTGTCACATACCCTAATTACTAAGTGAGTTGTTTATAAACATGCATTATTATCTTCACCAATTAACCTCTAGATCCTACTATCGGGATATTCATCATCTAAGTGCTCAGTTCACACCTAGTTCATGATTCCTCCTCTAACCGCTCATTCACGACTAGTTCAGGACGTTACCGTCTCTATACACCTAGCATTATTTACTACTAGTTCCGGACCATATTAAGTTAGAAACCTAATATCAATTCTATGGGCGCTCCCGCTTATCCGGCCAGATTACGAGATACGTTATTAAAGTGCATGACAGTAAATAACAAACATAATACTTAAATATCATTTATTATAACTTTGACTCAGTCACAGACTCCAAATATTCATTGGGGAGTTCATCGTCTCCACCACAACCTAAGGCATCTATTACAAAAGACTACATATTTAAATTACAATAAAGAAACTATAATCTAAACATAAAAGCCTAAAGAAAACATACCTTGCTGAGTTAGTTTTCCCGTAAGGGGAGAAAACTATGCCCAATAGAGCTCCTCTGAACCTCTCCTAATAGTAGAGAGTGTTCTACTATTTCTGAATGAATAAAACAATGAATGAGAGGCTCTATTTATAGTTTTCGTAATGGGCCTCAGCAAGGCATCGCACCACGATGAAGCCATCGTGCTGCGATGTGAAGATTCAGTTCAATTTTGTAACTGATCCTGTGCATTTCATCAGCTTGGGCGCCAAGTTATGTCATCGTGCTGCGATATGCTCCATCGTACTGCGATGCAAAGATTTTCTTCAGATTTATTCCTTCTGATTTCTTGACGAACAAGCAGCTCCCACCGTGGCACGATGGGAGCCATCGTGCTGCGATGGAATGCTGATTTTCTTCACATTTTGGGTTTTTTCTTGTCTTTTTGCATCTTGGACTCTGTCTTGATGCTTTTTCCTTCTTTTATAGGTTTTCCTTCGTATTTGGGTCTGTCTTGGTCATTTTACTACTAATAATAATACTAAAAATACCATAGAAATTCCTGTCATCAGTTAGATGTTGTGATTTAGTTTGAATCTCAGCTCCTTTACTTGTATGTGAGTTTATAATAATTTTGTCATTTTTTCTATCTTAAAAAAAATAAATTAAAACACTACTAATGATAAATGTTGTCTCTTGAATTTATTTATTTTCGGTAAAAAAATAAAAAAATTGACGGGTATTGTCAATAAAATTTGTCTCTTGAATTTAAACGCTTTGCTTCATAATTTTTATAATTCAAAAAATGACTTAATTAATATTAGATTGATTAAATTAACAAAAAAAATATAAATGTCATAAATTAATTTATTTTTTTTAAGAATAACACTAATTCACAATGGGTCCCGTGAGTTTAGCTTAGTTGGTAGGGCATTGTATTATATTTGCAGAGGGCCGAGGTTCGAGCTCCGGTCATCTCACTTATTCACCTTATGGGTAAAATTTCAAGCCACTAGGCTACGTGACAAAAAAAATGATTCACAATGGTTCACATATTCATTGGTTCATGTTAGAGCATCTCTAATAAGAGTATCATAAAGAGTTTCATAGACTTATGATTTGTATCTTAATATTTTTTATCATTGGAATTCCATGACGTGGCATAGAGGGTATCAAAATTGATGACACGGTACCTTATTTAAGATATCGTATCATCAATTTAATATTACATTTTTTTGTATATGAAATTAAATATAAGGTATCACTTGCTAATAATGTATGATACCCACATTAGTATCATCGTCGAAGCAAAATATGTATAAGTTGCATAAGTATTATATGGCATTGTAGGGACCATTTGTTAGTGATATATAATACACAAAGTGGTATCACCATTGGAGATACTCTTAACACTTATTTTATCTTCAAATTAGTATAACTTTTAATATGAAAATAAGGTCTCATTTACTTTGTTAAAATACTTCTTTATTTTCTAAAAATTGTGTTGAGGTGGTTGCTCCAAGCTACTTCCCCCGATCACTATTATAAGCAAAAAATCACAAATTTTTTAGGTTATTGAAAAATTGATGTATCTGGTTTTATAATATAGGCTAGATACATCATTTATCTAATGAATCTAAAAAATGATTTTTTGCTTATAATAGTGACCAAAGGGAATATCTATTTTTCTCTATTTAATTTCAATGTATTATTTGAATGTTATAAATGATAGATTGCTTTGAGCCGCATTTAGTCAAAAGAAAACAAATACTCCCTTCGTCCCAAAATAAATAACAGACTTATTTGATCACCTTCACGTTTGCCCATATACACAAAGTGGTATCACCATTGGAGATACTCTTAACACTTATTTTATCTTCAAATTAGTATAACTTTTAATATGAAAATAAGGTCTCATTTACTTTGTTAAAATACTTCTTTATTTTCTAAAAATTGTGTTGAGGTGGTTGCTCCAAGCTACTTCCCCCGATCACTATTATAAGCAAAAAATCACAAATTTTTTAGGTTATTGAAAAATTGATGTATCTGGTTTTATAATATAGGCTAGATACATCATTTATCTAATGAATCTAAAAAATGATTTTTTGCTTATAATAGTGACCAAAGGGAATATCTATTTTTCTCTATTTAATTTCAATGTATTATTTGAATGTTATAAATGATAGATTGCTTTGAGCCGCATTTAGTCAAAAGAAAACAAATACTCCCTTCGTCCCAAAATAAATGACAGACTTATTTGATCACCTTCACGTTTGCCCATGTACAATTTTAATTATTAATATCTTCAATTATTTATTACTATTAAAAATTATAAAAAATATATATTTTGAAAATATTCGTCGAGACAAATCAATCAACATCACATATGCTAATATTTACATGTACATATTAGTAGAAAAATATAGTCAAAATAAATTATATGAGTAATACACACAGTCAAAAATATGTCATTTATTTTGGAACAGAAAGAGTATTGTTTTAAGCCGCCTATATTATAGTTTGGGATGTCAAGACTTACCATATAACTTTACACTCTATTTTTTGTCTTTGAAAAAAATGTGTTGATTTTACAAGAATAAAAAATTAATTGTCAAAACAAATACCATTAAATTAAATAATCGTCTTGTATTTATAAAAATAATAAAATTGACGTATGAAATATTTTTATTATTTCAAAAAATGCATCATTATTTTTTATCTTCTCTCGATCACAATTATAAGTACTATTAAACATATATTCTTATTGATCCTCTATACTATGTGATTTTGGATAATTCTCTAGTTCAATACTATAGTAGAAGAAAAAGAAGTCAAAGTTCAGAAGATGTCCATCCTTTGGGCAGTGTATTAAGACTCCAATAAAAAGATAAAGAACAGAGATGATATGGATCATCATCTTTTGTATTGCAAATAAGACACATAGTCAAAGTCTACACTATGTTAATCATCAGAACAAATCACTGAAAACATAGAAGATCAGAAAGTTAAAGTCAACGGTTGTCATCTTTTGTATATCTTTTGAATATCTTTCTCTCCATCTTCTATATATCAAATCAAATCAAGCAAGATAGAAAACATTTATTGATCAAATGAATGATCATACAAAGATTAATTTTCTTCAACGGTCATATCATGCAAACTAGTATCCAGAGCCCGTGCTTGCCAAACACGGGTAAAAATACATTTGTAGATTTATTGATTTATAAATGCATTTGTAAATTTTATTTTAAATCGTAAAATTAAAATTTTAATTGTTAATGGGAGACAATTAATGACAACTACATAAATATTTATAGTCTTCTATAATTTAATAATTAAAATAATAGAGGAATTTATGTATAGTGTCATAGATTTTTTTAGGGAAGATTCTTATAGTTCGTATTTTTTTTATCAAATTAAAAATATATCATAGTTGTTTTTTCTATTATTCTCGAGTAAAAGAATTATAAAATTGATGAAAAATAATTTCTCTATGAGATATACGGAAGAGACATTGAGATTATGTAAAAAGGCTTTGAGGTGGATATGAATTACAAAAATAATGTTTGTGTATCAATATATGAGTAGAAATATAGGCTACAATATAAATAATAAAAACAAAATTGATTCATGTATTAATATTTAAGCAGAAATACAGGTTCCTGATGAAATTTTAAAAAATAGCCTCCCTGTTAATGTATGACTAAAAATGTAGATTCCTTAAAAATTATAAAATATATAAATAGGTCTTTGTATTAATATATGAGTAAAAATTCAGATTTAAGTAGAAATTATAATCTTGTCAAAAAAAAAAAAGTAGAAATTATATAAAGAAAAAGAAGTCATATATATTAATGCATAAGTAGAAATATATATATTCCCGTATTAATACATGAAAAGATATATTCTTTTATCAAATTAAAAATGTATCAAAGTTGTTGTTTCTATTATTCTCCACTAAAAGAATTATAAAGTTTATGGAAAATATTTTCTCTATGAGATATATCGAAGAAACTTTGAGGTGGATATATGAGTAGAAATGTGGGCTACAACATATATAACAAAAAAAAAGTATTCTCATATTAATATTTAAGCAGAAATACATATTCCTGTTGAAATTTTTTAAAAAAATAGTCTCCCTATTAGTATATGACAAAAAATATAAATTTTACAAAAATTATAAAATAATAGATATTCGTTTTTATATGAGTAAAAATATAGATCTAAGTATAAATTATAAAAAAAAAAAAGTCAGTTGTATTAATGCATAAGTAAAAATATATGTTCCCGAGGAAATTACAATAAAAAACAGGGGCTCGTATTGATGTATGAGTTTAAATAAAAAAATTTAAAGATAGACTTTCGTATTAATATATGAGTAAAAATATAAACTTCAGTATAAATTACAAAAATAAAATAGATCTCGTATTAATACATGAAAAGAAATATAAGTTTATGCACCGTTTTATCAAATTAAAAATATATCATAGTTGTTGTTTATATTATTTTCCACTAAAAGAATTATAAAGTTTATGAAGAATAATTTCTCTATGAAATATATCGAAGAAACTTTGAGGTTTCCTAAAACGACTTTGAGGTGAATATATGAGTAGAAATGTAGGCTACAACATATATAACAAAAAAAATATTCCCATATTAGTATTTAAGGAGAAATACATCTTCATGTTGAAATTTTAAAAAAAAAAAAAGTCTCCCTATTAATTTATATGGTTAAAAATATAGATTTCATAAAAATTATAAAATAATAGATATTGGTATTAATATATGAGTAAAATATACATCTAAGTAGAAATTATAAAAAAAAGTCATTCGTATTAATACATAAATAGAAATATATGTTCCCGTAGAAATTAGAATAAAAAACAGGGGGCTGTAATGATGTATGAGTTCAAATATAGGCCACATAAAAATTTTAAAAAAAGTAGGCTTTCTGATTAATATATGAGTAGAAATACAAATGATAATATAAATTACAAAAATAAAATAGATCTCGTATTAATATATGAAAAGAAATATAAGTTTATGTAGTAATTAACATAATTGTACTCGTATTAATATGCGTAAAAATATAGATTTCGTATAAATTACAAAAAAAGAGAGTTTTCATATTAATATATATTAATAGAAATATAAGTCGTAAATTGTTTTTTTTCTCGTTATAATAAATATGTGTGATTTTCACATATTTGTTTGTTTCGATTTCTCGTCTTTGTACGGTGTATTTGGTTGTCCCGTCTTTGTGCGGTGTATTTGTTTTCCCGTCTTTGTGCGGTGTTCTTTGTTTAAGGTTGAAGGAGTATATTTGATCAAGTGCAGATTCAATCAATGTTAACTTTGGTGTCATCAACGCTACAGATCCGGAGACATGGATATTCCGGACACTTCAATATAGTCATATTTGTAGGCATATATAATTTGCCGTTTTATGCTATTAACATGGATGCTGTGAGTTTGTTCGCAGTTTCATCCTTTTTGTTTTTAGCGATTATGAATTTGTATTACATCGATGTACTCTTTTTCTTTGAATGAATGAATATCGTTTATTTTGTCCAAAAAAAAAAAGTAATAGACCAACCAAACAAATATACAATACCCAAAACAAAAAAATGACGATAAATTATCAAAATTTTATAAATAAAGACTTAGTATTATAACATCAGTTGATACTTCTTAATGGTAATTTATGTACGGAAAAATATCAATCTTCTATATGGACCTGCAAATAAAATATTAATATAGCTCAAAATTTGTACGATTATAATTAATCACAAAAATATCATTTAAATACAGAGATCAACGAAAAAATGTATGTAATATCTTCAAATCTTCATGATGTTTTTTGAATCATTATTATTTCGCTGATCTGGTAGAGAAGTGAAAAAATCACAATTATTTTTTTATTTACTATTGTAGTAGAAAAATGTAAATTATATATAAGAAGCAACAAAAATAAAACAATGAAGATTGGCGAAAAGGAAGAAAAAAAATGTAGAACATAGAGACATACCTAAAAAATATGATGGAAGATAACTTTAAAATGTAATGAAAATTAGTAAATGTGATGAAAATCAACCTAAAAAATATCTCTTAAATAATACATACAGCAGGTTAATGAAATAATTGTCTGAATTAGAATAAAACCATTTTATTGATTACATATTAAATAAAAGTTCCAAGAAGTCAACAAAGAGAAGAATTGTGAATTCTTTTTGAATTTCAAATAAAACATTACATTTATATACATAGAATATTACATTCGAAAGCTAAAGGAAAAAAAAAAGAGTAGTAAAAGATAAAGATAGGAAAAAATGAGACTCGAATGAGTTTAACTTCTTGTAAAGATTCTTGAAGTATAACATTGACAACTTTGACATTGTAACACACGCTTTATAAATGTTCTTTGAATTGATAAAACTACTTTTGCAACAACAAATAAAGAGCAACTCTACATCCCAACTAAAACACAAAAGCTAAAGTGAATATAAATAATTTCTTTAAAAGAAACACATATTACCAAAACGCAAATCCCACATAGCTTGCCATGAATAGATCAAAATCTACAACTCCATGAGCAAACCATAATATATGAAATTATCATTATCATAATTATAATTATAATAAAAGAAAAAAGAATGAAAAATATAAATTAAATCAAGTTGAGCAAAAAAGAGTTAGAGACTGGAATTGAGATTTTCGTTTACCTCTAACTGTAATTTTCATTTACATCCATCAATTGTATATATAGAAGTTGTGATTTGGGTTGGATGTGTAGCACAAACTTGTAAATTTAATTTGATTTTTGAAAAATTCATAATTTTAGGGATTGGTTGGACCCCAAAAAATTTCAAAAATATATTGATTGATTTTTTTTTTTTTATAAGTTGATTGATTTTTATTTAATGTGTACAAAATGTTTTCACATTTACCGTACTACTTGAATCAAAATACAAAGATACACTGTTTTTTTTTATATAGCAATACAAAGATACACTTTGTCCAAATATATTGATTGGTTTGTATGGACTATTTTGTTGCTCTTCTATTTTTTACTATCATATTGAATTGTCGAGTTTCCTTTAGGTTGTTAAATGCCATTTCCTTTTTTGCTTTTGACAATAAATGTCAATTCTTTTAAAAAGTCATATTTTCACTTAATCCATTTATTTGAAATTCAAAACTTATTGTGGGAATGAATTGTGAGGAGAATCATATTTGACCAACATTTTAAATATTTTTTTTTTCAAATTTGATGATAATTAAATTAATGAATTAAGAAAATACGAAACAAATCAATAAATATTACAATCAGAAAATAGAGATAATGTAACACTAATATATGATAATTAAATTAAATTCAATTGCTTATAACTTTATTTTTAACAACAATTGTGTCATAAACAACAATGTGTCATATTTCTCATGCAATAATGTAACACTAATGAGTAAGGAAAATAAAGTAAACGGTTCGAGCCAGTCGCAGCATCTAACATGGTGTACATCTGCATATCTGCATAATATATGATTACAGTATATTGACAAACTCTTATAAAAAAAAAAGAACATATTATATAAAAAAAATAAAATCAACATAAATTGAGTTAGTTTTTATATTGGAATTGTGGAAAAAAATATAAAAATAAGAAAATTGCTTCAATAAAAGAAATTAAAGAGAGATTTTGAGAAGAATTTCAAACTTTCATAATGCATTTCTTAATGATGTGAAAATTCTAAGACTGAAAAAGCAATATTTATAGTCAAAAAAAGCAACTAATCATATTGATTATTCCCTTAATTTAGGGATGTAATTGGAACAAAAAATTGTATACTTATTTAATTAAAAAACTCGTAATATATAAAATTGAAAAAAAAATTACATTTATGATGATGTATATAGACTTATTCAAGGCTCAAAAGTGTTTATTAAAAATATTTTATTTCTTAAATCATATATTGCCTTAAACAATACAAAGGAAAATTCTTAATGGTCAAAAGGAATATGTCATATTACTAATTAAAAGAGATTTTATAGTTAAATACTTATTGAATAGTTTAAACAACATTTCAGATTTTGTCTAAAAATCGGGATTGGTCTAATTTTTATTTTTTATTTTTTTATGTTTCTATTTTTGTATTTTATTTTGTAATAATGGACTTTCTAATTTATTATATAAAATGAAATAAGTCTATAGAAAAAATTGATTTATAATATATATAAATATATATATATATATATATATATATATATATATACTTCTATTAAATCATGGATAATATTTTATGTTATATGTTAGAGAATTAATTATTTCCTTTTTAATTGATGCATTGACTACAATTATATCCTTTTTGTATGGTGTTTATATAGACAAATATATTTATTTATTTATAAAACAAAATTGATGAATTTATTTTATAAATATATTTAAAAACGAAAATGTTTATATCTATATATATAATTAAAAATATTTTTTTTTTTTGTTACTAAGTTAATTTTTTTAATGACAATACAAAGTTAAATAGTAAAAATTTGTTTTTTAATAAAAGAATTTAAAAAAATCGATTTTTTTCTTATTTAGTGATGAATAATAGTTTTTGGACTAAATCATGAATAATATTTATATGTTATATATAATATATCATAGAGGTAATTAATTTTCATATTTGATTTTGAATAATTTCCTTTTTAATAAGGTGTATTGATGATAGATTGCCTTAGAGAATTAATTACCTTAGAGAATTGCCTCACACATTAATTAGAGAATTAGAGAATTAATTGTCAAAACTCTATGAGCATAGGTGCATTGAGAGAAAGCCATGTGTACATTTTCATTTGAGAAAAGACTCTCAAATAATATATATATATATATAGATTACTGTTAGTGTAAAAGCATGATTCTATGACGACATCTTTGCCAGCGGCACTAAACGACAAATTTTGACAACGATTGTGACAACAATTTTTTCTCTATTTATCTATAAATAGAAGAGCTGTTCAAATTTTGGATGTTGGCAAGAACGCTTACATGTGTGTATGTGAAGGTGAGTAAGAATATACCATCACTTTGTGAATGAAAATCACCAATAAACTCACCAAAGTTACACAATCTAATCACTTTTGTAAGCCTCATAATAGAGTGCAATCATGACAATTCAATAAGTGAGTTTCATAATCCTCTACGCAAATGGAAACGCACTAAAGTGTTTATGCTTTGAGCCTTCATATATGCATCTTATGATGTTGGAATATCTAACGCAATTAGAAAAATATCAGAGACATTGTAAGAATGCATTAATGTTAATCTTAAGCATTCAACCTCTTTAATATGTATAAAACATGTTTTTTTTTTATTCTTTTGAAGAATCTTAAAACGCCAAGAACAAATTGATGTCTGAGCTTTAGTTTAAACCTCTCTGTTGGGAGTAATTAGATCATCCTAAAATCAACTAAGTATAGTCATCAATACATGCTTAGACTGATTATAGGATTATTACTGTAAATCTTCTTTATGAAAGTTAGAATCATAGACCATAACTTTGTATTACATTGATACAAACTCACAAATTATGTAACCTACCCGGTAGTGGCCACAATAACTTGTAAAAAAATAAAAAGTTGCCACCCCTTTAGCTAAATTTTTATGTGCTAACTACAAAAAGAAATTAGTTATTTTACGCTCACTTATTCACCCTCACACTAACAATACACTTCTTTTTCTTTTCTTAATCAAATCAATACACCTTTTTTACTTCTTTTTCATCAAGACTTACATAATATTATAATATAGGAATATGCTAACCAGTGCCCCAGGGGCACTAGTTAAGAAACCAAATATGATAAAGTGATCTTGGAACTTGTGTAATAGACCTTTTAAGAATATAAAGAAAAATATTTTCAATACAAAAGTTACTTGTTTTGGTATCCTTTACTAGTGCTTTGGGTACACTAGTTAGCATAACCGAATAATAAATAGTATGTTCTTAACTATTATCAATATATTGACAAAGATATACATGATCAGCTTAAAATAACTTAGACAACAGCAGTTGTTGTCACATATTTGCTTCTATACTTCATGCTCAAGTTTTCTATGTTGGAATCATCAGTATTGTTGAGGAAACTAGAAAACCATTGAACAGAAAGTTTAGGAATTCGTTCAAGTGTCTGTCTATTCACATAATATAATCCAAATCTTATATGATATCCATTATTCCATTCAAAGTTGTCAAGCAATGACCATATCATATATCCTCTTACATCTGCACCTTTTCTGCACATAACAAAATTATCCATAGTCAACAAACAAAATAAACAAAACATTACTAAAAAACAAGGTTGCTACTTATCATATATAAGTCCTCATCATCATCGTCGTCGCCGCTCACCTTATGGCTCTAAGCAAAGCTGCAAGGTAAACTTTATGATACTCTATCCGTTTGAAATCATGTAGTATATCATGCACTGTCATACTTTGGTTGAGTGGTGCAGAATATCCTGCAACAAATTTTGTGTCAACATTCATATGATATATTAATTATTTGGGTAAATAGGTATTTACCCCCTGCAAAGTAGGCGAATTTTACTTTACCCCCTGCAAAAAATTCCTTTAAGATTCCCCCCTTGCAAAGTAAATTTTTTTGGGTCCCCCCTTGGATGCACTTTTTAAATCGGTTATTTTGTTCAACCGATTTAAAAAGTGCTGTTTTGTAAATCGGTTATTCTGTTCAACCGATTTAAAAAGTGCAAATGGCCTACTTTCTAGGGGGGTAAAGACCTATTTACCCTAACTATTTCATAGCTTCAAACCCAAAATTACATAAACAAAAAATTAACTTCATATAGTCACTTCTTTGTCTGTTATTCAAGATTCACGCACCATTTTCTGTAATATACATGGGCAAGTTATGATATTTTATCTTTATGTAGTCTACAATCTTCTCCATGCCCTTGGGAACCACAAAGAACCTTGGCATTGCTGTCTGCTCGAAACAAAAGAAATCGTATCAAATATTTATGTTCACTAGTCCATACCTAATCATTTATCAAACAATTCTTCATGATGAGTCAGTTCAGCGTAAGAACTTGACTTTCTAACCTCAAGGGACGAAGTTCAAATCTTATCAGGGACAATTATAAAATGATCATTAGTGTTACTTTAATAAATAATAATTTCTCATTCCCCGATCTTTTAAATAAAATCCATTATCAAACATTAATTAGTTGATAAGAGCAGTTGAACTACATATGGTTGGTTACCTGATTACCAATTGGAACTCCATCTCTCATCGGAGTTGTTTCCACAAAGCCTCTTATTGGACGAGCTGCTTCGGGAGGACAAGTAGAGAGGTAGCAATCCTTGGCATAGAGAGCTCCATAGTTATTGATGCCAATGAAATCCAGGCTGCCTCTTAGGAGACTCTTCTCCTTAGGTGAGAACCTTGGCAGCTGGTTTCCAAGAATAGAGCGCATCTCCACAGGGTACTCACCGAAAACTAAGGGATCCAGGAACCTTCTCACCATCAAAAAGCAATAAATGTTAATAAAAAGTATGAAAGAACAGTGTTCTGTTAATTCTGGTCAGTAATAATGTACGTTTAAGAAATGCTAGTAACACACTCTTATTGGTTGAAATTCAAAAGGAACCTCGCAAATTTATATGCCACTGACATGATTTAGTAGAATTCATTTCCGAAGTACTTGTATATTGAAAATATGGTGTGTTGCTAGCACTCTTTGTATGCATAATAGTTTATGTAGTGGACATTAATTAATAAACCAGAAGAAAAAAACTCACTGCTTCTTATTGACTTACCAGCCTATGACAAAAGCTAAGGCCCTTTTTGCAGCTTGTCTATCACATTCTTCATCTCTAAGAGGTTCATACATGAAGGTATGTGCAATAATGCCAATGGTTCCACCTTGTTTTGCCTGTATTAGTTCACTACTTCCTAATTAAACACTTCATCTTATTTCGTCCGTTCCAAAATAATTGTCATTTTAGCATACAAAAAATGCCTTCAGGTTAGGTTCACTTTTTTGTTACCTGATAGTGCTTGCGGTATAACTCGACAGCCTTAGCATGCGACAGCAACATATTGTGCATGACAAGGAGAGGCTCAACATCAGAGTTACCAGTAGGACAGTTTCCAAAAGGAGGAGAACAGTGATTAGGAGGGTATCCTCCCCTCATAAAGGCAAAGTCTGCAATCAAATTTGGCTCATTGATGGTGGCCCAGTACTTAACCCTGTCTCCAAAACTCTTAAAACAAATTTCAGCAAAATGAACAAAATCTCTCCTGCAAACACCAATTAAAGAGAATTCATCAGTTGATAAACTTTATACACCATGAAATACTCACATCACACATATATAGACATCAGATACGACACTGACAAGTTGTAATAATTTAAGAAAATTGGATGATTTAATGTAAACTATATGTGTCAGTGTCGTGTCGGTTGGACATTGGACTCGCCTTAAATTTGAAGTGTCAATGCTACATAACTTACTGAATTAGAGAACTAAGCCAACCACCATATCTTTCTTCCAACTCATGTGGCAAGTCATGATGGTGAATTGTCACAAATGGCTCAATTCCTAGATATCTCAAGCCATATCCAAATTTAGGTATAAATAAGCACAAACTCATACTATGAAATTGAAGAAAAAGATATAACCAATCAAATGCTGTAACTCACCTCTAAGTAGCAGATTGTCAATAAGATTGTTATAAAACATAATCCCAGTTGGATTAATGTCCCCATATAATCCTTCTGTTACAGATAATGAACATTGACTTAATTAAGAAGCTAATTTAAAAGATAAGATTGTAGTAATTAACTGGATTTAGGGAATTGTAGAATACTTACTAGGTAGAATCCTAGTCCATGAAATTGAAAATCTATATACATTTATCCCAAGAGAGGACATTAATTTGATATCTTCCTGTATCAAAGACAATGATTTATACTTCAGATAGTAAACTATATTAATAATTGTAGTCAAGGCAAGTAAATTATGAAGTTATACCACATTATTAATTGGTTTAATATGGTTTTTTTTGTCAAGTAGCCTGATGGCTAGAAATTCCACCCTTAAGGTGGATAAATGGGCCGATCGGGGTTCAAACCTCGGCCCCCTACATATATAATGCAATGTCCCTACAAATCCAAAAGCATGTTGCTTCTAGTCCCTGATGTCATACGTAGCCCAATAAATAAACTCAGAGGACTAGAACCAAAACACGCTATAATTGCACGGACTAAAATTATATTTAATTCTACTTAATATTATAATAATCATTACCAAATAGTGATGATAATGATCATCCGCTATATCACCATTCTCATCATTGTTTACCATTCCTGAAAATTTATAAAATTATATTGTATTATTAATTAACAACATTAAATTAAATTCTATAACTATATACACAAAACAGAATGAAATTTACCTGGTGTATGACTGAATACATCCCAGTTGCTTAAACCTTTACCATCTTCAAATGCTCCTCCTTCAATCTATTTTTATTATTTATTTAACAAGAGAGAAAAAAACACTCATCAACAGTAACAACAAAATTTAAATATATTAAATATATTGAAGAAGAAGAAGAAGAAGAAGAAGAAGAAGAAGATAAATAATTTGAACAAGTACTTGGTAAGATGAAGTGCTTGTTCCAAAGAGGAAGCCTTTTGGGAATTGAGATTTGTTGATTTCATCTTCAATTTGATGAGAACTTTGTACATGAATAAGAGAGAAGCAAAACAATGTTAATAACACAACTTGCAGAAGCCATTTTGGCATTTTTCATTCAACTCATAAAGCCAAAATACACTTATCAGAAACAGATATAATGTAGTATCAATTGTTTATGATATAGGACCCATATATATTATAATTCGTTAGGTACATAATAATAATAATAATTCATGTAGAATATAAAAATAAGGTCTCATTTACTTTCTTAAAATAATTTTTATTTTAAAAAATTCTGAGGTGGTTGCTCCAAGGAGGTCAAAGCTATTTATCTATTTTTCTTAATTTTATTTCAGTATATTTATTTGGGTATAAAAGATGGAATATTTGTTTTGAGCCACCTATATAGTTGAGATGTCAAGACTTACTATATGACTTTACATTCTAATTTTTGCCTTTGAAAAATTTGTGTGTTTTTTTTTTTTTTTATATACTTGTTAAGAATGAGAAAATAATTGTAAAAATTTAGTGAGGAGAAAATAGACCATCAAAGTAAATAATTTTCCTGTATTTATGAAAATAATAAAATCATCATAACACATATTTTTATTATTTCAAAAAATGCATTATCTTTTTTTATCTTCGTTTAATCACATTTATAATGACGGACTCACTTGAAAAAAAATTATCTTCCTTTTAGCAATTTAAAATGAACATACATATTTTTTAAAAATTACACACCCTATAATAATTTTTTCCTATTCAAAATTTCTGAAAATGCAATATGTGTTTGTGAAAGAAATATTGTGAGAAAAAGTATTGAATATAAATTATCTTATATTAATTTATTTATTTTGGTTAAATAATCCAATGTTTAAAAATTCACCTCTTAAAATAAATAAGTGAGAAATTTCATATTCGAATTTCAACTCCTATATATAAAATACAATTCTCTTATATTTATTATTAAAGTGAAAATAAAAAGTAATTGGACCCATGTTAGAAAAATCTGGAACATTAGATAGATTTTCTTCAATGTTAGAGATGTGAGTGTGACATCATTCAAAATTAAATGGAGGAAATGATACCTGAGGGAGCTTTGAAGAAGGAAAGAGCAGAGACATGAAGAGAGGTTAAGACAGACTTAAGCAGAACCAGACGACCACCTAAAGAAAGGAAGCGACTCTTCCACCCAGACAATCTACTCTTCAACCGAGCCACCACCGATTCCCAGAAAGCCAAACGACGCGGATCACCCCCAATAGGGAGTCCCAGATAAATGAAAGGATTCTTTCCCACTCTACAACGCAGAACAGAAGCAGTTTCACCTAACCAGGACTCAGGAATATTAACCCCAACCAACATACTCTTATTGAAGTTAACCTTCAGGCCCGACATAGTCTCGAAGAGCACAAGGACAGCTCGACGGGCACGAACATTCGCCCTACTTTTGGCCCCCAACAGGAGCGTATCATCAGCAAACTGGGGGGTGAGACACCGTTACAATCTCCTGCTCACCAATACTATAACCCGTGAACAGGTTTTGCGTTACCACAGCCTCCATCAACACATGCAGACCTTCGGATGCTAAAAGAAAGAGAAACGGGGATAACGGGTCCCCTTGTCTAAGACCTCGCTCAATGGGAAATTCCTCCGTCGGACTACCAAAACCGATGCGGTAGCCGTACTTACACACTCTTTGATCCACTTTCTCCACAATATCGGAAAAGACATCTTCCCCATAACAGCGTCCAAGTAACCCCAATCCACTGAATCGTAGGCTTTCTCAAAATCCACCTTAAAAAGCAAGAGTTCCTTCTTAGACCGCCGCGCCTCGTCAACCACCTCATTAGCAATGAGTACTCCATCAAGGATCTGCCTGTCCTTCACAAACGCAGTTTGTGACTCAGAGATCACGCTCCCGATCACGAGGCGCAACCTATTAGCTAATACTTTCGCCAGGATTTTATACAGGCTACCCACAAGCGAAATATGCCGGAAATCATTAAGCCGTTGGGGACTGTCTATCTTAGGAATGAGGGCAATGAAGGTGGCATTCAAACCCTTAGACAGCTTACCGTTACGATGAAACTCAGAGATGAAGCGCATGACATCGCCCCTAAGGTCCTCCCAAAAGTCTTTATAGAATCCAAAATTAATCCCGTTCGGACCTGGGCTTTTGTAACTGTCACAATCCCACACTGCTGTCTTCACTTCCGCCTCAGAAAAGGGTTTGGTTAAACTACCGCACTCTAGCTGGCTCAACTGCTTAAAATGAAGATTGTCAACTCCGGGCCTTTCCATTCCCAAGGCCTTAAAGTGAGAAGCGAAATGTGAGTAAACAGCCTGCCGAATGGGAATCACACCCTCAAGAGTGACCCCATCCGCTTGGATATAAGAAATAGCATTCCCATGCCGACGACTCGCAAGGACCGAATGGAAATACTTAGAGTTTGCATCTCCCTCCTTGAGCCACAACGAGCGAGACTGTTGCCAACTGATACTAGCGTGCAACCGGGAAAGAGAATGGATGCCAGATGTAATCCCATGAAACTCAACTAACTCGGCATCCGATAACACCTCCTCCTCCCCCTTTTGGTCAAGCGCCGCTAACCGGACTTTCTTAGATTCTATACGACTGGGTAAATTCTGGGCATGAGTCTTATGCCAGTCTTTCAATGCCGCCTTGATTAGCTTGAGTTTTTCCTTCAGCACAAAACCACCCCAACCATCGACTTGAAGAGACTTCCACTTATCTCTCACGAGCACATGATAGCCAGCGATATCCCTCCAACATTTGAGCATCCTCGAGGGTCGAGGTCCCCAATCCTCCTCATTCGCGGACAGGACCAGGGCACAGTGATCAGATAAGCCCCTTAGACGGGCAACCTGCAAACAGTTAGGCCAGGCCAAGCACCACTCCTCTGAAAGCAAAAATCTATCAAGACGACTCATCGCGTGGCCATCCCCATTGAACCAAGTAAACTTCCGACCGTGCAGGGGAAGATCCACCAAGTGGTTATCCTCAATGAACTGGTTAAAGGGAATGTGGTCCAAAGGTCTAAGTCCAACCCGGAGAGAACGCCTTTCCTCCTTGTGTTTAACAGCATTGAAATCACCACAGACGCACACCCTAGCCCTCCCCAACGCCTCCAGACGCATAGAAAGCGAATCCCACAACCCTTGCTTTGCCCCATCCTCGCAAGGAGCATAAACATTGGCCACAAAGAACTCCTCCCCCGACTTAATGAACCGACCGTGACACCAAAGAACATGATCTCGGCTCTCAGACGTCCACACTTCCACCTCAGAAGAATCCCACAAGGTCAAGAGACCACCTGACGCCCCAACCGAAGGTCGATATGAAGAAAGAGGTTTAATAGTCTAGAATTGGACTGCGAGGTAAATAAAACATAGAATATATAAGCTATTTTTATTAATAATTGTATAGAAAAAAAAATTGAAATGTCAGTTTACCGTTGAGAATTTAATTTTATATATGATTTTAATATATCGAATTCAAATCATTTCAAGAACAATCATAAAATGGTTATTAATATATATCACTTGAATTAAAAAAAAAAACTTATACCAAAAGGAAAATAATACTTAAATCTAAGTATGAAATAAGTATTCTCTTCATCTAAATCTCCCACTTTTAGAGTAGCTACATTGACTTAAGAGATATTTTACTTTCAGCTTTTTTCTTCCCTCCCAATAATTTAACTAACCAACTAAAATTTAAAATAATCTATTTCACCTCTTCCCTCTCATGATCCATTTACCTTTAACTAAGTATGAAGTGGAGGAGAGTAGAGTTTTATTTTTTTTACAAGGAAAGTAGAGTTACACTACAAGAAAATCTGGGGTTTGCTACGACACCAATTGTAGCTAATTCGTAGCAAATCGCTAGTAAAACAGAGTTAGCTACAGATTTGTTGTGAATTAGTTGTGGTATAGGTCCTAACATGGATTGGGCGGCAAATTATCCACCAAAATATTTCCTAGCTAATCTGCAACTAATATATTGAAAATCCTAGCTAGTTCCCAATTAATACCTAGTTAAACATTGTTCAAAATTTTATGTTTCCTAACTAAACCACTAGGATATTGTCACAACAATTTCACAATAAATCTCTAGCTAACATTCCTAGCAATTTCGCAGCTAATTCCAAGCTTTTTGGAATTTTATTATTATTGTAAAATGCTTTTCTAACCAAAAGGATTAGGCTAGCAAATAACAGTATAAAAAATCTTTCTAATAAAAATTTATTAGGCTACCTAATTATATATTTAGCTATAATAATAATACTCAACCAAAAAATAATAAATAATAACAATAATAAATGCTAGACTAAAGGTTACCAGATTTCAAATATAACAAAAACTACATGCTAATGGAAAATCAAACAGGGTGCTTAAACTAAATCATTCATCCTAATTACATGACAATAAATATGTTACATATAACATAAACATTTCAAGTTCATTTAGAATAATTCATCTTCTGAAATATAAAAACAACCACTGGAAATCAACAGCAAAACCTTATAAACAAAAATCTGACATAAAGATCTAACCTCCAACAAAACTCTTTCATAACCTTTATTTATTCATAACTTTCATTACTCATTAACTAGCACATCATACATCAATTCTTAACAGAGATCAAGTCAAAGAATACTTAAGTATCAAATACTTCCAGTAGAAAGTGATCCTAAACAGATCAACAAGGTTCATAATGCTCAACTTTTGGAAAAGATAAGAAACAAATATTTCACAGTCCATCACAAGCTAAAAAGAAAAGAAAGTACCAATTTGTAGAACCTGGCAAAGATCCAATTTGCCCAACCAATGCTTTCATTCCTTGAGTGACCAAACTATCATTGCTTTACCACTCCCTGGTTATCCATTCATCCCAACCTAAAATTCCAATTAAACAGGCACAAAAATCACCCTGACAAAAACAGAAAAACTGATTTTCCAAAACAGACCTTAATTAATTCCTCAATGTAAACTTGCCTTTTCTGTTGGAGGACTAATCTTACTTCCCCCGGCATAAACCTCGACCACAGTCATCTGTCACAATTCATAAAAATCAAGAATCTGTGAGAACCTTCTGTACAAACATAATTATATGCCAACCACACAGTAGGAGAGAATGAATCATGCCACTCAACTATGAATTAAGTCATATATTGAAGCAGAAATTCCTTGAATATAAAACAGCTAATCAAACTCATTTGGGTAGCACATGATAAATATAAAAGTAGCTTTTCAACATGATCAAACTCATTTGCCGAACTAATGCTTTCATTCCTAAAGAATACTAGATTTATTGAAACCTGAAATACTTATAATTAACCCCTTAAATACTTCTAAACACACACACACACACACACAAACAAACAAATACATGTGTTGAAAACTTCACAGGTGCTTTTACAGCTGGATAAATGCTCAACTGCAAAATAAATGAATTATCAAACAGACAGCACAAGGAAAAGGACGATGACTCATTTCTCTTCTAGTAATGCCTTTGAAGTAAAAATCTCAGAATAACAAGAACAAACTGTACGACTAATATGCTGCAGGAAATGGTGTTGGAACAACAAAGGACATGGAAACATAAGTTGATTATCCATTACACTGAAATAACATATAATTGTGAATTTGTGATACTTTAAATTATATGGATCTTAATTCTTTAACTAAAATAAGAGTGTCAAACATCTATCTTTCTTGCGATATAACCATGACTAATTGATGGCATATAAAAAGTTACCTTAAGGAAATCATAATAACTAAATGGAAGGCTTGAAAAGGAATCTGCATAGATATTCTTCTTTATAATTGGAAGTGCCTGATACATTAATCACACTGCATGTATTTCATTAATCAGTTTCACTAGTTTATAAAACTGAAAATGGTCTGACACTTGCATAAGAATGGAATGTGTGAGTAGTAATATCAATTGAAAATTCAATGATAAACAGTTAATTATAAGAGGAGATATAGGTATATGAACTCACTTTCTCCAGGAAACACTCCAATAGGATACAACACAATAAACGCAGTATACCTAATCAAAAGATAAAGAAGCAAGCTTATACTTCAAAATAATATTGCGTTACTATAACTTGTTAACCTCATATGGCCACCACTTTAGACAATAAATAGTAGTGATAGTAAGATAGAAAAATGCCTGATATAGGTTATCCAAGAAGGACAATTTCCCAAGCAACTGAAAGCATAATGTGAATATCTAATGACCTGCATCTCCAAAGATTGCAGCAGAATTACATTTAATGTCATGCTATAATCCTACAATTAAACAATTTTCACGGATTGCAAACATAACATACCATGAGGCAGCAATACAAAAGAAGAAAAATTAAAAATTGTCACGATTTATTAAACTATCAGACCTTGTTCTTTCCATGACGCTATCAAACAGTCAAGTCTGTGTTGTTAATAGCGTGCTATAGTGGTGTAGCGTGGCAGCGAGTCCCTTCAACTCAACTGTTGAAGATGAATCACAATTGTAGCATGGGATATAAAATCCACAAGGAACCCATTGAAGCTAATAGCCACAAAATGAAAGCAATTCCATATTCAATTCCACATTAATTAATACAATCTAACTTGAAGGAAACCAATTAAACAAGTTATAACATAGAGTGGTGATCTAGAAGTTGAAACCATTACAATATTATCAGATCTATGTTATTCCTAGAGTTACGATTTCAAAACTTTTTATATGAAATATGAACAAATCAAATACATGAAGAATTCTAAAAGATTTTGAAACTAGTAGAAGTAGTAGAAGTACCTCTAGATCTTCAACGAGACTGAAAGCGCGAACAAAGAACTCAATCGAGAAGCTTACCGTTGATGGATTCTGCGGCGATTGATTGAATGATGGGAAAAAAATGCGACCCAATGCATCAACAACTCCAGTTGTCTTTTGGTAATCTTAATGAAATCATCAACTCCATTCTTAAATTCTTCAGTTACTTGACCATTATTATCCTTTCTTCGTATCATCCAACTTCGGTCAGGTCTCATGATTATAGTTTGAGGGAAGTGTTACCACTTGTTAGATTTTTGTCACTAGTTTATACATAAAGCATGTGGCCCAAGGGCAGACTTAACTTTAAAGGCTTACTTATGTCATTATGACCAACCTATTTGGATTGAGTTATTTAAAGGCTTACTTATGTCATTATGACCAACCTATTTGGCTTTGGCATTTAGAATGCATTTAGACAAGTTATAAGAAACTCTATAGTCTAGGAAGTTATTAGCTGAAATGCTTCTATATTATAAATTGAAAACTTAAATCGAAATTTATCTTCGATTATTCGAGAAATGCAATATCACTATGCAGTACTCAAACTTCAGATTGAAGTCATGTCCAATATCCGATATCAACACATCACCGACACATGTGATTATATTTAATCACTTTTATTTTCTTAAATTATTATTGGTGTGTAAGTATTAGTGTCAAACAAAAATAGCTTATTGTGCAATTTATGTGAAATGATATATTTTATCATTTCACCAAATCTGAAAAGTTCTCTCTAAATCGTATCTAACAACAAAGCACAAACAATAAACTCTTAAAATGCATCATAAAACCAATATCAACAATCAACAAAAGCAGAAACATATAACATCAATAAAAAATTCACTCAATGCGTTGTAGCATCAATCAATCGACTACACTTCCTAGATTTTCAACCTTGAAAAATCTCGTAAAGAACCTAACAAGTGTAGAAATATAATAAGCACATATAATCAAATATTCAAACCCGGCCCTAACTAACACCAAATCCATCCAAAATTCAATACAATTCAATTGTAAACATAATCGATCAATGACGACAAATCTGAATCAATTGCCATAACAAATCAGAATAATCGAAACAAAATCAGATCGAATCTGAAATAAAAATGATGTAACAAAATTGATACGAGAGAGAGAGTGAGAGAGAGACCTGAATCCAGAGCTTCTTCTTCCAACACGAAAACGTAATCCAGAGCTTCTAGGTTTTGAGGAAGCGATCAGATGAGAGATGGAGGAAGCGATGATGAGATTACGTGAGAAAGTTATTTTGAGCGATGATGAGAAAGCGATTTTGAATTCACATACTCAGAAACGATTATGTGAGAAAGCGATTTTGAGAAGTGAGAAGTGTGAGAAGTGAGAAAGCGATTAGGTGAGAAGTGATTTTGAGAAGTGAGAAAGCGATTATGTGAGAAGTGATTTTGAGAAGTGCTTTTGTGAAAAGTGGTTTTGAGATATGAAAAAGATGAAACTGCTTCTTCAAAATTTTGAGTTATCAAAATTAATCTTTTTAATTTGTTAAAAGTAGTAAGTAGTAATAATTTATCAAAAAAAGAAAATTCTGTAAAAAAAAAAAGAAAAATAATAAGTCAAACATAAAAAAAATAAAAAAAGAAAAAAGTAATTGAAAAATGACTTGAGTCAGTTAAATAGAAGGCTTTTTAATTGAGATTAACTACCAATTCATTTTGTAGCAAATTTCTTGTAGCAAATGCTACATTTTCTTGTAGTGTTAAGAGGGGATAAATAATGTTTGTGTGGTGGATGTAACGCCCCGAAATTTAGAAGAAGTTATTTAGATATTATTTAATTAATTCCGTTAGAATTATATATATGTTTAATAGATTAATTAAAGAATATTTTTAGTAGAATAATTAAGTGGAGAAAAATAGAGATATTTATTTTAGTATAATTTTCGGAGAGATATACTTAGAAAATAAAAATAGAACCAAATTATTGAGAGATATGATGATAATTTTAAATTGAAACAAAATCTCATGAGATTTACTCTTTCTTAAGGAAAAAGAAACCTAGACCCTTTCCTTTTATAAATAGGTAAAACATAAGACCAAAAAAGAATTAGGATTGCCACTTTTCATAAAATTGAAAATAAAAATTAGAGGGAGTGCTTGGAGGGGAAAGCGGCGAGGGCGAGGGAGAAGGAGATTAAGGGGAGGAGAACAACTTCATCACACTAGGAGAAGAGATCACTGCTACTAACAAGTAGGGGGTTTTGACCAACTCATTCTGAATGTAGATAGCGTTATCAATGTAACCTTTATTTGTTTCCCTCTTGTTGTGCGATATTGTTGCTGTTGTTTGTGTCAACTGATTTTTCTGTGTCTTTAACATACATGCTTCAGTTGTCAAATAGCTTTCCTGTGCTCTTCGGATTCGGTCAGTCAGTGTATGCATTGCATGCTGAAATTTCTCATCCCACCCCCCATGACTCTTTTTAACCCCCCAATATTCCAATTTTACCCCTGTACAAAAACTTCGGAACGTGTTTTCCGAAGTTTTGCTAGTTCAAATTTATCAAAATTTCGGAAAATACATTCCGAAGTTCATTTTCAAGGCAAAAAAAACTTCGGAAAACGCGTTCCGAAGTTTAAAACTAGGGGCAAAAATGGAAATCCGGGGGGGGAAAGAGTCACGGGGGTAGGAAGAGAAAATTTCTCGCATGCTTTGGTTCTTGCTATAACCTTTTATTTGATAATCGATGTGGTGCAATGCTGCACTTTACTATGCTTCATGGTAAAATAAATTAAGATGATTTCCAGGTTATGGTATTAATAGCCTTCGTAGAGTTAAAATTGTTATTGGGTAGCACAAGTCAAGATTTTAATTGCAAAACGAATTTGATTGGAAACTTTAAGAGAGAACCTGAGGGTAATTGTGTAGTGATAGGCTTAAGTACATTTAAGCCAAACCTTAAAATTGAGCCAGAGGATTATGTTAATTGTTTAAGTGTTAATGAAAGTATATCTTAATTTTTGTACATTGGGTTCTTGTAAAATAATTAAAGTATGAGCCATACTCCCTTAAGAATTAACTAGAGTCCGGATACTGTCCTAAAGACTCGAGCATCTCATTCAATCAACTACTATCCAGAGCTAAATTAACTTATCACGTTATTTTTTTTTGGAGTTGTAGCATGACTAGGTATTGTTTAATCATTAACTGTGACGCCCTTGGAAACATCATTTGGGAATTGGAGTAATTGTTTCAAAGAGTCTTATATTGTCTTTTTTAATGTTAGGATTCATACCCTTACTTAGATGGACTTCTAGTGTTTACACTATAGCTTAAAATCAGTAGCTTTTTAAATTAATTATTAGAGGAGTATAGTTATGAAACATATACTATAGTATCAACTTTCTAGCTGAACTTATAGTGCGAGTGTAATTGGAGTTCGATCTATTTTGTGTTAATTAATTTGGTGTCGAGCTAATTTTGTGTTGAGTTTAATTGGTGTCGATCTAATTTTGTGTTGAGTTTAATTGGTGTCGAGCTTATTTGGTGTTGAGTTTCCTTAAGAACTAAATATTGTGGTTGTGTTGATTAATGATGTTGAGTTATAATATTATAATATAGCCAGTTATGGCGATGAGGTAGTGACTACGGTCTGGCAAGTGCACCAGTCTGTCGTCGAGTAATAATTCACACTCTAGGTGTCTAGAATGAGTTCGTATCCACAGGGATCGTGCCGAAGCTTCACTAGCGTTATTTAAGTTTGGATAGTTTGCATTCGCTTTGGGTTTTGAAAAAGGTTTTTAATAAAAGAGCGTAATGTTTGCATTAATAAATAAATAAATAAATAATAGATTCAGAAACATAGAGGATATGTATGGTGGTTGGACTCTCTCCTTCTTCATATTTGGCATGACCGATGTATAACATAGTTATTTAGATTAATGTTCGGCGGTGACTTTTTCTTGTTGTAGTAACACCTTACTGTTACACTATGTCTATTAAAGTTTTCCTACTTTCATAACTAAGGTACCTACGAGAGCCTAACCTCGATGTGTCACATACCCTAATTACTAAGTGAGTTGTTTATAAACATGCATTATTATCTTCACCAATTAACCTCTAGATCCTAGTATCGGGCTATTCATCATCTAAGTGCTCAGTTCACACCTAGTTCATGATTCCTCCTCTAACCGCTCATTCACGACTAGTTCAGGACGTTACCGTCTCTATACACCTAGCATTATTTACTACTAGTTCCAGACCATATTAAGTTAGAAACCTAATATCAATTCTATGGGCGCTCCCGCTTATCCGGCCAGATTACGAGAAACGTTATTAAAGTGCATGAAAGTAAATAACAACCATAATACTTAAATATCATTTATCATAACTTAGACTCAGTCACAGACTCCAAACATTCATTGGGGAGTTCATCTTCTCCACCACAACCTAAGACATCTATTACAAAAGACTACATATTTAAATTACAATAAAGAAATTATAACCTAAACATAAAAGCCTAAAGAAAACATACCTTGCTGAGTTAGTTTTCCCGTAAGGGGAGAAAACTATGCCCAATAGAGCTCCTCTGAACCTCTCCTTATAGTAGAGAGTGTTCTACTATTTCTGAATGAATAAAACAATGAATGGGAGGCTTTATTTATAGTTTTCGTAATGGGCCTCAGCAAGACATCGCACCACGATGAAGCCATCGTACTGCGATGTGAAGATTCAGTTCAATTTTATAACTGATCCTGTGCATTTCATCAACTTGGGCGCCAAGTTATGTCATCGTGCTGCAATGTGCTATATCGTGCTGCGATGGACAGATTTTCTTCAGATTTATTCTTCTGTTTTCTTGGCGAGCAAGCAGCTTCCATCGTGGCACGATGGAAGTTATCGTGCTGCGATGGAATACTCAATTTCTCCACTTTTTGGGCTTTTTCTTGTCTTTTGGCATCTTGGACTTTGTCTTGATACTTTTTCCTGCTTTTGTAGGTTTTCCTTCGTATTTGGGTCTGTCTTGGTCATTTTACTACTAATAATAATACTAAAAATACCATAGAAATTCTTGTCATCACAACCCCAAACTTAAACTGTTGCTTGTCCTCAAGTAACATGCTGTCAGACAAGATCGTTAGAGAAATAAGAGATAAATAAAGATGATAGGAATTTCACAACCTTGCTTTGTATTTCAGCAATGGTACCGCTGATTTCTTACCGCAGCGATCATGCTCAGTCCTGCTAGGCTCAGGAGACGTCAATAGTAGCAAATCGGACAAATGCCCGCAAGAGTCCATGTTCAACTTTTTCTCTCTCTCACTTTTGTGTTTTTCGCTCATAATTGAAAGGATTAACTCTCAATCATCGCACAACCTGCTATTTTACCATAGGCTTGCAAGAACTCTAAGCAACCAGTCAAAATTCAATATACATGCATTTTTGGAGGTCTTTTAAGGGTTATAACGTGGCTTAGGTCAAGGTAGGACATTTTTGGGAATAGTAGGCTAAACATTGGAGTTAAGTTCTACTTTGTTTTTCCTTTTTGTGTACGCAACCTTTGTTCCTTAGGGTGCCTTTTTGTGTTGGTATCGGAGATTAAGAACCGGATGTGTCTTTGTATGGTTCTTTTCTATCACTATCTTTGCCCTTTGGCTCTTTCTTTTTTATTCAATTTTTTTGAAAAGACTATTTTTTTAGGGAATTTTTTGCTGTTTTCCCGTCTCTTTTTCATTTATTTTTTCTTTTCTTAGTGATAGTTCTCTGTATACCCACCCCAAACTTAAACGTTGCTAGTTCCATGAGCAACCCTGATGACAGAAATTTCTACGTCATTTTTAGTATTATTATTAGTAGTAAAATGACCAAGACATGCCCAAATACGAAGAAAAACCTAAAAAAGCAGGAAAAAGTATCAAGACAGAGTCCAAGATGCAAAAAGACAAGAAAAAGCCCAAAAAGTGAAGAAAACCAGCATTCCATCGCAGCACGATGGCTCCCATCGTGCCACGATGGTAGCTGCTTGTTCACCAAGAAATCAGAAGAAATAAATCTTGAGAAAATCTTCCATCGCAGTACGATGCACCACAACGCAGCACGATGGAGTAACTTGGCGCCCAAGCTGATGAAATGCATAGGATCAGTTATAAAACTGAACTAAATCTTCACATCGCAGCACGATGGCCTCATCGTACTGCGATGCCTTACTGAGGCCCATTACGAAAACTATAAATAGAGTTTCTCATTCATTGTTTTATTCATTCAGAAATAGTAGAACACTCTCTACTATAAGGAGAGGTTCAGAGGAGCTCTATTGGGCATAGTTTTCTCCCCTTACGGGAAAACTAACTCAGCAAGGTATGATTTCTTTAGGCTTTTGTATTTAGGTTATGATTTATTGTAATTTAAATATGTAGTCTTTACTATTTATGCCTTAGGTTGTGGTGGAGAAGATGAACTCCCCTATGAATATTTGGAGTCTGTGATTGAGTCTAAGTTATAATAAATGATATTTAGTAATTATGTTTGTTATTTACTTTCGTGCACTTTAATAACGTATTCTCGTAATCTGGCCGGATAAGCGGGAGCGCCCATAGAATCAATATCAGGTTTTGACTTGATGTGGTCCGGAACTCGTAGTAAATAATGCTAGGTGTATAGAGACGGTAACATCCTGAACTAGTCGTGAACTGAGCGGTTAGAGGAGGAATCATGCACTAGGTGTGATCTGAGCACTTAGAAGATGAACAGCCCGATACTAGGACCTAGAGGTTAATTGGTGAAGGTTATAATGCGTGTTTATAAACAACTCACTTAGTAATTAAGGTATGTGACACATCGAGGTTAGGCTCTCGTAGGTACCTTAGTTGTTAACGTAGGGAAACTTTAATAGACATAGTGTAATAGTAAGGTATTACTACAACAAGGATAATTCACCGCCGAACATAATCTAAGTAACTATGTTATACACCGGTCATGCCAAATATGAAGAAGGGAGGGAGTCCAACCACCATACCTAGCCTCTATATTTCTTGAATCTATTATTTATACATTCTGCAATTTATATTTCTGCAAAGCATTACGCATATTTTATAAAAACCTTTTCAAAAACCAAAGCGAATGCAACCTATCACAAACTTAAATAACGCTAGTAAAGCTGCGGCACGATCCCTGTGGATACGAACTCATTCTAGACACCTAGAGTGTGAATTATTACTCGACGACAGACTGGTGCACTTGCCAGACCGTAGTCAAACCCCAAACTTATTTTGTTGCCAAGACTTGAGAACTATTACCTTAACTCCAAAGAGGGTAATTTCATTGTTTTTGTGGTCTATAGGCTTGTAACGTGGTTTGTCACCGAAACAAAAGGGATAATTATTTTTTACGGCGCAAAATTGGCTAGCAAAGGATAATATAATAAAGGGTGGCTTGAAAAGGCTCTGGGTTATAACAAACAATTGTCTCAATGCATATAATATCAAATCAACTAGTCAGCAGAGAATTAGAGCAAGTTCTAGAAAATAAACAAGTGCACGGTACTCTCATAGTAATTCGAAAGAAAGTGGTAATACCGTTTGGAAATATTTGGCTCAAATACTCACATGGCTTAGGTATCTGAAAGTTGAACACTTGTCTCACAGACACAAGCTTCATCAATCGTCTCTCTGTCTCCCGAACTTCGCATTTTGGAGCAATCACCTTTGGTTTTCTGTATGAAGGCGTGAAATTCGGCTCATCAGAATTTATAACTCACTTCGCCGCAATCTTACCTATAACAGTTTATCATGCACTAGATAATAAACAGCAAACAGTTATTTAATTTTTTTTATTTTTTTTGTAAGTTTTGAATAAGGGCTGTTTACAGATGAAGATGACATGCAGAATTCTAGGCATACTTTATTGAATTGAAAAACTGAATTGAAATTACTGAATTGAAAATACTGAAATTAAAATTACTCATCCTTGGGTTGCCTCCCAAGCAGCGCTTGTTTAGCCTCTCATTAGCTTGAGGCATTTCCTCCATTACAGAGGATAGGTTCGCATGTCTCTCTCTTCTGTAGGAGCTTTCGCCTTAGCTCCTCCCTCCTTTTTGTTGCTTCTTTCATACTTCTCTGGGTTCTGTTTCTCTTTGAAGGTAGCAAAACAAAGTCGTTCATCATCTTCTGAAGGTACTGTTTTCATGATGGACTTCCCCTTGCTTCTTGGTGGATGTTCCTTCTTTTGTTCTTTTGGTGCATTGACCTAGTTGTTCTTCTTTCTTTCCTCTTTTCTCTCAGCAGCAGGCTTCTTCAGAGGTGGCGTATTAACCCCAAACTTAGATCTTCTGGCCACTTTTCGGTTTCTACCCCATGCTTTGACCCATGTTGCTCGGATGTCCACTTCAATAGTTAGCCTCTTCAATTGGTTAGTCAGTTCTTCGGGTACCCCCTCTTCCTGAGCTGTCTCTATTTCTAGCTGCGCCATTTCATTCTCCAGCTCCTCTATCTCTACTTTTACCTGTACTTCTTGAGTTGGAGTCGATGGTGTAGCTTCTCTGTCCTTCCACTCAAGCATGAAGCACACTTCCTTCTTTATTTTGGAAGTTTTGATAGTTCTTTCCTCCTCTCCACTCCTTAGAGTCAACTCAGCGGACTCCACATCAATGAGTGCCCTGCTGGTTGCTAAGAATGGTCTTCCAAGAATAATAGGGTGTTCTTCATCTTCTAGGATATCCATGATCATGAAGTCTGCTGGAAATACCAGGTCTCCGACTTTCACCAAGACATCTTCTATTGTACCTATTGAGTGAATGGTTGTCTGATTTGCTAACACGAGTTCACGTTCTGTACCTGCAGTTATTGTTGTGAGTTTTAACTTGTCTACCAGAGATAATGGCATTACGTTCACACTTGAACCCACATCACATAATGCTCGAACTTCTGCTTCCTCAATCTGACAGAGTATGGTGACGCTTCCAGGATCTGTCTTCTTGATTGGCAGATGTGGTTTTACCGTTGGCTCGATTTTGTATTTTTCTAGCTTACTTAAGTACTCATCATAGAAATTTTCCATTGTCGTTCCCAACGTAGTTTCGAACCACTCCTCAAATTGTTTTAGCTCATCTTCATTGTATACGCGCCCTGTGTTCATGTCCCTTAGCGCTTTGCATTCCTCCTTTGGATTGTCCACTGTGTTACCTGCAATATCTTTAGAAACATAAGTGCTTACCAGTTTTGAGAGTTGACTAATCTGGGTTTCAAGACTTTTTATCGTCGCCCCCTAGTTGGCTACTGTAGTCTGGATGTTTTCAAAGTTAGTTTTGCTCATGCTAGCAAACTTATTGAGTAACTCTTCCAATGGAGATGGCTTTCTTGGTTGAGGTGCAGCTTGAGCCTGGTTCCCTGTCTGGTCCCAGCGTAAATTTGGGTGCTTGCTCCAACCTGGGTTGTAGTTGTTCCCCATGTAATTCACCTGCTCCTCGCTTCCTCATAGCAAACAATGCCGATTAGGGTGATCTTCTAGGCAGAAGTCGCAAACTCCCTCCACCTGTTTAACACTGGCTTCCTTCACAACTTTCTCCTAATTAGCAAGTTGCCTCCTTAGTAACTCGATCTCTACTTTGTAGGCAATCTCCTGGTCCACCTTAAGAATTCCAGGAGTCTTTTCAGCTCTATCATGGCTCATGTTGTACCCATTCTGGCACATCTGCTCAACCAGATCCTTAGTCTCTGCATAGGTCTTTACTTTGATGGACCCACCAGCTGAGGCATCTAGTATCATCCGATGTTGCATTTTCATACCAGCGGTGAATAGTTGCATCTGCTCCATAGCACTAATGCTGTGGTTAGGACATCTTCTCATAAGCAGCTTGAAACGTTCATAAGCCTCGCACAGCGTTTCAGATTCATGCTGTTTGAAACTTTGAATCTCAGACTTCCTTTTCTGGAATAGTGTGTGTGTGAAGAATCTTTCCAGGAACTTGTCTTCAAGCTCCTTCCATGTTGCAATCGTTCCCCTTGGCAAGCATTGAAGCCAATCTTTAACTGGAACTGTAAGAGAAAAAGCAAACAAACGCAGCTTCTTTTGGTCATCAGTAACACTTTCCGGCGCCTTCTGGATCTGACATGTCTCTGAAAACTTTGCAAGATGATCCCAAGGATCATTGTTGGCACGTCCATCGAACTGGTTCTCCCGCAAACCTGTAAGAACATTACCCTTAATATCAAAGTTAGCTGGATTCGTCGGCTGGAATCCCAGTGAGACCTGATCTGTGTCAGTCCTCTTGCAGTAATCTCCCATTGTAACTCTTTGCTCGTCCCCCATGGCTTTGGCGGTAGGCTTTTCTTCTGTTTTGAGACTACTGGATGATGCAAGCCTTTGTGCTTGCCTTCTTTTCCAAAGCGTTCTTTCTGGTTCAGGGTCGTACTCAAACTCCAGGATACCTGTTATCAAGCACAACAAATGAATACCTTCAGTAGCACTGGAAAATTAAATGGTAAAACTATTTTTGGTTTGTCTCATGTGTCTTTGTCACCATGAAAATTCCCATGTAAGTGAGGTGGATCACAACGGATCGCTTAAATACCAAGACTTATCCTTAGCCAGAACTTTCACAGATCAAAATTCACAATCATCAACAAGATTTTTTTGATTTTTTAATTTTTTTTGTATTTTTGATTTTTTTTTTTTGACAAACTTAAATAAATCTAGTAATGCTTTGCAAACACAATCCCCGGCAACGGCGCCAAAAACTTGACTACGGTCTGGCAAGTGCACCCGTCTTTCGTCGAGTAATAATTCACACTCTAGGTGTCTAGAATGAGTTCGTATCCACAGGGATCGTGCCGAAGCTTCACAAGCGTTATTTAAGTTTGGATAGTTTGCATTCGCTTTGAGTTTTGAAAAGAGTTTTTAATAAAAGAGCGTAATGCTTGCATAAATAAATAAATAATAGATTCAGAAACATAGAGGATAGGTATGGTGGTTGGACTCTCTCCCTTCTTCATATTTGGCATGACCGGTGTATAACATAGTTATTTAGATTAATGTTCGGCGGTGACTTTTCCTTGTTGTAGTAACACCTTACTGTTACACTATGTCTATTAAAGTTTCCCTACTTTCATAACTAAGGTACCTACGAGAGCCTAACCTCGATGTGTCACATACCCTAATTACTAAGTGAGTTGTTTATAAACATGCATTATTATCTTCACCAATTAACCTCTAGATCCTAGTATCGGGCTATTCATCATCTAAGTGCTCAGTTCACACCTAGTTCATGATTCCTCCTCTAACCGCTCATTCACGACTAGTTCAGGACGTTACCGTCTCTATACACCTAGCATTATTTACTACTAGTTCCGGACCATATTAAGTTAGAAACCTAATATCAATTCTATGGGCGCTCCCGCTTATCCGGCCAGATTACGAGAAACGTTATTAAAGTGCATGAAAGTAAATAACAAACATAATACTTAAATATCATTTATTATAACTTAGACTCAGTCACAAACTCCAAACATTCATTGGGGAGTTCATCTTCTCCACCACAACCTAAGGCATCTATTACAAAAGACTACATATTTAAATTACAATAAAGAAATTATAACCTAAACATAAAAGCCTAAAGAAAACATACCTTGCTGAGTTAGTTTTCCCGTAAGGGGAGAAAACTATGCCCAATAGAGCTCATCTGAACCTCTCCTTATAGTAGAGAGTGTTCTACTATTTCTGAATGAATAAAACAATGAATGGGAGGCTCTATTTATAGTTTTCGTAATGGGCCTCAGCAAGGCATCACACCACGATGAAGCCATCGTACTGCGATGTGAAGATTCAGTTCAATTTTATAACTGATCATGTGCATTTCATCAGCTTGGGCGCCAAGTTATGTCATCCTGCTGCGATGTGCTATATCGTGCTGTCTTGATGCTTTTTCCTGTTTTTGTAGGTTTTCCTTCGTATTTGGGGCTGTCTTGGTCATTTTACTACTAATAATAATACTAAAAATACCATAGAAATTCCTGTCATCAGGTAGTAATAATATAGCCATAATGGTGACGATGAAGTAATAATATAGCCATAACGGCGACGATGAAGCAATGGTGTAGTTAGCTACGATGTAGCGATGAAGTAGTAATGTTAAATTTTAATGAATTTTTAATGATGATGTTGTTGTTGTTGTTGTCGTCGTTGAGTCTATCATGCATTCATTCATGTGTCGGTCTCGGTGTTGATAAATCGGTGTTGATAAATCGGTGTTGATAATTCGGTGTTGACTCGGTGTTGAATTGGTACCACATGCATTTAAGGAGTCTATAGGTCGCATTGCATCCTTGTTTGGTTGAGTTGAATTCTAATTATTCTATTGAATTGATATGTGTGATAATCATGTTTGTTTATGTGTTTGATCGTCCCAAAGGACGATGTTTTATTTATTGCTGCTATTGAATTCAGTTATTCTATATGATGTTCGTTACTCACCCCTTCTGGTTTGACCCTGCGACGTAAAACTCGTAGACTTTTATATGTAGGTGATGAGTCATAGTTGATGTATTCGGAGAGCTCTTTCCTTGCTCTGTTATGTGGAGTCGCTCTGTTAAGATACAATGGGGAAATTCTAAATTATTTTAGCCATTACCTTCATTAAGGATTTTCAGACTATATTATAATTTTCTTTCGAGATTTTATCATTCAAGAATTTGGATATTGATATGTATTAATTTTTAAAATACGATGTAGCATTTTATTTATATATTTAATAAATTAGTTGAGTTAAGCTTGAGTAACACTCCTTTTGGAATAAAATAACTAATGATTTCACCAATAAAACCTATGGGAATCTGGGGTGTTACAGTGGAAGGATATATCGATTGTTAGAGAGGATGGTGAGTTTAAAAGTTGAGAGGTGGTTTGATAATAACATTAGTATGGAGGTTGGTGCTAGGAAACTTAGAAAGATACTTGGTTAGAGCGAGGGTGGGTCTCTTAAAAATATATTCAATAGATTGTTTGAACTTTCTCTATTCAATAGGGTGGGAGAGTGGCGGAGGAGGGTGAAGGTGGCATGTGAGATTTTTTGCTTGGGAGGAGGAGGAAGTTGATGAATGTTGTGTGATATTAGTTAATGTTGTTTTGCAGGTTTTCATGTTGAAGATATGTGGAGGTGATCTTTCAGAAAGTTATTCGTCGAAGAGATTTATTATTATCTAACCTCTTTTGTTCAAGAGGAATGAGTTCAATGCAAGGAGATATTGTGGAATAATTTTTTACCTCTGAAAGTTTTTCTTTTTGCTTGGCGAAACCAATAAAGGATAATTTGGCTAGATGTGATATTATTACTATTTACTACTGATTTGCTATTGTGCTTAAGTGGTTGTGGTTTTCAAGAAAGTTGTAGATTATTGTTTTTCGATTGTAGCTTTTATTGATATTTGTTTTTGAAATAGATGAGAGTTTCTTGCATGCTAATCAATTTGCTGGTCTCATGTATTAGGTAAAGATATTCGACACAGGATCTCGCTGGTGTGGGTGGTGTGTTGTTAAACTATATTAAGGTAGATAAATAATCGGTTATTTAACAATATGGAGTTAGCTTCATGTAAAAAAAAAACAATATGGAGTTAGCCTTGAATCAATTGTTTGACATAAAAAAAAGTTAAGATAATATCTTGGCGCCGACGGTGGTTTGTTGGCCAAAAAAAAGGATTCAGTTTCGATATCCACTTATGGTGGTATTCACCTTTGTTTCGTTTGGGTTACATTTGAATTTTTGTTTTTTTGGGGGTTCTCTTGCCGGTTTGGTTTTCTCTATTTTTATATGCTAACTCTTGACTTGTAGACATTTATTGTGTTTTTTCATTGTTAATTTAAATTAGGTTTTTCAAAAACAAATATATTTGTAATCCTCTCTAAAAATGGGAAATTACCATTATAGAGAAAATTGGATGATAGGAAAAAATTCATCTTGTGTATTTCAACGAAGATTAATCACTAATAAACGAAATAGAACTTTCATTATTATAACATGGTAATAAAATAAATTATCTCATATCATTAAACCAATTACAAAAACATTTTAAAATCTCTCCTTTCTCCTCCCAATAGTTGAACCAATTAAGAAAGATTTTGAACTATAATGTATGTATATATCAATTAAGAAAATATGTTAAATTTTCATTAAAAAAAAGTGTGATCTTGAATAGAGGTGTTTTTAGACGAGTTTTGGTGATGCTACTTTAAGTTACCGTTTGAAGTTATAATTCTGTTGACACTGGTTTATTTTCATTAGACAGTGATATATTTCCACTCTAAAATAATGAATCTAACGGGCAATCTAAGACTTGAATTAGATCATGTGTGAGTTCTTTGGTTAACAAATTTATGGTTGGTTAGAATTTGTGAAGTTTAGTGTCTATTTTCGAGTAAATCTAGTGTAAAATAAATTGAGTTTCATACATTAATTGAGATTTATAGCCATATAAGAAGTTAATCTTGTGCTCTATAAAAAAAAAAAGTTATTCTTGTGCATTTGTATGTCTTTTTGTTTTAGGCAGTATATTTTTTCTCTTGGAAATATACTCTCTAAAATAGTCTAAGATTTCTCTATTTATAAGAAAATTTCAGCAGTTGCATAAATGTCTTCGACATGTATACTATGTATAGGACAATTGTCCTTTGAAAACCGCTCGTTCCAATCTTCCAATCTTCTCATGCTAGTGGGAAAACTCCTCTTTTTAACGTCCTTGATTATGCTTCTCGAATTCTTTACATGTATTTTCGAACTCGCTTATTACAATTTAAAATCCAATTGATTTTCGAATAGTATTGTAAACTTTACCTATAACAAGTTCATAATATTTTTACCCTCACTATCATAATCATAATTTAATATTTTTTTCGCTATGAGTTTATTTGATACTCATATATTGCCTCAAGCCACTAATTAAAAAACACAAATATAATAAAAATTAAAAAATATATTGAAATTTGTGTAGTTAAAATTTTAAAAATACATAAAATGTTGTTTCCAGTATAAAATGATCTCTTTTATTACCTTAAGTCGTTAACTAATGCCTTATAACACTATAGTTACCGAGACCCATAATTTATAAAGCTATCTTATATGGATAAACCAGTTGTTTGAAATGAAGTTGCACCAAATCTGAAAAGAAGTACCGTATTCACAAAAGTATATCATACAAAATGTGTAAAAAAAAAATGCTAAAGAGTGGACCCTGAGGCACTAGTTTAGTAAATTATTATGAAATTTTTTTATTAAAAATTGTGCATTCAACATTTTAAAAGTATAAAAAGTTATGTTATTACTGTTACTTTTTTTTTAGCATGTTTAACCAGCACAAAAAAAGAGTATATTATACAATAATCAATTAAATTAAGAAATCTGGCAATAATAATGATTTTAAATTTCTTCAATCACTTCATTCATAAGAACATCACATAATTCTCCATTCACAATCTCCGATCTGATCCAACTTCCATGGATCGTCTTCTCAAAAACGCCAGATCATCCGGTTCTCTCAACCTCTCCAACCGCTCTTTCAGGTAACACAACTCTCTTCACTTTCTTTTCTTTCATATTCTCTTCACTCATTCACGCATTGTTTTCTTCATTCTTCCACTTTCAGTGAAGTTCCCGATGAGGTTTATCGAAATCTCGAAGGAATCGGTGGTGCTGATGATAAATGGTGGGAGGTAATAAACAATATACTTGTTCATTTTTTCATTGTTTGATTCCATTATAGAAATGAAAATTTGAAATTGAAATGAAATGTTACATGAAGGCCTGTTTGGATAAATAGCTTATTTTGCAGCTTATAGCATAAGCGCACTTATGAATAAGTTACTTCATTACATAATAATAAATATAACAAAGGATATAATAATAAAGTTAATTTGTTTTCGTATTTTATAAGAGCATCTCCAACAAGAGTTTTATCACTGAGTTTCAAACACTATGCAATAGTTTCATAACTTTTGTTTATGTTGGAGTACATCTAGGAGACAATCTGAGTTCAATAAAAAATTACAGAGTACCTTCTTTAAGCTTTCGTTTTGTACGGTTATTAAATTAATTATACTTGCAATCAACTGACAAAATAATTAATTAAGCTAATGTAACTAATGGGTTGGGTACTTGGGTTGCTTAAATTTGCATTATTGAAGTAAAAATATAGTAGGTTGTATAAATATAATGCCGTACAATGAAGCTCACTAAATGAGAGATAAGCTACCTAAAGTGAGTTACTTAATTTATGTACATCGGTGATGTTTTAAGTTGTATTCATAAGCTGTTCTCGAGAGCTTATGGAAATAAGCTGAAAACAGCTTATGAAATGTCATAAACTGTTTTCATAAATTCTCCCAGAGTCTCACAAGTAGTAATGTCAGTAGGTAAGATCAAATAAGTCAATCCAAATAGGGCCCAAAATGTGAAATGAAATTTGAAATGCTGTTTGTGTTATGTGGTTTTATAGGCTGTGGAGCTTCAGAAACTCATTTTGGCTCACAATAGTATTGAATTGCTAAAGGAAGATATCAGAAATTTATCTTGTCTTGCTGTGTTGAATCTCAGTCACAATAGTCTTTCTCAGCTTCCTGCTGCCATTGGAGAGTGAGTTTTTCTTTTGGAATTGGTGAATTTTGCTAATTTTAGTTTTGTCTGGTTTTAAATTTTCGGATTCCTTGATGGATTTTTCGTCTTTTACAGACTACCTCAGTTGAAGATGTTGGATGTTTCACATAATTCAATACTTACAATACCAGAGGAGATTGGATCAGCTGCATCGCTTGTGAAGTATGCTGTATTCCATGTTCATTTTCTTCCATAGATTGATGATATGGGAAAGTTTACATCTATGCACACTCTATTTGTATGTGCTCTTTTAGGTTTGATTGTTCAAATAACCAGCTCAAGGAACTTCCTAGCTCACTAGGAAGATGCTTGGAGTTGTCGGACTTAAAGGTAATGTCATAGTTGTCCTGTCTTGCTTAAACTGTGTTGGGTGTTGATGTTTGTTGTGTGGTTGGCTTCTGCTGCTTAACTAGCATTGAAGTGGTTTCTTCGAATTATGTTTGTGGTCAATGTGAGTTCAACCATGGAAATGTTTGAATGTTGTCAAGTACTCACATTTGTCTTCTTTGACGAGTATAAATGGAATTTAGTTGTTTGACTTACACCCTACTTTTGTGTCTACCTACAACAATGTTATAAATTATAAAATAGCACACACTGATTGGTAACAATGAGATACTTATAGGTTCGGTATCCAAACTGTAATTCAAAGTATGAAGAGTGATATGTTTTTTGGGTGCTTGATTAAGGAAGGAGTTTCCCTTGTGGTAACAACACCTGTGTACCCTAATTTGTTGGCCAATTTATTTTCTTGTTCAAAGGACTTTTTCAATTCCTGTACTCCCTGAGAACCTTCATTCACTGTACATGTGCATATCACATTCCCTTTGTTAGTTTGTTGCTTTCTTTTGGCATACTAATTACTCCACTGTTTCTGAAGTTTACTCTCCTCATCATAATATGCAATCTTTTCCTGTTATAGACCACAAAATGTGGTAGGTTTCCTAAAGAGAAAAGCAAGCATGGAACGTGCTTTTGTAACATCACTTGTATTTGTATGAACATAAGCTGATGCTGTGCAGACTGTTAATAATCTTCTTTGTTTCAGCTACAGTTTTCTGTTGCCCATGACTTTTAAATTTTGTTGCTGTTGGATGATTTTGATAGTCACCAGTCATCACCAAACATTTATTACATCCCTGAAACCCCAATGTTAAACAACTGTGGGATAATTTCATCAAATAGGTTGCATTTTACCCTTTTGATTTCTTGGTCCTTCCTTTGGGTTATACAGGATACATAGATCTATTGGTGAAGATTGTGTTTACTTTAAATGGGGTTTGTGGGATTTCCTTTTAGGTTTTACCTGCCTTTGCTATTTAACTATTGAAATGGAGTTTTTTTGTACTCTTATTGCAGGGATCAAACAATCTTATTGCAAGCTTGCCAGAAGATTTAGCAAATTGTTCCAAATTGTCTAAGCTAGATATGGAGGTAGTATAGCAAAATTTAGAATGTTCGTTGATGACAAACATCTTCTTGAATCTTTGAGAAATTATGCTTTTATTAAGCAGTGGTCTCATTATATTTTCTGTCTTTACCAGGGAAACAAGCTTACAGTGATATCCGAAAATATAATTTCATCGTGGACAATGCTCACTGAATTAAATGCATGTTAGGACCTTTGTTCTCTAAATACTCAATGATATCAGTTAGTTCTTTCATTCTTTTATGTGGATCTTTTGTTTTGTTAAACTTGTTTCCATTAACACTATTTCAGCAAAAAATATGCTGAATGGCATACCAGTTGCCATTGGAGGCCTTTCACGTTTAATTCGTCTGGATCTCCATCAGAATAGTGAGTTATTTAAATAAAGGCTCATATCTTGTTGTTTCTCCCCTTTACATTTTGATGTGGACTTTGCATGTGTTTCTGTGCAGGAATCTCGTCAATCCCTTCATCGATCATTGGTTGTCATTCACTAGCAGAGTTTTATTTGGGGTCAGATTCCACGATATTCTGATGCAAGTTTTTTTAAAAGCAAGCATATTATGCATTTGATTTTATTCTCTTATGACTTCTACACAGTTCTGATACATATTGCACTTTTTAAACCCGATTTAGGAATAATAATATTTCTACAATACCAGTGGAGATAGGGGGACTTTCTCGGCTCGGGACATTAGATCTTCACTCTAACCAGGTATTTAAGACTGAATTTACTTTTGTTTGTAATTACTGTGATTATAAGGAAAAGGAACTCTTATAGAACTTTTTTGAAATACTGGCAATCATAGATATCTTACCATTTTTGCTTCTGATGCTTTTGTTCTCTTCTCCCTTAGCAGAAGATAATCTGTTCTATTGTGTATTGATTTTGTATGTTCACAGCTGAAGGAGTATCCTGTGGAGGCGTGCAAATTGAGTCTGTTAGTCTTGAATCTTTCAAATAATTCATTGAGTGGGCTACCCCCTGAAATGGGTAAGGTCAGCAAGTTTTGGTATATGATAGGTCTAGTTATCTTTATTTTGGAAACATAACAGTTGCATATTATTAATGAAAACAGTATGAGTTTGCACATAAAATATAAAGAAATGCAATTTCTTTACCTCAATGAATTACAGCATCTCACAGAATTACAAAGATACTGCTAAGTAATAATATTGTAAAAGCAGTGGAACATTCCCTATCATAAGAGTTCTTAATAAGCACCAATAAGAAAAGTATATGTCTTGGCCTTAATTATTCTTCAAAATATAAACAGTCATGTTCACCTCAAAAGGAACTTGGGGTACCTGAGATTCACAGAGTTATCAAGGGAGTTGTTCACTCTGCACCCTCACCAATTTTATGGTCTCTTTAGGTGTCAAACTTAAATGTCAATGTGTCAAAGAACCGCGGTCAATGTTTATAGCTTTTCATCTAGTAAATGGACACCATTACCTGTAAATAGTGAATACACACCATTCTACATCCTCACCAATTTTATGGTCTCTTTAGGTGCTGTAGACTCATCGGAAATAGTAAATGGACACCATTACCTGGAAGGGTCGGACTCTCTGTCCTGTTAATATATGTTTTATACCTTACATTTAGTTAGGGAGTGATAGTGCATCTCAACTTCTCTTCAGTATGATGTTATTATGTGTTGAAACAGTTTAAAAGTAATATGGAAATAATGTGACTTGAATGAAGAGATAAATACCTTAGTGTTGTATCTTGTTTAGGCAAGATGACTAGCTTGAGGAAACTTCTACTTAGTGGAAATCCATTGCGGACTCTTCGAAGGTACAGGGAATGGTTTCTACCTTTATGCAGTGAATATTAGTATTTATGTGTTTTCCACTTAAGTCTTTTCCACTTATGTCTTTTTCCCATCAGCTCATTAGTCACTGGACCTACACCAGCATTACTGAGATTTCTCCGGAGCAGACTTTCTGAAGGTGAAGGTATGTTCCAGTCTTAGATGCATTAGCATCATACACACAACATAAGCTTGAGCCCTTTTACTTGGTCTAGATATAATACTTTCTTCTGCAGATTCGGAAGCTACAACCACATCAAAGAAGGACAAAATTGCAATGGCTACCCGATTATCTATCACTTCAAAGGTATTGCATCTTTTGAAGAGGGAACTTTATTAAATTGAAACAGAAAATTATTAAAGCAACAGATTTCAAGAGCCAAGGGGTTCCTATAGATAAATATTATCTGCTCTAAGACTAGCATGTGATACATTTCACACACAACTCTTACTTTCCTATACTATAACATGAAATTAGATTTTGATTGTGATTGTAATTAGTATTTATCCCTTCCTGTTATTATACTACATATAACCCGCGGAGGAGAATGAGTCTGATTGGTAGTGTGATTGTAATTAGTGTTGTGTTGTACTGATCATTAACTGTTCATAATATGTGTCTTTGTGTTGGTATTTGATAGAACACCAGTATTGAATGGAAAGGGGAACTTTATTAAATTGAAACAGCAAATTATTTAAAGGAACAGATTTCAAGAGCCAAGGGGTTCCTATAGATAAATATTATCTGCTCTAAGACTAGCATGTGATACATTTCACACACAACTCTTACTTTCCTATACTATAACATGAAATTAGATTTTGATTGTGATTGTAATTAGTATTTATCCCTTCCTGTTATTATACTACATATAACCCGCGGAGGAGAATGAGTCTGATTGGTAGTGTGATTGTAATTAGTGTTGTATTGTGGTGTTTTAGTTTTTATATGGTCTTTGGTATCAGTGTGTTTACTGGTTTTTGTCTTTTAAATAAGTGTGTTTGTTTTGGTATTGGATTGCTTGTAGAGTGCTCCTATTTTTATTTGGCTCTAGGTGTGTTGGGTGGTCTCTCTTGTAACCTTTTTGTATTAGTACACCTTGTATTAATAAAATTTTAGCACATTCCAAAAAAAAAAAAACAGTTTAGGCTGATTGGTATGAGCTCAGAATTTAGGGATCTTGATGCTATGTTTCTTGTATATATATTTGCATGATCCCTCATGAATATAGAGGAAATAATTTAGATCCAATCAAGTTGGTACCAAAGCTTTCTGATTCGATGATCTTTCAGTTTGTTTGGGTTTTTAGCTGCTGTCATCACTTGCCCACTATCTATAGTTGTCCACTGGGTAGGCACAGTTCTTAAGGTTTTCTGTGACAGGCTCTAGATAGTAGATACCATGTTGAAAAGAGAGTCTAGAGGCATGAAATGTTGAAACTGTGTGTTTCAACAGAGACTAAAGGGCAGATAATGCACGAGGCTCCCACCAAGTGGGATCTGAGTAGAGTACATGTCCACTACCTTATTCCTTGCAAGCGGAGAGGTTGTTTCGAAGACTTTGCATGGAAAGAAATTATACTATGGCTTGCAACCTTACCGTTGCACCATGGCTCGTCCTCAAGTTGATTAAGAATCCTTTTTTTTTTTTTTTTATATATACAACAAGTTTTGAGTATCTTTTTATGTATCAGCCGTGGTGTTAACATCTAAATTGATTATAGTGAGGATGACAGTCGGTTCATTAATGATATAATCACATGATAAACTATCTAGTGAATGCTGCAAATCCATATACTTATGGAATTGAATGAATTGATGCTGAGAATTCGGTTATATATTAGATCTGTCTTTCAGTCTCCTTATTCAATGTATGTAACCTGATATTTGTGTCCTTGCTAATTGCAGTTCTATTTATAATTGTGTTCAGGAACTATCTATGGGAGGCTTGGGGTTGAGTGCTATTCCATCAGAAGTATGGGAATCAGAGGAGGTCATAAAACTTGACCTTTCCAGAAACTCAATCCAGGAGTTGCCAGTTGAACTTTCTTCTTGTGTTTCCCTCCAGGTTAAACATTCTCTTCTGATTTTAATTCCTGAAAGATGCTTTACGAGTGAATATAGTTATCTTTTGGTAGATGGGCACTGTCATCAACTTAACTCAAGTTCCCCACTAACAAGATTTTGATTCAGTATGTTTGTTGACTAGTAATGATATAAGTGATTTCAGTCATTTGAAATTTTGAGCATTTAAACACTTCGGTAAGGCTGATAAAAATATAGACACGCCTTTGTAAAATTTGGTTTTATCAAAGATTCTGATTCATTTGTATATTTTACACTTTACAGACATTGATTTTATCAAAGAATCAAATTAAAGACTGGCCATGTTCAGTTCTTAAATCACTTTCGAGTCTTTCATGTTTGAAGCTGGACTACAATCCCCTCGGACAGGTAATAACCAATAACTTGGGAGTTTCTCTCTGACTCTTGCTTGTAAAATGAATTGTGGTATCAGCATGTATAAAGAATCATTGTAGGGCATAACACTAACAAATAATAATAACTAATATGGTTTTTCCAACTGTAAAATTCATAGAAATAATTCTTCTTCTTCTTTCTCAATGCATTGCTTTTAGTATAGCTTAGAGAGTTATATTTAGATAATTCAGACAAAATAGAAGGTGGATGTTTAATTCCTTTTTCAATGTATCAGTTGTTCATTTTTGCACTCCATTGCTAATGGTAATGTGTTTCAACTCTAACCCCCCTCCCCAGAAAAAGGAGAAAATAAGAGAAATTGAAAGTTAATCTATGACTAAAATGTTAGTATTAGTACTTCTTAAAACTTAGGTTAGTTTTCCTATAAAAGCCACGTACTCTGCTGTATATGATGAAATGAAACATTTCAAGATTCCGGAAACATCTCTCTTCTCTAAGTATATACCTGAAATTATTGTGCAGAAACTCTAATGGTAATATAAAATATGTATCATGTTTTACTATCTGTTAAAATTTCAAATAAAATTGTGGTATTACTGACCTTGTCTGCCATTTCAACAATAGATACCTTCAAATGGCTTTGAAGTGGTGCCTAAGCTTCAGATACTGGATCTAAGTGGTAATGCAGCTTCATTACTAGATGGTCCTGCATTTTCTAGTTGGCCAAACTTGCAAGAGCTTTACCTGAGGTTGGTTAGTTGAAAGCTGCAAGATGTGCAATAAGACACACACACACACTTAATTCATATACTTTAACTTCTAGGGATCCTGTAATTAACTTTCATGTCACAACTCCACAGAAAAATGGGTCTCACTGAAGTCCCGTCAGATATATTGGGGTTGCATCAACTACGGATCCTTGCCTTGAGTCAGAATTCCCTCCAATCGGTTCCAGAGGTAACTTTGTTTTTTTTTTTTTTTTTTTTTGTGGGGGGTGGGGGTTAAACAACAGGGATTTGGCTTGTAAATGTATATATACCTCTTTGATTCAGGTCCTGTGCAAAGTTGTGATAATATGCTTGAACTTCATTTTAATTTGACAGTTGTTTTCCTTTTTGAAAGAATTTTTTTGACAGTGAGTGTGACATTGGATCTAGCAGTTTGTATATATGCCTCTTAAAACTCAGATCTTACCAAAAGCATATATTGGCTTGACAGTAACTTGACTCCACTAATGTTTCTCTCGAGTGATAATGATGTTCATGTCTTGTTATTATCTATGATATGTAATGTATTACTATTTTACGGTTGAAGAAAGATGCCACCATTCAATCTTTACCTAGGTTGAATTTCTAACCATATTTTTTTAAAATATTAGTGATTTGAAAGAGAAGACTTACACGTGTAGTTGACCACCGAGGGCTCATAAAACCTGTCTTATAGATCAATGATCTATTTTTGAAATTGCATATCTGTCTATTTCTCCTTTTTTGGTATTTTATGCGTTGCTCTTGCTCACCTTTAACTTCTTTCAGGGACTAAAAAATTTCACTTCTCTCGTGGAGCTTGACCTATCTGATAACAACATCTCAGCCCTTCCACCTGAGCTGGTCAGCAACAAAAACTGCTGTTTCTCATTTAGTTAATTTCTTATTTTAATTTCTTACTAAAATTAATATATTATAATGTTCCATACAAATTTAAAATTATAGAAATTGGTGGTGGTATGCTATACATCTCAACTCTCAATGATGTTTGGCATGTACTCCCTCCGGCCACTATTATAAGCAAATTTGACTTTTTTTGGTACATTGGAAAAGTGATGTACTTGGTTCATAATATGGACCACATACATTATTTTTCCAATGTATCAAAAAAGTGAAATTTGCTTATAATAATGGCCGGAGGAAGTAAAACTGTTGAGAAACTACTCAATACGTCATGCCTTGTTTTTGTCACTTTGATTTAACACATTTACTTTGATCAGGGATTGCTGGAACCAAGCCTTCAAGCGTTGAGACTTGATGGGAACCCACTTAGAAGGTAACTTCCTCTTACACCACCTTTCTACATGCTTTCCCAAAGAGTATAACTTATGAACTATGGTGCCAATATATTTTCACTTTAGAGCTTACAACTTCATATTATGGAATGGTTAACACAAATATCTTCGTACAGAAGTAAATTGTTAAAGATTATGCCCCTTTCTTGGAACTCAAGCATTGCTAATTTACCAAAACAAAAACGAAGCATATAAATTAGCTAGATCTTCTGGAAAGCTTGGTTGATAAAGTCATTACAGTATAATTTTTCTTTATTTGTTTCAGCATTCGGAGACCTGTCTTGGATAAAGGAACTAAAGCTGTTCTGAAATATTTGAAGGACAAATTGCCAGAGCAGTAGTTTATTTTTTACATATTTCCCAAAAGTATTATTATACTCGACATGAACTAAAGCTGTAATTTAATTTGTTGTTTTATACTTGAAGCTTTTGTATTTTTTGGTGCCTAAATATGCATGACTTGTTTATATGTAACCTATTTTTTAGGCAAACTTTGAATAGATTCGATTAGTTGGCACATCTATTAGTAAAACTTTGAATAAATTTGATTAGTTGGCACATCTATTAGTAAAACTTTGAATAAATTTGATTAGTTGGCACATCTATTAGTAAACACAAAAAAGAAAGAATATATGAAGTTGTTATAAATTTTCCTTAACCTGTAACGAATTTTTATTAAAAAAAATCATCATGCATGCCTATCAATTTAGTTCAGACAAATAGTTCATATTTTGAGCAAGGTTAATAAAGGTGTTAAGATGAGTCATTTTTGCCAAGAGAAATGTTGGTTTACTTACTATAAGCGCAATTCGTGTATACCAAACACAAAAGGAGAGATGAAGGTGGAGGTTAAGGTGGGAAAGATTGTTTATTTTCCCATTGATGGGAAAGCTCTAATCCACCATTGATATATTTATCTATGGTTATTTATAAACATGCCCAAATTTAGTTGACAATTTCTCTGTGTGCCAAATATATTTGATAAGATAATTACTTTTTGCACCCCCCATGAAATCCTCAAGCACGGTCTTCCTAGAGAGCGAACGGTCTTCCTATATAAGCAAAATTTGATTTTCCTTCCCCCCATTTCAACGGTTACAAAAAACTTAAAAAAGAAAGAAAAAGCACTCTCAAAACATTGAATCGCCAAAATTGCATCAAAGTGGTAGATTGTTGCTTGCTTGGGGACCAAAAACATTGTACAAGTAAAGATTAACAAAAGGTAAACTTGCATTTCCATTTTTTGTTTTGTGTTTTTCTGATTTTTTTTTTACGACTGGGGTTGCTCGCTAAAGCGGCCACGGAAGAAACCTTGTCCGAGTCAGTCTGATGCTGCTCCATCTACTGTTGTACCTGAGGGTCAGCCTCAGCCACAACCTGATGATGTAGACACTGATGTGGAGCTTGATGTGGAGTCTGATGTGGCGCCTGCCGGTGATGTTGGCGCTGCTCGTGAGCCTGAAGCTATGGGTGAGCCTGCTGATGTTGTGGAAGAGATGGAGTTAGAAGAACAGCTGAGGGACGAAGGTGAGGCTGGTGGTCAGACACGGCGGAATGTGTGGGTAGATCCTTATGACGGGGTGCCTGTGCCGGAAGTGTTTCCTGGCGGACCGTCAGACACGACGGTGTTGACTAGTTATCCATGCCATGTGGCCCGCTATATATATGATTCACATGTAAGCTGATTCTTTTATATTTTTTATCTTAATATTATTTTTGGGTGATGTCTATTAATTATTTGATAATTTCTATTTGATGGTGTGTATTTAATTGATTGATGATGATGATTATATTATTTTTTGTTAATTTTGCAGGAGCGTGAGTTGATTTCCCCTGTCAGCAACTCAGGCAAAGTAGCTTCCTTCAAGCATGAGGAGTTGAATACAGCTTGGTGGGAACGAGCGCTCAAGGCTACAAGGTTTTGGGGGCTGGCACAGACGGGATACTCCTTTCTTGATCTCGGTCTGTTGGCTACATTCGTGGAGAGGTGGTATAGGGACACTAACACCTTCCACCTGCCTTGCGGGGAGATGACAGTGACGCTGGATGACGTGCGCTGTCTGCTACACATCTTTCGATTCAGGGACGCCTTCTGAATCATACATGGATCCCCAGCAAGGCGGACGAGGTTATTTGGATGAAGGAGTTGCTTGGGACGACAGATAGGGAAGCCGAGGATGAGGTTAGGAAGACCAAAGGTGCACACATCAGATTTGTTTTTTTTAAAGAACTGATTTCAAGGCACCTGGATCGATTGAGGATGGCGCGGAAGGATAAGGATCTGAAGCACTTGGTGATGAGGGCCTATCTGATGCTTTTGGTTGGAACCACCATATACTCCAACAAGGCGAAGAACTACGTCGACTTGACGTACTTGGATTATTTCAGGCACCTGGATCGGGTTCACACATATGCTTGGGGCACTGCTGCACTTGCATTCCTTTATCGGGAATCGACGCGTGGCACTCACCCCAACTGCAAGTATGTGGCTGACTATATGACACTGCTGCAGGTAACTTTGAATTTATTTTATATAGTTTATTTAGTTTGATTTATTTAATATTTAATTATCTTTTCATCGATTTTAATCATTGTACTTGCTGAATATTTCGTAGGCCTGGATCTATGATCATTTTGAGGGCGCCGGTGGTTTGTTGTGGAAGGATTACAAGAGCAAGATGCCCCGTGCTTGCAAGTACGCGACGACAAAGGGGCAGACAAATGAAAAGGCTGCGCCGTTGTTGTTTGATTGGATCCTCCCGCACGACATCACATGGAGGCCCTATGAGGATTATCGGGATATCATCCCATTTGCTAATGTCGCTTTGTATTCTGGTTGGATCAGGAGTGGGCCGATCAAGACCAGATTGAAGGTGTGGAAAAACACAAGAAGGGGGGGTTGAATTGTGTTTTAGAAAATTAAAACTTTTTCTTAACAAGGACTGATTTTGCAGCGGATCTAAGAACACAACAAGATATCAGAGAGGGAAAGAGAGAAGAGAGAGACACAAAGAATTTTATACTAGTTCCTCTCACAATCCGAGAGTACTCCAGTCCCCTTGCACTTCCAAGGGAGTTTCACTATAATCTTACGAGATTACAAATGCTCAAGCTCATAAGCAAGAGACTTCTCACAATTGCTCAAGTTACAACTAACAAGAGACTTCTCAAAACTTTACAAATGAATTGAAAGTTATCAGACACTTGATATACTATCAGAGGTGTTTACAAAATACAACACAAATTACTTAAGACAATGAATGACAAATTTAGTTCTTGAGTGTCAGCGTTTTTTCAGAGTCTTAGAGTAGATGATAGAACAATAGTCATTTCTTCCATTTGAGTCTTCTATTTATATTTGCCGGAATGGGAATGACCGTTGCAGAGAGATAAGGTGCCAGCTGGAATGAATCGTACAATATGATAGTTGTGTATTGCCTTCTATAGAAAGAAATCCAATTCCACTACCTTGCATATTTGAAATATCACTCAACCATTTTGAGTAATAATAGTACGATTGTACAATCCTCAAATACGCTCCACTTATGGATAAGGTTAACGTTGTACCAACGAATATTCCTTCCTGTGGATATGACAGAGACCTTAAGTAGATTATTCTTCAATCATTGCTTCTGATCTTGTCAGTTCTTGAGTGACGTAAATTCTTTTTGCCTCAGAGTCTGGTGTTGTAGCTTCTTATGGTCTTCAGCTTCTGAACCCTTTTAGAGTCTAGCTTTAGTCCTCAGAGCCACTAACTTCAGAACTTGAATTTTAAGCTTCTGATGATCAGCGATAAGCTTTCAGAGCTTCTTAGCTTGGCTTCTCTGCTTTTGTTCGTAGTGCTTCTGAATGAATTTTAACTTATAATTCTGCACACTAGAACAATCATTAGTAATACCAATTGCAATTTTAACACTTTGTTATCATCAAAATTTATTAAACTTCAGAGGTTTATGTCAGACCCGCTTTGTTCCAACACAGATATCTACATGAGAGGGTCCTACGACAGTTTGGGTATGTGCAGAGCATCCCGCGTCATTCGGAGCATGGTTGTACCATCGTGACCACCGTTGAGCAGGTTGATCAGCAATGAGTGGGTTACGAGCAGCGTGTGCTGACTGTTGAGATGCTAGGCTCTCGTGTTATCCTTCCAACAGACACCGTGCCAGGCTACATGGATAGGTATTTGCAGATATCACCATTTTATATTTTGGTTTTGTATATTCGGATGGATATTTTGGTTTTGTATGGATTGATATTTTGGTTTGTAAAACATTTACATTGACTATGGTTGGAATTATGTATAACATATTTTGGTTTTTATATTATGTTATTGAAATATGTATGGTTGTTGGTTGTCTGGTGCATAGTTAAATTTGACGAAAAAATGTCGCGTAACATGGCTCGAAAGCAAAACAGGAAGCAATACATTTTTTCACAGCTTCTGTTCTGTTTCCTGCATAATTTCGCTCACTAGGAGCGAACACCCCCTAAGTTCGCTTCCTATGATGGGAACTACCTTTGAGTTCGCATGGTAGATAGATGACTACGGTCTGGCAAGTGAATCAGTCAGTCGTCGAGTAATAATTCACACTCTAGGTGTCTAGAATGAGTTCCTATCCACATGGCTCGTGTCAAGTGTCACTAGTTTTATTTAAGTTCGATAGTTTTCATTCGCTTTGATTTTTGAAAAATGTTTTGGTTTAAAAATTGTGTTATGCTTTGACAGAAAAGTAAATATAGTTGATTTAGAAATGTGAGGAAGATTAGTTGGATCGATTTCCTCCCCTAATCCTGCTTGATATCTGGCGCATATCTAGAATTATTTCAGTAACTTCTAATTGTTCGGCGATTAATTATTTTTATTGATAGTATTAAACTACCCTAAATACTATAGATCGCTATGGACTTCCGAAATAACTAGAGCACCCACGGCTGCCTAATTCCATGTTGTCATGTACCCTAGCTATGCGTCGAGCCAATCTACAATAGTCATGATCACTCAATTAATCCTAGCCACTAGCATTCTAGTGTCGGTTGTTCCAGTCTCTACAGGCTGTCGCGAGCAGTGTCTGGTGTTTCCGTCTTTACAGGCTGTCGCGAGTAATGTCGGATGTTGCCGTCTCTCGCGGCCAGCCCTATTATTTATTGTTCGGGACTAAATCCTAAAGGCGTATTCTCTCTATCCGGCCAGACATTAAAAATACGGAATTAAAGAGTAAATAAATAGAAAACAATTCATTCCAAAATAAGTGTTTATTATGACTTTTATTGTACCAGATATATGTCCCAAGCATTCATTGGGGAGTTCATCTCTCCTCCTACCCTATAGTTTCTAGCTATTAATTACATAATAAATATTACAAGAATATAAAACTATGCATACCAATGGCGTAGATGCCTGCTGAGGAAGTTACCTTTCCCGTTGAAGGGGAAAAATTCTTCCCGTAGAGAGCTCATCTGCCCTCCTTGCTCCTCCTCCTTGAATACTAGTGAGTACTCTAGGTTTCTCAACTTCTGAATGAATAATTGTGAAGGAGGGGAGCTCTATTTATAGTTTTCCTTAATGGGCTTCGCTCCCATCGTGCCACGATGGAGCAGATTTGCTTCAAATTTTCAGAAGATACACTTCCGTTCCTTGGGCGCTAAGTTTGTTCCCATCGTGGCACGATGGGAGTCATCGTGGCCACGATGGAGCGCGCATCTGGTGCAAATCCACTTTTTGTTCTCTTTTTGGCATTTTCATGTATTCTTGTCTTCTTCTGTAAGTAGCTTCACATCTTGGGATGCTTGTTTCTGGTCTTCAAAGTCCTATTCTAACTACTAAATTAATACTGAAAATACAATATAAATTCCTGTCATCAATAGCGAACCAAAATATTATTGAATGCAACTTATGGCCAGGAATGCACCAGACCATTGTGTGGTCCAAAATATGTCAAATTATGAAATTATCAAGATGGAAAATTTAGAATTTAAGCTGAACACCCACATAGTTGGGTTGTACTACAACGGGGGAAATGCCAATCTTTTCAGGATCCACGCCGATGTTACTTTGGCTGATCTGAAGCACCATCTGACCCAACTCAACGGTCGTGTCAACCATCGCGATCAAAGAAGGGTGACCGACATGGTGTACCGTCGTCCGTCGGTTTGCTCGGACGGAACCGTATTGTTCACAAGCATGAAACTACAAACCAACGGTGACGTGAGAACAATGTTCTCTATTTTCTCTCAGTTCATGACGGAGGGACCCATCGAACTAGAGGGAAGGTTGGTTAGGTCCGTCGAATCTATATGTTCCAATTTGATCCGTCCAAAGACATTCGACGAAATTACGGCTTGCATGATTCAACCAAGAGAGGAGGACGAGGTTGAACCGGTTAATTTGTCTGATTTCTAGTGTATTTGCTTATTTATCTGTTGTTGTTTTTAAATTTAATATAAAATTTAGTTTGTTGTTGTTGGTTGCTATTCTACTATTATCAAGCATTTATTTAACTCAGGTAATGTTGTAGTTCGCTATTTAGGAAGCGAACACAGGGGGTGTTCGCTACATGTAGTGCGAACCCAGGTGGTGTTCGCTGTAACACCCCGATTTTCAAAGGCTAAAAAGGGGCATTACTTTTTTTTAAAACAAGACAGAGCGCGCATAAATTTTTGTGACGAGCCGACATTAATCACACAACAGGACTAATTATACAATAGTGCTTCAGAGAGGCAAAGTGTGGTACCTGAATATTTTACAGACCCAAAAGACAACGATTTTAAACCAATGTCTAAATACTTAGAATACATTCATCCAAAAGAGTCAGATCCTATGCCTAATCCAAAAAGAACACGGTGTACAACCCACACCGGCGCACAGCCTAACTAGATCCACGATGCCACTCGATCACTGAGGGCCAAAGCAGCCACCTCCGTCCTCACGACCCACGGCCTCAGACGGGAAACCATCGTCTAGGTGGGGATAACCCGTTAATGTTTCATTGTAAGGGTCACCACACATATACATATATATACACCAAATAACAACATACCAAATACACATACACCAAATACACATACACCAAATACGGAAAGAAAATAAACATTTAGCATTTTCTTCTCAACAAACATTATAATCCAAATGCGCACATAGTCTATCAATGCAGATAGGGGCGGAGCCATGATTTAAACTTAGGGGGGACCGAATCTAAAAGATATAATTTAGTATATAGAAAAAAGTAAATTTTCAAATGCACTACTACATATAGAAGAAACTTAAGAACATAGAAGTATTATGCAAGTCAATATAGTCGTACAAATATAAAATAAAATAAAAACTAACCTTCAGTTTTGATGATCTAATCGTCTTGATTTCGCAATGTCAAACTCGTCAAGTATCATATATGAGGTGAATTTGTCAGCAATCTCATCTTCAATATAAACAATCATGTAATTTTGGAGAAAATCATCTCCCATCTTACTACGTAGCCTTGTTTTCATGATTTTCATCGCTGAAAAGGCACGTTCAGTTGTTGCTGTTGACACGGGAAGAGTCAAAACAAATCGTAGCACTCGATCAATCAATGAGTATTCATTTGATTTACCTGTCTCAACCAATTTTTGACACAATTCACCAATAGTGGACAAATTTTGAAAGTCAACATCTTTAAGCACATCAAACTCATAATGTTGCAACTCATATTCCAAGTGAATCATTTCTTGAATAGAAAAATATGATGGATAAAACTTCTCAACAAGACTGCAAATGTCACATGCATTAAATGACTTGAATGCATTGTTGGGATTTAAATATGTACTCAATTTAATAAGCTCTGTTGCTTGCTCACCGAATCTACTATTCAACTCATTTAACTGGAAATCTATAATGGTATTAAATAAGTCTACACGATAATGATGTTCAACTGTCACATAATCCTCTTTACGACGAGACCGAATTAAATCAACAAAAGAAGCACTCATATCAGGAATTGAAATGAGATGGATATTACAAAAATCTTTGACTTTTTCTAAAAGGGAATCCCAACCAAAGTCCCTTAGCTTTTGAATTAGTGCTTTTGTGCTAGAGACCAAACACATAGCATTCAAAATGTCTTGAGATTTTTTTTTGCAGAGTTTGACAAAGTTTATCAGTGATTCCCATTAATTCTTTCATCACATGTAGATTAAAAACAAATTCAAATGACATCACTGCATTAAAAGAATATTTAGCATCACCTCTTTGAGCAGCACTAAATCCTTTAACCGCATAATCTTCAAGAACTAGTTGCATTATTCATGCGTAAAAGACTACATATTGAAGTAAAATGAGAACTCCATCTAGTATCTGCAGGTCTTTGTAACGTTCCAGTTTGATTAGCCCCTCTTCCGGTTGCAATCTCACCATTTGCAACCAAATGAATAATCTCTTCTTCATATGCAGTTTGCAACTGATCATTTCGTTTACAAGAAGCACACACAACATTGACAATCTTATTCAAAGTTTGAAAAAAAGTATGAACTTCGGCTACTTCTTTAGCTGACGCAACAAGAACAAGTTGTAATTGATGAGCCAAACAATGTACATAATACGCATAAGGACATTCTTGAAGAATCAAAGCTTGTAAACCATTCAAACCTCCACGCATATGACTACGGTCTGACAAGTGCACCAGTCTGTCGTCGAGTAATAATTCACACTCTAGGTGTCTAGAATGAGTTCGTATCCACAGGGATCGTGCCGAAGCTTCACTAGCGTTATTTAAGTTTGTGATAGTTTGCATTCGCTTTGGTTTTTGAAAAGGTTTTTATAAAATAAGCGTAATGCTTTGCAGAAATATAAATAACAGAATGTATAAATAATAGATTCAAGAAATATAGAGGCTAGGTAATACCTTACTATTACACTATGTTTATTAAAGTTTCCCTACGTTAACAATTAAGGTACCTACGAGAGCCTAACCTCGATGTGTCACATACCCTAATTACTAAGTGAGTTGTTTATAAACACGCATTATAACCTTCACCAATTAACCTCTAGGTCCTAGTATCGGGCTGTTCATCTTCTAAGTGCTCAGATCACACCTAGTGCATGATTCCTCCTCTAACCGCTCAATTCACGACTAGTGCAGGATGTTACCGTCTTTATACACCTAGCATTATTTACTACGAGTTCCGGACCATACCAAGTCAAAACCTGATATCAATTCTATGGGCGCTCCCGCTTATCCGGCCAGATTACGAGAATACGTTATTAAAGTGCACGAAAGTAAATAACAAATATAATTACTGAATATCATTTATTATAACTTAGACTCAATCACAGACTCCAAATATTCATAGGGGAGTTCATCTTCTCCACCACAACCTAAGGCATAATTATAAAGACTACATATTTAAATTACAAGAATTATAACCTAAATACAAAAGCCTAAAGAAATCATACCTTGCTGAGTTAGTTTTCCCGTAAGGGGAGAAAACTATGCCCAATAGAGCTCATCTGAACCTCTCCTTATAGTAGAGAGTGTTCTACTATTTCTGAATGATTTTAACAATGAATGGGAGGCTCTATTTATAGTTTTCGTAATGGGCCTCAGCAAGGCATCGCAGTACCATGAAGCCATCGTGCTGCGATGTGAAGATTCAGTTCAATTTTATAACTGATCTTGTTCATTTCATCAGCTTGGGCGCCAAGTTACTCCATCGTGCTGCGATAGCACACATCGTGCTGCGATGGACAGATTCTCTTCAGATTTATTGCTTCTGATTTCTTGGCGAACAAGCAGTTCCCATCGTGGCACGATGGGAGCCATCGTGCTGCGACGGAATGCTGATTTTCTTCACTTTTTGGGCTTTTTCTTGTCTTTTTGCATCTTGGACTCTGTCTTGATGCTTTTTCTTGCTTTTGTAGGTGTTCCTTCGTATTTGGGCCTGTCTTGGTCATTTTACTACTAATAATAATACTAAAAATACCGTAAAAATTCCTGTCATCACAACACCAAACTTAAATTGTTGCTTGTCCTCAAGTAACATGCTGTCAGACAAGATCGTTAGAGAAATAAGAGATAAATAAAGATGATAGGAATTTCACAACCTTGCTTAATATTTCAGCAATGGTACCGCTGATTTCTTACCGCAGCGATCATGCTCAGTCCTGCTAGGCTCAGGAGACGTCAATAGTAGCAAATCGGACAAATGTCTGCAAGAGTCCATGTTCAACTTTTTCTCTCTCTCACATTTGTGTTTTTCGCTCATAATTGAAAGGGTTATCTCTCAATCATCGCACAACCTGCCATTTTACCATAGGCATGCAAGAATTCTAAGCAACCAGTCAAAATTCAATATACATGCATTATTGAGGTCTTTTTAGGGTTATAACGTGGCTTAGGTCAAGGTATGACATTTTTGGGAATAGTAGGCTAAACATTGGAGTTAAGTTCTACTTTGTTGTTCCTTTTTGTGTACGCAACCTTGTTCCTTAGGGTGCCTTTTTTGTGTTGGTATCGGAAAATAAGAACCGGATGTGTCTTTGTGTGGTTCTTTTCTATCACTGTTTTTGCCCTTTGGCTCTTTCTTTTTCATTCATTTTGTTTGAAGAGACTATTTTTTAGGGAATTTTTTTTGTTTTTGATGTTTTCCCGTCTCTTTTTCATTTTTTTTTGTAGTGATAGTTCTCCGTATACCCACCCCAAACTTAGTCGTTGCTAGTTCCATGAGCAACCCCAAACTTATTTTGTTGCCAAGACTTTGAGAACTATTACCTAACTCCAAAGAGGGTAAATCATTGTTTTTCTGGTCTATAGGCTTATATCGTGGTTTGTCACCGAAACAAAAAGGGATAATTTTTTACGGCTCAAATTTGGCTAGCAAAGGATATAATATAATAAGGGGTGGCTTGAAAAGGCTCTGGGTTATAACAAACAATTGCCTCAATGCATATAATATCAAATTTAACCAGTCAGCAGAGAATTAGAGCAAGTTCTAGAAAATAAACAAGTGCACAGTACTCTCATAGTAATTCGAAAGAAAGTGGTAATACCGTTTGGAAATATTTGGCTCAAATCCTCACTTGGCTTAGGTATCTGAAAGTTGAACACTTGTCTCACAGACACCAGCTTCATCACTCGTCTCTCTGTCTCCCGAACTTCGCACTTTGGAGCAATCACCTTTGGTTTCTATATGAAGGCGTGAAATTCGGCTCATCAGAATTTATAACTCACTTCGCCGCAATCTTACCTATAACAGTTTATCATGCACTAGATAATAAACAGCAAACAGTTATTTAATTTTTATGTAAGTTTGAATAAGGGCTGTTATAGATGAAGATGACATGCAGAATTCTAGGCATATTTTATTGAATTGAAAAACTGAAATGAAAATACTGAATTGAAAATACTGAAATTAAAAATACTCATCCTTGGGTTGCCTCCCAAGCAGCGCTTGTTTAGCCTCTCATTAGCTTGAGGCATTTCTGTAGCGGGCTGGAAAATCACTTCCATTTTTCATACAATGAAGTCGCCATCGACGTTTATTTATCCCGTGGGGGGAAAGGGAAATATCGCTAAAACCTTGGTTTAGGTTCGGGAGTTGGTTATGCGAGAGGAAGGTATTAGCACCCCTCGCATCCATCGTACTCGATGGGAACCGTTTAGGTGGTTTGGGGTTTGTTTGCGTAGGTATGAATTAAATTGCCTTTTATCTTATCTAATCTCTACTTAGTTTCCAAATAAATTTAAAGAAAATAAAGGTTTTTATTAGTTGAGTTTGACGGTTGTAGGAGCCCGCTCCTACGTATTCCCCGGTGCAATGGGAAACTCAAAACTCACGTAGTTCTGGTAAAAAACGTTTGTGTGGTTGGTTGATTTTAGTGGATAACGCTTATTTCGTATTCCGCTGACACAACGACGCTTGTATGCTCTAATCAGAGGCTTAAGCTGTGTGTGTGTCAGAGGAGTAGATAAAACGTGTACCCATTGAAAAAAAGAGTTGAATAACGGATGTTGCTTATTTCGCATTCCGCTGATACAACGACGCTTGTATGCTCTAATCAGAGGCTTAAGCTGTGTATGTATCAGAGGAATGGATAAAGCGTATATCCATATTTTTCTGAAAAGAAGTTTAAGTGTGTTGGGTTAAGTTTTAACGCTTGATTAAGATGAGAATAACTTGCGATCACTAGTCAAATGTCTAAGATCCAAGTTACCCGGAGCGGAAAGAAGCAAATGCTAAATTCCCCCTTTTTCATCTTTGTTATTATGAAAGTCTTGATTTAATTTGATTAAAGAAAGTATTCCAAAAGGAAAAGACGAAGATTGATTAGTTTTAGAGTTTGATTAGGATGAGAATAACTTGCGATCGCTAGTCAAATGTCTAGGATCCAAGTCATCCGGAGCGGAAAGAAGCAAATGCTAAATTCCCCCTTTTTCATCCATTATTTATTGCAAAAAGTTTGATTAAGTTTGATTGTGAAAACAAAGTCCAAGAGGAAAAAGAGTGCAAAATTAAATAACAATGACAATTGATATAATAACAATGCGACAATTAAATGTGAATGAATGCAAATATTCAAATGAGAATGCATGAATCAACACGATATAGTTAAATATGCATGAATGAATCAAGAATGAATGATAATTAATGATGCATAATTAAATAAAAATGCATAAGCTAAAATAACGTACAATGAATTAAATAACATAAACATGCTAAATTAAATCAAAGTAAATGAGATGAGTTAGAATGAATTGAAATAATGCTAAAGAGTTGAAGACAAGCATAAGAAACAAAAATAAGCAATTAATCATAATTAAGCACTTAAGTAAATAAGCTAAAAAGCTAGAAAAGTGATTAAACAACAAGCTAAGGGAAGCATGAACATAATCTGAAATCAAACATGATATGAGCAAAGCAAAATGGTCCAGTAAGCTAAAAAGCTCAAGCACCAAATAAGTGCTTATGAAAATAAGCTGAAAAGTGATTAAATAAGCTAAAAAGCTAAAGAAAATGCTAGAAAGCAAAAATAAAAGCTCAAATGAGACAATCAGAGATCAAACATAATCTAAGCATAACAAAATGGTTCAGTAAGCTAAAAAGCTTAAGCACCAAATAAGTGCTTATGAAGATAAGCTAAAAAGTCAATAACTAAGCTAAAACGCTAGAAAATAAGCTAAAAAGCTAATATAATGCTAAAACAATGAAAGACTAAATTTAAGCATAACAGAGTGATTAAAATAGCTTAAATAAGCTATTAACCACTTAAGTGCTTTTGGAGATAAGCTAAGAATCAATTAAAATTAATTTAAGCAGAGGGGGTGTATAAAGTAAAGACTGGGTGGTGCGAATAGCAGATCTGGGCTGGAAAGCCCAGTCCGCGTGCAGTCAACAACAAAAACAAAAAGTCAATCAAAAACAGATCCGGTGTGGTGATGAAAGAGGGTGCATGGTAAGGTTTTAAAATCTGGGCTGACGGATCAATCAAACGCACACGATTTAAACTGGGAGGGAGCCAATGACAAGTCGCCACGTCATCGTCTTCAACCTCCCTTCACCTGCATCAACAAGAACACGCAGCCATGGATGGAGCTTCAAGCTCCACGGGTTTCACACCCGAAATCGCGAATCGGCACCAAAATTAACGTTCAAATATACTACGTTGCACGATTTTTCGCGTAGAACTCAAATCCACCCTTAGTTTTGGCTAAAACAGTATAGATCGTAAAAAACGATAACAACAACAATGAACTCAAAAATATGAAAATGAAAAATAGAGCGAAATAAAACAAACTAAGTTGCTAAAAAGCACTACATCATGTACAGAAGCAAGAATTCGAGGTTATTTACATTCAGAGAGCTTGGATTGGTCCAGAGAGCCTCGTTTTCTTTCTAGCTATCTCGAGCTTGATCTTGAGCTATGGGCCACGGTTTTTGATGATCTTTTGATGGATTTGTGTTTCTGGAAGTTATTTGGAGGTGTTTGATGGTTTGTTTTTGAGTTTTGATGAGGTTTTGTGAGTTTTGGAATTTTAAGAAAATGAAGAAAAAATGGAGTTGTTTGGGGGTACTGTAGCAGCGCCGTTTTCTGTCTCTTTTCCCACCCTATGTTGCTACTTATAGGGTTTAGGGTATAGGGAAGGATTAGGTTAGATGGCATTGTGGTTTGTGAGAGTTAGTGAGGGTAAAATGGAATTTTTGTTCTTGAGATATTTTGTACTATTTTTGATCCTTTTTTGTACCAATGGTGAGGTGTCATGCAAGAAGGAAATAGAACCTTCTATTCCCTTGATGAGGTGTGCAAATGATTGGGGAATTTTTGGTATCCCTTTTGGTTTTCATTTTTTTGGAATAAAAACAAAATAAAAATAATATATAAAATAAATGAAAATAAAATAAATATGCCAAAAATAAAATATGCATGGTGAAATTATGATTATGCAAAATATTTATGGACTAAAAATGGAAAGAAAAAGAATTGAATATTGATTTTTGAAAGGTTTCTTGTAATGCAAGTAACTAGTTAAAAATAAATAAATAAAGAAAATGTGAGGGCAAAATGGTAAAATTTTGTCTCTTATGATCATGTTAAGCCATAATCATGCAAGAAAAAATAATTCCATGTATTTTGTGTCAACATTTGATTTTCAAGTTGAAAAGAGGTTTTGTTGACTTATTTTAAAAAAATAAAAATGTCATAGGGGCAAAATTGGAATAAACAAAAAAATATAGGGGCAAAAGGGTAATAAAAATGTATGGGGCAAAATTAGGGTATGACAGCTGCCCCTATTTAATTAGCTTAAACCATAAGAATGCGAATAGCCCTGATATTCGTATTCTTTTGGTGGAAGATAATTAAATACAGAATGCCCTAATTTTGCCAGGAAGCGAATGGTGATGAGATAAGTGGATCGAGTATACCTGTTGTCATTCCTTTTGTGGAACCGGGCAACCTCAGAAGTAGGACTAACCTTAACCAGCCATCCATGCTGAAAAGCTTAGTAAAGTAGGGGAGATCTTATCCAGCCGCTCGCACTGAAGGTCAATCTGAAGTTGAGTAGATCTTATTCAGCCGCTTCCACTGAAAATCAATCTGAAGTTGAGTAGATCTTATCCAGCCGCTTCCACTGAAAATCAATCTGAAGTTGAGTAGATCTTATCCAGCCGCTTCCACTGAAAATCAATCTGAAGTTGAGTAGATTTTATCCAGCCGCTTCCACTGAAGATCAATCTGAAGTTGAGTAGATTTTATCCAGCCGCTTCCACTGAAGATCAATCTGAAATTAAGTAGATCTTATTCAGCCGCTTCCACTGAAAATCAATCTGAAGTTGAGTAGATTTTATCCAGCCGCTTCCACTGAAGATCAATCTGAAGTTAAGTAGATCTTATCCAGCCGCTTCCACTGAAGATCAATCTGAAATTGAGTAGATCTTATCCAGCCGCTTCCACTGAAGATCAATCTGAAGTTGAGTAGATTTTATCCAGCCGCTTCCACTGAAGATCAATCTGAAGTTGAGTAGATCTTATCCAGCCGCTTCCACTGAAGATCAATCTGAAGTTGAGTAGATCTTATCCAGCCGCTTCCACTGAAGATCAATCTGAAGTTGAGTAGATTTTACCAAGCCGCTTCCACTGAAGATCAATCTGAAATTAAGTAGATCTTATCCAGCCGCTTCCACTGAAGATCAATCTGAAGTTGAGTAGATTTTATCCAGCCGCTTCCACTGAAGATCAATCTGAAATTAAGTAGATCTTATCCAGCCGCTTCCACTGAAAATCAATCTGAAGTTGAGTAGATTTTATCCAGCCGCTTCCACTGAAGATCAATCTGAAGTTGAGTAGATTTTATCCAGCCGCTTCCACTGAAGATCAATCTGAAGTTGAGTAGATTTTATCCAGCCGCTTCCACTGAAGATCAATCTGAAGTTGAGTAGATTTTATCCAGCCGCTTCCACTGAAGATCAATCTGAAGTTGAGTAGATCTTATTCAGCCGCTTCCACTGAAAATCAATCTGAAGTTGAGTAGATCTTATCCAGCCGCTTCCACTGAAAATCAATCTGAAGTTGAGTAGATTTTATCCAGCCGCTTCCACTGAAAATCAATCTGAAGTTGAGTAGATTTTATCCAGCCGCTTCCACTGAAAATCAATCTGAAGTTAAGTAGATCTTATCCAGCCGCTTCCACTGAAGATCAATCTGAAGTTGAGTAGATTTTATCCAGCCGCTTCCACTGAAGATTAATCTGAAGTTGAGTAGATCTTATCCAGCCGCTTCCACTGAAGATCAATCTGAAGTTGAGTAGATTTTATCCAGCCGCTTCCACTGAAGATCAATCTGAAGTTGAGTAGATTTTATCCAGCCGCTTCCACTGAAAATCAATCTGAAGTTGAGTAGATTTTATCCAGCCGCTTCCACTGAAAATCAATCTGAAGTTAAGTAGATCTTATCCAGCCGCTTCCACTGAAGATCAATCTGAAGTTGAGTAGATTTTATCCAGCCGCTTCCACTGAAGATCAATCTGAAGTTGAGTAGATCTTATTCAGCCACTTCCACTGAAAATCAATCTGAAGTTGAGTAGATCTTATCCAGGCGCTTCCACTGAAGATCAATCTGAAGTTGAGTAGATTTTATCCAGCCGCTTCCACTGAAGATTAATCTGAAGTTGAGTAGATCTTATCCAGCCGCTTCCACTGAAAATCAATCTGAAGTTGAGTAGATTTTATCCAGCCGCTTCCACTGAAAATCAATCTGAAGTTAAGTAGATCTTATCCAGCCGCTTCCACTGAAGATCAATCTGAAGTTGAGTAGATTTTATCCAGCCGCTTCCACTGAATATTAATCTGAAGTTGAGTAGATCTTATCCAGCCGCTTCCACTGAAGATCAATCTGAAGTTGAGTAGATTTTATCCAGCCGCTTCCACTGAAGATCAATCTGAAGTTGTAATGAGGTGTTTATGCAAACTGCTGTGGTTGTCTTTGTAGAAGACATTTTCCTTGGAGTTTGCAATTCACTGGGGAAGAGATTGAATATGGTTCTTCAACTAATCTGCTTGGGAGACCGTTTTACCAACCATCCTGCTTTGAAAAAGGGTTAATCTGCCTTTTTTGTGATTAAGTGACCAAAAGCTGTATTCTGCAGGGAGTAACCTTTGAACCTGCTTTATGAATGCATGTTTATCATGAATATTTATGCATGAAATGAAATGCATGATTAATGTATATGATGACTGTATGCTATTGGAAGTTGGATTTCAACATGGGTGTTAATGAGCACTGGGTTTTATTTGGGTTCCATTGAATATTGGATTTTGAGTGGGCACCAATAATAATTGGTCTTTGCGGGTGTGCCAATAATCATTGGACTTTGAGTTGGGCTCGCCAATAATGACTGGACTTTGAGGGTGTACCAATAATCATTGGACTTTGAAGGATTGTCAATGCAAGGTTAGGTTCTTGATTGCAGATGTTTGATTTGGCTATTTGTTTTTTATGGGTTATTGGTTTTGTGGTATGGGGCATACCTGATGCTTGAATGAAATGACGTGATCAATGCATGCTAATGATTTACATGAATGAAATGACATGACTAATGCATGACGCTGATTTGCATGAATGAAATGACATGGCTAATGCATGACGATGACTGATGCCCCTATGGTGGGTGGTGAATTATTGGAGATGGTATCATGGCCTTTCGTTGGATGGTGGCTTGAAGTTAATCCCCGACACAAATTCCGGATCCAACGGTTGCAGATGTCCATCAGGCTTTGCTTGAGTATCTTGAAAATGTAGGGAGAACCTGCCCTTGTGTATATTGTCATGCCCCAGACTGTTGGGCATTTGAAGTGCTTTGCCTTGACTTCGGCTAACTTACTGATATCGGTTCTCCCTCTCTGAGAGGTATGCCCCTAGATTGAGCCATTCTGAAACATGTTTGGTTGGGCCAACAAGATCTTCAAGTGATCTGCCCCATGGTCATAAGAGTTTGTTCTTGATTGGCAGAACCCCAAAGTGATTTGCCCCTGATTAGGAGTGTCTTGATCTGATTTATTAGGTCCTTGAAATCTGGGTTTCGATACCGCTTTCCATGATGCGATCTTAGGATACTCAATCCATGCCGAATGACCTTTCGAAGGGATGTGCCCCAAGATTAAGTGAAGTTCTGAGATAGTTGCCCCAGATTAGTCCAAGGTTCTTCTTGATTGCCTGGTAACAACTCAGAGTTGGAACTTCTTTATTGTCAAGTGCTGACTTGCAGATAAACCTGTTTGCTTGAAATAGTAATTCTAATGCCATTTTAATGCAAGTTTTGAAATGGGAATTGAGATGGTATTTATGTACAATGGATGTATATTGTAGAAGAAAGTGTGAGAGTATGATATTGACAGAAGATTGACAAAAGATTCTTGTGAGTCAGGTTAACGCAACCTCGCTACTGTATGCTTTCAAAATAAACCTTGCTTCAATTAGGTCTTTTGAGGGTTATAACGTGGCCTGGTTCACGGTTTTTGAATAAAAGGATATAAGGCTCAAAGTTTGATTTTAACCCATCCCATTCTTCGTGATGATCTTCAGTCCTAAGTTCAATTAACTCCACTCATGTATTCAAGTCCCAAGAGTTTTGAGATTGTGATAGTGCGGGAACCAAAGATGTGTTTCCCTTTTGTTGTGGCAGTCACATTGCCTTTTTGTTTTGGTCACATGATTTTTATTTTGTCATGAATCTTGGTGACCTTTGCTTTTTTGCATTTTTTCATTTTTTCAATCCCTAACTTTTGCCTAGACTATTCTTTTGCATTTTTAGTCTAGCGGGATACCCTAATTTTTGCCTAAGTCATTTTGAGGCTTTGACTTAGCGGGCTTTTTCCTTCTTCTTTTTTTTTTTTTTTTTTGGTGAATTGTGACTGTCTTGATGATGGGTGATGAGGAACACCTTATTGATTTTTGCTTTCCTCTTGAAACTCGAACGCATGGTCGAATTAATTGAACACTACCCTGCCCCGGGTTAAAATTGCGGGTTTTTTCGTATAGAAAGAAACACCAACTTCTGGGCTCAAAAGGGGTGACTACGGATTATCTTCCTTATTTCTCCGGTGTTTGGGAATTTGAAACAATGCCTTACATCATCAACAAAGTTTTATTTGAAAGCATACCGTAGCAACTTGGTTATTTCGTTTTTCATCATCCTCTCTCCGATCTTTGTTCAAACAGAAATGATAAAGAAATGAAAGAAATGAGAAGTATTGATATATATTTTTTGCTTTTGTGAAGTAGAAGAGAGAAAAGTGAATGGACATGAAAGAATGGATTCAAAACATGCATTATTATTTCATTAAGATTACTATTGCAAACAAACAAAGTTTAAATGCTAATAAAACTTAACAAACAAAGAAATTAAAACATGACAGCCTAAAGATAATTTCATGGCTTGATTCAATCCTTGAACTCTTCAACTGGCATACTCAGAAGGGTCTGCATGACTTGGCAACAAATTATCCTTCACGGTTGGGCTCGTCCTCTCCCTTGAAAGTCAACAATTTCTTATCAACAAGCTCTTGTACCTTGTTTTTGAATGCTCTGCAATTGTCCGTAGAGTGACCTTCGGCATCAGCATGGTATGCACATTTGGCCTTAGGGTCATACCAAGCAGGGAAAGGTGGATTCCTTGGTAATGAAGCTATCGGGGCCACCATCCCATTGTTCACCAAATAGGGAAGCAGCTCTCCATATGGCACAGGAATCGGATCAAACACTTTTTTAACTCTCTGCTGAGTCTGTTGTACTTGTTGAGCTTTTTGTGGCACAGGATTCACAGGCATTTGGAAAGAGTACCCCTGAGGTTGCTGATGTTGTGCAGCTGCTAAATATGGGTACGGAAAGTATGTGAATGGTGTAGATGCTACCGAACCATTCTTGGAAGTAACAGCATTTGCCTCCTCGTCATTCTTCTTTGCAAAGCTACTTGTAGGCTTCACTGTGGCTTGGATCTTTCCATTCTTGAGTCCACTTTCGATTCTTTCCCCTATCCTGACCAAGTCTAAGAAACCAGATGAGACACTACCAATCATCCTTTCAAAGTATGCCCCTTGCAAGGTATTTGTGAACATATCCACAAGTTCCGTCTCTAGGAGTGGAGGACGTACTTGTGCAGCCAACTCTCTCCATCTCTGGGCATATACCTTGAAAGATTCACCCTCCTTCTGAGTCATGTTCTGCAACTGGGTGCGACTGGGAGCCATATCCAAGTTATACTGATATTGCTTGATGAAGGCATTGGCCAAATCTCTCCATGATCGGATGTGGCTGCCTTCTAGCTGCATGTACCAATTGAGGGATGCCCCTGCAAGACTATCTTGAAAGCAATGAATCATTAGCTTGTCATCATTGGCGTAGGACGCCATCTTTCTACTATACATGATCAAATGACTCTTTGGACAACTCAAACCCATGTACTTCTCAAATTCTGGAACCTTAAACTTTGGAGGTAGTACCAAATCTGGCACCAAACACATGCTGGAGAAGTCCAGGGAATCATTAACTCCCTCCATGGTTTTCAACCGGTCCTCAATAGCTTTGAACTTCATCTTTGCTTCCTCCAGCTGAGGAATGTCAAAATCAAGTTTTGGTCCACCACTTTGTATCTTAGGACCTAGGTAAGCCTCTCTAGGGTCCTCCTGAACTTCCTGAGATGGAACAGGCCTTGGCTGAACTAAAGTTGCCACTGTCTGATTCTCCGTGCTGTTAGCTGGTGGGGGAACAAAGGGAACCCCATCCGCGAGTGGCACATAACCTGGTGGTGTATACCCAGGAGGTAAACCAAATGCCGGCCACACCACGTTTGCAGGTTCAGTAGTCGCTGTTTCTTCATTCACAACTGGTGGTGATGGCTGGTTTCGATTAGCCAACATCTGAAGGACCTGATCCATCTTTGCGGCCAACTGGGCTACCTCTCCCTTCAAGTCGTTATGCTGTTCTTGCCAATTTTCCATGATGAATCTAGAGGCACTTCTTGTCCAATGTTGGTGTCGGGGATATAACTGAATAGATGGAAGGGTGAGAATGAGATGGTGATTTTTTGTATGAATGCAAATGCATGTAAAAAAACTTTTATGCTTTACTATTTTTTTTTGAAATGTTATGCAAAAATATTTTTGTATGAATGAATGCATGAATGCATGAATGCACTTTTGTAGCAGATTCTGTCACGGCGAAGCAGAGGTTCAAATATTATTTCTGAGTTTGAAAGGCTCAAAGTTACCTGCAACCCATCCCTCTCACATGTTGTTCTAAGGTTGGTAAAGTGCCTAAAATCACGGATTGCCCTTTTGGAGACGATGTCGCTATTGCGAAGCTCACGACAAACGCATCCAAAAGGAAATCTCCTCTAGGTAAGGCTGTTGAGCAACCTTGACTCGGGTTCTAAACAGAGGTCCCTAATAACGAGGTTTGGTTCTAGACCGGACAAAAAGGTCCCTAAGGTCATGGACCCAACAAGAAAACATCAGCGCTCGCTAGTCAAATGTCTAGGAACCCAACATCTTCAAGAGGATCTACCTTAGGCAGGGCGATTATGTCAGCGCTCGCTAGCCAAATGTCTAGGAGCCCAACATAACAACCCCTAACTTAACTTAAGCTTTTCTCAAGCTCGGGTGTAGAGCTGCTCAAAGTAACCACGCCGCGAGGGCAAAAAGAAAAGAAAAAAAGAAGGAGTAGAAGAAGAGAAACAGCCAACCAAGCAGATATAATTGACAGAAAAATAAAAGATAAAGGCAAGATATTGCAAACCTGGAAATAGCAAACAACCAAACAAACCATCTAAACTGGGCTTAACTCTCAAGAGTCCCCAGTGAAGTCGCCAGCTGTAGCGGGCTGGAAAATCACTTCCATTTTTCATACAATGAAGTCGCCATCGACGTTTATTTATCCTGTGGGGGGAAAGGGAAATATCGCTAAAACCTTGGTTTAGGTTCGGGAGTTGGTTATGCGAGAGGAAGGTATTAGCACCCCTCGCATCCATCGTACTCGATGGGAACCGTTTAGGTGGTTTGGGGTTTGTTTGCGTAGGTTTGAATTAAATTGCCTTTTATCTTATCTAATCTCTACTTCGTTTCCAAATAAATTTAAAGAAAATAAAGGTTTTTATTAGTTGAGTTTGACGGTTGTAGGAGCCCGCTCCTACGTATTCCCCGGTGCAATGGGAAACTCAAAACTCACGTAGTTCTGGTAAAAAACGTTTGTGTGGTTGGTTGATTTTAGTGGATAACGCTTATTTCGTATTCCGCTGACACAACGACGCTTGTATGCTCTAATCAGAGGCTTAAGCTGTGTGTGTGTCAGAGGAGTAGATAAAACGTGTACCCATTGAAAAAAAGAGTTGAATAACGGATGTTGCTTATTTCGCATTCCGCTGATACAACGACGCTTGTATGCTCTAATCAGAGGCTTAAGCTGTGTATGTATCAGAGGAATGGATAAAGCGTATATCCATATTTTTCTGAAAAGAAGTTTAAGTGTGTTGGGTTAAGTTTTAACGCTTGATTAAGATGAGAATAACTTGCGATCACTAGTCAAATGTCTAAGATCCAAGTTACCCGGAGCGGAAAGAAGCAAATGCTAAATTCCCCCTTTTTCATCTTTGTTATTATGAAAGTCTTGATTTAATTTGATTAAAGAAAGTATTCCAAAAGGAAAAGACGAAGATTGATTAGTTTTAGAGTTTGATTAGGATGAGAATAACTTGCGATCGCTAGTCAAATGTCTAGGATCCAAGTCATCCGGAGCGGAAAGAAGCAAATGCTAAATTCCCCCTTTTTCATCCATTATTTATTGCAAAAAGTTTGATTAAGTTTGATTGTGAAAACAAAGTCCAAGAGGAAAAAGAGTGCAAAATTAAATAACAATGACAATTGATATAATAACAATGCGACAATTAAATGTGAATGAATGCAAATATTCAAATGAGAATGCATGAATCAACACGATATAGTTAAATATGCATGAATGAATCAAGAATGAATGATAATTAATGATGCATAATTAAATAAAAATGCATAAGCTAAAATAACGTACAATGAATTAAATAACATAAACATGCTAAATTAAATCAAAGTAAATGAGATGAGTTAGAATGAATTGAAATAATGCTAAAGAGTTGAAGACAAGCATAAGAAACAAAAATAAGCAATTAATCATAATTAAGCACTTAAGTAAATAAGCTAAAAAGCTAGAAAAGTGATTAAACAACAAGCTAAGGGAAGCATGAACATAATCTGAAATCAAACATGATATGAGCAAAGCAAAATGGTCCAGTAAGCTAAAAAGCTCAAGCACCAAATAAGTGCTTATGAAAATAAGCTGAAAAGTGATTAAATAAGCTAAAAAGCTAAAGAAAATGCTAGAAAGCAAAAATAAAAGCTCAAATGAGACAATCAGAGATCAAACATAATCTAAGCATAACAAAATGGTTCAGTAAGCTAAAAAGCTTAAGCACCAAATAAGTGCTTATGAAGATAAGCTAAAAAGTCAATAACTAAGCTAAAACGCTAGAAAATAAGCTAAAAAGCTAATATAATGCTAAAACAATGAAAGACTAAATTTAAGCATAACAGAGTGATTAAAATAGCTTAAATAAGCTATTAACCACTTAAGTGCTTTTGGAGATAAGCTAAGAATCAATTAAAATTAATTTAAGCAGAGGGGGTGTATAAAGTAAAGACTGGGTGGTGCGAATAGCAGATCTGGGCTGGAAAGCCCAGTCCGCGTGCAGTCAACAACAAAAACAAAAAGTCAATCAAAAACAGATCCGGTGTGGTGATGAAAGAGGGTGCATGGTAAGGTTTTAAAATCTGGGCTGACGGATCAATCAAACGCACACGATTTAAACTGGGAGGGAGCCAATGACAAGTCGCCACGTCATCGTCTTCAACCTCCCTTCACCTGCATCAACAAGAACACGCAGCCATGGATGGAGCTTCAAGCTCCACGGGTTTCACACCCGAAATCGCGAATCGGCACCAAAATTAACGTTCAAATATACTACGTTGCACGATTTTTCGCGTAGAACTCAAATCCACCCTTATTTTTGGCTAAAACAGTATAGATCGTAAAAAACGATAACAACAACAATGAACTCAAAAATATGAAAATGAAAAATAGAGCGAAATAAAACAAACTAAGTTGCTAAAAAGCACTACATCATGTACAGAAGCAAGAATTCGAGGTTATTTACATTCAGAGAGCTTGGATTGGTCCAGAGAGCCTCGTTTTCTTTCTAGCTATCTCGAGCTTGATCTTGAGCTATGGGCCACGGTTTTTGATGATCTTTTGATGGATTTGTGTTTCTGGAAGTTATTTGGAGGTGTTTGATGGTTTGTTTTTGAGTTTTGATGAGGTTTTGTGAGTTTTGGAATTTTAAGAAAATGAAGAAAAAATGGAGTTGTTTGGGGGTACTGTAGCAGCGCCGTTTTCTGTCTCTTTTCCCACCCTATGTTGCTACTTATAGGGTTTAGGGTATAGGGAAGGATTAGGTTAGATGGCATTGTGGTTTGTGAGAGTTAGTGAGGGTAAAATGGAATTTTTGTTCTTGAGATATTTTGTACTATTTTTGATCCTTTTTTGTACCAATGGTGAGGTGTCATGCAAGAAGGAAATAGAACCTTCTATTCCCTTGATGAGGTGTGCAAATGATTGGGGAATTTTTGGTATCCCTTTTGGTTTTCATTTTTTTGGAATAAAAACAAAATAAAAATAATATATAAAATAAATGAAAATAAAATAAATATGCCAAAAATAAAATATGCATGGTGAAATTATGATTATGCAAAATATTTATGGACTAAAAATGGAAAGAAAAAGAATTGAATATTGATTTTTGAAAGGTTTCTTGTAATGCAAGTAACTAGTTAAAAATAAATAAATAAAGAAAATGTGAGGGCAAAATGGTAAAATTTTGTCTCTTATGATCATGTTAAGCCATAATCATGCAAGAAAAAATAATTCCATGTATTTTGTGTCAACATTTGATTTTCAAGTTGAAAAGAGGTTTTGTTGACTTATTTTAAAAAAATAAAAATGTCATAGGGGCAAAATTGGAATAAACAAAAAAATATAGGGGCAAAAGGGTAATAAAAATGTATGGGGCAAAATTAGGGTATGACAATTTCCTCCATTACAGAGGATAGGTTCGCATGTCTCTCTCTTCTGTAGGAGCTTTCGCCTTAGCTCCTCCCTCTTTCTTGTTGCTTCTTTCATACTTCTCTGGGTTCTGTTTTTCTTTGAAGGTGGCAAAGCAGAGCCGTTCATCACCTTCTGAAGGTACTGTTTTCATGATGGACTTCCCCTTGCTTTTTGGTGGATGTTCCTTCTTTTGTTCCTTTGGAGTATTGACCCAGTTGTTCTTCTTTCTTTCCTCTTTCCTCTCAGTAGCAGGCTTCTTCAGAGGTGGCGTATTAACCCCAAACTTAGATTTTCTGGCCACTTTTCAGTTTCTACCCCATGCTTTGACCCATGTTGCTTGGATGTCCACTTCTATAGTTAGCCTTTTTAGTTTATCCGTGATTTCCTCGGGTACCTCCTCTTCCCGAGCTGTCTCTATCTCTAGCTGCGCCATTTCATTCTCCAGATCCTCTATCTCTATCTTTACCTGTACTTCTTGAGTTGGAGTCGGTGGTGTAGCTTTTCTGTCTTTCCACTCGAGCATGAAGCAGTCAACCCTATCTGTTTTGGAAGCTTTGATAGTTATTTCCTCCTCTCCACTCCTTAGAGTCAACTCAGCGAGCTCCACATTAATGAGTGCTCTGCTAGTTGCTAGGAATGGTCTTCCAAGAATGATCAGATGCTCTTCATCTTCCTGGATATCTAGGATCATGAAGTCTGCTGGAAATACCAGGTCTTCGACTTTCACCAAGACATCCTCGATTATACTTGCTGAGTGAATTGTTGTTGGTTAGCTAAAACGAGTTCACGTTCTGTACCTGCAGTTGCTGTTGTGAGTTTTAACTTTTCTGCCAGCGATAATGGCATTACATTAACACTTGAACCCACATCATATAAGGCTCGAATTTCTGCTTCCTCAATCTGACAGAGTATTGTGACGCTTCCAGGATCTGTCTTCTTGATTGGCAATCGTGCTCGGCTTTCCCTATACTCTTGCAGTTCTCTCATGAACTCATCATAGGCTTCGTCTAATGTCATATCGAACAGCTTGTACCACTCTTCGTAGTCTTTAATCTGTTCTTCTCTCTGTTCGTGCTCTGATTTCTTATCCTTTAGCACTTTGCATTCCTCCTTTGGATTGTTCACCGTGTTACCTGCAATATCTTTAGAAACATGAATGCTTATCAATTTCGAGAGTTGACCAATCTGGGTTTCAAGACTTTTTATCGTCGCCCCCTGGTTGGCTACTGTCGTCTGGATGTTTTCAAAGTTAGTTTTGCTCATGTTAGCAAATTTATTGAGTAACTCTTCCAATGGAGATGACTTTCTTGGTTGAGATGAAGCTTGAGTCTAGTTCCCTGTCTGGTCCCATCGTAAATTTGGGTGTTTGCTCCAACCTGGGTTGTAGTTGTTCCCCATGTAATTTACCTGCTCCTCGCTTCCTCCTGGCAAACATTGGCCATTAGGGTGATCTTTTAGGCAGAAGTCGCAAACTCCCTCCACCTGTTTAACACTAGCTTCATTCACAGCTTTCTCCTTATCAGCAAGTTGCCTCCTTAGTAACTTGATATCTACTTTGTAGGCAATCTCCTGGTCCACCTTAAGAACTCCAGGAGTCTTTTCAGCTCTATCATGGCTCATGTTGTATTCATTCTGGCACATCTGCTCAACCAGATCCTTAGTCTCTGCATAGGTCTTTACTTTAATGGACCCACCAACTGAGGCATCTAGTATCATCATATGTTGCATTTTCATACCAGCAGTGAATAGTTGCATCTGCTCCATAGCACTAATGTTGTGGTTAGGACACCTTCTCATAAGCAGCTTGAACCGTTCATAAGCTTCGCACAGCGTTTCAGATTCATGTTGTTTGAAACTTTGAATCTCAGACTTCCTTTTCTGGAATAATGTGTGTGTGAAGAATCTTTCCAGGAACTTGTCTTCAAGCTCCTTCCATGTTGCAATCGTTCCCCTTGGCAAGCATTGAAGCCAATCTTTAGCTGGACCTGTAAGAGAAAAAGCAAACAAACGCAGCTTCTTCTGGTCATCAGTAACACTTTCCGGCACCTTCTGGATCTGACATGTCTCTGAAAACTTTGCAAGATGATCCCAAGGATCATTGTTGGCACGTCCATCGAACTGGTTCTCCCGCAAACCTGTAAGAACATTGCCTTTAATATCAAAGTTAGCTGGATTCGCCGGCTGGAATCCCAGTGAGATCTGATCTGTGTCAGTCCTCTTGCAGTAGTCTCCCATTGAAATTCTTTGCTCGTCCCCCATGGCTTTGGTGGTAGGCTCTTCTTTTGTCTTGAGACTACTAGATTCTGCAAGCCTTTGTGCTTGCCTTCTTTTCCAAAGCGTTCTTTCTGGTTCAGGGTCGTACTCAAACTCTAGGATACCTGTTATCAAGCACAACAAATGAATACCTTCAGTAGCACTGGAAAATTAACTGGTGAAACTATTTTTGGTTTGTCTCATGTGTCTTTGTCACTATGAAATTCCCAGGTAAGTGAGGTGGATCACAACGGATCGCTTAAATACCAAGACTTATCCTTAGCCAGAACTTTCACAAATCAAATTCCACAATCATCAACAAGATTTTTTGATTTTTTTTAATTTTTTTTTTGTATTTTTGAAATTTTTTTGACAAACTTAAATAAATCTAGTAATGCTTTGTAAACACAATCCCCGGCAACGGCGCCAAAAACTTGACTACGGTCTGGCAAGTGCACCAGTCTGTCGTCGAGTAATAATTCACACTCTAGGTGTCTAGAATGAGTTCGTATCCACAGGGATCGTGCCGAAGCTTCACTAGCGTTATTTAAGTTTGTGATAGTTTGCATTCGCTTTGGTTTTTGAAAAGGTTTTTATAAAATAAGCGTAATGCTTTGCAGAAATATAAATAACAGAATGTATAAATAATAGATTCAAGAAATATAGAGGCTAGGTATGGTGGTTGGACTCCCTCCCTTCTTCATATTTGGCATGACCGGTGTATAACATAGTTACTTAGATTATGTTCGGCGGTGAATTATCCTTGTTGTAGTAATACCTTACTATTACACTATGTTTATTAAAGTTTCCCTACGTAAACAATTAAGGTATCTACGAGAGCCTAACATCGATGTGTCACATACCCTAATTACTAAGTGAGTTGTTTATAAACACGCATTATAACCTTCACCAATTAACCTCTAGGTCCTAGTATCGGGCTGTTCATCTTCTAAGTGCTCAGATCACACCTAGTGCATAATTCCTCCTCTAACCGCTCAGTTCACGACTAGTGCAGGATGTTACCGTCTCTATACACCTAGCATTATTTACTACGAGTTCCGGACCATACCAAGTCTAAACCTGATATCAATTCTATGGGCGCTCCCGCTTATCCGGCCAGATTACGAGAATACGTTATTAAAGTGCATGAAAGTAAATAACAAACATAATTACTGAATATCATTTATTATAACTTAGACTCAATCACAGACTCCAAATATTCATAGGGGAGTTCATCTTCTCCACCACAACCTAAGGCATAATTATAAAGACTACATATTTAAATTACAAGAATTATAACCTAAATACAAAAGCCTAAAGAAATCATACCTTGCTGAGTTAGTTTTCCCGTAAGGGGAGAAAACTATGCCCAATAGAGCTCCTCTGAACCTCTCCTTATAGTAGAGAGTGTTCTACTATTTCTGAATGATTTTAACAATGAATGGGAGGCTCTATTTATAGTTTTCGTAATGGGCCTCAGCAAGACATCGCAGTACGATGAAGCCATCGTGCTGCGATGTGAAGATTCAGTTCAATTTTATAACTGATCCTGTGCATTTCGTCAGCTTGGGCGCCAAGTTACTCCATCGTGCTGCGATACCACACATCGTGCTGTGATGGACAGATTCTCTTCAGATTTATTGCTTCTGATTTCTTGGCGAACAAGCAGTTCCCATCGTGGCACGATGGGAGCCATCGTGCTGCGATGGAATGCTGATTTTCTTCACTTTTTGGGCTTTTTCTTGTCTTTTTGCATCTTGGACTCTGTCTTGATGCTTTTTCTTGCTTTTGTAGGTTTTCCTTCGTATTTGGGCATGTCTTGGTCATTTTACTATTAATAATAATACTAAAAATACCGTAGAAATTCCTGTCATCACAACCCCAAACTTAAATTGTTGCTTATCCTCAAGTAACATGCTGTCAGACAAGATCGTTAGAGAAATAAGAGATAAATAAAGATGATAGGAATTTCACAACCTTGCTTAATATTTCAGCAATGGTACCGCTGATTTCTTACCGCAGCGATCATGCTCAGTCCTGCTAGGCTCAGGAGACGTCAATAGTAGCAAATCGGACAAATGTCTGCAAGAGTCCATGTTCAACTTTTTCTCTCTCTCACATTTGTGTTTTTCGCTCATAATTGAAAGGGTTATCTCTCAATCATCGCACAACCTGCCATTTTACCATAGGCATGCAAGAATTCTAAGCAACCAGTCAAAATTCAATATACATGCATTATTGAGGTCTTTTTAGGGTTATAACGTGGCTTAGGTCAAGGTATGACATTTTTGGGAATAGTAGGCTAAACATTGGAGTTAAGTTCTACTTTGTTGTTCCTTTTTGTGTACGCAACCTTGTTCCTTAGGGTGCCTTTTTTGTGTTGGTATCGGAAAATAAGAACCGGATGTGTCTTTGTGTAGTTCTTTTCTATCACTGTTTTTGCCCTTTGGCTCTTTTCTTTTGCCCTTTGGCTCTTTCTTTTTCATTCATTTTGTTTGAAGAGACTATTTTTTTAGGGAATTTTTTTTGTTTTTGATGTTTTCCCGTCTCTTTTTCATTTTTTTTTGTAGTGATAGTTCTCCGTATACCCACCCCAAACTTAGTCGTTGCTAGTTCCATGAGCAACCCCAAACTTATTTTGTTGCCAAGACATTGAGAACTATTACCTAACTCTAAAGAGGGTAAATCATTGTTTTTCTGGTTTATAGGCTTATATCGTGGTTTGTCACCGAAACAAAAAGGGATAATTTTTTACGGCTCAAATTTGGCTAGCAAAGGATATAATATAATAAGGGGTGGCTTGAAAGGGCTCTGGGTTATAACAAACAATTGCCTCAATGCATATAATATCAAATTTAACAAGTCAGCAGAGAATTAGAGCAAGTTCTAGAAAATAAACAAGTGCACGGTACTCTTATAGTAATTCGAAAGAAAGTGGTAATACCGTTTGGAAATATTTGGCTCAAATCCTCACTTGGCTTAGGTATCTGAAAGTTGAACACTTGTCTCACAGACATCAGCTTCATCACTCGTCTCTCTGTCTCCCGAACTTCGCACTTCGGAGCAATCACCTTTGGTTTCTGTATGAAGGCGTGAAATTCGGCTCATCAGAATTTATAACTCACTTCGCCGCAATCTTACCTATAACAGTTTATCATGCACTAGATAATAAACAGCAAACAGTTATTTAATTTTTTTGTAAGTTTGAATAAGGGCTGTTACAGATGAAGATGACATGCAGAATTCTAGGCATATTTTATTGAATTGAAAAACTGAAATGAAAATACTGAATTGAAAATACTGAAATTAAAAATACTCATCCTTGGGTTGCCTCCCAAGCAGCGCTTGTTTAGCCTCTCATTAGCTTGTGGCATTCCTCCATTACAGAGGATAGGTTCGCATGTCTCTCTCTTCTGTAGGAGCTTTCGCCTTAGCTCCACCCTCTTTCTTGTTGCTTCTTTCATACTTCTCTGAGTTCTGTTTTTCTTTGAAGGTGGCAAAGCAGAGTCGTTCATCATCTTCGGAAGGTACTGTTTTCATGATTGACTTCCCCTTGCTTTTAGGTGGATGTTCCTTCTTTTGTTCCTTTGGAGTATTGACCCAGTTGTTCTTCTTTCTTTCCTCTTTCCTCTCAGCAACAGACTTCTTCAGAGGTGGCGTATTAACCCCAAACTTAGATTTTCTGGCCACTTTTCGGTTTCTACCCCATGCTTTGACCCATGTTGCTTGGATGTCCACTTCTATAGTTAGCCTTTTTAGTTTATCCGTGATTTCCTCGGGTACCTCCTCTTCCTGAGCTGTCTCTATCTCTAGCTGCGCCATTTCATTCTCCAGCTCCTCTATCTCTATCTTTACCTGTACTTCTTGAGTTGGAGTCGGTGGTGTAGCTTTTCTGTCTTTCCACTCGAGCATGAAGCAGTCAACCCTCTCTGTTTTGGAAGCTTTGATAGTTCTTTCCTCCTCTCTAATCCTTAGAATCAACTCAGCGAGCTCCACATTAATGAGTGCTCTGCTAGTTGCTAGGAATGGTCTTCCAAGAATGATCGGATGCTCTTCGTCTTCCTGGATATCTAGGATCATGAAGTCTGCTGGAAATACCAGTTCTTCGACTTTCACCAAGACATCCTCGATTGTACCTGCCGAGTGAATTGTTGTTTGGTTAGCTAAAACGAGTTCACGTTCTGTACCTGCAGTTGCTATTGTGAGTTTTAACTTTTCTGCCAGAGATAATGGCATTACGTTAACACTTGAACCCACATCATATAAGGCTCGAATTTCTGCTTCCTCAATCTGATAGCGTATTGTGACGCTTCCAGGATCTGTCTTCTTGATTGGAAATCGTGCTCGGCTTTCCCTATACTCTTGCAGTTCTCTCATGAACTCATCATAGGCTTCGTCTAATGTCATATCGAACAGCTTGTACCACTCTTCGTAGTCTTTAATCTGTTCTTCTCTCTGTTCGTGCTCTGATTTCTTATCCTTTAGCACTTTGCATTCCTCCTTTGGATTGTCCACCGTGTTACCTGCAATATCTTTAGAAACATGAGTGCTTATCAATTTCGAGAGTTGACTAATCTGGGTTTCAAGACTTTTTATCGTCGCCCCCTGGTTGGCTACTGTCGTCTGGATGTTTTCAAAGTTAGTTTTGCTCATGTTAGCAAATTTATTGAGTAACTTTTCCAATGGAGATGGCTTTCTTGGTTGAGATGAAGCTTGAGCCTGGTTCCCTGTCTTGTCCCATCGTAAATTTGGGTGTTTGCTCCAACCTGGGTTGTAGTTGTTCCCCATGTAATTTACCTGCTCATCGCTTCCTCCTGACAAACATTGGCCATTAGGGTGATCTTCTAGGCAGAAGTCGCAAATTCCCTCCACCTGTTTAACACTAGCTTCCTTCACAGCTTTCTCCTTATCAGCAAGTTGCCACCTTAGTAACTTGATCTCTACTTTGTAGGCAATCTCCTGGTCCACCTTAAGAACTCCAGGAGTCTTTTCAGCTCTATCATGGCTCATGTTGTATTCATTCTGGCACATCTGCTCAACTAGATCCTTAGTCTCTGCATAGGTCTTTACTTTAATGGACCCACCAACTGAGGCATCTAGTATCATCCTATGTTGCATTTTCATACCAGCAGTGAATAGTTGCATCTGCTCCATAGCACTAATGTTGTGGTTAGGACACCTTGTCATAAGCAGCTTGAACCGTTCATAAGCTTCGCAGAGCGTTTCAGATTCATGTTGTTTGAAACTTTGAATCTCAGACTTCCTTTTCTGGAATAATGTGTGTGTGAAGAATCTTTCCAGGAACTTGTCTTCAAGCTCCTTCCATGTTGCAATCGTTCCCCTTGGCAAGCATTGAAGCCAATCTTTAGCTGGACCTGTAAGAGAAAAAGCAAACAAACGCAGCTTCTTCTGGTCATCAGTAACACTTTCCGGCACCTTCTGGATCTGACATGTCTCTGAAAACTTTGCAAGATGATCCCAAGGATCATTGTTGGCACGTCCATCGAACTGGTTCTCCCGCAAACCTGTAAGAACATTGCCTTTAATATCAAAGTTAGCTGGATTCGCCGGCTGGAATCCTAGTGAAATCTTATCTGTGTCAGTCCTCTTGCAGTAGTCTCCCATTGTAATTCTTTGCTCGTCCCTCATGGCTTTGGTGGTAGGCTCTTCTTTTGTCTTGAGACTACTGGATTTTGCAAGCCTTTGTGCTTGCCTTCTTTTCCAAAGCGTTCTTTCTGGTTCAGGGTCGTACTCAAACTCCAGGATACCTGTTATCAAGCACAACAAATGAATACCTTCAGTAGCACTGGAAAATTAACTGGTGAAACTATTTTTGGTTTGTCTCATGTGTCTTTGTCACTATGAAAATTCCAGGTAAGTGAGGTGGATCACAACGGATCGCTTAAATACCAAGACTTATCCTTAGCCAGAACTTTCACAAATCAAATTCCACAATCATCAACAAGATTTTTTGATTTTTGAATTTTTTTTTTGTATTTTTGAAATTTTTTTGACAAACTTAAATAAATCTAGTAATGCTTTGTAAACACAATCCCTGGCAACGGCGCCAAAAACTTGACTACGGTCTGGCAAGTGCACCAGTCTGTCGTCGAGTAATAATTCACACTCTAGGTGTCTAGAATGAGTTCGTATCCACATGGATCGTGCCGAAGCTTCACTAGCGTTATTTAAGTTTGTGATAGTTTGCATTCGCTTTGGTTTTTGAAAAGGTTTTTATAAAATAAGCGTAATGCTTTGCAGAAATATAAATAACAGAATGTATAAATAATAGATTCAAGAAATATAGAGGCTAGGTATGGTGGTTGGACTCCCTCCCTTCTTCATATTTGGCATGACCGGTGTATAACATAGTTACTTAGATTATGTTCGGCGGTGAATTATCCTTGTTGTAGTAATACCTTACTATTACACTATGTTTATTAAAGTTTCCCTACGTTAACAATTAAGGTACCTACGAGAGCCTAACCTCGATGTGTCACATACCCTAATTACTAAGTGAGTTGTTTATAAACACGCATTATAACCTTCACCAATTAACCTCTAGGTCCTAGTATCGGGCTGTTCATCTTCTAAGTGTTCAGATCACACCTAGTGCATGATTCCTCCTCTAACCGCTCAGTTCACGACTAGTGCAGGATGTTACCGTCTCTATACACCTAGCATTATTTACTACGAGTTCCGGACCATACCAAGTCTAAACCTGATATCAATTCTATGGGCGCTCCCGCTTATCCGGCCAGATTACGAGAATACGTTATTAAAGTGCATGAAAGTAAATAACAAACATAATTACTGAATATCATTTATTATAACTTAGACTCAATCACAGACTCCAAATATTCATAGGGGAGTTCATCTTCTCCACCACAACCTAAGGCATAATTATAAAGACTACATATTTAAATTACAAGAATTATAACCTAAATACAAAAGCCTAAAGAAATCATACCTTGCTGAGTTAGTTTTCCCGTAAGGGGAGAAAACTATGCCCAATAGAGCTCCTCTGAACCTCTCCTTATAGTAGAGAGTGTTCTACTATTTCTGAATGATTTTAACAATGAATGGGAGGCTCTATTTATAGTTTTCGTAATGGGCCTCAGCAAGGCATCGCAGTACGATGAAGCCATCGTGCTGCGATGTGAAGATTGAGTTCAATTTTATAACTGATCCTGTGCATTTCATCAGCTTGGGCGCCAAGTTACTCCATCGTGCTGCGATAGCACACATCGTGCTGTGATGGACAGATTCTCTTCAGATTTATTGCTTCTGATTTCTTGGCGAACAAGCAGTTCCCATCGTGGCACGATGGGAGCCATCGTGCTGCGATGGAATGCTGATTTTCTTCACTTTTTGGGCTTTTTCTTGTCTTTTTGCATCTTGGACTCTGTCTTGATGCTTTTTCTTGCTTTTGTAGGTTTTCCTTCGTATTTGGGCCTGTCTTGGTCATTTTACTACTAATAATAATACTAAAAATACCGTAGAAATTCCTGTCATCAGCATATTACTAGCACCATCATATCCTTGGCCTCCAACATTTTGAATGTCAAGATTGTGACGAGTCAATATTGAACAAATCCCTTGCTTAAGAGTGGATGATGTGGTATCGTCCACATGTATGATATCAAAGAAATACTCCTTGACACATCCAGACTTATCAACAAATCTAATAACTACCGCCATCTGTCCTTGTTTAGATTCATCACGGGCTTCATCAACAAGTAAACAAAACTTTGAATTACCAATCTCTTCTTGTTTAGTGGCGAAGTGTATTTTGCATTCTTAGGGGCATTTTCCAAGACAACTTCTTCTACTTCCTTATTATATTCAGCCAAAATCTTAATCATTTGAATGAAATTACCTCGGTTTCTAGAGCTAAATGATTCCTCGTGCCCTCTAAAAGGACAAGCTTGGAATGTTAACCATTTAACGGCATCAATAGAAGCTTTAAGCCGTAATCGGTTACTCAATACTGGTTGCTCAGTTTGCTTAGACAAAACATTTTCAATGTGGTTAACGGCATCAATAGAAGCTTTAAGCCGTAATCGGTTACTCAATATTGGTTGCTCAGTTTACTTAGACAAAACATTTTCAATGTGGCATGAGTGGTTCTTGAAATCTTCATAGCATCTAAGAGCAACATTGTGTGAGGAATTAGGACTTTTCCCCATATGAGATAAAAATGCACAATCTTTTCCATTATTTACTTTTTTCCAATTTCTAAATCCCTTTGAAGTAAAAGGACTTAACTTTTTAGAAAATAAATAACATGGAAAACAAAAGACAGCATCTTCTTCCGGTGAGTACTCTAACCAAGGAAAAGCTTTATACCAATGAGCCTGGAATCGACGAGGACGATCTTCTTGACCAGAAAGTGGATACACCTCCATAAAAAATAGGTATGGTCCAAATTTTATATACGCCCTACGAATTTCATCTTGTTGATTCACACAATAATTCCATATAAGTGGACGTTTTCCAGGATCACGAATCAAAGTATCAATATCAATATTAATTCTTTCTTGTTCGAACCTTGGAGCTTTACGAGGAGGTGGTTGGGAAAGTTGCACACTAGATGACTCTATTTGTTGTGCATTTTTATCAACACTTTCAACATTAGGATGCGAGTTTGTTGCCGGTGTGTGATGCAATGATTCTACTTCTTCATTATCTCTTTTTTTCCTCTTAAAAAATGAGTGAATTGTTTTTTTAACCATTTTTCAACCTAAAAAAAACACAATTTTTCAAACAAATTTAGAAAAAGGTAAAACACAAGCATAAGACAAATCCAAACACTTAAGAAACAAGTACCAACATAACAAAAACTAACACAACCTTATGGAAGCTATTACTGTAATTCTTAAAATAAAAAACATAACCCAAAAAGGGATAGAAAATTAAAGAAACAATTTGATGACAATCCACCAAACCAAGACAACACTATAATATTCATCAAAGAAAAGAGAACTATAAGGAGTATTAAATTTAAATCTACCACTTACCAAGAAATTGGAGATGAATGGAATTGGAGAAGAAGACAAAATAAGTGGTCCAAGGTTGTACAAGAAGAGAGACGGTTTGGGTTTTGGTTTTGCAATTGGGAAAACAATTAGGTTTAACTTTTCAACTTCTTTTATTTTATTCTATTCTTTTTTGTGTACTTTACATTATCAAGAGGCTTTTTTTTACCATAAGAGAAAAGGCCCAATAGTTAGATATGTACATAATACTACTACTAGTAAAAAAAAAATTAAAAAGATGGGGGGGACCACAGCCACCCCAAACCCCCCTGTACCTCCGCCCCTGAATGCAGACTCTACAATGAGCGTGACACAAATCACTGGCTGCCACATGCATGAATTCCGGAATTTAACCTCTCCGCAGAGAGTCGTGATCTTCTAATCACTAAAAATCAATACAATTTCGACGATTTTCTAACCGAAGGATTAGGGTGGATCTTCTAATCGCACCCCGTGATCTTCTAATCACGTACGGTACTCAATAAAATCCCGCAGGATTAAGGTGGATCTTCTAATCGCATCCAGTGGTCTTCTAACCACAACTATGAATGCATGAGCAATACATCTTATCTATGTCAATGCATCAATTATATACCAATCATGCAAATGTAATTCTCAACCACTTATTTCTAACAAAATCATATGTAAGACAACAAGCATCATACACAACGAGATATCCAATCAAGTACATGCATCAACATTTCATATTATTCATACATATGAAATTCACACCCACAAGCATACAACTATGCTATCAACCAAAAGCATACAAACATGATATCAATGGAAATAAGACAAAAAGAAAGGTGCCCTTACCTCGGCAAGCTTCCGCTACTTTTTCTCGCGTAACTCTACAATTCACGCTTCCTAAAATATAAGCAGCGTACAATCAATAAAATACTCCAAATGTATCCTATCGAAACGAAACTAATTCTCTAAATTCTAGAGGGGTTTAAGGTACTTTCTAACACTCTCTGATAGTGATTACAAGTCCTCCCCATAGTGATTAAAAATTCATGAAGTTAAATGCACTATTTTCGTTACGCGAAAATTATTTGGTTTAAAACATACTATGAAACACTTTTATTTCTAACACCAAAGTGATCAATTCCATCCAATAAAACCATTCGAAATCAACACATAAACTCTTCAAAAAAATTCACAAAAATAAAAGTTTACTTGCCTCACAAGTTACAAGTTTTTCTTCTCAAATAAAATAGCCATAACTCGTTCATTCTTTATCCGATCGAGACGAGTCATACGCCAAAATCTTCGTCTCAAAAAGACGGATCAAATAGTAAAGTTTCCAGGTCACAATTTTTTTTAAAGGACCTAAATATCCTTCAAGTTTTCGACCAGATTTTTAAATCACACCAAAACATTGTTTTTCACAAAACAAACATAATTTAAACACTCCAATCATAACTAGTTTTTCTCAATTTGATCGAACACACACACCAATTCTTTTAAATCAAAGAATACCAATTTTCTACAACACTTTGCCAAATTTTCCACTTGTTCAATCAAGCTACAAACTACTAGTTTTCTTTCCAAACAAAACCTCTAAATTATTCCTATTAAAAACCATGATCATGCCTTCCCTTAGGACTTAAAAATTTGAAACATCATGGACACAAACACACATATGCCACGGCCAAAACAACAAATGTGGTTAGCTCCCAAAATTTTTCATTTCAAAACCATAGAATAATTCATTTAGTTCCTAAGATTATTAAATTTAACAATCAAAACCTTTTCACAACACCAATCAAAAACCCTAAGAGTTTTCACAAACTTTCAAGAACATAGAAAATATTTTTTTCTTGTTTCTTAAAACAAAATCATTTTTCACATATCCAATTCTCTTAAAAGCTCAAAAACAACATCATTTTCACAATCACCAAACCACAACTCATGTTCTTGATCAATTTGAAATTTTCTAAAACCCTAGGCTACTAACTTCATGAGAAGAACATGGTTTCTCAAGCATGGAAATCTATATATTATTTTAGATCTAAGATCAATCATATAAGATAGCAAGATTTAAGTGCTAGAAAGTTCAAAACCAAACCCCCAACTATACTAATCATTTTCGGCCAGTGTCGCGGTGGAAAATTTCATAAACAATGAAGTCGCCATTGACGTTTATTTATCCCAAAAAGGGAAAGGAAAATATCACGAAAACCTTCGGTTAGCATGATTAAAGAACCATGACGGGTTCGGGAGTTAGTTACGCGAGGGGAAGGTGTTAGCACCCCTCACATCTGTTGTACTCAACGGAAACCATTCAGGGGTTTAAAGTTTGTCTGCGCGGTTTTGAATTAAATTGCTCAGTCGTTGGCTAGGTTTTCTACTTCGTTCCAAATAAACAAAAAAAAAGGTTTTTTATTAACAAGCATGACGGTTGTAGGAGCCCGCTCCTACGTATTCCCAGTTACAAGGATCAACTTTGATTGCAAGCTCTTCTCCTAATTCATTATAAATCTCTCACATATTTGAGTTTAATGCTTACCAACTCTAAGAAGAAAATGTGTTGGTGAGGAAGAGAAAGAGAGCTTCTCACGTGAGAGAGAAGAGAGGAAGAGTGAAATGAAATCCAATTCTCCAAAGTCTCCTTATGACTTAAGTCTTGATGAATCATGGCCTTTAGATCAAATAGTAAAAAGGTTGCAAGATTAAATCCTAACCACTCATCCAATCTTGGCCACCAAGTAACTCACAAAATATCTAGATATTTTTATGGTCTTAGCCCACTAGCTCGCTCAGTCCCTGCGCTCGCGCTTAAACGAATTGTAACTCATGTACCGATGAACTTTACGGAAACAGAAAATTCTACCGTAAACCACTTTATTAAAATAATTCAGAAATTTTCGAATAAATTTTATTCCGAATAAATTTTCGCTCCTTAGCTCGGAAAAATATAATGAAATCAAATTTCCATCACAGTCGATATATAAAGTTTCCATTTAAATTTTGACGGAAATTGGAAACTGTAAAATTTTCAAACAATGGGTATATTTTGCCTTTTTTCTCAAAAACCACTAGAAAAATATTTTCAACATTTCGACGAGAAAAAAATGTTTCTAAACTCATTTAAAGCGTATAAAATCATTGTGCCAATTTTTCAAATGTTAAACTACGTGCAGGCACAATCTCATCAAAATTCTGTCAAAACATACGATTATACAGAAAATCGATAAAACAAATAGCATAAACTAATTAATATAACAAAAATATAATTTTTGCTACAGTAATTCTACAAGTCTTACATTACTACCCACCAAAAAGAAGTTTCGTCCTTGAAACTAAAGGTAAGAATAACAACTCAACTAGTCATTACCAAAATCAACACTGGGACAATTGTGCACCAATCGCAACCCTCTACAAAGTCGCACCAGTTCAAAATCTAGACAAAAAGCTAGACGTCACACAACGAGTTCGCCACTCAAAAACTCTACTACAAGGGTTCACAAACTCTAGTTCATCAAAGATCCTAGGTCAACATGACAAATTGCCAAGATTACATTTTCCGCCTCCACGTCACAACCAATTTCACTAGGTTTACACGAAGTGGTGATTGGCTACCCACCAAAACGAAACACCAAAAACTCTCTACGCACTACCAAAGCTTGAAAAACTAGACTGTTTCAGTCAACACAATTTCGTCTATTATTAACAAGCGATTAAGGGTGATCAGTTCCTTAATTAGTATAGATAACCGACAATCATGATGGTGGTTTAGACCATCTTTACCTAACTTTAATAATGTTCCCTTCCACTTGTGCTCAAGGTCATCCGAGGCACAAGGTTCCAACAATCTCTTCGATGTATTCGTAATGTTTTCCTCAATTCTTACTACCTCGATCTCTCCAATGAGACCCAATGCTCAAAACATGTCACTTTAAACTCACATGCTTTCACTCACAAAACATATGTTGAGCATCATCTAACAGTAGTACAGTGCCACCACGGCAACTACCACCAAAACTATTACACTCCGAAAGAAGTTGTCGTCTCTAGAGAGAACTTCACAACTTCACCAATATCCATAAATCCTTAATTTTTCCTTTAATCTCATAACCGCGCTGAACCTTCCAATCGCAGTCTTAATAACATCATCCTAATATTTGGTTGGTGATTATACTCCCTACATTCTCTCGGCACTCGCCAACTTATACCATCTACTTCTCTTGGACTCCCTTTATCCAATTCTCAAATTTCCAATAATCAATTTCTTATGCGTCCACATTTTCCAAATTAATACTTAGCTTATCATTGCCTGCCTTAGCATAGAACATTTCTCCTCGTTGACTGCCATCATTGGCACAAACCATCTTATGTCATATCCCCAAACTATTTTTAAACTCTCTTGAGTCTCTTTCCTCTTACCATTAAATTCTCTTTTCCTCACAAGAGCTTGTCATCCTGACCATTCTTAATTGTTCCAACATTTTATCCTTAGAGTAAATTCCTACGTCCAAAATACATCTAGAGGAATTTCTCACCTCAACTAACATAAGCCACATCTCCATGTGCTTCTCCATTACTTGTTCTTAACACCTCCTCTCGATGACCAACTTCCTCATCCCATTCTTCCATAAATAACACTTCACACTTAACCTCGTCTCGACTTCCAAAGTCCCATACGAAATTCTCCAACATGCTTTCCACTTAGTAATTTAATTGTTTGGATACCGACCGTAACATTTTTTTCCAATTTATATCTCTTTTCTTTATCTCAATTCTTTTGTGCTTTTATCCAACTATGCCTAGCTCCACTTTCATTGGCATACACTTCTCACGTGGTTCCTAACACAACCTTAACTCCTTACATTTTGCGAAATAGGCAAAAATGATCCCTATATTTTAAAAAATGTCAAAAAAATCCCATAATTTTTTAAAATATAGGGATCATTCTTGCCTATTTTGCAAAATGTAGGATTAAAACTAAAATGATGGGGTCCACAAATAAGCATTCAATTAGCTGACCTTGAAAAAACAGACGGAATGGATCATTCTTGATAACTAAAAAACTTATGGGATTCTTTTTGACAATTTTTAAAATGTAGGGACCATTCTTGACAATTTTGCAAAACGTATGGACTAAAAAGATATTTAACCTTTTTTAAAAAAATACGATCAAAACAAGATAAATGAATAGTACATTTAGTCAAAGTAAGTCTTATATATTAGGACTAAGGGAGTAGCAATGAATTACCTTATTAAAAAATACGATCAAAACAAGATAAATAAATAGTACATTTAATCAAAGTAGGTCTTATATATTACTCTCTCCGTTTCTTTTTAATTGTCTTTTATTATCATATTTAGCATTTCTATTTAATTGTTCTTTTTGTATTTTATGTGTATGATTTGTCAATTATACCCATTGTCAATTGCTCTTATCTTTTTCCATAAAACCAATTAATGCTATATATTTGGAAAACTAAATCTTTTTTTTTTAATTTTTTTTTGTTGGTACATAACTTATTAAATTTTGTTTTTTTGTACATAATACATTAAATTTATTGGAAAGAAAAAGTGTGGAAAAAAATAGAAATTTATTGATGGATTAAAACAAAGGTATAATAGGAAGATAACAAGCAAAAATACATTTTTTTAATTTGGTGTTATCATTCTAAAAAACATTTAAAAAGAAACTGAGGAAATAGAAAAGGGAGTAGCAATGAATTAGCAGACACTTTTATTTGACAATAAATAACATATCCGGAATAGCACAACTGGTTTTTTTTAATATTATGGTTAAACTTTAAACCTGTGTGTTTAACTTAAACGATTTTCCGGAATAAAACAAAATTATTTTGCAATTACTATTGTGCCGCTTTCGTCCACCGCACGCCAGTCGCCGGAACGGCCACGGCTTTTCCTCTCTAAACTGTAAACTCTGTCCTGCTCTTTTCTCAATCCACTTTAGATTTTGCATGATCTGTCGGTTTTCACTTCAAAATTGCAATCTATATACATAGGATTATGGAGTCAAATGCAACATCACGTGAGGATGAAGATGAATATATTTTGCTTGATTTGGATGGTGTTTGTGGCCTAATTGATATTCCACCAAATGCTAACTATGTTCTTACTGTAACTTCCCAATTTGTTGTGTCCTCATCAATTTCTTCTAATTTTTCATTGATTGCATGTGTAAAATAATTTTACACTTTGATTGAAATTGTAGGTTGTATTAACCTAGTCCCCACATTATCAATAATCCAAAATAGTCGTAGAATTGCAAAATGTTAATCAAGTTCGTTCCTATGGATGAATTTGTTACCAAATGTATATATCCTGACATTATTCGCTTAGTTTCAAATTCATCGATGACATTGCCTAATTAATGTCATTTTAGTCCTTTAAATACCATCAGAGAGATGGATTTGATTAAAATTATGCAATTTCAGCGATTATTATTTTGGAATATCAATAATGTACGTGAGGAACTTGATTCATACTGTCCTGCAATTTCAATGGCCAATTTGAATATTGATTTTTTATTGATTATATTCTATATAGTAAAGTATGCTTATATGTCATTATTGTTAATTGTAGGGCCTTGATACTTTAAACCCAGTATTAATCATTGATGACAGATTTAAGCTGGTAAGTAACCTACATTAAAATTCCTCGACTTTTACAATTTGATGAATTGGAATTTTTGGTGAAGTGCTAGATGCTCTCATCTAAATCTGTTGGAAGTTATTTTTAGATGTAGTGACGAAATTTATCCATTTGTTTAGATGTGTGTTTCTATATATATACTCAATTATAAGATGGTATCAGAGTCTCTCCACGATCCGTTGGGTCACCTGTTATCAGATTTCCGCTATCGGGCAGCCCACCGTTTATATCCACGCACCAAGTCCAATAGTACTGGGCGTGAGGGGGTGTGTTAAGAAGCCTCACATCGGTTGTTATATGGCCTGAATAAGTGTTTATAAGTAAGAGGGAATCCTCACCTTACAAGCCGGTTTTGTGAGGATGAGTTAGGCCCAATACTAATTTCTAATATGGTATCAGAGCCTCTCGATCCACTTCCATTGGACTACCCGTTATTTGGGCCACCCATTATTGTTCGATCTACGTTCCAGCTTGTTCAGTTCTGAACATGGGAAGGGTGTGTTAAAAAGTCCCACATCGGATATGAGATGACCTTGACAAGTGTTTATAAAATAGTCCTCACATTACAAGCCGGTTTTGTGAGGTTGAGTTAGGCCTATACTTATTTTTTAATAATTTCTAACAAGGATTAGGAAGATAATTATGATGCTGTATTTCAGCTAGAAATTCCAGCAAGGTATCATCATGACCAGTGGTTTCATTTGTGGATTGTGGAAAATAGCAGGTTTGCTCAAATTCCTCTTCGCTACAGGCTACAGCATTACTGGGCCGGTATTGCCGCAGTTTGACAACACTTTGTACTAATTCAAGTATTGTAGACCAATAGCAGTTTGTCTAAATTATGGTATGCTATGGCCACTATTTGACAACACTGAAAACATTTTTAATAATTTTAATCAAAGCTGGGGATTCAAATTACTTCTTTTCTGTTTTTCCCTTCTATGAATGGATTATATGAGTCATATTGTTGTCTACAGGTTGGGGAATATGAGGAGACAATCGGAACATGTATCGCCTTTTCAGAACAAGGTGAGTTATAGTTCATGGATGCAGAACACTTCTGTAGAAGGGAATAAGGTCTTGGAAATTATGTCCCGTTTTTCATCACTCTTTCGTCTCATGGTTGTTAAAGACTCGATGTTTTTTATATACTTTCCTTCCAAGAGATAACTAAATTCTAAAAGATGAATATACATACACACTTCCTTAGTGATGGATTTACTATAGCTGTGTTCATGTTTTCATTAAGGATAGGACCAGTTTTTTTTCTTCTTGAATATAGTTATTGATATTTCCTAGTAAAAGAAATTTCACAACTTAACAATGCGTGCCAATGAGGAACATACATCCTCTGCCTCACATTTTTGTTTAGCTACCAACCAAATGGTGAATTAGATGTTGCTAGAAGCATAGCCAACTGTTAATCACTTTATAATGATGTGTTTCCAATTTTGGATTTAAGATAGTTAGCATCTAATTAGTAGTTAGTTAGTTACTTGATATCTATATAAGTGATGTAATCCCTTAATGTAAACACGATTTCTCATTTTCAATACAACTTCATTTTATGATTTTTGCATCTTTTCTCTCTTTCACGGCCTCTATCAAATATTGTAACATGGTATCGATGTGGAAGACTTGCTTGTAAGCATTGCACGAAGCTATTGTGAATTTACATTTTGCATGTTTTAGATGAATTGTGAATTGTGATGATCCCTCAAAAAAAAAGAAGATGAATTGTGATGACATATTAAGAACAATAGATAGATATTCAATTATTCATTCTATACATAAAAAAATAATGTAAATTTTTCGAAAAGATGGTAAGGCTAACAAGTGTCTTAAAAGGCACTAGTAATGGAACCAAAAATTGTAATTTTGAATATTTTTTTTAAAAAAAAAAAGAAAGAGAAAGTTTTTATTAATTAAAATGACACTACTGATTATTTTACAATAATTTTGTATGAGAATAGATCTTTGTACTTTGATATTACAATATGCTAAGCTCTAACCCCTCATGTGTAGAAAGTTTGTATTGAAAACATGTGAACTTTTAAGAAATTGAACATTTTTTTTCTTAAAAATAAAATAAAAAGTTAAATACGCAGCTTTTTTAACACAATTTTTATATTTATTATTGGCTTAAATGCAGTTTTACCCCCCTATTTTGAATGAATCGGAATTTTACCCCCCCTATTTTATAATTCGGAATTTTACCCCCCATATTTTATAATTCTTCGGAATTTTACCCCCCTATTCTTTGAATGAATCAAATGGTTTTCATATAAGATATATTTGCATAAGCAACCCATGAGAGCTTATGGAAATAAGCTAAAAAAACATTTATGGACAGTTATAAACTGTTTCCAAAAGCTCTCTCAAACAATTTCATAAGTGTTTATGGTAGAGAAGCTCAAATATGACAATTTAAATTGGCCCGCCCCTGATTGTCTTGATAAGCATAATTTTGATTTTTGTTTAATTGGCCATAGCCCATATGTATGCCCCTTTTTGTGATACCAGAAAGAATTATTGAAGGGTTGTCCTATTGGGAGAGCTTCTGAAAATTTGTGGACATTCAAATTGTCTTTCTTTTGTTGAACAAGCTATACCTTTAATGGTAGGGATTGTTGTGGCTGCTGCAGCATACTGTATGCCGGTAAATATGGTATCCAGGCTTGGCAGGCATTCAAAGCTAGACCCCTGCATTGCGTAAATTTTATGAAGGTGGTTTTTTAATTGTGTGAAACTCATTGCAACATCCAAAGAATTATAGGGGGAGGGGGTAAAATCCAAAGATTTATAAAATAGGGGGGGTAAATTTCCGGATTTTAAAATAGGGGGGGTAAAATTCCGATTCATTCAAAATAGGAGGGGTAAAACTGCATTTAAGCCTTTATTATTTTAATCAATGCCCTAAAGTCACTAATTAGCCTTTTCTAAAGGAAAAAAAAAAAGAAATGAAAAGGCATGTAAGTTGAATTGAGCACAATAATCTTCTTTCGGCGGTTGATCATGCTCCATTCACAATTTGTTGATAAAGTAAACTTCATTCACAAAAGTAGAAATTTTATTTTAGGGTTATAAGTTTACACTTTAAACCCACCTAGGGGTGGGTAAAAAACCGAAGCCCGTCTGAACCCAACAAAATCCGCCCAAAAATTAGAGATTTGGGCGGTTTATAATGGGTCGCGGGTTAGCGGGTTGAAAAACTCGGTTTGAATTGGGTTGGTACGGATAAGTCCGGATAGAGGAAATTGGACCGACGGTGCCCGAACCCGCCCGCACGAGTAAATTAAAACGCTGAATCTAAATTCTTCCCACGTCTCATTTCACACTTTTTCACTTCACCTCAAACCCATGTAAACTGAAACAATCATGAAACATTTTAAAACGCAAAACTTGGTCATTCTTCATCTTATTTGTCTAACTTCGTTGAAATCAAATGATATATTTTTAATTTTATTTGAGATTTTAATTTTTTCTTACTTTTTATGTCAATTTAGTCTTTCGAAGACTTTCCTTTTGTATTTGATTTATGATTCTCTCATCTCTGGTTGCATATTTTCTTGATCTAAACTCCAAATTTTGGATTTATTAATTTTTTTTTATTTTATGTTTAACCGCTTCAAACCGCCCAATAACCCGCTTAAACCGCAAGCCCGAACCCGTGGAAACCGCTCTTCATTTTCGGGTGAATTGGGCCTTACTTTTTGACTCTGCGGTTTAGACCGGGTGACGACTTTGAGCCCGAACCCACCCATACCCGCCCATTACCCACCCCTAAACCCACCCCCACTCTATAAAGGCGACTCTATACTGCATTTTGCATGGGATTGGGAGCAAGTGAGAATGCAATTTTTTCTAACATAATTGTTGTGGGATCCATGCATGTGAAAAAACATCAAAATAAACTTTTTAATCTCATTTCACGTGTGATGCATTGAAGTAAAAAGAAAAACACCATGCAATAACATGTCACTTACAATTTAAACATCAAATGAGAGATAGAGAAGAGTGTTTTGAAAATTAAATACAAAATTAGGGTTATATTCATAGATAACTTAGATTTTTGTAAAATTTTACATGAATTATCTATATGATATAAATTTGCAACGAGCAAATAATGAAAAAATCAAATACAAAAAATTATCTTGCTTAACCCTCTTTCCATAAACCACACCGGCGAATTGAAAATCACAATTCATAGAGAAATTTACTAAAACACCTTCGAATCACATCCCCTATAAGATTGTCGTCTATACATCCAAAGTTCAGGCATTCAAAAAATATTTGTTGAACATATTCTTCTATATCGCAACCGCCCACACAACAAATTATCAGCAACATTAACACCTCTTTGAGACAAGTTATTATTAATTGGCATTCTATTAGACAACAATCGCCAAACAAACGAAGAGACCTTCAAAATGATCAACCTATTTGAAATAATTACCAACTTATAACTCTATAAGCCACTTTGATAGAATAGCCTCCATCGAAGCCATGAATCCAATCTCAAGTGTCAGACATTATCGTGAAAAAGAAATTAGCTAAAATATTTCTATACTCAACAACCAAATATTAACTAAAATATTTCTATATCTAACATCGAACTTCTCCTTCTAACACACACACACATTCATATATATATATAGGATTTTGGTAACATATTTTTTAGAAGATAATTAAATACATTTTAAGGTGTATGTTGCTAATGCACACTTTCATTAAAAATGGGTGTACATTAGCATTTTATACGTATAATTTACTTAATAGTTTTTTTTAAGATGCATATTATCTTCATCCAATACATATTAACATTAACACTTTAGTATCTTGGCAAAAAAAAATGAAGAAACAAGACACAATGCATGTGTAGAAAAACATGATAGGTTGTGATTGAAATAAAGTATGTGTAAACAAACACTTTAAGTCTTTAACACTCTTTTTTCCATGTGATTTCATTCAATTAACTTAAAAAAATGTTCATAGCACAAACTCTACATCAAACAAACCAGAACAGAAATTCTTAACCTTAAAACATCTGCTGACGTGGCTCATTGAGAGAGTGCCACGTATGAACAACTTCAAAGACAAGGAATCAACCTAGATATCACCGACGCTACCATGTTTTTCTCTTTCCTTTTCACACTCTCAAAAATTCCTCAATCTTCCTCAAAATTTCATTACAGAAAAAAAACAAGACCTAACAAGAAACACATGAAAATGTCCCATTCATAAACACACTTCACAAAACCCTAATCTTTTTTTATTTTTCTTCAATACCCATCAAATCAATCACTACCCTTTCATTCCTCTCTTAATTCAATTGCTTCCTTCTTATAGCACTTTCCTTTTTCTCTTCAATTTTTCTAAAAAGTTTCTTCCTTTCTTCACTCAGCTACTTAATTTAGATCACTGTTTGATTTCAATTCAATTGATCTAATTTCAATTTGAAATTCTTGTTTGCTTGCAAAATTCAATTTTTTCGAGATATAAAGTTGATTTTTTTGTCTTTGATCTTTGAATTTTGAAGGTGATTTTGTGGGGGGTGTGATTAGTAATTTTCTGATGTTTGATTTCCAATCTCATTTTCAATCATCACCCATTAATTCTTCCTATTCAATTTCTCATATTTTTCTCCCTTATGATGTGTTCTTCATATGCTGCTTCAATTGTTTGAGATTTCGTCTCAAAATTTGATACTTTATTCAAAAGGGTTGTTGCTGGTTGTGTGAAGAAAAATCACTTTTAGTTTTCTTTGGTGAGAGAAAAAAAGTTTCAATTTTCAACTTTCAAGTATGGGAAAAAATCACTTTGAGGAATTACCTTCACATTTGATTTTGGAAATTTTGTGCTCAGGGAAGCTCAGTGCAATAGACCTTGTTTGTTTGGAATTTGCTTCAAAAACTTTTGGTGCTAGAAATGACTTATGTGACTTAAAGTTTAAGTCATTGGTAGACTTTGCTGCATTTCAATTGTGTGGCTCTCATACCATCTTTTACATGATTGGTTTGAATTCTCAAAAGGATTTGTATGATCGATGTGGCGGAAAATGGAAGCGGGTTTTGAGGTTCTTGGAGTCTGTTGAACAATCCTCTAACATGGTTGAGACATCTTCAGGCAATGTACTATTTCATTATATAAACTATTGTTTCTTATTGTTTGTATTTTTGTTCCTTTTGAATTAAAAGTTTCCATTTTTCGGTTTCGATTCTATATTTAGTAAGTATCTTAAGATTGATGATGTTTTGTGTTTTGCTGCCTCAAGTTGTTTAAAGATAACAGTTTGTAACTTTATATGGTATGTAATTCAACGGCAACAAGTAGTGTTGTCAATAGCTGATCGCGGAAATTAGTAGTTTGTTCAAATTCTGCTATGCTACGTTGCTATAGTGCCGCTATAACCGCTATGTGACAAAACTTTGTATTAAATAGTGTATTGTAGGATAAAAGTGACGTGTTCAAATTCTACTATGCTATATAGCGTTATAGTGCCGCTATAGCTGCTATTTGACAACATTGTTAATAAGTGATGTAATAATTCATTTGTGCAATGATTTAAACTGAAAAAAAAGAAAGAAAAGTATATGGATTTTTACATGTTGTATAATGATAGTTTAAGAACAAATCTCATAATTTTGAGCGATGTAAATAAATGATGAATGACATTTTATTGGCAGATGCAAATTATGGCAGGAAAGTATCACACCTTGGCGATCAGCAACTCCTCGGTCTATTCTTGTGGTTCTAGTTTGTGTGGTGTACTTGGTCAAGGATCTGAAACAACACAGTGTTCAGCATTTACCCGTATCAACTTCCCACCTTTGGCGCGTGTGGCACATGTTTCTGCCTCCTATAACCATGCAGCTTTCGTTATGCAATCTGGAGAGGTTTGTAGCTGTTTAATCTTTATTCAATAATTCTGACACACGAGCAAATCATTAGTATAGAATAAGTTACCCTTCATGTTCAATTATTGTTGTATTTTTGTTGGAATTGAAACCAATAGTTTTTTATTGTAAAATGATTAATACTTGTTTCCGTCGTGAACATGCGACTTCACCTTGCAGGTATTCACTTGCGGGGATAATTCATCTTCGTGCTGTGGTCATAGCGATACAAATCGACCAATTTTCAGGCCACGTCTTGTTGAATCCTTAAAGGGGATTCCTTGCAAGCAGGTAAACTACCTATTACATTTCATGATCACCTTATGAAAGCTTGCTTTGCTTTTATTATTTTTCGTCTGTTCTCTTTTGCTATATGTTTTTATCTTAGTCTGATATAATATAAAATTGGCTATCAATTCTTTCCATGAAGTCTGCGATAAAAAGCATTTTATAGTTCCACTCATAGTCACATAATTTCCAGAAGTATATAGGGAACTGCAAATTGGTTTGCAGTGAACATACCTATTTGCGGTGCTTTTCCGAATTGATTTGTCGAAATGCCTGTTGAATTTGTAAAAAGCCGCAAACTAAAAAGATCGAAGAGTAAACCTTTTACAGAAAGGTAAGGGGTTTTCGCGTGGGAGAGAAAGATGAGTTACCAAAGTAGAGAATGCTATTTAATGTAATGAATTTTAATTTATAATAAAGCGTGATGTTTTTCTGATAACCAAGATTTTGGAACGTGAGTTTTTAAATGAATGCTAATAAGTAATAACTCTTCTCAATAAAAAACTGGTGGACTAACTGAAATAATAATTGTTTTTTGACAAATTAGAAAGCTAATCAATTTATTCCCTAATTATTATATTTTGAAGATTGAAAATTTATAATTAGGCAAACAAAATTTATTGATAGCGTATCAACTATGTATACCAACCACTTCTGTCAAATTAAAAATGTATTCGCCACCCCCAAATATTTTGAGGGTCATGTACTCCTACCACGTACCGAAGATAATTTGCTAACCTGGTGATTATTGTTCCAATTTCTTACCATGTTATCTTGAGGGAGTTCTTATCCGTTTCATAAAAGTTGTTTGTCATTGCCTATTCCATGCTAATGGTTCTATTCTAACTAGGCTGGACCATCTCGCATACAGTCCATTTGCGGATCATTGGTGCTAGTCATTCGGTATATAAGTATTTTAATAAACAGTCTAGATATTTTAACTAGTTACCTAAATTTTGAGAAGTTCCAAAAGTTGCCGTTGGTCCTTTTGTTTGCATCGAATCTATCATCCTAGGGTCGAGGCACCGATTAATTGAGAGGCGAAAACAAGCATACTAGGGTTACGAGAATTGGAGATGGTGCTAGGGCATAGAGCAACAGCCTAGCAGTTGGTAAAGAGAGAAGAGTTGTGTGATGGTTTGACATCAAGCAGGGTATAGAATTTCCACAGTGGCGAGAGCTGGGTGTCATCAGGGGCAAGGATCGATTGGTGCTTGGAGTAACCAGTCCACTGAAGTAAGGGGAGGTTGTGAAATAAGGACGAAAATGAAATTCAAGAACTGATAATGGCTTCCCCTTATTATTATTTGAGTGGAGATTGAGGAATATGATTGAGGGAGTTATTCCATATACTTTGCAAGGATTCCGCATGGACATGGATTGTTGGTAGAACTGTGATGCGAAAACAAGCGCCTTCTTCGTCCCTGGTTACTTTACTTTTTCACTCTTTTTTTTATTTTGAGATTAAGAGAATCTTGCAATAGGAAAGATTTGACTATCGTTTCTCACTTTATTCAAATTAGTGTTTGCGATGGTGAAGATGGAGATGAAGGAAATGAGATGTGTTGATTTGAGAAAACATAGTGGTTTCATGAACGATCGAGGGAGATATCATGACCGACTTGATGAAGGGGGTGATGGCCAATCTAATGACTTAATTGGGGATTGATTTGAAATTTTAATCAAATTCGATCCTTACCATAAAACGGATTATTTAATAACAGGTTCATCTCGGTCAGCATTTTATGTTACGGTTTTCCTAACGCGTGCAATATTGCTGCACACAATAAGGATTGTTAATTACTCGTTTTTTTCCTTATTTAATCGCTTATAATGTGATAGAGGAGGTGTTGTTAATGAGAATGATGTGGGCCTAGAAGTTGGACCCAAACCAAAGATATGGAGGGTATATTCTAGAAAGAAAAAGAGGGGTGACGTGGTCATGTGAGGTTGCATGGGATGCATGAGCAAATCCTTATATATCAGCAAGCAATCATTGGGAGAAAGGGATCCAAGAATTCCGTTATTTGTCAGTGGGGTCACTTAGTGTGATTTGGGGTACAACTTTGCTTAGGGCTGCTAGAACCTTCTCTAGTAGTACAGTTGTTACCATTTTCATTCCTTCAAATCCTTGTAATTGTTACTCCATTAATATAATTACAAGTTGATATTCATTGTTCTGCTATTTTACTGTTTTATTACCTCTATATTCATATTTTGACCCATCATAATGATTCTTAAACATATGCAATATTGTACACCTTAGAAAAACCGTTTAAGTTAATATCAATCTCATTTCTCATTGGATTAGTAATCTCACTTTAGTCTAAATATCCTGATAAGCAACCAAGCACTCATTGAACCTTCAGTTAGAAGCTAGCTATTAAGGGGGAAACAAAAAACAAGCTGCAATACCGAAGTTCCTATCAGATCCCAAAACTCACTTTAATCCCTATATCTCTAATCTTTCTACCTTGCAATATATTTATATATTTCCAGAAAGTCTATAATAATGCACTTTGTGCTTTTAGTTCATTACCAAGTTATATTTGAAGGGGCTTCTTGTCTCTAACTTAAAAGTGCTGTAGTTTTGTCATATGTTTGAAACATTATGCGCTGTTCCAAGTTACACATTAACAAATCTTGAGTGTAAAAACTGTCAATTCCAATTGGCATAAGATGTTCCATCGGTTTGCTGCTGTGATGTATGTGCACAGTAATAATTTTGGATATCTGTGAAGGCACTAGCCCTATATCTCTAATCTTTCTACCTTGCAATATATTTATATATTTCGAGAAAGTCTATAATAATGCACTTTGTGCTTTTAGTTCATTACCAAGTTTTATTTGAAGGGGCTTCTTGTCTCTAACTTAAAAGTGCTGTAGTTTTGTCATATGTTTGAAACATTATGCGCTGTTCCAAGTTACACATTAACAAATCTTGAGTGTAAAAACTGTCAATTCCAATTGGCATAAGATGTTCCATCGGTTTGCTGCTGTGATGTATGTGCACAGTAATAATTTTGGATATCTGTGAAGGCACTAGCTTCGCAATTGTCAAAAATTTTAGGCTAAATTATACTTCTAGTCCCTTAGGATATTTTAAGGTTTTACTTTGGTCGCTTATATTTTTCTCGTACCATTTTGGTCCCTTAAGTTACAAACGTTAAACATTTCTGTCCTTTACTATTAGTTTTCCGTTTGAGTTCGTCATCGTCAAATGTTTCGTACATGCCATTATGTTTTGGTGATTAGGTGTCTGACTCAGCAAGAAGAAGAGGAAGGAAACAAATGAAACATTTGACAGATTCTAACAGAAAATTGACAGAAATGACCAAAGTGTCTAAAACATTTTGTAACTCAAGGGACCAAAATTGAAAGAAAAAAACTTAAGGGACCAAAAGTATAATTTATCCAATTTTTTATTATACAATGAAGCCTGGTCTAAACGATATGAAATACATGAATCAGGTTGCAGCAGGGCTAAACTTCACAGTCTTCCTCACTAGACAAGGTCATGTGTATACATGCGGAACCAACTCGCACGGCCAACTTGGTCACGGCGACGCCCAAGACAGACCAAGCCCTAAAAAGATTGAATTCCTTGGTAAAGTAGTAGGGCCTATTGTTCAAGTTGCTGCTGGACCTAGCTATATCTTATCTGTAACAGAAGATGGATCAGTATACTCCTTCGGATCAGGTGGTAATTTCTGTCTTGGCCATGGCGAGCAACATGACGAGTTACTGCCACGCTTGATACAGAAATTTAGAAGAAACAGTACTCATATTGTTCAAGTATCTGCTGGCGACGAGCATGCAGTGGCACTTGATTCAAATGGATTTGTGAGTTTCTCACTGGACATGATAAATTTTCAATTTTACTTTTCACACACTTGGTTTGGACTATTGAAGTACTTGATGGAATAGCTTATAAGTTTCTGTTATTGATGATTCAGGTATATACATGGGGGAAGGGATATTGTGGCGCTTTAGGCCATGGAGATGAGATTGAAAAAACAAGACCAGAGTTGTTGTCGAGTCTCAAGAATCACTTGGCTGTTCAGGTATTATATCCATAATAATTTCTGTCAATCTTTGTTTAGATCCAACGGTTTACAATAATTTCTTTGCATTGTAGGGACCGTTTGATTGTGTGTCCGATGTCTGACGGTGTCAAACATCGGCACATGTAGTTACTTTCAAATTCTATTTTCAGATTATTATCAGTTTTGACGTGTCAGAGTTAGTGTCATGTCCGTATCCGTGTCTGTGTTTCATATTTTTTTTTATCCTTTCACGATGATTTACGAAAAGACTGCTCAATCATATTCTATTCACATTATTATTCTTACATGCAGGTGTGTGCAAGAAAGCGAAAAACCTTCGTTCTACTTGATTCAGGTTTGGTCTATGGCTTTGGCTCAATGGGATTTGGCAGCCTAGGATTTTTAGACAGAAAATTAACTGATAAAATCTTGAAACCAAGAATCTTAAACTCATTAAGATCTCACCATGTTTCTCAAATCAGTACTGGTCTCTACCACACTGCGGTAGTCACTAACCGCGGACAAATATTTGGTTTTGGCGACAATGAAAGAGCTCAACTTGGTCATGATACATTAAGAGAATGCCTTGAACCTATTGAAATTTTCATAGAAAATTCATCATCTGAAGATGTTGATCCTATGTTATAAAGCAGCATCGGATACATCAAAAGAAGTCACATACTTTTTATGTATGGTTCACCTGAATTTTTTAGTATGAATATTTTTTACTTGTAAAAGTTTAATGTTTTATAGTTGTAAACAAGTAATTATAGTAACATACTTGTAAGATTGTGAGTAACCATTTTTCAATAAGTTGAAGGGTTAAAAGTTTGTAGCCATTTTTTTGGGTCATTAATATTACGAGAGAAAAAATTTGTCCCTAAAATCGCCAAAACACGGAACAAATTTGTTAATTTGATTTTTGGTAAACCAAATTATCATCTGCGTACTGGAGAGACTAATTTTTCGAGGTAGCTGGGGTTGACTTTTTTCTACAAAGAATTTTTCTTTGTGGTGGTTAAAGATCAATCTTAGTTAAGAGATTTAAGTATATATCACTTGTGAAACATGTTGCGGTACAAATTTGTTAATTTGCAAACATGAGTTGATACATGTGATTTAAGTTTTCTTATTTTATATATTTTTTAAAGGGTTAATAGACTTTTACCCCTACAAAGTAAACGAGTTTTGCGTTACCCTCTGTATTTTTTTTTTTTGGGATTACCTATGCAAAATTTATTTTTTTGATTTACCTCCCTTTTGCTGACGTGGCAGGCAAACAAAACAGAATAACTGATTTAAAAAGTGCATCAAAGGGGGTAAATCAATAATATTAGGTAGCTTAGGCACAAGATGTGCACAAAACAAATAAAGAAAATCAGAAATGTTAAGTTACAATCTACTTTGGGTGATTCAAAGTATGAAGATAATAAGGAGGGGTTGTTGTACCTTCAATAACTTGTTATATGTCATTTTCCTAATATCTGAAAATGATTTAGCATTAATTTTATTGACATTTTCCTAACTTTCCCACATGAACTTTTGCCTTAGTGGAACTAGCAGTAGTGTGGCTTCCACATGATTTCCTAATTTTTCTTTTCTCTCTTTTTCTTTTTTTGCAATAAAATAAATAAAATCATATAAAAGTCTAGCAAGAGTTATGTTTTTTGTTATTGGGATATAAATGTTGGGCAAAATTTGTGTATAACTCTTGCTTGCCACATGAATACATAAAATATTGTGGCTATATTTGCTTAGTATAGTATATCAAATGTCATAGTCAGTCAATAAATGTCTTAAATCATTTTGGCAAAATAAAATAATCTGCCAGTCTTGCAAATTTTCTAAGCTTAAATTCTTCCTAGGAAATGTGTCATGTGTTCTTTGTATGAACCACTACTTTGTTGCTAAAATGTTGGCATTTAATATTTCAGCTACACATAATAAATTCAATGGAAAAAGTTGGTAGTATAAGAATAGTGAAAATTCAAATGAAAGATCAAGGTTTGGTAACAAACTTAGATATGAGTACCTCGTTTATTTTTATTTATCGTTGTTGGAATATTTTATTATATTCCAATAATATTAGGTGGACAAATATCTTTATTAATTATATTAGCGATTTATCAATTCGGAGTCTTAATTGATTAGTGATCAAATTAAGTAAAAAGGCTAATTAGATTTCTATTTGGGTAATTAATTAATTAATTGGATATGGGCTCAATATGAGTGGATGTTGGGATGACCCATTTAGGAATAATGGGAACCTTAATGAGTCATCACACTATATATAGGCTATGGTCCCCAATATACCGGACAACGCAATATATTATCTCTTCTCCCCATGTGAAGAGAGTTAGGGCATAAGGAGTCCCGGTTAAGGAAGAACCACAAGCCAACGGATGTTCGTCATCCGTCTCTTTCATGTTTCAGGATTGCTATCGGAGAGACTTACGGCTTGTTCATGTTCATATATCCAGGTATTCCTATAATCCTACGATCTTAATAAATCAACATGATGTAGATCCAGTTTATATATACATGCTCACATAGTTTTGGCTTCCGCACTAAAGTAAGATTATAGATTTAATCTTTGTTATTGAGCATGTCTATGATTAAGTTTAAATTAATTCCAACAAGTGGTATCAGAGCAGGTCTTCATGTTTGATTTGTTTGGATTTAAATTACACGGATGGTTTATCCGTATTAAGTTTCTCTTGCTCCTTTAGTATGAAACCTAGATTTTTTAATTTGGGTGTTTTCTATCGAGTTTAATAAATCCAGTGTCGTGACAATTTTTTAATCTGATTGTTAAACTACTATCAAATACTTTTAAAGGAATATGTCTATTTAATTTCTTCTTGATCCATATTCTATTTTACACCAAACAGTAAGGTTTTGAAGTAAATGAATGTTCTTGCAGCATTCTTTTCAAATTTGGGATCCAGTATATATGTGATATAGTGCACATGTAACTCGTTTGACATTCTTAATTTTTGGATCTTCTGAAATTGGCACTATTTATTAGTTGGTTTTGACTATAATTAAACATTTGGCTTTAAAGTTAAATTTTCAGAAAGTAATCTAAAGTTTACCAATGAATCATTTTTGTGCGCATCTGACTATATAAGGATTGATGATTTGTGTTTTAAATCTTTATGCAATTTTCCTGTAGACGGTATGTTTACAATATTCAGCTTTAGTCAAATATAAAAGATTTGATCTTTTATATGTTTGATTTATAAAGAAAGAATTTTATATGTAATTTTTATTCTTTCAAAAATTTGATGATCTTAATTTTTTTTTTTGGTATCGATTAAGATCAATTACGGAACTGTTTGGAAAATAAAGTTGTCAGATTTTCGGCTATTTATAAAGTTTATTGCATAAAATAAAGATTTATATTTGATTTGAAATTATATATGATTCATAAAGATTTTGTACTTAAAGTTTATTTTGAGAAATAAGGTATATAAAGATATAGTATATATATTTGGTTAGTATATATATGTGTAGCAATTAATAATGATTCTCAAAATATTTTGATTCAATCTGGTATGTACAAAGTTAAAGTTTTGATTCTTTAAACTTCGGGAGAATGTATATTCTATAATTATTTGTTTAATTTTAGATATATAAAGTTTTTGGTTCCCTTCGATTTTGGAAAATACAGTTAAAGAACTATATTGTTTATTTAAAGAATCATCGGGTATATGTGAATCAATTGTGGCATGAATATTATTTGGTATATATAAAGATTTAATTTTTATTTGAAATTAAATATTTGGTTTATAGTATGATTTTGGTGTTTGAATTTATTGTTATTAAGTTTCTACAATAATTTCTTTTGTCATACTCTTCGGTTATATTTCATGACAATTTTAGTTTGGTGGTGAGAATTTCTTCTCACATTAAGGGATGTCATTTAATCTTATGATTATGAAGGGACATCATAAAGGAATACAGACTACATTTTGTGAGTAGTACCTTGTAAAATTAAGACTTTTCCCATTTGATTTAATAAATTGCAAGGTAATTTTGATTGAGTTGGTTGATACAACAAGTTGCCAAAGTAACCCCTGTTGTCTAGATTTAATTCAATTGAAATCACAAAAAGGGTGTATAAGATTGTTCATGCAAGCTATTTGGGCCTGCCAAAAGGTAGACAAAGTTTGGCCGAATAATTATATACACATACATTCAATTTATTAAATTGTCTAGTAATGACGATTGAGTTGATTGAAACAACATGTTGCAAAAGTAACATTTGTTGCATAGATTTGATTCAATTGAACTTAAGGATGTAGTGTGAAATTATCCATGTGAGTTGTCGTCGGCCCCAAGGAAGGCACAACTTGACCGGATAATTGCATACTTTTGATGGTAAATGTGTGGTGATTATAAAGTTATTTACCATGTGAATAATAGGATGCGCAAACGTGACTATTATTTGACATGACTTATCACCAATGTTTGATCATTGCATTGAGAGTACCGCTTGCAGTTAATTCTTACAATCCAAAGATTGGGGATTGATGGTGCGCTTGGTATCTTGTTTAAGTCTTTTAATTTACAAATAAAGTTTTACATGCCTCTATAATAACTTATTGACATGTATAATAAAGTCGTGTTATTGTGAATCCATGCAAATATTTATTGGATTACACTAACACCTATTATGGTAAATATGTGACAATACGAGGACTATTGTTTATCAATATTAATTGTCAGTGTTTGATCATTGTAACAAAATACCACTAGCAATTGATGTTAACTTTAAAGGATTAACATTGATCATGCACTAGATATTTTGGTTGGTATATTTTTGTTCTCTATAAACTAATATAGTTTATGTATCTGCAAAATTGTGTTAGAAAAATTAAAATTCTAACTCAGGAATATAAGAAGAACATTACGTTCTTGGATCTAGACCTTTGATAAGGATGGAGGAACTTAAATCTCTCACAATTCAGTAAATTTAAAGTGAGAATCAAGTTTATAAAGTGAGTATACTCCTAATCACAAATGTCGTGTGATCGTAAAATTTTAATTTCCAAGGACATTAGAGGTGTTATTTAAGATGACATAATTTTTGTCATGTTTTTCTTTGCTCAAATTAAAGTGCTTCTAAAGCAATAAGGCGAAAGACAAGCTCTCGTTGGAGAGATGACTTTTTATTAAGATTATTAAGCAAAGAAATATCAGGAGCACATTATGTAACTATTTAATCTTGCTAAAGAGTTGTGGTTTCGACAATCAGGTGACTTGGTCGAAAATATAGCGTTTAGTCTTCTCTTTGCACAATTAATTTTATGACTGTAAAAGTTGGAAATGATTCTTTAATAAAATTATTTCATAAAGTGTGCAATGAAGAAAATGTTGAAGCAAGAGAAAATAAAGTAGTGCTTATTAGGTAAATACCTCAAAGGATAAGGGCAAATAAAGTTAATGAGAAAATATGATCTAAACTAACAAATTTCAATGATGTTGAAAGACACATCAATCTAGAGGGAAATAAGTTAGTGAAGATTGATGATTTTCAACTATTTGTTATATTGTTGTTTTTAATAATATTTATATTTATATTTAAAAGACAATTTGGTGAATCATTTTTTGAATTTAAGTTTTTGTTTTTAATGTTATAAGTTCATTATTGTTATCTTAAAACGAGGGATTCGATTTGTCTTTTAAATTTAAATATAAACATAGTCAATTCAGTTATGACTTGTGACAATCTTGAATTGTTGAAAATTTTAAGAAATATAAACTTTGGTCCCAAGTTAATGGACATTTTGAGACATGAATTGTAGTTAAAATTTGAAGATATTGAGTTTGGGGGAGAGATGTGGTAAAAGAACAAAATTCATTGAGGAAGAATTGGTTCTAAACTAATTCATATAATTACTATTTATATAGTAAATTTGGATCCTCATAAGGATATTAGTGTTCTTTCTCTCAACTAAGTTAAGAAATTAATTCATGAGGGTCAAACTCAATACCTTCAAGAAACTAAAGCACCAAGTGTCATAAAGTATTGACTGAAAAGAGAAATTACATTTGATTTAAAAACTCTATTAGGACAGTCAAGACACTTGTAATTTATTATAATTTTGGAGTTTCATAAGATGGATACCAAGATAGTATTTCTTAATGGTGACATTAAGAAAAACAATATGGTGCAATCACAGAAAACTTTATGTCAAAAGACACAAAGTATATAGTTTGCAAACAGATGAAATCCATTTATGAGTTAAGGAAACTGTCTCATTAATGATACCACAAAAGTCTCATCAGGTAATTATCTCATTTGGTTTTGAGATGTATATTATGGAGAGTTGTGGGTTATACAGGTTCAGTGGGAGTATGTTTAAGTCTTAGTTTAATGTGTCGATGTTACTTTATTAAGTCAACAGTGATATATGGTCGGTGTGCAAAATCAAGAAATCACTAACAAAAGTTTAGTGACGAAAGTTCTTGCGCACATCTCTTTTGTATTAGGAAATTTGATACTTAAGGATTATTCTCTATGTATCATTCGGTTATCACAAAAGAGTTATATCAATAAATTTGAAAGTAAATTCGACATGAAAGTCAATAAACTGAAGGATTGTTTGTTTAAAAGTCTCAATAATTGGCCAAAAGAAAATCTGGAAGTTTAGAAAATAAAGTATTTTCTTAAATGCTTCATCTTTGAGAAACTTAAGTATGATCTTAATTATACGCATCCGGAAATAGCGTATATAATAAGACCATTTGACAGATACTTGAGCAATTCAAAATTTGAATTGTTGAAATGAAGCAACCATAAAGATTGTTATGGAGAACAAAATAATTTATTTCAGATGTCGGAGTCTAATAATTTGGAGATCATCGGTATGTTCGACTCCGATCCTTTTGGATGTCTACATATAATGGACATCATAACTCAAGAAATGACTGTAAGTATTTATGTCACTTGGTTGCATAAAGTAAAAGATTTTTTGAAAGACAACTCAAGTTATATTGTGACATAAATCGTCAGATAATATTTCAACAACTGTTTTATAAAGTTAATTAATTTATAAGTTGTTGAAGGATAGAACATATAGAGATAAATTTTATGCTAGCTAATTCACTAATCGAAGACTTGACACTTGAGGTCTTTCATTTGATTGTTGTCACTAAGGATGTCTTGGATTAGTGGGAGTCTCTCTTCAGTTATGTTCTAACTTTGGTATTGATACAGATACATATTTGGTTAAGGTTTTCTGCAGAAATAAAGTTTGAGGTTATTATACTTACTGATTCTGTATCATTTGTGCAAATAATGAATTTGCAAACTTCAGTTTGATCTCACTAAAGACTTCAGTTGGACCAGTTGGAAATAGGCATGATATAGAGATCACATTGCATGCAATTTCCATGCCACTCATCCATATCGATCTATGTCATCGAGTACATTGATGTGGTGATCATCGAAGGTTCCGTCACGTTATATGTTAGTGACGACAGCCGCGGTGGTCCCATTATTGATGTATGAGACGGACCAGATTGTAAAGTTAAAATCTAAAGATAAATATCATTCAGATGTGCACCTAAAGAATAATGATATAATTATTACGATATGTCGCCCAAGTGGGAGATTGTTGGAATATTTTATTATATTCCAATAATATTAGGTGGGCAAATATCTTTATTAATTATATTAGCGATTTATCAATTCGGAGCCTTAATTGATTAGTGATCAAATTAAGTAAAAAGGCTAATTAGATTTCTATTTGGGTAATTAATTAATTAATTGGATATGGGCTCAATATGAGTGGATGTCGGGATGACCCATTTAGGAATAATGGGAACCTTAATGAGTCATCACACTATATATAGGCTATGGTCCCCAATATACCGGACAACGCAATATATTATCTCTTCTCCCCATGTGAAGAGAGTTAGGGCATAAGGAGTCCCGGTTGAGGAAGAACCACAAGCCAACGGATGTTCGTCATCCATCTCTTTCATGTTTCAGGATTGCTATCGGAGAGACTTACGGCTTGTTCATGTTCATATATCCAGGTATTCCTATAATCCTACGATCTTAATAAATCAACATGATGTAGATCCAGTTTATATATACATGCTCACATAGTTTTGGCTTCCGCACTAAAGTAAGATTATAGATTTGATCTTTGTTATTGAGCATGTCTATGATTAAGTTTAAATTAATTCCAACAATCGTTACAATTTTTACTTACTTTTTTGTGTTTTTTAAGATCTTTTAATAACCAATAATAAATTGATTCAAGTGATAAGAGTTTTGATCCCTTTAAATATACGACCAAAGATTCAATTTATGATCATGTGTATGAAAAATTTCGATTAGGAGAAAAGTATTCACCTTAGGCGCTCAATGATTTATGGGTTTTATTTTTTTTCCTTCGGGTTTCATTATGCAACTATGTAAGTCGGGCCTGTTTGTTTCAGCTTTAAAAAAAATGGATTTTTTCTTTGTATTTTTTAAAATAGATTTTATAAAATCGTTTTTCAAAATATTACAAGTTTTTTATATTCGTTTTTTCTAAATTGAAACACTAATTTTGACATCATATAATATAAACATATATTATTGAAAATCAAAACATAGTTAAAATCACAATTTTTTCAAAAAGTTGTATTTTAAAATTGATTCTTATGAAAATCTATTTGAAATAGCTTCAAAATTAAGTGATTTTTCGAAATTTTGATACCCAAAAAAAGTTTCGATAAAATGATGAAATACTCAAAATAATATTTTAAAAATAACTATTCAAACCAAATTTTTATTTAAAATTTTTATAAAAAATTTCTTTGTAAATTTTTTTTATACAAAATTATATAACACCATAGAATCTATTTTTTAAAAAATGCAAAACAAACGAGTCCAATCGTCCACTTTGGATTTCTTATAATGTTTTATTTCAATACTTGATCACAAAATTTGAAAATTGTGAATGCTTCTAGAAGGCTGCCACACAGATTCATGGTAGAGGCCAGGCCAGAGGGAGTTGGAGGAAGATGACAAAAGGGAGAGTTAGAATGAGGTGGAAAGTGAGTGCTTTGTGGAAAAGCTTAAGTAAAGACGAATAAAATATATATGGAAAGATAGAGTTTTGTGGGACAATAACAATTTAGTGTATCTTTGATTCTTTTGTGACAACCTATGAAGCCCCGATACTTTAAAAATGGTGACGAATCGTGTCTGATACGTTTTCGATATCGATACTCTTTCGATACATTCCGATACTCGTATCAGAAGAGTATCGATTAAATCATTATTTTTAAATAAAAATAATACCCGATACACGTGTCCGATACGTCCCGATATACGTATCATAAAAGTATCGGTTGTATCATTATTTTTAAATAAACAAATAATATCTGATATGTGTCCGATACAAAGATTATTTTTTGGATAGTATTTGTGATTTTGTTTGCATAGTTTTAATGGTGTTCTTTTTGTATACACTACAATAAGACGTATAACTTAAGATGTATCAGTAATCATTATGTTCTGGGGACTAACTTAAGATGTTCTCATGTATCAGACCTTGGGAGTTTCTAGTATTGATTGACTTTGGGTTATTATGATGCTCGTGTATCAGACATGTTTGTTTGTATCTTTAGCACTTCTTGTGTTTTTCCTTTGTCAATATAATTTTTTACTTTTCAAAAAAAAAAACTATGGTATCCTACTATATACTGTAATAGGTAGTTAAACGTTTGAACTTGTACCAAAATTTTAGTATAAGAATAGATGTTTTCTGCTTTTAATTATTAATATTATTGATTTTATGTATGTTTATATATTGTGTATTTATATATTTAATTTTAACTTTAATTTTTAAATAACGTATCGCGGCAGTATCGGATTGAAAATTTTAAAAATTTTCACGTATCGGTATCGTATCGTATCCCGTATCCCGTATCGGGGCTTCATAGGTGATAACAATTGATTTTGAGGGTTATTTGTTGAATTTAAATTAATTTATGTTTGAAATTATTTGCGAAACAAAATTGTTGTGTCAATTCGTATTTGGATAGTTTGATGGTTTATCTAATAAGCGCAGGTAAGATAAGTTTTTATTTTTATATATATCATATGCTGTATAAAAGTTTGTTTTTATCATTAAACTAATAAGTTTTACTATTAAATCAAAGTAAGCTTTATTATTCATCTAATCTAATAATAAAAATAAACTTGTGCATGATAAAATATTTATCTCACATGCATGCTATAGACTATAATAAAACCGAGATTGATTTATCAATCGTTAGTTGGTTTAGTGGTAATTGATGCTGAACTCGGTAGGGAGGACCACGGTTCAATCCTCCGCAACTGCAATCAGGAGGGGGCAGGAACCACTTGATGGCAGAAATAACCCCCGAATCAGATTAAACTGGTGGTGAAAACCAAAAAAAAAAATCGAGATTGATTTTATATCACTTCAGGTAATGTGGTTAGTTAAAAATTCATTTTTTAAGGTGAATAAATGTGAGTGTCGGGGTTTGAATTTCAATTATTATATATTACATACAATATCCCTACCGATCATATTTGACTCCGCCCAAATGTGAGTCTAGGCCTCTAGATATATGATCATGACACATTCGAAAGAAATTAATATTTTAAATATATTTTACTGTAGTTTACGCAGAAATTATCTTAATTTAATAAATAAACAACTTGAAATTGCTGTTACCACTTTCAACACTTTGAGAATTTACCATTATTTTTTTTTTTTGACAATGAATTTACCATTATTTTAAACTTACAAAAGTGTCTGTCTCAATTTTTTTAATAAATTTAGTCAAAGATAAAAACAACTCACACAACTTGCTTAATTAGTTGCCATCAAAGCAAAAAAATGAAGCAGCTTTCTTTATATAACTTATGTGACACTTAGAACCAATGAACCTTCCTAACTACAGCCGTAAAATTTTGAATTCACATTAAGCAGTGTTGATCTAACAACCATTTTATAGACCAAGTTTGTGAAACTTCCAATCATTATCAAAGGTATCCGATGTGGAAATTGATTGGCTGCATAACTTCTATCAGAGATATGTCTAATACAAATTATAAAAGTTATTCTTATTTAATCACTATCAGAGATATGCATAACTTACGCGTACTCTAATTATCGACCATTGATCTCATATCAACATCATAGCTCACTGTTTGTTGAGTATGACTCGTAATTACTTATAAGTGGAAAGAGTTTCTTTGGCGTGCCCTTGGACCTGGTCCAAACATTTGTTGTTAGGGAGACTGTATGTGCGGGGATGAAGCTCTCATGGTACGGTTCAAGGGTAATGTTGTAATTTAAATCGTAGCATTTAAAATACAAATTGTATATCGTAAATTTTAATCTTTTCTTGATAATACAAAGAAAATGCAGCTGCTACGATCAAAGACATAGGCAAAATTAGCCAAGGAAAGATTAGCCGATGTTATCGTGCATCGTGTGTTCATTGTTTCATTTATTGTTTACGTTTTAGAACACATGTAAATTAGTGGTCTAAGTTGTTTAAAATTAATTTTCTTGATGGTACTTCAAATGCAGGGAATCTGGGTCCCTCTAATGTACACATGATGTGATATGTATTAATCTTTGACGAAAAAATGTAGACAGAAATTCTAGTTACCAAACCAAATAAACAGAATAATTGAAGTGCTTTTAACCTCATCCACAAAATATCTGAAGCCAAAATGGTAGAGAAATCTCATTGCTTTCTTACAATGTATCAAATCTCATTTGATTTTATTAGCATACACAAAAATTTCAAAGGAAAACATTTTTCTAAGTACTTATAAAACAAAACAAAGAACCTTATTTTATTTTTTTGGTCAAGAAACAAAGAACCTTATTATTGACAAGGAAATGCATCAAAGGGAAATTTATTAGAATTGAAGCACACACTCAAATAAAGCAAAACAAAGATCAAGCCTCATTAGTCACATTGAAATTATTCATAACAGAATGACCAACATTCACATGCCAAGTTTCATGCTTCCCAATGAACATTCAAACCAAAAGCATTGTCACATTTAATCCTAAATCCTAAACATCTAAATAGTTTCTAAATGTTCTCTGAACACCTTCAAGATATTAGAAAAAGTAACAATGCCAACTAAGCTGCAATCATCTTCAATAACCCACAAGTAGTTAACTCTGTGAGCAATTGCTTGAATCATCACAGCGATCAAGGAGCTCTTGGGATGACACACAATAGCCTCTGCCTTCCTCACAAATCTAGCTGAGTAGCTTGATGACCTTGCATACTTTCCCGACTTTGTCGAAGTCCTTGTCGGACTATCCTCATCAGATGAAGAGGAAGCTGACACATCACCGGTCAAGGAAGTCAAAATTGTAAACTCTTGCAGCAATTTTTCCAAATTCTTCTCATTCAACCTTGCCTTTACAAGTCTCACTAGATCCTCTGGTGGGCCGCCACAATCAATGTAGGCCATCAAGTCCCCTGCAGACAAAGTCGTGATCGCGGCCGCAACCGTCTCATCACAACAAGCAAGTGTGAAGGGGGATATCTCACCAACGAATGACCCATCACTGTCGACAACTGCAACAGACGTCTGTTGTGCGAGCGACTTTGAGATGGCTTCAACAGCCGAAGATGCAGGGGAATAGTAATCAATGGCGAGCACATCAGAGCTGATGATATCGAGAGCATCGATGGAGCATGCAGGGAGTGGAGTGAAGAGGCCAATCGAACCAAGCAGGAACCTGATCACGTCCTCTTGTGTCAACCAGCAGAATTCCGCACCGTTATGGCTATTGATTGTTGGTGACTTCAGTAGCTGTTTTCTCCTTGAAACACCGCTTCTTTTTGTTTGCAAAATCGGCACCACAATATTCTGTGCTCCTTGGAGTATCAGATCAACGGCTTCCAATAAGCTGAAACATCAAAATAACAAGAGGATTAAAACTTAAATTCAATCTTGATCACACTAAAAGTCTAAAAATTTCAATGTTACTGCATTCTAAGAATTCATATTCAAATTAATAATTTTCCTTCAAAATCAAACACCTCTAGATCCAAAACTACAACAATTATCAAATCCCCCCAAAACAAATTTCAAATTCAGCTAATTCAAGACATTATAATTTTTTTTTTTAAAAACCACTAAAAGAATAAATCAACCCCACCATTATAAAACAAAAAAAATCAGATCTTCAAACAATTATAACACAATTACTGATTTCAACCGTCTAATCTAAATCAATAACAAAGATTATTTCAAGCTAATGAAACAGATGTGTAATCTAGACCATCTATCTATAATTGTGTGATTTATTTTTCTTTTGGTTCAGTAGTCTAATAACCAGACTCACACACTATAAGTGTGAAAACCGGGAAACCCAAGGTTTAAACCCCGGCCCCTCCAATAATATCGTTAGTAGCTACCAACTGAGCTACCCTCATTGAACAATTGTGTGATATATTTACAAAAGTGAATCTAGATCCAAACAATCCTCAAATAATTTAATAATAATCAAATAATATTTCATATTTTGTTCACCATATCATACCTAACATTATAAAATATTGCAAAAGTGAACTAATAGTATAAATAATTAAATAAATAATAAAGTACCTAGAAGAAGGTTCTAGATGCACAACAAGACCATGAACCTTAGGCAAAACATTAGCAATGGAAGCCTTAAGAGCAGAAGAAGGACACGAAAGATTTTCCTCTTTGCAAAGAAAAACAATAACATCAACCATACAAATTTTTCCAACACATTCACAACGACCAAATTCAGAGTGGTCACAGTTCCAAACACTGACGAAACTTTCGTCGGAGCTACGGAGGACTTCAATTGCCTCAACGACGGTAGCCGATGTTGAAATAGACTTCAACGGCGGCTTACCGAGACAGAGTTCAGATAACTCATGTGTCAGAAAAGATACTGCCATACAAAGATTGGTTGCGACGGTGAACGCGGCGGCGGCGGCGTTGAGAATGTTGAAACGGTGGTTGAAATATTCAAACACTCGTTTTTGTTGTGTGTGTGGGTTTAGAGAATGAAGAATGAATAATGAATAATGGAAGAGAGAATAAAAGCGTGTATTTATAGAGAAAAATACAAAGAGTGCTTATAGGGTTGTTGGTTTTTTTTTTCGCTACCAGTTTAATCTGGTTCGGGGGTTGTTGATTTGATGCGATATAAGTGAAAACAAAATTAATTTTTAAATTCATTGAAAAATAGATGTATTTTTTGTTTTTGCTTTTACTATCGGTATCTAGTTCAATGAACGGTATAATTTGTTTTGGAGATTAATTTTTTTTGTTTTGTTTTGATTTTACTATCGGTATCTAGCCCACTGGATTCTCTAATTTGATTCGGAAGTCAGTCGCAGTTGCGGTGGATCGAACAATGATTATCTCTACCGTATATTTAGTCTATATTTTTTTTTCGACGAATGTATTTAATCTATATTATAGATAAAAAACTTGAAAAGTAATATTTTTTTCTTAATAGTGATTAAAGAGTACTATCATAATTAGTACCTATGATATTGTTTTAATTCAATTTCTTTTTAAAACAAATTAAAATTAGAATAGGATAAGCTACTCTTAAATTTTATCTTATCTTATTTTTCTAGTTTTTATTATGAATAGGTGAACTCTAGCTACACCACTCTTTAATAATTTAACGATATTTATTCAAAATACAATGATAATTTGTAAGGTAAATATCTCAAAATTATAAGACGTGGTGTAGAAAAAATATTATGAATATGAGTTGTGCGAGAAACAACAAGATATAATAAAAAAATAATTATTGATTTAACCTTATAAATATTCCCTACTTCTACCTTCGACTACAATTATAAGCAAAATTACACTTTTTAGATTTATTAAATAATTGATGTATGTAGACTATAATACAGACCTCATTCATCTATTGTGGTCAGAGAAAGTATCATTATTATAAACAAAAATTTACTTTTTTTTTTAAATTCATCGAATAATGATGTATTTAGTAAAGAATATAGACCGGATACATTAGTTATTAATTTAACTTAAAAAATTAAATATTTTTTCTTATAATAGTGAGCGATGAGTCTAATATTTTATGTTTGACTAGAAGAGAGTGTAATATATAGTATCAAGAATTGAAATTTAATAAAATTTAGATATAAATAAAAAATTGATATTAAATTTAAAAATATGAACAATTAACTTTTTTTTGGTCAGAATATGAATAATTAAATTATTTCAATTACAATAGTCAAAAGGAATAAACTAAATATAATCTAAAGTCATTTTTTCACAAGGTAATCATGTTTAGCAAAAAACCAGAATGTTTTTTTTGGCAGACCAAAATAAAAAATGCTAATCCTACAATAAATTGAATTATTTTCTTATATAGATATGTAATTTTTTCACAAGGTAAATGTCATAGTCAAAAACAAAAAAGTTACATACTTAAATCTAATTTTTTGTAAATGTTTTTTTATAAAATAAACGATATTCACTAATTTAAATTAATAGAGTATATTGATGCAATACAAATTCAAAATCGCTAAAATCCAAAAGGATGAATTTGTGAACAAACTCACAACATTCATGCTACTAGCATAAAACGGAAAATTGCATAAGCCTACATATTTGATCATATTGAAGTGTCCAGAATATTCACGTCTTCAGATCTGTTGCGTTGATAATATCAAAGTCATTGAATAGATCTGCACTAGATCGAACTTAATCCTTCAAACTTAAACAAATAAACATCGCACCAAAACGAAAAAATAAAATACACCGCACGAAGATGAGAAAATAAATTACATTACACAATGATGGGAAATCAAAACAAACAACGTCACACAATAAGGCGGCGAAATCACAAAAAAAAATAAGAAAAACACACTAAAGATACGTGGTAACCACGCTTATTTAACTAAAAAAAAGATTTTTATAGACCAAAATTGACCCTAAATCATCCATCTCTGATAGATCAAAAAGAGAAAAGTTGTGACTGCTAGGATTTTTTAAATAATGTTATCACGTTTTTTTAAAATGTACATCAAACATATAATATAATAAGTGTTTATCATATTACTATCATATTATATTCTCATTCAACTATTATAATATTATGTATTTTTCTTATCTCGTCCATTAAACTATCGTTCAATTGACAATTATTTTCTCTGGCTTCTCTGGCATCATTCAAGACACTTTCAACATCTTGCTTGCGAACTTTATTCTATTTTTGACAGCCTCACCTCAAACAAAGACATAGAAGTAGATGAACTTGTCTGCTATTCTCATTATATCAACCTCATAAAAGGCATCTCCCTTCATTTTCACGCCCATGCAGTTTTGATACAAGACATTAAGAATTTGATCTTTTACAACAATATTACAATTAGTCACACTCTTAGAGTATCTCCAATGGTGATACCACTTTGGGTATCATACATTACTAAAAAATGGTCCCTACAATATTATGTAATATTTATGCCTCTCATACATAATTTGTTCCAATAGTGATACCGCTTTGGGTATCATACATTACTAACAAGTAATCAATTATATTTAGTTTGATATAAAAAAAAAGGTAATATTAAATTGATGATATGATACCTTAAATAAGGTATCGTATCATCAATTTTGACACCCTCTATGTTACGTCATGGAACTCCAATAATAATAAAAAATAAGGTACGGATCATTGATCTATGAAACTCTTTATAATATTCTTATTGCAGATGCTCTAGAATAGAATCAATGCACTAATTTCTTCGCAAAGCTTGGAGCTAATTCATGCTTTGTTTGATATAAATAAAAAAATTCTGATTAATTTTAACTAATAAAATTCTTTACATAAATCACAATTTCTTTTTAAAAATTATTATATATGGATATTCATAAATATTTGCAGATATCTCAATACCCACATATTACATGCTTAATGAATACCCACACAAATATAAAGTAGATATGAATATCGAATTTATCTAACAAATTAATCACGAATATCATACTATATGCTATCTTGATTATCCATTTATATCCCTAGATATGAATGGCAAATACTATAGTTGTTTACTCCGATTTTTAGTAAACAACCGCTAGTTTAATTATTACAAGAGAGATCAACTAGTAAATCTCGGGACATATGGATTGTGTGGAAGATGATGAAAACATATTCATATCTTTGGGTTAAATCGGATAATTTGATAAAAACAGTAAAAGCATTCGACGCAGTCAAATGGTTTGTTTAAAGTAAAATGCTTCAAAGTTAAATTTGCAGAAAACTTGTAAATGAATTGCAAATAAAGTTTAAAGAAAAACTTTGAAATGTAAAGGCAATGCAATGAAAATAAATTGCAGAATGATAAAGTTGCAGAAAGCTTTAAATTGCATGAAACTTAAATGACAAACAAGTAATCAAGACTTGCAGAATGTAAATTGCATTTGACAAATGTAAAATGTTTACAAAGGATGGTACACAGATTCGTACATGTTCCTGTCATTCATTTCGCTCGTTGACATGGGTACTCTGAATATTTTAGGAATTTGCATGTGTATTGAATTGTGGACGCGTTTCTTCTATCAGAAACTTGTATTTATAGACAAACTAACATAACTGCTATAAACCTACAATACGTCTAACTATGCTCCACGTGTCTTGACAATTTGAATTCCCTTTGACACCTGGCGAACCCTTCAACGTTACTCACTTTTGAATATTTTGCTAAGTTCAGAGTACGCTTCTTTCGTTCTGCATAGTACGTTAGACAAACAAACATACACACGTACATATATATACACAGATTTCGACAATCACATAGCAATGTCGAAAAGACATATTTAAATAAGCAATTCCTCTGTCGAACTCGACAAGCTTATTCAAACAACAAACATCCTGTCGAATTCGACAGGTCTTTAGGATCTGACACGTATGTATATAGTTTTCGACCATTACCAGTAACTGTCGAAAATATGTTATCTTTACAAATAATCCCTTGTCGAACTCGACAGGCTTATTCAGACAACAAACGTTCTGTCGAATTCGACAGAACTCTAGGCCTTGACAAGCAACTTTGCATATTAAAAGTCTTTGATGTCAAATGCCTTGATTTTCTCTTGATTTATTGCCAGAATCAGTTTCCAAGAGAATATTAAAAGGCAATAATATACATTAAATGAGATTTCATCATTTCATTCTAATTCATTAATGCCTGTCGAAAATACAGGCTAACAAATTGCCCCCTCAAAAATGCCAGTTTCGACTGCATGTCGAATACGAAAGGGAGAAATGGCAGTTTTGAAGATATTCACCTTTTCCAATTCTGCATGTGGTATCTTGACCATTGTCTTGTGGTACATCTGCCCCCACAAGTTTTGGCATTGACAATTCCATAGAAGGAGGTTGATCAACAATGAGTTTATCTTTAATCTCAATCAACTCTACCAATTTCTCATTGGAAATTTTGTAACCAGAAGCTATTTGAGCCAAATCATTGGCTTCTTGATTTTCTATACGAGGCACATGTTCAATGGTGACTTGGTCGAAACGTTTTAACAAAGAAATTGCTATGACAAAATATTTCATCAAGTGTTCTTTTATACACTTGTATTCTTTTGTCAATTGTTTCAAAACCAGTTCTGAATCGCCTCTGATCAGGATATTTTTTGCCCCCAAGTCCAATAAAATTTCTAAGCCTGCTATTAAAGCTTCATACTCTGCTTCATTATTTGAGCAGAATCCATTAATTTTATATTTGAACTTAGTGGGTATTTTGGAAGGGGAAATAATTAGAATCCTAATTCCAACTCCATGTTTATGTTTAGAACCATCAAAATACAATTTCCAGGGTCGTGATTCTACATAATTTTGTGGAGTTTCTATTACAGAATGATCTGCTATAAAATCAGCTACAATTTGGCCTTTGACTGCCTTTAGAGGTTTATATGTTAATGAATACTCTGTTAAGGCTAAGGCCCATTTTCCAATTCGACTATGCAAAATTGGTTTAGACAACATATGCTTAATGATATCACAGTGAGAATAAACAAAAACATCAACAGGCTTTATATAATGCTTGAGTTTTATACAAGAGAAATACAAACATAAGCATAGTTTTTCAATACTACTATATCTAGTTTCAGCATCATTTAATACCCTACTTAAGTAATAGATGGCTTTTTCTTCACCATTTTCATCTTCCTGGGCAAGCATACTACCCAGTGTCGAATCTGATGCTGATATATACAACTTCATGAACTTGTTCCTTATTGGAGGCATCAACATTGGTGGCTTCGACAAATAACTCTTGATTTCGTCAAAAGCTCGTTGTTGATCTTGCCCCCAAGTGAAAATATCTTCTTTCTTGAGACGAAGTAGTGGCGAGAAAGGCTGAGCTTTACCACTTAAATTTGAGATGAATCTCCTCAAGAAATTGATCTTCCCAAGTAGGGACTGAAGTTGCTTTTTAGTAGTTGGAGATTTTGTCTCCATGATAGCCTTCGTTTTGTTTTGATTTATTTCAATGCCCTTTTTGTGCACAACAAACCCAAGGAAATCTCCTGCATTAACACAAAAAGCACACTTTAATGGATTCATTTTTAATCCATATTTCCTCATCTTTTCAAAAGACTTTTTCAAATGATCTAAATGATCAACCTTTGACGAGGATTTGACAACTATGTCGTCAATATACACTTGCATAAAAGTGTCTATGTACTCATGGAAAATTAGATTCATTGCTCTTTGATAAGTGGCCCCAGCATTTTTCAAACCGAAGGGCATCACTACCCATTCATACGTGCCTAATGCCCCTGGGCATCTAAAAGCAGTTTTGGGTACATCATTTTCAGCAATGAAAATTTGGTTGTAGCCAGAATAACCATCTAGCATACTTAAATATTCAAATCCTGCTGCTGAATCAATTAGCATTTCTGCTACAGGCATAGGATATTCGTCTTTTGGTGTAGCATTATTCAAATCTCTAAAGTCTATACATACTCTAAGAGAACCATTTTTCTTAATCACAGGCACTATATTTGCTAACCATTCGACATACCTTGCTGTTCTGATGAATTTGCTCCTCAGCAGCCTCTCAATTTCTTCCTTGATCTTTGACATAATTTCTGGTGCAAACCTTCTAGGCAATTGTTTTACTGGTTTTTTGTCTGGTCGAACCGGAAGTTCATGTTCCACCAATTTTCTGCTCAAACCTGGCATTTCATTGTAATCCCAAGCAAAACAATCTTTGTATTCCACTAGAAGTTGCACTACTTTCGCCTTCAGATCTGGAGGAATGTTTGCACTAATATATGTTGGTCTCTTCATCAGACCATCTCCAAGGTCAATTTCTTGCAAAGGATCCTGTGCTTGCATCTTATGACTTTGACTAATTGGATCTTTTTCAAATCCTAAGGGTTCGTCGTCATAGATGCAGTCCAGTTTTTGCAATTCTGGCTCTTGTTTGCCAATCTTTTCACCATTGGCTATATCAGCCATATTTTCTGAAAATGAATTGGCTTCCAAAGCCATCTTGATTCTGTTTTCAGCCATGTAGGCCGTAATCCTTGCCCAAGTTTGGGACTCAGACATAGTAGTTTTCTTTGACATCCCAACCAGTTGGGCATTTGTGGCTTTCATACTCGCCATCCTCGCTGTTTCCATCTTCTCTCTCCCACAAGAAACCATGTGTGGGATCCAGTTTGATTGCATGGTGAACATTTCTTGCTAGACGATATGCAAAGTCTTTCTCAGTGCATGGTGAAATTGTTGCCAATTTCTTGTCGAAGGAGTGCTTTGTCAAATGATGGACTTCAGTTTTGAAGTAGCTTTGATCTGCTTCAATATTTTCCACTATTCCATCCTCTCGCCAGATAATGAGGCGTTGGTGCAGGGTAGAAGGAACTGCCCCTACTCCATGAATCCACTCTCGACCTAGAAGTAGATTGTAATTTGCCTTAGAGGCCACAACCAAGAACAAGGTTGGCCTTACAGTGCTTCCAACAACCACTTCTAACTGGATTGCTCCCAAAGAGAAACCAGTTTCACCCTCATAGTTTGAAAGAACTATGTTGTGAGGATGAAGATCCACCAAAGATTTGCCAATCTTTCTGAGCAAAAATTCTGGCATGAGATTAACAGCAGCACCACCATCAATTAGCACTTTGTTGATCCCCACATTGTTCACTTTAGCCTGTATGAAGAGAGGCTTCAAGTGACTCTTCATGCCTTCATCTGGCCTTTCAAATGTAGCCATTTGATCTTCTAGAGCACCATTGCTCGTCACATAGTAACATACTGGCCTATGAAGGGCCATTTGCATTCCAGATTCCTCTTCGTCATCTGTCACTTCAGAGCAAACGTCGAATTCCCTTGGTAAGATTGACACAACATTGACGATTATGTCGAGATCAGGCTCAGAATCCAAAAAGTCGTCTGCTTCCATGTGGTCATCTTCGACATTATCAGCAACTGAAGACTCTATTTTCGATTCGCCTAACCTTTCTTTCATTGGCTTCTTTGCCAATTCCAAAGGCCTTCTTCCATTACCATCAGTAGTTAATGGGGATTGTTGAGCAGCCACTTTTTTCTGGCGTTGGTATCTACGCCATTGGGACCTTGTCATGGGATTTTTCCCTTTGTAATTATTCCTGTAATCATATTTCCTTGACTCAGGATCCTTTTTGGGATTGCTGTTACTGGAGTTCCCTCTCTCCATATTCCTTTGACCATAGTCCATGCTTCTTCCATGAACCCATTGGTTGACAGGTGTCCTGTTTGAGGGGACAAATGATTTTTGTGGTCCCAACCTCTGGTGTACAGGTGCCTGCTGGCTATTCAGAATATTGGAATAAGTTGGCTTTTGATTTGGCCAATTGTTTCTGTTTTGACTATGAGGCAGAAACTTGTTGAGGCCTGCAGCAGCCTTCTTGTCGAACATGGCACTACAATGAGGACATAATGTAGCTTCGCCATCATTTTCTTTGCAGCGTTGAAGGAAATCCAATAAAGTCTCCCCTGCTTGTGGATACACCTCTTCCACTTTGTTTTCGTACTCCTCCTCAGGGATGGAAATTAATTGCCCCCCTTCAGTGAGGTTCAATGCTTCTATCATCAGGCACTCAAAAGGCTCTGTGTAAGCAGCATCAGCAATCTGCAATGGATTCTCGTCCACCTGCTGTTTGGATTTTGGCTTTTCGCCAAATTTGAGTCTTCCCTCCTGTAGGGCTTTCTGGACCAGATCCCTGAAAAGAACACATTGTGAGGTTTTATGACCCAAAAAATTATGGTATTTACAAAAACCTCTCTTATTACGTTGTTCCAAAGGTGGAATTTTCAGACCCTTTGGTACAATTATTTGGCCATCAGCAACCAATAAGTCAAAAATTTCATCACACTTAGTAATGTCAAAAGTATATGTCTTAGAAACAAATCTATCATTTTTTGGTTCGACGGGATTTTTCCCATTTGATGGTCTTAACATTTTACAAGTATAGGGAGGGCCTGGTTTTAACTCAGCCACGTTAACCTCCTTGTTTTCCATGTACTCTTGATCATCGTCGAACTCATTTTCACTTTCATAAGTGTCTATGTATGCCACTTTTTCTTTTTTGTGGAACTTAGAATTTCTGACTTTTTCAGCCCTGAGGCGTTCGACCTGTCGAACACGATCTGCTAATTGGGCCATGTCTCTCAAATGTTGAGTATCTAACTTTTTCCTAATGGAATAGTCGAGGCCACCAGCAGCCATCTCAACCAATTCATGTTCAGGCACTTGGGTAAAGCACCTTGCCTTAAGGAGGCGAAACCTGTTCAGATAGTCATCAATGGCTTCTGAGGTTTTGCGCTTCATACTGGCTAATTCTTTGAGACTAATCCTAGATTGTCCCATGTAGAATTGTTCATGAAATAGCCTTTCTAATTGAGTCCAGGTATGAATTGAATGAGGGGGAAGTGTGGTAAACCACGTAAAGGCATTTTTAGTGAGGGAATTGGGAAAAAATTTCATTTTTAAATCTTCATTATTTGCCAAATTCCCTGCTTCTGCCAAATATCTGGCAATATGTTCGACAGTAGATTCATTAGTATCACCAGCAAATTTTGTGAATTTGGGAATCTTCCATCCCCTTGGCAATTCTGCCTGTAATACATATTCAGACAAGGGTGACACAAAATTTGGTCTATGCAACCCTGTATTCAAACCATTTTGGGCCAAAATATTTTCTACTAGATTGGCCAAGTTATTTTGCCCTGCAACATTTTCTTGTCGAACTTGCCTAAGAACATTATCAGCATCTTGGTTTCTATTAACCAAAACTACTTCTGGTTCTTGTTGTTCTCTCTCGATGCGCACTGGTTGGGCTTGGACTCCTGTTTGAATCTCCGGGTTTACACGGGGAATTCTTTGATTATTTGGAGCATCAGGGGCACCAAAAAAGTCTGCCATCCTTCCCATTTGATTGGCTAACAATAAATAATTGTCATTGGCTGTTTGTAACACAGGATTGAAGATTGTGCCAATCTGTTGGGTCAACGCGTTCACCATGTCATGGTTACTTTCGTCCATTTGTTGCCTAAGTACATTCATAGAATTATTAGTCAAGTTCAGAGAATTTCCTCTATTTCCCATCGCAGAAGACGAGGGAGAATTTTCTATCGAAGGCCAATTATACAGGCTTGCCATCGTCGTTGTTGGCATTCCAAATTGTGGGTTTCTGGGCAACCATGGGGGTCTTGACGGTGTTCCACCAACTTGACTACCGTCTGTGTACCCATACATGTGTGATACATTCGTTGGCATGGATGATACATTCATTTGTGTCATCATTGCACCATTCGTATTTGGAGGAACAAACCCTACTGCCATACTTGAAGTAGTGGCAGACATTGTTGATCCACTGGCGCTTGCACCAACGGTTCCAGAATTTATCATAGGGTTTGTACCCCCACCATTAGGATTATTGCTTGGGATACTTTCAGAAGTTGTAAAATTCAGGGCAGGATTTGTTGACCCACCAGTAGGATTGGCGCCAGGATTGCCAGATACTGGTTGATTTGGTTGCCCTGTCGAATTTGGAACAGGATTGGTTTCTGTCCCATTATTGTTATTATTATTATTATTGTTGGGGTTAGGATTGTTTGGTGGTCTCACCATTCTGGAACGAGGACGCTTTGGTATATTTGAAAAAACTGGAAGGGACTTACCACTCCTCAAATGCATATACAAATATACACACAATCAAAGTACAAACACCAAACAACAAATTTTGTATGAAAAATTTTCAAAAATTCACTAAGTAAAAATTACACAATCCAGACGTCCCACTGGGCGTGCCAATTTGTTTACTCCGATTTTTAGTAAACAACCGCTAGTTTAATTATTACAAGAGAGATCAACTAGTAAATCTCGGGACATATGGATTGTGTGGAAGATGATGAAAACATATTCATATCTTTGGGTTAAATCGGATAATTTGATAAAAACAGTAAAAGCATTCGACGCAGTCAAATGGTTTGTTTAAAGTAAAATGCTTCAAAGTTAAATTTGCAGAAAACTTGTAAATGAATTGCAAATAAAGTTTAAAGAAAAACTTTGAAATGTAAAGGCAATGCAATGAAAATAAATTGCAGAATGATAAAGTTGCAGAAAGCTTTAAATTGCATGAAACTTAAATGACAAACAAGTAATCAAGACTTGCAGAATGTAAATTGCATTTGACAAATGTAAAATGTTTACAAAGGATGGTACACAGATTCGTACATGTTCCTGTCATTCATTTCGCTCGTTGACATGGATACTCTGAATATTTTAGGAATTTGCATGTGTATTGAATTGTGGACGCGTTTCTTCTATCAGAAACTTGTATTTATAGACAAACTAACATAACTGCTATAAACCTACAATACGTCTAACTATGCTCCACGTGTCTTGACAATTTGAATTCCCTTTGACACCTGGCGAACCCTTCAACGTTACTCACTTTTGAATATTTTGCTAAGTTCAGAGTACGCTTCTTTCGTTCTGCATAGTACGTTAGACAAACAAACATACACACGTACATATATATACACAGATTTCGACAATCACATAGCAATGTCGAAAAGACATATTTAAATAAGCAATTCCTCTGTCGAACTCGACAAGCTTATTCAAACAACAAACATCCTGTCGAATTCGACAGGTCTTTAGGATCTGACACGTATGTATATAGTTTTCGACCATTACCAGTAACTGTCGAAAATATGTTATCTTTACAAATAATCCCTTGTCGAACTCGACAGGCTTATTCAGACAACAAACGTTCTGTCGAATTCGACAGAACTCTAGGCCTTGACAAGCAACTTTGCATATTAAAAGTCTTTGATGTCAAATGCCTTGATTTTCTCTTGATTTATTGCCAGAATCAGTTTCCAAGAGAATATTAAAAGGCAATAATATACATTAAATGAGATTTCATCATTTCATTCTAATTCATTAATGCCTGTCGAAAATACAGGCTAACAATAGTACAAGATGGTTGTGGGTCCTAGAGCTGGAAATGAGTCGAACTGAGTCGAACTCGTGTGAGCTCGACTCGACTCGATACGAATTGGTTCAGGTCGAAACTCGGCTCGAGTTTGATACGAACTATTTTTTTAGCTCGAGTTCGGCTCGTTAGGTTCAACTCGTTAAGTCAAATCGCATGATTTTGATCATTTTTTTTGTCAAAATTTCAAAATTTGATCCTTAACCTTTCAAACTATTTTTTTAAAAGAAAAAAGCAAATATTAAATTAAAATAAAGAAGAGGAACGGTAATGGAAAATAAAAAGTCTTTTAAGAAAGAGAGAGTTTAAAGGAATAATTTTTTTTCGTAAAGGCAGAGTGACTAATATCAGTACATTATGGCGTTAGGAACGAGTCCACACTTGGGTTAGAACAAATTACTAGAATTCGTTGAGCCAGTGGGGGAAGGAGAAGAGTTAACACCTCCAAAGGGCGGGCTAGGTGAGAGAAGAGGAAATGTAATGGAAAATGGAAAATAAAATGTCTTTTAAGAAAGAGAGAGTTTAAAGGAATAATTTTTTTTCCGTAAAGGCAGAGTGACTAATATCAGTACATGGGAAACTGAAAAGTTCATTGATGTGTTAAGTTAAAAAGATTTGAAAAGTTTATATATATATATATATATATATATATATATATATATATATATATATAACCGAGCTATTTTATGAACCAAACGAGTCGAACTATATATAGTTTATGTTCAGCTCATTTAATTAACGAATTTATTTTTTGACTCAAGTTCGGCTCATTTAGTTCACGAACCAAGTTCACGAGTCAATTATCGAATCAAGCTTCGAACTATTTACAAGTTGGCTCGGGTCATTGTCAGCCCTATGTCCTATATTAGTATTTACAGTACCTTTTCTTTCTTTCTTTCTTTCTTTCTTTCTTTTCCCTTTTGGTGAAAGTGGGCCTCATTGCTTCAGTCTTACTTCTTTTTATTTTCTTCTGATACGAATATCCACTTTACTTGGCCATAAAATTGCTTTACTTGGCTAAAAGATAATTAATAATTTAGGATCTAAACCTACTTTTACTTTTTATTTTCTTCTTTTACGAATATCCACTTTATGTGGCTATACAATTGGATTTGAATTTGGTGTAGTCACTGACTGTGTGCAGTTGTGCAGTCATGACTTTTTTGACCGTGCAATTTTAATTGAATTGTTTAAAATTTTCTGATTGAAACTTCACAATTTACAAAATCGTAATTTTTTTTTTATTTTGGACCGTCTGATCAAGTTTTAGTCTGACAGATACAAGTGAAGATTGATTAAACTCACTAATAGTGTAACTCCATAAATTCTTTAAATGAACTCCATTTGTTATCCATTTAAAAAAAAAATACACACAAGTGAAGATTAGTGAAACTCACTAGTGAGACCCACTTTTATTATGTCCCACTAATCTACACTTGTACATATCTCTCTCCTAAATGGATAATAAACAAAGAGGAGTAATCGATCAAATCCAAAAAATGAACAAATTTTCATCTAAATGTAAAAACTTTAAAAAACTATGAGTTTAGGAATTCCAAATCCGTAGAAGTACTAACAGTCTAACACTGTTGTAGGTATAAGGTAGTAGTGAGTTGTTATCATTTGTTTGGCTTTAACCCCACAAAAAATGAACGATACGATGGCTAATCTTCCATCAGCTTCACCGTAGAAAGTACATGCAAAAGACTAGTTCTGACAATAATTTATTAAATATTAACACTTTTGATTAATACTACTAATTAATAATTAAAGCTATTAATTAACCAACAAACCACTTGTTCGAGAATAATATTTTCTCATGGCTTGTACCAAAAAAAAATAATTTCTCATTGCTAAAGAGACAAATTATTAGAGAAACAAAGCAAATTTGAAATAAAATAGACAAAAGAACCATGAAGTCTGCTTATAATTAAAATAGTAATCTATAGCTAGTGGTTGGTACTTTTTTGTTTGATAAGGCATTGTGGTGATTAACCAACCGCTGATCGCACAAAATCGACAAGCCGGCATCTCAACATATAATATATTCTTAATATGAATAGGAATATATTCTTTGATCACAAGCACTCATCAACTTGCTTGCACATTAATATTCATATTAAAATGTATTTTCACTCTCTTAATTTAAGAGAGTGAAGTCTAAATCCTCTATCGGCTCAGAAATTCCCCTATCCTTAAATTTGTGTTTGGAGACAAGTTATGTTGGTAATAACGGCAATACAAAAGTATATGGTATGGAAGCGTGTTCAAAAAATGATTGTCTCAATAAGATTTTTTATTCAAGGATCCAATACACACCACTCTCCATCTTCCACCAAGTCAAACCAAATCTCTAATACCATTGTGGCGGAGTTCTAATGAGCACCAAGAGCAATAATATAACTAATGATCAAATTATGGATAGTGTGAACAACATATTTAATCTTTAGCCGAAATCTTAAGACATGGTATATGAGGAATTTTTGTTCACACTTTTATAAATAATACATTTTTTATTTATTTTTATTTGATAAGCTGATAAATAATACGTTATACAACTTCTATGGTATTTGCGCTACAGCTAAGGTTCAAGTTATTGATTAATTTGCAGCCCTTATTTCTAATATGTAGATGGTGATTGACAAGCATGTTTTAAGCAAGAAGCATGTAGTCATAGTCATTTACAATAACATGTTACGAGTTCTCAAGAACTTTAGATATTAATAAACAAAACTCTTATACTTTTTTGAACGGACGAAAATGTTACACTACCTAGCATGTTTAAACAAATAGATACCTCTAAAACTTAAACTTGTGAAGATCTATATGACATAACGTGTATAAATTATTTTATACAAATTAAAAACAATTATTAATTTTCTTGGTACTAATATATTTTAATCAACGGTCTTCGTAAACATAGTTCAATTGATAGGAACATCACATTTTCTATGTAGATATCAGGGTTTAAACTTTCGCACTCCACTTATTTATTTTAAGAGTGAAATTCTAGCCATTAAACCTACTTAACAAAAAAAAAAGTTCTAATCAAAGAATAATTACTTATGTGTGGAATATTGATATTCATAATTGAAACACGAGACAAATATATCTATACTAATATATAAAGGGGATACAATTTTTTGGGATGACTTTTTTGTAATTCCTATTTTACCCTTAAAAAATAACTTCCACATAAAAATAGATTTTCAGTTTTTTTTAGTAAATAATATATTTTTTTTCTTAACAACTAAGCACAACTTCCACATAAAAATAGATTTTCAGTTTTTTTATAGTAACAAAAATATAACTTTTTCTTCTCAATAACTAACAAAAAAAAAGAGGTTACATAGTTATCAATTAAGTCCAATAAAAAAGAAGATTAAATAGTTATTTATATTTGCACAGTAGAGAGTATCGATCACAAAAAAAAAAAGAATATCGATCACACAAACGGGCACGTTCGGCGGCTAGTATAATATAATTTATTCATGGGGAAATAGCACCTTTACCCCTTATGATTTGGGCTAATTTTGATTTGTCCTCTTAATATTTTTGGTTGCAATTTCACCCTTGTATTTTATTTTTTTTACGATTTCATCCGACTGATGCAAATAGATGATGCGGCACATTGTATCAACAATTTTTAATGATTTGACACTTTATTTTAATATCTAACTCAACAATTTTTTAAAAAACATTAACTAAAATTAAATAAAGGGTTAATAACACTTTTGTCCATTGTCATTTGAACAAGTTTTAGTTTTTCTTCCTGTAAAATGTCACCAAGTACTATGAGGGAGTAAAAATAAAGAATCTTTAAATTGTAAGGGTGAATTGCAAATAAAATTTTACAGAGGGAATAATGAAAACTCTTCCTAAATGATAGGGCCAAAAAAATTGATCAATTATTCATAGCAATTTAATCTCACTCACCTAAAATATTTTAAATGGACTTGAGATGAAGATATCGATGGCTTACCAACTACATGCATGCCATGCGTTTTAAACAATATAATGAAGCTCTTAATCTTGCTTAAAATGTAGCTCTCCACGATATATAATTAGACTAGACAAAATTTAAAATAAAATATATTTTTTTTTAAAGGCAAATGCTAACTAGTGCCCCGGGGGCAAATTTTAAGGAAACCAAATATAGAAAATTTGTCTTGGTATTTGTGCAGTCAATATTCTTAAAGTATAAAAAATGTTGTTTCCAATACAAATTTTTCCCCTTTTGCTTCCTTAACTAGTGCCTCCATGACCATTTTTTAAATAGGCTAAATTGTATTAAGAAACAAGAGATTTGGAGCAATCTAGTGTGAATTATTCAAATTGGTGGAGTAATCTAAAAGTTTCGTGTAACAGAGATTTGGAGTCAATCTCTTGTAATTGTATTAAAGATTTTGTTAATTTATTTTGGAAAAGCTAAAGATTAATTTTGTTAATTGTGGGATAGCTACGCATATTTCCAATGTAATAATAGTGTTCTCTTGTTAACTGTGGGATAGCTATGCACATTTCCAATGTAATAGTCTCAACTCCTTTTTACCACTCAAATACAAACTCAAACCTCATGTAGTTGATATGATGCCTAGGTACGGGTACGGTACCGGTATCCGGTACGGGTACGGTACCGGTATCCGGTACCGGTACTGGTACGGGGTACGGCATTTTTAGAAAAATCAAGGTACGGGTACGTCTGTGAATATTTTTTTTAATATAATTATATAAATAAAATAATAGAAGAATATTGTTAAAACAAATAATTAAACATAAAAAATACCAAATAAGTAATTCAAATTATTCAAAAACATCAAAACATCAAGATTTGTATGAATAAAATTCGATTGAGCCTATTTCTTTCCAATAAACGAGTGAATAAATTCAACTACTACTTTATTATTGATTATCAGTAAAGCTGTTACTTTTATATTAAACAAATAAAAAACATAAATCTTCCTATAAACAAAAAAATGAATAAAAGAAAAGAAAAAAAATGGTATTTTTTTGGATTCGTGTACCACAGGAGTACCACGCGCGTACCATAGGAGTACCATGCGTGTACCCATTGCAAAATAAAAAATAAAAAAATAGGTACGCCATCGGTGCGTACCCAAGGAGTACCATACGCGTACCGGTACCCGGTACGTACCCGGTACCGGTACTCTCCCAAAAATGGAGTACCCATGCATCATAGGTTGATCCATTAGTGCAAACATTTTTATAACGAAAATGCTAAATAGTGCACTAAGTGCACTAATTAAGCACATAAATAAGGAAATTCTGTCTTGAAATTCGTGCATTCAAAACATTGAAAGTGTAAAAAGTTGTTTTTGTCAACATTAACTTTATGTTTTATTTCTATTTTTGGGATGCTTAACAAGTGCACCAGGTGAACTGTTTAGCATGACCCTTTTTCTAAAGGTGTTTGAAGAGACGTTAAACACTTAATTAGATCGTCAACATGTATAAGTTTTCTAGATTATGTTGAACTACTTATTTAGACCGTCAACTGATTAGCAAGACTTTTAGTTTAATTATAATCATTTTATCAACTTATAATTTTTTTTATCAAAATTATGTCTATTTGATTTTATGGAGAGTGTTAGTGCAGTTTACTTTTATAAGTGGTGTGCCGTGAATCAATTCTTAAAATTATCAAAAAAATTCTAATAGACATCTACAATATCATTTAGAAGTAAAAATTATGACTCCTTATTTTTACGGTTAAAATATTAACATGATTGTTGTGAGTTCAGTATAAGTAGTATTTATTTATTTTTCGTTGTTTTAATTTTTAATCAAATTGATATTAATTAAATCATTATTTCAGTTGTAAAATAAGAAAAACTATTGACTTATACTTCAAATAAAAACATATCTCATTGTTAAAATTTTAATATGGACCACTTGTCCACTTCTACAAGTGGTTCATCATAGATCCATATTTAAAATTTTAATGATGACATATTATTGTTTAGAAGTATATGTCGATGACTATTTTTATTTTTAAGAATGATATAATGACTTAATTGACATCGGTTTAAATATTACAATGGAAAAATAAAAATGCAACTTGAATGAAACTGATGCCAATCATGTCACTTTTTTAACTGTAAGGACCATAAAAATTGTAAATTTTTATTTTTTAATAATATTATCAATAGTCATTACAATTTTTAATAATTTTAAACACTAGCTAGTTCACCTTAACACTAGCCTTTAAAGGCTTTGTTTGGGTATACAAATAAGCTAGGTTATAGCTTATAGTTTTTGGCTTATAAGTTAAAAGTTATGTTTGGTAACGATTTTTAAAAAGAGCTTATAACTTATTTTCCAAACGTTATTCAAGTAGCTTACAACTTATAGCTTATCATCTTTTCTTCCAATTTTATCACATCATCTTACTTAAAAAAATTAAATATTAATTAAACATATCTTTTTTATGTCATTTCATAGTTATAAACTAGTTCAACCACTAATTTTATCAAACACTACAAATTCAATCACCTAAGTTATTCATTACAAGCTACTCCCTCCGGTCCTATATAAAAGAAACATTTTACTTTTTAGATACATTGAAGAATTGATGTATTTAGACTATATTATTGTCTAGATACATCAATTCTACATTGAATCTAAAAAGTCAAAATTTTCTTATATATAGGACTAGAGGGAGTATCTTATAAGCTATCCACTATAAGCTAGTTTATTAACTATCAGTTATTTTTTATCAAACAGAGTCAAAATATTTATCTATAATTGACCACTAGATATTAGTAGTAAAATTTAGGCTCAACTACACATTTGGTCCCTTACGTTTATTTTAAGTTTCAATTTGGTCTCTTACGTTTAAAAAGTTTCAATTTGGTCCCTTACGTTTATTTTAGGTTTCAATTTGGTCCCTTCCGTCAGTTTTTGCACATGTGGCAGACGGTTTGCTTATGTGGCAGACGGTTTGCACATGTGGATTGACACGTGGACACCTAGACACGTTGACACGTGTCCAATTGAAACAGTTGAACAATGTAATTTGACGGAAGGGACCAACTAATGCAAACGTTTATAACGTAAGGGACCAAATTAAAACTTTTTAAACGTAAGAGACTAAATTAAAATTTAAAATAAATGTAAGGGATCAAATATATAGTTTGGCCTAAAATTTATCTTGACTTCAAACAGGAGTATAGTAAAATTGAAAGTAAGAAAGAAAGTGAGTAGGATGATGAGGTGAATTATTGGAGAGTAAAGTGTAAAATGTAGATCCAAAAAAGAGAAAAGTATCGATTAATATTAATATAGGCACATGATTGAGTCAGGATGGCAAACGGTGGTGGTGCTGCAGCATCTTATTCTTATCTATCTGTACAAAACATGTTGGATGAGCTGTGGTTCTCCGTACATTTCATAATTCACATGCAACAAATAAATAAGCACATGCTGCTATCAGCCTATCATCATTACTAGTACTGCGGCTATGCTTGACTGACGGATTCAATTCAATGAAAAGGTTCTTGTCTTTGTCCTGTCTCTAGGCATAAAAATATTCTAAACTTAATTGCAGCTTTGATTATCTTATTTTCTTCATTTTGTAGTTTTGGTCCCCCTATTTTAAAATTTAATAGTTTTGGTCCTCATATCATAATTTCTTACTATAAATTGGCAATTTGATATGTTTTAAAAGAATAACATATAAATTGGCGATAAAAAAATACTAATATCGATGAAATTGTAAAAAAATTCTTGTCATCATTACACGTACTGCGGCTAGGTTCTTGTCTTTGTCCTGTCTCTAATTAACTTTGTCCTGTATCAGTATGTATCTCATGCTATTGCTAGCATTCACCGTAATCTTAACATCTTGCTGCTGATTTTCAATTCTTTGGATATTAATTTGTTCCATTTCAAACACGTCTCTCATTCTCAGACCCTCGATATTTGAGTTGAGACTATGCCCATGTCTCTGCTTGCTTCGGTGCTACCTTTGTCGTTTTAGGCTTTGTTTGGGAGTTTTGAGAGGAAGGAAAGGTTAAGGAGGGGAAGGGAAGGAAGGGGGGAAGGGAGAAAGGAGGGAAATCCTTCCCCTTGTTTGGGAGTTGAAAAACTAACAAGGAAGGAGATAGAGGGGTTTATGTAATAATTTTACTATTTTGCCCTTTTTTCTCTTAAAATCAATACATTGTATTATACTTTATAATTTATTTTATAAATTTTTTTACCAATTTTATAAAAAAATCTTGAAAGCATGAAAACTTATTTTAAATTATTTTTTTCTAGATCTGATTTTTTTTATAATTTTATTAAAAATTTGATACAATAATAATAGCTTAAAATTTAAAACAATAATAATATAAGTGTTATATGCTTTCTAAATCTTTTTAAAAAACACTCGTTCGTTCAATCGTTCATGCTCTGCGTCGTGAAAATTAATTAGCTTCACTCGGATTTATTTTCAAATAAATTAGAGAAAGTTTTTGACAAAAAATATATATAAAGCATAAGAGAAGCAAACATATTAAATTTGAAATCCAAATATTTCACTTGTAAATAATGCATTGAAAATGCAGCATATCCTGTTATATCAATACATGACATAAAAATGACAAATGTGTCAAATATGCTAGTAACTAAATCCCAATACAAAATTAAAAACTCTACACTAATGTCATCATCTAGGACTTCAAGATCCTCATGACCAAAACAATATCTAGTGATTACCTGCAAAACAAAAAACATGAAAAACAATTAGAATAGATTCAACAAAAAGACAAGCACTACAAACAAAAGAGATTATTCTGAATAGATGGCTGCCTAGCCTCAAGCTTCAATTAGTGCTAGGAAGGAAAACATATACAAAAAGTTCACAAGGCAAAAAACAAAGAGAAGAAACAGTTGATTTTAATCCAACAACATCTATGGAAATCAATAACAAACCCATCAAGAAACATAACAGAAACAAAAAATTCAATAAACTAGTTGAATTGAGCTTTCATCCCACATTATGATCAAGATTCAAGTACACACTTTTTCCTTAACAATAGCAAATTGACTACGTGTAATTTCCAGTTTCCACAAACCAAAGGAAAAGGAAAATTCAAGCCAAATAAGCCAAAAACAGAGCAATTACAAACAAAAGACTAGTACTACCAATTAAAACGGTTATTATACCTTTTGCGTTACTACTGCAACCATTTCAGCACTCTCATAAATTCCTACAATATATTCAAGTCATATAACGATGGTTATCATCAACAGATATGCCTCCAATAGAGCTAATAATTATAAGGAAAAAAATATATAGAGATAAAATGGATAAATTACCTTGACGAGTAACCTTGACGAAACATCGATTCTAATAGAAAACTCTTCCGCATGTGTTTAGGAAGTCCAAGTAAAGCTCTAACCTTCTCAGGAAACTCTAGAAGATAAGAATATGCTTGAATGATCATATGACTATCCACTTGCAATTCCTCAATAAGTTTAAAAACTTCTTCTTCCGAAATTGGAAGTTTTACATTAGCTTTCTCATAAGCCGCAATGCTGTCTTTAAAATACTTATCATGAGATACAGTACTCTCTCTAAAAGCATCAGCAACATTCAAAAGGGCGGCTTTTATCCCTTCAACTTCATCTTCATCTCGGGACTTTCTAGATCTTTTAGCTATAGGTTCTTGGGGAATTTGGACCTCAGGAGAAGTAACATCCTGCTCATTCCCGCCCTCTTGCAAACTCTCTAGTGTCACCTGCTCACTAGTACCAATGGATTCTGACTCATGATTAAGGGGATGATTTTGACGAATATCTTCATCATTTATAACCTTTCCTCCAGTAGTCCAGTGGCCCTTTCATCTCCACAAGCAATAACCAATTTGTCATAATTGTCAAAATGTTTGTTCTTCCATTGTGCAGCTTCAGGTTTTGCCTATTAAAACAAACGCACCCTTAATGAAGTTGAAATCTATTTTATAATATAGCATTTGTATGAAATCTACTAATCAATTTTTGAATCAACAGATGCATCTACTCTGTGTATCAAACTGCATTATTCTACCGGAATGCGTGATCCATCTGGTTGTTTGAGATAGGTACGCCCTATCTCAATTATCGATCGGAGCACCCGATGAAAATGACAACTAGTAGCTTCGCCGGAGCGTCGAAACCAGAATTGAATCTCTCTATTTCTAACATTGTGTGTTAGAAGGTAAAGAGTTTTAGCAACTTGTTCCTCTACGGTTACCCTTTGTGTTGGTAGAAGACCACCCTCTTGTTGTAATATAGAGCATAAGTCAAAAAATGCCTTAGGACTCATTCTTATTATCTTCCGGCCCTCACTAGTTGTGACATTCTTCATTATCTTATCGCGTACTCTATCCCTCTCTAGAGTCAAACTACGATCAACTATCCTACTTCGAGAACGGATTTTAATTCTATAGTAACAAACTACAAGACATATGACATGAACAAGGGTCATTCGAAGTCTTGCTCTCCATCTAATCAATTCCATAATTGTTTGACGAGCCATTTGGTCATCCATTTAAACTGAATCCAACACAAAATAATACATGTTTGTGAAACAAACAACATTTATTTATAATAATAGTGAAATCATAATAATAGTAAAACTGCTTCAGCTTGTAAAACTGCTTTATACACAATACTCACTCTTTGGAGACATTGTTGAAGGCTTCATACTTGGAACAAGTAGAGTGAGTATTGTGTATAAAGCAGTTTTACAACATTTATTTATCCATGATTATACGAAAAAATCATAATAACAGCGAAAAACACAAATCAACATTTATTTATAAGCATAAATCACCTCCGAAATCAAGATAAATCATATAGAGAGATGATTCACTCTAAAAAAATCAAAGCAAATCCTAAAAATACAGAAAATCAAAGATAAATCATAATAATAGAGACATGATTCACTCTAAAAAAATCAAATCATGAATCAAATAGAAAAACAGAAATCAAATTGTGAACTAAACACATAAACATAAATCAAATCGTGAATCAAACAACAAAAAATAAATCAATTCGTGAATGAAATAGCAAAAGGACAAGAAATTGGAAAAGAGTGAAAGAGAGTTTGAGATTGATACCAGAAGAAAGAGGATCGAGAGAGAAAGTGGTCCGGCGCCGTTGCCCTTCGTTCTCTGCCGTTCGCCGCCGAGAAAGAGGATTGAGAGTAGAGCTGTCAAATGGGCCGGCCCAGCCCGACCCGGCCCGGGCCCATAGGGCCAAGACATCTATTGGGCCTAAGTGGGCCGGCCCATTAAGGCCCGAGGCCCGGCCCGCTTAGCCCAGCCCAATAAGCATGGGCCGGCCCGACACATTTTTCCAAAATTTTTTTATAAAAAATTCAATGGACAATAAAACTACATATGCATCGCACACAAATTAATATCCATAAAAAAGTGAGTGTCATGATTTCATGAAATAATAAATACTTCAAAATATCCATGCAAAAGTCGAGAGATTTGTGGATGATGATTCATAAAGTGCATCCTCAAAGCTAATAAATTTCAAGCTTACATCAGACACTAAACTTTTAACATAACCATTCTAAATACATAAATTAAATTATAAAAAAAAGTAAATTATAAATCTCATCTTTTTCCTTAAAAAAAAAAACAAATCTCATCTTTTGTTACTTATTTTATCTAAAGATTTTATGCTAACTAAAATTTCTTATTTTTAGGTAAAAAAAATTTTAAATATATTTTTTTAATTCTTTAATGGGCCGGCCCAAAAGCCCGTTGGCCCAGCCCATGATGGCCCATAGGCCCGACAACCCAGCCCAATAAGGCCCAATGATATTTTTGGGAAGCCCAGCCCGGCCCGACCCGTAGAAAACTATAGGGCTACTGGGCCGGCCCGATAGCCCGGCCCATTTTTACAGCTCTAATTGAGAGAGGTTCGTTCGCGAATTGGAATGAGGAGTGAAACGTGGAGATTGGAATGAAATTAGGTTAGGGTTAAAATTGGAATTTTAAATTATTATGAGGGTAAAATAGTCAATTTATATAGTTAACCATCCAAAACCTCCCAATTTGGGGGAACTTTAAAATTGGATTAAATAACCCCTCCAAATCCCCCCAAAACCTTTCCTTATTTTTTTAAAACTCCCAAACAAGGACTTACCACTTCCCAAGCCTTTCCTTCCCCTCCCTTCCCCTCCAAAACCCAACTCCCAAACAAAGCCTTAGAGAATAGACCCTCAAATTGAGAAAATAATATGAAAATAGATTGTTTAAATTATAAAAGGAGAATATTATTAAAATTTGAAAGAAAAAAAAAAAGAAGAGAAAAGTTGGTTAGGAATTGAAATTGTAAAGCTTAAAAAAAATGAGAGAATTTTTTTTTAGGGAATCCATTCTCATTCTTTCATACTTTCACACATTATATTAAAGAGTTAAATATACTTTTGCACACTATAAAATCAAGTGTTCTTGAGTTTAGTCTTTTAAAATTTTTTATTCAGTTTTAGTTTCTATTTATATTTTATAGAGACTATTTTGATGGATTATAATTATTCATCTTTTATAATAGTTTTAAAATGAGAGACTATTTTTTTTAGATAGACCAAATGATAAACTATTGGAAACTCACATATACAAAGTGGAGGATCGTAGTTCGAACCCCGGTCATAATGTTCAAAACTAACAATGTTAGCATTTCTGCTAGTTGAGTAAGAATTTGCGGACAAATAGAGACTGCTCCTATCAACTGTAATAATTTTTTTGACAATTTTTAGGCTGCAATATTATGAAGGACAAAAATTACAATTACAATTTATTAGGGACTAAACTTAATTAAAAGAACATAATTTTATAGGAATAGAGAATATATTTAATCCAAATTTAACTATGTTGTACATAATATTAGGGGTGAGCAAAAATATCGTAACCGATCGAACTCATTCTAACCGAAGTTAAGTTGGGTGTATCGGGCGGGTTTATACGGGTTGTCGGGTCTACGGGTGACAAACAATGGGTACAAACGGTTAAATACGGTCGGGTTCGGTTTTAAAAATTTAAATATGTCGTTAACCGAACCCGACCGAGGTTGTAAAATCATGAGTCTTTTTCCGTCTTATCGTATATATTGAAGTTGCGTTTCTTTTATAAAAAAAAATACATTACAAGTTATTTACACACAAAACTCAAGCTAGACTATATTATTGCAAAGTTAAATTATATATTTGGCATATTGTTGATCTAATATTTAGATGGTATTCACTAACAAGTTATTTTATTACGGTATTCTATATGTGTGTGTCTTTTTTTTATCAATGTGCTAACCCGAATAAACCGAACCGACCAACCCGTAACCCATTTAAACCGACACCCGACAAAACCGAAACTTGAAATGGTCGGTGATGGGCCAAGATTTTACACTCTCGGTTTTTTCCGGGTGAACCATTTTGGGCCCGAATCCGACCGAACCCGCCCGATGCTCACCCCTGCATAATATGAGTTCATTGCATTGGATAATTACATTTGACCAAGAGTGATCACATAATTAAGAGTCTATTTGATTTGCAAATTGTAAGTACTGAACAAAATTGTATATAACAAATATATATATGTAGTTGGTTGTGATATTGATGCTACATAAAAAATAATGAATAAAATATTTTGGAAATTTGAAAAATAATAAATTTATTAAAACAAGTTATGATAAAATTGGATTAAACAACATTATAAAAAAAATAGAAAAAAAATTAAAATGTACGTCTTTTTATAATAAATAAAATGTTCGTTAATATATTTATACGAAATTAAAATAAATATCATTTAAAAATAAAAAATATTCTGAACAAATGTGAAAGCGATAAAAATATTGAATTTGAAAAAAAATAAAAAATAAAAATTATGATAAAATTAAATTATACTTTAATTAAGTATACCAAAAAAAGATATTAATTAATTAGAAAATGGGCTACCCAGCCGTAGCCCATTTGGGGCCGGTCAAAGCGGACTTCGAACTTCGGGCTAAATTGCCTAGATAAAAAATGGGCTGAAAAAGGTACGACTCGAGCCTGACCCTATATGGGTTTTCGGGCTAGCCCGCCACCTCCTTTTTTAAAAAATAATAAAGCCATTTAAAAAATTAGTGATATTGAGAAGAACAAATATCATTAAGATATCTTAAGTTATTGCATACATCTATCAAAGTATAACGATGAAATTACTGATATATGTTAGGGTTTTTTGTTTTACTTTAGTTGCTCTGTTGTTGTAAGTCTATGACTTCTATTCTATTTTGGTTGTGGATTGTGTGACTTAGTTAGTGAATGTGAATCAATGTTAAATGGGCTTAATATATTGGATTGGATTGGCCCAAATTAAGAAAAATTAAAATTTAAAATGTAAAGGCATTTGACTATCTTACTCATATTTATTTTTAATTTTTTTATTATAATTTATTCGACTATGATCGATTACTCGTGGTCCATTTAGGCTAGCTCATATTTTAAAAGGGCTTTAATGTAAAAGGCTAAAAACAATTGAAAAAATTATGGCTGAAATATTAAAGTCCAAACCCTGGAAAAAAAATCGGGATTGGTGGGTCGGCTCATTCGAGCTGGCCCATTTTAACAGTTATATATATACACTATACTATTGATTGATTGGCGATATTATCTCTATCTCTATTATATACATTACGAGATTCCCATGGAGCTCTTTCGTGCATTCTCAATAGAAATTGCTTATGTGTCATTCGATTAGAGCTTCTATAATATTATACTTATGCGGAGTTTCTAACTTAAAGTCTGCTGTTTGAATCCCACCGACGACAATAATTGATATTTTATAATATTAAACGAAAAACTACTTTTTTTTTTGTTTCTATCCCAATCAGAGCTTCTCAATTTTTTATTTTTTTTGGTTTTTTAGAAACTCTTTCAAATATATTTTTTGTTTGGAAACCCTCAATTTTTTTTTTTGTGAAAACTCTCAAATATATATTTTTGTATAATTTTTTTTAATTATTTTAGAAACTCTCACAGATTTTATATTTGCAAAAATGATATTTGCATTCCTACTCCTTTTATTCTGGTAAAGAATTTAACCCATAAAATTATTTTGGGAAATCCTTTTCTAAACATTATTATGCCTATTACTGTGGATCAAAGAGGTATTAATACCATCTTTAACAATAAAAGTATTACTTTTGATTTTATCTATGATCCTCATACTACTATGATAAATGAGGTGAGAGAATTTTTAATCAAAAGAAAAGAAAAGCAAATATGTTTTTTAAAAGAAGAAGTTAATATCTTTAGTATTAAAGATCAACTGGAAAAGGATAATATCCAACTCCAGATAAAAAATTTGGAAGAACAATTATATATATATATATATATATATATATATATTTCGTAAACCAAAGGTATCCTCCGCGCACAACTGCAGAGATTAATCCCTTCGAGGTAATTGAGATCCATTTAAGGGGTTGACCTCTCCCAATAAATGTTTCTCCATACGCACTGGTCAGGGATCAAACTTAGGACCAAATCGTTAAGGAGCCAAAATATCTACCACTTGTGCGACACTATCTTGTTTTTAATATTTTAATTTTGTAAAATGAAGGAACACTTATCTTTAGATTACTATGAAATAAATTGAAATAAGAAAGTACACTAATTTTTCCATGGATAAGATCACTTGAAGTATTGAACCCAAAAAATAGCTTATGACATATCTGTACACTTATACTTTCTTTTTACGTAAAAATATTTTATTTTATTTTGAAGAAAAAATTATGTTCATTAGGGACAAAAATAAAATAGAAGATTTTGAGAGAGAGAGAGAGAGAGAGAAATCTCTCACTGTTGGAGAATGAGAAACGGTGAGTACTTTCCATTCTACTGTTAAAAATACACATTAACAAATTAAAATTTGAATTACAAACTTCGGGAGTTATCCTTATTTTCATATTTCATATTTTATCATGGGGAAAACTTATTCAAAATTTTATCTAGCATGAAGAAAAGTGACTTCCATGATGAAAAGTGTAAGTAGATCATAGTGAAAACTAAGCACAAAAATTTAATTGATATTCATTAAATAAACTATAGAATTAACAACTATTTTTTGTTGATGAAGCCCCTATAGAGTCATGTAACGGAGACAAGAGATAGAAATAGAGAGAGAGGGAAAAAAATATCTCAGTGGTGTAGAATGGAAAACGGTGGACACTTTCCACCCGACTATTAAAAATACACATTGACTAATTAAAATTTGAATTTCAACTATGAGGGTTATCCATATTTCCATATTTTATCACGTGGATCACTTATTCAAAATTTTATTTAGCACGATCATGAAAAGTGATCCCCCATGAGGAAAAGTTATGTAGAAGATAGTTGTAACTTAGCACGAGAATTTTATTGATATTCTTTAAAAAAATAATATAGAATTAGCAACTATTTTATTGTTGATGGAGCCCCTATAGAGTCCTGCAACGAAGACGAGAGAGAGAGAGAGGAGAGAGAATCTCTCGGCGGTATATAATGGAAAACAGGTCATACTTTCCACCCCACTATTAAAAATACAGATTGACTAATTAAAATTTGAATTTCGACTACAACAGTTTTTTCATATTTTGTCTCCATCATACTTTCATTAGATTACATTTGGCTGATGAAATCTATTGGAAATCTAAAATAAATTAATATAATTTTATTTTTTATAATTTATGCTATTTTTTTATAATTCAAATTTTAAACTTTCCATAAACCTTCGTTCGAACTTTTTTAGGAATATAAATTTATCAATGTGAGTGGAGATTCACACATAGGTTTTCTCATTTGACTCTCACGCATAAAGATTGCTTCTTTGAGGTACGGTGACAAGAAAAAATTTGAGAATAATAACAGGGTCAAAGTATGTTAATAATCATTTAAAAAATAGTATAGAATTTACAATTATTTTTTGTTGATAAAGTCTCTACAGAGTCCTGGGCTTAAACATATATCATACTCAAATAAACTAAAAGAAATTAATCTCATAGACAATTGAAAAAACATAGACAACCTTATAAATAATATAAAATGAAAAAAGACATAGATAACCTTAAAAAAAATTAAAAATGAAAATAAATATTATTAAAAAAATAAAAATTATCCTGTGTTTGACAATGAACCTATATTGTAGATTTTCTATAAAGAGTCAGCTAGAGATAAAAAAAAATAAAAAAATCATGATAGATTTTAATTTTATGGGTACGCTCCCCAAATATCTTAAGGCCATGAAAAATTGGAGTATATTTTTATTTGAGAATGAAATTTATAATTATTTTATATTTATAGGATCACTATATAGTTTCATAGATGAAGACAAGATAAAGAATTAATCTCATAATAGTGTAAAATGAGAAGCGGAGTAATACTCTTTATCTTCCTTGATTCTGTAACATCATTAAATCTATATCATGCAAAACCTATCTCAATTTTATCGTTGAATTTTAAACCAAATTACTCAAATAATATATCAAAATAAACACTAAAATAATATTAAAAAAGAAAATAATAACATGCACGACACGGGCTAACACACTAGTAATTTATGGAACTAATGTGTTTTTTATCAATAAAAAAAAGAAGTAATTTGTTTTCAATTTTATATTATGATTGACTTATTTTTGAGTTTATGCAAAATTGTTTATTTAAATAAATAAGTTTTTGTGTAATATTCATAAATTTGTCAAAATAGTTTATGAAAAAACAGTTTATAAAAATATAAAACTTTTGTTGATGAGAACTATGAACAATAAAGCAGAGTCACTCTTCGGATTAGCTGCGCGTCTTGATATTAGGTGTGTCCTAGTGTAAGACACATTGATGTCCGACACCAACGACGACACATATGATTCATTAAATTATTCGATATTATTTTCTCAAATTATTATCAATATTAAATATTATCATCAATATATAAGTATCCATATTATATCCGCCGTTGCTATATGTGTCTATACTTTATAGCTTATGAATTATCATAAAATAATTTATTTATATATACATATGAAGTCGAGCTTGAAATTCAGCTTTTGAATGCAAGAAGACCGGACATCGAACCGTGAGGGTACTGGTTCACTGGTTTATTGGTCGAACCACCGGGTCACTGGTCGAACCGCATGAATAAACCGGATTAAACCGGATAAACCGGTAGAACGAACCGATCTCTATAATAAAACTATATAGGTATTAAACCGGTCGAATCATATGACTCAGTCTCTAAAAAATCATGACATGACACATAAAAAAATTGAAAAACTCGGAAATTCCATAATGTAATAAGTTCTTAAATTCAAATTCTAAATGTTGTCATCACACACAATAAAATAGTACAAAATACAAATCCAAATAAGTTTTAAACAAAATTTAATTGCAACATAAACAGAATAACAAAATGTCTAATAAATTAAAATCCAAGGAAGCATAATTATTTCAATGTTGGACTCTCTTTTATTTCTTTTGGTTCTTCTATTTTTTTAAAAAAAAAATAAAATGACGTCGTTTTGAGACTTTTGGTTGAAAAAAAAAAAAAAAAGTGCGTGCAATCAAACCGGCGGTTTGAAAAAACCGACGGTTCACCGGTTTTTCCGGTTTTGAGCGGTTCCCACCGGTCTAACTGCATGGCCGATCCAACATTCGAACCAGACCGGTCACCCCTCCGGTTCGCGGTCTGACCGGTCCGACCGGCCGGTTCGGTCCGGTTTTTAAAACACTGAAGAAGGGTTAGTTGGCTTATCTTATCTACCACTTGCTTGTAAATTTTGTCGCCATTCATCCTGTGGAATCTCCCACATGCTCAAACATGGCAACGCTAATGGTGTACTTACATTACATTATAGTACTGACTTTATGTCACAAGTACAACTAGTTTTAAATTGGGAATGTGTCAATCTTAATGAACGATTTTAGAGCAATACAATGATAGGTCTAAAGGGATACTAATACTATATTATCAGCTTAGCAATTAATCATAAAGTTATTTATGGTTGGAGATTATATCATATTGTGATTAAAAAAATTGTATGATACAAGAGCAATGTGTTTAAGCTCTAAAAACATTTGATCCGATAGTTAGACAGTCTAACTTAGACTTCAATCCTATAAGTTTCAATTCTCAACATCAAATAGATATTTCATTGCGATCACTTGCAAGTTGCAACAAGGCCTAATTGGATGAAATTAGGCGTAAAAGGTGAGGAGTGTAGTACCCGTTAATTAACACTTCAATACGCAAGTCAGATTTTTAGTAAGGTAGCGGAAAATGTAACATATATAATAAAATGTACACATTTCAAGTGGTTAATGTGTTTTTATAAATAGTGTTTTAGAAGAATCGGATAAAAAGTCGATGAGGCTATTGAAAAACGTGTTGATCAAACATCTGATGTTGACCACATGGTTTGGTTGCTTGGCAGGTGACATTACGGTGTGCTTTACGGTGCAATTTCTTAATGTATGGTTTTTGAATCATGATAACTTACACATAAGCATAATGTTGAGGACTAAATTGAAACGGAATTGGATCCTCTCGAGCACTTTGTGTTCAACTCTCTTTCCTTTTTCTAATCCAACAGTTGTTGATCAACAAAGAAAAAAAAATATAGTGCATATGAGAGAGAAAAATATGAGTGGATGGCTGAGCTGATCAGGGCAGGAGGAAAAACATGAGAGAAATGGCTGAAGAAGATCTAGATCCAATTGAAACAAACATGTATTGTTAAACATGACAGAACTTCTTCATTAACCTTTGTTTCTTCCATTTGTCTTCTTCAACCTTGTGCAAGGTAACACAAGGCAAATAGTGTTCACATTTGAACACTAAATGATCATATCTCACCTTAATTGATTTAATACTCAATTTTGATAACTAAGGAGTGAACAATGATACTCTATTATGCTGATAATAAAAAAAAATATGAAAATAATATCAAGGAATTTGATGAACAAATAACTTTATTGATCTGACATTCAATTTGAATATTTTACATCACAGTGGTCAACTTTTATCCATTGACCAAGGTCCATGCTTCTCTATGAACATCCAAAGCAAAAACATTGTCACATTTATCCTAAACAAACTTCTAAACAACTTATTGAAGTACACACTCAAATACTAAAGCAAAACAAAGATGAAGCCTCATTAGCCACACTGCAATTATTCAAAACAGAATGACCAATTTCACAGGCCAAGTTTCATGTTTCCCAATGAACAACCAAACCAAAAACATTGTCACATTTATCCTAATCATCTAAATAGTTTCTAAATGTTCTCTAAACACCTTCAAGATATTAGAAAAAGTAACAATGCCAACTAAACTGCAATCATCTTCAATAACCCACAAGTAGTTAACTCTATGAGCAATTGCTTGAATCATCACAGCAATCAAGGAGCTCTTGGGATGACACACAATAGCCTCTGCCTTCTGCACAAATCTAGCCGAGTAGCTCGGTGATCTAGCATACTTTCCTGACCTTGTCAAACTCCTTGCCGGACTTTCCTCGTCAGAGGAAGAGGAGGCCGACACATCACCGGTCAAGGATGTCAAAATTGTAAACTCTTGCAGCAATTTTTCCAAATTCTTCTCATTCAACTTTTCCTTTACAAGTCTTACTAGATCCTCTGGTGGGCCACCACAGTCAATGTAGGCCATCAAGTCCCCTGCAGACAAAGTTGTGATTGCGGCTGCAACCGTCTCATCACAGCAAGCAAGCGTGAAGGGAGATATCTCACCGACGAATGTCCCATCACTGTCAACAATCGCGACAGAAGTTTGTTGTGCGAGCGACTTTGAGATGCCGTCAACGGCCGAAGATGCAGGGGAATAGTAATCAATGGCAAACACATCAGAGCTGATGATATCGAGAGCATCGATGGAGCATGCAGGAAGTGGAGTGAAGTGGCCAATAGAACCAAGCAGGAACCTAATCACATCCTCTTGAGTTAACCAACAGAACTCAGCACCGTTGTGGCCGTTGATTGTTGATGACTTTTGTTGCTGTTTTCGCCTTAATGTGCCACCTCTTTTTGATTGCAAAATTGGCACCACAAGATTTTGTGCTCCTTGGAGTATCAGATCAATGGCTTCCAATAAGCTGAAATATCAAAATAACAGGAATGAGTTAATAACTAAAATTCTTAATCTTGATCATACTAAAATACATTAAGACAGAGTTTCAAAATTCAACAAGAAATTAACTATAAATATTTACCCTCCCCTTTCCATGTAAATATGACACAAAAACTTACCCCCTAAAAAACCAGATTAAGCTATTTCATAGCATTTTTTATTATAATAAAAGCCCAACAAATTCATGTTTCATCTACAAACTTCTGATAGATATCTCTCTTCTCCTTGCTGTTTATTTAGGCTTTTCATATATCTTAGCTGCTATAGAGTTCTTCCTCAAGTTTTAATGTTGCAATATTCAATAAACTCAAATTCAAATTAATGGGCTATATTCTCTATTTTACTTGTAAGTAAATCAAACACTCCCATATCCAAAACATTAACAATAAAAAACCCCAAAACAATTAACAAAAAACCCCAAAAAAACATATCAACCTCAGCATTATAAAATTAGGAATCGGATTCCCTGCCGTAATAGATTTCAACCGTATAAGCTAAATCAATTATAGAGATTATTTTATTTCAAATTGAGGTGACAAATATGTAATCTAAACTGTCAAATCTCAAATTAATAGACACAACTATATAGATATAGAAATCAATTATAATAACAATAAATAAAAAGTAGATAGAGAAAAGAATGCTTTGGTGAATATCAACTAAACACAAGAACACTCATCGGATTAGATGCATCTTGGTCTCAAATACACGTCAGTATCCAACACTGATAATATACAATTAAATTTTATTTTCTTAAATTATTACCCGTGTAAATAGTGTCTAAGTTTCCAATGTCGTCCATTAAATTTAGAATGGACGGTTTTTACGGCAGTAAATCCAATTCGATAGAAGCAAATCGAAAATGTTATACTATTTGAACGGTTTTTACGGGTATTTGGTAGATTGAATAAAGAACTTTAAATATATAGAATAAACGAAAATGTTAGAACGGACGAAAATGTTATACTACCTAGCATGTTTAAATAAATAGATGCTTCTAAAATTTAAACATGTGAAGATACGTGACATAACGTGTATAAATTATTTTATTAAAAATAAATTATTCAATAATTTATCTTGGTGTTAATATTAATATTATAGTAAAAGGATAATTATTTATTCTTGGAATATTCACATTTCATAATTGAAAACCGAGGCAAATGTGTAGTATATATAATATGATTTGTGATTTAAAAGTGCACATAATTTATTTGCGACTTCTTTCAAAAAAAAATAAAATTATTTATGACTATTTTTTTTTTTTTTGGTAGGTAGCTAGTAGCTTGAAATTCCATCTTAAAGATGTATAAGTGGAATGTTTTTATTTAATAGCTTTTTGACTCTGGTTTAATCTTTAGACCACACATTTTTTTTTTGAGAAAAACAAAATGATACTTATTCATTCAAATTGATTGAATACATCATACAACCACATATTTAATATCGCTAAAAATATAAAGAATGAATCTGCGAACATACTCACAGCATCCAAGTTAATATCATACAACGGCAAAATGCCTACTATAAATAATATGATAAAATTAAAATGACCGGAATATCTATGACTCCGAATCTGCAACGTTGATCCCCAAATCATTGAAGCCTGTCTTTCAACAAGAATCAAACGAACAATGCAACAATACGAAAAATTAAATAGCGCCGCACAAGACGACGAACAACAAAACGCCACACAAACACAGCGAAATCATGAAAGAAAAAAAACTGATCTATGTAAAAATCACTTGTTTATATTAAAAGAAGGGAAGAAAGATATAGAGGGGTGATTTTAGGCCAAAAATAACCTAAAATCACCTCTCTTCCTATGAATAATGATTTAGACCACACACACATATATATATATATATATATAAAGATTGTACCTACCAACTAAGTTGTACTTATAATTATTTTTTTATTATAAATTGACCATGGCAATATATATAATACGTACTCATCTACGAATACATTAATCGACCGGACATGAAGATATCGATGGCTAAACAAGCATGGCACAACATAATTATGCTCTTAATCTGTTTAACATGCTGTTCTCTAGTCTAGATAAATATAAAATAAAATATGATTGTGACAGAGAAACACCCAAAGATGAATGAAAATACTAAACTTTCTCATTATTATTTTTTGTCAAGTAGTCTAATGACTTGAAATTCCATCTTTAAGGTGAATAAGTGGGATGATCGGATTTGAATCCCGATCTCATACATAATAATGCAAATGTCCACCAATTAAACTAAGCTCATGAGACATTTAACTTTCTTATTAAATTGCAAAACAAAAGGTACAAAGTATTTTTTTTAAAGGTAAAAAACATTTATATGGGAGGAGCGAATAAAAATAGTGTATTTGGGAATTCTTCATTTCTCTAAATATAGGGTATGATTAATCAGCTAAATAAAAAAAATTGAACATGACAACCAGACAAACTATAATTAAAGGATTGGACAAAAACTGAAATATTTGTTCTTCACTAAATCCATGAGACAACCTTTTTCCTATGCATAAGTTGTTTGAAATACCAAAATTTTTTTTTGTCCACCAAACATCATACAAGATAAAATTTGTTCAAAACCTTATTAAACTTGATCCTATGTTGTTGTCTTATATTATGCTACCTGGTAATTATATTTTGCATATCAAACGAACCCTTAAAATATGTTATTCTAACTACTAATTAAGTTATTATATCATCATATAAATCTATTAAAATGAAATACTTATAAAATGTCATTATTGCCCTTGCTTGCTTTATATTTGGCCACATGGCCCTACTACTTTTTTTTTTAAATCATCATATAAATCTATTAAAATGGAATACTTATGAAATGTCATCATTGCCCTTGCTTGCTCTATATTTGGCCACATGGCCCTACTATATTTTTTTAAAAAAATTGTTCCATCACTTATTTTTAAGCAAAATAGCTTCATCACTTTTATGATTAAAATTATTGTGATATTTAAATAAGTTTTTGTTCCTTATAAATATCTCAAGCTTTATTTTAGTCCCTATAAAAAATTTCAGAGTGAGATCTTATGCTCTTGTTTTAGAGTATCTTATGCTCTTGTTTTAGAGTATTTGAGATATAGTTCAAATATTTACTTTGGAGAGTGTGGGTGTACTGGGGTTATGGGGTGGTTGAGAGTGAAGTCTATATGTTGTAACAATTTTCATATAGTGTTTATTCTCTGGTTGTCGGTTTAGACAACGGCCGTGGTTTTTTCTCCGGTTTTGGAGTTTCCACGTTATATTCTTGTGTTGTTGATTGCGTTCTTTTATTTTCTCTATGCCGGTTTTTTCCCAACAACTGGTATCAGAGCCTTCTGATTTGATTCAGGAGGAGGGAGTTCCGCTGTGAAGTTTGGGCTAGAGAAAATTGGTGGAAGCATGTTTTGCTTGTGGAAAATCAAGTCAAGGATGTGTTGATGCAATCAGGGTTACACAAGGTTAGCCTGGAGAGGCAGTGGTAAGAATACTCAACATCAGTCTGGAGAGGCGGTGGAAATAATACTCGGGGTTACGTTTTGAAACAACAACTTTGTTATGAGGATGCGGAGGCGCTGGTTGGAGTTGGGAACCGGTGGAGTATTAAGTCGTGGACTTTGGATGCTCCCGATCACATGTGTTTGAAGAAGGAATGCCGTGAAAATCCTAGAGCTAGTTGAAGGTGGAGTTATTCATCTTGAAGACGGGAAAGCTTGAAAGGTTTGAGGTATGGTTTTTCGATTTGTCTTACGATGTTCGAAAATCGTGTGTTTCTTTTACATGATGTGAGGTATGTTCCTGAACTTTAATGCAAAAATAGTTGGTTCTACTATTGGTTATGCATTTGTTACTAGTGGTGATTCTAGTTGAGTTGTGAGACTTCGGTTGATATTTGTTAGTGACATGAGTTTAGTTGGACTAGTGAAATAAGGTTTACTAGGTGATGTAACTAAACTGGAATTGTTGGAGCCTAACAATGGCCTGAAGATGGTTTCAGAGTAGTTTTGAAGTTGTTCAAGTGACACATGGGCATCAGTTGACATGGATGCAAGGTGTGTGATTATAGCGTGCGGGCATTGGTTGGCATTGATGCAAGGTATGCGGTTATCTCGATGGCTGATGAACTTCCGGGAAAGCCAACATGGAAGTTGCACCATAAATTTTCAGCAAGGTTTCGAGATGAAATTCTTGGGATGGCTTGGTTCCAAGTGAAGGAAATTCTTGGGATGGTTTAGTTTCATGTGAAGAAAATTCTTGGTATGGTTTAGTTCCAAGTGCAGTGTACTTTTTATGGTGGAGTATGATAATTTAATTTGTCGGTATAGACAATGAGAATTATGATTGTCGGTGAAGACAATGATTGTCGGTGTAGACAATGAAGATTGAAGACCATTACAATCAAGGTGGAGATTGTTGGGGTTGATTGCAATGCAAGTCCCACATTGCTAAGGAAGGAAAAAAGGTCAAAAAAGTTATATTGGAGAAGTCCCACATTGCTTAGAGAAGTGAAGAGGGGGGGGAGCTTCATGCTATATATAGAGACCTCAAGTTCCTTGTTTCAACACACCAAACAGTAGCACTTGTAAACACTTTAAGTTTATATTTGTGTTTGTTTCTTTTTCTCTTATGCTCTTGTTTTAGAGTATTTGAGATGTAGTTCAAATATTTACTTTGGAGAGTGTGGGTGTACTGGGGTTATGGGGTGGTTGAGAGTGAAGTCTATATGTTGTAACAATTTTTATATAGTGTTTATTCTCTGGTTGTCGGTTTAGACAACGGCCGTGGTTTTTTCTCCGGTTTTGGAGTTTCCACGTTATATTCTTGTGTTGTTGATTGCGTTCTTTTATTTTCTCTATGCCGGTTTTTTCCCAACACACAAAAGATTTTCCTCTTTGCAAAGAAAAACAATAACATCAACCATACAAATTTTTCCGACACATTCACACCGACCAAATTCAGAATGGTCACAGTTCCAAACACTGATGAAACTCTCGTCGGAGCTTCGGAGGATTTCGATTGCCTCGACGACGGTGGCTGACGTTGAAATGGATTTCAACGGCGGCTTACCGAGACCGAGTTCAGATAACTCATGTGTCAGAAATGATACTGCCATACAAAGAATATTGAAACGGTTGTTGAAACACTCGTTTTTGTGTTTTTTGTTGTTTCTGGTTTTGAGAGAATGAATGAATGAATGTAATAAAGAGGGAAATAAAAGTGAGTATTTATAAAAAAAAAATGAAACGAAAAAAATCCATGGAAAATACAAAAATGACAAACAACAAAAAATAAACACAAAAAGGACAAAATAAAATGTTTTATCCACAATAGTAAGACCAAAGTTATCCCGTGAATTTACCTCGGTTGATAGAGATCAGTTGATAGAAATATTAGATTATATATGACGTCAGGAAATTCGAACATTGATCATCTCACTTATCCACTTTATGAATTAAATTTCTAGCCACTAAACTACATTAAAAAAAAACCAAAGTTTGAATTATGGAACTCCACTTATATATTTATTTCAAGCATGAAATTTTTAATTATTAAATTACTAGAGATATGTGAGAGGTGTTCTTGCAAATAAACCCAAAGGATAGGATAGTGTCAGGCTTAGGGATGTCAACGGGGCGGGGAATGTGCGGAGGAAGCTTCCCCGTTCCCCGCCCCGAACTGCCTCCGGGGAAAATTTTGCCTCCATCCCCATCCCCGCGAGGGAATATTTGTCCCCATCCCCACAGATCCCCACGGTTCCTGTGGGGATCCACAAATATCAAATATTAACAAAAATTTATATTTTTCGGTCAAAATTATGATAGTAGTATGACATTATTTTTTCTTTTTTTGATTTAAAAAAACAAATATTTTACATTTTCTTTTAAAAAAATAAAACCAACACATAAATAATGCATTCATAACCAAAAAGATATTGCAAAAATATTTAGCTACTAATAATCATACAAAATCTAATAGTCAGGTAGCCAGTTTTCTAAGGTTGGGAGTTTGAAATTGGAACTTGGAAGAGACAATGAAGTGAACAATCAAAATTCTTTCCAATCACTAGAGAAAATAATGGATATTGATTGACTTTTAGTACTTTTTTTTTTTGAAAAAGAATCAACATTTAGTAATAATAATAATAATAATATATAGTTAACTATATATAGACGGATTCGGGGAATCCGCGGGGACGGATGCAGCTTCCCCGTTCCCCGCCCCGAATTGCACGCGGAGGAATTTTTGCCTCCATCCCCGTCCCCACGGGGAAAAAATCCCTGTTTCCGGAGCTCCGAACGGGGCAATCCCCACGGGTATCCGCTCTTACGGATTCAAATTGACATCCCTAGTCAGGCTAGGATATAAAACAGGATAAGGATATGATATGATATAATCAGAATAATAGTTATCCTCAATTATCCTATCATGTGTTTAGTGCACACATGATAACAAACATGATAACTATCGTATAATATTTTTAATATATATCTCGCTCATAATAATATGATAAAATATGGTCATCCTGTTACGGACAACGTCAGATCAGTAACAAAGCACTTGACTCCACATCTAGGGTACATAGTGGTTTCAGGTCTAAGGGCGGCTTACACCATTATCACCTTGAGAGTAACTTATGACACTTTGCATAACTTTGCATGTAGTACTCTCATAGCGGGTCAATCCGGTATAAATATTACTCCTAATATTTCTTATACCTATGTCAAGACTTGATAACTCCTTATCCTATGATCCATGAGATGCGATCATCAGTCTATCTTCATAATAGTCTCTATGTTTTATCATTATCCCAATTCATGATAAAACTCGACTACGGATAATTTAAGAATTGTGCGGCGTTGTGTTAGTCGTCGTTTTGTGCGGCGTTGTGTTGGTCGTCGTTTTGTGCGGCGTTGTTTTCTTATTTTTTACGGTGTTCGCTTGGTTCAGTTTGACAGATCTACTTTGATCGACTACAAATTCAATCAATGACAAAGTTATCAACGATGAAGATCCGAAGACATGAGTATTTCGGTAACTTTTATTTTGTCACATTATTTGTAGGCCTGAGTATGCCGTTTTATGCTATTAACTCGGATGCTGTGAGTTTGTTCGCAGATTCATCCTTTTCGTTTTTAGCGCTATTGAATTTGTGCTTGTATCTGATGTATCAATCTGTTTGAATGAATGAACGTTATGTTTTAGTCAAAAAAAAAAAAATATATATATATATCATATTTTAATTACAAAATTAACATTGTAAAATAATTATTTTTAAAAAATTATTTTGTAATACTTTGAATTTTATAAATAAAAAATTTAAATAAGCAATCAAATATTTTCATATAAATTTAAATAAAATAATGAGCAAATAAACATGTTAAATTTTTATATGAACATGATCAAATAAATAACTTAATTATATATGTTAGATAAGGTAAATAAATATATCATATATTTATATGTAAATAATAAAACTACCATTGCAAGAGAAGTATATTTAATTTGTTATAAAATTTAAATTAATATCCCTATTTTGCAATTTTTAATAATTATTTTACTTTAAAATATTGTAATTACAGTATAATTTTGATTTTTAAAATTATGTAAATTACAAAATTACCCTTCTGAGAAAATCCTGTATATATTTAAAAATTAATTATTTTATTTTTAATTTACTATCAAATTATTTTATTATTAATATTTTATTAATTTTCTTTTTTTATTTTAAAATATGTTTTATCAAATAAATGGGTACGTAAATTATTTTCTTATCCTATCCTGCCCGTAACCCAGCTCAAACTCAGGATAAGAATTTTAACTAGAAAGATAGGATATGATAAGTTGCAGGATTAATTTATCATATCATGTTGGTTCACCAAACACTGGATTAAGATAGGATATGATACAGTTATCCTATCCTATTTATTATCCTGCGTATCAAACGGACCCTAAAGTTACTAATTATTTAACTAACAAACCACTTGTTTGAAAATATTTTTTTTATAGCTATAGAGACATTATTAGAAAGCAAAATAAATAAAACAAAAGAATTTGCTTAAATATTCAATTAATCTGTTTTATTTTGCTTATAATAATTCTAATATAGTACTTTTTCTTGTTTTGGTCGATAATATAGTACTTTTTCGTTTTGAGAAAGCGTTGTGGTGATTAACCGCTGATCGCACAAAATCAAAAGCTTTCATCAACTTGCAAAATATATTAATGTAATGTTTTCCCCCTAACAATAAAAAACCAGCTTATTGGTTCTTGTCTTATAATACTATTATCAATTTGACAAATTGAATAAAAAGAACGTATACTATTACAAACTATTTTTTTAAAGGTCAATAATAAGATAATCAAAACGGGTCCCAGTATATTAGTGAGGGATGCACACATATCATTTTCAAGTGATCAACAACAAACTTCATTCAAGATTTGAAAGGGCGTTTGAGTGAAAAAAACTAAAACGAAACTCATTCCACAATAATTTTAAAAACACACACTTTAGGCTTAAAAATGATATTATACATAATTCATCATTACAAAACCGGCTTGTAAGGTGAGGATTGCCTCTTATATATAAACATTTATTCAGATAATTTTTTAACCGATGTGAGACTTCTTAACACACCCCCTCATGCCCAGCACTATTGGGCTTGATGCGTGGATAAAAACGGTGGGTGACCCGATAGCGGAAACCTGATAACAGGTGGTCCAACGGATCATGAAAAGGCTCTGATACCATCTTAAACACTTATAAGGTGAGGATTTGGTCTAACTTATATTGGGTCAATCTCATCCTTACAAAACTGGATATTTGGTCTAACTCATCCTTACAAAACCGACTTGTAAGGTGAAGATTGCATCTTACATATAAACACTTATTCAGACTATCTCTCAACCGATGTGAGACTTCTTAACATTTAACTTGCTATTTTTTTTAACAGCAAAAAAGTACTCTTCTTTGGTTGACACATTGTAATCTTTTGTAGTCTTTTCGACACATCTTGTGTTGAAGATGTCATTTGATTAATATACGCATTTCATTTAAAAAAACCAGCAAAATTAGAGTATATATTTATATTCAATATTGGAAACAAGTACTTTAACTTGTTTTATATATATATATATATATATATATATATATATATATGTGATTCCCTAAATAAGCAAAAATATCAAAATCACAATTGGGTGGATATTTGTCTCATAAAAGTTATGGAATACAATAAATCAAATGATGAGTTGGTAAACAGTGTTATCAAGTGAATACCAGTTTCACAGCAACACCACCTTGCTTTTTCTCAGGATTAAAGGGGATTGCTAATTTAGACACACTTAAAAATATGTGGGTGTAAATTAGCAATGCACACATTTTTAATGGACAAAAAACACCTTTAATATTTACTTATTTAACATTAGGAATTAAGGGTTAGTTAAGTAAAATTTATTAAATGATGTATACCCACTTTGTTAATTTACACCCAAATAATTATAAATATATACAACTTAGAAAAACACATGGAAAACTAGAAAATCATAAAAGGACAACTTAAAAAAATATATACAATCCAAATTCATCTTCTTCTTTTTTTTTAACAAAAAAAAAACTATTTTCTAATTTTATGTAAGCCTATGCTATTAGTAACAATTTTCTCAATTTCCAAACAATTTGCCAACGTTGGCCGACTTTCATCATAAAACACCACTTATTCAGCAATTTACTCAAAAAATTGCTGAAATTTTATAAAAGTGGGTGTAAATTTCAACAATTTTTTGAGTAAATTGTTACTTTATATACTAAACAATTTTATGTTTTTTTAGTTAGGTAAATATAGGCTACATACATTCATTTTTCAATGTACAAAAAAAATCCAATTTACTTATAAATGTGAAAGGAGGAAGCATTTTAGAACTAGCAAGACATCGGACACACCAAATATATCACCATCCAAAACTTAATGCATTGGCCATATAAGTCACTACTTTTTTTTCTATCCAATATTCAATCATTCACATCACATTTGATATAAGATTAAAAATTTCCACAAAATAAATAAATATGTAAACTAACAATTAATTCACACTTGACTTTAGTATATAGTGGAGTTCAAGAAAATTTTCAATACAATACCTTGATCTACTCCCGTTCCCTTGCTGAACTAAACGAGAACTCTAATATCAATTTGTTAGGAAATTAACAACTCATGATTAGGACCAACGAGATATTGAACATGATATTTTCACCAAAAATCAAAAACATTATATATGTACCACCTTATATATTGAATACATATACACTGTCATCAAAATGTATATATTAAATTCATGGGTTAATAGGTCTTTACCCCCTGCAAAGTAGGCGAGTTTTGCGTTACCCCCCTGCAAATTTTTTTTTCTTGAGATTACCCCCCTGCAAAATTTATTTGTTTGATTTACCCCCTTGGATGCACTTTTTAAATCGGTTATTTTGTTCAACCGATTTAAAAAGCGTTGTTTTTTAAATCGGTTATTCTGTTTTTTTTGCATGCCACGTTAGCAAAAGGGGGTAAAACAAAAAAAAATAAATTTTGCAGGGGGGTAATCTCAAGAAAAAAAATTACAGGGGAGTAACACAAAACTCGCCTACTTTGCAGGGGGTAAAGACCTATTAACCCTAAATTCATTATGTAAGAGTAATCTTCACACTCCAACTTAACAATATCATAGCACATGCGAAATTAATTAATGTTAAGTAATAAACTTCTCGAGAAATACAAGATAATTAATTATTTTCAAGGAAGAATACTTACTTTTTTTTTTGTTACTTGGAGGGAAGAGGAAAGGAAAAAAAGAAATAAAAAAGGAAATTATCTAAAAAAATAAAGTCCCACTAGCATTAAGTAATATATATACTTAAACAACTAAGGTTAGAGATGTCAATTTGTATCTGATAATGGATTATCTGTGGAGATTATCTGTACAGAGATCCGAAGTCACAGATTTTTTTCCCCGTGGAGACGGGGATGGAGGGAGAAATTCCCCCGTGGATATTTTGGGGCGGGGAATGGGGAAGGTCCCTCCGCCACCGCGGATTTCCCGACCCCGACCATATTATTTAAATTATATATATATATATATATATATATATATATATAATATATAATTATATAACTTTATATGTTTTTTAATAAAAAATAATAATTAATACGTTATAAAGATAATGATTATGTGTAGTGGCAACAAGTTCAATTGAATATTATTTCTTTTACAAAAACAAATATATTAAAAAGTGTTTTTTCAGTTTTTTGTTATTGATGCAAAATGTACTTTTATTTAAAAAAAATAAAAGATACGAAATATGTATTTTTTAGAAAAAAATGAAAAAAAATAAGATATTAGTGTCGTGCTTTGATTAAAATGTATAACAATTTTGTTAATTTTTTATATCCGTGGAGCTCTGTGGATACTGTGGGGATCCGTGGGGATGGGGATGGAGGAAGAAATCTTCCCGTGGGGATGGGGATGGAGGAAGAAATGTCCCCAAAATGGGAATGGGGCAAGAAGTGAAAAAGTATCCTCCGGTCAATCCCCGCCCCGTTGACATCCCTAACTAAGGTTCTTATATCTTGTTAACACTTTGATAAATATAATACATTAAGTAATTAAGGTTCACGTTACTGCATAATTTTCAACCTTATTTAATTTAAATTTGTCATGCGTGATGGTGATTGATGACAAACATGTTTTAATTAAGCAAGAAGCATATATGTACGATATATGTTACTGGCTAGATCTCAAGAACTTTAATTTAGATAAATATTTCTTTGTCAAAAAAAGAACTCTTTTTTGGGTACAATTTGAATAAATAACCTTTATTTTCGGGTATTTGGTAGATTGAATAAAGAACTTTAAATATATAGAATAAACGAAAATGTTATACTATTTGAACGGACGAAAATGTTATACTACCTAGCATGTTTAAATAAATAGATGCTTCTAAAATTTAAACATGTGAAGATACGTGACATAACGTGTATAAATTATTTTATTAAAAATAAATTATTCAATAATTTATCTTGGTGTTAATATTAATATTATAGTAAAAGGATAATTATTTATTCTTGGAATATTCACATTTCATAATTGAAAACCGAGGCAAATGTGTAGTATATATAATATGATTTGTGATTTAAAAGTGCACATAATTTATTTGTGACTTCTTTCAAAAAAAATAAATTATTTATGACTATTTTTTTTTTGGTAGGTAGCTAGTAGCTTGAAATTCCATCTTAAAGATGGATAAGTGGAGTGTTTTTATTTAATAGCTTTTTGACTCTGGTTTAATCTTTAGACCACACTTTTTTTTTTGACAAAAACAAAACGATACTTATTCATTCAAATTGATTGAATACATCATACAACCACATATTTAATATCGCTAAAAACATAAAGAATGAATCTGCGAACATACTCACAGCATCCAAGTTAATATCATACAACGGCAAAATGCCTACTATAAATAATATGATAAAATTAAAATGACCGGAATATCTATGATTCCGAATCTGCAACGTTGATCCCCAAATCATTGAAGTCTGTCTTTCAATAAGAATCAAACGAACAATGCAACAATACGAAAAATTAAATAGCGCCGCACAAGACGACGAACAACAAAACGCCACACAAACACAGCGAAATCATGAAAGAAAAAAAAATGATCTATGTAAAAATCACTTGTTTATATTAAAAGAAGGGAAGAAAGATATAGAGAAGTGAAGGGGGTTGAAGAAGATCGTGAGGTAGCAGTGCCGGGAACGCCGAAGGCTCGAGCTGTTACAACATGCTCTCTCATGTTTGGCCACTTTGCTTGAAGCAACTTTGAGGACCGCTTGTCCTACAGTAAAATCCCCAATTGTCAATCCCACAAGTGGGGAAACTCCAGTTAAGTCCACACATGCATGTTTTCCTCCAACCCACTCGTACAATAGAATATCAGCTAGCCTCAATGTCGATCTCCCCTTTAGTGGATCAGACAAGAAGTTCACAAGCGCCTCTTTCTTCACAGATACTCTTGCGCGCTTAAAATCATCGAAAAGGACATCCCGAACAAAGTCATGTTTGTATTTGAAGCTTGGAATCTCTCGATAATGAACTGCATGTTCCCCAAATCTATCCAAACACACCTTACGACAGACAGGGCATACCTCATCAACAGGGAATAAAAGAATCATCAGATGATATTTAAGAACAGTGCGATACTCGACCGGAGACATATGTTGACCTAGTCCCTCAATTAGGATATCTAGAAGAAAGTCTTGAGCATGAGCCGCTTGCAAATATCCAAAAACTGATTTTTGTCTGATAATTAATTAAAAGTTAACTTCCATGCCCTTAACAATTTTACTTAACAATTATAATGGAAAAGAATCAAATTAAACCTTATTGTAGTTATTTGGTTAATTTGAAAATCAAATTACATATTATTAGAATTTTTTGGTTATTTAATTTAGGCCTAATTCAAACTGGAATCAAAATCACTTGTATTAAATCTCCAGTTTCACTTGTATTAATTACTAACACTAATTTTCTCACCATAGCATCTCGACACCAATCCACACTGTCCGCCCCGTTTGTTTCTCCGAGTCGGCAAATGTCTTTCCACAAAAGGGAGGCGAATTTGGAGTTTTCCATCCCCGACAGATCCGAATGTAGCCCCTGAAGCCCACCATATTTAGCCAACAGAGTTTGTGCCCAAAGGTCATTCGGCGATGTAAGTAACCTCCACCGCCATTTCGCAAGCAAGGAAATATTCACCACTCTTAGATTTTTAATCCCTAAGCCTCCCCTTTCTTTTGACCGGCAAATGTCAATCCACTTCACCCAAGCAATCTTTTTTCTCCCGCTTATACCACCCCACAAGAAGTTTCTTTGTAATGAAACCAATAGCTTCCACACTTTCACTGGCATCTTCAAGAATGAGAGATAGAATATTGGAATGGAAGCTAAAACCGAGTTAATCAATACTACCCGACCACCGAGACTAACATATCTATTTTGCCACGAAAGCAATCTATTTTTTATAGTATCGATCACCGGCTTCCAAGTTTCCTCCTTTCTTGGGTTTGCACCAACCGGTAAACCAAGGTAAATAAAAGGCAACTTCCCAAGCTTACACTTTAGAAACTTTGCAGCCACTTGTAAAAACCCACTCTCTATGTTGATACCAATTAAGTTACTCTTTGAGAAGTTGACTTTTAGTCCGGACATCAACTCGAACCATCTAAGAATAGCTTTAATACACCATAAGTTCTCTACACACTCCTCTCCAATAAATAACGTGTCGTCCACATATTGGAGGTGTGAGATGGAGACTTCCCCTTCTTTAACAACAAACGGTTTAAAGAATCTCAACTCCACCGCTCTCGACATTAGAGATCCAAGTCCTTCCGCCACCAACAAGAATAAGAATGGCGCTAGTGGGTCGTCTTGCTTCAATCCCTTACTAATGTTCACTTCTTGTGTTTGGACTCCCATTGATCAAAACAGTTAAGCTACCGGAAAACGCACAAGCTCTCAAAATGGATATAGAGTACAAATACATATATTATATTTATCTAACGGGACAGACATGGATATATATCATATTATCCGTCCACATAGATATCCATTTACATCTCTAGTCACATCTAAACATTTGAAGATACTATTTTAGAATTTTAAATTAAATTAGAACTTCTGAGTTAGTTCTAACTGCTTTATGAATTAAGGACCTATTTATAAATATATATGTATAAATCATCTTTCACTTAATGTGGAAGTCCTAACATCCTATATTTTTGCATACCTTTAAAATTGTACTTTGCTCGCATATTGACATAAAAATCAAATTAAATAGAAAAAATGCTAATAATTTATTATTATAAGTATATTAAACTTCATATTTTACTTGTACCAAACAAAAAAAACTTCATATTTGACATCTTTCTGTGTTGTATCACTTCATATAATGTGAAATTCTGATTTTGAATAGACACCTCTGTAAATAATAGAAGGCAAGTTGATATCTCTCGAATTAATCGGTCTTTAAATTGAATAAGTATATAAAACAATCGATTATAATTAATTAGTTAAAAGTAATCGTAATTCTTAAAACAATATAGCGCTATGGCATGAGAGCCATAAGCACAACATATGCACGAGCGAATTTTAGTTTCCTTTGTAGCAGCTGTGCTAATTAAGTCTAGACAAGGATATGATCTTATTTTTATCAAACAAACTTATACGCTAGCTTATTAGTTTCCTTTGTATTTTTTTAATTAAACAAACATAATTAATAAATTTCAGGTAAAAAAAAATTCATTAAATTATGTGGCTTTTTTTAATTTTTTTTAATAGAAAATTTCCTACGTGGCAGCGCCACGTGGAGATTCCGTCTGCCACGTGGAGATTATGTGACAGTCAGCTGCCACGGTGTGATTTTGAGAAGGGAATCTAAAAAAATATATTTTGTAAGGGGGGAATCTAAACGAAATTTTTTCCCGAGGGGTAAGTCAGAACATGCCTACTTAATTTGCAGGGGGGTAAACACCTATTTACCCTAAATTTTACTATAAGGATTAGTATCATCAAGCTTTTAGTTACTTACTAATTTAATAAAAATATACTCCTTCTGTTTCTTTTTAATTGTCTTTTATTATCATATTTAGCGTTTCTATTTAATTGTCCTTTTTGTATTTTATGGGTATGATTTGTCAATTATACCATTTGTCAATTGCTCTTATCTTTTTCCATAAAACCAATTAATGCTATATATTTGGAAAACTAAATATTTTTTTTTAATTTTTTTTTGGTACATAACATATTAAATTTTGTTTTTTTTTACATAATATATTAAATTTATTGGAAAGAAAAAGTGTGGGCAAAAAAATAGGAATTTATTGGTGGATTAAAACGAGAGTATAATAAGAAGATAACGTGCAAAAATACACTTCTTTAATTTGGTATTATCATTCTAAAAAGACAATTAAAAAAAAACGGAGGATTGTGCATTCAAGCATTCAAGCATTTCAAGCATATATGGTCGTGCGCTTGAGACGACAAAATGGGTTGTGCATTCAAGCATTTCCCCTCTTAAAAACATCATATAAAAACCAGATAGATATGCTGGATATTGATCTGTCATTGTTAATTTAATAATCATATATAGCATATTAGATATTTTTTTTAGAATTATCATATTATAATTGAATGACCTACTAGTTGTGTTTTTAATTTAAAAGTCCTAGTTGAAATTCAGCTTTTGAATGCATGAAAGGTTAGTTGGCTTATAGAGTTATAGTTATATTTGCTATCACTCGCATGTAAACATAATATATAGTATCTTTTATCGTCATTCATTCATCCTATGGTGGGTTGGAATATATATCTCTCACATGCTCAATCTTGGCTGCAATATTGGCAAACATTATAGTACTGCTTAATTATATATTATGATGAGTACAACTAGTTTTAATTAACTCGATTCAAAGAAGGATTTTAGAACATCGCAATGATGGCTCTAAAGAAATCTAATGGAATTAGAGATATCATATATAGAGGAGAAATGAGTTTATAATTTAAGCTCTAAGAGCATTTGATCCATCCAATGTACATAAAAATTCAATCCTATAAGTCTCTCAATTCTCAATGATCATAGAATAAACATTTGATCCATCCAAATCTTTCGTTCTTTTAGAATTTTGCACATAGATTAAAATATAATAAATATTAATAAGTTAAATAATTTTTATCCCTATTTTTATTAAGAAAGAAAAAAAATCCATTTAATTGTTAATTTTATTTTTGTAATGGTACAAATGGTAAAATATCACTAATTGTACATTGATTTTTAAAAAAAACCAAAGTATTGGAGGTGGAGGTGGATTATGGCCCACATGGACCACCCTTAACTCCGCCACTAATTTTATTTATCATATCAAACTCTAAATTATTAAAACCTCGTTCTCGTATAAATTTGAGAGTGAAAACAAATGTTGTAGAACAATAAATGATCACTTTGACATAATACATGTAACTTTTTTCTCTTATATTTTCCAACTTTTCACTCAAAAATGCAAGCACTGTTCAACGGGCTGAATCTCATTCTATAAACAATTGTCAATGAGGCCGGGGTATGTCCAAAAATAAGATTAGAAAGAGTGTTACTTTTCCCACCCCATGTTTCATAAAGTTATCACATTTTTTCTTCTCTCAATTGTACTTTATAATTTTGAGAGGAATGATCCAAAACTATAACATTCAACATGTTTCAGTGTTGATGTTCTTTATAATTATTTTTGTTGCTCTCTATTGTTAGCATCATGTATATTGTTTTATTGCGGCATTCTGTTTATAGTTGTGAATTCTATGTAATTTTCTTGTTCTTAGCATTATTGAGCTTTTAATTGATTTTGTTGATATATTGTTTCTTTTGAACTTTCAAAAAAAAAAAGTCAAACTTGTTTAAGTAAATGTCCCAAACATTCGATTTTTGATTAGTCATGGTTAGTTGCGATTAAAATTGTTATTTAATTCTTTTTAATTTAAAATTTCAATTGAATGTTTGATTGTTGTTTTAGAATATATTGTTATATTATATATTTATATATCCAATTCAATTTGATTGAATAACTTAAAAGAATTTAGATCATAAAATGTTATATAGCAAATAATAAATTTTATTTAAAATTTTCAAAAATAAACCCGAGTCTAAGGCTCTCAAATTAACACATGTCCTAAAATCATACTAAAATATTGAAAATGATGAAGGTAAAATGAGTGATTTTATTGTTAGGTATGATGTTTTTTTTTGTCAAGTTAAAATTCTAACATAATAAATAAAAAGAATAGGAATAATTTTTACTTTCATCAATTATTATTAAAATACATTTAAAAAATACTAGCTCTTGTGTTATCTACTCTCGGCATATGATTGACTCAATGTTTTTGGTTGTACTCTCTACTCTTTGGTATTTTTTGTGCCTATATTTTTTTTAAAATAATTTGGCTTTAAAAAAAATGCTAGGCCAAATTAGGGCTGGACAAAAAGACCGAGACCGGCCCAAACCGGAAAAACCGGCCCAAGAATAGCCGAAACGAACGGTTAAAAATGGACTGGCGGGTCAAACGGAAGCAAATAAGCGGCTTGAGATGGTTTTGAGTGGGTCGGTTCGGATCAAAATTTCTGATCCATCGGTATCCTAAACCGACCGATAGATACTATACTCCTATAAGAGCACCAATATCGGTGGTGGTAATAGAAAAGTTTGGATACTTTGTCAGTAATACCACCACTATTTGAGTTTGGTTGAGTGGTATTTTTTGACCACGTTGCCAAACTTGGCACCGGTGCTTTTCTCAATTGTTTATTGTTTTCTAACATTTTGTCTATTGCCACACAACACTCTAACCAATTCTTTTTTTTTTTTTTATTCTATCTAACTCACTTTTTGTGTGGTCAGTGGGACCAGTTTAAAATGTTTGTGGGTGGTATTGATATTTAGAAAAAATGGTTGAGTTGCTTAGTTAGTTAAAATGTGTAAAATAATATAAAAAATTATGTGGGGTCCATTTAAGCCACCAAATTGAGTGGTATGGATGTGGATGCTCTAATAATCCTATTGTCTAATCAGTTTTTGTACCTATACAGCTTTAATTAATTCACCGCCTCGTTCATTGTGTGAGACAACTCATGCATCAAATCAATTCCTATATGGGAAAGAGTTTCTCACATTTGCTTTTTGTACTACTACTAGTATTTTAATAGTAATTTAATTTAATTCAATTAATTTTAAGTTTAACACAATTTTCTTTCCAAGTTCCAACACTACTATTTTGTGACTAGTTTTTCTTATGCAACTTTCACACAACGTTTTCATTACTTACTCAATTGTATTTCTCTTTGAAATCTCTGCAATTATATTTCAATCTATCCCCATGTTCTTCTTTACTTCATCTTCTCAATCTCAACTGTAATATGAAAACACTCTTGACCAAGCAAGATTTGTTTAGATTAATATCCTCTGCATCAGATTACTTTTCTATCCTTCAGATCTATTTCCCTACATCAAATATCTTTTGGGATATTCTCATATTTTAATGATGTTGCTGTGAATATTTTAGATTTTACTAGGATGTTAGTTTTTATTTCTAGAATTTTCTTCCCTTTGAAATTCTTAGTTTTGATTGATTCATAACCGATTGAAACCACCCATCAGAACCGACACCCGAACAAACCGTCATCCGACATAACCGGAGGGATAAACGGACGGCGGTGGGCTAAGTTATTCGAACCGTGGTTTTCTTCGGATTATGTTTTTCAGCCCGAAAACCGTCCGAGACCGACCGTTGTCCACCCCTAGGCCAAATCATAGTAGCCCAATTTTTTTTCCAACTATCGGGCCAATTGTTATGTGGCCCTTAGGACTTGGAGTTATCTTTTCGCACCCCCAACTATTTCTCATGCGCCGCAAAATGGCCAAAATATCTATTATTTAGGCAGCGAGTTCAGTTTGTTGGTTACTTAGCGATTGACGGATTTTTTTTCACCCAACTCAATGTTGCCAAGTGCCACCTATCCCCCACCCCCCCACCCCCAAGATGAAATAACACCTGGCTTGAAAAAACTATTGTTTGTTATGTAGATAGCGAACTCCCTTCACCCAGTTTGCATACTATTTAGTGAACCATGACGGTAAATAAATGTTTGGTTTACAATGCAATAAATAGTTTGTGTGATCCAAAATGCATCAGAACTTGTATAAATAAACATGCATGGTTCTTCTTTCATTCACAACTTAGAAAAATGGATATTTATCAAGTCAGAAAGAACACACACCTAGCTACAGTCTACTACAACCACGGAAAACCAAATCGTTTTAGGATCCACGTTGTTGTTACATTGGTTGATTTAAAGCATCAGCTGGACCAACTCAACGATCATCTCAAATGCCGCGATGCAAGAAGGGTTGTTAGTGTTGAGTATCGTCGTCCATCAGTCTACTCAGACGAACGCGTCTTGTTCACCAACATGAAATTTCAAAATGACAGCGACTTGAGAATCATGTTCTCTATTTTCTATTAGTACAATATGAAGGGACCGATCGAATTAGATGTGACATTGGTGATATCTGTTCGAGCTTGATCCCTTCGAGGACCATTAACAAAATCATAGCGTGCATGATTAAACCTGAGGATGATGAATATGAAGTTGTTAACTTGGATAGATAAATTCTTAAGATAACTATATTATATATATATATATATATATATATATATATATATATATATATATATATATATATATATATATATATAGCAAATTCTAAAATGGACCACTTCATTTAGTGGTCCATGGTAGGTCAGTTATGAATAATACTATTACGAATACGAATTTTACAAAATCCACCGTTGGATTGAAAGTTTGTTTCATATAGATCATCCATAAATTTTTTTAGAAAAATTGGAAATCATTTTATATGTTATTGAGACCATTAAGATTAACGGTTTATGAGTTTTTATTAAATACCGTTAAACTTGATAGATTTCAATAACATATCAAATGATTTTCAATTTTTCTAAAAATTTATATGGATGATCTATATGATACAAACTTTCAATCCAACGGTGGACCACGGTGGACCACTTGTGAAAGTGGTCCACCGTAGCATTAGCGCGCACGCACACACACATATATATAATTCTTAGGATAAATTTCTATGCATCTTGTTATCTCTCACTATATTACTAACACTAATATTTAAATAGAATAGAATAAAACCGTATAATATAAATTATTAAATAATTAATATAGAATTAATTCATAAAACTAAATTATTAAATAAAAATATACTTTAAATAATTAAAACTAATAGTAAAACATATCATAACTAATGGAAATATGTTGTCATTTAAAAATAAAAACTCATCAAAATATTAATTATGCTAATTAAATGTAAATATTTATATTTGTCTCCTTCATTTTGAATTTAAACTTAGATAATTAAATCAAACTTGTTAAGGAACTTGAGAATGGTGGTGAAAAAAATCTGGAGATAGATGAACTCAAGAATGAATGGAGATTGAAGAAGCAAGAGAGATAAGCAATGAAGGGATTTAATTATTCCTTTGCAAGACAAAGAGGACAAGTTATTTTGGAAACACTCTCATGATGGAGATCTTTCTTTGAAAGAATCTTATTCTTTTCATTGCAACTCTGGACAAATCATGCATTAGACCAAATTTATTTGGAATGTGTCTATTCCTCCCTCTAAATCCATAATTGTTTGGAGAAGTTTACATCACAAGTTACCTACTGATGCTAATCTTTCTGTTAGAGGTAGTCACCTTCCCTCTATGTGCGGTCTTTGTGATGCTGCAATTGAAACAACTGATCATCTTTTTCTGAGTTGCAGATATGTTTTGAACATATGGGGCTGGCTTGGTTCCTGTCTTAATGCTAATTGTAGCTTTACTTCACTGGATGAGGCTTTAAAGCTTCGTATTCCAAGTTGGTCTCCTCTTTGTAAGCTGGTGGTTGCAGCAGCAATTGTAAATTGTGTGTATTTCATATGGTATGCTAGAAATCAAGTAAGATTTAATGATAAGAAAATTCATTGGAAATCCATCATTAATCTTATTATTGCGACAGTATCTTTGTCAGGGAATAGTTCTTGCCTTAAAGCCTATTCAGATATCTCTAAATTTGTTCTTCTTCAAAAATTTCATGTTAAAATGAAATTTGGCACTGCTCCTAAAATCAAAGAAGTTATCTGGTAACCTCCTTTTTTGAATTGGGTTAAATGTAACTGTGATGGTGCTTCTCTAGGTAACACAGGTATTTCTGCTTGTGGAGGTATTTTTAGAAATGGCGATTCCTCCTTCTTAGGTGCTTATGCTTTCAACATTGGTGTAAGCACTTCTTTAAAAGTTGAACTGATAGGTGTCATGATTGCCATTGAAACTGCAACTTTTAAGGGTTGGTCTCACCTTTGGTTAGAATCTGATTCTATGTTAGTTGTCCATGCTTTCTCTTCTTCTAAAATTGTGCCTTGGCCTCTAAGAAATCGTTGGAATAATTGCTTATTGTTGATATCTAACATGAACTTCTATGTCTCTCATATCTTTAGAGAAGGAAATCACTGTGCTGATAAATTGGCTAACTTAGGCTTATCTTTACCTGATTTTACGTGGTGGGATTGTATTCCCCCCGTGCTGTTAGATGATTTTGGTAGGAATCGTTTGGGAATGCCTTATTATAGGTTCTGTTAGTTTCTTTTCTTTTTGAGGGTCGGGTTTTTTGCCCCCCCCCTTTTCTTTGTACTTTTCTGTTTTTATCAATATATTTTGACTTGAGGGCTTGCTTCTAAGCAAGTCTCTTTTGTAAAAAAAAATGTAAATTTTTATAATTATCACACCAAATTAATTAAATTAAATAAATAGATTAATAAAATATATAAAAATATTTTGATGTTAAAGACCCTTCCCACACCATATACACAAATACCCCCACCTGTAACAACCCGTTTTTCAAAGGCCAGAAAAGGCATTTAATTTTTTTTTTTGTACACATCAGAGTTACGCATAAAAGATTTTAAATGAGCCGGCATTCAAATATACAAAAGAACTCATTACCATAAGGTGCTTCGACAAGCAAAGTGTATTCCTGAATAATTACAATCCAAGTCTAAGTATTCAAATACTTACACTTGGATTGTAATTATTCAGGAATACACTTTGCTTGTCGAAGCACCTTATGGTAATGAGTTCTTTTGTATATTTGAATGCCGGCTCATTTAAAATCTTTTATGCGTAACTCTGATGTGTACAAAAAAAAATAAATTAAATGCCTTTTCTGGCCTTTGAAAAACGGGTTGTTACAATTGGTATCAGAGCACGGCTTTAAATCTTCAAAGGGAAAGTGTATACTTGAGTCGTTAGTCCAGAGTCGGTTAGAACGTAACTAGTGTTGAGTCAGTTCTAGTGTCTGTTCTGTGTCGGGTTATGGGTTAGTAATCCGTGGAGTGTGATGTTCTGTTAGGATTCAGAAATGTTTGGATAAGGAATCTAATCAGAATTGGTATTGTGCAGAGATAGAATGCCTCCAAGAAGGGCACCTACAGCACCTGTGACGGACAATGCTGATATATATCAAATGGCTTATGCCATGAACACAATGGCAGCGGCTGTGACTGCTCAGAGCCATGCTAAGGCGTAGAGAGATCTGGAAAAACGCGAAAGGGAAATACTTGCGGCTGTGTAACAACCCGTTTTTCAAAGGCCAGAAAAGGCATTATATATATTTTTTTCAACTAACACTCAGAGTGCGCATAGAATATTTTCCAATGAGCCGGCATTCAAATATACAAAAGAACTCATTACCAAAAGGTGCTTCGACAAGCAAAGTGTATTCCTGAATAATTACAATCCAAGTCTAAGTATTCAAATACTTACAACAAAACAAGTTAGAATCCTATGCCTAAATCCAAAAAAAGCACGGTGTACAAAACACACCGGCGCATAGTCTAACTATACTAAGCCAAAACTCCAACCTCTCACTGGGGCCTGGAACAGCCACCGTCGTCACCACGACCTAACCCATCATCTGGGTGGGATGAGCCCGCAAATGAAAGAAAGGGTCACCACAAAAAAATATAGTATGTATATATATAACCGGTGCGAAAGATTGTACACATAACAATAATTCAACAAACACAAGAGAAAGCTCTTAAAGTCAAAAATAATTCCCACCAACGGGTCTATATAAATAAATCACCAAGCCTAATGCAGACTTCTACAATGGGGGTGACAACCGATCTCTGGTTTGCCACATGCATGATTTAATTCCGGAATTCAACCTCTCTATAGAAGGCGTAGGTCTCTGGTGGGATAACACCTCCTACTATTGGTGGGATAACACCAGGTAGAGTCACACAAGACAATACCAAAACAATCACGGTGGGATAACACCGGGTGAGTCACACAAGACAACCACCAACTCAATAAAATCCAGTAGGATTTGGCGAAGTCGCACAGACAACCGCCCGGTACGTAGGCAAAGTCACACAGACATACACCTAGGCACACAACTATGAAATGCATGGCATATATTCTCTTCGGCATATACGGGATAGTCACACAAGACAAAATCCTCGCGTAGTCCTATCTGATGCACGCATTCATATATGCTCATGCAAACAATCACATAGCCTAAAGCCTATGTACAAAGCATCACAACATACATACATTTTCTCAATCATATGTAAATTGCACACGTATTTATAACCACGTTCTCATCAACGAGAATACATAAGTACAAACATGCCAAAGCACACAACAATTGCATACACAGCAAAACAAGGCATGTCGTAACCATTTTAAAAGACGGAAATAAAGTGGAGCCCTTACCTCGGCAAGCTTCGGTCAACAAAACTCGCTCAAACAACACAACGCGCTTCCTAAACAAGCAGCGCAACAATCAATACATTGTTCTCTAACCAATAGTATTGAAACTACATCAAAAACCCCAAAAACCTAAAGGTTCCTAAGGAAAATCCACTCTTTCGGATATCCTACCAAATACTATTGTATTGATCAACCACCATGAGTTATTTATACTATTTTTAGGACCCAAAACAATTGTCAAAAGTCTTAAATAATTTGAAATGCAAAATGGCCGTTTTCTTGGGTTATAAGTTACGTACTTTCCGAGTACCCGAAAAACTCGTTTCCAATCCCCGCCACTTCCATAAATTAATAAAAAGGGATTAGAAAGCTAAAAACCAAGTTTAGAAATCAGAATCCAAAATTTTAGGTCTCATAACTCGCCCTGGAGAGTTGATGGCGAGTGAAGGCAGTGAGGACTGGTCTTACTCGCTCTGGAGCTCGCCCTGGCGTGTTGTCATGACCTGTGACACTCGCCCTGGCGAGTAACCACTCGCTCAGCGAGTTGCACCTGTCATGACAGCAAAAGACAGCAACTCACACCACCTTTTTCCAACCAAGCCTAGTTTGATTCTATTAGTTCACAACACTTTTTCAAGGCACAAAAGCAAACCATTTTCATAAGCAAGCAATTCATTTCCGAAAGCTTGTTGGTTGCTTCGAGTGCAAGTTATTTGATTTTCATTTCCAAAATCAAAACCAAATCCAAGCACAAGATTTATTACGGGCCTTAACCGTCCGGTAATCATTTTCAAACATGTTTTCAAAGCGAAAAGTAACACCACATGTCACAAGAGTTTTAAACCACTTTGACCCCAAAAACACTACTCAAAACACTTAGGAATTATTTTCATAAACCCCAAAATATTTTTCATCGGATTTTCTAAAACAAAACCATACAACGCATTTCCCTTTTGCCCAAAGGTTCAAAGACAACTTTTCTTTTCAAAACCTTACAACTTAACCTCATGTTATTGATCAATACATAACTAAACCAAAACCCTAACTTTTCTCATGAGATTTTTCACCAACTCATGGAAAATTGCAATAACAAAGCCTAGCATGCTTACTACACTCTCATGAACAACTTTCATGAAACAAGAATCAATTCCTAACATTTCCAACTCATGAACATAAACTAAAACTCATAACTCCAAGAGTTTTAACCAACAAAAAAAAAGAAGGAAAAGAGTGGTTACCTTAAGAAAGTGATTCTCTACAATATTCCTCAAAGCTTCCAAGCTTGAAATGGAGTGAAATGGTGAAGAATGGAAAATTTGTGAAGGTTGGAAAGAAAGTAATGGAGTCTACGTGAAAGAGAGAAAGAATGGAGTGAATATGTGATGTTTCTAAGTCCACAAAGTCACTAAACCTCCTTACTATGTCAAAGCCTCTTGATAGCCAATCCACCATTGGATCAAAGTCAAAAGTCCAAGCTTAAACCCTAGCCATTGGATCAATTTGCTTTATGAATAAGTCACAAGATATCATCAACTCATCCAAAACAAGTCACATACTCAGCTCTCGCGCGACGCGACGAACGTAAATCACAAAACATAAAACCTACGGAAAGAACGTCTAATGTTAAACATTTCCAAAACTTATCGCCGAATCTTTTTCCGCGACTGTAATTTTCTTCCATACCTTAGAAAATTATTCTCAGAATATATCTTAACTCGCGCAGATATATAAAACTCCTATCCGAAACCTCACTTAAAACAGACGCAGTAAGATTTTCCATCCGCGGTTAAAATCCTACTCGTTTTTCCAAAAACAAGAATAATCCAAATCTCGTTATTCTGAATCCACCTCAACCTTCTTATTCAAGCAACAGGATCACAAGACAAAAGTCTGTACAATTACAGTGCACGAGCACAAAACAGACTAACTTTCAGCAAAACCTAATAATTACACGATGTTTCACAACACGAACACATCGGAACCCTAATATTCCTTAAACCAACTATACAATGAAATCTTGGGTCTTACAATACTACCCTCCTAAAAGAAGTTTCGTCCTCGAAACTTAGACATCGTCGAACAAACCGGGATATAATTCCCTCATCTTACTTTCTAGCTCCCAGGTGGTATCTCCCGTAGCTTCATTCCATATTACCTTCACCAAAGGTATCTCTTTCGTCCTCAGACGTTTCATCTTCCTATCCGCAATCTTGATCGGCGGAACCTCAAATGACAAGTTATCCCTCAGCTGGATGTCATCTGGTGTGATCACATGTGACGGATCCGGTGTATACTTCCGCAATTGCCACACATGGAACACGTCATGAATCAAAGATAGTACATGTGGCAACGCGATCCGGTATGCTACCTTCCCAATCCGTTCCAAAATCTGATAAGGCCCTATAAACTTTGGAGTCAACTTTTTCGCTTTCAAAGCCCTTCCAACGCCAGTCGTTGGTGTAACTCGGAGAAATACGTAATCTCCCTCCTCAAACTCTAAAGGCCTCCGACGCCTATCCGCATAACTTTTCTGGCGATCTTGAGCAACCTTCATCATTTCCCTTATCTTTCGGACCTTGTCCGTCGTCTGTTGTACCATTTTCGGCCCTACTATCATACTTTCCCCATCTTGGTACCAACACAAAGGAGTCTGACATCTTCTCTCATACAAAGCCTCGTATGGTGCCATTCCAATACTCGCGTGGAAACTGTTGTTGTATGTGAATTCTATCAACGGTAATACATCATCCCAACTTCCACGATCATCCAATACACAAGCTCTCAACAAATCTTCCAAAGATTGATTTGTCCTCTCGGTCTGCCCATCTGTCTGAGGATGATAGGCGGAACTCAATCTCAATTTCGTCCCCAACGCCTCGTGCAAAGTCTTCCAAAAGTGTGAAGTAAACTTTGGGTCTCGATCTGACACTATACTTGACGGAATCCCATGTAACCTCACAATCTCAGCAATGTAAATATCGGTCAACTTCGCTGCTGTATCCGTAGTCCTTACCGGTAGAAAATGAGCGGACTTAGTCAAACGATCCACTATCACCCAAATGGAATCATGCTTCCTCCTGGTCTTAGGTAAACCAGTGATGAAATCCATAGAAATGCTATCCCACTTCCACTCGGGGATATCTAATGATTGCAGCATCCCTGCTGGTCTCTGATGCTCAATCTTCGCCTTCTGACAAGTCAGACACGATGCCACATACTCAGCCACATCCTTCTTCATACCCGGCCACCAGAAATCATGCCTCAGGTCTTGATACATCTTTGTTGCTCCGGGATGTATACTAAGTTTACTCTTGTGTGCCTCCCCTAGAATGGTGGTTCTCAAGTTCATAGCATCGGGTACACACACTCTACCTTGACACCTCAAAATGTTGTCCGATCCCACCTTGAAATCTCGGTTGGTTCCTCGAACAATCAAAGCCCTTTTCTCCATGAGAAACTTGTCATCTTGACAATTTGCAATGTCCTCCAATAACCCGCTTGAGATGGTAATCATACCCAGTCTCATATTCCCTAAAGCAAACTCTACTTCTAGGTGCAAGTCACGAAACTCTCTCAACAACTCTTGTTGACTAGCCATTTGTGCCGAACAAACCGACACACTCTTCCTACTCAAAGCATCGGCTACCACATTAGCCTTTCCAGGATGGTATTCTAAGGTGAAATCAAAATCTTTCAAAGTTTCCATCCATCTCCTCTGCCTCATATTAAGCTCTTTCTGATCAAACAAGTACTTAAGACTTTTATGGTCACTAAACACGACAAAAGTGCAACCATAAAGATGATGTCTCCAAATCTTCAATGCGAAAACAACGGCCGCAAGCTCTAAATCGTGCGTAGGATAATTCTTTTCATGCACTTTCAGTTGCCTTGACGCATAAGCCCCTGCTCTCTTGTGTTGCATCAACACACAACCCAAACCTTGATGAGACGCATCACAAAAAACCTCATACGGTTCATCCGACTGTGGTAACACCAAGACTGGTGAAGTCGTCAACCGTTCTTTCAACAACTGGAAACTCGACTCACACTTCTCAGTCCAAGCAAAAGGTTGATCTTTTCGCGTAAGTTGTGTCATTGGCGCCACAATCTTAGCGAAACCTTCAATGAATCTCCGGTAATAACCGGCCAAACCCACAAAACTCCTCACATCAGTCACTGTTTGAGGCTGCTTCCATGACAGTACCGTATCAATCTTGGCTGGATCCACGGCTATTCCCTCTCTTGATATAACATGGCCAAGGAAATTCACCTCTTCCAACCAAAAGTCACACTTTGACGGGTTTGCGTATAGCTTACTTTCCCGCAAAACTTGCAATACTAGACGAAGATGCTCTACATGTTCCTCTTCACTCTTTGAATACACTAGGATGTCATCAATAAACACCACCACAAACTTGTCCAAAAATGAATGGAATATCCGATTCATGTAAGCCATAAAGATAGCAGGTGCATTCGTCACTCCGAACGGCATCACCAAGAACTCATAATGCCCATATCGCGTCCTAAACGCCGTTTTCTGAATATCCTCATCTCGTACTCTTATCTGGTGATAACCAGATTTCAAGTCAATCTTTGAGAACACTGAGGCTCCCCTCAACTGATCCATCAAATCATCAATTCGTGGCAATGGATATCGGTTCTTGATAGTCACCTTATTAAGCTTCCGATAATCCACACACAGACGAGATTTCCCATCCTTCTTCTTAACCAATAAGACCGGTGCTCCCCAAGGCGACACACTAGGCCTTATGAAACCCTTCTCTAACAAGTCCTCAATCTGACTTTTCAACTCTACCAACTCGGCTGGAGCCATCCGATAAGCTGATTCCGAAATCGGACCTGTACCCGGTTGCAAATCAATAAAGAATTCCACCTCTCTACACGGAGGAAAAGCTGGAATCTCCGATGGAAACACATCTTGGAAATCCTGAACCACTCGAATTTCCTCAATTCGGATCTCCGACGTCACTCCTAAGCTAGCAAGTGAAACTATCTCCGGCTCTCCATTACACATAACCACAGAAAGCCGATTTGCAGACAAGTACCTTCGCACACCTGGCTCGGGAAAGAAAACCAATTTCCGAGCGCAGTCTAGAATCACATAATGATAAGACAACCAATCCATCCCGAGGATGATCTCGAGAGATAAAAGCGGTAGACACACCAAATTGACTAGAAAATCCCTATTCTGGATTTCTACCAAACAATGCAAACATGCAGTATTTACCACCAAATCCTTAGCAGGAGTCAACACATTCAAATCAAACGGAAGCATAGAAACATTCAAACTCAAACGATTTGCACAAGCCAAAGATATGAATGAGTGGGTTGCCCCCGTGTCAATCAAAGCAGTTAAAGAATTACCTGCGATGTGACAGCTCTCGTGGATGGCATTGCTAGCCTGCCCACTCAACTCAGTGCCCATACAGTAAGCACGTGCCTTTGCCACAGGTCTGACACCCTGTGAGCCTTGTGCCACATTTGCCGACGGCCCGGCCTTCGGGGCTCTGCAATCTCTAGCAAAGTGTCCCGGCTTCTTGCAATTGAAGCAAGCGCTTCCCCCCTTCGGTTGCGTGCACTCATTAGAAAAATGCCCCGCTTCTCCATAGTTGTAGCAAGCCCCCTTACTACCCTCTGACTTTCCCCGGGTTCCCTGATTCACCGATCGGCCCGGTCCTTTACTGTGTTGAGGACGGTTATACGGCTTACTCCATTGTCTCCCACTATTATGAGTCGACCCACGATCATTGGTACGACTTGGTCCTCCAGCACTAGACCCTCCTTGTCGGTTCACCCGCTTATTTCTCATGTCTTCCACCTCTTGACATTTTTTTACCAACACTTGGAACTGTCGGATACCCAATGGCACAACCGCATCCTGCAGTTCGTACCTCAGCCCATCTTGGAAACGACGGCACATATAATCCTCATCTATCCCATCCCTAAAGAAGCGGAAGAAACGGGATAGTGATTCGAACTTCTTGGCATATGTTTCAACATTCATGCCCCCCTGACGCAACCTCAGGAATTCCTCCCCATACCTTTCCCTTGCAGTCTCAGGAAAGTACTTGGCTAAAAACCTCCTCTTGAAGTTCTCCCAATTCAATGCTTCATGACCATTCTCCATGATAATACGGGTGTTCCTCCACCAATACTCAGAACCCCATAGTAACTGATAGGTAGCTAAGACTACCTTTTCCCCTTCCGGACAATGAATCGCCCCGAAAATCCTCTCCACAGATTGGAGCCACAAATCAGCAGTTTCCGGACCTCCCTCCCCGTTAAACTTTGGAGGAGTTTGGTGGTTGAAACTTGAAAGAAGTCTCGATCCAACAGCGAGTATTTCTCTTTCGCGCTTTTCCAGATCTCTCTGCGCCTTAGCATGGCTCTGAGCAGTCACAGCCGCTGCCATCGTATGCATGGCATAAGCCATCTGGTTTATATCAGCATTGTCCGCCATAGGTGCTGTAGGTGCCCTTCTTGGAGGCATTCTATTCTGCACAATACCAATTCTGATTAGATTCCTTATCCAAACATTTCTGAGTCTCAACAGAAAATCTCATCCAACGGCTACTAATCACATAACCCGACACAGAACAAACACTAGAACTGACACTACTCTAGCTATGTTCTAACCGACTCTGGACTAACGACTCAAGTATACACTTTCCCTTTGAAGATTTAAAGCCGTGCTCTGATACCAATTGTAACAACCCGTTTTTCAAAGGCCAGAAAAGGCATTATATATTTTTTTTTTCAACTAACACTCAGAGTGCGCATAGAATATTTTCCAATGAGCCGGCATTCAAATATACAAAAGAACTCATTACCAAAAGGTGCTTCGACAAGCAAAGTGTATTCCTGAATAATTACAATCCAAGTCTAAGTATTCAAATACTTACAACAAAACAAGTTAGAATCCTATGCCTAAACCCAAAAAAAGCACGGTGTACAAAACACACCGGCGCATAGTCTAACTATACTAAGCCAAAGCTCCAACCTCTCACTGGGGCCTGGAACAGCCACCGTCGTCACCACGACCTAACCCATCATCTGGGTGGGATGAGCCCGCAAATGAAAGAAAGGGTCACCACAAAAAAATATAGTATGTATATATATAACCGGTGCGAAAGATTGTACACATAACAATAATTCCACAAACACAAGAGAAAGCTCTTAAAGTCAAAAATAATTCCCACCAACGGGTCTATATAAATAAATCACCAAGCCTAATGCAGACTTCTACAATGGGGGTGACAACCGATCTCTGGTTTGCCACATGCATGATTTAATTCCGGAATTCAACCTCTCTATAGAAGGCGTAGGTCTCTGGTGGGATAACACCTCCTACTATTGGTGGGATAACACCAGGTAGAGTCACACAAGACAATACCAAAACAATTACGGTGGGATAACACCGGGTGAGTCACACAAGACAACCACCAACTCAATAAAATCCAGTAGGATTTGGCGAAGTCGCACAGACAACCGCCCGGTACGTAGGCAAAGTCACACAGACATACACCTAGGCACACAACTATGAAATGCATGGCATATATTCTCTTCGGCATATACGGGATAGTCACACAAGACAAAATCCTCGCGTAGTCCTATCTGATGCACGCATTCATATATGCTCATGCAAACAATCACATAGCCTAAAGCCTATGTACAAAGCATCACAACATACATACATTTTCTCAATCATATGTAAATTGCACACGTATTTATAACCACGTTCTCATCAACGAGAATACATAAGTACAAACATGCCAAAGCACACAACAATTGCATACACAGCAAAACAAGGCATGTCGTAACCATTTTAAAAGACGGAAATAAAGTGGAGCCCTTACCTCGGCAAGCTTCGGTCAACAAAACTCGCTCAAACAACACAACGCGCTTCCTAAACAAGCAGCGCAACAATCAATACATTGTTCTCTAACCAATAGTATTGAAACTACATCAAAAACCCCAAAAACCTAAAGGTTCCTAAGGAAAATCCACTCTTTCGGATATCCTACCAAATACTATTGTATTGATCAACCACCATGAGTTATTTATACTATTTTTAGGACCCAAAACAATTGTCAAAAGTCTTAAATAATTTGAAATGCAAAATGGCCGTTTTCTTGGGTTATAAGTTACGTACTTTCCGAGTACCCGAAAAACTCGTTTCCAATCCCCGCCACTTCCATAAATTAATAAAAAGGGATTAGAAAGCTAAAAACCAAGTTTAGAAATCAGAATCCAAAATTTTAGGTCTCATAACTCGCCCTGGAGAGTTGATGGCGAGTGAAGGCAGTGAGGACTGGTCTTACTCGCTCTGGAGCTCGCCCTGGCGTGTTGTCATGACCTGTGACACTCGCCCTGGCGAGTAACCACTCGCTCAGCGAGTTGCACCTGTCATGACAGCAAAAGACAGCAACTCACACCACCTTTTTCCAACCAAGCCTAGTTTGATTCTATTAGTTCACAACACTTTTTCAAGGCACAAAAGCAAACCATTTTCATAAGCAAGCAATTCATTTCCGAAAGCTTGTTGGTTGCTTCGAGTGCAAGTTATTTGATTTTCATTTCCAAAATCAAAACCAAATCCAAGCACAAGATTTATTACGGGCCTTAACCGTTCGGTAATCATTTTCAAACATGTTTTCAAAGCGAAAAGTAACACCACATGTCACAAGAGTTTTAAACCACTTTGACCCCAAAAACACTACTCAAAACACTTAGGAATTATTTTCATAAACCCCAAAATATTTTTCATCGGATTTTCTAAAACAAAACCATACAACGCATTTCCCTTTTGCCCAAAGGTTCAAAGACAACTTTTCTTTTCAAAACCTTACAACTTAACCTCATGTTATTGATCAATACATAACTAAACCAAAACCCTAACTTTTCTCATGAGATTTTTCACCAACTCATGGAAAATTGCAATAACAAAGCCTAGCATGCTTACTACACTCTCATGAACAACTTTCATGAAACAAGAATCAATTCCTAACATTTCCAACTCATGAACATAAACTAAAACTCATAACTCCAAGAGTTTTAACCAACAAAAAAAAAGAAGGAAAAGAGTGGTTACCTTAAGAAAGTGATTCTCTACAATATTCCTCAAAGCTTCCAAGCTTGAAATGGAGTGAAATGGTGAAGAATGGAAAATTTGTGAAGGTTGGAAAGAAAGTAATGGAGTCTACGTGAAAGAGAGAAAGAATGGAGTGAATATGTGATGTTTCTAAGTCCACAAAGTCACTAAACCTCCTTACTATGTCAAAGCCTCTTGATAGCCAATCCACCATTGGATCAAAGTCAAAAGTCCAAGCTTAAACCCTAGCCATTGGATCAATTTGCTTTATGAATAAGTCACAAGATATCATCAACTCATCCAAAACAAGTCACATACTCAGCTCTCGCGCGACGCGACGAACGTAAATCACAAAACATAAAACCTACGGAAAGAACGTCTAATGTTAAACATTTCCAAAACTTATCGCCGAATCTTTTTCCGCGACTGTAATTTTCTTCCATACCTTAGAAAATTATTCTCAGAATATATCTTAACTCGCGCAGATATATAAAACTCCTATCCGAAACCTCACTTAAAACAGACGCAGTAAGATTTTCCATCCGCGGTTAAAATCCTACTCGTTTTTCCAAAAACAAGAATAATCCAAATCTCGTTATTCTGAATCCACCTCAACCTTCTTATTCAAGCAACAGGATCACAAGACAAAAGTCTGTACAATTACAGTGCACGAGCACAAAACAGACTAACTTTCAGCAAAACCTAATAATTACACGATGTTTCACAACACGAACACATCGGAACCCTAATATTCCTTAAACCAACTATACAATGAAATCTTGGGTCTTACAATACTACCCTCCTAAAAGAAGTTTCGTCCTCGAAACTTAGACATCGTCGAACAAACCGGGATATAATTCCCTCATCTTACTTTCTAGCTCCCAGGTGGTATCTCCCGTAGCTTCATTCCATATTACCTTCACCAAAGGTATCTCTTTCGTCCTCAGACGTTTCATCTTCCTATCCGCAATCTTGATCGGCGGAACCTCAAATGACAAGTTATCCCTCAGCTGGATGTCATCTGTTGTGATCACATGTGACGGATCCGGTGTATACTTCCGCAATTGCCACACATGGAACACGTCATGAATCAAAGATAGTACATGTGGCAACGCGATCCGGTATGCTACCTTCCCAATCCGTTCCAAAATCTGATAAGGCCCTATAAACTTTGGAGTCAACTTTTTCGCTTTCAAAGCCCTTCCAACGCCAGTCGTTGGTGTAACTCGGAGAAATACGTAATCTCCCTCCTCAAACTCTAAAGGCCTCCGACGCCTATCCGCATAACTTTTCTGGCGATCTTGAGCAACCTTCATCATTTCCCTTATCTTTCGGACCTTGTCCGTCGTCTGTTGTACCATTTTCGGCCCTACTATCATACTTTCCCCATCTTGGTACCAACACAAAGGAGTCTGACATCTTCTCTCATACAAAGCCTCGTATGGTGCCATTCCAATACTCGCGTGGAAACTGTTGTTGTATGTGAATTCTATCAACGGTAATACATCATCCCAACTTCCACGATCATCCAATACACAAGCTCTCAACAAATCTTCCAAAGATTGATTTGTCCTCTCGGTCTGCCCATCTGTCTGAGGATGATAGGCGGAACTCAATCTCAATTTCGTCCCCAACGCCTCGTGCAAAGTCTTCCAAAAGTGTGAAGTAAACTTTGGGTCTCGATCCGACACTATACTTGACGGAATCCCATGTAACCTCACAATCTCAGCAATGTAAATATCGGTCAACTTCGCTGCTGTATCCGTAGTCCTTACCGGTAGAAAATGAGCGGACTTAGTCAAACGATCCACTATCACCCAAATGGAATCATGCTTCCTCCTGGTCTTAGGTAAACTAGTGATGAAATCCATAGAAATGCTATCCCACTTCCACTCGGGGATATCTAATGACTGCAGCATCCCTGCTGGTCTCTGATGCTCAATCTTCGCCTTCTGACAAGTCAGACACGATGCCACATACTCAGCCACATCCTTCTTCATACCCGGCCACCAGAAATCATGCCTCAGGTCTTGATACATCTTTGTTGCTCCGGGATGTATACTAAGTTTACTCTTGTGTGCCTCCCCTAGAATGGTGGTTCTCAAGTTCATAGCATCGGGTACACACACTCTACCTTGACACCTCAAAATGTTGTCCGATCCCACCTTGAAATCTCGGTTGGTTCCTCGAACAATCAAAGCCCTTTTCTCCATGAGAAACTTGTCATCTTGACAATTTGCAATGTCCTCCAATAACCCGCTTGAGATGGTAATCATACCCAGTCTCATATTCCCTAAAGCAAACTCTACTTCTAGGTGCAAGTCACGAAACTCTCTCAACAACTCTTGTTGACTAGCCATTTGTGCCGAACAAACCGACACATTCTTCCTACTCAAAGCATCGGCTACCACATTAGCCTTTCCAGGATGGTATTCTAAGGTGAAATCAAAATCTTTCAAAGATTCCATCCATCTCCTCTGCCTCATATTAAGCTCTTTCTGATCAAACAAGTACTTAAGACTTTTATGGTCACTAAACACGACAAAAGTGCAACCATAAAGATGATGTCTCCAAATCTTCAATGCGAAAACAACGGCCGCAAGCTCTAAATCGTGCGTAGGATAATTCTTTTCATGCACTTTCAGTTGCCTTGACGCATAAGCCACTGCTCTCTTGTGTTGCATCAACACACAACCCAAACCTTGATGAGACGCATCACAAAAAACCTCATACGGTTCATCCGACTGTGGTAACACCAAGACTGGTGAAGTCGTCAACCGTTCTTTCAACAACTGGAAACTCGACTCACACTTCTCAGTCCAAGCAAAAGGTTGATCTTTTCGCGTAAGTTGTGTCATTGGCGCCACAATCTTAGCGAAACCTTCAATGAATCTCCGGTAATAACCGGCCAAACCCACAAAACTCCTCACATCAGTCACTGTTTGAGGCTGCTTCCATGACAGTACCGTATCAATCTTGGCTGGATCCACGGCTATTCCCTCTCTTGATATAACATGGCCAAGGAAATTCACCTCTTCCAACCAAAAGTCACACTTTGACGGGTTTGCGTATAGCTTACTTTCCCGCAAAACTTGCAATACTAGACGAAGATGCTCTACATGTTCCTCTTCACTCTTTGAATACACTAGGATGTCATCAATAAACACCACCACAAACTTGTCCAAAAATGAATGGAATATCCGATTCATGTAAGCCATAAAGATAGCAGGTGCATTCGTCACTCCGAACGGCATCACCAAGAACTCATAATGCCCATATCGCGTCCTAAACGCCGTTTTCTGAATATCCTCATCTCGTACTCTTATCTGGTGATAACCAGATTTCAAGTCAATCTTTGAGAACACTGAGGCTCCCCTCAACTGATCCATCAAATCATCAATTCGTGGCAATGGATATCGGTTCTTGATAGTCACCTTATTAAGCTTCCGATAATCCACACACAGACGAGATTTCCCATCCTTCTTCTTAACCAATAAGACCGGTGCTCCCCAAGGCGACACACTAGGCCTTATGAAACCCTTCTCTAACAAGTCCTCAATCTGACTTTTCAACTCTACCAACTCGGCTGGAGCCATCCGATAAGCTGATTCCGAAATCGGACCTGTACCCGGTTGCAAATCAATAAAGAATTCCACCTCTCTACACGGAGGAAAAGCTGGAATCTCCGATGGAAACACATCTTGGAAATCCTGAACCACTCGAATTTCCTCAATTCGGATCTCCGACGTCACTCCTAAGCTAGCAAGTGAAACTATCTCCGGCTCTCCATTACACATAACCACAGAAAGCCGATTTGCAGACAAGTACCTTCGCACACCTGGCTCGGGAAAGAAAACCAATTTCCGAGCGCAGTCTAGAATCACATAATGATAAGACAACCAATCCATCCCGAGGATGATCTCGAGAGATAAAAGCGGTAGACACACCAAATTGACTAGAAAATCCCTATTCTGGATTTCTACCAAACAATGCAAACATGCAGTATTTACCACCAAATCCTTAGCAGGAGTCAAAACATTCAAATCAAACGGAAGCATAGAAACATTCAAACTCAAACGATTTGCACAAGCCAAAGATATGAATGAGTGGGTTGCCCCCGTGTCAATCAAAGCAGTTAAAGAATTACCTGCGATGTGACAGCTCTCGTGGATGGCATTGCTAGCCTGCCCACTCAACTCAGTGCCCATACAGTAAGCACGTGCCTTTGCCACAGGTCTGACACCCTGTGAGCCTTGTGCCACATTTGCCGACGGCCCGGCCTTCGGGGCTCTGCAATCTCTAGCAAAGTGTCCCGGCTTCTTGCAATTGAAGCAAGCGCTTCCCCCCTTCGGTTGCGTGCACTCATTAGAAAAATGCCCCGCTTCTCCATAGTTGTAGCAAGCCCCCTTACTACCCTCTGACTTTCCCCGGGTTCCCTGATTCACCGATCGGCCCGGTCCTTTACTGTGTTGAGGACGGTTATACGGCTTACTCCATTGTCTCCCACTATTATGAGTCGACCCACGATCATTGGTACGACTTGGTCCTCCAGCACTAGACCCTCCTTGTCGGTTCACCCGCTTATTTCTCATGTCTTCCACCTCTTGACATTTTTTTACCAACACTTGGAACTGTCGGATACCCAATGGCACAACCGCATCCTGCAGTTCGTACCTCAGCCCATCTTGGAAACGACGGCACATATAATCCTCATCTATCCCATCCCTAAAGAAGCGGAAGAAACGGGATAGTGATTCGAACTTCTTGGCATATGTTTCAACATTCATGCCCCCCTGACGCAACCTCAGGAATTCCTCCCCATACCTTTCCCTTGCAGTCTCAGGAAAGTACTTGGCTAAAAACCTCCTCTTGAAGTTCTCCCAATTCAATGCTTCATGACCATTCTCCATGATAATACGGGTGTTCCTCCACCAATACTCAGAACCCCATAGTAACTGATAGGTAGCTAAGACTACCTTTTCCCCTTCCGGACAATGAATCGCCCCGAAAATCCTCTCCACAGATTGGAGCCACAAATCAGCAGTTTCCGGACCTCCCTCCCCGTTAAACTTTGGAGGAGTTTGGTGGTTGAAACTTGAAAGAAGTCTCGATCCAACAGCGAGTATTTCTCTTTCGCGCTTTTCCAGATCTCTCTGCGCCTTAGCATGGCTCTGAGCAGTCACAGCCGCTGCCATCGTATGCATGGCATAAGCCATCTGGTTTATATCAGCATTGTCCGCCATAGGTGCTGTAGGTGCCCTTCTTGGAGGCATTCTATTCTGCACAATACCAATTCTGATTAGATTCCTTATCCAAACATTTCTGAGTCTCAACAGAAAATCTCATCCAACGGCTACTAATCACATAACCCGACACAGAACAAACACTAGAACTGACACTACTCTAGCTATGTTCTAACCGACTCTGGACTAACGACTCAAGTATACACTTTCCCTTTGAAGATTTAAAGCCGTGCTCTGATACCAATTGTAACAACCCGTTTTTCAAAGGCCAGAAAAGGCATTATATATTTTTTTTTTCAACTAACACTCAGAGTGCGCATAGAATATTTTCCAATGAGCCGGCATTCAAATATACAAAAGAACTCATTACCAAAAGGTGCTTCGACAAGCAAAGTGTATTCCTGAATAATTACAATCCAAGTCTAAGTATTCAAATACTTACAACAAAACAAGTTAGAATCCTATGCCTAAACCCAAAAAAAGCACGGTGTACAAAACACACCGGCGCATAGTCTAACTATACTAAGCCAAAGCTCCAACCTCTCACTGGGGCCTGGAACAGCCACCGTCGTCACCACGACCTAACCCATCATCTGGGTGGGATGAGCCCGCAAATGAAAGAAAGGGTCACCACAAAAAAATATAGTATGTATATATATAACCGGTGCGAAAGATTGTACACATAACAATAATTCCACAAACACAAGAGAAAGCTCTTAAAGTCAAAAATAATTCCCACCAACGGGTCTATATAAATAAATCACCAAGCCTAATGCAGACTTCTACAATGGGGGTGACAACCGATCTCTGGTTTGCCACATGCATGATTTAATTCCGGAATTCAACCTCTCTATAGAAGGCGTAGGTCTCTGGTGGGATAACACCTCCTACTATTGGTGGGATAACACCAGGTAGAGTCACACAAGACAATACCAAAACAATCACGGTGGGATAACACCGGGTGAGTCACACAAGACAACCACCAACTCAATAAAATCCAGTAGGATTTGGCGAAGTCGCACAGACAACCGCCTGGTACGTAGGCAAAGTCACACAGACATACACCTAGGCACACAACTATGAAATGCATGGCATATATTCTCTTCGGCATATACGGGATAGTCACACAAGACAAAATCCTCGCGTAGTCCTATCTGACGCACGCATTCATATATGCTCATGCAAACAATCACATAGCCTAAAGCCTATGTACAAAGCATCACAACATACATACATTTTCTCAATCATATGTAAATTGCACACATATTTATAACCACGTTCTCATCAACGAGAATACATAAGTACAAACATGCCAAAGCACACAGCAATTGCATACACAGCAAAACAAGGCATGTCGTAACCATTTTAAAAGACGGAAATAAAGTGGAGCCCTTACCTCGGCAAGCTTCGGTCAACAAAACTCGCTCAAACAACACAACGCGCTTCCTAAACAAGCAGCGCAACAATCAATACATTGTTCTCTAACCAATAGTATTGAAACTACATCAAAAACCCCAAAAACCTAAAGGTTCCTAAGGAAAATCCACTCTTTCGGATATCCTACCAAATACTATTGAATTGATCAACCACCATGAGTTATTTATACTATTTTTAGGACCCAAAACAATTGTCAAAAGTCTTAAATAATTTGAAATGCAAAATGGCCGTTTTGTTGCGTTATAAGTTACGTACTTTCCGAGTACCCGAAAAACTCGTTTCCAATCCCCGCCACTTCCATAAATTAATAAAAAGGGATTAGAAAGCTAAAAACCAAGTTTAGAAATCAGAATCCAAAATTTTAGGTCTCATAACTCGCCCTGGCGAGTTGATGGCGAGTGAAGGCAGCGAGGACTGGTCTTACTCGCTCTGGAGCTCGCCCTGGCGTGTTGTCATGACCTGTGACACTCGCCCTGGCGAGTAACCACTCGCTCAGCGAGTTGCACCTGTCATGACAGCAAAAGACAGCAACTCACACCACCTTTTTCCAACCAAGCCTAGTTTGATTCTATTAGTTCACAACACTTTTTCAAGGCACAAAAGCAAACCATTTTCATAAGCAAGCAATTCATTTCCGAAAGCTTGTTGGTTGCTTCGAGTGCAAGTTATTTGATTTTCATTTCCAAAATCAAAACCAAATCCAAGCACAAGATTTATTACGGGCCTTAACCGTCCGGTAATCATTTTCAAACATGTTTTCAAAGCGAAAAGTAACACCACATGTCACAAGAGTTTTAAACCACTTTGACCCCAAAAACACTACTCAAAACACTTAGGAATTATTTTCATAAACCCCAAAATATTTTTCATCGGATTTTCTAAAACAAAACCATACAACGCATTTCCCTTTTGCCCAAAGGTTCAAAGACAACTTTTCTTTTCAAAACCTTACAACTTAACCTCATGTTATTGATCAATACATAACTAAACCAAAACCCTAACTTTTCTCATGAGATTTTTCACCAACTCATGGAAAATTGCAATAACAAAGCCTAGCATGCTTACTACACTCTCATGAACAACTTTCATGAAACAAGAATCAATTCCTAACATTTCCAACTCATGAACATAAACTAAAACTCATAACTCCAAGAGTTTTAACCAACAAAAAAAAAGAAGGAAAAGAGTGGTTACCTTAAGAAAGTGATTCTCTACAATATTCCTCAAAGCTTCCAAGCTTGAAATGGAGTGAAATGGTGAAGAATGGAAAATTTGTGAAGGTTGGAAAGAAAGTAATGGAGTCTACGTGAAAGAGAGAAAGAATGGAGTGAATATGTGATGTTTCTAAGTCCACAAAGTCACTAAACCTCCTTACTATGTCAAAGCCTCTTGATAGCCAATCCACCATTGGATCAAAGTCAAAAGTCCAAGCTTAAACCCTAGCCATTGGATCAATTTGCTTTATGAATAAGTCACAAGATATCATCAACTCATCCAAAACAAGTCACATACTCAGCTCTCGTGCGACGCGACGAACGTAAATCACAAAACATAAAACCTACGGAAAGAACGTCTAATGTTAAACATTTCCAAAACTTATCGCCGAATCTTTTTCCGCGACTGTAATTTTCTTCCATACCTTAGAAAATTATTCTCAGAATATATCTTAACTCGCGCAGATATATAAAACTCCTATCCGAAACCTCACTTAAAACAGACGCAATAAGATTTTCCATCCGCGGTTAAAATCCTACTCGTTTTTCCAAAAACAAGAATAATCCAAATCTCGTTATTCTGAATCCACCTCAACCTTCTTATTCAAGCAACAGGATCACAAGACAAAAGTCTGTACAATTACAGTGCACGAGCACAAAACAGACTAACTTTCAGCAAAACCTAATAATTACACGATGTTTCACAACACGAACACATCGGAACCCTAATATTCCTTAAACCAACTATACAATGAAATCTTGGGTCTTACAGGCTGGATCTAGACTTCTTTCAAGTTTCAACCACCAAACTCCTCCAAAGTTTAATGGGGAGGGAGGTCCGGAAACTGCTGATTTATGGCTCCAATCTGTGGAGAGGATATTCGGGGCAATTCATTGTCCAGAAGGGGAGAAGGTGGTCTTAGCTACCTATCAGTTACTAGGGGGTTCTGAGTATTGGTGGAGGAACACCCGACTGATCATGGAGAATGTTCATGAAGAGTTAAGTTGGGAGAACTTCAAAAGGAAGTTCTTGGCCAAATATTTCCCTGAGACAGCTAGGGAAAGGTATGGGGAAGAGTTTCTGAGGCTAAGGCAAGCGGGCATGAATGTTGAAGCATATGCCAAGAAGTTTGAATCACTATCCCGTTTCTTCCGCTTCTTTAGGGATGAGATAGATGAGGATTATATGTGCCGTCGCTTCCAAGATGGGCTAAGGTACGAACTGCAGGATGCGGTTGTGCCATTGGGTATCCGACAGTTTCAAGTGTTGGTGGAGAAATGTCAAGAGGTAGAAGACATGAAGAATAAGCGGGTGAACCGCCAAGGGAATTCTAGTGCCGGAGGACCAAGTCGTACCAATGATCGTGGTTCGACTCAGAATAGTGGGAGGCAAGGGTGTAAGCCTTATAACCGTCCTCAACACAGTAAAGGACCGGGCCGATCGGTGAATCAGGGAACCCGGGGAAAATCAGAGGGTAGTAAGGGGGCTTGCTACAACTGTGGAGAAGCGGGGCATTTTTCAATGAGTGCACGCAACCGAAAGGGGGAAACACCTGCTACAATTGCAAGAAGCCGGGACACTTTGCTAGAGATTGCAGAGCCCCGAAGACTGGGCCGTCGGCAAATGTGGCACAAGGCTCACAGGGTGCCAGACATGCGGCAAAGGCACGTGCTTACTGTATGGGCACTGAGTTGAGTGGGCAGGCTAGCAATGCCATCCATGAGAGCTGTCACATCGCAGGTAATTCTTTAACTGCTTTGATTGACATGGGGGCAACCCACTCATTCATATCTTTGGCATGTGCAAATCGTTTGAGTTTGAATGTTTCTGTGCTTCCGTTTGATTTGAATGTTTTGACTCCTTCTAAGGATTTGGTAGTGAATACTGCATGTTTGCATTGTTTGGTAGTAATCCAGAATAGGGATTTTCTGGTCAATTTGGTTTGTCTACCACTTTAATCTCTCGAGATCATTCTCGGGATGGATTGGTTGTCTTATCTTTATGTTATTCTAGACTGTGCTCGGAAATTGGTTTTCTTTCCCGAGCCAGGTGTGCGAAGGTACTTGTCTGCAAATCGGCTTTCTGTGGTTATGTGTAATGGAGAGCTGGAGATAGTTTCACTTGCTAGTTTAGGGGTGACGTCGGAGATCCGAATTGAGGAGATTCGAGTGGTTCAGGATTTCCAAGATGTGTTTCCATCGGAGATTCCAGCTTTTCCTCCGTGTAGAGAGGTGGAATTCTTTATTGATCTGCAATCGGGTACGGGTCCGATTTCAGAATCAGCTTATCGGATGGCTCCAGCTGAGTTGGTAGAGTTGAAAAGTCAGATTGAGTACTTGTTAGAGAAGGGTTTCATAAGGCCTAGTGTGTCGCCTTGGGGAGCACCGGTCTTATTGGTTAAGAAGAAGGATGGGAAATCTCGTTTGTGTGTGGATTATCGGAAGCTTAATAAGGTGACTGTCAAGAACCGATATCCACTGCCGCGTATTGATGATTTGATGGACCAATTGAAGGGAGCGTCTGTATTTTCCAAGATCGACTTGAAATCTGGATATCACCAGATAAGAGTGCGAGAGGAGGATGTTCAGAAAACGGCGTTTAGGACGCGGTATGGGCATTATGAATTCTTGGTGATGCCGTTTGGAGTGACGAATGCACCTGCTATCTTTATGGCCTACATGAATCGGATATTCCATTCATTTTTGGACAAGTTTGTGGTGGTGTTTATTGATGACATTCTAGTGTATTCGAAGAATGAAGAGGAACATGTAGAGCATCTTCGTCTAGTATTGCAAGTTTTGCGGGAAAGTAAGCTGTATGCAAACCCGTCAAAGTGTGACTTTTGGTTGGAAGAGGTGAATTTCCTTGGCCATGTTATATCAAAAGAGGGAATAGCCGTGGATCCAGCCAAGATTGATACGGTACTTTCATGGAAGCAGCCTCAAACAGTGACTGATGTGAGGAGTTTTGTGGGTTTGGCCGGTTATTACCGGAGATTCATTGAAGGTTTCGCTAAGATTGTGGCGCCAATGACACAACTTACGCGAAAAGATCAACCTTTTGCTTGGACAGAGAAGTGTGAGTCGAGTTTCCAGTTGTTGAAAGAACGGTTGACGACTTCACCAGTTTTGATGTTACCACAGTCGGATGAACCGTATGAGGTTTATTGTGATGCTTCTCATCAAGGGTTGGGTTGTGTGTTGATGCAACACAAGAGAGCAGTGGCTTATGCGTCAAGGCAACTGAAAGTGCATGAAAAGAATTATCCTACGCACGATTTAGAGCTTGCGGCCGTTGTTTTTGCATTGAAGATTTGGAGACATCATCTTTATGGTTGCACTTTTGTCGTGTTTAGTGACCATAAAAGTCTTAAGTATCTGTTCGATCAGAAAGAGCTTAATATGAGGCAACGGAGGTGGATGGAAACCTTGAAAGATTTTGTTTTCACCTTAGAATACCATCCTGGAAAGGCTAATGTGGTAGCCGATGCTTTGAGTAGAAAGAGTGTGTCGGTTTGTTCGGCACAAATGGCTAGTCAACAAGAGTTGTTGAGAGAGTTTCGTGACTTGCACCTAGAGGTAGAGTTTGCTTTAGGGAATATGAGACTGGGTATGATTACCATCTCAAGCGGGTTATTGGAGGACATTGCAAATTGTCAAGATGACAAGTTTCTCATGGAGAAAAGAGCTTTGATTGTTCGAGGAACCAACCGAGATTTCAAGGTGGGATCGGACAACATCTTGAGGTGTCAAGGTAGAGTGTGTGTACCCGATGCTATGGACTTGAGAAACACCATTCTAGGGGAGGCACACAAGAGTAAACTTAGTATACATCCCGGAGCAACAAAGATGTATCAAGACCTGATGCATGATTTCTGGTGGCCAGGTATGAAGAAGGATGTGGCTGAGTATGTGGCGTCGTGTCTGACTTGTCAGAAGGCGAAGATTGAGCATCAGAGACCAGCAGGGATGCTGCAGTCATTAGATATCCCCGAGTGGAAGTGGGATAGCATTTCTATGGATTTCATCACTGGTTTACCTAAGACCAGGAGGAAGCATGATTCCATTTGGGTGATAGTGGATCGTTTGACTAAGTCCGCTCATTTTCTACCGGTAAGGACTACGGATACAGCGGCAAAGTTGACCGACATTTACATTGCAGAGATTGTGAGGTTACATGGGATTCCGTCAAGTATAGTGTCGGATCGAGACCTAAAGTTTACTTCACACTTTTAGAGGACTTTGCATGAGGCGTTGGGGACGAAACTGAGATTGAGTTCCGCCTATCATCCTCAGACAGATGGGCAGACCGAGAGAACAAATCAGTCTTTAGAGGATTTGTTGAGGGCTTGTGTATTGGATGATCGTGGAAGTTGGGATGATGTGTTACCTTTGATAGAATTCACATACAACAACAGTTTTCACGCGAGTATTGGAATGGCACCATACGAGGCTTTGTATGAGAGAAGATGTCAGACTCCTTTGTGTTGGTACCAAGATGGGGAAAGTATGATAGTAGGGCCGAAAATGGTACAACAGACGACGGACAAGGTCCGAAAGATAAGGGCAATGATGAAGGTTGCTCAAGATCGCCAGAAAAGTTATGCGGATAGGCGTCAGAGGCCTTTAGAGTTTGAGGAGGGAGATCACGTATTTCTCCGAGTTACACCAACGACTGGCGTTGGAAGGGCTTTGAAAGCGAAGAAGTTGACTCCAAAGTTTATAGGGCCTTATCAGATTCTAGAACGGATTGGGAAGGTAGCATACCGGATCGCGTTGCCACCGGTACTATCCTTGATACATGACGTGTTCCATGTGTCGCAATTGCGGAAATATACACCGGATCCATCACATGTGATCACACCAGATGACATCCAGTTGAGGGATAACTTGTCATTTGAAGTCCCGCCGATCAAGATTGCGGATAGGAAGATGAAGCGTCCGAGAACGAAAGAGATACCTTTGGTAAAGGTAATATGGAACGAAGCTACAGGAGATACCACCTGGGAGCTCGAGAGTAAGATGAAAGAATTATACCCCAGTTTGTTTGACGATGTCTAAGTTTCGAGGACGAAACTTCTTTTAGGGGGGTAGTATTGTAAGACCCATGATTTCATTGTATAGTTGGTTTAAGGAATATTAGGGTTTCGATGTGTTCGTGTGATGAAACATCGTGTGATTGTTAGGTTTTGCTGTAATCGAGTCTGTTTTGTGCTCGTGCACTGTAATTGTACAGACTTTTGTCTTGTGATCCTGTTGCTTGAATAAGAAGTTATATGTGTATTCAGAATAACGAGTTTTAGATTATTCTTGTTTTTGGAAAAACGAGTAGGATTTTACCCGCGGATGGAAAATCTTACTGCGTCTGTTTTAAGTGAGGTTTCGGATGGGAGTTTTATATATCTGCGTGAGTTAGGATATATTCTGAGAATAATTTTCTAAGGTATGGAAGAAAATTACAATCGCGGAAAAAGATTCGGCGATAAGTTTTGGAAATGTTAAACATCAGACGTTCTTTCCGTAGGTTTTATGTTTTTGTGATTTACGTTCGTCGCGTCGCGCGAGAGCTGAATACGAGACTTGTTATGGATGAGTTGATGATATCTTGTGATTTCTCATAAAGTAAATTGATCCAATGGCTAGGGTTTAAGCTTGGACTTTTGACTTTGATCCAAGGGTGGATTGGCTATCAAGAGGCTTTGACATAGTAAGGAGGTTTAGTGACTTGTGGACTTAGGAAAATCACAAACTTCACTCCTTTTCTTTCTCTCTTTCACGTGAAACTCCATTCTTACTTTCCAACCTTCACTAAATTTTCCATTCTACACCATTTGTGTTCATTTCAAGCTTGGGAGCTTTGTGGAATTGTTGTAGAGCATCACTTTCTTAAGGTAACCACTCTTTTCCTTTTCATTTTGGTTGGTTAAAACTCTTGGGGGTATGAGTTTAGATTATGTTTATGAGAAGGAAAGGTTAGGAATTGATTCTTGTTTCATGAATGATGTTCATGAGGTTTAGAGAAGCATGTGTAGGCTTTGTTATTTTTGTTTTCCATGAGTTGGTGAAAAATCTCATGAGAAAAGTTAGGGTTTTGGGTTGGTTATGTATTGATCAATAACATGTGGTTAGGTTGTAAGGTTTTGAAAAGAAAAGTTGTCTTTGAACCTTTGGGCAAAAGGGAAATGTGTTGTATGGTTTTGTTTTAGAAAATCCGATGAAAAATATTTTGGGGTTTATGAAAATATTCCTAAGTGTTTTGTGTAGTGTTTTGGGGTCCAAGTGGTTTAAAACTCTTGTGACATGTGGTGTTGCTTTCGCTTTGAAAACATGTTTGAAAATGATTACCGGTCGGTTGAGGCCCGTAATAAAACTTGTGCTTGGGTTTGGTTTTGATTTTGGAAATGAAAATCAAATAACTTGCACTCGAAGCAACCAACAAGCTTTCGGAAATGTATTGCTTGCTTATGAAAATGGTTTGCTTTTATGCCTTGAAAAAGTGTTGGGAACTAATAGAATCAAACTAGGCTTGGGTTGGAAAAAGGTGGTGTGAGTTGCTGTTTTTGGCTGTCATGACAGGTGCAACTTGTCGGGCGAGCGTTTACTCGCCAGGGCGAGTGTCAAAGGCCATGAACACGCCAGGGCGAGCTCCAGAGCGAGTGAGACCTTTCCTCACTGCCTTCACTCGCCACCAACTCGCCAGGGCGAGCTCTGGGACCTAAAATTTTGGATTCTGATTTCTAAAATTGGTTTTTAACTTTCTAATCCCTTTTTATTAATTTATGGAAGTGGCGGGGATTGGAAACGAGTTTTTCGGGTGCTCGGAAAGTACGTAACTTATAACGCAAGAAAACGGCCATTTTGCATTTCAAATTATTTAAGACTTTTGACAATTGTTTTGGGTCCTAAAAATAGTACAAATAACTCATGGTGGTTGATTAATACGATAGATTTTGGTATGGTATCCGGAATAGTGAATTTTCATTAGGAAACCTTTGGTTTTTGGGGTTTTAGAGTCCAATTCATTAGGGATTGATTGGATATGGTTTTGATTGTATACTTTGCTTGTTTTAGGAAGCGAGTAAGTGTTGTGTGATCGTGTGATAGTTTGAGTGCTTGTCGAGGTAAGGGCTCCACTTTATTTCCGTCTTTTAAAACGGTTACGACATGCTTGATTTTGCTGTTTATGCATTTGCTGTGTGCTTGGCATGTTTGTACTTATGTATTCTCGTTGATGAGAACGTGGTTATAAATACGCGTGCAATTTACATATGATTAGGAAAATGTATGTAGGTTGTGATGGCTTGTGCATAGGCTTTAGGCTATGTGATTGTTTGCATGAGCATATATGAATGCGTGCGTCAGATAGGACTACGCGGGGATTTTGTCTGTGTGACTATCCTGTATATGCCAAAGAGAATATATGTCATGCATTTCATAGTTGCGTGCCTAGGTGTATGTCTGTGTGACTTTGCCTACGTACCGGGCGTTTGACTGTGTGGCTTCGCCAAATCCTTCTGGATTTTTATTGAGTTGGTGTATGTCTGTGTGACTTCGCCTGGTGTTTGTCTGTGTGACTTCACCTGCCTTGTGTGGCTTTTTAGTGCGGGTACGTAAATTTCTGTGTGGCTTTGCCTACCCCACGACTCTTCGGGGAGAGGTTAATTTTCCGGAAAATCATGCATGTGGTAGCTTGGATAGTACCACACCCATTGTAGAAGTCTGCATTAGGCTTGGTGTGCATTTATTTATATAAGCCCGTTGGTGGGAACTACTTTTGAGATTAAGAGCTTTCTCTTGTGTATGTGGAAATTTGCTATGTGACATCTTTCGCACCGGTTATTTATATACATACTATATATTTTGTGGTGACCCTTTCTTTCATTTGCGGGCTCATCCCACCCAGATGATGGGTTAGGTCGTGGTGACGACGGTGGCTGTTCCAGGCCCCAGTGAGCGGTTGGAGCTTTAGCTTAGTTAGACTATGCGCCGGTGTGGGTTGTACACCGTGCTTTTTGGTTAGCATAGGGTTTCTAACTTGTTTTGTTGTACGTATTTGAATACTTAGACTTGGATTGTAATTATTCAGGAATACACTTTGCTTGTCGAAGCACCTTATGGTAATGAGTTCTTTTGTATATTTGAATGCCGGCTCATTTAAAATCTTTTATGCGTAACTCTGATGTGTACAAAAAAAAAAAAATTAAATGCCTTTTCTGGCCTTTGAAAAACGGGTTGTTACAATCCCCCCATATCTTTCACTTCATTCTTTTAGGTTGTAAAATTTCTTAAAAAACATTTTAAGAAAATCCCAAAACTCGAAACCATTGAAACACTTCATTTTTCTTCAAATATATGCTCGAAAATGAACTGACAATTCACTTGGACTATATTGCACCTAAATGCAGTTAACTGCAACAAGAGAAAACTCAATTTATTAAGAGTCAACGATTTTACACTGTAGAATCTAAAACACCATACGTCGATTTTGCAAAGTCGTGTTTGTGTTTCATTGATATATTTTACATTGTACAATCTAAAACACCTACTCAATTTATTGTTGTTGATCTTTATGTTGGTTGATATACAATGTTGTTGTTAATTAAAAGTTCAATGGGTTCATGTATTCTAAATTTTTTCTAGTATTTGTCTCATTAGAGTATTGTGTGTAGTGTTTAACAATAGTAGAACCCCATATTAGTAGCATCTGAAAATAGTAGAACCTTATTGTATCTAAGTCTGACATTAGTTAATATGGCAACAAATTATCCAATAAAAATAAGTATTACAAGTTGTTTGAGTGTTCATTTAGTCACATTTGTTGTTGATAGAAGTTAACACATGTAGATATACAATTAACCTGTCACTAAGAAAATTAGCTGTAACAACACTTCACTACGCGTCAAAGAAAAGAAAACGAACACTTTCAATTCAAACCAAACACTCTTAAGTCTTATCATCAATCATGAATCAAAATATATAGTACCATATTTGTAGCAAAAGTTCCATCAACAGTCTTGCACATCAAATACTAGCATAGCACCATGCAAATTTGCATCATCAACATCCTTTCCAAATTTATCTCAATCAAAACAGAGTTTTTCATATTTTCCTAACACTCCAAAACAGTAGCAATGAAACAGTACCACTTCATGTTGGTATAACTTCATCTCATCACACACAAAACACACACAATCAAAGCTACATTACCTTTGATAAAAAATATTTTATCAATTTCAAGTATCATTGACAAACTCTAGTGTTCCAATGTTTCTCTACTTTACTAGAGAATCATTAAAGATTCTTACTTTCTCCATCTTAAATTATATACTACTTCAATAGATATTAATTAATTATAAGTAAAAATGGGTCAAAGAAAATTAACTTTGTCTAATTATAAATTAAGTATATTTACAGTTGAAAAGACTTAATAATTTCACATCAACATTTATACCGTGGGAAATTGATACCATTTAGATCAAAGGAAAAAATATTCAAGAATATTGGGTATTTTAGTTTAGCTGAGACACTTGAAGATTATGCACAAGTGCTTATACACATAAAGAAAATATTACAAGCTAAAAATTCTCTGATAGTTATCATTGGAGGATCATATATTGGAAGTTAGTCTCCCAAATTATTCTTTATCAATATTTTAAAATTACAATTGCAACCAAGTCAAGATACTTGATGTTACATAGAAATATGGTTAATTGCAACCAATGTAACCTTAAACATTTTTGTTGTTGCATTTGCACTTCTTAAAAAATCAAAATCCTTTATGTAGCTATTTTTTAAAATTCTTTTAATTACTCCATTATCTTTCCACATATTTATATGTTGTTGTCTTGTTGAAATATATTTGTTATGTAGTACTTGCTGCATGGCTTAGACTCAAGTATCCTCATTTGGCCATTGGTGCTTTTACCTCATCTACTCCGATTCTCTTCATGGATGATATGATACAACCAAATGCTTATTTTAATGTAGATACATCAAGGGTAATTTTAACATTGTGGTAAAGCATATCGATGGTATTGGTGACGGTCATTAATGATCATTTTCTTCTCAGTATTATTATTTGATTGAAAACGAATTTGGGGAATAAATTTGAGTGAACACTTTGGAATTCAATTTACATTATTGGGTACTCATCCAATTTAACTTAATTTTCTATAAAAAAGCACTTAAGAATTAATTACTATCATCAATAGAATTGACAAAAACTATACTAATATATTTTGATAAATACCTACAATACAAGAAACACTATAAAATTTATTTGATTAATTGATTTGCATATGACCGATACTAACTTTAATTTTCTAGCTAACTTCCTTTTTTTTTCCAATCATCACACTTTTCTACTCATCAAGCCAAAGCAAAATAGTATTTTTCAAATCAAACTCCTAACACCATTCAAAGGAAAATCAAAAGCATATTTCAAACTGTAACAACCCGTTTTTCAAAGGCCAGAAAAGACATTATATATTTTTTTTTTGTACACATCAGAGTTACGCATAAAACATTTTTAATGAGCCGGCATTCAAATATACAAAAGAACTCATTACCATAAGGTGCTTCGACAAGCAAAGTGTATTCCCGAATAATTACAATCCAAGTCTAAGTATTCGAGTACTTACAACAAAACAAGTTAGAATCCTATGCCTAAACCCAAAAAGCACGGTGTACAACCCACACCGGCGCATAGTCTAACTAAGCCAAAGCTCCAACCACTCACTGGGGCCTGGAACAGCCACCGTCGTCACCACGACCTAACCCATCATCTGGGTGGGATGAGCCCGCAAATGAAAGAAAGGGTCACCACAAAATAAAAGTATGTATATATATAACCGGTGCGAAAGATGGTACACATAACAATAATTCCACAAACACAAGAGAAAGCTCTTAATCTCAAAAGTAATTCCCACCAACGGGCTTATATAAATAAATCACCAAGCCTAATGCAGACTTCTACAATGGGTGTGACAACCGATCTCTGGTTCGCCACATGCATGATTTAATTCCGGAATTCAACCTCTCTATAGAAGGCGTAGGTCTCTGGTGGGATAACACCTCCTACTATTGCTGGGATAACACCAGGTAGAGTCACACAAGACAATACCAAAACAATCACGGTGGGATAACACCGGGTGAGTCACACAAGACAACCACCAACTCAATAAAATCGAGTAGGATTTGGCGAAGTCGCACAGACAAACGCCCGGTACGTAGGCAAGTCACACAGACATACACCTAGGCACGCAACTATGAAATGCATGGCATATATTCTCTTTGGCATATACAGGATAGTCACACAGACAACATCCTCGCGTAGTCCTATCCGACGCACGCATTCATATATGCTCATGCAAACAATCACATAGCCTAAAGCCTATGTACAGAGCTTCACAACATACATACATTTTCTTAATCATATGTAAATTGCACACGTATTTATAACCACGTTCTCATCAACGAGAATACATAAGTACAAACATGCCAAAGCACACAGCAATTGCATACACAGCAAAACAAAGCATGTCGTAACCGTTTGAAAGACGGAAATAAAGTGGAGCCCTTACCTCGACCAGCACTCAACTATCACACGATCACACAACACTTACTCGCTTCCTAAAACAAGCAAAGTATATAATCAAAACCATATCCAATCAATCCCTAATGAATTGGACTCTAAAACCCCAAAAACCAAAGGTTTCCTAATGAAAATTCACTCATTCGGATACCATACCAAAATCTATCGTATTAATCAACCACCATGAGTTATTTGTACTATTTTTAGGACCCAAAACAATTGTCAAAAGTCTTAAATAATTTGAAATGCAAAATGGCCGTTTTCTTGCGTTATAAGTTACGTACTTTCCGAGCACCCGAAAAACTCGTTTCCAATCCCCGCCACTTCCATAAATTAATAAAAAGGGATTAGAAAGTTAAAAACCAAGTTTAGAAATCAGAATCTAAAATTTTAGGTCCCAGAGCTCGCCCTGGCGAGTTGGTGGCGAGTGAAGGCAGTGAGGACATGTCTAGCTCGGTCTGGAGCTCGCCCTGGCGTGTTGTCATGACCTGTGACACTTGCCCTGGCGAGTAAACGCTCGCCCGGCGAGTTGCACCTGTCATGACAGCAAAAGACAGCAACTCACACCACCCTTTTTCCCCAACCAAGCCTAGTTTGATTCTATTAGTTCCCAATACCTTTTCAAAGCACAAAAGCAAACCATTTTCATAAGCAAGCAATACTTTTCCGAAAGCATGTTGATTGCTTCGAGTGCAAGTTATTTGAGTTTCATTTCCAAAATCAAAACCAAATCCAAGCACAAGTTTTATTACGGGCCTTAATCGACCGGTAATCATTTTCAAACATGTTTTCAAAATGAAAAGCAACACCACATGTCACAAGGGTTTTAAACCACTTGGACCCCAAAATACCACACAAAACACTTAGTAAATATTTTCATAAACCCCAAAATATTTTTCATCGGATTTTCTAAAACAAAACCATGCAACGCCATTCCCTTTCGCCCAAAGGTTCAAAAACAACGTTTCTTTTCAAAACCTTACAACCTAACCACATGTTATTGATCAATACATAACCAACCCAAAACCCTAACTTTTCTCATGAGATTTTTCACCAACTCAAGGAAAACAAAAATAACAAAGCCTACACATGCTTCTCTAAACCTCATGAACATCATTCATGAAACAAAAACCAATTCCTAACCTTTCCATCTCATGAACATAAACTAAACTCATACCCCTAAGAGTTTTAACCAACCAAAATGAAAAGGAAAAGGGTGGTTACCTTAAGAAAGTGATGCTCTACAACAATTCCACAAAGCTCCCAAGCTTGAAATGGACACAAATGGTGTAGAATGGAAAATTTAGTGAAGGTTGGAAAGTAAGAATGGAGTTTCACATGAAAGAGAGAAAGAAAAGGAGTGAAGTTTGTGATTTTCCTAAGTCCACAAGTCACTAAACCTCCTTACTATGTCAAAGCCTCTTGATAGCCAATCCACCCTTGGATCAAAGTCAAAAGTCCAAGCTTAAACCCTAGCCATTTGATCAATTTACTTTATGAGAAATCACAAGATATCATCAACTCATCCATAACAAGTCTCGTATTCAGCTCTCGCGCGACGCGACGAACGTAAATCACAAAAACATAAAACCTACGGAAAGAACGTCTATCTTTAACCATTTCCAAAACTTATCGTCGAATCTTTTTCCGTAACTGTAATTTTCTTCCATACCTTAGAAAATTAATCTCAGGACATAACCTCACTCACGCAGATATATAAAACTCCCATCCGAAACCTCACTTAAAACAGACGCAATAAGATTTTACATCCGCGGGTAAAATCCTACTCGTTTTTCCAAAAACAAGAATAATCCAAAACTCGTTATTCTGAATCCACATATAACTTCTTATTCAAGCAACATGATCACAAGACAAAAGTCTGTACAATTACAGTGCACGAGCACAAAACAGACTCGATTACAGCAAAAACCTATAATTACACGATGTTTCACCACATGAACACATCGAAACCCTAATATTCCTTAAACCAACTATACAATGAAATCTTGGGTCTTACAATACTACCCCCCTAAAAGAAGTTTTGTCCTCGAAACTTAGACGTCGTCAAACAATCTGGGGTACAATTCTTTCATCTTACTCTCAAGCTCCCAGGTGGTATCTCCTGTAGCTTCGTTCCATATTACCTTCACCAAAGGTATCTCTTTCGTTCTCAGACGCTTCATCTTCCTATCCGCAATCTTGATCGGCGGAACTTCAAATGACAAGTTATCCCTTAACTGGATGTCATCTGGTGTGATCACATGTGATGGATCTGGTGTATATTTCCGCAATTGCGACACATGGAACACGTCATGTAACAAGGATAGTACCGGTGGCAACGCGATCCGGTATGCTACCTTCCCAATCCGTTCCAGAATCTGATAAGGCCCTATAAACTTTGGAGTCAACTTCTTCGCTTTTAAAGCCCTTCCAACGCCAGTCGTTGGTGTAACTCGGAGAAATACGTGATCTCCCTCCTCAAACTCTAAAGGCCTCCGACGCCTATCCGCATAACTTTTCTGGCGATCTTGAGCGACCTTCATCATTGCCCTTATCTTTCGAACCTTGTCCGTCGTCTGTTGTACCATTTCCGGTCCTACTATCATACTCTCCCCATCTTGGTACCAACACAAAGGAGTCTGACATCTCCTCCCATACAAAGCCTCATATGGTGCCATTCCAATACTCGCGTGGAAACTGTTGTTGTATGTGAATTCTATCAAAGGTAACACATCATCCCAACTTCCACGATCATCCAATACACAAGCCCTCAACAAATCCTCTAAAGACTGATTTGTTCTCTCGGTCTGCCCATCTGTCTGAGGATGATAGGCGGAACTCAATCTCAGTTTCGTCCCCAACGCCTCATGCAAAGTCCTCCAAAAGTGTGAAGTAAACTTTGGGTCTCGATCCGACACTATACTTGACGGAATCCCATGTAACCTCACAATCTCTGCAATGTAAATATCGGTTAACTTTGCCGCTGTATCCGTAGTCCTTACCGGTAGAAAATGAGCGGACTTAGTCAAACGATCCACTATCACCCAAATGGAATCATGCTTCCTCCTGGTCTTAGGTAAACCAGTGATGAAATCCATAGAAATGTTATCCCACTTCCACTCGGGGATATCTAATGACTGCAGCATCCCTGCTGGTCTCTGATGCTCAATCATCGCCTTCTGACAAGTCAGACACGACGCCACATACTCAGCCACATCCTTCTTCATACCTGGCCACCAGAAATCATGCCTCAGGTCTTGATACATCTTTGTTGCTCCGGGATGTATACTAAGTTTACTCTTGTGTGCCTCCCCAAGAATGGTGTTTCTCAAGTCCATAGCATCGGGTACACACACTCCACCTTGACACCTCAAGATGTTGTCCGATCCCACCTTGAAATCACGGTTGATTCCTCGAACAATCAAAGCTCTTTTCTCCATAAGGGACTTGTCATCTTTGACAATTTGCAATGTCCTCCAATAACCCGCTTGAGATGGTAATCATACCCAGTCTCATATTCCCTAAAGCAAACTCTACTTCCAAGTGCAAGTCACGAAACTCTCTCAACAACTCTTGTTGACTAGCCATTTGTGCCGAACAAACCGACACACTCTTTCTACTCAAAGCATCGGCTACCACATTGGCCTTCCCCGGGTGGTATTCTAAGGTGAAATCAAAATCCTTCAAAGTTTCCATCCACCTCCGTTGCCTCATATTAAGCTCTTTCTGATCGAACAGATACTTAAGACTTTTATGGTCACTAAACACGACAAAAGTGCAACCATAAAGATGATGTCTCCAAATCTTCAATGCAAAAACAACGGCCGCAAGCTCCAAATCGTGCGTAGGATAATTCTTTTCATGCACTTTCAGTTGTCTTGACGCATAAGCCACTGCTCTCTTGTGTTGCATCAACACACAACCCAACCCTTGATGAGAAGCATCACAATAAACCTCATACGGTTCATCCGACTGTGGTAACATAAAAACTGGTGAAGTCGTCAACCGTTCTTTCAACAACTAGAAACTCGACTCACACTTCTCTGTCCAAGCAAAAGGTTGATCTTTTCGCGTAAGTTGTGTCATAGGCGCCACAATCTTAGCGAAACCTTCTATGAATCTCCGGTAATAACCGGCCAAACCCACAAAACTTCTCACATCCGTCACTATTTGAGGTTGCTTCCATGCAAGTACCGCATCAATCTTGGCTGGATCCACGGCTATTCCCTCTTTTGATATTACATGGCCAAGGAAATTCACCTCTTCCAACCAAAAATCACACTTTGACGGATTAGCATACAACTTTTTCTCCCTCAAAACTTGCAAAACCAAGTGAAGATGCTCTTCATGCTCCTCTTCACTCTTCGAATACACCAAAATGTCATCAATAAACACTACTACGAACTTGTCCAAAAACGAATGGAATATCCGATTCATGTAGGCCATGAAGATCGCAGGTGCATTCGTCACTCCAAACGGCATCACTAAGAACTCATAATGCCCATACCACGTCCTAAACGCCGTTTTCTGAACATCCTCATCTCGTACTCTTATCTGGTGATAACCAGATTTCAGGTCAATCTTAGAAAACACAGAGGCTCCCCTCAACTGATCCATCAAATCATCAATCCGTGGCAATGGATATCGGTTCTTGATAGTCACCTTATTAAGCTTCCGATAATCTACACAAAGACGAGATTTCCCATCCTTCTTCTTAACCAATAAGACCGGTGCTCCCCAAGGCGACACACTAGGCCTTATGAAACCCTTAACTAACAAGTCCTCAATCTGACTTTTCAACTCTACCAACTCGGCTGGAGCCATCCGATAAGCTGATTCCGAAATCGGACCCGTACCCGGTTGCAAATCAATAAAGAATTTCACCTCTCTACACGGAGGAAAAGCTGGAATCTCCGATGGAAACACATCTTGGAAATTCTGAACCACTCGAATTTCCTCAATCCGGATCTCCGACGTCACCCCTAAACTAGCAAGTGAAACTATCTCCGGCTCTCCATTACACATAACCACAGAAAGCCGATTTGCAGACAAGTACCTTCGCACACCTGGCTTGGGAAAGAAAACCAATTTCCGAGCACAGTCTAGAATCACATAATGATAAGACAACCAATCCATCCCGAGGATGATCTCGAGTGACAAAAGCGGTAGACAAACCAAATTGACCAGGAAATCCCTATTCTGGATTACTACCAAACAATGCAAACATGCAGTATTTACTACCAGATCCTTAGCAGGAGTCAAAACATTCAAATCAAACGGAAGCACCGAAACATTCAAACTCAAACGATTTGCACAAGCCAAAGATATGAATGAGTGGGTTGCCCCCGTGTCAATCAAAGCAGTTAAAGAATTACCTGCGATGTGACAGCTCTCATGGATGGCATTGCTAGCCTGCCCACTCAACTCAGTGCCCAAACAGTAAGCACATGCCTTTGCCGCAGGTCTGACACCCTGTGAGCCTTGTGCCACGTTTGCCGACGGCCCGGCCTTCGGGGCTCTGCAATCTCTAGCAAAGTGTCCCGGCTTCTTGCAATTGAAGCAAGCGCTTCCCCCCTTCGGTTGCGTGCACTCATTTGAAAAATTCCCCGCTTCTCCACAGTTGTAGCAAGCCCCCTTACCACCATCAGATTTTCCCCGGGTCCCCTGATTCACCGATCGGCCCGGTCCTTTACTGTGTTGTGGACGGTTATACGGCTTACTCCCTTGCCTCCCACTATTCTGAGTCGAACCACGATCATTGGTACGACTTGGTCCTCCGGTACTAGAATTCCCTTGGCGGTTCACCCGCTTATTCCTCATGTCTTCCACCTCCTGACATTTTTCCACCAACACTTGGAACTGTCGGATACCCAATGGCACAACCGAATCCTGCAGTTCGTACCTCAGCCCATCTTGGAAACGACGGCACATATAATCCTCATCTATCCCATCCCTAAAGAAGCGGAAGAAACGGGATAGTGATTCGAACTTCTTGGCATATGTTTCAACATTCATGCCCCCCTGACGCAACCTCAGAAATTCCTCCCCATACCTTTCCCTTGAAGTCTCAGGAAAGTACTTGGCTAAAAACCTCCTCTTGAAGTTCTCCCAATTCAATGCTTCATGACCATTCTCCATGATAATACGGGTGTTCCTCCACCAATACTCAGAACCCCCTAGTAACTGATAGGTAGCTAAGACTACCTTTTCCCCTTCCGGACAATGAATTGCCCCGAATATTCTCTCCACAGATTGGAGCCATAAATCAGCAGTTTCCGGACCTCCCTCCCCATTAAACTTTGGAGGAGTTTGGTGGTTGAAATTTGAAAGAAGTCTAGATCCAACAGCGAGTATTTCTCTTTCGCGCTTTTCCAGATCCCTCTGCGCCTTAGCATGGCTCTGAGCAGTCACAGCCGCTGCCATCGTATGCATGGCATAAGCCATCTGATTTATATCAGCATTGTCCGCCGTAGGTGCTGTAGGTGCCCTTCTTGGAGGCATTCTATTTCTGCACAATACCAATTCTGATTAGATTCCTTATCCAAACATTTCTGAGTCTCAATAGGAAATCTCATTCAACGGCTACAAACTCAAAACCCGACACAGAACAAGCACTAGAACTGACACTACTCTAGCTATGTTCTAACTGACTCTGGACTAACGACTCAAGTATACACTTTCCCTTTGAAGATTTAAAGCCGTGCTCTGATACCAATTGTAACAACCCGTTTTTCAAAGGCCAGAAAAGGCATTATATTTTTTTTTTGTACACATCAGAGTTACGCATAAAACATTTTTAATGAGCCGGCATTCAAATATACAAAAGAACTCATTACCATAAGGTGCTTCAACAAGCAAAGTGTATTCCCGAATAATTACAATCCAAGTCTAAGTATTCGAGTACTTACAACAAAACAAGTTAGAATCCTATGCCTAAACCCAAAAAGCACGGTGTACAACCCACACCGGCGCATAGTCTAACTAAGCCAAAGCTCCAACCACTCACTGGGGCCTGGAACAGCCACCGTCGTCACCACGACCTAACCCATCATCTGGGTGGGATGAGCCCGCAAATGAAAGAAAGGGTCACCACAAAATAAAAGTATGTATATATATAACCGGTGCGAAAGATGGTACACATAACAATAATTCCACAAACACAAGAGAAAGCTCTTAATCTCAAAAGTAATTCCCACCAACGGGCTTATATAAATAAATCACCAAGCCTAATGCAGACTTCTACAATGGGTGTGACAACCGATCTCTGGTTCGCCACATGCATGATTTAATTCCGGAATTCAACCTCTCTATAGAAGGCGTAGGTCTCTGGTGGGATAACACCTCCTACTATTGCTGGGATAACACCAGGTAGAGTCACACAAGACAATACCAAAACAATCACGGTGGGATAACACCGGGTGAGTCACACAAGACAACCACCAACTCAATAAAATCCAGTAGGATTTGGCGAAGTCGCACAGACAAACGCCCGGTACGTAGGCAAGTCACACAGACATACACCTAGGCACGCAACTATGAAATGCATGGCATATATTCTCTTTGGCATATACAGGATAGTCACACAGACAACATCCTCGCGTAGTCCTATCCGACGCACGCATTCATATATGCTCATGCAAACAATCACATAGCCTAAAGCCTATGTACAAAGCTTCACAACATACATACATTTTCTTAATCATATGTAAATTGCACACGTATTTATAACCACGTTCTCATCAACGAGAATACATAAGTACAAACATGCCAAAGCACACAGCAATTGCATACACAGCAAAACAAAGCATGTCGTAACCGTTTGAAAGACGGAAATAAAGTGGAGCCCTTACCTCGACCAGCACTCAACTATCACACGATCACACAACACTTACTCGCTTCCTAAAACAAGCAAAGTATACAATCAAAACCATATCCAATCAATCCCTAATGAATTGGACTCTAAAACCCCAAAAACCAAAGGTTTCCTAATCAAAAATTCACTCTTTCGGATACCATACCAAAATCTATCGAATTAATCAACCACCATGAGTTATTTGTACTATTTTTAGGACCCAAAACAATTGTCAAAAGTCTTAAATAATTTGAAATGCAAAATGGCCGTTTTCTTGCGTTATAAGTTACATACTTTCCGAGCACCCGAAAAACTCGTTTCCAATCCCCGCCACTTCCATAAATTAATAAAAAGGGATTAGAAAGTTAAAAACCAAGTTTAGAAATCAGAATCTAAAATTTTAGGTCCCAGAGCTCGCCCTGGCGAGTTGGTGGCGAGTGAAGGCAGTGAGGACAGGTCTAGCTCGCTCTGGAGCTCGCCCTGGCGTGTTGTCATGACCTGTGACACTCGCCCTGGCGAGTAAACGCTCGCCCGGCGAGTTGCACCTGTCATGACAGCAAAAGACAGCAACTCACACCACCCTTTTTCCCCAACCAAGCCTAGTTTGATTCTATTAGTTCCCAATACCTTTTCAAGGCACAAAAGCAAACCATTTTCATAAGCAAGCAATACTTTTCCGAAAGCATGTTGATTGCTTCGAGTGCAAGTTATTTGAGTTTCATTTCCAAAATCAAAACCAAATCCAAGCACAAGTTTTATTACGAGCCTTAACCGACCGGTAATCATTTTCAAACATGTTTTCAAAATGAAAAGCAACACCACATGTCACAAGGGTTTTAAACCACTTGGACCCCAAAATACCACACAAAACACTTAGTAAATATTTTCATAAACCCCAAAATATTTTTCATCGGATTTTCTAAAACAAAATCATGCAACGCCATTCCCTTTCGCCCAAAGGTTCAAAAACAACGTTTCTTTTCAAAACCTTACAACCTAACCACATGTTATTGATCAATACATAACCAACCCAAAACCCTAACTTTTCTCATGAGATTTTTCACCAACTCAAGGAAAACAAAAATAACAAAGCCTACACATGCTTCTCTAAACCTCATGAACATCATTCATGAAACAAAAACCAATTCCTAACCTTTCCATCTCATGAACATAAACTAAACTCATACCCCTAAGAGTTTTAACCAACCAAAATGAAAAGGAAAAGGGTGGTTACCTTAAGAAAGTGATGCTCTACAACAATTCCACAAAGCTCCCAAGCTTGAAATGGACACAAATGGTGTAGAATGGAAAATTTAGTGAAGGTTGGAAAGTAAGAATGGAGTTTCACGTGAAAGAGAGAAAGAAAAGGAGTGAAGTTTGTGATTTTCCTAAGTCCACAAGTCACTAAACCTCCTTACTATGTCAAAGCCTCTTGATAGCCAATCCACCCTTGGATCAAAGTCAAAAGTCCAAGCTTAAACCCTAGCCATTGGATCAATTTACTTTATGAGAAATCACAAGATATCATCAACTCATCCATAACAAGTCTCGTATTCAGCTCTCGCGCGACGCGACGAACGTAAATCACAAAAACATAAAACCTACGGAAAGAACGTCTATCTTTAACCATTTCCAAAACTTATCGTCGAATCTTTTTCCGTGACTGTAATTTTCTTCCATACCTTAGAAAATTAATCTCAGGACATAACCTCACTCACGCAGATATATAAAACTCCCATCCGAAACCTCACTTAAAACAGACGCAATAAGATTTTACATCCGCGGGTAAAATCCTACTCGATTTTCCAAAAACAAGAATAATCCAAAACTCGTTATTCTGAATCCACATATAACTTCTTATTCAAGCAACATGATCACAAGACAAAAGTCTGTACAATTACAGTGCACGAGCACAAAACAGACTCGATTACAGCAAAAACCTATAATTACACGATGTTTCACCACATGAACACATCGAAACCCTAATATTCCTTAAACCAACTATACAATGAAATCTTGGGTCTTACACAAACCAAGCATCAAAATATTAAGTTCGCATAATAAAACTAGCTCTCATTCTAATATGCAATGAAACAATACGCGCAGCCACCTCATATTGTTCATGTAGCTTCCTCTCATATTTTTCATACCATTCATCTATCTCACTCCAACACACTCGATAATGATATCAAGGTTGTTTCCGCTCAGGGAAAAAAATCTTGGTTTCAACCAACACAAACGATGATGTAAACACATTTTGTCAAAAAAAAATGTTCGATCATTTTAGCTGACTATAGTAGAACTCTATTTTATCTAAGACTAACCTTTTTTTTATTGGAGCCTATGTGTGGAACCTAGAAAATATTTATGTTACTTATATAAAATTTTATTTCAACATGCACGTGCGCACGCACAGTAAAGAGAAAATAATTTATTGTAATACCCTTTAGTTTTCAATGTAGGGTAGTTTGGCATGTTAATCTCAAAATGTAATGCCTAAATTTTATAAACTTGTATTTTCTTTATATTATTAATTTACATATTTTTAAAAAATGAATTTGATTATTTAATTATATTTTTCATAATATTTTGGGAAAAATAATGTTATCAACGTGTATAGAATATTATATTAGTACTAGTTACGTGTCTAAAGTGTGAGAATGTGTAAGTAATTATTTTTTTGAAAGTAAACTTTAGATATAGAAAAATTATATAGATATAATATGTGAAATTAATGTAAGTTATAGTTAACATTTGGAAATTTAATTTTAACAAATTTTGATTAACTTTTCATCTAGCAATGTGAAAGAATACAATAAATAGCTTATCCTAAAAAAAATGATTATGACATTTTAATATTTTTGAATTTTTTGTGTGTGATCTGGTTGTATTTTTACTTTGTATAGACTGGTAGCTAATTTATTATTTTGAAAGTAAATTTAGGAAAAATAATTTTAGAAATCAATCATGAAATATTTTAATAGGTTGTTATAAAATTCTTGGCTTAAAATTCTACTGAATTTCAGACAATTGTTTAATCTGCAGTATAAATTTATATCGTTGAAAAAGTAAAGAAAATTATTTTTAAAATCATAAAAATATGTAGGTGAAGGTGGTGTCATTAACTTTATCATTTATGTTATAAAAATAAAATTTTAAAATTAAATGATAATTTAGAAGATAAGAATGTCAAGTTAGATATAAGAATTACCACAAACATGAATCAACGTGGATTGAGTTTCTTTGACACATGAAGTAGAAAACGTGGAGTGAGATTTTACCATGTAGAAGTAGAATTAGAAATCTATAAATAGGACTCTAGTCTTCACTAGTTACTCACAACCATCACTCTCACAAGAAGCTAGGAATTTAAGGTCCAATGACCTCTTCCTTCTTTTCATTCTTCTTATATTCTTATAAATGTGGAAACAACTTATTGAACTTGTGGTGTATTCAATTATCTAAATATTAAATTTTTTGTATCATTAAATGTTATATTTCTATTTTTAGGTACTTTAACATGTGCCCTTAGAGCACAAGTTAACACGACCCATTTGTTTGTTTTGTACGAGTAATTCACCCCTTACAACAGTTAGTGCTCAAGTTAAAGTTCATTGGAAAAAAAGAAAACGACATTGTGATAGACATTAATATCAAGACCGTTAGTGTTGATTAGAGATTTAGTTTTATTTTTTGAGTCCGAAGAGAAAGATCTCTTTGAAATTAAGGTATAATGGCGTCATTGGAGTACTCTCTCGATGACATCTTTGTGTTTGACCAGCTCATGATCATTTGTAGGTTAAAGTCTTTTGTAGATATTATCTTTTAATTATTTCAATTGGAAGATTGTAGGATACTTATGTGCAATAAAAATATTTTATGTTTGCAAATCTTTTAATTATAAGTGATGAATATTTTTCATGGGCTTACTTTCAAATTTATATAAAGAAAATTTTGAAAAGTTTTTATAGACAAAAATTAGTACATATATTTGAGTACATTATTTCTCACTTACTACTTTTATTTTACAAAAAATAAATCAGCATAATTGCATTTGCTTGTATTTAAGCATTGAAATTTGGGGTAGAGAACCGTGACGCTCTTGGTGTTACACAAAACTCTTCGGTAGCTGTTATTGGAGGATCATATAATGAATGCTAGTCTCTCAAATTGCTTCCTCATCAAAGTTTAAATTACAAATGAAATCACGTCATGAGTAGGTGTTACATAAAATTATGGTCAGTTGCAACCAATGTAACCTCAAACATCATATTGGTTGCACTGCACTTATCATAAAAATCAAAATCATTTTTATTGTGACCATAGACTTTTTTTTGTAAATTCTTTTAATGACGCAATGTTTTTCTCACTTATTTATATGTTGTTGTTTCTAGAAATATTTTTGTTATGTAGTGCTTGCTTCATGGTTTAAATTAAAACCATCATCACTTGTCCATTGGTGCTTTGGCCTCATATGCTTCAACCCTCTTCATTGATGACATTATGCAACCAAATGAATTTATGGATGTTGTTTCAAGGGATTTCAAAGTAATTTACCATAGTATATATTTTTTTGTTTAAATATATAATATGGTAAAAAAAAAGATTCATAAATAAAAAACAATATTTAGGATATAACTTTATGAAGCCAATGAGACATATTGCAAAACAATACTTAATTCTTCATACGAAGATGATAAAATATCATCTCGACAAAATGGTGTTTTCATTCTTAGTCTGAGATTCAACACTTGCAAATACAAACATTGTTTCTTTTTCTTTCTTTGGACTAATTAGAGTTAAGAATATAAAATTAAATATATTGATGCATCCCAAATTCTTCCAGTCCATTGAACAATCACTTTGTGTTATCAAGCTACCTAAAAGACATGTATGGTAATGCAGCTCAATACAATATGCCTCCACAACTTTAATTTTATACTAAGGAGATGACTGACAACACAATATCTCCTTAGTATAATAGTGTAAGAAATAGTGTAAAATGATTTTCTAAAACTAAATTGCTCTTTAATTATTTTTTTAGTAAAATGTATAAAATTAAAGTGTTATTTAATTTTTATATTTTTTCAAGGTTAGTGACCTTTCAAAGAGTCTTATTGTCATCTCTATCATTTTCTCAAGGCACTAAAATTATTTTCTCTTTAGTGTGTGTGTGTGTGCGCATGTGCGCACGCCTATGTGTCAAAATAAAATTTATATAAGTAGCAAATATATTGGACATAAGAAAGAGCAACAAGTAATGTTTGTGATTCCATTAAAAAAAAGTAATTCATATTACTAGGGAGTAATCGAGTGAAAGAAGGGAAGGTAAAGTTGTACAACTAATATAGTAACAAAGAATATACTTAAAACTACGAGTGAGGTTGGTAAAAAAAATGAGCGAGGTAATCTCTATCTTTAAATGGTGATATATGGCAAAATAATTTTTTTTTCCTTCAAAGAGGTAATAGAAAATAATTTGTTTGGGTGCTCATATTTGCACGCTGTCATTGATGGCATGATAGTAGAGTATCACAAAGCAAATCTTATATCTTATATATTCATATAAACAAGATACATTGAATTTTACCATAATAACCTCACTTAGAAACTTGACACCTATTCATTTTCAGGGCAATTTCTGTCTTTGTTAACCCTAAATTTGAATTCTATTCAGTAAATGTACTTTTCTTTACCTCAAGTGTATGTTATTTGATTTATACAATGTTTAATAACAAAATCCTACGTTGATATTTACACAATTAGGCCTTTTTTTTTTTTACCCAATGGATATATTAATGCAATGTCCTAGAAAGTTGAAAATTGACCTTTTGTCACTTCACTCATATACAATATACTGATAAAGAAAATTTGGATATATCCTTTGTTTATACTACCTTTTTCATCATCTTTCACATTAGTTTTCACTCTTCTTTCAAAGCACCATCACATTACTTCATTTTCTCTCATTTTCTTCCAAATCCATCTTCAACCATCGGTAAGTTCTATAAACTATATTTCTTTTCATTTCTCTTTTATTTGTGTTTAATTTCTTTCCACTACTACAATTTTGACATATAATAGCGCCAATTTAATAACGCTTTTATGTAAAGCGTTATTAAAAATCACACCCAGATACCTTTAACAGCGCTTTTGGGGTCGGGCGCTATTATAGATTCTCCATATAATATTTCTTTTCGAAAACACGCTATTATAGGGTGCTGGCAATAAAATAACGTAGGCGTTAATAGCTTGTTGTGGATAAACGCTATTACAAGGGTAGTCCTTTGGTAGCGTTTTAAGTGAAGCGCTATTATAGGGTTCTCTGTCAAATTAAAATAAAAATAAATATCGCGTAAAGTAAATTCAGAAATTCAGAAACTCTTTGAAACAAATCGTGAAATCCAGTTACGCTTTCATCGAATTCAAAAAAAAATTAACAGCCTTTCATCTTAATTCAAGTATTTCTTCTTCTCCCCCTCAACGAGTTCACTTGAACCCTAGAAACCTTCGTCCTCTCCATTCTTCTCTCTGTCGAACTCAGAAACCTTCCTTTCTCCGTCGAACTCACGTGAACCCTAGAAACCTTTTTTCTCTCCATTGTTTCCCTCTTTGAACTCAAACAAAAATCAACTAAACCCAGAATTTGTAAATCCGAAAAATAGCAACACCAAACTCAAATTCTCATCTCACCCTGTTTTCTTTGTCAATAGTTGCGCCTCCCTTCTCTCTCGTTGCTAACAGTTATAGCAAACAGGTGATTCCTTTGATCAATTGCTTTCTACTTTCTCTTTTGTTCATTCTTGTTTTCACTTTTCATTTTAACTTGAGTTGTAGAAATTTGATGTTGAGCATTTTTTAGCTTTGACTACTGCAGGTTTGCCTCTTCTTCCTCTACTTTTGCAATTTCTTTAGGGTTTTAGGAGATTGTTTTGTATTTAGGGTTTTAGGTTATGGGTTCGTGTTTGTGGTTTGTTGCTGCAATTAATATAGGGTTTAAAGTAATTGTTTTATGTTTGTGGTTGGTTACTTGGTTATTGCATTTTTCTATGTCGTTAATTTTTCGTTTGGTCATCGTGTTCACTATTGAATTCGCCACTGTTGAATTTGTTGTTATCATCTTCGATCCCGATGGAAATCACTGTTTTGGAGGTTTTTTTGTTAGTCATTACATGATGGTGGTGCTTTGGATGTGCTGAGTGTTTGGAGTTATAATCTTGGTTGCAGTGCACAATTTCTTCTGTAATATTATGCATATCACTTCTTCATAATTTTGTGACTGTTGGTTCTTCTTATCTATCTTTTCATGTTGGAATTTGCACATGACTTCCATCCATGTGAAGATTGAAGTCAATCTATTTGTGGTTAATCTTGTTAATTGCCGTGTTTGAAGCTCCGGTCGCCATAATCCTCGCCATTATCACTTTAATATCTAGCTATCATCTAGTTTGATGGTTTGGTGTGTTGAGAGTTGTTACACTCAAAATTCTGGTGTGGAGATATTGCTACCTCTATAATTAGTTTTTTTGAGAACTTTTCTTCACTGTATTGCGCATGACTGATTTGATATGGCAGTAAGCCTTATGTGGACTTATCTTTGCACAACTGATACTTGCTGCTTAGGCTCTACTTTGGAATCAACCTATGTTGCTTAATGGAAATTGGAAGGCCTCAGTTTTGGATTTGGTACAACCTGTTGAGTTTTGTATATTTTTAAGACATCTTTATTAGATCCTTGCATTCTTCTGTCAACATTGCTTTATGCAAGTGAAGAGCAATTTGAAGAATCCAGCTCTATTCAATCCATATGGTTTGCTACATTGTTCATCAAATTATGCTGAAGGTTAGATCGACAAGTATCAATCAAAATATAAATTCTATTACTACTTGATAATGCAGGAGAGTGCTTTACACACAAAGAGATAGCACAAACTGAAGGTGAAACTATTTGAAAATTATTCTATTTGGGTTTTCAAATTTGAATGTTATTAGTTATTCTTCATTCAAGTCTAAACACTAAGTGATGAATTTTCTGGTTAAGCTTGTCTTATAGCTTTCAAAGAACTAGCTTGATGTGGTGAAAGTAAAAATGGCATTTGATGTAATTCTTTATGGTATCCATATTAGATAAAGCTTTCTGATATCTAATTTTATTGGGTGAGTTACCATTTCTTTGATTTTCTATTTGATAAAGCATTGTACTGTGTTTTTTAATTTTGATATGATAAGCTTTAGTTTTAGGCTAAGATCATTGTTAGGTCCACACTACTGAGAATTTTGAATTTCTGTCAACAAGTTTCTAGGTTTCAAGTGAAGAAAGTTGACACTGCTTATATAAAACACTTTGTTGCGATGCTTCCTGAGGTCAGAAATCTATTATCTATATCTTTTATTGAACTTAATGATTTTATTTTAATTTAATTACTATGCTCTATGATGAATCTGTGATTGTACCAATTGTTTTTCACTAAACTTTACTGCAATGCATTGGACAATATACTTATATTCATAACCTATCTTCCAAAAGTTGTGTTAATAATTTCTAATACTTTTTTACTGAGATATAATCATCATTGCGTTAATAATTACATCTCGGTGTTTTGATTATCTCCTAGTTTTCCATTTACTCCTTTGTCGTCTTGGTTTCCATGTAATTCTAACCGCATGGTACCATTCAAAGTAATGTTGTTTTATGGTTTTAATTGTTTTAAACCATAGAGGCTTTTCAACAAAGTCTTGGTAGTTTGGTTACTTGATATATTCTTCGTGAAAATGAATGGTCACTTTCCCAATTTGCAGGTCTATGAACTGGACATGATATTCAACTTTCATAAGGTCTTGCATATGGCGTCACTATATTTCAAAATTTATATTTTGATCATTTGACACATTTCTTTTAAGGTGACGTTCTGTTTTTCATTTTTTCATGTTGTGAGCTTTTATTTTGATGGTAGTTCAATGGCAATATTTTAGAGGTATGTCAACTTTGTTTTACATTTTGTGCTTTGGCAGATTATGAGCCAATGATATTTCTTCGACTGTAACCCCTAGGGAGTCATTCAATTTAAATTTGGTCTTGTATCTTCTAGTTGACTACAAGAATCAAATTGCAGTCTGCTGGTATCTCTTTCTCTCTTTCACTTGATTAGTTCCCTTCTTAACAGGATCTGGTATTAAAAAATATTAAACACTTTATCTGTAGTTTTTTCTTTTCATTTACACATTCTTTTGTATACCGTGAAGTGAATAACTTTCAGGTTAAGAAGCTCTACCACCCAAAGAGAAGATTAAATCAAAAAGTAGATAAAGATCTAATGGGAGAGTGGCTTAGTTAGATTGGAAGACATGGTCCACGTTGCACTCATGTGTAGACATTTAGATGACTGTTGATTTTTTGTGGAATTGAATTTGCCACTAAGCATTAGTACTAAGGCACCACATGAAATTATGAATATTGTGACAATCTGAGCTACTAACTAAGGCTTTTTTCTTGTACATACATGCTTATAAGCAAATGATTGATTAAGTTTTCATTTTCATACTCTAGTTATATTTGAGTTGTATTATGTTGTTATATTGTACTGCAGGTCACTTATTTCTTATGGATTGTTTGATTTTATGATTAATAAAAATTTGTTTAGTTTATGTTATCCAAGTTTATAATAAACTAAAAAGATTTAGATTAAAAAGGATTTTTTTTATTTGAAAAAGGTCCTATAATATCGCTTTGGCAAAGACCGATATTAAAAGCTTTCGTATAATAGCGCTTTTTGGGCACGGGCGCTATTAAAAGTTGTATGTTTACAAAACTATAATAGCGCTTTCAGAATAAAGCGCTGTTAAATGTCTTTTCCAAAGGTCTCTCTGGTAGCGCCAGTTTACATACGATAGCGCGTTTTAGCAAAAACGCTGTTAAATGTGGACATTTGATAGCATTTTAAAGCGCTATTATAGGCACCAAACCTATAATAGCGCTATCAGTAATATCGCTTTTAAACGCTATTAAATGCTAAAAAAAGTGCTATTAAATATACTTATTTGTTGTAGTGTTCCTATGTTACCTTCTACAGCGATAACAAGATGTCAAGAGAGGTTGATTTCATCAAGGACGTTGATGATGGCCAAGAGCTATGGAAACTTGCTGTTAGAGTTGAAAGAATGAACACATCGAGTTCCTTATTTTGACAAATAGGTAAATATATTCATTTTTCTATTAAAAAGACACACTAATACTTTAAAAAAAAGTTATATTTTCATACCCCTAATATAATGAAAGCATATATATTTGGTGTTGTCTATTTATATGATTTTTCTATCATATGAAAATTTACACTTATTAATCAATTAAAATATTAATTTTGTATTAAAAAAGTTCATTTTAAAATACGTTTGATACAAACCCTTCTTTATATCTTATATAAAACTTTTAACTCGCGAGTATATATTTAATACTTCCTCCGGATTTTTTTATAAAAGAAATTTTTTTTTTTAAATTCATTCAATAATAAATGTATTTAAACTATAATATATACTCAATACATCGATTATTAAATAAATTTAAAAATATTAATTGTATCTTATAAAAAGAACCGGAAGAGTACCTTTCTATATTTGTAGTCTTAAATGTACATTGAATTTTAATTTCTTTCAATATATCTTCTTGACACCACAAGTATATATCTATAGTATAACATACCAAGCAAGCAACCTTCACGTGATGAAAGTCTTCTCTTCACCCATGCTTTGAACAGATATTCCTGACGAATATGTAGTAACCCATACGCATGGTTTCAACATCAAATCAATTATTCATGATGTTTTTAAATTAAGATTTATGTTTCCCTTTTACATTATAAGTCCTCTTCATCGTACATATATATATATATATATATATATATATATATATATATATATATATATATATATATATATATATATATATATATATATATATATATATATATAATTTATAAACATAATACCTCCTCTGTCCCAAAATATAAGCAAAAATTATTCAACTAAAATTTATGTACTCATATTTAGTCCAAATCTTTAACCAAATACATCAACTTTCTTTACCTCACTATTACTTATATTTTGGGACCGAAATAGTATCTTATAACATTGATCACCATTCTATATTTTTATAGGTATATGAACACATTCGTATTCATCTATAAATGCTAATCTTGACAACCATTTGATCTCCGATGATTTATATTAAAATTGTTTATATACAACTCAAAAATGTATCATTACCATCAATTGCTTAACACCCAAATTAAATCATCTGTTTCCACTATTCACGTCCCTAATCAGGTTTAGAATATTACACCCTTTTTTAAATAATTTGATCCAACTTATATCTTTTATTAACCTCTAATTATAATTTTGTAGGATGAAGGAGAAATTGAGCCCTTTTTTGTAGCAGAATATTTTGAAGAATTAGAAGAAAAATGGGATTTACTTTTAAAAAATGGAAAAGTCCACACTATTAAATTTAACAAATCTATTATTAAACCACTTATAACAGAAGGATGGAGTTACATTAGAAAAGAATACAATTTTGAAGGACCTACAAAATTACATTTTAAATATGTTGGTTTCAATTTTTTTCATGTATTAGTCGATTTGAACAACATAATACCAGCTAAGACATTTAATCAATCATTCACCATTATGGTTAGAGGAACAACTACACCATTGATATTTATTTTTTGTTTAATTTATCTACTTTTTTATGAATTTATCTACATTTATTTATTGTAATTTTTATTAATTCATATATTTCTATTTCAATAATTTCTTTTTTCATACAGGATTTACCCAATTCTTTCGCAAAATTGCTCCTCCAATCAAGACAACATAGTATTATACTATGTGGACCATCAAATAATAAAATTCCATGCCGGTTGCAAATTAATAATAGACCGATGCCAAATCTTCAAATTGGACAAGGTTGGACAAGCTATTGCGCGGCAAGTAATATTATCAACGGCGACATCATCTGCTTCGAATATCCAAGGACATTTAACAATAATATTGTAATTGTAACAAAAAAATACCATTCCTTTGAAAGATTTTTGCGCTTTGGATGAAAAATATCATATTTTAAAAATTTCTTAATGGTTTCAAAATAGTTTTGACTAGCTCTTTATCTAATAGCTTTACCACTACGATAATATTTCCACTTTGTCGTTTTGTAATGCCACTATTTTAATATCAATCAAGTTCCTTTTCAAATAGATTTTAATTAATTTACTCTATAGAATATATTTATAAGCATCAAAATTTAAACAAAATTTATCATTGTTCATAACAAAATAAGTCTGTTACATAAGCATAACATTCAAATCATTACATTCTTATTCAAAACTTTATGATACCAACTAATTCGATCAGCAAGAAACACATGAAGATTATATGGATTAACATCATATAAAATACAGCCAATTGAATCATCTATTTGCAATGCCTTAGATATCACAAAGTGGTTCCACCCTTCTCCTACACTTTTTTGATCAACATTCAAACTGATTTGGCATGGATATCTTTCTTGAGTATCTTGGTCAATAATCATAATTTTTTCCTGGCTGCTATCTGTGAATACATATGCCATTTCTTGAGGTATTTCCTGCAAAAAAAAAAAATATACTAATCGATAATAGTTCATCCTTATAAACATATATTTTTCCTTAAATGTAATAATTAAATTGACATACAAGAAAAAAATCTAACTCAAATGTTCTAGCACAAACTTTGTGTTGCCAATAGAGGATCTGTTCACCATTACGAGCAGTGAAATAACCAGGAAATTTTGAAGGTTCTTTTCCACCATTAACCACTTCACCATCGTCCAAATCTCCAGATTCATTGTTTGGTTCTTCCATCTGATATTAATATAGAAAATCATTAGTATCAAATATACAATTTAAACAAACACAGTTTCATTGAAGCTCCTACGCCTATAACATGTAACAGCCCGGGCTGTTACATAACATACCTTTGTTCCAACTATGTTATAGAACTATTTTAAAGAGCCTGCCACTATAAATAGCAACACAAAGAGCCATTAATTGATACACCAACCACTATAAAATATAATTCAACAATGGGCTTCTTTTGAGATAACATCCTTAAATATCACCAGGCCCACTAGTCTTTGACAGTTCTAAAAACACCAATTTATTAATATTGGTAACATATATTAATCTAAGCAATAAAAATATTACAAACACCCAAAAATAAATATCAATCTTGGTAACATATAATAATATTAACATAATCAATTAAAGTTATATAGGTCTTTTCATTATTTTAAATTTATTTAAACAAATATAAATGCAATTATAAATTCAATTTCGACCACATTTTTTAAAAACAATTTTTTAAAAACTTTAATATAATACTACATATTTTCGTCTATTTATTACCTATATGGAGCGAAGGGGTGGCAAGTGAGACACAATTTCTCTTTTCTTAGATGACCGAGCCGCGTGAAAAAGGAAAGGGAAAGTACGAAAATATGTGTTTATATGAGAGAATGTTTTGAGCCAATGTAAATTTATTTTTAAAGGAATTCATATTTTTCTTTGTAAATATTGTTTGAATGGTTAATTTTTTTTCTTTCTAAATGACCATAAATTATGAAGTGTTTTGTCCAAGCTAAATTTATTGAGTTTTAAATGACATCTAAAAATTGCTTATAAAAAATATTAAAAGACACATAAAAACTAGAAATTTAAAATGTCTTCATGTGACCATAGTATAATGTGAATTTTCAAAAATTATAAATGGGAAACGGCTATTTTGGTCCCACAATGTGACACTTGCTGTCATTATGGTCCCTCACTGAGGAAAAATATTAAATAGTCCCTGAATCTGCATTTCGTTAGTCAGTTTAGTCTCTGTTGTTAAGTTTGACCGTTAACTAAACAAAAAAACTAACGTGTCATTTTTTGGGCACACATCAGCTTGCTGAGTTGGCAGGAGGGACATGGAAACAACCATTTTGGTCTCTTAATGTGCAAATCGTTGTCATTATGGCCATTGACTCAAGAAACAATACAAAAAAGTGTTTGACCCTACAATCCGTTAGTCACTTTGGTCCCTGTCGTTAAAAATGGTCGTTAACTTTAGAAAAAAGCTTATGCCAATTTTTTTATTAACACGTGGTACACATGGTTAACACATTTGTGGGACAAGTGGATGAATGATATGGCCAGAGACTAAAATGACATTATTATTTTTTTCTCTTAATTTCTTTATCTTCTTCCTCCCATTCTTATTCATCTTCTTCATACATTTATTAATAAAATCCATAATTTTAAACTCATTTTTTAAAGAAAAAATCTTTGGCATATATTCATACACCTAAAAATCATCTATAAATTATTATCTAATTTCTATTATAGAATTTGCATAACAACAAAATTTGAAAGAAGAATAAGCGAAAGGGGTTGTTGTTAGGTTATTGAATGTAAGAAGAAGAAGATGAAGAAGAATGGGAGGAAAAAGATGAAGAAATGAAGAGAAAAAATGTATGCATATCAACAAAATTTGAAAGAAGAAGAAGTGAAAAAGATTGTTGTTAGGTTATTGAATGTATGAACAAGATGGAGAAGAATGAGAAGAAGAAGATAAAGAGAAAAAAATTATGCATATCAACAAAATTTGAAAGAAAAAGAAGCGAAAGCGGTTGTTGTTAGATTATTGAATGAAACAAGAAGATGAAGAAATGAAGAGAAAAACAAAGTAGTGTCATTTAGTCCCTGACCACATCATCCATCCACTTGTCCCACAAATGTGTCAACTCTATGTGCCACGTGTCAATAAAAAATTTCACATCAATTTTTTTATAAAGTTAACGACCATTTTTAACGTCATGGACCAAAGTGACTAACAGATTGTAGGGTCAAAGACTATTTTGTATTTTTTCTTGAGTCGAGGACCATAATGACAACCAGTTGCACATTCAGAGACCAAAATGGTTGTTTCTCTCTCCCTCCTGCCAACTCAGCAAGCTGATGTGTGCCCAAAAAATGGCACGTTAGCTTTTTTATTGAGTTAATGGTCAAACTTAACATCAGTGACTAAACTGACTAATAGAATGCAGATTCAAATAATATTTAGTAGTTTTTCCTCAGTGAGGGACCGTAATACATTGAGGGATCAAAGTGGATGTTTCCCCATTATAAATTGACTCCTAAATTTTCAAAATTACAAATTGGCCCATAAAAATTTTCAATGGATTGCAAGTTGGTTCTTAGATTTCAAATTTGACCCAAATTTTTTAAAAAGTAGTCCAAAAATGTTAATAATAATTTTTTAGGTTAATAGGTTTTTACCCCCCTGCAAAGTAGGTGAGTTTTGTTTTACACCGCTGTAATTTTTTTTGTTGAGATTACCCTCTGTAATATTCAAAAAAAAATTTCTAGTTCATTTTTACTTCCCTAAAAAAAACGGTAGGGGGGTAAAAATCAACTAGAAAAAAATTCTTGAACATTACATGGCGGTAATCTCAACAAAAAAAATTACAGTGGTGTAAAACAAAACTCGTCTACTTTGCAGGGGGTAAAAGCCTATTAATCCTAATTTTTTTATTACTTTATCCAAACAAAAATATTTAGCAACTGAGGGAATCCAATTGAATTATTTGAATCGCTCAAAATTCTAAATTCTCCACAAAAACAAAAAAATCAATAAAACACAATCTTAGATATGATCAACATAAGATTAAGCGCATTTTTTTTCCCACCCACACAGTTCTCACGCCCCCCGCTCACCTAATTTTGTTGTTGTTTGATTTACCCCTTTTGAATTTTAAAAATTTGATGACAAAAAATTAATTTTACACATCCAAATTTTTGAATTCCAATGCACCATATACATGGTTTGAACTCCTCCTGTGACAAAACATATCACATTTAAATCGGGTGATGGTACGAACGTTATTATTTGGAAGCATAAATGGTTTAGTAGTTGTCCGTTAAGAGAGTATATGTAACAGCTTAAATCCATTTCCTACGTATTTATTAGGCAATTTCGGCGTTGTACCTCACTATCTTCTCTACCCCCTCTCTAGTAGGATCTTTGCCTTTGGTGTGAATATATTGAACATGTACTTGAACCCTAGGGTACGTGGTTCGATTCCTACGAAAGACAAAAACTCTACTAGAGGGAGGTAGAGATCGTGAGGTACAACACAATAATTGCCTATACTAAATACGTAGAAAAGGGGCCCATGTTGTTACAAAAAGGCAAAACTCTACTAAAGAGGGGGTAGAGAAAATTGTAAGGTACAACACTGAAATTGTCTATTAAATATGTCGATAAGGGACCCAAGCTATTACGGTATACATGGACAAAATCGAATTTTTAAGGATATAAAAGAAACGTGGGGGGCTAGAAGAGAAATTTTCGAGATAAGAAAATTTCTCTTCTAACCCCCTACGTTTCTTTTTCACCCCCTGAGTTTCCTATTTTGCCCTTCATAAAAAATTTGATTTTTATAAACCGAAATTTTTTTTGCCTTGAAATTCAACTTCGGTTTCTAAAAACCGAAATTTTCCTAAAATTTGAAATAGAAAAATTTCGATTTCTGCAAACCGAATTTTTTATCAAGGACAAAATCAAATTTTTAAGGATATAAAAGAAATGTGGGGGGCTGGAAGAGAAATTTTCGAGATAAGAAAATTTCTCTTCTAACCCCCTACGTTTCTTTTTCACCCCCTGAGTTTCCTATTTTGCCCTTCATAAAAAATTTGATTTTTATAAACCGAAATTTTTTTTGCCTTGAAATTCAACTTCGGTTTCTAAAAATCGAAATTTTCCTAAAATTTGAAATAGAAAAATTTCGATTTCTGCAAACCGAATTTTTTATCAAGGACAAAATCGAATTTTTAAGGATATAAAAGAAATGTGGGGGGCTGGAAGAGAAATTTTCGAGATAAGAAAATTTCTCTTCTAACCCCCTACGTTTCTTTTTCACCCCCTGAGTTTCTTATTTTGCCCTTCATAAAAAATTTGATTTTTATAAACCGAATTTTTTTTTGCCTTGAAATTCAACTTCGGTTTCTAAAAACCGAAATTTTCCTAAAATTTGAAATAGAAAAATTTCGATTTCTGCAAACCGAATTTTTTATCAAGGACAAAATCAAATTTTTAAGGATATAAAAGAAACGTGGGGGGCTGGAAGAGAAATTTTCGAGATAAGAAAATTTCTCTTCTAACCCCCTACGTTTCTTTTTCACCCCCTGAGTTTCCTATTTTGCCCTTCATAAAAAATTTGATTTTTATAAACCGAAATTTTTTTTGCCTTGAAATTCAACTTCGGTTTCTAAAAACCGAAATTTTCCTAAAATTTGAAATAGAAAAATTTCGATTTCTGCAAACCGAATTTTTTATCAAGGACAAAATCAAATTTTTAAGGATATAAAAGAAACGTGGGGGGCTGGAAGAGAAATTTTCGAGATAAGAAAATTTCTCTTCTAACCCCCTACGTTTCTTTTTCACCCCCTGAGTTTCCTATTTTGCCCTTCATAAAAAATTTGATTTTTATAAACCGAAATTTTTTTTGCCTTGAAATTCAACTTCGGTTTCTAAAAACCGAAATTTTCCTAAAATTTGAAATAGAAAAATTTCGATTTCTGCAAACCGAATTTTTTATCAAGGACAAAATCGAATTTTTAAGGATATAAAAGAAACGTGGGGGGCTGGAAGAGAAATTTTCGAGATAAGAAAATTTCTCTTCTAACCCCCTACGTTTCTTTTTCACCCCCTGAGTTTCCTATTTTGCCCTTCATAAAAGATTTGATTTTTATAAACCGAAATTTTTTTTGCCTTGAAATTCAACTTCGGTTTCTAAAAACTGAAATTTTCCTAAAATTTGAAATAGAAAAATTTCAATTTCTGCAAACCGAATTTTTTATCAAGGACAAAATCGAATTTTTAAGGATATAAAAGAAACGTGGGGGGCTGGAAGAGAAATTTTCCTGAAATAAATTTATAATAGATATACAACTCGATCTTAGACATGTTGGTTTGGCGATACTTCAAAACCAAATAAATTTGGACAAACACCTATATCAAAATTGGACATCGAAATATCAATTCATATTATACTGGTTTAAATTAGACCAGATTCTTTTAATTAGCCATCCAAATTCATCCAAGCCACAAGTAATCTTATTTTTTATCGATTCAAACTGAATATCAAACACCACCTCTATCTTTTTCTATTCTTTGCACATATTTAACCAATTGTTAGTTTAATAGATTCATTATTATTCAACTCACTAAACCAGCTAATAAAATAAAAGTTAGCCACATTAATCATGAGGTGGGGTGTCCAAAAGATAAAGTTTTGGAGCAATTATTGAAGGAATCTTGAAGCTCACAGTATATACAGAAAGAGATAAGATAATGTTACAAATCGATGGGGTGCCAAAAAATACCATGGATGTGACTTTCTGATAATTCTCTTCTTGTTGGCGTAAAGCCGCCATGCCTAAGCATATCAGAAAATTTAATTCATTTACAGTAAAACTATTATATAAGATTTTCTTTTTAATTATGATCACTTTTTTTTAATATATATTTCTTTTATAAATAAACAGCTGTAAATATGAATTCTGTGAACCAAATAAAATTACAATTAGTGACAAAGTTCTCTTTCAAAAAATTTAACATTAATGCATTTGTAAAATTTAATTTGACTTCAAGATATTTAATTAATTAAGAGTCCGTCTTAAAAGTGATTTTCACAGTGTACTATTTTTTAAAAAGTTGTTTTAATAACTTTTGTAATAAATATTTTAAATGAAAAATTGATTAAAATGACTTATCTTAAAATATCAAATTAAGTATTTAATCATTTTATTACAAATATTTTTAAATGATAAAATTTCAAAAAAATCTCTAAAATTGAAGCTATTTTAAATAACTTTTCATAAAAATTATTTTTAGCAGACATATTTTTTTATAAAAAATACGACTTTTATCAGGTTAAAATCTCTAACATGAATATTTAAGTTTTTGAATATCAAAATCGCTCCTTTAATTATAAAAAGATGGATTTAAAATAACTTTTACTATATTTAATTAAATTATTATAACAATCATTTTTACAAATACAAAAAAAAATATCATTTTTTAAAATTAAAACAAACAGACCCTAAATTGAAAGAGGTTCTTTAATATCTCACTTTTTTAAACATGAATAATATTTTTACTTTGATAATACATACAAACTCTTGAATAATATTTTTACATTAGCAATACATACGATACAAATGTATTCAACTATTTATTATTTTTAATAAGATGTCACTTATGGCCAAAATCTTTGTCTTGTCGTATTTGGAAGAATCATATTTGCCGGTGACTAAACATATAGTAACTCGAAGTCTTGAATCTACAATTAAAAATATAAAACATAAAGGAAACGTAGAAGATAATGCTTTCGGAAAAGGAAGAAGGATAAAATTTGGCCATATATAATAATAGAATAGGATAATAATATATATTACTTACATAATTATGTGACTTAGGTGTCCAACCAAGGGAAACTGGTTCCCATCCATCTCCCTCCCATAGTAAAAATATGGTGGGATTTGGAGAGCATACGATGATAGTGACCCGTGTGGTCCATAAGCTGTCTTGGAGGAAAAATAAAAAATGAAAGATAAATTTAGTAGATTTTTCTTTTAAAATGAAATAAATTTGTATTCTCTATAAATATAAAATTTTGTGTTGGTTCTTATAAAAACAAATGATATATTTTGATCCCTATAAAATTATTATGCACACAGTTTTAATATTTGATATTTTTTTTGAACAAGCTAAACTGATATATATATATATATATATATATATATGAAAAAAGTAACAGAAGAACAAGCTAATCTTTGATATTAACTAATGTGTATTTTTAAGTCAAAATTTTAGCTAATTTTATTTTTGTTTTTTAAATTAAAAAACTTCATACTTAATACTTCTCATTTGTAAAAATTCTTAGGTTTTGTAAATAATTTTTTTATATTATATTATTATTCTAAACATGCTTGAAAAAAATATTCAAAAATTTAAATGTTTAATAGGGACTAAAAATGCATGCATAAATTTTTTATAAGGATCAAAACATGTGACTTTATTTTCTTATAGGAACAAAAATAAAATTTGATAATTTTATAGCAATTAAAAACATATTTAACCATTTTTTAACAACAAATGATTATATTTGTGTATTAAGAACACATATTAATATTTTGTGTAAAAATGAAAATTTCTTCTTCTAAATTCCATATTCAGTCGGTCTCGGTCAGTTGACTATTAATCTCCCTTCCCTCATCGTCAATCATACCACAATTCGTTCAATCTATCCTCCCTTGGTCATGCAACATCATTTGCTTTCTGTTATCGTCGTACGAATTTGGTACATAGCCGTGTTAAGTTGCAAAGCAATGCATTAATTCATTTCATTGATTATCAAATGACCACACAAGGCCTATATATAATACAAAGACTTTGCTTATTGAGCAAGTAACTAAGGATAACTACCAAAACAGAAAACTGTAACTAACTAACCAACTTGCTTCACAATCAAGTAACAACATAACAAACATTTAAAACCAACAAACTAACTTTTGAACTAACAAACTCTCCCTTAAACAGAATTATGCAGCATCATATTTGGCCTGCTAGCAGTCAGATACATCAAACTACCTATAATTTGCTTGAATTGAGTAGGATCAACCTCATTGTCTGTGTCATGTTTTGAAAGCTTTGTGCCAGTCACCATGGGACTACATACAACATTGCTATTTTCCATGCCAAATCTCTCAAGAATTTCCTTTGCGTATCTATGTTGACACATGAATATGCCTTGACTGCTTTGGATTACTTCAAATCTCTCAGTCATGTCAAAGGTTTCCATCATGGATTGCTTAAATCTTTGAAACATTCCACTGTGATTTCCTATAAATATCAAGTCATCCACATAGAGACTCACAATCAGCCAGTTTCTCTTATCATCATTCTTCACAAAGAAAGTATGTTCATGTGGACATTTCTCAAAGCCTTCATTAGCAAAATACTGCTCTATCTTGCTATACCAAGCTCTTGGAGCTTGCTTCAATCCATAGAGAGCTTTGTGTAGCTTGTACACTTTGTTCTCGGCTCCCTTCTTCACATAACCAAAAGGTTGCTCTACATAGTTTCAATTAAATTTCCATGCAAAAAGGCACTATTCACATCTAATTGAAACACACTGCATTCTCTCAGTGCTACCATAGCCAAAATGCATCTAATTGTGTCCCATCTAGCAACTGGTGCAAAAACTTCCTTATAATCTATTCCATATTTCTGAGAGTAGCCTTTAGCTACTAGTCTGGCCTTGTGTTTTTCAATCCCACCCTTCTCATTCACTTTGGTTTTGTATATCCACTTCACACCAATCACCTTAGCTCCTCTTTGTAGCTCAGTTAACTCCCAAGTGTTGTTTCTTTCTATTGCCTGTATCTCACTATCCATAGCTTTTCTCCATGTGTCAAACTTGGCTACTTCATCAGAAGTAACATGATCTTCAATTTGACAGGGGCCAAATATAGCTAAGTTTCTCATGTCATCTTCATCATTAGTATCATCATTGTTGGAGGTGTCATATATGTTAAGCCATGCTGGTGGTCTTCTAGCTCTCCCTTGATCTAAGTTTGAGGTAGAAGCACCACTGGTTGTGTCTCTAGCAACAGGTTGTTCAATTTCTTCTTGAGCATGTGCTTCTGGTGTGGTGACTGGCTCATGTATCTCTTCATTTTGTACCTCACCATCACTACTTTCCACTCCACTTGAGACAATCTGTTTTGCCTTATCCCAACTCCACTTCTCATTTTCTACAAATATCACATCTCTACTTATGATTATCTTCTTTGTCACAGGATTGTATAATCTATAAGCCTTTGATTCTTCACTTACACCAAGGAAGACACATTTGATACTCTTGTCATCAAGCTTTTTCCTTTGAGCATCTGGCACATGAACATAAGCTATGCAGCCAAAGATCCTGAAGTGTTTCACAGAAGGCTTAGTAGAGCTCCAAGCTTCTTCTGGTATAACATCATTTATAGATGCAGCAAGACTTCTATTCAACACATAATTGGCCGAATTTACTGCTTCAGCCCAGAAGCTCTTGGGAATACTCTTACTTGCAATCATGCTTCTCACAATGTCTAGCAAGGTCCTGTTTTTCCTCTCAGCAATCCCATTTTGTTGAGGAGTTGTATGTAGCAGTTAGTTGTCTTTTGATTCCATTCTCCTCACATTAATTCCTGAAATCAAGAGATGTAAATTCACCTCCCCTATCTGTTCTCAAACAAGCAATTACTTCACCAGTTTCTTTTTCAACCATGCTTCTAAATTTCTTAAACTGATCTAAGGCACTTGACTTGTTTAGCAGAAAGTAGACCCAAGTTTTTCTACTAAAATCATCAATGAAAGTGAGTATATATCTGCTATTGCTATTAGATGCAGGTGTTATAGGGCCACATATGTCAAAATGCACAAGTTCAAGTCTTCTAGTAGATCTCCAATTGCTAGTCTTTGGGATGTTGTCTCTATGTTGCTTGCCAATCAAGCAATCAAAACACACTTGGTTGGATTCTTCAAACTTTGGTAACCCCTTCACCATGTTCTTCTGTTGTAAGTGTATAAGACTTTTGAAGTTCAAATGTCCATATCTGCAGTGCCAGAGATTGGTGATGTCTTCACACTTAGATTGCAGACAAGCTAGCTTAGCTTCAGCAATAATTGGATACAATTTGTTATGAGCCATTTGAGAAGACATTAGCAGACCCCTCTCTTGATGATACACTTTACAACAATCATTCTTGAACACCACAGTGATTTGCTTTTGTTGAAGTTGCCCTATACTCAAGAGATTATTCTTCAATTCAGGAATGTAGTATATACCCGTAAAACCTGTGTCATACCATTCAATTGCAGCTTTACATTGCCTTTGCCCACAACCTTCATCTGAGAGTTGTCTCCTAGCCTCACTGTTTCTCTGAAATTAGTGTCAAGATCAAAGAACCATTCTTTGATTCCACGCATGTGATTACTGCAGCCAGAATCTAAGTACCAGATCTTGTTTTGGGATTGATCATGTTGAGGTGATTTAAAAGCCATTAACAATACTTCCTCACTATTATCATAATCAGCATAGTTTGCATAATCCTCAAGACTAGGACACTCACTTTGAAAATGACTCATCTTATGACATTTAAAGCATTCTATGTTATCTTTGTTAATTCTTTTACCTCTGCCTTGATTCATTTTGCCACCACGACCTCTACCACGACCAGCACCTTTGTCACCATAAGAAGCTTTCAATGCTTGATCTCTTCTTTAACTGGCTTCATCTTTTGTTCATGTACGAGTAAAGATCCTTGTAGTTCATCTATTGATAGAGTCTCAATGTTGTTGGATTCTTCAATTGCACAAACAACATAGTTGAATTTGACTCCCATGGATCTGAGAATCTTTTCCACCACAATTCTTTCTTCTCTTCTTTCTCCTTGAATCTTCATCTTGTTGACAGTTGCAAGGACCTTAGCAAAATAGTCATTGACTGTCTCTTTTTCTTTCATTCGGAGCATCTCAAACTCTCCCTTTAAAGCTTGCAATTGAGCTCTCTTGACCTTTGTTGATCCTTGATACTTCCTAGCCATTGAATCCCATATAGCTTTTGAAGTTGTCTTATCAAGAATGGTTTCACTTATTGCACGATCAATAGATTGAAACAAGTAGTTCTTGGCTTTGAGATCTTTCAATCTTGCTTCATCAACACTATTTCTTTGTTCTGCTGTTGCAGCTGCAGGTAGCACTGGAATTCCCGTTTCTACAATTGACCAATACTCTTTTGATCTCAACAAGTTTTCCATCAGCATAGACCAATGGTCATAGTGACCATCAAACTTTGGAATAGCAGGATGACCAAAGTTACCTTCTGACATGGTGAAGGCTTTCAAGAACACAATCAAGAAAAATGAAACTCACACACAGAGCAAGAAACTCCTCACAAGACTCACTCGTGTTTCCCTGGAAGATGATGTTGAATGCATGCACACTGTGGCTAACTGATACCACTTGTTAAGTTGCAAAGCAATGCATTCATTTCATTGATTATCAAATGACCACACAAGGCCTATATATAATACAAAGACTTTGCTTATTGAGCAAGTAACTAAGGATAACTACCAAAACAGAAAACTGTAACTAACTAACTAACTTGCTACACAAGCAAGTAACAACATAACAAACATTTAAAACCAACAAACTAACTTTTGAACTAACAAGCCGACTAGTTGTCTGATCAGTTATTAGTTATTTGTTCGGTTGATAAGATGATATATAGGTTAACTTGCATTCAAGATAATGATCCCTTTTGATCAAGTAATTACCTGACAAATGGACTCTATTTCTCAGTTGCGTATTCCTAGACTATTTAAAAGAGAAACTAGTGTTGAAGTATGAACTACAGTAGTATCTAAGAAGAAATGGAACATAAAGAAAATTGAAAAAGATATGCAAAGACCTGTTTAATTAATTGCGTGTGTTGAAATGATATCTTTACACTTTGTCACTTTTAAGACCCACTAACTCACATATTACATCATGCCAGCATGTGGCTAACAACGCTAATGTAGATAATCATCTGAGTAGGTTGAGTTACAATCCAAGCACACCTTATAGTCTAAGCTATTACCTTCTATATCATCCAACCACGTTCTCCCTCCACCTTCAAGACTTGATCAATATATCTTTCTCATACGACTGGGTTGATGGAAGAATTACACTTGTACGACTGATTGTTTGGTTGTCATCAACACATATCTTCTCCATTTTCTTATTTTTAAGGTAGTGAATTTGTTGACCACATTGTTGTCATTCAAATTGATCTTGGGATCCATTTGATCTTCTTTTCTCTCTTTGTAACAACTTTTTTTTACATCTTTTATCATGCCATATATGCAGAAAAGTGGTCATACGATCTTATAACTTGGTCAAATATATGTTTGCAGTCTTTTGGACTCTTTTTAAATATTACCACGACCCTAACAAGTGTTGGCTTGTATGAGTACAATTACAATAAGACTCAATAACAACCTTCATGCTCATTTAAACTTGGTAGACACGCTCAACTGTCAATTGAGAGTCGATTTAGCCATCATTTGTTTCTACATTAGCTGATTATAACGTCAGCTGACATTGTGATGTAGATGACAATCAAAATACTTTCAATTCATTTAAATTTAGTGGCCACATATAGTCGTTAGTCGAGTATACATTAGTTGATGTCAGTCAATTTTGTATCCCCTTATATCGTTCGATTGTAATGCAATAGATAGTCAAATCATTTCGCCTCAAACTAATGAACAATATATGATTTTACTATTTTTTTGTGTCTAAACACTTTCAAAGGGTCAAAAAATAATTGAACGTCGTGTAATTTATTCTTTTCATAACTGCTTATTTTTATAGTATTTTCCTTTTTTATAATAGACCCAGCTCCAGCAAAGGAATTAGAAACTCCAACTTGGCTTATAAAAAAATGTAGTTGTTACAGTTTCATTGCAAGAAGAGGTGTCGTTCACATAAAAAATTGGATTAATAGGCTTTTACTTCCTGCAAAGTTGGCGAGTTTTGTTTTACCCCCTGTAATTTTATTTTTTTTAGATTATCCTTTGTAATGTGTTTTTTTTCCGTAATGTCCCCCTACCAATTTTTTTTTTCAACACAGGGCAGTAAAATATACTACGGAAAAAAACACATTGCAATAAATAATCTCAAAAACAAAAAATTACAAGGAGATAAAACAAAACTCGTCAACTTTGTAGAGAGGTCAAAGACTATTAACGCTAAGAAATAAAATGAAGAAGAGGTGTCGTGTGATTAAAAAAAATGAGAGGGGATTTTTGAGAAATTTTATTATTTTCTGTCACTCGCATCTTGGTGACATTAGAGGTTGTTCACGTACGTAGGATCAAATAGTCAAAATATTTGTCTTTTATTTAAATAAAGTGATATTTCTCTTTGCATAGTGGGCAGCAAGTGATTAAATGGATTGTTTTATTCTAAAGTTTAATTTATTTTTCATTTTATAGTATTTTTTAAATCATTTTATAATGTGAAACTTAATTCGTTGTCAAATCATATTTTTTATCCCTCTTAATTTTTCTTCAAAACTAATGAATTCATTGAGTAGTTGAAAGGTTGGTTATATAAACTTTAGTTACAAAGTAAATTATTTGAGTGAATCAAAATTAAAATTCTTTTTTCTTATTGGAAGTTCAAATCAAAAATCTAATTGGAATAATAATATTTAGTCAGATTTTATTGATATTGAGTTTTAAATTACCATTGCTAATAATTTTAAAAAAAAATGAGTCAAAAAAAATTATTGTATAATTTTTTTTTGTCTTATAAATACAATTCAATGATTCATAAATAACATATTATAGTTAAAAGAATGTAATCCCTTGATTTTCATATTGATGTGAATTGTGAGTAATATACAACTATTTTGAGAATTCATTTTGGAAACTAATAATTACAAATAAATATATTTCCTTTACAAAAGATTATTCTTAATATAATCATTTTGGAAACTAATAATTACAAATAAATATATTTCCTTTACAAAAGATTATTCTTAATATACACATTTTTTTTTGACAAAATTCTTAATATACACATCTTCTAATAATAGTGAAATATAAGGATGATTTGATGAATGTTTTAAATAAATTAGAGAGTTAAATGTTAAGCTCATCAACCCTTTAACAAAAACTGATAATTTTTTTAAAAAAATTTGTACCATCGACCATCACTATTCCTTCATTTGATTTGATTGAAGAGGGAGTCTTAGAGATTTACATAAATTATTCAAATTTAACATATGTTTTTATAATATTTTTAAAATTTTCTCAAAAACGAAAAATATTTTAAAAAATTTAAAATGTATAATCATAACCATTTGCACATCATTCTATATAAATATATAATCACAAAAAATTATAACTATTTTTTTCTATTTTTCCCTCGATTCCTCTCTCAAAAACTTATTTTTCATAAGTCATAATTCAATTGATAGAAAAATATTGAATTTGTTAGACCAAATATTATGATTGAAATTCAAACTCCGACTCCTTATTTATATGTGTGAGTTTATGATAGTTTTTCAATTTTGTCTATCTACTTAAAAAAATCAAACCTTTATTTTTTGAATCAACTCTCTCAAATCTCTTTATTCAAAACTTGCAAACAAAATCTTTCAAAACATGGTATTCTTGCCTTTAAACCACTTGACAAATAAAAAAATTCACTATGAAAGTATCGACATAATTTGTCATGATAAGATCAAAAGGAAGAGAATACTTCTTGGACTTTCATACTTATCCATCAAACTAGAACCCACATCCACAATATACAATAAGGCAAGTCCATCTTAACCACTTTTGTTCATTTTGTGGGGTAAGGTGAATTATTAATATTAAATATCTCTCTATATATATAACCATATAAATATCACAATAACCTTGCTTCATTCCAGTTTTAATCTTTCAATCCAATATTCAACATCTAGGTAAATAAACTTATTTTGTGAGATCAAAAAAAGAAAAAGAAAAAATGTTGGCAATTTTTCACAAAGCTTTTGCTCATCCACCTGAAGAGCTTAATAGTCCTGCATCTTACAAAGGTTCAAAGAAACCTAAGCTTCCTGAAGAAACTCTTAGAGATTTCCTCTCTCATCATCCTGATAACACTTGTTCTATGAGCTTTGGCAAATCTTCTGTTCTTGCTTATGTTAGACCTGATAAGCCTTTTTCAGTTAATCAAAGGTTATCTTTTTACTATTGTTTTGAAAAATAATCATTTATTTTTTTGTACCCTTTATTTAGTAGTACTAAAAAAATACTAATTGTGTTTGTTTCGCGATTTTTGATATCATAGAGAATCATAGTCATGTGTGAGTTTCAGTAATACTAGGAATAATGTTACTAGGAATAATGTTACAGTCCAAATTACGGTTGCAGACCTTTTAAACTAATTAATGTTGTCCACTAAATTGCGAACACATAACCGACATTATGTTAGTACGACATTATGTCTGTATGAGTGGAACTAGACACAGATCTCTTAAGTAAGGTTTCAAATTATGAGTCTTGTCAATAAAAACATAGTTGAGATGAGAGATCTCGATAAAAATGGGCTACTAAGTTCTCCGACAGAAATTGGTCATACGTTATCTGGGACCAATCAATAACATTTTTGTGATGGTGATTAATTTTGAGAGTTGTGGATTGCATTTTTGCAGGTTGTTTTGTGGGATTGATGACATATACTGCTTATTCTTGGGTAGTTTGAACAATTTGTCAATACTAAACAAGCAATATGGTTTATCAAAGGGTACTGATGAAGCCATGTTTGTGATTGAAGCTTATAAGACACTTCGTGACCGTAGTCCATACCCAGCTGATCAAGTTGTTAAGGAACTTGATGGTAGTTTTGCTTTTGTTGTTTATGACAGCAAGAACGGTGGTGTCTTTGCTGCATTGGTATATATGCTGATCTATCATGTTTTTTTTTTGTGAATCAAGCTTCACTGCAGTTGAATTCTCCGCATTCACGCAAGTCAGAGACATAAACGACCATCGATGTCCTGTGTCCTGACTCCTGACTGCATGAATGTGGAGAGTTCGACTGCAGGGGAGCTAGATCCATTCTTTGTTGTCAATAATGATTTTGTTTTTGTGTTTTTTTGCAGGGTTCTGATGGTGGAGTGAAGTTGTATTGGGGTATTGCTGCTGATGGATCTGTTGTAATTTCTGATGATCTTGATGTTATAAAAGAGGGTTGTGCTAAATCATTTGCTCCTTTTCCAGCAGGTATCATTTTTTTTTATTCATCATTTTTACCATTTAATCTGGAAAATAAAAACCATTCCATTTAGTGAAATTACATTAATTCTAAGATAGGCTATAATAGTCCATACTAGTTGGTAAAAGTTTAGTCTTTTAATTTTAAGGATGAAATTCATATCCCTCCTCACTATAAAATAATAATTAGTAACAAAACTTGGCTAGTATGAATTTCCAATTTATTTTATAATTAAATAATAAAAGCACAACCCTTCAATCCATTTAAAAGATAAAGAATAAATATTAAGTTTTCTATTTTTTATTTCAATGTACTTCAACACTATTGTGTTTAGCGTGTATATATAAATAGTGGGCGACCAGATAAACTCCGATATTATATTAAATATTTATATTAACTTAACTTATTCTCTTAAAGTCAGTTTATAAGATAAGATATATTATTTCTTATAAACTAATATTAGACCTTGTCTCGTATAATGTGAGACTTGGATTATTTCCCTAATAAACAATGATGTTGATTTTCTTTTAAAAGGATATTAGTATTACTATAGTTTTGATTTATTGAAATTATAAAAATATCTTTGAATGTGTTGAATGCAGGGTGTATGTTTCATAGTGAAGGAGGATTAATGAGCTTTGAGCATCCAATGAACAAGCTGAAGGCAATGCCAAGGGTAGACAGTGAAGGAGTGATGTGTGGGGCTAACTTTAAGGTTGATAAGTTTTCAAGAGTTAATAGTATTCCCAGAGTTGGTAGTCAATCCAATTGGATGGATTGGGAACAACATTAGCTTAATTTTGAAAATACTAAAACTATAGTATGGTTCATGTAATTAAATAAAAATGTACTAGTACTATGTCTTTATCAAATGCTACTTTCCTACTTAACCCCACCACTACGGCACTACCTTACCTTATCTTATCCTTTTGAATTTGTCTTGTTTTGGCTTTCTTGTCTAGTTTCTCTGTTTCCTTATGAGAAACACTTCTCCAAGAAGTGATTGTAAGGATATACACTAAAATAGTGTTAAGTGTGTTATTTGAACATCAAAATATTAACAATGTATTTCATTCGTCTTAAAATATAAGTAAAAATTTGTCAATAAAAGTAAATGTATTTGGTCCAAATTTTTAACCAAATACATTAAGTTTCTTTGATTCTTTTTTGCTTATATTTTGAGACAGATAAAGTATGTGACAGGAAAATATGTTGTTTGTTTTTATTTCTCTCATATTTTTATCTTTTATACTTTAAATATTTAAATTACACTTGATAACATTTTGACAACAAATTTTTGTTGTATAAATATCATTTCTCATATATTTTAATGTTTTTTTTTAACAAGCATGCTATTGTTAATTGTTCATCATTTGCTAATGATTAATGCTATGTCACTAGCATACTTGTAAAGTATTTTAAATAGTTTAATTTTGATATTATGTAATTGTAAATAATTTTAGTGTCAACCAATCATGATTAAATTCTTGACACTTTTAAAATTATTATGGTTAAAGTTAAATATTTTAAAGATTTAAAAAAATTGTAAAATTTATATTTCACTTAAAAAACACATCTTTTCTCTAATGTGGTTTATATTCATTGTAGAGATATTTGAGTTATGAAGTACAGACACTTAACACAATATGGATATTGACACGCTGATACCGGTAATAATTTAAAAAATAACATAATTGAAGACACTATTATATTTAATAAATAATATAATTGAATGTAATCATAGTGTCAATATTGTGTCAATAATAAACACCTAGATATGCTTAATTTGAGAAATCTCCGTACTTTGAGTCATCTCCATGATATAAGAGATCTTCAAATTAGCTTCATGATTGCTAAACATTACTTCATAGTTCATTCTTAGACTTTTAAATAAACTAAATTGTTCCTAGACAAATAGCATGCAACCTTTCCTACAGTACTCTACCACACAAACAAACCACCAAAATTTGAGCATGAGCCACACATTGATTTGTCATTGCACAATAATCCAGAATGCCATTCCACACTTGACTAGTAAAGAGCAATAAAATTAAATTAAAAAAAAAAAGAGAGAAAAGAAAAGAGCAATAAAAACATAGATATTGGACATTCAATTGATATACTTCACAACCACTCACACAAAAATATGTATCCTTCTTGTTTAAAATATCACATCTAATAAATTTTTTTGTTAGGTAGCCTATTGTTTAAAAACCTTCCACCAAACAAAGAAATGTGTGGTGGAATAATTTTATTTCAAGAAATATATTGGCGCATCAGTGACTCAATCCCAATAACATAACTAAATTCTCAACAAATTAAAAATCATATTACCGACTATGAATGAACGGTTGAGATGATGACAACACAGACAACATGAGAGCATGAGCTGGAGAGAATCTAGATCCCAACACCATGACTTTTAAATGTCAACCCACGTTAACCAACAAAAACCTACATTCATCTACTAACTATTTTTCTCACGGAAACAAGTGTTCCCTCCACCTGCATGGCTGCATCGCTCGCCAATCTCCCTAACCCAAACTAAACATATTAGCAACAAACACCTCTTTGTCTTTAGATATACAAATCAACCTACCCCCAACACACCCCTAATTAACTTAGGATCAAATCAGACCAAAGCATTAGCACCACTCCTAACACCTTACATGTTAGAAAACTTTGGAATTAGTGGGTTCTAGAGACCATTGCGACGATTGTGCATGTCATTTTGTTTTTTAAAAAATTCTCTTTTACTTTAATATATTCAAAGTTCAAACACGTATCATTTTATGTTCAACTTACTTTTATTCAAAATTTATTTTTAAAAATCATCATTTCATTAAAAATTAATTTTGTTCACCAATTCATAGTCAAACCACTCACGAACATCAAATAAAAATATTCTACTTTATGAGTGAGAAATATACAATAATTTCTGATGACTTATTTGCAAGTGTACAAAATTGTCTCAAGTAATAAAGTAGTAAGTAAGATCGTCTCCAAGAATTGTGTTTAACGATACAATTAAAGAGAATTTATGAATTTGGAAAAACAATAATGATTGGGGGTTTTAGACAGTGGCGGAGCCAGGAATATTAGAGAGCCTGGGCAAAATTTTAACCGCACATTTACATGTAAAGCAAAATTAACATGTGTTAATGAATCGAAACACCAAAAACACTCAAAATCGCAATATTTTTTTTAAAGAAGCAAAGATTTATTAATGAGTGAATTGGGCACAAGGTGTGCCAATTCACAACACAAAAATAAAGTCTGATACAAAGAATTCACCAAATAGAGCTATAGACCTCCCTTACCACAATGATCTTAATCAAAACTAAACTATCAAACAACCTATACAATATAACCAGGAGGCAAACACAATTTAAAGAAGAGAAAGAACATTACACATAAGGCATCCACTACAACCAGAAGCTACAACAGTCCAATGCAATGCTACACCAGTCCAATACAGTCCTACAACACTGCCAGCAGAGATAAGAAAACAAGACTGTCCGAAAAACCAAGCTATTGATTCACACAAAAGCAACAAAAACACTCAAAATCTCCAACAACCTATTAGGGACCAATACTCCAACAACTTTCGATCAAAACAACAAAAACACTCAAAATCTAACCTTGGAAAACAATTCAAAATCAAAACAATTAGAGCAAGAAAATAATCAACTCATTCAATCAGTCCCAACTCCCAAGAACACTCAAAATCTAAGCTTGCCTAAGCTTGAACAATCTATAGAATAAGAACAAAACAAACAATTAATAAATTAATAAATCTTATACAAATTACCAGATACTTGATACAAATGAACAGATATAGAACGATGAAGAATCAGAAAATAACACAAGACAAAATCAGAAATCAAAAGACAGAAGACAACATCAAAAGACAGAATACAACAGTGAAGCACTAGAGTCAAAACACACACGCATATACACAAAGACCAAAAAGCTACACCCTTCCCAAACATCCTATATTTTACAATCAAAGTTACAAACCAAGGCCAGCATAAAAGAGCATCTGTTACACGCCAAAATACCCCTTCCAAACAACAGCAGCTAACCCAAAATACTCCTTTCCAAAATTCAATCAAATAAACAAATTAAAATTTCCTAAAAATTTATCTTAATCTCAGGGATTCATATCAAAATTTCATCACCTGAAATTGAGAACAAGGAGAGTTTCATCACCTGAAATTGAAACAAGAGTTGAACAGAGAAGAGAGAGGTCGACGAACAGAGAGAGAAGGTGGGAGAACAGCGGCGGCCGGCGGTGAGTGTGTGGTGGTCGTCTACTCGTCTCAACAGTGAAGAGAGAAAGGTCGCAGAATCGCAGAGAGCAAGTGAAAGAAGCGCGCGATCAAGTGCTTTTGCCCTTTCTTTTTTGGTTTTGCCCTTGATTATTTAATTTTTTTCTCAAAAAAAAAAAATTTACTTTGGGCCAAGCCTGGGCAGTGACGGATCCAGAAATTTTACTCAGTGGGGTCAAAGTACATTTATCATAAATATTAACACAACATGTCATTATTAAAATTATAACATATTTTAAATTTTAATAATTTAACTATATATATAATTTTTATTTTAAAAATTTAATATTTAATTTAAAGTTATAGATAAATTAACAAAAATTAAAAATTATATCATTTTTTTATTAAATTAATGATATTTTAAGATCTTATCAATTAAATTAAATGTAATAAAAAAATTGTTGAAACATGCAACGTAAAATTTTATAAAAAAATAGAGATTAAAGTTAAAACATAAATTTTAAAGGGACCAAAATTTGAATAAATTTTTTAAAAGAACTAAGAATAAAAGTTACTAATATGTTCAGAGGAACTAAAAATATGTTCAACCATTAATTATAATATGATTCTAATACAAACACAAATGTACACAAGATACCAAAATTTGGGATATAATTATGCTATTATTTAAAGAAAGGGTCATGCCAATTATTTTTTAAAGTTACAGAGTAGAAGCAATTTTGCACACACAGACAGGCCATAGTAATTGAACTATGTGGGGGCAATATATGATTTGAAGTGGAGTCAAGATATAAAATGCCATATAATTAGTATATTTTCTCAAAGAGGAGTGGGGTCAGCTGACCCCAATACACTCAACGTGAATCCGTCCCTGATGGGCAGGACTCTGAATCCGCCCCTGGTTTTAGAGTTTGTTTGAATTGAAAGCATAAAAGAAATAATTAAAGATCAAGATGAGAAAGATTACTAGATTGTTTCGAATCCCTTCCATTTTCTACTTGTGTAATCTGTTATTATATTTCACAATTCACATTAAGTCTGGTTCATCATGACAAATTAAACCTTAAATAGTAATAATCACTCACGTGTCTTATTACCCTATTCACTAATGACACACTCCCTAATTCCTTAGGCGAGTTAGAAATTGTGAAAGCATTAAAGTTGTGTGTTAATTCAAAAGTCACAACCGCAAGTTACATATCCATACAACAACCGTAAGTTATTTAACCCTATAATAACCTTGTTGAATAATTATCATCAATTCAAATACCAAAAGAAACTCCCGTAAACTATCGATATCTATATCAATTTCACTAATACGTATACCAATGAAAAACATTAAACATAGATGATAATTAAATGATTAATAAAGACTGAATTGCAATAATATAATAACCAATTACATGGATCAAGTAGTTCTAGGGAAGTTCATACTCAACCTAACCTAAGAAAATTAGCTACTCATAAGCATAATTATAACAAAAGAGTTAAAGAATTACACATACTAAGTAACCTTGGTGGGGAGTTGCCTTCCCTTGAGACCTCCTTCCTCTCCTCTTGAAGTGATTCCCCTTTTTGAGAAATGTTGTGAATTATGAGGAATGAATAATTGTGGTGGTGGAGAGCTCTATTTATAATAATTTCTTGGACGGGCTTTTTGCATCATGGCACGATACACATCCATCGTGGTACGATGTCTTGGTTGTATCGTGGCACGATGAGAAAAAATTTCTTCACAAATTTTGCGGATTTTCTTCAATTTTATCTCTATCCCATCGTGGCACGATGCAAGCTATCGTGGCAAGATGTGCCATGAGTAAATTCTCTTCGTTTTTGCTCCTTTTTGTGTAGTTTCTTTAACTCTTGCTTCTTCTTCAAGTAACTTAATTACCTTAGGTATTTTCCATGATTTGGTACTAAAAACTACTAAAATTACATAAAAATAATACTATAAAACTATCCTAAAAATAAGGTAGAAATTCATGTCATCAACTTCCAATAGTAAACAAATTATTGTTGGGTCATAAGGGGAAAGCCGGAGATCATCAACATTGAACTTAAGATCAATCATGCAAGTGAGTTAAGCGGAACCACGAATTTGATACGAGTTTTTTCTTAACAGCCAAAATTTATATAAATAATAACAAAAAAAAAAATACAAGAAGTACTCTATCTACGCTTGTAGAGAACTACATGTAGTACATTATCCGATGAAGCAATAACATTTTAAAACCCATATCTTATCATATGTTAACACTATGCAATCCACTGAATTAACACACTATTCATAAAATAAACATGACAAGTTAATCTTCTTAGACAACAACCATTTTCACGATGCGAGTTGAATCTTGTCGAAAATCTCATTTGCCCCTAACACTTGTGCATTAAAAATTCTTTCATTTGTGTACCACAACATCCGAACTATCGAATTCCGTGATGCCATACCATTGGCACTCCTTTAGAACCTTGCTTCCCTTTCCTCAAAGGAATTAGGAAACTAAGGAACATAGAAAAAATGATATTCGACGAAACCGTGCTGAATCCAAACCAATAATGCACCTTGGACCATACAGCCCATGCAAGCAGACAAGAGATGATAATGTAGTTTGTTCGGCAGTTTTAGAGAAATGATGAGGTCGGTGCTCTAGGATCGAGATCTCACACCTCCATCCAAAATTTTAAAGTATCAGGTTAATGAATCACCTCTTTAAAATCCAACACTCCGATACCACTTATTGGGAGAGTTCGAGGAATTCGAAAGAAACAATGAATTAAATGCTTTAGAATCACATCTGTATCCGAAACATTTGGGTCCGTTTGATCTGCAAAATGAAAGTAGTGGACAGAACAGTACAAGACAGTACAAGGCAGAACAGCACATGACAAACATTTACGATATTAAATAAATTTTGTCTTGTATGATATTTGATGGAAAAAATGTTATTTTGGTGATTTAGAAAAGTTGTGCTGAGGACAAAAAGTTGTTCCATGCTTCAGTGGGGGACAAGAATATCTGATTTTGTCCAGTACCTTGACCCTCAGTTTGTCCAGTACCAGTGACAGTTTTCAAATCAAACATAGTACAACAGAAATTGTCCTGTCCAGTCCTCTGTTTTTTAGCAGATCAAACACACCATAAGACTATAGATCATTGATCACATCTTTTATAGATCCTTTTTTTTTTACTCATACCTTGATCACATCTCTTTTATAAATCCAACAATGATATAAAACGTAAGAAAATATCCTTTCTTTCAAGTTGATCTAACATCAATGCCACAGCATTAAACATCAATTTATGTATGAAATAATTTGTGTCTTTGGCCGGAGATGGCTGATCGCTTCTTTCCGAACGACTTGCCACCATTCATGGAAGAGACGACACTTGAAGAAGCAACCTCTTCCCAAACACCAACACCACACTCTCTCACCTCACTCCTTTCTCTACCTTACACAACACTCACCTCAAAGCTTCAAGCTGCAGCATTTCACTTCAAACAATCGGTAATCCAAAAAAAAATATATATATTAATTTTTTCCCTTTTTGGGGTCTTTAGATTTGTGGGTTTCTTTCAATTTGTGATTTTTTATTTTGGGTAGGATCAAGTTAGTATCTTTCACGTTGGTGCTATAATGGGTCAGTGTCAATTTTTGCTCACAAAGTGTTTGTGATATGTTTTTTTGCTTCTTCTAAAGGTGGTGAATGAGACATGGGGTTCAAGTATGAACCGTGTGAAGGACTATACTCTTTACACGGGGGTTCTTGGCACAGCATATCTGGTTTTTAAGGCTTATCAAGTAACCAAGAATGTGGATGATCTTAACTTATGCTATCTCTTTAATTCATCAGACAAGACTTAAATTAGCCATTGTAAGGCGTAGTTTTAAAAGAGAAATCAGTTTTGTACAATCAAATTTGAACAATTTTCGCAACAAATATATAAGCGGTTATGGATACACTAGTTGTTGAAACTCATTAACCATCAATGTAGCTTCATTAACCACAAATTTGGATTCGGTTAACTATAACTTTAGGTATTCAACTACATGTAGATTTGAACATCTGAAAATTGTAGTTAATCATGTCCAAATTCATGTTTATCAAGTTACAACACCTTATATACCTATTAACTATCTACTTAACATAATTAAACTCCCTACTTGAACTTTGATAACCGCTTAAAATGTTGTCTAAATTTGGTTGTTCAAATAACACAACTGTTTTAAAATGCTCGGTTAGAGGATTTTAATTTTTAAGGAATAAGGATGGCCTGATATGAATAGTTGAATTTTGAACCACAATGACTATAGAGTTGCTTGTATATTAGGTTATCTATTAAATCTAAATATTTTGTTGTCTGGTTATGTAACTTGAGAAATTTGCACTTGTTTTATTTGCTAATGAAATGGGTTGCAGCCGTGTGACATTCATCTGTGGCCGTGCTGGTGTTTGTGCTCTTGGTGCTGTCATAGCCAAGCATGCTGGTGATGAGAGATTACTTGATTATTACCTTAGACAATTCAAAGAGGTATTTTATTATATTGTATTTATTTCCAAATCATAATCTATATGATAATCCAATTTACACGAGTTTTGATTATTTGATTTATTTTTCATATCTGTGCTTTTGCTTTTGAAACAGATCGAGCTGCCTAGTGATTTGCCCTATGAGGTACTGTATGGCAGAGCAGGTTACTTATGGGCTTGTTCATTCTTAAACAAGCATATTGGTAAAGACACAATACCTAGTACTCACATGGTAAGGCATATATATGCTTCAACGTGCTTCGTTGCAATTTATTTTGTCAAAATCATGCCAATGTTGCCATGAAAATTGGCTATTAATTTAACTTTGACAGAGAACAATTGTGGATGAAGTTATAACATCGGGTAGAAAATTGGCTCACAAGGGAAGATGTCGTTTGATGTATGAATGGCATGGGAAGAAATATTGGGGTGCTGCTCATGGACTTGCAGGAATCATGAATGTTTTGATGGACATGGAACTCAAGCCTGATGAGGCTGAAGATGTCAAGGGTACACTACGCTACCTGATTAAGAATCGGTTCTCGAGTGGCAATTATCCCTCCAGTGAAGGAAGTGAATCTGACCGTCTTGTCCATTGGTGTCATGGTGCTCCCGGAGTAGCTCTTACGCTTGTAAAAGCAGCTGAGGTAAGCTTTTCCTTTCTTTATTTTCTTGACACTGAAGCAATATTTTCTTTGGTTATCAATTATCACATTAAAATACGAAGTGCACACGGTGTCTATATGACGTAAAGGAACAGGTAAACTGATGATCTGCATGAATCTGATATAAAAATCTCAGGACTAATTAATTACCATAATTAGGTTTTTGGGGATAAGGAATTTTTGCAAGCAGCTGAAGAGGCAGGTGAAGTAGTATGGAAGAGGGGTCTTCTTAAGCGAGTTGGAATTTGCCACGGCATCAGTGGGAACACCTATGTCTTTCTTTCTCTGTACAGATTGACAGGAAACAAGGAGTACTTGTACAGGGCTAAAGGATTTTCTTGCTTTCTACTTGATAGAGCGCAAAAATTGATCGCCGAAGGAAAGATGCATGGGGGAGATCGCCCTTATTCGTTATTCGAAGGTCTTGGTGGAATGGCTTATACCTTTCTAGACATGATTGATCCACAAGTTGCAAGGTTCCCTGGCTATGAACTTTGAGTCCCTTGATAGAGGAAGCAACATACGTATTGTATATTACAGATGTATATTCCCATCCCGGAGACCGCATTATTTCGGACTGCCATGGAGATGCATTAAATTATGTAAATATGAAGTAAAAACTGCAACTCTGGAAGTGTAGTTTTTAAGTGCAATATGATATGTTCAAGTAGTAAACTGTGATGCATGGTTCATAATCTTAGTGCTCTATGATACTTGGTGTAAAATGTAGGTTTTTTATTTTGAAATTGTGCTTTAGTTCCCAATGTATCCATTTTTCTTGAAGTATTTAGGCTAGAAGCTCCTTTCTAGAAAAAAGTAATAAGTCACAGTTAGATGTCTTTCCATGATGACATGGTTATGGCCACCAAAGTAGTATCCTGATACAAGGCGGCTGTTACCATGTTTGGAATCACAATTAGTTTGACAAAATCATGACGGATTGACGGCACAGTAATTTTGTTGAAATTCAAAAATGTAGTTTTCTCTAAATCATGGTGCACCTTGATTTTGTCAAACTCGGTCAAATTCAAACATGCATGTAATTTTGAGTTTGAGGTATGGTGATTGCTTGCATACCATAGTTTCAAACACGCAGTCAAGCCGGGGTTAACTAAAATGATAATTGATGGAAAACTTAAATAAGATTTAACATAAATTTCACTATACACGGTTAATTCAGAAAGTTTATAAGCACTTTGCCACAAATGGTTGAATGATTTTATTGATTCATTGACTCCTACATAAAGAAGAAAGTAAGTTCCTATCTAACAAAACAACAATAAACACACTCAACATGATATCATTTTCAGTCTTCTGTTCTGGGACATCATTTTCCTTCCATTCCATGGCACTGGCAATGCCTCTTCCTTTTTTACTCAGCAAAGATGTTGGAGGCTCTCACTTTAGGCCAAACCAACAAGCTTCTCACTAACCTCCCACACCTTGCGAGCCTTCTCTACATCACTGGCCTCTTGAGATAGCTGGTTTTCAAATGAAGCAGAAGCTTTATTCCAGCTCCAGTAAACACCAGATTTTGTTAAGCTTGGATCACTTACAACCTACATCGAAAACAAAAACAACCATACATGAGAAATGAAAATACTTCCAATGATTCATGAATTTTTTACAATCAAATTCCTCAAGTGTTATTGCTGCTATTAGGCCATGTTTGGTCATGCATAAGCTATTTCTATAACAAAAGATAAAATAAAGTCAAACTGTTTTCATATAGATATATTAGTAGATAGACTCAAACAAGTCAATCAAAACAATCTCTCGTTACCTGAGCAAGTCTCTTTCCTGCTTCATCTTCTGAGACGTAGCCTTTGGTAATGTACTTTTGGAATGGAGGGAACAAAGTTCTGAACAAAGGAATGTGCTCCCTAAACAAGCCTGTTGTGGCAATGCAACCAGGGTAAAGGGAAGCAAATGTGATTCCAGTTTCCTCATGGTATCTTCTATGGAACTCTTGCATTGTGAGCATGTTACACACTTTGCTGTCTTTGTATGCCTTGGCACCATCAAAATCGCCACCATCTATCATGGAAGAACTGTTAAGCCCATTCAAGCCACCAGATAGTCCCCTGAGGTCACCGAGGTTAGCTTTTGGAGGTACATTTCCGGCCAATGTGTTTGTGTTACCTGTTTCATTCATACACAATCAGCACAAAATGCGACAAGATAATGATACTTGATTTTACAAAAAAAAACACGGTCAAATGTGACCTCAGTTGCAGTCACATTGTGGTCGCATATACATCAAAAACCTTGATATTGCGACCGGATAGCAGTGACATCACTTTTTTAAAACTCTAATGGACATGCTAATGAACTATACCTGTGATTGAGCCAACAATGATCAAACGCTTTGAAGGGTAATCAGATTTGCCCATGTCCTCGAGCAAAAGGCGCGAAAGAAGAAAATGCCCGAGATGATTTGTCCCAACGCTAAGTTCAAATCCATCAGCAGTGAATGTAGGTTCCTTAGCAGTTGGCAAGTAAACAGCAGCATTGTTAACAAGCACATCAAGTGGCATCTCGGCTCTCCTGAAGTTATCGACGAATTGGCGAACACTGTCAAGAGAGGAAAGGTCTAAGTGCATGATTGTGTAGTTTTCCTTAGCCATTCCAGCAGATTTTGCAGCTCTTGCAGCTTTAAGGAAATCCCTGCAAGCCATAATTACATGCCATTTTCCTGTCTCAGCCAAAGCCTTAGCAGTAGCCAAACCTAATCCAGATGAAGCACCAGTGATCACAACATTTCCTTTCCTCAATGTTTTCTTGCCATCAGGTGATGATTTGGTAACTGATGGAGTGGCTGTAGCCGCTGTCTCTGCCCTCACAGCACCGACTTTTTGACGCAAATCCCTCTGATAGACAAAAATAAAACAAAAATTAGAGAATGTCCACAAAAAATAAAGGGTATACTTACATTTTCAAAAACTGCACACATTTCCTAGACCATGTACTAACACATTTCCTAAGCTATACTTACACAATCCTCACATCTCTTCTATTTTTCAAACAATACCATCAAGGTTTGAAATAATGGCCGTAAAAACGGTTGCGATTCTTGATATTACAGAGAATCACAGTCAAATGCGGCCGATGTGGCCTCATTTATGACAGTATTACGGTTTAGACAATATCAAAGATCATTATGTCACGGCGGCCCAGATCGCAATCACGGACCTTTATTTAAAACCCTACTTCAAAATCCTTATTTGTTTGTCAAATTACACACACATTTCCTTATATTATAAATAACACAAGCCCCTTAAACCCTTTAGCACATGAGTACATATTCTTCTAACATTTATACATGTTGAATTACCCTAAAAGAAATAAAGTGAAATAACTTAATAGACTCAAAGATAAGTAAGTACAAACAAATTTAATGTAAAATTTGAAAACAAGAAAACCAAGCTTTTGTTTTTTTCAGTTACCTTGCACCTCAATGCAGAAGAGCTAAAGTCACCTTTCAAAGATTCAGATAATGAAACACCAAAAAGAGTTGAGTCCTTAAGAGATGCACCAATCTTTCCCTACAAAAAAACACACAAATCATTTTTCAAAATTTCAACTCAATTATCAACTTTGAAAAAGCATATACAACAAGAACAAGAACAAACCTCTTTAGGAATGGAGAAAGAAGCAGGAAGCAAAGAAGCAGCTTGAAGGGCCATTGGAACTTAGCAAAATAAGGTAAAAAATGAAGCTTAGTATATGAAAATGGAATGTGATAAATGGTGTTATTTAGAAATTTGGATTTGAAAATGTATTTATAAAGTGAAAGTGTTACACTTGATATGTGTGGATAAGATAATTAGCAGCATGTGCATATGCCACATCCTTTCATACCAACCAATAAGATTTTGAGTTTTAGATTTCATAAAGAAAAGATATTTTTAATGTTTGCCAATAGGAGCCATTCCCTGTCACAGACCCCATTATTAGTAGTTATGTGAATTGAGATAATAATATCAGTGCAGAAAACGAATTGGTAGTGAAGATAATTTTTTGGATAAAAGGTTATTTCAAGGTTTTTTTTTTTTTTTTTACAGTATTAGTATTAGTTTTTGTGTTGAAAAAATTGTGGGCACATAAAGAATATTTTTTTTCTTTTGATTGAATTTTTTCATATGCAGAGGTCAAAATCGAACTCCGATGATTTGTTTAAGGGAGCTTGGACTTTTATTATTTGAACTAATTTATTGGTATTATACTTTCTTTTTGATTAAAGAAAAACAATATACTTTTAACACATTATTTTAATACATTTATATGCATTGGTTGAAATTTAAATGAAATCCACTAAATTAAATGAAACATACATTTTGTTTTTTTGACACAATTAAATGAAATGAAACATACATAAGATTGATAAATTCATATAAATTTTAACCGATAAAAATAAGTGTATTAAATGTGTTTGTCCCGTAAATACGATACCAATGATATTTTATTTTGAAAGTTCGATATCCGACTTTAGAACCGATTAATTTAAGAGATCAATTTCAACATCCATTTGCGGAGGTCCCATTTAAAGTCAGAGTTTTTATTATTCTGCATGGACTTGCCTATCAAAATTGACACCAAAGAAAATCGAATTTGATATCGTAAGAAGCACACACAACTATATTTCAAGCCAATGCCACTAGGTCAACTCAAGTGGATTACGATGTAGTGATATTATTATCTCAATTCTATAGTTTTTTTAACCAAGAAAATATAAATGTTAAAAATATATTACTAGCATTTTTTTGTTGTTGGCAGCTTGTTGGATGGGAGCATGGGCGATTGTTAACTTATTAAAAGAAGATACTAGAAAGTTTGGAATATCCAATGTTAGCAGCTGCAAGTTGCATATGTGACAAAGGGCCACATTACTATGTTATCCTAACCCATTGTACTATTGGGTCTACTTTTATACTATATGTTGGTTTTTTGTATAAGACAAATATTAACACCTCTTTTATTTGTTAACACACCCACCTCTTCAGAAGTTTATTTCTGGAGGGTTAATATTTCTCTCATAGAATCAAGAATTTACTTTGTTTAAGTGGGTGTTTGTTAGGAAAAATAGGGTGTTAATAGCTTCCCCTTTGTTGTAGGCTTATGTATGACCCAGGAAGCTGCAGTAGTACTGCCAATGATGTACCCTAAACAGGGGGTATTAATAGCTTAACCTTATATTTTGTTTAATCAAGATCATGTTTAGTGAAGCCACCGGATTTAGTCTAATGGTGAGGGATTTGGATAATATGCTAGGGGTCTTAGGTTCGATCCTCAGCTCCATTATAAATAAAAAAATTAAAGATCATGTTTAGTGTATAGAAATAATGATTAATGAGTTGACAAATCATATAACGATACAACTAGATCTAAATTTTATACCCCTTCTATCTGTCTCACTATAAGTGTCACATTTGGTTATTTCATACAATTTTTAACATAAATTAAATAAAGATAATAACAATTTTAATCAAATTAACCTTATTAAATATTAGTGAATTCACCATTATTACAAATGAAAAGTTAAATATATTGATTTGAAAGTGATACATTATAAACTAGGGTATAATAATTAAAAAAATAGAAGTCTTTTTTCTTAATGAAAAAAATAGAGGTTATTAAATTGAAAATAAAAAGTGAATCTCATTTAAAACACTTTTTATTTAAAATAAATATTAAAAATGAGACTTTTTTTTGACAATATTAATAGTGAGACTTGATACTATATTTTTAGTAAAAATGTAGTGATAAAATTTGCTGTCTTTGACATTTTTTGACATTATTTTTAACATAATATGGACTTATATAAGTTTAACTTGATATATAGACATAATATAGACCATTTTGAACATAAAAATGTCATAATATTGGCATTAAAATGTCAAAATTTGCTCATTAAAGACTAAAAACAAAAGAATATTTTTAGTAGGAATGAAAACAACTGACTTTATTTTATAGGAATGAAAACCAAAACTCACCGTAAAAGTAGCGACTGAAAACGTATTTTACCCATACTTTAATAAATTCGAGAAATTATGAGTTCAAGCACCATTGTCTTTGAATGGAGATAAATGTAAATACTTTTATAAGTGTTCTTTGAACCTCAAAATCTTCTCTACCTTGGACGATGCATCATCTCCTCCCCTAAATTTTTTGAAAAAGAAAAGTTTAATTTTATGTTGCAAAAAGAGAAGTATTATGAACGAGGCACCATATGTTCAATCATTAAGATTAAGATTGGGCTCATTGAAACGTCAGTCTCACATCAATATCCCATATTTTAGAATCTAAACTGACCACATTGGGTGCGTTTGTTTGAGAATTTTTTAAGAAAAAATCTATTTTTTTTACATTTTCTTCAAAATTTCTACAAAAACTCTCTAGATTTTTTTTAAAAAAAATCATTTTTTTCAAAGCTTAAACAAACGCGCCCATTATCTAATAGGATTTTGTAATTTTAATTTTTCTAACAGTTATTTGTTATAATGAAGTTCGTTAATTTTAAGAGTTTAGAGGACATGCACTATCAGTGTAAATTAATTTTACACTAACAACCAATAAAAATGTTTCATGTCATATCAAGAAAGTAGGGTTAAGTGCGATGACATGACACAAAATATGATTGCGATTAATTGACAGTATAAAATTATTTTTACATTGTCAGTGCTTATTCTTTTTTCCCTTAAATCACTTGTTTAAAAGATTCAAATAGATAATAACACGCCTCATCAATTATGTTGCAGTTGCAGATGCCAAGGTTCAACCATAACTTGCAATTATAAACTATTGTGAAAGAGAACCTCTATTATACTTCATTATTCCACAATCACTGATCATAAATTTTTTTTTGTGAAATCACGCTAATTTTCTAGAGCACAAGATCAAAATAGTTTAAATTTAAATATAAGATTGTGAAAAAATAAAAAAATAAAAATATAATCTCAAAAGTGTATCTAGTACTTCAAATTACAAGCTCATAAGCAGCTACACATTTGAGCCTGAGCATTTCTACAAGGGAATTTTCCAAATTTATTTTACCTCATGATGTTGCATTAGTGAAGCTAACACTTGCATCTATGCTATTTATTGGAAACTGATTTACTTGGACATCAACATAATAAATTCCATAACAAAAACTCGAGTGTAAAAGAATCATCATTTCTAATTTGAATAAACTTTTCCCATGCTCGCGTTACTCTACATTTACCGATTACATCCATCGGTTTCTAAATTTCTGGTGTACCATTTTTTTCCTTTTTTTTTTTGTTTTTGTTTAACAATGTTCCCCCCCCCCCCCCCCCCCCCCCCCCCCACCATTTTCCCCACAAGTGCATGAATGGAATGATAACCTATCTTACATTCAATAAGCACAAGAACAAGGAAAGAAATTAAATAAACCCCGCTAATATTACAAATCTCACCCACTTTCTGTACAGTTTTGTGCCAGCTAATGGAGAAGGTGATGTCAACTGCCTTCTGAGCTGATATCAACTCACTCCCCGCCATGCCATATAGCCATACATATTCTATTGCCTCTTATATTCGCAGTGGCAATCCAAAATTTTGGAAAGTTCTAATCTCACCTCGAAGACCGGCAGTAACAATCACCATACCCCATGCTGACATTTTTTGACTTACCCCATTTGAGAAATCCATACTGACACGAGGGCTTTGATTTCTTGTGGCTAGAAGAAGTTTTTCCTCTGGCCATGTTGCAGAAATTCGATCAAAAAAGTAACTATTTGTCGCACTCGCAATGGTTGCATGATGTGGACTATGGTAACCTGAAGCAGCTCGTGAACCCTCGACACCAAAGTTTTCCTCTACAGGGGTAGGAGGATGATTGGCTGATGAAATTTCGTCGTTGTTGCTACTATCATGCTCAGGTTGTTCTGCAGAAAATGTATCATGCATGTCCCATGTATCACCCACACCAGGCCAGGGAATGGCTACTGACACATCTTTACAGTAAAAATGTTCATACGACTGTGTCACGGTGACACCTTTATTTCTGTTAGGCCTGCAATCGGCTTCGTTTTTCCAGATGTATACATGGGAATCCTCACTTGCTGCAACAATATATTTACCATTTGCTGTGAGGGAGGCTGAAATCTGGCTACTTGCATTTCGAAAGCCTGCACAAAACTTGCATCAGTTTGACCAGCAAGAAAATAAATATGTAACCAAAGACATGTTTCCATTTGTGCAAATTTGCAGAGGTAGAGGAATCCCTCATCCCTCCAGACAAAACATGAAAACAGTTGTGAGACACCATTTATCGCCGTGCAGATGAAAGCAGTTTACCAAATGGTTAATTCACTTTTTATGTTATCTTTTAAATAAATTCCACTTGGTGTTAGCTAGTGTTACACACCTTTAAACTTATGAACCAGATCAATGCCATCAACAACACGAACTCGAGAATCAGCAGACGTGATAAGTACTTCTGACGAACTTCCTGGGGCAAACTGTTCATAAAATTCAATTACAAAATCAATCATAAGCATCATAACTTAGGTACAACTGTAAACCAATAAATCATGAAATTACCTGGAAACCAGTAATTTTCTTGTGATTTGATTTCTTTTTCTTGTTCTGCAGATTGATCTGACTTTTCTGTTGCAACTTATTTTCTGAACAGAATAAAAATAAACAAGATAATCAGTGGCCCCACAATGGTCAGAAAGGGTATACATGAATAACACAATTATAAAATATAATAAAAAAGCCTCTGACAGTACCGGATGTATTATATAAATGACAGCTACCCTTGTATGAACCAACTAGTGCTCCCTGCACAGACAATTTAACTAAGTTATAACTTAAAAGTTGAATTTCTGAATGCTGAAATGGATGCACATTAACCTTGAACCAACCTGACCATCAGGTGTATAACAAGCAGCAGTGACCATCTCATGAAGATCAATCCAATCAACAACTTGACGATCAGGAATGCTCCATATGCGAACCTTAGCATCCAAAGATCCACTAATGAAGTATCTATCATCAACAGGATTAAACTGGATGCAAGTTACTGTGCCACAGAAAGCAGATTGAAACGAAAAGATATAATTAGCTAAGAAAAAAAGGGATCAAGGGTATTGAATTGCTTTGATTGCTAAATTTAACTACCCTATCTTAAAAAAACTTTATATTGAATTAGATAGGGATAAGATGGAACTTAAATCTAATTCAATTTTTAGTAGGGACAAAGCAGAAGAAAATTTGATAAAAACACATAAAAGTATGAGTGCTCTGCCCTGTAATCAATATATGCACATCAGAGTGGCCTACACAACTTCCACTCAGGTTAAGGGAGTCTAAAAATAAGTGCGTTGCAAGATGATAGAATGATTGCATTGACTTACCATAGTCACTGTGTGAAAAAATCTTCAAACAAGACTTGCTAGATAAATGCCACAGCCGCACTGTTTTGTCCATTGAAGATGAGAGCAAGTGCTGTGCAAAATGTGGAATACAAACATTACAAGGATGATCTAAAAAGTAAAAACAGTTATTTTAATTCATATTTCAAGAACACAAAATTTCTGAGCAAGCAATAATATCAATCATTATAATTTATTCTTCAAATTTTAGTTACTACAAGAGGTTCTCATACTTATCCCTCTAGCGTTACTGTAACCATAAGGTATAACTCAAATAGGATGTTAGGATGCATTTATTTTACAGAAGCATCCTTTCCAATGTATATTATACGGGGCAGTTTGGCAAACTAAAAGGAAAGTTCAAAACTTCGACGGTTTTTCCCCCTCTTTATTAGGATCCGAACCTTTTAAGTTAAATATGGTTTCGTAAAATAATATAAACAAGAACTAGTGACAAATATCTTGTCTGTCTACACATTAGGTGTGAACTAGTTAAACAACAAACATAATTTGGTAATGTGATCAAGTCATTTTAAAAATTTCGAACACATTAGGAGAGCTGGGGAGAAATAAAAATTTCTTTTTCGGGTAAAAGGATGGATTACAGCCTACTTAACCTGAAGTTAATTTTAAAACAGTATAAAATCTCACCCTTCCATCGTAAGTCAAATAAAAATTTACTAATTAGTACCCGCCAAAGTTACAAATAAGCATCCTAAGTAAGTTACGGACCCGTTAACATTCTATCTGTCGTTTAAGCAGTAAATTTTATTTCCCATTTCCTTATGGGCTATATAGCCAAGCTAAATTGTCTTCACACCACAGTTCACTATAGCAATTGCAGTAAGAATTAGATATACTAAAACATGTTTCATTATCAAAGAAAATATCAAATCAAATATGAAGAAATCTCTAAACACACTGCTACCCTGTTGTGTATAAGTTGCCTCCCTAAATTGTTCGGTTTAAAATGCCATTTTTCCAAGAAAGGCCTAGAATCACATAATGTAACTCCATAGGAAATTTCACAAACCATTTAAAATCCATTAAAATCGAAAGTTTATAAACAAAAATATGAATCTGATACAGTTGGAGAGATGAAAAAGATCCGGAAATCTTTTCATTGGGACAACTTTTTCTACTTCCCCCACAATCCATATTTTTAAGACTACAGTAATGCAACCCAAAGGAGAGTCATCAAAACTAGTATGTATTCTTGAGCGTACACATCAAAACATACAAGACATTCTTAACAGTTAAATGTATTCAAATGCATTCTAATGCAACTTAGAACCGATATCTTTCCCTTGATGCCTGTTCAGCCACTTGAAAACAATTCCACCAAATCATACAATGAATAACGAATTTTGTGATATACAATTACGCAACAAATAATAAAATTCACAATTGTGTTTAGTAGAAGCCAATTAATCAGTTAATCAGTCAATAATAGAAAACGGATAATAAGACCTTTTCATGTGTGTAGTTGCATAAATTTCATGATCAGCCAATGCAATATAAGAATGAACATTAAACTTTACAAATATACACACCGAGGCATAAAAAACACCTCGGAGCAATACCGGAACAACAAGACCTATCCGATAAACAGAACTAACCTGAGACTTAGACCAAGACAGATCAAGCACATCATGTAAATGACCCTGAAAGGAGCAAATGGGTTTTTCGGTAAGTGCAAACACATTTTCAGGGACCACAAACTGGTCCAAGCTCAACGATTTCCTACTAATGGACGACCTCCCTTTTCTCTTCCTTTCCGCATGATTATCCGCCAAAGGAGACAACGATGCGGGTTCCGGCGATCCATTAACAAGAAACAACATATTAACATTAACATCTTCCTGTTTCTCCATAAGCAACAACTCCCCTTTCCTCTCACATTCCACAACCTGCCAAACATGAATCACACAATCCTCACCAGCACTAGCAAGATATTTCCCATCTAAACTAAATTTAATACACCAAATTGATCCATTATGCGCTTGAATCTCTTGACTCTTAAACAATGCAGTTAATTCTTTACAAGATTTTCCATACTGTCTCACTCTCACCCTCTCAGGTCCATGAAATGAACCATCCTGACTATCATCAGTAGCCGAACTCGACCGTCTACCACCTTTCTCCGACGAAGTATCTCTCTCATCACTACTCCGCCGTTCCTTATGACCTGCCATTGAACTAGCTACACTCTTAATACTCTTCAACCAACTCCCTCCTTTCTTCTTCCCCTTAGAATTAATACTCCCATTACTATTAATTCCACCACCACCACTACCACCAATGTTTCCATCTCCGGCATCCTCGTGATTCTGCCGACGCATAAGTTCCTGCACAATCGGAGAATGACCGACCGTCATCTCGAATTCCTCCATAGTCAACTGTCTACCAGTAGCAACTTCTTTCACTTTATTCCACATTCCATCTTCTCTAATTTCTTTCACAACAAACTCTTTTCCATTGTCAAGATCTCTAATAGTACAAGCTTGTTCCTCTTCACCTCTTTCAATTTCATCACACTTTATTTCACCGGAAACCACAATCTCTGCCGCTTCCACCGTCATTGTCGTCTCCGCCGCCGTAGAAACAGTAAAATCAGCACCGGAATGAGTTGTTCTAGTAGAATTCTTTCCAGACGGTGGTTTCCCGGGGGATCCGCCGCAATTAGCGGGAATACAGTTATTATTTACAACAGAAGATGAAACAGAAGAAGAAGAGTTATTATCAAGAGAGAGAAAGTTGTTAGAAGTGTGGTTATCGTTGTAACTGCCGTCAGATTTGGATCGGAAGATGGCATTGTAAGGTGGAAGAGGGTTACCACGAGAGAGAGCAGGGTCGGATGACAAACCTATGGTTTGGAGAAGACGAGAACGACGTTCGGAAACGGAAGAAGGTTGAGAGATCCATATGTCGTAACTGTTAAGGGCAAAATTGTAATTGTGAGAATGGTCTTGGTCTTGTTCTTCGTCTTCGGAGTTGGAGTTGGAACAAGAGCAAGAAGAAGAGAGTAAACGGTCGTGTGATTCATAGAAGAAATCGTCTTGGTCTTGTTGTTGTTGTTGTTGTTGTGGAGAAGAAGATGATGATGAAACCAGGATGGTTTTGTTCATGGTTTAAAGAAGAAAGGGTTGTTGTTGAGATTGGGATTGGGCATTCCCATTTCAATGAAAATGCCCTTCCCTGAGAGCAGAATAAATGTTGTTTATCGATCAGATCAAGATTCGAGGGGTTTGGTTTAGAAGATCAGATCCAATTGGGAGAGAGATGAAGAAGAAGAAGAAGAAGAAGAAGAAGAAGAAGAAGAAGAAGAAGAAAAGAAAAGGGTTGGTTTGTGAATGAATGAGTTGCGGTTTGGTTTGTTGTGACTTGTTGTGAGAGAGAGATGGAGAGGGAGAAGAGGTTGGGGTTCGGCCAGGGAGCAATGTTTCTGTGTATGTGTGTTGGAGAGAGAGAGAGAAACAAACATAGAGAAAGAGAAAGAGAAAGAGAAAGAGAAAGAGAGGCTTCCTTTGTTTTTTTTAAAAAATTATTTTAAATTGTTATTTAAAAGAATTAATAAATAGTAAGATTCTCTCATCATAACTTTAATAAATTATAAATCATAAATTTTCAGTTTCATAGGTAAACGAGGATTCCTACGGAGATTTGTCAATTTTTAAGACTCGAAAATAGAAAAAAAAAATTTGTGCGATGGAGGAGAAAGTCACTTGAAAGATATTTGAGAATAAAAACGGTATTTTATTCCTCACCATGTAGAGACTCTGAGCTCGAAAACTTTAATAAAATAACATTTATAATATATATTTATTTAAGTATTTCATAAATTATTTTTAATTATATTTTTATACAATATGTGTATATACTTGTTTATATATGATGTTTATTATTACTATCACATGATTCACAATAATATTTTAATTTTTTTTATTTGTTTTATAATTAAATTTTCTAATTTTTTTACAACTAGTTTTTTTTTTGGGTGTATTTTTTACAACTAGCTTGATTGAAAATAATATAAATTTGATACATTTTGTAAGGTTAATTGGTCTCCACGCTGTGGGGATCCGCATATACGAGGATGAAGGACGAATACTCCCTGAAGCGAGGTCGGGACGGATGGTGGGGCAAGAAGTGGTGGTAAAGTTAGGGGTGTTCATATCTGAACCAATCCAAAAGTAAAATCGCAAACTGAATTAATCCAAACCGAAAATTGCAAAAACCCGCATTTAGTTTGAACTGCTCATATCATTTTTCTTCTAAACCGCGTGGTTTGGTTTGCGGTTTTCATTTCAGAAAACCGAACCAAAATCAAACTAAATCAAACCGTAATACTTAACTGAACTTTATCAACTAGTAGCAATCAACCTATTACCTAGTCCAACTTAGCAAACTCAACCCAAATTGAGTCATAAAACAGTAGGTTGTCAAAACATATTATTTCACGCGATATATATTGTTAAATTGTTATATCGCGATAAACCACATAAACTGAACCAACCATAACCGCATTAGTTTGGTTTGGTTTGAATGAATTTTTAAAAACCAACCGGACCAAACCGCATACATTTTTGTCTCGCGGTTTGGATGACTTTTATCCTCAAAACCGAATCAACCCACACCGTGAACACCCCTAGATAAAGTATCCTCCGTTAAATCCATGTCTCATTGGCATCCGGTAAAAAATACTGGATTATTCAGTGTTCCGTGAGTATAGTTCATTTATGAGAATATTACATCTAATATAAAGAAGTCGAAATTCAAATTCTCAAATTTTAAATATTCTTGTATTTTCTTTGCATCGATTCTTAGGATTTTTTTCTCCTTTTTCTTTACCTCTTAATATACTCCATTTGTTCCTTTTTATTTGTCTTTTTATAGTAACACCAAATTAAGAAAGTGTATTTTTGCACCTTATCTTTCTATTATATCATAATTTTAATCTGCCAGTAAATTCTTATTTTTTTTGCACACACTTTCTATTTTCAATAAATTTAATATATTATGTAAAAACAATATAAGATGTTATGTACCAAAAAAAAATTTTAAAAAAAATTTGTTTTCCAAATATATAGTATTAATTAGTTTTATTGAAAAAGATAAGAGTAATTGACAATGAGTATAATCCATAAAATATAACCTTAAGTTATCAAAACAACAAGTGGGCTGATGACAGGAATTTATATGGTATTTTTAGTGTTAGTATTAGTAATAAATTGACCAAGACAGACCCAAATACGAAGGAAAACCTACAGAATCGAAGAAAAGCATCAAGACAAAGCACAGAATACAAAAAGACAAGAAAAAGCAAAAAATGTGAAGATTTGTGCTGTTCATCGTAGCACGATGGCTTCCATCGTGTTCCATCGTGCCACGATGGAAGCTGCTTGCTGGCCAAGACATCAGAAGAATTAAATCTGAAGAAAATATGCTCATCGTGCTACGATGGCCCTCATCGTGGTACGATGACCTTACTTGGCGACTAAGCTGATGAAACGCACATGATTAGTTATAATTCTGAACTAAATCTTCCCACCGTGCCACGATGGACCCATCGCAGCACAATGGCTTGCTGAGGCCCAATACGAAAAGTATAAATAGAGCTCAAATTCCTCATTATTTTTCATTCAGAAATAGTAGAACATTCTCTACTATACTAGAGGTGTTCAGAGGAGCTCTAAGGGCATAGCTTTCTCCCCTTACGTGAAAGTTATCTCAGCAAGGTATGTTTTCTTTAGGCTTTTGTATTTAGATTATTCTTGTAATTTAGATTATGTAAGTCTTTTGTAATAGATGTCTTAGGTTGTGGTGGAGAAGATGAACTCCCCTATGAATATTTGAAGTCTGTGATTCAGTCAAAGTTATAATAAATCGTTATTCAGTATTATGTTTGTTATTTACTTTCTTGCACTTTAATAACGCATTCTCGTAATCTGGCCGGATAAGCGGGAGCGCCCATAGAATAAATGTTAGGGTTATCTTTAGTATTTATATTGAAGTTGCTTTAATATTTGTCCGAATCTAGTAGTAAATATGCTAGGTGAATAGAGACGGTAACATCCTGAACTAGTTGTGAACTGAGCAATTAGAGGAGGAATCAGGAACTAGGTGTGAACTGAGCACTTAGAAGCTGAATAGCCCGAAACTAGGACCTGGAGGCATTGTATGGGTGAAGGGTATAATGCATGTATAATGAACAACTCACCTAGTAATTAGGGTATGTGACACATCGAGGTTAGGCTCTCGTAGGTACCTTAGTTATTAACGTAGGGAAACTTCATATACATAGGGTAGTAGTAAGGTATTGTATTACCATAACAAGAATAAAGTCACCGCCGAATAATAATCTGAATAACTATGTTATACACCGATCATGCCAAATATGAAGAAGGAAGTGAGTCCAACCACCATATCTGTCCTCTATGTTTCTGAATCACTATCTTTATATTTTCCGCAAGCATTTCGCTATTTTTATAAAAACCTTTTTTCCAAAACCAAAGCGAATGCAAAACCAACGAGCTTAAATAACGCTAACGATACTTTGGCACGATCCCTGTAGATACGAACTCATTCTAGACACCTAGAGTGTAAATTATTACTCGACGACAGACTGGTGCACTTGCCAGAATGCAGTAATGGGCGAATTTTATTTTACCCTTATAAAAAAATATTTTTTAATTACCACCTGCAACATGAAGATTCCATGTTCTTGGACTCTGGGTATAAAACACAATTTATTTTTTTTACCCTTTCATTAAATAGGTGGAAAGTGTGTTTTTTTTTAATAAAACTGAATAAAAAAATTGAAAATATTTTTTGACTAGAAAAATAAAAGAAAACGAATAATAATTAAAATAAAGAGAATAACCATTATTTATTGTCATTTTTGTCCTTCACTCTATTCAAATATTTGTATATATATGTTTGTTAAAAAATATCTTCCACATAAAAGTTGGTTTTCCGTTTTTTTTTTCTCTAAGAGAATAACCCCTTTCGTGTGGACTTTTTTTATTGTCATTTTTACCCTTCACTCTATTCAAATATTTGTATATATATGTTTGTTAAAAAATATCTTCCACACAAAAGTTGGTTTTCAGTTTTTTTTTCTTTGTTAAAAAATAAAATTTTCTTTTTTTTCTTAATAATAACTAAGCACAACAAAAAAGAAGGTAATTTGTATATGTTTGTTGGAAAAAAACTTTCACACAAAAGTTGGTTTCAGTTTTTTTTTCTTAGTCAAAAAATAAAATTTTCTTTTATTTCTTAATCTATATCTATTCTTACCAATATATAAACTATAAAGAGAATACTCTTTTGGTGTAGACTTTTTGTTACACCTATTTTATCCTTTTAAAGGTTCCATTTCTTTTATTAAAAAAGATTGACGGTTTTTTTTCTCATAACTACTAGGTGCAACAAATTAGGAGGTTACATGGTTAACAAAAATTATAACAGCACGCTATATAAAAGAGAAAAAATAAATAAAAATAAACAAAAAAGATAACCTCATATAAATAGCATAATAGAAAATTCATATCACACAGACGGGCACAGTGGCCCGCACTAGTAAACTTTCTAGTAAAATTTTGATTATGCACTATTATTATTATTATTCTTTTATTTTTCTAGTAAAATTAAGTTTTTTTTTAGAAAAACACTTTCCACCTATTTAATGAAATGGTGAAATAAATAAAAAATTAAACTAAATTCCACTTGGCAATGCCACATGTAACAACCCGTTTTTCAAAGGCCAGAAAAGACATTAATAATTTTTTTTTTGTACACATCAGAGTTACGCTTAAAAGATTTTAAATGAGCCGGCATTCAAATATACAAAAGAACTCATTACCATAAGGTGCTTCGACAAGCAAAGTGTATTCCTGAATAATTACAATCCAAGTCTAAGTATTCAAATACTTACAACAAAATAAGTTAGAATCCTATGCCTAAACCCAAAAAGCACGGTGTACAACCCACACCGGCGCATAGTCTAACTAAGCTAAAGCTCCAACATCTCACTGGGGCCTGGAACAGCCACCGTCGTCACCACGACCTAACCCATCATCTGGGTGGGATGAGCCCGCAAATGAAAGAAAGGGTCACCACAAAATAAAAGTATGTATATATATAACCGGTGCGAAAGATTGTACACATAACAATAATTCCAGAAACACAAGAGAAAGCTCTTAACCACCAAAGCAATTCCCACCAACGGGTTTATATATATAATGCACACCAAGTCTAATGCAGACTTCTACAATGGGTGTGGTACTATCCAAGCTACCACATGCATGAATTCCGGAATCGTAGGTCCAACCCACTAAAGCCACAAGGGCAGGTGATGCCACACAGACGCTATCACCAGGTGAAAATAGCCACACAGATGCTACCAGCCACACAGATGCTGTCAGCCACACAGATGCTGTCACCAGGCGAAAATAGCCACACAGATGCTACCAGCCACACAGATGCTGTCGCCAACTATGAAATGCATGAGCATACTTTCTAATTAAGCATATATAGGGCAGTCACACAGACACAGCCCCGGCGGAGTCACACAGACACATCCACCCGTGTAGTCCCAGCTGACTTACACGTTCCATACATGCTCATGCAACAATTACATATCACACAGATATATGCAAACCAAACACAACGACATACATACATTTCCAATCATATGTATTCCAACAACCTGTTCATACATATATTCTCATAATCATATGTAAACAGCGCAAATATTTTAAACACGTTCTCATCACGAGAATACATCAACCAGACATGCCAAACACACAGCAAAACATCACAGCAGAAATCTAAGCATGTCATAACCAGTTGAAAAGACGGAAATAAAGTGGAGCCCTTACCTCGGCAAGCTTCCGTTAACTTTTCTCACGAAATTCTACAATTCACGCTACCTAAAATATAAGCAGCGTAATATCAATAAAATACTCTCAACGTATCCTATCGAAACGAAACTCATTCTCTAAGTTCTAGAGAGGCTTAAGGTACTTTCTAACACTCTCGGATAGTGATTTCGAGTCCTCCCCATAGTGATTAAAAATTCACAAAGTTAATTGCACTATTTCTCGCTACGCGAAAATATTTTCGTTTCAAAACAAACTAAGAAACACTTTGATTCCTAACTCCAAGGCAATCAATTTTCACATACTAAAACCATTTGAAAACAAACCAAAAACTCTTTGAAAATTTTCACAAAAATAAAAGTTTACTTGCGCCACAAGTTACAAGTTTTTTCTTTCAAATAAAATGGCCATAACTCGCTCATTCTTTATCCAATCGAGACGAGCCATACGCCGAAATCTTCGTCTCGAAAAGACGAATCAAATAGTTAAGTTTCCAGGTCACAAAACAATTTTAAAAGGACCTAAATACCCTTTTCAATTTCGGCCAGAATTGAAATCACACCTAAAATATTGTTTTCAAAAATCAAACATAGTTAAAATACTTAAACCATTATTAATTTCTCAAATTGATCAAACACTCACACCAAATCATTTTGAATCCAAGAATGTCATTTTTCTTCAAAACTTTGCAAATCTTTTCTTTTCACATAAAACCCCAAAACATTCTTTTTAGTTTTCATTTTCAAAACAAAACCAATACTAAACACAAGAGAATATTTTCAAAATCCCTCAAGAATCATCAAAATATTTTTCATCCCCTTTTCCAAAACAAACCCTAAATCAAACATCCATTTTCCTAGAAAGCTCAAAAACAACTTCATAAACACAAACACCAAACAAAAACTCATGTTCTTGATCAACATATATTTTTCTCAAACCCTAGCTCATAAATTCATGAGATTCTCATCCACTCATGGAACCCAAAACTACCAAGCCTAAACATGCTTACAAAACCCTCATGAACAATTTCTATGGAACAAAAAACCATTTATGAACCATTCCTAAAATTTCCATCTCATGAACATCAAATAATAATCCATCAAACTCCAAGAGTTTGGCTAGCAAAGAGAAGGGAAGAGGTTCTAGTTACCTTAGAAGAAGAATCTCACAACTCCAAGCTTTCCAACAAGCTTATGATCAAGTGCTTTGGTTAAGGAATGAAATTTCTATGAAGGAAGGAATGAGAAATATGGCTCACGGCCAAGAGAGGAGAAAGGAGTGAAATTTGTGATTTTTTCCAAGTCCACTACTTATCAAAGTCTTGCTAGTTTATGGCCATTGGATCAAATAGTATAAAGATTCAAGACAAAATCCTAGCCCTTGGATCAATCCAAGTCTATCCTCACAAGATATTTTCTATGCTTCTCGAAGCCACCTCGCCTCACAGCTCTCGCGCGTCGCGACGAACGAAACTCACAAAAACAGAAAACCTACGGAAAGAACGTCTATCGTTTTTCCATTCCAAAACTTATCGCCGAATCTTTTTCCGCGACTGTAATTTCCTTCCATACCTTAGAAAATTAATCTCAGGACATATCCTAACTCACGCAGATATATAAAACTCCCATCCGAAATCTCACTTAAAACAGACGCAGTAAAATTTTACATCAGCGGGTAAATTCCTACTCGTTTTTCCAAAAACAAGAATAATCCAAAACTCGGATTTCTGACTCCACATCAACCTTCTTATTCACAAAAGAGGATTACAAGACAAAAGTCTGTGCCTTTACAGCGCACCAGCACAAAACAGGCTCCGTTTCAGCAAAAATCTCATTAATGCGACGATACTCACAAAACCGATTCACCAAAAACCCTAAAACTCGTAGCCATTAATAGAGTTTCTTAGAAAAACTGTACAGTGGAATCTTGGGTCTTACACCACATAATGAAATTGACACAGCAGCTGTCTTGTTGTATACTCAGGGTCTAAAAACATGTAATCTTCATGTTGCAAGGGGCTAATCAAAATTTTCTTTTTTATAGGGGTAGAACAAAACTCACTCACTTTACAGAAGAAAAACACTATGAATCCTTTATTCTTTCACTCGTTCTTTTAGTCCAATGACATTAATTAGTTTTGGTCAAAAAGGAAAACTATATTAATTAGTAATTTGCAATTTTGTAAAGTAAACTATTTTTGGAGTCAAAAGAAAAAAAAACAATTTTTTATTGATATTTACAAAAATATTTTTCCGATGTTCAACTTTTTCTCTTTTATGTTGGAGGTTGGTGTGGTTATGTTGAGAGATATAATCGATAAAAAATGTTCTAATTAAAAATTAAATTAAGTTCTCTCGATCAATTCAATATTAACTAATTTTTTTAATCATTTGAAACAAATCATTTAATATAAAATTTTTATTTAAAAGATAATAGGTTATTTAAATTAATATCTACTCCATCTTAAATTATAAGTTATTTTATTTTACAAACAAAATAAGTGTTCTAAGCTATATAAGTCACCGGTGCAATATTGTTGATTTTTTCTCTCTTATACCCTTTTACTATTCATTATTCTAGTTCTTTCGATTCTTTTAATTTATTGTTCTAACTAGACTATAATACCCGTGCGATGCACGGATTGGGTAGAATATTATATGTATAGTTTAATTTCTTATATTAAAAAGGTGAAAATAAAAAATTTAAGAAAATATAGATAAATTGGAACTGAAATTATGCAGTTCATATATAACAACAATGAATAATTAAAATCATAAAAATAATGTTAAAATTACATAAAAAACATACAAAGTGATCTTTATAATGATTCATTGTTAACTACTAAAAATTCAATTGTATTTGAATCTTCACCTTCATCGCCGGTTATTACTACCTTTAACTATTTTCTTGGTGTAATCCTTGATAATGCAACATATAATTCTCAAGCTTCAACTCGTAATTATTGACAAAACATCTCGACAATTTTCCTTTAGGCTGCATATAAAAGAAAGAAATATGATTTACAATTTAAAATTCAAAGAGCATAAATTCATCTGTTTTCTTTTCTTTTTTATCACATAATAGACTACATCTTATTTATTTTTCTTAGAATTGTTATGTGTTTTAGGTAATTGTTGTGTATATACTGCCTCAGTGCAACTTTAATTGATTGCAAAACACATAAAAAATCATAAAAGGATTATACCAAAAAAAAAAAAATACTAAAAGGATAGTAAAACATACATATATTATGGTCAATCAATAAAGTTATATGAAATAAAATGAAACTATGGTCAAATGGATAGCCTTAATTTTCAAATTCCATCTTGATTTGTTTAGAAGATATTCAATTAATAGATAAAAACTCAAGAACATTTGTCAACCAAAACACTTAAAGATTTTTAGAAAGTTAAGTAGAGAGAACATATTAGGTGAAATATAATCAATAAAATTATGGCCAATCAATGGCTTAAAAAGATAAATTTGTTTTAAAATTGAAAAGTTGAATAAGAATAAAACATAAGTTGTTTCACACTTTCTACCTTTGTGCATGGTTGGGTTCAACAAATTGAATAAAGCATTCTATTTAACTTCAAAACTATCGAGTATCTATATTGGTTTCAGCAACCATGTTTAATGTCTGCAATCAACGAATTCATGAATCAACAAATTTATGGACAAAAATATATTAAGATTAAACTGATAAATACGAACAAAACACAATAAATTATATTAGATACATTCAATCTTTTTTCCTCTCAAATAAGAAGAAATGTGTTAACTTTTATATTCCTTAAGGAAAAAAATATCCAAAAATCTTATAAATCTTAAATTTTGACATGAAATTAAATTGAAAATATGAAAGCAACAATAGAAAAAAAAATGAAATAATAACCAACTTGATACAGAACACAACAATAAAAAAATTAGAATTCAAACATCTAAAAATATTCATAGGAGTACATACCTTTATAACCGCAAAGCAAAATCTGCATCAAATAGAAAATATATTAAACTTAAGAAAAATAAAACCCAATTTTTATTTTTAAATGGAAGAATTAGAATTAATATGAAACACTACAAACAAAAAAAAGAAGATGGAATCAATACCTATACTTTTCATTAATAAATATAGAACAACTACATATATATATTTTTATTCCATATCTATTGGAATAAAAATCAAATTAAAAAAGAATTGAGAATTAATATAGAACACTACAAACTATAATCAGAGTTTAAACACTTAAAATATCTATAGCAATCCATACATTTATAGAATAGAACCCCAAATTTAAATCTGCATCAAATTTTTTTTAAAAAAAAAACGTGAAAAAAGTGAAAATAGATGCATAATGCATAATTTAAAGGCTATAATTAATGTGAAAGATACACTATTGGGAGAAAAAAATAAAAAGGGTTTCTATTTATGGTAAAAGATGCATAATTTAAGGCTATAGATAAAATAGATTTTATAGAGACAGAGTATATCCAATCATCAAATGAAAGCATATAATTAGGGATTAGTAGGTAACAAAATTAGGGATTGGTGTGAAATTATTTTATACACACATCCAATCATATATTGACACATCATGTATTGTGTTTTTAAACACATGACGTGTCACATTCATTAATTGATGTGGCAACATAGTATTCAAGTTTTTGTCGTAGCCATTGATATAATATTTTTTTTCCACGTGTCAAAATCTAAACCATTCATATTAGGGTTAAAGTTTAGGGTGCATCTAGTTACTCTCGTTTTATTATATTAAGATATCATTATTGAAGGATAATATGATAAAGTCACTCACAATATCTCTTTATCATATATAATTCATTAAAGTTTTAATTTGTGTAAAATGACCAAAATAATTTAAAACTAAAAAACAAGATTTTTTTTATATGTATAATAAATATAAATATTTTCGACTATTAGAAGTAGGCCCAAACTAAGTCTATTAGAAGTAGACCCTCTTTGTCCCAATAACGTTTTTCGACTTGATATGAACTCCAACTATCTCTCTCATGCCTCTCATTTAGTATAATCTTAGACTTTTAGTCGTCCATCCATCAAATGTATATCATTATCATGTGTACTGAGCGGATTCCAAAAACGTCATATGGGTTGTAATCATCATTATCATTTGGGTCATATCATATCTATCCAGGGGGTATGGGCTAGTCTCGCCCAATAACAGAAGAGCTCGATACTCACATAAGATTGGATTGAAATGACTCATGACAGCTAGAATCTAAGAATCGCGAAAGACTTGGTCATATACAAGAGGTGAGACCTAAATAGTAGGCCAGATGAAATATCTCTTACGAATATAGTAGAACTAACCGCTCCACAACACCTGCGAGACGAGCTTGCAAAGGCAGGTACCTATATAGGAAATTCTATAACATTACGAAACTCCATCACTTTTTACATATTCATTCATTTTAAGACTTAGAGGCAAAACATTTCTAACTAAATACCATCATAAATTTTTTACTTAAGAACATCATGGTTTGCAATCTCACTTTCTTACATGAAAGTGATGAGATAATTGTCTCGCTAGGTGTTCATTAGTTCGGCTGATCACCTATCCCAACTTACACATTTGATCACCTCAACTTTTGCCACTAAGCTATTGATAGATCAAAGCATTGTTGAGTTCTACTATTATTTTGAATTTTCGTTTAATTTTATTTTCCATGGAAGGAGAAAAATATTATTGGAATTGAATAATATATATATAAGCATGTACCATGCTTTACTGTTGGTTTTCAACAATCCCATTTACATCATCTTTTGCAAATTTCTTCGTTTTTTTGACTAATCTCCAAATATGAATAATTTTATTTTATTTTAATTAAACGTGTCTGCCATTTATTTCAATTTTTTTTTTCGGTGCCATGTGAATATAGTAATATGGAGTAATTAATTAATTAAACAGATAAACATTGCTTTCAAAGTAACAAACGTTGTATATCTCCAACAAACAAAAGTTTTATTGTTTCTCAAATTGTCTCTTAAATAGTTTATGTCTCTCAAAGTGTGTTGCAATTTTGTGAGGCATTATTATGATGTCTTGGATTGACACTCAATAACAAATTTGTTTTACTTTTGGCAATATTTCAAAGCTAACATCACTAAAGTCATTTAAGATGTTGATTTTTAGGGTCATTTGATTATGCTAATCGGGGACAAATTAAAAGTTAAAGCTATGCCATTATGTGATAAACACTGTAACTTTGAAAAATAATGGCTCCTGCTTTCCTTACAAGGCTCACCTGAATCATAGTATAGGTAGGGGTCACTAATCTTCTTTTTCACACGATTAAATTTCTTTAAGTGGACATATCTTCCTTTAACCTTTTTATCTTACAATATATAATGCTATGGTCGACGAAGTCCTTCACAAGTGGTTTATCATGGACAATTGATCAATACTATTATAATGAATACGAATTTTATAAAATTCATCGTTGGATTGAATGTTTATATTATATAGGTCATCCATAAAAAAATTGAAAATCGTTTGATATGTTATTGAGACCTATTAAGATTAACAGTATTTAATAAAAACTCATAAACCGTTAATTTCAATGGGTCTCAATAATATATCAAATAATTTTCAATTTCTCTAAAAAAATTATGGATGATCAGCTATATGATATAAACTTTAAATCCAACGGTGAATTTTGTAAAATTCGTATTCGTTATAGTGTTATTCATGACTGGTCCACCATGTATCACTTGAAGAAGTGATCCATATTAGAATTTGCGAGCAAAATAATGCCTAATCTATCTTCAATTGATAATGCTTAGACCCAAACTCTAATGTACATGATGGATGATACTAATTAACTAAGGTTGTGATCTTATAAATAGATCAGTCAGGTCCCCTTTGCGATCATCGCGTCGTCACGATGAATATATGCTTGTTTGTGATTTGCCTCATTGATAATCTCAAATCCTAGAGCATGTGATCAGACAGAAAAAAAATCTAATCTAATATATCAGTGAATTATCCAATATCGGCTATTCCAATAAATGTAATTGTTGTTTCAACAAATAAATATATTCTAATTTTATATAATATATCCGTCTATAATTTTAATTTTCCATAGTATAGGTAGGGGTCACTAATATTCCTTTTCACACGATTAAATTTCTTTAAGTTTAACATATCTTCCTTAACCTTTTTTGTAGATTAAATCTTACAATATAGCAAATTAAATAACCCCTTCAATCTATCTCCAATTATGAAACTATTTTCCACTATTATTTGTCTGTTTTCATTAATGATTTTTTTACAAAGACCGTCTATATTTTTTTCTTCAAAAGTTTAATGGCTATAATTATGCTTGGTATAACTTATTGGCCAGTATCATTTAGATCATTTTATTATATATATATATATATATACACACACGAGAAAGGATCTCTCAATTTTTCTCAATTGTTACTACATCTTAATCATTGACCAACTTTTCTTCATTTTTTCTAAATAATAATAAATGTTATTATCCAGTGGTTTAGATGCACGCATTATTTTCTCAATTTTATTTTTTCTAATGGAGAGAATCCATTCTTATTTCATACACATCTATTTACAGTTTAACACTCATGTTTTATAATTTGTAAAAATAAAAAAAAACATGTATCGCAATATTAGAGTTTAATTATATTGTTTATAATTTAATTTTGTTTTTCAAAAGCGAAGACTTAGATTAGCAGAAAATATGCAAATTGGACTTATTAATAATTAATTACTTACTTTACAGATCATCATAACATGGAAGCATATAATGATCAATCAAGGCAAAACAAGTGAAAAATAAATATTAGTACACATGCAATGGGATATTCTATTTCTTAGGGGGTGGTGGAAGACTACTTCTTTCCAAATTGCTGACAATTATTCTCTCCCTTCTTCCCTTTTCTTCTTTGCTTCCTTATGCAGGCTTCTATATACTCTTTATATTAAATTTCGGCTAAATGCATCAATAGGTCTTTTAAGTTTTTTAAGTAACAAATAAGTCCTTTAAGTTTTTTAAGTAACAATTAGGTCCTTTAAGTTTGTAATTTGTAACATTTAGATCCTATTTTTTAAGTAATTGAGGGACCTAGATGTTACAAATTACAAACTTAAAGGACCTATTTGCTACTTAAAAAACTTAAAGGACTTATTTGTTACTTAAAAAACTTAAAGGACCAATCTGTTACAAACATAAAATTTAAAGGACTTAGGGATGCATTTTGCCTTAAATTTCACATCTTATATAAGAATTTTGATCTCTTTTGTTTCTTCTAAGTTCCAAACAGAAATTGTCATGAAGAATCTTCCCTTGTTCAAAAATTGCAAAATAAAAAAAATAAAATATAAAAAAAAAAGCAAAATCAAACACGGTTGGATACTCGTGTTCATATTTAAGGAAAATACAAAATGTACTTAAAACATATGCATGCAATTTAACATAGACTATAATATCTTGCGATTTCAAATATAGCATAAATTTAAATTTTTATATACACTTTTGAGCATAAAAATATTTTATAAATTTTAAAATATATAAAATATATCATTATTATGTGACACCATATCATCGAATGCATATATAAAATACTACAGTTACAATGTACCTTTTTTCTAGAGGAACTGACAATCACCATACAAAATTCTCGCACACGCAACTACGGTGTCTCAAATTCAAAATTTTTTTTTAGGTATATTGTCTCGATTTCAAATTTAAATGAAAGAGTTCTATTTAACAAATATCAATATTTGTCGATTGAATAAGATATTTGACACTTGAGCTAGAGCTTTCAAACAATTACATGTGCATTAATTAAATTTATTTAGTAAATGTAACATGTAGCAACATTACTATCATGTATCAACATTCCATATAAGTTGCATTGAGTACACTTGAATCTTAAGTCAAAATGGAATGTGGATGAGAAAAATAAGGTTGGAATTGTGAGATTTTTGGTTTTGTTTTTGTAAACCGAGTATTCTCTGCATGTAATTATTGAGACTAAACTAATATCTCAATTAATATTATGAGACTTAAATGGACGGCGAACTATCTCTAAAATTTTTAAAGTTGTTGCATATGCCCAAGATCAAATTTGAGACCTGGTTAAGTGGGAATTGTGAGACCTACTGAATATGCTAAAAAAAATTTATAGAAGTAATCAGTAAATTAAAGTTGAAAATAATTTTGCATATATAATATGATTAAAAATAATAAAGAAAAATTTTGAGTTTTACATTTTATAAGATAATGTTCAAAATGTTCCATGAACATGGTTCAATTAGTATAAACAATATATGTAATATGCAGATATTAGACTTTAAATCCTAATACACTCGGTCACTTTTTTTATATTTTTTATAAACATACACTCAGCCACTTATTTACTATAAAACTCTAGCCAATAAATTACTTGAAAAAAATGAGAAAATAATTATACTTGATCCATGCATCTAATACTATATTTTTTTCTTAATTACCTTGTGTGAAAAGAAAACGCAACAATTGTTGTGTGTGACAAAGGAGTAATCTCTCTTATTTTAAATTTAAGCAAAAGTAATATTGTAATATTGACCTAAATTTAGACCAACTACATTTTGATTTTTGTTTATGTTTAAAATCGGATGAATAACATTTATTTAAGAATATAAAAATATGACTACTAATTCATGACTCAAATTTATAAGAGTTTAATTTTTACATAATTGAATCGATTGTCCTTGGATTCAACATATAACCGCCCTAAATTACAACTCAATCAATAGCAGATGGAAACATGTTGTAGAGAGAGAAAAGTATGTCTTGTTTTTATTTGTTTCTTCTTTGCAAATGAAAGCATTGTCCAAAAAGCATTATGTGATTCTGTCTATGGTAAATTGTTAGAACGAAAAAAAGAAAGATAAAGAATATTATTGTCTTAATAGTGTGACATATTCTTTGCATATGTCATGCAATGATTGACTTCATCTTGTTGGTTATAGTCAAACTTAACATTGCATATCTCACACGTTATGTACATATTTGTATCCTTTAATTTAGTAATTTACCTCTCTTTGTTTTTTATCCTTCTTTTGGTTATAGTGATCGAAAGGTGAAGATGGCATTCTTTTATTCAAATTTAAATCAAGTCCAACTTAATTTAATGAAATCCAGAACATAATTAGCTAGATATAAGGCTTTGAATCTTCAAAGTCACACTTTCCATTTCATTTTAAATTTTCTACATGGAATTTGACCGATTGAAAACAAGGTATAAAAGACAATATTTTATGTGTTTGTTTTGATTAAAAACATGCTTCCCCAAAACAAGTTTTTTGTTTGATTTTCTGGTCATACGCACGCGTATATAGTCGGCCATTAAATTTTATGTGTAATAATAATAAGGTTAAATTGGACTATTGGTCCCTTAATTTATTTATTGATTTCATATTGGTCCCTTAACTAATTAAGGTTACAAATTGGTCCCTTAACTTTAATTTTGTTTGTCATATTGGTCCTTTTCATTAGTTTTGATGAAAAAACATTAATTTTATTTTCTATTATTCGTCATATGAACATGTAAATGATTTATTTTTGAGTAATATTGTTAGTGAATATGATTGTGCGTTCAAACATCTTTCTTAGACGGAAGATAAATACACTATCAACCTGTTAAAAAGGATCAATATGGCAAACATAATTAAAGTTAAGGGATCAATTTGTAACGTTAATAAGTTAATGGACCAATTTGTAACATTAATTAGTTAATGGACCAATATGAAATCGATAAATAAGTTAAGGGACCAATAGTGCAATTTAGCCTAATAATAATAATAATAATAATATGAACACTTAGGTAGCTCAAAAAAATGGTAAACACTTAAAAGTTTTGTTTACGAGTTTAAAGAAAAAATAGATGAGAGTTTTGAAGAAAAAAAAGGAAAGAACAAATAAAAATAATTGATCACTTTATAAGGGAGAGTATTGGGGATTTTTTTTCGGTTATACAAAACCCTCATAATTTGGAGGACTAAAAAATTATATTAGAGAAGGGTTTACGAGGTTTATATAAATTCTTTAAATTTAATTTATGTTGTTATAATATTTTTAAAAGTCATTTAATTGGTGACAATTCGGATGATTTTGAAAACTATAAATGAAGGGAGTTTTAATCAGAAAGTTTTTTATGCGCGGATTATATGATTCATACTCCCTCTGTCCCAATTTAATTGACACAGTTGACTATTATGCATTATTCACACATGTTGTTTTGACCTTATTTTTCTACTAATAAACAAAAATAAATATTAGCATATAAGATGTTGTTTGATTCGTCTCGATGAGTATTTTCAAAATATCAAATTTTTATAATTTTTGCTATTATACAATTAAAAATGTTAATCATCAAAGTTATGCATCGACATGCGTGAAATAGTCAACTGTGTCAATTAAATTGGGACGGAGGGAGTGATATAAAATTACATGTGGTGGTGGTTTAAAACAAAATTCAAGATATTTGATTGTTCTTACTAAAGTGGGATACAAACTCTTTAATTTGATTAGGGGCAATGTGAATTGTTTTCCTTAAGGCATTGTAACATGTGTTTTTTAGGGTTTTCTCTTTATAATTTAACTTTTGTACGTATGACCTCTTTATTGTGCACACTTTGTGCTAATGGAGAGTACGCGTCTCTCTCTTTTCCTGTAAAAAATAGGTTAAATATAATATATCATAAACATTCATCTATTATTCTATGTAAAAACACACTCTCTTACTAAATATAATATTTTGCTGTAAAACATATAGGTTAAATATAATATAAAAAATTATTTCTTTTCTCTCTACTTTCCTACCCGAAAACCCCCCATAGTATGTTTGAGAGTTAAATTTTAGAGAAGAGAATACATTAAATGACTAATCTTTATATTTTGATATTTTATAAATAAATTAAAAGAAAAGCATGATAAATGTCCATATATTATATTTTTATTTTTATTTTGCTAATAACTATTCATTTTTTTTAAAATATTGTATAGTGGCCTTAAATCTGTTTGATTGTGTGGATTCATAGAAATTTCTTGATACTAATTTTTACTATGAATTTTAATTTGAATGTTAATTCATTCTACTCGAAATTATTTAATACACATCAATCTCCATTCTATTCTAGTTTTTTTAGCACTAACAATAACATTTACGAATTCATAATTTCTTTTTTCTTCAAGCACTAACAATAACATTCTATCCATAGGCCAAATATAATAACATGATGGTGCACAAATAATAAACAATAATATAAAGAATATGAATTTTATAAAATTTACCGTTGAATTGAAAGTTTATATCATATAAATTATCCATAATTTTTTTAAAGAATTTGAAAATTATTTAATATGCTATTGAGGCCCTCAAAATTAACGACTTATGAGTTTTTATTGATTATCGTTAATCTTGACGAGTCTCAATAACATATTAAATTATTTTTCAATTTTATTTTTTTAAAAAAATTATGGATTATCTCATAATATAAACTTTCAATTAAACAATGAATTTTATAAAATCTATATTCATTATAATAATATTCATAACTTATGCACTATGCACCACTTAATTAACCACTTTTTTCACGTAAAACAAAACATATATCCATCATGTTTTTGTGTATATATATTTTTTTGAAAAATGCTAAATAGTGCATCCGGTGCACTAGTTAAGCATATTAATATAGAAATATTTTTTTGGAACTTGTATATTTAATATATTAAAGATGTAAAAAATTATCTTTCTACATTAATTTTATCTTTTTATTTCCCTTTTAGATATACTTAATTAGTGTACCAGATGCACTGTTTAACATGACTCTATTTCTGTTACCCCTCAAAATAAATGTTTGAACTTATTGCTTTGTATATGGGTTAGAGTACTCCTTACCTTGTACTCTTTACTTATATATTATATAGTATATTATCTTGATTATCAAGAAGAATAACGCTTGCTCTAACCACTATGATATTTAGAAAATTACAAATATGATAAATTTAGTTAAATTTTACACTTAAATATTGAATTCAAATATAAGTAAATAAGTAATGCTTTTGCATAAAAATAACTTGCAAACTGTTCATAAAAGATTCTCAATGGACCCTTTCATCCATTCCTTTTTAAGGTATAACACTGTTTGCTAAGAAACATCAAGTATGAAAAAAGTCAGAAACAAGTTTTAACCGTTTCGGTGAATCATGAATGCATGAAATACAAGATAGGATGAGTAAAAATGAGAAATGAAATGAAATGTCACCACCAAACTATATATATTTCGTACACACTTTGAGACAAATTTATTTGTACTAGTATTACTTTAGTTCTTTATTTTTCTTGTACATAACTGAATTTTTACACGTTTTTTAACCCACCTGTATTTTTTTCTTAACTTTTGTTAGTATAAATAGGGCTTGTGTCCATTTCTTGTGAAAAGATAATTTGTACAATAAATAACTATTCAAATATAGTTTTTTTTTTTTAAAAAAAAAAATTTAAAAGAAAAAGCTTAGCCATGTGAGTAGCTATGTTTTTTTTCATCAAAATATAGACTATGTGACAGACAGACTTTGGCCAATTTGTACGGTAATTGTGTGCTGCAGGCACTTGGCACACAAATATTAATTGTTTAAATAAATTAAATTGAGTTACTCTTATATAAACATAAGTATATAGTAAACTCTTGAACATAGGGGACCAAAAACAAAAAGAAGTACTACAAAAATAAAAATCTTTCTCATTCCAACTTAGGGTAAGGACCAATTGATAGTGTATAGGATAGTAGGGGGTTCAAACTTTGAAATCATCATTTATTAAACATGGCTTTTTTAGTACTAAGAGGACGAAATTCAAATTTCATCTAATAGTTGAAAAATAACCATAGTGCAAAAATTATTATAGAAATTTCCTTTTCTCTAATTTGTTTTTTTTTAAAATATTTATTCAATTTTTTGTGTGTAAATTAGATATTTTTTTGTGCACAACTGCAATCTACAAAGGCTCGTTTCTCAAATTAGATATGACCATAACAAACGGCAATTTATTTTCTTTCAAAAGCATTAATATTGTTGCATTCTTAGAGTTAAATTTGAATGCAACGCTGTCTCTTGTTAATTAAAAGATACCCCAATCAATTTATTGAAGTTGTCTACATAGTTTATTATTTGATTTGCCAATGTGGAAAATAGAATGTTTTATTTATGTTTGATGTTTTTCTTATTCTTAAAGTGAATTAATGAAATATTTTTTTTGTCAAGTAGTTTAGTGACGAGAAATTCACTTTTAAGGTGAATAATTGGTATGATCAAAGTTCAAACTCTGACCGATGCATATTACTTGCAATGTTCATACCAATTGAGCTATATTCACGGGAACTAAATAAAACATTTTTAAAAATGTAAATTCTTTAAATCAAGAGAGAAAATGTGAATGTAAAATTTACAAATAAAAAAATTGAATATAAGGTGGGCTTGAAAAATCAATTGTGATAGAGAGAGCCCGGTGGGGGTGGCAGAGAAGAGATTAAAAACCAAACAAAAGAGTGAAGAAAAGTGTGTGTTGTGGGCAACAATACAACACTTAGGTTAATGTTCTCCCACACTTACATGCTGTATCCAGCCCATATTATGTGTTACTGTGAATTGAAGGTGACACCATTTTGCTTCATTCAAAATGCTTATGTGTGTGCCTTTTGGGACCGTTTGTTTTATATTAATGTCTCTCACTACTACAATTCTTTTTTCTCTCCAATGGCAGAATTTTCCAGCACATATATTTTTTGGTAGAGGTTGGTGGATTTGTGGTCCAAATAATAAAAAACTTAAATAGCCAAGATCTACTACACAATTAGACATGTAGTATAGACGTGGGTTAGGAGTGAAAATAAGTCAAATTGCTAGAAGCGTATTTCTTTTTCTATAAATAATTCATTTTGTTAAAGACGTAACAATTGAAATTCTAACCATATAGTCGGTACCGTTGTTTAGATTTTGGTGATCTAAGGGAAAAATTACAATTTAGGGCCTATTTAAAAAGTAGTATAAAAAAATTTGAATTCTCAAAAAACATTAAGAAATAATATTTAATATCCAAATAGTCATACACAATATCATCTCAAGCAGTATCATTCCTCCGAGAAGCCATAACCTTATCAACCCAAGCAATCAAACAAAAGATTAAAGATACAAGTACCAATAGTATTCCCTACACATGTTGCATACACGGGTACCTAATAGTTTCGACATAGATCGATCTTGCTCTGATACCAACTATGTAAAACCCTAAACCTCTCACGCGCATTTATTAACTTAAACAAATAAACACGTAAGTATTTAGAGTATTACACCACCAAAAACATACACACATGCATGATATATTCATGGGTAAATAGGTATTTATCCCATGCAAAGTAGGGCTGTTTTGTTTTACCTCGTAAAAAAATAATTAGGATTCCCCCTTGCAATCTAAAGATTTTTTGTATTTGTTACCTGGATGCACAATATGTCATCTGACTGGGATAGAGTGATGGCGTGACATGTCCACTTGGCATATGACTAGGACAGAATGATGATGTGGCACGCACACGCAGATTTTTAAAATTTTGTATTTATTTTTTATCGTCACATCAGTTAAAACTATTAAAAATATTTTTTTAATAAACTTTTAATTTTAATTTTTTTTATCGCCACGTCAATTAAAAAAATAATAGAGGGTTAAATTGATAATGAAATAAAAAAGTGCAAGTATTTAAGAATACTTAACACTAACTAGTCAAAAGAGAATAAACTAACTCATAATCATTTTAATCTCTTTGGTACTACTCTAAAAGGAGCAACCAACAAGAGGAGTCGTCATTTAATTTGGTTGGCAACAACGTGGTGCTTATGGCGTCATCGTAACAACATAGTTTTTCGAGGAGATTCGGTCAATGCTTCGTCTTTGGTGGAACAAATTAAGTATATTGCTTGGTTTTGGCTTATTGGTAGGGAAAAGCTAAATGTTAATGTAGCTTTCTCCGATTGGTGTAAAGATTCGTTACCTTGTTTTCATTAATTTCAGACATATAGTCTTTGAATTGTAAGGGTTGAATACCCCTTGTGCTCCATATAATTCAATTATTTGCTTATCAAAAAAAAAAAAAAACTCATAGTCATACAACATTAAATAAGCATTGACATTTTTACAAACACCTTCATCAAGTTATAATATCCAATTCTAAAACATATATAAGACATTCACTTTATCACCAACAATCATCTAGATATGTCATGTCATACATAGACACAATTACATGCATGCGGTACTATTCTTTCTTCACATAGGGATAACTTAATCTAATCTTTCTTCATAATCTTTCATCACACTTTGGACTCATGAATGCATGTAATGCTCATTGCAAATAACAAACATTTGATATAACTCGTCATCTTTCTTCATCATATTATGGATAACATAATCCAATCTTTCTTCACAGTTCATCATCACATTATAATCATCACAAATAATCAAATCATATTAATCAATAGGAATGTAATTACATCATGTTATAATCACTCGTCATCATAGGATTCAAAACAACAAAAACCTGTCATGTTAGCCTTGCTTAGCGAGCTTAAGGCGAGACAAGTCAGAGACCCCAGACTCAATGCGAGTCAAAGCGAGCCAGGGCGAGTTCCCTCGCTAGGCGAGCCATTAGCTCGTTGATGACAGTGATTTATATGTTATTTTTAGTATGTATTTAGGACTATTTTATGTAATTTTTAGTAAGTTTCAAGCCAAATGCAAGCAAATACCTAAAGAAGTGAGATTACTTGATGAAAAAGCAAGAGTAGAAGAAACTACACAAAAATGAGCTAAAATGAAGAAAAAAGGCTTAAATCATCGACCCACGATGAAGACCATCGTCCCACGATGCTAAAGGATTAGATTGAAGCAAATCTGCATAATTTTGGGACAAGATCAACATCACATCGTGCCACAATGGGGCACATCGTCCCACGATGGTCCCTTGTGACACATCTTGCCATTATGGTGCGTAAAATCCAAGCTAAAAAAGCCAATATATAGAGCTCTCCTCCTCCACAATTATTTATTCACAAATTGAGAGAAATATAAGTCTCTAAGGAGCAACAAGGAGGAGCAACAAGGAGGTCTCAAAGGGAGGCACCCTCTCCACCATAGGGAGAGGTCACTTCCCACACAAGGCATCGATGTTGCTTTGTATGCATAATTTTCTAAACTCTTTTGTTTTAATTATGCCTCTTAGTAGCTAAATCTCTTTAGGTTGGACCGAGTAGATGAACTCATCTATAAATGCTTGAGACTATGTAATTGGTTTGAAAAGATTATATTAGTTGTAATTAATTTTATTGTTTCCAATTTTACTTTCATGTACTTAATTACAATTTATAAGTAGACGTCCTTATGAATTGCTCATAAGAGTTAGGGATTATCTTAAACGACCTCTAATCCTCGACTCTAGAGTAACGTGAGAGCATGTGTAGGTATCAATATGTGACAACATGAGTTCTCATTCTTTAGTTTGTTTTAGTTTCCTCAATTGCAATAGGGTGATTATAGTATGCGAGAGCACATTTCACTATCTTGTTAATCCTCCGTAATAGTAGAAGTAATTGCAAGGGAATATAACAACATTTTACCAAGTAAGACTAGGGAAAAGATTCGAAAAACACTTAACCAACTTTTATCATTGATCTCTAAGTTACCTTGTTTTTCAAACTATCTTTATTTTATCTGTCATTTATTTTAGGCAAATGCTAAACATTGCACCCTGACTACGGCCTGGCAAGTGCACCAGTCTGTCGTCGAGTAATAATTCACACTCTAGGTGTCTAGAATGAGTTCGTATCCACAGGGATCGTGCCGCAGCTTTACTAGCGTTATTTAAGCTTGTGATAGTTTGCATTCGCTTTGGTTTTTGAAAAGGTTTTTATAAAAATAGCGTAATGCTTTGCAGAAATATAAATGCGGAATGTATAAATAATAGATTCAAGAAATATAGAGGCTGGGTATGGTGGTTGGACTCCCTCCCTTCTTCATATTTGGCATGACCGGTGTATAACATAGTTACTTAGATTATGTTCGGCGGTGAATTATCCTTGTTGTAGTAATACCTTACTATTACACTATGTCTATTAAAGTTTCCCTACATTAACAACTAAGGTACCTACGAGAGCCTAACCTCGATGTGTCACATACCTTAATTACTAAGTGAGTTGTTTATAAACATGCATTATAACCTTCACCAATTAACCTCTAGATCCTAGTATCGGGCTGTTCATCTTCTAAGTGCTCAGATCACACCTAGTGCATGATTCCTCCTCTAACCGCTCAGTTCACGACTAGTTCAGGATGTTACCGTCTCTATAGACCTAGCATTATTTACTACGAGTTCCGGACTAATAACAAGTCAAAACCTGATATCAATTCTACGGGCGCTCCCGCTTATCCGGCCAGATTACGAGAATACGTTATTAAAGTGCACGAAAGTAAATAACAAACATAATTACTAAATATCATTTATTATAACTTAGACTCAATCACAGACTCCAAATATTCATAGGGGAGTTCATCTTCTCCACCACAACCTAAGGCATAAATAATAAAGACCACATATTTAAATTACAAGAAATTATAACCTAAATACAAAAGCCTAAAGAAATCATACCTTGCTGAGTTAGTTTTCCCGTAAGGGGAGAAAACTATGCCCAATAGAGCTCCTCTGAACCTCTCCTTATAGTAGAGAGTGTTCTACTATTTCTGAATGAATAAAACAATGAATGGGAGGCTCTATTTATAGTTTTCGTAATGGGCCTCAGCAAGGTCATCGCAGTACGATAAGGCCATCGTACTGCGATGTGAAGATTCAGTTCAAAATTATAACTGATCCTGTGCATTTCATCAGCTTGGGCGCCAAGTTACTCCATCGTGCTGTGATAGCACACATCGTACTGCGATGGAAGATTTTCTTCAGATTTATTGCTTCTGATTTCTTGGCGAACAAGCAACTCCCATCGTGGCACGATGGGAGCCATCGTGCTGCGATGGAATGCTGATTTTCTTCACTTTTTTGGCTTTTTCTTGTCTTTTTGCATCTTGGACTCTGTCTTGATGCTTTTTCTTGCTTTTGTAGGTTTTCCTTCGTATTTGGGCCTGTCTTGGTCATTTTACTACTAATAATAATACTAAAAATGACGTAGAAATTCCTGTCATTACACCCCTTGCACTATATCCAAACTACAAAGCGAATGCAAACTATCTTAATTCCTAAACTAAGTTAATTATCTTGGCACAATCTTTGTGGAGACGATCTTTTATCTTATTACGCAACGACAAACTGGTGCACTTGTTAGATGTCAGTAAATATGTTATTGTAATTTTTTTCCATGGTCTTTTCTTAGATTTTGTAACACCCAAACCCATAATTATATAAAATATGCTTTTATAAAATATTACTCGAGAGTACGCAACGGAGATAAAACTTGATTAATAAAAGACTTGGTTCGAGTATTACATCGTACACATAAAGGTTTACCAACAACTTAGTTAGTAAAACAATTATTGTACAAAAATGAGTTTGTAAGAAAAATACATCTTTAAATACATTGGAAATAAAAATAAGACTCTAAATAATACATTATAGAAATAATCCCATCCCCGTGTCACATCAGAGCGGAGCTTCACTGACAACTCGATCACAAACATAACCTGAAGATCTGGAACCCAAATCCAGCACATACACAAAACAGAGGGTTAGATAATATAACCATAAAAGAAACTAAGTACAAGCACACACTTAATACTTAGGACATAGCATGGTCATGTCTAATAACTCATTTCATAAACAAATATCAATCTCATATCATTCATATTTCATAATCATAAAATATAATGCATCATAATAATATCACCTTCTCAATTAATTATCAAGTATACACATCATCATCAATTATCAATCAATTATTACACATCTCATAATACGCTCAATCATAAGTATCACATTATCCATTCATTCACAATTATAATGAAAAACAATGACAATTACCAAATATCAATTAGAGTGCACAATTACCCTAATGCAAACTAATGTCACAAATCTCATGTCATGTCACCCTAAACATAACTAAATGCATGTGGTACCCGCATCAAATTAGGATAAACATATATCCATCGCATCAAGTCAGTTTTAAGTCATGGGGGACTTCGCATCAAGTCAGTTTTAAGTCATGGGGGACTTCGCATCAAGTCAGTTTTAAGTCATGGGGGACTTCGCATCAAGTTGACTCATGAATGCATGAATGTACACATACCATATAATGATGATACACTAAACATCTACTCATGAATAATAGGCCGCTCAACCCTATTACTCCTTCTCAATTCGCATCAAATTCACATCATCATATCATCATTAAGGTATACATTCAAGCAAGATACAACAACACACTCATCTTCATAAAATATGAACATCATAATTCATCATCATTAATGAACTTCTAATCATCACACATCATTAGCTAATTATCTGTCATCATCATTAACATAATCTCATCTCAACATACTCATAAATCATAGTTAATAAGCATGTACGATAACACTTAACATTTAAGTTAATCATAAGTTATCATTCTCAATTCCAATCAAACATACACATATAAGCATATTATCATCATGACAACTCAAGATTCAATCAATCCCAAATCTATAACATGTTATAAGACCAAATCTAATCATGTTATACACTCATAATCATCATGCAACATCAAGAAATTTCTCAAAATCAGGTCATGGTCGCTGGGCGACTACCTGCGAAGAAACAGGCTAAAAAAGGCAGACAGTTCATCGCTCAGAGCGAAGCCTGGCGACATCTGGTCGCTGGCGGTCGCTACTGGTCGCTGGGCGACCACATGAAATTCTGGGTTCGCGAAGAACACATGAATCCTCGCTTGGAGCGACGGATTGGTGGCTTAGCGACCAAACCCAGATTTTCATGCTCTGCTCTCGGGTTCACATAAAAATCACATAAAAGTCACGAATTTCATGTTATAAACTTGTAAAGCTATCACATTTAAGCACACATATCATATATAGACTTAAAAGTACAAGTTCTAACATCATCAAACATCATTTCATGATAAAAGTAATGATTTTCCAAAGTTTCACTAAAAACCCATTTTCAAACATCAACAACATAAATCATTCAATTAACACGAATTTGTTCATGGGAATTCGAAATAGAAACATATAGCAACATGTTAACATCATACAATAACATATAAAGCTATAAACACATTCCCTTGATTCCCATTTCCCACCCAAAAGAGATGAGAGGGTTTGGGTGTGGAGAATAGACATCTCCCCCCTCTTTGATCATCTCCAAGTTATATTATCTAAGCCTCTTACCTTAATAAAGTTGGAATCTCTACTCCACCACTTGATTTCCTTTAATCTATCATGGCTTATTCTTTATTTGATCTTCTCCTTCATCTCTTTCTCTTCTCTAAACCTCCTTCTCTTCTTTCTTTCTCAACCCCTTTCTCTCTTCTTTTCTTTCTTATCTCTCTACCTCTCAAAATTTATGATAATAAAATCACACCACTACTCTTCACAAAACCCTCCTATATATAACCCCAACTTAGGTTATATGAAATCCCTCAAATACCCTTAATTTCACTACTAATTCCACTCATAATCCCAACTTTACTATTACCACAAATTCTTATACTATTTACACCATTGCCACTACTTTATCTCCAAGACACTCTATCCTTTTTAAGATAATAACCAAAGTGCCACTCTTATCTCTACACAATCCACCAACTCACTAGATTACCATATTACCCTTAATTCTACCACACACTCTTATTCATCCTAATTAAGCCCAATACTCATAAAAGTCCATCATCAACAAACATAAATGCAACAATTAATTAATACATATAAAACATATCAATTAACATATACAATTAATTAAATAACATCAATTAATCAAATATAATAAAATATAAGATTTGGGGTGTTACAACTCTACCCCCCTTAAAGAATTTTCGTCCTCGAAAATTTCACGCAAAAGTTACATCTAACAAGTTCAAGATTCATAGATCCATCAATAATAATCAACGGTTATAACCATACCAAATGAATGTAATATACATCACCAATTACATACAATGGACAAGACCTAATCATGGCACTACCTCATATTGCTACAAATTATATACACATAATAATATGGTATTTCAATCAAAAAGGTAACATGCATCACATTCCAAGTTATGACTTCAACATAATTCAAAACTAAGATTAACTCCACAAAATACAAACTTACATGTCATTGATGCGTACATGATAAAGTCATACAAAATTACGAAACTAGCATAACCCTAAACATATCATGGATTACCATATAACTCAATCTCACAAAATCGTTTATAATCATCACATATACACATTCATCGCAAAATTTCAAGTTCACAAAACACGGTCAATACACATTCTATAAAAATCATTCTTCTTATCTCTTAGCAAACTCTAGATACTACCAAAGTTTGACAAGATTAGTATCATCCAATCAACACAATCATGTCTATCCATTAACAAGAGATCAAGGACGGCCAGTTCCTTAATTTGTTAATAAATGGACAACAATCATGATGGTGGTTCAAACCATCCTCACCAAGCTACGATAGTGCTTTCTTAAGCATGAAACACATAAGCATTTATGAGTAGGAAAACATAATATTGAAGTAGCATAACTGAATAAATATACAAAACATTTACTAATGAGCATACAAAAGCATATCACATCATCTCGCATAAACATTTAATTAGCATACATTGCCTTTACACTTAAAAGTCAAGAATCAACTTAAAACAAGAAAGATAGATATTCCATAACAATAAATCTTAAGAATTCAACCATTCTTACCAAACAAGGACATTCTCACTAAAACATCGCATTTAAATCATGTAATGACTAATAAGAGAAACAATTATGGAGACATAGATCATTCACACATAGATTCATACATTTCAAAACTAATCAAAAGATGAAATCACAATTTGACAAATCCGCAAAGTCATGAAAACATGTTTATGAAAATAGCACATTTGAAATATTCATTCACAATGCACAATTCATATAGTTACTCACACAGGAATCATGGTAAAGGATATTCGAATAATCTACAATTAATCTATCATGGTATATTCATCTAAAGTCTCGATAATTCAAAAATAACACATTACCAACATATGCATAAACTACACAAGAACACACAAATAAATACCTACATGAAATTTCTCATTCTTAAATCATCAATCTAAGAGTTTGGTCATGGTAAAGAACAAACATTTCATAACATCGAATTCTAAGTAACTCAAAGATTCACATTCATATACATAAATCATGCAACGAAACAATTAACTTAGCTTAACATGGTAATTAACATAGTAGAATGAACTAGTAAAAACATACACAATGCATTTACCAAATCTATCTTAGGCAAATTAGCATAGTCATATAACTTACAAATAATGAAAAGAACAAATCAACTCATTCTCATGGTTATAATCTAGTGCATGTTACAACTAACATATCCTAGAATCCATATAACTTTATTACCGATTCTTAATCTATAACTTTCACAAAAATTGGTTTAACATACTCAAAAGAAAATAATTTAGATTCCAACAAGAGTCACATAATCAAGCAACTAGAACAAAATATCATTTATCACCAATCAACAAGGATACAATCACATCATGTACTAATTAGGCATATGAAGTTATAAGCTAACATAGAAGAATAGTAATAATCATGAATTAACTCCCAAACATGAAGTAAAATTATAGATGCTATAATTATTGTCAAATTAGAACACAAATTCCAAGAATCAATTAAAACAACATACTGACGAGGAACTAACAATAAAATTCATGAAATCAACCTCACACATAATCAATAAGTTATTCGAATACATAGAATTCACCAATACATGTTCAACTTAATAGATCACCATCTTTTCATGAATATTCACCAATAATCGAAAAGTCAAAACATTCAAATAATTTCACGGATACATACATACATACATACAAACATACATACATATATACATACATACATAACATCATTTAATTAATTCCATCATACTACACAAGCAATCATCATAAATAAATTATTACAACCTTCATTTACGACACATGCATAAACAATCATACTTAATTACATATGACATAGATTTTCATCAACAAGGAATCTATACTAATATGCGAACATAATCATTTTAAATAAAGCAATAACAAGAAGACATTATCTTGAAATAAAAACAACAATCATATTATCAAGTTTCAAGAATAAACACAAATGATGACAATAATAATATTCACTCACTCTATCGAATGTAAACACCAACAACAACAACAAATATCATCATTAAGTCACATTTCAAAACAACAATGATGAATGCATATTCATTGTCAATTATGCGCAATTATATCATGTTATAATCACTCATTTATCATGAAATCGTAAATAAATAAAATCATGTCAAAACTACACAAAGATTATAACTTTAAGCTCATACAACTATTATAATCATAAAAAGTAACATTCATCATGAATCAACATCAAATAATACATGCTCATTACTTGAATCGATAACTTACAACTAAGATAATTATCAATCTCATCAAATACTCACCAAAGAATGAATAACATAATTCAATTCATATTACTCATAGTTCATGAATAAACAATCACCAAGTATATTCATAAGTTTTAAGGATCAACAACAACAACACATCACAATTTATCAACATTTATGAAACAATAGATTCATAAGTCAACACCAATTAAAACACAAGTTTTAAGGATCAAGTAAAACACATGCCAATAAGCAATAAAAACAAGTCTCAATAAACTCATCATACATCCGCAAAATGATTAATAGTGACTAATGTGCAAGTGTAACTATAAAATTACATCACAAGAGGACACAACTGATACACAAACACAACTGACTCTATGCTCACTTAGCCTGATTGCACAGACTTGCTCTGATTGACACACGACTCACACATAGCTCACTATGTCCGAGGACAACCGGAGCTCTGATACCAAATTGTAACACCCAAACCCATAATTATATAAAATATGCTTTTATAAAATATTACTCGAGAGTACGCAACGGAGATAAAACTTGATTAATAAAAGACTTGGTTCGAGTATTACATCGTACACATAAAGGTTTACCAACAACTTAGTTAGTAAAACAATTATTGTACAAAAATGAGTTTGTAAGAAAAATACATCTTTAAATACATTGGAAATAAAAATAAGACTCTAAATAATACATTATAGAAATAATCCCATCCCCGTGTCACATCAGAGCGGAGCTTCACTGACAACTCGATCACAAACATAACCTGAAGATCTGGAACCCAAATCCAGCACATACACAAAACAGAGGGTTAGATAATATAACTATAAAAGAAACTAAGTACAAGCACACACTTAATACTTAGGACATAGCATGGTCATGTCTAATAACTCATTTCATAAACAAATATCAATCTCATATCATTCATATTTCATAATCATAAAATATAATGCATCATAATAATATCACCTTCTCAATTAATTATCAAGTATACACATCATCATCAATTATCAATCAATTATTACACATCTCATAATACGCTCAATCATAAGTATCACATTATCCATTCATTCACAATTATAATGAAAAAAAATGACAATTACCAAATACCAATTAGAGTGCACAATTACCCTAATGCAAACTAATGTCACAAATCTCATGTCATGTCACCCTAGACATAACTAAATGCATGTGGTACCCGCATCAAATTAGGATAAACATATATCCATCGCATCAAGTCAGTTTTAAGTCATGGGGGACTTCGCATCAAGTCAGTTTTAAGTCATGGGGGACTTCGCATCAAGTTGACTCATGAATGCATGAATGTACACATACCATATAATGATGATACACTAAACATCTACTCATGAATAATAGGCCGCTCAACCCTATTACTCCTTCTCAATTCGCATCAAATTCACATCATCATATCATCATTAAGGTATACATTCAAGCAAGATACAACAACACACTCATCTTCATAAAATATGAACATCATAATTCATCATCATTAATGAACTTCTAATCATCACACATCATTAGCTAATTATCTGTCATCATCATTAACATAATCTCATCTCAACATACTCATAAATCATAGTTAATAAGCATGTACGATAACACTTAACATTTAAGTTAATCATAAGTTATCATTCTCAATTCCAATCAAACATACACATATAAGCATATTATCATCATGACAACTCAAGATTCAATCAATCCCAAATCTATAACATGTTATAAGACCAAATCTAATCATGTTATACACTCATAATCATCATGCAACATCAAGAAATTTCTCAAAATCAGGTCATGGTCGCTGGGCGACTACCTGCGAAGAAACAGGCTAAAAAAGGCAGACAGTTCATCGCTCAGAGCGAAGCCTGGCGACGTCTGGTCGCTGGCGGTCGCTACTGGTCGCTGGGCGACCACATGAAATTCTGGGTTCGCGAAGAACACATGAATCCTCGCTTGGAGCGACGGATTGGTGGCTTAGCGACCAAACCCAGATTTTCATGCTCTGCTCTCGGGTTCACATAAAAATCACATAAAAGTCACGAATTTCATGTTATAAACTTGTAAAGCTATCACATTTAAGCACACATATCATATATAGACTTAAAAGTACAAGTTCTAACATCATCAAACATCATTTCATGATAAAAGTAATGATTTTCCAAAGTTTCACTAAAAACCCATTTTCAAACATCAACAACATAAATCATTCAATTAACACGAATTTGTTCATGGGAATTCGAAATAGAAACATATAGCAACATGTTAACATCATACAATAACATATAAAGCTATAAACACATTCCCTTGATTCCCATTTCCCACCCAAAAGAGATGAGAGGGTTTGGGTGTGGAGAATAGACATCTCCCCCCTCTTTGATCATCTCCAAGTTATATTATCTAAGCCTCTTACCTTAATAAAGTTGGAATCTCTACTCCACCACTTGATTTCCTTTAATCTACCATGGCTTATTCTTTATTTGATCTTCTCCTTCATCTCTTTCTCTTCTCTAAACCTCCTTCTCTTCTTTCTTTCTCAACCCCTTTCTCTCTTCTTTTCTTTCTTATCTCTCTACCTCTCTACCTCTCAAAATTTATGATAATAAAATCACACCACTACTCTTCACAAAACCCTCCTATATATAACCCCAACTTAGGTTATATGAAATCCCTCAAATACCCTTAATTTCACTACTAATTCCACTCATAATCCCAACTTTACTATTACCACAAATTCTTATACTATTTACACCATTGCCACTACTTTATCTCCAAGACACTCTATCCTTTTTAAGATAATAACCAAAGTGCCACTCTTATCTCTACACAATCCACTAACTCACTAGATTACCATATTACCCTTAATTCTACCACACACTCTTATTCATCCTAATTAAGCCCAATACTCATAAAAGTCCATCATCAACAAACATAAATGCAACAATTAATTAATACATATAAAACATATCAATTAACATATACAATTAATTAAATAACATCAATTAATCAAATATAATAAAATATGAGATTTGGGGTGTTACAGATTTTGGTGGCTTAAGGACGAAACTACGATTTCGGGCTAATTAAAAAGTAGTATAAAAAATTTGAATTCTCAAAAAACATTGAATTTTTTTATTTAATATTTAAATACTCGTACAAAATAATTTATATAAGCACTTTTAGATGGAAAATTACTAATAATTGTATCTAAGTCAATGTGTTCTATAATATTGTTTCAATACATAAAATGGCTAGTGACAATGACAATTTTAAGTAGTTTTCCAATAATTTTAACTAGATTTGAAAAAATATTCATGCTTGATTCAATGCTTTTATTTCTATCATATCAAGTATCATTGTACTAAAAAGATAATTACGTATCATTGTATCGACTCCTTCTATCAATTCATGTCAACCATAATATCGAGTATCTTTGTATCAAAATTCTTATTTGAAACAATGTTACATACACAAAAAGAATGATAAGTGGTAGACAAAAATAAGAGTTTTGGTTTTTTTTTTGGCTTAATAGACCCCTATCTTTTATTTTGGGGCCCAAATTTTAGATATTTTTTTGTGATTTAGGGAAGTCGTCCTTTTCGCCATACCTCATATACAACCCATTACTATGACAAAATTACTTTCAATTTTTTATTTTTTATAGGACCTTCAATTTTATATTAAAATCTAAATTTATCCTTATTGTTGTACCAAAAAATTTTTATCCTTATTGAAATTTAGAAGATTACGTTATCTCACTTTGCTATTCTTTTGTGAGCCATTTCGCTTCTTTGATTTTATTTTATTTTCTTTTTGTGTTGCCGCTACTTCCTGGATCATGATTACTTGTTATGAAAAAACACACTGTTTAACGCAGTTAGAAATTTTGACTGTTTATTTCTAATCAGACAGCTCATATTACATATTAATAAAATTAACTCTAAACAATGTCAGACGTCGATTTCAGATCAGGTGGTCATAATACAAAACAGTATGAAAACTCTGTGTAATTTGACAACATCAAATCTTGGTTCCCTACTTCCTTGTGACATATAAGTAACTGTGTTATATTTATTTTTCGTTAGTTTTCACTCTATTTATATTTGTTCAATTTTAATTTTTTGTTGGTTTTTGTTTCCTTTTATATCCACACTTATGTTGACATGTTTTTGTTTGTTAGAATATTTTTTAATATTTTGTGGCCTTTAATCAATTATGAGTTTTAGTTTAAATAAATAAAAATACATTGATGTTGTTATGATCCATTTGATAATACTTAGGCTCGATAATTGTGATTAATAATAACGAGCTTTGGACACTAATTCTGATTTGTGTAGAAATAAGGTGTAGACTCAACCTCTAGGGTACATATAGGTGGTACTTACTAGGGTTCTGATCTTATAATTAAATAGATAGGCTAAGTCCCCTTTGCTATCAAGTCGATGTCACTCTGACTATAAACTCGTTTGTGGTTTGCTCCATTAAGAACCTCAAATCCTGAAACAAATGATCAGAGAAAGGAAGACCTTGGTGTAACATATTAGTATTCTAATATTGACGCTTCAACAACAATTGATTACAGTGATTATAATTGTAACACCCCAATCCTTACGCACATTAATCAACTTAAATAAATAAATAAATACATAAAGCATCAAGGTGTACATTTAAATAAAACATGCATGCATCAGAGGTAATATCATTACATGACAGCGGAAATAATCTAACATCTTACATAAGTCATAATTAATACATGCATCAACTTAAATCCCAACATAACATTATAGATAAATATGCCTCAATACATCCATATCGACAAGTCATGGATAAAACATAATAGCATAGTCTAGGAGTATCAAAATAAGCATTCTCAAATACATCGAATAAGGAAAGTAAACGTCTACCCGACTCGATATTACAAAATACCAGAGCATTCTAAGTTATTACAACCCAACTAACTAAAAGTAAACTAGGAGAAGCATAAGGCTTATCTCCTCACCACTAGTAAGCAAAAGCTTAAGCAAAAGCTACTCCTCAGAAGCTAATTAAGTCCTCACCCAACAACTCTGAACCCCCAAAGGTCCAGCAATTACACAAAACAGAGAGTTAGTAAGGGATTCCAAAATAAATGCAATCATATTGAATACTATACATTTAAATAATAATAAAAATTAAGCTACTAACATTTGCACTACAAGATGCAAGGTTACACATTAAGATACATTATAACACATAGTTCATGTATCAATTATCAAATACAACATGTGAATCACATTTTAACATAATCAAGTCATACACAATTGTCAAGTAATTAATGCAAAACAACAATGTCAATTACCAAGTAGTTCACATAAGTATTCAACTTCATCTCCTAATGCAAACTAATGTCATATTCATGAAATGCTCCATAACATTTACTAATGCATGTGGTACCATATCAAGATTTATTGGAAAATTTATTCCAATTATATTTTAGTCAACCGCAGCTATTAAAATATCTGCTATACTTTAAGGGCTCATATAAAGCATATGCTCATCATACACAAATGAATGCATGTATGTAAAATTATCAAACATATGGTATAATCATCTTATCCAAAAAGAATATCACAACAATGTACTTCAACATTACAAGTACATCGTCTCCATTAATTAAATCATATTAATTAATCTTCTCAAGTTATTACACATGTACAAAAGTACCATCATCATAACAATCATAATAATCATCATTTAAAAGCTCATATTACAGTTACACATGTTATTACATAATCATAAGATCATAATCCAAACATAGTGTAAGCATATATCTCATTAATTCAACAAACTAACTTTTTTTTGTCCTGATAAACTCGCCGGGCAAGTAAAACCAGAAGCGTCTGGAACAACTCGCTACGTCGAGCTGCACAGAATCAGCAAACCCTGTTTTCTGGTTTTTGGAGGAAAAGCCCTCCAATCTCGAAATTCAACATATATAAGCATACTAAACATAGAAGTACAACTTATAACAAGTATCAACAACATTTCATGCTAGAAATCATCAATTCTATCATTTTTCATAAAATGCTCATAAAAGCTCAAACATCTACAAATTCTCTTATATTAAACCCTAAAATTCGTGATTTCATTCATCATTACATACATTGACTCTATCTACATCATAAAGTCATCATTTTTAGAAATAAAAACCCAAACCAAAATAGTAAAGAGTGAGAGAGGATTGGGTTGAAGAGAATTAGATTTTCTCCTCCTCTCTTGATCACTCTAGAACCCTCATACCACTCTCATACCTTAAGATTCTGAATTCTTTAGTCTTTCCTTCAATCTCTAAGCTCTTCTCTTGTTCTCTTCTTTTCTTCAAATGAGTTTTCTTCATTACTCTCTTTCTACCTCCTTTTCTTCACAATGTTATGACTACTCTCTCTATTTTCTTGTCTTAAACCTAATCCTTTTACACATTACCACTTCTACCCTTCTTATCTATTATTTACTATTGGGCTTAGCCCACTCACTCAATAAGTCCATATTACTCTACTTCAATTAATTACTTCTAATTAATATCTCATTAATTCTCATAATTAATTAATTAACTCTTTCCAATTTAATTAAGGGCTCTCACCTAGTTTAATCTATCTATTTAATTACTCCCTCCGGTCCTTTTTATAAGAGACAGTTGACTTTTTAGATTCATTTAATAATGAATGTATTTAAGCTATAATATATACCAAATACATTAATTATTGAATGAATCTAAAAAGTGAATTGTCTCTTATAAAAAGGACCGGACGGAATACTAAATACCCTTTTTAACCTCTTTAAACACAATCATTCACAGAATCGTATAATCATAAAATCATACATTTTTAATTAAATAAATAATCACACAAAATCCTATTATTTAAAATCTGGCTGTCACAATAATTATACAGTGTGTTATAAATTCATATAGTATATCAATATCTAATTTTAAACTTAGATATTTGTTTTATATTATTAACTTATTTTTAATTTATCAACTTTTCTTAATACAGTAGTCCATTTTACCGGTGTTTTAATATTTTTGAACACCCAATATTTTGTTAGAAATTCTTAACGATACAAATTTTGCAAATGCAATTAAACATAAAAGAGAGTGGGCATGCACATAGTCACATGCACAATTAGAAACTAAGATAAAATAAAATCAATAAGGTAGATCTTATCCCAATATTTTAACACCAAATAGAACATGGAGACAAACATATGCTTGTAACTTTGTAATCTGGGGTATCCAATTCCAGCCCTTTTTAGTTTTGCAGCTATCAAATTCGTTCAAAGAAAAAAAATAATTATTCAAACATTATTATCTAACAAATATACAACAATTATATATAAAAATTGTAAACAGTGGTTTACAATAAATTTGATTTTTATTTAAATTAATTTGTGTATTTTTAGTTTTTCTCAAACTAAAAATTGTACTTTACGTGCATTGATCCACACCATAGTTAAAGTAACACCTTAAAAAAAAAAGTAACATCTTGAAAAAGTTGTCAACCCTCTTTGTCATGATAATAAAAACTCCAAAGGACAGTATACAATCCACAAAACACATATCCTTTTTAAATATTGTTTTGTTATAGATTTGAGGAAAGTTGATTACTACCTTCTAAATTGCAAAAGTCAGTGTGAGTTATTTGAGGAAAGTTGGTTACTATAATATAATACGGAGAATTATTTTTTAGTAAGTGCAGTTTTAAAGGATAAAATTGGAATAATAAAAAAGTCATCCCAAAAACACATATCCTTTTTATATCTACTAGCACGTCTCGTGCCCGTTTGTGTGATTCGCGTTTTCTATTCTACTGAGATATATAAATTGTAAATCGTGATTTATTATAAATTTGATTTTGATTTAAATTAATATGTGTATCTTTAGTTTTCCTATTTTTTAAGTCCTTCATGTGGGCTCAACTAATAATCCAAATCATAATTTAATTTAACAAACTTATGATAAGTAAATTTTTTTGTTCTGTTTAGTTTACTTCTATTAGCAAACTTACATAATTCATGTTGTTATCATAGAATCGTTCTTTTGGCCTAAACTAATTCATGTTGCTATCATTCATAATTCCAATTTGGGTTTTACTATATTTTAATAATATTCAACTTAAAATGTTAGGTATAATAGAAGATTATTAATGTATACATAATAGTATTATGGTATATAAATGTATTAAAAGTTCCATGATTTAATTTGTGGTTACTTTTTAAAAAAAGAGTAAACCATAATTGGTAGTTACTTTTTTTGTTGGTAGTTTTTTTTAAGGATAAAATAAGAATAATGAAAAAGTCATCCAAAAAATTTGTATCTTTTTTAAAAGTTGGTTACTTTTTTGTTGGTAGTTTTTTTTAAGGGTAAAATAGGAATAATGAAAAAGTCATCCCAAAAATTTGTATCTTTTTTATATATATATGAGACTTGCTAATTTAAACCCACCTAAAAACATGAAGGTCTAAATTAGCAAATAAATTCAAATATATAATGACTAAAAATACTCTTCTTCTACTATTTCAAATAAATTCAAAGTAAAGGGCAATTTTGGAGTTTTATAAAAAAAACAACAAAACATGTTTTATCCTTCATTAAAATTCTCAAACAACACTTTTCCAATGAAAAAACATAAAATTGTTTTATAAAAATGAGTGTAAATTAGTAAATGGGTGCACAACATTTAATAAAATTTACCTAATTAACCCTCAATTTTCTAGTGTAAAATAACTAAATGTCAAAGATTTTTTGTCCAAAGTGAAAAGGTGCACCTTGCTAATTTAGATCTTCATGTTTTTAAGCGAGTCTAAATTAGCAAACTCCTAAATGTCAAGGGTTTTTTGTCCAAAGTAAAAAGGTGCACCTTGCTAATTTAGATCTTTATCTCAACAACAGAAATTGACCCTTATATAAACCTCATATAAGTGTTTGCTAATTTAGACCCACTTAAAAACATGAAGAAGAGTATTTCAAATAAATTCAAAAGAAAAAATAAACTTAAAAATAAAAACAACAGAAATTCAAGCCTTCATCTCAACCTCCGTAAATTGATCTCCAATCAACCTCTCAAATCCTCCAAACACAAGCCAATGATCATAATCAAATTGACCCTTTCCACGTTTTACTCGATGAAGAGATGAACCGTGACACGTGGCGAGATCCTAATGATGTAGATGTTATGTAAGCCACACATACACGATGATTAAAAATGGTTCGTAGTATTTTTACGATTGCATAGGTCTGCTTTCGAACGTGTTGCAGCGGTGGAGTTGTTGAAGGAATTGCTCCGGCTTGTTGCTTGATGACGGAGGAGAAGTGAAAGGTGGTTATAATTAAGGTGAATCTTGTGATTGAGGATGGTGATAAGGTGAATCTTACACTGTGTTTGTTTCTAAAGAAAATGGCAGGAAAGATTGTGGGAGGAGGGAATGATGGTGGAAAGATCCATTTTCTCTTGTTTGGAACAACAACAAAAAGGGAAGGAAAGAAAGTCAGGGATGGGGCCCACGTAAAAATGTTTTCCACGCAAATATGGACAGAAAGTGAGAACTGAGCACATTTTTTGCGGAAAAGACAAATATGCCCACAAGTTTATATCATTGTTTTAATTTTTTTATCCATATATTTATTTTGCTTTTTCTATTTCTCTGGGAAGCTACAGTGGCTTTTAGCCAGTAATTCTTATGAACATATACAGTGCCAAATGTGCTATTACTACCCGCTCCAAGTTATTTTATAAACATAATACTAAGAAATAAAATAAAATATTTTAAATAATAAATATAGTATTCAATTGTAGATAGGGATAGTTTTGTCATTTTAATAAATACACATCTTTCTTTCTTTCCACTTTCATTCATACCAAACAACTTAAAAATAATCTCACTTTCTTCTTACTTTCTTTCCTTTAACAATCTTTCCACTCATTTTCTTTCCTTTCACTTTCTTTTGTGATCCAAACAAAGCCTTAATGTAGTTTTGCACAAAGAAATATTTATTCTTCTTCTTTTTTGGGTTTAAATTTTTATTTAATAAAAAAAATGGGTCTGCAATTGCCAGATAAGCATTATGTTCGTAAAATTAACGGCAGAGACCAAATTCAATAACATTATAAATTAAAGAATTTTTTACAAATTTTTTAAAATGTACGGACTATTCTTAAATATAGCGCAAAATGTAAGAACTAAAAATATATTTCAAATAAGCCGGCATCAATATTCCATTTGTAAAATTAATGGCATGAATCAATTTTGATAATGGAAAAAATTATAAAATTATTTTTACACTATAAAAAAAATATGAAAGGTATTCTTAACTATAAAATAAAATATTAGGACTAAAAATATATTTAATTCTATTTAATAAATGCGGTAATATAGACATATAGTGTTCATATTTTTTATGCATTGACGACAGGCAATTTGGGGATGAAAATTTCTTCATGTCCAAGCCTATGACTAGGTAAGGTATAGACCAATTTTGTAAACTTGCACTGAAAGGGAAGCAAAAGTCAAACAGATGCATAGCACCCATTTTCTAGTGACTCCATTAGTTAGTCGGACCCTACCCGGCAGTTGGGAATAAATTAGTGAAAATCATGTGCTTATTTACTTCCTTCGTACCACGTTATAAATTACTTTGACATTTTTACATATTATGAAATGTAATTAATATTGTATGGAAAATAGAAATTACGAGTTGATTTACAAAATTGTCCTTCATTTGTGATAAGGAAAAAATAAATTGAAGTATTAAAAGAAGATAGAATAAGTATACAGCAATGCTATACATCGCGACAGAATTCCTCGCGAATTTTCACGAAGACCTTTTTCTTTTTTGGTACAACATGATTCCCTTTTTTTTTTTTTTATATACCATGTACAATTTAAAAACATTAAAATGCACCCCACCGCACCGCTTGCACCGCTAAAACACATTAATGTTCATCTTTTATGCCCATTTCTTCAAAACGGGTCACATATGAACCACAATTGACCCGAATTGTTCTTGCATGTCGTAAAATGCAGCACTATGATTTTACAGAGGTTTTGATCGTGATGATATAATTTACATAAGCCCCAATAGCAATTTCGTATTTAATTCACTCATAGGCAAAAAAGGGACCCAAATTTTTTGCGGTTTTATCAAAATAAATACTAAAAAGTTGCAACATATGCATTCAGGATTCTCAAATAAATTGTGTGTATCAGTGGGGTTTGATCAAAAATCTTAATTGAAGAATAGCCCAAAATCAAACTTGAATTCAAATTTTAAACACTTGTGGATACCAAACCAGCTCATATAACAGAGTTGTTGTAGTTCAAAGCCCGTTGTTGATTTGATTATATAATTGTGAAGTAAAGTTACACTATCTTTGAAGAAAAAACCATTATTTTTGTGAAGTTTAAGTTGCAAGGTGATGGAAAATGCGATACCCAGGTGAGCAAAATGGGAATTTGAAAAAAAAAAGAGTGTAAAATTGAAGAGAGATAAATTTGGAAGAAGGACAAAAAAAAAAGAGACAAAAACGGAACAGTATTTAAGCAAGTTGTTGCCAACTCATTCGTGATGTTCTCGTGATGTTTTCTCTCGCGAGATTAAGCATTTCTCATAAGTATAATAGGAAAAAAAACATTAAATGCTTCATCGGTAATGTAAAGTGACTTATAATTTGGTACAAATTTTTTTTTCAAAGTGACTTATATTTTGGTATGGAGGGAGTAACATTTTATTCAAAGTTGTGGATTCAACTTTTCCGTTCTAAATTATAAAGGAAAAGAGAAAAATCATATTTATTAAGAAAAATTAAAATATAATAATTTGGAGTATGTATTTTTGTACTTCCTCCGTCCCAAAACTTTGGTCTTTTTAGAGTTTTGTATGTGGATTAAGAAATAATAAAGATTGATAAGTTAAGTCATTTTTATTCCTACTTTATTAAAAAAGAGAAAATCCATTAAATGATTGTTTTAGTTTTTGTAAGTGTATAAATGATAAAATATTACTTAATTGTGTATTGGTTTCCTAAAAGGACCAAAATTTTGGGACAAAATTAAAAAGCTAAAAAGACTAAAGATTTGAAACGGAAGGAGTATTTTTGGCAATAAGTTTTATGAAAAAGTGTATAAATAATTTTCATATATTGACTATTGCTTATTGATAAAAGTAGAGAGAGAGAAAATTAAATGCAATTTGCATTTACTTTTATGAGAATAAGAATTAATAATTTTGGAAAAGAGAAATTTAGGTTTTTTTCTCATATAATTTGAGACAAACAAAATGAGTTTTTTCCCCTTATAATTTGGGATAAAGGGAGTACTTTAACATATTTTCTAAGAACACATGTTAATATGATCTATAAAGTAATCAGTTTATGTTCGTCGATAAAGTGGTAAATATTATTTGATAAGTATGCAAGCAATTGCACATTATTGACTTTTAGTTTGAGTAAAGATGTTCCGTTTAGTAATATCTTTTTTGACAAAAAATTTAGTTACTACTTATTTCTTGTTAAACTTTTTTAATATGTAGATAAAATGGCGAGCGCCATTAAAATTATACATATCTATGAGGTCTTGAATTTGAATTGTTAAACAATTTTGACATTTTCAAGTGAGTACATAGTTTCTTACTACCGCACCCTCTAGTCTTATATATATATATATATATATATATGTGAGGACTGGATCTGATCAATGATGAATAAGAGGACAGCGGATATACAAACAAGTAATAAGATGATATTTATTATTTTAGTGGATATTACAAATGAGTGGAAGGAAATTCTACCTATAACTGAAGCTAGCGCCCCTTTATATAGGGAAAATATGGAATACTATTTATTCCGGTTAACAGGTTGCCTTTAACCTACAGCAACCGGTATACAAACGACAAAAAACTAATAATGTCGGGTGCACTATGATGGGCCCCATCGACACACTAATTAGCTTTTTGAAAAGAAAAAGATTACAACACTCACACAATAATGCAAACACTAAAAACAAACAACTTTATAAAAGTAAAATATTCGGTCGTATTTGTGGCCGACAATATTATTGGTGATTATTATTGATAATTCTGACTAGGGCATTAATCACTTCCCTCCACGAGACCTCTTCTCTTGAACCATTACTTCAATGAGTCCTTCCCAGAAATCTTCTGGTGTAGGAGGCTGAGATTCTCCAGCCAGAATATCCATCGATCCTTGAGATGAGGTAGACATGGCATCCTCTTTACCCATAGGAAAAGTTCTGAAAAACTGGGCCTTCATATGATCCAGTGTTCTGATCATAATTTCATCCTCTGACTCATTAGGATATTTTTTCTGAAAGTAACTCTTTATCTGAGCTAGAGAAAAATGTGAAGCATCTTGAACCTTTGATTTTTTAGATTCATCTTCTTTAATTTCTTCATTAATGGCTTTAATAATGTTTTGAACATCATCTGGGGACATCTTATTCCACCATTTAAAGAAAAAACTTCTTTCTAGAATAGGAATATTAAACCTATCTTTTGAGATGTTTAAAGACCATCTCCAAATCCAGGGAATTTGAAATCTTATAAAAAATATAGCTGGACATTGTCCTGTAATCAATTTGCATGATGCTATTTTTGAAATTAAAATGCTATTGTCACACCATGGTTTGTAAAGGTCTAATATTTCCTTTGGTAGAATTTCCAAAGAAGGACCAAATTTAGTCCACCATTCAAAGAACCAATTTGGTAATTCAGAAACCAAAATATTTGGATTAACCGAGAAAAACCAAGAATGCTTATTCTTGGGATTTTGATAATAAAAAGTTTGTGAAAATGCTTGGATATAATCCTAGTAATTAAAGTAAATATACTTTCCTTCAGCTATTTTTATAGCTTTTTCACCATTAGGATTAAATCCCCATTCTCTAGGGAGCAAAACCTTATTGATGTGGCATTTAGAAAAGTTTATAAAACTTTCTGGGTTATTTCCCTGGTAATAGTGGGTTATGGTTACAGATTTTGTAACAGTTAATAGGATTTCAAGATTTGGTCTTGACTTGCCATATAAACCAGGGTAACCCCTTGAATCAAGATACCTTGTTCTGATAGACCAACCATCATTATTGGCCTGACTAATATCATCATGTTCTATAAATATAATCTTCTCTGTAACAGGATTCTCTAGATATTCAACAATTTGATCTGGATCACTAGTTGCAGTGTCCTTGTAAGTTATTAACTTATTTTGTGAACTGGAAGAAGATGCCTCTTCTTTTTTAGAATTCTGCTTATTTTTATAAGCTATTGTAGTCCAATCCCCTATTAGAGGAATGTTTGGTTCTTGAGAGGGATTTATATTAAATCCCCTGCCTCTGCCATGACCTCCTCGGCCACGACCTCTCCCCCTGTAGGGGCCTGACATATCCTAGTTGCCCTGCAAAAATTCACGAGTAAGGAAATCAGCTAGTGAATTATTTTCACCTTTAATATATTGAATGTCAAAATCAAAGGCAGATAATTGAGCTTGCCATCCTGCAAAAATTTGTTTTGCAACTAAATTTTTAACATCTTTTTCAATTATTGATTTAGCAGAGCTACAATCAATTCTAAGAAGAAATTTTTGATTTAAAAGATCACTTTGAAATTTAGAAATGCACTTTATGATAGATAACATTTCTTTCTTAATAGTAGAATATTTTTTCTGAGTCTCATTCCACTTTCCATAAGTGAACCTAACAAGAACTTCTTTAGAAGTTTCCGGAATAACTTGTTTAAGGATACCTCCATATCCAATATTAGAAGCATCTGTTTCAACAATCTTAAAATATTTAGGATTGGCTAGAGTTAAACAGGGTAAACATTTTACTTTAGCTTTTATTTTCTTAATAGCCTGAGTATGATCCCCAGTCCAAGGCTTAGGATTCTTTTAAGCCTATTATATAAAATAGCTGTGTCACTAGCTAAATTACCATAATAATCTGAAATATAATTCAGACTACCCAAAAATCTTTGTAATTGAGTCTTGTCAATAATGACATCAGGAAATTTGGAAGCAAATTCAATACTTCTACTAATTGGAACTATTGTCCCTTGGTCAATTTCATGACCTAGAAATCTGACTTTAGTTTGGAAAATTTTCATCTTAGGAGCTGACAAAACCAAGCCATTATGTCTTATTATATTTTTGAATATTTTCAAATGTTTAAAATGTTGTTCTATAGTTTTAGAAAAAACTAAAACATCATCAATATAAACAATAATAAAATCTGAATAAGGGTTAAAAATATCATTCATAATATTTTGAAATTCAGAAGGGGCATTTTTTAAGCCAAATGGAAGTACATTCCACTCATAGTGCCCAAATGGTACAACAAAAGCCGTTTTGTACCTATCAGTTTCATTAACTTGAATCTGCCAATAACCAGATTTCATATCAAATTTTGAAAATATAATAGAATTATTAAGACGATCTAACAAATCTTTTTTGTTTGGAATTGGATATCTTATCCATTTTAACATCTTATTAAGGGGTTTATAGTTTATAACTAATCTAGGAACACCTCGTTCCTTTTCAGCTGCTTTGTTTACATAAAAAGCAGTACAGCTCCAGGGAGATTTTGAGGGTCGTATTAACCCCTTCTCTAATAAGGATTCAATTTCCTTTTTACAAAGATCAAGATATTCTTGATTCATTTGAGCAGGTCTAGCCTTAGTAGGAATCTGACTTTCTTTAAAGTCATTCTCATAAGGAAGAGAAACAACATGGTGTTTTCTATTCCAAAAAGCATTAGGAAGGTCATTGCAAACTTCTATATGAAATTGTTTTTCTAAGCTTTTTATTTGAAGTTGGGTATTATCCTTCTCCAATTGCTCTTTAATATTATAAATATTAACTTCCTCTTTTAAAAAACATATTTGTTTTTCTTTTCTTTTGATTAAGAATTCTCTAACCTCATTTATCATAGTAGTATGAGGATCATAAATAAAATCAAAAGTAATATTTTTATTATTAAAGATGGTATTAATACCTCTTTGATCAACTGTAATAGGCATAATTTTATTTAAAAAAGGATTTCCCAAAATAATTTTATGGGTCAAGTTCTTAACCAAAATAAAAGGAGTAGGGATGCAAATATCATTCTTGCAAATATAAGCATTTTCAAGTTTGAAATTAACTTGGAGTTTACTACCACTAGCCTGGGTTAGTCCTTGGGTGGTTTTAACAAAATATTTTGTTGGAATTATTCCTTCCTGAATAACATTAAGATCTGCCCCACTGTCAATAAGGGCTATCTCATCTTTTAATATAAAAGTTTTGTTCACTATTAAAGTAATTTTAGTGTACCACTTTTGGGAAGTCACCCTTTGAAGAATATTTAAATATTGATCCTCACTTTTACTAGGACTTTCAGCCCAATCCGGATCAGATTTATTCTCAAGGATTTTAATCCTGTGATTCACCATGATATGGTCATGTTTAATCTGGGTAATTTCAGCTTTTAAAGAGTTAATTTCTCTTTTTAGATCAACAAGAGAAACAGGAGTTTCCCTAGTATTAGCTTGTTGAAATCTAGATAAAACTTCACTAAGCTGATAAGGGGCTTCGTTTATCATGGGAGATTTCTCCTTGGTATTATCTTTAATAAGAAATTCAATCATCTTCTTTTTCAGACTATTATCTGAAATAGATTCCAAAGCTTCTAAAGCTTGGCCTTGTTCTGAAGTTAGAACATTTAAGCCATTCATCTCAACAATAGATTTCCAGTAATTTAAATTATTACACTGGCAATCATTGTTGTCTGAGTCACTGGTTTCACTATTAGTGATTGACTCTATATCCTCTTCCGATATATTATCAGATTCTTCTGACTCAGAGTTTACTAATAAAACTTTGGCTAACTGCCTTCTAAGCTCTTCATCTTCAATACTATTAAGAGCTTTCTTAGTTTTACATTCATTAGCATAGTGACCAATTTTTCCGCACTTATGACAAGTAATACCTAGCTTTTTAGCTTTTCTCTTCCTATTAGGATAGGGTTTGTAAGGCTTGTCATCTAGACTTTTCTTTCTCTTATATCCTTTTTTCCTAAAAGGTTTGGTAGTTCTAGAATTTCTAGGGGTTTTAGATATTTTTCTCTTCTTTTCTTTAGGAGGAGGCTTTCCTAAATCAAAAGCAAATTGTTCACAGAATTCTCCTAATTGGTGTTTCTCTGTGAGATTCTGCTTCTTAAGCTGATTCTTTAATTTTATGTCATTGCATAGGCTTAAACCTTCATTGACACAGGCACTAATTATTTGGCCATAGGTTAAATCAGAATAATTTATATTAATCCCATCATTTTTACTTCTAAGGGATTGCCTAACCTTTTCACTAAATAGATGAGGTAATCCGTCAATAAATTTTGACTTCCAATGAACCGAGTTGGGGTTCGTTAATTGGAAAACTCTAGATAAAAAAGTATCCTTATACCATCTAAAATGGGTTAGAGATGGACACCTAAGGTTTTGGAGAAGAGTATTAAGCTTCTCAGCTATGGGAATATTAGTTCCTACAAAGTGTTGCAAAATAGATAGACACAGTGTATAAACTGCATCTTCTTCCCCAGTCATAGCTGTGGTGGTTATAGAGGAACTACTACTTTCTTCTATCTTAATAATTTTTTTATGAGAAAGAATTTCTTTTCTCTGGGCATCATTGAGATAATGATCCCACCAACCTCTAAGCTGGCCAACAAATCCTGTTGTTATAAACGAGGCTATCAAACTATCTGTATTTTGATGTTGTTTACAGACAGTAGAGTACATAATCATTCTATGTATCATATCAATAATTTGCTTATCATTCAAGCCATCAATATTCCATTCATAAATGGATTTTCCTGAATAAGAAGTCTGAAAATTTTCAGTCTCTTCAAAGAGTAAATCTTGAGGAGAGGGTCTTTTGTAATAATGCTTATCTAAAGCTCTCGGGGCGTAAATAGGGTTAATAGTAGGCTTGACATTATCATTAATGTCTTGGCTAGCAAACATAGTTGCTAATTGATCAATATCTTCAAAATCCATAGTCTTATCAGATTCTGATAAGTCTTCATTATTACTGATAACACTTAAACGTAATTGTTTAAGTTTCTCATCCAGAATATTAGCAAATTCATCACTATCCTTTTGAATTTTAAATCCTTCAATATTAATAGGAGGTTGTATAATAGGCGTATCATCAACACTTTCAATTTTAATTTCATAATCCTTTTTATCATGGATTTGTTTTTCAAATAAATTTTTTAAATTAATTAATTCCTGCTCAATAGAAGCTAATTGATTTCCTAAACAGTTTAAAAAACTATTGGTATAATTTTGTGATCTAATAACCGAATTAAATTCTTGGACAGTGATAATATTATTATCAGTCTTTTTACTTTGAACAGCTAAATAAGCTGTGGCTTCAACATTTTTTTCCAAAGTTAAAGATTTTTCAGGAGGGAAAGGAGAGGTAATAATATTACCTTCTGTAGTTAACCAAGATTTTGATTGTAAAACCATAATCTCTTTACTCATTTTCTCTATAAAAAATTTTGTAAACCATTTTACAAAAGGAATATAATCTTGGGTTTGGTTCAAATGATTATAAAATTCTTCTTTAAACTCGGATAATTCCCAGGGTTTAAAGGTTTTAAAATACCAATTTCTAAAATTAGTATATCTTTCCTGTTGAAACTCATCATTGATGAGCTTTCTCCAAGCACTATTGGGCCTTAAATCCATAAAACCTAATCTTCTTGGAGATGAAAACTCATCTCAGACATGGTAGGAGATTTTCTACCCTCATTTTTGGATTTTTGATAAATACCATGTGGAATCTTATTCTCACTTATGCAAATATTTTCCACCGTTTCAAATTCTTCTTTAATCCTAGAAGTAGATGCTCTACTAGGGGCAGAAACGGCTGAATAATAATCAGAATCCTGCCTTTCAGATAAAGTTCTAGGTATCCTAAAACTTCTTCGAGAGTTAAATTTTATTTCTACATCTCCTTCAGATGTTTGAATGATTTGGTCTATGTCCTTATTAAGGACAGGTTCAGGATCTATAACTTGATTTAAAGACCATGATTCTGGGAATGTTATTTCATTCCATCTAATCATTCTATTAGTAGCAACATTAGAAGTTAATAAATTTGTTTGAACTAATGTTGTGGTTCCAGGAAAGCTAATTTGCTTAACCCTTGGGTTTAAAGTATTTAAAACTTTATAATAAACCCTATAACAGACAGCAATAACTTCACTGCCTTGTTTATAATTATACCCATTGGTATGAATGTTCAACTGCAAAGTGTCATCTAAATTTTTGTCAGTTAGAGATAAACTTAAATTTGGAGAAACATCAAAATAAACTGGTCCATGACAAAGACTAGTTTCAATAACAGCCGCTAAAGATTGTTTAAAATCTTTACATCTATTATCTCTAACATAAGCCATTAAACTGGAATTTAAACCTAATAAGGTTAAAGGTTTAAAAGCAATTTGTATTAAACCTATATGTACAAAATTATATCCTTTAAAAGGTTCTAGGTCCTTTTTAGTTAATAATTTTATAGTCTGATGATTACCAGAAACTTGAACAGTTTGTTCTAAAGTTTTGACTGCAAATCTTGCAGATATATCAAAAATTCCAAATTTATAAATTTGTTTGGAAGGAACAGATGGAATAATCCATTTGTTTAGTTTTTCAGCATCCATAGGATACTCCATTAGTTCTTCATTTTTAATATTATGATTATTATCATCCATAAAGGAAAATAGTAAAAAGATTGGCTAAGATGTTATGGTTAATTAAATATCATAATCAAAGTCTGACAAGTAATATGGTTCTTATTATCTATTATTCAAAGGTTCAAACTTCAAGGTTTTGTTTGAAAATTGAAACGATTCTAATAAAATTACTCAAGCTCACCGGCATAACACAACGGCTCACCTGGCCTAACAGATGCCCTTAAGAGCGAGTATAGTTAGAATCATCTCAATACTTAGCTTGAAGGTTGATTCAATGAATAATTAGTTTATAAGAACCATCTTACTTATTAGATTTTGGTTAAATATTTAATTTCCCATAACAACCAATTTAGCCAAGAAAATTCATTACCTTAAACCATATATATATATATGGGAGGCATCAAATTACACCGGTGTAACATTTAAGTAATATTATACCGCTCAATAACGCTTTATGAATACAAATTTTACAAAATCCACCGTTGGATTGAAAGTTTATATCATATAGATCATCTATGTCGAGTTTTACAAAAATCTAAAATCATTTGATATGTTATTGAGACACATGAAAATTAACGGTTAAAGCGTTTTTATTGAATACCGTTAATCTTTATGTGTCTCAAAAACAAGTCAAACGATTTTAGATTTTTGTAAAACTCGACATAGATGATCTAAACGATATAAACTTTTAATCCAACGGTGAATTTTTTAAAATTTGTACTCGTTAAAGCGTTATTGAACGGTGTAACATTTGAGTAATGTTACACCGGTGTAATTTAAATTACACCGGTGTAACACTTGAGTAATGTTACACCGCTCAATAACACTTTAACGAATTCAAATTTTACAAAATCCACCGTTGGATTGAAAGTTTATATCGTATAGATTATCTATGTTGAGTTTTACAAAAATCTAAAATCGTTTGACATGTTTTTAAGACATATAAAGATTAACGGCATTCAATAAAAACGCATAAACCGTTAATCTTGTTGTGTCTCAAAAACATGTCAAACGATTTTAGATTTTTATAAAACTCGACATAAATGATCTATATGATATAATCTTTCAATCCAACGGTGGATTTTGTAAAATTTGAATTCGTTAAAGCGTTATCGAGCGGTGTAACATTACTCAAGTGTTACACCGGTGTAATTTGATCCCTAACATTAATAACTTGATTTTCTCGACAACAAAAAAAAAACTTGATTTTATGCACAGTGTGCATTGTTTATATGTTGATTAATTCCTCATACTAATGTAAAATAATTGTTCTCTTTCATCTCTGCCAATCTTGAAGTCATTATTGATATAATTTCCTAAATTCTAGTTCTTCTCAAGAAAATTTATCAAACGACAGTGGATAAATTATTCAATGAAACATATGTGGGTTATCATTGAAATTAATTAAGGATTTTTTTTTTTGGATGACTAAATTCTAGTTCTTACAACTCACTAATTAACCTTCGATATATCACGTGTTGTATATGCCAGCCCTAGCTAGCTAATATTTTACACTTACCCCTACCCACGTGAATAAATCACTTATTACTTGTATTTGTTGATCATAGAAAAATTGGCTGTTTAGCATATTTAGGGAAATTTTCAACCAAAACCAAAGAAAAATATATTAGTCAAATTTAAAATCCTCATACCTTGAAGGGTGTGCCCTACATCCAAACTATATCTATTTATGACTAATTCTAATATGGACATGTACACCAAATGGTCCATGATGGACAAGGAAAATATACCTCTAGATTGATATGTGATCCACAATAATATCATGTACCCTCCGCACATGATTTCTCTTACAATTTCAATTCTCTCTCCTCTGAACATCCTACTTCATCTTCCTGCACTCCTACTTCAATTAGGGGTGAGCAAAATATCCGGTTAGAAGTCTCAAACTCATAACCGGATCCAAATCCGTTATAAAAAATTCGGATTTTGGTATATGGTTATTAACCAAACCATTTTCATCTGGTCGGTTATGAATCCAAATTAAATTTTCGGATTTGGTTTAAATTGGTTATTATATCCTTTTCAAATTTGTTTTTGTCAACAACAAAAAAAAACAAACAATGTCCTTTTTTTTTTTTACAAAATTAACAAATATCCGTTTTTTTTTACAAAACAAACAAATATCTTTTTTTTTTACAAAAAAAAAAACAAATATCCTTTTATTAAAATTAATTCACGCACACACCATCATCGGTTCACCATGTGCGTGTGATCTCTGCAATTGTGATTTGCGATGAACCCTAAACCCCAAATCTACAATAATCTCTCCAATTGAACGTTAATCGACGATATTCTCTTCCAATCGAACCACACTCATTCTCTCCAATTGCTTCCTGATAAAAAAACATAAAATATTTTTAGAAAATAAACAGCCCCTTATCTTTACACTAATAATTTGTATACCCTTATCTCGTTGGAATTGAAAAAAAAGAAATCTAGAAGAAGGAATGTGAATGATCTTCTTCACATGCTTTTTTTCCATCTCTTTCAAACACATATCAAAAGCAATTTGCTGCAAAGAATAAAAAAAGAAAAGTGTATTTTTTTACGATTTTTAATATGTTTTCCGTATGCGTAAAAAAAAAACAGACCAAATTAACCATTTTTTAATCCAGTTTTAAAAATAACCAGTTTAAAACTGGATTTAAAAATTAACCGCTTTTAAACCGGTTTTATAAAAATATCTGGTTATGTATCCGTATCCAAATTTATAACTGGTTATATAATCGGTTTATAAAAAATAATGGTTATGGTCATGTATCCATTGGATTAAATAAAGAACACAATCATACTGTAGTCTCTCAACACTCAATTTTTTTTCCTCACACTATCTTCCACAATCCACCACCCTCGATTTCTGCAACATTTTCATGGAACACCACACTACACCCCATTCCAAGTATTACCCTCACCACACCAAATAATCCACATGAAGAAACTCAGTTTTTTTACCCAAATTGCCATTAGATTTATGCGTGTTATTTTTTTCTTTTCTTAAACTTATTTTGAGAATTGGTACCATTTATACTAAGAATGAAGAATAAGTAAATAATGGGTATAAGAGTATATCATGGTTTGTAAATTGTCGAACACTTTTAAGCTTAGAAGTTAGAACCATTGTAGATGTGATTAGATCCGGAAAAATGACTCCATTTGTGTTGTATATTTCTTCCAACAAAAAATCATTAAATTTAGATCTAAAAATTTCATTGTAGAAATTTTTTGCAAAAGAAATTAGCGGCAAATTCCATATCTCAAAAAACCACTCCTCAAATACCCTTTTCTCAAGATATTTTTGAAGTACAATTTTGATTTGTGTTTTTTGGGAGAGAATGGTGAGGTTGTAGATAATGTGAGAAAAGATACAGTATAGACATACCACAATATAATCTAGAGTCTCACATGATCTTATGGTTAAAATGTCATTGGACCATGGTGGGAAAAGAGTGTACTTCCCCATGCTAAATGCCACCATTTATCTATGTTTTCTCTCGTCTCTTTTGATTATAAAAAAATAGTGTAGAAGTTAACCAATAATTACAAGAAAATGACATTTTTGACTTACAAGAAAATTACAACTCATTCTTGAGAAAACCTTTTTTTTTTTAGAAGAGGAAGAAGCAAAGTTATATAAATATTGCACGTAGAGGTAGCAAAAGATGAACTAATAGTATTAAAATCAATTGGACAAAAAAATGTTAGTGGAAAATTAATTCATACTATATATAAGCATTATGAAAATTATAAAAGGTCACTATTAATCAATTATGAGATGCTTGGGCAGTTTTGGTCAGATTGTCAGGTGAGTTAATCATGTTCCTTGGCTTGGCCATTTATTTAGATACCATTTGGTTGAAGCACATGGCACAGGTATTCATTCAATAATAACTGAGTTTACTCATGTGAAGAGCAATTGCAATATGTTGTGTGTTGTTGAGTAGTGTGTAATATGGTTTTGGAAATTTTGGACTACTTTGGAGTTGTTCCTAGGTGCCATTGTAGATAGCCTAAGGAGGGAAAAATAATAATTATTGTTGTACACAAAGTTGGTTGAATAATTATTTACATGATATATAATATTTAACACACAAATTGAAAGTAGCTTGTTAGGTTTTCTTTTATTGTGGAATTGGTTAAAGAGGCTCTATTCAAAATTCATTCATTTTTTAAGATTTATCGTATAATAATTAATGTATCTAATTGGTTAGATACATTAATTATATAATGAACTTAAAAAGATTGATTTAATTTTTTTATATTTTGTTATGGAGGGAGTAACTTTTTATTTGGTTAATGTAGTAGATAAAAAGAGGTCATTTTGTAAGTTCTATAAGTGTTAGATGATCATGATACACAAATTAATTTTTATCATTAAATCAATAAATTTTACTGACTCTTTTTTAAATAATTTCGTTTGTTTTCGTTTTCTTTCCTTTTCCTTCTTGCACCAAAAAAAATAAGATATGATAATTTTTTTTATTCAATCATAGAAGACTATTTTACTTGCACGCATGAAACAAAGTTTGATAAATTTATTATAAAATGGGACTTACTTTCAATTCAAGGGTTTTAAATTTTGGAAAAGATTTTCATGTGCAAAGCAGGACAATTGAGCAAACATTCAAGTTTTTATTTTATTTTTTATTTTTTATAGAGTTAATATTAAGTTGATTTTTAAAATGTAGGGTTGTATCAATTTAGTCTCTATATTACCTATGGTAATGGTATGAGTCTAAGAGATCCCGCCCAAATACATACATGGATTGACCACCAAAAAAGCAAAAGGGAAAGAAGGGGAGAAAGCAAAAGGAGATTAGAGTTTTCATTAGAATGATAAAATTTGAGAAAATAAATATTACAGTCATTCGGTTTGACAATACACTGTGGATTGAAAGGGTTGTTTTGGCTTGCCGTTGTTTTGAAGAGAACGGTTGGTGCTTGATTCATTTATGTGTTGGTAGTCGACTCATTCGTCAGTGTTTATACTCTGAATGGCTCACTCTGCTCTTTTTTGCAACTGGATTTCAGTTTCGTATCACCCCTCTAGAATTTAATTATGAGTTTATATACTAGATCAAATTATTTGCCGTAGTCTTATACTTTATTTTAATTTCTATTTCTATTTCACTTTAAAAATATTAAATAATTTAATTTTTTTACATTTTATTTATGAATCTATAATGTGTGTCAATTTTTCAAATTGTCTACTAATTATTTATAATTATATTTTCCACTTAGTTAACAATTATCCGAGTTTTTAAATAATGAGCGGTATTATGTAAAAGAAAAATAAAATTAATACATATGATAATTTAGCAATTATCTCGAATTTAGAATTTTTTACCACCTGAAGATGGATGAGTGATGAAGGAGGCTGATTCTTGGTGAAGCAAGCTAGTGAGGAATTTGGTCCAAAACTTTTAAAAACTTTGAGGGAGGCGTCCAGTTGCCTTAGAGGTATGTAGTTCAATTACCGTTGACTGCAAATTTAATTTTTATTGAATTTTTTCAATAGTTATTGCTATGTTATCATTTTAGAGCACCTTTATTTTTAATTTATACAAAAAAGAAAAAGAATTAGTTAACCTTTCTTCATTAAAGAAGCTTTTTCCCATTTTAAAAAAATAACTTTTTTCAAGTTGCATTATTGAGAAAATGCTAAAGTGTGTTAAAAACAATTCACTAGAAGGGAGGTTGAATAGTGAACTATTAAAAATTTGTCTATTCATTTTGACCTTAATGATTTTTATGCTATATACAAGTATATATATACTTAAATCAATTTTAATCGATATGAAACTAATAACTCAAATTAAAATTCTAACAATCACTTCATCACTGCCCCGTCAAGTTAACCAAAACCCTAATATAGTACGCGTTGGAGAGAGTTTGGTGGAACACCGAGAGCAACAACATATTAAAGAATTGGACTACACAAAGAGATGTTGTACGATGTCGCATATATATATATATATATATATATATATATATATATATATATATATATATATATATATATATATATATATATATATATATATATATATAAGCCTAGCTTAGGATGTTAAGTACTATACCAATATCATATCTCTTATATAGCATTTATTTAGTTCATCCTAACTTAAATTCCAAAGTTTCATATTATTACACGGAAATGGATTTCGTGTTGTAACTGTGTGACACAATTACAGTTAGAGTTGTCAAAACGGACTACCCGCCCCGTTTTAGGCCGTTGGACTTCGGGCAACATCGGGCCAAGCTGAAAAGTCTGGATTAGAATCAACATTTAAGATTATTTAACTGTATATTTAATCTGAACTGTTCGATATAAATTTAATTGCTAAGATTAATTACTATGGAAAACTTTGGAAACTCCCACAACAGTAAATCTATCTTGATCCCTTTTACACATTTACACTAGTGTAGTTCATCCTAGCTAACTTGACGTTAGACTAATTACGCACCCTTAAAATATTTTTTTACTAAAAATTCATTGTTCCGTTACTTAAAAAGGTTTAACTCATAATATTGTAGTGATGTTTGATCATTTTCTCTTCAGACTCAAAGAATGGTCTTAAAACGAATCCAGATTTCCTACCGTTAGAATTTCATGCAGTATTAGATCTCAGGCATCCGTTTTAGATTGGACGGTTCTGATTTAACACACAGTTGTATATAATAAAACAATCTCAGCCACCAATTTTAGGTCGGACGACCTAGATCAATTACTGTGTGGTGCAATAACTGCAGGAAGTCTTGCTCCGTCTTTAAATCATCCACATGCATAAATTAACAAAACTCAATATAATTAATTTCATCCAAATATCATTAAAGACTACAATTACTCCTAATAACAAAAATATGATAGTCTTTTGTTTTTTTAATATGTCCCGGGTTTACCGAATAAATCAATATCAATACTTAACTGATTAAAGTGCTACCAACAACATGTTGCATAAGTGCTACCAACTATTAGTTCAGGACTCCATCTCTGACCAGTACTATGTTTGAAAAAATATTTATTGAATGATGTTAACTCTTTAAATAAATCTCAATTATCTCGAATAATACTATTTAGTTATTGTGTGTGTATCACAATAAAGTAACATGTCATTAGTAATGTGGAAAGCTAAGGGTATGTGTATTGCAGTTGTTGTCAAAGCTAGCTAGATCAATGAACATGAGGATCTCTCATTTATCTAGCAGCTAGCTTGTTTAAAGCATGCATGTGCGATGTACTATTTCTCTCATTAAATTAAAGTTTGAAAATAACAAGAAGAAAAAGATGGACAAAAATATAAATGCATGGCCGGCTTCTTAACAATTTTAGAGAAATCCATAGGAAATATTTACCTACGAAGTTATTAGCTGGAAATCCAAATCCGTGGGAAAATCCGCAAAAAATGCGTTTTATGTAGAGTTTTGGTCAAAATCCGCAGGTAAACAACAAATTTTTGGATGCTCGGATGAATCAAAAGAATGATGCACTTGCAATTGTAGTTTTTTTTTTATTTTTGTAAAAACATTAATAATTTGTTCATAATCAAACTTTCTTAAAAAATTATTTTCAATATTGAAATCAAATAGAAAAAAATAATTAATTCATAATCAAGTTTTATTAAAAAAATTGTTCGTTAATATATATCTTGTGGCATAGTTAATCTCAAATAAAATTTTAACAAATTTAATTTAGAAAAATTTCTTTCGAAAAATTTCTTTCGGTACATGCAACAAAAATAGAAATATTATGATTTTAATTGAATTGTTTAAATTTCTCTAATGATTTTAATTCTTTAAACAAAATTTCACCATCAAGATCAAGAGTAATAATAATACTTTGTTTTGTTGTATATAGTTTAAAAAAATATTGAGTAATTAACATAAACTTAATTATACAATATAAAATTCTATTTTTAATATTGACATATTAATTTAGTGGACCGTCATAGCGATTTTTGGGCCTTACTCACAATCATCTTTGCTTGGACCATATATACTGGGAAAAGATATATCCGAGTTTGCCCAATAGCTGAGATGCATTCTCCTGTGATCGTGCGGGCGAATCTCACTTGAAACATGTCATGATAAGTGTAGTTCTTCTGAGATTGGCTGCATCATAAGGCTAAAACAACTTGGTCAGAGTGACTTAACTGAAGCACCAATGCTAAAGTAATTAAGTCTAAACCACTTGTGCATATTGAAGATGTGCAGATGCAACATGTTGAACAAGATGTCCTAGACATTTTGTCACTGGGTTCAGAGCATGTTAAGGTAACATGTCGAACAAGATGTCCCAAGACATGTGGGTAACATCTGAACCCAGTTCAGCTTAAAAGATAATGCTTATCCATTAAGCACGCGTGTTTGTTTAAATTTGAATGAAGCGCGAATCTTTAAGTAACAAGCTGAGATTAGGATTAATGATAAAGTTTGTTATTAATTCTAAGTGTTAGATACGATCAGATTCGTATTTAATTTGTGGATAAAGATTAATTCTTTTATCTTATGGAGTTTGTTTTTAAAATAAGTTTGTTTTAAAAACTAACTCTTATTGTAGTGCATCTGAAAGACTGAAGATTATCTGAAGACTTGCACGCCTATATAAAGGACTCAACATAGAGCTTAAAACTCAACCCACAATAACTGAAGATTGTGAGTCCAAAGCTTTGTGCCTACTGTGCAAAGCATTAGTGGTTCCTCGTATTGTTTTTGATACTTGGTAACTTTGAGTCGTTGAATGTTGTCATTCAACTTGGTCTTTTAAACTGTGAAGTTTAAAGTTGTCGTCACTTGAGATTAGTGATTAGAGGGAGTTGGGTAGGTTCTCATATTCAGGGGGAGTTAGCCCTTGAGTAGAAGATTACTAGGATTAAGAAAAGGTATACATGCCAATAGGTGTTTGGTGTGGTTGTAAGACTAAGTATTAATTCAGAGTAGTAGTGTTCACTTCCTGGATTGGTATCCTCCAGAGTAGGGCTATTTGGCGCCGAACTGGGTTAACAAATCACTGGTGTTATTTATTGCTTTTATTTATTTACTTCAGTACTGCAATAAATCGTGATCCTCATAACCAGTTGTCGAACCAGTTGTCTAAGACATCTGGACCATAGACACATTGTCCTAGACATTGTGTACGACATCTGTCCTGCCAGAGAACAGAATTTCAATTGGCATCAGAGCAGGCACCCTAACCTGCTGGGTGAGCTCCAGGGAGACAAAATCTTGTTCAAGATGGACAGGAATGGAGGATCAATAAACAGACCACCAGTTCTGGATGGATCAAACTATGACTATTGGAAAGCAAGAATGACTGCCTTCATCAAATCCATGGATCAAAAAGTATGGAGGGCAATTGTTACAGGTTGGAATCACCCAATAGTCACTGCAAAAGATGGTTCTTCAATATTAAAAGGTGAAGGAGATTGGACCCCAGAAGGGGAAGCTGAGTCCAATAACAACTCTAAAGCACTCAATGCTATCTTCAATGGTGTTGATGAAAACATATTCAAACTAATCAACACGTGCACAGAAGCCAAGCAAGCCTGGGAAATTCTGCAAACTGCTCATGAAGGAACTTCCAAGGTTAGAATGTCAAAGCTACAACTTCTCACCTCAAAATTCGAAAATCTAAGGATGGAGGATGATGAGACCATCTCAGAAGAGAAACTAGCCAGAAAGATCCTTAGATCACTTCCTAAGAGATTCTCTATGAAGGTAACTGCTATTGAAGAATCACAAGACTTGAGCACGATGAAGGTTGATGAACTCATTGGCTCATTACAAACTTTTGAGATGACCTTTGAAGATAGACTTGAAAAGAAGATGAAGAATTTGGCCTTCAAGTCTGAGGAAAGCCAAAGTGAAGATTGTCTATCAGAAGCAATAGCTCTATTGACCAAGAAGTTCAATGAATCTGTGAACAGGGTCCATGCTAAGTGGAGGACAAATGTCCCAGACAAGATGTCTAACAACAAGGCACAAGGCATGTCAAAAGAAGAAACTAACTCTGAAGAAGAAACAGAGGTACAGTGCTACGAATGTGAAGGTTTTGGGCATATCAGAATACAATGTCCCAACTTTCTCAGAAAACAGAAAAAGGGATTAGCTGCAATTCTCTCTGACTCTGAGGATGAAGGTGAAGATGAAGACATAAACAATGCATTCTCAGGCATGTTTGAAACAAGCAACAATGGTGACCTCAAAAGCTTCACAGACACTGAAGACAGTGATGAAAAACTTCTCTACAATGCTAAGGTAAGAGAACAAGATGAGAACATTGAGAGGCTGATCAAGGAGCATAAGGAGCGAGCATCTCTGGAAAAAGAATATAACTTCTTAAAGTCTAAACTCATAAGCATGACTGAAACTTTGAGAAGCCTAAACTATGAATCTGACTCAGAAGATGAGTTCCTTGAAACTGAGAAAATAGCTGAAGACATGATTGGATTAGGATTTGATCATCCCTTCAAAAAGGCTGAATCTGCTCCAAAAAAGGTAACTCCTCCTCTACAGAAGCCTAAAGACCAGATGTCAGGCCAAAAGTCTCAACATCCTGCTCAACACAAAGAAAGGATCATAGACCTCATAGACCACATATCTCAGCACTGTGAACATACCAAGAAAGAGATGACAAGCCAAATGTCTCAACATCCTGTTCAACACACAGACAGGATCATAGACCACACATCTCAGCACTGTGATCATACCAAGAAAGAGATGTCAAGCCAAATGTCTCAACATCCTGTTCAACACATAGACAGGATCATAGACCACACATCTCAGCACCACGTTCGGACCAAGAAAGAGATGTCAAACCAAATGTCTCAACATTCTGTTAAACACAAAGACAAGATCATAGACTAAGGGTTTCAACAATCTGTCCAAACAAAAAGGAAGATGTCAAGCCACATGTCTCAACATCCTGTTCAACACAAAAGGAATGGGAACATAGGTCAGCTTCACAAGCAGCAGAAGAAGCACATACCTAGACCACATCTTAAGAAGCTATACTCCCAAAATAGAAGAGCTTTCAATAGATGTGATCATTGTGGTAGGTCTGGGCATGTTATGAAAGAATGCTTCAAAATTCATGGCTATCCTCAAAGATCAAGATCACCAAGAAAGAATGAAAAGAAGATTCTTGTTCAAGAAGAAAAGTGCCAGGAGACTCAAGTCAAGAAAGTATGGAGACCAAAAGAAGATTCAAAACTAAAAGCTCATACTTGTATCAGGCTATCCTCATATGAAGACTGGTACTTTGACAGTGGATGCTCCAAACACATGACTGGAGATAGAAAATACCTTAAGGAATTAAGGCCTTGCTCCAAAGGAAGTGTTACTTTTGGTGATGGTGCTAAAGGTAGAATCAAAGGTATAGGCAAGCTAAGAGATCCCAGCTTACCATACCTAGACAAAGTTCTACTAGTTGAAGGACTCACTACAAACTTGATAAGCATTAGTCAACTATGTGAGCAAGGACTAGATGTGTACTTCAACAACTCTAAGTGCATTATTGCTAATAATCAAAAGGCAGTGATGAAAGGTGTCAAGGCAAGGGACAAGTGCTATAAGTGGACTCATCCCAACAATAGTCCAAAAATAGCTTGCTTGACAGTCAAGGAAGAGAATGACCAGATGTTCTACCAGATGTCCCAACATCTGTACACTCGTCAGGAAGTTGAATCACTTCAACCTGAACGTGGAAAAGGAACTCTAGAGTTCCACACGTCCAAAAGCGTGTAGAACATTAAGTGACGGGGTGGCGTGCAGAAGGATTATAACGTTAATCATCATTACTTCATTACAATAAACAAGGTAACATACTACCTAAGTTCCGTCTATAAAAAGCCACCAAGATCATCACTTGTGCTATCACACACGCTTCAACATCTGGTACAACATCTCTTCAAAGAAACTCTGAACAAACATGAGTCAAGAAATCACAATGAGCTCAAACAACCAAGCAATCAACAAAGGCGAAGGACCTAGTGATCAAGCTAGGGTTTCAGACTCAACCATCAACCAACAAGAGGTTGATCTTGACAAACTAATTGTTCCCAGAGGAAAGAGAACTACATCAAGGAAGAGGAGAAACAGCAAATTAGTCGGGCCCTTCACTAATCCAGCACATAGTGAAGAATCCAAAGAAACATCTCCGCTAGAAGCTCAATCATCGCCAAAAAGGGTTAAAGAGCAAAATCTTGATGAAACTCTGAAGAACTCCACTCAGAAAATAAATATTGAGCCTCAGACAGAGAATGAGAAGAATGGTGGAAAATATGTCACGACAACCAGCTCCAACATCAAGGATGTCGAAACAAATGTCTCAACATCAGAAGACACGACATCCAAAGAACAACCAATGGAAGAAGATCCAAAGGGAGCTCAGGAGAAATCCATCTCAGAAGATGAAGAAGAAGGCTCACAATCTCTAGAAGTCGTAGAGATTAATGAAGAAACAGAGAGCGAAGAAGTGGTTCCCAAAAGAACTCAATCAGTGGCTGATAGAGTAAAGAGGAATAGGGGGAAGAATGTGGAGATTCCCAAGTCCTACTTAAAGGAAAAGTTTCAGAAAAGAAAGAGGAAACCAGAATCCTCAAGTGAGTTTGAGCCTGATGTCGAAGACGATGTCCCATACATCATGTCAAAGAAAAGGAAAGCTGCATCCTCAACATCCTTCCATACTGAAGACAGAGGACAACGATGGAAGATAGTAGTTCAGAGGAGGATTGCTACTGAAAGGGAGTTAAGCACTGAAGCTCTTTCCTACAAAGAGATTATCACTCTTCTTGAAGAAGCAAAAGTCGTGAAGACAGTGATGGGGGTTGGAAGGTGCTACGAGAAGCTTGTGAGAGAGTTCATCACAAATCTCACTGAAGAATGCACTAAGGAGGAAAGTGATGACTATCACAAGGTACAACTAAGGGAAAAGAACATTGACTTCTCTCCAACAACAATGAAAAAGTTTCTGGGAAGGAGTGTTGAAGCTGAAAGCAACAAAATCCTCTCAATGGACAAAATTGCTGAAGAAATTACCTCTGGTCAAGCTAAGCAATGGCCCAAGAAAGGACTGTTACCAACATCAAAATTAACAGTCAAGTATGCAATTCTCAACAGGATTGGCACAACTAATTGGGCCCCAACAAATCACAGCTCAGGTATAATTCCAAATCTGGCAAAACTCATATATATCATTGGAACAGGAAAGAAATTGGACTTTGGCAAACATGTCTTCGAACAGACCATGAAACATGTGGAAACCAATGCAACAAAGCTGCCAATAGCCTTTCCAAGCTTGATTACTGAGATAATTCTTAGTCAGCAACCAAGCATTCTGCTTCCTGAGGAATATGAAAGTAGAAGACCTCCACCAATATCCTTCAATCGCAAGCTGTTTGCTGAACCCCATGTCCCAGACATTGAGTTCAAAGAAAAAGAAGCAGTTGAGACCTCAACTCCTGTAAGACCCGTAATTTCACTGTACAGTTTTTCTAAGGAACTCTAGTGATGGCTACGAGTTTTAGGGTTTTTGGTGAAGCGGTTTTGTGAGTATCGTCGCATTAATGGAATTTTTGCTGAAATGGAGCCTGTTTTGTGCTCGTGCGCTGGAAAGGCACAGACTTTCGGGTCGTGATCCTCTTTTAAGTATGAGGAGATTTCTGTGAAGCAAGAAATCCGAGTTTTGGGTTATTCTTATCTTTGGAAAAACAAGTAAGATTTTACCCGCTGTTGTGAAATTTTACTGGTTCTGAATTCAGTAGGATTTCGGGTGGAAGTTTTATATATCTGCGCGAGTTAGGATATATTATGAGAATAATTTTCTAAGGTATGGAAGAAAATTACAGTCGCGGAAAAAGGATTCGGCGATAAGTTTTGGAAATGTTAAACGTTAGACGTTCTTTCCGTAGGTTTTAGGTTTTTGTGATTTACGTTCGTCGCGACGTGCGAGAGCTGATCGTGTGAGTGTTTCTATAAGGTGTTGAGTTTTATCTCAAGTGGGTTTGTTTTGGTTTGATCCAATGGCTAGGGTTTGTCTTGGCACTTTGTCTTTTGATCCAATGGCCATGAGTTAAGAATAGCATTAGCATAGTAAGGAGGTTTGTTGTTGGTGGACTTGGAAAATTTGCCTAAGACTTTCTTTCTCTTTTCTTTGGCCGTGCTCCATCTTCTTCTTTCCAACCTTGGGAGAAATTTCAATTCTTCACCAAAAGCTTGGATTTTTGGCTTGTTGGATCATAGAGATTGATAGGAATTCATCTCCACTTGAGGTAGTAAACCTTCTCCTTTCTTTGTTGGCTTAAAACATCTTATGTTAAGGGTTTTATGATTATGTTCTTGGGAGAAATTTCATAAGATTTGGTTTTGAATGGTTTTTGTTTCATGAATGTTGTTCATGAGCTTTAGAGAAGCATGTGTAGGCTTTGTTATTTCAATTTTTCCATGAGTTTGTGAGAATCTCATGAGAAAAGTTAGGGTTTTGAAAGTTTAGAGTATTGATCAATTACATGAGGTTATGTTGTAAGGTTTTGAAAAGAAACGTTGTCTTTGAACCTTTGGGCGAAAGGGAAATGCGTTGTATGGTTTTGTTTTAGAAAATCCGATGAAAAATATTTTGGGGTTTATGAAAATATTTCCTAAGTGTTTTGTGTAGTGTTTTTGGGGTCAAAGTGGTTTAAAAACTCTTGTGACATGTGGTGTTGCTTTTCGCTTTGAAAACATGTTTGAAAATGATTACCGGACGGTTGAGGCCCGTAATAAAACTTGTGCTTGGATTTGGTTTTGATTTTGGAAATGAAAACCAAATAACTTGCACTTGAAGCAACCAACATGCTTTCGAAAATGTAATGCTTTGTTGTGAAAACGGTTGTTGGGAACCAATACTATGCGTATGTCATGTGTTGCGTGAAAAGTTGTTTTGGGTAAAAATTGAATAAAACAAGTTTTGTTGCTTATGTCATGAAGAAAACCAATCCTGTCCTGGTGTGGTAGCTTAGCGACCAGATGGTAGCTTAGCGACCGTTGGTCGCCAGAATTCGCCCTGGGCGTGGAAGTTCTGACTTGCCATCGCCAGGAGGTCGCCCAGCGACCTCTAGCGACCCCTGGGACCTAAAATTTTGTATTCTGATGTCCTAACTTGGTTTTTAACTTTCTAATCTCTTTCTATTAATTTATGGAAGTGGTTGGGATTGGAAACGGGGTTTTTGGGTACCCGGAAGGTACGTAACTTATAACGCAAGAAAACGGCCATTTTGCATTTCAAATTATTTAAGACTTTGGCCAATTGTTTTGGGTCCTAAAAATAGTACAAATAACTCATGGGGGTTGATCAATACGGTAGTTTTTGGTATGGTATCCGAAAGAGTGGATTTTCCTTAGGAACCTTTAGGTTTTTGGGGTTTGGTGTAGTTTCAATACTATTGGTTAGAGAGCAATGTATTGATTGTTGCGCTGCTTGTTTTAGGAAGCGCGTTGTGTTGTTTTGGGCGTGTGTTGTTGACGGAAGCTTGCCGAGGTAAGGGCTCCACTTTATTTCCGTCTTTTAAAACGGTTACGACATGCTTGGTTTTGCTGTTATGCGTGTTTGTGTGTTTGGCATGTATGTGTTATGTATTCTCGTGATGAGAAAGTGTTTATAATACGTGCGTTGTTTTACATATGATTGGAGATGTATGTATGAACATGTGGGTGAATACATATGATTGGAAATGTATGTATGTTTGTTGTGGTTTGTTACATATGATTGGATATGTATGTATGTTGTTGGGATGATTTACATATGCTAGGGAGGTATGTATTTGTTGCATTAGTATACATGGGGAATCGTATGCTCATGCATTGTTAGTGCGTAGTGGCGGGAGTGGACTACGAGGTGTGGTTGCGGGAGTGGACCCACCTGATTCTTATAGGGTTTTATTGAGTTCAATACATGGTTGCGGGAGTGGACCATGGGGTGTGATTGCGGGAGTGGATCCACCTTAATCCTTTGTGCTTTTGTTGAGTTCGATACATGGTTGCGGGAGTGGACCATGGGGTGTGATTGCGGGAGTGAATCCACCTTAGCCTTGTGATTTCGTTGGGTTTTAGTAGGGGTTGGACCTACAGTTCTGGAGCTCATGCATTGTGGTAGCTAGGGTTAGTACCACGCATTGTAGAAGTCTGCATTAGGCTTGGTGTGCATTATATATATAAACCCGTTGGTGGGAATTGCTTTGGTGGTTAAGAGCTTTCTCTTGTGTTTGTGGAATTATTGTTATGTGTACAATCTTTCGCACCGGTTATATATATATATATATACTTTTATTTTGTGGTGACCCTTTCTTTCATTTGCGGGCTCATCCCACCCCAGATGACGATGTAGGTCGAGAGGATGGTGTTGGCAGTTCTAGGCCATAGTGAGCACGTGGTGAAGCTTAGTATAGTTAGACTATGCGCCGGTGTGTTTTGTGCACCGTGCTTTTTGGGTTCAGGCATAGGATTCTAACTTGTTTTGTTGTAAGTATTAAATACTTAGACTTGGATTGTAATTATTCAGGAATACACTTTGCTTGTCGAAGCACCTTATGGTAATGAGTTCTTTTGTATATTTGAATGCCGGCTCATTGAAAAATATTCTATGCGCACTCTGAGTGTTAGTTGAAAAAGAAAAAAAAAATATTGACTTTTTGGCCATTGAAAAAAAACGGGTTGTTACAGCTCCACTAGACAAAAGCTCACAGAAAAAGGTGCTTGCTGAGTTTATTCAAGTATCTAAAGAGCTGGAGGAAACTATCAAATCAAGTACTATCAGAAAAACCTGTGTGGATCACTTGATACTACAACTGACATAGAATCTTGCTGCGAATGAAGGAGATGCTCAAGCTGAGGCTGAGCAAGAAGAAGAAGAAGAAGTTTGAAGAACAGACCCTGAGTAATGTAGGAAAATAAGTACGTTTGTATTTTTCCTTTCTGTTCTACTTCTTGTAATTGTGGCCTACCTAATGTCCTAGACATTGGAGTCATTGACATCCGGCACTAATGATAAGTGTGAAGGTGAAAAAACACAAGAAGGGGGTTGAATTGTGTTTTAAAAGTTAAATTGCTTTTTGTCAACTAAAAACTAAGTTTGCAGCGGATTAAGCACAAAACAATACTGAGACAGAGAGAGAGAAAGAAAGACACAGAATTTATACTGGTTCCTCTCACAAATCGAGAGTACGTCCAGTCCCCTTGCACTTCCAAGGGCTTCTCACTAAAATCTTACAAGATACTCAAGCACAATAGCAAGAGACTTCTCTAATGCTCAAGTTACAATTAACAAGAGACTTCTCAAATGCTCAAGTTACAATTAACAAGAGACTTCTCAAATGCTCAAGTTACAACTAACAAGAGACTTCTCAAACAAACTTAAGAATAAGAATGAATGTTAATGAACACTTGATATACTATCAGAGGTGTTTACAAAATACAACACAGATTTGCCTTAAGACTAAGAATGACAGATAGAAGCTGTAATGTCAGAATATTTCAGAGTCTTAAACGCAATGATAGAACAGTAGTCATTTCTTCCATTTGAGTCTTCTATTTATACTTGAATGGAATAGCAATGACCGTTGCAGAGAGATAAGGTGCCAGCTGGAATTTGCCCGTACAATTTGATAGCTGTATATTGCCTTCTTTGGTAAAGAAATCCAATTCCACTACCTTGCAATTTGAAATATCACTCAACCATTTTGAGTAATAATAGTACGATTGTACAATCCTCAAATGCGCTCCACTTATGGATAAGGTTAACGTTATACCAACGAATATTCCCTCCTGTGGATATGACAGAGTCCTTAAGTAGATTATTCTTCAATCATTGATTCTGATTCTGTCAGTTCTTGAGTGACGTAAATTCCTTTTGCTTCAGAGTCTGTTTTCGTAGCTTCTTAAGGTCTTCAGCTTCTGAGCTTCTCAGAGTCTGGCTTTTGTCCTCAGAGCCACTTACTTCAGAACTTGAATTTTAAGCTTCAGCGATACGCTTTTAGAGCTTCTTAGCTTGGCTTCTCTGCTTTTGTTCGTAGTGCTTCTGAATGAATTTTAACTTACAATTCTGCACACTAGAACAATCATTAGTAATACCAATTGCAATTTTAATACTTTGTTATCATCAAAACCAATTAAAAACTTAGAGGTTTATGTCAGACCCACTTTGTTCCAACAATCTCCCCCTTTTTGATGATGACAAACTAAAGCATTAAAATTCAATTGTTGTTGATTTAATTATTTATGTTGACTTCAGGTTTCAGAGATTTGCAATCTCCCCCTGAGTCTGATAATCCATAGGGTTAGGTTTGTAAGCTCCCCCTAAGTCTTATCCATAATTAATTAAAACAGTTTAGGAGTTAATTTATTAATTTGAAATAAATTTTCATATTTAACTCTCAGAGGCAGAGGTTTGTAAGCTCTTCCTTCAGAGTCTGATAATATTCAGAGAAGGTTTGCAATCTTCTCTCATTTTATCTATGAAAATGTATTTCAAATCTTAAATTTTCTCCCCTTTCAATAAAGTCCAGAATGAATGAATCATTTAATCGTTAGTTCAGAAGGGATAGAAATTGATTCATAATATGTGAGTATAACAGTTTCAGGTCTTTGAGCAGTTAAGAAATCAATTAACATTAATTTTAACGCTATTCTTACTCCCCCTTTTGTCATTATTCAAAAAGTAACGAAAAGCGAAATAAATGAGTCAAATAACGCATATCTCAATACAGTCAAGTCAAGGATTGGTTACAACTATGTTCAATTAAATGAACTGTGTTGATAACCATTGTTTGAGAGCATTATAAAAGGAGATGATTCTTCTCACTTTATTCACAACGAATAATCAAAGAATATAATATCAAGCATACAAAGGAAAATCAAGCAATGAAGAAAGCTTCAGGATCCAAGAAGGAGATCAAGAAGGAAGCAACATCTTCACGCTCAAGAAGAAACAAGCAGCCAAAGGAAACAACCAAGCAAGTGATTGAGATATCAGATTCTGATGAAATAGATTCTGATTATGCAGAGTTCCTTAGAACATATGATCCTGAGGAAGAATACTCAGACTCTGAGTTCCATAAAGCCATTCTTGACTCTCTTTCTGAGGCAAGCTCTGCTGAGAAGCCAGAAGTGCCCAAGAAAGAAGAGTCAGAGGCTAAATCTGATGTAGAGTCTAAGTAGTTTTCTCACTATCCATGTAATAAGACTTTGCATCGATTAATAAAAAATTTCTTGCTTTTTAAATTGTTTATTTTCCTTGCATGTTTCTTATATTCAACTTAAAATATCAGAACACCAGTTACCAGACACGCCTCATTCGGTATTGGTGCCCCGTTTATAAACAGGCGATAATACTAAGAAGCTATTTCATGAGTAAACAGGAATACTGATGTGGGGGAACCTTAGGTTTTCAAAAGCCGATATAAGTTTAAAAACAAGATGTTCTTAAACAAACATTCAGATACGCAATCAAATAAACATGGATAATCAAACTTTAATTAATCAAAAGAAAAATATCCAAGAATTACATAATCAAAACATTAATATGTGCTCAAACATAACAGGTTAAGGTTTGTGCATTTGACTGGCAAGATTCTTCAGAAACTCCATCATCTCATCAAGCTTCTTGTTGGTAGCTTCAGTGGATGCATTCATATCAGATCTCATATCAGCCCTAAGTTCATCCATTTCATTCTTCATCTCTTCTTTTATCTCATCTAATGCTGTTTGAACAGCTGGAGGAATAGATGGAGATCCAAAGTCTCTAGAGAGTCTGACTGCAGAGTTTGGAGGAGTAGAGTCAACAACAATATCTCTTCCTTTGTCAGAAGCTGGCTCAACTGTCTCTTGATCAATCATAACGGTGTCCTCACCTTGTTGGGGACCCATTTCTTGAGCTTCAGCAAGCTTCTGAGTTTCAACTTCTGCAATCCTCACAGCCCTTTCCACTAGAATCTTCATAGCTTCTTGATAAGCTAGCCTCTTAATCTCAGCTTCAGAAGCTCTTCTAGCAAGCTCTGCTTCTTCTTCATCTAACCTCTTAGCTTCCTCAAAAGCTTTCCTTACATTCTCTTGTACAACAGCCAGCAATTCCTCTTGTAGTGTACGCTCTTGTTCTTCTTCATGATTGCAGTTCGTTAATCTGAGAGCATGTGCATGTTCAGCAAAACCCATTACCTGACTCAGAATCTCCATCCCTCTTCCCTTAATCTTTTCTTTCAGATACCTACCCAGCACTTCAAGTGCATCACCAAACCTGGCTTTCAGAGCCCTGATCTCAGCATCAATATCTGAAGAAAATATGAAAGCTTCCTCTTCCATTCTTAAGAAGTTCTTAAGACTAATAGTAATAGCATTACTCAGAAGCTCAACATTTGGTTCAAAGTTTTGATTGAGTGTAGGGTAAGGTTCTCTATAAGGCAGTTTGGGTTCAGGTTTCTTGCGCTTGAGAGGTATAATTTTGATGTTTCTGATGTCAATTGTTGGGTTCCATTTTGGTGGTTCGAATTGATCATCAATGAATGTGAAGTGTCTGGTCAAACTCTTAAGTAGGGGTAGCATCTGGTCAGATGGAAAGACAAGTTCATCCATGGTTAAAGGTTGGGAGTTTGTGGAGATTTGGTCAGTGAGAATGGTTTCAATAGAAATAGGATGCAGGGGAAATGAAGGTTGTGGTTTAATCATGGTTTCAGTGTTTAGGTTCTCTTGTTGTGTCTCAGAGTTTGGATTCTCCTGATGTGTCTCAGAGACAGTTTCAAGAGATTCGGGATTGGGAGAAGGTATGGTATCAGAAGTGATTTGAGTGTTGGGGGGAACTTGGTCAGTTTCAGGTTCTTGGTCAACATGCATAGTTTCTTGTTCAGTGTCTATATGCATGGGAGAAGTGTGAAATTGAGATTTTTCTGGTGAATTCAAATTTGATGAAGTGAAAGCATCACCAGACATATGTGATGCTAAATGATCTAAAATAGAATTGCCATCAGAGACAAATTCTTTTAGTGGTTTTAGTGAAGGGTTTCTTAATCAAAACATCCAAGGTGTCCTCACTGGAGTTTGAAATAGTATCATCAGAATCAGAATCTGATGAATATGATGATGATCCTGATAAGGATGATGATGAGGATATGTTAACAGTTTGTGTGGGTTGTGGATCAGGTAGGATCATAGAGATGGGTATGGTAACATCTATATCAGGGTTTGGTGTGGGTGCATGTTGAGCTTCAGCAGTGCTAAAAGTATTAGTCTCAGAAGTCTTACCTTGAGTATCTTGCACAGGCTTTCTTGGAGGTTTAGAGGCTACAGTCTTCTGCCTCTTGATAAGGATCCTAGCAGACAAAGGAACATTGTCATCATCATCAGAAGATGATGGTCTTTCATTTCTTTTCTTTGTCCTCCTCTCCTTCTGAGCATCAGCATTTACATCTTTCTCAGAGACTTCTTCTGCCTTGTCTTTCTCAACATTCTCAGCTTCATCAGGGGTACCCTGCTTCTCAGCTTCAGTAGTTGGTTCCTCAAACACCACTGGTTTGGTCTTCTTACCTTTTGTCTTAACTGTCTTTGACTGCTTAGTTCCAGTTCTCCCTTTTTCTTTTGGATTATTGAAGATGTCCCAATCTGAAACTGCAACCACCATACTTCTATCCACCTTATAGCCAGTTTCATTCCTAACCATTTGTAAGAAGTTCTTAATGACATCCTCATTGTCGTGTTCTGATATAGTTGGAAAACCATCACACCAGAAGTATTTCTCATAGATTTTCTGAAGAGGATTCATAGGAGTTATCAGATTCTTGGCCTGAATTAACTTCAGATTTATGAGATTTTTGCCATCAAACTTAGAGGTATTGAATACTCTTAGTTTCTCTTTTGTTCTCAGAATTTCTATTAACTTTGTCTGTCTGAGAAGTTCTGAAATCAGTCTTGGATGGTGGATCATGACAGTAGCTTTGTGATGACTTTCAGAAATGCAGTGACAGAGATGTTCAAACAAAATATCTGCCAAGTTTATCTTCACCCTCTGAAGCATAAACCAGATAAGGTGCTTATGTGGCCAAGAGATGGTATCCGTTCCTCCATCTCTGGTAACAATAGAGGCTATAAGGATTCTGAAGACTACAAAAAATTCCTTCTTTAAAAACTTTGCTTTTCCAAATCCTTCTAGACTTGTATTAGGAGGAAACAAGTCTTCTTTGATAGATTCTGCATGTTTACAATTCGCTTTGTATTGGTTGATCAGTTCACCCTCATTATCCAATCCGAGTAACTTAGCGATGTGTTCTTGAGTAATAATAACCTCTATTCCAACCAAATTTGACCTAATCTCCTTTCCTTTGAACGGTCTCAAACCCATTTGAACTCTGGTTTTCCCTTTTAGAGAACCATCCTTCTCAACCTTCTTTCTAACTTCTTCATCAGCAGCAACTTTATCAAACACATAAGCCTTGTTCCAGAAGTTCTTCACAAGGTCAAAGTAAACAAACCCATTCAGCATCTCAAAGTAGTTTTCCCATTGTTGATCAAAGAAAAGGTCTTTTACATCAAAACCATTGACTCTTAAGCTTTCAAAATCTACAAAGCTTTCAGAGCAGAACTTCATTCCTTCTCTTCCACAGTCATTCGTGTTATCAGGTTCAACAAACGAAGCTTGAGATTATAAGTCGATGACAGGTGGTAACACAGGGTTGAAAGATTTTTGTACTATTTTGCGAGATGATGATGGACGAGCAGCCATTGAAGAGAAATTTTGTTGATCGAAGAAGAAATAAGGATTCTGAGTTTTAGGATTCGTGTAGGTTGTGATTGTGTAAAGTTTATGCTAAGTGTTTGTTGTGACTATATATAGCAAGTAATAAGCACACACAAAGAAGAAACAAACTAAAACAAACCAAAGGAGGGAGCGCGAACAGTTTAAAATTAAATTTAAATTGTATATAACTGTAAATTCATCATTAACTGTTCTCCATCCAATCAGAATCTAGACACGTGCAAGAGAGAAGTTAACAAACTGACACGCGTAAGGACAACTGTTTTACACTTACTGGCACAAAACGTTTCACTTTCGCTTTGTTCAGTGCCTGATTCATTAGTATCTAACACCTCATCAGAACCTGTTATTCTTCAGAACTTCCTATACTCAGAGTTTCTCATTAGAGGCTCTGAGCGTTAGAGACTCTGAAGAAGTTTCAGACCCTGATTCTATTTTACATCTCAGAGCTAGTTTTATTCAGAGATAAAATGCATGTTCAGATTCTTTTTAGTAAAATCAAACCGTTCAATAGCTAAAGGTTTAGTAAATATATCAGCCCATTGATGGTCAGTATCAATGAATTGAATATCTATTGTACCTTTTTGAACATGATCTCTTATAAAATGATGCTTAATTTCAATGTGCTTAGCTCTGGAATGTAAAATTGGATTCTTAGATAAATGAATGGCAGCAGTATTATCACAATAGAGTGGAATACTACTTTTAGTTATGTTATAATGATATTTCGTCCAAAGAAGCTGTGTGCAACATTTGGCAGCTGAAATGTATTCTGCTTCTGCTGTAGACAAAGCAATGGTTGTTTGTCTCTTGCTAGCCCAAGATATGAGATTCTCACCAATAAATTGGCAATTTCCACTAGTGGATTTTCTCTCAATCTTGTCCCCAGCATAGTCAGCATCACAGAATCCAACTAGCCTACTATCTAGGGATTTTTTATAAAGAAGTCCTAGATTAGTTGTTCCTTTCAGATATCTAAAGATCCTCTTAACAGCAGTTAGATGAGGTTCTCTAGGATCTGATTGAAATCTTGCACATAGACATACACTGTATAAAATATCAGGTCTAGAAGCTGTTAGATAGAGTAAAGAACCAATCATACCTCTATATAGCTTCTGATCCACTTTGCTTCCAATTTCTTCCTTGCTTAAGTTGCTTGTAGGATGCATGGGTGTTGACATTATCTTACAGTCTTCAAGATTAAACTTCTTCAGAAGCTCTTTTGTATACTTGCTTTGATGAATGTAAGTTCCATCTTTTCCTTGGTTGATTTGGATTCCAAGAAAGAATTTAAGCTCACCCATCATGCTCATTTCAAATTCATCCTGCATAAGCTTGGAGAAATTCTTGCACAAAGAAGCATTAGTTGAACCAAAAATTATATCGTCCACATATATTTGAATAATTAAGATGTTTTTCTTAGTTGTCTTTCTGAATAGTGTATTGTCAATTTGACCTTTTTGAAAGCCATTTTCTAAAAGGAAATTACTCAGTCTTTCATACCAAGCTCTTGGAGCTTGTTTAAGACCATAGAGTGATTTCTTAAGTTTAAAAACATGTTCAGGATTTTTTAAGTCCTCAAAACCTGGGGGTTGTTTGACATACACTTCTTCAGAAATAACACCATTTAGAAACGCACTCTTAACATCCATTTGATATAAGGTTATTCCATTATTCACAACATAAGATAGCAATAACCTGATTGCTTCCAGTCTTGCTACTGGAGCAAAAGTTTCAGTGAAGTCAATGCCTTCTTGCTGACTATAGCCTTGTGCTACAAGTCTAGCTTTGTTTCTCACAACTTCACCTTGTTCATTAAGTTTATTTCTGAATACCCACTTGGTTCCAATAATGTTCTTATGTGTTGGTCTTGGCACTAGATCCCACACATCATTTCTTTGGAATTGGTTGAGCTCATCTTGCATTGCCACAATCCATCCATCATCAGTTAAGGCTTCATCAACATTCTTAGGTTCAATCATAGATATAAGTCCTAATAATGAATCACTTTGTTGATAAGCTGATCTTGTTTTTCTTGGACTTTCTTTGTTTCCAAGTATGAGATCCTCTGGATGTGATGATTTATATTTGAATTTCCTTTTAGGAGCTTCAGCATTTTCTTGCATTTCATCTTCTGAGATATCATCATGTTCTTCAGATGCTTCCATGGGAGATGCTCCTTCAGAGATTACTTCCATTTCAGCTTCTGAAGTTTCATTAGCTTCTGATGTTTTCTCAGCTTCTGGATAGTTGTATTGATATGGAACTCCTGCATAACTATCATCTTGCTCTGACATTTTATTGTCAGGCTCTTTGTCATCAAATCTTACATGTATAGATTCTTCCACTGTGTTAGTTTCAGAATTATACACTCTGTATGCCTTTGAGCGTTCAGAGTAACCTATAAAGATTCCCTTACAGGCTTTGGCATCAAATTTCTTTTTATAGACCTTATTGTTTAACTGATGAAAGTAAGAGATGTTAGGTTTTCTTCCTTTGAAGAGTTCATATGTTGTTTTATTCAATATGGGTCTGATGTAGATCCTATTTTGAATATAACAAGCTGTATTCACAGCTTCTGCCCAGAAGTGCTTAGCAAGTTTAGTCTCATGCATCATGGTTCTTGCCATCTCTTGTAAAGACCTGTTCTTTCTATCTACAACACCATTTTGTTGTGGTGTTCTAGGAGCAGAGAACTTATAGATAATTCCATGATCTTCACAAAAAGTTGCAAATGGTTCGTTTTCAAACTCACCACCATGATCACTTCTGATCCTTAGGATCTTAAGACTTTTCTCACTCTGTACTTGTGTGCAGAAGATGTTGAACACATCATATGCATTATCTTTTACTCGCAAGAATTTAACCCATGTCCATCTACTGTAGTCATCAACTATGACAAGTCCATATTTCTTTCCATTGATTGAGGTTGTACTAACAGGGCCAAACAAATCAATGTGAAGCAATTCAAGAGGTCTTGAGGTGGAGACAATGTTTTTGGGTTTAAATGAAGTTTAGAAATCTTCCCAATTTGACAAGGACCACACAGAGCATCTGAGTGATAGTTGAGATTGGGTAGACCTTTAACCAAGCTTAGTTTGCTGAGCTTAGAGATTAATCTCCAGTTAGCATGACCTAAGCGTTGGTGCCAGACCCATTTCTCATCACTCAGAGATAGTAGACATACTATCTTTTGCTCTGTGAGTTCTGACAGATTGACCTTATAAACATTGCCTTTCCTTAGGCCTCTGAATATTACAGACTTATCAGAGTTTCTAGTTACAGTACATGCATCTTTATCAAACATCACCACAAATCCACTGTCACAAAATTGACTAATGCTCAGTAGATTGTGTTTAAGGCCATCAACAAGCCATACATTATTAATAGATAAAGATGAATTACCAACTGTACCTGTCCCAATGATCTTCCCTTTTTGCTTTCCTCCAAACCCCACAGAGCCTCCCTCTTTCAGAGTTAGGGTTTGGAACATATGCCTTTCTCCTGTCATATGTCGTGAGCAACCACTGTCCAGGTACCAGGACTGCTGCTTTTGCTTTCTTGGAGTGCAGATCTGAAACAAATACAATCTCAGACTTTGGTACCCATACTTTTATGGGTCCTTTGGAGTTAGTCTTAATTGCCTTAGGTAATCTTTGTTTGAAAGATCTTTCAGAAGTTCTAGAGTTATCAAGTCTTTTTGAAAATGTTTTGGGCTTTGGATAATTCTAAGACTTAGCTCTGGTGTGTATCAGAGTCTCTTTTGATCTGACATTAGTCTGAGGTTTGGAAGTCTTTAGTTCTGAGATTTTAACATTCAGAACCTCTGACTTCTTTACTTCTGAATTAGACGTCTCTTCAGGGTCTGATATACTCTTGACTTCTGATTGACTTTTAACAAAGATAGCCTTAGGTTTAGTTTTATCAATGTTAGAGGGTTTTGAAAATAATGGATTATCTTTAAAACGTGAAAATCCAAGACCTTCACCTCTATTTCTACTTACATGATAAATTAAAGATGTTATCTTACTTCTTTGCATGTCATTGATAAGAAGTTCTTGAAGAGCAAATTCATGCTCTGGAGGAACTTTATCATCATAAACATAATGAGTTTCAAGAAATGTGTTTCTACTTTTAAGAGACTCATTTTCTTCAACTATTATGTTTGCTTTTTCAGTAAGGTTGTTATAGGCCTTTTTAAGGACCTTACATTCCCCTGCCTTTTTTGTAACAAGTTTTAAGGTATCTTTTAAAGAATCTATTAATTCAGTTCTAGAAAGTTGAGCAAGTACCTCATCTTCATCTTCTGAGTCTAAATCTGCTTCATGCTCAGAGTTTTCTTTATCAGAGGTAGTTGTCATCAGAGCCAGATTGGCTTCTTCATCTCCATCAGAGTTTGAGTCTTTATCTAGATCTTCCCAAGTTGCAAGAAATCCCTTTTTGAGTTTACTTTTATATTTTTCCTTGCTAGAAATTCTCTTGGATGATCTATTCTGATTTTCTGGACAGTCAGCAATGAAATGCCCAGGCTTGTTGCATTTAAAGCACTTGTTATGTTCTTCCTTTTTCTCTTTGGTAGCACCAACTTTCTTGGAAGAACTTCCAAACTTTCCTGCATATTTCTTGCTTCGTTTTGCCCATTGAGATACTTTAGCAGCCATCAGCACCATTTCTTCTTCATCTTCAGACTCAACCTCATGACCTTCAGAAGCTTCGTCTTCAGATTCTATAACCTTAGCTTTCAGAGCCTTTGATGAACTCTTAGAGCTTAAGGCTACCCCTTTTATTTTCTTGGTTGACTCGTCAGTCATTAATTCCATTTCATGAGTCTTTAATGAACTAATCAGATCTTCAAGAGATACTAGATCCAAATCTTTGGCTTCTTGAAAAGCAGTCACCTTAGGTCTCCACTTTGGGGGTAGGCTTCTGAGAATCTTTCTAACATGATCAGTAGTAGTATAACTCTTGTCTAGTACTTGAAGTCCAGAGACCAAAACTTGAAACCTAGAAAACATAGCTTCAATATCCTCTCCATCCTTCATCTTGAACAACTCATACTGATGAACTAACAAGTTTGCTTTAGCCTCTCTAACTTGTTTGTTTCCTTCATATTTAGATTTCAGAGACTCCCAAATAGATTTAGCAGTTCTTTTGTCCACAATCTTGAGATACTCATCATGCGAAATCGCATTAGTCATCATACCTTTTACATTGTGATGCTTCTTGTACTCTAGCTTCTGAGAAGGTGTGAAAGATTTTCTATGTTGATGGTTAACCACTCCTTCTTTATCCATGTTGTCAAAGACAACACCTTCTTCTACCAAATCCCACAAATCAACATCAATACCTATGATATAACTATACATCTTTGTTTTCCAGAATGGGTAAGAAGTAGGATTTCCATTGAAAAATGGAATCCTGTCAGAATTCTTCCTATCATTTGAGTTTGTGTCATAATCAAATGGGATCTCAGTACTTTTCTTTCCTCCATCATTTCCAGCAGCGTCAGTCATGTTTTTCCTTTGGATCTTTTACTGTTTCACTTTAAGGTGAGTTAGGCAACAGACCTAGCTCTTGATACCAATTGAAGGTGGAAAAACACAAGAAGGGGGGGTTGAATTGTGTTTTAAAAGTTAAAGCTTTTTCTCAACTAAAAACTAAGTTTGCAGCGGATTAAGCACAAAACAATACTGAGACAGAGAGAGAGAAAGAAAGACACAGAATTTATACTGGTTCCTCTCACAAATCGAGAGTACGTCCAGTCCCCTTGCACTTCCAAGGGCTTCTCACTAAAATCTTACAAGATACTCAAGCACAATAGCAAGAGACTTCTCTAATGCTCAAGTTACAATTAACAATAGACTTCTCAAATGCTCAAGTTACAATTAACAAGAGACTTCTCAAATGCTCAAGTTACAACTAACAAGAGACTTCTCAAACAAACTTAAGAATAAGAATGAATGTTAATGAACACTTGATATACTATCAGAGGTGTTTACAAAATACAACACAGATTTGCCTTAAGACTAAGAATGACAGATAGAAGCTGTAGTGTCAGAATATTTAAGAGTCTTAAACGCAGTGATAGAACAGTAGTCATTTCTTCCATTTGAGTCTTCTATTTATACTTGAATGGAATGGCAATGATCGTTGCAGAGAGATAAGGTGCCAGCTGGAATTTGCTCGTACAATTTGATAGCTGTATATTGCCTTCTTTGGTAAAGAAATCCAATTCCACTACCTTGCAATTTGAAATATCACTCAACCATTTTGAGTAATAATAGTACGATTGTACAATCCTCAAATGCGCTCCACTTATGGATAAGGTTAACGTTATACCAACGAATATTCCCTCCTGTGGATATGACAGAGTCCTTAAGTAGATTATTCTTCAATCATTGATTCTGATTCTGTCAGTTCTTGAGTGACGTAAATTCCTTTTGCTTCAGAGTCTGTTGTCGTAACTTCTTAAGGTCTTCAGCTTCTGAGCTTCTCAGAGTCTGGCTTTTGTCCTCAGAGCCACTTACTTCAGAACTTGAATTTTAAGCTTCAGCGATACGCTTTCAGAGCTTCTTAGCTTGGCTTCTCTGCTTTTGTTCGTAGTGCTTCTGAATGAATTTTAACTTACAATTCTGCACACTAGAACAATCATTAGTAATACCAATTGCAATTTTAATACTTTGTTATCATCAAAACCAATTAAAAACTTAGAGGTTTATGTCAGACCCACTTTGTTCCAACAAAGTGCACTTTTTGTAAGTTGTTCCGTTCTCTTTAATCAATGAAGTATTTTCCTTTTAAACCTTTGACAAATTATGGTAAAAAGGGGGAGAAAAAATTGATGATAAGAACAGCTCTTTGGCAAGTAGAATCATTCTCTTGCTTTACGGATGAATATGGCAAGCTTTAAAAAATTAAAAACTAAAAGTTATGCTTAATAAGTGTGTCCAGAAGCATAATTAAAATGCTAAAGTTGAACCTCTAAAAAGTCTAGTGAGTCTTGATCACTCTGATTAAGTACTTTCCGCTGCAACTCAAGACTTTGGTTCACTAAGTCACTAGGTATCTCATCCCTGGACTTGGAAAATTTATTGTAATGGATCATATGAAAACAAGACTAAGACTGTCTCATGCTAGAATAGGTTCATCACACAGTCAAGATTAAAGAAATCTTGAAAATTGAAGACACAAGATTCTGAAGATCAATGACCTTGAAGACCTAAAGATTTCAGAACAGAAGATTGCATCAACAGAGATCAATTTGAAGATTGAAGAATTTGAAGATTGAAGACTGAAGAGTGCACATTCAACAAAGTGGTTTGTGGTTGTTTTAGCCATAATTTGGCAAAGGGGGAGATTGTAGTTCTTCTGAGATTGGCTGCATCATAAGGCTAAAACAACTTGGTCAGAGTGACTTAACTGAAGCACCAATGCTAAAGTAATTAAGTCTAAACCACTTGTGCATATTGAAGATGTGCAGATGCAACATGTTGAACAAGATGTCCTAGACATCTTGTCACTGGGTTCAGAGCATGTTAAGGCAACATGTCGAACAAGATGTCCCAAGACATGTGGGTAGGACATCTGAACCCAGTTCAGCTTAAAAGATAATGTTTATCCATTAAGCACGCGTGTTTGTTTAAATTTGAATGAAGCGCGAATCTTTAAGTAACAAGCTGAGATTAGGATTAATGATAAAGTTTGTTATTAATTCTAAGTGTTAGATACGATCGGATTCGTATTTAATTTGTGGATAAAGATTAATTCTTTTATCTTATGGAGTTTGTTTTTAAAATAAGTTTGTTTTAAAAACTAACTCTTATTGTAGTGCATCTGAAAGACTGAAGATTATTTGAAGACTTGCACGTCTATATAAAGGACTCAACATAGAGCTTAAAACTCAACCCACAATAACTGAAGATTGTGAGTCCAAAGCTTTGTGCCTACTGTGCAAAGCATTAGTGGTTCCTCGTATTGTTTTTGATACTTGGTAACTTTGAGTCGTTGAATGTTGTCATTCAACTTAGTCTTTTAAACTGTGAAGTTTAAAGTTGTCGTCACTTGGGATTAGTGATTAGAGGGAGTTGGGTAGGTTCTCATATTCAGGGGGAGTTAGCCCTTGAGTAGAAGATTACTAGGATTAAGAAAAGGCATACATGCCAATAGGTGTTTGGTGTGGTTGTAAGACTAAGTATTAATTCAGAGTAGTAGTGTTCACTTCCTGGATTGGTATCCTCCAGAGTAGGGCTATTTGGCGCCGAACTGGGTTAACAAATCACTGGTGTTATTTATTGCTTTTATTTATTTACTTCAGTACTGCAATAAATCGTGATCCTCATAACCAGTTGTCGAACTAGTAGTCTAAGACATCTGGACCATAGACACATTGTCCTAGACATTGTGTACGACATCTGTCCTGCCAGAGAACAGAATTTCAATAAGAATGACTCAAGTTAGCTGCTAGCGGACCTAGTGAATAGGAACTTGAGAGGTTAAAGCCGAAAGTTGAAGGGAAAGAGGGGCAGCCACAACTACTCCCCTAACCATAAGGATATAAAAGGGACACAAAATCTAATGGATGATTCATACCATTCACAAAATATACTAACTCTGAGGTTAGTGGTTGGTACACTACCAACCTGATATTACTCAAACAACTCATGCAAGAACATATATTAGACGAATAAAAAGAATAATTTTGATGCTTAGTGTCTTGGGCAGTTCCGATTCAAATATCTTGACCAAGGTCACCGTATCCTTGTCCATAACAATGAGAGAGGAAGAGCTTCAATAATTAGTTGTATTGACGAAAGTGGAAATGATACAAATAAGGTTTTTGCACTGTTTTTACCATCATGCCATGTTGAATATTGTATCTTGTGATTGTTGGTCTTGAAAGAATGCATTTTTTATGACTTCTTCTAGCGCTCTGCTAGGGCAAGAAAATTCAAACGATGCAAAAACAAAAGATGAAACGGATTTGCAGGAGAGGAGTACCAAAAAATCAAAGGTGGAGAGCATAGTTATTCTAATCACAGGTGTGGAGGATGAAGGATAGCGTGATGAGGAAGGTGAGATGGAGATTGGCATTGGGGTTGAAGAAAATGAAATTTGGGGGTTATGAATGCCCTGAGTTTGTCTTCTCTAGGATGGAGGAGAATTCATCGACCTTGGAGGTGAGGTGTGATTGTGAAACTATTGGAATAGAGAATGGGCTACAAGGCTTTGGAAACTAGACTAAAGCAGATGTGGGTGAGAAAAAGGGTGATTACCATTATCGATCTCGGTAATGACTATTATCTAGTGGCCTTTTCCAATGCAGAAGATCAATATGCGGCTTTTATGGATGGACCATGGTTCATTTATGATCACTATCTGACTGTCAAAGAATGGAGTCCAAATTTCCATCCAACTAGTGACACCATCTCTAAAGTTGTTGTTTGGGTGCAAATATTTGGGCTACCGCTTGGTGATCGTATCGGGAAAACTGTGAAAGTTGATAATTACACCTAAGGAAATGGGGAAGTATGCGCAACTGTGTTGAAGTTGATCTCACGAAGAAGCTTTTGGGAATTGTTGTGAATTCGTCTAAAATATCACACCATTGAATTACTTTGATGTGTGGAGCAAACGGAACGACAACCAATAAACAAGTGGAATAAGCAATAATAATTAAAGCTATAAAATCGATAAAGAGGAGCGATAATTTGTTTATCCAGTTCGGTCCAAATTGATCTATTATGGGGAAGATATCAACTCTCCGTTCCACTATAATCAAATAAGTAACTTTACGCTGAGATCTCAATTGGGTTACCAGAATTAGCCTTCATTCCTAATTCTACCCAACACCCGAATCTCTTCTTGTGGTCAACTAAGAGACAACCCCTCTCTAAAACCCTAACATTGTGTGGTGGCAAACCTCAATTCCCTACATCTTGTCGCTCTCTTATTTTTCTATGAATAAGACACTCCCTATTTATAGAAAAATATATGCCTATTATTTTAAAACAAATCTTTTAAAATAAAACCAAATCTCCCATTGTTTTTTAATATATCCAATTTAAAAACAAACTGAATCTAAGTCAGATTTCCTCCGAAACTATTTTTTCCACAAAATCAGCAACAATCAAATCTGCCACACGCACTCATGCGCCTCGGGGATGTTTCGGGAGAAAGAGTCCACAATCCATAGTTTTGGAGGCTCAGTCATCACTTCCTGAAGATCCTCCAACCACTAGCGATCTTGAATAGATAACTCATGTCGCCAACCTAATTTCCCAAACCCACTCTCTACCCACCCACAGTTTCCTATGTCCCCCGCCATATACAAACGCTCCTCTGACTGATAGAACAAACATTGATACTGGATTTGAAGAGTGATTCCTCCCACCCAAGGGTCAAACCAAAAGGAAGTCGCTACACCTCCACTCTCTTAATTACACCCTCTTAAAACAAATATGAGCCTAAAATGCTCGACATTCCCAAAAAAGGAAACATCTTTCCACCAAAGGGATGCCACCTTAAAATCAGATGGATGTTAGTGGGTATTGGGACGCTAATTGCATGGTGGCGCCAGCAGGAGGGGAGGGAGGAAGCCCCAAGATGGGTGAAGGAATAAGGGAACTATATTTAGCCAAGATAATATCTCTCTAAAATTCTTTGATCTTGACTTTCTAAAATAATCATCCTACTCAACTTCCCCTATAACGCTAGGTTCACAGTTCGAAGATTTTGAATCCCTAATCCTCTGTTCTTAGGTCTACAAACCTTCTCTCAGCTAACCCAAGCTATTTTTACGGTATGCTTCCTTTAGTACTTTGCAAAGTAATTTTGAAAGTTTGTATATTTTTTTACATTGAACTAAACTATTAGGTTGTAACGTATAGTTCAACTGAAAATGTAAATATTATTAAAGTAGACATTTTTATCCGAGTTCAAATCTAAGATTTCATAACTACGTAAATTTTATATGATATTTTTCAATTTGTCTATAAATAAATAAATAAAATCTTTATTTTTCATGTAATTTTGTAAAATGAATTGTACAGATCGATGCAAAAAAAAATATAATAAAAATAAGGGGAAAAAAAGACAGTTGTACAAATTTTCCCTAAGAGGTAAACTATTGTAGCCATGCACTTCCCATGCTGTAAGCAGAGTTCTGCATAGTAACAAAGCATGAAACTGTCAACACACAATTATAAAAGTGTTACTATCTTAGTGACGTTATACTATGTTGAAAATTTCAGTGCTAGTGGGATTTTTTTGGTGGCACTATCTATATATCTGAAATTTGCAGCTTTATATCACTAATTATTGTTTTGATGAACAGCTTTATATTCACTAAAGACATTCTAGCTTATTGGAAAAAAATATGCTACTTTCTGTTATAAATATATGTTACAAAACCTTGACAAGATAAAAATAGGAAATGAATTGAAGTAGAGTAAAATATGACATAGGTGGTGATTGATGCATTATTGTTCTCATTTATTATTCGGATATTTTATAATTATAATGCATCAAATATATGAAAAATATGGATAGTAATTTATGATAAACAATCAATTCTATTTAGAAACTCAGAGCAGTCTCTTTCTCAGCTATTAGATAAGGTCAAACTCCACTCCTATAGATGGTTGGAGACAATAAACATTACTTTAGTTTCAAACTATCATAGATAGTGGTCGAGCCCGTTTACTTTTTAGGCATCGATTAGTTATTTATGTATTTTCTATTGGTTGACAGTTTGTAATCTTTTGTGGTCTTTTTGACATTCCTTGTATTGAGGAGATTATTTAATTTTTATATGAATTTCATTTTTGCCTTTTAAAAAAAATCACTAAACTTACTTATGAGCAGGGTACAGTTATGAACCACTAGCTAATTAACGATCTAAAGTATAGTATATATCTAAACTAGCTACCAGCACATGATAACAAATAACGAGGGACGGCTAGGTACAATTTATTTAAATTTTGATTTTTGTTCTTCATTTGATTATACATGATCTTTACACTTGGATTGAAATTTGATTAGAATTGTGATTGGGATAGATTGAATCAGGACAAATTACTTGTGATTAGAAAATTTAATATAAGATTAACTCTTTTCAACGACCTTAGTTGTGAGTGTTGTTTCCTAGAACGGTTGATAGTGATGTGAACCTGGATTCCATGTCAATGGTTTTATATGAAGCCAAAATAATATAACTATTGAAAGTTTATAATATGATATTGCAATCAAGTTTTTTTTGAAAGGATATGATGGTATATAATAACACCACTTTCTTTTGAAAACATGAGAAAACTTTATTTTAATTTTTTTTTTACTAAGAAAGGCCCATCTCATCTCATTCCATAATCAATAATAAAGTTTTCTCATGTTTTCAAAATAAATAAATTGAGGTTATTGTCATATCTTATCAACATGATCATAATTTTTTTTCTTTCTAGGATAAGCCACAACATGACCATGTTTGATTTTGATTTGATTTTGATTATAGAACCAATATGATGTTTGGAGGGTTGGCAATGTGATTCTCCTAAAAAAGAACTTGGGTTTATATTTTAGAATTGTCTTTTACAGTTTAATATTTGATTTGTAAAATGTAAGTATTTGATAGAACAATACAAGACAAAGTTTAAGTATTAAATAAATTTTGTCTTGTGCCATATTTGGTGGTTAAAAATAGTCATGTGATTAAGACAAGAATTTCAGTATTTGGACAGTCCCTTAGCCCATTCCCAGGACATTTTTAAATTCAAATGTAGTATAGTTGAAGTTCGGGTATTCGCGGATTGGGTTTGGCCAATTTTAGTTAAACTCATTACTCGGCCGATAAAAGTAAATTGGGCTAGATTGAGTATAAAATCCAATATATTTTATGTCAAACCCGAACGACCCAACCCAAAAGTGAGTGGGTGAGTTGGGTCAATGGGTCATAACATTTAAAAAAATTAATTTTTTTTCAAAAAAAACTATATTTAAATAACTTTCTATTTCATTAAAATTTCAAAGTTGAAATTAAATTTTACTATTTAAAATTGAAACACTTGAAACTACATGAAACATGTCAAGTATAGTAGAAAATTTAAGAACTTAACACACAAATTTTAAACAATATTATAAAAAAATATATATAAGAATTTATTCAAACAGATTGGGTTTGCGGGTTCATGATTTAAAAAGCACAAACTTGTTACAGAACCAAACCACTTTAGGTTTGAACGGGTTGGTTTGAATTGGTCCCACATTTGAACAGGTTAAGGATAAAATACAGGTTGGGTCACCAAGTTGAACGGGTCAATCGTACCCATGAACACTTCTTCTAGATGTCATGTCAAATCTATTATTTTTAGCACATTAAACGCACCCTTTAATAGACAGTCTGAGTCTATAAATAAAATAAAATAATTGAACTTCCGGTTGCCAACACAATAAATAAATTCGGGGTCATGTTAAAATGTACCTTAAGGGGCACATGTTAAGGTACCTGAATATAGAAATTATACATTTAATAATATAAAAAACTTAATGGTTAAAAAATTAATATACACAAGTTCCAAAAAATAATTTCTACATGTTTCTTTAGCCTTAGGATACATGTTACCATTCTTTATAAATTTAATATTATGGTGGAGCAAAAAACCTAAGGCCTAATATAATTTGAGATTTCTAGAACCAAATATATTAGTTATTCAATTAATTTAGTAATGAAATATCTTTTTATGAGACCAGAGTGAATAGGTATATTACTTATCATGAGTATTGGAATGGGGTAAGGATTTAACCCGTTAGAGCAGGACGTTGTAATTGATTATAGTCGTCCAATCATAAACTAATTGCCCAGATCAATTTAGATCTCTAATTGATGATTTAGACTAAAAAAGTGTGAAACTGCGTGAAGTAATTACTGCATAGCCTTATTTATATTATTGTAATGAGAGTGAACTCATCTATTAGTGTCAATTCAACCGGTAATACTGATATTATTTGTGCGTGAAAATTTTAGTGATATTTGTCATTTCGTCTACAGAAAGAAAAAAAAAAGTAATGACAATATTATTTTATATTTTGATGAACGTTAATTTGTGTTAACAATAGTGGAAACTCCATTGTTGAAGAGAAATATTTTTATTGATATTGATAATAAGAAAATTATTCGACGTTTTAAGAATATAAAGCACTAGAAAACAATTTATGATGTATATTTATGCTCAAAAATGATTTTTTTTTTTTAACTAAGTGCTTCAAAATTGAAATGTTATTTATATATTTAACTCTAAAATTTTATATATATATTTCCCCCTATAGTGCTTCAAAATTGAAATGTTATTTATATATTTAATTCTGCAAATTTTTATATATATTGCCCCCAATCACTACTACCGTCAATCTTGATTCCTTGGAATGGAATCTGGATTCTCTGTTGTTGGAAATCATGTTGTTTTCATACTATTTTGCATCTCAGTCATCCATTATTAAATTGGATGGATTAGAAAAATTTATTTATAAAACTATTAAAAATGATCTTAAATACGATTATGATCGGACGGTCCCTAAGTGTAACAGTAGGAAATCCATTCCCATTGGAATGTGATGTACTAAAATTATATGACCAATTAGAGGGGAACACAGAAAGTACAATTAAGGTACTGCTTGCATTGATTTTGACAACTAAAAGCATGGCAGTACTACTCATTAATATATGAATGGGTCGATAATACTTCAAGTCCTTTGTTGGGGTTTGTGTTGCATTATTATGTAACTACTCCTATTTGCTTCGATATAGTAGTTCGTTTCAAACAGTGTCTTATGTTTCAGAGATGCCAACCAAGTACTGGTCATAGCATTTTGGCAGTTTTTCTTTTTGATTGTTTTTTGTGGGAATGGTGTCACATTTTAAGGCAAAAAATACCTTCAAGTTTAATTAACAAATACTAGTACAAATAGATTTACAACTATCTTTCTCTAAAAACACTAGCGGATCGAGTTCGACACCAAATTTCTGAGTCCAAAGTCTATATTCTTAGCACTATCTTTTTATATTTTTCTTTGTTTGATTAGTATATGGAAAACATGATCAACTATTGAATAACCATTGACATCAACTTATTTTACCACTATTTCTTTTTAGGGTTAATAGGTCTTTACCCCCCCTGCAAAGTAGGTGAATTTTGCGTTATCCCCCTGGAATTTTTTTCTTTGAGATTATCCCCCTACAAAATTTATTTTTTTTATTTACCCCCTTGGATGCACTTTTTAAATCGGTTATTTTGTTCAACCGATTTAAAAAGTGTTGTTTTTAAATCGGTTATTATGTTTTTTTTTCCTGCCACGTCAACAAAAGGGGGGTAAATCAAAAAAATAAATTTTGCAAGGGGGTAATCTCAAAGAAAAAAATTCCAGGGGGGTAACGCAAAATTCGCCTACTTTGCAGGGGGTAAAAGCCTATTAACCCTTCTTTTTATTTTGCATTTTTATCCATTTTCTTTATGTATTTGTTAGCATAACTCATTCTAAAATTATTAGTTAGGCAAGGCTTACTAACAACTTTACAACTTGAAAATGACAAATTATTGATTAAACATTTTCATGTTGTGTTCTTCTACCTTTTATGTAGTTTTTTCTTTTTTTTCTTTCTGAGATAGGATCTTTCTTTAATTAGTTAGAATGAGTTTTATACACCCTAACAAAATATAAACAAAAGTTACTTTTTAGGTTCATTATATAGTTAATGTATTTGGTTTATAATATAATCCAAATACAATAATCATATAATGAACCTGCAAAGTCCGAATTTTATTTTTTAAAACAATAATTTTTTGTTAAATTTTATTTATATTTTGGTGAAACTCTCAGCTATCAAAGTCCCTTCCCTTAGAAGTTAGAACCATAGATTAACAATAAAAAATAAAATAAAAAAATCTTTATGATTATTAACATGCCTTTGTAATTTAGCAAGGCCCAAAGTTATCATCTTTCTCAGCTAGCACAGAGCAAACCTTTTCAAGATCATTACAAAACTATTTTTCAGCAAAAATAAAAACAAAATTATACTTTGGCAGCAGCATACTTTTTCTCATTTTCATAATTTTTTCATTAATAAAAGTATTATATAAATCCATTTTATTCTTTGATTATCTCAATTTTTAAGCAGATATATTTTATTTTTCATATTTATCGCCCTTTTTTCATAAATTTTTCAACGAATGTAAATCTTATTTGAGATATGTGAAATACTAATTAATATGGACATCTTTTACGGTTGGAATTCAAATATTTCATTTACTGTATTGTAGGAGTTTAACCTCTTCTACTATAGTCAATGATCATCGCTGATTAATATTCTGAGACATGTCAAATACTAAACAAAAATATCTCGATTATAGTCGAAATTCGAATTTTGATTCTCTATATTGTAAAGAGTATAAACTTAACTTACTCCCTCCGTCCCGATATGTAAGCAAAAAAAATAAATTCACGCTTATTAAGAAAATTAAAATTTTACCAAAATAAACAATTGAGTTTCCTACATTACCCTTGTCATAATGAAAACAAACCAAACTATGAAACTCCTCGTTACTAGAAAAAATCAGCTTGCTTAATGATGGAAGCTAAAAAGTCATATTGAAAGAAGCTAACTACCAATACAATTGAAAATGGTGTCTGGCACATAACTTAATATGAAAAAGTAGTAAATTATGACTAAGGGTAATTTTGTAACTTTGGATTAAAAAGGTTGTCTTTTGCTTATATTTTGGAACATCAGAAAGAGTTTTTTTTTGCTTATATTACGGGACGGAGGGAGTATTTCGTTAGAGCCAACTGCCGGTAATTGTCACTTCATTTTTGCCATCTGAATATGAAACCGTTAATCAATAATCATATAATAGCTTTGGTGATGATCCCAACTAAAAACAAGGACAGAAATCATTTACTAGGACTGTTCAGAGCAGAAAATGTCGTTGACCGAATAACATTATTGATAATATGCCAGGTCTATCCAAAGGGCTTGTATGTCAAGTAAATTTTCCTTCAAAAAATGTCAAGTAAATGTTAGTTTTATATTCAGAAAAAATAAAATAAATAGTTATTATATTTGTTTATTCAATAATAAAATTAGCTTTGTATTAAGCTATGTCAAAATATAGATGAGAAAAATCTGTAACATTGGTTCTCCTTGCAAATAAAAATGTCCTAGTGAACTCAGCCACTATGTTATTGAAAATAAAACTCCTACTTTATTAATGATAGAGATGAATGATGAGTGACATATCGATACTTGAGTTTGTCAACCATCGTTTTCGAATCCAACTTGAAATAACCTGCTTATGATCCTACTTCATTGATCTAGTTGATGGCGTAGCCTAAACCCCCTTCAAGAAAGGTTGCTTGCTCTGAATCGTCCCTGCTACAAAACGCCCTTGATCATCTCGAACACATAATGCCAACCATGTTTCGATCATCTTAAAATGCAGCACCTATGTTGCATTTAAAAGTTCTTGGAGTAGGTTTTGTCCAACGAATCATATTGGTTGATTCATTGCCAAGTTATTTTCGATTCTAAGATGTTTCAACTGAGCATGATGCCATTGCTGCGAAAACATGGCCCCTCGCGTGTTATGACGTGTTGTGTCCTCAGTAATTTGCAGCACATAATGCCAACCATGTTTCAATCATCTTAAAATGCAGCACCTATGTTGCATTTAAAAGTTCTTGGAGTAGGTATTGTCCAACGAATAATTGGTTGATTCATTGCCAAGTTATTTTCGATTCTAAGATGTTTCAACTGAGCATGATGCCATTGCTGCGTAAACATGGCCCCCCGCGTGTTATGACGTGTTGTGTCCTCAATAATTTGCAGCCACAGTTGCTGATTGTTTCTTGTATTGGGCATGGTGTGGCTGTTTAGGTTTGGTTGGGCATGGTGTGGCTGTTTAGGTTTGGTTAATGTATTTTTCCTCAAAAAAATTGGCAAAGACAAGGGCTTTTGATAAGGAATAGGGTGTAATTACTCCACACATAATGTCTGGCTTAGGCAGACTAACAAAACAATCCAAGTTTGCTTTAGTGTAGAGACCATCAGGCATCAATGCAGTTAGCAAGGGAGATGAAGAGGTGTAGTCCCCTGCCCCAAAGGTAGTCTGAAATATGTTTGAACATGGGTGGACATGGGTTTTCCTAGGGTGATGGGACACATTAGAGTTCCAAGGTCTCTGCATCATTTAAAACCAATGCACCGTGTCCTCCATGCGCATCACAGGTCATGTAATGTAATATGCAAAAGGCACTCTAATTTGAACCGTCAAAACATCGAAGGGAAGGGTTAGCTACTAACATTGTGACTAGCATCTTTGTCCATCATCTTCACGTTGGCGTTGATATTGTTGATCGCTAATTCCAGCCCTTTCATAAGGTGTTATCAACCATCTTAACAAGTGGGTAATGAAATCACCGATGTAAAGGTCGGTGTTAATGCAACAACGTACTTGATGATTCAGAAATTATTTTGCTAAATTGTCAAAAGAGATGGTAAAATGGAATCCACCAAATTTTAGGACCTAATTAGTATGACTGCAAGCCATTTCATGAGTGAAAATTGCAAGTACACGAATGTAAAAGAGGGGAGTACACTCAGCCAAGTACAGAAAGTTTGCATGGAGAAAACAAATGTTTTCCACCAAAATAGTGAAAATACACACTAATCATTGGTAATAAGTTCTCCTTTTATGCTGGGCCATGAGAATAATTTTTGTTGAGCATCATCTCTCGTGTGCTCCTCACTCCGATGAATTCCAGATCCTTTGTCGGCTGTCCTTGATTGTCCTTCCTCCAATCTGTTATTGTCTTTTGTGCCTGCTGGATTGTCACCAATTATCACATGTAGCCAGATAGTTTAACGAGTTGCTTGAGGTTGTGCATGTTCCAGAAGTTGAGTGACCAGCTTGTAAGTACGAGTGTTAAGGGCCTTTGTATGGTCTATCAGTTGCTCATACCTGAACATGAAGCATTTCAAAGATTAAGGTCTCAGAAAGGAAGGGGAAACACAGAACAGTAGTAATAGTTTTTGTTTATCGATGTTAACTTACACATTTGGATGATTAGGTTCCATGGTAAGTGTTCCGGTTTGAGAGTCAATTTTGGCATCAAGCTTTGAGCCACGGATGAGATTCACAATCCATCTCTCAGCCTCCTCGTAATTCAAATTTAGCTTCTCAGCAAGTACTCTGCTTAAAACAAATATCAGCAACTGAACAACCCTATAACAAAATTTTTAGTTGTGTTGCATGAACAAAGTAAAATTCAAAGAGACAAAATAGAGACGTGTTTTCCATGGTGAAGAGTAGAGGCTTATATAAAAGTTGTAAGATCCACAAAAACTACGTAAGACATTTCTATCAAATACTATGTACATACCCCATGTCAATGCGTTGGTGTATTCTGCAGTATGTCTCAAAAATAAAAAGCCTAGCATTTTCAAGGAACTCATCCCTTAATGGCACAGTTGAGAAGTTGTTTTCTTCAACTCGTTTACCAAGGAACGGATCGTTGAGAATTACCTGCATTTTTAAAAGCATATTATAATCAACACAGATAGAGGTGTAGCACTAACATGGACAAACATATTAAATTAAAAAGAAAAACAGAATGAACAATGCCAGTTACATCACATTTATTAGCTAGACGATAGAAAAGGCACTTACTACTTCACACTCCCTCATCTTCTTTTGTGCGCCATCAAAGTCATAGTTGACATAGACACAAGCCAAAAACTCGGTGATGGGGTCCTTATATGAATTCTGCTCTAGCTGAATAACTTTTATAAAATCTTTGAATTGAGGCCTCCTGCGCTTGTTGACAATAAATGCTGTGGCCAAGTATCGCAGAAGGTATGGAGCGCTAGTTTGGATTGCATTAAGATACCTAGTAATGATATCGCATATTAGACAAAGCAACACTTAAAATACTAAACACAGAGGGAGGAAACAATTGCCAAAATATCAAGCAGATTAACACCCAAAAAACAAAATATAGGAATATTTGTGTTCTGATTAAAAACAAATTGCATACTTGTCCTGGTTAAACAGATCAATTATCTGCGATCTTCCATTGTCATGGTTGAAAAAGATGAACAGACTCCAATGCATCAACCATATTCTGCTTTGCACCTGATTTATAGGCGATGAAAAATTCTGCAACAACGCACACTGATAGTAAGTCATATTAATATCAGCAGCGCTACGAGCAAGAAAGTGAATAGATGAACAGATGAACAACCTTAGAGTCAATTATTTCCTTCAAGCAATTGAGCTCTTCAAGAGCAATATCCCAGTTTTGCATCAATATCTCAGCTGCCAGCTTTCCCCACAATGCACTCAAACTCCTTTCACTGTTTGTGCATAATGCTCTGTACTGATAAAGATAGTCAGCAGCACCAGAGTAGTTTCCACATTCAAACTGAAATTTGCCATATTGGTATAATGCCTCTATTTGTGCAGAACCAATCTGTTATAACAGAATCATCCTTTAAGAATGCAACTCAAATACAACAAATTCTAAACTTCCCAAAAAAAAACGACATGCTTCAAAAAACAATGGAAGGAGATTAAACTACTATGATTCTATCTATCTCAGTTCATTCTGACATTTTATTAGAAACAAAGAGCAGTTAAATCACCCAAGCTCTAAGCTAATAACAGCTTTAGATCCTACTAGCAAGAGAGCATATTAGGGACATTTGAAAGAACATAATTAGGCTTATCTTATGACATGTGCAAGTGTTTGAAATAGCCTATCAGTGCTGTCAATTGTAACTGTGAATCACGGAAAACATCATCAAATTATTTTACACTACAGTATTATGGTGCCACTATATCCTCTATTTGACAAAAAATTGTAATAAATAGCATATTGGGGAACAATAGTGGTTTATTCAAATTCCACTATGCTATGGCATTGTAGCGCTGCTTTAGACGTTATATGACAACAAAGTACCTTATAAAAATAGCTTATGACGTCCATAAATTGTTTTGAGCTTATGAACTAAGCTCAACAAGATACATTATAGAAGCAGTTTATACATGTCTTATGTGGAGTCTAATACCATTTCAATTAAAGAAACAAATACAATATATAAACTCCTATATGTTAAAATGATATTTTAAATACGCACATAGTTACACTGTTTGTCAAACAAGCAGATCACTCGCTACCCTTTGAGAGCTTACATTACCTAGCAGTCCAAACTTACCAATAATTGCCAGAAAGACCCAGTTATCTATGAAAAACCCAACAACCAAAAAGAAAACACATGTCATGTTTGGGAACCTGTGTTATCTCTGATTTTATTACCAATTTACTTATTGTGTTATTTGGAAACAAAAATTTGACATCAAATTTCGACAACATATTTGGTGGTTAACACAATTCAAATATGTGGTTAATTACATTCGATGGATGGGTTAATGACTATAACAATATGCCACAACTCATTAATCATCTACTAAAAGTCTAAAACACAATTAACCACAATTTTTAGGTGTTCAAATAAACACGATATCCATTATAACCATCCAAATTTTGTTCCAACATACATGATTTTTCAGGTTTTCAAATATACAATGATATCTATCAAATCACAATTTGCATTCAAATATACACATGAAAATCACAGTTAATGACATTCAAAGTCCTGATCCATTGTGTTATTATATGGATGATTAACAAAGCTATGGAACATTATATTCAAGACATTCAAAGTCATGATCAATTGTATTATATAGATAGTTAACAAGCTATGGCACCTTATTATATTCATTAATCATCTACTAAACATAACTAATCAAGTATATTATTAATTATTAACTGTGTTAACTATATCTAAATTGTTGTCAAATCAAATTTTAATGTTAGATTTACGTCTCAAATTACCATTTCTCTTAAAAGCCATTATTTCTTCAAAACAAACTATGAAGCACCGACACTGACACCAGACGACTCTGACACACCTTCCATCAGAAGTGTCAGTGCTACAACAAACTAATCCAAATAATAAATAAAACATCCAAACACTAATAATTTTTCGACAAATAATCCCTTTCTTATAACAAAAGAGTAAATAAAATCGATTAATTCTACAAAACTAAAACAAAACCTGATATTTATCATTAAGCATCTGAAGATTATAAAGCTTATCAGCTTTCAATTCCTGAACAGCAGAAGGATTCTGAAGAAACGCAACAAGAGGAGCAGCAGCATCTTCAAGAGACTTGAGACGAGCAACAACATCAGCTCTTCGTTCAACCATTTCCTGAGGCACATCTTCAGTTTGATAGAGTGTCTTGTGAATATCCATAGCGTAATCAACCATGTTTGTGTTGTTTAAGAGATCGATCTTGGCTTTTAGGATATGGTTATCGTTGTATAATTGTCTTTCTTGAAGAAACTCTAAGAGAGGGAAGACTAAATGTCGGTCGAGATTTGGTGCGATTCGTGGTGTTAGATCGTATTCCGCCATGGTTGAAGTGATACCGCCGGAGAGATGAATGAAGGTGGAAAAGGACTGATCCTATTGGTTTTAGGGTTTTTGAAAATGAAAATGTTTCAGCTTTTCTTTTGGTGACAACAAGTTATATGCTTTTAATTTTATTTTTTTTATCAAGTATAATTTTTTTAAAAAAAAAATATGAAGCAATTTTTTTTTATAATAGGTCTAGGCACGAAAAGAAATATTACATTGAGATTAACTGATGGGCCATTGCCCCAACATAGTGACGGAGCCAGACATTTTTATCAAGGTGGACACTAAATATATAAATTTGTAGTATTAAATAGATACTCTAAAAAAAATTATAGATGAAACGCGCGGATTTTATACTTAGAAGATGATAGTATTGTGAACTTGACTTTCTTGTCACAAATCGTTTATTGTTAAAATTTTTATACCTAAAAAAACTATATATTTTCAAACTATACACATTATGTATACAATAATCTCAAATAAGCACTATCAAACTCTAACAATTAAGTTTTCACAATACAAATTTAAGTTCAACAAGGTAATATATATTACTTCTCATTACAATAATAAAAACAAATTTGTCCACAACTCTTAGGACGTTCTTAAGTAGATCTCTAAGATTATTAACATTTTAAAAAAGGTTTTCACTCGTTCAAACTATATATATTCAAATTAGTCTTTTGGAGGGTATGTTATAGACTAAATTGATAGTAAGTTGTTAAAATATAGATATTTAATTGTCAGTTAAATAGAGCTAGCTTATTCTAAATATTAATAATTTCTATGACATTTTTTAAAACATCCTACATAATTACGGATTAATTTGATAATTTATAGAAATATGAATCCTATTTTTACTTTTAATTTGTGATAAATTAATATGCGACTAGTCAAAATAACGATACTTAATATACTAATACAAGTATATAAAAAAAGAATCCCAAAAAGTTGTGCAGGCCACTGTCCACACACCACTCTACCACCCTCCATCCCTGCCCCAACACATCAGCTAACCACACTAGATGATACTTCGAGGGGCATACCTCGTAATACATTATATCAATATCAAAATCAATATTACACCCAATATTTACAAGCATTTATGTACATTTATTAGCTTTATGATAAGTATTTTTTTCTTTCACCACTAGTTTAATCTGGTTCGGGGATCAGTTCTGGCATCAAGTGGTTCCAGCCCCCTCCCGATCGCAGTTGCGGGGATCGAACCGTGGTCCTCCCTACAAAGTTCAACGTCAATCACCACTGAACCAACTAACGATTGGTTTTTTGCACTTTTTTTACCACAGCTTCCCACTCCAAATCCAATTACCGTCGAATTTGGTTAATTAAAGCTCCACGTAATGGACTACCTTTTCCTTCCATACGAAGCATTCTATTCACCGCACTCAGATCCACATTCAATTCAATTCAAGTAAAACCAAGTTGTCTAGCATACCTCTATCCTTCTAGAACTCTCCATAACTCCGCAACATACGCGCTACAAATATCCAATTTTTTTGCGAAACCTCCAACAACATCATCCACCCTATAACCAATAGCACGAATCCTTTTCCACCTTCCTTTGTTATAAGCTTCGTCCGTATTGAACTTCACCCACCCTTCCGACAGATCTTCCAATAGATCATAGTCTCAATTCTCACTGCCTTATTCGAAAGCATTTCATCATCACTGCATGCTAGTATTGGGCTTTAAGTCATTCTCTTTTTGGGCTTTAAGTTCTCATTCTAATCACTAATTTTTTTATTACCAATAAAATATAAAATAACACTTTCAATAAAAGCCAATATGATTAAAATATTTTTTGTCCTTTCAAAATCATTATTTGGTTTTTGTCCCTTCAAATGCCAGTATTATTTGGTTTTAATCCCTCACAATTATATCATTTTTTATCTTTTATAATATCACCTTCTGCTTGTTGGTTTGTTTTAGTCCTAGCAAAATTTATTTATAATTTAATTTACATCTTCAGTTGAAGCTCAACCTTGGCGTTAAAAGATAAGACACTTGAAGAAGCATGAAGTTGCATCAAAATCTAATGTTGATTATTTTAAAGTCATTGGCTGTGTTAACATATCGGAAATCAAAAGAAAGTTTCATTACAATTAACAAAAGTTAAATGAGTGTTGAAAGGGCAAGAAGTATAATGCTAGACTTGTGGAATGTAAAAATTGTTTTTCACCTTCTCTAGTCTCCACTCAATAAGAGCACTAGGAAGGATGATTATATGCATGACACAGTCCACACAATAATAGAACTAGTAAAAATAATTATTTTTTGTGTTATTTACAATTTAAATTAAGATATTGAGTTCAACTATGGTTAATAAATTTCCCTTAAGATGAATTATTCGAGAAAATTGAATTTGATTTTTGAATTTTTGTCTTTCTTTTATTAATAGTCTATTTTAAATATTTAAGTAGAACTTCTAAACAATCGAAACTGATCCTAAGATTAAATGTCTCAATTCTTCGCAAAATCCTCTAGAGGTGGAATGGACGAATTGTTTTTCACCTTTCAAAGGTTATTTGAACAATGACAGATTTTTCTTTAAAAAATGAATAGGGATTTTCCTAGTAGTAATACTACCTCTATCCCTAATTATAAGACCCTTTTAGAAAATCTTTTTATCTCTTTTTATAAGACTCTATTTGAATTTTCAACCACATTAATTATTTCTTTACCAAACATACCCTAATTATTCTACCTCTTTTTCTACACCTTACAATAACTACCTTGATAAAACATATAAATTCTCTCTCTTAAAGGATAAATTTGTAAAAATAACAATCACTATCGGTAAATTTATTACTAGTACCAACTTTCTTAATATCTGTGATTTAGTTAACGAAATTTTATATTTAGGGACATATGTGTTAGAAGTGTGTAATTCATAACTGGAAAGTTAGTTACCAATTAGTTGTAGTTGGTTAAGAGGATGTTACAATTGATTGAGGTAGTTAGTTAGTTGCTTTGTGTGTAACTTGTACCACGAGCTATTGTAACTTGTGTGCATCAAATATGTAATTTTTATTCTCAATAAAAATTTCATATTTTGCACAATTTACTTTCTTCTTCCCTTCATAATTGTGTGTGTGATTAGTTAGTGTGTGTTCATTGTTGTGCTTTCATCCTTGCCCTCGTGAGGTCATTATTGGCCATAGCTGCGCCACTGCAAGCCTGTGTTGATCACAGTCTTGCTCCAACAAGATGTAGTAAATTCTAATGGATAGAGCAACAATTTCCCATCCAAAGGTCATTGAACAATGACAGTTTTTTCTTATAAAAAATGAATAGGGATTTTCGTAGTAGTAAATAAATTCTAATGGATCGAGTGACAATTTTCTATGTACGAGAGACATCAATATCAGGGTTGTCTCCGAGAATTTGGAGGCTCTGTTTAAATGTTAAAAATGGACCCTAGTAAAAACTAATTATAATCATAAATGGTTTCAATTTTTAGAATTTTCAAATTTTTTATCGGATTTTAATTGAACTTGAAACAAGTATAACTAAAATTATGCAAAAAAAATGACAATGTTGCGATTTGAACAAAGGATCTTACATACACAAATATCACAGTCCACCACTAATCTATTGATATACATTTGATATTTTTCTAAACATTAATAATAGGGTTAATAGGCTTATACCCCCTGCAATGTTAGCGAGTTTTGTGATACCCCTATAAATTTTTTTTCGTAGATTCCCCCTTGCAATGTTAAGATTCCACGCGTTATCCCCTTGGCTGCACACCATGACTGATGACTGGGTGAAATCTCCACATGTCGTCGCCATGTGGAAAATAATTTATTTATTTATTTTTTTATGCCACGTGGCAGTTGACTAAAAAAAATTTTTTAAAAAAAAGAAAAATTCTATTTAACATTATTTTATAATTATTAATTTCATTTATTATTAATATTGAAAAGTGGACTGGATTACAGCCCAAAAATAAATGGCATAGACCCAATAGCAAGATGACCCAATTATCCAACCCATGAAGTTCAAAAGAGTAACTTGGCGGGAAAGTTATTCAACGGCGACGCGTCATGGAGATAGCGCCCACGCCCCAACTGCAACTGTTAATCATGAAGACTCAGTATGCACACGCAACATCACATGATCTCCACTAAGCAAAGACTTGAAAGGAGGTAACCGTCCACCAAGCCCATGATCAGCACACATGAGAGGTGGGGTAATGGTAAACCACCCATGATCAACATAATGGAGGAGTGGCAAAACGGTTACAAAAGGGAGAAGCAATTCATGATCACCTAGAGGAAGATGTCTATAAATAGCCTCTTCATACATCAAAGAAAAGGATCACATTTTTCTTGTATACAAAAATTACTCATATAATCTATTGAATCAACACCATTATCACCCCCCTTAAATGTTCACCAGAACATTTTGGCGCCCACCGTGAGGCTCCGGTAAAATTGATTTCCCGGGCCACACATCATTCTCAACATAATCAAAGACAAGATTGGTACGAAAGGACAAACATGAAATGTGACTTTATAGCCTATGATGATTTTGGATAATGGAGATGAAGAGAAGTATAGCCGACAAGCAGATCAATATAATCCTTCTAGTTGATAAGGAAGGATTGTTTCTCATCAGCCATAGACATGTGGAAGGCATGACTTGTTTAATCAATCACGTGGATCCAAATTTGCTATCACCAAACTACCATCATCAAAATGAAAGCAACCCACACTAGGATTCTGATCGAAGCCTATTTTCGGCGACCTCAGTGCCAGCCGGAACTCGTTTCTCAACAGTGAAGAATGAACCGTCGACCTCGTCGGATGTGACACAACGGTTTGTGTTTAATTCGCCTTGTTTCGGTTAGATTGTCACCCATACTAGTTTAATTTCCTTTGAATCCCCTCATGGATATATTTTTCAATTGCAATTTTGTTTTCCCATTCAAATATAAATTAATTTGCAGAATATAAACGTTTGCAATTACGGTGGTTGGAATTAGAAATTTAATTGGAATAGGAAATTGCTTGAAGTTTTGCATAATATAATTGCTTCTGGTTTGTTCAATTGAAAGAAAGAGCTTTATATACAGCTACAAAGAATTAACTAACATCTACCATGTTTAATTAACATCTGATAACTAATCTATGAATAACTATAGTGTGGATTAACATAGAGCTATTTACAATGAAGCCCAACATCGTCTACTTACCAACAATGTAGGATTGTGAAAATTATAAAGTAATCTTTTCACACAGAATCATGTTTCCTTCCTTTTTCATTACAATTCAAGTGTTGTTCTCTCATTTGATGATATAAGAGGTTACTAGATATGGTTTAGTGCCTTGAACTACAGAAGCAATAACTTTATAATAATGTTCGGCGAATCCTTATTGTTAACCACATTTTCTGACAATAACAAAATCTGACTCCATGGTGTTTGATGTAACATTGTTTCTAGTAATCCTTATGCCTAATTAATCTTAAAATTATGATACTACCCTCTCTATACATTTACACCAAATTGCCTAGCTATTCATTTTGACATAATCACAAGATTTTAAATGAAAGCGCCGGTTTGTGAAATGGGAGCGCCGGTGTATTAGGAAATAAATCTCAGTTCTCTGGAACAAGCATAACCACTGCTGGTTTACAATCACTGAGGTGAGTAAATGCACAAGTTCTTGTTGGATGTCTATTTTCTCCTTTGTTTTGTTTTCGAAATTGGATGCTTCTGTTATGCATGACTTAGTTACTACTATTACTAATATTATTACAGTATTATTTTTAAAAGTTTTTGGTTCGTAGCTTATAATTTAATTATTACAAAATGCGTCGTTATCAAAAGTACTTTGGCAGTTTTTTATTTAATTATTCTTCAAAACTCATGCTGGTAGTGTGCTTGAATTAAGCCTTGGTTATCTCACATTTCTAATATATCTCTAACTCCATTTGTCATAATGTTGCTTGTACTATTTTTTACATGTGCAAAATACTATGAGTGCAACACTCTTTCAAGAGGCGATCACAAAATACAAGAATGACAAAGGAAGTGTCCGGGACAAAGCCGATAAAGCTCCATTTGACAAAGAGCCATGTGATTGACAGAAAAAATAAAAATAGAGTTGAAATACTTTGCCTCCTCGCCTGTGTGCATGTGATTGACAGAAAAAGTAAAAAACAAGGTTGAAACACCATGGCGTTATCCGTGAATCTTACGAGTAGGAAACGTCAGAAAAAGAAACGGCGCTATCCTTAAATCTTACGAGTTGGATACGACGGAAACGAGTTGAAACACCATGGCGTTATCCGTGAATCTTACGAGTAGGAAACGTCAGAAATAGAAACGGCGATATCCGTAAATCTTACGAGTTGGATACGACGGAAACGAGTTGAAACACCACGGCGTTATCCGTGAATCTTACGAGTAGGAAACGTTAGAAATAGAAACGGCGATATCCGTAAATCTTACGAGTTGGATACGACGGAAACGAGTTGAAACACCACGGCGTTATCCGTGAATCTTACGAGTAGGAAACGTCAGAAATAGAAACGGCGATATCCGTAAATCTTACGAGTTGGATACGACGGAAACGAGTTGAAACACCATGGCGTTATCCGTGAATCTTACGAGTAGGAAACGTCAGAAATAGAAACGGCGATATCCGTAAATCTTACGAGTTGGATACGACGGAAACGAGTTGAAACACCATGGCGTTATCCGTGAATCTTACGAGTAGGAAACGTCAGAAATAGAAACGGCGATATCCGTAAATCTTACGAGTTGGATACGACGGAAACGAGTTGAAACACCATGGCGTTATCCGTGAATCTTACGAGTAGGAAACGTCAGAAATAGAAACGGCGATATCCTTAAATCTTACGAGTCGGATACGACGGAAATGGGTTGAAATACCAAGGCGTTACCCTTTAAACTTTTCAGTGGGGGGCGTCCAAAAAATTATAATCAGGTTGAAAATTCTAGGCGTTACCCTTTAAACTTTTCAGTGGGGGGTGTCCAAAAAATTAAAATCTGGTTGAAAATCCTAGGCGTTACCCTTTAAATTTACAAGTGGGGGACGTCCAAAAATTCGAAGCATGGTTGAAAGTCCAAAACGTTACCCGTAAATCTTATGAGTTGGGAACGAAGAAAAGAAAAAGAAATACAGATCAAAAGATCATGGCGCAACCTCGCAAACAGGAGACGCCAAAAAACAAACAATATGCTATAAAGGGCAATTAAAGGTAACTCTATGCATTACTTTTATTATTAACAGATTTTTATCTTAAATAGACAGATTATCCTCCAAGATGCCATAAACAAAGAGATATGAGACGAGTTGCCCAAGGGCGATAGAGGCAAGAATAAACTCATTCAGAGTCAAAGAAATTCATTGATTGAAATCAAGATACAAAATTCAAAGAAAAAAGAAGTTGGTCCAACGATGTTAAGTCGCCTATGGTCACTCTGAAAAAGAAAAGAAAACGCCACCACGTCGCCACATTATTTTCTCTAGGGCGAGTCCGCCCACCATCTTCTCTGTGGCACCAGTATTTTAGCATAACCCAGTCCTTCAAGATTGTCAAAAACACCGAAGGGAAACAAAAAATTAATATGCAGCAAAGAAGACAAAAGTACGAACCAACAAAAGAGGGGACGATGCAGAACGCCACATCGCCAATGATCGCCGAAGAGATGACGCCAAAAGAGGCAAACACGCCCAAGGCGAGGCGAGATGAGATTTCTAAGCAAGGAGCAAAAGAATCCATGACTCAACTACAAAGAAAAGTTAACGCAAAGATGAATGGAAATCAACACTGCAAACATGATTATTTATAGAAGTTATTATGCAATAAAGACGAAGTAGGGGACAATTATTTCTCCACGTCCTACCACTATCACCACTTCGCCTCTTTGAGCCTCGTGCTTGGGGGCTGTGGACTGAACTACGGCCCAAAAATAAATGACATAGGCCCAATAGCAAGATGACCCAATTATCCAACCCATGAAGTTCAAAAGAGTAACTTAGCGGGAAAGTTATTCAACGGAGACGCGTCATGGAGACGGCGCCCTCGCCCCAACTGTTAATCATGAAGACTCAGTATGCACACGCAACATCACATGATCTCCACTAAGCAAAGACTTGAAAGGAGGTAACCGTCCACCAAGCCCATGATCTGCACACATGAGAGGTGGGGTAATGGTAAACCACCCATGATCAACATTAGGGATGAGCATTTTAACCGGTTATCATGGATTAACCATAACCAAATCCATATCCAATTTTAAAAACCAGTTATTTATATTTGGGTTTTATAACCAAACCAATTAGTTTTTTATTTAGATATCCATAACCATAACCACAACCAAAATTTATCATTAACCAAATTTTATCCATAATTTTATCCATAACCAAATTTTTTATTTCTCCCAAATTGAAAAGATGAACCCTAATCCCCAAATCCATTATCTCTCTCAAAATCCTCTCTCTGTCAAATCTCAAATTCATCACCCAGTTCCGTCAAATTAAATAGCAAATCCTAAAATCAACCGAAAACTCAAAAATTTGGCCGAAAAACTGAAAATCGACCGAAAACCCAAAAAACACCCGCAAATCCACAAATCGGCCGAAAACTCAAAAAATCGGCCGAAAAACCAAAAATCGGCCGAAAACTCAAAAATCGGCCGAAAACCCAAAAAAAGGCCGAAAAACCGAAAATCGGCCAAAAACACAAAAAATCGGCTGAAAACCCAAAAATCGGTCGAAAACCCAAAAATCGGCCGAAAAACTGAAAATCGGCCGAAAACTCAAAAAATCGGCCGAAAAAACAAAAATAGGCCGAAAACCCAAAAATCGGCCGAAAATCCAAAAAATCGGCCGAAAACCCAAAAATCGGCCGAAAAACCTAAAATCAGTTTTTCGGCCGTTTTTAGGTTTTTTGGCCGATTTTTTGTGTTTTCGGGCGATTTTTTTGTTTTCGGCTGATTATTTGGTTTTCGGGCGATTTTTTGAGTTTTCGGCCGTTTTTTTGTTTTTCGGCCGTTTTTGTGTTTTCGGGCGATTTTTGTGTTTTCGGCCGATTTTTTGAGTTTTCAGCCGATTTTTGTGTTTTTGGCCGATTTTCGGTTTTTCGGCCGATTTTTGTGTTTTCGGCCGATTTTTTGGTTTTCGGGCGATTTTTTGAGTTTTCGACCGTTTTTTGGTTTTTCGGGCGATTTTTTGAGTTTTCGGCCGTTTTTTGGTTTTTCGGCCGATTTTTGTGTTTTCGTCCGATTTTTTGTGTTTTCGGGCGTTTTTTGGTTTTCGGGCGATTTTTTGAGTTTTCGGCCAATTTTTGGTTTTTCGGCCGATTTTTGTGTTTTCGGCCGATTTTCGATTTTTCGCCCGTTTTTTGTGTTTTCGGCTGATTTTCGGTTTTTCGACTGATTTTTTGGGTTTTCGGCTGATTTTTGGGTTTTTTGGGTTTTCGGCCGATTCTTTGTTTTTTATTTATTTTAGTGTTATTATTATTATTATTATTATTATTTATTTTTTGGAAAAAAAACCAGTTATTAAACCAAAAACCGGTTTTTAAAAGCAAAAACCGGTTATAAAAGTGGTTATGGATTGTCCAATTTTATAACCGGTTATGACATTTGGTTTTAATGTCCAATTATAACAAATGGTTATGGATTGGTTATGGACGGTTATTTTGGATTGTCCAAGATGCTCATCCCTAATCAACATAATGGAGGAGTGGCAAAACGGTTATAAAAGGGAGAAGCAATTCATGATCACCTAGAGGAAGATGTCTATAAATAGACTCTTCATACATCAAAAAAAATGATCACATTTTTCTTGTATACAAAAATTCATATGATCTATTGAATCAACACCATTATCACCCCCCTTAAATATTCACCAGAACAAAAAGAAAAAATAATGTTATATCCTTTTTTATTTTTCTTCATTCATCATCTTCATCACCACAACCATCATTTCTCCACCACCACCACAACACCACCATTTCTCCACCACAACCACCAAAATTTCTCATCATTCAAATCTTCACCAAACTCATCTTCATCCCTAACATAAATCTTCATCACTAAACTCAAATAAAAATAGTTAAAAACAACATCACCCACATAAATTTATTCCTTCAAATCATCATCACTATCAATATCACTAAACTCATTCCTTCTTAAATTTATTATTTTAGTTATTATTATTATTTAAAAATTTTGATAATAATGAAATGAAGAAATAATGGGGCTGCAATTGCTCAAATTTCCCTTAAAACTTGTTCAAATACCTCTAAAAATTTGATAAACATGTTTCATGAAACTTAAATAATGATTCTGGAAACTTTGGCATGATTTTGAGGTGATTTGATCTATTTCCGGGATCAATCTTCACCATGTTCTTCGTGTTCTTCAGGGCTGCCGTGAATTTCCGAATTCCGGCGAGATTCTTCTACTTCAACGGTGTTTTTCTCCCTGTACACAATTCCTTTTTACATGGGACAACCACCTTTGTGACATTAGTGAAGAGAAGAACAATTTCTAGTACCTCTCCACCGTCGCCGCCGCACCTCCGCCGCCTCCGGTCATCTTCTCCGGTGATATTTTTGCCGGAAAACTCATAGAAATGCAGAATTTTTTTTTTTTCGTTTTGTTTTATTGTTGTCGTTTATGGTGATGTTGATGATGTACTACACTTTAACAAAAACATCAATAAGAAAAACATTACATGTAAAATACAATGCAATATAAGAAAAGAAAAGAAGAAAAGGGGTTACCCCTTTGCGCCCTATATGCTCAGCAATTTGACCACTAGCAATTGCTCCAACCATAGCACCCCTTTGTGACCTACGTTTATGGTGATGTTGTTATGTGTTTGATTATGTTTTTGATTCTTTGTTTTTGGTTTTGTTAATGATGTTGTTGTTTTTGTTGATTTTGGTAGTGATATTGTTGTTGTTCTTGATGATGCTGATGATCTTCTTGTTCTTTTTGTTTTTTTGTAGTTTTTTTTTTGTAGTTTTTTATTATTTTATTATTTTTTATATAATTGTTAATTAATAAATAATATAGGTTGAATTAAAATAAATGGAAAAATTTTCAAATAGCCAACTCAACATGCCATGTCATCATTTCCGTCCAGTCAGCGTCCACATATGCATGCCACGTCATCGAAACTAAAGATTCCATGTACAGTTGGCTGTTCAGGGGGTAACGCGTGAAATCTTAACATTGCAAGGGGGAATCTACCAAAAACAATTTTGGGTGCGTTTGTTTTGGATTTTTTTGAAAATAGATTTTATAGTGTTACATAATTTTGTGAAAAAAAAAATTACAAAGAAATTTTTTATAAAAGCTTCAAATCAAAATTTGGTTTGAATAGTTATTTTTAAAACATCATTTTAGGCATTTCATCATTTTATTGAAAAAAATTTGGATATCAAAATTTCAAAAAAATCATTTAATTTGAAGCTATTTCAAATAGATTTTCATAAAAATTATTTTTGAAATACAACATTTTCAAAAAATTGTGATTTTGACTATGTTTTGTTCTTCAATAATGTATGTTTATGTTATATGATGTCAAAATTAGTGTTTCAATTTAGAAAAAATGAATATAAAAAAACTTGTAATATTTTGAAAAACGATTTTACAAAATCCATTTTCAAAAATACAAAGAAAAAATCCATTTTCTTAAATCTAAAACAAACGCACCCTTTATAGGGGTATCACAAAATTCGCTAACATTGCAAGGGGGTAAAAGCCTATTAACCCTTAATAATATATAACTATTATTACAAGGCTCCAAAATTTTGAGGCCTCAAAATTTGCCGCAAATTTTTGAGGCCCGATGCCGTCGCACATCCGGGACATGTATTGTGGCCGGGCCTGATCAATATAAGCCAAGACATTTGATTCAAATGGTTAATAAATTCCTCTTAATAGGTCAGACTTCATTTACTTTGTGACTGAACTCTAAATTACTAGACTCTTTTTATTAGTAGAAATAAGAGAGTTAATAATAAAAAAGACATCAATATTGAATATTTAATAATCTTGAAATTCATCTATCATTATCATCACTGGAAAAACATTAACAACATTTGACCCTGCTACACGTTAAAAGACAGGTTTGCACATCGCAAATAGTACAGATCAAGAGTTTCATAATGCAATAAAACATTTTGATATATTTATATGACAAAGAACACCTCAAACATATAAGAGGGCTGATGCAATGAATAAGACAATGTGATTAATCTATTTTTATATAAGTTAGTTTTATACGAAAACACTTTTATACTGCTTTCTCAGTTACTTTTCATGAAATTATTTATCTTTTTATTATATATTACTTGACTTCAAGAATATACAAAGAATCTAATAGTTCTGGTCCAAGAATCAAAGAGGAGTCACACTGATTCACAATCTTTCGTAAGTTTTCTCAAATACTTGCACAATAAAACCAGTCCAAATAAGACGGACCTAGATTTACTGCACTAATCATTACACGCAGTTTCACACTGTTTTTAATCTCAACCATCAATTTGAGATCAAAAATTGTGTCTTTTCATCAAAATTGATCTCAGCCATTGGATTATAATCGGACGGCTGTGATTTACTACAACGTCCTGCTGTAACTGTGTGTAATCTTATCCCCAAATAAGATAAGCTTTTCCAAACACACCTCTACAAATTATATACACAAACTCACAAAACCATCTTTGAGAGATGAATGTGGATTTGATTTTCCCAATATTAATATATTCTGATGGAGAGACAATTTTCTATGCATGAAGAATTGAATGTTTTGAACCTAAAACACACAAACCAAATTGACACTGTCACAAGCTGAAAGAAATTTTGCAGATAACAAATACTAGTATAAAACATTCTTATTGATATAATAATCTTTATATTTATATGACAAACAAAGAACACCCCAAAAATGTAAGAGGTAATGAATTCAATCATCATCAATTAAAAAGACAATATGTAAAAACAACAACAACAAAAAATTACAACTTATACATTCTAGTAAAATAGCTAAACTTTAAATACAAGAAATGCATCGAGTTCAAGATATAGTCACTTTCTAAGGTAAAATGAATTGGTTGTAAATGATTAACAAACAAGCTCATTTTATTTGTAGGTTCCCATGCCGACGCCAGTCTCGCCTCCAAGATGCGGTTGGAAACTTTCCCTTGCGCTTGAGTAGTTGATATAGTAGAATTTCGAAACGATGGAAGTGAAGAAAATAAAAGCAGCACCGGCAGCGAAAACTCCCTTCCTTACTGTCTCACAAGAAGGAGGATTGTTCACAAAGAGGGTTCTGTACTTTGTGTGATAAGCATTTTCAACTGATCCAGCCAACACACATATCTCAGCAATCAAGAAAAACACCCTGAAAGATAGAGTTGCAAAAACAATTGTTGTAAGCTCCATAAAACAAAAAATAAGCAATAAATGTTCAGTTTATTTTTTAGCAGAGTAAAGCAGCATATTAGTACTCGAAAATTGTAAGGGTCAAGTTACAGGGGCGGACCTGTTCAAGGCATGGTGTGGCTATAGCCACACCAGCCTAGCCCATTTTTTTTTAAAAAAAATAAATAAATATTTTATAAATAATTTTAAGTAATTTTGTACACATATTTATACAAATTATACAAATATTAAATTAGTACTTCCATCAAAATATTTTTTCTATAGACATTCATCAAAAGCAATGAAAGAATTTACATATCGACTTAAATAGTCTCTTGTTGCATCGAGACAAAGGCTAAATTGATCGATGTTGTTCAAATTAAGAGATTGAATTGCTATTTCGCAAATTTGAGGGACTTGGTTAACCGACTCTTATAATTTCAAGGACTAAAATGCCGAGTTACTGCTTTTTGGTATATCATATATGGAAATTAAATGAGGTTAATAAGCTTTGAAAGATATAAAATATCGGAATTTTCTAGACTATGTTAAGACTTATTATACCAGCAGATTATGAAAAGAATAACTGCACAAGCTCTTGAGCCTCCAGGCTTTAGAGGCTTCCCACAACAGAAACATCGACTTGCAACCATTATGGCGACTTGGCTAACCATGAGGAACAGAAATGCTCCAACACCATAGCCGGTTGCTATATCCGAGTTATAGACACAGTAGTTATAATTTAGGTCCCTATCTGGAACAATCTTAGCCTGCCAAATTGGAAACAGAGATAATGTTATGTTAAGCATGAGGTAAAACTAATGCGGAAATCATTGAATATATAATCATACATCCGATATATGATCAGACATCAAGTGAAAATTTGTAAAAGCTAAATGAGCCTTTTGTTTCGTAAATACTAAGAATTCTTTGCTTGAATTGTGAGTTACATTGACTAAGATTGTAAAAACCTTGACTACCAGTTCAATAAGTAAACACGTACACAAACAGAAAACGAGATATCTAACGTTTCAAAATCACAAAACCGGCTTTTAAAAAATGTTTGCAACCACAATCTAGGTTGTGACATTAACGATTTCTTCGCAAGTGAGGCCACATGTGACTATGATTCTTCTTTGCAATGTCAAAAATTGCGACAGACACAAAACCGTTACTGAAATTTAAGATCTTGGAAACAACATTTCATCTTGTTTACAGATCTGGATCTCTAATTTCAAGCACACAAAATAAATCACAAACTTATTACATTAACAATGAAATTCTTGATTCAATTCAAGTGAGAAAATATCAAGATTTGACATTTTTTCAAATGTAAAAAGCCAAAAACAATTGTAGATAGTTTCAATTGTAAAGTTACCAACCACAATGAGTAAAATTAAAGATTTTAAGCTAAAAAATGATAAAACCAACATTAAATTTACAATATTTAATTCATAAAAAGAAAAACAGAAAGTTATAGATTCAAGCTTTAAACACATTTTCACAAATTATCAGAAGAGAAAAAAAAACAAAAAAAACTTGCTCTTATCATCTACAATGTGTTCAATAATTCTTCCAAAACCCATAAACAAAATCAAATTTTGACACAAACCCAGATTCTAAATTATCATTTTAGAGAAGAAACAATAGTCAGATAATTAATTAAAAAAAAAGTGAATTGAATTGAAAAGTGAATACTCACAGTGCTTCTTCTTTGTTCAGCAGCAACAGCAAGACCAAAAGCAATCAAGTCAAAAACAAAGACAATGATGAGTAACAATTTGGAAGCCATGGATTTGAATTGAAGAAGAAGAAGAGAGAATGTAGTTGGATCTGTGTTCTCTCTCACTGACTTATGGTTCTATGGCGTTTCTTTGCAGCTATAAGGTGCATTCCTGAGTAAACAATAAGGTAAGTAGTAGTTAATTAATAAATTCATAAATAAAATATATAAATATTTTAATTTTTTTGGAAATAATATATAAATAAATATAGAAAAAACTGAAAAAGACATGGCAACTAATTGATTAGTATATGAAAATATATATTTTACCTGCTAGCACATTGATTACTTACCAAATGTACTCACCAAATCATAGATTTCTATTTTTATTGGAGAAGCAAAATACAAATATTAGAGTCACACCATCATGGCATCATCTCAATGTAGTGTAAGGTGGTACATTTTTATTTGACAGCTTCCAAATTATTTGTTTATTATACATGGAAATATTATTCCAAGAAGCAAAATACAAATATTATTCTAAGATTTTTTTTTAAAAAGATTATTATTCCAATTTTTTTTCACCACCAGTTTAATTTAATTCGGGGATCAGTTCTGAGATCAAATGTTTCTTGTTATTTTTACAACAAATATTTTCTTTATATAAATTGGTCAGAAAGTGAACTATAAATCCAATAATTATTAAAAATTTAAGTATCTACCATTTATGATAAATATTCAATAACTAAATTAAATTATTTTCTTTCTTTATATTTTGTATAAATTAAATTCTAATTTTAGAGTAAGTTTTAATGTTTGATTATCAAGGAATCAACAAAAATTCTCTTGTTAGAATAAATAAATAAATCTTGTCAAAAAGAAAAAAGAATAAATAAATAAATAACATTACTCTCTCCGTCCCAAATTGAGTGACACAGTTGACTGTTGTACACTATTCACACATATTGTTTTGACTATATTTTTCTATTAATAAACAAACTAAATATTAGTTTATAAGATATTGTTGGATTCGTGAGTATTTCAAAATATCAAATTTTTATAATTTTTACTATTATATAATTAAAAATATTAATCGTCAAAGTTATACATCGGCATGCGTGAGTATGTTATTTGAGGGTGTTAGCTAGGATTCAATATCCTTGAATGAATTGGGTTTGGAGATTTGGTGGGAGATAGTCGGTGGAAAAAGGCAGTAAGTTGAGGAATTGAAGGATGTATGGTACAAAATGGTAATTTTGTAGGGACGTGAAAATATGATAAGAGAGGGAGGATTGTGGGTGACTGACTAGTGAGGGCATAAAATGGAAGCAATTAAAGATCTATACGTCACATTAATGGAAGGATATAGGTTCATTACAAGAATGTGAAGCTTCCGTAACACATACTCAATCATCTTTTTAAGGTATTTTTTTTTTTTTTATCTACTACTCTATCCGTTCAGTTTTGCAATACTCGTCCGATCTTATATGTAACAAAAAAAGTATATAATTAATATTTCCTCTGATTTTATTTATAAGAGCTAGATTGATAAATATCAATTTTAAGAAAGTTGGTTTTGTTGGAACAAAGTAGATCTGACAATAGTGTCCTAATGGAAATGAATTTTGATGATAACAAAGTATTAAAATTATAATTGGTGTTACTAATAATTGTTCTAGTGTGCAGTATTATAAGTTAAAATTCAAGCAAAAGCACTATGAACAAAAGCAGAGAAGCCAAGCTAAGAAGCTCTGAAAGTCATCCGAAACTAAAGCTTCAAGTTCAGACAAGGCAGACTCTGAAGTCTATCAGAAGCTGAAGACCTTCAGAAGCTACATCATCAGAAGCTGAAACAAAAAAAAAAATGTACATCTTCAAAGAACCTAACAAACAAGATCAAATGATTGGAGAATAATCATAAAAGGGGTTCTGTCACGACTGGTAAAGGAATATTCGTTGTTTACAACGTTAACCTTATCCATAAGTGGAGTGTATGGAAGAATTGTACTATTGTACTATTATTATTCAAAATGATTGAGCAATATTCAAACGCGTGAGGTAGTGGAATTGAGTTTCTTTCTTTAGAAAGCAATTCATAGCTCACAAATTAGTATGATCAACAGCTGGCGTCTTATCTCTCTGCAACAGTCATCTCCAAATTGATCTTCTATAAATAGAATACCTCATTGGAAGAAAATGACTACTGTTCTATTACACTACGCAAGGCTCTGAAGCATTCTGACACTTAAGAAATATTTGTCATTTTTTCTATTCTTTGTTCTTAAAGTCTTAGAATGAGAAAGTGAGTCTTGTAACTTGAGTTGTATTTTGTAAACACCTCTCATAGTATATCAAGTTTGTGATTATCATTCTTTCATAACTTTGTAAGTTTGAGAAATCTTTTGTTAGTGAACTTAAGCTTTGAAAAGTCTAATATTTGTACACATGCTTATTTGTTTTTTGTTTTTTTTTTTAATTTTTTCTCTAAAGACTAATATTTCTACTCATATACTAATACAATATCTATTTTTACTATACAATATTCGTCATATAATAAAAAATTGATAAATAAAGTGAAAATAATATTCGTCATAGACTAATATTCGTCATATAACACCGCGACCCATGCGTATACACGGGTATTATGTTAGTTGATAAATAAATAAAATAAGATAAATAAAAGAAAAATAATGTGTGTCCCTCATGCTTCACCCTGTTCCCGTATCTAAACTAGAATGGCTGGATGGGGTTTCTCTTATTGCAATATATCTAGATTAAATGAATCGCATTTTTAAAATTTATGTAAAAGATAATTTAATATTCAAATTAGATTATCACTTCATATGAAGCATGCATGAGTCCTTTTTTCTCATTATTATTCCTTCGATAAAAAGAAGAAACACATGAGTGGAACCTTTGCTTTCATTCATGGCCTCCTGTTTTATCGCCTCCAGCTGTTTGATCGACTTCTTCTATTTATTTATTTATTTATTTATTTATTTATTTTTGTCTAGTCTATTTATTTTTTTTATTAAAATTTATTATAGAGGAGAGGAGAAGACAAAGATTATTGGTTTACAAGGATTACATGATTGTAGCAATTTATGATGGTATACTATACATGATTATGATGATGCATATGGTAATATTGCTTTTATTAGAAGAGGCCAATTAATTTGGACTTACATAGATACATCAAATTCTTCTTTCATTGATGTTATATTTTATAAAGGTCTATTGTTTGCTCTCAATCTCTTTAACAAAATTGTATCCTTCAACTTTGATTGTTCTCATCAAATAACTAATCGTTAGTTTCATAACTTATGCATGTATGATATATGAAAATATTTGACCATCTTAGTGCTCTCAATGATATTGTCTTTGAATTAAAAGCTATATATTAGAGTTAAAATTGATGATGAAGATAATGCACTAAGATTCATTTAGTCCCTTTCATCTTTCTATTAGCATATCAAACCTGTTTTGAGATATAAGAAGGAAACAAAATAAAGAGAGCCACAAGTTTGAACATTGTCAAAAAATATCAACATTAAAGCAATACACAAGTAACCAAACATCACAACTTTCAATTATGATTTACAATACAATGAAACATGTTTTGATTTCAAACTGTTATAGAACTTTAACATGGAAAATTTATTACCTCTGCTATGCTTCCTTAGTATGAATATGATAACAATTCCAATCCACAATGGCTTTATTGTTATAATGTCTGAGATGCTGAAAACTATCTACAATCTTCCACATGAATGTGTGTTCAAAAACAACAAATAATTCAATGTGCCAAACACTGTTGATCAAAGAATGTGGATAAAGTAAAACACTCTTTTGAAATATTGAATAACCAAAACCATGTATATAGAGAACTCATATATAACTTCCCTTAACAAAGGTTCTTCAGCTTCTTCTTCCAAAGAAGAGAAGTTTACGGAACCCTTTCGCTGCTTTTGAAGAGTCTTCTTCCTCATTGATCCATTTCTTCCTGTTGTGGGTTGATTCTTGCATCACTTGGTTACTTGGTGGAGGGGTAAAGATTTCTATCTCTGAGACTTTAGGTGGAGTAACATTACTTTCATCTATTTTATGATTAACCTTTGAATTCAAAGCAGTATATATCAATGGTTTGGTAGGTAATGCAGCTGTAGAAGTTGTGATCATTTCAGTATTATGCCGAGGTTGGTTATTATTGCTAGGAAGCGAAGATAACTTGTCTGATACTTCCTCATCTCTCGACTGATTTGGCAAAGATGAATTCGTGCGAAGTTGATGACTATTTTCATTCGCAATTTCTCTTTCTGAAGTCAAATATCTCGAATGTTTCTCCGGTGATGCCTTGGATATCTCACGATTGTTATTGTTTTGTTCAACAGTTTGTGCGACATTAGGTTTGATAGGCAACACTACTGAGGCTTTGGTTTCAATCTTAGTCTTCCGGTTAGTCTCGGAAAGAACTTTCCCTTTTGTTTTACGTACGTCTTCTTTACGATTTGAAGATTTGACTTCTTTTTGGAGCTGTTTCTTCTGCAAAGGAAGGTTATTATTTGCCTTCAAGGAAGGTTTCTTTGTTGGACCTGATTTTGCTTGACTCGGCAAAACCTTCGGTTGAGTTACTCGAGCAGTTGCAAGACGATCAATGGTTGAACTCCTAAGGACTGTTTTGTTCGGTTTCTTAGTCTCTCCATTAGATGGATGGATCTTATGATTCCCTTTCTTTGCAGCAGTATTAGTGCCTGTTCCAGTCTTCTTCGAGGCACTTCTTTCGGCAATTCTTTTCTGTCGCTGGATCATTAACTCTTCCCTTCTCTTTCTATTTTCTTCTTCCTATTAATCGAAATAATAAGAAATAAATTTAACAAATAACATTTTCAACTAACTTGTGAATTTGCAACTGAAAGTTATTGGTACTTGTTAGTTTTACCTTCTCGGTTTTGCTCTTCGTAACCATAGTTCTGCTTCCCGGCAACGCTCTACTTCTTGACATGATATCAGATTTGCTTTTCCCAAGAGATGCATTTGGAGCCTTTGACTTTGCATCTTTACTTGAAACTTTCCCAGTTTTCACTCCAGTAGCTTTCTTATCGGCGTTTACACGATTTCTCTCAGGTTCAACATCAGATTTTTTTTTATTTGCTTCATATAATGAAATGTTATTTTCATAATCCATTTCCATTCTCCAAGGTGTTGCATTATGCTCTACAGCTGAATCGCGACCAAGAACCATCAACAGATCTTCCGGCTCACGAGAAGTTAAGTTTTCAGTCTTCTTGTGTGAACCTTGTTGTGTGCCGGTTTTGAAATCAGTAGCGCCGACAATGTCTGAAACCAAACTTATATCAGCAGCTGATTGAGAATTGAATTGACCTTGTGACGGTCGAGCTTGAACCATGAAAGAGTCATCAGCCAATATGTTTTTCTTGTTTTTCTCTACAGGTAAACGATCTGTAGCTGAAGACGACACATAATAGCTACCCGATTCTTCATTTCTCCGAGAAAACAACTCCTCCTCATCAGTAAATTTCTTTCTCTGCATAAATGTAGATCCATTCTTCCCTTCGTTGAAGTACTCAACACGATCTCTACCCTCACCGTTCAATTCTCTCTGTGTCACGACAAATGAATCATTTGAAACTACTCGAGTTTTAGTGATTTCTGCTTTGCGGTTATATTCGTTTGACCTTCCATCTGCAAAATTCTTGTTCATCATATATTCTTCCTGAAACATCATAGGCTGTTTTTCGGTATCAGGAGTAGAATCATCATCGTCTCTCAAAAGAAGATTCTGGAAAGCATCCCAGTTGTTACCTCCCTTTGTTCCATTCGAATCCGCATTGGTTGAACCATTTACATTGCCAAGGTGTTTTGCACTACGTTGTTGCTTAGGGTGACTCGAGGTTGACTTGTTTCTTTTCTCCAGTGACGCAACAGTTTCTTCGTTCGACAAACTCCCTTCTGTGATACTACCTTTTTCTCCGTCTCCATTGGAAGTTATATAGTTTATATTACGGATAACTACTTTCCTCGAGGATTTCTTTCCATGCTTCTTTCTGCGCAAATGCTCCGTTGAAGAGTTCTTTTTGCTTTGCTTTGAGTCGGCATCTGAATCACTCTCATCAGTATACTCAGACGATGTAGTTGACTCGTCTTCTTCAAAGTGATCCGCTACTTGAGATTGTTTGTTTTTCTTCTTTTTCTTATACGATGTTTTATCACTGTGAGAGCGATCCTCGTTTGGAGGCCATTGCATATTCCCTGGATAATATGAAGATGGAACCTGCATACCGGGATACATGTATCCTTGGTATGGAGGCATTTGTTGAAATGCATGACCTTGAAAATTGTGAATGTACTGCGGATGATGGTTCGGCCACGACATTGGCATTTGAGTCCTTCCATCGGTTGATGGTGTTTGACCTGATGCTGGCAAGCTATAATCTGCAAGATTAAGTTGTTTGATAGACGTTGCTTCAGAAAATTAGTCACAAATAAGTTTTGCTCTAAGATAGCTTATGAAAACAGTTTGACTTTAGATAAACAACTTATAGATAAACATTTATATGATAAGCGATTATGTTACAAGCTCTTAAATTAAGTTGTTTATCCAAACAAAGGCTTAACTTATGTATAAGCACTTAAACTGTTTATCGAAACAAAACCTTAGTACTAAAGGCGAATACCTTGGCCAATGTCCAAACTTGCATGGCTTGGGGTTGAATCAGAAATGGAGGCATCGCCTAAGCCATTTAGCTTACTGCCCGAGTCATCTTCGCCTGCAAGTATGATTCCGGAAGTTCTCAAGTAAGGCAATACGGGTTGAGAAGACACCTGCATGGCTGCAATCTCATCCATCCAAAGCTTGTCTTCGTTCTTTTGTTTGCACAGCTCTAAGAAATTTAAGCATGCTTCCCTACACGAGACGCGAAATGGTATCAAATAACAAAATGAACTGTTTTAATGAATCAATGTTATTAACTTAATATATTTTTCAATATGATCGCAGACCTTAAACGTGAAGCTCCAAAAGCATCAGCGAAAGAGATAAGATCATCCATAGATTCTGGATAGAATCCCGCAACTAAAGCACGTGCATAGGCCATTGCTTGTTCTTTGCAAAGCATAGCTTTACGATTGTCTAGAACACGTTGAAGGCGAACCCTACAATAAAACATCGATGAAAAAACTATTGGACTATATTATCGATACTTTTTGACAAGTAGATAGATAAGGAAAACATCAAATATATACCTCGAGTTCTCTTCATATCCATCTTGATTGGAGGAAGTAGTTGACCTTTTGACACGCCCCTCGGCATATGACACATTTCCTGTTAATCACAGTCTTGTTTTTCATTCATAGAGAATATTGTGACCTATAGAGATAATATTTGCTAATTTACTCGCACAAGGAATGTAACTATTCGTCATATCTACTAGTAAAGATTGCGTGTAAAATTGCATGAATGTGTGATATATGCAATCAAAAGAAAGATTAAGGAACCAATGTGATTATGATTTCCCAATCATACCTTCTGCCTCACTTGATTGAACTGAACCTTCAATCTGCACAATCTCCTTTTCTATGGTCACAAACCTCTCTAGAACTTCTGGAGTGCTTACAAATCTAACAAACCTATATAAAATGAACCAAAACAAACACGCATCATTTTTCTATAGAATTAATATAGTTTTTATAATAACTGATATCATAGTTTCAAATTGTGGTAACAATATAAAGGATTTTGAGACTATTAAATCCGCAACGTAATTGCAGTTGCATCAGCAACATTTTTATGCAATTTTTTGAAATATTTTGGATGGTGACATATCTGGCCGCAATTTCAAATCATGATCTACTCTAATAACTAAAGGAGATTAGCCCATGGTGTGATCCAAAAATCACATGTTTGTACACTTCCAGTACTATAGAATACACTTGCACTGTCAATCAGTCATAACCATCAAATCATTAAAAATATTTAACTTTAACTATAACTATTTCTAAAGTACACATATGAATAGAACTTTTTACACTGACCGACAATGTATGAAAATTAATCTTCATTTTCAATCCAATTTATGAAAAATCAATAACTATTACAAAAACTAAAAGAGAACCAAAACTAAAAAAAACAAACCTTTGAAGGGTGGCTTTGGTGAACCATGGAGCAAATGTAGCAACAGGACATAAAGTGATGGAATAGCCACCTTTTGAAATCTGATCTTTGGCACATTTAAGATGAGAAATAAAAGGTTCTAATAGCCCAGAAGCTAGTTTTTCACTAACACCACCAGAAACAATCACCAAGTCACATCTTCAACATACAAACACAAAAAGTCAAAATCAAAACAAATGAAAAAATAACCTTTTTGTTTTTTTGCTACAACTCATCAAATGTGAAATATTGTGAAGTTGAGACATAACCTTGTTCTTGTTGGAGTGAGTTGAAAAAGGGCATGATCAAGATAAGAACTTGGATCCATAGCTAGAGTTAGAGTGTTGTTGAAAGCTCAAACTTGAAACTTTTAAGGAATAATATACAAAACTTCATGTACAATATTGATCCTTAAAAGTCTTTCATATGATTCAATTCACATGAAATGGAATACATTAAAAAAAAAAAAAGTTGTTTGTTTGTTGAGTTTTGAAAGTGGGTCCAATCCAACAGAACATGTTATCTCATTGTGTTTCTTGTATTATTAGATCTTTGTATGATAGACATATACACATGTTTTTTGGAAAAATAATGTAAGAGGTAACAAATAATTATTATCCAATTGAATGAAATATAGATCCAAATCTAAGAGTATGTTGGGAGGTCCATTTTCTTTCATTTGTTTGTTAACTTGTCATCCATGCTTTGGCTTTAGGTTGTCGGTGTCAATCACAGGTAAGGAGTGAGTGAGTGAGTGAGAGAGTAAATGAGCAGCAAAGAATAATCACAGACCTGTTGCTTTCATTGTAACACTTGTCAGTGAGTGCCAACCACACTAAATAGTAGTAATAAAAAGCGAATTTTTTATCACACAATTATTTAATTATGTATCGCACACTTGACAATTGTAATAGGTTAAATAGTGTTTATTAATTTTTTTATATTAAACATTAGTTGTTATAAGTTAATTGAATTAGCTTTTTTTTATCTAAGTCTCAATATATTATAAAAGAAAAGAGGGGTACAAAAGAGGGGGAACTATATACCAAAACCCTCCAAGAAAAGTTAACAAAATCTATAATAAGGGAGGCCATCCCTATTCCTAGCAAGATCGGACCAAATGACATTGGGAGCAAAATTCCACCAAGTAAAAGCATTTAAAGACAGACCTATGTTGGCTAATTTATCAGCCACATGATTACCTTCTCTATACACATGAGAGACTACAAAATTCATACTTTTAATCTTAATCATGCAATTGAGCCATCTATTATACAATTGCCAAGGAATGATGTTACAAGACTTAAATGCTGAGACTGCAAGTTTAGAATCACTTTCTAACCACAAATGAGACAAACCTCTATCAAAAGCACATTCAATTGCCAATATAATACCTATGACTTCAGCAAAAAGAGAATTAGCAATACCAAGATTCAAGGCAAAACACCCCAAGTTGGCGCCATTACTATCTCTAAAGATGCCTGCACAAGCAGCCTGCCCTGTACTCCCTAAAGAAGCACCATCAGTGTTACACTTAATCCAACCAGCTAAAGGATGTGTCCAGATAACTTCAATAATTCTAGAAGGCTTTGGATGATGTATATTGACTTTAAACCGCTTCAGGATGACAAAGTCTGATAAAGCAGAGCCACTAGCAAGAGAAGTGAAATTACCAGCTAAGGAAGTGGTGGAGATGATCATAGCAATGGAAGAGCTCAAACTAGGCATGATGTTGCTAAATCTGATCGAGTTTCTGCAATGCCAAATAGTGTTGAATATAGCAATTATAGCGGCGGTTATGACTACTTGACATTGCGGACTCCAACCTCTCTTAGTGATATTTAACACATCCACAATTGAGGCAAGATTCACCTGCATATTCAGAATATTCGAAAACCAATTCCAAAGCTTGAGAGCAAAGGGGCACTGCAGGAATAAATGATTCAAAGTCTCAGAGTTTTTGAGGCATAAGCTGCAAATGGAAGGCAAGTTGCAACCACGAGCTATCAAACTATCGTCAGTAGAGATTCTATTGTGAATAATTCTCCACATCAAAAAAGACTTTGAGGGGGGGATGGCAATGTTCCAGATCCGCTTTGCCCAATCAAGCTTTTGACCCGAGACGGCAATAAAATGGTAAGCATCTTTGAGACTGAGCTCCCCAGAAGTGGAGAGTTTCCACAATAACTTGTCCTCCCTTTGTTCAAAAGGAATGGTGATCTTTTCAAGATGTGACCTTAAAGTAGGAAACATAAAATGGATTTCTAAGGGAATATGCCAATGAGAATTAACAATATAATCTGCCACTAGAGAGTGAAGGTTTTGCTGATGATATAATGACATATTGAACAGATTGCTAAAGGATGTACCACACCACTCATGATTCCAAAAATTAATTTTTTCACCATTTCCCAACTGCCAACTAGAGTTATCCAAAAAAATATTGACATGAGATTTTAGACCACTCCAGATAGAAGAATAAATGTGATGTCTAATGAATCTATTACCTCTAGAAACTCTACTTCTTAAGAACAATGCCCAATGATTGTCAGAATTCATCAAGTCCCAAAGAAGCTTCAAGTTAGAAGCTTGGTTCAAATAGGACAAAGATCGAATGCCCAAACCTCCCTCATCGATGGGAGTACAAACAGTTTTCCAAGAGACAGTTACTAATTTCCTGACGTTTAGATCACCACTCCAAAGGAAATTTCTCAAATACTTCTCCAACTCCTTAATTAAACTAACAGGCCAAGAATATATAGTAATGGAGTATATCATCATGAGGCAGTCATAGAACCAGCAAATAAAGTGGATTTCTGAGGGTTGATTAACTGACCTGATATCTGAGCATATCTAGCAAAGAATGAAGATAGGACTTGAATATTTGAAGCGGTGCCCTTACAGAAAAGCATAACATCATCGGCATATAGGATGTGAGAAGGAATATTAGTGGTTCTTGTGCCCTTTAGAAGCTTTAAATGACCATCAGACACCAATTTAGACAACCCTCTGCTTAAGACTTCCTCAGCTAAACAAAAGAGAAGAGGTGAAAGCGGATCACCCTGCCTAACCCCTCTCGAGCAATCAAAGTACCCTTCCTGCTTACCATTGATGGAGATGGAGAGCTTTGCAGAGTGAAGAATAGTATTTATCCAAGTACAAAACAAAGGACTAAAACCAAAAGCCTCAAGCACTTTTAATAAGAACTGCCAGTCAATGGTATCAAAAGCCTTTGCAATGTCTATCTTGATAGCTAAATTTCCTCCAAAAGACTTCTTATGCAGCATGTTTATAGCCTCGGAGGTGAGACAAATGCAGTCCTTAATTTGCCTTCCCTTAATGAACCCTCTTTGCTCCTTTGAAATTATGTCTGGCAAAATTTGAGGTAACCGATCTGCTAATATCTTAGATATAATTTTAAACTTGAAATTAGCCATTGCTATGGGTCTGAATTGGCTAATGGTGTCCGCATTACTACCTTTGGGAATTAGAACAACAGTATTTGCATTGTAATTGGGCATGATCCAATTGGAATGAAAAAATTCAAGCACTGCATTACAAACATCTTCACTGATAATATCCCAATATGTCTGAAAAAAGAAAGCTCCAAAACCATCAGGACCAGGTGCCCCATCTTTGTTCATTGAGAAGACAACATTCTTGATCTCTAAAACTGAGGGAAGCAAAGTGAGCAATGTGTTGATACTATCAGTAATTAGCTTAGGGATCACCTCCTCCACCATACCGTTGTCTTGAGTAACATTACTACTAGAGAAAAGAGTAGTGAAGTGATTTACTACATGGCTGGAAATCAAGTCAGGATTAGTGATTACACCATTGTCAACTCTAAGAGAAGTAATCTTTTTATAAGCTTGTTTAATTTTGGTAGTTCTATGGAAGAAGGTTGTGTTTCTATCACCTTGACAATGCCATTTTACTCTGGACTTTTCATGCCAAAAAGCTTCTTCAATGACTAAGGCTTTCTCTAAATCAATTTTTGCTTTGTTCTCTTGGAGCATAAGAGTTTCAGTGCAGCCATCAGTACTGATGCATTGTTGTATCATATCAAGTTTGGCAACAGCATTAGCCACTTCTTTGTTTATGTCACCAAACACATTTTTATTCCAAGTTTTTAATTCCCCCTTCAAAACCTTAAGTTTTTGACTTAACTTTTGCATAGGGGAACCAAAAACTTGTGTGCTCCAAACTTGGTTTATAAAACTGAAGCACTCATTGTGATAAGACCACATTTTTAAAAATTTAAAGTTAGAAGCATACCCGAGTGCATTGAATTGGATATCAAGCAATATAGGAAAATGACCTGATCTATGCTTTGTGAGGGTTGAACAGGAAATAGTAGCACACTTGCTGAGCATCTGATGATTACAAATTACTCTATCAAGTCTTCTCTCCGTGCAACGAATCCCATCTCTACCATTAATCCAAGTATAAAGACTGCCTTTAGTAGGAAGATGGACTAAGTTATTGCTGTCTGACCAATTAGCGAACTCATCCATAGGTAATTTATAAGGCAAAAATGCCCCTCTATGCTCATGAGATCCCAAGATTGTGTTAAAGTCCCCTATACAAGCCCAAGGAATCAACATACTATTTTGAACCACTGTCAGAGAGTGCCAAAGCAGCCTTCTTTTGACATAGTTTGTTGAAGCATACACCACTGAAATACCTATATCAACACCATTTTCTTTTACTGTGAAAGAGACTTGTTGGTCATCAACATGAACTACCACTGGGTCAATATTTGAAGAGCAAAAACACCAAAGATTAGGTAGTAAATTACTTCTATTATTAACTGCAAACTGTTTAAGATTGAGTCTAGAAAACCAGTTAGGTGGAAAATCCGTAAACTTCATCCCAGGTTCATAAATGAAACAAAATTCAGGTTTATAGGCAATAAGTAATCTCTTGAGAGCTAATTTTGTTGGGGAATTAGCTATGCCCCTTACATTCCAAAAGATGTACTTCATTTTCCAAGGTTTAAGTGATCACCCTTAGACCTTGTGCTATAGGTTTTGTTACTTGCCAGAGAGTTGGCTTTTTTTCCTTTTTTCTTAGTAACAACTTGAAAAGGGGGATCCTCGTCAAGTAATTCAAACTGGTTGGAAACTGGTGTTACATCTTCTAGATTAGAATCCAGCACTTCATTGTTGACAATATCCTCATTTTCTTGCTCTGCTAGTTTGGCCCAAGAGTTTTTTAAAAACTGCATATCTTTTAATGCTCTTTCAGGAGTTACCAAGATATCATCAAAGGGTTCATCAAGAGGGATCGTAGGTGACAAGTTTAAAGGTGAAGTGGTTGTCGGAACCACATGTGCAGCAGTGGGCGCATGATGTTTACTAGTGGTTGCTATTTGATCAATCTTTTCTGTCTCTTCTTGTTCAATTTGTGTTGCATCAACAAATTCTGAATCTTCAGAGCTAGTGTCATCAACATTAGACAAGTCTATTTGTTGATTGAAGTTAGGGGAAACATGTTGTTCTTTGTTGGAGATTTTCAAATCATCTACTTGATTCAGTATGTTGTCGTTGTTCATCAAAATACTCTCCAATAATGGATCAGATATTGCCTTTGTCTTAGAGGTGCTGCCTTCAAGATTGATTACCTCCAAAACAGGGTTAGTAACAGGTTTCTTTCTGTTATCTTTGGCAACTGCATAAGTTTTTTTAATAGCTTGAATTTGGACACTGGTTTTGTTTTGAAGCTCCTCATCATTCTTTGCTTTTTCTGGATTAGCTCTCTTACAATGACCTTGATCATGGCCAATAACATTACAGTAATGACAGAATTGTGGCATATTTTCATACTCAATATCAACAAAGAAGGCAAAGCCAACTCTTTCGACCAACACTCTATAAATTGGTTTCTTCTTTAAATCTATATCCACCAACACGCGAACCAAATGACCAAACTCTCGATCAAATTGCGGTTTGTTGGTAAGATGATCAGTGCATATAGGTGTCCCTACACCACTAGCAATTGCAAAAAGTATCTTTTGTCTCCAATATTCCTGAGACAGGCCATATATGCGCAACCAAACTTGAGCAGTTGAGATATGCTGAGCATTGGGATTAAAATCCTTTGTCCACGAGAACAACTTTAAAATACCAGGGTTTAAGTTCCATGATCCTGTGGATCTGACACTTTGAGCATCTTCAAGAGAAGAAAAACATAATTCATAGAAACCCTTTCCCAGAGAAGTGATACCCCACTTACCAAGGGATTTCCAAAGTGGAGAAAGTTTGGCCTTCAAATCACCTACTTTCAAGGGTGTTGTTCCTTTTGGCCAAATTACACGCCCCTGCATATTGTGTTTGCAAGTAGATAATCCAGTTTGGTACTCTGTCTCGGGGATTGTGATGGCAATGTTATCGCCCTTAACGACCGACAAAGGGAGCTGTGACGTCGGGATGTCGCAAACGTTGCTCACTGCCTCCGAAAAGGATATCTTTACTGCTGGTGCGGAAGTTGCAGCGGTGGGTGCTTTGACAGTTTGATCTTGAAGACATAACCAAGGTATAATAACATCAACAGGTTGAGGGATTGAAGAATCCATGGTTGATTGAGAGAGAAGAAGACGAAATCGGTGCTAGGGTTTGAAAGCTTAACGTTCCGGTAACTTATGAACAGTGCAAAAATCGCTTATAATATCGCCAGAGCTAAACATCATGTTGTCAGTTAATTGAATTAGCTTATCAAAATAAGTTATAGATTAAAAAAAAAATGTTATAAATTCGTGAAAAAAAATTATCAAACAATTTTTTTTATTCTCTTTGAATAACTTATATGTTATAAGCTTAAAATTTAACATTGTTAACTTCGAAACATTATTGTCTCTTTCCAACTTAGCCATCCTTTCTTTCTCATATTTTTGAACTTTGTGCTTGAAGTCAACCATTGTTATCTTCATGTAGTGTTATTCTCAGTGTTGTTCTCAGCTTCAATCTTGTTCTTAGTTTTAGTCTTATTCTCAACTTCAGGTCTTGTCAAATCGGGCGGCCCGCCCCGTTTTGGGCCAGGCCAACAGGATTAAAAAGCCCGGGTGAAAAACGGACCTCCAAAAATAAGGCTCAAGCCCAACCCGATTTGGGCTCCGGGATTTCGATGAAAAACGGACCTCCAAAAATAACTTGCTCTATTACTATGCATACCAAAACACATGAGAAATCAACAAAGCAACCAAGCCGTGATATGATCAAACAACGACAACAAAAAAATACAAGTCACTTGGCTAATAATACAGACAAAGTTCAAATTATCGAAATTCCTACGAATCCACCAAAATAACATAAATTTAGTTTAAATTCTAATTTTTAAAAAATGTCGTCTCAAGGACTTGGTCAATCTTCACAAATTTTCATCATCTTTATTAATATTATTGTCCTCATCTAGTTCTACAAAATAAAATAGAAAAATTGGTTGTTAAAAATAAAGATATAAATTTTTTGGTTAGTTAAACATTTCGAAAATAATAGAACTTTAATAAGCATACCTTCAAACACATAAAAATATCAATTTTTTTAATTGTAATTTATTCGGGCCACGGAAGGCCTGTGACCCGTTCGGGCTAGCCCATATTTTTTGCGGGTTATATTGGTCTGGACTAAAAAGCCCAGAAAAAATTTGGATCATTCGGGCTAGCCCATTTTGACAACTCTAGTTTCCAACAATGTCATTTATTTTTATGCACTTGTGCAAACAAGAAGAAAGGAAAAAAAATACAAAATAACAAACAAAAAAAAAAGAGATGAAACAGAAAAGTAATTATATTTTGATGAAATAATAGAATATTTTTTAAATTTAAGAGATTCTTTAAATATAATAAGTCATTTAATAAATAGTAGATACAAAAGTATAATAAGGGTTTCATAAAATACAATAATAGAGGTTAAAATTTATAATCACTTGGGCAAAAAAAAATTTACAATCACTTTGTATATTTCATTCATATATAATATTAATTCTTACACGATATTCATGACTCAATGAGTCATATGTAATATATGATAAAATGAGAGATATATTATTTTTTACATGCTATATTGATCAGTATATAGTTGTTGGTGTTGTTAGTTATGAAATACATGACTATAGGCCCACAAAAAAAAATACATGACAATTTAGTCATATTTAATTTATGAGAATAGAAAAAATCAATCGAGTGTGAATTATCTAATATTCAAAATCAAATATTTAATTTAAAATTAATATTCATATATTTAGATCAGGTGCATGCTATTCAATTTTGTAGTTCCCACTTTTTTGGAGGATCCATTCATTTGTGATTGGCTTGTTGTTGAACTTTTTGGCGGTTTTCACTTCTCTCTCTAAATTTTTTTTTCTCTTCCTTCTCTCTAGAGCTATCCAAACCGTCGCCTCCTTTCCCTAACATCCAAACCCTTTTTCTTCTTCATGTAGTTGTCACCCTTGGTGGTGCAAGGAGCGGCGTTGGCCCTCTGCACCACCCTCTTCCAGATTTGTTACGAGGAGTACGAATTGGTTCTGAATCGGCTTGGCTCTGGTTTGTCTAAGTTTGTGTTCCTTGGTTTCAGATTTGGTTAACAGGCACCACCTCCGGCGCGGTGGTGGTTGTCTGTCGGTTCTTTTACACGACTTGCTCCGTTTTGCTGCTGGTTTTGTCTCAAATCTTTAGTGATTCGTTGGCGGGTTGTCGGGATCTTAAAACCCTCTGTGGGTTTGTTAACCGCCGTCGGCGGTGGTCGTTTCTTCTCCGATCGCGTTTTGGGGAAGAGGTTCTGTTGAAATCTGTGTATCTGTTGGTGGTGTTCCGGTGCTCGTCCTGTTCACGGTAGTGGGTGGATGTGCTCGGTCTTCACCATTCGGCGGCTTGTGGTTGGATTTTCTAGACTTTGGCTTCCTGATTTGTTTCCAGCTCTGTTGAGAGCTGCAGTGATCAAGGTTCTCAGATCTTCATCCGCGGTGCCAGGCAGACGACTTTGGATTTTATCTTCAGTTCTGCTGGTTGGAGTTTTCTTCTCCGTTCCTTTGCAGATAAGGCTAGAAATGGCCTAGTACTCGTTGCTGCTGTAATGAGTTGTCGGTTGTTGTCTCTGTTGCCGTGTTGACGGTCAGATTCGGCCACCGTGTCTTAAGAGACTGTTTTTTGTCTCTAGTTTACATGGTTGCATCTTTTATACATCTCTTTTTTTGCAATTTGGTTTCGGGTCCCGTGTTGGACTTGCTGGATTGTGTTGATGTGTCTTTGATGCTTCGCATTTGGCTCTATCACTGGATTTGATCCGGTTGGACTTTGTATTACCCTTTTTGGGTTGTATATACGTTTTTTTGTGTAATCGCTGGGTTTGGTTCTTGTCCCCCAGCTTTCTTTGTATTTCCTTTTTTATTTAATGTTCTTGTTGTTTGCTTAAAAAAAAAAGTGATTGGCTTGTTGTTGGATTATTTGGAAAGAATGATATAAGAGCATCGATATTCATTACACTCCTCTAAATTTTTTAAATGGATCTCACTTAATTTTTTATATTACTTTACATTTTTCAATTATTTTAGCAATTCAACTACATTCTATAAATATTCATACAATCTATCAAAAACTCACTAGACCACCCTGACTGACAAAGCGTTGTAGTAGTATCATTTTAATTTTTTTTTTTAATTTTATATATTGTATTTTAATGAAACAAATCAATAATGAATGTTGCTGGACAAAGTAGCGGTGAAGGAAAAAGAGACGTTCTTTATATGCTAAACATCCATAATGCTCTGACATAGTATCATTCGATAATCATGCTCTAACAGGTTGTTTAATTTGTAAGGAGTTGTTGGTATTTTATTTTATTTTTTTTTGTTTTCACCATCAGTTTAATCTAGTTCGGGGGTCAGTTCTGGCATCAAGTGGTTCCAGCCCCCTCCCGGTCGCAGTTGCGGGGGATCGAACCGTGGTCCTCCCTACCAAGTTCAGCGCCAATCACTACTGAACCAACTAACGATTGGTGAGTTGTTGGTATTTTTCAATACATACACACACTAAATAATTTTTCTACTTTTTTTTCTTCATAAATGACTCAATTAATTAATTATACAAAATCCGACTCAATTAATTAGAACAAGCTAGTTAGTTGTCTACAAGATTTTAGTTGTCTACAAGATTGTGTGTTTCGTAGAAACAGATGCTATGAAGTATGAAGTATAAATACTCCTAAAATGGTAAAATACTTGTACTTGATATGTACAAGTACCGGGTACGTGTATGCAATTAGGATGACTAATGAGATTACTAGAAATTACTTTGGGAATATTATTCGTGGGATTCAATGTAAAAAGGGTAGTGTTTAGCGATTGCAATTTTGTGCATACTGGTAAAAAGGCAACCGATGAGTTGCTCATGCTCTGGCCCAATTAGCCAACAGTGAGCCCAATAGGGTATGGAAGGAGGAAACTCCACTTCATATTGTAAATGAAAAGTACTTTGATATCCTATGGGTTACGCATGCGTTCTACGAAATGACCATTTTAATCTTCTGTTACTTAAGTCGCAGACGTTATTAAAAAAAGAAATTTTGAAAAATGGCGTCCGTAACTTAAATAGCAGACGTTATAAAAAAACCTGGTAGGATGTTTTAAGGGGTGTCCGTGACTTAAGTAATGGACGAGAGTATTATTGTAATTTTGTAGGGCGCGCCTAAAAAACGGTAGGACACCAAAAGTAATTTTCTTATAAATCTCTCTTTGTTACTGAGTTTTCAATTCTATAGGGTTTTTGTTAAATCATGTCTGAGGTTTCTATTGTTGTTATACTCTATTTTTGCTCTTCCTTATTTCAATATGAAAACATTCCAGTACATGTTAAACCATATATCATATATATATGTTCTTTAGGAAACATTTAAAAGTTGATGTTCACAACAATTTAGATTTTTTAGCCAAAAGGCCAGTATCAATTAAGGTATTTTAAATTATGTAGTTTAATTTTGTAGATGATCAAGTGTGTAGATGATCAACGTGTAACGCGTGATGCTTATTATAACTTAATTTTTTGATATATAATATGATTTGCATTTTTGATTTATGAATTAAGTTTTTTTTATGCCCCCCACGTGTAACGTAGGCCAGTATCAATTAAGGTATTTTAAATTATGTAGTTTAATTTTGTAGATGATCAAGTGTGTAGATGATCAACGTGTAACGCGTGATGCTTATTATTATAACTTAATTTTTTGATATATATATAATATGATTTACATTTTTGATTTATGAATTAAGTTTTTTTTATTTTTAGGTTGCTCCGCCATTGGTTGTACCATGAACAAACAAAAGTTGTCCAGTTCAGTCTCCTATTTTTTAGCAGATCAAACGCACTCTAATAGTGTTTATATATGGGTGGGTGCTTCTTAGGGTGTGCCTCAAGTGAGTCACAAATAGACATGCTTAGCTGAGTCAATGTTTTGCTCCATTCAACATGAAAGTTTTTAGGAAACGTCTTAAAGAAAGCGAACCGATCGACCTGCGACTCAATGCAGTAATTTTTTAGTGGCTTTATTTTCAAATTCGAATTTTGATAAATTCAAAAAACAACATAAAAGAATATATTTAATTTGATATAGCTAGGATTTTATTTTGTAAATCGAGTATTCTTTGTGCGCAAATTCAAATACTAATCTTTCAAATTTTATGAGATCGAAATGGATGACAAACTCTAAGTGAGAATTTAATGTTGATTTGCTTAGTACAATGTTTTAAAAACCGGACCGGACATCGAACCGTGAGGGTACTGGTTCACTGGTTTATTGGTCGAACCACCGGGTCACTGGTCGAACCGCATGAATAAATCGGATTAAACCGGATAAACCGGTAGAACGAACCGGTCTCTATAATAAAACTATATAGGTATTAAACCGGTCGAATCAGATGACTCAGTCTCTAAAAAATCATGACATGACACATAAAAAATTTAAAAAACTCGGAAATTCCATAATGTAATAAGTTCTTAAATTCAAATTCTAAATGTTGTCATCACACACAATAAAATAGTACAAAATACAAATCCAAATAAGTTTTAAACAAAATTTAATTGCAACATAAATGGAATAACAAAGTGTCTAATAAATTAAAATCCAAGGAGGCATAGTTATTTCAATGTTGGACTCTCTTTTATTTCTTTTTAGTTCTTCTATTTAAAAAAAATACAAAATGACGTCGTTTTGAGACTTTTGGCAGAAAAAAAAAAAAAGAAAAAAAAGCGCGTGCAATCAAACCGGCGGTTTGAAAAAACCGCCGGTTCACCGGTTTTGAGCGGTTCCCACCGGTCTAACTGCATGGCCGATCCAACATTCGAACCAGACCGGTCATCCCTCCGGTTCGCGGTCTGACCGATCCGACCGGCCGGTTCGGTCCGGTTTTTAAAACACTGGCTTAGTAATTTGTCATTAAATGTAAAGAAAATGTGAAGGAAGAAAGCCTAACACAGTCTAACAAGTGATAATATATCTATGCTCTAAGTGAGAATTTAATGTTGATTTGCTTAGTAATTTGTGATTACATGTAAAGAAAATGTGATGGAACCAAAACCTAATAGTCTAACAAGTGATAATATATATGCTCTAAGTGAGAATTAAATGTTGATTTACTTAGTAATTTGTGATTGCATGTAAAGAAAATGTGAAGGAACAAAACATAATACAGTCTAACAAACCAGAGTTTCACAATCTTCATTCTCTAGTTTACATATAATATATAAACTGTCCAACACCGTAAAATAAAAAAAATTAAAAGGAAATTGTCCAACACTAGTTGAAAGTTGAAACATATATACTAAGTATATATTTTTGTGACTAAGCATATACTTCTATCAGTGACATAGCTAGATTAAAATATTGGGGTGATTTGTCAAAAAGAGTTTAATTTATAAATCAAAGGGTTAAATAAGTTTTTAGTCCCTATAAATATTTGAATTTTGTTTTTAGTTTCTATTAATATTTTCAGCAATTTTTAGTCCTTAAATATTTTTTGTCATAACTTTTGGTCCCTATTTTCAATCAAACTCTTGTATGCTTTCACATTTTTGAATGATTTTTAATATCCATGTTTATAATATTATAAGAACCTCTCCCACAAAAATTTAGAATTTTTTAATATAAGATGAATTAATTATTATTTTTTTTTGCGCAAAAAACTAGAATTCATATTTAATTCATCATTTGCTAAACAAAATTTAAACTTTTGCAAGAAAGATTCATATAATATAACTAAACATGGCCGCATAATGTAATTTCTTCATATCTTTCATCTTCAAAAGCTTTCCTTTTAAAAAAAGAGTCAATTTTTCTAAACTTCATGTTCAATTTTATGATGCAAATCAACAATAACAATAAATAAACAACATCAATAAATCAATAAACAAACAAATCACCAAAATCAATAAAAAAAGCAAATGTTAATTTATATAGCTTTTTTAGGATTAAATATAGGGTTAATAGGTCTTTACCCCCTGCAAAGTAGGCGAATTTTGTTTTACCCCCTTGTAATTTTTTTTTTTAAGATTACCCCCCTGCAAAATTTATTTTTTTGATTTAACCCCTTGGATGTACTTTTTAAATCGGTTATTTTGTTCAACCGATTTAAAACGTGTTATTTTTTAAATCGGTTATTATGTTTTTTTCCTGCCACGTCAGCAAAAGGGGGGTAAATAAAAAAAAAATTTTTGCAGGAGGTAATTTTTTTAAAAAAAATTACAGGGAGATAACGTAAAACTTGCCTACTTTGCAAGGGGTAAAATCTTATTAACCCTAAATTTTAATTGTTATTTTAGACCCGCATAATATTGCACTTTTTTAAGATACTAAACTTAAAAGTTTGTGAAATTTGTTGAAACCAACATGTGAGTAACCAAAAAAAAAAAAAGAGTGAAATGTTGTCAAACCTATATATGAAAATTACATTAAATATTGGGACATTCTAATATGGACTCGGTCTATTTGTGAATATTAATTCCTTTTTAATTTGGTGAATTAAATAAAGTGTTTTTTTATTATTATAAAATTCATTTTTTTTATCAAAATAGTAAAAATCTACTAGACCATTTTGTTAGAGTCCATATCATTGGTAAAATAAAAATTGATCATAATTAAATAGAGCAAAAAAAAAAAAACTCTTTAATTCGAATAATATGAACAATTAATATTGGTGTGCTTCTAGGTTTATTTTGATATATAGAATCCCTTCATGAACAAGTTAATTAACAAAATATAAGGAAAATTGTGACTAGTTATGACTTGAACTTGTCTATTGAAATGGTCAAAGGAAGAAGCCCCCTAGTAATAATTAGAGTTGCATCCCGCCAAATATGTCTATATACTAAGTAATTAATTAACACATACATATAGTTTGACTAAAAAGAATATTGGATATGTTGACATATATTAGTAAAAGTCAATCAAATGCGATAATGCAAATTAAAGCACACATACAAAAAATAAATTGAAACATTTTCTTGGCGCAGACAAGACGAAATTACTTTGAACCTATGAAATAGAAAATGATCTTGGGGACAAGACACAAACATTTTGTTTTCATCTTGTACCATTAGTTTTGCATAGCAATATAATAATACGGAAAAAGTACGTTTTGTGTCATTCAAATAATCAACTTCATGTATAAAGTATAAAGACTATAAGCTATAAATATTCATATTCAGTGTTCACATATATAATTAAGAAAATATTGAGAGTAATAGAAAATAACCAAATAACGTGTTTGAAAAGTTATTAGTTATTACTAAATTGTGATGAGTATGTTGCCTTGAGTGAGTCAAAGATTAGTTTCACTTGTTTTATTTTCATATATACTCCAAAATCGTTAAGAAAAACTTTTGAAATTCAATATTTTTTCCAAGTTTTCAAATTAATAATCAACTTGGTCTCTAAGGTAAAACTTGAATGAATATCCCACTAATTAAAGAATTTAAAATTCAAAAAATGTGGAAAGAGAAATTATTTTTCTCCTATAAATACCTATAAGTTGCAATAAATGCAAAGATAACAACCCCTCTAATTAAACTCTCTCAATCTGTCCATCAATTCAATATTTAGATATTCATTATTTCATTTCATTCTTTATTTTTTTATCAAAGATATTTCTCACATACAAAACATTATAAACAATACATTAAGCTTAACTATACATAGTACATACAAAATTAACTAGGGCAAAAACAACTAAAACTTCTTTAATCCCTCAACATGCAAACTTCTTTGGCAATAAGCAGGAACTTATTCAACAATCATAGAATAGCAACTCAAATTATGGCAACACGTTTAATGGAACCAAGTGATGTGTTCCTAAACCATAGAAGCACAGACACAAAGAAAACGGTTGCAACTCATCTTTATGACAACCTTAAAAGACATGGTATAAACCCTTTCTTAGATGAAAAAAGCATGAAACCGGGTGATAAATTGTTTGAGAAGATAAACAATGGTATCATGGAATGTAAGATTGGTGTTGCGGTTTTCTCACCACGTTATTGTGAATCTTATTTTTGTCTCCATGAACTTGCCCTATTAACTGCCCTTAAGAAGAAGGTTATTCCCATATTTTGTGATGTTAACCCTTCTCAATTGCGTGTTGTTAATAATACAAAATGGTCTAAGGAGGAACATAGGAGATTTAGATGGGCTCTTGATGAAGCCAAGTACACCGTTGGACTCACCTACAATTCTTCTAAAGGGTATGTATTAGTATATTATATCCAATTATTACTCTATGAAACACGAACACAAACTCAAACACAAGACATAAGACGGATACTGACATGATAACGATACAATTTGAGAAAAATGACATGATTCATTGTAGTGATAAGTATCGGTGTCATATTGATGTCAGACATCGACGCATGTCCGACTCGAGAACACAAATAATCCGAGGAGTGTTCGTGCTTCATATATTATTACTATGTTTCTTTTCTTTTTAAAATCCAAGCAATAATATCTAATTAACTATGTGAATGGTACACAAGAACGCTTAGATGAGATGACATAAGTCTCTTCTAGTTTAACCAATGTCCTAAAGTCAATTCTTATTTGGGTATGCAATAGTCCTAAAACTCTTAGGGATAGTTTGTCGTCCTAATTTATGGAGGAAAATAAAACTATGTGTAAATATAAAAACGTACCCATAATTTATCCCTAATTATGCATGCATATATTTTTTTACTATTACAAATATGTAACTCAATTTTAAGTGTAAGGATAAATTTCTCATATGATTTTATTTGTTGTGAAATGCAGGAACTTGTCTGAATTTGTAACTAATGCTTCTGACATAATCATTGAAAGCATGACAGAACTTGAGAATGAAGAGGAGATCAAGGATATACACTTGCCAATTCCTGTTTAGAAAACTTATTTAACCCATTAATTCATATATACTGGAAAGAAAATAAGTGACTTAATCTCATACTTATCTTCACCAAATAATTCAACTTTGTTTATATCTGTAATCATATTATTCTTTTAAGAAGCTCACCGTCAAGAAATTATGGCGCTTCTTGACATTCTTTCATTGTATTAATTCTTTTATATAAATAATAATAATAATACCATTTTTATTATGATTGTTAATGACTGCTAATCTAATTCTTAATTTGTCTATGAAATAAAATAGTAATTATGTACATGCAGATTTTATAAACTTATATTTAGAATTTAAATCCTCTACAACTTTTTATTTATTTTTTAAATATTCTTGACACCAGTACATGAGTCAAAAAAAAAATAATTTATCTTTACCAAAACAATATGATAGAGCAAAATCTAAATGAACAATTTAACAAATAGGTGAGTATTTTTTTAAAAGTGAGTAAGTTTATTTAGAAAAAATTATTTACAAAAACAATTTATTATAAAATGTAACACCCCAACCCTTACGCACATTAATTAACTTAAATAAATAAATACATAAAGCATCAATGTGTAAATCTAAATAAAACATGCATCAGAGGTAATATCATTACATGGTAGCGGAAAATAAATTTAACATATTACATAAGTCATAATTAATACATGCATCAACTTAAATCCCAACATAACATAATGGATAAATATGCCTCAAATACATCAATATCGACAAGTCATGGATAAAACATAATAACATAGTCTAGGAGTATCAAAATAAACATGCTCAAAATACATCGAATAGGGAAATCAAACGTCTACCCGACTCGATGGTACAAAATATCAGAGCATTCTAAGTTATTACAACCCAACTAATTAAAAGTAAACTAGGAGAACCATAAGACTTGTCTCCTAACCAAGTAAGCAAAAGCTACTCCTCGGAAGCTAAGTCCTCACCCTGCACCTCTGAACCCCAAAGGTCCAGCAATTACACAAAACATAGAGTTAGTAAGGGATTCCAAATAGATGCAAGCATATCGAATACTATACATTTTAACAACAATAAAAATTAAAGCTACTAACATTTGCACTACAAGATGCAAGATTACACATTAAATACATCAGAACACGTAGTTCATGTATCAATTATCAAATACAACATGTGAATCACATTTTAACATAATCAAGTCATACACAATTGTCAAGTAATTAATGCACAACAACAATGTCAATTACCAAGTAGTTCACATAAGTATTCAACTTCATCTCCTAATGCAACTAATGTCATATTCATAAAATGCTCCCTAGCATTTACTAATGCATGTGGTACCATAAGATTCATTGGAAAACTTATTCCAATTATGTTTTAGTCAACCGCAGCTACTAAAACATCTGTTATACTTTAGGGCTCATCTAAAGCATGCTCATCATACACAAATGAATGCATGTATGTCAAATTACCAAACATATGGTATAATCATCTCATCCTAAAAGGATATCACAATCTATATACTTCAACATTACAAGTACGTACATCTTCTTCATTAATTAAATCACATTATTTAATCTTCTCAAGTTATTACACATGTACAAAAGTACCATCATCATAACAATCATAATAATCATCATCTAAAAGCTCATATTACAGTTACACATGTTATTACATAATCATAAGATCATAATTCAAACATAGTGTAAGCATATATCTCATTTATTCAACAAAACAACATTTTTCTGTACTGATAAGCTCGCCGGGCGAGCTCAGTGGCGAGTTCAGAGCGAGCAAAACCGGAAGTGTCTGGAACAACTCGCCACGGCGAGCTGGAACTCGCTACAACGAGCTGCTCAGAAACAGCAAACCCTGTTTTCGGGTTTTTGAGGAAAAACCCTCAAATCTCGAAATTTCAACATATCAATGCATAAAGGTGATAACTTGACATGTATAAGCATAACAAACATGGAAGTACAACTTATAACAAGTATCAACAACATTTCATGCTAGAAATCATCAATTTTATCATTTTTCATAAATTGCTCATAAAAGGTCAAACATCTACAAATTCCCTTATATCAAACCCCAAAATTCGTGATTCCATGTTTCATTACATACATTGATTCTATCTGTATCATAAAGTCATCATTTTTAGAAATAAAAACCCAAACCAAAATAGAAAAGAGTGAGAAATAGATTTTCTCATCCTCTCTTGATCACTCTAGAACCCTCACACTACTCTCATACCTTAAGATTCTGAATTCTTTAGTCCTTCCTTCGATCTCTAGGCTCTTCTCTTGTTCTCTTCTTCTTCTTCTTCTTCAAATGAGTTCTTTCTCTACTCTTTTCTAACTCCTTTTCTTTTCAATGTTATGACTACTCTCTCTATTTCTCATAACCTTTAATCTAATTCCCAATTAAATTGTCACTAATACCCCTCTTACTACTACTTTACTATTGGGCTTAGCCCACTCACTCAATAAGTTTATATAACTCTACTTCAATTAATTACTTCTAACGAATATCTCATTAATTCTCATAATTAATTAATTAATTCTTTCTAACTTAATTAAGGGTTCTTAACTAGTCTAGTCTATCTATTTAATTACCAAATACCGTTTTTAACAGTGTTTTAAAAACTGGACCGGTCATCGAACCGGTTAGGGTGCTGGTTCACTAGTTCACTGATCGAACCACTGGGTTACTGGTCGAACCGCATCACCTAAACCGGATTAAACCGGTGACTCGGTTGTATGACTTGGTTTATATAAAAAATAATTATATGTATTAATTGGATTAAATTGGTGACTATGCATCTATTTATTTTGATTTTTTTAAAAAAATTATAGCATATGTATTTAAATTGTAAATATAACAAATTAGAATAATAATTAAAACAATAAATGAAGTTTAAAGTCCATAAAGAAAATGAAAAAAAATCAAATGTGCTTTTGAAAAAAATCAAAGCTTGTGAGAAATCCAATTTTAAAATAAAAATAGTAGCAATATATATATTGAATTAAAAGTAAAAATAAGCACAAATGAATAGCTTAGCATGGTGGTAGCATGCCTCTCTAAAAAAAAATCCAAGCTTGCGCATTAAACCGGCCGGTTTAAAAAATCGCTGGTTCGCTGATTTATCCGGTTTTCACCGGTTCAACTGCATGCTCGGTCCAGTAATCAGACAAGACCGGTTACCCCTCCGGTTCCCGGTTCGACCGACTGGTCCAATTTTTAAAACACTGCTTTTTAACCTCTATAAACACAATCATTCACAAAATCATAAAATCATACATTTTTAATTGAAGAAATTATTACACAAAATCCTAATTATTTAAAATCTGGATTGTTACATAAAATATTGTTAAAGTATAAGTAAAACTATTATGAATTAATCAACAAAAGCGAATTCATTGTACAGTTTCATGTAAAACTCAATGATTAATAAACTTGTTATATTAAATCTATCTTCCCACGTATATTTTTGGTATGTTTATTTTAATAAATTATTATATTTGAACTTTTATTTAGAAGATATAAAAAACTTAATAAGTTTAACTTATTCTTTAGTGATAAACATAAATAAGCCCATGTATATTTTTTAATAAATTATAATTATTAATGACAAATAATTATATAATATTTTAATTTATTAGTAAAAAGAAATTCAATTTGACTTGTTAAAAAAAAAATTATCAGTGAAAAATATTTTTCCTGCGTATGATATAGTATTTATAACACGATTTTATTTTTATATTTATCAATATATTTCTCCTGTATTTGTTATATAAGAGTAAATAAAAATAGAGTAAAATTTATTAAAAAATAAAAAGATGTGGTTTGGTTTTAAAATTTAGGAAAATTAAAAAGGGATAAAGTTTTGCTTATTTAGTGAAACTAAAAGAGTAAAAGCAGAGTTATTTTAACAAAATTATCGTATCTTTTCTTATGCGTAAATTTATTAATTACTTAAATTACAAGTTTTAAGAATAAAATTATATGAAAGGCTAGAAGATTTAAAAGATTATTAAGATTGAGGAAGAAAAATTAGATAACTTAGTAGTAGTTAATTTACTAAATTATAGTAGTAGATTGTTGTTATTATGAGTTGTTTAGTGTTGTAAGGCCGACAATATACCAAAAGGTTGATTTTAGAAAACTTTGTATATTTAATAAAAAGTAAATTAATCAATTTAGGTTTGGTCTTTTCTTATATAAATATCCACAAGGTTTTCTATCTTTCAAGTTATAATAACAATCTACTACTATAATTTAGTAATAGGTGATATCTTTCAAGTTTTGAGTTCAACAACAAGATTCTCAAAATACAAAATTTTGAGAAGATGATATCTGGCAAAACATAACTTATAGTAGTAGATTGTTGTTATTATAACTTGAAAGATAGATATCTGGCAAAACATAACTTGAAAGATAGTAGTAGATTGTTGTTATTATGAGTTGTTTAGTGTTGTAAGGCCCACTCTTAAATGATTTCCTATCTTTCAAGTTATGTTTTGCTGGATATCTATCTTCCCTCTTCTTTAGCAACTAACTGTCACTACAAGAAAATGTAGGATTTGCTACCAAAAGTTTGCCACAAATGCAGTTGGTAGTTAATCTCAATTAAAAATCTCTCAATTTAACCGACCCAAATCATTTCTTACTTAATCTTTATTTTATATTTTTGTTCCATTATTTATTATTTTCTTTTGACGGATTAGTCTTTTCATTTTTTTTTTCTGTTTCAAAATCACTTCCTCACTCACAAGTCTCAAAATCACTTTTTCACAAATGGCATCTCAAAATCAATTCCTCACGAATCGCTTCATTTCATAATCACTTCTTCCTCACAAATCATTCCATCTCAGAATCGTGACGCTGTTTCCTCACAATTGACATCATAATCGCTTCCTCACAAATCGCTTCATCTCAGAATCGCGACACTGTTTTCGCACAATTAATCGATCCCAAAATCGCAACTCGCTTCCTTACAAATTGCTTCATCTCAGAATCTTCGATCTCAGAATTGTAATTCGATCTCAATCGCTACTTCGTCATGAAGGTGTGGAAAAACACAAGAAGGGGGGTTGAATTGTGTTTTGAAAGATTAAAACTTTTTCTCAAAAACTAAGTGTTTTGCAGCGGATAAAACTAAATAAACACAATCAAAGACAAGTGTGTGAGAGAGAGTGAGAGAGACACATAAACAATTTTATACTGGTTCCTCTCACAAAACGAGAGTAGTCTAGTCCCCTTGCACTTCCAAGTGATTTCACTATAATCTCACTAGATTACACTTGCTCAAGCACACTTGCAAGAGACTTCTCAATGCTCAAGTTCAACAACAAGAGACTTCTCAAAATACAAAGTATATGAAAGATGATTATCAGACACTTGATATACTTTCAGAGGTGTTTACAAAATACAATTCAAGTCACAAGACTCAACTTTCTAATTCAAAGACTTTAAGAACAAAGAACAGAAAGAATGGCAGATTTTTCTTAAGTGTCAGAGCTTCAGAGTCTTGCGTAATGGAACAGTTGTCATTTCTTCAAATGATATCTTCTATTTATAGAGAATCATTTGGAGATGACCGCTGCAGAGAGATAAGGTGCCAGCTGTGGATTGTACTATTTGTGGGTTGGTGAATTGCCTTCTAAAGAAAGAGAAACAATTCCACTACCTCACGCTTTTGAATATTGCTCAACCATTTTGAATAATAATAGTACAATAGTACAATTCTTTCATACGCTCCCTTTATGGATAAGGTTGAAGGTGTGAAAAACACAAGAACGGGGGGTTGAATTGTGTTTTGGTAGTTTTTAAAAAGTTCTTCTAAGTTAGACAACTTATCAGATTCTGCAGCGGATAAAAGATAACACAATTCACACACACAAACGTAAGAGCAAGAGAGAAAGAGAGAGACAGAGATTTATACTAGTTCCCCTCACAAATCGAGAGTACTCCAGTCCCCTTGCACTTCCAAGGGAGTTCACTATAATCACAAAAGATTACACTTGCTCAAGCACACAGGCAAGAGACTTCTAATGCTCAAGTAACCTTACAAGAGACTTCCTTTGCTCAAGCACACACGCAAGAGACTTCAAACAACTTACAAAAGAAAACAGAGTATATGAACACTGATACAAAAATCAATGTTCAATGAAAATAGCTACAACTCTTAAAACAAGACTTAACTTAGAATTCTAACAAAAGAAAACTAAGGCTCAACTACTGTAATGATCAGAAGCTGAAGCTTGAGTCTTGGATGTTCAAATGAGTTCAAGTTGTATTCAAGTTGTTTTTGTGCTTAGGATGATTTTGACAGAGTAACAGCTCGTTTCAAAATTGTTCAATAATGTCGTTGCACAAAAACTTCAATTCAGCTCCTATTTATAGTAGAGGGTGGAGCGTATTTGAATTGAATCCGTTGCGGTGAGATTTCGCCAGCTGGAGATAGTACAGTCCCTTAACCATATCAGGTAACGATTGTATACGATCAATCTTGGGGAGAACGTTTCGACCAAATCGGGTAATAAGTTCGTACAATAGTACTAACGTCATTGATTCTCCAATTTTGAATTGTCAGAAGATGATGAATTCCAATCATTGTAGCAGAGAATGTTCTTCTGACAAAACGGCTCTCACTGCTCTTATCAGAATCTGGTGTCTTCAAACACAGCTTCTGATATGTAGCTTCTGATATGTAGATTCTGACGCGACTTTAACTTGCATCTTCTGATGAGAATCTTCTGGTCAGAATTTGCTTGCCATTTCGGAGCTTCAAACGTACTCATAGTGTATATAAAATTTTTAGCTTATATATCTGCACACTTAGAGTAAATAATCAGTGTACCCTATTGTATATTAATACTATTGTTATCATCAAAACTTAATTGGGTCATGTCAGAACCTCTTTTGTTCCAACAATCTCCCCCTTTTTGATTGATGACAAACTAGCAATGATTAATTAAATCAGTTTAAAAAATTTATCTAAATTCTGAACTCTGCTTATACACTTGACTCTCAGAGGCTAGGTTTGCAAGCTCTCCCCCTAAGTCTGATACTTATAAGAGAAAATTGCACTCTTCTCTTACATGTATCATGTATAATAAGTTCAGATTTCAAATAGAAATTTTCCTTAATATATAAATCAGAAGATAAAATAAATAAATTGGCAATTTGGCTTCAGTTTAGCGTTCCATAAATTAATTTACTCTTACTCCCCCTTTTGTCATTAAACAAAAAGATTAAAAACAGACAGGGAATAAATGACAAGTTTGAAGAAGATGGTCAAAGAGAGAGTTTCAAGACAGTCAAGTTAAGATACTGGTGGTTACAACTATACCAATTTAATGGTTTGTCGTAAAACCATAAACTTGTCTGTTTTGAAGAACTATATAAGGACCATAAACCATTGTATGTTAAAATACAGAGATGGATAAGGATAAAAGAGTGATCAAAAGTAAGAAACCACATGAGAATAAGAAGAAAAAGAAGATTCAACAAGACTCAGAGGCTAAGAAGAATCTTCAGAAGATGAAAGTATCAACTTCTGCTCCTGTCAGAGTCAATTATCAAACAAGATCCAGGACCAAACAGCCAGAGTTCGTATCTGAGTCAGAATCTGAATGGGATTCTGACTGGAAAGAATTCTTAAGTACATATGTTCCACCTAGAGAAGATAACTCTTCTTCTCCCTCTGATTCTAATCAGCTAGATTTAGAACTAGCTGTTTCTGATGTAGAATCCAAGTGAAAAGTTGGATTAGAACTTATGTAATCAACAATTACTTTTTGAATAAAACTCTTTATGTTGGTGTGAAATCTATGTTTTGGTATTTGTCTCAAAATCATTTGTGCATAAATAAATAAATAACAGAATATAAACATACAGAAAGATTAACAAAACATTGCATTGTAATTAAACATAATTCACCAAACATAGTCAGAACTGAAAAACAGGAAATTACAAAATAATTATATAAAAGTGCATAGAATCCTAAGGTTGAGGAGGAGGAGGAGGAGGTAATCTTGCATTAATGCTCTGAAGAGTAGTAAGGATAGTGGCCAACATAGTGGAATGGTCATCAATTGTTCTCTTCAGATTTTCTTGATCTTGTCTCATGAACAAAGCAAACTCTGGAGCATTCCGAGCAAACTCCTCTAGTCTTGCTTGCTCGACAGCTATTCTAGCTTCCTCTGCTAGTCTAGCTTGCTCTCTTGCCAGAGCCTCTTGTCTCTCCTTCTCAATCATTTCATCCTCTAGTCGTTTCCTTTCTCTTTCTTCAGCTTCTCTCTTCTCCCTTTCAATCCTCTCAGCTTCCTTCCTAGCCAATTCCTTTCTAAATTCCAGATCCTTTTTATAGGCTTCTCTGACTGCCTTCATCATATTCTGAAACTCGACTTCCATTAGATCACACTCTTTGTCAATGGCAGCTGAATCAATTGACATATTAGGAATAGCAATGTTAATTCGCCTAATATTCTTGTCAACAGCTTGCAGCAACTTAGTAATGTCTTCCTTAGTGTCACTAATGGGTTCATTTAGGATCCTAGAAGGTAGGTGAGGAGGAACATAGATACACTCATTAGAGTAATCTGTCATGAGGTTATTTAGGTCAGAGGTGTGAGGAGGTGATTTGATAACTAGGTCCATATCCAAGGTCCTAGAGATTTCTTGGAGACGAGGGTTGAGTGTGTCAGAAGCAGTGAAGGTATTGTCCATAGCCACATGATGTGGAGATTTTTCAACAGCAATCACTGGAGAATTTGGATCTTGAACAACTTGAGAATTTGAGTTGCGAGGTTCAGGTGATTTGTGAGGTTCTTTTTCTGGTGGGGGTGATGATGGTTTAGTTTTATCAACTTCTGGTGTAGGTTCTGGTGATTTGTGAGGTGGAGGGGTTGCTTCAGAATCTTCATCATCATCCACAGAGTGAATGACTGGTGCAGTACATGAGGTAGTTGCTTGTGCATTACCTACTAGCCCATATATCTTCTGATTTGCGGCCAGAGTCTGAGGATCATCTCTTGATGGAAGTTTAGAGTACATCTCATCAAATTCATTTGGATCAATATGACACTCATAGGTATCTTCCAACTTCTTTTATTTTTCCTCTAATTCAGCAACCTTCAAAATTGCTTCTTCAATCTCAGCTTTTTCCTTTTCTTCTTCAGTTGCATCCAGCAACACTTTCTTAGAAACTTTTGGCTTTCTGGACTTCCTTGGTCCAGTACTTGTCTCGACAACCTTCTTGTCACGAGATTTTGCAGGGCTCTTAGTAGCTTTCCTTTTCAAAAAGACTCTGGATGGTTGATTCAGAATCCTTGATTGTCTGACAGACAATTCCCTTGTTTCTCCACTTCCAACTTCAGCTCCAAGATCATTCAAGAATTTAGCATGAGCTTCTGCTATAATTCTAGCATCTCTATCACTCACATGAACCAATCTACATTCTCCAATGCCATCTTCAGTCTCTCTAATGATCAGAGGATGTGTTGGATAGACTATCTTAGCATTCTTCACCAGATGTAGATACCTCAGAGTAGTGCTATTAACCACTTTAGAACAAGTCAAATAAGTACCATACCCAAGAAAGAATGGTTTGACAGCATCCAACAAACCACACTGAGCAAACATATGACTTAGGAGTCTGCTGTGATGGATGATAGGTTTAACAAAGTCTATAGCATCCAGAAGATGAATGAAGATGAGCTTAGCAACGTCTAATAAATTACCCTTTCCAACATGAAATGTGAACAGCTTCTGAACCACAGATAATTGATCAGTACCTCCCAGCTTGGGTATAATATAGTCAATGAAGATTTTGTAGATAACCTTGCAGATATTTGACAGTTCAGGTTTAGCTTCTGGCTTAGGTTTATCCTTGTAGATGAATTGTTCAACATCTGGGGCAATGGAATCTGTTGTCTTGAGAAAGAGTCCATTAGAAGATAGCTTCAGAGCCTCGTAGATATGTTCTAATCTAATTGAAACTCTGAATCCAGCCACGTAGGATTCAATCTCAGTACTAACAAAAGGTCTTAAACCCATAGCAGCAGGAGATTTACCTTGTTACTCCGGTCTTTCCTTAATCAGTTTCTTCAAGTTTGCATTGTATGATTCCCTTGTAACAACAGACGCTTTCATCCAAAACTCTTTGATCAGTTCCGTGTAGGTAGGACCATTCAGAATGTCAAAGTAATACATCAAACCTTGTTTCCCGAATAGTTCCTTTACTTCAGGAAAACCATTAGCTCTTAGGCTTTCAAAATCAACAGGATTCTCAACGGCGAATTGAAGGTCATCATATTTGTACGGGCGTTGATCCTTTGCAAACTTTGTGGGGATGAAGTTTTCCGTTTCAATCATACAAGCATTAACTTTCACGGTTGGAAAAGTAGCCATTTGATGAAGTTTGGGGGTTAGGGTTTGCTAACTTGAGAGAGAAAGAAATTGCTCTGAGTTTTTGAAGAATAAAAGTGTAGGTTGTGAGAGTGCAAAAGTGTGAATGTGAACAGTTATGTGTTTAAATAGAAAGTTTCGCGCAAAAAAAAATAGTACAGACACATAGGGGTAGCATAGTCTTTTACCTATCAAATAGGGATTAGAACACTAATCATCATAAACCAACTTCTTTTTCCACTTGCAACAGGACACGTGTATTAGAAGTTTATTTAAATAACTGACACGTAAGTGGGAGGAAAACGAACGGTTTCTTTTATAAAAGATTTTCCTTACGCGCCAGAACCATTCCTTTTTGGAGATTCTGATAGTGCATCAGAAGATGTTCTCATCACAACTTCTGATACAGAAGGTTCTGATGATTTCAACTTCTGATAACTATTAGATTCTAATAAAAACAAATTTTACATCAGAGTCTTAGCTATTCAGGGATTTCCATCATATTCAAATTCTTTTTGATAAAATCAAAACGTTCCACATCTAAGGGTTTTGTAAAGATATCAGCCCATTGATTTTCTGTTTCAATGAACTTGAGATCAATTACTCCCTTTTGAACATAGTCTCTTATGAAATGATGTTTAATCTCAATATGCTTAGCTCTTGAATGTAAAATAGGATTTTTGGAAAGATGAATGGCTGTAGTGTTATCATAATATAAAGGAATATTGTTACTGCTTATTTGATAATCTTCTAATTGATATTTCATCCAAAGTAGTTGTGTACAACATTTTGCTGCTGATATGTATTATGCTTCTGCGGTAGACATAGCAATGGTGGTTTGCCTTTTACTGGCCCATGAAATTAAATTCTCACCAATGAACTGACAATTGCCACTGGTGGATTTTCTTTCAATTTTATCACCAGCATAGTCAGCATCACAGAATCCAATCAGTTTGTAGTCATTGGATTTCTGATACACTAATCCAATGTTACAAGTAGCTTTTAAATACCTAAAGATTCTCTTCACAGCAGTGAAATGAGATTCTCTAGGATCTGATTGAAATCTTGCACACAAGCATACACTGAATAAAATATCAGGTCTTGAGGCAGTTAGGTAAAGAAGAGATCCAATCATACCTCGATAGAGCTTCTGATCAACTTTGCCTTCAGATTCTTCTTTGCTTAAGCTTGATGTAGGATGCATTGGAGTGTTCATGGGCTTGCAATCTTCCAAATTGAATTTCTTCAGAAGATCTTTTATATATTTTGATTGATGAATGAATGTTCCTTTCTTTGTTTGATTTATTTGAATACCAAGAAAGAACTTCAATTCTCCCATCATGCTCATCTCAAATTCATCCTGCATAAGCTTAGAAAAATTCTTGCACAAAGTGGCATTAGTTGATCCAAAAATGATATCATCAACATAGATTTGAATGATCAAAATGTCTTTCTTTAGAGTTTTTCTGAATAATGTATGATCAACTTGACCTTTTTCAAAACCATTGTTTACTAAGAAAGTACTCAGTCTCTCGTACCAAGCTCTGGGAGCTTGTTTGAGTCCATAGAGTGATTTCTTGAGTTTGAACACATGGTCTGGATTTGTTAAATCTTCAAATCCAGGAGGTTGTTTGACATATACTTCTTCAGAAATTACACCATTAAGAAATGCACTTTTTACATCCATTTGATAGAGAGTGATACCATTATTAACTGCATAAGATAAGAGTAACCTGATTGCTTCCAGTCTAGCTACTGGAGCATATGTTTTAGTAAAATCAATTCCTTCTTGTTGGCTATATCCTTGTGCAACAAGTCTTGCTTTGTTCCTGGTTACTTCACCTTGCTCATTCAGCTTGTTTCTGTATACCCATTTTGTTTCAATAATGTTCTTATGCTTCGGTTTGGGTACCAGATCCCATACATCATTTCTCTTGAATTGATTTAACTCTTCTTCCATAGCAACGATCCAAGCATCGTCTGAAAGAGCTTCATTTGTTGTCTTTGGTTCTATTAAGGAAACTAGTCCAAATAGTGATTCTTCATCTATGAAGTTTGATCTTGTTTTTCTTGGACTATTCTTGTTTCCAAGGATGAGCTCTTCAGGATGTGAAGATTTGTATTTAAAGGTGTTTCTTGGAATATCAGCTGCTTCAGAGTTATTATCATCAGTTTGATGTTCTTGAGGAGCATCAGGAGGTGTAGCTTCATGTGAGCCAGAGTCTACTACAGGTTCTGAGTAGTCATCATATTCTGGAGCTTCATCTTCTGAATCATCAGATCCTGAAATGTCTTTAACAGGCTCTGACTTTTTATCATCAGGCTCTTTATCATCAAACTTTACGTGCATAGATTCTTCCACTGTCTTAGTTTCAGAATTATACACCCTGTATGACTTAGAGCGTTCAGAGTATCCAATGAAGATACCCTTACAGGCTTTAGAGTCAGATTTCTTAAGATGAACTTTATTATTTAGAATGTAACAAGTACAACCAATGTAACAGCCCTGGACCCCACCTCTCTGGTGGTCCCAGGCCTGGGTTACCCCCATAACTGTTACTCACGGCCTTCTCCACCCCCCCTTGTGGAGTTTTTGCCCTCGTGGTGAATCGAACCATGTACCTGGAGCATAAGTACATGTTCAATGCATTCACCACTACCAATTGAGCTACTAGCTCAATTGGTAGTGGTGAATGCATTGAACATGTACTTATGCTCCAGGTACATGGTTCGATTCACCACGAGGGCAAAAACTCCACAAGGGGGGGTGGAGAAGGCCGTGAGTAACAGTTATGGGGGTAACCCAGGCCTGGGACCACCAGAGAGGTGGGGTCCAGGGCTGTTACATAAAAAGGCGCCTTTTTATGTAACAGCCCGAGCCTTCGGCGTTCCCGGCACTGCTACCTCACGATCTTCTCCAACCCCCTTCACTATTGGAGTTTTTTCCTTCCGTGGGAATCGAACCATGTACCATGGGGATAAGTACATGTTCAATCCATTCCCACTACTAATTGGGCTACTAGCTCAATTGGTAGTGGGAATGGATTGAACATGTACTTATCCCCATGGTACATGGTTCGATTCCCACGGAAGGCAAAAACTCCAATAGTGAAGGGGGTTGGAGAAGATCGTGAGGTAGCAGTGCCGGGATCGCCGAAGGCTCTGGCTGTTACAACCAAATTGATGAAAATAAGAAATATTGGGTTTCCTTCCTCTAAAGAGTTCATATGTTGTTTTGTTCAAGATAGGTCTTATATAGATTCTATATTGAATATAACAAGCAGTGTTAACAGCTTCTGCCCAAAAGAATTTTGCTAAATTATTTTCATGCATCATGGTGCGTGCCATTTCTTGCAAAGATCTATTCTTTCTTTCTACAACTCCATTTTGTTGTGGAGTTCTAGGAGAAGAGAATTTATGGAGAATTCCATGTTCTTCACAAAATTTTTCAAAAGGTTCATTTTCAAATTCACCACCATGATCACTTCTTACTTTCAAAATCTTGAAGCCTTTTTCATTTTGAATTTGGGTACAGAAGATGCTAAACACTTCATATGTGTCATCTTTAGTTCTCAGAAATTTAACCCAAGTCCATCTACTATAATCATCAACTATGACTAATCCATACTTCTTACCATTGATCGAAGCAGTGCTAACTGGTCCAAAAAGATCAATATGTAAGAGTTCTAAAGGTCTAGAGGTGGAGACAATGTTCTTGGTTTTAAAAGAGCTTTTGACAATTTTCCCTTTTTGACAGGAACCACAAAGTGAGTCTGAGTGATATTTAATTTTTGGAAGGCCTCTGACAAGATTGTCTTTACTAAGCTTAGAGATTAATCTCTAGTTAGCATGACCCGATCTTTTATGCCAGACCCATTTTTCATCACTCAGTGTCAAGAGACAAAGCACTTGTTGTTCCTTTAAATCAGAAAAATTGACTTTATACACATTGCCTTTTCTATTACCTTTGAAAACAATGGATTGGTCAGAGTTTCTAATTACAGTACATGAATCCTTATTAAACATGACATCATAATTACTATCACACAATTGACTTATGCTAAGTAAGTTATGATGTAGTCCATCTACTAACCAAACATCAGAAATTGACAAAGAAGAATTACCAATTGTACCTATACCAATGATCTTTCCTTTCGGGTTGCCAGCAAACCCTACTGTTCCACCCTCTTGCTGATTCAGGGTGTGGAATAAGAGCTTGTCTCCTGTCATGTGACGTGAGCAACCACTGTCTAGATACCATGAGCTTTCTTTTCTTCTTTGGGTGCATACCTGCAGTGTACATTATCTCAGATTTTGGTACCCATATTCTGATGGGTCCATTTTGGTTAGTCTTATGGATTTTATTCTTCTTCTTGGGGTATTCAGAAGATCTAGAGTCAACTGAGCCTTTAGAAAATGATTTAGGCTTATGTTGTCTCTGAGATACTCCTCTTGAGTGTGTCAGAGAACCAGTTACCAAGTTTGCTTTAGAAGTACTGGTGCCCCGCTTATTAACAGGCTTTGGTACTCTGATAGCTTTAACTTGAGTAGACATGGATACTGAAGTGAGGGGAACCTGGGTTTTAGAAGACTTAGGTTCAGAAGATGAGTTATCTTCTGATACCTTATCTTGTGGTTCCAAGGTCACCAGAGTATCAGACACAGTCAGAGGTTCTGAACTACCTTTAGTAAGATTAGAATAAAGTCCATAAGGTGGTTTGCTTAAACAGACAGAGTTACTTGATTTTCCTTTATCAGAAGATGTAAGGGAACCAAGTCCTTGTCTTTTATAGTAATTGCTTCCACCATGAATCATAGACGATATCTTAGTTTTGTCAATGTTATGATGAACAAACTCTTGAAGAGCAATTTCATACTCATCATAGGGTTTGTGACATGATCGACAACCAGATTCAAGCACTTTAATAGTTTTAAGAGATTTTTGATAATCTGCTTGAATGTGGTTGACTTTATCATTGAGCAGTTTAAATTTTTGTTTAACAAGATCTAGCTCATTTGATTTTTCCATGTACTTCATCATCACATCTTTCAAAGCATTAGTAACTTGAGTGCTAGACATTTGAGAAATTACCTCTTCAATATCATCAGTGTCTTACTCTGAGTCACTTTCATTATCTGATGCGCCAGTGGCCATGAGTGCCAGATTTGCCTCCTCAGAGTCTTCATCATCAGATAATTCATTGATATCTTCCCATGTAGCCATCAGACTTTTCTTAGCTTTATTTTTTATTGTGCTTTTCCTTCCTTTACCCTTGGAGTTAAGTTCAGGACAATCAGCTATGAAATGTCCAGGCTTGTGACAATTGAAACAATTCTTTGTGTCATCCTTTTTCTCTTTGCTGACGTGATTTCTTGAACCAAATCCTTTGCTTGAGTAGTTTTTGCCTCTCTTTGACCACTTTTGGAATTTCTTGGACAAGAGTGCAAAGACATCATCATCTGATCCATCTTCTTGATCATCTACAGAAGATTCCTCTGCATCAGATTCTACAACCTTAGCTTTCAGAGCCTTAGACGAAACTGAAGTAGATGGCAGAGCCACTGACTTTAGTTTCTTCTGAGGCTCATCAGAAGATAGTTCAATCTCATGACTCATGAGAGAACTTATCAATTCTTCCAAGCCAAGAGTGTCCAAATCTTTAGCTTCCTGAATAGCTGTTACCTTAGGCCTCCACCTTGAAGGTAAGCTTCTCAGAATCTTCCTTACATGATCAGAAATTGTATAACTTCTCTTCAGAACTTGGAGACCAGCCACTAGAATTTTGAATCTAGAATACATAGATTCAATGTTCTCGTCATCTTTCATTCTAAAGAGTTCATAATGTTGGATCAACAGAGTAGCCTTTGCTTCTTGCACCTGTTTGTTCCCTTCATAAGTGGAACACAAGGAGTCATATATACTCTTAGCAGTGGACTTGTTTGTAATCTTGAGATATTCATCATGAGATATACACCCAATGAGAATATCCTTGACTTTGTGATGTTTCTTGTAAGCCTTCTTCTCCGTGGTAATGAACTTCTTTCTTGCTTCAACAGATAACTTTCCTCTTTCATCTAAGCCTTGGAAAGATACCCCTTCTTCAACTAAGTCCCAAAGCCCATCATCTATACCAATAAGATGACTATATATTCTATCTTTCCACCAGGAAAACATAGAACTATCTCCATTGAACTTTGGTGCTTTGTTGTTTGACTTATCTTCAACATCATAGTCATGAGGAACTGCTTTCATATTCGCACCTGCAGCAGCATCATTCATTGTGTTTTTCAACAAAAGACTGTCTCACTGTTAAGTGATAAAAACAGAAACGGGCTCTTGATGCCAATTGAAGGTGTGAAAAACACAAGAACGGGGGGTTGAATTGTGTTTTGGTAGTTTTTAAAAAGTTCTTCTAAGTTAGACAACTTATCAGATTCTGCAGCGGATAAAAGATAACACAATTCACACACACAAACGTAAGAGCAAGAGAGAAAGAGAGAGACAGAGATTTATACTAGTTCCCCTCACAAATCGAGAGTACTCCAGTCCCCTTGCACTTCCAAGGGAGTTCACTATAATCACAAAAGATTACACTTGCTCAAGCACACAGGCAAGAGACTTCTAATGCTCAAGTAACCTTACAAGAGACTTCATTTGCTCAAGCACACACGCAAGAGACTTCAAACAACTTACAAAAGAAAACAGAGTATATGAACACTGATACAAAAATCAATGTTCAATGAAAATAGCTACAACTCTTAAAACAAGACTTAACTTAGAATTCTAACAAAAGAAAACTAAGGTTCAACTACTGTAATGATCAGAAGCTGAAGCTTGAGTCTTGGCTGTTCAAATGAGTTCAAGTTGTATTCAAGTTGTTTTTGTGCTTAGGATGATTTTGACAGAGTAACAGCTCGTTTCAAAATTGTTCAATAATGTCGTTGCACAAAAACTTCAATTCAGCTCCTATTTATAGTAGAGGGTGGAGCGTATTTGAATTGAATCCGTTGCGGTGAGATTTCGCCAGCTGGAGATAGTACAGTCCCTTAACCATATCAGGTAACGATTGTATACGATCAATCTTGGGGAGAACGTTTCGACCAAATCGGGTAATAAGTTCGTACAATAGTACTAACGTCATTGTCGCTGGGGATAAGGTTGATTCTCCAATTTTGAATTGTCAGAAGATGATGAATTCCAATCATTGTAGCAGATAATGTTCTTCTGACAAAACGGCTCTCACTGCTCTTATCAGAATCTGGTGTCTTCAAACACAGCTTCTGATATGTAGCTTCTGATATGTAGATTCTGATGCGACTTTAACTTGCATCTTCTGATGAGAATCTTCTGGTCAGAATTTGCTTGCCATTTCAGAGCTTCAAACGTACTCATAGTGTATATAAAATTTTTATCTTATATATCTGCACACTTAGAGTAAATAATCAGTGTACCCTATTGTATATTAATACTATTGTTATCATCAAAACTTAATTGGGTCATGTCAGAACCTCTTTTGTTCCAACAAAGGTTAACGTTGTAATCCACGAATATTCCTTTACTGAATGTGACAGAATCCTTCGTATGATTATTCTTCAATCATAAGCTCTTATCTGTCAGGTTCTGGAAGATGTACATTCCTTTTGCTTCAGCTTCTGATGTAGTAGTCTCTGAAGGTCTTCAACTTCTGATAGACTTCAGAATCTGCCTTTGTATGCTTCTGAACACTTTCTTCAGAACTTGAAGCTTTAGCTTTGATGGTCTTCTGATGACTTTCAAAGCTTCTTAGCTTGGCTTCTCTGCTTTTGTTCGTAGTTTTCTTGTTTGAATTTTAACTTATAATTCTGTACACCAGAATAATTATTAGTAACACCAATTGTAATTTTAATACTTTGTTATCATCAAAATTCATTTCCACTAGGAAAGTATTGTCAGACCCACGTTGTTCCAACAATCTCCCCCTTTTTTATGGTGACAAAACATAGGCATTAAAATTCAATTGTTATTGATTTAATTAATCATGCTGACTTCAGGTTGCCGAGGTTTGCAATCTCCCCCTGAGTCTGATAGTCCAAAGGGTTAGGTTTGTAATCTCTCCCTAAGTCTTATCCACAATTAATTAAAATCAGTTTAAGGGTTAATTTATTAACTTGAAATAAATTTTCATATTTGACTGTCAGAGGCAGAGGTTTGCAAGCTATCCCCCTAAGTCTGATAATGGTCAGAGAAGGTTTACAATCTTCTCTTATATTATCTATGATAAACTTAGTTCAAATTTAAAATTTTCTCTCCTTTCAATTAAATCCAAGATTAATGAAATCAAGAAAGAAGGGATGAGAGATGATTCTTAATGAGTAGACATAACAGTTTCAGACATTACACAAAATTAGAATCATTTATTATTAATTTGAACGCATTCTTACTCCCGCTTTTGTCATTAATCAAAAAGTGACGAAAGAATCAAGGTCAAAGAAGCAACTTCCAAAACAGTCAAGAGTGGTTACAACTATGTCCAATTTAATGAGCTGTGTTGATAGCCATGCTACAAGAGTATTTGGAAACACTATAAAAGGAGACATTCCTTCTCATTTTATTCACAACGAATAATCAAAGGTAAAAAGTCTCAGTCAGAAGCAAGAATGAAGAGAGCAACTAAGAAATCTTCAGAGTCCCAAGAGAAAAAGAAGAAGTCAGAAGCTATAACATCTGCTTCTAGACAGAACAATCAAGCTAAATTGAAGATCAAGCAAGAGGTGCTGACATCAGATTCTAATGAAATAGATTCTGACTATGCAGAGGTTTTGAAGACATATGATTAGGGATGTCAATTTCATCCGTAAATGGGGATCCCCGCGGAGATTGCCCCGTTTGGAGATCCGAAGTTGGGGAATTTTTCCCCGTGGGGATGGGGATGGAGGAGAAAGTCCCCCCGAAAGATGTTTGGGGATGGGGACATGATGACAGGAATTTATGTAGTATTTTTAGTATTTATTTAATAGTTAGTTTAGGACTTTAAAGACCAGAAAGAAGCAAAAATCCCAAGATATGAAGCTACTTACAGAAGAAGACAAGAATACAAGAAAATGCCAAAAAGAGAGCAAAAAGTGGATTTGCACAAAATACGCGCTCCATCGTGGCCACGATGACTCCCATCGTGCCACGATGTGAACATACTTAGCGCCCAAGGAACCAGATCATCTGTCAAATTTGTGAAGCAAATCTGCTCCATCGTGGCCACGATGGAAGCGAGACCCGTTAAGAAAAACTATAAATAGAGCTCCCCACCTTCACAATTATTCATTCAGAAATTCAGCAACCTAGAGCACTCTCTAGTACTCAAGGAGGAGGAGCAAGGAGGACAAATGAGCTCTCTACGGGAAGAACTTTCCCCCTTCACCAGGAAATGTAACTTCCTCAGCAAGGCATCTACGCCATTTGTATGCATAGTTTCATATTCTTATAATATTTATTATGTAAATTAGTAGCTAGAAACCTTAGGGTAGGTGGAGAGATGAACTCCCCAATGAATGCTTGGGACATTTATCTGGTACAATAAAAGTCATAATATATTCTTATTTTGGAATGAATTGTTTTCTATTATTTACGCTTTAATTCCGTATTTCCAATGTCTGGCCGGATAGAGGGAATATACTTTTAGGATTAGTCCCGAACAATAAATAATAGGGCTCGCTCCGAGAGACGGCAACATCCGACATTGCTCGCGACAGCCTGCAAAGACGAAAGAATCAGACACTATTCGCGACAGCCTGCAGAGACTGAAACAGCCGACACTAGGATGTTAGTGGCTAGGATTAGTTGAACGATCATGACTACTGTAGATTGGCTCGACCCATAGTTAGGGTACGTGACAACACGGAATTAGGCAACCGTGGGTGCGCTAATTATTCGGAAGTCCATAGCGGTCTATAAATATTTAGGGTAGTATTAATGCTATCAATAAAGATGATTAATCGCCGAACAATTGGAAGTTATTGAAATAGTTATAACTATGCGCCAGATATCAAACAGGATTAGGGGAGGGAATCGATCTATCTAACCTCCTTCACACTTCTGAATCACTATCTTTACTTTTCTGTCAAAGCATTACGCTATTTTCATACTAAAACCTTTTTCAGAAACCAAAGCGAATACAAACTATCGAACTTAAATAAAACTAGTCGTACTTGGCATGTTCCCTGTGGATACGAACTCATTCTAGACACCTAGAGTGTGAATTATTACTCGACGACTGACTGGTTCACTTGCCAGACCGTAGTCTGGACATTGTTTCATCCTCCGCCCCGCAGAGACTCCGTCCCCGAAAACTACTAAAATAGCATTTATAAATTTATATTTAAGTGCATTATAAATTATTTTTAATTATATTTCAAACAATATGTGTATACATTTGTTTATATATGATATTTATAACTGTCATAAGACTCTCATTAATATTTTAATATTTTTATTTGTTTTATAATTAAACTTAGAATATCTTTTTACAACTAGTTTGATCGAAAATAATAGAAATTTGATACTTTTTTTAAAGTTGATGGATATCCGTGAGAACTGTGGGGACCCGCGGGGATGGAGATGGAGAAAGAGTACTCCCCGAAGCGTGGAATGGGGACAGGGATGGGGAATATTTTAGACGGTGGGACAAGGAGTGGTAAAGTATTCTCCGGTCAATCCCCGCCCCGTTGAGATCCCTACATATGATCAACAGAAGGAGTACTTAGACTCTTCTGACTCCGTTTCGAAGATGACAAAGAATCCCTTAAGACTATGGTACCAACACCAAAAGCAACTAAGCTCCATTACATAAAGCAAAGACAACGACAACCAAAGGGACAATAGTGGCCAAAGACGCGTGAACCAAAAACATAACCCCTCTGCCAATGCGCAACAGATCCGTCGTAGGAAACAGAACCACTATAATCCCTCCAAAACAAAACACGACGTGAAACATAATACGCTTGAAACAGAACACGCGTGAAAACAGAAACACGACTCGTGAACCAAATAGTACCAGCACCACCTCCGGCGGCGCCGAAACACCACACCACACCACACCACCTATTTCTCAGACGCTGAAACAGTACACAAACACGAAGAGAGCACAAAATCAGAAGAAAAACGAAAAACAAATCAAACCAGAGAAGAAAAACGGGCGCCGATCTAGACACGTGGTACGGAGGACAGACCTCTTCCTCGCACCACCATCACCGCTTGTCTACAGGGTCAAATTCACGGTCCAGCATACCTGGGCACTTGCTGAGGCTTGGCCCATAAATGTTTTTTTCTTTAGTAAAAAAAAAAAACAATAGAGACCAAAAAAAAAAAGGGCAAAACAATTTCACACGGCGTCTCTCTCTCTCTGCTCGAGCGACCAGACCAGTCCACCACCACCACACCAGTGTCATCATACGCCACCACCACCACTCACCACTCACCAAAAAGCTCAACCGAACCACTCACTCGCCACCCACCGGTCATCGTTCTCCCCCTTTTCTCTCTCTCTCTCTCTCTCTCTCTCTCTCTCTCTCTCTCTCTCTCTCTTCTTGACGCCGAATCCCTTACCCTTCTCTGCTCGACACGGCGACTCGACTCAATTTCAGGTGATTGTTTTCACTTTCAGGTGATGAAAATATTCTCACCCCTTGTATTTTAATCTCAGGTGATGAAATTTTGATATGAATTGCTGATACTGAGAATTCTATAATTTTTCTAGGTTTTAGGTTTTTGGAAAATTTTGATTTGTTTCTTTAATTGATTGATTGAGTTTGGGAAATATTGATTTATTTGTTGAATTAGTTTAGTCTTATTCTGGAATGCTAGATATGAATTTCTTTGATATGAATTTGGGAAACTCCGCCAGCATTGTCTTTGGGAAAGTTTGATTGAATTTGAGATATGAATTTCCTTGTGTCAAACAGAGTTCGTTTATTGTCCTTGTGTTTGTTGTTGCTCTGTCTTGTTTGTGTGGTTCTGTAACCATAGGAAGTGAGAATTCTTGTGCAAATAGCAAACAAACTCATAACAAGCTTAGGTCACTACAAGAAATCGCCCATTTATTGACGGCCAAAAGCCCTCACAAAGTAAGAAAATCCGTCACAAAGTCATAATTTTGTGACGACTTTGTGACGGCCTCAATCTGTCAAGAAAACGCTCGTGGAAAAGTTTGTGACGGCCCAGGTCGTCACAAACTAAGTGACGACACTTTGTGACGGCTCAGGTCGTCGCAAAATGTGAACGACAGCTTTTCTGAACACAACTTAGTGACGGCTTAGGTCGTCGCAAAATTCAAATTAGTGACGGCTTAGGTCGTCACAAATTTCTGTGTCAGATTCGTCACAAAGTTTTGGCTTATTTAGTGACGGCTTAGGTCGTCACAAAATTCGTCACTAAGTTTTTTTAAAAAATAATTATTTTAATTGTTTTATTAATTATTTTTCAAAAATAAATTAATTAATTATTTAAAAAAAACATAAAAAACGTTTTTTTTTACATATATTAAAAAATAATATATCATCATTTTTAATTTTAAATATATAATAAAACATTTATTAAAAATTCAATAACGAACAATGATAAAATACGATACATACGATAATTAGATAAATTAAAAAGTACGATAATTGTCTTAATAATACAAACAAAGTACGATAATTGTCATAAAATTACATAATAAAATACGATACAAACAAAGTACGATACTTCCACACATATAACATAATAAAATAACAACGCAAACATCTGAGTTATGCATTTCCGCTTCCACCACCCCTTCGAAAATAATTTACTTAATGAATTTTTTTTATTATATAGTTTTTATTTAAATATTTAAATTAAAATTAAAGTCTAGAATAAATTAAAAATTAAAATATCTTCGATTTAACTATATGACATACAAAGTTTATACTATGTGACATACAAAGATTTTATTACATACAAAGTTTTAACTAATTCACTAGATATTGTTTTTACAATATGGTATTTTCGAAAATCAATTCACCTACAAGTAAATATCTTCGAAAATTAAAATAAATAATTTACTAATATATTTTTTAAAATAATTCACTAGATATTTTTTTTTACAATATGGTAATAATTTTCTTTACAATATGGTAGATTAGAATAAATATGGCGGTTTACTAACTATTATCACATAAAATAATTTACTAGTAGTTTAAAAACTTGACATACAAAGTTTATTTTACATACAAAGTTTTAACTAAATGACATACAAAGTTTTAATTTTTAATTCAAATAAAAATAAATAAATACAGCAGCAAACATATTTTGATTTATATACAAATATTTATTAATCTAAATTATATTACTTACTTGGTATGTAGAGTAGTGTCTGACTTCAAGTTTACAAAGCTAAACTCCAAATAATACCAATCGATGAATCAACCGTCGAATCAAACAGCAATATCTAAATCAAAATTAACAAAAAAAAAAGTTTCAGATATATCAAACCAAATATCAAAAATAAAAATAAATAAAAGTAGCTTTTTTTTTTCAAAATAAATAATAGTTTTTACGAAATAAATAAAAGTAGCTTTTTTTTTAATAAATAAAAGTTTCAGCAATACCTATTTTTTTTTTACGAAAATAAATAAAAATAAAAATGTAGCTTTTTTTGGACGGAAATAAATAAAAATAAAAAAAGTTTCTGACTTGTAAAATAATACAATTAAACTTAACAAATTAAAATTATTCTTACTAGTTATGTCAATCAATGTCAACATATTCAACTCCCAACAATAGCAAGATGAACCAAGCTACATTTTCTGCATTAAAATTTTAAAAGTAACAATTAATAAAAATATACAATATCATTCAAATATTAACATAAATAAAAATCAAATAGGAGAAAATACTTACATTTTATTACGAATCAAAACTTTGAAGAAGAACAAAAAATCTAAGAAAAATGTAGAAGTTTTAGTGAGAAGTTGGAGAAATTTTAGTAAGAGTAGAAATTTTAGTAGAGATTGTGCAAATGAAATAGGAAGGCATTGAAGAAAATATATGGTATGCTGAAGAACATGACCGTTGGAGAGGGACATGGGAAAACGCGTGAATTTTTTGTTGACCAACAGTTAGTGACGGAATAATCCGTCAATAACTCTTCGCGCTACCCAATGCTCTGCTGCGGTCAGAGTTGGCAACGGCTTTATTTTTTTTTTGAAATCCTCAAGATTTTGTGACGGATGGAGCCGTCACTAACTTCGTGCATGCTTTGTGACGGATTTGGCCGTCAATAAATCATTTGTTTGTGACGGATTTGACCGTCAAAAACTTATTGACGGATTTCTTTCCATTTTTTATTATTATTTTAAATTTGTGACGGATTGGGACCAATTACTGACGGACCTGGCCGTCACTAACTTATAGACGACCTAGGCCGTCAATAAATAATCCCCCCAATTCGTCAAAAAATCAAGGTATTCTTGTACGTCCACCCAGAACTCCCGCATGATTGCATCCCATTTCTTCTAAATTGGACGAGGGTAAATGGTGTTATGGGATGGAATGCATTTTTTTTTGGTTCGGTAGCCTAGTGACTAGACTCACACACTATAATGTGGCAAAGTTGGGAATCTGGGGTTCGAACCCTGACCCCCTTCAATAACGACACAGTAGTTACCAACTGAGCTACTCTTACGAGGCGAGATGGAATGCATTCTACCCTATTCAATCCCATTATGTTTATTCCCTTCCATTACATTTCACACCACCAATCCAAACATAAACCCTAAACCCTAAATGGTGAAAACTCGCAATTGGTCGCCGTAAATAACTAGTTTAGAACATTGAAGCATGCAAGTTGAATTGCAGGGATATAAAAAAAAAATGGAACCTGAAATGCGTGGTTGTAGCGCTTGGATTTAATTAGGGTTCTGGAGATGCACCTAAGCTCCGATGGTGAAAGTTTGTTACCTTGGTGGACCCAATTTTGAAGCAGCGGCAATGGATTCCAACTTGAAGGTTTGAATCCCGCAATTAGGGTCTTCAGGTTGTGTTTGTCTGAAAATGCTGAAGAGAGAGAATCTGGTTGGGTCTGAAGATTTCGTGCGGCGAAAAGAAAGCTGATGCTGCTCCGGCGGAAGATTTGGTTTGCCATCTGATACGCTGAGACGTTAAAAGTCACAAAATAAACAGCACTCTCTCTCTCTTTCTAAAAATTTTTCTCTGACCTCTCTCTAGAAAAACCCAGATCTGCATCTCACTCTCAATCCAAACTTATTTTTCACGATGTAGACAAGCAGTGGCGGAGCCAGGATTTTTAGTGAGTCTGGGCAAAATTTTAATCGTAAATTCTCACATGTGACATAATATTTAAATCAAAAATTGAAACATAACATAGCAATAGTGTGCTAAATATAATCATGACGCAATAGTGTGCAGTGTGCACAACATTCACATTCTCAATATTTGCTCTATCAACCAAAAATCTCCTCATCTGTTTGTTTCTTAAGGCTATAATTCTCTTTCTTATCAAAATAATCTTGGATAATTAGTTAGTATCATTAATTTATAATAAAAAATCATGAACAACGTACCTTTATAAATGGTCCGCCATAGACCAATGTTTAAAAATTATTGGAAATTCTAGTTCTTTTAATCTCTGATGAGCATTGTGATGTGGTTTGTGGGTTTTATGAAACTGTTTGTTCAATTCGTCAAGCTATTTAAGCAGGTTAATTATTCTTTTGCACAGGTATTGAACTGGATGGAAAACCAACAAGAGTTCCGTATAAACCCAGCTGATCATGCTTTGAAATTAGAGTTAATCATTAAAAATTATGGGCTAATGGAAGCTGAAGAATATTTTATGAGTATACCTGACTCACCTGGAAAGAAAGCCGCCTATCTCCCACTTCTACGGGGCTATGTAAGAGACAGGGACACCGGTAAAGCTGAGACTTTTATGGCGAAGCTCTATGAGCTGGGGCTAGTGGTGAACCCCCACCCTTATAATGAGATGATGAAATTATATCTTGCCACAGGTGAGTACCGGAAGGTACCCTTAGTGTTGGTGTAAGCCCTAGAGGCCAATACTTTCAGTACTTTACTAATTAATAATAATAGGCATTACTTTATTATGTTTGTAAAGTCCAAAATAATAAAGTCCCTAGAATAGATAGTCCGTTTAATGACATATTAAGTGTGACTTAATCATGAGATTCATTAAACATAAGGACACTATTCTTAAAGCATCCATAGTCGAGTTTTATTATGAATTGGGATAATAATAAAACATAGAGACTATTATGAAGATAGACTGATGATCGCATCTCATGGATCATAGGATAAAGAGTTATCAAGTCTTGACATAGGTATAAATATTAGGAGTAATATTTATACTGGATTGACCCGCTATGAGAGAACTACATATAACGTTATGCAAGATGTCATAAGTTACTCTCATGGTGATTGTGGCGTATACCACCCTTCGACCTGAAACCACTATGGACCCCAGATGTAGAGTCGAGTACTTTATTGCTGATCAAACGTCGTCCGTAACAGGATGACCATAAAGACAGTTCATGGGTGCTTCACAAAGCATGCTGAGGAACATGAGTGAACTAGATGGAATTTGCCCATCCTGCATAACAGGATAAATGTCTAAGGGCCCAATATTGAACCGAACAAGGGTGACACAGTGTATGCCTTGTGTTCAATATAGACATGAGGGCAAAAGGGTAATTATACACATAAGCATTATCACGGATAAAGTTTGTCGGATCACATGACATTTCCGTGACTTGGGTAGCAGTGATGTGTTGCTAGATACCGCTCACTGTTTGTTATGATTAAATGTGTGATTTAATATAACTGCTAACGTTACGGAAACCTACAAGGGTCACACACATAAGGACAGTCTAGTGTGAGATTGGAACACCGTAAGGTACGGTGTACCTCAGAGGAATATGGAAATATGATAAGGGTATCACAGTAATTAAATAAGCAGTACACCATAAGGAATGGTGAGGGAGCACTCATGTGTACATGACACATGGGGCATGCGCCCCCTTTAGCTTATTTAATTAAATGGGCTTTAGTGTAATTGTAGCCCAATGACAAGAGTTTGTCTTGGAGCACAAGACAAGTGGTTCTATAAATAGAACCCTTGTGGCAAAGAAACAACACACTTGATGCAAACTCTATTGCTAAAACCCTAAATCCTTATTCCTCCCTCCTCTCACTAGAAACATTCATCCTTTGGAGCTAGCACTCGTTCTTGAAGGTAGCTGTTCGTGTGGACTAGTTAGAGGCGTTGCTATTCAACCATCAACGCTCGTGATCAATTTTGATTGTGAATCAAAGCTCTTCCACTACGAGAGAGGATTTGCTCTACAAAGGTAATAATCTAGACTCTGATCATGTTCATTCACAAGGATCCATTGATGGGAAATTAAATTTTAAAATTCCGCTGCGTTTATATCTCTGTTAAACGATTAAATTTCCCAACAGTGGTATCAAGAGCCACTTGTGAAACCATGAATCGGTTTGATGTTTATTACTATTTTATTAATATGATTATGAATCGGTATTAATAATAATAACAAGAATTAATAAAATTTGATTGATCAATTTTAAAATATATGGGATATACAATTCTGATACAACGTCAGTGTATGTGATATACTGATCGTGTCATTCATTCGAAGGTTTAAGTGATTGGCGTGAACGTGGATGATTGTGAGCGTGAACTTCGGAACCGTTACTGGTGAAGCATCATATATCCGATCGTCCATGATGAACAAACAATCCTAAAACGTTTTGATGTATGATCGTTGTATTAGGATTCATAACAATACAAGTGTTGTGTTGTTATGGAAACAGAATACGGCTAGGGTTCATATCCGATCATCCATGTTCCGTTTAAATCGTTTAAACATGTTTCTGTTCAAATCGCGATCTGTTTAAAATTGTTTAAATTGTTTAAACCGCGTTTATGTTTAAATCGTTTAAACATTCTGTTAAAATCGGTTTTCTGTTTAAATCGTTTGAACATATTGGAAATTGTTTCTATTTAAACAATTCGTTTTAAAGTCGTTTAAAATATAGTCGAAATTGTTTCGGTACTGTTTCTGTTTAAACAATTCACTTATGTTTAAATTGTTTAAACATATCAGAATCAATTAAATAATAAAGGGAACCCCGGCTAACTTTGCGTAAAGTGATCAATCATGGTATTTTATTAATTGGGTGAATAATAATAATAATAATTTGTTTATTGTTATTGAATTGTATGATGAATGGTTATGGCCTTAGTCCTTTAATTTTATTTTGTTTGGGATTTTAAATACGGCCTGCGTGTCGTGCCTTTCTTATATCTCTTGATGTAATTCTCTTCTCATCTCACTCCCTCGTATGTAACGCGAGTATTCTTATAGTAATGTAATATAAGATTAGTAAACAGGACAAGAAGGACATCCATGAAGATCTATCTTGGAGAAGTTTAGGTCGTTCTTAGGAATAACATAGGTTCTCTCATTGGCTTGAGGGAACAATTACGCTAGGGGCCATAACCATGTCATTTTATTATATTATGTATGTTGATGCATGTTATGATTGGAGTGACGTTATTGTATGTAAGCCGTGGTGAGGTGAGATCTAATCAATTAATAAAACCCTCAAAAGAAATATTAAGTTTTATGCTTTCCAAAGAATAGCACCCTTCAAGATCAATATCGGTTAATGTAGGTTTTGCCAACGTAAAGTGCATTGTCAATATTGATAAGTTGCGGTGAGATAACAAGTTTATCCGATTGCTATTTATTGGGTCTAACTTAACTAAAGAAAATATAATATGATTATATAACTTTAGAAGCATATGTTGGGTTATTCCATATGATGGATTGCAATAAGTGTTATTTACCCAACGGAAAGGATATGAGAGTTGTATGAGATACAATTGGAAACGGTTTCCTACCTAAATAACTATGTTTTGTGTAATCAGCCCAACGCTGACTTAAAACAAAGTAAAATATGGATCTCATTCCCACTAGAAAACCTTCCAACGGGGTTTTCCGAATCAAATGTCGAGGGTCATTTGTTTTGAATAAAATAGTGGAAGCATTTTAATAAAAGTCCTTATTAAAATTATACAAATATCTTACATATCTTTGTAAATTAAAACTTTATACAATACAAATTATATTGTCCTTATGAAGGACAAGAATTTCAGAAAAGAGTTTCTAAATTGGTACACGAATGACGTAAATAGTTCTTGGAAGAGTCAAACTAAAAGAATGAAGTGAGACTTCAATATTGTACATATTGTTATAGAAAGTCAAAGTTTCTATTTCTACATCAAAAGTATATGATACAAGATGTTGAATCTCAATTTTTTGAAAATAGAGATGCTTAAAGAATTAGAACATTGACTATAATTTTAAGTCAACCCATATCTAGAATGAAAATTGTTTCATTGACAATGAGAGCTTATGCAATGACTTAAAATCAAGTTTGAAATGGAACACAATAATTGTTGTTGAATTCCATCTAGTAATAGAAGTAGTAATTGTATATCTTGTATTGACAAGATATGAATTGTAGCTTTGAATGATAAGACAGATAATGGTCCTATCATTTAAGCAAAGTCTTCTATACTATTACTCCAAGTCAAGTAATGGACTAGGGTTCCATGATCTTGATAGGGTTTGTTAGACTACTTGGCTATCACTTAGAAGAGGGGTTTGAATAAGTGAACCTTGAAACAATTGCGTTTTTTAAAAAAATTATTTGTTTCAATCAAGCGCAAACGGAAAACCACCGGATCGGTAGTCTATGCACCGATTGACCAAAAGAAAAGTAGTATAAGCCTTTGAATGTTTGATGAAAAGATTCGAAACGATAGCGTTCAAAATTCGAATATAAACTATATACTAATTTCAGTCCCAAGCAAGTTACAATATCAAATTAAACACAATCACAATCAAGCATAACAATTGAATTTTTGATGTTCCAATACGAACATGAAAAATTCAATCGATTCAAAAAATCAATGAAATTATAACAAGTAAAATATTGAGAGAGAGAGAGAGAGAGAGAAACACACAACGATTTGATTAGGGAGTTCCCCGGATTTCGCGTCGTCCACGCGTTTGCCCGAGTACGTCTCCCCCCAAATAACCAAACGGGTTATTTGAGAGTGTATAGATCAAAAATGATTAACAACACGTGCACAGCTTACAATTGGCTCCCATACTCAAACTTCAATTTTGATTGCAACCTTTGATGAAGATGATGAATTTGTGTTGAATGAAACCTTTGATTCAAATTCTCACTCAATTTGCAACCCAAAGCGTTTTCTGATCTTTCACACTAGTTTCCTCTGATTACAAAGACACATCACATTGCTATTTAAAGAGAGAAAAGAATTGAGCAATTTTGGGCAAAATTCAACATACGTGTATCGATACAAATGATGGTTTGTATCGATACAAACCCTTTGACCAGCGTTCAAATTGAAAATATTGACCTATGTATCGATACAAAGATGTATATGTATCGATACATATATCAGTTTCTTGAAATCTTGACTGATATGTATCAAATCATGCAAGCATGATTCGACACATCATGCACTCTCTGATTTTTTGAGAGAAGTGAGTGTGTATCGATACATGCAAGCATGATTCGATACACAGGTGACTCTCTGCCTCTGAGAGATTACTTTTGTATCGATACAAGTGATAGATGTATCGATACAAATTGCACAAAATCAGTCTGAAGTAATTTCAGGACATTTGTATCGATACACATGTTTATGTATCGATACATAATACCTAAAACTCAGTTTTTCAAAGTTTAAAAAATAGTTTTTCGCTGTCAAGTCATTTGTAATGTTGCCAAAATGTGTTCTACTCTATTTTCATGTGTTTTGACAATTATTAAAACATGAGGATGAACTGGTGCACTTACATTCTCCCCCTTTTTGATAATTGTCAAAACTTTGCATAAGCTAGCTAAGCCTATACCTAATATGCAATAAAATAGCAATATGTATACAGACGCAATTACACCAAGGCTAACAATAAGCACGCTCCCCCTGAGTTGATGCCATAATGCGATTGTCATAGTAGATAATGTTCAAGATTCTTTTAGCTATTCATCCTTAGCTTGTGCATCCAAATCTCTCCCCCTTTGACAATATCAAAAAGAAGAAGAGAGACTATTAGAAGTATCGTGTGCAAACAATTTTAATCCAAAGTCATATAGTGTACTTACATTTGTCGAAATGCACTTATATAATAGAAGTTCCTAACCAATATAAATACATACAAAGATATGCCAAAATATATCAATGACGAATACCAAAATTTCATGACAAATATGGAATGTAGAATAACAAACCAAAACCAACGCATGAATATTGTAACACATCGACATTTTAAATCAACCAACATATCCAAATATGGGACGAAATAAACAAACCAATGCAACTAATTGCATAATCTCATGTTGCCATATCATATAATGATGTTCATGAAGAAATGAAATACATGAATAATATTTATGCAACAAGACAAGCTATAGACATATTAAGTAATCAAAATTTCACACATTGCCATTTGATACATATGGACTTTAAGAATTATTACTCATCTTAAAGCAAAAAATTTTGGAAATGAGCAAACGTATGAATGTATTGAAAAGCACTAATATGTGAGATTGATAATTGAAAGGCATTCACATAGACATAAGAGAGTAAATTTTAAGAAGAGAAGGATAGAAATGATACTTTTTAACCTTGTACCGTAGGATGTTGATGCACTTTCCATAGTATAAAACTCCAAGTTGCCAAGAAGTATGATATGTATATAAAGTGCATGTTTGATGATACTTATTCTAGGTTAGAGATATCTAGGATCCCTAATTCTCCGCGAATGAAGATAAAGGGGTCTGTTGCAAGTGGCTTTGTAAAGATGTCCGCAAGTTGGTTTTTCGAGTCCACATGCTCAAAGACAACATCCCCTTTTTCTACATGATCGCGAAGAAAGTGATGCCTAATCTCTATATGCTTAGTCCTTGAATGCACAACGGGGTTCTTTGTGAGGTTTATAGCACTAGTGTTGTCACACAAGATTGGAACACGTTGTAATTTTAAATCATAGTCGAGAAGTTGTTGTTTTAACCAAAGTATTTGGGAACAACAACTTCCGGCCGCAACGTATTCCGCCTCGGCGGTTGACAAAGCAATTGATACTTGTTTCTTGCTATGCCAACTTACCAAGCTATTACAAAATAGGTGACATGTTTCACTAGTACTCTTCCTATCCAACTTGCAACCGGCAAAGTCGGAATCGGAATAACCTACTAAAGAACAATCATTCCCCTTAGAGTACCATAAGCCAAAATTTGATGTACCTTTTAAATATTTTAAAATTCTTTTCACGGCTTTTAGGTGTGATTCTTTGGGGCATGATTGATATCGTGCGCACATGCAAACACTAAACATAATATCCGGCCTAGATGCCGTTAGGTAGAGTAAGGATCCGATTATACCTCTATATTTTGTGATCTCCACATCTTTACCTTCTTCATCTTTGCTTAACGCACATGTTGATGCCATAGGAGTTTCCATATGTTTTGAGTCCGTCATCCCAAACTTCTTAAGCAACTCAAGGGAATATTTAGTTTGATATATAAAAGTTCCTTCTTCTAGTTGCTTGATTTGTAATCCCAAGAAGTAGGTAAGCTCACCCATCATACTCATCTCAAATTCACCTTGCATAAGACTAGAGAAACTCTTGACAAGAGATGGGTTAGTGGAACCAAAAATAATATCATCAACATAAATTTGAACCAATAAGACGTCCTTTCCTTTACGTTTAATGAAGAGTGTAGTGTCAACCTTTCCCCTTGAATATCCATTTTTAATTAAGAACTTGCTAAGTCTATCATACCAAGCTCTAGGAGCTTGTTTAAGACCATACAAAGCTCTCTTTAATTTGAAAACATAGTCCGGATGTTCATGATTTTCAAAACCGGGTGGTTGTTTGACATACACTTCTTCATTTATGTATCCATTTAGGAAAGCACTCTTAACATCCATTTGATATAATTTGAAGTTCATATTGCATGCATAAGCCAATAAAAGTCTAATAGCTTCAAGACGAGCTACCGGAGCATATGTCTCTTCATAATCAATGCCCTCCTCTTGGTTATAGCCTTGAGCTACCAACCGTGCCTTGTTCCTAATAATAATACCGTTTTCATCGAGTTTATTTCTAAAAACCCAACGTGTCCCAATTACTTGATGACTTGGAGGAGGTGGTACTAAATCCCACACATCATTTCTTTTAAATTGATTTAGTTCTTCTTGCATAGCAAGAATCCAATGTTCATCAAGTAATGCGGTCTTTGAGTTTTTAGGTTCAACTTGTGAAACAAAAGCATAGTGAGAACAAAAGTTACTTATTTGAAATCGAGTAACCACTCCCTTTGAGATATGACCTAAGACTTTGTCAATGGGATGGTCTTTTAGAGTACGCCATTCCTTTGCAAGACCGGCTCCTCTTTGCTTGTGATGATTCTTTGATGAAGAAGATCCTCCATCATCTTTATCTTTATTGGATGGTGACGGGTCATCGTCTTTTTCTTTAGGAACTTCCGTTGAGGGTTGATCACTTCCACCAACTTCTTGATCCTTCAAAATATCCATTGTGTCGACACCTGTACCAATAAAATCACCTTTCCCGTTTTCTTCCGGAAGAGTCTCATCAAAGTTTACATGAACCGATTCTTCAACAATTTGTAACCTCTTATTGTATACTCTATATGCTTTGCTAGATAATGAATAACCTAAGAAAATGCCTTCATCCGCTTTTGGATCAAATTTGCCAAGATTCTCCTTTCCATTATTTAAAATAAAGCATTTGCATCCAAACGAGCGCAAATGACTAAGATTAGGTTTTCTTCCCTTAAGTATTTCATAGGGAGTTTTGTCCAAAATAGGTCGAATGATCGCCCTATTTAGAACATAACTTGCGGTGCTTATAGCATCGGCCCAAAAATACTTAGGAAGGCCACTTAACATAGTCCTAGCTAACTCTTCTAGAATTCGATTTTTCCTCTCCACTACCCCATTTTGTTGTGGTGTTCGTGGAGCCGAAAAATTGTGTTCAATGCCATGTTTGGAGCAAAACTTATCAAAGTTATTGTTTTCAAATTCGCCTCCATGATCACTCCTAATGGAAATGATCTTAAGGTCTAGTTTATTTTGAATCATCTTAGCAAATTGTTTAAAAGCGGACAAAGTATCGCTTTTACTAGATAAGAATAATGTCCAATAGAATCTTGAGTAGTCGTCTACAATCACAAGTCCATAGTAATTACCACCAAGGCTTTTGGTCCTTGATGGTCCAAGAAGATCCATATGGATTAACTATAAAGGCTTAGTAGTTGAAATAAACTTTTTAGATTTGAAGGAAGCCTTAGTTTGTTTACCCATTTGGCATGCGTCACATAAGTGATCTTTTGAAAAACGTATTTTAGGTAGACCGATTACAAGATCCTTAGAAGCTATCTTATTTAGTAAATCGAAATTAAGATGTGCCATTCTTCTATGCCACAACCAAGATTCATCATCCTTGGTGATGAGACATTTAGCACCACTTAGGCAATTATCATCTAGGTCCAACATGTATACATTTCCATGCCTAATAGCCTTAAGAATCACATTCTTGTCTTTGTTACTTTCGATTGTGCAAAAGGTTGGTTTGAAATTGATTATGAACCCTTTATCACAAAGCTTAGCAACACTCAACAAGTTGTGCTTAAGGTTATCCACAAGTACAACATTAGATATGGTTATAGTAGAGGGATTACCAATAGTACCTACACCAAGAATAGTACCCTTATTGTTGTCTCCATAGGTGACGTAGCCTTTCTCCTTTGCTTTGAACTTAATGAAAAGCGAGGCATCACCCGTCATGTTCCTTGAACATCCACTATCTAGAAACCATCTCCTTTCTAGACTATCAAGGCACTTTTCCTACAACATTTAAACATAAGAAGGAGGTACCCAATTTTCATTGGGTCCTAATTGGTGAGGCAAATAAGTTTTGTTGAGTTTTGGCATCCATTGCAATACTCCCTTAGGTACCAACAATTTCCTAGCTTTACATTTTGCAATGGTATGGCCTTCACAACAACAATAGTGACAAGTGATATGTGAGTCTCTCTTCTTTTGATCCATTTTGAAATTCTTGGAACTTTTGTTTTTGTTTTTCAAAGTGTTTTGAAAGTATTTTGGATCAACTTGATGAGAGACTTTAGGTTTTGATGAATTTTTCACTTTGTCTTTGATAATTTTAATATTTTTTGACAAAGTGGCACAATTATCACAACTAACTATATCATTATTATCATGACTTACATTTGACCTTTCTAGTAACGATACCTTGAAAGCTTTCAATTCTTCTTCCGTTTCGGAAACTTTCTTTTCAAGAGCTTTGTTAACTTTTATAATCTCTTTTAATCGTTTGAAAGCTTTCCTAGTTTCACTACATAGGTCCTCAAACGCACTTTGCAAATCATGATATTCTAACGAGGTATATGAGCTAGAGGAATTTTGGTTTACCTTTTTGAGAGCTTTATCCTTCTTTTTGTGATGATGAGTTGTGAAGCACATATCAGCCACTTCGCTTTCATCACTTGAACTAGAGCTTAATGATGAATGAGATGAAGAGCTACTACTCTCCCATGCAACATAAGCTTTCTTTCCTTTGCTCCTCCTTTTGTTTGAAGATGACTCATTTTCCTTTCTCTTGAGTTTGGGACAATCCGGCTTGTAGTGACCAACTTGGCCGCACTCATAGCATATCCCCTTTTTGGAGTACCTAGCATCTTCATTCTTCCGGTGGTAACCACTATCTTTCCGAAACTTCTTAAGATTGTCATCGGAATGTCTTATCCCATTCTTTCTCACATATCTATTGTAGCGTCGAACGAAGAGTCCCATTTCCTCATCATCGGAATCGTCTTTGCTTGAGTTACTCTCCACTTGCTCAACCTTTTTGGACTTGGATTTGGAGGCCTTTAGAGCAATGGACCTCTTATCCTTTTCTTTTTCCTTTTCGTTATGTTTTTCCTTTTTCTCACATTTCTCATGCTTTTCCAACAAATTAAGCACTTGTTCATGTTCCGTTAGCTTACCAAATAAGGTTGTGAGACTCAAGGTTGTAAGATCATTCGCTTCTTTGATTGCGGTGACCTTTGGTTGTCATGACCTATTAAGACATCTCAAAATCTTATTAGTAGCATCTTGATTTGTGATTGGTTTACCTAGACCATGTAACTTGTTGGTGATTTTTACAAATCTTTGTTGCATATCCGCAATGGTTTCACCATCTTGCATATGAAACAATTCGAATTCTTGAGTTAAGGTGTTTATTTTCGAAATTTTGACCTCATTAGTTCCCTCAAAATGAGTGACTAATGTATCCCACATTTCTTTGGCCGTAGAGCAATGCGACACATGATAAAATTGTTCAAACCCAAGGGATGAAATAAGTATGTTTTGTGCCTTTGCATCGTAATTGACCTTTTTCTTTTCATCATCCGTCCATTGTGCCATAGGCTTATTGGTGACAATGCCATGAGGATCCGTGATAGTTGGAACAAACGGACCATTCTCAATAGCATTCCACACTTCACCATCAAAAGAATTGATGTGAATACGCATACTACTTTTCCAATAGTCAAAGTGATCGCCATTGAATATAGGAGCCCTATTATACGCCCCTTTCGGTGCAAAAGCCATGTTTTCTAATAATTGGCACAAATTACTCGGTTTAATCGTTTAAAATCGAACCGGGCTCTTGATGCCACTTGTTAGACTACTTGGCTATCACTTAGAAGGGGGGTTTGAATAAGTGAACCTTGAAACAATTGCGTTTTTAAAAAAAATTATTTGTTTCAATCAAGCGCAAACGGAAAACCACCGGATCGGTAGTCTATGCACCGATTGACCAAAAGAAAAGTAGTATAAGCCTTTGAATGTTTGATGAAAAGATTCGAAACGATAGCGTTCAAAATTCGAATATAAACTATATACTAATTTCAGTCCCAAGCAAGTTACAATATCAAATTAAACACAATCACAATCAAGCATAACAATTGAATTTTTTATGTTCCAATACGAACATGAAAAATTCAATCGATTCAAAAAATCAATGAAATTATAACAAGTAAAATATTGAGAGAGAGAGAGAGAGAAACACACAACGATTTGATTAGGGAGTTCCCCGGATTTCGCGTCGTCCACGCGTTTGTCCGAGTACGTCTCCCCCCAAATAACCAAACGGGTTATTTGAGAGTGTATAGATCAAAAATGATTAACAACACGTGCACAACTTACAATTGAATCTTATAAACCTATAACGAGACAAAAAGTAAACTATGCAACAAAACCTCGACACACAACGAAACTTCGCCCTCTGATTCCAACGATCCGACCCGTGCCAAACCGCACTCGATCGTCCAGCTGAGTCCTTCGTTTCTTGTTGTCGATCCTTCAAGACAAGCACGATCTTGAATCCTTTGAGAGAAACTAGAACCTTCAACACACAATCCAACCCGACTACGATTCTGATTCACCGCGAACCGTATCGAACGTTATCACACAAAAATGCAACCTTTATTGAATTGATCCCATACTCAAACTTCAATTTTGATTGCAACCTTTGATGAAGATGATGAATTTGTGTTGAATGAAACCTTTGATTCAAATTTTCACTCAATTTGCAACCCAAAGCGTTTTCTGATCTTTCACACTAGTTTCCTCTGATTACAAAGACACATCACATTGCTATTTAAAGAGAGAATAGAATTGAGCAATTTTGGGCAAAATTCAACATACGTGTATCGATACAAATGATGGTTTGTATCGATACAAACCCTTTGACCAGCGTTCAAATTGAAAATATTGACCTATGTATCGATACAAAGATGTATATGTATCGATACATATATCAGTTTCTTGAAATCTTGACTGATATGTATCAAATCATGCAAGCATGATTCGATACATCATGCACTCTCTGATTTTTTGAGAGAAGTGAGTGTGTATCGATACATGCAAGCATGATTCGATACACAGGTGACTCTCTGCCTCTGAGAGATCACTTTTGTATCGATACAAGTGATAGATGTATCGATACAAATTGCACAAAATCAGTCTGAAGTAATTTCGGGACATTTGTATCGATACACATGTTTATGTATCGATACATAATACCTAAAACTCAGTTTTTCAAAGTTTAAAAAATAGTTTTTCGCTGTCAAGTCATTTGTAATGTTGCCAAAATGTGTTCTACTCTATTTTCATGTGTTTTGACAATTATTAAAACATGAGGATGAACTGGTGCACTTACAGGGTTATCTATAACAGTTGCGATAAGAGCCAAATAAGATTTGGACCTTAAATAAATATATCAAGAGAATTGTTGTTTAGTACAAATATTCGATGTGTCAATAAAATGTCACATGACCTATTTGAACAATATACATGAGATGTATGTCGACCACTAAACATATTTGGTGTATTGAGTTTATTTTACTTCATTAACATTGATGATTAAAATCATTAGATGTTGATATGTGTGTGACACAAATTAGAAATCTTTGAATCTGTCAAAGAAATCCAACAGTAAAGTAAATAATAACTCGATGAAGTCATATGAATAAGTCATTTAGTTAATGAATATAATGACTATTTTATCACATCATGTTTGACATGATATCATTTAAAGATAGTTTAATTATATATTGACTCTTTCTAAAAAATCTCTTTACGTATAGTTAATCTTCACCCACAATTAGTTTCCCCTTTTAAAATGATCATAAAGACACTATATGCGATATGGAGGCAAGAGCACCAAGTTTGTCTTTATGCGAATTTTGGATTAAAATTTATTAGATAAATTTAATTCCAAATGAATGAATAAATAAGTGGTAGTATCCTAAAGAAAGAGATATTGGTTCTAAATCACTCTTAAGGACAAAAGTTGTTTTGTTGCTAGGTTTGAAACATTCCTCTAGTGGGAGTGTGTCTCTAAAAGAGACAGTGGGAGTGATATAGAACTTGAATAAATTCAAGTACCACAAAACATATTTATTTAAAAGGAAACGCAAACCGGTTCCTCAAGGTTGTTGAAGAACCATCGTTTTAAAGTTGCACAAATCCAATATCAGTCTAACATATCACATATGGCTAAAAAAGTATGGTTTTATCATGACTCAGCAATGTGATATGATTCTCATGGAAGACGAGTCTTTGACTTTCTAAAAGGTCGTAAGACGGTCTAAATTCTGAGAAGTGGCTAAATGCCATGAAATCTTATGCAGAATCCATATACACTGACCTTATGTAGATAATGGTTATGTCATCAAGATGAGTAAGACTCATACGATGAAAGTAAGTATTCTTGTTGAACACTAATATGGATGGTATTAAGAATACCTTTTAATATTTGATTGATCATTAAAGGTTTCACGCAAAATCATAATGCAAATTATGATGAAATCCTAAATATAATCATAGAGCTTAAAATCTGTTTAATTGTTTTTACTAAATGTTGTACTACATGTTTTGGTAGATGGATAACAAAGTTGCATTCCTTAATTGGAATGACCTCATATATATGTACTAGACATATACATAAGGGTTTTGTTGATCCAAAGGATGCTAGAAAGGTATATAACTTATAACTATCTAATTTTGATTAGATAGAGTTCTCGGAAATTTAAATTATTATTTGTTCCTTTTATGAAGTTTTATGAAAACAAATTAACAAGGACAAACCTATCTAATTTTGATTAGATCGAGTAAATTTGAATATTTGTTCCTTTTGAAAGTTTTATGGAAAACAAATTAATGAAGGACAAATATAAATCTTGTGCATACAAAGTTTTAGTGGGAGTGATAATATTAAATCTGATATCATATGTGGATGACATTAAATCATCAAAACATTTTTCTTATACATGTGAGACATGACTAAGAAAATAACTCTTGATGAAATACTTAGGCAAGAATTCCTAAAGAGTTAGGAATAGCCTATGCATTTAGGCAAGGATTCCTAAAGAGTTAGGAATAGCCTATGTACATATATTGTCAAAATGTTCATGACACTTAAATATGTGAAATTATTTCATGTGTCAAGTGAATGATTTTGTCTAAAGGACAATATCATATCTCATTAGATGATAATGGGGCACGTGGAAGGAATCCATATGCTTTGGCATATAGGATTAATCATGCACATCATAATATGTACTGAATCAGACACACCATATGATTGTAACATAATCAATAAATACCAAAATTGAAATTAGTGTTTGACACCAACTTACCTCCAAGAATATCCCTAAGGACCTTAAAGGAACTAAGGCCTATTTCTTGAAATAGATGGGTATGGGAAGGATCATTGTAAGGAAGTTATAATGATGTTTGTTACTATACCAATGTATTGTATATCATGCCTGAATATAAGCATTGAAAGCTATAAGATAAGCTTCGTAATATGTTTGTTTCAGTTACATATGTTGAGTATTTAAGATTGGATCGTTTGGCTCATGATTGAGCTAAGGCTATATTCCTGGTATTGCAAGTCACATTAATCACATTAGTGGTGGTAATGGTTTAATCTTGCAAGAACACTTGAGAATAGATCTCACCGACGATTCATGAATATACTTAGAACGTTGGAAAATTCGTAAGATACCAACATAAGAAAAGTTCCTGATCCACTAACAAAGCCTCTTGCGCAGTTGAAGCGTGATGGGTATACTAGGTCTATGGGTATTAAGAGAATGCCTGATTGGCTCTAGTGCTAGTGGGAGATTGTTGGTGTAAGCCCTAGAGGCCAATACTTTCAGTACTTTACTAATTAATAATAATAGGCATTACTTTATTATGTTTGTAAAGTCCAAAATAATAAAGTCCCTAGAATAGATAGTCCGTTTAATGACATATTAAGTGTGACTTAATCATGAGATTCATTAAACATAAGGACACTATTCTTAAAGCATCCGTAGTCGAGTTTTATTATGAATTGGGATAATAATAAAACATAGAGACTATTATGAAGATAGACTGATGATCGCATCTCATGGATCATAGGATAAGGAGTTATCAAGTCTTGACATAGGTATAAATATTAGGTGTAATATTTATACTGGATTGACCCGCTATGAGAGAACTACATATAACGTTATGCAAGATGTCATAAGTTACTCTCATGGTGATTGTGGCGTATACCACCCTTCGACTTGAAACCACTATGGACCCCAGATGTAGAGTCGAGTACTTTATTGCTGATCAAACGTCGTCTGTAACAGGATGACCATAAAGACAGTTCATGGGTGCTTCACAAAGCATGCTGAGGGACATGAGTGAACTAGATGGAATTTGTCCATCCTGCATAACAGGATAAATGTCTAAGGGCCCAATATTGAACCGAACAAGGGTGACACAGTGTATGCCTTGTGTTCAATATAGACATGAGGGCAAAAGGATAATTATACACATAAGCATTATCACGGATAAAGTTTGTCGGATCACATGACATTTCCGTGACTTGGGTAGCAGTGATGTGTTGCTAGATACCGCTCACTGTTTGTTATGATTAAATGTGTGATTTAATATAACTGCCAACGTTACGGAAACCTACAAGGGTCACACACATAAGGACAGTCTAGTGTGAGATTGGAACACCGTAAGGTACGGTGTACCTCAGAGGAATATGGAAATATGATAAGGGTATCACGGTAATTAAATAAGCAGTACACCATAAGGAATGGTGAGGGAGCACTCATGTGTACATGACACATGGGGCATGCGCCCCCTTTAGCTTATTTAATTAAATGGGCTTTAGTGTAATTGTAGCCCAATGACAAGAGTTTGTCTTGGTGTACAAGACAAGTGGTTCTATAAATAGAACCCTTGTGGCAAAGAAACAACACACTTGATGCAAACTCTATTGCTAAAACCCTAAATCCTTATTCCTCCCTCCTCTCACTAGAAACCTTCATCCTTTGGAGCTAGCACTCGTTCTTGAAGGTAGCTGTTCGTGTGGACTAGTTAGAGGCGTTGCTATTCAACCATCAACGCTCGTGATCAATTTTGATTGTGAATCAAAGCTCTTCCACTACGAGAAAGGATTTGCTCAAAGGTAATAATCTAGACTCTGATCATGTTCATTCACAAGGATCCATTGATGGGAAATTAAATTTTAAAATTCCGCTGCGTTTATATCTCTGTTAAACGATTAAATTTCCCAACACTTAGTTATCCAACAAATGAAACGAAATAAGGTACCCTGCAATGTTTTATCCTACAACCTTTGGATGAATGCATGTGATGAGGGAGAACGATATGGGGTTGCAGCAGTGGAAGCAGTTTTTAGAGAAATGCAAAATGATGAGAATGTTGAGGTGGGATGGAGCAGTCTTTCTACTTTAGCCAATGTTTATATGAACGCAGGACAATCTGAGAAAGCCATTCTGGTTCTCAAAAATGCTGAAGAGAAACTATCTAACTGTAACCGTCTTGGTTACTTCTTCATCATAACACTATACGCCTCTTTGAAACAAAAAGAGGGAGTCTTGCGGTTGTGGAAAGCCAGTAAAGCTGTTGGTGGAAGAATCAGTTGTGCCAACTACATTTGCATACTAACAAGCTTGGTGAAGCTTGGGGACATAGCACAAGCCAAGAGAATCTTCAGAGAATGGGAATATAATTGTCAAAAATATGATATCAGAGTCTCTAATGTTCTTTTAGGTGCATATGTGCGGAATGGATTAATTAAAGAGGCTGAATCATTACATCTCTACACATTGCAGAAGGGTGGCTGTCCAAACTACAAGACATGGGAAATTCTCATTGAAGGATATATCAATAGGCAAAAGATGGATGAGGCTATTATTGCCATAAAAAGAGCTTTGGCTATGTTGAAAGACTGTCATTGGAGGCCTTCACAAAGAATTGTATTAGCCATAGCTGAATATTTGGAGAATTGTGGGAATTTTGAATATGCAAACGAGTACATAACAAATATTCATAATTTAGGTCATGGAAGTTTATCATTGTATAAAATACTGCTTAGAATGCACCTTTCTGCTCGCAAACCACCTCTTCATGTCCTTCAAATGATCAATAAAGACAAAATTGAGATGGATAGTGAGACATTTTCCATTCTTAAAGCTTTCACTGGGTAGATAACATCAATTCCGTTGGGATTTATAGATTGCTTGTTGCAAGATGTACGCTTTTATTTGTCTCCCTAAGAATAACTCATGTGTTGTTTACATGTTCAGACTGAAGTGTTTGGAGGTGAAACAGTAATCTTGAAGTCAACTTTTTTCGTTAGGTAATATTTTTTTTATAGACAATTTAATTATTTTTTACTTACTTAATACCATTAGTTTAATTGAACACATAAATCAACATGCAACATTGTCACATAAGACTAAAAACGAAGATTTTGTATACCATCTATATAAAGACTAGCAGCTTACTAGATGCTACAATATCTATATTCATATATTTTTTGGACTTACGAAGGAAGTAAAAAGCTCTTTTGTAATTTGTATTGACATTCAATTCCCCCAATTCTCGAAATCATAGCAATATGGTCTTCTATAAATTTATTAATTCGGTATGGTTAACAATAACATAAATCTTGGTGATTTTAGTTGAATTAGAGGCATGCCACTTCTTTATCCTTGTTGATGTGTTGTTATTCACAATTGGCTGCTTACATGCAGAACAAAGTTGGGCTCTCCTTTTCCTGTCATGCTTTTTTATCAGCCAATTGTCCTTTTTTCAGCCAGTCAGTGATTGAAACTAGATCTTTCTAGAAGACAGTATAAATTAATGGCTTTCTAGAAAACAGTAAAGGTTAATGGCTCTCTAGCTTTTGGTATATTTGCAGAATCTGGAAAAGATGGCCGCCAACCAACTGAAGGAGGAAAAGCTGCAATCGGTAAGAAATGTTCTATCTTGTCCCCATTACCTTTTGCGTTTACTCTTTCTATTTTTCTTCAAATCATTTTTGTATTCCATCTGTGAGTACATGACTATAATCCTGTTAACTAGGGCAAATATAAATATTGTGTGTGATGTTATCTATGATTGCAAAGTCATTCCTCATTTAGATTGCTAGATTGCCATGGTGGATGACTAGATATTCTCTACGTTGTCAAGAGAGTAGATGAAAAATTCACACCATAGGCTAGCTATGAATCAATATAATTTTGAAGGATATATCTATGTACTATTGCAATTTTGAAGATGCTACTGTTAGAAAATTTCCCTTATGCTGATTTACCGTTGATGGTTTAATAGCAACCATACCTTTATTGCTAGCTATATTATGATTCTATAAATTCCACTAAACACACTATATGTTAGAATGAACAATTAGCATCTTTGATGTATAATTTCGAATTATAATTATTGTGATCCATGTCTTTTTGCCTTCACGTTTCTTTTCCTATTCAGTTTGTGATTTATGATACTCTTCAGCCTTCTTATCCAAGGAGGCAACATCCTTATCCCAAGAGTCATGTAGTGAAAATGTGCAAATATATTATTTTCCTTTATCAAAAGGAAGAATGATCAGTGGGATAAGGCTTGGTTATTGTTGTTGTTGTATGGAAGAATGATTACACCCTTGCTACTATATAGTACTAGAAATTTAGAATCTTCCAAAGATTAAGATACCTTGAGACCAATCAATCCACAAAACAATAATTCTAAATTCACTCTTACGGGTAATTCTACACACTTAGAGTCTACACATCCTTCACTAAAACTCTAGAAACTCTAAGATGAACTTTGGGGTGTTACATTGCTCCCATCGTTAACTAAATATTGTCCTCGAAATTGTAGTGAACAAAATTGGTTCATCTCCTAGAAGAAACATAGTATAACTATCATACAGTCTTACCAACGTATAGCACACCAAATTGGTTCTCCATACACTTTCATCTACACTCAAGTACCAACATCCAAACTTGTCCAAGTTACTCCAACTCTTATCGACCAATTCACAGTATTGTTTTTTACATTCCAAGTTGTATGTCTACATACCTAAAGCTTCTTACATCATGCTCCTCTGGATTTATTATGATCACTAATCTAAAATTGAATCAAGGTTAACTCCCTGAGTCCCACAGTCATTTAACTTACACTTTAATTATCACAACATAATGTAATATGGTAGCTAAGATCAATAACCTGGAATGATCCAAGAAGATACACATGAGAATTGAGTGAAATGATGAAAACCTAGGAAAGACATGGTTTCCTTAAATAATTGTGGCTTTGTGCCTGCGGCAAGCAAACTCGCGCACATGGTAATCTTTCCTCACATACGCAAAGGCATGTGAAAGGACAACTCAGGTATGAGTGTGCAAGGATAACATATTGTTTTAACTAAAACAATCAGTATTTAATAATTAATCATTCCTTTTAATAAGTGTGCATAAGTTTAAGTAAAACTTATAATAAGAAGAAAATAATATTATAAAACATAATAATTCTCTATTTAGTACTACTTTCTATTATAATATTTTAACGAGCTTGGTGGTGGTCTCTTGTGTTCTCCAAATCTTAGTTATTTGCATAAAAAATTACAATATCAAAATCATGATCATAAGTTTGGCAAGATGGGTCGGCGGTATAAAGTTACAAGAGGTTGTATTGTAGAACTACGTACCATCCATGGGAATCATCAAAGTTGTTAATGCAGAAGCTGTGGTTTGGGAAAGATGGAATGTCTAAGATCTTGCTGATTGCCTTGACGTGTATTCTTCAGAGTATGCTTCTTGCTCTGACCTCAACACTACCGCCTTCATTTAAAGGATCATTCTTGCTGAGAAACCCAACCTCGTTGTCTTCGCTGGTATCATGTCTTCCCTCCTCCTTCTTGTTCTTTTATATATGTCTCAAACACAAGGTGACTCGACAGGTCTCATGCATGTGTAATCTAAATAATTGTAATTTTAAAATATAATAATCTAATATTTATTTAACATGAAAGCTAGCAACCTCTGGCATTTTGACATACCAAGATGCTGACAGACACCACTACATTGCTTTTACTATTTTAGCTGTGAGCAGAAGTGGATTTTACTTGTTGACATCCCATGTTAGGTTGGCCTGAATCTTCTTGGAGTTCCTTTGGAGTTCCTTTTTAGTGTAAGATATAATTGCAATACTCTTTTTTTGTCCTGTTTCACGTTAACCCATAACAACTGAAATAATTGTACAGCCTATGTAAATGTAAATAGCAAGTTATAATCTATTGCTTCCATGTTGTTGAGAAATAGAATGTGATTTCACTTGATGTTCATTTGAAGATTTTAGCTCATTTTGAGTAGGAATTTTAGGGTAATTAATTAGGGAATTTTTTTGTATTTAATTTAAAGCTTTTAACCTCCCACGCTCAATCCCTAAAGTCATCTATTTTACCCTCTCATTTCCATATATACATACTAGAACCATGGTCATCTATGCTTTGATTAATGGAGAGAAGAGGAAAAGATATGTGAAAGCGAGTTGCAAGTGATACAATGTGTGCATTTGATTTTGCATTGAGTAAATTGATTTTGACTAAAATTTGGTCAAACATAAAGTAGTTTATGTTGTGATATGGTAATCTGAAAATGGGTTGAAAATAAATATCGTTGTAAATATCATATTACTTTTTTTCAAATAATAAATTATCTTTTGCCCATAAGCTTGAAGATTGACATAATAAATTATATACTCATCCTATAATGTAACAAGAAATAAAAAGAAATGTCAGGTATAAGATTTAACTATGGATGAAACGAAAAGATGCTTTGAGTATAATTTAAGGCAAATTAATACTTAAAAGCCATTACGTCCCTCTAGGTTTTAAGAAAATGTTACAATATAATGAAATCTATATAAAAACTTGATATATCAACAGTTGATTAAAATAAATCCTTCAAATAACACGAGTGGTAGGTTCCTTAAAGCAGAATAAGGGATTGGATTCTCTACAATGAAAATTTTCAGTGGATTCTCTACAATGAAAATTTTCAGTGGATTCTCTTCAAATAACCCCTCTCTCTCCACCCTCTTTATCCTATATATTGTAAAGAATCTCCCAACAGATGAAATTATGAGATGTGTACGACTTTGCAAACTACTAAACACCATATTATGTTTTTTCTTCGCACAAAACCCACCTGCTTTGACAACGAAATGTTATACAGAAAGTAAATTACAAAGCTGTTATATACAACAAAAGTAGGTATCATTGTGAGACATTTAAAGGACTTGAAGTAGACCCCTGTGAAGCTTCATTTTCTGGACATTTTCGACCAAAGATACACAATCAAGAAACAAATTAGTGCGAAGGAGATCACATGAACAATATGGTTTGCACCATTTCGCACGATACTCTTGTTCAATCTTCTTAAATTATTCTTCACCCCAGCTTGAGCCTTTGCCATTGTCATTTGCTGTATTAAAACAAATAAGTATTAAGAAGACAGGTGTTTATTTTTCTTCTTAAAAGGAAAAGATGTACAACAATAGATCAATTACTATTTACTACAAATCAATATTCAACAATAATTAGCCAAAACATTCTACCTCTGTATTCATTTTCTGAAGCAGTAACCCTTTCTAATATAAATACATACTAAAAAACACATGAAAAAGTTCTCATCAATTTAATTCATCTTCATATGCAAAACCACAAATTATTACTACAATCCAAGATAATAATCCTAAAGTATTGAAAACCAACTGCCAGAGAGCCAAAACTTCATTTAACTAAAGTTGAGTTTTAAGTGAAGTTATGTTTGGATGTTTTTATTCTAAAAGACAAGTTTGAAGTAAAACTTGATTAATCTTCATATGCAAAACCATAAAGCACTACTTGTAATCCATGCTCTAACCTAACCATCCTAAGGAAAGATCCGATGATAGATGGTCATAATTTCATCTGGATTCAAGTTTTACATAGAGGTCCACTAGATATCATAAATGGCTAAAGTAGACAAAAAAGGATGTTTCTTTTGTACAATGTAATTATCTTCTTTTTATAAATCATAGGTTCAAAATAAGTCGCAGCATTAGCGGCATGATTTTTCCAATTCAACTTCAAGTTTTAAGACCCTTAGCATCATAAGAAACTGACCCTAAGTTTCTGATTAAAAAAAAATCAACATCTAAAGAATTAAAATTTTGATGGTAAATCCATTTTGCTGGTATCACAAAGCAAGCAACTCTAGTCATGTGTATTCTTTTCTCCAGCTAATCCAAATGTGTCAGTAAGTGCGTATAGAATAATATAAGTTATCCAAAAAATGACGTACCAGCTCTTCTAGAAAATCTCTTTGAGACTTGACTTCTGTACCAATCTCTTCAGCAACCTGCATGGTAGAAATGTACAAAGTTACTACTATATGATAACATCAAGAATCAGAAACGAAAACAGGAGGAGTAAAACATGAGCCTCTGAACCTGATATGGTTTCATCAAACTAATTCTATTAAGAGAAAATACGAGCAGAAAAAATTTCAACAATAAGTCAAAAGCTGCTAAGACTCTATAAACTCAGTTGGAAGTTTAATCCAATGTTCCATCATTGCCTAAAGCAACAGGCATGCAAGCATCAGATATCAGACATCATATTGATTCCATTATTTAAATTGCATATCTCCATATATTTCCATCAGTTGTATTGATTTATCATTCAATGAATGAACGTAAACACAATTCACCTATCCAATTATAAAGTTTGTAGTGGCCAAACTCATATTTTAACAATCAAGTGGTGAACTCAAGTGCCTAAGACAAATCGTTCGGGAGAATCCAGAGAGGAACCGGACTTTTTGAGTCCCCTTCCCCTAGAACCGGAAGGTTAACAAGAAGAAAAAAAAAACCCCTCATATAATTTCTTTATTTTTTTTTTTTGGGATAAAAACTATGAACCAAATCCTTCTCTCACATAACCTAAAAATCATAATTTAAAAATGAGCAATTCTACAATGAATTGGGGAAAAGAAACATTACATTTCTCAATCTTTTAACTTGGCCAAAAAGACCGGTGATTTCATCGTCCAAATCCCCAACGGGATCAATACGCAATTGAATTTCATCAGAGGATGCAGCAGCGGTTCTTGTGCTAAGTCCCTCACTGCAATTCAAAATGTCAATTTTCAATTGATTTGAAATTATTTGTGATAATAATTGTGAATGAGAATAATTGAAATTCAATCGAATGAATCTACGAAATAGAGAAAGAGGAATGAATGGTGTTACCTTGATCGGAAAGGGGCAGCATCTCCATAAGAGGATCCAGCTCTGAACGAATTCGACGACATTGAAATTGAAGAAAACCCTTTGAATTGAATTTTAGGGTTTGGTTATCTTTGCTTCGCTTGAACTGGGAAATGAAATTCTTAATTGAACTGCGAAATAAATTATTCACCGAATAACCAATGAATCATAATCATATTCATATGAAAAAAAAAATTAAATAAATAATTAAAAAAAAATGCAATCGGTTTAATAAATAACATACCTAAGGAAGAATCGAAATCGAGAGAATTAGGGTTTCGATTAGAAATCGGTGTAACTGTTCGTCGTTCCTAACACAACAACAATCTGTTTCTATGTTCAACTGTGTTTCTACGCTTTTCGATTCTTCAAAGTGATTTTGGATATTTTCAATTTTTCCATTTTTCAGTTTTTGGGTTAGCATATGGAATTGACAAGATTCCTACCATGGAATTAAAATGATAAGTTATGGGTTTTTGTAATCAGAAGCAGAATTGAAACACACAATTCAGAAGCCTGTTGTTGTCTTTGTTGTTGTTAGTTCACGTGCTGCTGCTGTTGTTATGTGAGAGTTAATTTCACTCATTAATAATTTTAAATGCCACGTGTCATTCATCATGAGAGAAACTGGAATAAATGGAGGATATACAAATGGAGTGGATCTCAACCGCTTGTTCCCAACCTTACTTGTAAGACCTACTTGATCAACACTTCTTTTTCTGGTTTTTTTTTTTTTTACTAAAACAAGATATTCATTCATTCAAATTGATAGAGTACAAATTTAACATTGCTAAAAACGTAAATGATGAATCTGCGAATAAACTCACATCATCCAAGTTAATAGCATAAAACGGCATACTCAAGCCTACAAATAATGTGACAATAATAGTAATCAAAACACTCATGTCTCTGGATCTGCATCGTTGATGTCCTTGTCATAGGTTGAATCAGTAGTTGATCTGCCAATCTGAAACAAATGAACACCGCAATAGGACGAGAAAGCAAACGAATATCGTATCAAAATGGAAAATCACACGAACACCGCACGAAGATGGGAAATCAAACAACGTCACACTAAGACGACAAAATCACAAAATAAAATAAACTTTATTTTTTACTCAAAACAAACAATATTCATTCATTCAAATTGTTGGAGTACATTGATTCAATACAAATTCAAAATCGCTAAAAACAAAATGGATAAATCTGCGAACAAACTCATAGTATTCGTGTGAATAGCATAAAATGGTAAATTGCATAAGCCTATGAATATGACTATATTGAAGTGTCCGGAGTATCCATGCCTCCGGATCTGTAGCGATGATGACACCAAAGTCGACATTGATTGGATATGCACTAGATCAGAGCTAATCCTTCAACCTGAAACAAATGAACATCACACAAAGACGACACAAAGACGGGAAACACAAAATACACCGCACGAAGATGGGAAATCAAAACAAAGAAATATGTGAAAATCACACTTATTTATTATAACGAGCTAAGAAAAAACAATTTAGACCTGAAATCACCCCTCTTTGATAAACTAAGAAGATGAAAAATGAGGTGACGACTAGGGTTAGAGGATAAGGAGAAAAGATGTGTGTTTTATTTGTAATATTCTAATACAAAATAAAATAAATGTGAAAACCACTTATTTAAAAAAAATATACACATGTCTAGAAGTCCTAGCTCAACTGGCAAATGCCGAAATTGCTAGGCCGGACGTCATGACTCGGGTTCGAACCCGGGACCTCACAGTTGTGTGTGAGTTTAATTTCAGTGGATTACCACTTCATCTAAGACAAAAAAAAAAAATATATATATACACATGGGTGTGGTTCGACGTCCAAGAATGACCCAAAATCACCCCTTCTTGAAGCAAGAAAAAGAAACTCTTTATAAGAAAATTAGGCCAACTCATCAAGAAGAGAGAGGAAGAAAATTCAACTTCTTTTCATGCTCTTGTCAAGTGATTGTAACTGCAATTTCATAATCCGGGTACACAGTACACTAGGACTAATGAATTATGAAAATAATTTAGGAAGATTTACATTTGGTTTTGTCTACATCATCAAGTTATTAATTAATGATTTTCGATCAAGATCAGACATCTTGATTTAAGTTCACTAGGACTAAATATGCTTTTTTTTCCTGATCCTTTCATATCAAAATTAGACGACGATTAATATCCAGACCACATGAAGTGGGAAAAATTTGACTATAGTAAATTTGTATAATAAACTTTACTAAATGAGGTAACATGTAAACAAATTCGGATGAAATCATATGATTTATTGCAAATCCAATTAATAAGTATTTTGAATCATATGTTGAATATTACGTAATCATTGCCAGCTAAGATATATCTATACTAATATATAAAGAGGATACAAATTTTTGGGATGACTTTTTCAATATTCCTATTTTACCCTTAAAAAAACTACAAAAAAAAAAACTAAGCACAACTTCCACATAAAAATAGGTTTTCAGTTTTTTTTATAGTAAAAAAAATATATATATTTTTTTTCTTAATAAGTAGCCACAACAAAAAAGGAGGTTAAGTAGTTATCAATTAACTAAGTCCAATAAAAAAAAGAGATTAAATAGTTATTTATATTTGCACAATAGAGAATATTGATCACAACAAAAAAAAATATCGATCACACAAACAGGCACGTGGCGGCTAGTAATCATAAAAGGCATAACCCTAAAATTTTGTTCTAGACATTAACATATACTAATACTAATGACCTCGATAATTATCATCATTCATCACCCTACACCATACCGTAACGGTTTCCTTTCATTTAATTTGGACAATTTCCTAGCATGATATCATCAAATGTTTGCTTTGCATTCATTAACTTTTTTTTTTATGGATGCATTCATTAACTTTTGAAATCCTAATATCGTGTACGTCAAATATATATAATTAACAGTCTCATAAATATATAGCTCAAATGATAACTACCAGAGATATTATTGGAGGGATCGGCATTCGAACTCTGGATTCCACATTTCTCCACATTTAAATGTGTGATTCTAGCCATTAGACTACTCGACCAAAAAATATATATATAATTAACACATTGCAACATTACACAATACATACATATATGATATATATGATAAAAATAAAAATAAAAATGTGCAAGCAAAGCAATTCCATTACATTATTAATTAATGGAATAAGAATAGTCCACATAACCTAATTTAACCGGCAAAAATTTCAAAATTGTTAGATTTGATGTTATGATAGGGATTCAAATTTCGATCTTTCTATTTTGTGTGTTAGTTTTCAATGGTTTCGTCTATGTACCCAAAATAATAATAATAGTATACTCCTTATGAAGCACGGACACTTCTTGTATTAGGCGTGTTTGACACCGACAGGACATTTATAATTACACTGAATTATGTCATTTTTTCAAATTATTATCGTGTCGCCGTGTCAGTGTCTGTGTCGTGTCCGGTGTCCGTATCAGTGTTCGTGCTTCATATACTCCTATCTAATGTTAGCTAACTTAAAATACGGTTATGTTATCCGCAAATTCTAGATCAACTAGGTGAACTGTCAGCATTGTTAGGTCAGGTCAGATGTCTTGATCAGATTTGATACCGATCTATATCTCTTTATGTGTATGAGTTTTCAATAACTTTCGTCTATCTATTTACAAAATATGGTTATGTAGCAGCCAGCTGTATATATACATATAGTGCGTAACAGACCAACGAATAATGTGGACACTGAAACACGGAATAAGAAAAACAGAATACAAAAACAACAATCAATTCTCGTATAGGAAAAATCATGTAACATATTTTATTCATCACGATTCATCTCAAATTGAATTCTCTTATACAAACACAACACTCTCAATTTTATTCCTTTGTCCCTATTAAAAAGAACATAACAATATCTTTACTAATATTAGCAATTTATAAAATCTTATACACACACACAATAATCAATCATGCACCGCTTCACGTTTTTATGATTTATAGAAAAAACTTGTACTTCATGATTTCTTAGTTGAAATTCACAAACAAACACGCAGTGAGATTATTACTTCATTGGTATCTCCTACGTTATTTTTGGTATAAGCTTTTATTTTAATATTAATATATTATATATTATTATTATATTATATAGTTAGGGATACATATACATAATACTCATAATTTCCATACATTGTTTCAAGATCTAAGAGGGTTTCAAAAGGGTGTTTCTGAAAAATTGAAGAGAGAATTTATGGAGCAAGATATAGAAGATATTGAGTCTCAAACAATTTATAAAGAGACATTGCATGAAGAAACACCTGAATTCTTGCATAATGGAAAACGTCCGGTGATTCTTAAGGTATGTTATGTATGCATCATGCATGTGTGCATTTCAAAATTACTCTTAGTTTTCTTCATAATAATTTTTTCTAGCTTGATTTATATAATTTATCATAAAATTTAGTTATGTCTATGACAAATGTTTTTGTTTTGTTGATGAAAATCAATCAATCTGTTTATTAGATGTATTCTTTGATCATAATCTTGTATCACCAATACATGTTTGGATTAGTATACAGTGAAATAATTTGTTTATTTTTAGAACCTTTTGATTATTCTTTCTCATAATTAATACTAAACCAACAACATTCTTTTCCTTCAATTTTTCATTATTTTTTAGTTTAGTTTTTATACAATTTCAGCAAATTGTAATCAACCATATTTGTTACTTTAGAAGTAATTATGATTAAAGTCAAATTTTTTTAGTGATATGACAATTATGATTGATAAAGAGTATAAAAAATAAATACACTAACAAAGTAAGTGTATATGAATTAATATTGTGAACTCGTACTCTTCAAATTTTTGGGTCGAGCTTAACTCAACCCTACAAAATATACTTATAAAGTGAGAATTGCTCCTATTTATAAACATATATTTACATTATCCTTTGGTTAATGTATCACTATAACACACACGTTCGCGTCCAACACTATTAGACTTGGTACGGAGATATAAATGGTGGGTGGATCCTAGTGAAAACCTGATAACAGGTGCCCGAAGAGATCTTGGAGAAGATCACCATCCTAGAATTTTAGGTTGGATTCATCTCAACCATAAAAAATTGACTTATAAGATGAAAACTCTCCTGTTATAAACATATTTTCCGAGCACCACTCATCCAATATGAAACTCTTAACACATATACAACACATGCGAAAATTCTTCAAAATAATCTATTTTGTATCCATTTAGTAAGTGTTCAAAAAGTTACATTATTCCTGGATTCATTATTATTTGAGGGTTGAAATTTGAATTTGAGGAAGTTATATCGTTTGTGGATCCATTAATATATGAGGGTTGAAATCTGAACTTGAGGAGTTCTTAAGATAATGATGTGGAAGTTTTAAAATATGACACATGAAAAAACTTGATCATGAGCTCTATGTGTTAAATAAGTATAAGTGTAATTATATGATAATGATTAATCAATATCTTTGTATAGTAGTATGTCTTTATACAAATACTTATTAGTTTTAGGATATAGCCACATGGAAAAAAACTTGCCCATTTGATGAATTCTATGTGTTTAATATTATGATTTGTTTTTAAATATCACTTCTACTATTAAATTTATATATAAAAAATAATAACATTTTCTCTGTACAAAATAACTTATCTAGTTAACAAAAATTACACAGATTAAGAAAAAATTATAAATAAAAAGAAGATAAAAGTATTTTTACTACTAAAATACTCTTATTATGTATTGGTGTATTCACATTTACTGAAGTACTCTTACCATGAATTGTAAGTGAAGCAATAAGCAATAAGTATTTTGGGACAGAGGAAGTATTCTATATTGGAACAAAAAACACAAGTCAAGTATTAATGTTTTAAATTATAGTATGTTTCCAAAATTTATTATTTATTACTGTTACTTATATTGCAAGTAAGCATGCTTGTATATATCAATGAACATTTTCTTCTTTTGATATTGCAGTTTGATGAAGTTGTGCACAAAATCAAAGATAAAAAAGGAGGATTATTTAAGAAGAAAACAAAAGTAGAAGAGAAAACAATACTAAAAGGAGTAACAGGAATTGTTAAACCAGGTGAAATGTTAGCAATGTTAGGTCCATCAGGAAGTGGAAAAACAACATTGTTAACAGCATTAGGAGGAAGACTTGGTGGAAAACTTTATGGAAAAATAACATATAATGAAAAACCATTTTCAAATACAATAAAAAGAAACACAGGTTTTGTTACACAAGATGATGTTCTTTATCCTCATTTAACAGTAACAGAAACACTTGTTTTTACAGCACTTTTAAGATTACCAAATAGTGTTCCAAAAGAAGAGAAAGTTTCACATGCAAAAAATGTTATTGATCAACTTGGTTTAACAAAGTGTAAAGATAGCATTGTTGGAAGTGCTTATCTAAGAGGTGTTTCTGGTGGAGAAAGAAAAAGGGTTAGTATTGGACAAGAATTGCTTATAAATCCTAGTTTATTGTTTCTTGATGAACCTACTTCTGGTTTGGATTCTACAACAGCTCAAAGGATTGTTTCAACTTTGTGGGATTTAGCAAGAGGTGGAAGGACTATTGTTATGACAATACATCAACCTTCAAGTAGATTATATTATATGTTTCATAAAGTTTTGTTGCTTGCAGAAGGGAATGTTGTTTACTTTGGAAAAGGGTCTGAAGCTATTGAATATTTTTCTAATATTGGTTATTCTCCTGCTGTGGCTATGAACCCTTCAGATTTCCTTTTGGATCTTGCAAATGGTATGTTTTATAATATCTATGCATTTTACCAAATATATCAAATGTAGCACAAATGCTTTAGAAAGAAAGTGTGTCTGGTGTCTGACATGTGTCAGTGTCCTACACAAACACGACACTAACACATGTGGTTATATTCAGTTATTCAATTTTCTTAAATACTTTAGATTGAAAGTGTGTTTGGTGTCTGACAAGTGTCAATGTTCTACACAGACACGACACTATCACATGTGGTTATCTTCAGTTATTCAACTTTCCTTTAAATTGAAATTGTGTTTGGTGTCTGACATGTGTCATTGTTCTACACAGACACGACACTAACACATGTGGTTATCTTCACTTACTCAACTTTCCCTTAGAGTGAAAGTATGTCCGGTGTCTGCATGTGTCATTGTTCTACACAGACATGACACTAGCACATGTGGTTATCTTCAGTTATTCAACTTTCTTAAATACCTTAGATTGAAAGTGTGTCTGGTGTCTGACATGTGTCACTGTTACTAACACATATGGTTATCTTCAGTTATTCAACTTTCATAAATACTTTAGATTGAAAGTGTGTCTGGCGTCTGACATGTGCCAGTGTCCTACACAAACACGACACCATAACATTTAATATTTTCAATTATTCAACTTTCTAAATTATTACCGGTGTCAATATAACATTTGATATTTTGCAGGTATCTACACTGATGAGATGAATCATGACCATAACATAGACAAGCAAAAATTGATTTCAGCATTTAAAAGTAACTCTGAAACACAGTCCAAACCAGAAGAATATCAAGAAATCAATGACTCTGATACAAGTCAGGGGAGATTTCAAGAGACAGGTTCTGGAAAATGGCCTACTAGTTGGTCACAACAATTCTTTGTATTGTTAAGAAGAGATGTCAAAGAGAGAAAATATGAATCATTCTCTGGCTTAAGGATTGGTCAAGTCCTTGTGGTTGCACTTATGTCAGGATTACTTTGGTATAAATCTGATATGTCACATTTGCAGGATCAGGTAACAATTTCAAACAACAAAAGATAAATAAGAACTTGTTTCCATGCTATTATTTTCTGAATTTGAAAGTATAATTGGATTATTGTACTAATTTTGGACAGAGAACTAAATTAGGATAAGAGAATTAGTATAAGAATAAGAGCGGAAAGGTTTTAAATTGCAGTTACGATTAGTGTTCTTATATCAATCAACGTATTATATTGCGGTTGTGGACTTGTGGTAATAGTTGTAGTCCCGATTCTAGATATAGCAAAGCAGTGTAATGAAATGCAGCTGATGCAGCTACAAATTTGTTCGCGACAAGATCGAAAACCCTGAGAAAGCGGCCTCCTTCGCGATTGTGGACCTTCGATTAAAACCTTGGTCACGATTAATTAGCAAATAACATTTTTAAAACAGGCTTGCAACCGCGATTTGGCCGTGATATCAAGGTTTTTGATGTCTTAATAACTTCGATTAAATACGCATCAGTTTCATTTGCTCACAATTCTCTGCAATATTAAGAATATATTGATGTGACCTCCCACCTGATACCACACATTAGTTGCTGCAATTCACAATGAACTAAGAAAATTGTTGGGTATTACTCATAGTAACCGATAAATGGGAAGGTTGAACGAGCAAAATATTTAATCAAGACCGTAGTATTTAAACTTAAGTTGTACACCGAAAACTCTAAGCTTTCACCAATAATAGAAAGGAATTGTAGCCGCTCTGAGGTGAGCAGGTCTCGGAGGCCGGCTGCATGTAATCTGATATTAAGTGTAAATCAGCCGGCCTCCAAGACCTGCTCACCTCTGCAGTCAAAGACATAGACACATTTGACAAAATATCGTGTTCATTGTTTGCATTTATTTTTTGTATCTTTTTCTTTAGAAGTGATGTTCTTATTCTAATACTAATGATCATAATTCATCTCAACTTTCCTTGTAGATTGGACTACTATTCTTCATAACAGGCTTTTGGGGTTTTTTCCCTCTCTTCCAAGCAATCTTCACATTCCCACAAGAACTAATGATGCTAGAAAAAGAAAGATCCTCAGGAATGTATAGACTCTCCTCCTACTTCATTTCGAGAATGGTAGCCGACCTACCGATGGAACTAGTCCTCCCAACAATCTTCCTTCTCATAACATATTTCATGGCAGGACTCAAAGCAACAATGATAAATTTCTTTCAAACACTTTTCAGCCTCTTACTCAATGTGTTAGTTGCACAAGGTTTAGGCCTTGCACTTGGTGCTGTAGTACTTGATCAAAAATCAGCAACAACACTTGCATCAGTGATCATGCTATGTTTCTTACTTGCTGGTGGATTTTATGTTCAGAATGTTCCAAAGTTTATTGCTTGGGTGAAGTATATTTCTATTAGCTACTATACATATCAACTATTTATTGGGTCACAATATCATAGTGGTGAGACATACCCTTGTTCTAGTGGACAGTGTCCTATTGAAGAGTTTCCTCCTATAAAACAAATGGGGTTTGATATCAATGGACAAGGGTTAGCTGCAATGGCTCTTGTTATAATGCTAATAGGTTATAGACTTATAGCTTATATTGCTCTTATGAGGATTGGAGTCACAAAGAAAAAGGCTTAGTTTATCTATATACATTGATTTTGATTTTGATCTAGTTTTTAGATTTTTTATCTTTTTAATTGATTGGTGAGTTTTCTTTTTATTGAGGTGTATTTTCTAAGGCTTTATGTGCAAGGAAACTATGTAGTTACATTTTAGTAGGCAGAGAAATATATCACTTTTTTAGCAGAAGTATATCAAATATAATGTTGACTCTCTACACACCTTTATAGAATAAGGGTAGGAATTGAATATGAATTTTCTGCTGTCACTAAAGCCCGCGTTCACGACGTCACGGGCATCATGACATCAGTAACAAATTTCCAACCGTACAATTCCTCATCGGCTATAACAGGGGAATGAAGAATTTGAAGAAAAGTGCAGAAGTACATAATAGAAAATAGAAAATACATACATACTTGCACATACATATTATTCAATTCTTTCTAAATTTTTGTACAAAACACCTAAATTATCTAAGTGTACGAGTTCAATCATCCTTTGTGTAATCCGCTTACTAGAAGCAACATTGTAAACACAAAGAAATTGTAATCAACAGTTGGTTGAATTGGTTGAGGGACTAAGGTTAGTCAGCTGCCTCAAGAAGACATTGACAATTTGTCAGTGAAGATGTGTATGGTCCCTCTATATTATTGGATCAAGTCCTTGAGGTGTAAGACAATCTCACTCAGATGAAGTGGACTGGAGTAGCCTCGTTAACGGTGAACCAGTATAAAAATGATTATGTCTCTTTCATCGTTATTATCATTTTTACTTACCGTATGTCATTGTTTTTATCCTTACTCAACATACACTATATAGTTTTGATTTAGGAACAGTTTAAATCATTAGAAACTCAATTCAGAAAGTAAAACCCTTTGACCAAATACTACACCGAGAAATTTTTAGTATAGTGTGAATTGGAAAAACGTCAATGCATAACCAAACATAGCCATGCATTGTACCTTTTTAGATTCATCAGACTTATATTATAGGTTGATATATAAATTATTTAATGAATTGAATATGTGAATTATAATAACGAACGAACTAGTAAAAATTAAAGGTAAATATTTCAAAAGACATCTTATTTGGACATATACCGATATACTGCTGAGGTGGAAAATTATAATAGGTCTACAAATAGTATTTAATATAAAAAATTTAATAAATATTTTTTATAAATTTATCACAATTGTCTACCTCAACAAATGTACTGCTATATATTTAAATAAACTTGTACCGAAGAATTCGCGCCAAAATTAAAATAGATCATCACCAACCAAATTATGATTTAATGATTAGAACATTCAGTTAAAATAGATTTTTCCCCAACCAAATTCAATGACACATCTTCGCATTTTTTCCTTTAACCAACACTTTGAACGCCAAATCTAGCCAGCCATATGAAAACAATGCCAAATTGCTAAAAACATTGAACATGAAAAAAAGTACTCGATGTCTGGATAAACAGGAATAATAATCCAAATAAGTATTGCCCCCTTCTAATTAAGCAAATTGTATAAAAAAGAAAGTGAATGAAGAATTAATTATCTAGTTTTGTGTTAGGCAGCCAAAAACTTATGCTTGTGGTCTCAGGTTTGGCAAGACCACCGGATTGTCTCTTATTTTTCTGCTGGGCACCCACAGAACATAATACTACCTAATTCATGTGCATTGCATGGTGCCACACTTTACCCCAAAAATATGTATTCACACACTAACTCTCTCAATATTTGTTTTTGTCCCTAAACCATAAAAAGAAAGAGAACATACACTGTATTTGTATGTTATTGATCACTTCTCTTTTGATCAATTTTTAGTTAGTGTTTCATTTTATTAAGAGCTACTTTTTCTTAATAATTATCACAGTTCTCTTCAGTCTTAACCAATTGGTCAAATTCAAATGGTTATTGAATTATTTCTAGCTAGTAAAAACTAATTATTCGGAAAAACCCAAATTATATTATTAAAAATTAATTATTGATCAGATTTAACTTATTTTTAAATTGTGTTTCAAATTTTCTTTTCTTTTTTTGCTTTCGCACCGGTTTCCGACCCATCAAAGGTGGGAGACTAATCCAACTCGTGCATAGAGGTATGCGCACTGGCCAAACGTTGTTCCTCTTGAGAATCGAACCGATATTCTCCGGATACGTCCTTGAAAGGAGCTCCTTACTACTGGAGTCCAAGCAAATTTTCTATTTAGTAAATATTTTTTACTGTTACTATTATCATCTTAAATATTTTGATTACAATAATTATTAAAAAGTTTGGTAAACAATAATGAAAAGGTTATTTGTTCCCTAATCAGTTTCATGTTTCAATAAACCAAATTTCAGTGTGACTCATTCTATCAAAACAAATAAAGAAACCAAGTTGATTGGGCTCGAGTGGCAAGGAGCTCCTTCCAAGGACGTATTCGGGGAATACCGGGTTCGATTCCCAGGGGGAACAACGCTTGGTCAATGCGCATGCCTCTACGCACGAGCCGGATTAGTCGCCCACCTTTGGTGGGTCGGAACCGGTGCGAAAGCAAAAAAAAAAAGACAACAAATAAAGAAATCAATGTGACTTCATCACTATTTTTTGTTCCCTAACATTTGGGAGAGGTGTCCCTAAAGCAATATTGCAGGTGTCATCAATTATATATAATGGGTATATTATAAAAAAATAAAAAATAATAAGTGTTTGCTCTTGTAATATGGACGAGTTTCGGTTTATTACTATAATATTATTTTTTTTTTTATTATTTTATGTAATATGAAAATTTTGTCGTTTATTCTCTTATAGAATATGTTGACTTAAAATTTCACAAAAGTGATGACGTGTAATGATCAATGAGAGGGTTAAATTAAAATTCGCTAATATTGTAAGAACAAAATGACAGAATCTTAAGTCAACATATTCCTGTTATTCTGTAATTTTAACAGGAAAAATATTTAATGCAGAAATGTTGAGTTGTCAATACATTAAATGACACGTGGATTTCTTAAGGTGTTTCGACTCACCATTATGTTTGTCGTAGGGATTATTTTCCATGTATTGGAACCCATACAGGCTCTGTGCGCTTCGACAAGATTATGGACTTAGGATATTTCATGGAATGCTTCACAAAGGTGTTAGTTTCGACAGTTTCGCACGATGTGCTGGAGATCAAATTCAAATTAACAGATACGCATTAAAGGCTTTATATATGTAGTTATTAGGAGTTAGTTTGTAACTTAGGCTATATATACTAAGTCTTTGTATGAAAAATGGATCACAATTCACATACAGAAAATTCTTGTAAAATTCAAAGTACCCATGTTAACGCGAGAAACGAGTGCAAGAGGAACTATGTATGAATATATGAACCATCCTTATATGTAATTCTTTATAATTCAATGCAATTTATCATTTCATGCAAACTTATTGTTTCCTTTTAAACTTCTGCACTTTAAGTCTTACTCATTCTGTCGAATGAACCTTGTCCTTTATTCACAAATCTTTTATACTTTGTTAATTTAAGTTTCTTGCAATTTTACATTACTTGTAATTCAGGTTTATTTGCATTTAGTGCGTTTGAAAACAATAAATGATTAACAATGATAATGAACATTCAAACTTTCCTAAAAACAATGCACAAAATATGTCCCAAGATTTACTAATTGATCCTTCCAGTATTAAATTTAAACTAGAGCTTTTTTACCAAAAACTAATTAATGTAAACAATTCCATCAGGGGGTAAACGATAAAATCGTCGCATTACAGGAGGGTAATTGAAAAAACATATTACAGAGGGATAACCCAAAAACTCGTCCGCATTGCAGAGGGGTAAACACATATTAACTCTATATAAAAAAATGATATTTGTACAACTTTTAGACAACTCTCCCCCCCTCCATCACTTTATTATTTTTGTTGCAAAAGAAGAAGAAAAAAAAAGTTTTCCCATCCGTCTAATAAAAATTGCAAATGTATATTATAGCTCAATTAATAGTTCATAGGGACGGATTTAAAAGTGAGTCTTGCCGCTAAAATATTTGACAAGATAAATTTATTGAAAAAACTCGTCTCCATCTAACAAATTTGACTTTTGATAAATTTAATTTCAACAATTATTATTAATTGCATAAAAAAAAAATTTATTATTTTTTTAAATGATCAAAGTTAATCTCTATTATATACATTTCGAGATTCCCACGGAGCTTTCTCGTGTATTTTCAATAGTAATTGCTTATGTGGCATTCAATCGGAGCTTCTCTTGCTTATGTGTCATTCAGAGTTTTTAGCTTAAAGTCTGTTGTTCGAATCCCACTGGCAACAATAATTGAATTTTCATAATATTTTATGGAAAACTACACTTCCTTTTGTAGAGAAAATTACCTTATAATTACTAACAAAGGTACGTTGTTCGAATCACATTGACAACAATAATTGAATGTTTATAAATTTTTTTTTTGTAAAGCTCTTTCAAATATTATATTTTTTTGTTTTCTTTTTGTAGAAACTTTTTCAAATATTTTTTTTTTTTAAACTCTCAATTTTTTTTTTATGAAAACTCTCAAATATTATATACTATATTTTTTTAGAAACTCTTTTTTTTTAGAAACTTTCACAAATATTATATTTTTTTATAGAAACTCTCAAATATATATATATACACTTTTTTTTTTGTAAACCAAAGGTATCATCCGTGCGCAACTGCAGAGATTAATCATATTGATTTAACTGAGATCTATTTAAAGGATTGACCTCTCCTAAAAAATGGTTCTCCATATACACCGATCAGGATCGATCTCAAGACCAAATGATTAAGAGGTCCAAGTATCTACAAATTGTGCGACACTATCTTGGTACATTTTTAATATTTTAATTTTGTAAAATGAACGAACACTTATATTTAGATTACTTTGAAACATATTGAAATAAGAAAGTACACTATTTTTTTCATACATAAGATCACTCGAAAAATTGAACCCAAAAAATAACTTATGACATATCTATAAACTTTTTTTTTACATAAAAATATTTTATTTTGAAGAAAAAATTATGTTCATTAGAGAGAGAGAGAGAGACTCAGTGTTGGAGAACGAGAAACGACAAGTACTTCCCACCCCACTATTAAAAATATACATTGGCAAATTAAAATTTGAATTCCAACTGCGAAAATTATCCTTATTTTCATATTTTATATTTTATCATGGGGAAAACTTATTCAAAATTATATCTAGCACGAAGAAACGTGATCCATGAAAAATGTATGTAGATCATATTTTGCACTTCTTGTGCATAGAGTGCTTCCTTAATAAAATTTTGCAGATTTTTTTAAAAGGACTAAACTTATGTACAGTATTTTAGACACAGTTCTTACTGTATTAGATACATGGAGGTGGTTATTTTTATTAAAAAAAACAGTTTTCTTTTATTTTTTTAAATTAAAAAATATAAATAATCAACTTTTTGTGAGAGACACGGTAAAAACTGCACCTAAGAAAAAGTATATAAGTTTTGTCCTTTTTTAAAAAAATATCATTGTGAGAACTAAACACGAAAATGTAATTGATATTCCTAAAAAAAAATATAGAATAAACAACTATTTTTTGTTGATGAAGCCTCTATATAGAGTCATGTAACGGAGACGGAAGAGAGATAGAAATATATGTATATATATATATATATATAGAGAGAGAGAGAGAGAGAGAGAGAATGAGAGAGAGAGAGAGATAAATCTCACACTGGTGTAGAATAGAAAACGGGAAGCACTTTCCACCCGACTATTAAATATACACATTGACTAATTAAAATTTGAATTCCGACTGCGGGTTTATCCATATTTTCATATTTAATATTTTATCACGGGGATCATTTATTCAAAATTTTATTTAACACGATAAAAAGTGATCCTCCATGATGAAAAGTGTATGTAGAAGATAGTGATAACTTAACACGAAAATTTTATTGATATTCATTAAAAAAAATATAGAATTAGCAACTATTTTATTGTTGATGGAGCCCCTATATAGATCCCGCGACGGAGACGGGAGAGAGAGAAAGAGAGAAAGAGAGAGAATCTCAGTGGTATATAATAAGAAACGAGTAACACTTCACACCCAACTATTAAAAATACACAGTGACTAATTAAAATTTGAATTTCGACTAAAAGGGGATTTTTCCATATTATGTGTCCATCGCACTTTCATTATATTACATATGGCTGATGAAATTTATGAAAAATTTAAAATAAATTAATATAATTTTGATTTTTTATAATTTATACTATTTTAAACTTCCATAACCTTTGCTCAAACTTTTTAGACATTCCATAACCTTCATTCGAACTTTTTAAAGAACCTTAATTTATTAATTTGAGTGGAGAGATTCATACATAGGTTTTCCCATTTGACGCTCACGCGTGAAGATTGCTTCTTTGTGGTACGGTGAAAAGAAAAAAAATTGAGAATAGAAACATGGTCAAAGTATGTTTTTGAACAACATGGTCAAAGTATGTTAATATTCATTTAAAAAATAATATACAATTTACAATTATTTTTTGTTGATGAAGTCCTATAGAGTCCCATGTTAAAGATATATTGTATTTTCATACTAAAATAAAGTAAAAGAAATCAATCTCATAGACAATTGAAAAAACGTATATAACCTTCTAAATAATTTAAAATAAAATAAAAAGACATAGACAACCTTCAAAAGAAAAAATAACATATGAAAATAAATATTGTTGAAAAAAATAAAAATTATCTCGTGTTTGACAATGACCCTAATGTAAGTTTCCTATAAAGAGTCGGCTCAAGATGAGAAATAAAAAAAAACTTGGTATATTTTAATTTTATTTGTACGGTCCCAAAAAATCTTAAGACCATGAAAAATCAAAGCATAGTTCCTTTGAGAATGAAGTTTATAATTATTTTATATTTATAGGATCACTATATAGTTTCGGGAATGAAGATGGGATAAAGAATCTATCTCATAATAGTGTAAAATGGGAAGCGAAGTAATACTCTTAATCCCGTTGTATTCTGTAACATCGTTAAATCTATATCAAGCAAAACCTATCTCAATTTTACCTTAGAATTTTAAACCAAATTAGTCAAATAATATATCAAAATAAACATATAAATAATATTAATAAAGAAAATAATCCCGTGCACGGCACGGGCTAACATACTAGTAATTAATTGTTAGTGTTAATTTTTTTTTACATTGTAGGATTTAACCGCGTACTTCATCTTTAACACCTTTCTCAATTAAAAAAATAACAATAAAAATTATTATTATTAATTTGACCTTCGAACAGAAAGGCAGGGGGATTTGTTTTATTAACATGAAAATTTCATAATTCTACATAGATTTTATGAATATCGTGAGAATATAAAGACAGAAGTCAGATTATTTTATGAAAAATATACCGCTTACAATTAATGTAGTTTAATTTTTGTTCTTCGGCCTCTACCAAAAGAAAAATAAATAAATAGGAGTAATTCTGTTCTTCGGCTTTTGGCTAGTTAATTAAGATCTTCATTATGCACGTGAGGTAGCCAAAGCCCAAAAGTAAAGTTTGACATGATCTTTGAAATCCCATATGTTTGGTAGGATTCAAGTCACCGGCTTAATTATTCTCAGAAAAGTAATGTCACGGCTCAATTAGTCAATTATAAGAAAAATGAAAATCTATCAAAAAAAAAAAGAATATTTATAATGGCTACACCGAAATTTCTAGTCTATCGTTATATTTTGAAATTATACGAAAATACTAAATCAAAGAAAACTATTCAAAAAAATCTTTATTGTATATATATATATATATATATATATATATATATATATGTGTGTGTGTGTGTGTGTAATATACACTTTTCTTTTAAAAGCAAAGCATTACATATACTATAATTAAATCTTTTTAATAGACAAATAAATCGGTGATCATTTATATTTATAAATTCTAGAGTTTAAACACTAGATATTTTTTTAAAACTTTTAATGATTCTTAGTCTATGATGCCCGGGTGCGGGTACGGTACCGGTATCCGGTACCGGTACCGGTACGTGGTACGGCATTTTTATAAAAATTAAGGTACGGGTACGTCAATATTTTTTTTTTTAATATAATTATATAAATAAAATAATAGAATATATTGTAAAAACAAATAATTAAACTTAAACATAAAAAACACCATACTTTAAAAATAATTGAAATTGTTCAAAAACATCAAAATAGAAACTCAAAAAGACCAGTAATATCCATGTAGTCAAGAACAAAAATAATAAAAAGACAAGATTGATTCTCAAATGTTTCTCGGAGTACTTTATAAAATAGTAAACTGAATAAAAAAATAAACAAATATAAAAAAGAATGTGAACAGTTGTTATGAAAAAAAATAAAAAATAAAATTTTGTTGGATATGTACCAACGCGCGTACCGGCCAAGTACCATGCGCGTACCGGCCAAGTACCACTCGCGTACCGGGCTTAAAAAAAAAAAAAAAAAAACTGGTTCGCCGTCGGTGCGTACCCATGGTGTACCGTACGCGTACCGGTACCCGGTACGTACCCGGTACTGGTACTCTTTCAAAAACGGAGTACCCGTGCATCACAGTTCTTAGTTTACCAACCGAATCTTGTGTAAACTTGATGTGAAATTTCCAAAAAAGAATATGGAAAGGGGATGCAAAACTCTTGTGGACATTGGTTGGACTCCTCCTGGGTTGGGTTGGGTTGGGTTAAAATTAATACGGATGGATCTAGACAACGAGATGGTAGAGTTGGATGTGAGGGTTTAATTAGAGGTGAAAATAAAGAATGGTTAGGAGGTTTCTCAAAATTCATTAGACTGTGTAGTGTCCTTGTTGCGGAATTATGGACTGACTTTGAAGGTTTGAAACTAGCACAGATTAAAGGTTTTGGGAAAGTAGAAATTTGCGTGAATTCGCAAGCTGTCATCAACAGTATTCGGAAAGAAGATGGTGGCAATGCTATGGGTTTCGTACAACGCATAAGAAATGTTGGAGCTTAATTGGGAAGTTAGCATAAGTTATAACTACAAAGAAACTAATAGATGTGCAGATGGTCTTGTAAATTTGACATTCACTTTGTTAGAAGGGATAGAATATTATGATGTTTGCCCGAATCTTATTAAGGGTCTTTACGATAATGATGCATCCGGAGTTACAACTCTGGGTCTAGTTATTATGTAACTCTTTATTGTGCTTAAGCACTCTTATATTCCAAAAAAGAAAAATTACAAAAAAGAAAAAAATAATAAGAAAAAATGGACTAATTAATTAATAGGACAAACATATTGCATGAAATAGACCTGTAAATTATTAAACGACTTTAATCTCATTCTTATATTAAATGACAGCTAGAAAGTGTAGTGTGTCAATACTAATCAAGAGGAATAAACTTTATGTGAGATTCCGGGAAAATGCTAGTTATTAAAAATTGACTAAGCTTTTGGTAAATGTACAAATCCATGGAATAAACTAGTCAAAGATGACCGTACGAATTTTCCTTCCATATACCGATCATACTAAGTAATTAAATGAACCATCCATTTGGTCACAAAAAAAGAAAAAAGTTAAATGAAGCATGCAGTAAGATGAGGAGGGACATGTGATGAAGATTGAAGATAATACCAGCCAAAATAAGAGAAGCAAAGTTTGAATTTTAATTTTTAACACTTCAAATTTTAATGAAATCACGTTATACAATGTCTATATTTCACAATTGTAGTTTGGTCACAAAAAGATAAAAAAATAAAAATTTATATATGTCTAGTACTACTAGCTATATATAGCAAATGCAACTTTATTTGTTTTATTCAATTCAACCTAAACAAATTTTAGTGATCATGAACCTTTAATTTCTTTGCTTAACCATGGAACTAAATGAAGCCACCTCTTACAATTCAAATGTGAACGTGGCAAAATGTTAGTCAATCTCAACCTTTCAAAAAAAGTATAAGATAACACACTATTGACTACACTGCCTCTATTTCCCTAATATTTCAAATTTATTTTTTGTATCATGTCAACCACACACAATATACTTGTCAAAATACTACCACCGTCTTTCACATAATTCCACACTCATCACCAATCGACATAACACCAAACCCTCCACGTACATACCCTAATCTTTTTATTTTATATTTTTTTAATTATTTTATGCATTCGTGGTGTTATGTGATTTTTTTAATATATAAATTTAAATTTTGTAATTAATGCCTATATATAACAATAAACCAAAAGATACCGATCTCTCTAATTTGTTTTCTTTCGTAACGCTAAGACACATTTCATGTAACTCAAAAACGTCACCAATCAAAAAAGAACAATCGAGTGCAATACACCACTATATAATATATTGACCTTGACCAGCCACGTCAATACTCTATCTTTTTATATGAAAACGACCGAAAACCTTTAGAAATCACATCTAGCATTTTCATAGCATAATTGAGATATTAAATTTGATTTTAAAAGCTTATGATTTAATATATCATATATATTCAACATAATTATAGATAAATAGAAAGTAAACGAGCAACAAATTATAATATTTATTTTATTTTATTTTTGGATTGTAGAATAAATTTTCTAAAATGCTATATTTCAGATAGTTAAGAGATACAATATTATTATGCATAATTTTTTAAACTCTTTTTAAATGATTTATAACTTCTGATGTTAAAAAGTCAAAAGCATTGAATATACGTAAATTATATAAAAACACGTTTATTGTCAGAGCATATTTTATATGTTTAACCATTTTTTTGAAATAATTTTGACGACCGTAAGTCACGTGATAAAATCATCATTTTCGAATCTCACAAATCAAATTCATATATGTATATTTTTCTCCTATTTCTATTCATAAAATAGAACATCTCATTGATCTCAATATTGATCTCTCTTTCGATGTGTCAGTTAAATAATAATCATCTAAACATACATTATTTGAATTTGAATCCTGGCAAAAATCTATTTAAATAGAATTTACTTATTTTCTAAACACATTATCATAGATCTTTTAATCTAAAAATTGGAGATTAAGCTTGTTTGTGGAGGTTGATGAGTGAAAGAAAGACCAAAAGAAAGATAGAAAATGATGAAAATTATAAAAGAGGAAAAAGGGAGGGGGCACGTGTCGAATAAAGGAAGCATACACTGCATGAACTTTATATTATTTCCTTTTCAATATTACCTGTATTAATAAAATTCCAGCCTAACTATGAATATATCATTTATCAAATGGACACGTGCTTGCACGTGTATACTTTTCATGCGTCTTCTTCATGCCGACGTGGTTTAAACTCACGCGTGAAAAATGAATTTGCATTGCACCCATACTACTGACTGTTAGTATTGCTATTTTGGCAAATACAATCCCACACAAATAGTGTGTCATAAAGTGCACAATGATTATGGATACAAATTATATATGCTTCTAGAACATACTTTATTTACACGTGGCATTATTATCTCTTTGCCTTTATTCAAAATTTATTTGTTGGGTAAAAAATCATTTACTATATTGTTTAATATTAAACTATTTAACATTTATGTATGAGTAAGAATTCACTAATATTGGCATAAGTAAAACCATCTTGAACATCTTACTTGTGAGTGAAAGGTTTGTAAAATTTTATGAATAGTAATATAGTATTAAACATCTCATTTTTAGGAAGAAAAAAATTACTTAACTTTAAAATTATTCCAAATTACTCCATCACAATATCTTTATCATGTTCATTTTAATTAATTGTTAAAGAAAACCCTTAACATAGTACGTGATAATGGAAAAGTGATTCATTGACGCACATAAATTTTATCTTTGAACTTTCATAATTAAGTCTAATACTACTAGTACAAGTACAATGATTCTTATTCATTGATTTAACTTTTTTTATAGAGTAGTATAAGAATAAATAAATAGTAGTATTTTTACAACTTTATAATTTTGACTTTTTATGCAATCTAGGGAATGCCACGACTGTATAAGATCCAGATAAGATCAAGGTCAGGATGGTTTTTGGTACAGGACACATGGCATTTCCCAAGAGGTGGGTAACTCAAGTGGACCCCACATTCCAACATTAAGACAAATAATACCGTACCAATATCGGTCCCTATGGTTCCTATAAATAACACCCCATGTCTACCGTTCATAGAGAAAAAAAAAAGAAAATCAAATCAAATTTCATCTTCAATTCAATAATCACTTATATATTGTGAAGAATAATATAATATTGATTTTGAATAATGGGAATTCAAGAAAAAGATCCACTTTCACAATTAAGTTTACCACCTGGTTTTAGATTTTACCCAACCGATGAAGAACTTCTTGTTCAATATCTATGTCGTAAAGTTGCTGGTCATCATTTTTCTCTTCAAATTATTGCTGAAATTGATCTCTACAAATTTGACCCATGGGTTCTACCAAGTAAGTTTCATTTTTATGATTCATTTTAAATAAATTGACTATGTTTTTATTGATTTTAATATGGTATATGATTAAATTTGTGTAGGTAAGGCAATTTTTGGTGAGAAAGAATGGTATTTTTTTAGTCCAAGAGATAGGAAGTATCCTAATGGAACAAGACCCAATAGAGTAGCTGGATCTGGGTATTGGAAAGCTACTGGAACTGATAAGATTATCACAAATGAAGGTAGAAAAGTTGGTATAAAAAAAGCACTTGTGTTCTATGTTGGTAAAGCTCCTAAAGGCACCAAAACTAATTGGATTATGCATGAATATCGTCTACTTGATTCTTCTCGCAACAACGGCGGCACTAAGGTATCGTTTATATTTAGTTTTCCACATTTTGTTTTCATACACAATTTTAGTCACATATTTTAATCATTTCGTGGAATTGATCTACCCTTTTAAAATTTGATAGTTTTGATTATTTCATCGTATTTTTTAATATAAAATTGATAATGTCATATTTAAAAATTGCAATTTTAGTATATATTTAATATTTTTATCATTTTGCGGATTTGATCTATCATCTTAAAATTTGATAGTTTTAGTTATTTTAATATTAAAAAATATTAATATCGATAAAATTAAAAAATGTCTTTAAAACTTTCATTAAACATAAATTATATCACAATATTTTAAACAAAATATTGTATGGAAGATCAAAACCCTCAAATTTTTTTTTTGACAAACATAAACTTATATCATTTCATTAAGTAACAACGGAGTAATACAAAGTGGTAATGTATCAAAAATACGGCGATTATATTTTTTATGTTTTATAATTGCACAATTCACTTCCTCTGTTTTTAACTCTTAATTTTCTTTTTATTGAATTGCAGTTGGATGATTGGGTTCTATGTAGAATATACAAGAAAAATTCAAGTGCACAAAAAACCAATCCAAACGGCGTCGTTTCAAACGGAGAATACACTCAATACAGCAACGGTTCATCTTCGTCATCATCCTCACACCTCGATGATGTTCTCGAATCACTTCCACAAATCGACGACCGTTGTTTCATGCTTCCACGTGTCAATTCATTAAGAACTATGCAGCATCATCATCAACAACAACAAGAACAGAAACTTAATCTTCAAAATCTGAATTCTGCAAATAATAACAGTTTCATGGATTGGTCAAATCCATCATCAATTTTGAACACTGTAACAGATCAGTTTCAAGGAACACAAACTCAAGGAATGATGAATTTTGGTGGATGTAATGACCTTTATGCCCCTAATGTATCCAATTTATGTCAAGTGGACTCTTCCGTTATTACAGATAAAACTAGTAAGATACCCGTGCATCCAACTGAGGAGGAGATTCAGAGTGGGGCAAGAGCGAACCGAGTTGAAAATTTTAATTCTGAATTTTTTCAACGCGGTTCAAATGAATTTACTCAAGGAATGAGTTTTTCTAATTCGGTTGACCCGTTTGGGTTTAGATACCCGGTTCAACCAGTTGGATTCGGGTTTGGACAATGAACGGAATAGGAAATTAGAAAGAAAAAAAAAATGTTATTTGTAATAGTCAATGTGCATGTGGTGTAAATAGGTGGGGATTCTTTTGGCCTAACAAAATTAGAAAAGTTGAAAAATTTAAATTTTGGTCCTCGTTTTCGGCTAGAGATATGAAATTAACATTCTATGAATCTATCCATTGGAATCATTGGGGTGTTGAAAAAAAAATGATTGGTTAGGAATTAGGATTGATGTAGTTTTTGGCTACACATTCTTATGTTTAGCCACATGAATCACGTTTTGTTGTGCTTAAAAAATGAAATAGCAATTGCATTTATGTGCAATGTTAGGCTTTTGTTTCAATCATGATGTGATCCTTTTAGCTTACCACATCAATGCCACAAATATGTAATGCAATATTATTCAAGTTTTGTTATATTTTTGTTACAACGGAAAATCAAAGAGCATTCAGATGAGATGAGATGAGATGAGATGATATGAATTTTTTTAGTTTAATTAAAGTCTTGAATTCAATCAATAGCTTAGTTATGTAATAGTGTGTGAAGAGGATATACTTGATTTGCAAAAAAATAAAAATAGTACTACATATTTAACTATTTATTTTATGTCACGTATAAACATGAGTCGCCCTTGGTATAATCCTAATTTTGGTGAGTAGGTTAGGTACTTTACCATTACTTGAAAGAGTGAAAGAAAAATTGGCAAATTAAAGTGTAAGTGCACCAGTTCATCCTCATGTTTTAATAATTGTCAAAACACATGAAAATCGAGTAGAACATATTTTGGCAACATTACAAATGACTTGGCAGCGAAAAACTATTTTTAAACTTTGAAAAATTGATTTTTAGGTATTATGTATCGATACATAAACATGTGTATCGATACAAATGTCCTGAAATTACTTCAGACTGATTTTGTGCAATTTGTATCGATACATATATCACTTGTATCGATACAAAAGTGGTCTCTCAGAGGCAAAGAGTCACCTGTGTATCGAATCATGCTTGCATGTATCGATACACACCTATATCTCTCAGAAAACCAGAGAGTGCATGATGTATCGAATCATGCTTGCATGCTTCGATACATATCAGTCAAGATTTCAAGAAACTGATGTATGTATCGATACACATACGTGTTTGTATCGATACATAGGTCAAAATTTTCATATTTGAACGCTGGTCAAAGGGTTTGTATCGATACAAACCATCATTTGTATCGATACATGTCTGTGAATTTTTGCCTAAATTTGCTCAATTCTATTTTCTCTATAAATAGCAATATGCTTTGTGATTGTATAGAGAGAGAGAGAAAGAAAAACCTGTGAGAAAGTGAAATAGCTTTGGTAAACTCTTTGGGATTCAAATTGGGTGAAAAATTTGGATCAAAGGGTTATTCTTCACAAGATCATCATCTTCCATCAAATTGCAATTCATTGAAGAGTGAGTATGGGATCATTCGGATAAAGGTTGTACATTTGATCGATAACGTTCGATACGGCTTGCGGTGAATCAGATGCGTGATCGAGTTGATTTGTGAAGAAGGTTTGGGTTTTTCTTAAGGATTCAAGATTGTGCGATATCTTGAAGGATCAACAACGAAGAAGCGAGGTACTCAGCTGGACGATTGGCGCAAGGGTTTGTGCATGGTTAAGATCGTTGGAATCAGAGGGAGAAGCTTCATTGGTTGTTGAGGTTATTACGCATAGTTTGCATTAGATTCAATATAGGGTTATTGGAGTCTTTTGTAAATTGTGCACTATAGTTCAATCATTTTTTAATCAATATACGCTCAAATAACCCGTTTGGTTATTTGGGGGGAGACATACCCGGCCGACCGCGAGGACGACACGAAAGCTGTGGGAACTCCCTAATCAATCGTTTGTGTCTTTCTTCCTTAATCTTTTACTTTACGCAATTGCTTTAATTTTTTATTCAATTGAATTTTTGTGTTCGTACGTGTGCACCAAAATTCAATTGACATATATCTTGATTGTGATTGGATTAGATCTATATTTTTGTAACTTGCTTGGACTGTGTTATTGGATCGTTTAATTCGAATATTTTGCACACGATCGTTTCTTGTTCTTTATCATCACACGTTCAAGGCTATACTACTTTTTCAGTGATCAATCGGGTGCAAAGAGACTGCCGATCCGGTGGTGCTTCCTCGCGTACCTTTTAAACTAAATTTTTTAAAATCAACATTGTTTAAAAGGGCCACTTATTCAACCCCCCCTTGTAAGTGGTAGCCAAGTAGTTTAACAAGTGGTATCACGATCCCGGTTCAATTTTATTCACAAAATTCGATGGATTGTGCCAATTATTAGAAAACATGGCTTTTACACCTAAAGGGGCTTATAATCGGGCACCTATATTCAATGGAGATCATTTTGATTATTGGAAAAGTAGTATGCGCATACACATCAATTCTTTTTATGGTGAAGTGTGGAATGCTATTGAGAACGGTCCGTTTGTTCCGACAAACACCGATCCTAATGGCATTGTCACCAATAAGCTGTTAGACTACTAGGCTACCACTTAGAAGGGGGGTTGAATAAGTGGCTTCGTTAATCAATGACAATTTAAAAAAATTATTTGATTAAAAACAATGCGCGGAAGCACCACCGGATCGGTAGTCTACTTTGCACCTTTTGACCAAAGGAAAGATAGTATAGCCTTGAACGAACTAGGAAAATTATCGGAACGCTTAATGCGAAATATTCAAATTTAATCGATTAACAAAAACAGTCCCAAGCAAGTTATACGATTCGATATTCAAATTCAATCACAATCAAGATTATTGCAATTGAACCTTTGTGCACACTTACGAACACAAAACTTCAATTGACTCAAAATATAAGCGAATTGCGTAAAGTAGGAATTTTAAAGCGAATCGACACACAAGAGATGATTAGGGAGTTCCCCGGCTTTCGTGTCGTCCTCGCGGTCGGCCGGGTACGTCTCCCCCCAAATAACCAAACGGGTTATTTGAGAGTATTATTGATTAAAAAAAACAGTTTGAACACAAGTGCACAATTTACAATGAATCCAATAAACCTATATTGACTCAAAAGTAAAACTATGCTAAACCTCAATCGACGAACGAATCTTCACCCTCTGATTCCAACGATTTTACCCGTGCAACTCCTTGCAACAATCGTCCAGCTGAGTCCTTCAATTCTTCTCGATTGATCCTTCAAGATATCGAACAATCTTGAATCCCTAGCGAGCAACCAAACCTCCTTCGCAAATCAACCCGATCACGATTCTGATTCACCACGAATCGTACCGAACGTTATCGACCAAGCGTACAACTTCTATTGGATTGATCCCATACTCAATCTTCAATTGTTGCAACTTGATGGAAGATGATGATCTTGTGAAGGATACACTTTGATCCCAATTTTTCACCCAAATTGTATCCAAAGTGTTTCTCTCAAAGCACTCTTGCTTTCTCACTGGTTCTCACTAGATTTTTCTCAGTTGTGTTACTTTGTGTTACTTACAAATGATCACACACATTGCTATTTAAAGTAAAAATAGAATGAGCAAATTTAGGCATAATTTTTCAAACATGTATCGATACAAAAGATCATTTGTATCGATACAAATGCTTTGACCAACGTTTAAAATGAAATTTTTGACCTTTGTATCGATACAAATATCAGAATCTTGAAATCTTGACTGATATGTATCTAAGCATGCAAGCATGCTTCGAATCATCTTGAGTTTTCTGGATTTTGAGAACATACAGATGTGTATCGATACATGCAAGCATGCTTCGATACACAGGAGCTGTTCTGTCTCTGAGAGACCACTTTTGTATCGATACAGACCAGGTATGTATCGATACAAAATGCACAAAATCAAGCAGAAGAGATTTCAGGACATTTGTATCGATACACCAATGTATGTATCGATACAAAATACCTAAAAGTCACTTTTTCAAGGTTTTAGAAAATAGTTCTTTGTTGTCAAGTCATTTGTGATGTTGCCAAAATATGTTCAATCCTATTTTCATGTGTTTTGACAATTATTAAAACATGAGGATGAACTGGTGCACTTACATTTTCCCCCTTTTTGATAATTGTCAAAACTATGCATAAGCTAACTAAGCCTATACCTATTATGCAAATAAAATAGAAATGTAATACAGACGCAATTAAAAACACCAAGGCTATTCAAATAAGCACGCTCCCCCTGAGTTGATGCCATAATGCGTTTTTGATCATCTTTAGCTTGTGCATCCAATCTCTCCCCCTTTGACAATATCAAAAAGAAGAAGAGAGCACATTAGAAGTAACAAGTCCAAGCAATTTTTTTAATCAATGATCACATCGTGCACTTACATTTGTCGAAATGCACTTTATGATATAGTTTCCTAATCAATATAAATACATACAAAGATATGCCAAAATATATCAATGACGAATACCAAATATCATGATAAACATGGAATGTAGAACAACAAACCATAAACCAACTCATGAGTATTGAAACACATCGACATTTGTAAACAAGTAACATACCAAAATATGGGACGAAATAAACAAAACAATGCAACAAATGCATAAACATAAAACCAAATAAGAACCTAATACGACAATTGTAATGATTTTTGTCAAATCCCCATTTAAAAACGTATGAGTCTCAAAAACTTATCAATATCTTTGAGCAAAATTCTTGGAAATGGAGGATTAGACAACTATCAATACCAACTTCATATTAAGATGAAAAAGGTATATGTATATAAAACCAAGATACAAATGCTAAGAGAAACATATAAAGGTAAAGTTAAAGAATAGAATCTTCCCTTAAGTGTTAGGTGAAGGAAGTGATCAATTTCCATACCATTTTGTGTTGAGTTGAATCTTATCTTTGTCACTTTCCTTGTTCATAAGTCTTGAACTCCATTGTTGTCGATGTCTCTTGTCAATGGTTCAAGACGTCTTCCCTACATACTTAGACATTTGAAATAGGTCCCCAACTCATGTTGGGTCCTAGTTGGTTAGTAGAGACATTATTGTCTAACTTAGGTAACCATTGCAATTTGCCTTTTGGTACCAAAACTTTTCGAGCATGACATTTTGCAATAGTATGTCCCTTAGTACAACAATAATGACATATAACATTGGAATGATTCGTGTGACCCGAAATTTTACTTTTGGGATTCAATTTCTTTTTAACAAATTTGTCATTTTTAGAAGGCCTAATCTTAGGCTTGTTAAAATTCTTTGATATATCCACAAAAGTAACTTTTGATACAAGGGCTTCATCTAGTTTGGCTTGAAGGGTTTTTACCTCTCCTTGCCAAACAAAACAAGCATCACAATCATTCCTAGATGACTTATGAGCCTTATCTAATTTGGCTTGAAGATTTTTCACTTCTCCTTGCCAAATACAACAAGAATCACAATCATGCTTTGATGAATCATCATCTTCAAAATCATCTTTTGAATTAACCATGGTAAGTTTTAATGCCTCTAATTCATCTTGTAATTTTACAATTTGTGACTCTAAAAGGGAAATCACTTTCTTCCTTTTAGCCAATTTCTTAAATGCATTAGTGGCTTCACCATATAGTTTTTCAAAAGCGTTTTGAAGTTCATCATATGAGGGACTATCATTAGAGATAGAGCTAGAATCACTTACTTGACGTTTGTGATGTTTCTTGCCTTTACTAGGTGAACCGGTCATGAGTACCACATGAGCACGTTCTTCATCCTCTTCACTTGAGCTCTTGGACCTAGATCCATCTTCGCTTGCACTATCCCAAGCAACATAAGCTCTTTTACCTTTGTGATTTTTCTCGGAGGACTTTCCCTTTCTTTTGTTATAGAATGGACATTCCGGTTTTAAATGATCGGATTTGCCACATTCATAACACTTTCTACTAGGCTTGCTCTTCTCATTCTCTATATCATCCTTTGATTGCTTTCGTGACTTGGGACCATTTTCCTTTGAAAACTTTATACCATGTACCTTTGCATACTTGTAAAATCTTCGAAGAAATATTTCCATTTCATATTCTTCCCACTCTTTATCACTTAAGCTACTTTCCTTTTGCTCTACCTTTTTAGACTTGGTGGACTTGGATGTGGAGGTCTTTAGAGCAATGGACCTCTTATCCTTTTCATTTTCCTTCTCCCTGTCATTATGCTTTCCCTTTTTCTCACTTTTCTCATGCTTTTCTAACAAGTTTAGTACTTGTTCATGTTCCGTAAGCTTGCCAAATAGAGTTGTAAGACTTAAAGTAGTTAGATCATTAGCTTCCTTAATCGCGGTGACCTTCGGTTGCCAACTCCTACTAAGACATCTTAAAATTTTGTTAGTGGCGTCTTGATTTGTGATTGGCTTTCCCAAACCGTGTAACTTGTTGGTTATTTTGATAAATCGTTGTTGCATATCCTCGATGGTTTCACCATCTAGCATATGGAACAACTCAAATTCTTGTGTCAATGTATTAATTTTGGATATTTTTACATCATTGGTACCCTCAAAGTGAGTAACCAATGTGTCCCACATTTCCTTAGCCGATTGACAATGCGACACATGATAGAATTGATCAATCCCAAGGGATGATATTAAAATATTTTGTGCCTTTGCATCGTAATTGACCTTTTTCTTTTCCTCTTCCGTCCATTGTACCATAGGCTTATTGTCTACAATGCCATGAGGATCCGTGATAGTTGGAACAAACGGACCATTCTCAATGGCATTCCAAACTTCACCATCAAAAGAATTGATGTGAATACGCATACTACTTTTCCAATAGTCAAAATGATCTCCATTGAATATCGGAGCCCTATTATACGCCCCTTTAGGTGCAAAAGCCATGTTTTCTAATAATTGGCACAAATTACTCGGTTTAATCGTTTAAAATCGAACCGGACTCTTGATGCCACTTGTTAGACTACTAGGCTACCACTTAGAAGGGGGTTGAATAAGTGGCTTCGTTAATCAATGACAATTTAAAAAATTATTTGATTAAAAACAATGCGCGGAAGCACCACCGGATCGGTAGTCTACTTTGCACCTTTTGACCAAAGGAAAGATAGTATAGCCTTGAACGAACTAGGAAAATTATCGGAACGCTTAATGCGAAATATTCAAATTTAATCGATTAACAAAAACAGTCCCAAGCAAGTTATACGATTCGATATTCAAATTCAATCACAATCAAGATTATTGCAATTGAACCTTTGTGCACACTTACGAACACAAAACTTCAATTGACTCAAAATATAAGCGAATTGCGTAAAGTAGGAATTTTAAAGCGAATCGACACACAAGAGATGATTAGGGAGTTCCCCGGCTTTCGTGTCGTCCTCGCGGTCGGCCGGGTACGTCTCCCCCCAAATAACCAAACGGGTTATTTGAGAGTATTATTGATTAAAAAAAACAGTTTGAACACAAGTGCACAATTTACAATGAATCCAATAAACCTATATTGACTCAAAAGTAAAACTATGCTAAACCTCAATCGACGAACGAATCTTCACCCTCTGATTCCAACGATTTTACCCGTGCAACTCCTTGCAACAATCGTCCAGCTGAGTCCTTCAATTCTTCTCGATTGATCCTTCAAGATATCGAACAATCTTGAATCCCTAGCGAGCAACCAAACCTCCTTCGCAAATCAACCCGATCACGATTCTGATTCACCACGAATCGTACCGAACGTTATCGACCAAGCGTACAACTTCTATTGGATTGATCCCATACTCAATCTTCAATTGTTGCAACTTGATGGAAGATGATGATCTTGTGAAGGATACACTTTGATCCCAATTTTTCACCCAAATTGTATCCAAAGTGTTTCTCTCAAAGCACTCTTGCTTTCTCACTGGTTCTCACTAGATTTTTCTCAGTTGTGTTACTTTGTGTTACTTACAAATGATCACACACATTGCTATTTAAAGTAAAAATAGAATGAGCAAATTTAGGCATAATTTTTCAAACATGTATCGATACAAAAGATCATTTGTATCGATACAAATGCTTTGACCAACGTTTAAAATGAAATTTTTGACCTTTGTATCGATACAAATATCAGAATCTTGAAATCTTGACTGATATGTATCTAAGCATGCAAGCATGCTTCGAATCATCTTGAGTTTTCTGGATTTTGAGAACATACAGATGTGTATCGATACATGCAAGCATGCTTCGATACACAGGAGCTGTTCTGTCTCTGAGAGACCACTTTTGTATCGATACAGACCAGGTATGTATCGATACAAAATGCACAAAATCAAGCAGAAGAGATTTCAGGACATTTGTATCGATACACCAATGTATGTATCGATACAAAATACCTAAAAGTCACTTTTTCAAGGTTTTAGAAAATAGTTCTTTGTTGTCAAGTCATTTGTGATGTTGCCAAAATATGTTCAATCCTATTTTCATGTGTTTTGACAATTATTAAAACATGAGGATGAACTGGTGCACTTACATTTTCCCCCTTTTTGATAATTGTCAAAACTATGCATAAGCTAACTAAGCCTATACCTATTATGCAAATAAAATAGAAATGTAATACAGACGCAATTAAAAACACCAAGGCTATTCAAATAAGCACGCTCCCCCTGAGTTGATGCCATAATGCGTTTTTGATCATCTTTAGCTTGTGCATCCAATCTCTCCCCCTTTGACAATATCAAAAAGAAGAAGAGAGCACATTAGAATTAACAAGTCCAAACAATTTTTTTAATCAATGATCACATCGTGCACTTACATTTGTCGAAATGCACTTTATGATATAGTTTCCTAATCAATATAAATACATACAAAGATATGCCAAAATATATCAATGACGAATACCAAATATCATGATAAACATGGAATGTAGAACAACAAACCATAAACCAACTCATGAGTATTGAAACACATCGACATTTGTAAACAAGTAACATACCAAAATATGGGACGAAATAAACAAAACAATGCAACAAATGCATAAACATAAAACCAAATAAGAACCTAATACGACAATTGTAATGATTTTTGTCAAATCCCCATTTAAAAACGTATGAGTCTCAAAAACTTATCAATATCTTTGAGCAAAATTCTTGGAAATGGAGGATTAGACAACTATCAATACCAACTTCATATTAAGATGAAAAAAGTATATGTATATAAAACCAAGATACAAATGCTAAGAGAAACATATAAAGGTAAAGTTAAAGAATAGAATCTTCCCTTAAGTGTTAGGTGAAGGAAGTGATCAATTTCCATACCATTTTGTGTTGAGTTGAATCTTATCTTTGTCACTTTCCTTGTTCATAAGTCTTGAACTCCATTGTTGTCGATGTCTCTTGTCAATGGTTCAAGACGTCTTCCCTACATACTTAGACATTTGAAATAGGTCTCCAACTCATGTTGGGTCCTAGTTGGTTAGTAGAGACATTATTGTCTAACTTAGGTAACCATTGCAATTTGCCTTTTGGTACCAAAACTTTTCGAGCATGACATTTTGCAATAGTATGTCCCTTAGTACAACAATAATGACATATAACATTGGAATGATTCGTGTGACCCGAAATTTTACTTTTGGGATTCAATTTCTTTTTAACAAATTTGTCATTTTTAGAAGGCCTAATCTTAGGCTTGTTAAAATTCTTTGATATATCCACAAAAGTAACTTTTGATACAAGGGCTTCATCTAGTTTGGCTTGAAGGGTTTTCACCTCTCCTTGCCAAACAAAACAAGCATCACAATCATTCCTAGATGACTTATGAGCCTTATCTAATTTGGCTTGAAGATTTTTCACTTCTCCTTGCCAAATACAACAAGAATCACAATCATGCTTTGATGAATCATCATCTTCAAAATCATCTTTTGAATTAACCATGGTAAGTTTTAATGCCTCTAATTCATCTTGTAATTTTACAATTTGTGACTCTAAAAGGGAAATCACTTTCTTCCTTTTAGCCAATTTCTTAAATGCATTAGTGGCTTCACCATATAGTTTTTCAAAAGCGTTTTGAAGTTCATCATATGAGGGACTATCATTAGAGATAGAGCTAGAATCACTTACTTGACGTTTGTGATGTTTCTTGCCTTTACTAGGTGAACCGGTCATGAGTACCACATGAGCACGTTCTTCATCCTCTTCACTTGAGCTCTTGGACCTAGATCCATCTTCGCTTGCACTATCCCAAGCAACATAAGCTCTTTTACCTTTGTGATTTTTCTCGGAGGACTTTCCCTTTCTTTTGTTATAGAATGGACATTCCGGTTTTAAATGATCGGATTTGCCACATTCATAACACTTTCTACTAGGCTTGCTCTTCTCATTCTCTATATCATCCTTTGATTGCTTTCGTGACTTGGGACCATTTTCCTTTGAAAACTTTATACCATGTACCTTTGCATACTTGTAAAATCTTCGAAGAAATATTTCCATTTCATAGTCTTCCCACTCTTTATCACTTAAGCTACTTTCCTTTTGCTCTACCTTTTTAGACTTGGTGGACTTGGATGTGGAGGTCTTTAGAGCAATGGACCTCTTATCCTTTTCCTTTTCCTTCTCCCTGTCATTATGCTTTCCCTTTTTCTCACTTTTCTCATGCTTTTCTAACAAGTTTAGTACTTGTTCATGTTCCGTAAGCTTGCCAAATAGAGTTGTAAGACTTAAAGTAGTTAGATCATTAGCTTCCTTAATCGCGGTGACCTTCGGTTGCCAACTCCTACTAAGACATCTTAAAATTTTGTTAGTGGCGTCTTGATTTGTGATTGGCTTTCCCAAACCGTGTAACTTGTTGGTTATTTTGATAAATCGTTGTTGCATATCCTCGATGGTTTCACCATCTAGCATATGGAACAACTCAAATTCTTGTGTCAATGTATTAATTTTGGATATTTTTACATCATTGGTACCCTCAAAGTGAGTAACCAATGTGTCCCACATTTCCTTAGCCGATTGACAATGCGACACATGATAGAATTGATCAATCCCAAGGGATGATATTAAAATATTTTGTGCCTTTGCATCGTAATTGACCTTTTTCTTTTCCTCTTTCGTCCATTGTGCCATAGGCTTATTGTCTACAATGCCATGAGGATCCGTGATAGTTGGAACAAACGGACCATTCTCAATGGCATTCCAAACTTCACCATCAAAAGAATTGATGTGAATACGCATACTACTTTTCCAATAGTCAAAATGATCTCCATTGAATATCGGAGCCCTATTATACGCCCCTTTAGGTGCAAAAGCCATGTTTTCTAATAATTGGCACAAATTACTCGGTTTAATCGTTTAAAATCGAACCGGACTCTTGATGCCACTTGTTAGACTACTAGGCTACCACTTAGAAGGGGGTTGAATAAGTGGCTTCGTTAATCAATGACAATTTAAAAAATTATTTGATTAAAAACAATGCGCGGAAGCACCACCGGATCGGTAGTCTACTTTGCACCTTTTGACTAAAGGAAAGATAGTATAGCCTTGAACGAACTAGGAAAATTATCGGAACGCTTAATGCGAAATATTCAAATTTAATCGATTAACAAAAACAGTCCCAAGCAAGTTATACGATTCGATATTCAAATTCAATCACAATCAAGATTATTGCAATTGAACCTTTGTGCACACTTACGAACACAAAACTTCAATTGACTCAAAATATAAGCGAATTGCGTAAAGTAGGAATTTTAAAGCGAATCGACACACAAGAGATGATTAGGGAGTTCCCCGGCTTTCGTGTCGTCCTCGCGGTCGGCCGGGTACGTCTCCCCCCAAATAACCAAACGGGTTATTTGAGAGTATTATTGATTAAAAAAAACAGTTTGAACACAAGTGCACAATTTACAATGAATCCAATAAACCTATATTGACTCAAAAGTAAAACTATGCTAAACCTCAATCGACGAACGAATCTTCACCCTCTGATTCCAACGATTTTACCCGTGCAACTCCTTGCAACAATCGTCCAGCTGAGTCCTTCAATTCTTCTCGATTGATCCTTCAAGATATCGAACAATCTTGAATCCCTAGCGAGCAACCAAACCTCCTTCGCAAATCAACCCGATCACGATTCTGATTCACCACGAATCGTACCGAACGTTATCGACCAAGCGTACAACTTCTATTGGATTGATCCCATACTCAATCTTCAATTGTTGCAACTTGATGGAAGATGATGATCTTGTGAAGGATACACTTTGATCCCAATTTTTCACCCAAATTGTATCCAAAGTGTTTCTCTCAAAGCACTCTTGCTTTCTCACTGGTTCTCACTAGATTTTTCTCAGTTGTGTTACTTTGTGTTACTTACAAATGATCACACACATTGCTATTTAAAGTAAAAATAGAATGAGCAAATTTAGGCATAATTTTTCAAACATGTATCGATACAAAAGATCATTTGTATCGATACAAATGCTTTGACCAACGTTTAAAATGAAATTTTTGACCTTTGTATCGATACAAATATCAGAATCTTGAAATCTTGACTGATATGTATCTAAGCATGCAAGCATGCTTCGAATCATCTTGAGTTTTCTGGATTTTGAGAACATACAGATGTGTATCGATACATGCAAGCATGCTTCGATACACAGGAGCTGTTCTGTCTCTGAGAGACCACTTTTGTATCGATACAGACCAGGTATGTATCGATACAAAATGCACAAAATCAAGCAGAAGAGATTTCAGGACATTTGTATCGATACACCAATGTATGTATCGATACAAAATACCTAAAAGTCACTTTTTCAAGGTTTTAGAAAATAGTTCTTTGTTGTCAAGTCATTTGTGATGTTGCCAAAATATGTTCAATCCTATTTTCATGTGTTTTGACAATTATTAAAACATGAGGATGAACTGGTGCACTTACATTCTCCCCCTTTTTGATAATTGTCAAAACTATGCATAAGCTAACTAAGCCTATACCTATTATGCAAATAAAATAGAAATGTAATACAGACGCAATTAAAAACACCAAGGCTATTCAAATAAGCACGCTCCCCCTGAGTTGATGCCATAATGCGTTTTTGATCATCTTTAGCTTGTGCATGCAATCTCTCCCCCTTTGACAATATCAAAAAGAAGAAGAGAGCACATTAGAAGTAACAAGTCCAAGCAATTTTTTTAATCAATGATCACATCGTGCACTTACATTTGTCGAAATGCACTTTATGATATAGTTTCCTAATCAATATAAATACATACAAAGATATGCCAAAATATATCAATGACGAATACCAAATATCATGATAAACATGGAATGTAGAACAACAAACCATAAACCAACTCATGAGTATTGAAACACATCGACATTTGTAAACAAGTAACATACCAAAATATGGGACGAAATAAACAAAACAATGCAACAAATGCATAAACATAAAACCAAATAAGAACCTAATACGACAATTGTAATGATTTTGGTCAAATCCCCATTTAAAAACGTATGAGTCTCAAAAACTTATCAATATCTTTGAGCAAAATTCTTGGAAATGGAGGATTAGACAACTATCAATACCAACTTCATATTAAGATGAAAAAGGTATATGTATATAAAACCAAGATACAAATGCTAAGAGAAACATATAAAGGTAAAGTTATAGAATAGAATCTTCCCTTAAGTGTTAGGTGAAGGAAGTGATCAATTTCCATACCATTTTGTGTTGAGTTGAATCTTATCTTTGTCACTTTCCTTGTTCATAAGTCTTGAACTCCATTGTTGTCGATGTCTCTTGTCAATGGTTCAAGACGTCTTCCCTACATACTTAGACATTTGAAATAGGTCCCCAACTCATGTTGGGTCCTAGTTGGTTAGTAGAGACATTATTGTCTAACTTAGGTAACCATTGCAATTTGCCTTTTGGTACCAAAACTTTTCGAGCATGACATTTTGCAATAGTATGTCCCTTAGTACAACAATAATGACATATAACATTGGAATGATTCGTGTGACCCGAAATTTTACTTTTGGGATTCAATTTCTTTTTAACAAATTTGTCATTTTTAGAAGGCCTAATCTTAGGCTTGTTAAAATTCTTTGATATATCCACAAAAGTAACTTTTGATACAAGGGCTTCATCTAGTTTGGCTTGAAGGGTTTTCACCTCTCCTTGCCAAACAAAACAAGCATCACAATCATTCCTAGATGACTTATGAGCCTTATCTAATTTGGCTTGAAGATTTTTCACTTCTCCTTGCCAAATACAACAAGAATCACAATCATGCTTTGATGAATCATCATCTTCAAAATCATCTTTTGAATTAACCATGGTAAGTTTTAATGCCTCTAATTCATCTTGTAATTTTACAATTTGTGACTCTAAAAGGGAAATCACTTTCTTCCTTTTAGCCAATTTCTTAAATGCATTAGTGGCTTCACCATATAGTTTTTCAAAAGCGTTTTGAAGTTCATCATATGAGGGACTATCATTAGAGATAGAGCTAGAATCACTTACTTGACGTTTGTGATGTTTCTTGCCTTTACTAGGTGAACCGGTCATGAGTACCACATGAGCACGTTCTTCATCCTCTTCACTTGAGCTCTTGGACCTAGATCCATCTTCGCTTGCACTATCCCAAGCAACATAAGCTCTTTTACCTTTGTGATTTTTCTCGGAGGACTTTCCCTTTCTTTTGTTATAGAATGGACATTCCGGTTTTAAATGATCGGATTTGCCACATTCATAACACTTTCTACTAGGCTTGCTCTTCTCATTCTCTATATCATCCTTTGATTGCTTTCGTGACTTGGGACCATTTTCCTTTGAAAACTTTATACCATGTACCTTTGCATACTTGTAAAATCTTCGAAGAAATATTTCCATTTCATAGTCTTCCCACTCTTTATCACTTAAGCTACTTTCCTTTTGCTCTACCTTTTTAGACTGTTAAAGTACAAAAGTAAGTATTTTTAAATTATCGTATCCACAGGGACTGGTGTGATATTAGTTCCGTTCAACAATTAATATAATTTTAAGTATTGAAAAGATAAGTTTGTTCATAAACATTCAAACTTACAACGCAGATAAATTCGGGAAGAAATAACAAGGAGACAAAGTTACTGGGATTAGATATCGTTAATTACTCTTCTAATGCAAACTTTTAATCGATTATATGTTTTCTAAATTTCAATTATATTCTCACCTATCGCTCACATACGTGTCCGTGTCCAGAGCACGATGAGAAATCTAACATACTTATCAACCCTCGATGTCTCGAGTGATTAATCAATATAACGACTATATTGTATCACTTAAACTCCGATGTCTCGGACAATTTAACCAACACAATAGCATTAAGATTCGATAGTGTACGTGAATGTGAACCTAACACTATCCCTAGCAATTAACGTTCACATATGATTTATTTCAGTTCTTTTAAACAAAAAGTCTATGTCTAGAGATCTCTGAATCAAATAATCAATTTCGGAGTTTTACGTCGGAAAAGCATTAAGTGCAGAAATAAACCATCAACATAATGAAATAGAGATCATATATAATCAGCCAGATTAAGAGTTTACATGAAAAATATAATTAACTAAACCTAATCCCAATAATAAAGAGAATTAGTTATACATGATAACCTTACAATACATAACTAGAAGAGATGGAAAGATAAATCGATGATTCCGCCGCTCCTCTTGATCGCTCTCAGTCTCGTGACAATTTTCTCATTCTTCCCTCTGTTTCTTTGTGGCTTCTGCGTGCAAGAATGAATGGTCCCTGAAGTTCAATAATCATCTCCCTTTTATAGTGTTGTGATGCCGCCTTCACTTGATTTTGTTTTCTTCAATGTAAGGGTTTCCTTGATTTTAAAGCATCGTACCTTTTGTTTCTAATTCATCCACTTGAGAGTTTCTTTCCTTTGCCCTTAAGAACTTGTCACTTTATCACTTAACCGCCTATTTCTCTTTCATTCTGCTATTTTACAACACAAACATTACTAGTTAATAGTAATAATAATATATAACTTATATAAATTGGGGAATATCAATATGTTTACTATAAAATAAAGTTAATAAGTGTCTTTTAATTTAAACCAATTATAATTAAAATTGACACTTTCAATTAACTCATAAAAATCTACAAAAGTGAAGTGAAATAGATGAAAATAGCTAAAATATTAATTTACTAGTAAAGACTAATATTTACAAATAATTGGGGTTTTTACTTCAAATAACTTTATAAAACAAGTCAATAAGTGCTTAATATATATATGTAAATTACTACTTTTTAGCACTTATCATAGACTTGGTGGACTTGGATGTGGAGGTCTTTAGAGCAATGGACCTCTTATCCTTTTCCTTTTCCTTCTCCCTGTCATTATGCTTTCCCTTTTTCTCACTTTTCTCATGCTTTTCTAACAAGTTTAGTACTTGTTCATGTTCCGTAAGCTTGCCAAATAGAGTTGTAAGACTTAAAGTAGTTAGATCATTAGCTTCCTTAATCGCGGTGACCTTCGGTTGCCAACTCCTACTAAGACATCTTAAAATTTTGTTAGTGGCGTCTTGATTTGTGATTGGCTTTCCCAAACTGTGTAACTTGTTGGTTATTTTGATAAATCGTTGTTGCATATCCTCGATGGTTTCACCATCTAGCATATGGAACAACTCAAATTCTTGTGTCAATGTATTAATTTTGGATATTTTTACATCATTGGTACCCTCAAAGTGAGTAACCAATGTGTCCCACATTTCCTTAGCCGATTGACAATGCGACACATGATAGAATTGATCAATCCCAAGGGATGATATTAAAATATTTTGTGCCTTTGCATCGTAATTGACCTTTTTCTTTTCCTCTTCCGTCCATTGTGCCATAGGCTTATTGTCTACAATGCCATGAGGATCCGTGATAGTTGGAACAAACGGACCATTCTCAATGGCATTCCAAACTTCACCATCAAAAGAATTGATGTGAATACGCATACTACTTTTCCAATAGTCAAAATGATCTCCATTGAATATCGGAGCCCTATTATACGCCCCTTTAGGTGCAAAAGCCATGTTTTCTAATAATTGGCACAAATTACTCGGTTTAATCGTTTAAAATCGAACCGGACTCTTGATGCCACTTGTTAGACTACTAGGCTACCACTTAGAAGGGGGTTGAATAAGTGGCTTCGTTAATCAATGACAATTTAAAAAATTATTTGATTAAAAACAATGCGCGGAAGCACCACCGGATCGGTAGTCTACTTTGCACCTTTTGACCAAAGGAAAGATAGTATAGCCTTGAACGAACTAGGAAAATTATCGGAACGCTTAATGCGAAATATTCAAATTTAATCGATTAACAAAAACAGTCCCAAGCAAGTTATACGATTCGATATTCAAATTCAATCACAATCAAGATTATTGCAATTGAACCTTTGTGCACACTTACGAACACAAAACTTCAATTGACTCAAAATATAAGCGAATTGCGTAAAGTAGGAATTTTAAAGCGAATCGACACACAAGAGATGATTAGGGAGTTCCCCGGCTTTCGTGTCGTCCTCGCGGTCGGCCGGGTACGTCTCCCCCTAAATAACCAAACGGGTTATTTTAGAGTATTATTGATTAAAAAAAACAGTTTGAACACAAGTGCACAATTTACAATGAATCCAATAAACCTATATTGACTCAAAAGTAAAACTATGCTAAACCTCAATCGACGAACGAATCTTCACCCTCTGATTCCAACGATTTTACCCGTGCAACTCATTGCAACAATCGTCCAGCTGAGTCCTTCAATTCTTCTCGATTGATCCTTCAAGATATCGAACAATCTTGAATCCCTAGCGAGCAACCAAACCTCCTTCGCAAATCAACCCGATCACGATTCTGATTCACCACGAATCGTACCGAACGTTATCGACCAAGCGTACAACTTCTATTGGATTGATCCCATACTCAATCTTCAATTGTTGCAACTTGATGGAAGATGATGATCTTGTGAAGGATACACTTTGATCCCAATTTTTCACCCAAATTGTATCCAAAGTGTTTCTCTCAAAGCACTCTTGCTTTCTCACTGGTTCTCACTAGATTTTTCTCAGTTGTGTTACTTTGTGTTACTTACAAATGATCACACACATTGCTATTTAAAGTAAAAATAGAATGAGCAAATTTAGGCATAATTTTTCAAACATGTATCGATACAAAAGATCATTTGTATCGATACAAATGCTTTGACCAACGTTTAAAATGAAATTTTTGACCTTTGTATCGATACAAATATCAGAATCTTGAAATCTTGACTGATATGTATCTAAGCATGCAAGCATGCTTCGAATCATCTTGAGTTTTCTGGATTTTGAGAACATACAGATGTGTATCGATACATGCAAGCATGCTTCGATACACAGGAGCTGTTCTGTCTCTGAGAGACCACTTTTGTATCGATACAGACCAGGTATGTATCGATACAAAATGCACAAAATCAAGCAGAAGAGATTTCAGGACATTTGTATCGATACACCAATGTATGTATCGATACAAAATACCTAAAAGTCACTTTTTCAAGGTTTTAGAAAATAGTTCTTTGTTGTCAAGTCATTTGTGATGTTGCCAAAATATGTTCAATCCTATTTTCATGTGTTTTGACAATTATTAAAACATGAGGATGAACTGGTGCACTTAAGCTCTGAGTGTGGCCAAGTTGGTCATTTCAAACCGGATTGCCCTAAGCTCAGGAGAAAAGAGAAGGAGTCACCGTCATTCAAAAAGGGAAGCAAGGACAAGGGAAAGAAAGCTTATGTTGCATGGGAGAGCCAAAGCTCATCTTCCTCTTCATCATCAAGCTCTAGCTCAAGTGGTGAAGATGTATTGGCAAATGTGTGCTTGACATCCTATGATCGCAAGAAAATTGCTCCCAAAAAGGTAAATCAAAATCCCTCTAGCTCATATACGCTTTTAAAATATCATGAGTTGCAAGTCGCTTTTGAAAAGTTACACAAAGAAACTAAAGAGGTTTTTCAACGACTAAAAGGTTTAATGCAAGTTAATAAATACCTTGAGGCAAAAGTTTCGGAAACGGAGCTTGAGTTGAAAGCCCTCAAAGAGTCTATGATTCAAAAACCTCTTGTGACTTTTGATAGTTATAGTAACGATAAGACCGGATGTGATGGATGCTTTTACTTATATAGAGACTTGCGAAAGTTACAAGATAAGCTAAAAGAACCATCCAAGCCGGAGATTACTTTTGCGGTTGATCCATCTAAATTCAACAAATCGTTAAAACCTAGAAATAAAAAGTATAAATTTGTTGAAAAGGATCCTAAGAAAAGTAATCCTCATATCGTTTGTCATTATTGTTGTGATAAGGGTCATACTATTGCAAAATGTCATGCTCGAAAAATCTTGGTACCAAAAGGCAAATTGCAATGGTTACCTAAGTTAAGCAATAATGGTGCTACTAACCAACTAGGACCCAACATGAGTTGGGGACCTATTTCAAATGTCTAAGTATGTAGAAAACGTCTTGAAACCATTGACAAAAGACACCGACAACAATGGAGTTCAAGACTAATGAACAAGGAAAGTGATGAGAAAAGCTTCAACTCAACACTTACAATGGTGAGGAAATTGATCACTTCCTCCACCTAACACTCAAGGGAAGATTCTATTCTCTACCTTTACCTTTATATTTTTTTTTTCTTAGCATTTGTACATTGGTTCATATACATACAACTTTCACCTTAATATGATATTTGCTTTGTTAGTTGTCTAATCCTCCATTTCCAAGAATTTTGCTCAAAAATATTAATAAGTTTTTGTAACAACCCGTTTTTTCATGGCCCAAAAGTAGGCACTTTTTTTTTTTTTTTTTACAACACGGGACAGAGTGCGCGGAAAATATTTTACAATGAGCCGGCATTCAAATATGCAAAAGAACTCATTACCATAAGGTGCTTCGACAAGCAAAGTGTATTCCTGAATAGTTACAGTCCAAGTCTAAGTATTCAAATACTTACAGCAAAACAAGTTAGAAATCCTATGCTAACCAAAAAGCACGGTGCACAAAACACACCGGGGCATAGTCTAACTATTCTAGGCTACAGCTCCAACCGCTCACTGGGGCCTGGAACAGCCACCGTCGTCACCACGACCTAACCCATCATCTGGGTGGGATGAGCCCGCAAATGAAAGAAAGGGTCACCACAAAATAAAAGTATATATATATATAACCGGTGCGAAAGATTGTACACATAACAATAATTCCACATACACAAGAGAAAGCTCTTTAATCACAAAAGCAATTCCCACCAACGGGCTTATATACATAATGCACACATAGCCTACCAATGCAGACTCTACATGATCGTGACACCAATCACTGGCTGCCACATGCATGAATTCCGGAATTTAACCTCTCCGCAGAGAGTCGTAGGTCCATCCCCTACTAAACCCCGCAGGGCAGGTGAAGTCTCCATCTGACAAACACCAACTCAATAAAATCCCGCAGGATTAGGTGGTCCCATCTGACACACCCCGTGCAGTCCCATCTGACTTACACGACTATGAAATGCATGAGCATAATATATTCTATTTCAACATATATAGGGTAGTCTCAATCTGACATACCCCGGGCAGTCCCATCTGACACACCCCGTGCAGTCCCATCTGACATACACGTTCATATATGCTCATGCAATTATTTACATATCATACAAGCATATGTAATCACACCACATGTCAACACATATATTTCGCTAAATCATATGTAAGACAATCACACACATACATATATTCTCCATCATATGTAATCCAATCACAGCATACATAGATTCTCAATCAGATGTAAACAACGCACGTATTGTAAACACTTTCTCATCACGAGAATACATAACACATACATGCCAAACACACAAACACGCATCACCGAAAATAACCAACAAACATGTTATAACTCAGTGAAAAGGCAGAAATAAAGTGATGCCCTTACCTCGGCAAGCTTCCACAATTAAAACTCGCTCAACTCCACAATTCTACAATTCACGCTACCTAAACAAAATGTAGCGTACAATCAATAAAATACTCTTCGTTTATCCTATCGAAACGAAACTTGCTCTCAAAGCTCCAGAGGGGTCTAAAGTACTTTCCAAAGCTATCCCTCAAAGATTTCAGGTTATCCTCATAGTGTTTAAAAATTCACGAAGTTAATTGTACTATTTTTATAACACGAAAATCATTTTGTTTTCAAATCATAAACTGAAACCATTTTGGATTTTCCACTTCAAGAACTTGTTTCACACACAACAAAACCATTTGAAACACAACTAAAACTTTTCAAAAAAATATCTTTATGAAAAATCGAAGTTTTCTTGCGTTACAAGTTACACATTTTTTTTCTTCCTAACAACCTTTCCTATACTCATTTTTCTTCAAAACTAAGATTATCCAACACACACAAAATTTTCACACAATTGTGGACTTAGAAAAATTTTGGAATTTCTTCCCCACCCTTTAAAAAGGCCACGGCCATTTTTCAAGAAAACACCCTTCTACTCAAAATTTTTCACTTCTAAATGCATGGTAATATCCCATAATACCTAACTAGCACTTATCAAAACGATTTAGAAATTATAGAGTCGAATCGCAAATTTCGAGAAATCTCAAATAAGATTTTTCTTAAGGCAAGTGATCATTTTCTTTTCAAAACATCCCATAACCAATCAAACAATTAAACAATGATCATGGGAAGCTATTTGCCTCTAAACAATTTTCGAAATTCGATTCCTCGAACCCTATATGGGTGCCACGGCCAAATGAGGTAAAAAGGCAACCCTACACATTTTTCTTTCATTTGAAACCCTAGCCCACGTGTGTTAGCTCGTAACGATATTCAATCGTATACCCGACTCTTTTTGAAACTCGAAATAAATTTTTTTCTGAATTGTGTTCTTCGAGTCGCTCAAGAACACGAGAATAATTTTTTTCTTATTTTTCGAAACAAAGTTTATATTCACCAATCCATTTTGTCAAAAAGCTCAAAACTAACTTCAAAAACCAAAATCATACAACACATCCAAAGTTATGATCATTTCAAGAAATTTTCTTCAAAACCTCACCAACAAAATTGTGAAATTTAAAACCACCATGAGAATCACTTACATGCTTCACTAATATATCCTACATAACACTCTTAAACACTACTATGGAATCAAAACTAATTAAAACTAAATTCTCAAAATTTTCTCTCAAGAACATAGTCATGAAATTCTAGAATTCATGAGGCTTTTCATGGAGAATAAGGAAGAGAAGAGGTTAGTTACCTTAATTGCAAGTGATCCCTTAGTAAGCTAATGATCCAAGCTTTGAGAAGATGAGAAAAAAATTTGAATGGATGATGAGAGTGAGTGAGTGAGTTGCCGTGAAAGAAGAAGAGAGGAAGGAGTAGTTTTGTGATTTTTTTGCTTCTATGACAAAAACATAAACCTCCTTACTATTTAATTCCCTCATGAGCAATCTTGGCCATTGGATCAAATAGTGTAAAGTTTTCTAATCAAACCCTAGCCATTGGATCTAATTTGTCATGATTGTTTTTTTTGAACAAATATCCACTTTACGCCACTCAGCTCATCGCGTTTGTTCTCGGCGAGTCGCACCTCGCTAACGGACGGAAATCTCAAAAATAGAAAATCTCACCAATAAACGTCCGTCGTAAACCGTTTCCAAATATTATCGCTAAATCTTTTTCTGCGACTGTAATTTTCTTCCATACCTTAGAAAATTAATCTCAGGACATATCCTAACTCGCGCAGATATATAAAACCTCCATCTAAATTTCTACGGAATTCAGAAGCCGTAAAATTTTACATCAGCGGGTAAAATTCCTACTCGTTTTTCCAAAAACGAGAATAATCCAAAACTCGTCATTCTGACTTCACAGAAATCTCCTCATACTTAAAAGAAGACTACAACCCAAAAGTCTGTGCCTTTCCAGTGCACGAGCACAAAACAGGCTCCGTTTCAGCAAAAATCTCATTTATGCGACGATACTCACAAAAAACAGCTTCACCAAAAACCCTAAAACTCGTAGCCATTACTTATTTTATTCACCAAAAGGTACAGTGGAATTACGGGTCTTACATTACTACCCTCCAAAAAGAAGTTTCGTCCTCGAAACTAAAGTTAAGGATAACGACTCAACCAGTCATTACCATCACCAACACAACAAAATCCCACAGGATTAGGTGCAGCCACACAGATGCTAACACCGGGTGAAGTCACACAGATACTCTCACCAACACACTGGCACAACCGTGCACCAACCGCAACTCTCAACGAGTTCACCACTCAAAAATTAACCTCACAACAGAGGTTCACAACCTCTAGTTCCCAAAGATCCTCGTGCCCACACACAAAAATTTCCAAAGTCACCTCTTTCGCCTCCGTGACATAGCCAGTTTCCCTAGGTTCACGCGAAGCAGTTACTGGCTACCCTCCAAAAAGAAACACTGAAGTTCTCTGTGCATCACCAAAGCTAGCAAACCTAGTCAATTCCAATCAACACGATTCTCGTCTACCATCAACAATAAATTAAGGACGGCCAGTCCCTCAATTTGTCAATAGACAGTCGACAATCCTGGTGGTGGTCTAGACCACCTTTACCCAACTTAAGTGATACTTCATTCCACTTGTGCTCAAGGTCCTCCGAGTCACAATGGTCCAACAAATCTTTCGAGGTTTTTCTTAATGTTTCCCTCGATCTCTTACGAATACAAGATCAAAGTCGTAAGACACAACGCTCAACACATGTCGCATAAGCTCTCATGCTTCCACTCTTGAAGTATCCGTGGAGTATCATCCAATAGTAGTGCAGTGCCACCGCGGCAATTACCACCAAAACTATTTCATTCCAAACAAGTTGTCTTCTCTATAGAAGAATTTTCCGCTCTACCAATATCCATAAGTCCGCAACTCAGTGAATACGCCGAACCGTCTACTCACATACGAATCTCTTTCCAAACACGACTTAAATAATACCATCCCAACCTCCGGTTGGTGATTACAACTCCTCATAGTCTTGGCACTTGCCAAACTATACCATCTATTTCTCTCGTACTCCCTTTATCCAAATCCCCAATTCCCCAGAATCGGCTTCTTATGCGTTCATATTACTTCCAAACGACACTTAGATAAATCTCGCGTGCCTTAAACAAAACGCTTATCCTCGTCGACGGCCATCGTCGGCGCACATCCTCTTTACAACGTATTCTCATTCTATTCCTGAACTCTCCTGAGTTCCTTTTTCTCTTACAATTAAATCCTCTCTTACTCAAAAGAGCTTGTCACCCTGACCATTCTTAATTATTCCCAACATCACCCTTTCTGTCGAGATACCTACTCCCAAAATAAATCTTAAGGTACTCATCACATCACTATTGTTCCACTGTCCATGTAGACCATATCCGCATTCCTTTACTTACTCAATACAGATTTCCATTATGCTACGTCCCTCTTCATTGTAACCACTACAATGAATCGAAGCTCTACCAGCTTCCGCCAAACTTTGCCACTAGACAATTGCTTACCCTTTATTATTACCGCATACAACACATGCACCGCCATGACATCCATTCAGGTGGTGCTTTCGAATCCTTAATATACACGCACAATCATAATTTTCCAAATTATGTGGGAGGGAATTTCCATTCGCCAATCCTCCATTGACATAAGCCACATTCTCATGTGCTTCTCTCTTACTCATTCTCAACACGGCTTTCCAATGGCTAACATCCTCTGCGACTAATCTCATCGATCTACTAATTTGCAATTTTTCAGTTCAACAACCTAAAGTTGGTTCACAAACCACCATGACACATAACTTATTGGTTCCAAACAACATCTTTAGTTTTCCACACACAATCCAATTACGCTCGTTCCACACCCACTTATTTCCAATCAAGCACACTCTTCTCCATTCGATTGGTCCTTCATCATCGTGACTATTCTTAAAGTTATAAAGTCTGTTCCCTCCGAGGAATCAATTTCTAGATCTCAAGTTCCAACTAATCTTGCTCTTACATCTAGTCACTATAATTTACTTTCAAATCAACATACCTTACTCATACATCAAGCCATGAAACACTTATCTCAAATCTTAATGCTTGGCCTATCAAGACAGCTACCAACGCACAACACTTTGCTATGATTTTATCCTTAGTAAGTTCGATATCCAAATCAAACTCTTGAATCTAATCCTCAAGAACTCAAAAACTTGTCGCACCATCCATTTAATCCTAATACACAATAAAAGTCCTTCCAACTGTCAACTTTCATTGTCTTAGTATTCTTACTAACGAACTCCTTTTCTACTCAAACACGACCTTCTTAGAAAATATCCAAAAATTCTCGTCCAAAACTTGAATTTATTCAAAACTTGCCTACCTCGACTCTCATGTTCTCATGAATTCAAGATGCCACTTAGTCCTTCAACCCTCTTGGTCGATCAAAATCATTAACTTATATGCACATCCACACAGGATCTCTACTCAATCTTGACTAATCTTTTCTAACTACTCAATAAGTTTACCTTCTCTTATGGTTTACCTGCCAATAACTAACAATTCTAGCTTACACTGCTACAATTCTCTAGGTATTTCCATACTTTACACTTCCAGTATTACCTATCAGTGATATGCAACTCAATTTCCAAGGTTGAACTCCTCGTTCTTTACCATAATATTTCTCCAAATCCACTTTTTATCCAGCAATCCATTACCTGTATTTTATCTCACCTCGACATCTATACTTACTATCTCCCGAACTATGTATAGATTGTCACATATCAAAGTGATACTTGGTCTCCTACCTTCAATCATCACGAGATTCATCCTTACAAATTTTAGTTCCGAATCTAATTCATCTCGTACACTAAAATTAAACCCTTAAGGTACCCATCGTTCGCGCAACCGTCTTCCAACACCACCAAATTCATTTACTCTTGACGCGCAATGCACTTTATTTCCAATACAAGTTGCCCCAATGATTATCCAATCATTGTAATTAAATCCAACTGACATCTCTGCATGCTCCACTATTCTGCAATGGTTGCATCCTCTTGACAACTGAATGACTTCATCAAGTCTCGTCCGAACTCACCAGAACGGATATCCAGCACCTTCTTCAAAAGGTATCCCAATCTGATCCTTACTTGCAATCCTTTATCAGTCGACGTCCACACGTCCGTACTCAACACCTCCGGGTGGCAACGACCCATGCCACTTCCAAGAATCCTTTGTGGTTCTCGTTCGTCTCAAGTCCATCCTCCTCGGACCACTCTGTCTAAGGAATTCAGAGACACTTGTCGACTAAATTCGACCAAGGCTCGGGGTTTCACAATTCCACTTACTGAAGCCTCACCTCCCCTGCATTACTTCAGTAAGACACAAACCAGTGTCTAAGCATATCTCATGCTAGACTCAACACAACCAACCACATAACCCACAACACAACACAAACAACCGCTAGAACTAACACAACTCTAGCTATGTTCTAACCGACTCTGGACTAACGACTCAAGTGTACACTTTCCCTTTGAAGATTTAAAGCCGAGCTCTGATACCAATTGTAACAACCCGTTTTTTCATGGCCCAAAAGTAGGCACTTTTTTTTTTTTTTTACAACACAGGACAGAGTGCGCGGAAAATATTTTACAATGAGCCGGCATTCAAATATGCAAAAGAACTCATTACCATAAGGTGCTTCGACAAGCAAAGTGTATTCCTGAATAGTTACAGTCCAAGTCTAAGTATTCAAATACTTACAGCAAAACAAGTTAGAAATCCTATGCTAACCAAAAAGCACGGTGCACAAAACACACCGGGGCATAGTCTAACTATTCTAGGCTACAGCTCCAACCGCTCACTGGGGCCTGGAACAGCCACCGTCGTCACCACGACCTAACCCATCATCTGGGTGGGATGAGCCCGCAAATGAAAGAAAGGGTCACCACAAAATAAAAGTATATATATATATAACCGGTGCGAAAGATTGTACACATAACAATAATTCCACATACACAAGAGAAAGCTCTTTAATCACAAAAGCAATTCCCACCAACGGGTTTATATACATAATGCACACATAGCCTACCAATGCAGACTCTACATGATCGTGACACCAATCACTGGCTGCCACATGCATGAATTCCGGAATTTAACCTCTCCGCAGAGAGTCGTAGGTCCATCCCCTACTAAACCCCGCAGGGCAGGTGAAGTCTCCATCTGACAAACACCAACTCAATAAAATCCCGCAGGATTAGGTGGTCCCATCTGACACACCCCGTGCAGTCCCATCTGACTTACACGACTATGAAATGCATGAGCATAATATATTCTATTTCAACATATATAGGGTAGTCTCAATCTGACATACCCCGGGCAGTCCCATCTGACACACCCCGTGCAGTCCCATCTGACATACACGTTCATATATGCTCATGCAATTATTTACATATCATACAAGCATATGTAATCACACCACATGTCAACACATATATTTCGCTAAATCATATGTAAGACAATCACACACATACATATATTCTCCATCATATGTAATCCAATCACAGCATACATAGATTCTCAATCAGATGTAAACAACGCACGTATTGTAAACACTTTCTCATCACGAGAATACATAACACATACATGCCAAACACACAAACACGCATCACCGAAAATAACCAACAAACATGTTATAACTCAGTGAAAAGGCAGAAATAAAGTGATGCCCTTACCTCGGCAAGCTTCCACAATTAAAACTCGCTCAACTCCACAATTCTACAATTCACGCTACCTAAACAAAATGTAGCGTACAATCAATAAAATACTCTTCGTTTATCCTATCGAAACGAAACTTGCTCTCAAAGCTCCAGAGGGGTCTAAAGTACTTTCCAAAGCTATCCCTCAAAGATTTCAGGTTATCCTCATAGTGTTTAAAAATTCACGAAGTTAATTGTACTATTTTTATAACACGAAAATCATTTTGTTTTCAAATCATAAACTGAAACCATTTTGGATTTTCCACTTCAAGAACTTGTTTCACACACAACAAAACCATTTGAAACACAACTAAAACTTTTCAAAAAAATATCTTTATGAAAAATCGAAGTTTTCTTGCGTTACAAGTTACACATTTTTTTTCTTCCTAACAACCTTTCCTATACTCATTTTTCTTCAAAACTAAGATTATCCAACACACACAAAATTTTCACACAATTGTGGACTTAGAAAAATTTTGGAATTTCTTCCCCACCCTTTAAAAAGGCCACGGCCATTTTTCAAGAAAACACCCTTCTACTCAAAATTTTTCACTTCTAAATGCATGGTAATATCCCATAATACCTAACTAGCACTTATCAAAACGATTTAGAAATTATAGAGTCGAATCGCAAATTTCGAGAAATCTCAAATAAGATTTTTCTTAAGGCAAGTGATCATTTTCTTTTCAAAACATCCCATAACCAATCAAACAATTAAACAATGATCATGGGAAGCTATTTGCCTCTAACCAATTTTCGAAATTCGATTCCTCGAACCCTATATGGGTGCCACGGCCAAATGAGGTAAAAAGGCAACCCTACACATTTTTCTTTCATTTGAAACCCTAGCCCACGTGTGTTAGCTCGTAACGATATTCAATCGTATACCCGACTCTTTTTGAAACTCGAAATAAATTTTTTTCTGAATTGTGTTCTTCGAGTCGCTCAAGAACACGAGAATAATTTTTTTCTTATTTTTCGAAACAAAGTTTATATTCACCAATCCATTTTGTCAAAAAGCTCAAAACTAACTTCAAAAACCAAAATCATACAACACATCCAAAGTTATGATCATTTCAAGAAATTTTCTTCAAAACCTCACCAACAAAATTGTGAAATTTAAAACCACCATGAGAATCACTTACATGCTTCACTAATATATCCTACATAACACTCTTAAACACTACTATGGAATCAAAACTAATTAAAACTAAATTCTCAAAATTTTCTCTCAAGAACATAGTCATGAAATTCTAGAATTCATGAGGCTTTTCATGGAGAATAAGGAAGAGAAGAGGTTAGTTACCTTAATTGCAAGTGATCCCTTAGTAAGCTAATGATCCAAGCTTTGAGAAGATGAGAAAAAAATTTGAATGGATGATGAGAGTGAGTGAGTGAGTTGCCGTGAAAGAAGAAGAGAGGAAGGAGTAGTTTTGTGATTTTTTTGCTTCTATGACAAAAACATAAACCTCCTTACTATTTAATTCCCTCATGAGCAATCTTGGCCATTGGATCAAATAGTGTAAAGTTTTCTAATCAAACCCTAGCCATTGGATCTAATTTGTCATGATTGTTTTTTTTGAACAAATATCCACTTTACGCCACTCAGCTCATCGCGTTTGTTCTCGGCGAGTCGCACCTCGCTAACGGACGGAAATCTCAAAAATAGAAAATCTCACCAATAAACGTCCGTCGTAAACCGTTTCCAAATATTATCGCTAAATCTTTTTCTGCGACTGTAATTTTCTTCCATACCTTAGAAAATTAATCTCAGGACATATCCTAACTCGCGCAGATATATAAAACCTCCATCTAAATTTCTACGGAATTCAGAAGCCGTAAAATTTTACATCAGCGGGTAAAATTCCTACTCGTTTTTCCAAAAACGAGAATAATCCAAAACTCGTCATTCTGACTTCACAGAAATCTCCTCATACTTAAAAGAAGACTACAACCCAAAAGTCTGTGCCTTTCCAGTGCACGAGCACAAAACAGGCTCCGTTTCAGCAAAAATCTCATTTATGCGACGATACTCACAAAAAACAGCTTCACCAAAAACCCTAAAACTCGTAGCCATTACTTATTTTATTCACCAAAAGGTACAGTGGAATTACGGGTCTTACAGTTTTTGAGACTCATATGTTTAAAATGGGGATTTGATAAAAATCATTACAATTGCCATATTAAGTTCATACTTGGTTTGTATATGTTTGTTTTTGTTCTTATATGTGACTTTGTGTGCATACATAGACATATATTTTCATATGATTAATTTTGGTACTTTGATTCATTTATGTGGATGCCTTATCATGCATATATGGTTTAACATGTATTCTCATGTTATAATGTGTTTTGGTATTGTTTTTGCTCACATACATAAGTATGTACCTTGTTGATTATATGTGTTTCATCCATACATGTTATTTGGAAGTCATAAAAATTATTTTCCAAACTTATAAGTTCATGTGTTTTGAGAAAAATTGAAAATAATGCTTTTTTGGATCGATACAAATAAACATTGTATGGATACATGTTAGTTATTCTGCAAATTTTCAAAATGAACTGATATGTATCGATACATATGATGATTGTATCGATACATAACTCTTCAGTTTGGACAACATACATTTTGGTTTTGTATGACTTGGTATGTTGGATAATTTTGTTTGTATGGATAATCATGTTATGTTTATGCATTTGTTGCATTGCTTTGTTTATTTCGTTCCATATTTGGATATGTTACTTAATCAAAATGTCGATGTGTTACGATATTCATGCGTTGGTTTTGGTTTGTTATTCTACATTCCATGTTTGTCATGATATTTGGTATTCGTCATTGATATCTTTTGACATATCTTTGTATGTAATTATTTTGATTAGGAACTTTCATCATATAGTGCATTTCGACAAATGTAAGTGCACGATATGACTATGGTTAAAATTGTTTGAACTTGATACTTCTAATGAGCTCTCTTCTTCTTTTTGATATTGTCAAAGGGGGAGAGATTTGGATTGCACAAGCTAAGGATGAATAGCTAAGAATTCTTGAATATTATCAAAAATATCAAACGCATTATGGCATCAACTCAGGGGGAGCGTGCTTATTGTTAGCCTTGGTGTAATTGCGTCTGTATACATATTGCTATTTTATTGCATATTAGGTATAGGCTTAGTTAGCTTATGCAAAGTTTTGACAATTATCAAAAAGGGGGAGAATGTAAGTGCACCAGTTCATCCTCATGTTTAAACTTGGCAGCGAAAAACTATTTTTAAACTTTGAAAAATTGATTTTTAGGTATTATGTATCGATACATAAACATGTGTATCGATACAAATGTCCTGAAATTACTTCAGACTGATTTTGTGCAATTTGTATCGATACATATATCACTTGTATCGATACAAAAGTGGTCTCTCAGAGGCAGAGAGTCACCTGTGTATCGAATCATGCTTGCATGTATCGATACACACCTATATCTCTCAGAAAACCAGAGAGTGCATGATGTATCGAATCATGCTTGCATGCTTCGATACATATCAGTCAAGATTTCAAGAAACTGATGTATGTATCGATACACATACGTGTTTGTATCGATACATAGGTCAAAATTTTCATATTTGAACGCTGGTCAAAGGGTTTGTATCGATACAAACCATCATTTGTATCGATACATGTCTGTGAATTTTTGCCTAAATTTGCCCAATTCTATTTTCTCTATAAATAGCAATGTGCTTTGTGATTGTATAGAGAGAGAGAGAAAGAAAAACCTGTGAGAAAGTGAAATAGCTTTGGTAAACTCTTTGGGATTCAAATTGGGTGAAAAATTTGGATCAAAGGGTTATTCTTCACAAGATCATCATCTTCCATCAAATTGCAATTCATTGAAGAGTGAGTATGGGATCATTCGGATAAAGGTTGTACATTTGATCGATAACGTTCGATACGGCTTGCGGTGAATCAGAAGTGTGATCGAGTTGATTTGTGAAGAAGGTTTGGGTTTTTCTTAAGGATTCAAGATTGTGCGATATCTTGAAGGATCAACAATGAAGAAGCGAGGTACTCAGCTGGACGATTGGCGCAAGGGTTTGCGCATGGTTAGGATCGTTGGAATCAGAGGGAGAAGCTTCATTGGTTGTTGAGGTTATTACGCATAGTTTGCATTAGATTCGATATAGGGTTATTGGAGTCTTTTGTAAATTGTGCACTATAGTTCAATCATTTTTTAATCAATATACGCTCAAATAACCCGTTTGGTTATTTGGGGGGAGACGTACCCGGCCGACCGCGAGGACGACACGAAAGCTGTGGGAACTCCCTAATCAATCGTTTGTGTCTTTCTTCCTTAATCTTTTACTTTACGCAATTGCTTTAATTTTTGATTCAATTGAATTTTTGTGTTCGTACGTGTGCACCAAAATTCAATTGACATATATCTTGATTGTGATTGGATTAGATCTATATTTTTGTAACTTGCTTGGACTGTGTTATTGGATCGTTTAATTCGAATATTTTGCACACGACCGTTTCTTGTTCTTTATCATCACACTTTCAAGGCTATACTACTTTTTCAGTGATCAATCGGGTGCAAAGAGACTACCGATCCGGTGGTGCTTCCGCGCGTACCTTTTAAACAAAATTTTTTAAAATCAACATTGTTTAAAAGGGCCACTTATTCAACCCCCCTTCTAAGTGGTAGCCAAGTAGTCTAACATAAAGGTTATGGGGAGATATTTTAATTTGGTTTTTCTGAACTTGACAATTTCAAACAGAAAATAAGATCTTAGAGTGAAAGAAAAATTGGCAAATTAAAGGTTATGGGGAGATATTTTATTTTTTGACTTAAAATTTCCACTCTGTACTATTTTTTCCTTTTTCTAATCTCTAACCCAGCCCAACTATAGAACAAGTAAACTATGGTTTTAATCCCCTTAATTTTCTAATATTTGAGCTTCTAAATTTTGGCCTAATATATTTTGATTATACAAAAGAGGTTCTGCAGTATGATAATAGGGTCGGAAATGAGTCGAACTCGTCTGAGCTCGACTCGTTAGAAATTGGTTCAGTTCGGCTCAATTGTGATACAAACTCTTTTTTCAGTTCAAGTTCGACTCATTTAAAGTTTACGAATAGTTCGATTCAGCTTGTTAGGTTCAACTCGTTAAGTTAAATTACATGATTTTAAAGTTAATTATTTTGTCTAAATTTCAAAATTTGATCTTTAATCTTTTAAAGTTAATTATTAGAAGTGTATAATAGATAAACACGTACAAAATTCAAATCCGTATAAACCGATACAAGTAACAAAGTTACAAAGCAAAAACCAACAAAATTCCACAATTATTATCAAAATATTCTTCCAATTCCAAACTCCAATAGTTCTCCCATTCAAGATAAAATTGCATCAGCTAAAAAGATTTGAAAAGTAACCGAGCTAGTTCATGAGTCAAACGAGTCGAACTATATATAGTTTATCAGCTCATTTATTTAACGAACTTAATTCTTAACTCAAGTTCAGCTCATTTAATTCATGAACTAAGTTCACAAACCCAATATTAAATCGAGCTTCAAACTATTTATGAGTTAACTCGGGTCATTCAGTATATGTGTTTGAGATTCAATTCATAGATGGAAAAAAATAAAAGTGTTGTAATCAAGTGTTAAAATAATTACGTACATCATAATAAATCATTAGTTGGTTTTTCTTTTTACGGCAAATAAATCATTAGTTGGTTAAAAATTACGGGTTTGGTTATTATGCATAAGTCATCCTTATGCATCATGCATAAGTTACTTAGTGTACCCCTCAAATTACTCGTGCACCCCCCAAATTATTCGTGCACCCCCCAAATTTCTCAAGCACCCCCCAAATATTTTTTGCCCCCCATTTTTTTATTTTTTTTCCCCTCCACATTTCTATCCTAAACCATTTTGCTGTGGGAATGGTTTCAGAGATATGCACTCAAAAACCATTAAGTGCATAAGATGGTTTTGGAGTACAACCCTTTAATTAGAATAGAAACAATAATTGTGGTTTAATAGTTTCGATTGTCTTATATGAGAAACCAAAATTATTGTTAAATGGTTTTAAATAATGATTATAATTGTACCAAAAAAATAAAAAATAATGATTATAATAAAAAACCATTAAACCATTTTGCTGTGGGAATGGTTTCAGATGGTTGTAATAAAAAACCATTAGATGCATAAAATGGTTTTGGAGTACAACCCTATAATTAGAATAGAAACAATAATTGTGGTTTAATGGTTTAGATTGTCTTATATGAGAAACCAAAATTATTATTAAATGATTTTAAATAATGATTATAATTGTACCAAAAAAAAAAATAATGATTCTAATTATAGGTTGTACTTCAAAACCATCTTATGCACTTAATGGTTTTGGAGTGTATATATCTGAAACTATTCCCACAGCAAAATGGTTTAGGCTAGAAATGTGGGGGGACAAAAAAAAATTGGGGGCACAAGTCATCTGGGGTTAACGAGAAATTTGGGGGTGCACGAGAAATGTGAGGGGGTGCACGAGAAATTTGGGGGGTGCACGAGAAATTTGGGGGGTGCGCGGGAAATTTGGGGGTGCGCGAGAAATTTGAGGGGTTACGCGAGAAATTTGGGGGGTGTGAGATTAGGTGTGAGTGTGTGAGTTGAGATTGACTAGATTATTACATATGGATGTTCAATCTAATGGATGTTATTGACTTATGTAACATGCATAAGGATTACACTTATGTATAATAACTTCCCCCTTATATTTACGGTTACTTTTTTCCTTTTCAATTCATCTCAATTTTGAACCGGTCCAAGTCACAATCCCACGAAAAATTTCCCTCTCATCCCTACATTTATATTTTTACCCCTACAAACAAAATTAATTTCTAATGTTATCCTTTTTATCATTTGATTTTACCCCTATAAATATATTCTAGTATGCATAATTATTTCGAAAAACATTTTTTTTTAATCTTTTCTGGAACACAATTATTTTGGAAAACATGTTTTAAGTTATCATGTTTCCATTTTATACCGAAAAACTCAAACAATGAGATCCAATTATTATTCGAATCGGAAAACCAATAAACAATTGCTCTAGTTTGATAAGTATAAGTATATAGGCTAATGCTACGGTGGACCACCTTCACAAGTGGTCCACCGTGGACAAGTGATCTACCGAATACGAATTTTACAAAATTTATTGGTAGATTGAAAGTTTATATCATATAGAGCATCTATAAATTTTTTTAGAAAAATTGAAAATCATTTGATATTTTATTTGGATTTATCAAGATTTACAGTATTTAATAAACCGTTAAGTGGCTAATGCTACGGTGGACCACCTTCACAAGTGGTCCACCGTGGACAAGTGATCTACCGAATACGAATTTTACAAAATTTATTGGTAGATTGAAAGTTTATATCATATAGAGCATCTATAAAAATTTTTAGAAAAATTGAAAATCATTTGATATTTTATTTGGATTTATCAAGATTTACAGTATTTAATAAACCGTTAATCTTGATGGGTCTCAATAACATATCAAATAATTTTCAATTTTTCTAAAATTTTCTATAGATGATCTATATGATATAAACTTTCAATCCAACGGTGGATTTTGTAAAATTCGTATTTGTTATATGGTTTTTCATGAATGGTCCACCATAGACCACTTGAAGAAGTGGTCCATGTTAGAATTTGCCTAAGTATATATCGTATGTGGGGGTAAGGGTATAAGTGTTGGGGTGTAAGGGAAAACTTTCTAATCCCACCTCACATCAAGGCCCATTTTCCAAAGGGTCTAAGCAAACGAAGTTAGACGACAAACCTCTAATCCTTTTCGAATTGTTTGAGAATCTGAATCTGTTTCCTAAATGAAATAATAATTGTTTGTCAGGCTTTACTTATCTTCCGGTCAAAACTAGCATCTCTTTTTAAGAACCAAAGGGGTAACTCACAAAAATGCACAGCATTTTGTTATTGCACTAATTGAAAATTTTAAAAAATGTATATATTATATTTGGTTTGACCAAAGAAATATATTTGGGAGGAGTAAGAGAGAAAAGCTAACATAGGCACAAACCTAAATATATATTTCTGAGGCACTCTCACAAAAATTTAAAAAATTAAAGATAAAAAGATTAAAGTGATATTGATTCATGTGACAAATTTATTTTTCTTTTAATTTTTTTAGTTTATATGTGTGTGCCTAAACTTTGTGTCTAAACCTTTGTGCCTAGGTAAGACTTTCTCGAAGTAAGAATAACCCAAATAAACAGGCTCTCGATCTAGCCTATGTCAGACACATTATCATGCCATACTTTAAAAAAAAAAGGGAATGGTATAAGTTTTTTTAAAAGTCTTTTTAGCTAAACAAATTAGACTGACCAAAACAAAAATAACTTTTAGGCCTTACTCAAGTATTATTATTATATTTGAAGACCTTTTCAATACTAACCAGCCACTCATTTGGGTTGATCTAGTGATATTGGTTTGTGATCCAGAGTATACTCTTCCTTAAAGGTCTCAGATTCGATTTTCATTAGTGTCAGTGGGCTAATTTAGCTTCTTAAAAAAAAAATATCAAATAGTCTAGATTATTTTTTCTTACATATTTTAAGGTATTCTTGTAAAACATATCTAAGATACGACATAATTGAAATACAATATTATATATAGTAAGATTCTTTAAAATGTCAGGCCAATATCAAAATAGAGTTTAATCTTATTCGTCTAATAACTTATTAGCCTATTTAAAAGTAAGTTAGCTTACTTATTTAAAGATCTCATACAAAACACACTTTTAAGTTTGCTAGATAGTCCCGTTAGACTTTTAAAAATGTAAAAATGTCAGTCTAAGACTTAAAAATAACTCTGTTACAAATAGCAGGCCAGATTTAAGTTTTGAATTATCAACTCATCTTATTCTCACCTCTATTTAACAAATTTATTTGACATTTGATCAGTACTTTTCTTAACATCTATTAAAAATAGAGTTCTTTGTTTAGTTTGATTTGTCAACACTTTATCTAAAATTATTTCGATTCCAAATATGGTAGAATCTTTGAGGCAAAGCTAGAAATATTTTCAATATTTTAATCGATAAATCATTTGAATCATCTTCATATCAAAAAACATCAAGCTCAACGATGATTAGAAAATATCATTAATCATTATCAAAATGATTAATATAATGAGTATATATGATACTCGTAAGAATTGGCTTAGTGTTTTTTTAAGAGATTTACATTTCGCATCGCCTGTGTCACTCTTTCATCCCATGACTTTCCTAAATTACCTCATTTGCTACTTAGGCAGCGCGTGTGTAATTTACAAAAACAAAGGCGCACCATAGTTCGTTTTCTAAGTAGCGCGCAATGATATATTCGCCTCTTATGTAGCGAATATGTCGACAGTGAAGAAACATAGCCCCCAAGCAATCAAAAGTTGTTGCCACATAGCCAAACGTGATTGGTCACGTGGGAGGCAATGAATAGTGGCTTGGCCAATAGGAATGCAGCAAAACTCGGTCAGCACGGGCAACCCGTTATAAGGATCCACCCAAACAGACCTCTGAATCTAACCATCAGCCTCACCAGCCTCCCTCAACTCTTTTTCCAACTTCACCTCATGCACAACATCATCTGCCTCCTCCGTAGCATCAGGCTCACGAACAGATTGAGCAGGGTCTGCATCACCAGCAGCTTCAGGCTGACTCTTGTAACAGCCCAGGCCCCACCAACATAGGTGGCCCCGACTGCCACCTCACGATCTTCTCCAATCCCCTTCACTATTGGAGTTTTTGCCTTCCGTGGGAATCGAACCCATGTACCTGGGGATAAGTACATTGTTCATTCCATTCCCACTACCAATTGGGCTAGTAGCTAAATTGGTAGTGGGAATGGAATGAACAATGTACTTATCCCCAGGTACATGGGTTCGATTCCCACAGAAGGCAAAAACTCCAATAATGAAGAGGGTTGGAGAAGATCGTGAGGTGGTAGTCGGGACCACCTATGTTGGTGGGGCCCGGGCTGTTACAAAAAAAGGCGCCTTTTTGTAACAGCCCGGGCCCCACCAACTTAGGTGGTCCCGACTGCCACCTCACGATCTTCTCCACCCCCCTTCACTAGTGGAGTTTTTGCCTTCCGTGGGAATCGAACCCATGTAGTCCAATTGGTAGTGGGAATGGAATGAACAATGTACTTATCCCCAGGTACATGGGTTCGATTCCCACGGAAGGCAAAAACTCCACTAGTGAAGGGGGTGGAGAAGATCGTGAGGTGGCAGTCGGGACCACCTAAGTTGGTGGGGCCCGGGCTGTTACAACTCTCATGTTGAGTCTGAGGCTCAGGGAGAGTAGTGGATGCAGCAACATCAAGCTGACTCTCAGGCTAAGGCTCGGGTCCAGTAGTAGATGCAGTAGTATCAGGCTGACTCCCAGCCGCTTTCTTCTATGTCCGCTTCTTCTAAGGGTTCTCTTCCGCATTTGCGCCATCCTGGCAGAGGCACTGAGCTTTGTAAGTCGGCCTCTCCCTTTATCTTTATTACCTCTATCCATAACTAAACAAGAAGGGAAAAACAAACAATTCATTCAGCCAATGGTCACAGCAAATCAGGAAAAACAATTCTGCATCACTCATGTTTGCTTCCTAGAGAGCGAAAATATACAGGGTGTTCGTCTCCGACCGAGCGAGCAACCCCTGTTGCAAAAAGAAATCCAGAAAAACGCCAAAATAATGGAAATGCAAGTTTACCTAGTGTTTATATTCACTTGTTTGTTGATTCCGGTCCCAAACGAGCAAAAATCCTCAACTTTGATGCACTTTTTTTTATGATCAAGGGTTTGGGGAGTTTTTTTTTTACATTTTTTGTAATTGTTGAAATGGGAGGAAGAAGAATGAGATTTGCTTATATACGACGACCATTCGCTTTCTAGCAAGCGAACGGATAAGTGACATTTCACTCCCTAGTAAGTGAACGTATATTTTTTAAAATTGAAACCTGGCGGTTGGAGGCATTTAAAACAGTCACAAAATTAACACACTCATTTTGTAGAGAGCGAAATTTGCTCACATCGGATAGTGAGAGGGGTGTACTTTGGTAATTTCAAGGGGTGCTTTAGAAAATCCATGGGGTTCGAAAAGTATATATCTTTTTTTTTTTGGTACAACTATATCTCTTTTTTTAATAGGAGGAATTGCTTAGTCAATCCTTCTTGTTTTAACAATTTTTGTGTTGATTGTGGCAGGCTTAGCGTTTTTTGTTGTTATGGCCCAAATAGAGTTGAAGTCCGAAACAAAATTGTGGGCTTTAGAACAAATATTTGGACTCGGTACAAAAAAATGAGCATGATTGCATGGGTTAATTACCAGAGGTTATATAACCCCGCAAACTATAAAAATAAAAAAAATAAATAAAAAACACAAATGTAATGGGAAATTTAGTTTCCTATATTAATCAAAATTAGCAAAAAGGCCTATGGAATTAAATTTGGATGCTGGTAGGTATTGTGAAGGGAAGAAAAATCTATCAAAAATTGGTTTCGAGTGGATTTTGGGGGACTTAAACCAGTGTAGGGGATGAGCCGCACCTTTTAGTTTAGAGTTACAGTATTTAGTAGTTAATAGGAGGAGGATGTTAGGGAACATATTATTGGTAGGGCTGGCAATGATCTGAGTTAACTCGTGAATAGTTTAAAGCACGATTCGATATTTGATTTGTGAATTTTGTACATGTTTATCAATTATAAACTTAGGATGAGTTTTATTTTAATTTAATATTTACTTTTTTATTTTTAAAAAATAGTTTAGAAGATTAAAGATCAAATTTTGAAATTTTGACTAAAAATTGACTTTAAAATCATGTGATTTGACTTAACGGACCGAACGGAACTGTTCGTGAACTTTAAACGAGCCGAACTCGAGCTGAAAAAAGAAGTTCATGTCGAATTTGAGTCGAGTTTCAAGCTGAACCAATTCTTAACGAGTCGAGCACATGCAAATTCGACTCACCTCAACTCATTTCCAAGCCTAATTATTGGCTTTGTGCTATGTTTTTTGTTGTCTAAAATAACGATATTTATCGAACAATATCACACTGAGACTATAAAACACACGAAAGAAAAATCTGATCTTCGCAGAAACTATATGTTAGATTAAATGAATGAAAGAAGAAGAAAAAATGTGCTGGGGTGATTTCGAGTAAAAAAAAGAGCTAAAATCGCAATCACCCCCCCTCCAATGATAGGAGGAGAAAAAAAAAACTTAGACAGAATGTGAAGCTTACCACTCTAAAATTACTAGGGCACATTGTAGCTTTGTGCTATTGTTGTTAGGCTTAAATATATAGTAACTTAATATGTTTGTGGTAATTCGGAAGGGGTGTGATTAGAAGAGAAACCCACCAGTTGTTAGGCCCATCTTTTATTTCTGAGTTAGCCCATATTGGGCTTTAAACTTTCAATATATGAGTTAAAATAAGAAATATTGCCACCCTACACTTTTTCTCGCGCGCCATACAATTTTACCAAAATATTCATGTCCGCTACTTAAGTAGCAGACGACATTTTTCAAAATTTCTCATTTTTATAATGTCCGCTATTTAAGTAGCGGAGGGGTAAAATGAGAAATGCGTAGGGCGCGCGAGTAACCTGTAGGACGGCAAAAGTAATTTTCTTAAAATCATGATTAATATTTGAAATAATCTTATAAAAAGAATTAAAATAATAATAAATTGATTGATAAAAGGACTAAAAAAGAAATATCAAAAGATCATCCCTTATGCAAGAGCTAATTTTAAATAAATTATAAAAAGGACAAAAGTTCCTCATGGGGATTAATATAAGGATAGCAAAGGGGGAAAAAGACTCAAAACCTCATCATCCCTTAAAAGTGATCTAAAAATTCATTACAAATATTTTAGATTAGTGATATCTCTAATTAAGTTAGTATGGGCCTTGTCATACCACAATCACAATCTTGTCTGGTATTCGGTTTTTTTTTTCAAAAAAATTTATGAATTTTGTTTATCATTGTTCTTCTTTTGTTTTCATTTTATCATCGTTTTTATCCTATTAAAATTATGGGTCATGCTAATGTTCCTGGAGAGTGGCACTAGTGAAACAAATAAAAAAGTAAGTTTTCCATTAAAATAACATTTTTTATATTTATAAAATGTTGATTATACAAATTTCAAAAAGATTCTAATATATTTGAATTTTTTAATTAGTGAGACACTAGTTAGCATTTTTTTTTAAATTATAAACAAAAATAGGAAAAATGAAACATATAAAATTCTTCTGCATATATTTTTTTTGGTCCAGAAATTTTTTCGCATATTATCTCCTACTAAATCTGATGATAGTGGGTATCATTGGTTGACGCATCGGGTTGAGGAAGAAACTATAGCTCATAACGATATCATTATGAACTATGAAGCACGGACACTTCTCAGATTAGGCGTGTCCGACACGTGTCCGTGTCAGTGTCCGACACCGACACGACACTTACGATTACACTGAATTATGTCATTTTTTCAAAATTATTATCGGTGTCGCTGTGTCAGTGTCCGTGTCATGTCTCGTGTCGGTGTCCGCGCTTCATAGATTATGAATAAATTAGTTCCCATCAATGTGAACTTAGTACCTCATGGAATTTTAACTGCTGATTTGGCATCAAGGTACTAGAAAGAAGGATGATGCATTTAATCTAAATCAATGGTATTTGAACCGAGAATAGATTCTCTCCCGTAACATTATTGTCCAGTTCAATCCTAGCCCTTGATTTAGGTAGGTGAGAGAGAGAAAAAAAGAAAAAAAGTTGAAATGAATGGCAGTGATAGGTACTGGACTCCCTGCAGTTGAAACTACACGGGAGAGGATCCTTTCTCATTTGAACCCTTCTGATTATTTGGGTTATTGAAAGGTTTTTGTTATTGGTAGTGCCTTGATTGCCCTTTATTTATATGTCCGTGGTTTGGGTGCGAATGAATTATATTTTTAGGTTTCTTCAAAAATTAAATCTTGGTAGTGGCATAGTTAAATGTCTCTCAAGGTGTCGCTTTTAATATTGATTCTTGTAGTTTTATTCTGTTTGTGTTTTGGTATCATATATTGTAAGACTTTTGTATCTATAGATTAAACAAACATTATGTCTTTTAATGTTGTTTTATTTCTTTGGCTTCTGCGAAAAAAAAATCATATGATAAACCTAAACCCGTAGAAAGGAAAATCTCTCTCAAAAAAATTTAGGTAGTTGGCTTTTTATCGTTTCCTGGCCATATAAATTATATATATCGTTTGAAATAGAATTTTTTTTTTCATCACAATATTTTTTCTTATCAAAAGACCATCTTGGATGAATTCTTTTCCCACCCCTCAAAACTCTTCTTCACCTTGAAAAACTTCGGTAAACGTAAACCGAAGTTTTTTTAGTTTAAATTTTACTCAAATTTGCACTAAAAAACAAATTCAGGTCGTGTTTATTGAATTTTTTTGCCTTAATGGGGTGAAAAAGATATATGGGGGGTGGGAAAAAAATTCATCACCATCTTGCTTTCTGAATTCATGGCCCAAAATATCATGTCTAAAGCCCAGAAGAATTTTCAGTTATGTAAGGATTTTGATGAAAGAATATAAAATTTAGTTTATGTCGTTTCTTCATCGGTATAGGAATGAATCTCATGTATCTCAGAGTTTACAAAACTCACTACACTACATGTAAATTTACTTTTACGTTAGATCTTATGGTTAGGTTAAGATATTTAAGTCAAATGGTTAATAAGTTTTATTAAAGAATAAATTATTGGGGAGAATATGAATTTAAAACAATTTTTTGTTAGACTATACTTATTTCTCAGCTGAATTTCAAATGATCAAGATTTCATTTTTCTGATAACCGGAATATCAATACCAAAAAGATAAATAAAATATAACCTAATTAAATAATCGTGAAAATAGTTTTTTTTTTATTTTAAAAATGGCTAATGTTAATATTATTATTAATTTTTGGGAAATGCTAATATGTGCCCTTATGGCACATGTTAGTGATCCAAAAAAAGAAATATTTAATCTTAATATTGTGTATCTAATTCATTTTTTAAAACTCTTCACCTATTAATTATACAAATCTTAAGACAATATTTCTACTTTTAGATTCTTAACATGTGTCAGGGCATATGTTAACAAAACCCTTAATTTTTAGTATTATCCTTGAAGAAGTTGAATCCTCTAAAATGAATAAAGTGTAAAGTAGGAATCAATGGTTGTTATTTTAACAATCTCATGATTTATTATGATGTACCTATAATGTTTACATTTGATTTGTGAATCAATAACTAAGATTATTTATTTTACACTCTAAAATAAATTACTCACTTTAAAGGCAGATACTACAACTTTTGTCCCTAATTATAAGACCATTAATGAATTTTCAATCACAGGGCACTAGTTAAGGATACCAAAACAAGTAATTTTTGTATTGAAAACCGTGCTCTTTATATTTCTAAATAGTCAATTACACAAGTTCCAAGAATATTTTACCACATTTGGTTTCTTAACTAGTGCCCCTGGGGCACTAGTTAGCATTTTCCTTATTAATTTACCAAAGATATATACCTCTAATTATTTTACCTCTTTTTTCACACCTTACGATAAATACCTTGATAAAACATAAATAAATTCTTCCTCTTAAAGAATAAAATTGTAAAAGCAATACCTACTATCAATAAATTTATTATTACTATCATTTTTTTTAATACCAATAATCAGGCACGGATCTACAACAAAGTAACTGGGGTCGCTTGCCCCCACCGATTTCTTATATTTTAATTCATATTATTAATTATTTTTACTATTGCCTCTACCTGGATGAGTATATTGCCCCCTATATAGAAATGCAAACTACGAAACAAGTTTTTTTCACAAATTTTTTGTTCATAATCAAATGCAAAACTGTAAGAGAGATGAATTTTCGAATGATTATTCTAATAAAAAACATGGAGATTGATATTTTTTTTAGTGTTAAAAGTGAAAAGGTAAATAAAATCTTATAACACTTATTTTTTTAAATTAACTTTCTAGTGTCCAAGGTAAGGGGTCCAATAACCTAGATTTGGGTCGTGGAAGAATTCATTAATTACTTGAACTCAATTACTAATAATCACTTGAACTCAATTACTTGATTAGATATAGTTTTGTTATTATAATATCTCATTTATCGTTTAATAATAATGGTACGGTTGTTATTTTATCGTTCGCTAGTTAATAATATATTTTTTATATAAATCTTTATTGTATGTAATCTTGTCTCCTCAATTAAAATTTCTAGATCCGTCGACACTGTCAATAGTTTAATCAATAGGGTCTTATATTTAAAGATGAAGTTACTATATTTGAAGTGATATCAACCGCTAAATCAACCTTATATCTCTATATTTGTGGACCAATTTATCCTTTATCAAATTACTATATTCATAATGATGTTGGCTCTTCGGTGTACTAAATCATTATGAGGATGGATCAATTGACTCCAAGAGTAAGTGTAATGAGTTACTCCTAATCTTAACCATTGGTTTTAATTTTAATTAATGGTTAGGATTGATTAATAATAGTTGCTATGATGAGACTTATTTGTTTGCTACACTAGAAAACCAAAACATACTTCAAATAGAATTGATTGAATTAATTACAGCCATTAATTGTCTTTCAATTCCTCTCCCTTGCTTATTTGTTTTATGCATAAAATATTAAATAAGAATTAAATAATTTGTTTTAGAAAGTAATAGGATTATCAAAAAATCGATAGAAACGAAGACCAACACATATCCCTTCTTTTCCAAACTTCCCATAGTGTTTCTTTGATTTTTTAAATTACACATACTAATAACTCATTGCAATGGAATACATCCATCCAACTTGGGTATTGAACGAATATGCATATATTTAAAATTTGGATGTATTAAATTGAATATAATATTTATATAGGTATGTATTCAATCATATTTATTTTTTATTTCTTGTTTAATATTTTGCGTAAAACAAATAAGCAAGGAGATGGATTGAAAGACAATTAATGGCTATAATTAATTCAATCAATTCTATTTGAAGTATGTTTTGGTTTTCTAGTGTAGCAAATAAATAAGTCTCATCATAGCAATTATTATTAATCAATCTTAACCATTAATTAAAATTAAAACCAATGGTTAAGATTAGGAGTAACTCATTACACTTACTCTTGGAGTCAATTGATCCCTCCTCAATCATTATATATAGTACAGATAATTGGACTTTTCACTCACATCTACTTTTGGCTTGTGTTTAAATTTGAAATTCTCCAATCAATAGGTTAATATCTTTTGTTAATGCATCAATAGTTTGTTTTTATAGTGACAAATTGAATATATTAAAATTGAGAAGTGTGTGCAAGGAGATACGGTGATAATCATATCTAACTTGGAAATATATTCGAAACAATACACACTAATTGGCTGCATTGTGAAATCTTAAGAGATATGAATTGCTTAAATTGTTTTTGAAAATGTCATTCAAATATACATTTTATTTTTTAATAATTATTTTATTCTCATTGAACATATTAACTCCCATGAAAAACAATTTGAAAAATATAACCACTTTTGTTTTTGTATTTAAAAGGAAAATACTAAGCGACCCAAAGAGTACTAAATAAGAAATTAAATTTTAAAATATTTTCTCAAAATTAAACTTGTGCATTCATTAATATAAAAATTTAAATTTAATTTAGGTTTTTCTTAAAAAATTTAAGAGAAATGATATTTTAACAATTAATTTGAGACAACTTTTGAATAACCCTTCTCACAAATTCATTTTAATTTTTTAAATAAATTTTTATTTATCTTGATTTATATGTCAATATTTACATTACCTTACTATTTTTTAGTTGTCTCGTGAGTTATCCAAAAAATAGTCGTCCATATAACATACCTCAAAATTTAATTACAATTTCATTTAAATTTAAACATAGATATACAAAATATCCTTTAAAGATCATGTGATCAGCTCATTAATTAGTCAAAAAGCACCAAATATTTAGTCATACTTTTACATGGTGCCCTTGTACTCTTTTGACATGCTTGAACTTTGTTTGTAAGGTTGAATCTTCCTTACGCTCTTTTTTAACACTAATTCGTTTTGCTTATAAAAATTACTTTTACATATATGGTGAAATGGTATTTATTTAGTACTGTAATAACCGGATGCATGTATCATCATTTTTTTTAATGTAAAACAAATTATATATAAAAACATGCATCATCATCATCATGCATGACCAGGCCAGTACACTTCTTTTGTTTTATTTATTTTCAATCAGATAATTTAGTAGTGATTAAACTCACACATTTTAAATATAAAATAAAGTCAGAAATTTGAGGTTCAACAAACCCTCGGCCATTCCAATAATATCTATGATATTTATTAACAAAACTACTTGCGTGATTACTTATTCCATTTTAAAATAAGTGTCATTTATAATTTTTAATTTAATGCAAGATAACAATTTTTTTCTCAATCATGCCATCTAATAAATTAATTGAGTTTACACTATATTTAAAATATTACATTTTCTTTTTACCAATCGTTAGTTGGTTTAGTGGTGATTGACGCTGAACTTGATAGGAATGACCATAGTTTGATCCCCGCAACTACGATCGGAAGGAGGCTGACACCACTTGATGTCAGAAATGACCCCAAATCACATTAAACTTGTGGTGAAAGCCAAAAAAAAACATTACATTTTATTTTACATTTATGATAGTAAAAATTACATCAATATATATATAGTTAATAAGATTGAGTCCTGTGAGCTTGACTCAGTTGGTAGAGACATTAAATTATATATGTAGGGGCTGAGGTTCAAATTTCGGACACTCTACTTATCCACCTTATATATAGGTTGAATTTATAGCCACCAGGATACCTGACAAAAAAAAAGAGATTGATTTGATAAAAGTGTGACTGATTTTTTATTTTTTTAGATAAATGAAATGTCAATAGCCATTAAAAACTTACACACAAAAGTGAAGGAGTCGAGGTTTAAACTCTGAACACATCGTCCAACCTAGCATCATTATGTTTCTTAATCCATATGTAAGAACTTTAAGACATTGTATTTCGTAAGCATCATTGTATTTTTCTTTTGAAACAGAGTAAATATATATAGTTAGTTGCTAGCAGTTAGCTATAAATGGTGAATGGTGATATAAAACTAGATCAAAAGAATATTATATATCTAATAAATATATTTAAGGACCTACATACCCTAAACATGCTAAAAGAAAGAGGAAGAAAAAGGAAATTAAACTTTGTATACACATAATATTTTAGATAATTTTCATGGTTATATAGGACATAATGGCTTAAATTGTGGTGGAATTAATTTGCTTTTGAGTCCTATTTAGAATTTTGTCATCTTTCATAAAGAGGCAAGTGATGAACAATGTCATCACAATTTGACTTAAAAACAGCTATTAGTGAAAGCAACTATTAAGCTTGAATTTTCTCTCACATTCTTTATAAGGCTAAGCAAAACCTAATGGCTAATATAACCCTGATTGCCTTTGTTAAGCTCTATTGATGAGTCACAAATCACCTCTTTGTTTTTGTTCAAGTGTACCTTTCGGATATGAAAGTGATGTGCAATTTATTGTAATTACATTGCATGGAATTTTAGGAGCATTAATTATACGATAGAAGACAGTGGGATTCCATTTTCTATCTAAGAGGAACTTTTGTCAACCATATCACACCGTACAAAAGGATTATAATTTTATTAAGGAAAATACTAATAAGTATTCATGCAATATTTTTTAAAGCTTTAAATAGTAAATCTTTATAAAATTTTTATGGAAATTTATAAAGTCAAAACATTGAAAATTATAATGTTTAATTTTTTAAATAATTTTTTTTTATTTTAAAATAGAATGCTAAAGAGTGTCCCAAAGACACTCGTTAGCTAGATCTTTTTTAAAGATGCCACTTTTTGGTACACACATCTATTGTACTTTTATTAAGAGAGGAGATTAATTCATTGAAATAGGAATATCTACTAAAGAGATTTGATCACTTCTCTCATAGTGTTCTTTCATATCAACATTTAACATATGTGCAATTTTAGGAGTATATTTTTTTAATAGCCTAGGGTGAAATTCATAGACACAAAAGTGTAGAAAAATCACAAATTATAAGGTTCGAATTTGAGTTTCAACAATAAATCTCATTAATTATAAACTTTTACCATGCGAGTTAAATTCAAAGTACTTTAAATTTTCCTTCGAAAAAGTAAAATATGTTAAAGAACCTAAACACAAGATGTATACAATAAAAAAATTCATATTTTTTAGGACTAATTAATCAGTTCTCTATAATACAAGAATATATTGATGATTCTAAAGTGGTGACTATTTGTTGATATAAATAACAATCAATGAAAAATTTGACAATAAATTAGTTCGACTAGTAAAATACTTAGAAGTACGGTTGAAATGAGAGAATCATTTTGTGTGTTTTCCAGACTAAAATTTCATATTTACAATATTATTTATCCAACTTTTTATCAATCAGTCCCTTTTATTTTTGTATAAAAGAGGGCCCAAGGCCCACGACCAATCCCTTTTTATTATAAAACAATAGAAAATAAAACTTCAATTTTTGAAATATTGAAATAAAAAATTTAAGATAGACTAAAATAACTCTAATTACCTCCTTTATGCCACTTGAAATTCTTTAAATATTAATTTAATTAACAATAAATAAATTAATTTTTGTATTCAATGTCTTAACTTCTATATATCTAGAGATTAAATTTTCAAGATATTTTTCACTATATAAAAATTTAAACAAAAAAAAAACAGATTGTGTTAAGTTTTTATATAGAGTCTAATTCATTCTTAGAAAACTGGATTTGAGACGATAGGTGTGTCTCTTTATAAATTTTATTAGATCTTATATCTTTTCCGTGTGAGACTTGGGAGTTTTCCCAAATATATTCCCTAACGTTCATCACTATTGAGTTTTGATGTTGAATATAAATGGCAGATGCATTAATTCATTCTTATAAAATGATAAATATCTCTATTTATAAATTTTTGACATGACCTTATATCTTTTTCTACATGAAACTTTTAGGTTGTTTTTAATATTTTGTTTATTTACTAAACTACATATGATACTCTGACTCTCATTTTTTTTTATAACTAAATGATACATCTTGTAAAAAAATAAATTGAAATAAGTTCCAAATTTTTGGAGTGATATAACTTATTGGTTATAAGATAAGATGATGAAGTTAACGGAATAGAGTGATAAGGAAATAAAATGTTGATCTCTAATTTTGAGAACCATCCATGTAAAAATGACAATGAATAGCAATGGCATCTCTAATCCTACTTAGTTTCATTCACCATAATTAAGATTTGCATATGGTACTGCCACGTGTTCTTTTACTTATTTTATCTTTTAAAATGGAAAATTTGTGTGGCTTCTACTTAGTTCCCAATTATCCACAACTAGACAAATTCAGGAAGTGAAAGTAAAATTAATTTAAGTGATAAGATGCAATGCTTGTTAATTCCAAGTTTATAATCTCTTTTGGGAGTGGTAATCTATGATATTAATGTAGATATAAATTTGACAAAGATATGATAAGGAAATTTAATATGAAATATCATCCGAAGATAAGCATAATTTTGGTTGATAATATTGTAATTTAAAATGGATTACAATTAGATGCTTTCATATTTTATATTTTTGTATAAAAAAGTAATAAATAAATTTATATCTATTTACCCTTAATTCCATATATAGCTTCTTATGCCTTATGCGTGCAAGCATAACTTTGCGGCTTTATATATCCTAAAACCCACGTGGGAAAATATCCAAGCCAACTTTAATTATGATAATTAGAGAGATAAGTAAGAAGAAGATTTTTTATTTTTTGAGGCAAAGTCAGAAGGTGATTAATTCCCTATGATTTGGTGATTATATTTCATCCACGCAGATCATCTTTTTAAGCGTTAAATTAAAGAATATAAACTTAATTGTCTCATGAACTTAACTCAATTGGTAGGATAATTGCATTATATATGTAGGGGATCAGGTTCGAACCCCGGTCATCCCACTTATCCATCTTAAGGGTAAAATTTCTAGCTTTTAGGCTATTTAACAACAAAAAAAAAATATAAACCTAATTAGTCGGAATTTAAATTTTAAATTATTTATTTATTGATAGTGTTTAAGTTTAACTACTAATCTACGTAACAAAAAAAGTTAATGACGTAAAATACAAACATTATTTTATAAGTTAAGTGTAGTGAACAGATAAATGAATTATTATGTAATTATCAACAAAAAAAAAAAGAAAAATCATTATGTAACTATCATGTGAAAGGAACCTTGGTGTACAACGAGTTTCACATGGTAATATACAAAGGAGCTCTTTTTTGGATTCTAATGGGCCGACCATTTTTGATTCGAGATCGGAAGTTAGTGTCTAGAGACGTCTATTCGGGTTGGGTTGTTGTCTTCTTTGGTGGTTTGGTAGCCGAAGAGTGTTCATTTCTAAGAATGAGATTAGAAGTGGACCTCTATTAGGTGGTATTTGTTTTGGTATTTCAACTGTTGTTCCGTTTATATACGACACTTTGTTTTGTAGCCGCTTTTGATCTTGGGTCTTTGCTCGTCTTGTGCAGCGACTTTATTATTAATAATAATATATTTGCCGTTAAAAAAAATGGTAATATACAAAGGTTACCACTAGGTTCATTTTTAGCCCATTGAGATATATGTATATTGAAACCTTGATGAACAAGAAACTAAAGTTATAACTTTATATTACATATTATTTAAGCTGATGAAATAAAAAATTAACCTAGAGCGCATACATTACAGTTATCACAAAAGAAGAAATAGATAAAGGGCGGAAAATCTACCTCGCACGGTATTCATTTAGAGCGTTTATATCAGGGTCGTCCCTCCCTGAGATTTGTGTTCCCTGTCGGAAGAATTAATTTGGTCCCTGTTTTTTTTTAGTCATAACTTTTCAATTCTTACACTTGCTGCAAACATGTATCTATTAGTTCGAACATATATTAATAGCATTTCAAATCTAACACTTGCTGCAAACTTCGACTATTAATCTTTGATATCATCCTCCTTATTTTATTTTCCTTTCTCAAGCTAGTCGGAATGTTAATAGTCCAAATTCTCATTGTCATTCAAACAAGTTCTAAGTTTATCTTAAATTTTCAATTACTCTATTCAAACAAGTTCTAAGTTTTTCTCATTGCTATTCAAAAAAAATTCTCACAAATTTTTATTTTATTTCTTTATAATTTTTTTTTTAATTTGGGTAGTTTGTAAAAGGACTTTGGTGTGTAAAAATCAGGTATAATATGCCAAACTTATGGTTACAATTTGAGAAGGATGGATAACGCCGCAAGCCAACTGAATGAAAAGGTCTCAATCACATGTGAAAGGGTCATGCAAAAGACCCTTCTTAAAATCAGTTACAACTGGAGGGAATTAGGCATTTTTTGGTGGCATTCTTTGGGGTAGCCTTTGTCTTATACAGTTGATTAATATCAAAACAAACTATTGGGAAAAAAAGTAACAAATGGGGTAAAGAATAATGTTTTATAAAGAAAGTTTGAAAATATATGACATTCAAAATAGTAAAGTAACGTGTTAAAGGTACCTTGCAATTAATAGAGGATGACCTTATTATAAAAAAAAATATCGGTGTACCAAGGGAGGTAAAGGTCATAAAAATTATTACAAGGCAGTGAATGGTAATTTTTTTTTAGTCAAGGTATGATTTTTTTTAATAGGCATGTTCATGCTACAAAATTCTATAGTATATACTAATTTTTATCGAAAAATCTGACTGATTACTTAGTGAAGTATCATTAAAATTTATAATTTATAAATGTGATTTAAAAAAAATACATTGTATGACAATTTATTTCTATATATAAAGCGAAGAATAAAAGTTTAGTATGAAAGTTTTCTAATTAAAAATTTATCTCATAATTTCTGCAGTACACATAAAAAAATCCATTAAAATCTTCCCTTCTAATTTTCGATCAATTTTGTTTTGAATGACAAATATATTATATATTAATATAAAGAACGAAAAAGGTATAAAAGAATGTCCAAAAAAATAAAGAGGTACAAGAAGTACACTCCACCAGAACTCAACATTCTCTAAGGTAAATATATAGGAAAACAAACATACAAATAGAACTACAAGAAATCAAGAATGCACTCTTCCAACAAATTAAAACCCTCAAAGGTACCACAACGAGAAGAAGAATACCCCTTTAGAAAGAGAGAGGCAAGAATCAACCACAATCATGACAAAGCAATCAGAGGGCCTCCAATCCTCCTGACCCATCGAGATCCAAAAACGACACCCCAACAAACTTTATCTGTTCGAGTATAAAGTAGGATGAATACCCACTCATAAAAGGAACAGGGGGATCAGAGTTTTTACTTAGGAACCACTTTCAAGATAAAAGTTTCACCATATCGACTAGACACTCGACAGAAAAAATCCCTTCCGAAAAAAAAAGACATCATTCCAATCATTCTAAAATTTCCAAATAGTCTCCATAATAATTTGCCAAATAAAAATCAAACTAATATTGTAATAAAATTCGAACTTCAAATTCTATTTAAGAGATCTAAATTCAATTCGAGTCAATCGAACTATAATATTGCAGTGTTGATATAAAATATTGTTGACGACTCCTTTTCAATCCTTATCCAAGTTGATAAATTTGATGCTATATACTATTGAAACAATAAATATATCCCAATTATATCCATTTTACTATTTTGCATGTTTATGCATTCTGTTGAATGAGCCCCCACAAAGATTTCTTTTTTAGCTCTATATGGTTAAATAACTACCAATATCTCTTAAAATAGTTGTAATTTTTTAGGGGAATCAATAAGATTTAACCATATAAATTAAGCATCAAATTAAATACGGGGATGGTACCTAATGACATAAATCAACTATCTATTCTAATAAATTCTTTGAAGGTTAGATGAATTTATTACATGTTATTGTTTGGTTCAAGGTTGTAGCGATCCGTGACTAGCTAGGAGAACATACAAGCGAAATATATGACAAAAGAAGTGTTAGGTAAATAAAACTTGAAGAATAAAATGATTTTGTGATTGTCATGTAAATGCAACTGCTAAAGGGTGTAGAGACATTTGATATATTAAGGTTGGTATTCTACAATTTTTCACTTAATATTTAGCGCACATGTATAAATTTTACTACTAGACGCTTTAAAACTAGAGAAATAAAAATGAAGTATGGATATCGGTATATGTTGATGCATTCAAAAAGACACATTATCTAACCATATTTGTCGGAAAAACTTTTGATATAAGAAATTGGTCGAACACTTTGTCGAATCATTGGTTCTTAGTCCAGAAGATCATGTATATTGGATCAAGAGCAACCACACAAGTGAAATGCTCACCACATCTTTACTCATGACATTTAATTTAAAAGTCATCTCGCTTATATATATAAAGTACTCAAGCTTCTTTTTCTATCAAATATGAGACTAAATTTAACTTACACTTTTCACTATTCAGTGAATTCAAAATACTTATTTTCTTGCCCCTGTTTTTACACAAATGTTTTTACTTGTCTTAATTTACTTAATTATGTGTGTGCTTTGTACCTATAGCAAGAATGGAATCCCTTGGAAACAAACAGAAAGGACTTCAATTCAATCAATTAAAATGTTATTTCTAAAGCTTATAGAAAAATTAATTAATAGTTCTAAAGAGCCTAACATACTATAGCTTGTAAACAAAATTATATATATAGCTGGCGATCGTTAGTTGGTCCAGTGGTGATTGGCACTGAATTTGGTATGTGGACCACATTTTGATCCTCGCAACTGTGATTGGGAAGGGTATGAAACCACTTGATGCCAGAATTGACTCCCGAACCAGATTAGATGATCCAGTGGACCAAATACTGGTGGTATAAAAAAAATTATATATATAACTAGCTTCTATTTTTTTTTTTATCAAATAAATTAATGAGAGGATTTTACAATGCAAGTACAAAATGATGATGTGAGTACGTTGGATTCTTGTGTAAGTTAAGTATCCTATATAAATGGGGCCTCTCAAGTACATGAGAATTGGATTCTTGTGTATGTTGTTTTGGGTACTGTCAAGGTTTCTTTTTACTAGTGTTACATTTCAGGGTAATATAGACACTAATGTGGTCCATAGGATATAATATAGGCTAAACATCAATCTTTCAAAACCATAATGCAAAAATTTTCTTTTGGTACTATTCTTTTCACCAATTTACAACAGCAAAAAAAATACCACTATAATGTATATTGGGAATGTGAAGTTACTACTAGTGTAGTGACTCTTAATACATCAACCAAGTAGTAACTAACAAACAACGGTCAACAGCTAATAAAAGGCAAAGAATAATGAAAATTAATGAATTATATAACTAACATATTACTATAATTAAATATTGATCTTTTGTCACAAACAATTGGTTTGATCTAAGTTATAATTAAGAGCTCTTTTTTATATTAATTCTCTAGTTCTTAAAAGAACGGGTTTTGATAACTCAAAGTTCGGTTGCTATGTAAATAAAATTTGGTCAAAATTGTTCCTACCAGAAATTGAACTTGGGTTCTCCCAAACGATTCATTTTAGAGGAGCTCATTAACCACTTAAGTTCAACATTTTGGTTAAGTGGTAAGAGATTTAAACTCTTTAAACAAAAGGGAAGCAATTTTTGTATTGGAATATTTTATTATTTTATTATATTCCAATGTCTATGGGCAAATATTTTTATTAATTATATTATTTATTGATCAATTAAGAGTTTTAATTCATCAATGATAAAATTAAGTAAAAAGACTAATTAGATTTCTATTTTGATCATTAACTAATTAATTATTTAATTAACTTGTATAAGTTATATATGAGTGGATGTCAAAATCACCAATTTAAGAATAATAGAACCCTAATTTACCATCATACTATGTAAAGACCATAATTCCCAATTTAAGAATAATAGAACCCTAATTGTACCCTAGATGTGGAGTCAAGTACTTTGTTGCTGATCTAACGTTGTCCGTAACAGGATAACCATAAAGGCAGTTGATGGGTACTTCACAAAGCATGTTGAGGGACAGTAGTGACCTAGATGGAATTTGTCAATCCTGCATAACAGGATAAATGTCATGGGCCCAATATTGAACTGGACAAAGATGACACCAAGTATGTTTTGTGTTCAATATAGACATAAAGAGCAAAGGGGTAATTATACACGCATATATTATCACTAAAGGTTATGTTATGATCACATGTTAATTTCTCATAACTTGGGTAGCAATGATGTGTTGCTAGATACCGCTCATTGTTTATTATATTAAATAAAAGATTTAATATAATTGTCAACGTTATGGAAACCTACAAGGTGTTGGAACAAAGTGGGTCTGACATGAACCTCTAATGTTTTAAGTGGTTTTGATGATAACAAAGTATTAAAATTGCAATTGGTATTACTAATGATTATTCTAGTGTGCAGAATCACAAGTTAAAATTCATGCAGAAGCACTATGAATAGTAGCAGAGAAGCCAGTCAAGACAAGCTCTGAAAGTGTACCACTGTTCATCAGAAGCTTAATTTTTGCGTGCTGAAGATAGCATCTCTGAAGACCAAAAGCTAGGCTCTGATGATGTTCAGAAGCTGAAGATCTTAAGAAGCTATGACAAGAACATCAGAAGCAAAAGGAATTTACGTCACTCAAGAGCTGACCTATACAGAACCAATGATTGAAGAACAATCCACTTCAAGGCTCTGTCACATCCACAGGAAGGAATATTCGTTGGTACAACGTTAACCTTATCCATAAGTGGAGCGCATTTGAGGATAGTACTATCGTACTATTATTACTCAAAATGGATGAGTGATAAATTGAATAGCTAGGTAGTGGAATTGGAATTCCTTACCAAAGAAGGCAATATACAGCTATCAATTGTACGAGTAAATTCCAGCTGGCACCTCTCTCTCTGCAACGGTCATCATCTTCCTCCAAGTATAAATAGAAGACTCAAATGGAAGAAATGACTACTGTTCCTACTACTGTTCTATTACTGCGTTCAAAGACTAAGAAGCATTCTGACATCATATTTTAAATCTGTCATTCTAAGTCTTAGAACAAATTGAGTTGTATTTTGTAAACACCTCTGATAGTATATCAAGTGTTCCTTAACATTCATTCTTATTCTTAAGTTTGTTTGAGAAGTCTCTTGTTAAGTTTAACTTGAGCATTTGAGAAGTCTCTTGTTTAGTGAAACTTGAGCACCTGAGAAGTCTCTTGCAAGTGTGCTTGAGCAATTTGTAATCTTTAGTAGATTATAGTGAAAATCTCTTGTTAGTAACAAGGGGACTGGAGTACTCTCGATTTGTGAGGGGAACCAGGATAAATTCTGTGTCTTTCTTTCTCTCTCTCAGCACCCTCTCTTTAATTTGTGTTTTTATCCGCTGCATACTTAGTCGCTATTAGGCAAAAAGTTTTATTTTTTAAAACACAATTCAACCCCCCCTTCTTGTGTTTTTCCACCTTCAATTGGTATCAAGAGCTGGGCTGTTGCCTAACTCTCACCTATCAGTGAAACAGTTAAGATTCAGGGAGGAAAAACATGTCTGCTGAGAAGAATCTCAATGAAGTTCCATTTGACTATGATTCTAATTCTAAAGACAGAAGGTCTTCTGACAAAATTCCCTTTTTCAATGGAACTGAGACTGGTTATCCATTCTGGAAAACCAAGATGTACAGTCACATCATGGCGATTGATTGTGATCTGTGGGACTTGGTAGAAGATGGAGTGAACTTTGAAAATATGGACTTAGAAGGCGTTGTTAGCTCTAAAGACAGAAAGGCGTTTACACCTACTCAAAAGCTGGAATATAAGAAGCACCACAGTGTAAAAGGGATGATGACAAATGCCATCTCTCATGATGAGTACTTGAAAATTGGAGATAAGAGAACGGCTAAGTCTATCTGGGATTCTCTTAAATCCAAGTATGAAGGAAATAAACAAGTTAAGGAGGCTAAGGCCAACTTGTTAGTACATCAGTATGAATTATTTAAAATGAAGGACGGAGAGGACATTGAGACAATGTTCTCTAGGTTTCAAATTCTTGTTTCTGGACTTCAAGTTTTAGATAAGAGCTATACTGAGGCTGATCATGTAAGAAAAGTACTCAGAAGCTTGCCGCCAAAGTGGAGACCAAAAGTGACAGCGTTTCAGGAATCTAAGGATTTAGATACTGTGTCTCTTGAAAGCTTGGTTAGTTCTCTAAAGAGTCATGAGATGGAACTTATGACTGACGAATCGACTAAGAAGCTAAAAGGGATAGCCCTGAGCACCAAGAGTTCCTCTAAGGCTCTGAAGGCGAAGGTTATAGTATCTGATGAAGAAGCTTCTGAAGAAGGTCACGAAATGGACTCTGATGAAGAAGAAGAAATGGTTCTGATGGCTGCAAGAGTATCGCAATGGGCTAAAAGAAGCAAGAAGTATGCTGGTAAGTTTGGAGGTTCTTCCAAGAAGGTTAGTGCATCTAAGGATAAAAAGGAAGAACAAAACAAATGCTTTAAGTGCAACAAACCAGGACACTTCATTGCTGACTGCCCAGAGAACCTGAGTAAATCATCCAAGAGAACCTCTAACAAAGAAAGATACAAAAGTAAGCTCAAAAAGGGGTTCCTTGCCACTTGGGATGATTTGGATCAGGAATCAGATTCTGATGGGGAAGAAGAAGCAAACCTAGCCTTGATGGCAACCGCTTCTGACCAAGAGAACTCTGAGCACGAAGCTGACTCAGATTCAGAAGATGAAGAAGAGGTACTTGCTAAACTTTCTCGTTCTGAATTAATAGATTCCTTAAAAGATGCCTTAAAACTTTTAACCAAAAAGGCAGGTGAGTGTAAGGTCCTTAAAAAGGCCTATAACAACCTGACCGAAAAGGCAAATGAAATAATTGAACAAAATGAGTCTCTAAAATCAAGAAATGAATTTATGGAAACTCATTATGTTCTTGATGATAAGGTTCCTCCAGAACATGAATTTGCTCTTCAGGAATTCCTTATAAATGGAATGAAAAGAAGTAAAATAGCCTCTTTGATTTATCATGTAAGTAGAAATAGAGGAGAAGGTCTTGGATTCTCACGTTTTAAAGATAATCCATTATCTTCAAAGTCCTCCAATATAGATAAATCAAAACCTAAGGTTGTCTTTGTAAAGAGTCAATCAGAAGTTCTTAATGAGTCAGCTTCTGATAGAACATCAAAGCCAGAGGCTCAAAAGTCAAAGACTCTGAAGGATAAAACCTCAGAACCTAAGATTGTTAAGCCTCAAGCTAATGTTAAATCTAAAGAAGCTCTGACACATTCAAGAACAAAGCTCAAGAGCTATACCAAACCCAAAAACTTTTCAACAAGGGTGGTTAACTCTAGAAGCTCTGATAGGTCCTTCAAACAAAGACCACCTAGACCTGTAAAGACTAACACAAAAGGACCCATAAAGATATGGGTACCAAAATCTCAAATAATATTTGCTTCAGGTTTGCACACCAAGAAGGCCAAAGCAGCAATGCTGGTACCTGGACAGTGGCTGCTCACGACATATGACGGGAGAAAGGCATATGTTCCAAACCCTGACTCTGAAAGAGGGAGGTTCTGTGGGGTTTGGAGGAAACCAAAAAGGGAAGATCATTGGTACAGGTATAGTTGGTAACTCTTCTCTTTCAATTAAAGATGTTTGGTTAGTTGATGGCCTCAAACATAATCTGCTTAGCATTAGTCAATTTTGTGATAGCGGATTCATTGTTAAATTTGATAAAGAGGCATGTACGGTAATCAATGATTCTGACAAGTCCATATTGTTTAAAGGATTAAGAAGAGGTAATGTTTATAAGGTAAATCTGTCAGAACTCACTGAGCAGAAAATACTTTGTCTTCTATCTCTGAATGATGAAAAGTGGGTCTGGCACCAACGCTTAGGTCATGCTAACTGGAGATTAATCTCTAAGCTTAGCAAACTAAAGTTGGTTAAAGGCCTGCCAAATCTTAAATATCATTCAGATGCTCTGTGTGGTCCTTGTCAGATTGGCAAAATTTCAAAAACTTCTTTTAAACCTAAAAACATTGTCTCTACCTCAAGACCCTTAGAACTACTTCACATTGATTTGTTTGGTGCAGTAAGTACTGCCTCAATCAATGGGAAGAAATATGGATTAGTCATTGTTGATGATTACAGTAGATGGACTTGGGTAAAGTTTCTAAGAGTGAAAGATGATGCATATGATGTGTTCAGCATCTTCTGCACTCAAGTGCAAAATGAGAAAAGTCTCAAAATCTTAAAGGTTAGAAGTGATCATGGTGGTGAATTTGAAAACGAACCATTTGCAACTTTTTGTGAAGATCATGGCATTGTCCATGAGTTCTCTGCTCCTAGAACACCACAACAAAATGGTGTTGTAGAGAGAAAGAACAGGTCTTTACAAGAAATGGCAAGAACCATGATGCATGAGACAAAACTTGCTAAGCACTTCTGGGCAGAAGCTGTAAACACAGCTTGTTATATTCAAAATAGGATCTATATAAGACCTCTATTGAATCTAACAACATATGAACTCTTCAAAGGAAGAAAGCCCAACATCTCTTACTTTCATCAGTTTGGATGTACATGTTACATTCTAGACAACAAGGCCTACAAAAGAAAATTTGATGCCAAAGCTTGTAAGGGAATCTTCATAGGTTACTCTGAACGCTCAAAGGCATACAGAGTGTATAATTCTGAAACTAACACAGTGGAAGAATCTATACATGTTAGATTTGATGATAAAGAGCCTGACAGTAAAATGTCAGAGCAAGATAATAGTTATGCAGGTGTTCCATACCAATACATCGATTCAGAACCTGAAAAAGCATCAGAAGCTGTTGAACCTTCAGAAGCTGTATTGGAAGAAGATGCTGAAGAAGCATCTCAATTAGAAGCATCACAAGAACATGATGACACTTCAGAAGAAGACACTCAACCAAGTACTGATGTTGATGAAGCTCCAAGAAGGAAGTTCAAATATAGATCATCACATCCAGAAGATTTAATTCTTGGAAACAAAGAAAGTCCAAGAAAGACAAGATCAGACTATCAACAACTTGATTCACTTCTGGGACTAATCTCTATGATAGAACCAAAGAATGTTGATGAAGCACTTACTGATGATGGATGGATTGTAGCTATGCAAGATGAGCTCAATCAGTTTCAAAGAAATGATGTATGGGACTTAGTGCCAAGACCAGCACATAAGAACATCATTGGAACCAAGTGGGTATTTAGAAACAAAATGAATGAACAAGGTGAAGTGGTAAGAAATAAAGCTAGACTGGTAGCACAAGGCTACAGTCAGCAAGAAGGTATAGACTTCACTGAAACATTTGCTCCAGTAGCAAGACTGGAAGCAATCAGGTTACTTCTTTCATATGCTGTTAACAATGGAATCACGTTGTACCAAATGGATGTTAAGAGCGCCTTTCTTAATGGTGTTATTTCTGAAGAAGTCTATGTCAAACAACCCCCAGGTTTTGAGGATTTGAAAAATCCTAATTATGTTTATAAACTTAAGAAATCACTCTATGGTCTCAAACAAGCTCCAAGAGCTTGGTATGAAAGATTGAGTAATTTCCTTTTAGAAAATGGTTTTCAAAAAGGTCAAATTGACAATACATTATTCAGAAAGACATCTAAGAAAGATATCTTAATCATTCAAATTTATGTAGATGATATAATTTTTGGTTCAACTAATGCTTCTCTTTGCAAGAATTTCTCTAAGCTTATGCAGGATGAATTTGAAATGAGTATGATGGGTGAATTGAAGTTCTTCCTTGGAATCCAAATTAATCAAGGAAAAGATGGCACTTACATTCATCAAAGCAAGTATACAAAAGAGCTTCTGAAGAAGTTCAACCTTGATGACTGCAAGATAATGTCTACACCCATGCATCCTACCAGCAGCTTAAGCAAAGAAGAGATAGGAAGCAAAGTAGATCAGAAGCTGTATCGAGGTATGATTGGTTCTTTACTCTACCTTACAGCATCTAGACCTGATATTCTATATAGTGTATGCTTGTGTGCAAGATTCCAGTCAGATCCTAGAGAACCTCACTTAACTGCTGTTAAGAGGATCTTTAGATATCTGAAAGGAACTACTAATCTAGGACTTCTTTATAAAAAATCCCTAGATAGTAAGCTAGTTGGATTCTGTGATGCTGACTATGCTGGTGATAAGATTGAGAGGAAATCCACTAGTGGAAATTGCCAATTCATTGGTGAGAATCTCATATCTTGGGCCAGTAAGAGACAAACAACTATTGCTTTGTCTACAGCAGAAGCATAATACATCTCAGCTGCTAAATGCTGCACACAGCTTCTCTGGATGAAGTATCAGTTGGAAGATTATAACATAGCTGAAAGGAGTATTCCACTATATTGTGACAATACTGCTGCTATTCATTTGTCTAAGAACCCTATTCTACACTCAAGAGCTAAACATATTGAAATAAAACATCACTTTATAAGGGATCATGTTCAGAAAGGTACAATAGATATTCAATTCATTGATACTGAACATCAATGGGCTGACATATTTACTAAACCTTTAGCTATTGAAAGATTTGATTTTATCAAAAAGAATTTGAACATGCACTATATCTCTGAAGAAAATTAGCTCTGAGAAGTAGAATAAAATTAGCATCTGAAGCTCTATCAGAACCTCTTATAATTTAGAGTATCCCTTGGGAAGCTCTGAATAATTTAGGCTCTGAAGAGTAACAGGTTCTGATGAGGTGTCAGATACAAATGAGTGAGGCTCTGAACCTTTTAGAAATGAAACGTTCAGTACGTGTAAGTGTACAACAGTTGTCTATACACGCGTCAGCTATGTTTAAACTTTTTCAACACGTGTCTAGATCCTGACGGGCAGAGAACAGTTAATGATGATTATGGCAGTTAAGTATATTATTTAATTTTTAAAACTGCTCGCGCTCCCTCCCAATGTTTACTTTCTCTGTGTATGTGTGCTAGTTACTATTTATAAGTCACTTCACTCACTTGCACAACTTTTTACACGAAATCACTACCTACACAACCCTAGGCTTTACAGAAAATTCCCAATATTCATCTTCTCAATTTTTCTGAAACAATGGCTGCTCGTTCATCAAACGAAATCGTTCAAGAACCCTTTAACCCTACGTTACCACCCATCATCGACCTTAATTCAAAAGATAACCTAGTCTACGAACATCATCAAACTGACGCTGGACCAGATGCTTATGATTTCTTCACTGAGAAGTTCGTGGATTTTGAAAGTTTGAAAGCGAATGGGATTGACATTCAATACTTGTTCTACAACCAACAATGGCAAAATTACTTTGAGATGCTCAATGGCTTCGTATACTACGACATAGTGAAGTATTTCTGGCAGAAGGCTAAAGTGTACGATAGAGCAAGTGCTGATAAAGAATACAAGGATATGGTTGAGAAGAACAAGGAATTACGAGGGAAAACAAGAAAGGAACTTGGTCTTAAACCTTATAGAGAAAGGGAAATTAGGTCAAATATTTTGGGAATCAATGTTGTGATAACTCAGGCACACATTGCTAAGATTCTGGGTTTAGACAACAAAGGAGAAGATATAGAAGTGTATGATAAGAGAAGCAAGCATTTGGATTCAATTCATCAGGACCTCTTTAAATCTGGTTGCACACAAAAGGATTTTGGAAAAGTAATGCACATGAAGAACACATTTGAATTTGCTTTCAGAATGTGTTTGTCCACTATCTTCACCAGAAAAGGTGGATTGGATACCATCTCCATTCCACACAAACATCTCATCTGGTTCTTATACAAGAGAGTAAAAGTTAATTTGGCTAAGATTCTTTTTGATCACATGTGCCTTACCATCAATGAGGGCAGAACCAAAATACCATCAGTCATTCATCACCCTAGGTTAATCTCAGAACTGATAAGGCAAACCAAACTCACAGACATTGTGAGTGCCAAAGAAAAACTTAGAGTTTTCCAAACTGCTAAGTATGATGCATCAGTTCTGGTCAACATGAAGAGAAAAACCAAGGAAGAAATCATTCAAGTGAAAACACCTCTACAGCAAGTGTACGAAAAGTACTTCTGGTGTGATGGGTTTCCCACCATATCAGAACATGATAATGATGAGGTCATCAAGAACTTTCTTGAATCAGTAAGAAGAGAAACTGGGGTCAGTGTGCCCAGGAAAATGGTTGTAAGTGTTCCTAATTGGGATATCTTCAAGGGACCAAGAGATATTACAAGGAGCAGAAGAAAGCCAAGAACTACTGAGCAAGAAATGATTGATGAAGGCTCTGATGATCAAGGACATGCTAGTGCTGATGAGATTGAGGAAGGTGCTGGAGATATGATGACTGAAGCTGTTCAGAAGGAAAAGCGGACAAAGAAAAGGCATGATAGGCCTTCAGCTTCTGAGGAAGATCAGAACCCTGCCAAACCTGCAAAGAGATTAAAGACCAGAGCTTCTAAACCAAAAGGTAAGATCTCTGAATCTAATACTTCTAGCATTCCTGTAGCTCAGGTTATTGGTTCTGAACCTCAACCCTCTATTGCTAAACCATCTATTTCTCAACCTCCATCATCTACCAATCAACCTCAACCCATAGACTTCACTGTACCTATTAGTGTAGTCTTACCTGATCATAAAGCTATATCATCATCATCTTCATCAGATACCAGCACTGCCTCGGATGAGTTAATTGCTACACTCATCAGAGAATCCAACCCAAAACAAAAGAAAACTCTTACACCAAAGAGAACCTCTTTCAAGAAAACCACAAAGAAAACCACCATAAAGCCCATTCATCTCTCTTCTGATGAAGAACCTACTATTAATGTAGACACCACCATTCTCCATCAATCCACAAATCAAGGTTCTGTCATAGAACATCTTGAACAACACATGTGTGGTGTTGCATTTACCAACTCAAATCCAAATTCACCACATCAATTTCCATCCATGAATCTCACAAATGATTCACCCGTCCATAAAACACAAAACACACAGGTCATTCACACACCCCCTCCCTCACTTGATCACATCTCACGAGTAAATCCACCTACCTTCACCCCTGTTCAAGATGAGCCAACTGCTCATTCTGAAGCCCAACAATCCCCTCATCAATCACCACAAGCTGTCTCTGACCCACTCAACAAACCTCTAGTTCTAGAAGAGGTTCTTGAGCTTTACCAACACCTAACTAAAGCTGAACATCAAATATTCAAGGATTCCATCAATCTTGATGATGATATCATACCTCCAAATCTCAGCAAAATCAAAATTATTGAACTCACAAGAAAGAAACCTGAACCAACCATTCCCTTTGACCCATCCTTGCCCTTTTTCAACTCTGACTCTGAACCAAACCTTGAGCTGCTAAATAATGCTATAGGTATTAGACTTAAGAGGTTCAAACAAAGAGAGGAAGAAGCTCTTATCTTTCCCTCTGATTTGGATGCTGATGTCAGGGAATTAGAGTACTTATTTGGTGAATCTTTAAGGATTCTCAGTACTCATCTGAAGGATAAGATTAAGGGTAGAGGAGCAAACACTGTAAGGGAACTATTTGAGATTGCTGAGAGGACATGTGCTCCAAGGCTCACATTCTTCAACCATGAAGAAGAATGTCAGAGGTTAGTCTTTTTAGCTGCTGTTGATGAAAGTATGAGAAGATCTTTGGATGAAGAGCAGGCTAGGATAGCTGCTGAAATGGAACGTCAGAGGCTTGCTGCACAAGAAGCCCTCAAGTTATTGGTTGATAGAGCTGTTCACATTGCTGTCATTGAAACTAATAAGATTATTGAGAATCAAGGAGCTGCAGAAGATACTGTTATGAATGATCAGAACCTTAGTAAACCAGATTCTGATAAAGGAAAAGCTCCCATTGTTGCTTCATCTCCTCCAAGATCTCCACCAGTACTTGTCCAAAGCTCTTCTTCATCTGCTATACCCTCTGTTATGCAAGAAGCTCTGGATGAAATCAAGCATGACTTAAGAGAGGAACTAAGAAATGAAATGGATGAATTCAGGGCCGATATAAGAGAAGACATGAACAGATCTGGTGAAGCTACTAACAAGAAGATAGATGCAATGATGGAACTTCTTCTGAAGCTTACTCAACAGCAACCCAAACCTTAACTCTTATGTCTGAGCACTTATTTGTTTTTAGTTCTTGTGTAATTTTTGGATAATTTTCTCTTTAATTCATATCTATATTATCCATATTTGTGTGTTTGTTATTTGCTTATATGTTTGTTTTATATTTGCTTTTCAAAATTTAACTTTTCAATATACCATGATATTGTCTGGTACTCTTGAGAATTCTGACTCTAGTGAAAGATGCTGAAGAGCATCTTAGTTTTTAAACTAATAAGCCTAGGATTTCCAAAACCTAAGAGTCCCTCTCATCAGTACTCCTGTTTACTCATGAAATAGCTTCTTAGTATTAAAGCCTGTTTAACAACGGGGCACCAATACCGAATGAGGCGTGTCTGGTAACTGGTTTTCTGACAATAGATATAAGGTATATATAAATAAGAAACTTGCTCAAAACAAAGGGAATTAATAGCATAAACTTCTTTATTAATATTATTGAAGAATTTCTATTACATAGAATGATAAGACTCTACTTAGAGCTAGGCTTAACTTCAGAAGACTCTGCATCTAGCTTCTTATGTTTTTCCTTAATGTAAGCAAGCAAGTTGGCAGTGGCCTTTTGCACTAGCTCTTCAGTGTCCTTCTGAACAGCAGCCTCGTACTCTTCGTATGGAGTGTCATCATTGTATGTCCATAAAAATTCTTCCAGATCAGAACCCAATTCCTCCTCCTCTGACTCTGTCAAAATCAGTTCTTGCTTGTTCCTTTCGTAGCGAAGCTTGTTTTCTTCGCAGCGCCAGGGCTCTGCTCCCTTCTTGCTCTCTTCTCTTGAGCCTGAAGCATCCTTGGTAACCTGCTTTTCCATTGTTTGTTTTTTCTTTTGATGTTACTTGATTACTCTGGATGAGTAAAATGAGAGGAATCATCCCTTTTTATAGTGTCATCAAGCTCTCTTGTCAGGACGGTTTTCAACACAATTCATTAAATGAATTTAGTTGTCATCACTTTTTGACTTGACTGCCTTGTTATGACGCATTTTGACTGCTTGGTTTTCTGTGTCTTTTTGACTGATGCCAAAAGGGGGAGTAAGAGTAGCGTTAAAATTAATGTTGATTCATTCATATACTGCTCAATCTGAAACTGTAATGTTAAAAGCATTATGAATCAATATTTATCTCTTATAATTCTTTCTCATTCTGAACGATTATTGAAAGGGGAGAAAATTTAAGAACCTAAAATAAAATTCATAGACAATGTCAGAAGAGCTTGCAAACCGCTTCTGAGCATTATTAAACTCTAAGAAGCAAAGCTTGCAAAACTATGCTTCTGAGAGTTAAATATGAAAATTTATTTTAGGTTAATAAATCAACTCTTAAACTGTTTTAATTAATTATGGATAAAACTTAGGGGGAGCTTACAAACCTACCCTTATGGATTATCAGACTCAGGGGGAGATTGCAAACCTTTGAAACCTGAAGTCATCATAATTAAATTAAATCAACAACAATTGAATTTTAATGCTTTGGTTTGTCATCATCAAAAAGGGGGAGATTGTTGGAACAAAGTGGGTCTGACATGAACCTCTAATGTTTTAAGTGGTTTTGATGATAACAAAGTATTAAAATTGCAATTGGTATTACTAATGATTATTCTAGTGTGCAGAATCACAAGTTAAAATTCATGCAGAAGCACTATGAATAGTAGCAGAGAAGCCAGTCAAGACAAGCTCTGAAAGTGTACCACTGTTCATCAGAAGCTTAATTTTTGCGTGCTGAAGATAGCATCTCTGAAGACCAAAAGCTAGGCTCTGATGATGTTCAGAAGCTGAAGATCTTAAGAAGCTATGACAAGAACATCAGAAGCAAAAGGAATTTACGTCACTCAAGAGCTGACCTATACAGAACCAATGATTGAAGAACAATCCACTTCAAGGCTCTGTCACATCCACAGGAAGGAATATTCGTTGGTACAACGTTAACCTTATCCATAAGTGGAGCGCATTTGAGGATAGTACTATCGTACTATTATTACTCAAAATGGATGAGTGATAAATTGAATAGCTAGGTAGTGGAATTGGAATTCCTTACCAAAGAAGGCAATATACAGCTATCAATTGTACGAGTAAATTCCAGCTGGCACCTCTCTCTCTGCAACGGTCATCATCTTCCTCCAAGTATAAATAGAAGACTCAAATGGAAGAAATGACTACTGTTCCTACTACTGTTCTATTACTGCGTTCAAAGACTAAGAAGCATTCTGACATCATATTTTAAATCTGTCATTCTAAGTCTTAGAACAAATTGAGTTGTATTTTGTAAACACCTCTGATAGTATATCAAGTGTTCCTTAACATTCATTATTATTCTTAAGTTTGTTTGAGAAGTCTCTTGTTAAGTTTAACTTGAGCATTTGAGAAGTCTCTTGTTTAGTGAAACTTGAGCACCTGAGAAGTCTCTTGCAAGTGTGCTTGAGCAATTTGTAATCTTTAGTAGATTATAGTGAAAATCTCTTGTTAGTAACAAGGGGACTGGAGTACTCTCGATTTGTGAGGGGAACCAGGATAAATTCTGTGTCTTTCTTTCTCTCTCTCAGCACCCTCTCTTTAATTTGTGTTTTTATCCGCTGCATACTTAGTCGCTATTAGGCAAAAAGTTTTATTTTTTAAAACACAATTCAACCCCCCCTTCTTGTGTTTTTCCACCTTCACAAGGGTCACACACATAAGGACAGTCTAATATTGAGATAATTAAGGAACACCGTAAGGTACGGTGTATGTGCAATGTGATAAGGGTATCACGGTAATTTAAACGAGCAAGAACACCATAGGTTATGGTGGGAGGGCGCGCACATGAGTACTACCACTCATGGGGGGCGCGCGCCCTAGTTTTGTTTCTTGTTGGGCTTTGCCCAATAAGAGATATCTTGGTGCACAACACAAGAGTTGTCTTGATGCACAAGACAAGAAATATCTATAAATAGAGACCTCTTGTCATTGCTCAATACACAACAAAAAGCACAAGAATATTTTAGAATTGAAAAACCTAAAATAATTCTCTCTCTCTCTCTCAATATTCTTGCATAGCCTTCAAACATAAAGGGCTAGCACTCTATTGAAGGTGACTGTCCGTGTGGACTAGTTAGAGGCGTCGGTGATCTTCATCAACGCTCGTGATCGTCTTGTTCGTGATTCAAAGGTTCTTCCCTACAAGAGATCATGATTCAAAGGTTCTTCCCTTCAAGAGGTAAAAACCCTAAAACACATATCATGCCCAATTCGTAAGGATCAAACTAAGGAAAAATTTTGAATTCCGCTGCTTAAAATAACGCTATTTTCCTTCAGTGGTATCAGAGCCACTTACGAATCCATGATCTGATGTTTGTTTAGTTCATGTATTTTGTTTTAATTTGATTAAAACACCTAATTAAAATTAAAATCGAGTAATTAAAATTTGGCATCTATTTGTGTAAAATTTGATGATTGACATTGAAACGGCTTCGGAATCCGACAATTGTATGGTGAAGCAGCGATATGTTAATCGTCATAAGTTTATACAAATAAGAATGATCAAGACTTATATGTGATATAACTGATCGTGATGCAAGGCGGTGTATTTGATGCATCGTTCATAATTTCGTTCATTAAAACATATTATGAAAGTTATTTGATATTGAAGCGATTCATGTTCATTTGCTTTGGAATCCGACATTAGTATGGTGAAGCAATGACATGTTAATCAATCATATTGAATTTCGGTCATGAAAGGTTTTGACGGCACGAAATTGCTGCATTAGGATTCGCGGAAAAACAAGGGTTGTTTACGTGCCTGCGCTAGGCGCAGATGGCAGAATGAAAATTGGTTTTCAGCTGCAGACCTGCGCTAGGCGCAGGGCAGGCTGCGCTGGGCGCATATGACAGCAGCCAATTTTTTATCGTTCGCCAAAATTTTAATTTTATTAATCTACAGGACTTAATCTGATAATAATAAAATATGTGTTTATTATTGTATTTTTGTGATGATTGGTTATGGCCTTAGTTTACTCTTTTGTTTTAATTTGGGATTTTAAATACGGCCTGCGTGTCGTGCCTCTCTCTGAATTTCTTGATGTAACTTCTTTTCTCATCTCACTCTCTCATATGTAAAACGAGTATTCTTTGATGTAACATTATAATAGAATTACAAGAGGAACAAAGGAGGACAGCCATGAAGATGATGCTTGGAGAAGTAGATCATCGTTAGGCTAGTTTAGGGTTCTCTCATTGGCTTGAGAGGACACTTGCGTTAGGAGGCCATAACCATATCATTTTATATTATTGTATGTATGTATGTATGTTGATGCATGTGAGAGCGTTTAATATGTTAAACAAGCCGGTGAGATCAAACAATTAAATATCCCTCAAAAGACACATAAGAGATTAATAAAGAAAATGTAGGTTCGCCCACCGCGGAGTGCATTCTCTTTAATAATAAAATATGTGAATATTAAGTTTACGCTTTCCAAGCTTTAGAACTCATCAAGACTAGTATCGAACTATGTAGGTTCGCCCACCGCGAAGTGCATACTCTATATTGGTAAGGTGCGATGGGATAATTGTAATATCCAACTTCTAAAGTAAGGGTCAAACTTAACTTAACAAATATAATGAGATTATATGAGTTTAAGAAGCAATGGTTGGGAATAATTCATAAGATGAATTAGAATAAGAAGTTATTCACCCAATTGATATATTCAAGAATTGTATGAGATACAATTGGAAGGAGTTCCTACCTAAATAACTAAGTCTTGTGTAATCCGCCCACCGCGGACTTAAGACAAAGTGAAATATGGATCTTGACCCACTAGAAAATCTTCCAACGGGATTTTCCGAATCAAATGGTGAGGGTCATTTGTTTTTGAATAAAATAGTGGAAGCATTTTAATAAAAGTCCTTATTAAAAATTATACAAATATCTTACATATCTTTGTAATTAAAACTTTATACAATATAAATTATATTGTCCTTATGAAGGACAAGAATCTCAGAAAAGAGTTTCTGAATTGGTACACAAATTGTGTAAGTGCACCAGTTCATCCTCATATTTTAATAATTGTCAAAATACATGAAAATAGAGTAGAACATATTTTGGCAACATTACAAATGACTTGACAGCGAAAAACTATTTTTAAACTTTGAAAAATTGATTTTTAGGTATTATGTATCGATACATAAACATGTGTATCGATACAAATGTCCTGAAATTACTTCAGACTGATTTTGTGCAATTTGTATCGATACATATATCACTTGTATCGATACACACATATATCTCTCAGAAAACCAGAGAGTGCATGATGTATCGAATCATGCTTGCATGCTTCGATACATATCAGTCAAGATTTCAAGAAACTGATGTATGTATCGATACACATACGTGTTTGTATCGATACATAGGTCAAATTTTCATATTTGAACGTTGGTCAAAGGGCTTGTATCGATACAAATCATCATTTGTATCGATACATGTATGTTAAGTTTTGCCTAAATTTGCTCAATTCTATTTTCTCTATAAATAGCAATGTGCTTTGTTATTGTAGAGTGAGAAAAACCTGTGAGAAAGTGAAATAGCTTTGATAAACTCTTTGGGATTCAAATTGGTTGAAGAATTTGGATCAAAGGGTTATTCTTCACAAGATCATCATCTTCCATCAAATTGCAATTCATTGAAGAGTGAGTATGGGATCATTCGGATAAAGGTTGTACATTTGGTCGATAACGTTCGATACGGCTTGTGGTGAATCAGAGGCGTGATCGAGTTGATTTGTGAAGAAGGTTTGGGTTTTTCTTAAGGATTCAAGATTGTGCGATATCTTGAAGGATCAACAACGAAGAAGCGAGGTACTCAGCTGGACGATTGGTGCGAGGATTTGCGCACGGTTAGGATCGTTGGAATCAGAAGGAGAAGCTTCATTACTTGTTGAGGTTATTACGCATAGTTTGCATTAGATTCGGTATAGAATTATTGGAGTCTTTTGTAAATTGTGCACTATAGTTCAATCGTTTTTAATCAATATACGCTCAAATAACCCGTTTGGTTATTTGGGGGGAGACGTACCCGGCCGACCGCGAGGACGACACGAAAGCCGGGGAACTCCCTAATCAATCGTTTGTGTCTTTCTCCCTTAATCTTTTACTTTACGCAATTGCTTTAATTTTCGATTCGATTGAATTTTTGTGTTCATACGTGTGCACCAAAATTCAATTGACATATATCTTGATTGTGATTGGATTAGCTCTATATTTTTGTAACTTGCTTGGACTGTGTTATTGGATCGTTTAATTCGAATATTTTGCACACGATCGTTTCTTGTTATTTATCATCACACGTTCAAGACTATACTACTTTTTCAGTGATCAATCGGGTGCAAAGAGACTACCGATCCGGTGGTGCTTCCGCGCGTACCTTTTTAACCAAATTTTTTAAAATCAACATTGTTTAAAAGGGCCACTTATTCAACCCCCCTTCTAAGTGGTAGCCAAGTAGTCTAACACAGCCTACGGGAATTGAATTGAGGACAAATTTGGATTCATTGCAATAAAATTATCACACAATTGCACGCTGTAATAAATCTCAACCGTTGATTTGAGATCGATTGGTCCAGATGATAAATACATATTTATAATGTAAAACAATTTCAACCGTTGATCAGAGATCGGACGACCCACATCAGTTATATCACCCTATTGTAAATGTGGGAATCCAAATCCATTGAGGACCTCCAAGCAATTGGGCACACCACTTTAATTACCACTTGGCTAGACACAATCTTGTGAAAAGAAGTAATGGTTTTGATTAATAACGTGAAACACAATGATAAAATGGAGCGGAATGAATTACATTGTTGCACTCTAGTGGCTGATATAATATGCATATTTTTAATGTACAACTTTGTTGTCTGACCATAAAGAAATTCAACCCAAAAAGAAAATATGTGTCATGAGGACTCTCTCTAACATCCTTGCACCCAAAATCATCCCCTCTTTTGCAATGAGAGTATCAAAGATCTTTTACAAATGATTTTAAAATACCTATAATGTGACACTCAACCTCCCCTAACTCAAGAGTAACATGAATCAAACCATCGAAATGATGATAGATCCGACTGATGGCATGAACACTCCTACACCTACCACACATTCATTGTTGAACCACCCTCAAAGACTCCTCCAACATCAAACAGAAATCTCAATCACTCTCAATGGCATCTTGTAATATAAATTTTTTTGTTCATCACCCTCTTGGTGTAGCATTGTAAGATGAGACACCATATGAGAAACACCGTTACTCTCTTCCCTGCAAAATGGGCAACAATGGAACCCCAAAAATAGACTGCGCAAACCTACTATCTAAATAGAAACCACTAGCCAATACAAAATCGTCTCCCTCCTCTACATAAAACAAATGAGATTTGACAGACGCGAAATTAAAAATTGTTTCAAGAAACAACATTCTTAATCAAAACGACGAGCATAGTAAAAGATTCGCTGACCCCCAAAATTTATCTAATCATTCTCCTAAAAGATTCGTATTTTATAAGGTCAATCTCTTAATTAAAAAAAATTATAATCATGATATATATTTTTGACTAAATTTATAATTGAATATCTCTTCTATCATTGTTGAAAGTATGTACATCGCCTTACCCAAAAAAAGTGAGAAATTCTTATTTGGACACAAGCCCAACACTTGTTATATAAGCATACATATATAATTCTAAAAAATTTAAATATAAAAGGATTTATTAATAATAGTTTATATGACTTAATCATTTATCTTTTAATTTTTCTTTTGATATGTGTGTACCTAAATATTATTGATTTGGGATTTTGTTTATGATAGAATTGTTAAAAAAAAAAGTATGCATATCTATATCTATATAAATAAATATGAAATAAATAAGATCATGCTCATGCAGGGGAATCTTGGGAGGACATATCCTTTGGACAATTTAAAAATTTATGGTATCAAGTCAAGCATCATCATGTTTCAACTTTTTGTTGACGAAATAAAAAAAAAAATTGCTTCTTTTACTTTTGGAGAAAACCATAATATTTATTTCCTAAAGTTTATTATTACTTATTGAAAAATTGGAGTTCTAAAGATACTAAGAGAAACGGAAAGGGATTAATATTGATCTTATATTAAATCAAAGAATGATATTTGAATGCAGCTTGTAACACAAAAGGTGGCTTTAAGGTTATTAGCTGTCAAACCAATCCACATGCATGTGCCAATTTATAAAATCTTTTTTTTTAAAAAAAAAATTATCTCATTTAAAATAAATTAGTTTTTTAATGAACTTTGACTTTTTTTGCAGATATCCATTAATTAATAATACCTTTGGCTACAAGATCACGAAAATGTTTTTAAAAATAAAAATGTTGTTAAGTTTTTTAGAGTTTAATTATCAAAATACAGTAAGTTATAAAAAAATTTAGACCGTCAGCACATTACAATTATTTATATGTATAACTTAAAAACTATTTATCATAAAAACCAAATGTTTTTAATATGAGTAATCGATAATATAAATTATTTTTATACTGATAATATATATTAAATTATAATTTATACTAAATTAGTAATTAGTAATACAAAGTAAATGTACCCAAAAAAAAATTAATACAAAGTTTAATATAAAAGGAGCCATGTCTTGTCCCCTGTTTCACAAAATATGATGATATATATCTTCTTAAATAGCTTCTACATTCTCACTTAGAAAAATTAATAGAAGACGACAATATTGAAGAGAAAGAGCAGCGCATGCATGATTGATTTGTGATCCACAAGCATAATAATCTAATCAGTTGTTGGGGGCGTGGATTCTTTGAGATAATTACACAAACAGAATAATAGGTAGTGATAGTGAGCCATAGTGGCTTGGTAGTGATTATTGACACAATAGAGTTTAAGTAGTTTTACCACGCATTCGCATTCCCTACGGTCCGCTCTTGGCCATTCCACACGCTATCTAGGGTCGATTTCACGCATTTATGTATTTTAGACATTTTGATGGTCGTTTAATTAAGATTGAGCGATATTTTTTTTCAATTTATATTTATAAATTATAAAAAAAAAACTAAATTAAAATATGTATTTTTTAAAGGAAAATGTTGACATATATTTTGAGGGTACATGCTATTAAAGAGTAAAAATATAAAAATAAACAAATGTACTTGTGTGCTCAATTTTTTAAAATTAAATATTTTACATTATATAATACAAAATTTCTTTATAATTTTTATATCTTACTATGACCCTTTTTAAAATTGTTTGATCAAAATCAGACAACAATCAATATAAAAAATGCACGAATGCGGTTTCCATATTAGAATCTAATTTCCTGACCTAAGCTCAAACCTCAACAATTCCCTATACCCAATAGTCTAATTAATGGGTCTGGTGTTGTGGGGAACATATATGGGAAATAAGTACACTAAGTTCATTTTCTCTAATTAATCAAGTGGATAGCACTTTCTCTGTTTATAATGTGGAATGATTTTTAAAAGGATTAAATGTCGGATTATTGTACATTTTATGAAGTGATCATTTACATGTGATCAATTTGTATGTTGGTATTGTTATAGTTTAAGCTTGAAAGTTTCATATTATTGCAAAAAGTGAAAATTAAATATCATATAAGTGAAAATTAAATATCCAATACAATCACTACAACATTTTGACGATTAGGCAACGGTCAAAAACCATTGCCCAAAGTCAAAAAACCGTACCTGTATCCAAAGGCAACGGTTCAGCAACGGTTTTGCAAGCGCGCTCTATACGGCCGTGGCCTTTGCTACAGGCAACGGTTTTTGAAGTTTCGCCCACAGTCCTACATAACCGCTGCTGAAACTAGTAAATGGCAGCGGTTTATTGTAATCTAGTTGGAACAGTTTTTAGATTTTGAGGAACGGTTTTGAGTGTTGCTTTTTGTAGCAACGGTTTTGAATTAAATTTTTAGGCAACAGTTATTTCATGTTGCATAACAATGCAGGCTTTTATGGCAACGGTTATTTCTAGGAACAGTTATCGAAGTGTTGCGTAATTTTGTTAGCAACACTTTTTTTAAATTTAATTTTTATATTATTTTTTAAAAAACAATAAATAGCATAATAAGCATTTATCTATAATAAAAAAAACTCAATTTTATTAACCTATATAAAATAAAATAGATAACATTATTGCATCATATAATATTCCAAATTTGGATATCCACAACATACAAAATTAAAATAACCAAAAAGAATTGGTTTTTACATAAACTTTGCCTCAAATTATAGTGATCAACACATGCAAATAATATCATTCTTCATCTTCAACTTCAAGCTCACCTAGGTATCTTACTTCTAGCAACATTTGTCAATGACATGCTACTTGGTCCTTGAACTTCAATCAATGGAGTCTTAGCTTCCTTAGTTCCTTCAACATTACTTGATTGCATATTTTGATTGTGTTTTGGCCTTGAACTTCAACTAATGGAGACAAATTAAATTAAGTAATCAGAATTTTGGAATTGGCCAAGCCAAGAAAGTTACAAAATAGAAAGAAAGCAAATCCCATCATATTTTAAAATGGCAAAAACGAGAACAAATATGCAGACCTAATTTGCAATTGATCATTCACACAAACAATAATCTAAAAGAGGGACAAACATTTAGTCTAACACAAACATTAACTTGAGTACTTTTGAATTTCAAGCTAGTATACACCAAAAATAAGGTCCAGTAAATGAAACTACAATTTCCAAACACTCTACTATCAATTAACCCTATTGAGGAAGTTTCTTAAAGTAATTTCAGTTGAGACAGAGAAAACATAATCATACAAAACTTTGTTTTTTTAAAAATGCCAAGAGAAAAATAAATATATTATGAGGGGCATGAGGAATGCCACAATACAAATAGACATAAAATTCATGCTTTTACTTTAAACTAATTGCTTACAAAATAGTGCAGAAAATTAATTGACAAATAGACATAAAATTCAATCAGCACCGAATTTCATACACCATTTCGTCAACATGTTAGTAATCATACTTACTACTCATAATATTTTTTCACTCGGTGAAACTAAGAAAGACTTGAAACTTGAAAGAAAATATCTTGAACAAAATGAAGCAGAACAATCAAAAGATTTTACAACACAATAGTCGTACTCAGCATCTCATACATCAAGAACATGCTCTAACCCATGACATTATCTTCATGTATTTTCATTTAGGGACAAGCATCAAGAAGATTTCACAAACAGTTTACATGCAATATCTAAAACTACAAAAATCAGCAAGAATTCTCACCTCAAACAAAAGAAATTGAAAAGTGAATTATGCATCCTATTAGTCAACCTTCAAAATATTTTGGTTTTCTCTAACGCCGAACTATTTAGGGCTTCTGTAATTATAAGTAACAACATAATGAAACCTTAAACAATATAGTAATTAAAGTAAAGTAAAGCAATGGGAGTGGGTGATGATAAACCACTGTTAATATGCAATTCAACGGCAAACTAACAAGTAATGAACCTGACATGACCTGAATGCAATCATCGGTGAAGGAAACTGAACGCAAACCTAGCGACTAGAGCTATGAACGCAGACCTAGCGGCGAGATATCAAGTTCACTATCCTCCATTTCAAAAAGCTAATCCTTAAATCAATTGCTAAACCTGAATGAAAAGTGCAAAAATAAGAGTACACCGCTATTATCATGACAAGAAAATAGAAATAGAACCTCAAAGCGATGTCGCATCTTGCCTTTACTGTTTCACAACCCTATCCTAGACTAGCCGCCACATATGGCATAACCTCTTCCAAGAGTGGCCTTCGCCATCAATGTAGTAAACATATGTACTCAACTTGAACTAACGACAAAGAGAGTAAAGCTCAATCAAACACACATTGATTTGTAACATTCATACATTATTCTAACTTTATTTATACATATTAAATAATTGATACTAGCTACATACATGCTGAAAAAGTAAAATAATACTCAAAATTAACTTACAAAAATTATGCAGATCATCTAACTCAATTATGCAGAACTGGGTATACCAATCTCATTTATTTGGAAACAAAGTTAACTAATAAATTGAACACTATTACTACTTGCAAGTCACACACCAATACCAAGTTAGCCTCACAAATAGTAGTACAAAAGTCATACACCAACACCAAGTATCAAAACAATATGATAGTGACATAGAATCCACACATTACTACCATACCCTACTTACCCAAATCTGTAACTAAAAACCATGAAACATTATATATAACAGGGAATCAAAATCAAAGCCACTACCATTAGCAAGAGAATATAATACCAAAAGTAATATTTCTATGTTATTTCTAGATTTCTCTAAAAAATCCACAATGTCACATAACCAAAGTCAAATGATAACCAGAGACAAATTGGACACTATTCTAAAAATAGAGATTGGTAACAAGTGGGAAAAACCCCCAAATTGGTAACAAATAGGGTTCAAAAGAGGGGAAAACCCAAATTGGTAACAAATAGGGTTCAAAAGAAGAGAAAACCCAAATGTGAAACAATAAGCAATTGGTAACAAATGGGAAGCAGAGAGGATCAAAGAGAGGGATTAGCATACCTTAAAGCTTCGTGAGAGGAAAGTAGAGACAGATGATTGTTGCGTGGAAACTGAACACGACGAGGAAGATGAACAGCGCGAGGAACAGATGATTAACACGTCCGGTGAAGAACAGAGATGAACACGACGAGCAACCCTCTCTCTACCAAAGATGAACGCGATGAACAAATGATGACGGCAATGAACCCTTTCTCAAAGAAATAAGAGCACTTCGTGGAACCCCCTTTCTCTTTTGGTTTACTTTTTTTGTTTCAATTTTTTGTTTACTCATCTTTTTCTTTTTTTTCTATGACAATTTTTTTTGACAAAAATGAAATTTCTTTATTTTCTTTTCTATTTTGACAAAAGTTTTAAAAGTATGATATTTTTTTCAATTGAGCGGGATAATTTTCCGCCTAAAATTTCATTGTCATTTTATATATATTGGTTATAGGAACGGTTTTAAATGTTGTCTCTTTATAGCTATGAGAGCATTTATAAACATGTTGCTTAAACTCTATTTCAGGGGCATTTATAAAATCGTTGCTAAGAAAATCATTTTGACTGTTGCCTATACATGTTTTAGGGACGGTTTTTACATCATTGCTATGAGAAGTGCCCACGGTAAGACAAACCGCTGCTTATACTGTATCTAGGAGCGGTTTAATAAATGTGGGTATGGAAACTACGCAACCCAGCCAAAACCGCTGCCTATTCCACTTTATAGGCACGGTTTTGAAATGCTGCTTTAAAAAGTGTTGCCTAAACTCCAAAATGTTGTAGTGAATCTAATACCTTAAAATTTTAAATAAAAATGTGATGTCTCTCACTTATATGGTTGGCTTGTCTTTGAGAATGTAGATGATCTCACGGATTTCCTCATAATCCAAATAGTTTTAGAATCAATAGTTCCACAGAGAGCTCAACTTTTGGCCTAAGATGGATGAAAAATATTTTTGCCATCTTACCTATTTTATCATGTGTCTTATGAATTTACCAAAATATTCATGTCTGCTACTTATTTAGCAGATACCGAAAATACCTTACTATTATAACATCCGCTACTTAAATATAGCGGACGGTAATTTTCAAAAATTACTCATTTTTATAACATCTGCTACTTAAGTAGCGGAATCGGAATGGTAAAATGGAAAAGGCATAAAACATGCAACTAACAGGTAAGGAGGCAAAAGTAAAAGTCAAGATAACTCTCCATGCTCTCTTATGACCCAACAGGTATATCCATTTGAAAAACAAATTGATTAAGTGTTAATATATAGCATAAATTTTATGTGTTTATATATAAACTATTTATATAAAAAATAATATAAAATGTTTTCTTGAATTGCCGTGGAGAGTTATGTCAGAATATATAAGAAGAAAAAAATAGTATATGGTGAGATGGGCAACGGAATAAATGGGGAGTGGAAGTGGGATATCCATTGTATAGGAGAGAGTTGTTTATTTGAGAAGTGGATTTATTGGAGAATCTCATGAGAACTCTTAATTCCTTCTATATTTCTAACGCTCAAGATCTTTGGGTTTGGAAGCATGATGCTACCGGGATCTTCTCGGTTAAATCAATTTATATATTCTGCGCTTGTGTATAACTTGGGAGTCAGAGTTTCATCTCATGCGGTATCTAACCAAGTTTTGGCTAAAGTGTGGAAATCTTGGGCGTCTTCTAAGGTTATTGTCTTCTCGTGGCAACTCCTTCAAGATAAAATTCCGTCTCCTCAAAACCTTTTTAGGCGCAATGTAACTAGGGATCTCGTAATAAGAAATATGGTTTTGATACTATATTTTTCATAACTTGTGACTTGTCCTCGTTGGTTTGGTACTATATTTTTAGGTAGTTAGGGGTTCAGTCTGCGTTGCCTAGGGAGATTGTAGGCTTGTTCAAGTTTTTTCTAGGCATAGGAGTTGGTAGGAGGGATCACAGAGGGTGGTTATTAATTTGGCATGCTATTATTTGGCCCATCTGAATTTCCCGGAACGATCTGATCTTTTTTGGTGGAACTTCATATGTTGATTACTTGGTTGATAGGATGAAACTTCTCTCTTGGATGTGGTATTTGGCCAAACACTCTGGTAACCCCTGCTCTTACTAAGAATGAGAGGTACAACCTATTTGGTGCTGGAGTCGTTAGAGTTTGTGTCGTGGTGAGCTTGGTGGTCCATAGAGTTTTGGGTCTGTTTCTTTCCTTCTTTTATTGGTGATCTTCTATTCTCTCTTTCTTATTGGTGCATATTTTCTATGGAGGCTCCTTAGGTGTTTCTTATATGAGAGCTTTTTGTACTTATGATATCTGAAATTCCGACGCGCTGGTCACAGATGTGGTATATGATGTTCCAACATCGTGCCAACGTAAAAACACAATGAACAATATAAACAATAAATAGCAGAAGGTAAATAAGACACAGTAATTTGTTAACCCAGTTCAGCGCCAACCGCAACCTACTCTTGGGGATACCAATCCAGGAATGTAACCAATAAGCAATAGCCCTGGACTAATGACAAAACCCTCAAAGTTTATGCCCTTCCCATCTAGCAACTCCCCTATTGTTTACAACCTAGGGTCTTAGCCTAGATCTGAGATGTACCATCTCACTTCCTCTTCCTTGTAATCCCAACAAGGGTTCTGACCAACCTTAATCCAAGGGTTGGGGTATATAAAACATGTGTGAAGATACTCTTCAAGAAAACTATACTCATGCGAGTATACCAAAAGCTTTTACACTCCGTACCTAAAGGTTTTGGAGTGCAAACTACTCTAGCTTCTTACCTAAAGGTTTGGAAGCAGATTACAATAATCTATGTCCTAAGCTTGCATCAAACGATACAAGAAAGGCACACAAATCTAAAGCACAAGGCTTACAATGACACGAAACCCTAAAAGTCTACATTATGATATATTGGTTTCGGTGAAGAAACTGGGTTTAGCTCCTTCCTTTAAATAGCCGGTAACATGGACTTTAGAAGATTTAATCCAAGAATATATCCAGCTCACACATTAAAAATAAATCATATCTTAAAAGATTATATATGTTTTGGAAATAAATCTTCACAATAATTCCTAAAACAATCTTTAAATAAAAGATCTGTTTAGAAAATAAATGATTTCTTAATGCACACGCAAGGACTGAAGAAAGAGAAAAGATCTTCTCTTAAAATAAAATGTGCGCACAAAAGATACTGCCAGCTGGCGCACACACGTCAGGTTCTGATGTTCTAACATTTGATTCAACATCTTGGACAAATGCTTATTTTACCAAAATGAAGCCAACAATTAAAAACCTCAACAATCTCCCCCTTTGGCAAATTTTGGCTAAAATAATTCTTGACTAAGCCATATAAACTGGAGAGATGTATTAGCAACATCAGAGGCATACAATAGCGGAATTTGACATATTCAGCCTCACAGAGAACTCCCCCTCAATATCAAAACGTATGCTCCCCCTCAACTTCAGCATACCACAAGAACAGTATCGGAGCAATAAGTACATTTTTTTCTTCCTTGTCCATAAAGCCAGAAAGTATCTTCCATGGATCTCACCCAGAAACAGAACAGGATGCCTGCTCTAATACCAATTGAAATTCCGACGCGCTGGTCACAGATGTGGTATATGATGTTCCAACATCGTGCCAACGTAAAAACACAATGGACAATATAAACAATAAATAGCAGAAGGTAAATAAGACACAGTAATTTGTTAACCCAGTTCAGCGCCAACCGCAACCTACTCTGGGGGATACCAATCCAGGAATGTAACCAATAAGCAATAGCCCTGGACTAATGACAAAACCCTCCAAGTTTATGCCCTTCCCATCTAGCAACTCCCCTATTGTTTACAACCTAGGGTCTTAGCCTAGATCTGAGATGTACCATCTCACTTCCTCTTCTTTGTAATCCCAACAAGGGTTCTGACCAACCTTAATCCAAGGGTTGGGGTATATAAAACATGTGTGAAGACACTCTTCAAGAAAACTATACTCATGCGAGTATACCAAAAGCTTTTATACTCCGTACCTAAAGGTTTTGGAGTGCAAACTACTCTAGCTTCTTACCTAAAGGTTTGGAAGCAGATTACAATAACCTATGTCCTAAGCTTGCATCAAACGATACAAGAAAGGCACACAAATCTAAAGCACAAGGCTTACAATGACACGAAACCCTAAAAGTCTACATTTTGATATATTGGTTTCGGTGAAGAAACTGGGTTTAGCTCCTTCCTTTTTTTTTTGGTTTTCACCACCAGTTTAATCTGGTTCGGGGGACAGTTCTGACATCAAGTGGTTCCAGCCCCCTCCCGATCGCAGTTGCGGGGGATCGAACCGTGGTCCTCCCTACCAAGTTCAGCGCCAATCACCACTGAACCAACTAACGATTGGTAGCTCCTTCCTTTAAATAGCCGATAACATGGACTTCAGAAGATTTAATCCAAGAATATATCCAGCTCACACATTAAAAATAAATCATATCTTAAAAGATTATATATGTTTTAGAAATAAATCTTCACAATAATTCCTAAAAAAATCTTTAAATAAAAGATCTGTTTAGAAAATAAATCATTTCTTAATGCACACGCAGGGAGAGAGAGAGAGATTGATTTAACAAAATTCAAATTTCAATAAATTTATTTGATATATTAATTTTAATTAAATATAAATGATTTATGTTATGGATATATTTACATGTACGTGTGACTTTGTATAAAAATCATGACTTCCAATCAATATATCACTTGTAGCTGTAAATCATGATTTCAATTTTGAATCACAAAATTAATTTTAATTGACATCACTTGAAAAGATCGACAAGATTTTTTTTTCTATTTTACTTTCCATTATTTTATATACACTCCAAAGTGAAACTACTTATTTTTCTAATCCGTAAAAACATCATCAATGTCGTTGTCTATAGATTATAATGTTATTACTAACTTTTATCATATTATAATTTTTAAAGTGTTTGTCTTAGTTTATTTAAAGTATTATATATATTATTAATTATATATCTAAATATATAAAATCAATTATATATATGGAAAAGAAAATCAATCATATAAATATAAATTTATAAAATCAAACAAATATAAATTTAAAATTATTTTTGAAATGTTATTTAAAAATATATTTTGAAGTGTTATATATTTAATCGAGCCAACTCGTGAATCAAACGAGCCGAACTATATATAGCTCAAGTTCAACTCATTTAATTAACGAACTTAATATTTTGCTCAAGTTCGGCTTATTTGGTTCATGAACCAAGTTCAACGAATCAATTGTCGAATCGAGTCTCGAACTTTTTTCGAATTGGTTCAGTTTATTGTCAGCTCTACGCGTGGGTATAGTGCCTTGCCTGCATATGTAGTTCATAAAAATTCAAAGAAAAATATAAAACTGCCTCCTGCAAGACTCAAACGCACTAAGGTTGCAGAAGCGCATGGTTACCAATGGACCACAGAACAATTTTATATCAAATTTATGATCATATATATATATATATATATATATATATACATATTTATTAAAAAAAAAAAATTGGGGCAGGTTGCGGCCCTCCCGAGCCTACAAGCAGCTCCGCCCCTGCTGAAAGATGACATGAAGATATGTTTATATTGAGAGTAATTTTCACCTTACAAGTCAATTTTATAAGTTAGTTAGATTTAACTCAAAAATTATATTTATAAGATAATATCAAAGTCTATTTAAAGATTCCTTGAGTCGCACACTACTTATATTTAGACATAAATTAAATATGATATTAAATATGATGATGTGTGTTATAAATCTACATTAGTTGAGAAATTATTTAAGAATATATTTAAAAGTTGACAATAATTTTTACCTTATAAATTAATTTTATTAAATTATATTCACTTAAACCAGAAATACTAAGAGAAATGTTATAACTCACTAAAATCAAAATAGTGGATATAATACCTACATTATCCCTTATTGTCTATGACTTTTGCTATAGAAAAAACAATAATAGTGTCCAATTGCATTAAGGTTTATATGGATTAAGATACAAACGATGGTTTGGGTGACAACTAGGGTTTGTTTTTTCACCTAGTGTTACATATAAATCCACATGGTGTGCTATAGTAAAGGATTCCCAATGGGACCCTTTGGTCGCTCATGTAATCAGCATTTGGACCCCACCCATCATAGTGTATGCATCTACCTCATTGAAGATTTTTGAAGCATCCATGGGTTTTGATTGGACCATGAGTCATTGTAAGATATGGCATTTTTTTTGTCTTTATACTTTCTTTTGCATGTGTCGCCAATGTACATCGCCTTCATCACCCCGCCCCACTTTTTTATCAAAGTAATTTTAAATTAATTAGTATATCAACTTTTTCAACAACAAAAAAAAAAGGTTAATATCCATATTGGTGGTTAATTTCTAAAAGGTTAGTGTTTTGCTCACATCATGTATACATTATCGTGAAAAATAATTTCATACTTGTTCAAAGAAATTTAATTTATTTTTTTTGTAAGTCAAAATATTTAGAAAATATATATAAGAATAAAGAATCCTTCCTTCAAATTAATAAACCAACCCACAGTAAAATTTATTAATACAATATAAATGATTGATTCACATTGAAATCTTTCCTTCATTGATGAAGAGACAATCTCATGTCCGATTTCTCAACGCCTATGATTAATTATTTTGAAAACTACAATGAGTCAATGTAGTTTCTAATTATATGCATTGAATCTCACAACTCTATAATTTCTTGTGACTGTCTAATTACAATAAAAAATTATATTTATGATATGCAAATTTTTTTTTAATTTTATAGGGGATATGCAAATTGAACTTTTAATGAAAAATGTTAAATAGTGCATCCAGTGTACTAGTTAATTGCATAAAAAAATTGCGATAAAAGAATATATTCCACTTATACTAATTTCGATACTCATTATTTATTTATTTTTTCTGATACTCCTAGTACTCTATCGGGTACAAGTTCAATTTATTGTTTACTTTCTTTTGATAATTATCGAAGTTCTTTTTTAGTGCTAAGGAAGTTGAGCTATATAAAAAATACTAATTTATTTATTATATTTGTATTTATTATACTAAGGAAGTTGAGCTATATAAAAAATGTTGATTTATACTGTAAAAAAATTGTTACATGTTACTTATAATTTCATTAATAAATAAATATTGCATTAAAGAAGATCAACTATGGACATTTTTTATAGAAAGGAAAATGCTAACTATAGTGTCTCTAGTCAGACACTAGTTAAGAAACCAAATATAGTAAAATGGTTTTAAAATTTGTGTAATTGACTTCTTAAAAATAATTATTTTAAATATGCATCTAATGGCAAGTAGTTACAAAATTCTACATTATATGTGTGTGTAATATATAAATTAAATTTTAAAGTCATATATGATGGAAAATATATTATTTAAAACTTTTTTATATTATCATTAAACTCTAGGAAAATTAGGATGATTCTAAGCTAATATGGTGGTGTCCTATCTCCATATATTAGTGTACTTTAATTTACATGATCACAAATTATTTAATAAATAAATAAAAAGGCATAAAAGTTAGATAAGTAGAACAAATAAAGTATACATATTTTCCTTTTATTTTTGTCGCATATATTTCCTTACTCTTTCAATTGTAAAAACAGCCAAATCCCATTTATTCTTTTTTGTCTCTACTTACCTATGCATATACAAAACAATAAATGATAGGGAAGATAAGCTCAAAAAGTAATATTATTAGTAAAAAATTATTAGAAATAAGTATGGGTCTAACTCAACCTGACAAAATCGGCTTATAAGGTGAGTACTATCATTTGCTTATAACATTTGTTAAGTTCATCTCATATTCGAGGTGGAACTTTTTAATATTATTAGACACATTAACATATACATCACTAAGATGAACCATCACTACAAGAAATATGATTTTTTGCAACAACTTTTTATATTAAAAGTTGTTACAAGTCGCTGACAAAACTACCTCGGGTAATTTTGCCAGCGACTTGTAACAAAAAATATTGTTACAAAAAATTATATTTCTTGTAGTGCATATGTGACTAACAATAAATAATTAAACTCAAGTTTGGTGTAAAAAAAAAATTATTTAAGATGAATAAGTGAAATGTGTGAGATTAAAATTCAACCCCAAATATATAATATTTTTATGAATTAAATTAAACTCACATGAATGATCACATAGTAATATATAGATCAATCAATCAAATCTGTACTAAACATAGGTGAAATTTCATACCTAACCAAAATTAAAGGATAGTCATTTTTTTTAATGAATATGTCATGACTAATAATGATGTATTATTCCAACCATTCCCATTGATGAAAATTGAAAGTGGGATTATAGCATGGGTCCCACTAATTAAGCAAGGTAATTTTCTTGTGTTATTTGTAGTGGTTCTATTTGTGCAACAAAAGTAATAGAAGAGACCAAAAATCTTATCATCTCAACCATTCTCCACTGCCACAACCTCACACTTATCCTTCCATTGACTCCTTTATTATCTTTTCACAAACCATAATTAAAATCACAATCAGTGAAAATATCTACAATTAATAAAATATAATTAAAAAAGAGAAAAAAGATATGGCACTTTCATTCTTGGTCCCACCCACGTGTCAACCCTTCTATAATTTGGAATCCCACGTGTCAACTTCTGAACGGCCTGAATTTCAGTTAACGTCATCATCAGGTACCCACTTCTTCCCATGCACCCTCAGCCACCTCACTGTTCCCTTAATGAAAAGACAATTTTACCCCTAATATTACAACATGTTGCTACTCCACCAAACCTTACCATGAACCCCCACGTAGGTGATTTTTCCTCATTCCCTTACCGTACCAATATAAAATAAGCTTCACTCTTTTGTGGGGTAACAAAAACTACAAAGCCAATTATCGTTGTTGTTACTATCATAACATGTTCTTGTTCTTCTTTGAAAAAAACCATAGCCATAACCATTCAAAAATTTCTTATTGAAAAAAAATATCTTCAACCATGGAAAGTACCGATTCATCGACCGGTTCGCAACAACCGAATCTTCTGCCTGGATTCCGTTTCCACCCGACCGATGAAGAGCTGGTTGTTCATTATCTCAAGAAAAAAGCAGCCTCAGCTCCTTTACCGGTAGCCATCATCGCCGAAGTTGATCTCTACAAATTCGATCCGTGGGAGCTACCAGGTACTTCAAAAGATTACAAAATTTTAATCTTTACGTTCAAATTCAAAATGGGTTTCTTTTGTTTCATAATTTTTGTTGTTAGCCTTTTTGTTCTAATGATACGTGGCAGAATTTCACACATCTATTTTTTGTCTGTCATTTTATTTTTCTACGTTTGAGAAAAATAAAATTGTTCGAGATGTCTACTAGTTTGTTTGTATGTTGATTTTATTAATATCTTTTGTATTTTTTTTTATTGAAATTGTGATTTTTTTTTTGGTACCCTTTTGGTTAATTTTGCAGCTAAGGCAACGTTTGGAGAGCAAGAGTGGTATTTCTTTAGTCCAAGGGATAGGAAGTATCCAAATGGTGCTAGGCCAAACAGAGCAGCAACTTCTGGTTATTGGAAAGCAACTGGTACTGATAAGCCCGTTTTAACTTCTGGTGGAACACAAAAAGTTGGTGTGAAAAAAGCTTTGGTTTTCTATGGTGGAAAACCACCAAGAGGAATCAAAACTAATTGGATCATGCATGAGTATAGGCTTGCTGATAATAAGCCTAATAATAGGCCTCCTGGTTGTGACTTGGGCAACAAGAAAAACTCTCTAAGGGTAAATTAAACTAATCTAAACTCTTTTCATCCTACATAGTTAAATCAGCGACGAAAAATTATAGACAAAAAAAATTATGAAATTTATTTTTAATTCTGTCACTAAATGTTAAATACGATAAAAAAAAAAAATTGTCGCTGATTCAACTTTTTTTTTATGTTTTTTTTTTTTAATTTTTGAGATTAAGTATACCGTCTTTTTTATTTGTAGCTTGATGATTGGGTGCTATGCCGAATCTACAAGAAAAGCAACACACATCGGTCACCGGTGGAACATGATAGGGAAGATTCGATGGATGATATGATAGGCGGAGTACCTCCATCAATCAACGTGGGTCAAATGAATGCTGCAACAAGGTTTCATAATTTTTCAAAGATGTCAACAAATAGCTACAACAATGCATTGTTGGAAAATGATCAAAATTTATTAGAAGGAATGATGTTAAGCAACAATAATTTAGGAGTTTCAAATTCAAAGGCAGAGTTATCTTTTGTACCAACTATGACAACATCTTCAAATGCTAATTCACCTTCAAAAAGAACACTTTCTTCACTTTATAATTGGAATGATGAAGATGTTGCAGCTCAAGTTGGTACTTCATCATCTAACAAAAGGTTCAATTTGGAAAGTGTTGTGAGAAATGATCAAGATAATGGAACTGTTGCTACTTCTTTTGCTTCATTGCTTAATAATCTCCCTCAAACTCCTTCATTGCATCAACAACAACAACAAACAATGTTGGGATCAATACCATATCAAATTCAAGGGATGAATTGGTATGGATAATTAATTAGTTCAATTAATTGCTATGATTATGTTAATATTGATGCACAAGGTGGTATGATACTAAACTTAGATGAATTATGAATCAAGAATCAAGAATGTTCATCAATATTTTGGTGTTGTACCTTAGCCTTACACACTACTCTCTCGAATATCGTGCCGACTAGATTGTAAAGAAGGGTATTGAGATTTTGGTTTGTTAATTAGGAATTTGGAAGCAAGTTAGAGTTTTAATCACTTATTAGATGGTCTCAAACTTGATCTTCAGCCATTGGAAGCAGTTGCAGCTAGCATGCAGGTGAGGCCATATGGATATTTTTAGCTAAACTTTAATATAGCTTTATACATATATATAGATATTTGCTTGTTTTTATTTTTATTGGTATAAAAATAAAAAAAATGTTGGTAGCTCTTTCATGTAAAAATTGTTTAAAAGGGAGGGGTATAAAATTCAGAGAGAGAGAATTAGTAGTTATATTTTATATATTTTGATTATATATACATTGATTTAGGATACATTGTATATATTAATCATATAATTGTAGAACAAGCTCTATTGAATGATGCAAGAATTAATTAAATTGCAAATGGTGACTATGGTTTGTTTATCAATGTATTAATTTGTATATATATATTGATGTGTTCTTCATTGATTTTTGAAGTTAAATTTACTATGTTCCTGGTAACTTAATTTGAGTTTGTTAAAGTGTTATGATATATGGATTATGGAATCAATTCTTTGTCACGTCTCTGCATGTAATCTATGTAGCTAGAAGATTATAAGTCTTAATCATGTCTTATCCTTTTTCCCAGAATCATTCCTATTGAATCTAAATTAGTTGGTACATGTGTATCAATTAATAAACACATAAAAAGTATTAAGTATACAATATTAAATTTGTTTGTTATGAGATAATTTTCATCACTCCCATATGAGTTGTAAGATGAAAAGAAGATCTACATGAGAAACATGCTAGGGACTTTTCTGATTTTGATACAAGAATTCATTTTACAAAATTCATAAATTTAATGATAATATTTATAAAGTTATAATACCATCTTATATATATAGGAGCTATGGTCTAATTAATTAGTGGAATTTGATGTTGATGCACTAGCTGCCCATAAAATTAATCAAGGGTTTATGGTTTGTGATAATGTTCTTAAAGATTTATTATGGGTAGCTAGTGATACCATGATTATCATAAGCTAAGCTAGTTTTTCATGCTATCAATTTTTGTTTCCCAATTTTCTACCTTCTAAAAATGATATTGGCTCGTACAACACCAAATCTCATGATAACTTACCTATTATATTTCTTTTTTTCCACAACTATATACAATACACTTTTAACTGAAAGATAGATTAGCTGCACAGTTTTTTGTCCGTTTATCTCTTATTCAAGTGTAATTATCTCACAAAATATATAATTAACACATATATTTCAATTTTGCCTCATCCAAGAAGTTTGACACTTTCATCCTACCTAACCATAATCAACTTCTCATGCGCCCATCAAAATTTCTACTATGACATATGTATTTTCAAAAAATATTAAAATGAATATGTGAGAATCATTGAGCAACAACTAGATTGTCCTAGAAAGAGAATCATTAACATTTTCAATTTCAATTACTATTGATCCTACAAGATAATTACAATACATTAGGACCACTTTAAGTCATTATCGTATGCCACTCGGATTTTCTGCAGTTAAAATAGTGAATTATATATATAAAAAAAATTGACGATTGATAAAATCATGTTAATAAAATTTTGTGGTTAATATTGATTAACAAATTTATAATACAAATTAATCATTTGGTATTGCCCGAATGATGTTGATTTGTTTGATTGTGTGACCAAGAGAATCACATTTCACTATTTTATTTTATTTTTGAAATGGCAACGAAAATAAGAAACGGGCATAAATAAAATTGCTCACGAAATTTAACGTTTCTAACATTTAACGACTAAAGTAGAGACGAGTTTTAACTTTCTCCGTCTCTAAATTTTCGTCAATATTTCAACTTTTTCTATAATACAAACAATATATATCACTTAATCTCCAAGGATAGAGATTCAAACTGCTAAACAAACAATATCACATCATCAGCAAATCAATCATGCTTTAGGATACATACATCTCTTTCTTGACAGCTACCCAGATAGCTGGATTTATTTATTTTTCCATTCAACCTTGCTCTTCAATATACATAATAGTACTAAGCTCGACATATATAGTCAATACTTGACCGCATGACTCATGAGAGGAAGAATATTATATATGCTCAAGGAGAGTTTGGTCATAAAACAAATTAATAGTTAAGTTGAATTATACATAATATTCTTTTTAACTTTATGGTTTTGTGCCCACACTGGCTTTGATTTAATCACAAAAGGGTATAAAGATTTTTGAGCATGGGTGTCATTTTCTTTATTTCGTGGGATTGATAGGACGTGTGTGTATATATTTATACATAATTTTTTTTAGACAAATATGTAGTTTAATTTTAATATATTGTGAGTACAAAAAGTTTTACACAAAAAAAAAATTGACAATAAGACAATATACAAAAAATAATAATAATATTTTAGAGATTAAAAATAAATAAATATTTTATAATTTAACGATTATAATTAATTGACAGAATAAAAATATATTCCACCACTTCGGGTCTAACCCAACGCAAATAGACAACAAAAATCAACCACACTATCAGCTATAGCTTTCTTTGTGGCTTGAAACTAATGAAGAAAAGGGGCCATTTCTTGCTACCATCTAAATGAATCATTATCCTATAATCACCACTAAAAAATTAATACCCCTTTAAATTACAATATTTCCATTCTAAGGAAAGAATACAAATCAACTTTATAAAATTTAGCATGATTTGTGTTTAGTTTTGGAATAGATAGCATATGGATCGATGAATTATACTATTATTGCTATTGGTATCTTGAGTTGTGCATCATGCGTTCACACAGCCTACATATGTATTGAAATTTATTGGTTGTTTACTTTTTATATTTTTTATCTGTAGATGGAGTAATAAGTATTATTTAAAAGTTACATATGCAATTACAAAGTTTTAAGTTTGAATGTGATTATTATGGGGAGTTCAAAGTAACAAGAGTGCTTTTTTTTCATCCCTCGAGTCTCACACACATCTCTGGACATATCCAATTTACCTCTCTCGCTATTTCGGATGCGAGTGTATAAATAGTACAAATTGAAAAAAAAGAGTTTGTTTTCTAGATAGTAAACTGCAAACTGAGTTCGCTTTCTATAATGCGAATCTTATAAAAATTAAATTTTTTTGTCTTCTACACCCTTCTTTCATCTCCCGTCAAATAACTTTGAATGAAACACAGTTCGTAAGTTAAAGTAATTCAGTATAGCTATTTTTACAGTGTGTGTGATTGGTCGATAATGTCACAACCGCTCCAGTGGCAAATAAAAATATGATATAAGATAGTGACCACATTTTTATAAGGTCCAACAGTTAAGTTCGCTCCATAAGTAGCGAACTATGTTTCAGTTCACACTCTAAGTAGCGAGTGTCAATATTTTATACTCAAACTGAACGTCAGCACCCCCCATGGATGGAAAAAACATGAAAAAAAGAGTTTGTTTTCTAGATAGCAAACAGTGCTCGTTATTTAGAATGTCAACTCTTTTTTTTCATGATTTTTTCATTCATTGGGGTGCGGACGTTCAATTTGAGTATAAAATATTGTCACTGGCTATTTAGAGTGCGAAAAGTGCTCGCTTTCTAGATGGCGAGAGAGGTACTATATGGTCATTTCAAAGGGTGAAAGAGGAAACCTGGGGGGCGCCAAAAGTACATATCAAGTAAGGGCTTCAAATTTTTTAGGGTCCATATTTTGAATTTTTGGTGTTTTATTTAGAAAACTATAATATTTTAATTTTTAGAGTCTTAACACTTTCGTTTTATTGGGGGCAATTTCTAAGGTTAATATAGGAACTTCAAATTATTTAAGACGGGCTTCAATTTGATATGAAGATGTTCAATCTAACAATATCAATATATTTTTCGTCAAGTATTATATATGAAATTATTATTATTATTATTATTATTCTAAAAACATTTCCCACAAGAAAAAAAAGAGATAAAAATGGGAGAGTGATGCATTGAAATCAAACAAGGAAGGGAAGTATTCAGATCCGACCTCAAGTCCACATCTCCGAGAGATTGTCCGCTTTGGGGTTGACCTGTCACGGTTTTGTCCTTTGTAGAAAAGGCGCCTCGGTTGGTTTGAAAGGTGTGGGTGTTGTATATAAACTACCCTTTGCCTCGAGTACCAAGCGATGTAGGACTATTTTGGTGTATCCAGAACAGAAGTCCCCCGGTCGAGGCTAAGGGGCTGAAGGGTTCGAGAACGAATTGTATCGTTCCCACAGACGGCGCCACTGTTCAGATCCGACCTCAAGTCCACATCTCCGAGATATTATCCGCTTTGGGGTTGACCCGTCACGGTTTTATCCTTTGTAGAAAGGCGCCTCGGTTGGTTTGAAAGGTGTGAGTGTTGTATATAAACTACCCTTTGCCTCGAGTACCAAGCGATGTGGGACTATTTTGGTGTATCCAGAACATGAAGCCAAAAATAACTACAAGTCAAAAATTATATTATATAACACAATTTGCCAAATAAAAAGTGATTTGCTTCTAAATGAGGATAATTAAACTCTAATTTAGATAAGCATTATCACTTTTCTCTAAATAATTTTTAGATGAATTTAATTAACCTTAATTTATATCAAAATATGGTTGTCCAAGCAAGGTCAGCCTTGTGCAAGTACCTTTAAAATTTGGGTTAGTATGGGTCATGTCCGTAGCACAATAATTTTTATCCATACATATTCACTTGTTATTTGAACCCTTTGATTTGAGACAATATATCCACTTCATTCTTTAAACACAATCTACTTCAAAAAAGCGTTAGAAGGATGTAGTAGTTGGAAGGTTGATAATTATATTAACTTGAAGTTGTATTTTGACTATTGATTAGAACGTGACTTTTTTTATGTTATTCAGAATGATGACTCTTTTTTATGTTATGATGTTATTTGCAAGTTTTTTATTTTATTTTCAGTTTTAATTATCATCTTAGAAGTAGTAACTTCCAAAACATCATCATCAACTAGAGATTGCACTTCTCTAGGAGGAAGCTCATACAAGATACTCTCATTTATCAAATTATAACCAAGATTTGCTAGCCAATCTGCAACTTTGTTTCCATCTAGATACACAAGCTTGACCTGAACCTCAATGCCTTGCTCGATAATGGTGTAATTCCCTTTTGGGCTTGGTTAAGCCCCTTATAATCCAAAAAAAAAAAAAAAAAATTTACTCTTTTTATAGTTTTTGTGTTTCTTTTATTCGGAGCCCTACTTTTAAGATTAGAACAGAGTTCCCAAATTGCTTGAGACGTCAATCATGAGTTTAATTAAGCAATAAGAGATTTGGCATCTTAAACAAATTATCATGTTTTGAATCCAAACTCCTTTTATATATATGAAGAAAACAACTGATTAGATCAATTGCAGTTTTGAGAAATTAATTTATATGATTTTTTTGACGCAATTTTAATTTATAAGATTAAATAATAAATTAATATCAAATTATATTGTACCACTCATTAAATTTATCCAATAATTATCCCCTTTTCAAAAAATAAAATAATATGTCACCTACTATGATTGATGAAATTATGATTTTTCTAATAATTAAATAATATGATATTTCTAAATAAAATAATTTTTTTGCTTTTAAATTAATTGTGTAGTAATTAAAAATTCAAGGATTAACACAATAATACATATAGACATTATAATATTGTCTTTATCGTCTAAATCAACTATATATCAATATTTGACTGTAAAACAAAATAAAAGTGGGGAAAAAAGTTTTGAGTGGTGGAGTGGTTTTGATCATGAGGAAAAAGATATATATGATTTTTGACTTGGCATCAAACGGTGTGTTCCTTTTCAATCTTCATGGATGGAACTTGCCAAAAAGAAAAAGAATATTGAAGGCTTCAATATCTTGATTGATGAGTTTGTAACCAGCCAAAAAAAATGCAAATGATATTACTAATATATAAAAAATAAAATATAAAAAAAAGTAGTCAATTTATATCAAGTCAAAATTTGGCACTGTCCTACCACCAAAGAGCATGTAGGTTATAAGTTCCCCCACTCCCTTATAAAAACACTGTTTATATTAGGCTTCACCTGCCTTTGGTAACATAACATAACATGTACCCTATAGGAAGAAAAGGAAGAAAAAAATTAAATAAACAAGAAAGTAAGTTAACCACAATCTACTTTGGGAAAATGTATAATAGAGTGTATCAATCATTGAGTTTGTAATATGCCGTCCAATTATTTACAAAAAAATAAATAAAAAAAATAAACAAATATAGTATATTATAAAAGAAATAGGTAGAACAAGCTGCATACATGATGTCCTAAAATAAAATGTTGGATTTGATTTAATAATTTTGGTTGTTGATGAACATTAGAAGATTAAGATTTTTAGATTTTAATTTGTCATTAAGTCACATTTTCGGGTCATTTGATCGGTTGACTATAATGGTTGCGTGATTTATAGAAATTCAAATTTCTTTTAATAGGAATTCTACAATAAAGTGAATTTGACCATCTGATTTTAATCAGATAGCTCGTAAGAAATCTAGATTTATATTATTTTTTAATACGAAATTACGCTTAAATTTTGGACCATTTGATTTTATTTAAGGGTTCCGAATATTGACTATTGAGCTGTAGATTTAAATTCAATTTTTCTTAACTCTTAACTCTAAACTATTTACAATATACATCCTAGACCAAAAGTTCTCCAATTGGATGATTGAAGACAGAGTGAGCTAGACAGTTAAGTGCCGAACATAATCTATTCTTTGCTAAGTTGGTGGAAATGTCGTATTTTACCGTTGAAATCAATGAAAATTTGAGAAGAGTGAGAGATGTATTTTACTTTTTTTTTACTAAAGTGAGAGATGTATTTAGTTTGTACATTTTTTGAGATTTTAGATGAGTGAGTTTCTATTTAAAACGCCTTAAAACAACATAGTAAAAGTTTTGACAAATAAACCCAAAAATTAGACCTTTCTTTCGTAGGTCCGGTTTAAATCTTGACCCAATTCAAAACAATAAGCAAAATGAAAAATAGTAACACAATATAATGACAAATAATCATAATGAAATGTAGTAGGTGGCAGTGGGTTGGATCCAAAGAAAAAGAATAGTGATCAAGCAAAGCAAGTCCTTAGTATTCCCAACCATAAATGACCCAATGTACCCAACAATTATCTAGCCAACTAAGCTTTTTAGTTGGGATTTAGCTGTATACCTCATTTTGTGAACAAAAATTGTTCCATGCTATACTACATACAAGTTAGAAGATTAGATAGATACGATATGTGGAAGCTGATTCTCCTCCATTTTAGCCTAGTATTAATAATAATCAAATGACAAATATTTTTATTACCCTACATTTTTTCTCGCACGCCCTATAATTTTACCAAAATACAGATATCTGCTATTTAAATAACAGATACCTCCAAAAATACCCTAAAAAAAGTAGCGGATACCTCAAAAAATAACCTACAATTATAACGTCTGCTACTTAAGTAGCGGACATCATTTTTCAAAAATTACTCATTTTATTCTGCCCGCTACTTAAGTAGCAGAAGAGTTTATGGAAAATATATAGGACGTGCGAGTAATGTTTAGAGCGCGCGGCAAAGGTAATTGTCTAATTAAATTGATTAAATTTTTCTATATACTAATATTAAAGCATTCATGTGGCCTCCATCAATGTCAAGTGGGCTTTATGGCCCATATTGCCAGTTATTAGACTCAGCCTTTGTGAACGTTATTCTGACTAACTCCACTCCAGCTCCAAAACGTGAGAAACAAGATCAATAAATATAAATAATATTCCAAAGGAATCAATCCTCAAACGTTCGAATTTCAAATTTATTTTTCATTCAAGCATTAGTAAATTGACCAAATTCCAAGTACTCACAAACTAACAAACACGTATTTACCGGTCAAAATATTGTCACTTTATAATTATAGTCCACACACCCACACCCACTTAACATATTATATTTATTTATTATTTTTATTATATTCCAAAGTCTTCTTCAAAATTCAATTCAAAATCAACAATCTCATTACCAAGTCCACAATTTGGTCAATCATCCAAAAAAACCCAAAAACAAGTTCATCATTTAAATGAACTTTCCTCTTTCTCTTTAACCATTTTTCATATAAAATCTCAAAAAAAAAACACACAAAATTTGTAAGAAAAAATGCAAGAGACCCAACATCAACAAACAAAAGAAAGTTCACAACTTCCACCAAAGATGTTAATTTCAGGACAAAACAAGAACGAGGGTTATGTGTCTATGTCTCAACGGTTCAGACCGGTTTGTACATGTTTGAATCGACCCGGTTCGGTTCGTTGTGCTCGTCATGGGTATGTAGTACCTGGTGATAAGATGATGAAGAAGCGCGTTGGGAGTAAAGAGATTTTGAGAAGAGCTTTAATGCCACCACCAAAACGGTTAGGACTTAGATGGTTGAATTTCAAACCAACACCAAGTAGACTTTCTATTATGTCTATGGCTGCTTCATGATGTTTGTTTCTCTCTCATGATTCTTGTTATGTTTATTGAGATTTTTGTTTGGATGATTTGTACAAGTTTAACAATCCAATTAAATTAGATCATGATATTATATATATTTATTGTTTATAAAGCTTAGTTTTTTGCAATTGGGTAATCTAATTTTGGTCTTATTTTGTGTGATAACTTTCTGGGTAGTTTAGACTTTGAATATGATTTTTGTCTTTTCTTGCTTTGATATTTGATTAGTAATGTTTTAAGTTAGATAAAGTTTGTGATTTGTGCATGTGTTACTTTGTCTGAAGATTTTTAATCTGATGATGTTACAAATAGAAAAATGGGTCTTTAATTTTAGGAGCATCTGATTTTGAATACTTGGGTCAGATTTGTTCTGTTCTTTAACTAAGTTTAATGTCTTTTAGCCTGTGTTTGATATCACGGTGGATATATCAGAATCACGGTTTTCGTTAAACACGTGCTAAGTAAGTAATGGTAAGAAAAGGTTAATTTTTAGATCACTGATACCATATTATTGCAAGAACATATGAATTGTAATATATCAGGTTGTAAGCCTTATATGATATTGACACTGAATCTATTAACAAATTAAGAACATGTTCAAAAGAGTGTATGTAAGTCAAGAGTTAAATGTAATGGTAGATTGATTATCTAAGATTTCTATGTGCAACATACAACATTATTGGAAATCTTTGATATTTCTATTCTGTATAGGAATGATAATATGAGATTCAATTTAGTGTACTCCTTATGATGCATAATACATCACGCTGCTTGAAAATGAAACGGTCTACTAAGTTAGAAGAAGCTGAATTGGTACATGGATTAGTATAATATAATTGCTTCCACACCAAATGTTCCACAGTTGACCCTAGGAATCTTATCCTTCGTAGTAATGACAGAGTCTTCTATATAATCTTCTTGAGACGATTGATGGAAATTTATAATTGGCTATTAAAGCTTGTTTGTGGATGACAATAACCCAGTTTTGCATTGGATTCCTGCAAAATTTACATACGATAGGTATAGTAAAAGTCCGCATTTTCAATATGAATACGGACACGAATAACTTACCTACAAAATTGAGCGTCTGTGAAAAAATGTGGGTACAAATACTCTAATAGTAGCAAAAAGAACATTCATCTCTTCATTGTAATTAACAAGGCAACACTGCCACTACATGCTCTTCACCAGGTCTTTACCATGCCAATTAAAATGAAACTTCACACAACCTCCCCAACACAATCCCACTCGAGCCAAGATACTACTACACACATTGCCCAACTATCTCTATAACTATTGTCTGTGTCTTAAAATTTCTTTTTTTTTTCCTGTTAGTTTGAAGGTTTAGGTTTTGCCTCATGCACAGGGTGCATGGTACCAAGCGTGGGGGCACATAATTCTGAGAAAAGGAGAATTTTGGGGTACGACCCTGCCTCATACCGTACGTAGAGGTGCATGTATTGTTCCTCAATCGTGTGTGGATCCATGGAACAACCCTAGTATTTAAACATGAGATTTTATAATATATTTTCCGACTTTGGAGGTTAGAGTTTTGAGAAACACTTAAGCGATACAAAAAGATATAATCATTAGGTGATCAAGATATAATAATTGAGAGTTTTTTAGGTTAGACTAAGGTTGGAAAACACACTAAAAACATCTTGGGAGTGAGATCGGTAGAAATTACGTATTCTTTTTTGAGGCTAATTCTTATAACTCATTTGAGATTTCATTGTAAATATTGATTACGTGAATGGAGATTTGCTCTCTCTTCTAGACATAGGTCAATTCTAACTGGGTAAATAATTTCTTGGTGTTTTTTTTCTTTTTTCCACTTGTTTTTGCTTGAGATTTTAGTGCTTGTGCTTAAATTGTTAGAAATTAATTGATTGGCTTGCTTGGTTGTTGATTGTTATTAGAATTTTTTTCTCCACTCTGTGTGATTGTTGATGTGTTAAAAGGTTCAAATTCACAACAATAATAACATCAAAAAAATCATTTCAACAGCTCCACACATGCACACACGCACACACGCACACATAGATGAATCAAATTACACGGGTGGATTCATACTTAATAAGTCACTTTTAACTCACAAATATCTTCTCTGTCTTGAAGATCTCATATTCTCTCCACCTTTATATTCTCAAGTACAGAAAAGAAAAGAAAATTAAATACTATGAAATTCTTCAGTTAAAAATATTATGAAACTCTATCTTATTGTTCCTTACATATGAAACTCTTTAAATTTATAGAATCTAATATCAGATATGATGCACCAAAATAGTAGATTATTTTTAAAATTCTCTGAACATCTTTTAATAGAGATGCTCTTAGGAGCAACTATTTCATAAGCCAAGCAGCCAATAGAGAAATTATCATCATTTGTCGGAAGCGTATGAGCACCATCTAACTCGGTCATCTCTGTTTTTTTTAGTATATAAAAACACAATTTTGAAATGTTTGACAGAATGATTCATATCTCCACTGCATAAGCAAGAAGGCAAAGTTCAGATATAAATTGTCTATTTATTTATAAATTTTATGAACAATTACATTGTGTAATGGTTACAGGAAAGTTTATAATGTTACTAACATATATGAATTTCCGAATAATAACATATACAAATATACAATCGGCTTCTTCATATTCTACATTATAAATCTATGTCCAAACCAAATTAAGGTCCTTATGAACTTCACTCCATTATAACAATCTTTTTGAGCAAAAACGCTTTCCTCCCACTACTTCTGATCTTATATCTCTTCTCATTACTCCTGGTGAATGTATAAAAAAAGATTTAAAAATTCCAGAAGCCATGTAAATGTTGTTTAACCAAATTTTTGAAACAAGTTCATGTAATAAATTACTATTAGTTTATCATGTACCTCAGATGTAGTGGAATTCACTTCTATAGGCACCGATGAGCTTCTTGCTTCTGATTTTTCATTTGAATATCTGTTAAGCACAAAAGTCCATGTCAGAACCACTGCAGAGATTTTCAAATGACTATACAGTTTATTTGGACTTATACATAAACACTTATTTAAGTGATTGGAAAAGTTTACAAAAATAGCTTATACTATGTTTGTTAGTTGTTTTCAACTTATTTCCATAAGCTACACATGATAGTTTATGAAACTAACTAACAACTTATAATTTAAGCACATTCTATCTTTGAATATGAAAACAGCTTATACATAAGCGTCTATATTATGAAACACTTATTCAATCAGTTTGTGGGGTTTTATAAGGAAACTTCTATGCAGCAATTCAAAATAAAAAATCTAGATAAACGTACGTAGAAAGTATGGTCACCCAAATAAGCTCTATCATATCCACCCAAAGAAGTCTTTGCTCGACTGGTATTACACCGTAAGTAATTAGATGAGCAAATGGCCACAGTTTCCATCCTGCCTGTGTAAGAAAGTTTAAAGAAACATTAATAGCAAGAAGTTGCAAGATAATGAAGTCAAAAAAAAAAAAAAAGTTGCAAGATAATGTTTAGCACCACTGTTTCTCAAAGAAAAACAAAAACTGTTTCGATGCACCAGATAAATAAGAAGAGCCAGAAGGTTCTCTTACAGTCAACATGGGGAAAAATGTTGCCGTCAGTTCGTTGAAAATATTAATCGGAGAATCAAAACGCAGGATTCCGACAACCGTATAATAAATGCTGTTCCAAACTGCCGACCATGCAGTTTGATCGAAGGCAACTTTGACAGGAACTACCCACCATCCTTTGTAAGGAAAGAGCTCCTGGTTAAATGAGAAGACACTTAATCAGCATATCACCATATATAAGTCAGACAATTCAAGAACAATGCAAAAAAGGAAAAGAACATTGTTATTATGGTCTACCTCACAAAACTGATAGTAATAATGAGAAAGAGAGCCGTGTAGAGCAAAACCAACAAGCCCTGATCTGAACATCCGTGCCCGATCAAACTCAAAAAGAGGCTTTCCTTCAAAGCACTGCAATAATCAGGAGAATTTAATCTACATTGCATTATAAAAAGATTGTTTATTCAACTAATGACTGAGATTTAGCTGTATGTGAAATGAAATATACGAAAACTCACCTGTGCAATCCAGTCTCCTACAGAATAAACAACTCCACTAATCACCATCTTGGCAAAAACCGGATTTGTCTTAAGAGCTTCCTCATAAGCCAACCAGTTGTGCAGAGGTGCATATCTTACTATCTCATAGATTGTCCATCCCTACATAGCATCAAGAAACACAAATCCTAGCAGATAAGGAAAACCTCAACCAAAAAATAATCAAATTTCAATAAACATACAGAGCTCATCTAAATTAACAACTAGCACATGTTTAAATTAGCTTATTTGGAATATGTAATCAAGTAATCAACTTAGATTCTTAGAACAAGTTCAAATAACAAGTTCAAATAAACTTCTAAACAGATTAGTTTCTTGAACTTCAGCTTCTTGAAATTAGTTTCGACCTCTTAATTTTATAAGCTTCTATAAGTTTATAACTTGGACACTTTCTACTAGATGAAGAACTATAAACTTTTTTTTTTTGTAAAACCAAGTTATCTCTGCATGCAACTATGTCGACTAATTTTCAAGGTAACTAAGATTCATTTACGAGATCAATGTCTTCCAACAAATGTTTTTTCCATATGCACCGGTCAGAAATCAATGGACTCAAGTATCTGCCACTCGTGTCATGTAAGCTAGAAATCGAAAAATTTTGCCTATAATCACTATAGTCTATAACTATCATTCAACTACACTTCATCTCAAACAGTTCCAAAATTTACTTGCAAAATTTGCATCAAAATTTCCACAACATAACCAAATTCATTCATTTCCAAAATCATCCAACAAAAAAAAAAAACACACACACACACACACACACAAAATTTCAGATAAGCCTAATTAAGTTATTCGAACTTACATGCCAATAATCACTATCAATGGTAAGAAGCTTAGTAAGAGCAAAAGTACCAGCAGCAAGAACAATACTAGCATTAATACTCCTATCTAGAAGCTTCTCAACACTCTCTTCATTCTCATTACCAACCAAACCCGAAGTAGAAGAAGAAGAAGAAGAAGAAGAAGAAGAAGAAGAAGAAGAAAACCCTTCCAATGATAACAAACCCTCATTCGCTCCAAATCCATTCACCTGCGTCGCTAATTCACCATCTCCACCTTCCATTTCCACACGACTCACTATCAAACCTTCTGGCTGGTTCGTAATATCGTTACTCTGAATTTCTATCACGTGGAACTCCTCCGTCGATAATTTCGTCGCTAGTACTGTTCGTTTGTTTCTCGAGAAATTCGGATTAACGGAAAATCTCCACGCCGGAAAGTTTTGCACCTTAGAAATGGATTTTGATTTTGCTTTGGAAATTGAAGGTAAGCAACTGTGGTGAGGCACGGTGCTGTGAACTGACGCCATGGGAGCGAGTTGGTGAGTTGTGAGTTCTAACTTCCGAGTTATTGAGTTTCTTCTTTCTCCGAGATCGGTGTGCTGAGAAACGCGTTTGTTTATAGCGGTTTTGTTATCTTGTGTGACGCGGTTCTATGAAGATTTGTGTGGCTGCGGAGAAATCGATGTAGTCGTGAGTGTTTTGGGTTTGACTTGTGATGTGATTGGTTGTGTGTGAGGAGGTGTAGGTTGATTCAGTGTGACGCGAAACATATGAGTATAAAAATTCATGGAAATATGAATATGGACGAAGATAATTGGTGTCCACATGAAACTTCTAGTTCTAGATCAGTTTGGTATCATAAAAATTAAAATTAAATTAAGTACAAGTAGATAAAGTACGGCACAAGTCCACAATTGTGCCTCAAAAAATACTCTACCACAAAAATTTAGGTCCTCTTAATTAAAGAATCTTATTTGTAAAAAAAAACATTATATTGTTTTTGGTTTATTAATTTTTTAAATTAATTTTTTATTTTTTTTACTAAAAGTAAATTATATTTATTCATTCAAATTGATAGAATACGTGTGCATTTGTTTAAACTTTAAAAATGATTTTATTTTAAAAAAAAATAGAGATTTTTATTTATAGATTTAAAAAAAAATCTAAAAAATCTAAAGCTATTTTCTGTTTGTTTACTATAAAAAAAATCATTTTTTTTAATAGAAAGTTCCTATACTTAGGTTCCTTAGTTTAAAAAAAAATAGATTCTTGAAAAGCTATTAGAAATAACTTGCTTTAATGCAGTTTTGATCCCCCTATTTTGAAAAATCTGAACTTTTGATCCCCCTATTTTAAAACCCAACTTTTTGGTCCCCCTATTTTGAAAAATCCGAACTTTTGATCCCCTTATTTTAAAAGTCAGCTTTTTGGTCCCCCTATTTTAGTTTTTTCGGAATTTTGGTCCCCCAACTCAATTTGACAAATTTTTTACTGATGTGTCAAGCTCATTAATGACGTGGCAGTGACCAATTTTTTCTTTAAATCAAATATTTTGTTTTAAAAATATTAAAACAATAAATAATTGATATTTTTATTGTTTAAATATTTATTGTTTTAATATTTTTAAAACAAAATATTTGATTTAAAGAAAAACAAATAATGACATGGCAAATGTTTTGTCAACATGGACACTGTCACGTTATTAATGAGCGTGACACATCGGCAAAAAATTGGCTAAACTGAGTTGGGGGACCAAAATTATGAAAAAACTAAAATAGAGGGATCAAAAACTGGTTTTTGAAATAGGGGGATCAAAAGTTCAGGGTTTTCAAAATAGGGGGACCAAAAAGTTAGGTTTTAAAATAGGGGATCAAAAGTTCAGGTTTTTCAAAATAGGGGGACCAAAACTGCATTAAAGCCAATAATTTTTTTAAAAATCTATAACAAATATTATCAAAATTATAAAATGGATTTTTTTAAGAAAAAAATCCAAAACAAACGCACCGTACATTGATGAAATACAAATTCAAATTCGCTAAAAACAAAAAGGATAAATTTGCGAACAAACTCACAGCATCTATATTAATAGCAAGCATAAAATGGCAAATTGCCTAAACTTACAAATATAACTATATTGAAGTGTCTGAAATATTCATGCATCTGAATCTAATAATAGATCTACACTAGATTGAAACTTTTTAACCTGAAATAACACTACACAAAGACGAGAAAACAAAATACACCTCACAAAGTCAGCTTGATTTAGTAAATTTGAGGGACAAGTTGTTTACATTATCTCGTAAATAATTGTTGCCACTATTAACTACTAGCATCCAAACGGGCACGTTCCGTGCCTGTTCGTGTGATCGATATTCTTTTTTTTTTGTGATCGATATTGCAAATATAAATAACTACTTAATCTCCTTTTTTATTGGACTTAGTTAATTGATAACTACTTAACCTCCTTTTTTGTTGTGGTTAGTTATTAAGAAAAAATATATTATTTTTTTACTATAAAAAAACTGAAAACCTACTTTTATGTGGAAGTTGTGCTTAGTTATTAAGAAAAAAAATTAATTACTAAAAAAAACTGAAAATCTATTTTTATGTGGAAGTTATTTTTCAACATATACAATATTTAGTTTTTTTTTAGGGTAAAATAGGAATAATGAAAAAGTCATCCCAAAAATTTGTATCATTTTTATATATAGTAATAGATACAAAAGTGTGCCCAACGGTTTGAGTTTTAATTAAATACCGTTAATTTTAATAGATTTTAATAACATATCAAATGATTTTCAATTTTTTATGGATTATCTATATTATATAAACTTTCAATCCAATGGTGGATTTTGTAAAATTCGTATTTGTTATAATAGTATTAATCATTTGTCCATGGTGGTCTACTGTAGCATTATCCTTCATATTGTTTATCATATTTATATTTATATAGTGAACAGTACATTTTATTTTTGTTGACTTTTAAAAAATTGTAATATAAAAATTTATTTTTGCAACATAAAAAATGAGTTGTACTGTTAATCAACTTTACTATTTCATTAACCATAAAAATGTACACTGTCAACAACTTTTTAAACATATATCTCGCAATTTCATTTCTTTATCAACCAAGACAATATAAGTTGTTAACCATTTATTTTATGTATTATCAAATAGTTAAAAAAAGACAATATATAAGTTAAAATAGTAGTTAACAGCACATACTTTTGTTGTTAATTAAGTAGTAAAGTTGGTTAACAACACAATTTATTTTTTGTATTACAAAATCAAATCTCTATAATAAAAAAAATTATAAAAAGAAAGGTTAACAAAAAAATAAAAATATTGTCCATTGTATAAAACAATTGTGCTATTTACACATAAAATAAAACATCAAATACCTCCGTGTATAGAAATTTGATGTTTCATTTTATGTGCAAATAGCATAACTGTTAATTATGATAATATTAAATATATTTGGTCCCCAAAAAAATAATATTAAATATTTTTAACGAAAAAATAATATTAAATATTAAAAATATTAAAACAATACTTATTTTATAATGAAAAACAATACTTATTTACTAATCTAAGAAACTATGCTTATTTAGAAAGAAATATTATTTGCTAAAACAAAATTTATTTTCAAAGGAAGGAAAGTATTATAAATGTAAACTAAAAATTAAAAGAATAATTTGAGAAATATAAATATAATTAATACCATGTATCCAACATACAAACAAAAAATCACTTGTCAATTGCCATGTCAAGTGAGGGAAATTCTAACCTAGCCAGAAACACAAATAATAAGTGTTGGGTACATTCACACAACTCAAAAAAAATTAAAGAGAAAAGAAATAAAATGATATTGATTGATGTGATTATATTATTTTTGTTTGAAAATTTCTCTTCCAACCCCCCGTGTTTCTTTTATACCCCCCTTAAATCCAATTTTGGCCCCCAAAATGGTATACATTTAGCAACAATACTCGCGGTTTTTACGAACCGAAATTTTCAGAAATCGCGGTTTATAGAAACCGTTCGGTAATGACCGCGGTTTCTACGAACCGAAGCACTCTTATATGTATATGAAACTGAAACCCAGCTCATCACTTCTCATCACTTTCAAACTTCATCACCACACTACAAAAAGAGCTCCACGATCCAAATCCGTTTTTCACCCTTTTGGTAGCTTAAAATCAACATTGGAGGGTCTACTAACGTCTGGGAAACGCATTGAAGCTCAAACTAAAGGTAATGTTCGGTTTAATTTTTTGATTAAAGCTGTCATGTTGGTCTAGAATCTAGGTATCGCGATTTTGGCATCTCACGGTTTTAGAAACCGAAATGGTGGTTCGGTTTGTAGAAACCGCGATTTCCTGGGACTTAGAATTTTTTGCGCTGCTCACTGATTTTGGATATGTGTTGCCTAATTTTTTTTTATGTCTTGCCTTGCACTAGTTACAATTTACATGTTAGATTAGAATTATTAAAGCAAGTAAACTAGTACGAATATGTGTCCTATATGTCGCTAATTTTTTTTTTACACGTTTTTTATAAATTGCAGTTATGACGGACGAAGGCGAACCACATCGCCAAATTGTGTTGGGCATCAATGCACCAGCCATTGTTGAGTTTAAACCTTCGGGTTCAAAGCCTCCTGTCATTGAGATCGACACAGGAGCACATTTTCAGACTACTATGGCAAGTGAAAACCGCGATGACTTAATTGAATGGGCTCGTAAGATCGCCGTCAAGTTGAATTTTGGGATCATCATTGGGAAATCTGATTTTGGTAGTGATAGACGGAAGCCGTATTTCAAGTTGGTATGCGAACGAAGCGGAACCTATGTTTCAAAAGGTAAGAAGTTGAAAACGGAAACAACCGGGACGAGGAAATGCCAATGTCCCTTTCGACTTCGTGGTTACTTTCATCAAACCGATAGAAAATGGCACATGACTGTTGTCGACGGAACACATAACCACGAGTTGGATAAAGGACTTAAAGGGCATTTGATTGTTGGTCGATTGAAGCGGGAAGAGAAGGAGACTATGGATGAATTGACTCGGAATTTGGTGGCGCCAAAAAATATACTTGCCACTTTGAAGGAGAGAGATCCGGAGAACAAGACCAACCAAAGACAAATTTACAATGCTCGTTATCGTTTGAAGGTTTCTATGAAGGCTTCAATGACCGAAATGCAACACCTATTCAAGAAGTTCGCCGAAAAAAATTATTTTTTCAAGACGCGGTCGGTTGATCAAGAAGGAACGCTGGTGGTTCAGGATATTTTCTTTGCACATCCTAGGTCTATAAGTCTCTTCAACTCCTTTCCTACCGTGTTGGCCATGGATTCGACGTACAAAACCAACAAATACGGAAGGCCATTGTTTGAGATTGTTGGTTTCACATCAACGCAAGGAACCTTCAACGTCGGGTTTGCTTGGCTTAGTAACGAAAGAGAAGAAAACTTCGTATGGGCTCTCCAACAATGCCGTAGTCTCTTGAGAAGTGAGGACAAGATGCCGAGAGTGATCTTGACTGACAGAGATCAAGCGTTGGTGAATGTTGTGCCTCAGGTTTTTCCAACCTCGGCTTCGATGGTATGTCGTTGGCATGTGGAGAAGAATGTGTCTTCTAAGATGAAGGACTTGGTTCAAGTGAAAAGTGGAGAGGGGGTGAGACAATCCGAGGTGTGGAATAACATAACGAATGCTTTTAGGGATTTGTTGGACTCGCCTACCGAAAAAGACTACATAGATTCTGTGATGGAGTTTAGGAAACTATGTGCTAGGTGGCCAAAGTTTCTCCAGTACGTTGAAGAAACGGTGTTGGATACCGACAAAGAGAAGGTGGTCCGCAATTGGGTGGACAAATTCATGCATATGGGCAATTATACCACGAACAGAGCTGAATCGGCACATGGTGTGTATAAGGGCTTGTTGAAGGACGGGAATGGCGATCTTGTGAAGGGTTGGGAAGTGATTGATAAAATGTTGATACTTCAGTTCACTGATGTGCGAACCCAGTTCAGTCAAAGTATGTCCGTTGCGGAGCATAGATACGAGGACAATCCTCTTTATTCATTTTTGTTTTACAAGATTTCAAGGGCCGCAATGGATCATATCTACAACGAAGCGAAAAGGGTTGAAGATGTTGGAATGGATAGCAAAAAATGTGGGTGTGTTATCAGAAGAACTTTCGGGTTACCGTGTGCATGTCTCATTGCTAAGAAGATGAAAAACAAGCTTCCTATTCGACTTGATGAGATATACAGTCATTGGAAGAAGCTATGTTTTGAGGAAGACACTGTTGCTGGAGAAGTGGCTGACGATAATGCTTGCTTGGCAGAGTGGCACGCAATTCAAGTTCGTACACATTTAAATTTTGCGTTTTTTTTTTTGTTGATTTCAATTTTGCGAATTTAATTTTTTGTTGATTTTAATTTTCGTGTTTATTGTGTAGGAACGGTTGAGAATATCTGATGTGAGTGTGAAAAATGATATTAGAAATCAACTCCATCTAATTGCGTTCCCGGAAACGACCAATTTGAAAGCGCCGGTAGAAGCGAAGTCAAAAGGTGCAAAGAAGAAAAAACGGGTTTGTGGCACAACTAGAGAAAAATCCCGTTTTGAACATGTTGATAAACAAGTGGCCGATTCGCAAGCTTCTCAATCTAAGCCGTCAAGTTCACCAAAAAAAAACCGTCAAGTCCACAGGCAAAGCCTCCGGTGTCCACAAAGGTTGTGGTCGGTAGTTTGGCTCCAATACCTATTTCTTATGCACCTCAAAATCCTATCTTTGAGCATATGCCGAAGTTTATGCGCCCGTACATTGAAGATAGTACGAACGTATCTGGTGACGGTTATTGTGGATACCGTGCTATAAGTTTGTTTCTAAATGATTGCGAAGAAGACTTTGAGCTTCTAAGGCTTCAGATGAAGAGGGAGTTGAACTTGCACAGAGAAATGTATATGAACTTGTTTGGTGGTCAAGAGCGGATGAAATATATTGAAGATGCACTAGTGTCGTCTAAGAGAAATGTAAGTGCACCAGTTCATCCTCATGTTTTAATAATTGTTAAAACACATGAAAATAGGATTGAACATATTTTGGCAACATTACAAATGACTTGACAACAAAGAACTATTTTCTAAAACTTGGAAAACTGACTTTTAGGTATTTTGTATCGATACATACATTGGTGTATCGATACAAATGTCCTGAAATTACTTCTATCTGGTTTTGGGTATTTTGTATCGATACATGCATAGTCTGTATCGATACAAAAGTGGTCTCTCAGAGGCAGAGAGTCACCTGTGTATCGAATCATGCTTGCATGTATCGATACACATCTGTATGTCCTCAAAATCCAGAGAGATGATGATGTATCGAATCATGCTTGCATGATTTGATACATATCAGTCAAGAGTTTCAAGATTCTGATATTTGTATCGATACACACCCGTGTTTGTATCGATACAAAGGTCCAAAATTTCATTTTTAACGTTGGTCAAAACATTTGTATCGATACAAATGATCATTTGTATCGATACATGTTTGAAAAATTATGCCCAAATTTGCTCATTCTATTTTCACTTTAAATAGCAATGTGTGTGATCCTTTGTTTGTAACACAACTGAGAAAAATCTAGCGAGAACCAGTGAGAAAGCAAGAGTGCTTTGAGAGAAACACTTTGGATACAATTTGGGTGAAAAATTGGGATCAAAGTGTATCCTTCACAAGATCATCATCTTCCATCAAGTTGCAACAATTGAAGATTGAGTATGGGATCAATCCAATAGAAGTTGTACGCTTGGTCGATAACGTTCGGTACGATTCGTGGTGAATCAGAATCGTGATCGGGTTGGTTTGCGAAGGAGGTTTGGTTGCTCGCTAGGGATTCAAGATTGTTCGATATCTTGAAGGATCAATCGAGAAGAATTGAAGGACTCAGCTGGACGATTGTTGCAAGAAGTTGCACGGGTAAAATCGTTGGAATCAGAGGGTGAAGATTCGTTCGTCGATTGAGGATCAATTGAGAAGAATTGAAGGACTCAGCTGGACGATTGTTGCAAGAAGTTGCACGGGTAAAATCGTTGGAATCAGAGGGTGAAGATTCGTTCGTCGATTGAGGTTTAGCATAGTTTTACTTTTGAGTCAATATAGGTTTATTGGATTCATTGTAAATTGTGCACTTGTGTTCAAACTGTTTTTAATCAATAATACTCTCAAATAACCCGTTTGGTTATTTGGGGGGAGACGTACCCGACCGCGAGGACGACACGAAAGCCGGGGAACTCCCTAATCATCTCTTGTGTGTCGATTCGCTTTAAATTCTTACTTTACGCAATTCGCTTATATTTTGAGTCAATTGAAGTTTTGTGTTCGTAAGTGTGCACAAAGGTTCAATTGCAATTATCTTGATTGTGATTGAATTTGAATATCGAATCGTATAACTTGCTTGGGACTGTTTTTGTTAATCCATTAAATTTGGATATTTTACATTAAGCGTTCCGATAATTTTCCTAGTTCGTTCAAGACTATACTATCTTTCCTTTGGTCAAAAGGTGCAAAGTAGACTACCGATCCGGTGGTGCTTCCGCGCATTGTTTTTAATCAAATTTTTTTTTTAAAATTGTCGTTGATTAACGAAGCCACTTATTCAACCCCCCCTTCTAAGTGGTAGCCTAGTAGTCTAACAAGTGGCATCAAGAGCCCGGTTCGATTTTAAACGATTAAACCGAGTAATTTGTGCCAATTATTAGAAAACATGGCTTTTGCACCTAAAGGGGCGTATAATAGGGCTCCGATATTCAATGGAGATCATTTTGACTATTGGAAAAGTAGTATGCGTATTCACATCAATTCTTTTGATGGTGAAGTTTGGAATGCCATTGAGAATGGTCCGTTTGTTCCAACTATCACGGATCCTCATGGCATTGTAGACAATAAGCCTATGGCACAATGGACGGAAGAGGAAAAGAAAAAGGTCAATTACGATGCAAAGGCACAAAATATTTTAATATCATCCCTTGGGATTGATCAATTCTATCATGTGTCACATTGTCAATCGGCTAAGGAAATGTGGAACACATTGGTTACTCACTTTGAGGGTACCAATGATGTAAAGATATCCAAAATTAATACAATGACACAAGAATTTGAGTTGTTCCATATGCTAGATGGTGAAACCATCGAGGATATGCAACAACGATTTATCAAAATAACCAACAAGTTACACGGTTTGGGAAAGCCAATCACAAATCAAGACACCACTAACAAAATTTTAAGATGTCTTAGTAGGAGTTGGCAACCGAAGGTCACCGCGATTAAAGAGGCTAATGATCTTACTACTTTTGAGTCTTACAACTTTATTTGGCAAGCTTACAGAACATGAACAAGTACTAAACTTGTTAGAAAAGCATGAGAAAAGTGAGAAAAAGGGAAAGCATAATGACAAGGAGAAGGAAAAGGAAAAGGATAAGAGGTCCATTGCTCTAAAGACCTCCACATCCAAGTCCACCAAGTCCAAAAAGGTAGAGCAAGAGGAAAGTAGCTTAAGTGATAAAGAGTGGGAAGACTATGAAATGGAAATATTTCTTTGAAGATTTTACAAGTATGCAAAGGTACATGGTATAAAGTTTTCGAAGGAAAATGGTCCCAAGTCACGAAAGCAATCAAGGGATGATATAGAGAATGAGAAGAGCAAGCCTAGTAGAAAGTGTTATGAATGTGGCAAATCCGATCATTTAAAACCGGAATGTCCATTCTATAACAAAAGAAAGGGAAAGTCGTCCGAGAAAAATCACAAAGGTAAAAGAGCTTATGTTGCTTGGGATAGTGCAAGCGAAGATGGATCTAGGTCCAAGAGCTCAAGTGAAGAGGATGAAGAACGCGCTCATGTGGTACTCATGACCGGTTCACCTAGTAAAGGCAAGAAACATCACAAACGTCAAGTAAGTGATTCTAGCTCTATCTCTAATGATAGTCCCACATATGATGAACTTCAAAATGTTTTTGAAAAACTATATGGTGAAGCCACTAATGCATTTAAGAAATTGGCTAAATGGAAGAAAGTGATTTCCCTTTTAGAGTCACAAATTGTAAAATTACAAGATGAATTAGAGGCATTAAAACTTACCATGGTTAATTCAAAAGATAATTTTGAAGATGATAATTCATCAAAGCATGATTGTGATTCTTGTTGTATTTGGCAAGGAGAAGTGAAAAACCTTCAAGCCAAATTAGATAAGGCTCATAAGTCATCTAGGAATGATTGTGATGCTTATTGTGTTTGGCAAGGAGATGTGAAAACCCTTCAAGCCAAACTAGATGAAGCCCTTGTATCAAAAGTTACTTTTGTGGATATACCAAAGAATTTTAACAAGCCTAAGATTAGGCCTTCTAAAAATGACAAATTTGGTAAAAAGAAATTGAATCCCAAAAGTAAAATTTCGGGTCACACGAATCATTCCAATGTTATATGTCATTATTGTTGTACTAAGGGACATACTATTGCAAAATGTCATGCTCGAAAAGTTTTGGTACCAAAAGGCAAATTGCAATGGTTACCTAAGTTAGACAATAATGTCTCTACTAACCAACTAGGACCCAACATGAGTTGGGGACCTATTTCAAATGTCTAAGTATGTAGGGAAGACGTCTTGAACCATTGACAACAATGGAGTTCAAGACTTATGAACAAGGAAAGTGACAAGATAAGATTCAACTCAACACAAAATGGTGTGGAAATTGATCACTTCCTTCACCTAACACTTAAGGAAAGATTCTATTCTTTAACTTTACCTTTATATGTTTCTCTTAGCATTTGTATCTTGGTTCATATACATACTATTTCTATCTTAATATGAAGTTGGTATTGATAGTTGTCTAATCCTCCATTTCCAAGAATTTTGCTCAAAGATATTGATAAGTTTTTGAGACTCATACGTTTTTAAATGGGGATTTGACAAAAATCATTACAATTGTCGTATTAGGTTCATATTTGGTTCGTATATGTGTGTTTTTTTTGTTCTTATATATGTGACTTTGTGTGCATACATAAATATACTCTTTCATATGATTGATCTTGGTACTTTGATTCAACTATGTGGATGCTTTATCATGCATAAATGGGTTTAACATGTGTTCTCATGTAATATGTAAGACCCATAATTCTACTGTATCGTACGCAAGTTATAAGCGTAAGTAGTAGATAAGAGTTTTTAGGGTTTCTGTAAGATTAGTTTCTTGAGTATCGTGTAATAACAGCGTTTTGCTGAGTTGGAACTGGTTTTGGACTCGTGTACTATTTAAGCTCAGGCTTTTGGTTTTTAGTCCTCTTTTGTATACGAGAACGTTCCTGTGAATTCAGAATTTAGAGTTTCGACTTTCTCCGTTTATTGGAAAAACGAGTAGAAAACTGTGCCCGCTTCTTAAAATTTTACGGTTTCTGTTTTCCGTCGAATTTTAATTGGAGACTTTATATATCGGCGTAAGTTGGAATCTAGTGTCAGAATATTTTTGGGAGCTAAGGAAATAAATTTCAGTCGGAGAATGAAATTTAGCGATAATATTTGGAAATGGTTTACGACGGACATTTATTTGTGAGATTTTCTGTTTTTGAGATTTTCGTCCGTTAGCGAGGCGCGACTCGCCGAGAGCAAACGCGACGAGCTGAGTGGCGAAAAGGAGATATTTGTTCAAAAGCAATCATGAGTTTTTTTTGATCCATTGGCTAGGGTTTTGTCTTGCAAAAGTGATCTTGATCCAATGGCTTAGATTGTATAAGACCTTGGGTGAATAGTAAGGAGGTTTAAGTTTTTGTCTTGGAACAAAAATCATAAATACTCCCTCCCCCTTATCTCTCTCGGCCGAACACTCTTTCTCACCCTAACCAACTCAAAAAATTTCTCTTCCTCTCAAGAACTTGCTTGGATTTGTGCTAGGAACATCAAGCTCTTGGATCATCTTCTACATCTTGAGGTAATTAGACCTCTTCCATCCCTTATTTCTCATGAAAACTCTTGAATTTTTGAAGTTTCACAATTTTGTTCTTGAGTAGAAAAATGTTAGAATTTAATTTTGTTTCCATAGATGTGTTCTTAAGGGTTGTTAGTACACATGATTGAAAACATGAGTTGATTCTATGGTTTAATCTTGTTCTTACAAATTTTTAGTAAGGGTTTTGAAGAAAAAATTTGAAAAGGATCATAAATTTGATTTGTGTTGTAAGATTTTGGTTTTGAAGTTAGAATTGAGCTTTTAAACAAAATGGATTGTTGAATAGGAATTTTGTTTCGAAAAATAAGAAAAAATATTTTTTCGTGTTCTTGAGCGACTCGAAGAACGCATTTTAGAAAAATTTTATTTCGAGTTTCAAAAAGAGTCGGGTATACGATTGAATATCGTTACGAGCTAACAAATGTGGTTAGGGTTTCAAATGAGAAAAAAATTGTGTAGGATTGCCATTTTGCCTCATTGGGCCGTGGCAATCATTAGGGTTCGAGGAATCGAGTTTTCGAAAATTGTTTAGAGGCAAATTGTTTCCCATGATCATTGTTCAAATGTTTGATAAGTTATGGGATGTCTTGTAAAGAAAAAATTATTTCTTGCCTTAAGAAAAACTTATTTGAGATTTTTCGAAAATTTGCGATTCGACTCGATAATTTCTAAATCGCTTTGATAAGTGCTAGTTAGGTATTATGGGATATTACCATGCATTTAGAAGTGAAAAATTTTGAATGGAAGGGGTTTTTGGGAAAAAATGGCCGTGGCCTCTCTCTTGTGTGGGGAGAAATTTCAAAATTTTTCTAAGTCCACAATTGTGTGAAAATTTTGTGTGTGTTGGATAATCCTAGTTTTGAAGAAAAATGGGTATAGGAAAGGTTGTTAGGAAGAAAAAAATGTGTAACTTGTAACACAAGAAAACTTCGATTTTTCATAAAAATATTTTTGAAAAGTTTTAGTTGTGTTTCAAATGGTCTTGTTGTGTGTGAAACAAGTCCTTGAGGTGGAGAAATCCAAAATGGTTTTAGTTTATGATTTGAAAACAAAATGAATTTCGTGTTATAAAAATAGTGCAATTTACTTCGGGAATTTTTTAAACACTATGAGAATAACCTGAAATCCTTGAGGGATGGCTTTAGAAAGTACCTTAGACCCCTCTGGAGCTTTGAGAGCGAGTTTCGTTTCGTTAGGATAAACGAGGAATATTTTATTGATGTTACGCTGCATTTATTTTAGGTAGCGCGTGTTGTAGTTATTTCGCGGAATTAAAGTAACAAAAGCTTGCTAAGGTAAGGGCACCTTTACTTTCTGTCAAATAATTGTATGCTTGGTTCTGGACTGTGTGATTGTTTGACAATTGTATTATGTATTCTCGTGATGAGACTGTGTTTAAAATACATGCGATATTACATATGATTTTGCGAAATATATGTATGAATATTTGATTCATTTGATAATGTTCGAATATTATGTATGATGTTGCATTAGCATATATGGGGAAGCGTATGCTCATGCATTCATAGTAGTGGTTATCGGAAACGGACCACGGGGTGTGATTATCGGGAATGGATCCACCTTAATCCTGCGGGATTTATTGAGTCCAATACGTGGTTATCGGGAATGGACCACGGGGTGCGATTATCGGGAATGGATCCACTCTAATCCGCTAGGATTGTATTGACGCCCTGAAGGGTATAGTAGGGGTTGGACCTACGACTCTCTGCGGAGAGGTAAAATTCCGGAATTCATGCATGTGAAAAAGACCCGGTTAGGGTGATCACAATCATTTAGAGTCTGCATTGATAGGCTGGTGTGCATTTCGATACTGTGTGCAAGTATATGAACTGCTAAGTGTTTATTCGCTGTTATATATATATATACATGCTATTTGTTGTCGTGTTATGTGTGGTGACCCTTGCATTCTTTCATTTGCGGGCTCCTCCCACCCAGACGATGGATCACCCTTTGTTACCGGTGCTCGCAAGAGAGACGGTGACGAGGTGGGACTTTCTTGATCGCCTGCTTCTGCCTGCCTGGAGCCTCGACCCAGCTTCCGGCACGGCTAGTTACCACGGGCGCGTTAGGATTACTACTTTTCTTGGTACCCGTCAGGTTCATCAGTGCCTGATATGGCAGACTCCGCCTTTCACCATACCTCTACCGGTACTGCTCAGTGCATTGTGGACGGTTCCTGGAGGACCACTGCCAGGGGCGCCAGATACACCAGAGGGTGGTGGATCGGTCATTGGAGAGACCCCCACAGATGGTCTAGTTACTACTTCTTCCTCCTCCATGGGTAGTTGGGGCGATGGGGCTTTACCCGACTTTTTAGGGGAGCCGGATGATGTTCTTCAGGAGGCAGCGACTGCTGCAGGGGATGGATCCATTGGAGGATCCGGAGTACCTCACTTGGTATCTCCCACTTCTACCTTGAGCTTGGTCCTGTTATCGAGCGATACGGACGACTCTTGATGCCGTTGTGCATGTTAGGACTAGGACCACTGACTTAGAGTAGTATTCTTTTGGACAGGTCTTGTTGGCCGGTGACTGGTAGTATGCTTTGTAGTAGGTTCTAACGTTTTTGGATGACTGTACTCTAAACTCTTACGCTTTGGATGAGCCTCTTTTGGTGTTGGCTATAGTATCCCTAGTCACGACTACTTTGTATATTTGTCGTGGACTGGATGTTATGTTTTGGTTATGTAAATATTCAGGTACACACTTTGCTTATGAGAAGCACTATTATATGCTATAGTTCTGTTGTATGAATAACGCCGGCTCTTGTAAAATATTTTCCGCGCACTCTGTCTTGTGTTTTAAAAATAAAAAAAAAAATAATGCCCTTTTTAGGCTTTGAAAAACGGGGTGTTACATTGTTGGTATCAGAGCCCGGCTTTAGATCATCAAGGGAAAAGTGTGTCGTAAGAGTTGTTAGTCGAGTTAGAATTAGAGTTGGATTAGTTCTGAGTGACCATTGTTTTGGTGTGTTGATGTTATTGACTTATGGTATAAGATTTCTAAGAGAATTGGAAAAGAATCTAACCAGAAAGTGGTTTGTGCAGGAAAACATGCCTCCAAGACGGGCACCTGCAGCTCCTGGAGCTGATGAGAATCAAATAAACCAGCTGGCTCACTCCATGAATACCATGGCAGCAACTTTGACTGCCCAAGCTCATGCTAAGGCGCAGAGGGACATGGAAAAAAGGGAAAGAGAGATTCTCGCTGCTGGATCTCGAGTTCTCACTAGTTTTAACCATCAGAGTCCTCCGAAGTATAACGGAGAGGGAGGTCCTGATGCTGCTGACTTATGGCTTCAGGCGATAGAGAAGATCTTCGGAGCAATCCACTGCCCCGAGGGTGAAAAGGTGACTCTGGCCACATACCAGTTGTCGGGAGGCTGAGTATTGGTGGGGGAGTACTAGTCTTATGATGGAGGCCGCTCACGAGGAAATCAACTGGGTGAGTTTTAAGAGAAAGTTTTTGGCCAAGTACTTTCCAGAGACCGCCAGAGAAAGATATGGAGAGGAATTCCTGAGGTTGCGTCAGGGAAGTATGAATGTTGAAGTTTATGCTAAGAAATTTGAATCACTGTCAAGGTTTTTCCGTTTCTTCAGGGATGGCATAGATGAGACTTACATGTGTCGTCGTTTTCAAGAAGGGCTGAGGTATGAGTTACAGGATTCGGTGATACCATTGGGAATCCGGAATTTCCAAGTGCTGGTTGAGAAGTGTCAGGAAATTGAGGACATGAAGAATAAGCGAGTGAATCGCAATGTGAATTCTACTGCTGGGGGGCCTAGTCGTCCAAGTAATCAGGCTCAGAACCGTGGAAGGCGAGGAAATAAGCCTTACAACCGCCCCCAGAATAACAAAGGGCAGGATCGCTCGGTGAATCAAGGGAATCCGAATGCGGCGAAACAGAGTTGTTTCAAGTGTGGGAAGGAAGGACATTATGCGAACGACTGTAGGAACGCGGAGCCCGGGATTATTTGTTATAATTGTAAGAAGCCAGGCCACATTGCTAGGGATTGCAGGGCTCAGAAGGCTGAACCATCTGTGAATGTGACACAAGGAGCCAAACCCACTGCTAGGGGACGTGTCTACTGTATGGGCACAGAAGTGAGTGGCGAGGCTAGTAACGCCATACATGAGAATTGTCAGATTGCAGGTAACACTTTAACTGCATTGATAGATACCGGGGCAACCCATTCTTTCATATCTGTGAACTGTGCAAATCGTATGAAATTGATTGTTTCTCCGCTGCCTTTTGATTTGAATGTTTCTACTCCTGCAAAGGATCTTGTGGTTAATACAGCATGTTTGCATTGTTTAGTGATGATTCAGAATAGAGAGTTTTTGATCAATCTGATCTGTTTACCCCTTCAGTCACTCGAGATCATTCTTGGGATGGATTGGCTGTCGTATCACTATGTTATTTTAGACTGTGCTCGTAAGTTGGTCTTTTTCCCCGAACCAGGAGTACAGAGGTACTTGTCGGCGAACCGGCTTACAGTGACCATGAGAAATGGTGAGCTAGAATTTATTTCACTTGCTAGTATAGGAGTGACTTCAGACGTGCACATAGAGGAGTTGCGCGTAGTGCAACATTTCCGGGATGTTTTTCCGTTAGAGATTCCGGGATTTCCTCCGATCAGAGAAGTGGAATTCTTTATCGACTTACATCCAGGAACGGGACCAATCTCGGAATCACCTTATCGGATGGCCCCAGCTGAGTTGGTGGAACTGAAGAGTCAGATTGAGGACTTGTTAGAAAAGGGTTTTATTAGACCAAGTGTGTCTCCGTGGGGAGCGCCAGTCTTATTGGTGAAAAAGAAGGACGGACGGTCACGTTTATGTGTGGATTATCGGAAACTCGACAAGGTTACTATTAAGAACCGATATCCTCTGCCACGAATTGATGATTTGATGGACCAGTTAAAGGGTGCGTCTGTGTTTTCAAAGATTGACTTGAAGTCCGGATATCATCAGATAAGAGTAAGAGAAGAGGATGTTCAGAAAACAGCGTTTCGTTCACGCTATGGACACTATGAGTATCTAGTGATGCCATTTGGAGTGACGAATGCACCCGCAATTTTTATGGATTACATGAATAGGATTTTCCATACGTTCCTAGACAAGTTTGTGGTGGTGTTCATCGACGATATACTCATTTATTCGAAGAATGAAGAGGAACACGAAGAGCATCTCCGCTTGGTTTTACAAGTTCTGCGTGACAGAAAGTTGTATGCAAACCCGTCAAAGTGTGAATTCTGGATGAAAACGGTAAATTTTCTGGGTCACGTCATCTCAGAAGAGGGAATATCTGTGGATCCAGCAAAGATTGAAACCGTACTTGCATGGAAACAACCGCAAACTGTTACGGACATACGAAGTTTTGTGGGTTTAGCTGGATATTATCGGAGGTTTATTTAGGGTTTCGCTAAGATTGTGGCACCAATGACACAACTTACGAGGAAAGATCAACCATTTGCTTGGACAGAGAAGTGTGAAGCTAGTTTTCAGTTGTTGAAAGAGCGATTAACGACCTCACCGGTGTTAGTTCTACCCCAGTCGGACGAACCGTATGAAGTTTATTGCGATGCGTCGCATCAGGGACTCGGATGTGTGTTGATGCAACACAAGAGGGCAGTGGCTTATGCGTCCAGACAGTTGAAGAACCACGAAAGGAACTACCCCACTCATGATCTAGAACTTGCCGCAGTAGTTTTTGCGTTGAAGATTTGGAGACATTATCTTTATGGATGTACTTTTGTCGTCTTCGGTGATCACAAAAGTCTGAAATATCTGTTCGATCAGAAAGAGTTGAATATGAGGCAGAGGAGGTGGATGGAAACACTGAAGGATTTTGATTTCACGTTACAGTACCATCCTGGAAAGGCTAATGTGGTAGCTGACGCTTTGAGTAGAAAAAGTGTATCGGTATGCTCAGCTCAGATGGCTAGTCTACAAGGGTTATTAGAAGAGTTTCGAGATCTACATCTTGAGGTAGAGTTTGCGCCTGGGAATTTGAGACTCGGTATGATTACGATTTCGAACGGATTGATGGAAGACATTGCTAGTTGTCAGAATGACAGTCTACTTATGGAAAAGAGAGCTTTGATAGATAGAGGAACCACCACAGAGTTCAAGGTGGGATCAGATAATATTTTGAGATGCAATGGGAGAGTGTGCGTACCCGATGCTAAGAACTTAAGGAATACGGTGCTAGAGGAAGCGCATAAGAGTAAACTGAGTATACATCCTGGAGCTACCAAGATGTATCAGGATTTGAGGCTAGACTATTGGTGGCCGGGTATGAAGAGACATGTGGCAGAGTATGTGGCATCGTGTTTGACATGTCAGAAAGCTAAGGTGGAACATCAGAAACCTGCAGGGATGCTGCAATCGTTAGAGATACCAGAGTGGAAGTGGAATAGCATATCTATGGATTTCATCACTGGTTTACCCAAGACAAGAAGGAAACATGATTCTATTTGGGTGATAGTGGATCGATTGACGAAGTCCGCTCATTTTCTGCCTGTCAGGATTACCGACACTGCAGAAAAGTTAACAGACATCTACGTGGCTGAGATTGTGAGACTCCATGGTATACCATCAAGCATTGTTTCGGATCGAGACCCAAAATTCACTTCACATTTTTGGGGAACTCTACATGAGGCTTTAGGGACGAAGTTGAGATTAAGTTCGGCTTACCATCCGCAGACAGACGGACAGACCGAAAGAACGAATCAATCTTTGGAGGATTTGTTGAGGGCATGTGTGCTAGATGATAGAGGAAGTTGGGACGATGTGTTACCACTAATAGAGTTCACCTACAACAACAGTTTCCACACGAGCATTGGAATGGCTCCGTATGAGGCTCTTTATGGGAGAAGGTGTCAAACTCCATTGTGTTGGTACCAAGATGGAGAAAGTATGATTGTAGGACCGGAAATGGTGCAACAGACTACGGACAAGGTCCGGAAGATACGGGCAAGAATGAAGGTCGCCCAGGATCGTCAGAAGAGTTACGCAGATAGGCGTCGTAGACCCTTAGAATTTGAGGCAGGAGAACATGTATTTCTCCGAGTTACTCCAACCACTGGCGTTGGAAGGGCAATAAAAGCAAGAAAGTTGACTCCGAAATTTATTGGACCGTATCAGATTACGGAAAGGATAGGAAAGGTGGCCTATCGAATTGCATTGCCACCGATACTGTCCCAGATTCATGATGTGTTCCATGTGTCTCAGTTAAGGAAGTATGTTCCTGACCCGTCACATGTGATCACGCCAGATGACATTCAGTTGAAAGAGAACTTGTCATTTGAAGTTCCGCCAGTTAAGATTGCGGATAGAAAGATGAAACGTCTAAGGACCAAGGAGATACCCTTAGTCAAGATAATATGGAATGAAGCTACAGGAGATGCGACTTGGGAGCTTGAAAGCAAGATGAAAGAGCAATACCCCGATTTATTTAGCGATGTCTAAGTTTCGAGGACGAAACTTCTTTTAGGGGGAAAGTAATGTAAGACCCATAATTCTACTGTATCGTACGCAAGTTATAAGCGTAAGTAGTAGATAAGAGTTTTTAGGGTTTCTGTAAGATTAGTTTCTTGAGTATCGTGTAATAACAGCGTTTTGCTGAGTTGGAACTGGTTTTGGACTCGTGTACTATTTAAGCTCAGGCTTTTGGTTTTTAGTCCTCTTTTGTATACGAGAACGTTCCTGTGAATTCAGAATTTAGAGTTTCGACTTTCTCCGTTTATTGGAAAAACGAGTAGAAAACTGTGCCCGCTTCTTAAAATTTTACGGTTTCTGTTTTCCGTCGAATTTTAATTGGAGACTTTATATATCGGCGTAAGTTGGAATCTAGTGTCAGAATATTTTTGGGAGCTAAGGAAATAAATTTCAGTCGGAGAATGAAATTTAGCGATAATATTTGGAAATGGTTTACGACGGACATTTATTTGTGAGATTTTCTGTTTTTGAGATTTTCGTCCGTTAGCGAGGCGCAACTCGCCGAGAGCAAACGCGACGAGCTGAGTGGCGAAAAGGAGATATTTGTTCAAAAGCAATCATGAGTTTTTTTTGATCCATTGGCTAGGGTTTTGTCTTGCAAAAGTGATCTTGATCCAATGGCTTAGATTGTATAAGACCTTGGGTGAATAGTAAGGAGGTTTAAGTTTTTGTCTTGGAACAAAAATCATAAATACTCCCTCCCCCTTATCTCTCTCGGCCGAACACTCTTTCTCACCCTAACCAACTCAAAAATTTTCTCTTCCTCTCAAGAACTTGCTTGGATTTGTGCTAGGAACATCAAGCTCTTGGATCATCTTCTACATCTTGAGGTAATTAGACCTCTTCCATCCCTTATTTCTCATGAAAACTCTTGAATTTTTGAAGTTTCACAATTTTGTTCTTGAGTAGAAAAATGTTAGAATTTAATTTTGTTTCCATAGATGTGTTCTTAAGGGTTGTTAGTACACATGATTGAAAACATGAGTTGATTCTATGGTTTAATCTTGTTCTTACAAATTTTTAGTAAGGGTTTTGAAGAAAAAATTTGAAAAGGATCATAAATTTGATTTGTGTTGTAAGATTTTGGTTTTGAAGTTAGAATTGAGCTTTTAAACAAAATGGATTGTTGAATAGGAATTTTGTTTCGAAAAATAAGAAAAAATATTTTTTCGTGTTCTTGAGCGACTCGAAGAACGCATTTTAGAAAAATTTTATTTCGAGTTTCAAAAAGAGTCGGGTATACGATTGAATATCGTTACGAGCTAACAAATGTGGTTAGGGTTTCAAATGAGAAAAAAATTGTGTAGGATTGCCATTTTGCCTCATTGGGCCGTGGCAATCATTAGGGTTCGAGGAATCGAGTTTTCGAAAATTGTTTAGAGGCAAATTGTTTCCCATGATCATTGTTCAAATGTTTGATAAGTTATGGGATGTCTTGTAAAGAAAAAATTATTTCTTGCCTTAAGAAAAACTTATTTGAGATTTTTCGAAAATTTGCGATTCGACTCGATAATTTCTAAATCGCTTTGATAAGTGCTAGTTAGGTATTATGGGATATTACCATGCATTTAGAAGTGAAAAATTTTGAATGGAAGGGGTTTTTGGGAAAAAATGGCCGTGGCCTCTCTCTTGTGTGGGGAGAAATTTCAAAATTTTTCTAAGTCCACAATTGTGTGAAAATTTTGTGTGTGTTGGATAATCCTAGTTTTGAAGAAAAATGGGTATAGGAAAGGTTGTTAGGAAGAAAAAAATGTGTAACTTGTAACGCAAGAAAACTTCGATTTTTCATAAAAATATTTTTGAAAAGTTTTAGTTGTGTTTCAAATGGTCTTGTTGTGTGTGAAACAAGTCCTTGAGGTGGAGAAATCCAAAATGGTTTTAGTTTATGATTTGAAAACAAAATGAATTTCGTGTTATAAAAATAGTGCAATTTACTTCGGGAATTTTTTAAACACTATGAGAATAACCTGAAATCCTTGAGGGATGGCTTTAGAAAGTACCTTAGACCCCTCTGGAGCTTTGAGAGCGAGTTTCGTTTCGTTAGGATAAACGAGGAATATTTTATTGATGTTACGCTGCATTTATTTTAGGTAGCGCGTGTTGTAGTTATTTCGCGGAATTAAAGTAACAAAAGCTTGCTAAGGTAAGGGCACCTTTACTTTCTGTCAAATAATTGTATGCTTGGTTCTGGACTGTGTGATTGTTTGACAATTGTATTATGTATTCTCGTGATGAGACTGTGTTTAAAATACATGCGATATTACATATGATTTTGCGAAATATATGTATGAATATTTGATTCATTTGATAATGTTCGAATATTATGTATGATGTTGCATTAGCATATATGGGGAAGCGTATGCTCATGCATTCATAGTAGTGGTTATCGGAAACGGACCACGGGGTGTGATTATCGGGAATGGATCCACCTTAATCCTGCGGGATTTATTGAGTCCAATACGTGGTTATCGGGAATGGACCACGGGGTGCGATTATCGGGAATGGATCCACTCTAATCCGCTAGGATTGTATTGACGCCCTGAAGGGTATAGTAGGGGTTGGACCTACGACTCTCTGCGGAGAGGTAAAATTCCGGAATTCATGCATGTGAAAAAGACCCGGTTAGGGTGATCACAATCATTTAGAGTCTGCATTGATAGGCTGGTGTGCATTTCGATACTGTGTGCAAGTATATGAACTGCTAAGTGTTTATTCGCTGTTATATATATATACATGCTATTTGTTGTCGTGTTATGTGTGGTGACCCTTGCATTCTTTCATTTGCGGGCTCCTCCCACCCAGACGATGGATCACCCTTTGTTACCGGTGCTCGCAAGAGAGACGGTGACGAGGTGGGACTTTCTTGATCGCCTGCTTCTGCCTGCCTGGAGCCTCGACCCAGCTTCCGGCACGGCTAGTTACCGCGGGCGCGTTAGGATTACTACTTTTCTTGGTACCCGTCAGGTTCATCAGTGCCTGATATGGCAGACTCCGCCTTTCACCATACCTCTACCGGTACTGCTCAGTGCATTGTGGACGGTTCCTGGAGGACCACTGCCAGGGGCGCCAGATACACCAGAGGGTGGTGGATCGGTCATTGGAGAGACCCCCACAGATGGTCTAGTTACTACTTCTTCCTCCTCCATGGGTAGTTGGGGCGATGGGGCTTTACCCGACTTTTTAGGGGAGCCGGATGATGTTCTTCAGGAGGCAGCGACTGCTGCAGGGGATGGATCCATTGGAGGATCCGGAGTACCTCACTTGGTATCTCCCACTTCTACCTTGAGCTTGGTCCTGTTATCGAGCGATACGGACGACTCTTGATGCCGTTGTGCATGTTAGGACTAGGACCACTGACTTAGAGTAGTATTCTTTTGGACAGGTCTTGTTGGCCGGTGACTGGTAGTATGCTTTGTAGTAGGTTCTAACGTTTTTGGATGACTGTACTCTAAACTCTTACGCTTTGGATGAGCCTCTTTTGGTGTTGGCTATAGTATCCCTAGTCACGACTACTTTGTATATTTGTCGTGGACTGGATGTTATGTTTTGGTTATGTAAATATTCAGGTACACACTTTGCTTATGAGAAGCACTATTATATGCTATAGTTCTGTTGTATGAATAACGCCGGCTCTTGTAAAATATTTTCCGCGCACTCTGTCTTGTGTTTTAAAAAAAAAAAAAAAAATAATGCCCTTTTTAGGCTTTGAAAAACGGGGTGTTACATAATAATGTGCTTTGGTATCTTGTTTTGCTCACATACATAAGAATGTACCTTATTTGGTTTTATGTTTATGCATTTGTTGCATTGTTTTGTTTATTTCGTCTCATATTTTGGTATGTTACTTGTTTACAAATGTCGATGTGTTTCAATACTCATGAGTTGGTTTATGGTTTGTTGTTCTACATTCCATGTTTTATCATGATATTTGGTATTCGTCATTGATATATTTTGGCATATCTTTGTATGTATTTATATTGATTAGGAAACTATATCATAAAGTGCATTTCGACAAATGTAAGTGCACGATGTGATCTATTGATTAAAAAATCTGCTTGGACTTGTTACTTCTAATGTGCTCTCTTCTTCTTTTTGATATTGTCAAAGGGGGAGAGATTGGATGCACAAGCTAAAGGATGATCAAAACGCATTATGGCATCAACTCAGGGGGAGCGTGCTTATTTGAATAGCCTTGGTGTTTTTAATTGCGTCTGTATTACATTGCTATTTTTATTTTGCATAATAGGTATAGGCTTAGTTAACTTATGCATAGTTTTGACAATTATCAAAAAGAGGGAGAATGTAAGTGCACTAGTTCATCCTCATGTTTTAATAATTGTCAAAACACATGAAAATAGGATTGAACATATTTTGGCAACATTACAAATGACTTGACAACAAAGAACTATTTTCTAAAACTTGGAAAACTGACTTTTAGGTATTTTGTATCGATACATACATTGGTGTATCGATACAAATGTCCTGAAATTACTTCTATCTGGTTTTGGGTATTTTGTATCGATACATACATAGTCTGTATCGATACAAAAGTGGTCTCTCAGAGGCAGAGAGTCACCTGTGTATCGAATCATGCTTGCATGTATCGATACACATCTGTATGTCCTCAAAATCCAGAGAGATGATGATGTATCGAATCATGCTTGCATGATTTGATACATATCAGTCAAGAGTTTCAAGATTCTGATATTTGTATAGATACACACCCGTGTTTGTATCGATACAAAGGTCCAAAATTTCATTTTTAACGTCGGTCAAAGCATTTGTATCGATACAAATGATCATTTGTATCGATACATGTTTGAAAAATTATGCCCAAATTTGCTCATTCTATTTTCACTTTAAATAGCAATGTGTGTGATCCTTTGTTTGTAACACAACTGAGAAAAATCTAGCGAGAACCAGTGAGAAAGCAAGAGTGCTTTGAGAGAAACACTTTGGATACAATTTGGGTGAAAAATTGGGATCAAAGTGTATCCTTCACAAGATCATCATCTTCCATCAAGTTGCAACAATTGAAGATTGAGTATGGGATCAATCCAATAGAAGTTGTACGCTTGGTCGATAACGTTCGGTACGATTCGTGGTGAATCAGAATCGTGATCGGGTTGGTTTGCGAAGGAGGTTTGGTTGCTCGCTAGGGATTCAAGATTGTTCGATATCTTGAAGGATCAATCGAGAAGAATTGAAGGACTCAGCTGGACGATTGTTGCAAGAAGTTGCACGGGTAAAATCGTTGGAATCAGAGGGTGAAGATTCGTTCGTCGATTGAGGATCAATTGAGAAGAATTGAAGGACTCAGCTGGACGATTGTTGCAAGAAGTTGCACGGGTAAAATCGTTGGAATCAGAGGGTGAAGATTCGTTCGTCGATTGAGGTTTAGCATAGTTTTACTTTTGAGTCAATATAGGTTTATTGGATTCATTGTAAATTGTGCACTTGTGTTCAAACTGTTTTTAATCAATAATACTCTCAAATAACCCGTTTGGTTATTTGGGGGGAGACGTACCCGACCGACCGCGAGGACGACACGAAAGCCGGGGAACTCCCTAATCATCTCTTGTGTGTCGATTCGCTTTAAATTCTTACTTTACGCAATTCGCTTATATTTTGAGTCAATTGAAGTTTTGTGTTCGTAAGTGTGCACAAAGGTTCAATTGCAATTATCTTGATTGTGATTGAATTTGAATATCGAATCGTATAACTTGCTTGGGACTGTTTTTGTTAATCGATTAAATTTGGATATTTTACATTAAGCGTTCCGATAATTTTCCTAGTTCGTTCAAGACTATACTATCTTTCCTTTGGTCAAAAGGTGCAAAGTAGACTACCGATCCGGTGGTGCTTCCGCGCATTGTTTTTAATCAAATTTTTTTTAAAAATTGTCGTTGATTAACGAAGCCACTTATTCAACCCCCCCTTCTAAGTGGTAGCCTAGTAGTCTAACAAGAAAATCATCAAGGCACGGTGTTGCACTTAAAGAAAAGTGGTTTACGTTTCCAGACATGGGCTTCGTTGTAGCTTCTCTGTGCGAAAAGGTTGTGGTTCAGTTGTCAAAGATTCATAGATGTGGAGCTTCAAAAACATGTTTCCCGTTGCGTGGCACAATTCCCACAACACTTACTTCCAAGATAATTTGCATTGGCGCAATTCCAGATCACTTTCTCCTGGTCACATTGAAGGAAGGATGCCCGATACCTCCAACGGCTCCTAGATGGAAGAAAGTGTGTACCCCAGAAGCTCCTGCATGAGAGTCACTTTTTGTGGATAGGCAGCAACGTTTTAAGGAGCTCTTGGAAGTTGACAGAAGCGAAAACTTGTTGGTGAAGCCACGTGGTGTAGGAAGCTCTTCAGAGGAACCAATCGAGTGCTAGGTTATTTTATTATGTAATTGACTTAGGTGATTTGGTTATTTTGGTATTTTGTTGGCAGTCGCATCATTTTTTGGTTATGCATTGTAACGATCCAAATTTGCGATATTTTGGTTAGGCGGTATTTTGATGTAATTATGATTATGGACTTAATGAAACTTGTGAAGATTATGGTTATGTAATATTTGGTATATTCATGTATTTTAATTAAACATTATGATAGTTAAATTTCGATGTAATGAATTGACTGTGTAAACTTAGCATTTGGAATGTGAAAAAATAGGTTTCGACCTCAATTTTTTATGAGGTGGTTCTGTAAGTCAGAAGTTGTTGCTTCTGTTTGCATATCAGACTGTCGCGGTTTCTACAAACCGCGATTATTGTAAATGTTGGTATGTCATGGTTTCTGCGAACCGAAACGGAAGTTTTTACTGAAAATTTAACATGGGGGTATAAAAAGAGACCTGAGGGGGAAAAAGAGAAAGGTAGTTATTCAATGGATATTTTTAATATATCGGCAATACACCGACACTTTTTTTTTTTTGCCGATGTTGCACCGACACTTTTTTGTGGACGAGATTGCATCGAAACTCACATGTGGTTTAAATTGCACCCTCTACCTTTTTTTATGTGGTTGAGATAACAAAGAAAAAATTTATGTGGCTATAATTAATCGGATTCGTGTATAAATACATAACACTAACCCATATTCTCATACATCCAAAAACATTATTTACAATTTTAGAAAATGAATTCTTCCAATCGTAATGATTCAGTGACATCTCATGCATTTACTGTCAGGTTTCGCGGTATCGATGAACTGTTCTGCGTGGAATTGAAGGACAATTTAAGGAGTCTTTTTGCTCTCAAAGACAAGATTCAAGTTATGTACCATTTCAAATATGTCAGACATATTCAGATTGACAAACTTGGTTATTACGAACCATTCATCGATCTAGCCTGTGATCGTGTGTGTTGATGACTTCACGTCATTACGATGTTTCTAACCATATTTCAAGGCATTTGAGGTAGCTTTATAACGTTTTCCGCAATGAAATAAAGAGAAAATAGCATCGTTACAAGTTGGCTTGAAGCACAAGAAAAAGAAGAAAAATCAGCACAATTTGCATCATGACGTCTGTCTGGTATTTTGACCATATCTGGAGTTCTGTAACTCGGAATGACGCGGGACTTGCGGCAAATGAAAGCTAAGATCAAGAGCTATGACTTTCATGAAGAGCATAAATGCATATTCACTGCCATTTGCGCCATGGCGCCGCGCCGCGCACGTAACCTAACTCTATAAATTGTAAATTTGCTCAGTTTAAGGGGGACATAATTTTACGGCGAAAGAACTATTTTTCAGAAGCGATTCAGAGGTGCTCCAGAGATATTTCAAGTGTGGAAAATCATTCCAACCTTATTTGTAATGAATTCTATTACTTTAATTTATGTTTATGTTATTGATTTAATTATGAGTAGCTAAACTTCTCTGATTGGATCCCATGGGGATTCTAATTGTTATTATTCTTGAACCATGTGGTCTCATATGACATGTTAATGAATTACGAAGTTAGTTTCAGTTAATTATTCCTTGTGTTTAATGCTTTACATAATTTGGCCAATTGTGTGATGAATCCAATTGTTTGTTTGACTATGAGAGTAGGAATAAATTTATCGATCTAGGAATAATTATTCAATTAACCGTTACTTAAGAGATTTCGAATTGTTAATTGAGAATTCAAAGATTAAAGTGCCAAAACCTCAATTGATCATAAATCACCTAAGAGATTAGGGAGTTATGATCAAGGGAGGGGATTATGTTATCAAGAGATTGAGCATAATTACCTTTTATAATCGAATCGTGAAACTGAATTTGTAATTTGTTAACATGCATGAACTACCAAGATGATAGTAATTAGATGAACCGAAAGGATCCAATCGCCTTCTCTATTTGACCTAAATCCTAATTTCTTGCCGTTATTTCTAAGAAACCTGAATCCTAAACAAATCCCCCCTTTTTAATTAATGCAATTTTACTATCGTGTGAATTCAATTATTTTCGTTTGATTCGGAACAATCCATGTGGAATCGATAATTTTTATACTTACTTTGATACTTCATCAAATGGCGCCGTTGCCGGGATGGTTGATTGAATCAACAAGGTAATTGGATCATACGTAGTTTATTTTACTTTTATTTATTTTTTGTTTTTAATATTCCAAAAAAAAAATTATATTTTATTTATTTTAGTTTGATTCTGTTAGAGTTTATTTAGGATCTTAAGTTATATTTTATTTAGTTAAAATATTGATTTAGTAAGATTTTACTAGATTCAGTTAAAAAAAGATTATAAAAAGATTTAGTTTTATTTATTAGTTAGATTTTGTTTTATTTTATTAGTTCCAAATATATATATATATATATATATATATATATATATATATATATATATATCTTTACTTCTAAAAAAAAATATAAGATAGAAAAAAAAAATTGTTCTTTTCATGTCTTTTTCATTGTGCTTTGCTACTAAAAAATTTCTTCAAGTTTTGTAGCAATGGAATCAAGATGGATTGATAATTTTTTGCTTGATTGCGAAGGAATTGCTATTATTTGTTATTATCTCTCTCGACTATCTGATGAGCAAAAATCGGTGAATAGTCGACTAAAGTTATTGAAAGAGAGATGTGGATTTTGTGGAGCGAATCATCACAATGACTATTGTGAGCAATTTTGTTTAAAGAAAGAAAAGCCTGAAGTAATCAACATCGATTATAACTTTCAACTCAAAAAGATTTTGGATGATTTTTTGAGATCAAATCAAGTTGCATTTGATGGATTTGGAGTTGAATGTAGTAATCTTGTTAAAAGGGCAAACGCGTGTGAGAAGTTGGTTGAGAGTGAGATAGAACATTGTGCTATTGTGGTAGAAGAAGAAGATTTGAAAAACAAGGTTAATGGCACGAGAAGAGTGAACCATTTTGACATCTATGTGACATTTGAGTCTCAACCAATGGAGCTTAAAGAAAGAAACCATTTGCCAAATAAGCATCAATCTTCTCCAAGGTGGGAGAGCCCATATTCCAAAGCTTTAGTGATTGGAGCATGGGAGCACTTAATTCTTTATGCTAAGTTCATGGATTTCTTACCAAACAAGCGGAAGAAGAATGATGACATGTTTTTTCTAACATATATGCCACCCTAACAGTGGTTGAAGCGTCAAGCTAATGACGTTAAACAAGCGCGTGACCTTTTAGGTCATGGACTGTCAAGCTATTGATGTTAAACGAGCGCTGCTTGGGAGGCAACCTAAGATTTTTATTTACTAATTTATACTTTTAGTGTGCCTTGTTTGTGTTTGCAGGTTAAGTAAAGGAGTAGAGTCGAGAAAGTTGGATGAGTCGGAGAGATGGGCCCAAGACTTTGAGGCCTATCAACAGCGGGAGCATTCCTATGAGGCAGACTTTGGCCTCGGAGAGAGACGGGATGAGAGCGGATCTTCTCATCAGTGATTTTACAGTTGGTATTTGCTTAATCCTTTGAACTTGAATTTTATTTTGTCTTTTCTGAATGTCTATGTCTGTTTGAAAACTTGTGCACTATTAATATTGGTTTGTAAAAAATAAAAAAAAATGAGGTCTGTTAGGTTAGCATTGATTGGTACATGGATTTGTGATTCCCTTGTTGGTTGCTTGTATGCTTGAATTCTATTAGAAAAGTTGAGGAAATTTCTCAAACATTAACCACTCGATAATCCGGCGGAGCCGTGAGATTTCGAGCCCAAACACTTAAATTTTTTCTTGTTATGAGAGATTCCACAGCTTAGCTAATTCTCTAGAACTTGCTTATGTTCTCCTTCTTGATTAATCGTTATAAATATCACACCGAGGCAAGTTGTTTGTACCTTGAGCCATTTTGAAGCCACCCGGCTTTTATAATAAATCCTTTGTTAACCCCTTTGAACCGAAAAAAAAATGTTGTTGTTTGCTGAACCCAAAATTTTCAAAATATGAAAGAAAAAAAAAAGATGATTTTCTTGGAGTTTAGAAACTTAACTAATAAATTGAGCACATAGCTCATCATTAAGTTTGGGGTTGCTTTTGGTATTGGCAACCGAATAAGTTTGGGGTGGGGTACTAGAGAACTGAAAAAGAAAAAAATGATGAATGAAAAGAAAAAAAATATATGATACAAAGAAAGAGGTATCTCATACACCTCTCAAAAAAAAGTGATTGAAAATTTTTAAGTTCTCTAGTATAAACCGCTAAATGTAAAGGGGAGAAGAAAAAAATAAAATAATAGCTTCAATGTTTGGAAAGAAAATGTGATCTTGAAAACTCCAAGTTTTTCTGCTTACCATCCAAAAACATCCACCCTTAAACCTTAGCCCCGTTATAACCCTCAAGTCCTCTAAAGGTGTGAATTTGTTTGTGTGTCGATCGATTGTAGAATGTTTGCAAGCCTATGGTTGAATAGCTATGACTGTGTCGATTGAGCGAATTGAACAAATAAACAGGAGAGAAAGTGAGAGAGTGAAGTGATTATGTTTGGTCAATGTTTGCAAAAGGTTCTTGTTTTTCTAATGGCATTCGGTGTGCAAGTAGATTCATGATAGGGATGATCTTTGAAATGTGGATTGAAATGTTTGACTTGACTGACCTTGTTGATTTGAATAAACTGTTGAGATAGTGCCAGAATTTCCGATAGATGCAGGTATTCCTTGAGGACAAGGAAAGATTCAAGTTTGGGGTTGTGATGACTTCACGTCATTACGATGTTTCTAACCATATTTCAATGCATTTGAGGTAGCTTTATAACGTTTTCCGCAATGAAATAAAGAGAAAATAGCATCGTTACAAGTTGGCTTGAAGCACAAGAAAAAGAAGAAAAATCAGCACAATTTGCATCATGACGTCTGTCTGGTATTTTGACCATATCTGGAGTTCCGTAACTCGGAATGACGCGGGACTTGCGGCAAATGAAAGCTAAGATCAAGAGCTATGACTTCCATGAAGACAATAAATGCATATTCACTGCCATTTGCGCCATGGCGCCGAGCCATGGCGCGGACACGTAACTTAACTCTATAAATTGTAAATTTGCTCAGTTTAAGGGGGACATAATTTTACGGCGAAAGAACTATTTTTCAGAAGCGATTCAGAGGTGCTCCAGAGATATTTCAAGTGTGGAAACTCATTCCAACCTTATTTGTAATGAATTCTATTACTTTAATTTATGTTTATGTTATTGATTTAATTATGAGTAGCTAAACTTCTCTGATTGGATCCCATGGGGATTCTAATTGTTATTATTCTTGAACCATGTGGTCTCATATGACATGTTAATGAATTACGAAGTTAGTTTCAGTTAATTATTCCTTGTGTTTAATGCTTTACATAATTTGGCCAATTGTGTGATGAATCCAATTGTTTGTTTGACTATGAGAGTAGGAATAAATTTATCGATCTAGGAATAATTATTCAATTAACCGTTACTTAAGAGATTTCGAATTGTTAATTGAGAATTCAAAGATTAAAGTGCCAAAACCTCAATTGATCATAAATCACCTAAGAGATTAGGGAGTTATGATCAAGGGAGAGGATTATGTTATCAAGAGATTGAGCATAATTACCTTTTTTAATCGAATCGTGAAACTGAATTTGTAATTTGTTAACATGCATGAACTACCAAGATGATAGTAATTAGATGAACCGAAAGGATCCAATCGCCTTCTCTATTTGACCTAAATCCTAATTTCTTGCCGTTATTTCTAAGAAACCTGAATCCTAAACAAATCCCCCCTTTTTAATTAATGCAATTTTACTATCGTGTGAATTCAATTATTTTCGTTTGATTCGGAACAATCCATGTGGAATCGATAATTTTTATACTTACTTTGATACTTCATCATGTGTGATTTCGACGATGCAACACGTAAGTACGAGTGGAAAGAGTTGAAATATGATGAAGATGTCGAATCTATGTTCAACTCGGCTTTCGTTGATCCCAAATATCCATGTTTGTACGCTGCTTTGATTGTTGCAAAATGATGAACAATTTGTATGTGATTTCCAATTACGTTGTTGTGATTTCCAGTTAGTGTACGTTTTAAAAATTTCTGAAATTTAATAAAGGTTGTTCTTTCCAGTTGTTATTTTTTTAATACGTTTTCACCTAACGCATTTATACCGGATAAACATCCAACAACCCAATTAAAGTTCATCTACCACAATAAATTTGTTCACATATATCATTAACACACACCAAACGAATTTAATTCACACCCACACTCATTTATGTTTAAATTGACATATGGTCTTGTGTAATTCTCACCACAAAAAAAAATATGGATGTTTCACTCACTCAAAGAATGCGATCCCACCTAGCAGCAGTTTACTTCAACAGCGGAAGACCAAATTTGTTTCGGATTAACGATGATGAAACATATGATGGTCTCAAACAGCAGCTGAATCAAATTGTCAACAATCGGAACGACAACAGAACGGTCTCGAGTCTCACGTATCGAAAACCTTCAATTGGTTCTGATGGAAGCATAAGTTTCACCTCTATGAAGCTTGAAAACAACAATGACGTTGACATGATGCTTTCAACTTTCAAGCAGTTTAGCACAAAGGGTCCTATCGAGCTAGATGCGACACTGACAAGATCTATTGAGGCTATCCTTGCAAGTTGTGTTGGTCCTCAAGATCCAAACTATGTTCACATTTAAAGTGTTAAATGTGTTTTATCGAAACGTCATATTTAGTTTGCATTAAGAAGGTTTGTAGTGTTTGTTTCCATTAAGTATCAGTTATGTAATCGTTGTTTAGTTTGTTTCCGGTAAGAATGATGTTTCTAAATGTTTGTTTTTATTGTTTCAATCAAGGAAGATGCGACCAACTTTCACCAAGTTTAATTTAGGGTTAAATAGCTGTTACCCCCCTGCAAAGTAGGGCTGTTTTGGGATACCCCCTTGTAATATTTTTTTTTTGAGATTCCCCCCTTGCATACTAAAGATTCTTTGTGATACCCCCTTGGAGTAACAGCAAGGTAGAGAATCATTGTATTTTGCTGATGTGGTAGTCCACGTTAGATGCTGACTAGACATATATACAAACATGGCATGCTTACGTGGATTTTAATTTATTTTTGATTAATTTAATTATTCACATTTTGATAAATGTAATACCTAATTATTTTTTTAAAAAAATAATTTTTTTTAAAACAAAAAATATTTTAATCCTTAAATCTTCATCCTCTTCACTCAAACTTCATCAAACCCTTTTTCATCTTTATCTTCTTCAAACCTAGTGCCCATGATCTTCATCTTCAACAACTCATCTCTCTTTTTCATCCTGAATCAAATCAAAAATAAGACCAAATCAAAATTATCTAAAAAATCAACAAATCAAAATAACTACAAATCTAAGCAAAACTCAACAAATTAAAATTATCAGAAAATCAACAAATCAAAATTATCAAAAAATCTAAGCAAAACTCAACAAATCAAGAATCAAGCAAAAAAAAAAAAAAATCTGAGAAACAACAATTAAAATCTCACAAACAATTCAAAATCAAGCAAAAAACAAATCTGAAAACAACAACCAAAATCTGAGAAACAAATCAAAATCAAGCAAAACCAACCAAAACAGCAACAACCAGTCTCCTTGTTCATAACAAAACCCAAAAATTCATGGCACAAACCAAAAATGGTGCTTCCATAAACAGAAACCCAATGAATCCAGAACCCAGAAATATGAAGCTATATGTTTCAGTTCCGATTTCGAATCTACAAAACCCAATGAACCTAGATTTCACAAACTCACTTCGTGAACCACATGAAACACGAATTTTCAAAATTAGGTTTGAAATTGGGGATTTTTGGAGAAGAAGTGGGTTTGTAGAAATTGAATGTTTGAAGAAAGAGAGATTGAATTACCTTCCACCATAGAAAGATAAAAAAAGGAGTGGTTCTTGTTGATTCTTCATGTAAAGCTTCAAGCACATCAATGGAGAATTTTTGTCTTGATGATGATGATGTTTGGTGAGATGATGAAGAGGTTAAAGAAGAGAAGTGAAAAGTGAGAGATGAAGAGGTTGTTATTTGGTTAGATGAGATGTAGGTGATGCTGTTGTTGCTGTAATTCGTTCTTTCCACCCATTCTTTCTGATGAGATGAACATGTGGTAGGGATGAATTGAAGAGGAAAAAAGAAAAGAAAAGAAAAGAATTTTTGTTTTTTAATTACTTTTTTTTAAATTAATTATACAGTCATATGCCACGTGGCAACAAAAAAAAATAAAAAATTCAAAAAATCCACGTGGAGGTGACACATAGGTGAAACGTGGAGATTCCGTGCCTTGCTATTACTCCAAGGGGGTATCACAAAGAATCTTTAGTATGCAAGGGGGGAATCTCAAAAACAAATATTACAAGGGGGTATCCCAAAACAGCCCTACTTTGCAGGGGGTAACAGCTATTTAACCCTTTAATTTATGATGTTTCTAATTTTGCAAAGTACATCTTTCAGCGTCATGGTTTCTGCGAACCGAAACACATAAAGGATTACCATGGTTTATAGAAACCAAAATGAGTCATGGTTTCTGCGAACCGAAACACATCAAGGATTACCATGGTTTGTAGAAACCGAAACGTATTTTACAGTAGACAGGAACCAGTTGCTTCTGGTTCTGTCCAGCAACACCACAAAGGTGAGCTCCAAACATGTGTTTATGCGCAAATTTTAAGCATTTGTGCGCAAATTTAAAGAAACCAAAACTTATCAATAATAATAACACAATACGCCAAATTCAATACAAAGTAATTAATCAAAATACAACCAACATAAACCAAACAACATTGTCAACGATCAAATTACATCAAACTAAAATAAGTTGTAAAGTGCAACATCATCAAACATGAACACAAATATTGTCTGAAACAAAATACATCGAAATAAAGTTAAAACATAAACATCAAGTGCGCTGATGATAACGTCGTGTCCCCCGCCTAAGTCGTCGATACGTTATACACGGGTTGGGCATTCCCAACACCCGCCGGACCCCTCATACCTTCATCAATCATGCGCAACTCCAACTCTTCCATCCACACTCGATCAATCTCAAATAAGTTCATGCCCAGAGTAGCAGCCGTACTCGGATGTCTTGGAATGCCTTGTACAAACTTGAACTGTCTCAGCACACGTTCTGGCAAATGTTTGGCTCTAACATCACCATCCCTTATCCATGCATTGGCCTTTTTTCAACAATCGCTTTTTCAGCGTAATCCCAGTTGTCTATGTAAACAGCTCCCAAAAATTTAAGCTTCAAATACGGACCGCCAAGGTCACCAAACATTTTCATCACCACCCCAGGGGAAACTCCTAGATAAGTACTGCACATGTCAGCCCCTTCTTCCCTTGTCATCTTCCTATGATTCAGAAACTTTCCCTCGATTGGAATATGCAACAAACATTGGACATCGTCCAATGTGATGCCCAGCTCACCTATAGGAAGATGGAAGGTACTCGTCTCCGGATGCCATCTTTCAGCAAAAGCCCAGATAAGTCCATAGCCAAGCACGCTAAAATTTGTTTTCACTAGCGGCTTCAACTACATCCCAAAACCAATGCTGCTCTTCATCCGGTTTGTCAATATCTGTCACCCTCTTCGCGCCAGCAACGCAACTGTCTCTTTAAAAGCTGAAATAATTCCAACAATATAAACCATTATTAATTAAGCATAATTATAATATTGAACATGTTAAGCACAATGGTGATCTATACTTTATTATCACACAACAATGATTATTAACTTACATCATGGTTATTAGGATTTGCCTTCCATATCGGAATTGCCCTGTACTTATAGTATTCCGTTAGCAACGACAAATCATGGGGTCCTCCTCCATAAACTTGCACTTCATTTGGATGTGGTGCTTGTTGCGGAGGTGGTGGTGGTGCTTGTTCTTCAGCATAATCGGCATCGTCATTAATATATTTATTTGTATCAAAGTCAGGCTGGGCGACAGGTTCCTCAACACGTCGTGGACGTGATCTGCTACGCGAACCAACCGACGCACCCGCTTCACCATCGTGTGTTCCTTGCACCAATTGTTGTCCTTTCCTACCACGTCATCTTTTTGGTGCAGAAGCATGTGCCTTGCTAGTTTCCCTACCATGTCTACCTTTGCCAATATCTCGATCCATACCTAAACATACAAAAAAATAGCAAAATCAATATTCCCATTTCATTCAGACATTTTGTCAAACACTTAGGATACAATACAATACAAACAACATCAAATTCAAATAAAACATAGAACTCCACATGCAATCATGTAAACATGTAATTTAATTTGACAAATAACAAATAATCAACAATTCCAACAACTAAATCAACCTTTCAAACCACAAAATCAAAAATACAAATATACAACTTTTCTTATGGAGAAAAAAAAACATAGAGTAATGAATTTTGATGACAAACACAATGAATGAGAAAAAAGGTATGTAACTTACTTGATTAAGTATGTTTTGAAGCACAAAGTTGTTGTTTTTGGGAAAATCGCACTTGAGAGGTTGAAGGAGTTGTTATGTTATGTTTTTAAAAAAAATTCGTAACTGACAGAAGAGAAGCAGTTCTGTTACTATATAAACCCGTCGCGGTTTCTACGAACCGCGAAAACCTAAAATTTCGGTTTCTAAAAACCACGATACCGTGCAAGGGCAAAAGCGTACCTTGGGGGGGTATAAAAGAAACACGGCGGGTCGGAAGAGAAATTTTCTTTTTTTTTTAAACTTTTGGATTTGTGTATGTGTGCCCAAATATATATTATTTGGGTTTGTGCCTATGCAAGTATTTCTCAGTAGTGAAATGGGTCATGTGGGCCTCTTCGGAACAAAACAGCCTGCAGCCCACAAAAGTTAACTTGTGGTCCACAAACACACACACCTGGAATAGAATCAAGCAAATATTTTAATTTTATTTTTGTTAGTTTTCAGGAGAGACCGATCATGATAATTCGGAGTTCGATCAATAGTTAAGTAAATTCTAATAAGTAATTGTTTCTTTCTATGAATTGTTTGGATGTTTCAAATAATTTGTCTTATGAGAAGCTTATTAATCATTTGGGTCTAATCACTTATTTATAACTTCTATCATTTTAACCTATTAATAACTTCTCTCATTTTTAATACAAATTATTATTTATTTGTCTATATTCTTGTTGAGTATCGACATTTGGGTTTTATTTTCATTTCATTTGTTTTATGTATAAAACAACTTTTTAGTTGTCGACAATGATGATCACAGTGACAACTGTAACAGCTCGTTTTTCAAAGGCCTGAAAAGGCAGTATATATTTTTTTTTTCTTTTTCAACTAACACTCAGAGTGCGCATAAAATATTTTTCAATGAGCCGACATTCAAATATACAAAAGAACTCATTACCATAAGGTGCTTCGACAAGCAAAGTGTACTCCTGAATAATTACAATCCAAGTCTAAGTATTCAAATACTTACAACCAAAACAAGTTAGAATCCTATGCCTAAACCCAAAAAGCACGGTGCACAACCCACACCGGCGCATAGTCTAACTAAGTTAAAGCTCCAACACGAGCTCACTGGGGCCTGGAACGGCCACCGTCGTCACCACGACCTAACCCCTCATCTGGGTGGGATGAGCCCGCAAATGAAAGAAAGGGTCACCACACATAACACAACAGCAAATAGCATATATATATAAAGCGAATAAACACTTAGCAGTTCATGTACTTGCACACAGTATTGAAATGCACACCAGCCTATCAATGCAGACTCTAAATGATTGTGATCACCCTAGCCGGGTCTTTTTCACATGCATGAATTATTCCGGAATAAACCTCTGCAGAAGGTCGTAGGCTCAGGTGGGATAACACCTCCTACTAGTGGTGGGATAACACCAGGTAGAGTCTCTCAGACAATACCAAAACAATCACGGTGGGATAACACCGGGTGAGTCACACGGACAACACCAAACTCAAAAAGGAGGACACCAATCACTGGTCGTCGCACCCCGTGGTCCATTCCCGATAACCACTTACTATGAATGCATGAGCATACGATTCCCCTTATATGCTAATGCAACAAATACATACCTCTCAAGTGTATGTAAACCATCCATAATATGTACATTTATTTTCAAAATCATATGCACGCCAATCACATATTCATACATATATTCTCAAACATATGTAAACCACACATGCGATACAAAACACCTTCTCATCACGAGAATACATAATATAATCATGCCAAACATTCACACAATCCAAAACCAGGCATACATATATAAGACGGAAAAATAAAGGTGCCCTTACCTCAGCAAGCTTCCGTTACTTTAATTTCGCGAAAAATCTACAACACACGCTACCTAAAATAAATGTAGCGTAACATCAATAAAATACTCCTCGTTTATCCTATCGAAACGAAACTCGCTCTCAAAGCTCCAGAGGGGTCTAAGGTACTTTCTAAAGCTGTCCCTCAATGATTTCAGGTTATTCTCATAGTGTTTAAAAATTCACGAAGTAAATTGTACTATTTTTATAACACGAAAATCATTTTGTTTTCAAATCATAAACCAAAACCATTTTGGATTTTCCACTTCAAGGACTTGTTTCACACACAACAAAACCATTTGAAACACAACTAAAACTTTTCAAAAATATTTTTATGAAAAATCGAAGTTTTCTTGCGTTACAAGTTACACGTTTTTTTTTTCTTCCTAACAACCTTTCCTACACTCATTTTTCTTCAAAACTAAGATTATCCAACACACACACAATTTTCACACAATTGTGGACTTAGAAAATTTTTTGGAACTTCTCCCTCAACACTAAAAGGCCACGGCCATTTTTTGAAAAGCACCCTCCCACACAAAATTTTTCACTTCTAAATGCATGGTAATATCCCATAATACCTAACTAGCACTTATTAAAACGATTTAGAAATTATAGAGTCGAATCGCAAAATTCGAGAAATCTCAAATAAGGTTTTTCTTAAGGCAAGTGATCATTTTTCTTTTCAAAAACATCCCATAACCCATCAAACAATTAAACAATGATCATGGGAAGCTATTTGCCTCTAAACAATTTTCGAAATTCGATTCCTCGAACCCTATATGGGTGCCACGGCCATTTGAGGCAAAAAGGGCAACCCTACACATTTTTTTTTTTTCCATTTGAAACCCTAGCCCACATTCATTAGTTCGTAATGATATTCGATCGTGTACCCGACTCCTTTTGAAACTCGAAATAAATTTTTTTCTAAATTGTGTTCTTCGAGTCACTCAAGAACACGAGAATAATTTTTTTCTTATTTTTCGAAACAAATTTCATATTCACCAATCCATTTTGTCAAAAAGCTCAAAACTAACTTCAAAACCAAAATCATACAACACAATCCAAGTTTATGATCTTTTCAAAAAAAATTCTTCAAAACCCTTAACCAAAATTTGTGAAAACAAGATTTAACCATGAGAATCACTTACATGCTTCACTAATGTTTCCTACCTAACACTCTTAAACACTACTATGGAATCAAAACTAATTAAAACTAAATTCTAAAATTTTTCTTCTCAAGAACACAAGAAAAATTGTCTTAGAATCTATGAATTTTCATAAGAAATGATGAAAGGAGGAGGTCTAGTTACCTCAAGATGAAGAAGATGATCAAAGAGCTTGATGATCCTAGCACAATCCAAGCAAGTTCTTGAGAGGAAGAGAAAAATTTTGAAGTGGATGAGTGAAAGGGGTGGAGTTCGGCCGAGTGAGAGAAGAGAGGAGGAAGAGAAAATTTTTGATTTGCTTCTAAGACAAAATAGATAACCTCCTTACTATTTATCAAACTCTTGATCAATCTAGGCCCTTAGATTAAAAACAAAGTTGCAAGACTAATCCCTAGCCAATGGATCAAAATAACTCATGATTGCTTTTTGAACAAATATCCACTTTACGCTACTCAGCTCATCGCGTTTGCTCTCGGCGAGTCACACCTCGCTAACGGACGGAAATCACAAAAACATAAAATCTCACAAATAAACGTCCGTCGTAAACCGTTTCCAAATATTATCGCTAAACTTTATTCTCCGACTGAAATTTATTTCCTTAGCTCCCAAAAATATTCTGAAACTAGATTCCAACTCGCGCCGATATATAAAGCCTCCAATTAAAATTCGACGAAAAACCGAAACCGTAAAATTTTAAGAGACGGGTACAGTTTTCTACTCGTTTTTCCAATAAACGGAGAAAGTCGAAACTCAAAATTCTGAAAGCACAGGAACGTTCTCGTATATAAAAGAGGACTACGACCCAAAAGTCTGTGCCTTTCCAGCGCACGAGCACAAAACAGGCTCCGTTTCAGCAAAAGTCTCATTAATGTGACGATACTCACAAAACCGCCTCACCAAAAACCCTAAAACTCGTAGCCGACACTAGAGTTCCTTAGAAAAACTGTACAGTGGAATCTTGGGTCTTACATTACTACTCTCCAAAAAGAAGTTTCGTCCTCGAAACTAAAGTCAAGGATAACGACTCAACCAGTCATTACCATCACCAACACAACAAAATCCCACATGATTAGGTGCAGCCACACAGATGCTAACACCGGGTGAAGTCACACAGATACTCTCACCAACACACTGGCACAACCGTGCACCAACCGCAACCCTCAACGAGTTCACCACTCAAAATTTAACCTCACAACAGAGGTTCACAACCTCTAGTTCCTAAAGATCCTCGTGCCCACAAACAAAAATTTCCAAAGTCACCTCTTTCGCCTCCGCGACATAGCCAATTTCCCTAGGTTCACGCGAAGCAGTTACTGGCTACCCTCCAAAAAGAAACACCGAAACTTTCTGCGCACCACCAAAGTTAGCAAAACTAGTCAATTCCAATCAACACGATTCCCGTCTATCATTAACAATAAATTAAGGACGGCCAGTCCCTCAATTTGTCAATAGACAGTCGACAATCCTGATGGTGATTTAGACCATTTTTACCCAACTTAAGTGATACTTCATTCCACTTGTGCTCAAGGTCCTCCGAGTCACAAGGGTTCCACAAATCTTTCGAGGTTTTTCTTAATGTTTTCCTCGATCTCTTACGAATACAAGGTCGAAGTCGTAAGACACAACACTCAAACACGTCGCTCAAGCTCTCATGATTCCACTCATGAAACATCTGTTGAACATCATTCAACAGTAACATAATGCCACCACGGCAATTACCACCAAAACCATTTCGTTTCAAACAAGTTGTCTTCTCTATAGAAGATTTTCCCTTTCTCTCTTTTCAATATCCCTCTGCGCCTTGGCATGGGCCTGGGCAGTTAAAGTTGCTGCCATGGTATTCATTGCATAAGCCCTCTGGTTCACATGATTGTCATCAGTCCCAGGAGCTGCAGGTGCTCGTCGTGGAGGCATGTTTTTTTTCCTGCACAAACCACTTTACCAATATCCATCAGTCTGCGACTCAATGAATATGTCGAACCGTCTGTTCACATACGGATCTATTTCCAATCACGACTTAAATAATACCACCCCCACCTCCGGTTGGTAATTACACTCCTCATAGTCTTGGCACTTGCCAAACTAAACCATCTACTTCTCTTGGACTCCCTTATCCAAATCTCCATTTCCCCAGAATCGGTTCCTTATACGTTAACATTACTTCCAAAATGGCACTTAGACGAATCTCGCGTGCCTTAAACAAACGTTTGTCCTCGTCGACGGCCATCGTCGGCGCACATCCTCTTCACCACGTATTCTCATTCTATTCCTGAACTCTCCTGAGTTCCTTTTTCCCTTACAATAACATCCTCTCTTACTCAAAAGAGTTGGTCACCCTGACCATTCCTAAACACTCCGAACATCACCACTCTCGTCGAGGTACCTACCTTCAAAATAACTCTTAGGGCATTCCTCACATTACTATTGTCTAACCATCCTTGTTGACAACATCCGAATCCCTTATACTTACTCACTACCGATTTCCATCATACCACGTCTCTCTTCATTGTAACCACTACAATGAACCAAAGCTCTACAAGCTCCCATCAACTTGCCATTAGACAATTTCTTATCCTTCTTATTTCCAAAATTAGGTGTGAGACAAATCCCTTCGCCAATCTTCAATTGGCATAAGCCACATCTTCATGGGCTTCTCTCTAAATCCCCATTCTTTTCTAGACCCAGAAACAGATCCACAAACCATTTCATCTCCATCACTCTTTCTCCTCTCTGAAGATGAATTCATCAAATGAAGGACAACCAAACAATGGAACATTTTCTCTACGAGTTCGGCTAGGAACACCACTAGCCACACTTATTGTTAACACATTCTTTCCATGACTAACCTCCCTTTATGACTAACTCATCGATGTCATAACCTCTACAAGACTCCAATCAGGCCTGTATCATCAATCTACTACTTTGCAACTTTCTAGTCCAACAACTGTCTAGAGTTGGTTCCCAAACCACCATGACCAATAACTTGCTAAATCAAAACAACATCTTTAATTCGCCGCACACAATCCAAATACTCTCTCATTCCACATAATTTTGAATCACCACAAGCATACCCTTCTCCGTTCGACCAATCTCAAATCTTCATAACCATCTAAAGCTACAGTATTCTCCAATAACAATAACCAACTTCCCACATACGTTCTCGCTATCCAACCTGACACATCCATTCACTAACTGGATTTATCCATCTCTAACTTCCCTTACGGTGTCAACTAATGTACGTGTCGTAATCAAACGCTCCAAATGATTAATTCCTCAAGTTCCTATTAAGTATCTCCTCTCTATTCGATTGGTCCTTCATCATCGTGACTATTCTAAAGTCATAAGGTCTGTTCCCACTAGGGAATCAATTCCCAGATCTCAAGTCCTGGCCAATCCTATTCTTACATCTATTCACTCATCGTTTTCTTATGAATAGCTATCTCTAACTCGTCCTTATAAGGTCACTGTAATTCGCCTACAAATCGACTCATCTTACTCAGCTATCAAACCTTTAACACTTATCTCAAATCTTAATGCTCGACTTATCAAAAGTATCTACCAACGCACGACACTTTGCTATGATTTTATCCTTAGTACGTTCGATACCCAAATCAAATTCTTGAATTTACTGCTCAAGAACTCTAAAAACTCGTCGTACTATCCATTTAATCCTAACATACAATAAAAGTCCTTCCAACTATCAACTTTCATTGTCTTAGTATTCTTACTAACGGACTCCTTTTCTACTCAAACACGACATTCTTAGAAAATATCCAAAAATTCTCGTCCATAACTTGAATTTATTCAAAACTTGCCCACCTCAACTCTTATGGTATCATAAATTCAAGCTGCTACTTAGTCCTTCAACCATCTTGGTCGATCAAAATCGTTAACTTATATGCGCATCCACACAGGATCTCTACTCAATCTTGACTAATCTCCTCAAACTGCTAAACCAGTTTACTTTCTCTTATGGTTTACTTGCCAATAATTAATAATTCTAGCTTACACTGCTAAAATTCTCAAGGTATTTCCATACTATACACCTATAGCATCACCTATCAGCGATGTGCAACTCACTTTCTAAGGTTGAACTCCCCGTTCTTACCTTAATATCTCTCAATATACGCACTTATCCAACAATCATTTACCTAACATTGTATCTCCCATCGGTATCTGTACTTACTATCCCTCGAACTACGGATAGATTGTCACTTATCAACGTGATAATTGGTCTCCTACCTCCAATCATCACGAGATTAATCCATAATAATCTCAGTTTCGAATCTAATATACCTCAAACACTTAACTTAAACCCTTAAGGTATTCCACCATTGGTATAATCCTCATCTAACAACACTAGGTCCGCTGACCCTTGGCGCGCGACGCACTTTAACTCCAATACGAATAGCCTAAACGATTTATCCAAACATCGAACTTAAATCCAACTGACATCTCTGCCTGGTCCACAATTCCACAGTGGCCGCATCCCCTTGGCAACCGACAGACTTCATCAAGTCTCGCCCTAACTCACCCGACGAACATCCAATACCTTCTTCAAAAGGTCGTCCCAATCTGATCCTTACTTGCAATCCTTTATCAGTCGACGTCCACACGTCCGTACTCAACACCTCCGGGTGGCAACGACCCATGCCAATTCCAGTTCATCGAATTTCTTCCAAGAATCCTTTGTGGTTCTCGTTTGCCTCAAGTCTATCCTCCTCGGACCACTCTGTCTAAGGAATTCAGAGACACCCGTCGACTAAATTCGACCAAGGCTCGGGGTTTCACAATTCCACTTACTGAAGCCTCACTCCCTGCATTACTTCAGTAAGACACAAACCAATGTCTAAGCATATCTCAACCTAGACTCAAAACAACCAACCACATAACCCACAACACAACAAAAACAACCGCTAGAACTAACACAACTCTAGCTATGTTCTAACCGACTCTGGACTAACGACTCAAGTATACACTTTCCCTTTGAAGATTTAAAGCCGTGCTCTGATACCAATTGTAACAGCCCGTTTTTCAAAGGCCTGAAAAGGCAGTATATATATTTTTTTTCTTTTTCAACTAACACTCAGAGTGCGCATAAAATATTTTCAATGAGCCGACATTCAAATATACAAAAGAACTCATTACCATAAGGTGCTTCGACAAGCAAAGTGTACTCCTGAATAATTACAATCCAAGTCTAAGTATTCAAATACTTACAACCAAAACAAGTTAGAATCCTATGCCTAAACCCAAAAAGCACGGTGCACAACCCACACCGGCGCATAGTCTAACTAAGCTAAAGCTCCAACACGAGCTCACTGGGGCCTGGAACGGCCACCGTCGTCACCACGACCTAACCCCTCATCTGGGTGGGATGAGCCCGCAAATGAAAGAAAGGGTCACCACACATAACACAACAGCAAATAGCATATATATATAAAGCGAATAAACACTTAGCAGTTCATGTACTTGCACACAGTATTGAAATGCACACCAGCCTATCAATGCAGACTCTAAATGATTGTGATCACCCTAGCCGGGTCTTTTTCACATGCATGAATTATTCCGGAATAAACCTCTGCAGAAGGTCGTAGGCTCAGGTGGGATAACACCTCCTACTAGTGGTGGGATAACACCAGGTAGAGTCTCTCAGACAATACCAAAACAATCACGGTGGGATAACACCGGGTGAGTCACACGGACAACACCAAACTCAAAAAGGAGGACACCAATCACTGGTCGTCGCACCCCGTGGTCCATTCCCGATAACCACTTACTATGAATGCATGAGCATACGATTCCCCTTATATGCTAATGCAACAAATACATACCTCTCAAGTGTATGTAAACCATCCATAATATGTACATATATTTTCAAAATCATATGCACGCCAATCACATATTCATACATATATTCTCAAACATATGTAAACCACACATGCGATACAAAACACCTTCTCATCACGAGAATACATAATATAATCATGCCAAACATTCACACAATCCAAAACCAGGCATACATATATAAGACGGAAAAATAAAGGTGCCCTTACCTCAGCAAGCTTCCGTTACTTTAATTTCGCGAAAAATCTACAACACACGCTACCTAAAATAAATGTAGCGTAACATCAATAAAATACTCCTCGTTTATCCTATCGAAACGAAACTCGCTCTCAAAGCTCCAGAGGGGTCTAAGGTACTTTCTAAAGCTGTCCCTCAATGATTTCAGGTTATTCTCATAGTGTTTAAAAATTCACGAAGTAAATTGTACTATTTTTATAACACGAAAATCATTTTGTTTTCAAATCATAAACCAAAACCATTTTGGATTTTCCACTTCAAGAACTTGTTTCACACACAACAAAACCATTTGAAACACAACTAAAACTTTTCAAAAATATTTTTATGAAAAATCGAAGTTTTCTTGCGTTACAAGTTACACGTTTTTTTTTTTCTTCCTAACAACCTTTCCTACACTCATTTTTCTTCAAAACTAAGATTATCCAACACACACACAATTTTCACACAATTGTGGACTTAGAAAATTTTTTGGAACTTCTCCCTCAACACTAAAAGGCCACGGCCATTTTTTGAAAAGCACCCTCCCACACAAAATTTTTCACTTCTAAATGCATGGTAATATCCCATAATACCTAACTAGCACTTATTAAAACGATTTAGAAATTATAGAGTCGAATCGCAAAATTCGAGAAATCTCAAATAAGGTTTTTCTTAAGGCAAGTGATCATTTTTCTTTTCAAAAACATCCCATAACCCATCAAACAATTAAACAATGATCATGGGAAGCTATTTGCCTCTAAACAATTTTCGAAATTCGATTCCTCGAACCCTATATGGGTGCCACGGCCATTTGAGGCAAAAAGGGCAACCCTACACTTTTTTTTTTTTTCCATTTGAAACCCTAGCCCACATTCATTAGTTCGTAATGATATTCGATCGTGTACCCGACTCCTTTTGAAACTCGAAATAAATTTTTTTCTAAATTGTGTTCTTCGAGTCACTCAAGAACACGAGAATAATTTTTTTCTTATTTTTCGAAACAAATTTCATATTCACCAATCCATTTTGTCAAAAAGCTCAAAACTAACTTCAAAACCAAAATCATACAACACAATCCAAGTTTATGATCTTTTCAAAAAAATTTCTTCAAAACCCTTAACCAAAATTTGTGAAAACAAGATTTAACCATGAGAATCACTTACATGCTTCACTAATGTTTCCTACCTAACACTCTTAAACACTACTATGGAATCAAAACTAATTAAAACTAAATTCTAAAATTTTTCTTCTCAAGAACACAAGAAAAATTGTCTTAGAATCTATGAATTTTCATAAGAAATGATGAAAGGAGGAGGTCTAGTTACCTCAAGATGAAGAAGATGGTCAAAGAGCTTGATGATCCTAGCACAATCCAAGCAAGTTCTTGAGAGGAAGAGAAAAATTTTGAAGTGGATGAGTGAAAGGGGTGGAGTTCGGCCGAGTGAGAGAAGAGAGGAGGAAGAGAAAATTTTTGATTTGCTTCAAAGACAAAATAGATAACCTCCTTACTATTTATCAAACTCTTGATCAATCTAGGCCCTTAGATTAAAAACAAAGTTGCAAGACTAATCCCTAGCCAATGGATCAAAATAACTCATGATTGCTTTTTGAACAAATATCCACTTTACGCTACTCAGCTCATCGCGTTTGCTCTCGGCGAGTCACACCTCGCTAACGGACGGAAATCACAAAAACATAAAATCTCACAAATAAACGTCCGTCGTAAACCGTTTCCAAATATTATCGCTAAACTTTATTCTCCGACTGAAATTTATTTCCTTAGCTCCCAAAAATATTCTGAAACTAGATTCCAACTCGCGCCGATATATAAAACCTCCAATTGAAATTCGACGAAAAACCGAAACCGTAAAATTTTAAGAGACGGGTACAGTTTTCTACTCGTTTTTCCAATAAACGGAGAAAGTCGAAACTCAAAATTCTGAAAGCACAGGAACGTTCTCGTATATAAAAGAGGACTACGACCCAAAAGTCTGTGCCTTTCCAGCGCACGAGCACAAAACAGGCTCCGTTTCAGCAAAAGTCTCATTAATGTGACGATACTCACAAAACCGCCTCACCAAAAACCCTAAAACTCGTAGCCGACACTAGAGTTCCTTAGAAAAACTGTACAGTGGAATCTTGGGTCTTACAACAACCACTTTGAAATCCACACATTTCACCAAAACAACTCTTCTTCAATGAGTTTTGGAGAATAGTTACAAAATATTGAACTATATTGAAGCATCCCATTGAATATTTATAGCCATTGTATGTGAACGAATCCACCAAATAGGCTATCACCTACTTGGGATCTATGAATGAACCTTACAAGGTCATGAGAAATGTTTCGCTCGACTCTTGAAAATGTTTTCCATCAAATGGAGGACGATGAAATACAATAATATGTTAAATTATTTAAGTGTGAAGGCTCAAAATTTATTTTTATACATTCGTATTATAAAATATCATGCACGAACCTCTATTAGCCATGTAGACCGGTCTTAAATGCGTGACACTCTTTAGTTGGATTTCTATTAGCAAAGTCACTTTTTCACAAAAAGTTAATAAGAGGGACCATTAATTTCAACTAAGAAGTGTGGGCATGTATCTTTTATTAGTATGTTTGGTCCTAATATGCGTCTTCCATAAATTAGTTGGTCATTTAATAAATGTGTCTTTTATGGAGAAAAACTAAGACTTAACAATACAAGAGAAAACAAAAGAAAAACAACAAAAAACTTAAAAGCATGTATAAAAAAAAAGGCAACATGACTCATATCACCCAACACCATGAAGAGAGGCAAGATCGAGAATATAATTAAAAGTCCTATCTAAAAGTAGGGGTGAGCAAACAGGTTTGACCCGCCCGAAACCCGCTTAAACCGCCACTCACTCTCATGAAACGGGCTGATCCAATTGATTGTCGGTTTAAAAAAATGAATTAAACAGAACTAGCACGGTTTTCTATGGTCGGTCTCGGTTTCCGAAATGATAATCCAGCGGTAGTCACAACCGACCGATTAAAAGCTACTAGTAGTATAAGATTATTTACTTCACCTCACATTCTCAGTCCAATCCTCACGTGGCTATACACTGTCTTCACCTATACATAAAAGCTAAGTCACCTCACATAGCTACTTCTGATGCATAAAAATAGCTACTTTTTGTGCACCAAGTCACCTACCTACCCATAAAAAGGTAGAGTACATTAATATAAGAATAATAATATTATAATTCATTTCACCTCAATTAATTTTTTACTAATACTACAGACTACAGTATGTCCTCTATCACTCATAGAAAGATACTTCAGAAAACAAAAATCAAAAACCTCCTTTTCTCTTCTTGAAACACTTTTTTCCAGTTCCTATTTCTCAACCAAAATCACTTAATCCATCCAAATTAAACTTGAAATTCAGCAGCCTATTTAAAGAATCAAACAACACATGTAAGTATTTCTAGCCAGTAATTATGATTCATCAAATTTTCTTTTCCATTTGTTTCATTTTTTTATCACATTTTTCATTGTCTCTGTTGAGCAGCAACTGTTACCTCCCTGGAAAAATCATCCTACTATAACTTGTAAACGGAGATGTTAACCGAACTAACCGAACCGTTCAAACCGCCACCGCATTCAACCGTCACCCGCTCAAACCGTTGTTCATGATGGTCGGAAATGGGTCTATAAATTAACTCTTCGGTTTTCTTTGGATGTGCATTTTGCGGCCCGAACCTGCCCGAACCCGCCTAATGCTCAGCCCTATCTAAAAGTAACATATGTAGACTATATAGACTTTGCAAAAGCAATTGCTGGCTATTAGCTTCAGGGCCAGTCCCGATTATTTGGAGGCCCTACTTAAATGTTAAAAGTAGACCCTAATAACTATATAAAAAATCCAAAAAAATATTAAGAGATAATTAGCAATTCTCAAATACAATCACAAATTAGCAAAATAGAAGAATAAATTAGCAATTAGAATAGAAGAAAAATTGGAAAACTGAGTAATTAGCATTTAGCAGGGCCGTTCCAATTAAATTAGAAGTCCGACTTTTTACGATCCTTAATAAAAAAATTGTTATAAAAGACCAATTTTCTATTTAAAATGTACATAAGTAGAAAAAAAATAATTTAACTATGAGGTGCAAACAGAAAGTCAATGTAGCCTAGGAGGTGTAAACAACAAGTCAGCATTCTAATTGAGTGGGCTGGTGGAAGTAGTTGACGACTTGCTGTTTACACCCGTAGACTACACTGACTTACTATTTGCACCCCTATGCAAAAATATTATTTAAAAAAATTTAGGCCCCAAATATTTGGAGGCCCAGCTCTCTAGAGCTGTTTGCACCTCCCTAGGACCGCCCCTAATTAGCTTTACGACGAATATGATTTCATGTATGTTTTCCATTCTCATATGAGGCCAGAAAGTTTATTGGCAACAGGTCAGCACGAAGTGATTCATCATGCTCAAACATGAGGCGATCGTACGTTAGGGACGGTTTATTGATCACCCAAAGGTTTCATTAAGGCTTTACCTGTTGTTCTATATCTATAGGACAGGAAAAACATCCAAGGAAAATGCCCTGCAACCAATTACTGCCTAGGGAACCCATTTGCTCGCCTGGCACGACAAACTAAAAACAGGATGATTGGAAACAGGCCTAGCATATGACTCTATAATCAGCTAGTCGGAATATGCTTTTACCCTTGCTTGAACTGGTTTACTCACAGGCACCGAAACTAGATAGCAATTGTAATTGTAGTTGGATGGCAAGGAAATCACGAGATTGCTCACTTAAAACCTTAGCTTGCTGGCGACTGCTGGCTCTCCTAAGTCTATTTCCCTTTCCTGCAACTGGAACTCTAAATGTAGCACTGGATATAAACTCTCACTTGAAGAATTGCTAGCTTGCCTATAATTCCTACTTGAATAAAAGGATCATTAAATAGATGAAGAATATCAATAATATTATCAACCATCAAGAAACGTATATGAGTATTGTTACAATCATTTAAGATTACCCCCATTGTCACCTTCAAGTGTATGACTTAATACCAATCTCTTTGAAGCTCCTTACAAAAAGTTATTTTCAAACCTTTTAGAATAGCCCACATTTTTACCCCATGGTTTTTTTTAACAACAAAAGTATTATATATATTGGATAGATAAAAAAGTACAAATAGTATTGCACCCACATTTTAGGATTAAGTACAAGGGACACTAAACTCAAACCACAAAAAGATAAGTAAAAGGGAAGAGACCAAGCCGAGGCTTAGAGTGACAATATGTCCTAGTGGTCCAGCCTCACATTCCCACAAGTTGGTTTAACTTATGATATATGAAATTATCTCATCCCCCATTTAAGCTTGAGTTGACCTATTCCCGAACGAGTCCGGCAAATCGCCCAAAAGCATTAGTAATTGACTCATTATAAGAAATTAATCTCTTTAAGGATAAGTATTGAACAATACCAACCTTTGGTTAGTTATCTTGACAGTCATAACACCATTGCCACACTAGAAATTCGAAATACCTTATGAGTTATAGTCATTCATAAACAATCAAGATTCACCACAAAAGTAATCAACTAATGAAGATTCATCAACCTATAATGACTTAAAAATGCCAACATGTTAGTTAGTCATATTCACGTCATCATGCATCCAAAATTCATAAAAAAACTAATTGCCCCACAATAACACGCCACACGTTCATATTTTATGGATAGTACCTCAAAAATGAGAAGATATTTGAGGTGTCTTTTATTGGTCAATTTAGTTCATAGATTAACAAAAGACATACACAAGAATGTTTTTATAATTTTGATAATTTTAGACACTAAAATGACATTGAATCACAATTTAAAAACCAAAATCTTGGTAAAAAAAAACATTATATTTACAATAGTCAGAGTTCAAACTACTTATCCAAAAAGAAAGTAAAAAAAATCACAATATAGATATATACAATAGTCAGAGTTAGAACATTATACTTAAAAAGGACATTATAGTTATAAGTTCTAGCACAAGACTACTTATAAAAAAAAAGTAAAAAAAAAATTGTTATCTTTTTATTAAATTAAAGACAAAATGATTGTATATTGTTTTTTTTGTTACAACGATTGTTTATTGTTTAATCCACTTTTACGCTGTGTTTGGTAGAGCAGAAACAAGAAAGAGAGAAAGAGGGGAGAGAGAAGTTGGGGAGAGAAGGCCACTTTCTCATGTTTGGTTTAGAAGAGAAATTGAAGAGAGAGAAAAAATAATGTGGGACCCACGCATATTTTGTTTCTCTCCCCAAGTGCGAAGAAAGGGAGCTGATGGGTGCAGGTTTTATTCTTTTACCAATTTCTCCTTAGTGTTGCTAGTGGTACACATAATTATTTTCATTTTTTTGTTTTTATTTCAATTCAATGTTTTTCATAAAAAAAGGTTCAATTCACTTTTACGTTTTCATAAAATTAACCGACTAATTAAAATATTTTAATTAATTGATTAAGTAAAAAATGTTAATAATGTAATTTAATTGATTAATTACTAAAATAATAACTAAATTGCATTAAAACTAAAATGCAAGGATATTTTAGTCTTTTCAAAAATTAAACACATTTCTCTCTCTTCTATTTCTTTCTTTTTTCTCTTAAACCAAACAACACATTAATTCTACTCTATTTCTCATCATTTTCTCTCTTCTCATACTCTCTCTCACATATTTCTCTCTTCTCATACTCTCTCTCACATATTTCTCTCTTTTCATTTTCTACTCACAACCAAACACACCATTACAGTGTGTTTGGTAGAGGAGAAATAAGAAAGAGAGAAAGAAGGGAGAGAGAAGTTGGGAAGAGAGAAGCAATTTCTCATGTTTGGTTTAGAAGAGAAACTAAGAAGAGAGATAAAATAAGGTGGGACCCATGCATATTTTGCTTCTCTCCACTTGTGCGAAGAAACTGATCTAATGGGGCCATGATTTATTATTTTACAATTTTGTCCCTGGTTTTGCTGATACACAACATAACTAGTATTCTAAAGTTTTTTATTTTATTTTTACGTATTAATTCAATACAATGTTTTTCTTCAAAAAATGTTCAATTCAATTTTAAAGATTTTGTAGTTGTACGTAGTAGGTCGAAAACTGAAACGCAACTTTATAAATAATAAAATTAATCTACTTTCGTTAAATACTTAGCTAATTAATTAATTTAACCTACTAATTAAATTATTTAAAATAGTTGATTAAGTAAATAAGTTATTTAATTTTCATGTATAAAAGTTAATTTAATTTATTAATTAAAATAAAATAAAAAACTACATGAATTTTATATGGAATTAATTCTATAAATAAAACTATCTATTAACTTTCTTACTCTGAGGATATTTTGGTCTTTTCAAAATATAATTACACTTCTATTTCTCTTCTATTTCTCTTCTTTCTCTCTTGTACCAAACAACATGTCAAATCTACTCTATTTCTCATCTATTTCTCTCTTTCCATACTCTTTCTCACCTCTTTCTCTCTTTTTATTTTCTCTTCACAACCAAACATACCTTAAGGACTTAACCATAAAAAGAGTGAAAAGTAAAACAAGAAAGCGCCATGATATGACGGCTAGGCAACGAACGGAGTGATGAAATGAAGTGTACGATTGTCGAGTTTAATACACCGCGAAACACTGGATCTCCGGGTTCTGTACTAACTCGATCACCGAACTTACTCAGCATACTCTCACTGCACTCAAACTCTGCACTTCCCTTCTCTCCCTAATTCCCATTCCATGGATCTTTGCTGATATCTTCTTCTTCTTCTTCTTCAGATCCAACATGGCCAACTTCCTCGCTCAGTTCCAAACCATTAAAAATTCCTCCGATCGCCTCGTCATTTCCGGTACTTCATTTCTTCGCTCTTCAATTTCAGATCTGATCTCGTTTTCTTCACGATCTATCTCTTGATTATGAATATATAATGTTATTTAGGGCTTTTAGTTTAATTCAATTTTACTGTTATATATATATATATATATATTGTTCTTGATGTGTGATTACGAACTATTATACTTAGTAACACTTGAATTTCGATGTGTTTTGTTTATCAAATGCGAGGAAATGGAGATAGATAGCGTTTTATTTTGATTATGCAACTTGTTTTTATTCAATGATCTCTAACAATGCTTTCATTGTTGTGATTGAAATAATTTGTTAATATTTTGAGAAAATAGAAGTGGTTGAATGTCATTGGTAATCTCATGTGTCAGTGTTGTACGAGTGTCAGACACCGACACATGTTATACACTCGAACACGACTTGTATCGAGATCCTCTCTATTTTTGCCATTACTAAAGTTTTGAGAATAGAAATATAATGATGTGACATTTGGTGAGTCAAATTATTTAATATATATATTCTATAACTCTTCAAAACTATAGTAATGGAGGGGAAAATTGGAGAGAGAAAATGGAGAGGATCCTTACTTGTCAGTACCATTTAGCTATAACTGTCAGTTATCTAGATTTATGTGTGTGTTCTTCTATTGATACTTGATCAAAATGATTGTCAGTGGAGGATGTGAGTGATTTATGGCCAACTGTCAAGCCTGCTTTTGAAGGGCGGTTGCCGTTCAAAAGGGCGAGTTTGAATAACAAGACGAGGAACCCTGTTTTGGTTGAGAAGTTGCCGGCTGAGTTCATATTAACTACAGATTCAAGGCTCCGTAGCCGGTTTCCTCAGGAGCAGCTGTTGTTTTGGTTTCGAGAGCCATATGCAACTGTCGTGCTTGTTACATGTGAGGTAATGTTTAATCCTGTTGATTACTTTTTTTGGATTTTTGCAGAAAGTCGTAATGTTTTGATAGCTTCTGAGGTCAGATGAGGGAGATACACTATGACTTTTGCCGCAGTTTATAGGTTTCTGCTACATTGTAATTGATTTATTTCTTATGGATGCAATGCTATATAACATAGCAATGCTGCTTTTTTGTGAGTATGAAAGAACAGAAACTTAAGTAAATAGGATCAGCTTCTCTAAAGTGAATATAATTCATTTTGGAAGGTAAAGTTAAAAATCTTAACCATTGATTAGAAAATCATGCATATGCATAACAAGTCATAGATGTATTAAAATATAAAACTGTTGACTTTCTCATTAACGGTTAAGATTCCCTGTATTCACCCTTTAAAGGGAGAGCTAACTTTAGTCGAGTCGGATTCAAATAAATAACATTCGAATAGGAAATAATGAATTTCATGGTGTTGATGAATTAAGTGTAATTGTATTGCAATTGTCTTAACGCAATCCTTTTGGGAGGGGAAGTCTGTCGCCTAATTTATTAGTATCTCTATTATAGATGCATTCTAACACCTAACTTTTCAGCTTTAAGGAGGACTGATTTCATGCACAGTATCATAGCTTTTTAGCACAAGGTCATGTGAGTGGGTGTTATATTTTGTCCAAGCTTTAAATATAAAACACTCTAAGGTGAGGGGGCTTATAAAGGGGAACCTCATATGAGGGAAGACCTCATTTTTGTAGTATTAAGCAATTACAGCCATGATAGTTACTAGGGTTAAATATGTTTTTCATCCGTATAAAATTAGCGAATTTTGGTTTTCGTCCCTATAAAATAAAATCACATGTTTTCATCCCTATAAAATTTTCTGCTTTGTTTTAGTCCCTAATGGATAAAATTTTGACATATTTTTGAACACAATATGGACTTGTATAGGTTTAACATAATATAGACACATATTGAACATAAAGGAGTTATAACATTGACATTAAAATGAACATAAATTGGTCATTAAGGACTAAAAACAAAACAAGAATTTTTTGGGGGATGAAAGCATGAGATTTTATTTTATAGAGATGAAGACCAAAATTCGCTAATTTTATAGGGATGAAAAATGTGTTTAGCCCTAGTTACTATCAACGAATCCATCTTAGTTTTTAGGATTTGTGTAAACTTTCTTCTTCATTGATGCTCTTCTCACTCTCCATTTCTAATTGTTATTGAACACAAATATTACATTTTAAATGCTATTTAGGTTGAATAGGAATCCTGATTTATGGTTGGTTTTCTTGCTTGTGGGGAAAATCAATACTGATTTTTTGGGGTTCTGCAAATGCTGGAAGAGTAATTATTGGTAATATGATGCCAAAATCCATGATATGGACCTTTATTGCATGCTGTTGATCAAGAATCCTATTGTCATCATATTTCTGGCCATAATTATATGCTGAGCTTTAGATCATTTGGGGAAAAAAATCTAAATTATCAATTATTGATTTAAAATTGTATCGTTTAATAATTTTTGGATTATAATTTTTTCATTGGTTTTGTTGCCGAATCTATTATGTAGTTTAACTCGTATTTTCGCCTTCCCAGGATCTTGATGAGTTTAAAACCATCCTTAAACCACGCCTGAAATTAATTGTCCAGAATGATGAAAGGGAATGGTTTATTGTATTTGTATCTAAAGCTCATCCAGCTAATGATCAGGCAACCAAAATGGCAAAGAAAGTATATGCTAAACTTGAAGTTGATTTTAGCTCCAGAAAAAGAGAAAGGTAAACTTGCAAAATAAGACTTGTGAGTTGTGACAACTGTACTCTCCCTACCAAACATAAATTATGATGACTTGTTGGTTGACAATTTTTCTAAATTCTATTTGACTCAAGTTTTTGTTAACATTTCTTTTATACATTACAGAACACAGTCAATATATTTTTCTTTTCCGCAAGAATACAGTCAGTGTATAACAATCTTAACAATCATTTATTTGTGTACTGTTCTTGTTATTATGACTTGACGTGGCAATAATCAACAGAAAGTGGATTCTTGAGTTTTTTTTATAACAGAAAATGTTAGGAGATAGAAACCAGGGATAATCTTTGAGAAAGTGATCTATTATGAAATTTATCAGGAATCCTCTGAGGGGTTTTGGTATTTATACAGTCTCTGTTAGTGCTGCTCTAACAGAGCTGTAAGCCTGTAACTGATTGTGTAACCGTCTGTGACAGATTAACAGCTAACTGCAACAGCTCTATCACAAGTATCACTTGCAGAAATATATCAAGAAAACAGAGACTGGTCTAATTAGCTCTAAATCTATCTGGTGCCGAAGCACCTTAACAAAATAGAGACCACACACAGACACACACAGAATAATCTGCCAATGGAGATTGTTAATTTGGTTTTATGGGTCAATCGTATTGTTGCTTTCAGTGGGATCATTCTTCCATTATTGTGTCTTTCACTTGACATAAATGAAAGTCCATAAATATTGTGGAATCAACTGTCAACTGTTAATGACACAGGGGTTGAGAATTTGATGTAGAATTAGAAGAAGAAAAAAAGAGAAACTGTAAGGAGTGATTCTTACTAATGAGTAAAAAAAGAGTGGTTATTCCCATTTGTCCTTCTCATTCATTCCAAAGTGCATCTTTAGTTTAATTGCATTATTGTTGATATTTGATAAAGCTTGCTTTTCTTCCTTTTGATTCTTTTAAATTCGTGTTATCCTTATTTAGATGCTGCAAATATGATATACATTTCCCTGAAGCAAATTTTTGGGAGGATCTGGAATCAAAGATAATGGAATGCATCAGAAATACACTGGATAGGCGTGTACAGTTTTATGAAGATGAGATACGGAAGCTCAGTGAACAGCGCCTCATGCCTGTCTGGAACTTCTGTAATTTTTTCATTCTGAAGGTTCATCCTTTTCTTATGAATTGTGGACTTAAGAGTACGATAAATTGTTCTGAAAGCCCAATTTTTATTTATTAATTTCCTGTTTCTGCTCATTCTAGGAGATTGTGGCTTTTTGTAACAAATTTATATTCTGTACTCAGGAAAGCTTGGCCTTTATCTTTGAAATGGCCCACCTTCATGAAGATGCCTTACGGGAATATGATGAACTAGAACTTTGCTATCTTGAAACAGGTGCACAACACTTAATTTTCTTCTGTTTTTGTTGTCAAGACGATGTTTGGATTGATAGAATTGTGCTTAAACGCCTTTATGCAACATTAGATATTGTGTTAGACAGAGTGATCTTTGAATAATTAAAATTGATCCAATATGTCTGGGTTTAATGCAGTTAACATGACTGGAAAGCAAAGAGACTTTGGTGGGGCAGACCATGGTGACGATCAGGCAGCAATTATTAATCCAGGAAACAAAGCATTGACACAAATTGTCCAAGACGATTCGTTTAGGGAGTTTGAATTCAGACAATATCTGTTCTCCCGTCAATCAAAGGTTTTCCCTAGCTAAAGCCCTTATAAGTTATATTACACGAAACATGTTACATATGTTAACAGCATAGTTATAAAGAATATATATATAGGGGACGGCTCCAGTGAGAACACTTTGTTATTGTGAGAAATGAGAACAATTAATAATAACCGTTGATATAAATCTACAGTCTAGATTTTTTTTTAAAAATAAATCTACAGTCTAGATTAAAAAATAAAATTATAGGCATGCCACATGTTAGCAATTTACTGTGTCTCCCTCTATCTTCATCGCCTGTCTCAGTGTGTTGACTCCCACCTCTTCAACACGTTTGATTTCTCAATTGTCGGTCTCAGTCTCATTGTTTCTATTACAAATTAAACATCTACTCCAATTTCCTCCTTTTCTTTTTCCCCTTTCAAAGAACCAATTCTCTTATTTAATTTGATTGTTGTATCTTCTTTAATTTTTGATGTGATGTACAAAACCGATCTTGCTTTTGATCTGTCCAGTATGATGTTGTTTTTCAATCAATTGAACGAATTCTTCATTTTTCCCTACCAATAAATAAATAAATTGAAAACCCTTTTTATTATTATGAACAAATCTATCTTCTGTGATCAAAGCAATAGAACAAGTGGGTGTCTAAAATTATAAATGTCTAATGAATTGAAATGTCAATTGATAAAAAGAAGACAATATGTAAGTGGAGACACAGATTTGACACCAAATATATAATAGATGCAGCCAAGGAGACAAAGTAAATTGATCGTATGGTGCGTGACTACAATTGTGTTTTTTAATTTAGGCCGTAGATTTGTATCTAACGGTTATTATTAATTGTTCTCATTTCTCACAATAACAAAGTGTTCTCACCGGAGTCGTCCCATATATATATATGTATGTATGTATCTCATGTCTTCTTTTTTGTTTATAAATTTGGATGCTTCCACTTGTAGAATTTATTCTACGATTTAAGATAGATTTTTCAGAGGGCAGTCTGCAACACTTTTTATACTAAGATACCATTGAATTCCTTTAAAGTTTTTTCTTATTTATTTTTGTTCAGTACAACTTAAAAGTTAATTGTGTCATCTAAAATTTGGATGAACCTGTGTTCATACACAAACAGTATTGTTGTAATGAATCATGTATAAATGCTGTATAATGACTCTTTTCTGTTTTTAATTGAGAATATTTAACAATACATACTTCTTTTTTATTTAAATATCAGCATATGATATGACCATCTTCCGGATAACCAATGTATTTCATACGTACTAAAGTAGTAAAGTCTAAAGTGTGCATTTCTGACCATTTGAAAATAATCTTTAGAAGATCTGAAGCTCCTGTGTTTACATGTTTGCTGTGTGAGAGAGATATTAGGAGAAAAATAGAGGGAACAACATTCATTTTCATATATCATAAGTGCCCTTTTATCATTTAAAAGTTAAAACAAAAAGTTTTGATGGTCAAAGTTCCTTCCAAATTTTGGTTCCTAAAAGTTTTATTTAGTCTCCATTGCCGATTTGGAGATTATTTTTTTATCTTCTAAAGGCGTTAATTGTGATGTCTTGGATTATTTGAGAACTATGTAATTACGTTCTCATTGACATTTTTGGTTTGCTGCTATCCAAAGGAATGCTTAATCAGATCCCCGTGACATTCAGCAAATATTAATTTGTTTAACTTTACTTTCATTTTGCAGCTCTTATTCAAGCTAAATCGACCTATTGAGGTAGCATCACGAGGTTATTCATTCATATTAAGCTTCTCAAAATCCTTGGCATTGCATGAGGTATTTTATTCTTTGTTGTTCATAAGTGCTCGTGTATATTCCTAAATTATTTCAATTTCAACTGTTTAGTTTTTGTCTGTCCAATGTTGACTTCTGTTTAATGTTTCTTCTCAGCGTATTCTGCCTTTTTGTATGCGTGAAGTCTGGGTAATAACTGCTTGCTTGGCGTTAATTGAAGCTACCACTTTCAACTATAGTGATGGACTTGTGGCACCCGACGTAGAGAAGGAGTTCTTTCGTCTTCTTGGTGACCTATATTCACTAGCCAGAGTTAAGGTGAAATGTTCATCTCATGAAGTCATTAAATAGACAGTCTATCTATTTTGGTTTGATTGTGGCTTAAATCCGCCACTGAGTTGTAAATGGAGTTAAATTAGAGACATAGTTTTTCTTCCTTTTTCCTTCCCTATTACGTTTGTTGGGTTATTACTGAATAAATTGATATTGTGCACCATACCAATGTTAACTAGTGTTGCTCTATGAATTTTATATTTTATTGGCAGTTCATGAGGCTAGCATATTTAATTGGGTATGGATCTGATATAGAAAGAAGTCCTGTTAACAGGTACATTTTCATACTTGGGAATCAAGTATATTCTGCATTTTCATAATCCGGTCAATTTTGCCTCCTTTCATTACATTGCAGTTGTCTTCATTCTCCTTGTTTGATAGTTTTTTACTCTTTCGAACAGTGCTTCCCTCAGCTTGCTACCTTGGCCTAAGCCAGCTGTTTGGCCTTCAGTTCCTGCTGATGCATCAGCAGAGGTGCTTGAGAAAGAAAAGGTAATGAGTATGGAATCACAGATTTTTTTTTGTTGCCCTACCCAACAGATATTTTTTAGGCTTAAACACATTTTTTTATTTGACAAAAAAATTGTTAATGCCTGTATAATGTTTTTTATCAGACATCAGTTAGTAAAACAATTTTCATCAATGTGTCTGGTTTAAGATCACAAGGTTGGAGAATACATCATAGCTAACAAGAAATTTGAAATTGAAAGATTCTTTCCTTAAAAATCTATACATTTCGCTCCAGCCTTAGGCACTAAAGAACAGCAGACGACTATCTCTTCGTGAAAATGCTTCAGTTCCGTTTTTACACAATATATTTTGCTTAATTCTTGATTGGAGGCTGCTTGCCATTTCTTTATTCCCTTTATAAAATATTTTACTTAAATTGCCAAGGAGAAAAAAAATCCTGTTCCGCTTCATAGAATTCCAAGCTTACTTAAAATAGAAAAAGACAGAGATTTTTTTTGCATATAAAACCTGTTGAGCACATATTCTATGATTCAATATTATTATTTTAATTTCCCCTCTGGGTTTTATCTATCATATATTCACCTAACATTATGTGATTATATCTCGGCAGTTGATTCTCCAAACAACTCCTGCAACCAAGCACTTTGGTATCCAGAGGAAACCCCTGCCCCTTGAACCTACTGTGCTTCTACGAGAGGCCAACAGGCGGAGGGCTTCACTTTCTGCTGGAAATGTTTTTGAAATGTTTGACAGTCGCCAGGGTCCAATGGAAGGGTAATGAAATGCTAAATATTACTCCAGATGGAATCACTTACAATAAACTGTTCAAAATTCATATAATTCTGTATCAATTTGGGTTTTTATCAATCTGATTTATATGCTGACAGATCAGGTTTTGATGCATCCCCCAAGATGTCACCACAAAAAGTACTTTCGAATTCGATGACACGCACTAATTCTTCTCCGGGAAACTTTGATGGCTCAATTGACCGACCTATGAGGCTTGCCGAGATTTATATTGCTGCTGAACATGCTTTGAAGAAAACAATTTCTAATCTTGAGATGTTAAAATCATTATCATCATCCGAGGAGTTTGAGGTATCGCCATGGGCTGCTGGATTTATATCCATGTCTTGATTGGGTGCATCATTTTTCTCCCTCATGAATGCACATTGACTTGTAAATGATTGTTAACATCTAGTACCATTTGGACTACATCTTCATTAATGTTTTTATTTGTGTTTGTCTTCTGTTATGGCAGAAAAAATATCTAGAGCTAACTAAAGGTGCTGCTGACAATTACCACCGTTCCTGGTGGAAAAGACATGGAGTTGTCCTTGATGGTGAGATAGCTGCTGTTGCCTTTAAACATGGACATTTTGACCAAGCTGCAAAGTCATATGAGAAGGTTTGTGCACTGTATAATGGGGAAGGATGGCAGGAGTTGTTGGCTGAGGTCCTTCCCATTCTAGCTGAGTGTCAGAAGATTCTTAATGATCAAGCGGGCTACTTGCTATCCTGTGTGCGGTTACTTTCTCTTGAAGATGGATTATTTGTGACGAAGGAGCGTCAAGCTTTTCAGGCAGAAGTGGTTCGTCTTGCCCATAGTGAAATGAAGGACCCTGTTCCTCTTGATGTATCATCATTAATTACATTTTCTGGAAATCCTGGGCCTCCATTGGAGTTGTGCGATAGGGATCCTGGTATCCTTTCTGTAACTGTCTGCAGTGGTTTTCCAGATGATATAACTCTCGACTCAATCAGTCTTACATTAATGGCAACATCTAATGCAGACGAAGGTGTAAAGGTATTTGTTGTTAGGTGTTATTTTACTCAGAACAACAATTGCATGGGATGTTTATGCTCTTGAATTATTTCCTCTCCCTGAATAACTCAACTTTTTTATTTTGTTCTAGGCGTTGAAGAGCTCTACAGCCATTGTGTTACACCCTGGTCGGAATACTATTACCTTGGATTTACCACCTCAGAAACCAGGATCATATGTTCTTGGAGTTCTCACTGGGCAGATTGGGCAGTTGAGGTTTAGATCTCACGGGTTTTCAAAAGTTGGTCCTGCAGAGAGCGATGATGTTATGAGTTATGAAAAGCCAGCCAAACCCATTTTGAAGGTAACCTCTATTCTAAGAATGAAATGGAGTGTGATGATTTAATAGAGACGATAGGGGTTCTGTTCATATGAACATGTTCCTCCCTTTGATGTTTTCCTCTTGACCTTTCCTATTTAACTTTAATTTTCTTTAGGATTTTGGTAAATATATTGTGTCATTTGTTTTATTAGTTCTGTTTATCTTTGTATCAACAATAATGAGTTAATGTCAGATATCTAATTTTGCTGTTTATCTATTTTTAGGTTTCCAAACCTAGAGCCCTTGTTGATCTTGATGCTGCTGTTTCATCTGCTTTGTTAATAAATGAACATCAATGGGTTGGCATTTTAGTCCGGCCATTAAATTACTCCCTAAAGGCTGCTGTCTTGCATATTGATACTGGTCCGGGATTGGAGATTGAAGAGACACACATAATTGAGATGGAAAGCTATGCTGGTGTATCAGAGAATGATGATGACGAGGTGCAGAATGACGGTGCTGAAATAGATTCTTTGAATTCTGAGAAAAAGTTTGAACGGTCGACTCTTAATGATGGTAAAATTGTGTTTCCAAATTGGGCAAGCGACACTCCTTCTATACTCTGGGTTCTAATTCGTGCCATCAGTGACACCCTGAACAGAGGATCATCTTCAGGTTGAGACGGTGATAGAAAATCTTGATGGTATCACACATGTCACTTATATTAAACCATATGTACTTATATATTTTTGTTGTTCTTTTCAGTCACAACAAGGAGAGAGAGTATTGTAGATGGAATGAGAACAATAGCTCTAAAACTTGAATTTGGAGCATTCCACAATCAGATATTTGAAAGGTTTTTGCATTTCCACCATTCTTATATTTTAATCGATAATCATCATATATTCACATCTGTTGAAGTTCCCTACTTCTGGTTTTTGCATACTGTTTCTTTTTCTGCCATTAGGTACATACTAATATTTTATCTTGTTATTCAGGACCCTAGCAGTGCATTTTACACATCCTTTCTATGTGAGGACACGTGTTACTGATAAATGCAATGATGGTACCCTGCTTCTGCAGGTATGGGTCCTTATTTTCATAATTATTAATTAACACTTGATTATGAAATAGACCAGCCAATATATATGCCTAGGCACCATATAAAATTAAAGCACTTTTCCTTCCATTGGTTTCTGTGCGAAAGTTAGAAATGAAAAATGCACTGACTTTTTACATATGAAGGAACTGTGATCACTCTTCACGAGAGGAAAAAATGTTTAATTGATTGAATTTGTAATTCTGAAAGGAGTTCAGATACCTCACAAATCACAATCATAAGAAACAAAATGTACTTTCAGCTGAGTTTTACATGCCTTTACCCAAACAGCTAGTATTTTGATATAGTTGGTTTATGAAATTATGATGCGAGGTATCAAAGCCTCTATTACCATGTGGTTAGGTTCTTTTATCCTCATCCTCATTCTTATAAATAAAATTTCAACAACAGATGGTCATGTGTTGTCCAAACTTCAAGTGCAGAGGCCTCTTGTATGAGGGACATGTCAAACATGAAACAGCTTAAGCTTCTGAGATTATTTATGAACAAATTTAATTGGCAACAACGTATCAAACATCTAAGCTGATTTAAAAGCATTATACTTGTTTGAAGATTTTAATGTATTAATAAAAGTTGTAATTATGTTTTGTCATGGGCAATTAAGCATTTAATTTATATGACCATCTGTTTTATATTATTACTCTTTGGTTAATAAGCCCCATTGGTTTGTGTGACTTCTAGGTAATACTTCACTCTGAAGTAAAGGCTACATTGACCATATACGATGCTTGGCTTGATCTTCAAGATGGATTTGTTCATTCTGGACAAACTGAGGGTAGACCTAATTCAAGCTCCTTCCCACTAATCATATCTCCCACTTCCAAAGGAGGAATTTTGTTTAGTATCTCCCTAGACAAGACAAATGCAGAAGGTAATTGCATTTGACCAGAGATCAGTGAAAGAATGTTATTGTAGCTTTTTAATATAGCACAAAATAATTTGAATAGTGTTCTATGCCCTAAATACCACAGTATGCAAAATTCAGGTTATCACAATGAGATCCTAGCATATCTTCACATTTAACTGGACTGCATTTCTATAAATCTACCCATTTTCAGAGGTCTCTTGTTGGTTGACTTATTCTAATTCAAGTTTAATGATCTGTGACCAGCTGTAACTGTCAATAATTTGTCTAAATGTTTTTCCTGTCACAATTACCAATTCCTTATCAGTCTTTTTGTGTGTGCATGGAAAATTTGCCTTGTGTCTTAATTTGCAGTCTATGTTAAACAATAATGATATAGTTTTGTTAGGAACCCAAGAATTGAATTGAAAAGAATGAACAATTTTATTGAGAAAATAAAAAAGGATAGGAGTTGGTAAAAAAGAAGAAAAGTATAGGAGAGAATCTCTCCTCCAAGGTTTTCCCCTTCAATAGAGTTGCTACCTTAGTTGACAATCTTAGTCATAGCCTGATTTACCCATGACTCACCTTTTTGTTCCAATATATAACTTTTTACCTGTGAAAATAATTATAGCATGACTTCTGGCTTTCTGCTATTAATCAGCAGATGTGATCTTTTTTTGAAATGCAGAAGCCGTGAAGCAACCAGAAAGCATATTAAATATCAAATATGGAATTTCTGGTGATAGAACAATTGGAGCCCATCCTCCTTTTATAAATGAATCTACTGGAGTTGATGGTGCTAGACAGGAGTTGATCTTCAAGAGTGTAATTGTTTTGCAAAGGCCTGTGCTTGATCCATGCCTAGCCGTTGGTTTTCTTCCTCTCCCTTCAGATGGCATAAGAGTTGGACAACTAGTTAAGATGCAGTGGAGGGTGGAAAGGTTGAAGGATTTGAATGAGAAAGAAATTTCTGAACAGAATGTAAGTACCCATTAAACAGAGAGTAGAATATTTGCTACCTTTTCATCATTTTTGTGGTATCTAACTCTTTGCTATTGTGGCTTTTGAACTTCCAACTTCAACTTTTTTTATTTACATACTTTGTTTCAAATTTTGACAGGATGAGGTGCTGTATGAGGTAAATGCAAATTCTGGTAATTGGATGATTGCTGGAAGGAAAAGAGGGCATGTATCTCTCTCAAAAAATCAAGGTATATGCATGTAGAACGTAATTTGCATCAGGATATAGTCTTGCAGGAACTACCTCCAATGTGCTATGCTTTTATTGATATTTGGATTTCATTCTTATCATGATAGGTTCAAGGATAATTATCACAGTATTATGCATGCCACTGGTCGCTGGTTATGTGCGTCCCCCTCTACTTGGGCTGCCGGAAATTGACGAGGCAAATATAAGGTGCAAACCGTCCGGGCCACATCTAGTTTGTGTTTTGCCACCAACGCTCAGTTCATCCTTCTGCATTCCAGTTAATTCATGATCTTACACGGCGGTGTTTCTACTCAACGGTTGATTGAGATTGTTTCATAGAAAGTTTGAGAATTTTTCTGATTTCGTCGAAATAGGAAAGTGTAAACTTTTTTCGTGTAATCTTGAACTCCTCCTATAGTTAGATTTGGGTTATTTACGGCCTTTGGCAGTATTCTGAATCAGAGTGACGGCACCCTGGTTTATGTACAGTGGAATTTTGTGGTCTTCCTTGTACGATAGACACAGAAACCATAACATTATTTTGTCTCATTATAAATGATAAAAATTGGTTGGATTCATGGTCATAAAAATTGGTTGGATTCATGGTCAATGCTGAGTTTTACATTCTTTAAACTTTTCACACCTAATACCTTAAATCTTCTATACTTACTAGCCGCCCGTTTGTGTGATCTATATTCTCTTCTTTTTATTTTATTTGTTGTGATCGAAATTCTCTATTGTGCAAACATAAATAACTATTTAATCTCCTTCCGTTTGGCCGAGCTTATTTTCTACTTTTATTCTTCTCCTTAAAAATAGTAAAGAAGGAAAAAATTGTGCTTGACTTTACTTTTCTTTATTTTTTACTTCTTTACTTTATTTCTCTGATACTTTTAAGGAGAAATAATGTCAAATATAATTTTATACTTCTCTATTTCGTTTAAGCTAAAATAAAAAGTAAAAAATAAGTCGGGCCAAACGGGAGTTAATTGATAACTACTTAACATCCTTTTTTGTTGTGGCTAGTTATTAAGTAGAAAAAAAAAAATATATTTTTTTACTATAAAAAAACTGAAAACATACTTTTATGTGGAAGTTGTGCTTAGTTATTAAGAGAAAAAAAAAATTATTTACTAAAAAAAAACTGAAAATCTATTTTTATGTGGAAGTTATTTTTCAACATATACAAATATTTAGTTTTTTTTTTGGTAGTTTTTTTAAGGGTAAAATAGGTATAATGAAAAAGCCATCCCAAAAATTTGTATCTTTTTTATATATAGTAATAGATAATAGATATATAAAAAGAATATCCTTTTTGATGTAGATTTTTTATATTGTCACTTTTGCCCTTTACTCTATTCACATATTTGGATATGTTGAAAAATAACTTTCACTCCAAAGTTGGTTTTCAGTTTTCTTTTCTTTGTTAATAACTAAGCACAACAAGAAAAAAGTTAAATAGTTATCAATTAACAAAGATAATTTTATTGAATCTGCACTCTATAAAGAATAGAAAAATAAAATAAGAACAAGCAAGAAAAAGATAACCAGAGAAACACACACTACAACATAGCAACGATAATAGAAAAAACGGATCACACCAACGGAACGTGCCCGTTTGGCCGCTAGTATAAGTAAATTTGATTATTTTTTTACATGAATAGGATGTGATTTATGAAATATCTTTCAATTAATTTAAGTTTTGTATTTTAATTTTAAAGACTATTTTTTGGGTAAGGTTTTTAATGACTATCTTGTTAAAGACTTTAATTCTTATGGAACAAATTTTTATGTAGGGTGCTTCTGAAAATTTAATAATTTTTTTAAGATCAAAGAATTTTGGCTTAAATTCAATTTTGACCCTTCAAATTTTATAATTGTGCAATTTTGGTCCCTCAAGTTTCAATTGTTTGATTTTAATCCCCTAAATTTCACAATTGCTCAATTTTAGCTCCCAAGTTTCAATTGCTCGATTTTGGCCCCCCAAATTTATCCCATTTTGCATTTGCTAGCCCCCCGTTGACTTTTAGATTAAAAATTGCTTATGTGGCATTTTAAAATTAAATAAAAATGTTTTTTCAAAATATAACTTATAATTTTTTTTATTATAAATAGTTTATAAAATAATTTTGTTATAAAAAATAGTAATATTTTTTTATGAACTATTTTTTAAAAGTTTTGTAAACTATTTTCTTATGAACTATTTTTTAAAAAACTTAATTGAATTCCCTACATCTCTCTCACTCAAGGTTGTCAGAATCAAGTTTTTACCTTAACTCATTATGCTTAGATAAACTCGACACGTAAACTCGAATCGTAAAATCGTACGAGTTTACCAAAAATTAAACTAATATGAAAATTATTATATATATATATATATATATATATAAAACATATATACTAATATAATACTATAAAAACTTCAATATTTCAAAATATTAACTTAATTATAAAGTCAAAATATATCAAATCACTATATAAAATACATAATTATTACCCCACCAAATCAATATAAACATCCAGATAACAATTCAAAATAAGAAGATTCACAAGTATTTTTTTTTGTGTGTAGAATAATGACGATTCATAAGTTTTTAAAGTAGTAAAAAAGTTAAAATTATCCACAAAAACAACTAGAGTTACTCTCTTAAAAAGTTTAATTCTCCTACAAGGATACTCCATCACTATATTCATGAAAAAAAAGAGTTCACTCCCTAGGATGCGAATATTGCTCGCTCCCTAGGATGCGAACTCAATTTTTTCATGATTTTTTCAACCATGTGGGGTGCCGGCGTCCAGTTTGAGTATAAAATATTGACACTCGCTACTTAGAGTGCAAACTAAAACATAATTTGCTACTTAGAGAGCGAACTTAAAAGGGTACTATGATCATTTCAGGGGATGAATGAGACCACCCGCGAGTGCGAAAAGTAATTCTCTTGCATATATTGGTTGTAAATGCTGCACAGAACGTGAGGCTACTGTTGGGAGAATGTATAATAATCGTATGAACCATATTTGTTAATTGGTTAGGTTTAAGAGGTAGTGAAGAGTAGTGGAGAATTAAACTGCAAGCTTAGGTTTAAATAAGAGTCATCAATGCTTTTTTTTTTCATTACAATTTTTTCTAATCATCAAGACTAGAGGCTATGTTTGTGTTCATATAATTATCGGCCACAACCAAATTCAGTAATTTTGGATGGGCAAAAAAATCAAAAAGATCAAACTGAACCGTCAAACTAAATCGAACCAAATAAAAAAATTTGAACTATAACCAACAATTTTGAAACCAAATTAAAATAGTTCGGCTCGATTTATGATTAACAGTTCGGTTCGGTTTAAAATTATCCACAAAAACAACTAGAGTTACTCTCTTAAAAAGTTTAATTCTCCTACAAGGATACTCCATCACTAAATTGATAGGGTTTAATTTTTGAGTGAATTGTCTCTTAGGGTTTTATTTTGGGAATTTGATTTTGAGCCATATGTGACATTGTTATAATGAAGTTACATTCTCAGTGTAATTTATTCCATTTAATATTGATGAAATTTTGATCCATTCACTGAGACATATATTGGCATGAGCAAATTGCTTCTGGTTTGACTCATAAGTTTTAGCTCAACTGGCAAAATACGCTGAAATTGTTAGGCCGGACGTCATGACCCGGGTTCGAACCTGGGATGTCACAATTATGTGAGTTTAATTTCCAATGGATTACCACTTCAACTAAGACAAAAAAAAAAATTGCTTCTGGTTTCCCTATCAGTAGAATCTTTTATTTGAAATTTGGAAAAAACAAATTGGCATGTGCAATAGTCTTCAACAATATTATTATTACTTGATTTAGTTTTACAAATTTAATATTTTATGATGTTATACTTGCAATTGCAGCAGGTTTGAAAAAACTCAGTTGTATATTTTGGAGATGGAGAAATCTATGGGTGCCACAAATGCAAAGGTTAGCAATCATATACCCGAAGATCTTGCCTTCTCTATCTTGTCAAAATTGCCTCTAAAGTCTTTGAAGCGATTTGGATGTGTACGTAAATCATGGACTCTCTTGTTTTCCTGAATATGTATCGCAACTACTTCATTTCTAATGATCATTCTTATTATGATGGTACTTCTATCCTCTTAAACCAAGCAAATAATCCTTTGCCCGGCGAAGCATTTCACTCTACGTTGTATTTACTTTCCGGTGAGAGGTTTGAGAACATGATCAAATTGGATTGGCCACCTCCATTTCATGAGGAAGATATGTTTATCCATATTTTGAGCAACGTTAGTGTCAATGGGACTCTTTGTCTTGCAGAAACGCATTGCATGGACCCAAAATGTGTATTTTGGAATCCTACTACAGATGAATTCAAGATCATTCCATCCAGCCCTTTCCTGTATCAATCACGTTTTCAGGAAGCTACAGTGTATTTTCATGGTTTTGGTTATGATCATGTTAGAGATGATTATAAGGTGATTCGGTGGTTATCTTTCTACCCATTAACCGACGCAGACTATGCAAGTGAGGATTATTTCTGTGTCGACAGCATGTGGGAGATATATAATCTAAGAAGTAATTCTTGGACAAAACTTGATATTGAAATGCCTTTTAGTACTACAGAGAAATTGTATGTGGATGGAGTTTGTCATTGGTGGAGTCAACATGATGATAGTAATATTGATGACGCCGAGCCACGCTTGGTGTCATTTGACTTATGCAATGAGGTTTTCCTTACAACACCTTTGCTCTTAGACATGATTGAACATTTATATTTTTCGCATTTGACATTGTTAAATGGGTTCATTGCTTTCATAATATATGATCCAGCAACTACATTTCACATAAGAATTTTGGGTGAGCTTGGTGTAAAAGAATCATGGACTAAAGTCTTCATTGTTGATCCCTTACCTTGCATTGAACATCCTATTGGAGCAGGGAAGAAAGGTGATATATTCTTTAGAAAAAATGATGATGAACTAGTCTGGTTTGATTTGAGTACCCAAATGATTGGAGAGCTTGGTGTTAAAGGACGCGAGCATTGTTGCTATATAGTAGTTTATAAGGATAGCCCTCTCCCGATCGGAGGTTTATGACTTTGGTTGGAAGGATTTTACCTTGTATAGTCAAGTCACACATATTATACGTAATATTAAGGTAGCTGATTTGTGATATACTATCCAGACTTAAGGTAGTCAAATTTGGCAGTGGAGTGATCAATGAAATTCTGGTGTGAAACATTTGTGTGTCCTGTGTTATTAAATTTATATTCTTGATGAAACAAAACAATAAAATGAAACATAAAAAGATGGTACCAGATAAAGATAGAATAAATTGAACCAAAAACAAAAGAGGTCCAATAATCCAACTCATTATTTATTATTTAATACTTAATGTTTTTCATGCATACATTGCATCATATAAAAGTGGCCATTTTATGTATGTGCCACAAGTATTTAACCCATAATTTATCATTAGTACTTTATTTTTTTCATGCATACATTGCATCACATCAAAGTGGCCATATTATGTCTGTGCCACAAAGGACGAGTGCAATTTATGTAAGATGCTCCATTGTGGTCTAAGCAGAGTCTTATCTCGACAAGATGGTAGTTGCCTTTTGGATCTGTTAAACATTCAAGTTGAGGATATGCACTAACACTGTTAAATATTGTCATATTAAACTCACTTTTTGGATAAGTGCCACTATTCTTGGGGACAATTTTGCCTGCTATAAGGATGGCTTCTAGAGGTTTCACGCTCTTTTTCTGAATGTTCAATGCAAGTTGAAAATAATCCAATGGCCTCGTTGAAAATGATGAACATGTGCCATGGTTATTCCATAGAGCTCAAAGTAGGTGGAATTTGAATCTGAAAAGATTAAAATAAACAAGATCAATGTTTGTTCAAGTGATATAGTAGTAATAAATAGGAACACCACAGTTCGCTTCCTATGTAACAAACTTTATAAAAATTAATTTTTTTTATAATAATTATGGAGCAAATTAAGTGATCATGCTCATAATTGCATCATGAGATCATGTATATAAGGTAATAATATTGTGTAACGAATGATAATTATACAAAGAATATTTACAATGAATGTGAGATATCATGCACATATATAAATACAATTTATTACATATCGATTTATATTAGGAATATAATAATTAACATTAATGTATAAAGTTTACTAGTTACACTGAGTTCGCTCTCTAAGTAGCGAACTGTGTTTTCGTTCGCTTCTTAAATAGCGAGTGTCAATATTTTACACTCAAACTGAACGCCAGCACCCCCCATGGATGAAAAAATCATGAAAAAAAAGAGTTCGCTCCCTAGGATGCGAATAATGCTCGCTCCCTAGGATGCAAACTCAATTTTTTCATGATTTTTTCAACCATGTGGGGTGCCGGCGTCCAGTTTGAGTATAAAATATTGACACTCGCTACTTAGAGTGCAAACTAAAACATAATTTGCTACTTAGAGAGCGAACTTAAAAGGGTACTATGATCATTTCAAGGGATGAATGAGACCACCCGGGAGTGCGAAAAGTAATTCTCTTGCATATATTGGTTGTAAATGCTGCACAGAACGTGAGGCTACTGTTGGGAGAATGTATAATAATCGTATGAACCATATTTGTTAATTGGTTAGGTTTAAGAGGTAGTGAAGAGTAGTGGAGAATTAAACTGCAAGCTTAGGTTTAAATAAGAGTCATCAATGCTTTTTTTTTTTTTTTTTCATTACAATTTTTTCTATTCATCAAGACTAGAGGCTATGTTTGTGTTCATATAATTATCGGCCACAACCAGATTCAGTAATTTTGGATGGGCAAAAAACTCAAAAAATAAAACTGAACCGTTAAACTAAATCGAACCAAATAAAAAAATTTGAACTATAACCACAATTTTGAAACCAAATTAAAATAGTTCGGCTCGATTTATGATTAACAGTTCGGTTCGGTTTAATGGTTCAGTTTTTTTAGTGAAAAGTTAGTTATGGTTTGGTTTAAAACCATAAAATCGAACCACTTTAACAATTCGGTCCAGTTTAATTTTAAAGACAAACAGTTTGGTTTGATTCAATTATTATAAATTTTCAAAACAGTTTGGTTCAGTTCGGTTTAACTTTCCTCCAAAACTAAGCCATGCCAATCCCTAATTCTGAGTTTACCAGATCCATCATCTGAACCCGGTACTGTTCGAATTGTGCATATACTATTGCTTAACTATATAAATTGTAGTAAAGTTATGAATTTTTCTTTCATTATTTTCCAACGAGTTAATGCAGGGATACCAAATTTAAATATATATATATATATATTTTAATCGGGGCCTTTGCAAATAAAGGAAAATAAACACAGTTTTCAGTGTTAAATTTTGTTACTTAAAAAAAGACATTTCAAACTAAAAAAAGGTTTCACCGAGACTTGAACTCGGGTTATTGGATTCAGAGTCCAATGTCCTAACCGCTAGACCATAGAACCATGCTGAACTATAAGTGGTAACTTCATTATAAATATTAAATTCAAACGCGCCTAATTCTATCTAATTTGTACTGTAGCATTTATGCTTCTAAATTTATTTGCTTGCTGGATGATAAGTCTAAATAAAAATATTTTGCCACATACAATAATATATCAGCAAAGTAAAATCAAAGTCCGGTCAAAAGAGGGCTGAAACTACTTGATGCTAGAACTGACTCCCCGAACTCGATTAAACTGGCGGTGAAAAAAAAAATCAAAGTGGGGGCACATGCCCACAATTGGATGTGAGTGATATTCATGAGAGCGGATAGTATAATATTTGTGTATATTTTGTTGGATAAATATGATATTCATGTCCGTTTTATATTAGTGCGGATATTCGCTAAATGGTTAATCAACGGATATTGAGTGCCCGTGATATTTACAGATATTTATGGATGATGTTTCTTTTAATAAAATTGATTGTTGGAAGGAAAAAAAAAACTATTTTTAGCCTCTTTTGAAGACATAAAAAATATTAGGGTTAATAGGCTTTTACCCCCTGCAAAGTAGGCGAGTTTTGCGTTACCCCCTGTAATTTTTTTTTTGGAGATTACCCCCTGCAAAATTTTTTTTTTTTATTTACTCCCTTGGATGCACTTTTTAAATCGGTTATTTTGTTCAACCGATTTAAAAAGTTTTGTTTTTTAAATCGGTTATTATGTTTTTTTTGCCTGCCACGTCAGCAAAAGGGGTAAATCAAAAAAATAAATTTTGCAGGGGGTAATCTCAAAAAATAAAATTACAGGGGGGTAACGCAAAACTCGCCTACTTTGCAGGGGGTAAAAGCTTATTAACCCAAAATATTAACAGAGTATTCATATATTTTGCTATATAAATTTTTTATGGAATCTGAAAAGTTGCTTCAACGAAAAATATGAAAAGTTTTACCTAAAAAGATTAAAAAAGAATGTGAAATTTTTTCTCTATTGAATATGGAAAGAAAGCACAAGAATATCAAAAGATTTTGTTTTTACAAGATAAAAATAGTATAGTTTATAGGGTTAATAGGCTTTTACCCCCTGCAAAGTAGGCGGGTTTTGCGTTACCCCCCTGTAATTTTTTTTCTTGAGATTACCCCCGCAAAATTTATTTTTTTGATTTACCCCTTTTTTGCTGACGTGGCAGACAAAAGTCAATTGCCACGTCAGCAAAGTTCACTTGCACGTCAGCAAAAAACTTGACTTTTTGCCTGCCACGTCAACAAAAAGGGGGTAAATAAAATTTTTTTTTTTGCAGGGGGGTAATCTCAAGAAAAAAAATTACAGGGGGTAATGCAAAACTCGCCTACTTTGCAGGGGGGTAAAAGCCTATTAACCCTAGTTTATAATTAAGTAGAAATTTTTAAGTAATTTTACTAATTAATTAATTAACGAGTACAGATATCTGCGGCACGAGTAACATTAAACCTGCATATGTATTCATCAAATGTAGCTAATTGAAATGTCCATTTGTTTTATCCTACTAGCCCTATGTCTGTGTCGGATTTAATTTGTGGATACTCGCGGGTACGCTTACACTATGGATAACGTGGATCTGTAGCTGACATTAGTTAAAGAAACTAAAAAAAAACATAAATTTTGTATTGAAAAGTGCATGTTTTATAGTAATATTTTGGAAAGATAGATTACACAAATTTTTCCGTGGTGGATTTAATTTTGGCTAAATCATAATTTTTGTCCCTGTAAATTCGCGAATTTTTTATTTTAGTCCCTGTATCTTTTTTTGTTGCAAATTAGTCCCTGTATGTTCAAATCTGTAAGACCCGTAATTCCCCTGTACCTTTTGCGTGAATAAAATAAGTAATGATTAAGAATGTTAGGGTTTTTGTTAAGTGGTTTTGTGAGTATTGCCGCCATAACGGCTGTTTGCTGAAATGGAGCCTGTTTTGTGCTCGTGCACTGGAAAGGCACAGACTTTTGGGTTGTAGTCTTCTTTTGAGTATAAGAAGGTTGATGTGGATTTAGAATGACGAGTTTTGGATTATTCTTGTTTTTGGAAAAACGAGTAGGATTTTTACCCGCGGATGTAAAATCTTACTGCGTCTGTTTTAAGTGAGGTTTCGGATGGGAGTTTTATATATCTGCGTGAGTGAGGTTATGTTCTGAGAATAATTTTCTAAGGTATGGAAGAAAATTACAGTCGCGGAAAAAGATTCGGCGATAAGTTTTGGAAATGTTTAACGTTGGACGTTCTTTCCGTAGTTTTTATGTTTTTGTAATTTACGTTCGTCGCGACGCGCGAGAGCTGAGTACGTGTCTTGTTTTGGAAGAATGGATTTAATCTTGTGTTGATCCATAAAGCAATTTGATCCAATGGCTAGAGTTTAAGCTTGGACTTTTGTTTTTGATCCAAGGGTGGATAAGTGACCAAGAGCTTTTACATAGTAAGGAGGTTTGGTGACTTTGTGGACTTAGGAAAACATCACAAGACCCTCCTTTCTTTCTCTCTTTCACGTGGACTCCATTACTACCTCACCTTCATCACAAATTTTCATTTCCTCACCATTTCACTCCATTTCAAGCTTGGAAGCTTAGTGGAAAGTTGTAGAGAATCACTTTCTTAAGGTAACCCTCTCTTCTTATCTCCTAGGTTGGTAGATTTTTAGAGTTTAGAGGTTTTTGGGTTTATGTTCATATGAGGGTTTGGTGAGAAATGTTGTTTTGCTAGCTTTTATTTCATGAAAGTTGTTCATGAGAGTTTAGGAAGCATGCTAGGCTTTGTTGTTTTTGTTTTCCATGAGTTGGTGAAAAATCTCATGAGAAAATTTAGGATTTTGAGTTGGTTATGTATTGATCAATAACATGTGGTTAAGTTGTAAGGTTTTGAAAAGAAACGTTGTCTTTGAACCTTTGGGCAAAAGGGAAATGGGTTGTATGGTTTTGTTTTAGAAAATCCGATGAAAAATATTTTGTGGTTTATGAAAATATTCCTAAGTGTTTTGAGTAGTGTTTTTGGGGTCAAAGTGGTTTAAAACTCTTGTGACATGTGGAGTTGCTTTTTACTTTGAAAACATGTTTGAAAATGATTACCGGACGGTTGAGGCCCGTAATAAAACTTGTGCTTGGATTTGGTTTTGATTTTGGAAATGAATATCAAATAACTTGCACTCGAAGCAACCAACATGCTTTCGGAGATGTGTTGCTTGCTTATGAAAATGGTTTGCTTTTGTGCCTTGAAAAGATGTTGGGAACTAATAGGATCAAACTAGGTTTGGTTGGGGAAAAAGGTGGTGTGAGTTGCTGTCTTTTGCTGTCATGACAGGTGCAACTCGCCGGGAGAGTGTTTACTCGCCAGGGCGAGTGTCACAGGTCATGACAACACGCCAGGGCGAGCTCCAGAGCGAGTAAGACCAGTACTCACTGCCTTCACTCGCCACCAACTCGCCAGGGCGAGCTCTGGGAGTTGAGATTTTGGATTCTGATTTCTAAAACTTGGTTTTTAACTTCTAATCCCTTTTTATTAATTTATGGAAGTGGTTGGGATTGGAAACGAGTTTTTCGGGTACTCGGAAAGTACGTAGCTTATAACGCAAGAAAACGCCCATTTTGCATTTCAAATTTATTTAAGACTTTGGCCTATTGTTTTGGGTCCTAAAAATAGTGCAAATAACTCATGGGGGTTGATCAATACGATAGTTTTTGGTATGATATCCGAAAGAGTGGATTTTCCTTAGGAACCTTTAGGTTTATGGGGTTTTTGGTTTAGTTTCAATACTATTGGTTGGAGAACAATGTATTGATGGTACGCTGCTTGTTTTAGGAAGCGCGTTGTGTTGTTTGGACGAGTTTTAATAAACGGAAGCTTGCCGAGGTAAGGGCTCCACTTTATTTCCGTCTTTTCAAACGGTTTTGTTAAACATGCTTTAGATTTGTGGTGTTGCAATTGGTGGTGTGCTTGGCATGTTTTTGTGATGTATTCTCGATATGAGATCGTGGTAAATACATGATTCGTTGTCTTACATATGTTTGGTGAAATATGTGTATGAACAGGTGATTAAATACATATGATTAGATGTATATGTATGTGTTGTTGTGGTGTGATTACATATGCGTGTACGATATGTATGTGTTGCATTAGCATATAAGGGGAATCGTATGCTCATGCATTCATAGTACGTGATTATCGGGAATGGATCACGGGGTGCGATTATCGGGAATGGATCCACCTTACTCCTACGGGAATTATTGAGTCCAATAAGCGGTTATCGGGAATGGACTGCGGGGTGCGATTATCGGGAATGGATCCATCCTAACCCTTTGTGGTTTTATTGATTATGATTACTGACTTCCGGAATTCATATGCATGTGGTAATGGGGAATCTACCACACTCATTGTAGAGGTCTGCATTAGGCTCGGTGTGCATTATATCTTAAGCCCGTTGGTGGGAATTGCTTTTGTGTTAAAGAGCTTTCTCTTGTGTATGTGGAAACTTGTTATGTGTACATCTTTCGCACTGGTTATATATATATATATATATACTTTTATTTTGTGGTGACCCTTTCTTTCATTTGCGGGCTCATCCCACCCCAGATGACGATGTAGGTCGAGAGGATGGTGTTGGCAGCTCTAGGCCATAGTGAGCTTGTGTTGAAGCTTAGAGTAGTTAGACTATGCGCCGGTGTGTTTTGTGCACCGTGCTTTTGGGTTAGCATAGAGTTTTCTAACTTGTTTTGATTACTTAGACTTGGACTGTAATTATTCAGGGATACACTTTGCTTGTCGAAGCACCGTATGGTAATGAGCTCTTTTGTATATTTGAATGCCGGCTCCTTGAAAAATGTTTTATGCGTAACTCTGATGTGTACAAAAAAAAAAAATGCCCCTTTTTAGCCTTTGAAAAAAACGGGTTGTTACTATTGGTATCAGAGCACGACTTTAAATCTTCAAAGGGAAAGTGTATACTTGAGTCGTTGGTCCAGAGTCGGTTAGAACATAGCTAGAGTTGTGTTAGTTCTAGCGGTTGTTTTTGTTGTGTTATGGGTTATGTGGTAGGTTATTTTGTGTTTAGCATGGGATATGCCTAGACACTGGTTTGTGTCTTACTGAGGTAATGCAGGGAGTGAGGCTTCAGTAAGTGGAATTGTGAAACCCCCAAGCCTTGGTTGAATTTAGTCGACAAATGTCTCTAAATTCCTTAGTTGCGGCAGTCCGAAGATGACAGACTTGAGCGAACAAGAACTACAAGTGATTCTTGAAAGTAATATAATGGATGGGAAGTGGCGTTAGATGTTGCCACTCAGAGGTGCTGGTTATGGACGAGGGAACGTCAATTGATAAAGGATTTTAAGTAAGGATCAGATTGGGATGACCTTTTGAAGAAGGTATTGGATGTTCGTCGGGTGAGTTAGGGCGGGACTTGATGAAGTCTGTCGGTTGCCAAGGGGATCCGGCCACTGTGGAAATTGTGGACCAGGCAGAGATGTCAGTTGGATTTAAGTACGATGATTGGATAATAATTGAGGCAACTTGAATTGGAATTAAAGGACGTTGTACGTCCAGAGTGAGGAAACCTGGTGGTGTTATACGGCATTTATGCGAACGATGGGTACCATAAGTGTTTAATTCAAGTGTGTGAGATATTTAGATTCGAAACTAAGATTAGTAAGGATGAATCTTGAGATGATTGAAGGTAAGAGACCAAGTATCACGTTGATAAGTGACAATCTATACGTAATTCAGGAGATAGTACGTATAAATGTTGATGTGAGATAGAGCTAAAGGTGATTGATTGTTGAATAAGGGTAGATTTGGGGAGATATTTATGTAAAGAACAAGGAGTTCAGCCTTGGGCAATGAGTAGTATGTCAATGGTAGGTGACACTAGAGGTGTATAGTGTGGAAATACCTTGAGAATTTTAGTAGTGTAAGCTATAATTATTAATTATTGGCAGGTAAACCATAAGAGAAAGTAAACTTATTGAGTAGTTTGAAAAGATTAGTCAAGATTGAGTAGAGATCCTGTGTGGATAGGCATATAAGTTAACGATTTTGATCGACCAAGATGGTTGAAGGACTAAGTAGCAGCTTGAAATTATGATACCATATGAGTTGAGGTAGGCAAGTTTTAAATAATTCAAGTTATGGACGATAATTGTTGGAGATTTTCTAGAAATGTCGTGGGTGAGTAGAAAGGAGTTCGTTAGTAAGAGTACTAAGACAACGAGAGTGATAATTGGAGGGACTTGTTGTTGAATGTTTAGATGTAATGGAGGAATTAAGATGGTGTAGTATGTAATTTCAGTTCTTGATGTTGAGATTCAAGAGTTTGATTTGCGTATCGAACGTATGTGTGAAGTGGTTTATTCGTATTGGAGAATACTATAGATTTAGATGGTTATGAAGATTTGAGATTGGTCGAACGGAGAAGGGTATGCTTGTGGTGATTCAAAATTATGTGGAATGAGAGAGTATTTGGATTGTGTAAGGCGAATTAAAGATGTTGTTATGATTTAACAAGTTATTGGTCATGGTGGTTTGGGAACAAACTTTAGGCGGTTGTTGAACTTGGAAGTTGCAACTTACTAGAGAGTTGAGGAGGACCTGATTGGAGTCTTGTAGAGGTCGTAGCATCAACATGGTAATCGCTGTGCAAAATTCAAGTTGTGCATGAGAAAGGAATTGTAAGACGGAGTGCAATGATGTACCTCGTGTAGAGTCGAGGTTGAGTTAAGAACCACATCAGCAATGTATGCCAATGAAAGTGGGGTGTGGCATATTTGAATAAAAGTACAAAGGATTGAATGGGGAAGATAGTCATTGGAAATACGTGTTGAGAATATTGTCCTAATAAACTCATTATGTGTATGACTGCCACTGCCACTCTTGGGGACAATATTGGCTGCTTTAAGGATGTCTTTAAGATCTTTCCTGGTCTGAATTCTCAAAGCAAGTTGAAAATAATCCAATGGGCTATTTGAAAGTGATGAACATTTGCCATGTTGATCCCATTCATATGTCCAAAAAGCATAGTCCGACGGTTTTAATAAATTGGGCCAATTTGAAACAAGTCCATTCTTCAAAGTAGTGGGAATTCTTTTCTGAAAAGATTAAAATAAAAAATAATCAAGATAAACTTTTATTCAAGATTTTCTTTTTAGTGATGTTATGCAGAGTGAGGTTTGCAAGCTTTCTCTGGATTCACACTTTTTGGGAAAATTTTGAATTTAGAAAATTATGCAGCACTTGAGTACAAATCTTATGATCATAAATAAATTATGGCTTAATTCAACTTTTGGTCCCTTATGTTTATTTTAGGTTTCAACTTGGTCCCTTATGTTTTAAAAGTTTCAATTTGGTCCCTTATGTTTATTTTAGGTTTCAATTTGGTCCCTTATGTTTATTTTATGTTTCAATTTGGTCCTTTCTGTCTGTTTTGTCACATATGGCAGACAATTTGCATACGTGGACAGATACGTGGACACCTTGACACTTGGACACGTGTCCAAATTAAACGGTGTTAATGAAAAAACTAACGGAAAGGACCAACTTATGCAAACGGTGGAAACATAAGGGACCAAATTGAAACTTTTAAAATATAAGGGATCAAGTTGAAATCTAAAATAAACATAAGGGACCAAATGTTGAATTAAGCCATAAATTAATGTAAGCACAAGATCAAAGATTTAATTTTAATGTAGTGGAGGTCAGAGCCTCTTGTTTAGCCAAGTTTTATTAGAGTCTTAAGAACCTAATCAAAGCAAATCATATATATAGTTTTAAGAGTCTTGACTAAATTATTAAACTGTTGACTACGGTCTGGCAAGTGCACCAGTCTGTTGTCGAGTAATAATTCACACTCTAGGTGTCTAGAATGAGTTCGTATCCACAGGGATCGTGCCGCAGCTTTACTAGCGTTATTTAAGCTTGTGATAGTTTGCATTCGCTTTGGTTTTTGGAAAAAGGTTCTTATAAAATAAGCGTAATGCTTTGCAGAAATATAAAAGCGGATCAAGAAATATAGAGGCTAGGTATGGTGGTTGGACTCTGAAGGTGGAAAAACACAAGAAGGGGGGGGGGGTTGAATTGTGTTTTAAAAATTAAAACTTTTTACCAAATAAAACTAAGTTTGCAGCGGATATAAACACAAGATAAAAGAAGGGTGCTGAGAGAGAGAAGGAAAGACACAGAAATTTATACTGGTTCCTCTCACAAAACGAGAGTACGTCCAGTCCCCTTGCACTTCCAAGGGCTTCTAACTAAATCTTATAAGATTACAAGATGCTCAAGCACAATAGCAAGAGACTTCTCTAATGCTCAAGTTACAACTAACAAGAGGCTTCTCAAATGCTCAAGTTACACTTAACAAGAGACTTCTCTAATGCTCAAGTTACAACTAACAAGAGACTTCTCAAACACACTTTAATAATAAGAATGAATGATAAGGAACACTTGATATACTATCAGAGGTGTTTACAAAATACAACACAGATTGCTTTAAGACTTGAATGACAGATAGAACAAATAATGTCAGAATGCTTCAGAGCCTTAAACGCAGTAATAGAACAGTAGTCATTTCTTCCATTTGAGTCTTCTATTTATACTTGAAGGAAGATGATGACCGTTGTAGAGAGATAAGGTGCCAGCTGGAATATGCTCGTACAATTGCTAGCTGTAGATTGTCTTCTTTAGCAAAGAAATCCAATTCCACTACCTTGCAATTCAAATTATCACTCATCCATTTTGAGTAATAATAGTACGATAGTACGATCCTCAAATGCGCTCCACTTATGGATAAGATTAACGTTGTACCAACGAATATTCCTTCCTGTGGATGTGACAGAGCCTTGAAGTAGATAGTTCTTCAAACATTGGTTCTGATTCTGTCAGTTCTTGAGTGACGTAAATTCCTTTTGCTTCAGATGCTGTTGTCGTAGCTTCTTAAGGTCTTCAGCTTCTGAACTTCTCAGAGTCTAGCTTTTGGTCCTCAGAAGCACTATCTTTAGCACGCAAAATTTAAGCTTCTGATGAACAGCGATACGCTTTCAGAGCTTCATAGCTTGGCTTCTCTCTTGTTATTCATAGTGCTTCTGAATGAATTTTAACTTATAATTCTGCACACTAGAATAATCATTAGTAATACCAATTGCAATTTTAATACTTTGTTAACATCAAAACCACTTAAAATCTTAAAGGTTCATGTCGGACCCACTTTGTTCCAACAGACTCCCTCCCTTCTTCATATTTGGCATGACCGGTGTATAACATAAGTACTTAGATTATGTTCGGCGGTGAATTATCCTTGTTGTAGTAATACCTTACTATTACACTATGTCTATTAAAGTTTCCCTACATTAACAACTAAGGAACCTACGAGAGCCTAACCTCGATGTGTCACATACCTTAATTACTAAGTGAGTTGTTTATAAACATGCATTATAACCTTCACCAATTAACCTCTAGGTCCTAGTATCGGGCTGTTCATCTTCTAAGTGCTCAGATTACACCTAGTGCATGATTCCTCCTCTAACCGCTCAGTTCACGACTAGTTTAGGATGTTACCATCTCTATACACATAGCATTATTTACTACGAGTTTCGGACTAATACCAAGTCAAAACCTGATATCAATTCTATGGGCGCTCCCGGATTACGAGAATACGTTATTAAAGTGCACGAAAGTAAATAACAAACATAATTACTAAATATCATTTATTATAACTTAGACTCAATCACAGACTCCAAATATTCATAGGGGAGTTCATCTTCTCCACCACAACCTAAGGCATATATTATAAAGACTACATATTTAAATTACAAGAAATTATAACCTAAATACAAAAGCCTAAAGAAATCATACCTTGCTGAATTAGTTTTCCCGTAATGGGAGAAAACTATGCCCAATAGAGCTCCTCTGAACCTCTCGTTATAGTAGAGAGTGTTCTACTATTTCTGAATGAATAAAACAATGAATGGGAGGCTCTATTTATAGTTTTCGTAATGGGCCTCAGCAAGGCATCGCAGCACGATAAGGCCATCGTACTGCGATGTGAAGATTCAGTTCAGAATTATAACTGATCCTGTGCATTTCATCAGCTTGGGCGTCAAGTAACATCATCGTACTGCGTTGTAGGGCATCGTACTGCGATGAAAGATTTTCTCAAGATTTATTTCTTCTGATTGCTTGGCGCGCAAGGAGCTTTCATCGTGGCACGATAGCACACATCGTGCTGCGATGGAATGCTGTATTTCTTCACTTTTTGGGCTTTTTCTTGTCTTTTTGCATCTTGGACTCTGTCTTGATGCTTTTTCTTGCTTTTGTAGGTTTTCCTTCGTATTTGGGCCTGTCTTGGTCATTTTACTATTAATAATAATACTAAAAATGACGTAGAAATTCCTGTCATCAACTGTATCGAAGTATTGCATATCAGTTTTAATACCAGAGTAGTTGTTAACACCAAAATTATAAAATTCATGATATTGCTCAAGCATTGGTGTTATAATTGGAAAAGAAGGAAAAAACTCCTTTTGGCTAGCCATGTGATTATTCAAACTAAAATTTGTCGAAATTAGCCATATTAAGTGGAATTCGACTAGACTATTTTGTGATGCTCAATAAATTATATGCAGTAGATTGATGGATGTCGAAGAATTCAAGTCGGTGCAATAGATAGTAGGGTGCTGTCGAAGGCTTCATTTTCAACAAGAAGAGAGATATGATTCGAAGAAGTCATTAAAGAATAGTCATTGGAAGGGATATGTGTCAATCTTAGATTAAGATGGTTATTAAATAAGACATGTGTCGAAATCTTAGTTATAGCAAGTTATGGGTAGTTATTTACTACTTTTATTTTCGACCGTAGGATCTAGTTCTAGTTTTTCCTACAAGGTCTATATATATATATATATGTGTGTGTGTGTGTGTGTTTGTAACAAGAAATAAGGGTTGAATCCTATTTTCTAAAAACTCCACAATGCCCAAGCCACGGTGCAAACGGGTCAAGGAGTGCATAAAGATGGATTCCAACCACCATTTACATTCCATGTAATTTAATAGTACCTTGTTCTTGCCTTATTTTCTCCTTTCTTTTGCAATTATGCATTTCTTTTCATCTTTTGATTTCTCTTTCTTTTGAATACACATTTGAGTATTTTTTTTCAATTATGTTGTCATGAGACAAGTTGTTATTAAAAGTTGTAGGATGCAATTCTGACACTAAAAAGAACAATGACTTTGTTCTTAAAGACGCATGAAATACATCGTAAATTCCCGAGGTTTGAACGAACCCTTCAAAAAAGGGATTCAATAGTTGATCCTGCAAGTAATTTTCAAACTAGCGTTTGTTTACCAAATATCGGTGTAAACAGCAGTATCAAAGCATATAGCATATTTCAGAGAATATTTATTTAGAGAGATGTATATCATTAGTATGTATTTATCAGAGTTGAAATGTTTGGGTTTAATGCGCAAGATAAATATCATCAAAATCATATATTCTTCTCCCCCTTTTGTCATCAATCAAAAAGATAAAAAAAGGTAATAATTTTATTGATTGATAAAAAGGAAAATACATAATGCAAAATCTAGGATGTAGGGGAATACAATGAATAAGAAAATGAAGATAGGGGTGGTTTTTAGGGTTGGAGGTGAGTTGGTGAGAGTGAAGGGGATGGAGGCAGAGTTTCAAAGACCTTGGTTTTATAATTGCAGAGATCAGATAGATAACCGCTATTATAGATCTTTGCAATTAACCCACTTTGAAGAAAGATTTCAAATAGGATCCTTCCATATGGAATGGAGTTAGGCGTTTCTTGCCTTGACATCCGTATCTGATCCTTCAGACAGTTGAAGATGGTTAGAGGCAGATTTATCTTAACTCCTTTGGTGAGGAAGTAGGTAGATGCTTATCATCCAAGAAAAGTGTGGGCAAATTTTTTGACCTAGGAAGTAGATTTGTGTTAAGCAGTGCATGCCAATACTGATAGTTCTTTTCATGAAGCATGCACCATCATGACTCCCTCTATTTTCGAGAAGATGAAGATTCAGTACGGGAAAGAAATGACTGTTGATTCGGTTTTGTTCCAGACTAACACCGACTTCTTGACATCCAATGGCACGAGAGATGATGAGGGGAGAGATGGATACTAGATTGTTTCCGACAACTGATCGGATGATGTAGCTGTTAACACTGATTCGATCAACAGTAGCATTCATCTAGAATTCTTTAAGGATGTTTGGATAGATGGGTCAAGGAATTCTTTTAAAGTAGTTTTCCCATCCTTGAGTTTTGACTTCATTCCATAAGGGAATGCCAAGATCATCAAGCATTTCGAAATCAACATATTATTCATTGATGATTTCAAGGTTATGCTTGCTACCAGAGAAGGTTTGAAAATTTGAGGAAGACATATTTTTTATGTGAGCAATACTCGACTGAATTGAATCTTGAAGTTTGAGGAGGTAGATTAATTTGTTTTAAATAGGACAACCTTGAAAGGAGTGTAATGGTTTGATTTCGTGACTTTAGGAGTAATTAAGGACAAGAATCCTAAAAGATCTATTACTTACAGTTCTGAAAAGATGTATTATTTAATGACATTGACGGCGGAGAGTAATGATTTCATTTTACCCTAGAAGCAATTAATTACCCATTGGTAATTCAAAAGATTTGACAGCTTTGGACGTAACAGTCAACACTTGTCGCTTAAGTTTCCAAGACATCAGATTCTTTGAATCTTAACCATTAATTTACTTGTAGTCTAGAGGAGTACTTCTCAGAAGAGATGTATCCTTCAGAGCTTCTAAGTCAATTAACTTTTCTTCATATCAGAATGTTAACTAGTACATGACTTGTACTTCTCAGAACCTAGCTTCTTTATTTCAAAACCTTAATTCATTTCTTTAATCAGGGCAATTTTTGATATTCAGATTCCTAAGAATGAACACAAATCTATCTTCAGAGAGGGGTTTTGTAAAGATATCAGCCCATTGATGATTTGTATCAATAAATTTTATATCAATTATTTCCTTCTAAACATAGTCCGTAATAAAGTGATGTTTAATTTCAATGTGTTTTGTTCTGGAATGAATAATGGGATTTTTGGATAGACATATAGCAGATGTATTATCACAGTAGATATGAATGTTACCTTCCTTCATCTGGTAGTCTTCCAATTGACTTTTCATCCACAGAATATGTGTGATGTGTAACACCCCAAAATTTAGAAATAGTTATTTATTTTGAATATAGTTTATTTAAGTGTTTATGTGCTAAGTAAATTATTTGATAGGTTAGAAGTAGGGGATTATTAGTGAAAACTAATAATTAAAAATGTGAATTCTAAAGTAAGACGTTAATTAGTTGGAGAATTAGTTAATGGGAGAAATAGTAGAAAAATTGAATTTAAATTAGAATAGTATGAGTAAAGTAAATTAAGAAAATCATAGATAATCTATGATGGGAAATTTTAGGAATATATTATGAAAATAAAAGATATTGATTTTCATGAGAAATAAGATGAGAGATTTTAGGAAAATATATTATGGAAATAAATCCGATAAGAATATATTTTCTTCTAGGAAAAGAAACCTAGTTAGTTGCTTATAAATAGATTAAAGTGAAAAGAAATTAGGAGAGCAAAACCGACACAAAGATAGAAACGTGAGAAAACTTTGGAGAGCTAAGGCGTAACAAAAGAAATCATCAATGACAAACTTTTAAGGAAATTTCTGCATAACCGAGGTAAGGGGAGAGATTGTTCACGTAGGGATGGCAATTGACTCATACCCAATGGGTACCCGCAAAAAATACCCACAATGGGTAGGGTAAAAACCCACATTTTGGGTACGGGCATGGGTATGAGTAATTACCAACAAAATTAAGCGGGTATGGGTGCGGGTACGGGTACCTTAGTACCCACCCCGCCATACCCGCATAATATTTATTTATTTATTTTAATTATATTATTATATATAATTATATAACAATATTTGTAAATCAATTTTAAAAAATACAACATAATTATATTATTACACATTTTTAATAAAAATATTTATTTATAACATAATGCAAATATCTCAACGGAGAAATGAACTTTAACATGATATCACTAATAATTTTATTTATAATTTTCATGAGTCGACATTAAAAACTTCGAATTTTTTTTAATTATATTAAAATGATATAATATTTTATAATTGATCAATTTATTTTTAGCAAAAACGCGAGTAACGGATACGGGTATGGGTACTTAGGTACCCATAGGGTATGGGCGCGGGGATAAAGGTTGTCACCCACGCGAGTATGGGGATAGGTACGGGTATTTTTTTAAACTGCGGGTATGGGGAAGGGAACTAAGTACCCTACCCATACCCTACCCATTGCCATCTCAGTTCACGCATAGGGGTAGTGTTAACCATAAGAGTAGTCGAGGGGACCTTGCCCTCCTTCCCTTTCCCTTTTCTTTTCTTTTCCCTATTCTTTTGATGTTTATGATTTCTATTAATTTCTCTTAATTGTTTCTTTTAAGATGCTGAATTTTATATACTCATTAGTATATTTTTTTGTTTATATTCATCGAGTTTTGATTTAAATCATGTTATGTATATGTTTTGGTTCGTGTCTGTGTACTGTATTCGACTTTGATTTGTCATAGTATGCCATATATGAAAATTGTATTTGTCTTAGAAAGGGTATGTGGTTGCTGTCTTGTCTAAATAATTTTATCATATGAATTTCCAAGTTTGATAATCCAACAAGTGTATTGTCTTATAAACTATAAAATTATATGAGTAGTACATGTTTCAAGAAATAAATCGATTTTGATTTAGGGAGTATATTGAGATAACCTTTCCCGTAAGCATATTAAATCTTGGTTAGGCAATAGCAATAGCAATATTAGCATGATGAAACATTTATCCTTTAGTTAATTAATCCTGTAAGTAAAAGTATTTTCTATTGATATTTAGTGATACAAATTGAAGGTTTTAGAGTCGTCCTGTTACTAGTATGTGACTATATTATTGAGTATTGTATGTTGAGTAATTTAGAATTGTTATTGTTTGGCGAGGTGTTTTTGTTTCGAGTTTATTTGTTGTCGAGTCTCTTAAAGAACTAAAAATATTGTAGTTGTGTTAAATAATGACGTGGGTTTATAATATTATAATAACATAGCCAGATATGGCGATGATGTAGTAATATTGTAGTCATGTATGACAATGAAGTAGTAATAATATAGTCAGATATGGCAATAAATGAGTAATAATGTAGCCAGATATGACAATAACGGAGTAATAATGTAGCCAGATATGACAATGACATAGTAATGATGTAGTTAGTTACAATGTAGCAATAAAGTAGTAATATTTATGAAGTTGTTAATGATGTTGTTACATTTATGAGTTGTGTTTGCGTATGTGTTTTTATCGTCCCAAAGGATGATATTTTTGTGTTTATGTTTTCCCTATTCTTATGTGTTAATACACTGATGCCTTGTGTGAATATATTCTCACCTCTTTGTTGTTTGTTTTGTCTGGCTTGGCCCTGCGATTATGAGATCGCAGTATTTACAGGTTGTCGAGTTTCGAGTTCGAGTCAAGGGAAGCCCGCTATTGTGACACTTGGGAAGAAGTCTAGGATGTTTTGCTACTTTATTTTATAACTAATGTATTTTATTAGGAAGAAAATTATCATATTTTATCTTCACTATACATTTTAAATAATTTCAATATCGAGTTCAATTTTGTAGTTATTTTATCTGCTGCTTGATCTCTCTGAAAGAAAGAATTTCGAAAAATCATTTTAAAAATTAGATTATTATTAGTCTCAAGGTCGGGGCGCTACATGATGCACCCTGCTGCTACTATATACTCAGCTTCTGCGGTTGATAGTATAATGGTTGATTGTCTTTTGTTTGACCATGACATTAGATTGTCACCAAGAAGCTGGCAGCTTCAACTGGTGCTTTTTCTCTCTATTCTATCTCCAACATAGTCAGCATCACAATAACCTATAAGTTAGTAATTATCTGATTTCTTATAAAAGAGACCAAGATTAGTAGTACCTTTCAGATATCTAAAGATTCTATTGACAACAGTCATGAGATTCTCTAGGATCTGATTGGAACCTACCACATAAGCACACACTAAAGAAGATAACCAATCATACCTCTGAATAATTTTTTCTCTACTTTCTTACTGTCTTCATCCTTTCCCAAGGTACAAGTTGGGTGCATGGGAGTTTTCATAGGCTTGCAATCAGTCATATCAAACTTCTTAAGAAGTTCCTTAGTATACTTGCTCTGGTGTATATAAGTATCATCAGAGCCTTGATTAATTTGTATACCAAGAAAGAACTTAAGTTCTCCCATCATGCTCATTTCAAATTCAGATTGCATGCATTTAGAAAAATCTTGACATATAGATGCATTAGCAGATCCGAAAATGATGTCATCAACATATATTTAGACAATTAAAATTTCATTGTTGAATGTTTTCCAAAATAATGTTGTATCAACCATTCCTCTTGTAAATTCTTTCTCCAAGAGAAAATTGCTTAGTGATAAGTGCCAAAAAGCAGTGATTTTGCCTATACATTTTAAGCACTTATTGATTTGTTTTATAAAGTTATTTAAAGTAAAAACCCCAACTAATTGTAAATATTAGTTTTTTACTAGCAAATTAGTATTTTAACTATTTTAACTTATTATCTTTATTTTATAGTAAACATGTTGATATAACTCCAAATTTATACTATTATATATTAATTATAAGTTACATATTATTATTATTATTATTATAAATAATGTTTGTTTGTGTAAATTAATATGAATGAAGAGAGAAAAAGAGGAAGTGGCAAGTGATCAAGTGGCACAAGACAGATGCTTAATGTCAAAGAAAAGGGAATTAGAAAGTAGAAACAAAACAAAGGGCGGTGCTTACATTAACAAACCCTTTAGTGAAGTAAGGTTTTCCAAGCCTATAAAAGGATGCAGCGCCTATTCCACTGGGAATTCATTCTTGCACGCAGACACAAAGAAACAGAGGGAAGGAGTAAGAAATTCTCACGACGCAGAGAGCGATCAAGAGGAGCGGCGAATCATCGATTCATCTTTCCATCTCTTTTAGCTATGTATTGTAAGGTTATCATGTATAACTAATTCTCTCTGTTATTGGAATTAGGTTTAGTTAATTATAATTCTCATGTAAACTCTTAATCTGACTGATTATATATAATCTCTATTTTTATTATGTTGATGGTTTATTTCTACGCTTAATGTTTTCCCGACGTAAAACTCCGAAATTGATTATTTGATTCAGAAAGCTCTAGACATAGACTTTTTGTTTAAAAGAACTGAAATAAATCATATGTGAACGTTAATTGCTAGGGATAGTGTTAGGTTCACATTCACGTACACTATCGAATCTTAATGCTATTGTGTTGGTGTTAACACCAAAATTATCAAATTATATATTTATTTCGACTTGGTGTTAGAATTTGAATAGAAGATGAAAACTCATTTCGACCGGCTATGGAACGTGATTTGTCGAGGTTAGTCATATTAAGTGGAATTCGACTAAACTATTTTGTTGTCGAAAGCTTCATCTTCAGCAAGAAGTGACATATGATTCGAAGACGTCATTCAAAGAGTCGAATATGGACACGGTGCATCGATCAAGCAAATAACTTCTACAAGGAAGTTATTGGAAGTTATTTTAGAATAAGTATTCAATAAGACACTTGTCAAAATCTTGTATGTAGGAAGTTATTTCTTTTCTCTATAAATAGTTGTAACTTCTATGTACAAAAGGTTGGATCCTATTTTCTAGAAACTTTAATTCCCACGCCGCGTGTGCAAACGGGTTGAAGAGTGCATAGAGATGGATTCCTTCCACCATTTACCTTTCATGCAATTTAATTTTGCTTTGTTCTTCCTTTATTTTTCTTTTTCTCTTGCAATTATGCATTTCTTTTCATCTTCTTTAATTTTCTTTCTTTTCAATACTCACCTGAGTAATTTTTCTTTTATGTTGTCATGAGACAACTTGTAATTAAAAGTGTTGGATGCGATTCTGACACTAAAAAGAACAATGATTTTGTTCTTAAAGACGCTTGAAATACATCGTAAATCCCGAGGCTTGAACGAATCCTTAAAAAAGGATTTTACTAGTTGATCCTGCAAGTAATTTTCAAACTAGCGTTTGTTTACCAAAAATCAGTGTAAACAAATTGGCACGCCCAGTGGGACGTTTCAAGTTTAGGGTTGATCAATGCTTTAGGCGTTTGAAGATTGTGATTTAATCTTCATATGGCTAACAATGATTCTGAAATATGGATATTTCTAGTTAAATTTCGAATCAATCTTTTGCCACAAGAAATGGTTTTTGAAACCATACATGAAATGGTTTTTAGCCATATTTTAAAAAAATATTTGTTGTCGAAGCCATTAAAGGAGAAGACCAATTAAATTGGAGAATCTTGTCAAAATGGTTTTGAAAAGTTTTACAAAGATTGAAACCGGTCAATTTAACAGGGCCAGCCTTTCCGAATTTGTTATTATGTTGGCCAAGTATAACAAAGTCATGTACACTCAAGTTTCTCTTGGATTGAGATTTAGAATGATGTTTGAAACAAAGGAGTCTGGCGTTCGTTGGTATATGGCTTGGGCATTGAAAATTTTCTTCTCTCATGATGGTCAAGAAAATTTGGTTCAAACAAAATCAAGCATGAAGAAATAGTCGAAACATTGGCCAAACATGGTTCGAGAGATGCTATAAAACCGGTCGAAACCATAAGATGTGGTAAAACAGGTTGAATTTTTATATTGTTTATCTCATTATAAGAATGATGTTTTCGACCAAGCATTTTATTAAAATGTAGACTGTATTTCTGACCAAATCGTTGGTAAAGTCTTACCATGTTTTTCGACATAAAAAAAAAAATCAATATGGAGTCGACATCTTCTCCAAAATTTGGTTAAGTTTTCGAAAAGAGGCTTTTAAGTGTTTTCTCTAAATTGATGACATGATTAAAAATGTTATTCCTCTCACTTCCTTCGAGAAATAACATTTTTGGGGGCCTCTGTTAACACCAAAATTATCAAATTATATATTTATTTCGACTTGGTGTTAGAATTTGAATAGAAGATGAAAACTCATTTCGACCGGCTATGGAACGTGATTTGTCGAGGTTAGTCATATTAAGTGGAATTCGACTAAACTATTTTGTTGTCGAAAGCTTCATCTTCAGCAAGAAGTGACATATGATTCGAAGACGTCATTCAAAGAGTCGAATATGGACACGGTGCATCGATCAAGCAAATAACTTCTACAAGGAAGTTATTGGAAGTTATTTTAGAATAAGTATTCAATAAGACACTTGTCAAAATCTTGTATGTAGGAAGTTATTTCTTTTCTCTATAAATAGTTGTAACTTCTATGTACAAAAGGTTGGATCCTATTTTCTAGAAACTCTAATTCCCACGCCGCGTGTGCAAACGGGTTGAAGAGTGCACAGAGATGGATTCCTTCCACCATTTACCTTTCATGCAATTTAATTTTGCCTTGTTCTTACTTTATTTTCCTTTTTCTCTTGCAATTATGCATTTCTTTTCATCTCCTTTAATTTTCTTTCTTTTCAATACTCACTTGAGTATTTTTTCTATTATGTTGTCATGAGACAACTTGTTATTAAAAGTGTTGGATGCGATTCTAACACTAACAAGAACAATGATTTTGTTCTTAAAGACGCATGAAATACATCGTAAATCCCGAGGCTTGAACGAACCCTTAAAAAAGGATTTTACTAGTTGATCCTGCAAGTAATTTTCAAACTAGCGTTTGTTTACCAAAAATCAGTGTAAACAAATTGGCACGCCCAGTGGGACGTTTCAAGTTTAGGGTTGATCAATGCTTTAGGCGTTTGAAGATTGTGATTTAATCTTCATATGACTAACAATGATTCTGAAATATGGATATTTCTAGTTAAATTTTGAATCAATCTTTTGCCACAAGAAATGGTTTTTGAAACCATACATGAAATGGTTTTTAGCCATATTTTAAATTATATATTTATTTCGACTTGGTGTTAGAATTTGAATAGAAGATGAAAACTCATTTCGACCGGCTATGGAACGTGATTTGTCGAGGTTAGTCATATTAAGTGGAATTCGACTAAACTATTTTGTTGTCGAAAGCTTCATCTTCAGCAAGAAGTGACATATGATTCGAAGACGTCATTCAAAGAGTCGAATATGGACACGGTGCATCGATCAAGCAAATAACTTCTACAAGGAAGTTATTGGAAGTTATTTTAGAATAAGTATTCAATAAGACACTTGTCAAAATCTTGTATGTAGGAAGTTATTTCTTTTCTCTATAAATAGTTGTAACTTCTATGTACAAAAGGTTGGATCCTATTTTCTAGAAACTCTAAATGCCCACGCTGCGTGTGCAAACGGGTTGAAGAGTGCATAGAGATGGATTCCTTCCACCATTTACATTTCATGCAATTTAATTTTGCTTTGTTCTTCCTTTATTTTTCTTTTTCTCTTGCAATTATGCATTTCTTTTCATCTTCTTTAATTTTCTTTCTTTTCAATACTCACTTGAGTAATTTTTCTTTTATGTTGTCATGAGACAACTTGTAATTAAAAGTGTTGGATGCGATTCTGACACTAAAAAGAACAATGATTTTGTTCTTAAAGACGCTTGAAATACATCGTAAATCCCGAGGCTTGAACGAATCCTTAAAAAAGGATTTTACTAGTTGATCCTGCAAGTAATTTTCAAACTAGCGTTTGTTTACCAAAAATCAGTGTAAACAATTGGTTAAATTGTCCGAGACATCGGAGTTTAAGTAATACAATATAGCCGTTATATTGATTAATCACTCGAGACATCGAGGGTTGATAAGTATATTAGATTTCTCGTCGTGCTCTGGACACGGACACGTGTGTGAGCGATAAGTGAGAGTATAATTGAAATTTAGAAAGTATATAATCGATTAAAAATTTGCATTAGAAGAGTAATTAACGATATCTAATCCCAATAACTTTGTCTCCTATTATTTCTTCCCGAATTTATCCGCGTTGTAAGTTTGGATGTTAATGATCAAACTTCTTTTTCAAAGCTTAAAATAATATTAATTGTTGAACGGCACTAGTATCGCTCCAGTCCCTATGGATACAATAAACATAAATACTTACTTTTGCACTTCAACACTTAGCCTATCATACCAAGCTCTAGGAGCTTGTTTCAGACCATACAATGATTTCTTGAGTTTGTAAACAAAATCAGGAGTTTTATGATTTTCAAAACCAGGAGGTTGATGTACAAACACTTCTCCAGTAATATACCCATTCAAGAATGCACTTTGAACATCCATTTGATATAAAGTTATATTATGATTAACAACAAAGGATATTAATAATCGAATAGATTCTAACCTGGCTACTGGAGCAAAAGTTTCGTTGTAATCAATACCTTCTTGTTGACTGTAGCCTTGTGCAACCAGTCTTGCTTTTTTTTCTTACTACTTCTCCTTGTTCATTTACCTTATTTCTAAACACCCATCTTGTTTCAATGACATGTTTTCCTTATGGTTTAGGAACCAAATCCCAAACATCAGATCTTGTGAATTGATTCAGTTCTTCTTGCATCGCAAGAATCCATTCAGGATCTTGAAGAGCAACATCAATTGAAGTGGGTTCTGTGATAGACACTAATCCCAGCAGATTTTCTTCATTTGGTCTGAAATGGGATCTAGTTCTGACAGGTTCAATTTTATCTCCAAGTATTAATTCTTTAGGATGATAGTCTCTGGAGAGAATTCTTTTCTAGCGTACAAGAATGGTTTATGGTTGATCCATTTCAGTTTGTGGAGAGTTAGAATTTGTTGCTTCAGCATCTTGATCCTCTGATCTTGTGTAGGATATCTCCAAATCTACAAATTGATCAACTTGCTTTGACTGTTCTAAGTTAAGCTTATCGTCAAATCTGACATGTATTGATTCCTCAATAATTTGTGTTTCAGTGTTACATACTTTGTAACCTTTTGAAAGTTCAGAGTATCCTAACATGATACATTTTTGAGCTTTTGAATGAAACTTGTTCATATATTCTTTTGTGTTTAGTATGTAACATGTGCATCCAAAAGGATGAAAGTGGGAGATGTTGGTCTTAGAGTTCTTCCACAATTCATATGGAGTTTTATTCAAAATAGGTCTTATAGAGATCTTGTTTTGAATATAGCAAGCAATATTAATAGCTTCAGCCCAGAAGTGTTTAGCAATGTTTTTCTCATTGATTATAGTTCTGACCATTTCTTGTAAAGTGCAATTATTCCTTTCTACAACTCCATTTTGTTGAGGAGTTCTAGGACAAGAGAAATCATGTGAAATGCCATTTTCTTCAAATATTTTTTCAAAGTCTTTATTTTCAAATTCTCCACCATGATCACTTCTGACTTTAACAATTGTTAAACCTTTCTCATTTTGAACTTGGGTGCAGAAGATATAGAATATTAAATGAGACTCATCCTTACTTCTTAAGAACTTTACCCATGTCCATCTACTATAGTCATCAACAATGACTAGTCCATACTTCTTTCCATTGACAGATGCAGTCTTTACAGGACCAAATAAGTCAATGTGCAAGAGTTCCAAAGGTGTAGAGGTGGAAACAACATTCTTTGTTTTAAAATAAGTTTTTGAAAACTTTCCCTTCTGACATGCTTCACACAGAGCCTCTGAATTGTACTTCATATTTGGTAGACGTCTAACTAGATTAAGATGGTTTAGCTGAGAGATTCTTCTCATGCTAGTATGACCTAATCGTCTATGCCAGGTCCATTGCTCTTGATTCACAGACATAAGACATTTTACGTTTTGTTTTTCTAAATCAGAAAGTTTTATTTTGTAAATGTTGTTTTTCCTTTCCCTTCGAATAGTATGGAGCCATCCTTTTGACTTACTGCCTTGCATGACTCTTGATTGAAGATAATATCATAACCATTATCACTTAATTGACAAATAGATAGTAAATTATGCATAAGACCTTGTACTAATAAAAAAAAATTAATGGAGGAGAGTGAACCATTACCTATGGTTCCATTACCAATTATTTTTCCTTTTTGGTTTCCTCCAAAACCTACAGTTCCTCCAGGCTTAAGTTCCTGGTCTTGGAACATATGTCTTTCTCCCGTCATGTGCGTGAGCAGCCAGAGTCCAGGTACCATGACTAGTGTTTCAACTTGGTTGCTAAGGAGATCTGCAACATATATTATTTTATCTTTAGGAACCCATATTCTTTTGGGTCCTTTGTTAGTTTTGCCAGAGGGTTTATGACCCTTAGCTTTATGGTCAGAGTTTCTACTGTGGTTATGACCATAAGTAAAGTGTGAATAAAGTCTTTTAGGTTTTATCAAATTTACTTTTGGCTTTGAGAGAATTTTGGGTTCAACATAACCAACTCCTCTTTAACCATTTTTACTGACTCCATATATCACAAATGCCATTTTACTTATATCTATGTTGCTAGTAAGGAACTTTTGAAATGATGTTTCATAGTTCTTGGGCACATAATCTGATGTCCTCGGGGTCTCCATCTTAGTTTCTAGTTCAGCAATTTTATTTTTAGCACTAAATTTTTTCTTTTTCTAAATTCATAATCTTTTCTATAAGAGTAGCATTATCTTTTAGAATTTTATCATATTCTAAATTCTTAGTTGTAAGAGCTTGTTTTACAGATTTTAATTTAGCATGAAGTTTATGATTATTTCCTAAAATTTCATTTAAAGATAATTCTAATTCAAGACGAGTAAATTTAGATAATACCGCTTCCGAATCTGAATCAGATTATGTACCAGGAGCTTCTGTATGAGCTATGAGCGCCAAGTTGCCTTCTTCTGTTTCACCATCAGAGTCATCCCATGTAGCCAAAAGAACTTTCTTTTTAGAAGATGTGTTCTTTGGTTTTTCTTTGTTGAGTTTGGGACACTCGCTTCTGAAGTGATATGGTTCTTGACATTCAAAACAGATGACTTCTCTATCTGTTTTTCGCTTCATTGTATTGGATGTAGATTCACTATGTCCACTGCCTTTGTTGAAGGTTCTGAGTCTCCTTTGTCTGTGCTTCCAAAGTTGATTGATTCTTTGGGAGAGTAGAGAGACTTCGTCATCTCCAACATCTTCTGAATAGATCTCATCCACGTCAGAATGTGGGATGTGTTTCTGACTACGGTCTGGCAAGTGTACCAGTCTGTCGTCTAGTAATAATCCACACCCTTAGTTAGGATGGGTTCGTATCCACAGGGACAGCGCCTCGGCTACTACGCTTATTCTAGGAGTGGGTGAGATTGCATCCGCTTTGATTTTAAGGTTAATTGATTTTAGAATTTAAGAAATAAAGTTTGCTTCAGACGAGAAAAAGGCAGGTTAAGTGTGTTGAATCCCTCCCTAAATCTTGCTGGGTAATTGGAGCTATATCGTTGCCTATTCATTCTTACTTACTGGTGAACTAATATAATTAGTAATAACCGCGTACGATAATTACCCTAATTACGAGTATAGAGAGTCTTGATTACTAGACAAGGAACCCGTGTTAGCCACGTTGTCACATTTCTACCCTAGTGATTAGATTCTAAATATGTAGTCAATTAAGCATGGTTTCATTAAAACCCTTAACTTATTAAGCTATCATCTATTGATCGGGGTTGGCTGCCGGTTTTGAGGCACAATACTAGATCACTAACCCTACGAGTTAGTTGCCGGCCAGAGGTAAACCCTGGCCTTGAGGCACAATACTAGATATCACCAACCCTAAGAGCGTTCCCTAATTGTGTACATCAACCAGGTTACGTATTTAAAACATAGACAATGGAATAAATAAAACTGAATAGACAATTATATAGACTTAGTACCAAATTACATGATTCCAGCATTCCTAAGGGAGTTCATCTCCCCACCTAACCCTTAGAGGGTTTAGCTACTAAAATGCATAATTAAATTACAAGAATAAAAAATGCATAAGAGAAAACCTAACCTTAGAGCTCTGACTCCTTTTCCTCAAGAGACTAGTAGTTCTCTCTGTTCTGAATGAATAAAATGAGGAAAAGGGAGCTCTATTTATAGTTTTCGCAATGGGCTTAAAATTGCCATCGTGCTGCGCTATACCCATCGTACCGCGATAGAAAGATTCAGTTCAAAATTATAACTGATCCTGTGCGTTTGATCACCTTGGTCGCCAAGTAACCTCATCGTGCTGCGATGTGTGCAATTGCACTACGATGAAAGATTTTCTTCAGATTTTCTTCTGTTCTTTTCTTGGCCAACAAGTCACTCTCATCGTAGCACGATGAAAACCATCGTGCTGCGATGAACGGCACAATTTTGCTCATTTTTGGCTCTTTTTAGCTTTTTCTTGAATTTCTTTACTTCTTGTGCAAGTAACTTCATTTCTTTAGGAATTTGCTTTGTAATTGGTCTAAAGTGCTGTAATTTACTAATAAAATTATACTAAAAATGCAGTATGAATTCCTGTCATCAGTTTCTCTTCAGATTCAAGGCTTGATTTCAGAGCCACTGATTTGGCTTTCTTCTGGGGTTCATCAGCTTCTAACTCTATCTCATGACTTCTTAGAGAGCTAATGAGTTCCTCCAGAGTGGTACTGTTCAAATCTCTAGATACCTTTAGAGCAGTCACCATGGGTCTCCATTTTTGTGGTAGACTTCTGATGATTTTCTTGACATGATCTTTAGTGGTGTACCCTTTATTCAAGACTCTCAGGTCTGCAACCAATGTCTGGAATCGTGAAAACATCTCTTCAATGTTTTCATTTTCTTCCATTTTGAATGATTCATATTTTTGGATTAAGCAAGAGCCTTTGTTTCCTTGACAAGTTCATTGCCTTCATGAGTCATTCTCAATGAATCAAAGATAGTTTTAGCAGAATCTTTATTTGTAATCTTTTCATCCTCATTGTATGAAATAGAATTCAACAGAATAGTTCTGGCTTTATAGTGATTTGTGCTATCTTTCTTTTGTTGATCACTCATAGCGTTTCTTTCCAGCTTTACACTGTTTACTCTATTAATAGTCTTTTATATTATCTTAGTAGAAAAAGTGTAAATCGAAATTAAATTATATAATATAATATTAGTCATTATTTCTACTTATGATAATATCGTCCTATCATAAAAAAATTACTGCAACGCCGCAACCCGTGCGTACGCACGGGTATTATACTAGTGTAATATTAAATTTGTATTCTTGATGAAACAAAAAAAAATGAAACATAAAATGATGATAATAATTTTCCTTTTAAAGGTAGTAGATCAAGAATTATACCTGTGTTGAATTTCCTTCTTTATAAAGTTGCAAGATCAAGAATAAATTGAACCAAAAACAAAAGAGAACCAACAATCCAACTCTTTATTTAATATTAATACTTAATTTTTTCATGCATACATTGCATCACATCAAAGTAGCCATTTTATGTTTGTGCCACAATTATTTGAAGGATCAATGCAAGTTGTGGCCATTCCATTGTGGTCTAAGCAGAGTCTTATCTCTAAAAGATGGTAATTACCTTTTTAATCTTTGAAACATGTAAGTTGAGGATATGCACCGGTACTTTTAAATATTGTCATATTAAAAACTTATTTTTTTTGGATAAGTGCCACTATTGGAGACAATTTTGGCTGCTTTATGGAGGGCCTCTAGATTTTTCCTGCTCTGAATGCTCAAAGCAAGTTGAAAATATTGCAATGGGCACTTTGAAAATGATGAACAAGTGCCATGGTTGTCCCAATGAGCTTTCCAAAAATCATAGTCCGACGTTGTTAATAAATTGGGCCATTTTGAAATAAGTGTATTAATTGTTCAAAGTAGTGGGAATTTAATTCTGAAAAGATTCAAGTACAAAATAAACAAGATCAACTTTTATTCAAGTAATATAATAGTAATTAATACCCCTTAGTATAAGTCTCTATTGAAATTTTCCACACATATTAAAAAAAGTTGATAGGATAATTAATGTGTATTTTTTTAGTTTGACAATTACTAAGTTATCTTTGGTGAAAAAATGTATTTGTAGTTGACATTTTATATTTCAATACATAGAAAGATGTATTTGCCCGTGAATTGTAAATGTGCTTAACTTTTTATACTTGGATTTGCATGAATTTTTGTAATTGTTGCTGCTGCACAAAATGTGGGAGGCCACTGATGGAACCATCAGAAGGGTTCTAGAGGGTGTTCTAGAGGAGCGACCGTACAGGACATCAAAATTTTAGGGGCGTCGATTTTTTTTTACTTAGTGTGTGTATGTGCATGCATGCACTCGTGTGTGCGTGCATGCGTGTCTCCGCGTGTATTAAAATAAATAAATTAAATAATTATTATAGCTAAATTTTAAATAATGAAATCTATTTGAAGAATGGAAAATTATTAGAGAAATTCTAACAATTGAAAGTATGACTTATAAAAAAATGAGGCATCAAAATTATAATTTGCATGGAGTATTCAAAATCTCAGGGACGGTCCTGATTCAGACAACTTATCATAATCATATGAAGCATTGCTTGAAATGAGCAATAATAAAAAAAAATTATGAAATATTGCAACATTGTGTATTTGTTAATTGGTAAGATTGAACAGTATTGAAGAGAATGCAACCGTAAGCTTCAGTTTAAATAAGAGATTGATCTAAACTTACATGTTTCTTTTTTTTTTTAAAAAAAAACTTACACATTTCTATTTCATGTATAATTGGAATTACCAATGAAACACACAAAGGTAATTAAATCTATACTATAATTATTTGTCTTGCTCAAAGAAAAAAAGAAAAATTGGCATTCTCACGTTGCTTCTCAATCAACGAGCAAATGTGCAAGTGGTATTATTTTAAAAATGTGGTGCCTACATGTCTTCTAATATGACCTAAAGCGACACGGTTCGATTTCCAATAAGAACGGAATAATAATTTTATGATTTTCTTGCTCTTTTTTTGCCTTACTTTTTTTTACTGTCTTTGAATCTATTGTGAAACAAAAACAGTAAATAATAGGATTACCATAAATTCTATAGGATAAGTAATATGGAAAAAATCTATTGTAAAAAAAAAGGATTGCCTTGAATATATTTTTTTACCATTTATTTAATGTATTGCCAAACAAATCTATACTAATAAATAAAAGGAAAACTCACTTTTGGTGTAATTTTTTTAAAAAAATACTACAATACCCTTCTTAACTTTCAAAACCAACCACCAACCACATAAAATACCACAATATCCTTCTTAACTTCACATATTGTAATTTCTCCAAAAGAACACAATGTAAGTGTAAGTGTAATGCCACATGCCTACATCCCGTAAACAAAACTGTACAACCACATCATATTCATAATATGGTTTTCTCAATTCAAAGTTTCAAAACCTCAATGAGTAATCACAATATGGTATTCTTGGATAAAGGAAGTTTCTACAATAATTGAGTAATCAAATTCAAATGTGACATTGTCTTCCATTTGATAGATGGAAATTGAATCAACATCTAATGGAGTACATCAATGAAATACATTCTACCACATTTTAATTGAACCTGCAATTGTATGATTTACGTTTTTGTATAATTCTACTAACATCTTAATTTTGTTGGAAATCATCGGTGATTGTACAAAATCGGAAATACCGCAGCAAGTCGATTGGCCTACCATAGTTTGAGGGATGATGACAAAGATGAAAAGAAAAGAAAAAAACCGCTCTAAAGAGGAAGTGCATAGAAGCTTAATAAATTTAGATTGATGAGAAGAATGCAATGATCAAGGTCTGATGTACATACTGTCAACAAAAAAGGTACAATCTTCAATATGTTTAATGGATTTTTTTTCATTACATTCTCATATAATATTGGAGAATCTTATTTTTGGATATAATGAATCAACAACTACAAAAAAAGTAAAGAAGAAAGGGTCGTTGATGTAAGGATCCAAACCACGAGCCTCTCATTGATACAAAAACTATAATTTTATACAATGTCATGTTTGACAAATTAAAGACCATATTTTTTATAGGAAACTTTTGTTTACATTGAATTTTGAGTATTGATCGAATGTTAATTTTTATTTCCTGTTTAATATTCATATTTATTTTGGGACAACAAGGAAACAAGAGAGGTGCATGATGGATATAGGTAAATAGGAAAGTAGGAAAAAAGAGAAGAAGAGGGAGAGGAGTGAAACATGAACAATAAATAAATAAATAAATAAAAAGATTACAATTGTTGGGTACCATTGCGTGCATGCTCATACCTATGAGATTAAGATTGAGGTTTTTGAAGAATCTAACATTCGTAGTGATGACACTACATAGAAAGAGAGAGGGGACAACTTCCTCTCCTTCTCTTTCTAATTCTATTCCTTTCTTATTTGTTACCATAATTTATAGTACTTTCTTTGATTTTTCATTCAATTCTCTTTTGCAAAGTAAGGTAATATTGAAGCTTTGGTTTTCAACTCTACTTATTTTGTTTTACAATTGTCTCTAATTATTATTTACTTTAGTTTTATAAATTTAGATATGTTTTAGTCAGTTTATCAATAGAAAATATTACGTGTTCATCATGCAAACACACGTATTATTAATATCATCATATAATAAGCATGGGTTGCATTTTTTAAAAAATATTAAGCGAATAAGTATACAAAATACAAAATATATGAAAAATTTAAAATATAATCTTTTATACAATTTAGAAAAATAAAAAAATTGAATCACACAGACGGACGCAGAACGACAATTATATAAACATAAAGTCATAAGTGTTGTGAATTGAAATAGAAGAGCAAGATAATAGAGATAGAGAGAATGAAAGTATATTCTTATTATGACTTTTTAGGTGTGTCTAATACAAGAGAATGATGGTCCTATTTATAGGACAAGAGTATGAGACAACCAAATCTACTCATTAATGGACATTCACTCAATTATCAATATTATTCATAACACTCCCCCTTGAATGTCCGTTGAGGATATGCCTCGTTAAAACCTTACTAGAAAAAAACCCAGTGGGAAAAAATTCTAGTGAAGGAAAAAGAGTACAATATCCTTTTGTGAGAATTACATGATATAATTATTTCTCCCCCTCAACTAGACAATTATCTCTAAGACGACGAAGACCAATCCCTTTTACTAGTTTCTCAAAGACTTTACTTGGAAGTGACTTCGTGAAAAGGTCTGCGAGATTATCACACGAACGGATTTGTTGAATGCTTATCTCACCATTCTTCTGAAGATCATGCGTGAAAAAGAATTTTGGAGAAATATGTTTTGTTCGGTCTCCTTTGATATAGCCTTCTTTCAACTGAGCAATGCATGCGGTATTATCTTCATAAATGATAGTTGCATCCATTGTTCCGGAGGATGAACCACAATTCTTCTGTATATGTTGAGTCAAGGATCTTAACCAAACACATTCTCTGCTTGCCTCATGTAGTGCTAAAAGTTCTGCATGATTTGATGATGTTGCTGCCATGGTTTGTTTCACTGATCTCCATGAGATGGCTGTGTCTCCACTTGTAAACAAGTACCCCGTTTGTGATCTACCATTGTGAGGATCTGACAAATAACCTGCATCTGCATAACCAATTATTTCTAGTTTGGGTACTTTATGATAAAGTAAGCCCATATCCATTGTACCTCTAAGGTAACGAAATATATGTTTGACTCCATTCCAATGCCTTTTTGTAGGTGAAGAACTATACCTTGATAATAAATTGACATAAAATGATATATCAGGGCGTGTATAATTAGCAAGGTACATTAATGCTCCAATTGCACTGAGATATGGTACTTCAGGACCAAGTAGTTCTTCATCCTCTTCTCGAGGTCTGAAAGGATCTTTCTTCACATCTAGTGATCTAACAACCATTGGGGTAGACAACGGATGAGATTTGTCCATATAGAATCGTTTTAACATTTTTTCTATGTAAGCTTCTTGGTGTACAAAAATTCCATTATTCAAATGCTCAATTTGCAATCCGAGACAAAACTTTGTTTTTCCCAAGTCTTTCATCTCAAATTCTTTCTTTAAGCAATTTATGGCTTTTGAAAGTTCCTTGGGGGTTCCAATAATGTTTATGTCATCAACATAGACTGCAATTATAGCAAACTCATTTCCCGATCTTTTCATGAAAATACATGGACAAATGGAGTCATTTTTATACCCCTCCCTTAGCAAATATTCGCTGAGGCGGTTATACCACATGCGTCCCGATTGTTTTAGCCCATAGAGGGACTTGTTCAATTTGATTGAGTAGTTTTCTCGAGATCCTGAACTATATACATCGGGCAAATTAAATCCTTCAGGGAGTTTCATGTAAATGTCACTATCGAGTGAGCCATACAAATAAGCTGTAACAACATCCATCATGTGCAAATTTAGCCCTTCATATGTTACAAGGCTGATTAAGTAGCGAAAGGTAGTTGCATCAACTACAGGTGAATATGTCTCATTAAAGTCAATCCCAGGTCTCTGAGAGAATCCTTGAGCGACGAGTCTTGCTTTGTATCTTGCTATTTCACCATTCTCGTTTCGCTTTCGCACAAAAACCCATTTGTATCCGACTGGTTTCACACCTTCAGGTGTTCAGACTACAAGGCCAAATACATTTCGCTTGGAAAGAGAGCTTAATTCTGCTTCAATTGCATCTTTCCATTTTGGCCAATTCTCACTTTGTCTACAATCTTTAATAGACTTTGGTTCGTGATCCTCATTGTCATTTATTACATTTAGCGCTATATTGTATGCAAAAATATCATCAACGTTGACTTCATGTCGGTTCCATTGTATTCCACTAGTGACATAATTTATTGAGATCTCTTTATTTTCATGATTTTCAGGTACCTGATCAGTCTCTTCTGGAACTGAAACATCAATTATGTCTGAAAACTCTTTTTGAGTTTCTACATCATCCCTTGGATCATCTTTATTTTTAGCTCCCTTTTTTATTTGAGGATTTTTGTCTTTTGAACCGACTGGTCTACCACACTTCAAGCGTGGTTGAGACTCATTTGCAATAATAGATTTTCCAACAGGGATATCTATTTTTATTGGAGCATTAGCAGCTGGTATATAAGATTTAGTTACACCTTTTGGATCAGTAAATGCATTTGGTAATTGATTTGCCAAGCTTTGCAAATGAATTATCTTTTGAACTTCTAGTTCACATTGTTTAGTTCGAGGATCAAGATGAGACAATGATAATTCATTCCAACTGATCTCTTTTCCTAACTGCATATTATCTCCCCATAAAGTTGGGAAATTTGATTCATCAAAATGACAATCAGCAAATCTAGCTGTAAATAAATCTCCTGTTGTTGGTTCAAGATACTTTATAATGGATGGAGATTCATATCCAATATATATTCCCAAATTTCTTTGAGGACCCATCTTAGTGCGATGTGGTGGAGAAATAGGAACATATACCGCACATCCAAAAATTCTTATATGGGAAATATTAGGTTCTTGACCAAAGACTAATTTTAAAGGGGAAGAATTATGATAACTAGTTGGCCTGATGCGAATCAATGTTGCTGCATGTAGAATTGCATGTCCCCAAGTGGATATTGGAAGTTTGCTTCTCATGAGAAGTGGTCTTGCAATTAGCTTTATACGCTTAATAAATGATTCTGCAAGGCCATTTTGTGTGTGAACATGTGCTACAGGATGTTCAATGTCAATTCCAATGGACATACAATAATCATTAAATGCTTGGGATGAAAACTCGGCAGCATTGTCAAGACGTATTTTCTTGACAGGGTAATCAGGGAAGTGAGCTCTTATTCGAATTAGTTGAGCTAATAGTCTCGCAAACGCCTGGTTGCGAGTTGACAATAAACAAACATGTGACCATCTAGGTGATGCATCAATTAAAACCATAAAATATCTAAATGGTCCACATGGTGGGTGTATTGGCCCACAAATATCACCATGTATTCGTTCTAAAAAATTTATAGATTCATTTCTAATTTTTAATGGTGATGGTCGAATTATTAACTTCCCTTGTGAACAAGATGTGCATGAGAACTTATTGGACTGAAGAATCTCCTGGCTCTTCAATTGATGTCCACATGAATTTTCAACTATTTTTCGCATCATTATAGATCCGGGATGACCCAACCGGTCGTGCCAAACAACAAATTTATCATGATTCGTAAACTTCTGGTTTACGGTTAAATTTGTTTCGATTGTACTAATATAAGTGTAGTACAAACCAGAGGAAAAAGCGGGCAACTTTTCCAATATAGATGTTTTATTCAGATCACGTTTTGTGATACAAAGATATTCAATACCTTCTTCATTACTTGTCTCAAGATGGTATCCATTTAGACGAATATCCTTGAAACTCAATAAGTTTCTTTGAGATTTAGAGGAATATAAGGCATTTTCAATATGTAAATTTGTTCCTCCACATAACAAAATATTAGCTCTTCCGGAGCCTTCAATTATCTTTGTCGTTCCAGATATTGTATTAACATTGGTTTCTCGCTTCACTAAATAAGAAAAATATTTTTTCTCTTTAAGAATTGTGTGCGTAGTTGCGCTATCGGCGAGACACATATCTCCATTGATGCTAGTGTCAATATTCATTCTAAAAATAGATAAAAAAAATGGTTATATTATGAATTTGAAGAAAATGAATTCTTGATTAAATTAAAGGATATGTTAGCATCGCACCATAGTAAATAATATTTTTGAATGTTATGCTTTTCAAAAAATTAAACAAGTAAATAGTGAAAGCTTGTTGTCTGGGCTATTACAGTAATAATGTGCTATATAGACATTTGTGTGGGAAGGATTCTTATTTGAAAAGAAGTATCTTGATAGTTATTATTAATAAATGAAGAATAATAAGATGTATTATAAAAGGACATAAAACTTTATTGCCGATTACAAAGGAAATTGAAAATAAGATAATATTAAATTTGATTTTATAAGTTGATTAGAAATTTAAGACTAAAGATTGCTTTAAACAACAAAGGAACATAATGAGATTTATTATCATGGAGATATAAAACTCCATTGCCAATAACAACGAGAATTGAGAAACACACTTAAACAACCATTGCAAAGAAAACAGCGAGAATTTAAACACACTTAAAACGACAAAAGAGATAATTAAAAGAAATCTAATTGTTCATGTTTCCATCTCCATTAATAATGTGATCACTCTTTCTTTCTGGATCCACCAAGAAGTCAGCAACATCTAGATGAGTAGGATCCATATCATAATCGAAGTCACCATCCTCATAAGCAAGGTGAGTCTCAATCTTTTTTCTTTAAGTGATCGTTGGTAAAGGTCGATAAGATGTTTTGGGGTACGGCATGTACGAGCCCAATGACCTTTGCCGCCACAACGATGGCAACTATTCTCGTTAGTTTTGGTGCTTTGTCCACTTTTTCCCTTTTCATTCTTTTCATTTTTCCACTTCTGGTGTGACCTAGAATTCTTAAAATTACCACGGCCAAGATGATTACCACGACCACGACCACGGCCTTGTCTATGACCACGACTATGGCCACGACCACGACCTCGAGTTTGTCTATAATGGTCGTGTGTTGCTGCATTCACTTCTGGGAATGGAGCAGCGCCAGTTGGTCGAATTTCATGATTTTTCATGAGAAGCTCATTGTTTTGTTCAGCGACCAGAAGGCAAGAGATCAAATCAGAGTATTTTTTAAAACCCTTTTCTCTGTATTGCTGCTGTAGCAACACATTGGATGCATGGAAGGTGGAGAATGTTTTTTCTAACATATCTGCCTCACTTACTTTTTCCCCACACAATTTCAATTGAGAGGTGATACGAAATACCGTAGAATTATATGCCGTTACGGTTTTAAAATCTTGCAACCGCAGATGCATCCACTCATAGCGAGCTTTTGGAAGAGTGATAGTCTTCTGATGCTCGTATCTTTCCTTTAAACAATTCCATAGAACAAGGGGATCTTTTACAGTAAGGTATTCATTTTTGAGATCCCCATGGAGATGGTGACGGAGGAATATCATGGCTTTCGCCTTTTGTTGAGCAGATGTTATATTTCCTTCTTTAATTGTATCACCATTACCTTCCGCATCTAAATGAATTTCTGCGTCTAAAGCCCAGGGTAAATAATTCTTTCCGGAGATGTCAAGGGCCTCGAACTCGAGTTTAGAAAGATTTGACATTCTTAATACTATCAACAAATAATAAAGTTAAGCAAATTAGAGCAATTGGAGTAATAAACATGATAAACATAGTCACTTAATTAGAGTTGAAAATAAAAAATTGATTAATGTTTATTTCAAGATTTCAAAATGTTACTAGTTACTACACATTTACATTTTGATCGGAAAAATAAGTGTTGAAAAGAGGTTGGTCAAAGATAGCAAGAATCATGAAATTAATTGATCATAATATTTATTCCTTAATTGATCGGATTAATGAATTGATAAAATAAAGAAATAAATGATCATTAAACTTTTACATGAAAAATGTTGGTGATGAGCCAAAATAAATGAAAATTGGTCAAAATTAACATATTAAGTTTCAACAATCAATTTTTTCTAATAATTACATAGCCATCAATCCATTACATGTATTTACGGTCAATTATTAGTAACGTAAAAGAAATTGGCATATGAATTATAACAATATTGTATATAAGTTGTACTATATGGATGATAAAAGAATTGGCTAGTATCATTCGTATGAATAACAACGTTAGTTGATTAATCAAATGGTAAAATTATATTATATTGAATTAAAATAGATATTATATTTGATTCATTGAGATTATACACAATATTAATAAATTGTAATAAAATCGGTTAGTCTATCCTTCGGAGATGATTTAAAATAATTAATTGATTTTAAGTTCTTCAGGAACTATATATATAACATAATAATTCTTTGTGCAATCCTTCAAGGATGCATGTATATATAATTGAGTTTTCAAGTTCTTCGGGAACTATATCATATAAATAAAATAAACATTTTCATGTTCTTTTGGATGATTGAAGTGTTGATGTTTCACCATACATGTGTCGGTCACGAAACATAAAATGTTTCACCATACTGTTGTCGGTCACGAAACTCGAACAACTCCGAACATCCAAATAAAATGCAATCCTTCAGGGATGCATATATATAATTATTTTTTTTTGTTAAGTTCTTCGGGAACAACATGCAATCCTTCGGGGATGCATATATATTATTATTATTTTTTTTTGTTAAGTTCTTCGGGAACAACATGCAATCCTTCGGGGATGCATATATATAATTATTTTATAACTTAAAGGAATAAACAAAATGATATATACATATATAAGATTAAAATAAAATAAAATAAATATAAGTTCATGATACTTACATTTGATTATAGCTTCGTGCTGATAACGTGTTGTGAATTGAAATAGAAGAGCAAGATAATAGAGATAGAGAGAATGAAAGTATATTCTTATTATGACTTTTTAGGTGTGTCTAATACAAGAGAATGATGGTCCTATTTATAGGACAAGAGTATGAGACAACCAAATCTACTCATTAATGGACATTCACTCAATTATCAATATTATTCATAACAATAAGCATAATTAATTAATATAATCAATTGCCATACTTTTTAATAGATATCATACTTCTCATGTGCTTATTTGTTTTGTATAATTAAGTTACTATATTTTGTCCGCATTTTCTGTTATGCTAACGTGTATGTCTTGGATATAGTCCTTCATTGAGATATGCGTATTTTCATTTAATGATTTCTTACATTTAATTCAACGTCTCTATGAAATTTAATTTGTTGTTTTCCATAAGCCAATTATTCATTAAAAAAAAATAGATGTGCGAAAAATTTACAATAATCTTCAACATATAAGTTAACATAATAGAAAATATATATCACACAAACGAGCACGGAACGTGCCCGTTTGGCCCGCTAAACAAAAAAGAGCGAACTGACGGGCACGGGGATTTTGTGCTGAAATTATCATCATTGGTAGCATTCATCACCTTGATATGGTAAGGCTCGAGGATTTTGTGCATATGAAACTCATAGGCATCTAGTTTTATAAGTATATGGCTAATAATTCATTAGATAAATGGAGATATTCAAGAAGAAAAAAATGAATTTCTTTAGGACTGTGACACAAGGTTTAATATAGCATTAGCAAAAGGGCTAGTTTTATTTACGGATGTGGATTGGGTGCAGTCACCAACAATAACAACATGCAGTCGAAGTAATTATAGTCGTTTGATCTTAATTGGACGGCTCATATTTTAAAGTAAAAAATTTAATGTTTATATATATATATATATATATATATATATATATATATATATATATATATATAACCAAAACTACATTAAAATTGAGCCACATGATTCTAATCAAACGTTTGAGAACTGTTGACAGTTTAACTGCACAAAAAGTGATTGTGCAGGCCGGCCTGTTTCCCTTATTTACATGAAGAATGTGACTCAAAGAATGTTCATTGTATATTTTTTGTAATATTACATGCAAATTTCTAATATTAGATACCTTAACATGAAGAACGTGACTTATACATTTTTTATTATTATTAAATGCAAATTTATAATATTAGATATCTTAATATGTACCCTTAAGCTGACACATGTTAAGATGACCCTTTACTTATCTGTCCTTAAAAAATATTGATGACTTATTAAGGGGTATAGTTGTAAAATAATCTCGCCTCCCTTAATTATAAGAAAAGTTTTCTATTTAAGTTCATTGAATAACTAATATATCTTTTTTTTACACATAATAACTAATGTATCTAATATATACTATCTTCGTCCCTAAATATAAGACTCATTTAAAATATTACGAAAATTACAAAAGTTAATTGTAGTATTAAATTTGTTAACAATTGATATTATTTTTACAATTTTATTCTTTCAAGATTGAGAATGTATAATATTTTTTTATAATATTTATTATAGATTGTAGAAAAAAATCACTACAATTAGGGATTTGTTGATAAAGCAATAATTAATGGCACTGGAAATTTGAAACGGTCCTATAAAAGGAACAAAGAAAATATATACGTATAATTAAAAATGGAGAGAGTATTTATATTGAAAGTTAAATAGATCAAATATTTTGGAATAAATTTTTATTTCATTTAAATCATCTATTTCGAGATAAAGGGAATATTAGCTAAATTTTATTTATATTTAAAATCAAAATAATATTGTCTTCTTGAGGTTAACTTAAATAATATGAATGTAATATTTTACTCCCTCTGTCCCAAAATAAATGACCTGTTTGACCACTGACACGTTTGTCAATGCACAACTTTAATCATTAATATCTCTAATTATCTATTATTAAAAATTATAAAAATGACATATTTTGAAAGTACTCGTCGAGACAAATCAAACAACATCTCATATGCTAATATTTGCATGTATATATTAGTAGAAAAATAAGGTCAAAGCAGATCAAATAAATAGTACATTAAGTCAAAAAAATGTCATTTAAAATGGAACGGATGAAGTATTTAACATTTCAAATAAAATAAGATATCCACATTATTAAACCTAACGAAGGAAAGCATGACCTCTTAAATGTTGGAGTACCAAATTATCATTGATTCTGGGATAGCAGCATGGCCCCATACCCATTCTCTGGTGTCAGGATTTGAAGGGCACATGCACCATGTGGTCCTGGAAAAGGTTGATGCGCTAGATATGAAGCGGGATAAGAGATTCTCTACCAGTTAGGAAGACATATTTAAGTAGTTAATTATAGTTTATAGTCCCTTGATTAAGATCAAACGGTTTAGAAAAATAAATGTTTAGTTTTTATTTAATAAATTTAAATTTTCTAAACTTAAATCTTAATTGTCTGATAAAAATTATTGACAACTATGAGCACACAAATTACATGAATGTGGACTTTCCCCCAAATTGTAGGAAATTATGTTCCTATATTAAAGTGGGATGCAAAATGGATGAATTTAAGTATATAAATTATTTCGTCAAAAAAAGTATATAAATTATTGAATTTTACCAATTAAAATAAAATATATTCCTATTACACTTTTAAATTATTTTTTTCATTTTTAAATCTTCAACAATGCATGTTTTGAAATAGGACAAAATAGCTAGGCACATGCATTAATTTGAGTAAAACTATAAGTTGGAGCTTTAATTATAAAGTTGCGACTTTCGCGATCCAACTCAAAATTGATATAATTGATAATACATTAAGCATCCGGTTAGAGGTAAGTCGGGTCTTGGACTGGACTATGGCCCAAAAAGGAATGGCATATGCCCAATAGCAAGATGACCCAATTATCCAACCCATGAAATTCAAAGGCTTGACTTGGCAGGAAAGCAATACAAGGGCGATATAGCGTGAAGGTGGCGCCCTCGCCTTAACTGCAACCATTGATCATGAAGGACTCAGCATATGTGGGAGGAAGTAACCACCCCTCACCACCACGACTACCACCAAAATCAGAGATCAACCTCCATCACCACCACGTGGAAGCGGCGGAGGAGAGAAGAAACCACCAAGATCATGGGGTATCCATGATCGTGGTCTATGATAACTGTAACATATGAAAATCTATAAATAGAGGCTCAGACTTCAGTGTAAAAGGACACACAAAAATTTCTGGAATAGACAAGAAAATATTCATTTCTTACATATGACCCATTAATTTATCACCCCCCCTATTTGTTCACTAGAACATTTTGGCGCCCACCGTGGGGCTACGGTAAAACGATTCCCAGCCTACCAATTCTGACCAAATTCGGATCAAAAGAGCCTTCTTCACATGGCTGGAGGAGCAGAAAACCATGGAAATCCTATGACCTTAACCGACGCCGTGAATGAAATCAGAAGGCTTCAGGCAAAGGTCACGACCATAGATAACGAAAAAGCCAACAAAGAAGACTTCCACGATGAGGACGAGATCAACGATTCTCAACCCCTATCACAAACCTTGTGGGACGCCAGAGTCCCTGAGAATTTCAAGACCCCACATCTCCCAACGTTCGATGGAAAAACAGACCCATCCGAACACCTGATGGCTGTGGGAACCCAAACCGCCATCGTAGGCGCGGCTGATCACCTGAAGTGCAAGCTACTCTCAGGAACTTTCAAGGAAGCGACACTAAGATGGTACATGAATCTCCCAAAAAACTCAATAGAAAGTTGGATAGACTTTCAGCGCAAATTTATTCAACAGTTCTCCGGTTCGAAGCACATCAAAGTAACTGCAGCTAGTCTTTTCGCCACTCGCCAAAGCCATGCCGAAACTTTACGTGAATATTTGAGGAGGTTCTGTGTAGCAACAATTAAAGTGTCCAATCCCAACCAGGAGATGTTTGTGTCAGCATTCCACAATGGTCTGAAAGCCGGCCATTTCAACGAGTCCCTAGCGCAAAAGCCAGCAACATCGATGCAGGAAATTATCAAAAGGGCAGAATGTTACATAAAAGGCGAGGAGAGTAACGCCGAAAAAAGATCCAGAGATGCCAGATAAAGGGAACCAATACACAAAGGGAACAGAGCCCCAGATTTTTATCCACCACCATGATGACGCCAACCAGATTACAGAGGACACGAGGCTCAAAGGAAACCTTATCATCAACAAATAAGGCGCGACATGGAAAGGTTCCCTCAGAAAGAGTACACGCCCATAAACCGAGCCAGGGTCTATATTCTTGACGAAATCCTGGAGACAGGACTCACTCGGTTGCCTCCTCACAGAGGAAAAGATCACACCTTAGGAGGAAATAAGAACGCATGGTGCGCATATCATAGGTGTAAGGGCCACGACAAGGAGAAATGTTTCAGATTGAGAGATCTCATCGAGGAGTTAATCAAAAGTGGACACCTGAGGAAATTCTTGGACGACGCAGCAAATGGCAAAGTAGTGGTCCCAAAGATTCAAAGGGATCCACAAAGAGACCAAAGACAGGGCTCGGGAGGAGAGAAAGTGAAAATAGTAGTTAACACTATAGCAGGAGGATTCGCAGGAGGAGGCGAGTCAAGTAACGCCCGAAAACGCTACGTGAGACGAGCGGAGTTTGAAGCGAAATTCGTGGGGCATACTTCCATCTCAGCCACACCGGATCTCTCTTTCACAAAAGAGGACAAAAGAGAAGTCATGCCACATGATGATGACCCACTGGTGTGAAGGTGGAAAAACAAAGGAAGGGGAGGTTGAATTGTGTTTTAAAAATTGAAACTTTTTACCAAATAAAACTAAGTTTGCAGCGGAAATAAACACAAGATAGAAAAGGGGTGCTGAGAGAGAGAAAGAAAGACACAAAATTTATCCTGGTTCCTCTAACAAATCGAGAGTACTCTAGTCCCCTTGTTACTAACAAGAGCTTTTCACTATAATCTACTTAAGATTACAAATTGCTCAAGCACACTTGCAAGAGACTTCTCAGGTGCTCAAGTTTCACTAAACAAGAGACTTCTCAAATGCTCAAGTTACACTTAACAAGAGACTTCTCAAACAAACTTAAGAATAAGAATGAATGTTAAGGAACACTTGATATACTATCAGAGGTGTTTACAAAATACAACGCAAATTGCTTTAAGACTTGAATGACAGATAGAACAATAATGTCAGAATGCTTCAGAGCCTTAAACGCAGTAATGGAACCGTAGAACAGTGGTCATTTCTTCCATTTGAGTCTTCTATTTATACTTGAAGGAAGATGATGACCGTTGTAGAGAGATAAGATGCCAGCTGGAATATGCTCGTACAAATGCTAGCTGTAGATTGCCTTCTTTAGCAAAGAAATCCAATTCCACTACCTTGCAATTCAAATTATCACTCATCCATTTTGAGTAATAATAGTATTATAGTACGATCCTCAAATGCGCTCCACTTATGGATAAGATTAACGTTGTACCAACGAATATTCCTTCCTGTGGATGTGACAGAGCCTTGAAGTATATTGTTCTTCAAACATTGGTTCTGGTTCTGTCAGTTCTTGAGTGACGTAAATTCCTTTTGCTTCAGATGCTGTTGTCGTAGCTTCTTAAGGTCTTCAGCTTCTGAACTCCTCAGAGTCTAGCTTTAGTCCTCAGAAGCATTATCTTCAGCACGCAAAATTTAAGCTTCTGATGAACAGCGATACGCTTTCAGAGCTTCATAGCTTGGCTTCTCTCTTGTTATTCATAGTGCTTCTGAATGAATTTTAACTTATAATTCTGCATACTAGAATAATCATTAGTAATACCAATTGCAATTTTAATACTTTGTTATCATCAAAACCACTTAAAATCTTAGAGGTTCATGTCAGACCCACTTTGTTCCAACAATCTCCCCCTTTTTGATGATGACAAACTAAAGCATTAAAATTCAATTGTTGTTGATTTAATTTAATTATGTTGACTTCAGGTTTCAAAGGTTTGCAATCTCCCCCTGAGTCTGATAATTCATAGGGTTAGGTTTGTAAGCTCCCCCTAAGTCTTATCCATAATTAATTAAAACAGTTTAAGAGTTAATTTATCAACTTAAAGTAGATTTTCATATTTGACTCTCAGAAGCATAGTTTTGTAAGCTTTGCTTCTTAGAGTCAGATAATGCTCAGAGGAGGTTTGCAAGCTTCTCTTATATTATCTATGAAAATCAATTTTAGGTTCTTAAATTTTCTCCCCTTTCAATAAGGTTCAGAAAGAATCTCATAACGACAGTTCAGAAGGGATAGAAATTGATATGAGTATAACAGTTTCAGTTCTTTTAGCAGTAAAAAAAAATCAATTATCATTAATTTTAACGCTGTTCTTACTCCCCCTTTTGTCATCAGTCAAAAAGCGCAGAAAACAATACATTCAAGTCAAAAATTGGTTACAACTATATTCATTAAATGAACTATGTTGATTCCCAGGTAGACAAGAAAGCTTGAGAACACTATAAAAAGAGATGATTCTTCTCATTTTATTCATACAGAATAATCAAAGAGCATCGTAAGAAACACACAATGGAAAAGCAAGCTACGAAGGATGCTTCAGGATCTAAGGAAGTGATCAAGAAGGAAGCAGAGCCCTGGCGCTGCGAAGAAAACATGCATCTCTATGAAAGAAACAAGTGAGAGTTGGTTCTGACAGAGTCAGAGCTTGAAGAAATAGGCTCTGACCTGGAAGAGTTCTTATGGACATATGATGATGATAAGCCATACGAAGAGTATCAAGCTGAAGCTCAGCAAGCCATGTGTGACTTACTTTCTTATGTTAGTGAGAAGCATAAGAAGAAGAAGCCAGAGGCTGCTGACGTTGATTCTAAGTAGGATCTCATTTATCTTATGTAATAAAGAATTTCTTCAATAATTTTAATAAAGGGTTCCTGCTATAAATTTCTTTCTTTTTGAGCATGTTTCTTTTATATACTCTTTTCAAACGTCAGAAAACCAGTTACCAGACACGCCTCATTCGGTATTGTTGCCCCGCTTATAAACAGGCTATAATACTAAGAAGCTATTTCATGAGTAAACAGGAATACTGATGTGGGGGAACCTTAGGTTTTCAAAATCCTATATAAGTTAAAAACAAGATGTTCTCCAACACCTTACACTAGGTTCAGAATCCACAAGAGTATCAGACATTATCAGAGTATATGATTTTCATTTTGAAAAACAAAATAAAATAAACACACCAGCACAAGCACATAAATATGAATAAATAGCTTGGAAATAAAAAAAATATCCAAAGATTACATAAGAGACAATGTGAAAACAAAATAAACTGGTGCACAAACATAAGGTTTAGGGTTTGGATTGTTGTTGTTGAGTAAGCTTCAGCAGTAGCTCCATCATTGCATCTATCTTCTTGTTAGTAGCTTCACCAGATCTGTTCATATCTTCTCTTATATCGGACCTGAACTCATCCATTTCATTTCTCAGCTCCTCTCTTAAGTCACTCTTGATCACATCCAGAGCTTCTTGCATAGCTGAAGGTATAGCAGATGAAGAAGAGCCTTGGACAAGTACTGGTGGAGATCTAGGAGGAGTTGGAGCAACAATGGGAGCTTTACCTTTATCAGAATCTGGTTCACTGAGATTCTGATCATGCATAACAACATCCTCTGCAGCTGCTTGATTCTCATTAATCTTATTAGTCTCAACAACAGCAATGCGAACAGCTCTATCAACCAACAACTTGAAGGCTTCTTGATCAACAAGCCTCTGACATTCCATTTCAGCAGCTATCCTAGCCTGCTCAGCATCAACTACTACTCTTGCATAAGTAGCCTCTTCTTCATTTAGCCTTATAGCTGCTTCAAGAGATCTTCTTATACTTTCATTCACAGCAGCTAAAAATGCTAACCTCTGACATTCTTCTTCATGGTTGAAAAATGTAAGTCTCAGAGCATGAGAGCGATCAGCAGCACTCATTATTTGAGACAAAACTTCCATTCCTCTTCCTTCAATCTTTCTTTTCACATAACCTCCTAAGAGCCTCAGAGACTGACTGAATTTCTGTTCCAATTCCCTGATCTTAGCATCAACATCTGAGGGAAATATCAGTACTTCTTCTTCCATGCTCTTAAATTTCTTAAGACTAATATTAATAGCATTATCTAGCAGCTCAAGGTTTGGTTCTGAGTTGTGATTGAAGAAGGGCTGGTTTCTGTTGAAGGGAATGGTGGGTTCAGGTCTTTTTCTTTTCAAAGGGATGATTTTGATTTTTCTGATTTCATCAAAGGGGTCTTTGGGGGTTGTTATTATATCATCATCAACATTAATTTCTGCTTTTAGCAGATCCTCCAGAATGGGTAGGGCGAAGTCAGAAGGTAGACTAAGTTCATCTATGTTTAAGGGTTTGTGAGATGGACCATAGATGGGTTCTGATTGTGGTGTTTGTGGTTCAGGTGATGGTTCAAGTTGTGGTGTGGATGGTTCAGCAGTGGTATGTTCAGAATGATTCATAACTTCATCCTGAGCTGGTGTGAAGGTGGGTGGATCTTCTTGTTCAATGTCAGCAAGGGAGGAGGGTGATGTTTGAATTGGTGGTTCTGGAATTGGTGGATCAATAGGTAAATCAGAAGATGTATTTACAAGGTGAAATTGATCAGGTGAGTTTGTGTTGGAGTGGGTAAAGGCATCACCAGATAAGTGAGTGGAGAGGTGTTCAAGAATTGTAGGTGATTTTCTTGTTGTGTTGGTGGGTTGGTCAAGGATTGAAGTGTCAATGAAAATATTTTCTTCTTCTGGTGAGTTGTTTTTGGGTTTCTTGAGGGTTCTTTTTGCAGGGATCTTTTTCTTAGATTGTTCCTTCTGAATTTTATCTAGTTTTTCAATAAGCTCTGAAGAATCAGTGCTTGCATCAGAAGAAGTCCCTTCAGATGAGGATGATGAGGATAATGAGGGTTGTGGAGATGGTGGAATCATACGTATAGGCTGTGTATAGTCTATAGGAGGTGATTGGGTAGGAAGTTGAGCACTAGAAACGCTATCAGTATTAGGCTTAGAATTTTTACCTTTGGTCAAGTCAGCAGCTTTCTGTTTGGAAACAACTGTCTTTTTCCTTTTTAGTGCTCTGACAGGTTGATTCTCTTCTGCATCTACAGGCCTCTCATTCCTCTTCTTTGATCTTCTCTCCTTCTGAACAGCTTTCTTCTGAGCTATTTTAGCCACTTGCTCTTCAGTGACTTCTTCATTTTCTTCAGTGGCCAATCTTTCAGCACCACTTTCTGCTTGATCAGTAACCTCAGCAGCTTCATTCTTATCTCCAGATTGTTCTTTGGAGCTTTCCTCAACAATTTCTTGTTCAATTGGTTGAGGTTTTCTCTTAGACTTGGTGATCTGTTTTGGTCCTTTGAAAATGTCCTAGTTTGGTACACCAACTACCATACTCCTGGGCACTCTTACTCCAGAATCTAATCTAACCAACTCCAAGAAGTTCTTGATAACATCATCATTATCAAATTCTGATATGGTTGGAAAACCATCACACCAGAAGTACTTTTCATAAACCTGCTCCAAAGGGCTCTTGGCTGTCTTCAGCTCTTCTTTTGTTTTCAGCTTCATATTTACCAGAACACTTGCATCATACTTAGCAGTATTAAAAACTCTATGTTTTTCCTTGGTACTGACAATCTGAATAAGCTTTGTTTGATGAATGATTTCTGAAATCAACCTTGGATGATGGATAATGGAAGGTGATTTGGTTCTGCTCTTGGATATAGTAAAGCATAGGTGATCAAACAGAAGCTTTGCCAGATTTATCTTTACCTTCTTGTACATAAACCAGATGAAGTGTCTGTGTGGTAGAGAAATAGTATCATATCCTCCTTCTCTAGTGATGATGGAGGCCAGAAACACTTTGAAAGCAAAGCTGAAGTTTTGCTTCATGAATTTTGCTTTGCCAAAATCATTGTTTGCACTACCAGGAAGAAATAAATCCTTCTTAATGGATTCAATATGCTTACTCTTCTCACCATATTCATCCACGTTTTCTCCTTCGTTGTCCAGACCCAAAACTTTGGCAATATGTTCTTGAGTAATAAGAACATTGATTCCCATGATGTTTGACCTAATCTCTTTTCCTTTATAGGGTCTTAAACCCAGTTGACTCCTTGTTTTTCCTTTCAAGGAACTATCCTTCTCAACCATCTTTCTAACCTCTTCATCAGCACAGAACTTGTCAAAGATGGTTGCTTTTTGCCAGAAGTACTTGACAATATCATAGTAAACAAACCCATTTAACATCTCAAAGTAGTTCTTCCATTGTTGATCGTAGAATAAACTTTGAATGTCAATCCCGTTTACTTTGAAACTCTCAAAATCAACAAATTTCTCCGTAACGAACTCAAAAGATTCCAGACCAGCATCAGTTACATTATCTTTGAAGACGAGTCTTGCTTGAGACGAAAGATCAATTACTGGTGGTAAGACGGGGTTGAAAGGACGTTGAACAATTTCGTTTGAAGGTCGAGCAGCCATGATTACAGAAGATTAAGAAGCAGAGAGATTTGGGGAAAATCTGAGGTTTAGGGTTTGTGTAGGAAGTGATTATGTGAAAAAGTTGTGCTTTGTGAGTGAAGTGACAATTTATATCAAATAGAATAAACACTCAGAAAATAGGCACAAAGGACGGAGCGCGAACAGTTTAAAATTAATTTTAAATTGTATAACTGCATTTTCATCATTAACTGTTCTCTACCCATCAGGATCTAGACACGTGCAGGAGAGGCTTAATCAAAGCTGACGCGTGTACAGACAACTGTTGTACACTAACTAGTACTAAACGTTTCATTTCCGTTTAGTTCAGAGCCAAACTCATTAATATCTGACACCTCATCAGAACCTGTTATCCTTCAGATCCCATATTATTCAGAGCTTCCCAAACGAGACTCTGAATTAATGGAGGCTCTGAAAGAGCTTCAGATCCTAATTCTATTTTGCATCTCAGAGCTAGTTTTCTTCAGAGATAAAATGCATGTTCAAATTCTTTTTAATAAAGTCAAATCTTTCAATAGCTAAAGGCTTAGTAAATATATCAGCCCATTGATGATCAGTATCAATGAATTGAATATTTATTCTCCCTTTTTGAACATGATCTCTTATAAAATGATGCTTAATTTCAATATGCTTAGCTCTGGAATGCAAAATTGGATTCTTAGATAAATGAATAGCAGCAGTATTATCACAATATAGTGGAATACTACTTTCAGCTATGTTATAGTCCTCTAACTGATATTTCATCCAGAGAAGCTGTGTGCAGCATTTAGCAGCTGAGATGTATTCTGCTTCTGCTGTAGACAAAGCAATAGTTGTTTGTCTCTTGCTGGCCCAAGATATGAGATTTTCACCAATAAATTGGCAATTTCCACTAGTGGATTTTCTCTCTATCTTGTCTCCAGCATAGTCAGCATCACAGAATCCAACTAGCTTACTATCTAGGGATTTTTTATAAAGATGTCCTAGATTAGTAGTTCCTTTCAGATATCTAAAGATCCTCTTAACTGCAGTTAAGTGAGGTTCTATAGGATCTGACTGGAATCTTGCACACAAGCATACACTATATAAAATATCAGGTCTAGAAGCTGTTAGATAGAGCAAAGAACCAATCATACCTCTATACAGCTTCTGATCTACTTTGCTTCCAATTTCTTCCTTGCTTAAGCTGCTTGTAGGATGCATGGGAGTTGACATTATCTTACATTCTTCAAGATTAAACTTCTTCAGAAGCTTTTTTGTATACTTGCTTTGATGAATGTAAGTCCCATCTTTTCCTTGATTGATTTGAATTCCAAGGAAAAACTTTAGTTCACCCATCATGCTCATTTCAAATTCATCCTGCATCAGCTTTGAAAAATTCTTGCACAAGGAAGCATTAGTAGAACCAAATATTATATCATCCATATATATTTGAATAATTAAGATGTCTTTCTTAGTTGTCTTTCTGAATAATGTATTGTCAATCTGACCTTTTTGAAAACCATTTTCTAAAAGGAAATTACTCAGTCTTTCATACCAAGCTCTTGGAGCTTGTTTGAGACCATAGAGTGATTTCTTAAGTTTATAAACATAATCAGGGTTTTTCAAATCCTCAAAACCTGGGGGTTGTTTGACATATACTTCTTCAGAAATGACACCATTTAGAAAGGCACTCTTAACATCCATTTGGTATAAGGTTATTCCATTATTAACTGCATATGATAGTAATAACCTGATTGCTTCCAGTCTTGCCACTGGAGCAAATGTTTCAGTGAAGTCAATGCCTTCTTGCTGACTGTAGCCTTGTGCTACTAGTCTAGCTTTGTTTCTTACCACTTCACCTTGTTCATTCAGTTTGTTCCTAAATACCAACTTGGTTCCAATAATGTTCTTGTGTGTTGGTCTTGGTACCAAATCCCACACATCATTTCTTTGAAACTTATTGAGCTCATCTTGCATTGCTACAATCCATCCATCATCAGAAAGAGCTTCATCAACATTCTTAGGTTCTATCATAGATATGAGTCCTAGAAGTGAATCATGTTGTTGATAATCTGATCTTGTTTTTCTTGGACTCTCTTTGTTTCCAAGAATAAGATCTTCTGGATGTGATGATCTGTATTTGAATTTTCTCTTTGGAGCTTCATTAGTTTCAGCACTTGTTTGGGTATCATCTTCTGAGATATCATCATGTTCTTCAGATGCTTCTATTGGGGATGCTTCTTCAGAGACTTCTTCCAATACAGCTTCTGAAGATTCATTTGCATCTGATGCTTTCTCAGGTTCTGGATTGTTATATGTATATGGAACACCTGCATAGCTATTATCTTGCTCTGACATTTTACTGTCAGGCTCTTTGTCATCAAATCTAACATGTATAGATTCTTCCACTGTGTTAGTTTCAGAATTATACACTCTGTATGCCTTTGAGCGTTCAGAGTAAAATATAAAGATTCCCTTACAAGCTTTGGCATCAAATTTTCTTTTGTAGGCCTTATTGTTCAGAATGTAACAGGTACATCCAAACTGATGAAAATAAGAGATGTTGGGCTTTCTTCCTTTAAAGAGTTCATATGTTGTTTTATTCAATATAGGTCTGATATAGATCCTATTTTGAATATAACAAGCTGTGTTCACAGCTTCTGCCCAGAAGTGCTTAGCAAGTTTAGTCTCATGCATCATGGTTCTTGCCATCTCTTGTAAAGACATGTTCTTTCTCTCTACAACACCATTTTGCTGTGGTGTTCTAGGAGCTGAGAACTCATGGACAATTCCATGGTCTTCACAATATGTTGCAAAGGGTTCGTTTTCAAACTCACCCCCATGATCACTTCTTATCTTTAAGATCTTGAGACTCTTCTCACTTTGCACTTGTGTGCAGAAGATGGTAAACACATCATATGCATCATCTTTCACTCTAAGAAATTTGACCCAAGTCCATCTACTGTAATCATCAACAATAACAAGTCCATATTTCTTTCCATTGATTGAGGCTGTACTTACAGGACCAAACAAATCAATGTGAAGCAATTCAAGAGGTCTTGAGGTAGAGACAATGTTTTTAGGTTTAAAAGAGGTTTTTGAAATCTTTCCAATCTGACAAGGACCACATAGAGCATCTGAATGATAGTTAAGATTGGGTAGTCCTTTAACCAAGCTTAGTTTGCTAAGCTTAGAGATTAATCTCCAGTTAGCATGACCTAAGCGTTGGTGCCATACCCATTTCTCATCATTCAAAGATAGAAGACAAACTATCTTTTGCTCTGAGAGTTCTGACAAATTGATTTTATAAACATTGCCTTTCCTTAAGCCTCTGAACACTACAGACTCATCAGACTCTCTGATTACAGTACATGCATCTTTATTAAACTTAACAACAAATCCACTATCACAAAATTGGCTAATGCTTAGTAGATTATGTTTGAGGCCATCAACTAACCAAACATCTTTGATAGAGAGAGAAGAATTACCAACTGTACCAGTACCAGTGATCTTCCCTTTTTGGTTTCCTCCAAATCCCACAGTTCCTCCCTCTTTCAGAGTCAGGGTTTGGAACATATGCTTGTCTCCTGTCATATGACGCGAGCAGCCACTGTCCAGGTACCAAGAATGCTGCTCTAGCCTTCTTTGAGTGCAGATCTGCTGCAAAGACAATCTCAGACTTTGGTACCCATACCTTTATGGGTCCTTTAGAGTTAGTCCTCATTACCTTAGATTGTTTTTGTTTATAAGGCCTATCAGGAGCTCTAGAGTTATTGAAGCATTTTGAAAAACTTTTAGGCTTTGTATAACTCTTGTGCTTAGCTTTAGAATATACCAGAGTTTTATTTATTTTGACATTGGTCTGAGGTTTGGAGACCTTAGGCTCTGAAGGTTTCAGAGTCTGAGGCTTCTTGGCCTCTGACACAATTATTTTTTCAGGTTCTGGTATAACTATTGCTTCTGATTGGCTTTTAACAAATACAGCCTTAGGTTTTGAATTATCACTTTTAGAGGGTTTAGAAAATAATGGATTATCTTTGAAACGTGAAAATCCAAGACCTTCACCTCTGTTTCTACTAACATGGTATATTAAGGAAGCTATCTTACTTCTCTTCATGCCATTGATAAGAAATTCTTGCAGAGCAAATTCATGCTCTGGAGGAACCTTATCATCATAAACATAATGAGTTTCCATAAATGAGTTTCTACTTCTTAGAGACTCATTTTCTTCAACTATTATGTTCATTTTCTCAGTTAGGTTATTGTAAGCCTTTTTCAAGACCTTACATTCACCTGCCTTTTTAGTGAGCATTTTTAAGGCATCTTTAAGAGAATCTACTAATTCAGTTCTAGATAGTTTAGCAATTACCTCTTCCTCATCTTCAGAGTCTGAACCTGCTTCAGAATCTTCTCTATCAGAGGTAGTTGCCATCAGTGCTAGATTTGCTTCCTCATCACCATCTGAGTCTGAGTCTTTGTCAAGATCTTCCCATGTTGCCAGAAAGCTCTTCTTGACTTTACTCTTATATCTTTCCTTGCTAGAGCTTTGCTTTGATGATCTACTTTTGTTTTCTGGACAATCAGCAATGAAATGACCAAGCTTGTTGCATTTGAAACACTTGTTTTGATCTTCCTTCTTGTCTTTAGCAGTACTAAGTCTCTTGGAATATCCTCCAAATTTGCCTGCATATTTCTTGCTTCGTTTTGCCCATTGTGAAACCTTAGCAGCCATCAGCACCATCTCTTCTTCATCATCAGACCCAACTTCTTGACCCTCTTCAGAAGCCTCATCTTCAGATTCTATAATTTTAGCTTTCAGAGCCTTTGATGAACTTTTAGAGCTTAAGGCTATCCCTTTCATCTTTTTAGTTGATTCATCAGTCATTAGTTCCATCTCATGACTCTTCAATGAGCTAATTAAGCTTTCAAGGGATACAACATCCAAATCCTTAGACTCTTGAAAGGCAAGTCACCTTGGGTCTCCATTTTGGTGGTAGGCATCTGAGTACCTTTCTCACATGATCAGCTTCAGTATAACTCTTGTCTAATACTTGAAGTCCATATACTAGAATTTGAAACCGTGAAAACATAGTTTCAATGTCTTCTCCGTCCTTCATCTTAAACAGCTCATACTGATGCACCAACAAGTTAGCCTTTGCCTCCTTAACCTGTTTGTTGCCCTCATACTTGGATTTTAAGGAATCCCAAATAGATTTTGCAGTTCTTTTATCTCCAATTTTAAGGTACTCATCATGTGAGATAGCATTAGTCATCATTCCTTTTACAGAGTGATGTTTCTTGTACTCTAGCTTTTGAGTAGGTGTAAAAGCTTTCCTGTTCTGAGAACTGACTACACCTTCTAAGTCCATGTTTTCAAAGTTAACTCCATCCTCTACCATGTCCCATAAATCACAATCAATACTCATGATATAGCTGTACATATTTGTTTTCCAGAAAGGGTAGCTAGTCTCAGTTCCATTGAAGAAAGGAACTTTATCAGATGACCTCCTTTGTCGAGAGTTTGAGTCATAGTCAAAAGGAACTTCATTGAGGTTCTTCTCAGCAGACATGTTTTTCCTCCTGGATCTTTACTGTTTCACTGTGAGGTGAGTTAGGCAACAAACCAGGCTCTGATACCAATTGAAGGTGGAAAAACACAAGAAGGAGGGGTTGAATTGTGTTTTAAAAATTGAAACTTTTTACCAAATAAAACTAAGTTTGCAGCGGAAATAAACACAAGATAGAAATGGGGTGCTGAGAGAGAGAAAGAAAGACACAAAATTTATCCTGGTTCCTCTCACAAATCGAGAGTACTCCAGTCCCCTTGTTACTAACAAGAGCTTTTCACTATAATCTACTTAAGATTACAAATTGCTCAAGCACACTTGCAAGAGACTTCTCAGGTGCTCAAGTTTCACTAAACAAGAGACTTCTCAAATGCTCAAGTTACACTTAACAAGAGACTTCTCAAACAAACTTAAGAATAAGAATGAATGTTAAGGAACACTTGATATACTATCAGAGGTGTTTACAAAATACAACGCAAATTGCTTTAAGACTTGAATGACAGATAGAACAATAATGTCAGAATGCTTCAGAGCCTTAAACGCAGTAATGGAACCGTAGAACAGTGGTCATTTCTTCCATTTGAGTCTTCTATTTATACTTGAAGGAAGATGATGACCGTTGTAGAGAGATAAGATGCCAGCTGGAATATGCTCGTACAAATGCTAGCTGTAGATTGCCTTCTTTAGCAAAGAAATCCAATTCCACTACCTTGCAATTCAAATTATCACTCATCCATTTTGAGTAATAATAGTACTATAGTATGATCCTCAAATGCGCTCCACTTATGGATAAGATTAACGTTGTACCAACGAATATTCCTTCCTGTGGATGTGACAGAGCCTTGAAGTAGATTGTTCTTCAAACATTGGTTCTGGTTCTGTCAGTTCTTGAGTGACGTAAATTCCTTTTGCTTCAGATGCTGTTGTCGTAGCTTCTTAAGGTCTTCAGCTTCTGAACTCCTCAGAGTCTAGCTTTGGTCCTCAGAAGCATTATCTTCAGCACGCAAAATTTAAGCTTCTGATGAACAGCGATACGCTTTCAGAGCTTCATAGCTTGGCTTCTCTCTTGTTATTCATAGTGCTTCTGAATGAATTTTAACTTATAATTCTGCACACTAGAATAATCATTAGTAATACCAATTGCAATTTTAATACTTTGTTATCATCAAAACCACTTAAAATCTTAGAGGTTCATGTCAGACCCACTTTGTTCCAACATGGTGATCCAAGTTCAGATCTTGAACTGTGATGTTAAGAGAGTGCTAATAGACTCTGGCAGTTCAGCGGACATCATGTATTGGGAAACGTTCAAAGCCATGCAATTGTCCAATGAACATTTAATGCCTTACAATGGCACTTTGGTGGGCTTTGCAGGCGAACAAGTGGAGGTTATGGGATATACAACATTGCTCACAACCTTTGGTGACAGCGATAACGCCAAAACCATAAAGGTACGATACTTGGTTGTAAAAACCCCTTTTACTTCCTACAACATCATCATTGGAAGACCAGCCTTCAACGCCTTAGAGGCTGCAATGTCAACGATGTATCTATCCATAAAATACCCGTTGGAGGACGGAAGAGTAGGAACAATCAAGGGGGACCAAGCATTGGCGAGACGTTGCTATGAGTCAAGCCTGAAAATAAGACATCGAGCCCATACTACCTCAGAGCCTACTCGCCCTGGCAATCAAAAGGGCGGAGTTAACATGATCAGCCCCCTGGATCTTGATCCAAGGGAGGAGTTCCAAGATAGAAGAGTAAGTCCCATAGAGGAGCTTGAACAGGTGCAAATTGGGACAGAAACGCACCAGACCACCAACATTGGTACTTCATTAAACCCCGAGGAAAGAGAAAAAATCCTAGCAACGCTAAAGAAAAACATAGATTTATTCGCATGGCATCCCTCACACATGACAGGGATTGACGAGTCAATAATCACCCATAAACTCTCGATCTCCCTAGAGACAAAACCAGTTTCGCAGAAGAAAAGGAAGGTTGGCGAGGAAAGAAGAGCAGCGATTGTAGAAGAAGTTACGAAGTCAAAGGAGGCGGGATTCATCGAGGAGATTAAGTATCCATCCTGGCTGGCAAATGTAGTGATGGTAAAGAAGGCGAATGGGAAGTGGAGGATGTGCGTAGACTTTACGGACTTGAACAAAGCATGCCCAAAGGACCCCTATCCTTTGCCCAATATCGACAGATTGATAGTTGGAGCATCTGGATACAAAACTCTCAGCTTCATGGATGCATACTCAGGATACAACCAGATCAAAATGAATCCTACGGACGCTCCCCACACCGCATTCATGACCAACACCTCCAACTATTTCTACAATGTCATGCCTTTTGGTCTAAAGAACGCAGGAGCCACATACCAATGGTTGATGGACAGAGTATTCTCAGAGCAGATAGGAAAGAACTTAGAAGTTTACATTGACGACATGGTAGTGAAGACCACAGAGAATGGCGAGCATGACCAAGACCTGAGCGACATCCTCGCCTCTGTAAGGAAATACAATATGAGACTGAATCCTACCAAATGCTCATTTGGAGTACAATCAGGCAAATTTTTAGGGTTCATGTTAACCAACAGAGGAATAGAAGCCAACCCAGACAAATGTCAAGCAATTATTGATATGAGAAGCCCAACTTCAGTCAAGGAGGTGCAACAACTAACCGGAAGGATAACGGCTCTATCAAGATTCCTATCATGTGCAGGAGAAAAAGCCTTTCATTTCTTGTCCACACTTAGAAAAAGTGAAAGGTTCGTATGGAGCACTCAATGCGAGGAAGCTTTTCAAAAATTGAAAACTTTTTTGGCCTCGCCCCCGATCTTGACTCGCCCAGAGAAAGGTAACACACTATATCTGTACCTCGTCGTCTCAGATAAAGCCCTAAGTTATGCGCTAGTGCAAGAGATCAAAGGAGAGGAAAAACCCATCTACTTCGTCAGCAGAACATTCAAAGGAGCAGAAGCCAAATATCAGAAAATTGAAAAGCTCTCTCTAGTAGTAATAGTAACGGCGAGGAAGTTAAGACAATATTTCCAAAGCCACAAAATCGTGGTGAAAACTGATTACCCCATCAAAAACGTTCTGAGGAAGCCAGACCTAGCAGGAAGAATGGTAGCCTGGTCAGTAGAGCTGTCAGAGTTTGACATAACCTTCTCCACAAGAGGCGCGATCAAATCGCAAATATTAGCAGATTTTCTGTTGGAATTGACAACACCCCCGGAGGAAAGCAAAGAACAACCTTGGACGCTCTTAGTGGATGGAGCCTCCAATGTAAGAGGAAGTGGAGCAGGAGTAGTATTAGAAGGCCCAGATGGAGTCTTAATCGAACAGTCACTGAGGTTTGCCTTCAAGGCGAGCAATAACCAAGCAGAATATGAAGCTCTGCTCGCTGGTATGAAGTTAGCAAGGGAAATGGACATAGCAGATCTCAAAGCCAAGAGCGACTCGCAACTGGTAACCAATCAAGTGTCAGGAGAATTTCAAGCGAAAGACCCCCAACTGATCAAATATCTATAAAGGGTACGTGCCATGTCAAGTCTTTTCAATTCTTTCGAGTTAGTTTATGTACCCAGGGAGCAGAATGCAAGAGCAGACCTACTCTCAAAACTAGCAAGTACCAAAAAGCCAGGCAGCAACAGAACCTTCATTCAAGAGACAATAACTAATCCCAGCATAATAGAAGAGCATGTCTTGATGATCGTCGAATCAGAGGATTGGCGAGCACCGATCATAAGGTATCTACAAAAAGATGAACTCCCAACAGCGAGAGAAGAAGCTTATAAGATAAAAAGGATGTCAGCGTGGTATTCGATGTTGGGCGACAAGCTCTACAAAAGGGGTTTTTCAGGACCTCTCATGCTCTGCGTAAGCCAAGAAGAGGCGAAAGGAATACTGGAAGAGGTTCATGAAGGTTCATGCGGGAGTCATATTGGGGCGAGGGCCCTAGCAGGAAAGATACTCAGAGCAGGATTCTATTGGCCAGAAGTACACCGAGACGCCACCAGATACGTTCAAACGTGTGACAAATGTCAAAGATTCGCAAACTTACATTACGCCCCAGGAGAACCATTGAAGTCGGTCATATCACCCTGGCCCTTCTTCATGTGGGGTACAGACATCCTGGGACTTTTCCCCGCCTCGACGGGGCAAGCAAAGTGGATCATAGTGGCGATCGATTACTTCACCAAATGGATAGAGGCAGAAGCACTCTCAAACATATCAGCAGACCAAGTCAAGAAATTTTACTGGAGAAAAATCATTTGCAGGTTCGGATTACCTAAGTACATTGTATCAGATAATGGAACCCAATTTGCAAGCGAGAAAGTAGTTCAATTCTGCAAGGATAAGGGAATTCAGAACACGTTCATATCAGTGGAACACCCACAAGCCAACGGACAAGCAGAATCAGCCAACAAGGTAATCCTTAGAGCGATCAAGAGAAGAATAACAAGCAAAGGCGAAGGCTGGGTGACTCATCTTCTACCAATTTTATGGTCATACCACACCACGCCCCAATCGTCAACAGGCGAAGCACCTTTCACAATGGTATATGGAACTGATGCAATGATCCCTGCTGAAATAAACCCTCCAAGCTGGCGTAGGGACACCCTCACACTTCAAGAAAATTCTAAAGCATTGCAGGAAAACTTAGACTTGGTACAAGAACTAAGGGATAACACCCACTTTAGGGAGTTCGTCTCAAAGCAGAGAGCAGCAAGGAGATATAACACCCGAGTCATATCAAGGAGATTCTGGGAAGGGGACTTAGTCCTCAAAAGGCCTATGGGAAAAGATAAAGGAGGAAAGTTGGCAGCAAACTGGGAAGGACCATTCAGAATCAACGAGGCCTTTGAAGGAGGTGCATACAGATTGGAGACAATGGAAGGAGAAGCTCTGCATAGAACATGGAACTTGGCCAACCTCGGGTTTTATTACAGTTAAACTGCCACAAGTAACAGGAGAGGCGACGCCCAGGCGCACGTCCAAAAAATTTAGAAAGTCATTTCTATAATTATATTACTGCATGTTATTATCAAATGTACTGAATTTTTCATTCCAATTAATAAACAGTGGTGGGACACTCTTTTCTCCTATGAAAATAGGAGTTTTTATCGAGGCTCACCGTTCTAAATTTTGGGTTTGTGAAGAACTGATACATACGCATATGACATGACAGAAAAAGAAAATGAGTTGAAACACCATGGCGTTACCCGTGAATCTTACGAGTAGGGAACGTCTAAAAAAGAAACGGCGCTATCCTTAAATCTTACGAGTCGGATACGACGGAAACGAGTTGAAACACCATGGCGTTACCCGTGAATCTTACGAGTAGGGAACGTCTAAAAAAGAAACGGCGCTATCCTTAAATCTTACGAGTTGGATACGACGGAAACGAGTTGAAACACCATGGCGTTACCCGTGAATCTTACGAGTAGGGAACGTCTAAAAAAGAAACGGCGATATCCTTAAATCTTACGAGTCGGATACGACAAAAATGAGTTGAAATACTCTGCCTCCTCGCCTTTGTACTTGTGATTGACAGAAAAAGTAAAAATGGGTTGAAATACCAAGGCGTCATCCGTAAATCTTACGAGTTGGGGACGTCCAGAATAATTAAAACATGGTTGAAAGTCCAAGGCGTCATCCGTAAATCTTACGAGTTGGGGACGTCCAGAATAATTAAAACATGGTTGAAAGCCCAAGGCGTCATCCGTAAATCTTACGAGTTGGGGACGTCCAGAATAATTAAAACATGGTTGAAAGCCTAAGGCGTCATCCGTAAATCTTACGAGTTGGGGACGTCCAGAATAATTAAAACGCGGTTGAAAGTCCAAGGCGTTACCCGTAAAACTTACGAGTTGGGGGCGTCCAAAAGAAAAAGACAAAAGCAAGAAAGATCATGGCGCAACCTCACGAATCGGAGACGCCAGCGACAAACAAGATGCTATTAAAAGCGGTTAGAGGTAATTTCATACGTTACTCTTATTATTGGTTGATTTATACTAAAACAGGTAAGGGCATCGCCCAAGAAACCGAAACAGAGATTTGCAAAAATAGGCGTCAGCCAAAGACAAAGATAAATTCATTCAAAACCAGAAATTTCATTCATTGAAGAAGGGATACAAATTCAAAGAAAACTACATCAAATTTGGATACAAATTCAAAGAAAACTACATCAAATTCAAAAGGATGTGCAAAGAAAAATACAATGAAGTCCTACAACTATCCTAGATCCTACAATTCCTGGCATTATATTTCCACTTCTGTCTGACTCAGCCAAGGAATTCTGATGATCCATCGTCTTCGCCGAGGAGAACAGCCCCTCATTTGGAATTCTTCGCCTTTAAAGAATGGGACGATTTCTTAGGCGACTCCACAGTAACACGGGATCCTTCTTCTTCTCCGGAGCCCGACTCATAAGGGAATGACTCTTCAGGAACATAAGTTTTCAAGAACTCCGCATAATCCTCGCCAGTTTTGTCAGAATCAGAGGATTCTTGAGGATTATAAGTCTTCAAAAACTCAGCGTAATCTTCATCAGTTTCAACAGAACTGGAGGAATCCGATGAGTTTGGAATATCCTCCGCCTTAACCTTTTTGGGACCAGAAGTACGCTTGGGCCTAGAGGTAGAGGCCCCAAGTTTCTTCTTCCCCTTCTGGGATTTCGACCTCTCAACGGGATTCATCTTCATATTCTTTCTATCCATCTTTGATATGTAAGTGAAAGGGAAAAGAACGAATTTTCAAGAGAATGGAAAGAAGATGTGAGGAGCAAAGAAAGAATGGAGAACTATTTATAGGCAAAGGTGGTCAAAAACCTAATACAGATAACCATAAGGAGCATTAAAAGCGCGAAACAGTTACACGCATCACAAGGAAATATTTGATCAGTTACCAGGCAGTTGCAAAAAATCAGGATGACTCATCATACACGAAGTTTGACCAGTCAAAGTTGTCCGTTACATAGGAATTCACGCCCACCGAGTCGACACTCAATCTCGCCCATCTCGCCATTCAACAATATCACAAGAGAAAAATGCAAATAGAAAAAGAGACGAAATAGAAATATCAACATGAAGTCAAGACGAAATAAAAATCATAAGTGCAGAGAAAATATCCATACGATACAAACGGCCTCAGAAGGGCACAAAATATTGTCATTACAAAATATATCAAGCCCACGCAGGGGTGATCATCAAAGCAAGGCAACAAAATAACAAAATCAGTACAAAGGGAAGGAAGGCGAAGAGCTATTATTTGGCTGGCGATTCCTCGTCTCGACGGGGGCATAAGACACCAGCTTGTCATCATCAATCTTCAACATGGCATCAGCTTTGCCCAGGAGGTCTCGATCAATATCAGGGAAAAGGACTTTCACCTGGTCCAAGGCATAAGTGAAGCCTTCATCATATTGTGCCCCTATGGTCTCCTCCATCTCATCCTTCTCAGAGGCCCAAGTCTCATTCTCTCGCCTCAAGGTAGCCAGTTCAGTTAAAGCCGCCTCATGGTCCTTAGCCAAGGTGGCAATGCGCGCATCCTTAGCGACAAGACTCTGTCGAGTAGCCTCCAACTCCTTTGCCAGGGACTCATGGTTCTTTTTAACCTTCGCCAACTCCTCGTCATGAGCTTTCACCAACTTGGCAATCTCTGCCTCACATTTTTCCTTCAGGGCCTTCATCTCGCCCTCCAGCTTCACTTTGGTAGCCTTCAAATCCTCCTCCAGAGTCGCCAAGTTCTTGTCAACCAGGACCTCTTTCTCCCTGGCAGCAGCAATTTCAGCCCTTTGGCGATGTAACACCCCGTTTTTCGAAAGCCAAAAAGGGCATTATATTTTTTTTTTCTTTTTCAACTAACACCCAGAGTGCGCATAAAACGTTTAAATGAACCGGCATTCAAATATACAAAAGAACTCATTACTAAAAGGTGCTTCGACAAGCAAAGTGTATTCCTGAATAATTACAACCCAAGTCTAAGTATTCGAATACTTACAACAAAACAAGTTAGAGACCCTATGCTAACCAAAAAGCACGGTGCACAAAACACACTGGCGCATAGTCTAACTATTCTAGGCTACAGCTCCAACCGCTCACTGGGGCCTGGAGCAGCCACCGTCGTCACCACGACCTAACCCATCATCTGGGTGGGATGAGCCCGCAAATGAAAGAAAGGGTCACCACAAAATATAGGGTATGTATAAATATAACCGGTGCGAAAGATTGTACACATAACAATAATTTCCACATACACAAGAGAAAGCTCTTAAACTCAAGAGTAGTTCCCACCAACGGGCTTATATAAATAAATGCACACCAAGCCTAATGCAGACTTCTACAATGAGTGTGACAACCGATCACTGGTTCGTCACATGCATGATTTTCCGGAAAATTAACCTCTCCTCGGAGAGTCGTGGGGTAGGCAAAGCCACACAGAAATATACGTACCCGCACTAAAAATGCCACACAAGGCAGGTGAAGTCACACAGACAAACACCAGGCGAAGTCACACAGACAAACACCAACTCAATATAAATCCAGAGGGATTTGGCGAAGCCACACAGTCAAACGCCCGGTACGTAGGCAAAGTCACACAGACATACACCTAGGCACGCAACTATGAAATGCATGGCATATATTCTCTTTGGCATATACAGGATAGTCACACAAGACAAAATCCCCGCGTAGTCCTATCCGACGCACGCATTCATATATGCTCATGCAAACAATCACATAGCCTTAAGCCTATGCACAAGTCATCACAACCTACATACATTTTCCTAATCATATGTAAATTGCACACGAAATTATAACCACGTTCTCATCAACGAGAATACATAAGTACAAACATGCCAAGCACACAGCAAATGCATAAACAGCAATTTCAAGCATGTCGTAACCGTTTTAAAAGACGGAAATAAAGTGGAGCCCTTACCTCGACAAGCGCTCAAACGATCACACGATCACACAACACTTACTTGCTTCCTAAAACAAGCAAAGTATTCAATCAAAACCATAACCAATCAATCCTTAATGATTTGGACTCTAAAACCCCAAAAACCTAAGGGTTCCTAAGGAAAATCCACTCTTTCGGATATCATACCAAAAACTACCGTATTGATCAACCACCATGAGTTATTTGTACTATTTTTAGGACCCAAAACAATTGTCAAAAGTCTTAAATAATTTGAAATGCAAAATGGCCGTTTTCTTGCGTTATAAGCTACGTACTTTCCGAGTACCCGAAAAACTCGTTTCCAATCCCAACCACTTCCATAAATTAATAAAAAGGGATTAGAAAGCTAAAAACCAAGTTTTGAAATCAGAATCCAAAATTTTAGTTTCCAGAGCTCGCCCTGGCGAGTTGGTGGCGAGTGAAGGCAGAGAGTACTGGTCTTACTCGCTCAGCGAGTTTCAACTGTCATGACAGCAAAAGACAGCAACTCACACCACCTTTTTCCACCCAAGCCTAGTTTGATTCTATTAGTTCCCAACACTTTTTCAAGGCACAAAAGCAAACCATTTTCATAAGCAAGCAACACATTTCCGAAAGCATGTTGGTTGCTTCGAGTGCAAGTTATTTGATTTTTCATTTCCAAAATCAAAACCAAATCCAAGCACAAGTTTTATCACGGGCCTCAACCGTCCGGTAATCATTTTCAAACATGTTTTCAAGGTAAAAAGCGACACCACATGTCACAAGAGTTTTAAACCACTTTGACCCCAAAAACTTCACTCAAAACACTTAGTAAATATTTTCATAAACTCCAAAATATTTTTCATCGGATTTTCTAAAACAAAACCATACAACGCAATTCCCTTTCGCCCAAAGGTTCAAAGACAACTTTTCTTTTCAAAACCTTACAACTTAACCACATGTTATTGATCAATACATAACCAAACCAAAACCCTAACTTTTCTCATGAGATTTTCACCAACTCATGGAAAACAAAGATAACAAGGCCTACACATGCTTCTCTAGACCTCATGAACAACATTCATGAAACAAAAACCATGTAAAGTGACATTTCCTAACAAACCCTCATGAGAACATAAACCCAAAAACTCTTGAACTCTATAAGTCTACCAACCTAAGAGATGAGAAGAGAGGGTTACCTTTAGAAAGTGATTCTCTACAACTTTCTTCAAAGCTCCAAAGCTTGAAATGGAGTGAAATGGTGAGGAATGGAAAATTTGTGAAGGTTAAGGTTAAGAAATGGAGTTCCACGTGAAAGAGAGAAAGAATGAGATGATTTGGTGATGTTTCTAAGTGACCAAGTGACCAAACCTCCTTACTATTACATAGCCTCTTGCTACCTCATGTCCATTGTATCAAAAACAAAATGCCAAGACAAAACCCTAGCCATTGGATCAAACCAAATCAAACCCACTTGAGATAAAACTCAACACCTCTTGGAAACACTCACACGTTCAGTTCTCGCGCGCCGCGACGAACGTAAATCACAAAAACATAAAACCTACGGAAAGAACGTCTATCGTCTAACAATTCCAAAACTTATCGCCGAATCTTTTTCCGCGACTGTAATTTTCTTCCATACCTTAGAAAATTATTCTCAGAATATATCCTAACTCGCGCAGATATATAAAACTTCCACCCGAAACCTCACTTAAAACAGACGCAGTAAGATTTTCTATCAGCGGGTAAAATCCTACTCGTTTTTCCAAAAACAAGAATAATCAAAAACTCGTCATTCTGACTTCACAGAAATCTCCTCATACTTAAAAGAGGATCACGACCCGAAAGTCTGTGCCTTTCCAGCGCACGAGCACAAAACAGGCTCCGTTTCAGCAAAAATCTCATTAATGCGACGATACTCACAAAACCGCTTCACCAAAAACCCTAAAACTCGTAGCCATTACTAGAGTTCCTTAGAAAAACTGTACAGTGGAATCTTGGGTCTTACATTACTACCCTCCAAAAAGAAGTTTCGTCCTCGAAACTAAAGGTAAGAGTAACAACTCAACCAGTTATTACCATTACCAACACGACAAAATCCCTCAGGATAGGTGTAGCCACACGGATGCTAACACCGGGTGAAATCACACAGCTACTCTCACCAACACATTGGCACAACCGTGCACCAACCGCAACTCTCAACGAGTTCACCACTCAAAATTAACCTCACAACAGAGGTTCACACCCTCTAGTTCCCAAAGATCCTCGTGCCCACAAACAAAATTTTCTAAAGTCACCTCTTTCGCCTCCGCGGCATAGCCCACTCCATTAGTTTCACACGAAGTTGTGAGTGGCTACCCTCCAAAAGAAACACTGAAGTTCTATGTGCATCACCAAAGCTAGCAAAACTAGTCAATTCCAGTCACCACGATTCCGTCTACTATCAACAATAAATTAAGGACGGCCAGTCCCTCAATTTGTCAATATACAGTCGACAATCCTGATGGTGGTTTAGACCATCTTTACCCAACTTAAGTGATACTTCATTCCACTTGTGCTCAAGGTCCTCCGAGTCACAAGGGTTCCACAAATCTTTCGAGGTTTTTCTTAATGTTTTCCTCGATCTCTTACGAATACAAGGTCGAAGTCGTAAGACACAACACTCAAACACGTCGCTCAAGCTCTCATGATTCCACTCATGAAACATCTGTTGAACATCATTCAACAGTAACATAATGCCACCACGGCAATTACCACCAAAACCATTTCGTTTCAAACAAGTTGTCTTCTCTACTAGAATATTTCCCACCTTACCACTATCCATCAGTCCGCGACTCAATGAATATGCCGAACCGTCTGCTCACATACGGATCTATTTCCAATCACGACTTAAATAATACCACCCCCACGTCGGGTTGGTAATTACACTCCTCATAGTCTTGGCACTTGCCAAACTAAACCATCTACTTCTCTTGGACTCCCTTATCCAAATCTCCAATTCCCCATAATCGGTTCCTTATACGTTATCATTACTTCCAAAATGGCACTTAGACGCATCTCGCGTGCCTTAAACAAACGTTTATCCTCGTCGACGGCCATCGTCGGCGCACATCCTCTTCACAACGTATTCTCATTCTATTCCTGAACTCTCCTGAGTTCCTTTTTCTCTTACAATAACATCCTCTCTAACTCAAAAGAGTTGGTCACCCTGACCATTCCTAAATACTCCGGACATCACCACTCTCGTCGAGGTACCTACCTTCAAAATAACTCTTAGGGCATTCCTCACATTACTATTGTCTAACCATCCTTGTTGACAACATCCGAATCCCTTATACTTAGTCACTACCGATTTCCATCATACCACGTCTCTCTTCATTGTAACCACTACAATGAACCAAAGCTCTACAAGTTCCCATCAACTTGCCATTAGACAATTTCTTATCCTTCTTATTTCCAAAATTAGGTGTGAGACAAATCCCTTCGCCAATCTTCAATTGGCATAAGCCACATAATTTTGAATCACAACAAGCATACCCTTCTCCGTTCGACCAATCTCAAATCTTCATAACCATCTAAAGCTATAGTATTCTCCAATACCAATAAACAACTTCACACATACGTTCACGCTACCCAACCTGACAAATCCATTCACTAACTGGATTTTTATTCATCTCTAACTTCCCTTACGATGTCAACTAATGTACGTATCGTAATCAAACGCTCCAAATGATTAATTCCTCAAGTTCCTATTAAGTATCTCCTCTCCATTCGATTGGTCCTTCATCATCGTGACTATTCTAAAGTCATAAGGTCTGTTCCCACTAGGGAATCAATTCCCAGATCTCAAGTTCTGGCCAATCCTATTCTTACATATATTCATTCATCGTTTTCTTATGAATAGCTATCTCTAACTCGTCCTTATAAGGTCACTGTAATTCGCCTACAAATCGACTCATCTTACTCAGCTATCAAACCTTTAACACTTATCTCAAATCTTAATGCTCGACTTATCAAAAGTATCTACCAACGCACGACACTTTGCTATGATTTTATCCTTAGTACGTTCGATACCCAAATCAAATTCTTGAATTTACCGCTCAAGAACTCTAAAAACTCGTCGTACTATCCATTCAATCCTAATATACAATAAAAGTCCTTCCAACTATCAACTTTCATTGTCTTAGTATTCTTACTAACGGACTCCTTTTCTACTCAAACACGACATTCTTAGAAAATATCCAAAAATTCTCGTCCATAACTTGAATTTATTCAAAACTTGCCCACCTCAACTCTTATGGTATCATAAATTCAAGCTGCTACTTAGTCCTTCAACCATCTTGGTCGATCAAAATCGTTAACTTATATGCGCATCCACACAGGATCTCTACTCAATCTTGACTAATCTCCTCAAACTGCTAAACCAGATTACTTTCTCTTATGGTTTACTTGCCAATAATTAATAATTCTAGCTTACACTGCTAAAATTCTCAAGGTATTTCCATACTATACACCTCTAGCATCACTTATCAGCGATGTGCAACTCACTTTCTAAGGTTGAACTCCCCGTTCTTACCTTAATATCTCTCAATATACGCACTTTAACTCCAATACGAATAGCCTAAACGATTTATCCAAACATCGTACTTAAATCCAACTGACATCTCTGCCTGGTCCACAATTCCACAGTGGCCGCATCCCCTTGGCAACCGATAGACTTCATCAAGTCCCGCCCTAACTCACCCGACGAACATCCAATACCTTCTTCAAAAGGTCGTCCCAATCTGATCCTTACTTACAATCCTTTATCCATACGACGCCCACTCGTCGACACTCAGCACCTCCGAGCGACAACAACCAACGCCACTTCCCATCCATTATATTACTACCAAGAATCCATTGTAGTTCTTATTCGCCTCAAGTCCATCCTCCTCAGACCACTCCATCTAAGGAATTCAAACACACTGGTCGACCAAATTCGACCAATGCTCGGGGGTTTCAACTGTTCTACTCACTGAAGCATCGCTCCCGATAGTACTTCAGTAAGAAACAATCCAGTGTCTAAGCGTATCTCATGCTAGACTCAAAACAACCAACCACATAACCCACAACACAACAAAAACAACCGCTAGAACTAACACAACTCTAGCTATGTTCTAACCGACTCTGGACTAACGACTCAAGTATACACTTTCCCTTTGAAGATTTAAAGCCGTGCTCTGATACCAAATTGTAACACCCCGTTTTTCGAAAGCCAAAAAGGGCATTATATTTTTTTTTTCTTTTTCAACTAACACCCAGAGTGCGCATAAAACGTTTAAATGAACCGGCATTCAAATATACAAAAGAACTCATTACTAAAAGGTGCTTCGACAAGCAAAGTGTATTCCTGAATAATTACAACCCAAGTCTAAGTATTCGAATACTTACAACAAAACAAGTTAGAGACCCTATGCTAACCAAAAAGCACGGTGCACAAAACACACTGGCGCATAGTCTAACTATTCTAGGCTACAGCTCCAACCGCTCACTGGGGCCTGGAGCAGCCACCGTCGTCACCACGACCTAACCCATCATCTGGGTGGGATGAGCCCGCAAATGAAAGAAAGGGTCACCACAAAATATAGGGTATGTATAAATATAACCGGTGCGAAAGATTGTACACATAACAATAATTTCCACATACACAAGAGAAAGCTCTTAAACTCAAGAGTAGTTCCCACCAACGGGCTTATATAAATAAATGCACACCAAGCCTAATGCAGACTTCTACAATGAGTGTGACAACCGATCACTGGTTCGTCACATGCATGATTTTCCGGAAAATTAACCTCTCCTCGGAGAGTCGTGGGGTAGGCAAAGCCACACAGAAATATACGTACCCGCACTAAAAATGCCACACAAGGCAGGTGAAGTCACACAGACAAACACCAGGCGAAGTCACACAGACAAACACCAACTCAATATAAATCCAGAGGGATTTGGCGAAGCCACACAGTCAAACGCCCGGTACGTAGGCAAAGTCACACAGACATACACCTAGGCACGCAACTATGAAATGCATGGCATATATTCTCTTTGGCATATACAGGATAGTCACACAAGACAAAATCCCCGCGTAGTCCTATCCGACGCACGCATTCATATATGCTCATGCAAACAATCACATAGCCTTAAGCCTATGCACAAGTCATCACAACCTACATACATTTTCCTAATCATATGTAAATTGCACACGAAATTATAACCACGTTCTCATCAACGAGAATACATAAGTACAAACATGTCAAGCACACAGCAAATGCATAAACAGCAATTTCAAGCATGTCGTAACCGTTTTAAAAGACGGAAATAAAGTGGAGCCCTTACCTCGACAAGCGCTCAAACGATCACACGATCACACAACACTTACTTGCTTCCTAAAACAAGCAAAGTATTCAATCAAAACCATAACCAATCAATCCTTAATGATTTGGACTCTAAAACCCCAAAAACCTAAGGGTTCCTAAGGAAAATCCACTCTTTCGGATATCATACCAAAAACTACCGTATTGATCAACCACCATGAGTTATTTGTACTATTTTTAGGACCCAAAACAATTGTCAAAAGTCTTAAATAATTTGAAATGCAAAATGGCCGTTTTCTTGCGTTATAAGCTACGTACTTTCCGAGTACCCGAAAAACTCGTTTCCAATCCCAACCACTTCCATAAATTAATAAAAAGGGATTAGAAAGCTAAAAACCAAGTTTTGAAATCAGAATCCAAAATTTTAGTTTCCAGAGCTCGCCCTGGCGAGTTGGTGGCGAGTGAAGGCAGAGAGTACTGGTCTTACTCGCTCTGGAGCTCGCCCTGGCGTGTTGTCAGGACCTGTGACACTCGCCCTGGCGAGTAACCACTCGCTCAGCGAGTTTCAACTGTCATGACAGCAAAAGACAGCAACTCACACCACCTTTTTCCACCCAAGCCTAGTTTGATTCTATTAGTTCCCAACACTTTTTCAAGGCACAAAAGCAAACCATTTTCATAAGCAAGCAACACATTTCCGAAAGCATGTTGGTTGCTTCGAGTGCAATGTTATTTGATTTTTCATTTCCAAAATCAAAACCAAATCCAAGCACAAGTTTTATCACGGGCCTCAACCGTCCGGTAATCATTTTCAAACATGTTTTCAAGGTAAAAAGCGACACCACATGTCACAAGAGTTTTAAACCACTTTGACCCCAAAAACTTCACTCAAAACACTTAGTAAATATTTTCATAAACTCCAAAATATTTTTCATCGGATTTTCTAAAACAAAACCATACAACGCATTTCCCTTTCGCCCAAAGGTTCAAAGACAACTTTTCTTTTCAAAACCTTACAACTTAACCACATGTTATTGATCAATACATAACCAAACCAAAACCCTAACTTTTCTCATGAGATTTTCACCAACTCATGGAAAACAAATATAACAAGGCCTACACATGCTTCTCTAGACCTCATGAACAACATTCATGAAACAAAAACCATGTAAAGTGACATTTCCTAACAAACCCTCATGAGAACATAAACCCAAAAACTCTTAAACTCTATAAGTCTACCAACCTAAGAGATGAGAAGAGAGGGTTACCTTTAGAAAGTGATTCTCTACAACTTTCTTCAAAGCTCCAAAGCTTGAAATGGAGTGAAATGGTGAGGAATGGAAAATTTGTGAAGGTTAAGGTTAAGAAATGGAGTTCCACGTGAAAGAGAGAAAGAATGAGATGATTTGGTGATGTTTCTAAGTGACCAAGTGACCAAACCTCCTTACTATTACATAGCCTCTTGCTACCTCATGTCCATTGGATCAAAAACAAAATGCCAAGACAAAACCCTAGCCATTGGATCAAACCAAATCAAACCCACTTGAGATAAAACTCAACACCTCTTGGAAACACTCACACGTTCAGTTCTCGCGCGCCGCGACGAACGTAAATCACAAAAACATAAAACCTACGGAAAGAACGTCTATCGTCTAACAATTCCAAAACTTATCGCCGAATCTTTTTCCGCGACTGTAATTTTCTTCCATACCTTAGAAAATTATTCTCAGAATATATCCTAACTCGCGCAGATATATAAAACTTCCACCCGAAACCTCACTTAAAACAGACGCAGTAAGATTTTCCATCAGCGGGTAAAATCCTACTCGTTTTTCCAAAAACAAGAATAATCCAAAACTCGTCATTCTGACTTCACAGAAATCTCCTCATACTTAAAAGAGGATCACGACCCGAAAGTCTGTGCCTTTCCAGCGCACGAGCACAAAACAGGCTCCGTTTCAGCAAAAATCTCATTAATGCGACGATACTCACAAAACCGCTTCACCAAAAACCCTAAAACTCGTAGCCATTACTAGAGTTCCTTAGAAAAACTGTACAGTGGAATCTTGGGTCTTACAGGCGAGCAGCCAAAGCAAAATTGAGGAGGAGCCCTTTAAGCTCGTGGCCAAGAGCCATCTTCAGCAGCTCATCAGTAGAGGTGGCATTGAAACGGAAAGAATTCCCAGCCAGGTTCACCATCCTCTCCAAGAATAGCTCCGGGTTGAACATGGGATCCCAAGGTGAACTCCCCCCAGACTGATCGACCACAGCAGTAACAACTTCCCCGGCAGCAGGCAAGACCTCCTCCACGACGTCGTTTCCCTCCCTCACTTCCTCCTTCAACACTGGGATCTCAGCATCTTTCCTAGCCTTCTCCGAAGCCCTCGACTTCTTCTTATTGGGTGACTTAACCTGCATCTCCCCGGCATCTATAGTCTTATCAGCAGCAAGGTCCCCAGCACTAGACGCCCTAACAGGAATGCTGATGCGGGCGTCGTTAGTTTTCCGCTTTTTCTTCTCGCCCTCACCAACCTCCAACTGGCTAAGAGCATCCACCTTGTTATCAGGCTGGGCTTTCTTCGCCCTGGCTTTCTCCACAAATTTCATCCTCTGGTCATGAGTGAGGGTCGACATCTCTTCTACAACAAAAAAAGAAAAAGTCAGTAAAAGGATACAAGTAAGAACGAGCGCATAAGAAAAGACTTAGACAAAAGGGCGAGAAGAACCACAAATAACTTACTAAGGTAACGCTCAAGAACTGCAGGAGCGCTCTCTGCATCAAGGAGATCCCTAGGGCTCATCTGGCTAAGAGACTCCAGATAAACTACAGTATCCCTCTCAAACTCGCTCAACCTCTCATAAACAGCGCTCTTGATCAACCTAGGATTAGCGGTCCAATAGAAGGGGAAGAGGGGCTCGTCGTCCTCGGAATACATCACATTCTGACCTCTGTCCCCACCGCGGACACGCACAAAGGTATCTTTATAGTTCTTATAGTTAGAACTATATAAGCTAAACAAACCCCTATTTGGCTGGCCACTCAGGGAGACAACTGAGTTGGGGAATAGCGCTTTGATTTGGTAGAAAGAAAAGAAAACAGCGACAGAAGGCGATGCAATGTCAAGGCCGAAGCAAACTAACTCAAACGCCTTAATGAAAGACCAACTATTTGGACTAAGTTGGGTAGGGGCAACATTGAGGACCCTAAGCATGGATAATTGAAATTCAGTGAAGGGGAAGTATAAGTGGAAATCCTTGATGAAGTGGGTATACATGTAAAAGAAGGCCGGCTCAGTGTTACGCACGGCGGTCACATACTCGCCCGCTTCTACCGGTTCTAGTATGACTTCTTCTTCATCAAACTCACCAGAGACATCATGTTTCTCCCTAAAACTCGCTACACTCTCAGCACTTTGGTATATGGAAGAAACTTCCATTGTTGTAACTTTCTATCCTACAGCAACAATGGCGAACGACTCTTCTCTTCGTTTTCCTGTGAAAGACGAAGGGGAAATGATTACACAGTCACTACTACTTCCACTACCACTACTTCCATTATCATCGCCACTACTGCTATCGAAATCGCTAGAATCAACAGAAAACCCTAAAATTTCAGAGAAATATCCGCTATAGTTCAAGGAACCATCAACCCTAGTATAATGGGCGCGGATTTGGCGCTGTAAAGGAGTACCCACGGGGGGAGCACGAGAAAAATCCCCCTCGTTAGCATCACCAAGATCTCTCAAAATCGCCATTGCGTCAGAAAGCCTAGAAATTTGATCGCAAAATCGAAAATAGAAAATGAAATAAGGAAAAACGGTTTATACCTGGTTATCAAAGACGGTTACCACTTGAAGTAGTGGAGAACGTGGTGGAGAAAATCTCGCTAAAAAGAGGCAAGAAACGGTTACAAGGGTTACGTACGGTTTTCACGAAAGAGATGAAGAATTTTGCTAAGAGTTTGATCAAAGTGGAGAAACAATACGAAGAGAGACAACGTACATATATAGGAGAACAAATTAACGGTAAGAAATTTTTTAAGAGTTGAAACGTTTCGAGGAAGCAAAGTATCACGGCCCTGACGCGTGTCTCCGAGGCGAGAGGTTAAGTCGACCATATATATACAGTCACGCCTTTAGGCGAGATAAACAACGGATGCATAATTTTTATCGGAAATAAAGCTTCATTAATTTTGGAATGAAAGTACAAGTTCGGGAGAAAACAGAAAAGTACTGAATACAAAGGAATCACATACAAGTTCAACAACACAAAGCAAACATCCTAAATACTAGAAAGGAAACTACTTAGCAGCAGAATACGCCGCCGCAACAGCACGGGCCTGCAAGTCTTCGATCTCGCCTTTGTACCTTTTGACGACATCAAGATCAAAGCAGATTTTGTCTTGATCATCATGCAACCTGTCCATCTTCTCTCTAAGACGAGCCAAGGAAGAACGAGTCCTGATAAGTCGGGCGACATCGTATTGAATGTCCATCTGAAGATTCCTTTTTCTCTTCACCAGGGGACGAAGTTCTTTCTCCAGGGCTTCGATACGGTTCTCCACAGCCTCTTCAGCGGACATGTTAAGATATAAAGACTCCTCTTGCAAGTTAATATTATCTTTGGTAGCAGCAATCTTTTGTTCTAAAGCATCCTCCATCTCAGTATAGCAGTCAAACACCGTCGTAGTAGTCTCAATGAAGGCTGCATCTTTCTCCAACCTCTTTGAGAGTTCTAGGGCTAACTCCAAAAAAGCTTTCTCATCTTCTGTCAGGCGCCACTTATAATCCTTCAGCTCGTCAACAAAGGTCTTGAATTCTTCCACATTATCCATCAATTCTTCGATATCTTCCTCAAGTCGGCATTTCACTCGCCTAATGGCGGGCATAGCAGGGGATTCCAGCACAGGGATGGTGGTATCCATACTTTGAACTGCAAAAATTGAGAAATAGAAAAAATGTGAATGAGAATGAACCCGGTATGAGGGGTTATTTATAGAAAACAGGCGAAGCCTCAGAGGAGAGTAGTGGGCAGTTATTCCCCACGATCTCCATGATCGTCATAGCCATATTCATCACCACTTCGCCTCTTTGAGCCTCGTGCTTGGGGGGCTGTGGATTGGACTATGGCCCAAAAAGGAATGGCATAGGCCCAATAGCAAGATGGCCTAATTATCCAACCCATGAAATTCAAAGGCTTGACTTGGCGGGAAAGCAATACAAGGGCGACATAGCGTGAAGGTGGCGCCCTTGCCTTAACTGCAACCATTGATCATGAAGGACTCGTCATATGTGGGAGGAAGTAACCACCCCTCACCACCACGACTACCACCAAAATCAGAGATCAACCGTCCATCACCACCACGTGGAAGCGGCGGAGGAGAGAAGAAACCACCAAGATCATGGGGTATCCATGATCGTGGTCTATGATAACTGTAACATATGAAAATCTATAAATAGAGGCTCAGACTTCAGTGTAAAAGGACACACAAAAATTTCTGGAATAGACAAGAAAATATTCATTTCTTACATATGACCCATTAATTTATCACCCCCCCTATTTGTTCACTAGAACAGGTCTCATGTTAACAATTGCAAAAAATTGGTATGAACGGTTACATGCGGAAGGATGCGGATTCATAAAATTTTATGTCTTCGTAATGGAAACAATCATTAAGATGCAAATTAACTCTCTCTCTCATCCAATCTCGTATACTCTTCGTTTTGTTGTTTTTATCCATCTTTGATATATGAGAAAAATGTTATAGTATTTTACAAATTTATAATACGTTGATGAAAAAGGTGTGAAAGATATTCTAATATATATTGTAGATTAATTTTAAATTCTACTTCTCTTCTATTTGATCTATTATTGTCTTTAGATCTATATATTTGAAGCAAAGTAAATACATCTCACCCTCTTTGTTTTTTCATTTAGTACTTCTATCCTTTGTTGCATTATAAACGAGCTATTGAACTATTTAAAAATTATGAACTTTTGGATAATAGAATTTTAGATGTAAACAAAATTTCAATCTAACCCGTAATAACCGGCTGATTCTACCCGCCACCCGTACGATTTGACATCCGAACAAACTGAAAAGATAAACGGTCAAAATTTGGTCTAAATTAAATAGTTGCGAGTTTTCTCGGCTTGGTGATTTTCGATATTAAAGTATTAAAATAAACCGATCGATGCTCAAACCCGAGTCTAACGTGGTTTCATTAAACTCATAGTAATCTAATAGAGTATATATTTTTATGTGGACTTCTTCTATGGTTGCATCTCAGTCACTCATTCTAATTTTATATTACACTTCATATGATAAAAAATTGAAAGGTAGAGATCTATAAAAGACTATATCCAATAAATATTTCATTGGAGGGAACTTAATCTCGTCAATCTAAATACATATTTTGAATTAAAAAATGAGTCATTTTAAACGTTACGCTTTTGGGATACTTATTGAGCATACTAAAATGAAAATTAATGATAAAGTTAATGTTAAAAAGTTAATATTTCCTCTGTTCCTTTTTGTTTGTTGTTTGAGAAAAAAAAGTCAAATTAAAAAAGTGTATTATTGCAATTTATTTTTCTATTATAGACTTTTTTTTGAAATATATTATACTCAAATTTTAATTCAGCAAAAAATTCCTATTTTTATTTTTTTGCACGCACTTTATATAAAGAAATTTAGTAAAAAAAAGATACAATAAAAATATTATATGAAGAAGTTTAGTAAAAAAAAAAGATGCAATAAAAAGATTATATAAAATTTAGTCAATAAAAAAAATTAGGAAGGAGGCTATAATAGACAAAATATAGCCTTAAATTATCAAAACAACAAATAATTTGAAACAATTTTTTTTAAAACAACAAACAAAAAGGAACGGAGGGAGTAACATTTAATATTTTTAAGATATTTAATGCACAAATTTCAAAATAAAACATTCTTATTAATAGTTTCCCAGAAACATTGTTTAACATTTTCCTTAAAAAAATTATTTTACAATATTTTGACAATCAAACAAAAATTAATATTAAGTTTACAGTTATCTAAGTATATGAGTTTTTTGTGACAATTGTTATTTCATATATATTAAGAAAAAAGTAATAGTAAGTATATATAAGTGCTTATGCACAATTAGTATAATACTAATATCTTTTCTTTTAAAAAATGGGATTAATATATTTTTCCAATTTTGTCAAAAAAATAAATATATTTTTCCAAATAATATTTGATTTTTTTTCACCACCAGTATTTGGTTCACCGGATCGTTAAACTAATTCGGGGTTGTGGAAGATTGAACTGTGATCTGTAAGTGCACCAGTTCACCCTCATGTTTTAATAATTGTCAAAACACATGAAAATAGAGTAGAACATATTTTGGTAACATTACAAATGACTTGACAGCGAAAAACTATTTTTAAACTTTGGAAAATTGATTTTTAGGTATTATGTATCGATACATATACATGTGTATCGATACAAATGTCCTGAAATTACTTCAGACTGATTTTGTGCAATTTGTATCGATACATATATCACTTGTATCGATACAAAAGTGGTCTCTCAGAGGCAGAGAGTCACCTGTGTATCGAATCATGCTTGCATGTATCGATACACACCTATATCTCTCAGAAAACCAGAGAGTGCATGATGTATCGAATCATGCTTGCATGCTTCGATACATATCAGTCAAGATTTCAAGAAACTGATGTATGTATCGATACACACACGTGTTTGTATCGATACATAGGTCAAATTTTCACATTTGAACGCTGGTCAAAGGGTTTGTATCGATACAAACCATCATTTGTATCGATACATGTATGTTAAGTTTTGCCTAAATTTGCTCAATTCTATTTTCTCTATAAATAGCGATGTGCTTTGTTATTGTAAGCAAGAGAGAAACCTGTGAGAAAGTGAAATAGCTTTGATAAACTCTTTGGGATTCAAATTGGTTGAAGAATTTGGATCAAAGGGTTATTCTTCACAAGATCATCATCTTCCATCAAATTGCAATTCATTGAAGAGTGAGTATGGGATCATTCGGATAAAAGTTGTACATTTGGTCGATAACGTTCGATACGGCTTGCGGTGAATCAGAGACGTGATCGAGTTGATTTGTGAAGAAGGTTTGGGTTTTCCTTAGGGATTCAAGATTGTGCGATATCTTGAAGGATCAACAACGAAGAAGCGAGGCACTCAGCTGGACGATCGGTGCGAGGATTTGCGCACGGTTAGGATCGTTGGAATCAGAGGGAGAAGCTTTATTACTTGTTGAGGTTATTACGCATTGTTTACATTAGATTCGATATAGGGTTATTGGAGTCTTTTGTAAATTGTGCACTATAGTTCATTCGTTTTTAATCGATATACGCTCAAATAACCCGTTTGGTTATTTGGGGGGAGACGTACCCGGCCGACCGCGAGGACGACACGAAAGCCGGGGAACTCCCTAATCAATCTCTTGTGTCTTTCTCTCCTAATCTTTTACTTTACGCAATTGCTTTAATTTTCGATTCGATTGAATTTTTGTGTTCGTACGTGTGCACAAAAATTCAATTGATATATATATCTTGATTGTGTTTGGATTAGTTCTATAATTGTGTAACTTGTTTGGGCTGTGTTAATTGGATCGTTTAAACTCAAATATTTTGCACACGATCATTTCTAGTTCTTTATCATTTTACGTTCAAGGCTATACTACTTTTTCAGTGATCAATCAGGTGCAAAGAGACTACCGATCCGGTGGTGCTTCCGCGCGTACCTTTTAAACCATTTGTTTTTAAAATCGACATTGTTTAAAAGGGGCCACTTATTCAACCCCCCCTTCTAAGTGGTAGCCAAGTAGTCTAACAAGTGGTATCACGATCCCGGTTCAATTTTGTTCACAAAATTCGGTGGTTTGTGCCAATTATTAGAAAACATGGCTTTTGCACCTAAAGGGGCTTATAATCGGGCACCTATATTCAATGGAGATCATTTTGATTATTGGAAAAGTAGTATGCGGATTCACATCAATTCTTTTGATGGTGAAGTGTGGAATGCTATTGAGACCGGTCCGTTTGTTCCGACAAACACCGATCCTAATGGCATTGTCACCAATAAGCCTATGGCACAATGGACGGACGATGAAAAGAAAAAGGTCAATTACGATGCAAAGGCACAAAACATACTTATTTCATCCCTTGGGATTGAACAATTTTATCATGTGTCGCATTGTGTATCGGCCAAAGAAATGTGGGATACATTAGTTACTCATTTTGAGGGTACTAATGAGGTCAAAATATCGAAAATAAACACCTTAACTCAAGAGTTCGAATTGTTTCATATGCAAGATGGTGAAACCATTGCGGATATGCAACAAAGATTTGTGAAAGTTACCAACAAGTTACATGGTCTAGGTAAACCAATCACTAATCAAGATGCTACTAATAAGATTTTGAGATGTCTTAATAGGTCATGGCAACCAAAGGTCACCGCAATCAAAGAAGCGAATGATCTTACAACTTTAAGTCTCACAACCTTATTTGGTAAGCTAACGGAACATGAACAAGTGCTTAATTTGTTGGAAAAGCATGAGAAAGGTGAGAAAAAGGAGAAACACAACGAAAAGGAAAAAGAAAAGGATAAGAGGTTCATTGCTCTAAAGGCCTCCAAATCCAAGTCCAAAAAGGTTGAGCAAGTGGAGAGTAGCTCAAGCGAAGACGATTCCGATGATGAGTAAATGGGGCTCTTCGTTCGACGCTATAATAGATATGTGAGAAAGAATGGGATAAGACATTCTGATGACAATCTTAAGAAGTTTCGGAAAGATAGTGGCTACCGCCGGAAGAATGAAGATGCTAGGTACTCCAAGAAAGGGGCATGCTATGAGTGTGGCCAAGTTGGTCATTTCAAACCGGATTGCCCTAAGCTCAAGAGAAAAGAGAATGAGTCACCGTCATTCAAAAAGGGAAGCAAGGACAAGGGAAAGAAAGCATATGTTGCATGGGAGAGCCAAAGCTCATCTTCCTCTTCATCATCAAGCTCAAGCTCAAGTGGTGAAGATGTATTGGCAAATGTGTGCTTGACATCCTATGATCGCAAGAAACTTGCTCCCAAAAAGGTAAATCAAAATCCCTCTAGCTCATATACGCTTTTGGAATATCATGAGTTGCAAGTCGCTTTTGAAAAGTTACACAAAGAAACTAAAGAGGCTTTTCAACGACTAAAAGGTTTAATGCAAGTTAATAAATACCTTGAGGCAAAAGTTTCGGAAACGGAGCTTGAGTTGAAAGCCCTCAAAGAGTCTATGATTCAAAAACCTCTTGCGACTTTTGATAGTTATGGTAACGATAGGACCGGATGTGATGGATGCTTTTACTTATATTGAGACTTGCGAAAGTTACAAGATAAGCTAAAAGAACCATCCAAGCCGGAGATTACTTTTGCGGTTGATCCATCTAAATTCAACAAATCATTAAAACCTAGAAATAAAAAGTATAAATTTGTTGAAAAGGATCCTAAGAAAAGTAATTCTCATATCGTTTGTCATTATTGTTGTGACAAAGGTCATACTATTGCAAAATGCCATGCTCGAAAAATCTTGGTACCAAAAGGCAAATTGCAATGGTTACCTAAGTTAGGCAATAATGGTGCTACTAACCAACTAGGACCCAACATGAGTTGGGGACCTATTTCAAATGTCTAAGTATGTAGGAAAGCGTCTTGAAACCATTGACAAAAGACACCGACAACAATGGAGTTCAAGACTTATGAACAAGGAAAGCGATGAGAAAAGCTTCAACTCAACACTTACAATGGTGTGGAAATTGATCACTTCCTCCACCTAACACTCAAGGGAAGATTCTATTCTCTACCTTTACCTTTATATTTCTTTTTACTTAGCATTTGTACATTGGTTCATATACATACAACTCTCACCTTAATATGATATTTGCTTTGATAGTTGTCTAATCCTCCATTTCCAAGAATTTTGCTCAAAAATATTAATAAGTTTTTGAGACTCATACGTTTAAAATGGGGATTTGACAAAAATCATTACAATTGACATATTAAGTTCATACTTGGTTTGTATATGTTTGTTTTTGTTCTTATATGTGACTTTGTGTGCATACATAAACATATATTTTCATATGAATAATTTTGGTACTTTGATTCATTTATGTGGATGCCTTATCATGCATATATGGTTTAACATGTGTTCTCATGTTATAATGTGCTTTGGTATTGTTTTTGCTCACACACATAAGTATGTACCTTGTTGCTTATATGTGTTACATACATACATGATTATTTGGAAGTCATAAATAATTTTTTTAAAAAAAACTTATAAGTTCATGTGTTTTGAGAAAAATTGAAAATAATGCATTTTGGATCGATACAAATAAACTTTGTATGGATACATGTTAGTTATTCTGCAAATTTTCAAAATGAACTGATATGTATCGATACATATGATGCTTGTATCGATACATAACTCTTCAAATTGGACAGACACTGTCTCATGTATCGATACATGCTCGCAGAAAACTGACTTGTATCGATAAAAACACGAGTTTGTATCGATACAAACACGTGAAAACACCTTTTATGAATCAATTTTCATTCATTCATTCATCAAACACCAAAACCTTCTTCTTCTACACGAGAAACACTCTCAAAACCCTCATTCCCAAATTTTCAATCTCCCTCAAACTCAACCAAAACTCACAAAACTTGACCCTAAACCACTTCAAATTCATTACCCATTCACATTCCTTCATCAATTTCATGGTTCAAGCTTCATAATCTCCACATTCAAGAACAAGGGCTTCTTCATTTTGGGTTTGTGGATTCTTCAAGTCTTCAAACATTCAACAAGGTAACATTGCTCTAATCCTCTCTTTAAGAATGGCTACTAGCAATAGAAGTAAGAATAGTGGTAGGACTAAGAAAATATGGGATAATGATCATGAAGAAAATTTTAGGCAAGAAAATTTCATTCATGAGAATTACTTAAACTTCTATGTTAGAACTTGTAAGGAAAAGAAGGTGATTCCTCAAAATGCTGTTGATGTTGAGAACCTTGAGGAATTACATTTAAGTGAAGTTGCTGAGATCATTAAGAGAGAAAATCTCATTACCTTTTGTAACTTAAAGAGACCTTACATAGAAGACCTTGTTAGGATTTTCTACTCAGGATTACAAGAACAGAATGGTGCTGAGTTTGAATTCTGCATAGGAAGGAAGATTTACAAGTTCTCTAACAATCTTTGGTTCAAACTATTTGGCTTGGTAACTGATAACAACTTGCAAAAGTTCACCGATGTTGATGGTCCTAAGTACAATATGACTGAATTTGCAAGTAGTCTAACTAGGAATGGTAAAAGCCCAAATGGAAAGGCCGGTAGACTCAAGAAAGGTCCAAGAGTTTTACTTTGGATTGTGAATCACATTCTAAGGCCTAGAGGTGGTTCCTACTCTAGACTTGATTGGAAGGACATTGATCTTATGTACCTTATGATGGAAGGAAAGAAAATGGATTGGCCGCACTACATCGTGAGCCGTTTGTTTGCCTTGAGAGATTCTAAAAAGGATCATTGTTTCGGATATTCAAGTTGGATCGCCACTATTTTAGATCACTTCAAAATAACCTACAAAGTAGCGGGATCTTGGATTAACCCAAAAAGAGATCAAAACTTCAGCATGACTCAAATGAAAAAGATGGATTATAAGTGGAATGATGAGATTGAAGATTATGAGTTTTGTGGCAAGGAAGATGAAGATGAAGAACCGATTCCAGGTAATCAAGAAGAAAGGGGTAAAAGACAAAGGGTGGAAACTAATGGAGGTAAAAGCATGGAGAGTGATCCCTCAGAAATTAGTAACGGTGCAATTATGGAAATGTTAAAAGAAATGAGCTTAAGACAAGTTAAGTTCCAAAATGAGGTCACCATTAGACTTGATGATATGCATGCTTATAACATCTCAAGGTTTGATCATCTACAACACCAATTGGATGAATGCATCAAGCAACAAACTCCCATTGACCAATACTTCAATTCCAACCCAAACCCGGATGGCATGAATGATGATAATACCTGACTTTGTGTTTATTGCATTTTATTTTCTTTTTCCGCATGAACAATTTTATTTCGTTATTGCTTATGACTTCGTTTATTTTCGATATGGTTGTACGGATAATTTTGATGTTGTAATGTTTGGACAACATACATTTTGGTTTTGTATGACTTGGTATTTTGGATAATTTTGTTTGTATGGATAATCATGTTATGTTTATGCATTTGTTGCATTGCTTTGTTTATTTCGTCCCATATTTGGATATGTTACTTGATTAAAGTGTCGAAGTGTTACAATATTCATGAGTTGGTTTTGGTTTGTTATTCTACATTCCATGTTTATCATGATATTTGGTATTCGTCATTGATATATTTTGGCATATCTTTGTATGTAATTATTTTGATTAGGAACTTTCATCATATAGTGCATTTCGACAAATGTAAGTGCACGATATGACTATGGTTAAAATTGTTTGAACTTGATACTTCTAATGAGCTCTCTTCTTCTTTTTGATATTGTCAAAGGGGGAGAGATTTGTATTGCAAGGGCTAAGGATGAATAGCTAAAGATTCTTGAATATTATCAACAATAGCAAACGCATTATGGCATCAACTCAGGGGGAGCGTGCTTATTGTTAGCCTTGGTGTAATTGCGTCTGTATACATATTGCTATTTTATTTGCATATTAGGTATAGGCTTAGTTAGCTTATGCAAAGTTTTGACAATTATCAAAAAAGGGGAGAATGTAAGTGCACCAGTTCACCCTCATGTTTTAATAATTGTCAAAACACATGAAAATAGAGTAGAACATATTTTGGTAACATTACAAATGACTTGACAGCGAAAAACTATTTTTAAACTTTGGAAAATTGATTTTTAGGTATTATGTATCGATACATATACATGTGTATCGATACAAATGTCCTGAAATTACTTCAGACTGATTTTGTGCAATTTGTATCGATACATATATCACTTGTATCGATACAAAAGTGGTCTCTCAGAGGCAGAGAGTCACCTGTGTATCGAATCATGCTTGCATGTATCGATACACACCTATATCTCTCAGAAAACCAGAGAGTGCATGATGTATCGAATCATGCTTGCATGCTTCGATACATATCAGTCAAGATTTCAAGAAACTGATGTATGTATCGATACACACACGTGTTTGTATCGATACATAGGTCAAATTTTCACATTTGAACGCTGGTCAAAGGGTTTGTATCGATACAAACCATCATTTGTATTGATACATGTATGTTAAGTTTTGCCTAAATTTGCTCAATTCTATTTTCTCTATAAATAGCGATGTGCTTTGTTATTGTAAGCAAGAGAGAAACCTGTGAGAAAGTGAAATAGCTTTGATAAACTCTTTGGGATTCAAATTGGTTGAAGAATTTGGATCAAAGGGTTATTCTTCACAAGATCATCATCTTCCATCAAATTGCAATTCATTGAAGAGTGAGTATGGGATCATTCGGATAAAAGTTGTACATTTGGTCGATAACGTTCGATACGGCTTGCGGTGAATCAGAGACGTGATCGAGTTGATTTGTGAAGAAGGTTTGGGTTTTTCTTAGGGATTCAAGATTGTGCGATATCTTGAAGGATCAACAACGAAGAAGCGAGGTACTCAGCTGGACGATCGGTGCGAGGATTTGCGCACGGTTAGGATCGTTGGAATCAGAGGGAGAAGCTTCATTACTTTTTGAGGTTATTACACATTGTTTACATTAGATTCGATATAGGGTTATTGGAGTCTTTTGTAAATTGTGCACTATAGTTCATTCGTTTTTAATCGATATACGCTCAAATAACCCGTTTGGTTATTTGGGGGGAGACGTACCCGGCCGACCGCGAGGACGACACGAAAGCCGGGGAACTCCCTAATCAATCTCTTGTGTCTTTCTCTCCTAATCTTTTACTTTACGCAATTGCTTTAATTTTCGATTCGATTGAATTTTTGTGTTCGTACGTGTGCACAAAAATTCAATTGATATATATATCTTGATTGTGTTTGGATTAGTTCTATAATTGTGTAACTTGTTTGGGCTGTGTTAATTGGATCGTTTAAACTCAAATATTTTGCACACGATCATTTCTAGTTCTTTATCATTTTACGTTCAAGGCTATACTACTTTTTCAGTGATCAATCGGGTGCAAAGAGACTACCGATCCGGTGGTGCTTCCGCGCGTACCTTTTAAACCATTTGTTTTTAAAATCGACATTGTTTAAAAGGGGCCACTTATTCAACCCCCTCTTCTAAGTGGTAGCCAAGTAGTCTAACATGATCCTCTCTACCAAATCACGCATCAATCACCACTAGATTAACTATTGATAATTAATATTTGGTCTTTACATCCATACTAACAATACTAGTATTTAAATTGTGTGAATTAATTCAAGTAATAGATGTTTTAAATCCTTCAAATATATAAAAAGTCAAGAATTTAAAAAACACATGTAAATATTAGTCACTATTTGAAAACTTCATAACAATAACATATTAACCAAAATAAATTTTTATAGTTACGGACTCTAATTACTTACCAACAAGTACTTTTGAAGATTTCACCCAAATTATTATTCTTTTTGACAGAAGATTTCACCTAAATTGGTAAAAACATAGTACGTAACAAAGTTAAATGACCGCAAATATCAAATCTAAATTAAGCTAGTGTAATTTATTGCATATTACCAAATTAGTCCAATACCATTAGCAAACAATTTAAGCTATATACAAATTAACAATTATTTCAAGAAATTAGATGTAAACTTGTAACAAACTCGTCCTTCAAGTTGTTGAAACTTCACCATAAAATCTTTGATTATGACTCTCCATTCTACAAAGGGTTGCCACCACTTGCCATAATGTCCACAAAGTATCACTAACTACAAACTACTTTTTCCCATCTATTTATCACAATTTCCTTTCAAATTTTTTTAAATAAAATTAATCCTCACATGGAGGGAAGAAACTTGGAAACCCAAATAATAAATGAAGACAATGACATTTCCTAGCCTAAAAATTGAAAAAGCATTTCACTCATTCCCATCCTTAATTCCTGATCACTGTTCTTTTGCCATACAATTCACCCATGATTTAAGGCTTTAATTATGCCACAAATTGAATCTACCTTCTTTTCCAAAAACAACAATTTTACAATCTCAAACCAAACTACAGAGGAATCTTTTTTGTGCAACCCAACAAAATCTTTCCTTAAGGCATAGGTGGACTCAACAAGAAAAATATCGTGAGTACAAAAGGTATGCGGTTGTATACCGTGTATTCAATACTCCCTCTGTCTCAAAATAAATGACCTGTTTGACTACTGACATGTTTGTCAATGTACAACTTTAATCATTAATATCTCTAATTATCTATTATTAAAAATTATAAAAATGGTATATTTTGAAAGTACTCGTCGAGACAAATCAAACATCTCATATGATAATATTTGCATGTATATATTAGTAGAAAAATAAGGTCAAAACAGGTCAAATGAATAGTACACTAAGTCAAAAAAATGTCATTTAAAATGAGACGGAGGGAGTATTATAAAAGTATAAAATAAATTCTTTATAAAAAAAAAAATTGTTTAATAAATATTTTTAAGACACATATTAGTATGATCCAGCAAAATATTACAATTAATTAGTCTAATCTAGATCCAATCTTAAGAAAACTACGAACAATACCATTGGAAACACTATTATAAAGAAAAATTCAATTTTTAAATTTATTTATTAACCGAGAATAGAATAAATAATTTTTGCTCATATAATAGTGACGGAAAATAACGGCGGTATAAAAAAAACTCACAACATGGCACCCTAAACTAGGTGGTTAAGGTAATTATATTCATATAATATATTCTCATCAAATGTTATAGTATAATAAAACTCTAAGACATTTCATTTTTTCACTTTAAGGTGAAATTTTAAGCCCACTATGTTTGCATGCCAAAGAAATAGTGAAGAGAGAAATAGCAAAGAGAGAAATAAGAGAGAAGAGAGATAAAAAAGAAATTGAGTAAAAAGTTTATATGGTTTGGATGAATAGAAAAGTGAGAAGAGAGAAATTAATAATAATGGTAAAATAATAAATTTACCCTTTTTTATAAGAAAATATATTAGTTCAATGAGGGTATTGTTGTAAAATTCTTTATTTCACTTCTTGATACACAAATCTCTCCTAATATGGAGAGATCTTTTTTTGGTGGTTACTAACCATTTTATTTCTCTCTTTTCTTATTTCTATTCTCATCCAAACTATAGAAATAGTCAATTTCTTTGCTATCTCTCTCTTTCTTATTTCTCTCTTTCATAAATCTACCAAAACAAACACAGTGTAAATCTACTTAGAAAAAACAACACCACAATCACATTTGTGAATTTGTAATCACAATTTAAAACCACTCCTAATACAATTTATACACATAGATAAATATGATTGAAACTTAAAAATTCTAACATGAGAATCTGAGATCAAGTACCATGGGGCAAATTTGGATATGGATTGGGTGCGGTCAATTTGACTGTGCAGTCATGCATTCACCAATTTTAATGGTCCAAATTTAAAACTCACAAAATAAATAAAAGACAAAAATAAAATGGGTGGTTGAGATTCACCTGCAGTCACCATTTGACTGCAGGGAATCCAGACCCGGCAAATTTACATTATAGTTGTACAATTTCATTGCTATATGTAATAAAATCATCAACATCACAACACAACTATACAAAATTCATAACATTCTAAAATCTGGTTCGACTTCGCCTCCCCAGTCATACATAACTTTACTCTTTCATATTCATCTCATCTCATACTATAAAATTAGTACTACTATAAAAACAAGAAAAATATTTAATTAACATTATAAAAATATATTTATATAATTAATTAATATATAGTATTTTCTTTCTCTGATGATAAAATTCCACGTCAGCATAATCTCCAATCCAAGCGAACCTCAGCGGGTCCATGCACGTGCTGACTCGGTTTTCTGAACGAAACAATGTGACTACTGACCATGAAAGCGGTTACACGTTCCGAAACTCTCACATCTTCCATCTTCAATTCTTGTAACCGTAGCACGTACTCCGGCACGTGCACTAGGTCCCACACAACACCTACACCACCAGGTTTCATTACTCTTACCATCTCCGCCACCGCTCTCATCCTCTCCGCCGCCGCCTCCGCCGTCTTCTGTCCATACTCTCTTCCTACTGTATGCACAAACACGCCGGACACCACTACATCGAAGTAATTATCCGGAAACGGTAACCGCCGCGCGTCACCTTCACGACACGTCACGTATTCACCTACACCTTCCATTTTCGCCGATCGAAGCGTCGATAACGTTGTTCGCTTCGATCGATCTAAACCGACAACACGGCCGGAGCTTCCTTCTTTTTTTAACTGCGTTGCGACCGCGTTGAGGAGGATTCCACGGCCGCAGCAACCTAAATCGAGAGCGAGTTTCACCGATGACCAGTCGTTAACGGCGGAGACGATCCGTTGTGCCATGTCGTAGTGAAGCGGAACGGCGGAGTAAAAGAAATTCGCCGCCGCGAAAAATAAACATAAAGCAGATAGCGCTGTTACTGAGCCAGTAAATCCAGCGGCGAATCTAGCTACGGCGGTGCCGGTAAATATTTTCTCAAACAAACCGGTAATTGGATCGAAGTAAACGAAATACAACACCGATAATACTGAGAATAAAATTGCTTGACATAAGAGGAAAATTAGGGTTTGCCATTGCTCCATTCCATAGATCGTGTTCATCTGTGTCCATTCCTTGCTATTGTTAGTTGATTTTCCCATCAATTTGTATATATCTGCACAAAGCAATTTTCAGAAATAGATTAAAATTTAATCAAATCTAATCATGATTATGATTATGAATTTGATTGAATGTGATGAATTTGAATTTGAAAGTAATGTTACTTACGGTTATAGAAAGAGATCCAAATGTGAAAATGAAAAGAAGTGAGTGACAGTGGATGAGTGACTTTGTATAGTGAATTTGAAAGACGCGTTATGATTCGTCGTTTAGTTCTATTTTATTTGTGTCAGGGAACAAAACGGCGAGGTTGAGCTGCGTTTTGGATTAACACCCTTCTTTTCTGAAATTGTACGATTTTCAAGAGAGATGGGACCGGAACTTGGTGGTGGTTGTGTTTTTTTGATTGATACTATGCTAATGCTATGCTACTACAACAACGAAAGAAAAGAAAAGAATGTGTGTACGGTGTTTTATAAACCCTTTTGTTTGAAGGGTTTGTTACTGGTTGACCGGCTCAGGCGGTTGCTGAGTGGGAAGGGAGCTGATTTTTTGATTGGGTCGTTGTTGTGTTGGTAAGCCTGCAATATCCAGGTTATGACTTATGGGATTGGTTGATTAATTGGGATTAATTTAATAATTTAATTTGGTCTAACTGTATAAAGTAATGAACCTACGGAGTATTTTTTTAATTTTTATTTTTATGTATGGAAAGGCAAAAAGAAACTGTAACTCTTTCTTTTGAACTATGATGACATTTATTGGTTTTTTCTTCTTCTTTTTTTGCTGTTGGTAAGCATTTATTTGGGTCTTAAAGACAAAATTATTACCTTTGGTTGCTTGACTGTAAAGGGGTGGCAAAGTGGGCATGCCCGACCCGTTTAAGCCTGCCCCATTTAAGTCCGCTCAAAAGTGAAGCGGAGTGGGGCGGGCCAACTTAGGTGCCCGGGTTCAAAACTCCAGCCCGCCCGTTTATTGGCGGGGAGGCGGGTTCGTGGGCATGCCCGCCAAATACTTTTTTTTATTTTACAATTTGAATTATAACTTCACATTTAAATTTGTCCAACCATATAAATTTGGACTTCAAAAATTTACCCAACTAAATTTCTCAACAATAATATATACTAAATATTCAATAATGATATATCAAGCTATTCAAATTAGAAAAAAAATTGTAAGTGCATAAGGCTTATTTAATTTCGTTTGATGCTTTTGTGGCTTAGTTTGTTTTAGAATGGTACTGCACATGAAACTCTAAAATAAGCAAACAACACAGACTTATTATAAGGTAGATGAAACTCACATGAAACTCTAAAAAACTTTTCTTTTGGTACTGCAAACAGATTTATTATAAGGCACTTCATAGTACAAGTAGTACTAGGAAGCCAAAATAATATACAATATGACAGTCCACGTAGAGTACACAGCATGCAGTAGCACACACGGCGAGAAGAAGATGCATATAGAGTCACAGGAAATAAACAAATGGAACCCTAATATTAAAGGAAGAATGAACTTGTTAAAGGAAATAAAGTAATAATAAACAATCAGATTTTTTTTATCAAAAACAAGAAGAAAAAATATACTGGATTGAGTTTAAGATGACAAATTTTCATGTTAAAAAAATAAAAATAAAACTAAATATAACAAAGCCCGCGGGCATGCCCGACCCGCCCCCAACCCATTTTTTAGGCGGGCTAGACGGTGCGGGCCAACTTAGGCTACTGGGCTGAAAACCTCAGCCTGGCCCGCCGTAAATGGCGGACCAAACGGGTCGCCCCCGCGGGCTCGGCCCGTTTTGCCACCCCCTAACTGTAGCTAACCTGTCACACTAGTTAAGGAAGTTTGAAAACAATAATTTTTATGCTTTATAAATAAAGAATACACAAGTTTTAATATATTTTTACTATATTGAGTATCTTTAATTAGTGTCTTGGGAACACTACTGCATTAGTCAGTATTTTTTATTTTTTTTACAATCAGCAGCATGTTATGGTAATTATAATAGGAAAATGTTAATTAATGTCTTTGAAGCATTAGTTGAAAAGACTTCGATAAAACCAAAATTGCATTAAAATCTGAACCAAATGATTCTTATCAAACAGTTGAGAATTGTTGACTGCAGTTTGACTGTACAAATTTCCATTTAAAACATCATCGATATAAATATATATATATATATATATATATATATATATATATATATATATGAATACTGATTTAGAGATTAATAATTTTTATAATTGAAAAAAAATGACTTAATTAATACTGATTATATATATGGGGAAAGATTAAATTACACCGGTGTAATATTTGAGTAATGTTACACCACTCAATAACGCTTTAAAGAATACAAATTTTACAAAATCCACCTAGGATTGAAAGTTTATATGTATGGATCATCTATGTTAAATTTTATAAAAATCTAAAATCGTTTGATATGTTATTGAGACCGATCAAAATTAACGGTAAATTAGGTTGCTGTTTAAGACGTAGTATATGAGAGTCATAAGTTTTTATTTTATAAAAGTATCGTCGACAATTATTAGAATTTCTGATAATTTTGTTAAACTAATTTAAAGTATATCACCTATTCGGATGATCAGTATTATCACTTAGCATATTTTTTTTTATGTTAATCGTCTAGTTTATAGGAGAAGGGGCTCCCGTAATCTAGAGTTAGGTCGCAAAGTAAGTAATGTTCGGCCAAGAATTGATCCCGCAAAAAATCAAATTTGAGTTCTTCCGATCCATTTAACTTAAGAGAGCTCATTAACCATTTGAACTCAATATTTTAGTTTAAAATCTTTCTAACGTTGTCCGAATGGCACAAGTTAAGAAAACCAAAAATAAAATTTTTGTATTAAAAATTGAGAAATAAAATAGATTGACCTTTGAATTGAATCCACGATTTTTAATGTGAATATTTCTTTATTAAGTTCATTATTAGGCTTTAATTGGAAAGCACAATAAGCTAGTTTATAGCTATGTCATATAGTAGCTTACTCCATAAGTTAAAAGACTTGTTTAGTAACAGTCTTTCAATCATGAGCTCATAGCTTATTTTTCTGACGTAATTTCAATTAGCTTAAGACTTTATAGCTTATAGCTTCTCATTTTTGTTCCACTTTTACTTTTATCATTTTAACTAAAACTCATATTCACCCTTTATAATTTATTTTAATTTAAAATAAAATAGTTAAATTTTAAATGCTTAGAATGCAAAACATCACATTCTATCTAAAAAATAATAATATATCACTATATGTACAATATTATCTTTCCCTTTTCTCCACCACATTTTATGCTTTGTTTTAACCATTGGCTATTTTAATTATTATTATGTTTAATTTTAACTATCTTCAATATTAATTTGATATAAATTTTATTATAAATTAAGAATTTTTTCTATATTATTTTATGTTTGTAATTTTGGGAATTGCTATTGCATAGAGTCAATATTCAAGTATAACAAGTTGGCTATACTATATTAAAATAAAATGACTCTAAAATAAAATTTCAGCATATAAGAATTAATTTAATAAAAATATATAAATGACATATTACTTTAAGAAATTTAAATTATTATCTTAAATATAATATTATTATTATTATTTATTATTGTTATTATTATTAAGAATGTCCTTTTATATTTATCATCTAGTTGAACCGCTAATTTTATCAAACACATCAATTAGCTTATCAGCTATAAGTTATCAGTCATTAGTCATAAACTATAATTTTCAGTTAACTTATTAGTCATCAGCTATAGTAAACACACTAAAGTGAAGGGGTTGAGATTCAAACTCCAATCATAATGTTTAACACTAAGAATTTCAATATTTCTGTTAGTTGAGTTAGAATTGTGACAATTATCCGTTAATTTTATCAAGGCTAAACTACACTTTTGGTCCTTACGTTTATTTTAGGTTTCAATTTGGTCCCTTACGTTGAAAAGGTTTTAATTTGGCCATTTACTTTATCAACGTTTGCATTAGTTGGTCCCTTCCGTCTGTTTTGATGATTCCACTGTTTCAATTGGACACGTGTCAGTGTGTCCACGTGTCAATCTACGTATGCAAACCGTGTGCCACGTATGCAAACTGTCTGCCACATGTGCAAAAGCTGACGGAAATGACCAAATTAAAACCTAAAATAAACGTAAGGGGATCAAATTGAAAATTTTTAAATATAAGGGACCAAATTAAAACTTAAAATAAACGTAATGTACCAAATGTATAATTTAGCCTATTATCAAATAGAGTTTTAGTGCCATTGTCTTTATTATTAGTCCATTTGTTGTGTGGATTTTATTGGTGGAGGATTATGATAAAATCAACAAAATATTGGGCATGTGATTGTTACACTCACACACATCTAGCAGGAATCATTTCCACTCCATCAATCACTCCAACATCAAATATTCTCCCACAATTCAAACTACCGTATAATGAACTATCTCTGATTAAGCCAAAAAAAAGTTGATGGTCATGTATTATATATAGGATATAAATATTTTAAATTTCGTTTTTATTACATATAATTTTTTTTAGTAAATTTTGGTCTTAAAATATTTGGTGTTATGATTTTTTATCTTTACTTTTATGTTAATTCATATATACCGTTCGAAATTTAATTTTATTTTCCGTAGTTATATTTAGTACATTATATAGATAAGAACCTCTCCTTTGTGAAAGTTTAAATTTATTTAACAAGAAAAGAATTAAATATGATTTTTTTTTTGCACATAAAAATTCATCTTATGTTAAAAAATTCTAAATTTTTGTAGGAGAGGTTCTTATAATATTATAAACATGAATTAAAAAAATTATTCAAAAATTTGAAAATACACAAAAATTTGATTAAAATTAGGGCACAAAAATTGTGATAGGAAATATTTGAGGGATCAAAAGTTTATGCAATTATTTATAGGACTAAAAATAAAATTTGAAATATTTTATAGGGATCAAAAGCTTATTTAACCCTTTTATGTATGTATAGATGCACTTAAAATATTCTTTGAAATTTTTTATTTTTTTATATTTCAAATTAAACAATTAGTGATACTATTTATTTTAGTCCTTTTTATAAGAAATAATTAATTTTTTTCCCTGGTTTTAGCATGCAACAATATTAAATCTCTTAGGTAGAGTTTGCACCCATTTGAATTTATTGAATAATTGGTGTATTTATTATATATTAGAGATTAAATACATTAGTTATTTAATAATAAATGCATATAAGGATAATAAATAGCGTATTTGCTTTAAAAAGTTGACTATTTCTTATTGCTTTAATTCCTAAGGTTTTCAATCTTCAACGATTGGCTGACTGACTGTAGACCTATTTCTCTTGTTGGTTGTATGTAAAAAATTGTTGGTCAAAGTTCTGAGTAATTGGTTGAAAAAGTCAATGGAAAAGTAATATTAGAGACACAACCGGTCTTTGTTCAGGGCATACAAATTTTAAATTGAATTCTTATTGCAATGAAGTGGTGATGATGGAAGAAAAAGGAATAGAGAGTTGTTTATGATTAAAGTGGATTTTGAAACGCATATGATTTAGTGGATCAAAATTACGTGGAAGCTATGATGTTAAAAATGGGGTTCCAGAGTAAGTTTGGGGAAATGGATTATGGAGTGTGTAAGTCCTGCTTTAGCGTCGGTGTTTGTTAATGGTAGTCCTACAGAGGAGTTTCATTTTGGTAGAGGGCAGAGACAAGGTAATCCCTTGCCGCCTTTCCTTCTTCTTAATGGCAACAGGGGATTTGGTTGTAATGATGTCGACAATGCTTGAAGGTGGCTTGTATAAAGGTTATTTGGTCGGTGATGATGATGATTAGTAGGTTCGTATTTCCCATTTACAATTTGTTGATGATACTTTGTTAGTGGGTGAAAAGAATTGGGCTATTATTATAGAGTGCTCAAGGCTATGCTTATTTTGTCCGAATCGATTTATGGTCTTCAGGTCAATTTTCATAAAAGCCTTCTAGTCGGCGTTAATGTTTTGGAAACTTGGATTGTGGATGCGGCTTTTGCTTTGAATTGTAAGATTGGGAGGGCTCCTTTTAATTAATTGGATTAGTTGAAACTATGTGTGTTTAGATAAGGAAGAAAGAGGTTTTGGTGTGTATCAAATTCGGGAATTTAACTTTTCTTTGTTGGGTAAGTGGTATTGGAGGTTGTATGTGAATTAGGAGAGCTTATGGTATAAGGTGCTAGTGGCGAAGTATGAGCTGGAAGATGGTAAAATTAAAGTAGGTGGGAGAAATGCGTTTACTTGGTGGATGGATTTGATAAATTAATTAGATTAGTTGAAACTCTGTGTGTTTACTTGGTGAGATGTTTAGGAAGGGATGAGGGATTGATGGAGGGGGTGGAGGTGGCGCATGAGATTATTTGCTTGGGAGGAGGAACTTGTTATGGAGTCTAGTTCTGTTTTGGAGAATTATTTTTTGCAGGAACATGTTAATGATTCATGGAATTGACACCTAGATCCCTTCGAAGGCTACTCGTTAAAGAAGTCTATCATTATATTTCTAAAGAGATCCGGTGGAAGCGCTATAGCACAAGTAAATGACAAAGATATGATTCAATTCCTCACAACAGGAAAGATTACCTCAAGTAGAAAACCTTTTAAGAAAAAGACGCCAACATAACAAAGAAACTTTGAGAGGAACTAAATTGTACCAAATGATTATCTTCGAGATGGACGATTGCTCCAGAAGCAATTGAGGCAATAACTGACAAGCTCTCTCAACGAAATATCCTTCAGCTAGATCAAGACACCATTTCTATTTATTACTAGTGACATGTGAGAAAATTGTGTATATATTTGAAAATTAATTATTTTATTTTTAATTTAATATCAAATTATTTAATTATTTATATTTTATTAGTTTTCATTTTTTATTGTAAATTATATTTTGTAGAATAAATCAGTAAATTATTTTCTTATCATATCTTGCTGATAACTTAGCTCAAATTCAGAATAAGATTTTGAATTAGAGAGACATGATAGGATAAATATCAAGAACAACTTATTATATCCTGATGTCTCACCAAATACTTGATTGAGACAAGATATGACACAATTATCATATAATGTTAATATATTTAAATATAGAATCTTTACATTTTTTTTGTAAGGAGAATCTTTACATTTAATAATAAAAAAGATTTAATTTTTAAAAAATTGAATGCAAAATTTTATTAAAAAAAATAAAAATTTCTACATCTCTTTGTTCTTAACATATATCCTTAAAATATGTGTTAACAACGCTCAATCAAAGACGTGATTTCCACAGGAAATCCTCATATTCAGAGTCTCTACACTCAGTTCCATTAGTTGGTCTCTGATGTCATTAACAAAATACTACCTTCAGGTTCAATGATTCCATTGAAGACGCATTTATTTGGTCCAACAACAAAAACGACCATACCCTACTAAAAGTGGCTACAACTGGTTACTCTTGAGGAACCCTATATCTACTCATAACCGTTTACACTCTTGGTCTTGGATATGAAAACTTCAACTTCTGGAAAAGATCCAATTCTTCTTTTGGTTGGCTTGTTACAATTCTGTGTCTACCATCTCTATACTCAATCACCGCAAAAAGAGTCATTCTGTCACTTGCACCTGTTGTGGCATTGTTGGGGTATAGTTTTACATATAATCATTTAATAAAGTAATTATGAATATTGGTCCAACAAAATTCTAGATTAAATGTCAAATGCACGAGTGTGTTCGAATCAGTGACATGATTGATGCTGGCAAAGCTTTGAAGAGAAAAGATTCTTTCGAAGTAATATTGTTTTTTGAGTAGTTTGGTAATCGAAAGGATTTGATTCGAAATCAAAACTTAACCTAAAAGAAGAGGTAAGTGAATCATGGGCCAAATGATCCTGACCCAAAGGAGTTCAAAGTTGGGCCCAAAGGCTCAACGCGCCAAAAAAGAAGAGACGAAGTGGAGAACGTGGGGTGTTCGAAGACTAAATATGGAGCGTCCAGATCATCTCGGCAGTTAGAGTTTCTTCGAAGTATATATAGTTGTTCCTTAGAAGGAATAACGGCCGCAAATTCATTTTACATTGTTTTTCTCTGAAATTCCAAGTATTCAGCGTTCGAAAGAAAGGAGTCTGAAGAGAGAAAATGTATGGTTTGTGAACCACTTTATTGTACTTGTTTTTATCATTAATGCAAGTTTATTTTCCAGCAGTTTACTGCAATTTACATTTCCGTTTCATGTGAAGTTCGTTAGTTTGAGGCGATTCAGATTAACTTGCTTTAGTTTACTTTGTCTCACAAAATTTAAACCGTAAATGTTTATGGAACTTTGATAGACATTAAAAGACCCGTTTTCATCTAAAAAACAAGCATAAAATTGTCCTGAGATTTCTAGTCAATCTCGCAAGTTTAAATACTTAGACTAGCGCTTGTTTACAAAATTTCACTGTAAACAAATTGGCACGCCCAGTGGGACTGGTTTTGTGCTTTGTTTCTTTAGAAATAAGGTTTTTCTGTGTTGGTAACTGCCATTTTCAGTCATGGCTAGAACTCATCAAATGCATGGGTCTACTACCAGTCATTCTTCGAGTTCGACGAGTGGTGAGGGTAGTCCTCCCCCTCCAGATTCGAACGCGGCGAGTATAACATCTACTTCGCCAATTCCTAGCGTAAGTAGTTCTGGGTTTATTCCTGGAACTACAATGCCAATAACAACTATGGCATTTCATTCCGTTTCTTTAGGTTATAGACCACCTCCTATGGTCACGAACCCTTTATATGGTTATGTACCAACATCTACAATGGGTTTTCATTCAATACCAACGTCTGAACCCGAGAGATATACGTCCCCTAGGGTAACTCCTACACCTTTAACCACTGCTTCTGTTTTGTCTTTAAGGCAACAGATGGATGAGAGCAACCACGATATGGTTAATCTTTTAACACAACAAATTGGTACTATTTTTAATCCTTTGATTCAAAACACCAATGACAGTTACCAAATGTTAGCCTATCAAATGGGTCGAATTGCAGATTTCTTTGGCACTCCTTCCCCCCAAACTCAGCCTAGGATTAATCATGTGGCGCCCCAAATGATTTTACCTGCTATGTCTACCACTCCCTTTAACCCAAGGCCAGCATATGTGGCTCCACAGGTTACACCAAACAAGAGCCAATACCAATGACTCAAGAGGAGTACCAATACCAAAATGAGGTTAACCAAAACCCTCCAGTAGTTATGGTTCGAAGGAACCAAGACCCTGATGAAGTGGTTCGAAATGTTCAGAATAATAATAATTTTGCTGGACATAATAACTTAGCAACTTTAGTCGAAACCATTCTAAACCAAAATGGCCTTAATACTGGTACTCGAAGGCCAAACTTTGTTTCTGCGCTATCTGAATATGTGCTACAAACAGAGTTACCTAGAGGTTGGAAAGTCCCTAAGTATACTAAGTTTGCAGGGGACACTAATGAGTCAACTGTTAAACACATTGCGAGGTACTTAGCAGAATCTGGAAATTTGGCAAATAATGAGAATTTGAGAATGAAATATTTTCCTAATTCTCTAACTAAAAATGCTTTTACTTGGTTTACAACTTTGCCTCCTAACTCAATTCATAACTGGACTCAATTAGAAAGATTGTTCCATGAACAGTTTTACATGGGCCAAACTAAGATAAGTCTTACAGAATTGGCTAGTGTTAAGAGAAAAACACAAGAGTCTGTTGATGATTATTTGAATAGGTTCAGATTGCTAAAGGCTAGATGCTTCACATCAGTGCCTGAGCATGAACTAGTCGAAATGGCTGCAGGTGGCCTAGACTATTCAATTAGGAAAAAATTAGATACTCAATATCTTCGAGACATGTCACAATTGGCTGATAGAGTTAGGCAAATCGAAAGATTGAAAGCTGAAAAAGCTAGAAATTCTAAGTTTCAGAAAAAGAAAGATGTTGCTTTTTTAGATTCTTATGCTAATGAATTTGAATATGAAACTGAACATGAGTATATAGATGTTAATGATAGTGATATCAATGTGGCAGAATTAAAGCCAGGGCCTCCTTATACTTGTAAACTGTTGAGGCCTTCGAATGGAAAAAATGCAGTCGAACCAAAAAATGAAAAATACGCTACTAAGACTTACACGTTTGATATTACTAAATGTGATGAAATTTTTGATTTGTTGGTTTCTGATGGTCAAATAGTTGTTCAAAAAGACTTGAAAATACCTCCAATAGAACAAAGAAAGAAAAGAGGTTATTGTAAATTTCATAACTATTTGGGCCATAAAACTTACCAATGTGTGCTTTTCAGGGATCTGGTACAACGTGCTCTGAATGAAGGAAGGCTTAAGTTTGCTGATAAGACTAAGCCTCCAATGAAACCTATGTTGAAATCTTGGATTGCAACATGGTCGAAGTCACTGAAGCTGATGTTGCTGCAGCAGTCAAGGCTATTCCTGAAGGAGAGTACGAAAAGAAAGTTCAAGAGGCGTATCCTGTTGCTGAGGAACAACTAGTGGATTTCCTAAACAGGTGCAAATTGAACAATTCTGAGGTTATGCTATGCCCCAGATGCAGTGCTGTTTGTGATAAAGAGGCTGTCACAAATCTGAAGAATGTGATGCCTTATGCTGATAACAAGAGGAAATGGCCAAGTTCCAAACCACACCAAAGGGGTTGGCCACATCAGAAAATTGATTGGAGTAAGTCCCATAACCAAGGACTTTCTGTTCATCAGAGGTTGGGACCTCAAAAGACTTTCAAACCATCCAGCAAGGCACCTGTTAATCAATGGGTCAGTGGCCAATATGTGGCCTTTGATAAGAAATGGATGGAGAAAGGCAGTTCGAGCAATGTCAATGTGAAGTTCGTTTCTGGGACTTCAAGTTCGAAAATGATTGCTGAGTCTAAAGTTGTTGCTGGATCGAAACCAATTGTTGGTTCGAAAGTGGTTGCTGAGCCACAAAATGTTCGATCTGCAAAGGAAGCCAACAAATATGGCTACAGAAACAACTACAAGGGAAAGAACCCCATGACTCGCACCCAATGGCGCCGGTTCCAGCGCAAAAAGAAACTTGCTGCTCAACAGGTTAAGGCTGGGGGCAACACAAGTAATGAGGAGAAAGTTGAATTGGCTAAGAGGCCAGTGAAAGAGAGACTGACTCCTATAAAAGAATCAAATGCTAAGAATAATAAAGAGGTTGAGGATGACGAAGATTTCATGGAGGATGATGACCTTCTAGATGATGAGCCTGATTTCGACGTGCTAGTGAACGTGGTTTCTGTTCTACCGTTGGAATATGACATTCCAACTGAAGTTACTGAGGTAGAAGAGGATCTTGGTGCACTAGAATTGGCTGATCACAAGCCAGTATGTTATTATGTCATGGAGAATGGCTGCGTCGAAGCACAGAATGCTGTGTTCGAGAGGCCAGATATTGGAATGAAGAACCATTTGAAAGCCTTGTTCATAAGAGCCAAGGTAAACAAGGTGGGGGTAAACAAGATCTTAGTTGACGGTGGTGCTGTGGTTAACATAATGCCTCACTTCATGCTGAAAAAGTTAGGTCTATTTGACACTGACTTACACTCCCACAATGTGGTTTTAGCCAATTATGAAGGTAAAACTGGGCATTCTCTAGGTGCTATACAACTGGAGGTATGCGTTGGAAGCACAGTGAGAAAGACGCTGTTCATGGTCATTGCTGCCAGGCCTAACTACAACTTGCTGCTGGGTAGGGAATGGATCATGAAGTGGGTGCTGTCCCTTCTTCTTTACATCAAAGGCTAACTCTGTGGAGAGATGATGGCCTTGTCGAAAATGTTGAGGCAGATCATAGCGCTTATGTGTCTGAATCCAGCATTGTGTCTCTCCATAACTTTGACAAAAATCTGGCAAATATTGCCCCTTGTGGGGAGCAAGATGCTGCCTTCGATCCAAACGTGGTGAACCCTGACAGTGTTTACCATTCTGTAAAACTACATCCAACCCATGATTTTTGTTGGGAAAGGGAAACTGTTGATGGACCCTGGAATGAGGATGTTTATCCACCAGCTTCTGGGTGGAGTAACTTCGAAAATAATGATGATTGAGTCCCCAGAATGAAGCAGGATTACGGCTTATGCAGCCGAAAACAGAATAAAAATGGCTATAGAAGCTATAGAATCTCAAGAAGACATGGCTTTTGAAGCCACTGATGATATCCAACATGAATTGGCCACAAGTGCCAATGCTTTGAAGACTGGTAATAATCAAAGGTCGGATTGCATCTATGATGATGAGCCCCTGGGTTTTGAAAAAGACCCAATCAGTTCGAATCAAAGAATGCAAGCCCAAGATCCTTTGCAGGAGATCGATATTGGAGATGGCTCGATTAAAAGGCCAACTTACATCAGTACCAATATTGACCCAAGCTTGAAGTTCAAGGTAATTGAGTTACTGAAGGAGTACAAGGATTGCTTTGCTTGGGACTACAATGAAATGCCAGGGTTAAGCAAAGATCTGGTGGAACATAGATTGCCGCTTCGACCAGACAAAAAGCCTGTGAAGCAGCTTCCTAGGAGGTTCGCTCCAGAAATCATGACAAAGATCAAGACAGAAATTGAAAGGTTGCTCAAGTGCAAGTTCATTAGGACAGCCAGGTATGTCGAATGGTTAGCTAACATTGTTCCTGTTATTAAAAAGAATGGATCACTTATAGTTTGCATAGACTTTAGGGATTTAAATAATGCTACGCCAAAAGATGAATATTCAATGCCTGTAGCAGAAATGTTAATTGATTCAGCAGCAGGCCATGAATATTTAAGTATGTTAGATGGCTATTCTGGCTATAATCAAATTTTTATAGCTGAAGATGATATTTCAAAAACTACATTTCGTTGCCCTGGTGCCTTAGGTACTTATGAATGGGTAGTGATGCCATTTGGATTGAAAAATGCAGGGGCAACATACCAAAGGGCAATGAATTCAATCTTTCATGATTTCATCGAATTATTTATGCAAATTTATATTGATGACATAGTTGTCAAATCTTCATCTTTTGTTGATCATTTAAGTCATCTTAAAAGATCATTCGAAAGAATGAGGAAATGTGGATTAAAGATGAATCCACTAAAATGTGCTTTTTGTGTACGTGCAGGAGATTTCCTTGGCTTTGTTGTGCATAAAAAGGGCATAGAAATCAATCAGAACAAGACAAAAGCTATCATGGAGACAAAATCTCCAGCAACAAAGAAACAGCTTCAATCATTGCTTGGCAAAATAAATTTCTTGAGGAGGTTTATTTCGAATCTAAGTGGAAAAGCTCACCCTTTTTCTCCACTCTTAAGACTCAAGAAAGATGAGGTATTTCATTGGGGAATTGATCAACAGAAAGCATTTGATGACATCAAGGCTTACTTATCAAACCCTCCTACTCTGATGCCTCCAATTCGAAACAAAGAAATGAAGTTGTACATTTCAGCATCAGACACAACCATTGGGAGCATGCTCGCTCAAGAGGATGAAAATGGCGTAGAAAAGGCTATTTATTATTTAAGTAGAGTTTTGAATGATGCTGAAACTAGATATTCTGTAATTGAAAAGCTTTGTCTTTGTTTATATTTTTCTTGTACCAAACTCAAGCATTATATAAAACCAGTTTATGTTTATTCCCATTTTGATATAATTAAGCATATGTTGTTGAAACCAATTTTGCATAGTAGAATTGGGAAATGGGCATTGGCCTTAACAGAGTATTCGTTAACTTATAAACCCTTAAGGGCTGTTAAAGGCCAAATAGTGGCTGATTTTCTTGCTGAACATTCAGTGAGTGAAGCCCAAATAGGTTCCATTGATATCGAACCTTGGAGTTTATACTTCGATGGGTCTAGGCATAAACATGGTACAGGAATTGGGATTCTAATAATCTCTCCATTTAAAATCCCCACAAGATTTAAATACAAAATTAATGGGTCTTGTTCAAATAATGAAGCAGAATATGAGGCTTTAATTGCAGGTTTAGAAATCCTTCTAGACTTGGGGGCAAGACATGTTAAAATAAGAGGTGATTCTGAATTAGTGGTAAAGCAATTAACAAAGGAATATAAATGTATCCAAGAGCACTTAATGAAATATTTTGTTATTGCTTTCTCTTTGCTAAAACAATTCGAATCTTATGATATTCAGCATGTGCCTCGAGTTGACAATCAAGAGGCAAATGATTTAGCGCAAATTGCCTCTGGTTACAAAGTGTCGAAAGAGACATTCGAACACCTCATCGAAATTAAAGACAAGTTAGTTTCGAATGAATCTCTCATTGAAGAATTGTCAATGCCAAAACATTTGGGGGCAGATGAACACGGTTTGGAAAATTTTGAAAATTTTGAAACCTTTGAACATTTCGAAAGTTCTAACCTCCAAAATGTTGGTATGCATTTCGAAAATTTTGTAACTGAAATTTTTGTCATTGACAATTTAAGTGATACTGATTGGAGAAAGCCAATTGTCAAATATATGGAAGATCCAATAGGAATTACTGATAGAAAAACAAAATATAAAGCCTTGAGCTATACTATCATTGGAAATGAGTTGTTCAAGAAAACCCCTGAGGGAGTTTAATTAAAATGTCTTAGTGAAAATGAGGCATTCCTAGCCATATCCAATGTGCATAGTGGCTCTTGTGGTGCTCATCAAGCAGGCCATAAAATGAAATGGTTATTGTTTCGACGAGGTTTGTATTGGCCTTCAATGCTTAAAGATTGCATAGAATTTGCTAAAGGCTGTCAAGAATGCCAAAGGCATGCAGGTATCCAACATGTTCCTGCAAGCGAATTACATTCAGTAATTAAACCTTGGCCTTTTAGAGGTTGGGCTTTAGACTTGATTGGTGAAATTAGGCATGCATCATCCAAAAACCAACGTTTCATTTTGGTTGGAATTGATTATTTCACAAAATGGATTGAAGTTGTTGCTTTGCCAAAGGTAGATCAGGAAGTTGTTATTAGTTTCATCCAAAATCACATTATTTATAGGTTTGGATTACCTGAAACTATAACTACTGATCAAGGAACAGTGTTTGTGGGACGAAAGATGCAAGATTTTGCTAATGAGGCAGGTTTTAAGTTATTAACATCAACACCATATTATGCTCAAGCAAATGGTCAAGTTGAAGCAGCCAACAAAATTATAATTGGCCTAATTAAAAAACATATTGCCCAGAAGCCAAAGAATTGGCACAATACTTTAGATCAAGTATTGTGGGCTTGTAGAAATTCTCCTAAGGAATCTACTAATTCAACTCCATTTCGATTGACCTATGGTCATGATGCTGTATTGCCCGTCGAAATTATGGTACAATCCATGAGAGTGCAAAGACAAATGGAGATTCCTAGTGAACATTATGAAAAACTTATGATGGATGAATTAGTTGATTTAGATGAAGAAAGATTGCAAGCTTTAGATGTTTTAATTAGACAAAAAGAAAGAGTTGCTAAAGCTTACAATAAAAAGGTTAAGTGTAAAACCTTTAACTTAGGAGATTTGGTTTGGAAAGTTATCTTACCTATGGATAGGAGAGATAGGGTCTTTGGGAAATGGTCACCAAATTGGGAAGGACCATTTAAAATTTCTCAAGTATTATCTAATGGTGCATATGAAATTCAAGAGTTAACTCCTGAGCAGCGCACAGTGAATATGAATGGTTACAAGAAATAAACATCAGCACAGAGTGATTCGAATCATAAGATAATGAAATGGTAAAAAGGAAAATTGCCATCAAAATAAAACCAAAATATTCAAAACAGTTCAAATATTGTTCAAAATGGTTAACTGATTCGAATCCTTAAATATGTTCGAAAGGACAGAAAAATACATCAAAGATAATAAAACTCCAAAGAGTTTATACAGCTGCATCCCTGTTGGCATTCCTGAAGTGATAATATTGCTCCATAGTATGAGCAAGTTTGCGCTTAAGGACTACGTTCTCGTTGGCCAAACGATCCACTTCTTTGCTGGTAGGGTTGGGAACAGGCCAGGCTAGGTCAGGCTTTCACAGGCCTGAGCCTGGCCTATGATTTTTCTTCAAGCCTAAGCTTGGCCTAGGCCTATCAAATGCAATTTTTTTTGGCCTGGCCTGGGCCTGTTTAAAGTCTGGCCTGGCCTTGTAGCCTATTTAAAAGCCTGTGTTACATAAAGGCTTATATATAGTCTTTTTAAATATACTAATTAAATAGGCCTTAAAGCCTATTTCATATTTAATTTTTTATAATTCCTACAACATTAAGAAAAAACTAATAAAATGATTAGCACAAAAATGAAAAGCTAATAAAATAACAAGTACGATTACGACAAAGTCTATAATTTGTACTATAAAAGCATATAATTTGTCTTTGTCAAAAAAATAAACAAATAATTTCTAATTTGTCTAAAAAATATAATTTGTCTTTGTCAAAATATATATATATATATATATATATATATATATATATATATATATATATATATATATTGTCTAATAAATATTTTGTATTTATATAAATAATATTTATTTTTTTATACAAGATATAAATAATAATATTATATAAATAATAATTATTAAATATAACCAGGCCGGCCTATCAGGCTTCGCAGGCTTTTTTAAAAGCCTAAGCCTGACATATTTAGATAAACAGGCTTTTTTCAAGGCCTGAGCCTGGCATTTTTAATAAACAGGCCAGGCCAGGCCAAGCCTAAGACAGGCCAGGCCGAAGGCCCCTGGAGGCCGCCTGACCTATTCCCAACCCTATTTGCTGGCCACCAAACCTTCGCTGCACTGCTTGATACCATCTTGGGCCAGCTCTTCAATCCTTGTTCTAGACACTGCAGCAGCTTGGGCAGCGAATTCTTCTCTCTTTTTTCCTTCCTCAGCTATCTTCTTTTCAAGCTCTCGAATCTCTGCTTTCCAGTGCGAAATGTTTTGGTCGCAAGACGCCATTTGCAAGAAGGCTCCTGCAGATTCAGCCTTCAGCTTTGTGGCTTCATCATGGCGTTGTTTGGCTTGCGCGAAATGTTGCTCTTTAAGCGTCAGCTTCGTATGTTGAGTTTGAGAGTTTAGCTGCAACTGTTGGAAATGTTTGATGTATTGATCCAAGAACGCCTCAGCTTGATTAACCAAGAGGAATAAATCTTCACGAGTTTGCGATGTTTGGAGTGTGTTGAAAAGAGCTTTGACATTCAGATAGAGGGAAGGATTCTTCTCTACGAATTCCAATATATCACCTTCGATCACTTCCCGTCGAAATCGCGCTTCATGATCAGCCTGCTCAAGTTGCGTGGCTTTCTCCCCGTCTGATAAAGCAGGAGTATAAGCACCATAGCTTGAAAGAAGTTTGTCAAGAGCCTCATCTGGGGTCAAGTCTTTTAAGCTTTGCAAAGGTTCTGGAGGCAAATATACATGGGTAGGTGGTTTCGAAACAGAGTTTCCTTCGTTAGCATTGGAGCCTCCTGACTTAGCAGAATGCTCGCAATCAGAAGTGGAATTCAGAAACTCGTCCGTGTCCATCACGTGGTCATCATGTACCTCATTATGCATATTTTGATGGGTGTTGGTGGTTGAATGCTCTTCTTCGATAGTTGGTTGCTTGTTGCCTTCGTCCTCATCCACCTTTTCATCATCAACCTTGGAGCCACGTTCTTCCGTTGGTGGAGGTTTTGTCGAAATGTCAGCTTGTGACCCGTCTTGAGGAACTTCTCGTTCCATAACAGGGTTTCCTTCATCAGGGTCGGTTTGCTCGAACTCTGAGGTCCTTTGAGGTTCCATCTGGCTTATGGTCTGATTATCACTCAATAGGGTCGTTGAGTCATCAACTTTAGGTTCCTCGTCGCCTGCAAGAGTAGGAGACTTTTCGAGCTCTGATTCTCGGTGTTCGTCATTGAGCTCTTTGACAATATCTTTCACCATTTTGTCGGGAGATATCTCCTCAACAATGGTTTCCAAAGGCGAAGTTACTTTCTGCAAGCCAACACAGATTCGAAGTTAGAAAAGTAGAAAATTGAATGGATATATCGAAAAGAGAAAGCTTTACTTACTTGCACATGGCTGTCAGCCATAGTCTTTTGCCTCTTAAGCGAAGAGTTTTTGTCAAAATTGGCGTTAGAGCCATCTACCTGAGAATCATCAGTAGAAGAAGAAGTTTGCTTGTGCTTTCGTTTCTTATGCTTCTTCTTCTCATTTTGATCAGTTTCTGCAGTATCAGGCTTAAGCTGCGAGCTTTCGTCAGTTTTGCCTTCGTCTTGGCTAGCGTGATCAGGCTTGATTTTCTTGTTTTTCTTCTTTTCTTTCTTCTTAACTTCAGAACTTGGCGGTTCTTGAGCCTGTGTAACAGATGCTGAAGCGCCTACCTCATGCTTTTTCTTGCTTCTTTTTTCCACCTGAACTCGAAAAGAAGTGGTTTCAGCAGTGCTCTTGAGAGTGTTATCCTGCAAATTGCATTCCACTTCGATCAAGCAAGGGATATTAGAAAGAAGGGAAAGTTTTGAAGTAAAAAGTAAAGGCTAAATACCTCTTTATCATCAGATAAGTTGATGATTGGAGTCTCTTTAGGTTTCTTCGAAGTTTTCACAGCTGGAGCACCAGATTTCTTTTTGTCAATAACCACCTGAAACAAGGGCATAGAAATGTTTGAGTGTTGCAAAATATAAGTAAAAACCTGGCGAGTAAAAGCAAACTTACGCTTGGTTCAGTCTTCACTTTCAAAATTGAAGGTTGGTTTGAATTATTAGAAGCCACTTTCGATTTGTTCCCTGGAGAAAAGAAATGCATAAGATAATCATGAACTTCGAAAGCAAGGTGGGTTGACACATAAAAAATGTATAAAAGAAAGATTTTACCTCTGGCGTTCAGCTTCGATTTGACCTGGTTCAGAATGGACTCCTTGAATCCATTTGTGACAGCATCGAGCAGAAGTAACTCATCGACCACATGCCCGCAATATTGTAACTCCCACCATTGTGAGAATTCTCTGGTGGTAGCATAAGAAAATTCGAACTTGAAAGGGATGAGGTCATAGTTAATCTCTTGAAACTTCTTCAGGAAGGTGCGAAAGTGAGGTTCTGTCATACCATAGTACCCTAAGCATATCTCTCTCTCACATGAGTAAATGCTTTTGGGCAAGATTTGGGCAAGATTTGGGAAATAACCTACCAGCCCAAAATCCTTCGAAGTTGTTCCAAATCGGCACGAAAGAAGCGTTGGAGTCAAGTAGGATTTCCAGACATCGGTGATCTCCTCTGCACATTCCTCTAAAGGGGGAAGGGGGTGGGTGAACCATTGCGGTCCAATTGGTCGATCCAGGAAAGGAGCAAAACTAGGCTTGAAGTCTTTGAGCCTAAGAAATGCCTTGAGATAAAAGAGGAAGGACTGATCATAACTAAAACCTCTTGGTCTTGGCACCATCAGAGCCAACCTTATTCCTTCGATCTGACGCTTGCTCGATTCTTCGTAATGCATCTGGGGTAACATTACATCTAATTCGGTTGGAAAGGTGGCATTCAACCAGAGTTGTAACAGCCAAAAAGGTCCATAGCCTAAGAAGACGGAACCATCACCTGTTTTCTTCATTAGTTCGCAAGCAGACCTCATGGATTCGTAAAGGCATCCAAGGATAAGCCTAGAAAACCCAAATTGTTGGCCTTCATGAATCTGGTTGGCCATGATGATAAAGCTTTTAGCGACCTGAAGGGACTTGGTGCAGAATACGTGCTGAGAGAGCCATAGAGCTAGGAAAGCAACGTGCTCCTCGTCGCTCACTTCGCCTTCTCCGTGATGTTCAGCAATGTACTTCGAGTACGTTTTGCTGTTAAATTCGATCTCGATAGTATGAGCGACTCGAGATGGATCGTAAGCATCACCAGTAGGTGGCAAGCCAGTGATGACAGCCACATCGAAGAGGGTTGGGGTCATCATTCCACATGCGAAGTGAAATGTATTAGTCGAGGATTCGAAGAAATGCAACGCAGCTATAAGCATCTCCTGATTGTACTTAACCCCAATTTTCGAAAGCTGGATGAAGTCGAAAATACCATAACTTTGCCAGAGCCCACCAAAATCACCTTGAACCCTGGCTAACCAGTTCTTATATGCATCAGTTACATAAGGAGCAGACCTAAAAACTTTGTTTGGATTCTTAATGTAACTGAAATTGTAAGGCTCGTTGACATAAACCCTAAGGGAACAGGGTTTGTAAATTGGAAAAATGGCCATGGTGTCTTGGTTCCTATTATTTTCATCAGGTTGAGGACCACCAAAAGCGTAAACAGTGCCATTAAGAGAATAAGGAAACATTACCTGAGTTTCCCAAATCTTCTTCAACCTCAAGACTGGACATAGAACTTGGTTAGGTCCGCAAAGCGTTAAATCGCTGTCATTCCATTTTCCAGCTAAAGGAAGAGCTTCCTTAGCAGTTGAGCTTGACGCCATTGTTAAAACTGAAGGTCAATGAAGAAGATAGATACAGATAAAAGCTTTTGAGTTAAACTCAAAAAAGGGGGTTCTTTGGAGAAGATAGAAAGTCAAAGCTTCTTAGGGGAACGGTAAAACAGATGGGGTTTTAATGGAGGAACGGTGAAGTTTGGAGATCTTTTGCGATTGCAGAAACGAACAAGGAAGAGGAAGTTTTGAAAGATCAGAAAAATGGCTTATGAGTTGCAATTTGCTATTTATAGGTTTGAAACAAAGGAAGTTGGTAAGATTAAATTAATCAGAAAATAAGTAAAAATTCACTTTTCTTTTTCCTTTCAACTTCCCACGTCGCCACGTGTCCCATTTATACTAAAAAATAGGTGGTAATGATGGTTATGGGGAAAGTGACCTGTAAGGCGAAGAGATTCGTTCTGATGACGCCGCCATTGGGAAGCGTGAAGCAATTAATGCCTGTCTTTTCAAAAACGTCACTATCCCATTTCGAAACGAGTTAATCGAAAGTGCCGTTTTTGGGGGCAATTTGTTGGGGTATAGTTTTACATATAATTATTTAATAAAGTAATTATGAATATTGGTCCAACAAAATTCTAGATTAAATGTCAAATGCACGAGTGTGTTCGAATCAGTGACATGATTGATGCTGGCAAAGCTTTGAAGAGAAAAGATTCTTTCGAATTAATATTGTTTTTTGAGTAGTTTGGTAATTGAAAGGATTTGATTCGAAATCAAAAACTTAACCTAAAAGAAGAGGTAAGTGAATCATGGGCCAAATGATCCTGACCCAAAGGAGTTCAAAGTTGGGCCCAAAGGCTCAACGCGCCAAAAAAGAAGAGACGAAGTGGAGAACGTGGGGTGTTCGAAGACTAAATCTGGAGCGTCCAGATCATCTCGGCAGTTAGAGTTTCTTTGAAGTATATATAGTTGTTCCTTAGAAGGAATAACGGTCGCAAATTCATTTTACATTGTTTTTCTCTGAAATTCCAAGTATTCAGCGTTCAAAAGAAAGGAGTCTGAAGAGAGAAAATGTATGGTTTGTGAACCACTTTATTGTACTTGTTTTTATCATTAATGCAAGTTTATTTTCCAGCAATTTACTGCAATTTACATTTCCGTTTCATGTGAAGTTCGTTAGTTTGAGGCGATTCAGATTAACTTGCTTTAGTTTACTTTGTCTCACAAAATTTAAACTGTAAATGTTTATGGAACTTTGATAAACATTAAAAGACCCGTTTTCATCTAAAAAACAAGCATAAAATTGTCCTGAGATTTCTAGTCAATCTCGCAAGTTTAAATACTTAGACTAGCGCTTGTTTACAAAATTTCACTGTAAACAGGCATACAAGATGAATCCTTCCATCAATCATTGCATTCCAGATTGTGAGTTCTCTTGTAGCCTTTGGAACCACATTAGTTTTATCAATCTAGATTTTTTCTCCAATCTAGATGTGTACGATTGGCTCAAGCTGGGTGCCTCAGGTTCTCAGGCTCTCCTTTTCTCGGCTGGTGTCTTGTGATCTTGGAGACACCGCAACCTGATGTGTCTGAACAATGAGACTCGGTCCTTAAGTCGGCTCTCCTTCAACATCCGAGATATGGTCGCAACCTCTAGGAACTGCTTCTCTCCTGTTTCTAACGGCAAGTTAGTTGATAGATATATCAAGTGGAACAATAATAACCATTCTTGTGTCATTCTTAATGTGGATGACAACTGTCTTAGTTCTCACGTTCGATCTGGATTGGACGGCATTATTAGAAACACATTCGGTCACTATCTTGCAGGCTTCTCAGGCTTCCTTCAATGATCATTTGACTCGCTGAACTGTATGCTATCTACAAAGGTCTCTTGCTGGCCAAAGACATGAACATTGGTGAACTTGTCTGCTACTCTGATTCTTTACATTATGTTAACCTCTTCAAAGGTCCCCAAGTTATATATCATATTCATGCTGTATTGATCTAAGATATAAATGAGCTGCTCTCTCAGACCAATATTTCTCTCTGTCACACACTTAGAGAGGGAGATTATTGTGTCGATTTCTTCGCTAAACTTTGAGCTTCCTCAGATGTCGGCTTCTTGATTCATGTTTCTCTTCCAGAAGACATTTGTGATCTTCTCAAGAACGAAGCAATGAGAACCTCTTTTCTCCATAAATAATTTTTTTCTTTTTATTTATTTTTTTCCCTTTTTTTTAGCAAAATCACGTGTTAACAAACTTTTTTCCAAATTTTTTTGGATACACATTATCTTCCTAGAATTGATAACAAAATAAACGATCAGTATATTGATTAAAAAATATCTTTTGGAACTAAGCCAGCCCATATTATTTATGCTTCCTATCTTTAAAAGGCGGCATGGTTTCTTGAAACATTCAATAGATAAACATATACTATAAGTATTAATTGTTATAAGTTTACCGGATCAAATCACCATAATGTGTATGGAAAAAGTGTAACTCATTTTATGTATCCAACATATTTTCTAACAACAAATTATTATTATTATTATTATTATTATTATTATTATTATTATTATTATTATTAGTAACAGTGGTAAAAACCTTATATCTATATCATGGTAAAAAAAGTAAAAACTAAAATAAATAGGTCCAAACATACCCTAAATATAGGTAGACAAATACATAAGTTCTGTTTTACTTTATATTTTAAAAAAAGTTAAATATATTCTGCTTTTTTTATTCTCTCTCTCATTGTCCCCAATAACCTCAAACCTCTTTAATTATTCACTTTAAGTGCATGTTGATTCTTTGCTTAAACTATTAACATGACATTATTATTAACATTTGAGTGACGACATACATATTTTGTTTCCATAAAGGTCATTTCTTGTTAGTGTCACCTATATTGATATTATCTACCTCTAATTTTTTGAGTAAACAATTGTCAATTAATTCAAATATCTTCATTCTGCACACAATACATTTGAATTGACATTTTTTTATACACAATAAAAAAAATGTTTTCACAAAATAAAGCAAAACATATTTGCTTATATATGATTTTGAGATTTTTAAATTCAATTATCTTATTTTTAAAAGATTAAATTCAACTTATCTTTTTGTCTATAAATAAAATAATCCCTCCATCCCAAAATAATTGACCTGTTTGACTTCATTTACGTTTATCAATGTACAACTTTGAACGCTTAATATCTTTAATTATCTATTATTAAAAATTATAAAAATTGTATATTTTAAAAAATTTGCATGTATATATTAATAAAAAAATATGGTCAAAATAGATCAAATGAATAGTAGACTAAGTCAAAATTAGATAATTTATTTTGGGACGGAGAGAATAATAAATATTTGTACATGAAATTCGCGTACAAATGAAAGATTTAAGATTCCAATCAAAATATTGCAAATATCAATATAATAATTTCGAAACTTGTCAATTGAACTTATATTTACAAATAAATTCAGTTTATTTTAAAGACTAGTTACCACAGCCAATAGTTTATGATACTTGGAATTAACCAGAAATATTAATGCAATTTTCTAGCTACTGCCACATGATTTTCTAGCTAACCACTTCAGTCTCACTGATTCATCAGTTGTACGTGTTATGTTATTAATACAGGTATATATAATCTTTAAATCACATGGGCTTTACATCATCAACCGGGGAAGCTTCACATGAGTTTATTATTAAGAAAATACTAACTAGTGTTTTAGAGGTACTAGTTAAGCATACTTAAAATAGTAAAGTTACATTAAAATATGTGTAATTCATATTTAAAAAGTAGAGAAAATATTGTTTTCAATGAAAAATTACTTTTTTTATATCCTTAACTAGTATTCTCGGAACATTAGTTAGCATGACCCTCTAACCTAGCGCCGCCCCTTCCTCCTTACCCACTCCTCCCTCACATCCAACTACTCCTTCACCATGTAGATATCCAGATCGGTGGTGCACTAGCCCTTCACGGCCGCACCACCTTCTTTCCCGCGGCGGAGTTTTTTTTTTTTTTTTTTTCGTTTTTGGGTTGTTCAACCGTCGTGGGTGCCGCTGTGGTGGTTGTTTCCACTCGCCTCCGTCCTCGTTCTTGTGCTTCTGGTGTTTTCTGTTCTCGTGTTTGCGTTGTTGCAGCTCTTCTCCGGTGGTGTGGGTGTTTAGGTGCTGGATCTGGTTCGTGGTATGGGCGGCGGTTTGCTCTGTTCTGCTGCTCTGCCATGGCTGGACTGTTTCTTGGTGACTGTTTTTATGGTGTTTTTGTCAAGGTGATTTCAGTGTTGCACTCCGGTGACAGTTTCAGCGGCGGTTCGTTGTTCCGGCAACAGTTTGGCTCCGACGAGGTTGTTGTTGGAGTTGGAGATGGTAGAGCTGGTTGTTGGTGTTGTGGTGATGGCGGTGTTCGGATTTGGCGTCGCCGGAGTCTGGTTTCGGTGATGATTGTTGCTGCTGTGGTGAGGCGGTGGTGGCCGGTGGTTGGAGATGCTGAGGTTGCGGTTGATATTGCGTGATTGATTTTCTTTGATTCTAGATTCTCTGACCTATTTTCAAATCTGTTGAGATTTGCAGGACCCTTTGTGCGTCGCTGAAGGTTTTCAAATCTGTTGAGATTTGCAGGTCTCTATGTATCTGAGTTGACCTCTTCGGCGTCGGCGTCAGGTGTTTTGTCCTCGGGTGGTGTTTGTTTCTTTGGTGTTTATTTCGCCGTTACCGACCTCATGGTGGTGCCTCTGTCGTTGCCGAGACTTGTCCGTCTGGGTTCTCGTTCTACTTTTGTTTGGTCAGCGGTTCGCCTGAAGGAGCTGCTTATGGGTTCTAGCTATCATCTTCAATTTTCTTGGGTTTGTGTCTATGTAAGTGTTTCTCCCATATTGTATTGCGAAATAGTCACTTAATAATTAAACTATGTGATTGAATCATGATGCTCTAATGTCAATCAGACGGTTATCTGTGAATTAAATCAATTCTATAACTAATTTTCGAACCAAAGTCACTTGCATGCTTTTTGATAAAGGGACGACCTCCAATCCTCCATAGTCCTCCGTTCAGTTAAATATCTAAACTATATTTATAGTTTTACTGACTTGAACATTAGAGTCACTATAAATATTCGTTTTATGTGTTCTAGCTATCATCTTCAATTTCACGTAACTTGATCTATAGATTTTTTTTTCTATCATCCAAATGATCTAAATGATAAATTAAGATACTTTAATTTGAGATGAGATAAATAAATTATTCAAATTGATGAGATCCTAAGGGTGTTTAAGAAATTCTAGTAGAAGCAAATGGGTCCCAACAAGAAAATGAACGCGGGAATGAGAAAAAAAAGCCAAAAGCGATTCCGCGTAAATTGGGTGCTGGATGATGGCAGTATGGCACCAATGCCACCAATATTACAACCCCAAAAGCACTTCTGCCGTTCATATTGACGTTTGGCACCATCCAACTTAATTCCTCCTTATTTAAATCATACTTGCTCACACACCGACACTCTTCCATTGTCAAATTTTCCGCCAAAACAATTCTTAAACTATTTTTTAGTCCTGTTCAATTCAGACATGAATCTTTATATTATTATTTAGTAGTAAAATGTCAACAATCTATATACTACGTACTACTATATTCTATGTCTATGGCCAATTTGTAACATTGCGTTTGAAATAATCTTATATCAATATATATCCTGCAATTCTTTTGAAGAACTAACATATACCCAAGTTGGGAAAAACTATTTGATAAGGTTTGACGCACATAATAAACATCACTAGCCGTATAAAATAATTTAATAATATTAATTATTGAAAAAGAAAAAGAAATATGTACTAACACCTTCAAATAGTTTTACACTATTAACTATTAAAAATAATGTTTTATGCCATATAACTCTATATCTTGTTTTGATATAACATGGTAAATTAATAGTTTTTTATCGAATGATTGTGTAAAATTATTTTACATCGTCAATAATCTCTGTTAAACTCTTATTAATTACAGTTGGCTTAAAACTTATATATATGTGTGCGCTAAAAAATAAACTATGAAACTTTATGTCTGTTGTTGTCTTTTTCTTGGCTTTGTTCGCCAGTTTAAAAGGGATTGGAGAGTTTCAAAAAGAAAAAAAATGAAATAAGTGAAAATATAGAGGAATTTGGAGAGTTTATTTTTCTTTATAACACAAAAACACTTACTTTGGTGGGACTTAAAAAATTGTTTTAGGAAAAGTTTTAGATGAAATTTATACTTTATATTAATTCTTCAAATTTAATATATATTGTTATAATATTTTTAAACTTTTTTTATTGGTAGTATTTTTAAACTTAAAAATATATTAATTATACATATTTATCTATCATTTTCTATAAAAATAGCCTCTAAAAATTTGAAAGATGTTCTTATTTTTCCTTCTACTTTCCTTTCTCTAGCCCTTTTCTTTCCTTTAAATTCGCAAAGAAAACCTTAAATAAAAATATGAATGGCGATGATGAATGTTTTAGATAGCTTAGTATACTATATTAATCTTCAATTAACTCTATCATATTTGATTGACTTAATCGATCCTTGTATTATTTTTTGACTAATCGATCCTTGTATTTATTCTAAAGTTTAATAAAATCAATTAAGATTATAATGAAACTAGATGTATGTTTATAATGAAGATGAGGGTGGCGTAAGGGGCTTTGGTGACGGGGAGCAAGTTGAGACAGAGTGGTAGAGGATGTTAGAAACAATATAAAACCATTGATGTGACATATCCTAACAGCTTAAACTTTTGGGATAATCAGTTATTTGACATGGTATCAGAGCCTCTATGACTAAGTGGTCTAGAGTTCGATCCTCGCTCCGCTTTCTAATTAAAAAAGTGGAATTTAAGCATATGGTGGGTGGGTCTATGCATTATCCACGTTTCAAGCCCAAATGAGCTCTTGCGTGAGGGGACGTGTTAAAAATAATATAAAACCATTGATGTGGTCTATCCTAACAGCTTAAGTTTTTGGGATAATCAGTTATTTGACAGAAGATTTATGGGGTTTGCTCCCAAAATAGATGTTTTTGAAGTTAAATTGCATGCATTTTTAACTTTTTTTATTTGGTTTTCACCACCAGTTTAATCTGGTTCAGAGATCTGGTATCAAGTGGTTTCAGTCCCCTTCGGATCGCAGTCCTTACTAAGTTTAGCGTCAATTACTACTGAAACAACTAACGATTGATGCATTTTTAACTTTTTAAGGATTGTAATTGTACAACTTTGGTTTTCTACTATTCTTGTGTGCAATTTTTAAACACTAATAATTTTAATTTCTTTACATCAAACCATGAAAATTTTGGCTCTATTACATAAAAAGAAACACTAAATTTTATTCACTCAACCTGTGAGAAATAGAATCGAGTGTCACTTCATATGTCAACTCAATGTAAATTTTAAGTAAATTAAATTGAGAGAAAAAATCCCCGGTTATATTTTTAAAGACAAAAATTATATTTAACATTTCTAATAATAATGACAAAATATTATAGATCCCTTTATAACACTTATCCATCCAAGTTAACTAAAACTCCGTTTTTATATTCCCTATATATCCAATAACCGCCCTAAAGACTTTCATACATCATTTTTTTTATAGGACAAAATTTATATGCATTGCTTAAGATGCAGTTTGTCTTGTTTCTCTCACAAAAATGTAGTTTTTATATTTCTTTTTAATTTAAAAAAATAGAAGAAAATTGTTTTTAAATAAAAGTAACTACCTCCTTGTATCTAGAACAATAAGAACTGTGTATATGGAACTGTACATAAATTTGATCCTTTTTATAATCTTAAATCTTAATAACATATATAGGTGTGTATGAAACTTATAATAATAAATGGATTATTTATGATTATAAGAAAAGTACAAATTAATGACAACGATTAGTGGATTTAAGTATGAGACTTTGAGTTTGAGTTTGACTGCAAGACAAGACATGATTAGCATGCAGATGAGTAGATGACAATGATCCAAATATGTAGAAGCAAACAATATTCGTCAAAAACAATAGGAGGATAAGATTAATAAACGTGCATGCATGCTAGTATTCCCATATAGTGCTTTGAAAACAACCACGTCTAAATAGAGACAAACTAATAGTATGGGAATCGGACCTAACATATTGACTTTTGTGTTTATGGTGATACATTAATTCTAACAAGGTTGTGTATATTCCACTTCTAAAATTCAAAAGTATTGTTAGAATTCATCTTCTTCTCAACATCTTTGGACTAATCTAATTCATAGTCTTGTTAATATATATGTTATTCCTCATGATATTTCCATGTCAATTATTTTTTATTTTTGCATAGATAAATTTTTTTGGCTTGTATAAATATCATATCTTTCTTTCTTTGTTCTTGTTACATTTCGGAAGAATTTAACATTGAACCACATACAAAGGATTGCGCACAAATTATTATTTTGTGAATTCCGATAGATTTATAAATAATAGTTAATTTTTTTCATATTAAAGATATTTATGGACCTACTGGCTACTAGAATTGCTTACCTAGTTTAGCCGTGTAACAGAGTGTTCACCTTATTATTTTACTATTTTTTATGGTTGTTTAAAATTTATGATTTGTTTAGGAAGAACTAAAAATTTTGTATTAAAACATTTCAGAAGAACAACAATTTTAGATGTAGGAATCAAAATTCAAACGCCGAACACTTCAATAACTTTCATTTTAAATGTAAAATTCTAGTTACTAAACTACTTGACAAAAAAAAAACGAAAAGATTGTTTGAAAAAATGAACTTTATTGATCATTGTTTACAAAAATTTCATATATAATTCTTAAAACTAAGAAATTTAATATTTAAGCAACTTTGTAGTCTGTAGAATTGCTCAAAGTATAATTTTTAATCAACAATTAGATTTGTGATTGTGACATAATTCTTGAAAAACTAATCTCGTTTATAGTTCAAAGTCAAACTATCCCATAACACAATTCCACGTGACACAATCAGGTAGCATAAAAATTTTAGAGTTCTTTTCACGCTGTCTACCGATACTCACTAAAATGACCAACATATACCCCTACCCCTCTTGTTATTTAGGTAGCGAATTCAGTTCGCATCCTACGTAACAAATACCAATTGTTTTTTACTTTAACTCCAATGTATGCACCCTTCAAGTCCCCATGAATGAAAATATTATGAAAAAACACAGTTTGCTACTTAGAGTGTGAACTGAAACATAGTTCGCTACTTAGAGTGCGAACTGAAATACAATTCGCTATTTAGAGTGCGAACTCAAACACAGTTTGCTCCTTAGAGTGCAAACCCAATTTGCACTTTAACTAGCGAACCTTATAAAAATTTGGCCAACGTCCAATACAATATTTTGATTCACCACTAGAGCGGTTGTGACAGTATCGAGCAATACACACAGTATATTATAAATTGAATCCTCTTTTTAAATTTTTTAATCACTCGCTCATACAGTGTTTCATTCAAAAAAAATTCTCCGTGGGTGAAGGAAGGATTCACACTTTAACTTACGAACTGTATTTCATTCAAAATTGTTTCATGGGAGATGAGAGAAGGGTGAAGAGGACAAAAAAATAGATTTTATAAGGCTTTTTTTTTTTGCAGTGGCCACCTAATCTGCGATGGGGGTAAAATTGGATGTTAATGGTGCACTTGAAAAGCTCATGGGACGCGAAAAGTAATTGCTCAAAAACTTATGAGGAAATATATATATCAAACATGTGCTTAGAGGCCCGATCTTAGTATTTTTGAATGAGAAATTTGAGAAAAAACACCCTCCTTTACACGTTTTCTACTTAAGTAGTGAAATGGTAAAAATATAAAATAAAAAACTAGTATATGGCGCGCAAGAAGATGATAGGATGACAAAAAAAAAACTCTCTTGTTGAGTTGATCGATGGAAGGCCTTGGTCAAAAAAACAAAACAATAAAAGCAAAATAATGTTTCTCTAACTTTAGGCAGGCCATAGCGGGCCCTAATAATTTGGTAGAGATTGAGATTACTTTTTCCACCTCCCTTTTTTAATCACACACCCAACCTTTGTGCAACATATTTTCCAATAACTTATATTGCTTTCAAAGACTAAACATTCAAAATAATGTTGAAAATGTTTTCAAATGTGACATCTAAAATGTGTTTTGGATGTGAATTTTGATTTTAATCACAAAACTATTGTACATTCCAAAAGCCTGAGTTAAAAATATATAGAAGTTGTGTTTTGATTTAACTTTAGAATGACGAGTAAAATTTGTATATACCACCAAAATATAGAAATTTGTATATCCATTTGGGTTTTTTTTTTCTCTTTCACTTCATCCTTCCTTTGATTATTGCAAACTAAACTTTCACTTATTTTCCACAGTCGTTCTTATTTTCCCTATCCACTTTCCCAATTTTTCTACCCATATCACACCCATTATACCCTCAAAATGATGGTTTATCGCGCTATTGTAATCTCTAATGTCATTGTTGTGTCTTGTCTCTAGTGTGAATTATATATTTATTTTTTAAATTGAGATGTAAATTTTTTAGAACACAACTTTTTATATTTTAAAGGTTTAAGAACACGACTTTGAAGTTTAAAAAATTACTTTATAATTATTTTTCATTTTGGTATTACTTAAAGAAGTTTAAAAATAAAGACTTATGTTCAATTTTAGATTTTAATTTGGGCTAGCCCAACAAACTATAAAGGCCTAAGACAAATTTTAACCCATGGTCTATTTTTGTTTCTTAAAAAACAACTACAAAATTATCTATTTTTGTTATATTTGCGATTGAAAATAGAACAAAAAAATACATGTCAAAGATTTTTAAGAAGTAAACATCCCAACTAGTTCGATGATAGATGAAGACTCATAATTTGGATGTGAAACCCAAATTTAAGTACCCAAAATAAATTAGTGTGTCACACCATATACATATTACTGCATGATACAAAAATTGTTGTCTCACTTGTAAACTATAAATTGCATACGTGAACATTATAATTGATCTAACCTGTTGATCAGAAAGGTTGCTGGGCCAATGAATCTTCCACTTGATGAATCCTTGTTGAGTTGAGAGTTGAGTAGAGCAGCAATTCACCACCGGAGGGGGGATTGTACCTGCAGGCGCTCCGATGCTTAAGTCAGAAGAGTATACAAGTACGAGAGTGAAAGTATAGAATGAGAATAGAATACCTGACCCTCCAGTGAAGGAGGGTATTTATAGATCCCCCAGCGTTGGGCCAAGGTCTGCTTAATGGGCTGTGCATATCGGCCCAATAGGGGAGACTGACTGGATTTCTCCGTTGTTGGAGCAAGGAACTGACATTTAGCCCTTATCCTAGTGATGAGTTGTCCTCATCGTGCGGAGAGGTGGTTACCTCGTGTATATCATGTCCTAGTAAATAGGAACACGTGGGAAGAACAGCTGTATGCAGTTATCCGAGCAGGAGTGCTCGTGGAATGTCGAGGAGGAGCCCCAAGCTCCGTAACATCGAGCAGGAGCTATATGCTCCATATGCCGAGCAGAAGTGGATTGGGCCAGCTCTAGGCCCAGTCCAGAACAGGAGCCCCCCAAGTCTTTGCTCCTAAGTATAGGAGTAATGACTTAAGAGTCAATTCAATTGTCGAGGACAATTTCTGGTTAAATGTATTTAATTATGCTCGCGAATTCGTGTCCGTGAAAACTGAAAAATTTTCTTTGCTCGCATAGTTTCTGCTCAAGAATTTGTTTTGACAAGTTTTGTCCTCGCGAATTACTCGTGAAGAGATTTCTCATTTCTGCTCGTAAAACTCTAGGAGATTTTTCCTTTGCTCGTGAGTTTGTGCTCGTGTGCTTTTGCTCGTCAAACCCTTCAAAGATTCGCTTTGAGAGTCGTGATTCGCGAGCAGAAGTAGGTGACCTTTGAGTTAACAGATGCTTCGTTTCGCGCTGCCACGTGTCAAGCCTAGGTCTAGGTGTAATGATGGCCTCGTTTCACGAGGAGGATATGTGATCGTTGGATACGAGACGCCTCTTCGTTTTTCCTGTGATGAGATCTGGAACGTTGGATCCTTTTTGATCAGATTCGTTGGATTAATCCAACGCTCCAAATTGAAGCGGTGTGTCGATTCTTGTATGGAGGTAATCGTTTGGGGGTTCACTTATAATTATGAGGAGTGGGAAACTTTGGAGAAGTTTATTCATTTGCTTTCACCCGAACTACTCCTCTTGTCATTTCCGTAAACTGCTTCGAAAGTTTGAAGCTTTGATCATCATCAACAGTTGGGTTTGTGTGAAGTTTCAAGACATCACCTGCATTTCTCATATCTGGTATGTTTAAGCCTTCGATTTACGGTTTTTGATCTTGATTTTGTTTGATATTTATACTTTGTTCTTTGCTCCGGTGGAGTGATGGTGGTTCACGGTGGTGAATCCATCACCGGAGCATTGTTCGTTTCTCTGTTCCGCTGACCACGACGTTTGAACGTTGTTTTGAACTTGGTATTGTTGTTTATATGAAGTTCCGATGCTGTTTGTACGTTTACTTGTATGTTTTGTGCTCCGGCGCCACCGTTGATCGGCGCTGGGCCGATGAATGTTCATAAGATCTTATGAAGATTCATGAGTTTCTGGAAAAACTTCAAGAACATCAAGAACGATGTTGAATAATATGTCGGGGACAATCGTCCCCGTTTGCGTATCTGTTTATATGATTAGGATGTTTGTTGGGGACCTTCTCCCCTTTTTAGACTTAAAGAAATTTGAGGGTTAAATCCTAGGATAGTCTCCCCGTAGATTGTGAGTTCTGCCCAATTGTTGGGGACCTTCTCCTCGTTTGAAATATAACTTTAGGAGCAATATTTCGGGGAGAATTATTTGATGGGGAGCTACTCCCCGTTTTAAATTTTAGGAAGCAAAGTTTCGGGGACCTTTTCCCCGACTGAAACTTAAAACTTTAGAAAGCGAAATAATGAGAATCATTGAATTGTTGGACGTTCTCCTAGTTTGAAAAGAAATCGTTGGATAACGGGCTTTCGAGGAGAATTGTCCTCGTATTTCCCTTTGTTTATTGCCATTTGTTGAGGGCTTTGGCCGAGGGCAATGTGCCCGCGCCTATCCACGCCCTTTCACTTGAATCGCGGTGGAAGGGTGGATTTGATTTGATTGTCGAATTCACTTTTCTTTCGCTGCTTTTCAGGTAAAATGGCTGACGACCAGGATGTCGTCGAAGTAGAGGAGAACATTCAAGCCGAGGAGCCTGCCGATGTCGATGAGGATCTCCTCGCGCGTCCGAAGTGGGCTTGGATTGGCCCAGAGCCTCGGAAGATCGCGTCGGAGATTACACCGACATCGTTAGGGGTGTATACGATCATCGAGGAGGATCCTGAGCCCGGAAATGCACGCCATTTCGCGGTGTACAACGCTGGCCCCCATCAGTGGATATGCTCGACGTTCCACCGGGACGACTTTGGTATGTATGAGTTCGTGTTCAAAGAGCTCAAACTAAAATTGCCGTTTAGCCCGTTAGCGCTGGACATCTTTGATTGGTGTAGATTGGCCCCCTCGCAGCTCCATCCTAACTCGATGGCATTTGTGATCGCCTTCGAGCGTCTCTGCGAGTATAAAAATGTAATTCCCACTCACCCCTTATTCTTCCGCGTCTTCAAGATACAGCGCACGACCAATGGACTCGGGCAGCGGAGTTGGGTATCGTTCAAGCAGCGGGTTTCTCTGTTCGACATGTATGTCGAATCTGTTCGTGGCTTTAAGTCGCGATTCTACGTTGTTCGGCCAGAGACCCGAGCGGGGAGAGAGACTTTCTATAAGTGGGTGGAGGACAAAAATGAGGATGGGACTGTCAAGAAGAATGAGGATGGCAGTGACAAGATGAAGGAGGTCGAAAAGTTTCCGCTGGCATGGACAGACGAGCACTTTAAGAAGGGGACCGATAGTTATCTTACAGCGGATTCGTCCCTGACCATTGCTGAAAGGCATGGTCTTAGATTGTTGCAAGACTTTGTGGGGAGTTTTCTCCCCGCCAAGTTGGTGACTAGAGTAGGGGAGCCTTTCCTCGACGACGAGGGGCAAGAACAATTCGTTCCCCATTTAATCCATACGAAGAGGCTGCTCGAGTGTAAAATCCGAGCAGAAATGTACACAGTTTTCGGTATTTGACTTAAGCCTTCTGCCCGTTTAACACGCGTTTGCAATAGTTTTTAATTGCTTTGTAGTTTGCTATATTTCTATCCCCGAATTTAACTCCTTGTTTTGTTTTTCAGATAAAATGGCTGATTTTGCTGCCGACCTCGTCAAGATTGTCTCCGACAAGAAAATTATCGGGAAATGTGGTAAAGTGACGAAGAAGAGGAAGCTGGGTCCCAAGTCCAGTGCTATCTTTGGGACGGCTTCGTCGTCCCCGGGTGTGGCGAGTTCCTCGCAAGGGGGGTCGAAGGTAGTGTCCCCAAATGTCATGCAGAAGGCTAAACCGGCCACAGGGGAGATCCCGCTGGTCGACCTGGAAATGGAGAAGCCTTTCCTTCTCCCTAAAGTTGTTAGTGACAAGGATTTCTTGGATAAGAATCCTCTGCAAGTTGCTGCCGTGGAGAAGGCTGCTATTTTGGGGATGGACCAGGAAGTTTGCAAGGATCAGATGATCGAAGATGCTACTGGCTTGCTGAGGCTGCTCGAGAAGGCATTGGTCTTGAACGAGGATAGGCAAAATCGGGCAGATGACCTTGCGAAGCTGAAAGCAGCCAATACTAAGTTGGAGGCGGAGAACATGGCGCTGGAGAACGAGGTCGTCGACCTCCGGGGAAAGAAGGAAAACTTTGTTGCGCAGGCTAAAGAAAATAGGGAGCTGAAGGAGGAGCTTGCCAAATTTTCCGAGGAGAGGAAAAGGTTTGAGGAGGAAATCAGCCGTCTGAAGTTGGCTATGGCTCCCGCGGAGGATGAAATCGATAACACCAGAGATTTGTCTACTCGAGCTGAGCTCGTTGCCCGTGTGAGGAAGCTGGGCGACTCTGTGCTCGCCGGAATGAAACATGGTTGGCAAAATGCCATTTCTCAAATCAAGGTCGTCAATCCCGGTGTCGAACTCAGCCTCGAGGGAATGGGGGTTTTCCGCGAAGTCGCTAATGGCCGGATTGTCCTCCCCGAAAGATATAAAGACGCCGAGGCCGCAGATTTGGCAGGCGAGGATGATATGGATGCCGAGGACGTAGAGGATGAGGAGGAAGATGAAGGGGAGAGTAGGAAGACCCTTACCCCTCCAGAGGATGATTAGTTCTGGGCCTGCGCACCGTCATATTGTATTTTCTTTTCCGCTTTTGTAGACTATTCTGGGGGCCTGCGTGCCCGTTTTTTTGTATGTCTTGAATATTTTGCTGGGGGCCTTTGTGCCGGTTTGTATTTTCCGAACAAGCGGGCTTTGTCCCCATTTTAAACGAGTTTGTTTGGTTTGCTAAGTATTGCCTTTGATGTTTGCTTTGAGTTGCGCTGATTTATATATGCTTATGATATCCTGCTTGTTTGATTGCTACGTATGCTTATTTTTGCTTTTAATTTTTCTAAGTGTCGTTCGAGCAGGGACGTTGGATCCGAGGCGATTTAGAACTCGGATTAACGGGGAAAGGCTCGTCGGAGAGTCCTTTCTCCGTGGCTTGAACTTCCCATCGCGAGCTGGGTGCTAAGCCTGGCACGGGGACGATGAGCTCGTTGTCTGAGTTCTCGTCGTCAGAAGCAGCTTCCCCACCCCTTCCCTGGGAGAGAAGTTGTGCTTTCGATTGGGTTTTAGATGGATGCGTGTGCCTGGGCATCCTCCGTTGTCCAGGTGTGGCTGCCCGTCTTTTGTGGCCGTCACTACCTTGGCTTTGTACGCCCTGTTCGGCAATAACTTAGCTATAATATTGTTTTAGTTTTTATGCATTACAGGGTCGGGGAAGCTCCTTACCCTGAAGATCCTCGAGGTAGTAGGCACCGTTTTCCGTTTTTCCTCGGACTCGATATGGTCCTTCCCAGTTAGGTGCTAACTTGCCCTCGTCGGAGTCTTTGGCATTTCGTCGTAAGACGAGGCTGTCGACTTCGAATTCCCTTGGTATTACCTTGGTATCGTGTCGAGCAGCCACTTTTTGTTTGAGGGTGGCTTCCTTTAGTGATGCCCCCGTGCGGATTTCTTCGACCAAGTCTAATTCTTCTCTTAGAGCTTCGTCGTTCATTTCCTCGTCGAGCGGTTGCTGTGTGCGGCGAGAGGGTTCTCCTATTTCGACGGGGATAACTGCTTCCGTTCCGTATACTAAGCGAAAGGGAGTCTCCCCGGTTGTGGAATATGGAGTAGTTCGATAGGCCCAGAGCACGCTGTGTAGCTCCTCGACCCATTTTTTCTTGTTCTCGTCCAACCTTCGACGAAGGTCGCGCAGGATTACCCTGTTCGCGGCTTCTACTTGACCGTTGGTTTGGGGGTGCTCGACAGACGTGAAGCGTTATTTTGTGTTGATCGCGATGAGGAACTCACGAATTTTCTTATCCGTAAATTGCGTTCCACTGTCGGTGGCCACGACTTGTGGGATCCCGAAACGGGCGAGGACGTCTCGTTTGAAGAAACGGAGTATGTTGAATGTGGTTATGTTCGCAAGTGGTTCGGCTTCTACCCACTTGGTGAAATAATCAACGGCTACAATGAGGTATTTGTTTTGAGCAAAACCTGTGGTGAAGGGTCCGAGGATATCCATGCCCCACCAGACGAAAGGCCAAGGAGAGGACAGAGACTTCAGCTCGCTTGGGGGAGCTAGGTGCATGTCGGCGTGCCTTTGGCACTTGTCGCATTTTTTGACATGTTCCTTGGAGTCTTGTTGCATGGTGGGCCAGTTGTAACCTGCTCGGAGGGCTTTTCTGGCGAGCGAGCTTCCTCCTAAATGTTGGGAATTGATCCCCTCGTGTATTTCCCGTAGGATATAGTCGACCTTATCCTCCTCGATACATTTCAAAAGGGGGATAGAAAATCCTCTTCTGTATAATGTCCCGTCGAGGAGGACGTAAGCGCACGCTCGTCGTTTTATTACTGCTGCCTCCTTTGGGTCGGATGGTAGAGTTTCATTCGCTGGGAAATTGTACACGGGGGTCATCCAACAATTGTTGTCCCCGATTGCGTTGATGTCAAGGGCCGCTGGTGGTTTTTCTATGCTCGGACGTGGGAGGATTTCCTGTATTACGGATTTGTTTCCTCCTTTCTTCTTTGTGCTCGCCAGTTTTGACAAGATGTCCGCTCGGGTATTGTCCCCTCGGGGGACGTGGCGTACCTCAGCGGAGTCGAATTTTGCTATCCTGTTTTTAACAAGGGTTAAGTATTCCGAGAGGTTATCGTTTTTGGCTTGATATTCTCCGAGCACTTGTGATACGACGAGCTGCGAGTCCGTGCATATCGTGATTTTTCTCGCGCCTACGTCCTCGGCTAATTTCAGCCCTGCGAGGAAGGCCTCGTATTCTGCCTGGTTGTTCGACGTCGGGAAGGAGAGGGTTAAGGAGACTTCAATGACTATCCCCTTTCCATTCTCGAGTATAATTCCTGCTCCAACTCCTGTTGAGTTGGACGCCCCGTCGACGAAAATTGTCCACTTTTCTGTTTCCTCGGAAGAGGGAGTGGGCGCTGTCATTTCGGCGACGAAGTCGGCGAGGACTTGTGATTTGAGAGCTTTTCTGCTTTCGTAGCGGATGTCGAATTCAGGCACAGTTCTAAGGACCATTTGAGCATCCTGCCCGCAATATCCGGGCGACTGAGCAGAGATTTAATTGGTTGGTCTGTTCGGACTACGATTGTATGTGCGAGGAAGTAGTGCCACAATCTCCTCGCGGCGTTTATGAGTGCGAGGGCTATTTTTTCGATCAGTAGGTATCGGAGCTCGGGTCCTTGCAGGGCCTTGCTCGTAAAATAGATGGGTTTCTGCCCCTCTGTTGTCTCGCGGATGAGGACGGCGCTGACGGCCTCGGAGGCGACGGCGATGTAGAGGTAAAGGACCTCCTCATCGTTTGGTCGCGATAAGACCGGTGGTTCGGAGAGGGCCTTTTTGAGGTGTTGTAAGGCCTGGTCACACTCCTCGGTTCATTCGAACGCGGACTCTTTCCTCAAAAGTTTGAAAAGGGGGAGTGCGTGTTGAGCAGATTTTGCGACAAAACGAGATAGTGAAGTAAACATTCCGTTAAGTGCTTGTATTGATTTTTTATCGTGGGGGACAGGCAGCTCGGTGAACGCTCTGCACTTGTCGGGGTTGGCTTCGATTCCTCGTTCTGTTAAGTAGAAACCGAGGAATTTCCCTGCTCGGACCCCGAATGTGCACTTTTCAGGATTGAATCGCATTTTGTATTTTTTGGCCTGCTCGAACACCTTGCGCAGGTGGGCAGTGTGGTCAACCTCGTCGTGAGATTTGACTATCATGTCGTCCATGTAGACTTCGAGCATGTCCCCGATTTCTGTTCGGAATATTTTGTTCATCATTCTCTGGTAAGTAGCGCCAGCGTTTTTTAAACCGAAGGGCATAACGTTATAGTAGTAATTTCCTGTTGGGGTCATGAAGGCAGTTTTGTACCTGTCGGCGACCGCCATCGGTATTTGATTATATCCTGAGTACGCATCCATAAAAGACAGTAATTTAAAACCGGAAGAATTATCTACTAGACTATCTATGCATGGTAAAGGATAAGAATCTTTGGGGCAAGCCCTGTTGAGGTCGGTATAGTCAACACACATACGCCATTTTCCATTAGATTTTTTAACGAGTACAACATTGGAGAGCCAGGTTGTATACCTGGCCTCAGAAACAAAATTTGCCTCTAAGAGGTCAGTTACAGCTTTTTGGGCAGCCTCCTCTTTCTCGGGAGACTGCTTACGCCTACGTTGTACTACATATTTGGCGTCGGGGTCGACGGTGAGCTGGTGGCAAGCGACCTCAGGGTCCAGTCCAGGCATCTCTGCAGCACTCCAAGCAAAAAGATCTGCGGTGAAGCACTGGGAGAACATGATATCAGCCGAGCTCCCTGTGTCGACGAGGATTCGACGGACGTCATAGTTCGCCATGTCAGCTCGGATGAGGAGAGGGATGTGAGCATTGGGTGTCCCACCAGGAAGTTCCTCCATATAGAACCCGAGGAGAACTGAGCCTTTTTTGGGCCTGTCGAGGGTGACAGGCTGCTTGGAGGAGGAGTCGATGAGCTCCTCGAACTTTCTCTTGACGGACCCGATGGTCTTTTGGCTGTAGCCACCGGTGGATATCACCATTGTTTCAGCAAAATTTTCCCACTTAGAGAGAGTGGGATGAGAGTGTTTGTCCTCAATGTTGTTGGGGACACGGAAATCTTCTGGTCGCGAGATGCAGAGGGCGACCTTTTTTGGTTCTTTCCCGCCGGATGCGGGATGATAATCCTCGACATTTGCGGCTTGTCGAGTAGCTTGTTTGGGACTCTCTTCGCGCTTGAATCTTCCCAGTCTTCCCTGGCGAATGAGAGTCTCTATGGCATCCTTCAGATGGATGCATTCTTCGGTCACGTGACCATAAGCTCTGTGGTACATGCACCACTTCGATTTATCCTGACCAGGCTTGGTCATCCCTGGTTTGGGGAATTTGATATTCCCTTCCTTAAACTCCGTGTCGTAGCACTCAGTCAGGATATGCTCGCGAGAGGCGTTGAGGGGAGTGTAAACCGTGAACAAACTGGGGGTCCCCGGGGTTTGTCACCTCTTCTTCTGCCCCCGTCTCTCCCCCCGTCTCTCTGCCCGGATTCACGGGGAGGCTTGTTTGTGTCTTGTCGAGGGGGAGCTTCCTCGGTCCGTCCCTGGCGGAGGGCGTCAGCCATCTCCTGCTCCTCATACTGTATGTACGGTTCTGCCTTGGCGAGGAGCTGGGCCAAAGTCCTGGGCTTCTCAATGCCCACAGCCTTGGCGAAGTCAGTTCGGGGACGGAGGCCGCGTGCGAGCAGGTACCTCTTCATCTCGTCGGTCGTTTCGACCTGCACGGCTTCTCTGTTGAACCTCTCGATGTATGCACGAAGAGATTCTTTGGGTCCTTGGAATATGGCTTCCAAGGTGGCTACTGTCTTCGGCTGTTTCCGAGACGCAGTAAAGTTTTGCTTATGAAATTCCGGCACGCTGGTCAACAGATGTGGTATATGATGTTCCAACATCGTGCCAACGTAAAACACAATGGACAATATAAACAATAAGCAGCAGGAAGGTAAACAACACAGAGTATTTGTTAACCTAGTTCGGCGCCAACCGCAACCTAATCTGGGGGATACCAATCCAGGAGGAAATCCACTAATAGCCCTAGTTCAAAGTCTTACAGCAAACTCCTCGTTTACAACTTATCACCTAGCAACTATCCTTATGCACTTCTACCTAGGAACTCCTAGGTATGAGTTCCCAACTCACTCCTTAATTTCAACAGTACAACCAGCACTGTTGTTAAGACAAACACTATGGTGGAGACACTCTCCTAAACACTAGACCACTCTTACCTAAAGGCTTTGAGTGATACACAAGAAACAATCATACTCCATGCTTAAAAGCTTTGGAGAACATACAGAGTTACAACTCAATAAAACAGTCCTACAAAAGTATCAAGATGATACTAGAGAGGCTCACAAATAAAGCACAAGGCTTACAAAGACACGAAACCCTAAAAGTCTACATTTTGGTATATTGGTTTCGGTGAAGAAACTAGGTTTAGCTCCTTCCTTTAAATAGCCGGTAACATGGGCTTCAGAAGATTTAATCCAAGAATATATCCAGCTCACACATTAAAAATAAATCATATCTTAAAAGATTAGATATGTTTTGGAAATCAATCTTCACAATAATTCCTAAAACAATCTTTAAACAAAAGATCTGTTTAGAAAATAAAACCTTCCTTAATGCACACGCAAGGACTGAATAAAGAGAAAAGATCTTCTCTTAAAATAAAATATGCGCACAAAAGATACCGCCAGCTGGCGCACACACGTCAGGTTCTGATGTTGTAACATTTGATTCAACATCTTGGACAAAGGCTTATTTTACCAAAATGAAGCCAACAATTAAAAACCTCAACAGCTTAAATTGATCTGAGAAATCGTGCCAGGAAAAAACAGACCGAGGAGGAAGACTTGTATACCAGGTCAGCGCTCCCTTCCTTAGTGTTGTGGGGAAGAGTCTGCACCTGATAGCTCCGCTTGTTTTACGGAAGTTGAGTATGGTGTTGAAATTGTTGATGTGATCATCCGGATCGGTCAATCCATCATAGGAGGGGAGATTCGGGAGCCTCTCCAGCGCTGCGGGGATAGGTGCTCTCATGATGTCACTTGAGAGAGTGCAGACGCTATCCTCCTCCTCGCTGCCATTGGGGGAGAACTCTGTTGCGTCGTTATACCGAGGAACCGGTGTGGGACTTCGGTATTCATGATCGTTGCGAACATGGCGACTGGAGGGGGCTCCCTGCCTTGCCATATTTCGCAGCCCTTGGGGAGAGTGGCGAGGCTGCTCGACTGTCTTCCCCTTTTTTGTGATGGGGGAGACTCTTTCCTCGCGTGGAGGTGGAGTTCGACCCCTTTTACTGGTCGGTGGTTGGATCCTCTCGAGGGCAGGACGCCGTTGTCTAGCTGTTTCCTGTCGAGGAGGGGACCTAGACGAGTGATGTCTTCGCGGGGGAGAGTTGTCTGCCCGCTGAGGGCGTTGATTTTTTTCTAGCGCTTCAATCCTGCGATTATGTTGCGCCATTACCTGCGTATTTTTCTCGAGGGCGGCGAGAATCCTCAGAAAGTCTGCCCTAGTTGGTTGGTCAACGGGTTGTGCGCTGGCCACCGGGATTTCCTGCGTGTTTTACGGGCGCTTCCCTGATTGGCGAGCGGACAAAATTTGCATGTCATCTTCCTCCGATGACAGCGAGGTTTCGCGACCGTCTCTGGGGTCAGGCTCCGGTTGCGGTTGATCATTCTGGCGAACCGGGCTGAGGACGGTGTTGCGCTCCGCGGGGGAGGAAACCGTGGGGATGAAATCACGGTTGTCGTTGTCGTGATCTCCGTCGATGCGAGTGTTGGATCCACTGGCCATGATGAAAGTTGTTGAAGAACAATGAGTCGGTTTTGAACTTTAGTTTGAAAGAAGGGGAAACCAGATTCCCACAGACGGCGCCACTAATCTAACCTGTTGATCAGAAAGGTTGTTGGGCCAATGAATCTTCCACTTGATGAATCCTTGTTGAGTTGAGAGTTGAGTAGAGCAGCAATTCACCACTGGAGGGGGGGGGTTGTACCTGCAGGCGCTCCGATGCTTAAGTCAGAAGAGTATACAAGTACGAGAGTGAAACTATAGAATGAGAATAGAATACCTGACCCTCCAGTGAAGGAGGGTATTTATAGATCCCCCAGCGTTGGGCCAAGGTCTCCTTAATGGGCTGTGCATAGCGGCCCAATAGGGGAGACTGACAGGATTTCTCCGTTGTTGGAGCAAGGAACCGACAGTTAGCCCTTATCCTGGTGATGAGTTGTCCTCATCGTGCGGAGAGGTGGTTACCTCGTGTATATCATGTCCTAGTAAATAGGAACACGTGGGAAGAACAGCTGTATGCAGTTATCCGAGCAGGAGAGCTCGTGGAATGTCGAGGAGGAGCCCCAAGCTCCGTAACGTCGAGCAGGAGCTATATGCTCCATATGCCGAGCAGAAGTGGATTGGGCCAGCTCTAGGCCCAGTCCAGAACAATAATTATTTGGTCTATATTTATAGGTTCATATTACTCGATATGATCGCTTGAGTTGGGATTTGGCTGTTGAGAGATTGTGTTAATTTTGCATTGTGAAAGAGGTTGGAAGAGTAATATGAACCTATATTTTTTATTTTTTTGGTACAATATGAACCTATATATTTATTCTGCAAATAATATAAATATAACACAATAGTATATCATTGTTACTTGCTATTACATTACATTTTATTTATTTTTTTCATTTTTGTTTCTTTTTTAGGCCATCTCTCTCTCTCTCTCTCTCTCTCTCTCTCTCTCCACTTTGTTGTTTCTATCCATCTTTAATAAATGAGAGAAATGTAATATTTGTCAACCTTGTAATATGTTTAAGAAAGGGGTGTAAAATATATTCTAATATTTTAAGTCTATTTTAATTTTTAGGTTAAATAAATTTTTTGTTCCTCAAATATTTTCTGTCATGTGTATGCGGTGTTGAATTATTTAACTTGTTCTCTTATATTTTTTTTCTCTTATCTTTTGTTGTCTTGTGTACAAGGTATTGAATTATTTGAAGAATAGAAATTTAGATATAGTAACAAAGTTTCCAACTAGCCCATTATAACTGACTTGTTCTATCTATTACCCATATGACCCGACACTTGAACAAAACGATATAGATGGTTGTAATTAAGTCCAAATTAAGAAATAAATGTTTATTTCTTTTGTGATTTTTGGTCTGAAAGATACCAAACCAGGCTGATGATAAACCCTAATTAAAAAAAAAACCAAATTAATGAAAGAACTAAAATAATTTATACTACCATAAAGAAATGTGTTAGTACATTGCACATTTGAACTAACATAAAATTAAAATGTTAAAATAACATTAAAAAAAAAATTAGTTGCCGAAATTAGTTACCATACAGAAAATTAATTTTTAATTTGTTTCTTGAAATATTGGAAAATAAAATTGATTAAGATAATATTTTTACATGTTAAAATTAATTCTTGCAATATATTTATTTCATTCCTTAAAATAAAGACCAAAGGGGGGACTAATTCAAACATGGCAAAAATCAAAGCAACAAGAACCAAAATTCATAAAAAGTAATCACTTGAAAATTAAAATTAAGTAATATTTTCTTTTACATAAACAAGAAAAAGTATTTTTTATTAGGAATTTAAAAGTTATTTATTATAAATGATAATAGTTTTGAACATTTAAAATTTATATAAGTGAAAAATTTGATCTCTGATTTTTAAAAAATATTAAATACATTTAGAGGTTCTTTCCCAAAGACACATAGCTGCATTTAACTTAAATAGTGCACCCGGTGAACTTGTTAAGCATACCAAAAATAAAAATAAAAAAATAAAGTTAATGTTGATAAAGACAACATTTTACAATTTCAAGATAAATTTTTTTATTTATGTGCTTAACTAATGCAGGGTTGCACTATTTAGCATTTTCTATAAAATTTAGCTTGGATGAGAGAACTTAGCGGTGTTCATGGTTCATGAACTGCACTGATTCAGTTCAGTTCATAAAAACCATTTTAATAAAAACCAGTTTATTTCTCAAAGCAGTTTCAGTTTGGTTCAGAACCGGTCTAGAACTAGTGTACATATATAAACCGATTTAGTTTTAGATAACTGGTTTAAAACCGGTTTTCTAAAAGAACCAATTTATTTCTGAAAAAATGGTATTAAACAAGTTTTCTGTGTGTTTTAAAAAAGCAGTTTTAGTGCTTTTTTAATTAGAAGTTGCATTTTACACCTGTTTTAATATTAAAAAATATAAATGATAGTCAATTTTTTTCCTAATAAATAAAAATAAACATTAGCTTAAAGTTAACATATAATATGTTCCTAGAAAAAATAAAAATAATAGATGATTGTCAATTTTTGTATTAATAAATAACAAAGGATAATCTTATTATATTTTCTACATCTTATTATTAACAGATGATAGTCAATTTTTCTATTAATAAATAAAAATAAACATTAGCATATAATATATTTTTGGATTCGTCTTAATGAGTATTTTAAAATATCAACTTTTTATAATTTTTACTATAATATAATTAAAGATATTAATCGTCAAAGTTATGAATTGACATGTGTAAAATAATCAATTTTTTTTACTAATAAATAAAAATAAACATTAGCATATAATATCTTTTTGGATCTGTCTCGATGAGTATTTTAAAATATCAACATTTATAATTTTTACTGTAATACTATTAAAGATATTAATCGTCAAAGTTATCCATTGACATGTGCGAAACAATCAATTTTTCTACTAAAAAATAAAAATAAACATTAGTATAATATGCAACTGAAAGCCAGGGTATCTTACCTTGGATTCGTGTCGATGGTTATTTTAAAATATCAACTTTTTATAATTTTTACTATTATACAATTAAAGATATTAATCTTCAAAGTTAGGGATGTAATTGGACCGGTTTGGATCAGTTTTTGGTAAATCTATTGTTCGAACCAATGAACTCTCAATTGATTCGGTTTTTGGTGTTTTTCAAAAATGAAACAGAACCAAACTAATCGGTTTAGTTCGGTTTGATTCGGATACTTTGATCGGTTTTGTCCCGATGTATTTCATGCTATTATTTTTTTTCAATATCATTCATTCGTCTAATTAGATATGTGAGTGCAACACCTTTTTTGTCCGAACAAACTTTTTTAATACCTCATTCTTCAAGCATGCCCCTAAATTCTTATCAATTATTTCCCCTTGTGATCCGAAATCAGATTTAAACTCAATATTTTGTTATTCAACATTCACCCCTCCTCAATTCAATGACAAGCTACAACTATGCAATTCATATTTTGTAACGATGTCCGACAATCGTTGGTGGTAAGAGAAACCATTTGTTTATTTGCATATAGTATGCTCTTTAGCTTCTCTTTTTTATGTGGTAAAATACTCCAACCTCTACTCAAACACAATGTTGTTTGCGACTGTGAGGTGGGAGAGTCTTTCTGAGAGCGTGTTTCTAAATTAAGGTTTGTTGCGTGACTATATTTTTTTACAAGTTGGACTAGTTTTAGTTTTTTAATGTGGGCTGACCTATAAAAAATATTAACATATATATATATATATATATATATATATATATATATATTATTGGTTCCGTTCGGTTTTCATCGATTCTTGAAAAATGAATTCGAAAACCGAACCAAACCACATCGGTTTTCAATTGGATTAGTTCAGTTTTTTATCCGAACCATACAAATCGTTTTTTAACGGGTTTGGATTGGTTTGGATCTTCGGTTCAATTGGATTTTTCTGATCCGCTTACACCCATAGTCAAAGTTATGCATTGACATGTGCGAGACAATCATTTTTCTACTAATAAATAAAAATAAACATTAGCGTATAATATGTTGTTAGATTCAACTTGATGAATATTTTCAAAATATCCACTTTATATGATTTTTAGTAACATACAATTAAATATATTAATCGTCAAAGTTATGCATTAACATGTGTGAAACAATCAATTTTTCTACTAATAAATAAAAATAATTTTTTTTAAATTAAAAGTGAAAATATTGATAAAACATAAAAAATATTAAATATTTTTTAATAAAAACCAGTTCATAAATTGAAACTGAATCGTAACTGTTTTTAAAAAGTGATTCAGTTCAAAATTATATTAAATGGTTCAGTTTAAAATATGATTCAGTACAGTTTGATTTATAATTGATTCAGTTAACTGAATTTTTGAACACTGTTAAGAGAACTCATAAGTCATTTTACATGCATAATAATATTCTTAAATGTTTGTAAAAAAAAAAATATTCTTACATATTTTTCGATTGGAGATATATTGACCCTATAAATTCAAATTTTTGCTTAATAGTTAAGTCAAATAAAAAAAGTATCCTAATGCTAATATGGAGTTAGCATACTCTGTTACATCAAGTTAGTTTAACTTGTCACTCGAATTTAATATTGTACACCTACACGAATATGAGCAATGACTGAAGAGGTGCCTTAATTTGATATTGATAGTATATATAAATGTCATACTCCCCGTCTCAATATATAAGATGGTCTTTTTAATTATGAATGAATGGATCCGATTTTCCCATGTTCTTTTAAGTGCACATCATGCAATGACACTACAGTATAGAAAAGAGAAAAGCAATTATAATAGATCATTTAAATAAAATATACATATATAATATGTATAAAATCAAAAGATTATAATATACATATATAACATGTAGTTCGTCAAAAAAAAAAAAAAAAACATGTAGTTTATAAATCATAACTCAACAAATAGAAATGTCAAAATTGCTATGTCGAACGTCATAATTAAAGATATCTCTACATTTTATATGTGTAAGTTTTTAATGTTTTGTCATTTTCTAAAAGTAAAATATATATAACATGTAAATTTTTGAAAAAGTATATATAACTTGTACGGAAAAAGAATCATGATAAGAAATTGAAGAAAAATAAATAACAACATAAGTTAGGATATTGGCTAGGGTCGGTATTGAGTTTTTAGAGGCCGTGTGCAAATTTTAAAAGTGGCCTCTTAATTAAAAATAAATTCAATTTTTTTTTAAAAAAACACATCGATTTTAAATTGCAAATAACATAAAATACAATTATCCTTCTAATTAACATAAAAAAGATTCATATTCTATCAATAACAACAAAATAATACCTTCTAACTACTTTAGACGAGCCATTATTTATATTTTGCACCAATTGGACTTAATATTTGCAGCAATATTACGTTTACACCCCATATTTCTTTTTTTTTTTAGAAACTGGTGGGCCTGGCAATAACACCTTCTAACTACATAAAAAAGATTTCTTTTTTATTTTTTATTTTATTTTTAGAAACTAGGCCTGGTAATTAGGCTTAATATTTTGCAGCAATATTATGTTTACACCCCCTATTTTACAAATACTATTACCCTATATATATATATATATATATATATTTTTAGGCCTTCCTATTTTGGAGGCCCACTGCAACAGACCTTATTGCACCCATATCTGGGACGAGCCTGATATTGGCATGACATGAGAAAGCAAATCCAAATGAAGCACATATGTAAATATGTATGGATAAATTTTAAAATAAAGTCGAGGATAATTTTATGAATGTACTTCGGTCCTTACATACATAATGCAAATGTCCGTGCATATATGCAATGTGAATGTAGTAAAATTAAACAACGCTTCTTTGCTCCCCTTCTCTGCCCTCCAAATCCCTCCAATTTGGGAGGAAGTAAAAGTGAGTTTATGAGAGATTTTGCTCCCCTCATCTCCTCTTCCCTCTTAATTATTGAACTAAACACATATAATTAAAAATATTCGCTCATCATACTTCCTTCATCTACCTCGCACCAAACATACCTTAAATGTTTCAATATGCAAATGGTCCCTGCAAATATGTGTCAATTTTGTTTTGATACCCGAACTTGAAAAACCTTTCGATTTGACTATGCACTTTGAAATTACTTCTAAAATTGTCTTTTGGTCCATTTTTTAGCTAATGTGTCATGTTTCTGTACACGTTGCACTGCTGATTGGGCTTCCAACATGCTGACTCTTAACAATACAACATAGAAGGACAAAAATACCCTTAATGAACATGGGAACAAACAAACTTCCAATCTAGCCCTTTTTCTTCAAAAACACAAAACACTGGCACAAATGGGAATGGATACGATTTAGGGTTTAAAATAGAACGCGATTGCGATTTCACAAAGGTGGAAGAGAAACTTATGCGATTGCCAACTGCGACCTGAATTTGTGAAATTATTTCTTGCCCCTTTTCAAACGAGTCAAACCCACAAACCCCAAAGCTAACATTCTTTCCCTTGAACTCATTGTTTCTCTTTCTCTCAAATCACCCTTTAAAAACATCACCCAAAACCTAAACTAATTAAAATTTATTGGATTGAATTAGACAAAAAATACTCAACCCAATCGGTGATCAATACTCTTAATGAGAAAGAGTAAATATCTTCGGGTTGAGGTTGTGAATAGTAAAAAAATAGTGACTGCAGTATAATCGGCTACATAATAACCATCATAGTAATATCAAACGGTTCAAATTTCAAATATTGCATACAATATAACTGCACTCAATCCAAATGTCTTTGCTCTCATTTATTAAACATTTCACGTTTTTCGACTTGCTTAATTTTTCCATGGTCACCATTTAGCATATATATATATATATATATAGTGTGAAAGCAATGAAAACAAACAAAACAAATCAGGTTTATTCAACAGTCTATGACGGCTAATATTGATTATGTGGTTCATAATGTACATATATTTTAAAAGGATATTTGAATCAGTGGTATAGTTAGAAATTTCAAAAGAAAACATTGGCACCTTAAAGAAGAAATTATATCACATTATCAAAAAAATAATCATATGTGGACAGATGTGGGGTTTGTTGCTTTTGGTATTATGTGAGATGTCTCGTGGTATAGTATCTAGCAAAGGAGGCAAGTGTGCAATGGCCAATTTTTTTATTTTTTTATTTTATAGACAAATGTTATTTATTAGTACATATTTAAGGAGAAAATAAAATGTTAGTAGACAGATATCGAACCATAAACCTTCTTTTTTAACTCTTTTAATGTCTCAACCGTTTAGTAGTGGCTACACCTCGTGCAATGGTCAATTTCTGATCTTGTCATCGCCCTATGTTTCATATATTAGTGCATGTGAATTGAAATAATAACATATTGAGTTTGTTCTGGACTGGGTTTAGAAGCCCAATAGCTGAGGATATCTCCACTTGGGCTACCAAGACCCAAAATAAGAACAGCCCATGAAGACTTTCCACTAGTCAACGGTCACAATATCCTTGCATATTGTAACGGCCGACCATCAGAATGATGAGCATTATACTGCTCATCATGACTTTTCAGCCGTTTTCCGGCAACCATTTGATGGTCATTTAATGCCATCAAAGGCCTTGGTCGACTCTGATCACAGGTACGATGAAAGTTTTACATTGGTTAGCATTCAACTATATAAATATCAAAGTCAAATTACATACATCAAACAGTTTTCAAGAGTATATAGAAAGTGTTCAGCCAAAAAGAAAGTTAAGAGGTTAATATTGGATAGTCTCTACAATTATGTTAAAAGAAAGTTGGATGTTAATATTGAATAGTTTTTGCAATTGTATGTAAAGATACTCGGTTAATAGAAGAAATTTTTTTAAAAGTTTTTATGAGAAGTACACAAATTAAGTTGAACGCATTTCTTAACTTCTCTTCTCCCACTTTTGCTTGACACACGTTCGAGTTACATCTCTCTCTGTTTTTGTCCCTTCGGTATACAGAGTGGTCTTGATACCATTAACCCATTTGATATTTAGAGCTACTCCCTCCGACCTCTTTTATAAGCAAATTTATCCATTTACACAATTATTAAGGAGTTACTCTTTTGTCTTGGTTTTATCTGAAAATTTTACTACAATTCCTAAAATGGCCTTATAATATATTAAATTTGCATTGAGATTCTACAATCATGTCAAAAAGTAGAAAAATTAATGAGGGTATTTTTGGAAGAATAGCATTAAATAAAGTAAAGTTTGATAACTTTTGCTTATATTTGAGGCCAATTTTTTTTATTGACTTTTGCTTATAAATAAGGCCGGAGGGAGTAGTCGTAATATCCTTATATAACAAAGTCAATCACATAAAGATAGAGACATAGTATAAGTGATATTTCTCATTTGTCACATATAACTGATACTAGTCAATCACAAATACTCCCTCCATTCCTTTTTATAAGAAACAAAAGTGAAAAAAAAAATTTGTTCCTTTTATAAGAAACTTTGACTAATTTTCAAATGTTTTAAATGTTGAATTTCACTTATGCCCTTATTTATTATGAAAGAGAATATTAAAATAAATAAGTTAATTGAATTTAGAGTAATTAAATAGGGGTATAGATGGAATAAATTTAAATTTATAAGAATATTAAATGAAAATAACTATTTACAATGTGTTTCCTTGATATGTGTAATTTTTTCAAACTATTTTTTATAAAAAGGAACGGAGGGAGTATAACAAAGTCTAATTCCTACGTATATTAATTGATAAACCGACACTACAACATTTTTGACTTTCAGCAACAGCAGAAAACCGTGGCCAAAGGTGCAAAAACCGTTGCCCAAGCCTTTAAGCGACGGTTTTCTAGGCGTGGGATATACGGCCGTTGCCTTTTCAAATAGGCAACGGTTTTTTGCTTTTTAGCAACACATTCTTGAAACCGTTGCTTTACATATGAAAAGGCGACGGTTTATGCACTTGTTTTAGGCAACGGTTTCCAACATGCAACAGGATATAGCCGTTGCTAAAACAAGAAGAGGCAACGGTTTTGGTGTAGCAACAGGAACGTAACCGTTGCCTGAAACCTTTGTAAAGACAACGGTTTACAATAAGCAACAGTCTAAATTCGTTGCCTATAAAGTCAAATGCACTAAATAAAATGATTTTATCGATTAATTCCCTGTTATATATGTATGTTAATTTTCATACAATTTTGCCTTTATTTGTTTATATGTTGATACAATTGTAGTTGTCATGATGATCTATGCAACATTCACAATAAAATTATAGTAAACACAATAATTTCATAATAAATTGTTCAATAGGTATTTTCAAAGTTCTAACAAGTATTTTTCAAAATACATCCAAACAATATAAACTACAAGTTAACTTTTCAAAATAGATCCAAGTGATATAAACTACAAGTTAACTTTTCAAATAAGATCCAAGCAATATAAACTAGAGGTTAACTATAGGTAATTACAAAAAGCAAAACATGATTCTAATCTTGAATCAATGTTGGTCATCATAATATTCATCATGTTCAGGATCATGATCATGAAAATCATCTTCTTGAAGATCATCGACATCTTGAACATCTTCTTGGTCATCATCATCTTGATCATCTTGAAGATCATCATCATCTTGATCACCGTAAAGATCATCATCTTGATTATGATCATTTTCATTTCTAACCTAAAAATATGAAAAAAAATACAAAGACGATCACAAAACTAAAGTTCACAAACAATGTCATAGGATTCTTGTAAACTGTTTGCACTTATATAGCGACTATAGCAGTAGGTAAATAGATTGGTATAGAATTAGGATATTACCGGATTCATCTCCCTAGTATCCAAATAGATTGGTATTACAGTAACATAAACAATTCACAAACAGCAATAGCCCACAAAAACTAATATTCAAGTTGGTAAAACAAAAATTGTTTCACTACATTCAGGCAATAAGCTCAATATGAGCCTAAGAGAATGAAACCAACTAAGAGGCAGAAACTTTGTTTCACAAAAAAAACCAGCTATAAGAACAATGTTGACTAGTGCAATAAAGTTATACCTTTAGATGAGCAGGAGCATAGGTCGATGTCGATGAACGTGGTGTTGGACTATTATCATCACCAAGTAAAGCATTACTAATCATATTATTTACATCTTCTTCACTTAAATGTGGATTTTGTTGAATGTACATGCTTTTTAAAAGTACTTCCATTGCTCCCATCTTCTGCGACATGTCAGCAATTTTACCATCATATTGCTTTTTCACTAAAGCAATTTCTTCTTTTTTCCTTAATGATGATGGTGTAGCAGTTCTTCCATGACAACGAATTCTACCGGACCTTTCTTTCCCAAGCAGTGAGTGAAATGTTTCTTTTGCAGCTTCATCTGATTTTTCAATTGACTCTTGAAGTTTATCCTAATTATAAAAAACTCAGTATAAAAATACAATAAACAGCTATGTATGTAATCCAAATGAGTATTAGAATTTTGTAACTTACTATAGCAACTTGTGTTTCTCCATCCTTTTCCTTTGCAACTTTTTTTGCGAGTATCAACAAACACCTCAGCTTGGGAGACTTCTCCACCCTTCTATTCCCGCTACATTAGTAATCATAGATTGAGAAAACAAATACTAGTCAAACCAAACTGTTTCTACTTTTCGTATGATATGAATAAAAGGAAGCTGCACATGATATAATCAATTCAACCAAACAGTTTCTACTTTTCGAAACAATGATATAATCTAAACCAAACAGAAAATTAAACCAATCAGTTTCTAAACCAAACTAGTTAAACCAAACTGTTTCTACTTTTCGTATGATATGAATAAAAGGAAGCTGCACATGATATAAACAATTAATCCAAACAGTTCCTCTAAAAGAAAAACAGAAAATTATCATACCATTTTCGCACGAATGCTAGCAAAATTTGTTGGTCCCACACGATGCCTAAACTTTTGCATTCTTTAGTTGAAGGTTGGCCATTCCTTCCTCACGCTTGATTTGGTAACGCTTGGCCAATTCAGCGCTTGACCTGACCTGTGGAAGATCAAAACTGGAAGCACCCCTTTGACTCTTGACATGACATTTCATATTTTCCTTGTTGTTTGCTTCCTTTTTCATTTGTTCTGAAATTATTTAAACACCAAAAGAAAATTAGAGAAACAGATTAGGAAATCATATGGCTACAACCAAACACAAAATGCACTAACCAAACACATAATGCACTACTAACAATCAAAAGGAAGCGCAAACACATAATAAAAATCATAGACATACACCAGCACTACCACAATTAATCCATAAAAATCTCCTACAATCTAATAAAATAAATTAGAGTCACAAAACTGAAGGATGTGCAGATGCATCACCAAATTAAGTTTCCATATGTATTCTATGAATATGGTATCAAAAAGGTTCGGCAAAAATCATGTGCTCGAAAGATGGATAGAAAATACACCAAGTTCAAAATAAAACAACTACAAAAGCCAAGAGACCACTAGAAATATACACCTTAGCAACACCAGACAAACACTAGAAAATAAAAACACCATTAGGGAGGCACTAACTAATGCACAACAACACACAAACACACTATTGTCTTTAAGATTGAGATCAACTTATTGCATGAACAACACTACTCTTATTTCATAAATAACACTAGACTAAAACCACTCTAATAATCTATCAGTAAATGTGACTTGTTGCTTCTATTTTGAGGCTATTCTTTAGTATCAATTTGCAATAATTTATAGGCATGTGGTGTGGTCGTTTTTAACATCCAGACCATGTGGCAAGGAATATTAAGTAAATATAGCATAACAGGGACAATTTAAGCCACTTGTAAATATACCATAATCTATTCTTTGAAGCGAAGCTAAAGGAGCAATATCTTACTCATATCAGTCAACTTACACATTGAACAATATACCTCACAATTAGTACTAGAATATCTCATATCATTATTTGCAATTATTATTTTCTATTTCCTGTATGTATATTGAACTGTATATTTACATGTATTGTATATCAGTGAATATTATCACAATCTATTTCTCTATAAAAACAAAAACAAAAAACGCATAAACTTGTTGAAGCCTTGAAGGCATATGTGTGAAATATTTAAGAGCCACAACAATGAGAATGAAAATGCTTTATAAAACCCCAGATACAGAGAATAACAATAATGAAGTTTTTCATGTTTTCCTCTACCAAGAGAACCCTAACAAAGAAAACGATTGTATTATTCACTTGACAGAAACAAAATATTACAAACCTGAGCTTCAATCACAACCAGCGGAGAGCTTCTATCACAACCAGCTGAGAGTTTCAATCTTCGTTTTGATTACAAACCCGAGTAAATCGATGAAAGGGGTTAGGGTTAGTTCACACGATGGAGAAAGAAGGTGAAGGAATCGATGAAAGGGGTTAAGATTAGGGGTTGTGGTTTCGATCGGTTGAAGGAATTGATGGAAGAAGACAAAGAAATTGATATGGAAGAAGCTTAGTTCACACGAAGGAGAAAGAAGCTTAGTTGGGATTTTGTCTCCATTGCTACTGAAGAAGTGGATTTTGTCTGCGTTTGTGTGTGAGAGAGAAGTGTGCGTGTTTTTGTTTGAGTTTTGTCTGAAAGAAAAACAAAGTGTGGTTTTTATTTTATAATTTTTTTGTCCAATGAATAAAGACTGAATCTCTATAGACAAATAAAAAAGAGGGAATTTGAGAAAAAAAGAGAGGGAGATTGAATTGAGTTTAGCGCCCAATTGAATTTGGGGGAATTGAAATATGTGACTTTAGTCAACGGTTTTGTAAGTTTAGCAGCAACGGTTTTACAAGTGTGGCCTAAAATAGTAAAAAACCGTCGCCAAAGTGGGTTTAGTCTACGGTTCATACGTGTTCCCTAAGGAATATGTAAAGGCAACGGTTTACTTTCTTCCAACACGTACAAAACCGTGGACTAAAATAAATAGGCAACGGTTTACTTTCTTCAACACGTATAAAACCGTGGACTAAAATAAATAGGCAACGGTTTTTACCATACCAGGGAATAAAGTATAGAAACTTGGCAACATGTATAAAAGCGTTGTCTTTGACCCCTTATAGCAACTGTTTTCCAGCCGTTGCCTATAAGTTCGTTGCCTAAAGTCAAAAATGTTGTAGTGCGAATATCTTTATCACAATTTTAAAAGACTTCAATTTTAAAGAGATATTTATCGTTTTATCTACCATGACCACTTCTAAGATTTTGGTGACCTAAGACTATCTATAATGGTGGGGTTTAAACCCCAAAAGAAGAGTTGAATTGTTACAATGGTAAGATTTAAACTTGGAGTTGAAATAGGTGGGGCAGAGAGGGGATGAATTTTTTTAACCGGTTGAAAGCAAGAAAAGTGGGAAAGAGTATTTGGTTTAACTAAACCATTATAGGAGTAAAAATTGAATAATAGTTTAATTGTTATGTGGAAGAGAAAGAAAATGATGTAGAGTATTGGAAAGTGAAAAAAATGGGGTTTAATCACAAAACCATTGTTGATAGTCTAAGGACGAATCTACAATTTGGACCCTAACTAATAAGTAATAAACAAATTTTGAATTTCCAAAAAATACTAAGAAATTATTTGATATTCAAATACTCATACAAAACAATTCCTACGTATATGCATAATAAATAATTACTAATAATTGTGTTTACATCAATATGTTTTATAAGAAAAAAATTAGGGATGACAGATGAATTGCAGATTTGTAGAGAAAAAAATAGAGGAAGACGATGAGTGTGTGCTAATATGCAGCGACACTGGGAGAAGAAGATAAATGCAGATGTGCAGTGTGTGATTATAAAGTAGTACGAAGACAGACTGACACATGATTTGATATTTTAGTGCAGAGTGAAAATTTGATCATTAATACTTATGTATGATTATATTAACTTATCAATTATCAATCATATCAAATATTATTGCACTAAATTTTTTCTACAATATTATACGTTCACCGAGTATAAGAAGCGACAGATAAAAATAAGAATTCGATATTTTTTTTTTTGTTGTCCCTAATAATCTCCTAAAAAAACTGTTTTGGCATCCAAATTTTGAACTTATTTTCATAAATTTAAGACGGTCGTCCTCTTCACCTTACATCGGATAAAATCCTTTGTCTACCAATCAAATAAAAACAACAACATCTCTTTTTTTTTTTATTACTCCGTACAAACCCACCATTCTGAGGAACATCATGGCAACCGAAATGGGGCTAATCCATTGCACCTAATATGGTCATCATTACACGTGTAACACATCCACCATAGTGTTCTTCAACCCAACAATCACATTCAACTTTTAACAAATTTCTCCACCGCTCTATAAATTCGCACACACTATGTTAAGCAAAAGCAAGACTCAAATACATTAATTTATTAATTATTTTAAGCCACGTATTATAAAACAAGACTAAAAATATATATAAATCAGAAACTAGGAAACAAACATTTTATATTTTGGAGAGACACATATATGGCTTGTTTCTGTTTTCTTGTTGATCAGAAAAGAAAGATACGGCGGAGCAAACCAGCGGCGGGAACATGTTCACGGTGTCGCAGCGGCGCTAGCGTGGCGGAATTGATTACACAAACAAGATTTTGCTATGTTCCTTTCTATTGTAAATCTTGGAAAGCTATTATGTGTACTTTTTGTGGAGCTATTCTCAAGTCTTACAGATAATATAAGATAAGCAAGCACCACCATATTATTATATCTATCTATATATCTATAGCTTCATCTTCATCAACATAGTATATTTACTAGTAATTGTATATAGGATTTAATTATATTTATTCAAAAAAAATATATAAAAAATCTAGATTCCTTCTATATTGAGATTATGAATGTGTGACATATACGCATATTTAGTTTTGATAGGAGTTTAATATTGTGCAGCTGATTTCATATTTTAAATCAAGCAATACGATACAATTTTACGTGTTTCAGCGATTATTATTTTATTTTTTTCGTTTTTCATTAAATATATATAATTTTTATTTATTACTATTAATATTATTTTTTTACCGCGGAGCATTGAAGACATGGGCATGGCTCCTTAAACTTTTTCATCGATTTTGTTTGTGGTATGCCATACATACCGGGCTGAAAATGGTGATGTGAAAAATATTAAGAATCTCGCACTAAATAAGAGATGGTTAATGATATATTTGTAAGTGGAGAAATTGTATCTTAAAAAATTGTTTTGTAAGAATGAATGAGCCTCAATTCATTATTATGATCACCTACTATTTATATGCACGTTGCAGGATATATATATATATATATATATATATATATATATATATATATATATATATATATATATATATATATATATATATATATATATATATATATATATTTATAATATGAGTTTAATTGTTATGCACTGTCAGTGTAAAGTTATTTTACACAAGCAACCAATAAGAATGATTTAAACTTCCATATCATATAAAGATAGTGGGGTAAAGTAGGGTGATGTGGCGGAATACATGGTTGTTATTGGTTGACAGTGTAAAATAGTGCATATAAATTAAATCCTTATAATATATAAGGGCAATCGTCATTTTATTAAAAACCGATTTTGTTAAAAGCAACGATTGCATAGATGTGATGAGATCATGTATAAACAACACAGTACGTGATGAAGCCCAAAGGGAACTTAAGGCCTCATTACGTATTTGCCCCCTCAAAAACCCATTCATCTAGCTTGAAAAACAAAAGAACATGTGGTGTGGTGGTGCATTTTTTGTTCTTTTTTAATCTTATAATAATACATAATACAAAATATCAGTATCAATAGCATGTGATGTAAGTGGTTGATACTTGGATTTTTTTAATTATTTGGTTTTGAAATACTTGGGCACAAACCCAAGAAAAAAATGTTTAGGCACACACTCAAAAATGAAAAAAATTAAAATAAAATTAAAATTGTCATATTATTTAATTATTTTTCATTTAATTATTTTTACTTGGGTTTTTGCCCAAGTAAGAATTCCTTTGGATAAGGATGTGTCTCACACATGAAATAAAAAATGTTGAGATAATATTTTAAGATGTATGTCTTGTCACTTGTGTGATTTTTTTTAGTTTATTGTGATCCACCCTAATGTTTAAGGCTCTCTAAAGTCCAAATAAAATACAAGGCAAAATTTTCTTTTGAAGCTATAGTATTTTGGTAAAATAAATTATAATTTTATAGAATACAAAATAATTTATTAAAATTTAGCTACATATATATATAAACAAAATGTTTACGAAACAAATAAAAAACATAATATAAAATATTATAATTTTCATTGTCGTCAATACTCAATAGTATATGAGATCATTGCATAACAAAAAAGATATAAATAATTATTTATTTGTCATATTGATTTGTGGTGTTCAGTATGAAGTGGATAAAAAAATTGTGGTGCTCAATTGTTTTCACATGTTCTGAGTCAAAATTCATTTATTTTTCTTCAAAACTTTTATGTTTTTTTACCATGTCAAAGGTATGAGTTTCTACTTTTATTTAACGGTAGATAAATTCTTCTCTCTTTATTGAATTGTATCTATATATAAAGAGAAGAGATCCACTCTTGATCATTTGTTTAAAGATTTTAATAAAAATGGGGAATTCAACTGTCGATGTTTTTATAGGGGTGTTCAAATTCAAACTGTAAACTGATCCAAAAAAATAAAAAATTGCAAAAAATTAAAAAAAAAAATTGAATGTGTTTAATGTCCTTTTGTAAAAACTACTAAATCGGATTATATTTTAGACCGAAAAAGTACATCACAGATGAAACAATATGACTAACCAATATGAACAATATGACTAACCAACGACGGACTATGTGGCCGTTTCAAATGAAACAATGAACAAATAACACAAATAAAAGTGAAAAAACGCATGAGAATGAGTGGATTTTTCACACAAATGTTATCTATTTATAAAATTTACCAAGCCATCTCATTGGCGGATGCTATATGATAGCCACACACGTGGCCAATCCCATTTGGCCACGTTTCAATCACATTTGACTGCATGGGAGATAGTTTTTTTCCTACTGATTAGTTTGTTGCATGCAATGCGAATAGAAGAATAAATTTTTCTCAGGTTTTTCAATTTTATACACTTGTTTTCTAACCAGCAAGGGTGGTAAAAATGGAAGAAGCTTGGGAACGCGAAAAGAAGAAAACTTTTTTTTGTGTGTGTGTGTGGGGGTGCGGGGGGGGGGGGGGGGTGTTTATTAAAATTCTTAAGGCTGATGTCAAGGTAGATAACATTTGGGCTCATAAATATGTATTGTCAACAACGGACCCTTGACCAAAAGAGGCTGAATTTTGTTTTTTTTTTAAAAGTGCTCATCCCACCCTCCATGTTTGTTTTCACCCCCTACAAGGCAAAAAACTTCGACAAACACGTTCCAAATTTTTTGTCTAGTACAAATTTCAGTAAAATTTACACTAAAAAAAGTTCGGAAAACCCCGAACTTTTTCGAGGTGAAAAAGAAATTTTTGGAAGTGGATGAGAATTTATTTTTTTTGACAAATTTCCTATTTGGATGTTAAATTCTTGTTTTACCAAAACTTAAAACTGCCTTAGTTCATAAAATAAACAATTAAGACCGACTAATTAGTTCATTTTAAAATTTATTTATTTATTTTCTCAAAATAATTATCTTAAATTTAATAAAGCAAAACAAAAATAAGCGATTGAAATTTGATTTACCTCAAGTGCTTAATGAATTTCCGACACATCAGTTAAGTCAAATTATTCAAGTAAGTTTGAGTTTTAACTTTGACAATCACTAACTATATTCTATTCTTTCCGTACTTTAATATAAGAAAAACTTTACTTTTTAAATTAAGGGTAAAATAACTGATACCCCCTGTAATGTGGGCGTGTTTTGGTTTTCCCCCCTATAAAATATTTTCGTGCAACTCGCCCCTTGCAAAATACTGACTCTTTGCTTTTGCCCCCTATATACAAAACTTGGCAGCTGACTGTACAATTTCGCTACGTGGCAAATCCACGTGGATTTATTTTAATTTTTTAGTTAAATTTAATGTCATATGTCACTGACACGTGTCAAACAATTTTTATTTTTCTTTTAAATTCTGTTTATTAAAAAAAATATATTTGTTTGACACGTGTCACTCACGTGTCTCATTAAATTTAAATAAAAAATAAAATAAATACACGTGGATTTGCCACGTGGCGAAAACGCCCAGTCAGCTGCCAGATTTTGGTAATAGGGGGCAAATGCAAAGAGTCAATATTTGGTAAGGGGCGAGTTGCAAGGAAACTTTTTATAGGGGGGAAAAGCAAAACACGCCCACATTACAGGGGGTATCAGTTATTTTACCCTTAAATTAATTTAAAATCTAATGTTTTTTGAACGGCAAATATATTATTAATAATAACTAGGTCTCTGTACAAGACGAACAGAGATCCGTAAACGAGGAGTCACAAAACAAAAGGCGCCGTGTATAAGCGGAATACCAATGAAAATACCGAAACAGACACCACCTAAAAGAGGTCTACTTCTAATCCCAAACTACAAAGACACTCCCAGCTACCTGGCCACCAGAGAAACATCAACCCAACCTGTAGAGATGCCACTAGACACTGACTCCCGAACTCGAATCAAAAGTGCTCGGCCAATCACAATCCAAAAATCAGCTCCTTGAGTCAAAAGATTATGCACATCGGTAGAAAGAGAACTAGGCAGATAAGTCTCAGCTTGCAGACCACCTCCAAACAGTCAACGTCGATAGGGTAGAGTTTAACCAGATACAAAGAAACCTGCAAATCTCAACAGATTTGAAAACCCTAAGCGAATCAAAAAGAATCCTGAAATCTCAACAGATTTGAAAACGATCAGAGAATCAAATATCAAGAACAACCAAACACGCACGACATCAACCTCACACTGACAAATCCAACACGTCAGCACACCTCACCACCACAACACCATCTCATAACCTCCACCCACAACCACCACCTCAACTCCAGCACCACCAGACCGATCGCCAGAGCAACGAACCACCACCAATAACGTCGTCGGAACAACGACCACCTCCATCGAATCTCATCACCGCAGTACCAAGACCACACAAGGCCACCAGATTTGTGCTGTAAACCTCACACCCGCCGGAAAATAGCTTCGCCGATGCTACCACCACCACCACAAGAAAGACGAAATCGGCGCCGGAAAAGAAGAAGAAAAACGAAAACATAGGAAACAAAAACAAGAGGAACACGAAGAAAACGAAAACAGAGGTGTTCTGGATAGGGGTGATCGCGGTGCGGTTTGGTTCGGTTTTGAGTATAAAAAGCATCCTAACCGCGAGATAAAATTGCATGCGATTCGGTTTGGTTCGGTTGGTGTTTAAAAAGCCATCCAAACCAAACCAATGCGGTTAGGGTTGGTTCGGTTTGTGCGTTTTATCGCGATATAAAAAATATGACAATATTACCAACTTGTTACAAAATAAACATCGGAAATTTTAATTTATTTTATTGTTTACATAATATAATATGCATATACTACATAAGAACTTATTTTGAATATCAACAATATAGTTCTAGATCGTGCGAATTAATATGTTTTAACATCCTACTGTTTTATAAAATCATTTTGGTTGGACTTGCTAAGTTGGACTAGGTAATAGGTTGATTTGATAGAGTTATCTATTTTGGAGATGTTTCGATTTTTCAAAACTCGATGGACATGCAGAAGAGATATGCTATTCCCACTCGGACCAAGACATAACTTTACTTGTTAAAAGAACAATTAAGGTGAAACAGAGTTAGGAACAACGAATCCATTTATGATAAACAGATTCATTTTGCAAGTTCGTTAAGTTAAGTATTGCGGTTTGGTTCGGTTTGGTTCGGTTTTCTGAAATGAAAACCGCAAACCAAACCAAATCGTGCGGTTTAGAAGGAAAATGATCCATGCGGTTTACACTAAATGCGGTTTTTTGCGGTTTTCGGTTTAGATTGATTCGGTTTGCGGTTTTACTTTTGGATTGGTTCGGATACGATCACCACTAGTTCTGGATACACCAAAATAGTCCCACATCGCTTGGTACTCGAGGCAAAGGGTAGTTTATATACAACACTCACACCTTTCAAACCAACTGAGGTGCCTTTTCTACAAAGGACAAAACTGTGACGGGTTAACCCCAAAGCGGACAATATCTCGGAGATGTGGACTTGAGGTCGGATCTGAACAGTGGGAATCGACTCCCTTCAGCCCCTTAGCCTCGACTGGGGGGGCTTCTGTTCTGGATACACTAAAATAGTCACACATCGCTTGGTACTCGAGGCAAAGGGCAGTTTATATACAACACCCACACCTTTCAAACCAACCGAGGAGCCTTTTCTACAAAGGGCAAAACTGTGACGGGTCAAACCCAAAGCGGACAATCTCTCGGAGATGTGGACTTGAGGTCGGATCTGAACAAGAGGAAACAAAAACAAGAGGTACACGAAGAAAACGAAAATAGAGGAACACGAACTAAAGAAAATAAACCAGCGTCGATCTACACGGTTGTGCGAAGGGCTGACCTCCTCCACGTCACACCACCACCACCGCCATGTTTACATTGTGAAGAGAAAAGTTTGGATTTGTGGGAGATGGAAAAAGCAAATCCGGGTTTTGTTGTTCTAGAGAGAGGTCGGAGGGAAATTTCTGTTAGTGAGAGAAGGAACTATACCACGTGGTTAAAAGCCACGCGCATTTAAAATCTAATGTATTTAGTCAATAATATTGACTAGATGCATTACACTCTCAATAAATCTAAATAGTGCATTTAACCTTATAAATATTAAACATCTTACATTATTAAATGTTAAATCTCTATTTTTCTGTACCTGACTCAAATCTAAATAGTGTGTTTCCTATGTATCGTTGCCTTTCAAGGGCCCTTGGTCACATTTTTTTTAGTTATTACGCGATTTAACATCACCAAATGGCATGGCTGATGTCACTTTTTTATTTTTAAGCATGATGTCACTTTATTTATTGTTATCTTTTTTTTTTTTTGCAAACATCAGAAATAATACAAAATTTTGACTTTAAAAAGATAAAATTATGTAATCTAATCTAACAATACTACTAGTATCATCATGTCACTTTATGTGTATTTTCTCGTGTTTGAACTTGGATTTATAGAAAGAAAATAAGATTAAAATTCATCAAACAACATAGAGAATAGAAAGAAAAAAAAAAGAAGGAGGGTGACAGCTTCCGTCATCTGAGGAATGAGAACGACAGCATTAAGGGTCTGTTTGGTTCGAGGGTTTTGGAGGGGAGGGGAGAGAAGGGGAGGTGATATTTTAAATTTTTATGTTTGGTTCAACTTTTTAACAAGGGGAGGGGAGGGAAGGAGATAAGTAATTTACTTTTTTACCCTTAATCTTATAAACTCAAAATAAGGATTAAATTATAATGGATATATTACGTCAAAAACAAAATCTAATGGATATATATAACAAAAAAAAAATCTAATGAGTAGAAAACCTAAATTTTTTTTGTTGTAAAAAAAAATATAACTTAAAATTTTAATATTCAAACAAGGATAATCTAGAATTTTAATAAAAAGGTGAGGATAATTTTGTCAACATGATAAAATATATTTTATCTCGCCTCCCCTTCTTAAAAAACCCCTCCCTCACCTCACCTCCCCTCCCCTCCCACTCGGTTGAACCAAACAAGCCCTAACAGTTGACTTGGGAGTGGAGGACACAACACAACACCTAGAGATTTCATTGAAGGTTGTTAAATTAATTTAAAATTATAATGATTAAAGAAATTACTAATAATGTTAAACCATAAAGTGAGGAGGAAAATCAACACCTTCATTCACGGACCATACTTCAATGTCAAAGTTCGTTGGGGGTTGCATGACCTGCTGGTTATAAAATTTTAAAAATATTAGATTGCATTTGGACAACTTGTTTTTGTTTTTGTGAAGATATATTAAAATAAATGTGTATTGAAATAAGTTGACAATATGAAATATATCATTAGAAATAGATTTGAGATAATATTGAAATTGTTAATAAATGATATGAAATTGGTGAATGTTCTGGTATCCAACTTACAAATGAATTTTGTCAAATAAAATATGGATCCTCAACAATGTTGTAAATTGAGTACAAAAAAAATTATCTAGTTGTTGTCATCGAGAAGTGGAGGCTCTCGTTTGAGAATCACCGACTGTTGATTCACAAAATTACTTTAACTTCTAAAAGAAAATAAAAAATTATCTATTATTTTTACGATATATCTAAGATAATTTTTTAAAAAAGAAAAAACAAAATGAATGTGTTTCATTAAAAATGAAATATTTAATACAAAGTGAAATATGATTAAATCAATAGAGATAAATATTGATATAGTGTTTTCTTTGTGAGGAAATCAATCACATTATTCGTGATGTCTAACACACAATTTATACTAAAGTTAAAAAGAGAAAAGAATATGAGTGCAATCACCAATGATTATTCCAAAATTCCAAACATTGGATTTGTGATGATTAACACTAAGAATCACTATCAGGAGTCAACTTCAAAAATAACAAATTGGTTATGTCTATCACACACACTATTGGTTTGGAATTGAGTTCTACTAGTAGGTAAACAATTGTGTTGTGGCATGCATTACGTATACCTCCATGCATGCTCTCATTAATAGATTTTACATTCTAGAACATTTGATATCTAGTTAAAAATTTAAAAAAAAAACAGGACTGAAACCACTTAATGGCAGAACACCGAATTAGATTAAGCGGTCTAGTAGGTCGGATACTGGTGGTAAAAAAAAAGACTTCACCTCCATCTCACGTAAAGAAGAATGGAGTTTCAATAATTTGGAGTTCGACCGTGAGAAGTCTGGTCAAGTAAACTCCATTAAAAATTCATTTTAGTAATAAAAAACATAAAAATTCATTAAAGATGAAATAAACATTCTCCAATTTTGGTGCTAACTATTAATTTTAAAATTATATTTCTTTATTAATCTTTAATTTTTATCGTTACTTAAATTATTAACGGTAATTAGTAAATCAATAACTTGAATAAGGTAGAGTAAACTAGATATTTTGAAAGCCAGCTTCCAAGAGACAACAAAAAAAGGAGAAGAGTGATTGTACCATAAAAAAGAGAAATATGAGTGAGACATAAGAAGAGATTGAAGGTGGCCAACAGAGATATTGTTGGCGTGCGAGGGAGACCATGTGCTTAGGTTACATAAAAATGAAATAGCATTTAATACACGTAAACTATACTCTATAGTACTTTGCTGGAAAATGCTCGTGTGATGAGTCATATACAATACCTTAAAATTAAATCCTTCCTATATAATCTTTTACCTGTTTGGTAAAATTAAGGCTTAATTAGTCTGTAGGTCCATTAAAGACTTTTTTTGTTTCACTTTGGTCCCTTAAAGAAAATAAGTTCCACTTTGGTCCTTATCGATATCTCCATCAGTGAATTTGGTTATTTCCGTCCATTTTTTTCAAAAACCGTTAATTTCTGTACAGATGCCACGAAACAACCTATTTTGCCACATGTACAGAAGTTAACGGTTTCTGATAAAAAATTGACAAAAAGGACTATATTGACTGTCGGAGATATCTATAAGGGACCAAAGTGGAATTTATTTTCTTGGCAAAATTACATTAATGGTCCTTTATCTTATTTTTTTGTAACATTTTGGTCCTTTATCTTTTTGTTGTAACACTTTAGTCATTTATCTCTTGTAAAACACACATCTAAGTCCTTTTCTCAATTTTTTATTCAAAAAATACTGATATGGCAAGCCACATCAGATAAGTTTATTTTTTAAAATATACTTTTTTTTAAAATAAAAATAATCTGAAAAATGATGAACATATTCATCATCTTGTTTGAATCTTCATCTTCTTCCTTTTAAATGTTCATAATCTTCTTTAAATTAAACAAATGTCTATTTAAATATACTTCCAAATATCAAGAACATATGTTAATTTTACCTCAATCTTCTTCTAAAAACAAAAATTAAAACCCCCAAATTTTTTAAAAAAAACCCTAAAAACCATGAATCATAATTGCAGGTGACTTGGTGTAGATCATGGAACCATGACGAGTAAAGGAACGACTAACTTTACGATCCTAAAATCAAAATCATATAAATTAAACATCCAAGTTAACAAAAGTGATAAATTGAAGTCAATGAGAGTTTCTTAGTACTATGAGTGATTGAACGAGAGGGACATATCAAATTGGAATTAGGTGCTGAAGCAATAGTGGTGGAGGATGATGAAAGCCATGAATCTGAGTCACCGAAGTTGGAATTGTTTTGCAAATCATAAATATATTTTTTTAGAATTTGGGGGTTTTAGTTTTTGTGTTTAGAAGAAGATTAAGTGAAATGGACATATATTTATGATATTTGGAGGTATATTTAAATGGACATTTTTAGTATTCAAAGAAGATAATGAAGATTCAAAATGAAGAAGATGAAGATTCAAGTAAGATGATGAATATGTTCATCATTTTTCCAGATTTTTTTATTTTCAAAAAAAGTATATTTTAAAAAATAAACTTATCTGATGTGGCTTGTCATATCAATATTTTTTGAATAAAAAATTGAGAAAAGGACTTAGAGAGGAATTTTACAAGAGATAAAGGACCAAAGTGTTACAATAAAAAGATAAAGGACCAAAGTGTTACAGAAAAATAAGATAAAGGACCATTAATGTAATTTTGCCTATTTTCTTTAAGGGACCATAGTGAAACCAAAAAAATCTTTAAGGGACCTACATACTAATTAAGCCAAAAATTAAGCTAGGAGTATAGGTTAGTTTAGAGCTACAAAGCTAATTTATAGCTTAAAAAGTTAGCTTAAAACTGAATGGCAAAATGCATTTATAGGTCCTTTAAATCGTGCGTTTATATTAGATAGATCCTTTAAGTGTTTTCAGTATCAGATAGGTCATTTATGTTTTACGTTTGTATCAGATAAGTTATTTAAATTTTTTAAATATCAGATAGGTCTTTTACGTTTGATTGAAAGTTTTACGTAATATCAAATAAGTTTTAAGTTTTTTAAATAGGACATTTAAGGTCCTATATGATACAAACTTAAAACTTAAAAGGATATATCTGATACAACGTAAAACTTAAAGGACTTATTTGATACTTAAAAAATTTAAAGGACCTATTTGATACTTAAAAAACTTAAAGGACCTATCTGATACAAACGTAAAACTTAAAGGACATACAGATGTATTTTGCCTAACTGAATCACTGATATATAGTTTACAGTTGAAAAATTAGTAGATTGAAATTAAAGTGTTTGACAAATTAAGTATAAAATGATGTAAAAATATATGATTAGTGGATAATTATTATATTTTAATAAAAATAAATTAATGAAAATAATAAGGGTAAAATGAAATAAAATGTTAAAAAACTATAAGCTATATATAAGTTCAAACATTACTTTTAATAACATTTCAAAAAATATTATAAGCTAATTAAAGAAATTTGTTATCAAATACATTTATTTTTTTGAAACAAGCTTATTGTACTTACCAAACACCTTTTATATAATCAAGCAATGATGTATCTATTATAGACAAGTAGAATGATATTGCACCTGTACTTTTAACCATTTAATTAATAATAAACTCTATTATATCTAATTTGATCTAATGATAGAATTTAATAATCTAATAATAAAAATTAACTTGTGTGTATCTTATTGTGTACTATAGAATTAACCTACAAACAACTCACATGTTTTCCTTTAAATGATTGAAAGTTGAAACTCACAATTTCACCATTCAAACTCCAATATTGGTGAGGGTCGGTCAAGGGTAATGTCATCAAGACGATCGCTTTAAGCCTTCAAATATATAAAGATTTTACTTAATATAAATGTTTCATATATAGCCTTCTATTTTTAAAACTAAAATTAGAAAATCATATATATTGTCTCAACAAAGATTAAATTGATTGACTTTATTATCAATTAAAAATCTAATAATAAGCAAAATCAATTTAATAAATGATTTTATAATATTCTAAAATATCTAAAGGTATATCACTAGGTTTAGTCTAGTGGTGAAAAATTTAGATAGTATGCATGATTTTCTATGTTTGACCCTCAATTTTTTTTTTTTTGGTACATAGTTTGACCCTCAATTTAATTGCAAGAAAAAAATGTCTAACGGTAATTTTACTAGAATATTTAATATGGATTTTAAATAGATCTCATTAAAAGTACCGTTAGACATTTTTTAGGGTTAAAAGAAATGGTTTGCGGACTTCAGTCCACATACCTAGTTTAGGACAGAAAAAGACTTTAAGAGTTAGTGTTCAAAAAACACTTACAAATAGATTTATATTTATCTTCCTCTAAAAGCAATAGTGGGGCTTAAGTTAAGTCCGACATCTTCAATTTCAAGTTCTTGTCTTTTAATTAGTGGATCAAACTAAGACTAACCCAACTTTGGTCTAATATTTTTTGTCCATTTAAATTTTGGTTCGTGGACATGATCATTTAGTAATGATAAAGGGTGTGAACTTTTTAAGTGGTTTAATAATTATATTATTGATGAAAGGGATTTGAAGATTGAGAGGCATAGAGAGAATATTTTGAAGTTGAAAAATGATTTAAGCTGTACTACAAGAAAATGGTTGAAGATTTCAAATGTCAATGTTGTTTGAATTTGTATGTTTTGGGATAAATTTAGTGTTAGTTACAATATTTCTGTTGGAATCCAATATATTAGAAGTAGATGAGTCAATGTAATTGTGTTGTTAGTGACATAATAGCTTGCAGTGGCAAAGCTGATGAAATTGTTCTGATATAAGTTGGCATATGGTTCAAAAATTTGTATTTAAACATACGCTTAAATACTTATATTGATTATTTTTCGGTTATTAAATTAAAATATGTTGAATTTCTTATTCTAAAGGATGAATGAATTACTAATTACTAACCCAAATTCTGTGGTGACAAAAAAAATTAAAATGTTTTTCCTAATTTTTTTTTTATTTGGGTGCTGCCATTGGTCATAGCCCCAGTTATATTTGGTGAAGTATCTTGTCTTTTTGAATGGTGCTAAATTAAGGATATTATTGAAAGATTGTTGATGGGTCCTCTATTAATATTTGGTCTGATTCTTGGCTTTAGGATGCTGACCAATCAAAAATTAAAGATTGTATCCTCTTAATTCTTATTTGCATATAGTAAGTCAGTTGATTGATCATGATATCGACACTTAAAATATAATTAGGAATATTTCATCACTCAAGATGATGAAAGAATTCTAAAAATTCCATTGGTACGAGTTCATGCTAATGAAATTATTTGAAGATGTGATAATAATTGAATTAACACTATCAAGTGTTTATTGAGTTTGTAATGAAATGTTAGTGAATCGTGATGAGAATACAATATTTGGAGATTGGCCAAAACATTGGAATTTGCTCGTTTCTCCCAATGTTAAAATTTTTATGTGGAAACTTGGTAGATACATTTTCCCTACGCGATCCAGGGTGTGCAATGCCCTTTAACATGCATTTGTTGTGACCATATATGATTTATAATATCTTTGCCACATGTTTCTTAAATGCACATATAACATCCAATATTGACAAAAAAAAACGAATGTGTAGTTGCTGTTACAATCTATTGTGCATCAGACTGAATATTTTTTTTTAAAATATTTTTAGGTAGGTTTTACATAGTTTCAATGAAAGCTCAAATGTCCATGTTCAACATGATAACATAGAGCATATGGCGAAAAAGAAATGTGAAATTGTGGATTTTACGTGCCAAAGATCTACTCAACTCTTGGCAATGTGCTCACTAAGTTAACGATAAGCATTCATCTCAACAATGGAGATGGTGTCCACCACCCTGTGACATGTAACATGTTCAAATGCAACATTTTTCGTGCCACCTTCCAATAACAATGCTCAAGTATTAGAATGTGTATGAGAAATGATAAAGGAGAGTTTGTTATGACTATGACGGATTAATGACTTATGATACTTCAAATAGTTAAATACGAAACTTGGGGTTTACTTAATGTCTTTTATTCGGTCATCGTTGCTCGTCTTCAAAATGTTATTTTTGAACTTTGACTATAATAGGTTTAAATGATGTGCTCCAATGCAAAATTATATGGTTGGAGTATGATTCTATATTCATGATTATTATATCTAATTGCAACAATTTTCAAGTTATTTTTACTAGATGACAAGTTAATGATATCGTTCATTTTCTGTTGGAACAAGAGCACAATTATGTGTGAATTGAAAATAAAATTTGAGTCTCTCTTGGGGACTAGAGCATACTAGTTGTTGTAGCATACTAGTATGTAACTGAAAAATAAATAAATTAATTGCATAATGAATTCTCAAATTAGTGAGATTAAATACCTCATTTATTTATTATTTATTTTTCTACAAGTGTGATATAAATTATAAACCCTTGTTATCGGGATAGCGGCAACATAAGAAAAAAAACAAAAAGTTGCTATGCCGCCAATATAGCTTTGCATTTTTCTTATAGCTGGAACAATTTAGTAGATTCAAGGATTTGGTGTTATCACTTTCGGTTGACTAGGCATATCCAGTGCCATTTTGCCAACGTTGTTATTATAAGGACTATGCTTATATTTGATTAGTATTAGATATGCTGGCCATTAGTAGATGAACATGTCCATTTGCTGAATCTAAATTTTTAATCTGTTAATATGGTCAGGATATGTATTTTGTATACTTAAATTAGTGATGGTTTGAAGTAATTCTTCTCTTTGGTACTTTTGACCTTAACAAATAGTCTTGACCAATTTATAAAATCTCTTATAAAACTATTTGATGATTTATTATGTCAGTTAATAAGACATGGGTTCATATGGTCATACTTCTTCGCATGATGCAACTTAACAGCATCACTTCAGTAGTTTTCTATATATGCAAAATTCATATCACACTGTTATCATCATCTGATAGTGATGGTGTAATCTATAATGCTCATTATAATTCAATTTCCATCGATATATTATATCATGTGATGTGTGTATACTAATTTTATTATTAGTATTAATTTGATTTAAGAGTGATTGATGTATCACAAGTTCCTTCAAGTTAAGTATGGTCTTAGTACCATAATCCCTTTAATTTGAGAATGGTATTGTAGTACCGTTATTGATTGATATCGTAGTACCACTGGTTAATAGATTGATATCGTAGTATCAATTCGAGTGGTATTGTAGTACCATTCAAGAAGGTGTAATTCTTGACCGATTTCTATAGTGCAGTAGAAAATCGGTATACAGTTGTAACTGGGCTGTTTTATCCTGGAGGCGGCGTGGTTGATAGTCTGCTTGCACAATTTTGGGCAGTGCCACGAAACGTCTTAAAGAGAGCGACCTAGTCCGCGACTCAACCCAATAATTTCTTCAGTGGCTTATTTTCGAAAACTATTTTCAAATATCAAAAACAACAATTTAAGACGTTTCTTTCTGCCATGAGTACCGAAGAAATTACTGGTTCAGATTATAATGTCGCTGACTATGACAAACCAATTTGGTTTGAAGGGAATCACTTCAAACATCGGCAACATAACAAATTATTATTTTTAAAATAAAAGAGTTGCTAATGTGTTGAAGGATGATAATTCAATTGTACATAAAATAGATGTACAAGTCGGAAAGGATAAATAAAAAGTCTAAAGAATATATACCTTTGAAAGTCTGAATTCTTGTCTTCTTTTGAAAGAAAAAGTTGTAAAGCAAGATCAGAAAAATAAGAAAGTGTTTGTTCTCTCGAACAATAACACTAGAAATAGAAACAGATACTTCATCAATTTTGTTGATGATTGTTCAGATTATTCTTTCATAAATATTAGGAAAAAGAAAAGTGAAAAGTGATGTTCTTGACATGTTTCAATTCCATGAGCTGAAATTGAAAATTATTTCAATAAGGAAGTCAAGTAACTTCATTTTGTTAAAGCACAAAATATGATTCCCACATTTTTTAATGAGAATGAAATTACAACATATTCATCGTGATATTAAACGCACTTAGGCTATGTTTGGATTGGTGATATATGATGGAATGAAATGGAGTGGAATGGTAAATAATTAGATTCCATTGTTTGAATTTGAAGTGAAAGGCTATTGTGAAAAGTTATGGTGAAAAGCACCAATCGTTAGTTGGTTCAGTGGTGATTGGCGCTGAACTTGGTAGGGAGGACCACGGTTCGATCCCCCGCAACTGCGATCGGGAGGGGGCTGGAACCACTTGATGCCAGAACTGACCCCCGAACCAGATTCAACTGGTGGTGAAAACCAAAAAAAAAAAAAAAAAGTTATGGTGAAAAGCTAAAAACTATTGATACAAGTCTTCCCAAGTCTTTCATCAGATCATCCATCCAACTCTCACTGCCTGCCCCTTCTGTCACTCTCGAAGCCGCGTTAAGTGGACCCCACATATCGTTGAACCCAGCGCAGCAGCAAAAAAACTATATTCCTTTCCACAAACCATGTTCTTTTGTTTTTTTTCTTTTTCTTATTTCTCAAACTTCCATAATCTTTTTTTATTTATCCATAATATATTTAATTTAATTTATATCACTCAAAGATTCCACAAAATCTTAAGAACCAGCTGGTTTTTTTTTTTAATTTGAAGCTTCATTCATAAACTTTTTTTTTCTTTCATTGTGGGGTCCTCTTTGACAGCCTAATCAACAGCCTGGAAAAGGGTGGTTGCAATTGCATTGCATTGCAACCACACTAAAAACTTCAACTTGATTCATTTTTCAGTAATGGGTTTCACGTAATATTAATCTTAGTCTCACTCTCTTTCTTCAATTCAACATTTTTTGTAACAAGCACATTTTGCTTCATTCAAAGGTAACTCAACTGTACTTTGATTTTAATTAAGACCCTTTTTTGAGTAAATTTATGTTTATGTTGTGTTGTGTTGTTTTCTAGTGTTAGAAGAATCTTTGTGTGTTGTTTTGTTTGGTTTTGTGCATTGAATTTGATAGATCCGAGGTTGTTGTTTTGTTTATGTTTTTGTTGCAGGGTTTTTTTTTTTCCATCAATTTTGTGGCTTTTGGGATTTGAAGCTAAAAGGGTATTGTAATTGCTTAAAATCTGTTTATGGGTTGGTGTTGTTGAAGAAGATTTGAGAGAAACTACAAACTAACTACAATGGTGATGATGAAACTTGTTTTGGTTGTTGTTACTGTTATTACATTTTTGGTGAATGTGTCATTTGCCTTATACACACCTCATGATAATTACTTAATTGCTTGTGGTTCATCTAAAAGTATAAACTTTCAAGATCGAGTTTTCGTTCCGGATTCACAGCATTCATCACTTGTGTTGAAAACTGGAAATTCAATTGTTGTTGCTAGTTCTAATTCAAGTGTTGTTCCATCTCCAATCTACCAATCAGCTAGGATTTTCAGTGAGAAAGGTTCTTATAGATTTGATGTTCAACAAGGTAGACATTGGATTAGGTTATATTTTTATCCTCTTCCAAACACTAGCCATAATTTGACTTCAGCTTCTATAACAGTTGTTAGTGATGATTTTGTTTTATTAAGCAACTTCACTTTTAGAAACTATAGTGGTTCTTATATGTTTAGGGAGTATGCTGTCAATGTGACTTCTGATTCTTTGACTGTAACCTTTATTCCTTTGAATGGTTCGGTTGCTTTTGTGAATGCAATTGAAGTTGTGTCGATGCCAGATGACTTGTTTGTCGATCAGGCATTGTCGCTTAGTCCATTAGCCCCTTTTAGTGGCCTTTCGGAACTTGCTTTTGAAACCGTTTACCGATTGAACATAGGAGGAACCTTGCTCACTGCAGAAAATGATACATTGGGAAGGACTTGGGAGAATGATCAGAAATACCTCCATGTGAACAGCTCGGTTACTAATGTGTCGGCTAGCCCTTCAAGCATTAGGTATCGACCAGGGGTTACTGCTGAGACGGCACCTAATTGGGTTTATGCCACTGCTGAAGCAATGGGGGATGCAAATGTTGCCAATTCAAATTTCAACATTACTTGGGTCTTTGATGTGGATCCAAGTTTCTCCTATTTTGTTCGACTTCACTTTTGCGATATTATGAGCAAGGCAATGAATACGTTAGTTTTCAATGTATTCATAAATACTGATATAGCTATCGGAAGCCTTGACCTATCATCGATGACTAATGATTTGGCTGTGCCTTACTTTAAGGATTTTGTTTCCAATGCCTCATCGGATAACACTTTGACGGTAAGCGTTGGTCCTGATACAATGGCAGACATAACAAATGCAACTATGAGTGGATTGGAGATAATGAAAATCAGCAATGCATTGAAGAGCTTGGATGGACTTTCTTCGGTCAAGAGTCTTCTTCCTAGTTCAAAATCAAACATGAACAAGATAGGAATCATTGCTGGTTCTGCCGCTGGTGCTTTAGTTGCCTTGGCTTTTGTTGGTTTGTGTTTTTTCTTGTTGGCGGGAAGAAATTCGAAATCTCCTCAAGAGGGTGGTCATTCATGGCTGCCATTGCCCTTGTATGGAAATTCTCAAACCATGACAAAAATGTCAACAACTTCACAGAAGAGTGGAGGAACTGCGAGCTTCATTTCTTCGACGAATCTTGGACGGTTCTTCACTTTCCAAGAAATCCTAGACGCAACCAACAAATTTGATGAGAAGCTTCTTCTTGGTGTTGGTGGTTTCGGCAGGGTTTATAGGGGAATCCTTGATGATGGTACCACTGTAGCTGTTAAAAGGGGAAATCCAAGATCTGAACAAGGTCTTGCTGAATTTCGAACGGAAATTGAGATGTTATCGAAGCTTCGCCACCGTCATCTTGTGTCTCTAATTGGTTACTGTGATGAAAGGTCAGAAATGATTCTTGTCTATGAATATATGGCTAATGGTCCCCTCAGGAGTCATTTGTATGGAACTGATCTACCACCTCTATCGTGGAAACAACGGCTCGATATTTGCATCGGAGCAGCAAGAGGACTTCATTATCTCCACACTGGTGCATCACAAAGCATAATTCATCGAGACGTAAAGACAACAAACATCCTTTTAGATGATAGCTTTGTTGCTAAAGTTGCTGACTTTGGCCTCTCCAAAACCGGTCCCGCGCTCGATCAGACTCACGTGAGCACGGCTGTTAAAGGTAGTTTTGGTTATCTTGATCCAGAATACTTTAGAAGGCAACAACTCACGGAGAAATCAGATGTTTATTCATTCGGAGTAGTTTTAATGGAAGTGCTATGCACAAGACCAGCTTTGAACCCTGTCCTTCCTAGGGAACAGGTTAATATAGCCGAGTGGGCGATGAATTGGCAGAAGAAGGGAATGCTTGATCAAATCATGGATCCTCAACTTGTTGGGAAGGTCAATCCTGCTTCACTCAAGAAGTTCGGGGAGACGGCGGAGAAGTGTTTGGCTGAGTATGGAGTGGACAGGCCATCTATGGGAGATGTTTTATGGAACCTCGAATATGCTTTGCAGCTCCAAGAAACCGCAACAGCACTCACAGAACCAGAAGATAACAGCACAAATCACATTACAGGAATTCAGTTGACACGTCTTGAGAATTTTGATAACAGTGTGAGTATGGTTGATGGAAGCAACTCTGTCACTGACGAAGATGCAGAAGACGCTGCTACAAGTGCAGTGTTCTCGCAGCTGGTAAATCCACGTGGAAGATGAGATATTTTTCATGTATCCGTGATTTTGGGTATATGCATTTGAGTATAGTGTGGCTGTTCTGGCCTTGGACTAATTGAAAAGTCCTGCTCGATAAATGAAAGGTTATTTTCTGTTTCGTTATCACTTTTGTAATCCTTTCCGATTTTTTCCCTATAAGCACGTTACTATAAAATATATTTGAGCAATTAGTTGGTTAGAAAATTGTATGTAAGTTATCTATAAAGTTCTGTTGTACTTTGTATAAGGAAATTAAGAGTTCTTTCACTTTACAATAAAAGTTCTTTACAAAATGAATCAACTATTCAAAAGGTACTGCTTCTGATAAGTTAATTTGCATTGCTTTGCAAATCAATATGAAATCCAAGAAAATGAAAATGAGAGAAAGCTGTTGAGAAGATCTTTAGCTTGAATTAATATTTCTTGGATAATTGTCATACGGAGACGATGCGTAGTTTTCTCCTATACTAAGCAAAGAAAGAGAATTCTAAAGACAAAATCAAGTTTTGAAATAACTTTTGTTCTCCTAACAATGAAATGTTTCATGCAATTTTTTTTCTGTCAACTGTTGGTACTTGGTAGTCTCTCACAAATTGCAATTCAAGGTGTTTTCATAATTTCAAGTTTCAACAATGATTTTGATTTTATGCACTATGAAGCACGGACACGGATACTGGACACAACACTGACACGTCTACACCGATAATAATTTAAGAAAATTACATAATTCAATGCAATCATATGTGTCGGTGTTGGACACTGATGTGTGTCCAACACCGGAATGCGTCTGGTATGAGGAGTGTTCGTGCTTCATAGCTTATGCATAATATCATAATGTAAGAATTTAGGAAACCTTCCATATAATCATCACAATATTCAATCATTTATAAGCATACAAATTAATACAGTTATTCAAAAGGAAATATGGTTACAAAACAATAATTTTTTTAGTCACTGAGTAGTGAATACATTACAGAAATATTTTGAGTTACAACATTCAATCATTAAAAAAAGGCGAATAAAAGAAACTGCGAAATTATCTTCTGCAAACTATACCATTACCACTGCTAGCACCACTAGTGCAATCCATCATACCATATTCTATCTCCATGCCTTCCTGCATTGAATCTTTAGCAGAAGAGAATATACAAGCGTTACAGTCGGCTGAAACAAGTGATGTGGTTCTATACTTGTCTTCCCCGCCAACTACTGGCATTGCCACGCCTAGTTTTGCCGGATTTTGAAAATCAGGCTGATAAGTCCTACCAAGAATTCCTTCAACTTTGGACGATAAACTATAGAATTTGAACTGCACCTCCAAATGAGCGAAACAATCATCATTTGGAATCTGATAGTTATGGATTCTACTGTCTTCCTTGGTAACTGGCACCACATTGACAGATATTTCGGCAACTTCTGGGATGGTAACCATGACGGCGTTATCATTTGATGTTCTCTCGACTCTTAGTTGATTTTCCTCAGATTGCCATGTAGAGAGGTGACCTTCTGGAATTATGAGTTCCTTTCCGTCATAAGAGAGCTTCAAATGGTCGACTTCATCATCCCAAATTGATGATGGCGTGGCCTCGACAGAAAAATTGTGTGAATCAAAGAGGACTCCTAATGCTTGAATCCAAGTGTAATCCCTTGGTCTCCCTGTTGGCCTGAGGCCGATAAAGCGAGCGTTGATTTGAAGGTTGACATCAGATACCAAGCTGAAATGCTCGTTTCTCCTTCCATGGAAATAGAAAACAATGCCATCTGCACCAACGAACCGAGGATCCAAGCATGCAGATCCGCGACCATTACAATTTGGTTTACGACCTGTTCAAATCCAAAATATCATGAATGATAAACAAAAGAAAAATGGAATCAAAACACCAAAATATTCTTATTAGAGTCAATCCTATTCAAGGTCAACAGAACAATAAAGATAAGATTTCTCATAATTATGTTGCTAAAATCGCAATGTGATTGCAATTGAGATTGCATCAGTCACATTTGACTGTGATTCTCCACAATATCAAGGATCACAATGTGACCGCAACCACTATACGATATAAGAAAATGCTAAACCAATAAGTTATATTCAAATCTTACTTTTGCACTGAGTTTTGCACAAAGGAGAATCACAATCAAGATAGCAAACTTTGTCTCTTGGGTTAGCTGGTGATTTCGAAGGACACTGAGCCGGACAAGGCATTTTCTTGAGAAAACAACGGCTCTTTCGGTTGGTGCATGTTTGAGTATCAACATTAATACACATAACACATGATGATACAAATACAAATAAAAACAAAACAAACATTAAGCATTTGTTGCTTAAGACATCCATGATTAATCTCTTGTTTTGTTTGATAGATACAATGAAAGAGATGAATGTGGCCTCTCTTTATATACTATTTTTATGCTAATAGAAAACTCACTGGTTATTTTTCTAGTGATTTTTAACATGAACGTGAGTGAGATGAATTGTTGGAATTCTTTGTGGCATCTTTTACATTGTCAAAACTAGCAAGATGTAATGGAAGTTGACTTTGTGCTTTAGAATGAGGACAAAGACTTTCATGAGCAGCTTCTATACAGAAAGATTATTATTATTATTATTATTATTATTATTGACTTTCACTAAGTTATTCAAGTTCAACCATGAAATGTGGCTTAATATTTTGGTATTAACCCTCTGGTTCTCAGATGAATGAGATCCTGGTAATTCAGAGTTCGGTCGCGAGATAAAGTCCGATTAAGAATTGGTTCCATCAAGAATCGAACTCTGACTTAATATGATTTTTTGTAATCATGAAATTATTATGTATGAGAAAATAAAGTGCAATTATATAAAAGTATTGAGTATATAAGTTTTGGTGTGAAAAATGTATAAAACATTGAGTTTTATTTTAAATTTCCAATCAACAATTCAACATACATTCGAACTTATGTGTTAAGTGATGTAGCTGTCAAAATATTTAAAAATAAAATTTAGCTAACTTTGGATCCTTGACTACATTGTTAAGTTATGACAAAACAAACAGTGTTAATTTTTTAGATTTTGTGGACCAAATCTGCGTTTACTAACTTTGTGTCACTTGTAAGTTTTAATTAATTAATACTAGAGACCAAGGATGTGCTGTGTTTTTCATTTCTTAATATTTTTATTCTTTTAAGAACAATGTGCAAAGCAACTCATTTTGATTTTCATGTATCATATACAATTTATGGACATTTTGCTTCAATGGTTTAAAATTATGTAACACTTAATCAACACACTATTTTATGACTAGAAAGATTGTTGTTTCTCTTTTTTTATGTATTGGTTGGTGTAGTTGATGAAAGGAAATAAATGTGTTCTTCTATTGTTATTGTAGTTTAATTAAGATTTGAAACTCGTGTTTGTCGTGTTAGATTCCTCTAATGAGAAGAAAATATAAGATGAGTTCATTTTGCTATAAAACGCTCTATGATACTCATACTCCAAATGAAGATGCTATAAGTTTTAGTAATTTTTTTGACGTATAAGTTTTAGTCAGATAGATTTAGGCGATAGGTAAATAAAATCCAATTAACGAACATTTTAGCTAAAGATCAATATGGATAGATATTCTTCAAATGAGCTTTACAATATGATTTGTTAGTGGTTCTTCATGAGACGTTAGTAACTCGCTATAGCCTGGTCTTCTCTTGTTAGTGGTTGTTTAAAGCTAAATCGAGAATGTGCAGCGACCAACCACGGTGACATTGCATCTTGTGGAGGTGTTGGTTCGTGACCATTAATTTATGGAAATTTCATTTTTGGCTATATGTTGCATCTTTTGGTACTTGTTACATTATTATGATAGAATTGTTGGTCATTTGCAAGGGGTTGATGATAGGTTTTGATCAATGTTTTAGAGCTATTGATGTTAAATTTGACCCAAAGGTTGTTGTGAAATTGATTCTTGATGGGTGTAATGTTAGGCATCCGTATTACATGGTGGTTCAACATATGTGTGGTGCAGTTGGACACTTTCATTGTGTCTCATATTTTTCATAAAACTAACCAAAACTACTAGTGCTTTTGCAAAGTATAGACTTTATATGTCTAATTTAGATTTGAGTTTTGATATAATTCATGTTTTTTCCTCACCTTAATCATGTTAGCAAATATGAGTGTTTTCTTCTTTCTTACAAGTTTGTAGTTTTTCTTTATTGTTTATCCCTTTTTTCCTCCATAGCCATTAGCCTCACATTCCCATTCCCAAATTTCTATATTCTAAAATATTGTATTATATATATTCTAAAAAATGAGAAGAAAAAACATTGCATAAACCCATGGATTCTCAAGGACACCGGTAATTCATAATTTGGTCGGATAGGGGAAAATAAGTAAAATATGATCATTAGTTGTCTCAGTTATATTCGTCTTTTTTTGTTGATGGTCATGAACCACTTCAATTCAATCACTTGGTTTAAAAAAATGATAGGGTGGAGAGTAGCATGTAGGGTGAAAAAGAACAGAATAACATGTTTCTTATCAATGAATTTAATTTTTAATAAAGTGAAAACTCTTGTTTGGTGGTGGTTGAATTAAAAAAATAAAAAGTTATTGTGAAATGTAGTATTTTCTTGACAAAAAAAAGAGTATTTGCTAAAAAGGAAAATAAAAAGGTAAATATAAAATGGGTTGTGGTGGTGACTAACTAGTGTTGTGTGGCATCTTCCGGGAACTTATTATTACAAAGCTGAGACCTGAAAAGTGAGAATCAAACAAATCGACACCGAAACATGGCGGCGTGGACAGCGGCAGCTCGACAAGCCATCAATATCGGACGCCTCTCCACACCCAAATCGACTTCACTCCTTCATCGCCGTGGCATGGCTGGCTCCGCCGGTATTTTCCCCTTCATTCTATTTTACGCAAAGTGTTTTCCGTTTTTACTGTAAATTTCAAATCTTTCTATCCAACTTACTCTTCCTAGTAAATTCGGCTTTTGATTTCGATTATAAAATTGCTAATTTCAATATTCTTGTTTTTTAAGGCTTAAATTTTACCATTTTAGTGTCAGATTTGTCAATGAGATGATTGTTAGATCAAATTTATGTGTAGGTTAATGATCTTATGATGTTATACCAATTATTGTGTAAAAAAAAAAGAAGGGATTTTTAACTTATTTTTAGAGATTGTTCTTAAATAGGGTTGTTTGGAATAACTTATTTGAGCTTATATCATGGATTGTGAAAATTTTATGTTTGTTCAAATTCTGTTATGCCACATTGTTAATACCTCTTTTATGGTTGTTATCGACAACACTTTGTACTAAATCGCATATTACTGCAAGCGGGTTTGTTATGCCGTGGTTGTCTTCATCTTTAGTTAAAGTATGTGGTAAAATAAATTGTTTTGGAAAGTGGAATTTTAAGTTCATTCATAGAGATTATGCTTACATAAGGGTTTTTCTGGATTATCCTTGAAGAATTGCAGGTAATTTACCCAAGAACCAATGAAAATTAGCCACATAAGCAAATATTCAAGGGGAATATAAGTTAGTTTGTGTGTATCACTTGCAAATTTACTCATGTGGCTAATTATCATTGGTTGTTGAGTAAATCATCCACAAATCTTCAAGGGTAACCTATGCCTCACCATACATAAGGTTGTTTGCAATAACTTATTTGAGCTTATATCACGGATTGTGAAAAATTGTTGGTTGTTCAAATTCTGCTATGCTACTAATACTATGCTATAGCTCTTCTATATTTGTTATTCGACAACACTTTGTACTAAATTGTGTATCACATAGCTGTAGCGGTTTGTTAAAGCTACGATACGCTATAGCATTCTATGTCAGAACATTGATAAACACTTGTGTAAATATGTGGAAGAGCTTGTGAAAATAGCTTATATGTTTGTAAGTTGTTTGCAATTTATTTTCATTTGCTACTCTATATGGCTCATTCTCAGCTGTTCCGGCTTATGCGGGGAATTATTCTTATTTACTTCATCTTTGATTGTAGAATAAGCTTCTACCACTCATATACAATAATAAGCACTTAACTAAGTTGTATACAATAATGCTCACATAGTGTCATTTTGCATTAACATGCATTACGGCAGCGTAATCTCTATGTATAATCTCCTATGAAGATCCAAAATCATTGATACGTAGTTGTTTATAATAAGTTTTGGCACTGCATTATGTGTTTGAGTGTGTCATCCTAACGGTGGGCTGGAAAAAGAAAATTGAGTGTCGGACTTGTCGAATTTAATGTTATATTGATTGATGATATTAAGAATGTTTTAGTAAGGGTGTTGTAATTTAGGCTCTAGTTTGTGCGGCATGAAAGTTTTATTTTTAGTTTGATGATGATTTACATTGAACTATTGAAGGGTGATGTGATAGTGCAATAAGAAGGAAATTCCACATAATGTTGATTTGCATGATGTTTGGCTATAGAAGTGGAACTTAAAGTTCCAAAAATTGGTTAAATTGAATATAAACTAGTGGTGAAGCTAATGAAGTGGTTGATAAAGTGAAATATTTCCCCTTCTTTCCTAAAGAAATTAATTGCCTGTATTAACTTGACAATGTTGACATGTTGCAGATCATCATGGACCTCCAAGGGTGAACATTTGGCAGGATCCACTCTCCCCATCTAAGTGGAAAGAAGAACATGTGAGTAATTTATGGTTTTTAGAGGTCTTTCTCATGCTAGTTTAAGATCTCTTTCAGATTGACCACGTTTTGATTCTGGGACATTTGACAAAAATAAAAACAGCTGTGATAGTATCTTCTTTGAACGTGTGCTACTTCGTAACAACTTTTTGAAGAAGACATGTAACTGAAACCAATCTCTCTGATAATCATTTTTATTTTAGTCTTACACAAACAGGCCCTTAAGGGAACTTGCCTCTTTTAAAACAACACACACACGCACTCCTAATAGTGAACAACATAAACTTGTTTTTCAAGTTGTGTTGAGAAAACCGATAAGCCATTGAACTATTTTACCAAGGCTGAAGGTTGAGTAATACCACTTGTGAACATTTTGATTGCTTCATGGCGTCATAATTTCATAAACACATTTCTCTTTATATTTGGTCATGCTAAAATATATTGAATGTTTCACCACCAAGTCTTCTGATATTGCAGTTTGTGATTGCTTCTTTGACCGGATGGGGTGTACTCATTTACAGTAGTTACAAATTCTTCACTGGAGGCAAGGACAAGAAGGAAGAGGTACACAGCTTTACCTTATAAGAAGTTTGATATGAATTACATGCATGATGCATATGTTATTCATGTATCATTAGCAATTTTTATTTTTGGATATAATTTTGTGCACCATAAGTACTTACTCTGTAGATGATTAATTTTACTAGATAGACCTTTTGAAAATTTTAAAATAAGCATGAAGCTTTCTTACAAATTCTTTGTCATGTCTTACTGCAGAAAGTTGGAGAACCAAGCAAGGCATGAGGTTCTTTTAACATGTGCTAATAAGTTATCCTACTTGCCTTTTGTCGTCGGAGTTGTGATTTTTACCTTTATAAAGTTGTGCCGATTTTGGGCAGTTTATTAGTGGTATTTACATAGCACTTAAAGCAATGATTTAGAATTAATTACAACTTTTAGTATTCTATTGTTGTTTTTATGTATTGTTGCCTCTTGGTAATAAGTTGCGGGATACAAGCCTTCTTGCTGATAAATTAGCTTGCCCGAATTTGGTTTTTAACTTTGAATTTCTTGTTTCCGTACCACTCAAGTTGTGATATGATTCTATTACTTCCCTTATAGACATGTTATTAGAACTTAGAAGCAGAAAGTAAAAAATTTAAACAAATTAAACATGCATCTCTGATCTTCCGTGACAAATCTCGACCATGGAATTAATTGAACGGTCACGATGTCTTTAGTTTATTCCATTTGGCTGGAGAAGGTCTAAGTCGTCAAACATTCTATGAATCTAATTCAATAGGTAACTTATGCTGAAGGAAATAAAATCATTGTTATCTTAATTTAAAGTTTTTTTTATAAATCAATCTGATGAATTATTATTTAATCGGTAATGAAACCAAAATGCTAAGTCGATTTATCATATCACGCAAGTACAAAAGACCAAGCTTAATCTACTAAATAGGACTGTTTCTCGTCTAAATTAACGTTGAGATTTTATCCTTTGTTTCTATTTCTTTCATTTATAGATTTTCAATTCATTGTTAATTTTTTAAATTATAAGTTAATTAAATGGGGGCAATTGTTGAGTTCTATTTCAAAAAGTTCGAAGTTTCATAATGCTTGCATTTGTATTCTTTAGGCTTGGATTGATGGAATATGATGAAGTGAAATGGAATGAAGGACATAAAGTTATGAGAATTTCTTTTCGCACACCCTGAGTATACTCATGCACCCCCTGAAATTACCAAACTATCTTTCCTCGCCTTCTAGAGAGTGAGCACATTTCGCTCCCTAAATAGCGAGTGTGTTAATTACATGACCGTTTGAAATGGTTCCACCCCTATGTTTGAATTTGAAAAAATACACGTTCGCTCCTTAGGGAGCGAAATATTACTTATCCCTTCGCTGCCTAAGGAGCGAACAATCTCCCTTTATAATAAAAATCTGATTTTCCTCCCCCCATTTCATCAGTTACCAAAAACGCAAAAAAAGAAAGAAAATTACCCCAAACCCAACATAGATTGTGAAAATTTGCAAGGCTATGTTCATATGGGTAAGAACAAGTCACTTGTCAATTTGAAGAGACACTATCCATTTTTTATTTGTGAGAGTTCATCCCTATGGTGTAGGATAGTGTATACTACAGCGTTAGAGGTTAAGTTTATTCTCTTAATGAATCTATGGCTCATGAATGAGTGGTGTACTTGACTGTGGTGTACACTTGATAGATTCACCTATATGAGAGTTGAGGTGGGGCCGCCTCCATGAAAGCTTGGGCAGACTTTCTAGAGACACTCATGAAATCCAGGTATAGGTGCAAGGCCAAAATGCATCACACCGCGTTGAACAACTTTGGACGAGAGATCAATGTGAGTGATGAGATCACTGATTCACATACGGAATGAGGTTCATAGAAGTTATAATCTCACCGACATTCTAGTGGATCAAATTTCATTTGCTCCATGTGCTAGTTCATAGTCCAAAAAACACTAGTACTTATGCGTTGATGTCTCACAACATCCTCCTTGTTGACAAAGGTAACAAAGCCAAATTCCCCACGACAGGTACCCTCTGGAAGGTACTAGAATGCCCGAAATAGCCGTTAAATAACGATTTTTAGGATTCCAAAAATTACCCCTAGGAGAGTCAACAGCCTTTCTGTCACAGCAAGTACCACAACCCCTACAAATTTTACCACTAGAGACAGGGTCAGGATGGTCGAAATCTGCGGATACATACATAGATACATGTTAAAGTGATATTGAATTTAGGAATTCTACAAAAATTAGGGTTTAAAAGACATAAGGTAACATTGATCAATCTCTAAAAATATTAAATGGAGATAATAGAGAAAAACAGGAAAGCAAGATCCTCACCCACCCACCGTATATTTGGACTTTAGAAGGATCATCCGGATACGGCCAGCCTATATATTTGCTGACGAATTCTTCGCATTTAGAGGCTCGGATTGGGTACCACCGACGTCTTCCTGGATGGGCTCTCCTTCAACCTTTCCGATACTACGTTGGCGCGGGCTCGATGATAGCTTTGGAAGGAGGATAGTTTTCTTTTTCGTGGTTGTCGAATGAATGAGTGAAATCACCGTGAAAAAAGGAAGGAGGATTGGGTATTTGGGCTTAACATTTGGCTGGCCCATATTATACGCTACGCCTAACTGATGCAAGCTGATTTTCTTTTTTGTAACAAAAATAAAAAAAATTGAAGAAGCGTTTTGGTAAACCAAAATAATAGTGTGATATGAGAAAGAGAAACATCACTATCAAAACTTATATTACAATTGTAATGCTGCTCAGCTCGCTATATTAATTCCTATCATTCTACAATGTGTCTCTCTAGTATTATGTGGTTTGTCACTCATTGCTTGCGCCCGAAGCACCAGAAAATGCAAGCCACAACATGTTTAACTCAATGAGACTTGACTTCACCGGCATACTCACCCTGAAAAATGAAATATAAACCTCATTAAGTTATTAAAGCTAGAAACAGTATATTTGTAACTGATTTAGTAGGAAAATAGTTTCACTTCATTCACATTACTCCAAAGTTAAGCCATGAGGAGCTAGCTACATAGGTGCGAGCATTGGAAGTTTATAAGAGGAACGAGCGGATAGATTCATATCACAATGTCATTGAGAAAACCATGCTTCAGATCAGAACTAGAATCCTAAAATTTTATGTCTGTTTGGTTTGAGAACTATCTTCACTTTTAATTACAAAATTGTCAAAGTGTTTTCATTATATTTCTTGTTTGCAAGAATTTTTACGAGAAAAAAATGAAAACAACTGTCTTCATTATATTCCACTTGATATCATGTTTGAATAGGAAAAATCAGTTTTTGTTCTATCTTCAAGTAATTGCTAAATATTACTATGAAAGTTGTTATTCGGTGAAAGTGTTAGATAAACCATACTCTGCGAAGACTCAATCTGCATCTTTTATTTCGGCTTCAACGTCGATTGCTCTACCAGAATCATTGTCTGTGATAAAGGAAACAAGGGCACACAGCATCATCAACAAAGATTCGGGATAATAAAGAGACGGGGAAGAGAGTTTCATTTAAACAAGCCTTGTGAAGGTTACCATTTCTAGAACGCGAGAAATTGTCGAATGCTTGTCCAAATGTTGTAGATTGGTTTGAAAACTTCACAGATTCCTTTACAAACTCATTGCCATCAACTGATATATCAAAATAAAAGTTCTTCAACAGTGAGAAATATGCATATTTTGATTGTTGAAATGAAACAGTGTAGGAAAATGAAACACAGCGAATCATTTTCTAACCGCAGCTAGAAAGAGTTCCGCTCGGTTAATATTGATAGAAAGCGAAGGAAGAAAGAACATAAGGGAGACAGACATCCACTCTTACCAGAAAAAGGCTGACCACAAAACGGGCACAGCTGCAATTCATCATTCAAAGTGGATCTGTAAAAGATAATTATTATAAATTATAAAGTAACGATGACTAGTTCAAATTATTTCAAAATAAATCATCTATAAGTAGCTTATTATGAGGTATATAAAACATATCTTACTTGAAAACTTGAAAATCATTTCCACAGTTTGGACACTGCATATACAACATAGACGCAACAATATCTAATTAACTAAATCAAATGTAAGAAATATATTCCATAAGTTAAAAAATGTAAAAGTCGAAAGAGCAAGAAGTTTTTCAAAGCTAAGCTTTGAAGAATCCTCACAGTGCCTTTCATTATATCTCTTCCTGCCCACCAGATGAAAGCACCAAGACCTACTATCGGTACTAGGGGTGTCAAAATGGATGGATTGGATGGATTTGGATTGGATTGTTAACGGATGGATCAAAGTAATCCATTTGTCCATTAACAATCCATTAAAATGGGATCAAAAAAATCCAATCCAATCCATCCATTTAGAGATAAAATCCATCCAATCCATCCATTATCATAATTTTAATGGATGGATATCCAATCCATCCAACAAAATTAATTCAATTATTAATTCAATAAAATTAAAATATCCAAATAATATTATTTTTCAATTTAAATATTATGTAGATAAAATATTATTTAAAAATCGACCGAAAACCCAAAATAAATACCAGAAAATCCTAAAATCGATCGAAAACTCAAAAAATTGGCCGAAAAACCTAAAATCGGCTGAAAACCCAAAATACACCCGAAAATCCATAAATCGGCCGAAAAACCTAAAATCGGCCGAAAACGCAAAAAATCGGCCGAAAAACTGAAAAATCGGCCGAAAACACAAAAAATCGGCCGAAAAACCGAAAACACAAAAAATCGGCCGAAAACCCAAAAAACAGCCGAAAACAAAAAAAAACGGCCGAAAACCGAAAACGCAAAAAATCGGCCGAAAAACCCCAAAACACAAAAAAATGGCCGAATACCCAAAAATTGGCCGAAAACACAAAAAATCGGCCGAAAAACCGAAAACGCAAAAAATCGGCCGAAAAACTGATTTTAGGTTTTTCGGCCGATTTTTTGAGTTTTCGGCCGATTTTTTAGTATTCGGACGATTTTTTGTGTTATCGGCCAATTTTTGGGTTTTCGGCCGATTTTTTGCGTTTTCGGCCGATTTTCGGTTTTTCGTCCGATTTTTGTGTTTTCGGCCGATTTTTGAGTTTTCATCCGATTTTTTGAGTTTTCGACCGATTTTCGGTTTTTCGGGTGATTTTTGTGTTTTCGGCCGATTTTTTTGAGTTTTCGGCCGTTTTTCGGTTTTTTGGCCGATTTTTCGGTTTTCAGTCAATTTTCAGTTTTTCGGCCGATTTTTTGTGTTTTCGGCCAATTTTTGGATTTTCGGCCGATTTTTGGGTTTTTGACCGATTGTTTGTTTTTTATTTATTTTAGTGTCATTATTATTATTATTATTATTTATTTTTTGAAGAATTTTATTATTTTTTAAAAAGAGACAATCCATTGGATTTAAAATTAATAATGATCAATTATCCATTGGATTTTAAGATTAAGGTGGATGGATTGGATCCATCCATTTAATTAAATGGATGGATCAAATCCAATCCATTAACCAACTTTTTTACTAATGGATGGATTGGATGGATAAATTTTTCAATGGATTGGATGGATAATGGACAAACGGATAATATTGACACCCCTAATCGGTACTAACACTGCAAAGATCTGCATGTGAATAAAAGAAAATCGAGAAGAAAATTCAAAACAGTTAGATGATTGCTTTACATGTATAAATTTTGGAGCAATAAATTAACTAAAAGACGTTATAAACTGCAAAATATGGCGTGGTGGGCCCATAACTCATAGGTCCTTGAATCTGAACCTGCCCTGATACCATGTAAAATATTTAAAACTATGTGTCTAAAAGAAGATCACACGACTTCTATTTATAATGAAGCAGCAATAATTACGTTAAATGTCTAGGAAGTTGTAATGACTAAGAATACAACAAATAGCCTAAGTTGTAAAATCAAGGAATAGTAAAAACACACTGACTTTTAACATAAACTAAGGGACAATACATTGAAGAGGAAGAATTTAAATCACACCAATATCCTATGTTTGTTCTGCTGATGTATATTATCCCCCTCCCCTATATTTGTCCTGTTTCTTGCATTTTTGGATATGTTAGATGAGATTTGGATTCATAACAAGTTTTATTAGAAGATCTTAGAATGTTGTAATCAGTAGAAGGGAAGATTCTACAAGGAGTTTAAAAAGATAAACCTAATTGATTAGCTCTAGTTCCTCTCAAACAATAATGACCATGATCAATACAGTAATAGAGAAACTACTCTTTCTCAAACAATAATGACCATGATCAGTGTTGTATTTTTTTTTCCTTTCCTATTTACCTTTTTCCCCTTCCATATGATTTGGATTTTGAACACCATTGGGCCGAAAGCCTAATAGTTTATAATGTACAGCACTAGAGTTAGTTAAATAACGGCTGAGTTGTTTCATCTCACTAGTTCGAAAAAAAAGTTGATTGTTTTGAAAGTTTGAATAACAAATTTTGGGTAACAAATTTCATCTCACTAGAGCAAATAGTTTGATTGAGGAGCTCACTGATTGACAATTCATTGGTTCAACCATAGTCAAAGTGTGGTTGATATTTATATAAACATAAGTCTATAATCATGATCTAGTAATATGACAACATATTCTAGTTCAGCAATAGACATAACATTCGTAAGTTCATAGATAGATATATTTATAATTTGATATATTTATATTACAACAGCGGAACATATTTCAACTAGGTGGAGTTGCTATAAGCTTCAGTTGACGCTGTAAAGTCTTGTCATGTTATTTGGTTTTAAGATGCATAATTTACCTCTAACTTTCTCTTCTCTTAATGGTTTGGCCTATAGTTTATCTTGCTTTCCCTCTAAGTATAACCATTCGACTGTCGTTCATCCAGTCTACTGTCATTTCACGTACTTTTACAAGTCTTTTCTATACATGGTCAAACCACTTAAGATAATGTTCTATTGACTTGTCTATTATGTGGGATTGCTCTAATTTTCTATACACGCCACTGTCCGGGATTAAACAACAGAACTCTTATGTCCATCTTGGGACAAATTTATCTTTGGCCTTCTATTTTAATCTCTTCCAATGGTCAATTAATTTTTACTTTTAATAGTTGAAAACATGTTGCATGTCCAAACTTAAGAATCACTTGTGTGTTGCAGGCAGATAGAGGAGTACACTCAATTGATTGCTTCAATCAAGGCCCAAATTAAGCTGGTACATTCACTCTGCTTTCTTCATTTTATTGACTCTCTTATCCCTGCTTGTTGTACTCCTTTTGTGTAAGGGATGTTGCTTTTTAAATTAGATAATAAGGAGATAATTCCTATCATTCTACAATGTAACTATATTTTCCCTGAAGATATTTGAGGAAACCTGTAACTATATTTCTACCCTAGTAGTAATAATTGTACAGAGTTTTGAGGACTTCACATTGTTTCAATGCAGGTTTGTGAAGGAATTAGAGAGTTACTCTCATATTTGTTTTTTCTGTTTATCTTCTATTTATCTATCTAGTTGCAAGACGATAGCAAGAGGATGGACCTTAATACAGCAGTAAGGTTTCTAGCTCTTATGAACTCTACAAGACCGGCTTGTAAGATGATGAATGTCTATCACTTCTAAAAACTTTTAAGGTCATATCTCAACCCATATGAGACTCTCAACAACACTACCCCTGTGAGCTAGGATCATTGATTCTACTTGCATAAACAGCCTTGATTCATACGGCAAGGCTATCTTCTAAACCACAAATAGTAGGGAGCTTCTTGTACGTTATTGAGAAAAAAGTGGATTCAATTTAGTATCGAATCGAGATATGATAACCACGCCACAAAGCTCTTAGCATGACTCATGAGCCTATCATAAACAGCCTTACCTTGCATTTGTAAACCATTTGCAAGATGCTAATAGCGAAAAACATGATTAAAATATATCATCTTTAACCTGAACATGTAAAGGCCTATATCTGTTCTTAAATCATTTACAATTTCAATGTAAAATTTTTCTACTCTTTCGATTAATTATACGTACTCATTATATCATTAAAAACGTTTGACTTTAATCATAACAACTTCTAAAATCATGCAATAACATATCAAAATTAAATTCTAAACTAAATATGATCAAAAAAAAAAATTACCCAAATGGAGACAATAGCATCCAAAATCCAACCAAGTTGTCCAGTCATTGAAAGATAAGTTAACCCAACAGCCAAAGCAAGATTTCCCAAAATCCTACCAGTGCCACCATCATCTCTTCCACCACCTCCACCACCATTGAAACCAAACCCTTGATTATTTTTCACCAAAACCACTCTTTTTTCCTTCTTGCACCCCTTTTCTTCCAACAAACCCCCATTTTTAAACACTGTACCTCCCAAAAATGACCTTCTATTGCTGCATGCTCTGATTGCTCTCAGTCTGAAGCTGCCCAGATGAAAAGATGTAATCTTTGGGTCTACATAAGAGAAAGAAAAAGTGGGTTGTGTCTTGTTTACACCATGATGGAAGAATTTGAAGTTGAAGTTGGGTTTCAAGTATGAAAATTTGATTGAGAATTGCATAAGGGTGGACATGGGGAATATTGAAAAGTTTAGTGTAATGGAGTTTGAAAAGGTTTAGACATGGCCAATGGAAGCTTGTAGATGATGATATGATATGATATTGTTGTAGCTTAGGTGTGTGAAATATCTAATCTAATATATTTAACTTGCTCCATCCTATAATAAATTATTCAATTTATCACTTAAGGGGTTTGTTAATATACAATTTTAATTATTAATATATTTACTATTAAAAATTTGCTGAAAAATAATATTTACTATTAAAAATATTAAAAAATTGATATTTTCAAAATGTTTATTGGAAAAAGAAAAATCAAACTAACATTTACATTTACTCACTCCATATAAAATATAAGTCGCTTTGAGAAAAAAAAATTATATTAAATTATAAGTCACTTTACAATATCAATGATGTATTTAATATTATTTTTCCTATTATATTTTTAATTATTTCTTACTCTTTTTTCTTTTCAATTTAATATCATTAATTAATGATAATTTTAAAAACTAACTCATAATTTTTCTTTTTTATATAACATTGATTACATTTTTTTAATTTGTGTAATATGATCAAAATAATTTATATTTTATTACTAATGAAGTTTATATATATTTTTGAAAAAGCCAAATAGTATTAAAACAATTTAAGCACAAGGTGTGCCTAAAAAGAGGAAAAAATGTTTACAAATATAACACTAAAAAAACGGAACAACACTTTTTTTTATAAATAATTTTCTCTTATATTAATATATAATAATTACATAGGAGTGAAAAATAAACGTGCAACAAACTATGCCGCTAAACCTAAACAAACTGAAAAATCTTATGTCTTAACTCTCGGCCACCACTCCACAAGTAATTTAATATTATATATCAATTTGTCACAGATGACTCCTTGCGGTCAAATAGGCCTAATGAAGTATATATTAATCAAAAAATAGTTAAAATACATTATATATTATATATAAATAGTGTAAGAGTGAAACACAGTATCACTTAGTTTGAAACATTGAGAATTAGAAAGTTCGATTGTTAACCCTTTGTTTTTCTTTCGCATTTTTTGTCCTCTCCAAATCTAAATCCTAGGAAGTATTGCCACATTGGTTTTAAGTGACCCCTCCTCAATCTATACATTATCTCCTTTGGGTTTATACTCCTCCTCCTCAATCTTTAATAGAAATGATAATGATAATGATAATGACTCTCTTTGGAGTACTCACTAAGAATTTTAAATAGTACAAATGTGTGAAGTTTTTTTTTGAAAAATAAAAATGTGTGAAGTTAAAATATTTAAAATTGAAATATTTAATAAGAGAAAATGTAACTTTTATTTTATTGTCCATAAAAGTATTGATGATTTAGTTGAAAATTGTGAAATTAGTAATTATTAGAGAACATAGTTGTACTTGTAAGTAAAATATTATACTAAAAAATGAATAACTCAACTATTTTAAGACAAATTTTTATTTTATTTGAGTCATTTATTTTGTAACGAAGAGAGTAAAACCTCCTCTAAAGAAAGACTTTTTTCTCCCAATATAAGAAGAATTTATGCAATTTATTATGTTACTATCATAACATTTTTTTTTTGTAAATTATCAAAAATAGGTAAATAAATTAGATGTATGTTGATAAAGAAACAATTAATATAGTTGAAAATTCAAAGAATGTCTTATAAAAAGGCATAAATAAATTCTTAAAATGGTTTTATATTTAAGAACGAAAATAAAAATATTTTTATTAATATCCCCCCTGTTTAGATGCATTTCGCTTATAAAAAAAAAATTATAGTATTTTTTTAAAATAAATTTCATGGAAAGATGTAAAATCAATTTCAATTGGTTATTGATTATGAGAAAAATAAGAGAAAGAACAAATTAAATGCAATTTGCTAAGAATATGTACAAATATTTTTTACAAAAGATAAATGTTGGTCTTTTTCTTATGTTTTGTGACAAAAAAAGTGAGGTTTTTTCCTTTATAATTTAGGACCAATAGATTATTAAGAAAGTGCTAAGAAATATTTGTGCCTTAAGAGTATTTCTTCGGGAAGAAAACATTGTAATAATGTCTTCAAGGTTAAGGACCAAAATTGTATAAATTGATAAACTTGGAGTCCAAAGTGCATTTAAGAAGAAAAATGGGAAACTAAGGATAATTTTGTAAATTAATTAAAAATTCCAATTTTTCAATTTTTTTTTTACTCACTCTCAATTTGCTATATATAATGTTGTGGAGGTAATACTCTTTTAAGCAATCTCCTTCCTCAAACACTCACAAATACCTTCCTTCACTTTACTTGCTGAGAAAGAAACAAACAAACATGGCTAACAAAAAGAATAAGAGAAGAAACAAGAACAAGAACAACGTTGCCGGAGGAGCTCCACCGGCGGCAAACCCCATTTCCAACTCACCACCGCCACCTGTTCCGACTGAGGAACCCATCATTCCCAACATTGCTGAAATTGAAAAACTAGCCATTGATCTTGCCACTGCTGTTAGTTCCTTTTTCCTATTCATTTCTTTATTCTTTTTTAATTCTCTTTCTGGGTTTTCCTTTTCATGGTTTCTAGTTTCATAAAGTCTTAATCTTTTCTTTTGAATCATTGTTTATTGAATTATTAATCAGGCGTTTGAGAAGCACCGTTTTGACATAGATGTTGCTAAGGAGATGAAGAATGAGTTTGATAACAGATATGGCCCTTCTTGGCATTGCATCATTGGTCGCGATTTCGGTAATTAATCCTTTCTTTAACTTTTCTTTAATTTTTATCACTTCTGCTTAGTTAATTAGTTCTTGTTAGTTAAATTATGGTTATGATGTTAATTAGTTCTTGTTTGTTAGTCAATTTATGGTTATGATGTTAATTAGTTCTTGTTTGTTTGTGTGATAGTGTGAAAAATCAACCAAGCTTAATTAGTTAATCACTTAATTTTGTTAGTTAGTTAGTTAGTTAGTATTACTTGAAATTAGTTGCCAACTTAGTGAGTAATGTGTGTTAAGTGATTCTGTTTTTCTGGCTCTTTATGATGATTTTGTTTTTATAATCTTTGAAATTAGATGCACCAATGTTTTTTGTTATCAGCACCAAGTTAACAATATGTACTTTGATTCATAGTTTTAATTTGCTATCACCAACTGCAATTGCGGCCGCGATATAAATGATTGTGAGAGATGTCTACAATGGCTTCACAGCCACTATTTCGACTGCGTTGGCCGCATTTAGTGGCAATATAGAGTTTTGCCGTGTATACGTACCCGCAATTTAAAACCATGATAATATCATATTGAGTAATTAAGTAGCATCAGTAGAGCTTTTGTTGTATAAATCCATTATGATGTTATTCCTTATGACACTAACAATTAAACCAAATGTATATAGATAAATTCTGTTGTTCTTAGCTTAGCTTTGTGGTATTCTTCTTCTCACTGTTTGTGATATTTATGAATGACTTATTTGGTTTACAATTGAAATGCATTAATGGACTTTTTCATTTTTTCTTTTGCAGGCTTTTTTATAAGTTGTGAAAGAAACTGCTACTTTCGTTTCCAATTGAATCTGAAGAATGTTTTACTTTTTAAATGTGGATAGCCATAAGAATTGTGATGATGATGGTGGCAAAGTTGACAGAAGAATTGTGATTATGCTGCTGTGATAGTCTTACTCTTTGCAGGACATACTTGATTCTTGTTGATTTGCTTGTATAATTGATTTTGAGATCATGTAAATAAACTAGTTCTCTATTAGGATAAGTACTAGATACATCTCATAAGAACCAAACTTATCTTTATTCTGTTATGAGATGATAATGTTTGTTATAGCTTAGTCTATAAATTGTATCCTTTAGTTCTTTTGTTAGATATATTGAATAGATTGATAAACAAGATTTATCTTTCATCTATCTTTCTCAAATTCCATAATTAGACTTAATAGCTACTGTACTGTACATAAAAGTCCATGAAGAGAGATACTTACATTGTGAAACTCGTACACCGAATAATTTGAGAAAATATAATAATTGTCTGTAACCACGTGTGTTATTTTAGTGTCGAATATTGATGTGTCAGACATCAAACATGTCTTTAATATGAAGTGTCGGTGCTACATACACAAAAAGAGTGAGTACATTATAAAATCATCTATATGATAATTACATCATAAGTTCACCTAGTAACTAAAGTAGATAAAGATGAAAATAGGCAATACTTGCATCACACTAAACTAGTTTGATAATGTCATGTAACTTGTTAGAGAGTAGCCTGGTTTTTTGGCAATGGAGAATCAGTCAAAGCTACTTAGAATTTATTGTCCTTTGTGGCTCAATATAATATTTGTGTCATTAATATAAATGAATGTTGATGAAGCATGTAAAAACAACATATGCACAAAATGTCCTCATCTCAATTTCATAATCAGGAACAATACTTGCCCCTCTCAATGTAGGTAGGTCCTTCTTGCAAAAAGATATCAATTGAGTATCATCTTTAAACATTTATGAAATTACAAAAAGTGGTTGACATTACAAAAAGGTCTTGCTAAATATAGTCAATTAGATTTATTTTGAAATTACAAAACATAGAGTAGTCTAATTCTATGTTGAAAGATGGTACTAATTTAGAAAAATATATAAGGGCCAAGCTTGGTTTTTTACATGGTTTTTTATGCCTGATTCGATGAAGTCCAAATCTATTAGTGTCGGAGTTTTACTTTTACCGCCCTACACTTTTACTTGCACGCCCTACAAAATTACCAAAATATTCATGTCCGCTACTTAGGTGGAATACATCTGTCAGTTAAGTAGCGGATGTGTAAAAAATTCTAGATTTTCCAACGCATGAGAGTTAACTCCCCTAGAGACATCCTACCTGAAATTTTTTTATTTCCATGCATGATCCGCTACTTAAGTAACGGATAACCATTTGACAGGAAAAACAACAAAACAATTTGTAACAGAGAACATAACATGATTATAAGCTAACAACTAGAAAAAAATTAAAAGACATGAATGGAACATTATAAAACACAAAAATTATTCAATTATTATTACATTACATTGCAAAGAGGTTACATTTAACAATAAATGTTATAACATAATTTAAAAAATGACATTTTGAAAGAAAATTACACTTGAAAGAAAGTAACATTTAAAAACTATTCCATTAATCATAATGACCGACTATCCGCTACTTAAGGTATGCTCCTCCTTAAGGTCTTGGGTTTGATTCTCTCTGGTGCCAACTTGGATAAGCTAATTTAGCTTCTTCAAAAAAAAGTAGCAGACGGCCATTCGACAACAGCCTCCCCTGGTGGCCAATTAAACATTTTCACTGTCCTTTACCATTGACTGTTTTCAAAGACCACAAAAGTTCTAACCACTGTTCAACCGCTACTTAATTAGTGACTGACAATAGAGTGCAAAAGTCCGCTACTTAAGTGGCGGATGCCTTGTGGCCAGAATTTATGTGGTCCAGAACGCACTAGAAGCTGTATAAATAGGGGGTGGGGTGGCTGTTTTATGTCATTCTCCATTCATTCATTCACACTTCAAAAAAAATGGAAATTTTATAATTTCAACAGAACACCCACCTAGCTGCAGTCTACTACAACGGCGGAAAACTGAATCTGTTCAGGGTCCACGTTTATGTTAGACTGGCTGATCTGACGCACCGGCTGACCCAACTCAACGATCGTCTCCACTTCCGCGATGATAGAAGGGTGAGCGATCTGGAGTATCGTCGTTCGTTGGTCTTCTCAGATGGAACCGTCCTTTTCACCAACATGAAACTTCAAAACGACGACGACGTCAGAACAGTGTTCTCTATTTTCGCTCAGTGCATGACGAGAAGACCGGTCGAGCTCAATGCTAAGTTGGTTAGATTTGTTCAAGCTATATGTTCAAACTTGATCCGTTCGAGAACCTTCGACGAAATCACGGCTTGCATGGCGAACCTTGAGAGGACGAAGTTGGAGCAGTTAATTTATCTGATCCTTAGTGTTGTTTGTTTGTGTTAAATTTGTGTTTTTAACTTACTATTGTTCGTTCAGAATGTAATATGTCGGTTGTTTTTATCGAATATTTATCTATCTGGTAACGGTCTAATTTTTGTTTTTTAAATATCTTGTGCCATTCGCTACTTAAGTAGCGGACCAGTCTGTTATTAGAAAAGATTCATAACAGAAACTGGATATAAAGAACAGAATGAGAAAAAACATAAAAAAATCATAGAAATTCATTTCATAAATTAGACACAAAAATTACATTGACTAGTATCCCTCATCATGCGTAAAAAAAAGTATCCATCATCAAGTGTTTCCACTTCAAAGGGTAATTAAATATTACACGTTAGGCACAAAAATTACATGAAAATTAAATAGAACGACCGGCCCATATAGGGAAGAGCTGGTATATTAACAATAATAACCAATAGGTTGACGATGCTTCACCGGCCAACGTGTCAACGTTTATCAACGTCCCTTTTTACAGCCTCTACCACTTTCTCACCATCAGATAAATGCAGACAACAAGATGATCTGACCCAAAAAGTTTAGCAAGGTAGGACAATCCCATTTGTGTTTGGAAAAGACTCACTTCTGCACATGATGCCTTGGCGGTCCTACGAGCCTCTGCTTCTTTACGGACATTAATTTCAACTAGTCATACTGTACCCAATTAGAACACAAAAAATTCATCGTCGACGAAGGACTATGCGACCATTTACTCACGAAATGACAAAAAAAATAAAACAAACAAAAACTACTGAAACAAAGAAAAATAAAATCATAGAAGAGAAGTGGGGGGAGGTGTGAGACTTCAACATCATGGAAAGTCTCCTTATATAGGCATTTTTGTCGCACAATTGGCAGGATTGTCCAAGCAAATATACAACATGAAGATTGAACCTTTACTTTAAAAAAATAATATTGAATCTAAAATTTAGTTAAATTTTGGTAATGTAGATATTTTGAAATAAACACAATCAAATTAAATTAGTGTTAAATTTATGCTATAAAACAAGTAATATTTTTTATTATTATGTTTGATTGTCTAAATTTTTTTAATTTTTTTTACACTATAATTTATGTAAACAAATATAGAAAATCACTATCTTATTACAATTATTTTAAAACTTATTTTGTAAGATTAATTTTAAAAAAATAAAAGGCCTCAGTTTAATGTTCACTTTAGTCCACACCATATGTTGGACCGACCCTGACAATTGGTCACACGTGGCAGACCTTTGACTGAAGCAGAAAATTTGACCACTAACTGGTCCGCTACTTAAGTAGCTATGTAGCGGACTGGATCCGTAAGGTGTTTCGCAACTTAAGTAGCGGTTGACTTTGTGATAGAAGATCAACCAAAAAAGCATAAAAGGCTAAATATAGATGAAATGTTATTTTTTTATTAAAACATTATAGTACACAAAAATTACATCAATTTAAACATTGCATCTAGCATTTTCATTTCCAATTAAATAACAATATAAACATTACATCCATAAATTTTGTCTTTAGTACAAATTTTCAACAGAAAACAACAATATAAATATGAGGCCTAACTATGATTATGCTCCTATAGATTTTCACGTGTTAAATGAAAGAGTTTGACCTTCAAGTTTTTCCTGTTTTTCAATTACTAGCACCGAGCAATTCAACAGCGTAGGAGAGTCTAAATATTGCTTTAAAATCAATTTATTAATTTTCTTTTTGACCAATTACAATCACACATGTGTCAAGAGACTGTCACGCTAGTCTATTTTGGTCAAAATTTGTCCGATAGTTAGAAATAAAAATAGGATAAATTTGAGATGTCAAAATTGCACAATTGATAAACTTGGGTCAAAAGTGGATTTAGGAATAAAGAAAGGAAAACTAAGGATAATTTTGTAAATTAATTAATAATTCTAAATTAATAATTCCAATTTTTCTTTCTCACTTTCTACTTGCTATATATATATTTTGTGGAGGGATGGTTTTCAAACGAATGATACTCTTTCAAAGACTCACAAAAACCGTCCTTTACTTTACTTGCTGAGAAAGAAACAAAGATGGCCAAAAAGAATAAGAGAAAAAACAAGAACAAGAACGTTGCCGGAGCTCCACCGGCAAACCCCATTTCCAATTCACCACCACCGCCACCTGTTCCCACTGAAAAACTAGCCATTGATCTTGCCACTGCCGTTAGTTCCTTTTCTATTCATTTCTTTATTGTTTTTCAATTCTCTTTCTGGGTTTTGCTTTTCATGGTTTCTAGTTTCATAAAGTCTTAGTTTTTTTTTCTTGAATCGTTGTTATTGAATGAATCAGGCATTTAAGAAGCACCGTTTTGACATAGATATTGCTGAGGAGATTAAGAATGAGTTTGATAACAGATTTGGCCGAGCTTGGCATTGCATCGTTGGTCGCGATTTCGGTAATTAATCCTTTCTTTAACTTTTCTTTGATTTTTATCACTTGGGGTTAATTAATTAGTTCTTGTTAGCTAAATTATGATTATGATGATGTTAATTAGTTAATTTATGGTTATGATGTTAATTAGTTACTGTTTGTTTGTGTGGTAGTGGAAATAATCAACCCTGCTTAATTAGTTAATCACTTAATTTTGTTAGTTAGTTAGTTAGTTATTACTTGAAATTAGTTACCAACATAGTGAGTAATGTGTGTTAAGTGATTCTGTTTTTTTGGCTCTTGATGATGATTAACAGTATCAGAAGAATCTTGCAGTAGTTGTTCAGCACCAAGTTAGCAATTTGTAGTTTGATTCATGGTTTTAAATTGTGATCACCAACTTCAATTGCGGCCGCGATATAAATGATTATGAGGTGTCTGCAATGGCTTCACAGCCACTATTTCGACTGTGTTGGCCGCATTTAGTGGCAATATAGAGTTTTGCCGTGTATACGTTCGCAATTTAAAACCATGACGATATCATATTGAGTAATTAAGTAGCATCAGTAGAGCTTTTGTTGTGTAAATCCATTATCATATTATGCCTTATGATGACACTAACAATTAAACCATGATAAAATATGTTGTTCTTAGCATAGCTTTATGGTATTCTTCTTCTTACTATGCTGTGATGTTTATGGATCACTTATTTGGTTTACAATTGAAATGCATTAATGGACTTTTTCATTTTTTCTTTTGCAGGCTTTGTTATAAGTCATGAAGAAAACTGCTACTTTCGTTTTCAATTGAATCTGAAAAATGTTTTACTTTTTAAATGTGTATAGCCATATGAATTGTGTTAATGATGGTGGCAAAGTTGACAGAAGAATTGTGATTATGCTGTTGTGTTCTCTATTAGGATACATCTCATAACAATTAAACTTATTTTAATTCTGTTATGAGATGATAAAGTTTGTTATAGCTTAGCCTATGAATTGTATACTTTAGTTCTTTTGTTAGATATATTGAATAGATTGATAAACAAGATTTATCTTTCATCTCTCCTTCTCAAATTCCATAATCTAACATTCTCAAATATGAAAATGAATCCAAGAGTTATTAGACTTAATAGTTACTGTAATGTACATAAAAGTGTATGAAGAGAGACGCTTACATTGTGAAACTCGTGCGCGACACTGAATATAATTTGAGAAAATATAATAATTGACTGCAACCATATGTATTGTTTTAGTTTCGAATATTGATATATCAGATATCAAACATGTCTTCAATATGAAGTGTCGATGCTATATACACAAAAAGAGTGAGCACATTATAAAGTCATCTAGATGAAAATAGGCAATACTTGCATGACATTGACTAAACTAGTTTGATAATGTCATGTAACTTGTTATAGAGTAGCCTGGTTTTTTGGCATTGGAGAATCAATCAAAAAGCTACTTAGAATTTATTGTCCTTTGTGGCTCAATATAATACAGTATAATATATGTGTGTGCTCTACCATACCTATTCATATTCAATTCTACGTTGCTTTCAATCATTAATATAAATATAAATGAATGTACATGTGTTGGGTCACCAAGAGGGGCAGCCAGGGGGATCATCCACATTGGGCTCAAAAACAACTATACAAGTGAGTTGGACACCACACTTTAACCCAAAACCTTAAGGTGTTAGGTTTATGGGTTCTCTCCCTTATAAAGTATTCAACCTCCATCATCCATTCTTGGATATGCTCCCCCTCAAGTGGAAGCTTTCTTCATCCATCACTTGCACCGTCGTTGGCCACACTCAACGGGACACGCCGCCAAACCACCTTTGTTAGGAAGACTTTCGATACAAGGAGCCGGTCGAACCCTTCGTCGAACCATCGGCTCTGATACCACTTTTGGGTCACCAAGAGGGGGCAGTCAGGGGGATCATCCACATTGGGCTCAAGAACAACTATACAAGTGAGTTGGACACCACACTTTAACCCAAAACCTTAAGGTGTTAGGTTTATGGGTCCTCTCCCTTATAAAGTGTTCAACCTCCACCATTCTAAGCAATGTGAGACTTTTCACTCACACTTGTCACAACAACATGAAGCATGTAAAAACAACATATGTACAAAATGTCCTCATCTCAATTTCATTATCAGGAACCATTGTTTCCCCTCCCAATGTAGGCCCTTCTTGCAAAAAGACATCAATTGAGTATCATCTTTAAACATTTGGATGAAAAAAAAAAGTGGTTGAAATTGCAAAAAGGTCTTGCTAAATATAGTTAATTAGATTTATTTAGATTTTGAAATTACAAAACATTAAAGGATTCTAGTTCTATGTTCAAGCCTTTTTAACATGATTTTTTTTTTTGCCTGATTCGATGAAGCTCAAATCTATTAATGTCTAGTGTATACGAATTGGATAATCCATTTTGACAATCTTTAAAGTAACATTTCGTTTTGGTTCTCACATAAAATAGAACCCAAATTAGTTAATAGAGAAAATAAAACTGAATATCTTTAACTTCTTACAATAATATCTTTCCAACTATTTTTTTATTTACAATTTTAAATTGTAATTAACTTATGTAACACTCAACTGTCATGTAATAATTCATATGTATCATGTAAAAAAAAACAAGTTTTTATTAAGACAATAAAAAATCTTACAACGGTTTTTATAAAACAATTTGGTCCACATAAATCGTGGAAATTGCTTTATTTTCCCTCATTAGTATTTTTTTTCTTTTTAGTGTAAATAAACAAAATAGCTGATCATTAAAAATTCTAACACATAAAAGTAAAAGAATTGGAGTTTAAATTCAATCATAACATCTAACCTAACAATTTTTGTATTTCTATCGGTTAACCTGGTATTTGTGTACATCACCTCGTAAGTTTTATTCAAACCGATAAAATAAAATACACTATTACCACAAAGGAAAAAAAGAATATGCATTGATTTTACACTGTCAACCAATCACAACTATATTTTTCGCCACATCATCGCACTTAACCCCACTTTTTAAAATGACATGGAAGGTTGAAACATTCTTATTAATCATCAGAGTAAATTTAATTTAGGTCGATAATGCATGCCTTTTAAACTCTACCGCAAAAGATAATTTTTTGTGTGTAGGAAAATAGAATGAGAAAAGTGCAATTGTCTAGCTTGGATTGATTGTAAAATGAATTTGTGATGATTAGATTAACTAAGCGTGTGGGCCAAAAACAAAACAAAGGTGACAAATAAAAAAGCAGTTAAATAAACAAGAGTCAAAGAGTGAGTGCGTATATGAATTTGCGAATTACTATTTTGTTCCCATTTAATAATAATACTCCTCTTTCCACTTTCAGAGAGACGAAAAGTTTAGTTAGTTCCATAGAGAGAGAGAGAGAGGAAAAGACGCGAAAAGACCATTTTGACCTTCGATCTTCTTCTTCCTCTCTCTCGCTATCGCTTTCTGTTAACTTCCCTCTCCGATTCGTTTCTGTTACCAGACTCTTCTTCAATCCATCACCATGAACGGGAAAGCCAACGTTACCAAAGAGCTTAACGCTAAACACAAGAAGGTTTTCTTTAATTTCTCTTTTCATTAATCTTTTTACCATCATCGTTTCATTTGTTTTCATCGCAAAAGTTTCAACAATAACTGTTTCATTTTTTATTTATTTATAATAATATTATGTATGTAACTGTATATTGTAATGTTATATGATTTCACTAGAGGTATAGTTTTTCTGTGAATTTGATCTGCTTGTTACTCAATTTTGATGATTTTCGTTTATTTATAGTTGGTAGGTTGATTGATTGATCTATAGTGTTTCTTTCATTTTTTTGTGATTTATCATTTAGGATAGTATCCAATTTTTTGTTTTGTTTTCATTTCGTGCAAAATGTCTAACTTTTTATTTCTATTTCTTTGAAAATAACAAATACTAGTTGCATTTTCATGATATAATTATAGTAAAACATAAAATATTTTCTCCAACAGAGTCGGAAACCTTTTTGAAATATTCATAAAGTCAGAGAGACCTATTTGAGAGTGTCTTGCAGAGTCGAGTACTAATTTGGTGTTTTCAAAATAAGTCCTTTTTCCAGGTGTTATGAGTTCCACACTATGAAGCACGGACACCGGACACGACGCTGACACATAAACACTAATATTAATTTGAGAAAATGACATAATTAAGTGTAATCATAAGTGTCAGTGTCATGTCGGTGTCGACATGGGTTACGGCTAATTAGACGAGTGTTCGTGCTTCATAGGTACTTCCACATCCAGGAGTCTTAGTAATACATTACGCGTATAAGTCTAGGAGGTCTCCTATCTAACGACTACTCTCTTGGGATGGACTCTCTGGACTTATACTCATAACACCGGAAAATTCTACACCGTTTTTTTCCTGGGGGTATTTTGGTTGTTTGTTTGAGTCATTTTAATTTGTGATATTAAGGAAGACTTGATCATATGACTGAATGAATGGTTTTTAGCCATATATATTGATGACAACAAAGTACTATAAAACATTGTGAGGAGTTTCCGTAATTTTAAAAAAATTGTTTTTTTTTGTTTAATTGATATTTTGAGTGGAAAAGGATCTTTACATGTATATCTTAAAAGTTGTTCATATTTGGTTTTTCCTACATGAAGATTGATCCGGTTTAATACATTGGGAACAAGTTTACCTTGCAGTCACAAATATCTTAATTCTTTATAGTTTAAGCATTAACATGTATTTGAGATCTTAATTCCTGTCAACATATGAACTAGAATGATTTGAATCCTGTTTGTTTATTGAACTTGTCACATCTTCTGTTTCCCTTTTCTCTTTGGCTTACATATTTTCTGTTTCCCTTTTCTCTTTGGCTTATATCTTTTCTCTTTTTACTTAAAATATGTAGATACTGGAAGGACTTCTTAAACTACCAGAGAATCGGGAATGTGCTGACTGCAAAGCTAGGTATGTATCTGTCTGGGTCTGAACAATGCTATCCGAATCTCATGTCAGTAGTAACTATTAAACCAATTACCAAGCAATAGATACAAATTGGTTCATGCAATGTGGATAGCCTTTGTATTTTTTCATTTCCAGGATTTTTTTATTATTATTATTATTATTATTATTATTATTCACAGTGTGCACTCAACTTTCTATGATAATTTACTGTGCAGAGCTCCAAGATGGGCTAGTGTAAATCTTGGCATCTTTATATGCATGCAGTGTTCAGGAATACATCGAAGTTTGGGGGTACATATATCAAAGGTGAGCTCCTTTAGTACTTTGGAATGTCTGTCATACTGTGAAATATCAAAGGTGGTGGAGATTTGTGGGTTTGCTTATAATGTTGATGCTAAAATAATTTTAGTTATATCTATAGTAAAAATTTCATAAGTGGGTAATTGTATATTATGGTGATGGTGTTTGCCATTATTGTTATGTGTCTAGTTAAATATGTTGATTTTCTATACTTAATCATTTGGATAGGCACTGTAACTTTTGTATCATGCTTATTTAAAACCCTTGCTAGTAACAAGAAACAGATGGTTTGTGAATGAGTATTATTTTCCTTCTTTAACAAGAGATTGCATCTTTTTTTTTCTTTTTCATTTGTATATTATGAGACAACCCTACCTAGTGAGAGAAGACATATTTGTTGCATATTTATAGGTGAGTTGTGCTGCAGGGCATTCGCTTGTTAATTTATAGAGGGCCATAGGGCTTTCACTTATTAATTTATAGTAGGATAGGACTGTTGTTATATTTTACTGCAACTCTGTCAGTGTTTATGGAGATTAGTTAAGTTTTGCTCTGATGAGTAGTAGACTGACAATAACTTTTTGTTAGAAAAGTTGTTCAATATGGGTTTGTTGCTTTTCCATTTAAAATCAAATGTTAGTATTGACTTAATTTGAAGTGGGAATTACTGAAGTATGGCATCTTTGTCCTAAATATTTGCTTTTTATAGTGATTAAAGACTGTTTCTAAAAGTTCCAATTACTTCTGCGATCCCTTTATTGTATATTAACGTAATGGCTTTCCTTTCAGGTTCGTTCTGCAACTCTTGACACTTGGCTTCCAGAGCAAGTTGCATTCATCCAATGTAAGTGAGTTTGAATGGTCACGATCTTGTTATTGTAGTTAATTTTAACTTTGTTGATGTGCATTAGTTATATAATCAACTCATTATTTTAGAATTTCTTGTTTTGGTCTCATTCAGCAATGGGAAACGAGAGAGCAAATAGTTACTGGGAAGCAGAATTACCTCCAAATTATGATAGAGTTGGAATTGAAAATTTCATTCGCGCAAAGTATGTATGATGATAAACACTTTGAGTCTGGCCAAATTTTCATACATATACTGTATGCATCTTGTTTTCTGCACCTGGTTTCAATTATTGCATATACTTAAAGGTATGAAGACAAGAGATGGGCTTCAAGGGATGGGAATCCGAAAACATCTTCTGGACTGCGTGAAGATAAAGCTCCTTCACATTTGCAGAGGCCTGTGGAAAAAAGTGGGCATGGTTATGCCACTGTTCACGAAAATACTGTTGAGGAAAGGAAGAAAATCCAGCCATCAAATGCAGTTCCTGTTACACGACGTAGGGTTCCTGCTCCTCGCAAAGTACCAGAGCAGGTAATTGCTTTTTTGCATGTAAACTGTTTTTTTCCTTCTGGTTTGACATCTATGTTACATTACATGTGTATTTCATTTATAATTCGTGTTAATGTCATGTAATACTACTACTTTTGGCAATAGAATTAATATTGGAGGGGAAAATACAGAGTTTTATATTTAAAATACTGTGCATATGATAGATAAATAATATATTATACTGTTATGAGCAATTGATATTTTAGTTTTTTTATCAAGGAAAACTTCTCCCTATTTCTACTTGAAATTTTGAGATTATTATAATTTATTGTGGTATTAAATAATCATTTTGTAAACAGGCAACTCCTGCTACCCAACCTCAGCACACTGAGAAAGTGGAACCCGTTGCCCCACAACAACCAGCTGAAACTTCAAAGCCGGCTACGGACACAGCTCAAAGTACCCCTCCCAAAGTAGACTATGCTACAGACCTTTTCAACATGTTGTCTATGGATGACCAAAATGAAAATGGCTCCAAAGCAGCTGGTGCTACTGCTGATGATATTAACTGGGCAGGTTTTCAGTGTATGTCTGTGTCCTTAAAAAAGAAAAAGGAAAAAAAAATACACTACTTTAACACAATAATATTTTGCTCGACAATTTGCTTTGGAAGATTTGGAGAGGCCTCAGAGATTTGAAAAGAAAAAAAAATACTGTTTTTAGTGTTTCAATACAAATATTTGAAAATTGGAAAAAAATTGAAAGCAGTGTGACAATTTTGTAGATAAAAATGAAAAACTGTGAAACAAAATATTTTCTTAAAGTAAGTGAACTCAGAGATTGTAATTTTATTACTCTAATTGTTTCAGCTGCTGTGGAGGTGTCAACAACCGAGAAGACTGGCCCACCAAATGCAGTTGAGAGTACTCAGTTTGCACCTGGAATTGAGGATCTATTTAAAGATTCAATTTCTGTGACACCAAGTTTAGCTCCAGCAAAACCACAGAAAGATGTGAAAAATGATATAATGAGCCTCTTTGAGAAGGTATGATGAATCAATGTTTCAAATTTCAATCTATGAAGTACGGACACAGACACGGACATCAGACACGACACGGACACTGACACGTCGACACTGATAATAATTTGAGAAAATGACATAATTCAATGTAATCATAAGTGCCGGTTGTGGAATTACTTTTTGTTTGAAACTTGGCATGCTTGTCTTTTTTTTTTTTTTTACGCTAGTATCATTTATTAAATATATGTAAATTCTTCTATTCTTATTGGATATCTGCAGAGCAATATCGTATCTCCATTTTCAATGCATCAACAACAGATTGCCATGCTAGTACAGCAGCAGTCTCTTTTGATGGCTGCTGGAGCTAAATCTACTGGTGTGGATCTCAAGCATCCTACTGGTATACAACAACCGAGTCCCAATGTTTCTGTTCAAAATTGGCCTGCTACTGGATTCCCAATATCTGGAGTAATGCCCATGGGTGCTCAGGGAGATCTGCAGAAACTTATGCAGGTAAATGACTCAAGCAAGCCAGAAATTTATATTGATGAATGATATGTTTGTGTGGCCAGCAACTGACTTATTTCTTACCTCTCTGGATCAGACTAGAAACACGACTCCAGCTATTCAAGCAGGGAACTCTGTTCAATATCCACCATCTGGGTATGCCATTAGTTAGTGTTCTTATAGCCAACTTAATGTCTGATTTGATGACTTAGGATTAGGAATTTGAATATATTACCTGCTATTGCTCCACAGAATTCAGATTAACCCTGGATTCATTTCAGTTGAATTAAATGCTACTTTTGCTGCTACCAAACCACACCACACACATGTGCTGATATGATTTTTTTTATTTTTGTGGAGGATATGCTGATATGAAATTAATTTGAAAACAAAGCTATTTTGTTTGAACAGCTTCCCATTAATTTACCAGATTATAGTTTTTATTAATGAAGACCATCTTATAAACAGGACATTAATCTACAAACTGTGAAAATGTCTTGCATCAATTCAATTCATTTTTAAATGTTATGTTATTGTCTGTCCTTCTATCTTGTTACTTCCTTCTGCGTCAACTTTATTGCATTTACTGTCCGACAATTTCCATCTTGATTTTTGTATTAAACAAGTTTCCATTTGTTGCAGTTTCTATGGTATGGGGCAAGTTGGTCCGGTCAATGGTATGATGACAATGGTAGCCAATAAACCTCAATCAACTCCAGTGTCGTCAACCACTTCCAAGTCTGCGAAGGAATATGATTTTTCATCCTTAACACAAGGGATGTTTGCGAAACAATGATTGGTTTGTTGAACATTATTGGCTGTCATGTAGCATAATAGAAAGATTAGATGAAAATTTACAGGAACTGCACTTTCTTTTTAAATTTTTCCCTTGGCCAATCCGTGGGTTGTAAACCATTTGTGTAGAGCTAGTTCAGTTTTTACCACTCGTCTTGGGTGATTTCTTCATTCATCTGAAGGTGTATTCACATATTACATTAAAAGTGATCTTTATTATATAATCCTTTCTTTGCTTTTAACTAGTTACTCCAATAGTAGTTCCCTCTTGATCAAAACAAAGTAGCTCTCTATGTGCCATCTATCCATCTTTCTATCACATACACTTATAATACTATGGTCTAACTGTGTTTGGTTTGACAACTGGACTAATACTAGTTTCTAACTAATATATTGATTTTACTTCCCAGACCCAATAGAATTAAACAAATGAAAATTCAACTCAATATTGGTACAAGGAGAAATTGATTTTCTCATTCTCATACATATAAACGTGTCACATATCTAATCATTTGACGGTGCCGTAAAATTTATCAATGGCATAACACTCCTCGAAACTTGTGGTCATATTTTCATCACTCACTAACAAAATGAGACCACATAATGAGTAATCAAATCTTGCATAGACCACATAAGTAATAGTACCCCCTTTGCCTGTTCCTTGGACTTGCATGGACGATACAAAATGAAATATAATTAGTCTAGCAACACATAACCCTTTGCATTTCAACAAGTTTAGTGTCTTGCTATAAACATTTTTTTTGTAAGTTTTGTAAGTCTTTTGAGTCGAATACTAAATCTTTAAAAAATTAAATTTTTATTTTTATTTTTTAATTTTGTGACTTCTACAAATATGAAATTAATCGATAATATATGCATGGTAAGAGAAAGACTTACTTGGGCACAAATCCAAATAAAAATGTTTAGACACACTCACATGAATTGAAAAAATTAATTGAAAAATAATTTAGTCATTCATGTTATCTTTTTTATATTTTATTTTTTACTTTATTGTGTGTGTGCCTAAACACTATAGATTTGTGATAGTGCCCATACAAGTATTTCATGCACGGCAATTGTCTATAGATGCAACACTGATGTGTGACATGTGTCGTTTTCGGAGCATCATAACGAAGCGGGGTTATAGACTTTAGTGAATTCTTTTCTCCTTAGACTCGAGAGGTATAGTGGATTCATTTAATTCATCTAAGACAAAATTGAATTAGAATCCATTTTATCAAAATATAGATAGCTTTTATTTTCTACATGTAATAACTCTTGTCGAATTTTATAAGAAATAAACTAATATAATTTTTTTTGTTTTTGAAGAAGTTAAATTAGCTTGTCCAACCAAATTGGTACTAGAGATAATTGAACCTGGGACCTTGAAATGAACACACTCTCAGATCTCAAGTCAATACCACAAGACCAGCTTTAAGTTAAATAAATAGACTAGTATAATTGCTCACAACCTTGCAAAAATAGTTGTATATAATATCATTTATAAGCTTTATTTTTGTTGGAGATAAACCAAGCAAAGAGAAGAACTCAGAGAAGAGAGAAAAGAGAATTTGAATATTGAAAGAGAGAGTTAAAATGAAAGGATTAGAAAACTTGTATTATTCACAATGAGGTTACAAACGTATATATATACACAAAACCGTTACAAAACTGACTTAACAAACTATGTCAGCTCTAACTGCTAACTATACACTAAGAAAGCATAAAACCAGGTTCAGAACCTCATCATCAGAAGATACATCCTTCAGAACCTGAATCAGAATCTAGTAGTCTTCAGAGGCTGAAACAAGCAGAGTCTATTTGCAGAGTCTGTTACCTCAGCGATAACTGCGTAAGAGACTCTAATGCATCAGAGGCTCTGAAAGTTTCAGAAGCTGAAAAGCTTGAATTACAAAACCAATACTCCTCCTTAATTCAAGCTTTCAAAATTAACAACTCATATTTCTCTTCTGAGCTTGAGAAATTGGTCTCTCTTCACAACTTTAGTGAAGATATCAGCTTGTTGATCTTCACTTGAACAGAACTCCAATTTCAATTTTCCTTTACTGACTTGGTCTCTAAGGAAATGAAATCTGGTTTCAATGTGTTTGCTTTTGCCATGGCTAATTGGGTTCTTAGCCAGGTTAATTGCAGACTTATTGTCAAGCTTTAGTACAACTGTGATGTCTTCTACAATGCCCATCTCACTAAGTAGTGATTGTAACCAATTTGCTTGACAAGAAGCTAGAGATCCTGCCACATATTCTGCCTCACAGCTTGAGAGAGCTATCACTGGCTGTTTCTTAGAACACCATGAAACTGGAGCTCCTTGAAACTTGAATAGGTAACCACTTGTGCTTTTCCTTTCAATCTTATCTCCACACCAATCTGCATCAGAGAATCCAACCAACTCCAGAGTTTCCCTGTTGCTTGAGTATGGAAATAGAACACCATAATGCACTGTGCCATTGATGTATCTCAGGATTCTTTTAGCTGCTAAGAAGTGAGATTTCAATGGCTTGCTCATGAACCTACTGATATAGCCTACTGCATAGCTTATATCAGGTCTGCTTTGACATAAGTATCTTAGTGATCCCACTAGTTGTCTGAACATAGTTGAATCCACTGCTTCACTTGTGTCATCATCTTCAATCTTACCCTTAGTATCTGCTGGTGTGACTGATGAATTACAGTCAATCATCTCAAATTTTCTTAGGATCTCTTTGGCATATTTTGCCTGGTGTAGTATTATACCTCTTGAGGTTTCCAATAGTTCCATTCCTAAGAAGTAGGTAAGCTTGCCCAGATCAGTCATTTCAAACTCACTTTGCATCTGTGATTTGAAATTCTTAATTTCTATAAGTGAGCTACCAGTCACCAATAGATCATCCACATATAAACATATGATTAACATATGTTTTTCATCACTTGTCTTCACGTATACTCCATATTCAACACTGCATTTTCTGAAACCTTGCATAGCAAGAAAGTTGTCAATTCTCTTGTTCCATGCTCTGGGTGCTTGTTTCAAGCCATACAATGCTTTGTGCAGTTTCAGCACCTTGTCTTCCTTGCCCTTCAGCTCAAAGCCTGGAGGTTGCTTCACATAAACATCTTCCTCTAAGGGTCCATTTAAGAATGCTGACTTCACATCTAAATGGAATAAGGGCTATCTTCTACTACAAGCTAGAGCAATCACTAGCCTGATAGTTTCATGCCTTGCCACTGGAGAGAATACTTCATCATAGTCTAACCCTTGTCTCTACAAAAAACCTTTAGCTACAAGCCTTGCTTTGTACTTGATTATCTTGCCTTCAGGGTTTTGTTTAGCCTTGTACACCCATTTCACATCAATTGCTTTCTTGTCTGATGGTAGATTACACAAATCCCAGGTTTTATTCTTCTCAATTGACCTTAATTCTTCATTCATTGCCTCTTTCCAGACCTTGCTCTTCAATGCAGCCTTCACATCTAAAGGCTCAGTATCAGCTAGCATAGCAGAGTGTACAATTTCTCCTTCATTATTCACCACATTGTCTGGAGCTATTTCACAATCAGCTAGTCTTCTAGGCATTTGAATGTTTCTCCGAGGTCTAGTAGGTAGAGTTATGTCATCATCATCACTCGAGGTGTGCATATCTTCATCAAGGCCTGTACCATGATTCTCATTCACAAATCAGCTAGTCTTCTAGGCATTTGAATGTTTCTCCGAGGTCTAGTAGGTAGAGTTATGTCATCATCATCACTCGAGGTGTGCATATCTTCATCAAGGCCTGTACCATGATTCTCATTCACAAATGTAGCTGGTTCATTGTTTTGAGCTGAATCATCATCTAAGTCCACTTCATAAGCTTTCTTAGATGTTGATTTTTGTTTCCAATCCCAGTTATCATTCTCAATGACCTTTACATCTCTGCTGATTTCAACCTTGTCAGTGATGGGATTGTATAGTCTATAAGCACCTGTTCTGTGATATCCTACCAATATCATAGCTTCACTCTTATCATCTAGTTTCTTTCTCTTGACATCAGGGATATGCTTATAACACAAGGAACCAAACACCTTCAAGTGTGACACACTTGGCTTGACTTTTGACCAAACCTCTTCTGGAACTTTATCTACCAATCTCTTTGTGGGTGATCTGTTGAGAATATACACTGCAGTAGATACTGCTTCTCCCCAGAACCTCTTGGGCAACTGCTTCTGCTTAACCATGCTTCTAGCCATGTTAAGTATGCTTCTATTTCTCCTCTCAGCAAGACCATTGTGTTGAGGAGTGTATGGTGCTGTAACTTCATGAATTATGCCTTTTTCCTTGCAATAATTCTCAAACTCTGTTGATGTATACTCACCTCCACCATCAGTTCTCAACACTTTGATTGACTTTCCACTTTGCTTCTTAACTAGTGCTTTGAACTTCTTAAACACATCAAAGGCTTCACTCTTGACCTTTATGTGATACAACCATGTCATTCTAGAGAATTCATCCACAAATGTCAAGAAATATTTGTTTCCACCAGTAGATAGCACATCTATAGGTCCACAAATATCTGAATGTACAACATTCAACACTTCATTGGATCTCATTGGTAGATGATTTTTGAATGAATCTCTTGGTTGTTTTCCTAACAGGCAGGTAGTACAAGTCTCTACAGGAGTTATAACACTAGGCAGACCTAACACCATGTTCTTTGAATTCAATAGTGACAAGCTTTTGAAATTCAAATGTCCATACCTTTTGTGCCATAGTTCACTGTCTTTATTCTCAGTTGATGCAGCCAAGCACTCATGTTCAATGGCTTTCAGCTGTGTCTTGAAAGTCCTGTTCTTGCTTTGATTTGACTTAAGGATCAAATTCTGTTTTGAATCAAACAGCTTCAGTGTTCCATCTTCCAAAACCACCTTGAATCCTTTGTCAAGTAACTGACCTACACTCATCAAGTTACACTGCATCCCAGGCACATACAAGACCTTCTCAATCACTGATTTCCTTCCATTCTTCCTCTGAATGACCACATTGCCAATACCCTTAGCATCAATGGATTTACTGTTTGCAAGTTTGATCTTTGTGTTGAGACAATTATCAAAATCAGTCAAAATGTTTCTGTTTCCAGTCATGTGGTTTGAACAGCCTGTATCAAAATACCATTCCATAGATTCTGCAGTTTCATCAGTGAGAGTCACCATGAAACTCACATCATCATCTGAATCTTTGTTCTCTGCCAGATTTGCTTCTTCACCATTTTTCTGATTTTTGTTCTTCTTTTCATTTCCACATTCACTTGCATAATGTCCAAACTTTGAACATTTGAAGCATTGAATGTGAGACTTGTCTTTCTTCTTTGAATTACTCTTCTGTTTCCCTCCTCCTCCACTTGAGGACTCAGGTTTGTCTTCAACACAATCTTTGCCATTCTTGTTCTTTTGCCAATTTTTCTTGTTGTTCTGAAACTTCTTGAACTTTGCGTACAAAGCTTGCTCATCTTCTTTGCCTTGGTCTTTCTCACCATGCTTCATCTCATGAGCCTCTAATGTACTCTGCAAATCTTCAAGTTTCACCTCACTTAGGTCTTTAGTCTCTTCAATTGTCACCACTATGTGATCAAATCTTGAAGTTAAAGTCCTAAGCACCTTTTCAACCGTTTCTTGTTCTTCAAGATTACTACCACAATTCTTCATTTGATTAGTGAGTGTCACTAACCTTGTGAAGTAATCTGAAATCTTTTCATCACCTTTCATCTGCAACAATTCATATTGCCTCTTTAATGCTTGTAATTTCACCTTCTTTACTTTAGCATCACCACCATAACTCTTCTGCAGTATATCCCACGCAGCTTTTGAAGTCTCTGCATCAGCAATCTTCTCAAATACTTTTGAATCTACGCACTGATGGATCAGAAACAAGCCTTTGTTGTCTTTCTTCTTGGCCTCTCTGAAAGTTGTTCTTTGTTCTTCATTCGCATTGGCTGGGAGTGCAGCAACACCATCATTCACTTGTTCATAAACTTCTTGAAAAGTGAATATAACCTTCATCTGCTTTACCCATGTATCCCAATTCTTTCCATCAAATACCGGGAGATTTGCATGAAAATTATTGTTTCCAGCCATGGTTGATTGCAGTGATCAACCAACAAGTCTTGCTATACCAGAAAGACTTAGAAAAGATCAAGTCTTGATCACTTTCTTGATCAAGGTCCCTTGGAACGAACAATGCTCTAGATACCACTTTGTTGGGGATAAACCAAGCAAAGAGAAGAACTCAGAGAAGAGAGAAAAGAGAATTTGAATATTGAAAGAGAGAGTTAAAATGAAAGGATTAGAAAACTTGTATTATTCACAATGAGGTTACAAACGTATATATATACACAAAACCGTTACAAAACTGACTTAACAAACTATGTCAGCTCTAACTGCTAACTATACACTAAGAAAGCATAAAACCAGGTTCAGAACCTCATCATCAGAAGATACATCCTTCAGAACCTGAATCAGAATCTAGTAGTCTTCAGAGGCTGAAACAAGCAGAGTCTATTTGCAGAGTCTGTTACCTCGGCAATAACTGCGTAAGAGACTCTAATGCATCAGAGGCTCTGAAAGTTTCAGAAGCTGAAAAGCTTGAATTACAAAACCAATAATTTTGACATTACAACTTGTATTGATTTCTAGTTTTCAATCAATTGAATCAGTTTTCTATAAATAAAAAAAGAATACTAATATGCATCTCACATACAAATTAAAACTTTATGTGGAACAAACATTCAACACGTTACCACCTATATAAAAAAAAACATTCCACACGTTACCATCAAATATATTTTCAAAGCTAGTACTGGTACACATTCATGGTACTTTTCTAATAATGATTTAGTCATACGTGGAGGGACACGTCACAACTGCTATTTCATAGCATAAGCAAAAAGTATTAACTAGTTTACGGTGGACCACTTGTGAATAATTCTATAACGAATACGAATTTTATAAAATCGATCGTTAAATTGAAAGTTTGTTTCATATAGATTATTCATACAAATTTTTAGGAAAATTGAAAATCATTTGATATGTTATTGAGATCCATTAAGATTAACGGTTTATGAGTTTTTATTAAATACTGTTAAATTTGATATATTTCAATAACACATCAAATGATTTCCAACTTTTTTAAAAATTTGTATGGATGATCTATATGATACAAACTTTCAATCCAACAGTGAATTTTGTAAAATTTATATTCATTATAGTAGTAATGATCACTTCACCACGGTGAACCACTGGCATTATTAAAATGCTTATCTTTTATTTATATCCTTTAAAAGCCAAAGTATTAACTACTAGTACGTCACAACGAAGTAGAAATATAAGCCAAAGTTAACACTTTAAAAGAAAATACTATCTCTAAAATACTCTTTCTTTATTTTAACTTCTTTTTTTTTGTCAAGTCTTTGTTTTAAATTTTATTTCCAGTGAAACAATTAACACGACTGTCCAATTTTTTCAAGAGTATATGTAACTACATGTATGTATACAACCAACAATAAGTATTGAATGTAGTATAAATTATTTTTACACATTGTTCTTTGTATCTAACAAACAAAGTCACGAGTGCAAGGGGTTGGATTCTCAATGATGCATTGTGAATCATGATGTTATGTATATCCTATCCTTTGCATGAATTGTTTTTGAGAGCCCATAATTCGTCTTTGCCTTAATTAAATTGTTTGTAGTATCTACTTCGTTCACATTTTCAATTTACCAAATCAATACGATAACGATATCTGACTTTGGTGCAATAATAATTAATATAAGAGATAAATTTCACAACCATCATCTACGGTCGTGGTCCTTCCTAACATATGCCTCAATTAACTAAAGTCCAAATATATATTGTCTTAAATTAAGTGGTAGTAATATTTTGTTCTTCAATAATTATTGTTTTTTCAATACAAAATTTAGGCCCATTATGTTACCAAGACATTATTTCACCGTCAATTAGTGGTAAATGTCTTTCAAAAAATTTGTACCAAATTTTTTTATTATACGTAAAAATCATATATAGATCGAATTATTGACTTATAAAATTATTTTATTGTACTATTAATTATAAATATAGGTAAAACCTAAAATTTTATTTTCTAACCATTTGGTTGAGGTTGGTAGTAGGACACAACTCCAAAGCAAATGTAACCACATATATGAAAGTGTGCTTATGTCGCATTCTATCAAGTTGATTATTGTCTTGTTTTGGTTAGTGAAACAGAAAATCTAGTGGACCCTAACTTAATTTGTCAATGGTAGGCTATTGGGGAAGAAGATTATTATTAACCATTCATTCATTATACGCTATCACTTTTGACCGTAGAAAGTACTAGTAGTATCAAACATGTGATCACTTAATCACTTATCACCCTCCATATAATTTTTTTTTTCAATGCAAGGATTAGATTAAGAATGGCTTTCGTCGACATTAACATTACGTGTTTAATAACTTATTCGATATATACGGCAAGACTAGTAGTACTAGTATACTAGCTAGCTAGAAGGAACTTAAGTTTTTCATTTTAGATATAGATGTAATTAATGCATGAAAAACAATTACACTACTAATGATGTTAATGGTCAAAGGAATGAGGGATAATTTTCTTCTTAACTCACACGTATAAGTCTTTAACTTGTATAAAAAAAACTATGAAGTCATATTGGAAAATATTGAAATTAGTCAATTGTTTTGAGCTTAATAGTTAAATGTTTTTTATTTAGTAGGTTTCTAGAGAAAGGGGAAGCAGTAGTTTAGAGTGTAACTGTGAGATCAATAAAATCTGTAAAAAATATTATTTCTACTAGAAATTAAACTTGAGTTCTTCCGAACAATTTATCTTAGGAGTAATTTATTAGCCACTTAAGTCTAATATCTTGGTTGATTCAAATTAATTTTGATGAAGGAGAAAATATATTAATATAAGAATAAAGTAATAAAAAATTTAATGTAGCATCATATGATTTTTTCTAAAAAAAAGTAACTTATACATGTCATTTTTTAATCATATTCTATTAATTTTGCATTTCTTAATTAATTGGTTAAAAAAATCATATTGGCACTCGTCACCAATATTTTGTTAAAAATAATTTATGATTCCATGCAGATTGATGATGAAGATTGGAGCTTATTTACGATTGTAAAGGACTGCGTTGCAACTCTATAGAAATTGCATACATGCAATTGATAGGATTCCAACACTCAAGCAAGTGATGATTTTAGAGAGACAAACGTTTTACTAAAACAAGAGAATGTATCTTTCTGTGGAGATTAAATTCTTCCTTCTATTAATTCGTGAAGTATAAGGAGTGCTCATATGCGGTTGGATGATTGTGAGGACCTTGATTTGAATTGCAAATCTTCATCAGATGGTAATCAGAAGTAGTGGCAAAGCTAGTTTTTTTTTTTTTTTTTATCGAGGGAGACAAATCTTAAAAAATTATTTTTAGACTTGTTTTAATAATTGTTATTGTTAAAAAAATTTCTTTGTAATTGTTTAAGAGTCTGAAAATATCAAAACAAGACAAAATATATCTATAAAACAAATCAATATTTTTTCATTTTTTTTACTCTTTTTTGACAAATAAACACATTTGTAGTAGATAAATATATATTTTTGGAGTAGCTAATTACAAAATATATTAAATTATTCAAATAAAAAATATTTTTTGGGTAGCTTCAGTTTTGGCTATCCCGGCCCACCCTAACGCATAGCTATGCTACGCCCCTAACTAGAAGCGTGGTGATTTAATTTGGGGTATCCTTTTATGAGAGTGGATTCTCTCAATTGTAAAAATTAATTGAGGAAATAATGTGTAATCTAGACCATTTATATTACTAAAAGAGGATAAAGTTGGAAAATTTTTAAAAAAAAAGAAAGAAGTTGATTAAAGGTTGAGATATAAAAATTGAGGAAAAGAAATTGAGAGGATTCATTCTCATCCTTTTATGTGTTGCATTTCCTTGTGTTTTGGACTAGTTAAATTTTTTGATATCCAACTTATATTGTTGGTTATTGATGTTCATAGACAAAATCAATTTAAAACATAAATTTTTTAAATATAAATTAATATCAAAATATAATATAAAATTAAATATTATGTATGAAGTATCGGTATCCAATAATGTAAGTTGTGTATTATAATATTCACCTATAAATTATTTTAAATCTTGAAGATTTTTTTTGTCAAAATAATCATTCAAAATCTCAATCCAACACATCTCCAGTATTCAGTTTAAATGAATTTCGCCTAAGTACGACACAACTTTCTTAAAAAAATTTTATAGTATGTGACATAGAAGAAGTACTATCAAATAATCTTATTAATTTTTAAAACAATTTTTCCATCAATGATGAGCTAAGTTTTTGCGAAAAAAAAAATGAAAACCTAATTCAACTGCAATATCAATATTACTAATTAAGTTGAAAATATTCATTTATGGTCCGTTTGGATTGGCTTATTTTTGAGCTTATGCAAAATAGCTTATGCAAATAAATAAACTTTTATGTATTATTATAAACTTTTTAACGTAGTTTATGAAAAAATAACTTATAAAAATACAATTTTTTTTAGTGAAAATTTATAAATTAACATAAAACTTTATTTGTTTGCATAAACTATTTTCATAAGCTCTAAAATAAGCTGAATCCAAACACAACCTTATATCCAAACTCTAAATCTCATAATTGTATGTAAATTTACACCGTAGTATTTTCATCTAGAGACAAAAATTAGAGAATTAATTTTGGTGGCTAGTGTGTAAATGCAATGGATAATCTCTCTCACACTAGTCAAAACTCAAAATGGTTCCCATTAAATTCAAATGGTCGGTGCGGTGGGCTTATCAGTGGGCCACATTGGAAATCAGGCCCGCAAGAGCTGGAAAGGAATCCATCAACTATCCATTTGCTTGCTTTGCTACCGCGCTAACTTCAACGGTCATATTCTCTAGCCGTTGTTACCCTCTCACCTAATAAAATTAATAATAAATGCTCCTCACACACTGACAAGTGACACCATCCATCCAACTCTTCCTCAAACAGAAAAGTATCTCTCATTATTAAACCTTAAAAGAAGTTTAATGAACACTAATCCCTTTATCACAAAATTTTCTATCATACATGTGGTCAAATTAGGTTACTAGATTCATAAAATTGATAATAATTTCAAAATAACTGCCATATATATTAAACAATTTTTTTCAATTTTAATTACCAAACTAGGGAAAAATCTTTTTTAAAATAAATTGTTCGGAAGAATTTTTAACTAAGGTTTATCTAACTGGTATTGAATCCATGCATGTTTTCATTAAAAATTTAGAGTTCGGTCGCAAAGTAAGTAAAATCTAAACACGAATTATTTTCACTAAGATTCTAACTCAAATTAAATAAGGGTCATGCCGGTGCACTAATTAAGAAAGCTAAAAGAAGCAAATTTTGTATTGGAATAAACATTATTCATACTTTTAAGAAGTAGATTAGAGCATCCACAATGGAGCTCTCCATTTTATGGTACTTAAATGGGCCCCACATATACACATCACAAATTTATAATTTTTTGATAATAGTACCTAATAAGCACTTAATTCCACCAACCCAACACCTTTTAAAAAAATTTAAATGGGCCCCACCAATACCACATCTCACCAATAACTCTACACAATTATAAATGGGTCCCACAAAAATAATTTAGGTACCACTTCCTATTGTAGCACCAGTACCTATTAGGTACTCTTTTGAGTTTTGCTCCAATGGGGTACCTAAATAGGTACCAATTCTTAAAAAATATGTACCCACCATTGGAGATGCTCTTATACAAATTTCAATGTTTGTTTACCATATTTAGTTATTTAATTAGTGCACCCGTGCACCGGGTGCACTAGTTAGCTTTTTCTATTAAATAATTCATCCCAAATAAAATTCATTCATCACTTGCGCCAAATTGTTAGAAGTAATTTATATTTAAGGGTATTTTAGTATTTTACTATGTTGTCTTTATGACTTAGTCCTTGTGTATAAATAGGAGTAGTTATATCATCATAGTAGTTAGTGCCATTTATTCTTCTTGTAGCCGTCATTTTGACAAGTTCATTAATATATTCCTTTTCTATTCATTTATCATCTTTGTGCACCAACAATTGGTATCTAGAGCTCCGGTTAGAATCCACGGGAAATAAGAGTGAAACGTAAGGCGTTGTGTGATTGATTTCGTTTCTTGAACGAAGTTGTAACAGAATCACATTTTCTGATTTTGCGGGATTGGGAAACACAAGTGTTAGTGAGATTTAAGTGAACGCACAAAGGTTAAAGATGAACGGAAACGGTGGTATGAGTACCAAGCTTCCAGTGTTTGATGGTAAAAACTGGAATCGTTGGATGAAACAAATGATTGTTCTGTTCGGTGCTCAAGATGTGCTTGAACTTGTCACTGAAGGCTACGTTCCAGTAGCAGCAGATGCAACAGATGCACAAAAGCTTGCTCAGAAGGATACGAAGAAGAAAGATCAGAGGGCGCTGTTCTACATCCATCAGTGTGTGGATGAAAACGTGTTTGAGAAGATTGCTGACTCAGAAACGGCAAAGGCCGCGTGGGACACACTGATCAGATGCTATGGTGGTGATGCATCAGTGAAGAAGGTGAAGCTTCAGTCCTTACGAAAGCAGTATGAGAATCTCAACATGAAGAACAATGAGAAGGTCCCTGAGTACATCTCAAGAATGATTTTGATCACTAATGAGATGAAGGCGTGTGGAGAAACACTCTCAAAACAAGTAATCATTGAGAAGGTATTGAGATCACTTACCCCTCAGTTTGATTACATTGTGGTAGCTATTGAACATTCCAAGGACTTGAGTTCCATGAGAATTGAAGAGCTACAAAGCAGTCTAGAAGCACAAGAATTGCGTCTGACTGAGAGAAACTCTGAAAGAGAAGTAGAGCAGCAGACTCTGAAAGCAGACTCTGGTAAGAACTATCAGAAGAAGTCTTGGTCAGAAGCCAAGGAAAGGTCTGATGGAGTTCAGAAGCTAGAAACGTCAACCTCTGATAAGCAGAAATATCAGAAGGGAAAAGAAAGGTTTGACATGAAGAAGATTCAATGCTACTGTTGTCAGAAGTTTGGTCATTTTGCTTCAGAGTGTCGGTCAAACAAAGAAAGGAAGTCAGAAGAAGCAAATATAGCCAGAAGTTCTAATGACTCTGATGGTGAATCTGTGTTGCTAATGGCTTCTGAGACTGATGATATGAATTCATCAGAGTGGTGGTATATGGACACAGGGTGTTCAAATCATCTTACTGGAAACAAGAAGTGGTTTGTTGACTTTGACTCGAGGAAGAGTACAAAGATCAGATGTGCTGATGATAAATACCTTAATGCTGAAGGTATGGGAAATGTCAGAGTTACTCTGAACAATGGCAAATCAGCATTGATTCAGAATGTGTGGTATGTACCTGGCATGAAAAGCAATCTGATGAGTGTAGGGCAACTGATTGAGAAAGGTTTTTCAGTTACCATGAAGGACAATCTTCTAAAGCTGTATGATCGTAATCAGAAGCTGATTATGGAGTCAGAACAGGGAAGGAACAGGACATTCAAAGTGAATGTTAGAACTGCAGACTCTGAATGCCTTAGTGCAACAAGTGTTGAGAAGAATAGTGAGCTGTGGCATAGAAGATTTGGTCATTTGAACTTTAGAAGCCTGGAGCATCTGAGGTCAAAGAATCTGGTAAATGGAATTCCTACAATCAAGAAACCTGAGAAGTCATGCAAGGTGTGCATGGAAGGAAAGCAACCAAGACTGTCGTTTGCATCAGGAGTAGCTCCAAGAGCAAAACATGCATTGGGAGTAGTACATTCTGATGTGTGTGGCCCATTTCCAGTAGCATCAATTGGAGGGAATAAATACTTTGTGTCATTTGTAGATGAATTTACTAGAATGACATGGGTATCCCTGATAAAGTACAAACATGAGGTGTTTGCTGAGTTTAAGAAGTTCAAAGTGAAAGCTGAGAAGCAGAGTGGTCAGAAGCTGAAGATTCTCAGAACGGATGGTGGTGGTGAATTTAATTCCAATGAGTTTAAAACTTTCTGTGAGGAGAATGGAATTGAGCATGAGGTTACTGCTCCTTACACTCCTCAACACAATGGTCTTGCTGAAAGAAGAAATCGTACTCTGCTTGATATGGTGAGAAGCATGCTGAAAGAGAAGAAGCTTCCTCATAATTTATGGGGTGAAGCTGTTGCAACAGCATGTTATGTGCTCAACAGATGTCCAACGAAGAAGCTGAAGGAAATAGTTCCTATTCAGAAGTGGACTGGAGATAAGCAAAGTGTTAGTTATTTGAAAGTGTTTGGTTCTGTTTGTTACAAACATGTTCCAGAAGCTAGAAGACAGAAGCTGGATGATAGAAGCAAAGTTATGTTATTGGTGGGGTACCACAGTACAGGTGCGTACAAGCTCTATTGTCCAGAGACTAATAGAATTGAATTCAGCAGAGATGTCATTGTGAAGGAATTAGAAACTTGGGATTGGAACAAAACTCAATCCAACTCTGATGTGATATTTCTTGAAGGAGACTCCGAACAAGATTCAGACTCTAAAGGAGATTCAGATTCTGCCGGTGATTCGGGCTCTGAAGGCGATTCAGACTCTGAAGGTGGTCCTGAAGGAGACTCTGAAAGTCAAGGCTCTGATGTTGAAGCTTCTGAAGATAGTACTTCTGAACCTCCAACTCCTGAAGGAAATCATGTGGAACAAGATCAAAGACCACAGAGAATCAGAAGCATTCCAAGAAGGTTTGCAGGGTTTGATATGCTGCAAGACACTGAAGTAGACTCTGAGGGAGAAGTTATTCAGTGTGCTATGTTAGTAGACTCTGAACCCGTGAGTACAGAAGAGGCTCTTAAGCAGCAAGTCTGGTTGCAGGCCATGAAAGAAGAACTTGATGCTATCAAAAGAAACAAAACTTGGAAGCTATCAGAACTTCCAAAAGGCAAGAAAGTCATCAGTGTCAGATGGGTTTTCAAGCAGAAGCTAAAGCCAGATGGATCAATTGGCAAACACAAAGCGAGGTTAGTAGCAAGAGGATTTCTGCAGAAACCTGGGCTAGATTATTCTGAAGTGTTTGCACCTGTAGCAAGACATGAAACAATTAGACTGGTAATCGCAATAGCTGCTAACAGGAATTGGCCTCTGATACATTTAGATGTCAAATCTGCATTTCTGAACGGTCCATTACAAGAAGAGGTATATGTGTCACAACCTCCAGGTTTTGAAGAAAAGAATCAGGAAGAGATGGTGTATAGATTACATAAAGCCTTGTATGGATTGAAACAAGCACCCCGAGCCTGAAATATGAAGATTGATTCATTTTTCAAAAAGCATGGGTTTCAGAAATGTGAGTTGGAATATGGTGTTTATGTTCAGCACACTTCAGAAGGCAATATGATTCTGGTATGTTTGTATGTTGATGACATATTGCTGACAGGAAGTTCTGAACAAGAGATAGCTAAGTTCAAGAAGGTTCTGATGAATGAGTTTGAGATGACAGATCTTGGAAAAATGAGTTACTTTCTAGGGATGGAATTTCTGTATTCTGAGAAAGGAATCATTTTACATCAGATGAAGTATGAACTTGAGCTTCTGAAGAGATTTAAGCTGGAAAATTGCAAAGTTGCTATCACACCTTCTGATACGAATCAGAAGCTGGACTCAGATTCTGATGGAGAGGATGTGGATGCTACAACCTTCAAACAGTTGGTTGGTTCTCTGAGATATTTGTGTAATACCAGACCTGATATTTGCTATGCAGTTGGAATGGTTAGCAGATTTATGAGTAAACCAAAATGGTCCCATTACCAAGCTGCTGTCAGGATTCTGAGGTATATCAAGGGGACTCTGAAGCATGGAGTGTTATTCCCCTCTGAAGGAAAGACTGAATCAGAGCTTCTGAGTTATTCAGACTCTGATTGGTGTGGAGACAGAGTTGATAGAAGAAGTACCTCTGGGTACTTGTTTAAATTTTTGGGAGGTCCCATTTCTTGGTGTTCCAAGAAGCAACCTGTTGTTGCTCTATCAACCTGTGAAGCTGAGTATATTGCAGGCGCTCTGACTGCATGTCAAGCTGTGTGGATTCTGAACTTGCTACAGGATCTGAAGATTAAGGTAAACAAGCCTCTGAAGCTGATGATTGATAACAAGTCTGCAATCAATCTTGCCAAGAACCCAGTGCTGCATGGGAGAAGCAAGCACATTGAGACCAAGTATCACTTCTTAAGGAATCAGGTTCAGAATGGAGTGTTAGAAGATGTGCACTGTAGCACTCAGAAGCAGCTGGCAGATGTGATGACAAAGGCAATCAAGACTGACCAATTTCTTCGTTTGAGGGATGAAATTGGTGTTGTTAGTTTTGTGTAAATATAAATTAAGGGATGGTGTTAGAAGTAATTTATATTTAAGGGTATTTTAGTATTTTACTATGCTGTCTTTATGACCTAGTCCTTGTGTATAAATAGGAGTAGTTATATCATCATAGTAGTTAGTGTCATTTATTCTTCTTGTAGCCGTCATTTTGACAAGTTCATTAATATATTCCTTTTCTATTCATTTATCATCTTTGTGCACCAACACAAATATTATGATTAACATGCATGAGTCTCTAGGTACAAGATTTAATCGATTAAATAAAGAGAATTAATTAATGAATAATTTAGTATGGATTGAGATAAGTATAGTACTATTAATAGAAAGCATGATGATGTGGGTGTCGATTTGATTTTGCTGCGTTCAATGTGGCATCGGTGTCTTTCATCGTCACGTCTCGTGGGAGTTTTTTCTAATTAAAAAAGCTTAGCTCCAAAGTTAAGCAAACAACTCAATGAAACCAATCGATTTAATTAACCGTCCATACATTGCCTACTTCTAATCTAATTGTTGCTACTACTAGTGATTAGTACTAAATATAAACAAACTCCAATTTTATTTTTATTTTTTGGAAAGAAACAAACTCTAATCTAATCCTAATTTGAATTACAAATTACTAATATAAATATAAAGAGTCAGGATCCGTTGACACCAAATAATTTGACACCAAATCTTACACCTCTTAATATCGTCTTAACCGATATAAATTTTATAAAATCCACCGTTAGATTGAAAGTTTATATCATATAGATCATTTATGTAAAGTTTCAGAAAAATCCAAAATCATTTGATATGTTATTGAGGTACATCAAAGTTAACGGTTTGCGTCATTTTTTAAATGTCATTGATCTTTATATGTCTCAATAGCATATCAAATGATTTTTTTTTTTTTTTTTTGAGAACCATATCAAATGATTTTGGATTTTTCTGAAACTTTACATAAATGATCTATATGATATAAACTTTCAATCCAACGGTGGATTTTATAAAATTTATATCGGTTAAGACGTTATTAAGAGGTGTAAGATTTGGTGTCAAACTATTTGGTGTCAACGGATCCTGACTCAAATATAAAAGAAGATTATTTATTGAATCCATTGAGGTTACCTACTCTAATTTCAAACTAAACATATCCCCTAAATACAGTACAATACATATTTTAATTTTACTATAACATTTATTAAAATTATTTTGGTTAATTCATCGGTACATATTATATTTAATGTCTACCAGCACATTTGTTGATGTGAACACTTGTAATTGGTTCACAAATAATGTTTATTAATTTTTCTTTATTAAATACTATTTATTATCTATTAAAATTATATATCTCAGCAGTGTACTGGTACATATTCAAATAAGATGTGTATCGGAGTGTTCACCATTTATTTCAGCGAATATTATTTTCTTCCTCTCAAAATCTAAGTTGTTTCAAGAAGGAAAAAAATTTGCTCCAAACATTTATTAATGAAACTTAAATGTTGACTTTCTTATTACACTAATTTATCCAATCTTTCTCATTACACTAATAAATGATGATAGCTCTTTCGGAAATCTGTGTCCTATTGGTTTTGGCGGTTTTATCCGCAATGATATTGGCAAATGGATGCATGGTTTCTCTGGATTGTATGGTCGTGCGCTTATAACCTTTTGACAGAGCTTTATGATAGCTTCAAAGGCTTCAATTGGCTTGAGACTTAGGCTAATGTATCATCACAATTAGATTCTGATTTCAGATCAGCTATTGATTTCATCCTTGAAGATGACAATAATTTTCACCCTCACATAATTGTTCTTGGTCACATTTGTGTCTTCCGAACGAGAAATTGGTCTTTATCATTCTCTCGTACTTTTAGAAAAGGAAATGAATGTGTTGATTGTTTAACTAAATATTGTACTCAGTCAAATGATAATCTTAAGTTGTGGGCTTCTCCCCCTCTGCAAATAGTACATGTGCTGCTTGCTGATGCAACAGATGTCTTGAGGCAGTATTTTTATTAATTTGTTTGTTGTTTTTTTTCTTTTCATTATTCCAAAAAAAAATATATAAAAGTAATTATTTTTCTTAATTACCTTTAAAAAGATTTACATTTATTAATTCGAGTAACTTGATCACAACGATTTACTAAAATTTGAGACGAAATTAATACTTCGTAATCGGTACTAACTACTAACCAAACAACCGATTCAAATAAGAGAAATTATTGTTAAAAAGAAAAAAATATAGACTAAACCAAATAATTAACTCAAATAATTAATAAACTCCTCTAAAATAAAATAAAAATTAACTTTGATTCTTATCATTTAGGGTTGGCATAGAAAAAAAAAACTTTATTATTTTTGTACTGGTCCTAAAGAGAGAATAAGATTTCCTGTTGTAAAATTTTCACGCGTTTCACGCTATTTTTATTCAGGACCGTCCAATCTAATATTAATTGTTAAGATTGATTTGTACTGATTTTATTAAAATACAATATGAACTAGTCGATCTGATTTGTACGGCCCTGATTATCTACTGCGTGTAATTGCTACCTTGATCCCCTTAAAGAGTGACCATACTTTTTGTACTCACTTTCTCCCTAATTTTCCCTTACACGCTTCATCAAACTTCTCATCACACTTCGGCTTATAAATACCCCTTCTCCCTTCTCTCTCAAACCTTCTAACAGTATCACACCACAGAACTAAGGTAAGTTCCATTCATCATTCTACCAAAACAGAGAGAAAAATAAAATAAAATAAAAATGAATTTTGTATCACCGAAACTGGTTCTAATCTCTACTGCAGTTTTATCAACTGCAATGGCGATGAAACTCACAGTGCCAATCGTTTCACATTTCATCCTCAACGAAGCTCCAACTATCTGGAATTTCATTCTCTCTTGCTTCACACCACCTTACCTCTATCTCCTCCTCAACCTCATCATCCTCACAATCGTTGTTACCTCCAAGTTTCATAATCAGCACCACCATTCCCCGCCGGAGGAGACATCGCCGGTTCAGATCCCTGTTCCGGAACCAGTTCAGATCTCGGAAATAAACACGCTAACGAACTACAACGGCTTCGTTGAAGAAGGATTCAGTTATGAAATGAAAACCGATGAAACAGTTGTTGTAGGTAATGAATCTAATGATTCTGTTGTTTACGTCGCCGATGAGAATACTCCGGTGAAAGTGACGGTTGTCGAAGCTGAGGATTCTGTTATTACTCCGAGTTTGAAGAAGAAGAACTCGTCGGAGTTTTCGTTTAATGATGAGAACGAGAAACCGCCGGTTTCTTCTCGGTTCAGTCACCGGAAAGCCGTTAGATCAAGTCCAGAAGGTACCGTCACTTAACCGTTTCTCTCTCTGTTTTTGTAACCGTTTTTTTGTTTCTAATTTTTGAAATTTGAAATTGAAAATTATTAATTATTATTAATTTATTTATTAATTAAAGAAAATGAAAGCTGAAATTGTTGTGTTACGTTATAGGAGGGAAGGTGAATGCGTTGAGAGTGACGAAGATGAAGAAGCAGGAAACATTGGAGAGTACATGGAAGACGATAACGGAAGGGAGAGCGATGCCGTTAAACCGACATTTGAAAAAATCTGAGACGTTTGAAACGCAGCCGCGTCGTAACGGCGTGCCGTTAGCAGATTTGAACGGTGGACTAGGTGGTGGAGGAGGTGTTTCGGTGATGAAGAAATCTGAGACGTTTTCTGGAAGGGACAAGAGTGTTTCACCGGCATCCGGTGGGAAAATGAGGAAAGAACCGTCGCTGAGTCAGGACGAGTTGAATCGGCGAGTTGAAGCGTTTATTAACAAGTTTAATATGGAGATGAGATTGCAGAGGCAAGAATCGCTGAGACAGTATCGGGAGACGGTGAATGGTAGAGTTTGCTGACGTGGCAGATATGATATGATCCAACGGTCGAATTGTTTTGGGAAAAGGTGAATTTGATGGTGGAATTTGCTGACGTGGCAGATATATTATCCAACGGTTCAATTTTTTTTTGGGAAATGGGAAATTATTGAATAGTGACTGAACAGTGAACAAAGGTTTTATTTTTGGTAATGTTGCAATTAGTTTTATGAGGAAAAAAATAATAATTGAAACATATTATAAGGTTTTTGTTATGTTTTTTGAAGGATATAAATTCAATTTCCTTCACCTGAATTTTTTTTGTTCTTTATGATGTTAATAGAGTCGTTTGCTTGGTGATGCAATTTTGGGATTGCTTAAAATTTGTTATTATTTCTTGGACTGAATGCAAAATAAATGATGAGGAAATAGTGCCTGCTTCATGTTCGAATTATTTTCTTGTTTGTAAAAATACAAAAATGATTTATGATTTTTTTAATTATTATTTCTAAGATATCTGTCAGTATGTGATGTTAGAATTTAGTGCTTGGTGGTGACTACAACGGTCACTTCTTTTTACATTTGCAAAGTGCGTTGCAACTTTGCATAAATTCGCATGAATACAAAGAGGTCAAAATAGTAAATGTAAAGAGGAACAAAATAAAAAATTTGGTCGCTAGTTTAAGAATCGGTTATCTTCACAGGAGAGTGAGTAATCAAATTCGTTTGTCGTTAAATGAATTTAACTTCAAAGTTAGATAATGAAATAAATTAACTCTGATATTAACAATAATAGAACTAAACTTTGAATTCTTTGTTCTATTAGTAAACTATAGAATTTAAATTTACTAAAGTTTGAAAATAATTTAATTGCACTCACATTGCATAGCTAATTGAATCGCGTATAACATTGTCAAGCACTCGCCTTCTAACGTTGTATAATTGCATTTGAGCTTGCACAAACTCATCACTATTATTCCTAAAGCAACTAGCAAAGGAGGTAACACCATTCGACACAAAGAATCCGGTATCAAATGAGTATCAATATTGCATTTCGAACACCCAAAATGCGGTGCTTCCCACCTAGCCACAACTCTATTCCCACAAATTTTGTCGTTGTTGCACTACTTAGAAAGGGAAAAATAATTTGTCTTTATATTAATGTTAAAATACTAACATATTCTCTAAGAGCACTTCTAATAATGCAATCGAACTTTAGTATGATTAGTCGTTCAAAGAAAAAAGAATATTATTTTATTGACAATTTGTTCAAAGTTTTATTCCTTGTTGAGGGAATGGTAATTACAGCCGTCAAAATATAATTTATGCAGGGATCGAAGTTTGAATATTGATACTCACATTTATTCACCTTAAAAAGATGAAATTTTATGTTTTTTAACATAAAGCATTGGCTAAAGATGCTAAGGAACTAGCACATAGAATGTAATTGATGCTATTTACTATCGTCGTATATGAGTGTCTGAATTTCATTCTTTAGTTTTTAGAATAAAGTGTATGTCGCCTTTAAATTCTAATTTTGATGTGATGTTTATTATGTGCCAAGCAAACATAGTTGTTCTAACCCTTATTAAGGTGACCTTTCTTGATCTAGTGGCTGTTTATCTGAGTTATTGTCTACTTGCATTGAAGCTTTATTAATTAATGAGATAAGTTGATTTGGTTATTGTAAAAGGAAATATCTAAAATTGTAAAAAAAGACTTTTTAGAGCTAAAAATTCATTATTAGTGTCTTTAAGGCTAAAACAATAATATTATTGGTGTTAGAGCAACACTTACTTTTTGTTGTTTTACACGAATTAGTATCAATTAAGTCATTGAGTTGTATTATTTTGACATCTAAAAAAGGACAACCACTTGACAACTTACTCACAATGCATTTAGTCCGAGATGTAATAAAAAATTGAAAAAATGGATGAAAGGTATAAATGGAAGTTGTCTACAACTAAATAGTTGTCAAAATAAATTTTCTCTAAGTTATATCAATTGTAAAGGAAAAAATAACTATTAACTTATACTTACAAATAGCGGTATGATTTTAAATTCTAAATTTAAATTCTATCTAAAATTGTATTTTTTCTTCTTAATTTTTTAGTTTAAATTCCGACTAAAATACAACTTTTTTTTTTTACACAACTAAAATACAACTTATCGTATTTTACCTACCCAAATTGTTGCGTAGAGAATTAGGTGGTTAAAACTTTTTTTCTCACAAGTACTGCAAAACAAATCAAAACTTTAATAATAGTGTTTTGTGGGACAAATTTGTAAAGATCTTCTTTCCTCTCCTCACATGTTCCCTCTATGGAAAATAATTTTATTCTAAAAAATGAGCAACATTAGTCACATTGCTGGTATTGTGACTAATGTTCCTTCCATAGTGAGGGCATATAGTCAAAGTTCCTTGTATTGTGGGGGGATTAAAGAAGCTTCTTAATAGTTCCATAGTGAGGGGCATATAGTAAAATATATCATATTATGGCTCTACCCAATTAATAAAAAATTTATGATGTCATGTCATATCTTTGTGTAATTTGGGTACCACAATCTAACCAAATTGGTCTTATCTACTAGTATTAAATTCTGGTGATACATTACAAACATTCTAAGATCATACATAAGACATAATGTAGTTGAGGATCATGCTTACGGATGAACTCGTGGCATAGAGAATTATCCAGTAAAGTATTTCTACAATTTGAATTAGAACTAATAAAGGACACCTCATAGCACCACCCAGCAAGAAACTTATCATTAGAGGAATTTGTGGTTGGTTTAGATTGATATTGAAGTAACACGTACAAACCAAAGATTAAAATAAGCATCCTTATAAAATTTGATTTGTTAGTATCTATTTTTTTTATGACTGCATATTACGATAGGAGCCGGTCTTAAATATTTGAAGGTTTCACTTGAATATTAAATGTGAATCTCTACTAAAAAATATTAAAAAATTAAAAAAAATCATCCGCAAAGATTGAAATTGACTAGTGGTTGAGTTCGTGAAAGAGTTCTACATGTTATTTTTTCAATTCTTCGGCTTTCCAATAAAAAACAATTATCGGCTTTAATTTAAAATGACTAGAACTAAAATTATGCAGAAAAAGTAACAATGTGGGAATTTGAGCCAATGACACTGCACATAAAAACACCATAATTTATCATTAATTTATTGACACACATGATATTTTATGAATATTAACGATATATAACTATTAGTATAGAAGCTCAAAATTTTAAGACTCCCAGAACTTTGAGGTTCGATGTTGTCACACACCCGACACATTGCGTAAACCGGTCCTGATTTATGTTCACACGGCAGAAATTCGATATTTATCAAGGAAAGGTGTTTTGTTTTACACTGCATAAAATAAAATATCATAAGTCAATAACAAGGTATAAATATTTTTTTTTACCATAGTATAGATGCAAAATCTTCATCAAACACCCCTTAAAAATTAGACAAAAAAAAAATCAAGAATAACCTAAAAACTTCGTAAAAAAAAAGAGTAACCCAAATTTATTATTTTATTTTGAATTACATATTCATTGACCCAAATCTTCATCACACACCCCTTGAAAATCAGACATCCTGAACTTCTATTTTACATGGGATGGAAACAAGAGTAATAGACAACTTCACAAACACAACTTGATTAAATTCATAATATGACTAATAGTTCATGATTCAATCATCCTTTTCTTATTGGATTAATCATGTGACAATTCAATCCAAGTTTTCTTCAAAAATGGGGGATACATTATAAGCAATTGTTCAGATGTAAGCATGTGCATGGCTGTGATGTGAATTAAATTGAACAACCAAAACAGAACAATAAATTTTCATTTTCAATGAAAATATAATGAACAAAAACACCACCATAAGAATGTAACAATATTCGAAGATTCAATATTATAAAACACGGCCTAAACAAATAACTGAATTTAGCTAAACAAAATGCGTATACTCGCTGCACGCAACATAGCGTATCATAGTGATGATATCCAATTAGTTGTTTATTCATAGAGTGTTTTGGCAGATAGAACTCTACTTTTTTTGTTGTCATGCTTGGAAACTTTTTCAGCAGACTTCTCGTTTGCAGATATAGCTTTTGCTATTTTCTTCATCTTTCGAGCGTTTTTTGATCTCTTCATAGGTCTACCATTCTGCTTCACCTTCCTGTTTCATAAGAGGTCCATAATAAAAGGAAGCCGTTTAGAACAAGTTGTATTGAAAGCAAAGATGCGTGTATTTCAAAATGCAGTTAGAATGTAATACTAATCATCATGTAATTTCAACAAGTGCGAGTTGAGAGGAACTTAAGCATTACTATATTTTGCAAATGAATGGAAATAAAAACCAGGTACAAAGTGTTTTCCCCACTTCATAATAGGTGCCACTTAGTTTAACAATGATACAACCAGAACCAGATTAGAACTCTCAAAGTATATTACAGATGGGAAATTTCCGGTGATATGTTAAAACATTCTGGAAATATCCTGAATTAAAACTTGATGAACAATTCACAGGCAGTTTGAGGAAACCTGCGACATCCCATACAACTATTATTTGACAAAAGATGACTTCTCTCTAGTCTCTACCAAATTCTCCTATTAACAGACACCCTACCAACTACTTTTCCCCCTATTTTTAACCCCTTATTTGGCTTCCTCCTAACATAGACTGGATTGATAATGGTTTGCTTTGTTCTATCAGACAAGTATTAAAAGGAAACACTTTTCTGGATTACAGAGCTTATGCATGTCATAATTCATAATTGAGGACATTAGTAACTCCTAACCATGTCAAAAACAGAAGAGCAAAACAAAGCAAGTGTATTAAAGAAAATGAGGGACATTGCAGAAAAAGCAATATACGCAAAATCGATCAACTAAGCAAACTGATTTGAAGTGTACAAATTTTTGTTAAAACAAAAAGTTGCACTTACATAACTGATCAGCATTGGTAACACATTGTCCGTCATAGTAAATTGTTAAGTTTCTAATTATCAGTATTGAAGATGATAGCAAAGACAATTTAGCAATTGAAAAACAATGTTTTCAGCTATACATTAACAACTCACAAGGTATTAGATATCAACATCTATATCTTGCAACAACAATAAAATAGTTAAAGCGGAGACAGCACATATTGCTTTAGATAACGCTTTAATGGACTAAAAGAAAGCAGAAAGATTAAGGTTTTGTCGTAAATAGTAACATTAAAAAAGAATAAACATGATTTAACAACTCTATATCCATCAAATCATATCATGTTCACAAAGAATCAAACTCAATAGTTTATGCAAACTCGTGAAATGCCAATATATTTGACTCGTAAGAATTTATTTAATACCCAAAAATAAAAGTTTAAAACATCTATGTACGTAATATATATATTAACATTCTAACTAAGTAATATAAAAACCACAACAACAAAGATGCGTGACACAATGGAACCGTACCCCAAATACACAAATATTGATGGACAAATTCACAAATCACAGGATAGGTTTGAAAGTCCACACACACAAAAATGTTGGGAAAAGTTAAGATTCTCTTATAATAATAATCAAATCAGATACTGGTTGATATTTGTGAACACTCTCTATCAGAGAAACTACCAAGCACCTCTCATGTTAAGTGACTTAGTTAGATTTGATCTTTCCGTTATCCATATTGCAGACTTAAGGCAACAAATGCATGCTTTAAAGAATACACTTCTTTAAGATCTCGGCAAACCAAGTAAATGAAACAAAGTCTAGAAACTAAGAACCAGTGCAAAAGTAACTCTATGATTGAAGATACTGTTGACTTGTTTTGTTGTTCGTGCAAATTTAAAATACAATGCCATTGCTATAATGGAGAAATGGTAGTAACATGTGTACGGTTGAACACAATTGTAGAACGGACGAGTATCCGGATTTCCTATACCACGCATAGTCAACGGATCTCATCTGTTGGAGGAAGAATGAACAGCTCATATTATATCTTCACCAGATTGGATTTATGATAAAACTTAGAGTATGGGGAGACATGACATCATAAAAATGCCCAAATCACCAAACTAAAAGCAGAATTAATATTTAACAACAACATCCAATAATCAGTTGTGTAAATGGACGGTAATTATGTTGCAACAAATCAACCTTATTCGATTAAGGGTCTGTTTGGATTGGCTTAATTGAGCTTATCTGCTATAGCATAAACACTTGTCAGACTGTTTTGGAGAACTTATTAAAACAACTTATGACATGTTCATAAGCTTTTATCAGTTTATTTCCATAAGTAGATAGCCTACGAAAACAACTTATAGCTTATACAAAAACAATTTGACTTTATAATAAGCTACAAATTAAGTTGTTTATCCATAGAGTCTAATGATTTGGGGAAATGTTGACATCATTCACAAAGTTCCATCCACCAAAACATTAAAAAACATATAACAATTAACCTACTTACAACTAGGGTTTAAACAAATCCCGAGATTAACCGCATTTAAATATCATTCTCTACAATACTCCCTCCGTCCCATTTTAAATGACCTTTTTTTGACTTAGTGTACTATTCATTTGACCTGCTTTGACTTTATTTTTCTACTAATATATATATGCAAATTTGTCTCGAAGAGTACTTTCAAAATATACAATTTTTATAATTTTTAATAATAGATAAGTAGAGATATTAACGATTAAAGTTGTGTATTGACAAGCGTGTCACTGGTCAAACAAGTCATTTATGTAATCACCATTTAAAAGTTAAAACCTTGCCTAAAACTACAAGGGCAATAAAGTAAACTTACAAATTTGTAGCACCAGCAACCTTGATTTTAGCTCCTGATTCTGATGTGTCCATTGCTGCAAATAATCACAAAGTCTCAATCTTAAACCACACACCAAGAAAAAAACAAGACAAAATTAAGAACTTCACAAAGTTAATAGCAAATAACATCAGAAGCAGAGTGAAAGATGAAATAAAAGTAAAATACCTTGAGGTGCTTCCGAAACGATGATGTCGGTTGTGTCCATTGAAACGGCACCGTTTTTCTTCTTCTTGTTCCTGTTTTTGGCCATAGTGACTGACGGGGAGAGAAGGAACGACGGTGAAGCAGAAGAAGGGTTTGAAGCCGCTGCTGCTGCTATTTTCTCAAATATTCATAAACGGTGGCATTACTTTATTTCTAGGGTACATTAAATAATTAATTAATTAATTTGACAAAAAAAAAAACTATTACTTTCACTTTATTAATTTGTTTTATGGATTAAATGAATTTTTAAAATATTTCAAATTTAATATTTAATCATTTAAAACATTTCATCAAATTGTCATTTTCAAACTGCTCTCTGTCAAAAAAATTTGTCTCCATTTTTAACTGAATTCAAGTATATTTTTATATCTAATTTTGAATAATTTTTGTATTCATGTTTATAATATCATAATAGAGAACTAGTTATAAACTTGAGAAAAAGGTATATGCACCGATAATGTAAAATAATTTCACACAGTCAACCAATACCAACCATGTTTTCCGCCACGTCACCCCACTACACCTCACCTTCTTAATATGACATGGCAAAATGATGGTTTTTTATTGGCTGATTGTGTAAAACTATTTTACACCGTCAGTGCATCTCCATTAAACTCTATAAACTTTGTCCGAGGTTTGATATTATTGAAAGTTACTCTTACAAAAACATTTGTCTTGCTACTTTTGAACTAATATAATTTCAAGTATGTTAATTGAGGAATTTTTGTGTCATCATAAGAGTTTAGAGTCTAAACTTTAGACACATTCTTTAAACACAAAAATATTACATTCAATAAATTATTTAATTGTTTTTCATATGTATTATTTCTGTGTGGAAAAGAGTACGTGTTTTTTTCTACTTCAATCTCAAAGAATTATTAATGTACCTAATTTATAATATAGATCAGATACATTAATAATTCAATGAACCTGAAAAAAAAAATTGCTTATTTCGTGTTGAGAAAAGTGTGTTGATCTCTTCATATATTTCATAATTATGCTATAGAAATTAATTTCTATGCACCAATCAAATCATAATAAAGCTTTTTCGTGTAAATATTTTATATTTATTGTATAGTAGTTTATTGAGAATTTATCAATTATTGATAAATCTGAAAAGAATTTAAAGCTCAAACATGTCTATATTGCAAAATGATTTTTCTTTTTGAAACAACAAAATGATTTTTTCTTGATAGTTGTTTATGAATATTTGTGATAGTGACTCAATCTAGAGGGGAAAAAGCTCGATCTACTTTATTTGAAAAAAATACTATCCAACTCAATGTATAATACAGGGTCATATAAGAAAACATAAACGGGTGGTCGATACAAGAGTCCCGGAAAAAATTCAATAATAAAAAAACCCTCCAATTGTAGTTGATGGGACGAAAAATCTTAGGTCGCTAATCAACCTCTCCCAGAGCAGCAGCCAGACACCACGTAGGGCGGCAATACAGCAGTATCAAACTCCAGTAATCAGCAAAATTTGACAATGACTATGTTTACATCCGAAGAATCTAGGCTGATCCTGCAGCAACCTTTTTCCGCACAATCCTTTTTCTACGAGGTTTGGGAGCTGAGGGTTCGGCACCAGACACGTCTGCATTCCCTTGTTTAATGCCCAAGAGGCCAAGACCAGACACGACTGCATTCTTTGATATAAACCATTTTGACGATGATGGGGTTTCTACATTTTCAGAAGTCTCAGAAGTCCTGTTGTAGACTTTCAAGAGCTCATCTGACTGAGCCAATGGATCTGCCTCAACTCCAAGCCATGCACGCTTCGAAGTCTCTCCTAATTGAACGTTCAATACCCTGTATAAAATTTTGAATAAATCTTCAATACAACACATAAAAATTCAACAATAGTTTATTCCTATACATACACAACTATTGGTAACATTTTCTAAACAAAGTGGTAAAAGAATATAAATTTGTATCTAAAGAAATCAAATGAATCGAAGTCATCGAAAAAAAAAAATTGCCAATAAGTATTGTTTCCTTTCAACAGGATGCACAACACACATTATAAAAACAGACACATAGTAGAGCAAAGAAAGTCAGATTTATGCGCCATTCAAACAAAAGACCAGACAAATACATCGACATAACTCTTGAACTGATTCAGTTCAATGAACAGCTCATTTGGGGTGTGTGTGTGTGTGGGGGGGGGGGGGGGGGGGGGGGAAGCATACCTAAATGCTGTGCTGAAGAACAATGCGACTCCAATAACATCAAAATGACGAACCATTCCTCTATCAAATCCACATAGCAGTTGATATCTCAGGTTAGCATAGATTCCAAGAAAAGCACCATAGCCGAGTGCATTACTGCTCACACTTGGGACAGTCACAGATAATCTGCAATATGATTCATGTGGCATGTTTAAACATAAAATTAGTATGCATCAGCCATAGTTTGACCAACACAGGAAAAACTCTGGATCTATTAAAATAAATGAATTGAATACTATTGAACATAAGCTGGGTTTGAACCATGCACACCTTCCTTCCTTTTTCTTGGCCAAAGTGTTTGACAATGCACCTTGTACTGCACCTGCGCCTAAACCAACCATGCACAACTCAGCAGCCTTGAACAAAAAGCATTGAATTCTCTTTTGCAGGTCGAATTCCCTAAGAGGATAGCTCATTTCAAATATGTTGTTTGGAAGCTTCTGCAATGTATTTTGTAAATCAAATTGAAATGTGTTTCCATATGATCGGGAAGGAGCAAGGGACCAAACAACTATGGCATTGCATGCTGCTGCGGTGAGCACATTGATAAGTGCAAGATCCCACTCTTGCTTTATCCTAGATTCAATAAAGTCAATAATTATTCAATTCAATTTATCAATGAGAACACCACACAAACTTCCATATCTTTTAAAAATAGAAAACACACCTATCTTTCCGATTATTAAACTCCCACCATACAGAGCAGCCTATTGTAGCAACTTGCTCTAATAGAAATCTATACATGAAAGCAGGATCTGCGAGCATCCTGTACAAAAAAATATTTATACATGAGAAAATAGTATATACAACAATACACTGCGAAAAGAAATTTCATCAATTTCCGTCAAATTTAAGTTTTTATGACAAACTAAATTATCAAAAGTCTTATCAAACACGGGAGTACATCTGCTCCATGTTAACAAGATATCCCACAAATCATATTTAAGTAACCATGTAAGAAAAATATATAGCCCTGTTATACTTTCAGGATAAAACATAAATGAGAACTCTGGTTTCTATCATTAAGAAAATTTTCCGCAGAGGACAGTCGTCCTTCTCTTCTGTAGCTTCTACATACCAAAATGGGAAAAAAAATTATATTTGAATGAAATTTTTTCTACTATAGAAAGGTATTTAAACAAAAATGGGAAAATTCATGATACATTAGCAAGGACATGGGGTTAAAGTTTCAGATACCAAAATGCCAAACTTTTTTATATTTGAATGAAATATTTGAAGTCAACCGAAACATGATTGAGATTACCTGCCAATGAAAGATCTAGATAGTCCTTGCGGTAGTTTTCTGGAAATAAGCCTACTGGCGGTTGGCCTGGCATTCATTGCTAAGAATTTCACCATTTGGGCTGAACTAACCAAGCCCTAAAAGCATAATTTTAGTCAGTAAGCGGCCATATGCTTTACAGCCTAAACAAGCATAACCTGAAAAGTACTGTACCATTTCATAAGCTTGACGAAATCCAGCAGGCAAATCCATAATAGTCCTTTGCCATTCACTCAACACAGCATCCACAAATTTTCGGTCAAATAGCTGCCACAAGGACAAAATGGCTGTCATTCCTTAAGGAGATGTCAAACAAAAGCGACAAAACATAAAGGGAAACAGACCTACTTTTTAATAACATAAATGACATGTCTAACCTCTTGAAGAAGTATGCGTCTTCTAAACAAGCCACCCTCATCTCCCTCTTCACCATCATCAAAATCATCAAAGTAGTCGTCGTCATCCCCATCATCGTCACCTCCATCACCACCACCAAAGCTGATTATCTTTCCAATATCTCCACCACCTCCCCCAGTGGCTAGCTGTCAATAAAGCACGAAGGAATTCATATATACAAACTTTCAAATAATAAAAACATAAAAAAATCAACAAACACTCCAATGGTATTGAGTAGCCACAGGTGTGTAGTAGTACATTACTTGATTAAATCTATAATATATAAGGGATACTGGGTTTGATACACCATTTGGATTCGTAATACATATTAAAATATTAATTGCTATGCTTCTGATATAAATCTCTTGAAGAACTGAAAATTTACATACTACATGGAATTAATACATTTGCCAATTTTAACTTTAGCTTTATTTTCATATTAGCTTGCATTTATTGTAAGATATTTTTCCTTTACAATAAGTAGGTATGCTTCGAAGAGCCACTTTCCAAAACTCATTTTACTAATCAAGTATTTTAGGTTTTTTACTTCCAGTGCCAAGGGTCCTAAGAGAAACACAACTATAAACTTCCTCTACTTTCCCTCTTTAATTATCCTGTGGATCAGGGGCTATTCCTTCCTCTTCCCCATTCCCTCACTCTTTCCTCTCTCCTCCCTCCCACTTGATGTTCTTTAATTTAATAGCAGTGTAGAGAAGAGACCAACAGGGACTCCACCTCTAACCCTCTCCTTTCCCTTATTTTATCTGTATTGCAAATAATGGCCTCTCCCCTATGGCTGTTCCCTTCACCAAATAAGGCACCGCAAACCGGTAGCAGTGTTGTTGATGACAGACCATGGCAGAGAGCCAAAAAATCTGACATATCGAACGACATATGGCACCACCATATCCTAGTAAAGCGTCATAGTGCCACCATCCTTCACAAAATTGGCCATGGCAGAAAGTCAAAAACCTGCGACCAATATCCGCCATGGCACCGATACTTTGACAACACTGGCCGGAAGGAACAAAATAGGAGCTCAGCTCACAGTTGTGTCCAATGTCCGAACATATCGTCCAAAAACTAGAACAAAAACGAACCACAATCTGGCATGCACTGTGACACGGACATGGGACACAACTGTCAATTAGTTAAAAAAGTCATATTAACATTAGTTATCCTTTATAATAATATATTCTTTTCTAAAAAAGAAAAATATCATTTTTAAATTAATAACTACATTACTATCTTAAAAAAGACTTATACATCAAAATAAAAGATTCAGGACATCGCGACATGCTATTGCTGATGCAGGCTTATTGTCGATGTGGGCATAAAAAACTATTTCCCAGGACGACTTCATATATTCAGCTAGGGAAGCAACACCTCTTACAATAAGTCTTGCTATAAGTATAACTGATTGCATTGATAATGCGTGGGTGCAAATAATTCAATTAAGGTAATTCTTGAGCCATAACATGTGGTTATCTCGCAACAACAAAAATAGCACAAACCGACAACAAAAGTATGGGAAGACCGGTGGGTCCGGTCTTGATACTTCTCACGTGTAATTCCCTAAACAAGCAACTTATTTTTTGCGTAAAAAACATTCATTCAATTCTCATTTCAGACACGAAACTGGCCAACATCTTAAATCTTCACAATTAGCAAGCAACCACAATTATATGCATCCAAGGCAACACATTTCAGACACGAAATCAGCGAACATCTTTAAGTCTTCACAATTAGCAAGCAACCACAATTGTATGCGTCCAAGGAAACACGCCATCCCCAATGTGTAATCTCCCATAACAAACAACTTTGGTCTTCTCAATCAAATCCCGTTTCAGACGCAAAAAACACCTTTAGTCTTCTCAATTAGCAATCCATCACAACTCTAACGTGTTTTTGCATATGCATCCAATGCAACACATCAAGAACATGAGTACTGACATGCACACATTTGCATTTGCACATGTATACAAACAGGCAATGCATTTTTCAAAGACACTTCTTCATCACTACTGATAAAAACAGAATGATTGTATTATAACAGACACGATTTGACAAATGACAAACAAGAAAAACCGTAAAAAATACTACTCCCTGTCCGATAATAATTGTCATATTTGCAATTTGCAACAAAATTTTGTCCCAAAAAAAATGTAACTTTAAGTTTCCAAAGCAACATTAATTGCCCTTTTCCAATTGTACCTTTAATCCCAATTTACTATTCTCCACTTTACATTCATGACAATTGAAATACACCAATAATTAAGATAGATAATAATTTAGTAAAACCACCATTCTTTTTTCCTTTATTTATCATCTTTTCTTAATTCTTTTTTGGTCAAGTAGCCTATGACTAGAATTCCACCAATAAGTGGAGTGTTCGGGGGTCCGAACCCCGGCTCCTGCATATAAAATGCGATGTCCTAAGCTCACAGGACATCTTTTCTTAATCCTTAATATGTGTGAAATGGTCAAATGCGACGATTATTGTAGGATTGAAGGGAATACCATTTAGGGATGTTAATTCAATTTCCAAACCAATCCTCTACAGATGTTAACTATCATTATCTGAATCTTCCTTCACTCCAGTATTATGACTATGTTAATTTCCCAAGCCATTGAAATTTAATAATTAATCCAAATTTCAGATACAAGTTCTACTAATCGTACCGTAAACATAAATACATAATAATTCAATATTCAATCATTTGTTAATTTTCTCTTATTCCTCAATTCAACCACAAATAATTAGAACAAAACTGAAAAAAATTTAAAATTAAAACTAAAACTAAAACCAAAAACCCTAATTCTATGAAAGAAAGAGTGAAAACATCACAAACCTCAGGAGAAGACTTATTACTCTGCTGTTGCGCAAATTCAACTTTGGATTTCTCAAGCGTAACGGCACCAAACGCACCGTATTTACCTTTCATAACCGAATTAACATTATGCGAAGCAGAAGGAAGAGACGGCGCAGCATAACAGCGTTCAAAAAGAGAAGAAGCGGATGAAGTATGACTGTCGATGTGGGCGGGGGAAGCAGAATATGATGATCGGAGAACTAAACGGCGGCGATGGTTGCGAAGTAAGGGTAGTTTAGGAAGTGTTTTTGGTGATTTTTTGACGGAGATATGTGAGTTGATAGGGATAATTTGCGCTGCTTGAAAAAGCGCGTGAGATGACATGGTTTGAGAAGGGATAAGAATAGAGAGAGAAAGTGAAAGATGGTTTAGTTAGAAAAGTGGAGTGTGGAGAAGGTGAGAAAATGGAGGAAAAGGGAAGAAGAAGAAGAAGAAGAAGAAGAAGAAGAAGATGAAGATAGGCCCATTCAGGGAACTAAGCAAACAACCCAATCCCAAAGAGACTTCTCTATTGCCTGCCGGCCCCCTTATATATTTTCAGTTTTTTTTTTTTTAATCAAATATATTCTTATTAACGTGTGACAATAGAGACTAATTCTCTATGAAGCACGGATACCGACACGGACACTGAATACGATACGGATATTGACACAGCGACACTGTTAATAATTTGGATATTGATACTGTGTGTATTTAAATAGACGATAAATTGGTGGTGTAAATAAATAAAAACAAAATAGACGGTAAATTCTTTCTAAAAATTTTAATTTTCTCTAAAAATATCAAAATGGAGTTCTCCACTTTTAGGTACTTAATAAAGTGTCACGTAAACACATATATTGAAACTTTTGCGTTATATAATTTATTTATAAATATTAAATTCTTTTATATTATTAAGGGTGAAATAAAATTTTAGTCTTTATAAATATCTTGAATTTCATTTTTAGTTCTTATAAAAAATTTCAGTAGTTTTTAATTCTTCAAATATTTTCTATTATAATTTTTAGTGCATGCTTTTAATTTAAATTTTATGTGCTTTCAAAAGAGAAAGAGGGAGCTTAATGTAGAACTAATATTTTGCACTCAATTTTGTTTTGTTCTAATAAGAGTGTCTATTAAGTCTTGATGCTTAAAAAAATAGATACTCATTATCTATGAAGCACGAACACAGACACGAATACTAGACACAATTTTGACACTGACACGTAGACAATAATAATAATTTTAAAAATAATATAATTAGTGTAATTATAAGTGTCGGTGTTGGGCACGGACACGAGTAATTTGAGGAGTGTCCGTGCTTCATAGTTAAGTATTGAAAATGTTCTGAGAGTTTTAATAAAAATAGTTTTTCTTTTCTTCATATGCTTTATGTGTTACTCTTTTTCTACAATTTAGGCTATAAATTTGAAACTGGGTTTCTCTAACTTTTGTTAGGTGTGTTGATAAAATTTTCGAATAATAGTTATATTATTGAAAAGATGTTGACCTTGAGAATATAAATTAAGAGCTTAAGACACTTTGGTTAATGATATTTTTGACAATAGTCGACTTTTTTTTATACCTTTTATTTAATTTGTATTTATTTGTCTATAATCTCTTTAAAGAATTTTTTAAGTTACATTTTTACCGGATTGCTTGAAGCAAATTTAGAGGATTTTTTTACCACGTTAGATTTAAATTTGAATGAAATCAATATATATTGCGAAAAATAAATCAAGACCCATAATAATAGCTCAAATCCTTCGAATATAGAGATTTCTAAAAAGATGGTTATTCTTCTATTTACATCTCATTAGAATTCAAAAGAGCAATGTAAAAAATAAAATAAAAAATTAGAGGAGCAAGTATTCTCACACTTCACTTTCTGTGCAAGAAACATAAATGGTGAAAATTAAGCCACTACAAGAAAATCTCGTTTTAATGGCGAAATTTTTTAAGGGGTATTGGCGGCCTGGGCTGTCAGAAAGTTAGTGACGGCCTGGGCCGTCGCAAAGTTTTAAAAACTCGTCAGAAAATTAAAAAAATATTAAATTTTGAAAGCAAATCCGTCCAACACTTACTGACGGCCATTTCCGTCGCAAAGTAATAAGTTATTGACGGTTTCAGCCGCCACAAACTCTAGACGGTCATACCGACGGCTTAGGCCGTCGCTAACTATTGACGATTTTTTCTCCTCGTTTCTGCAGCAACGTTTTGATTATACTCTCATATATTTTTTCCTTCCATTCATTTTCATTCATTCACACATTTCATTCTCTTTCAAAATTTCTCCAACATCTCTCTAAAAATTCTTCAACATTTTTCTATAATCTTCATCATATATATATATATATATATATATATATATATTTCTTCCTTACATTCATTTTCATTCATTTACACAATTCATTCTCTTTCAAAATTTCTCCAACATCATCTCTCTAAAAAATTTTCAACATCTTTCTATAATCTTCATCATATATATATATATATATATATATATATATATATATATATATATATATCTCATATTTTTCTTCCTTCCATTCATTTTCATTCATTCACACAATTCATTCTTTTTCAAAATTTCTCCAACATCTCTCTAAAAATTCTTCAACATCTTTCTATAAATCTTTATCATATTTATATAATATTTTTTTTCTTCTTCAAAGCTTTGATTTTTTAATAGATTGCAAGTGTTTTCTACTACTTTTATGTTAATATTACTGTTTAATATTATGATATATGGAAAAAATTATTGTTTGTGGATATAATTTCTTTTGTTAAGTAATTTTAATTATCTAATTTTTTAATTTTAATATAAATATAAATAACATAAGTTAGTTTATTTAATGACTATTAGATTCAAAATATAATGTACTTTTTATTATATTTAACATAAGTTAGATTTAAATTATATTTAAAATACTTGTAATATAATGTACTTTTTATTTTTCAAAATAATAAATAAATTTGTTTTTAAAAAATAATAAATAAATTTGTTTTAAAAAATTAATTTTTAAATTTTTTTAAAAAACTAATTTTTTATTTTTTTTTAAAATCTGCCCAGATTTTGTGACGGCTTGAGCCGTCGCTAGCTGTTTCAGACTGGATTTGACCGTTATGCGTTACTGACGGCCATTGGCCGTCGCAAATTCCGTCATCTCCGTTACTGACGACCTGGGTCGTCACAAAATTTACCGACGCCTGTTTTTCTGACGCCCAGTGGCCGCCAGCTGGCCGCCAGCACTTACTTACTTAGCGACGGCTTTTTCCCCTTAGCGAGGGCTTTTGGCCGTCGCAAAAAGCTGTTTTTCTTGTAGTGAGCGTTAAAAACGTGTGCATATGTTATGATCCATTTGTAGATCTCATTTTTTATTTTTATTTTAATGTTTGAGGATGGTCAAAATTGTTTGTTTTGAATGATTTTTGTATCTTCATTTTTGTTTACGTTGCGATCCATTTGTAGATCTCATTTTGTTTAATTGTAAGTTAATAGTATGCTACGAGAAAATATCGTGCTCTTATTGTTATGTGTTTTCTTTTTTGTGTTGAATTTTTTTTTCTTTGTTTCAAATAGATCATGGACAAATCTCATACACTAACAAATTATACAGACGAAAAATATTGTATATTCAAATTTACGTCATAACATAATAAATATTTCTTCGGCCTTTACTTTTACATTCTTAGGACATTGGATAATTTTAATAATACTAAAAAATTATTGCTTATGTATAAACTAAAATCAAATTATAAATTATATAATAACAAAAAAATCTTTGAACTTATGTATTTTTTTTAGGTTTAAATATAATTATAATATTTTTATTTTAGTCTTGTAAGTTTTTTGAGTTATTGCAAATTTAAAAATTGTTGTTTACTTTTAGTCTCTAACATCGTATATAGCCAAAGTATAATTACACTATGTGATATAAATAAACTGACATTATTATTATGAAACTAAAAGCAATGATTTTTAAATTTATTGTGATCAAATTCAAACAAAAAAAAAAACTTTAAATTATAAAATGTTATAATTGCATGATTAAAATCATATTTAAACTTGTACAAAAAATATCATATTTAAACCTTTTTTTTTTTAAAAAATCACTTTAGTATAGATAAAATATAGTCTTACAAATACTATAACACACTATAATTACATGAATAAAATCATATTTAATTTACCGTAAACATAAATTAGTTGAAAAAAAATCACATAATATATGCGGAAATTGGAGTTACAGAATTCTTCGATTATTCAACCATAAATCTCTAGCTATACTTGACAAAAAATATTTAATTTTTTTTGTTAATAATAACCACTTTAGTTTGTCAAATAATAATAATAATAATTTTTTTTGGCAGCAATAATAATAATAATTATTATTATAATAATCACTTTATTATATAAAAAAATAAATAAATAAAAATAGTCTCTCCTTTTCTTCTTTTTTTGTGGAACTGGAGAGGGAAAGAGAATGGTTGTGTCTCGGCCATTTCTGTCACCGGTTTGCAAAATGGGTCCTTACCCATTCGATATCATTGCCACCGCCGCGTTCAGCCACCGTGTCTCCCACCGTCTCCGCCTTGAGTTTCTACTTCGCTCCTGTTTCAAGGTCTCCTTTTTATTTACTCTTTTTGCTACAAATTGCAGAATTTTGGAGTTGCTTTTTTGTTCAAAATTTTCTAATTTGTTATCTTTTCCTAATTTAGGTTATAAGAATCACTGAAATGAAGGAACTTAGTATCATATGTTGCTTTGTTTATAACAATCATGAATTCCTAGTTGATCATATCATACTGTAGTTGATGCTGATGATGAAAATGGGAATAGGAAGTAGGTCATGTTTGGATAAACAACTTAATTAGGTGCTTATAGCACAATTGCTTATCATGTAAGTGTTTATGTATAAGCTATCTCCATATAAGAAAAAAAGATAAAATAATGTCAAACTGTTTTCATAAGATATCCTGGAGAGGTTATGAAAATAAGCTGAAACAACTCTTGCTGGTAGATAAGCTCAAATAAGCTGAAAATATAAGCTCATATGAAAATAGAGTTTTTGAAACAATATCCTGGACATGTCATATGTTGTTTCTATAAGCTCGCCGACCGTCTCACAAGCGTCTATGCTAGTAAATAAGCTCAAATAAGTCGATTCAAACAGACCTATAAGCTACGATGGTTGTGGTGTTGAGATGTATAATGCTCTTGTGTAATGCAATTGTCTTGCTCTGGCAAATAATAAACCATTATGGGGGGTGGTAATGGTAGAAGAAGCTTTTTCTTATGCCTTCACTTCCATCTATTAGTATTTTTGGTTTCTTTGAAATTGGCCAATTGTGTCTATATCTTTTGGATATTGTGGCAGCGTTCACTGACTCATACGTCCCCCTCTTATTGAACAGAAACTTGCTCCTGTGTTTAGATTGAAGGATAAATGGTGTCAAAGATACCTTCAACTCAAAGGATTGAATTATCTTAAATTGTCAAGTGATGGTTTGACTTCCACGTGTTCAACTAGTTTCTCTTTCTTTAACGGGGGAAGGCCTGAAGCCAGCTTTGGAAATGCTGACTCGAAGATGTCCCAAAAAAGTCCATTTAATGGAAGGAAGTGGACAAATATTCTCCTTGCTGCCAATGTTTTGTGCGTGCGAGCATATTCACTTGATTGCTGTCATTTGTTTTTACTTTATCTTGCTGTATATATTTTTGTTAGCTGATGTTACCGTTTTTTTTTGCAAATTTACATACACCACTCAGTGAGGTGGCTTATTGATTATTATATATTAATTGTTTTCTCAGATTTTATATTGCGCAACTTGCAACCCAAGGCAAGCTTTTATCGTGGGGAGCGAAGGTAAGGTTGCAATTAATAATCTGATCTGAACATATATGTTAAATGTTGTGGATCGTTACATGTTAAGTATGCATGTTACTAGGTAAACAGTCTCATTGACAAAGGACAACTTTGGAGACTTGTTACGTCTTCCTTTCTGCATGCAAACATTGGACACCTTATGGTAGGGTTTGAATTTAATTGTTTGAACTTCGAAGTTTGTTCTGTAATGTCTGTTTTAGTTTGGTACTAAAATTACTACAAATTCTCTGCAGGTAAATTGTTATTCCTTAAATTCAGTCGGTCCCACTGTGGAGAGATTCAGCGGTCCTCGAAGATATCTTGCCGTTTACTTTGTCTCTTCAATTGCAAGTAACCACTTTTATTCTTCCTACAATAGCCAATGAAATTATTACCTTCAAGTATTCTAATTCTATAATTTCTAGAATATCAGGTGCAGCTATGAGTTACTGGTTTTGCAAAATGCCTGCAGTAGGTGCTTCGGGAGCAATTTTTGGACTAGTGAGTTCTTTTAATATTTTATTTGTCACAAGTTTGCTTCATCGTCCGCCTTATGGGCTTCTATCATAAAATTAGTCACGCTTAATAATGTTAGCGGCCAACACTCGGTGGGATTTAGTCCCACACCGGATAGATAGGATTCTTGATAAGAGTTCATAAAGAGGAGGCACTCCTCACCGTACAAGCCGGTTTTGGATGGATGAGTTAGGCCTCGATATTCATGACATGGTATCAGAGCCTATCGGGTCTATCGTTGGGCTTCCTACATCGTTCACGCTTCAGGCCCATTGGGCCGTGCTGAAGCGTGAGGGGGTGTGTTAGCGGCCAACACTCGGTGGGATTTAGTCCCACATCGGATAGATAGGATTCTTGATAAGAGTTCATAAAGAGGAGGCACTCCTCACCGTACAAGCCTTTTGTATGGATGAGTTAGGCCTCGATATTCATGACAAATAAATCATAAGGGACATCATTTGAGATGTTGGTCTTCTTCACTGTCTTTATTTCTAATGAACTGTAACGATTCAGGTTGGATCGGTTGCGGTGTTTGTTTTAAGGCACAAGGACATTGTAGGAGGTGGTAAAAAAGATCTGCAGCATATTGCACAAGTAATCGCCCTCAATATGGTAAGTGTCTTATTCCTTGTGTCACTTCTGATTTTGCTAAGTTGTTACTTTTACAACTTCATTGGATTGAGTTATCACGAAACAGTTAGTGTGTGACAGATATATTACAATAATTTTCTGTGTAATATTGCTTTTATATTAATGTTATATACTTTTTGTTGTTCATTGGAAAATGTTAGTTGGGTAGAACTGTTGGAAGGAACTTTTTCTGCTTTTAACTTAGATCATCACTCTATGAATGCGACTTATACAGCAGTTATTGCTGACTTTCATCGTTTTTTTGCTCTAATGGTGCGAATATTTCTCATGTCATGCAGGTTATTGGGTTATCATCGAATGGCATTGACAACTGGGGACATGTAAGTGTAGGAGTAGGAGTGTATCGTCTGTGGATTTGTTTCATTTTCTTAGTTCCTTTGATTTGTATAAGTTGCTGGCTATGCAAACATATCCTATGTGCTTGTTACTCTATTCTTCACTTTTTAGAAAATGGCATGACCAGGAACAACTCTAAATTTGGGAATAACTCAATACACTAACTAACCCATAACTAAAGCTTTGTATGGATAAACAACATAATCATGCGCTTATAACATAAGCTACTTATATATAACAAAAGATAAAATAAAGTCAAACTATTTTCATAAGCTATCATGATGATCTTGTGGAAATAAGCTGAAAACAGCTTATGAACATGTCATAAGTTGTTTCCATAAGCTCTCCCAAACAGTGTCGCAAGTGTTTATATCAGTAGATAAACTCAAATAAGTCACAATCCAAACGGGCGCAATAATTATGTGGATATATGGACATACTATTAAAAAATAATCCTCAATTTATATTCCATGCATAAGATTGCCCATTTTGTAAGGTATGTAGGCGCACTGGTGATCTTATGTTGAAGTAAATAATGAAAACAGTGTAACCTGTGCATAGTTTCTTTTTTATTGCTAGTACATCCTTTAACATATATACATTTTCAGTTTGGAGGTTTGATTGGTGGAATTGCTGCATCATGGCTTATTGGACCTGCATGGAAACATGAATCCACAACTATAGATGGAAGAAGACTTTTCATTGACAATGCACCAATGAATAATCTCTTAAAGATTACAAGAGTCCCTAAACAATGGAAATAGAAACATTCTATTGGCCTATTGGATTACAACCTATTACAACCTATAGTAAGTAAACAACAAATAGTTGCTCAATGTGTGTATCTGTATAATGGCGGATTAAGATCCTCTATTGTATTACTTACTTTACACTCTAAAGTGAATCACTCATTTTAGACGAGTCTGATCCGTATAATGATGCCCCCGTTGTAAGCTTCCCTTAAGAAAATATTTGAATGGTGGTTTCTAATTATTTTGCATTACACAGAGATCACTAAATTACCTTTTACACGGGTCATTTTTTTATATTTTTGTTTATTTATAAGGACAGTTATGTGTTTTTTAATCTATGTGAATCTACAGAAACTTTGCTTAGGACAATATTTTAATGAACTTTTTTGCCACACCCCAATGTTCAATTGTGGCTAATTTTAAAATTTCAGAACTGTGGCTAAAAAAGTAATCCAAATAATTTAAATTTGAAATGATTTTTTTTCTAATAATTGTTTTTGAAATAGTTAAATCTTGTATGCATATTTTTAATAAAAAAAATATAATTTTTTAAATTAACAGGCTAGATATTATAAAAAAAAATTAAGATGCTAGATGTTTAAAAAGTAAACCATGCATTCAAAAGCTCTATTAACTCTAAAGTAGTGTTTATTATTTTTTCTATTTTAAACACTATTTTTGGACCTATTATAATTGTTTACTGTGTACCTGTACATATTCAAATAAGATGTACACTGGAGTGTTCACTTTTAATATTTTTTATCAATTTATATTAAAAAAAAATTCATATTTTAAAGGTTTAATTCAACATTTGGTCCCTTATGTTTATTTTAGGTTTCAACTTGGTCCCTTATGTTTTAAAAGTTTCAATTTGGTCTCTTGTATTTATATTAGGTTTCAATTTGATCATTTCCGTTAGTTTTGTCACATGTGGCAGACGGTTTGCACACGTGGACAGACACATGGACACCTTGACACTTGGACACATGTCCAAATTAAACCTAAAACAGTTGAAACCTAAAATAAACACAAGGGATCAAATGTTCAATTAAGTTTATTTTAAATGAATTTTACGGTAGCAAATGTAAATTTATTGCCAAAGAATTCACATAATTTATAATTTACTAGCTGCCAAACGGGCACGTTCCGTGGCCGTTTGTGTGATCGATATTCTCTTTTTTTATATTTGCTGTGATCAAAATTCTCTGTTGTGAAAATATAAATAACTACTTAATCTCCTTTTTTATTGGACTTAGTTAATTGATAACTACTTAACCTCTTTTTTTGTTGTGGCTAGTTATTAAGAAGAAAAAAAAATTTACTATAAAAAACTGAAAACATACTTTTATGTGGAAGTTGTGCTTAGTTATTAAGAGAAAAAAAAATTATTTACAAAAAAAAAACTGAAAATCTATTTTTATGTGGAAGTTATTTTTCAACATATACAAATATTTAGTTTTTTTTTTTTGTAATTTTTTAAGGGTAAAATAGGTATAACGAAAAAGCCATCCCAAAAATTTGTATCTTTTTTATATATAGTAATAGATAAGAAAAATATAACAATTACTAGTATGTTAGCCCGTGCCGTGCACAGGATTATTTTCTTTTATAATATTATTTTTGTGTTTATTTTGATATATTATTTGAGTAATTTGGTTTAAAATTCTACGATAAAATTGAGATAGATTTTGCATGATATAGATTTAACGATGTTACCAAATAAAGCAAGATGAAGAATATTACTTCGCTTCCCATTTTACTCTATTATGAAATTAATTTTTTATCTCGTCTTCATTCCCGAAACTCTATAGTGATCCTATAAATATAAAATAATTATAAATTTTATTCTCAAATAAAAATATACTCCGATTTTTCATGGCGCCCTTAAGATTTTTTGGGAGCGTACTCATAAAATAAAAATATACCATGATTTTTTTTATTTTTCATCTTCTGCTGACTCTTTATCGAAAATCTACATTAGGTTCATTGTCAAACACGGGATAATTTTTATTTTTTTAATAATATTTATTTTCATATGTAATTTTTTTTAAGGTTATCTATGTCTTTTTTCATTATATATTATTTATAAGGTTGTCTACGTTTTTTCAATTGTTTATGAGATTGATTTCTTTTAGTTTATTTGAATATGAAAGTATGATATATGTTTAAACCCAAGACTCTGTAGGGACTTTATCAACAAAAAATAATTGTAAATTCTATACTATTTTTTAAATGATTATTAACATATTTTGACCTTGTTCCTATTCTCAAATTTTTTCTTGTCACCCTACCACAAAGAAGCAATCTTCACGCGTGAGCATCAAATGGTAAAACCTATGTGTGAATCTCCACTCACATTGATAAATTTATATTCCTAAAAAATTTCGAACGAAGGTTTATGAAAAATTTAAAATTTGAATTATAAAAAAATAGCATAAATTATAAAAAAAAATAATATATATTTTAGATTTCCTATAAATTTCATCAGCCAAATGTAATCTAATGAAAGTGTGATGAGACAAAATATGGAAAAACTGTTGTAGTCAAAATTCAAATTTTAATTAGTCAATCTGTATTTCTAATAGTGGGGTGGAAAGTGTTACCTGTTTCCCATTATATACCACCGAGAGATTCCCTCTCTCTCCCATCTTCGTTGCAGGACTCTATAAGGGCTCCATCAACAATAAAATAGTTGCGAATTCTATATTATTTTTTTAATGAATATCAATAAAATTCTCGTGCTAAATTATAATTATCTTCTACATACATTTTTCATCATGGGGGATCACTTTTCATGATCGTGCTAAATAAAATTTTGATTAAGTGAACCCCGTGATAAAATATGAAAATATGGATAACCCCCATAGTCGAAATTCAAATTTTAATTAGTCAATATGTATTTTTATTAGTCGGGTGGAAAGTGTTCACCGTTTTCCATTCTACACCACTGAAAGATTTTTTCCCTCTCTCTCTCCCCCTCTCTCTCTCTCTATTTCTATCTCTCGTCTCCGTTACATGGCTCTATAGGGGCTTCATCAACAAAAAATAGTTGTTAATTCTATAAAAATTTTTTAATGAATATCAATTAAATTTTCGTGCTTAGTTTTCACTATGATCTACTTACACTTTTCATCATGGGGGTCATTTTCTTCGTGCTAGATAAAATTTTGAATAAGTTTTCCCCATGATAAAATATGAAATATGAAAATAAGGATAACTCCCGCAGTTTGTAATTCAAATTTTAATTTGTCAATATATATTTTTAACAGTGGAATGGAAAGTATTCACCGTTTCTCATTCTCCAACACTGAGAGATTTCTCTCTCTCTCTCTCTCTCTCTCTCTCTCTCAAAATCTTCTATTTTGTTTTTGTCCCTAATGAACATAATTTTTTTTCAAAATAAAATAAAATGTTTTTACGTAAAAAGAAAATATAAGTGTACAAATATGTGATAAACTATTTTTTGGGTTCAATACTTAAAGTGATCTTATCCATGAAAAAATTAGTGTACTTTCTTATTTCAATTTATGTCATATTAATCTAAGTATGAGTGTTCCTTTATTTTACAAAATTAAAATATTAAAAATGTCCCAATATAGTGTCGCACACACTACTAGAAAACACGCGTTTAACAACCGATTTAGCGACCGATTTTCATCAAAATCGGTTGCTAATTCATTTAGCGACCGATTTAGCAACCAATTAAAATCAGTAGCAAAAACCTTGGTCGCTGATCTATAGTGACCAAATTAGCAACCGATTTTGTAGCGACCGATTAGCAACTGAATTTTGAGACCGAATTAGCGACCAATATCAGCAACCAATTAAGAGACTGAATTGAAAGAACAATTTAGAGACAGATTGTTGACGCATTGTCGACACTATTAGCAATTGATTTAGTGACCACTTTATTTAATTTTAAAACAAATCAGTCGTTAATTCGGTTGCTAATTTCAATTTTTTTAAAATAAAAAAATTTATAGCCCATGTAATATATATATATATATATATATATATATATATACACACACACACACAAACATAAATATAACAAAATACATTAGTAAATTATATTCTTATAAAGATATGCTTAATCAAGATTATATGGAAAATAAATCTCCTATAAAAAATAAATTAAAGTTTTAAGTATCAGCTATTACATTAAATTTATATCTAGACTAACTTAGCATAGTATTAAACAAGGCTTTAACTAATGCTTTTTTCTTCAAAGTCAATATTACAAAATAAATATCCTATGGAAAATAAATTAAATTTTCGGTTCATCAAGGCTTTACATCATGTATCATACTAGAAACCTCTAATCCACATGCTCCATGATATACATTCTTGATACTATGGCTACACTTACCTGCACAAAAGTTGAGGCATTCAATAGTTAATTTTTAATCAATAGTCTATAAAAAATAAAAAGAGCCCCAAAATGTACACTAGAAGAAAAAGTCTCACATCAAGACTTCTGGACAATTGATGTATATAAATTCTCTTTCACCATAATCACAACCCTCACATGGAACGAGCAGTGGAGAACAATGGTGATCATTATATAGAAGTGTAGAACAGAGTTAAAGGACTTACTTCTTTTGACAATTTGTTCCAGCCATTAAATTTTTTTGTAGTGTCTAAAGAACAAGAGCCTACAAGCTCTCTAATCTTTATTCCATTCTCACCTATAAATAAAAACAACAAAACAAATCCAAAAAAACCAAAATAAGTAGCATTTCATATCAAATCAAAATCCCAATTATAACAACTATAGACTATAGTGATATAACAACAATAGGCACATGGAAAATCCTAATCACCCTTTAAAACAAAATTTGCAGCCATAATCGACAAACATGCTTTACAAAATTTGTGAAAGCCAATATGAATGATTTGTGTTGGATCTATTCTATTCAGCATATAGCTATTTTGTTGGACAAAAATTAATGTGCTTATTTCATGTTCCAGATCACTTTGTATCTCAAAATTATTAAGCAAAATTTGTATTGGAACATAGATTATATTATAGCACATAAAACAAATTAAGTTTCCGAAAAAATAATCCAATCTCTGCGCAATCAAGTGAGAGAACTAATATAAATATGAGAGTTAACAATCCAAATTAAACAAGAGGAATCTCAAATCACATATATGCAACATATATGGCAGCATACTGTGCACAGTGCGTACAATCTCAAATCACAAAAGTAGGTTCTCTACACAACCAAAAATAAAGGTAGAGAGTGACAACATTGGTTCGTATATTGGCCAAAATAAAAAACTTGAATATACGCACGCACTTGATGAAACCAATTGCAAGTTATACTAAAAATGGGATGCACCGTATCAATTCAAATTCGCATCGTAAAACAATCATAAATCCAAAATCATATTTTGTTTCAACAAAATTTCAATTCAAGCAAATTAGGGTTCTAAATCATATAAAAACAAAAACAACACAAATCAGCCAGAACAACAATCTGTGATTGCAAAACCGAGAACGAAGGAGCAAAACTCACCGTGACGGAGCAAGACTAGGGTTTCGTTTCTTTCCAGTTCTGATTTCTACTTGTCGTTTCTTTCTTTCTCATGTTGTTTGGTACTTTTCGGATCGATGAAGAACGATTTAGTTTGTGAGAAAATATTTGATTAAATGTTTATAAAAAAAGTTTGTGAAAGAAGAAAATTTGAACATTAAAAAGTTTCGGAAAATTTAAGCAAGGGTACTATTTTCATTATTTTGAGTTTTTGACCAAAGTGTGAATCCTTATTTAAGGAAAAAATATTAAAGGGTAGAAACAAAAAATTAAATATTTGATTATTTTTTTTTACTGATTTGTAAAAAAAAAACAAACGTTTGCGACAGATTTATTGAACGCTAATTATCGGTCTCAAATTCGGTCTTTATAGCAACCGATATAACGACCGAAAAGTTTTTCGGCTTTGAACTTCAAATAATAGTCTCTAATTCAGTCTCTAAAGCGACCGATTTAATGGTTGTTAATTATCGGTCTCTAATTCGGTCTCTATAATTAAGTAGCAACCGATATAGCGACCATTTTTTTTTTACTTTAACGATCAAAAAATCGGTCTCTAATTCGGTCTCTAAGGCGACCGAAAAATTTCAGTCTCTAAATCGGTTGCTAAACGCATGTTTTCTAGTAGTGACAAGTGGTAGATATTTTGGCCCCTTAACCATTTGGTCCTAAGTTCGATCCCTGACCAGTGCGTATGGAGAAGCATTTCTTGGGAGAGGTCAACCCCTTAAATGGATCTCAGTTACCTCGAGGGGATTAATCTTTGCAGTTGCGCGCGGATGATACTTTTGGTTTACAAAAAAAATTAAAATATATACATATATTTGAGAGTTTCTTAAAAAATATAATATTTGTGAGAGTTTCAAAAATAATTTTTTTTAAAAAAAGAGTTTCTACAAAAATATATATATTTGAGAGAGTTTTCACACAAAAAATAAAATTGAGGGTTTCCAAATAAAAAATATATTTGAAAGAGAGTTTCTAAAAAAAATAAAATTTAAGATGCTCTAATTGGGATAGAAACAAAAAAAAACAAAAAATAAGGTAGTTTTTCATAAAATATTATAAAAATTCAATTATTGCCGTCGGTGGGATTCGAACAACATACCTTAAGCTAGAAACTCCGCATAAGTATAATATTAGTGAAGCTCTAATTGAATGACACCTAAGCAATTTCTATTAAGAATGCACGATAGAGCTCCGTGGGAATCTCGAAATGTATATAATAGAGATTTATTCATAATAATTGTACTATCGTCTGAACCAGAAAGGGAGGCATAAGCTACACTAGTATTTCCTGTGAAGTCCCCGATACTCAAAAAATAACGACGAATCGTGTTCGATATGTACTCGATACCGATACTCTTTCGACATGTACTCGTATCGGAAGAGTATCGATTAAATCATTATTTTTAAATAAAAAATAATACCCGATACACGTGTCTGATACATCCCGATACACGTATCAGAAAAGTATCGGTTATATCATAATTTTTAAATAAACAAATAATACCTAATATGTGTCCGGTTCGAAGATTATTTTTTGGATAGTATTTATGATTTTGTTTGGATAGTATTAAGGTTAAACTATATATTTGGTCCCTTACGTTTATTTTAGGTTTCAATTTGGTCCCTTATGTTTAAAAAGTTTCAATTTGGTCTCGTACGTTATCAACGTTTGCATTAGTTGGTCCCTTCCGTCAGATTCCATTGTTCCATTGTTTTAATTGGACACGTGTCAACGTGTCCAGGTGTCCACGTGTGCAAACCGTCTGCCACGTAAGCAAACTGTCTGCCACATGTGCAAAAACTGACGGAAGGGACCAAATTGAAACCTAAAATAAACGTAAGAGACCAAATTGAAACTTTTTAAACGTAAGGGACCAAATTAAAACCTAAAATAAACGTAAGGGACCAAATGTGTAGTTTAGCCTAGTATTAATGATGTCCTTTTTGTATAATACACTGCAATAAGACGTATAGTTTAAGATGTATCAGTAATCATTATGTTATGAGATAGTATTAACTTAAGATGTTCTCATGTATCATACCTTAGGAGTTTCCAATATTGATTGACTTTGGGTTATTATGATGCTCCTGTATCAGACATGCTTGTTTGTGTTTTTAGCACTTCTTGTACTAGAAAACATGCGTTTAGCAACCAATTTAGAGACCGAATTTTTTCGGTCGCTATAGAGACCGAATTAGAGACTGATGTTTTAATCGTCAAAGTATAAAAAAATTGGTTGCTATATCGGTCGCTACTTAATTATAGAGACCGAATTAGAGACCAATAATTAGCGACCAATATTTCGGTTACTTTAGAGACCGAATTAGAGACCAATATTTTGAACGTTAAATCCAAAAAAAATCGGTTGCTAAATCAGTCTCTAATTAATTATAGAGACCGAATTAGAGACCGATAATTAGCGAGCAGAATATCCGTCGCAAATATTTTTTATTTTACAAATCACTAAAAACAATTAATCAAGTATTATTGAAAGCCATTTTTTTTAAAATATAGTATATAATAATAAGACTATTGGTTCCAAATAACTCCAACAAACTTCAAAGCGAGAACAGGGAACCGCAAAACGTAGAAATGCAAACCTTATTCGATATTTATTATTATTTTTTAACACTTTTTGGAAAAAATAATTGTGTTTTTTGTTGGCAGTTGGCTCACATATTTTTCAAATCTCTATGGCTTCCCTCACACAATTCACTCATTCACTTAATTATAAGTTTACTTTTTCTTTTCACAAATTGAATCAGTTTTTCTCTCCTCCTCCACTTGACCAGCAATAGCTTCGCCTTCAAACTCTAAATTGTTGTTCTCAACGTCTGGATCTGTCACCCATGCTCGAACACTAGTTTCATTGTAACGCCCCGAGTTTTAGAATCATATATTAATTTTATTTAGTCAGTTCTAGTCTATTTTAATTGATTTGATGTAGGGTGTGTGACTATTTAATTATTTTAATGTGATAAATAATTAATTAAAAAAACTATAGAGTAAAGGGGATGAAATAGTGGGATAAATGATTTAATTATAAATAGAGAACTTCTAGTAAATAAAATGAGTGGAGAAAAAAAAAAGAAAAAAAAGAAAGAATGAGGATTTGTATGACTTGGAGAGGAAACCTAGCTAATTATTATAAATAGAAGAAATCCTAAGGAAATAAGAATTACCACCTCCACCTATTTCAAAAAAAAAAAAAAAAAAAACAGAAAATAGAGAGAAAAGGAAAGAACGTGGAAACAAAAAGAGAAAAAAACTTTGAAGCTTAGGAAGAATTGAGAGGGGAGAGAATCAATCGGACCGCTAAATAAAGGAAAGAATTCAGAAAACATTAAGGTAAGGGGTTTGATGCTCTTCATGGATTAGAATTGATAGTTAATTGTGAGAAGTCTTTTGTTACTACTATCATATTTGTTGTGCTATGAACCATGAATTTGCCTCCGATGATGCTCTGCTGTGGGGTGTTGCTGGCCTCTGTTTCTCGTCGGTTTGGTTAGGGGGTGGGGGGTGTGGCCTGTTCTGGTTTTTGTTTTCCTTGGATAGCAGTTTTGCTATGCCCTCTGTCTTGTACATAATGGTACCTCTTTTACCAATTTTTTGATTTTATTCACTATATATATATATATATATATATATATATATATATATATACCTTTGCCTCTTTCAAAAATAATATTTGTTGTGCTATGAACCATGCATATACCTTGTCATACTATGCGCTATTCATATACTGAGATTATTATGAGACCACTGTTTCTGAGTTTTTGCAAATATGTGTATACTATGCCCTATGCTTGAACTATAGTGTATGGTATGATGCTTACAATTATCCTAAGTGTAATTTGATGTATATTCTTATGTGATCTTATGTGATGGTATGATGCGTGTCAAATCTATTTATATGATATTTATTTTTATATGAGGATGTGCACTGTTATGGGGCTTACTTAACTCTAATTGATTGAATCCCTCACCGCTTGATTAATAATAATAAGTAATTTATTATTAGTTGTTATTAACTAATTAAAATTAAGAATTATTTTGAGATAATTGTTATCCTATTTGATGTTGAATGAGATAATTAAAAATAACTATTGTCTATGTAATTATATATATTGTCGAGTTATATATATTGAATGATAAAGAATGCTAATTTGCATCATAAATATAACTTTATGCTCATGTGATGTGAATTGTACATGATCCAGATTTATACTACAAGTGGAAGGAGCTGCTGTGTCAATGCATGAAGTTGTCAGAACCGAAGGATGTGTGAAGATATACACTAAAGAAGTCATTGCTAAACGTGATTTTTCTAGTAGTGTGTAAAGCCTTGATAAACCAAAGCTTTAATTTATTTTCTATTGGAGATTTATTTTGTAATATTGACTTTGAAGAAAAAAACATTAGTTAAAGTCTTGTTTAATACTATGCTAAGTTAGTCTAGGTATAAATTTAATGTAATAGCCGATACTTAAAGCTTTAATTTATTTTATATAGGATATTTATTTTCCATACAATCTTTGATTAAGCATATCTTTATAAGAATATAATTTACTAATGTATTTTGTTATATTTGTGTATGTGTATATATATATATATATATATATGGGCTACAATTTTTTTATTTTAAAAAAATCGAAATTAGCAACCGAATTAGCGACCGATTTGTTTAAAAATTAAATAAAGTGGTCACTAAATCAGTTGCTAATAGCGTCGACAATGCGTCGAACAATCTATCTCTAAGTTATTCTTTCAATTCAGTCTCTTAATTGGTTGCTGATATTGGTCGCTAATTCGGTCTCAAAATTTAGTTGCTAATCGGTCGCTACAAAATTGGTTGCTAATTTGGTCACTACAGATCAGCGACCAAGGTTTTTGCTACTGATTTTAATTGGTTGCTAAATCAGTCTCTAATTGAATTAGCAACTGATTTTGATGAAAATCAGTCGCTAAATCGGTTGCTAAACGCATGTTTTCTAGTAGTGCGTGCCGAAAAGATTGAAAAAAATTACATAGTGTCAAGAAATACAAAGCAACAAGAGAACTAGGAGACGCCCAAACAAATACACGGGGTCGACCACCAACTATGATAGTATGAGACTAGATTAGAGTTCGTAGTCTTCAACCACCGGTAAGAGAACATTTTAACTTTGTCCAACAGCTGAGGGAGGGAGCACTCTGAATTTCTGAACAATCTCTGATTTCTTTCATTCCACACAACCCACACACAGGCGAGCCAAATTAGCTGCAGGAAAGATCGTCGCGCTAAATTATAAACAATTTAGGTTACCCATAAATTCCATAGATTATAAACAATTTAAATTATATTAATTTATTTTAGGTTACCCATAAATTAATTAATCATCTGAAGGTAACTCTAATGAAAGTGTGGTGGATACAAAATATGGATAATTTCCGTAGTCGAAATTCAAATTTAAATTAGTCAAGATGTATTTTTAATAGTGAGGTGGAAAAATCTCTATGTTTCTCATTCTACACCACATATAGATTCTCTCTCTCTCTCTCTCTCTCTCTCTCTCTCTCTCTCTCTCTCTCTCTCTCTCTCTCTTTGTATTTTTATATCTATCTTGTCTCCCTTACAAGACTCTATTAGGGCTCCATCAACAAAAAATAGCTGTTAATTTTATAATTTTTTTTAATGAATATCAACCTAATTTGATCTCGTTCTTACTCTTAAACTTTTTTTGTCGCCGTACCACAAAAAAACAATCTCCACACATAAGCATCAAATGAGAAAACGTGGGGAATTTCACTCACATGGATAAATTAACATCGGTAAAAAGGTTTAAATGAATGTTTATGGAAATTTTAATATTGAAATTGTTAAAAAAATTAAAATTCTAATAGATTATAAAAAATGAAGTTACATTAATTTGTTTTATGTTTCCTATATTTTTATCTATCTCTCTCTCCATCTCTCAGTACACACTCTATCAACCAAAAAATTAAAGTTTCTATAAAAAAAAAAGAATTTCTACAAAAACGAAAAACAAAAAAATTAGAGTTTTTTAAAAAAATAATATTAGAGTTTCTACTAAAAAAAAGACTCCGTATAATATTAAAGTTTCTAAAAACAATATAATCTTAAAGTTTCTACGACAAAAAAAAAAATAATATTATAGTTTTTACAAAAACAAATCAATATTAGATTTTCTAAAAAAATTCTACAAAAAAAAAAAGATTTTCTAAAAAAAAACGATTTGTTAAAAAAAAAAAATTAGAGTTTCTACAAAAAATATAAACAATTTCTATTGAGATGAAAATGTAGTTTTTCATAAAATATTATAAAAATTCAATTATTGTCGTCAGTGGGATTGAACAACAGACCTTAAGCTAAAAACTCTACATAAGTATAATATTAAAGAAGTTCAGATTGAATTACACCTAAACAATTTCTCTCTAATTGAATAACACCTAAGCAATTTCTATTGAGAATGTATGAGAAAACTCCGTAGAAATTTCGTAATGTATATAGTAGAGATAGAGATTGAATGACACCTAAGCAATTTCTATTGAGAATGTATGAGTGAGATCCGTAGGAATCTCGTAATATATATAATAGAGATTTGACTTTTTCACTATTTAATAATTTATTTAATTTAACTATTTTTTTCATTAATATATATTTCTTCTCTAATAAAATTTAAGTTGTTTTAATCATATTATACAAATTAAAAAATGAAACTAATATTAAAAGAAAAGGATAAATTATGAATTACTTTCCAAAATTGTTCTTCATTAATCATACGTGTTTCTAATTCTAAGTGTTTCATAATAAGTGATATTTGACTTTTGCTCTATTTAATAATTAATTTTAAATATTTTTCTTTAATAGTTTTTTAACTTTTTTTCATTTAATATATACCCCTTCCCTAATAAGTGGGTTTAAACAAACTAGTTTAAAGACCCGTGCGACGCATTTCCACTGATTTATTGATTTTTATTCGATATTTAAGTTTCTCATTATATTAACATTAAAATTTATATATTGCATTTTTCTTTATATTTTTTTATTCTTAATCTTTTATTGTTGACATGGTCTTTTTTTGGATAAAACTTAGGTGCATTTCTTTAGATGTTTTTCGCATGATTCTTAACATAAAAATTATGATTTCCTCAAATTCATGATTTTTTCAAAGTTTGTTTTGTCCAAAAAATATGAATTTTATGTTAAGAACCATACGAAAAACAACTAAATTTTGTCCATATTTTTTTATATAAGTTGGTCTAATCTTTTCATTTTTTCCCACGCATCTTCTTTTATTATGTTCTTCTATTTTTTTAAAGTTGTTATAACTTTCTTTTTTTTATTTTTGATAAGTTGTTATATGTTAGATTGAATTACTATTTTTTATGCCTATCTTTTATCATGATCTCTATTTCTATTTTTAATTTTTTATGCGTAGATTTCCTTTAACTAATTTTGTTTCTTCCTATTTTTATGTTTTGTATTTTCTTTCTTTCTTATTTTTATAATATGTATCTATTATTTTTATTTTTTATTTTTAGAGGTAAAATTACATTTAAGGATAGAAGATTTGCAATATTATTGAAATTGATGATGACAAATTAGGTTTTTTAGCAGTAGCTTCATTTAATTTATGGTTAGTAGATTTTATAATATGTATCTTTTATTTTTATTTTTTATTTTTAGAGGTAAAATTACATTTAAGGATAGAAAATTTGCAATATTATTGAAATTAATGAGGACAAATTAGGTTTTTTAGCAGTAGCTTCATTTAATTTATGGTTAGTAGATATAGGCCCGTTTGGATTAACTTATTTTTGAGTTTATGCAAACAACTTATGCTCAAAAATAAGTTAATCCAAACGGACTCATAGACATCCAATGTGTGGTATGTGAGTTTGTAAAACAAAGATATATTTTGAAGTCGGTAAGTTTAATCAATATACAAAGGCATATTGTTTATAAATTAGTTGGGTCCTTCTCACGGTGGATATATGCTTGGTGTGTTTCCGCGAATTGGTTCACGAATTATGACGCACTAATACGTAAAAGTACTGCGAATCAGTACGCGAACCAATTCGCGGTTACCTGACAATGTAGTGAATTATGTAACTATGTGCAAAACTCTTTATCTCTTAGCTCATGAATACCATGAGCGTAGCTACATTTATTTCCATATTCACAATGTGTCGTCTTGTCATAGTTCTTGCACATTTCTGTCTTGTAACGTGGATCTATCTCTTTCTGTTAAATAAATTGAAAAAAAAAGAAATAAATTCAAAGATAATAATGATGGTAATAACAATAACAACAATAACAAAAATGATATTGATATCTATTCTTACTTGGGTTTGTGATGAAGAAGATGCAGAAATGCATAAGTTCTCGGCAATTATGGTCTGGTATCGAGCCATCATTTCACGGTTTTTCTACAACAAGTTTTGGGACAGTATTGCAACATTTATTGCAAAATGTGTTGCGAGGGTAACACAAGGTGTGCACATATTCTGCACTGGAGACGTTAGATAGTTCAACTGAACATTGTAGGTAGGGCAAATCAGGATAGGAGGATTCATTGTTTTTGAGAAAAAGAGAAAAAAAGAAAGAAAAAATGAGGCTATTGAAGTAGAAGGGAGAAATGAGAATGAGAGGGAGAGGAATGAGAATGAGAATGTTGATGCGAGTGAGATTGAGATTGAGAATGAGAGGGAGAGGAATGAGAAGGAGAATATGTGATGTAATCTTATTCAAACTTATGTATTTGAATTATTATTTTTTTTCACAGAAATATATTTGAATTATTTAGTATCATATTTTAATGCGTAAATAAAATTCTAAATCGAACTATATATTCTGAGATAAATACATGTTCAATTTATTCTCACTATTAATTGGGCCGCTAGCTCACTTGAAGCTGAAACAAACACGAAAACAATACACTGAAAAAATCATTTTTAAAAAGTTAAAACAAACACATCCTTAGAGCAATGAGAAGTCAAAAGTCGAAATTCAAAACCCTCCAAACCTTCTTTGCGTGGTGCGGTGCTGTAGCTAATGCTTCACAGTTCACTAACAGTCACAACAACACACACTGAAATTGGATTCTTCAAAGTAACAAACCACATTCTGTGAGTTTCTTATTTTAATTCTGCACCTTAATTCCATCATAGTACCTAGGTTTTTATAATTTAATTCTTTATTTTTATTTTTAAAAAATGCTCTTAACCATGCATTAACATGATTAATTTGTTCCTCATTTAGGTTTTTGCATTATGGATTTCAAAGGAAAACATCTTTATTACAAGAGAAAATCTCTCACTATCAAACCACCAACAAACAACGTTGTTGTTAGTGACAGAAAATTTCTCATTGATTTCATGTTCACAACTTACCTAGGACCTGATGTTAAATCTGATAATCCAAGATGTTCATCACTTCAAAGATTAATCACTGGATTACCACCTTATAATTTCAATGATTTAGGTTCTTCTTATGTTACAATTTCTCTCTTAGAGAAATTATATTATTATCTCCTTAAAAATGCAGTTCCTGAACTTATATTAGATCTTAATATGTTTCATATGTATTTAAAGGGAAAATTGGACTTGCCCGGTTCGGAATTTTTAGAGGGTAGTCAACAATTTACTAGTATTTTTCCTTTGGATCTTCATAGACAGATTTGGTATCCTGATAGCTTTAGGATTGTTAAAGGGGTTGTTTTGATTGATGATCCTGTTGTATCATCGTGTGTTAAAGAGGAGGATTTGAATAGGTTTAGGTCGTTAACCGGTGTTGGTAGTTTGAAGTTGGATTTAAGTGAATGTTTGCGTTTTCGGATTCATCCTCAGTTGAGTAAAGAAAGTGATAGTGGCTGTGTTAACAAATTGTTGGAGACTAGGCCAAATGAGGGGTGCAAAGAAAGCGATAGTGATTGTGTTAACAAATTGTTGGAAACTAGGCCAAATGAGGGGTTCAAAGAAAGCGATAGTGATTGTGTTAACAAATTGAGCAAAGAAAGTGATAGTGATTGTGTTAACAAATTGTTGGAAACTAGGCCAAATGAGGGGTTCAAAGAAAGCGATAGTGATTGTGTTAACAAATTGAGCAAAGAAAGTGATAGTGATTGTGTTAACAAATTGTTGGAAACTAGGCCAAATGAGGGGTTCAAAGAAAGCGATAGTGATTGTGTTAACAAATTGAGCAAAGAAAGTGATAGTGATTGTGTTAACAAATTGTTGGAGAGTAGTCCTAATGAGGGGTGCCAATCGGGGAAGTTTCGAGAAGAGTGTAAGAGAAAGTATGATGATGATGTTGTTGTTGATGATGATGATGATACTCCTTTAATATCGGAATTTCCGCATACTGCTACTGCTAATGGAGATCCTTCTTTTAACAAGATGTGTGAATCTGACGGGCCTTCGATGATGCCGCTTTTGTCAATACCTGACATTGACGATAGTGTCCAAGATTCTTCTGTTGTTTTAACAGGGACAGCTAATAGAGGGCTACTTGGTCCGTCTGTTGGTGTTGTGGATATTGGTATTAGTAAAGCGGCGTACCTATTTCGAGTTTCTTTACCAGGTGTCAAGAGAGAGTACAGTATGTTTCTCTTCTCTATTTACTCAAGTTTCTTATTCCAGTTTTTTCGTTATCTTTGATTATCTGCTGTGGAAATGTCCCTTTCATGTATTATAGAGCCAATGCTTTTGCTTTTTTTGTTTTCATATACCTTAGTCAAAAGTCATGATATTTATTAACAAAGTACCTTTCCTGCATTTATAACATGCTTTTTTATTAGAATTGTTCTATGTGCAATTGGCTCGTTTCTTTGGGATGTTTTGATTGGTATTGAGTCCTGCAAAGAATACTTAGCACCTTCAGTAATAAAGTGGATAAGTCTAGGGAGTGAAGTTCAGATGAGTTATAATATATATTACTAGCTGAGAAGTGATCTTTGAAAAGAATTCAAAATTTAATGTTATGGAATTTCTTTTAATATATGAATTACATTTAATAATTGCGAATCTGGCATTGAACAGGACATTCTATTATTGTGCATGCCTCTGTTGCTATTGCAGCTCCATTCATTTTACCTTCTTTTTTTGTGAAAGAATTTGGGTTCCGGAGAAATGTAAAACAAAAGATAGTGGTGCAAGTGCACCCTTTCTCATGTACATGCTGCGTCGTGGTCCCCAAACTAATATCTGCCTGTATCCCTCGGCAATCCTCTTTCTCCGGTGCTTGTCTTAGAACATGCATACAGTTATTATCTTCATCAAATGATACATTCATAACTAACTTTCTTAACATGTATATATGTTTTTCACAAATTCTTTCTTACTTTTTTCTTTAAATGAATATTCATCCTACATTTTGCAGATCAGTTCAGTTGTGATATTGAATCTGATGGAAAGGTTGAGATCAAAGGGTTGTTATCTGGTGGAAGAACTATAGAGAAACAGTCTCGTATTTTCCAGATGAAAACTCAGCAATTATGCTCTCCTGGACCGTTCACACTTTCATTCAGTCTTCCAGGACCTGTTGATCCAAGACTCTTTGCACCTAACTTTAGGTCTGATGGAATTTTCGAAGGAGTCGTAATCAAGCTCTAGTTTCGTGCATCTAGCTTTTGTAAGTAAATCTAAAAGTTCCGAGAACAAATTTTGGTTTCACTTTTGCTGTATTGCACCAGATAGTATCTGTCATCTAATCTAAGTTGACATGGAACTAATTTTGTTTATCTAACTATTTGAGGAAATAGAATGATCTAGATTAGTCTGCTACTACAAAGAGCTTTCATGTGTGTTCTGTAAAGAATCACTTTTCTTTAACTCATGGTGCCGGGACCAGAATTAGTGAATAGCATCGCTCTCTAACTATTTGGTTTATACTGTAATGTCTTTTTATTTGCACACATATATGATTACTTTGCATCATCTATCATGGCGTCTGTCTGGCAACTATAACCGAGTTTATTTTGCTTTCTATGTTCCTGTACAAATCTTTCTGGTCTACACAAAACTCATTAGAAAAATGTAAAGGGTCCCTTTCTGACAAGGCTTTTGCTTACTAAAATAGAACATGCTCAAATTATATCACCTATTTGAAAGGTTGTTTCTTTATTCTTGAGTTATGTTTGCATTGAAAAAAAATGTCACCACAGTAAATGTAGGATGTTCATATGGCAGACAGCACCCTCATCACAAGTCAGTCTTTGCTAGGTGGTTCTACAAAGCCTTTTGTGATGATGGGAGAAAGCCTTTCATTTTCCATATTCCATACTGACATTATATGCCTTTTGCTTCTTTGAAAAATAATACTATTAAGGACTTACTTCACTATTCATGTCTCTTTCTTGTGACGAGATTCCTGGGGTCTCGGTCATATTTGAGAGACAACTCAACCAGGGTTGATCTAGATTAGTATGCTAGTCTTTGCGCTAGCTAGCAGCTAGTGCAACGAGATTGAATGTGCGTAAAACATCAATTTTCTTTGATTAAAGGTGCTTCATATTTTGGGTGAATGTAGATTTCTACTTGATTTAGGAGAGGCAATGCGGGGGTGGCCGGACGCAACTCACTATATAGGGGTGAAGCACATGTAAGGACTATAATATAACGCTCAAATCGGTTAGGATTTAGGAGAGCCTAGAGGTTTAACCGAATGTAAAACATACCAGTTCAAAACACAATGCATTTTAGCTTGCAATAGGTAAATAAACTACAATGCATTTTAGATTTGCGTTTGTGACATGACACTTCCAGTTACTATTGTTGCCTTGTTGGTCTGACACTCGCCGCCACTCATGCCAACCCCTACATTCCCCTTAATTTGTCCGTTTTCATTTTTTCTATTTCTCAATCAGTTATATGGTGCTTACTTGATGAGAAACAACACGAGAACAAGGGCATCAACAATGAGAGAGGTACACAATAATATCGTAACATACGGATTAATCAAAGGGTGAAATTTATAGTGCACAGTGGACCACTTGTAATGGTGGTCCAAATTAGCCATTACCATCTTCGAAATACAATTGGGGAACAATTTTTGCCACTCCTGCATATCTAATGGATATCATTTTTTAGAGCAATTCTTATTTTATTTTAAAATGTGTGCATGCCTAAAGTGATATTGCAGAGTGATGAAAGCCCCTCCTTTTAAATTTTAAATAGTCACTCAATTTATCTCCCTACCAACATTGCTACTACGTAAAATCTCACCATTAATAACATAAACACAAATGGTTCCCTACATTGTTCGATATTAGCTCATTCGACTAAACCCAACACCTATCAAGTATCGACAATATATTTATCGGATAAAAACACATATCCGTGCATGTTTAATATCACAGTAAATTTATCAAATCACAATGAGCCGCCGTGATATTCAAGCATGCAACAAAACAATATATATGCATGGATGTACTATGCTAATATTAATATTACTTAATGAGGATTCTTGGTGAGCCACGTATGGTGATAATTAACCTCACTATAAAGTATAAATTGATGAGTTGATTTAGACAGTAACACGTGAGATGAGTGATTCAAAGTGCTACAACTTGGTTGTTGATAGGAACTAACAGTAACAATAACATGTCCCACATATTAAAAATTAGAATTGAGTTGAGGAAAGGGAACAAAAGCAAAATGATTTATGGAATCAATAAAGAAGTGGGCACTCTCTTTATTTCACTTGATCATCAACTCACACACTTCAATTACATGTCAGAACACGACACCATGCTTGTGGAGTATGTTATTGTAATGGCTCTCTTCATTCATTTATATAATTCCTCTTTTTCATCTTCTTTATTTTGTGTAGGTCCTATACCAACAATTGTACCTAACACTATTTGATGTTTTCTGGATTTATTGTTTGTTATTTTCACTTTTTAATAATGCATTTGATCAAATGTCATGTTACTAAATCCATTGTAATCCGTTTAAAACTACTTTTTTTTTTCATCATTGGTTTGTGGCTTGATTTGTAATCATTTACAAAATTGGTTTAAGGTTCAACTAATTTGACCATCAATTCCGTTATTTTTTAAAAAAAATATTGAGAAGTATGTAACCATGTTATCATTCTACTTTTTTGTAAATGTTATCATTTTTTTTAAGCAAAATGTTAGTATCATTTTCTTCTATCACTTTTTGGACATACTAACTGTTCTGGTGAACAAATAAGGGGGGTGATAAATGATTTGACCGTATCTAAGAAATAAGCAATTCTCCACAATTGTGCAGCATTTCTGTATATTGAAAAATATGATCCGATCTGGTTTACAATGAAATATGTTCTCCTATTTATAGATTTCACTAGGCAGCAGTTATGGAATCCTACGATCATGGGAGCCCCCTGATCGTGGCGGTTTCTTCCTTCTCCTCCGCCTCATACACGGTGATGATGGACGGTTTCTTCCTGTTTTGGTGATGATCATGGAGGTATGGGGTGGTTATCCCTCTCCACGTGTTGACTTGTTGGAGAAGTTTCTACGAATGCGGTTACACCTGAGGCGAGGGCGCCTCCCATATGTAACCTCGCCGCCGAGTACCTTTGCCGCCAAGTTATCTCTTGAATTCTATGGGTTGAATAATTGGGCCATCTTGCTATTGGGCCTATGCTATTTATTTTTGGGCCTTACCCCAGTCCACAGCCCCCCAAGCACGAGGCTCAAAGAGGCGAAGTGGTGATAGTGGGAGTTAGGCCAGTCGTGATGATCGTGGGGGTAACTACCTGTTTGTTTCTCTTGACATGCGTCGACCCTCTCCTATAAATAGACCTTATGATGGTTTTGCTTTTTGTCCACATTTTCCAGATTTCTTTCTAACTCGTTGTTTTCTTTTTCGTTTCTTATGGCCATGGATCGGTTCATCCCTGCGTTGGAGTCGCCTGCTATGCCTGCTATTAGGCGTGTGAGGGACAAAGTGGAGGAAAATATAGACGAACTCATAAACAATGTGGGGGAATTTCAGCTTTACGTCGAGGAACTCAATGATTACAAGTGGCGCCTGACTAATGACCAGAAGATCTTCTTGGATTTGGCTTTAGAGTTGTCTCGACGTTTGGAGAAGGATGTCGCTTTCATTGAGACCACCAATGCGGTTTTCAAATGTTACAACGAACTTGAAGACACGTTGGAGCAAAAGATATCTGTTACCAAAGACAGTATTGACCTGCAGGAGGAATCGTTATATCTTAATCTGTCTGCTGAGGAGGCCGTTGAGAATCGCATCGAAGTGTTGGAGAAGGAACTTCGCCCCTTGATGAAGAGGAAAAGGAACCTTCAACTGGACATTGAATATGACGTCGCGAGGCTCATCAGGACTCGTTCTTCACTTAATCGCCTCAAGGAGAAGATGGAGAGATTGCAGGATGATCAAGATAGAATTAGCCCTGACCTCATAGTTGCTAAAAAATATAAGGAGGAAATTGAGGAATTGCAGGCCGATGTTGTTGCTAAAAAATATGTCGTTGCTTAAGTAGTTTCCCTTTCAGTACCTTAGGACTTCTTGTTTGTAATATGCTTTGATGTTTCTGTATTTGGTGTTTGCTATTTCCCTTGTGTTGTACTCTTTGGTTCCGTCATTAATGAAGTTTTTGTTTTCCTCGTGATATTGCATTTTTCGTTTTCCAAGTATCGCCTTTGGGCGTGACCTTATAACTGGCGAGATAACAGTTCGCCTCAGGACACGTGTCAGCCATCGCAACGCTTCACCTTTTTTCTTTCCAAAACGTTTCACCTTTTCAAATAGCTTTCTTCGACCGGTGCCATTGGTTCTATATATACGTTACTTCCTTCATCTTGCATTTTTCACTCCACTCGAAAAACTCTTGATTATTTTCTTTGCGCTAATTAGATTGCCCGTTCATAATCGCTCTCCATACACTTCCCGCACGATTTTCGCTAGCCACGTTCTGCAAATTTCAAGTGGTAACCGCTCCTTTAAACCAGGTACAAACCGCTATTTCTACCCTTTTTCCTTTTTGTTTCCTTTTCGCGATTTAGGGTTTCTAGGGTTTTTCTGTGAAAATGGTCATTTTGAGAGACCTTAGTGATGTTAATGAGGGAGATCCTTCTCGTCCTCTTCCTGTTGGTTGTCCCTTAGAACGCCAAGTTCATGATCACTTTACTAGGCCTGACGGGTCGTTGAACTATTCTGGTTATTTCACCGAACTTTTGGGGGTTCCTATTACTCATAGCGATCTTGAGAGCGGTAGTGGCGATGATAGTAGTAGTGGTAGTAGTAGTTGTGGTAGTGATTGTGTAATAATTTCTCCTTCGTCTTTCACAGGAAAACGAAGAGACGAATCGCTTGCCCTAGTCGCTGTAGGCTCCGAAGTCGCAACCATGAATGTGTCTTCATCGTATGATAGTGCTGAGAGAGTGGCGAAGTTCAGGGAGAAGTTTGATGTCTCTCGGGATTTTGAGGAAGATGATGTTGTGCTAGAGCCGGTGGGCGGGGGCGAGTATGTGACCGGCGTGCCTTCTTCTGGCCCAACCTCCTTTTACATGTATACTAAATTCATAGAAGATTTTCACCTTTACTTCCCTTTCACTGAGTTCCAACAATCCATGCTCAGGGTTCTCAACGTTGCTCCTACTCAACTTAGCGCCAACAGTTGGTCGTTCATTAAGGCCTTTGAACTGATTTGTTTTGGCCTAGATATCCTTGACCCTTCAGTGGCCGTCTTCTTTTCCTTTTATCATATAAAGAACCTGAGTCCCAATTCCCTTGTCTCTCTGAGTGCTCAGCCCAATAGGGGTTTGTTTAGTTTGTATAGCTCTAACTATAAGAACTATAAGGTGACCTTCTTGCGTGTTCATGGCGCTGAGGGGATTCAAAGCCTTATGTACTCGCCTGAGGGTGAACCTCTCTTTCCTTTCCACTGGACCTCTAACCCTAGGTTAGTTAAAGGCGCCATCTATGAGAGCCTAAGTGAGTTTGAGAGGGACACCATGGCTTATCTGGAGTCTTGTAACCAGATGAGTCCAAGGGACCTTATGGATGCTGATGGCGCCCCTGGCGTTATGAATAAATATCTTAGTAAGTTTATCTTTTGAGTCCATTCGCCTTTTGCATGTTTTTCTTTTATCTCCATGGCTAACCCTTTTTTGTTTCCTTACAGAAGATATGTCGACGCTCACTCCCGCCCAGAGAGCACAGTTCCTAGAAAAGGCGAGGGCGCGCAAGGCCCAGATTGAGAAGGGGCAGGTCGACGACAAGGTGGAGGTCCTTAGCCAGTTGGAGATTGGCGAGGTGGAAGAGAAAAAGAAGAAGAGGAAAGGAGGCGAAGGTCGCATGACTGTTGCGGTGAAGACTTCTAGCCCTAAGGTTGAGGGGGAAGTCAAGTCTCCTGCCAAGAAGAGATCCAAGACCCTGTCTCGGAAATCAAAGAAAGATGACAGTTTGGCGGAGGAGCACAAGGATTTGGTCGAGACCGAGGATCCGCCCAAAGAAGGCATTCCTGCAACTGATGAGGCTGTGGCTGGGGCGAGTCAAACTGGAGGGACTTCGCCATGGGATCCCCTTTTTGACCCTGAGGCTTTCTTGGCGAGGTCGGTGGATATGGCGGGGAGTTCTGCTCGTTTTGATAGCACCAGATCTGATGAACTAATGAGGATGGCTCTTGGGTACGAGCTCAAGGGTTTGCTTCTGAACTATGCCCTGACGTCTCGTCAAAGGGCGGAGCTTGCCGGTGCTAAGGAGAAGGAAGCTCTTGTGGAAAAGAACTTGGCTACCCTTGAGGACGATGTCAGAGCTGCCAAACTAAGGTGTGAGGGTGATGTGAAGGCCCTGAGGGAGAAACATGAAGAGGAGATTGCTCGGTTGACCAAGGAGTATGAAGGGAAATTGGCGATAGCTCAACGGGATCGTGAGGCCGCCCTTAAGACCGTGACCGCCAAGGATGAGCGCATCAAAACTCTGGCTAAGGATAATGAGGCGGCCCTTGCTACACTGGCCTCTTTGAGGGAGGAAAAGATCAAGTGGGAATCTGACAAGGATACCCTGGGGGCGACCATTGAGGAGCAGTTCGAGGAGGGTTTCCAGCTTGCCTTGGATCAGGTGAAGGTCCTCTTTCCTGAGATTGACAGATACCAACTTGGAAAGGCGGATGCCATGTTGATGGTTGAGGGCGACAAGTTGGTATCCTCCGCTGCTGGATAGATAGTGCAAGACACGCCGAATGCTGAGGCGTCACCCAAGGCATCGCCTGATGAAGAGTCTCCTGCTGCTGAATAGTTTCCTTCTTCTCTTTGCTGTTTACTGTTCGCCTTTCGTTGTTTTGTTGTCTTGTTGATTAGACTTTATGGTCGCCCCTGCGAGGGTTTGATATATTTTTGTGGTTGCCCCTGCGTGGGTTTATTATATTTTGTAATGACAATGTTTTGGTGCCCTTCTGAGGCTTTTTGTAATTTGATGGATATTATCTTTGCTTTCGTCATTTTTTGTCTCGTCTTGATTTGATGCTAACTGTTATCCTTGTTGTTTTAAATGCGTGTGAATCTTCTATTTTTTGCTGAGAGGCGAGATGAAGTGTGATTTCTATGGCGTTGTATGGTATGACGCCCCCTGTGGCGTGATTTCCTATGTTTTGACCGATCAGGAATTTCTGTTAAGTCTTCCTTGATTTTCGCGCGCCTATTGAAACGGCCAATCCTCTTTATTGCGGTGGTTGTAACTATCTTCTCCATTAATTTCGGGTGCAGTTACTTAGGTTTAGTTTCTACCATCCCTGTTTATAAATAGCGTTTGTCTTCTTTCCTTTCCATTCATCATCTTTCAATCGATACTTCTCTTCCTCTCTATTCACTGATTTGAGATGGATAGAAAAAATTCTAAGAAAATTGTCGCTAAGAGGTCTAAATCCCAGAAAGGGAAGAAGACCTTAGAGGCTTCTGCTTCCTTATCTAGACGCACCACTGTGTCCAGAAAGGTTAAGGCGAAACAACCTTCGGTTTCGCCAAGTTCTTCGAGTTCTGATGATATTGACGAAGATTATGCTGAGTTCTTGAAGACCTACATTCCTGAGGAGTTCTACGTTTATGGGCCTTCTCCACCTGAAGATGAGGGTTCCCAAATCACTGTGGAATCTGCGGCGAGGACGCCGAAATCTTCGAAGGTGAAAACCTCCAAGTGACGTCCCTTGTGGACGAGGATGATGGATCGGGGTCCCCTGCTCTGGCTTGTCAAAGTGGAAATATAATGCCAGGGGTTCCGATTCTTCTTAGAGTTATGCGAGTGTTGATGCTTATTGTACTAATAGGTTAAGCACTCGTACACTTTTCAATAATCGGGTGATAAACAAGTTGTTTATGCGAGTGTTGATGAGTGTAGTATTAACACTTCGTATACCCTTTTGAATTTGATGTAATTTCCTTTGAATTTGTATCCAAATCTGATGTAGTTTTCTTTGAATTTGTATGCGAATTTGATGTAGTTTTCTTTGAATTTGTATCATATCCTCAATGAATGAAATCAGATTTTGAATAACTTTGTTGTTGCTTTCGTTGTCTTTCAATCTTTATTTTGAATGATCATCTGAGTAGTGCTTCTGCCTGTTTTTTAATGGTGAAACAACTGAATATAATAACATATGCTAAAGTTACCTTTATTCTTACTTTATGACGTTTGCTATGGGCGTCACCCCTTTGATAGGTTGCGCCCTGATGCTTTGATACGCTTTTCTATTGTATTTTCTTCGTTCCCGACTCGTAAGTTTTATGGGTAACGTTTTGGACTTTCAACCATGCTTTAGTATTCTGGACGCCCCCCACTAAAAAGTGTAAAGGGTAACGCCTGGGGATTTCAACCTGATTTTAAATTATTATTATTTTTGTCAATCACAAGCATGAAAGCGAGGAGGCAGAGTGTTTCAACTCGTTTCCGTCGTATCCGACTCGTAAGATTTAAGGATAGCGCCGTGTCTTTTTTAGACATTCCCTACTCGTAAGATTCACGGGTAACGCCTTGGAATTTCAACTCGTTTCCGTCGTATCCAACTCGTAAGATTTAAGGATAGCGCCATGTCTTTTTTAGACGTTCCCTACTCGTAAGATTCACGGGTAACGCCTTGGAATTTCAACTCGTTTCCGTCGTATCCAACTTGTAAGATTTAAGGATAGCGCCGTGTCTTTTTTAGACGTTCCCTACTCGTAAGATTCACGGGTAACGCCTTGGAATTTCAACTCGTTTCCGTCGTATCCAACTCGTAAGATTTAAGGATAGCGCCGTGTCTTTTTTTAGACGTTCCCTACTCGTAAGATTCACGGGTAACGCCTTGGAATTTCAACTCGTTTCCGTCGTATCCAACTCGTAAGATTTAAGGATAGCGCCGTGTCTTTTTTTAGACGTTCCCTACTCGTAAGATTCACGGGTAACGCCTTGGAATTTCAACTCGTTTCTTTTTTGGACGTGTCACCAGCATATATGTTAGTTCTTCACAAAACCAAAGAATTTAAAACGGTGGGCCTCAATAAAAATTCATATTTTCATAGGAGAAAAGAGTGTCCCATCGCTATTTATTAATTGGAAGGGAAAGATTTCAGTACATTTTGTGATACACATGCAATAACTTGTAAAAAATAACATTAGAAAGTTATACGTCGTGGCGTTGTTTTCCTCGTTTCATGTGGTAGTTTTAACTGTAGTAGAACCTGAGATTGGCCACATTCCATTGTGCAGGACTTCTCCTTCCATTGTTTCCAGCCTGTAAGCTCCCCCTTCAAATGCTTCATTGATTCTGAAGGGGCCTTCCCAATTTGCTGCTAATTTTCCTCCTTTATCTTTTCCCATGGGTCGTTTGAGGACTAAGTCTCCTTCTTTGAATCTTCTTGCTATAACTCTAGTATTGTATCTTCTTGCCGCTCTCTGTTTTGATACGAACTCCCTAAAGTGGGCTTTGTCTCTTAGTTCTTGTATTAAATCTAGATTCTCTTCCAATGCTCCTGAATTCTCCTCTAGCGTAAGGGTGTCTCTTCGCCAGCTTGGCGGATTAATCTCTGCGGGAATCATTGCATCTGTGCCATATACCATGGTGAAGGGTGCCTCGCCTGTTGAAGATTGGGGCGTGGTGTGGTATGACCATAAAATTGGTAAAAGGTGGACGACCAATCCTTCGCCTTTGCTTGTGATTCTCCTCTTGATTGCTCTTAAGATTACTTTGTTAGCTGACTCTGCTTGTCCATTGGCCTGGGGGTGCTCTACAGAGATGAAAGTGTTTTGTATACCTTTTCCTTTGCAGAATTGGACTACCTTTTCACTGGCGAACTGGGTTCCGTTATCGGATACGATGTATTTGGGTAGTCCGAATCTGCAGATGATCTTCCTCCAGTAAAACTTCTTAACCTGGTCCGCTGAGATGTTTGAAATAGCTTCTGCCTCTATCCATTTGGTGAAATAGTCGATTGCCAATATGATCCACTTTGCTTGTCCTGCTGAGGCGGGGAAAGGTCCTAGGATATCTGTCCCCCACATGAAGAAAGGCCATGGGGACAGAACGGATTTCAGTGGCTCCCCTGGGGCGTAGTGTAAGTTTGCGAATCTCTGACATTTGTCACACGTCCTGACGTATCTGGCGGCGTCACTGTGTAATTCCGGCCAATAAAAACCTGCCCTGAGAATTTTTCCTGCTAGGGCTCTCGCCCCGATGTGGCTTCCACACGATCCTTCATGTATTTCCTCCAATATTCCCTTGGCTTCCTCCTGACTTACGCAAAGTAGGATTGGACCTGAAAATCCTCTCTTGTAGAGCTTGTCGCCTAGCATGGAGTACCATGCCGCCGCTCTCTTCAGCTTATGCGCTTCTTCTTTTCCTGCTGGTAATTCGTCTTTTTGAAGGTATCTTATGATTGGCGATCTCCAATCTTCCGCTTCAATGACCATCATGACTGCTTCTTCCGTGATGCTGGGATTTGCAATCGTTTCCTGAATGAAAGTTATGCTGCTTCCTGGTTTTTTGGTGCTTGCTAACTTTGACAACAAATCTGCTCTTGCGTTCTGCTCTCGTGGTACGTACACCAACACAAATGATTTGAAATGGTTTGCCAAGTTGCGTACTTTCTCCAAGTATTTGACTAACTGTGGGTCTTTCGCCTGGAACTCTCCTGATACTTGGTTCGTTACTAACTGCGAGTCGCTTTTTGCTTTAAGGTCCGTGATGTCCATCTCTTTTGCCAGCTTCATTCCGGCGAGCAAAGCTTCATATTCCGCCTGATTATTGCTCGCCTTGAACGCGAATCTTAGTGATTGTTCAATGAGGACTCCATCTGGGCCTTCTAACACTATTCCTGCTCCGCTTCCTCTAATGTTTGAAGCTCCGTCAACCGATAAGGTCCAAGGTTGTTCTGTGCTTTCTTCTGCAGGTGTTGTAAGTTCCAGCACAAAGTCTGCTAGTATTTGCGATTTGATCGCGCCTCTTGGAGAAAAAGTTATGTCAAATTCTGACAATTCTACTGACCATGCCACCATTCTTCCTGCCAGGTCTGGTTTTCTCAATACATTTTTGATGGGGTAATCAGTTTTGACCACGATTTTGTGGCTTTGAAAGTACTGTCTCAGCACTACAAGAAAAAAGGTGTTTAGCAACGGTTATGGGACGGTTTAGCAACGGTTTTTAACTGTTGCAGCATCTTTACCGGCGGTTGCCAAACCGTTGCAGATTTGAGCGTTGGTAGCTCAAATAGCGGCGGTTTGGAAAACCGTTACACAAACGGCCACAATATGTGTTGCGGCGGTTTGAAACCGTTGCAATACATGAAACGGAAAAACAAAATTTTCAGCCAGTTTTGCGGCGGTTTGAAACCGCCGCTATATTTTTTTATAATTTTTTAGTATTTAACTTTTAGCAACGGTTTGAAACCGCCGCTATTTTTTTTAATTTTTTAGTATTTAAGTTTTAGCAACGGTTTGAAACCGCCGCTATTTTTTTAAAATTTTTTTGTTTTTCAGTTTTAGCAGCGGTTGGAAACCGCCGCTGTATAATATACTTTTTTTTTAATTTATTTTCTGGTTTCTTTGAGGTCCATTTTTGTAGGACAATTTTTTACCCTGTTTTTTTTATTCATCGATTAATATTCAAAGGTAGTATTTTTAAATATTGAACTACTATAATAATTCATGCAATATAGACAAATTCATAAACAAAATATTATCCATTTGATTCAAAAATAAGGTGTTCGCAACGACACATGGAACTAAAGGTCACAATACATGCGCAATACGTCCAAAGTTTGCATTGACACATGCAACCTAAATAGTACATAACAAAAAATAAAAACGAAGGTCACAACACATGCGCCTAGTACATCAAAATTAAAACAAATAGAAAAGCGTGACATCAAAAGTTCAACACGCCTAAACAAAAATTATATATCTAAGTTTAATCGTCTGGAGTTGCTTGATCACCCTCAACATTATGACTAGACTCAGAAGAGCGTCGTACTTCAAACGGTGATCCTATGTTAGACCCCTGAAAACAAAATTTAAAGTATAGTTAAAAACAAAAGTATTGTAGTAGCAACATATTTATATATATCATTCATAAAAAACACACTTCAAATTAATATCATGTGACTTTGAACATGAAATAAATTTAAAAAAAAAACTTATTAAAAAAACTATAATATAACAATAGCAACAAGTCAATGTCATTATCTTCACATTATATATATGTAAGACACACAAATATTGTCTTACATGGTTTTGCATATTAGCCATAATAAGAGCAAATTGTTCCTTCATTGCATCAAATTCAGCAACTTAGTGTTATTAATTAATAGCAGACAACTCTATACATACATAATTCAATTGAACAATACTAATCAAAAAGAAATACTAGAAGAATTTTACATTACTTGTGAGTTTATTAAACAATAGATTCTTGTGTTTGAAATTAGCTTAAGCATCTCAATTCTTTCAGAAATTCTTTCATTTAACTTTTCCATAAAGAACATATAAAGACCTTTTTGAAAGTGAATAACCATAAATTTATTTTATTGAGAAGCTCTATTGAGCTAGAAGCTAATCCAAACAATCCAAATTGACTAAAAAGGATTTTAACAAAAAAAATAGAATACATAACATCTCAACCATTCCAAAAGAGAGCAAAGATCATCAAAAGCTTTTTATACAACAACATAGTCAAAAAGCAAATCCAAGATGGACAGGGATAAGAAGTCATCGAGATTCACGACAACAACTAAAAAACAAAACAAAAAATATCATCATTCACATTGTATGACTTGTGCCATGTGGAAAAATATCATCATTATGAAGATCAATCCTTAAAATCATATGCGTACTAGCCTACAGTTTTTATTCAAAAAAATTGGAACACCATTTTCTTCATTTCAATAGTTATATTTCTCTCATCATATACTAGTATTCCTTAGAGGGTGAGATCTAAATTGGAAAAAGAATCCAGTGAAATTTTCATGGGAGGCGATTCATCCCCCCTACTATCTATATTGCATGGCATACATCAACTTAAGTCCAATTCTCTTAGAGTTTGTGAACTGCTAATGGAGATGTCTTCTTTTTTACAAAACATATGAAAATGTCTTATATAAGAAGCAAATGTGTGACGTTTCCACAAGATTATGCTACATAGACAATTTAAATAAAAAATGGGATTGCAGTACCTTATTTAACCTTTTTCTGTTTGCTAACCAAGCAGCAGCCACCTCATTTAACCTTAGGACCATCATTCACATTGATTCCCATTCAATCCATTCGCTAGCAGTTATATGCTTAATAATGTCTGTGATGTCCTGAAATATGAACGTACGATAAACATTAGTTTTTATAAACACAATATCCAATTAAAAAAGCATAAAAATTATGACCATTGATGACATTTAAACCTGGAGTCTAAGATTGATTGTGATAGAAAAGGAAAAAGCTGCAGAAGCTACTTTGACCACCAAATTCTGTTGAGCTTCTTCCTCTTCAATACTGCAGCCAGGAATAAGTCCAATCATGGGATTTAATAATCACAAACAGATATGTAAAAATGTGGTTACATAGACCAAACATCCCGCAATAACTTTTATTTTTTTTGAAACGGAAAAACTTTATTAAAGATCAAAGCAAGTACAAGTAGTACAAGGCAAAGATACAAAGAAAACAAGGAGCACACCCCACAACAGAACCATAAAAGAACCAAGAGCCCACCAGAAAGCACCAAAACATTAACCCCCTGCTATAATGAAAACCAGCAAGGCTAGAAAGCACCCACAAATAACCCCCCTGCTATAATGAAAACAGAAGGCAAAACCAGCCACACCTAAACCAAAAAACCAGCAAAAGACCAGCACCTGCTAACAAGAAAAAGTACCAGAACAATGCAAAACTACTATAAACAATGCAAAAATCTACCATATTGTATTTGAATAAATCCACTTTTCATAAAAGCCTACAATTTACTACAATTGAAACATCCTCAAAATACCAAAATCACAGCCAAGGTTATGTCTGAAAAATTTGAATTGTTGATCTCTTCTATAGTCAACCAATTATCCAAATTGTTGTCAAAATCGTTACTTTATAAAAACCCATCTTGAGTTTTTGACAGGACTTCCAAACAATTTAAAAACAAAACGCAGTTGAACAATTACGATCAAATTCAGTTACAAGTATTTTTTATTTGTTTCCAACGAGAACTTGAAGGGAGCTAACACATGAATTACTCAAAACCATCAGTTACTCAAATTTGATAACTGCCTATCAAAATCTAAAATTTGATAACCTAATTTGTTGCTGTACCTACTTGGTCAAATTCAATTACTCAAATTCTTAATTTCCTTCTGATTACGATCAATTTTTTATTTGTTTAGTATGCAGTTGAACAGTACGATCAATTTATAAAAACCCCAAAATTAGAAGATGAACAAAACGCAGGAAGAACACAAAACGCTATCTTGTGTTGTTTCACCAAACTTTAGGGCTATAAAACAAAACGCAAAACTCCAGTAGATATTCATAGTAAGATGAACACAAAACGCAGGAAGAACATACCTTATGGAAGATGAACACAATGCCGGTTTCGCGATGGAGAACGGCGGCTGAAGGAGAACGGCTGGCGTGATGAAGGAGAACGGTGGCGTTAGCTAGGGTTCGCGGTGAAGGAGAAGCTTAAACGGATGAAAAAGCTGAAACCCGCGTTTTATAATGAAGAAGGAAATTAGAAAGAAAAAAAAAAGTATTAATCAACTAAACCGCTGGTAAACCAAATTAAACCGCCGGTTATGAAAACCTTACCGGCGGTTCCCAAAACCGTTGCTATTTTAATTTTGTTTTAAAATTACCGGCAGTTCTACAAAATTGTTGATATCCATTTGTTGCAATTTCCAATTTTTTTTGTAGTTGCGTTGAAACATGAATTAGTAACACTCATGAATCGAACATACTAGTACACAATTAATTAGTGAAGAAAATCGATTCCATAAGTACTTTTGTCTATCACGACGAATTTTGTTGCGTTAAACTTGTCGTACCACTTAGTATTTCCCATTAAAAAAAAAAAAAAAAAAGAGATGGGTTCGCGGGTTTTTTTTTTCTATTTATCAAATAAACTGCTGGTAAACCAAATTAAACCGCCGGTTCATTAAACACTTACCAGCGGTTCCCCAAAACCGTTGCTATTTTAATTTTGTTTTAAATTTATCGGCAGTTCTACAAAACTGTTGCTATCCATTTGTTGCAATTTCCAATTTTATCAACGGTTCCCCAAAACCGTTGCTATTTTAATTTTGTTTTAAAATTACCGGCAGTTCTACAAAACTGTTGCTATCCATTTGTTGCAATTTCCAATTTTACCAACGGTTCCCCAAAACCGTTGCTATTTTAATTTTGTTTTAAAATTACCGGCAGTTCTACAAAACTGTTGCTATCCATTTGTTGCAATTTCCAAATTTTTTTGTAGTGCAGCTTCCTTGCCGTCACAATTACTGCCAATGAGAGTTTTTCAATCTTTTGATACTTAGCTTCCGCTCCTTTGAATGTCCTGCTGACAAAATATATGAGTTTCTCCTCTCCCTTTATCTCCTGTACCAACACAGAACTGAGGGCTTTGTCCGAAACGGCGAGGTACAGGTATAAGGTGTTATCCTTCTCCGGGCGAGTCAAGATCGGAGGCGAGGCGAGAAAAAAAGCTTCCTCGCACTGAGGGCTCCAAACAAATCTCTCACTTTTCCTAAGCGTGGAGAAAAAATGAAATGTTTTTTCCCCTGCGCAGGATAAAAACCTTGATAACGCTGCAATCCTTCCTGTCAGCTACTGAACTTCTTTGATTGATGTAGGGCTCCTCATGTCAATGATCGCTTGGCATTTATCCGGGTTCGCCTCTATTCCTCTGTTAGTTAACATGAACCCTAAGAACTTGCCAGATTGTACTCCGAACGAGCATTTGGAAGGATTTAAACGCATGTTGTATTTCCTTACTCAGGCGAGGATGTCACTTAAATCTTGGTCATGCTCGCCTGCTTCCGCTGTCTTTACTACCATATCATCGATATAGACTTCCAGGTTTTTCCCTATCTGTTCCGAACATACTATGTCCATTAACCTCTGATAAGTGGCTCCTGCATTTTTTAGTCCAAACGGCATGACATTGTAGAAGTAGTTACAAGTGTTGGTCATAAATGCCGTGTGGGGAGCGTCGGAGGGATTCATCTTGATCTGGTTGTATCCTGAGTATGCGTCCATGAAACTGAGCGTTTTGTATCCTGATGCTCCGTCTATCAATCTGTCGATGTTGGGTAAGGGGTAGGGATCTTTTAGACATGTTTTGTTCAAGTCTGTGAAGTCGACGCACATTCTCCATTTTCCGTTTGCCTTTTTCACCATCACCACGTTCGCTAGCCACGATGGATATTTAATTTCCTCTATGAATCCTGCTTCTTTTAGCTTTGTTACTTCCTCCGTGATGGCCGCTCTTCTTTCTTCGCCGACTTTCCTTTTCTTTTGTGAGACGGGTTTAGTCTCGGGGGAGATGGATAGTTTGTGGGTGATGATCGTCTCGTCTATCCCTGACATATCGGAAGGGTGAGATAGAAGTGTGCCAATGTTGGTTGTTTGGTGTGTCGCCTCGCCAATTTGGACTTTCTCTAGTTCTTCTATGGGACTCACTCTCCTATCTTGGAATTCTTCTCTTGGATCTAAATCTAGAGGGCTGATCACATTGACTCCGCCCTTTTGAGAAATAGGGCGAGCGAGATCTGGGGGGTTGGTTGCGCTGTGCTTTATTTTCAAGCTTGACTCGTAACAATGCCTTGCCAGGGTTTGATCTCCTTTGATGGTTCCTACTCTACCGTCTTCAAGTGGATATTTTATTGATAAGTAGAGCGTTGACATGGCTGCCTCTAAAGTGTTGAAAGCTGGTCGTCCAATGATGATGTTGTATGACGTGAAAGGTGACTTTACTACCAGGTATCGCACTTTGATAGTCTTGGCTTGGTCCTTTTGTCCGAACGTTGTAAGCAACGTGGTGTAGCCCATGACTTCCACCTGTTCGCCTGCAAAGCCCACTAGCGTGCCGTTGTAGGGTAGTAGGTGTTCATTTGATAGTTGCATGGCTTTGAAGGCTTCCCAGTACATTATGTCCGCTGAACTTCCTGAGTCAATAAGCACTCTTTTCACGTCACAGTTTAGGATTTGGACTTGAATTACCAATGGGTCGTCGTCATGGGGCATGACTTCCCTTTTGTCTTCTTTGGTGAAAGATAGGTCTGGAGTGGGTGAGATAGAAGTGTGCCCTACAAATTTTGCTTCGAAAACTGAGCGACGCACATATCGTTTACGGGCGTTACTTGATTCGCCTCCACCCGCGAACCCTCCGGCAATGGTGTTAACTGCTATTCTTACTTTCTCTCCTTCTAGGTTCTCCTCTTGGTTTCCTTGTGGGTCTCTCCGTACTTTTGGGACTACGACCTTCCTGTCAGCGGCGTCCTCTAAAAACTTCCTTAGATGACCACTTTTTATTAGTTCCTCTATAAGGTCTCTTAATCTGAAGCATTTCTCGGTGTCATGTCCCTTGCATCTGTGGTAGGCGCACCATGCATTCGTGTTTTGTCCCAATTGATATTTTTTTCCTCTCTTCTGGGGTAGCCTGGTGAGTCCTGCTTGGAGTATTTCGTCTAGAATGTAAACTCGTGCTCTGTTCAGGGGCGTGTATTCTTTCTCTGGGATCCTGACCATGCCTCGCCTTCCTTGCTGATGGTATAGTTTTCTGTGGGGCTCCTGTCCTCTGTGATCTGGCTGACGTCGCCTCTGTGAATAAAAATCTGGGCCTTTGTGGCTCCTGTTGGGTGGTTCCCTTTCCCTCGCATCTCTAGATCTTTTCTCGGCGTTGCTCTCTTCGCCCTTGATGTAACATTCTGCTCTCTTGATGATTTCCTGCATTGAAGTTGCTGGTTTTTGTGCTAAGGATTCGTTGAAATGACCGGCTTTTAAGCCGTTATGGAATGCTGCTACGAACATCTCCTGGTTGGGGTTGGATACTTTGATGGTAGCCTCGCAGAACCTTGCCAAATACTCGCGCAAAGTTTCAGCGGGGTTCTGGCGAGTGGTGAAGAGGCTAGTGGCCGTGACCTTGATGTGTTTTGATCCTGAAAACTGTTGGATGAATTTTCGTTGGAAATCTGTCCAACGTTCGATGGAATTCTTTGGTAAGTTCATGTACCATCTTAACGCTGCTTCCTTTAAGGTACCTGAGAGTAGTTTGCATTTCAGGTGGTCAGCGGCGCCTATGATGGCGGTTTGGGTTCCCACTGCCATCAGGTGCTCCGACGGGTCGGTTTTTCCATCGAATACTGGAAGATGTGGGGTTTTGAAGTTTTCTGGGACTCTGGCGTCCCATAGAATTTGTGACAAGGGTTGGGAGTCGTTGATTTCATCCTCGTCCTTGTCGTTTTCTTTGTTGGCTTTTTCTTGGTCCATGGTCGTTACCTTGTCTTGAAGCCGCCTCAATTCGGTGACAGCCTCTGTTAAGGTCATACCAGGGCCTGAACCAGTGCCGTGGTTAGGTGTCCCTCCCGTCATGTAGGGAGATATCCCTCTCTAAGAAGTGGTAGGCTGGGAATCGTTTTACCGCAGCCCCACGGTGGGCGCCAAAATGTTCTGGTGAACAAATAAGGGGGGTGATAAATGATTGGACCGTATCTAAGAAATAAGCAATTCTCCACAATTGTGCAGCATTTCTGTATATTGAAAAATATGATCCGATCTGGTTTACAATGAAATATGTTCTCCTATTTATAGATTTCACTAGGTAGCAGTTATGGAATCCTACGATCATGGGAGCCCCCTGATCGTGGCGGTTTCTTCCTTCTCCTCCGCCTCATACACGGTGATGATGGGCGGTTTCTTCCTGTTTTGGTGATGATCATGGAGGTATGGGGTGGTTATCCCTCTCCACGTGTTGACTTGTTGGAGAAGTTTCTACGAATGCGGTTACACCTAAGGCAAGGGCGCCTCCCATATGTAACCTCGCCGCCGAGTACCTTTGCCGCCAAGTTATCTCTTGAATTCCATGGGTTGAATAATTGGGCCATCTTGCTATTGGGCCTATGCTATTTATTTTTGGGCCTTACCCCAGTCCACTAACATTTAGTCTCAACTTTTTAAAAAAGATGTAAAACGACATTCTACTTATTTTTCACATATTTAAGTATTGTTTGACTTGGCTTATTTTAGTTTTTTACCCAATAAAAGGAGAAGCTAAGCCAAATAGATTTTTAAAAAGCTTTTGATAGAAAAAAATTGTTTAATTTTTATTAATAAAATACATAGATAAAAGACTTTTGAAGCTAAAAAAACGATAATTACCAAACAACTTTAGTTATTTTCTAAAAGCTTTGATTTTCACTTTTAGCTTTCAGAAAACTTTTAAGACCTAAAAAAGTTAAGTCAAACGATACGTTTGTCGGTAAAAGCAAGCTTTAAGACTTTGTTTGTAAATTAATTTTTGGAGATGTAAGAGAAATGTTTTTTGGAAAAAGGTTAAAAAATGTAAGAGAAATGTTTACATTTCCTTAAATTAAAAACACTATATTTTTTTAAAATAATCTAAATACAGTATAATTGAAGCATTACATATTATTTATCATGTTTTTCATTTAATTATTTTAAAATATTACTATATATCTAAATATAAAAACATAGTACTTAAAAGATCTCCTCTCTAAAATTCTCCAAAATTCAATTGGAAAATAAAACTTAAGTTAAGTCTCGCCTTGGGGTTAGTCTAATCCCTATTCTCTACTACCTTGGAAAGGTGGCTAGACAACAATTTTTAACTACTCCACCGTTCTAAAATATAAGTCACTTTGATCATTTTACACAAATTAAGAAAAGTAATCATTATTGTATGGAAAAGAGAAATTATGAATTAGTTTACAAAATTGTCTCTCATTAATGGTATGAAAAAGATAAATTGAAGAATTAAAAGAAGAAAGAGAAATAAATAGTTAATGGTATAATAGAAAAAAGAGCATTAAATGATTCATTGGTAATGTGAAGTGACATATAATTTGGTACTATAATTTTTTTTTTCAAAGTGACTTATATTTTAGAACGGAAAGAGTAGTCATTAAAAAGCAAAGCAATGATGGTACTTATCGTTATCCAAGAAGAATTTGTTGATTAATCTATCTATTGACATTTAATTATTATTTAAATGTGATAATTTTTAAGGGTTAGGCTAGCGAGTGTCCTTAAAATACTTATTAAACATATAAAAAATTAAAATAAAAAATAAAATTAAGGTTTGAAAGAGAATTTTTTTACATTTTCAAAATATTAATTGTACAAGTTTCAAGACATAAAAAAAGAGAGAAAACGAGACACCAAAATGCACAAATTTTAAGGTAAAATCAATTTTTTTAGAGAATGTATCAAATTATACCGGTGTAATATTTGAATAAGGTTACACACCGTTCTATAACACTTTAACGAATACAAATTTTAATATGTTTAACAAGTACTCTCTCCATCCTAAAATGTAAGCAAACTTTATTTTCTCTTCATCCCAAAATATAAGCAAATTTTATTTTCCACACTTATTAAGAAAAGTAAAACATTATAATTTGAAATACAATATTTTGTATTTTCCTTGAAATAAGTTTCATAAAAAGATATACAAACAATTTTTATTAATTAAAATAAAATAATTTTCATTTATTTTCTTTAAAATAAGTAAAAATAAATTTTGAAAATGACAATAAAAATTATTGTGGGGGTGGGGGGTGGGGGGGGGGGGGGGGGGGGGGGGGTGTGGGGGATGAGGGAAGGGAAATGCCTAAAATCATCATATTAACCTGCACCACCTTTCAAAGAGGTTCAAAAAAATATAGTAAGAGCTATACTAAAATCAACTTGAAACTCTAACCTTGTGATACCCAATTTTGGTATCAACATGAGTTTATAAATAGATATAAACATTATTTACAAGCTGATTTTGTAAGATTAAATTGAATCAAACGTCCAATTTTTAACATGGTATTAAATTTTGGTTTAAGATTCGTTAGACTTCCGTAAAAAAAAACATTCGTTAGACTATTTACTATAAATTTTTTACATTGAGTCACCCACAGACCACAGTTTATATACAAGTATCAAGTCGAGTTGTAATAGACATAAATGGTGTGTTAAGAGTTTCACATCAAATGTGACATGACTTAAATATGAATTTATAAATAAAAGTTATTCTCACTTTATACACCAGTTTTTTTGTAGATTTGAGTTAGGTTGAAATTTATGTGTGTGTAATGGATTTGATAATGATAGTCATGTGTCCATTTACCTTAACCAATTATATTATGCCAAATGTATTTTCCCATATGCTATTTTGAATCATGGGTGAAAATGTGAATTATTATTATTTTTTATTTTATAAATCTTTTGGTTTAGATTAAATTAATATTTATAGAAGTATATTTTTTTTTTGACGGATTATAATTTATAGAAGTATGAATTTAGTTTTCCTTCATCCTAACTTCTTAAAAGAAAAACAGAAAAAGAAATTTATAAAATCCATGTCAAAAATTGACTCATAAGTTTATATCGTTATCAATATTTTATGGTATGGTTAGTGCCACGCACATACAATTAACAAAAAATTGCCAACTATAGTTCTGCCGCGAACCCTCGATTTCTAACCAATACGATCACACATATATATACCACACAAATCCTGTCTGAAAAGGACAATTAATCTACCAAACATTCATCACAAATGTATATGAAAATTTGGCATTAGCTAGCCATAGTTTTACACCATCCAAAGTATACAATATCATCCTTCACACATTTGTGTTAATTATTCTTTGCTCATTCACATGTGCTTTCATGCTTCTTTTACCCCATAAATTTTTTACATCATCCAAAAGTGACATTTTACATGGTATTTTAATAATTATTTTCTTTGAATTGTATGAAATTTGAAAGTCTTGATTACTTTGAAGTTTGAAATGAAAATATAATTATATGTCAATTTTAATCAAGGGAATACATGTAAGTCTTCCATGTTGGACTTTATGTAATGATATTTTAGTCAACCCATTACAGCGCACACCAACTCTTTTCCTTCTCCTAATTTTTTTCTCCTTGAGTCTTTTCTTCCTCTGCCGGTAAGGGGTGATTTTAGGTTATTTTTGGCCTAAAATCACCCCTCTGTGTCTTTTTTCATTGTTTTTAATTTAAATAAGTGATTATCATTCTCACATAGATTGATATCTTATTTTCGTTGTTTTCTTTTGTATTTGTGGTTTCATCGTCCGCGTGCGGTGTTTGTTCGTCGTCTTGTTACGACGTTTGATTTTCCGTCTTGTTATGGTGTTCGTTTAACTCATATTGAAAGATCAACTTCAACCAGTTGCAGATTCAATCAATGATTTGTGCATCAACGTTGCAGATCCGGAAGCATGGACATTCCGGTGACTTTAAATTTTTCATATTACTTGTTGTAGGCATTTTGCCGTTGTATGCTATTAACTTGGATGCTGTGAGTTTGTTCGCAGATTCATCCTTTATGTTTTTAGCGAATGTTGAATATGTGATTGTATTCGATGTAATCTATCAATTTGAATGAATGAATATCATTTTGTTTTTGTCAAAAAGAAAATGTTTAAAATCAATCTTCTCTTTTTTCAAATCCCTTAATATGATGTTTGTGAAAATAGTTAGGGGATACTAATGTGTGCTTAGTTCTGCATGCGGTGACAATAATTTATTTTAAATATTTTAATTTTAGAACGACCAGTTTTATGTTGAGAGAAAAGATCAAATCTTTTATCTCTTTATCACCCAACTCTTTAATAATGTCTATTGATTTTATTTAATAAAAGTGATTTGAATGTGAAGTGTTTTATACATGTTGAAATAAATTCATGTAAAAATGTGTTGAATAATTATTAATCTAGCATGTATTTGTTTCCTCCTCTCCTCTCCTCTCCTTTTTTTTTTCATTTTGTGTACAAACGAAATAACAAGAATCACTTAAATATAAATAAACACGCAACTATGTGGTTTTAGATTCAAATTTAAATAAAGATATCAAATCTAATAATTTTGAAATTGTTAGTTGAGTTATGACTTACAACTTCTCTCCTTATTTTCTAGGTATGTAACTAAGATAATAATAAAATAAAAATAGTAAATTGAAATAATTAAAGAAATGTCCGGATTGTAGGATGTTTGGTAGCACATGAAAGTGCCATCTCCATGTCAATATGTGAAGTTTCATTCATAGTAATATTAATTTAAGGCCATGATTGGTTTACGTGGTCCTCATAGGAATTCAAAAAAAACGTTAGACAATGGCTATATTTTCAATTGGTCACGTCCTTTTCTACAAGTCCAAGTGCATAAGGTTAATTTTTTATATAATTTAAAGTTCTTCCTACTTTTTAAAACGTATCTAATAACTAATTTTCTCTTATAGATCATGCAATATTGCAAGGTACTAGTATTTTCTTATAAATTATTGCAATAGAAGGGGTACAATATCCCCATACCTATACGTTGATGGCTTGTCTTTGGCTACATATATATAGCACATTAGCACCTTATATTGATGGGATTGTATAAAGGAAATAAATTGGAAACGGAGCACAAGCTATGTTTTGGCTCAACATCTTTGTCTTAACATATTGCATTGAATGTATTTAAAATGTTAATTTAGATATAAGTTTGGTCATAATATTCCAAACATAACTAAAGAAATAATATAACAAAATGACGTGATATGGTTGAATAAATGTGAAAATATGTGAATTCTTTATATATATATATATATATATATATATATATATATATCTTATAAAATCATAAAACTTACTATTAAATTAAATAATTTAATCTAAACTTTTTTTTATAAACAAAATTTGAATTTATAGGAGTACAAAAGATACTCAATTCTTATAATTCATGGAAACATCATTAGTGTTATGAATAATTCTAATAGATGTTCATTATGCTTTGGCCCATATCACTGGCCCAATATATTATCCTATAAATAGAGCTTATGTTGCAAGATTAAGAATTCCGGAAGAATTCACTGATTTTAGTTCCTGACGAACATACAAAAAAAAAGGATCGCCGTTTATTATGAAATCTATTTGTTCTCTTTTATGAATATTCCTACATCTTGAAAGATTGAAAATTGATACCAATTTATTATGTAGTTCTCGAAGAACTTATAAGAATTTTATTCGCTTTGAATTCCAGAAGAATTCAATACTCATGCATTCCTGAAGCATTGCACAAATTGTTGTTCTTACATCCTATATAGTTCTTGTAGAACTTAAAAACACAATTTAATTTCATAATTCAATATATGTATATATGCATCCCTGAAGGAATGCACAAATGACTATTATTACATTATAAGGATGCTACGTAAGAATGTAATTTATTTGTTATGAATTCCAGAAGAATTCAACATACTTGAAGGATAATCTTATCAAGTTTATTTTTAGAGTTTTAACAATTTATAGTTTAATTGCAATTTACTTTTTATGATGATCATATATTGTTTCTATAACTTATACGTGATATGTCTTCCATGCACCAATTTTTAATTGACCATAAATTAATATATATTTATTACAAAAAAGCATGATGATTAAGGCAATTAAATGGAATTTTTAATAAGAAATAAAATATAAGGCCATCTAAATGAGAGAACTCAATATGTTAATTTTGACCAATTTTCATTCACTTTGGCTCATTGCTAACACTAATATAATATTCACGTAAAAGTTTAATGGTCATTTATTTCTTTCTTTTATTTTATAAATCCATTACTCCAATCAATTAAGAAATTATCATGACCAATTAATTCCATTAAAATCAATTGAATGCTTTTTATTCCTTTTTATTTTGTACGATCAGTTAAGGAATAAGTATTATGACCGATTAATTTCATTGATTCTTGCTATCTTTGACCAATCTCTATTTAGCAATTAATTTTCTGATCATAAATGCTAGAAATATAATAGTAACATCTTGAAATAAATATAAATCAAAATTATTCTTGATGCATTTGATGCAAAATTAATTAATAAAGAATCTTATTATTTATCATGGTTCTTTATTTTATTCATATTTTCATGTAATAATCATATTTAATTTTGATGAATTCTAGAAGAATTCAAACATTAAAGCATCCTCGAAGTATTGCTCAAATATTGATCTTTGTTTTTATTTATAAAGATCAATTGTGATATAGTTCCTGAAGAACTATAGAAGATGACCTTGATATTGAAGCAAAAGACTTCTCAAAGAATGAATTATATAATTGTTTTGAACATTTGGACCTAGTTCTTGGAGAACTAGAAATTAAGTTAATATCGCGCATCCCTGAAGGATTGCGCAAGAATGCATTGCTCTTTAACACATGAAGATTATTTATAATATAAATTTAATTTAAAATAGAGCATCCCTGAAGGGTTTTGCAAAAAGTGAATTGCTTTTGATCTTTATGAAAATCTTTTAAGATAAATATGAAGAACCAAAAGTTCATAACATTCTTGAAGGATCGTTCAAAGAAAACAAACTTTCTTGAGCATTGCTTATAAAGTTCATTTGTATATATGTTTATTTAGAGATAAAATTTTATGTCTCTTGAATATGCTCCTGAAGTAGCAAAATTGAAAATATAATTTCAAAAATATTTTGATACAAGAGTTACAATTAAAATCCATATCAATTATTGTACTATATGCTAATTGTGGTATCATATTTTTTTGGTACAAATTGTGGTCTCATATTCTATAACCATATAATTGGTCCGGTTTTATTTTTAGAAATAAATATAAACTTACCATTATTTGATTGAATTTTTTCTTTGAAGAAATATTTTTGTTATTTGTTCTAAAAAATGACATTTAATACAATAACTTTGTCAATTAATTTTATTTAATTTGACCGTTTTGTAATGGTAAGAATTTATGTTATGATTAATTTTTTTATACCATTAACTTGAAAATTAAGATTGATATTAATATAATATATAGACACAAGACTTTTTATGAGTTAGAAACATATATTAATATGTTTGACTTTGATTTTTAATACCATTTGGCTTTTTCTAATTAATACATTAGAGTAATTATTACTATCTTATTCATAAAGTATATGAAAAACGAAAACAATATATATACATTATATCTAATGTAAGTGGTTTTTGGATTTGAAAAATATGAGATAGAAAAGAGCTTCTAAATTGATTTTGTCTCTTTTAGATACTTAGCAGTGCTAAATAATTTGGTGGATTTTTTTCTCGTTTATTATACTATATGTTTAACAATTTAAATGAAAAAAAAGTATGTTTAGCTTATATTGATACAAAAAATCAACTTAGAAAAAACAAGAAATAAAAGTGATGTTGAATATATCACTGTATTATGAGACATATTTTGGATAAAATAAGTGCAATGGAAAAGTTATAAACCAGAAGTTTATAATGCACATATAAATATACTAGTGCAATTGAAGCACATATTATTGTAAATCAGATGTTTACAAATCATATTAAGTTTGTCTTTGGCAAGACCGGCTGGGTTATCCCGGATCTACTATGATGCAAAAAAATAATAATAATAATTATTGGGTATGTATTGAAGAGCCTGGAGATTCTTCAATCCAATAATTTGTGTTATTAGTTCCTAAGGAAGTTGAAAATTTGAAAAACAATTGAGTCTCTCACAAATTGAGAATGTATATAATAAGGTGATACTTGTAAATCAATTCACCAATTACCATTTAGATATTTTTTTATTGATGCATCAACTAAATGGTCAGTCAACTCACAACCAGAAATTTGTGAAATGTTTTCTCAACTAATTTGACAAAGAGCTCATTTTCTAAATTTATAGAAAATATTTTATAAGTATCACTTGTCAATTGGAATTGATATGAAACATCTTGTATGTTCAAACAAAAAAGATGGACTTGAAGATCCATCCTTTAGACGTCTAAAGTTAATTGCATAACCGATACTTATGAGGTTATAACTTCTAATTTATATTTTGGGAACATTCAAACATGAATGTTAAGATATTGAATTGCATCATGCCAGCAATTATTAAATAAATAACTTCTCCCCTAATTTATTTGAATTTTGGTTTATAAACCAAATTTCCCATATAAGCATTCTTGGATGTGTTGTGTATATCTCAGTTGCTCCAATGTAATGCACTTAAATGGGTAGTAAAAGAATAATGGGAAAATAATTTTGATAAGAATCTCCAACTATTATAAATTGTCTTGAGCCAATAATTATAGATTTTTTTATAGCCCAGTAGGCTGATTATCAATTGGTGAATTAGTTTTCCCAATATTAGGGGGAGATAATAAGCAGCTGAAAATATGAACTAGAAGTTCAAATGAAATCTTTGAAATAAATTATTGTTGTTATTATATCATCTTGATCCTCTAAGAAATCAGTATGAACCTGAAGTTCAAAATATAACTCATTTGCAAAGATTATGAAATCAACTATCAGCTGCTAATGCTCCAATAAAAATGAATGTCCCTGTTGGACAATTGAATATTGCAAATGAGTCTTAACCACGCTTAAAGCATGGTAAGCAATTCGGTTTCAATGATAAATTCCTCAAATAAGAAAAGGAGCTAAAAAGAAAGATGACCCAAGTGAGGATATGAAAATCTCAAAAGAACATTTGACATAATTGATCTTTCAGTTCCAGAAGAACTTATCAGGTACCTGTAATAAAAGATATTCATAAATTATGTCATAAATGAAATATTGAACCGAGATAAAGTCAACGTTGACAATGTTTTTTGCACAAAATAAAGCGCTATATGTGACAGATGATAATGAGGATCATGGATCAAAGTCTATTAAGGATTATAGACAATGAAATGATTGAATAAATAAATAGACGCAAGTCAAACAAAATTAAAATAGCTTTGCAAAGCGAGAGATTTTTGGACCAGCAGTCCATACACCTAAAGATGAAAAATAATTAGATATGAATAATTTTTCACGTGAAAAGAAAATTTAGAGTTTGACTTGTTATTCAAGGATATTGATAAATGTCTATTATTGATTTTCAAGAGGCATACTCACCTGAAGTGAATTCGAAAACCTCTTTATAATTAATTAAGTAGAGTAGCATATGAAATACTCGCTTTATGTGAAAGATTTGTTTTAACATATTTGAATTGCTCACTTGATAATGATGATTATTTGAGAATCCCTGAAGGATTTAATTTTTGTGAGACATATGAATTAGATTATTGAAGAGACGACTTAATAAATATGAATTAGTCTCCTTATATACTCGAACAATAATATATGCATATTGTATAATATTCATGTTGAGTATTTCAAATAAGAAATATGAAAATGATAATTTGTTTATTTTTAAGAAAATATTTGACAATGATTTTGCTATATTTAATGTTTATGTTGATGATAAAAATATCATCAAGACTCCTGAAGAGCTTATGAGATATTGTCATTTCTTACAAAATAAGTATTTGAAGAATATTTTGTGAATCATAAAACTTATATAGAAAATATCCTCAAAGGATTCTATATGAAAAATCATAGCAGTTGATTACTCTAATTGTGGTAAGGTCACAAATTGTGAACAAATGTCCTTTTAGATATTGGTTAAACGACGAAGAACTAATTGGTCCAGAAGTACCATATTTTAGTTCTATTTGGGACAAATAAATTTTTGATATATTATTTATTGTCAATATATCATCAAATATATATTTTGTTATTTTAGATATTTGCAGGTTATTTGTCTTATCCTCATAATGGTATATATCACAAACAACCTATATGTTTACATGATGATGATGTACAATCACTCTATAAATTTGTGAAACAAATCACAACAACAATCTCATGAAATGATGAAGAACTTTAGCATTCCAAGAGATGAGTCAAGAATGTTTTTTGATTGAAGGATAATTTTCATCACATGCAAAAGATTTGTAATTTTTTCTTCTAAAGGGTTCTTGCAACAATTCAGTATGAAGATAATGTCGCACAAAATGCAAATTTGGAGAAGCGTACGATAAAGAAGATATGATAGATCTTTCTATGAAGACAGCTTCAAGTAAAGCTTTTGAGAAACTAATATAGAAGATTATTTGAGTTTTCTTCACCACATATATAATTGTCTTTATGAGGGGGAGACACAAATATGTTCTGCACTCTTTTTCCCTTCACCATGGTTTTATCCCACTGAGTTTTCCTGGTAAGGTTTTTAATGAGGCAGTTCACACACAAAGGATAATGTACTCTTTTTCCTTCACTAAGATTTTTTCCCAATGGGTTTTATCTAGTAAGGTTTTAATGAGGCATATCATCGATGGACATCTAAGGGGGAGTGTTATGAATAATTCTAATAGATGTCCATTATGCTTTGGCCCATATCACTAGCCCAATATATTATCCTATAAATAGAGTTTATATTGCAATGTAAATACATACTTATGAATAAGAAATACAAGAGTTATTTCTTCTCTTTCTCTTCTTCATCTTCTCTCTATCTCTATTCATTTGTCTATTATTTTATTTCATAACAATTAGATATTTTATATGGAAACTAATGAATTATTATACCGATAAAAAAATACAAAAGAAAAAGTATTTCTTATGCGAACATTCTCATTACTGGCCAAATTGCTGGACAAAAAAAATACTAAGCCCTAACCATAAAAATAGTACTATATTTGTACTAAGTGAATGAACATATTACTGACCAAATCACATAAATCTTTTAAAAATTGGCAAGAATTTAAAAATACAATAGTAATTAATATACTAATATTAAATTTATTTGTGTTTCAGACTGTGCATCCAAGAGCTGAATCTCATTGCGGTCATATCTTTATTAGCTACTAAACTATTTGACAAAATAAAATCTCATTGCGGTCATATCTTTATTTTAATTAGATTTTACTTTCAATAAAAAAATGTTAATATGACAAAGTGATGGATAGATTAGAAAATGGATTGAAGTTTTTTTTTTATAGTATTAAAATAGTATTAACCTTCCGATTTTTAGGGAAGATGGTTTGATAATTCAGAGTTCGACCGCGAGATAAATAAAATCTGATTAAAAATTGTTTTCACAAAAAGTCGAACTCGAATTCTACCAAATAATTCATCCAGGAGAATTTCGTTAATCACTTTTGTCTTGGTTAAATGGGTTGAAGTTTTTGTTTTTTAGTTTACAATGGAGTTGAGAATCGATCCCAGGACCTCTAGCACACTACACCCAAATATCTCACCATTAAATCAAAGCTAGTGGCTTTAATAGATTGAAGTTTTTATTTTTATTTTTCATCATCACGGCCGATTGGACCGCCTAATCTAGTTTGAGGGTCGGTTCTAGATCAAATGATTCCAACCTCCTCCCAATCATAGCTGCGGGAAATTGAACTGTAATTTTCCTTTCTAAATGCAGCGCCAATTATCTCTAAACCAACTAATAATCGATTAATGAGTTGAAGTTTTAGTAGTATTACAAATGCAACAAAGTTATTAATTAGTCGAACTCTATTGATTGCTACTAGTAGTTACTATTACTATAATATAACTCAATTAAATGTCTTTGACACTTGACCCCATTGGTCCATGTTGCTTTTTGTATTCTTATCCAATTTTCCTTTTCAACCATGCAATTTCCTATTTCCTTTTCAGCCATGGAATTTCCCATTTTCGACTTGTGGCAAAGGGAACACAATAGTGCATGATCGATCTTGGGTTTGCCTCACTTCACATTAAAGTTAAAGCAAATATCATTATAGATTGGAGAGTAAGGAAATAAAACCTCCGAGTCCTCTTTATATAGGTAATAGATATGTACAAGTTGAAATATATACTTCAGATATTTTATTCATTTTGAAGGTTAATATTTTAGTTATTACACTATTTGGCAAAAAAAATCTTATAATTTTTTATTATGATTTTTTTTTCCAATGAGCTGCTTGCTATTATAAGCGATTATTATTCAAGTCTCACATCTAATGTAATTTTCAAAGACCCTTTGACCAAACAAAAAATATTTTTAGAAAACAAAAAGTACTACTAATATTCATTAATTTATACTTTTTTTTTACCTATGGTGACTTCTAGTTCTAGATGGGAAAGTTCATCGAATAGTCAATGATATAAAAATTTATTTGAAACTCTATCAACAATTTATTACTCTTTGTAAATAGAAATTCATAATGTCACTAATTAAGGTAACAAAAAAGGTAAGTTTATATAGAAAATAACACTTTATGCACTTTTGAGACTTTAACTACACAAATTTCAAGATGTTTTTTACTTTATTTTTGTTTTTTAACTAGTGTCCAAGAAATAATAGTTAGCATTTTCCTATTTATTTTCACAGATAAGAGATGATTTAATGAACATGGATTAGATTAAAAACAATAAAATAAATACTATTGATTTCAAACTTACTATAACGTATCTCTTTTCTTTTTAATTAACGTCGATCATGTCATTATGACATGTAAAATGTGGTATATCTTTAACTTTTATATTCAAAAGTAGCGACTATGGCCTTTGTTGAAGTTTTTAACGATTTTTAAGTTTACCATAAATTACATGTCACCAACACTTTCACACTCTAACTTGTAAATACTAATTTTAACATGAACATATTTTGTAAGGACCGAAAGAAAATATCAAAGATCAAAAATAAATTAATGCTATATATTTTTAAAGACTAAAACTAAAAAATTATTTTTATATGAACTAAAATCAAATTTGTTTATATTTACAAGGACCATTTTGCAATATTGGAAATCATTTTAAAATTCTTTAAAATATATTTCTATATAGTATTATTCGACTGAAATTATTTAGAAAAAAATAAATGAAAATTTACCTACAAGTAGGGTAGTTTCATATATCATAATTGTTAATTTGGATTTTAAAAAATTAAGTGGAATAGAATTATATTATGATATTTATTTCATCTTATTCCATTATTTGTTATCATTTTTCTACCTTTTTAATTTGGAGTATATGAGATAGAATACTACATCTTCAATTCTTCATAATATCCAAACAAGGTTGATATTTATAAAATTTAAAAACAACCTTGCATCAATGTTAATAATCTAAATCAAATTTGAAGCAGTGCCCTAAAAGCACTTGTTAAGGAAAAAATATTTTTATACGAACTAAAATCAATTTTTTTTATATTTACAAGGACCATTTTGCAATATTGGAAATCATTTTAAAATTCTTAAAAAGGTTGTAATAATTTAGATACTTCTTCCTTTTCTTTTAAATACTACCTCAAAAAAACTTTAAAATATATTTCTATATAGTATTATTCGACTGAAATTATTTAGAAAAAAATAAATGAAAATTTACCTACAAGTATGGTAGTTTCATATATCATAATTGTTAATTTGGATTTTAAAAAATTAAGTGGAATAGAATTATATTATGATATTTATTTCATCTTATTCCATTATTTTTTATCATTTTTCTACCCTTTTAATTTGGAGTATATGAGATAGAATACTACATCTTCAATTCTTCATAATATCCAAACAATAGAAAAAAATTTATCTTATATTCCAAAATTTATGTTCTATTTCATCATACATATTTCATTCCATTTTATTTCATTTCAATCGTTTTATTATGTATCAATCCAAACGTAACTTAAAAATCAGACCATTTCAGAAATTTTCCTTATCTGTTCATATGGTCTTTTGAATATCCATGTCATTTCAAAATTCACAACTTTTTTTTTTGTTACAATCAAAATTCACAACTTTATCTTCACATTAAAAAATTCAAAATTATTTTATTATTATTAATTAAATACTGTAAAATCATAATCACTGTACAGTGTCCATGTCTAGCGAGATCCAAACCAAACGGTTTTTTGAAGAAACGAATTTTGTTCCTTCCTTTGCCAACTCACCTGACAATTTTTTCAAATTTCTAAACCCAAAAAAAAAAAACAAAAAACCATCTTCATCATCATCACCACCAAACACTTTCAAACTCTTCTTTTCTGTTTTTCACAATCACAGAAAAAAAAAAAAAACATTAAATTTTTCAAAAACACAACAACAGCATTAACAAAACCCACTTCAACAACAACAACAAAAATTTCCCATTTTTTTGGTTTGTTGTTTGTTACCATCATCATCAACATCGTTATAATTTTCTCTCTCTTTTTCTTTTCTGAGGGAGGTTGTTTTTTACAACAACCTCAACCTCCTCGCTTCAAACCTCGTAACTTTCGCTTTCAGTAACAATGAAATTATTACAAACACCAAATTTTTCTTCTCGATTTGGCAAATGCACTTCTGTAATTTGTTTTACGAGATTGTCTTGATTTTCTACAACGAGGTTCTCACACCTTTCAAAAACCTTGTCGTTGTTTTGTTTTTTTTTCTTTTTCAAACCATAACAAAAAAAGAAACAATTTTTCATTTTTTCCACAATAAATCTCAAATGGGTTCTTCATTTTAGACAATTCTGATGCAAAATTAGAACATGGGTCGGTGAAATCTTGACTTGGGCATGTCAATTTGAACAAAAAGTTTCAAAATTTGTTTGAATTTCTAAAAAAATAAAATTCAATTTGATTTCAAATTTTCAATTTTGTTGTTGTATTGTACCATAACAAGATGATGTTATCACCTTCACCATCTGCTATTGCAAGAAGTTCTTTAGAAGAGATGCTTGATTCTCTTCGTCGGAGAGACGAAGAGGAGAAGCCTAAAGACCTACCGCCGGCATTGCCATCAAGGCCTATGTCAAGAGGTCGGTTGCCGCCGGCGAAAAGGTCTTTGCCTAAAAGCTTTAAGGTTGATGGAGAAAATGAAAAGGAAAAAATGGGACATAGAAGGAGAGGAAGTTTTGGAAGCAAGAAGTTAATGTTGGATTTGGAATCTCCTTATGTTGTTGTTTCAGAAGAGCATACTGTTGTTACTAGTGAACAACAATCTTCACCTGGTCCTGTTTCTTCAATTCCTGCTGATGATTCTTCTGTTGCTCCACCTTCTCCGGAATTGGAAGATGACAATGTTTCTTATTTCATCAAAAAGGTAACTAAGGACTTCAAATTTTTGTGCCAACTTGCAATGGTGACTAGGTTTTTGTTTAAGTGTTAACAGTGGTTTCATAGTGTTAATCTGTTTCTATTTTTGTATTGTTAATATTTTATAGTTCATGAATGATGAGGTTTTGGTGTTTGGATTATATGAAAAGCAATTAGCTTGAGTGATACTGCATGCATCATTACCTTTTTAGAATTGCAAATAAAGACACTCTACACATGTTAATAAGATTAGGGTTTAGCCGGAAGTTAAGGAGTCAACAATTAGAAGTTTTTATTGAAAATCATAGCAGCATTCTATGCATTAACATTTGTTTCAAAAGCCACACTTTCTAATAAAAAAGTTCTCTTTTTTCCTTAACAAGTGCTTTTAGGGCACTGCTTCAAATTTGATTTAGATTATTAACATTGATGCAAGGTTGTTTTTAAATTTTATAAATATCAACCTTGTTTTCGATCAGCTGATACATTGGTTCAGACTTCAGAGGTGTTATTTGGTTGATATTTCATACCGACTAAAATTCTTCCGTAGGTTAATATTAGGCATAGATAAATTGTTTGTGGCATGTATACTTTTAGTCTAATTTTCCTTCCTATTGCTTGATTATATAATTGAACTACATCAAAGTTACTTTTAACTTGTCACCTGAGAAGAAGGTTTGTTTGCGGTTATTATTTATTAATTATTAATATTAATATATTAGTACTGTATCAGTGTTATGTTTTTTAAATTTCTTTTCTGTCTTTTGGTTTTTCCACAGAAACTTCATGTTTGGTGTAGGCAACCGAAAGGAAAGTGGGGACTGGGAACAATACAGTCAACTTCGGGAGAACAAGCATCTGTTTCACTCTCAAATGGAAATGTGAACTTCTAAACTTTTCATGGTCTTTATAAGATAAGAATAAGAATTCAATGTTGAATATGCAAGATAACATGCTATTTGTGTCGATGTGTTGTTGCTGCAGGTTATGGAAGTGGCCAGAACAGAGCTCCTACCAGCTAATCCTGATATTTTAGAGGGTGTGGATGATCTTATACAGCTCAGCTATTTGAATGAGCCCTCGGTTCTTCACAATCTTCGGTTTAGATATTCTCAAGACATGATTTATGTATGTCCAATGATATGGCTTGTTTTTTCTACTCAGATGATTATCTATCCATGTATTCTTATATGTTGCTTGTGCTTTCTGTATGCAGAGTAAAGCAGGACCGATTTTAATTGCACTCAATCCCTTCAAAGATGTACCGATTTATGGAAACCAATATGTCGCTGCTTATAGAAAGAAATCTCTTGATAGTCCTCACGTTTATGCAATGGTAGATGCAGCTTATAATGAGATGATAGGAGGTAAATGAAACTGCAATTGCTTTCTCCTCCTTTGAAATCAATAGAATGTAGTTTTATGATATATGATATATTTACGAATGTTTTCTGTTTACGCGTTATTCATTGCAGAAGAAGTAAATCAGTCCATTATCATAAGGTCAGAACTCAATTAAAGGCTCTTTTTCTATATGTTCTTGAAATTGTTAGCATCAAATTTTTATTGTAATAGGAAGGTAGATTCGCTTGTATACTTGTTAATAATCACTTTTGCAAATTCGTTTACAGTGGCGAGAGTGGAGCCGGGAAGACAGAAACAGCAAAAATTGCGATGCAATACTTAGCTGCTCTTGGTGGTGGCAGTTGTGGGATAGAAAATGAAGTTCTTCAGACAAATGTTATACTAGAAGCTTTTGGCAATGCAAAAACTTCTCGGAACGACAACTCTAGTAGATTTGTGAGTTTTCGTTTCATTTCATTACGGTGAAACTTACTCCTGTTGTTGATTTATTACAAATTTATATATTTTCTATCAATATCTCGATAACAGACTGCAATTTTAATCTTCCTTTTGATTTTCTCGTGTAAAACTTTGTGGATGGTATCTTAATGACTGAGCCGGTTAATTGATTTCCACTTTCAATTTGACGCAGGGGAAGTTGATTGAAATTCATTTCAGCGCAACTGGTAAAATGTGTGGGGCTAAAATTCAAACCTGTAAGCATGTTCAAGTGAAATATGTTTCGCAAAGTTTTGTTCTTTTGTGTTATCCAATATGTTTTTAATCTACTGACTTGAATTGACGGTTTCTGTGTTTTTCATACGCTGATTCCCAAATGCTAACATAAACAGTTCTTCTAGAAAAGGTAACTTGTGATTCTCATTTGAACATATGTGTGGAACTGAAATATTTATCTTTCTCCATTTCTTATATCATTGTGTCTTTTGTCGGCAGTCAAGAGTTGTTCAATTGGCTGATGGCGAGAGGTCTTATCACATATTTTATCAACTTTGTGCTGGATCTTCACCTCATCTTAAAGGTGTATTTTCTACGCAACCTATCAATTAGTTGGCTATTGGCATACTTCTATATCATCTTTGAGATAGTCCTAGTGATCATTTAACAACCGTCCTAGATGACATTGAGCTGACATCTCATGGACTATTGAAAAATTTTAAATTGTCACTTTTTACACGCAAATTCATTGACACCGATTTCAGCATGTGACGGCATAAATTACATTTTCCTTTTGATTTCTTCATCAGCTTAATTGAGCTCATAGATATTTTTACTCACAAAATCTTATTGTTTTCCTGTGCAGAGAGACTAAATCTTAGAGCGGCCAGTGAATATAAATATCTTAATCAGAGTGACTGCATGGCAATTGATGGTGTTGATGACGCTAAAAAGTTTCATAGGCTGAGGGTATATTGTTTGAAAATTCATTTGTTGAACAATAACTTCAATTATCTTTATGGCCTTCTAAGGTCTCATGTTATGTTTTTTCAACTTTTGGCATATGTATTTTTTTTCCAGAAAGCCTTGGATGTCGTTCAAATGTGCAAAGAGGATCAAGAACGGGTCTTTAAGATGCTCACTGCAATATTATGGCTTGGAAATATATCTTTCGAAGTTAATGATAATGACAATCACATTGAAGTGGTGAACGATGAAGGTAGGTTTCATACTTATGCATAATCTTTTTAAACGTGCTATTTAGTGGCCAGATTACTTAAACCTAGCACTGGCGCACTTCAATTTTGATCATTGGCATATGCTGTAAAAAAGACACATGTTATTTTGATTTGTTTACGACAAGGTTGTTCAATGGTTCATATTTACTGTGGCTAACATAGTAACATAGAGGGTATATTATGAAAATTTATGTTAAATCTTAAAAGTGACGTTTATTTATATTTTCTTTTGGCAGCTGTAACCAGTGCTGCTTCGCTGATGGGTTGCAGTCCTCAAGGACTAATGACAGTATTATCTACTCATAAAATCCAAGCTGGCAAGGATACTATCACCAAAACATTGACATTGCGGCAGGTCTATTTTTTACTTGAACAATTCAGTTAGGGCCAGTTTGTTATGGTTTTTACAGGGTTTTTTTAATATAAAAAATAATACCATTTTTTTTAAAATCAATACACTTTTAGAAGTTTTTGTCTGTTCGTTACAACTTTTAAAAGAATGAGAATATGAAGGAAAAAAAAAATCAATCTAAAACCTATTAAAATGGAAAGCTGTTTTGAGTAACTTGGTTTAAAACAAACACAAAGGGCCCGTTTGGATTAGCTTATTTTTGAGCTTATGAAAAGTAACTTATATAAATAAATAAACTTTTATGTTAATTCATAAGTTCTCGCTAGTAAAAATTTATCTTTATAAGCTATTATTTCATAAAATACCTTAACAAACTTATAAATAATACATAAAAGCTTATTTATTTGTATAAGTTGTCTTGCAAAAGCTCAAAAGTAATTCAATCCAAACGGGCCCAAAATAGCTTATGTTTCTCATAAAAATCTCTAATAAATAATACATAAGTTATTGAATGCCAAACTCTTTTTTTATAATCTGTAACAAATGTTCCCTTAATCTTTATATTCCATATTCAGGCAATTGATGCAAGAGATGCATTAGCAAAATTTATCTATGCAAGCTTGTTTGATTGGCTAGTAGAGCAAGTTAACAAGTCGCTTGAAGTGGGAAAACGACGCACCGGAAGATCCATAAGTATCCTCGATATTTACGGGTTTGAGTCATTCCAGGTTTGCAATTTCTATTAATGTGCTTATATTTCTTTCGTAGACTATCAATATGTGTGCCGATAATTTATTTATTTTGTTTTTTTATTGTAGAAAAACAGCTTTGAACAGTTATGCATAAACTATGCCAATGAGAGGCTTCAACAACATTTCAACCGGCATCTGTTTAAACTGGAGCAGCAGGTCAGTGACTATGTTTTGCTTCAATTTAGATGAAAAATTATGAATGTGCGATACAAATACAATTCATATATTCATATATAATTTGTCTATCAGAATATTGTTTATTTCTACAGCAACATCACAATTTATAATATCTTGTTTCAGGACTACGAAATAGATGGCGTTGATTGGACCAAAGTAGATTTTGAGGACAATCAAGAGTGTTTGGATCTCATTGAGAAGGTATTTAATTTATATTGTTTAAGCTTTCTAAGTTTTTCCTCCGAACTGGTAAATGGGCCGTCGAGTGTGTTTTGGTTTATGTTCTGGTCTCAATACTGGAACTCACATTAACATTATTCTTTGACTTAGTATACTGATTATGTATTGTTATAAATGTGCAGAAGCCTATAGGGCTACTCTCTCTGTTGGACGAGGAATCAAATTTTCCAAGGGCCACTGATCTAACACTTGCCAACAAACTCAAGCAGCACCTGCAAACTAATCCTTGCTTCAAAGGGGACTGGGGAAGAGGCTTCAGTGTTTGTCATTATGCAGGCGAGGTTAGTAGCTGCTCGGTATTTAAGGAGCTTTGTAATTTGATTGCTTTAACAATTTTTTGTTTTTTTTTTTAAAGTTAAATTGACCTTTCCATTTAGATGCCACCGACGAACTTTGTTTTTTTAGTTTCTTTATCCTTTTTTTGTAATTCGATTCTAAAATTAAATGTCCGGTGTTTGCGTTTACAAACTAGTAAAATGTTTTAGCTGGAATTTATTTTTATGGCTGCTTTGGAATTTTGTTTTTCTAAGACTTTAGGTATATCTACAAAGCGAACCATGGAAGTTTGTTTCTGATCATTCTAATGTTGTCCTCGATCAGGTTTTGTATGATACAAGTGGCTTTCTAGAAAAGAACAGAGATCCAATGCCTTCCGATTCCAGTCAACTACTATCATCTTGTAGTTGCGAACTGCTGCAATCGTTCTCCAAGACGCTTAACCAGTCTCAGAAGCAATCAAATTCTCAGCACGTAGGTGCTTTTGATTCGCAAAAGCAGAGTGTTGGAACAAAGTTCAAGGTATTCTTATAGCATTACTTGACTTAGCTCTACTTCTTCATTATTTCCAAATAAATGATTTGACATTATTGAGTTGTTAGTTATGATTGTGGATAATGAACTTAGATAAATGACACTGAGAAATAAGCAAAATGGCATAATTTGAGGTGAATTAGGACCTATGTAGTACCAACATTTTAGAATGAATGTGTTTCTGGTGTCTGACACGTGTCTGCGTTTGACACTGACACATGTAGTTAAATTGAAAAAACTCTAATTTCTTAAATTGTTATTGTTGTCAACGTTGTGTCCATGTCTGAATTAGTGCTTTATAGATTAGGACTTGTTAGACTACGAGGCAAACCACTTAGAGGGGGGTGAATAAGTGGTTCCGTTAACCAATTGAGTTTTTAAAAAATGTTCGGTTAAACGTGCGTGCGGAAGCGACTCCGGGATCGGTAGTCTCTTTGCACCGTTTTGACTTATTGAAAAAGTAACTAAGCCGATAAAACTATTGAGGAAAAGTCGATCGGAATAAGATATTCGAAAACTAATTCAATTAACAACAACGTTTCCAAGCAAGTTATTCGATTCTTTCAAAAACAATTCACAACACAAGATAATAACAATTGAATCCTTGTGAACACTTACGAACACACAAATTCAATTGTTTACGAATATAATGAAAGCAATAAAGAATGAAAGTAATGCAATCAAGACACGAGAGTTTGATTAGGGAGTTCCCCGGATTTCGCGTCGTCCACGCGTATGTCCGAGTACGTCTCCCCCCAAATAACCAAACGGGTTATTTGAGATATGTATAGAATGAAAACAGCTTGAACACAAGTGCACAAATTACAATGAATCCAATAAACCTATATTGACTCAAAATGTAAAACTATGCAAACCCTCAATCGACGAACGAATCTTCACCCTCTGATTCCAACGATCCTACCCGTGCAACTCCTTGCAACGATCGTCCAGCTGAGTCCTTCGATTCTTCTCAATTGATCCTCCAAGATATCGAACAATCTTGGATCCCTAGTGAGCAACCAAACCTCCTTGCACAAATCAACCCGATCGCGAATCTGCTTCACCACGAATCGCACCGAACGTTATCGACCAAGCGTACAACTCCTAAATGATTGATCCCATACTCAATCTTCAATTGTTGCAACTTGATGGAAGATGATGATCTTGTGAAGGATAACACTTTGATCCCAATTTTTCACCTAAATTGTATCCAAAGTGTTTTACCCAAAGCACTTCTTGCTCTCTCAATGATTCTCACTAGATTTCTCTGTTGTGTTCAGTTACTGTGATTGTTTCATTACTTACAAAGGAACCCACACATTGCTATTTAAAGAGAAAATAGAATGAGCAAATTTAGGCACAATTTTCAGTAGATGTATCGATACAAATGATTGTTTGTATCGATACAAAGCCCTTGACCAACGTTCAAATTTGAAAATCTTGACCTTTGTATCGATACAAACACGGGATGTATCGATACAAACATCAGAATCTTGAAATCTTGACTGATATGTATCTAAGCATGCAAGCATGCTTCGAATCATATGAAGCTTGCTGGTTTTTCAGAACATATACACATGTATCGATACATGCAAGCATGTTTCGAATCATATGGAACATTCTGTTTTTGTATAGAAGCTTTTGTATCGATACAGAGCCTGTGTGTATCGATACAAAGTGCTCAAAAAGTACCAGAACAAGTTTCAGGACATTTGTATCCATACAGAAATGTATGTATCGATACAAAACACCAAAAAGTCAGTTTTTCAAGGTTTTGAAAATAGTTCTTTGTTGTCAAGTCATTTGTAAAGTTTGCCAAAATATGTTCAACCTATTTTCATGTGTTTTGACAATTATTAAAACATGAGGATGAACTGGTGCACTTACAGGACTGACATCTTTCTTTCTATTAGGGTCAATTATTCAAGTTGATGCATCAGTTGGAGGGCACGACGCCTCACTTTATTCGCTGTATAAAGCCAAATGCAAAGCAACATCCTGGCATATATGATGAAGATCTTGTTCTCCAGCAACTCAAGTGTTGTGGAGTTTTGGAGGTTGTTAGAATTTCAAGGGCCGGATATCCTACTCGAATGACACATCAAGAGTTTGCCAGAAGGTAGTGGAGAAAACAACTATATTTTTGGATTATCTTAAGTAATATGCTGACATATACATTCCTGCGTATGTTTAGGTACGGATTTCTGCTCTATGAGGCCAACACATCTCAAGATCCGTTGAGTGTCTCGGTTGCTGTTTTGCAACAGTTTAATATCCCTCCTGAAATGTACCAAGTTGGCTTCACCAAACTGTATCTTCGAACAGGGCAGGTATGTCCGAGTAGCTTCATGTTTTAATGATCTTTAGTGAAAGCAACCGTGGTATTGGTGGATGGTTTGTGGTTATGTTCGTAGTTAGGTTCATTACGCGATTAACCACCCATATCCAAGTCCACATTAACCTATACTTTAATATATCCAATTATATCAATCGGTTTAATGGTGTTTTAGCTATTCTATGGTTAGTGAAGTAATTATTGAGACTTTAGAGTCCCACATTGGATGGGATTTTTCCATAAAGATTGACTCGACCTAGCTGCTTTTTATATCAATTCATGAGTGTGGTTTTTCTGACGCAATCATTCTTGTGCTTTGGTTGACTTTTGTAGGTTGGTGCACTCGAGGATAAGAGAAAACTGGTTTTGCAGGGAACACTCGGGGTTCAAAAATACGTTCGTGGTCATCAAGCTCGCAATCATTACAATAAACTTAAGGAAGGAGTGACCATTTTACAATCATGTAATGTCTGGATACCAATATTAGTTTATTTGTGTCAAAAGTTCCCAGTTGGTTCTTCGTTTTATGAAATTTTCTCTTTTTTGTGCATATTTTTCATGTTATCTTAGCAAACAAAAAAATAATTAATATTTAAACTAAAAAGAAACTGCGATGCCTTTTTGCTTCTACTATTTAAAAATCTAAGTCTGAGGACTTACTGATACACGGACACACATAGTTAAAAAATTGTTCTTAACCTCAGTCGTAGTTTCTGTGTCTTAATTATGCTATTTTGGTTATATTGTAGTTGTTCGTGGAGAAATTGCAAGAAGAAAATATGGTGTTATGGTGAAGTCTTCTATAACTATTTCTTCTGAAAATATCGAGGAGATACAGGCTATCATAACACTACAATCTGGTTAGTATATTTTCACTTTGTAAAGTTAACCCTTAGTACATGTATGACATATGATTTTCTTAATATGCATTTCCTTTTTATGTAGTAATTCGTGGATGGTTGGTTCGAAAGCATAATAGTAGCTTGAATAAGTTTAAGAAACATCCCGAGAATGGAAGATCTAGGCGAAGGTCACGTTCGAAGATGTCAGACGACAAGGTACTTACTTTACTATGCATTTTTTAATTTGGAAAAAAAATGCAATATAATCTTATTTCTTCAAAGTATGTTTTCATTTTTCCAAAGTATTCCCTTTTACTGAGCTTTTCTCATGGTCCTATAATGCTGAGTTACACGGCATTGTTGAAGTTCACAACCTTCCAATGTGATAAATCTCGTTCTTTTTTATAACAGGATGCGAAAGATCGGGTGCAAAATCTGCCTTCGGCTTTAGCAGAACTCCAAAGGCGGGTTGTTAAGGCCGAATCAACTATAGAGCAAAAAGAAGAGGAAAATGCCGAGTTGAGGGAACAGCTAAAACAATTTGAGAAAAGATGGATTGAATACGAGAAAAAGATGAAAACAATGGAGGAAATGTGGCAAAGACAAATGGCATCTTTGCAAGTATGTTTTCATATCATGAATATATTTTTTTCCATGCTCTTTGAAACCTAAATTTTTTATGGAAGATTCTGATTGCAATTTCAATGCAGATGAGTCTTGCTGCTGCTAAAACCAGCCTTGCTTCTGAGAATGCCAATGGTCAACCATCAAGACATGATGTAGCATCACCATCGCCTTTCTGTTATGATTCCGAGGATGCTATTTCGATGGGATCTCGAACGCCTCGAACGCCCGGTTGCAGCACACCTTTGAAGTATTCTAGTAGTCTTTCTGAAATCAGAGCAATGAGAGAAGGTAACGGTTCATTGAACAATCTGATGAAAGAGTTCGAGCAGCGCAGACAGACATTCGATGACGATGCAAGAGCTTTGGCTGAAGTTAGACCAACAGGGCAATATGCGAATCCCAATTCCATTGATGAACTGAGAAAACTCAAACACAAATTTGAAGGGTGGAAGAAAGAATACAAGACGCGGTTACGGGAGACTAAAGCAAGACTTAAGTTAGGGAATGCAGAAATGGATAAAAGCCGGCGAAAATGGTGGGGGAAATTGAGTTCTAGAGTACAACAATAACATTACAAAATGTTCTCTTTGCCAAACCAAGTGTATAAAAGGTGAAGGATCAAACACAAAATTGGAAAATGATTGTTGTGTCATGAAAGTGTTTTTTTCCTTTTGTGGGAACATTTTTGGCATGTGTTGCACTATTGTACTAGTTGGTGAAGGGAAAATGAATTGTAAATCTACCAATTTTTGTTACATAGTTTTAGTATTTTAGGTATGCATAGTTGTATTGAGTAGTATAGTTTTACTATGTACATTTTGTTGTTATATAAAACACTGCCTAATGGTATAAATAGTGAGTGTCCATATCTTCATTGAAAGCAATATTCATAATATTTGTCTGTGCTTAAGTAGATAGAAAACTTAATTGGAGGTTCATTTTAGCTGCAGATAGATATTGATTTTCCTATTGGAATTTTTTTGTTTACAATGGAGCAGATAATCGAATTCAGGATCTCATACATACTATCTAAACGTATCACCACTAGACCAAATCTAGTAGCTTTATTGGAATTAGTTTTTGGTTATATAAGTTTTGATTTATTTAGATGATTTCAAATTTATTAAGAATTATTGAGGCTTAGATAATATTGTCCTATATTTGGAGTGTTTCTAAGGGTTAATAAATAGTAGGTGATGATTTAATTTGAGACAGGGATGACTCAAGTTATAAATTATGTTATGGTTTAAATGTATTTATATTAGAAATGTGATTAATTTTATCTTTAGAAAGTATTGGAACGCCTTATCATGAGACCAAGGTGGCCTTACTATCGAAAAATATAAATGTCCGATGAGTTTATAGTAAGTAATTATTAGATTTTGAAGAAAATTAGCATGTTAGGTAAGTTATAGTTAGAGGTCCTGTAGGGTTTGTTAACCTTGTCTTGGGGCCGGGTGATTATGCTTCGGTATGAAAATTCATAAAGTTCCGTTTGGACCGATGAAATATAGTGGAATGGAGCGGAAGTCAAGTAATGAGATGTTGTTTCAATAGAGACGTTCTAGGAATATGGCACACAAAATTATTGTATGATTTTAGAAGTTCAATTTAGGCATGACAATGGGTAGAGATAGATTTTGCCCTCATAAATTAGTTCGAATATCCTCGTACCCATCCCAATTTCTAAAGGGGATGAACAGTGAAAATTCAAACTCATATCCGACGAAGATCGGGTATTGCTGGTAGGGTTCAAATATCCTAACCTATCCCCATATGAACTTCGATTGCATTTTTGTATTTTTTATATTAGAAAAAAACAATTTAAAAGTTTGTTTAAGGGTTTTTAATTTAAGAGAGGTAAAATGTAATTTTTATATAAGTGGACGGGTTCGGGATGAGTATCAATGTCCTCACTACTGGTCACATCTCATCTTTTGAAATCTAGGATAATTCAAACTCAAACCCAATCAATTCAGAATTTCCTCATAAAATTAGGGGCGAGTACGGGCAGGTACCCTTGTACGGTTCTATTGTCATGCCTAATTCCATTGCAATTTTGAAACCTTTACGGCCACATAGGTCATAATAAATTTTGTAAACTTTCTATTGCAATTTAGGGGTTTTAGTGCAATTTAGAAATCTCTACTATCATTCTTATTGAGTTTTGGGGTCTTATATTGGAATAAAAAAAATAGGAATATCATATTTTTGATATGTTATGAATCTTAATTAATTTTGTATGATAAAATAAACATTTTGTTATATATACATCAATCAAAGTTATGCACCAAAATGGAATTTTATTAGTATGCTAATTTATCATATTTATCGTACTAATTATGAGCGCAGGGCAGCAATATAAGACTCGTATGGGTGTCATATCTCATATGTCGCTATGAAATGGGACGGGGCTATATAAACCGATAGCTAGAGCTCTTTATGATTTTCATTTGTAGGGATGGGATTTTTGGTACTACGTTTATTTTGGTTTCTTTTGGGGTAAGGTATAGTCCCCTCCATGTACATATGTATTTTTTTCCTATTTTTATTTATATTATTATGAGCTATATGTATATAATGAGAGTGTTTAAATGTACAAACTTAATTCAATGCATACTCACTCCTTGATGCCCGGATGCTCTTAGCTTATAAAAAAAAATTATCATAATTAATTTATAATTTATGATATTGAGATATACAATCAATTCAATTTTTCTAAAAATAAAACAATTGATTCACCGTCAACTTTTGAAAACACATATAACTATATGAAATTTTTTGAATTAAACACACTTGATTGACTTTTTTATTGTGTATCAATCATATTCAGATTTTGATGGTGAAAGATCAATTATTTTTTTTGGCAAAAATGAATTATTACATTTATAACACAATTTTTAAATTAAATAAATGAATATTAAGTATTCCAATAAAAATTTATTCGTAACCTGAATAGATAGAAAAATTTGATCCATAAGTCCTTACTACACAAATGGCGTGTTAATTATATGGCAAAATTTTAGATTGAATATTTGAGATAGTCTTGCATATGCATAAGTGTTCGGGTATAAAATTTAAGCTCACACTTACGGATAAAAAAATTAAAAAATAAAATAAAATAGTCACATCAATTAATATAACTTTAATCATTTTTTATTTAATTTCTTTAATTTAATGTGAGTGTGCCTAAAATTTAGATGTTGTATATATGGCTATAGAAGACTTTCTCCGAATATTTATAGTTCCCGTGTTTAAACATGAGATCTTTTTTTCTCTTTTTATGTCCAATTAGTATGTTTATTTTGAGGGGAACGACAAATTAAATATAATTAAAAAATTGATATGAATTTAATTAGATATATGTCAAATTAAAAAGAATGTGTGGTGCATCATATGAGCCTATACTAAATTACGTAAAGGCAACGACCTTAATTTTAAACTAAAAAAATATAATAAATTTAATATACATGGATTAGTAATCATAAGCTAATAACCTTAATTTCTTTTCTTTCTTTTTGTTAGACTCTTAACAATTTTAATTTCTAAAAATAAAAAAATATTATAAGCCTAAATATACATGGATGAACAATCATACAAATAAGTAATGATGATGCAGGAGAGGGTATAGTATTAACATTGTTCCAAGAATCTCATGTGCATGCTGCCATAAAACATGAGAAATGATCCTCTCGATTTTTTTCCTTCAATTTTCCTCAATTGTTATATCTTAGCCATTCACCAACTTTTCTTTACTTTTTTTTTTTTATTTAAATATTATCACATACTTTAGATCCAATTGCTTAGATTCACACATTATTTCCTCAATTTTTTTTCCAATACTTTAGATCCAATGGCCAGTCACCATAAAACATGTTTCACTTTATGTTCATGCTCGCTGCTAAACAACTATTCCTATAAAATGTAACAAAAAAAAAGGATTTACATAAAATTGTTAATTATCAATATAAACAATTAAACTCACCTGAACATATTAAAGAGAAGAGAAGTACAATCTTCATCAATATATTAGATAGAATACCACTCAATACCAACCAACGAAGTCCTTAAAAACCGAAATAACAAAATATCATTTGAGATAAATAGGCAGAAAAACAACAAAAATAAAAATTCAAGCTCATATATGCATTAGAACCAATTCTATTTCTAAGTTACAAATAACAAAACATAAAATAGACAAAAAATTAGAAACGGCATGATTTTAGTGTTCATCTGAATACCATTTATGTGGGCATATTTGTGTGGATATATTGGTAATTTTTCATATAAGGTGCACTAAAATTTCCTTTGTTAGATGTGAGAGCACAATTTTTTGTTTTAAATTTTTCAAAACAAAAATCATATTAATGGTATGCTTATATGTGGGTTTGCAGGAATATTCGGATACTATTTATTCATAAGATCAATTTATGGAAATTTTGCGTGATATGAATTATCTCTATAATCATATGTTTAATTACTTGCCTTCTATCTTGCAATTCATGCTATTGAAGCAAAATAGGAAGTGCGATTTTTTTTTTTAACTACATCATTAAATCATTTATAGATATATTTGTGTTATAAACTGATCTAAATAATATGAATAATATAGATGAAGAAGTGAGGAAAGAGAGAAATAATAGTCTATGTTATTCACCACTAGGATTAGAGTTTTGTTACAATGATACATGTGTCATATATATAGTCAAACATAATGAGCTAATTATATGGGCCAATGACCTATATGGACATCCACTAATAATATTCATAACACTCCTCATTGGATGACCATTGAGGATATGCCTCATGAAAACATTTACTAGAAAAAACCCGGTGGAAAAAAATTCTAGTGAAGGAAAAAGAATACAACAACCTTTGTGTTTGAACTGCCTCGTTAAAAATCTTACCAGGAAAACCCAATGGGATAAAACCATGGTGAAGGGAAAAAAAGTGCATAACACAATTATATTTCCCCCTCATAAAGACAATTATATCTGAGATGAAGAAGCTCAATTAATCTTCAATAGAGTTGATCAGAAGGTCTACTTGACGATGACTTTGTAAAGAAATCTGATTCTTCTCCTTTAAAATATTCCTCTTTGCATTAGTCGTGGATGCGATATTATCTTCTTCAAATTTCTTGTATGTATAAAATTACATATCTCAATAAAAACACATTCTGAACTTCTTTGATGTAGTGCTAAAAATTCAACATAATTGGATGATATTGTTGTATCTCTAAGATACAAATTATATACTTGACTTTGTTCTAATATCTTTGCGTTAATTGATATCATCACTTACATAATTATCAAAATGCAATAGTGTTCTCCACGGAACTAAAGTATGGTACTTCAAGATCAATTCAAGTAACTGATCATTTTTTTGAGACATGAAATGATCTTTGTTCACATCAAGTGACAACAAATTATATTTGTAACTATCAAACTGTTTTGCTACCTTTCATATATTATATATAAGTATCTCGATGCACAAGACCTTGTTGAAAATACAAAGTTTGCAATTCCAAACAAACTTTTATCATAAAACATATTTCATTTCAAACTTTTCTTTAATCAACTAATTTCAGAAACTCTTCAGGAGTTCTGGTCAAACATTTATACCAATATATTTGAATAATAAGTCAAACTTTTAATATTTGTATTTCAACATTTCTATTCTCACAAAAATTGATTCTTATCTCATCATTTTTACTTCTTCAGATGTATGGACTGCTGGTCCAAAAATCTTTCACTTTGCAAAGTGACTTTAATTACGTAGCAATTGCATTTTTTTCATTTAGACATTCATTGTGTTGTCTATAATTCTCAATAGACTTGGATTCATGATCCTCATTATTTCTTATCATATATAGCGCTATAAAATATAAATATAAATATCGTCAATGTTTACTTTCTTTCGGTTCCATCGTATTCCATTCATGACATAATTTCCATTCATGACATAATTCATCGAGATCTCTTTATTTGCATGAATTTCAGGTACCTGATAAGTTCTTCTGGAACTGAAAATTAATTATGTCAAACACTCTTTTGAGTTTTTATAGCCTCACTTGGGTCATCTTTTTTTTTTAGCTCCTTTTCTTATTTGAGGATTTTTATCATTGGAACCGACTCACCTACCACGCTTTAGGGTGGTTAAGACTCATTTGCAATATAAGATTGTCCAACAGGGACATCCATTCTGACTAGAGCATTGGCAGCAAATAGTTTTATTTCATAAACTTTGCAAATGATTTATCTTATGAACTTCTGATTCATACTGATTTTTAAGATGATCAAGATGAGATAATAATAATAATAATTTATTTCAAGTGATTCATTTGAGCTACTAGTTCATATTTTCAGCCGCTTATTCTCTCCCCCTGATATTGGAAAAATTAATTCATCACTTGAGAAGTAGTCTTCTGGGCTATAGATAAGTCTTCAATTTTTCTATCTCAAAATACTTTATAATGTATGTAGATTCATATCAAATACTCCATCCATTCCTTTTTATAAGAAACAAAAGTGAAAATTTTTTTTGTTCCTTTTTATAAGAAACTTTGACTAATTTTCAAATGTTTTAAATGTTGAATTTCACTTATGCCCTTATTTATTAAGAAAGAGAATATTATAAATAAGTAAGTTAATTGAATTTAGAGAAATTAAATAAGGGTATAAATGGAATAAGTTTAAATTTATAAGAGTATTAAATGAAAAGAACTATTTACAATGTGTTTTCTTGGTATGTGTAATTTTTTCAAACTGTTTCTTATAAAAAGGAACGGAGGGAGTATATTTTTCCTATATTCTTTAATAATTCATCTTAGTGCATTATATTGGAGCAATTGAAACATACCAACACATCCAAAAATGCTTATATGAAAAATATTAAGTTATAAACCTAAACTCAATTGCAAATTGAGGGAGAATAACTTGTTGGCTTGATGCGAATCAATATCTTAACATACATGTTTAAGTGTTCCCAAAATAGAAGTTATGATCTTATAAGTATCGCTCTTTTTAGTCAAAAAAAAAAAAAAAGTATCGCTCTTGTAATTAACTTTAGACGTCTAAAGAATGGATCTTCAAGTCCATTTTTAACGAACATATACTTCAAGATGTTGAATATCAATTTTAATTTGACATACGATACTTATCAAATGCTTTATATAAAAATGAGCTTTTAATCAAATCAATACCTCACAAACTTCTGGTTACGAGTTGACAACAAACATACATGTGACCATTTAGTTGATGCATCAATTAAAATTATATTTGGTTCACATGATATATCAATAGAATATGCTCATTTAATTAATTTATCAACTTCCTTTGGGAACTAGTAATACGTAAAAATTACTAGAATGAAGGAACTTCGGGCCCTTCAATACATATCTATAGAATTATTTTTTTTCGCATCATAATAATCTGGGATGACCCAACTGGTATTGCCAATAATAAATTTAAATCATTTGTAAACTTCTGGTTTACATTATCTTGTGCTTCAATTGCACTAGTATATTTATAAGTGTGGTATAAACTTCTGCTTTATAATTTTTCCATTACACTTAATTTATCCAAAATATGTTTCGTAATATATAGAGATATTTGACATCTCTTCTTTTCTTGTTTCAATATTATATTCATTACTAAACAAACGGATAGCTACGAATATTCGGGATTCATATTTTAAATGACATTCTACGGTACATCTAAAAACGCAGGCTTATTAATCTTCATGATTCATATTTTAAAAGATCTACTACGTTACTTTTAGACACGTATGCCATGAATCTTCAGGATTCATCTTTCAAAAAATTTACCACGATACTTCTGGATCGTATGCTATGAATCTTCAGGATTCATATTTGAAAATTTTCACTATGATGCTTCTGGACCATAAATTGTGAATCAATATTTAATCTTTATCCATCGACTTCTCCAGGAACTAAATTAGTGTTTACTGTGAAATTTGGTAAACAACGCTAGTTTGAATTATTACAAGAGATATCAACTAGTAAATCTCGGGACATAGTGCTTTTGTTTATATTTTCAAGATAATTAGTATTCATTATTGTTCTTATGTTTTCAATATTGTTTGAACTTTATGTAACTTGAATTGCAAGAAAGAATGTTTATTCGAATGAACAAACAGAAAGAGAGAAAAGGTCTAAATTAAATGAACAGAGGATTGAATTTGGAAAAGAGGATAAATTGCATTGAATGTAAATGTTTTACAAAGAAAGTAAATGGTTCACAGTTACATACATTCTCCTTCGATCACTCGTTTCTCTCGTTGACATGGGTACTTTGAGTTTAATAAGGATTTTTGTATTTGGATTGTGACCTTTTGCTCGATCACAGAACTATGATATATATAGACACTAATTCCTAATTGCTAATAACGTTTAATTTAACTAAAGAGAGGACGCGTGTCTTGACACGTATTTTGAATTCTTCATTATCCTTTGATTTAGCCGTTGTATCCATCGAAGTCGAAATAGCAACGCTTCCCTTGAATAATTTGCTAAGTCCACACTTTTCTTCTGTACAGCGAATGCTTCGACCTTATAGACGTTTTCGACCAAGTCGAAAGAACCCTGAAGAAACAATGTTAAGAATAATGCTCCAGATAGAACATTAATGATATGTTCATGCATGATTATTCATTAAATTCATTGGCTCTGAAAACCAAACATCTTTAATGACTTTTGAAATAATAAAATAATTAAATGGAATTACATTTATTATTTTTTAATCATGCATTTAGAACATATTTTAACTTAGTAAAAATATGGGCTAACAATTAGTGAATTCTTCCGGAATTCATGATGAAAAAATTGAGTATTATAAGTTCTTCGTGAACCCGACTATTGAATTCTTCTAGAATTCATAATAAAATTGATATTTTTTCAAGTTCTTCAGGAACTAAATTTGTTGAATTCTTCTGGAATTCATAAAAATTGATATTTTTCTAAGTTCTTCGGGAACTAGACCATTTGTTGAATTCTTCAAGAATTCATAAATTAAATTTATTAGTTCTTCAGGAACTAAGTTTGTTGAATTCTTCGGGAATTCATAAATTAATTTATTAGTTCTTCAGGAACTAAATTTGTTGAATTCTCCAGGAATTCATAAATTAATTTTTTTTGTTAGAATAACAATTGTGGGAATCAAGTACTTGAAAATTCTTCTGAAACTATATAATAACAATATCTTTTGCAATCCTTCAAGGAACATAAATATATTCTTCTAGAATATATAAGAAATAAATGAATTGCAAAAATAAAAACATAATTAAATGTTCACGGCATTTTTTCAAAAAGATCAAAATTGCATCTTGTATGGAGTATATGCTATTAGTTGTATGTTAGTTTTGTTTTGTGTAAGTGTCGTGTAACATATATTGAAATAACAATTATAACATAAACAATGGCCACGACTCAAGAAAATAAAATGAAAAGAGGTTTGTGTACATACCTTTACAACAATAATAATCGGTAGGGTCTCGTTCTGATAACGTGTTATAAACTGATCTAAATAATATGAATAATATAGATGAAGAAGTGAGGAAAGAGAGAAATAATAGTCTATGTTATTCATCACTAGTATTAGGATTCTGTTACAATGATACATGTGTCATATATATAGACAAACGTAATGAACCAATTATATGGGCCAATGACCTATATGGACATTCACTAATAATATTCATAACAGTTTGTTAAAAAATATCTTTCACACAAAGGTTGGTTTTCAGTTTTTTTTATTCAAAAAATAATTTTTTTTCTTAATAATAACTCACCACAACAAAAAAATAAGGTAATATGTATATGTTTGTTGGAAAAAAACTTTCACACAAAAGTTGGTTTCAGTTTTTTGTTCTTAATCAAAAAATAACTTTTCTTTTCTTTCTTAATCTTTTATCTATTATATACCAATATATAAAGAGAATACCCCTTTTTGTTATACCTATTTTAGCCTTTTAAAAATGTCATTTTTTTAATTTTAAAAAACGTTGACGTTTTTTTTTTTTCATAACTTCTGGGTGCAACAAATAAGGAGAGGTTACATTGTTAACAAAAATTATAATTGCACGCTATATAAAAGAGAAAAGAGAAAAAAAAATAAACAGAAAAAGATAACCGCGTATAAGTTAGTATAATAGAAAATTCATATTACATAGACGGGCACGGAATAGAACGTGCCCGTCTGGCCCGCGCTAGTAATATATAAATTAAATAAAAAATTATACTACATACAAAAATTTAAGCAATAAAAAACACAATTTTTATCATAGAAAAAATTAAATTGTATACCCTAAATAAATATTCTACATGTGCCAAGTGACTTTAAATTATCAATTATTCATGTGTAATTATCTTATATTTAATATATATATAAATTTTTTTTGACAATTTAAAAAAAAAATTACTTTGAAATAATACTTGCATAAAATTGATCATCAAAGAATTATATATTTTATCATATTACACGTATACTTAAAAGGGAATGATTATTTTTTATTTAAAAACTGTTATTGTTTTTGAAAAAAAAATAGAAATTGTCCATTGTTTGTATTGATATATATATATATATAATTAACTTTTTACAAATTGGTTCAGTGACTTTAGAAATATTTTGGTATTCAAGTGTTTGAATTTTGGGTATTGAACATTGAACATTTTTTTTAAATAAAAAAGAACAAAAATCAAAAGTTGGGGTCACAAGGAGTAGAACTCGTGACCTTGAGGACATGGGTGGTGCTCTGTGTATGTGAAGGGGTGCAGGTGCACCCCCCGAATTTTAAATTTTTTACCAATATTCCTATGTCTTTCTTTTACACTTTGCACCCACTGTTTTTTTTTGTTTTGCACCACTTATTTAAAGATCTAAAACATTTTTCACTATTCTCATTTTTTTTCCAATTTATCTCTAAAATTAAATTCTCTCAAACAAAACACCAGACTAAATACATAAAGTAGTGATGAATTCTCAAAAAATCTTGAAACAACACTAGGTAATCAATAAAAAAATCTATAGTTTAGGGTCTTAAAATGTGGATTTTTTTTTTATATAATTTCAATAGTAATAAATTGGTTGATAGATTACTCAATTGGGGGTTCTAATAACATATTTGTGCGCTTCATTGGTTGTTTGTTTATAGTTTGCAATTTGGTCCAAATGCATATTTGAATTTCTGTTTTAAGGTTTCTAGCTAAGCCATCCACAAATTTGTTTCAATTTTAGCCATGTGGAAATCAATGTTTTCATGAAGCAAATCTCAGATTATTGGTCTGTAAATCGAGCAATGAGAAAAGTAACCACTTGATTGTGTATTTATGTTGTTATCATATAAATATGTATGCACCCGTTTGATTTCTTTTTTATTTGATATCTTTCTCATGTAATCAATGCTTATGTCGAAAGAGATTTGTTCAACAATATAGATAGCGAGTTGATATCTGACGATTTCAAAACATGAAACCGCGCAGCGAACAATTATCAAACATATATATGAAAAAAAAAAATTAGTAAAATTTAATATATATATATATATATATATATATATATATATATATATATATATATATATATATATATATATATATAGGGTGGGTGGGGTAGCTCAGTTGGCACTTGCTGACTGAGCGGGTGTAGGCTGTTGGTCAGGGGTTCGATCCTTGGCAGCAGCAAATATATTATTTTCTTTGTAAACAAGTTGGTGGTACTTATAAACCATCAACTTTTAAAATATATATATATATATATATATATATATATATATATATATATATATATATATATATGGAGGGATTCATTGACTCCAGGAGTAAGTCTCAATTGACTTACTCCGCTTAATAACTCGATATCGGCATTATATTTCTTCGATCCAACCGTTGAATTCAAAGATCTCATTGAGTAGATCAATTCCACAAATTTTTATAAAAATTCAAAATCGTTTGATACTTTTTATGAACACTTCAATTGAACGTACGAAAAACTTTTAGAAAAAACCGTTGAATTTCAGTAGTCTAAAATACATAACTACATTTTTTGAAATTTTATAAAAATTTGTGGAGTTGATCTACTCAATGAGATCTTTGAATTCAACGGTTGGATCGAAGAAATATAATGTCGATATCGAATTATTAAGCGGAGTAAGTCAATGGAAGACTTACTCCTGGAGTCAACGGATCCCTCCTCATATATTGATTAAAATCTATGATTATTAAAATATTGATTAAAAATTTGCTCCATTCTATTAAAATAGGTTACTCCGCTTACAAAAGTAAAACTATATGTTACAATAGGAGGGATCCGTTGACTCCATCCTATTTTAGATTAAAAATTTGCTCCATCCTCAATATTTTAATATCTAACCTATTTTTTAAAGATCTATATGTTACAAAAGTAAAACGTAAAGATCTTTGATTTTATGCAAACGGGAACAACTTTCTCTCTTTGTTGGTTGTTCTTTCTCACAAAATTTACTCACATTACAAGCCTTAGAGCATCCACATCCATGTCACTCCTATGAGTGGTATAAATGGATCCCACATAATATTTTATATTATTTTACACTTTTCAACTATTTAAATCATCCAACCATACTTTCTAAATATTCATACCACTTATCCAAAAATTTAACATGGGCCCCACAAAATTCATAATATAATTCCAATTTATATTTTATATTAATAAAAATGTATAACTGAAAAAAGTTGCTGCAATAGTAACATGTGGCAAGAAAGACACAGTGGTAAAACTTGGAACCCGTTCCATCAAATGCCACTACATTTTTGCTCAAATATTCGAACCACTCTGACACAGTGGTATTACATGGCAAAAGATATTGTCGGTACTTGTGCTCTTAGAATGATCACTCTTCACTTATATAAGTGGGACATAATGGACTAACAAACTGTGACTTTTTTCCACATATGAATTCATTAAAAGTATTGAATGACTCTTAACGCTAGCGTTTGAACTCGACCTAAGATAATTATTTACTCACATGGTTTGAGTAGACATATCCAACTTGATATTATGACTTTTGAATTAACGCACAACTTTAATGCTTTCATAATTTTCAAACTTTTTTTAACGGCATACCGCTTGTACTTTGTTTCAATCTTTCTATCAATATTTTCATGCTTTGCTTGAAATATCGATAGAAAATTGTTTTGGAATCAAATTATCAATATGAAATCTTTCTATCAATATTGAAAAGATTATCACGTCGTGATAATAAGAAACCAGATTACCAAAACATTGATATAAAATATTATCATGTTGTAATAATAAGAATGAATTGTGATGTATAGTGTCAGATTGCCAATATCGATAGAGGAATGCCGATGCAGCAATGCCCATGCATAGCTGTCAACTATCTCAAGGTCACGAAAAATGGCATTTGTTGACTTGAATCATTACTCCTAAGATGATTTCGACCACAAATGTGAAAAAAAAAGTTGAATTTAATGAGATTTTCGATTTTTTGGAAAAATTTGATGGTTTTGAGTAATTGTTGAAAGGAGGGAAGGTCGTGGGATTCATTATATAAGACACAAATTTGTTGTCTAACTAGCAATCAATAGTTTCTTTAAACTAGGTTGTTATTTCATATGAGGAGTGTGACAATTGCAAACATTGGCATTGGGTTAGAAAAACTATCACTTGCTACCTAACCAACAAACTGAATTTGCTATCTAAATATCAGAGAGACAAAAGTATTTTGATCATTTTAATCCACGTGAGAAATATTGGGGGGTGAAAAACGAAAAACTTGACACCACTTTTCTCTAAGTGGGCCGGGTCAATACTTAGTTGAAGAAAAAAGACAAAAAAAAACAAAAGACATTTTCTCATTAAAAAAAAGTGAAAAAAAAAACGAAGTTATTATTACTTCAGAGAGGCATAAACCCTCCGTCTCTTTCGCGCCGTCATAAACCTCTATCAGCCACCGCCGTCGAATCTTCTCCGGCAGCTTCTCATCCAAAGCACCGTTCTCTCTCCCTCTTTCTCTCTGTTCGTCTGTAATTGAATCAACAATGGCAACTCGTGATGGCGGTATAAAATCAACATCAATAAACGGTGTAAAAGTGTATACAATAGCTTCACAACAACCTTCACTTGCTTCATGGCTTCCAACTAAGAAGCAACAATCTCATCGTTCTATCAAGAGTACAATTCTCTTCACATTTTTCATTGTTCTTTCTCTATCTGTTTTCGTTTTCTCTTATTCATTCATTGTTTATTTTCTGTTATTAGGTTATACACAAAACGTGCAATTGATTGAAGACTTGAGGTTTACTACTGCAACAACAAAGATTAAAGCAACTCCTGATGGCGAATATATTATAGCTTCAGGTACACCTGTTTGGATGCATTTATTTGAGGTTATCTACTGATCTAAGAATTTATGAAAACAGCTTATGACTTTTTTCACGAGCTTTTTTCGGCTTTTTTGTATAAGTTATGCAAGATAGCTTATGAAAACAGCTTATAGCATATGCAAAAACAATTTAATTTAATTTTATCTGATGCTATAAAAATAGTTTATGTAAGGTTATACATACGTGCTTATCATGATAAGAGATTGTACTGTAAGCTGCAAATAAGTTGTTTATTCAAATAGGGCCTAATTAATTTAGCATAGTCTTAATAAGACCCTCCAATGAAGTTAACCATATTAGGCAAAGTAGTTGTACTAGTAAATTTGCCAAAAATTTGATATCAAGAGAGAGAGAGAGAGAGAGAGAGAGAGAGAGAGAGAGAGAGAGAGAGAGAGTATGTTACCAATGGTAAATTGAATAGGTGCATTTTAAATTTTTAAAGAGATAATCAATGCATGTTGAATCTAGAAAATTGTTTTGTAATAAGGGACAGAGAAAGAGTGTAAAAGGATATTATAATTAGGGAGTAGGGATGGAGGGAGTACTTGATTTTATGTAGGATGGAGAAGGATGACATGTAATATACAAGCTTCAGATGGAAAAATTAAAATATTGATGTTTGATGTTTTAGTGTCCAGTCTACACTATTTAGACCACTGCATTTGGTATCAACATTTGTCATAAAAATAATCAACATGTTTTCTTGCTAGTTACCGAGTTTTTAAATTGTAGTTGCATCTGCATTGTGATTTTTTATATTTCGGCCAAATATTGGTTCTGTGTAGTTTCCTAGGTAGTTAGCTGTCAAACAAGCCACAATGTGCAGAGAAAAATCATGTTTTAGGTTTCCACAACAAGAAGGAAACACAAACTAAGATTACTAGAAATTTTGATTTTATTTGTAGTGATCAGTTTTGAATTCCTCTTGGGTCTTTGAAAAAAATTAAAGAGAATTTGATAGGAGGTTTGCCTCCCAATAAGATGCATTTGTTAAATATTTGATTTGATGGGAGCATTGTGAATCTGGCAAGGAATGATATATATTAATTCCAAAGTCATGGCATTCATGTTGATTCAATTTTGAAGGTATATATCCACCACAAGTAAAAGTGTACGAGGTCAGGGAGCTGGGATTAAAGTTTGAAAGACATTTGGATTCAGAGATCATTGATTATCAGGTACTTTAAGTAGTTGGCGAATTGATTCCTGTGGCCCTATCTTCATTGATGTACTTTTATCTGAGCTGCTTGTGATGCAAATAATTTTTTCTTTGTTCAGCTAGAGACAATTTACTTATAAATTAAGTTAAACTCGTCTATGTGATTTGCTTAGAAAGTTTCCAATAATTTATACAGTTTGTTATCTCCATTCACTTTTCTCTTCTCCTTATATGGTTTAATGTATATCAGACTTGAGTCCTATAATCATTCTTCTATATAGTTGTTTTTAATAAACTATGGTGTTACATGTTCTATTCAAAAGTTTGTATGATGCCATTTTAATGCTATCTCTTGTTTTTAATTTATAGGCAGAGTCTTGCAGTTTTCACATGTCAAGTAAAATTATATTCCAATTGTTTTTGAGCTCCATTTCATTTATGTTGATATTGATATTAATATTTCATTTGTGTTGGTAAGAAATCCTTTACAAATGAATTAGGCAGTTGACTTGAGTTTACCAATGTATATCTGTAATCTTCTTATATTTGATAACTAAATATATATTTTTTTCTGTTGTAGGTTTTATCTGATGACTATTCAAAACTTGCATTTTTATGTGCTGACCGCTCGATAAATCTACATGCAAAATATGGAAAGCACTACAGTTTACGAATACCAAGGTTTCTTCTTTAGGCTTTATTTATATGGCTCTTGAAATACAAAGTTTGTTTTATGCCAAAAAAAGGAGTTAATTATTACATTGATGTGTTTTGCGGAGCATCTAGGTCTCATATGCATTAAAATTATTAAATTGATGTCAACTACCATAGAATATCGAAGTATTTTTTTGTACTGAACTTGGCCGTTATAGACTAAAGGGATTAATTTGTTAGTTCTTGATTCTTTTATTTGGGTTGGTATTAACCGACTTTTCTTATGTTCTTTTGTTTCTAACTCAGACTAGTTCTTGACTTGATTTATAAAAAGTTTCGATTTGTGTTTAGTGAATTTAATTTATATTAAAAAATTGAAGGCTTAGGAAGATTGAGAATGAAAGGAACCTCGTTTGTGAAAACTTGAACAGATTCCTGTTTCTATGTTGTTAATCTCGAATAGCAGTGTGGAGCCGCGGATGACTCTAAAACTATGAAAGCAGTTTAGTGGAAAGCGGGAAAGCTGCCAGGCTAATATATGTTTTATATTTATTAAATAATAAATATATAAATAATTTTCTTTTCTGTTGCATTTTTTTTATTTATTAGCATGTTAGAGTATTCTTATTTCAGTTTTATTTGAATTTTTTTTCTTAACGATTTGTTTAGGTAATGTACGATTTGTTTAGGAAATAGAAAGTCGTGGATTAAATTTTTTTATCCTTCTATGCAAGATTAGAAAGTACTTAGTTAGAGGCTTGGTCTACTGCAAGGTGTCTGTTTGTTCTGCAGTAGTTGGTACTTAGTAGTTACTTTGCAATTTTAGCTATGATCATTTGAGTAGAAATCAATTCCTCATCATTAGAATGGTTTTGATTCTGTTGTGCTGCATTACTTGGTTATCAATTGGAAACTTTGTACGTTCATATCATGGAGTAGTTACTATATTGCTGTTAGCTTCTGTCACCTGACTTAAAAAATCATCAATAGAAATTATTATCCCATACTTCGAAATAATTTCTTTTGTAATACTGGGTCAATGTATTTCCAGTTGTCTTATGAGTAGTTGCAATTGATTCTTTGGATGAACATGCATGTTACTTCTCCCATCCTTGATATAATCAGATTCCTTTGGGGGGGTCAACTTTTACAAGTGTGGTAACACGATTTGATGTTCTCTTATGACAGGATGGGGAGGGATATTACTTATGACCACTGGTCTTGTGACTTGCTTTGTGCTGCCTCTTCTCCGGAACTGTACAGAATTAACTTAGAACAGGTGTTTAGCTTTTAACCTGCTGTTATATAGCATCATCAGTAGCATACAAATATCTTTTCAGATTGGTTGAATTTTGGCGAAAAAGTAATTATTAAATATGGAAAGCTGTTGTATAATTATCATTGAAATCTAACTACATGTTTAAATATTCTTAATTAATTTTGTTGGTCATTTGGAATAGACCTTTACTAAGCTTTTATTTAATTAGATTTTTGTATCCCATATCTTGTATATACATGACAGTGTTTGCCTAATTAATTTTATTGGTCATTTGGAGTAGAACTTTACCAAGCTTTTTTTATTAGCTCTTGGTATGTACATGACAGTGTTTGCTTACTTTTCTTACTTGCCAGGGGCGATTTCTCTCCTCCTTTAACACACAATCCCCGGCATTGAATGTAGTTTGTCGAAGGTAAGTAGTGGAACTTAAATACCGATTTACCCTGCTTTATTTTCTTCATTTATAAAATCTTTGCATATTTGTTTATGTACCCTGTATTGAATTAATGGAACTTGAATCTTACCTAAATTTTAGCAAGCTTCATGGGTTAGTTGCCTGTGGTGGTGAAGATGGTGCTGTGGAATGCTTTGACACGCGTGTGAGATCTTCAGTTGGTAGAATTGATGCTGTCGGACCTAGTGGCGATGGTGACCAGGTAGCATTTATTCTCTATCACAGTACACTATCTTGAGCCTACATTGTCGATCCTGGATAGCGGTGCAGAGCAGCCGGCTGCAAATCTAGGGTTGCGGTTTAGCGTGTCGTAGGAAGATTTCTATTATAATAATTTAAAGAAATGATTTATTCAAAAAGTAAAATATTTCAATTTTCAATGCGTTGACTTCACACATTTCCATAATTTTTTTACAAAACTTACTATTTTAGGTGCTTAAAGAGTGCCCCCCCCCCCCCCCGGATTCACGACTAAATAATTTATACTATATATACTAAAAAAGTTATATTAAATTATTTCTTTTAAGTAATTTATATTCAATGTAGAATGATAATATGATTGTTTATACTGGAAGTGCGAAACTGTTATAACATATAAGGCAAATATGATGGGTCACAATCTTGTGTACATTTATGTGCTTTTAGAAGTTCCATTTAGTCTGGAAATGTCTATCTTTCTCTCATTTACATGTCATAATTGAATTTGAGGTTTTACATTTCTTTGTAAATTTTGTTTTGTAATTGACATCTTTATTGTTTAACCTTCTATATTTGTAGGAGGTCACAGCATTGGAGTTTAATGATGATGGGCTCTCAATGGCTGTTGGAAGTAGTGCAGGGAAGGTACAGTCCTATTTTTGCAGTATACTATAATTCAATATCAATAGGCCAAAGTGAAATTCTTGTGCAGAGACCTGATTTTTTATAATACTATATTTGCCGGTAAAAAAAAAAAGAAAATGGTGATAGAAAGCGAAAGAAAGTTTTGTATGAGAAGATTGAAGAGAGGGAAATCAAGATAAAGTGATAAGATGAGAAGGAAAGTTCTGTTAGTTCAGTTCAAAGTTCTAACAAAGCAAGTGATCCGTAGAGCCCTTCTCTTTGAAACTCAAGGTGGGTAAATCAAGGAGAATCATAAATCACCGAGTTTGTCACACACGTCGCCAAACCTGTATAAGATTGTTTTGATTAGTGAGCTTACCAAACTTGAATTGGGACGTGACCTTTCGAGCGGCACCTTTTCCCATGTGGGTGTGACCCTTCCCTAGACCTTGCTTTGGTGTCAAAGCCTGACAAATACAAATTCTGTCATTAGAAGCACCACATTTGTATTCTTTACGAGTGGAGGGATGTATCATGAAATTATACTTGGAAATTATAACCCAATTTATGTTGGTGTCAAGGTAGAGTTAATAGCACGCACAACCAAACACCTTCAGGAAGTTGGTGAGAGGAAGTGCAAGAAAATGCTGAGAGAATTTAGCAAGCTTGACTGTTCTTTTACTGTAAATTAAACCAATTAATTGATATAGTTTAAAGGTCTTGCTACCAAACTACCCGACCATAGTAGTCTAAATTGCAATCCAGGTCGTAGAATTGTACGCTTCCACAATCTTACAGGTCTTGGCCAAATTCGTTGATAAGCAGAATCGGAAATTGATAGGCACGTGCGGAATCGCTGTGAAAAAGTGTAAACTCGTGAGATTGGTGAAGTTTTGTGACCCTCAAGAAGGGTACAGAACAACCGGGTTCAGTTGCTTAAAAACCTTCTTTCCTTATTCGACTCTGTCTTACAAACCTGCACTCTGCTTCTCATCCATCTGTGTAGTTGTTTACTTGTTTTAGTTTTTTATTTATTTATTTATTTATTATTGAAATGGCTTGTTCTTCCTTTGTTCGATTTCATCTAAGTTGGAAACAAATGGTCCGCATGGAGAAAAGTAAAAGACTATTCTGGTGAGAAGAAAAAGACTGCTTGATTTCCAAAAAGTCTTCCTTTTTCTCATTAGTTAGCAAAGGGAAAGTTATTATTGGGAAAAGAAAAAGATCCTTTCAGTTACTACTTCATTCTTTTAGGATAATTTATTTTCTTTTCATAATAACAATTAAATACTATATAAGATATACTGTATATTAAAATATTGATGGTAATTAATTATATTATCATATCTTTATATTAAAATATATTTAAATTTTATACTACGTATTAATTAATTATATTATCATATCTTTATATTAAAATATATTTCTTTACCAAAAAAATAAAAATATTTTAATATATTATCAGATCTTACGACGTATTACGATCTCACAATTTACGACCTTTACTCGAATTTGACTACTTTGCACCCGATATCCTTGATCCGATGCTTCCACGTGTCTTCTCCGCACATGCCTGCAGCACCTACGAATCTTTCATCCTAATATGTTTTTTGTAGCCACTTGTCTAACATAATTTTCTCATCTGTGTTTCGAAGTTTCTCCCCCGTCTTTTTACTGCCTTAACATACAGTTCCATACAACATTGTAGGATATATAGCTGTCCAGCAAAATTTTATTCTTAGCTTGAGTAGTACTTCTCTATTTACTCCATGAACATTCATCAATTAAGCTATTACAATGAAAGTAAGAAAAAGACTTTCCAACAGTTGTGTCAAGGAAAACACTTCAGGAAAAAGGAAGTGTAATTCTAAAACTCTGTTGAAAAAACATGGCCACAAGAAAACGTAATGGAATATGAACCCTCTTAATGAAGTGTGCATCTGAGAAGTTACCCTCTACCATCATGCTGCACTCCCCGTTATACAAGAGCTTTTGGGCTTGAAGTATGAGTAGTGCATAAGCGGCAAGCCTACTCTTCCTTATGCCGAAATTTAATTATTAGCCGTTGGGAACAAAGCCTTAAAAGCTGTTGACCATTTGATATTTAGAAACTTCAACACCCATCACTGTGTCAAGGGCTAAGTCCTGAAACCCCAGAGTTGTTGGGTGGATGTCAAAGATGCCTAACAAGCGGTATAATGTTAGGTACAAATGTTGGTTGAATTTCAAAGAGAGAACTCACAAAGTCAGACAAGATAAGTTGCTACGTCTTGCACAACCCATATATTCATGATATTTTGTTCAGACAAGGACAGTCTTTGCAGACATAGCTGATTTAAGTTCTGTAAACAAAATGGAGATGGGATAACTTTTTGTGGCATGATCGAAGATGGAAAAGTTTTCTGTATTTTTTCTAATTGGTATTTGTAATTATCGCAGGATCACAGATTCACAATGTCACTAGTTAAACTAAATCTCCACGGTTATATTTTTCCCCTTCAACATGGATAATATTTACATTTAATATTGTATATGCAGGTTCTCATCTATGACCTGCGCTCGTCACATCCTGTACGAATAGAGGATCATATGTAAGTTGGTGTCCTCATTTTAGAGATCTCTGTGATTAATTTGTATCACATATATTAATGATTTGTTTGTTAAAAATTATCATACAGGTATGGCAGTCCCATATTGGACATTAAGTGGCATCGTACTCTTAACTTCGAAAGACCAATGTTGATTACTAGTGATAATCATGTCGTTAGGATATGGGATCCTGTCACGGTAGGTGAATTGGGCCCTGCTCTCATATTTTCTTATTAACAATTCAATATCTCCAAATTTATCTCTACCCCTCGGCCATGATTGTTTTCATTCTTTACATTTGCACGTTCTAGTGTCTCTTTTTATTAGTCATACGAGCAACATTCTATTAGGAGGGGGAAAAATCAATGCTGAAAGACATGATGAATACTTCTGTTAAAAGAATTACTATGTATTATAAGTTTTCACATTTTAGAAACGTTGAATGACTTTCTTTTTCATAAATGTAGTGATAGTGGGAGATTGGCTGCAATAGGCTAAAATAGAGATGATGAGATGTCTGAAATCTGAAGAGAAAATGGAAATTGAGAGAAAAAGATATATCCAGTTAGGATAAGAGCAAAAAGATGAACAATTAAATGAACTAAAAATTAAAAGTCGGTAATTAATAAAGACATTTTTTTTGGAAATAGATAATAGGTTTGGGTTAATTGACTAATAGACAACATAAAATGATGTATAGAATAAATAGGCAGAAATGAGGACCAAAAAGTTGAGCATTATCAGAAGTTATACTTCTGGATGTTGAGGAAATTAATAAAAATAATACCTGTAATATTTTGAAAAAAGAAATTAGATCGAGTAGATAAATCCCTGCATTCGATGAGACGTGTTTGGAACATCCACCATACCACATCGTATCTTTTGGAGATGGTTGTTGGAACATGTCAGACTGTAAAAACATGATCTTAACGTGTTATTTTTTGCAAATTTGACTAACCGGTGTTAAAAATGACGAATCACCGAGAAAGTGCTGGAAACCATGAGAAAATGAATGTAAAGAAAGGAAACATTTAACTGCTGAACAGCTGACAAGTTAAATTTGACTGCTGAACATATGCTACTAGTTGCTATTACCAATAGTAATACAGAAATCCTTTTTGGAAGATTAAAATAGTTATACTCAAGTCAGTACCTTCTTCATATTGTGGTTTGCTTGTCACTTATCACTTGCAACATATTTTTATAAATAATGTGTTTGCAATATCTCTATTGAATTTTAAGTTCATGCGTGTTATCTTTAGTCGGGTTTTGGAATGTGATAAGTATCTAAACACTTTGAAACCCTCCCTTAAAAGTTAGCTATCAAGGGGGAAGAACCAAGCTACTTAAATGCTCCACAGAGCATCCCATACTACTCAATATAGGACTTGGACACCGCAAAATACCAAATTCCCTATCAAAATGCCTTCCTAAACGTAATTGCAGCATTTATATTGTGCGTTCATCAGCATTGGTTGTCATATGACAAATTGTAATTTGTTTTCAGGGAGAAGGCTTAACCAGCATTGAACCGACAACAGGGGCAATAAATGACGTGTGCACATTTCCTGGTAGTGGTTTGATCCTGTTGGCCTTGGACTCTAGCCAAATACCATCTTACTTCATTCCATCCCTTGGACCTGCTCCCAAGTGGTGTTCTTCTCTAGAAAACTTCACGGTATGATTGCAATTACTTCAGTATTACTTTTACGTTACATAGTCTTTCTTTTGTTTATTGACATCAGATCTATTTTTACAGGAGGAACTAGAGATGGGTGGACAAACAACTATTTATGATCATTTCAAATTTTTGACCAAGGAGGAGCTTGACAGGTTAAATTTGACCCACCTGATTGGAACCAATGTACTCAGAGCCTACATGCATGGCTTCTTTATTAATTATGCATTATACAAAAAGGTAAATTGTCTTTGACATATTTTCTTATTCATTTAGGTGTATTTCATAAGTTACTGAAATGCTGAGAACTTTATTTATTTTTTCTTTCTATTTTGAATGTCCTACTTTTAAGCATCTTCGGTCTTTCGCCAAATATTTGTATCAAATGAAGTTGATAAAAAGTATTTACAAGCGTAATGGAAAATAAGATATCGTTAGGACTTAGGACAGTTAGCAAAAAAACCGTTGATTGTTTATCATAGAAGGAATAAGATTTATCTACCTTTTGAGTTAGTTAGGTGGTCACGTATTTTCTGTTTTTAGTTATTATATTAGATAGTTAAACCCTATCTAGGTTGTTAAGGGAGTTGGGAACCTATAAATAAAGGTTTCCCCTCCTTAGAAGATATTTTTAGGTTTTGTTTAGTTTTGATTGGAATATTTTCAAGTATAGGGGAGTGTATCTTCCTCGGTGTATATACTTTTCTTTCAATAAAACTATACGGACAAATGAACTCCCTTTCTCAAGTATTCTTGCTAAAAAGAACCATAATAAATATGTTTGATTGACACCTGCGTAGGAACTTGAGTAAGTTTCATGTGGTCATTTCATGTAACGGTGGTTGATAAGTTGTACCAGTTAGTAACATTGAGGAAAGTTGCAAGTTTGAAAAGAAAACAGGTATCATGCAGTGGTGGAGTATTGCCCACTAGGCTCTTTTTTGCGATATCCACCCCTGGATTTTCCTCATTTTTCATGACAATTTTAGAAATTAGTATTATACGAACGATACTGGAAACCTGCCAAGACCTTTCGCTGAAATCCTATAGAAATTGCTGTTAATTTTCCATGAGAGTCGTTTGCATCCCCTGTTTGAATGAGGTTGGGCAACAAGAGGAAGAGTTTTGAAATGAGAAGTGTTCAGGAATGGTTGGCGTGTTTTACTGTTTAGGTTTTCGTGCAAGTTAACTTCTAAAGTTGAATTCAACAACCCTATCGTATGATGAAAGACTTGTACTTTTCCCTTGCCATTGTTGAGTAAATAAATATGCAAAGTTTGTCTGTATGCCTAGATTGCATCCTTGAGTGTTGATCACATCACAGCAGCAGTTCTTAGCCAGAGTTTTCTACCCATTTTTTCTAATGTAGGATCAGTTAGTTTAATTTGCTAGTTTTTTAAATTTTTTTCAGTCTGTTTTATGTATACTTTAAAGTTATTTTTTCTTCTTTTTCTGATAAATCCACTGCTTTGTTATACTTTCTCTCCACTTCAACATATCTCTACTTTTATAAACAATCTATTGTATCTTGCTTAATAATGATTCCCATAGTGCCATAATGGTTGTTTCTTAGATGTTGCCAGATCTAAAGTCTGCTTTTGTTCTTTTATATGGCATATTTATTCTTGTAGGCAAAAGCGTTGGCGGATCCTTTTGAATTTGAAGAATATTTTGAGCAGCACAAGCGAGAAAAACTAGAAAAGGAACGGGAATCAAGAATTACGGTTGAGTGCTTTACTAGGCATTTTAGTTTTCTATGCATATTTTACCTTGTTATGGGTGATTAATTAGTTTATTAAGAAATATTAATCCATGTTAATGCATCAATCACTTGCCTTGCAGATCAAGAGAAAATTACCCAAAGTTAATCGGGGCTTAGCAAGTCGCCTCCTTGAAACTGAAGATACTGAAAATGAGAAGAGAGACGCTGTTGAAGATGATAAAACTAAAAAGAAATCTAACAAAAAGAAAGGCATTAGCATGCAAGATCTTGAAGATGATAGATTTAAAGCTATATTTACAAATAAGGTACTGTGATCTGAAATGCCAGGTTTTCTAGCCTTTTTAATGACTTTATGCTCTCCCTTCAGCCTTTTTATCCTGAAAAATGAAAGGTTCAAACCACTCCTAATTGCCTACATTTAAACATTTATTTTCCCGCTTTTCTACTTTTCCTATAGGCTGGATGGGATTTGATTTAAATCTCATGTAGTCCCAATTAGTGATCTATTGAAATTTTCGCATACAAAAATATCATGTTTTTCTCTGGTTGATTTTTCCTCAGTTTTGCTTTATGTTTCTTACGGATGCATGATGTAAATTTTTGCTTCCAATAAGTTTTCATATAAAAAAAATCAGATTTAACTGCAGCATAAAAATATTTGAATGAAATGATGAAATTTTGGTGCGTTGCTATGATTGCATTGTCTTCAAATGAGACGTTTCTCTCTGACAAATATTTCTTCTTATTTGGCTTCAGGAGTTTGAGATTAAGGAGGACTCTGAAGAATATCTGGCTTTGCATCCCATGGGTGCTAAAAAGCAAACATCCTTGTTAACGGAACATTTTGAACCTGTTATGTCTGATGACGATCTAATTCTAGGTGAAGATGATGCTGATGCATCATCTGAAGATGAACCTGCAACTAAAAAAAGGTGAGAATCTGTTGCCAATTTGTATGGTACCTTTTCCTTTTATGGGAGATAAATGTGTTGATTCATGATATTATTAGGCGCAATTTAATAGAATTTCTGTAATCAGGGACACTGCTTTTTTTTTTTTTTTAAAAAAAATTATGGGAGATTTTGTAGATTATTTTCTGCATGCTAATAATGAAATAATATGGAGTATCTTAATTTTGTTTTTTGTCTTTTGCGTGTTGATTTCTGAAACATTGTCACACTATGTAGGATGTATGAAATTAAGAATGAGGAGCATGCAGAGGCGTTCTGGAGCCGAAAATCAATGGCAGCTGAGGAATCACTTCCTATGGGAGATAGAGTGTCAGCTCTAAAAGATGACCAACAATCCTCTCGTCTTCCTCGTGGCGTTAAGCAGGGTCCTGGAGGATCACGGGAAATAACATTCACTTCGAGAAACAGAGCAACCTACAAGGAAGATGATGAAGATAAAGAAATGGAACCCCGGAAAAAGAGGGGAGTTCAATCCTTGGGGCTTAAGTCACAGGGACCAGTGTTTAATGGCCGTGGCCGTGGTCGCGGTCGTGGCCGTGGGAGAGGAAACCGTGGGGGCGGCAGACGAGGACGTCGATAGTGACTTTATACACAAATGTAAATCGCATTTGATTTCTCAGATCTTGCTCGGTCTATATGGTGTCATGGTTGCATTGCTGCATGACCTGTAATGTATCATTTATAGCCTATTTTCTTAACAGTTAAACTTATTTACATTTTTGTTCTTTCCCCCTTTATTTTGGATTCTTTATCAAGACAAATTTTGTTTCGTGTGAAACTTACCTGACTTCTTAATCCCTTAAGGGAAAAGGAGAGGTTATAAGTTATCAAATTACATGCTAAATATAGGATAGGAGCATGTAATATCAATTTTGTGTTTATTATGTATTCTTACCCATTTCATATAAATTTTCACCTTTATTTTTGAGTCTTTAAATTGTCATTACCCCTGAATGCATAAAGTCTGCCCCCTCCTTCATAAAAGAAAAGCTCCATCAACTTCTACTTTATATCAATTTAGAATGATAAATAAATGCCAATAGACATTATTTAATTATTTATATGTTGATTTGTTTTGTTTATATATACTCTGCATGTTAAAGAGAAAAGTTTTGAATCTGTAAATCAGACTTGGTTGATTATTTCCCGATGGTTTGTTTTGTTTAAATATACTCCCTGCATTGAACATTCAAATGAAGCTTGCAAAAAATATATTAACAAGATATCTTTCATCATTAAAATGAACCTTGGTCCTTAAGAACCAAAAACAAGTACACTAATCCAATAATCATTAAGATCATAATCTACACATAAATGCCATGTCTCATCATTCACACAAAGGCAATCATAGATAACATTAATGTTTAAGCACCAGGTACAAACTTGGTAGCATAAACCCAAGCATTGTTAGCAACAGGGTTATCAATGTGATCCAAAAGATTCTCCAAAGGTCCTTTACCAGTAACAATAGCTTGAACAAAGAAACCAAACATTGAAAACATAGCCAATCTTCCATTCTTGATTTCCTTCACTTTAAGTTCGGCGAAAGTAACTGGATCGTCAGCAAGACCAAGAGGGTCAAAGTATTGGCCACCAGGGTAAAGATTGTTGCCATCTCCAACACCGGGAAGACCGTTGATGCGGAATCCTTCAACAAGTCCCATTAGAACAACTTGGAAACCTAGTACTGCTAAGATGCTTTGTGCATGAACAAGGTTTGGGTTTCCTAAGTAGTCAAGTCCACCTTCGGAGAATATTTGTGATCCTGCTTTGAACCAAACTGGTTCTTTGAAGTCAACTCTCACCCATTTTTCAAGTACTTCTGGTGTGATGCATCCTAGTGCTCCTAGCATAGCCCATCTCCCATGAATCACCTGCATTATTCAACATAGTTTAGTATCATTATGTATTGGTCTTATACAACCTCATCATGAAGGAAAAACATTATTTTTTCAAAAGAGAAAATTAACCTCAAGAGCCCTGTTCTTGGCAAAAGCTTCTGGGTCGGCAGATAAACCAGCAGTGTCCCAACCATAATCACCGGGAAATTCTCCGGTTAAGTATGAAGGAGTTTGAGCTGAAAATGGTCCCAAATATTTCACTCTGTCTGGTCCATACCACAATTCATTTCCCTTCATAATCACAAACACAATGCATGTATCAGCCACACACACTAACACTATAAAGATGTTGATAGGATAATATTTTTTCAAAAATTAAATAAAATTGGAGAATGACAATATAATTATTAATTAAAAATAATACTAATGTCCATTTTATAATCTGCTCTAAGAATTTGAACTCTTTCTCATTAGGTTATAAGGTCAAAATTTCATCACTGAGCTGACACATCATGCACGTGTTACAATAGTGCTATTAGTTTTGTCAATGACATATCGCTAAAAATTGCGGTTTGTTTAAATTCTGCTACACAATAGTCGATAGTGGTTATTTATATTGATGTACCCCATTGTGTTGAACATTATATTGCTAATGAAATGCTATAAGCACCTTTCCTTCAAAAAAAATAGTCGATAGTGGTTATTTAACAACATTTTGTACTAACTAACTTATCCTAAAATAATAGTAATTTGTTCATATCCAGCTATATTATAGCACCTCTATAGTTGCTATATTTAACAACACTACTAGTAAGTGTTATAGAAAAGAAAAGTGAAGAAAAAAAAGGGTTATTGGGGAATACCATAGTGACTTTTGAAGTTCCCATGGCGACAACATCTCTAAGAGAATTAGCACCCTTCCTTTGACCAAGGAAAGGAGTTTGCTTAACAACAGTTGCTGAGCTTGCTGCCATCAATGCCATGATTTGTTCCTATAGCTTTTAAGTGCTTCCTCTTTGTTGAGTTGGAACCTTAGTTTACTCAAAAACGGTTACTAGAAATGTGTGGAAAGAGAGGGTGAGAGTAACAGCATATGTAGGAAAATAAAATCAGAGGAATGTGTGGTTAGAAACACATGTTGAAATTGGTGGTTGAGATGGTGTGGTTTGAAGTAACCAATGAGAAAGCTTTAAAGGATTTTATGTATATCTTACTCATATCTTTCTATCCATATTTTATCCATGTTGTCTAATCATATTAGATTTTCTTTTAATTTAATGGGCATACACTTTCTTTCTAGGTTTAGTTTTGATAGAAAATTTTCACTTTTTTTGCATGTCATATTATGAATTTAAAAATACGATTACAAAAAATGCAATGATGTGCTAAAATGAGTTTAACAAAAATACAATATTTGTAAATTTACTTTACATTGGAACTTATATTGCAATATAAGTGCACTTTATAACTATAATTTAAAAATTATAAAATATTTAATTTTTATAATGTAGTGTGTGTATACATATAATTTAAAACAATAATGCATTTTCTCTTTTTTTTTTTCAAAAGACAAAAATACATTTATTTGTCTATACTTTTTTGACAATGATATACTCCTTCGTTTTTTTTTATTTGTCTTTTATTGTCAGATTTAGCGTTTCTATTTAATTGTCTTTTTTGTATTTTACGGGTATGATTTGTCAATTATACATTTGTCAATTGCTCTGATCTTTTTCAATAAAACCAATTAATGTTATATATTTGGAAAACTAAATCCTTTTTTTTTTTTGAATTTTTTTTTTGTACATAACATATTAATTTATTTTTTGTACATAATATATTAAATTTATTGGAAAGAGAAAGTGTGTGAAAAAATATAAGAATTTATTGGTGGATTAAAACGAGGGTATAATAGGAAGATAAAGTGCAAAAATACACTTCCTTAATTTGATGTTACTATTCTAAAAAGACAAATAAAAAGAAACGGATGGAGTATTAATTTGCATATATGTATCATACTATATTTCATTTTAATTAATTTGCTCAATGATAATAGTTTGATTTTGTAATTTTAAAGTATATAATTCAAATTTTACCTGAAATAGTTAGTTGTAAATTGACAATAATAATTTCTAATTCTTTGATTTTTCTAAAAAAAAAATTATTTTTAAGCATCTATGATTTATAAGTCTAAATATTAACTTCTTTGTAGGAAGTGTAATATTCGTCTATAATACTCTCTTTGTTCCAAAAATGAATATATTGTTTAAGGTTTTCTTTTACACATATATTAAAAATGTAATAAGAAGAAAGAAAATAACTGTTTTACTACTAAATTATTTTTATTAACTACTATATTCGTCCCTAAATATAATTCCTTTTGAAATTTTTATATCCTTTTTTATAAGATATGCATCTTCTAAACTTTAAAGCGTATTAATTATTTTTTTACCATCATACCTCTAATTATAGTGAATATTTTCTACAATATGTAATAAATACTCTAAAATAACATTCACTCATTCTCTCTTTTGAATTATAAAATTGTAAAAACAATACCGATTGTCGACAAATTTAATATCACAATCAATTCTCTCTTTTGGGGTAAGGTCTAGCCCCTATATGTACATATTTTATTTATTTATTTTTATTTATATTAATATGAGATATAAGTATAGGATAGGAGTATTTAGGTGTGCCAACTTAGTTGGAATATCTATTCAATCCTTGATGTCTAGACGCTCTTAACTTATCAAATTTTCTTCTTCTTAATCTTCGCTATTTTCTCAAAGAATCTTATAGTTAGGATGAGAGATAGTGTTAATATATATGTATCCTATTATCAAAATGCAAAGTAAAAAAAAAAAACTCTGGGAGTAGAATATATATAATACTTAGTTGGAAGGTACAATTGGAAAGAAATAATTAAATTAAAAAAAAAATTGTATTAGAAACTAAAAGCAATTTTATATTATAACATTTTGTTTTACTAAATGACATTCATTTTGAATATGAATAAGTATATTAAAAAAAATGTATCAAGATGATAAATAAATGCCCAGTAAAAAAATAAATAAATGCTTGAGTTGCATCATTAATATATTACATCGGTTTTTGCTTTGCTCGATATAAGAACGTTTTATTATATCACTTGGCACGCGCGCAGTAACATGAAATATTGCTTTAACAATGAAAAAACCGAAAAAAAAAATATAAAAATGCGGTGAGCGTGGATCGAACACGCGACCTTCAGATCTTCAGTCTGACGCTCTCCCAACTGAGCTATCCCCGCACTGATGTTAAATTTGAATTGTTACTATATTTAACTATTACATGTTTGTGTACATGTATCATAACTCATCAGTTGTTCAAGGGACTTGATATTCTTAAATTTCTTCTATACGTTTTGGCATAATCTACTATCACTTGATTCATTATATTATTTAATTGTTTACTTAATTTCAAAATTTTCTGTAGCAATGCTAAATTATTTTTAATGTGAAGTTATTATTTTCATCATGGTATGGTACAGAATGTTGTTGTTGACACGCAAATGCTCTTGTGATTGCAATATTGCATTGTTTTTACTCAAAAGAAAAATATTATATAAAAAACATCAACAATGGTTAATTATAATAGAAAACAAAGGAGGTTGTATATTCAAATCTAGTTAGTCTAACGGTCGATTTTGTAAAATTCGTATTCGTTATGGGGTTATTCATAAGTGGTCCACCATGGACGACTTGATGAAGTGGTCCATTTTAGAATTTGCCATAATTTATATAATATCAACTATATTGATATTTTTAGGAACATGGCCAATTTTATTATATATTTTTTTTGACACAGAAACATGCCCACTTATTCATTTTAAAAATTGATTTTCCAACCACTAAGTTACTTGATAAGAAAAATATAAAAATTATTGATATTTTTAAGAACACGCGAAAGGGATGAAAGGCATTGGTCATATTATCTATTTACAATCAAATGTTGAAATGCTTCAAAAGAGCCAAATGTTGAAGTTATTTGATAATAAAAGTGCTGCCAATAAATTTTCAACTTGAAAGCTAAACAAATTTTTAGAATGGTCTATGACAAATTTCGATTTCTGCTACTTACAATTTATTTCCCTCCTAACAAACTAGCCACTAATATTTTGCCAAAAAAATTATATTAGATCAAGTCTCAAATATAATTTTGTTTTGAATTTCAATTTTTCTAACTAAGGATTCTTAATAGAACATAGTTTACTTATTAAACAATTGTAGCAGTTAGATACTCTCGCTGGAGGGTCAAAGGGTTAATAACTATCAACACATTTTATCTTAACAGCAATATAAGCACTTCTCTATCACATAATGTGAGAAACATTTAAGTTAACTTTTTCAAACATTCAACTTAAGTCCACTAGAATGTAAAACATCTTTGCCAGCCATACCTATGGGTTAATTTTCTAGATATTTTTTGCCATAACATAACATTAGCACTTGGATAATCATGTTTTGCAGAAGAACACAGGCTTATGTAAATATAGTAAACGAAAGAAAGCAATCACATGCTTCCATTTCAATCACTTATACACAACAGTCACTGCTAATTGAATGGATTTCATGACCCCCCAACCCCATAAAAAGTGGAAAATAAAAGAGCATATTGAGCATAACAGAAACAGGGTTGGCTGTCGAGCTGCACGACTGATTCTCGAGTAACAAATAGGGGTCTGTTTTGTCTTCATACCAGGCTCCTGTCTGCCAGTGTTTCTTGCACTCTGCTAAACCAGTTTATCTATGAATTCGAGGCAAAACATTACAAACTAGTCAACAGACTCTTCTGATGTTTTTTTTGTACAAGGTAATGAAGCTAAATTCATCATGACAGTAATTATCTTGTCAGTAAGTCCTGTTGAAAACGTCAAATAGAACGGAGTTTTCATCTTCTTAGAGCTCCATAGTTTCTGGGCGCCTAAAAACAAGAAAAAGGGTTTAGTTCCATGAAACCACACAAATCCAAAGAAGTTATGAATCAAAAAGTTCCACTATCAACCAGTTGTATCAATAGATGATGACAAATTATGACGGTGAGCTAAAATTAGCATATAAAAAAGGGTGTTGCGGCCTTGTTGCAGCTTGCACAAAATCCACCATTTCATAGCACTATGCGACAGCTTGACAGAACTGAGCACAACTGTATTTCTTATTTGCTAGAACTATATCAGGGATGAGCAGATCATGGCAATATTCAAGCAAAAGGATAGGAGATCAAAGTCAGCAATCAATTCTATCCAAATAATCTTAAAATTGGTTATTTACAGAATAAGTAAATTGATTTAAGCATCACTAGCAAAATTTCATTTGCAAATGCCAAATGCAGAAATTTACGAGAATCGTGCAGATTTCAAGGCAATCTATCAAAGGTATACAGGCAACATTTTCGTGACATTTCATTTGGTATATCTTGAGGTCTTTGCCACCCAAGCATAAATAAAATTCTCCTGTTCTGCTGTCTATAATTACTATGGGTAATAACTAGTAAATGTATAGGAGCACAAGATGCACCATCATCTGTTTGAATAAGCATTTTGCATTAGTAATATAGATCCTATCACAAACAAGTGAAGAATTGAAGGGAGCACAAACCCGAGGTTGAGATGGATTTAATCTCTTTCGAAGATTGTCATCATCATCATCGTCGTCATCGTCATCATTGTTCATGAGCATTCTATGGATTGAAGAGTTATCTGATTTCCTACCCCGTTTAGAAGATTGTGTAGAACCTCTACCTCTTCCCTTTGGAGCAGCCCTTTTCCGTGTCAGTAGATTGGATTCATTGTCCTATGGAAATATGAGATGCCACCGATGACTTAATAATTGAGAATGTAAAGGATATTTCATGAGAAATTACAGTCCAATGCAAACAAAACTGCCAGGTTGCTCAAAGAAAATTGACTATCACTGAACCGAAGAACCTAATACACTTCATATTTGAAGGAACTGTAAACAATGGAATGCAAAGTGTAAGGAATTGGCATTAATCCATACCGAACTGTCATCAATCTCTTCGGCTGTGTTTCCTTTGGCATCGTCACTTGAAGCATAATCATCAGCACCACTTTGGATGGAAGTTGCTGCAGCAACTGATGCAGACCTGCATTAAGTCAACGAAACCATGTTGGATAAATACAATTAAGCCATCAAGGGAATATCAGAATGACTTTATCTAAACCCTAAAATGGCGAAAATATTCCTACTTTAGATTATTTTCATGCATGTAATCTAAAAAGTGCTTTATCCACACGGCCAAAGCAACAGGGATGCATAAAGCAGCTAAGTACAGAATCATAACTCTAACAACAATTTAAATATACTGAAATGGGGTAAATATATTCTAACTGTAAGGACATGTTTGTTCAATTGGAAAGTGTTAAACATTAAATAAAAATGAACATAATTCTTTTGGGGGGTAAGGGAGGAGCTCATTATTTCGTTGCCATTACTTGGATTTACTAAAATGATTTATTTCTTAGCAAATGCAACCTTTGAGAAGAGCGAAACCCTAAAGCTCCATCAAGGGTTGTCTGCTTCAAGGTGGTGGAATCCTTGCCTCTGCCCCTACCCCTGCCCCTGCCCCTTCCTCTGGTTGTAGTTTGAGATGCAGAGGATCCTTTCCGACCTCTGGTGCTTGGTTTTGAGCTCAATGTTGGCATGGCATCTTCATCATCACTGAAGGAAACTGCACTATCAGCTCCAGCAGCATTTCTGCCTTGAAAATCCTATACGGAATAAAGAGAGAAGCTATGAGTGAAGGTCATGAATAATATCACCTTCCCAAAACCCTGCTTTTTCCATCATTTTGTAAATTGCAATAGCAAGCATCAATGTAATATATCATTTGTTGGGTTTACCTCAAAGGACTGAGCACCAGGTGTGAACTGTGAAGATCCTTTGGAGCGTGTTGATCGTTCCTTAACACGTTCCTAGAACAAAAAGGAGAACGATAACAGTCACTGACAACACTTACATGTATGTTCTGTCCATTAAATAATTGTGAATTCTGATCACAATGACCTAATAAAATAATCACAAAGACCCAATAATTGCAAATATTGCAAAAATAAAATAAAAAAGAAGATCGATGAAGGTCAAGGGGACATAGGCAACTCTAGTACTAGTACCTAGATTATCTGCAACCACTATAATGCTATTTCATGAAAGCCCTAGTAATAAAGGCCTTCCAAATAAGGTAAAGTGAATTTTAAACCTAAATTCAATGGAGAATAATTGATTCCTAAACTAATGAAAAAACAGTGATGAAACTTCTAACCTCAAAGCACTCTCCAACTTTAACAACTAAATCTTCCTCGTCAAACTTCCGCTCATTTGAATCCTTAGCAATTTTACTCTGCGCAAGCATAAAAGTTAGTTTTCACAAGAAGAGGAAGGAACATGACATTAAGTCATTAACGTAACACAAACAAGAATATGAAGAAACAATGTACTCATTTTTAGTAAATATGGTGTGGAATACAATATGTACTAGATGTTCCAGCATATCAGTAACACAGACGAAAGAATACAGTGGATAAATGCCGTAAAGAATCTCACCCGTGTTTCATCAAGATTGTACTGTACACAAGAGTAAAACGCCATTTTATCATCCTTGTTCACAAAATTGTGTAAAGCAATATCCAAATCATTGACTGGAAGTATCTCCATTTTCTGCAAACCCATTAAGAGTTAGATATATTCAAAGATTAAAAAAAATAGGAGCATCTTTTTACATTTATATTACTTACCTTCAACAAAATTAAAGTCAATCTAGAATTCTATATACTAATGAAGTTGTCCAGTAAAAGGTGGACATCCCTAAGGTTGAGTTAGGCCCATCCCATGTTCTAATAGTTCCCAAGGTACAAGACTACAGCTTAATATACTACTTATATAGGACATAGCACCAGAGGAACAAGAAGAAAACAGCTTAAATCTTGAATTACTGATTGATTATGATTATTTCATCTTTTTAAACTTCTTTTAATTAAGAACTGTTGATTAGGATTATTTGTCTGATAAATTATGCTTTTAATGTTTTTAATCTTGATAACATTTTTGCATAACAGAACCTTTATCATCATCAGTAGTTTTATTTCTTTATCTTGATAAGATTCCGCACAGATCCTTCCTTATCAGTAGTATGATTAGAATCTCTGCATTATTTGTATACTTTTGAAACAGGCAGACTGGTATTGAAACAAACATGAACGAAATCATTTTTTAGAAAAATCTGTGTTAGCATAGGAGGGGTTCTGTCAAGGACAAGTCTGCTTTTTTTTAACCATAGATTAAAAGAAAGATTCTACTGGATGCCATGTGAAGCTTCATAGCAATTGGACAGTCAGTGAGTCACATAAACCTATGTGTTTGTTCATTGTTGAAACGGAAATATCCATAAAGCCATATATAGAAAGACTAAAGGATTAAAGTACTAAACGAATAAAATACCAGATTATTTTCAGCAACCAAAGCCTCTATGTTCTGTTGATTTAATTCTTCGGGACGAAGTCGTTCTGAATCTTCAATTTTGCCTACAAATGAAAAGTGCAGGGGTAAACAACCAAAGTACCAGATGCAACTTAATCAACATGGTATATTTGCCATTCACAAAAAAAAAAAATCAACATGGTATTTTAGTTACTTTAAACAGAGATTGCATGTCTTGTAACCAATTATTAATATGTCCAATAATATTCCTTCAACATGACCTTAATGTCTATTCTTCTAAATTTCTAATCATAACAACCACAAAACTTCCTTCCTTCAAAAAAAACAACCACAAAATACAAAAAGGAGGATTAACTCAGGGAAATAAAACAAATGTTTAAATGTGCATATGTATTATAGCATCCAGTAATTATAAATATCATATCTATGTGGTTGTATGCTCTCTGCATTGCTTTTTGAATTAAAGGATTTGAATCTTGTGAATTATAATTTGTAATATGGATGTGTAATATTCTATACAGATATTGCAGGAGGTAGGGCAGGGCAAACTGGTGCTTAAAATAAATCACAAGGGGCCACATCATACTCAAAATAGCAGTGTCAAAGGTGGGAGTGAACAAGGTTAAACTGAATTTTAGAATAAATAGATAAACCTTCAAAAGTAATGTACTTGGCAACCTAAAAAGTGAAACAAAGAAAACTATGGATGCGCTTGTTTTAGATTTTAAAAAAAAAAAATCAATTTTTTCTTAAAAAAATCTAATTTATCATTTTAATAGTGTTTGTTATAGATTTTTTAGAAAATCATTTTGTAAAATAAACATTTTTAACTCCAAATTGAAAAGTTAATCCTAAGAGCTTTTTTTTAAAAAAAAACTAAGGAACCTAAGTGTAGGAGCTTCACATTTTAAAACAAAATCATTTTTTTAAAGCTTAAAAAAACGCACCCTATATCAAGATTCAGCTAGAGAACTAATAAAAGATGTCCACTTTGGATATCGTAACTGGCAAATACTGAGTTGCTAATGTCAAATGAACCAGTAAAGAAAGTTAAACAAATATAATTTTAAATTACCTACACCCTTCTCCAATTTTGACGCCTTTGAAAATATAAGAATGTCTTGCGGGTTTGCAACCTAATAATATAAGGATGATCAATCAACAATAGAAAACAAACTCCAAGTAAAATCAGCATTAGCACACTAATGTAGGAAAGAGTGATAGGATGAAATTACCTTTCCTACATATTTCTGCCCAAATCTTTGAGGATTAATAGTCATAAATCCAGAGTAATCTACCTGTACATTAAGTTTTATTAGATGAAGACTTGGAGTCATGCCAGAAAACATTATGTAATATCTAATAAAACTAGATGTCCATTAAAGCCAATACACAAACTGTCTTTTGAGGGGTTTGTAAATCCTACTCCATGCACGAGGATAGAGTTCAATTGGTTTGGTATCATGAAAATTGCTACCTTTTCTAGAAGACAGTGTCAGATCAAAACCGGTAAGATTATAGAATCATTAATTGCAGAACAAACTTCCAGCAAAGTGAAATGCTAAACAGGAGGAAGTGCCCTCAAATATAGAAGTGATTTTAAAAAGTCATGTTCTAGAAATTACCTTGATACGTACTAGTGGAAGCTTAAGTTCTGCTCGTTGCACAACCTTCTTACTAGATTTTTCTAGAAGCTTCTCAACCTGTAAAAATATCTATTATCAAAATAACGATACACATGATCACAAATATACTACAAAGACCAAGTTTTATTATCCCACTAGGTAAGGTCAGCTACATGGGTGAAACAGTGCATTACTTTTTTTATCATAAGTAAATCATGTCTATAGCCAAACCATTGGCCCCTAAAACTTGAGAAAACAAACCTAGGTGATACTCTCATCCAAAACTAATTAACAAAAAGCGCACAGCAAATTATACAATATAAAAAAAAAAAAAAATTGTCATTCAATATTAAGAAACCCACACATACCACTTTGTCGAGATGTTCAAGAATAGAATTCTGATCATTGGAATCAATACCAGGCATATCTTTCAGTACTATCTGCATTTTAAAGATTTAAATGGTTATTGAAAAAACATAAGATGGATGTAAATGTCATAAATTTGAGAAATGAATTTTCTAGTACTTAATTGATATTCCATCTCTTTATAAAGTTAATATAAGACTATTTTGAGAAATTATTTGCCCCTTTTTATTAGACACCCTCCGAATTGTCTTTTGCATTAATTTTTTTTTACCAAAATACCTTGATTACTTTGTCATCTCTCTCTCTTGAGCATTGGAGAAAGAGGTGGAGTGATGAGTCCCAATACAAATTAAGTGGAAAGAGTGACATGTTACGTCCCAACAATTTTAAGTGTAATTTTGGAAAAGTATTACAAACTATTAACAAATTTAATGCTACAAATTAAATTAACCAACTTTCTTAATTCTTAGTTCAAAGAGTCTTATATAAAGAGATGGAGGGAGTGATTACAAATTAAAACATAATAATATCACCTGACCTCTGTATACTCAAAAGGCCGCACAGATGTTAAAGGTATCTTAGTAGGGCGATACTGATTTCCCTGTTAAGAATCATTAATTCAATAACTTATATAGAATATATAGATATGACAATAGTTGCATCTATGAAAGAATCATTAAGTTTCTCATTATATAGACAACCTTAATTTCTAAAAGAAGTACATGTTTTGGCTTTGATTCTCCATCAATAAGTGATGTTGCAACCGACGACCCTGGTTGTGAAATATGAAATCCCATCCCTGGAACTTCCTAAAGAAAATTAAAAACCAAATTAAGTTAGCAGAACGCAACATCTGTCTATCTGGGCCCATGTAATAGATGTTTAAACAGCATACCTGAGGGTCAATCAAACATTCATGCTCATGCCCCCACACAATGAAGTCTAGAAATCGTGGCAGGAAGTGCTCATTTATTGCATTTTTGGGATTGGTTTTCACTCTGTACCATTGTTCAAAACAATATCAATTGTCACATTGATTAAAATCTAAATCTTACACACTCAACACCATTTACACGACAGATAATTTGTAAATGTGCAGATCTTGGGTTAATTAACACATTTTTTTTGAAGAAGCTAAATTAGTCCACTCAAATTGGCACCAGAGAGAATCGAACCTGAGACCTTAAGAGGAGCACACTCCCAGGTCCCAATCCAATACCACCGGTTAATCAACACATTAATATGATATTAAACACAATCTTTCAAAAACGTTCGACACAAAGTTAGACAACCTGTTCTGATGAAGTACAAGCATGTTGAACCAATCAGAAACTTCACACCCTTCCTGAGATTCAGGTCGCATCCACTGCACAGCATGTGGCGTCTGAAAAAGAATAAAAGAATATACCACATGCATATTTTAGTGGACTTAAATTTTTCAATGAACTACTTGAGACTTGAGAGTAAAGTTTATCAGTTACATACTTGAAACATCCTATTAAGTCTTTCATCTCTAATGTTCCCTAGACCATATAGAGCTACAGCTGTTGAACCCTGCAATGCAATTCATAAAAATACATCTCAGGACAAAAAGAGATTTATGACCATCCTGCTTTTCTCATATCCCCCACCCCATTTTAGTGTCTGGATCAGTTTAACAGTACACAACAACAAACCTTCTTTATAAGAATAGGGTTGATAGTGATCTGACCAACACCAGAACCCCCAAGGACCGTTTTCCCAAAGTAGTTGACTAGATTACATGCTGAGAGAATATCAACTACAGAAAGGTTGTCCTGTCATAATCATTCGACAAAATATTAATTCGGGCAAGTATATATCTAACTAAAATAGAGTGAAATAAAATCAGTTCCCTTAGAATCTAAATGAATACTTTACCGCATATATCAATGAGAAACTAATAGAAATGGATTGGAAACAACACAAAAAGCCAATCTTTGTTGTAAAAAAACCCACTTCAGACTCAGTATCTAGATGATACAGAAACACAGATCAAGAATGTACTACAGAAACTCTCCTCCTCTCTAATCTCCATTTGTTCGAGAGACCTGGTTCTCTCCCTCCTCTCTATTAATTTCACTCCGACAAGGTGTCACACGCTATTCCCTTAATTACTTATAACAATTACCCCTTACAAATCCCACCAAAACTGAAAAGGCAGTTATTATTCTGCTGTTATGATTATTTCTATTTTTATTAATAGTCACTAAATCCCTTGTTCCCCCTTCTATTCTTCCTAGTGTTAGAAACATGAAACTTAACTAGTAGAATAAATAAATAAAGATCATCAAACTTTCAGCATTACATACAAAATAGGCATAATATTGAAAATCTTGTGTATGCAACTATGCATAAACAGCACATTTCTCAATGCTACTCTAAATTTTTTCAGCTGCAATGCAGAGTACAAGGCTAACAAGTCTAGCTATAGTTAATTAAAATTTGAAAACAGAATTCCCGAGCAAATATCCACTGGCAACATATTTTAATTGAATGCCGACTTGAAATGAAAACTCAATGGTGAAATAACTCAATACTTATCCAGATATAAATATTTACTGCATGTAAAATGTTAATAGCCAGTCGAAAAACACTTGTGTTCTCCAAGTCCATGGAAAATATTAACCTCTTCTGCAATCTCTACTACCAACCCAACCCCAAGTAAAAGAGAAAATATCATTTCCTTCCCCTCTTTGACAATCTCTTCAAATTCCCAGTTTATAATTGATGCCCTTGTTCTAACTCCTGGCTATTTAAAGTTCATAAAGTAATGGAATCGATGTTGCAAGGAATATGCATTTTAACAACAAAATCTCACCATAGATCCTGATCATGTTAAAAGTTGGAAAATGCCAACCTCAGAAGGACCAATAATTTCCAACAAACACAGAAATTCCTGAAACATTATTTCTTCATATCATTTTTCTTCTTGATATGTTTAAATGAAGCAATGAACAACCAAATCAAGCCCGGATTTACTTACGTATACCTGGAACAAGTTATAGTGGTTGATTTGTCTCCTCTTAAATGAACTATGCAGTTTACTTTGAGGTGTAAAATTATAACCACTAATTTGGATTATGACAAAATACATACATGTGAATACCAAACTAGGACGTTGTTAAAACATCAAATATAAAGCTTCAATTTTCCAATAAACGGTTATAACTCCACAATTTACCCATCTAAAGTGAACTCCTCACCTTACAGAAGCTAGATTCTATATCCTAATATAAAGACTCAACCGATAACTCAACCGATAACATAGTTGACTAGCACCAACTATATAATCCCCTGTTTGCATAAACAACTTAATTAAGTGTTTCTAGCATAAGCGTTTATCATATACATACTTATATATAAGCTATTTCTATAACAAAATATAAAATCAAATAAAATAAAATTGTTCTCGTATAAGCTATAAACTCTCTCATTAACTTATCCTACAGAGCTTATGGAAATAAGTTATAGCCTATAGACATGTCATAAGTTGTTTTTATAAACTTTCCCAAACAGCCTCACAAATGCTTATGACAGTAAACAAGCTCAAATTAGTCAATCCAAACAGACCCTTAGAGCAAAACACAAGTAAACATGTCAGTGTGTATCCTTTTTTTTTTATAGTTAGACGAAATGACAAGTCATTGGAAACTCACACACACAAAATAGAGAGACCAGAGTTCCAACCCCAGTCATGACGTCCGACCTAGCAATTTCAGCGTTTTTGTCAGTTGAGCTATGATTTATGTACTCCACATATCCTATTTTCTAGTATAACAAACAATAGCAAATGTGAAAATGACTCATACCACTCCAGCAGGATCATCATGATTTCCATGAATAGTAAATACAGGCAAACCAACATTAAAATGAGGATCTTCATAATTTACATGACCAAACCTGTAAAAAAAAAAAAAAAAATTCAAAACATAAAATAAAATTCAATTACTATAACACAGTAATTTAAAACAATAAAAATTATTATAATTATTGAATCAAAGAACATTACGTATTCTGAAAATTAAGAGTCTGGTCGCTAACAACTTGAAAAGGAACAGGACGATCACTGAGGCAATAACGACGAAGAATCTCAATAGCTTTGACTAAAGTTGACCTAGAAGGTTTATTTTCATGGAAAAGATCACCACCAAGTAGCATGAAATCGACATGCTTTTTTTCCGCTATGGAACAAATTTCTTCGAATGCTTGGAATGAATCGTGGCGTCGAACTTCGTCTTTTTCCATGTAACCTAAATGACAATCCGTTGCTATTAGGATTCGAAGTGTGTTTTCTTCGGCGTTCTCCATTGCTATTGCTATTGCTATTGCTGCAACCACAATGCGGAAGAGAAGAGAAGAGAAGAGAAGTTGTGAGAGTGAGAGGAATTTTGTGCGTTGTTCTAGGAGAGGAGAGAAACGGTGTCGTATCGCCTTTAGGAAGAGGCGGGACCTTCTTTGATAATTTTTTTTTTTTTTCATAAATGATATTAACAATAATAAACTACTCTCTCGTTCCAAACGGGGAAGTTATTATACATAAGTGTAATCCTTATGCATGGTACATAAGTCAATAACACACATTAGATTGAGCATCCACATGTAATAATCCTAGTCAATCTCAACTCACACACTCACACCTAATCTCACACCCCCCAAATTTCTCACGCACCCCCCAAATTTCTCGTGCACCCCCCAAATTTCTCTTGCATCCCCCCAAATTTCTCGTGCACCCCTCAAATTTCTCGTGCACCCCCTAAATTTCTCTTGCACCTCCTAAATTTCTCGCGCACCCCTCAAATTTCTCGTGCCTAAACCATTTTGCTGTGGGAATGGTTTCAGATATATACACTCCAAAACCATTAAGTGCATAAGATGGTTTTGAAGTACAACCTATAATTAGAATCATTAATTTTTTTTTTTTTTTTGTACAATTATAATCATTATTTGAAATCATTTAACAATAATTTTGGTTTCTCATATAAGACAATTTAAACCATTAAATCACAATTATTGTTTCTATTCTAATTATAGGGTTGTACTCCAAAACCATCTTATGCACTTAATGGTTTTTGAGTGCATATCTCTGAAACCATTCCCACAGCAAAATGGTTTAGGATAGAAATGTGGAGGGGAGAAATAAAAAAATTGGGGGGCAAAAGTCATATGGGGGTGTGCGAGAAATTGGGGGGTGCATGAGAAATTTGGGGGGTGCATGAGAATTTTGGGGGTGCGCGAGAAATTTGGGGGTGCACAAGTTATTTGGGGGGTGCACGAGTAATTTGGGGGGTGCACTAAGCAACCTATGCATGGTGCATAAGGATGGCTTATGCATAATAACCAAACCCGTTCCAAACTGGTATATAATACCTAGTTGAGCATTACATGTACACCAATTTACAATTTTGATCACCAATATTTTTAATTGTTTATTAGTAAAAATTATAAAAATGTTATATTTTGAAAATACTCATCAAAATAAATTAAATCAAACAAGATTTTATATGATACTCTCTCTGTTCCTTTTTACTTGTCATTTTAGAATAGTAACACCAAATTATGGAAGTGTATTTTTGCACCTTATCTTTCTATTATATCCCCATTTTAATCCACTAATAAATTCCTATTTTTTTGCAGACACTTTTTTTTTCCAATCAATTTAATATATTATGTAAAAATAACAAAAATTTAATATGTTACTATGTACCATTTTTTTTTTTTACTTTTTCAAATATATAGTAGTACTTTTTTATACTAAATATATAGTAGTATTATTGTCAAAAAAAAAAATATAGTAGTGTTAACAAGTTTTGTTGAAAAAAATAAGAGCAATTGACAAAGTGTATAATTGATAAATCGTACTCTTAAAATACAAAAAAAACAATTAAATATGAACGCTAAATCTGAGGAAAAAAGACAATTAAAAAGGTACGGAGGGAGTAATATTTACAACTATATATTATTAAAAAAATACGATCAAAACAAGATAAATGATAAATACATTTAATTACAGTAGGTCTTATATATTGAAACGGAGGAAGTATATTGGTAACTCTACCAAAAAAAAAAGTATATTGGTAACAAAAATAGATTTTAGTCTCTCATATGCGCTAATAATAATGGCGAAAATTCATGTTCCGCTCTGCAAATGAAAATTCATGAATGTTTGTAGAGAATTTTCTTTATTTTTATTATTATTTTTTTTTACATGAAGAGGGCAAAGCCTAGGAAAAAGAAGAAAAAACTATTGCGCTATGCGCATAATTCTAGGCATGCAAGCCCCAGACATATCAGCAAAGAGGGTTTTCAGGTCTTCGAAAGTCTTCGTCGAAAATTGATTTAATTTCGCCACTTCCATAAGTACCAACAAGCCACCATGAAAATGGTCTTCCACTCTTCTGTTTGCACTTGGTACTCCTAGTTGTTGAAGTTCTTGAAGAACCAATCCCTACAATTAAAAGAAAAGAAATTAGTAATATTCTCGGAAGCTACTAACTTGATCCATATTTGGGTCGCATAAATGCAATTCCTCATGGTATGAATAATTGTTTCATATTTGTTCCCACAATTGTGACAAACTGGGAACCCCACCCGGCCTCCATATGCTCCTATAGTAGTTAGTAAAAGAGTTTAATGGATATGCATCATCAGTGTAAACTAATTTTACACTGACAACCAATAAGAATAATTCAATCTTCCATATTATATCAAGAAGGTGGGGTAAAGTGGGGTTACTGGCGGAAAACATAGTTGTGATTGGTTGACGGTGTAAAATTATTTTACATCGTCGGTGCATATTCTTTTTTCTCTTAGTAAAAAGATGATCATGCGCTGCTAACCACATAACTTGGTGGATATAAAGGTTTGTTTGGTGTAAGTACGGAACATAATAGTATAGTTAATTTGAAGAAATGTAATTAAATATTCAAATTAACTTTGTTATATAATTTTGGTTTAAATATGATATTAGTATGCTATTATGTTAATTTTGTGTTTTAGTCCCTTGTTAATTCCACTGCTTTAGCCTATCTTCATAAAATTTAGAACCTTCAAATCCCAAAATCTCTTCCTAATCCTCAACCCAATCTTTAGACCCCCCATTGTTATTATTGCAGTAACATCTCAAGAATCTAACATGAATTATAAAGTTTGAATCTTTGAACAAATATTGGATGATTCTCAACGTGGAAGTGATTTCGATGGATGAGTTTGTTAGAAATTGGTCACTCACTTGGCAATTTGTAGAGTTTGTAAGTTACATTCCGAACCAACATCAATTTTGAAATGTAATTTCCAAATTAAATTTAAAGTATAATTAAAATTTTGAAGGTTTGGGAACAACTTGGAGGCTTAAAGAACATAATTCTAATAAGTACTCGTCGATAGGGCCATAAAGAGTATAAAATTTATTTGGAACAAGAGTCAAATGTCTCAATTATAAAAAAATAAAATAAGTCAAGTGTCTCAAAAGATTCACATAATTTCAATAACTTATGCTAGTTTTATGTTTTCAAATAATATTATTTTCCCCAATAGGTACCCATTTTTGTAATCGGGGACACCGCACACCATGTCGAAAATATAAGATTATTATTAGGCATTATATTTTGTCCTCTCTAAATTCATAAAGTTCAGATATCTCCAAACTCATCCAAATTTTTAATGCGATGAAAATTAGAACTCAAAATTCATATTCGAAGAGATTCGGGTATTTTCCTTGGAGTTCATATATTCTAGTCGTCGTCCACTTTCACATGAATTTGAGTTGTATTTTGGTATTTTCTTTTTATTAAAAAATATTAAAAATAAATTCAAACAAAAAATAAATAAAGAAAAATGCTTGTTTGATACTCATCTTTAAAATAAAAAATTAACATATGAATTTTGAATGTAAATATATAATTGAAGAGTTTTACTAAAAGTTTATAATTTAAAAAAGGAGAATGTTAATTTGTGCCCTAAGGGCACATGTTAACATGATAAATGTGAAAACAATTTATTGAACTTGTAGTGTATTCAATTCTTTAAACATTAAATTCTTTGTATTATTAAATACTATATTTTTATTTTTAAATATCTTAACATGTGCCCTTAGGGCACAAGTTAACATGATATAAACAATACATATATCTGCAGATACGACTCTACATGCTCAATTTGTGAATATAACAATTTGTGAATATAACTTCATTTGTTCGCTACTTTATGGTTATGGCAATTGCTAGAGGGATATTTATTTGGTTAATCTTTGGCTTTTAGCTATGAGTTTCTTTTGTAAAAAAAAAAGCTATGAATTTCTTTATATGGTTCATAGTGCACAAACCAGAAACTTCCATTTAAGGAACTAACAAGACAAAGACAAGTGAATCACAGAGCAAATCTTAGTGCCCTCGCATTCATAAGATGTGGTGTGGTGGGTTGGCTTGTGTCTAATTGTATTCTAGTTCTTGTCTAAGTACAAACATAAAGCTCCGTTTATTGCTCAAAAATTTATAAAAGAAAAAGCTCGGTAAATAATTATATAATAATTTTTTTTTGACGCAATTATATAATAATTTTAGGAAAGGTTAATAAGGTGAATTATATTTACTGGTTTATTATAGTAACCTAAAAAAAACATTAATTTAATAAAAAAAACAATTTTGATTATTGCATTTTATTATGGGAATGGATCAAATTACACCAATGTAACATTTGAATAATGTTACACCGTTCAATAACGCTTTAATGAATATAAATTTTACAAAATCCACCACTAGATTAAAAATTTATATCATATAGATCATCTATGTTGAGTTTTACAAATACCTAAAATCGTTTGATATGTTATTGAGACACATAGATTAACAGTTTATGCATTTTTATTGAATACCGTTAATTTTTATGTGTCTCAAAAACATGTTAAACGATTTAAGATTTTTGTAAAACTCAATATAGATGATCTATATGATATAAACTTTTAATCTAACGATGAATTTTGTAAATTTTGTATTCGTTAAAGCGTTATTAAGCGGTGTAACATTACTCAAATGTTACACCGGTGTAATTTGATCCATCCAATTAATAATTATTTTTGAGTTCATTATGATTGACCAATAAATACAATTCACCATGTTAACCTTCACTAATAATTTTCTACGTAATTGTCAAAAAAAAAAAAAAAAAATTTCTACGCGCCTTGCCTCTATTAAATTTCCTAGTTTCAGTAGTTTGAATATGGGTGAATTATTGGAAAAGTTTAAGGTTTTCCTACAGAAGTATTTATATATTTATTTTAAAAAAATGTTTTTATTTTAACTTGATAATAGAAAAATGTCAGTCATGGACCATAAAAAGAAAAAAAAAAGTGAATTTCTCGAAGTAAATTATTTTGATGGAAAAAAAATAAAATTATAGTTAGGCAATGATGCATTTTTTGAAATACATAAAAAAAATCTTTTGGTATTTTTATTGTTTTTGAAAAATGTAGGCAATTGTTCACTTCATTAGTCTCTTATCTCCTTGTTCACTTCATTATTATCTTTGTCAACGAGTAAAATTAATAAAAATTTTAAAAATTAGAAATAGAAAATGTTTTCCAAATTACGGGCTGTTAATTTTTCATTTTTTAGAAGTTTTATTTTTTCATAGGCTCATTTCACTAGAGATAATCTCATTCGAAATATACCAGACACTAAAAATAAACATTTCACATAATTGGATTCATCATATTATGAGAGGTTAGACTCTTCCGCTAGACAGTACTCAATTTTTTTTGGTACATTTCTTAGAGATATATTATATGAACAAGGTTTATGAAACTTGAACATAGGATGTGGAGCTAGGATTAAATATCGGAGTGACCAAATCAAAAAAAGTATTATTTAGTAAAATAAATATATGTAAAATTTTTAATGCACAATGTATAAAAAATTTAGGAAAATAATGCATTGCTAAAGAGAATATTATGCATCAAAATCAAGTTGAACCGATGACTTGAAAAGGTAAAATCCACTATATATATATATATATATATATATATATATATATATATATATATATATATATATATATATATAAATATGAAAAAATACAAACAAGTGCTTGTAAGGCACAAATTAAAAAAAAAACCATTATAAAAAGCGAAAAAAGATTATGCATCAACAATGTAAAATTAGCAAAAAAGATTATGCATCAACAGTGTAAAATAATTTTACACTGTCAATTAATATCAATCATATTTTTTGCTACGTCACTCCACTTCATCCCACTTTCTGATATAACATGCCAAATTTATAGTTTTTTATTAGATAACTGTGTAAAACTATTTTACATAGTCAGTGTATCTCCATTAAACTCTTATAAAAATTGTGCTAATATATTTAACTTTTTATAAGTTTAAGAATTGTCATTTTTTGTTGCAAAATTACTATTTTTAATTTTCTTAATCAGTGCATTTAGGATATTTGTTACCCATACCCGATTTTTTCCTATGAAGATAATTAATGCATTAAATTAAAATATTATTGTTGGATAAAAGACATGAGAGATAGATGTACCCTTACCTCAAAAAAAGATGTATACTTCGATTCATTGACATATGTCTCAATTTGAAAGACGAGAAAAATATTATGTTAAATTTCACTTTCTATATAAAAAGAGAAGGAGATGATTGCCCCGTTTGGCCCGGCTTATTTTTTACTTTTTATTTCAGCTTAAATGAAATAGAGAAGTATAAAATTATATTTGACAATATTTCTCCTTAAAATTATTAGAGAAATAAAGTAAAGAAGTAAAAAATAAAGAAAAGTGAAGTAAAACACAATTTTTTCCTTCTTTACTATTTTTAAGGAGAAGAAAAAAAGTAGAAAATAAGCCGGGTCAAACGTCTATTGTTGGTGCAAAAAGGTGATAAATGAATAGAAAAGGAATTGTATTTAATGAACTTGAAATGACGGCTACAAGAAAAAGGAATAAAAGCACTAACTTCTATGCTGACATAACTACTCCTATTTATACACAAAACTAGGTCATAAAGACAGCATAGTAAAATACTAAAATACCCTTAAATATAAATTACTTCTAACACCATCCCTTAATTTATATTTACACAAAACTAACAACACCAATTCCATCCCTCAAACGAAGAAATTGGTCAGTCTTGATTGCCTTTGTCATCACATCTGCCAGCTGCTTCTGAGTGCTACAGTGCACAACTTCTAACACTCCATTCTGAACCTGATTCCTTAAGAAGTAATACTTGGTCTCAATGTGCTTGCTTCTCCCATGCAGCACTGGGTTCTTGGCAAGATTGATTGCAGACTTGTTATCAATCATCAGCTTCAGAGGCTTGTTTACCTTGATCTTCAGATCCTGTAGTAACTTCAGAATCCACACAGCTTGGCATGCAGTCAGAGCGCCTGCAATATACTCAGCTTCACAGGTTGATAGAGCAACAACAGGTTGCTTCTTGGAACACCAAGAAATGGGACCTCCCAGAAATTTAAACAAGTACCCAGAAGTACTTCTTCTATCAACTCTGTCTCCACACCAATCAGAGTCTGAATAACTCAGAAGTTCTGATTTAGTCTTTCCTTCAAAAGGGAATAGCACTCCATGCTTCAGAGTCCCCTTGATATACCTCAGAATCCTGACAGCAACTTGGTAATAGGACCATTTTGGTTTACTCATAAATCTGCTAACCATTCCAACTGCAAAACAAATATCAGGTCTGGTATTGCACAAATACCTCAGAGAACCAACCAACTGTTTGAAGGTTGTAGCATCCACATCTTCTCCATCAGAATCAGAGTCCAGCTTCTGATTCGTATCAGAAGGTGTAATTGCAATTTTGCAATTTTCAAGCTTAAATCTCTTCAGAAGCTCAAGTTCATACTTCATCTGATGTAAAATGATTCCTTTCTCAGAATACAGAAATTCCATCCCTAGAAAGTAACTCATTTTACCAAGGTCTGTCATCTCAAATTCATTCATCAGAACCTTCTTGAACTTAGCTATCTCTTGTTCAGAGCTTCCTATCAGTAATATGTCATCAACATACAAACATACCAGAATCATATTGCCTTCTGAAGTGTGCTGAACATAAACCCCATATTCCAACTCACATTTCTGAAACCCATGCTTCTTGAAAAATGAATCAATCTTCATATTCCAGGCTCGGGGTGCTTGTTTCAATCCATACAAGGCTTTATGTAATCTATACACCATCCCTTCCTGATTCTTTTCTTCAAAACCTGGAGGTTGTGACACATATACCTCTTCTTGTAATGGACCATTCAGAAATGCAGATTTCACATCTAAATGCATCAGAGGCCAACTTCTGTTAGCAGCTATTGCAATTACCAGTCTAATTGTTTCATGTCTTGCTACAGGTGCAAACACTTCAGAATAATCTAGCCCAGGTTTCTGCAGAAATCCTCTTGCTACTAGCCTCGCTTTGTGTTTGCCAATTGATCCATCTGGCTTTAGCTTCTGCTTGAAAACCCATCTGACACTGATGACTTTCTTGCCTTTTGGAAGTTCTGACAGCTTCCAAGTCTTGTTTCTCTTTATAGGATCAAGTTCTTCTTTCATGGCCTGCAACCAGACTTGCTGCTTAAGAGCCTCTTCTGTACTCACGGGTTCAGAGTCTACTAACATAGCACACTGAATAACTTCCCCCTCAGAGTCTACTTCAGTGTCTTGCAGCATCTCAAAATCTGCAAACCTTCTTGGAATGCTTCTGATTCTCTGTGGTCTTTGACCTTGTTCCACAGAGTTTCCTTCAGAAGTTAGAATTTCAGAAGTGCTATCTTCAGAGCTTCTGTCTATTGAAGTTTCTCCTTCAGAGGCTTGACCTTCAGAGCCATCTTCAGGACCACCTTCAGGACCATCTTCAGAACCATCTTCAGAGTCTCCTTCAAGAATTCTCACATCAGAATTGGATTGAGTTTTGTTCCAATCCCAGGTTTCTAATTCCTTCACAATGACATCTCTGCTGAATTCAATTCTATTAGTATCTGGACAATAGAGTTTGTACACACCTGTACTGTGGTACCCCACCAATAACATTACTTTGCTTCTGTCATCAAGTTTCTGTCTTCTGGCTTCTGGGACATGTTTGTAACAAACAGAACCAAACACCTTCAAATGACTAACACTTTTTTTATCTCCAGTCCACTTCTGAATAGGAACTATTTCTTTCAGCTTCTTCGTTGGACATCTATTGAGCACATAACATGCAGTTGCAACAGCTTCACCCCATAAATTATGAGGAAGCTTCTTCTCTTTCAGCATGCTTCTCACCATATCAAGCAGAGTACGATTTCTTCTTTCAGCAAGACCATTGTGTTGAGGAGTGTAAGGAGCAGTAACCTCATGCTCAATTCCATTCTCCTCACAGAAAGTTTTAAACTCATTGGAATTAAACTCACCACCACCATCAGTTCTGAGAATCTTTAGCTTCTGACCACTCTGTTTCTCAGTTTTTACTTTGAACTTCTGAAACTCAGCAAACACCTCATGTTTGAACTTTATCAGGGATACCCATGTCATTCTAGTGAATTCATCTACAAATGACACAAAGTATTTATTCCCTCCAATTGATGCTACTGGAAATGGACCACACACATCAGAATGTACTACTCCCAAGGCATGTTTTGCTCTTGGAGCTACTTCTGATGCAAATGATAGTCTTGGTAGCTTCCCTTCCATGCACACCTTGCATGACTTCTCAGGTTTCTTGATTGTAGGAATTCCATGTACCAGATTCTTTGATTTTAGATGCCCCAGGCTTCTAAAGTTCAAATGACCAAATCTTCTGTGCCACAGCTCACTATCCTTCTCAACATATGTTGCACTAAGGCATTCAGAGTCTGCAGTCCTGACATTCACTTTGAATGTCCTGTTCCTTCCCTGTTCTGACTCCATAATCAGCTTCTGATTACGATCATACAGCTTCAGAAGATTGTCCTTCATGGTAACTGAAAAGCCTTTCTCAATCAGTTGCCCTACACTCATCAGATTGCTTTTCATGCCAGGTACATACCATACATTCTGAATCAAAGCTGATTTTCCATTGTTCAGAATGACTCTGACATTTCCCATACCTTCAGCATTAAGGTATTTATCATCAGCACATCTGATCTTTGTGCTCTTCCCAGAGTCAAAGTCAACCAACCACTTCTTGTTTCCAGTAAGATGATTTGAACACCCTGTGTCCATATACCACCACTCTGATGAATTCATATCATCAGTCTCAGAAGCCATTAGCAACACAGATTCACCATCAGAGTCATCAGAGCTTCTGGCTATATTTGCTTCTTCTGACTTCCTTTCTTTGTTTGACCGACACTCAGAAGCAAAATGACCAAACTTCTGACAACAGTAGCATTGAATCTTCTTCTTGTCAAACCTTTCTTTTCCCTTCTGATATTTCTGCTTATCAGAGGTTGAAGTTTCTAGCTTCTGAACTCCATCAGACCTTTTCTTGGTTTCTGACCAAGACTTCTTCTGATAGTTCTTTCCAGAGTCTGCTTTCAGAGCCTGCTGCTCTACTTCTCTTTCAGAGTTTCTCTCAGTCAGACGCAACTCTTGTGCTTCTAGACTGCTTTGTAGCTCTTCAATTCTCATGGAACTCAGATCCTTGGAATGTTCTATGGCTACCACAATGTAATCAAACTGAGGGGTAAGTGATCTCAATACCTTCTCAATGATTACTTGTTCTGAAAGAGTTTCTCCACAAGCTTTCATCTCATTGGTGATCAGAATCATTCTGGAGATGTACTCAGGGACCTTCTCATTGTTCTTCATGTTGAGATTTTCATACTGCTTTCGTAAGGACTGAAGCTTCACCTTCTTCACTGATGCATCGCCACCATAGCATCTGATCAGTGTGTCCCACGCGGCCTTTGCCGTTTCTGAGTCAGCAATCTTCTCAAACACGTTTTCATCCACACACTGATGGATGTAGAACAACGCCCTCTGATCTTTCTTCTTTGTATCCTTCTGAGCAAGCTTTTGTGCATCTGTTGCATCTGCTGCTACTGGAACGTAACCTTCAGTAACAAGTTCAAGCACATCTTGAGCACCAAACAGAACAATCATCTGTTTCATCCAGCGATTCCAGTTTTTGCCATCAAACACTGGAAGCTTGGTACTCATACCACTGTTTCCGTTCATCTTCAACCTTTGTGCGTTCACTTAAATCTCACTAACACTCGTGTTTCCCAATTCCGCAGAATCAGAAAATGTGATTCTGTTACAACTTCGTTCAAGATTCAACTCGAATTCAAGAAACGAAATCAATCACACAACGCCTCACGTTTCACTCGTGTTTCCCGTGGATTCGAACCGGAGCTCTAGATACCAATTGTTGGTGCACAAAGGTGATAAATGAATAGAAAAAGAATTGTATTTAATGAACTTGAAATGACGGCTACAAGAAAAAGGAATAAAAGCACTAACTTCTATGCTGACATAACTACTCCTATTTATACACAAAACTAGGTCATAAAGACAGCATAGTAAAATACTAAAATACCCTTAAATATAAATTACTTCTTACATCTATCACATAATATAATATTGTAAAAGAATAAGATATAGGATTATATGTCATCATCTCACGTCATATTATTAATACTGAAATCTTTTGTGATTTATATATTTGAGAGTTCAAACAACACTAAATGATTTGAAATGCCAACTACCAACTTATATTCGAGGTAAGGACAAAACAAAATCAAAATTTTTGTAAAAAATAAAACAAAATTAAAATTAAGAGGCATATATATATTATGCATAACAATGGTGGTGCACAAAATATTTTGTTACAAAATGGACCACATAGACTGTTTCAATTTCAACTTCACGTTTGTTTTTTTATGTTTATACTTATATAATATGATATGAAATACGGTATACATATAGAAAATTGTAATAAAATTGATGAGCAAACAAACAAAGGATGAAGTTGCTCCGAACCTCAATTGCTCATATTTATTTGCTAATTATTCATGTGGTCTCAACATAAACCACTAATTTCATGCATATTAATGTTATTCTAATAGCATAATACAATAGAATTAGAAATAAGACAAGTACCTTTTCTAATGAAATAATCAAGAATGTGTATTTTTTTTTAAGAAGTAAAAGAATGTGTACCTTCTTAATAATCCATGAAAGTCAAAATAGGATTGGTAGAGAATATTGAGAGCGATCCACAGTGAAATCAGTTTGATTTTGTTAAACTAATGACTTAATAACATTGACAGTGAGAAGAATATTTGAAAGTTGATATGAATAAAGTAGAGTGAGAAAAATAATGCACAATATTTTGTTATTTTTATCTCTACCATGAGATTAATCAAAAGACTAGGAGGAATAATCAGCTGAGGATCCAACTTCGAAGACGTCTAACCTAAAAATATCAACTTTTGCCAATTGAACTATAATTTATAGACTACATAATATGATTTATTTTTTTTTGGTTACTATGATATTGGTATGAAATTTTTATCGCGTTAGCGATGACTAATCTCCGTCAGGGAACTTGTTAAACACACAAGGTGTATTATTCCCTTTCAACAAAATTTTCTTCATACACCTAAGTCATAAATCAAACCTCTAAGAACTAAGACTCTTACCGCTTTCATCAATTTATTATTAGTAAACTACTTATATGATATTTAACATGTGCATAAATGAGATAAAACCCAAAATGTAGCTTCTTATCATTATCCACCGGGTCGGGCCCATGTGCTTGTTACATGGAGCCCTTGATCAGGGAGGTTGATTTTGACCATGTTGGTTGTTGGACGGCAGGACACTGGCAAAGGAGGCAGGTTCACTTCAAATGTTTGAAAATGTTGGAGAATCACAATCCATGTCAATATAAATTTCAAACAGTTCTATTCATGCCATACAACAGCTCCTTTTCATACACACCGATTAAGTATCAAATTCTCTAACTATACAAGGATATTATTCAATTTCTAGGAGGACTAATAATGTACAATATTGGAACAACTCTCAAATGTGGGTGCCTGTGATTGAATCCAACATTCATTGTTTTTATATATACTATTTGCACACGCAGTTTTATTAAAAAAAAATAGAAATTTGTTTAATATGGGAATCAAACCCGTATCCCTTACTTAGTAATATAGTTTTTCAATCACTAGGCCATATGTATCAATTGTCATTAAAATTACCTTTGATATAAATTATTTATAATGAATAGCGTCTTTAACAGGCAACAAGCAAAATCTAAAAACAAAAACTATTTTTTTATTTTAATCAAAGCATTGTTAAGTTGTTATGCTAAATAGAAACATCGATCATAACTCTAATATATTTGTATGAATATGAAGCCCATATTTATTTTATTATTATTTTTATCAAGCAACAACCAAATTCTAAAAACAAAAACAAAAATAACTTTTTTATTTTAATCAAAGCATTGTTAAGTTGTTATGCTAAATAGAAACAACAATCATAACTGTAATATATATGTATAAAGACCCATATTTATTTTATTATTATGTTTTCCAAATTAATTCTAATTTGAATTTTTTTTATTTCTACAAGCACAAACTAAAAAATATATAAGCATATAAAAAAATATGCATATGAAGGCCGACAAAAAGAAATGGTCAGTTATACGTTGTTGTCAAATTCGCGCGGGACACAATCATTCACATATATAATGTTTATATTGATATATAATTAGTTATTAATTATATGATATTAAGATATCATAAAATAATACATTTATATAATATATATTTGAAGTGTCATTTTTTATGTGTCAAGTCACATCGAAAAATTGTTTGAAGATTTTAGTTGTTGATGATGACAGCAACCTTAAAAATACCACTTCAAATGTAGTTTATAAAAAAAAATTCCGAAATTTGTAGAATTGTTTGTATTTTCAAGTTTACCTAAGTTTATTTTTTTTCTTTCGCACCGGTTTCCGACCTACCAAAGGTGAGCGACTAATCCGACTCGTGCATAGAGTCATGCGCACAGGCCAAACGTTGTTCTTCCTAAGAATCAAACTTAGTATTATTTTTTGTTTCTATGCGTATGAATTACTCTGTTTATTATCCCAAATAAATATAATATAATTGATGTACAATTATTTATTGACGCGAGCATACGGACATGATAACTAGTAGATATCTATATTTATATATTCTTTAACTTAGTATTTCCAATATATTTATTAAATAAGTCCCCCACAAAAGTAGATCATGCATAGTAGACTTTTGTATTAAGCGTATTATTATCCTATGCAAACTAACAAATAACTTAAATAAATTAATAAATAAAATTAAAAAAAAATCAAAGAGTATTGCTGCCCCTTATAAGTATGTGCTCGCACAAGAGAGTCTTTAGTTAATTAGAAATGAAAATTGCTTTTTAGGCTCCTTTGATTGCTACCTATATAGGTTTCCCAAAAATTTCAAAATACCCCTCATATTGGGTCCAAGTATTTTGGAATATACAATCCGAAATGCATATATAGGCTAATTTCAAAAGTTAATTTGGGAACGTAACTTCTACAACATAAAAAAAATTCAAAAAATTGAAATAAACACCATAGACATTAGGATAAATTTAATTATTTAATAATACATCCACAAAATTCTATAAAATTTTTGGAGATACATAAAACTTAATGTCAATGTAGCTAATTTCATGGAAACTAAGTAAATTAGGATGTAAGAAATATGTGGAGAGTTCAACAATTAACTCCTTTATAGAAACCCAAATGTTAATTTGATTATAAACTTTACGATATAAGCAAAAAGGCCTAATATTATAATTTCATTCCCAAACAAATAACTTTTTTGAATTTATTAGTTTACAAAAATCAATTAAGTGATAATGCATATCTAATTTCAACAAATCTTGATATCTAGTTTAAAATAACAATGTAAATAAACACCCTAAACATTAATTATTTTAATTATTCAATAACACATTAACAAATGCCTATAAATATAAAAGTCAAAAAAAAATTGGAGATGCAAATAACTTAATGTAAGAGTAACTAATTTCACGAAATCTGAGGAAATAAGGATGTATGAGATAAAGATGTTTATTTATTTATTCATAAAAGTTAATTTTGATATAAGGACTCAAAGTTCTTAAGAATTATTTAGAGAGTACCCTAAACATTAAATTAAAACTAAACATTGAATATTTTTCACCAACGTTAAGTTTAATTGAATGCCTACAAACTAAGAAACAGATTACAACAGAGTCCGTTATTCTTCCACCGACAGCAACACAACCACAAGCATAACCCAACATCTCATTCATTGAATATTAGTCTTGCTCACAGCATTGTCACCACCATCATCAAGTTAAGCTTTCTCTTAACGCAACTTTTCCTCCTAGAATATACCAAGGTCTCAACATAGGTTGATAAGCTATTCTTAGTGCTTTTTCTTTGACGCTTAAAGTAGGATTTCTTTGGAGATGGACTTCCATTTTCAAGTATTAGTAAGAGATACATGTATGAAACCATGAAAAATATAAGGCATTATACCAGTTAAAATTAGAATCGAATCAGATAAACTAAAAGCTTGAAGATTGCGAATTGAGGGGAGAGAGCTGGACATATATCTTCATAAGAAACCTCTTTGGATTCACAGGAAGAATGATACAAATTTGAAACTTCACTCAACTCTTTAAAAGATAAATCAATCAGAGGTTCAATCTGTTTCAATATAGTTGTCAGCCACCAAATATAAACAACAATAACTAGCACATTTAATGAAATTATGAGTTAAATAAAATTTAAATTAATACAAAATTACGGTGCTGATGTGGCATGCATAATTGCAATGAACAGTTGCCAAAACCCGTTTCCTTTGTGTCAAGATTATAGATTATAGATTTATTCAGACTCAACTCACATAAATTTTTTTTGAAGCATCAACTCACATAAATTATTCAATCTGAAAAAGGGAAGAAAAATAAGGTTAATTTTTTTTGTCAATTTCACCAAACTCATCCCAATTTTTCCAAAGCAACTCAGATTTTTTTTTATTTTTTTTACCCAACTATTACTCGGACCCAATAAAAATATTATTTTGGCCGGTTATTTTGATGCTAGCTTGCAAAGTTAGTTGCAAGCATTTTATCATTTTAATGTTATCATTTAATGTATGTTTATATATTTGAGGTTAAAAAATTAAAGATGAGTCATTTTTTTAGAAATAATGTATCAACAATGAATTGGTCCAAGTGGTAAGAGTCTTGGTCCTTAAGCATATGGCTAGGGGTTCAATTTATGGCTCATGCGTATGGAAAAAATTCGATTGGAAGGAGAGAACTCACCTTATGTACCCCACAGGTTCCCTGACGGAGATTAGTTATCGCTAACAGCAGTGAAAATTTTGTACTAATATCATGGTAACTCAAAAAAAAAAATGTAATGACCCATCATTTAGAAAATTACAATCAGAATTTTTTTAAAAACAAATAATGTAAAAAAACTCAGTACTCAAGCGAGCCCAATCCAAAAATTTGTTGTTTAACCCAACCCCATATCCAATACCGTAATAAGGTACCGTTTGATCTAACTTTTTTCTCTTCTCTTTTCTTAGAAGTAAAAAGTTAGGCCAAATAATAATTTTAAAAACTCTAGTAAGAAAAAAACAACTTCTATATTTTAAAGAAAAATACTAAAAATAGAGTTTCAAAATAAGGTGATAATAGTTACTTTGCGACAATTTTACTACTATATATTATTTATCTAATTAATATCTTTAAATAAGTTTTTTTTTACTCCATCTTTAAATAAGTTATTGTTTTTTAAAAAACAACTTTATCTTATTATCAAATATCTTTTAACCCTACTATAAATTTTTTTAAAAAAACTTTTAACACTTTTAAAAATAAAAGAAGTAAGATTTACCAGACAACTTTATCTTCGATTTTAAAGCTCTTACTTCTAGCTTTGTGGTTAAAATAGCTTCTACACCTAAAAACAGCCGGGTCAAACGGTACTTAAATATTTTTAGAAAATTACTTTTGCCGTCCTACAGGTTATTCGCGCCCCCTAAGCGTTTCCATTTTATCATTCTGCTATTTATGTAGCGGGCATTATAAATATGAGAAATTTTTAAAAATATCGTCCGCTAGTTAAGTAGTGGATGTTATAATTGTAGAATGCTTTTGGGATATCCACTATCCACTACTTAAATGGTGGATTGGAATATTTTAGTAAAATTATAGGGTGTGTTAGAAAAAACATTGGGTGGTAAATGACATTTCATATTTTTAACTAAGACTCAATTCAAAGTCCTATGATTCGATTTACAGCTTTGGCCAAAACCAACTCATGTACGGTTCTATTTTAATTAACTTGAAATGTTATTTTTTCTAATATTTTTATTTTGTAAAAGAATTTTTTTCTTTTATTATTCTCTCTCTCCAAAATGTAAAAGACATATCTTTATAAGTATTTTATTCATAACAAAATATAAATATAATTGATAAAAAAAATCAAATGTATCTATTCTAAAATTTAGACAAAAAAAACACTTGATTTTTTATATTAATCTTCTTTTGTTTTTATTAATCTTCTCATTTCCAAGGGAAGGGCCCCCGATAATCCGACATTCATCCGCAATGGTAAGTAAAGTCCGGCTAAAAAATGTTTTCACCGGGAATTAAACTTGAGTTCTCCCAAGTAATTCGTCCCAGGGGAAATCATTAACCACTTGAGCTCAATATTTTTAATATCTTTGTTTTTTTGGTATTAAACTTTTGGTTCACAAGGGAATAAAGTCTCGGCAGTTCAGAGTTTGTCTGTGAGGTAAGTAAAATCAAATCAAGAATTGTTCCCACCATAAATCAATAGAACTCGTGTTCTTCCCAAACGATTCGTACTAGGAATCTTTGCTTTATTTTTTGTTTTGTTTTGTGTTAACCCTTTAATTCATATATAGGAAAAGGAGCTGTGATGCACAGTTTGGCTGCAAGGTAAATAAAATTTGACTAAATTAATATTGTTACACAAAAATTGAATATAATTCTTCTAAACTATTCATATTAGAAGAAAATTATTAACTACTTAAATATAATGTCATAGTTAAACCTTTGCTTTAATTTGTTACAGAGACAAAACATATCAAGATAAAAATTTCCATAAATGTTTGATAGTGAAAAAGTTACAGATTAAAAGTGAAAATGTGAAACCTACTCCAAATCCAAGCAATGTACATAAGTGGAGTGAGAGTAGAGGCAAGGCAACGTCATTATATTCCAAAAGCTAGCTAGCATCCAACAATTTCCTTCTCTCTTCCCACCTCACTCTCACCCTTTGCATGCACTCCATTTCCCTTAATATAAGCAATACCCAACTCCAATTATTGTCCTTATTATTACTAATTTCTTCTATATACATCCATCTTCTATAGCTATCTAGCTATAAGCACATTTCATCTTCCATATCAATGGCACCCTCACACATGCAAAACTACTACTACAACACCACCGACGACGACAACGACAACGACAACGTCGTCTACGAGGACGAAGGCGAGGACGAGTATGAAGAAGAAGAAGAAAAAGAAGAAACCAAAACCAAAACAAACAACATTGTTTTCAATGGTTCTTCACGTTGTTCATCATTTTCATTGAGTAGAGTATTACTTGACCCGAGAGGAAAATGGGTTGAAGAATGGAACCGGGTATTTCTTTTGGTACATGCGATGGGTTTATTTGTAGACCCATTATTTTTCTACACGCTGTCTATAAGTGACACGTGTATGTGTCTGTTTATTGACTGTTGGTTACTCGTTACCGTCACCGTTATCCGTTGCATGACGGACGCGTTACATCTATGGAATATTTGGTTGCAGTTCTATATTGAGAAACGCTCCTCTTTTGGCTTTCTTCATCGTACTTCTTCTTCACATGTTTTTCCTTACTTCAAACCCAACAAAGAGTTTTTCTTTGATATCTTTGTCATCCTCCCTCTTCCTCAGGTAATTGCTTATTTATTAATTATTACATTAATACTCTATCCGTTTCAAAATAAATACTCCTCCGTTCCAAAATATAAACAAAAAAGAGTTAATTATTTTTTTATGTATTTGGTTAAAGATTTGGACCAAATACATTCGTTTTTGTTGACCAAACTTTATTCAAGTTAATTAAATTTTGTTTATATTTAAGAGTAGTGAAATACTAATATGTCTAAATTGCATTGTAAATAAAAGTTAATATAAAAAATGTGGTTGCAAACTGTGCAACTTATGTGGTCACCCAAGTTGTGATGTCATTAATTTAGTTTAAATTTAAACAAAATATATTTAACATAAGACGACGGAATTTGATGAGCTCTGTGATTGTAAAATTATTAAGATGAAAACTCCGGTACATATCTTATTGAAAAATGTAACGGGTACATGTATCGCTAATATGAATAATTATGATAGGTCTATAAATAATGTTTAATATAAAAAAATTAACAAATACTATTTATGATTATGAACCTATCAAAATCGTCAATCACAATGGATATATCAATACACATGATGCAAATAAAATGTGTACCGAAGAAATCACATATTATTAATCCTTCGACATAAGTATCGCTTAATTTGTTTTTACTTTTTAAATAACCTGCATATTTTTGCAGTTTTTTTTTTTTCGTTTTCAAAATGTTATGCTCAAATAGTATTTTGTCATGTTGCATAATTCTGAGCTGGCAAATAAAGGTGACGACAAGCATGAAAACATCTTGTTTTTATACATGAAGATTGTGATGCTTACCTGCATCACACACACACACACACACCTTCATGAATCACATGATTATGTGCATGTTAATTATTTTGTATTCATGTCACTGTTTTGTAGATTGTATTATGGGTGACAATTCCGTCTATGTTAAAAGAAGGATCAATTACACGGGTGATGATTGTATTGTTGACTATGTTCCTGTTTCAATACCTTCCTAAAATTTTTCACTCCGTCAACTTCGTGCGTCGCAAACTCTTAGCCGGTTACATTTTTGGAACCATTTGGTGGGGATTCGCTCTCAACATGATCGCTTATTTTGTCGCTTCCCATGTAAGTCTCGTGTGATTCAATGACATTCATTCTGAAATAATTTTTTTTGTTAGAATATAAACATTTTGATTACCTTCTTTTATGACAATGTTATCATCAATCTGTAACCTCGTCCGATGTGTGTTTACCTCATCAGGCAGCAGGGGCATGTTGGTACTTGTTGGGACTTCAAAGGGGAATGAATTGTCTAGGAGAGCAATGTGAGACAACAACAGGTTGTGGTTTGAGAACAATGTGTTGCAAAGAACCAATATACTATGGAAGCTATAGCATGATGAAGAAATTAGAGAAAACAAGGTTGATATGGGCACAAAACAAAGAAGCAAGGACTACATGTTTAGATAGTGCTGACAACTATGAATATGGAGTTTATGAATGGAGTGTGCAACTTTTAACAAATAATAGCCGAATTGAAAAGATACTCCTCCCTATCTTTTGGGGCTTAATGACTCTTAGGTATTTTTTCATACATACACTTCATGGTTTTAAATTGCAATTATTGTAGTTATCATGGTAATGTTGCAACGTTGTTTTTCCAGTAGCCTAGTGGTTAGACTCACTATAAGTGTGAAAAAATGTGGAATTTAAGATTCAAACACCGGTCCCTCTAATAATGTTCTTAGTAGCTACCAACTGAGCTACCTTAAAATATGGATAAATATTAGAACCAATTTTTTTTCTCAAATAGTCTGGTTACTAGAATTTTAGCCCTTAAGGTAAATAAGTGATAAATCTTGGTGTGAAACCCCAACCCGTGCATATTGTAATGTCCATACCAACCAAATGAGCTATATGCTTACCTGAATTATTAGAACAAATTTTTATCAGCAACTTATAAAGATCTCATAAAGTCTTATGAAAGAAAAATAACATTTCTTAAATGAATCTATTTGTACCCAATTGAAATTCATGACATTATGAATAGTAGCAAAAGAAAAAAAAAAAGACTCTGTATTTGATTCATGCACTATATGTTATTTTGTTATTGATGTTATTGATGCTTCATATCATGTGAACTCTATATATCTCATTCTCACAATTTTGTTCTTGACATGATCAGCACTTTTGGGAACCTCCAGAGCACAACAGAAAGGATGGAAACTGTTTTCAATATTATTGTGTTGACCAGTGGCCTCCTTCTAGTCACTATGCTAATTGGAAACATTAAGGTACATAATAGAATACACTTAATTTGGGGTCACATATATAACACAAATATTTCAACACTTTTTTACTTGTGTATATATATACACACCATTTTGTTTTGGAAGATTAGTTCTATTTTGGTGACATTAAGTGTTTTTAGCCCTTCAATTCTCAAGAAAAAAAGACTTTGAAATTTGAAATTTCTGCCAGAAGTTAAAGTCTTTTTTTTCTTTTCTTTGTTTAATAAATTTTTTAGTCAGAGATCAAATTTAAGTACTTTCGAGTTTCGATAGATTCAAACAAAAATTAGTAGTTTATTATGTAATTTGCATGTGGTGAATGGTAGGTATTTTTACATGCTACAACATCGAAGAAGCGAGAGATGAAATTGAAGATGAAGAACCTTGAATGGATGATGAACAAAAGACGCTTGCCACAAGGGCTCCGACAACGTGTGCGTAACTACGAGAGACAATGTTGGGCTGCGATGCGCGGGGTTGATGAATGCCAATTAATCAAAAACCTCCCTGAGGGTTTGAGAAGGGACATCAAGTACCATCTTTGTTTGGGTTTGGTGAGACAGGTAAGGTTGCCTAATTTTGATTACATCTTTTTGCTTATGATTTTGGATTAAAGGTGGCAATGAGGATCACTTTCACATGAGGGAAAGAAGACTTGAATTTTAATGCTTCAATATTTTGTTCAGGTGCCATTATTTCAGCATATGGATGAATTGGTGCTAGAGAACATTTGTGACCGTGTCAAGTCCCTTGTATTCACAAAGGGAGAAACAGTAAGTTCTAAATTGCATCATAGACTTTGTGAAAAAAATAAGGGTCGTGTTAACGATAACTATCCAAATAAAGAAACTTAGTATTAAATAATCCAAAGAAATTAGTGTCCAAAAAGTGTATTACACAAATACCAAGAAAAATATTTCTATATTAAACTCTTTAACATGTGCTCTTAAGGGCACAAATTAACATTTCCCAAAAAATAAAATTGCATTAGGTACCTGAATTTGCTGCGGTCAACAACTCAACACAATCATGTCACGGTGACCGTCCAATCTAGATCGAAAAGTCAAAATTCAAGCCCAATATTCTTATATTATTGAGGAAAATTTAAATCAATTTTTTTCTGGATCATTTGATCATGATCGGATGGTTGCCAACACCCTAAATGCGTGACCGCATGAAAACAACAACTACAATGGATCTAATTTGATCATTCTAACAAATGCTAATATCATATATATATATTGCATTGTATTATATATTAATGCATTAAGCAATTTCTCACCTTCAACGAATCGTAATCATCATATTATTAAAAATGTTTAACTTGTATTATAATTATTTCTAAAATCACACATATACTAATTGGTTATAATTTATTAACATTGTAATTTTTTTACACCTACATTTCATCAAAATTAAACTTTTAATAATTAATTAACTAGAAACATGGATTATGTATGGTTAATTATGTTATACATGCAGCTAACAAGAGAGGGAGATCCAGTTCAAAGAATGCTATTTGTAGTAAGGGGTCATCTTCAAAGTAGCCAAGTCCTAAGAGATGGAGTAAAAAGTTGTTGCATGTTAGGACCAGGAAACTTTAGTGGTGATGAGCTTCTGTCATGGTGTTTAAGAAGGCCATTCGTACCACGTCTTCCAACATCATCATCAACTTTGGTCACACTTGAAACAACAGAGGTATTTGGACTTGAAGCAGAGGATGTCAAATATGTGACACAACATTTTAGGTACATATTTATACATTTTTTTATCATGTTATTGACATGAAATATCTAATTACTTTGTTATGATTAAATGTTTGTTTGTTACCCATTTTGTGGGATATGGATTTCAGTCAATGTTTTATAAACTCTTTGACTGAAATCAAATGATACAATTTAACACTATAAAACATATCGATTTGATACAATGGTTGAGATTCAACTGCATTCATTATTTGACTTCAGTCATTTTTTGACTGCAGGGAATCCATATCCTTTTTGTGCGAAAGAATAAGTTTTTTTTAAACAAATGATCACTTTTTAAAAGCTTAATTTCATTCATTTGTAATTGATTTTAAAAAAATGAAAATATGAAAGAAAAATAAAATTAGAAAAATTGTTTTAAATAAGAAGTTGTTTTGAGTATCTTCTTTTAGAATATTATTTTTTTCAACTAATTTTTTTAGAAAAAAGTAATTTTTAATTTTTTTTTCAAAAAAAAATCTAAAAACTAATCACAAAATTATCAAATATCAATTTTTTTTATATAATTTGTGATAAATGGGCCATGGTTTCCTGTGGAAAACCATATTTTAGGTACACATTTACAAAGGAAAATGTTAGGAGAAGTGTTAGATATTACTCACCTGGATGGAGAACTTGGGCTGCTGTGGCAATTCAATTGGCTTGGAGAAGGTATAGACATAGGTTGACTTTGACTTCTTTGTCCTTTATTAGGCCACGTAGACCTTTGTCAAGGTCTACATCTATGGAAGAAGATAGACTTCGTCTTTATACAGCTTTGTTAACTTCACCAAAGCCTAATCAAGATGATTTTGATTCTGATTTTGATTCTTCATAATATGATGTTTGTGGAAAGGATTAATGTAGTAGTGATGTATATGTTGTTTATGTAGAGTTTTGGCACAATGGTTATTTTTATTTACCTTTTAGATTAATTGTATTTTTTGACTTTATTTTGATTATGTGCGATTTTCTTTATAATAATTTTTAGTAGATCATTAAATGGACCTTTAATAATATACTTCCTCTGTCGCAAAATATAAGTAAAAGTTGGTCAACAAAAATTAATATATTTGGTCCAAATCTTTCACTAAATAAGTTTGTTTGACTCATTTTTACTTATATTTTGGGACGGAGGGAGTATATCGTAAGAGTCAATCATCTTGGCAAAGAAAAATACACTATATCTCTTGGTTTGTAGGACGTCAAAAGTGAATCATCTTGGTTTTTAACCTAACCTAACATAATTTCATTTTTTTTTGACAATAACATAATTTTATTTATAATCTGTCAAAAGTTAATAATTTCTTTTACACAAAAATGCAATTAATTATATATTTAAAATTCAATTTTAAACCACTATTAAATACTCCCTCCGTTCCTTTTTATTAGAAACAGTTTGAAAAAATTACACATACCAAGAAAACACATTGTAAATAGTTCTTTTCATTTAATACTCTTATAAATATAAACTTATTCCATCTATACCCCTATTTAATTACTCTAAATTCAATTAACTTACTTATTTTTAATATCCTCTTTCACAATAAATAAGGGTATAAGTGAAATTCAACATTTAAAACATTTGAAAATTAGTCAAAGTTTCTTATAAAAATGAATAAAAAAAAATCCACTTTTGTTTCTCATAAAAAGGAACGGAGGGAGTACTATATTAATTATTTAATTTGGTCAACTATACTACTTGAAGATTGGGCGATTCAGGAATAATATTAAATTGAGGGGAGTTATTGGTAATGTATACAATCTTTAGTGGAGTAAAACTATGTTTATTTAGGCTCTGTTTTGAAAGAAAAATAAGCTAGCTTATAGCTTTTAGTTTATAAGTTAGCTTTGTTTGGTAACATTTTTTAAAAAAGAGTTTATAACTTATTTTACTGACTTATAGCTTATTTTTTAAACGTTATTTCAAGTAGCTTATGAGTTTATAGCTTGTCATATTTTCTTCCAATTTTACCCCTATCATCTTACTTGAAAAAAAATTAAATATTAATTAAACATAACTTTTTTATATCAATTCATACTTATAAGCTACCGCTAATTTTACCAAACACTACAAATTCATTAGCTAGCTTATTCGCTATAAACTAGCTTATCAGTTATCCACTATTTTTTTAGCAAACAGATCGCCTTATTGGTTTTAGTTCGTAAGTTGAGTCAAGTCTGTCTTATTTATTCTGAAGCAATAACTCCTTGACTTACTTTCTATACACCTCAGGTGTACACCTTAGAGTCGTGTGTGTGTGTATTTTTTTTTTCTCTTTCAAATTATAAGAGATGAAGAGCTGAATACACTTGTAAATACTCCTTATAATTCATTTTTATTATAAAAAAAACAATTATATTAAATAGTTGTAAGATATTCAAAACTATTCTTTGTCACATTTGGATTTGTTGCTTTTTTTTTCTTCTATATTTTTGGCCATGTGTGATTTTGTCTTGCAATAGGTTTTTGAGTATAAGTTGGTCTCTTTAGTAGAAAATATATTTATTGAATTTTTTAGGTCTTACTCATCAAATTCCTAATCTTCCTCCCCATTCTAAGTTGCAACCATATCCCCAGTCTTCCCCATCCCAAACACAATTTTAATATTCTACCCATTCATACCAACAAATTGAATTTGCTTATAGGACAAATGTTTCTAAGTTGAATATTTCTGTAAAAGTTGCTTAGTAATTAATTTTCGAAGTTGAATATTTCTATGAAAGTTGTTTGGCAATTTATTTCGAAGTTGAACATTTCTTTTGTACTCTTTTTTCTTTTTTATCTATATAATATTAATGTAGCCTATTGCTCACCTTTGCCTTAAAAGAAAATGATGAACCAGTAAAAAGATGTATCATAAAATTGCTAACAATAGAGAAAAGGATGTATTATTTCTTAATTAAATTAAACTTATACATAATTCAAATATTACATACAAAATAGATTTTTCTTAAACCCAAAATGATTGTTGCAAAACTAACAGAAAAACTACACTGATTTACGAATTTGTAGTACTACTGTGAACGTAGCACGAGAGGATTGTGGGACAACATGGAGGAAACATAAAGTGATCCTCATTTGCACCGTTAATCTCCTCCGATATACTATATGAATATAAGAAGGTCAGACAAAAATACAACACCGTATTCTCTTCATTCACAGCATGGATACCGAGAGTCGAGAGATGCAAAAAATATTTAAAAAAGAAAAAAAAAATAATTGTTGTATTTTTGACTTTTTGTTACAAAATTGTAGTTAAATAACATTTTTCTAATCCCGTGCACACTTTCTATCACTTGTCTACTACCGGTCTCTTGTGTTTTATGTAGAGCTGTCAAAATGGGCCGGCCCAAATGGGCGGCCCGAATAGCCCGATTTTTTCCCGGGCTTGGGCCTTAAAAATCTAGCTCGAATTAGCATCCAGGCTTTTTAGCCCGGCCCGATAAAGCCCGCAAAAAATATGGGCCGGCCCGAATGGGCCGCGGGCCGCCCGCAAGCCCGATTAAATTATAATAAAAAAAATAAAAATAAAAAATATGAGTAAACAAGGAAGGATGTTTATAATATTTTTACTTGGGTCATCAATCTAAAAGTCGACACAAACATAATAAGTTAACAACACGGCAGCAACACAACACACACGTCACACACACCTTCCAATTCCATCAAACGCACATTTAAGAGAATAAATATGCACTAGTAACGCAAATTATATACATGCACTAGTAACGCAAATTATATACATAAGCAAATGAAAAGAAGCTAAAAGTAAAAATAACTTATCGTGTCATTAAAATAAGTAAATAAGCTAAAAATATAAAACCACGATCGTGAAATATTTCTCTACGTAATTACTCGTAAACTGTAAATAGCTTAAATAACTTTACATTAATACTAACAAATTTCAACCTATTTGTAATTAATTAATGTTATGAACTCTTTGTCAAATTTATTGGGCACTTAAATTTATTATTTTTTCATTACCGTTCATCTATTGCTTTAAATTTTTTTTTTTTTAAAAATCGGGCCGGCCCGAAAGCCCGAGAGCCCGTACCGGGCCGGGCTCGGGCCTTATTTTGTAGCCCGTTTTTTTATCCGGGTTTTTTAAGCCCGGCCCGACAAAGCCCGAAGCCCGAATGGGCCGGCCCGAAACGGGCCGGGCCGCCCGTTTTGACAGCTCTAGTTTTATGCACCTCTTGTGCATTTTACCGACGGAAACTTACAATAGCAACTAGTAATACCATCAACTTTACCACAATCTTCAACGCATCTTCATCGTACGTAAACTTACTTTCCAAAGAATACTCGATATCTTTATTTCATTTTTAATTATGTGGTTTTTTTTATTTTAAAATTAAAAAAATTACACACATGGTAAGTTAAGTGAGTTGCCACCTACGTATTGACTAAGTCAAAATTGAGGTTTTGCAAAGGGGTTAAAGTTAAGAGGCCAAAACTGTTATTTTTAAAATTAGAGGGGTTAAAATCACAAGTTTGTGAAAGTTAGGGGAGCCAAAAATGCATTTTAGCCTTTAAATAATATGATTAAACAAACTATATACATCATATATTATTATTATTATTATTATTATTATTATTATTATTATTGTGTATCAAATAATAATAAATTATCCATCACATTTTATTAAATTTTTTATTTAAAATTTACTAACAACGTTATTTCTTTTGTCTGAAAAACTATAATCTTTATCTTTATCTTTATCTTTATTATAAGTGGGAATAAGAAGTAGCTAACTAAACCCTAATCTCATGTGATCAAGGGCGCAAATTCCATCTTAATTACATGATAACTCCCAACTAATTGAGGGTGCCTAATTAATGCTTCATAATGCTTGCAAGTGGTATGCGTTTTCCCATGTTTTGAAAGGAATTGATATTTCATTTTTTACAATGCAGTTGTCTCTTTAATGTTCTTTTTTGGTTGCTACACAGTTACCAAAACCCATTAATCTCTATATAAATTGGCAATTTCATTTCCATGTTCATTAATTTTCTCTACACGCCCCTGCATCAAAATAGGCAGTTCAATGATCTGATATTTAGGTGCCAAAGCAAGATATAATAATATATCCCATTATGCTACTCTTATACGTTAAAGAAGCATGCAACACTTTCCAATATTTGTGCCTTTCCAAATCCAATGAATCTATCTTCTTCACTGATGATCTTCTGCGAGACACTAATCACATCCCCAATTCATCTACCCTTTCATTTTCCTTTATGCAATCCTAACAAAAAGAAACCCCTTCAATTTCATTCAATTGAGAAGTTATAATCTTGCATGCATAAACATGTGCATCTCACTCTTCTCTGCATTTTTTATTTCCTGATTTCAAATAATTGTAATTTTAAAAATTGTTGTTGTTTGTTATTATATATAGTGCAGTTATGTATCAAAATTTTTTTTTGCTAACTTCCCCAACGAGATTTATTGATTTGCAACATTGGTTGATCCAAAAAGTTGTACGAAGGACATGGATCAAGCTTGGTTCACCTGTACAAGACAATATATTTTGACAATTGCAAAAATATGGTATTAATCCACAGCTGATGCTACTTTAACTTTGATCAAATTGAATTTTGGCAGCTAATTTTGAACTTTATTACATGTAAGTTGAAAGTTGAATTTTTTTGGCAGCTAATTTAGTTTGAAAGTTGAATTTTGAAATTTTGGAGTGTATGTTAGTATGTTGTTTGGTATATATGAAGCTTGGTTATAATGATTAAATTTTGAATAAATAATTTTGTACCAAAAAATAGACTTAGTTGGAAATTTCTAATTTGTTTTTATTCATTTTTATTATCTAAAGATCACCATAAACATTATACAATCATAGTTTGTAACTGGTGTCATCGAAAGTTTTATTTATAATGCAAAACCATATTCAATTCAATATTAAGAAATTGTTGCCATTCAAAAAATATTTAAGAAATTGCACTACTATAATATTTGGTTTATTTTGTCTCACGGTTAACAAACAATGTGCTATCTTTCTTGGAAATAAGAGAGCATTTAATGTTTATTAATTGAAATTCATTGCAATAAGTAAAAAAAAATCTGTAAGTACGAAAGAACAAATTGTTATCAAGACTAATTAATTGATTCAGTCGTATATGATCCACATTTATAGGTACTTGTAATTTGGTTGGCATTTATATCAGATAAGCATAGGCATTTTATCAAACCAGTGATGCTATATGTCGCGAAGGATTGACTCGCGAAATTTCACGAATTGCTTTTTTTTTATTAATTATTCTTCTTCCTCTTACAAAACAAAAAATAGAACCCAGTAGAATACCATTGTTTCCAAACAACACCTTTTCAATCATGGTTGTCACCACTGCTTACTCTTATTAATCGAAATCGGCTAATTTGTCACCTAAAAAAACAGATCCACCGCCTAAAACACTCGCATGGTGTCAAACTGCCATTAAAAACTTTATTCCCAAATTCAATTCAATTCAAAATCATAAATCAGCAATCGACATTCAGCAACGATCAGAATTCGAAATCGGAATGCACCAAACAATATAGACCAAAGTTGTCTTTGACTGTATTGTGCAGCGTTACTAAATCGTACATCTCGATCTCAAATTGATAATTTCTTTGGGAAGAAGAGACACTCCAAAATCTTCTACTTCACTCTCAACTATAGCTACCACACCTAGGAGGAGTATCGACAGCAGCAGATTTGATTATGAAGGTAGTATAGTTAAGAGAGTCATTGAGTTTCAGTGGCTAGTTAAGTTTTTTTTTTTTTTTTGACACAAGGCTAGTTAAGGTTGTTATCACCAGTTAAACGTGTTTAAGAGAAAGAGAAACATAAATAAAACGGTACACCTGTTGAGGACACGTCATTCGCGAGATGTCGTGATGTTCCGTTTCGGGACATTAAGCATTTCTCTTATCAAAAATATTGTTGGTGGCTGACTCATTTTTCAATGTGATCTATATATGTGTCGATTGAATGTATTAGTGAATGTTAAAGAAACTCTTTTTTTTTGTCCTCATAAGCTCATTTGGTTGGGACATCGCACTATATGTGTAGGAGCCGGGGTTCGAATCCCAGACACCTACCAAAAAAAAACTCATTTTTCCAATGTGATCTACATTTAACAGAGTTTCAAGAATGTATTAGTGAATGTCTGCTTATTATTTTCAGTCCCAAGAAGAAAACATAATACGTACATACATAAAAAAATACTTTAGATCAGTTTTGAGGCAAAGATTTAAACAATTCGATCCAATTTTCTACGGTTTAATTTGAAGTGGTTTTTGGATATCCAAATTAATTTTTTTATTTATTAAATATTAATATTATAAAGACACGGTTAAATAATATATTCGATGTAAAATATAATATATAACACGTTAAATATTAATATTTTGCAATGACAATTATCAATTTTATTTAGCCTACAAAAGAAAGCACTTTGCTTAACAATTGTGCATTGTTATACTGATCGAGATAATGCAAATACATTCCTATGTGTTAAATATATTATAACTTTGTATGCTCAAACAAATTCACAATTTACTCATATCACGTATATGACACGGGCAAGGTGTCTAGTATATTAAATGTTAGGCAAAATGCATTCATAGATCGTTCTGAAACAACAGTTAAATCCTTTAAGAATTCGGTTGTCATTTGATTATGTTATTTTTATTGATTTCTCTTTTCTATTCTTTTTTGTTTAAATTTATTGATTTCTCTTTCACTCTTCTTCATAATGAGAATTATTATTTTTGAATGTGTTTGTATGATGTTAAATTTGTGATAGTCATCACCATGACAAAAGAGGTTCAATGAAATTATCACCATTAAAAATAAAAAATAAGAGATAAAAATTTAATGGTCTAAATTTTCACATGAGAAATTTCATAATTGATTCTTAGAAGAGTCATTACATCATGTATATGACTTTTGCCTTAGGTTTGGGTAAACCTGAAACAACTATAGTGGTTGGTAGATCATAATTGATTTTCAATCTTGATTACATCACCTAACAAAACAAGTGATAGACAGCCGAGGCCACACATCTTAATTAAATAAGGATCATAACTTAGAGACATTAATTAGTTAAGCATACAAATATAATATTTTTATTGAAAATGACAATTTTAATATTTTAAAAAGATTGAATTGAATAAACTACTTTTTAAGTTGAAATTAATTTCTGTATTTGTTTATTTAACAAGTACCCAAAAACACTACTTTAGCATTTTCCATTAAATAATGCCTAAAGGGTGTTTCATGTAGGGGTATACGTGGGCCGGATTGAGTTGAGTTTGGCCAAAACCAAAACCCGAACCACATAAGGTATTATGGGTTGGGTCTAGTAAAATAACCACCCGTTATAACATAGGGCCGGGTTGGATAAACCCACTAATTTTCGGGTTGGATTGGGTTGGGTAGTGGGTTACCCGAACTATTTTTCTATTTTTTTATATTAAAAATATAAATATTGAATCATCATATTTTTTCATAAAAATAACTTAACCATTGTATTTTTTTGAAAAATAGTGTTACTTTTTTTCATTATAAAAAATAATCACCTATTTTTTATGTATACCCACTAATTTATGGGTTGGATAGTGTGTTATCCAAATGATTTTTTTTCCTTTTTTACAATATCAAATTACTAAACGAAAAATCATCATATTTTTTTATGAAAATTATTCAATATTTTTATTTTTAAAATAGTGCGATGAATTATCATATTTGTTTATAAAAATTATTTAATCTTTTTTTTTTCTTAAAAAATAGTATAACTTATTTGCAATATTTATCGATCAAATGACAAAATCTTTAGTACTTTCATAAAAATATTTCAAAAAACATAACACTAGTGGGTCAGTGGGTTTTTTGGGTTGGGTCCGGTTTTACCCGAAACCCAATTTTTTTTATGGGTTTTTCATTTTTGAAATCCATATCCACCCACTTGCCCGACCCAACCCACTTTTTTGGGTTGGATTGGGTGGGTTTGACCGGATCGAGTGGGTTTGCCCAATCCATGTACACCCCTAGTTTCATGAATTATCTTTCGGTTATGTTGAGGCACTAGTTAAGAATACTAAAAAGGGTAAGTTTTACATTGATAATTGTATTCTTTATACTTTAAAAAAGTGAAGTACACAAGTTTCAACACATTTTTTACCATATGTAGTTCCTTAACTAGTGCTCCAGGGGCACTAGTTAACATTATTTGTAATTGTAATATACAAACACATAATATATGTTATTTTAACATGATTTCCTCTTCAAAATAAATTGTTACCTTAAGAATAACTAGATCCAATAAAAGTGATTGAGTTTATAAAGGAGCCAAGATCTACCTATTTACTTTACATTATTTGTAATTGTAATATATAAACACATAATATCAGTTATTTTAACATGATTTCCTCTTCAAAATAAATTGTTACCTTAAGAATAACTAGATCCAATAAAAGTGATTGAGTTTTGAAGAAATTGATATATGTGTTTGATCATAATACAACAAAAAATGATATGATCATGAATAATCTGTTACTTCAACATTATTTCACAAGGATTGTAGTAGTGAAGACTAGCACTTATTTTACAAACAAGCAAACTCTAGTCTACTATATACAGGTATGACTTTTCCTCCAAAGAACAAGAATTTCTGACAATAATCTCAATGGACTATGTTATATCTTGAATTGCATCCTAGGTTGATGGCGACAAATCGACATCAATAACATCTTGATTCATTTTCCTCTGAAGAAAAGCACTAGCTGGAAGAACAAATTGCGCTTTACACTGAATCTACTGCTTGAACTTGCTGCCGAGCCAGGTACCTTTCCCTTCTTTCTTTCTATAAACATTTGGAGACAATTTAGGACTTAAAAGTGAGAAAACATATATTAAACTTAAAACATTGAAATGAACAAATTAAATACTAAACATTTTACTTACCCATTCATCAATGACAAGACCTTCAGCAGCAACTCGAGGACCTGTCTCTGCAGGAGGCTTCTTCCGAGCTTCAACTGCAGCATCAGCTTCGGCCAACTGTCTTTTCAGTTTTTCCAAAGCCTAAAAACATCACATTTCCATTATTAGAATCAAACGTGTAGAACTTTACTAAGACAATTTGCTGAAAATTTGACTTACGGGACTTGGCCGTTCTGGATCTAAAAATACAACCCCCAAGACTCGTTCCACTATAACTAGATCCTTTTGTTCATCAAACTGCAGGACAGAATGCCAAAGTTTAAAAAAAATTAGCACACCACAAAGACATTGTCAAGAGCATGACCAAATAAAACAAGTGATAATCAACATAGTAAAAGTTGACACGACATATTTATGGAAACAAAACAATTCTTATACAGAATTTGGAGTTCTGTTTTCTTGGAATATAAGATAATATGAATGCCATTAACAATACCAGGATTTGAAATGCATGGCTGGGCTGTATTATTTGTTTATTCAGTTAAAGTCATCACGATTACACAACATAAAAAATTTGGAACATAAACTTGCTTCAGGCGTAAACAACAGGAAACTTATTAACCGACAGTATTCTCAACCCTTGCAATGGGGCAATTAAAAAGATCGATCGTGATAAAACTAGATAATAATAGGGCAATTCATTAAATACAATATCACAATAGTCCAAGGAACAATCTGTTGAAAACAGACAATAAGAAGCAGGCTGGTACTGCCATGCAAGTTGCAACCCATAGAATACTAGCTGCCATTGATAAGAAGGAGGCTGGCATTACCATGCAACCCCAAGTTTTGCATCGATTGTAGCTACCGTAAAAAAAAATCTATGCTTCACACATGGCCTCAAGGGAGAGTACATAATCCGAGTTTTTGGCTTGTCAAATGATAATGTAGCTAATATCCAACTGAAATCTTTTAAACAATTTTTTTTTATGTCACTCAACAATTGAACAAAAAATGTAACCACTTTCTCTACAGTATACGCTAGAAGTGTTGTGGTAACTCTATGTATTGTGATACATAACTTAAAAAATGAGTGGCAGCACTAAATTTTCTTTCTCCTTCTGACCGCTCTGCAATCCAGGTTCGATGTCACAATATGAATTAACTGGTTTTAGAAGCTATTACTCAATTTTCTTTTTGTACAATATGGTTAACATATCAGCCAACAGAATAAACAGCTAATGCTATCCCTCTCCCTGTCTCTCATGCATACAATATATATATATATATATATATATATATATATATATATATATATATATATATATATATATATATCAGAAGTACAAGACATACCAGCTCAGGCACATAGTCCACCCCTTCTTTCACTTTGAGACTCATGATTTTGAACTTGACTTTATTCTTCTGGTCCAACAACTTTTCGTTGTTTTCAGGTTGTTCCACAAATTTAAACACTGAACACCAAATTTGAAAAGGAATATATTAATATAATGCAGAGAAGAAGAAAAAAATTAACAAGATAGCTGATGAACTAAATTTACAAAAACCAATTTAATGAAAAAATTACCGGTTGCAATCACACTTTCTCCAGGAGCAAGAATTCCACCAGGGGGGCGCATGTAACAACTCTTTGGTGCCGTAGTTTGAAACTGAAACAACAAAAGCAAAGTTATTAAAGAAGTCAAAAGGAAAGTGCAAGGTAATCAATCAACATTCAACCATGACAATGAGTTTATTCATTTTTCATCAAACTCTCACATCAAAACATATACTATTAAAAGAGAATTGCACACAAGACAAACCCCCAAAGATGTTTCTTCTTTAGGAACAAATATGAAATGTAATGAATAAACACTCAATTCAATCCATAAAGTATCGCTCTCTCACCAACTTAGTCCATAAATTATATTAATATAATAAATAAACTCTTAATTATATGAATCTCCCACCTTAGCCCTTATATTTTAAGAGCTTCACCTAAAACTTTAAGGCATTAAGTATATAGGGCACCTCTCATATATATATCCAACATTTTGCCCATTCATAGTCGATGTGAGACTTAACCAATCACACTTGAAAAATGCTACAAACTTGCAAGACGAATTTTCATATACTTTAGGGAGAAAAATGACGGATTTCATATACTATAAAGACTACTTTAACATTTTGTCAAAAAAAAAAGGACTACTTTAATATTATAAATGATTTACTTCATATATACCATCAATCTAAAGATGTTTTATACCGTCAGTTAATCATAACCGTCATATCATAAAAAACACTTGACTTTTATCATACTCCCTCCGTCCCAATTTAAATGACACAGTTGACTATTTTACACATACCGATGCACAACTTTGATGATTAATATTTTTAATTGTATAATAGTAAAAATTATAAAAATTTGATATTTAGAAAATACTCATTGAGACGAATCAAACAACATCTTATATGCTAATATTTATTTTTGTTTATTAGTAGAAAAATAAGGTCAAAGCAACATATATGAATAGTTCACAATAGTCAACTGTGTCATTTAAATTGGGACGGAGGGAGTAACTACTATTAAAATCATACACATGATTGATTGTGATGTGTTGATAGTGTAAAACCTTTTACACCAACAATGCATGAAAATCAGTAAACTCTATTATTAAATTAGATAGAAGGTGATACTTTGATGACTAAAGTGGTTACATGGGATAAACAAACAAATCCATCTATATTTAAATCACTACCCCACATTCTCATGTGCTACTATGTCAGTGTTCATTCTTCTTAAAATTTAAAGTAACAAAATATGAGACACATGAATCCACATAAACCAATACCTTGAAAGCAACACGAGACTTGCTAGTGTTTTTTAATCGAACAGCACTTCTAACCTGCTTACCCGATTCATCTACAAAACAAAAAAATTAGTATTAATTAACTATTAATCATTAAATTAACAAACACAACACAAACACACCCAAATATTTTACTAGTATTTTTTTCTTCTTTTAAAAACTATTGTTTCTAAAACTAGGAATTTTCACACAACAAAAGAGAAACCTCGTTTATGTTATCATTCACACACGTGACAGTTATTAATAATTTTAAAAATTCAAACTTTTTTTTTCAAATAATAAAGTGATATTAAAATTAAAAAAAAAACAAATTGAGAAAATTCTGATTTCTGAGCACTTCAATTTACTCAAAAAATGAACAAATTGAGGGAAAAAAGAAAAATCAGAAGGAAAAGAAAAACAGAGTAATGCAGGAAAATGGTTACATGGAAAGTAAAGGTGATTGGAAGGGTCAAGACGGAGTCTACGTCGGGGAGGTAGCAACAACGACCTTGCTACAGACGACACCGTTTTGGAGGATTTTTGAGCGTTTCCTTCGGTTTGATTCTGTGCGTTTCCTGAACTCCAAAATGGACAGAGACGGAAGAGATTCGCGTCGGAGTTTGATTTCTGGTTGCCGGCGGCGATGGCCATGGGATCACCGTAGAGATATGAAGTTAGGGCACAGAGGAAGAATTGAAATCAGAATTGAATGAAAGAATGAAACGCAGCGTTTTATGTTTTGGATTTGAGTTTGAGTGTATTAAGAAGAGAAATGAGAATGCAGTGTTGTTGTTTGTGTTCTAACAACGACTTTTTTGTGAGAACGTTTTTCATCCAGTTCCAGGTAGCGTTTTATTTAATGCACACGCTCCTTCTCATTTATTATAAAATAATATTAAAGGAATATATAAAATATTAAATTGTGATAGATTTGAAAATTATAAATAATTAAATAGATTTCAAAATTACCCCACTTTCTTAATATGATATTGTAAAATACAGGAATAGTTTTTTATTCGATGATCGTGTAAAATTATTTTACATCGTCAGTATATTTCCATTAAACTCTTTGAAAATTGTGATAGAATGAGCTAATTCGACTTGGTTTAGGGGTAAAACAAGTAAAATGCATCTATTGCGGTCAATTAAAGCATGCACCTATGCAATTAGGTTATTGTGTATATAGTATATTGGACGGTTTTTAATGTCTTACTACGTGAATGTGAGTTTATGTTGCCTACTATGAGATATGGTCGTTGCATTTTAGGATTTAGCTCTACTATTGTCTTTAGAATTATTCTAGAGAGCTTAGCCATATTATAATGAGTGAGAAAACAATGATAAACCGTAAGTTCAAATGCTGTTTAAAGTAACTTATCAAAAGATACTATACATTAGTAAAATAAAAAGTTGTAACATACTCAAATGATATTCAAAATATTAGTTTAGCGGTAAAAATTTAACTTTGTAATCATAAGGTGCTGAATTCGAATTATGTTAGAAATTATTGTAAAATACTAAAATGGCCGTTAGTGCCACTTGAGTTAATAAAAAGATTTATCTTCTCCGATTATTTTAACAAAAAGAAACTATAACAAACTGATGAGAAAAAAAAAAGTTATTGCATACTGTAGTAGATATATTTTGAAAGTATTCACAATTTGAATTGATGAAAGATAATAAAACATAAACACCTCCTGTCGGTGAAAGTTATAAATGCAGCATTAGATCACTGTTCAATTATGTTTTGGCTTAATATTTATTTGAACCATTTTTTTCTTTGTCAAGATAATTGTGCTGTGTGAGTGAAGCTACTGTTTTTGTATCATTTTCATTAATTTTTTATTATCTTAATGGTATTTCATAAAACATCTTTAATATTATTTGGCAAATGAAGAGCGCTAGTTAAGATAATAAAAATAGAATTGTTGATTTTAATATAAAACTGCTTCTTTTAGGGTTTTTTAACTAATATTTCAGGGACACTAGTTAGTAAGACCATTATTATTATTTTCTTGAAAATTCATGATTATGATATTTTTTTTTTGTAGATAGGATGAAAAATGAATCAAGGGCTGAAGTTGGAATTGATTGATTGAATGAAGTGTAAGGGCAGATATTTTTTTATAATGGGAGATTAAGTTAGGTGTGGGGAAGCATTAAACAAATGTGGGCTAGGTTTGTTGGTGTAGGTTTGTTGTTCGTTGAGAAATTGATTATGGGAATTGTTATGACATTCCTTAAATCACTTCCAAGTTACAATTTACAAGAAGAATTTCTTCGATGGACTTTCACCTTTTTTGTCCCCAGTAAATGAATGGATTATACCAGTAAGGTTGTGATTGGGACCAAATTGAATTATATTTTAGTTTATGGAAAATAGTTTATGTAAATAATTTATAAGTTTTACTAAATAAAAGTTGTATTTTAATAAGTTATTTTTTGATAAATTATTTTTATTAATTTATAATAATACATAAAAACTTATTTATTTTCATAAATTATTTTTCATAAGCTCAAAAATAATGGATTTAATGTGCATATATTGACAATATAAAACTTTTTTACACAATATAAAAATATAATCCTTGATCGATCAAATACACGCACACTATAATTCTATAAATTGAAACCTCTTTATTCATTTTTAAATTACTCACTCATACAGTGTTTTTTTTTAAATATTTGTATGTGGATAAGGGAAGGGATTTTAACTTGTGAACGGCATTCCATTCAAAAATATTTTCATGGGGTGAGGGGGTCCAAAAAAAAATATTTTTATAAGGTTCGTTAGTTAAAGTGTGAATTGAGTAGGTACTTTAAGTAACGAAATGCGCTTTTTTTTCATTCCAGATTTTGTATTTTTATACACTCGCTACATATTCAACGAGGGGATAAAAATGGAAGCGCGTGGAGCACTCGAGAAAGACAAGGGACGCGAAAAGAAATTCCCTTGAAGTAGGAGAGATCAGTTGATTTGTCTAGTTTGTTTTTGAGGATGGCTACTGGCTCGGGTAGTAATGTACCAGGGGAGGTAATAGGGTTGTGGTGAAGTTTGAGAAAGGAGAAGTGAAAAACAAGATTGAGTGTTTAATTTTACACCTCTAAAATTAATTTTATCTTCTCTAAAAATGAAATCAAACATTTTTTTTATTTGATAAAAACAAATTAAACTCATTTAATTCATAATACTTGATGATAGAAATGGAAATTAGCATAAGATCGAAAATAACCCTTGCTAATAAATGAGCGACATTGTTTATTTGTTTCCGAATATAATTTATCTTTAAGTTAAAAAAAATGTAATGAAGCTTTACAAATAGATATAATGTCAAAAGTGAAACCAAACATTCACAACTGAGAAACTCCGCATTTGAGTACCTAAGTTCGACGTGTATACATCACTATAATTTATAATTTGTATAATGCTAATATTTAATAAGCACTCATTTTAATGTTTGAGCACATGGGCTAAAACAAAATGTCAGCCCAATAATTGGTGTCAACCCTAATTTTTTATATGTAGGTATAAAAGCAAATAAGAATCTCATTGTTGTCGCAGCTTACTCATGGAAATCCATTCTCGTGTCTACTATTTTCCTTTCTCACGAAATAGGTTCGGTAAGAATGGAGCAATGTATAATGGATTTTGTTGGAAACCATATTCATTGCTTGTTGGTCGTAAAATGTAGGTACTAGTCGGGTACTCGTCATAGAGGAGAAGGTGGGGATCGAGGGACTCTTATTTATGGTTTTAGGGAATCTAGGTGAAAAAAAGTGATAGAAAATCATATATTTTTTTAGATCACAAGAGATGAACCGATATCATGACATTTGTTATCTTATAAGCGATCTCACTCTATATCACTTTGAACCATATGCAAAAAGATATGGTGTAACCTAATTCTTTCTTTTATATGATTTATAATTCATGTGCAAAAGTTGAAATTGATGCAGGTGATATATAACAAGATGATAAAAAGGTGGCGGAAGAAAAAGCTTTAACAAAAGTTGATGATATTGATCACAAAGTATCAACTTCAAAACCTTTCAAATATTATCATATGAATGGATTGTCTCCTATGGATTGAATTGAAAAATATCGTGAGTAATTTTACATTATGTTTAAATTGGATTTTCATTTTGAAATATCTAACGTTGTTTAGTTTTCATTTGATACAATTATTAAATTATGGTTAATTTCTCATAATGGTGAACAATTAATATATTGATTTTCATTTAGTCTTGTTATAATCCTAAGGCTTTGTTTGCGAGTTTGGAGGGGAAGGGAAGGGAAGGAAAGACTAAAAAGGAAGGAACAAGTGGAAGGAGTAAAGAAGTTTGGGAGGGAAGGAGTTTGAATGGTTATTTTTTTTTATAACACAAAAACCCCCCAATTTGGGGGAACTCAAAAATTGTATTAGATGGTGGTTTGGAGGGGGTTTGGAGGGTTTATATGAATTCTTGAAATTTAATTAATGTTGTTATAATATTCTTAAATTCATAATATATTAATCATAAGTATTTATTTGTCATTCTCTATAAAATATACTTTCTCAAAAAATATAAAAAATTTCTCTAATTTTCTCTCTATTTTCCTCCCTCCAAAGCCCTCCCCTCCCCTCCCCTCCAAACTCGCAAACAAAGCCCCAAGTGAATAAATTACTCGTGATTCTCACTTTACGAGGTTTTGGTCACGAAAACATAATAACATAAACTCGTGATGTTTTTCAATTCAATCCTCCATAAATTGCCAAAATCATCATTTTCAGATCTACTTTTCCACCAAGATTGTCTAAAACAACATTTTGTCATGAGCAATCTTTGGGTTTGAAATCTAAAAACTCATAAACATAAATGATTTTGAAGAATACCAACGGAATAACGGAGTTGGACGGAAAACTAATAAAAAAGGTAACCGTGTATATATTTTATGGTATGTTTGGTTGGAGGGAAAGAAAGAGGAAAGAAAGAAAATTGCGGAATCCAATGCATTGTCTAAGTTCATGCATTGGATTCCACAATTTTCTTTCTTTCCTCTTTCTTTTCCTCCAACCAAACGGACCCTTAAAGTACTATAGGAAGTATTTTGTCAAATTATGGTTAAATTTATTAACAACATGATTTGCGTAAGAGCCTCGCTCCGGCCCTCCTTTGTGCTCCTAATTGGAGTGTCTCTTTTGCCCAGATTTCTAGAGAAGTCTGACACTTGTTGATTTTCTTATCAGTTTAGGTTATGATAATATAGTTTTTTTTTCCTCCTAACCACTTGAAGTCACATCACCATTTTGACTTTTAGGATGTACTCACGGTTTTTGTTCCTTAGCTTTTTCATTTTTTTTTTCTCTTCTAAATTTTAACACATATTTATTTTATTATTAGTATGATGTGTTGTATTAATATATTTTTCCATAATATTTGTCCATTTAATTAACTAATTAAAATTTTAAAAGGATGATGTATTTATTTTTAGGGTAAATAGGTTTTTACCCCTTGCAAAGTATGCGAGTTTTGTTTTACCCCCTGTAATTTGTTTTTTTGAGATTACCCCCTGTAATGTTTTTTTCTAGTGTATTTTACCCCCCTGTGTTGTAAAAAATAAATTCGCTAGGGGGTAAAAGACACTAAAAAAATATTACATGGGGGTAATCTCAAAAAAACAAATTATAAGGGGGTAAAACAAAACTCGCATACTTTGCCGGGGATAAAAGCCTATTTACCCTTGTTTTTATTACATAGTTAGTTTGAAACATAATTAATATTTGTTACTTTGATATTTTAATTTTTCATATATTATATTATAAAATATACATTTTAGTTTTATAATTGAACGACCGGAGAAGATGAATGATTCAAAAAAAGTGGATCGACATCAAATTCAATATCCGTGGACCAAAAATACAGTCCATGGAAGTCTCTCATCCTTGTTCTTTGTGACTGACTTGCAAATTACAATCTCGCTTGGCCATCACAATCTTGTCGGTGGGGTTCTATTCTTCATCATGCAACTCCCAAGAGTCACCACTGTCTTTATCTCTCTGAACAAACTAAAGTCATTGTTCCCAATACTCTTATTATCGCTACTTGCAAAGTTTTTAAACCTAGGGTTGCCGCTACTGAACACATCGCACAATTTAATGAAGAAGCTGGTTATCTGTTTGTTAAGAAGCAAAAAACTACACTGCATCCCGACAAGGTAAACAAAATCAAGGAACTCTCATCAAATACTAATATAGTTGCCACCCTAGGATTATCTGTAGGGTGGCAACTATATTAGTATTTGATGGGAGTTCGCTGATTTTGTTTATCTCGTTGAGATGCAGTATAGTTTTGTGCTTCTTAACAAACAGATAACGAGCTTCTTCATTAAATTGTGCGATGTGTTCATTGGCGGCAACCCTAGGTTTAACAGCTTCACAAGTAGCGTTAACAAGAGTTTAGAAACAATGTTGTCAGTTTTTTCAAAGGGATAAATACGGTGGTGACTTTTGGGAGTTGCTTGATGAAAAATAGAACCCCACCGACAAGATTGTGATGGCCAAACAAGATTGTAATTTGCAAGTCAATCATAAAGAATAAGGACGAGAGATTTCCATTGACTGCATTTGTGGTCCACTGACATTGAATTTGATGTTGATCCTCCTATTTCAGAAAATTTGTATGACCATTATATTTTGGACTTAATTACACATGGGTCATCTTAGTTACACATTTCAATTGTTCACTCATAGGATTAAATCCAAAATATTCTCATTTGATTAAATGATAGAAAATAAGGTCAATTCGATTGATTGGTCATTTTTAGTTGTTATTGCTATCATAAAATTGAGAGTGGATTCACTCCTGTGACATACCCCTCCAATGTAACCATAGTCATTAGATTGAAAATAAAAAACTTTAAAAAAAATTAGGAAACAAAACTTTAAGGGCAGGGATCCACACTTCTTCCTCTCCGGTATAATATGCACTTGAGGGAATCATTTCTCCATAAAATTACATCAAATTATTATTGTTGTTGTTATTATTATTATTATTATTATTATTTTACTACATTAAATTATTTGTGAATATATTATTTTGATTATTTAATTAATTCTTTCTTGGTGAAAAGACACAAGCAGAGAAGCACATCCAAACAGAGGAATGGCAAAAGAAATATATACAAATTCTTGCAGCTAAGATTTTGAGATTTAACACAGCACAATATTAGAGATTTGTGGCCGTTTGAATTAGCTTATTTTTGAGCTTATGCAAATATCTTATGCAATTTTTATGTATTATTATAAGTTTGTCAAGGTAGTTTATGATAAAATAGCTTATAAAAATACAATTTTCACTAGTGTGAACTTATAAAATAGTATAAAATCTAATTTATATTGCATAAGCTGTTTGCATAAGCTCAAAATTAAGCTAATTCAAACGAGCCCTTAACTTATGGTTTACTTGAAGATAAAAAATTGGAAACAAACAAATCAAATATGGTTACTGCACTTTTGCCGGTGTAATTTGAACCAAATTTAATTTTTTTCTTTTTTTTTTTAAATTTCAACCTTGTAATTTGAAGATTTTTTTTATTTATTGAGACGTCTGTATAAAATAAAAAAAAGTCTTCAAATTAATTATAGGGTTTAACTGGATTTCACTCAATTTACACCGGGAAAAAGGTAATTTAACGCAATAAAATATGAAAAGTTGATTACAATTCTCTTGATCACATCATGAGCAAAATTTTGGATGAATTTGAAATACATAAGTAGCAACATACATGCATCATAATGTTTAATTAATGGATTATTACCATTACATTATAATAACATCATACATTAAAACCTTGCAGTACTAGGACCCCAACAATTCAAGTCCAAAACTTTCTTCATCGATTCCTCCTTAGTTCTTTTGACCTTGTTGGAAACAGCAGCAGAAGAAGCAGATGACAATTTCTTAGCTTGAGTGTATGATCTAATATTGTTCTTAGCATGTTGATGAAGTGATCTAAAAGTATGGTTCCATCTGCATACACCAAGTTGGTCTTTTAAGGCTTCTACTGCTCCTATGCTTGATGCTACTATCCATGCTCTTGTTGATGCACTCATGTTGTTGTCACTTTTTTTGAATCTGAATCTTATGAAGTTGTTTTGTTGTGTGATTCTGATTATGTATTAGTGTGTTGATTGATTTGTATATATATGAGGGTATGATTTTGAATTGGGGGTTAAAAAGTAAACTAGGGGCTTGTTTGTTGGTGAAGTAAAAACAAGCAGAGGAAAATAAAACTAGGGGCGGTATCAAATTGTCTTGTTTCTCAAGACTAACTTTATTAGTTTAGTTGGCTATTCATAATTTAATTTAGGCAATAAATTTGTGGATATTAACTTATTTTTCAAGTTAATCAGCCATTTATTTTCGTCTTTTTTATTTTACCATTTTTTTTTTGTTTTTGACAATTTTTTTTTTTATTTTTAAAAGTATGGTAATGCAATTAGGTTTTCGACAATGAAATAAAGGCAATTAGTTTTGTTTTTGGCACAATCACACAGTGAAAGACATTGATGGTCGTCCAATTGAAAATATATTTAATTTTTATTTTATAATTTTATTAATATTGAATTTTAACGTCAACCATTTGATCCCAACAAGACTATAATTTGACCTGTGATTGCAGTAAATTTGGATCCTAAATAGGTTAGGTATATTATTTAAATATTTGACCATATGACTAAGCTCATCCGATAAAGTCGAAATTGTTATATTGAATATTTTTTGTGGTGTTATTCAGCTTCTCTTTCATATTTGCATTAGTGAAGTTAGCCGAAGTTTTAAAGGGGACCAAATATACAAAATGAAAATAAATAAATTATTTTTATTGATTTTGTGATCTTCAGTACAGTTGTGGCGAAGGGATTGTACCTGCAAACATTTCAATGCTAACGCCAATTTATGTGTGAGGTGAAGGTTTTAGAGTAAATAAAAAGTATACGAGCCTTCTGCATGAGAAGACTATATATAGTCTCCAACTCAGATCCAATGTCATTTACGTAAGGATGGATACGATGTCCTTACCATTAATGACTGTCGGAATAACAATTGTAAAGCCATAATTGACAGTAAATGTCAATCATTTCTTGATCGTTGGTTAGATACGTGTGGCCTAGCTTGGGTTTGTATTGTGATGAGCCGTGCTTGGTGAGTAAGAGGGCGAACTCCTTGTGAATTGGGTCTAGGCCCAGTCATAACATTTTGTATCGACAATTTTTGTTGCTAACAAAATTCTCTATGTAGTTACTATAGATTTTGAAAGTGTAAAATAAGAATAAATTTATCTATCAACCGATCTATTTTTATCTTTTCGATTTCTACTAAATGCTCATATATAAACTTGTTTAGGATAAGTCAAACATTATTAGAGTAACACAAAACAATAACTAGATCTCAATTCTCTTTTTGTAATACCAACAGAAAAATAAAATATTGCACAAAAAAGCATGGACAAATAAAATATGAAAACTAGATCTCAATTCTCTCTTTTCTTGGTCATAAAATTTTGATGAACAAAATTTTGGCCGGATTCACTACGTAAGGAGCGTAGGTAGCAAAATGGCAACGAATTATGGTATTGATCAGAAGCTGATCTAAGAATTCAACTTAGGCGACTAAGTTTACCAGTATAATTTGTTAATAGGTTTTTACCCCTTGCAAAGTAGGCGAGTTTTGCGTTACCCCCTGCAAAATTTATTTTTTTGATTTACCCTTTTTTGCTGACGTGGCAGGCAAAAGTCAACTGCCACGTCAGCAAAAAACTTGACTTTTTGCCTGCCACGTCAACAAAAAGGGGGTAAATCAAAAAAATAAATTTTGCAGGAGGGTAATCTCAAGAAAAAAAATTACAGGGGTGTTTACCCCGATTTTTAGTAAACAACCGCTAGTTTAATTATTACAAGAGAGATCAACTAGTAAATCTCGGGACATATGGATTGTGTGGAAGATGATGAAAACATATTCATATCTTTGGGTTAAATCGGACAATTTGAATAAAAGTAAAAGCATTTGACGCAGTCAAATGGTTTGTTTTAAAGGTAAAATGCTTCAAAGTTAAATTTACAGAAAACTTGTAAATGAATTGCAAATAAAGTTTAAAGAAAGACTTTTGAAACAGTAAAGACAATGCAATGAAAATAAATTGCAGAATGATAAAGTTGCAGAAAAGCTTTAAATTTGCAGAAAGCTTAAATGAAAGTCAAGTAATCAATACTTGAAAGATAAATTGCATTTGACAATGTAAAAATGTTTACAAAGATTGGTTACACAGATTCGTACATGTTCCTTTTGGCATTCATTTCGCTCGTTGACATGGGTACTCTGAATATTCTAGGAATTTGCATGTGAATTGTGAACCCGTTTCTTCTATCAGAAACTTGTATTTATAGACAAACTAACATAACTGCTATAAACCTACAATACGTCTAACTATGCTCCACGTGTCTTGACAATTTGAATTCCCTTTGACACCTGGCGAACCCTTCAACGTTATTCACTTTTGAATATTTTGCTAAGTCCAGAGTACGCTTCTTTCGTTCTGCATAGTACGTTAGACAACCAAACAAATACATATATTCACATATATATATATATAATATTTTCGACAATTAGAGTAATGTCGAACCAGCATGTTTATTTAGATAAACATGGTTCTGTCGAACTCGACAAGCTTATTCAGACAACAATCGTTCTGTCGAATTCGACAGAACTCTAGGCTTTGACAATTAACTTTGCACATTAAAAGTCTTTGATGTCAAATGCCTTGATTTTCTCTTGATTTATTGCCAGAATCAGTTTCCAAGAGAATATTAAAAGGCAATAATATACATTAAATGAGATTTCATCATCTCATCCCAATTCATTAATGCCTGTCGAAAATACAGGCTAACAAATTGCCCCCTCAAAAATGCCAGTTTCGACTGCATGTCGAATACGAAAGGGAGAAATGGCAGTTTTGAAGATTGTCACCTTTTCCAATTCTGCACGTGGTATCTTGACCATTGTCTTGTGGTACATCTGCCCCCACAAGTTTTGGCATTGACAATTCCATAGAAGGAGGTTGATCAACAATGAGTTTATCTTTAATCTCAATCAACTCCTCTAGTTTTTCACTAGAAATTTTATAACCAGAAGCTATTTGAGCCAAATCATTGGCTTCTTGATTTTCTATGCGAGGTACATGTTCAAAAATAACTTGGTCGAAACGTTTTAACAAAGAAATTGCTATGACAAAATATTCCATCAAGTGTTCTTTTATACACTTGTATTCTTTTGTCAATCGTTTCAAAACCAGTTCTGAATCACCTCTGATCAGGATATTTTTTGCCCCCAAGTCCAGTAAAATTTCTAAGCCTGCTATTAAAGCTTCATACTCTGCTTCATTATTTGAGCAGAATCCATTAATTTTATATTTGAACTTAGTGGGTATTTTGGAAGGGGAAATAATTAGAATCCCAATTCCAACTCCATGTTTATGTTTAGAACCATCAAAATACAATTTCCAGGGTCGTGATTCTACATAATTTTGTGGAGTTTCTATTACAGAATGATCTGCTATAAAATCAGCTATAATTTGGCCTTTGACTGCCTTTAGAGGTTTATATGTTAATGAATACTCTGTTAAGGCTAAGGCCCATTTTCCAATTCGACTATGCAAAATTGGTTTAGACAACATATGCTTAATGATATCACAGTGAGAATAAACAAAAACATCAACAGGCTTTATATAATGCTTGAGTTTTATACAAGAGAAATACAAACATAAGCATAGTTTTTCAATACTACTATATCTAGTTTCAGCATCATTTAATACCCTACTTAAGTAATAGATGGCTTTTTCTTCACCATTTTCATCTTTCTGGGCAAGCATACTACCCAGTGTCGAATCTGATGCTGATATATACAACTTCATGAACTTGTTCCTTATTGGAGGCATCAACATTGGTGGTTTCGACAAATAACTCTTGATTTCGTCAAAAGCTCGTTGTTGATCTTGCCCCCAAGTGAAAATATCTTCTTTCTTGAGACGAAGTAATGGCGAGAAAGGCTGAGCTTTACCACTTAAATTTGAGATGAATCTCCTCAAGAAATTGATCTTCCCAAGTAGGGACTGAAGTTGCTTTTTAGTAGTTGGAGATTTTGTCTCCATGATAGCCTTCGTTTTGTTTTGATTTATTTCAATGCCCTTTTTGTGCACAACAAACCCAAGGAAATCTCCTGCATTAACACAAAAAGCACACTTTAATGGATTCATTTTTAATCCATATTTCCTCATCTTTTCAAAAGACTTTTTCAAATGATCTAAATGATCAACCTTTGACGAGGATTTGACAACTATGTCGTCAATATACACTTGCATAAAAGTGTCTATGTACTCATGGAAAATTAGATTCATTGCTCTTTGATAAGTGGCCCCAGCATTTTTCAAACCGAAGGGCATCACTACCCATTCATACGTGCCTAATGCCCCTGGGCATCTAAAAGCAGTTTTGGGTACATCATTTTCAGCAATGAAAATTTGGTTGTAGCCAGAATAACCATCTAGCATACTTAAATATTCAAATCCTGCTGCTGAATCAATTAGCATTTCTGCTACAGGCATAGGATATTCGTCTTTTGGTGTAGCATTATTCAAATCTCTAAAGTCTATACATACTCTAAGAGAACCATTTTTCTTAATCACAGGCACTATATTTGCTAACCATTCGACATACCTTGCTGTTCTGATGAATTTGCTCCTCAGCAGCCTCTCAATTTCTTCCTTGATCTTTGACATAATTTCTGGTGCAAACCTTCTAGGCAATTGTTTTACTGGTTTTTTGTCTGGTCGAACTGGAAGTTCATGTTCCACCAATTTTCTGCTCAAACCTGGCATTTCATTGTAATCCCAAGCAAAACAATCTTTGTATTCCACTAGAAGTTGCACCACTTTCGCCTTCAGATCTGGAGGAATGTTTGCACTAATATATGTTGGTCTTTTCATCAGACCATCTCCAAGGTCAATTTCTTGCAAAGGATCCTGTGCTTGCATCTTATGACTTTGACTAATTGGATCTTTTTCAAATCCTAAGGGTTCGTCGTCATAGATGCAGTCCAGTTTTTGCAATTCTGGCTCTTGTTTGCCAATCTTTTCACCATTGGCTATATCAGCCATATTTTCTGAAAATGAATTGGCTTCCAAAGCCATCTTGATTCTGTTTTCAGCCATGTAGGCCGTAATCCTTGCCCAAGTTTGGGACTCAGACATAGTAGTTTTCTTTGACATCCCAACCAGTTGGGCATTTGTGGCTTTCATACTCGCCATCCTCGCTGTTTCCATCCTCTCTCTCCCACAAGAAACCATGTGTGGGATCCAGTTTGATTGCATGGTGACCATTTCTTGCTAGTCGATATGCAAAGTCCTTCTCAGTGCATGGTGAAATTGTTGCCAATTTCTTGTCGAAGGTGTGCTTTGTCAAATGATGGACTTCAGTTTTGAAGTAGCTTTGATCTGCTTCAATATTTTCCACTATTCCATCCTCTCGCCAGATAATGAGGCGTTGGTGCAGGGTAGAAGGAACTGCCCCTACTCCATGAATCCACTCTCGACCTAGAAGTAGATTGTAATTTGCCTTAGAGGCCACAACCAAGAACAAGGTTGGCCTTACAGTGCTTCCAACAACCACTTCTAACTGGATTGCTCCCAAAGAGAAACCAGTTTCACCCTCATAGTTTGAAAGAACTATGTTGTGAGGATGAAGATCCACCAAAGATTTGCCAATCTTTCTGAGCAAAAATTCTGGCATGAGATTAACAGCAGCACCACCATCAATTAGCACTTTGTTGATCCCCACATTGTTCACTTTAGCCTGTATGAAGAGAGGCTTCAAGTGACTCTTCATGCCTTCATCTGGCCTTTCAAATGTAGCCATTTGATCTTCTAGAGCACCATTGCTCGTCACATAGTAACATACTGGCCTATGAAGGGCCATTTGCATTCCAGATTCCTCTTCGTCATCTGTCACTTCAGAGCAAACGTCGAATTCCCTTGGTAAGATTGACACAACATTGACGATTATGTCGAGATCAGGCTCAGAATCCAAAAAGTCATCTGCTTCCATGTGGTCATCTTCGACATTATCAGCAACTGAAGACTCTATTTTCGATTCGCCTAACCTTTCTTTCATTGGCTTCTTTGCCAATTCCAAAGGCCTTCTTCCATTACCATCAGTAGTTAATGGGGATTGTTGAGCAGCCACTTTTTTCTGGCGTTGATATCTACGCCATTGGGACCTTGTCATGGGATTTTTCCCTTTGTAATTATTCCTGTAATCATATTTCCTTGACTCAGGATCCTTTTTGGGATTGCTGTTACTGGAGTTCCCTCTCTCTATATTCCTTTGACCATAGTCCATGCTTCTTCCATGAACCCATTGGTTGACAGGTGTCCTGTTTGAGGGGACAAATGATTTTTGTGGTCCCAACCTCTGGTGTACAGGTGCCTGCTGGCTATTCAGAATATTGGAATAAGTTGGCTTTTGATTTGGCCAATTGTTTCTGTTTTGACTATGAGGCAGAAACTTGTTGAGGCCTGCAGCAGCCTTCTTGTCGAACATGGCACTACAATGAGGACATAATGTAGCTTCGCCATCATTTTCTTTGCAGCGTTGAAGGAAATCCAATAAAGTCTCCCCTGCTTGTGGATACACCTCTTCCACTTTGTTTTCGTACTCCTCCTCAGGAATGGAAATTAATTGCCCCCCTTCAGTGAGGTTCAATGCTTCCAACATCAGGCACTCGAATGGCTCCGTGTATGCAGCATCAGCAATCTGCAATGGATCTTCATCCACCTGTTGTTTGGATTTTGGCTTTTCGCCAAATTTGAGTCTTCCCTCCTGTAGGGCTTTCTGGACCAGATCCCTGAAAAGAACACATTGTGAGGTTCTATGACCCAAGAAATTATGGTATTTACAAAACCCTCTTTTCTTCCGTTGGTCCAAAGGTGGTAATTTTAAACCCTTTGGCACAATTATTTGGCCATCAGCGACCAATAAGTCAAAAATTTCATCACATTTAGTAATGTTGAAAGTGTATGTCTTAGAAACAAATCTATCATTTTTTGGTTCGACAGGATTATTCCCATTTGATGGTTTCAACATTTTACAAGTATAAGGAGGGCCTGGTTTTAACTCAGCCACGTTAACCTCATTATTTTCTATGTAATCCTGACCATCGTCGAACTCATTTTCACTTTCATAAGTTTCTATGTATGCCACTTTTTCTTTTTTGTGAAACTTAGAATTTCTGACTTTTTCAGCCCTGAGGCGTTCAACCTGTCGAACACGATCTGCTAATTGGGCCATGTCTCTCAAATGTTGAGTATCTAACTTTTTCCTAATGGAATAGTCGAGGCCACCAGCAGCCATCTCAACCAATTCATGTTCAGGCACTTGGGTAAAGCATCTTGCCTTAAGGAGGCGAAACCTGTTTAGATAGTCATCAATGGCTTCTGAGGTTTTGCGCTTCATATTGGCTAATTCTTTGAGACTAATCCTAGATTGTCCCATGTAGAATTGTTCATGAAATAGCCTTTCCAATTGAGTCCAAGTATGAATTGAATGAGGGGGAAGTGTGGTAAACCACGTAAAGGCATTTTTAGTGAGGGAATTGGGAAAAAATTTCATTTTTAAATCTTCATTATTTGCCAAATTCCCTGCCTCTGCCAAATATCTGGCAATATGTTCGACAGTAGATTCATTAGTATCACCAGCAAATTTTGTGAATTTGGGAATCTTCCATCCCCTTGGCAATTCTGCCTGTAATACATATTCAGACAAGGGTGACACAAAATTTGGTCTATGCAACCCTGTATTCAAACCATTTTGGGCCAAAATATTTTCTACTAAATTGGCCAAGTTATTTTGCCCTGCAACATTTTCTTGTCGAACTTGCCTAAGAACATTATCAGCATCTTGGTTTCTATTAACCAAAACTACTTCTGGTTCTTGTTGTTCTCTCTCGATGCGCACTGGTTGGGCTTGGACTCCTGTTTGAATCTCCGGGTTTACACGGGGAATTCTTTGATTATTTGGAGCATCAGGGGCACCAAAAAAGTCTGCCATCCTTCCCATTTGATTGGCTAACAATAAATAATTGTCATTGGCTGTTTGTAACACAGGATTAAAGATTGTGCCAATCTGTTGGGTCAACGCGTTCACCATATCATGGTTACTTTCGTCCATTTGTTGCCTAAGTACATTCATAGAATTATTAGTCAAGTTCAGAGAATTTCCCCTATTTCCCATCGCAGAAGACGAGGGAGAACTTTCTACAGAAGGCCAATTATACAGGCTTGCCATCGTTGTCGTTGGCATCCCATATTGTGGGTTTCTAGGCAACCAAGGAGGTCTCGACGGAGTTCCACCAATTTGACTACCGTCTGTATATCCATGTGTTTGTGATACGTTGGTTGGTATGGATGATACATTCATTTGTGTCATTATTGCACCACTCATATTTGGAGGAACAAACCCTCCTGCCATACTTGACGTAGTGGCAGACACTGTTGATCCACTGGCACTTGCGCCAATGGTTCCAGAACTTATCACAGGATTTGTACCCCCACCATTAGGATTATTGCTTGGGATACTTTCAGAAGTTGTAAAGTTTAGGGCAGGATTTGTTGATCCGCCAGTAGGATTGGCGCCAGGATTGCCAGTTACTGGTTGATTTGGTGGTCCTGTCGGATTCAGAACAGGATTGGTTTCTGCCCCATTATTATTATTATTATTAATATTATTAGGATTAGGATTGTTTGGTGGTCTCACCATTCTGGAACGAGGACGCTTTGGTATGTTTGAAAATACTGGAAGAGATTTACCACTTCTCAAATGCATATACAAATATAGACACAATCAAAGCACAAACACCAAACAACAAATTTTGTATGAAAAATTTTCAAAAATTCACTAAGTAAAAATTACACAATCCAGATGTCCCACTGGGCGTGCCAATTTGTTTACCCCGATTTTTAGTAAACAACCGCTAGTTTAATTATTACAAGAGAGATCAACTAGTAAATCTCGGGACATATGGATTGTGTGGAAGATGATGAAAACATATTCATATCTTTGGGTTAAATCGGACAATTTGAATAAAAGTAAAAGCATTTGACGCAGTCAAATGGTTTGTTTTAAAGGTAAAATGCTTCAAAGTTAAATTTACAGAAAACTTGTAAATGAATTGCAAATAAAGTTTAAAGAAAGACTTTTGAAACAGTAAAGACAATGCAATGAAAATAAATTGCAGAATGATAAAGTTGCAGAAAAGCTTTAAATTTGCAGAAAGCTTAAATGAAAGTCAAGTAATCAATACTTGAAAGATAAATTGCATTTGACAATGTAAAAATGTTTACAAAGATTGGTTACACAGATTCGTACATGTTCCTTTTGGCATTCATTTCGCTCGTTGACATGGGTACTCTGAATATTCTAGGAATTTGCATGTGAATTGTGAACCCGTTTCTTCTATCAGAAACTTGTATTTATAGACAAACTAACATAACTGCTATAAACCTACAATACGTCTAACTATGCTCCACGTGTCTTGACAATTTGAATTCCCTTTGACACCTGGCGAACCCTTCAACGTTATTCACTTTTGAATATTTTGCTAAGTCCAGAGTACGCTTCTTTCGTTCTGCATAGTACGTTAGACAACCAAACAAATACATATATTCACATATATATATATAATATTTTCGACAATTAGAGTAATGTCGAACCAGCATGTTTATTTAGATAAACATGGTTCTGTCGAACTCGACAAGCTTATTCAGACAACAATCGTTCTGTCGAATTCGACAGAACTCTAGGCTTTGACAATTAACTTTGCACATTAAAAGTCTTTGATGTCAAATGCCTTGATTTTCTCTTGATTTATTGCCAGAATCAGTTTCCAAGAGAATATTAAAAGGCAATAATATACATTAAATGAGATTTCATCATCTCATCCCAATTCATTAATGCCTGTCGAAAATACAGGCTAACAAGGGGGTAACGCAAAACTTGCCTACTTTGCAGGGGGTAAAAGCCTATTAACCCTAATTTTTTTTAAAATGCAGAACATCTATTTTTTTTTAAATACGGATAATTCCAACTAAATAGAAAGTTTAAGTTTCATGCACACAACTCAGTCATTGCATTTGCAAGAACACAACATTGACAAGAATATCAACTATCTCTTTAGATGATCCAAAAAGAACAAACTAAAACTGATAGGTAAATCATACGATGAATATAATGTGCATAAGAGCATTATTGAAGAACAGGCCCGGCCTTGAGGGTAAGCAATGAGTGCCATGGCCTAAGGTCCATTATTTTTAGGGGCCCAAAATATTTTGTTATACCTACTTACTATTATTGAAAATAAAAAATCAATTTTATTTAAGGAAAGAAAATATGATTAAGCCTACGAAATATGTGATATTTAAAATGTGATTGTGGTCCAATTGTTTTTTATACCTAGTAAATAATTAGGCATAATGATAGGATTAAAATAGAACCCTGCAGAATAACAAAAAGACGGCACCACTTGTCTTTGTTCCTAATTCCTATTGAGTTTGTTTTGTTTTTTTCTTTCTAATTCTTGCACTCTTGCAAGGTATGTAAGAATGTTATAGGTTTTTCTTGTTTAGGTTTTGGCGTTGTTTTATTTTGTGTTCCTAATTTTATTAACAAGTTATTTAATTTATTTTCTACAAATTGGTAATACTTAACATGTTATTTTTAGCATCCAATTTCATCCATTTGGATCTTACGATTTTTCAATTGTTCTTCGAAGTCAGCATTCTACTTTCCATGTGCTATTGTTCTTTACTTGAGTTTTTTTTTTGTTTCTATCTGAAGCTTGGAAGAGGTTGCCTAAGAAACATTTATGTGGGTAATGAATAACTGGAAAAAAAAATGAAAAGAAGAGCTAATAAAATGACAACAAGGGGCTCTCTTGAAAAATTTGTTTTCAAAATGATAGATACCTAAGAAGTACGCTATTATATTAAATGAATTTTTTTTTTTTTGGCCTAAGGCCCATAAAATATCAGGAACGGCACTGTTGAAGAATCAACATTTGTAAATCATTTAACTTTAAATGATATGTTATCTTGCACATGTATGAAATATGATATCTAAATTTTTTTTGTGTTACATGCAATATCTTATCAACTGAATTATTTCTATGAATAATTTTATGTTAGTTGGTGGCATTTGTAGGGACATATTTATATAAAGGGAAAATGCTAAATAGTACACTCGGTGCAATAGTTAAGGAAACATAATATAGTAAACTTATCTTGGAGTTTGTGCAGTCAATATTTTTAAAGTATGTGTTTGGTTCTGCGTCAAAAATAATTGATTTCAATTGAATTGAGTTTGACATACTTGATTTTGATTAAAAGTGAGTTAAGTTAAAGTGATTTATATTTGGATATATTTAAAAATGGAGTGATTTATATAAAAGATGTTGTTCGGATAGTTCGGATTAAAATTGCTTTTGAGTTTGTAAATTACCAAAATGGTATAATATAAATTTATAATCATTTAATATACTGGTTTAATTTATCAAATTTAATGTCAAAAAAAAAAATAGTACGGAACGTGTCCGTTTGACTGCTAGTAATAATATAATTTATTTTAGAATCGTGTAATATTTAAATTTAAATTTAAATTTATAATAATATACTCCATTTATTTTAGAAAAACTCTTTAATTATTTCAAAAATATTAAATTTTTATTTGTAATTTATTTTCAGAAATTCAGAAAGTAGGAGTAGTACATAATAATACTTTTTTTGCTTATAATTTGGGAAATAAAATGATTTATTTTGCTTATTGGACTGGACTAGGGCCCAAAAATAAATGGCATAGGCCCAATAGCAAGATGGCCCAATTATCCAACCCATGAAATTCAAAAGAATAACTTGGCGGGAAAGCGATGTAAGGGCGACGTGCCATGAAGGTGGCGCCCTCGCCCCAACTGCAACTGTTAACTATATGAAGATTCGGCATACACATGAATACGTGGGAGGAGGTAATCACTCCTCACCACCATGATTATCACCGAAATCAGAATATAACCGTCCGCCACCACTGTAACAACCCGTTTTTCAAAGGCCAGAAAAGGCATTAAATTTTTTTTTTCTTTTTCAACTAACACTCAGAGTGCGCATAGAATATTTTTCAATGAGCCGGCCTTCAAATATACAAAAAAACTCATTACCATAAGGTGCTTCGACAAGCAAAGTGTATTCCTGAATAATTACAGTCCAAGTCTAAGTATTCAAATACTTACAACCAAACAAGTTAGAAAACCCTATGCTAACCCAAAAGCACGGTGCACAAAACACACCGGCGCATAGTCTAACTACTCTAAGCTAAAGCTCTAACCGCTCACTGGGGCCTGGAACAGCCACCGTCGTCACCACGACCTAACCCATCATCTGGGTGGGATGAGCCCGCAAATGAAAGAAAGGATCACCGCAAAATAAAAGTATATATATATATATATAACCAGTGCGAAAGATGTACACATAACAAATTTCCACATACACAAGAGAAAGCTCTTTAACACAAAAGCAATTCCCACCAACGGGCTTAAAATATAATGCACACCAAGCCTAATGCAGACTTCTACAATGAGTGTGGTAGATTCCCCATTACCACATACATATGAATTCCGGAAGTCAGTAATCATAATCAATAAAACCACAAAGGGTTAGGATGGATCCATTCCCGATAATCGCACCCCGCAGTCCATTTCCGATAACCGCTTATTGGACTCAATAATTCCCGTAGGAGTAAGGTGGATCCATTCCCGATAATCGCACCCCGTGATCCATTCCCGATAACCACGTACTATGAATGCATGAGCATACGATTCCCCTTATATGCTAATGCAACACATACATATCGTACACGCATATGTAATCACGCCACAACAACACATACATATACATCTAATCATATGTATTTAATCATCTGTTCATACACATATTTCACCAAACATATGTAAGACAACGAATCATGTATTTACCACGATCTCATATCGAGAATACATCACAAAAACATGTCAAGCACACCACCAGTTGCAACACAGCAAAATCTAAAGCATGTTTAACAAAACCGTTTGAAAAGACGGAAATAAAGTGGAGCCCTTACCTCGGCAAGCACTCACAACAAGCAACATTCACACAACACTACGTGCTCCCTAAAACAAGCAACGGACAATCAATACATCGTTTCCAAACCCAATGTAATGAAACTACATCAAAACCCCAAAAACTCTAAAGGTTTCTAAGGAAAATTCACTCTTTCGGATATCATACCAAAATCTATCGTATTGATCAACCACCATGAGTTATTTGTACTATTTTTAGGACCCAAAACAATTGTCAAAAGTCTTAAATAATTTGAAATGCAAAATGGCCGTTTTCTTGCGTTATAAGTTACGTACTTTCCGAGTACCCGAAAAACTCGTTTCCAATCCCAACCACTTCCATAAATTAATAAAAAAGGATTAGAAAGATAAAAACCAAGTTAGGACATCAGAATCCAAAATTTTAGGTCCCAGGGGTCGCTAGAGGTCGCTGGGCGACCACCTGGCGATGGCAAGTCAGAACTTCCACGCCCAGGGCGAAGGCTAGCGACCAACTCGTCACACCAGTACAGAACTGGTTTCTTCAAGACAGCAACAGCAAAAACTTGGTTTACTCAATTTTCACCCAAAACAACTTTTTACGCAACACACTACATACGCATAGTATTGGTTCCCAACAACCGTTTTCACAATAAAGCATTACATTTCCGAAAGTATGTTGGTTGCTTCGAGTGCAAGTTATTTGGTTTTCATTCCCAAAATCAAAACCAAACCCAAGCACAAGTTTTATTACGGGCCTTAATCGACCTGTAACCATTTTCAAACATGTATTCTTAGGCAAGAGCAACGCCACATAACACAAGAGTTTTAAACCACTTGGACCCCAAAAACACAACACAAAACACTTAGGAAATATTTTCATAAACACCAAAATATTTTTCATCGGATTTTCTAAAACAAAACCATACAACACAAATCCCTTTCGCCTAAAAGTTCGAAAACAACGTTTCTTTTCAAAACCTTACAACTTAACCACATGTTATTGATCAATACATAACCAATCTAAAACACTAACTTTTCTCATGAGATTTTTCACCAACTCATGGAAAATTGAAATAACAAATCCTAGCATGTTTCCTAAACTCTCTCATGAACAACTTTCATGAAACAAGAATCAATTCCTAACATTTTCATCTTATGAACATAATCTAAAACTCATAACTCCAAGAGTTTTAACCAACCAAAATGAAAAGGAAAAGAGTGGTTACCTTAAGAAAGTGATTCTCTACAACAATTCCACAAAGCTCCCAAGCTTGAAATGGACACAAATGGTGTAGAATGGAAAATTTGGTGAAGGTTAGAAAGTAATGGAGTTCTCACGTGAAAGAGAGAAAGAAAAGGAGTGAAGTTTGTGATTTTACTAAGTCCACAATGTCACTAAACCTCCTTACTATGTCAAGCCTCTTGATAGCCAATCCACCATTGGATCAAAGTCAAAAGTCCAAGCTTAAACCCTAGCCATTGGATCAATTTGCTTTATGAGAAATCACAAGATATCATCAACTCATCCATAACAAGTCTCGTACTCAGCTCTCGCGCGACGCGACGAACGTAAACCACAAAAACATAAAACCTACGGAAAGAACGTCTAACGTTTAACATTTCCAAAACTTATCGCCGAATCTTTTTCCGCGACTGTAATTTTCTTCCATACCTTAGAAAATTAATCTCAGAATATATCATAACTCACGCAGATATATAAAACTCCCATCCGAAACCTCACTTAAAACAGACGCAGTAAGATTTTACAACGACGGGTAAAATCCTACTCGTTTTTCCAAAAACAAGAATAATCCAAAACTTATTATTCTGAATACACATATAACTTCTTATTCAAGCAACAGGATCACAAGACAAAAGTCTGTACAATTACAGTGCACGAGCACAAAACAGACTCGATTACAGCAAAACCTAATAATTACACGATGTTTCATCACACGAACACATCGAAACCCTAATATTCCTTAAACCAACTATACAATGAAATCTTGGGTCTTACAACCACCACGTGGGAGCGGCGGAGAAGAGAAGAAACCACTGAGATCATGGGGTATCCATGATCGTGGTCCCTAATAACTGCTGTTTGTAAAAATCTATAAATAGGAGCTAGCTCATGCTTCATTGTAAAAGGGACACATTTTTTAAATACACAAGGAATTGCTCATTTCTTACATACGGTCCATTAATTTATCACCCCCCTTATTTGTTCACCAGAACATTTTGGCGCCCACCATGGGGCTGCGGTAAAACGATTCCCAGCCTACCAATTCTGATCAAAAGAAACTTCTTCACATGGCTGGAGAAAGGGAAAACCATGGCAATCCTATGACCCTGACTGAAGCTGTGAACGAGATCAGGAGGCTTCAGGCGAAGGTCACAGCCATAGACAACGAAAAAGCCAACAAAGAAGATATCCATGATGAGGACGAGATCAACGATTCTCAACCCCTAGCACAAACCTTATGGGACGCTAGAGTCCCTGAGAACTTCAAGACCCTACACCTTCCAACGTTCAATGGAAAAACAGACCCATCCGAACATTTAATGGCAGTGGGAACCCAAACTGCCATCATAGGCGCTGCTGATCACCTGAAATGTAAGTTACTTTCGGGAACTTTAAAGGAAGCAGCGTTGAGGTGTTACATGAATCTTCCGAAAAACTCCCTAGAAAGTTGGTTAGATTTCCAACGCAAGTTCATCCAACAATTCTCTGGTTCAAAGCACATCAAAGTAACCGCCACTAGTCTCTTCGCTACTCGCCAGAGCCACGCCGAAACTTTGCGGGAGTATTTGAGAAGATTCTGCGAGGCAACCATCAAGGTGTCTAATCCCAACCAAAAAATGTTTGTATCAGCATTCCACAATGGTTTGAAAGCCGGCCATTTCAATGAGTCCCTAACACAGAAGCCAGCAACCTCGATGCAGGAAATTATCAAGAGGGTGGAATGTTACATAAAAGGCGAAGAAAGTAACGCAGAAAAAAGATCCAGAGATGCAAGAGAGAAAGAACCAATCCACAAAGGGAACAGATCCCCATATTTCTATCCACCACGACGACAACAAGATTACAGAGGACATGAGGCCCAAAGGAAACCATATCATTAACAAATGAGGCGCAACGTAGAGAGGTTTCCTCAAAAAGAATACACGCCCTTAAACCGGGCCAGAGTCTATATTCTTGACGAAATCCTAGAGACATGACTCACTCGGTTACCCCCTCACAGAGGAAAGGACCACACTTTAGGAGGAAATATGAACGCATGGTGCGCGTATCATAGGTGTAAGGGCCACGACGCTGAGAAATGTTTCAGATTGAGAGATCTCATTGAAGAGTTGATCAAAAGTGGCCACCTGAGGAATTTCTTGAACGACGCTGCAAACGGCAAAGTTGTGGTTCCAAAAACTCAAAGGGGTCCGCAAAGAGATCAAGGACAAAGCTCGGGAGAAGAGAAAATAAGGATAGTAGTCAATACTATAGCAGGAGGATTCGTAGGAGGAGACGAGTCAAGTAACACCCGAAAGCGCTACGTGAGCCGAGTGGAATTTGAAGCAAAATTCGTGGGACATACTTCCATCTCATCCACACCAGACTTCTCTTTCACGAAGGAGGACAAAAGAGAAGTCATGCCACATGATGACGACCCGTTGGTGATCCAAGTTCAGATCTTGAACTGTGATGTTAAGAAAGTACTAATAGACTCTGGTAGTTCAGCAGACATCATGTATTGGGAAGCATTCAAGGCCATGCAGTTGTCCAACGAGCTTTTAATGCCTTACAATGGCACTTTGGTGGGCTTTGCAGGCGAACAAGTGGAGGTTATGGGATACGCCACACTACTCACAACTTTTGGTGATAGTGATAACGCCAAAACTATAAAGGTGCGATACTTGGTTGTAAAAACCCCCTTTACCTCATACAACATCATCATTGGAAGACCAACCTTCAACGCCTTAGAGGCTGCAATGTCAACACTATATCTATCCATAAAATACTCGTTAGACGACAGAAGAGTAGGAACAATCAAGGGAGACCAAACACTGGCGAGACGTTGTTATGAGTCAAGCCTGAAAATAAGGCACCGAGCCCATACTTCCTCGGAGCCGGCTCACCCTGATACTCAGAAAGGTGGAGTTAACATGGTCAGCCCATTGGATCTGGAGCCAAGGGAGGAATTTCAGGATAGAAGAGTAAGTCCCACAGAGATTATCACCATGATTATCATCGAAATCAGAATATAACCGTCCACCACCACCACGTGGAAGCGGCGGAGAAGAGAAGAAACCACCGAGATCATGGGGTATCCATGATCGTGGTCCCTAATAACTGTTGTTTGTAAAAATCTATAAATAGGAGCTCATGCTTCATTGTAAAAGGGACACTTTTTTTAAATACACAAGGAATTGCTCATTTCTTACATACGGTCCATTAATTTATCACCCCCCTTATTTGTTCACCAGAACACTTATAATATGGGACAGAGGGAGTAGGTACGCATCAACTTTGAGAATAAAAATAAGAACATAAATTCAATTTGTTATACCCCTGCAAAAGAAAATCATGAGAATTGAGTCTGGGTTGACGCAAAAGTTAGTTTAAAATACTAGCTTCAGTTAAACGTGAGTTTGAGGCTTGAATCAATTTAACAAAATCACATTTCACTTTAGCAAACACATGTATAGGACTCTAGGACGTGTATCCAAACAAGCACAAAGTATAAAAAATATAATTTCCATTGTAAAATTTTCCTTTTTTGATTCATTAACTAGTGCACTAGTTAGCATGAGTCTATATAAAGATTGAAGTTTAAACTATGAATTTCCTACTTTTTACACTTAATGTGCGTGACTCTATTTACCGGACTACTTGAAAAACACAAAAAAATTACAAGAATAATGAAATTATTATATGAGCATTGCTATTTGTTACAGAAGAATTTGAGCAAGAAAAGCAAGAATGCTTACTTGTAATGCTATTAGTGGTGGGTCAAAATATAACTTCCCTTTTTGAAGAGATCATGAATGAGTTGATATTGAAATTGCTCCCTTAATTTTGCCTTCTTGTGTTTCTTCTCTTTCACTTCTCGTAACAACAATCATTTTTCTTATTATATACTAGCGTCCAGACGGGCACTCCCATGCCCGTCAGTCCGCTCTTTTTATAGCGGGCCAAATGGGCACGTTCCGTGGCCGTTTGTGTGATACACATTTTCTCTTATGCTAACTTATATGTTGAAGATTATTATAAATTTTTCGCATATCTATTTTTTTATAAAAGTTGGCTCTTGGAAAACAACAAATTAAGTCACATAGAGACGTTCAATTAAATATAAAAAAAAAAAAATTAAGTGCAAATGCGCACATCTCAGTGAAGGGACTATTTGAGATATACACGTTAACAAAATAGAAAATGCGGATAAAATGTAGTAACTTATACAAAATAAATAAGCACATGAGAAGTATATATGATATCAATTAAAAGGTATGACAATTGATTCTATTCATTAATAATTATGCTATGAGTTTATTTGTATGAAACTCTCTTAAATAGTATGGTAATTGATTCTATTTATATGTTTAATTTTTTTATGATAATTGGTTTTTGAAAAATAACAAATTAAATGACAGAGACATTGAATTAAATCGAAAATAGCATGAGTCTTCTAACTAAAATATTGACACACAACATTTTATAATGAATTCTAACTTTTATCTCCAAATTGATTTTATATAGATTTCCCTCAGAATGCAGCAATACATAAAAGGTTATATTCTAGATTTTTTATACATCTCTTTTTTTATGAATAGAGCTTTTGGAAAATAACAAATTAAGTCGCATAGAGATGTAAAAGTCAATGTGAATATACATCTTGAATGAAAAAATGAAGACCAAAATGTATAATAGAAATATGGTCGTGCGGGTCATTAACATCTCAGAAAATTAAATAATGGTTTGATCAAAAATTTGATTTAAATTTTGTATACTTATTCACTTTCAAAAACATTCAGAATGAAAGTTATTAAATCGTTAGCGATACATAAAAATTTATGAAGTTGTATAAAAAATTTGAATTCCCTCAAAAAATTAAATCCATAAACTCTAGAATGATAGAGAGATATATACACGTATAGAAAGTAATAAAGCCATTTATATTTTTGTTGATCTCATGCTCCTGTACAAATATATTTTTTCCATGTTTCTCTGAACTTTGATAAACAAAAAAATATTAATGTAGAACAAAAATAAAAAAGAACATCAATTATTTAATAGCATAAATTAAAGAGGAAAATGAGACAAATTAATGATGAACCAAAATGAAAAACATAGTAAGTTGGAAAATTTTTTGTTATTGGCACTCTTTGCATCTGAAATTGTTTTCGTCTAGGTGATTATGAAACCCATGAACTCTATGTTAATCAAAGTTTCACATCTGCATCTAACAAATGACATTATGTGAAAAAACAAATAATTTATCCAAAAGTAGAAACAATTAAATTAATAAAAGAACAAACATAGTATCCAAAAGCTTTGTGGAATGCATAAATACTCTTAGAAAAAAAAAGCATTAGGAGAATTAATATCATTTTTTTTATGGAAAAAATAATTAATATCATGTCATGCATAATTTACCATACCTTATATTATTCATTGGGTTATCAAAATGACGTGAGAGTTAATTTAAGAATCCATTGGATGCCAAATTGTTCTTTCAAAGTTGAGAACAATGAACCTACTAAATGGAAAACAAAAGAAGCAATTTAACACTATAACTTTGAATTATTATGCTTCAGTTTCAATTCAAAATTTTTAAAATATAGAAGATGAAAAATTGAGAGCACAAACCTTTAAAGGGTTCTCACATTTCCTTTGTTAGACCATCTTTCGGGTGCTAGTGTGAGATCAATTTTCTTCACCTTTAAAGAAACATGAACTATACTTGATGAATATTTCATACATACAATATTTACTTTTTAACCGTTCAAAGGAAAAAGTTTATACCTTTTTATAAATCTCAAAATTATTACAATGTCACTTGAAATGTCTACAATAATATAAATTCAATGTTTGATACCTGTTTATCTGAGTCTCATTTTTAGTCGGCAAACTATGTTCGTGCTTCCACTTATATTGATGGTGTTTTGATGTAGATCGAACTATGCAAATTAAAAACTAATTAAACATAGACAATGTGAAAAGGAATAAAAATGAAATATTTAACACAATTAGAAGAACAAAGTTGTAAATTAATGTAAGTGGCATACCTCATTTCATGTTGAAATGTTTGTTGAAATGTTAGATTGAAGTGATATAGATTATAGAATGATTGACAAATTCAAATTAAAAAAACTCAAGAAAAGAAATAGGAATGAATATGGATATTGTTGAAGAAATATGGAGAGGATGTGTAGACTAAAAGAATAGCACAAATGAATAGAAACTACTATTGTGTTGTTGGTTTTAGAAGTTAAAAAAGAGTGTGAGAGAAAAAAAACTACCAAGGACATTGTGGTATTTAAAAAAGGGTCTTGTTAACTTGTGCCCTTAGGGCACATGATAAGCTATCTTAAAGTAGAAATTTGCATTTAATAGCATAAAAGAATTTAATGTTTAAAAGGTACAATTCACAAGTTACAAATCAACAAAGAAGAAACAGAAGAGTATAAACATTTCTGCGTCTGTTTTGCCTTCAGCTTCCCTTAGAAAGCACCAACATCTTGCTAGAAGTCTTAATTCTCGAAAATCCTTTTCCGTTTCGGCAGCTTCAGTCGATCGCGTGAACAGTTCAGATGGGGAGGGTGGTATTTCGGCGGAGGTTAGTTCGGGAATGGTAGCTGGTCGCAAATCTCCTTTGAATGGGTCGAACAAAAATGTGGGAGGTTCTATTGGTTTGAAGGGAAACTCTCTCTGTAGCAGCTCGATTAATTCATCGGATATTCGTAATTGCAATAGACTCTTCTTGAAAAAATTCGAACAGGAGGTGGCTTCAAAATTATGGAGTGGAGCTTTAGTTTTGGGGGTTGAAGAGACTGTGAATTTGGGGGAAAGTTCAAAGGCAATAGAGCAAGGCAGTGGCATTGTGGTGGACTGCATCAAAGAAATCCAGGTTAATGAAAAACGTGATGAGGTAAAAAGTATTAAAAAGGAGCACAAAAAATCCATTCATCAATGAAAGTTGTTTCGCATAATATGAGAGGGTGGGGAGGGAGTGCTAAGAGAAGGAGACTGAGTTCATTCCTGCAGCAAGGCAAATTTGATGTCTGTTTGTTACAAGAAACAAAAAAATCTTCTATTGAGGATTTTCTTATTCACAATTTATGGGGGTCACAAGGATGTTAGGTGGGTGGCGAAGGACCCGGTGGGTTTATCAGGAGGTTTGTTAATCTTGTGGAATCCTAATTGTTTCAATTTGATTAATAGTTTCTTTGGCGATGGTTTTCTGGGTATTACGGTGGAGCGGAAGGGCGATATTCTGAACTTTATCAATATTTACTCACCTTGTAACTTGGCTGGTAAAAAAAAATTATGGGAGGATTTATTAACTTTTAAGCGACAAAGTGGTGGAGGTGAGTGGTGTTTGGGAGGGGATTTTAATGTCATCTTACGATCGTCGGAAAGGAAAGGGTGTAGTGCGGATAGTAGACAAGGAGAAAGACTTTCTTTTTCACGTTTTGTGGAGGATATGGAGATCATTGACGTACCGGTGCTCGAGAAAAAATTCACTTGGTTTAGTTCCGACGGCAAATCTATGAGTCGTATTGATAGATTTTTGCTGTCTGATGGTTTCATTACAAAACTCGGTGTATCTGGACAATGGATTGGTGATCGAGACATCTCCGATCATTGCCCAATTTGGTTGTTGGTTTCGGAAGAGAATTGGGGCCCAAAGCCGTTCCGGGTGATTAATGGTTGGTTTGATCATCCCGATTTTTATTCTTTTGTTGAAAATAGTTGGAACGGTTTCGAGGTGCAGGGTAAGAAGGCTTATGTGTTGAAGGAAAAATTTAGACTTCTTAAGGAGAGTTTGAAATGGAATAAAGAAGTTTTTGGTTATCTTGATCTCAACATCGAGAAGACGGTAAATGAGTTAAATGAATTAGAAGGCATTATGGAAGATAATGATGTTAACAACTTTGATCCCACACTTCGAAAATGCTTAAACAACGACTTTTGGAATCAACATCATCTAAAGGAGAGTTTGCTAAAACAAAAGTCAAGGAAGAAATGGGTGCAAGAAGGTGATTCGAACTCGCGGTATTTTCATGAGTCCATTAAATCTCGAAGACGAAGAAATCAATTGGCGGCTTTAAAAGACGGTGAGCAATGGATTCAAGGGGTGGATGAGGTCAAGGGGTTTGTTAAGAATTTTTTTGAGCTTAATTTTAGTGAAACTTGGAAGATTAGGCCGAATCTGAATGTGATACAATTTCAGTCCCTATCTGTCGATGATAATTTTTTTTTGATGAGGAATTTCTCAGTTGAGGAGGTTAGGGAGGCTATTTGGAGTAGTGACGGTGATAAAAGTCCAGGTCCCGACGGTTTCAATTTTAAATTTTTAAAAGTTTGTTGGGATATTATCAAAAACGATGTCATGAACTTCTTGCATGAATTTTTTGCAAGTGCTATGTTACCTAAGGCTTTCACGGCTTCTTTCTTGACTCTTATACCTAAGAAAGATCATCCTCAGGCTTTGTCAGAATATCGTCCTATTTGCTTAATTACAAGCATGTACAAACTTTTGTCCAAAATTCTGGCGGGAAGATTAAAGCAAGTGTTAGGTACTTTAATTTCAAAGGTTCAATCAGCTTTTGTACCTAACTGGCAGATTTTAGATGGGGTGTTGGTGATTAATGAGCTTATAGACTTGGCAAAAAGAAGAAAAGATAAATGTTTGCTGTTTAAAGTAGACTTCGAAAGGGCATATGATACAGTTAATTGGCAGTTTTTGGACTACATGATGGGTCGAATGGGCTTTGCGGATAAATGGCGACAATGGATTCGGGCTTGCGTGTTTCATAGCTCGATGTCTGTGTTGGTAAATGGTAGCCCTACAGCAGATTTTAATGTCGGTAAAGGTTTGAGGCAGAGAGATCCTCTTTCTCCATTTCTTTTTCTGATTGTTGTTGAAGGCCTTTCGGGTCTTATGCGCAAAGCGGTGGATAACAACTTATTCCATGGTTACAAGGTTAGTGATAATATTATGTTCCATTCCCTTCAATTTGCGGATGATACTATTCTAGTGGGAGAAGGAAATTGGGATAATTTGTGGACCATAAAAACTATCTTGGGGAGTTTTGAGATTGTGTCGGGTTTGAAAGTTAATTTTTTCAAAAGTAAACTTTATGGTATCAATATTGAAGATAGTTTTTTGAGAGCCTCATCCTCTTTTTTGCATTGTGCCGTTGAGTCGATTCCTTTTCGTTTTCTTGGAATACCGGTGGGGGCTAATCCGAGGAGAAAATCCACATGGGTTCCTATTATAGAGTCTATGAAAAAGCGTCTTAGTACATGGAATGGTCGGATTCTATCAATTGGGGGAAGAGTTACTCTCATTAATTCAGTCCTCTCTAGTCTACCTCTTTATTTCTTCTCTTTTTTAAGGCCCCTTCTTGTGTGTTAAAGGAGTTGGTGACTATCCAAAGGAACTTTTTATGGGGAGGAGGTTCGGTGGAAAAAAAGATGTGTTGGGTGAGTTGGGATCGCATTTGTCAACCGAAAAAAAGGGGTGGTCTAGGAATTAAAAATTTGGAGCTTTTTAATTCTTCTCTTTTGTGTAAATGGAAGTGGCGTTGTGTTAGTGATAAAGAAGCACCGTGGCGCGACTTGTTGAATTTTAGATATGGTGGGTTTGCGGAAAATTTCTTGTATGGGGAAGGCAAGGAGAAACTTAAAAAATCTTTTATTTGGTGGCGTGATTTATGGTGTTTAGGCGGGGAGAATGATGGTGGGTGGTTTGGTGCGAATATTAGTAGTGTTTTGGGCAATGGCAAAGAAATTGGTTTTTGGAAAGAAAAATAGATTGGTACGGCCACGTTGAAATCTTTGTATCCGGATCTCTACACCAAATCTTCTTTGCAAAATGGGACGGTGTCGATGATGGGGTCGATGGTTCATAATGCTTGGGAGTGGAGTTTTGATTGGACGGAGCCTCTCTCGAATGATGAAGCTGCCTCAGAAATAGAGTTGTTGAACCTGCTGTTCCCGTTCCAACCTTACCCGGACGTGGAGGATAGACATAGATGGATACCTTCTTCAGCTGAAATTTTTTCGGTTAAATGTGCTTACATTGAATTGATTAACAGAGCTGTTTTAATCAATTTAGATGACACCATGATACACTCTTTGGAGTTATTGTGGAAGAATAATGTTCCGTCTAAAATTAGTATTTTTGGTTGGCACTTGTTGATTGAGAGATTACCGACAAGGGAGGCGTTGTTTAACAAAGGTATCATTATAAACAATACCGACAACAGGTGTGTACTTTGTTCTAACCATGAGGAATCCATTTTTCATGCATTTGTTCAATGCAATTTCTCCTCTACTGTGTGGCGCAAGATCCTTACTTGGTTGGGGCTGGACTTCATCAATTCCACCTCTGTACAGCACCATTTCTTGTTATTTGGAGACTTGATCAAGAGTAAGGTTATCAAAAAGCATCGTCATATCATTTGGTTAGCAACGACTTGGTGTTTATGGAGGCGGCGCAACAATATTATTTTTCGAGAAGATCGGAATACTATTTTTTCTTTAGTTAACCAAATTATTTATATATCGTGGTTTTGGTTTAGTGGTCGTTTAAGGAGTAATGTAGATATTTCTTTTGATTATTGGTGTACTAATCCTCTAGATTGTTTACAAAATGTCTAGAGTGACTTGTTCTTGAATTGTAAGGGTTGAGTACCCCTTGTACTCTTTATAATTCAATTTTGCTTATGAAAAAAAAAAAAAGTTACAAAAGAGTATTACTATATTTGTATTTTTAACATGTGCTCTAACATTTCCCTTTAAAAAAAAAGCTACACCAAACTAATATTTTCCTTTTATTTATTAGTATAGATATAGATATAGATAACAAGTCAAAAAAAAAAAACTAAAGTATTGTTGAAAAAAAAACCAAAATATCTAACCCACAAAATAACCAAGCCCAATCACTTAACCTTGGCGGCACTGTTATTTCAGTTGTAGCAAACCCTATAGTCTCAAATTCTTCGCGTCCCTTCTCTGTCTCTGCAATGGCGAAGAAGAAAGAGAGATCCGTTAACGTCTCTGGTAAACCAAAGCACTCCAACGACGCCAACCGCAGCAATGATTCCAAGACCGAGAAGCGGTCCGCCGCTACAGTTCGTCGTCTCAAGATGTACAAAAACAGACCCATTCGTAACAAGAAGGGCCAAATCCAATCCCATGAGTATCAAAATAAAGATCTTCCCAATACACGAATCAAACCCGATCGTCAATGGTTCGGTATGTTCAATCATAGATTCTTCAAATTTAAATCCTTAATTTCATGCTTTTGATATTGTTTTGGTATTGTAGCAATCTAGGGTTCACCTACTTGATAGAGAGCCTTTTTCGGATGCATTTGGACCTAAGACTAAAAGAAAGAGACCAAGCCTTTTGGCTTCTGATTATGAGTCTTTAGCTAAGAAAGCTGATGGTTCTCAAGGTATAAATCATGATTTCCCTATAAATTCGGTTGTTTCTGTTTGGCAATGCCAAAATTGGGTTGTTTAGTTATATCTTATAATCTAGTTGAAAAAAAATAGGACCTGTTTCCTAACATTTTTTCTCATGAACTTATAGCTTATTTTTACTAGTTCATAGCTTATTTTTATTAGCTTATAGCTTATTTCTATAAGCTAATTCATTTAGCTTATAGTTTATCATTTTCTCTTCCAATTTTACTCGTCATTTTACTTGAAAAATATTAATTATTAATTAAACATATATCTTTTAAGTTTTATGTCATTTCATGTTGATAATCCAGTTCAATAACTAATTTTACCAAACACTACAAATACAAATTCAATCAGCCAGCTCATCCGCTATAAGATATAATAAGTTAGATAAGTTATCTCATACGCTATAAACTCATCCGCTAAAAGATATAAGTTAGATAAGTTAGCTTATACGCTATAAGCTCATCCGCTATAAGCTAGCTTATTAGTTATCTGCTATTTTTTGCCAAATAGAGCCTTAGCATTAGCTTTCGATATGGCTGTTTTTATTGTGCTAAAAGATGTGTTATTTTTTTAGAAAGTTAAGAATAGTGGTTTCTTAAAACCAAACTAAAGTGTTAGCACTACTCACTTATTACTCTTCTTCTAACCATCACTCTTTTATTTGGTGAAATTTATGTAGGTCCCATCACTTTATGTGGGACCTGTTCCTAAAATGGTGGGACTATATGAATTTCACTTAAGAAAAGAGTATTTGAGCGAGCGTTGCTGCCACTCCTCTAAAACCAAATTATTATTAAAAAAATAACATCAAAGTGGTTTTTTAGCTTATCAATGAGTGCTGTAATTTAGTTACTTGTTTTCATTTGTGTTTAGTTTATTTGCTTAATCAATACTGAATGATGCAGTTTTATGCTTCTTTAGTGGGAATAGCTGTTTATCTGTGATATGTTTCTTCGACCAAATGATGTTGTACTTAATTTGATAACTGTTGTCTTTTTCCCACATTATTTTGCTCTGCAGATGCTTTTGAAGAGAAGTATGCTTCTTTTGGTGCGGCTGCAGAAGCTAATGAAGCAGATGGATTTAGAGATTTAGTGCGACATACCATGTTTGAAAAGGGTCAAAGCAAACGTATATGGGGTGAACTCTACAAAGTGATAGATTCTTCAGATGTTGTTGTCCAGGTAATGTTTCATGGTGTTACTAGTTTAATATTTCACATGTCTATGTTGACTGATTCTGACCTAACAAACATTTATTATTTCGGAAAATGCTAACCTAGTTAAGGAACCAAATATGATAAAGTTTTCTTGAAACTTGTGTAGTCAATCTTTTAAAAATAAAAAAAAAATGTTATTTTCAATCCAAAAGTTACTTTTTTTGTTTCCTTTACTAGTTAGCATGACCCTCTTAAAAGGTTAAAAAATGATGCTTTATGATAGTAAAGTGAGGTACAAAACTTAGAAGTTGGGAGTTAATGTGTTATACTTTTAAAGAATTATCTGTTATATGATTGTTTCATGCTTATTTAAGTGGATGAATCCATTGCAGTTCGAATCCATTGCAGTTCGAAATTCCCAGCAGATATCACACTTTCCTCTTCAGTCTTTGAAAGTATTTTATCTGTCCTGATACAGGTTATAGATGCAAGGGATCCACAAGGCACAAGATGTTACCATTTAGAGAAGCATTTAAAAGAAAATTGCAAGCACAAACACATGGTGCTTTTATTGAACAAGGTCACTAACATATTTTCTTATGTTTTTTGTTTTAAATTTTTGCTAAATAGTAAATACCCTTTTTTTTATCTTACAAAATAAATAATTTTAATCCTCCTTATTTTTTCAGTGTGATCTAATTCCTGCTTGGGCAACAAAAGGATGGCTTAGAGTTTTGTCAAAAGAATATCCAACTCTAGCATTCCATGCTAGCATTAATAAGTCCTTTGGAAAGGTAAACTATTGACTCCGTCTTTATTTAATTTGTTGAATTTGTTTGCTAATTTCCTGTAATGTGTTGTTTCATCTATAAAAAAAGGACAAGTGAAGTTGGAGAGAACACATTTTTTTCCTCTTCTTTAACCCGTATATCATCATCTATTTGCTATCTCATTTATTGGTCATTATCATGTTTAGGGTTCACTTCTATCAGTTCTGAGACAATTTGCAAGATTGAAAAGCGACAAGCAAGCAATATCTGTTGGTTTCGTTGGATATCCAAATGTTGGGAAGTCATCAGTGATCAATACATTGCGTACTAAGAATGTAATCTTTCTTTTTCCTTTACTGTTTCCTATTTCCTGCTTATGCTGTTTTTAGTTTGAATTAATTGAAGCATAGAAAATAGGCATTTTAGCATGTTGATTGACATGTGTCCGATTAATGTGTCAAAGGTTTGCAAGGTTGCTCCAATTCCAGGGGAAACAAAAGTCTGGCAGTATATAACCCTTACAAAGAGGATCTTTTTGATTGATTGTCCAGGAGTTGTCTATCATAACAATGACTCTGAAACAGATGTTGTGCTCAAGGGTGTGGTAGGTTTTCTTTTCACTTCGGTTGCATGATACTTTAATAAAGAATATTTTGTTCAGACTTTAAACTTTGCCAATGTTAATTGGAAGAGCACAATGACTTGGTTTGATTCATATGAATGACCCCACCTAATGGGGAAAGGATTTGTAGTATGATTGTTTTAAGCTTCCAAAGAGTGCAAACATAATTTTTCTCTTTTTCCAGAACTACCTTCGGTGTTTGAAAAAAATGTTAAACTATCATGATGTAATTATAGATAGTGCTATTCCTTTTACTATATAGTTATATTTTGTTGATCAATCAGCCTTGTACTCTGCCGATATATGATATGTTTTTTGTGGTTGTGATATTATTCATGTGTTGTTTTGGAACTCAGGCCTAGAAAGAGCTATTCGTAGATTTTGTTAGACTTAATACTGATTAGCATGTTACGTATGTGGGTGTCATTTTACCAAGGCACGGACACACCGGTGGTACATTAAGTATTCATGTCCACAGAATGTGATTGTGATCAATATTGCTAATCTGCTTCTTCCTCGTTTTGGTTTGTCAGATTGGGCATGTTTATTATTGATATTGATCTGTAGTGGTGTATTGAGTTATATTGTGTTGACCTATAAATTTGGCATCTCCTGAATCTCGTGATTGTCACAGAACTCATATTTGCATGCTTGTCCAATTAATATTTTATACTCCTGCTTGCTAGTAATGGAAGCTCTTTTGGAATTCATTTTGCATGTTTGTTGTCAGATATTATCAAATTATTATTATTATTCCTCTCAGACTGAATATTTCATTTATTTCCAGGTACGTGTAACAAACTTGAAAGATGCTGCTGACCATATTGGTGAGGTTTTGAAACGTGTGAAGAAGGAGCACTTGACAAGAGCTTATAAAATAAAAGACTGGTATGGTTACTTGTCTCCTAACTTTGTGGTGAATGGTATTAGATCTTCAAAAAGTGTCCACCTTTTGTATTTTCATGTTTTTGCTGAGAACAGCCTACTTTTTAAAATCTTTTTGTAAGATTTTCCCCCCCTATCCATTAGTTTAAGCATCTTATGATGAATCATGAAAAGTAAGGTGGTGATGACATGATTATTCTTGATGTGACTACACACCATTACAATGACCTTGATTTTCTTCTCTGTGTCAATAATATCTATTTCTCGTCATCAGGGTTGATGAAAATGACTTCCTACTTCAGCTTTGCAAATCATCTGGCAAACTCCTTAAGGTATCATTTTTAACTGACCTAAATTCTCAGTTTTTTATTAAATTTTTTGTTGTTGCGGCTGATCACCAGCTATATTAATATACCCTAGCTTTCCTCAATTTGACCCAGACTAGAGCCAATACATTATACATGTTTCATCTCTTGATCTGCTGCTGCTTTATACTCCCTCTAGTCCATAATATAAGAAATATGTTACTTTTTAGATTCATTGAAAGATTGATGTATTTAGTCTATAATATAAACTACATACATCAATCTCTCAATGAACCTAAAAAGTAATTTTTTTTCTTTTCTTAATATTTAGGACATAGAGGGAGTAGAACAAAGCAATGCACTCCTATTACTAATTTCATTTGGTTATTCTTCCAATTTCAATTTTTTTTTGTTGCTTTGGTTAAGACTAGGTAGTAGACTTTGATTTGACTTTTACTCCCATGATTTTTCCAGGGTGGTGAGCCTGACCTTATGACTGCAGCAAAGATGATACTCCATGACTGGCAGAGGGGTAAAATTCCCTTTTTTGTTCCTCCTCCACGGCAGGATGCCTTGTCTGAGTCTGAGGAACCTAATGTTAATGGCATAGATGTTGATGAGACAGTTGATCCCAACCAGGCATCTGCTGCCATTAAAGCTATTGCAAATGTTCTTTCGTCCCAGCAGCAAAGAAATGTACCAGTTCAAGGGGATCTATATAATGAGAATGAGTTGAAGGGAGATTCTACCAACCAACTTCCAAACAACACTGGGGATTACACAGATGAAGATAGCGATGCATCCGAACAGGATGCATCCGAACAGGATCCATCTGAGCAAGACCCATCTACTGATGTTCCATCGGAGCAACTTATTTCTGCTGAGCCGGTCCCAACAAGTGAATCATGAGTTTCGGTTGCAGGTTTAGCTGTTAGGGTTTACAGTTAGGCCGCATCTTCTTTAACAAAGGCCAGCTCCATTTCAGGACTTTATTTATTTCACAAATACAATTATCAAATGCATCAATTTTGCTTTTGGGAATTCTGTTCTGGTAATATAAATGTAGCTTCAGTGATGGTTATCACTTATCAACTGATCTTTGGATGCAGAGAGGTTTTGATTTGTTGAGCATAGTTTTAGTCATATAGTTTGCCGAATGAATATTTTGTTTTATTTATTTGTAATATTTACCATTCTAAGTTTTTTTTTGCTATCAATCAATATATTAAACTATAGTTTTTTTTGCTAGAGTTCAGAGAAGTTTGAATTTACTGTCTATATAGAACTAAGCTGTGATGTGCTTGTTCAATTATTTTTTTCCTGAGCCATCATTTGTAGTCTTTGGATGGTGAAGCTTTTTTTTTTTTGATAAGATTTAACTGGGTTTTTTAAAGATTAGAAAATGCTATGCATTAAAACTAATATAAAATACTTCACGTGGGTGTTATTAAGAAATACTTCAATTCTTCAGTAAAAAAGAAAGAAATACTTCAATTCTATGTTGATTGAAGATACAACACCTTGTATTTTTGCGTCTTGGCCTTTGATTTGTTGCCAGACTTTGCTTAATGAAATCATCTTTACCGTTAAAAAAAAGAAATACTTTGATTCTCTCATGAGTTCTACTCGTTTATCATCATTTTTTAATCTCAGTTTTGACTTTGTAAGAACATTATAACTCTTATTTTATCTCTACTAGAGTACTACCCATGTGATGCACGGATTATGTAGAATATTATATGCAGAGTTTAATTTCTTATAGTAAGAAATTGATTGAAAATAAAAAAATTAAAAAAATATAGATAAATTGAAATTATGCAGCACAGATAGAACAACAATGAATAATTAAAATCATAAAAATAATGATAAAATAACATAAAAAACAGATAAAGTGATATTTATAATGATTTTCATCGTTAACTACTGAACATTATTGAACACGTCTTTGTAAACCACATTTTCGGTTGTATTTGAACCTTAACCTTCATCATCGTTTATTACTACTTTTAACTCTTTTCTTGGTGTAGCCCTTGGTAATGCAACATATTTTCTATTGGATGTATGTTTTGCTTTGAGATTCTATAAAAGTATGTACTCCTATGAATATTTTTAATTAGGTGTTTGAATTCTGATTTTTTTTTTATTTGTTGTGTTCTGTATCAATTTGGTTATTATTTCATGTTTTTTTCCTATTGATGCTTTCATATTTTCAATTAAATTTCATGGTCAAAATTTAAGATTTATAAGATTTTTGGATATTTTTTTCCTTAAAGAATATAAAAGTTAACACGTTTCTTCTTATTCGAGAGGAAAAAAGTTTGAATATATCTAATATAATTTGTTGTGTTTTGTTCTTATTTATCAGTTTAATCTTAATATATTGTTGTCCATAAATTCGTTGATTCATGAATTCGTTGATTGCAGACATTAAACATGGTTACTGAATCTAATATAGAATCCTCCATAATTTTGAAGTTAAATAGAATGCTTTATTCAATTTGTTGAACCCAACCATGCACAAAGGTAGATAGTGTGAAACAAGTTATGTTTTATTCTTACTCAATTTTTTAGTTTTTAAACAAATTTATCTTTTTAAACCATTGATTGACCATAGTTTTATTCATTTTATTTCACCTAATATTTTCACAAATTTTATTTCTACTTAACTTTCTAAAAATCTTTAAGTGTTTTGGTTGACAAATGTTCTTGAGTTCTCATCTATTAATTGAATATCTTCTAAACAAATCAAGTTGGAATTTGAAAATTAAGGCTATCCACTTGACCATAATTTTATTGATTGACCATAATATATGTACGTTTTATTATACTTTTAGTATTTTTTTTTGGATAATCATTTTAGTATTTTTTTTATGTGCATTGCAATCAATTAAAACTACACTGAGGCAATATATACATAGCAATTACCTAAAACACATAACAATTCTAAGAAAAAGAAATAAGATGTAGTGTATTATGTGATAAAAAAGAAAAGAAATAAGATGAATTTATGCTCTTTGAATTTTAAATTGTAAATCATACTTCTTTCTTTGATATGCAGCCCAAATGAAAATTGTCGAGATGTTTTGTCAACAATTACGGGTTGAAGCTTGAGAATTATTTGTTGCATTATCAAGGTTACACCAATAAAAGAGTTAAATGTAGTAATAACCGACGATGAAGGTGAAGATTCAAATACAAAGTCGTGTTCTATAATGTTCAGTAGTTAACGATAAATCATTATAAAGATCACTTTATCTGTTTTTTATGTAATTTTATCATTATTTTTATGATTTTAATTATTCATTGTTGTGCTATATATATTGCATAATTTTAGTTCCAATTTATTTATATTTTCTTAAATTTTTTACTATAAAAATTTAAATTATACATATAATATTTTACATAATCCGCACGGACAGTAGTATAGTATATTGTAATTTTAAAGTATTTTTGTGAGAGATTCGGCTAGGCGCTTTTAACTCTTGAGGTCTATTTTAACTTTTAATTACCAAAAAAAAACCTTGACCAAAATGTTTTCTTAATTAATGGGTTATTACATTACATTGCAATAACATTATAAATTAGCACTAATCAACAACCTACAATATTAAAATCTAGCAGTACTAGGACCCCAACAATTCAAGTCCAACACTTTTTTCATAGATTCTTCCTTAGTTCTTTTGACCTTGTTGGAAACAGCAGCAGAAGAAGCAGATGACAATTTCATAGCCTGAGTGTATGATCTGATATTGTTCTTAGCATATTGATGCACTGATCTAAAAGCATAGTTCCACCTGCATACACCAAGTTGGTCTTTTAATGCCTCTACTGCTCCTATGCTTGATGCTACTACCCAAGCTCTTGTTGCAGCACTCATGATGTTGTTGTTGTAGCTTTTTTGTATCTGAATTATGAAGTTGTTTTAATGTGTGATGATGATGATGAGTTAGTGTTAATGATTTCTATATATATATATTAGGGAAAGTTGAGTGTGATTTTGGAATTGGGAGTTAAGAACTAAACAAGGGGCTTTAAGTAAATACAATACAAGCAGAGTTTGGAAACTAGGGGCGGTTTTGCCTATTGTTTGGAAAGAAATTAGTACGTCATTTTCTCAAAATCTACGCGGTGTCAAATGTGTTGTCACCTAAAGACTAGTTTATTCATTGTATTGTACTCCCCAAAATAAAATAACTAATTTGACTATTGCATATATGTCTATGCACAATTTTGATTACAAATATTTTTAATTTTCTATTAGTAAAAATTATATAAACTTTATATTTTAAAAATACTCATGAAAATAAATCAAGCAACATCTTATATGTTTATATTTATATCTATATATTATTAAAAAAGTATGGTCAAAACAAGACAAGTGAATAAATATCATTTAATCAAAATAGCTCTTATAAAATTGGACGGAGGTAGTATCATTTAAATTCATTCCATCATATTCCATTCCATTATTATTTTTCAAATCCAAACAATGGAACATTATTTTATTCCATTCCATTCCGCTCCATTCCATTATATTCCATCAATCCAAACGGAGCCTTAGGGATAAATATATTTTTGGTCCCTGTAAATATTTAAAGTTTTGTTTTTAATCCTTCTAAAATTTTTCTTCTACTTTTAGTCCCCCAAAAATTTTCAATTAACACTTTTAGTCCCTACTTTTAAGTAAACTCATGTGTAGACTTCATATTGTTTAATGAATTTTTTTTATGAATGTTTAGAATATTATAACAATCTTCCCCAAAAAAATTTAGAATTTTATAAAAAAGCATAAATTAAATATGAATTTTTATGTTTTTGGAGTTTAAAAATTTATATTTAATTCATGTTTTGTTAAGAAATTCTAATTTTTTTTAGAGTGATTATTAAAATATTCTACATTTTTCTGAAAAATTTCATTAAAAAAATATGAAGCCTACACATGAGTTGATTTAAAAGTAGGGACTAAAAGTGTTAATTGAAAATTTTTGGGGGATTAAAAGTAGAAGAAATTTTTTAGAAGTGAAGTAACAAGGCTTGTCACAAGAAAGGGGGGTTTGAATTGTGACCTTTTAAAATTTTGGATGCAAGTAATGTTCAACAAAATAACTTAACACAGAAAACTGTTAGAACGTTCTGAGAACGATACCAGTTAGTGATAAGAAAATATAAAGTGATTTGTGTGTGAGGTGTTTGCTCAAATAAAAGAGTAGGGAAAGAGAAGATCAAACACAACAATTTATCCTGGTTCACCCCTTAACAGAATGGGCTACTCCAGTCCCCACTTGCGTGAGATTATCCACTATAATCTAGACCAAGATTACAATAAGTCCCTTAACCTAATCTGAGGCTAAGTCACAGATTAGTTATTACCAACTAATCTGAATCACAAATTAGTAATCACCTATTGATTTGAAACAATCACAAATCAGCTATCACCAACTGATTTGAACAACCACACTCAATCAATTATCACCAATTGACTTGAGCTATATCTTACAAATGATATTAAATGGTTGTGAATCAACAAGCCTATAGCAACCTAAACTAGTTGTATAGCTTACAAATGAAATACACTCAGAAATGCTCAAATGGATTTGGATCCTAAGTTCTAGAGCTTGAAGTATGAGTGTATAAAGAAGAGCTTAAAGTGATATTGAGATCACACAAGTATGTTAGCTGTTTGCAATTTGAAAACTCTTGCTCTTCAAATGATATCAACGTGCTATTTATAGATGAGGAGGCTCCTTGATGTCTTGAGCTCCAAGCATGACCGTTGTGAGTGAAGAAACAGCCGTTGTGAGACATATGAGATGATAGAGAAAATCTGTCTCATAAAGTGATCTTCCCAGAACGTTCTCCAATTGTTCTCTGACAGAAGGGCAGAACGTACAATGATGATCTCAGTTCTTGGAACTTGATTGAGATATTCCTGATCATATAGCCGTTGCAAAAGTGTTGAATTTGAATTAAAACAGCTCATGAAATAGCTGGACAAATATCAAACAGTTTGGACACTTTGCTGGCAAAACTGGTAGATCGTTCTCTGATCATTCTCCAAGCTCATGGATAAATTCAAACGTGATAAAATGAGCTGTTGATAGTTGTCTTGCAGCTGAAAAGCTTCAGTCTATGAAGATAGAGCAACTATTCAAAACTATTCACTTGTCCTTGCAAATACAAAAAGTCTTAGTCCCTTGTAAGACTTTATTGGAGAATGTAGCAATCTCTTGTCCTTGTGTCCTTTTTTCTTGGACTGATATCTTCAGTTTCTCTTCAGTGTGTTGTATCATTTTCATTCGTCTAGATTAATTCTTGAAGGAATACTTTAATAACATGAAGCTTTGTCATGAACATTTGAACTTATTGATTCCTTAAAAGTGCCTTGTTCAAAAATAATTCCATGCCTTAAATGACTTATGCACTGTTATGATCTTGCATTTACTTCCATGAAAAAGTTACTTCTTGTTTCTACCAAGTTGACTTCAGAAAAGTGATTATTCTTTAAGCATGTGAACTTGGAAACATGGTTCAGTGTCATTCGGAGAACGTTCTCCTGGGCAGAATCTTCAAATGATGTTTTGTTTGTATCTTGTGAGTGAAACTTATTGAATTTAATCCTTTAAAGTTGTCTTAGATTAAATCACTCAAAAGCACTCGTTAGATAACAAAATGATCAGAATCTAATTAAAATTTAATTAAGTGTTTGTTATCTTTAAAACATCAAAATGGATTTTGTCTCAACAAGAAGGACTAAAAACAAAACTTTGAATATTTACAGGGATCAAAAACATATTTATCCTTTTTTTTTATAAAGTTTATTCATTGTATTTTACGTATCGGTTATTCACATTTTATTTTATTTAATTAATAATTTAATTTTACCTCGCCAATCCTATTTTATTCAAGAATGGCTAAGCACATTTGTAAAAATATAAATAGACTTAATTGTAGTTTTGGTCCTCTATTTTATTATTTTGCAGATTTAGTCCCACTATTTTAACATAGGGTAAATAGTCATTTACCCCCTGCAAAATAGATGAGTTTTGATTTACTCCCCTGTTTAATTTTTTTCAATTACCCCTTGCAATGTGAAGATTTCGTCATTTACCCCTCATTGAATATGTAGGCTTAGGATTCCATAATTTTACCCCTTGTGATGTTAACGAATTTTGGATTACCCCCTTGTTCGGTATGCCACATTACCTCCTCGCCCACATTGCAGGGGGTAATCGAAAAAAATAATTTACAGGGGGTAAATGGAAAAAAATATTACATGGGATAATTGAAAATTAAATTTAGGCAGGGGTAAATCAAAACCCGCCTATTTTGCAGTGGGTAAATGACTATTTACCCTTTAAAATATGATAGTTTTGGTCATTTTATCATAATTCTTGACTATAAATTGACGATGTGATATATTTTAAACGATGTGGTAAAGGATCCGTTGATAAGAAAATATCAACATCGATAAAATTGTACGAAAATTCTTTTAAAAAGTTTATTTTTTTTAAAACATATTGTATCATCATATTTCAAACAAAATATGTGTTGGGGGACCACAATTGTCTAATTTTAAAATAGGGGAATAAATTCTATAAAAGGATAGTATCTTCAACAACTTTTGGTGATTTGGAAATACGCATTAAATAAGATTTTGATATGTGAGTATAACTCAATTAATAGAAATATTACATTTTATATACAGAAGTTCAAATCCAAAATCTTTCACTTAAGGGTCCGTTTGGGTCGGCTTTTTTAAGTCTTAATAGCTATCTGAAAGCTAAAAGTAAATATAAGAGCTTTTTAGAAAACAAGCTAAAGCTGATTGGTAATTGTTGTATTTTTTAGCTTCAAAAGTCTTTTATCTATGTATTTTACTTGTAATAATTAAGAAACTTTTTTTTTTTCTATCAAGAGCTTCTTGAAAATCTGTTTGGTCTAGCTTCTCCTTTAATTGAGTAAACATATTAGGCCTACTCATAACAAACTCCAAAAATTGAAATCCACCCTGGCGATCTGTGTGACACCCATTCATTTTTAATGGGAAAATTTTCTTCTCCTCCGGGACTCTTCCCCCTTCCCCTCTAATTTTCAAATTTTGTCTTGAATCAAAAGTTTGGAATACATTTTTTGAAATTTTTCTAGTGTAAATTCGGCAAAATTTTGAAAAACACATTCCAAAGTTCGTATTTAAAGCAAAAAAAATTTGGAAAACGCGTTCTGAATTTTTTAACTAAGGATAAAATCGAAATATTGGAGAGAAAAAAGTCTCGGAAAAGAAGAGATTTTTCCTTTTTAATGCAATGGCTCACACCATCATATATGTATTTTATATGGATTAATCCAATCCAATGGCAAAACAATTCGGGTTTTTGCAAATAATCTGCTTTAGAGTGAAATTTTTTTTTGGTCAAGAGTAAATTTATTAAACACTCAAATATAATGTATTAGTTATTGAATATAATTAAAAAAAACCAATTATGATACCTTTTTTTGTTGATATCTGATTTTTTAAACTACCAAGGATGATACTTTTGAGCAGAGTTATATTATAGGGAAGGTGTGTTTGGTAATATAAATAAGTTAGTTTATAGCTTATTATATTAGTTTATAAGTTGATTTTATAAAATAAGGGATGTTTTGGTAACAAGCTTATTTTATTAGTTTATAATTTATTTTTTACAAATGCTATTTCAAATAGCGTCTAAGCTTATAATTTATAGTTTTTTACCCTTTATTTCAATTTTAACTTCTTTTTTTTTTCATTTCTTTATTTTTTTAATAAAAAAACAAATTTATCAGCTATCAACTATTAACCGACTTATAATTTAATTTTACGAACAGAACCTCTGGATCATGTGCTTAATACTTTCTGCCGCTACTTGGATTCTTCCAAATAAAGTTTGATGTACAAGAAATAGTAGAGAATATTCCATATCATTTGCTTTTTTTTAAGCCGTGTCCAATTAACAATTTGTAGTTGTTTTCTTTAAAACAGTATAAAGAAAAGCAAACAAACTAATGTTTTATATAAAAAAAATAAAGGAGAGATGGTGAGAGAAATTAAAGTGGAATGAAAAAAATAAAATAAAATGTGAGATTGTTTTAGTTGTTCCTAGGTGCAAAAGTTAAAGGTAAGAAAAAAGGTGTATCCTGGTAAAATGTCATTATTAAATAAAAATTAAAAAAAGATAATCACAATAACAATTTAAAAAAATTCCGTATGAAGATCTAAATTAATAAGATACATATTTTCTATTAATTTATATATGATCAGTATAGGACCTATAGGTTATTTGATTGTATGATTGGTGACGTCAATTTATAAGTAGCAAATGGATTTTATTGGTACTTATATTTATGTGGGTTACATATGGCGATAATATTTCAATGTGGGATTAACTAAGAAACCACATGCCATTTTTAAGGTGAGAAAGGGTGAGAAAAGAAAAACTGCGTGCGGTTGAAACTTGCACCAATTGTTTGGAATGAAGGCATTAGACATGACTCATGTGAGTCTCAACGGATTATGTCGGGTCAAAGTATTCTCTTTTCTGCGTGCATAACTTTGTATATAATTCTTTAAGATAATAAGTTGTACGTAAATAGGAAATATATTAAATAAAAATAAAGTGATATACATTGGATTTGAACTAGCTACAACTCAAGCGGGACTATCCTAACTTGGTAAGGGTGCGGAATCAAGTTACAAAAATAGGTGAAGAGTGACAAATGGAAAGTGGATGAACAACCAACTCGGAACAAGAATCCACGTACCAACAACCCCGTGAACAAACAGCAGGCAAATTAGCTCTTTCGAACAAAATAGTCCAAACACAATCACAGGGACCAAGATGGATAAGAAGACGGTTCCGGAGAGGAGGTAAACCAAACGTCTTGAGACCTGCCGATCTCAACAGACATGAAACATCAGAGAATCAAAGAGCATTGGATCACCTAACCAACCGGAAACCAAAAACAAACGTGTTTGAACCCAGATCAGACGTGTAGTGAAATGGTGATACCCGACGGCATAGGAAATGATACTATGTTTCGGCCTTTTCCTTTTAACTTAAAAAACTTTGTCAAAAAGTGCAAGAAAGATTATGGTGTTGCACCTCGCCCGCATTGGATTTCAACTACACATAAATAAATAAATTAAAGCTCTGATACCAAATGTAAGAATTAAAATTTAGAGATCGATATATTATATGAAATTAGAACACACTTACTTGCGAATCAACAATGATGTTTAATGTTAGAATTTTTCTTAATATTTTGTGGGCTACAATCAATTGTAGTTTTGGTTTTATGAAAAACGGGTTTGATGTTATTTAATGTGATCCAGTTGATGATGCTTAAGCCCGACAAACGTGATCAGCAATAATGGGCTTCAGACACTGATTCGGATTTGTGTAGAATAAAGTGTAGGCCCAACTCTAGGGTCCATGATGAGTGGTACTATGGTTGAGATCTTTTGTATATAAGATTGGCTAGGTCCCCTTTGCCGTCACGCACAAAACATACTGTACGCTCATTTGTGGTTTTTCCCATCAAAGACCTCAAAGACTGGAGCATGTGATCAGGCAAAGGAAGACCTCATCTATCATATCGGTACTTCCGATATTGCCAATTTCGGTAAACATGATTGTTGATTCACAAGTAAGTGTGTTCTAATTTCATATAATATATCGATCTCTAAATTATAATTCTTACATGTGGTATTAGAGCTTAATATTATATGAGTTAGGACCCTAATTTGATTTTGGGTTTATGACCCGGTGCTGCCGTTCTATCTTTTTATTGGTTTTCAATTTGATTGTTCGGTGTTAAAGTTTGTTGGAATTTCATTTGTGCTTTATGCTTATCAATCCTTTTGTCATTCGATCTATAATTTATGAATGACTATTTTGTGTCGGATATATAATTCTTTGCATCGTATTAAGCATAACCTTATTGTTGAATCCATGAACAAGCCACTGTTTCTCAAAATCTATGTAGTATGCTTACTATATTTATTTCGGTGGATATATGTATTTCTTATGCCAAAGTTTTCACAGATTTGAGAGTAATAAATTAATATGATTTGTTACTTTTCTTTTATTGTGGGATTCAATTCTGAGGGTATATTGCCAAACCTTGGTTGTTTACTACTACGCCATATTTTATTCATGGAATCCTTATTTTGAATTTTGGGGCTTTTATTCATGGAAGCCTTTTGTGGGATTTTCAAATGTTCTGTTTTTAATAATTCTCCATATATGCTTCCAATTTTGTAATATGAGTTTCATGTATGCTGTATGGTTTCTCTCCAAGATGAATGGATTTATGTTTTGACTAATTCCATGATCTATAATGTATTGCGGCTAATTGGATTTAAAAGTTTTGAGTAACTGTAATGGTTTTGCTCTCAAAATTGTTTTGTGGGGTTTCAAATAAAATAAGAGGCGTCTTTTATTTGGTCTAAAAGGTTGCAAATTATATTATTGTGTTTGCAACTTTAATTTGGCTATTTCCTAAATTGAGATTTCAATTTGTAATTGTTTACCCCTTAACATGCTCCAAAGTTGTCATCTATTATTGTGTTGATTAAAAGATCATGAGATGTACTTTGTTTCCCTACAAATTAATTTGTGATTTTGCTTCCTCGCAATATGAGACGAAAGTACTTTGATCGTCTGGGATAAAATATCATGTAATTGTTTGAAAATAATCTTAATTCTTTGCTTGCTTAAATCTATATCCCACTATATCATTTTGATTATTTTTCAAAGCAATGAATGACAGAATAAATACATTGAAGAGGTGGATGGATTTTTGTTTCAAGTTTGATTGTTGAAAAGGAACATTGAGGAAAAGAAAAGCTGTAGAAATCAATGATTGATTTAGAACTCTAGTTTTGAAAAATTAAGGATTACATAATACTTATTCTTTCATTTAACTTTAAAACCAAATCCTCTGTGAATTGGGATTAATCATATTTTTGGTTTTACAACATGTTTGATATGTGCTTGTACATGTGCGGTAATTGTGTTTGAAACTAATTATATTATCCGTGGGTTGACATTTTGGTTTCAACCCAGCATGAAGGAATTAAGGTTTTGTTTACTGATTATGGGATTACCGCCGCTAATTACTAATAAAGAGAATCCGGCTTGAAATATGCATTGCATTTGGTGGTTTGCAATTTTCTTTTATAACCATGGTTTATTGGCCAATTATGACTCCATCCTATTTTGGGTCATGTTTTATTGGCTTATAATTTTGGGGTTTCGAGCATCTATAACGATTTATCTATTCAGAAATTGTGATGCCAGTGCATTCGGTTCTTCGATTTTCATTCAAATTGCTTATTTAAATTAAATGTGTATCACAATATCTACGAAATCATCATATATTTTCAGATTTTGTTTATAGCTTCATGCGTATAGTGTGATGCTGCTGATAGCCTTTTGATTTATACACACGTGCTGCATTTGTTAATTTCTTTTCTCAGCCGTATAATTGGATTTAAGTTGAGTACCTCCGAAATATGTTGTGCGTTTTCTTCCTCAATATTGGGACCATTTAAATTGTTCTATGCGAGATTGCTTGCTACTAACTCTATTTTGCAGCAACCATGTGAACAGGGGCGGAGCTACGTTAGTAGTCCTGCAGGCAGGTGCCCCCACTTTCCTTTTTACTTTCTTACTACTATACCTCTGAAGCCCCGATACTCTAAAATTGGTGAAGTATCGTGTCCGATACGTACCCGATACCGATACTCTTCCGATACGTCCCGATACTCGTATCGGAAGAGTATCGGTTAAATCTTTATTTTTAAATAAAAAAATAATATCCGATACGCGTCCGATACTTCCCGATACTCGTATCGGAAAAGTATCGGTTAAATATTTATTTTTAAATAAAAAATAATATCCGATAGAATCCGTGTTTCCTAGTGAATGTCAAACTATTATGTTGTTACACGGGTAACTAACAATGTCTTTTTTTGGATAGTACTAATGATGTTGTATAATACTTAACTTAAGATGTATAACTTAAAATGTACTGGTGATCATTATTTTTTAGGACAATAATAATGAAACACAAACATTTAACTTAGTATTAATGATTTTAATTTATTATAATTAATATTTTTTATCTTTGTCACTATGGTGTCCTACTATATAACAGGTTGTTTAAGTATTTGAGCTTGTCCCAAAATTCTAGTATAAGAATGAATGCTTTATGCTTTTAATTGGTCAGCTGCAGGACCTATATAATTGTCTGATATTGCTACAAGATGAACTTGTTGAAGAGGCTTAATGTCATGACTATTATATGTTTTTTGAGCTATTATATGTCTTTAGTTAAGACTGATGAGCCCTTGTATGTTGAGCCTCAAACTGTTTTGCTCTTGTGCAAGCTAATTGGCTTGTGTGTACTCTTTGTACAATGAACTATTGGCGTTTATAATAATAATAATTATAATAATTTTTTGTCTTTCAAAAAAAAAAAATATCATTATTAATATTATTGTGCATTTATATATTTAATTTTAAAATTAATTTTTAAATAACGTATCGCGCCAGTATCGGGTATGAATTTTTTAAAATTTTCACGTATCGGCGTATCGGTATCGTATCGTATCCGTATCGTGTCGTGTATCGGGGCTTCATAGTACTATACTGCTATACATATGTTCCTATTCTACAAATATATGTAGTGTGTATTAGTATTATTTTATTGCATATGTATGTAATATAAATATAATATACTTAAATTTTTTCCTTTGTTTCTTTTGCTTCTTTTTATACTTCATTCGTTCTAAAATAAATGATCTGTTTGACCACGTTTATATTTATCAATGTAAAAATTTTAATTGTTAATATCTTTACTTATCTATTATTAAAAATTATAAAAATTATATTTTAAAAATACTCATCGAGACAAATCAAACAATATCTCATATGCTAATATTTGTATGTATATGTTAGTAGAAAAATATGATCAAAGTAGGTCAAAAGAACAGTACACTAAGTCAAAATTAGATCATTTATTTTAGGACGGATGTAGTATTATTTATTGGGTACTTTAACTAGTTTGGATAGAGCACTAGTTTTTTTTTACAATCCATAAAGCACTAGTTTAAGAAACAAAAAAAAAAGTTTTTTTTATTTAAAAGACTATTTTTCAGGGTATATTTTAAAAAGTAAATTACACAAGTTTTAATACTTTTTTTTTCATGTTTAATTTCTTAACTAGTGCTCTTGCCCCATGTCACTAGTTAACGTTCTCTTTATATATTTTACAATTTTACAAATAAATAAGTAACATAATCTTTGAATTTTCACCCGTCAATCAATCCTTTTTTATTTGGTTTATTTTTTGAAAAATAAACTATATACTATTTTAAATCTAAATTGAATTTATTTTCTTAATTTTAGTATAAAAGAATCACAAAAATAAGTTTAACATTATATATATATATATATATATATATATATATATATTAGTGTATATTAAAAAATAGTTATAAATTTATATGTAAATAAAGCCCCCACTAGTAAGAAGTTCTAGCTCCGTCACTGCATGTGAAGTATGTCAACAGAAATTGGGTGAGGAATTTTCTTTTAGTACCCACCACTGATTAAAGGTTATTCAATTTAACGTGTTCTGTCATCAATGCTCAAACTCTTCTGTTTTCTCAAATAATATGTATTTAATATTGGAAGTTATCATGATTCCATAATTCATATTTTATCCCACTGATAATTGTTATGCCACCAAATATTATTTATGTGAATTTATATAAATTCTATATTGCCTTGTTATTATTTGTATGCTCACTTGCAAACTATTATTGAAATTATTTTTTTTTAGCAATTATTAAGGCAATTGAAAATCGAATTATCCTTGTAATGATTTATTATTAGAGTCTTTTTTATTATGATATAACGGTTTGTCTGATTTGTGACTGTTTGAGATGATACCGTCAAAGATTTTATGATAATCGTAAAGTCAAAGCTTAGTGACTCTATTTGCAAGGATGAAAAAGTCACATTCATGAAGGTTAGTGATGCAATTTTTATCCTCTTGTGACTAATTATATGATTGCATATGAGGAGAAATTGTTTTCAATTATTGTCTACTCCTTTTGAAATAATAAATATGCAATTATATGAAAGTTTTATTGTTTTTCCAGAATATTCTAAAATTAGAAACTCTCTATATAATCATCAATTAATTTCTTGTTATATACTCCATTTTTTAAAAATTTACTCTATTGAGTAGGAGTATTTCAAGTTTAATATTTTGAGAGTTCTATTCTGGATAAAATACAATTTCAAATTTATTGTGACATTACTTGACATGTCCATTGTGTGATAGAGAATATAGTTGAATATATATTTACATATATATATATATATATATTAATAATCTTGGATTGATAATTCAACTATAATTCTCTATCAAGTGGGAGAGTTTTACATGTCAGCTATTTATAAATATTTATAGGAGACTTAAATTGAGGAAATAGTCTATTTTTTTTATAAAAGTTAGAGACTATTTGTTTTATGTCCTCAATTTGATTTAAAATTGAAGTCTCTTATTTTTCCGCTGCATAAATTATTTAATTATTATATTTTGAGTTGACTGTTTAACAGTAGTGATCTCTGTCTCCCAAAATTATATATCATGCTTTTCCTATGCCACTTTTCCGCATTGAGAGATCAAAACATGTTGAGAATGCAAATTAAAATAATGAGTTATCAATTTAGATGCATTAAATTATGCATATTTTTACTGAATCGTGTTCTGACAAGAGATATTGATTCCTATGCAAGAGATTTCATGCGTTGGTATAGGCCGTTACCATCAAAGTGGGACCGCTTATATTGATTGATGAAATTTTCTTTGTAGTTTAAGGAATGTTTTTAATTGTGACATGTGATTTTCTGCCTAAAGGTGATTATTATATGTTGTAATTAAAAATTAATTTGAGATGAAGTTATTGGAGAATGTATTGAGCGGAGGAATTTGCCTGCCTAAAGGTGATAATTTTCAAAGTTCAATGTATACTCATTGATTAACTCATCTGAGGTTTTGACTGAGGATTTGACCTTAGTTTCTGCATTCTGCCTAAAGGTGATTGTACTATTATATTGGCCTCTTATAATAATTTGATTCAAGAATGATTTTCTCCACATATAATTAATATGTTTTCATTGAAATGTTGAACACCTTAAGATTAAATGTGGAGAAAAACCTGAATAGAAAGAACATTTGGGTAAGTGGGAGAGAATTTACTACTCGAGTGCCACACTAATCTTGTTAAAATTTGTATTAACTGATCATTTAATCAAAAGGCTCAGGCTCGTTGCTTTTAGGAGTATCATTGCAAATATTAGCATTGTGAGTTCTTTTGATATGTTTGATTAGTGGGAGTTTGAAAAGAATTAAGATTCTTTCGATATGTTTGATTAGTGGGAGTTTAAATTTTATATTAACTCCTTAATAGTATTGAAATTATTTTAATCAAATGTGAAAATTTATTATAGCTCAGTGTTATTGAGATCACTTAGCCGATGATCGACACTATTTTGGAGATGCGGCATTGTATAAACTATAAATAAATATTATAGCTCAGTGTTGTTAGGACCACTTAGCCGGTGATCAACACTATTTTGGAGCTGAGGCATTATGTGTAAACATAAATAAATTAAAACTCAGTGTTATTAGGATCACTTAGCCGGTGATCAACACTATTTTGGAGCTGAGGTGTTATGGTATCTTAAGAACCATGTAATTTCTCTGGCTTTGATGCATTTGAGAGAAATTATGTCTAAAATATTGAAGCTCGATGTTGATTAAATTATTATACCGCGGTAGTCAACATTGTTTTGGAGCTTGGACTTGTGGTATCTTATGGACCATATAATTTCTCTGGCTTTAAGGCATTTGAGAGAAATTGAGGACTGACGAAGAAAATGATAGTATGGTTGATTGATCACAGACATATCATTTTCTCGCTACACTCTACACGAATGACTAGTCGACGGAGTTTGGTGGTATTTGTAACCATGAAAGGTGTTGTATCGATAAGGATATAATTGCCGCCATGATTCGATATCATTTAATTTTTGTTGGATGAAGTCTTAATTAGATGTTGCATCTTGGGATCATTGTGGCCACGTTAATAAATATGTTATCAGCCCGAGAGTCGTTTTCAAAGTATTTTTTCAAATTAAAATACACAATTGATTTTGCCCAAGTGGGAGAATGTTAGAATTTTTCCTAATATTTTGTGGGCTACAATCAATTGTAGTTTTGGTTTTATGAAAAACGGGTTTGATGTTATTTAATGTGATCCAGTTGATGATGCTTAAGCCCGACAAACGTGATCAGCAATAATGGGCTTCGGACACTGATTCGGATTTGTGTAGAATAAAGTGTAGGCCCAACTCTAGGGTCCATGATGGGTGGTACTAGGGTTGAGATCTTTTGTATATAAGATTGGCTAGGTCCCCTTTGCCATTACGCACAAAACATATTGTACGCTCATTTGTGGTTTTTCCCATCAAAGACCTCAAAGACTGGAGCATGTGATCAGGCAAAGGAAGACCTCATCTATCATATCGGTACTTCCGATATTGCCAATTTCGGTAAACATGATTGTTGATTCACAAATAAGTGTGTTCTAATTTCATATAATATATCGATCTCTAAATTATAATTCTTACACCGACGGCATAGGAAATGATACTATGTTTCGGCCTTTTCCTTTTAACTTAAAAAACTTTGTCAAAAAGTGCAAGAAGGATTATGGTGTTGCACCTCGCCCGCATTGGATTTCAACTTATTATGGAGGCCAAGTTCGTATTTTTTATGCTCATCTGAACATATTTAATTAACATACGTTTCTTAAAATGATTTTCAAGTTTTGAATTAGAGTAACAATAAGAACTTAACTTTGTTGTAATGTGACTAATGGCAGAATATAAAATTGGTTCTTCAAAGGTCCAATAGCAATATCATTTTTTCTAATGGACTAAAAGATCCTTATAGTAGTGGCGGGTAAGAATCATAGAGTCTAAAACTAAATTGATCTTTATTTAGTTCTGAATAAAATGCATAAAAATTTTACATTTTTCAGGGTTCTGACCAACCTTTCAAAGAGTCTAGTTGCCATCACTACTGTCAATGGTATGCCTTGATATTGACTCATTTTATATATAAAAGAAGAACATATATTTGTGTGTGTGTCTCACAAACATAGATTTTTCAGGATCTCATTGTCTAGATCTTTTGCCTTCACGACAAACTGATCCAAAATGGCTGATCCAACAAAGGAAAAAGGAGGTGAAGATTATTAGAGGGTGGATCAATCAATACTACAATGATCTTCGTACACTTACACTCCAGGAATAAGGAGGTTGATGACAAGAATTTCTATGGTATTTTTAGTATTAGTTTTAGGAGTAAAATGACCAAGACAGGCCCAAATACGAAGGAAAACCTACAGAATCCAAGAAAAGCATCAAGACAAAGTCAAGAATATAAAAAAACAAGAAAAAGCCAAAAAATGAAGAAATTGTGCTGTTCATCGTGCCACGATGGCTTCCATCGTGCCACGATGGATGCTACTTGTTCGCCAAGACAACAACAGAAGAAAATCTGAAAAATATCTGTTCATCGCGGCACGATGGCACTCATCGCAGCACGATGACCTTACTTGGCGACCAAGCTGATGAAATGCACATGATCAGTTATAATTTTGAACCATATCTTCCCATCGTGTCACGATGGACCCATCGTGCCCTGATGGCTTGCTGAGGCCCATTACGAAAACTATTAATAGAGCCCTCCTCTCATTGTTTAAATCATTCAGAAATAGTACAACGTACTCTCTACTATAAAGGAGGTGTTCGGAGGAGCTCTAAGGGCATAGTTTTCTCCCCTTACGGGAAAACTAACTCAGCAAGGTATGTTTTCTTTAGGCTTTATGTTTAGGTTATTAAAGTGCATGAAAGTAAATAACAAACATAATACTTAAATATCATTTATTATAACTTTGACTCAGTCACAGACTCCAAATATTCATTGGGGAGTTCATCTTCTCCACCACAACCTAAGGCATCTATTACAAAAGACTACATATTTAAATTACAATAAAGAAACTATAATCTAAACATAAAAGCCTAAAGAAAACATACCTTGCAACAAAAAATGTACGATGCCTCAAAATTGCACTTGTTGTGATAATTATGGTGAAAATGCATATAAGTTGGCCAATTGCTATTGATACATGGAAAAATTTTGAGCTTTGGAATTTGATTGAACCACACATATCGACAATTGTAAAACAAATGTTTTAGGTTAAAAGGAGCATGTGGTGTATGGAAACGTTGTAACCTGTAATAGAACTTTGGGAGGACATTGATGGGCTATATATCAACATGCAGCTATGTTCCTCAGGCAATGGGAATGGACAAATTTAGGAAAAGCATTGTTGACCGTATGTATGTTTGGTATCACGGTAGATTTGCCAGAATTATGATAATCTACTGTGATTTCTCAAAAACTACACTCTGTAATTTCTGAAAAATCATAGTGAGATACAGTGATTCTAAGTTCTAACATACCTACCGTAATATCAAACATAATAGTATAATATACGACCAAACACAATCAAATAGAGAAAACTGCCTATTGAAGTGCAATGTCGATGCAACATTTTTGGATAATAAAGGAGGGATAGATATATCCATAAAGGGACCATGATGGAAAAAAATAAATTAAGAGCTAAAATATGGTGAGTTATTCCCTTTTTAAGGAGGGAGAGAATTAGAGTGCAACTTTGCTCCATTTAGCATAGCTATCAAGTGATCTCGGAAATTGGCCTACTTACACATAATGTTATTTTTGAATTGGATGCAAAAGTGGTGGTCGATAATTCAATAAATTTTCTTATGATCTGTCTTATTTTGGTTTTATTATTTTTTTTTTACAAAATAATAAATACCGAGAGCACATTGCATGATATAAAATAATTTTGACCTACACATATTGCATGTCTAAAACATGGAATTATAGCTAGAGTTGTGAACTAACACAACTCTAGCTATGTTCTAACCGACTCTGGACTAACGACTCAAGTATACACTTTCCCTTTGAAGATTTAAAGCCGTGCTCTGATACCAATTGTAACAACCCGTTTTTCAAAGGCCAGAAAAGACATTTAATTTATTTTTTTTTAACACGAGACAGAGTGCGCGTAGAACGATTTAATGAGCCGGCATTCAAATATACAAAAGAACTCATTACCATAAGGTGCTTTGACAAGCAAAGTGTATTCCTGAATAATTACAATCCAAGTCTAAGTATTCAAATACTTACAACAAAACAAGTTAGAATCCTATGCCTAAACCCAAAAACACGGTGTACAACCCACACCGGCGCATAGTCTAACTAAGCTAAACTCCAGCCTCTCACTGGGGCCTGGAACAGCCACCGTCGTCACCACGACCTAACCCATCATCTGGGTGGGATGAGCCCGCAAATGAAAGAAAGGGTCACCACAAAATAAAAGTATGTGTATATATAACCGGTGCGAGAGAGTATACAAATACCAAACATACAATTACCAACATAGAAAGCTCTTTAAATACATAGCCATTCCCACCAACGGGTTCATATAAGCAATGCACACATAGCCTATCAATGCAGACTCTAAATGATTGTGATCACCCTAGCCGGGTCTTTTTCACATGCATGAATTCCGGAATCAACCTCTCTATAGAAGGCGTAGGTCTCAGGTGGGATAACACCTCCTACTAGTGGTGGGATAACACCAGGTAGAGTCACACAGACAATACCAAAACAATCACGGTGGGATAACACCGGGTGAGTCACACCAGACAACCACCGACTCAATAAAATCCAGTAGGATTTGGCGAAGCCACACAGTCAAACGCCCGGTACGTAGGCAAAGTCACACAGACATACACCTAGGCACGCAACTATGAAATGCATGGCATATATTCTCTTTGGCATATACAGGATAGTCACACAGACAAAATCCTCGCGTAGTCCTATCTGACGCACGCGTTCATATATGCTCATGCAAACATTCACATAGCCTAAAGCCTATGTACAAAGCATCACAACATACATACATTTTCTCAATCATATGTAAATTGCACACACATTTATAACCACCTTCTCATCAACGAGAATACATAAGTACAAACATGCCAAAGCACACAGCAATTGCACACACAGCAAACAAAGCATGTCGTAACCATTTAAAGACAGAAATAAAGTGGAGCCCTTACCTCGGCAAGCTTCCACAATTAAAACTCGCTCAACTCCACAATTCTACAATTCGCGCTTCCTAAAATATAAGCAGCGTACAATCAATAAAATACTCATCGTACATCCTATCGGAACGAAACTTGTTCTCAAAAGTCTAGGGGGGTTTAAGGCACTTTCTAACTCCCTCACCTAGCGATTCCAAGTTCCTCCCAATCCGATAAAAATTCACGAAGTTAATTGCACTATTTCTCGCTACGCGAAAATATTTTCGTTTCAAAACCAACTAAGAAACACTTTGATTCCTAACTCCAAGGAAATCAATTTTCACATACTAAAACCATTTGAAAACAAACCAAAAACTCTTTGAAAATTTTCACAAAAATAAAAGTTTACTTGCGCCACAAGTCAAACACACTATTTTTGCCATAAGAATGCATTTTGTTTTCAAAGCATACTAAGAACCAATATTGTTTTCAACCCTAAACAAATCATTTTCACACAACAAACTCATTTGAAAACAAACGAGAAACTCTTCAAAAATATTCAACAAAAATCAGAGTTTTCTTGCATTACAAGTTACACATTTTTTTCTTCCTAACAACCTTTCCTATACTCATTTTTCTTCAAAACTAAGATTATCCAACACATACACAACTTTCACACAATTGTGGACTTAGAATTTTTTTTGGAATTTCTCCCTCCCCACAAGAAGGCCACGGCCAAATTTTTAGAAATCACCCCTCCACACAAAATTTTTCACTTCTAAAAGCATGGTAATATCCCATAATACCTAACTAGCACTTATCAAAACGATTTAGAAATTATAGAGTCGCATCGCAACTTTCGAGAAATCTCAAATAAGGTTTTTCTTAAGGCAAGTGATCTTTTTCTTTTCAAAACATCCCATAACCAATCAAACAATTAAACAATGATCATGGGAAGCTATTTGCCTCTAAACAATTTTCGAAATTCGATTCCTCGAACCCTATATGGGTGCCACGGCCAAATGAGGCAAAAGGCAACCCTACACATTTTTTTTTCATTTGAAACCCTAGCCCACGTTCATTAGCTTGTAACGATATTCGATCGTGTACCCGACTCCTTTTGAAACTCGAAATAAACTTTTTTCTAAATTGTGTTCTTCGAGTCGCTCAAGAACACGAGAATAATTTTTTTCTTATTTTTCGAAATAAATTCCATATTCACCAATCCATTTTGCCACAAAGCCCAAAACTAACATCAAAAACAAAATCTCAAAACAAAATTCAAGTTTATGATCTTTTCAAAATTTTTCTTCAAACCCTTAACCAAAATTTTGTGAAAACATAGATTCAACCATGGAAATCAACACTACTTAGCTTAAACACACTAGTTTATCACTCATGAACAACTTTCAAGCAAGAGAAATCATTCCTTAACAATTTCTCACAAAATCCTCTCAAGAACATAATCTAACAAATCATCAAATTCTATGAGTTTGTTTAGCTAAGGAAAGGAAGGAAGCTTAGTTACCTTAAGAAGATGATGATCCTTGCAAGTCCTATGATCCAACAAGCCTAAAATCCAAGCTTTTGGTGAACAAATGGAAAAGTTCTTGGATGAAGAACAAGGGTGGAAATGCCACGGCAAAGCAAGAAGAAGAATGAGTGAAATTGTGATTTTTCTTAAGTCTTTTTAATGACCAAAAGTCATGGTCTTGTTGCCTAATCCACCCTTGGATCAAATAGTGTAAAGCTAACAAGATTAAACCCTAGCCATTGGATCATTTCAAGCTTATCCGCACAAGATATTTTCTTTCTCATGAGAAACTTACGCCTCACATACGAGTCGCGCCTCGCTAACGGACGGAAATCACAAAAACAGAAAACCTACGGAAAGAACGTCTATCGTTTTTCCATTCCAAAACTTATCGCCGAATCTTTTTCCGCGACTGTAATTTTCTTCCATACCTTAGAAAATTAATCTCAGGACATATCCTAACTCACGCAGATATATGAAACTTCCATCCGAAACCTCACTTAAAACAGACGCAGTAAGATTTTTCATCAGCGGGTAAAATCCTACTCGTTTTTCCAAAAACAAGAATAATCCAAATCTCGTCATTCTGACTTCACAGAAATCTCCTCATACTTAAAAGAGGACCACGACCCGAAAGTCTGTGCCTTTCCAGCGCACGAGCACAAAACAGGCTCCGTTTCAGCAAAAATCTCATTAATGCGACGATACTCACAAAACCCGCTTCACCAAAAACCCTAAAACTTAGCCGACACTAAAGTTCCTCAGAAAAACTGTACAGTGGAATCTTGGGTCTTACAGTTTTCCTTCATATTTGGGCCTGTCTTGGTCATTTTACTACTAATAATAATACTAAAAATACCATAGAAATTCCTGTCATCACAACCCCAAACTTAAACTGTTGCTTGTCCTCAAGTAACATCCTGTCAGACAAAATCGTTAGAGAGATAAGAGATAAATAAAGATGATAGGAATTTCACAACCTTGCTTGTATTTCAGCAATGGTACCGCTGATTTCTTACCGCAGCGATCATGCTCAGTCCTGCTAGGCTAGGGAGACGTCAATAGTAGCATATCAGACAAATGCCTGCAAGAGTCCATGTTCAACTTTTTCTCTCTCTCACATTTGTGTTTTTCGCTCATAATTGAAAGGGTTATCTCTCAATCATCGTGCAACCTGCCATTTTACCATAGGCTTGCAAGAACTCTAAGCAACCAGTCAAAATTCAATATACATGCATTTTTTGAGGTCTTTTTAAGGGTTATAACGTGGCTTAGGTCAAGGTAGGACATTTTTGGGAATGGTAGGCTAAACATTGGAGTTAAGTTCTACTTTGTTGTTCCTTTTTGTGTACGCAACCTTTGTTCCTTAGGGTGCCTTTTTGTGTTGGTGTCGGGAAATAAGAACCGAATGTGTCTTTGTGTGGTTCTTTCCTATCACTGTTTTTGCCCTTTGGTTCTTTTCTTTTGCCCTTTGGCTCTTTCTTTTGCCTTTTGGCTTTTTCATTTGCCCTTTGGCTCTTTCTTTTTCATTCATTTTTTTAAGAGACTATTTTTTTAGGGAATTTTTTTGATGTTTTCCCGTCTCTTTTTCATTTTCTTTTTTGTAGTGATAGTTCTTCGTATACCCACCCCAAACTTAAACGTTGCTAGTTCCATGAGCAACCCCAAACTTATTTTGTTGCCAAGACTTGAGAACTATTACCTTAACTCCAAAGAGGGTAATTTCATTGTTTTTTCTGGTCTATAGGCTTGTAATGTGGTTTGTCACCGAAACAAAAGGGATAATTTATTTTTTACGGCTCAAAATTGGCTAGCAAAGGATATAATATAATAAAGGGTGGCTTGAAAAGGCTCTGGGTTATAACAAACAATTGCCTCAATGCATATAATATCAAATTAACCAGTTAGCAGAGAATTAGAGCAAGTTCTAGAAAATAAACAAGTGCACGGTACTCTCATAGTAATTCGAAAGAAAGTGGTAATACCGTTTGGAAATATTTGGCTCAAATCCTCACATGGCTTAGGTATATCTGAAAGTTGATCATCTGTCTCACAGACACTAGCTTCATCACTCGTCTCGCTGTCTCCCGAACTTCGCACTTCAGAGCAATCACCTTTGGTTTTTTGTGTGAAGGTGTGAAATTCGTCTCATCAGAATTTATACCTCACTTCGCCGCAATCTTACCTATAACAGTTTATCATGCACTAGATAATAAACAACAAACAGTTATTTAATTTTTTTTTTTGTAAGTTTGAAAAAAGGGTTAAATAGATGAAAATGACATGCGGAATTGCATAGTATACTTTATTGAATTGAAAAACAATACTGAATTGAAATTACTGAAAATATAAATACTTATCCTTGGGTTGCCTCCCAAGCAGCGCTTGTTTAGCCTCTCATTAGCTTGAGGCATTTCCTCAATTATAGAGGATATGTTCGCATGTCTCTATATTGTGCTCCTTTGTTCCAGCTTGAAGCACTAGCCATCCTCCTCTTATCTTGATTACAATCTGGGCAGGACCAAGTCTGTGTCACCGTATCCTCAACTATCCAGTTGGCGACTTTTTTACCGGTGCAGTTTCATAGAACGTAGTGATTTTACCCCAAACTTATTTTCGTGCATGTCTATCTTTTTTATGCTTTCTTCAGAAGGAAGAAGTTGTTCTCCTGAGGTGATTTTGCAGATTGGTTCTCCTGATTGTAGTGGTTCATCCCTGATGGCTTTTCTCCTTTCTTGTCCTCTTCGCCAATGGTTCCTGTATCTCCGAACCATTGCTGTTAACAGCCCTTATCTTTCTTACTTCCTGTGTTTCCGGAAGTTTGGGTCCAATGATCCTCCTGACCATTGATTTTTTGTTGCAGCTTTCTTTTTGACAATTTGGCTCGTCTCCCATCATCCTCCTTGAGAGTTTTCCTGTGAGAAATGCTGACTTTAGGTGATCCTTTACTGCTTGAGAACCTGTCTGCATGCACTTTAAACAAATTCCTCAGTAGCACTGGATGAATATTTTTGGTAAAACTATTTTTGGTTTGTCTCATGTATCTTTGTCACTATGAAAATTCTCAGGTAAGTGAGGTGGATCACAATGGATCGCTTAAATACCAAGACTTATCCTTAGCCAGAACTTTCACAGATCAAAATCCACAATCATCAACAAGATTTTTTGATTTTTTAATTTTTTTGTATTTTTGAAATTTTTTGACAAACTTAAATAAATCTAGCAATGCTTTGTAAACACAATCCCCGGCAACGGCGCCAAAAACTTGACTACGGTCTGGCAAGTGCACCAGTCTGTCGTCGAGTAATAATTCACACTCTAGGTGTCTAGAATTAGTTCGTATCCACAGGGATCATGCCGAAGCTTCACTAGCGTTATTTAAGTTTGGATAGTTTGCATTCGCTTTGGTTTTTGAAAAAGGTTTTATAAAAATAGCGTAATGCTTTGCATAAATAAATAATAAATAAATAATAGATTCAGAAACATAGAGGATAGGTATGGTGGTTGGACTCTCTCCCTTCTTCATATTTGGCATGACCGGTGTATAACATAGTTATTTAGATTAATGTTCGGCGGTGACTTTTCCTTGTTGTAGTAACACCTTACTGTTACACTATGTCTATTAAAGTTCCCCTACTTTCATAACTAAGGTACGAGAGCATAACCTCGATGTGTCACATACCCTAATTACTAAGTGAGTTGTTTATAAACATGCATTATTATCTTCACCAATTAACCTCTAGATCCTAGTATCGGGCTATTCATCATCTAAGTGCTCAGTTCACACCTAGTTCATGATTCCTCATCTAACCGCTCATTCACGACTAGTTCAGGACGTTACCGTCTCTATACACCTAGCGTTATTTACTAATTACTACTAGTTTCGGACCATATTAAGTTAGAAACCTAATATCAATTCTATGGGCGCTCCCGCTTATCCGGCCAGATTACGAGAAACGTTATTAAAGTGCATGAAAGTAAATAACAAACATAATACTTAAATATAATTTATTATAACTTTGACTCAGTCACAGACTCCAAATATTCATTGGGGAGTTCATCTTCTCCACCACAACCTAAGGCATCTATTACAAAAGACTACATATGTAAATTACAATAAAGAAACTATAATCTAAACATAAAAGCCTAAAGAAAACATACCTTGCTGAGTTAGTTTTCCCGTAAGGGGAGAAAACTATGCCCATTAGAGCTCCTCTGAACCTCTCCTTATAGTAGAGAATGTTCTACTATTTCTGAATGAATAAAACAAAGAAAAGGAGGCTCTATTTATAGTTTTCGTAATGGGCCTCAGCAAGGCATCGCACCACGATGAAGCCATCGTGCTGCGATGTGAAGATTCAGTTCAATTTTATAACTGATCCTGTGCATTTCATCAGCTTGGGCGCCAAGTTATGTCATCATGCTGCGATATGCTCCATCGTGCTGCGATGCAAAGATTTTCTTCAGATTTATTTCTTCTGATTTTTTGGCGAACAAGCAGCTCCCATCGTGGCACGATGGGAGCCAACGTGCTGCGATGGAATGCTGATTTTCTTCACATTTTGGGTTTTTTCTTGTCTTTTTGCATCTTGGACTCTGTCTTGATGCTTTTTCCTGCTTATGTAGGTTTTCCTTCGTATTTGGGCCTGTCTTGGTCATTTTACTACTAATAATAATACTAAAAATACCATAGAAATTCCTGTCATCAGTACCTTAGTTATTAATGTATGGAAACTTCAATATACATAAGGGTAGCAGTAAGGTGTTACTACAATAAAGGAAAAGTCGCCGCCGAACAATAATCTGAATAACTATGTTATACACCGTTCATGCCAAATAGGAAAAATGGAGTAAGTCCAACCACCATACCTATCCTCTATATTTCTTGAATCAATTATCTTTATATTTTCTATAAGCATTACGCTATTTTTATAAAACCTTTTTCCAAAAACCCAAAGCGAATGCAAAACCAACAACTTAAATAACGCTAACGAAGCTTTGACACGATCCCTGTGGATACGAACTCATTCTAGACACCTAGAGTGTGAATTATTACTCGACGACAGACTGGTACACTTGCCAGGATGCAGTCAAGTTTTTGGCGCCGTTGCCAGGGATTGTGTCTACAAAGCGTCGATAGATTTATTTAAGTTGTCAAAAAATTTCAAAAATACAAAAAAAAAAATTAAAAAATCAAAAAATCTTGTTGATGATTGTGAATTTTGATCTGTGAAAGTTCTGGCTAAGGCAAAGTCTTGGTATTTAAGCGATCCGTTGTGATCCACCTCACTTACCTGAGAATTTTCATAGTGACAAAGACACATGAGACAAACAAAAAATGGAAGTTTTAACATTACCTTTTCCAATGCTACTAAGGTATTCATTTGTTGTGCTTGATAACAGGTATCCTGGATTTTAAATACGATCCTGAACCAGAAAGAACACTAAGGAAGAGGCTGCAAGCACTAAAGCTAGCAGGATCCAGTAATCTCAACAAAGAAGGAGAGCCTACCTAAAAAGCCATGGGGGACGAGCAAAGAATTACAATGGGAGATTACTGCAAGAGGACTGACTGACAATGATCAGATCTCACCGTGGTTCCAACCGGCAAACCCAGCTAACTTTGATATCAAAGGCAATGTTCTTACAAGTTCGCGGGAGAACCAGTTCGACAGACGTGCCAACAATGATCCTTGGGATCATCTGTCAAAGTTTTCAGAGACATGTCAAATCCAGAAGGTGCCGAAAAACGTCATGGAGGACCAGAAGAAGCTGCGTTTGTTTGCTTTTTCTCTTATAGGTCCAGCTAAAGATTGACTTCAATGCTTGCCAAGGGGATCAATTGCAACATGGAAGAAGCTCGAAGATAAGTTCCTAGAAAGATTCTTCACTCATACACTATTCCAGAAGAGGAAGTCTGAGATCCTAAGCTTCAAGCAGCATGAATCAGAGACGTTGTGCGAGTCTTATGAACACTTCAAGTTGCTCATGAGAAGGTGTCCTAACCACAACATTAGTGCCATGGAGCAGATGCAACTATTCACAGCTGGTATGAAGATGCAACATCGCATGATACTAGATGCCTCAGCTGGTGGGTCTATCAAAGTTAAGACCTATGCAGAGACTAAGGATCTGGTGGAGCAGATGTGCCAGAATGAATAGAACATGAGCCATGATCGAAATGAGAAGACGCATGAAATTCTAAAGGTGGACTAGGAGATTGCCTACAAAGTAGAGATCGAGTTACTAAAGAGGCAACTTGCTGAAAAAGAGAAAGCAATGAAGGAAGCTAGTGTGAAGCAAGTAGAAGGAGTTTGCGACTTCTGCCTAGAAGATCACCCTAATGGGCATTGTTTGCCAGAGGGGAGCGAAAAGCAGGCTAAGTATATGGGGAATGGCTACAACCCAGGTTGGAGCAAGCATCCAAATCTACGCTGGGACCAGACAGGAAACCAAGCTCAAGCTGCACCTCAACCAGAAAGCCATCTCCGTTGGAAGAGTTACTCAATAAGTTTGCTAACATGAGCAAGACAAATTTTGAAAACATCCAGACTACAGTAGCCAACCAGGGGGCGACAATAAAAAGTCTTGAAACCCAGATTGGTCAACTCTCAAAACTGGTAAGCACTCATGTTTCAAAAGATATTGCAGGTAACACGGTGGACAGTCCAAAGGAGGAGTGCAAAGTGCTTAAAGATAAGAGATCAGAGCGCGAGTACAATGAAGATGAGCTAAAAGAGTTCGAAGAGTGGTTCAAAACGCTGGGGATGACATTAGAAGAAGCTTATGACGAGTTCATAAGTGAGCTAGAAGAATACAGAATAAACCTAGCGGAAAAACCACGACTGCCAATCAAGACGACAGATCCTGAAAGCGTCACCATACTCTGCCAGATTGAGGAAGCAGAAGTCCGAGCACATATGATGTGGGCTCAAGTGTTAACGTAATTCCATTATCTCTGGCAGAGAAGTTTAAGCTCACAAAAACAACTGCAGGTACAGAACGAGAACTTGTTTTAGCTAATCAGTCAACCATTCACTCAGCAGGTACAATAGAGGATGTCTTGGTGAAAGTCGAAGACCTGGTATTTCCAGCAGACTTCATGATCCTGGATATCCAAGAAGATGAAGAACATCCCATCATTCTTGGAAGACCATTTTTAGCGACCAACAGGGCACTCATTAATGTGGAGCTCGCTGAGTTGACGCTAAGGAGTGGAGAGGAGGAAAGAACCATCAAAGCTTCAAGGACCAAGAGGGAGGACTGCTACATGCTCGAGTGGAAGGAGGAAAAAGCTACACCACCGACTTCAGCTCAAGAGGTACATGTGAAGATAGAGATAGAGGAGCTGGAGAATGAAATGACGCAGCTACAGGTAGAGTCAGCTCAGGAAGAGGAGGTACCCGAGGGACTAACTGATATATTGAAGAGGCTAACTATTGAAGTGGATATCCAGTCACCATTGGTCAAAGCATGGGGAGGAAACCGGAAAGATGCCAGAAAATCTAAGTTTGGGGTTAATACGCCACCTCTGAAGAAGCCTGCTGCTGAAAGAAAGAAGAACAACTGGGTCAAAACTCAAAAGGAACAAAAGAAGGAACATCCACCAGAAAGCAAGGGGAAGTCCATCATAAAAACATCATCTTCAGAAGATGATGGACGACTCTGTTTTGCTACCTTCAATGAACAACAGAACCCAGAGAAGTATGGAAATAACAACAAGAAGGGAGGAGCTAAGGCGAAAGCTCATATAGAAGAGAGAGACATGCGAACCTATCCTCTATAATGGAGGAAATGCCTCAAGATAATGAGAGGCTAAACAAGCGCTGCTTGGGAGGCAACCCAATGATAAGTATTTAATTTCAGTATTTTAATTCAGTAATTTCTTTTCAGTATTATTTTTTAATTCAATAAAGTATACTATGAATTCCGCATGTCATCTTCATCTGTTAACAGCCCTTTTCAAACTTACAAAAAAATTAAATAATTGTTTGATGTTTATTATCTTGTGCATGAGAAACTGTTATAGGTAAGATTGCAGCGAAATGAGTTATAAATTCTGATGAGCCGAATTTCACGCCTTCACACAAATACCAAAGGTGATTGCTCCGAAGTGCGAAGTTCGGGAAACAATGAGACGAGTGATGAAGCTGGTGTCTGCGAGACAAATGTTCATGCCTTCAGATACCTAAGCCATGTGAGGATTTGAGCCAAATATTTTCAAACGGTATTACCACTTTCTTTCGATTTACTATGAGAGTACCGTGCACTTGTTTATTTTCTAGAACTTGCTCTAATTCTCTGCTAACTAGTTGATTTGATATTATATGCATTGAGGCAATTGTTTGTTATAACTCAGAGCCTTTTCAAGCCACCCTTTTATTATTATTATTATTATCCTTCGCTAGCCAATTTTGAGCCGTAAATTTTTTTTTCCCTTTTGTTTCGGTGACAAACCACATTACAAGCCTATAGACCAGAAAAACAATAAATTACCCTTCTTTGGAGTTAAGGTAATAGTTCTCTAGTCTTGGCAACAACAAAGTTCGGGGCTGCTCATGGAACTAGCAACATCTAAGTTTGGAGTGAGTATACAGAGAACTATCACTACAAAAAAAAAAAGAAAAAAAAAGGGAAAACATCAAAAATTCCCTAAAAGAATAGTCTCTTAAAAAAAATTGAAAAAGCCAAAAGGCAAAAGAAATAGCCAAAGGGCAAAAGAAAAGAGCCAAAGGGCAAAAATAGTGATAGAAAAGAACCATACAAAGACAGATCCGGTTCTTAATCTCTGATACCAACACACAAAAAGAACCCTAAGGAATAAGGTTGCGTACACAAAAAGGAAACAAAGTAGAACTTAACTCCAATGTTTAGCCTACTTATCCCAAAAATGTCCTACCTTGACCCTAGCTACATTATAACCCTTAAAAAGACCTCTAAAAATGCATGTATATTGAATTTTGACTGGTTGCTTAGAGTTCTTGCAAGCCTATGGTAAAATGGCAGGTTGTACGATGATTGAGAGATAACCCTTTCAATTATGAGCGAAAAATATAAATGTGAGAGAGAGAAAAGGTAGAACACAGACTCTTGCAGACATTTGTCCGATTTGCTAATATCAACGTCTCCTGAACCTAGCAGGACTGAGCATGATCGCGGCGGTAAGAATCAGCGGTACCATTGCTGAAATATTATGCAAGGTTGTGAAATTCCTATCATCTTTATTTATCTCTTATTTTGCTAACGATCTTTTCTGACAGCATGTTACTTGAGGACAAGCAACAATTTAAGTTTGGGGTTGTGATGACATGAATTTCTATGGTATTTTTAGTATTAGTTTTAGTAGTAAAATGACCAAGACATGCCAAAATACGAAGGAAAACCTACAGAATCCAAGAAAAGCATCAAGACAAAGTCAAGAATACAAAAAGACAAGAAAAAGCCAAAAAATGAAGAAATTGTGCTGTTCATCGTGCCACGATGGCTTCCATCGTGCCACGATGGAGGCTACTTGTTCGTCAAGACAACAACAGAAGAAAATCTGAAAAATATCTGTTCATCGCAGCACGATGACCTTACTTGGCAACCAAGCTGATGAAATGCACAAGATCAGTTATAATTTTGAACTGTATCTTCCCATCGTGTCACGATGGACCCATCGTGCCACGATGGCTTGCTGAAGCCCATTACGAAAACTATAAATAGAGCCCTCCTCTCATTGTTTAAATCATTCAGAAATAGTAGAACACTCTCTACTATAAAGGAGGTGTTCGGAGGAACTCTAAGGGCATAGTTTTCTCCCCTTACGGGAAAACTAACTCAGCAAGGTATGTTTTCTTTAGGCTTTATGTTTAAGTTATAATTCTTGTAATTTAAATATGTAATTTTGTATAGATGCCTTAGGTTGTGGTGGAGAAGATGAACTTCCCTATGAATATTTGGAGTCTGTGATTGAGTCAAAGTTATAATAAATGTTTTTCAGTATTATGTTTGTTATTCACTTTCTTGCACTTTAACAACGTATCTCGTAATCTGGTCGGATAAGCGGGAGCGCTCATAGAATCTATATTAGGGACACCTAATATTCGTCCGGAACTAGAAGTAAATATGCTAGGTGTATAGAGACGGTAACATCCTGAACTAGTCGTGAACTGAGCGGTTAGAGGAGGAATCAGGAACTAGGTGTGACCTGAACACTTAGAAGCTGAATAGCCCAATACTAGGACCTAGAGGCATTTGATGGGTGAAGGTAATAATGCATGTGTAATGAATAACTCACCTAGTAATTAGGGTATGTGGCACATCGAGGTTAGGCTCTCGTAGGTACCTTAGTTATTAATGTAGGGAAACTTCAATATACATTAGAGTAGCAGTAAGGTGTTACTACAATAAAGGAAAAGTCACCGCCGAACAATAATATGAATAACTATGTTATACACCGTTCATGCCAAATAGGAAGCAGGGAGTAAGTCCAACCACCATACCTATGCTCTATATTTCTTGAATCAATTATCTTTATATTTTCTGTAAGCATTACGCTATTTTTATAAAACTTTTTTCCAAAAACCCAAAGCGAATGCAAAACCAACAACTTAAATAACGCTAACGAAGCTTTGGCACGATCCCTGTGGATACGAACTCATTCTAGACACCTAAAGTGTGAATTATTACTCGACGACAGACTGATACAGTTGCCAGGATGCAGTCAGAGGTCAAGATTATTTTTAAATTTGCTAATGAACTATTGGCATGTACTCATGTATGTATGTATGTAAGAGAACTCTTTGGTAGTTTTATGAATTTGGTTCACTGGTTTTCTTCTTAGAATTAGTGCATATGTCTAGTTTCGGTCCACATGTTACATATTTCATGTAATGCACATAGTTATTACCAATTTCTATATATGAGGCATAATTTAGCATAAGATAGCACAAAGCTTGCTGAATTTTTAATAAATGGTATGGAATATTGAAGGGGTGTGTTATGTGATCGATATCCAACTTAAGATTCGGTTGAATTTGTATGACAGTTTAGTGTGATGGTTTAAGGATTGTGTAACAGTTGAAGGCTTATGTTAGGTAGTTTTGTTCATTTCTTTTGAGAAATAGAGATGATTTATACACATTGATTCTATATAAAAATTATGCCAGTTTTTTTAAATGTACTTCCTGGAGCAGCTGAATGAATGTTTGAATCAGATGATTGATCTTTGCATTAGAATGAACATCCAGATTGAGCCTTCTGAATCAGGAATTAAATGCTCCACTTGCAATGAAGTCATTGCAGTACCCCAAGAGGAAGCCAATGACGTTGGAGCATCAAAGGGAAAGACAGAGACTACTCAAGTGCAGGAGGAGGAGGTAATAAGCAAGATTCAGAAATTTTACAAAGAAAAGGCATATAGAAAAAGCGTGATATTGAGTGGGCCTATGTATTGATTGCTAAACCATATGATTATGAAAAAGATGTACCGCAAGATATTAGGGACAAGGCAGGGTATGTGACCGAAACAGTTGACGATGATAAAGCCAGGGTTTAGGCTATAATCCGATGATCACTGGAAAAGGGCAAGGCAGCAGTGGGCGAGGAGCGACAGCCTCAGATGGTAAGACCCATTTCAGATATAAGTTATAACTGAGTTTAATTCCAAGAGATTAACTTGTGTAGCAGATGAGAGTCAAAGTGTGAAGGCAGCAGAACAAGAGAAACTTCAGTCTTTTATTAAAGTACACCTATGATTAATCAATATATGCACTTGAAGGATCGTGCTGACCCAAAGTCTAACTTCAATAGATTGAGGCCAGCCGTCAAGATGGTAGAAGTAGCAATTGAAGCCATCAAGATTTTAAGGACCACTTACCAGACAGACAACCAGTTACTGATGACACAAGATCAAACTGTTAGAATATTTTCTAATATTTTGTGGGCTGCAATCAATTGTGGGGTTTTGGTTTTAATAAAAATGGGTTGATGTTGTTGTGATCTATTTGATGATGCTTATGCCCAATAATTGTGATCAGTAATGATGAACTTTGAACACTAATTATGATTTGTGTAGAACCAAAGTGTAGGCCCAACCTCTAGTGTACATGATGGGTAGTATGGCTAGGGTTGTTATCTTATAAATAGATAGGCTAGGTCCCCTTTGCCGTCACGACGTTATCACACGAGCAATACGCCGAAATAAGCTTGTTTGAGGTTTGCCCCATTGATAACCCAGATTTGGAGCATGTGATCAGGCAGAGGAAGACCTTGTCTAATATATGGATACTTTCGATATTGGCGATTCCGGTAAATATGTAAACATGATTGCTAATTATCAAGTGTGTTCTAATTTCATATAATATATCGATCTCTAATTTTTAATTCTTACACAAACTACTCCATACAAAGTGACAGAACTGAAAGAATGCACAGTGAAGGTATGAACCAAAAAGAAGAAAAGATGGAATCAGGAAATGTGTTCTTTCATGTGGTTAAAGGAGGGAAATAAATCAGCAATTGTCTAGAAAAAGGAGGGAAATAAATCAGCAATTGTCTAGAAAAAGTGACACTGCTTAGTTGATTCATTAAAGCATTGGATAAAGTAAGGAAGTTCAACCCGAGAAAGCCTAGATATCCACCTGTAGAACCTGATTCAGAAGCTAGAAAAAGTTCAATTGAGGCATCAGGATATGGCAGAAATAAGAGACACAAATCACACATTGGATGCTTGATTATGAAATTAGGCAAGTTGTATGCAAATTAACCCCATCTAGGAGGATAAAAGTGGTGTTGTTAGTACAAGCTACTTAGACAATTGTGCGAACCAAGAATATATCATCCGAGCCACAGCCTCTAGATTTTGATTTTTGAATGCTTATCAAAGATGCTTATCAGAAGAATTTCATCAAATGCTTTTTGTACCAACTCAATTACTTTTGCTAAAACTCCATTTGTTAATAACTTGATTTAAGGAAGAAGAAAAATGGAATTGAATTCAATCATAATTGTTAGATTGTTTAAACGTTTAGTTTTTGTTAGAAATAATATAAAACCATTGATGTATGGGACTTCTTAACAGCTTAAGCTTTTGGGATAATCGATTATTTGATATGGTATCAAAGCCTCTATGATTAAGGGTCCGTTTGGTTCGAAGTTTTTGGAGGGGAGGGGAGGGGAGGTGAGGGAATATTTTAAATTTTTATGTTTGGTTCAATTTTTTAACGAGGGGAGGGGAGGGAAGGGGAGAAGTAATTTACTTTTTTACTCTTAACCTTATAAACTCAAAATAAGGATTAAATTATAATGGATATATTTCGTCAAAAAAAAAATCTAATAGATATATAACAAAAAAAAATCTAATGAGTAGAAAATCTATTTTTTTTTTGTTGTAAAAAAATAAAACCTAGAATTTTAGTATTCCAACAAGGATAATTTTGAATTTTAATAAAAAAATGAGGGTAATTTTGTCAACATAATAAATTATGTTTTACCTCGCCTCCCCTCCTTAAAAATCCCTCCCCTCACCTCCCCTCCCCTCCCCTCCTTCTCAGTTGAACCAAACGGAGGTCTAGAGTTCGATCCCTGGTCTTCCCACTTTCTAATTAAAAAGTAGAAAATTTAAGCATATGGTAGGTGGACCTATGCATTATCCACACTTCAAGCCCAAACGGACTCTTGCGTGAGGGGGCATGTTAAAAAAAGTATAAAACCATTGATGTGGGATTTCTTAATAGGACTTCTTAATAGTGTTTATCATAGGCGGATGCTAGGGTGAGAGATCAAGTCATGTCTCTCACCAGTGGTTAGATGCTACAAATCATGAGAACCGTTGGATTGAGATCTTGCATGTGTTCTTTCATACACTTAATTTTTTTCTCTAAAGAACCAACACAACCACACATCCAATCTTGGTCTCTTTTTACAATTTGTTCTTTCTCAAAGAAACTCAAATTATTACTGTTCAACCAAATCAATTTTTTCTGAAAAAAGATCGGAAACTTTTTTTCGGAAAACATCCGAAAATTTTATTTCGTATAAAATATCGGAACTTTTTTCTTGAAAAATGATAGAAAACTTTCTTTCCAGAGAAAACTCCGGAATTGTTTTTATCTGAAGTCGAAACTTTTTTCCCCGAAATAATCGGGAATATTTTTTTTCGATAAAAAATCCAAAAACTTTTCCCAAAAAACATCGGAAACTTTTTTCCGAAAAAATTGGGAACTTTTTTCCAAATAAAATATCGGAAATTTTTTCCGACAAACGATCAAAAACTTTTTTCGGGTTCCGAATAAAATATCAGATCTTTTTTCCCAAAAAAAGATCGGAAATTTTATTTCAGAAAAAACTCCAAAATTGTTTTTTATCTGAAATCAAAACTTTATTCCCAAAAATAATCGGGAATATTGTTTGAAAAAAATCGAAAACTTTTTCGTAAAAAAATGTTTCCGAAAAAAACAAGAAATTTTTTTTTTCTGAATAAAATGTCATAATATTTTTTCCAAAAAAAACGAATACATTTTTTCCATGATTAAAAAGGGCTATGTACCTTCATTTAAATTGGATGGTAATTTGTCACAGTAAAATGATTTGGGAGAAAGCTGGAGAGAGAAAGGGAAAAAAGATTGGCAACAAAAAATAATTATATGTGAATAGCATATAGTTTAATCTATGTAACTTCATCATCAAATTATAACATCTAACCACCGGTGAAAGACATGACTTGGTCTCTCACCCTAGCATCACTTTACATTATTTTATTTTAATTAACACTAATCACATGCTTTATGAAGTCCAAAATGAGATAAGCTTCCAAACGACGTCGTTGCAAAAAATTGAATTGCAAAGTTAAAAAAAAAAAACTCGCGGGATTTTTTCCCTCCATTTTCGTGAAGTCGTTATAACCGTCTCGAGAGAGAGAAATCCAAAGAAACAAACTCAAGAAAACACTCTCAACATTTTCCCTCTCTTTCCATTCTCATTTTCTCATCTTCACCTCAACGGAAAATTCAAAGTTCCAACAATGGCTTCCGATGTAGAGTTCACCATTCTCAGTGAGAAAGAAGCGCGATTCATAAGGACCTACTTCCCCGTTCAACATGAATTCATGCCTACACCAAACTTCTTCAAAAGTTCTCCGAACATTCTTTTTCGCCGCCATGCCGTTTCAATAATCGCCAAAGTAAGTAACGATTTATAGCTTCTTTGATTTCTTCGCCGTACAAAAACTTCAACTCATGCTGATCAATTCTTGAACCTGTTTGGTGATTTCTTGCTTGTAGTTCAATTTCAGATCTGATTTTTGTGCGGTCTGTTATTAGTTAGTTTCTTTTTGCTTTGTATCTTCGTTTAATTTGTTGTTTTCATCTTCAATTTCAATTATACTGTTTTGAATTCCAATTGTCACTTTGAATGATTATTCAGATCTGCTTCTTGTTTAATTTGATGTGTTAATCTGTCGCTTTGAATGAAAAATTCGTTTATCTTGTGAAATCGGAAAATGAATGAATGTGTTGATTTCTTTTTCCGAATCTTGTCGTTGTTGCGCTAATTTTTTCCTGCATATTTTGCTTCTTCACACAGCACTCGAGGAGTATCGGTCCCGATACATTTATTCCATATCTTGCTATGAACTATTTTGATCGCTTCTTTTCCATGAACAAAACGTTCAAGGAGGTATAATATATGTTTCTTTTCAATTCTATATTTTTTTTGAGTTTCTTTCCGTTTAAATTATTTTGTATTAAAACTGAAAATTCTCTGGTTTCTATAAGGATGTGGAAGGTTGTAATAATGATACTGAAAAAGTTCGTTTGATTGCTATCTCTTGTCTCTCCATATCTGCCAAGTTAAGGAATAAAGAATTCTCAGTTGAACAGTTTTTGGTATGTTACAGTTAAATTATCAGTATAAAACTATCACTACTTTTAAGTTTACTTTCAATTTTCTAGTAGCATTGTTATTACTATTAGATTCATTAGATGAACTTTTTTTTGCACAGAGGGACAATAATTTGATGATAACTCCTCAGATGATAATGAGAATGGAGTTTAAAATTCTCCATGAACTCCGCTGGAAAATCCGACCTGTGACTCCCTTCACCTATCTGAACTTCTATTACCGTTACTTTAAACAATTTGGTGGTTATAAACGTCGTTGCATTAATGAGATCATAGTTCAAGCTCAAGGAGGTAAATAATTCGGTGATTTGATAATTCTATTTTTTTCTCCAACCGATATGCTTGGAGAATATATAATATTCCTTCGAATATTTTCTTCTTATTCTGCAGACCACACCTTTGTTCACTACCCACCTACTATGATTGCATCCACCGCTTTTCTGGCTGTTTCTCGAATGGCATATCCCACAAAGTATAACGAAATAGCACATCCCACGGCGCTTGCCAGACTTGGCTCTAAAGTATGTTGATTTAAAATTTAAATGCATAGCATATCTGAACAAAAAAAGTTAGAGAAATATTGTTATAGTTTAGGTGTATAAAACACAATTTTTTAGGAATAGTGACATAATTAGGCCATTATAATTTATAGACTTAAAATTATAGTAATGAGTTTTGTAGCACCCGACACTTTTGATCTATGGTGTGTGACATGTGTCCATTGTCTGATGTGTCGGTATTGCATTTAAGTAATTCATTTTCTCAAATTATTACTGTTTTAGTGCTTCATTAGAATAGATATATAGATTATACCAAAGCTTTTTTAAATGTTCTTTCAGGAGCAGGTGGTGCAATGTGCAAAGAAGATTTTTAATCTTTGCAGGACTATGAAGATCCGGATTGAGATCCCTGAATCAGGAGGTCGCAGCGCTTTAAGTAAAGTCATGGCAGCACGCCAAAAGCAAAAGCAAGTCGAAGACAGAAGGGAAAAAGCGGCGGCGGTGGTTGATTCATCTGAAGAAGAAGAAGGAGGGACTGCATTAGTCAGGCGAAAACGGAACACGGGCAATACCACAGGGACTTCTCAGGTGCAGGAGCCAGTAAAGGTGGAGGAGGTGGTCGATAAATCTGATAAAAAAGGTTTAGCAACAGAGGAGATTGAGGCAGAAAATAGAAGGGCAAAGGAGTTGGTGGTTGATTCATCTGAAGAAGAAGAAACGACTCCGTTAATCAGGCGAAAACGGAACATGGGCAAGACCACAGAGACTTCTCAGGTGCAGGTGCCAGTAAAGGTGGGGGAGGTAATGGACAAGGGCAAGGAAACGGCAGTGGAAGTAACAGAAACATCTGTTGAAGATAAAGCCAGGGTACTTGAGGCTATAATCCGACGAGGATTGGAAAAGGGCAAGGCAGTAGTGGGTGAGGAGCCACAAACGCAGATAGGGGGGTCTAGGATTTTAGAGCTTGTAGCACCTAAGAAGCTAATGATTTTTGAGCTGAAGTGGCCCACAGAAGTTCCACCACTAGAACTACTAGAAATAAAACAAGCGCTGCCAGAAGTACTAGAAGAAGAGGAAGAAGAGTCGCAGACAGTTGACAAAGATACTGGCAAGAAAAAAAATCGTGGCTGCAACATTGTTTAGTTCTGCTATTTCAAATACTCTTCATTTGGTTTTGTGGTCTAGGATTTGGTTTTGGATCGTGTTCAGTTCAAAATGTTGTGGTAGTTTCTTGTGTGGTTCATACTATGGATATTATTACTGTTGAAATTGACTTTTGATACTCTTCTAATTGAATTCTCGCAAATAAATAAAACGTTCTAAGCTCTTTCAAATTTTCAAAGATCTTTTCAGGTGTTATCAGTTATCACATAGTGTACTAGTTAACAATAAACTTCATAAACTAACCTGATTAATACTAATACCAGATACTTCATCGATTGACTCATTCCCTTATATGAGAACACGGAAACATCATATTATAATTAAAAGTTCGAAACATCCTATAATTAATTTAAGGATAATAACTACTTTATAGGACATGTATTATGGGTATAAAATTAGAATAATCATGTAATAACTTTTGTATGAAAATAATAATGTAACAATAGTATAAAATAAGTCTTCACAGAACTTTAATTGTATATTTGTGCTGATATGTATACAAAGAAATATAATTGGATTTATATATAAATTTATTCATATTACCTGTGGGAACTACTTAAACTGTAAAATTAAATTTCCACCAAGTTTTTCTTAAGTTTTTCTTTTGGTTGTCTAAGGTATCCTTGAGATTCCAATAGGAAATATGAGACTAATCTTTCGATGTACGGATATCTACTACTTAAGGAATTGACCTCTTTGAACTTGGCACAATATGTGCAAAGAATATATCAAAGAGCAAACATACACAAGTCTGATACACTGCTAACTGCTAAAGATTTAGCAGAACAGAAGACACCCGAGCCAAACTAAAACTCCAAAGCAAATCAAGGATACGGAGAAAAATACCATAAAAATCCTTAAAAAGAAGACCAGATGCGCAGCCACCTTCGTAATGACAGAAACACGAACTTTGATCACAGAAAGTGACACCATTGTGAACTCAACCAATCGGCCTCAACCCTAAACAAAGTAACCGTTGATCATTCCACTGCGAAACAAAAAAATAAATGCTTTTACTTTCGCTCTTAGCCAACTCCACACTAACAACTTGAAATCCTCCACAACTCTAGAGACTTCCACAGATTCACCTTTGAAGATAGCTTTGTTCCTTGCTTTCCCTAGAAACGGAAAACCAAATTGAAATGAATCTCAGTCTGAAAGTTTTACCTGCTTGTAGCAGCCCTTCAAATTGCTCTAAGTCAGTGTATCCTCTATGAACGAGAGCTGATGAAAATCCTAGGCATTTCAAAATCTTGCTCTAAACATTCGACGCAAGCAGACAATCAAAAATCATATGGAACATACATTTTGATTTTCCACAACTGGACACACAATGAGCTTAGTCCATACTGAGAGCTCTTCTTTGGAGAAGATTGTCCTTTGTCGGCATCATGTTTTGCAACAGCCTCCAAACCAAAACAGAAATTATCAAATGAATCAAAGAGTTTGATATGTTTTGATGATACATATTTACTTCTATTGAGTGGTTCCCCGCCAATTTTTTGTAAGCACCTTTCACCGAGTAAGTACCTCCCACCATTCACATCGGCCCAAACCCGCCTATCCTCTTTTCAAACGTTATGTTTCTTATTAACTCCGAGCATTCTAAAACTTAATCCTTTTCTCATTGAAATAACTCTTTTCTCCATTCCCGCCTTAACCACGCTATAAGCCCTTCCTCATAACGAAACGTCTCACATATGTTTATATTTTTTTACTCTCGCTATGCCATATAATCTATCAAACCTTCATTCAGTGCTACACCATTTATCGAAGGGTCCTCCCAAAACAATGTATTCGTACCATCCGCCACCTTTTACATTAAGCTGTGATAAAACCAGTTTAAGGGAAAATCACCTAGTCCACTATTCAAACAATATGTCTTAACACCAAACTGATTTACATCTATCCTCTCCATCCTTCTCACCCAAGTTAATTAACAACATTTACCTGTCACATTCTCACTCATAACGTACTTACCAAGAAATGCAACATTAAAAGCTTTAATATTCCTAATACCTAATCCTCCCTCATTCTCACTCATGTAAGATCAGATATTATACCTACTGGCTCTTTGAAGAATGAGAGGAAGAACACGGAAAGAGCGAACAAAACAAATTCGGGACAATACAACCATCTATGACCTATGTACAAATTTTTATTTTTAACGAGTGATCTTTTATGTGTATCGACAAGAAATCAAATCTATAACTACATGCTTAAGAGATCTTGTTAATTATATGTCAACTATCCTGGCAAACACCTCTTAGGGTGTGTTTGTTTAATGATTCAAAATTTATTGGCAAAAACTTACTTGCATTGCTTTATATGCAGTTTTTACTTTTCATCTCACAAATATAGTTATTTTAATTAAAAAACACAAAAAAATCATCTCTTTGTAAGTAGAACAGCAAAAACTGCACATAAAACAATACATATAAGTTTTGTCCTTTCCAGAATTCATTTTCCTATGAAATCATATTACAAAGAATATTTGGTAAATTTTTTATAATCCTGTTAACCTTTCTTAAAATTTATTTAGTTTAAAAATATAAAATAGAAACAGAAAAAATAATTAAGCAAAGTGGACAGTTATTTATTTATAGTTGTATTTTATTCTGGGGAATAAATAGTTCTCTCCCTCTAAACATGAGAATAAAACGTTGAAAAGTTGTGTGTAAATTTTAGTCATGAGAATAAATATATTAAGCAACAATTTTTTTTTAACTTGTACCAAATATTGGACGAATGTTTGTGGTGACTTGAAACTCAGGCCAAAAATAAATTAGATTTTGTAAGTTTTTCAAAAAATTTAAAGTTTAAAACTAATATTTATACTTTTAATATAATAATAGTAATATTAATAAAAAGTAGTATTTTTTTTGGTGGGCAAAAGGGGCATAGCCCCATAATAAAAAGTAGTATTTATATTTTTAAATAGATCAGTTTAATAGGCATAGAAGATTTTTGTTATTACTTTTAGTCTAATATTTTTAGCTAAATAAATAGATTTTTTAAACATGTACAGTAACATTTAATTTGCAAAATAACACCACTTTCAATTAAAGGAGTTGATTTTAACCAAAATATTAGACCAAAGTAATTAATGAACTCATGTTAAAACGAACTGTTCGAGAAAATTTGAGTTCGATTCTTTAATAAAACAATTTTTTACACTTTAATTATTTTATAGTCGAACTCTGAATTATCAAAATCCTTTTTTCTAAGAGTATTAATTATTTTGTCACGAAATGAGGTGGTTTTATTTTAATTGCGACGAATCACATCGTTACAAAATCAAAATGCAACAATACTTTATGATATTAAACTGAGATAAGCTCTGTTGTCAAAAAAAAAAAACTGAGAAAAGCTTTGAAACGACGTCGTCGTAAGAAATTAAATCGCAAAGTTAAAAAACTCGCGGGTTTTCCCCTCATTTCCGTGAAGTCGTTAACATAATATATAACCGTCAAGAGAGAGAAACCCAAACAAACACTCTCAACATTTTCCCACACTTTCCATTCTCATTTTCTCACTTCACCTCAACGGAAAATTTTCTATCAACAATGTATTCCGAACCAGAATTTCCAATTCCAAGTAGGAAGGATTTGGAAACCATCAAGTACTACTTCGACAACGAAACAGAGTTCATGGCTGCAACAAACTTCTTCAACGACGATCGGAACATTCTTATTCGCAGAAATGCCGTTTCAATAATCGCTAAGGTAATTCATGATTTCAAACTTTGTTGATTTCTTCGCTGTATGATAACTTAAATTCATGCTTAATTCTTGAACCTGTTTCGTTGTTGTTAGATTCATGAACCTGCTATGTTTTCTTTGTTGATTTCTTATTTGAAGTTCAATTTCTGATCTACTTTATGTTTCGTAGCTTTGATTAATTTTTTGTGTTCAATTTCAATTTACTTTTCGAATTTTCCTTTTCGGATCTGTTAGCTTCTATTTGTAGTTCGATGAATCTTGTAATCGTAAAAAGAATGTTGCCGAATCTTATGTTGTATATCGATTTGCATGAAAATTTCACTAAGAAAACTTAAATTCATGCTCAACGTATGAACCTGTTTGTTTAGTGAGAAATTATCGTTCCTTAGTTGTTAGATACTTAGATTCTTTGCTGTTAATTATATTCGTTAATTTGTTCTGATTGTTCGTTAACTGTTTGTTTAGTGAGAAAATCAGCGTTGAATGTGTTGATTTCGTTTGCCGAATCTTGAGCTGTATCTCCGTTTAATTTGTTGTGATCAATTTCAAGTTTACTGTTCAACAATTTATTTTTGGAGTCGTATTGCTTTGAATGAATGAATGAATGTGCTGATTTTGAAACACTCAGGTGACAAAGAAGATTGATCCAGATGCATTTGTTCCGTATCGTGCTATGAACTACTTTGATCGCTTCTTATCCCGTTACAACATGACGGTAACATGAAACTCTTCTGGATATTTTATTAAGTTTCATTTTCTTTGAACTGTTTTGTGTTGAAACTGAAAACTCTTTGGTTTTTATAAGGATGTGGAAGGTCGGACTGATACCGAAAAAGTTAATTTGATTGCTATATCTTGTTTCACCATATCTGCCAAGATGTGGATAGACTCATTCTCGGTTGACCAGTTTTTGTCTGACCTAAATGTGAGTGTCATTTTGTTTTACTCGGATTAAATATGTTTATGGTCACTATAAAGTTTATTTATTTTTTGTCTCCAAATTTTATAAAGTTACAGTGTTTTTAACCCCTCAACAGAAGACTAAAAATAGATAAAATTTGTGTAACTATTTAATAACATCAGTTTTCTAGAGCATTGTTTTTAAATTCACTAAACGAACGTATTTGTTGCACAGAGGGACATGAATCTGAGGATAAGTCATGACATGGTAATGAGAATGGAGTTTCTCATTCTACAAGTACTTAGCTGGAAAATGAAATCTGTGACTGCCTTCTGTTTTCTGAACCACTATTACCCTCACTTCAGACAATTCCGTGGTTTTAAACGCCGTAGCATTAATGAGATCATAGTTCAAGCACAAGGAGGTAAACATAAACTCACATAACATATAACAATATAATTTGTTAATTTCATGATTTCTCCTTGGAGAATATATAATATTCCTTGGATTTTTTTCTTATTCTGCAGAGCACACCTTTGTTGACTTCATGCCTTCACACATTGCATTCTCCGCTTTTCTGGCTGCTGCCAAAATTGCATATCCCTTAAAGTATATGGAAATTGCAGAAGACATTGAAAGCAAACTTAACGATCAAGTACGCTGATTGAAAAATTAAATGCATAACATGTTATGTCTAATAATATTTCCATTTGTCAAAAGACATTAAGAGCAAAATTGTATAGTTTATGTGTATAAATCAACAAATTTCTAGAATCAGTGGCATAATTAGGCTAATATACACAGAATAATATAGTGATGAGATGCTAAAGCTTTTTTAAAGGTACTTCCAGGGACAGGTGAAGGAATGTGCAGAGAAGATGATAGATCTTTGCAGAAGGCTGAACATCCTGATTGATACCCCTAGATCAGGAATTCACTCTGCTTCAAGTGAAGCCGTGGCAGTACCCCAAAAGGAAACCAAAGATAAAGCGGTGGTGGTCGATGATTCATCCGAAGAAGAAGAAGGGACTGCGTTAATCGACAAGCGAAGACAGGACATAGGCAAGATGGAGACTTCTCAATTGCAGGTGCAGGAGGGGCCGGAGAAGTTATCCAATAAAAAAGATGTATCAGCAGAAGAGACTAAGGTATCCATTTCAGAGATTGAAGAGGACCTTGTAGAACCAAAGAAGCTAATGAACTTTGAGCTGAAGTGGGCCACTGATGTTCCACCACTAGAAGCGCAGCCACAAGAGTCTATAACTATAAGCTTTAGGATACCAGGGACCGGAAAGAATATAAATTTAGGCTGTTGTACCTGCAACATCAGTTAGTTCTGCTTCTCTGCATACAACAAACTTGGATTTATGTACTTTACATTTGGCTTTGTGGTCTAGCCTTTGGCTTTGAACCATGTCCAGTTCAAAATGATTTGGTAGTTTCTTGTGCAGTTCAAACTATTGGTATTATTGACATTGCTATTGAAATTGACTCTCTTTACTTTTCTAATTGAATACTTACTCACAAATCTTTACACAGTTCTAAGCTCTTTTCTGTTGTTACTAATACCAGACACTTCATTTATTGACTCATTGCCTTGTATGAGCATAAGAAACATCATATTATTAATTAAAATCCCTCCCTTTCTCTTTCCTCTCCTTCTCTCCCCTCCATTAAAATCCTTCCCCTCCCCTCCGGTTGAATAGATGACAATTGACATGATAAATAATCGTATAATATTTTAATCACTCTTTTAATTTTAAAACCATTCTAAGCTCTTTCAAATTTTCTATGATCTCATTAGGTGTTATCATATCGTGCACTAGTTAACAATAAACTCCACAAACTAACCTGATTATTTATTTCTAATACCAGCTACTTCATGGATTGACTCATTTTCTTATATGAGCACAGGAAACATCATATTATTATCTAAAAGTTCAAAAGTTAACAGATTAATTTAAGGAAAATAATAACTTTTTAGGAAATTAGAATAATCATGTAATAATTTTTGTATGCAAATAATAATGTAATAATTGTATAAAAGAAATCTACACAGACCTTTAATTGTATATTTGTGCAACTGCAAATATAGCAGAACAGAAGACACCCGAACCAAACTATAACTCAAAAGCAAACCAAGGATACTAACACTACACTCTAACTCCTGACCAAAAACCACCTAAACCAAAGAACTAAGCAACTGCTATGATACAAAGAGCAAATTAAAAGCCATCAACAAAAGGAAAGGCCAAATGAAACAAAGACTCCAATACACATTCCCATAGCAGACTGCACACAATACACGAATCCAAAATTGCTTCGGCCACTCCAAAATACTTCCTGGATTGCTAGTTTGCTGCAGAAAGAACATATACCTTTTGATTTTGCAATGCACTAAAAGAAAAATACTAAAAAAATCCTTACAAAGAAGCCCAGATCCGCAGTCGCTTGCGTAATGACAGAAACACAAACTTTGATCACAGGCAGCGACACCATTGTGAACTCAACCGATCAGCCTCAACCCCAAACAAAGTAATGGTTGATCATTCCACTTCGAAATACCAAAAATAAATCCTTTTACTTTCGCCCTTAGCCAACTCCACGCTAACAATTTGATTTCTCCACAACTCTAGATTCGTTTCTTGCTTTCCATAGAGACCACACACAAGCAAACCAAATGTAAATGAATCTCATTCTGAAAGTTTTACCCGCCCTTCAAATTGCTCGAAGTGAGTGTATGTATACTCCACGAATGAGGGCTGATGAAAATCCTAACCACTTCAAAATCTCGGTCCAAACATTCGATGCAAGCAGACAATCAAAAATCAAATGGATCATGCGTTCTGATTCTCCACAGTCGAACACACAATGAGCTTGGTCCATACTGAGAGTTCTTCGGAGAAGATTGTTCTTTGTTGGCCGGCAACATGTTTTGCAACAGGCTCCAAACCAAAACAGAAATTTTCAAAGAGTTCAATATGTTTTGATGAGGCATATTTATTTACTTCTATTGAGTGGTTTCTAGTAATTTTCTGTAAGCAACTTTCACCCACCCCAAGCAATGCAACAATAAAAGATTTAATATTCCTAATACTTAATTCTCCCTCATCTCCATCTCTAAATATTTTTTCTTATTTTTATAATCCTGGGAACCTTACTTAAAATTTATTAGTTTAAAAATATAAAAAAAATAATAATTAAGCAAAGCTGATGGATAATTATTGGTAGTTGTATTTTATTTCGGATAATAAATAAACAGTTCTCACCCTCATGATAATAAAGAGCTCAGAAGTTAGTGTATAAATTTTATGAGAAATGCTGAGTGGTACGACACTCTTCATGACGAAATTGGAAGAATGCGCTTAAAACTGTCTTTCATGCATATAGCGCTTATTTTTTTATTTATTTTTTTATTAACAACCCTTACCAAAAAAAATTAGTATTAGTATTAATTAAAAAGATGAGATTAAATTTAAAGAACAAAACACAACACACCCCTAATTCCAACTAGCTATTACTCTTTTTTGTTAAGTAACCTAGTAGCTAAAAACTCTACTCTTAAAGTAAATAAGTGAGATGACCGGAGTTCGAACTCTGATCCTCTACATATATGAATTATTTTTTAGATTAGCGTAATAATAATGTTTGAATCTAAGACATCATATGCAAATTTTTTATCATTAAATTAAATTTAATGGCTTATATATAAACTAAACTAATTATTATTAGCTAATATTAATTTTTGAACAATATTAGCTAATATTAATATATTTAGATAGACTAAAAATATATTTACCCAGTATTGTTCATTATGAAATCTTGAATTTATAAGCAAACAAAGCCAATTTTAAATAAAAGGTAATGCACAAGTGTAAGCCTTTGAGGTGTGAAGCAACCAATTTTGGGTCGGTGAGCTGAAATGCAAAAAGTGGATTATTGATAAGTTTCATTGGTCTCAGAGAGATCAGGACGACTATGCATGTACTTAGACCATAATTTCAACTTGGTATTTGAGATTGAGAGAGAGCGAAATGGGAAGTGGGGCGTTCGTCGAATTTCGTCGAATAAATTCTCGTACTATATAGCGGTTCTCAAATTTTATTTCTGAAAATAAATGATATACTAGTGATAAAAAATTTAAAACTTGTACAAATATGATAATGTTATATTCCTAACAAAAATTACTCCTTTCGCCCCCTTAATTCTAGACCGATGAAATTATCCCTGCTTTGGAACCCAAGATCCAAACAACCAAAATTTTGGAATGCATGATCCAAAATGGATTTTTAATTATTATTTATGTTTTGGAACCTAGGATCCAAACGCATTGTCTATTTTGGAAAGCAAGATCCGAAATGGGTTTTTAATTTATTTTTTTTCAATTTTTTTTTGTGTTATAGAATCTAGGATCCGAGCGCGCTTAATTTCGGAATGCACATTCTGAAATATTTTTTATATATCAGCTACAGCTAGTTTTACTTTCATAACCAAATACACACTCAACCCAAATTGTTACAAAAATGGAAAAAATGGTTGAGAATAATGACTAAATATCTTTTGAAGATTTTATATTTAAATGTATTATAGATTTATATTTAATACTGATATTATTAGGATTTAAGATTTATATTTATGTTTAGAATGTTAAGGATATATTTAGAATATTTAAGATTAGTTTATTATTTTAAAAGATATGATGCAGAAATTTGTTGTAGCTCTATATATTGAGTCATATAGTTACGAATAATATATGAGAAAAAGAATGAGAACAGAATAAGAATATGCGAGTATTTTCCATATAACACTCTATTTCAGAAGAGTTTTCTCATATAAAAATATATCCTACCAAATTTCGCAATACAAAAATACAAAAAACCAATTAAAAAAGTTGGTTTTTTGAGGCATAAAAGTTGTATTTGGCCACTCATAGAAGATTTCTAAGCTCATTTGGCATCAGAGAACAGGTAATGTGTGTTTTAAACTTATTCTTTGAAATTTTTGAGCAAGTCTGTCTACCTACATTTTGTATCCTAGGTTTCGAATCTTTTTTTATCCTAGGTTCCGAATCCTTTTTGTATCCTAGGTTATGAATTGTTTTTGTATCCTAGGATTCAAATTTAATTAGGAACCTATGTTCTAAAATTTTACTGTTATGTGCAAATTGATTACGTAGAATGATTGAAGTTGTTGAACGATGATTTTGGCATGAACAAACCCTTTTCTTTTCTAGAAAACCACTTCTTCTCACTTTGATATGCAATTTGCATTTTTCTTCATAAAGCAGTGTTTTCGAACCTGCATACCAAAATTGCCGTTTTTGGATCCTAAGATACAAAACTAGCTTATGTTTTAGATCGTAAGATACAAAAATTCTTGGGTCTAAATTGAGAGTATTTTGGGGTTTTTGAGGGGTCTGAGAGCAACTTAGGGACTTAAAGAGCAATTTTCATTCCTAACCTCACTTTTCCAAGAAAGTTTGTTTATGGTAACTTGAATGTAAGGCCGAGAATAGACTGATCCAAGTTAGGTTTTGTAAGACCTAAGTTTGGTTGGTCAAAAAATTTAAAGGCCTAAATCTAGTATTTTGAATGTCTGACATGTCAGGTTAGTTAGTTTATTTAAAAATTCAGATCGACATATTTCAATATGTAATTTTATATATATATATATATAAAATAGAATAAAGAATTAATAATCCTTATAGTTTAGCTCAGTTGGTAGGGACATCACATTATCTATGTAGTGGTTGAGGCTCAAACTTCGAACACTCCACTTATTCACCTTAATGGTGAAAATAATGAATTAATAAACCAATAATAATATTATTATAAAATTACATATTGAAATATTACCATCTTACTTGAAACAAACACATCTATGTGTTTTTGGTGAGGTCAAACAACTTATTAGTTAGAAGTCTAGAACTTTACTCTTAAAGGTAAATAAATGGAGTGTTTGAAATTTGAACTTCAATTCTGATATATACAATGTGATATTGCTGTCATCTGAATTATGCTCACACATTTATGTTTTTTAACATGTGAAAAATTAATATTTAATTTGCAAAATATAAAAAATTACTTTCAATTTAAATGAGGTGACATTTTTTTATTTTTATTGAATGAGGTGATTTTATTTTAATTGCCGCCAATAACTTCAATTAATCACATCACATCATTACAAAGTACAGAAGTTATAAATGAGATAAGCTTCCAAACGACGTCGTTGCACGAAATTGAATTCCAAAGTTAAAAAAACTCGCGGGACTTTCCCTCGATTTCCGTGAAGTCGTTATAACCGTCTCTCGAGAGAGAGAGAAACCCAAAGAAACAAACTCAAGAAAACACTCTCAACTTTGTCAAAAAAAAAAAGAAAACACTCTCAACATTTTCCCTCTCTTTCCATTCTCATTTTCTCATCTTCACCTCAACGGAAAATTCAAAGTTCCAACAATGGCTTCCAAACCAAAAATGGCTTCCAAATTCAAAGTTCCAACAGTGGCTCCAAAACCAAATTTTCCAAATTGTGAGAAGTGTACGGAAATCATCCAGTACTACTTCAACATCGACGACATGGCCCGACATAAGCTCTACAAAGACGATCGGAAAGTTCTCCTCCGCCAGCATGCTGTTTCAGTGATCGCTAAGGTAACTCATCATTTCAAGCTTCGTTGATTTCTCGTTCAATTGTTTTCTTTGTTGATTTCTTGTTTGAAGTTCAATTTCTTGAGAATTTTTTTGTTCTTTAATTGCCATTTGCTTGTAGCTTCGTTTAATTTGTTGTGTTCAATTTCAAGTTACTTTTCGAATTTTCCTTTTCGGATCCGTTAGCTTCTATTTGTAGTTCGTTGAATGTTGTAACTTTAAAATTAATGTGTTGATTTCATTCGTCGAATCGTGTATTGTATATCTGAATGAAAATTGAACCTGTTTGTTTATTGAGAAAATTCTCGTTCCATCTTTGCTGTTATTAGATTTCTTTCTTGATCTGTATCTTCGTTAATTTGTTGTGTTCAATTTTTCCATTTTGGATCTGTATCACTTTGAATGAAAATTTCACTATCTGTAATGTATCGCTTCGAATGAAAATTTCAGTATCTGCTTCTTTGTTGGTAAAATGAATCAATGTGTTGATTTCATTTGTCAAATCTTGAAATCGCAAAATGAATGACTGAATGTGCTGATTTTGCAATACTCAGGTTGGCGTCAGAGAGAAGGGTATTCCAACTACATTTGTTCCGTATCTTGCTATGAACTACTTTGATCGCTTCTTATCCCATTACGATATGAAGGTAACTGAAAAAAATTCATGATATTTTATTAAGTTTCTGTTTCTTTCAAGATTTTTGTGTTAAAACTGAAAACTCTTTGGTTCTTATAAGCTTGTGGAAGGTCGGACGGCTATCGAAAAAGTTCGTTTGATTGCTATATCTTGTTTCACCTTATCTTGCTCTTTAAAATCACCCATGTTCCATATTGAACGGTTTTTGACTTTCCATGTGAGTGTATTCTTTTTACTCGGGTTAAATATGTTCGTTATCGCTATGAAGTTCATTTATTTTTAGTCTCTACATTTTATAAAATTAATGTGTTTTTAATTTTAATCCCTCAACAGAAGACTCATGAATATGATCACAACGGCATGGATCTTAACTGGATTACTTATGACATGGTAATGACAATGCGGCGTAACATTATGGACAAACTTAAGAGAATGAAACCTGTAACTGCCTTCTGGTTTCTGGACCATTTTTATGCTCACTTCGTACCACTAGGTTTAAAACGCCGTAGCATTAATGAGATCATAGTTCAAGCTCAAGGAGGTAAACAGAAACTCACATAACATATAACAATATAATTTGTTAATTCCATAATTTCTCCTACAGTGATGCTTGGAGGATATAATTAACATTCCTTGGATTTTTTTCTTATTCTGCAGAGCACACCTTTGTTGATTTCATGCCTTCAGACATTGCGTTCTCCGCTTGTGTGGCTGCTGCCACAATTGCATGTCCCTTAAAGGAACTTCCAGAAGACATTAATAATATCATTAACAACAATATGCTTGGCTATAAAGTATGTTGGTTGAAACACTAAATGCATAGCATGTTATGTCTAATAAAATAATATTTCCATTTCTCAAAAGACATTAAAAGCAAAGTGGTCTACAAAACAACAATTTTCTGGTTTCAAATAAAAACAATTTTCTAGAATAGTGACATAACTAGACCATTATAGACTGAATATTATAGTAATGAGATGTGCAAATTATGATAAAGCTTTTTTAAATGTTCTTCCATGGGCAGCTGAAGGAATGTCTGGAGAAGATGATAGAATTTTGCCGTAGAATGAACATCCTGATTGAGGTAGCAGCAGAAGAGATTGAGGCAGAAAAACAAAGTCCGGCCAAGGGTGAGGGCAAAGGAAAGGAAGTGAAAAAGGTTGAGGGGCCACAGCCACAGATGGAACGAGGCATTTCATGGATTGAACCAAGAGAAGAAGACATGCTCTTTGAGCTGAAGTGGGCCACTGATGTTCCACCACTAGAAGAAGAAGATGTGCAGCCACAAGAGTCTACAGCTATAAGCCTTAGGATACCAGGGACCAAGGTTTTAAATAGCGGTCGCGGTCACGGTCGCGGTCGCGTTAAGGATTTCGCGATTTCGGCCATTACGGTTGTCGCGTTACGGATTACGGTCGTCGCGGTGTGAATTAATCACAACATCACACAATCTTATTAAAATTATTATACTATAATATATGTATAACAACTCAAATGTGAGATAAATGTATAGTTTTGATCTAGAAAAGAGTTGAAAAAAGATACTACTTTATAATTTATGTTCATATTTGTACTAAAAATGTGATTTTTATTGGAAAAAATGGAAGTTTATATCTATTAGCATTTTGTCGCGGCCGTATTGCGTTTCGTTGCGGCCGTATCGGTGTTTCGTCGCGGCCGTATCGGCGTTTCGGCGTGATTTTCTTTCACCATGTAAAAACGGTAAAAAACGGTAACGGTAGGCACCAAAACCTTTTTGTCGCGGCCTTTTTCGCAGTAACGGACCCTGATTTAAAACCTTGCCAGGGACTGCAAAGAATATAAATATAGGCTGCTGTACCTGCAACATCAGTTAGTTCTGCTTCTCTGCATACAGACTTGGATTTTATGTACTTTGCATTTGGCTTTGTAGTCTAGCCTTTAGCTTTGAATTGTGTCCAGTACAAAATGCTTTGGTAGTTAGTTTCTTGTGCAGTTAAAAGTTAAAACTATCGGTATTATTGGCATTGTTATTGAAATTGACTTTCTAATTGAATGCTTCCCACGAATCTTTCCAACGTATTCTAGGGGCAGAGTTAAAACTATCGGTATTATTGGCATTGTTATTGAAATTCCTCCACGCCATTGCGTTTAATTTAATCTAGGGGCAGAAGCAGGGTGGAATATGGATGTGGAGTGGAGGAATTATTGGGCAATGGCGTGTTATTTTGCTTGGAGTTCAAGAAAAAGGGAAAACACAATGACGAATATTAGGCCTAAGCTAACAATAGCTCAAGAGTTTACTTCAACTAGAAGACAGTGAGTAAAAAAAGAATCTTAGATTCGAAAGTTTCAGGTTTGAATGCGCTAGTACTCTTTGAGGAATGTAAATGTAAATATGGTCTTCTCATTAAATTGGACTGTAGCAGCATCCCCTTATCATAAATTTTATTATTAAAAAAAAAGTAAATAAAATATATACAATTAATATGTGATATAAAAAATTTATCAATTTTTGACAAAAAAAGAGATCATAATGAAGGGCAAAGCTCTCTCTCTCAAGATTTAAGAATGTGGCAGTCTCACGATTGGATTCGAATTCAAGACTTCTAATTAAACTTGAAGAGATCGTTTTTTATCTCATGTGTGGATTATGTCTTTTTTTTTTTGTAGAGGATTATTGCCTTTTGTTATAATTATAATTGTATAAAAACAAATTGTTAATTTTATTGAAAAAAGAAAAACTTCTAAGCAATTAAATTCAAACAAGCATAAATTAATTTCTACTTTTTTTTCAAATTAACAAGTAATTTGTAAACATATCCCAAGTGTTCCACTTTCTGTCAACAAGCTTAATGATATCCAACAAAGAATTAAAAGTTGGAACAAATTTTTTTTTTTGGAAATATTCAAAATCAAGTTTCACTTTCTGTCAACAAGCTTAATGATATCCAACAAAGAATAAATGATGATGGCTACACTGACAGTTTAATGCAACAAGAGAATTTAGCCAAAATTGAGTTGGAATCAGTTTTGAATATGGAGGAAGCTTATTGGCATGAAAAAGTAAAAGTCAAGTGGCACAATGAAGGGGATAGAAACACAGCATTCTTTCATAGGATTAATGACACTATCATTACTGAACATATGCTGGCAGGATTCAATTGGTGAAAAGTGTGATTCATAGTATGTTGGTATACTCTATATCCACATACTCATGGCCAGAAGCTTAGCTGGGCAAAATCCATTTGGGATAATGCTATCCCTCCTTCAAAATCATTTATGGTTTGGAGACTATTTCACAACAAAATGCCCACTGATGAAATTTTGTCTACTAGAGGTTTGCATTTACCTTCTATGTGTAGCCTGTGCAGCAAGGAACCTGAGACCACTACCCATCTATTTTTGCAGCAAGGATCCTAAAGTTTTTTAAAGTTTCTATTCATCATCCTAGACTCCCTAAAATCATTGAAGTTCTTTGGTCCCCTTCTCTGCTGGGTTGGTACAAATGCAACACAGATGGCGCCTCCATTGGCAATCCTGGACCTGCTGCTTGTTCTGGTGTTTTAGAGATTTCAAAGGTGAGTTTATTGGTTGTTTTGCTCAAAATCTAGGAACAACTAATGCCTTGTATGCTGAATTTATGGGAGTGATTTTAGCTATTGAATGTGCTTATAATAATAAGAACAGGAAACACCTTTGGGTAGAATGTGACTCCGAGATTGTTGTCTTGGCCCTCAAGTCCCCTCAAGTTATTCCTTGGCAATTGAAGAATTGATGGTTAAATTGCATTACAAAGATTAAGTCCATGAATTTTTGTATTTCTCATATCTACCGGAAAGGTAATCACTGCGCTGATAAGCTTGCATCTCAAGGGCTTGCTTTGACTGATTTTACTTGGTGGAATATTGCTCCTATTGGTCTTCCGTTTTTTAGAGTTTGTTAATTTTGTTGAGGGTTTGGTTCGATCCCCCCTCTTTGTACTCCACTTTTCTTTTCTACAATATATGAGGTGTTTATAAAAATAAAAAATTTAAAAAAAAATCCCAAGTGTTCCAATGAAAGAATCAGAAAATCCTTAACAATCTTACCATTTTAACTTGAGTATCATTTGAAAAATACAAAATGGAATTTAGAAAGACAATAGTCAACTCAAAATGAATAAAATAATTAACTAAACTGTGCAATAATCATGGATTTAGATTCCTGTAGTTACAGTTAATCATGGCAATTCATAAAATTGTCTTTTTACTGATGTGTTGTTAGTCGTTAGATTTTGTACAAACAGTCTAGATCTACTCAGATGCATGAATGCATAAAAACTTAAATGCATAAAAATTATAACAATTTAGTAATGACTTTCAGAATGATGCCTCATCTTTTAAAAGCAAAAGTTGAAGAAAAAATTAACATTCATTAATATTAATAATAATAACACTCAATGTCCACATGAACATAGTTCGATTGGCAAAGACATTGCAATGTAATATGCAGAACCAACCAGGTTCAAACCCCAATACTTCCACTATTCACCAAAGGAAATCATTTTGTAAAGTGACGGTCAATATGAAAGTGATGGAGAATAAAATAAATCAGGGACAAAGACAACATTGAATACTTTCTATGGTTCATTTTTTTCAGTAAAAAACAAAAGAATTTTTTAAACTAGTATTCTCGAGGCGTTTGCAAACACACCTACATCAGTTTAAGTAATCTCATGTTTTGTTTTTTACTAAATTAAGTAATCTCATGTTGAATCTAGCGAATTTGGTAAGTTCAACATCAGTTTAAGTAATCACTTGTATATAAATTGTTCACTTTATATGAACGTTATCCTATTAGATGAGATCGTGCTATATAAATCAAACGTCGGAACAAGTTATGGTGCATAAGCCATGTTTATGCACCGTGCATAAATACTCCAAATTGCTTAGCGCACCCCCCAGATTGCTTAGCGTACCCCCAAAAATTTGGAGGGTGCGCTAAGCAATCTGAGGGGTGTATTAAACAATTTTCATTATGCATGGTGCATAAGAAAAAAACTTATGCACCATAACCACTCCCTCAAACGTCATAATGTTGTATCATAAAACAGACATATAAATGTAACATCGGACTTTCAATTAAAAAAATTTCTATAAAGATCACATTGTCAATTCCCAAAATGATGTATTACTGGCAAACCCCAAAAAATGTTGAGGCAGCCAATGAGGCCTGTTTAACAAGCAACCAAGACAAAGGAAGCAAATGTATCTCGTCGGCACAAATAGGTAGCTCATTATGCCATTTTGGAACAGTGTGGCTAACAATTCGGAGTTCAATTCTAGACACAAACTAATTCAAGAGTCGAGCCTCTCGAAAAAGTAAAGATAGCCCATGTCCTTGGGAGGATTAATGGAAGCTCCTACCTTGTTGTCGTTAAAAATAACCCATCTACCATCTTTTAAGATGTGTGCAACATAGTGACCACAGTGTGTTGAGGTTCCGATGTGGCTAACAATTCCAGTTAGTCGATATCCTGTGAAAAACCAAAAACAGAAAAATTCATAAAAACCACGTCAAACTAATAAAGCCGAAATGAACACTAATCCATACTTGGTGAATAACCATTAATAACCCAATAAGTTTGGATAAAATATCATAACATTAGCCCAGACAAAAATCGGCAATATTTTGGCTGTTCAATGATTGATAATATAATCATCAATAACAAAAACAATTAAGATGTGAAAGCAACTCACTTCCTCCTCCATCGGGTAAGTCAGCATCATTTGGACCAGATGTAGTGCTTGATGCAGTAGCATCCATGTTGGAAACGGATGCATCAGGATTGCTAAAGATCCAGTCTGTTGCTTTCTCTATGTCACCACCCTGCAGAGCAATTGTTTCCATTTAGATAATCAAAGACATTTCCGGACGGTGTACCGCGACCAAATCTGACATACTTAAGAGAAATGGGGAAGTGTTAAAAGAGAAAATTACCGATGCCTTCAGTGCCTTTCGAGCAACGTCGTCTTGAAATCCAAATGAAATTAGCATATCAACTTTTGACTGGTCAACAGTTTCAGAGCCACTCCCTTTCGAAATAGGAGCATCAATATCTATTAGACAAATATACATCAATATTTCCTGCATATAGAGGTACCTGGCTATAAAGAATAGTTTTGTATAATGAAGAAAATAAAAAGAAACCTGGATCATCCATGTGAGATAGTAACCAAGTCATTGCCTCTTCTACTCCAGTATTAGATGTATTTATAGCAGCTTTTTGACAATGAATTTGGTTAAAGCCCATAGAAACCAGCTGCGAAACAATGCCTTCATCGGCTAAAGGTGTTTCTGAATCATCCTCGACAGGTACTGTGCAACACAGAAAACAGATTCCAATTTAAAAAAATTCAACTTCAATCCAGCTAAAAATATTCAGCTGAAACATGCATTAGCCCCACATAACATAGGACAACAAGAGTAGCAAAAACTGATGACAATGAGAATATGTAGTTATCTAAAATACCCTTAAAAAATAAAAAAAATTCAGTGCGCCTCTCAGTTTTATACTATGTTGCATAAGAAGTGAACACAGATCAGTTGCAAACAGATTAGAAGGGAGGATGTCAAAAATATTTTTGCTGGATTAGAATCATATGTGGAAAACATAAAATTATATTATCAACCTAAGCAGCCAAACATAAAAACTTGGTCTCTTGACATCTCAATTTAGCAAACTCCACTAGTGAGAAGGTAGAGAACCGACAGATGAAAATGTTACTATATACATATGTCTATTAAGGACTCGGCTACCCAAATTGGATCTTTATTATCTCCGAAACCAGAAAAAACTACGTACCCCCATCTGGTAGAAGCTCTTCCCCGGGTTGATGACCTTTGCTACGCATATGACTGATATCTATGATATCAGGAACGTCAACATATACATCTGAAAGAACAAAGTTCTTAACAATATAGATATAGAATAAAAATAATCTAAAAGAATATATTTAGTTACTAGTGACTATAATAAGTACCAAGCTTTTTGGGTACCCATCCCTCTTCCATAACGAATTTCCGCATGTGCAACACCAGGTAATCAGGGAATGATGTCAGACCAGCCGATCTACAGATTATATAGTGGTTTAGCATCAAAAGTAAAAGCATAACATTTTCTCAAACAAACAAAGATATAACCTATTTACTTCCATCTAATAAGAACCATCATGCACGATGTTATAATTTAACACAACATAGAAATTCAGAAGATAGCTTACTTCAGCGCTGTTGTCTTTGTTTGCAAAGCAGTGCTGTAAAAATCATGTATCTCCTCTGGAGCTGAGAAGTTTGCTAGGCAAGCTTCTAAAGGCACCCTTGGACGTACAATCTCATCGCTAGACCTATCACAAAAAATATATAAATAAATATAATAAGCAAAGTTTGGATGGGCACAAACGAAAGAAATAATAAGATTCCTAGATATTTGAACTTACACTTCTTTTCCTTCAGAAAGTTTCTCTGCTTTCAGTTTGTGAAACAATTCCAATTCTTCTGAAATTTCTCAAAAAACAAATATGTAAGAATTAAACAAAATACCCTAAGACTTCTCAGTTTGTCAAAATTTGTAAAAACTATTAGAAATTAGTATTGGGCCTAACTCATCCTCACAAAACCGGCTTGTAAGGTGAGGATTGCCTCTTACTTATAAACACTTATTCAGGCCATCTCACATCCGATGTGGGACTTCTTAACACACACCCTCACGCCCAGCACTATTGGGCTTGGTGCGTGGATATAAACGGTAGGTGGCCCGATAACGGGTGGCCCAATGGATCTTGGAGAGGCTCTGATACCATATTAGAAATTAGTATTGGGCCTAACTCATCCTCACAAAACCGGCTTGTAAGTCGAGGATTGCCTCTTACTTATAAACACTTATTCAGGCCATCTCACATCCGATGTGGGACTTCTTAACAAAAACAAATTAAAAAAAATCCAACCTTTGTTAGTTGCTTGGTGCAGTGGGATATTCAAAGAAAGAATGTAGTCATTCCTTCTATTGTACGCAACTTTCCCAGATGAACACAAGATTCGATCTTCAACGCCAAACTTGAAACTCCTTGCAGGATCCAGTTCAGTTTTCCCAGCATTAGCTCGTTCCACTTGGTCCAGGAAATGAAGGAAAAATTCTAAAGCATCCTAAGATTAAGTTGCAATCAAACAGTTAGAATATAGCAAAGAAATGTTGTCTCTAAATATAACAATATATAAAATATTAAACTTTTAAGTATGGATGGGAACCACTTTTTCGAATCAAAACATTTATAATTATCTAGTAAAAGCTTACTACAAATCAAAAGCAAATATTAGGACAAAATTTTATCATTATTGTACGTAAACCAAACAAATCAATGGCTGACATAATTCCAGTTTCAATTGATATCTTCTCCGATCTTCCCCTGTTTTATGGGGTCAGGTGGCTATATACTAAGGCTCAAGTAAAAATAGATATTTTACATATATGCTAAGATTAAGGCTAAATTTCCAATTGAACTCACAAAAAATATGGACATTGACCTTATCAAATGAAAAGTTGGTAAAAATACCTGTTGTCGCATAGATGAGAATTCCGGATGGCTGGCAGCAACTAAAGCTTTGAACATACGTGGTGGTATCCCTTCTTGCACCTAGGCACGGAAAAATTGAAAATAAGAAACATTAAGATGAAACATAGAATATATGAGAAGGTGAGAATAGTCAATGGTATAAATCTATTATTTTATCAAATAACATTTCAAGTCTTCAACCATAACAATTGCAACATATTCAAACCCCTGATCAAAATAAAATCGCCCCGCAACCAAAAAAAAACACTAAGGATAAAAGCGTTGCTCCCTAAGAAATTTGTTCAATATATAAAAATTAAACATTCATGATGGTACAAGTCAGCAAGGAATTTTAGTCAACAAAGTTCTAGAAAGCTTACCGCAGATGTAGGGGTGGTTGCAATGTTTTTGTTGTCATCATTCTGGAAGAAAAAAATGCAATATAAAAATAACGAAGACTCTAAACAAACTTTCAAGAGATATGGGTGGATACTGGTACATACCTCAAATTGTGGAACAGAATATTTGCCAGATAGTAAACCATGTGCCAATTTCGTCCTGAATAAAATAGAGTTAATTAATATATATCCCTTTTGAAGTTTTTATCTAGAAATGGATTAATTATGTTTATAACTACATACATATTTAAATGACCAAGCCACAAATAGAAGATTGCAGTGGCACAAATTCCATTGAATATCACACATCAACAATAAAACATGACTAAGAGAAAAAGGGTAGCTGTAGTATTTAATTATATAAAAATAATATAGTCTCTTACAACTGCATATTGAGGTCCACAGTTGGATCAGCGGGAGCAGCCTCAAATGCCTTCTTTAGACTTTGGTTTATATAGTACCTAAGATGCAATCATAACAATACTGAAGTTAACTGCAAACACGGTTCAGAACAGTTCAAATAAAAATTTGAGGCAAGAACAGACCTTGAAGAGAAAGATTGTGCTGAAAATACAGCTTGCATAGTTGCTGCCAAGTAGCAACTGAAAGAAAGAAAAATGAGGAAGCAATAATGTCAAACAAGTACATTATAACAAACAGAGATCAACAAGAACCAACTCTACCTGTTTCCAAGATTGACCAATCCCGTGTATCCAGGTCCAAAAATTGGTTCCACTTCCTGTCCACTTTCTTGGATTCTATTCCATTCAAAATTGGTATTTTGGTCGAGTTCTTTTTCAGCAGTTGTCATTTCAGTCTGATTATTAGAATGAGGGAATTAAAAAGAATTGTATACATAATACAATATTGATGATACGCATAATTTTAAACAAGTCTGTTACATAGTAATACACCAAAAGTTTACTGCCTACACATCCATTAATAACTTGCACGCAGAATCTTGCTTAGAAGGGGAAGAAGTTGGCCAAGTAATTGGAATATATTAAACAGTGGTAATAGTAATATCAAAAACCAGATGTCTCGGGCTTAGAAGGAGAGATTTTACTGTTTGGATGTGATAGATAATAAATCATGGTAACAGAAATTGTAAGCAATAAATCCCAGAACCACCCCAAAGATTAATAGGTATCTTTGACCAAACAAAGTGCATTCCTGGTTTCGAAGAACAAGCTCTAGGTCTGTGAGATTCACAACTATTTCAATCACAGATTATCAAAAGAAGTTATTCGCAAAAGGCCAAAAAGGAAATGAAGCACATAATCATGCACAAGTAAAAAGAATCCAATGCCGACTTTTGCTCCACAACATGCCTTTTAGAGACGTTTTGCTACCACATAAAGTATTCATCAGATTAAAAGGAAAAAAAGGTGTGATATATCTTTTAAGATGCCCAATCTCATCTCTGAATTATTCCAAAAAATGTATTTCCATTTCAAAGGTAAGAGACACTGAATGTAATCAACTAATCAATTACCATCTGGAAAATATTAATTTAAGATAAGGAATTAACCTTTTGCAGTGAGGAGAAATCAATGCCAAAAAATGCCAGATGTTGTGCTAAAAGTGGATCTAACACATTATCATCCTCCGGATATGAGTAAACATCTGAGCTGCCACAATATATTGTCCATAATTAGCACACATTGCAAAATAAATAAATAAATAAATTGGCACTAAATTGACAATATGTATTGTAAAGTATATAGTTCAAACGATTTATTAAGGGTAAAGGTTATCATTTAACATTTGGTAGACAGGTTGAAATAGATTAGAATAGAACATGAGTTTTATGCTATACTCAACACAGATTACAAGTGGAACAGAATGGGAGGTAAAAAAAATGGTACATTTGACTACACTAAAACTGACATAAACAAAAAGAACAAGTCGCTCCATTCACTAGAAGCTCAAATGACTTTCCTTGAGACTATCTCACTATCTAACAAATGACTTTTTCCTTGAGACTATTTCACTATCTAACGGCTTGATTGATATGATGATTTGTAGCCTTGCTGAATTTGAAACTAGACACTTCTATCTCAGAAAGTTGATCCACATCAAAATCGTGCCTTATGCTTGAGACAAGCAACAGTAAAAAAAGTGTTTTCCCACTAGGTAAATCTTGATATTAAATTACCCACTCTGATAGCCTTCACTATATGGAGCGTGAGCTTAATCCACCTATAATTTTGTGTAATTTTTTATGTGATGTCACCCACGTCGTTATAGATGGGGTCAAGGACAACATTTCTCCTCCACTCGTTTGGCATACTATTGCTACATTATATTTATTCCATTTATTAAGCATGTTTACACAGGGACATGTTTTATAACACAACTTTTAACCTTAAGCTTAAGTTCCATGTTTGTGTTCAATTCAATTACTAATAATCTTGCTTGCATAATCAACTGGCTAGAGCGCTAAACCATTATCAAATAAAGCTTTAAAAAAAATTACAAATGCATCACTAAGAAGATCATAGAACATAACAGTAATCTTGCATGATGGTACACTAAATCAAGCACTACAAGTAAACTATTGAAACTACTAGAAACATAAAGTTGTCATAATAAAATATGCTCGAGGGCATCACCTGCTGCTTCCAGATCAGCAGTAATAGTCCCGAGCTTTACGGCAAGTGGGTAGCCTGTCTTTTTATAATGTTCAACAGCATGGTTGTTTCCGCCACTTCCGTCCCAATTTTTCCTCCCACAAAGGATCACTCCGTCGGTCAAATTTAACCAAAGATTGTCCGTCTTGTCACACTGAGAACATTTCCACCCAGAAGGAGGAATAACAACACCATTGTCAATTTGCTGTAAACTCATTGCATAGGTACTGACGAGTTTCTTATCAGCAGTCCAAGCTGCAACTTGCTCCTTCCGTTCAGCGCCAGCGTCTAGCAATATAGCATCAACTGCCAACCTTACCTGATTTTTTCCAACAAATAAGAGAAATAAACTCAACGTCTCCCTAGCATAAGAATTCTTTATGAATCAAATTATGTGTTGCAGTGAATAAACAAAGAAAGAACCAAAAACAGTGGGGCAACAAATACCTTCTCCGGCAATTCCACTGAAGGAAATGTAAGAGAAACATAGTCCGGTAATATAACTATATTAAGTGTTTCTTCATATTCAGAATCATTATTATCAAATCCCCCATCAACACCTACAAATTAACATGTTATCAATAAAAGAATCAACAATTGTTAAAAAATCAGAAAACAGGAAAGCCAACAAACTCCACAACCCGAATTGACCAAAACCAAGGAAACATTAACAAACAAAAAAAACATCATTTGAATTGGCTTATTTGAGCTTATCTTCTGAAATAACCACTTGCGAACATGTTTAAGTGAGCTTATACAAACAACCTATCGCATGTCCATACGCCATATTTAAGAGAGCTTCTAAAAACAACTTATAACTTATATGAAAACAATTTAACTTAATTTTATCCTCTTTTTTTGGTATTAACCCTCTGGTTCTCAGGGGAAGGGGCCCGGTAATCCAGAGTTCGGCCGCGAGGTAATTAAAGCTTCACCAAGACTTGTTCCCACCAGAAACCGAACTCTGGTTCTCCAGAACGATTCGTCCTAGGAGGAACTCATTAACCACTTGAGCTCAATGTCTTGGTTGACTTAATTTTATCCTTTGATATAAAAATAGCTTATACTTATACACAAACACTCACATGATAAATGTTTATGTTGTAAACGTTGAGTTAAGTTGTTTATCCAAACAAGGTCATAACTTATACATACTCATTAATTGCAATGAACTTATGCTATAGGTGCTTATGCTCTAAACCCTTAATGTGTTAATCCAAACAATAGATTACATAATAACATTCATAGATTCAAAAAACAAGTAGTAATTAGTTACAATCATGCCAAACCAAAACACAAACCTATAGCCAAGAGAGTAGGTTTCTTTGAAGGCCTATCTTCTGGAACCAATTTCTTAGTCTTCTTTATATGCAAATAAACAGGATTTCCAGTCTTTTCAAAATTCCAACCAACATAATCCTTTCCAAAAGCAAGAAAAGTGAACATGTCGATGAACAATCCACCTTCTGACATCTGAAAACAAAATCCAAAACTAAAAATTAACAATGCGAATTCAAATTTGATTTCAAAATTAGAATAATAGAATCATGAAGAGAAGAATTTACGGGAGTGTCGAAAGATAAACAGCATTCTTGCTTATAGACGCGATTGGTTGGTTCGGGAATTCGAACACGAGAAAGATTTGATCGGAGTAAATCCATTGTTGCGAGAAATCTTCGGGTTTTAGAGAGAAGAAATTCGAAAAAGGGTTTTTTAAGTGTTAGAAATGAGAGTGATTTAGAGAGAGAAAGAGAATCACTATTTGCCCTAACCTACAATTCAGTGTTTAGTATCTTTGCAAATAGCAATAGAGAGGCGAACATTAGAAAGGCTCCGTCTACCGTGCGAGAGCAAAATGGGTCTCGTACCCGTGCGAGAGCAAATTTCAACAGCTGGATATTTATTTGCTTAATCAACGGATCAGATTCAAGTAACAATTTTGTATGTAATTGTAATGTGTTTTACCCAAGACATATGTTCTGACACATTTATTTTATTTAAAAAATGAATTTGTTAAAAGTGTACTCAAGGGTGCTTGTTCTACCATTTGGTTCGGTTTTAAGCATAAAAGTCATTTTAACCGCGTGATAAAAAACATGTGGTTCGGTTTGGTTTAGTTGGTTTTTTAAAAAATTATTTAAATTAAACCAAATCAATGTTGTTTGGATTGGTTCAGTTGGTGCGGTTTACACAATAATATTTCAGTACCAAACAGTTTTAAACATCCAAAAAGACAACTTAAAATTCCAAAATAACATTACAGTACCAATAAAAGTTGTTTATCCAAAATAACATTACACTATCTTACAATTTTAAATATCCAAAAAAAGAACTTGAAGTTCAAAAATAACATCACAATACCGATAAAAGTTGTTGATCTAAAATAATATTACAACACCAAGGTAACATTACAGTATAAAAAATAAGAACAACTTGAAGTTCCATAAATTTGGTGGACTGACTTAGTAATTGAGCTATGTATAATGGAATATAATAGAAACTTAATGCGGTTTTAGCGGTATTGGAATATAATAGAAACTTAATGCGGTTCAATAAAAAAGTCATCCAAACCAAATGCGGTTTTTGCGGTTTTCAATTTAGATTGGTTCGGTTTGCGATTTTACTTTTGGATTGGTTCAGATATAATCACCCGTCGGCATAATTACAAGGTCAGTATTAGAATTTCATAAATAGAGAAATGGATAATTTTTAAAAAAATGTTCAAGTCCGTATAAAAAATTAAAGAATTGATATTATAACATTAGGTCTAATGGATAATGGTAATCTCTTACGGGGTGAAAAACTAAATCATGTCATATAAAAAATAAAGCAATAGAGACCGTAACCTTATGTCTCGTGTATTAAATATTTATATAAAAAAGTTTGATTAAATTTCAAAAGGGATTTGGTCTAATTGAAAAGCGTAATTTTTTACGTTGTGAATAACTGAATCAAAATCAATGTAAAAAGTAAGAAAATTTGGATTATTACCTCAAGCCTCACATCTTAATTAATATTTTTGTAAAATATCCATTTAGTATATCCAGAGATTTAATATAACAAAAAAGGGTAATCTCTTACAACATAAAAAACTAAATCAAAATTGCGTAAAAAGTAAATAAATTGAGATTATAACTTTGGGTCTCACATCTTAATTTTTTTTTAAATAAATTACAAATTAAAATATCCGAAGAAATTTGTTCTACCGGAATATAGTAATCTCTTACGTTGTAAAGAACTAAATCAAATCCATGTAAAAAGTAAAACAATTGAGACCATAATCTTATGTCTTTGCGTCTTAATTATTTTTGTAAAAAAATCAATTAAAATTTCAAAAGGGATTTTATCTAATTGATGAAAGTATAATTTTTTTACGTTGTGAAGAACTAAATTAAATTTGTGTTAAAAGTAAAGAAATTTGGATCATTACCTTGTACCTCACATCTTAATTTATTTTCGTAAAATGTTCAAACACATATTCAAAGAGAGTAATTTCAAACTCGTGTAAAAAGTAAAACCGAATATAACATAAAAGAGTATTTTCTTACGGTGTAAAAAATTAAACCAAACCCGTGTAAAAAAGTAGAGCAATTGAGATCATAATCTTATATCTCACATCTTAATTGTTTTTATAATATGTTCAATTAAAATATCCAAAGAGATATGATCTAACAAAAGAGGACAATCTTTTACGGTCTCTATTGCTTTATTTTTTACATGACTTGATTTAGTTTTTCACACCGTAAGAGATTGCCATTATCCGTTAGACCTAGGGTCCGTTTGTTTTGGCTTTTTTTAAAATAGATTTTATAGTGTTACATAATTTTGTGTAAAAATTTTTTATAAAGAAACCTTTTATAAAAACTTCAAATGAAAATTTGGTTTGAATAGTTATTCTTAAAATGTCATTTTATTGAAATTTTTTTGGATAACAAAATTTAAAAAAAAATCATTTAATTTGAAGCTATTTCAAATAGATTTTCATAAAAATCATTTTTAAAATACAACTTTTTCAAAAAGTTGTGATTTTGACTATGTTTTATTCTTCAATATATAATGTATGTTTATGTTATATGATGTCAAAATTAGTGTTTCAATTTAGAAAATATGAATATAAAAAAAATTTGTAATATTTTGAAAAACGATTTTGCAAAATTCATTTTCAAAAATACAAAGAAAAAATCTTTTTTTTAAAGCTAAAACAAACGCACCCCTAATGTTATAATCTCAATTGCTTAATTTTTTTTACGGACTTGAACATTTTAAATTTTTTTATCTATTTCTCTATTTATTAAATTTCAATACGGCAAATCGAACCAATCTAAATCGAAAACCGCAAAAACCGCATTTGGTTTGGATGACTTTTTTTATTGAATTTCATTAAATTTCTATTATATTCCAATACCGCAAAAACCGCATTAAGTTTCTATTATATTCTAATATACATAGCCCAATTACTGAGTCAGTCCACCAAATTAACGGAACTTCAAGTTGTTCTTATTTTTTGTACTATAATGTTACTTTGGTATTGTAATATTATTATTTTAGATCAACAACTTTTATCTGTATTGTGATGTTATTTTGGAACTTCAAGTTCTTTTTTGGGATATTTAAAATTGTAAGGTATTGTAATGTTATTTTGGATAAACAACTTTTATTGGTATTGTAATGTTATTTTGGAATTTCAAGTTCTCTTTTTGGATGTTTAAAATTGTTTGGTATTGAAATATTACTGTGTAAACTGCACCAACCGAACCAATCCATACAACATTGATTTTGTTTGATTTGGATGATTTTTTAAAAACCAACTGAACCAAACCGAACCACATGCATTTTTATCACGCGGTTAAGATGACTTTTATACTCAAAACCGAACCAAATAGTACTGCAAGTACCCCTAATTATGGGACTACACTTTTAACAAATTCATTTTTTAAATAAAGTAAATAAATGTGTCAGAACGTATGCCTTGGGTAAATCACATTACAATTACATACAAAATTGTTACTTGAATCTCACCCGTTGATTAAGTAAATATATATCCAACTGTTGAAATTTGCTCTCCCACGGGTACGAGACCCATTTTGCTCTCGCACGGTAGACAGAGCCCATTAAAAAAGCAATTAGAAATTTGTGGTAGTAAGTAAGCTCTTAGAATTGATTTATTTTTTAACTTATCAAAATAGCTTATGTAAATAAATAAAATTTTATGTTAATTTATTTCACTAAAAAAATTATATCATTATAAGTTGTTTTTTCATAAACTACCTTAAAAGACTATATGAATAGTAGATTATATAAATAGTGCGCACGATTCTCAAACGACAAATAAAAAGAAACGGATAATAAGTTCTTTTGTATAAGCTCAAAAATAAATTAATTCAAACGGGTCCCTTGTATTATTATGTTTCTCTAGTTAAAATTATTATTTTGAATTTGAATTGTGTTATAAACCAACATGATAGAATCCAAAAATAATTTACTAATTTTTTTTTACTCTATAAAATATATTTTTAAATTAAAAAATAATATTAATAAACTTTTTTAAAATGGGTAATATATATATATATATATACATATATATATTAAAATAATTTGATATGCAATTTAAAAATTAATTTTTTCAAATATGGACTCGTTTGGATTTGACTTATTTTTTAGCTTATACAAATAAATAAAGTTTTATGTTACTTTATAAACTTTTACTAACAAAAATTGTATTTTTATAAATTGTTTTTTCATAATATATCTTAAAAAATATAAATAATTCATAAAAGTTTAATTATCTGCATATGATATTTTACATAAGCTTAAAAGTAAGTAAATCCAAACGGACCTATGTATGATTATGTCAGAAGGATAATTTTCTTATTGGATAATCTAAAAAATTTAAAAATAAAACATAATAAATTTGAAATATTTAAAAGTAAAATAATTATTAAAAATTACAAAAATAAGAATATTAATTTAAATTTTATTTAAAATTATGTTACTACTTATGTCATTTGAAATTTATAAATTATAAATTATTACAAAATGATTTAAAAGATGTAATTATTTTACAAGGTAATTTTGTAGAATAAAATCAAACAACCTATGTAACTGAATAATTAAATAAATAAAATCTACTATTTACCTTATGCCTTACAACGTGAGCAACATGAATGGGATTGTTGATTTTGTTCAGCCATTTATTTCAGACCAAGATAATAAAATGATGATGGTTTCATTCACTATGGAGGAATTTCGGCTGGCCTTATTCTAGATGCATCCATCAGACAAGGTTCTGGGAATCGGTAATCTCGATCAATCCAACATTCTTTTACTCCCTCCGTCCCATTTTTAATGATCTTTTTTTGACTTAAGGTACTATTCATTTGACCTGCTTTGACTTTATTTTTCTACTAATATATACATGCAAATATTAGCATATGAAATGTTGTTTGATTTGTCTCGACGAGTACTTTCAGAATATATCATTTTTATAATTTTTAATAATAGATAATTAGAGATATTAACGATTAAAGTTGTGCATTGGCAAACGTGTCAGTGGTCAAAAAGGTCATTTATTTTGGGACAGAGGGAGTAACGTTTTTGGGATTTATTAGATCTTGAGATCTTTCATTTAAGTAATTAACATTATTTAATTACTTATATCATTTTTTAATTTATAAAATTATAAATTATTTTTAATTTAGAAAAAAGGTAATTATTTTACAAGGTAATTTTGTAGAATAAAATCAAACAATCCATGTAACTGAATAATTAAATAAATAAACTAAACTATTTATCTTATGTCTTACAATGTGGGCAACATGAATGGGATCGTTGATTTAGTTCAACCATTTATTTTGGACCAATATAATAAAATTATGGTTTCATTCACTAGGGAGAAATTTTGGCTGACCTTATTCTAGATGTATTCAGATCGGGACTCAATAATCTCGATCAATCCAGTTTGGGATTTATGTGATCTTGATATCTTTCATATATGTGTTTTGCGGCTTGAGATGAGAGAATTTTTGACAAAGCTTTTGAAAACAAATATTGTGCTTATATCGGAGAAAGTAATTTTGACTCCATGAGAGATTTATGATTTATCTCGGTGTTCTGGTGAACAAATAAGGGGGGTGATAAATGATTGGATCGTATCTAAGAGATAAAAAATTCTCCACAATTGCGCAGCGTTTCTGTATATTAAAAAATATGATCTGACCCCTTTACAATGAAGTATGCTCTCCTATTTATAGATTTCACTAGGTAACAGTTATGGGATTCTTACGATCATGGGAACCCCATGATCGTGGCGGTTTCTTCCCTCTCCTCCGCCTCATACACGGTGATGATGGGCGGTTTCCTCCTGTTTTGGTGATGATCATGGAGGCATGGGGTGGTTATCCTTCTCCACGTGTTGACTTGTTGGAGAAGTTTCTAGGGATACGGTTACACCTGGGGCGAGGGCGCCTCCCCCATGCAACCTCGCCACTAAGTACCTTTGCCGCCAAGTTATTTCTTGAATTCCATGTGTTGAATAATTGGGCCATCTTGCCATTGGGCCTATGCTATTTATTTTTGGGCCATGCCCCAGTCCACAGCCCCCCAAGCACGAGGCTTAAAGAGGCGAAGTGGTGATAGTGGGAGTTAGGCCAGTCGTGATGATCGTGGGGGTAACTACCTGTTTGTTTCCCGTGACATGCGTCGCCCCTCTCCTATAAATAGACCTCATGATGGTTTTGCTTTTTGTCCACATTTCCAGATTTCTTTCTAACTTGTTGTATTCTTTTTCGTTTCTTATGGCCATGGATCGGTCCATTCCTGCGTTGGAGTCGCCTGCTATGCCTGCTATTAGGCGTGTAAGGGATAAAGTGGAGGAAAACATAGACGAACTCATAGATAATGTGGGGGAATTCCAGCTTTATGTCGAGGAACTTAATGATTACAAGTGGCGCCTGACTAATGACCAGAGGATCTTCTTGGATTTGGCTTTAGAGTTGTCTCGACGCTTGGAGAAGGATGTCGCTTTCATTGAGACCACCAATGCGGTTTTCAAATGTTATAATGACCTTGAAGACACGTTGGAGCAAAAGATATCTGTTACCAAAGACAGTAATGACCTGCAGAAGGAATCGTTATATCTCAATCTGTCTGCCGAGGAGGCCGTTGAGAATCATATCGAAGTGTTGGAGAAGGAACTCCGTCCCCTGATGAAAAGGAAAAGGAACCTTCAACTGGACATTGAATATGACGTCGCGAGGCTCATCAGGACTCGTTCCTCACTTACTCGCCTCAAGGAGAAGATGGAGAGGTTGCAGGATGATCAGGATAGGATTAGCCCTGACCTCACAATTGCTAAGAAATATAAGGAGGAAATTGAGGAATTGCAGGCCGATGTTGTCGCGGCCGCCTACGTCGTTGCTTAAGTAGTTTCCCTTTCAGTACCTTAGGACTTTTTGTTTGTAATATGCTTTGATGTATTTGGTGTTTGTTATTTCTTTCATGTTGTACTCTCCGGTTTCGTGATTAATGAAGTTTTTGTTTTCCTCGTGATATTGCATTTTTTGTTCTCCACGCATCGCCTTTGGGCGTGCCCTTATAAATGGCGAGATAACAGTTCGCCTCAGGACACGCGTCAGTCATCGCAACGTTTCACCTTTTTTCTTTCCAAAACGTTTCAACTTTTCAAACAGTTCTTTTCGATCGGTGCCATAGGTTATATATACGTTACTCCCTTCATCTTGCATTCTTTATTCCAATCGAAAACTCTTGGTTATTTCTCTTGCGCTAATTTCTGATTTCGCTTACCGACGAGATTGCCCGTTCATAACCGCTCTCCATACACTTCCCGCGCGGTTTTCGCTAGCCACGTTCTTCAAATTTCAAGTGGTAACCGCTCCTTTAAACCAGGTACAAACCGCTATTTCTACCCTTTTTCCTTTTTGTTTCCATTTCGCGATTTAGGGTTTCTAGGGTTTTTCTGTGAAAATGGTCGTTTTGAGAGATCTTAGTGACGTTAATGAGGGAGATCCTTCTCGTCTTCTCCCTGTTGGTTGTCCTTTAGAACGCCAAGTTCATGATCATTTCACTAGGCCTGACGGATCGTTGAACTATTCTGGTTATTTCACTGAACTTTTGGGGGTTCCTATTACTCATAGCGATCTTGAGAGCGGTAGTGGCGATGATAGTAGTAGTGGTAGTAGTAGTTGTGTAATAATTTCTCCTTCGTCTTTCACAGGAAAACGAAGAGACGAATCGCTTGCCCTAGTTGCCGTAGGCTCTGAAGTCGCAACCATGAACGTGTACTCATTGTATGATAGTGCTGAGAGAGTGGCGAAGTTCAGGGAGAAGTTTGATGTCTCTGGGGATTTTGAGGAAGATGATGTTGTGTTAGAGCCGGTGGACGAGGGCGAGTACGTGACCGGCGTACCTTCTTCTGGCCCGACCTCCTTTTACATGTATACCAAATTTATAGAGGATTTTCACCTTTACTTCCCTTTCACTGAGTTCCAACAATCCATGCTCAGGGTTCTCAATGTTGCTCCTACTCAACTTAGCGCCAACAGTTGGTCGTTCATTAAGGCCTTTGAACTGATTTGTTTTGGCCTAGATATCCTCGACCCTTAAGTGGCCGTCTTCTTCTCTTTTTATCATATAAAGAACCTTAGTCCCAATTCTCTTGTCTCTCTGAGTGCTCAGCCCAATAGGGGTTTGTTTAGTTTGTATAGCTCTAACTATAAAAATTATAAGGAGACCTTCTTGCGTGTTCGTGGCGCTGAGAGGGTTCAAAACCTTATGTATTCGCCTGAGGGTGAACCTCTCTTTCCCTTCCACTGGACCTCTAACCCTAGGTTAGTTAAAGGCGCCATCTACGAGAGTCTAAGTGAGTTTGAGAGGGACACCGTGGCTTATCTGGAGTCTTGTAACCAGATGAGTCCCAAGGACCTTATGGATGCTGATGGTGCCCCTGGCGTTATGGATAAATATCTTAGTAAGTTTACCTTTCGAGTTCATTCGCCTTTTGTATGTTCTTCTTTTGTCTCCATGGCTAACCCCTTTTTTGTTTCCTTACAGAAGATACGTCGACGCTCACTCCCGCCCAGAGAGCACAGTTCTTAGAAAAGGCGAGGGCGCGCAAGGCCCAGATTGAGAAGGGGCAGGGCGACGACAAGGTGGAGGTCCTTAGCCAGTTGGAGATTGGCGAGGTGGAAGAGAAAAAGAAGAAGAGGAAAGGAGGCGAAGGTCGCATTACTGTTGCGGTGAAGACTTCTAGTCCTAAGGTTGAGGGGGAAGTCAAGTCTCCTGCCAAGAAGAGATCCAAGACCCTGTCTCGGAAATCAAAGAGAGATGACAGTTTGGCGGAGGAGTACAAGGATTTGGTCGAGACCGAGGACCCGCCCAAAGAAGGCATTCCTGCCACTGATGAGGCTGTGGCTGGGGCGAGTCACGCTGGAGGGACTTCGCCATGGGATCCCCTTTTTGACCCTGAGACTTTCTTGGCGAGGTCGGTGGACATGGCGGGGAGCTCTGCTCGTTTCGATAGCACCGGCTCTGATGAACTAATGAGGATGGCTCTTGGGTGCGAGCTCAAGGGTTTGCTTCTGAACTATGCCCTGGCGTCTCGTCAGAGGGCGGAGCTTGCTGGTGCTAAGGAGAAGGAAGCTCTTGTGGAAAAGAACTTGGCTACCCTTGAGGATGATGTCAGAGCTGCCAAACTTAGGTGTGAGGGTGACGTGAAGGCCCTGAGGGAGAAACATGAAGAGGAGATTGCTCGGTTGACCAAGGAGTATGAAGGGAAATTGGTGATAGCTCAACGGGATTGTGAGGCCGCCCTTAAGACCATGACTGCCAAGGATGAGCGTATCAAAACTTTGGCTAAGGATAATGAGGCGGCCCTTGCTGCACTGGCCTCTTTGAGGGAGGAAAAGATCAAGTGGGAATCTGACAAGGATACCCTGGAGGCGACCATTGGGGAGCAGTTCGAGGAGGGTTTCCAGCTTGCCTTGGATCAGGTGAAGGTCCTCTTTCCTGAGATTGACAGAGACCGACTTGGAAAGGCGGATGCCATGCTGATGGTTGAGGGCGACAAGTTGGTATCTTCCGCTGATGGACAGATAGTGCAAGACACGCCGAATGCTGAGGCGTCACCAAAGGTATCGCCTGATGAAGAGTCTCCTGCTGCTGAATAGTTTCCTTCTTCCGCTGATGCTGCTGTTCGCCTTTTGTTGTTTCGTTGTCTTGTTGATTAGACTTTGTGGTCGCCCCTGCGAGAGTTTGGCATATTCTTGTAGTTGTTCCTGCGTGGGCTTATTATATTTTGTAATGACAATATTTTGGTGCCCTTCTGAGGCTTTTTCTAATTTGGTGGATATTATCGTTGCTTTCGTCATTTTCCGTCTCGTCTTGATTTGACGTTAACTGCTATCCCTGTTGTTTTAAATGTGTGTGAATCTTCTACCTTTTTGCTGAGAGGCGAGATGAAGTGTGCTTTCTATGGCGTTGTATGGTGTGACGCCCTCTGTGGCGTGATTTCCTATGTTTTGACCGGTCAGGATTTTCTGTTAAGTCTTCCTTGGTTTTCGCGCGCCTACTGAAACGGCCAATCCTTCTTTATTGCGGTGGTTGTAACTATCTTCCCCATTAATTTCGGGTGCAGTTATTTAGGTTTAGTTTCTACCATCTCCGTTTATAAATAGTGTTTGCCTTCTTTCCTTTCCATTCATCATCTTTCAATAGATACTTCTCTTCCTCCCTATTCACTGATTTGAGATGGATAGAAAAAATCCTAAGAAAATTGTCGCTAAGGGGTCTAAATCCCAGAAAGGGAAGAAGACGTTAGAGGCTTCTGCTTCCTTATCTAGACGCACCACTGTGTCCAGAAAGGTTAAGGCGAAACACCCTTCGGTTTCGCCAAGTTCTTCGAGTTCTGATGATATTGACGAAGATTATGCTGAGTTCTTGAAGACCTACGTTCCTGAGGAGTTCTACGTTTATGAGCCCTCTCCACTTAAAGATGAGGGTTCCCAAATCACTGTGGAATCTGCGGCGAGGACGCCGAAATCTTCGAAGGTGAAAACCTCCAAGTGACGTCCCTTGTGGACGAGGATGATGGATCGGTGTCCCCTGCTCTGGTTTGTCAAAGTGGAAATATAATGCCAGGGGTTCCGATTCTTCTTAGAGTTATGCGAGTGTTGATGCTTATTGTAGTAATAGGTTAAGCACTCATACACTTTTCAATAATCGGGTGATAAACAAGTTGTTTATGCGAGTGTTGATGAGTGTAGTGTTAACACTTTGTACACCCTTTTGAATTTGATGTAATTTCCTTTGAATTTGTATCCAAATCTGATGTAGTTTTCTTTGAATTTGTATGCGAATTTAATGTAGTTTTCTTTGAATTTGTATCCTATCCTCAATGAATGAAATCAGATTTTGGAGTACTTTGTTATTGCTTTTGTTGTCTTTTCAATCTTTATTTTGAATGATCATCTGAGTAGTGCTTCTGCCTGTTTTTTAATGGTGAAACAACTGAATATAATAACATATGCTAAAGTTACCTTTATTCTTCCTTTATGACGTTTGCTTTGGGCGTCACTCCTTTGATAGATTGCGCCCTGATGCTTTGATACGTTTTTCTATTGTATTTTCCTCGTTCCCGACTCGTGAGTTTTATGGGTAACGTTTTGGACTTTCAACCATGCTTTAGTATTCTGGACGCCCCCCACTGAAAAGTTTAAAGGGTAGCGCCTAGGGATTTCAACCTGATTTTTAATTTTTTGTCAATCACAAGCATAAAAGCGAGGAGGCATAGTATTTCAGCTTGTTTCCGTCGTATCCGAATCGTAAGATTTAAGGATAGCGCCGTGTCTTTTTTAGACGTTCCCTACTCGTAAGATTCACGGGTGACGCCTTGGAATTTCAACTCGTTTCCGTCGTATCCAACTCGTAAGATTTAAGGATAGCGCCGTGTCTTTTTTAGACGTTCCCTACTCGTAAGATTTTACGGGTAACGCCTTGGAATTTCAACTCGTTTCCGTCGTATCCAACTCGTAAGATTTAAGGATAGCGCCGTGTCTTTTTTAGACGTTCCCTACTCGTAAGATTTTACGGGTAACGCCTTGGAATTTCAACTCGTTTCCGTCGTATCCAACTCGTAAGATTTAAGGATAGCGCCATGTCTTTTTTAGACGTTCCCTACTCGTAAGATTTTACGGGTAACGCCTTGGAATTTCAACTCGTTTCCGTCGTATCCAACTCGTAAGATTTAAGGATAGCGCCGTGTCTTTTTTAGACGTTCCCTACTCGTAAGATTTTACGGGTAACGCCTTGGAATTTCAACTCGTTTCCGTCGTATCCAACTCGTAAGATTTAAGGATAGCGCCGTGTCTTTTTTAGACGTTCCCTACTCGTAAGATTTTACGGGTAACGCCTTGGAATTTCAACTCGTTTCCGTCGTATCCAACTCGTAAGATTTAAGGATAGCGCCGTGTCTTTTTTAGACGTTCCCTACTCGTAAGATTTTACGGGTAACGCCTTGGAATTTCAACTCGTTTCTTGGACGTGTCATCAGCATATATGTTAGTTCTTCACAAACCCAAAGAATTTAAAACGGTGGGCCTCAATTAAAACTCCTATTTTCATAGGAGAAAAGAGTGTCTCATCGTTATTTATTAATTGGAAGGGAAAGATTTCAGTACATTTTGTGATAAACATGCAATAACTTGTAAAAAATAAAAAAAAAGTTATACGCCGTGGCGTTGCTTTCCTCGTTTCATGTGGCAGTTTTAACTGTAGTAGAACCTGAGATTGGCCACATTCCACGTTCTGTGCAGGACTTCTCCTTCCATTGTTTCCAGCCTGTAAGCTCCTCCTTCAAATGCTTCATTGATTCTGAAGGGGCCTTCCCAATTCGGTGCTAATTTTCCTCCTTTATCTTTTCCCATGGGTCGTTTGAGGACCAAGTCTCCTTCTTTGAATATTCTTGCTATAACTCTAGTATTGTATCTTCTTGCCGCTCTCTGTTTTGATACGAACTCCCTAAAGTGGGCTTTGTCTCTTAGTTCTTGTATTAAATCTAGATTCTCTTCCAATGCTCCTGAATTCTCCTCTAGCGTAAGGGTGTCTCTTCGCCAGCTTGGCGGATTAATCTCTGCGGGAATCATTGCATCTGTGCCATATACCATGGTGAAGGGTGCCTCGCCTGTTGAAGATTGGGGCGTGGTGTGGTATGACCATAAAATTGGTAAGAGGTGGGCGACCCAACCTTCGCCTTTGCTTGCGATTCTCCTCTTGATTGCTCTTAAGATTACTTTGTTAGCTGACTCTGCTTGTCCATTAGCCTGGGGGTGCTCTACAGAGATGAAAGTGTTTTGTATACCTTTTTCTTTGCAGAATTGGACCACCTTTTCACTGGCGAACTGGGTTCCGTTATCGGATACGATGTATTTGGGTAGTCCGAATCTGCAGATGATCTTCCTCCAGTAAAACTTCTTAACCTGGTCCACTGAGATGTTTGAAAGAGCTTCTGCCTCTATCCATTTGGTGAAGTAGTCGATTGCCACTATGATCCACCTTGCTTGTCCTACTGAGGCGGGGAAAGGTCCTAGGATATCTGTCCCCCACATGAAGAAAGGCCATGGGGACAGAACGGATTTCAGTGGATCTCCTGGAGCGTAGTGTAATTTTGCGAACCTCTGACATTTGTCACACGTCTTGACGTATCTGGCGGCGTCACTGTGTAATTCCGGCCAATAAAAACCTGCCCTGAGAATTTTGCCTGCTAGGGCTCTCGCCCCGATGTGGCTTCCACATGATCCTTCGTGTATTTCCTCCAATATTCCATTGGCTTCCTCTTGACTTACGCAAAGTAGGATTGGGCCTGAAAATCCTCTCTTGTAGAGCTTGTCGCCTAGCATGGAGTACCATGCCGCCGCTCTCTTTAGCCTATACGCTTCTTCTTTTGCTGCTGGTAGTTCGTCTTTTTGGAGGTATCTTAAGATTGGCAATCTCCAATCTTCCGCTTCAATGACCATCACGACTGCTTCTTCCGTGATGCTGGGATTTGCAATTGTTTCCTGAATGAAGGTTCTGCTGCTTCCTGGTTTTTTGGTGCTTGCTAACTTTGACAACAAATCTGCTCTTGCGTTCTGCTCTCGTGGTACGTACACCAATTCAAATGATTTGAAATGGTTCGCCAGGTTGCGTACTTTCTCCAAGTATTTGACTAACTGTGGGTCTTTCGCCTGGAATTCTCCTGATACTTGGTTCGTTACCAATTGCGAGTCGCTTTTTGCTTTAAGGTCCGTGATGTCCATCTCCTTTGCTAGCTTCATTCCTGCGAGCAAAGCTTCGTATTCCGCCTGATTGTTGCTCGCCTTGAACGCGAATCTTAGTGATTGTTCAATGAGGACTCCGTCTGGGCCTTCTAGCACTATTCCTGCTCTGCTTCCTCTAATGTTTGAAGCTCCATCAACCGATAAGGTCCAAGGTTATTCCGTGCTTTCTTCTGCAGGTGTCGTAAGCTCTAGCACAAAGTCTGCTAGTATTTGCGATTTGATCGCGCCTCTTGGGGAAAAAGTTATGTCAAATTCTGACAATTCTACTGACCATGCCACCATTCTTCCTGCCAGGTCTGGTTTTCTTAATACATTTTTGATGGGGTAATCAGTTTTGACCACGATTTTGTGGCTTTGAAAGTACTGTCTCAGCTTCCTTGCCGTCGCAATTACTGCCAATGAGAGTTTTTCAATCTTTTGATACTTAGCTTCCGCTCCTTTGAATGTCCTGCTGACAAAATATATGGGTTTCTCCTCTCCCTTTATCTCCTGTACCAACGCAGAACTGAGGGCTTTGTCAGAAACGGCGAGGTACAGGTATAAGGTGTTATCTTTCTCCGGGCGAGTCAAGATCGGAGGCGAGGCGAGGAAAACTTTTAAGTTTTGGAAAGCTTCCTCGCACTGAGGGCTCCAAACAAACCTCTCACTTTTCCTAAGCGTGGAGAAAAAATGAAATGCTTTTTCCCCTGCGTAGGATAAAAACCTTGATAACGCCGCAATCCTTCCTGTCAGCTGCTGAACTTCTTTGATTGATGTAGGGCTCCTCATGTCAATGATCGCTTGGCATTTATCCGGGTTCGCCTCTATTCCTCTGTTAGTTAACATGAACCCTAAGAACTTGCCAGATTGTACTCCGAACGAGCATTTGGAAGGGTTTAGACGCATGTTGTATTTCCTTACTGAGGCGAGGATGTCACTTAAATCTTGGTCATGCTCGCCTGCTTCCGCTGTCTTCACTACCATATCATCGATATAGACTTCCAGGTTTTTCCCTATCTGTTCCGAAAATACTCTGTCCATTAACCTCTGATAAGTGGCTCCTGCATTTTTTAGTCCAAACGGCATGACGTTGTAGAAGTAGTTACAAGTATTGGTCATAAATGCCGTGTGGGGAGCGTCGGCGGGATTCATCTTGATCTGGTTGTATCCTGAGTATGCGTCCATGAAACTGAGCGTTTTGTATCCTGATGCTCCGTCTATCAATCTGTCGATGTTGGGTAAGGGGTAGGGATCTTTTGGACATGCTTTGTTCAAGTCTGTGAAGTCGACGCACATTCTCCATTTTCCGTTTGCCTTTTTCACCATCACCACATTCGCTAGCCACGATGGGTATTTAATTTCCTCTATGAATCCTGCTTCTTTTAGCTTTGTTACTTCCTCCGTGATGGCCGCTCTTCTTTCTTCGCCGACTTTCCTTTTCTTTTGTGAGACGGGTTTAGTCTCGGGGGAGATGGATAGTTTGTGGGTGATGATCGTCTCGTCTATCCCTGGCATATCGGAAGGGTGCCATGCGAATAGATCGATGTTCTTCTTGAGTGTCGCCACGATCCTTTCTCTTTCTTCAGGCTGTAAAGATGTGCCAATGTTGGTTGTTTGGTGTGTTGCCTCGCCAATTTGGACTTTCTCTAGTTCTTCTATGGGACTCACTCTCCTATCTTGGAATTCTTCTCTTGGATCTAAGTCTAGAGGGCTGATCACATTGACTCCGCCCCTTTGAGAGATAGGGCGAGCGAGATCTGGGGGGTTGGTTGCTCTGTGCTTTATTTTCAAGCTTGACTCGTAACAACGCCTTGCCAGGGCTTGACCTCCTTTGATGGTTCCTACTCTTCCATCATCAAGTGGATACTTTATTGATAAGTAGAGCGTTGACATGGCTGCCTCTAAAGTGTTGAAAGCTGGTCGTCCAATGATGATGTTGTATGACGTGAAAGGTGTCTTTACTACCAGGTATCGTACTTTGATAGTCTTGGCTTGGTCTTTTTCTCCGAACGTTGTAAGCAACGTGGTGTAGCCCATGACCTCCACCTGTTCGCCTGCAAAGCCCAATAGCGTGCCGTTGTAGGGTAGTAGGTGTTCATTTGATAGTTGCATGGCTTTGAAGGCTTCCCAGTACATTATGTCCGCTGAACTTTCTGAGTCAATAAGCACTCTTTTCACGTCGCAGTTTAGGATTTGGACTTGAATTACCAATGGGTCGTCGTCATGGGGCATGACTTCCTTCTTGTCTTCTTTGGTGAAAGATAGGTCTGGAGTGGGTGAGATAGAAGTGTGCCCTACAAATTTTGCTTCGAAAACCGAGCGACGCACATATCGTTTACGGGCGTTACTTGATTCGCCTCCACCCGCGAAACCTCCGGCAATGGTGTTAACCGCTATTCTTACTTTCTCTCCTTCTGGGTTCTCTTATTGGTTTCCTTGAGTGTCTCTCCGTACTTTTGGGACTACGACCTTCCCATCAGCGGCGTCCTCTAAAAACTTCCTTAGATGGCCACTTTTTATTAGTTCCTCTATAAGGTCTCTTAATCTGAAGCATTTCTCGGTGTCATGTCCCTTGCACCTGTGGTAGGCGCACCATGCATTCGTGTTCTGTCCCAACTGATATTCTTTTCCTCTCTTCTGGGGTAGCCTGGTGAGTCCTGCTTGGAGTATTTCGTCTAGAATGTAAACTCGCGCTCTGTTCAGGGGCGTGTATTCTTTCTCTGGGAACCTGACCATGTCTCGCCTTCCTTGCTGATAGTATGGTTTCCTGTGGGGCTCCTGTCCTCTGTGATCTGGCTGACATCGCCTCTGTGAATAAAAATCTGGGCCTTTGTGGCTCCTGTTGGGTGGTTCCCTTTCCCTCGCATCTCTAGATCTTTTCTCGGCGTTGCTTTCTTCGCCCTTGATGTAACATTCTGCCCTCTTGATGATTTCCTGCATCGAAGTTGCTGGTTTTTGTGCTAAGGATTCGTTGAAATGACCGGCTTTTAAGCCGTTATGGAATGCTGCTACGAACATCTCCTGGTTGGGATTAGATATTTTGATGGTAGCCTCACAGAACCTTGCCAGGTATTCGCGCAAAGTTTCAGCGGGGTTCTGGCGAATGGTGAAGAGGCTAGTAGCCGTGACCTTGATGTGTTTTGATCCTGAAAACTGTTGGACGAATTTTCGTTGGAAATCTGTCCAACTTTCGATGGAATTCTTTGGTAAGTTCATGTACCATCTTAACGTTGCTTCCTTCAAGGTACCTGAAAGTAGTTTACATTTCAGGTGGTCAGCGGCGCCTATGATGGCGGTTTGGGTTCCTACTGCCATCAGGTGCTCTGACGGGTCGGTTTTTCCATCGAATGCTGGAAGATGAGGGGTTTTGAAGTTTTCTGGGACTCTGGCGTCCCATAGGATTTGTGACAAGGGTTGGGAGTCATTGATTTCATCCTCGTCCTGGTCGTTTTCTTTGTTGGCTTTTTCTTGGTCCATGGTCGTTACCTTGTCTTGAAGCCGCCTCAATTCGGTGATAGCCTCTGTTAAGGTCATACCAGGGCCTGAACCAGTGCCGTGGTTGGGTGTTCCTCCCGTCATGTTGGGAGATATCCCTCTCTAAGAAGTGGTAGGCTGGGAATCGTTTTACCGCAGCCCCACGGTGGGCGCCAAAATGTTCTGGTGAACAAATAAGGGGGGTGATAAATGATTGGACCGAATCTAAGAGATAAAAAATTCTCCACAAATGTGCAGCGTTTCTGTATATTAGAAAATATGATCCGACCCCTTTACAATGAAGTATGCTCTCCTATTTATAGATTTCACTAGGTAACAGTTATGGGATTCTTACGATCATGGGAACCCCATGATCGTGGCGGTTTCTTCCCTCTCCTCCGCCTCATACACGGTGATGATGGGCGGTTTCCTCCTGTTTTGGTGATGATCATGGAGGTATGGGGTGGTTATCCTTCTCCACGTGTTGACTTGTTGGAGAAGTTTCTAGGGATACGGTTACACCTGGGGCGAGGGCGCCTCCCCCATGCAACCTCGCCGCTAAGTACCTTTGCCGCCAAGTTATTTCTTGAATTCCATGGGTTGAATAATTGGGTCATCTTGCCATTGGGCCTATGCTATTTATTTTTGGGCCATGCCCCAGTCCACTCGGTATGCAATATCCTTTACAATATTATTTCAAAGGTATTGACTAATGTATTGAAGACTTGTTTTGCCTAAATGTATATCACATGAGTAGGGGTGGGCATAAAAACCAAAAAACTGAACCGAACTTATAAACTGAACCAAACTAAACCATTTAAAATCAAAACTGTTTTTAAAAAAATTGAACCAAACTGTTTGTGAGACAATAGTTCAGCTAACTAGTTTTTTTAAATACAAAACTGGTTAACTGTAAACTGAACCAAAAACCAAACAATTACTAAAATCAAAATTGAAATCAACTTTTTACCAAAACCTCTCTCTCTCCCCCCCCCCCCCTCTCTCTCTCTCTCTCCCTCCCTCCCTCCCTCTCTCTCTCTCTCTCTCCCTTCCTCCCCCTCCCTCCCCCTCCCTCCCCATCTAAAATCCTTCTCACGTCTCTTCCATTGCACGCAACGGAAATACCCAAAAACCCCATTCCCATTTCCCACTACTCTACCCTCACACAGTACACACATAAAAAAAAACTGCTTCTAATTCTATTTCATATTTTCATGGCACTTGGAAGAAGAAGCCAAGTAACAACTATTAACACTTTGCCGATAACGACATCTTCTCTTTCCTTTTTTGTTTGCAATTACGATTCTCCGATTTGACTCACTTATGGAAACTTTGTCTCAGACTTCGTTAATTCAGCTCCAAATATTAGTTCCGGATTTGGATCCTAATTTGTTTTCAGCTATTATTTTGTCAATTTTTATTATTTTTATTATTAATATTATTTTTTTATTTATTTTTTATTATTGTTATATTATTATTAATATTATTTTTTATTATTTTGTCAATTTTGAAAGATTATTTTTATTATTTATATAAATGTAAAAAAAACAGTTACGGTTAACTGATTAACTGAACCGGTTAGCTGGTTAACCAAACTGTTTGGTTCAGTTTATATTTCTATTAATAGTTTAGTTCAGAAAAATTGAACTGTAAAAACAGTTCAATTCAGTTTTTATGCAGTTTTGGTTTTTAACCAAACCATGCCCTCTCCTACACATGAGTAGTAAGTTTTTATGGAAAATAGATTTATTCTTCCCAATGTTCTTGTTGCTTCAAAAACCCTCCACCACATGAATTGTAAAAAAAGGAGCAAGAAAGGGGAAGTGACTTTGAAGATTGATATCAACAAAATGTATGACATAGTGAATTTGGTGTTGATTTAAAGTATGATGAGAAAATGATGGGCTTTCACTACATGTGGATAAATTGGATGAGTATTGTATGACTGATGTGAAGTATCAGGTGCTCGTTAATGCGATAATATTGGTTTACAAGCATTGGAAAAAGAATTAAGACAAGGATATCCATTGTCTTCATACCTTTTCATTATCTGTGCAAAATGACTTTTCGTCCTTTTAAAGATATTGAAAGTTCGTGGATCCACATAGTCAAAATGTGTTAGAGAGCTCCTCTCATAGTACACATTTTATCTGTTGGTGATTGTTTTCTATTTTGTCAGGTTGGAGAAAGAAAAACACAAATCATATATGATGCTTTAAAAACATACAAGGAAGCATCAAACTGGTTGTTAATCTAAATAAGTCGAAGATATTTTTAAGCAAAAATATAGATGATGCAACCAAAAATGTGGTAAAGAACCTTCTTCAGGTATCATAAAAGCATTGGAACAGACAAATATATGGGGTTACATAATGGTTAAAAAAAATCTTTAATTAACTATATTCGTGACCAAATTTGGAATAGAGTTAAAAGTTGAACTGAGAAGCATCTGCCAAAACTGGTAGAGAGGTATCAATAAAATCAATTGTTCAATATATACTAATGTAGTGTATGAGCTCTTTTTTGTTGACATTTAGAAAATGATGAATTTCTCCTAAAGGGGTTCGAATATACATAATGACAAGGGTATCAAATGGTTGAGACGAAATCATTGATCTTTGAGGAAGGAGTATGTTGGAATCGGTTTTCAAAATATATATGGTTTTATTTTGGCAATGCTAAGGAAGCAGTGTTGGAACATGACTACCAACCAAGATATTATAATAGCAAGAGTCTTCAAAGGTAAATATTAGTATATAGGAAGGGATTTTATTGATGCACCTTTGGGTCAAAACCCGAGTTTTGTTTAGCGGTTCAAAGTAATGAATCAAAATTTAAATTTAGTGACAAAGATGTCTAGTAGTGTCTAACGATGTCTTGAATAATGGAAAGAATCTATGAGAAATAAAACAATTCATTCACGTTTATTTATTTATAAAAATAAAAATATTTTAATCTAGTATTATTTTTTATTTTTCGTTAATAAGAAAATCATGTTTCTATGTAATAAAATTGTGATAGATTTATCTCCATTTGTTTAACTCAGCTGGTAGCGATATTACATTATATATGCAAGTATCAGTGTTTGAATTTGGGATTGCCCACTTATTCACATCAAGAGGTGAATTAATATTCATTAAACTACTTGATAACAAAAAAGATTCAAGATAGTCGCTTATGTGAGATATGTTTCAACTCATTTTTTAAAAAAAATTGACAAAAAATTTAGAAGTTAACTCAAAGGGCTTGATCTAGTGATAAAATGACACGTTTTGAATTTGAAAAGTCTCGGGTTCGAGCTCTCCTAGTATTTTTGAAGGAATGTAAATGTAAATATATTTGTAACTATTTTTGAGCCCTAAGATTTTTTCTACCTTGAATTGGGCATCATCCCTTTACCTTAAATTTTATCTTATAAAAAAATAATTTTAAAATAATTTTTTGTTTTATTTATTTAGGATTTTTTATCAACAATTACAAGTGTATTATTTGTTTTTTAAATAATACAATCTATCAATTCTTTTTTCTTGTGAGGTAGACTACTGGCAAAAATTTCACATTTTTTCAGGAGAAATAGTAGGTGCGCCAAGGTCTGAACTTCGACCCTATATATTACATGCGATATCCTTACCAACCTGAATTAAGCTCACAGTAATATATCTCTTTTAAAGTATAAACATAAAAATAATACTATATAAGTTATTATTAGTAAAAAACAAAATATATAAATTACTTACTATAAAAAAATTTAAAATAAAACCAAATGAGAATAATTATAAATATACTTTTTTAGCTTATACATTTTTCAAAAATAATTGAAGTGTATGTAATCTAATCAAATTTTCTATTAAAAGTATAATCATTTATATACACACACTGTAATTATATCTAGGCAAAATTATACCGGATATCCTTTATTTTATTTATTTGTAATACATTAATTCTTTTTTTTTGGTCTCATTTAGGTCCTTTATCATTTTACCTGCCACCCGTACGGTCCGACACCCGATCAAACCAAAGACGTAGACGGTCAACATTGGGTCCAAATTAAATTGTTGCATTTTTTATCGGTTTGATGATTTTCAGCCCAAACCCGATTGAAAACCGACTGATGTTCAAACCTACATTTACCTCTCCAAAATGCAAGTATCGGGGCTTACTAACACAAATTCCAATTCACACTCTTATTGAAGTTGAGATATTGCGTCTTCGTGAGTTTTGCTCAGTTGGTTAGCACATCATATTATATATATAAGGGCTGAAGTTTGAATCCTAGATTCTATTTATCCATCTTAAGGGTGGAACTTCTAGCCACTAGCCTACTTGACAAAAAAATATAAAATATCACATAATTTGAAGGGTTATGTTAACTAGTGCACCCGGTGCACTAGTTAAAGAAGCCAAAAAAAGCAAATTTTACATTGTTCAACTAGTACACCGGATACACTAGTTAACATCTTCCTAATTTTAATATTTTGCACATCATGGATTCATGGGTGTCACTAGGGGTATGCAGGACCTAATCCAACTCAAATACTCATATCAACTCCATGGTTTTAGATTGATTCCGACTTTGTTACATGCAATTTTTTTTAACACAACACCTCAACCAAATAACTCCAACACCATTGTTGTGGATAAAAATGTCAACGCAATGGAGATTGAGTGAGGAGTACTTTATCACTCTTTACCTCATAATATGAAATACTCTTCATCTACATTCTCCGGTTTAGAGAATATTTTTTCCCCATCCTCATCTCCGTGGAGATCCATCAACATTAAAAAGTATTAAATTTCTATTATTTTCAATCGAACTAGCTGTAAAAAAATAAAGTTTAATTATAAAACAAATAACAAATATGCATGTTATGATAATAATAAACATCACATATAAACAAATTTATGCCTATCAAAACAAAAAAAAATGTATAAACAAATTCACACATTTTGTGTAAAATTATAAATAAATATATATAGGAGTGCAGTCTCTCTATGCATGGCGAAAATAAAATTTCGTCCCCATCCCCAAACTTGGGGGTACTTTCTCCTTCATCCATAATTAGGGATAAATTCTCTATGTTGGACCTCAAAAGATGCAATCTCCATAGAGATATTTCCTCTCCCATTTACAAATCAAATTGACATTTCTAGTTGTGGAGAACGAAACACACACCAGAGCTTGAGATCTCGTGGTGACTCCAGATCACAAAGCAAACAATCCGAAAACGGAAACCATATCTCCATTGACACTGCAAACGATGAGAAGAAACATGTCGTCCATCAAGTAAAAGGCGACAATTTCTACGAAAACAATCTCAATTATAGTTTACAGGTGTCACCGACAATAGAACTGATGCGTGCGACTTCCAAATGATGTGGAGGAACTCGTTGCACCATCACATTCAAAGAGAAAATGAAGCTTAGATTTTGGTGGAACCCGTCCGAAATTGGGGTGGCTTGCCACTCAAGCTAGATAGATAAGAGAGAGAGAAAGACCAAAGAATCACATTAGTCAATCTAATCTAATTATATAAAAAGTCAAAACAACTTATTACACGTATGCAACTAAAGATATTTATCCATTTAAAAAAGATAAGAGATAACAACAAAGAAAAAATAAAATAAACAAACAGACATAACTGTTCAATTAAATGGTTTATAATTAAGAATTCATTTTTATTACTACATTAGTTAAAAATTAACCCATTTTTCTCTTCCAAGCAAACATTTCTAGCAAAAACAGTATCCTAAACACCGACATAACCGGACCACAAAATCTCAAACGCCACCCTCTCTCCCCCAAAAAAAAAAAAACCAAACAAAAAAAACACATTCATCATTGCTCGTATCCAACATGAGATTTTTCTTAATTTTATAGAAAATTTCATGTTCCAAAACCCTCTCATTGGTTTTGATTCTTCTTCTTCTTCAAATTAATAGGAAATCATACATATATATTATTATTATTATTATTATGGAATCTACGAAAATGAACAAAGGAAAAAATCATAAGAAATCGTTGTTAACATGTTTCAAAGCCGTGGTGGCTGTTGACGACGATGATGACAATGTCAAACCACAAAGAAGAAGAAAACGCAACGGAACCACCGACCCTGTTCTTGCATATCTTGCTGCGGCGGATGAAGACGGTGTCGTTTTATTTTCAACGGCGGCGAAGGAAGAATGTGGAAGTCGTCGACGAAAGAGAGGAAGGGACACGTGGCATGCTCTTAGAATGGCGTTCAATGACACATCATTGGTAGTTGTCTTTCTCCTTTTTTTAATTTTTGTTTTCTTTTATCTTTTCAATTTTTTCTTTGTTAGTAACTTGTCATAATCTTCAACATTAATTATTTGGACATAGTTTATGAAAAAAAGTACTTCTTGTACGGATAAGAATGGCTTAAATTGAACCAAAGGATAAGAATGGCTTAAGAACTCTTTGATTTCACCGATCATTTTGTATTGGAAAATGCTAAACAGTGCCCCGGGCACTAGTTAAGCTTACTAATTAAAAAACTTTTTTTTGTAATTTGTGCATTCAATGCCTCGAAATTATAGAAAGTCATCTTTTCAATATTAACTTTCACTTTATTTTCCTTTTTAGGTATGCTTAACAAGTGCTCCGGGGGCACTGTTTAGCATGACCCTTTTGTATTTACTAGTTCTTAATTTCTCTATGTATTTCCAATGAATTTGCTGCAGGCATAAACATAGTACAGTCACAACTTTCTGAACGTTTGATCTCGATCATCGACAGTCTAAAATTTTATGATTGAAATTTAATATTTTATAAAATTAAAATATTCTTTTATTATAGACTATCCCGATCAAGATTAGGTGGTAAAAAATTCATGACTACACTACGCAGAATTCGAATTCGTTTCCAATTATACTATAGTTTTATTTTATGAAAATGACCCATATAAAGTTGACAATGGCCAATAAATGTCGTATGAATACATGTTAAAGTAGTACTTAGGCCTTCATTACTATAAAAAATAAAATAAAAAGAGTAGTACCAGTAAATTAAAAAGTCCACATTATTTGCAAGTCGAAATTGATGATAGTTTATAAGTTCTATTCATACACCTTAGTCCAATAAGACAACTACAATGGACAAAATTACGCGAACTCACACAAGCTCCAAAATAGACAATATCTTAAAATAAGAGTCAAAATTCAGAAATAATATATTGAAATTTGTCTATTCAAAATTTCTAAAAGTCAAAAAAGTATTTCAACACAAAATTTCTATTTAAAAAAGGATTAATTAGCAGCGCAGCTTATTGCGCGTTTGCCTTTCATTCATATGTAATTATTCTATATTTATTAATATATGAGTTTGATTAACAAATTTTTTTTTACTTTTTAGCATATAATCTTATGTTATTAGGTGAGAACTTACAATTTTAACTTTTATTTCTTTTTTTGAATGGATTACTTGTATTTCTTTACTTAGAGATTTTCAGATTCTTATTTTTAAATGAATCTCAAATCTAATTCTTTTTTCTGTCTTAAAATATTGATTAGTATTATTTTTTGTATTTTTTTGGTGGGTGTACACTAACATAATCTTCTATGAACATTATATGACAGATGAAGAAGATTCTTAGTAAAAGAAAAGCAAAAAAAGATTCAATGTCAAGATCAAACAGCAACACAGAATCAGAAACCATTAACAAACTCAAACCAACACGAAGAACAACTTCAAACACATCCTCAAACATTGCTAATTCACCAACATTATTCTCCTCTACATCATCTCTTAATTCAACCACATCATCATACCATGATCACATGTCAAACACTTCATCACATGAAGTAAATAACATACCAAAACCACCACCATTAAAAGGAACTAATTGTAGTGTATCAAAGAAAAGTAGTTTTGTTGAAGATAAAAGCAAAAGAAACATAGCTTTATGTATGCTATGGATTATTAGTCTTTTGGTTTTGATTTTGTGGGGTAAATTTTTTGCTATATTATGTACTTCAATTTGGTTCTATTTTGTGCCTTTTAGACAAAGAAGAAAATGCAAAGGAGTAATTGGATCATATAGAGAGAGTGAATTTGATTCTGTTCAATATAAGAAGAAGATTATTATGGAAGGGATACTTGAGAGGAGTCATAGTCGTGCTTCTCTTATGACTTCTGCTAGTTCTACTTCTATGACTAAGTCTTAGGGGATAATTTTTTTTTAAAATTTTTTTTTATGTATTTTTAAAATTATTTGAGGCTGCTAAAGTTTGTAACAATGTGAATGTGAGCATGTATACAAATTTTGTATGCATGATTTATGTGATGAACTTTGGGCTGAGCAATTGAAGAATGATGACAATTGTATAGTTATAGACTTGTAGATATGTATAATTACAATGTTGATCTATAACTTGTGAAGTGTGTGATGGTAAACATATTAAAATAAAAATATAGATTACCAACACTTGAATGACAAATTTCTTTTTACGGTTTTCGGTGAAATTTTAATTTTTGAATTTTTGAATTGTTTCTTTTTTTATAATAAAAGTGACTATTTATTGGATTTAAAATAAATAATAAACGATGATCTATTGGATTTAAAAATAAATTAGATGGATGGATTGAATAATTCATTTATAGTTAAATGGATATAAATTGAATCCAATTCATTAATCAATTTTTTGATTTATAATGGATTGGATGGATAAGATTTTTTATTTTTTTTTACGCAGATTGGATGGATAAGTTAGTGGATGAATAACTATGCAATGAATCAAATTGCCACCTATATAGTAATCTCATTTCAGGAATTCGTTTTCAATTTTTTGGTTTCTACTTGTTACAATTTTGTATATGAGTTGAAGTATCTCTTGTATCAACATCTACCTATTTGAAATGAGTATTGCTATGCAGTATGACGTGCTAACCCACGAAATTGGACGAAGAGCAGAAAAATATAACCATACATGGGTAGTTGTGGTAAAATAGATGATACATAATGGGCAAAAAGGTAATAACAATGTAATTCTTGCCTTTTTTCAACTTTAGATTCGTAACATTTGGCATTTTCCATTTGAAATTGCTACTTAAAAATTCGGCAATTTTTTTCTATTTTCTGTCTTCTCATTATAGTTCCAATCATATTTTAACATAAATTTTGTTTATGCCATTCAATAACATGTTTCAACTAGGATTTATGGGGTTCTACCCTAGTTTTATTTCTCAACACACTCTTAGGTTCACTTGACCTCATCTCAATTCTCTTGATCTTTGACCTAGTACAAAGTTTCGTCTCTATACTTTTCTCTTCTATGTTTGGATGTTATTGATGACACCATTTCCATGAACTAAACTTGTAGTATCAGATCTCTATAGTGTCATTTTCACACACCACCAGTCCATCGCGATAATTTCGTCATCTTACTTGTGGCAAAATTGATGCCCACACTCTCCCCTAATGTTCAGAGTTACCACCAAAAAGTTGCTTAAGCATGTTCGCGCATCTACCTCGGTCCTCCATGTCAACCACTGTCTACATATTTGGGCCCAAAATATCCTCAACCCAAACCATGGTTGATATGTTTTGTTTAGGAGAATATCTTTTAGCGCCCCTTAGGCTTCTCGCGCGCCTTTCTTGTTTCCAATTTTATCATTCTGCTACTTAAGTAACGGACGTTATAAAAATAATAAATTTTAGAGAAATTTTAAAAATGTTGTCCACTACATAAGTAACAGACCAATCAGTGGTCAAATCTCCTGCTTCAGTCCAAGGCCTGCCAAATGACCAATTTCACTTATAGCAAAATGACTATATATACTCTCCCTCACTCACTCTCCTTTCACTTACTCACATTCTCTTTTTCTGTTTTTCTTTTTTGTTTAATTTTTTAGTTTAATTTATGTTGTTTTGTGTGTAAACGGTCGCACAATTCGTCGTCGGCTACTCATACTGTTCCTATCGGTGTTGTTTAGTTATCATAGTTGAAAACAATAAGATAATCGAAAATGATCTGCTGGAATTTACGTTTACTCCTAGAGGGTTGATTATCATGGAGGTTCTCAAAAGTTGCCTTTTTACCCTCAAGAAGACATCACTATGACTAATCGAAACGAATCCAAATTTAATTTATTTGTTTTTAGAGTTTAAAGGACACGCACCGTCAGTGTAAACTAATTTTACACTGACAACCAATAAAAATAGTTTAATGTGTCATGTCATATCAAGAAAGTGATGTTAAGTGAGGTGATGTGGCGGAAAACATGGTTGTAATTGGTTGACAGTGTAAAATTAGTGTATATTCATTTTTTATGTACTTTTTAGTTATATCAAATGTACATTTTCTTTCAAATGTAATTTTTTTTAATTTGTTTTATGTTATAGTATTCATTGTTGAATGTAATGAAAACAATACAATTATTCCTATACTAATGTTGCAATGTGTAAATTGCTATTAAACATAATTCTTGTTTATTTTTCTGTAAAATGGATGTCCGCTACTTATATGGTAAATGACAAAAATTGTAAAATTTCTCACGGATTTTTTAGGGGCATGAAATCATAAATCGTCCAAACTTTTGGAAATTTTTATCCCTCTACTACTTATTTAATGAATTTTATCCACTACTTAAATAGCGAACAAAAATATTTTATTATTTTAGCATGACATATGAGAAAACTGATGGGATGCTAAAAAAAATCTCTTTGTTTAGTCTTATCTGGCCCAATAAGGAGCATGCCAACAAGGCCTCTGCTCAGTGTGCCTCACTTTTTCTTTTATTGTTTAGTGCCACTGCATATTTTGTATATGTTTTTTTTTCATCATCAATGAAAAAAGAATGTGAAATAATAATAATAGTAATTTTAAGTAAAATATTACTATTAATTTTTTTTTACGCAATAGTACTATTAATTTTAAAAATTTCATTGTTAAACATTTTTTTAATAAATTCTTTAACATTTTTAAAAGAAATATCATTCTAACATTTGCCTCTTACAATGCACATCCACTATGTATTAATTAGTATATGCTAATTACAATACCTATTAAATGCATAATTAGTTGGCATACTGAATTCTTTCAAAAACAACTCGGCGATTATCAACAATATTTATCAAAAACTAACTTCTCCTTTTTCTCTCACGTATCTTCACTCTCACATATCACCACACCATCAACCTCACCTCACCTCCCCTCTTTCAATTTTTCATTTTTGCAACCATTCTCTCCCTCTCACCTCACGACCAGGGACGGATCTAGACATTGAATAATGGTGTGGCCAAATATTAAAGAAGTTATAAATTAAATTAAGGATAAATATGTTACTGGTACAGTGGTACTTGTAAATATTCAATATTTTATTTTTAGTCCATCTACATTTTTTCAATTAACACTTTTAGTTCTTATTTTTAAATCAACTCATGTGTAGACTTCATATTTTTTAATAAAATTATTCAGAAAAGTGTGAAATATTTTAACAATCACTCCAAAAAAAAAAAAGAATTTTTTAACAAAACATGAATTAAATATAAATTTTTAAACTCCAAAAACATAAAAATTCAAATTTAATTTATGCTTATTTATAAATTCTAAATTTTTTGAGGGAAGATTAATATAATATTCTAAACATTCATAAATTTATTATATAATATAAATTTTCAATTTTAATAGTAAATTTTATATAATATAAATTTTCAATTTTAATAGTAAATTTTATACCGGCTAAAACATCACTGATACAATTTGTTTTCTATAATGTCATGTATGTATTGACCGTTTCTTTAAAAAAAAAAAAATTGACCTTAACTATTATTCTTGATTTATCATTATTGTTTGTAATGGCAACATAGCATTTTTTTTTGGAAAAATTCATATAAATGTAAAAATTGCAACTTGCTGGACTCGAACACAAGACCATTCACCATTCAATAAATGGAGGCGCCCACTTACCACTGTGACACATGAAAGCTTGTGATTAACGTGGACGGTAATATGTATATATACGATAATACTTAAAACAATATGTATACATATACCTATATACCTATTAAAAATGAAAAATCCACTGTGGCCAAGGCCACACTATGCCTTAATGTAGGTCCGTCCCTGCTCACGACCATCCCTCGCTTCATTCCTTCCACTCCAGCCACCACCATCTTCATAAAACGTAGATTGAAGAAACGAAAGAAAAAACACATACAGTTTTTCCTCTGCCGTCTGAGAAACCCTATAATATTCCCTTTGATTTGTTTCACTTTTAGATTGCTTCTTTCCCCCTCTCTTTTGACATACCTGGCGACGACAATGAATGAACAGGCGACACACATAACAACAGCGACTGCTTTCGGTGTAGAGGTAAGGGTTTTAGATTCACATCCATTTTATTTTGGTTCCTTCAATTTATTGGTGATTATTCTTCTTGCTTTTATCGACATGATGCAAGAAAAGTCTCAATATGTGTTAAGATATACTATTGAATGTGTATTTTTTTGTGTTTATCTTATTTTATGTCTTTTTTAAGTCCTCTTATTTTCTTTCTTTTTATTTTATAACTTAAATTTATTTGCTTAAAAAAATTTAAGTATAATACAATTTGAACAACTAATTTATTTGCAACTTTTATGCAAACTCTACAGGAAAAGTTTTTTTTGACTAGACCTAGAAAATTTAAAATTTATAAATAAATATATGCAAATTTGTAACAAATAAAAAAGTAATCAAAAAACAGATGCAAATTAAATTATTCAATCTTTTTTTATTTTCACCACAAGTATCCAATCCAATGGATCATTTAATCTGATTCGAGGATAATTATGCCATCAAGTAATTTAAATTCCTTTCCAACCACACTTGCGGAAATTGAATCGATAACAAGTTCAACAATCAACACCAATCAACGGTAAAACAAATAACTGCTGAATGTGAAGCTACTGCAATGATGCATGCTCTTAAGCTCGCTTTGTCCAATGGCTTTGAGAGAGTTATCTTCGAAAGTGACTGTCAACAAGTTGTGAATGCTTTGCATAATGATTGCTTGTATGCGAATGAGCTTGGTACCTTGCTCTCAACTTGTAGTTCCCTTCTTATTCCTTATGCTAATTACAACATAGCTTATGTTACGAGGCAAGCTAATAGAGTTGCTCACAATCTTGCTAGAGCATCTTTATTTCAGTCTAGCCCCAATGTTCAACATTTTTATCCACCTAATTGTATCTCTTCTATTATATTGAATGAAATGCAATGAGTTCATTTTGCTTAAAAAAAGAAGAAGTAACTATTTGTTAAATTCTTCAAATATCTTGTTCATACACAACTTTATAGCGGTACTTCAGAACAGTGGTGCTACTTCATTTCATTAGCTGCTATAGCGGCACTAATCGAGCGAGCGAGCACCATGATAAGCAACCTATTCCTAAACCCTCAACTTTATCTTCTTCCTTTTCCTTCCAAATTCCTCTTCCATTCTCACACTCTCAACAAATCTTCTCTCCTCCACTCTCTTCCCATCATCACCAACACATTCTCCACCGCCGCCACATTCTCTTACGGACGATATCCTCAATCTACTCATCACCAAAACGACAACGACGACGATATCCTCAATGAACAAATCTTCACCAGAGTCTTCCATCTCGCCGCACTCCGTGTCCCTTCCCGCGAATGCTTTTCCCTCGAAAATCGCCTCCGTGGTCATCTCCTCAATTGGCCTCGCATTCGTAACATCGCTCGTGTTCCCGGTGACGCAATTGACCCTAACATCGCTCCTCTATTAGGTCAACAAATTAACGGCAAAGACGATAACGGAAAATCGGAGGAAAACAAATTGATTGAATATGCAGGCATATCTGATAAGATTTTGAGTAGTCCTGTGTTGTATCGTGATAGGCTTGCTCAAACTTTTAACACTCGCGGATATGTTAATTTTCGGAACCTGGCGAAGATTTCGAGGCCGAAAAGGAATAAGAAGAAGAATGAGAAGGAAGGGAAATTCGTTGAAGTTGAAGGGAATAAGCGCGTTGGGAAGAATAGTTATGTTACGGTTGAGGTTGTTGAAGAAGAAGATGGTGTTGTTGATGAGGGTTTGAGGAATTTGATTGGTGAAGAGTTTGTGAATAGTAAGTGGAGGGGTTCGACCAGGTTGTTGCTTCTTGATGAACGGTATAAGGATTATGGTGTGGAGGAGTTGCCTGAGGCGATTAAGGTGCCTTTTCTGTGAGTTTTCAGTGCCATGCGTTTTGTATTTGCTTTTTGTTTGCAGTATTTTATCTTATCTGTTACTGTGTTGTGTTTCAACTTTTGATTTACATTGCTTATCTGTGAAGCATGGACACTCCTCAGATCAGATTAGGCGTGTCCTGGTGTCGGACACCGATACTTATAATTACATTCAACTGTATCCCGGCGTCCGTGCTTCATAGTTGCTTTTGGTTTTTCTTGCTTTTTGCTTAGTATTAATGTGAAGAAAAAGATGATGATTATAATGATTAAACATGTTAAAACTATAATATCTCTCCAAGACTGAGGGGGTGTTTTAGACTTTAAGGATATAAATTGCTTTGTTTATCTTGCAAGCTAGGTTTTTATATGTAGTTTGAAATCCTGGTGGTGGGCTTGTGTAGATTTCTTCATCTAGGTATCTGTTGAGAAAAATATTTTTGATATTAATTGTTAATAGGTAGCTTGCAAGCACTGTTCTGATAGATAGGTTTGATTACAAGGGAAACTGTTGCATTATAATCTGATCCGGGTTGTTGATGAAAGTCATGAAACCATTTATATTTGTTGATAGACCCATCGAGCTTTTCTTTTTTGTTCTTAAAACCTCCTATAGTTACATCCAATGACGTATCTGTTAGGAAGTAGAGAAACCAATGTCCAAGTGCCATTTTTCATTAGAGCTTCATAATCAGTCATCATGTCAGCAGCCCACATAGGGCTAGCCAAGACTTGTTTGTCATCCAAATTCTTGGAAAATGTATGCCAGAAGATGACCTTGCAATGAGATTGCTCCAATGGTTGCAGCGGCTAGGTCCACAGAAGCACTGGGCTAGCAAAAAACCCCCTCAAAGACTGGCTTATGATTAGGAATGATAGCCATTGGGGTGGGGGGGGGGGGGGTGTGGTGGATCAAGACCCAGCTTTAGATATATTGCAAATCAGAAGAGAGAGGGAATTGCAGTAGAAAGTAAACTGTGTTTATTCAGCTGATGATTATTGTGATACAAGTAGTGTATTTATATATTGAACAGTTACCAATTTAACCTTAATTTCTTTTCCGATGTTGGACGTCTCCTTGTTATTTTATGCTCTCTCTCTCTCAGTTTCAACTGGGAATAATCACATTATTTTCTTGCTTTTCATTTTTTCTAATCATGAAATTTCTTCTATATGTTTTTTTGGCACCTAAATTTCATCTATGATCACTTGTGACATTGTTTACATTTTCATCCTGTCTAGGCTGTCTTGAAGGAGTATAAAGAAAAAAGCACCACTTTGACTTTTGAGCTAGTTAGATGCAAGTTGACACTATTTTATGATTACTGGCAGACAAATGAGGTATATTATGCCTAACTACACACTTGTTTACACATAGTCTGCATTATTAGGTTGTATGTATAAGTGTATCTACCATTCTACACATGTTTGTTATTGGACTTCAAATCAAATTGTATGGAAAATAAAAGATTATCAGACCTATATGATTTTTGCAGATCTTGGAGGCCTTGCTGCCTGAGGGTATGATTGTTCCTACAACTTTTGAAACTGTTGGGCATATTGCGCACCTGAATTTGAGAGAGGAACATTTACCATACAAGAAGCTTATAGCAAAGGTTATTTTTGGTTACCATGTTAAGTGCACAATATTAAAATTATATTGAAAATGCTTACGTGTTAATATATGAAATACCTTCATATTCAGGTTGTGCTGGATAAAAATAAGCCAAAGATACAAACAGTTGCAAACAAGACTGACTCCATTCATAATGAGTACAGGACCATGCAACTTGAGGTTTTAGCAGGAAACCACTCTCTTGTGACTACATTAGCTGAGAACGGACTTCGCTTTCATGTTGACTTAGCAAAAGTGTATGCTCTTTTTCCATAACCGACTAGTATAAAACAGTTTAAAGGTCTTCCTTAGGCTTACTTATATCTCTATATCCTTTCAAGAAGTTTGTATATGAAATATGATATTATCTAGGTTATATCTTAATTGGATTTTCTGATTTGTGTTTCTGTATGTGTAACTCTATTGTAGAGTGTAACAGCAATTATACCTGCCTAAAACCACTTGTAGGCTTGAAGCGTTTAAGGGATTGATACATAACATTATAGGGTTTAACCCATAGGCCATCATTTCCAAGTTGGGTTATGCTACACACCTCATTTTTTAATTTCCATTGTTATATCCATCAAGGCCACTGCTGGTGTCTTACAAATGCACCGCTGCCATGGCCTGCCATAAAAAACATGCAACACTATACAAAGTGTATGCCAGGCGACTGATTAATGATATTGGTCTAGGGGTCGGATCTGTTGTAGATATTTTATAGGTTGATTTCACAAATCATGACCTATTCACGTGACAAAAACTCCAATTGCTATGCCAAGGCTCCTCTTCTGTGCATCATTTAGACTGAATCACAGTAGTCAATCCCGGATAGCAGAGTGGCCAACCCCAAAACTGGGATAGCGGGATAGCATTTAACGGGATAGCCGCTATTTGAATTATTTAATATATATAACGATATAATAATTACAGAAATAATATATTATTTTTAATATTATTTTAATTATGTTATTTGTTTAATTTGATAAGAAGCATTTTCCCTGGCAGCCTCATCTCATTTTTTGTTATTATTATTTGTATTGTACTGTTCAGTTAAAACTTAGAGGCCCACGTTGCTCAAAGCCTAAAACAAAAAAATAAGCTCATTAGGTTATTTTGATATTTAGCATTGTTGTTAAGGGCTTTGCTAATTTAGACCCACTTAAAAACATGTGGGTCTAAATTAGCAATGTGCACCTTTTATAATGGACAAAAAATATCCTTGATATTTACTTATTTAACACTAGCAATTGAGGGTTAGTTAGGTAAATTTATTAAATAATGTGCACCCACTTTGCTAATTTAGACCCACTTAATTATAAATATATACAACCTAAATAAACAACCTATGTGTCATTTCAATGCTTAAATTAATTTGTTTGGAAGTTATTATTTAAAATTTAGAAATAGAATACAAACCTCAATGAATCCAAGGTTATCTGGATCCAACTCCTCCATAATTAGAGCAGCATATTCTTCAGTGCGTTCTTGTAATTTTGATAGCTTGTTAGCAGAAGCACTTAAGGTAATAATCTGTAAAACACCTCATAAAACAATGTTCATAACTCCACAAATTTAAAGCATTATATATTAGTTAAAAACTATATACTCTATTTATACCAGAACAGTGATATTTGATACAAGAATTATTCCCACAGATTGCAAGAATTGCCTTTCTTTAAAAATTTTAAAAAAATATAAATGTTATTTTCATTTGTTGGAATACATAGGTGTTGAAATTGAAAGTATGTGACCAATTAATTTTTTTTTTTGATTTCCTAGGCTGTTTATTTAGGTTGTATATATTTATAATTAAGTGGGTCTAAATTAGCAAAGTGGGTGCACATCTTTAATAAAATTTACCTAACTAACCCTCAATTTCCTAGTGTAAAATAAATAAATACCAAGGGTTTTTTTGTCCAAAGTGAAAAAGTGCGCATTGCTAATTTAGACCCACATGTTTTTAAGTGGGTCTAAATTAGCAAACCCCTTGTTGTTAAATAGCGGCTATCACACTATAACAAAACGAAATTTGAACAAGACCCGTGTTACGCTATTTAGTGTAAAATATTGTCAAATAGCAGCGCTATAACATTGTTGTAGTGGAATTTGATCAAACCACTATTTTCTACAATCTGCAATTGACAACACTGATATTTAGGTATGTAACCCTAACATCAACAATACAACACCATCAAGCTTCAAAACTCTGGTTTCCCTTCTTGTTCACAGTGCCAACTATCTCCTTGTTTTTCGAACATATGATATTTTCAGATAATGAAACAAGCCATTGCGCAAGACGACTTGTTCCTGCGATGGAGACAAATGGAGACCATGTAACGGCGCCGATCCAGTGATTTCAGCTGTAAAAGTGCTTCGTGCAATCCCAGCTGGAGCAGCCGCGACCTGCTCCGCCCCTCCGCTATCCCAGCTGGAGCGGCCGCTATCGCTAACTGCTCCACTACCAGCCTTCTCATAGTGGCATGCTGCCGCTCCGCTCCGCTCCACTGCTATAGCGCGCTATTGACTACTTTGGACTGAATCTCTCTCTCTCACTCTCTCTCTCTCTCTCTCTCTCTCTCTCTCTCTCTCTCTACTCGTTTACACTAGTAGCTTAGTTAGTTAATATGTTTGTGTATTGATACATTCATGTTATAATTTAAATGAGCCATGTGTGTTCTGTAAGGAAAATAAATCCTCTGCTAACCAGCAATTTTGATTTCTACATTTTAGGTTAATTTGTGTGATGCTGTTTATTTTCTCTCAAAAGTCACATTGTGTCTTACTGTTCTTGGTTTCTTCATCTCTCTGCCAGTGTTGTCAAATCTGCCATGTTTCCGACATAGGCTGCAATACTATATTTATATGGTGGTTTTTATTCTTGCTACCATATGCCATTGTAACACAGACTCTTTTCATGACATCATTTTGAACCCAGACAGCTTAGTGCTCTGTTTGCTAGATGCTATAGCATATGTATTATTGCTTTTGTGGATACTAAGATAGTTTTTCCCCCTTCAACATACAGTTACTGAAATTACAAGCTGTTTTAACTGAGAGTTTAGATGAGTACTGACAGTCATTGATAACAACCCATGAACTCCACGGTTACATGTATCAGTTGAAAAAGGTGCACATAGAGCCTCTGGAATCCGGATGAGACCTCCAACAATTCTTTGTATTTCTCTTTTCATTTGAATATTTAGAAGACATCCATCAATTGAAAGGATTTATTCATATTAATTTATAATTTATGATTACAGTTTACAAGACATTGACAGTTTTGATTAACCAAACATATTTCAGTTGAACCTGGATAGGTGGCTTTGACCTCTTGAACTCTGTATTGTTTCATCGGAATCAATTTGTGATGCCACCATTAGAGCACATATTGACTATTGCATGTTATCACGACACATCATTCAATGAATCTGGATTCTAAAATCAGGAATAAAATACAATTTGGATTTCTTTTTTGAAATATCAATGTATCTCTAAAAAGAGGAAATTAGGTATAAGAACTGAAAAATTAGGTCAATTTATCACCAGTGTTTCTTTCCTTTATATGCAGATATTGGAACTCTAGGCTTGGAACTGAAAGACAAAGGCTTCTGAGTGGTTTTACACGGAATGATGTTGTCTGTATGTGTCTTGCTACCTGTTTAGATTATAATACTATCCTACTTGTGCTATGTATTCACTTTCCACGTCTTCTACCTATTTCTCTCAAAATGCTGATTGTGGGATTTTGCTGGGTAGAGCAACCTGGTGCCTATACTGATGACATGATGACAAAAATTTGGTTTTGTTTGCTGCTGGGGGTGTGAATATAGAAAGGACAATCGTCTACTAGTTGAACCCCTTTCCCTTGAAAATAAAGAGATTTGCGTAGTGGTGGCCCAAACAGGTTTCTGCTTGTGGGCATGGTATAGTAGATCGATGTAAACATGAAATTATGCATCACTGGTGTGCAAGCAAGTGTTATGAAATTATGCGTTGCACTCTTCATCTGCTTCTTGGAGTAGTTCATAAGAGATTAGTTTTGTTTGTATGATAGGTAATTATGTATGTGCTGGAAGCCACAGGAATTTGTTATTTCCTTCGACCACAGTTTACTTTTTAACTTTTATCTAATACAGTTACTGATTCAATTTTATGAAAACTTCGAAATCTAAGAAACAGATTGTATATACTAGAAATATTTTTTTGATATGACTGGACTAAAAATGGAAACATAAATGTATTTAAACTACTATTGTTGTATTCTACATTTGAGCTTCTACTTTTTATCGATGTGCATATATTGTAGAGAAACTACTTCAGGCTTGTAGATGTTGAGTTATACAAGGTTGACCGGGGAAAATAATAATCCATGAAGTGTGTTAAGACTTGTTTGTTTTTACTTGTTTTCTTGATTTATGTAGTGAATCAGACCGAGACTGTGTTATGCATTCAAAATGTTTCCTTGTGTACTCTTTTATGTGTGCAATTGTTTGTTTATTGATTTTATGTTAATTAGTGTAGTGCTAAACTAGTCCCCTTTTGTTCTCTACATACTCAAGCTGGTGTTACTGCACAAGCCCTTCAGGCTATGGCCGACTCTCAGGTTACCACTCAAGCATCAGCTCAGGCTGCTGCACAAGCAACACATATTGCTGCTCAAGTTGCTAGCAACAAGGAAGGTCAAGGAGTTCTTGCAACAAATGAGTTCTAAGTGATGGGCTGATTCCACAAAGCAAACGCTCCATCATTTGAAGGACATTATGACCCTGTTACAACAGATTGAGAAAAATTTCAGAGGAGTGATGTGCTTGGAAGATCAACAGGTGTATCAAGTGCCTTCATAGTTCATGCTGATGGAAGAAGCTGAACATTGGTGGGACAATGCCTGTAAGCGTTTAGAGAATGCAAGAACTGCAATTACTTTGGGCTGTATTCAGAGGCATGTTTTAGTATTTCAACATGAAGGAAAGGAATTTGTCAGCAAGGGAATATGTCAGTGGCAGAGTACGCCACCAAGTTTAAGGAGCTGTCCAGGTACTATCCACTCTATGCTGGAGAGGCAGGAGAAAAGTCTAACCTGCTTCTTGATTTCTAGCCCGAGTCCCATTTCGAACTTGATACACTGACTTTTCTCTTGCCTCTCCCACATAGAGTCGATAGTACTTAGGCAGCTCCTTAAACTTGCGGCGTACTCCTCCACTGACATATTCCCTTGCTCCAACTTGACAAATTCATTTCCTCCCTGTTGAGGATGCCCTCAAGGAAATACTTGACTAGAAACATGTCTCTGAATGCAGGCCAAGTAATGGCAGTTACTGCGTTTTCCAAACACTAATTGTTGCTGCCCCACCAATGTTCAACTTCTTATGCAGCTTGAAGGTACCTAGGTGTACCTGTTGATCTTCTGGGCACATCACTCCTCTGAAAATTTTCTCAATCTCTTGTAACCACTTCAGAGTTACATCAGATTCATACTGTCCTTCAAATGATGGAAGGTTGGCTTTGTGGAATCGGTCCATCATTTTGAACTCATTTGTTGCATCAACTCCTTGATCTCCCATGTTGTTAGCAGCTTAAGTAGCAATCTGCGCTGGTTGTGCAGCAGCCTGAGCTGATGCTTGAGTAGAGTAGCTCGAGAGTCGGCCATAGCCTGAAGGGCTTGTGCATTAACACCAGCAAGAGATTCCAAAGCTTTAGCGATGACAACATCGGTCCTCCCAACAGCCATACTACCTGCATCAACCAGATGGGCCAATTGTATGTAGTTAGTAATGTAGAGAACAAAAGGGAACTAGCTTAGGACTACACGCACTCCATCTTAATCTTTATGTTAGGAACCAAAAAGTTGGATTCCAAAGAAAGAACACTTTTATTAAGAAATAGGAGACAGTCTCTCTCAAGGGTTTCCCCTTCACAATAGAGAATACTCTATTCACAATTTCAATATTCAAAGCTCAACTTTAACATTATATTCTCTTATTTATACAAATAGCCCTGTAACAACCTCAACTAACTAGCTACCTTCTATAGCAACTCTTAATTTCTCTAATTAACCATTATTCTATATCCTAACAGTTTATTTATTATGAAAATTATTCACGACTTGCTTGCACATGTAACATGAACATTTTATATTCAATTGACAGGTGATGTTTTCTCTGGAGTTGGTCCTCTTGCCATACCTGCTGCCAAGATAGTTAAGTGTGTTTTTGCTAATGACTTGAACCCATATGCAGTCGAGTATCTAGAAAGAAATAGTGTTCTAAACAAACTTGAGAGGAAGATCAAGGTATGATTGCTGTTGGGCCAGTATCTTCTCAAAGTTGTTTTTATCAATTTTTACACATAAATGAAACGATCACAAAGAAAAAGTATGTTGGAAATAGGTTTAAATTCAAATTTGTATATGCTGTTGTTTCTTGGTTAATATCATGGAATGATTTTTTTCAACATTTGTTTTTGGATTTATGTAGGTTTCTTAAGTTAGGTTAATATTGTTATGAATTATCTTTTTCTCCAACTATGGAGCTATGATACATGTACATGAAACTTAACACCGAAACAGTAAATTTTGAAGTGTCCAATTAGGCTTTGGAATATTGGTATTTCAGGACTAGTGTCTGTATATGTGACTGCAGATACGAGACTCCTTTCCCATGCTTAACAGAACGTGTGCAACTAAATGATTAAAAAAATGTGCTATACTTGTATTAACGTCTTTTCAGTTTTCACACATTGATGAAGAAACAAGGAAGAGTTGCATTTGAATCCTAATGGGAAAACATTATTCTTCTTGATGGAATTTTCTATCAACTAACATTGTTTATTGTTCTAGGTCTGTAACATGGATGGAAGAAGGTTTATTAAGGCTATGTTTGCCAGTGATAAAGCTCACTCCATCACACAAGTCGTTATGAATTTGCCAAATGATGCTGCAGAATTTCTAGGTAGGCTATCCTGGTGGGATCACTTCCTTTTTCTTTATAATACTGTTTTATATTCCAATCCAACACATCTTTTCAGCATGATATAATCTGGATTTAATCTTTGGATGTTTTGAAAATTGCTTCTCCCACAGATGCATTTCAAGGAATATACAAAGATAGACCCAAGGATGGGGAATTTACTTTTCCAGTGATCCATGTTTATGGATTCTCCAAAGCAGAAGATCCAGAATTTGATTTTCACGAGGTTGGTCGCTGATATATGTATATGCATATTTCTATGGTGTCTTGGTTTTAGACTATTCACAAATCACTCAAAATTTGACTGCTAGGCTAGTATTTATAAACTTTGCAGTGAATAAAACTTTCTAACAGAACCCCTGTCATGCAGAGAATAAGAATTGCATTGCTTGAAGTGGCAGTCAACGTAGACATGCGACGGGTACGACTTGTTGCACCTGGAAAATGGATGTTATGCGCATCATTTATTCTCCCTAAAAGCGTAGCATTTGCTAATACCGCAGTTGATGCCTAACTAGTTTTTAGATTGTCAATTAGCCCATTGCATGCAGTGAATTTTGTTTCACTACATTAGTTATTTAAATTCATATTGTGTATATATGTAATATACATTTTCACAATACCTTTTCATTTATCATTTTAGTAGTGACAACTCTCAAGGGGGTTTAGTGGATTACATTAATTTTACAGTAAATGTCTGTTTTTAAGATATTTTTCATAGGAGAATTATTATTTTTGTAATTGGAAAATTATCATGTACGAAAAAGGTAATTTAAACTGGGGTCACTGGGCTATACTGTACAACCATATTTAGTAGTATTGAATTGAATGAAGTTTCTGTCATGTAATGAGGTACTCCTGTCTTATACCTCAAGAGTTATGTAGATGAAAAGCAAAATCTTAACAACCAATCTCAGCAAAATAATATCCAACTGAATTTATAGATTGATACATCTCAATCTAAGTTGAATTTTGAAGTGTCACAGCATTGATGAGAAGAACAATTTAATGTCACTTATTGTAGATTGTAGAAAGAAACCATTGAATTTGCTCCAGAAAATTGAGAGTACATCTTAACTTGTTAGGTTCTATTCAATATTCATGCACTGTCAACGGGGTCCACTGCATCTCTTTGTGTTGATTCATATATCCCTATTCTCTTCTCTCAAATGAAGTAGGTTTGCACTTATTCTGTTTTAGTATTATGATAATTTTGGACTTATTTTGGTGCCTTGTACTCCGTGTGGTGAACTTGTTTTTGGCTTTATGTTTTCTTGGCAATATATATTTGTGTCGAAGAAAAATAACATATGAACTAAAAAAAAAATATTACTGAGGCTACAATAGATCAATAAGGGTCAGTAAGAAGACTAAAAATATGAATAACTAATTACTTCATATTTTTATAAGTGATTATCTTATATTCATGTGTAATTATCTTATATTTAATATATATTATATTTATTTATTACTTATATTAAACATATTTAAATCCATTTTTGTGGTAAATTTTATTATGGGCCACTTTTATAAGTGATCAATCATGAACTAACATTTAAAAAATGTTTAAAACTTCAATGACGACAATGTCATCTCTTGTAAGTAGGCGTTAATGGCTATTTTTGTTTTCGATAGTATGCCTCGACCGGAAGTCTCTCTCACTGTAGGGATGCTCTAAGGTTCGAATTACTATCTCTGCTGGTGATCATCTTCTTTGTCCCGATATAGAACTTCTCTATGATTGAGATAGTAATTTAATAGATATTGATTCAATAAAAAAAAAGTATCATAATAACACTAAAATAGAAACAATAGCCGTCATATCTTTTTTCATCTTCTTAGTTTATCAAAGAGGGGTGATTTAAGGTCAATTTTTCCCTGAAATCACCCCTCCAAATTGTTTTTCTTTCTCGTTATAATAAATAAGTGATTTTCACATATTTCTTTGTTTTGATTTCCCTTCTTCATACGGTGTATTTTGTTGTCCCGTCTTCGTGTGGTGTATTTTGTTTTCCTGTCTTTGTGCGGTGTATTTTGTTTTCCCGTCTTTGTGCGGTGTTCATTGTTTCAGGTTGAAGGATTATCTTTGATCTAGTGCAGATTCAATCAATGTCGACTTTGATGTCATCAACGCTACATATCTGGAGGCATGGATACTCCAGACACTTCAATATAGTCATATTCATAGGCTTATGTAATTTGCCGTTTTATGCTATTAACACGGATACTGTGAGTTTTGTTCGCAGATTTATCCCTTTTGTTTTTAGCGATTTTAAATTTGTATTACATCGATGTACTCCAACAATTTGAATGAATGAATATTGTTTGTTTTGAGTAAAAAAAAAAAGTATCTTTACCAAAAACAAGATGTATATCATTGAGTTGATCCAATTGGGTCACCACAAGATTAGGACGAGGAGGGTCGTGCATTATTAATTATTAAGAATATTATCGATCGTCGTTATAATTTTTTTATAATTTTAAGGATCTATTTGGATTAACTTATTTTTGAGCTTATGCAAAACAGCTAATGCAGATGAATAAGTTTTTATACATTATTATAAACTTTTCAAGGTACTTTATGAAAAAATACATTATAAAAATACAATTTTTGTTAGTGAAAACTTATAAATTAACATAAAACCTTATTTAATTGCATAAGTTTCATAAGCTCAAAAATAAGTCAAATTTAAACGGGCCCTAAATGTCGGTTCACAATGGATCACATAAAAGTGGTCTACCACATAAGTCATTTATTTTTGGTACTAAACAACAACTTGCACTTGTTTCAACAAATTTTTTATTCATAATGAATAGTTCTTTTTGGAAGTAAAAATATATAAATTTTGTAAAGTGGAAACTAAATATACGCCATCACGGACACCTTAATTATTAGGCGTGTCATGGTGTCCGACACACGTCGATTTTTGATATTCGTATGATACTCGTATGACACGTGTCGGATAGATCAGAAAAGTGTTCAATAATAATAATTTTTTATTTACTCCGACACTCTTTGGATTGTTGTCCGACACCTGTAAGACACTCGTACGATACGTGTCGACAAGTTTTCCAAATGAAATTATTCTTTTCTTTGCTTCTACTCTCTTTAAACACATATCAAACATATCTAAAGACGTGTCGAAACAACAATGTTAATCAATGATAGATTAAAGACATTACATTTTGAATACAATATTTTTAGCTTTCTCGATAGTAAATAAGTAATTAAGGTTAAATACATTGTATCTTGTTTTAAATATATTTTTAATGTAATAACTTAGTCAACTTAGATGCACATGTATATATTATGATTTTCAATTTAAATCTTTTATAAATATATAACGGTGTCGGTATCATATTTATATTAGCAATATCGATATTTCCGTGTCGATATTGTGTCGACATATCAATATCGAAGTCTGTGCTTCCACTACAACAGAATTGGGATTTAGTAACATTTGAAAAATGTTACTAAATCCTAATAAATGTTACTATTTCTCTTTAGTAACATTTATTTAAGTGTTACATAAAGCCTATGATACTAAAAGGCATTAGTAACATTTTGAGGCATGATTAGTAACATTTAATAAATGTTACTAATTGATATATTTTGCAACACTTATGCATCATTAGTAACATTGAAAATATGTTACCAGATTTTAGTTTTTGCAATATATAAAAAATGTTACTAGACTATATATATACCTCAATATATAACATTCCCAGCCTATTCATCATTTTTGGCTATTAAAACTAGAAAAAATCAAATACAATATTGGCCATAAACAAGATTATTCATCCAAAAACATTTTAAAACAGGAGCATCATTGGCAAATTCAACTAATTTCATTAAATTTGTATCACAAATGTTACATTGATACAAAAATGAATTGAGAACACAACAATTTAGATCCCTTAAATTTAGATAACAAAGTTTGCAACACAATATTTCCCCAACTATCACTTCCACCATTTTAATCCTGCTACCAATGAAGAAAGCAGCACAGCAGAGTCTGCTCAGACTACAACCAATGCAGCAGCTGAGTTATTCCTTTGGCCCCGTCCGTCTCGTTGAATTTCCATATCTATCAGATTGAAAGTTGGTATATGATTAAAACATATACTAAACAGCAGGGCATCTTAACTGCTCTTACATGATTAAAACATAACTAAAATTAGAATACCTTTTTGAAGTTTCTCGTATTTAGCTTTGCGCTTGGCTGTTTTTTCCAAATGATGTATTTTATCCTGATGCATCATCAAGTTTAATTGGCAATTATTACATTGGTCAAGCTCTGACTGAAAATCAAAAGTCAAAATAATATTCTCAATTTAACTATTTTCTTGTATAAAGGTTTCAAATAATGATAAAGAATCATACCACAATTCTATTAGTGTTATCATTTACTGGATTTCCACTCTTGGGCTTATGTGTAATAATATACATTTCCACACGAGAGGGTTCTCTTCCATCGGGATTCTTCATCGCCTAATTAAACAAAAATATAAGTTGATCCTATGAAAAGGGCTAGAAGTGACGACTATAACCATTAGCTTCCTAGAAGTGTCCTATCTTATCAAGTAAACTGTTACCAAAATATTGATTGACATTTCATCAAAACTCTGCAAACTGCAGAGAAGACTCAATCATCTGTATATAATTTTTCACTATTTTATTTGCTCGAATTAAAATTGGAACAAGAAAGAAAATGAAGAAAAAATATCGCAAAAAAAATATCATTTCAAACAAAGTAGTATAGAATGAAAACTGCATGCAAGTTTTCAAGTCCTCAACTGTTCCGGAAAGAATAATCATTACCCTTAGCATGCACCTTCATCACTTGGAAGCTGACTTATTCCTCTCTTTCTCTCATATGCAGTGCCAACATCATTACAATCATTAATTTCAATCAATTCCAAATTACTACAGTACAGTATTTCCAATTGAGCCATTAATGGGGGTTCTTAAATACTTTTTTATCACTGATTATTAATGTTCAAAGATTCTTAATGTTCACTGATAATAGCTCAAACATGAGGTAATTGGTTAAAATATAACTCTTCAGTCTATATCCCCTTTATGTAATACTCTTCAGATCAATTTTAAAACAAGAGTTCAGCATACTTCTTAACCTATAAACTGATGCATCAGATCTTACTTTATAAACTTATCTTGCTCTATAAACTAATGCATCAAATGAGTCTTAGAATTGGAAAAATATTGAAATTACTATGTAGGTTCAAACTACATATCATCACATATAGACATATAAATTTCTATTGCACGTACATATAACTGAAGCTACATACATACATATAGTCCAATCAAACCTGAATCATCACATATCAGACTTAATGAGTACATGTTCAAACTACATATCATCACATATAGACATAGTTGGCTTGAATCTAGACTTAATGAGACTTAACCAACTAGAATTTAGCCAAATTAAAATTAAGTCTAATTGTTATATTATTGCTAGAGATATAGCCAAATTAACCCTTGCAATTCTTAAGCTAACTTTTGAGATTGAGTACATTACATTTTTGATAAATCTCTCTTAAACCCATCTAACTAGTTAGAAACTCCTTTCAAAATTGAAGAACAAATACATTACTAACAGTGAAATAAATATCATAATTGACACTAGCTACAGAGTTTTACAGAATCATTCCCTACAACATTCATAATCATTCCATGCTATCTTGACAACAATTTCTCAATAATTACAATAATATTGAAAAAACATATAGAGCACAAATCAAAATAGATCTGAAATATCTGCATGAGCAATGTGTAAACTAGCTAATAACTCAATGGAACAATAACTCAATGACCTCAAAAATAACCACAATTATTCATGACAGTGTTCATAAAAGTTAAAAGTTAAATGAATAATGATAAATTCATCTCAATGATAAGAACAAAAACAATATATGTGATAAATTCATCTCAATGATAAGAACAAAAACAATTAGACTTAATTTCAGAATGACACTTAGAATTTTAATTTGCGATAAATTCATCTGCGATTGCGACAATTAGAATTTGCTTCAAATCAGATGTGAAATTCAATTTCAGAGTTACAATTGAGATTGAGAACTTACGATTCGATTTGACGGAGTTGCGTTTTGAGGAGTTGCGATTTGCGATTGTGACTGAATCAAATTCAACGAGAAAATTGCGACTATGCTTCAGATCAGATCGTGTGAAATTCAATTTCAGAGTTGATCGTACGAGATGAGATTAAGAACTTTGCGATTGAGAGTGAATCAATTGCGAGTGAGAAACTCAATTTTAGGATAGTGTGAGATGAGATTTGGGAGAGAAAGTGTGATTGCTATTGAGATGAGAAAGTGCAGAGAACATGAAATTTGGGAGAGAAAATGAGATTAACAGAGACGGTTTGGGATTGAGATGAATCGGTTTGGGATTCTTCTGTCAATGAATCGGTTTGGGATTGAGATGAGAAAGTGCAGAGAAAATGAGATTTGAGAGAGAAAGGACGTACTGAGACGCGTGTTACCTTCTTACCCTGCAACACTTTTTAGAATTGGTCAATGTGGAATGTAACAATTTTTAAAAAATGTTACAAAATCATCTATATTAGTAACATTTTTTACAAATGTTGCAAAGTGGTGTTACTAAAAATCATAAGTGTAGTAGTGTTCATAGCTCAATCCTATTTGTTTCGGCAACTTATATTTAATTAGTCAAAAATATATTATATGATTATTTAATGAAAACCAAAACTAGGTTCCAGCGCCTAAAAGGTGAGTAAGATAGCAAAACTTAATTAAAAGAGAGAACCTTTATTGTTTAGTCCTGATGAATAAGACTAGAGCTGTGTATAGTATACATGGATTTTTACAATGAACATTTATGTACATATATACGTATATATGGTCTGTTAAAACTGTTGTAAAGGGTTGCAGTTGTAGGACAGCTGAGAGGATCTGTGGGTTTTATTTACTGGGAGTGTAGTGTGGGACATATCTCAGACACAAATTGCTTTTATGTCTCCTCTTTTTGTTTTGTAATTGTTTTCCTTCTTGCTTGTAGGACCAACGCAACTACCAGGTGATAGTGACATCTTCATGCATCTAAAAAAAAGACACTCTTTTTCTGTACGTTCTTCTTCAATTAATTAATTTATATTATATGTTTATATATATTCATGGAAGGTCCAGATCATAACACTACTATCTATAGTAAGTACATATTCTTTTCTATTATCTTGTTCCTTTCACAAAATCTTGTGTCATACATGTACAATATATAATTAAGGAATTGGGTTAAGTATGATTTTATTCTTACCAAAATTTAAATTTTCAGTTTTTAGTTGCTATAAAGAATTTCTTCAACTTTCATAAAAAGAATAAAAACAATTTCATCTTTCAAAAGAAATATTTTAACTTTTAGTCTCTACAATAGTATTTGTCAGTAGTCTTAATTTTTATTGTTAAGTAAAAATTTATGTGCACTTTGAAATTTTTGAACGAATTTTTTGAAGGTATGTTTAAAACATTAAAGAACATATCCCCTCATATAAAACTAGAAATATTTTAACAATGATCAATTAAATGTGAATTATTTAAGAGCCAAAAATTTAAGAAGCCAAAACAATGGAAATATAGCCAATACAGCCCCCTATTTGTTTTCGTTACCGAGATATATTTTTTTTCATTGTTCCCAGGGATTTTTTGGGTAATCCGCTCCCATGCTGCAAACAGTCAAATCTTAGATCTATAAGTTAAATTTTGAGCGTAATTTTTATAGAAACTTTCATGGTAATACATATGTTTGCAAAATTCGACAGTGTTTTGATAAGAGGTCCCAATTTATTTTGAATTTCATGAAGACTAAAATCGACGGCATAAAAAGAATAAAAACAATTTATCTTTCAAAAGAAATATTTTAACTTTTAGTCTCTACAATATTATTTGTCAGTAGTTTTAATTTTTATTGTTAAGTAAAAATTTATGTGTACTTTAAAATTTTTGAACGCATTTTTTGAAGGTATCTTTAAAACATTAAAGAACATCTCCCCTCATATTAAATTAGAAAAATTTTAACAATGAGCAATTAAATGTGAATTATAGATCTATATATAAGTTAAATTTAGGAAACCAAAACAACAGAAATATAGATCTATATATAAGTTAAATTTTGAGCGTAATTTTTGTAGAAACTTTCATGGTAATACATAGAATATGTTTGCAAAATTCGACACTGTAAAAATTTACTTGGACTACGAGTCAATTTTTGTATTATAGGGATTAATTTATTTTTATAATTTATTTTAGAAATAAAAATATATTAATAATAGTATGAATATTTTTGTTTCATTATTCTGTATATGATATAGTACCAATTTTGTTCCGCGGTAGCAACAGCTGCTATTATAAAATTGATTTAAGCTAAAGATATAAAATGGTTTATATTATACATTTACATGAAAGTGGATTTAATATAAATTTGATATTCAAAATTACTTTTTGTTTTGCTATGGAAAAAACTAGGTGACTCCGACAATGAGGCTCGAAACAATTACGATGGAAGTATGTTTCTGGTACATTGAATCATGGTGGAAAAGGCACCTACAAAACACATGCATTAGCGCTCCAACACTATATGATCAAGGAGATGTGAAAGTGAAACATGATTGAATTGTGTACATAGGCATCAATGCTTGCCTTTATATAGAGGGAAATGGTTATACGTGTCTGTGACAACGGACAACAACTGACATTCAAGGTGATGAGAGCTGTTGAAGTGAATCTAACCGTCTCGTGATCGTTTGAGGAGCATATTAGTTGTAGGGGGTCAGGGACGGATCTAGACATTTAATAATGGTGTGGCCAAATATTAAAGAAGTTATAAATTAAATTATATTGAAAATAAGGAATAATATTATTTAATACAATATATTTACAATGAAAATCGCCTATCATTCATTTCTTGAAAATGAACTAAAATAATATCATTGATAATTGTTTCTAGAACATCCCTTCCTATAAAAGTTACAAGACAAATATTTTTTATAGAAAAACTTAGTCCTCTAGTTACCAAAGAATTGATTGAAGATCTTTTTTCTATTGAAAACTATAAATTCAATCTGAAAATTCATAGACCATTAACATTCGAATAATATTTTATGGTTCAATAACATCTAAATTCATAAATAATCATGTAAAATCTTAAGAAAATCTAAAATAATTTCATATGTTAATAAAAATATATAAATTCTTAATCTTGGTTAATCTCAATAATATTATAATATATCAAGATATTTTAAATTTCTGTAAATTTTGACATATATTTTATCTATATGATATAAATTTTCAATTTTAATAGTAGATTTTATACGGGCTAAAATGTCACTGATACAATTTGTTTTATGTAATAATAATATCATGTGACATTTTAGCACAACAATTTTAATGGTAAAAAACTGAATTTCATCACGAAAGATTGACCACAACATAAGCAAGTAAAGCAACCACAAAAATATGAAATCACAGGAAGCGAACCCACAGCCTTTCAATCACAGGAAAAAATTCAAATAAAAGTTAAAATTGGAGCTTGATGGACTCGAACCCGTTACCTTTCAATTACACAAAGCGCCAACTTACCATTAAGCTACACAACATCTTGTCTTTAAAATCTACGGTAATATCTATATCTATATATACTATAGTAGTTAACAAAATTATGTATGCATATACCTATATACCTATTAAAAAATGGAAAATCCATTGTGGCCAAGGCCACAGTATGCCTTAATGTAGGTCCGTCCCTGTAGGGGGTGTACATAAACTATAGTGTCCGTTATCCTTAGCTTGCATGAGAAGTCTTGTGAAGGAACGGATTTAGGCTGAATCTGAAACGTTTGGGCTGCGTGCATTGAACCTTGACCTTGTCCGAAACACTTTTGAAGGCAAAAGCTCGTTTGATAAAACAAATTATTGACCACTATGAAATATATTAATTAGACAATGTAGTATGACTTGATTTTATTTAATATTTTTAATTCTATTAGAAAACACTCAAAGATATCAAAATTAACTTTATATTATGTGTCTAAAATCATTTTCATTTCAAACAAAAGGGAATCCAAACATGAACCTAGTATTTATGTATAGTACTATGGATGTGTGAGGGACAAAAGTGTGAATTCAAGTTGTTAGGTGAGGTCTGAATGGTAAAATGGGAGGATGAAAGGTAGTAGAGAATCTCAGTTGAGATTGAGATCTAAATAATGATCTAGGTAGTGTGGTCCTTATTTGTGACTATCTTATTGGAATATAGATATGTGAGGGTAAAGAGGTATGAAGAGGGATTTTTTTGCTATTTAGTACTAAAATGGTTGGGGCCTTCACAAGTTGCATAAAGCACAAACCAACAGTTACTCTAACTGCTTCCATCCTTTATGGCAATCTCTGCATACAAACAATTAAGTTGTATTAGTTTTGCTTACCTCTCCCCACTTTCACTGTCTCTCCCCCTCATCAAACCATCCCTTTTTGTTGCTTGAAAACAACAAGGGTGTGCTTTATTTCAGAGGGTGGATTCCTCTATATTTATGAAATATTAATTAGTTATATTTCTAGTGTGTATTTATATGAGACATCTTTGTGGGGCACATTATTTTTCCTTCTTCATCCTTATTATTCACTTGCTTAAATTAACACAAAAAACATATGTTTGCTTTTGTTTACCTATAGTTGACACATTGATTAATAAATTAACAAACATATACCAATAGAAAGAAAAAAAAACTCAATTGATTACATGATAAAAAAGTCTGTATTTTCCTCCATTATATTTAATTTAATTAAGATAAATTAAAACATTAATGTACCATAACAAGGTAAGGTATCCAAACAAATTCATTTTTATGCCAAAATTTGAAAATTTAGTTTGTATTTGACCACTTGTATTTTTGACTTACACACATTGGTTGATCGAGGGCGGACTTGGGATCAAATATTTGAGGAAATTGAACTCCGCTTTGTTGGCTAAATGAAGGTGGCGTCTATTGGTTGACTAGGGTGGTGTGTGAAAGGTTGTGTTAGTTGCGAAACATGGGGCATGTGTGGTGCTTGACCCGGATATTACTAAGAGTAGGAATTTTTTTCGGCTTCACGTTGGTGGAAGGATCTTTATAGTGTGTTGGTAATTAGCCCAACAAGTCGATTTTCTCTCGATTTGGGAATGCAAAGTCAATCGTTTTTGGGAAGACTCTTGGATTGAGGGAAGAATGCCAATTAGGGAATTATTCACTAGATTTTTTTTAAATGCCATTGATCTTTATATGTTTTTGAGACACATGAAGATTAACGGTATTCAATGAAAACGCATAAACCGTTAATTTTGACGTGTCTCAATAACATATCAAACGATTTTAGATTTTTGTAAAACTCAACATAGATGATCTATAAGATATAAACTTTCAATCCAACGGTGGATTTTGTAAAATTTGAATTCGTTAAAGCGTTATTGAGCGGTGTAACATTACTCAAATGTTACACCGGTGTAATTTGATCCATCCCCTATATATATCTTCACAATCTTCTTTTGTCTAATGTAAAATCAACAACAATCAAGCAAATTGTCATCTCTAATGAACTCCAAAGAGACGCTTCAGTTTGTTAAAATGTAGCTGACACATTAAAATAAACAATAAAATATCTACTAAAAATGTTGAAATAATGACAAAAATTAAACAATAAAATAAATTTGGTCACCAAAATTTTCGTCTCTAGCACTTGCAACAAAATTAGATATGAAGTTCATATGTTTTAATTCATCTGTAAACTTCAGTTGCCATTTCAATTTTTTCTAGTAACATATAGTATATAAATGCTCAAGTAACCACATGCCAAAATTACACATTGTAAATTAAAAGGTACAAAATGATTGTTTTATTTATGCCAATAATGAAAATGATTGTTTTGTTATTTGTTTTTCTAACTAACTTGGACAAGGGGTAAGCAATTACAATTATTATGGTTATGGATAAATGGCGCATTGACAAAACAAAATGTAGGAAGTAAAAAAAACAAAATGTGGATATGAGGAAGTAAATATATATGAGGGAATGTTAAGAACATTTTTCTAATATATTTTTAATATTCACTTTTTAATCAAGTAAAATTTATGTAGCTCTTATTATTATATGTGAGATCTATTTTCATAATAAAGATTGGGTTAAATATGTTTTTTATTCCTATAAATATCTCAAATTTCGTTTTAGTCTCTGTAAAAATTTCAACAACTTTTGGTCATTAAAATATTTTCTGTCATGACTTTTATCCCTATTTTTCAGTCAACTCGTGTATATAATTCAAAATTTCAATTGTTTTTTCCGTGGTCATGTTTCGTACACATGAATCTCTCTAGCAAAAGTTTAAATTTTTTTAATAGAAAATGAATTAAATATGAATTTTTTTAACAGAAATACTAAAAAAACAAAATAACAAAATAAGTATGCACATAATAAGGGGAAGGGAAAAATAAGTACTACCTCCGTCCCAAAATGTAAGAAAAAAAAATAACTTTTTCTTGTCCCAAATTGTAAGCAAAAAATACCAACTTTAATCGTTTTCAAGGTTTACTTTTACTTATTCTCATAAAATTAAATGCAAATTGCATTTGCATTTACTCTTCCTCTTCTTTTCCCCATAATCAATAGCCAATAAAAATTCTTTTTACATCTTCCCATGAAACTTATTTCAAGAAAAATACAAAAAGTCATACTTCAAATTATCACATTTTACTTTTCTTAATAAGTGTGAATTTTTTTTTTTGCTTACATTTTAGGACGGATGAAGTATATACATAAGAAAATACTCAAAAAAAAGGAACCAGATACATCAAAAAACAAAATAAGTATATACATAAGAAATACAAAAAAGGAAATGGAAAAATACCAGTAGGTCAATGTAACAGTAGTGGTCGGAAAATATCAGAGAAATACAAAATAAATATATACATAAGAAATTCAAAATAACAGAGAAGGAGTACCAAAAATACTCAAAAAAACAAAATAAGTATATACATAAGAAATTCAAAATAACATAGAAGAAGTACCAGAAATACTCAAAAAACAAAATAAGTATATACATAAGAAATACCAAAGGACTCGAGAAAGCAACAAACCACCAAAGCCACTCAAAGCAATCACCAAAAAGGGGAAGGAAAAATACAACTAAGGACGGACACCCCAAGAGATACTACTAAATAGGAACCAGATACATCCAAACACCACATCCTCACATCGCCTTATTGGACCAGCACAAGAGAAGTTGCATCTCCCACTCTAAGAAAGAGCAGATGCTATTAGGATTTTTACCTAGAAACCATTTCCAAGAGGAGTGTTTCACCTTATCCACAAGATTATCAATCGTTGAAGACCAAACGTAAAAGATAATATCATTCTGGGAGGTCCAGATAGACCACACAACAGCATGCCACATTAGAACCATAAACGTACCCGACGCCCCACCCATCCCAAAAAAGCTCTAAAAAACTTGCATTATTCTATTCGGGGACACATACTCGATCCCTCACCACCTAGAAATTCGATACCAAATTGAAGAAATATGCTCACAGGAAACAATGAGATGGTCGACCTACTTCTCCACTACCCCACAAAACACACACAAGATATCAGTAATGCCAACCAGCACCCTCTGCCTGCGAAGGTTCTGCCGAGTTGATACTTTGATTATTTTTGCTTATAAAATTTTGGGACATTGGGAGTAAATGTTTGAGAGAATCTTCCTAATCCTCCTGTAATTGAATTAGTATATTATTGGAAGGATAATTAGTACTAGTACTAGCCTATAAGTATAAGTGTCTAGGAGTGGTCCTAACCCAAGTAGCAAAGGAAACCTTAACAAAGGGGGCCACCACCACTGCAAAGCTACACACACAGTACATATTCAACTCATCTCAACTATATTGTCAATGATTCAACATCCACAAAATGGAAGGCCCGGAAATCCGAGAATCCACCCATGTTTGCTCAATTCAAACAACACAAAACTCTCTCTCTCTCTCTCTCTCTCTCTCTCTCTCTCTCTCTCCCCCTCCCCCTCCCCCTCCCCCCTTTTAGCCGCCCATATTCTGGTGATCTCTTAGCTACCTGCCATGACACCACGTAGAGTAAGGGGACCACTGTGGGACCCACTTATGTAGCAAGTAAACGAACAACATCAAACGGCGCATATAACGTAGTATTGTAGTCCTTCCTCGTTAAATTTGTTGCTACTCATGGTTGTTTCATTCATATGATCCTAATCTTATTATTACTCATGATTTTCATATCCTTGACCAATAATCACCATACCCACATGAATAAATCTTCACATTCTTTGGGTTGTTCACACGGTTTTGGTTTCGACTATATTCTAAAATTAGAGATTGGTTTATTAATTTTGAAGGAAAACAAATATATCTTATCATTTTCTCAAAAAATAAAATAAAATTGTTGCTTGATAATCTAATCTAGTTTAACTTTAAACCAAATTTATTGGATCATATTGGTTTGAATTGGACTGATTTTTGGTTTTTTAATTTGTATATGAGCACCACTTAGCTTGCCCAATTGATTGTTTAGTAAGATAGGCAAAATAATATCATAAAATTTAGGCTAAACTGTACTTTTGATCCCTTACGTTTATTTTAGGTTTGAATCAGATCCCTTACGTTTTAAAAGTTTCAATTTGGTCCCCCACGTTATCAACTTTTGCATTAGTTAGTCCATTACGTCAAATATTTCACTAAATTCGTTAGATTTTTACACGTGGCTGACGGTTTGGACACGTGGACGTTATTTTGGACACGTTGGCACTATTTTGAACACTTTTTTTTGGACCAATTCCATTATTATAAGTAATATATATTATTTTTAATTATTTCTTTTTACTTAGTTAGCATCCCAAATGGCACCGAACATGTCCAAAATAGTGTCCATGTGTCCAAACGGTCAGTCACGTGTAAGGATCAAACGGATTTAGTGGAAAATTTGACGGAAATGACTAACTAATGCAAATGTTGATAACGTGAGGGACCAAATTGAAACATTTAAAACGTAAGGGACCTGATTCAAACCTAAAATAAACGTAAGGGACCAAAAGTACAGTTTAGCCTAAAATTTACATGTGTTTTGGAGGAGTAAAGTGTTTCTTGCGTGTTCGTACCAATATCACAAAACCAATTTTAACATGTATGTTGAGATTAATTGCTGCCATGTACTTAGCACTATTTCCATTTTTTCCATTCCACCTCAATATATATTACAACTATATATCATATGGTAGTACAATTTGATATATTCAATTTTAAAGTGTATGTATTTTAATTTTGTTGTTGAAAGTACAAAGTCTATAATACACAACCCCCACATTAAAAGGATTACAAATTTTAAAATTGGAGAATTTGTTTTTTTGAAGTAATTTATATAAGTATAGCTTATATATATGTCTGTCCTTCATGTTATTTGAGGTATTAATGATAGAGGGATTTATATTTTATCTCTTTAAATATTATTGTACTTCATTTTGAATATGGTCAAGCATTAATGGATGAGTTACCAAAGGCAAATGTTACAATGTAGTATTAATTGATGAAGAATCATGCAATATTAGATAAGATTGGGTTAGGAATTATAGGGCGGTTATGAAATGATATGGTAAAAGATTTGATCAAGAAAAAAAATGATTGTGAAAAGGACATGCTGTTGGCATCAATTTTCAATTGTGGATAAATTCACAATTATAATAACTGAAAAAGAAAAATCACAACAAAAGAAAATAACAAATACTAATTATTCTAATTTAGGCTTAGTTATGGTAAAAATGGACATTCTTATATTTCATGATAAAGATGCTCTTACTAAAATTAAGCTCTATTAAGTTGCTTTGAATCACATGTGGTATATATGGACTAAAAAGCTTGAAGGTATCCAAGAATGAAAATTGACAAAAAATTACAACCGCAGAATCATGCTGAAAATATGTTGGTAAAACTAAAAAATATGACTTGCTTTTATTGGTTGTATGACGTTTGGATATGATTCACTAAATAAATTAAATTAAAGGTGGCAAGAAAAAAATAATACTAAGAAATTAAAATAACCACGAGGGAACTTAATTTAAGTTATATTTTGTTTTATATATAAATATATGGTTATAAAGTTGTAGTTTTTGGCTTTAATGCAAATGGTAATCAAGCATGTACTAGTAAACTAATAATATTTCATTTGATGATTAAATTCATATGAGTGATTTGTCTGAGTACCAATGAATATATTGACAATAAATTTTAGTGCAACACATTTGTTTTGTATATCATAATTGGGCTTGATTTTATTTTGTAAATTTACATAAATATAAAAATTAATTTTTTAAATTTTGCGAGACACTAATTAAAGGATAGCAAACGGTTCTGAAAAATTTGATACCACTGCCTATCCAAATTTTGATTCGAACCCGGGATCTTCGTAGAAGTAATACACATCGAATTAAGATGGATTAGTGAATTTTTTTCAAAAAGCAAAAATTTATTTATGAGTGAATTATACACAAGATGTGCAAAATTCACTACTCCAATAAAGACCGTTCACATAACAGTCACCATTTCAATACCTTTGGACTCCAATACATCCTTGATCAATTACAACATTATCAGCATTCATATTAAAATATGTACATTATCATCACTATAGTAGAAATTCAATATTACATTACATTTAGTGCAATGTGGGATACATGAAAAAAAAAAAACACACACACACACTATTGCATTCTCCAAATTAAAGGTTAAAATATGTACTACTAGTGCTCTAGTGTGTCATTTTCAAGATGAAGATTGTAACAAATATTGATAATGATTTGTTGTTGATTTGGTTTGTTAAAGCTGACAGCGTCTACTTCTTCTTCCTTGATCTTCCGACCACTACTGTTACGTTGACCTACAAGTCCCACATATTTATCCAATTAAAATTTACAACAATTTTTATAATTATAAGGTTTCATCCTATCAAGAGTCATACATTTGATGTGTAATATGGATCATTGAGCAAAACTAATTGACCTAAAATAAATCAAATTTAAAACTAAAGAAGGGATTGAAATTCTTCACATTCATTTTAATATTAGGTTGTACGAATGGTTTTAAATTGTAGTTGTTGTCGTGAATGCGGTCACAATTATGCTAGTGTGATTGCGAGCATTATAATTATTGCAACGGTAATGTGGTTATTGCGAAGTGAATTAATTTTTTATTAGCATAAGATATTTTATTATTATTATTATTATTATTATTATTTAACTTAAAGTTCACATATTTCCTATTTCCTCTCTAAAATCTAATTATCTATTCTCCACCATTTAAAATATATCTAATCATTAAATTATTGATAAATCTTGATAAAAAGATAAAGCAAGCTAGAAAAATAATTTTGGTTAACAATATAAAATCTATGGTGGTCTGATGCAGTGCGATGCGGTCATTGGACCATGCAGGTTATGTACGGTGCGACATTATGTTGTAGATTTTAGTGTGATTTGAAATTACACCGCAATTGCGCCTAGCTGCAAGTCTAAATAAAATAAGACATTGCAACAATTGTAATATTGCGGCTCGCAAATATTGAAAGTGTTAAGATTCATATCAATTAAATCTGACAGTTTGAACATAAATTAATCAATCTTAATCAAACGATTCATATAGACAGTTTAAACATAAATCAGTCGATCTTAATCAAACGATTTGTGTAGTTTTAAAAAAATGCATGAAATGGTAATCCCAAAATTATGGTACAAACACAAGTAGAGAGTGTGTCCTACACGTGATAATAAGATTATAAAACAAACCAAAAATAATTATAAAATTAAAAAATAAAAAAGACAAAGAAGAAGTAGCAAAAGACAGAAAGTAAAGAAGAAGAAGATACCAAAAAAGTCCTTTCACCATTTCTCACAAACACAACTCTCTCTTTCTTTCTATATATTCACACTTTCTCATAAACCTTTTTACCCTTTTTCCCTTTTCTGTTTTCTTTTTCACTTCAAACATGGCTTCTGAGAATGAATCAACAAAGTTACCCTTTAATGGTGAAACTGGAAATGTAAGAAACAAAGTTAGAAGAAACGGAAAAGGACCTAACAAAACACCACAAAGAGGTGTTGGAATTGAAAAACTTGAGAAAATGAGAATACAAGAATCATTAAAACCTTTTCATCAACAACAACAACAACTTCTTTTCACCAGCTATGGTGGTGCATTTCATCACTTTCCTCAACAACAACAACAACAACAACAACAACAACAACAAGTGATGATGATCAACAACAACAATAACAATATCAACAATGTTGTTTGTTCTGGTTTTCCCGGTTCTTGTTTTAGTCCTTTTGTTGGATCAGCTTCTTCTTCATCTTCTTCTTCTTCTAATGGTTTTGGTTGGGTTTTTAGAAACCCTTTTGAGAACTCTTCTAAAGAACTCTCTTCAATCCCAAATCTCAATCATCATCAATCTCTTGATCTTTGTCTCAAGGTATAGTATAAATATAAATATATGATTAGATGAATTGAAACTACTTTTTGATGTTTATGTTTTTGATTTTTTTTTGTTATTTATGTTTTTCTAATGAATAATTTGATTTTTTGAATTTATTTAATGATCCATATTTTTTTTGTTGATTTTAATTTTAATTTGATGGATATTTTTAATTTATTAATGTGATTTTGTTGTTTTAGAAAACTCGTTTGAATGAGGAGAATATAATGATGAGAGGAACAAATTCAAAGAGAGAAATGCCTTTGGAGATTTGGAATAAGCATCATCCTGTTCATCATAATTTTCTTGGAATTATGCCTCAAGCTTCTGTTTCTGCTTATCCAACTCAAAATCTTGATGAGGTAGATTAATCATATTTTAAGTTCATTAATTTAATTAATTACTAGCTAGTTTCTTATTTCATTGTGCTTATGCTAGAAATTATAAAAGGGGTGAGTTTATAAATTAATTTAACTAAATTACTTATTATTTTTCAAAAATAATTTAACTTATCTAGTTAATTCATTAATTCATTTTGGTTATCTAGTTATTAATGTGAATTTTTTGTTTTAGAAAACTCGTTTGAATGAGGAGAATGTAATGATGAGAGGAACAAATGCAAGGAGAGAAATGAATCATCATAATTTTCCAATTGGATTTATGCCTCAACCTTCTGTTTCTGCTTATCCAACTAAAAATCATGATGAGGTATAGTTTCTCATTTCATTGTGCTTATGCTAAAATAAAAGGGTAATTTTATAAATTAATTTAATTCATCTAGTTCTTCTTAAAAAATAATTTAACTTAACTAGTTAATTTGTTCCAATTAATTTAACCTTTTCTTTTATGATCATATATATAATGTAATAGTTTCAACTTTTCTCTAATTATATTTTTATAAGTTTAGGTGGTAGATTAATTTGGAAATGAAATTATTAATTAGTGAAAAAAATTGATTGTGTGTGTTTTTATGTTGTTTAGTGTGTGGAGGTTGTAGCTGTTCATAGGAAGAGAGATTCTTCATTAGGGAGTGGAAGAGTTTTCATGGAATATGAATTCTTCCCTAAAAAAGATGGAAAAAGCACTACTACTACTACTACTATTGGCTCTGGTGAAGCTTCTTCTTCCATCACTGTTACATCTGATGGAGATACTTCAACTGCTTATGATTCAGTTGATTTATCTCTTAGACTTTGATACTAGCTAGATAATATTGGAAACTCTTTTTATTTATTATTTTAATGTAATTTGTTGTTTTTCTCAAGGACAATATTTTTATCTTAGAACAATATTTTTATGTATGCTTCTTTTGTGATATAAGTATAATATTTGATTAAGGATTCCATTCCTCACATTAGCATAAGAAGAGTTAATCCCTTAAATGTATTTCGAGTGTCTCTATAGAAACTAATCTCCGCAATTGTGTATGAGATACGCTGATTTTTTAAAAAACTTAACATGTCTATATATATATATACTTAGAATTCGAGTGATCTTTATTTTTATTACAAATGTTAGTAAATTAACGACTATTTTATAGACAAATGTTAGTAATATTAATAAGGCAAAATTACACGTTTGGTCCTTTATCTTATTTTTTTGTAACACTTTGGTCTTTTATCTTTCATTTCTAACATTTTGGTCCTTTATCTTATCTTTTTGTAACATTATGGTCCTTTATCTTTTATTTGTAACACTTTGCTCCTTTAAAGAACATAAAAATATGAAAGAATTGATGAAGATGATGAACATATTCATCAAAATCATGAGTTTTATTTAATTTTAATAAAAAGGTATCTTAAAAAATAAAATTCAACATTTTTTTAATAAAAAAGATATGAAAAAAAGGGTTTATATGTGAATGTTATAAAAGATAAAAGACTAAAATGTTACAAATAAAAGATAAAGGACTAAAGTGTTACAAATATATAAGATAAATGACCAAAGTGTTACAAATAAAATATAAAGGACCAAAATGTTACAAAAAAATAAGATAAAGGATTAAAGATGTAATTTTGCCTATTAATAATTATGTTAGTTTAAGATCAAATACGAAACATTCTTCTTAAATTTCTTCGGCGTCTCTTAGTTCACCAACACCAAACCAAACTATTGTTACCTAGAAAGAACTATGAACCAACATAAAATAATAAAATAAACTTTTATGGAATTTAAACCCTAACAACTGTTCCATTCCATAGAATTAATAACTGTCAACATTTTGTAGCTTCTGATCACTGTATTTTACTTCAACATAGTATTAAAAAATATTTGATTTTGAAGAGTGTAATTTCTGTTCTAGAGATAATTTAAATGTTCTATGTGCTGAAACAAATGCTGTCATCTCTGCCATGCCGTTTATGGGAATCAAGTAATGCCTATAGAGAATGCTCCAAAAAACGTGAAAAAATATTCATCAAAATAGATCCCAAAGCTAAAAACCCTATTAACATTGGCATTTGCATCTTGTATCTAATCAGGGTATAAAAGCATAGGGAAACTAAATAAATTACTCCATCTGTCCCAAAATAAATGACCTATTTGACCACTGACACGTTTGCCAATGCACAACTTTAATCGTTAATATCTTTAATTATCTATTATTAAAAATTATAAAAATGGTATATTTTGAAAGTACTCGTCGAGACAAATCAAACAACATCTCATATGTTAATATTTGCATGTATATATTAGTAGAAAAATAAGGTCAAAGAAGGTTAAATGAATAGTACACTAAGTCAAAAAAAAGTCATTTAAAATGGGACGGAGAGAGTATACTAATACTAATAGTAATAATATAAAACAATTAAAAGATGAACACTCTGATACTAACAGTAAATAAATAATATCGGTATATTATTGAGATGGATAATTTTGATAGGTCAACAAATAATATTTAATATAAAAAAATTAATAAATATTACTCCATCCGTTCCTTTTTGTTTATTGTTTGAGAAAAAAAAAGTCAAATTAAAAAAGTGTATTTTTGTACTTTAGTTTCCTATTATACTCTTTTTTTTTTGGAATATATTATACTCTAATTTTAATTCAACAAAAAATTTCTATTTTTTGCACACACTTTATATGAAGAAGCTTAGTAAAAAAAAAATACAAAGATTATATGAAACATAAAAAAAGATACAATAAAAAGATTATATAAAATTTAGTCAATAAAAAAAAAATTTGAAAGGAGGGTATAATAGACAAAATATAACCTTAAATTATCAAAACAACAAATAATTTAAAACAAATTTTCTTTTCTAAAACAACAAACAAAAAAGAACGGAGGGAGTATTTATAAACCTATCAGAATTATCTATTTTAACAGCTACATCGGTGCATGTCAAAATAAGATGTAAAAGAAATTCACCAAACACTTAAAACATATTGAAAAATTCATCAAACAAGATGCATGAAAAAGTTTTTTTTTTTCATGTAGTGAGAGTTGTGTGGCAGATTGGCTGCGGATACTAGTATGTTTTGAAGCCAAAGGAAGTGTCAGTAGAAGTAAGGATGTGGTAGCTTTTTAATTATAATCTCTTTTTTGAATTTGGTGCTTCATCTTTTTGTCCTACTTATTATGACCACCTTTTAACTTTTTTCTAATCTCTCTTCTTTTTCTTTAGGTAAAACTGCACCCTAATGTCTCTCCCTATGTTCTCTTTTCTTACTCATAGTTCAAACACAGTACAACATAATTAATTATACAACCATTATTTTTTTCTGATCTCTATCAGTTTTGAATTGTGTTGTAAATCTGCAAGGAGTAAGATTAACATTATTATAGTATAATAATAATAGGGCACATAGTAGTAAATAAACATTCTCTCAAATGTTTCTTTTTTGATAATGAAAAATCAAATCAAGAGATATATGAATGTACTTCAAAAGATCATGCATAGTAATATTGTGGCACTTAAGTCTATGAATGTAGTTTTTTAAAGATTAGGATTTGCTATACAAAAAGGGTTAGTGGCGCAGCTTGTTGTCCGTCTACCTTCTATTAATGTGTAATTATTTTTTATATATATAAAATATGTCATTTAGAGAGATATATTAGTACATTAATTGGGAGAGAGTTGCTATACTTACATTACAAAAAATTTATATGCATATATAGATTACCGACTAGTGAATTTTGAATTTGAATTTAAGTCACAACGAAATGACGAATTTATATGTATTTTTATAGTAAGGGGAAAATTCAATCATCAATATCATGCACCCTTCTTGGTTCCATGCACATTTTTCCGGTTGGGGTTGAATTTATTTTTATTTTTATACAGTATATGTTATGTAATGTTTGACGGTAAGAAGATATTTCTGTTTTAAAAACATAAAATAAAGTGTAAAGGTAGTATTTTGTAATAGAAATTTAGTGGTCGTTCTGACCGTAAGTCCTCTTTTTGTTTTTGTGATTGGAGTATTGATCTTCTAATTTGTATTCAAAATCTATAATTATGAGCTTTGTATTGTAAGAGATTGAGTATCTCTTATACTTCTTTATAATATTATTTTATTTTTAAAAAGAAATTCTGTCTCATCTCATTAATCTTAAACAGTTTGTTTGGATATAGTTATACAATATTTTTTAAAATGAAATAGTTTTCTGTATATATGATTTTTTTAAAAACAGTTTTGTGGTTAAAATGTTTTTTAATTATTATATTTTCTTCAAAAAAATATTTAATTTTATTTTTTGAATGGAAATTAAAATGAGTATATTAATAATGGAAGAGTACTAAAGTAGTATTGGGCCTACAATTGAGGATAAGTACAAGTGATACTTCATCAATTCAAAACAAGAAAACTAAAACAAGATGAAAAATAAGACTAAATTTATCTACCTAATCGTGCAATCTAAAGGATGGACAAACCATTCATAGAACAAAAAAGGAGAGTCAAATGTTTTCCCTAAAAACCATTGTCAAATAGTCTTAGTGCCTATATATGCATGATTTTGAAACCACTACCTATGAAATATTTGCATTATTTTTGTAGTGAACAGATGTTTTTTCTTAATAGAATCTACTACGTTCCTCTTCTTTCCTTCACTTATAAATGAATTCATATTGATTTTTATATCTTAAAACAAATTAGTTGTAATAATAAAGGATATATTAAAAAAGATACATTTTGAACAAAAAAATACATTTAAAAATTTATAAAATCTACTAATATTTAGGGAGAAACAATTTCTCTAATAAAAGATCATATAATTAGATGTCGATCAAAAAAATTAAAATAAAATAGTCACATCAATTAATATACTTTTAATCAATTTTTCTTTAATTTTTTTTATGTGTATCTAACACTTCTAATTTGTGATTATGCTTAAGTAAATATTTCCAATTTGCAACTTCTATAAGTTTTTTTTTTTTTTTTTTTGACAAAATGCAACTTCTATAAGTTATGCTTTGAAAAAGTTGAAAGAAATATTTAAAAGACATGACTGACGCGTTGGTAAGTCTATATACTGTTTATGCAAGAAGGGATCTTCTCCGGTAACATTTTCTTCAAGTTGAATCATGACCATCCATTTAATTTATGAATAGTAACTTATATAATAAAATAATTAAATCAAGGGTGGATTACTGCACTGCTCTCCCTGTAGTTATTTTTGCACTGGAGACAATCTGTTCTCTGAAATTCAATGCAAGTAAATATTAAAGTTATTGTGCGGAGTACAATGTATATGCATACCTATCGGGGTTTTTTTTTTTGACAAACATAAAGTTATACCATTTCATTAATCAATATAGAGGAAATACATATAGGTAGATCTCAAAAGTACAGCTACTAGACCATGAAATGGCCGCCCTAGCAAGTGAGTGAGCAACCATATTCGCTTGCCGCTTAATAAACTTAACCATAAAGTTTTGATCAAAAGATAAGAAATTATGAATATGAAAAACAAGTGAACTAAACTCGGAATTGCCTCCACGGAAATGTTGAATTGCATCAACTACACTTTTGGAGTCGGTCTCAAAAATGACGTTTGTAATGTGTCTTTGCTCCATTGCTTTCATGGCTTCTAGTAAGGCAATGGCCTCACCTTCAATAATGGAGTAATTGCCATCTAACCAAGTAGTCTCCGTCATTACAAAACTCCCCGTGTGATCACGCAAACACCAACCAGTACTTGTCTTATTTAACTCTTTATGAAATCCGGCATCCACATTGCATTTGTACCACCCTTGTCGCGGCTTTTCCCATCTGTAGCGCTGCTGCTGCTGTTCGGTGTTTGATGAACCGAGTTGTACTTGCTGCATATCTCTCCATTCCTCCCATAGGTATCGCGCTTTCAGCCCCAAGTTCCTACCTGTTTCGTGTGATTCATGCCATATTTTATTGTTTCTATTTTGCCACAAAACCCATGTTAGCATCGCAAACAAACCTGCAACTTCCTTAGTTTCAAATGTGCACACATCAAGGATGAAATCTTGAAGAGTTGAAGCTTGCTGGATACGGTGCAAAAGCAAGGATTCAAGGCCAGCAGAGAAATACAAGTCAAAATAGCATGGCAATCATCTTCAAAAGCATTATCACATAAGGGACATGATATTTGACACGGAACATGTTTCTCTTGTAGCTTTACACGTGATGGTAAACAACCTCTACAAATCCTCCAAAGTAGGTGTTAAGCTTTTGGTGGAGCATGAATCTTCCAAATGCTAAGCTAATTACCACGTTGAACCGGCATATCAATTTTGTCATTAGCATGCATCAACAATTTGTACCAGCTCTTGACACTATAATTACCATCAATACTATCACTCCATACAAGCTTGTCATCCTCCACCACGTTAAGTAACGGAGTCTCCACAATACAATTGACTATATGCATAGGAAATAAAGTCTCAATTTTTTCCTTGTCCCACAATTTCATATTTGAAATCATAAGGTCACTAACTTTTAAAGAATACACACCTTGGGCTTGGGGTGAAGGCAACCAAGCACCATCCTTTTAAATATTAGACAACAGCTCAAGCTGAAAAGCGTGATACTTAGGCCTAAGTTTAACTTATTACTTAGTTCAACTTAGCAAGCCCAATCAAAATTGTGTTGTGTTTATAAAACAGTGGGCTCTCTCAAAATATATCATTTCACGCGATCCATAAATATATTGTTGGTATTAAAAATAAGTTCTTATGTATATGCAATTTCTGTATATATGCATATTATATTATGTAAACAATAAAATAAATTAGAATTTCATATGTTTATTTTGTAATAAGTTGGTAACATTGTCATATTTTTTATATCGTGATAAACCGCACAAACCGAACCAACTCTAATCGCATTGGTTTGGTTGACTTTTTTAAAACCAACCGAATTAAACAGAACCACATATATTTTTATCTCGTAGTTAAGATGATTTTTATGCTAAAAAAACAAACCAATCCGCACCGCGAACATCTATAGTGTGCCATATCAATAAGAGCCCATTGACAATCCTTTTATGCTCAATGAAGAAGCAACGTACAAACCAAACAACGTAAAATAATCTCTGGTAATACCATCACAAACCGAGCCATTAAATATATTGTACCAAATGCCATTAGATGCTCCTCCGATTCCCACCCCCAGGCACCAAAGGTAAGAATTGAATCCCTTGTGTTTTCATTGATCATACTTGTTGTAATATACAAGTGTTTATTACATAGTTTTGGAAACTAATAATTACACATAAGTGTGTTTCCTATACAAATATGATTATACTAAATATAGATATATTCTAATACTCCCCCGCAGTCGAAGCGGGAGGTGAACGAACACTGAGTCTGTCTCTGAAATCTTGAAAAAGTATAAGGGGAAGACCTTTGGTGAAAATATCTGCAATTTGATGTTTCGAGGGGACGTGAAGGACGCAGACTTGACCTCGAGCTACTTTTTCACGAACCAAATGAATGTCCATCTAAACGTGTTTTGTTTGTTGATGTTGTATTGGGTTACCTGAGAGATAAATAGCACTGACATTGTCACAGTAGACCATGGTGGCCTTGTAAATAGGACAGTGTAACTCAAGGAGTAGGTTTGTAACCAGCATGATTCAGAGACCACATTTGCAACCCCACGATATTCTGCTTCAGCACTCGATCTAGATAGCGTGGGCTGCCTTTTAGACGACCAAGAGACGAGGTTATCTCCAAGAAACACACAATATCCAGAGGTGGAACGTCTAGTATCAGGACATCCGCCCCAATCTGCATCAGTATATGATATATGATATTAAGGATGTAGTAGATGAGGGATAGAGGTGTAAACCGTAGTGTTTTGTGCCCTGGATGTAGCGCAAAATCTGTCGGAGAGCATGCATGTGATTGTCTATCGGATTATGCATAAAGAGACATATTTGCTGGACCGCATATGAGATATCTAGCCGTGTGAATGTGAGGTACTGAAGAGCACCTGCAAGACTACGATAGAGTGTTGGATCCTCGTATTGGACATTGTGTGTGCCACTCAACTTTGATTTTGTATCAACTGGGGTGGGACATGATTTGCATGATGCCATGCCAGCACGTGAGAGGATGTCTTCGACATATTTCTTCTGAGAGAGGAATAAGCCATGCTTGTGGCGACGAACTGCAATGCCCAAAAAATAGTTGAGGTGTCCTAAGTCTTTCATAGCAAACTCGGAGCTGAGGAGAGAGATAATGGACTACCGCAAATTGTCCGAGGAGGTAGTAAGGATGATATCATCTACATATAGTAACAGGTAGGCCAGATGATTGTCTTTCTTGTAGAGGAAAAGAGAGTTATCACACTTACTTTGAGAGAAACCAATTGAGGAAGCATACTCAGCAAACCGCTTGTACCAAGCTCTAGGAGCTTGTTTTAGCCCATACAGTCATTTGCGGAGACGACACACATGATCGGGATGGTTAGTGTCTATGAATCCCAATGGTTGATACATGTACACGGTCTCTGTGAGTTACCATGGAGGAAAGCATTCTTGACATCTAACTGATGAATGTGCCAAGATTTTGAAAGAGCAATACTGAGAAAAATGCGAATGTAGTTGGTTTGACAACCGGACTAAAAGTTCGGCCGCATAGGATACCTTCAATTGACTAGAATAACGTTTGAATTGAATGAGTTGCATCTATGTATCATCCTATGTGACCGATTCCGTTATCCTAGTCACAAAAAATTGACGGTATGGACAAAAAATGCAAACGGAAAAAACGTGGGGGACTAAAAATATAATTAAAAAAATGTAGGAACTAAAAGTCGAAATTCACATAAAAGTAGGAAGTAAAAACATATTTAACCCTATATTTTTAAATCAAAATATTTTTTTTGTCTATTTACAAATTTTAGATGTGTAAATATAAAACCACTATAATTATAGGAGGAATTGATAATTTACCCATTTTCCATCGAGAATTACTTTTCGCACCCCCCGTGTCACTCTTTCACCCCCTGAACTTCCCAAAATTACTTCCTTGCAACTTACGAATCGAGTGTGTAAATTGCCAAAAAATGTGCACCTTAGTTCGATTCATAAGTAGCGAATACTTTAGTCGTTCGCCTTCTAGGCAATGAACGTGCCAGCAGTTAAAAATTTCAGTCTCCCATGCAGTCAAAAATTGTTGCCACATGGCCAAACGTGATTGGCCACGTGGCTGCAGTAAATAGTGCTCCAGCCAATCAAAATGTAGGAAACTTTCTATAAAAGGAATTGTTCTCTGTGAAAAATTTTCACACCACTTCTCTTCTTTCCCTCCGTATCCATTCATTCTTATAAATCTTTTCTTTTTTTGTTTTTTTTTTAATTTATAATTTTAGTTTGTTTCGTGGGTTATTCTTATTAGTCCCACCAGTGTGGTTTTTTCACAATGGTTGGGACCGATACGATAATCTACAGAGCACTTTTTGTGTTCTCTTTAGGATTAATATGATTAGCCCAATAGCATGATGTCATTCCTATAAGTTCACTTTCGGAAAAACATGGCAGGAGGGTGAAAGTGTAAAACAATTTTACCAATCTCACAACTTCTCCACTGCAAAATTGTACAAGTCCGGCAATTGTTCGAATTTTTCGTCCTGCACAAATCCAGACCGTAACAGTTTTCAAGACGAGAAGGAAACTAACAGTTATCTGCACCTCCGAGAGGGAACTAAAAAATGGCAAGAGGCGCACCCGAGGTGCCTGCACCTCTTTGATCGCTTTTGCGGCACTTACAATTAGGTTTATAATTGTATTTTAATTTTCAATGTAATTTATATGTGTGACCAAATTAATTATGATGTAATTTTTTGTATAATAATGGTTTGCGATGTAATCTCCACTTTCATTTTCAAAAAAATAAAATATTTAGGTTTATAAGCGTATTCTGTTTACATGTGTCTCACCTTGTAGGCAGCGAACACCCCCTTGATTAGCTCTCCAGGGGGCGAACACCCCATGTGTTTGCTTTCCAAGAAGCGAACACCCCCTTTGTTCGCTTTCTAAATGGCGAACTACAACAGAACCTGAGTTAAATAAATGCTTGATAACAGATAAATTAACCAGTTCAACCTCGTCCTCCTCTCCGGGTTGAATCATGCAAGCCACAATTTCGTCGAATGTCCTTTGACGGATCAAATTGGAACATATAGATTCGACGGACCTAACAAACCTTGCCTCCAGTTCGATGGGTCCCTTCGTCATGAACTGAGAGAAAATAGAGAACATTGTTCTCACGTCACCGTCAGTTTGTAGTTTCATGCCTGCGAACAATACGGTTCCGTCTGAGCAAACCGACGGACGACGGTACTCCACATCGGTCACCCTTCTTTGATCGTGATGGTTGACACGACCGTTGAGTTGGGTCAACTATGCTTCAGATCACCTAGAGTAACATCGGCGTGGATCCTGAAAAGATTGGTATTTTCCCCGTTGTAGTAGACTGCAGCTGTGTGGGTGTTCGACTGAAATTCTAAATTTTTCATCTTGATAATTTGAGTTGCTATTGAGCCAAACACACCTATTTATACCAGTTTTTGATGCATTTTGGACCACACAATGGTCTAGTGCATTACTGGCCATAAGTTGCATTAAGTAATGTTTTGGTTCGCTATCTACCATGCGAACTCAAAGGTAGTTCGCATCATAAGAAGCGAACGTAGGGGGTATTCGCTGTTTGAGGAGCGAACCATAGCAGGAAACGGAGCAAAACAGAAGTAAAATACTGCACTTCTTGTTTTGGCATTTGAGCCATGTTGCGCTATATTTTTTGCGCCAAAATAAATTTAACAACAGACAAACCAAACAATCATACATATTTTTTAAAAAAACGACAATAAATTAAAATCCAACCAAAACAAGAACTAATATCATACATCCGAATATCCAAAATCGAAATATCCATCCGAATATACAAAACCAAAATATAAACGTGTTTCATAAATTAAAAAACTAACTAACTAGTACTACCAGAACCCGATCCACCCCTCCTAACAAAAGTCAATCTCATAGTCAAGTCCTCAGCATCCTTAAGCCGTTGGTACAAACACGAGTCATTTGCAATTTCATCAGTTGACATCAGCTCCTTCATTATGTTGCGAATGTGAGGCAACCTATCTGCTAGCGGAGAGGATATCTGAGTCTGACTCTAACTTTGACTCGGGGCCTCCTGCACAACAGCACCTATCTGAACCGGCCTAACTGTGTAGTCCTCCAGGATAGGAAAGATGTACGGATGTGATATCTGCAAATACCAATACATGTAGCCTGGCACGGTGTCTGTCAGAAGGACAACACGGGAGCTTAGCATCTCAGCAGTCAGCACACGCTGTTCGCAACCCGCCCAATGCTGATCAACCTGCTCAACGGTGGTCACGATGGTAGCAGCATACCCAAACTGCCATAGGACGGTCTCAGGTAGATATCTGATCTTTCGCGGCCCATTCCTGATCCAACCAGAATACAATGCGATATCAGAAAACAGGATGATATCCCGATAATCCTCATATGGCCTCTATGTGATGTCGTGCGGGAGGATCTGATCAAACAACAATATTATGATAAAAAAATAATTAATAGACATTACCCAAAAATATTATTAAGATAAAAAATATAAAGTAATCAACTTACATGCAAATCATATATATAACGGACAACATGGTGTGGATAACTAGTCAACACCCTCGTGTCTGACGGTCCGCCAGGAAACACGTCCGGCATAGGCAACCCATCATAGGGATCTGTCCACACATTCCGCCGAGTCGGACCACCAGCCTCACCTTCCTTCATAGCTTCTTCCAACTCCATCTCTTCCACAACATTAGCAGGCTCACCCGTAGCACCCGTAGCGTCAAGCTCAACATCACCGGCAGGGTCGACATCACCGGCAGACTGTGGCTGAGGCTCAATATCCTGACTCTCAGACTGTGGCTGAAGCTCAGGTCTAGCAGTAGATTGGAGCAGCATCAGACTGACTCGCAGGAGGTTTCTTCCCTGCCCGCTTTATGTGAGGATTCTCCCCTGCATTTGCCCTCCTAGCATAGGCACTCTTGAGCTTCATAGCTCGGCCTTTATCTTTAGCTTTATCTCCTCCTTCCATACCTAAACGAGAGAGAAAAACAAAGAATCCATTCATCCAGTAGTTATGGCAAAACAGGAAAAACAACTCTGCATCAGTCCTGTTCGCACCCTAAAGAGCAAAATCATACAGGTTGTTCGCTACTTACAGAGCGAGCAACCCCAGTCGTAAAAAAATATATCAGAAAAATGCATAAAGGATGAAAATGGTGGATTGTCTTGTATTAGACTCCACTTCTATGTTGATTTCGGTCACAAACGAGTAATAACCTACAATTTTGGTGCAATTTTGGCGTATCAAGGATTTGAGAGATTTTTCTCTCTTTTTTTTGCGTTCTTTGTAACTGTTGAAATAGGGGGAAGGAAAATCAGATCTTGCTTATATAGGAAGACCGTTCTCTCCCTAGGCTGCGAACACATAAGTGATAGTTCGTTTCCTAGGGGGAGAATGTGTCACTACAAGAAATTTGCCATATACCCACGGAGACATTTAGTGACAGATTTTAAACCGTAGGTATAGGGTTCATTTGGCGTGGGTATAAACAATATGTTAGTTTAGAATTTTAAAAGGCTGTGGAGTAAAAAAATATAATTAAAATTCTCGCTTCATACGAGAATACGTACCAGACCAAACCTCCGCACAGAAGGTCTCAAACCAATTCATCTTTTCCCTTTCACAGTTAGTCGTCGCTATCTCAAACCTCTGCACCAACTCTTTCCGGGGGTCGTTCCGGTCGCCACTGAGATGGATCGAGGGTTAGTTTGATGTTTATTGGAATTTTGTCTGTTCGTTTCCTCCTCTTCGCGACGATAATGCCTTTTCTCCGACCACGATGCTTCCATCTTCTCCTTCAGTTACTGTTTTTTGAAAGCACCACCATGCCGGAGTTAAACGTTCGCCGTCTTGTTGTTTTTCTTCAAGGGTTAGTCTTAATCTTGCTTACTTTGCTCTTTGTACTTAAAAATTGAAAATCCCCAATTTTTTTAAAACCCTAATCCGAAAATCAGATTATATCTGACATAGATTGAATAGTCTATGTTAATTTTGATTTTGGTTATCTCTAATTTTATTTTTTATTTGTTGTTTGAGTATTATTGTGTTCTGTCAAAATAGTTTTTTGGTTATCTCCCTCATGGTAAGGTTGCAGTTGCCGCAAAGCAGTAAGCTCCTGACCTATCCTGAAAGTAATTCTGTATAGCCTACTTTTATTTTGGTTAATAACATATACATGTCCTGAACTCTTACTTTTGACATTTGCTTGTAGTCTTCTTGTCTATTTTGAATCATTAAAGTAAACTTGCTCATTTGTGTCAAGCTACTACCAAGTTAGTATCAATTTATTGCCAATAATATGCAAAGCTCCAATTATTTCTCTCATCCTCTTATCTAAAACCCATGACTTCAACATAATCAATACATTTAAATCATAACTTAAACATAATACATTTAAGCCATAAGATTGGTGTAAACTACAAATAACAAATATGTTGTGCGTCTGTCAATGATCCTCTAATCAATAAGTTGTGTGACTAAACAAATGTGATGAATCTTGGCTCTCATTCATCTTTTAATAAATTTGTTTGCTTACCTAAATAACCAATGGGGAATGTCATAGGTTCATCTGATATAAAGTGGATGTTGAGTTTAATAACAGTAACACCGGCTTTCTCTGAAAGATTCATTACATTGATTATTTTCCATACTTATGTATGTAGTTTCAAGTGTATTAAACTGTTAACTTTCTTATGAACTTTCAGGTGTATTATTGACTGGGCTCTCATTCAACTGGATGGGATTCATAAGTGCTATGATTTCAAACAATTCCTTTACATACAGGAGTATCTATTCAAAGAAAGCCATAGTTAATTATACTTCATCCAATATACTTACTATTAATATTTTTTCATATATTATATTATTATTATTATTATTAAATAACTCTTTGTGCAGACTGATATGGATATTACCAATATCTATGCCTACATTTCAACCATTGCTCTAATTGTCTGCATATATACCACCTGCCTTAATTGCGAGTCAATTAACATTTCATATTTCCCCTAGATTAATACTTAATTTGTATTAATAGTCCTCGGTTAACAATTGCATATACTAGTTTCCTTTTGAATGAGTAATTAGTTAAGAGTTTTTAGAATTTTAAAATCTTTTACGATTCAATGAACTTATATGAGTTTGTGTTATCTTGCTTTTGGATGAATTGAAGAAAGTGTAATGGACAAATTGAAAGTGATGCATCAATAACTTGTGTAATTCAACCTACCAAATTATTTAACTTATTCTCCCCTGTATCATTGAATCCAACACTGTTTTTTTCCCCAACCTTAATGCAGTTGTGTATGGGAGTAACTGTTGGAGCAGGGCTTACATTCTTACCTTATTTCCTGTAAGTTTTCATGTGTACAGACCTCAAAATCTGTCATACTGCGTTCACAATTGCCGACTTAAAACCATGAATTGGAAACAAATTTAAAATGAAATTGCATCAACTTGACCTGCTACATTTGTAAATTAGATAGGTTTACAATATAAGTCTCAGACTGATCAGTAGGCAATAGAGTAATTTTAAGAGTAAGTTGATTAAGTTAAATTATGTTAGTTACTCATTTTTAATAGAGAATGAGTAAGTTGATTCCATCGTAGCCTCTATTTGACAACACAATTATGATTTAGTTGGTGATGGCATGATGAATTATTGACACAATTATTTATTTGAAATAGATAGATAAAGATGGAGCAGGTTTTGATCGAAACGGGTTGATGAATTGGTAACCATAGCCAGTTTCTCTTAATACTTCAGTTATAGTTATTGTTTAATGTTCACCTAAGATGTGTATAATGTCAATTTGTGTGCCACTGTAAAATTTTCCTTCCTTTTGGCTAAGTTGAGTTTCTAACTTGTATTCTTTTATTTTCAATAGGTTCTAGATGCTTCTTGTGCCTAAGCAAATCAATTTTCTAAGTCCAGCCACTATTGAAGATGGAAGAGGAATAAAGATTAGAGACTATTTTTTTCTTGGCAGAACAAATTTGTAAATTTAGTGGATATCATTTTATGTCTTTAAATACATTATATTACTCTTAGCTTGATATTTTTAACTATTTGTAATTTGCCATACTTGTAAGAACTAGTTAATTCTTCAATATAATTTAAAGTTTTATTTTATTTTATTTAACTTTTTGAAGCATTTTATTTTATCTAATAAATAATTTAAATCATCTGTCAAACAAAAAATAAGATTAAAAAAAAATATCCAAACTTATACCAACGGACAAATCCGTTGGTAAACTGATTTACAATAGTTTGAAATGTCCGTGGGTATAGCTGTCAGGCTAGTCCAACGCCAAAAAATGCCGTAGTTATTGGCTATAGCGACGGAAAATTGCTGTGGGTATAGCGAGATAAAGTGGACGGAACAAAACGCCCGTGGGTATAGGTTTTAAGGCTTATACCCACGGATTTTGGACCTTTACCAACAGAATTTCGCCGTAGCTATATGTCAAGTTTCTTGTAGTGTGTATTTTTAAGATTCAAACCTGGGGGGTGGAAGCATTCCAAATGGTCATGTAATTAACACGCTCGCTAGTTAGGGTGCGAAATGTGCTCGCTTTCTAGAAGACAAGGGAGGGTAGTTTGGTAATTTCAGGGGGTGCTTAAGGATTCTTGGGGGAGTGCGAAAAATAATTCTCTTTTCCATCATATATATCTTGGACTTTTGAAAGATGCAAATTCAAGATGGGTCTATATTTGGAAACCAGTTGTTTTTGGGGAAGAATAGTGCTAAAAAAAATCGTATTTGTCGGTATTCCTATTTTCTATTTATCTTATAAAGTAGGTTTAATGAGGTTAGGAAAATTGTATCAAAGAAAAAAGAGGTTAGAAGAATTGCTCAGGTAATTTGGTTAAAAGTATGGGTGTCAAAATGGATGGATTGAATGAATTTGGATTGGATTGTTAATGGATGGATCAAAATAATCCATTTATCCATTAACAGTCCATTAAAATTCAATCAATGAATTTAATCCAATCCATTCATTTAAAGAAAAAATCCATCATATTCATCCGTTATCATCTTTTTAATGGATGGATATCCATCCGATCTATCTACTAAACTATTTTTTATTTTTTAAAAACATTTTTATTAATTGATTAACAATTTTTTAAAAAATTTATTAGTAATTGATTATTAAAACAAAATTAGTTATTTTATTTCAAAAACATATAATTTTATTTTTATTTCTATGGATTGATGTGTAATCCAATCAAAACCAAATTTCTATTCTCACTAAGCCCAAAACCATGGTGAGCCCACAATATTCTTTTTACACCTCCCAAAAAATTTTCCACTTAGAAATCATTTTTTAATTCAAGAATTTAATAATAATATTTTAATAAATAAATTAATAATAAAATTAGGTGGTGGTGGTGGGTGGCCGGACCACGGTGGAGCTCCGGCACCTGCGGCGGAGGGCGACGGATCTCCGGCGTTGACTGGTGGCTCTGCATTGACTTCCACCATATTATTTTAATAAATTTTTATTAAATTATATTATATTCATATTAATTTAAAAACTGGATTTTCACAGTAAAAAAACTGGATTTTTTTTTTGTAAAAAAAAAAACTGGAACTTTTTTGAAAAAAAAATCCTTTTTTATTATTTTTTTCATTTTTTTATGCTAAGTTTTTTTTTCTTCAGTTTTTATTATGTTATTAAAATATTCATAATAAAATAGCGCTTTTATATACTTTTTGACAAAAAGTATAAAAATCCATAATGAAAAAATAGATTTTATCAAGGTTTTTATTGGTTTGTTTCCAACTTTTATATACTTTTTGACAATAAATTATTTATGTATTATTTTTATATAAATTCACTGTACTTTAAAAAATTCAAAAAATATATAAACAAATAATTAAATAAATAAACATGATGTAACGATTAGTTGGATTAAAAAAATTGGTAATGATCCATCTCCAAAAATTATTAACAATTTTAACTTTTTATTTATTAATTTTTTTTTGGAATTGTTTGATTCTTTTATTTTATATTTTAAAAAATTGTTATCCATTGGATTTAAAATTGATAATAATCAATGATCCATTGGATTTTAAAATTGTAGATGATGGATAGGATCCATCCATTTAATTAAATTGATGGATCCAATCCAATCTGTTAACTAATTATTTTTCTTGTGGATGGATAAATTAATGAATGGATTAGATGAATAAGGGATTAATGGATAATTTTGACACCCCTAATTTTTTTTATGCAGTATGTTATTAAGATCATTCAAGATTAACAGTTTATGCATTTTATTGAATAAAAAAGTAGAAAACACACTTATTATGAAAAACCAAAACATAATAATTTGAAAAAAAAAATGAATTTTTCTTGAAAATAGTTCCATGGAAAGATGTCAAAATAATTGATTTCTCCCTCCGTCCCAAAACTTAGTCTTTTTAGAATTTTGCACGTGGATTAAGAAATAACAAAGATCGATAACTTAAATCACTTTTATTAAGAAAGAGAAAATATATTTAGTGTTTGTTTTAGTTATTGTAAATGTATAAATGGTAAAGTATCATTAATTATGTCTCGGCTTTCTAAAAGGACCAAAGTTTTGGGATAAAACTAAAAAGGTAAAAGGACTAAAGATTTGGAATAAAGGGAGTATTAATAATTTTTTTTCTTTTTTGACTTTTATGATCAGTTTAATCTGGTTCGGTGGCCATTTGTAGCATCGATAGAGTATTAATTATGAAAAAGACAAGAGAGAAGGTAAATTAAATCCATAAAATCTTTAAAAAGATAAATGTTTATATTTTTCTCTTATAATTTAGGACAAAAAAAGAGAATTTTTTCTCTTAAATTTTTTCTCATATATATACATATATATATATTCAAACAAAATATTTTTACACTTATTAAGAAAAGTTAAACATGATATATATATATATATATATTCAAACAAAATATTTTTACACTTATTAAGAAAAGTTAAACATGATAACTTGAAGTATGATTTTTTGTGTTTTCTTTGTAATAAGTTTTATGGGAAGATGTAAAAAGAATTTTTATTAGTTGTTGATTATGGAGAAAAGAAGAGAAAGAAAGAGAGTAAATTAATTTACTTTTTTAAATTTAAGAGCTTCTAGATTTCAAAGAGTATGACATCCCAACTCAATTAAATTAAATGCAATTTGCATTAAATTTTATTAAAATAAATAAAGTAAATCTTAAAAATGATAACAATAAATTGTTTTTTCTTATAATTTAGGAAATTTTTTTTTTTCTGTTTTTGCTTGTACGGAGGGAGTATATATATAATGAAGTTCATAGCTAACTTGGCAAACTATAAATAAACAAAGGCAACATCAACCGACAACAATAAACAAAATTAAAAAACGATTTTTGATTAAGCACATTATCAGGGCAATTTTGGCCTACATACTTTTTTTGTTCTAAGTAAAAAATTTGGCTACATTCTTTTAAGTTAAAAAATTATCTTAATAACATATTAAATAATTTTAAATTTTTGTAAAATTTAATAAGGACGATCTATAAGTGTAAAAGGCCAAAAAGGCAATATTTTTTTTTTCTTTTTCAACTAACACTCAGAGTGCGCATAGAATATTTTTCAATGAGCCGACATTCAAATATACAAAAGAACTCATTACCATAAGGTGCTTCGACAAGCAAAGTGTATTCCTGAATAATTACAATCCAAGTCTAAGTATTCAAAACAAGTTAGAAAACCCTATGCTAACCCGAAAGCACGGTGCACAAAACACACCGGCGCATAGTCTAACTACTCTAAGCTTCCACACAAGCTCACTATGGCCTAGAACTGCCACCGTTGTCACCACGACCTAACCCATCATCTGGGTGGGATGAGCCCGCAAATGAAAGAAAGGGTCACCACAAAATAAAAGTATATATATATATAACCAGTGCGAAAGATGTACACATAACACGTTTCCACATACACAAGAGAAAGCTCTTTAACACAAAAGCAATTCCCACCAACGGGCTTAAAATATAATGCACACCAAGCCTAATGCAGACTTCTACAATGAGTGTGGTAGATTCCCCATTACCACATGCATATGAATTCCGGAAGTCAGTAATCATAATCAATAAAACCACAAAGGGTTAGGATGGATCCATTCCCGATAATCGCACCCCGCAGTCCATTCCCGATAACCGCTTATTGGACTCAATAATTCCCGTAGGAGTAAGGTGGATCCATTCCCGATAATCGCACCCCGTGATCCATTCCCGATAACCACGTACTATGAATGCATGAGCATACGATTCCCCTTATATGCTAATGCAACACATACATATCGTACACGCATATGTAATCACACCACAACAACACATACATATACATCTAATCATATGTATTTAATCACTTGTTCATACACATATTTCACCAAACATATGTAAGACAACGAATCATGTATTTACCACGATCTCATATCGAGAATACATCACAAAAACATGCCAAGCACACCACCAATTGCAACACAGCAAAATCTAAAGCATGTTTAACAAAACCGATTGAAAAGACGGAAATAAAGTGGAGCCCTTACCTCGGCAAGCTTCCGTCAACAAAACGTTCACACAACACTACGTGCTCCCTAAAACAAGCAACGGACAATCAATACATCGTTTCCAAACCCAATGTATTGAAACTACATCAAAACCCCAAAAACTCTAAAGGTTTCTAAGGAAAAATCCCTCTTTCGGATACTATACCAAAAACTACCGTATTGATCAACCCCCATGAGTTATATGTACTATTTTTAGGACCCAAAACAATAGGCCAAAGTCTTAAATAATTTGAAATGCAAAATGGTCGTTTTCTTGCGTTATAAGTTACGTACTATCCGAGTACCCGAAAAACTCGTTTCCAATCCCAATCACTTCCATAAATTAATAAAAAGGGATTAGAAAGAAAAAAAACCAAGTTTAGAAATCAGAATCCAAAATTTCAACTCTCAGAGCTCGCCCTGGCGAGTTGGTGGCGAGTGAAGGCAGTGAGGACTGGTCTTACTCGCTCTGGAGCTCGCCCTGGCGTGTTCATGACCTGTGAAACTCGCCCTGGCGAGTAAACGCTCGCCCGGCGAGTTGCACCTGTCATGATAGCAAAAGACAGCAACTCACACCACCTTTTTCCACCCAAGCCTAGTTTGATTCTATTAGTTCCCAACACTTTTTCAAGGCACAAAAGCAAACCATTTTCATAAGCAAGCAATTCATTTCCGAAAGCTTGTTGGTTGCTTCGAGTGCAAGTTATTTGATTTTCATTTCCAAAATCAAAACCAAATCCAAGCACAAGTTTTATTACGGGCCTTAACCGTCCGGTAATCATTTTCAAACATGTTTTCAAAGTAAAAAGCGACACCACATGTCACAAGAGTTTTAAACCACTTGGACCCCAAAATACCACACAAAACACTTAGTAAATATTTTCATAAACCCCAAAATATTTTTCATCGGATTTTCTAAAACAAAACCATGCAACGCCATTCCCTTTCGCCCAAAGGTTCAAAACAACGTTTCTTTTCAAAACCTTACAACTTAACCACATGTTATTGATCAATACTTAACCAACACAAAACCCTAACTTTTCTCATGATATTTTTCACCAACTCATGGAAAATTGAAATAACAAATCCTAGCATGCTTCCTAAACTCTCATGAACAACTCTCATGAAACAAGAATCAATTCCTAACATTTCATCTTATGAACATAATCTAAAACTCATAACTCCAAGAGTTTTAACCAACCAAAATGAAAAGGAAAAGAGTGGTTACCTTAAGCAAGTGATCCTCTACAACTATTCCACAAAGCTCCCAAGCTTGAAATGGACACAAATGGTGAAGAATGGAAAATTTGTGAAGTGAGAAAGAAAGCAATGGAGTCCACGTGAAAGAGAGAAAGAATGGAGTGAAAATGTGATGTTTTTCTAAGTCCACAAACAACAAACCTCCATACTATTACAAAGCCTCTTGATAGCCAATCCACCCTTGGATCAAAGTCAAAAGTCCAAGCTTAAACCCTAGCCATTGGATCAATTGCTTTATGAATAAGTCACAAGATATTAACAACTCATCCATAACAAGTCTCGTACTCAGCTCTCGCGCGACGCGACGAACGTAAACCACAAAAACATAAAACCTACGGAAAGAACGTCTAACGTTTAACATTTCCAAAACTTATCGCCGAATCTTTTTCCGCAACTGTAATTTTCTTCCATACCTTAGAAAATTATTCTCAGAATATATCTTAACTCACGCAGATATATAAAACTCCCATCCGAAACCTCACTTAAAACAGACGCAGTAAGATTTTCCATCCGCGGGTAAAATCCTACTCGTTTTTCCAAAAACAAGAATAATCCAAAACTCGTTATTCTGAATACACATATAACTTCTTATTCAAGCAACAGGATCACAAGACAAAAGTCTGCACAATTACAGTGCACGAGCACAAAACAGACTTGATTACAGCAAAACCTAATAATTACACGATGTTTCATCACACGAACACATCGAAACCCTAATATTCCTTAAACCAACTATACAATGAAATCTTGGGTCTTACAATAAGCTACAAAATTTTAATCCATCGATTGAACTTATAAAATTTGTATTCATTTTTTTTTAACTTTAAAATTTATATTTGTAAGACCCAAGATTTTACTGTGCGGTTTTCCTAAGGAACTTTAGCGTCGGCTAAGTTTTAGGGTTTTTAGTAGAACGGTTTTGTGTGTATCGTCGTATAAATGAGATTTTTGCTGAAAAGGAGCCTGTTTTGTGCTCGTGCGCTGGAAAGGCACAGACTTTCGGGTCGTGATCCTCTTTTAAGTATGAGGAGGTTTCTGTGAAGTCAGAAATCCGAGTTTTGGATTATTCTTGTTTTTGGAAAAACGAGTAGGAAATTACCCGCTGATGTGAAATTTTACTGCGTCTGTTTTAAGTGAGGTTTCGGATGGAAGTTTCATATATCTGCGTGAGTTAGAATATGTCCTGAGATTAATTTTCTAAGGTATGGAAGAAAATTACAGTCGCGGAAAAAGATTTAGCGATAATATTTGGAAACGGTTTACGACAGACGTTTATTTGGTAGATTTTATATTTTTGTGATTTCCGTCCGTTAGCGAGGCGCGACTCGTCTGTGAGGCGTAAGTTTCTCATGAGAAAGAAAATATCTTGTGAGGATAAGCTTGGAATTGATCCAATGGCTAGGATTAAGTCTTGAAACTTTTTTACTATTTGATCCAATGGTGGATATGCAACAAGACCATATGTCTTAAGGATGACTTTAGTCACTAAGTGGACTTAAGAATAAAATCACAAACACTCCCTTCCACTCTCTTTGGCCGTGACCTTCATCCACCCTTTTCCACCATTGTTGATTTTGCATTTCTTCACCAAATCCACTCATTCTTGTCTTGTTGGATCTTAGAATTTGCAAGGAATCATCTCCTCTAAGGTAACTAGACTTCTTTCATCTCTTAGTTGGACAAACTCTTGGAGTTTGATAGGTTTTGGTTTATGATTCATGAGATGAAAATTCTTAGAACTTGTTTATAGTTGATTTTTGTTCTATGAAAGTTGTTCATGAGTGAATATCTAGGATGTTTAGGCTTAGATGTTTTGATTTCCATGGCTAGATGAGATTTTTGGATTAGGGTTTTGGAGAAAATTCTAATTGATCAAGAACATGGAAAATTGTTTTAGCTTTTGTGTTTAATGAATTGTGTCAAGACTTTTAGAGAAATGGATGTGTGAAAAATAGTTTTGTTTTGAAAAACAAGAAATTTGTTCTTGAGAGTTCAAGAGAAAACTTTTATGAATTTTAGTTTGTGTTTTGAAAAGTAATTGTTGTTCAAATAAATGATTTTGGGAACTAAGTGATCAATGCCATGGTTGTGCAATGAAAAATGTTTGAACTACCTTTGTTTTTGGATTCTGGCCGAAATGGACAGGGGTATTTTCGTCCTTTTAAAATTGTTTTTGTGACCTGAAAACTTAACTATTTGATCCGTCTTTTCGAGACGAAGATTTCGGCGTATGACTCGTCTCGATTGGATAAAGATTGAATGAGTTATGACCATTTTATCTGAAAGGAAAAACTTGTAACTTGTGGCGCAAGTAAACTTTTATTGTTGTGAAAATTTTCAAAGAGTTTTTGGTTTGTTTTCAAATGGTTTTAGTATGTGAAAATTAATTGCCTTGGAGTTAGGAATCAAAGTGTTTCTTAGTTTGTTTTGGAAACGAAATTATATTCGCGTAGCGAGAAATAGTGCGTTTAACTTCGTGAATTTTTAATCGTTATGGGGAGGACTTGGAATCACTAAGTGAGAGTGTGAGAAAGTACCTTAAAACCCCCTAGTTTTTAGAGAACAAGTTTTGTTTCGATAGGATACGTTGGGAGTATTTTATTGATTGTACGCTGCTTGTTTTAGGAAGCGCGTTGTGTTGTTTGGACGAGTTTTAGTAAACGGAAGCTTGCCGAGGTAAGGGCATCACTTTATTTCTGTCTTTTCACTGAGTTATAACATGTTTGTTGGTTATTTTCGGTGATGCGTGTTTGTGTGTTTGGCATGTATGTGTTATGTATTCTTGTGATGAGAAAGTGTTTACAATACGTGCGTTGTTTTACATATGATTGGAGATGTATGTATGAACATGTGGGTGAATACATATGATTGGAAATGTATGTATGTTTGTTGTGGTTTGTTACATATGATTGGATATGTATGTATGTTGTTGGGATGGTTTACATATGCTAGGGAGGTATGTATTTGTTGCATTAGTATACATGGGGAATCGTATGCTCATGCATTGCTAGTGCGTGGTGATTGGGAGAGCCACGAGGTGCGGTGATCGGGAGAGCCCACTCTAATCCTTTGTAGTGATCGGGAGAGCTACGGGATTTTATTTAGTTCGATACGTGGTGATCGGGAGAGCCATGGGGTGCGGTGATCGAGAGAGCCCACTCTAATCCTTGTAGTGATCGGGAGAGCTACGGGATTCTATTGATACTTATGGTAGGGGTGTGGTGATCGGGAGAGCCCACTCTAATGGTTTGTAGTGATCGGGAGAGCTACGGGGGTTTCATTGATATTGTTAGTGGGTTGGACCTACGATTCCGGAGCTCATGCATCGTGGTAGCTAGGGTTAGTACCACGCATTGTAGAGGTTGCATTATAGGCTATGTGTGCATTGCTTATATGAACCCGTTGGTGGGGAATTGCTTTGGTGGTTAAGAGCTTTCTCTTGTGTTTGTGGAATTATTGTTATGTGTACAATCTTTCGCACCGATTATATATATACATACTTTTATTTTGTGGTGACCCTTTCTTTCATTTGTGGGCTCATCCCACCCAGATGATGGGTTAGGTCGGGGTGACGACGGTGGCAGTTCTAGGCCATTGTGACCACGTGGTGAAGCTTAGTATAGTTAGACTATGCGCCGGTGTGTTTTGTGCACCGTGCTTTTTGGTTAGCATAGGGTTTTCTAACTTGTTTTGTTGTAAGTATTTGAATACTTAGACTTGGATTGTAATTATTCAGGAATACACTTTGCTTGTCGAAGCACCTTATGGTAATGAGTTCTTTTGTATATTTGAATGCCGGCTCATTTAAAATCTTTTATGCGTAACTCTGATGTGTACAAAAAAAAAAGTAATGCCTTTTCTGGCCATGGAAAAACGGGTTGTTACAATATTCGTTAAAATCTTATTAAATGATGTAATATTACTCGAATGTTATATAATGTGCAATTCCGTCCCTACTATATATATGTATGTACGTAGACACAAACTTTTAAATTTTTTTCCTCTTTGAATGTCATCAATAATTATAAATGATTATTTATGCAATGTTGGATACAGTATTAATTGTTTTAATGTTTAAAGATAGATTAAATATATTTTTGGTCCCTACAAAATAGTAATATTCTAAGTTTAGTCCTTAATTTTTTATTAAATTTTTAGTTTCTGGAAAATTATCTTGCACTCATATTGGTCATACTGTTAACTTAATTTATATTTTTGAATAAATTTTTAGTAGTTATGCTTAGAATATCATAAAAATTTCCTCATGAAAAACAACTTAAAATTTGATTTATAAGTCATGAAATATTTTGCTTACTCAAAATTAGAAATTTTGGTAAATAAAATTTATATGATATTTTAAACATGCTTATTAAAAATCATTCAAAAATTTAAGAGTTTAATGATAATTAAACAGATTTAATTTTAGTATATTGACTAAAATTTTGTTCAAGAAACTTTTTATAATGATTAAAAATATAATAAAAATACGTAAGAATAAAACTTAAAAGATAGTATCTATTTTATAAGGTCAAAAAATATTTAACCCTTTAAAATATGTGTCAAATTTTAATGCTAAACTGCCCATGCACTGGGTTAATCAAGCCTTTTAATCCAAATATTTGTATGGGATAGTGCATATACAATGTGGAGAATGGATGCTCTTAATTATTTTTTTGTCAATTTTTTTCAATTTTCACATCTTAACTATCAATTAACTTTTCTCCATTTTTTCTTTTAGATTTAAATATTGTTTTATATTTATAATTCAATGGTCCATTTTCCACATTATTTCCTCAATTGGTTTTTCCATTTGAGAGAATCCATTCTCCAATATGATCTTATGGCGCCAAGCATGGATGTACAATGGGGGCAGTGAGATAAGCTGACTCCACTTGCCTATTTTATTTTCGCTAATACTTGCATATTTATGCAATGTGACCCCTCTTAGATGATATTATTCTTTTAGTTTACAATTAAGTTAATATGGATCGAACCTATACCTCATGCATATTTTATCTAAATCATTCACCACTAAACTGAACCTAGTGACTTATTTATATGATAATGTTGTCTCAACATAGTCAATTTCTTGCACTACAATAAATTATAAAATTAATAAGTATATTTATGAGTGTCTTAAGAGTATTGATTAAGTAACCAAAAGAACTAACTTTGTATAAAAGAAAATGTTGTATACTTGTATAATTATAAAATTGATAAATATATCTACTTATATATTTTTTTTTTTTGGTACATAGTATCTACTTATATTTTTATTTACGATATAATCTTCCCACTTATTAAAATTTTTAAATCCATCCCTGTATGACACATATCTCAATGTAACCAATTTCATGGTACAATATGAAAGACCTTTTATAAAAATAAAAAATAAAATAAATGACCTTTTAAATGTATAATTTAAGTGAATACTATATGATAAAAAAAACCATGCAATAATAGAAGTGGGGACTTTCTTGTCGAAAAAATAACAACGGCATCCATTAATCACTTACTATTTTTCTCATTTCAATTTGATGACTTGTACTTTTAGTTGATGGTGAGTATCAACTTTTAAGTGACACCGTGACCACATTAGAATGTGATATTAGAACATAGTACTCAATAAGTATGTATGAGTATCAAAAGTAGTATGCCAGGTTCCTAACAAACAATTATAAACATAATCTCGACATGTTTTAGATATTTTTTTAATCTATATGATTAAACGTAAAGTGATTTTAAGATGAATATAACATGAAATAGAAATTAAGTCTTAATTTTTTTTATATGTTTGATGATCTTCACCCTTAAAACTTTTTAGGTAAAATATAAGTCTTAATTTTACTTTTAAAGTGAATTTTGGTTTTCGTCACTGTAAAATAAAATTACTTATTTTCATCCCTACAAAATATTTTCTTTTATTTTTAGTTTCTAATGAGAATTATTTTGACATTTTAATACTAATATTATAACATTTTTATATTCAAAATGTGTCTATATATATATATATATATATATATATATATATATATATTATATTAAACTTATATAATTTCATATTAAGTTAAAAAATGTCAAAATTTTGTCTATTAAGGACTAAAAACAAAAGAATTTTTATATTGTGCAATTTTTTTTTCAAAAAACTTTGAGTGTTCATCATTGTTTATGAGTTTGATTATGAAAATTTAAGTTTAAAAGTCACGGCTTCAACTAAGTCGAAGTAATGTTTGAAATTAAAAATGACGGGAAATAAATGCGCTCAAGTTAAAGACAATTGTAAGTGAAAACATGTAATTTAAAGGAAAGTGACAATGCATAAAGGAAATTGCAGATGAATATAAACAGTAAGAAAACAATGAACGATTAAAATGACATAAGTAAAATTGTACACAACATCATACATTTGACTTTCGAGTTACTCGTTTCTCTCTTTTATTTGGGTACTTTGAGTATATGTTTGAAGGATTTTATGTAATAATGTTTTTTGTGACCCCAAATTCGTAAATAGAACCCCTATTTATAATACAAGAAGTGTAACTTAAAAATAACGACTTCTATCTGGTATGTCGATGCATGTCAGAAATGGCCTCAGTATACCTCCGCATGTGATTCGACGTGGTGATACTCTTATATTTCGAATATTTGAAAATCTTCAGTGAAAATAACGCTTCTTCTAGTCGGATACATACTTTTGCTTCGAAATAGTGATTTCGATCTAACCATTTGTTAATTTTACCAAGTGTTGAGTCGAAGTGCCTATGGAATCGAAACAAAGACAAATGAAAAAAATAGATCTAAAATTGTCATCACATAAATACTCATTGTCCCCACAACACAACTAGCTAGATGAATGAATCTCTCTTCATCATCATCGAGAAGTTTTTCTTAAGCTCAAACAAGTTATAACATGAAGATCTTGTACTGGAATCAAACTCACTCATATTAGAGATACTAAAATCAAATATTCTACCTATGATAGTGTTAGCCTGTATTTTTGACAGGCATTAATGAATTGGAGTGAGATGATGAAATCTCATTTAATGTGCATTACTGCATTTTAATGTTCTCTTGGGAATTGACTCTAGTAATAAATCAAGAGAAGATTACGGCATTTGACATCAAAAACTTTTAATGTGTAAAGTTGTTTGTCGAGGCCTAGAGATCTGTCGAATTCGACAGAAAACTTGTTTATCTAAATAAACATGTTTAGTTCGACGGAGGTGTATTTGTCGAAGATTTATGTATATATATGTGTGTTTGCTTGTATAACGTATTGTGCAGAACGGAGAAAGCATACTCTGGACTTGGCAAAATATTCAAAAGTGGATAACGTTCAAAAGTCCCACCAGGTGTCAAAAGGAATTCAAATTGTCAAAGACACGTGGAGTCTAGTTAGACGTTTTGTAGTTTTTGGCAGTTATTCTGTTTGTCTATAAATATTAGTTTTTCATTGGAGAAACAAGTTCACAATTCACATGCAAATTCCTAAAAATATTCAGAGTACCCATGTCAACGAGCGAAATGAATGCAATATGGAACATGTACGAATCTGTGTACCATTCTTTGTAAACACTTTTACAATTGTCAATGCAATTTATCTTTTCAAGTATTGATTACTTGCTTTTCTTTAAAGTTCAAGCACTTTAAGCCTTCTGCAATTTATTTTGTTGCATGCTTTTACTTTTCAAAGTTTTTCTTTAAACTTTATTTGCAATTCATTTACAAGTTTTCTGCAAATCTAAACTTTGAAGCCTTTTACTGTTTTTTTTATCAATTTATCTGATTTAACCCAGAAAATATGAACATGTTTTCGTCAATCTTCTGCACAATCCATATGTCCCAGGATTTACTAGTTGATCCTTCTTGTAATAATTAAACTAGCGGTTGTTTACTAAAAATCGGGGTAAACAAATTGGCACGCCCAGTGGGACACTTGGATTGTGTAATTTATTTAGTGTGTTTTTAAAAAAAAAATTTCTTACAAAATTTGTTGTTCGGTGTTGCGATTTTAATTGTGTGTGTATTTGTATATGCATTTGAGGAGTGGTAAATCTCTCCCAGAATTTTCAAATATACCAACTCGTACTCGTACCAGAATGGTGAGACCGCCAAACAATTCTTCTAACAATAATAATAATAATGGGGCAGAAACGAATCCTGTTCCAAATCCCCAGAATGTGACAGGGCAACCTAATCAACCAGTGTCTGGCAATCCTAGCGCCAATCCTACTGGTGGGCCAACAAGCCCTGCCCTAAATTCTACAACTTCTGAAAGTATCCCAACTAATTGTATTAATGGCGGAAGTTCGAACCCTGTAATAAGTTCCAATACCATTGGTGTGAGCGCCAGTGGATCAACAATGCCTGCCACCACTTCAAGTATGGCAGGAGGGTTTCCTCCTCCGAATCCCAATGGCGCAGCGATGACACAATTGAATATGTCATCCATGCCAACGAACGTATCACACATACATGGATACACAGACGGTAGTCAAGTTGGTGGAACACCGTCAAGACCCCCATGGTTGCCCAGAAACCCACAATTTGGAATGCCAACAACAACGATGGCAAACCTGTATAATTGGCCTTCGATAGAAAGTTCTCCCTCATCTTCTGCGATGGGAAATAGGGGAAATTCTCTTAATTTGACAAATAATTCTATGGCAGTGCTTAGGCAACAAATGGATGAGAGTAACCATGATATGGTGAACGCGTTGACCCAGCAGATTGGCACAGTCTTTAATCCTATGTTACAGACAGCCAATGATAATTACTTATTATTAGCGAATCAAATGGGGAGGATGGCAGACTTTTTTGGTGCCCCTGATGCTCCAAACAACCAAAGGGTGCCTCGTGCAAACCCAGAGATTCAACCAGAAGTTCAAGCCCAACCACTGCGCATTGAAAGAGAACAGCCAGAACAAGGAGTGGTATTGGTTAATAGGAACCAAAACGCTGATGATGTTCTTAGGCATGTTCGACAAGATAACATAGTAGGGCAGAATAACTTGGCCAACTTAGTAGAAAATATCTTGGCCCAAAATGGTTTGAATATAGGATTGCATAGGCCAAATTTTGTGTCAGCATTGTCTGAATATGTATTACAGGCAGAACTACCAAGGGGATGTAAAATTCCCAAATTTACAAAATTTGCTGGTGATACTAATGAATCTACTGTCGAACACATTGCCAGATATATGGCAGAGGCAGGGAATTTAGCAAATAATGAGGACCTAAGGATGAAATTTTTTCCTAATTCCCTTACAAAGAATGCTTTTACGTGGTTTACCACACTTCCCCCTCATTCAATTCATAATTGGACTCAATTAGAAAGGCTATTTCATGAACAATTTTACATGGGACAATCTAGGATTAGCCTCAAAGAATTAGCCAGTATGAAACGTAAGACTGCAGAAGCCATTGATGACTATCTGAACAGGTTTCGCCTCCTTAAGGCAAGGTGCTTTACTCAAGTGCCTGAACATGAATTGGTTGAGATGGCTGCCAGTGGCCTTGATTATTCCATTAGAAAGAAGTTAGATACTCAACATTTAAGAGATATGGCCCAATTAGCAGATTGTGTTCGACAGGTCGAACGTCTCAGGGCTGAAAAAGTCAGAAATTCTAAATTCAATAAAAAAGAAAAAGTGGCGTATATAGAAACTTATGAAAGTGAAAATGAGTTCGACGATGGTCAGGATTACATGGAAAACAATGAGGTTAATATTGCTGAATTGAAACCAGGTCCTCCTTATACCTGCAAAATGTTAAAACCATCAAATGGGAGTAATCCTGTCGAACCAAAAAATGATAGATTTGTTTCTAAGACATATACGTTCGACATTACTAAATGTGATGAAATCTTTGACTTGTTGGTCGCTGATGGCCAAATAATTGTACCAAAGGGTTTAAAAGTTCCACCTTTGGAACAACGTAAGAAAAGAGGTTTTTGTAAATACCATAATTTCTTGGGTCATAAAACCTCACAATGTGTTCTTTTCAGGGATCTGGTCCAGAAAGCCTTGCAGGAGGGAAGACTCAAATTTGGCGAAAAGCCAAAATCCAAACAGCAGGTGGATGAGGATCCATTGCAGATTGCTGATGCTGCATACACAGAACCATTCGAGTGCCCGATGTTGGAGGCATTGAACCTCACTGAAGGGGGGCAATTAGTTTCCATTCCTGAGGAAGAATACGAAAACAAAGTGGAAGAAGTATATCCACAGCCTAGAGAGACTTTACTAGATTTTCTTCAACGCTGTAAGGAGAACGATGGCGAGGCTACATTATGTCCTCACTGTAGTGCCATGTTCGACAAAAAGGCTGCTGCAGGCCTCAACAAATTTTTGCCTCATAGTCAAGGCAGGAACAATTGGCCAAATCAAAAGCCAACTTACTCTAATGTTCTGAATAGCCAACAGGCGCCTGTGCATCAGAGGTTGGGACCACAAAAATCATTTGTCCCCTCAAGCAGGACACCTGTCAATCAATGGGTTCATGGAAGAAACATGGGCTTTGGTCAAAGGAATGTTGAGAAAGGAAACTCCAGTAACTTCAATCCCAAAAAGGATCCTGAGTCAAAGAAGTATGATTACAGGAATAATTACAAAGGGAAAAATCCCATGACAAGATCTCAATGGCGTAGATATCAACGCCAGAAGAAGGTGGCTGCTCAAAAATCCCAAATTACTGCTGATAGAAAAGGGAAGAAGCCTATGGAATTGGCTAAAAGGCCAATGAAAGAAAGGTTAGTTGAACTAAAAGTTGAGTCTTCAGTTGCTGGTAATGTCGAAGACGAACACATGGAAGCAGATGATTTTCTAGATTCTGAACCTGATCTCGACATAATAGTGAATGTTGTGTCAATACTGCCAAGAGAGTTCGACGTCTGTTCTGAAATAACAGATGACGAAGAAGAATCTGGGATGCAAATGGCTCTTCACAGGCCAGTCTGTTACTATGTAATGAGCAATGGTGCTTTGGAAGACCAAATGGCTACATTTGAGAGGCCAGATGAAGGCATGAAAAGTCACTTGAAGCCTCTCTTTATACAGGCTAAAGTGAATAATGTAGGGATCAACAAAGTACTAATTGATGGTGGTGCTGCTGTTAACCTCATGCCAGAATTTCTGTTGAAAAAGATTGGCAAATCTTTGGTGGATCTTCATCCTCACAACATAGTGCTCTCAAACTATGAGGGTGAAACTGGTTTTTCTTTAGGAGCAATCCAGTTGGATGTGGTTGTTGGAAGTACTATAAGGCCAACATTGTTCTTGGTGGTGGCATCTAAGGCAAATTACAATCTGCTCCTAGGACGAGAGTGGATTCATGGAGTGGGGGCAGTCCCATCTACCCTGCACCAGCGCCTTATTATCTGGCGAGATGATGGTATAGTGGAAAATGTTGAAGCAGATCAAAGTTACTTCAAGACTGAAGTCCATCATCTGACAAAGCACTCATTCGACAAGAAACTGGCAACAATCTCACCATGCACTGAGAGAGACTTTGCACATCGTTCAGCAGGAAATGTTCACCATGCAATCAAACTGGACCCCACACATGGTTTCTTGTGGGAAAGAGAAGATGGGAACAGTGAGGATGGTGAGTATGAAGGCCACAACTACCCAACTGGGTGGGACATCAAAGATAACTACTATGTCTGAGTCCCAAACTTGGGCAAAGATTACGGCCTACATGGCTGAAAATAGAATCAATATGGCTTTGGAAGCCAATTCGTTGTCAGAAAATGTGGCTGTTGCAGCCAATGACATAAAATGTGGCAAACACAAGCCAGAAGTGCAAAAACTGGATTGCATCTATGATGACGAGCCCTTAGGATTTGAAAAAGATCCAATCAGTCAAAGTCACAAGATGCAAGCACAGGATCCTTTGCAAGAAATTGACCTTGGAGATGGTCTGACGAAAAGACCAACATACATTAGTGCAAACATTCCTCCAGATCTGAAGACAAAAGTGGTGCAGCTTCTGTTGGAATTCAAAGATTGTTTTGCTTGGGATTACAACGAAATGCCAGGTTTGAGCAGAAAGTTGGTGGAACATGAACTACCAGTTCGACCAGATAAAAAGCCAGTGAAACAATTACCTAGAAGATTCGCACCAGAAATAATGTCAAAGATCAAAGAAGAAATTGAAAGGCTGCTGAGGAGCAAATTTATCAGAACTGCAAGGTATGTCGAATGGTTAGCAAATATAGTGCCTGTGATTAAGAAAAATGGTTCTCTTAGAGTATGCATAGACTTTAGAGACTTAAATAATGCTACACAAAAAGATGAATATCCTATGCCTGTGGCAGAAATGTTAATTGACTCAGCAACTGGGTTTGAATATTTAAGTATGTTAGATGGTTATTCTGGTTATAACCAAATTTTCATTGCTGAGAATGATGTACCCAAAACTGCCTTTAGATGCCCAGGAGCGTTAGGCACATACGAATGGGTAGTGATGCCCTTTGGTCTAAAAAATGCTGGGGCTACTTATCAAAGGGCAATGAATTTAATTTTTCATGAATACATAGACACTTTCATGCAAGTGTATATTGACGACATAGTTGTTAAATCCTCGTCAAAAGATGATCATTTAGATCATTTGAAAAAATCTTTTGAAAAGATGAGGAAATATGGATTAAAAATGAATCCATTAAAGTGTGCTTTCTGTGTTAATGCAGGAGATTTCCTTGGGTTTGTTGTGCACAAAAAGGGCATTGAGATAAATCAAAACAAAACAAAGGCTATTATGGAGACCAAATCTCCAACTACAAAAAAGCAACTTCAGTCCTTACTTGGGAAGATCAATTTCTTGAGAAGATTTATTTCAAATTTAAGTGGTAAAGCTCAACCATTTTCACCACTACTTCGACTCAAGAAAGAAAGTACTTTCACTTGGGGGCAAGATCAACAACAAGCTTTTGACGAAATCAAGAGTTACTTGTCAAAGCCACCAATGTTAATGCCTCCAATAAGGAACAAATTCATGAAGTTGTATATATCAGCATCAGATTCGACACTGGGTAGTATGCTTGCCCAGGAAGATGAAAATGGTGAAGAAAAAGCCATCTATTACTTAAGTAGGGTTTTAAATGATGCTGAAACTAGATACAGTAGTATTGAAAAATTATGCTTATGTTTGTATTTTTCTTGTATGAAACTCAAGCATTATATAAAGCCTGTTGATGTTTTTGTTTATTCTCATTGTGATATCATCAAGCATATGTTGTCTAAACCAATCCTGCATAGTCGAATTGGAAAATGGGCCTTAGCCTTAACAGAGTATTCACTAACTTATAAACCTTTAAAGGCATTTAAAGGCCAAATTGTGGCTGATTTTATAGCAGATCATTCTGCATTAGAAAGTCCACAAAACTGTAAGACCCAAGATTTTACTGTGTGGTTTTCCTAAGGAACTTTAGCGTCGGCTAAGTTTTAGGGTTTTAGTAGAAGCGGTTTTGTGAGTATCGTCGCATTAATGGAATTTTTGCTGAAAAGGAGCCTGTTTTGTGCTAGTGCGCTGGAAAGGCACATACTTTTGGGTTGTAGTCTTCTTTTAAGTATGAGGAGATTTCTGTGAAGTCAGAAAAACGAGATTTGGATTATTCTTGTTTTTGGAAAAACGAATAGGATTTTACCCGCTGATGGAAAATCTTACTGCGTCTGTTTTAAGTGAGGTTTCGGATGGAAGTTTCATATATCTGCGTGAGTTAGGATATGTCCTGAGATTAATTTTCTAAGGTATGGAAGAAAATTACAGTCGCGGAAAAAGATTCGGCGATAAGTTTTGGAATGGAAAAACGTTAGACGTTCTTTCTGTAGGTTTTCTGTTTTTGCGAGTTTCATTCGTCGCGATGCGCAAGAACTGAGCGTGTGTTTCGTTGTATGAGGTTATGGGAAATATCTTGTGAGGATAGACTTGGATTGATCCAATGGCTAGATTTGAATCTTAGAACTTTATCCTATTTGATCCAATGGCCATAAACTAGCAAGACTTTTATAAGTGGTGGACTTGGAAAAATCACAAATTCACTTCACTCTTCTTCTCTTTGCCGTGGCTTCTCCCCACCCTTGTGTTCTTCATCCAAATCCTTCATTTCTTCACCAAAAGCTTGGATTTTTAGTGAGTTGGATCATAGAGTTGGAAAGGAAATCATCTCCTCTAAGGTAACTAGACTTCTTTCATCTCTTAGCTAGCTAAAATCATAGAGTTTGATGGATTGTTAGATTATGTTCTTGAGAGGATTTTGTGAGAAATTGTTGATGAATGATTTCTCTTGCTTGAAAGTTGTTCATGAGTGAATATCTAGGATGTTTAAGCTTAGTTATTTTGATTTCCATGGTTGGATGAGAATCTCATGAAAATTCTTGTTAGTGTTTGATAAGAAAAATTTATATTGATCAAGAACATGAATCTTTACTTGGTGTTTGTGTTAGTGAAGTTGTTTTTGAGCTTTTAAGTAAAATGGATGTGTGATAAATGATTTTGTTTTTGAGAAGCAAGAAAAAAATATTTTGTGTTCATGAGAAATTAGGAAAAAAAACTATTTTGAATTGTGGATTGTGTTATGAAAATGTTTTGTTCATTCAATTAAGTGATTTTGGTAACTAAAGGATTAATCCTATGCTTTTGAAATGAAAAAATGGGAACTAGCCTTGTTTTTGGAATTTGGCCGTGGCATATTATGTATATGTCCATGAGATTTCTAAATTTTAAGCCCTAATTGGGAAGGCATGATCATGGTTTTCTTTGGAATAATTTAGAGGTTTTGTTTGGAAAGAAAACTAGTAGCTTGTGGCTTGATTGAACAAGTGAAATCTTTTGCAAAGTCTTGTAGAAAATTGGCATTTTTAATTCAAATGAAATTGGTGTGAGTGCTTGATCAATTTGAGAAAACTAGTGATGATTGGAGTGTTTTAAACTATGTTTGTTTTGTGAAAAACAATATTTGGGTTTGATTCCAATTCTGGTCGAAAATCTTGAAGGACATTTAGGTCATTTTAAAATTGTTTTGTGACCTGGAAACTTAAACATTTGATCCGTCGTTTCGAGACGATGATTTCGGCGTATGGCTCGTCTCGATCGGATAAAGAATGAGCGAGTTATGGCCATTTTATTTGAAAGGAAAAACTTGTAACTTGTGGCGCAAGTAAACTTTTATTCTTGTGAAAATTTTCAAAGAGTTTTTGGGTTGTTTTCAAATGGTTTTAGTATGTGAAAGTTGATTGCCTTGGAGTTAGGAATCAAAGTGTTTCTTAGTTTGTTTTGAAACGAAAATATTTTCGCGTAGCGAGAAATAGTGCAATTAACTTTGGGAATTTTTAATCGCTATAAGGGGGACTCGTAATCACTATCCGAGAGTGTTAGAAAGTACCTTAAGCCTCTCTAGAACTTAGAGAATGAGTTTCGTTTCAATATGATACGTTGGGAGTATTTTATTGATTGTACGCTGCTTATATTTTAGGAAGCGCGAATTGTAGAATTGTGGAGTTGAGCGAGTTTAATTGTGGAAGCTTGCCGAGGTAAGGACATCACTTTATTTCTGTCTTTTCACTGAGTTATAACATGTTTGTTGGTTATTTTCGGTGATGCGTGTTTGTGTGTTTGGCATGTATGTGTTATGTATTCTCGTGATGAGAAAGTGTTTATGATACATGTGTTGTCTTACATATGATTTTGTTAGAAATATATGTATTGACATGTGGTTGAGAATTACATATGCATGATTAGTATGTAATTGAATGCATCGGCATAGATAAGATGTATCGTATGCTCATGCATTCATGGTAGTGGTTAGAAGACCACCGGGTGCGATTAGCAGATCCACCTTGAATCCTGCGGGATTTTATTGAGTCCAATATTGTGATTAGAAGATCACGGGGTTCGATTAGAAGATCACGGGGTTCGATTAGAAGATCCACCCTAATCCTTCGATTAGCAGATCGTCGTGATTGTATTGATTTTAGTGATTAGCAGATCACGACTCTCTGCGGAGAGGTTAAATTCCGGAGTTCATGCATGTGGCAGCCAGTGATTGGTGTCACGATCATGTAGAGTCTGCATTGGTAGGCTATGTGTGCATTATATATATAAGCCCGTTGGTGGGAATTGCTTTTGTGTTAAAGAGCTTTCTCTTGTGTATGTGGAATTATTGTTATGTGTACATCTTTCGCACCGGTTATATATATATACCTTTTATTTTGTGGTGACCCTTTCTTTCATTTGCGGGCTCATCCCACCCAGATGATGGGTTAGGTCGTGGTGACGACGGTGGCTGTTCCAGGCCCCAGTGAGATGTTGGAGCTTTAGCTTAGTTAGACTATACGCCGGTGTGGGTTGTACACCGTGCTTTTTGGGTTTAGGCATAGGATTCTAACTTGTTTTGTTGTAAGTATTCGAATACTTAGACTTGGATTGTAATTATTCAGGAATACACTTTGCTTGTCGAAGCACCTTATGGTAATGAGTTCTTTTGCATATTTGAATGCCGGCTCATTGAAAAATATTCTATGCGCACTCTGAGTGTTAGTTGAAAAAGAAAAAAAAAAATATACTGCCTTTTCAGGCCTTTGAAAAATGGGTTGTTACAAAAACTATGTGGACTCAGAACCTTAGAAATTATATTTTGATGGTTCTAAACATAAACATGGAGTTGGAATTGGGATTTTAATCATTTCTCCCTCCAAAATTCCCACCAGGTTCAAGTATAAAATTAATGGGTTCTGTTCAAATAATGAAGCAGAATATGAGGCTTTGATAACAGGCTTAGAAATTTTATTGGACTTGGGGGCAAAAAGTATTTTGATCAGAGGTGATTCAGAATTGGTGTTGAAGCAATTGACAAAGGAATACAAGTGCATAAAAGAACACTTGATGAAATATTTTGTCATAGCAATTTCTTTGTTAAAACGTTTTGACCAAGTTATCTTTGAACATGTGCCTCGTATAGAAAATCAAGAAGCCAATGATCTGGGTCAAATAGCTTCTGGTTATAAAATTTCTAGTGGAAAGCTAGAAAAGTTGATTGAGATTAAAGATAAACTCGTTGTTGACCAACCTGTTTCAATGAAATTGTCAATGCCAAAACTTGTGGGGGCAGATGTACCACAAGATAATGGTCAAGATACCACTTATGACTGTGACGAAAACTTAGAAATTTTTGAAATTTTTGCCATTGACAATTTATCTGATAATGATTGGAGAAAACAAATTGTTGATTATTTACGAGATCCAAATGGAACGACCAATAGGAAAATAAAGTATAGAGCCTTGAGTTATGTCATCATTGGGAATGAACTAATGAAGAAAACACCTGAGGGAGTTTTGCTAAAATGTTTAAGTGAAACGGAAGCCTATTTGGCTATTTCTGATGTGCACAGTGGTGCTTGTGGATCCCATCAGGCAGGCCACAGAATGAAATGGTTGTTATTTCGACAAGGTGTATATTGGCCAACAATGTTAAAGGATTGTATAGAGTTTGCTAAAGGTTGTCAAGAATGCCAAAGACATTCAGGTATACAACACGTACCTGCAAGTGAACTCCATTCAATAGTGAAACCTTGGCCTTTTAGAGGATGGGCGTTAGATCTAATTGGTGAAATTAAACCAAGTTCGTCTAAAAACCAACGTTATATTTTAGTTGGCATAGATTATTTTACCAAATGGATAGAAGCAATTCCACTCCCAAATGTTGACCAAGAAGCAGTGATTAGTTTTATACAAAGTCACATTATTTATAGATTTGGTATACCTGAGTCTATTACTACAGATCAAGGATCAGTTTTCACTGGACGGAAGATGGTTGAATTCGCCCAGCAAACTGGCTTCAAACTTTTAACCTCTACACCATATTATGCCCAAGCAAATGACCAGGTAGAAGCTGCTAATAAGATCATCATTGGTCTGATTAAAAAACATATTGCCCAAAAGCCTAGAAATTTGAACAAGACCCTAGATCAAGTCTTATGGGCATGCAGAAATTCTCCAAAAGAATCAACTAACACCACACCCTTTCGACTAACATATGGGCATGACGCAGTCTTGCCAGTCGAAATCCACCTGCAATCAGTCAGAATCCAAAGGCAGTTGGAAATCCCGAGGGATCATTATTGGGATATGATGTTAGATGAATTAGTTGATTTAGATGAGGAGAGAGTAAAAGCTTTAGAGATGTTAACTCGACAGAAAGAAAGAGTTGCCAAAGCTTATAATAAAAAGGTTAAGTCTAAAACCTTTAATGTTGGAAATTTGGTTTGGAAAGTTATTTTGCCAATGGATAAAAAAGACAGAGTCTTAGGCAAATGGTCTCCAAATTGGGAAGGCCCTTTTAAAGTTGTTCAAGTTTTTTCAAATGGTGCATATGAAATTGATGAATTAACAGAAGAACAACGTTCGTTAATTATAAATGGTAAATACTTTAAAAAGTATAAACCAGCGTTGCAGGAAATAAAAATTAACGAAGAATAAACCTTAAGACATAATCAAACAATGGTGATCATAAAGCTGTTCGCCACAAACTGGGCATTGTCAAAAGTACAAACCAAAGAAATCCTAACAAATTGTTCAAACAGTTGAAATAAAACTAAGAACAAACAAGAAAATTATTACACATTAAATTGTTTTTTCAAGTCTTCATACAAGTTCTTGAAGGAAGAAACTTCTGTGTCGAGAACCCTGTTGGTCTTCACCAGATTCTGGATCTCTTCATCCACAGCTGCTGAAGCACTAAAGAACTTGATGCCTTCGTTAGCCTCTTTGTCAATCTTGGCTTTGACAGCATTGGAAAGGTTGGCCTTGGCTTCGTCACGCTTAACCTTCTCTTCATCAATTTTGACATTGAGACTTTGAATCTTCAAGTTCAGCTCTGCAATCTCATTTTCCCAAGCAGTAATGTTCTGGTTGTATTCGGCGAGTTCAGCATTCGACTCTATTTCCCTCTCAAGGCGTTCGACATTGGCTTGAGCAGTCTTGGCCTTTTCGACCAATGCAGCGTGAGCATGACTTTGAGCCTCCAGCTTCATAGCATTCATTTTCTTCCTTTGAATGGCTTGGGTGAAACCGTCAATAAGGTTTTCAAGTTGAATAACCTTGCTAAGGGTAGCACCATCAGTCATGGGGTTATGAAGTTTTTTCAGGAAGCCCAAGTGAGAAAATGCACTACTGGGGTTCGCCTCAATTAAAGCAAAGACATCTTGGTTGATGTAGTCTGTGTGCAGTTTGAGGAGCAAGGAGTCTTGTCTCACTGTCGAGCTGATTTCTGAATTAGAGGCTGTCGAACTACTGTGATGTGAGGCACCTTTGTTTTGTTCCTTGTTACCTTTGCTTGAGAGGAGCATCTTGAGTGCTGCAGCAGGATCAGAGTCTTTCATGGCAATGAACTGCATCTCTGACAGTCCAATATCAGCAGATAACTTGGAAGTTGAAGAAACTGGGAGTATTTCAGAACCTCCCTCAGTGGCCTCAGGCATGGCATCGTCCTCATTGTCGAATTCCATTTCGACATCAGTACCTTCTGATGAGTGGGTAGACTCAGTAGAATGCACAGAGATGGTCTTCTCAGAATCAGGATTGTTGGTGGGGATTTCTTCAGTCTCTAGGTCTTTGTCATTTCCAGCTGAATTGACCTCGACGTTATTGGTTCCAACGTCTTGGGCCAAATTTTCTTTATCATTAACAAGTGTGTTGGCATTCTCTTCAAAGACAAATGAGTTAAAGTTAAAAAACCATAAAAAAGTGTTCATTTGACAAAGTCTTAAGGACAAGAAAATTTTACCTGAGCACCAGGGTCTTGTGAACATGAACTTATCTTGTCTTGCCTGGGGGCAGGATCTTCAGTCGAAGGGTCTTCATTGTTTGTTGGTTGCTTTTCGACAGGAGGATTGGAGTGAGGAACCTCAGTGTCCTTTTCTGATCCTGCAGGAGGTTTGGATTTGGATTTGACCTTCTTTTTCTTCCTCTTTTCTTTATCAACCTTCTTCTTTGGGATGAGTGGCATGCTTGCCTCACTAGTTTCGTCATTGGTCTTTTCTTTGTCTCTTTGGCCTTTTCCACTAGGAGCAGTAGTTGTTGGATTGGTGGAAACATTATCAGCAGGCTGAAAAGGAAAAATAAGATTATTAACAAAAATTTCCTTGAGTTTAAAACGGACTTAAAAAAGAGTGTCGAAAAGGCTTACTGATGGCTCTTGGATGGTGAGTGTTTTTTGTTTCTTCTGAATGGTGGGCTCTCCAGCTTCCTTTGATCCCATTTGGAGTCTCTTTCGAAGCTACATTCAAAAATCAAAGGGATCAAAGATGTGTTTGTAAGAAATTGAATTTAAAAACTAAGTTAAAAGTTGAGTTGAGAATTAATACCTTGGCCCCAGTGTTGGGAAGTGATTTCTGTGAAGTTGCAGCAGGAGCGGTGGAATCAGTTGAGGTGGTCGTTTCCTTGGCTTTGGAAGCACCTGTTGTCGAAACATGGAGAAATCAGACATCAATAAAAAAAAAACTACAAATATTATAAGAGTCACAATGTTAAGTCACTCAAGTTACCTTTGCCTTTGGGAGTTTTTTGTTGTAGAGCGTCGAATCCAGCCTCCAATGCTTGCAGAAGCGCCTCATCATTATTTTTAGCATGCTTCTCATAATGTAAGCTCCACCATGTGGCGAATTCGTAGGTGCAATATTGAGAAATTTCAAAGGCAACAGGTGTGAGCTTATAAGACCTTTCGTCAGCAAGCTTCAAACGACGTTCGAAGTACTCGACAGACATCCCAGAATTGCCTAAGACAATATCATCTTTGTTATTGAAAAGACTCTTTGGCCTGAACTGACTTAGGCCAAATTGGCGAGCAACGAGATTAGGTTGGTATCCGACCAAGCCTAAGTGCCTTCTGTCAATTCCTTGTCTTGAGGACAGAATTGTTGGGTTCAAAAACATGGACCAAATGTTGTTCGTGTCCTCCTCCTCATCGGGGTTGGTAGCAGGAAATGGCCTTTTAAACCAAGCTGGCCCAATAGTTCTCTTGACAAAGGGGGTATTCTTGGGAGTAATCTCGTCGAACTCCAGGAGGGTTTTGAAGTAGTGGAAGAAAAGCTGTCGAGTGGTTAGATTTGTCTCCCTGTATCTCAACAAGGCCAACCTAGCGCCTTCTGATTGTCGAGAAGCAACTGAGGATGCCATATGAGTAGGAAGGAAAAGTTTGAAGTTTGATTCAAATGTGGCATTCAGCCAAAGTTGCAGAAGCCAAATAGGTCCAGAGAAGGAGAGTTGAGATCCTTTGTCTGTTTTCTTAAGCAAGTCACTAGCTTGTCCCAAGGAATCATAAAGGGATGCCAAGATGAATCTTCCTAAGGCCACATCTAATCCTTGGTGAAGCATGATGGCGAGAGGAACAAGTCTTTTCACCACTTGTAATGAACTAGTGCAAAGAACAAAATGTGATAGCCAATAAGTGAGGAAAGCTATATGTTCTTCAAAGGATACATCTTCACTGCTAAGATCATGATGATTTTTGAGGAATCCTGAAAAGGATAAAACTTTGAAGTCGAATTGGTGGTTGACAGTGGTGTATTTAGGGTCGAAGGTGGGTCCTGTTGGTCTTAAGCCAGTAATGGCAGCAACGTCGAATAAGGTTGGGGTCATCATTCCTGCCTTAAAGTGAAAAGTGTTGGTGGAATTTTCCCAAAAGTGGAGGGCAGCTATGAGCATTTCTGCATTGTATTTAGGTCCCTCTCTCGACAGTTGAATCAAGTCGAATATACCACTCTCTTTCCAGAAAGTAGCATATTGCTTTTCGACTTTGTTAAGCCAGTTCAGGTAACTCTCACTAACTACAGGTGCAGATCTAAAAGCCCTATAGCCTGGTTCAAAGAAACTCATGTTGAATACAGAGTTGGCAAATATTTTTGGCTCACAAGTAACATGAAGAGGAAAAATGTTACTTATATCTTCACTGAAGTTGTCGGATGAAGGGAGAGGGCCTGCAAAGGCAAGAGTTTTACCTTCAAGTTTGTGGGGAATTATCAACTCTTCTCCCCATACGCTGCTTTCGACAGAGGTCATAGCTGGTTCCGACACAAACCCTGAATTATCAATGATCACAGGTTCCTTATCATCAACAGCAAAAGGAACCATATTTCTGGAAGAAGAAGTGGACGCTATTGTTGTTCTTGGTGTTCTTGAGATATTGATGATTTGACAGGTGACAGTAGTAGAAAAACCTAAAAAGCTTCAAAACAAACTTGTTTCTTGCTCAAATCTGAGAACGAGAACAATGGTAGCGAGCGAAATCGCAAGATAATCACGATCACTGGTTTGGACTCAACAAAAACGCAAGAACAGAGCAAGATTAAAGAGTTTGTTCGTTGGTTTTGCTTAAAGAAATGCGTCAGTATTCTCTTAAAATTGGAAGTGAAGAGTTTGAGGTTTCAGAAAAATGAAAGTGTGAAATATGTTTTCTATTTATAGGCACTGCAATTTTGCATGTATTTGGTAACTGAAACATCACCACTCTTCCATCTCAACCGTCTAAGATCTCACCACGTGTCCCACCACTAAGCTTAAAAAGTGGAAATCATGGATTGTAGGGATCGAGGTGACGGTTACAAGTTTTGTCATAATTGATTGTGACTTTTGTGACGTATGCGCCGTCTTGGGTAAACGTGCAGAAGTTGAAAAGAAGAGAATCTTCAAAATTGCCATTTCTTCCTTTTGTATTCGACGTGCAGTCGAAATTGGCATTTTTGAGGGGGCAATTTGTTAGCCTGTATTTTTGACAGGCATTAATGAATTGGAGTGAGATGATGAAATCTCATTTAATGTGCATTACTGCATTTTAATGTTCTCTTGGGAATTGACTCTAGTAATAAATCAAGAGAAGATTAAGGCATTTGACATAAAAAACTTTTAATGTGTAAAGTTGTTTGTCGAGGCCTAGAGATCTGTCGAATTCGACAGAAAACTTGTTTATCTAAATAAACATGTTTAGTTCGACGGAGGTGTATTTGTCGAAGATTTATGTATATATATGTGTGTTTGCTTGTATAACGTATTGTGCAGAACGGAGAAAGCATACTCTGGACTTAGCAAAATATTCAAAAGTGGATAACGTTCAAAAGTCCCACCAGGTGTCAAAAGGAATTCAAATTGTCAAAGACACGTGGAGTCTAGTTAGACGTTTTGTAGTTTTTGGCAGTTATTCTGTTTGTCTATAAATATTAGTTTTTCATTGGAGAAACAGGTTCACAATTCACATGCAAATTCCTAAAAATATTCAGAGTACCCATGTCAACGAGCGAAATGAATGCAATATGGAACATGTACGAATCTGTGTACCATTCTTTGTAAACACTTTTACAATTGTCAATGCAATTTATCTTTTCAAGTATTGATTACTTGCTTTTCTTTAAAGTTCAAGCACTTTAAGCCTTCTGCAATTTATTTTGTTGCATGCTTTTACCTTTCAAAGTTTTTCTTTAAACTTTATTTGCAATTCATTTACAAGTTTTCTGCAAATCTAAACTTTGAAGCCTTTTACTGTTTTTTTTTATCAATTTATCCGATTTAACCCAGAAAATATGAACATGTTTTCGTCAATCTTCTGCACAATCCATATGTCCCAGGATTTACTAGTTGATCCTTCTTGTAATAATTAAACTAGCGGTTGTTTATTAAAAATCGGGGTAAACAGATAGAGACCAATTTCAATATAAATAAAATCTTCAATTCAATCAAAGACTATGAAACTCCAAAATATGAATAATAAAACGTGATATATATTTGTATGGACGAAAAATAAAAATATATTTAGACAGAGACTAATATAAAAAAGATATAACACAAAAAAGAGAGTAAAAAAAATTTAGAGACCAAATACAAAGTTGCAAAAGTAAAATCACGAGACAGTGACATAGTACCATTATTTGGCTGTTACAATATGGAACATTTTTTTCAAAAGTGCTTATATATATGGAACTTATCATCCAGTCTTATATAAACCAATTATCAGTGGTCCAAGATTTTAGCTGCATCGATCTCCTTAGACTCCAATCGCTATCTTGATATAGATTCACCAGATTTTATCATATTCTTCTAGGATTTTACCTTTTGTTGTCTTCCCCGATATTATTCTTGATAACGCCATATATATTGACTATATGACCACATATTAAATGTTGCGAAATGGTTTTTTGTAAATTACTATTTCATAATTTGACATTATTTATCCATCGATAAATAAAAATAAGTTAGATAAATAGATATATATATATATATATAATCCCCAAAATTTGTTACAAGTCAGTTGTGGATATCACATACAAATTTACTTATATAATTTGTTCTTATGAATTGATGTAACACCAAATTATAAAAGGATAAATAGACCTCGCCCTGTAAAATATATTCGGGTTAATTTATTCTTGCTTGCTTATGAAGATATTATACATGTCGACATCAAAAAAAGTAAGATATTGTACATGTGTGATTTTTATGAGCCACAAAGTGAAGATATATTGTACATGTGTGATTTTTATAAGCCACAAAGCGACTTCTCAAGACAATCAGGGGGTCTAAGAAGGCCGGTCCAAACGTGCTACCAGATCAAGAGTTTTACTTTTCCATTCTACTATCCTTACAAAATTATGAAATATTTTGTCTGCGGCTTAAGTAATGGATTTTATGTTTAGAACTAAAAGATTTTATATTTGGAGAGTGTCTTTTTTTTTTTCAAAATTTTTATTTTTATAACATCCACTATTTAAATAGTGGACAACATTCCCTACTTAAGTAACAGTTGTTATAAAAATGAAATTTTTTAATGTAGGATGTTTTCATGTAGAGTGTTTTATTTTTATTCTCAAACTTGGTATTTTTATAACTTCCCCTAATTAAATAGCGGATATAAATTTCATGTTGGGTGTTTTTTTTATTAAAAATATTCATTCTTACAACATCCGCTACTTAAGTAGTAGAAAAGTAAAAATTAAAACTTCAGATCAAATTAAAAAGTTTGGTTTAAAAATGAACTCTAAATACGGCGGACCATCTTCACTCCACTATGAACAGTGATCAATACTATTATAACGAATACGAATTTTACAAAATACACCGTTAAATTGAAAGTTTATATCATATAGATCATCCATAAAAAAATTTAGAAAAGTTGAAAATCATTTGATATGTTATTGAGACTTATCAAGATAAATAGTATTTAATAAAAACTCATAAACCGTTAATCTTAAAAAGTCTCAATAACATATGATTTTCAACTTTTCTAAAATATTGAATGAATGATCTATGTGATATAAACTTTCAATCCAACGGTTGATTTTATGAAATTCGTATTCGTTATAAAGTTATTCATGATCGGTCTACCATGAACTACTTGAAGAAGTGGTTCATATTACCACTCTAAATATATTATATGAGATCGGTCCTATATGAGCTGCGATTCAACTCTAATTAAACGGGCAATATATATATACTAAAATAATTATCAAATTAATTGTCAAGTTATAAATTTAGGGCCCATTTAGAATAACTTATTTTTTAGCTTATACAAATAAATAAGATTTTATGCTAATTTAAAAATTTTCACTAATAAAAATTGTATTTTTATAAACTATTTTTTCATAAGCTACTTTAACAAACTTATAATAATATATAAAAACCAATTATTTTGCATAAGCTACCTTGACAAAGTTATTCCAAACTGGCCTTTATTTTCATATACATATATAAAAGCATATGCATTGAGAGAGAACACATACTAAAATAGTACATTTCAATTCTATAGTTTGACTTATTATATAAAAACTAGGCTTAAACATCATTTTCATCCCTGTAAATTCGCGTTTTTTTTGTTTTAGTCCCTGTATCTTTTTTTGTTGCAAATTAGTCCCTGTATATTCAAATCTTTTGGTTTTAGTCCTTTAAAACTAAAATGCGCAGGAAAATCTGCAAGAAACCAACGAATTTTCCTGCAGATTTTCCTGCGGATTTTAGCTTTAGGGACTAAAATCAAAATGATTTGCACATGCAGGGATTAATTTGCAACAAAAGAAGATACAAGGACTAAAACCAAAAAATTATGAATTTACAGGGACGAAAATGATGTTTAAGCTTAAAAACTATTTTTATTCATGATTATATAATTCTTATAATTGATAATATATTTTAGTACCTTTTTATTTGTTTCATTTTCAAAATACAATCAATTGTAGCCGGTTGCCACACTATCATAGTTGCAAATTAGATTTGACTTAAAAGTAAATATCATGTCAACACAATAAATAAATATGATTTATTAAAAAATAAGATAATTTGCTTACTAAAATGATAATATATAGCAAACAATTTATTCGATCAAAACATATATCAAGAGGGCCTATAACCGACCAAAGCTATCGAAACATTTTAATAAATTAACTTTAACGGTTCCAATATAAAATAGAGTGCATCCTCCGCTCATAGAAGGAATAAAGAGTGCCATAATATTTACTTAGAACGATTTCCAAGATGAAAGTGTCATCTTATCTACCAAATAATCAACAAAAGTAGTTCTCTCCAAAAAGATTACATCCTTTTGAAAGTTCTGGATAATCTATACAATATAACATGTCAGATTAACAACCACCTCAATTTACTTTTCCTACCTATACCCATTCCTAAAAAACTCTTTATAAAGCCCAACTATACCATGAGGAGGCACAAACTCAAAACTAAACCACTTTAAAATATCGTACCAAACATGTGAGGTTTGACTACATGAATCAAATAGTTGTTAAGTTTATTTAAGCCAAAAGACCACATAACACACACATAAAATCATAGCATCTTGAATTCTAAAAATTTCGTATTGTGTCTAACTCAACCTTACAATATCGGCTTGTTAGGTGAGACTTTATCTACTTATAAATGATATGGTTTTTTGTATTTTTGATATTGCGGAATTTGGTGAGATATAATTTTAGGGAGAAAGCTCTCCTCAAATATATGGTTATATGAAGAATACTAAAGTTCTTGTTTTATTCATCATGCTTATGGCTCTATATATAGAGCTACAAATAAAACAAAATTCTAAATCATATCTTTTTAAAAAATAAACTAATCCTATAAATATAAATACTAAACAAATCATTAGAATTCTAAACAGAAATATAAATCATAAACCCTAATATTATTTTATTTCAAATATAAATCTAAACTATATTTAAATCTAAGATCTTCAAAAGATATTTAGGCATATTATTCTCAACACTCCTCCTTGACTGAATATCTTTTGTGCGTATCCAATCTGAGCTTCTTGAAAAATTATTCTTCTTCTTCTTTTTATCGCAAGCATTAGTGTGTTTGTGCCTTGTGGACTTTATGGTAGAAACATTGCATTTGTTATGATTTTTAGGAGGTTTTTCACAAGCATATTCATTCTCCTCCTTAACTTGAAATTTCTTCAAAGCACATGAATTTTCACGATCTTCTTTGAATTTAAGTTCTTTTTTCTCTTCAATAATATGATCATTCTTCATCAAATCTAAAACAAATCTCTTGCCTTTAATCTGAGATGTGATCACTTCTTTATTGTTTTGATCTTTAATCACACAACTTTTATGTTCAAATATCACTTTATAATTTTTCTCCAACAACTGAGCAACACTTAAAAGATTCTGATTAATTTCAGGAACATATAAAACATTGGAAATTTGTTGCATACCTGCATGAGTTTTAATTGAAATTGTTCCAATGCCTTCTACTGCAATTTGTTCTCCATTCCCAATTCTGACGTTGGAAATAGAAGTTTTATTGAGCTCTTTGAAAAGATCTCGATCATAAGTCATATGGTTTGTGCAACCACTGTCAATGAGCCATTCTTTTGACGGTTTGTTGGTTGTAAAACCTGAGATTGCAAGTAGTAGTTCCTGGTCTTCTTCATATTTTTCTTGAGCAATGTTAACATCTCCTTCTTGTTGTTGTTGTTGTTGTTGTTGTTGTTGTTGTTGTGATGTGCATACTTTCTTCATATGGCCTAATTTGCCACACTTTTCACATTTTGCATCAGGCCTCCACCAACAATTCTTTGGTGGGTGATTATCCTTGTTGCAATGAGGACATGGTTTATGTTGGTATTTCTTTCCAAAATCTTTGGCTAGATATATACCTTCTATAGTTCTTTCTTCCCTCATAAGTCTTCTTTGTTCTTGTGCCTGCAATGCATGTAATACTTCTGGCAGAGCGATTTTACTCAAATCTTTTGTGTTCTCCAAGGCGGCTATAGAAGCCTCATATCTTTCAGGCACCGTTACAAGGATTTTTTCTACGATTCTGGAATCAGAAAATTGAGTGCCTAGCAATCGTACCTTATTAGCGATACCCAATAATTTATCGGCATATGCCTTGATTGTTTCATCCTCCTTCATTCTTTGTAACTCGAACTCTCTCAATAAATTCATAACTTGCATGCTTCGAATCCTTTCATCTCCTTTATATTCTTCTTTCAGGTAATCCCAAATTTCTTTTGGTGTTTTGAGAGTCATGATTTTAACAAAGACAGTTTGTGAGACACTTGCAAACAAACAAGTCTTTGCCTTTGCCCTCTTGATTTTTCTTTCTTTATGAATTTTCATCTGTGCTTCTGTGGGATCTTCTGGTAACGAAGAAATATCGTAATCATCCTCCACAGTTTCCAATAGATCTAGAGCATCTAAGAATGTTTCCATTCTCACCGCCCAAAGATCATAGTCTTCTCCATCAAAGATCGGAGGAGCAACCTTTGAAAAATCCATATTCACAGGTCCTTATGAACGTTGGCTCGGATGCCACTGATATGGTTTTTTGTATTTTTGATATTGCAGAATTTGGTGAGATATAATTTTAGGGAGAAAGCTCTCCTCAAATATATGGTTATATGAAGAATACTAAAGTTCTTGTTTTATCCATCATGCTTATGGCTCTATATATAGAGCTACAAATAAAACAAAATTCTAAATCATATCTTTTTAAAAAATAAACTAATCCTATAAATATAAATACTAAACAAATCATTAGAATTCTAAACAGAAATATAAATCATAAACCCTAATATTATTTTATTTCAAATATAAATCTAAACTATATTTAAATCTAAGATCTTCAAAAGATATTTAGGCATATTATTCTCAACAATAAACTCATGTTTGTCATCTCACATCTGATGTGAGAATCTTAACACACGCTCTCATGCCGAATACTATTGGACTTGATGAGTGAATATAAATAGTGGGCGACACGATAGCGGAAACCTAATAACACTTGGCCCGATGGATCTTAAAGGAGCTTGTGATGCATATTAGAATTTGAAGTTGCATTTATTTCTATAGAAGGTAATTCACAGCTATTTGAGACTATGCTAGGTAGTGGAATTGCATTTCTTTCTATAGAAGGTAATTCACAGCTATCATTTGTACGATTCATTCCAGCTGGCATCTTATCTATCTCTTTGTTTAGAAAAAGTTTTAATTTTCTAAAACACAATTCAAGGACTAAACAAGGAACACAAAACTTTGCAGCGGATCTAAGAAACACAAAACAAGATAACAGAGAGGGAAAGAGAGAAGAGAGAGATGCAAAGATTTTTATACTGGTTCCTCTCACAATCCGAGAGTACTCCAGTCTCCTTGCACTTCCAAGGGAGTTTCACTATAATCTTAAGAGATTACAAATGTTCAAGCTCACAAGCAAGAGACTTCTCACAATTGCTCAAGTTACAACTAACAAGAGACTTCTCAAAACTTTACAAATAAATTGAAAGTTATCAGACACTTGATATACTATCAGAGGTGTTTACAAAATACAACGCAAATTACTTAAGACAATGAATGACAAATTTAGTTCTTGAGTGTCAGCGTTTTTCAGAGTCTTAGAGTAGATGATAGAACAGTAGTCATTGCTTCCATTTGAGTCTTCTATTTATATTGAAGAAATGGGAATGACCGTTGCAGAGAGATAAGATGCCAGCTGGAATGAATCGTACAAATGATAGCTGTGAATTACCTTCTATAGAAAGAAATGCAATTCCACTACCTTGTGCATTTGAAATGCAATTCTAACTCAACTCTACAGAATCAATTTGTAAGGTGATGTGCCTCTACTTATAAAATCTTGTTTAGGTCATCTGACATTCTATTTGAGACTCATAACACCAATCGCACCCTGATAACAGAGGTTTTGAAGAGTCGGCAACTTATCCTAAAATAATTATAAAAAATGATCGTCATTTTTGAAGGAGCCCAAAATTTTCACATTCTGAAATCCTTATAGTTTGACGTTAATGTTACCAACGTAGTGTGACACAAGTGGTAGATACTTGGTCCCTTAACCATTTTATCTTGGGTTCGATCCCCGAAACATTTGATGTTATCCCAAATCGATTTCAGTTACTTCGAGGGACAAAAGAAATATGCACTTTAATTAAGAGTATGATGGTAAAATAAATTATTAATGCTCTTGAAAATTTAAAAGAAGTCTCATAAAAAGGGACAAAGAAAAATATAAAGAGAATTTTATAGTTAGAAACGGAGGTAGTATATAAAATAAATAGTTCAATTGTAGATGTCATTATATTGGTCTACAATATTGATATGAATTTGAAAGAATTAGAATATAATACATAATTATAATATGAATTTGAAAGAAGTAAAGAAAACAATACTTTTTCGGTCCTAAAATAAATAACATGTTTGACTATATTACTTACCGTTGAACAACTTTGATTATTAATATTTTTAATTATTTATTATTAAAAATTATAAAAATTTTATATTTTCAAAATACCAATCAAGACAAATCAAACAACATCTCATATGTTAATATTTGCATGTATATATTAATAGAAAAATATGATCAAAGTAGATCATATGAATAGTACATTAAATCAAAATTAAGCCATATATTTTAGGACCAATGAAGTATTTTATATCTTCTTTTGAAATATTATAAAAATAGTTTATATCAATCACCACTTCTATTTTTTTTTTTTTACAATTATATTTTGAATATGTTAAACTCAATGAAATAGGTAAATAGGTGTAATTTTATTAATTGAATGAATGAGTACAATTACTGAAGAGTTTAAATAGACTATGCTATACCTAATGGGCCTAACTCATAGGCTAAGTAAACTTGGATAACTTCAATAATAATAATTATACAATATTTACAACACTCCCCCTCAAGCCGATGAATGGATATCAACCATTCGAAGCTTGCAAGTAAGTTGACTGAATTGTTTTATTGGTAATCCCGTCTTCATCACTTCTGTCAGTAAAAGCCGGTTGATTATCATAACATAACTTCATAGGATCTTCATAATGTGGTGAAAGTTGTTTAGAAGAGACAAAATTAGAAGTAGGACGTCTATATATGGGGGGACATGATCTCTTTTTTCTTCCCAAAGCAAGAGGTACATCATTCGGGTTAGTATCACAAGTATCAGAAATATGAGAATTATCATTAGGATGATCATTTTTAGTACTTACCACTGGTTTAGACGATTGAGTTTGCTGTTGGAGCGGGACGAGTTTACTTCTTCTCTGATACTCCTGAATTGGTGCTGAAGGTGTTAATTCCTCTAAAATAGAAGTGGGTGCATGGACATGTGTTCTAGGAAGGCTAGGACCCAGGATTAGAAACTCGGACTCAGACTCTAAGTCATTTACGTTCTCCCCCTGAGACTGAGGACGAGTAAAATAAGACACATTCTCATGAAAAGTGACATCTTTGGAGACAAAAAATTTCCGACTGGGAGGATGATAACATTTGTACCCTCTTTTGTTAGGTGCATAACCTAGAAAGATACACCTGATTGCACGAGGATCCAACTTGTTGCGATATTGTTTATGAACATGGACAAAAGCAACACAACCAAACACACGGGTCTTAAGATTCTGTAATATAGGAGCAGAAGGAAAATGTGACATAGATTTAATAGGACTAGTATTACCTAAAACACGAGATATGACTCGATTAATGAGATAGACAGCAGTAAGAACTGCCTCTCCCCAATATGAATTGGGAACAGACATTTGAAAAATAAGGCATCTAGCCACTTCAAGTAAATGACGATTTTTCCTTTCTGCGACTCCATTTTGTTGAGGGGTGTCGACACATGTGAATTCATGGATTATGCCATGTTTACTGGTGAAGGCAGAAAAAGTATGATTGACATATTCTTTACCATTGTCTGAACGAAGTCTTTTTATACCTTTTCCAAATTGTGTTTTGACCATATTATAAAATTGAATAAATAGTTGTGGTACTTCAGATTTAGTGTTCATAAAAAAAACCCAAGTTAATTGAGTGCAATCATCAATAAAAGAAACAAACCATTTTGCACCAGAAACATTAGAGGTAGAGGCTGGTCCCCAAACATCAGAGTGAATAATATTAAATGGTTCAACACTTTTATTAAAACTAGGAGGAAAAGAAACACGATGATGTTTTGCTAACTCGCAAACATCACATTTAAATGACTCAACAGAATGTCGTAAAAACAACTCAGGATACATAGACTTAATTAAAGAAAACGGGGGATGACTAAGACGCTTGTGTTGAAGCCAAATTTGTGAGGCAGAAGAGGAAGATTCAGACCGGAGAGAGGATGACAATACCCTTGGACCATCTGGTGATAAGTGCCAAAAAGTAGCTAAAATTCATATATGTTTTAAGCACTTATTAACTTGTTTTGTAAGATATTCATTAGGTTTATCCCACTTTATTGTATATATTTGTTTTAAGCTATATTTTGTCAAGCTTTTCTTAATCCCAACTATTGATGCAGAAAATGAAAATTTGAAGAAAAATTGAAGCTAACTCGCCAGGGCAAGCTCAGAGCGAGTGCAGGGCGAGTAGAGGCAGAGAGCATCAAAGTGGAAAACTGATACACACGCCATAGCGAGCAGCAACTCGCCAGGGCGAGTAACAACGCGCCAGGGCGAGTGAAGGCGGTTCAAAACTCACTTATGACGTGGCAGAAACCTTCTGATGAAGAAAGGTCAACTCGCCATGGCGAGCTGGAGCTCGCTCAGCGAATTCTAATTTTCAGAAACACTATAAATAGAGCTTGCTGTCATTTTTCTTAAGATCTAACTTGTAATAGAGACTCAGAAGTAGAGGGAAACCCTAGGAGACAGATTCAAGGGGATTTGAAGGTGGATTCACTACAATAGTTGAGAAATCATCATTGATAAGTTTGTTCATCTCTTTTCTTCTTAATCTTTGTAAAGCTACCATGAAAATGAGTAGCTAATCTCTCTTTTGTTGGGTTAGATGTAATTAACTCTATTATTATGTGTTTACTTTGATCATGGTGTTATAAATGGTTTTAGATTATTCATCAATTTTGATATTATCCTTGGTTTTCATGTTTTAATTTTAGGGTTTGAATTGTTATAGACATATACCTTTTGAATCCAAGAACTAGGATAATCATCTATTAAATTCTAAACTCTAGAAATAGATTTAGGTTTAGTATTCACTCAAAATATCAAAACTTAATGCTATTGTGTTGATTAAATTGTCCGAGACATCGGAGTTTAAGCAATACAATATAGCCGTTATATGGATTGATCACTCGAGACATCGATGGTTAATAGGTATAACGGGATTCTCGTCGTACTCTGGACACGGAGACGTACGTGAGTGATATGTGATAGAATTGATTAATAACTAAAACCTGTATAACTGATTGAAGGATACATACGATTGAGTTGGTGAAATCTAATCCCAGCAAACTTATCTCTGTGAAACTTTATCATTTTTTACTTGCAATTACAATTTCATAATTTCACACTTAAACAATCTTATAATCACTATACTTAAAATTGTATCAATTGTTGAAACGGTACTGATATCGCACCAGTCCCTGTGGAGACGATAATTTATATACTTACTTTTGTACTACAACAAAATGGCGCCGTTGCCGGGGACTGGCGTTTAGATATTGAAACATTGCAACAATTTGTATTCTTTTAAGTATTTGTATATATTTGTTTATATTATATAGTTGTGGTCTGCACTAATCCTTCTTTGCTAGTCAGAGAATTTTTCTTGTTAGTTCAATCCTTTTTCAGATTCACCATCACAAACAAAACCATGACTGATCGTGGTTATAACAACTTCTATACTCCGGATGAGTATGAATCATATCAACAGTTTCATAGGACTCCAACACATGAAGAGATTTTTTTGACTCAAAAATTGGAAGAACTTTCAAAACAAATTTCTAAATTGATTAGTCTACAGGAAGAGTCAATTAAAGCTAAACAAGTTGCATACTGTGAGCTTTGCAATGGAGACCATCCCACTGGTCATTGTCCTCTGTTGACTGAAGTGCAACTTTCCCATATAATCAAGGTTTCTAAGTGTGAGCTTTGCGATGGAGATCATCCCACTGGCCATTGTCCTCCGATGACTGATGTGCAGTTTTCCCAGATGATCAAGCAAATGGCTAATAAGCAAAGCATGAAAGTTCAAACCAACACTCAAACCACTCACGAGAAAGATAATATTCTAAAAAAGAATGAGGAATGTGGAGAGCGTGTGGAAGAAGTTGTTGAAAAAGGTGAGGAAGAAAGAATACTTGAAAGATGTGGTGTAATGAAAATAATGGAAGAAAATCAAACACCATACGAAGTAGAACTTTCTCAAGAACTTCCATGTACGAACGAGGCCAAAACTGTTGATAATGAAGAAGTGATGATGGTTGCAGAGGAAAATGAAGGATTATTTAGCAAGGAAATATCATGTGAGCTAAAGAAGGAGATGGAGTACAAGGCGGAAATTGATCGAGTCATAGATGAAATTTGTGCCTTGTTCCACAAGAAGAAATTGGGGATGATATGGACTCCGCAACATTTATTTCTAAAGTTCATGGAGTTCCTCCCAAATCAAAGGAAAAAGACGGATGATGTGATTTCCGTCTCATTTTGGCCACCCTAACCAAAAAGGCGTCAAGCTAGTGACGTAAAAGAAGCGCTTGTTGGGAGGCAACCCAATTTTATTTCCTTTTCTTTTATTTAGCGCACTTTTAATTTCGCATATGTTATAATAATTTTTGAACATGCCCAGCCTCTTATGCAAACAAAGTCATTGAACTGGTGTGAATTTCACTTGAATTTCTGTTTTCTGCTATCATCGCTAAGCGAGATTTTGCTCGCTAAGCGAGTTGTATCAGATCTTTTGAAAATTCTGACAAAAGCCTAGGGCTGTATGTTTTACATTGTGTAAATGCAGGCATAACTTCATTTATTGGCCTGAGGACAGTCCACACTTATTGAAGAGGGGCAGTAGCAGAAGTAGAGTACTAAAGCACGCCATATACAGTGAAATTTTATTGTTCCAGTCATTTAAATTCATGTTTTATGTTTCATTGCAATTTTGACTGAACAAACATGGTTTAAATCTTTGTGATTGCTAAATGTACATATGAATTGAAATGTCTAATTTTGTGATTAATCAAAAGCAAATGCATGATTAGAATGATTTTCTTTCAATTGCTATAGTTTGAGATCAACATTTTGTGATTATCTTTGAATGATAGGATGAATTTGAACTAAGTAGCTTGATTCAATTTGATTTCATTTATTCCTTCTTAACATGATTAATTAATTATGAATCACGTAGACCTAGCCGGGTGAGATTGTGTGAACCTTCCACTGTTTATATATTTGAGAGCCGGCAATTGTGTTTAACTCTGTTGATTTTAACTGAATCTTACTATTACTTTATATGTTTGAAGTCATGAAAATGATCAAGGCCATGTTTTTATTTGAGTGCAACTACTTAAGCCTAAAATAACCTACCTTGTGAGATAGTGTGATCCTTTGTTACCCCCCTTGAGCCAAAATTTTGAAAATTTGTTTGTTTGAACCCTTGAACCACAATAAAGAAAAAAACAATGACTTGACCCTTGTCTTAGGATGATCGAGCATTGAGTTTATGTAGGGTTGAAAATAAGTTGGGGAGAAAGAGGTTATTTGATCAAATTGTGAAAAGTAACAAGTAGTTGAAAATGGTGATTGAGAAAGAAAAAGGAAAAATATTGAAAGTCATTTGACACACAAGTGAAAATCAAAGAAAATATATTACAAAAGAAAAAAAAAAGGATTGTAAATTGTGTCAAAACAAAAGAATCACCAAGAGTAAAGAATGGGGAAAGTGAAAGAGGTGAATAGCTTACGTAATGAAGATACTCAAAGTTTATGCTCTCTTATCCTTAAGGCTCTTTGAATCCAAAGAAAAACAATGATTTCTTGTAGCCTAGCCCCATTACAAGCTTAAGAAAGTCCTTAGTGATCCATGATTGATAATATGTTTTGTGATTATGTTGAGATGTATGTTTGAATTGATTTGTTGTGAACACATTGTTTGGATTGAGAGAAACACTGCACCCTTGAGTTGAAACACTTGTGAGAATTGTGATTCTAGTTGATTATCTTGTTGGTTTGGAAAAGTTTGAAATCTTACTTGAGTTTTGAAACTATTTCAAATTCATGCTTTGATTCTTTGATGTTTATGAATGATTGATTTTGAGCTTGCAAACACATTGAATCATGCAAACTTGAAATGATTTACATATAAAGTTTTTGATTGATTGCAAAGCTTGAATGAATTATACACTAATGATGTTTGAGTCATGTTTTTCAAAGTTTATTTTGGACTTTTGTTTGAGGACAAACAAAGTTTTAAGTTGGGGAGAGTTGATAAGTGCCAAAAAGTAGCTAAAATTCATATATGTTTTAAGCACTTATTAACTTGTTTTGTAAGATATTCATTAGGTTTATCCCACTTTATTGTATATATTTGTTTTAAGCTATATTTTGTCAAGCTTTTCTTAATCCCAACTATTGATGCAGAAAATGAAAATTTGAAGAAAAATTGAAGCTAACTCGCCAGGGCGAGCTCAGAGCGAGTGCAGGGCGAGTAGAGGCAGAGAGCATCAAAGTGGAAAACTGATACACACGCCATAGCGAGCAGCAACTCGCCAGGGCGAGTAACAACGCGCCAGGGCGAGTGAAGGCGGTTCAAAACTCACTTATGACGTGACAGAAACCTTCTGATGAAGAAATTAAGGTCAACTCGCCATGGCGAGCTGGAGCTCGCTCAGCGAGTTCTAATTTTCAGAAACACTATAAATAGAGCCTGCTGTCATTTTTCTTAAGATCTAACTTGTAATAGAGACTCAGAAGTAGAGGGAAACCCTAGGAGACAGATTCAAGGGGATTTGAAGGTGGATTCACTACAATAGTTGAGAAATCATCATTGATAAGTTTGTTCATCTCTTTTCTTCTTAATCTTTGTAAAGCTACCATGAAAATGAGTAGCTAATCTCTCTTTTGTTTGGTTAGATGTAATTAACTCTATTATTATGTGTTTACTTTGATCATGGTGTTATAAATGGTTTTAGATTATTCATCAATTTTGATATTATCCTTGGTTTTCATGTTTTAATTTTAGGGTTTGAATTGTTATAGACATATACCTTTTGAATCCAAGAACTAGGATAATCATCTATTAAATTCTAAACTCTAGAAATAGATTTAGGTTTAGTATTCACTCAAAATATCAAAACTTAATGCTATTGTGTTGATTAAATTGTCCGAGACATCGGAGTTTAAGCAATACAATATAGCCGTTATATGGATTTATCACTCGAGACATCGATGGTTAATAGGTATAACGGGATTTTCGTCGTACTCTGGACACGGAGACGTACGTGAGTGATATGTGATAGAATTAATTAATAACTAAAACCTGTATAACTGATTGAAGGATACATACGATTGAGTTGGTGAAATCTAATCCCAGCAAACTTATCTCTGTGAAACTTTATCATTTTTTACTTGCAATTACAATTTCATAATTTCACACTTAAACAATCTTATAATCACTATACTTAAAATTGTATCAATTGTTGAAACGGTACTGATATCGCACCAGTCCCTGTGGAGACGATAATTTATATACTTACTTTTGTACTACAACATCTGGCTCATCAGAGAAGTAGTATAACCCTTCCTTTTCTTTAGCAATTCCAATTGTCTGTCCCGAGGTCAAGTCCTGAAAAACACAATGAGAAGCAAAAAAGGTTACTTTACAATTTCGATCACGGGTAAGCTGATGGATGGAAATTAAATTGTTGGAAAGTGTAGGAACATGAAGCACAAATTGCAACTTGAATGAAGGTTGTAGGTCAATATTTCCAATGCCAACAACACGAGCATGAGAGCCATCAGCAACAGTGATATAAGGAATACTCGAAGGTGATGTATAGGAGGATAGTAAAGCCGAGTCAAATGTCATATGATTAGTAGCCCCAGAGTCAAGAATCCAAGCATTTTTAGGGATAACATCACAAACAGTAAAGGATCGGGAATACATATTCTTACCAGTAATTGCTAAAGACCCAGATCCAGGAGGCTTACTAATGGAAGCAAGAAGAGACTGTAGACGTTCCACATCATTCTGGCTAAAAGAGGACGAGTCAGTTCCTCCCGTTGCAACATGTGCCTGATTCTGCTGCAGATTCCGAGAGCCTCCTCCTCGGCTAAGAACCTGTTCTTTTCCATGTAGTTTGAAACAATTTTTCTTGTTATGCCAAGGTTTGTTGCAATGCTCACAAAAGAATATGGATGAAGATGGTTGTGGTCCTTTGCCGGCGGCGAGTGCTGACACATCAGGAGGATGCTCGCTAAGCATAGCATGTCGACGAGTTTCTTCACTGCGAACAGTGTAAAAGACTTCAGTAAGAGTGGGAAGTTTTTTCTTTCCCAAAATCTGTACCCGAATGGGGTCAAACTCCACATTTAGACCTGCCAAAAAATCAAATATTCTATCTCTCTCAATTACAACATTTAGAATGACAGTGTCTTGACTGCACTCCATCTTCAAATTTTGATATTGATCAAGTTCAATCCAAAGAGAATTGAGAACCCAAAAATATTCGGTGACCGGAAGATTTCCTTGCTTGGTGTTGAAAATTTTCCTCTTTAAGTCATAACAAGCAGACATGTCTTGTTTCATTGAATAACTGCTACTGAGGTAATTCCAAATTGCTCGTGCGGTAGAGAGAAACATGCAATTTCAACTAATTTCAGGAGATATGGAGTTCCAAAGCCACGTAATAATAACATAATCATCTTTATACCAAGAAGAGAAATTAGGAGCAGTGACCAGAGGAGGATCACCATCAAGATAGTCAATCATATCACAACCTTTCAGTGTCTGACGAATTAATTGAGACCATTGAAAATAATTTTTTTCGCCATTAAGCCAATAGCCTTTTTGAATGACGAAATCCTTAGCATTAAAAGGAGGTGGTATAACCGGAGGTGGAGGTGGGGGTGGAGGGGGGGTGGAGGATCGTTTGCTGCCATTGAAGCAAAATAACCGGAGCAACGAAATAAGGTTAACTATCGAGAGGTAACAAAAAAAATACCCAAATTTCGAGTATTTCAGAAAAAACATTTGAAGACACCAACGGAAAGAGGAGGTCGAGACGAGAAAACTGACACAAAAATCGTCAAAAACGGAGGTCTGGAAGGCGGCGCGTGCACAACACGCGCGTGATACGACGCTGCGAGTGGGCGTCACGCACCTATAAAGGGACGGCGCGTGAGGGCGCGTGACGGAGGTGTTGACGGCGGTGTTTTCGTCGTTGGACTCGGAATTTTGAGGCGGTTACGATGGTATATTGGAAGTTTTGATACGTTCACTGGAAGTATGAAAACCAATATGGACAGATTGAGGTAGGTTGACGGTGAAAAAGTTTCAAGGGAAAAATTGCATCTATGGCGGTTAGGGTTCATGCGGAAGCGTATCCCAAAAATCGGGAGCTCATGATACCATGTTAAACTCAATGAAATAGGTAAATAGGTGTAATTTTATTAATTGAATGAATGAGTACAATTACTGAAGAGTTTAAATAGACTATGTTATACCTAATGGGCCTAACTAATAGGCTAAGTAAACTTGGATAAATTCAATAATAATAATTATAAAAATATTTACAACAGAATATATAATTAATATGCACGTTTCCTTTTGCCCTTACTTAATTATTTGTCACTTTCGAAAAAGGCAAATAAGAGCGTACAAAAACAGTATTTGACATTTTGACGTCCCACCAATAGCTTGCTAAATTTAAAATTGATCAAACTCATCATTAGGAAAATTATAATCAATGATACATTTGAAACAAAGAGAATGTTGCTAAGACATAGAATTTTTGAAGCATTAGAATTACAATAGACTAATTAATAGAGTTACAAAGACTAAAGAGAAAGTTACATTCAAAAGTACAATTCATTTGTCAGCTAATTATGTTCGGGGCTGAAACTACTTGATGACAGAATTGACCTTCAAACCACATTCAACTTGTGGAAAGCAAAAAAAACTCAAGATTTCATACTTCACATTTGAAATGCGAGTTTAATTATTAGACCACTAATAGAAAGAGTTACAATAATACTAGTAATTAACTTCTTATAGTAGCAATTGTCAAAAAAAATAATTCTTATAGTAGCTCTCCATATTCTAAACTTACTATGTTATTAAATTACTCCTTAAAATAAGAGAAATTTAGCTAATGATTTAATTTTTATGCGTTGTCTTTGCACATAATTTTACACTGTCGATAAATCACAATCAATCATGTGTGATTTTAGAAGTAGTTACGGTTAAAGAAAAATGTTTATATTAATTTGACGATAATAATTAATTGACAGTGTAAAGAATCTTTAGACCGACAATAACGAAAATTATTCATAAGAAAGAGATCATAGTTAGATAGAAGAGTTGCATTCCATTAAACATGGACTCAACCTAAACATGAGAATGCAAAACTCCATTTGATTTAAAGCACCATCTCCATCCAAATCACCTTCCATTAGCATGCACACGAGTTCATCATCCCTAATAACCTCCAAACCAAGCTTGAAACAATTCATCTTCAAGCTCTCAAATGTTATAAGACCTTTGTTAACATCCATGAGCAAACGAAAGCCGTTGCAAAGTTCATTTATAAACCCTTCTGCTCCAAAACGTGCTATCATGGATGGAAAGTAATCCTCAAAATCCATACCAAAATTCAATTCCATGTGGAAATTGTGAGTGAAACTTAAGTTCCTATAGTAAAAATGTGAAAGGAGATATTGGTAGCTTGTGCTAGAAGGGTGTGTTAAGTTGTGCTTCTCATTATATAGGGCATACAAAAAGATACGACTTTCTAAATTGAGAAATACAATGCAATAGTACAAATTGGTTGTTGGAAATGTAGGGTTTCCTTCAAAATAAAGGAAATGTAGGGTCTTCCGTATTTCTTTTACACCAATATGTGGACCATATATATTTTTGGACAAGTACATTGATGTTCAAATTCAAATTAAAACCGTAAATTAATCAAGAAAAATTAGAAATTGTAAAAAAACGAATATTTGTGGATGTGTTTGAATGTCTTTGGATTGAATGAGCGTTTGCCTCAAAATCGATATAAATCGAATCACAAACACCAAAATCATTACGTAAATAATTCTCCACACAGAAAAATAAATTTTAAGAAAAGCAACTAGATTGTGCAAAAAAGAAAAGCAACTAGATCAAAAAATTAACCGTCCAAATTAGCTAGACTGTAATTTTAGCTATATTCTGAGACACCAAATTATAGAATGAATAACATAACATGCATCCACCCCACAACACAATTTACGACAAATTAATACAAGCACAAATTAACCTTCATTATCACGCAAAAACCATCGTCCCATACTTGTTGGACTACATGTATACTATGAAGTTTCGACATTGCATTTCAACCAACAATTTTGGGTAGCACATATTAAATTAATTTTTTTGAAGCACATAACTAGATGCTCTAATAAAATTTGTATATATTGATTCCCACCACAAATTTGTAGATTGATTCCCACCACAAATTTGTATATTGATTAATTTGTATATGGGATATTTTTTACTTTTTTAAAATATAGGACCATTATTGCCTATTTTGTAAAATATAGGGACTAAAATTAAAATGGTGGGGTCCACAAATAAGCATTCCATTGAAAAAACAAACGGAATGGACCATTTTTTATAACGGAAAAATTTATGGGATTTTTTTTAAGACCATTTTTAACTCCATGGAACAAAGTGACTAACGAATTGCAGGGTCAAAGACTATTTTGTATTTTTTCCTTAAGCCATAGACTATAATGATAGTGAGTCGCACGTTCATGGACCGAAATGGTTGTTTTCCCAAAACAAAAAAATATACTTTGTAAAGTAATATAATACTGAGATATGTTTCATTAGATCTTTTAAAGTCTTTTGCAAATTTAATCCTTATTAGAGTTAATCTCCTGCAATCTTTCCAGAGGCATCATGCATTCTTGCATATAAGAGTTCATAATCATTAATTTCTTTAGTACCACCATTCATGCTCCGAAAGCTCCTAAGATTGCTTAGGTCATATGGAGAGCTCCTCCTATATGTTTTGGATTAAATGCAACATAAACAGTGTATCGTGAGATTCTTGTCTTTCAACTTGTGCTGATATTTTCATGGATATAAACGGATTTTTGTTTGGGAATTTGCATTTAATCCAAAATATGAGAGAGAAACTTTATAAAGAAAGAAGCATATAGAGAGTATAAAAAAACAATAAAAACCGACAAATAAAAGAAACGACGACCAACAATAAGAGAAAACAAAAACAACAAAAAAAGTCTAAGCCAACTAAACTGACGATACCACCAAAGCTTGAGTCTCTCTGCCAACCCATCCCAACCTCCGAATGCGAAGGGAGATGCAACACAAGCAGGACAGCCAAAACCAAACAATCAACCAACCAAAGACTACACTCCCCAGAACGATCTCCTCTATAAAATCCTATTTGTTCTAGAACATTGACAAGTTTCACTTCCCGGTAGCCAGACAATTTGGAGTGATGCTCATAGAGGGATGGATTTTGGTTAGTGGACACAACAAATAGTTATGATCGGAGGACCGATGGCCATCACAAATGAAAGTGGTGGAAAAAGTGGCCGTCAAAGGTGGTGGGTGTGGTGTTTGATCTTGATCACAATACATTTTAGAGTGGTGGTCGATGTTTATAGATTTATAGATGGGCACAATGGCCAATACGATGATCGAGGGACAAGTGGCTGCTATTTTCAAAGGTGGCAAGTGAGAGTGGGGGTGTGAGAATGTTGAAGTGGTGCTCAATGGTGATCAGAGTGTGCTCACAATAGTGATTGGTGGTGGTCGGTAGTTGTAACAGCCCGTTTTTCATAAGCCAAAAAGGGCATTATATATATATATTTTTTAAAACAAACACTCAGAGTGCGTATAAAAGATTTTAAATGAGCCGGCATTCAAATATACAAAAGAACTCATTACCATAAGGTGCTTCGACAAGCAAAGTGTATTCCTGAATAATTACAATCCAAGTCTAAGTATCAAGACAAGTTAGGAATCCTGTGCTAACCAAAAAGCACGGTGCACAAAACACACCGGCGCATAGTCTAACTACTCTAAGCTTCCACACGAGCTCACTATGGCCTAGAGCTGCCAACACCATCCTCTCGACCTACATCGTCATCTGGGGTGGGATGAGCCCGCAAATGAAAGAAAGGGTCACCACAAAATACAAGATATATATATATATATATAACCGGTGCGAAAGATTGTACACATAACAATAATTCCACATACACAAGAGAAATCTCTTTAACACAAAAGCAATTCCCACCAACGTGCTTACATATATAATGCACACCAAGCCTAATGCAGACTTCTACAATGCGTGGTACTAACCCTAGCTACCACAATGCATGAGTTCCAGAACTGTAGGTCCAACCCCTACTAAAACACCAACGAAATCACAAGGTTAAGGTGGATCCACTCCCGCAATCACACCCCATGGTCCACTCCCGCAACCATGTATCGAACTCAACAAAATCACAAAGGATTAAGGTGGATCCACTCCCGCAATCACACCCCATGGTTTATTTGTACTATTTTTAGGACCCAAAACAATAGGTAAAAGTCTTAAATAATTTGAAATGCAAAATGGCCGTTTTCTTGCATTACAAGTTACGTACTTTCCGAGTACCCGAAAAACCCGTTTCCAATCCCAACCACTTCCATAAATTAATAAAAAGGGATTAGAAAGCTAAAAACCAAGTTAGGACATCAGAATCCAAGATTTTAACTCTCAGGGCTCGCCCCAGCGAGTTGGCAGCGAGTGAAGTCAGGGAAGACAGGTCTCGCTCGCTGTGGCGCTCGCCCCGGCGAGTTCATGGCTTGTGACGCTCGCCCCAGCGAGTTAACACTCGCCTGGCGAGTACACCAGGTTATGACAGCAAAAAAAACAGCAACTCACACATAAATTTTCCCACCCAAGCCTAGTTTGATTCTATTAGTTCTCAACACTTTTTCAAGGCACAAAACAAACCATTTTCATAAGTAAGCAATACATTTCCGAAGGCATGTTGGTTGCTTCGAGTACAAGTTATTTGGTTTTCATTTCCAAAATCAAAACCAAACTCAAGCACAAGTTTTATTACGGGCCTTAACCGACCTGTAACCATTTTCAAACATGTTTTCAAAGCAAAAAGCAACACCACATAAAACATTTCTCACAAGTGATCAAAAACAACATTTCATACGACAAAACCCTTAGGAAAAATATTTCCAAAAACACCAAATTATCTTTCATCTCATTTTCCAAAACAAAACCATACAACACATTTCCCTTTTGCCCAACGGCTCAAAAACAACTTCATTTTCCAAAATCAAACAACATAAGCTCATGTAATTGATCAATATACTAAACTTTCAAAACCCTAACTTTTCTCATGAGATTCTCACCACTCATGGAAAACAAAAATAACAAAGCCTACACATGCTTCTCTAAAGCTCATGAACAACTTCTATGAAACAAAAATAATTATGAACCATTCCTAAAATATCCCATCTCATGAACATCAACTAATAATCCATCAACTCCAAGAGTTTGGCTAGCAAAGAGAAGGGAAGAGGTTCTAGTTACCTTAGAAGAAGAATCTCACAACTCCAAGCTTTCCAACAAGCTTAAGATCAAGTGCTTTGGTGAAGGAATGAAAATTTTCTCAAGATGGAAAGGTGGAAAAGAAGGCCACGGCCAAGAGAGAAGAGAGTGAGGAAGTTTTGTGATTTTTCTTAAGTCCACAAAGCAAGCAAACCTCCTTACTATTTAAAAGTCCTTTGTCACCTATCCACCCTTGGATCAAAGTCAAAAGTCCAAGCTTAAACCCTAGCCATTGGATCAAATTGCTTTATGATTAATCACAAGATTTTATCAAATCTTCCATAACAAGTCACGTATTCAGCTCTCGCGCGTCGCGACGAACGAAACTCACAAAAACAGAAAACCTACGGAAAGAACGTCTATCGTTAAACATTTCCAAAACTTATCGCCGAATCTTTTTCCGCGACTGTAATTTTCTTCCACACCTTGGAAAATTAATCTCAGAACATATCCTAACTTACGCAGATATATAAAACTCCCATCCGAAACCTCACTTAAAACAGACGCAGTAAAATTTTACATCAGCGGGTAAATTCCTACTCGTTTTTCCAAAAACAAGAGTAACCCAAAACTCGGATTTCTGGCTTCACAGAAATCTCCTCATACTTAAAAGAGGACTACAAGACAAAAGTCTGTGCCTTTCCAGCGCACCAGCACAAAACAGGCTCCGTTTCAGCAAAAATCTCATTTTTACGACGATACACACAAAACCGTTCTACTAAAAACCCTAAAACTTAGCCGACGCTAAAGTTCCTTAGGAAAAACGCACAGTAAAATCTTGGGTCTTACAGTAGTAGTCATTGTTGTGTTGTTGGTGAATGACTCTTAAGTGGCTAAAACCAGTCAAAGTCATGATTTGTGGGCATGCATCTACAACTAATAGAGGTGCCAGATAGAGTGGTGGTTAGAGTGATGTTCTATCGTGACTGGGGTTATGGTAGCTAGAGTGATAGATGGCGGTGCTCTTAGTGGTGGTCAGAGGTGACTTGAGTGGTATTCAATAGTGATCAGAGTGATTATAGGTGATGGTCGATGATAGTTGTAGTAGTGTTTGATAGTGATTATAGGTGAAAAGGGTTGTGGTCAACTGCTAACAGAGTGGTAGTTAATGGTGGTGGGAGTGGTGGACAGTGATGGTTAGTGACCACGAGTGGAGGAGCTTTGCTTATACAAATTAGGTTCATTGGTTTTTCACAAGAGTGACCAATACCTTCACCTTTGTTTTTGCTCACACCATAGACCATAGATGCAATCAAGCTTCTATTGATGCCTTTTTTAATGAACTCCAGAAAAACATTTTCATGCTCATCCAGAGGTTGATTGCAAGTAGAACATCCTTGTTCTAAAACAGATATTTTAATTCAAAGATTGTCTTTTTTATTTTTTCTGTTTCTTGCTTTAATCTTTAGTAAATCATTTTTTCCTTTCAAAATTTTGAACTCTTTTGATTTAACATAGTATTTAATGACATCATTCACGGCATCTACCAATTCAGTTCTAGAAAGATTAGAGAATACATTCTATTCTTCATCAGATTCTGATCCAGATTTTGATTCTGGTTCTGATTCCATGTCTTCAGATGTTGAAGCTGTTAGAGCAAGATTGATTTCTTCCGCTTCTTCAAGATCAGGCATGTTGTCAATATCTTCCCATGTTTCCATGAGACTCTTTATGAACTTGTTCTTGAAACTTTCTTTTTTGGAGCTGCTCTTCTTTCTTTTTTGCTTGGATTAAAGCACTGGACAATCAGCAATAAAATGACCAAGCTTTTTGCAGAGTTAAAGCATCCCTTTTTGCCATCCATCTTTTCTTTAGAGCTAGAGCTTTTTAAGCTACCTTTCTTGCTGGAGAACCTCTTACTCTTACCAGCCCATTGTTGAAATCTCCTTGTCAGAAGTGCCATGAACTCATCTTCTGAATCTTGATCAAGTTCTCCTTTAATAACTTCTTCCTCAGACTCCATTACCTTAGCCTTGAGAGCCTTGGAAGACTTCTGACTGGACTTTAGAGCCAAGGATTTAGTGTTTTTAGCAGGATCATCTTCCAGAAACTCCAATTCGCGACTTCTTGGAGAACTAATCAGGTTCTCCACAGTTATCTCATTCAAATCTTTCAATTCCTGAATAACAGTTATCTTTGGTCTCTACTTGGCAAGAAGACTCCTCTGAATCTTCTTGACAAGATCACGTATTGTAAGCTTTTCTTCATAACCTGAAGGCCAAATATAAGAGTTTGAAATCTTGCAAACATGGTTTCAATGTCTCCGTCTTCCTTCATTTTGAATAGCTCTAACTGTTAGACTAAACGATTTGCTTTTGCCTCTTTAACTGGTTGATTCCCTTCATATGTAGCACAAAGAGAACCTAGATGTTCTTATGAGAGGACTTATTTAGTATCTTTAGGTACTTAGGATGAGTCGATGCACTTACAAAAAATACCCTTTACCTTGTGGTATTTTTTGTACTACTTTCAAATGTAACACTGTCATCAACTATATTCCATAGTTCATCATCCATTCCAATGATATGACTATACATCTTGGTTTTCCACCAAGAATTAAAAAATTTATAGCATCTTCATTAAAGAATGGTAGTCTATCATTGTTAGATTTATCAGAGTTTGATGTTGAGGTGTTATTGTAATTATAACCAATATTGACCCCACCACAAGGTCCAGAAGTAACACTATTAGAAGCAGACATGTTTTTCTCCAAGGATCTTTACTATTTCATTATTAGGTGATTAGAACACAAATTGTGCTCTGATACCAATTGAAGGTGAAAAAAAAACATAAGAATAGGGGAGGGGGTTGAATTGTGTTTCCTTTTCTTAAAATCTCTAAGTGTTTGGTTTTTCCAAAAGAGTTTAGCAGTGGATAACGATAAATACAAAGAGGTAAAGAAAAGAGAACACTCATGAAATTTTTATACTCGTTCCTCTCACAAACGAGAGTAGTCCAATCCCCTTGCACTTTCAGGGAATTTCACTATAATCAATATTGATTATAAATGCTCAAGGACACTAGCAAAAGACTACTAATGCTCAAGTTCACTGACAAGAGACTTTCAATGCTCAAGTACACAAACAAAAGACTTCTTCTAACTTAAAAGAGTTTAAGAAAAATGATATTGAAAACTTGATATATTATCAGGAGGGTGTTCAAAAAATAGAACACATATTTAAAACTTACAATGAACACTTCAGATTTATATATTCTAAGTGTAAACAACTTTTGAATTGGACAGAGTGTTTGTAATTTCATAATCTAGTAAGTCTTATATATTCTTCATCTTGATCTATTCCTTATTAAGGCAAGGAAATTAGAGTCGTTGATGAAAAGTATCCATTGAGAAGCTTGCATAAGACTTTGAAGCAATGCAGAGAGTTGGTGAGCTTTTCTGAAAAGTGGATTTAAAATCCAATGCAAGATGGTTAATAACTGTTCCATTACTTTTGATCTTGAAGATATTGTCTATACTAAAAGAGGAAAAGTATTGGCACGCTTGTTGACAATACAACTATCATATCACTTTATCCTTTTTGCAAGTCAAACATTTTAGAGTCTTCTTGTCTCTTCAAAGTCCGAGCTTCTAAAGTCTGAGTCACCAAAAGTCTGATGTATCCAGAGTCTAATGCTTTCAGACTCTAATGGAAGCAAAGTCTGATGCTTCTCAAGTCTGAACTTCAGATTTTGATGCAATCTTAATAGATTATTGTTAAGCTTCCAACTTCTCTCGGATATGATATATTGCTCTTTAATGCATTCAGTGCATGTGTAAATTTTATCTACTAATCCTACACGCTTCAACATATATTAGCATATCCAACTGAACTTTTAATACATAGATATCATAAAAAAATCCTAGAGAGATTAACAAATCAATTTTGTTCCAACAGTGTCGCCACCAACTCCTACACGTGGCTCATCGCCTCCTCCAACAAATTCACCTTCATCATGCCCCCACATCCACCTGTATATTAAGCTCAGCTAGTAAAAACACCTTCGTCTCCACCCATGGGAGATTCCACCGCCCTGCAAGCCCGAGTACTTACCAAATTCATCCAAAATTGTTGGTATTTTTATGGGATAGTTTATGACAAATTTAAGATTTTTAGAGGTTAATTTAGGATAAAATTAAGATTTTTTGTTCAAAACTGATATTTCGACCAGACTCTATGAATTTTCTGGATCCGCCACTGTCTCTATCAACGTCGATAGCGCCAACTTTCTTTCCACCACCAACGCATTCTTGTTCGCCGATGTTTTTACCGCCACTGACAAATCCTCATTATGGGTAGGGCTGACAATGACACGGGCCAAACTCGTGAATAGTTCGAAGCTCGATTCGATAATTGACTGGTGTACTCGGTTCATGAACCAAATGAGATGAACTTGAGTTAAAACTTAAATTTGTTAAATAAATAAGCTATACATAAACTATATATATATATATATATATATACACTATAACTTTCCAAATCTTTTTAACTTTGCAAATCAATGAAGTTTTCGGTTTCCTATATACGGCTATTACGTACCCACTCCCTTGACCAAAAAAACTAATTTTATAACTCCTTTAAACTCTCTTTCTTTTAATTTTTCATTTTCCATTTAAGAAGAAAGTCTTTTCCTCTCATTTTCCTTATAGTAGAGAGTGTTCTACTATTTCTGAATGAATAAAACAATGAATGGGAGGCTCTATTTAGAGTTTTCGTAATGGGCCTCAGCAAGGCATCGCAGTACGATGAAGCCATCGTGCTGCGATGTGAAGATTCAGTTCAATTTTATAACTGATCCTGTGCATTTCATCAGCTTGGGCGCCAAGTTACTCCATCGTGCTGCGATAGCACACATCGTGCTGCGATGGATATATTCTCTTCAGATTTATTGCTTCTGATTTCTTGGCGAACAAGCAGTTCCCATCGTGGCACGATGGGAGCCATCGTGCTGCGATGGAATGCTGATTTTCTTCACTTTTTGGGCTTTTTCTTGTCTTTTTGCAACTTGGACTCTGTCTTGATGCTTTTTCTTGCTTTTATAGGTTTTCCTTCGTATTTGGGCCTGTCTTGGTCATTTTACTACTAATAATAATACTAAAAATGACGTAGAAATTCCTGTCATCACAACCCCAAACTTAAATCGTTGCTTGTCCTCAAGTAACATGCTGTCAGACAAGATCGTTAGAGAAATAAGAGATAAATAAAGATGATAGGAATTTCACAACCTTGCTTAATATTTCAGCAATGGTACCGCTGATTTCTTACCGCAGCGATCATGCTCAGTCCTGCTAGGCTCAGGAGACGTCGATAGTAGCAAATCGGACAAATGTATGCAAGAGTCCATGTTCAACTTTTTCTCTCTCTCTCTCACATTTGTGTTTTTCACTCATAATTGAAAGGGTTATGTCTCAATCATCGCACAACCTGCCATTTTACCATAGGCTTGCTAGAATTCTAAGCAACCAGTCAAAATTCAATATACATGCATTATTGGAGGTCTTTTTAGGGTTATAACGTGGCTTAGGTCAAGGTAGGACATTTTTGGGAATAGTAGGCTAAACATTGGAGTTAAGTTCTACTTTGTTGTTCCTTTTTGTGTACGCAACCTTTGTTCCTTAGGGTGCCTTTTTGTGTTGGTATCGAAAAATAAGAACCGGATGTGTCTTTGTGTGGTTTCTTTCTATCACTGTTTTTGCCCTTTGGCTCTTTCTTTTGCCCTTTGGCTCTTTCTTTTTTTTCATTCATTTTTTTTTTTGAAGAGACTATTTTTTTAGGGAATTTTTTTGATGTTTTCCCGTCTCTTTTTCATTCATTTTTTTTCTTTGTAATGATAGTTCTCCGTATACCCACCCCAAACTTAAACGTCGCTGGTTCCATGAGCAACCCCAAACTTATTTTGTTGCCAAGACTTTTGAGAACTATTACCTAACTCCAAGGAGGGTAAATCATTGTTTTTCTGGTCTATAGGCTTGTATCATGGTTTGTCACCGAAACAAAAGGGATAATTATTTTTTTACGGCTCAAATTTGGCTAGCAAAGGATATAATATAATAAAGGGTGGCATGAAAATGCTCTGGGTTATAACAAACAATTGCCTCAATGCATATAATATCAAATTAACCAGTCAGCAGAGAATTAGAGCAAGTTCTAGAAAATAAACAAGTGCACGGTACTCTCATAGTAAATCGAAAGAAAGCGGTAATACCGTTTGGAAATATTTGGCTCAAATCCTCACATGGCTTAGGTATCTGAAAGTTGAACACTTGTTCCACAGACACCAGCTTCATCACTCGTCTCTCTGTCTCCCGAACTTTGCACTTCGGAGCAATCACCTTTGGTTTCTGTATGAAGGCGTGAAATTCGGCTCATCAGGATTTATAACTTACTTCGCCGCAATCTTACCTATAACAGTTTATCATGCACTAGATAATAAACAGCAATCAGTTATTTAAATTTTTTTTGTAAGTTTGAATAAGGGGTAAATAGATGAAAATGACATGCGGAATTCCATAGTATACTTTATTGAATTGAAAAACAATACTGAATTGAAATTACTGAAAATATAAATACTTATGCTTGGGTTGCCTCCCAAGCAGCGCTTGTTTAGCCTCTCATTAGCTTGAGGCATTTCCTCCATTACAGAGGATAGGTTCACATGTCTCTCTATTGTACTCCTTTGTTCCAGCTTGAAGCACTAGCCATCCTCCTCTTATCTTGATTACAATCTGGGCAGGACCAAGTCTGTGTCACCGTATCCTCAACTATCCAGTTGGCGACTTTTTTACCTGTGCAGTTTCATAGAACGTAGTGATTTCACCCCAAACTTATTTTTGTGCATGTCTATCTTTTTTATGCTTTCTTCAGAAGGAAGAAGTTGTTCTCCTGAGGTAATTTTGCAGATTCGTTCTCCTGATTGTAGTGGTTTATCCCTTATGGCTTTTCTCCTTTCTTGTCCTCTTCGCCAATGGTTCCTGTATCTCCGAACCATTGCTGTTAACAGCCCTTATCTTTCTTACTTCCTGTGTTTCCGGAAGTTTGGGTCCAATGATCCTCCTGACCATTGATTTTTTGTTGCAGCTTTCTTTTTGACAATTTGGCTCGTCTCCCATCATCCTCCTTGGGAGTTTTCCTGTGAGAAATGCTGACTTTAGGTGATCCTTTACTGCTTGAGTACCTGTCTGCATGCACTTTAAACAAATACCTCAGTAGCAGTGGATGAATATTTTTGGTAAAACTATTTTTGGTTTGTCTCATGTGTCTTTGTCACCATGAAAATTCCCAGGTAAGTGAGGTGGATCACAACGGATCGCTTAAATACCAAGACTTATCCTTAGCCAGAATTTTCACAAATCAAAATCCACAATCATCAACAAGATTTTTTTTTGATTTTTTAATTTTTTTGTATTTTTGAAAATTTTTGACAAACTTAAATAAATCTAGTAAGGCTTTGTAAACACAATCCCCGGCAACGGCGCAAAAAATTTGACTGCGGTCTGGCAAGTGCACCAGTCTGTCGTCGAGTAATAATTCACACTCTAGGTGTCTAGAATGAGTTCGTATCCACAGGGATCGTGCCGAAGCTTCACTAGCGTTATTTAAGTTTGTGATAGTTTGCATTCGCTTTGGTTTTTGAAAAGGTTTTTATAAAATAAGCGTAATGCTTTGCAGAAATATAAATGCAGAATGTATAAATAATAGATTCAAGAAATATAGAGGCTAGGTATGGTGGTTGGACTCCCTCCCTTCTTCATATTTGGCATGACCGGTGTATAACATAGTTACTTAGATTATGTTCGGCGGTGAATTATCCTTGTTGTAGTAATACCTTACTATTACACTATGTCTATTAAAGTCTCCCTACGTTAACAACTAAGGTTCCTACGAGAGCCTGACCTCGATGTGTCACATACCTTAATTACTAAGTGAGTTGTTTATAAACACGCATTATAACCTTCACCAATTAACCTCTAGGTCCTAGTATCGGGCTGTTCATCTTCTAAGTGCTCAGATCACACTTAGTGCATGATTTCTCCTCTAACCGCTCAGTTCACGACTAGTTCAGGATGTTACCGTCTCTATACACCTAGCATTATTTACTATGAGTTCCGGACTATATCAAGTCAAAACCTGATATCAATTCTATGGGCGCTCCCGCTTATCCGGCCAGATTACGAGAATACGTTATTAAAGTGCACGAAAGTAAATAACAAACATAATTACTAAATATCATTTATTATAACTTAGACTCAATCACAGACTCCAAATATTCATAGGGGAGTTCATCTTCTCCACCACAACATAAGGCATAAAATAGTAAAGACTACATATTTAAATTACAATAAATTATAACCTAAATACAAAAGCCTAAAGAAATCATACCTTGCTGAGTTAGTTTTCCCGTAAGGGGAGAAAACTATGCCAAATAGAGCTCCTCTGAACCTCTCCTTATAGTAGAGAGTGTTCTACTATTTCTGAATGAATAAAACAATGAATGTGAGGCTCTATTTATAGTTTTCGTAATGGGCCTCAGCAAGGCATCGCAGTACGATGAAGCCATCGTGCTGTGATGTGAAGATTCAGTTCAATTTTATAACTGATCCTGTGCATTTCATCAGCTTGGGCGCCAAGTTACTCCATCGTGCTGCGATAGCACACATCGTGCTGCGATGGACAGATTCTCTTCAGATTTATTGCTTCTGATTTCTTGGCGAACAAGCAGTTCTCATCGTGGCACGATGGGAGCCATTGTGCTGCGATGGAATGCTGATTTTCTTCACTTTTTGTGTTTTTTCTTGTCTTTTTGCATCTTGGACTCTGTCTTGATGCTTTTTCTTGCTTTTATAGGTTTTCCTTCGTATTTGAGTCTGTCTTGGTCATTTTACTACTAATAATAATACTAAAAATGACGTAGAAATTCCTGTCATCATTCATGAACTTTAAATGAGCCGAATTCAAGCTAAAAAACAAGTTTGTACAATTTAACTTGAGCCGAATTTTGAATTGAACTAATTTCTACCGAGTTGAGTCAAACTCGGGTGAATTTGACTCATTTCTAGCCCGAAACAATCGTCGTGTCAACCTCAAAGAAATAAAAAATAAAAATTCATTGTTTTACAATTTAGGATTATGTTGCTTTTTTTTCCTCACAGAATGTTATAATGTCAAAGTGAAAGAAAGAGCTCAAGTATCACGTGACTTAAGTGTTTTTATTTTTGTTAATTATTAAATGGCAAGCAGTGATGATGCGGCCACTGAGTTTTTAAGTAACTTGCCACATGTGTGTTGATTAGATTAAAATTGATCATTTGAAAAAAAGGATAAATATAAAGGGTTAGCAGTGCTATTTTAAAAGATAGGGGCCAAAATTATAAATTTATGAAACTTAAATGGTCAAAAAAGCAATTTAGATTTTATTTTTTTTGAGTTCAGTCCATGCAAATTTGAAATGAATGCTTTTAGGTACTAAAAACAAAAGTTAATTATGCTAGACCAGTGATTCAATAACGTGACGTTAATTAAGTACTAAAAACAAAAGTTTTTAAATTTATAAAGGAAAAAAATTATATTTTTAGCTATTGGGGTTGAAATGAAATCTATTTTCAAATCAAGTTAAAAAAATCAATTCAATCATATTTTATCCAACCTAATTTGTTTTCAAAATTTTTTTTAAAACAAAAAAAAATCATAAGAAAGTTATTGTTACTCCATCCGTCCCAATTTAATTGACACAGTTGATTGTTGTGCACTATTCACACATGTTGCTTTGACCTTATTTTTCTATTAATAAACAAAAATAAATATTAGCATATAAGATGTTGTTTGATTCGTCTCGATGAATATTTTTAAAATATCAAATTTTATAATTTTTATTATTATACAATTAAAAATATTAATCATCAAAGTTATGTATCGGCATGCGTGAAACAGTCTACTGTGTCAATTAAATTGGGACAGAGGGAGTAATAATTTGTAGAGAAAGATATTTATTGTTAGTTTGTTAGAGCTAAATGAAGTTAGTTAAATCGTTATGGTAGTTACATAACTTGAGTTAGAAGTTACTGGTTGTTTTGAAATTTAACCACTAGTATGTAAGTTGTCGTAATCATTCAATTAATACAAGGAGAATGTTAACATGTGCCTTAAAGGCACATGTTAAGAAGATAAATATGGAAAAAATTTATTGATATTGTGGTGTACTCAATTCTCTAAGCATTAAATTCTTTATATCATTCAATGCTATTTTTCTATTTTTAGGTACCTTAGCATGTGCCTTAGGGTACAAGTTAACATAACCCTTAATACAATTCCATTTATTCGCTTATCAAAAAAAAAAAAAAAAAATTCCATTTATTCTCTCGTTTGATTTAATCACTATCAATTACTTTCTTCCTCAAACAGAGGCCGCGATTGAAATTAAAGATTTGCATTCAGTATATTTGACGAAGATCAACGGCAAATCAAAGTAGAACCTCAAACAAATTCCCTGCAAACTTGCCATTGTTCAAAGGCTACAACTAATATAGATGGTGTGCTTAAATGAAGGTGATTTTTAGATTTCAAGAAGTTCTTAAAATCGTAAATGATGGTCTACCCAATTTAGCGTGAACAAAGAACGATGGAAAACGCTTCTTCATAATACATTAATTGTCCAACTTTATATATACACACAGGGGATATATGTAAAACGACATGAAAGGGATTCTTAAATTTTATTAAAGCTTATTTGAAATTAAAATTTTAAAAATACTTAAATTTAGTAATATAAATTTATTAATATAATATATATTTTATATATTATATTAAAATATATATTATATAATTTATATAATAGAATTAGTATACACGCAAACATAACAATTAACCCATTTATATTTTTTTTCTTTATAATTTTGAAGTTCAATCATCGTCTAAATTTTCCATCTTTAAAAAAAATTATAAAAGAAATAAAAATTGGAGCAATGTGCAACATATAAAGAAATTATATATTATATCTGATTTTTTTATAAGAGACAGTTGACTCTTTAAATTCATTCAATAATGAATGTATTTAAGTTATAATATAGACCAAATAAATTAACTATTGAATGAATCTAAAATGTGAATCGTTTCTTATAAAAAGGACCAGAGGGAGTATATATATTTATATGGGTTAATATGCTATTACCCTCTGCAAAGTAAACGAGTTTTGCGTTATCCCCCTGTAATTTTTTTTTTTTTTGAGATTATCCTTTTGCAATGTGTTTATTTTTTCGCAGTTCATTTTACCCCCGTGTAATGTTGTTTTGTTTTACCCCCTAGAGGTAAAATGAACTGCGAAAAAAAAAAACACATTGCAAGGGAGTAATATCAAAAAAATAAAAATTACAGGGGAGTAACGCAAAACTCGCTTACTTTGCAGTGGGGTAAAAGCCTATTAACCCTATTTATATTTATCAATTGTAGAAAAGGTATATATATATCATTGGAAGTATACAATAAAAAAAGTAAATTTTTTTTTTATCAAAAATAAAAGTTGGAACATAGTAGTGCATTTGTTTTATTTTAAATTATACAATAATTAATAAATGATAAAAATGGAATTTAAATAAAATAATAAATACGTTATAAATTTATAAGCTAATTAAAATAGGTTTTTTAAGTTATTAGTTCATTAAGATAGGTCCTATAAGTTTTTTAAGTAATAAATATATTTTTTAAGCTTGTAATTTGTAACATCTAGGTTCTATTTTTTAAGTAACAGACGATAACTGGAAGTACTTAGATATTATAAATTATAAATTTAAGAATTTATTTATTACTTAAAAAATTTAAAAGACTTATCTGTTAATTACATACGTAAAACTTAGAATCTATTTATTATTTAAAATTTTTAATGATCTTTATATTACAAACACAAAACTTAATGATTTATATATGTGTTTTGCCTATTTTTTCCTAATTCTTAATGATTTCTTTGTAAAGTTATTACAATTTATATTTTTTGAACACCATCAAAGGCAATTTATATGCATTGTACCACACAAACGATAGCGCCAATTCAGTTGATATGCAAAACAGTGTCATTTTCCATTGTACTGGTTTGAATTCAAAAGGAGATAAGAAGAGTTCACACATACTTCAAAATTCATCACAACCTCAAATTCATGAACGCGATCGACGTGAAAGTTCTTACTAACATGCATGATTGAGACAGTGACGTAGTAACTTATTATTTGTCTCTTACAAATGTTATATAGCTTATTTATAGAACATATATATCAAACAGTCTTATGTAAATTATTAATGGTCCAAGATTTTGGCTTCTTCTCATTTTTCAACTTCTACTCTCTCTATCTTGACAGCATGGATTTACCAGATTTTATCATATTCTTCTAGGACTATTTTGTTTATCGTTTTCTATGTCCTTATTATTGATATCGTCATATATATATCAATAGTTCCACCTTATTTATTTATTTATTTTCTTTCACCACCAGTTTAATCTGGTTCGGAGATTAGTTCTGCTATCAAATAGTTCCAGCCACCACCCGATTACAGTTGCACGGAATCGAACAATGGTTCTCTCTACTAAATTCAACGTCAATCACCACTGAATCAACTAACAATTAGTTCAATTATTCCACCTTAGATGCATCTCAAATAATAATTAGTTTTTTTGTTTTGTTTTCCATTTTTTTTCGCTTTCACTATCAGTTGAATCTGAGTTGAAAAACGCTTATTCATAATACATCAATTGTCCAACTTTATATATACACACACAAGGGATATATGTAAAACGACATGAAGGGGATTCTTAAATTTTATTAAAGTTTATTTCAAATTAAGATTTTAAAAATACTTAAAATTTGGTCATATAAATTTACTAATATAATATATATTTTACATATTATATTAAAATATATATTATATAATTTATATATAATAAGAATTAGTATACAAGCAAACATAACCATTAACCCATTCATATTAATTTTTTTTCTTCATAATTTTGAAGTTCGATCATCGTCTAAATTTTCCATCTTATAAAAAGTTATAAAAGAAATAAAAATTGGAGCAATGTGCAATATATATATTTATGTCATTGGAAGTATAGAATAAAGAAAGTTGAATTTTTTATCAAAAATAAAAGTTGGAATATAGCAGTGCATTTGATTTATTTTAAATTATACAATAATTTTTTTTTTTTAAATCAAAAGGTGGAGAGCAACGAGCTAACCACCAAAAAATTTATTGAATGATGAAGAGAAAATATACAAAATGGGGGGGACCAAACCAAAACCCCATCTAAGAAGTACAAATTCTAAAACTAGGAATTCCTTGCTTATTTCGGACAAAGCAATTCCTAACAAACAGAGGAATTTCAGACCAAAAAACAATGGAAGGAATGGATAAACCATGATTAGCTAAAAGATCCGCAACCTGATTACCCTCTCTATAAATATGAGTAACAATGACATTCATTTGTTTGGCCATGAAAATAGTATTTCTCCATCTGTTACTGAGACTCCAGGCAACCTGTTTCTCTGGATGAGTAAAGGCTGAAACCACAGATAAAGAATCTGACTCAATCCAAAGATGATTCCAATGATTTTGAAATGCAATTTCAATAGCACGCATGGCTCCACACAACTCAGCAACAAACGCATTCGTGACCCCTAAAGGTTCAGCAAAACCATATACGAAATCAGCATCATGGCTCCTAAAAACTCCACCACAAGATGCATTACCGGGATTGCCACAAGAGGCCCCATCAATGTTACCCTTGAGCCAATTCAACATGGGAGGAGTCCAAAGCACCTCACGCATGATTGAGGGACGAGAATGATGGATAGAAATGCGAAACATTTTCAGGAAGGAAAAGTCACGGATGGAATTGGTAGAAGTTTTGAGAGTGTTGTTTCCTGAAAAGGATGTGGTAGCAATGATTAAAGAAATCGCATACCTCCAAGAAAGATGAGTGTTGCTATACCTGGCCTGGTTGCGCGCAAACCAAATGGTGTTTAACAAATTAACAATTGCTGCAGTGATGGTCACCTTGCTCTGCGGTGCCCAGTTTGAATCGCACAGCTTCCATATGTCATCCATGGAGTAAAATTTAAGAGTTACATTCAAGCAACCCGCCAACCATGACCACAGCTTAATTGCATACTGACATTCAAAGAATAAGTGGAAAGAAGACTCCACTTGATTGTTGCAAAGGTTACACATAGAAGGAATTGCACAGCCCCTAGCCATTAAATTTTCATCCGTAGGCATCTTACCATGCATCAATCTCCACACCATGAATGACTTTGATGGGGGGATATCAACCTGCCAAATCTGCTTGGCCCAATGTAATTCCTGTAACTGATGCGTTTTGAAAACATAAGCCTGCTTAAGCTCGAGATCGCCAGAATCCGTGTGCCTCCATAAGAATTTATCTTGAGAAGGCTCCATAGGAATAGAGACATTAGAAACAATTGAGTGCAAGTTGGGGAACATAAGTGATAGCTGAATTGGGATGCTCCATTGACTATATGAAATATAATCACTTACCGATGAAGATAGTAAATGACGAAGATGAACCGGAATGCCAAGTTGTTCCACTAACGGATCTCCACACCAATTGCCGAGTAACCAATTATACAATAATTAATAAATGATAAAAATGGAATTTAAATAAAAAATAAATATTGTAGGATATGCCTTGAAATCTCAGTTACAACAAGTCAGAAAAATCAAGTTTTGCAGCTGAGTGGCGCAGCCCATCCACGTCGGGGCGCAATTATGCGCGAGTTGAAGTTTGGCTACTGCCAGGCGCAGGCCACGGCTGGCATATTCAGTTTTGTGCATATCTTGTGGAAAAATATGTTTTTGAAGAATATCTGACTTGGATTGTGTTTGTTTTTAATATTGGATATATTTAAAAATAGTAGGAGATTTGGTTTTATTTTATAACGATTTGTTTTAAAATAAATAGGCATATATTTTTCTATAAATAGGGAGTGCTTTATTTATAGAAAAATTGTGAGAGCAAAGAAAGACAAGATGTAGGGAATTGGGGTTTGCCACCACACAAGGCTAGGGTTTTAGGATCCTAGGGGTTTGGGCAAATCATTCTTGGGATCATCTTGTGGGATCACATTGGGTAGACTAGGTCAAATTGAGTCTCTTGGCCACAGGAAGAGATTCGGGATTTTGGGTAGAATTAGGATTAATTCTTGTAACTCAATTGAGAATTTCTTGTAAAGTGACTTCTTTGATCTAGTGGAACGGAGAGTTACTCTCTCCCCCAGACGTAGGTTAATTAACACCGAACTGGGTAAACAAATTGATTGTGTTCTTTTGCTTCCGCCGTTATTGCTTTGAATTATTGCATAATCATCTCTACCCCGCTTATTATTTGGTTGCTTGTTACGCTTGCCCCACACATAAGTTTATTATTGTTGTGAGATTATCGTCCAATTCACAACAAATATGTTATAAGTTCATAAGCTAAATTAAATTAAACATAACCATTTACCCATTCATAATAAAGATAGAGGTTCCCTTGTTTTTTCGCCACGACCAACTCAACGATATCCGCTTGGCCTCTTCCACTATGTCGTCAAACGTGGAGGATTTTGAAGAAAAGATGACATCATTCCTAACTTTGCGTATTAATCAAACCACCGTGTGCCATATTAAAAGTAATTAATCCTTATTTTTTCTTCCCTTTTCCCCATCGACATTGTAAGAAGGAGTCTACATTTGGTACCAAACCGCTTGTAAATTTGGTACCAAACCGCTACGCCAAACCTACAAAATGAAGAAAACAACAAATCAAAATAATGTCAACATCAAATGAAAGAGTGAGAGAGTGAAGATGACACAATTGATTTTTATACTGGTTCACCGTTAACGAGGCTACTCCAGTCCTCTCCACCTGAGTGAGTTTGTCTTGTACCTCAAGGACTTAATCCAGTAATCTTCACTCGATTATTGCAACCTGCAATGTCTACCTGCCACCGACATTTTCTTGAGACTGACTAACCTTAATCTCACAAGGGAAATTGAACAACCTTGTTGATTACAACCTTTGTGTGTAATGATGCTTCTAATAAGCAGATTCACAAAGTATGTTTCTGAGCTCAGACACTTCGATTATATTTGTTTCTAAGTATACTTCTGTATGTATGTATATGTATATCGTTGTTGTGCTTGGTTGTTGTGTATGTTGTTGTTCTTTGTACTCCTTTATATAGCTGATGAGGAATTTTACCGTTGGTAATTTGATTTGGGAGCGTCGTCTTCTTCATTGCTGATTTCCATGATTTGCGCGCTACAGTTGTGAAGCTTTCCTTTTTTATTTTGCATGTCTGTTAAGCGTAGAAGACCCATGTATAAACTTCACTTGATTTTCTTCCAACGTCTCTTTTGTTGATCCTGACTTCGAATATCTTTCGTTGATTTTTAGCTTGGTCTTGATCGTTATTCCTCATTACTCCTGAGATATTGAACTTCTGTATTTAAGAGTCTGTAGTCTAGCACTAGTGTCAGCAGTCAAAACTTCACTTGTTCAGAATCTTCACTTAGCCCTGAGTCAGAATCTGTCTTCTTCAGAGTCCAAAAAGCTTCAGAGTCCAGAATCTTTTCCTTTTATTTATCTTTCTCAGAGTCCACTTTCTTTGATTATTTTCTGCACACTCAACAAACTGTTAGTGCATAAAACTGTTCTCTATTACAGCTTTGTTATCATTAAAACTCCCGAGGTTGAAAGTTGCTGAACCAACCTTGTTCCAACAAAATGGTTTTAGGAGTTAGATTTAAGTTCTAAAATCATAAGAGTTAAATTATATAAGCGCGTCCTATGCATAGTTTTGCGCTTTAGACACATCAGACAACACAGGGGAGTTTTTCCCTATGTTGTCCCGTGTTTTTGGGTTCTTTTCACCGAGCCGTTTTGAACACAAATTTTTATATTAGCTTTCCCTTATCATTAGTAGAATTGAGAGGATTTAAAATCAATGTTTTCTCAAATACTTAGAAACCAATTAACAGGAGATATATTGAATTAAAACAAGGTAATTTGTGATTATGCATAAATTATTATTATAAATTTATGTATTTGGTGTTGTTGATATTATTAGTAAGGGTTAATAGGTTTTTACCCCCCTGCAAAGTAGGCGAGTTTTGCGTTACCCCCCTGTAATTTTTTTTCTTGAGATTACCCCCCTGCAAAATTTATTTTTTTGATTTACCCCCTTTCTGCTGACGTGGCAGGCAAAAGTCAACTGCCACGTCAGCAAAGTTCACTGCCACGTCAGCAAAAAACTTGACTTTTTGCCTGCCACGTCAGCAAAAAGGGGGTAAATCAAAAAAATAAATTTTGCAGGGGGTAATCTCAAGAAAAAAAATTACAGGGGGGTAACGCAAAACTCGCCTACTTTGCAGGGGGGTAAAAGCCTATTAACCCTATTAGTAATAGTACTCTAATATCCAAATATGATGGGAGTGATTGTTCATAAACGTTGTTTATAAATTTATGAATGAAAATAATAATATGTATATTGGTGATGATAATATATATAGGTGTTGTGAACTATTGATGAGGACCAAAGAAGAAGAACATGAAGAGATCTACATTTTTATAAATTAGGATGGACTTTGTTTTAGTCCATGGATTAGAACTTGTTGAATCTTACCAATGACTTCCTTCCCATTGTGGTGATTCCTCTTCGCATATCAATCTTCATGATTATGGCGTCTTCTTCTACCATCGCCTTCCACAAATCCATCTTTGTTTCTTTTTCATTTTCATTTGTCACATTTATTGAAGAACCACTTGGTGAGATCTGTAACAGCCCGGGTCCTTTTCTACGTATATAGTAGGCCACCCCGACGCTGTACATCACGATCTTCTCCACCCCCCTCTCTAGTGGAGTTTTTGCCTTCCGTGGGAATCGAACCATGTACCATAGGGATAAGTACATGTTCAATCCATTCCCACTACCAATTGGGCTAGTAGCTCAATTGGTAGTGGGAATGGATTGAACATGTACTTATCCCCATGGTACATGGTTCGATTCCCACGGAAGGCAAAAACTCCACTAGAGAGGGGGGTGGAGAAGATCGTGATGTACAGCGTCGGGGTGGCCTACTATATACGTAGAAAAGGACTCGGGCTGTTACAAGATCCTTCATTATATGTGGAACCAACTTCGTCCACATCATGTGGTATTTAGAGCTTGTCATCAAGTGGTAATGTATGTCTTCAATTTCTATTTTAAGTGTTTTTGTGTTCTTAGTTAATTTGAAATTTTAGTTTTATTTTTTAGTATTTTGTTCCAACTCTTGTGAAATATTGAGTTGTTAGTTGATTCTAAGTGTTAAAATATGCGTGACAATGTATATTTAGGAGATTACTTGCTGTTATTGTGCTAAAAATTGAAATCTGGGCTGCTGGAAAAAAAATCGAAAACAAAAAAATATGGGTTTCATCTTCTTCACTTGCAACTTGTTTGATCTACAATTTCATTTGCAAACTTGTTTTTTATGTTATTTCTTCCATACATGTCCGATCTAGAAATTCCAAAGCCTAAGTTCATTAGAAAAATGAAAGGAATTGAAATATGCAGATAAAAAGCTGAAATTACAAGTGCTGCACAAAAAACATGATTATAGACAAAAGCACTTAAAAAAGTCATTTACAAAAAAATTAATCCAAAATTGGTTAATTTGAAACATCAATAATGGTTTCCGTTATTTGTCATTGTAAGTTTTATTTTAGTCTTTTGCTAATTTAATTTAAATCTTCTTAAGTTGTTTCATTGATCATCTATTTTAGTGTGTCTTCCTTTGCTTATCTTTTTCTTGATCGTGATTCTTGTTTGGTTCTTTTTTAAGAACTTGAAAGTGGACTTTTAAGGTACAAATTGAAGAGTGCACATCATAGAATGAGTAAAATTTGAGTGACAAATTCAAGAGTGTAAACAAATAGTAGAGTGAAGGGTCATTTAAATTTCTTACATTTTCTAAATTGTTTTTCTTTGCATTATACTACACCAAAAATGTGTTTTAGCTTCAGATTTTTTAGCGTCTGCCCCGACACGGACGCTAATAGCGTTAGACTTACGTCTGTCCTGCGGACGCTAATGTTTTTATCCATTTAATTTTTATTTTAAAAGACACATTAAGTCTAGTGTCTGCCTAGGCAGACGCTAAAACGAAGCTAAATAAAAACAAAATTATAATATATATTAGCTTCCGCTCTTGTTAGACTCAAATGATTTTTTAATATTAAATTTTATTAATGAACAGTGCAAGTTGGGGAACATAAGTGATAGCTGAATTGGGATGCTCCATTGACTATATGAAATATAATCACTTACCGATGAAGATAGTAAATGACGAAGATGAACCGGAATGCCAAGTTGTTTCACTAACGGATCTCCACACCAATTGCCGAGTAACCAATTATACAATAATTAATAAATGATAAAAATGGAATTTAAATAAAAAATAAATATTGTAGGATATGCCTTGAAATCTCAGTTACAACAAGTCAGAAAAATCAAGTTTTGCAGCTGAGTGGCGCAGCCCATCCACGTCGGGGCGCAATTATGCGCGAGTTGAAGTTTGGCTACTGCCAGGCGCAGGCCACGGCTGGCATATTCAGTTTTGTGCATATCTTGTGGAAAAATATGTTTTTGAAGAATATCTGACTTGGATTGTGTTTGTTTTTAAAATTGGATATATTTAAAAATAGTAGGAGATTTGGTTTTATTTTATAACGATTTGTTTTAAAATAAATAGGCATATATTTTTCTATAAATAGGGAGTGCTTTATTTATAGAAAAATTGTGAGAGCAAAGAAAGACAAGATGTAGGGAATTGGGGTTTGCCACCACACAAGGCTAGGGTTTTAGGATCCTAGGGGTTTGGGCAAATCATTCTTGGGATCATCTTGTGGGATCACATTGGGTAGACTAGGTCAAATTGAGTCTCTTGGCCACAGGAAGAGATTCGGGATTTTGGGTAGAATTAGGATTAATTCTTGTAACTCAATTGAGAATTTCTTGTAAAGTGACTTCTTTGATCTAGTGGAACGGAGAGTTACTCTCTCCCCCAGACGTAGGTTAATTAACACCGAACTGGGTAAACAAATTGATTGTGTTCTTTTGCTTCCGCCGTTATTGCTTTGAATTATTGCATAATCATCTCTACCCCGCTTATTATTTGGTTGCTTGTTACGCTTGCCCCACACATAAGTTTATTATTGTTGTGAGATTATCGTCCAATTCACAACAAATATGTTATAAGTTCATAAGCTAAATTAAATTAAACATAACCATTTACCCATTCATAATAAAGATAGAGGTTCCCTTGTTTTTTCGCCACCAACCAACTCAACGATATCCGCTTGGCCTCTTCCACTATGTCGTCAAACGTGGAGGATTTTGAAGAAAAGATGACATCATTCCTAACTTTGCGTATTAATCAAACCACCGTGTGCCATATTAAAAGTAATTAATCCTTATTTTTTCTTCCCTTTTCCCCATCGACATTGTAAGAAGGAGTCTACATTTGGTACCAAACCGCTTGTAAATTTGGTACCAAACCGCTACGCCAAACCTACAAAATGAAGAAAACAACAAATCAAAATAATGTCAACATCAAATAAAAGAGTGAGAGAGTGAAGATGACACAATTGATTTTTATACTGGTTCACCGTTAACGAGGCTACTCCAGTCCTCTCCACCTGAGTGAGTTTGTCTTGTACCTCAAGGACTTAATCCAATAATCTTCACTCGATTATTGCAACCTGCAATGTCTACCTGCCACCGACATTTTCTTGAGACTGACTAACCTTAATCTCACAAGGGAAATTGAACAACCTTGTTGATTACAACCTTTGTGTGTAATGATGCTTCTAATAAGCAGATTCACAAAGTATGTTTCTGAGCTCAGACACTTCGATTATATTTGTTTCTAAGTATACTTCTGTATGTATGTATATGTATATCGTTGTTGTGCTTGGTTGTTGTGTATGTTGTTGTTCTTTGTACTCCTTTATATAGCTGATGAGGAATTTTACCGTTGGTAATTTGATTTGGGAGCGTCGTCTTCTTCATTGCTGATTTCCATGATTTGCGCGCTACAGTTGTGAAGCTTTCCTTTTTTATTTTGCATGTCTGTTAAGCGTAGAAGACCCATGTATAAACTTCACTTGATTTTCTTCCAACGTCTCTTTTGTTGATCCTGACTTCGAATATCTTTCGTTGATTTTTAGCTTGGTCTTGATCGTTATTCCTCATTACTCCTGAGATATTGAACTTCTGTATTTAAGAGTCTGTAGTATAGCACTAGTGTCAGCAGTCAAAACTTCACTTGTTCAGAATCTTCACTTGGCCCAGAGTCAGAATCTGTCTTCTTCAGAGTCCAAAAAGCTTCAGAGTCCAGAATCTTTTCCTTTTATTTATCTTTCTCAGAGTCCACTTTCTTTGATTATTTTCTGCACACTCAACAAACTGTTAGTGCATAAAACTGTTCTCTATTACAGCTTTGTTATCATTAAAACTCCCGAGGTTGAAAGTTGCTGAACCAACCTTGTTCCAACAAAATGGTTTTAGGAGTTAGATTTAAGTTCTAAAATCATAAGAGTTAAATTATATAAGCGCGTCCTATGCATAGTTTTGCGCTTTAGACACATCAGACAACACAGGGGAGTTTTTCCCTATGTTGTCCCGTGTTTTTGGGTTCTTTTCACCGAGCCGTTTTGAACCCAAATTTTTATATTAGCTTTCCCTTATCATTAGTAGAATTGAGAGGATTTAAAATCAATGTTTTCTCAAATACTTAGAAACCAATTAACAGGAGATATATTGAATTAAAACAAGGTAATTTGTGATTATGCATAAATTATTATTATAAATTTATGTATTTGGTGTTGTTGATATTATTAGTAAGGGTTAATAGGTTTTTACCCCCCTGCAAAGTAGGCGAGTTTTGCGTTACCCCCCTGTAATTTTTTTTCTTGAGATTACCCCCCTGCAAAATTTATTTTTTTGATTTACCCCCTTTCTGCTGACGTGGCAGGCAAAAGTCAACTGCCACGTCAGCAAAGTTCACTGCCACGTCAGCAAAAAACTTGACTTTTTGCCTGCCACATCAGCAAAAAGGGGGTAAATCAAAAAAATAAATTTTGCAGGGGGTAATCTCAAGAAAAAAAATTACAGGGGGGTAACGCAAAACTCGCCTACTTTGCAGGGGGGTAAAAGCCTATTAACCCTATTAGTAATAGTACTCTAATATCCAAATATGATGGGAGTGATTGTTCATAAACGTTGTTTATAAATTTATGAATGAAAATAATAATATGTATATTGGTGATGATAATATATATAGGTGTTGTGAACTATTGATGAGGACCAAAGAAGAAGAACATGAAGAGATCTACATTTTTATAAATTAGGATGGACTTTGTTTTAGTCCATGGATTAGAACTTGTTGAATCTTACCAATGACTTCCTTCCCATTGTGGTGATTCCTCTTCGCATATCAATCTTCATGATTATGGCGTCTTCTTCTACCATCGCCTTCCACAAATCCATCTTTGTTTCTTTTTCATTTTCATTTGTCACATTTATTGAAGAACCACTTGGTGAGATCTGTAACAGCCCGGGTCCTTTTCTACGTATATAGTAGGCCACCCCGACGCTGTACATCACGATCTTCTCCACCCCCCTCTCTAGTGGAGTTTTTGCCTTCCGTGGGAATCGAACCATGTACCATAGGGATAAGTACATGTCCAATCCATTCCCACTACCAATTGGGCTAGTAGCTCAATTGGTAGTGGGAATGGATTGAACATGTACTTATCCCCATGGTACATGGTTCGATTCCCACGGAAGGCAAAAACTCCACTAGAGAGGGGGGTGGAGAAGATCTTGATGTACAGCGTCGGGGTGGCCTACTATATACGTAGAAAAGGACTCGGGCTGTTACAAGATCCTTCATTATATGTGGAACCAACTTCGTCCACATCATGTGGTATTTAGAGCTTGTCATCAAGTGGTAATGTATGTCTTCAATTTCTATTTTAAGTGTTTTTGTGTTCTTAGTTAATTTGAAATTTTAGTTTTATTTTTTAGTATTTTGTTCCAACTCTTGTGAAATATTGAGTTGTTAGTTGATTCTAAGTGTTATAATATGCGTGAGAATGTATATTTAGGTGATTACTTGCTGTTATTGTGCTAAAAATTGAAATCTGGGCTGCTGGAAAAAAAATCGAAAACAAAAAAATATGGGTTTCATCTTCTTCACTTGCAACTTGTTTGATCTACAATTTCATTTGCAAACTTGTTTTTTATGTTATTTCTTCCATACATGTCCGATCTAGAAATTCCAAAGCCTAAGTTCATTAGAAAAATGAAAGGAATTGAAATATGCAGATAAAAAGCTGAAATAACAAGTGCTGCACAAAAAACATGATTATAGACAAAAGCACTTAAAAAAGTCATTTACAAAAAAATTAATCCAAAATTGGTTAATTTGAAACATCAATAATGGTTTCCGTTATTAGTCATTGTAAGTTTTATTTTAGTCTTTTGCTAATTTAATTTAAATCTTCTTAAGTTGTTTCATTGATCATCTATTTTAGTGTGTCTTCCTTTGCTTATCTTTTTCTTGATCGTGATTCTTGTTTGGTTCTTTTTTAAGAACTTGAAAGTGGACTTTTAAGGTACAAATTGAAGAGTGCACATCATAGAATGAGTAAAATTTGAGTGACAAATTCAAGAGTGTAAACAAATAGTAGAGTGAAGGGTCATTTAAATTTCTTACATTTTCTAAATTGTTTTTCTTTGCATTATACTACAACAAAAATGTGTTTTAGCTTCAGATTTTTTAGCGTCTGCCCCGACACGGACGCTAATAGCGTTAGACTTAAGTCTGTCCTGCAGACGCTAATGTTTTTATCCATTTAATTTTTATTTTAAAAGACACATTAAGTCTAGTGTCTGCCTAGGCAGACGCTAAAACGAAGCTAAATAAAAACAAAATTATAATATATATTAGCTTCCGCTCTTGTTAGACTCAAATGATTTTTTAATATTAAATTTTATTAATGAACAGTGCAAGTTGGGGAACATAAGTGATAGCTGAATTGGGATGCTCCATTGACTATATGAAATATAATCACTTACCGATGAAGATAGTAAATGACGAAGATGAACCGGAATGCCAAGTTGTTTCACTAACGGATCTCCACACCAATTGCCGAGTAACCAATTATACAATAATTAATAAATGATAAAAATGGAATTTAAATAAAAAATAAATATTGTAGGATATGCCTTGAAATCTCAGTTACAACAAGTCAGAAAAATCAAGTTTTGCAGCTGAGTGGCGCAGCCCATCCACGTCGGGGCGCAATTATGCGCGAGTTGAAGTTTGGCTACTGCCAGGCGCAGGCCACGGCTGGCATATTCAGTTTTGTGCATATCTTGTGGAAAAATATGTTTTTGAAGAATATCTGACTTGGATTGTGTTTGTTTTTAAAATTGGATATATTTAAAAATAGTAGGAGATTTGGTTTTATTTTATAACGATTTGTTTTAAAATAAATAGGCATATATTTTTCTATAAATAGGGAGTGCTTTATTTATAGAAAAATTGTGAGAGCAAAGAAAGACAAGATGTAGGGAATTGGGGTTTGCCACCACACAAGGCTAGGGTTTTAGGATCCTAGGGGTTTGGGCAAATCATTCTTGGGATCATCTTGTGGGATCACATTGGGTAGACTAGGTCAAATTGAGTCTCTTGGCCACAGGAAGAGATTCGGGATTTTGGGTAGAATTAGGATTAATTCTTGTAACTCAATTGAGAATTTCTTGTAAAGTGACTTCTTTGATCTAGTGGAACGGAGAGTTACTCTCTCCCCCAGACGTAGGTTAATTAACACCGAACTGGGTAAACAAATTGATTGTGTTCTTTTGCTTCCGCCGTTATTGCTTTGAATTATTGCATAATCATCTCTACCCCGCTTATTATTTGGTTGCTTGTTACGCTTGCCCCACACATAAGTTTATTATTGTTGTGAGATTATCGTCCAATTCACAACAAATATGTTATAAGTTCATAAGCTAAATTAAATTAAACATAACCATTTACCCATTCATAATAAAGATAGAGGTTCCCTTGTTTTTTCGCCACCAACCAACTCAACGATATCCGCTTGGCCTCTTCCACTATGTCGTCAAACGTGGAGGATTTTGAAGAAAAGATGACATCATTCCTAACTTTGCGTATTAATCAAACCACCGTGTGCCATATTAAAAGTAATTAATCCTTATTTTTTCTTCCCTTTTCCCCATCGACATTGTAAGAAGGAGTCTACATTTGGTACCAAACCGCTTGTAAATTTGGTACCAAACCGCTACGCCAAACCTACAAAATGAAGAAAACAACAAATCAAAATAATGTCAACATCAAATAAAAGAGTGAGAGAGTGAAGATGACACAATTGATTTTTATACTGGTTCACCGTTAACGAGGCTACTCCAGTCCTCTCCACCTGAGTGAGTTTGTCTTGTACCTCAAGGACTTAATCCAATAATCTTCACTCGATTATTGCAACCTGCAATGTCTACCTGCCACCGACATTTTCTTGAGACTGACTAACCTTAATCTCACAAGGGAAATTGAACAACCTTGTTGATTACAACCTTTGTGTGTAATGATGCTTCTAATAAGCAGATTCACAAAGTATGTTTCTGAGCTCAGACACTTCGATTATATTTATTTCTAAGTATACTTCTGTATGTATGTATATGTATATCGTTGTTGTGCTTGGTTGTTGTGTATGTTGTTGTTCTTTGTACTCCTTTATATAGCTGATGAGGAATTTTACCGTTGGTAATTTGATTTGGGAGCGTCGTCTTCTTCATTGCTGATTTCCATGATTTGCGCGCTACAATTGTGAAGCTTTCCTTTTTTAGTTTGCATGTCTGTTAAGCGTAGAAGACCCATGTATAAACTTCACTTGATTTTCTTCCAACGTCTCTTTTGTTGATCCTGACTTCGAATATCTTTCGTTGATTTTTAGCTTGGTCTTGATCGTTATTCCTCATTACTCCTGAGATATTGAACTTCTGTATTTAAGAGTCTGTAGTATAGCACTAGTGTCAGCAGTCAAAACTTCACTTGTTCAGAATCTTCACTTGGCCCAGAGTCAGAATCTGTCTTCTTCAGAGTCCAAAAAGCTTCAGAGTCCAGAATCTTTTCCTTTTATTTATCTTTCTCAGAGTCCACTTTCTTTGATTATTTTCTGCACACTCAACAAACTGTTAGTGCATAAAACTGTTCTCTATTACAGCTTTGTTATCATTAAAACTCCCGAGGTTGAAAGTTGCTGAACCAACCTTGTTCCAACAAAATGGTTTTAGGAGTTAGATTTAAGTTCTAAAATCATAAGAGTTAAATTATATAAGCGCGTCCTATGCATAGTTTTGCGCTTTAGACACATCAGACAACACAGGGGAGTTTTTCCCTATGTTGTCCCGTGTTTTTGGGTTCTTTTCACCGAGCCGTTTTGAACCCAAATTTTTATATTAGCTTTCCCTTATCATTAGTAGAATTGAGAGGATTTAAAATCAATGTTTTCTCAAATACTTAGAAACCAATTAACAGGAGATATATTGAATTAAAACAAGGTAATTTGTGATTATGCATAAATTATTATTATAAATTTATGTATTTGGTGTTGTTGATATTATTAGTAAGGGTTAATAGGTTTTTACCCCCCTGCAAAGTAGGCGAGTTTTGCGTTACCCCCCTGTAATTTTTTTTCTTGAGATTACCCCCCTGCAAAATTTATTTTTTTGATTTACCCCCTTTCTGCTGACGTGGCAGGCAAAAGTCAACTGCCACGTCAGCAAAGTTCACTGCCACGTCAGCAAAAAACTTGACTTTTTGCCTGCCACATCAGCAAAAAGGGGGTAACTCAAAAAAATAAATTTTGCAGGGGGTAATCTCAAGAAAAAAAATTACAGGGGGGTAACGCAAAACTCGCCTACTTTGCAGGGGGGTAAAAGCCTATTAACCCTATTAGTAATAGTACTCTAATATCCAAATATGATGGGAGTGATTGTTCATAAACGTTGTTTATAAATTTATGAATGAAAATAATAATATGTATATTGGTGATGATAATATATATAGGTGTTGTGAACTATTGATGAGGACCAAAGAAGAAGAACATGAAGAGATCTACATTTTTATAAATTAGGATGGACTTTGTTTTAGTCCATGGATTAGAACTTGTTGAATCTTACCAATGACTTCCTTCCCATTGTGGTGATTCCTCTTCGCATATCAATCTTCATGATTATGGCGTCTTCTTCTACCATCGCCTTCCACAAATCCATCTTTGTTTCTTTTTCATTTTCATTTGTCACATTTATTGAAGAACCACTTGGTGAGATCTGTAACAGCCCGGGTCCTTTTCTACGTATATAGTAGGCCACCCCGACGCTGTACATCACGATCTTCTCCACCCCCCTCTCTAGTGGAGTTTTTGCCTTCCGTGGGAATCGAACCATGTACCATGGGGATAAGTACATGTTCAATCCATTCCCACTACCAATTGGGCTACCAATTGGTAGTGGGAATGGATTGAACATGTACTTATCCCCATGGTACATGGTTCGATTCCCACGGAAGGCAAAAACTCCACTAGAGAGGGGGCGTTTTTTTGTAACAGCCCGGGTCCTTTTCTACGTATATAGTAGGCCACCCCGACGCTGTACATCACGATCTTCTCCACCCCCCTCTCTAGTGGAGTTTTTGCCTTCCGTGGGAATCGAACCATGTACCATAGGGATAAGTACATGTTCAATCCATTCCCACTACCAATTGGGCTAGTAGCTCAATTGGTAGTGGGAATGGATTGAACATGTACTTATCCCCATGGTACATGGTTCGATTCCCACGGAAGGCAAAAACTCCACTAGAGAGGGGGGTGGAGAAGATCGTGATGTACAGCGTCGGGGTGGCCTACTATATACGTAGAAAAGGACTCGGGCTGTTACAAGATCCTTCATTATATGTGGAACCAATTCGTCCACATCATGTGGTATTTAGAGCTTGTCATCAAGTGGTAATGTATGTCTTCAATTTCTATTTTAAGTGTTTTAGTATTTTGTTCCAACTCTAGTTGATTCTAAGTGTTATAATATGCGTGAGAATGTATATTTAGGTGATTACTTGCTGTTATTGTGCTAAAAATTGAAATCTGGGCTGCTGGAAAAAAAATCGAAAACAAAAAAATATGGGTTTCATCTTCTTCACTTGCAACTTGTTTGATCTACAATTTCATTTGCAAACTTGTTTTTTATGTTATTTCTTCCATACATGTCCGATCTAGAAATTCCAAAGCCTAAGTTCATTAGAAAAATGAAAGGAATTGAAATATGCAGATAAAAAGCTGAAATAACAAGTGCTGCACAAAAAACATGATTATAGACAAAAGCACTTAAAAAAGTCATTTACAAAAAAATTAATCCAAAATTGGTTAATTTGAAACATCAATAATGGTTTCCGTTATTAGTCATTGTAAGTTTTATTTTAGTCTTTTGCTAATTTAATTTAAATCTTCTTAAGTTGTTTCATTGATCATCTATTTTAGTGTGTCTTCCTTTGCTTATCTTTTTCTTGATCGTGATTCTTGTTTGGTTCTTTTTTAAGAACTTGAAAGTGGACTTTTAAGGTACAAATTGAAGAGTGCACATCATAGAATGAGTAAAATTTGAGTGACAAATTCAAGAGTGTAAACAAATAGTAGAGTGAAGGGTCATTTAAATTTCTTACATTTTCTAAATTGTTTTTCTTTGCATTATACTACAACAAAAATGTGTTTTAGCTTCAGATTTTTTAGCGTCTGCCCCGACACGGACGCTAATAGCGTTAGACTTACGTCTGTCCTGCGAACGCTAATGTTTTTATCCATTTAATTTTTATTTTAAAAGACACATTAAGTCTAGTGTCTGCCTAGGCAGACGCTAAAACGAAGCTAAATAAAAACAAAATTATAATATATATTAGCTTCCGCTCTTGTTTGACTCAAATGATTTTTTAATATTAAATTTTATTAATGAACAGTGTTGCGTCTGCTTTAGCAGACTCTAAATTGACATTAAAATTAAATTAAAAATACTACGTATTTGTTAAGCGCCAAAAAAAAATCCCAAATTTTCATTTTCCCACTTTTTTATTCTTCATTCCCACCTCAACAATATTATATCCTTTAATTTATTATTTCTTAAAATTGTTTTCCTTTTCTAACATTCATAAACAAAACCTAAAAACCCAAAGCAAAACAAAACATGATTTTCTACTAATCCACCGTTGTTCTTGCGATTCCAACGCAGAAGCACCTCAATCACTCCGCTGTTCTCGCGAATCCAACACTCCGCTGTTCTCGCGATTCCAACGAAGCACCTCAATCACTCCGTCGAAGCGATTCCACCGTCCGTTGAAGCACCTCAATCACTCCGCCGTTTCCGCTGTTCTCGCGATTCCAAGGTAAGTAACTTCCTCTTCAGGGGTGTTTCTACTGCTGATGCTCTGCTATCTGATTTTTTCACTATTGTTTGCTTGCTGCTGTGCTGTGCGTTGTTATTGTTGTAATCTGCAGTGGAAGTGATTTTTATTGCCGTGTTGCTCTCTTTGTTCCTTTGTATTAGGTGTGTTTGTTTTGTGTTCTTTGGGTCCCCTGTGGATTGTATTTTGATTCTATTCTTCACCGATATTGTACTTTACGGTGTTATTAATAAAGTTTCTTTGCGGTTCAAAAAAAAATTATAAGACAAAATTAGGATCATTTAAAATAGCTAATACTAAAATTAGGAGATGATGAAACTGAACATAGTCCAAATATATGGCCAAAGCATATTTTACGAGTCGTGGCGGTGGGGTATGAGTCGGAGAAAAATTTCTATTTGCCTATTTTACGAGTGGTGCTGGGATCCGGGTCTGTGTCTCCGGCGGTAATGTTGGGTGGGCTGCTATTCGGGGGTGTCTGCTGTGTGGATTTCTGCTGCTGGGGTTGTTTTTGGTTGCTGGTGCGCGGGCTGCTGCTGGTTTTACAGCAGAGTTTTTTCAGTTTTTTGGCTACTGGTTGTTTGTTTGTTGCTGGGCTTAGCCTTCTATTTTGCAGCCTAATTCTTTTTGCTGCTGCTCCTTGTATTATCTAAGTACTTCTTGTGCTTATTTTTATTCTCAATAAATTTAGCCTTATTCAAAAAAAAAAGACAAGACACAAGGATGGCCTACACAATTCAAAATGTGCTACTTGGCAGTCAATGTCATTATAATATTATAAGAAAATCAAGAGATTTTGGCTGTGAAAATGACAATAATAATATATATGATCTTTTTTGTTGCATTACAATATGCTAGGTTGATAGAGATTGAAATTGTTTATCTTACTTATCTAAATTTTCAAAAAGCTAGCCAATCCAATTTAAATTTTTAAACTGTCGTGTTTTTCTTTAATTTGTTTCTCATTAGCGTATTGTTTTATTGTTAGGTATCTATTCCATTCATTCGCTCTGTGAATTGAAGAAGCACATTTGTGAGTTGTTCTTATACTCTCAATTTATGCTTTGTTTATTTTGCTATACTATATTTTTTATTTCATGATGATGTATGAGTAGTACATGTAAACCAGATTTTTTTCATGCATATCATGATGATTTGGTAACAAAAAAATGTTATTCTATTATGTAAGTTTTGAAAGATCTAAACTTCAATTGGAGCTTGACTATTTTGTAATCATGACCATGCTTCGGTAATCCATCTCAAACTTAAATAGCTACAGTTATATATTCTTTTTGTAGTTTACTTTCACCTTAAGTTTATTTGTTATGTGATTCCGTTGTTAGCTTATGAGTTGATACAATAATTTTGTGTTCATATATTAATCTTAAAATAGAAAATTTCAGCCATGACTTGTTTAATACATTAGTTATGTAGATCAATTTGCTATGTTGTTTTTAAATTCTGAGATATCCCTGGTGGTTGAAAGATAGAGTAAATAGTAATAGGTTTGGTATTTAACTAGTTTTGTCCAACATCCCTAATGATTGATAATTTCATTTCTTTCATGTAGAAAATGGATCGTAGTTGGATGTATGATAGAGTAAATAGTAATAGGTTTGGTTTGAAAGATAGCTTTCTTAGTGGAGTTGGAGAGTTTGTTAACAAGGCTATGGAACAAGCACAATTTTTAAACCACGGAGTGATAAGATGTCCATGTGTAAACTGCAAGTGCATTGACTTGAAGACGCCTAGAGAGGTCAAACATCACTTGTACAAATATGGTTTTTTGCCAAACTATTATATATGGACTGAACATGGAGAAGAAGATCAAGACGTAGACCTTGGTGGTCATTTTAGCGGTGGTGAGGATGTTGGAGTTGAAGATCAGTTTGAAGCAATGAATGAGATGATTAATGATGCTTTTAGGCCATTTTCCAATGTCTTGAATGTGAATGCTAATATGGAAAATGAGACACCTAGTGACGGTGAGGTACCCAATGAAAAAGCTCAACAATTTTACAATAAATTGATCTCTGCAAACCAACCCATATATGAGGGAGCTGCTGAATCCAAATTATCTATTTCTGTTAAGCTTTTGGCTGCTATGTCTAATTGGCACGTCCCTCAAAAGTGCATAGATCATTTTGCTCAAATGCTTGTTGACGTTTGTCCAACAAAACAATGTTTACCCCAAAACCATTATCAAGAAGACATCCATTTAACTGAGTGTAGAGTTTGTCAAGCTCCTAGGTATGTTCCTCGAAGAAAAGGAAGGGCCCTCTGAGTCCAGAAAGCACAACCAGTTCAAGTTGCAACACCAGTTCAAGAACCACCTTCTCAGGCTGCAACATTGGTTCAGGCACCACCTTTTCAGGCTACAGCACCGATTAAGACGCCACCACCTGTAAGACCCTGTATTTTAATTAATTAGAAATTATGATTCTTATTTATTCCACAAATTTTCTGGTTCAAAGAGTATTTATATTCTGCTGAAATGACTGTCATATATTCATACATGATACTAATTGATTCAATAAAAGTTCATTTAAAATCAATTATTGAAATCCTGCTAAAATGCCAATTATTAATATTCAGTAAATGACTCCCATGCTGATCAGTATATAAGCCAAGTTTTTGCTATTTTTGGGTCTGTTTTTGTGTTTGTTTCTGTTGTTCGCTGCTCTATGTTGTTGGGGCAGGCTGGTTGTGCTGTTGTTTTTGTCTTTTTCAGCAGAGGGTAGGTGTGTGGTGCTTTGTTTTCAAGTGTTTTTAAGTGTCTTTTTTAATTAGAAGTATAACTATGATGTTTCATTTGGTGTAGGAGCTAGTTTGTTTGAATAAAATTTGCCTTTTAAAAAAAAGAAGTATAACTATGATAACTATGATGTTTCATTTTGTGGGATGTTACACCACCAATCCAGACTACTACTTCAGAGGCGTTCAGATTCATTCCTACCCCAGGATTCACCTTGTCTCGTCAATTTCAGCAAGGTCCTCCACAAGACACAACACATGATATGGAGAGAGATCATCGTCATCAAGAGGACGAGCAAGAGCATGAAGAGGGGAACCAAGAAGTGGATGAGGAGGGTGAAATCGAAAAGGATGGCGAAGAAGACAATCATGATAAAGATACTTCTGGGAAGGTCATCATTCTTCCTATTTGTAATGGGTAAGATCATAATACATCATATGATATGTAGAACTTAATTATAATTATCATTCGTCCTATTTCAAATTAATATAGAACTTAATTATAATTAAATTCATCATATGATATGTAGACTGCATGATATCACTAGTAGCGTCATTTGAATTGCTTAATGATTTTTAGACTTTTCAAACCATTTTGTGGTTTCGTACATGTGTTTTTAGGTTTACTCCAGCTAATGTGGCTGCTGCCGCGATTAGGCGTGTTATAGAAATGAGTTTTCCAGACAATATCACTTGCTATAGTGAAGTCAAAGAGGAACCAAGAAAACTTTGGTTTGAAAGATTTGGAGTAAGACAATTAGTTTTGTGGTGATTTGATGATTTTTATGATTTGTCGGGCCTATGTAACAAATTATTATTTTATTATTTCAGAAAATTGTTTCATGGGAACCCCACCACGAGCACGTAATTAAAGCTAACTTTCATAGAAATTGTGGCAAACGTTTGACCGATATCTTTACCAAGCTAAGGAAAAAGAATAAAAAACCCGAGTGGATGAACGAAGAAGGATGGAAGTATCTTACTGACCGTTGGGAGGAAGATGAATTCAAGACGCGCTCAGAACGAAATAAGATTAATCGAGCTTCAAGTAAAGGTAGGGCACTCCATACTACGGGTCGTAAAGCTCATCATGACATTGCACTTGACATGGTATGTATTCAATTAGCGATTCCTACAACATTGTTCTCACTATACTCACTATAGTACTATATTTTCCTTCATTATATTTTTCTATCATGTAAATGAAAGTGTACCAATTAATGATTCCTACAACACAATTTTTATTTATAGAATGCTATGCTTGGGAGACCCGTACATCCTGATGAACTTTTTGTGGCCACCCACAAAAAGAAGAATGGTGAGTGGGTTGATCGTCGCTCAGAGAAAACTCATGTAAGTCATTATTCAATTGAAAACATCCTGGAGATTGTTGTTTGAGATAATTTTGTTGCTGCTGTTTCGAGTTTTTGCTGCTGCCGGGGTGTTGTTTTGATGCATGTCGGTTTTGCTTTGGTGCTGGTGGCGTTTTTTCCCTGCTTGTTGATGTTTTTCTGTTTTGTGCTGCTATTTGTGTTCTGTTTTTTACTGTTTCTGCTGGTTTTCTGTTTGTTTTTCTGCTGGCTGTTGCTGGGCGGTCCCCCCCCCCTTTGTATCGGTTTTGTGCCTTATAACAATGTGTTGAGTTGGTTTTAATAAAATCATTCGTTTTTGCTGCTCAAAAAAAAATTGAAAGCATGAAATTAACATATATGCACTAGCCTGAAACTTGGTTTAATAGGAACTAGCTGAAATGATATTTAAACTTGGTTTAATAGGAACTAGCCTGAAATTAACATCTAATTAATAGGAACTAGCTGAAACTTGGTTTAATCCTTTGTTAGAGTTTTATTCTAATTTTATTTTTTGGGTTTGTTGGAATCTTAAGTATTGTATACCGAGTAATATAGATTCTCTTGAGATTTATTAATGTTGGTCTCATTGATTTACAGAATGACTATCAGGTACGTATGACCCAAGCGACACAAACTAATGATGGTGCTACTAGTGTCACTCAAGAGGTTGATGGACCAGAAAGGATTGAAATATGGAAGGATATTTCCGGGGGTAAGTCTCGCGGAAGGTGTTACGGTGTTGGACACTTAGCTCCCAACCTAAGGCATGGTGTAACACACTTGACTGATGAGGCAGATGCACATCACATTAGGGTCGAGAACCAGAAAATTGAAGCTGCTCGAGCTGAGGCTGCTAGAGCACGTGCAGATGCCGAGGCTGCTAAAGCTAATGTTGCGGCTGCTAGAGCTGAAGCTGTTGCAGCAAATGCGAATTACAAATCATTGGAAACGAAGCTTGAAGAATTCCAAAGACGCATGATGGCTTTGGAGTCGGGTTCTTGTAGTGGTCATTCTCGTCAGAGTTCTCATCCTCATTATGATAATGAATTGGATGACCAATCGGTTGATGAAGAGGAAGATGATGGACTTTGATGGTTGTAGATTTTGTGAGTTATTTTGATGGTTATAGACTTTGTGGGTTATTTGGATGAATTGATATTGATGGTAAGTTAGGACTATTTTGATGGGTTATATATTTTGGTGGGTTATATATTAGTGGGTTATATTTTGATTGATGGTAAGTTATGACTATTTTGATGGGTTATAAATTGTGGGATATTTTGGTGGATTATATATTAGTGGGTTATATTTTGATGGATGTAGACCTTTTTTGTTGACATTATATGGTTTATATATTAGAAATAGAAGGTCCATTAAAGAACTACTTCAGTTATATATTAGATGCATCAGCTAAAATGCTATTTAAAAAAAAAAGAATAATTAGCGTCAGCTTTTAGTAGACACTATATTATTCAAAATAGAATTTATAGCTTCTAACAAAGGCAGACGCTATTATTAGCGTCTGCTTTTAGCTGACACTATATCGTTCAGAAACTAAACTATAGCATCTAACAAAAGTAGATGCTAATATTAGGTAGTAGCGTCCGCCATATATGCATGTCACTAGCTTCAGCCTAGCATCTAACAGGACAGACGCTAAAGTAGCGTCTGCTAGACGCAATTGTTAGCTTCAGGCATTTAAGCGTCCACCACGACACAGACTCTAAGTAGACGCTAAATGGTTGTAGCGTCCGCTTTTTGGTATTTAGCGTCTGTTTTAGGCAGACGCTCCAAAGCAGTTTTCTTGTATGTTAAGAATTGGTGCTAGAGATTATGTTGAGGAGGAAATGAGGTATGGGAGAAGAGTTAGAGAAAATGCAAGAAGGAGTAGAGGTTATGATGAGGATATGGAAAGAATGAATGAGAGAAGAGTTAGAGAAAAAGAAAGACGATTTAGAGATTAAGATGAGGAGAAATGGAGGTATGAAAGAAGAGTTAAAGAAAAAGAAAGGAAATTTAGAGATGTTAAAAGGGATGATACGAGGTATGCAAAAGAGGAAAGACATAGGAATTATGAAAAACACGGTAAAGAAAAAGAAATGGGAGATATGTCATATGAGGGATACATTAGAGCTTTTGTATTGGATCCGGAGTATGTGAAATATCTTTATGGAAATGGGCATAAAATTTTGCAAGAAAAGTAGAGAAGTTAGCTTTGAAAGAAAGGGAGAAATTGAATAAAAAGAAGGAAGCAAACTTGATAGTGTCTCTGCAAAGAAAGTGGAAGAGAAAATAATATGCATATACAAAGAGAAAATGAAGATTGAAGAAGTGTTCAAAGAATGAATTCTCACAATTTATTGAAGTTGAGGAAAGAGAGAAAATTGAGAGCCAAATTGAAAGATTCATAAAACAAGAGAGTGAGATGAATGAAATATTGATGGTTTCTCCAATGGATGTTTGCAAATCCGCCATTGATCTTGTCTTGTTTAAAAAAAAATATCATCATTGATTTGTAATGTGGAGAACATTCATGAAACTCGTTTTGGAGCCTTGGCAAAAACAAAGTGATTTCTCGCTCGCCACCAAACTCAATTTAAAAAGGTAAAATTGGTTCTTAATGTCATCTTTAAAAGGTATCACTTTTCCCCGACTTTTAAAATTTATTACCTTTGAAATGAGTTTGTTGGATTGTTGAAGGAAAAAGGTGGAATTGTGATTCACATATTTGACATATTTAATGGTTTTTCACTATTTCCATTTGATCCGTGTGGATATCAATAACTTATGGTTGATTTGCATTCTTTCTTCATGAGAGTATAACATAGCTTAAATTCGTGGTTGAATTTTCTTCATGAAGGAGGGAATAATAAGGACCAAAGAAGAACATGAAGAGATACACATTTTAATTAATTTACTCTCTTTCTTTTCTTTTCCATAATCAATAACCAATAAAAATTGTTTCTACATCTTTCCATGCAACCATTTTCAAGAAAAATACAAAAAAAACATATTTAAATTATTATGTTTTGGTTTTTCTTAATAAATTTTTTTCCTTTATAATTCGAGACGGAGAAAATTGGATAACAAGTGTAATAGGTGTGTTTTGTTGAGTGTAAGTGAGGAGTCCAAAGTATACAAGCTTTATGATCCCATTGATAAGAAGATAATCATTAGCAAGGATGTAATTTTTGAAGAATCAAAGGGATGAGAGTGGGAAAACCTTGGAAGCAAGTTGAATTTAATGATGGATGAGGTTAAGCCTCATAAATTGATGACTAGATACAGAACGAACCAGTTGAGACTGGACAGCAAAATGATGAAGATGAGAATCTTATCAGTCAGAGTGTAAGTGAAGAAGGGACCCTACAACTGCAAGCAAGAATAAGAAAACCACCTACGTAGGCTTAATGATTATGTGACTGGCAAAGAAGTTGAAGAAGATAATGAACTGCATAAAGCTAGAAGTCACCAGGAAAGCTATGAATGCAAAAATTGATTCAATCAAGGGAAATGATACATGAGAATTCACTGCGTTGCCTGCAGGTTGTAATCCAATTGGTGTAAAATGGGTCTACAAAACTAAGTACAATGAAAGAGGTGAAATTGAGAAGCACAAAACAAGACTTATGGCTAAGGGGTACACTCAGAAGCACAATATTGATTATAATGAAGTTTTTGCTCCTGTTTTTAGATGAGATACAATTATAGCTATTTTGTCCCTTGATGCTAACAACAAATGAAATGTGTTTCAACTTGATGTTAAGAGTTCTTTTCTGCATGGTGAACTAGCTGAAGACATTTATGTGAATAGACCTTTAGGCTATGACAATGGTGACAAGATGATGGTGTACAAGATGAAAAAGGGTCTTTATGGTGACCAGAGCTTGATATAGTAAGATATAAGCTTACTTTGCCTTTGAAACATTTGTGAAGTATCCTCAAGTACAGACACTATAAAATATAGACAAAAATGAAATATTGATTATGAACCTCTATGTGGATGCTTTATACAGGTAATAATCAAAGTTTAATTGAAGAGATCAAATCCTCCATGAAGAAGTTTGTTGTGACAAATCTTGGAAAAATGAGACATTTCTCGGCAAGGGTGTATATGGGTTTGGCAAACCCAATCGATCTGGTCAAACCTAAAAAAGTGGGTTGGGTTATTGGGTGGGTATGGATTTCAAAATGAAAAATCCATAAAAAAAGGGTTTCGGGCAAAACCAAACCCAAAAGACCACTGACCCACTAAATCTATAGTGCTATGGTTTTTAGAATAATTTTCATAATATTAAAGATTTTCTATCATTAAAAGAGAAAAACAACAAATTCAATACTCAAATTTCCAAGATAGGTTGTATGTGTGTTTATTCCAAACGACAAACGATTACTCCTACGTATATAATAGTTTTAACGCATTTGTTAATCTTCTCCTTCGAGTCTCCACTCTTCGACTTGTTTTTATCATTTAAAAGTACTGGTGCTAAAAAATATCATTATTTGAAAAATAGTGAAAATAAGTTATTTTTATGATATAAAATATGGTGACGATATTATCATTTTATGATCTTAAAAAAGTTGTGTCATTTTTATAAAAATAATGATGATTTGTCATTTAGTCATTTAATATTAAAAAAAGTAAAAAAATATAATTTGAGTAACCCATACACCCCACCCAACCTAACACGAAAATGAGTGGGTTTATCCAACCCGATCCAATACTAAAGTGGGTAGTTATTTTGATCAATCCGAAGTACCCATATGATTCTGGTTCTGGTTTTTATTAAAGACAACTCAATTTGGCCCATGTATACCTCTATTTCCTGGGGATGGAAGTAAATCAAATCCATGAAGGAATTATCATTCACCAACATAAGTATGCTACTGAAATATTTGCCAGGTTTGAAATGGAGAATTGTAATAAGGTATGTAGTCCCATAGTACCTATGTGTAATTTGATAAAAAATGAAAGTGGGAAGGCTGCAGATGCTTCAACTTACAAGTAAATGGTAGGGTGCTTAATGTACTTGTTGGCCTCGACCTGACCTTGCTTACTCTATGTGTTTGGTGGCGAGGTTCATGGATAGACCTACTGAAATTCATGTTGCATCAATTAAGAAGATTATGAGATACTTCAAGGGAACTCATGGCTTTGGGATTTCGTATAAGGCCAATGCTAGCAAAGACTTAGATGAATGAAAGAGCACTACTGGTTATGTGTTTATGCTTAGATTGTGCTATCTTTTGGTCATCAAAGAAGCAATCAATTGTTACTCTATCAACTACTGAAACTGAGTTTGTATTTGATGCATCATGTGCTTGTCAAGGGATTTGGCTGAGAAATGTCTTGGGTTACTTAAAGCTGAAGTAACAAGGTTGTACTGTGATTTACTGTAATAATAACTCTTCCATAAACCTCTCAAAGTTTTACTTCCTTAAAGACCTCACTAAGGATGACATTATTGTTCCGGTGCATTGCAGAACTGAGGAACAACTTGCAGACATATAAACTAAGCCATTGATGCTTGATTTCTTTTGTAGACTAAGGAAGGGCTTAGGAATGGTTGATTGTAGTAGCTTTGTAGCTTAAGTTGAACTTGTGATGTTGAATGTTCAATTTAAGGGAGGGTTTGTTTAGATTGTTTTAGTGTCATTGTATTTTGGCTAAGCAAGCTTATGGTTGTAACGCTCTTAATCGATTCGTATGCAATAATTAACTTAAATTATAAAACATACAAACAATCAAGGCATACATGTTATAAAACCAATTACGAGTATGCATTTAATTCACATAAGGACAACGGAAGCATCTAGTTATCATAATCATATCTCATAATAATTAAATCCAAGCATGCAAGTCATAAACCATATTACAACTTCAATTAGGTACTTCCACAATGAAGACCTATCTACATAATCCAAGATAATCCAAAATATCAATTTAAAGTAAGATAAGATAAATAGCAAGGTCATACATAAGTCTCAAAACAAACGAAGGCTAAGACACTAGTCCTAGCAATGTTACAAGTACCAGATCAAATCCTAGACCTCTAAGCTTCTAGAATTCTCCTACTCTTCACCTTACCAAGCTATGCTAGCTATCGCAAGCTAATCTCCAAAGCCATGGATTCACTCCTCAAGTGAAGAATCTGGACCCAAACCATACACATACACAAAAATAGAGAGTTAGTTACAATTCAAGTTCATAATAATAAGCATAGCACACACTTATATTATGTAAACAATTATAACATAACTAGCTCATACACATACCAAAGCACACTAGCAATATACAACATAATGATAGTATCATACTCATTAATAATTGGTCAAGACATTTAATCAAGTTCACATTATTCAATCATTCACAATCATAATGGAATACGATCACAATTATAAAATACCAATTAGAGTGCATAATTCTCTAATGCAAACTAATGCAAACACTTAATGTATGTCACCCTAGACATATCTAACGCATGTGGTACCCGCATCAAATTAGGATAAACATATATCCATCGCATCAAGTAAGTTTTAAGTCATGGGCGACCTCGCTCAAGTTGACTCATGGATGCATGAATGTACACATACCAAACAATGATGATAATACTATACACATACTCATGAATAATATGCTACTCATCCCTATTAATCCTTCTCAATTCGCATCAAATTCACATCATCATATCATTATTAAGGTATACATTCAAGCAAGATACAACAACACTTAATGTCTTAGTTAATCATAAATTATCATCCTCAATTTCAATCAACTATACATATATAAGCATATCATTCTCATATAATCTCAAGATTCAATCAATTCAAGCCTATAGCATGTTACAAGATTAAATCTAAGCATGTTATAAACTTATATCTATCATGCAAACCTTAGGAAAATTTCTCAAATCAGATCACACTCGTCGGACGGACACCAGCGACGTGTAGCGGAAAGTTACAGGAGCTTCATCGCTCCTAGCGGGGACTAGCGATGGATCATTCGCCGGTACTCGCTACCAATCGCCAGGCGAGCTATAGAATTTCTGGGCAGCTGTGCAAGAACATGAGTGCTTGCCCGGCGGAGAATCGCCCGCTCCAACGACCATGCCCATAAACTGATGCTCTGCTCTCGGGTTCCATACGAAACTCCTAAAGCTATCAACTTTAAGCATACATATGATATATTAGCTTAGAAGTAAAAACTTTAACATCATCAAACATCATTTCAAGTTAAAAGTAAAGATTTTTCCTTGTTTTGTTCAAAACCCATTTTTAAATATCAACAACAACAAATCACTCATAACACACGAATTTGATCATAGAAATTCGAAATAGGATCATATAATAACATGTTAACATCAAATAACAATACATTAACACATTAAACACATTCCCTTGATTCCCCAATCCCCACCAAAAGAGATGAGAGGGTTTGGGTGTGGAGAATAGACATCACTCCCCTCTTTTGTAAGTGCACCAGTTCACCCTCATGTTTTAATAATTGTCAAAACACATGAAAATAGAGTAGAACATATTTTGGCAACATTACAAATGACTTGACAGCGAAAAACTATTTTTAAACTTTGAAAAATTGATTTTTAGGTATTATGTATCGATACATATACATGTGTATCGATACATATACATGTGTATCGATACAAATGTCCTGAAATTACTTCAGACTGATTTTGTGCAATTTGTATCGATACATATATCATTTGTATCGATACAAACGTGGTCTCTCAGAGGCAGAGAGTCACCTGTGTATCGAATCATGCTTGCATGTATCGATACACACCTATATCTCTCAGAAAACCAGAGAGTGCATGATGTATCGAATCATGCTTGCATGCTTCGATACATATCAGTCAAGATTTCAAGAAAATGATGTATGTATCAATACACATACGTGTTTGTATCGATACATAGGTCAAATTTTAACATTTGAACGCTGGTCAAAGGGTTTGTATCGATACAAACCATCATTTGTATCGATACATGTATGTTAAGTTTTGCCTAAATTTGCTCAATTCTATTTTCTCTATAAATAGCAATGTGCTTTGTTATTGTAAGCAAGAGAGAAACCTGTGAGAAAGTGAAATAGCTTTGATAAACTCTTTGGGATTCAAATTGGTTGAAGAATTTGGATCAAAGGGTTATTCTTCACAAGATCATCATCTTCCATCAAATTGCAATTCATTGAAGAGTGAGTATGGGATCATTCGGATAAAAGTTGTACATTTGATCGATGACGTTCGATACGGCTTGCGGTGAATCAGAGACGTGATCGAGTTGATTTGTGAAGAAGGTTTGGGTTTTTCTTAGGGATTCAAGATTGTGCGATATCTTGAAGGATCAACAACGAAGAAGCGAGGTACTCAGCTGGACGATCGGTGCGAGGATTTGCGCACGGTTAGGATCGTTGGAATCAGAGGGAGAAGCTTCATTACTTGTTGAGGTTATTACGCATAGTTTGCATTAGATTCAATATAGGGTTATTGGAGTCTTTGTAAATTGTGCACTATAGTTCAATCGTTTTAATCAATATACGCTCAAATAACCCGTTTGGTTATTTGGGGGGAGACGTACCCAGCCGACCGCGAGGACGACACGAAAGCCGGGGAACTCCCTAATCAATCGCTTGTGTCTTTCTTCCTTAATCTTTTACTTTACGCAATTGCTTTAATTTTCGATTCGATTGAATTTTTGTGTTCGTACGTGTGCACAAAAATTCAATTGACATATATCTTGATTGTGATTGGATTAGCTCTATAATTGTGTAACTTGCTTGGGCTGTGTTTTTGGATTGTTTAAATTCGAATATTTTGCACACGATCATTTCTAGCTCTTTATCATTATACGTTAAAGGCTGTACTACTTTTTCAGTGATCAATCGGGTGCAAAGAGACTACCGATCCAGTGGTGCGTCCGCGCGTACCTTTTAAACCAAACTTTTTAAAAATCAACATTGTTTAAAAGGGCCACTTATTCAACCCCCCCCCCCCCCCCCCGCCCCCCCTTCTAAGTGGTAGCCAAGTAGTCGAACAAGTGGTATCACGATCCCGGTTCAATTTTGTTCACAAAATTCGGTGGATTGTGCCAATTATTAGAAAACATGGCTTTTGCACCTAAAGGGGCTTATAATCGGGAACCTATATTCAATGGAGATCATTTTGATTATTGGAAAAGTAGTATGCGCATACACATCAATTCTTTTGATGGTGAAGTGTGGAATGCTATTGAGAACGGTCCGTTTGTTCCGACAAACACCGATCCTAATGGCATTGTCACCAACAAGCCTATGGCACAATGGACGGATGATGATAAGAAAAAGGTCAATTACGATGCAAAGGCACAAAACATAGTTATTTCATCCCTTGGGATTGAACAATTTTATCATGTGTCGCATTGTTCAACGGCCAAAGAAATGTGGGATACATTAGTTACTCATTTTGAGGGTACTAATGAAGTCAAAATATCCAAGATAAACACCTTAACTCAAGAGTTCGAATTGTTTCATACGCAAGATGGTGAAACCATTGCGGATATGCAACAAATGTTTGTAAAAATTACCAACAAGTTACATGGTCTAGGTAAACCAATCTCTAATCAAGATGCTACTAATATGATTTTGAGATGTCTTAATAGGTCATGGCAACCAAAGGTCACCGCAATCAAAGAAGCGAATGATCTTACAACTTTAAGTCTCACAACCTTATTTGGTAAGCTAACGGAACATGAACAAGTGCTTAATTTGTTGGAAAAGCATGAGAAAGGTGAGAAAAAGGAGAAACACAACGAAAAGGAAAAAGAAAAGGATAAGAGGTCCATTGCTCTAAAGGCCTCCAAATCCAAGTCCAAAAAGGTTGAGCAAGTGGAGAGTAGCTCAAGCGAAGACGATTCCGATGATGAGGAAATGGGGCTCTTCGTTCGACGCTATAATAGATATGTGAGAAAGAATGGGATAAAACATTCCAATGACAATCTTAAGAAGTTTCGGAAAGATAGTGGTTATCGCCGGAAGAATGAAGATGCTAGGTACTCCAAGAAAGGGATATGCTATGAGTGCGGCCAAGTTGGTCACTACAAGCCGGATTGTCCTAATCTCAAAAGAAAAGAAAAGGAGTCATCTTCAAACAAAAGGAGGAGCAAAGGAAAGAAAGCTTATGTTGCATGGGAGAGTAGTAGCTCTTCATCTCATTCATCATCAAGCTCTAGTTCAAGTGATGAAGGCGAAGTGGCTAATGTATGCTTCACAACTCATCATCACAAAAAGAAGGATAAAGCTCCCAAAAAGGTAAACCAAAATCCCTCTAGCTCATATACTTCGTTAGAATATCATGATTTGCAAAATGCATTTGAGGACCTATGTAGTGAAACTAGGAAAGCTTTAAACGATTAAAAGAAATTATAAATGTTAACAGAGCTCTTGAAAAGAAAGTTTCCGAAACGGAAGAAGAGTTGAAAGCTTTCAAGGTATCATTATTAGAAAGGTCAAGTGCAAGTCATAATAATAGTGATATAGTTGGTTGTGATAATTGTATCACTTTGTCAAAAAATATTAAGACTTTCAAGGACAAAGTGGAAAATTCATCAAAACCTAGAGTCTCTCATCAAGTTGATCCAAAACATTTTCAAAACACTTTGAAAGTCAAAAGCAAAAATTCTAAAAGTTTCAAAATGGATCAAAAGAAGAGTGACTCACATATCACTTGTCACTATTGTTGTTGTGAAGGTCATACCATTGCAAAATGTAAAGCTAGGAAATTGTTGGTACCTAAGGGCGTATTGCAATGGATGCCAAAACTCAACAAAACTTATTTGCCTCACCAATTAGGACCCAATGAAAATTGGTTACCTCCCTCCTATGTTTAAATATTAATGTAGGAAAAGTGCCTTGATAATCTAGAAAGGAGATGGTTTCTAGATAGTGGATGTTCAAGGCACATGACGGGTGATGCCTCGCTTTTTATTGAGTTCAAAGCAAAGGAGAAAGGCTATGTCACCTATGGAGACAACAATAAGGGCACTGTTCTTGGTGAAGGTACTATCGGTAATCCTTCTACTATAACCATATCTAATGTTGTACTTGTGGATAACCTTAAGCACAACTTGTTGAGTGTTGCTAAGCTTTGTGATAAAGGGTTCATAATCAATTTTAAACCAACCTTTTGCACAATCGAAAGTAACAAAGACAAGAATGTGATTCTTAAGGCTATTAGGCATGGAAATGTATACATGTTAGACCTAGATGATAATTGCCTAAGTGGTGCTAAGTGTCTCATAACCAAGCATGATGAATCTTGGTTGTGGCATAGAAGAATGGCACATCTTAATTTCGATTTACTAAATAAGATAGCTTCTAAAGATCTTGTAATCGGTCTACCTAAAATACGTTTTTCAAAAGATCACTTGTGTAACGCATGCCAAATGGGTAAACAAACTAAGGCTTCTTTCAAATCTAAAAAGTTCATTTCAACTACTAAGCCTTTAGAGTTAATCCATATGGATCTTTTTGGACCATCAAGGACCAAAAGCTTTGGTGGTAATTACTATGGACTTGTGATTGTAGACGATTACTCAAGATTTTGTTGGACATTATTCTTATCTAGTAAAAGCGATACCTTGTTCGCTTTTAAACAATTTGCTAAGGTGATTCAAAATAAGCTAGACCTTAAGATCATTTCTATTAGGAGTGATCATGGAGGCGAATTTGAAAACCATAAGTTTGAAAAGTTTTGCTCTAAACATGGCATTGAACACAATTTTTCGGCTCCACGTACACCACAACAAAATGGAGTAGTGGAGAGGAAAAATCGTACTCTAGAAGAGTTAGCTAGGACTATGTTAAGTGGTATTCCTAAGCATTTTTGGGCCGATGCGATAAGCACCGCGAGTTATGTTCTAAATAGGGCAATCATTCAACCTATTTTGGACAAAACTCCCTATGAAATACTTAAAGGTAGAAAACCTAATCTTAGTCATTTGCGCTCTTTCGGATGCAAATGCTTTATTTTAAATAATGGAAAGGAGAATCTTGGCAAATTTGATCCAAAAGCGGATGAAGGCATTTTCTTAGGTTATTCATTATCTAGCAAGGCATATAGAGTATACAATAAGAGGTTACAAATTATTGAAGAATCGGTTCATGTAAACTTTGATGAGACTTTTCCGGAAGAAAACAGGAAAGGTGATTCTATTGGTGTAGGTGTCGACACAACGGACATTTTAAAGGATAACAAAGTTGTTGGAAGTGATCAACCCTCAACGGAAGTTCCGAAAGAAAAGGACGATAAGCCGTCACCATCCAATGAAGACAAAGATGATGGAGGATCTTCCTCATCAAAGAATCATCACAAGCAAAGAGGAGCCGGTCTTGCAAAGGAATGGCGTACTCTAAAGAATCATCCCATTGACAAAGTCTTAGGCGATCTCTCAAAGGGAGTGGCTACTCGATCTCAAATAAGTAACTTTTGTTTTCATTATGCATTTGTTTCACAAGTTGAACCTAAAAACTCAAAAACCGCATTACTTGATGAACATTGGATTCTTGCAATGCAAGAAGAACTAAATCAAGTTAAAAGAAATGATGTGTGGGATTTAGTACCACCTCCTCCAAGTCATCAAGTGATTGGGACACGTTGGGTTTTTAGAAATAAACTCGATGAAAACGGTGTTATTGTTAGGAACAAGGCACGGTTGGTAGCTCAAGGCTACAACCAAGAGGAGGGCATTGATTATGAGGAGACTTATGCTCCGGTAGCTCGCCTCGAGGCCATTAGACTTTTATTAGCTTATGCATGCAATATGAACTTCAAGTTGTACCAAATGGACGTTAAGAGTGCCTTCCTAAATGGATACATAAATGAAGAAGTGTATGTCAAACAACCACCCGGTTTTGAAAATCACGAACATCCGGACTATGTTTTCAAATTAAAAAGAGCTCTATATGGCCTTAAGCAAGCTCCTAGAGCTTGGTATGATAGACTTAGCAAGTTCTTAATTAAAAACGGATATTCAAGGGGAAAGGTTGACACTACACTCTTCATTAAACGTAAGGGAAATGACGTCTTATTGGTTCAAATTTATGTTGATGATATCATTTTTGGTTCCACTAACCCATCTCTTGTCAAGAGCTTTTCTAGTCTTATGCAAGGTGAATTTGAGATGAGCATGATGGGTGAATTAACCTACTTCTTGGGATTACAAATCAAGTAACTAGAAGAAGGAACTTTTATATATCAAACTAAATATTGCATTGAATTGCTTAAGAAGTTTGGGATGACGGATTCAAAACATATGGAAACTCCCATGGCATCAACATGTGCGTTAAGCAAAGATGATGAAGGTAAAGATGTGGAAATTACAAAATATAGAGGTATAATCGGATCCTTACTCTACCTAACGGCATCTAGGCCGGATATTATGTTTAGTGTTTGCATGTGTGCAAGGTATCAATCATGCCCCAAAGAATCACACCTAAAAGCCGTAAAAAGAATTTTAAAATACTTGAAAGGAACATCAAACTTTGGCTTATGGTACACTAAGGGGAATGATTGTTCTTTGGTAGGTTACTCCGATTCCGACTTTGCCGGTTGCAAGTTGGATAGGAAGAGTACTAGTGGAACATGTCACCTATTTTGTAATAGCTTGGTAAGTTGGCATAGCAAAAAGCAAGTATCGGTTGCTTTGTCAACCGCCGAGGCGGAATACGTTGCGGCCAGAAGTTGTTGTTCCCAAATACTTTGGTTAAAACAACAACTTCTCGACTACGATTTAAAACTACAACGTGTTCCAATCATGTGTGACAACACTAGCGCCATAAACCTCACAAAGAACCCCGTGTTGCATTCAAGGACTAAGCATATAGAGATTAGGCATCACTTTCTTCGTGGTCATGTAGAAAAAGGGGATGTTATTTTTGAGCATGTGGAATCGAAAAACCAACTTGCGGACATCTTTACAAAGCCACTTGCAACGGATCCCTTTATCTATATTCGCAGGGAATTAGGGATCCTAGATATCTCTAACCTAGAATAACATACATCAAGCATGCACTTTATATACATGTCACACTTCTTGGCACCTTGGATTTTTACACAAAGGAAAGTGCATCAACACCCTACGGTACAAGGTTAAAAAGTATCATCTTTATCTTTTCTTCTTAAGCCTTACAAGCTTATGCCTATGTGAAGTCTTTTCAATTATCAACATAACACATTAGTGCATTTCAATACATTCATATGTTTGCTCATTTCCAAAAATTTTGCTTTAAGATAAGTAATAATTCTTGAAGTCCATATGTATCAAATGGCAATGTGTGAAATATTGATTAATGTGTCTATAGCCTAACATGTTGCATAAATGCTATACGTGTATTTCATTTCTTCATGAACATCGTTATAATATGATATGGCAACATGAAATTATGCATTTGTTGCATTGCTTTGTTTATTTCGTCCCATATTTGGATATGTTACTTGATTAAAGTGTCGAATTGTTACAATATTCATGAGTTGGTTTTGGTTTGTTATTCTACATTCCATGTTTATCATGATATTTGGTATTCGTCATTGATATATTTTGGCATATCTTTGTATGTAATTATTTTGATTAGGAACTTTCATCATATAGTGCATTTCGACAAATGTAAGTGCACGATATGCCTATGATTAAAAATTGTTTGAACTTGATACTTCTAATGAGCTCTCTTCTTCTTTTTGATATTGTCAAAGGGGGAGAGATTTGTATTGCACAAGCTAAGGATGAATAGCTAAAGATTCTTGAATATTATCAACAATAGCAAACGCATTATGGCATCAACTCAGGGGGAGCGTGCTTATTGTTAGCCTTGGTGTAATTGCGTCTGTATACATATTGCTATTTTATTTGCATATTAGGTATATGCTTAGTTAGCTTATGCAAAGTTTTGACAATTATCAAAAAGGGGGAGAATGTAAATGCACCAGTTCACCCTCATGTTTTAATAATTGTCAAAACACATGAAAATAGAGTAGAACATATTTTGGCAACATTACAAATGACTTGACAGCGAAAAACTATTTTTAAACTTTGAAAAATTGATTTTTAGGTATTATGTATCGATACATATACATGTGTATCGATACAAATGTCCTGAAATTACTTCAGACTGATTTTGTGCAATTTGTATCGATACATATATCATTTGTATCGATACAAACGTGGTCTCTCAGAGGCAGAGAGTCACCTGTGTATCGATTCATGCTTGCATGTATCGATACACACCTATATCTCTTAGAAAACCAGAGAGTGCATGATGTATGGAATCATGCTTGCATGCTTCGATACATATCAGTCAAGATTTCAAGAAACTGATGTATGTATCGATACACATACGTGTTTGTATCGATACATAGGTCAAATTTTCACATTTGAACGCTGGTCAAAGGGTTTGTATCGATACAAACCATCATTTGTATCGATACATGTATGTTAAGTTTTGCCTAAATTTGCTCAATTCTATTTTCTCTATAAATAGCAATGTGCTTTGTTATTGTAAGCAAGAGAGAAACCTGTGAGAAAGTGAAATAGCTTTGATAAACTCTTTGGGATTCAAATTGGTTGAAGAATTTGGATCAAAGGGTTATTCTTCACAAGATCATCATCTTCCATCAAATTGCAATTCATTGAAGAGTGAGTATGGGATCATTCGGATAAAAGTTGTACATTTGATCGATAACGTTCGATACGGCTTGCGGTGAATCAGAGACGTGATCGAGTTGATTTGTGAAGAAGGTTTGGGTTTTTCTTAGGGATTCAAGATTGTGCGATATCTTGAAGGATCAACAACGAAGAAGCGAGGTACTCAGCTGGACGATCGGTGCGAGGATTTGCGCACGGTTAGGATCGTTGGAATCAGAGGGAGAAGCTTCATTACTTGTTGAGGTTATTACGCATAGTTTGCATTAGATTCAATATAGGGTTATTGGAGTCTTTGTAAATTGTGCACTATAGTTCAATCGTTTTAATCAATATACGCTCAAATAACCCGTTTGGTTATTTGGGGGGGGGATGTACCCGGCCGACCGCGAGGACGACACGAAAGCCGGAAAACTCCCTAATCAATCGCTTGTGTCTTTCTTCCTTAATCTTTTACTTTACGCAATTGCTTTAATTTTCGATTCGATTGAATTTTTGTGTTTGTACGTGTGCACAAAAATTCAATTGACATATATCTTGATTGTGATTGGATTAACTCTAAAATTGTGTAACTTGCTTGGGCTGTGTTTTTGGATTGTTTAAATTCGAATATTTTGCACACGATCATTTCTAGCTCTTTATCATTATACGTTCAAGGCTATACTACTTTTTCAGTGATCAATCGGGTGCAAAGAGACTACCGATCCGGTGGTGCTTCCGCGCGTACCTTTTAAACCAAACTTTTTAAAAATCAACATTGTTTAAAAGGGCCACTTATTCAACCCCCCCCCGTCTAAGTGGTAGCCAAGTAGTCTAACATCTTTGATCATCTCACATGAATTATAACTACTCTCTAACCTTAAGAATTGATGAATCCTCTGATTTCTTCTTCCCTTGAGCCTCCTCTATTCTTCCCCTCTACTTTCTTCTCTTCAAGTCTTCTCTCTCTACCTCTTTCTATTTTCCAAAGTTATGAGAACTATCTCTCTAACTCTCACACTCTAGTCTAAACCTAACTTAACCAAAGACAATAATGCTCTTCTCATTAAATTATGCCCACTAACACTCAAGCCCAACTCTTATAATGTCTTAACACTTATTCAAAACTTATCCCATCCAAAACTCTACTCTTTCCTAAAATACACATAATGTTTAATTAAGTATTAACCCATCAATAAAATACTATAAAAGGCTAACTAACTCTAATTAAAATAAAATAAATAAATACGGTTATTACAATGGTGGCTAAGCGCACGCTTAGTGTGACTATGCAAGCATGCGAGCTTTAGTTTTGTAGCCTTGCGTAATTGTGTACTATAGTGTATATAAAGTCTTGTGTGATAATAAAGTAAGAACTGCATTTTACTTAACATATATTTCATACAAATATACTAAAAGAATTTAAAATTAAATATGTTTTAGTTCTTACAAAATTATTATACATGTAAATTTAGTCTCTACTGCTAAATTAATATGTATTTTTGAAGGATTATTTTATACATATATATGTTTAAAACATTATAAAACGTTCATAGAAAAAATGGAACTAAAAAATTGGTTTTTAACTTTAGATTTTTGTTACTTTCATATTTATCTTTTGAAATTTAAAAGATTCATATTTGATTCTTATCATTTTAGAAAATTTAAAGATTTTAAAAAAACTTTTAATAGTACTTTAAAGGTCATATGTATATGTAGGTCCTTTAAGTTTTGCATTTGTATAATATATGTCCTTTAAGTTTTTTTTGTATCATCTAAGTCCTTCTGTTATATTCTGTTGCAAAAAAAGATGACGTGGCCGTTAACCTGATGATGTGGAATGAACTAAATGATACATAAATCAAGAAGAACAAATCCTAAAATATGTTTTCTTTATACACAACATCTTTTTTTGTAACAGAAAGACCTAGATGATACATTTTAAAAATTTAAAGGACCTATTTGAAACAGAAAAACTTATATGACCTATCTGATACAAACACAAAATTTAAAGGACCTACATATGTATTTGGCCTATTTTAAACATGCCAAAAGAATTATTCAAAAATTTAAAAGTATAAGGATAATTAAATAATTTTTAAAATTTTGATTAATAATAGGGACAAACATTGCATGCATTGAAAGTTTCTAGAGACCACATTTTTTTATAGGGAATAAAAATAAAATTTTGTAATTTAAAAGGACAAAAGATATATTTAACCTAAAAATATACAAAATGGTGATTTACACTTTAAATGGGAGATGTGATGAAAATATGTTTATACGTGGAGATAATTCACACTTTAAAATTAGACTCAATTCAAAATATAAAATTGTATATATTAGAGTTTCTTAAAGATATCTAAGGGCCACCTGCTATTAGATTTTTGCTACCATACTACCCACAATTTATATCTAACCTACAAGCCTAATAATATGTAGGGCGTAAATGGGTGTGGTAATAGTCCTACGTACACTGAATGAGATGACCTGAAGAGATGTTTATCGGTGGAAACAATTTTCATCTTACAAGTGTTTTTGTAGAGTTGAGTTAGTTCGATCCCAATTACAATAGTGTTGGACATGAGGAGTTGTGTTAAAGATGACTAACCTGGAGATATTTTTATAAATGGGAACAATTCTTATCTTACAAGTTGATTTTGTAGAATTGAGTTAATTAGACCAACCCAAATTTTTAAAATGGCATCAGAGCCTCTTTAAAATTTTGTTGGATCACATGCATGCTATATATTATGTATATGCTATTGGGACCAAGGTTTTAAAAAACGGTCGCGGTCGCGTTTCGGTTACGTAAAGGTTTTCGCGATTTCGGTCGGTACAGGTGTTACGACACTAATTGCGGTCGTCGCGGTGTGAATTAATTACAATTTGTTCTTTAATATAAAAAATTGTGATAACGGTAACGGTATCGGCACCTGCCAAAACTGTTTTGTCGCGGCCGTTTTCACGGTCGCGGACCTTTATTCAAAACTTTGATTGGGACATCTATAATTTATATCCTTCGCATTAAACCTACTAATATATATTAGGTGTGAGAGGTGTGTTATAGGGGTACCACATTGGATGAGACAAATTTTATTTATGTGTGTCTTTATCAGTTAGGATAATTTTTATTTTATAAGTCGATTTTATAGAATTAAATTAAGTTGAACCCAACTTCTATAGATTGAGAGAAAAATCACTCTGAAAGTTAATATTCTCCACCACCTTTATATAAGTAAAAATGAGTTAAAAAAAAAACGCACATGCATCTCCAACTTTGTAACCTAATCGATATTTATAAAAATAAAAATTGATAGACTTTTTTGGTTATAATTAAAGTTAGATAGAGTTTTTACTAGTATAGCACGGATGTATTTTTTGCTTTTACCACAAGTATATATAGCTAGGTTTTGTTGAATATACAATTAACAATATGCACGTTTCTCTTTAGCTGAATAATTTTGTTTGACACATTGTAAAAGACAAGAATGAAAGTACAAAAACAAAAATACCTATTGACGTCCACCAATTTTCTAGTACTGACCGAAGTCATTGTTTTTTTGGGTAAACATAGTACATGCGATGTTTAATATATAGTATATCCACACATACATTTATATAATATTTGATGAAATATATATCAAACGATTTTAGATTTTTGTAAAACTCAACATAGATGATCTATACGATATAAACTTTCAATCCAACGGTGGATTTTGTAAAATTTGAATTCGTTAAAGCGTTATTGAGCGGTGTAACATTACTCAAATGTTACACCGGTGTAATTTGATCCCTCCCCATATATATATATATATTATTATCAAAAACAATTTGGACGAAATATAGTTTTTTTTCTTTCTTTTTTTACTAATTCCAACAAAAAAATAATAAAGCAATTATTATAAATCATGGATTTGAAACAAATAAAAGGAAAGCTTACAAAGACATTTATTTTTAGAACATTGAATGTTACAAACTTACAAATGATAAAAGTTGTTATTAAATAAGTCAAATGCATTAGTGAGTACTCTTTTAAATTTCTCGTTTGTAATAATTATGTCTTTAAGTTTTTAAAAATAAATTAAATAGGTCCCTTCAATATTTTAGCTAGCAAATCGATTCTTAACTTGTTGCACATACCCTTCTTTCAGTTATCCTCCATTCTATTTGTGCCTCAATTTTCTAGACATCATGATTCACATTAGATAAATTTGTCATGGTTATTAACGATTACGTCAATGTTTATGTAAACATAGAATAATTAAAAGGATAGCGGTGCAACAAATTATAAATTTAAGACTTATTTGTAACCTGGAAGACTTAAAGAAGCTAATTGTTATAAATGCCAAAATTAGAAGACCTCTAAATTCATTTGACCTATTAAATAAGAGAACGAGGTGTTTTTAATTGACATAAAGAGAAATAGATGTTATTAAATAAAAAGAAACAAAGAGTAATTTAATTTTTATACATCGTCAGTGTAAATTCTCCTTACACCGACTACAAATCAAACTAGTTATATGTGTAACTTTAGAATGATTTGACGGCAGTGTAAAAAAAAAACTTTAAACTTACCATGTATATAGATTAAATCATAGAGAGAATGCTGAGAGTTATATTTAGAAGAGTTGCTTCACATTACTTTAGGATCCACACCTTGATGAATACTAGTGCACAATTTAGGTCCATCCATTAAACATGGACTCAACCTAAACATGAGAATGCAAAACTCCATTTGATTTAAAGCACCATCTCCATCCAAATCACCTTCCATGAGCATGCACACAAGCTCATCATCCCTAACCTCCAAACCAAGCTTGAAACAATTCATCTTCAAGCTCTCAAATGTTATAAGACCTTTGTTAACATCCATGAGCAAACGAAAGCCGTTGCAAAGTTCACCTATAAACCCTTCTGCTCCCAAACGTGCAATCATGGAGGGAAAGTAGTCTTCAAAATCCATACCAAAACCCAATTCCATGTGGAAATTGTAAATGAAACTTCAAGTAGAAGTTGCTATAGTAAATGACAATATGAAAGGGAATATTGGTAGCTTGTGCTTGAAGGGTTTGTTAAATGTGCTTGTATACCATACAAAAATATACGGATTTTGAGTGAAAGAATAGTTAGGTTATTGCATATGTAGGGTTCCTTTCAAATATAGAAAATGTGGTCCTTTACTTTTTTTGGACTCAAAATGTGGTCCATATATGTATATCAAAAGTAGCAAAATTTGTACATTTTTTTAAGAGTACGATTTTTACCATCATTGTAAAAAAGTTTTGCGTGTTTAAATACAAAGTAATATAATGTTTATATAATGATAAAATTTTCCATAGTTTTGGCCTAATTCCATGCTTTTCTTCTTTACTCTCTCCGGTCATTTTTATAGAAAATAAAACACAAATTACAAAAATCAAGCAAGCACATTGTAAATATTTATTCTTATTTAATATTCTTATAAATTTATTTCATAAATACCCCTATTTAATTACTCCTAATGTCAAATAATTGATTATCCCAAAAGCTTAAGCTGTTAGGATAAAGTCACATCAATGATTTTATACAATTTCTAACACTTGATTCCACTAACTTACTTATTTTTAATATTCTCTCTCATAATAAATATGGATATAAGTGAAATTAATTATTAAATACATTTCAAAATTGGTGAAATTTTCTTATAAAAAAAACCAAATATAATTTTCAAAATATTTCTTATAAAAAAGACCTTGCACATAGTGTTGCCATGATGGGGGGCAATGAAATAGTACATATGATTTGATAATAATGTGGATTTGTTGAAACATTAGGCTGAAATTAACTAATTGTCTAATTTTAAGTCATACGTGAAAATGTGTCGGGGGAATCCCTCTTCATTTGATATCCCACACAACTAAGGAAAAAGAAAAATAGTTTGAGATTTAATTTTTGCATCCCTAGCACTCACGCTTTCTCCGGAGTTTCAAATTTACCTCTCACTATTTAGAGAATGAATGTGTAAACTGCAAACAACAGGAACACCAACTTTCTATATAGTACTAAACAATCTTATAATGGCATTCACTTTCTACGTAGCAAATCTTTTGGTAGTGAAAAAACACAACCCTAAGCAGTTAAAAATTGTTGCCACATAGCCAAACGTAATTGGACACATGGGAGGAAGTAAATAGTGCACAACCAATCACATTTCAACAATATATTTCTATAAAAGGGGTACCAAAGTATGAAAAAAATTCACACAAAATTTTCCTCCCCCCCCACTTATTCTTACTTCACTTATTTTTTTTTACTGTTTTTTTATTTCTTATTTTTGTTAGTTTCGTTTAAACGACTGCATAGTCTTTCGTTGATTACTCGTATTAGTCCTATCGGCGTTGTTTTGTCACCATAGTTGGAAAAAAATATGGTAATCGACGATGGACTTTTTGTGTCCTAATTGGGAGTGATACGAGTAATCAAAACGGTTTCTACCATGCTTAACGTTTGGTCTACCTCCTAAATTTTAGAATGACTCTGTTGGCGAACAAGTGGTAGAGGCTTCTAAAAGAGACATTGAGAAGTGATCGTAAGTTGTCCATCAACTCTTTCAATCCCGCGTGGACCCTCTCTTTTCATTTCAATCCCGCGTGGCTCCTAATTTTTTTTTTTCCAATCCCGCGGGTACTACGCAGTTGGGACTTTAGCGAAAACAAGTGGGACTGTCCTATAATGTTGCAATGGCTGGTGGTAGTAATTGAAAAACATGTATGCCCATATTTATATCTTTGTTTTAGGCACAAGTGCAAACGAGTAGAAGATCATATTAAATTTTAATAGTAGTTTAGGTCATTCATAATATTACAGTTTCTTTTGGTATGGAAGCCAAGGAAAGAAGAAAACTAAAGAGAAAAACTATTTCCGAAGAAAGAAGGTTCCTGTTGCATCATTTTTAAGAAGATCGCGGACGCCTTCAAGAGAGGAAGCCTGACTCAAGAAGTCGGCATTTGATGAGGCTCCAAGTTTAGCAAAGAAACCTGCACATTGATTTCCGTCTCTAAGTGTGTGATGGAGAGAAACATTGCTTTAGGAGAGAAACTCCTTTATGTCTTGGATCAACACAGCATGAATATGATACTTAACTTGATTTATTGATTTATCAGAGTAGCAGACAAGTTCATCAATACTCATGTCTCTGGCCAGTAATAGACCCTTGTATATAGCTTAAAGTTCAACGAGTAAAATGTCAGATGTCTCTAGAGTGAAGCCTGGGAAGCCTGCAAGATAGTACTCGAAGTTGTTTCTAATAATGGCGCCAAATCTGGATCGAACCGGAGAACCAAGGTAACTTCCATTGACATTAAGAATGACACAAGAATAAATATTATTGTTCCACTTGATATGTCTATCAACTAACCTGTCGTCAGAAACAGGAGAGAAACGGTTTAGAAGGTTTCCACTACAAGAAAAACATGATTTATTGAGGGCCAAAAACCCTCACAAACTTGCCAAAACCGTCAATAAGTAATAAAACATGATTTATTGAGGGCCAGAATCCATCAGTTAATTGCTCGTTGGTGAATTTTGTGACGGCCTAAACCGCCAAAAACAAAAAGGATAGAATTTACTGGCCGCCACTAATTAATATTGAATTTAAATAAAAAAAAATCAATCAAAATAGTGACGCACGCGAGTACAATGAGTGTCATTGCTCCTTGTTTGGCCTGAACAAGTTGAGTTGCTTTTTAATTCTTTTTATTTTATTGATTTATCACAAACAAATCTGAGGCTTTATTATTTTATGATTGTCATACACTAACATGTCATTCCTCATGGATCTGCACAGAGTTTTAGATTTTGCTCAGATCAGTCGTAGATGTGGCTTTCTTCTCAAATGAAAATTGTGTTGACCGAATGGTTTACCAGGCATGCGTGTTCAGATCTGCATCAAGAAGAGGTGTCAGATCTAGACTGTTGTTCATCTTGTTCTTCCGAGCAACTTCAAATTCAAAGAGAATGGTAGTTGCAAACTCAAATTCAAGTATTCTTGTAGTGTTCGACCATAGCTCGGATGTTGAAAGAGAGTCGACTTAAGGACCAAGTCACATTTTTCAGACACATCAGGTTGTGGTGTCTCCAAGACCACCAGACACCCGCCGAGAAAAGGAGAGTTTGTGAACTAGTGGCACCCAAATTGAGCCAATCGTACACATCCTGGTTGAAGAAGAAATCTAGATAGTTAAAACCAATGCGGTTCTATAGGTTATGAGAGAATTCACAGTCCCGAAAGCAATATAGGAAGGATTCATCTTGGATGCCACAACGGATGCAAGTGGCAAAAGGACTCATTTTATGGTGATTAAGTAGAAAAATGGTAGGCACAGAATTGTGGCAAGCCAACCAACAGAAGAATTTGATCTTTTTCCGGAAGTTGAAGTTTCCATATCCAAGACCAAAAGTGTAAAGGATTACGAGTAGATATTGGGTCCCTTAGGGAGAGTAACCAGTTATAGCCACTTTTAGTTGTATAAGTGCCGTTTTTGTTGTTGGACCAAATAATGGCGTCTTTGATGGAATCAATGAAACTGATGGTAGTGTTGTTAATGGCAGCAGAGACCAACAAAGGGAGCTGAGTGTAGAGGACTTGAGTATGAGGATTTCCCGTGGAAAGCACGTCTTTGACTGAGAGTTTTAGATCATGTATATCAACATATGGAACTACTAATCCAAGGCGGCCAAAAGCGGTCCAAGGGGGAACCAAAAGGAAGAAGATACCGAACTTGCACGCCAAGAGAAACTGTCTTTGAGGATGTGTTTTGCTCGAATAATAGAGGACCAAGTTGAAGAGCTACTAGAAGGGATGTTGGAGAGGAGGAAGTTTAGCCCAACGATATATTTGCTATAGAAAAGGTCGACCCAAAGTTTCCTCAAAGATAGCACCATATCACTAACAAGTTTTCCCAAGAGAGAGATATTAACTTCTCTTGCCGGTCGGATCCCCAAACCACCACACTGCTTAGGGCGAGCAATTTTGTTCCATTCCACTAAGTGGATACCTTTATTGTTGGAGTCTCTCCATATGAAGTTAAGAGTGGTTTGATCAATGATATCACAGATGCTTTGAGGGAGCCAAGCAATCTGCATATAGTAGGAAGGGATGAAGGTGAGGACAGATGTAGCTAGCGTTAAGGGATCATGTTTATTTAAGAGTTTGTTTTTCCAAGAAGCAAGCCACGACTGCGTTTTCTTAATAATAAAAATAAAATCACTTCTCATGGCTCTTCCGTTGAGGATTGGAAAGCCTAGATACTTGTCTAGGGATGCAGTGCTCCTAATACCAGTGATAGATGTAAGTTTGTTGATCTTAGACTTAGTTGTGTGATGACAGTAATTTATGTGATGTTTTTAGTATTATTTATTGTTAGTTTAGTATTAGTTTTAGACCAATTACAAGGCAAAAACCTAAATAAGTGAAGTTACTTGTCTAAGAAGTCAAGAATTGAAGAAAGTGCATAAAAAGAGGCTAAAAGGAAGAAAATGTGCAACTTTCAGTCTGCGGATCATAACTTGAGCTACGAGTATCGGAATGAGGTCCGTGGCCATGCGTTGGAAAGCTAAGACAAAAATCTACAACTTTCATGTTGAAGCAAAAACGTAATTTTGCAGTCTCATCGCAGTACGATGGCATTCATCGCAGTACGATGAAGCTGCTTGTTGGCCAAGACAACACAAGTTATATTTTTGAAGTAAATTTGTCCATCGTACCACGATGACATGTATCATGGTACTATGGCATAACTTGGTGGCTAAGTCAGCTTAGAAATTAAGCAACTAAATCCTATGGCCATCGTGCCACGATGGGATCCATCGCGCCACGATGAGCCTTGCTGCCCAAGTCATAAAAACTATAAATAGAGCCTCCCTCCTTCACAATTATTCATTCAGAAATTTAGAGAACTATTTCTCTATAAGGAGCAAAGGAGGAGGAGCTCTAGGGAAGGAACTTTCCCCCTTCAACGGGAAAGGTAACTTCCTCCGCAAGGTAGCAAGGTTATTGGTATGCATTTATTTAATTCTTGTAATTTAATTATGTCTATTAGTAGCTAAACTCCTTTAGGTTAGGTGGAGAAGATGAACTCCCTTAGGAATGCTGGAATCATGTAAATTGGTACTAAGTTTATATAATTTTCTATTCAGTTTTAATTTAATTCATGCTGGAAGATGAACTGGCCGACAACTAACCTCAATAGGGTTAGTGATATTTAATATTGTGCCTCAAGGTTAGGATTACCCAAGGCTCGGCAACTAACCTATAGGGTTAGTGATCTAGTATTGTGCCTCAAAACCGGTAGCCAACCCCGATCAATAGATGATAGCTTAACAAGTTAAGGGTAAAAGAACTAATGAAACCATGCTTAATTGACTACATATTTAGAGTCTAATCACTAGGTTAGGGACGTGACAACGTGGCTAACACGGGTTCCCTGTCTAATAATTGAGATTCTCTATACTCGTAATTAGGGTAATTATCGTACGCGGTTATTACTAATTATATTAGTTCACCAATAATAAAAAGGAATAGTCAACGATATAGCACCACTTACCCAGCATGAATAAGGGAGGGATTCCAACTACTTAACTTATCTTCTTAATTTGTCTTTCTTTCTAGTTATATTCTCTGTTTCTTGAATCTAAAATTATCCCAACTTAGCGGAGGCAATCTCAACAAATCCTAGAATAAGCTTAGTAACCGAGGCGCTGTCCCTGTGGATACGAACTCATTCTACTCAGTAGAGTGTGAATTATTACTCAACGGCAGACTGGTACACTTGCCAGACCGTAGTCAAGTTTTTGGCGCCGTTGTCGGGGATGGTGTAGACGAAGTTGTTGAGCTAATTTTCGGAATTTGTACATATATATATATATATATATATATATATATATATATATTAAAATAAATTAAAAACTTGTTCTTGCAATATTGAACTTTCAGACGATTCTGGCTAAGGCAAGGCTTGGTATTTAAGCGATCCATTGTGATCCACCTCCCTTACCTGGGAATCCCTGTGGTGATAGACTTGCAAAAACAACAAAAAAAATAAGGGTAAATAGGCCTTTACCCCCCTGCAAAGTAGGCGAGTTTTGTTTTACCCCCCTGTAATGTTCAAGAATTTTTTTCTAATTCATTTTTACCCCCCTGAAAAAAAAAACAAAAAACCGTAGGGGGGTAAAAATGAACTAGAAAAAAATTCTTGAACATTACAGGGGGTAATCTCAGCAAAAAAAATTACAGGGGGGTAAAACAAAACTCGCCTACTTTGCAGGGGGGTAAAAGCCTATTAACCCAAAAAATAATAAAACTTTTTGTAAATCTTGGCTTGATCTCTGTTTATTATCATTATTATTGTGCTTTACTACTAATCAAATTCTTTGAGTTTAAGCAATGACACTCAGATGGGAGGACTTTCCAGAAGAATTAAATGAAATTGGTCTCTACATCTTTCAAGCATGTGAAAGCCGCAATATTCATTTCTGTGAAGCCTGTGAAATTTTCACGAAATTCATCCAACGACCTAAAAGACACTTACTCTTTAAAGACGACTGGATTGAATTCATGGAAGCAAAGGAGTCTAAAGCACAAGAAGGGGCGTCAACTGAATCAGTTACAACCCAAATTGAGCCAGATTCCAAGGGAGATACAGGGAAAGACTCTGAAGTCGAAAAAGTAGTAGAATGGGACAAAGATGAACAATTGCTTATCCTAGAAACTATCATCGAAGAGGGTGCAGAATACAATACACCTATAGAACTAGCCTATGAATTATTCAACGAGTTCATCCAAAAACCTCGAAGACATGAGTCCTTTTTGGACAATTGGGTAGAATTCAATGAAGAAAAGGAGTTTGAAGCACAAGGAGGAATGTCAACTGAATCAGTTGCCACCCAGAATGAGCTAGAGTCCTTAAGCGATGAAAGTCGAGACTCTGAGGTTAATGAAGTACCATCTGAAACCTCAAGGAGTAAGGAGACAAAAACTCCAGAAGAGAAGCTAGAAGCAGGATCACCAAAAGAGGAGCAACCACAAAAGAAACCTCAACAATAGCGGGACGACCCAAGAAGTCTCCCAATACCTTGCTCTATTGGGGAGGTGAATTTTAAAGAAGCACCATGTGACCTTGATTCAAACATAAATTCAATGTCTTTGTACCATGTAGACAAGTTGAAAGAAGCACATGATGAACAAGAAGATCAAGAGAAACAATTGGTTGAAATAGAAACGGACCAACGCAACACGTCAAGTATTCGGGATGAAGATTTCTACAGGGGAGCTGAACCCCAACCAATGAAGTTTCAAGAGCAAGATCTCCAACAAAAAGAACAACCGAGCAACAAAGGCGAAGAAAAAGCAGAAATTGATAAAGTCATAGATATGATTTGTGCTTTGTTTGCTACGGTCAAGGTGAAGAGGGTATGGAAGCAACATCCTCTGTTTCTCAAATTCCTGGGATTCTTAACAAAGAAGAGGAAGAAGACGGATGATATATTACATCTCTCATATAAGACGCCTTAACAGTCTTCTGACGTCTAGCTAATGACTTTAAAGAAGCGCTTCCTGGGAGGCAACCCAAGGTATTTTTATTGCTTTCATTTATTTTTCTTGTATTTTAAATTTCTTTTCAAATTAGGTAATGTTTCAAAACTACTAGATCAATTTTCAAAAGGGAAGGAATGCAAAATTTTATGTCCAAAAAAGAATTTTTAAAGAACTGTTCCAAAGCCCATCGTGCAACAAATTACCTATTGTGTCACGATGAAAATAAAAACTTTTGAAAAACATGGTATTGGAACAGTCATCGTGCAATGAAACTGCTCATGACACAATGAAAGTTTGGAAGTTACAAAAAGAAACACTGGTTGCAACACTTACACCATCCACCCAATTAACCCTACACTTCTAAAACCTTCAAATTCACCATCATCATCTCTTTTCTATTCATTCATCCATCACCACAAAAATCAAACATCAACATTTTCCTACCCCTCCATCCCCAAAACTTCTATACAGCCATTAAACCACAAAATTCATCATCATTGCACCAAAGAAAAAAATAAAAAATAAACCTCCATATTTTTATCCAGTCCAGATGGAAGGATGAATGAACGTCTCACGTCCCAAGTAAAGGAGAGACGATCTCTTGGGACAGAGACGCAGACATTCTTATCCGAGTACAGAGGATTACCACTAAATTGAGCAACACATTCGAAGTTTGGGGTAACAAACCCATAGCAGCAACATGCTGCATATCAGACTAAGAGCAGGCACGAGCAGGTCAATACTCAGATATCATGGACCTGTTGAATAGGGAGTTGAACCCTATATTCTTTACACCTGGTGTATCATCAACCAGGGCGGGCAGTAAGTCATGGAGCATTCCCGCGGTTCCCTTCTATCTTTGTATCTTAGTAGTTTATCATCTATGTAATGAATGTCATTTGATGACAGCCCCCTATGCTTACTAAAAAAATGCAATAACTGTTTGCTTGTTTATTATCTAGTGCATGTTAAAAGTTATAGGCAAAGTTCCAGTGACGTAACGACTAAATTTGGATGATTTGAATTCCACGCCTTTATACAAAGAACACCGAAGGTGATTGCTCAGAAAGCGCGGAAGTTCGAGAGACAGAGAGACGAGTGATGAAGCTGGTGTCTGTGAGACAAGTGTTCAATTTTCAGATATACCTAAGCCATGTGAGGATTTGAGCCAAATATTTCCAAACGGTATTACCATTTTCTTTCGAATTACTATGAGAGTACCGTGCACTTGTTTATTTTCTAGAACTTGCTCTAATTCTCTGCTGACTGGTTAATTTGATATTATATGCATTGAGGCAATTGTTTGTTATAACCTAGAGCCTTTTCAAGCCACCCTTTATATATTATATCCTTTGCTAGCCAAATTTGAGCCGTAAAAAATTATCCCTTTTGTTTCGGTGACAAACCACGATACAAGCCTATAGACCAGAAAAACAATGATTTACCCTCTTTGGAGTTAAGGTAATGGTTCTCAAGTCTTTGGCAACAAAATAAGTTTGGGGTTGCTCATGGAACTAGCAACATCTAAGTTTGGGGTGGGTGTACAGAGAACTATCACTACAAAAAGAAAAAATAAATGAAAAAGAGACGGGAAAACATCAAAAATTCCCTAAAAAAATAGTCTCTTAAAAAAAATGAATGAAAAAGAAAAAATGAAAAGAGCCAAAGGGCAAAGAAAGAGCCAAAGGGCAAAGATAGTGATAGAAAAGAACCATACAAAGACACATCCGGTTCTTAATCTCTGACACCAACACAAAAAGGCACCCTAAGGAACAAGGTTGCGTACACAAAAAGGAACAACAAATTAGATCTTAACTCCAATGTTAGCCTACTATTCCCACAAATGTCCTACCTTGACCTAAGCCACGTTATAACCCTGAAAAGACCTCCAATAATGCATGAATATTGAATTTTGACTAGTTGCTTAGAATTCTTGCAAGCCTATGGTAAAATGGCAGGTTGTACGATGATTGAAAGATAACCCTTTCAATTATGAGCGAAAAATACAAATGTGAGAGAGAGAAAAAGTTGAACACGGACTCTTGCAGACATTTGTCCGATTTGCTACTATTGATGTCTTTTGAGCCCAAGTGTTGACTGAGCATGATCGCTGAGGTGAAGTTCAGTGGTTCCATTGCTGACAAATACATAAGGTTGTAAAATTCCTGTCATCTATATCTACTTGTTGTTTCACTGACGATTTTGCTTGGCAGGCATGTTACTTGAGGACATGCAACTGTTTAAGTTTGGGGTTGTGATGACAGTAATTTATGTGATGTTTTTAGTATTATTTATTGTTAGTTTAGTATTAGTTTTAGACCAATTACAAGGCAAAAACCTAAAGAAGTGAAGTTACTTGTCCAAGAAGTCAAGAATTGAAGAAAGTGCATAAAAAGAGGCTAAAAGGAAGAAAATGCGCAACTTTCAGTCTGCGGACCATAACTTGAGCTACGAGTATCGGAATGAGGTCTGTGACCATGCGTTGGAAAGCTAAGACAAAATCTACAACATTCGTGTCGAAGCAAAAACGTAAATTTGCAGTCTCATCGCAGTACGATGGCATTCATCGCAGTACGATGGAGCTGCTTGTTGGCCAAGACAGCACAAGTTATATTTTTGAAGTAAATCTGTCCATCGTACCACGATGACATGTATCGTGGTACGATGGCATAACTTGGTGGCTAAGTCAGCTTAGAAATTAAGCAACTAAATCCTATGGCCATCGTGCCACGATGGGATCCATCGCGCCACGATGAGCCTTGCTGCCCAAGTCATAAAAACTATAAATAGAGCCTCCCTCCTTCACAATTATTCATTCAGAAATTTAGAGAACTATTTCTCTATAAGGAGCAAAGGAGGAGGAGCTCTAGGGAAGGAACTTTCCCCCTTCAACGGGAAAGGTAACTTCCTCCGCAAGGTAGCAAGGTTATTGGTATGCATTTATTTAATTCTTGTAATTTAATTATGTCTATTAGTAGCTAAACTCCTTTAGGTTAGGTGGAGTAGATGAACTCCCTTAGGAATGCTGGAATCATGTAAATTGGTACTAAGTTTATATAATTTTCTATTCAGTTTTATTTATTCTATTGTCTATGTTTTAATTACGTAACCCGATTGATAGCTACAATTAGGGAACGCTTTTAGGGATGGTGATATCTAGCATTGCGCCTAGGGTCAGGGTTTATCACTGGCCGGCAGCTAACCTCAATAGGGTTAGTGATATTTAATATTGTGCCTCAAGGTTAGGATTACCCAAGGCTCGGCAACTAACCTATAGGGTTAGTGATCTAGTATTGTGCCTCAAAACCGGCAGCCAACCACGATCAATAAATGATAGCTTAACAAGTTAAGGGTAAAAGAACTAATGAAACCATGCTTAATTGACTACATATTTAGAGTCTAATCACTAGGTTAGGGACGTGACAACGTGGCTAACACGGGTTCCCTGTCTAATAATTGAGATTCTCTATACTCGTAATTAGGGTAATTATCGTACGCGGTTATTACTAATTATATTAGTTCACCAATAATAAAAAGGAATAGTCAACAATATAGCACCACTTACCCAGCAGGAATAAGGGAGGGATTCCAACTACTTAACTTATCTTCTTAATTTGTCTTTCTTTCTAGTTATATTCTCTGTTTCTTGAATCTAAAATTAACCCAACTTATAAAGCGGAGGCAATCTCAACAAATCCTAGAATAAGCTTAGTAACCGAGGCGTTGTCCCTGTGGATACGAACTCATTCTACTCAGTAGAGTGTGAATTATTACTCGACGACAGACTGGTACACTTGCCAAACCGTAGTCAGTGTGCAAGCCGAGTAAAAAGCTCGACACTTCGACAAATTGATCTTTAAACCCGATGCACGACTGAAACGGTCGAAAAGGTCAGCAATAAAGCGTAACTGGGAGTTCTTGGCCGTGGTGAAGAGGAGGACATCATCTGCAAAAAGGAGGTGAGACAATCAGATCCCATTGTCATATATGTGGATTGGGTCCCAGGTACCTTGGTGAATCGCATTGTTAATGGCAACTGGCAATTTTTCCATACAGAGAATGAATAAATAAGGAGATAAGGGGTCTCCTTGTGTGAGACCATGGGAAGGCTTGAAATGTGGCATATTTTTGCCATTTTCCACAACAATGAGAAATTATATGAGGTAACACAATGCATGCTGAGTTGAGTTGTCGCGTCGTGGAAACCAAAATCATGGAGGCAAGATTTAAGAAAATTCCAGTTAAAATTGTCAAATGCTTTCTCAAGTTCGAGTTTGAAAGCTACAAACCCTTTCTTCTTTTTTGATTTTCTCATAAAGTGGATGATTTCCAGCAAAACAATTGCATGGTCAGAAGTGCCTCTTCCTGGAAGAGAACTACCTTGGTAGGGTTTGATAATAGAGTTAAGAATCGGCCTGAGGCGGAGAACCAAGACTTTCGTGATAATCTTGTAAACAAACTTGGATAAACTGATCGGTCTAAAATCTTTAAAGGTAGTGCGTGGGTTAATTTTAACTGGGATTTAAGAAAATCCCAGTTAAAATTGTCAAATGCTTTCTCAAGTTCGAGTTTGAAAGCTACAAACCCTTTCTTCTTTTTTGATTTTCTCATAAAGTGGATGATTTCCAGCAAAATAATTGCGTGGTCAGAAGTGCCTCTTCCTGGAAGAGAGCTACCTTGGTAGGGTTTGATAATAGAGTTAAGAATCGGCCTGAGGCGGAGAACCAAGACTTTCGTGATAATCTTGTAAACAAACTTGCATAAACTGATCGGTCTAAAATCTTTAAAGGTAGTGCGTGGGTTAATTTTGGGGATAAGAGTTATAAGAGTTTCAGAAATGGCAGGGTCGAAATAACCTGTATGGATGGTTGTTTTGACCAAACAGAAGATGACGTCCCCCACTATGTGGCAACATTGTTTGAAGAAAATGAACTGAAAACCATCTAGGTTAGGGGTCTTATAAGGCTTCATAGAGTTGAGGGTTGCAGACACCTCCTCTTTAGTGAGAGGTCTAAGCAAAAAAAAATTTCCTTCATCATCAATGGTCGGTTGTAAACCATTATAGAAAGAAGGGTTGTGATTGAGCTGATTGTCGGTGAAAAAATTCTTGTAATATTGTTGCGCCTCGTACTGAAGAACGGAACTGTAAGATGTCCATGTCCCGTTAGGAAGCTGAAGTCTATGAAGTCTATGGTGAAGACAAGAATTTATATAGTTTTTTTAGTATTTAATTTAGCCTTAGTTTAGGACTTTGAAGACTAATTACAGAGCAAAAGCCTAAAGAAACGAAGCTACTTGAAGAAGAAGAAGAAGAAGACAAGAATACAAGAAAATGCCAGAAAGAGAGCAAAAAGTAGATAACTTGTCGTGCCACGATGAATCTCGTCGTGCCACGATGGGAAAACTTGATCACTAAAGATGAGACGCAAAATCAGTTAAAAAATTGAAGTAAATCTACTTCCATCGTGGTCACGATGGACCCAACATGGCACGATGGCGCGCAGAAGCCCATTTAAAAAACTATAAATAGAGCTCCCCTCCTCCACTATTATTCATTCAGAAATTGAGAATACTATTTAGTAGTCTAAAAGTGTTCAGAAGGAGCAGGGAGGACAGCAGAGCTCTCTACGGGAAGAACTTTCCCCCTTCAACGGGAAAGGTAACTTCCTCACCAAGGCATTTACACCATTGGAGGTCCAAGCTCTCTCAACTAAAGTAGAGTAGTCACTATGATCAATCCAAGTAGCCTCGAAGCGAAAGGGTCTAGGTCCGGTAACAATAGGGAGACCACCGAAATGAAGGAGAAGGGGATTATGGTCTGAGTGGTCTACAGAGAACCTCGACAAAATCTTGGGGAAAGCCAAGCACCATTCGACATTTGCTAAGCCTCTATCAAGTTTCTTAGAGAGGATACGATTGCCATTGTGATTGCGGTGCCATGTAAAGCGACCTCCAGTGGTTGTGAGATCTAGAAGATTACATTGGTCCATGAAATTAGCAAAGAGGGCAACTCTGGTATGTTGAAAGATACCTCCTCGTTGATCACTAGGGATGAGAGTCTCGTTAAATTCACCTATCAGCATCCAAGGGCCGGCAATAGTGAGACTGAGGTCGATAAGATAGTTCTAAAAGTTGGTACGCAAGGCTGGGTTGGGGCTAGCGTACACGCAAGTACAAGTAGTAGAAGTGTCACCATGGGTTTACGTGAAAGTGATGGAATACTAGTTGGAGTCGATGACAACAGTATTAATAGAAGCAAAAGAATGTTTTAAGAGCCATATACCTCCTCCTGAGTGTCCATTGGCTTCATAATATTACAGTTTGTAAGAATAGTCCTTATTTTTATTTTTGGCTTAATTCAACATTTGGTCCCTTATGTTTATTTTAGGTTTCAACTTGGTCCCTTGTGTTTTAAAAGTTTCAATTTGGTCCTTTATGTTTTCACCGTTTGCATTAGTTGGTCATTTCTGTCAATTTTGTCATTAACACCGTTTCAATTGGACACGTGTCAGAGTGTCCAGGTGTCCACGTGTGCAAACCGTCTGCCACATGTGACAAAACTGACGGAAAAGACCAAATTGAAACATAAAATAAACGTAAGGGACCAAATTGAAACTTTTAAAACATAAAGGACCAAATTGAAACATAAGAGTCTGTTTGGTTCAACGGAGGGGAGGAGAGGAATTTTAATGGAGGGGGGAGGGGGAGATATTTTACTTAAATATATGTTTGATTCAAAAGATGGAAGGGGAGAGGAGGTGAGAGATTTTAATTAAATATATGTTTGGTTTAGAAGGGGAGAGGAGATGAGGGATTTTAATTGAATATATGTTTGGTTTAGAAGGGGAGGGGAGTGATTTTAAAATTAATTTACTTTTTTATCCTTACAATATTACAACAATATTCAAAAACTATTTAATTTGTAAATAGCTAAATATGAAAAACTAATAAATACGAAAACTCCATAAATAATTCAACACAAAAATAATAATAATTATAAATCAAATAATTTAATGATAATTTTTTTTATAATAATGATAACAATTTTACAATCTATCCATTTCATATAAAATATACGGAGTAATTTTTTTATAATTCATTTTAAAAAATTGAACTTTTACGTAATGTATAATTTTTGGGTTTTAACTTTTAACATTGAAACTTGTACATGTATGTAATATTCTTATTAAAAAAAATTGGCAACGCAATGCAATCATAAAAGAGTATAGTTTTGGGTTTTAACATAAAAAATGAGAATAGTTTTGTCAAAGTGATAAAAGAATTTATTGCACTCTTTCCCTCCTCTTCAAATTCATCCAATTTAGAGGAAAGCAAAAAGTAGTACTAGGAGCTCCCCTCCACTCCACTCACCTCTATTTCCCTTCTAAAAATTGAACCAAACACGTTTAGTTAAAAGTATTCTCTCACCTTCCCTCTCCTCCTATCCATTTACTTCAAACCAAACACACCCTAAAATAAACATAAGAGGTCAAATATTGAATTAAGCCTTTATTTTTTACAAAAAATAGATACTTTTAAGTCTTTTAAAATAGTCTCTATAACATGCAAATAGAGACTTAACACTTCTAGATTTACCACAATTGTGCAGGAATTTCCTGCGGTTTACCCAAAAATTTTGGTTTCCAGCTAATGCCTTCGCGGATAATTGTTTGCTGCAGTTTTTGAACTTTTTTGCAGAATTTACTGTCGAAAATAAGAACAAATTTATAACAATGCGATAAATTCCCAGGTATTTCTGTACGTGCGTCTTCTTGTACTACTGTTTGTTTTCAATTTTTCTTTTCAGTTCACAGGGGAGGTTTCTCGTTTTTAGAGGGGTGTCTTTTTTACTGTTCCGGAAGTTTAGACTTCTTTCTTTGTTTTGGTTTTGTTTTCCTTCTATTTGTTTGGACTTTGGACATTTGGGCTTGGTCTTTGTAAAAGACGTTTCCTTTTCCCATCCTATGGGTTACTCGCGCGCTCTACAAAATGACCAAAATACCCTTCAGTGATGTAGGAAAAAATGAATAATTTTGAAAAATAACATCCGTAACTTAAGTCACGGATGTTATAATTGTATGGTGTTTTTAGGGGGTGTCGTTAGCGCAAGTTACGGACATGAACATTTTGATCATTTCGTAGGGCACACCACAAAAACCATAGAGTGGCAAAAGTAATAATCTTGTAAAATAGCCTGTTTTGGCTATAATTTAGGTACATTTTTAGAAGATAGTGTACCACCTTGTACTCCTCCTTATATATATATATATATATAGGGGAGGGATCAAATTACACCGGTGTAACATTTAAGTAATAGAGAACAATAGAGAATAATAGAGAATATGTATTCGACTTGAGCAATACTATTTAGTAAGAAATATTGATGCAAGAAAGAAAAAAATTCATAAAATTAGGAAATTTAACCAATTAAAACTTGGCTAACCATACATGGGAGAGCGAACGATTATAATTTGACCAATTAAATATTGCCACCTAAGATTCATCTTTTTCTTGCAAAATTTTTTTTTTGCTAAATAGCATTTTCTATTCCACTTATATCTAAGAACAATTGTTGTAGCTAAATTCACGATTAATTGTTTATGGGAAGTTTACGTTTTAGCTATGAATAAGTTACTTACAACGATCGACTTTGTCTGGCACTAAAATTCAATTTTTTGAAAAGAGCGGTCCGTATATCGAGAATACTTGATTGGTAACACTCTTTGTTATCACCAGGAAAATGCCTTACTGAATGTTTACTCCATACTTGATTGGTAACACTCTACCTAAAGCTATTTTTGTACTTTGGTTTATCACAAGAGAGGTTTGAAAATATGGAAAAATCACTTGGCCTTTTTATATCTCATAAGAATACACCAATCGGCCTTTATGATAAACTAAATTAGAGTTTAATTATCTATCCTTACGACGATATATGGAAAAAAACAACCTAAGTGTAATTTTCCCTGCGATATATGGTTTTCCTTGGAGGGTTAAATACACTGAGACAAAAACCACTTTGGAGGGTTATTTTTTCTTCATAACACAAAAATCCCCCAATTTGGGGGAACTCAAAAATTGTATTGGATGGGGGTTTCGAGGGTTTATATGAATTCTTCAAATTTAATTAACGTTGTTATAATGTTCTTAAATTCATAATTGTTATAAACTGATGTAAACAAGAATAATAATATAGATGGAGAATAGAGAAAAGAGAGAAGAATAGTCGTATTATTGATCACTAGGATTAGGGTTACATTACAATGATACATAGGTCATATATATAGACAAACATAATGGGCCAATTATATGGGCCAATGACCTATATGGACATCCACTAATAATATTCATAACACTCCCCCTTGGATGTCCATCGAGAATGTGCCTCGTTAAAACCTTTACTAGAAAAAACCCAGTGGGAAAAAATTCTAGTGAAGGAAAAAGAGTACAACATCCTTTGTGTTTAAACTGCCTCGTTAAAAACCTTACCAGGAAAACCCAATGGGATAAAACCATGGTTAAGGGAAAAAGAGTGCAGAACACAATTATATCTCCCCCTCATAAAGACAATTATATATGAGACGAAGAAGCTCAATTAATCTTCAATATAGTTGATTAGATGCTTTGCTTGACGATGACTTTGTAGAGGAATCTAATTCTTCTCCTTTAAAATATTCTTCTCTGAATTAGCCGTGGATGCGATATTATCTTCTTTCAGTTTCTTGTATGTGTAGAATAACAAACCTCAACAAAACCACATTCTGAACTTTCTGGATGTATCCAACATATTTCATTTCAAATTTGTCTTTAATCAACAGATTTCGGAAGCTCTTCAGGAGTTCCAATAATATCATCATCATGAAATCGATTATAACGAATTCATTTTCTAATATTTTCTATTAAAAATAGACAAGTGTTGTCATTCTCATGTTCCTCATTTGAGAATACCCACTAAAATATTATACGACATACACCTTGGGTGTATGAATATACAAAGAGACTTATTCATTTTAGTAAGTCATCTCTTCAATAGTTTGACTTATATGTCTCACAAAAAACGAAATTTGTAAGACCCAAGATTCCACTGTACAGTTTTTCTAAGGAACTCTAGTGTCGGCTACGAGTTTTAGGGTTTTTGGTGAGGCGGTTTTGTGAGTATTGTCACATTAATGAGATTTTTGCTGAAACGGAGCCTGTTTTGTGCTCGTGCGCTGGAAAGGCACAGACTCTCGGGTCGTGATCCTCTTTTAAGTATGAGGAGATTGATGTGGATTCAGAATAACGAGATTTGAATTATTCTTGTTTTTGGAAAAACGAGTAGGATTTTACCCGCTGATGGAAAATCTTACTGCGTCTGTTTTAAGTGAGGTTTCGGATGGAAGTTTTATAAATCTGCGTGAGTTAGGATATGTCCTGAGATTAATTTTCTAAGGTATGGAAGAAAATTACAGTCGCGGAAAAAGATTCGGCGATAAGTTTTGGAAATGTTTAACGATAGACGTTCTTTCCGTAGGTTTTCTGTTTTTGTGAGTTTCGTTCGTCGCGACGCGCGAGAGCTGTGAGGCGAGGTGGCTTCGAGAAGCATAGAAAATATCTTGTGAGGATAGACTTGGATTGATCCAAGGGCTAGGATTAAGTCTTAGAAACTTTATACTATTTGATCCTAAGGCCAAGATCAAGCAAGACTATCACATTAAGGAGACTTTGGAAAATTGATTTTCATTCACACTTCTTTCTCTCATGAACCGTAGCTCTCCCTCCCTCTCATTCTTTCATTTCCCAAAATTTATTAAGTGTAGAAAATTTCATTCCTCACTAAATCCATCCATTTTGAGCTTGGAAGATCAAAGGGAAGTTGTGTAGAATCATCTCCTAAGGTATTAAATCACTCTTTTCCTTAGAATAAGCTTGATTCTTAAGATGTTTCTGGATTGGAAAGTTTATGATCTTGTTAGAAAAATTTTAGAAAGTAGTTTTTCTTGATCAAGGTTGTTAGGAAGTTGTTTATAAGAGTTTATCTAACTTATTCATGATAAGTAGAAGCTTGTTCCATGGTTGGATCATAATTTGGTGAGTGTTCTTGCTAGGGTTTTAGGAAAATTTTTGAATGACCAAGAACATGATTTTTAGTTGGGTGATTGCTTAATAAATGTTGTTTGCATGCTTTTAAACAAAATGGATATGTGATTTATGGTTTAGTTTTGAAAAATATGATGAAAAATATTTATTTTGGGTTCATGAGAAATGTGGATAAAACTCTCATGATTTTGTGATTTGTGTTTTGAAAATGTTTTGATAGTTCAATTAAGTGATTTTGAGAACAAAAGGATGGATCATATGCTTTTAAAATGAAAAAAAAAAATATTGCCTTTTTGGCCTTTGAAAAACGGGTTGTTACAATTGGTATCAGAGCACGGCTTTAAATCTTCAAAGGGAAAGTGTATACTTGAGTCGTTAGTCCAGAGTCGGTTAGAACATAGCTAGAGTAGTGACAGTTCTAGTGTTTGTTCTGTTTCGGGTTTTGAGTTAGTAGCCGTTGTATGAGATTTTCTGTTGAGACTCAGAAATGTTTGGATAAAAGGAGTCCAAGAGAAGTAGATGGTATAGTTTGGCAAGTGTCAAGACCATGAGGAGTGTAATCACCAACTGGAGGTTGGGATTGTTTTATGTAAGTCGTGTGTGGAAAGAGATTCGTATGTGAGTAGACGGTTCGGCGTATTCACTGAGTTGCGGAATTATGGATATCGGTAGAGCGGAAAATTCTTCTATAGAGAAGACAACTTGTTCGGAATGTAATGGTTTTGGTGGTACCTGCCGTGGTGGCATTGTATTACTGTTGAATGATGTTCAACGGATGTTTCATGAGTGGAATCATGAGAGCTTGAACGATGTGTCTTGAGTGTTGTGTCTTACGACTTCGACCTTGTATTCGTAAGAGGTCGAGGGAAACATTAAGAAAAACCTCGAAAGATTTGTGGAACCCTTGTGACTCGGAGGACATTGAGCATAAGTGGAATGAAGCATCGTTTAAGTTGGGTAAAGATGGTCTAAACCACCATCATGATTGTCGACTATTTATTGACAAATTGAGGAACTGATCATCCTTAATCTCTTGTTGATAATAGACGGAGTCGTGTTGACTGGAAATGACTAGTTTTGCTAGCTTTGGTGGTGCGTAAAGAGTTTTTGATGTTTCTTTTTGGAGGGTAGCCACTCACAACTTCGTGTGAAACTAATGGAGTGGGCTATGCCGCGGAGGCGAAAGAGGTGACTTTGAAAATTTTGTGTGTGGACCCTAGGAAATTTGAGGAACTCGAGGTTGTGAACCTCTGTTGTGAGGTTAATTTTGAGTGGTGAACTCGTTGAGAGTTGCGGTTGGTGCACGGTTGTGCCAGTGTGTTGGTGAGAGTATCTGTGTGACTTCACCCGGTGTTAGCATCTGTGTGGCTGCACCTAATCCTGTGGGATTTTGTTGTGTTGGTGATGGTAAAGACTGGTTGAGTCGTTATCCTTAACTTTAGTTTCGAGGACGAAACTTCTTTTTGGAGGGTAGTAATGTAAGACCCAAGATTCCACTGTACAGTTTTTCTAAGGAACTCTAGTGTCGGCTACGAGTTTTAGGGTTTTTGGTGAGGCGGTTTTGTGAGTATCGTCACATTAATGATATTTTTTCTGAAACGGAGCCTGTTTTGTGCTCGTGTGCTGGAAAAGCACAGACTCTCGGGTCGTGATCCTCTTTTAAGTATGAGGAGATTGATGTGGATTCAGAATAACGAGATTTGGATTATTCTTGTTTTTGGAAAAACGAGTAGGATTTTACCCGCTGATGGAAAATCTTACTGCGTCTGTTTTAAGTGAGGTTTCGGATGGAAGTTTTATAAATCTGCGTGAGTTAGGATATGTCCTGAGATTAATTTTCTAAGGTATGGAAGAAAATTACAGTCGCGGAAAAAGATTCGGCGATAAGTTTTGGAAATGTTTAACGATAGACGTTCTTTCCGTAGGTTTTATGTTTTTGTGAGTTTCGTTCGTCGCGACGCGCGAGAGCTGTGAGGCGAGGTGGCTTCGAGAAGCATAGAAAATATCTTGTGAGGATAGACTTGGATTGATCCAAGGGCTAGGATTAAGTCTTAGAAACTTTATACTATTTGATCCTAAGGCCAAGATCAAGCAAGACTATCACATTAAGGAGACTTTGGAAAATTGATTTTCATTCACACTTCTTTCTCTCATGAACCGTAGCTCTCCCTCCCTCTCATTCTTTCATTTCCCAAAATTTATTAAGTGTAGAAAATTTCATTCCTCACTAAATCCATCCATTTTGAGCTTGGAAGATCAAAGGGAAGTTGTGTAGAATCATCTCCTAAGGTATTAAATCACTCTTTTCCTTAGAATAAGCTTGATTCTTAAGATGTTTCTGGATTGGAAAGTTTATGATCTTGTTAGAAAAATTTTAGAAAGTAGTTTTTCTTGATCAAGGTTGTTAGGAAGTTGTTTATAAGAGTTTATCTAACTTATTCATGATAAGTAGAAGCTTGTTCCATGGTTGGATCATAATTTGGTGAGTGTTCTTGCTAGGGTTTTAGGAAAATTTTTGAATGACCAAGAACATGATTTTTAGTTGGGTGATTGCTTAATAAATGTTGTTTGCATGCTTTTAAACAAAATGGATATGTGATTTATGGTTTAGTTTTGAAAAATATGATGAAAAATATTTATTTTGGGTTCATGAGAAATGTGTATAAAACTCTCATGATTTTGTGATTTGTGTTTTGAAAATGTTTTGATAGTTCAATTAAGTGATTTTGAGAACAAAAGGATGGATCATATGCTTTTAAAATGAAAAAAAAAAATATTGCCTTTTTGGCCTTTGAAAAACGGGTTGTTACAATTGGTATCAGAGCACGGCTTTAAATCTTCAAAGGGAAAGTGTATACTTGAGTCGTTAGTCCAGAGTCGGTTAGAACATAGCTAGAGTAGTGACAGTTCTAGTGTTTGTTCTGTTTCGGGTTTTGAGTTAGTAGCCGTTGTATGAGATTTTCTGTTGAGACTCAGAAATGTTTGGATAAAAGGAGTCCAAGAGAAGTAGATGGTATAGTTTGGCAAGTGTCAAGACCATGAGGAGTGTAATCACCAACTGGAGGTTGGGATTGTTTTATGTAAGTCGTGTGTGGAAAGAGATTCGTATGTGAGTAGACGGTTCGGCGTATTCACTGAGTTGCGGAATTATGGATATCGGTAGAGCGGAAAATTCTTCTATAGAGAAGACAACTTGTTCGGAATGTAATGGTTTTGGTGGTACCTGCCGTGGTGGCATTGTATTACTGTTGAATGATGTTCAACGGATGTTTCATGAGTGGAATCATGAGAGCTTGAACGATGTGTCTTGAGTGTTGTGTCTTACGACTTCGACCTTGTATTCGTAAGAGGTCGAGGGAAACATTAAGAAAAACCTCGAAAGATTTGTGGAACCCTTGTGACTCGGAGGACATTGAGCATAAGTGGAATGAAGCATCGTTTAAGTTGGGTAAAGATGGTCTAAACCACCATCATGATTGTCGACTATTTATTGACAAATTGAGGAACTGATCATCCTTAATCTCTTGTTGATAATAGACGGAGTCGTGTTGACTGGAAATGACTAGTTTTGCTAGCTTTGGTGGTGCGTAAAGAGTTTTTGATGTTTCTTTTTGGAGGGTAGCCACTCACAACTTCGTGTGAAACTAATGGAGTGGGCTATGCCGCGGAGGCGAAAGAGGTGACTTTGAAAATTTTGTGTGTGGACCCTAGGAAATTTGAGGAACTCGAGGTTGTGAACCTCTGTTGTGAGGTTAATTTTGAGTGGTGAACTCGTTGAGAGTTGCGGTTGGTGCACGGTTGTGCCAGTGTGTTGGTGAGAGTATCTGTGTGACTTCACCCGGTGTTAGCATCTGTGTGGCTGCACCTAATCCTGTGGGATTTTGTTGTGTTGGTGATGGTAAAGACTGGTTGAGTCGTTATCCTTAACTTTAGTTTCGAGGACGAAACTTCTTTTTGGAGGGTAGTAATGTAAGACCCAAGATTCCACTGTACAGTTTTTCTAAGGAACTCTAGTGTCGGCTACGAGTTTTAGGGTTTTTGGTGAGGCGGTTTTGTGAGTATCGTCACATTAATGATATTTTTTCTGAAACGGAGCCTGTTTTGTGCTCGTGTGCTGGAAAGGCACAGACTCTCGGGTCGTGATCCTCTTTTAAGTATGAGGAGATTGATGTGGATTCAGAATAACGAGATTTGGATTATTCTTGTTTTTGGAAAAACGAGTAGGATTTTACCCGCTGATGGAAAATCTTACTGCGTCTGTTTTAAGTGAGGTTTCGGATGGAAGTTTTATAAATCTGCGTGAGTTAGGATATGTCCTGAGATTAATTTTCTAAGGTATGGAAGAAAATTACAGTCGCGGAAAAAGATTCGGCGATAAGTTTTGGAAATGTTTAACGATAGACGTTCTTTCCGTAGGTTTTATGTTTTTGTGAGTTTCGTTCGTCGCGACGCGCGAGAGCTGTGAGGCGAGGTGGCTTCGAGAAGCATAGAAAATATCTTGTGAGGATAGACTTGGATTGATCCAAGGGCTAGGATTAAGTCTTAGAAACTTTATACTATTTGATCCTAAGGCCAAGATCAAGCAAGACTATCACATTAAGGAGACTTTGGAAAATTGATTTTCATTCACACTTCTTTCTCTCATGAACCGTAGCTCTCCCTCCCTCTCATTCTTTCATTTCCCAAAATTTATTAAGTGTAGAAAATTTCATTCCTCACTAAATCCATCCATTTTGAGCTTGGAAGATCAAAGGGAAGTTGTGTAGAATCATCTCCTAAGGTATTAAATCACTCTTTTCCTTAGAATAAGCTTGATTCTTAAGATGTTTCTGGATTGGAAAGTTTATGATCTTGTTAGAAAAATTTTAGAAAGTAGTTTTTCTTGATCAAGGTTGTTAGGAAGTTGTTTATAAGAGTTTATCTAACTTATTCATGATAAGTAGAAGCTTGTTCCATGGTTGGATCATAATTTGGTGAGTGTTCTTGCTAGGGTTTTAGGAAAATTTTTGAATGACCAAGAACATGATTTTTAGTTGGGTGATTGCTTAATAAATGTTGTTTGCATGCTTTTAAACAAAATGGATATGTGATTTATGGTTTAGTTTTGAAAAATATGATGAAAAATATTTATTTTGGGTTCATGAGAAATGTGTATAAAACTCTCATGATTTTGTGATTTGTGTTTTGAAAATGTTTTGATAGTTCAATTAAGTGATTTTGAGAACAAAAGGATGGATCATATGCTTTTAAAATGAAAAAAAAAAATATTGCCTTTTTGGCCTTTGAAAAACGGGTTGTTACAATTGGTATCAGAGCACGGCTTTAAATCTTCAAAGGGAAAGTGTATACTTGAGTCGTTAGTCCAGAGTCGGTTAGAACATAGCTAGAGTAGTGACAGTTCTAGTGTTTGTTCTGTTTCGGGTTTTGAGTTAGTAGCCGTTGTATGAGATTTTCTGTTGAGACTCAGAAATGTTTGGATAAAAGGAGTCCAAGAGAAGTAGATGGTATAGTTTGGCAAGTGTCAAGACCATGAGGAGTGTAATCACCAACTGGAGGTTGGGATTGTTTTATGTAAGTCGTGTGTGGAAAGAGATTCGTATGTGAGTAGACGGTTCGGCGTATTCACTGAGTTGCGGAATTATGGATATCGGTAGAGCGGAAAATTCTTCTATAGAGAAGACAACTTGTTCGGAATGTAATGGTTTTGGTGGTACCTGCCGTGGTGGCATTGTATTACTGTTGAATGATGTTCAACGGATGTTTCATGAGTGGAATCATGAGAGCTTGAACGATGTGTCTTGAGTGTTGTGTCTTACGACTTCGACCTTGTATTCGTAAGAGGTCGAGGGAAACATTAAGAAAAACCTCGAAAGATTTGTGGAACCCTTGTGACTCGGAGGACATTGAGCATAAGTGGAATGAAGCATCGTTTAAGTTGGGTAAAGATGGTCTAAACCACCATCATGATTGTCGACTATTTATTGACAAATTGAGGAACTGATCATCCTTAATCTCTTGTTGATAATAGACGGAGTCGTGTTGACTGGAAATGACTAGTTTTGCTAGCTTTGGTGGTGCGTAAAGAGTTTTTGATGTTTCTTTTTGGAGGGTAGCCACTCACAACTTCGTGTGAAACTAATGGAGTGGGCTATGCCGCGGAGGCGAAAGAGGTGACTTTGAAAATTTTGTGTGTGGACCCTAGGAAATTTGAGGAACTCGAGGTTGTGAACCTCTGTTGTGAGGTTAATTTTGAGTGGTGAACTCGTTGAGAGTTGCGGTTGGTGCACGGTTGTGCCAGTGTGTTGGTGAGAGTATCTGTGTGACTTCACCCGGTGTTAGCATCTGTGTGGCTGCACCTAATCCTGTGGGATTTTGTTGTGTTGGTGATGGTAAAGACTGGTTGAGTCGTTATCCTTAACTTTAGTTTCGAGGACGAGACTTCTTTTTGGAGGGTAGTAATGTAAGACCCAAGATTCCACTGTACAGTTTTTCTAAGGAACTCTAGTGTCGGCTACGAGTTTTAGGGTTTTTGGTGAGGCGGTTTTGTGAGTATCGTCACATTAATGATATTTTTGCTGAAACGGAGCCTGTTTTGTGCTCGTGTGCTGGAAAGGCACAGACTCTCGGGTCGTGATCCTCTTTTAAGTATGAGGAGATTGATGTGGATTCAGAATAACGAGATTTGGATTATTCTTGTTTTTGGAAAAACGAGTAGGATTTTACCCGCTGATGGAAAATCTTACTGCGTCTGTTTTAAGTGAGGTTTCGGATGGAAGTTTTATAAATCTGCGTGAGTTAGGATATGTCCTGAGATTAATTTTCTAAGGTATGGAAGAAAATTACAGTCGCGGAAAAAGATTCGGCGATAAGTTTTGGAAATGTTTAACGATAGACGTTCTTTCCGTAGGTTTTCTGTTTTTGTGAGTTTCGTTCGTCGCGACGCGCGAGAGCTGTGAGGCGAGGTGGCTTCGAGAAGCATAGAAAATATCTTGTGAGGATAGACTTGGATTGATCCAAGGGCTAGGATTAAGTCTTAGAAACTTTATACTATTTGATCCTAAGGCCAAGATCAAGCAAGACTATCACATTAAGGAGACTTTGGAAAATTGATTTTCATTCACACTTCTTTCTCTCATGAACCGTAGCTCTCCCTCCCTCTCATTCTTTCATTTCCCAAAATTTATTAAGTGTAGAAAATTTCATTCCTCACTAAATCCATCCATTTTGAGCTTGGAAGATCAAAGGGAAGTTGTGTAGAATCATCTCCTAAGGTATTAAATCACTCTTTTCCTTAGAATAAGCTTGATTCTTAAGATGTTTCTGGATTGGAAAGTTTATGATCTTGTTAGAAAAATTTTAGAAAGTAGTTTTTCTTGATCAAGGTTGTTAGGAAGTTGTTTATAAGAGTTTATCTAACTTATTCATGATAAGTAGAAGCTTGTTCCATGGTTGGATCATAATTTGGTGAGTGTTCTTGCTAGGGTTTTAGGAAAATTTTTGAATGACCAAGAACATGATTTTTAGTTGGGTGATTGCTTAATAAATGTTGTTTGCATGCTTTTAAACAAAATGGATATGTGATTTATGGTTTAGTTTTGAAAAATATGATGAAAAATATTTATTTTGGGTTCATGAGAAATGTGGATAAAACTCTCATGATTTTGTGATTTGTGTTTTGAAAATGTTTTGATAGTTCACTTAAGTGATTTTGAGAACAAAAGGATGGATCATATGCTTTTAAAATGAAAAAAAAAAAATATTGCCTTTTTGGCCTTTGAAAAACGGGTTGTTACAAAATCCTTCAGGGATTCTCATATAATCATCATTATTAAGTGAGTCATTCAAATATGCTAAAACACATCTTTCACATAAAGTGAGTATTTCATATGTTACTCAACTTAACTAATTACAAAGAGGTTTTTGAATTCACTTCATGTGAATACGCCTCTTGAAAATCAATAATAGACATTTATCAATATCTTTGAATAACAAGTCAAACTTTAATCATTTTCTTTTTCGCAAGAAAATTGATTCCTATCTCATCATTTTCACATCTTCAGATGTACGGACTGCATGTCCGAAAATCTTTCACTTTGCAAAGTGAGTTTAACTAGTAGCAATTGCGTCTTTTTATTTAGACAATCAATGTCTTGTCTATAATTTTCAATAGACTTTAATTCATGATCCTCATTGTCATCTATCACATATAGCGCTTTATTATGTGCAAAAATATTGTCAACGTTGACTTCATCTCGGTTCAATCGTATTTCATTCATGACATAATTTCCATTCATGACATAATTCGTCGAGATCTCTTTATTTTCATAACTTTCAAGTACTTGATAAGTTCTTCTGGAACTATAAATCAATTATGTCAAATGTTCTTTTCAAAATTTTCATATCCTCACTTGGGTCATATTTCAAATTAGCTCCTTTTCTTATTTGAGGATTTTTATCCTTGGAACCGATTGACCTACCACACTTCAGGGTGGTAAAAACTCATTTGCAATATGAGACTGTCCAACAGGGACATCCATTTTTTATTGGAGCATTAGTAGCTGATAGTTTATTTCATAAATTTTGCAAATGATTTATCTTATGAACTTCTGGTTCATATCGATTTCTAAGAGGATCGATCAAGATGAGATAATGATAATAATATAATATCAAGTGATTCATATGAACTTCTGGTTCACAATTTCAGCTGTTTATTCCCTCCCCCTAATATTGGGAAAACTAATTCATCACCTGATAATTAGCCTACATGGCTGTAGATAAGTCTCCAATTTTTCCATCTCAAAATACTTTATAATATATGGAGATTCATATCAAACATATTTTCCCAATATTCTTTAATAATTTATCATAGTGCATTATATTGGAGCAATTGGAACATACCAACACATCCAAAAATGCTTATATGAAAAATATGAAGTTATAAACCTAAATTTAATTGCAAATTAAGGGGAGGACTTTCATATTATAACTTATTGGCATTGATGCGAAACAATATCTCAACGTAGTCGTTTGAGTGTTCCCAAAATATAAATTAGAAGCTTTGATTTCATAAGTATCGTTCATATAATTAACTTTAGACGTCTAAAGAATGAATCTTCAAGTCCATTTTTTTTATGAACATATACTTCAAGATGTTCAATATCAATTTTGATTTGAAATACGATACTTCTCAAATGCTTTATACAAAAATGAGCTCTTAAACAAATCAGTATCTCACAAACTTCTGGTTGTGAATCAAACGTACATGTGACCATTTAGTTGATGCATCAATTGAAAATATAACTGGTTCACATGATATATCAATAGATATGCTCATTTGTTTATTTAATTTATCAACTTCCCTTGGGAACTAGTAATACATAAAAATTACTAGAATGAAGGAACTTCAGGCCCTTCAATATATATATATATATATCTATAAAATTTCTTTTTCGCATCATAATAATCCGGAATGACCCAACCGGTATTGCCAACAATAAGTTTAATATGATTTGTAAACTTCCGATTTACAATACTTCGTGCTTCAATTGCACTAACATATTTATAAGTGTAGTATAAACTTCTGGTTTATAACTTTTTCATTACACTTATTTTATCCAAAATATGTTTCGTAATATAGAGATATTTGACATATCTTCTTTTCTTGTTTTAATATTATATCCCTTAAATTAGGTTTATGAATCTTCAGGATTCATATTTTATAAATTTCACTATGGTGCTTCTGGACCATAAATTGTGAATCGATATTCTTCAAGAACTCTATAATAGTTCTTATCAATTATTTATACATCCTTCGGGGATGTATCACACCATTGAATTCTTCAAGAATTCATGGAGAACAAAATTTGGATTTTTAAGTTCTTCAAGAATAGATCTAATTGTACATCCTTCATATAAGTATTGAATTCTTCAAGAATTCATAGAGAATATAAATTGAGTTCGTTAAGTTCTTCAGGAACTAAACTTTTGAATTCTTCTGGAATTCATAAAAATTGATATTTTTCTAAGTTCTTCAGGAACTAGACCATTTGTTGAATTCTTCGGGAATTCATAAATTAAATTTATTAGTTCTTCAGGAACTAAGTTTGTTGAATTCTTCAGGAATTCTTAGATTAAATTTCTTAGTTCTTCAGGAACATAAGATTATTGAATTCTTCGGGAATCCATAAATTAAATTTCTAAGTTCTTCAGGAACTAGATAATTTGTTGAATTCTTCGGGAATTCATATAATAAATTTATTAGTTCTTCAGGAACTTTATTATATAATTAAAATATCTTTTGCAATCCTTTAGGGATGCGCAAATATATTTCTTCTGGAAATATATATGGAATAAATAAATTACCGAAATAAAAGGACATAATTAAAGGTAATATTAATTCGGTTGAATTATATTTTCAAAACAAATAATGAATCTTTGATCCATACAAAAGAATTCACAATCAGACCATATATAATTCCTATAAATCAAGTGTCAGGAATGGCATAGACATATGAACATCTCAAATGTAAGAAAATACAAGCAATCTCAGCGTATATAGTTGAAATGTAAATGATTTCGTAACATATAAAAAAAATTAAAATTCATCGTACGTATATTTCATGATTCAGTTGGTTTCATGTTTACTTTTATTCAAGTGTTCATTCATACTGTGTATTTGTGCAGCATATATATTGAAATGACAATTATAATAGAACATCATGGCTATGACACAAAAGTAAAATAAAATGAAAATAGATTACGAGTGATCATACCTTTGCAATAATAATGCGGTAGAGTATCATGCTGATAACGTGTTATAAACTGATGTAAACAAGAATAATAATATAGATGGAGAATAGAGAAAAGAGAGAAGAATAGTCGTATTATTGATCACTAGGATTAGGGTTACATTACAATGATACATAGGTCATATATATAGACAAACATAATGGGCCAATTATATGGGCCAATAACCTATATGGACATCCACTAATAATATTCATAACAATAATATATTAATCATAATTATTTATTTGTCATTCTCTATAAAAAATACTTTCTCAAAAAATGTAAATTTTTTTTCTAATTTCCTCTCTATTTTTCTCCCTCCAAAGCCCTCCCCTTCCTTCCCCTCCAAACTCGCAAACAAAGCCTAAGTGCATTGGGTAAGGATTGTTGATTGTCTTCTATGATTGGGTCATAACTCAACTCAAAAATTATAACTACTTTCATAATTTTGTCATGTTGAAAATTATTGGAAATGGTCAAGGCTAGTATTGTAAGTGTTAAGTGCATAAAATGGTTTTGGCTAGAAATCTGTGGGGAGGGAAAAAAATGTTAAGTGCATAATTATAGGATTGTACTCCAAAACTATTTTACGCGCTTAATGGTTTTAGAGTGCAAATATCTGAAACCATTCCCAATGCAAAATGGTTTTAGCATGATTTGGGGGGCGCGCGCTACTGGGGGATGCACGAGAAATTTGGGGGTGCATAAGAAATTTGGGGGGTGCATGAGAAATTTGGGGGGAGGGAAAAAAATTTAAGTGCATACTTATAGCATTGTACTCCAAAATCATTTTATGCACTTAATTGTTTTGGAGTACAACTCCTGAAAACCATTCCAACAATAAAATGGTTTTGGCTAGAAATTTGGGGAAGAAGGAACAAAAAAAAAATTTGGGGGGCGCACGACATTTGGAGGGCGCGCGAGAAATTTGGGGGGCGCGCGATAAATTGGGGGGGGCGCGCGAGAAATGGGGGGGCGCGCGAGTTACTTGGGGGGTGCGTGAGAAATTTTCCCTCACTTATGGGGGGTGTATGAAGAAAAAGTATGGTGTAGGTAGCAATGGACTGTGTAAGCGCTAATGGGCTGAAGCTTATGGACGGTCCATAAGGACCCCTTATGGACAATAACCACACCCAGTTTGGCCTAGCGGCCAAACGTCTACTAACGCATATATATTGTAAACGGTGGTTTAATATAATTTTTTTTGTTTTATGGTGGTTTAATATAAATTTGATTTTCATTTAAACTAATTTTTGTATTTTTAGTAATTCCACCTACACAACCAAGATACGTTTTATTACCTATTTTTTCTTCAAAGTGGAGCTCATGTTAATCATATATCATGCCATGTTATGCAATATCTTGAGAAAGAGGAATTAAACAAATAGTAATTACAATATGTAGAATTTTCTCTATATTTAAAGTAGAAATCAAACCAAGAAAGTAGAAAATAGAATTTATCGTCTTATGAAATGAAGTGCTGAAATTTAAATTGTGAATTGTTGGTACTTTGCAGCCCTCCTCGCATAGTTAATGTAGTAACATCAACTAAGCAAGTCAGCAACCCTTTGAAATTGAACAACATGAGAAGAAAAAAATGGTTAAAATCAAAGAGAAAACTCTATAATTAGAAAAGATTAAGTTTTGAAGTTCAATGTTCAAACATTATATGCCCAAAAGTGTGTGCAAAAAAATAAAAGAATATAGTGCTTGAGATAACCAAGAAAAGAGAAATCTGATTTGTAACGTCAACCACCGTTAACATGGACACTGCATCCTGTCGAAGTTGGTCGCAACACTCTCTCTCCCTCTCTCACTCATAGGTTCAATGTTGTCCTCGCTAAAAAAAACGATATTGTTCCCTTTTCTTCCTCCCTTTTCCTCTTCTCCATGTCTTTTGCTAAAAAAATGAACCCCCTGCTTTTACAAAGCACAAATTAGAATCAAAGTAGTTTTAATATTCATTATTATGCGATTCTCCAGTGGATTTTGATACCCTTACAAATAATTTTCTACCTAATTTAAGATCACAATTAAAAGTTGGACATAAACAATATTTCAAAGAATTAATCTTCAAAGTATCTTGTAAAGAGGAGAAGTTGAGTATAAAAGTGTATAGTAAATCATTTCCACATCCCTTGCTCCATCATTCATGCCTTTCTATGTGAATGCAATATATTAAATTGCCATCAATATTCTAAGTGGTGAAATTTGAAAGCATGCACATAGAATTAAATAGAGAATTCACTTTCAGAGTAGAAATTAATCAATAGAGTCGGTATAAACAGTTCGTTTTTTGCAATTAACATTGTTACTTCTTCTTCTATAGTTGTTCGAAAAAACAAAGGAACTTGAATCACCATGTCATACTTTAAAAGGATTTCTCAAGTGTTGTTCGAATCACACATGCACTCTGTAGAAAATTCTTCATTATGATTTACTATTATTTTACTAAGTTGAACTTCACTATGATTTACATTTTTTTTTGTGTGTTAAACTACCAATAAAAAAATAATAACAAAAAAGAGAGAGAGGAAAATAAAGGTTTGCTACTGGCTTTCTTCTTTTAAACTCTATACTTAGTTTCTACAATTAATTTTACTCTTTTTTTTTTGTGACATTATTGATAGCAAAAATTGGTTTTCTATTTTTAATTGTTGATGGAGGCATTTTCTTTTGTAGCCTATTTTAAGCCTTAGTATGAATTGATGTCCTTAAAATTAGCTTTTATTTAAATGGAAACTAAAATTACACAAGAACTAATTTAAATAAAAAATAAATTTATTCGAGACTATTGTTTACAATTTATATACTTTCGCAGAATGGAAATAAGCGGATAGATGCACACATAATATTTTGTTTTTATTTTCTGTTATGATAACATGTATATCTCAGTTAATAATGTAAGATACTCCATTTAATAAAATGTCCACATTTTCATTTAATTAAAGGTTTCTATGTGACATAATTTGTTGATTTCTAAAAAACAACTATTCATAAAAAATTTAGAATAATCTTCAATATAAATTAGCATAATAGAAAATACGAATCACACAAACGGGAAGGGTGACCACAAATATTCAAGTCATGTCCTCATGTATTCAATCATTATGTATGAGAGTTTCACATTTTATAATCATCTTCAACATATAAGTGCATAATAGAAAATACGTACCACACAAACGGGTACGGAACGTGCCCGTTTATTTCGCTATGAAAAGAGCGGCCTGACGGGCACGAGAGTGTGGTTATTTTTTCTTAATAACCAAGGAAAACCAAAAAACTGAGACAAGGATACATTTAACTCACCTAATATGTTTGGCTGTGTCATCAATCTAGCAAGGATACACATTCAGTAAGTCCTTTTTATGGTTTTCCTTGCGATATATATATCAAAGAAAAGAAGGTAATTCCAGTTGCGCAGAAAATATGGAGAGTAAACTTTGAAAATAAGGCCAAGTTCTTCACGGACCATTCATTAAGTTTAGTAACTCACCAAGAATACTGAATGGAAAGTATCTTCAATGGTCTCAAGCAAGGTAATATATTGAAAGGAACAATATGGTTAAGTTTCACCTTTCAAACCACTATTCTTTTACACTAAACCATAATCACCTAAAACTATATCTCTCACTTTACAAGTTTAGAATTACACAACTGCTAATTCATCTTGCCAACCAATGACGGATCACTATACCAAGAACATATACCATTTTGCATAAAAAATTATTTTACAAGGATCCTATTGTTATCTTTCATATAAATTTCTACAAGAAACATAAGGAGAAAAATATCAAGCGGTAAGAAGCAAAATACTAAGCGGTTAGTTCATTCAAAATATCAAGCGGTTCATTTCATTCATATATGTTCATGTTTGTTGGAGAATTCGGCAACGAGAAGTTTGAGAGAGATGAGAATTGAGGGCCACAGTGGTTAGACAATTACTGTTTGGTGATTATTCATTTTTTTATTATTGATTTAATAGCAAACTCTCAAGCGGTTATTATTCATTTATTATTGATCTCAGTGTAGCAACCTTTTTTCAATTGATCCAAAGGTCTTTCATATAATTAAGGCAAAACCAATACCAAGACACTACATGACGATGAACACTATCTTGCCAACCAACTTAGTTATTTCTTTTATTATCTGAAAACTAAGTTGAATAACATATTTCTTCCAATTTCATTCATATATGCTTAGGTTAATCTTTACGAAATTTTCATTTCCATTTCTTATTACAACGTTTTGCAATTAGTTACTGGCAAGGTTTTAAGAAACGGTTGCGGTCGCGTCTCAGTTACGTAAAGGTTTTCGCGATTTCGGTCGGTACAGGTCTTACGACACTAATTGCGGTCGTCGCGGTGTGAATTAATCACAATTTGTTCTTTAATATAAAAAATGGTAATAACGGTAACGGTATCGGCACCTGCCAAAACTGTTTTGTCGCGGCCATTTTCACAGTCGCGGACTTTTATTTAAAATCCTGGTTATTAGTTTATATCAGCATTGAAATAGTTCATTTTGTAATTGATTGATTATTAACTAAGTTTAATTTGAAATTTTACGATCTATTAGGAAATTTTTTTGAGCCTTAGCTTAGATTAGGCTATGAACGATTTTCATGTGTCAAGATTTGGTGTTTTTGTTTACGTGTGTTGGACTAAATAAGCATTTTGTTTTATTAATTAATTGAGACATTTCTCTGATATTTATCTCATTATAAGATTATTATATTCTCTTTGTATGTTAAATTGCACATGAATCTAATCATTGAGTTGAACTTTGGTTTAATTAGCTTTAGGTAGAGTGTTATTAACGGCATATCTTAAGTTGGATGCTGAATTCTTTCATAGCATTTTGCTGTTATATAAGTCAAGACTATAATAGAATATAACAGTGTTATGTATACTGGCGAACTTCACTCAGTGTTATGTATAACTTAGAATTGTGTACAATTTTAGGTGTAATTCTTTTATCTTCTTTTTATAAATTTGCTTAAATATATTTGCTTAAATTTAATACCTTTTCAGGTACAATATTAAAATGGAAAATAGAAGAATTCAACACTCAACGGTACATCAAAGGGAAAGAAGGGCACAATATCAATGAAATAGAAGACAGAAAATGAGCAGTGAACAAAGAGAACGAGAGCTATTGAGAAGGCGAGAGAATTATAATCAAAGTAAAAGAAAAGGGAAACAAGTGGAAACATCTGCTAATACCGCTGCTTCAAGAGTGTCATTCCAAAATCTCACAAATATAAATTTTACAACTTCAAGGTTTCAAGGAACTCATGACTTCGAAGCTGGACCAAGTGTTAGACATATTAATGACACCGCACTTGGTTAGTGATGATAAAAATGATATATTAATGTATTATATTCAATCTTATATTGTTATTACACATTAACAAAAAAAAATAATTACGTATTAAAATATGCAGGTCGTAGATTTTCATCAAATTTTCAAGGTTCTCATGACAATGAGGCAGGACCAAGCAGAACAAATATTACTGACATTGTACAAGGTAACTACAATTCTTTTAGAACAATCTCTATAATCTACCTTCGTATAATATATTTTAATTTTGGTTAGAGATACTTAATTTTGTATTTAATTATTATTATTTAATTAACTTAATTAAACTATCGTAGCAGATAGTTTGGAATTTGATGAAAATTTTGAGGAAGCACACATACCTGATGTAGCTATAGAAAGCACGACTAATGTTACATCGCCACGCTGTCGTCGTCAAGGTACATTATGGATACTTCAAATTTTGTCCTATATACTCAAATTTTCTTTATTTATCAGCATTTATTTACAACAATTTATACTTACAAATTGCTATTACTTTGTGGTATTACCTTTTAATTTTACTCTTTTAGTGTTCAACCATCTATTTGAACATCTTTAGATGTTATAATTTATTATACACTGTTTGGTGCTTCACTTTGTAAAAGTGTCAAGTTTTAAAGAGCCATAATCATTAAAACTCATTCGCCAACGAAGATAAATTTTTTCCTTATGTACTTACATTTTTTCGAGTATTGCTTTTTTGTCAATGTGAATGACGACCAATTAAGAAACACAAAACAAGACGGTAGTGAAAACACATTTGAGACATACACAATGTTTTCATCCAGAAATATTTTGTTTTTAAATAATCTGATAAAATTTAGCAAATTCACATTATATATTTTCACACTATTTTTTTTACCATTTGATTTACTTTTTTTTTTGTGTTAGTTTTTAAAGTCTATGCCTTTTCATAAACCTACAGTTTTTCTTTATCTCTATTTTATTTTTTTTGGATAGATTTATCTCTATTGTGTTGTACTATATTATTTAATTTAATTTCATTGAATTTATTTATTTTTGACTAAAATTTAATAAAAATTTCAGACGAAAACAATTTCAGACGCAAAGAGTGCCAATAACAAAAACATTCCCAACTTACTATGGTTTTCATGGCGCTCATCAAAGGGAAAGAAGGGCACAATATCAATGAAATAGAAGACAGAGAATGAGCAGTGAACAATTCCAAGCGGACATAAAATGAGAAATGAAGATACTAGAGTGTCCGACACAAACACGAAAATAACAAATAGAATTACTTTGAATTTTGTCATTTTCTTAAATTATTATGGATGTCAATATATGCCCGTGTCGTTTCGTGTATTTCGTGCTTCATAGTTTTTTATTTGAGGAGGTGGTGGACTTTGGTTGATGAATTGTAGGAAATGATTGGTTATAGTTTTGGATGGACCGGGAACTCATTCATATTAGAGTGTAAGTTCAGAATGTATATTCTCATGGTTGAGTTCATAATTTTAAAAAAAAAGTATATTCTCATAGTTTAACATATTCATATTGTAAGTGTTAAGCATTGTTCAAGGATTGAAATTTTTTGTAATAGTTTTTGCACATTATAATTTTCTATATCACCATGCCTCTCATTTTACCAATTGCCTTGATTAATAATTGCTGCATTTTTCTATTCTTTTTAGTCTATCTATTGATTTTCATTTTCTTCAGTTTATTATCTATTTTTTTAAAAAATATATATTTCTAACATCTTACCACACTTTATCAAATGCATAAATTTTGTACATCAATGTTAGTTTTATTATGCAATAACATATATGATTGACAATAACATAAATTTTCTGATTGTCGTCTATCCATGTATATTCATATTTATCTTGATTGCAGTATTGGTAGTTTTGAAAATCAATTTTCATTTTCTATTCAAGATTGTATAGTCATTTTGAAAATGGATTTTTACTTCGTTGTGTCGTCTTTTATTCTCATGTTCTACATATCTAATAGATTTTTTTGGATGTATTTTTCAAATCTTAGTTTAAATGTTAACTTGGTAATTCATAACAAGATATTGTTTTACCTATAGTATTCCCTATTCGGACACCAATTCTCGCTTTTTTTATTCTAACTTTTTTATCTTTATATTCAAACTTTTATTATTTTCTCTGATTCATTGGTTATTAATCTTATTTTTGGTGGATGCAAGGATTACATACACCTTATCAAACTGGTCATAGAACAAGCACACAGTCGTAGTAGAAGAAGAAAATATTAACTTCAATTGGAGAACAATAACATGATGATACAACATTGGTGCTTTTGTTACTTCTTATTATTGATTTTTTAATGTTTGGTTTGATTAATTTGGATTTGCATTTGTTTTTTTTTTTTTTTTTTTTTTTTTTTTTTTGAAACGGCAAAATTTTATTAAAAGACAACTCCTCCACAAGAAGTGAAAGGAATTATCGTGGAAACATACAAACAAAAGGTAACGTGATATAACACAATTACCAACACCAAATCAAACACCACAAACCACCCATACACCAATATTGCATTTGTTAATATCATATGTTAGTTGGTTTGATGTTTTTCACTTAAGGGATTTTGAGATTTGGTACAACATCATTTTTTCGACATAAAAATAGAATGTTAACTTTGATTTGATACTAACTATAGATAAAGAGGACTTAATTTTTTTATGGTGTAGACTTTTTCATAATGACAGCACTACCCTTAGCAGTTTTATTTATTTATTTTAACCACTCTTTTTTAACTTCCAAAACCAACTACATACTACCATTTTCTATTCATTTTTTTAACTTCCAAAACCAACTACACACTACCATTTTCTATTCATTTCTTCCATTCTTTTATCCTACACATCTTTTTCATATTTCTTCAACAATATTCATATTCATTTCTATTTTCTTTTCTTCATTTTTTTACCTTAAATGTAGTTTATTTTAAATCATAAACAAAAGGGAAAAAAGAGATACACAGGGAGAAGTGAAAATCAAGAAAGAAAAGGGAACAATTTTCAATAGGATTCAACGGCAACAATTTTGGGGTACAATCCTCGATTTTTTATTTTTATTTTGTTTTTCTGACAATTCTATATTTTGTTTGGATGTAAGGACTATAATAAAATGAAGAAAGAAAGCCGGTAATTATATAGTTCTTGACAGAAAGATTGGAAGTTTTTAAGCTTTTTTCCTTTTCATTTTTGTTTGGCTCTCAAAAGGTACAATTTTTTTTTATATGAATTTATATTAAGGATTGTTATGCATGTTCCACTTTACCATGATTGATTTTATTGCTTACTTTGAAATTCATCTGTTTTGAATTTAAATTTCCTTATACATAACCACGTTGTTTATAGTAATTTATTTGATGAAGTTTTGATCTATAAAGCATAAATGAGATTGTAATATTCTAGAGTTGGTCACATGTTAGTGTCCGACACAAACACGAAAATAACAAATAGAATTACTTTGAATTTTGTCATTTTCTTAAATTATTATGGATGTCAATACATGCCCGTGTCGTTTCGTGTATTTCGTGCTTCATAGTTTTTTATTTGAGGAGGTGGTGGACTTTGGTTGATGAATTGTAGGAAATGATTGGTTATAGTTTTGGATGGACCGGGAACTCATTCATACTAGACTGTAAGTTCAGAATGTATATTCTCATGGTTGAGTTCATAATTTTAAAAAAAAAGTATATTCTCATAGTTTAAAATATTCATATTGTAAGTGTTAAGCATTGTTCAAGGATTGAAATTTTTTGTAATAGTTTTTGCACATTATAATTTTCTATATCACCATGCCTCTCATTTTACCAATTGCCTTGATTAATAATTGCTGCATTTTTTTATTATTTTTAGTCTATCTATTGATTATCATTTTCTTCAGTTTATTATATATTTTTTTAAAAAATATATATTTCTAACATCTTACCACACTTTATCAAATGCATAAATTTTGTACATCAATGTTAGTTTTATTATGCAATAACATATATGATTGAAAATAACATAAATTTTCTGATTGTCGTCTATCCATGTATATTCATATTTATCTTGATTGCAGTATTGGTAGTTTTGAAAATCAATTTTCATTTTCTATTCAAGATTGTATAGTCATTTTGAAAATGGATTTTTACTTCGTTGTGTCGTCTTTTATTCTCATGTTCTACATATCTAATAGATTTTTTTGGATGTATTTTTCAAATCTTAGTTTAAATGTTTACTTGGTAATTCATAACAGGATATTGTTTTACCTATAGTATTCCCTATTCGGACACCAATTCTCGCTTTTTTTATTCTAACTTTTTTATCTTTATATTCAAACTTTTATTATTTTCTCTGATTCATTGGTTATTAATCTTATTTTTGGTGGATGCAAGGATTACATACACCTTATCAAACTGGTCATAGAACAAGCACACAGTCGTAGTAGAAGAAGAAAATATTAACTTCAGTTGGAGAACATTAACATGATGATACAACATTGGTGCTTTTGTTACTTCTTATTATTGATTTTTTAATGTTTGGTTTGATTATTTTGGTTTTGCATTTGTTAATATCATATGTTAGTTGGTTTGATGTTTTTCACTTAAGGGATTTTGACATTTGGAACAACATCATCTGAATTAATTTGTTGTTTTCTAAAAGTCACCTATTCATTAAAAAAGAAAGAAAAAGAAGAGATGTATGAAAAATTCAAAATACTAATCCTTTACACACGTGTTAGTATAATAAAATATGCGTTATGTCCAGATTTTTTATTATGCTAACATGTATATCTCAATTAATAATGCAAGATAGTCCGTCTGATGAGATGTCCGAATTTTCACTTAAGAATCAGAATAGAAAATGCGGATCACACAAACGGACCTGTTGGCCCACTAATGAAAGAGCGGACTGACGGGCACGAGAGGATAAAGAAAATTAAATGATAAACTGAAGGCGGTAAAGATATCAGGTGGGATCAGCAAACATATAAACCATCTTACGCAGAGTGTCACGGAAGAATTTACACTGGCCAAGGATATCATTTAAATTCACGATATAAACTCTCATAAGAATACACCAATCGGCCTTTGCATCACCAATCGGCCTTTGTTTTTTTCTGCTATCACCATAAGGAGTTTATCGCCCTAACAAAGTACAAATACATACTTGATTGGTAAGTCCTCGTAGTGTATCCTTGGAAAACCATCTTAGCAAGAGTGTCACGGAAGAATTTACACTGGCCAAGGATATCATCAATGGTCTCGCCATAAGGAGGTCATTAAGTTTAGTAACTCACCACGGACCATACTTGATTTTTCCTTATTTTCAAAGTTTACTCTCCAAATTGGTGTATTCACCAAGAATAAACCAAAGTACAAAAATATATTAAACCAAACTATAGATAATAAGAGAGATGATTTGTTACCTTTAATATTTTCCTCGCTTTTAAATTGTGGTAACTACTTTCAATTGAGACTTACCATCAATTGGCCTTGTATCCTTTTTTACCTAGATGAGTTACTACACTATTATTTTTGGTGTTTTCGTTTTTTGACATAATGCGGAATAAATAAATAAATATGCATGCGATGCAAGATTCTCATTTATATTTACATTGGTTCCTAAATACATTCTAAATCACAATAGTTAAATAAAATAAATCTATAACATTAGATAAAAAGGACTCAAGTTTTTGGTGTACACTTTTTATAATGCCAAAATTACCCTTTACACAGTTTAAATTTACAACCAACTAATCCACATAACTTCCATTGCTTTTGAAAAGAAAAAAAAACTTCCATTGCTTTTTATTTTGTTTTCATGGTAACCGATCAACAAAAGCAATCACAACATTGCTTCTATTAGATAGTTTTACTCTCATTTTGTCTACCAACATATGTAGCGTCACAGAGATCATGGAAGGGGTTGGGGAGAGGTTTCCTTTTTTTTGAAACTGCTAAAATTTTATTAATAAAGATGAGTTAGCATAAGACATGCCAAACAACATCCAAAGGGTTACAAAGCTAAGGAAAGGAACTGCCCAGCTGCAGCAAAACAGGCTGAACAGGGGGCAGTCCCAACAAACAAGCAGAAACAAGAGGAAAAGAGCAGAAAATAAAACTAGCAGTGCATGCAAATCCTCGGTTCGGAGCTCCATTCATAGAAGAGGCAAAGCGGATTTGAAGAGTCGCTAAGCCACCATTTCCAAGAGACCACTTTAATTTTGTCAACCACGTCCGACACCGATCCGCCACCTCCGTCAAAAACCACCAAGTTACGGCAATGCCACAAATTCCAAACCACCGAGCAGCCTATCATGAACAGCCCTCGTCTAGCTTTCCTTTTCCTCTCTCCCATTAGACAATAAAATAGAGAAAACAAATTGTGGGGTAGAACGAATGGAATTTGGAGCCAAGCAAACACCTCCATCCAAACAAGCATAGCGATCTCACAATAAAGAAAAAGATGCAGCACAGTTTCTAAATTCTCACCACACAACCCACATGAGCTATCATCTCCATCTAATATCACACGCCTAGTAAGAAGGTTTTCCCTAGTCGGAATCCATCCATGAAACAATTGCCAAACAAAACCACGTACCTTAGGCGGAGCGGGGCACTTCCAGACAGCCGCAAACAAGGATGCATAGCACGGAGCTAAAAGGAACTCCGGCACAGTCAAGGAAGAAACCAAGTGGTAAGTAGATTTAACCGTGAACGCATCACCACCTTCCGGCCTCCAACCCCAACCGTCGTCAACAATGGACAAGGTGACCGGGTTAATTAGTTCCATCATATCGTGAAGAAGAGTTTGCTACCAAACAAAAAAACGCCTCCTCCACCGAAGGTCCCAACCAACACTACCATTAGAACCCCTTCGAATATCCGCCACGCTACAATCTTTTTGGGAGGAAATAGAAAAGAGACGGGGGAAACGGTCCCGAAGAGTAAGGTCCCCGACCCAAATGGCACTCCAAAAACTTGTTTGCAAACCATTTCCCAATTTCTTAAACACACCCAAACGGAACCAATTTTGATCGAGGTTGACCCCAATTGAGCAAATGTCGCGCCACCATAAAGATGAAAACCAAGGCTTCACATCCTCTCCCAAAACCGGCTGCCCAATCGCACCATTACCATATTTGCTCTTCACCACATCCTTCCAAACCGCTTGATCATTTGAAAGGAGCCTCCATCTCCACTTTGTTAGCAAACTAATATTAACACATCGCACATCCCTCACACCTAACCCACCTTTCTCCTTAGGGAGGCAAACAATATCCCATTTGATCCAACTTATACGTTTATGCCCTCTACGACCGCCCCCCAAGAACTCACGTTGGATACGCCGGACCTTCTTCCAAACATGAACCGGAATCTTCAAGTAAGAGAGGTAAAAAATAGGGATCGCGTTGAGCATCGAATTCAAGAGGACAATGCGCCCCCCTAAACTTACATACTTATTACACCAAGTACCAAGCCGTTTTCGGAGGGAATTAAGAAGAGGTTCCCACGTTGAGGCACTCCGGGGGTTGGCACCCACCGGGAGCCCTAAGTACTTGAAGGGGATAGTGCCAATCCTACAATTAAGGAACGTTGAGGCCAACCGCATAAAACACAGAGGGACGTTCACACCCATAACACTACTCTTCCAAAAATTAACCTTCAAGCCGGATGCTAACTCAAAGCCACGGAGGATGGCCTTTAGAGCCCATAAATTAGAGACCGAAGCTTCACCAACACAAAGCGTGTCGTCCGCATATTGGAGATGCGAGACACACACTCCACCATTGCCCACTACGAAACCCTTGTATCGGTCAAGATCGACCGCTTTCCGAATAAGCCCTCCTAGCCCTTCCGCCACCAAAAGGAACAGAAAAGGCGCTAAAGGGTCACCTTGCTTCAAACCACGTTGGATATTTACTTCTTCCGAGGGACTCCCGTTAATGAGCACCGACATGTTTCCGGAGAACACACATGCCCGAATCCACTCCCTCCACTTAGCACAAAACCCAAACCTCCCGAGCATGTAGTCTAAAAAACTCCATTCCACCGAGTCGTAAGCCTTCTCGAAATCGACTTTGAGAATAAGACAACTATGACCGGTTCTCTTAGCATAGTCAACAACCTCATTAATCACAACCACCCCATCAACTAGTTGGCGCCCTTTAAGGAAAGCCGATTGAGTCGGAGCAACGAGACGATCCATAACTTTAGCCAATCTTGCCGTCAACACCTTGGCAATAATTTTATAAAGACTCCCTAAGAGGGAAATTGGGCGGAAATCCCCTAGGGAGAAAGGAGAGTCAATCTTCGGGATCAAGGTCACAAAAAAGGAGGAGAAGCTTCTCGGAAGTGTACCAATCCCGTGAAATTGGTCAAATAGGATACGGATTTCGCCTCTAAGAACATTCCACGCGGCTTTGATAAATGCGAAGCTAAACCCGTCGGGACCCGGGCTTTTGTTCCCGTCACTAGTCTTAACCACCAATTCAATTTCCTCTAAACCAAACGGACAAATCAAATGGCCATTATCAACCTCGGAGAGGACCGGAAACATGATGCCATCAAGGTTCGGTCTACACCAAGGATCCGAACTAAAATGCTCTCTAAAGTAAGATACGGCTGCATCTCGAACCTCCGTTGGTGACTCCAACCAAACATTATCCACACGAAGAGCTCTAATAAAATTCGTCTTACCTCGGGACTTAATAGAAGCATGAAAGTAGCGGGTGTTAGCATCCCCCTCCCGAAGCCATTTCAGCCGTGCTCGTTGGGCAAGCACCGACGTCTTACTCATCCTCAAATGCCACATCTCCGAGAACAACTCTTTCCTCTTCACCACCTCACCCTCCGTCAACCCATCTACCTCACTTCTAATATCCAAGGCTTGAATATCTCCCACTAAAGTGGCAATCTTCAAGTCAACCGAACCATATGTTTCAATGTTCCAAGCTCTAATATGGTTCTTCAACCCTTTAAACTTCTCTTTCAAAATGTAGGCCATCCAACCCGTTGTGACAGCCCGTTTTTCCAGGGCCAGAAAAGTCAATATTTTTTTTTTTCTTTTTCAACTAACACTCAGAGTGCGCATAGAATATTTTTCAATGAGCCGGCATTCAAATATACAAAAGAACTCATTACCATAAGGTGCTTCGACAAGCAAAGTGTATTCCTGAATAATTACAATCCAAGTCTAAGTATTCAAATACTTACAACAAAACAAGTTAGAAAACTATGCTTAAACCCAAAAAGCACGGTGCACAACCCACACCGGCGCATAGTCTAACTAAGCTAAAGCTCCAACCGCTCACTGGGGCCTGGAACAGCCACCGTCGTCACCACGACCTAATCCATCATCTGGGTGGGATGAGCCCGCAAATGAAAGAAAGGGTCACCACAAAATATATAGTATGTATATATATAACCGGTGCGAAAGATTGTACACATAACAATAATTCAACAAACACAAGAGAAAGCTCTTAACCACCAAAGCAATTCCCACCAACGGGTTCATATAAGCAATGCACACATAGCCTATAATGCAACCTCTACAATGCGTGATACTAACCCTAGCTACCACGATGCATGAGCTCCGGAATCGTAGGTCCAACCCACTAACAATATCAATGAAAACCCCGTAGCTCTCCCGATCACTACAAACCATTAGAGTGGGCTCTCCCGATCACCACACCCCTACCATAAGTATCAATAGAATCCCGTAGCTCTCCCGATCACTACAAGGATTAGAGTGAGCTCTCCTGATCACCACACCCCGTAGCTCTCCCGATCACTACGTATCGATCTCAACAAAAATCTCGTAGCTCTCCCGATCACTACAAACCATTAGGGTGGGCTCTCCCGATCACCACACCGGGCACGCAACTACCGAATGCATGAGCATACGCTTCCCCATATATGCTAATGCAATGAATACATACCTCTCTAGCATATGTAAACCAAACATAACAACATACATACATTTCTCATCATATGTATTCCAAACACCTGTTCATACATATATTCTCATAATCATATGTAAACAGCGCAAGTATTGTAAACACTTTCTCATCACGAGAATACATAATACATACATGTCAATCACAACACAGCACATCACAGAAAATAACCAAGCATGTTATTAACCAGTGAAAAGACAGAAATAAAGTGGAGCCCTTACCTCGGCAAGCTTCCGCAATTAAAACTCGCTCAACTCCACAATTCACGCTTCCTAAAATATAAGCAGCGTACAATCAATAAAATACTCCCAACGTATCATATTGAAACGAAACTCATTCTCTAAGAACTAGGGGGGTTTAAGGTACTTTCTCACACTCTCGGATATTGATTACGAGTCCCCCTTATAGCGATTAAAAATTCCCAAAGTTAATTGCACTATTTCTCGCTACGCGAAAATATTTTCATTTCAAAACAAACTAAGAAACACTTTGATTCCTAACTCCAAGGCAATCAATTTTCACATACTAAAACCATTTGAACACAACCCAAAAACTCATTGAAAATTTTCACAAAAATAAAAGTTTACTTGCGCCACAAGTTACAAGTTTTTCCTTTCAAATAAAATGGCCATAACTCGCTCATCCTCTATCCAATCGAGACGAGCCATACGCCGAAATCTTCGTCTCGAAAAGACGAATCAAATAGTTAAGTTTCTAGGTCACAAAAACAAATTTAAAATGACCAAAATACCCTTTAAGTTTTCGGCCAGAACCAAAATAACAAGCTATAACTCCCAAAATTTTCCTTTTCAAATCCATAGTCTAAATCAATTAGCTCCCAAAATCATTTAATTGATCAAACAAAACATTTCCAAACATAATCCACAAATCACATGAGTTTTCTCAAAAAAAACTCATGAACACCAACAAATATATTTCCATGTTTCTCAAAACAAAACCATTTTTCATATATCCATTTCTCTAAAAGGTTCAAAAACAACATCAATTTCACAATCACTAAACAAAAACTCATGTTCTTGATTCATATAAAATTTTCATGAAAACCCTAACCCAAAATCTCATGAAAATCTCATCACTCCATGGAAACCAAAACAACTAAGCCTAGACATGCTTGTTAATCCCTCATGAACAACTTTCATGGAACAAAAATCAATTAAAACCCATTTCCAAAATTTCATGTCATGAACACAATCTACAAATCCATAAAACTCTAAGAGTTTGGCCAACTAAGAGATGGAAGGAGCTTAGTTACCTTAGTAGATGATTCGTAGCAACTTTCTCTTGATCCAACAAGCCAAAAATGAGATGTTTTGGTGAAGGATTGAAATTTTGTCATGGAAGGAAAATGAAATGGAGGTCCACGGCCAAGAGAGAAAGAATGAGAGTGTTTTGTGATATTTTCCAAGTCCACCACTTATAAAAGTCTTGCTAGTTTATGGCCATTGGATCAAATAGTGAAAGCTTCCAAGACTAATCCCTAGCCCTTGGATCAAAACCAAGTCTATCCTCACAAGATATTTCCCATAACCTCTTACAACAAACCGCACGTTCAGTTCTCGCGCATCGCGACGAACGAAACTCACAAAAACAGAAAACCTACAGAAAGAACGTCTATCGTTAAACATTTCCAAAACTTATCGCCGAAACTTTTTCCGCGACTGTAATTTTCTTCCACACCATGGAAAATTAATCTCAGAACATATCCTAACTCACGCAGATATATGAAACTCCCATCCGAAACCTCACTTAAAACAGACGCAGTAAGATTTTCCATCAGCGGGTAAAATCCTACTTGTTTTTCCAAAAACAAGAATAATCCAAAACTCGTCATTCTGACTTCACAGAAATCTCCTCATACTTAAAAGAGGACCACGACCCGAAAGTCTGTGCCTTTCCAGCGCTCGAGCCCAAAACAGGCTCCGTTTCAGCAAAAATCTCATTTATACGACGATACACACAAAACCGTTCTACTAAAAACCCTAAAACTTAGCCGACGCTAAAGTTCCTTAGGAAAACCGCACAGCAAAATCTTGGGTCTTACATTACTACCCTCCAAAAAGAAGTTTCGTCCTCGAAACTAAAGGTGAGAGTAACAACTCAACTAATTATTACCATCACCAACAACAAAATCCCTCAGGATTAGGTGCAGCCACACAGATGCTAACACCGGGTGAAGTCACACAGATACTCTCACCAATACACTAGCATAACCGTGCACCAACCGCAACTCTCAACGAGTTCACCACTCAAAAATTAACCTCACAACAGAGGTTCAGAACCTCTAGTTCCCAAAGATCCTCGTGCCCACAAACAAAAATTTCCAAAGTCACCTCTTTCGCCTCCGCGGCATAGCCCACTCCATTAGTTTCACACGAAGTTGTGAGTGGCTACCCTCCAAAAAGAAACACCGAAACTTTCTGCGCACCAGCAAAACCGACAAAACTAGTCATTTCCAGTCAACACGACTCCGTCTATTTTCAACAAGAGATTAAGGATGTTCAGTTCCTCAATTTGTCAATAAATAGTCGACAATCATGATGGTGGTTTAGACCATCTTTACCCAACTTAAACGATGTTTCATTCCACTTGTGCTCAATGTCCTCCGAGTCACAAGGGTTCCACAAATATTTCGAGGTTTTTCTTGATGTTTCCCTCGATCTCTTACGAATACAAGGTCGAAGTCGTAAGACACAACACTCAAAACACATCGTTCAAGCTCTCATGATTCCACTCATGAAACATCCGTTGAACATCATTCAACAGTAATACAATGCCACCACGGCAGGTACCACCAAAACCATTACATTCCGAACAAGTTGTCTTCTCTATAGAAGAATTTTCCACTCTACCAATATCCATAAGTCCGCAACTCAGTGAATACGCCGAACCGTCTACTCACATACGAATCTCTTTCCAAACACGACTTAAATAATATCATCCCAACCTCCGGTTGGTGATTACAACTCCTCATAGTATTGTCACTTGCCAACTATACCATCTATTACTCTTGTACTCCCTTTATCCAAACATTTCTGAGTCTCAACAGAAAATCTCATTCAACGGTTACTAAATCGAAACCCGACACAGAACAAACACTAGAACTGACACTACTCTAGCTATGTTCTAACCGACTCTGGACTAACGACTCAAGTATACACTTTCCCTTTGAAGATTTAAAGCCGTGCTCTGATACCAATTGTGACAGCCCGTTTTTCCAGGGCCAGAAAAGTCAATATTTTTTTTTCTTTTTCAACTAACACTCAGAGTGCGCATAGAATATTTTTCAATGAGCCGGCATTCAAATATACAAAAGAACTCATTACCATAAGGTGCTTCGACAAGCAAAGTGTATTCCTGAATAATTACAATCCAAGTCTAAGTATTCAAATACTTACAACAAAACAAGTTAGAAAACTATGCTTAAACCCAAAAACCACGGTGCACAACCCACACCGGCGCATAGTCTAACTAAGCTAAAGCTCCAACCGCTCACTGGGGCCTGGAACAGCCACCGTCGTCACCACGACCTAACCCATCATCTGGGTGGGATGAGCCCGCAAATGAAAGAAAGGGTCACCACAAAATATATAGTATGTATATATATAACCGGTGCGAAAGATTGTACACATAACAATAATTCAACAAACACAAGAGAAAGCTCTTAACCACCAAAGCAATTCCCACCAACGGGTTCATATAAGCAATGCACACATAGCCTATAATGCAACCTCTACAATGCGTGATACTAACCCTAGCTACCACGATGCATGAGCTCCGGAATCGTAGGTCCAACCCACTAACAATATCAATGAAAACCCCGTAGCTCTCCCGATCACTACAAACCATTAGAGTGGGCTCTCCCGATCACCACACCCCTACCATAAGTATCAATAGAATCCCGTAGCTCTCCCGATCACTACAAGGATTAGAGTGGGCTCTCCCGATCACCACACCCCGTAGCTCTCCCGATCACTACGTATCGATCTCAACAAAAATCTCGTAGCTCTCCCGATCACTACAAACCATTAGGGTGGGCTCTTCCGATCACCACACCGGGCACGCAACTACCGAATGCATGAGCTTACGCTTCCCCATATATGCTAATGCAATGAATACATACCTCTCTAGCATATGTAAACCAAACATAACAACATACATACATTTCTCATCATATGTATTCCAAACACCTGTTCATACATATATTCTCATAATCATATGTAAACAGCGCAAGTATTGTAAACACTTTCTCATCACGAGAATACATAATACATACATGCCAATCACAACACAGCACATCACAGAAAATAACCAAGCATGTTATTAACCAGTGAAAAGACAGAAATAAAGTGGAGCCCTTACCTCGGCAAGCTTCCGCAATTAAAACTCGCTCAACTCCACAATTCTACAATTCACGCTTCCTAAAATATAAGCAGCGTACAATCAATAAAATACTCCCAACGTATCATATTGAAACGAAACTCATTCTCTAAGAACTAGGGGGGTTTAAGGTACTTTCTCACACTCTCGGATAGTGATTACGAGTCCCCCTTATAGCGATTAAAAATTCCCAAAGTTAATTGCACTATTTCTCGCTACGCGAAAATATTTTCATTTCAAAACAAACTAAGAAACACTTTGATTCCTAACTCCAAGGCAATCAATTTTCACATACTAAAACCATTTGAACACAACCCAAAAACTCATTGAAAATTTTCACAAAAATAAAAGTTTACTTGCGCCACAAGTTACAAGTTTTTCCTTTCAAATAAAATGGCCATAACTCGCTCATCCTCTATCCAATCGAGACGAGCCATACGCCGAAATCTTCGTCTCGAAAAGACGAATCAAATAGTTAAGTTTCTAGGTCACAAAAACAAATTTAAAATGACCAAAATACCCTTTAAGTTTTCGGCCAGAACCAAAATAACAAGCTATAACTCCCAAAATTTTCCTTTTCAAATCCATAGTCTAAATCAATTAGCTCCCAAAATCATTTAATTGATCAAACAAAACATTTCCAAACATAATCCACAAATCACATGAGTTTTCTCAAAAAAAACTCATGAACACCAACAAATATATTTCCATGTTTCTCAAAACAAAACCATTTTTCATATATCCATTTCTCTAAAAGGTTCAAAAACAACATCAATTTCACAATCACTAAACAAAAACTCATGTTCTTGATTCATATAAAATTTTCATGAAAACCCTAACCCAAAATCTCATGAAAATCTCATCACTCCATGGAAACCAAAACAACTAAGCCTAGACATGCTTGTTAATCCCTCATGAACAACTTTCATGGAACAAAAATCAATTAAAACCCATTTCCAAAATTTCATGTCATGAACACAATCTACAAATCCATAAAACTCTAAGAGTTTGGCCAACTAAGAGATGGAAGGAGCTTAGTTACCTTAGTAGATGATTCGTAGCAACTTTCTCTTGATCCAACAAGCCAAAAATGAGATGTTTTGGTGAAGGATTGAAATTTTGTCATGGAAGGAAAACGAAATGGAGGTCCACGGCCAAGAGAGAAAGAATGAGAGTGTTTTGTGATATTTTCCAAGTCCACCACTTATAAAAGTCTTGCTAGTTTATGGCCATTGGATCAAATAGTGAAAGCTTCCAAGACTAATCCCTAGCCCTTGGATCAAAACCAAGTCTATCCTCACAAGATATTTCCCATAACCTCTTACAACAAACCGCACGTTCAGTTCTCGCGCATCGCGACGAACGAAACTCACAAAAACAGAAAACCTACAGAAAGAACGTCTATCGTTAAACATTTCCAAAACTTATCGTCGAAACTTTTTCCGCGACTGTAATTTTCTTCCACACCATGGAAAATTAATCTCAGAACATATCCTAACTCACGCAGATATATGAAACTCCCATCCGAAACCTCACTTAAAACAGACGCAGTAAGATTTTCCATCAGCGGGTAAAATCCTACTTGTTTTTCCAAAAACAAGAATAATCCAAAACTCGTCATTCTGACTTCACAGAAATCTCCTCATACTTAAAAGAGGACCACGACCCGAAAGTCTGTGCCTTTCCAGCGCTCGAGCACAAAACAGGCTCCGTTTCAGCAAAAATCTCATTTATACGACGATACACACAAAACCGTTCTACTAAAAACCCTAAAACTTAGCCGACGCTAAAGTTCCTTAGGAAAACCGCACAGCAAAATCTTGGGTCTTACACCCGTAAAGCTACAAGACCTCCAAAACTCCTCCACTAGCCCTTTAAAGTCTTTGTGATGAAGCCAATGGTTATTGAAGCGGAAAGGTTTAGGGCCCCAATCCACACAATTAGTTCTAAGAATAAGAGGGCAATGATCCGACACCGACCGTGAAAGAATCCATAAGGAAGGTGAATTCCACAAGGTAAGCCAATCCTCCGAAACCAACATCCTATCTATTCTACTCATTGAGATACCATTGGAATGGAACCAAGAGAATCTCCTCCCCAACACCGGAAGATCAACCAAGTCCATACTCCGAATAAAATCACCAAAACCAGACATCTCCGCAGCCGAAAAGGAAAGTGGGTTTTGAATCATACCTTTCCTTTCACCCCGATGAAGCACCGCGTTGAAGTCGCCGACGACACACCACGCTCCACTACCAAAACCGGACCTGGACATAATCAAACAGTCCCACAACTTGCGCTTGTTACCAAGGTCACATTTTGAGTAGACGTTGACAACAAAACATCTCCTTTTATGAACACCCCAATCCAAGCACACCCCAACGAACCCATCACCAATAAAAGTGAACACCCGATGAGCTTGAGACTTCCTCCAAAGGGACAAAATTCCACCACTATTCCCATTAGAGGGAAGGTAAGCCCAATCACAATCGTCACCTCCCCAAATAGAATGGCAAAGAGACTCGGAAATACTTTCTAGCTTAGTCTCTTGTAAAGTAAGAAAATCAATTTTTTCTTTAATCAGTAGCTCTCTAATAGCAGATCTCTTAGCTGCCCCCCCTAGTCCTCTAACATTATAGGAGCTTATAATCATTGAGAACATACCGACTCCTGATCAGCTTTCGCCTTTCCTCTATCTCTGACCTCCAAGTTCATCATTCTAGTAACAGGATTATCCTCTGCTTGGTTAAAATTCATCCCCAACTTCTGTTGATCATTATTAGTTTCAATTCATGTTTCAAGATATGAGTTATACAAAATTTACTTTTAGTGAAGGATTTTTCTTAATATTGTTTTTCGTTTAATATTCTTATTCTCTTTCTAACTAATTTTTTTCTTACCTTTTCTTTTGTGTGAATAGTAATAGAAAAGTCTCAATTGAAAGTAGTTACCACAATTTAAAAGCGAGAAAAATATTAAAGGTAACAAATCATCTCTCTTATTATCTATAGTTTGTTTTAATATATTTTTGTTAATCATTTTTGTTATAGTGATGGCCTGAAAGAGAGGATACAAACTGGAAACATGTGAAAGAGAAGAGAACAGAAGACACAATGAAGAGAAATATATCAAGTTAGTTCATTTTTTCACCATGCATACTTACTCCAATTTTCACCTTCTTAGTTTTTTTTAAATCATTATTTGTTGAGGGTGACTATGACTATGAATAAGTTCTATTCATAATCATGTAATTGTCCTGTTTCAATATTATGGTATATTTTAGATATTGAAATATATTCCTTTTTGCATAATATTTGTAATAATTTAATTTTTTCATAATGGAATGATGTAATATATAAGTGTGTTTTCTTCTGCACAAGAAAGAAAACGAGATATGTAATAAAAAATTAGAGTGAAAACTAGAATTGGTGGCTTTATTTATATTTTTCTATTATTCTGTTTTTTCCGTTACGTATTCATTTGCCTTTCAAGGAAAATTATATATACTGAATTTACACTGGAATTATTGAGAGATTTTTTTGTTTCATTATTTGTTGATGTTTATAATTTATGACCGAAAAGGTTGGTTAATTTGAAGAAATTTATTGGGTGATTTTATATATATGAATACAAAACATGCATACCCCATTTTGTTATTGCTATCTTTTTGGGTGTACCACAATGAATATTTTGGAATTCTATTTCAAAATAATTATAGCCAAAATTAAACACAAATAGACTGTCTTGCATTGATGTTCTTCACATATCATGATAGTTTATATATTTTGGTTTTAACGTTAATTAGATTCAACCATGAATTTGATAAATTTATTTTGTTTTAATTTCTCTACTTCTTTTTTATGCATTGGACAGTTATGAACCACATGTCATTGTAGAAGGAGAGACAGAAAAATGGGAGAGGATCGCACAGGCCCACATGTCATCAATGATGACAAAAACGAGCATTCCATTCGCCTGGTTATTATCTCTTCCATTCTACTGTCTGTGTACTTTCTTTCTGATTTTTCTCTCTTTTTAACTATATATTTTATGATTTTGTCTCCCAATTTCGAATATCTTCCTTTTAGTGTAACAACCCGTTTTTCAAAGGCCAGAAAAGGCAGTATATTTTTTTTTTTTTTGTACACAATCAGAGTTACGCATAAAAGATTTTAAATGAGCCGGCATTCAAATATACAAAAGAACTCATTACCAAAAGGTGCTGCGACAAGCAAAGTGTATTCCTGAATAATTACAGTCCAAGTCTAAGTATTCAAAACAAGTTAGAAAACCCTATGCTAACCCAAAAGCACGGTGCACAAAACACACCGGCGCATAGTCTAACTACTCTAAGCTTCAACACAAGCTCACTATGGCCTAGAGCTGCCAACACCATCCTCTCGACCTACATCGTCATCTGGGGTGGGATGAGCCCGCAAATGAAAGAAAGGGTCACCACAAAATAAAAGTATATATATATAACCGGTGCGAAAGATGTACACATAACAAATTTCCACATACACAAGAGAAAGCTCTTTAACACAAAAGCAATTCCCACCAACGGGCTTAAAATATAATGCACACCGAGCCTAATGCAGACTTCTACAATGAGTGTGGTAGATTCCCCATTACCACATGCATATGAATTCCGGAAGAGTAATCAAAATCAATAAAACCACAAAGGGTTAGAGTGGATCCATTCCCGATAATCGCACTCTGCAGTCCATTCCCGATAACTGCTTATTGGACTCAATAAATCCCGTAGGATTAAGGTGGATCCATTCCCGATAATCGCACCCCGTGATCCATTCCCGATAATCACGTACTATGAATGCATGAGCATACGATTCCCCTTATATGCTAATGCAACACATACATATCGTACACGCATATGTAATCACACCACAACAACACATACATATACATCTAGTCATATGTATTTAATCACCTGTTCATACACATATTTCACCAAACATATGTAAGACAACGAATCATGTATTTACCACGATCTCATATCGAGAATACATCACAAAAACATGCCAAGCACACCACCAATTGCAACACAGCAAAATCTAAAGCATGTTTAACAAAATCGTTTGAAAAGACGGAAATAAAGTGGAGCCCTTACCTCGGCAAGCTTCCGTTTACAACAACTCGTCCAAACAACACAACGCTTCCTAAAACAAGCAGCGTACCATCAATACGTCGTTTCCAAACCCAATGTATTGAAACTACATCAAAACCCCAAAAACTCTAAAGGTTTCTAAGGAAAATTCACTCTTTCGGATACCATACCAAAATCTATCGTATTGATCAATCACCGTGAGTTATTTATACTATTTTTAGGACCCAAAACAATTGTCAGAAGTCTTAAATAATTTGAAATGCAAAATGGCCGTTTTCTTGCGTTATAAGCTACGTACTTTCCGAGTACCCGAAAAACTCGTTTCCAATCCCCACCACTTCCATAAATTAATAAAAAGGGATTAGAAAGTTAAAAACCAAGTTTAGAAATCAGAATCCAAAATTTCAACTCTCAGAGCTCGCCCTGGTGAGTTGGTGGCGAGTGAAGGCAGTGAGGACTGGTCTGGCTCGCTCTGGAGCTCGCCCTGGCGTGTTGTCATGACCTGTGACACTCGCCCTGGCGAGTAAACACTCGCTCAGCGAGTTGCACCTGTCATGACAGCAAAAACAGCAACTCACACCACCTTTTTCCCCAACCAAACCTAGTTTGATTCTATTAGTTCCCAACACTTTTTCAAGGCATAAAAGCAAACCATTTTCATAAGCAAGCAACACATTTCCGAAAGCATGTTGGTTGCTTCGAGTGCAAGTTATTTGATTTTCATTTCCAAAATCAAAACCAAACTCAAGCACAAGTTTTATTACGGGCCTTAACCGTCCGGTAATTATTTTTCAAACATGTTTTCAAAGCGAAAAACAACACCACTTGGCACAAGAGTTTCAAACCACTTGGACCCCAAAAACACCACACAAAACACTTAGGAAAATATTCTCATAAACCCCAAAATATTTTTCATCGGATTTTCTAAAACAAAACCATACAACGCATTTCCCTTTCGCCCAAAGGTTCAAAGACAACGTTTCTTTTCAAAACCTTACAACTTAACCACATGTTATTGATCAATACTTAAACCAACCAAAACCCTAACTTTTCTCATGAGATTTTTCACCAACTCATGGAAAACAAAGACAACAAAGCCTAGCATGCTTACTAAACTCTCATGAACAACTTTCATGAAACAAGAATCAATTCCTAACATTTTCATCTTATGAACATAACCTAAAACTCATAGCCCCAAGAGTTTAAACCAACAAAATGAAGAGGAAAAGAGGGGTTTACCTTAAGGAAGTGATTCTCTATAACAATTCCACAAAGCTTCCAAGCTTGAAATGGACACAAATGGTGAGGAATGGAAAATTTAGTGAAGGTTGGAAAGAAAGTAATGGAGTCTACGTGAAAGAGAGAAAGAATGGAGTGAATATGTGATGTTTCTAAGTCCACAAAGTCATGACCTCCTTACTATTACAAAGCCTCTTGCTAACTCATGGCCATTGGATCAAAAGACAAAATGCCAAGATAAAACCCTAGCCATTGGATCAAACCAAACCAAATCCACTTGAGATAACACTCAACACCTCTTAGAAACACTTTCACGTTCAGCTCTCGCGCGCCGCGACGAATGAAACTCACCAAAACATAAAACCTACGGAAAGAACGTCTAACGTTTAACATTTCCAAAACTTACCGCCGAATCTTTTTCCGCGACTGTAATTTTCTTTCACACCTTAGAAAATTAATCTCAGAATATATCCTAACTCCCGCAGATATATAAAACTCCCATCCGAAACCTCACTTAAAACAGACGCAATAAAATTTTACAACGACGGGTAGAATCCTACTCGTTTTTCCAAAAACAAGAATAATCCAAAACTCGTTATTCTAAAACCACAAATAACTTCTTATACAAGAAACAGGATCACAAGACAAAAGTCTGTACAATTACAGTGCACGAGCACAAAACAAACTCAATTACAACAAAACCTAATAATAACACGATGTTTCATCACCCGAACACATCGAAACCCTAATATTCCTTAAACCAACTATACAATGAAATCTTGGGTCTTACAATACTACCCCCCTAAAAGAAGTTTCGTCCTCGAAACTTAGACATCGTCAAACAAACCGGGATATAATTTCCTCATCTTACTTTCTAGCTCCCAGGTGGTATCTCCCGTAGCTTCATTCCATATTACCTTCACCAAAGGTATCTCTTTCGTTCTCAGACGCTTCATCTTTCTATCCGCAATCTTGATCGGCGGAACTTCAAATGATAAGTTATCCCTCAACTGGATGTCATCTGGTGTGATCACATGTGACGGATCCGGTGTATACTTCCGCAATTGCGACACATGGAACACGTCATGTAACAAAGATAGTACCGGTGGCAACGCGATCCGGTATGCTACCTTCCCAATCCGTTCCAAAATCTGATAAGGCCCTATAAATTTCGGAGTCAACTTCCTTGCTTTCAAAGCCCTACCAACACCAGTTGTTGGAGTAACACGGAGAAATACATGGTCTCCCTCCTCAAACTCTAAAGGCCTCCGACGCCTATCCGCATAACTCTTTTGACGATCTTGAGCAACTTTCATCATTGCCCTTATCTTTCGGACCTTGTCCGTCGTCTGTTGTACCATTTCCGGTCCTACTATCATACTCTCCCCATCTTGGTACCAACACAAAGGAGTCTGACATCTTCTCCCATACAAAGCCTCGTATGGTGCCATTCTAATACTCGCGTGGAAACTGTTGTTGTATGTGAATTCTATCAAAGGTAACACATCATCCCAACTTCCACGATCATCCAATACACATGCTCTCAACAAATCTTCCAAAGATTGATTTGTTCTCTCGGTCTGCCCATATGTCTGAGGATGATAGGCGGAACTCAATCTCAGTTTCGTCCCCAACGCCCCATGCAAAGTCCTCCAAAAGGGTGAAGTAAACTTTGGGTCCCGATCCGACACTATACTTGACGGAATCCCATGTAACCTCACAATCTCAGCAATGTAAATATCGGTCAACTTTGCCGCTGTATCCGTAGTCCTTACCGGTAGAAAATGAGCGGACTTAGTCAAACGATCCACTATCACCCAAATGGAATCATGCTTCCTCCTGGTCTTAGGTAAACCAGTGATGAAATCCATAGAAATGCTATCCCACTTCCACTCGGGGATATCTAATGACTGCAGCATCCCTGCTGGTCTCTGATGCTCAATCTTCGCCTTCTGACAAGTCAGACACGACGCCACATACTCAGCCACATCCTTTTTCATACCCGGCCACCAGAAATCAAGCCTCAGGTCGTGATACATTTTTGTTGCTCCGGGATGTATACTAAGTTTACTCTTGTGTGCCTCCCCTAGAATGGTGTTTCTCAAGTCCATAGCTTCGGGCACACACACCCTACCTTGACACCTCAAAATGTTGTCCGATCCCACCTTGAAATCTCGGTTGGTTTCTCGAACAATCAAAGCTCTTTTCTCCATGAGAAACTTGTCATCTTGACAATTCGCAATGTCCTCCAATAACCCGCTTGAGATGGTAATCATACCCAGTCTCATATTCCCAAAGCAAACTCTACCTCTAGGTGCAAGTCACGAAACTCTCTCAGTAACTCTTGTTGACTAGCCATTTGTGCCGAACAAACCGACACGCTCTTCCTACTCAAAGCATCGGCTACCACATTAGCCTTTCCAGGATGGTATTCTAAGGTGAAATCAAAATCCTTCAATGTTTCCATCCATCTTCTCTGCCTCATATTAAGCTCTTTCTGATCGAACAGATACTTAAGACTTTTATGGTCACTAAACACGACAAAAGTGCAACCATAAAGATGATGTCTCCAAATCTTCAGTGCAAAAACAACGGCCGCAAGTTCTAAATCATGCGTAGGATAATTCTTTTCATGCACTTTCAACTGCCTCGACGCATAAGCCACTGCTCTATTGTGTTGCATCAACACACAACCCAACCCTTGATGAGAAGCATCACAATAAACCTCATACGGTTCATCCGACTGTGGTAACACTAACACTGGTGAAGTCGTCAACCGTTCTTTCAACAACTGGAAACTCGACTCACACTTCTCCGTCCAAGCAAAAGGTTGATCTTTTCGCGTAAGTTGTGTCATAGGCGCCACAATCTTAGCGAAACCCTCAATGAATCTCCGGTAATAACCGGCCAAACCCACAAAACTCCTCACATCAGTCACTGTTTGAGGCTGCTTCCATGACAGTACCGTATCAATCTTGGCTGGATCCACGGCTATTCCCTCTCTTGATATAACATGGCCAAGGAAATTCACCTCTTCCAACCAAAAGTCACACTTTGACGGGTTTGCGTACAGCTTACTTTCCCGCAAAACTTGCAATACTAAACGAAGATGCTCTACATGTTCCTCTTCATTCTTCGAATACACTAGAATGTCATCAATAAACACTACTACGAACTTGTCCAAGAATGAGTGGAATATCCGATTCATGTAGGCCATAAAGATAGCAGGTGCATTCGTCACTCCAAACGGCATCACTAAGAACTCATAATGCCCATAACGCGTCCTAAACGCCGTTTTCTGAATATCCTCATCTCGTACTCTTATCTGGTGATAACCAGATTTTAAGTCAATCTTTGAAAACACTGAGGCTCCCCTCAACTGATCCATCAGATCATCAATTCGTGGCAATGGATATCGGTTCTTGACAGTCACCTTATTAAGCTTCCGATAATCCACACAAAGACGAGATTTACCATCCTTCTTTTTAACCAATAAGACCGGTGCTCCCCAAGGTGACACACTAGGCCTTATGAAACCTTTATCTAACAAGTCCTCAATCTGACTTTTCAACTCTACCAACTCAGCTGGAGCCATCCGATAAGCTGATTCCGAAATCGGGCCCGTACCCGGTTGCAAATCAATAAAGAATTCCACCTCTCTACACGGAGGAAAAGCTGGAATCTTCGATGGAAACACATCTTGGAAATCCTGAACCACTCGAATTTCTTCAATTCGGATCTCCGACGTCACTCCTAAGCTAGCAAGTGAAACTATCTCCGGCTCTCCATTACACATAACCACAGAAAGTCGATTTGCAGACAAGTACCTTCGCACACCTGGCTCGGGAAAGAAAACCAATTTCCGAGCACAGTCTAGAATAACATAATGATAGGACAACCAATCCATCCCGAGGATGATCTCGAGAGATAAGAGCGGTAGACACACCAAATTGACCAGGAAATCCCTATTCTGGATTACTACCAAACAATGCAAACATGCAGTATTCACTACCAAATCCTTAGCAGGAGTCAAAACATTCAAATCAAACGGAAGCACAGAAACATTCAAACCCAAACGATTTGCACAAGCCAAAGATATGAATGAGTGGGTTGCCCCCGTGTCAATCAAAGCAGTTAAAGAATTACCTGCGATGTGACAGCTCTCACGGATGGCGTTGCTAGCCTGCCCACTCAACTCAGTGCCCATACAGTAAGCACGTGTCTTTGCCGCCGGTCTAGTACCTTGTGAACCTTGCGCCGCATTTGCCGACGGCCCGGCCTTTGGGACCCTGCACTCTCTAGCCACATGCCCCGGCTTCTTACAATTATAACAAACATTTGCCGCGGTCGGGCATTCATTGGCATAGTGGCCCACCTCGCCACACTTGAAACAACCTTGTTTCACCCTATTTGGTTCCCTTGGTTCACCGACCTTCCTTGTCCCTTACTGTTTTGTGGACGATCATACGGCTTACCACCTTGTTTCCCACGATTCTGAGTCGAACCACGATCATTGGTACGACTTGGTCCTCCCGCACTAAAATTCCCTTGACGGTTCACCCGCTTATTTCTCATGTCTTCGACCTCTTGGCACTTTTCAACCAAGACCTGGAATTGTCGAATACCCAACGGCACAACCGCATCCTGAAGCTCGTACCTCAGTCCATCTTGAAACCGCCGACACATATACACTTCATCTATCCCGTCCCTAAAGAAACGGAAGAAACGGGACAATGACTCGAACTTTTTGGAGTAAGCCTCCACATTCATGCTACCCTGCCTCAGTCTCAAGAACTCTTCTCCGTACCTTTCCCTAGCTGTCTCAGGGAAATATTTGGCCAAGAACCTCCTTTTGAAGTTCTCCCAACTTAACTCTTCATGAGCATTCTCCATGATCAGTCGGGTGTTCCTCCACCAATACTCAGAACCCCCGAGCAACTGATAGGTAGCCAAGACCACCTTCTCTCCTTCTGGACAGTGAATTGCCCCGAATATCCTCTCCACAGATTGGAGCCATAAATCAGCAATTTCCGGACCTCCCTCCCCATTAAACTTTGGAGGAGTTTGGTGGTTGAAATTCGAAAGAAGTCTAGATCCAGCCGCAAGTATTTCCCTTTCGCGCTTTTCCAGATCCCTCTGCGCCTTAGCATGGCTCTAAGCAGTCACAGCCGCTGCCATTGTGTTCATGGCATAAGCCATTTCATATATATCAGCATTGTCCGTCACAGGTGCTGTAGGTGCCCTTCTTGGAGGCATTCTATTCTGCACAATACCAATTCTGTTTAGATTCCTTATCCAAACATTTCTGAATCTCAACAGAAAATCTCATCCAACGGTTACTAACTCATAACCCGACACAGAACAAACACTAGAACTAACGACTCAAGTATACACTTTCCCTTTGAAGATTTAAAGCCGTGCTCTGATACCAATTGTAACAACTCGTTTTTCAAAGGCCAGAAAAGGCAGTATATTTTTTTTTTTTTTTGTACACAATCACAGTTACGCATAAAAGATTTTAAATGAGCCGGCATTCAAATATACAAAAGAACTCATTACCAAAAGGTGCTGCGACAAGCAAAGTGTATTCCTGAATAATTACAGTCCAAGTCTAAGTATTCAAAACAAGTTAGAAAACCCTATGCTAACCCAAAAGCACGGTGCACAAAACACACCGGCGCATAGTCTAACTACTCTAAGCTTCAACACAAGCTCACTATGGCCTAGAGCTGCCAACACCATCCTCTCGACCTACATCGTCATCTGGGGTGGGATGAGCCCGCAAATGAAAGAAAGGGTCACCACAAAATAAAAGTATATATATATATAACCGGTGCGAAAGATGTACACATAACAAATTTCCACATACACAAGAGAAAGCTCTTTAACACAAAAGCAATTCCCACCAACGGGCTTAAAATATAATGCACACCGAGCCTAATGCAGACTTCTACAATGAGTGTGGTAGATTCCCCATTACCACATGCATATGAATTCCGGAAGAGTAATCAAAATCAATAAAACCACAAAGGGTTAGAGTGGATCCATTCCCGATAATCGCACTCTGCAGTCCATTCCCGATAACTGCTTATTGGACTCAATAAATCCCGTAGGATTAAGGTGGATCCATTCCCGATAATCGCACCCCGTGATCCATTCCCGATAATCACGTACTATGAATGCATGAGCATACGATTCCCCTTATATGCTAATGCAACACATACATATCGTACACGCATATGTAATCACACCACAACAACACATACATATACATCTAGTCATATGTATTTAATCACCTGTTCATACACATATTTCACCAAACATATGTAAGACAACGAATCATGTATTTACCACGATCTCATATCGAGAATACATCACAAAAACATGCCAAGCACACCACCAATTGCAACACAGCAAAATCTAAAGCATGTTTAACAAAATCGTTTGAAAAGACGGAAATAAAGTGGAGCCCTTACCGCGGCAAGCTTCCGTTTACAACAACTCGTCCAAACAACACAACACGCTTCCTAAAACAAGCAGCGTACCATCAATACGTCGTTTCCAAACCCAATGTATTGAAACTACATCAAAACCCCAAAAACTCTAAAGGTTTCTAAGGAAAATTCACTCTTTCGGATACCATACCAAAATCTATCGTATTGATCAATCACCATGAGTTATTTATACTATTTTTAAGACCCAAAACAATTGTCAGAAGTCTTAAATAATTTGAAATGCAAAATGGCCGTTTTCTTGCGTTATAAGCTACGTACTTTCCGAGTACCCGAAAAACTCGTTTCCAATCCCCACCACTTCCATAAATTAATAAAACGGGATTAGAAAGTTAAAAACCAAGTTTAGAAATCAGAATCCAAAATTTCAACTCTCAGAGCTCGCCCTGGCGAGTTGGTGGCGAGTGAAGGCAGTGAGGACTGGTCTGGCTCGCTCTGGAGCTCGCCCTGGCGTGTTGTCATGACCTGTGACACTCGCCCTGGCGAGTAAACACTCGCTCAGCGAGTTGCACCTGTCATGACAGCAAAAACAGCAACTCACACCACCTTTTTCCCCAACCAAACCTAGTTTGATTCTATTAGTTCCCAACACTTTTTCAAGGCATAAAAGCAAACCATTTTCATAAGCAAGCAACACATTTCCGAAAGCATGTTGGTTGCTTCGAGTGCAAGTTATTTGATTTTCATTTCCAAAATCAAAACCAAACTCAAGCACAAGTTTTATTACGGGCCTTAACCGTCCGGTAATCATTTTTAAAACATGTTTTCAAAGCGAAAAACAACACCACTTGGCACAAGAGTTTCAAACCACTTGGACCCCAAAAACACCACACAAAACACTTAGGAAAATATTCTCATAAACCCCAAAATATTTTTCATCGGATTTTCTAAAACAAAACCATACAACGCATTTCCCTTTCGCCCAAAGGTTCAAAGACAACGTTTCTTTTCAAAACCTTACAACTTAACCACATGTTATTGATCAATACTTAAACCAACCAAAACCCTAACTTTTCTCATGAGATTTTTCACCAACTCATGGAAAACAAAGACAACAAAGCCTAGCATGCTTACTAAACTCTCATGAACAACTTTCATGAAACAAGAATCAATTCCTAACATTTTCATCTTATGAACGTAATCTAAAACTCATAGCCCCAAGAGTTTAAACCAACAAAATGAAGAGGAAAAGAGGGGTTTACCTTAAGGAAGTGATTCTCTATAACAATTCCACAAAGCTTCCAAGCTTGAAATGGACACAAATGGTGAGGAATGGAAAATTTAGTGAAGGTTGGAAAGAAAGTAATGGAGTCTACGTGAAAGAGAGAAAGAATGGAGTGAATATGTGATGTTTCTAAGTCCACAAAGTCATGACCTCCTTACTATTACAAAGCCTCTTGCTAACTCATGGCCATTGGATCAAAAGACAAAATGCCAAGACAAAACCCTAGCCATTGGATCAAACCAAACCAAATCCACTTGAGATAACACTCAACACCTCTTAGAAACACTTTCACGTTCAGCTCTCGCGCGCCGCGACGAACGAAACTCACCAAAACATAAAACCTACGGAAAGAACGTCTAACGTTTAACATTTCCAAAACTTACCGCCGAATCTTTTTCCGCGACTGTAATTTTCTTTCACACCTTAGAAAATTAATCTCAGAATATATCCTAACTCCCGCAGATATATAAAACTCCCATCCGAAACCTCACTTAAAACAGACGCAATAAAATTTTACAACGACGGGTAGAATCCTACTCGTTTTTCCAAAAACAAGAATAATCCAAAACTCGTTATTCTAAAACCACAAATAACTTCTTATACAAGAAACAGGATCACAAGACAAAAGTCTGTACAATTACAGTGCACGAGCACAAAACAAACTCAATTACAGCAAAACCTAATAATAACACGATGTTTCATCACCCGAACACATCGAAACCCTAATATTCCTTAAACCAACTATACAATGAAATCTTGGGTCTTACATTTAGTATGAATGGAATTAGTTGTATTTTTTCTATTTATTTTGCATCATTAAAATTTAACATTGATTGATTTGGTTCAATAAATCTCAGGATAAAGGAATATATTGGCAAGAGGAATTTTCTATTGTTATATTTTTTTCAATTATTTTGCGAGCATTGTGTGGTGTCAATTGAGATGATGAACATCTGTTATATTTTGATACTTCAAAGGATGTAATTTGGAAAGTGAAATGTTTGTTGTGGTAATGAACATCTCTTATATTTTGATACTTCAAAGGAGTAATTTGGAAAGTGATAATTTTATTGTGGCAATGGAAATTTATTAATTGATTAATTCTATATACGGTAAGTTTTTATTAAGGAAGTGCATCAATTAGTATTTAACTAATGAAGGATATCAATTAGTTGCTTCATGATGTGAGTTACAACAATATCACACTCATTAATTAATTTTTTGTTCTATTGCTTGGATGTTCAAAACAATTTTGATTTACTTATTGAAGGATTGTAGGTTTCATGAAAATAAAGAGGAAAGTAAGAAACAAAGTGGGGTGAAAAGGCCATGCAATGATGGAATCGATGGAGGAAAATTTTGTTTGGTAACAAATATTTGGACATGTAATTTGATCACACACATATAATTGAGAAAAAGTATAAAGAAAAAATAATTAAATAATGTGTATTTTTAAAATTACATTATAATAGATGATGGTCTTATTCCTTTCCCATGAATGTATATCTCCGAATCTTTTATACTTATCTTAATTGGAGTGTTTATAGTTGTGGATTTTAATTTAGAATTTATATTGAAGTTTACCATCACTTTAAGGATAAGTATATTTTACAAGATTAAAATATAAATTTGCTAAATTTTGAAACGGGTTAGCAAATTAGAACTAAAACATAGTCTTTGACAACGACTTTCATTTGTGTTGCAGATTCAAGATTTTGTAGAAGGTCTTTCATGTTGGCTTGTGGAAGAACATTGAAGCTCATGTTAGAGTACCAAGTGTAGGAATGAAAATGTGATTGGGTACTCATTGTGGGATTGGGAGCAATAGATTACCAAATTCAACAAGTTGATTCTATTGGCTTAGTCTAGGGGAATGAACCACATGCAATGCATGCATTTTTCTCGATATTGTGTAATTGAACTAGAGATAGGTCAAGAAAGACAACATATATTTTGTAAGATGAATATTTAGTACTAAGGATGCTTTTAGGCAAAAATGTTTAAAAACGTAGCAAATAGTAATACAATGGGTTCTTCATGGATACTTTAAGGAACACAGTTGAACTTCTCTATGATTTACTATTATTTTACTAAGTTGAACTTCTCTATGATTTACATTATTTTTTTTTTGTGTGTTAAACTACCAATAAAAATATAATAACAAAAAAGAGAGAGAAGAAAATAAAGGTTTGCTACTTGCTTTCTTCTTTTAAACTCTATATTAGTTTCTACAATTAATTTTACTCTTTTTTTTTTGTGACATTATTGATAGCAAAAATTGGTTTTCTATTTTTAATTGTTGATAATGATGGGGGCTTTTTCTTTTGTTGCTTATTTTAAGCCTTAGTATAAATTGTTGTCCTTAAAATGAGCTTTTATTTAAATGGAAACTAAAATTATAAAAGAACTAATTAAAATAAAAACTAAATTTATTCGAGACTATTGTTTACAATTTATATACTTTCGCAGAATGGAAAAAAGCGGACAGAAGCGCACATATTATTTTGTTTTTATTTTCTGTTATGATAACATGTATATCTTAGTTAATAATGTAAGATAATCCTTTTAATAAAATGTCCACATTTTCATTTAATTAAAGGTTTCTATTGACATAATTTGTTGATTTCTAAAAGACAACTATTCATAAAAAATTTAGAATAATCTTCAATATAAATTAGCATAATAGAAAATACGGATCACACAAACGGGAAGGATGACCACAAATATTCAAGTCATGTCCTCATGTATTCAATCATTATGTATGAGAGTTTCACATTGGATAATCATCTTCAACATATAAGTGCATAATAAAAAATACGTACCACACAAACGGGCACGGAACGTGCCCGTTTGTTCCGCTATGAAAAGAGCGGCCTGACGGGCACGAGAGTGCCCGTCATGTCGCTAGTAATAATAAAATAACAAAACAAGACAAACAAGAGAAGACAAAATAAAAAAAAGAAGATCTAAACAAGCAACAACAAGCAGCATGCCTCTCCTCCTTTTCACTTGCTTTTTTTGAATCTTTGTACAACTTTCTCCAACACTTCAAGCAATACAAATTATACATCATTACATATTTTCTTGAGCATTGCAAAACCAAATCTGCAACATAAAAAATCTGACTTTTATTTTTAATCAATGAATAAAGAATTCATTATTGTGGTCTATAAATTGGAAGCAGGAATCAGTAGGAGGGAGGCAGAAAAAATCACAGATATCACAGAAATATTTTCAACAAAAAAAAACTTCTCAAACTTTTTTTTTCAAATCCCATAAACACATACAACTTCAAATCCGAAATCGATCCAAGCCAAACAGAGTCAGAAACGAAAAATCAAAACAGAGAAGAAAATCAAAAAGCAAAAGGTAGAAAGTTTAGATTTTTTTTTTTCTCCGAAATTTAAAATCTAGATTTAGGATTTCTCAAGCTTTTTTTTCTAAAAACTAATTTGAAATCCGAAATCTAGGTAAAAAAGGATTTTAGAAAAAGGTTTCCTTAAAAAAAAAAAGTTTTTTTTTCCTCCGGTGGTGGCGCCGCCGCCACCGGTGCCGGATTCTGTAATCCGAAACAATTTTCCGGCCAACCTTCATGGTGTTCTTGGTATTTTGAAGAACATGGGTGAGAGGGAGTTGAGAGACCGAGAGAGAGAAAGGTGAGAGAAGAAAGAGAAATTTTTTTTTCAAATGAAAGGTTTCAGCTTGAGAAACAAACATATAAGCCACTCCGATCCAGTACGTGCGCGCCTACAGCATTATCATGCACCCTCGCGTTTCTGGCTTTCTGATCGTTTATCAAACAGTTTTTTGTTCCATTATCCTGTCATCAGATCAGGGACGTCTGATTAGATCAGACGGCCCTGATTCCACCCTTTGTTTTTTTGTGAGACTAATTATTTTCTGCAGGTTTGGGCTTGGGTTTAGGCCCAGAATTACTAACTACACCCCCCTGTTTTCCTATTTGCACCCCCATTTACTTTACTTTTTTGATCTTTATTATTATTTATTTATTTTATTTAACTATTGTGATTTAGAATGTATTTAGGAACCAATGTAAATATAAATGAGAATCTTGCATCGCATGCATATTTATTTATTCCGCTTTATGTCAAAAAACGAAAACACCAAAAATAATAGTGTAGTAACTCCAAGGAAAATGAGATTTTCATCTTGATCCAATATCATTATGAAATCTCTCGCGTTTAGTTTATTTTATCGCGCTTAGTCTTTTTTTAAAATGACAAACAAAAATCACAAAAACATTCAAATATTCAAAAAAAAATCTTTATCAAAAATATTTTTCTATTAATGAACCTTGGACTTCAAACCAAGTGATTCCGTCCTTTTTAAATCAAACCTCAATCAATTTAAATCACATTTAGACTTTTCTTCACAATTTAAAATCAATCAACATCACACTTCATTTTTCTATGCCATTTCGGCCTCTTACGTTTTCCAAAAACTTTTTTTTTAACTTTAAAATCAATCAAACAAATCACTCGGCTTTTTACTCCGAACTACGGGATTTTGATCCTTCACGGGTACGTAGTGCAAATGACTTCGCGTCTTCCCAAATCAAATAAAAAAAAACAAAAACATTTTCCATTTTCCTTTTTATTCATCGCCTTAACTTTTTTAACATTTTTAAACTTTTTATTTACAAGTAAGCAAATAATTTTAGCGCAAAGATAAATAAAAACAAGAGGTTCCTATAGAGTACTATAGACGTTTAGGGTGCTAATACCTTCCCTTAAACCAACCCCCGAACCTTTAATCTCAAAAAATAGGGTTTATTCGAACTTTTCCCCTTTTCCTTGGAAAAATAAAAGCTCGGTGGTGAATCATAATTTGTGAGTCAAACTAATCAATAGTTTGATATCCAAAAATCACCGCGACAAACATATACTGAGTTAATCAAAGAATTTTGGATGAAAGCGTCTATTATCACAAGGGATAAGTACAATGAAAACTTGAAGCAGTTGATTAAAGAAAGACCGAAGTTGAAAGGAAAATCTCCTGTTGAGATGGGTGTAAGACCGTTTCTATCCACTGAGATTGAATCGTTTGTGGCTGGATTCAGAGTCTCTATTAGACTGGCTCATATATATGAGGCGCTGAAGTTATCAGATGATGGACTCTTCATCAGAACTACAGACCCTGTTGGTCCAGATGTTGATGAATTCATTTTTAAGGCTAAGACAGATCCTAAGGACAAGCTTGAAATGACAAATATAAGCAAGGTTATCTACAAGATCTTCATTGAAAGTATAATACCCAAGCTGAGAGGTACTGATCAATTTTCTACTGTTCAGAAGCTGTTCACATTCCATGTTGGAAAGGGAAATTTTGTGGACTTTGGTAAACTTCTATTCATTCATCTTGCTGACTCTATAGCTTCTAGCAAACCTATCATTCACCATGGCAGACTACTCAGTCATATGTTTGCTCAGTGTGGTTTGTTGGATGCTGTCAAACCATTCTTCCCTGGGTATGGTACCTACTTGACTAGTTCTAAGATCATCAATAGCACTACTCTGAGGTATCTACAACTGGTGAAGAGTAACCAGATTGTTCATCCAACACATCCTCTGTTGATCAGAGAAACTGAAGAAAACATTGGTGAATGTAGACTGGTTCATGTGAGTGATAGAGATGCTAGGAATATAGCAGAAGCTCATGCTGAATTTTTGAAGGGTTTAGGAGCAGAGGTTGGAAGTGGAGAAACTCAAGAATTGACTGTTAGACAATCAAGAATTCTGGAACAACCAACCAGAATCTTTGCAAAGAGAAAAGCTGTTAAAAGTCCTGCAGAATCTGGTAGCAAGAAGGCTGCCAAGACAAAGAAAAATACTGGACCTAGGAAGTCAAGAAAGCCAAAAGTTTCCAAGAAATTGCTGTTGGATCTAACTGAAGAAGAAAAGGAACAAGCTGCGATGGAAACAGCTATTTTGAAGGTTGCTAAATTAAAGGAAAAAGAAGAGAAGTTGGAAGATACTTATGAATGTCATATCGATCCAAGTCAATTTGATGAGATGTACTCTAAACTTCCAACAAGAGATGATCCTCAGACTCTGGCCGCAAATCAGAAGATATATGGGCCAGTAGGTAATGGTAAGTCCTCTGATAATCTTGATAATAGCTCAACTCTTATTAATGTCTTTCAAAAACCCACCTTCAAACAACCAATTTTGATTCCAGTTAAATGTGCTTATGATAGAATTTTCAAAGGTGTTGATTCTAAGAAAGATCTTACTCTTTCTGAGACTCAACATAGGTCAAAGCCATTTAACCCTCTTCAAACTAACCCATCAGAATCTCAAGCTAATACTATATCTAATGATGCAGCACAAGCAACTACTAGTACTGCACCAGTCATTCACTCTGTGGATGAAGATGAAGATTCTGAAGCTACACCACCTCCACCACCCCCAAAATTTGTTTCTCTGGTCAATCAAAACCTTTTAAATCTGGAACCTTCTCCAGAAGCTGATAACACTCATCCATCAGAAGATGAACAAACCAAACCACCATCACCACCCCCAACTGCTGAACAAACCAATCCCTCATCAGAGACTCTTAAGTCACCAGAACCTAAAGAACAAATCAACCCAAACTCTGATGTTGTTCAGAAATCAAACTCTCTAGTACATGATGTTGAAACATCTTCACATCATGTGGCTATAGACAACACCTTCACTGCTTCTCACACACTCAACCCTCATCTCCAAGAAATCTCTAGGAATTTGGATATGGACCAAGTTATCAAATCACATCCTCACACCTCTGACCTAAATAACCTCATGACAGATTACTCTAATGAGTGTATCTATGTTCCTCCTCACCTACCTTCTAGGATCCTAAATGAACCCATTAGTGACACTAAGGAAGACATTACTAAGTTGCTGCAAGCTGTTGACAAGAATATTAGGCGAATTAACACTGTTATTCCTAATATGTCAATTGATTCAGCTGCCATTGACAAAGAGTGTGATCTAATGGAAGTAGGGTTTCAGAACATGATGAAGGCAATCAGAGAAGCCTATAAAAAGGATCTTGAATTTAGGAAGGAATTGGCAAGGTTAGAAGCTGAGAGGCTAGAAAAAGAGAAGAAAGAAGCTGAAGAAAGAGAAAGGAAACGACTAGAGGATGAAAGGATTGAGAAGGAAAGACAAGAGGCTCTGACAAGAGAGCAAGCTAGACTGGCAGAGGAAGCTAGAATAGCTGCTGAACAAGCAAGACTAGAGGAGCTTGCTCGGAATGCTCCAAAGTTTGCGTTGCTCTTGAGACAAGATCAAGAAAATATGAAGAGAACAGTTGATGAACATTCCACTTTGTTGGCTGCTATCCTGACTACTCTTCAGAGCATTAATTCAAGATTACCTCCTCCTCAACCTTAGGATTCTATGCACTTTTATATAATTATTTTGTAATTTCCTGTTTTTCAGTTCTGACTATGTTTGGTGAATTATGTTTAATTACAATGCAATGTTTTGTTAATCTTTCTGTATGTTTATATTCTGTTATTTATTTATGCATGCACAAATGTTTTTGAGACAAATATCAAAACACAGATTTCAAACTAAATAAAGAGTTTTATTCCAAAAATAATTGTTGATTACATAAGTTCTAATCCAACTTTTCACTTGGATTCTACATCAGAAACAGCTAGTTCTAAATCTAGCTTATGAGAATCAGAAGGTGAGGACGGGTATTCTTCCCTAGGTGGAACATATGTACTCAAGAATTCTTTCCAGTCAGAATCCCATTCAGACTCTGACTCGGATGAAGACTCTTGTTGTTTGGTCTTGGATCATGTTTGATAATTGGCTCTGACAGGAGCAGAAGTTGATGCTTTCATCTTCTGAGGATTCTTCTTAGACTCTGAGTCTTGATGAATCTTCCCTTTCTTCTTCTCCTGTGTTTTCTTACTCTTGATCACTCTTCTATCCTTATCCATCGTTGTTTTTCAACATGCAATGGAAGTGTTGAGTGAAATGACAAAGGTTTATGGTCTTTTTATAGGATTTCAAAACAGACAAGTTTATGATTTTACGACAAGTCATTTAATTGACTTGGTTGTAACTGTTTTCTTAAACATTGACTGTCTTGAAACTCTCCTTTGACCATTTTTTTTCTAACTTGTCATTTATTTCTTGTCTGTTTTAATCTTTTTGGTTAATGACAAAATGGGGAGTAAGAGTATATTAATTTATGGAACGCTAAACCTGAAGCCAACATGCCAATTTTTTAATTATCAATTTTTTAATGTTCTAATTGATAGATTAAAGAAAATTTCTATTTGAAATCTGAACTTATTATACATGGTACATATAAGAGAAGAATGCAATTTTATTTTATAAGGTATCAGACTTAGGGGGAGAGCTTGCAAACCTAGCCTCTGAGAGTCAAGTGTATAAGTCTAGTTCAAAATTTGAATGAAATTTTTTAAACTGATTTAATTAATCATTGCTGAAATCAGGGGGAGCTTGCAAAACTCATAAACCTGAGAGAGGCATGATATAATTAATCAACAACCATTGTAAATCAATACTTGGTTTGTCATCAATCAAAAAGGGGGAGATTGTTGGAACAAAAGAGGTTCTGACATGACTTAATTAAGTTTTGATGATAACAAAGGTATTAATATACAATAGGGTATACTGATTATTTACTCTAAGTGTGCAGATATATAAGCTAAAATTTTATATTCACTATGAGTACATTTGAAGCTCTGAAATGGGAAGCAAATTCTGACCAGAACATGCTGATCAGAAGATGCAAGGTCAAGTTATCAAAAGCTGTGTTTTTGAATACATCATGTTCTGATACATGCAGTGAGAGCTGTTTTGTCAGAAGAACATTCTCTGCTACAATGATTGAAATTCATCATCTTCTGATAACCCAAAAGCTGAAGAATCAACCTTATCCTCAGAATAGTGACGTTAGTACTATTGTACGAACTTATTACCGGATTTGGACGAATCTTTATTCCCAAGTTTGTTCGTACACAAAGGTTGCCTGATATGGTTAAAGATCGTACTATTTCCAGCTGGCGAAATCTCACTGCAACGGATTCAAATTCAAGACGCTCCACCCTCTACTATAAATAGGAGCTGAATTGAAGTTTTTGTGTACAATATCATTGAACAATTTTGAACGAGCTGTTACTCTGCCAAAAATCATCCTTCGCACAAAAACAACTTGAATACAACTTGAACTCATTTGAATATCCAAGACTCAAGCTTCAGCTTCTGAATCATACAGTAGTTGAACCTTAGATTTCTTTTGTTAGGATTCTAAGTTAAGTCTTGTCATTGAGTTGTATTTACTTTTTCTTATTGAACATTGATTTGTACATCAGTGTTCATATACTCTGTTTTCTTGTAAGTTGTTTGAAGTCTCTTGCGTGTGTGCTTGAGCAAATAAAGTCTCTTGTAAGTGTTACTTGAGCATTGGAAGTCTCTTGCCTGTGTGCTTGAGCATTGTAATCTTTTGAGATTATAGTGAACTCCCTTGGAAGTGCAAGGGGACTGGAGTACTCTCGATTTGTGAGGGGAACCAGTATAAATCACTGTCTCTCTCTTTCTCTCTTGCTCTTACCTTTGTGTGTGTGAATTGTGTTATCTTTTATCCGCTGCATAATCTGATAAGTTGTCTAACTTAGAAGAATTTTTAAAAACTACCAAAACACAATTCAACTCCCCCCTTCTTCTGTTTTTCACACCTTCATATTATGGGGCACGCGAAAAAGAAATCTAGTTTAATGGTGAAATTATTTATGGGTTAAGTGAGTGTAAGACCCGTAATTCCACTGTACCTTTTGCGTGAATAAAATAAGTAATGACTAAGAAATTTAGGGTTTTTGTTAAGTGGTTTTGTGAGTATCGTCGCATTAATGAGATTTTTGCTGAAACGGAGCCTGTTTTGTGCTCGTGCGCTGGAAAGGCACAGACTTTCGGGTCGTGGTCCTCTTTTAAGTATGAGGAGATTTCTGTGAAGTCAGAATGACGAGATTTGGATTATTCTTGTTTTTGGAAAAACGAGTAGGATTTTACCCGCGGATGTAAAATCTTACTGCGTCTGTTTTAAGTGAGGTTTCGGATAGAAGTTTCATATATCGACGCGAGTTAGAATCTAGTCTCAGAATATTTTTGGGAGCTAAGGAAATAAATTACAGTCGGAGAAAAAGATTAAGCGATAATATTTGGAAACGGTTTACGACGGACGTTAATTTGGTAGATTTTATATTTTTGTGATTTCCGTCCGTTAGCGAGGTGCGACTCGTTTACGAGCGAACGCGAGAGCTGAGATGTGAGGAAGCTTAGAAAATATCTAAAGTGGATAGACTTGAAATGATCCAATGGCTAGGATGTGATCTTATAACTTTTCACTATTTGATCCAATGGTTCTCATGAAACATGACCATGACCTTGAGGGTGACTTAAGGAGACTTTATGGACTTAGCAAAATCACAATTCATTCACTCCTTCTCTTCTCTTTGCCGTGGCTTCTTTCTCTTCCAACCTTTGAGAAAAAAATTCTCATTTCTTCACCAAATTGATCCATTTCAAGCTTGTTGGAACCATAGGAATTGCAAGTAGTATCTTCTCTAAGGTAACTAACCCTTCTCTTCCTTATTCTCCATGAAAAACCTCATGAATTTTGAGTTTTATGATTATGTTCTTGAGAGAAAAATTTTGAGAATTTAGTTTCTATTAGTTTTTGATTCCATAGTAGTGTTTAAGAGTGTTATGTAGGATATATTAGTGAAGCATGTAAGTGATTCTCATGGTGATTTCAAATTTCACAATTTTGTTGGTAAGGGTTTGAAGAAAATTTCTTAAAAAGATCATATCTATGATTGTGTTGTATGATTTTGGTTTTTGAAGTTAGTTTTAAGCTTTGTGACAAAATGGATTGGTGATTATGAAAATTGGTTTGAAAAATAAGAAAAAAATTATTCTCGTGTTCTTGAGCGACTCGAAGAACATAATTTAGAAAAAGTTTATTGCAAGTTTCAAAAGGAGTCGGGTACACGATCGAATATCGTTACAAACTAATGAAAGTGGGCTAGGGTTTCAAATGGAAAAAAATGTGTAGGGTTGCCTTTTTCCTCAAATGGCCGTGGCACCCATATAGGGTTCGAGGAATCGAATTTCGAAAATTGTTTAGAGGCAAATAGCTTCCCATGATCATTGTTTAATTGTTTGATTGGTTATGGGATGTTTTGAAAAGAAAATGATCCCTTGCCTTAAGAAAAACCTTATTTGAGATTTCTCGAAATTTGCGATTCGACTCTATAATTTCTAAATCGTTTTGATAAGTGCTAGTTCGGTATTATGGGATATTACCATGCATTTAGAAGTGAAAAATTTTGTGTGGAAGGGTGTTTTCCAAAATTTTGGCCGTGGCCAAAGGAGGAAAATGGTGATGGGATTTCAAAATTTTCTAAGTCCACAATGATAAGAAAATGATCATGACATTGGTGTGTGATCATAGGTTTTAAAAGAATGAGTATAGAGTTTTTACTTGGTAAGAAAAGCTTGAAACTTGCGACGCAAGAAAACTCTGATTTTTGTTGATTATTTTTGAAGAGTTTTTGGTTATGTTCAAATGTTTTTGTAGTGTGAAAATGGGTTCCTTGAGGTTGAAAACCATAGTGGTTCTTGGAATGCTTTGAAAACAAAATGAATTTCTTGTAGCGAAAAATAATGTCTTTAACTTCGTGAATTTTTATCGGATTGGGAAGAACTTGGAATCGCTAAGTAAGAGAGTTAGAAAGTACTTTAGACCCCTCTAGAGCTTTGTGAACCAGTTTCGTTTCGATGGGATAAACGAGAAATATTTTATTGATGTTACGCTACATATATTTTAGGTAGCGTGAATCGTAGAATTTCGCAAAAAGGGTAACGGAAGCTTGCCGAGGTAAGGGCTCCACTTTATTTCCGTCTTTTAAAACGGTTACGACATGCTTGGTTTTGCTGTTATGCATTTGCTGTGTGCTTTGGCATGTTTGTACTTATGTATTCTCGTTGATGAGAACGTGGTTATAAATACGTGTGCAATTTACATATGATTAAGAAAATGTATGTATGTTGTGATGCTTTGTACATAGGCTTTAGGCTATGTGAATGTTTGCATGAGCATATATGAACGCGTGCGTCGGATAGGACTACGCGGGGATTTTGTCTGTGTGACTATCCTGTATATGCCAAAGAGAATATATGCCATGCATTTCATAGTTGCGTGCCTAGGTGTATGTCTGTGTGACTTTGCCTACGTACCGGGCGTTTGACTGTGTGGCTTCGCCAAATCCTACTGGATTTTATTGAGTCGGTGTTTGTCTGTGTGACTCACCCGGTGTTATCCCACCGTGATTGTTTTGGTATTGTCTGTGTGACTCTACCTGGTGTTATCCCACCAATAGTAGGAGGTGTTATCCCACCTGAGACCTACGCCTTCTATAGAGAGGTTGATTCCGGAATTCATGCATGTGAAAAAGACCCGGCTAGGGTGATCACAATCATTTAGAGTCTGCATTGATAGGCTATGTGTGCATTGCTTATATGAGCCCGTTGGTGGGAATGACTATGTGTTTAAAGAGCTTTCTATGTTGGTATTTGTATGTTTGGTATTTGTATACTCTCTCGCACCGGTTATATATACACATACTTTTATTTTGTGGTGACCCATTCTTTCATTTGCGGGCTCATCCCACCCAGATGATGGGTTAGGTCGTGGTGACGACGGTGGCTGTTCCAGGCCCCAGTGAGATGTTGGAGTTTTAGCTTAGTTAGACTATGCGTCGGTGTAGGTTGTGCACCGTGCTTTTTGGGTTTAGGCATAGGATTCTAACTTGTTTTGTTGTAAGTATTTGAATACTTAGACTTGGATTGTAATTATTCAGGAATACACTTTGCTTGTCGAAGCACCTTATGGTAATGAGTTTTTTGTATATTTGAATGCCGGCTCATTGAAAAATATTTTACGCGCACTCTGAGTGTTAGTTGAAAAAGAAAAAAAAAATATATTGACTTTTTGGCCTTTAAAAAAACGGGCTGTTACAGTGAGGCCTTTAATTGTGAGGGTCATTTCATCCAAAATGCATAAAAAGAAGAAGAAAATCTTTGTTTTACAATTTTTTTTTTAAATTTAAAAAAGGGGAGAGAAATAAAAAACTGTAGTATTATGTTCTATTAAAGGTTGACTATAGGTGTCAAATTGATCTAAACCGAACCGCAAACACCTCTACTCTCAATTGGACCGAACATTTAGATACAATTCTTTGTTCAATAAGTTTAATTAGATTCAATTGATTGAACTAGTTGGTCTATTTCGATATTAATGACGCTGGTCAGACGAAAAGAAAAATATTTATTCTTTTAGCACCATATTTGTGTAAGAAATATGGTGCAAAAAGTTTGAGAACTAACCGAATATTTTAGTAGTAAATAGTAAGTCTTTGTTTAGGAACTAACCAAATTTTTTTCATATGCAAAAGTCTGATTAAAAAAGATTTATTTGACAATCTTAAATATAAAATAAAAAGTATCATACTATGCTATATAATTTTTAAATATCTTCAATTTTTTTGGTATAAAATCAAATGATATAGTTAGTAGCTTTATGTTCTTTTTAATCTAGTTGTTTTTTAAGGCAAAAGAAATCAATACTGAACAAAAGATACAAAGTTACATAAGTTTGTAGTATAGAAATAGATATTAACACACAAATGAAAATAATGTCGACCAAGATCTTCTGTTACTGACAACACTCCACTCAACTCAAACTCAAAAAAAATTACAATGATCCCATAATAGACCAATGAAAAGTTTACGACAAATATCACTAGACAAATGACCAAGCGATTCCTTCTACTGCTAGCTCCATGTGATACTGTCAAAATTCAGTCTGTATCAATCGAGAATTCAGCCCATGCAAGCCACATAAATAAAAGTACGATGAAAAACAGCATGACAGATAGTACCCTGCACAAAACATGCATGCTAAAGACCCCCTAACCAAAGGGACTGGAACATACTCTTTATGCTAGTTTGTGATCAGAACCTTGGATCATGAGTGTGATCTATTCTTAATTATTTTTGTACCTCATTTATCTTTATTTGAATTTTCCTCAGTTTTATCTATAAATAACTTTTTTTTTAATTTTCATCTAATTTTATTCTATTTTTATTTACTCTTATATAAAAAATACAGGAGAAATGTAATGTATTGATAAGTATAAAAATAAAATCCTGGGGTAAATGTTTGTCATACATTACATAGGACAAACATTTGTTATTGATATATAAAAAAAAATTGGATAAATATTTGTCCTTTATAATTTTAGTTTATTATAAAAATATACATGTAACAAATGTTTATCATTAATCAATAAGTTAAATTGATTAATTTTTTGATATCTTTTAAATAAAAAATTAGAATATATTTATTATAATTTATTTAAAAATTACTACTAGAAAAAGTTGAAATACCGACGGAATTTAGAGATGAAATATATTTCGTCTCTAATAGAGATGGAATTAGAGACAGAAAAAGCCCTTAGAGATAGATATATTTATTTTAGAGACAGATATTTTCATTTTATAGATAGATTTTGTCCATCTCTAATAGTTCAGAGACGAGGAAATTACCAACAGAATCAAATCCGTCTCTAGTCTGCTTAGTGACAGAATATTTGCATTTTAGAGACAAATTTCGTCCGTCGGTATTTAAGATTTTTCTAGTAGTGGATTCGACCTTTATCCGGTGCTTTTCGATTGCTCCGCCCCGTTTCGGTGAATGGGAGGGGGGTTGTGTACATGCAGGTGCTCTGACGCTCAAGTCAGTAAGAGTGTGAAGCAGAGGTTTTCAGAGAGAATAGTATTGTACCTGACTCCTTATAATGAGAAGTGTATATATAGCCCCCAGCACTAGGCCAATGCCCTTGATGGCATTAAATGGTCATCAAGTGGCAGAGATATTGTGACCGTTGACCAGTGGGGAAGTCGTCGTTGGCTAGCTGCTCCCATATTGGGCTTGCTCGACAGCCCAAGGGAAGATTTCCCTAAGCTATTGGGCTTCTTTATGCCCAGTCCATAACACATGGCTCCTCTCAAATAAATAACCTAGCTCCGCCATGCACTGAACCCAAAATATATAACCTCTGTTTTCAATGGAACAATAATTGTTATTTTTTTTATTTACTGTGAAGAGAAATATATAAAATGAGATGATAAGTAGTTAAGATTATTACAGGAAAAGATAAATATATCTACTAAAAATAACAATTTTTTTAAATGAAAAATATTGTAATATAAATAGCATAATGGAGAGAATCCATGTACAAATAACATAGAATATGAGAAGTACTCAACTCAAAATAACACAAAGACAAAATAAGGAAAAAAATTGAAAATGCAAAACACAAAATTAACACAAATAATCCCCTGAGAAACCACCACAAACCCGGCCCTCTTCAATTCGATCATTTATTTATTGATTTTATTGGTATATACTAGGGGAAATTCTATGGTACATTAGATGATTTCTAATGTACCGGTACATTAGGATATTAAATCAATAGTTAAAAGAATGTTTTTTAAAATAAATTATTTTTCTTATCATTAAAAATATTATAATAACCAAATATTATTTATCAATCCTGTCAAAAATATAAAATTTGATATTTTTAAATTTTTATTCCCTATAATAGTCAATATTGAATTTTTTTTGAAAAATTTTAAAAAATTAGTGTGATGCTTATAAATAATGAAATTCTATTTTTTTTTCTTGTGATATTATTATCTCTAAAATACAATAATGGACTAATAGTTATTTAGTTCATAAAAACAACCATTATTTTATTAATTTATGACATAATGTACCGGTTCTAATGTACCATAGAAGCTCCCATATACTAGATATCATGTCCGGGCATTCGCACGGGTTATATATGCATGTGACATAAAATAACTATTAACTTTGTTAGACAACATATATCATGTAGTAATAGTATTTTACAATAATTTTGGTCATCATACTATCGTGGTAATCATCTGATAAAAAATGCAATAATAGGTTTTTTTTTATGTCTTAGACTTTACGGATATATGTGTTGTTTTCTACAATTAGTTTTTTTTTATATATATTAGTTTTTTTTGAAATTGTGTAGTTTTATTTTTATAGCGCAAGTTAGCTAGCATTCCATATTTAAGGAATGGTTAAGGGTATTAATGACATTTTCATTAGTGAATTCCAGCCTATATATGTAGCAAGCTAAGTTGGGTACTTTTGTTTGTTGCAAATTAGAGAAATTAGTAATAATAACTAAGATGCAAATTAGAGAAATTAGTAATAACTAACTTGCATTGTTGGTGGTCGAACCCATTGCTTTGTTTGGGCATCGACTAATGTTTGTATTTTTATGCTACTTGACTTGTATTGACTCTTGTGTAAACCTCTCGTAGTTGTCTTGGCACACCTTGTGCTGAGGCGACTACTTGTTCTCATTTATATATTATTTCATTTTGGCTTGTTAAAAAAAAAAACAAACTAAAATGCAAATAGCTATAAAACAAGTAAAAAGAATCGGGATCAGGGAGTTTATTCCGAAAATAAAATACTTTTCAATTAATATAATTTATATTCTCATGAACCAATCGTTCCTATTCACATTTTTTAGAGTGCATTTAACAAAATTTCTTTATAAATATTTTTTTTTATTAATCATGACAGGAGTTTAAAGAGCTTATAAGCTTTATATATTGTTGTATTGTTTTGCTTGTGTTTCTTTTGTTACTTTAATATATTTTGTGGATATTCTGGATAGTACAACACTATGTAACTTTTTGTTCTTTTCTTAACATTTCTTGTGTTTTGGACTAGAGCATAGTAATACATTTTTTTTTTTGGTATTTAAAAAAAAAATAAGAATTTTATGCACATGATATTGTTTTGCACGGCTATTCAAGAGAGCATTTGGATCTACTGTTGTTCAAGATACACGTAGTTTTATCTTGTTTTTAATTACGGCCTTTAATTTAAGATCAGATGACTCATATAACACATCAATTATTACATAGTCTAACCATTTCAGCCATTGATCTAGATCGAATGGCCGACAACAATAATTACATAATGCAGTTATTACATTAAATCTAATTCCTTCAAGAGAGTTTTGTGTCAGCTTGTGGGTAAGTCATTTTATATGGATGAGATGAAATAGAAGGTGCAATATGTTTTTTTTTTTTTTATGACAAGAGAAGGTGCAATGTTAGACAATATGGGTGCAAAACTGCTACATGAAAGATCATGGGTACACACATGGGTCCGCCCCCTGTCCAGTAGAGGTGCTCTCTTGTTATTTTGTTTACAGTAATATTATTTGCACAAAAAATATCTTGTTCTACTGTTGAATGTATTTATATAATGAACGGTATTTTTATCAACGTGAATTCTTCGTTATACATTTTATATATTTAATATTGTATATTAGTATATTTGTGATAGTTCACGAATAGTGTTTATTAAATTTTATATATTAAATATTATTTGTTGACCTATTAGAATTATATCTCAGTAATATACTACTACATGTTTATACCAAAATATATATATATACTACTACTACATGCATGTTCAAATAAAATGTGTACTGCAGTGGTCATCTTTTATTAATCATCAAAGTTTATGTTGTTAACTATTTATTTAACATATTTCATTAACAATGTATAATAATTGATAAAATATTATGTGTCTAGATAATGTAAATTAATTTTATATTGTTATTTAATATCAACCTATATTCCATATAATCACTCCACCTCACTTGTATGACAATGGAGAAATGTTTGATTCCTATTAAATGATATTGTAAAATTAATTTACACCGACAAAATATATCCATTAAACTTGTTATTATTTTATATTCTTCAAAAAAAAATTGTGCCCGAAATTTGTATCAATATCCTCACTTGTATGAGCTTTGTTTTCACGTAAGAATTATTCAGTTTTTTTTTTTGTTACATTCAGCTTTTCTTTTATCGAGGTGAAAGAATGATTATTCTGCTTTTGGTTGAACTAGATTCCATGATTATTTGTCTTTTTGATCAAGTAACTTAATGATTAGAAATTTCAAATTTAAGGTGAAAATAGGGTATCTGAAGTTTGAACTACGACCCCTGCATATATAATGCAGTGTCCAACCAATAAAGCTAAGTTCACAGAGACAAATCATGTGAATGTTTATTCTCTCATATTATAGTAGTTTTTGCTTTGAACGAACACACTAGATGGTTCCTCTGGTGAATCTGGTGATGCTGTTGATGAGCTCAAGTACGATGAGGAAGGGTACCTGCAAGAATGTTGACACTTCAATGTTCAAGTCAGTAACATCTAAAGATTAATGTGTAGGAAATGAGTGAAATGTATGTACCTTGAGCATAAGTGCACATGTGTATATATAGGAAAATGATGGGAATAATCATTTTGGTGGTTCCCTTGTGTGAGTCGAATGAAGAATGAATATTTCACGATAGGGATCATTTATCCACTACAGGTAATGCAACATAAGAGTATGGTGAGCCTGAAGAGAGGTGAGAGGTCATTTATACGTTGTGGATGAAGCTATAATATGATGTTATTCCTTAGCAAGAATAACGAAAGTTATGCTAGACTTAGGATGTGAATAGGTTGTTGGCTTTGTGGGTCTTTGGCTAGTCCGTAACAATTTTTCACATTAAACTTTTAGTCCGATATATTATTATATTATTTTATTACTATATATTATTTTAGGTTATACTTGAGAATATTTATGTTTGGATTTTACAAGGGAGAATTTAACATCTTTGAGTGTATATTTGGTTTTGAAATTAGAAAAATTGACTTTAAATGAATTGATTCTATAATTAATTTGTTCTGGCTGAAATTGAGCTCTAGGTAAAATAATTTATATTTAGATTTTAAATATATATATGTAAATGTGAGAATCAAACAATAAATTAATTTGAATATAAAATCAATTCTAAAATCAAAGACCAAAGACTATGATTCATAGCTATAAGTAGAATCTATTTTAAAGATAAAATAATACCGGATACACATGCATGACAATGGAGGCTCAAGCTCCCATAAGATAATAAATTTTTCCTTTGATAGTACTATAATCTATTTGTTTATGCCCCCATTATAAAATTAATAATTAAGGTTCGCTAACTTATGCACTCACCACATGCTTATCTTTGATTGTTTAGTTACTTATATAGAAAGTTATATATTTCATATGTATTTTGAAAATGAACAAATCATTGAATATTTTTAGACTATTTTAATTTTTAGCCCTCACCATAAGAAATTTTAGGATTTGCACGGTTCAAAATCAATTCGACTTTGAAAAAATAAAAAATATTACATTTAATTTTTCACCTATAAAATTAATTTCACCGCTTTAAAATAAAACCAAAATATACGCTAAATATTCCGCTATAACATAACTATATGCAAAATAGTAATATATATATATATATATATATATATATATATATATATATATATATATATATTCTACGTCGTAAAATATAAATAAAAATGAGTCAAATAACTTTATTATATATTTGGTTCAAATTTGGACAAAATATATTTTATTTAATTTACCAATTTTTATTTATATTTTAAGATGGAATGAATATCTATTAAAAAATGTTACAAATCAATCAATTCACTCGATCATTTTCTCAACATTTTCTTGACAGCTGGACCGAGAAAATGTAGTCTATTATGATTTACACATTCACTGAGAGCAAATTACATCCAATATTTCTCTCTATTATTGAAATTATCTTTATATGAACTTGTTAGTTGTTAGAAAGGAAATATGAAAAAAGACATACATGTTGTAAAGTAGCCATAAGGGAATTATGTGTCAACAGAAAACATGACATCAATTAGTTAGGGTGTGTATGTTTGCACCACCTCATATGATGTTGTTTTGTCTTACATTTTGTGTGCTGGATTTCAATGGGCCGGTTAATTTTACTTCGAGATCGGGAGTTGGGGTCTTTGTTTGAATGTTTTTGGCTACTGCTGTTGTGTTGTTGTCTTTGTTTGAATGTTTTTGGTGTTCTTTTGGTTTGTACTTTGGTAGATTTGTAGCTTGCACTACTAGACAACTTTTAAATACCGATGGACAAAATCCGTCTCTAAAATGCAAATATTCTGTCACTAAGCATGCTAGAGACGGATTTGATGCCGTCGGTAATTTCCTCGTCTCTGAACTATTAGAGACGGACAAAATCTATCTCTAAAATGAAAATATCTGTCTCTAAAATAAATATATCTGTCTCTAACTGCTTTTTCTGTCTCTAATTCCATCTCTATTAGAGAAGAAATATATTCCGTCTCTAAATTCCGTCGGTATTTCAACTTTTTCTAGTAGTGTTGTGCTAATTGTGGTTGTTAAGATTTAAGGGAAAAAGGAATTGAATCTTCATTAATGAAAAATTAGTTACAAAAGAAGGAGCTATGGTGTATATATACAAGAGGAAGAAGAATCTACTATAAGCTACCCTACACTAGCAACACCTAATCACCATTACTAGTTAGTTAGAAATGGAGGGAAAAGTAGTTATGATCATAAAAGGAGATTGCTTGCTCAGCAAGCTACTGCTGCCACTAATCATTTTCACCACCATATTCTTCATTATTTAATAGCCTCCCACAAGCTGATGCTTGGTAGATATCAAGCAATCCAAGCTTGCTCATAAAACCTTGAAACTTTGGTGCTGGCAATGCCTTGGTCAAGAAGTCAGCTAGCTGCTCATTAGTAGGGATTGGAAGTAGCCTCATGATGCCTTGTTGAACCTTCTCTCGAACAAGGTGACAATCAATTTCCAAGTGCTTGGTTCGTTCATGAAAAACAGGATTGGAAGCTATGTGGAGAGCACTTTGATTGTCACAAAATAAAACAGGGAGCTTGCTGCATGTAACCTTCAAATCTGCTAGTAAGTATTGTAGCCAAATCAATTCACAAGTGGCAGTAGACAAGGCTCTGTACTCTGCTTCTGAGGATGATTTGGAGATTGTGGATTGTTTCTTAGCCTTCCATGAAATCAAGGATGAACCTAGGAAGAAACAATAGCCAGAAGTAGATTTCCTTGTATCCAAGCAACCAGCCCAATCTGCATCAGAATATCCCAAAATCTGTAGATCAGAATCTCTAGGAAACATGAGTCCTCTACCAGGATTGTGTTTGAGATATCTAATGACTCTGCATGCTGCTTTATAATGTGTCATGGTGGGTTTGTGCATGAACTGACTCAACTGTTGAGTAGCAAAAGTAATGTCAGGCCTGGTGTTGGTCAAATATAGTAACTTGCCAACTAATCTTCTGTAGAGACTAATATCATCAAATAATTTTCCATCATCATTGTGCAATTTGATGGAAGGATCAAGAGGTGTAGGGGCAGGTTTAGAACCAAGTAACCCAGAATCATTAAGCAAATCTAAGCAATACTTTCTCTGTGAAATACTAATGCCAGCTTTAGATTGTGCAACCTCTAGACCAAGGAAATATTTAACCACACCATGATCTTTGATCTTAAAATTATCATCCAGAATAGCTTTGATTCTATCAATTTCACTGAGTGAGGTACCAGATAGAATAATGTCATCAACATAGATCAATAAAGCAGTGAATTGATCTTGTTGATTGAGTGTAAATAAAGAATGATCAGCATTAGATTGTGTATATCCCTCCTTAACCAACAAGGATGTAAGTTTCTCATACCACTTCCTGCTAGCTTGCTTGAGACCATATAAACTCTTCTGTAACTTGCATACTTGATTTGGTTTGTTACAAGCAACACCATCAGGAACACTCATATATACATTCTCCTGCAAATCTCCATGAAGGAATGCATTATTGACATCTAGCTGATATAGAAACCACCCTTTAATGGAAGCTAAGGCAAGTAACATCCTCACTGTAGTTAACTTGGCTACAGGAGAGAATGTATCAAAAAAATCCAATCCCTCTATCTGTGTGTAGCCTTTGGCCACTAACCTTGCCTTATACCTTTCAACACTTCCATCAGCCTTATGTTTCACCTTATATACCCACCTGCTTCCTATAGGTTTAACATTTGGCGGTAGATCCACAATCACCCAAGTACCAGTCTTAGTGAGTGCATCTAATTCAGAATTCATAGCCTTGACCCAATGTTCTGACTTACAAGCTTCAATATAGGATTTAGGTTCAGTGTGTTGTGTGAGAGACAAAGTGAAGACACTGTGTGAATTAGATAATTGAGACAAAGAATGAAAGGAAGAGAGTGGATAGGGAGTACCTGAAGATGTTGATCTTGAAGATGAATCTGAAGAAGTGCACACATAATCAGACAAATAAGAAGGTTTATGTCTCACCCTATCAGGTCTGGTGGAGTGAATATTGTTATCTGGTGATGTGAAGTTATCTGGTGATGTGGATTCAGGGATAGAAACTGGTGATGGAGAAGTTGTGACAGGAGAATGATTGTCATGATTAACAGTAGTGTTAGGGATATCATCAAAGGAGTTATTGTCATGATCATTATTGGGGCTATGCTTTGTGGATTCCATCACATGTGGATCTGGTGAGCTGGTATTGTCAACAGGTAAATTTGAGTCTGTGGGCAAGTTGTCTGTAGCTGGGGAGGTGGTGTAATAATTCCATGTAGGTTTAGATGAGTTAGTGACATGGGGAAGGATATGGTCATGGTGAATGACATTCCTAGAAATGAAAATTTCCTTTGTCTGCAGATCATATAGAATTATGCCCTTAACACCTTGCTTGTGACCTAAGTAAACACACTTCCTGCCTCTAGAAGACAGTTTAGTTCTATTTGCTTGTAATGTGGATGCATATGCAAGGGAACCAAACACCTTAAGTGTGTTTAAATCAGGTAGAGTATTGAAAATCATTTCATAAGGAGATTTTCCTTTCAAAACAGGTGTTGCAGTTCTGTTGATAATATAGGTTGCATGTAGCACTGCATAGCACCAGAATTGCTTAGGCAGATTAGATTGAAAAAGTAATGCTCTAGCAATATTCAAAAGATGCTGATGCTTGCGTTCTACTCTACCATTTTGTTGTGGTGTCTCAACACAACTAGTTTGATGTAGAATGCCTAAAGAAGAGTAGTAATCATGCATTAAAAATTCTGGTCCATTATCAGACCTTATTATTTTGACAGAATGATTAAATTGATTCTTTATCATGGTTATCAAATTTTGAACATGCTGTCTAGTTTCACTTTTGTTTTTCATTAACACAATCCATGTATATCTACTATAATCATCAACAGCAGTTAAAAAATAAGAATGACCATGAAAAGATTTTATTGAAATGGGACCCCAAATATCCAAATGGATTACATCATAAGCTTGAGAAGCTTTATTAAAACTATTATTAAAAGGGAGTTTTTTATGCCTAGCATAGTGGCAGATATCACAAATTCCATTCTGATCTGCAGTGACATAAGGAAACTTGGAATGCAAGCTAGCTAATCTATGATGAGATAGGTGGCCAAGTCTGAAATGCCAAATGGCAGCTTTAGGTATAGTAGGCAAAGTTGAATCACTAATGGTATTGATATGAACAGTCTTATTTGTGAGATTCAAGTAGTACAATCCTTCTGATTCATCAGCAGAACCAATCATCTTCAAAGTCTTTTGGTCCTGAATAACACATTTAGAATTACTAAATTGAATTAGACAATTTAATGAATGGCACATTTTGGAGACTGAAATCAAATTTATAGAAAATTCAGGAACATATAAAACATTTGAAACAGTAAAGTTGGGGGAAAAGCTGACAATTCCAGAATATTTTGCAATTGCAAAATTTCCATTAGGTAATTTGATTTGTATAGGAGTGATAGCAATATATGATTGAAACCACTGTAATGAGATGCATATATGGTGACTAGCACCAGAATCTAATATCCAAGTGCTAAGATTATATGCATCATTGAAAGAAAGATGTATACCTGTATTGAGTCTTGATGAATGATCAAGAACTTTAGATGAACCAACCTGATTGGAGCTAGCAGTGGCAGAATCTTGAGTAAGATTTGCATTTTGAATTAGAGACAACAACACTTCAATCTGATCTTGAGTGAAAGTGTTAACAGTGCTTGAAGTGGATGAAGAATCAACAACATTACCTCCCTCAAGAGAAGCACTGTTAGCAGAAGACTTTCGCAAATGTGGAGGAATGCCATGCTTCTTAAAGCAGTTATCAACTGTATGATTATCCTTTCCACAGAAGGAACAAACACGCTTGGTTCCACCAGAGTGATTCTTACTAGCTTTAGCAGCATTAATCAAAGCTTTAGAATCCTCGAGAGAAGGTGAGGTACTCTGGCGTTCGTGTTGAAGTACCATGGAAAACACTTTGTTCAATGGTGGAAGAGGATCCATAAGAAGGATCTGAGATTTCACAGTGGAAAAATTCTCATTCAATCCGGTTAAGAAACGAATCGTGTGGAGCAAAACATGATTAAGGCGAGCAGTACGCATAGCTTCACAAACACAACGATTCCGACAAGTGCAGGTAGGAATCGGAAGATACAGCTCCAATTCTTCCCAAAGGATCTTAAGATCAGAGTAGAACTCAGTAACAGAACGAGAATCTTGCTTCAAAGCATAGATTTCCTGTTGCAATTCAGAAATTCGAATCAAATCACCCTGCGAAAAACGTTCACGAAGCTCATTCCAAATGTCGATCGCATTTTCGAGGAAGACAACGGATTGAGCAATTGATTCAGAAACAGAGTTCAAAATCCATGAAGAAACGAATTGATTACAACGATTCCACGCACGATAGGACGGATCAAACGCGTCGGCGGGAACGGGAAGAGTACCGTCGATGAAATCAAGCTTCATCTTCGCGCCAAGAGCTCGTTTCATAGAACGTGACCAAGAGTGATAGTTCGAACCGGTAAGGAGAGGTGTAACCGTGACGGAGGACGGTCCATCGCCGGGATGAACATAGAATGGAGAAGAAGCATCAAGAGAAGGTTCCGGAGGTTGAACGCGAGGTGGCATTGTTAACCGGAGAAAGAAATGATGATCGCCGGAGAAAAACGGTTATGCTCGCCGGAAAAGTTAGTTACAGCGGAAGAAAAAAAAGGATCTAGAAGGCTTAAGATACCATGTTAAGATTTAAGGGAAAAAGGAATTGAATCTTCATTAATGAAAAATTAGTTACAAAAGAAGGAGCTATGGTGTATATATACAAGAGGAAGAAGAATCTACTATAAGCTACCCTACACTAGCAACACCTAATCACCATTACTAGTTGGTTAGAAATGGAGGGAAAAGTAGTTATGATCATAAAAGGAGATTGCTTGCTCAGCAAGCTACTGCTGCCACTAATCATTTTCACCACCATATTCTTCATTATTTAATAGTGGTTGATGTCATAACTGGCACTTGTGTTGTACTTTCTTTGGCCTAATTGTGTACTCCTTGTACTAATTATGGTATATTAATAAAATTTGCTGTTCAAAAAAAAAAAAAAAAAATTAGTTCGCATACAAGGAGACATGCCCAATTACTCTAAAGATTAAATATGAAAGTATGTCCATAAGTTCAAACTTGTCTTCCGACAATGCAACATTGTTAACAAGTTAATTACTACATCTAAAAGTTGTATATACTAATAGAAATAGAAAACTTAGATAGTACTGCCTAGTTTTGATTATAATCAATAAAAAAAAATTTGTTGGTGCAAAATATCAGTTAATATTGGCTATCTATATTTATTGCTATTGGTTATAATTAAATTACCGGTCCATTTATGTAGATTATACTAGTACTTCTTCAATCTTGATCAGGTATTTTTTATATAAAAATTAAAATTAATAATATTTTTGTCCTTTTTATAAGAAATTTTAATTAATTTTTAAATGTATTACTTGACATTTAATTTCATTTATGCCCTTATTTATTATGAAAAAAAATATTAAAAATAAGTTAGTAAGTTCATGGAATTTAGGAGTAATTAAATTACGGTATTTATCAAATATATTTAAATTTATAGGAGTATTTAAATGAAAGGAAAATGATAAGGGCGCATGTTAAAGAATCAAATGTAAAAAATATAAAAAAAAATTGGAACTTGTGCTTTCTAATTTTTTAAGCATATTACATTTTTTATACTATATATTATTTCTATACTACGATGTCTTAATGTGTCCAAAAAAATTGTGTTTTTAGGATACATGTTAACATGACCCATAAATTAAAACAACTGCTGTATTTAGAATGTGTTTTTTTGGTATTAGTAATTTATGTATTTTAATTTGTTTCTTAATAACACTTTTATTTTCATGAAACAATTTCCCATAAAGGACACACTAAAACGTAAGGTAAGTAAATATATTCCTATTCAAAAAGAGGTTTTGGCTAATGGAAAAGAGAATCTAATGGATCACATTGAAGTTGTTATTATTGTCGATTCTATTGATCAACCAGTCGTGCATGGAATAAATAATGTGTCTGCTCGCAAATGTGTTGATAATAATCCTCTTTTAGGATTTGTGGATTCCAATACACTAAGAAACATTGTTCTGTCGTTCCTGTTGTATGTGCGTGTTTTTCTGGTAGTTTAATGGTGTTGGTGGAGTTGATGGCTTGTTGCATTCCAGTGGTGGTTTTGTTCGGGTGCTGGTGGGTGGTATGGAGATCTTAGGAACCTCCTCTTGGGCTGACAGTCGGTTCTGCTAACCATTGGTGTTGAGAGGGGGCGATGGTGGTGCTGCGATAGATCTGGTTTGGGTGTGGTGGTGGCGGCTGCGACGGATCTGAAGTGCAGGTGATGTGGGGGTGTGGTGTTGAGGTGTTGACGCGGAGGTGTTGGATCTGGTGCCGCTAGGGTTTTGGTTGATGCCGTGTGTGACTGGCTTTCCGCAATATGAGATTCTCTGACCGCTTACAAATCTGTTGAGATTTGCAGGATTCATTTTTGAGTCTCTGATGGTTTCCAAATCTGCTGAGATTTGCAGGTCTCTTCGTATTTGGTTGGTTTTTTTTTGCGTCGGTGTTGACTGTTTGAAGGCGGACTGCGAGATGGGACTTATATGCCTATGTTTTCATTCTACTGTCTCCCCATCAATTTTGGCTTGCGGAGCTGTTTTATGGACTTCGATGGGCCGTTCACTTTTGATTCGAGATCGGGAGTTAGAGTCTAGCGACGTCTTCATGGGTTGGGTTGATGGTTTTCGGTGGTTTGGAGACGGAGGAGGGTCCTTCTAAGAATGAGATTAGAAGTGAACATCTACTAGGTTATGTATGTTTTTGGTGTTCATTGGTGTTCCGTTTATATACGGCACCTGTGCTTTGTAGTTCTGTCTTTCCCGACCTCTGCTCGTCTTGTACAGAGACTAGTTATATTATTAATAATACTTTTTCCGTTCAAAAAAAAAAAACTAAGAAACATTGTTGATAAGGAGGTTATTAGTGTTGATAAGTTACAGCATGAACACTTATGTTCTCCAATGAATCAGAAGGATCATAAGACACGGAAGGAACATGGTCGCTTTGGAAATGTTCATAACATTCAGCTTCATAGTGTTAATGTTCCTAGTGCAGATGAGACTGATCTGACAGGCAATTTGGCTAAGAAGATTGTTAATGGTAATGCTGATCAAGGTTGTCAGAATCGGGATTTTACTTTGAATCGAAAGAGGATAGTAAGATCGAAAAATCGTAAATCGCAACCAAAATCGGTGGATTCTACTCAAATCGTTTTGTTGAATCGAAAGGGGAAATCAAGATCGCATAATCGAAAATCGCAATCAAAATCGATGGATTCAACTCATCTGATTAGCATGGTTTTACTAGTAGTACCATTAGTAGGCATCAATTCAGCATCTAAATCAGCCATCATCTGATTAGCAACTATATTTTCCCCGTAAACGGTTTATGTAGAAGCGTAAACGTCAAATGAATAACAATAAAATAGGGTTTTCCCCGTTTTTAATAAAATAGGGTTAAAACCGGGTCACAAAACTGAAATGGGTCGTCTTTACCCATTTCAAAATTACCCAAAAAAAAAACCCCAGAATCGGTGGAATCCATATAAAATCCCGGATTTTGCTGCGATTTAGCGATTTTGTGCGATTTTATTGGGATTTTGCTCTGTTTTAGGATTCTACTCAAAATCCAAATCCATAAGGCTGATCAAAATCGCAAAATCCATGGATTTTACGATTTTAATCCCGATTCTGACAACAATGATGCTGATATTGTTACTACGGTTACTGATCTTGAGTGGCAGAATGGGAATGATCTTCCATGGTTATTGCTTGAGAGGTAGAATGATAACGATTCATATATGCCTGAGTTAGTTTCTGACTTGGAAGAGGAAGTAGTAGTTGAAATTCAAATTATTTTGTAGCAACCTGCTTTACCACAGGTAGTTCTTGATGATATGGTGAAGATTAGAAAAGCATGGGCAACTATTAGAACGAATATAAATGTTGCAGAAGAAGTTCCATTTACACCGTGCATCTCTGAAAAAACTAAAAAACAAAATCTACTGATTGCGGGCAGCCTTGGGAGTTATCATACTCGGTCTAAGGGCCACCTCCCCATACTCTAAATGACTCCCTTATGGGAGTATTAGAATGGAAGATATTGGAAGTGTCGACAAGTCGACTTCTCATGGTACATTACAAAGGTTTTCTTTTATGGGAACCCTTGCTTCATGTCTTCATTGAGGATTTGTTTAGGGATAGTCTCCTTAATTTTAGATTATTTTTATCTATTTTTTTTTTTCGTTTGCTCTTTTACCTGAAAAAGGTCTGGTCTCCCCTCTAGTTTCTCCTTTTTTTTATATATATTATATATGAGCAAAGTATTAGTGCCACTAGATGTCCCTCTGATATCTACTAGTCTCAATAATGTCGAATAATACTACCTAAAAAGAGATACACTAGGTGTGAAGTAATTTTTTGTTCCATTATTGCATATGAAACTGAATTGAAGGTTATAAAACTAATTTTAGTAAAATTGAACCTAAACTAGTAATGTAAATCTTACTAAAATTAGTAAACTTTAATAAATATTACTCTCTCAATTTGACATTATCATTAAGTTGCTTTAAGAGAAAAAAATATTAATTAGTCACGAATTATAAATTTTGTTGCAATATCAATAAAATATTAATGTTACTTTTTCTATTATACCCTTTATTATTCATTAGTACTCTCTCCTTTCCATTTTATTATTTATTTGTTTCATACTATTAATAAAAAAATTATAAAATAAACTAATTATTTCTCTTTTTCATATAAAGTAAATTATGTTTCTAAATTTGTGTGAAACAGTCCAGAATGCCTTATAATTTAAAAAGGAATAGTATATATGTTACCAATTTTCATTATTATAACGCCTGGATTTCTTCGTTCCCTAACTGTATTCAAGCGGCTCTTCCGAGAAGCTTGTCGGATCATTGTCTTAACCATTAATGAACAGAATTGGGGGCCGAAACCTCTTAGAATGTTAAAGTGTTGGGCGGATATTCCAGGGTACGCCGATTTTGTTAAAGAAAAATGGCAATCTCTCCAGGTGTATGGTTGGAGTGGTTTTGTGCTTAAGGAAAAACTTAAGATGTTAAAGGAGAACTTGCGGTATTGGCACTTGAATCATACTTTGAATATTGATAGTAAAATTCGGGTCGCAAAAAATCGTTTGGCGGTCTTGGATCTTATTGGTGAAAGTCGTAGGTTGGGGGAAGATGAGGAGGCTGAGATGCATCTTTTATCGACTGAAATAGTGGCTTTTTCAAAATTGCAAGCTAGTATGCAGTGGCAGAAGTCGCGCGTTACCTGGCTGAAAGAAGGTGACGCTAATTGAAAATTTTTCCATGGTATTATGTCCTCTCGAAAGCGTTCCAATTCTTTAGTTTCATTACAAGTTGACGGGGCTCCAGTTGAAGGGGTGGCTGAAGTGCGACACCTTGTTTTTCAACATTTTAAAAGACATTTTCAGAGGACAACGCAGGTTAGGCCAGACATTGGGGGGCTGACGTTCAACTCATTAACTTTGGCGGAGGAGGCTGATCTCACTAAACCCTTTTTGGTAGAAGAAATTAAAGATGCAATTTGGGACTGTGATAGCTTCAAATGTCCTGGCCCAGACGGTATTAACTTGGGTTTTTTTTAAGGATCTTTGGGATGTGCTGAAGATGGATTTGCTGAACTTTTTTGCTGAATTTTATCGAAATGGCAAGCTTACTAAAGGCCTCAGTTCTACCTTTATAGTATTGATCCCAAAGGTCGAGTGTCCGCAACGGGTGGCCGATTTCCATCCAATTTCTTTGGTGAGTAGTTTATATAAAATTCTTTCCAAGGTGCTGGCAAACAGGCTGAGAAACGTAATCGGTAACGTTGTCTCTACAACTCAGTCGGCTTTTATCAAGGGTAGACAAATCCTGGATGGTATTTTAATAGCTAATGAAATTGTTGATGATGCCAAGAATGCCAAGAAAGATCTTCTCCTTTTTAAAGTTGATTTTGAGAAGGCGTATGATTCTGTGGATTGGGGTTACCTTGACGAGGTGATGTCAAAAATGAATTTTCCGGTGTTATGGCGCTCTTGGATTATGGAGTGTGTCACGACAGCAACATCATCAGTGTTGGTTAACGGGGGTCCGACTGATGAGTTTTGTTTTGAGAGAGGACTTCGTCAAGGGGACCCTCTCTCCCCTTTCCTGTTTTTGTTAGCGACGGAGGGGCTTAATGTTATGATGTTAGCATTAGTTTCCAATCGACTTTTCACTCCTTACAGTATCGGGTCGCAAAGCTCTGTATCTGTTTCTCATCTTCAGTTTGCGGATGACACCTTGCTGGTTGGGGTAAAGAGTTGGGCTAATGTTCGAGCTCTAAAGGCAGTCTTGATTTTATTTGAATCTATCTCAGGATTGAAAGTTAATTTTCACAAAAGTATGCTATTTGGTGTTAATGTCAATGACTCTTGGCTTCAAGAGGCGGCCTCGGTAATGAATTGTAAGCATGGTCACCTCCCGTTCCTTTACTTGGGGCTGCCTATTGGTGGAGACCCACGGAGGTTACAGTTTTGGTATCCGTTGATTGATAGGATCCGTAATCGTCTTACTGGTTGGAATTGTAAAAATCTATCTTTGGGTGGTCGGTTGGTCCTGCTTAAGTCCGTTTTGTCCTCCATTCCAGTTTATTTCCTTTCCTTCTTCAAAGCTCCCTCTGGTATCATTTCTTCCCTTGAATCTATTTTTTGTAAATTTTTTTGGGGGGGTGGTGAGGATGTTAGGAAAATTTCTTAGATTAAATGGGATACCATCTGTTTACAAAGGAAGAATGGAGGCTTGGGGGTGAAGAGGTTGAAGGAATTTAATATTTCTCTATTAGGAAAATGGTTGTGGAGGGTGTTGGATGAGAGGGAGAGTCTTTGGAATGTAGTGCACGTGCAAAGTATGGCGAGGTGGGGGGACGAGTGGGCTAATGTTTGGCGATGGAGTAGGATCGAATTGGTGGCATGCTCTGAATCAAATTAGAACGGGGGTGGGACTTACTGATCCTAGGTGGTTGGAGGATAATATCATTTGGAAGGTGGGGGATGGAAGGTCCACGTTGTTTTGGCTAGATCCGTGGTGGGAGGGTTGTCCGCTGGCGAGATCTTTTGGTAGACTTTTTGAGCTTGCGGAAAATAAGTTAGTACCGGTGTCTGAGATGTTTGTGTTAGGGTGGGGGGTTGGTGGTGAGGCGTGGAAGTGGCGGAGGAGGCTAATTGCTTGGGAGGAGGAGTTGGTGGTGGAGTGTGTGGCGCAGGTTTCTTCTTGTTTTTTACAGGATGGCTTGGCTGACAGGTGGGTTTGGAAGCTCCACTCGTCTGAGTGCTATACGGTTAAATCCACATATGCCTATTTAACAGCGGTTGATATCAATCTAAATGAAAGGTTTGAACATTTATTGTGGCTTAAATCCGTCCCTTTGAATGTGAATATTTTTGTCTGGCGTCTTTTTATGAACATGCTACCTACTAAGGATAATCTGCATAAGAGAGCTGCTATTGTTGCTACGCATCTCTCTTGTGCGGCCGAGTGTGGGTGGTACGAGGACAGAGATCACTTGTTCTTTCGGTGTGATGTTTATGGTCAGGTACGACTTCTGGTGTCAAAGTGGTTAGGATTCGAGTCGGTTTTTCATGGCAACATCTGGTTCCACTCATCTCAGTTTCGTGGTCTTGGAGGTATTTCAAAAAATTCAAGAACCGCGTTCACCATTATCTGGATTTCGGTTATTAATGTTATTTGGAAAGAGCGCAACAACAGGGTTTTTCACAACAAGGCTGACCAAGTTGGAAACGCTTGCAGAAAAAGTTAAACTCCAAACGTTTTGGTGGTTGAAATCGTACTACATCTTGTTCGACTTTGATTACCCCTTTTGGAGGTTGGATCCTTTAAGCTGTCTTAAAGCAGTTGTGTAATTTGTTGGCTTCTTTATAGCTAATGGTAGTTTAACTCTTGTGTAATTATTCATACTGTTCAACTTTTTCGGCACATCTTGTGCTTGAGGAGTTGTTGTTTTAATATAATTTCTCTTAGTCTCTTAAAAAAATAAAATTCATTTAAAACTAAAAATAGTAAAAATCTCCTCCTTTAGACATTTTATATGAAGTGAACTCCATTTGAGACGCACGGTACAATTAACCTTCTTATACCATAAGTAACTAAACACGCTTTAGGAATTTTAAATAGATTCTGTAAATTAGTCAAAAAAAAAAAAGATTCTGCAGATATGTTTTTATAAACAAGATTCTAGATATGTTGTAATCTTAGTAGTAGCATATATACTTTTATTGTAGGAAAGAATATTTTGTACGGCTAAGTGACAATGAAGAATAATTTATATACATGGTGACAAATCTTGATATGTGATCAAGAATAAAAGTGAATATTTTAGTTGCCTGTTATTATAGGATTGTTGCAATTACATTTTAAAACTATTGTGCATAGAAAAAATTTACTATCTCAATCTCTAAATATAAGATATTTTTTAATAAATTATGAAAATTAAGAAAATGAAGTATATATTAGTATTAAATTTGTTGAAACCTAATATTATTATTACAATTTTATCCTTTAAAATAGAAAATGGGTTAATGTATTATTAAAGTATTTATTATAGATAGAAAAATAATATAGACTATAATGTCCATGAAAATTTATTAGAACAAGTTAATAAAAGAAAGTTAGAAATTTTAAATTGAAAATTGTGTATTTAAATGATTTTTAAGGTTTTAAAATTATTATTTTAAACACAATTTCTTTTTAACTTTAATTTCTTAACTTGTGCCCTTAAAATATGGTCTTTTTTAAGAGGTTAAACTAGTTTATCCAAATTTGCATTAAAGAGAATTGAACCTATATGACGTTAAGGAGGAGCATACTCCGTTGTTCCAAACCAATACTAAAATAAGATTTTTTCTGATTTATCTCATGATAGTTTATGTATTTATCCATCTACCAATAAGAACAAACTATATTATTGGTTACAAATTGATTGTCGATATCACATACAAGTTAGTTGTAGATATCACATGTAAATCTATTTATGTGGTTTTTTATCATTAGTTGTTAGACAAATACTTTCAAATTATCAAAGAATAGAATAAGCTTTTGCCATAAAATATTTATTTTGAAGACAATTTTTTTGGAATAGAGACTCATATTTGAATTATGGAAAATGCTAGTAATATGTGCCCACAAGATTCAAGAATCTTGAATTATTTATGATCTATGAAGATAGATTTTGTTTGTGAAATTAAGATGCACGTTTTTCCCCTTTAGCTGAATGAGGTGCGCACTCTGACACATTCGAGAAGAAAACAAGAAGAGGATACAAAAACAAAAAATTCCAATTGACATTCCACCAAATAGATTGCTAGAATTTGCAAAGTCATCATTAGTCGAATATAATAGTACACATGAAATATACGTACAAATATAAAACAATTAAAAATAAATAAAGCAGTTATTGAACATGGAGGTTACATTTTATTGTCAAAAACGAAACATGGTTACATTTGAAACAAAGAAAGAGAAGGTTACAAAGGCATTTATTTTTGGAACATTGAATTACAAAGACTAATTAATTATTACAAGTGCTACAATAAGAATTAATATTCTCTTAATAATTAACATCTTCTAGCTCTCAATTCTCTTAAAAAGGATAAAAGTTATGTTATTAAATAAGAGAAATAGATAATAATTTAATTTTTATACACTCTAGATATTAAAAATTTTATACTACCGATAAATCACAACAATAATCTCACGGTTATGATTTATTGACAGTGTAAAATACCTTTTAATTTACGGTGTATATAAATTAAACCATACCGCAACATTTAACGAAAATAGAGTTAAATAGAAGAGTTACATCGCATTAACATAGGATCCACACCTTGATGAGTGATAATAGTATTGCACAATTTAGGTCCATCCATTAAACATGGACTCAACCTAAACATGAGAATGCAAAACTCCATTTGATTTAAAGCACCATCTCCATCCAAATCACCTTCCATTAGCATACATGCGAGCTCATCATCCCTAACCTCCAAACCAAGTATGGAACAATTCATTTTCAAGCTCTCAAATGTTATTAGACCTTTGTTCACATCCATAAGCAAACGAAACCCATTGCAAAGTTCACTTATAAACCCTTCTGCTCCAAAACGTGCAATCATGGATGGAAAGTAATCCTCAAAATCCATACCAAAATCCAATTCCATATGGAAAAACTTTATGAGTGAAATTTCAAGTAGAAGTTGCTAGTAACAATGTGAAAAGGGTTATTGGTATAGCTTGTGCTAGAAGGGTGTATTATGTGCTTCTTATATACCATACAAAAGTATAGGGTTTTGTAAATTGAGTGAAAGTATAGTTTAGTTGTTGGAAATGTAGGTTTCCCTCAAATAAAAAGAAAATGTGGTCCACATTTTTGTTTTTGACTCGAAATGTGGTCCATATATATGAAAAGTAGTAAATTGATTATTCCAATAATGATTTATCATTATCATTGTAAAAATTTTACATTTTTTTTATAAGAAAAAAAAAATCATTAAAAACAGCAAACCCAACACAAGAGACGCAGAGCTGCTATCAACAAAACAAAGGCAAAAACCAAAATACAATAAAAATTTGTTAAGGAAAATTAATGCATTTGATCCAAATTTTAGAATAAATACATTAATTTATTTTTTATTAATTTTAATATTTTAGAACAGAATAGTATTAATTTAATTACTAATATTTGTAACAAAGAATACTATAGTGTTAAAATAATTTATGGATGTTGTCGGGAGAAATTTTCAAAAGAAAGTATTATAATCGTCAAAAAATAATTTTGTTTTTGTTCTAGGTTGTTGTTTTAGATGTCATTGGTGTTGGAATTCTTCCTTTTCGAAGAATTTTGTATGACTTGACTTTGCGGACTATGCTCGTCTTGAGCTATGTTCCGTTTTTAATAAAAATTTAGCCGTTTAAAAAAAAAATCATCAAAAAATAATTAGTACTATTTAAAATATATATAGATCGATTTTGGGAAAATAAATTATTTATATGTATTATGTAATGCTACTTATTTATTTATTTTTAGATTATTTGCTATAAATCGACAATGTAAAATACTTTTACGCATGCATTTAATTAAATCACATCATAATCTCGCTTAATTAATTTATAAGTTAGTTTTGAAATATTGTATGCAAATTAAATCATTATTTTTTTAAAAATAAGTGTTTAATGAAGATACACTGACCATGTAAAATAGATTGATGCGATTATTCAATAAAAAAACTATCAATTTATCATGTTATATCAAGAAAGTGGTGTGAAGTACTGAGGTGACTTGGCGAAAAAAAAATTGATTTTGGTTAATAGTGTGAATTATTTATATTGTCGGTGAATATTGTTTTTAATTCTCTATAAATAAAAGGAATTTTTTTGGATTTTAGATTAAATACATTATTTTTTTTACTAATTTTTAGTTATATTTTAGAACATAATAGTATTATAATTGAATTACTTACAATTGTATCAAAGTAATACTGTAGTGTTAAAAATATTTATGGATATTGCCATAGGTCCCCCCCTGTCCCCCATGTTGTAGGGTTTCAATCATCCCAAAATAATTATTACTATTTAAAGTAATATATATATTGTAACAACCCGTTTTTCAAAGCCAAAGAAAATGCACTATATTTTTTTTTTTTTGTACACATCAGAGTTACACATAAAAGATTTTAAATGAGCCGGCATTCAAATATACAAAAGAACTCATTACCAAAAGGTGCTTCGACAAGCAAAGTGTATTCCAGAATAATTACAATCCAAGTCTAAGTATTCAAATACTTACAACAAAACAAGTTAGAAACCCTATGCCAACCAAAAAGCACGGTGTACAACCCACACCGGCGCATAGTCTAACTAAGCTAAAACTCCAACCGCTCACTGGGGCCTGGAACAGCCACCGTCGTCACCACGACCTAACCCATCATCTGGGTGGGATGAGCCCGCAAATGAAAGAAAGGGTCACCACAAAATATATAGTATGTATATATATAACCGGTGCGAAAGATGTACACATAGCAAATTTCCACATACACAAGAGAAAGCTCTTAATCTCAAAAGTAGTTCCCACCAACGGGTTTATATAAATAAATCACCAATCCTAATGCAGACTTCTACAATGGGTGTGGCAACCGATCACTGGTTCGCCACATGCATGATTTTCCGGAAAATTAACCTCTCCTCGAAGAGTCGTGGGGTAGGAAAAGCCACACAGAAATATACGTACCCGCACTAAAAAGCCACACAAGGCAGGTGAAGTCACACAGACAAACACCAGGCGAAGTCACACAGACATACACCAACTCAATAAAAATGCAGAAGGATTTGACGAAGCCACACAGTCAAACGCCCGGTACGTAGGCAAAGTCACACAGACATACACCTAGGCACGCAACTATGAAATGCATGGCATATATTCTCTTTGGCATATACAGGATAGTCACACAGACAAAATCCCCGCGTAGTCCTATCCGACGCACGCATTCATATATGCTCATGCAAACAATCACATAGCCTAAAGCCTATGCACAAGCCATCACAACCTACATACATTTTCTTAATCATATGTAAATTGCACACATATTTATAACCACGTTCTCATCAACGAGAATACATAAATACAAACATGCCAAAGCACACAGCAATTGCATACACAGCAAAACAAAGCATGTCGTAACCGTTTTAAAAGACGGAAATAAAGTGGAGCCCTTACCTCGACAAGCACTCAAACTATCACACGATCACACAACACTTACTCGCTTCCTAAAACAAGCAAAGTATACAATCAAAACCATAACCAATCAATCCCTAACGAATTGGACTCTAAAACCCCAAAAACCAAAGGCTTTCTAAGGAAAAATTCACTCTTTCGGATATCATACCAAAAACTACCGTATTGATCAACCACCATGAGTTATTCATACTATTTTTAGGACCCAAAACAATTGTCAAAAGTCTTAAATAATTTGAAATGCAAAATGGCCGTTTTCTTGCGTTATAAGTTACGTACTTTCCGAATACCCGAAAAACTCGTTTCCAATCACCGCCACTTCCATAAATTAATAAAAATGGATTAGAAAGTTAAAAACCAAGTTTAGAAATCAGAATCCAAAATTTCAACTCTCAGGGCTCGCCCTGGCGAGTTGGTGGCGAGTGAAGACAGTGAGGACAGGTCTAGCTCGCTCTGGAGCTCGCCCTGGCGTGTTGTCATGACCTGTGACACTCGCCCTGGCGAGTAACCACTCGCCCGGCGAGTTGCACCTGTCATGACAGCAAAAACAGCAACTCACACCACCTTTTTCCCCAACCAAGCCTAGTTTGATTCTATTAGTTCCCAACATCTTTTCAAGGCACAAAAGCAAACCATTTTAATAAGCAAGCAATACATTTCCGAAAGCATGTTGATTGCTTCGAGTGCAAGTTATTTGATTTTCATTTCCAAAATCAAAACCAAATCCAAGCACAAGTTTTATTACGGGCCTCAACCGTCCGGTAATCATTTTCAAACATGTTTTCAAAACGAAAAGCAACACCACATGTCGCAAGAGTTTTAAACCACTTGGGCCCCAAAATACCACACAAAAACACTTAGGAATTATTTTCATAAACCTCAAAATATTTTTCATCGGATTTTCTAAAACAAAACCATACAACACATTTCCCTTTCACCCAAGGGTTCAAAGACAACGTTTCTTTTCAAAACCTTACAACTTAACTACATGTTATTGATCAATACATAAGCAAACCAAAACCCTAACTTTTCTCATGAGATTCTCACAAACTCATGGAAAAATTTCAATAACAAATCCTAGCATGCTTACTAAACTCTCATGAACAACTTTCATGAAACAAGAATCAATTCCTAACATTTTCATCTCATGAACATAATCTACCACTCAAAACCCCAAGAGTTTTAACCAACCAAAATGAAAAGGAAAAGAGTGGTTACCTTAAGAAAGTGATTCTCTATAACAATTCCACAAAGCTCCCAAGCTTGAAATGGACACAAATGGTGAAGAATGGAAAATTTAGTGAAGGTTAGAAGAAAGTAATGGAGTTCACGTGAAAGAGAGAAAGAATGGAGTGAATATGTGATGTTTCTAAGTCCACAAAGTCATGACCTCCTTACTAATACAAAGCCTCTTGATAGTCAATCCACCCTTGGATCAAAGTCAAAAGTCCAAGCTTAAACCGTAGCCATTGGATCAATTTACTTTATGAGAAATCACAAGATATCATCAACTCATCCATAACAAGTCTCGTATTCAGCTCTCGCGCGACGCGACGAACGTAAATCACAAAAACATAAAACCTACGGAAAGAACGTCTAATGTTTAACATTTCCAAAACTTATCGCCGAATCTTTTTCCGCGACTGTAATTTTCTTCCATACCTTAGAAAATTATTCTCAGAATATATCTTAACTCACGCAGATATATAAAACTCCCATCCGAAACCTCACTTAAAACAGACGCAGTAAGATTTTACAACGACGGGTAAAATCCTACTCGTTTTTCCAAAAACAAGAATAATCCAAAACTCGTTATACTGAATTCACATATAACTTCTTATTCAAGCAACAGGATCACAAGACAAAAGTCTGTACAATTACAGTGCACGAGCACAAAACAGACTCGATTACAGCAAAACCTAATATTTACACGATGTTTCATCACACGAACACATCGAACCCTAATATTCCTTAAACCAACTATACAATGAATTCTTGGGTCTTACATATATATAGATCGTTTATTTATATATAATATATATAGATATTTATATGGATCGTTTTTTGGAAAAATAAAGTATTTATATGTATTATGTAATGCTCTAATCAAGGCATGTTCAAATTGTCTTATTTTTGAGTTTATGCAAAAACAACTTATGTAAATAAATAAGTTTTTAGATTAATTTATAATTTCTCACAAATTAAAATTGTATTTTTATAAACTATTTTTTTTTATAATCTATCTTGACAAACTTATAATAATACATAAAAACTTATTTATATGTGTAAGTTATTTAGTATAAGTTCAAAAGTAAGTCATTACAAACGGTTATTTATTTTTTGAGATTATTTGCTTTACATCGACGATGTAAAATATTTTTAAACATGCATCTATATAATCAAATCATATTGTAGTGTCAATTTAGTTTATTAGTTAATTTCTAAAATATCTCAACAAAAATTTACACAAAGGCGTCTTTCATGCATATGCCACATGCTATGACACAAGGCCTAATAAAAATGGAGGCCTAAAAATAATTATAGGATAGTGGTATTAATAAATGAGAGGTATAAAATGAGAGATTGTGGGCTTTCAAATGAGGGGTTGTGGAGTCTAAATATTTGAAATTCTATTTATTTTAAAATGAAGAATTTATTAATTATAAAAGGTCATAAAAGAGACCGTTCTATTGTGAATAATTTTTTTAGACGTTTTATAGTTAATTGTTATATACTATAGTTTTATCAAATGAAAAGGTTGTGATAAAGATTATCTTTCGAATTTTTTTCTATTTTTTCTTAGCATTGCTATTTAGTAAGAAATTTTAACACAAGAAATGCAAGAATCAACACATGGCAAAATTTTATTTCGAATTTTTTTCTATTTTTTCTTAGCATTGCTATTTAGTAAGAAACTTTTACACAAGAAATGCAGGAATCAACACATAGCAAAATATTAAAGGATGATGTCATTTAATCTTCTTCTTTTGTGGAAATCATGGATGGCGGTGGATGTAAACAAGGGTGAAAATTCAATCTTGCAATTCTTCTCCTTAAATTTTCTTAACAAAAAGCTTTTCCCTTCTTTTACTAGAGCCTATTGTTAATAATCTCACATGGTCTCCAAAAAATCGAAGACACCTCTAAATTTATATAGCGTGATTTAATTGCATTTTTTTTTTTACACAAGATTTGATTGCAGGTTAGTGTAAATGAAATAATAGCGTGTTTTTTTTTCGGGATTATAATGTTGACTTTGTGTATGGTTTTGCGGAGCCTTTAGGTACTTGTTCTGCTTATGTGGCCGAGATGTGTGGCTTCATGAGGGCAATTGAAATCGCTTTTCACAAGCAGTGGAATCATCTCTGGATTGAATCAGATTCGTCAACGGTGGTTGCAGCTTTTAATAATCTAGAAAATCAGGTTGCTTGGAGTCTACGAACTAGGTGGAATAATGTTCTTTTTATGGCCAGGCACATGCGTGTGATTGTTACTCATATTTACAGAGAGGGTAATCAGGTGGCAGACCTCTTAGCTAATCATGGTTTAACTCTTCCTTCTATTGTTTATTTGGAGGATATTCCCTTGTTTGCTAAGGATTGTTATGATAGGAATAAGCACGGCTCACCGAGTTTTAGAATTTGTGTCTCTTAGTTGGGGTTTTGGCCTAGTCCCCCCCTTCTTGTATGTCTCTCTTTTGCTTTGAATAAATTCTTTGGGTGGATGGCACTTTGCTTTCCCCCTCTTTGAAAAAAAAAAAAAAAAAAAATGAAATAATGCACATATAAATTAAATGTTGATTTTTCAGAAATAAAATGATTTTTTTTTTATTTTGTGACAAATTGATGACACGTAAGTAATTATGATTTTTATTTTGAATGCAAAATTGTGGACCCCGATTCCGTGGAAGTTGCGTTTGCTCGTTTGTATCAACCAAATATTCACTCATAATCGACCGTAACATATACGATGTATTCAAGGGTACTAACTCTAGATTACGATGTTTAAAGTGCCATGCATGAATTGTAATCTAGTCTAGCTATTTAATGAGAAAGTTCCATGCCTTGTCTTCTTCGATGTGACCATGCACGTTCTCATGAAACACATGCAAATTATTGGCCATTGCATTACATGATTCTTTTAGATGAAAATATATAGTATAACTGTTTCTACTTTTAAATATGAGTCATGTTTACGGATATATGACGATATTTGTTCACTTCTTATGCAATCAACGTACCAATTATATAAAATAAAGAAAAGAATTGTGTTACTAGTAAAATGGGCCAAGCCCACATGTAGTCACACAAAAAGGGTTTTTTAATTGCTAATTGAAAATTGCATAATGTGAGACCCACAAATTTAGCCATTTTTGCTAAACTTTTTTTTTTTTTTTTTTTTTGTATATAGTAACAATTTTAGTATATTTTCCTTACCATTAGGCCCGAGCATCATCGGTCGGGTTCGGGTAAAAAATTATCAAACCAATAAAAACGGTAACCATTTAGTTTGGACCAAATCTTGATCGTCTACATCTTCAGTTTGTTCAAGTATCAGGTTGTACAAGTGGTGGATAGAATGGGTCGGTTATTATGGTTACCACTGAGTTGGTAATTTTGACATGTTTTATCAATTATTTTATATTGTTACTTTTGACTATTTGGAGGTCCGACTCCAAATATTTAAAATAAACCCCTCTTAATGAAAAGAATTTAAAAATATAATTTTTCTTTAAATTGTTTTTTTTATAAATTAAAAAAAACAAAATATGGATTAATAAGATAAGATATAGCTAGTCATCATTGTAATAAACATACAAAATAATCATTCTAATTGATAACAATAAAGTATCTTTTAGCTAATTAAAAGCAATCTCTCTTGTAGCTGTTTTTTAAGCAAACTCATCTGTTAAGTCTTCATATTTATTTATTTTTCTTCATATTATGTTTTTCTCTTATATATATATAGATAACTATTTTTTCTTGTTAACAAAATAGCTTTAAAAAGATAGATTAAAAATAAGCATTTGGCTTTTTATTTTTTTCAATCAACTTTTTCAAATTTTTTTTAATAGACTTACTACCGTATAATTTTGTTTAAACCCCAAAATATAGAGGCCCGACTACAAAGTGCATCTCAAGTACGCCCATGGTTTTAGTTTCTCTCTAGATTGTTTTCATGCACCTACTTTTGTGGAGTTGTTTTGTTATTTGGTTTTCATGATAGTCATGATTATTATTTTCTAATACTATTAGGAAGGCTTTAGTGTATATATTATTTAAATAGTGGGTTATAAAAGTTGCAGTTCAATGTTAAAAATGTGCCTTAATGTGCACTCAAGAGAAATGATTTAAACATGGACGTCCTTGAGCATGTGCAAGGCGCGCTATGCAATCCAGCTTTCATTTATTTGGCACCTCAAAAATAAATTTATATGATAGTAGATTTTTAAAAATGAAATGTAAAACACCGATTAATTCAAAATAATAAAATAAAAAGGTCAAAAGTTTTTTGTTCAAAATTATTTGAAAGGTTCAATCTAAAGTGGTGAGCTTAAAGAAAAAAAATAAAAAGTGAACAAAACAAATAAAATATAAAGACTTGATTGATGAGTTTTCTTCAAAAACAACTGTTAGAGGAGAGGCTTTTTCTAAGTAACTAAAAGTATTTTGTTCTTACTATTAAAATATTACTCCCTCCGTTCCTTTTTATTTGATGTTTTAGAAAAAAAATTTGTTTCAAATTATTTGATGTTTTGATAATTTAAGGTTATATTTTATCTATTATACCCTCCTTCCTATTTTTTTTTTACTAAATTTTATATAATCTTTTTATTGTATCTTTATTTTTTACTAAACTTCTTCATATAATCTTTTTATTGTATCTTTTTTTTTTTACTAAACTTCTTCATATAATCTTTTTATTGTTTTTGTTTTGTTCTTTTTTTTTTCCTTGCATGTTTGTTGAAAATCTTGTTACACAACATTAAGAAACTCAAAGTGACTACAACTTGAAAATACGAGAATTTTTAGAACACATGAACTTTTGAAATACTCTACTTTAAAAATAAAAATGTGACTACAACTCAATCACAATAAGTATTATTCCATGCCTAAATAATCTTTGACTTCTCGTACTAAAATTAGTTCACACTTCATTTGAATGGGTAGTTGTCCTATTCTTTCTAGCCTTTGTTTTTCATTAAATAAGTTTTCCTTTCTATTCTTCCGATGAAGTATATTTTGTCAAAAAACTGATTTTTTTTTTTTTGAAAAGGCAAAAACAAAAAAATTGGTTTGTTACAATCCGCCTTTAATTTTTTTGTGGTTTTAATTTTTTGGAAAGATAAAGTGTGTGCCAAAAAATAGGAATTTTTTTTTTATTAAAATTAGAGTATAATATATTCCAACAAAAAGGGTATAATAGGAAAATAAAGTGCAAAATTACACTTTCTTACTTTGACCTTTTTTTTCTCAAACATCAAATAAAAAGGAACGGAGGGAGTAATATTCTGTATGTTAGTTTTTTTTTTTTGAAGAAGTTAAATTAACCCACCTAAATTGGTACTAGAGAGAATAAAATCTGAGACCTTAAGAGGAGCACACTCTCAGGTCCCAAGCCAATATCACCAGACCAACTCAAGTGGGTTTATTCTTATGTTAGTTACTAGGTTGACTATTTTTTATATTATTAATTTTTATTTTATTTTATTTTCACCATATAGAAATAATTTAAATAAGAATTATTCTTTTAAAGGTTTTTAAATTTTTTATTAAAGGTTCATATTCCACATTAGAAATTGAGCCTCCAAATAGATCGGAATTTACTCCGTAAATGTCATATGAAAAAGTTGTAAAATATATATATATATATATATATATATATATATATATATATATGGGAGGGATCAAATTACACCAGTGTAATTTTAAAAAAGTTACACTCAATAATATCCTTTAATTTTATTTTGATCTAAGGGTTATTAAAGAATCACTTATAGACTAACATGACTCTATCAATAAACTAAAGTGTTTCCTTTTTTATTTTGTTTACCTTCCTTTTATACTGCCATATTAATATCTTTGATTTTATTGCTGTTAATTTGTTCAACTTATGATACAAACATAACATGTATTGAAATCAAATACTCCAGTACAATAAAAACATAGGGGATATATGTGTTTGCTTACAAGTGTTTCAATGACATGAACATTACGTTTTTTTAAAAAACAACCTTTTTTTTTTCTTTTTTTGAAATCAAATACTACAATACAATAACAACATGAATAAAGCAAATTTTTAGATGTAAATTGCAAGCGATGTTTGAAGCCAGAATATTAAAATTTACAACCCATTGTTCATTGATCTTTAACAATTTTTCCTTCAAAGAGTTTTTAACATAAAATCTAAACAGGAGGCACAATTAAGAATTAACACAAACCAAAAGAGTCCATTTTTAATTTCAAATGTCTGAATCAAACAAACACATAATAGCTTTCTTGGGGTTGGTATCAAATGGAACATCAAATGGAACATTTGACTAAACTTAATTGCGTGTTGTTTATCGGTGAGTTGGAGATTACCGGTGACAAAGATGATCGCATGCAAGCATTGACACCATAAAAGGGACCAGAGTAGAAAAGGAAAGTAAGAAAATAAGAAAAGGAAATTTTTTATTTTTCTAATGGAATCATGGACTCATATTTGTCTATAAGTGATTCTTTAATAGCCATCAGATCAAAATAAAATCAAAGGATATTATTGAGTGTAACTTTTTTAAAATTACACCGGTGTAATTTGATCCCTCCCATATATATATATATATATATATATATATATATAGGGAGAGATCAAATTACACCGGTGTAACATTTGAGTAATGTTACACCGCTCAATAACGCTTTAACGAATTCAAATTTTACAAAATTTACCGTTGGATTGAAAGTTTATATCATATAAATCATCTATGTTGAGTTTTACATAAATCTAAAATCGTTTGACATGTTTTTGAGACACATCAAAATTAACTGTATTCAATAAAAACGCAAAAACCGTTAATTTTGATGTGTCTCAATAACATATCAAATGATTTTAGATTTTTGTAAAACTCAACATAGATGATCTATACGATATAAACTTTCAATCCAACGGTGGATTTTGTAAAATTTGAATTCGTTAAAGCATTATTGAGCGGTGTAACATTACTCAAATGTTACACCGGTGTAATTTGATCCCTCCCCTATATATATATGTGTCGATGGGGCCCATTAAGTGTACCCGGCATCATCCCACCATCTTTTGTTTATAATAATCTCTGAAGATTCTTCATCAACTCTTTTTTCTTTCAACTGGCTAAGAATCAAATCTTGTTTAGCCATTTGTTTTTCTAAAAGTCCTTTTAGGTCAGCAATATCTTTCTCTAAAGACATGAATTGGTCACCTAGACAATTAAGAAAGGTATTTGTATAGTTTTGAGATTTGATTATCGAATTCAATTCTCTGAGAGTGATATGATCACTTTCAACCTTCTGACTTTGAAGGTTCAAGTAAGCTGTAGCTTCAACATTCTTTCCCAAACTTATAGTTTGTTCTGGGGGGAAAGGAGAAGTTATAATTTCTCCATTATGAGTACTCCAACTCTTATTTTGTAAGACCATAATTTCGGCCTTAACTCTTAAGTGAAAATATTTCACAAACCATTTTACAAAGGGAACATAGCTCTGTATCTCAGATAAATATTCATAATATTTATCCTTGAATTCTTTTAGTTCAAAATTTTTGAACTTTTTGAAATACCATTCTCTAAAGGCTTGGTATCTTTCTTGGTTAAACTCATCATTGATGAGCTGCCTCCAACTACTTCCTGGGGAAAGATCCATCATAAATGGAAACTCATTTCGGATTGGGTAGGAGATTCCCTACTCTGAGAAGTATTCTTCTGGTATATCCCCTGAGGAATTTTATTATCACTTATTCGAATATTTTCGACGGATTCAATATCTTCTCTAATTTGAGAAGTAGAGGCTCTGGAGAACTCTAAAGGAGCAGTATGAAACTCACTCATAGAGTACCTAGATGACATAGTTCTAGGCATAGATGATATAGATCTAGGAATTTTAATACTCCTTTGAGGAGTAAATCTGATCTCAATATCTCCCTCAGTTGTCTGAGTTATTTGATCTGTATCCGTATTTATTATAGGATCAGGATCAACTTCTTGGGGTAAAGTCCAGGTTTCAGGAAAGTCTATTTCATTCCACTTTATCAACCTATTAGTTGCAATGTTGGAAGTCAATAAATTAGTCTGAACTCCTTAGAAATTCTACCTAAGGAAATCATGGATTTATATACTCCATGGTGTGATAATAGCCCTTTAATATCAAAGGTAGCTTCCAAAAGACTTATTACAGGACAATGTCCCTGTTTTTTCTTTATTAAGTTTCAAATCCCATGGATATGGAGGTGGACAATAACCATATCCAAGGATAAATTCAACATTCCCATTTTAGAGAGAAATTTCTTCTATAAATGGTGGACTAAGATGAGTCCTGAAGGTATTCAGGCCATATTATCCAAGATAAAAATTATTATTAATGAAGACAAAGCTTCAGTAAAGAAAAATCAAGATCATCAATATTCTATGGCTGATCTAAAAGATTACTTTCAGAGGAAATATCCCAAAGAGTCAGAAGAAGAAATTATGGTCAGAATCCTAGATCATATGAAAAATCAATTCTTCAATACTTTTCCGTCAACAATGACAAAGGGAGATAATATGTCTACATCTTCCCAAGGATCTCTTGGCCTAGCTGGCGAGTCTCAGCCAGATGAAGAACCTACTCAAGAAGATTTCTGGGATGCAATGATTCATTCCATAGCAAAGAAAGGCAAAAATCAGTAGTCATTGATTATTTCAGCTGAATTATTGGTGTCGGCAAAAGAAGACAAATTAGTCATTATCAGCTTTATTAAAGCTGGCAAAATAATAAGTATTGTAATTTTACTTTTTAAAGTTGTTTGTGTTTTAGTGGAGACAGATGTGTCGATGGGGCCCATTAAGTGTACCCGGCATCATCCCACCATCTTTTGTTTATTTTGTCGCTTTGTGTTAACCGGCATCTTTAGGTTAAGGTTGCCTTTTTACCGGATCAAATAGTGATCCATTTTCCCTATATAAAGGGATCTTTGTTTCAGTTGTACTCACGCTTCAATTTCATAAATAAACTCTTATTAAAATCTACTTCATTTCTTATCTCCTTTTATTCCTTTTATACTCTTTATACTTCCGCTTCCGTTTGCACTACTGGAAAACTACTGGAAAACAACTTTTGGTATCATCGCCTGTTCCAAACACTGATCGATTCAGGTAGACTCTAATTCCTTTCTTTACTAATTGTAATGACAATTAGTTGCTAATTTTCCGTTATGGCTTGACAGCTTAGTAAATAAGATCTGATGAAAAAACAAGTAAAACCTCGTTTACCTATCTTCTTTGTTCTTTTTGAACTTGTCATAGTTCTTAGTGAGGCTTGATCCCGTTTATCCCCAGGGAGGGAGTTGGTTGATCTTTTTGCCTGTTTTTCCTAAGAACTATGTAACTTCTGAGATTTGAGACCATGTCTGTCTATCCCTTCGGGTTGATAGTTAAACGCTGTTTGCGTTTGCTCAGAGGACTGAAGATTCGTTGACAAGATTTTACTAGTAGTTTCATCAGATAAATTTACTATTCTGCCTAGTCATAACAAACCTTATTTGTTTTATGGAGGATCCTGAAGACTATGATAATAATCAAAATAATTTGATTAAAAATGAGGACTCTATAGAGTATCCAAAAAATTTGGAAAAACTAAACAGATGGACAATTCCTTCTGTCCCTTCTAAACAAATTTATAAATTTGGAACTTTTGATATATTATCTCGTTATGCTGTTAAAACGGTTGAACGAACCATACAGGTTACTGGTAATACTAAGACCATAAGATTATTAAGTAAAGAAGATTTACTTCCTTTTAAAGGATACAATTTTATTCATATTGGATTAATTCAAATAGCTTTCAAACCTTTAACTATGTTAGGGTTAAATTCAAGCATTATGGCTTATGTTAGAGATGGTAGGTGCAAAGATTTTAAACCATCCCTAGCTGCTTTAATTGAAACAAGTCTGTGTCATGGACCAGTCTATTTTGATGTTTCACCAAATTTGAGTTTATCTTTAACAGACAAGCATCTGAGTGATGCTATGCAGTTGACCATTCATACCAGTGGTTATAATTATAAGACTGGCAGTGAAATTATAGCAATATGCTATAGGGTTTATTATAGAGTGTTGAATACCCTTAATCCCAAAGCGAAACAAATATCGTTTCCCGGAACTACAACCTTAGTTCAGACTAATTTATTGACTTCCAACATTGCAACTAATAGGTTGATAAAGTGGAATGAAATAGACTTTCCTGAAACCTGGACTTTACCCCAAGAAGTTGATCCTGATCCTATAATAAATACGGATACAGATCAAATAACTCAGACAACTGAGGGAGATATTGAGATCAGATTTACTCCTCAAAGGAGTATTAAAATTCCTAGATCTATATCATCTATGCCTAGAACTATGTCATCTAGGTACTCTATGAGTGAGTTTCATACTGCTCCTTTAGAGTTCTCCAGAGCCTCTACTTCTCAAATTAGAGAAGATATTGAATCCGTCGAAAATATTCGAATAAGTGATAATAAAATTCCTCAGGGGATATACCAGAAGAATACTTCTCAGAGTAGGGAATCTCCTACCCAATCCGAAATGAGTTTCCATTTATGATGGATCTTTCCCCAGGAAGTAGTTGGAGGCAGCTCATCAATGATGAGTTTAACCAAGAAAGATACCAAGCCTTTAGAGAATGGTATTTCAAAAAATTCAAAAATTTTGAACTAAAAGAATTCAAGGATAAATATTATGAATATTTATCTGAGATACAGAGCTATGTTCCCTTTGTAAAATGGTTTGTGAAATATTTTCACTTAAGAGTTAAGGCCGAAATTATGGTCTTACAAAATAAGAGTTGGAGTACTCATAATGGAGAAATTATAACTTCTCCTTTCCCCCCAGAACAAACTATAAGTTTGGGAAAGAATGTTGAAGCTACAGCTTACTTGAACCTTCAAAGTCAGAAGGTTGAAAGTGATCATATCACTCTCAGAGAATTGAATTCGATAATCAAATCTCAAAACTATACAAATACCTTTCTTAATTGTCTAGGTGACCAATTCATGTCTTTAGAGAAAGATATTGCTGACCTAAAAGGACTTTTAGAAAAACAAATGGCTAAACAAGATTTGATTCTTAGCCAGTTGAAAGAAAAAAGAGTTGATGAAGAATCTTCAGAGATTATTATAAACAAAGATGTTCCTATCATTCAACCACCTATAGCTGTGGAAGGATTTAAATTAAAATCCAATAATGATGAATTCATCCACGTTTTGGAAGAAAAGCTTAAGCAATTTCGCTTAAATGTTTTATCTCAGAATAATATTTCTGACACCTCTGATATAGAGGATATTGATCAATTAGCAGAAATGTTTGCTAACCATAATATAAATGATCAAGAAGCACAAATAAATCCTATTTATGCTCCAAAGCCTGTAGAAAAATATTACTACAAGAGGCCTTCACCCCAAGATTTGCTCTTTGAGGAATCTGAACCATTCCAGAATTCTTACTCTGGAAAAGCCATTTATGAATGGAATATTGATGGCTTAAATGATAAGCAAATCATTGATACGATACATAGAATAATTATGTATTCGTCTGTTTGTAAACAACAGCACAATTCTGATAGTACCATAGCGTCGTTTATAACGACTGGATTTGTTGGCCAATTAAGAGGTTGGTGGGATCATTATCTCACTGATATTCAGAAGAGAGAAATTCTTTCTCATAAGAAACTAATAAAGGTTGAGGGGACGAGCAACAATGCTGTTGTCGCCACTACGGAGGAGGAAGATGCAGTTTATACCCTATGCCTCTCTATTCTACAACATTTTGTAGGAACAAATATCCCTATTGCAGAAAAACTGCAAACATTATTGCAAAACCTTAGATGCCCATCTTTAACCCATTTTAGGTGGTATAAAGATACCTTTTTATCTAGGGTTTTCCAATTAAAAAATCCCAATTCCGTGCACTGGAAATCAAAATTTGTTGATGGTTTACCCCACCTTTTTGCTGAGAGGATAAGACAGACTCTTAGGAATAATAATGATGGAATAAATATTAATTATTCCGAGTTGACCTATGGCCAGATTATTAGCACCTGTATTAATGAAGGGCTAGCTCTATGTAATGACATAAAGCTTAAAAACCAGCTTAAAAAACAAAAGCTGACTGAAAAACACCAGATAGGTGAGTTTTGTGAGCAATTTGCTTTTGATATAGAAAAACCACCTGAAAGCAGGAGGAAAGGTAAGATTGATAAGACTAAAAATAAAGGAAAGAAGAAGTATCCCTCAGAAACCTATAAGTATCCTTATAGGAAGAAACGTAGGAAGAATTACCCTAAACCAAAACCTAAGGATTATACTCCTAACCTTAGTAGGAAAAGGAAAGCTAAAAAGCTTGACATAACATGCCACAAATGTGGGAAGGTTGGACATTATGCTAACCAATGTAGGACTAAAAGAGCCCTAAACAACATAGAAGACGAAGAACTTAGAAACCAATTAGAAAAGGTTCTTCTCATCAATTCTGAATCTGATATTGAGACCTCTGAAGATGATGTTAGCTATAGCTCCTCTTCTAGCTCCTCTCCAGATATTTTGGAAAGTAATGACAGTAGTAAGGACTGTCAATGCAATGAATTAAGTTATTGGAAATCCATTGTTGAGATGAATGGTTTGAATGTGCTAACTAGTGAGCAAGATGAAGCTTTAAAAGCTATAGAATCTATTCCAGATGATAATCTGAGAAGAAAGATGATTGAAACCTTAATAAGGGATAACTCTAGGCAGAAAGCTCCTTTAATTAAGGAAGCCCCTTACCAGCTTAGCGAAGTCTTATCTAGATTTCGTCAGTCTAATGAAAGAGAAACTCCTGTTTCCATAAGTGATTTAAAAAGAGAGATAAATCTTTTGAAATCTGAGATTTCTTATATCAAGAAAAACAATGAGGTAAATATATTTATTTCAATTATTGGGATTATATCCAAGCTTTTACTCAGGCTTTCTATTATCACACCATGGAGTATATAAATCCATGATTTCCTTAGGTAGAATTTCTAAGGAGGGACCAAATTTGATCCACCATTCAAAGAACCAATTGGGTATAGGTTTTTCTACTATCTCAGGATTTACTGAAAAGAACCAAGAATGTTTGTTCTTTGGATTTTGATAATAGAAAGCCTGAGTAAAAGCTTGGATATAATCCCAATAATTGAAATAAATATATTTAATATATATATATATATATATATATATATATATATATATATATATATATATATATATATATATATATCATGTTAAACAGTACTCTCAGTGTAATAGTTAAGAAAATAAAAATTAAAATAAAAACAAAATTATAAAGTTGCAAAAAAAACAATTTAAAATTTCAAGAATTTAAATGCATCACTTCAAAACTATAAAGGAGGTGTTCGGGGGAGCTCTAAGGGCATAGTTTTCTCCCCCTACGGGAAAACTAACTCAGCAAAGTATGTTTTCTTTAGGCTTTTATGTTTAGGTTATAATTCTTGTAATTTAAATATGTAGTCTTTTGTATAGATGCCTTAAGTTGTGGTGGAGAAGATGAACTCCTCTATGAATATTTGGAGTCTGTGATTGAGTCAAAGTTATAATAAATCGTTATTCAGTATTACGTTTGTTATTTACTTTCTTGCACTTTAACAACATATCTCGTAATCTGGCCGGATAAGCGGGAGCGCTCATAGAATCTATATTAGGGACACCTAATATTCGTCCGGAACTAGTAGTAAATATGCTAGGTGAATAGAGACGATAACATCCTGAACTAGTTGTGAACTGAGTAATTAGAGGAGGAATCAGGAACTAGGTGTGAACTGAGCACTTAGAAGCTGAATAGCCCGATACTAGGACCTAGAGGCATTTGATGGGTGAAGGTAATAATGCATGTGTAATGAATAACTCACCTAGTAATTAGGTATGTGACACAGCGATGTTAGGCTCTCGTTGGTACCTTAGTTATTAATATAGAGAAACTTCAATATACATAGAGTAACAGTAAGGTGTTACTACAATAAAGGAAAAGTCACTGCCGAACAATAATCTGATTAACTATGTTATACACCGTTCATGCCAAATAGGAAGAAGGGAGTGAGTCCAACCACCATACTTGTTCTCTATATTTCTTGAATCAATTTATCTTTATATTTTCTGCAAGCATTACGCTATTTTTATAAAAACCTTTTTCCAAAACCCAAAGCGAATGGAAAACCAACAACTTAAATAACGCTAACGAAGCTTTGGCACGATCCTGTGGATACGAACTCATTCTAGACCCCTAGAGTGTGAATTATTACTCGACGACTGACTGGTACACTTGCCACGATGCAGTCAAGTTTTTGGCGTCGTTGTCGGGGATTGTGTCTACAAATTAAAGTGTCGATAGATTTATTTAAGTTGTCAAAAAATATTTCAAAAATACAAAAAAATTAAAAAATCAAAAAAATCTTGTTGATGATTGTGGATTTTGATCTGTGAAAATTCTGGCTAAGGCAAAGTCTTGGTATTTAAGCGATCCGTTGTGATCCACCTCACTTACATGGGAATTTTCATAGTGACAAAGACAGATGAGACAAACCAAAAATATTTAATTACCTTTTCCAGTGCTATTGAGGTATTTGTTTAAGTGCATGCAGACAGGTACTCAAGCACTAAGGATCCCTGAGGCTGGCAACAGCTAACTAAGGACAGCATTCTCACAGGAAAACTCCCAAGAAAGATGGTGCTATTTACAGCAATGGTTCGGCGACATATGAGCCATTGGCAAAGATGACAAGAGCAGAGAGAGGCTATCAGGAATGAACCGTTACAATCAGAAGAACCAATCTGCTAAGTCACCTCAGAGAGACATGCACAGATAAGTTTGGGGTGAAATTGCCACGCTCTATGAAACTGCACCCGGAAAATAAGTCGTCAACAGGGATAGTTGAGGGCATGGTGAAACAGACCTGGTCCTGTCAGATTGTGATAAATATTAATGAAAGATGGTCAATGCTTCAGGCTGGAACAAAGGAGCACAAGAGAGACATGCGAACCTATCCTCTGTAATGGAGGAAATGCCTCAAGCTAATGAGAGGCTAAACAAGCGCTGCTTGGGAGGCAACCCAAGGTATAATTTATTGCTTTATTTTTATTCCCGCATTTTTAATTTTAATTTTAGTTTAGAAAAATAAAAGTACCACATTTTTCAAAGAAAGACCAAGAAAAAATAATTTTTGAGAAATCAAGATAGCCATCGCAGAACGATATTCCATCGTAGAACGATGCATCGTGCTACGATGTGAACGGCCAGATTTTCAAAATTCAACAGCAAACCATCGTAGTACGATGGATCTCATCGTGCTACGATGCAGGACGTTTGCCTATATATACATGTACGGATTTTCACTTTTTACATCAAAAATTCACGCCGTTACTCTGCCCAAATTTACCCTGAACCTCGTAAACTTCCAAAACTCTCAGAAAACTCCAAAAATCTTCTTTTTCTTCTTCTTCTACACCTTCTAAACCTTCCATCAACCAAATTTACCCACAAAAAACCAAACTTTTTTATAAAAATCCAACCTTTTCACTTTTTCACTTATGGCAGCCAAACGTTCTAAACCTTCTAGAGCCGGTCAGACATCTTCCCCTCCTCGCTTCCTTAGTAGTCTTACTAAGAAGCATTATGATACTGTCAAGGAGAAGGGGCTGATACAGGAGATCGGCATCGACATCCCTGCTTTCGACTCACTTCCACGAGTTCGGGAGATTCTTTTGGGTTACGGTTGGATGCCCTTCAACATGTTGGGGGAGTGCAACACTACTATTGTGGAGGAGTTTTAGGCCAATGCTTTGGCATTTGGCGCTAGAGATTACAGGTCCTACGTCCGGGGGGTCCACGTCAGTTTTGCCCCGGATGTGATTGACGCTACTTTTGGATTCCGCCCGGAGGGTCATTGCGGAGTCCGTACGAGGCATGCCTCCTGGAGAGACGGGGCTATTACAGACGCCGAGTACGATCAGATCAGGGAAGCCCTGGCCATGCCAGGCAAGGACTGGCGCTACTCCACTCAAGGAGCGCGTCAGCGTCTACAGGCTACAGAGATGTTGCCCGTGGCGAATTTATGGTCCAAATGGTGGATCCATAACTTTGAGGCATGCTCCAACCAGACAGAGATCATCACGGCGGGTGCTTAGCCATCTACAGCATTTTGATGGGGGAGCCCATCCAGGTTGGGAGTGTGATTGCGCAGAGCATCAAGCGCATGATCACCTCCACCGACGCCTACATTGGCCACCCTTTTGTCATCACTGACCTATGTTCCCTAGCTGGGGTACCAGAGGAGGATGATGACAACATCATCGGGCCCAGGTTCTGCTGGGAGAGAGGTTCCTTTCCCGGGCTCAGCGGGATTTAGCTCGAGTAGTGGCAGCCCAGCAGGGGCAGCAGCAGCCACCACATCAGCAGCAGCAGGTACACCAGCCACCACCCCAGCAGCACCAGTTCACATTGAGCTGGGGATGACGGCCACATAGTATGACCAGTTCGTCCTGATGGATTGGGGGTTACCCAGATACTCCCCCAGATGATGGACGCTGTTCAGGGCTACAGAGCCCAGCATCCCCTGCCCTCCTACCGCCAGCAGTATCCGGAGCAGCCGGATTTGATAGGGCACTTCAACAGGCAGACCCAAAACTTGCTGCAGCATTAGCAGCAAGTTCAGGACAGATGGGATCAGGACGGTGTTGATGAGTTGGCAGCCGAGCTGGATGATGAGCTTGCCAGTGATGATGAGGGCGGGCACTATATCCGCATTATTTTAGTCTTTCTTATTATTATCTATGTACTTTTATTTCATGTACTTTTCTTTCATTTAGAAACTATTGTACTTTTGAATTTCATGTTATATCACATCATCTATTTTAACCCCCTTTCAAACTTACAAAAAATTAAATAACTGTTTGCTGTTTATTATCTTGTGCATGAGAAACTGTTATAAGTAAGATTGCAGCGAAATGAGTTATAAATTTTGATGAGCCGAATTTCACACCTTCACACAAATACCAAAGGTGATTGCTCCGAAGTGCGAAGTTCAGGAGACAATGAGACGAGTGATGAAGCTGGTGTCTGATGACAGGAATTTCTATGGTATTTTTAGTATTATTATTAGTAGTAAAATGACCAAGACAGGCCCAAATACGAAGGAAAACCTACAAAAGCAGGAAAAAGCATCAAGACAGAGTCCAAGATGCAAAAAGACAAGAAAAAGCCCAAAATGTGAAGAAAATCAGCATTTCATCGCAGCACGAAGGCTCCCATCGTGCCACGATGGGAGCTGCTTGTTCGCCAAGAAATTAGAAGGAATAAATCTGAAGAAAATCTATGCATAGCAGCACGATGGAGCATATCGCAGCACGATGACATAACTTGGCGCCCAAGATGATGAAATGCACATGATCAGTTATAAAATTGAACTGAATCTTCACATGTACATCGCAGCACGATGGCTTCATCGTGGTGCGATGCCTTGCTGATGCCCATTACGAAAACTATAAATAGAGCCTCACATTCATTGTTTTATTCATTCAGAAATAGTAGAACACTCTCTACTATAAGGAGAGGTTCAGAGGAGCTCTATTGGGCATAGTTTTCTCCCCTTACGGGAAAACTAACTCAGCAAGGTATGTTTTCTTTAGGATTTTATGTTTAGATTATAGTTTCTTTATTGTAATTTAAATATGTAGTCTTTTGTAATAGATGCCTTAGGTTGTGGTGGAGAAGATGAACTCCGCAATGAATATTTGGAGTCTGTGACTGAGTCAAAGTTATAATAAATGACATTTAAGTATTATGTTTGTTATTTGCTTTCATGCACTTTAATAACGTATCTCGTAATCTGGCCGGATAAGCGGGAGCGCCCATAGAATTGATATTAGGTTTCTAACTTAATATGGTCCGGAACTAGTAGTAAATAGCGCTAGGTGTATAGAGACGGTAACGTCCTGAACTAGTCGTGAATGAGCGGTTGGAGGAGGAATCATGAACTAGGTGTGAACTGAGCACTTAGATGATGAATAGCCCGATACTAGGATCTAGAGGTTAATTGGTGAAGATAATAATGCATGTTTATAAACAACTCACTTAGTAATTAGGGTATGTGACACATCGAGGTTAGGCTCTCGTAGGTACCTTAGTTATGAAAGTAGGGAAACTTTAGTAGACATAGTGTAACAGTAAGGTGTTACTACAACAAGGAAAAGTCACCGCCGAACATTAATCTAAATAACTATGTTATACACCGGTCATGCCAAATATGAAGAAGGGAGAGAGTCCAACCAACATACCTATCCTCTATGTTTCTGAATCTATTATTTATTTATTCATTTATTTATGCAAGCATTACGCTCTTTTATAAAACCTTTTTCAAAACCCAAAGCGAATGCAAACTATCCAAACTTAAATAACGCTAGTGAAGCTTCGGCACGATCCCTGTGGATACGAACTCATTCTAGACACCTAGAGTGTGAATTATTACTCGACGACAGACTGGTGCACTTGCCAGACCGTAGTCAAGTTTTTGGCGCCGTTGCCGGGGATTTTGTTTACAAAGCATTACTAGATTTATTTAAGTTTGTCAAAAAAAATTTCAAAAATACAAAATAATTAAAAAAGCAAAAAAATCTTGTTGATGATTGTGGATTTTGATCTGTGAAAGTTCTGGCTAAGGATAAGTCTTGGTATTTAAGCGATCTGTTGTGATCCACCTCACTTACCTGTCAATTTTCATAGTGACAAAGGCACATGAGACAAACCAAAAATAGTTTTACCATTTAATTTTCCAGTGCTACTGAAGGTATTCATTTGTTGTGCTTGATAACAGGTATCCTGGAGTTTGAGTACGACCCTGAACCAGAAAGAACGTTGTGGAAAAGAAGGCAAGCACAAAGGATTGCAGAATCCAGTAGTCTCAAAACAGAAGAAGAGCCTACCACCAAAGCCATGGGGGACAAGCAAAGAATCACAATGGGAGACTACTGCAAGAGGACTGACACAGATCAGATCTCACTGGGATTCCAGCCGGCGAATCCAGCTAACTTTGATATTAAGGGCAATGTTCTTACAGGTTTGCGGGAGAACCAGTTCGATGGACGTGCCAACAATGATCCTTGGGATCATCTTGCAAAGTTTTCAGAGACATGTCAGATCCAGAAGGTGCCAGAAAGTGTTACTGATGACCAGAAGAAGCTGCGTTTGTTTGCTTTTTCTCTTACAGGTCCAGCTAAAGATTGGCTTCAATGCTTGCCAAGGGGAACGATTGCAACATGGAAGGAGCTTGAAGACAAGTTCCTGGAAAGATTCTTCACACACACACTATTCCAGAAAAGGAAGTCTGAGATTCTAAGTTTCAAACAGCACGAATCTGAAACGCTGTGCGAGGCTTATGAACGTTTCAAGCTGCTTATGAGGAGGTGTCCTAACCACAACATTAGTGCTATGGAGCAGATGCAACTATTCACTGCTGGTATGAAAATGCAACATCGAGTGATACTAGATGCCTCAGCTGGTGGGTCCATCAAAGTAAAGACCTATGCAGAGACTAAGGATCTGGTTGAGCAGATGTGCCAGAATGAATACAACATGAGCCATGATAGAGCTGAAAAGACTCCTGGAATTCTTAAGGTGGACCAGGAGATTGCCTACAAAGTAGAGATCGAGTTACTAAGGAGGCAACTTGCTGATAAAGAGAAAGCTGTGAAGGAAGCCAGTGTTAAACAGGTGGAGGGAGTTTGCGACTTCTGCCTAGAAGATCACCCCAATGGGCAATGTTTGCCAGGAGGAAGCGAGGAGCAGGTAAATTACATGGGGAACAACTACAACCCAGGTTGGAGCAAGCACCCAAATTTACGATGGGACCAGACAGGGAACCAGGCTCAAGCTGCACCTCAACCAAGAAAGCCATCTCCATTGGAAGAGTTACTCAATAAGTTTGCTAGCATGAGCAAAACTAACTTTGAAAACATCCAGACGACAGTAGCCAACCAAGGGGCGACGATAAAAAGTCTTGAAACCCAGATTGGTCAACTCTCAAAACTGGTCAGATTGAGGAAGCAGAAGTCCGAGCATTATGTGATGTGGGTTCAAGTGTGAACGTAATGCCATTATCTCTGGCAGAGAAGTTTAAACTCACAAAAGCAACTGCAGGTACAGAACGGGAACTTGTTTTAGCTAACCAAACAACAATTCACTCAGCAGGTACAATCGAGGATGTCTTGGTGAAAGTCGAAGACCTGGTATTTCCAACAGACTTCGTGATCCTAGATATCCAGGAAGATTAAGAGCATCCGATCATTCTTGGAAGACCATTCCTAGCAACTAGCAGGGCACTCATTAATGTGGAGCTCGCTGAGTTGACTATAAGGAGTGGGGATAAGGAAAGAATAATCAAAGCTTCCAAAACCGAGAGAGTAGACTGCTACATGCTTGAGTGGAAGGACAGAAAAGCTACACCACCGACTCCAACTCAAGAAGTACAGGTAAAAATAGAGATAGAGGAGCTGGAGAATGAAATGGCGCAGCTAGAGATAGAGACAGCTCAGGAAGAGGAGGTACCCAGGAACTCACGGATAAACTGAAGAGGCTAACTATTGAAGTGGACATCCGAGCAAAATGGGTCAAAGCATGGGGTAGATACCGAAAAGTGGCCAGAAAATCTAAGTTTGGGGTTAATACGCCACCTCTGAAGAAGCCTGCTGCTGAGAGAAAAGAGGAAAGAAAGAAGAGCAACTGGGTCAATACTCCAAAAGAACAAAAGAAGGAACATCCACCAAGAAGCAAGGGGAAGTCCATCATGATAACAGTACCTTCAGAAGATGATGAACGACTCTGCTTTGCCACCTTCAAAGAAAAACAGAACCCAGAGAAGTATGAAAGAAGCAACAAGAAAGAGGGAGGAGCTAAGGCGAAAGCTCCCACAGAAGAGAGAGACATGCGAACCTATCCTCTGTAATGGAGGAAATGCCTCAAGCTAATGAGAGGCTAAACAAGCGCTGCTTGGGAGGCAACCCAGGGATAAGTAATTTTTAATTTCAGTATTTTCAATTCAGTATTTTCAATTCAGTTTTTCAATTCAATAAAGTATGCCTAGAATTCTGCATGTCATCTTCATCTGTAAACAACCCTTATTCAAACTTACAAAAAAATTAAATAACTGTTTGCTGTTTATTATCTAGTACATGATAAACTGTTATATGTAAGATTGCGGCGAAGTGAGTTATAAATTCTGATGAGCCGAATTTCACGCCTTCAAACAGAAACCAAAGGTGATTGCTCCGAAGTGCGAAGTTCGGGAGACAAAGAGACGAATGATGAAGCTGGTGTCTGTGAGACAAGTGTTCAATTTTCAGATACCTAAGCCATGTGAGGATTTGGGCCAAATATTTCCAAACGATATGACCACTTTCTTTCGAATTACTATGAGAGTACCGTGCACTTGTTTATTTTCTAGAACTTGCTCTAATTCTCTGTTGACTAGTTGATTTGATATTATATGCATTGAGGCAATTGTTTGTTATAACCCAGAGCCATTTCAAGCCACCCTTTATATATTATTATCCTTTGCTAGCCAAATTTGAGCCGTAAAAAAAAATTTATCCCTTTTTTGTTTTGGTGGCAAACCACGTTACAAGCCTATAGACCAGAAAAACAATGAAATTACCCTATTTGGAGTTAAGGTAATAGTTCTCAAGTCTTGGCAACAAAATAAGTTTGGGGTTGCTCATGGAACTAGCAACGTTTAAGTTTGGGGTGGGTGTACGGAGAACTATCACTACAAAAAAAAAGAAAAAAAATGAAAAAGAGACAAAAGGCAAAAGAAAGAGCCAAAGGGCAAAAGAAAAGAGCCAAAGGGCAAAAACAGTGATATAAAAGAACCACACAAAGACACATCCGGTTCTTATTTCCCGATACCAAAACAAAAAGGTACCCTAAGGAACAAAGGTTGCGTACACAAAAAAGAACAATAAAGTAGAACTTAACTCCAATGTTTAGCCTATTATTCCCAAAAATGTCCTACCTTGACCTAGGCCACATTATAACCCTTAAAAAGACCTCCAATAATGCATGTATATTGAATTTTGACTGGTTGCTTAGAGTTATTGCAAGTCTATGGTAAAATGGCAGGTTGCACGATGATTGAGAGATAACCCTTTCAATTATGAGCGAAAAACACAAATGTGAGAGAGAGAAAAAGTTGAACATGGACTCTTGCAGGCATTGGTCCGATTTGCTACTATTGATGTCTCCTAAGCCTAGCAGGACTGAGCATGATTGCTGCGGTAAGAAATCAGCGGTACCATTGCTGAAATACAACAAGGTTGTGAAATTCCTATCATCTTTATTTGTCTCTTATTTCTCTAACGATCTTGTCTGACAGCATGTTACTTGAGGACAAGCAACAATTTAAGTTTGGGGTTGTGATGACAGGAATTTCTATGGTATTTTTAGTATTATTATTAGTAGTAAAATGACCAAGACAGACCCAAATACGAAGAAAAACCTACAAAAGTAGGAAAAAGCATCAAGACAGAGTCCAAGATGCAAAAAGACCAAAAAAATCCCAAAATGTGAAGAAAATCAGCATTCCATCGCAGCACGATGGCTCCCATCGTGCCACGATGGGAGCTGCTTGTTCGCCAAGAAATCAGAAGAAATAAATCTGAAGAAAATCTTTGCATCGCAGCACGATGGAGCACAACGCAGCACGATGACATAACTCCGCGCCCAAGCTGATGAAATGCACAGGATCAGTTATAAACTTGAACTGAATCTTCACATCGTAGCACGATGGCTTCATCGTGGGGCGATGCCTTGCTGAGGCCCATTACGAAAACTATAAATAGAGCCTCCTTTTTATTGTTTTATTCATTCATAAATAGTAGAACACTGTACTATAAGGAGAGGTTCAGAGGAGCTCTATTGGGCATACTTTTCTTCCCTTACGGGAAAACTAACTCAGCAAGGTATGTTTTCTTTAGGCTTTTATGTTTAGATTATAGTTTCTTTATTGTAATTTAAATATGTAGTCTTTTGTAATAAATGCCTTAGGTTGTGGTGGAGAAGATGAACTCCCTAATGAATATTTGGAGTCTGTGACTGAGTCAAAGTTATAATAAATGATATTTAAGTATTATGTTTGTTATTTACTTTCATGCACTTAATAACGTTTCTCATAATCTGGCCGGATAAGCGGGAGCGCCCATAGAATTGATATTAGGTTTCTAACTTAATATGGTCTGGAACTAGTAGTAAATAGCGCTAGATGTATAGAGACGGTAACGTCCGGAACTAGTCGTGAATGAGCGGTTAGAGGAGGAATCATGAACTAGGTGTGAACTGAGCACTTAGATGATGAATAACCCGATACTAGGATCTAGAGGTTAATTGGTGAAGATAATAATGCATGTTTATAAACAACTCACTTAGTAATTAGGGTATGTGACACATTGAGGTTAGGCTCTCGTAGGTACCTTAGTTATGAAAGTAGGGAAACTTTAATAGACATAGTGTAACAGTAAAGTGTTACTACAACAAGGAAAAGTCACCGCCGAACATTAATCTAAATAACTATGTTATACACCGGTCGTGCCAAATATGAAAAAGGGAGAGAATCCAACCACCATACCTATCCTCTATGTTTCTGAATCTATTATTTATTTATTTATTTATGTAAGCATTACGCTCTTTTATAAAACCTTTTTCAAAACCCAAAGTGAATGCAAACTATCCAAACTTAAATAACGCTAGTGAAGCTTGGCACGATCCCTGTGGATACGAACTCATTCTAGACACCTAGAGTGTGAATTATTACTCGACGACAGACTGGTGCACTTGTCAGACCGTAGTCACGAATGCAAAACCAACAACTTAAATAATGCTAAAGAAGCTTTGACACGATCCCTGTGGATAAGAACTCATTCTAGACACCTAGAGTGTGAATTATTACTCGACGACAAACTGGTACACTTGCCAGGATGCAGTCAAACACTCAAATGACAACATTGCTCAAGCATTTGACAACCACCCCATCTCCTCAAGTTAATCAAGTGCAAGGACTCATGTGCGACTTTTGTCACCAAGCCCATGAGAATGGGGAATGCATGCCCAAGGGGTCTGAACAGGCTAAATATTTGGAAAACTATAGGAAGAGTAACTCCTACAATCAAGGTTTGGGTGGAGACCATAATCAACAACAACATCTACCTCAACAAAGTCATGCTTCACCTTTGGAGGATACTCTTACTCAATTCATGAAAATGACACAAAGCAATTTTGAAACCATGAGGATAAACCAAGAGGCTACAATGAGAATTACAAAGCATGGTACAAATTGGTCAATTATCAAAGCAAATAGCTTCTTCATCTAGTGGCGTTTTGTAGGGAGCACATGTGACAATCCTAAAAAGGAGACTTGCAATGCAATTGAGTTGAGATCTAGAGTGGTTCCTACACCACCGGTAAGCGAGCCAAGAGTGAAAAGAAAGGTTGAAAAAGAAGTGGATGAAGAGAGGAGTGTAGAAGAAAAAGTGGAAAAAAAATGAGAAAGGTAAAGAAAAAGAGGGAGAAGTAGAAAAAGAGAAAAAAAAAACGTGAGTTTGAGGTAGAAGTTGAAAATGAGTGTGATGAGGAGAATGAGGGTGAAGTCGAAATAGAGAGAGTGGCCTTGAGGAAGGAAGTTGCAAATTAGAGGAAGCAAGCCAAGAAGGACCTCATGAGCGATTCCGGTCTTAAAGAAGTGTCTTCATATGCTAAGATATCTTACCCTCGTGCACCAAAGAAAGAAAAGAGCCAATAAAACACTTTCCGAAAATTCATGGAAATGTTCAATAGCTCACAAGTCGACATCCTTTTTGCCGAAGTATTAGAGCAAATGCCTTTGTATGCCAAGTTCATGAAGGAGTTGTTGACTAAGAAGAAGAGGCCTATGGAAGATGAGCCGATTTTGATGAATGAAGAGTGTAGCGCCATTATTCACAAAAGAAGAAAGGATCCCGGTAGTTTTACTATTCCTATCTCTATTGGGAATGCGCATGTCGGGAGAGCCCTTTGTGATTTGGGAGCTAGTATAAATTTGATGCCTCTTAGCTTGATGAAGCGCATACCCGGTGCAGTAACAAACCCACAAAGATGCAATTAACTCTTGCCGATCGATCTATCATACACCCTTATGGGATTCTTCAAGATGTTTTGGTGAGATGTGCCGAATTTGTTTTTCCGTCCGACTTTGTGATTCTTGACATGGAGGAGTGTGTGGAAGTCCCGGTTTTGTTGGGAAAGCCCCTTTTAGCAACCGAGAGAGCATTAATTGATGTAGAGATGGGTGATTTGATGTTGAGGCTTGATGACAGGAATTTCTATGGTATTTTAGGTAGTATATTTAGTAGTAAAATGACCAAGACAGGCCCAAATACGAAGAAAAACCTACAGAATCAAGGAAAAGCATCAAGACCAAGTCCAAGATGCAAAAAGACAAGAAAAAGCCCAAAAAGTGAAGAAAATGTGTTGATCATCGTAGCACGATGGCTTCCATCGTGCCACGATGGAAGCTACTTGTCGGCCAAGAAATCAACAGAGAAAATCTGGAGAAAATCTGTTCATCGTGCTACGATGCCCCTCATCGTGGTACGATGACATTACTTAGCGACCAAGTTGATGAAATGCACAAGATCAATTATAATTTTGAACTGTATCTTCCCATTATGCTGCGATGGACCTATCGCAGCACGATGGCTTGCTGAGGCCCATTACGAAAACTATAAATAGAGCTCCAATTCCTCATTATTTTTCATTCAGAAATAGTAGAACACTCTCTACTATAAAGGAGGTGTTCAGAGGAGCTCTAAGGGCATAATTTTCTCACCTTACGGGAAAACTAACTCAGCAAGGTATGTTTTCTTTAGGCTTTTATGTTTAGGTTATAATTCTTTTATTGTAATTTAAATATGTAGTCTTTATATTAGATGCCTTAGGTTGTGGTGGAGAAGATGAACTCCCCTATGAATAATTGGAGTCTGTGATTGAGTCAAAGTTATAATAAATCGTTATTCAGTATCATGTTTGTTATTTACTTTCTTGCACTTTAACGACGTATCTCGTAATCTGGCCGGGTAAGCGGGAGCGCTAATAGAATTGATGTTGGGTATTAACCTGATGTGGTCCGGAACTAGTAGTAAATAACGCTAGGTGTATAGAGACGGCAACGTCCTGAACTAGTCGCGAACTGAGCGGTTAGAGGAGGAATCATGCACTAGGTGTGAACTGAGTACTTAGAAGATGAATAGCCCGATACTAGGATCTAGAGGCATTGGATGGGTGAAGGTAATAATGCATGTGTAATAAACAACTCACTTAGTAATTAGGGTATGTGACACAACGAGGTTAGGCTCTCGTAGGTACCTTAGTCTTTAACGTAGGGAAACTTTAATATACATAGTGTAACAGTAAGGTGTTACTACAGTGAAGGAAAAGTCACCGCCGAACAATAATCTGAGTAACTATGTTATACACCGTTCATGAGAAATATGAAGAAGGGAGGGAGTCCAACCACCATACCAATCCTCTATGTTTCTGAATCTATTATTTATTTATTTCTTTATTTATGCAAGCATTATGCTTCCTTTTTATAAAACCTTTTTCCAAAACCCAAAGCGAATGCAAACCTAACAGCTTAAATAACGCTAACGAAGCTTTGGCACGATCCCTGTGGATACGAACCCATTCTACCCAGTAGAGTGTGAATTATTACTCGACGACAGACTGGTACACTTGCCAGACCGTAGTCAAGGCTCAATGATGAAAGTGCGAACTTCAAAGTCTTTGAAGGAATGGAGCCATATGAGAAGAAGAAACCTCAATGTGTCCAAGTGGAGGAAAGTGAAAATGTTGTGAAGGATGGCACTAATGAGGAGGCAACTAAGCCTACCTTTTCGGAGTTGAAAGAACTTCCCTCACAAGGGCTATCCTAAAATTTAAATCCAAGGATAGTTTGAGAGGAGGACATAGAGGAACACTCCGAGGCTAAAGATGTTACGGTGAAACTTGTGGATATATCTTAAATTCCAATAATAGTTGGAGGAAAGATCTTCAAGGGGGTGGAAGGCATTCTGAGAGCTGAAGAGGTGAATGTGAATCTTGTTGAACTAAAAAGTTTACGTAGTTGGATGCAAGAAGATGAATCAAACTGGGAAGCTTGTGAGTCTAGTAAGGGTTGTTTGAAGCAAATGAAGGTTGTTGCCAAGATCAAGGTTCAAGTGGAATTTGTACTTGATCAATTGTCATAAATAGTTGTTCTAGGGTGGGATGGAAAGCAAGGTGGTTGATGGGTAAATGGACATCACCACTTATTTGAAATCAAGATGAAGATTTGTGAAAATATGCCTTAAAACCAGGTTATCTTGAGGATATTTTGTGTATTATTATGTTTGTTTTTAAACTAAATATGTTAAAAACAAAGAGATATTAATTATTTTTAAACTGAATAGGTTGGATATATTTTCAGAATTTTGTGTTTAGTCCCTAAAGATTTTTTTTGCACTTTTTGGTTCTGAAAAATTTTCTATCACAACTTTTGGTCCTTACTTTTAATCAAACGATTGTATACTTTTACATTTTTGAATGATTTTTTGTATTCATGTTTATAATATTTTAGGAATATCTCCGATAAAAATTTAGAATTTTTTAACATATGATGAATTATTTATGAATTTTTATGTGCAATTAACAAAAAAAAATCATATTTATTTCATCACTTGTTAAAAAAATTTAAGCTTTTGCAAGAGAGATTCATATAATGTACTAAACATTACCGCATGAAAAATTTTAAAATTTCGAATGATATGCACGAGTTGAATGAAACATGGGGACCAAAAATCATGACAGGAAATACTTTAAGGACCAAAAAGTGCTAAAATAAAAATCTTTAGTAATTAAAATTCTGGAAAACTATAGCGACCATTTACTTATTTAACCCTATATTTTAAAAATAAAGCGAGATTCTAATTTGTTTTTAAAACATATTAGTTCCTATTTATAAGGCTTAATTTTTCTATAAATAGAGATTGTGACTTGCATAGAAAAATAAAAGAACAAGAGAGATGTAGAGATGAAGATTAAGATTTGCGGTCAACACAAAGGCTAGAGTTTTAGGGTGAGAACAAAAAGTTTTCTCTTGATATAATTATAGGGTTGGGCAAAGGGTCTTTGATTTCATCTTGAAAATATTAAATCATTGAGACTCTAGGCCAGGAGAATGAGAAGAGATTTAGAAAAATTATAGAATTAAGATTATATGTTAATTCTTGTAATTGTTGGTGTAAATGACGTCTCGTTATTATTCTCATTAGTAAAGGTGCCTTATATAGGCAGATACAACAACTAGCCCACACACAAGCAGGCACGAGCCTCGCTAAGCTACCAAAGTCTCGCTAAGCCACAACACCTAACACTTATTACATGTACAAAACAGACTAAACACTAAGGCCTAGAGTACAAATGCAACATCTAAACTCAACAAACCCTCCCTTAAGTTGATTATCACACAAGATATCAACTAATACAATTGAGATCACACATTGGTAACCCCTCCCTTAATTTGTAGAATGGGTCAAACTTTAAGGCTTTAGTCATATTGTCTGCCAGTTGTTTCTCAGATCTGCAATGCTTGAGTTCTATCACCCCATCTTTGTTCAAATATCTAAGGAAGTGATATCTCACATCTATGTGCTTTGATCTTCCATGCATGACAGGGTTCTTCGATAGCTTAATTGAAGAGCTGCTATCACTAGGACTGTTCATTATTAACTGGGAAATGAACTGAACCGTTGAATTGTACCGAACTGAAAATAACTGGAAATAATTGAACCGTACGAACCGAACCATTAATTTCGAGACAGTTCTTTAACTGTGAACTGAACCGTATATAACCAAATGAAACTGCTGATAACTGAACCAGAAAATCAAAACTTAAAAACTAAAAAAGTCTCAAAATCATAGTTCCCAAACACGTTATTTTCATGGTTCCTGTATTTTTCATAGTTCCCAAATACAAACTCTAGTTCTCAAATCTAAAATCAACCAAAATCAACCAAATCGAACAACAACAGCAACAACATGTGATTTTCTCAAGATTCGAACTAATTCCTTATATCGAGTAGCTTTCTGGATTATTTCGGTTCTGGGTTTATGAAGAACGAAAGGTAAATAGATGTTATTGCTGTTTTTGCTTGTTATTTCGATTCTCTTTGTTGTTATTTTGATTTTGTTTGTGAGGTTTATTGTTAAGCATATAATATGGGTTTGTGAGGTTTACTGTTATTTTGATTCTGGGTTTGTGAATTTAAATAGTTGTTATTGCTTTTTGTTTCGATTCTTTTTTTTTCTTCTTGTTATTGCCTTTAGTTCGATTATGTTTTTGATTGTTATTGCTTGTTATTTCAATTCTCTTTTTGCTTGTTATTACTGTTATTTTGATTATGTTTTTGCTTGTTACTGTTGTTATTACTTGTTATTTCGATTCTCTTTTTGCTTGTTATTTTGATTCTGTTATTAATTAAGTAATTTACTCCTCTTCATGTTTAAGGATTCTGCAAGTAGCTTCTTGTGATCCAACATAAAGCTGAGGTTATTAACCAGATGTCAAATAACATATTAGATTGGACATTACCACCTCCTCATTCTGATGGATCAGTTAAACATGAATCACACGGTGATGAATCAGCATCTCATTCCGAAGGAAAGAAGCGTAAAACTCGGTCCCATATGTTGAACCACTTCACTGTGGTTCCCGGTAAGCTGGAAAAGGAAAATGAAATTATTGCGGCAAATTGATTATGTATAAGGATGGAACAAGTGTTATGCGGAATCATCTAAGTATATGTTATTCTTATGATGGTAACACCCAAGTGATGCAAGAAAAGAAGACGAGGAAAATCAATGTACAAGGGCAAGCAATTTCTTCGCCGAGTTATAATAAGTTTGATCAAGTGGCATGCCGAGCAAAACTAGTAAGAACATTTATGTGTGCGGAGCTTCCGTTTCGCTTTGTTGAAAATGAAGAGTTTAGGAAGTTATTACTCATCTTGCAGCCCCGTTTCGATATCCCATCACGATCTACATTGAGGCGTGATATTTGGGAGCTCTACATTGAAGAAAAGGAGAAATTGAAAAAGACATTGAAGAATTGTGGGAGAGTGTGTTTGACAACTAACATTTGGACCTCAACTCAAAACTTAAGGTACATGTGTTTGACTCTTCAGTTCGTTGATAGTGAGCGGAAGATACATAAGAAAATCATAAACTTTTGTCAAATCACAGGTCACACGGGAGATATGACTGATAAATATGTTGATGGTTACTTAAAGAGTTGGGGGTTTAGTAGAATTTTAAGTGTAATAGTTGACAATGCTATGGAAAACACGACTATGATGAAATATCTAAAGATAAGAATGCGATGTTGGGACAATCATGTCTTGAATGGGGATTTTATGCACATGCGTTGTTGTACGCATGTCTTGAACTTGATTGTGAAATAAAGTATGAAACAAGACAAAGGCGACTTTATTCCAAAGATTCGTGATGCGGTTAAATATGTCAAATCCTCTCCATCTAGATTGGCTTATTTCATGGAATGTGCAGCGGATGTAAAAGTTTCATATAAAGATCTTGATGTTGAATGTTGCTGGAAAGTATAAAAATGCCTTTGACTTGCTCTATATATACGAGATCGCACATTTTAGAATGAAATGCTCCTTAAATCAGTAGATGGATTACAAGAAAAGGATTGTGATTATGTTATCTCGGTGCTTCCCTTGCTTGATTTGTTTTATAAATCTACAACACGTTTGTTTGGATCTTTATATGTCACTAGTGCTTCCTATATGAAAGAGGTATTCTACATTGGGAAAAGGGATCAATAAGCACTTAGAGAGTGTTGATGCGAACATCAAGAAAACGGCGAAGATATATGAAAACTAAATTTGACAATTATTGGGGAGATCTGAATAAAATAAAGGGTAAATAGGTCTTTACCCCTGCAAAGTAAGCGAGTTTTGTTTTACCACCCTAATGGAGTATGTTGACTTAACAATCCGTCATTTAACCCCTGTAATGTTAGCAAATTTTGATTTACCCTGGCCATGCCACTTCATCACTTATGGGGGGTAAATCAAATAAAAAAATATTACAGGGGGTAATCCAAAACAAATATATTACATGGGGTAAGTCAAATAAAAAAATATTACAGGGGGATAAAAACGTATTTACCTTAAAATAAATATATTGCTATTGATTGCTTTTGTTCTTGATCCAAGGGTCAGAAGGTTGTAGCGGAGTTTTATATTAGCCTTTATATGGCAAAAAGGCTGATGATCTAAAGAAAAGATTGGACTCTTCTCTTAAAAAACTTTATGCTCAATATTCAGCTATTACTCTTACTTTTTAATTGGTGAAAACCTCTGTATTACCCTTCTTAGAAATGGGTGTGCCTCTGTATATATTATAACATGTAATCTTTTTAATTTTATTGTGTGGGTATTGATGACTCCTCTCAATCTAGATAGCCAGCGACAACACCAAATGATGATGATGATGATATGTATCACTATAGTAACAAAATTGGCCATAAGGATGATCTTAAGACTAACACTGAAATTGAATCATATTTTCAAGAAGATCGGGTACCTTACAATCCATCAGTTGAACTTGACATCTTAGGTTGGTGGAAAGCCAACTCAACAAGGTATCCTATTTAGGAAAGCATAACACGAGAGGTGCTAGCTATTCCCGCGACTACTGTAGCTTCAGAGTTTGCATTTAGCACTGGTGGAAGGGTTGTTAGTGACCACCGTACTTGCCTAAAGCCCAAAATGGTGGGAGCCCTTGTTTGTTTACAAGACTGGTTGAAAGTAGCATCTCTCTCACTGTTTTCTCATGAGGACATTGATGAGATCCATAGATTAGAGTAAGGTACATTAACTTTGCATCATCAAAGGTAATATTTTATGCAACTGATTTGTCAAGTGTCAATATTATGTGTATTATCAAGTATAGTCTGATACATGTTGTTTGATACAATATTTCACACTTAAACGGAGTATAACTTTACTGTTAGATACATGTTGTTAGTATGTTATCTATCAGTAAACCATTGTATTGTGCTTAACATTTTGGTTCGGTTAATTGAACCATAATTACAGGTCAGTTCGGTTTACTATAAACCATAACGGTATGGTTTTCTCAAACCATTGTTATGGTTCGGTTCTTTGGCCGAACTGAACCATGAACAGTAGTAGTTCTCATAGTAGATAGTAGTACAACCAAATTGATCTTGCTTCAAGTGCTTCAAAATGCTTCTCAGCCACATCCCTTGGCAGATTCTGTAAAGTTCTCATCAAAGTCATTGATGACAGGAATTTCAATGGTATTTTTAGTATTAGTATTAGTAGTAAAATGACTAAGACAGGCCCAAATACGAAGGAAAACCTACAAAAGCAGGAAAAAGCATCAAGACAAGGTCCAAGATGCCAAAAGACAAGAAAAAGCCCAAAAAGTGAAGAAATTGAGCATTCCATCGCAGCACGATAACTTCCATCGTGCCACGATGGAAGCTGCTTGCTGGCCAAGAAAACAGAAGAATAAATCTGAAGAAAATCTGTTCATCGCAGCATGATGGAGTATATCGCAGCACGATGACTTAACTTGGCGACCAAGCTGACGAAATCCATAGGATCAGTTATAAAATTGAACTGAATCTTCACATCGTACTGCGATGGACCTATCGCAGTACGATGCCTTGCTGAGGCCTGTTACGAAAACTATAAATAGAGCCTCGCTTTCATTGTTTTATTCATTCAGAAATAGTAGAACACTCTCTACTATAAGGAGAGGTTCAGAGGAGCTATATTGGGCATAGTTTTCTCCCCTTACGGGAAAACTAACTCAGTAAGGTATGTTTTCTTTAGGCTTTTATGTTTAGGTTATAATTTCTTTATTGTAATTTAAATATGTAGTCTTTTGTAATGGATGCCTTAGGTTATGGTGGAGAAGATGAACTCCCCAATGAATATTTAGAGTCTGTGACTGAGTCTAAGTTATAATAAATGATATTTAAGTATTATGTTTGTTATTTACTTTCATGCACTTAATAACGTTTCTCGTAATCTGGCCCGATAAGCGGGAGCGCCCATAGAATTGATATTAGGTTTTTAACTTAATATGGTCCGAAACTAGTAGTAAATAATGCTAGGTGTATAGAGACAGTAACGTCCTGAACTAGTCGTGAATGAACGGTTAGAGGAGGAATCATGAACTAGGTGTGAACTGAGCACTTAGATGATGAATAGCCCGATACTAGGATCTAGAGGTTAATTGGTGAAGATAATAATGCATGTTTATAAACAACTCACTTAGTAATTAGGGTATGTGACACATCGAGATTAGGCTCTCGTAGGTACCTTAGTTATGAACGTAGGGAAACTTTAATAGACATAGTGTAACAGTAACGTGTTACTACAACAAGGAAAAGTCACCGCCGAACATTAATCTAAATAACTATGTTATACACCGGTCATGCCAAATATGAAGAAGGGAGAGAGTCCAACCACCATACCTATCCTCTATATTTCTTGAATCTATATTTATACATTCAGTTATTTATTTTATCGCAAGCATTACGCTACTTTTTATAAAACCTTTTTCCAAAAACCCAATGCGAATGCAAACTATCCAAACTTAAATAACGCTAGTGAAGCTTCGGCACGATCCCTGTGGATACGAACTCATTCTAGACACCTAGAGTGTGAATTATTACTCGACGACAGACTGGTGAACTTGCCAGACCGTAGTCAGTCATGCATCCATTCCTTTGTACCAATCATGTGATTGCTACATCCTTAATCAAGATAGCACACTTCTTCCTTGGTATATTACCACCATCTGAGTTCTTATCAGCCATTAACAAAATCTCTTTGTCTTCATTAATTTCACAGAAATTAACATGTTCCCATTTAGGACATTTGTTTTGATAGAGTCCAAATTTGTGACACTTGTAACAGTGCACTGATTCTTTATTTTGCCTTCCTCTACCCCTTCCTCTTGAGGAGTTTCGTCCTCTACCTCTCCCACTTCCTCTATCAGCACCAGACACTTTCAAGGCTTGTTCCTCACTGTGATTTTGTTGACTCTTCATTCTTCCTTCATGAACAAGCAGGCTGCTTTGTAGCTCATCAATTGAGAGGGTAGTGATGTCATTTGATTCTTCAATCGAGCACACAACATAGTTGAATTTTGGTGGCATAGATCGCAAAATTAATCTTTTCAACCCATGTGCTATGTTCTACTCTTTTTCCATGTGATGTCATGCGATTAGCAATTGCAAGAGTTCTTGCAAAGTAATCATTCATAGATTCAGTTTCCCCATTGCAAGAACCTCAAATTCTCGCCGTAAAGACTGCAATTGAGCTTGCTTTACCTTTGTAGAACCTTGATATTTTCTTCCCATCGCCTCCCAAATGTCACGTGCAGTATCACAGACCAAGATAGTTTCCAGGATCGATCTTTCAATGGATTGAAAGAGGTAGTTCTTTACCTGCAGATCATGAAGTGTGCTTTTATCGGCACCACGTCTTTGTTCTGCAGATGTCGTTCCCCGGAACTCCTTCGATCGAAGAAGGTTCTCCATCACCAGACACTTTCAAGGCTTGTTCCTCACTGTGATTTTGTTGACTCTTCATGCTTCCTTCATGAACAAGCAGGCTGCTTTGTAGCTCATCAATTGAGAGGGTAGTGATGTCATTTGATTCTTCAATCGAGCACACAACATAGTTGAATTTTGGTGGCATAGATCGCAAAATTAATCTTTTCAACCCATGTGCTATGTTCTACTCTTTTTCCATGTGATGTCATGCGATTAGCAATTGCAAGAGTTCTTGCAAAGTAATCATTCATAGATTCAGTTTCCCCATTGCAAGAACCTCAAATTCTCGCCGTAAAGACTGCAATTGAGCTTGCTTTACCTTTGTAGAACCTTGATATTGTCTTCCCATCGCCTCCCAAATGTCACGTGCAGTATCACAGACCAAGATAGTTTCCAGGATCGATCTTTCAATGGATTGAAAGAGGTAGTTCTTTACCTGCAGATCATGAAGTGTGCTTTCATCGGCACCACGTCTTTGTTTTGCTGATGTCGTTCGCCGGAACTCCTTCGACCGAAGAAGGTTCTCCATCACCAGACACTTTCAAGGCTTGTTCCTCACTGTGATTTTGTTGACTCTTCATGCTTCCTTCATGAACAAGCAGGCTGCTTTGTAGCTCATCAATTGAGAGGGTAGTGATGTCATTTGATTCTTCAATCGAGCACACAACATAGTTGAATTTTGGTGGCATAGATCGCAAAATTAATCTTTTCAACCCATGTGCTATGTTCTGCTCTTTTTCCATGCGATGTCATGCGATTAGCAAGTGCAAGAGTTCTTGCAAAGTAATCATTCATAGATTCAGCTTCCCCCATTGCAAGAACCTTAAATTCTCGCCGTAAAGACTGCAATTGAGCTCGCTTTACCTTTGTGGAACCTTGATATTTTCTTCCCATCGCCTCCCAAATGTCACGTGCAGTATCACAGACCAAGATAGTTTCCAGGATCGATCTTTCAATGGATTGAAAAAGGTAGTTCTTTACCTTCAGATCATGAAGTGTGCTTTCATCGGCACCACGTCTTTGTTCTGCAGATGTCATTCGCCGGAACTCCTTCGATCGAAGAAGGTTCTCCATCACCAGACACTTTCAAGGCTTGTTCCTCACTGTGATTTTGTTGACTCTTCATGCTTCCTTCATGAACAAGCAGGCTGCTTTGTAGCTCATTGATGACAGGAATTCGTACTGCTTTTTTAGTATAGTTTTAGTAATAAATTCCAGCACTTTAGACCAATTACAAGGCAAATTCCTAGAGAAATGAAGTTACTTGCTCAAGAAGTCAAGAAATTCAAGAAAAAGCTAAAAGAAGCCAAAAATGGGCAAAAAGTGACGCGTTCATCGCAGCACGACAACTCTCATCGCAGCACGATGGGATATGCTTGTTGGCCAAGACAAGAAATACGTTCATCGTACTGCGATGCTCTTCCTCGTGGTACGATGACCTTACTTGGCGACCAAGTTGATGAAACGCATAGGATCAGTTATAATTTTGAACTGAATCTTGCCATCGCAGCACGATGGGCTTATCGTAGTACGATGGGATTCTGCAGCCCGTTACGAAAACTATAAATAGAGCTCCCTTTTCCTCATTTTATTCATTCAGAAAAAAGAGAACTACTACTCTCTAGAGTAAAAGGAGGAAAAGCTCTAAGGTTAGGTTTTCTTTTATGCATTTTTATATTCTTGTAATTTAATTATGCATTTTAGTAGCTAAACCCCTTCTTGGTTAGGTGGGGAGATGAACTCCCTTAGGAATGCTGGAATCGTGTAAATTGGTACTAAGTTTATATAATTGTCTATTCAGTTTTATTATTCTATTGTTTATGTTTTAATTACGTTACCTGATTAATGCGCAAAATTAGGGAACACTTTTAGGGATGGTGATATCTAGCATTGTGCCTTAGGACCAGTGATTATCATTGACGGGCAACTAACTTATAGGGTTAGTGATCTAGTATTGTGCCTCAAAACCGGCAACCAACCCCCGACCAATAGATAATAGCTTAGTCTCACTAAGGGTAAAGGAACTAATGAAACCATGCTTAATTGACTACATATTTAGAGTCTAATCACTAGTATAGGGACATGACAACGTGTCCTACACGGGTTCCCTATCTAATAATTAAGGTTCTCAATACTCGTAATTAGGGTAATGATCGTACACGGTTATTACTACTTATATTAGTGCACCATTAGTAAAAAGGAATAGGCAACGATATAGCACCAACTACCCAGCAGGACTAGGGAGGAATTCAACACACTTAACCTACCTTTTCTCATCTGAAGCAACTTTACTTTCTTAATTATCTTCTTAAAAGCAATCAAACCTAAAATCAAAGCGGAGGCAATCTCACACTTCCTAAAGATAAGCTTAGTAACCTAGGCGTTGTCCCTGTGGAAACGAACCCATCCTAACTAGGGTGCGGATTATTACTAAACGACAGACTGGTACACTTGCCAGACCGTAGTCACTCATCAATTGAGAGGGTAGTGATGTCATTTGATTCTTCAATCGAGCACACAACATAGTTGAATTTTGGTGGCATAGATCGCAAAATTAATCTTTTCAACCCATGTGCTATGTTCTACTCTTTTTCCATGCGATTAGCAATTGCAAGAGTTCTTGCAAAGTAATCATTCATAGATTCAGCTTCCCCCATTGCAAGAACCTCAAATTCTCGCCGTAAAGACTGCAATTGAGCTCACTTTACCTTTGTAGAACCTTGATATTTTCTTCCCATCGCCTCCCAAATGTCACGTGCAGTATCACAGACCAAGATAGTTTCCAAGATCGATCTTTCAATGGATTGAAAAAGGTAGTTCTTTACCTTCAGATCATGAAGTTTGCTTTCATCGGCAACACGTCATTGTTCTGCAGATGTTGTTCGCCGAAACTCCTTCGATCGAAGAAGGTTCTACATGACCATTGCCAAATGCTCATAATAGCCATCAAACTTAGGGATCACAGGTTGAACGAAATTCGCTGATTTCGCCATGGGAATTTGATAGAGGTTCGCCAGAAAAAGAGATCAAGATCGAAAACATAACAAGAAAGAAAAACGGTTGCGACCGTTATAACAGACAAAAGCTGCAGTTTTTCTGTTTCTAAAAGGAGGATATGGGTTTCACTGATAAATGTTGGTGTAAATGAGGCCCCGTTATTATTCTCATTTGTAAAGGTGCCTTATATAGGCTGATACAAATACAACAGCTAAGACACACACAGGCAAGCACGAGCCTCGCTAAGCCACAACACCTAACACTTATTACATGTACAAAATAGACTAATCACTAAGGCCTAGAGTACATATGCAACATCTTAGCTTAACACTAATAACTTTTGAAATTTTGTTGTAACGAAACTCATATTAACAAGTTTTATATTTTGAAATCTTATATTTTGCCAATAAAATCTCATATTTTTAAACGGACTTAATAAAATCTATTTTGCCAATAAAATCTTAAATCACATACATTGAAAATTAGTAGATAAGTACTCCCTCCAGTACTAATTATAAGACGCACTACAAGAAAATGACTATTTAGTGGCAGCAAAATCCCTCTGGAAGTGCTAAATTCCGCCAGGAAGTGATAATTTACAGGCGGAATTGATCCGCCAGTAAATCGTATGCCAGTACATTTACTGGTGAAAATTTCCGCCAATAAATTCATCCAGAAGCATAAAGCTGATTCCTTTCACTTTGTGGCGAAAAATTCCGCCAAAAACCACAAGGACGGAATCCCACACTTTGTGGCGGAATATTTCGCCAGGAAATTTGTTTTGTTTTTTAAATAAAAAAACCAATTTTTATTTGTTTCTGATTTATTATTAATTAAATAAAAAAACTAAAATTAATAATTTTTTTATGAATAGTAAAATTTTATTAACAATCCACAACCAAAGCATAAGGCATGCCGGGAAGGGATGAAAAAACGCAGGATACAAGAAACACAAGAGCTACATCACAGCTCAAAAAAAAGAAGAGATAAAAACACCAAAAACTAAAACAACATCTCTCCAGTCTAAAGGCTACAACTAAAGGAAATAAAAACAACAAGTCCTTAGAGCCTCCAAGATCACAAGAACATGACACAACAGCCAACAAAACCCAAAATCACAAAAACAAAACACCAAGCAGCACAAATTAAATAGAATTTTAGATCTTACTAGCTTTCTCTTCATCTCTCTTTTTAGCAGCTTCTGCCCTTTGTTGATGTATAAGAGCTAATCGTTATGTACAAGTCAACAAAGAAATCAAACATTAATCATTGAAGGAAAGCTTTCTCAACTAAGCGTGTTGATTTTGGTTTAACTCGCACAACTTATGCTTTGTACCAATCAATCAATAGTTTACAAATGTAGTAATAATATCAAATGAACAAGATAAAACAAATAATAGCTGTATAAGAAGAAAATTAAAATAGACAATTTTAGAAGTTATTTGTACCTAAATCTTTCTTTGATCGATCTGTTTTTCCTTGCTCTTGCAGCCTCATATAGCGTTCATGAGCTTTCTGTTTCTCTATATCCTCTCTGCAAACAAGGAAAATATGAAGATATTCAGAAAACATGTTGACATAAAAGTTCCACTTTCAATACTTCCCCAATATGAGAATAGAAGGAATTAGATGAAAAATTAAAAGTAGTCTGCACAAAGCTGATTCCTTTCACTTTGTGCCGGAAAATTCCGCCAGCAACTACAAGGACGGAATCCCACACTTTGTGGCGGAATATTCTGCCAGTAAGTTATCTGCGTAATATTATTTTAATATTATAATTTTGTGGCAGTAATTTCCGCCAGAAAGTGTGGCTGGAATTTCCGTCCTTTCATGCATTGGCAGTTAATTCCGCCAGTATGTTTTGTTTTTCTTTTTTTTTTCTTTCTGATAAATATAGTGGCGGAATCTTTAATTTTTTGACAGTTATTTCTGCCAATAATTTATTGAGGGATCGAAAATTACGCCAATAAGTGATTTAAAAATCTGTTTGAAAATGAGGGTTTTCTTGTAGTGCCAGCTTCAATGCAGTTTTGGCCCCTTAAGTTTTATAATTGTGCGATTTTAGCCCCCCACGTTTCATTTGCTTCATTTTAACCCCCCAAGTTTTCTAATTGCTCCATTTTAGCTCCCAAGTTTCAATTGCTCGATTTTGGCCCCCCAAGTTTATCCCCTTTTGCATTTGCTAGCCCCCCCATTGACTTTTTTGATTAAAAATTGGTTATGTAATATTTTAAAATTAAATAAAAATAAATAAAAATGTTTTTAAATTTTTAAAAAATTACAAATTGTTTTTTTAAAAATTAAATTATAAAATTATTTTTTATTTTATGTATTTTAAAAAAATAATTATTAAACCTTTTATTAAAAAAACAATTTTAATACATTTTTATAAAAGCAAATATTATTATTTTATAACATTTTTTTAATTTTAAAAACATATTTTAATTATTTTAAATATATTTTAATTTTTTAAATGCCACATAAGCAATTTTTGGTCAACAAAGTCAATGGGGGGCTAGAAATGCAAAAGGGGGTAAACTTGGAGGGCCAAAATCGAATAATTAAAACTGGGGCTAAAATCGGAGGGCCATCATCTATCATAATAAATATTTTTCAGATGTAATACATCTCATTCTCATGATATATAAGCACAAGATTTTTTGTGAGTATATATTTATTTTCCATTAAAAAAAATGTGATGAAGTTTTTTTTATAACCAAGAAGCCAACCAGAAAATATTGAAAGTATCATTTTGAGTATATATTTGCTCCCGCAAGAAGCCAACCAGAAAATATGAGTGAATTTGTGTCTTTTAGAGCCTTTAACAATGTTGATGAAAATATTGAAAGTTTCATTCTCATCATCCTCATGTAGAAGGATATCACCCCATCCAAATGAAAACAACAAATCAAATAATATACTGAATTATTACAAAAAAAAAAAAAAAAAAAAAAAACCAAATTTTGATTTTGTTTTTTAAAAATAAAAATAGATATTTTTGTTTCTTAAAATTTGTTTATTAGTTTCTTTTGAAGAAGAATTTTTTTATTAGTTATCGGTATCCAACTAAATTTTGGATATTAAAATGTTCATCTTAAAAAATATTAAAAAATATTATGAGCTAAAATCAAAACATGAAATTTTAAAAGTCTCGTTTTTTATTTTTAAAAATTAAAATTCACTATATTTCAAATTTCAATCTATCATTCTCATGTAGACCGATACAACATCACCAATTCACCACCCAGACCCCCATCCAAATGAAAAATTCAATCAAAAGAAATTGATAAGCACCATCATGGAGAAGGATTATATATTATACTTCATCAATTCCTTTTTATTTGCCGTTTTCAATTTTTGGACATATGTCAATGCACAACTTTGATTACTAATATTTTTAATTATTTTTTATAAAAAATTATGAAAATTTTATATATTTTGAAAATATTTGTCGAGACAAATTGAACAACATCTTATATGCTAATATTTATTTTAATATATTAGTAGAAAATTACAATCAAAATAGATTATATGCATAGTGTGTACGATTCTCAAACAATAAATAAAAAGGAAATGAGTGTGTACCTGAGTGAATGCAATCATCATTCTTTACCGCCAATTTAAAAATGAAGGGCCAAAATTAAAACTATGCAATAATCATTTGATCGCTTTTGAATAGTCGAGATTATTTACTACATCCAACTACGTAAAGCAATTATAACAGACAATCGTGATCCCGCGCCATTGTGAAAAAGAATTATATGCAGTGACTATGTTAACTCTAGTGTGAGAATTATTATTGAATTTCCTTGTACGCACTCAGTTCTATCACTATCAGAGAAATAAGAAGCTACATACTTTTGTTGAATTCATAACTAGTCTAGTCCAGTCCAGTCCTAGCCATATGTTAAGATACTAGAGTTGGGACAGATCAAACTCATTATTAGTAAGGCACCAATTATTTAATACTTAAAATAGAAAAACACGAAAACGAATATTTCCTTTTTATTTTGACTAAAAACGAATATTTCCTTATAAAATCCTATAATTGTGTCAATAACTCAATATTTATTCCATCGGAAGAAAGAAGTTTTTTTTTTTTACGCATTAGAAGAAAGAAGTTAAAAAAAATATTTTTTTTTTAAACAAGCTAAAATGAAATATATATATATATATATATATATATATATATATATATATATATATATATATATATATATTAAAAATAAGTAGTATCCATAGCACAAGTTGTGTCAAGAAGAACTACATCTGAGCTACAAAGGTATCAATACAAAAGTAAGGAACAAAATATAAAACATTAGTCGATGCCCAAACAAAACAATGAGTTCGACCACCAAGTATGGGAGTTGGATAAGAAAAATACTTATACATGGTCATAAATATTTAGATCTATTATTTAATCACATTTACATATATATATATATATATATATATATATATATATATCGTTAAATTATTTAAAATTGTATATTATTTAACTTTTTTTTTTTACTTTTTATCAAACATGTATATGTAAGTAAGGGTCCGTTTGGATTGTATTACTTTTGAACTTATATAATAACTTATGCAAATAATTAATTTTTATGTATCATTATTATAAACTTTTTAAGATAGTTTAAGAGAAAACAACTAATAAAAATACAATTTTTATTACTGAAAATTTATAAATTAACATAAAATTTTATTTATTTATATAAATTATTTTTATAAATTCAAAAATAAGTAAAATTCAAATAGGCCGTAAATGTTTGTATCCGTCTTACACTTGCTCGAAACTAAGGGGGACATTGATCATGACATAAAATGTTCCCAGCCAACATTATTATTATTATATGGTAGGAAGTGATATTGATTCTTGACATTTTACCTAACAGAGCTACTGTACGTGTGTGTCGATACGAAATTTCAGTTTTTTGATTAAGGACAAATTAGTTTCTAAATTGGTTCGTATTTCATGGACCCAACATTTTAAAATTCATGGTAAAATATATTTAGGTGTTTTATTTGATTGATATTTTTATTTTCAATTATTTTATTTTAATATAAAAATTTATATTATCATGATACATATATTATTATTTTATTTTATTTTTAGCTTTTACCATCAGTTTAATCTAATTTAGGGGTCAGTTCTGGCATCAAGTGGTTTCAGCCCCTTGCCGATCACAATTGCAAGGGGTCGAACTGTGGTCCTATCATAATACATATGAAATTGTCATTGTTGTTTAACGGTAATTAATATCTATTAAAATATTTGTAGACTTTTTCCTTCATATTGAATTTTGGAAAATATTAAACCGTACTTTTGGGACATTGATTCAACATATTAATAGGGAAATTTAATTTTAAAATTCGTTTATTCAATACTTTAAAATGTAAAAGAAAAATTCGACATTAATTTTATTTTTAATTTCCTTTTTGAGTTAGTAGGTATTTCCTTCATATTGAATTTCCTTTTTGTTTTAATTTCCTTCTTTTTTTTTTTAATATGTTTAACAAATATCCCGGGAGTACTATTTAACATATACAACCTTAAATTTTTTATATGTACAAAAGTAAAAAATTGAATTCATAATTTATTTAAATATTGTCAAAAAAAATATATTTATTTAAATTTTAAACTTTTTTTTCAATTAGATCAATTTATTGTTGATGATAAAGTTATTCTTCTTAGTAATAATAAATAGGTTTATTTTACCATAAAAAATAAAATAAATAGTTTTAACTACACATTTGGTTTCTTACGTTTATTTTAGGTTTTGATCTCTTACGTTTAAAAAGTATCAATTTGGTTCCATGTTTCGGTCGTTTGCATTAGTTACTCATTTCCGCCAGTTTTGTCATATGTGACAGATGGTTTGCATATGTGGACAGACATCTGAACACTTGGATACGTGTATAGTTGAAATGATGTTAGTGACAAAATTAAATGAAAGACTAACTAATGCAAATGGTAAAAATGTATGAGACCAAATTAAAATATAAAATGAACGTAAAAAATCAAATGTGTAGTTAATTTTAATAATGATATGGAAGGTTGAGGAAACACTTGTTATACTTCTAAACCAATACAAGAAAAGCAGAGCTTACTACCAAAAGATAAAAGAGAGCTAAGTAATTGGCTAAACAAATGAAAACCAGAGAATACAACCAAAAAGAAGATACCATTAAAAAAAAAAATCAAACAAAACACTAAACAGGAACCACCGTTACCACCCAAGCAAGACCACGACCAACTAACTAATAAATTGACACTTATTTCTGTGCCAAAAATTTTGTATATATAAATATGTTTTGTTTATTTTATCATATATACACCTTCAATTTAGTTAAATTTAAAGAAATGCTAACATGTTCCTTACATTAATGAGTATAATATAAAAAATTTGTGACAAAAATTGTATATTTAACTTTTTAAACATTTTAAAAAATTAATATAAAATTTTTGTTTTTAGTTTCATGTCCTTAGAACACATATATTAATATGTTCCGTGAATTTAGCTCAGTTGACAGTGACATTGTATTATATATATATAAGGGTTGAAGTTTGAATTTCGGTCTTCTCTTTTATCTACTTTAAGAGTGAAATTTTAACCACAAAACTATTGGGAAAAAAAAAATATTAATACAACTCTTAAAATTATTAGATAAAATATATATTAAATAGTTTAGTTTCTATATATTGAAATGTTTGGAGAGTACCACTAAAGTTTACGTAAAGGTAAAATATCACTGAAAAACACTATGCTAACATAGAAAGAGCATCACAATTACATATATAAGATTGCACCCTGCTATAGATAACAAAGACATCAAAGAAACACAACACCACTGTCCACTATAAGACAAACATCAAAACCAACATTTTACTCGTTTATAAAAGGACACGTCATATCTCCACTTCTCTTATATATATATATTTTACATTAGATTCACAAATGGTACGAGTAGTTTAACCGATTAAACTAGCTAATTGAGCTAAGGGTTAATGAGTTAGAGATTTAGAATTCAATTTTTTTTTTTTTGGTGCTAAAAGAGGGCTAATGCCCAAAAAGAACAAGATCTAGAAAGTTACATAAATATTCCTAGGCATGCAAGTTCCGGAAAAGTCATAAAAAAAGAGACTTGCGATCTCACTCGGAAGGGTCTCCATAACATGAGTATTAAAAGAATCCAAAGAGAAACTAAAATTAGCCACCCAATCAACACTTCTATTTCCTTCCCGCTAAGTGTGATTGAAATGCACATGCCATTTCAATTTTAAAAGCTCTTGTATACGACGAATCAAGGTGGGCGGGTTGCCATTGATTTTTACTTTCCCAGTGATCATATCAATTAGTGTTTTTGAGCCGCTTTCCACTTGAAGATGGCGGAAATTATGTCTTCAACCTAGTTGCATTCCCAAGTACATTCCCCACATTTCAGCGCAAAGAGCGTCACAAGTTCCAATTTTGTGAGAGTATCCTTTAAGCCATCTGCCATCTGAGTTTCGAAGGAGACCACCACAACCAGCTAAGCCCCAAAGAATTCTTGTATGCTCCATCACAGTTAAGCTTCATCCACCCTTCTTGAGGTATTTTTCAGCCAATAAAAACAGTGTTGCATTGGCGAGGATTCAAAGGATAATGAGTATAGTTGTCTATGTCTTTGGCCATCTTGAGAATAGTATAACTTGCATTCGTCGGACGCTGAAAATCGTCCTCAAAAATCGTTTTGTTCCTCCACGTCCAAATGTGCCAACGTATAAGACATTGTAATGTTCTAACAATTAATAATTTTTTTTTTCCGATAAGTTCTAACAACCAACAATTTACCATTAAAAAAAATAAATAATTTCCCTACTTAATTGTGATCCTAAAATAAAATTAAAGGACATGTCATATCTCCACACTTAAAAAATATCAGGTTGAAAGTGTATTTTATTATATTTAAAAACATTAGTTTACCTAATTGTTTATTTTTAAATGGTCTCTTTATTTAATTCGCTCAGGGCCTTAAAATATGTTAGATCAACCTTGCAAAGTGAAGAATAAAAATGAAGAAAAAAAATATTTTACATAGTAAAAAAGAGAATAAAAATATATCATCCGTTCAATCTTCATCTCATTGATATCTAGTTACAACAAGGTGAAAGAAGATTTCATCCGCTGCAAATTATCATACACTATAACAGTTGCTTGTTAAATTGTTAATGATTCAAATGAAGAAATATTTTATCGTAATGTGTATATCTAATTCATTTTTTTAACATTTTATAAATAAATTGTACAATTTTTTTAAAAATTATTCTACTTTTAAATTCTTAACATGTCCAATAAAACATCAACGATTGAAATTGTGTTCAAAATTCAAATTTTAAATATTATTTCCACTAATTTTTAGTTCTTTTGCTTTTTGTTTTCATTAGTTAATGATTATGTTCATGTTTTAAATGGTCAAATGTCAAAAAGGAAGTAGTGCAATTTGTGCTCCAACTTCAAATATTAATGTTTCATATATATATATATATATATATATATATATATATATATATATATATATATATATAATATTGAGACAAGATATATGTAACAACCCGTTTTTCAAAGGCCAGAAAAAGGCATATTTTTTTTTTCTTTTTCAACTAACACTCAGAGTGCGCATAGAATATTTTAAATGAGCCGGCATTCAAATACACAAAAGAACTCGTTACCAAAAGGTGCTTCGACAAGCAAAGTGTATTCCTGAATAATTACAATCCAAGTCTAAGTATTCGAATACTTCCAACAAAACAAGTTAGAATCCTATGCCTAAACCCAAAAAGCACGGTGTACAACCCACACCGGCGCATAGTCTAACTAAGCTAAAGCTCCAACATCTCACTGGGGCCTGTAACAGCCACCGTCGTCACCACGACCTAACCCATCATCTGGGTGGGATGAGCCCGCAAATGAAAGAAAAGGTCACCACAAAATATAAAGTATGTATATATATAACCGGTGCGAAATATTGTACACATAACAATAATTCCACAAAACACAAGAGAAAGCTCTTAATCTCAAAAGTAATTCCCACCAACGGGCTTATATAAATAAATCACCAAGCCTAATGCAGACTTCTACAATGGGTGTGACAACCGATCTCTGGTTCGCCACATGCATGATTTCAATTCCGGAATTCAACCTCTCTATAGAAGGCGTAGGTCTCTGGTGGGATAACACCTCCTACTATTGGTGGGATAACACCAGGTAGAGTCACACAAGACAATACCAAAACAATCACGGTGGGATAACACCGGGTGAGTCACACAAGACAACCACCAACTCAATAAAATTCAGTAGGATTTGGCGAAGTCGCACAGACAAACGCCCGGTACGAAGGCAAGTCACACAAGACATACACCTAGGCACGCAACTATGAAATACATGGCATATATTCTCTTCGGCATATACGGGATAGTCACACAAGACAAAATCCTCGCGTAGTCCTATCCGACGCACGCATTCATATATGCTCATGCAAACAATCACATAGCCTAAAGCCTATGTACAAAGCATCACAACATACATACATTTTCTCAACCATATGTAAATTGCACTTGTATTTATAACAACGTTCTCATCAACGAGAATACATAAGTACAAACATGCCAAAGCACACAGCAATTGCATACACAGCAAAACAAAGCATGTCGTAACCATTTGAAAAACGAAAATAAAGTGGAGCCCTTACCTCGGCAAGCTTCCGATTACTACAACTCGTCCAAACAACACAACGCGCTTCCTAAAACCAACAGCGTACCATCAATACATTGTTTCCCAACCAATCGTATTGAAACTAAACCAAAAACCCCAAAAACTTAAAGGTTCCTAAGGAAAATCCACTCATTCGGATACCATACCAATAACTACCGTATTGATCAACCACCATGAGTTATTTGTACTATTTTTAGGACCCAAAACAATTGTCAAAAGTCTTAAATAATTTGAAATGCAAAATGGCCGTTTTCTTGCGTTACAAGCTACGTACTTTCCGAGTACACGAAAAACTCGTTTCCAATCCCCGCCACTTCCATAAATTAATAAAAAGGGATTAGAAAGCTAAAAACCAAGTTTTGAAATCAGAATCCAAAATTTCAACTCCCAAAGCTCGCCCTGGCGAGTTGGTGGCGAGTGAAGGCAGTGAGGACTGGTCTTACTCGCTCTGGAGCTCGCTCTGGCGTGTTGTCATGACCTGTGACACTCGCCCTGGCGAGTAAACGCTCGCCCGGCGAGTTGCACCTGTCATGACAGCAAAAGACAGCAACTCACACCGCCCTTTTCCAACCCAAGCCTAGTATGATTCTATTAGTTCCCAACATCTTTTCAAGGCACAAAAGCAAACCATTTTCATAAGCAAGCAACGCATTTCCGAAAGCATGTTGGTTGCTTCGAGTGCAAGTTATTTGATTTTCATTTCTAAAATCAAAACCAAATCCAAGCACAAGTTTTATTACGGGCCTCAATCGTCCGGTAATCATTTTCAAACATGTTTTCAAAGTAAAAAGCGACACCACATGTCACAAGAGTTTTAAACCACTTGGACCCCAAATCACCACACAAAACACTTAGTAAATATTTTCATAAACCCCAAAATATTTTTCATCGGATTTTCTAAAACAAAACCATACAACGCATTTCCCTTTCGCCCAAAGGTTCAAAGACAACGTTTCTTTTCAAAACCTTACAACTTAACCACATGTTATTGATCAATACTTAACCAAACCAAAACCCTAACTTTTCTCATGAGATTTCTCACCAACTCATGGAAAACAAAAGTAACAAAGCCTACACATGCTCACTAAACTCTCATGAACAACTTTCATGAAACAAGAATCAATTCCTAACATATTCTTATGAAATTTCTCCCAAGAACATAATCATAAAAATCCTAACTCCAAGAGTTATAACCAACCAAAATGAAAAGGAAAAGAGTGGTTACCTTAAGAAAGTGATTCTCTATAACAATTCTACAAAGCTCCCAAGCTTGTAATGGACACAAATGGTGAGGAATGGAAAATTTAGTGAAGGTTGGAAAGAAAGAATGGAGTCCACGTGAAAGAGAGAAAGAATGGAGTGAAGTTGTGATTTTTCTAAGTGACCAAAGTCATGAACCTCCTTACTATTACCAAAGCTCTTGATAGCCAATCCACCATTGGATCAAAGACAAAAGTCCAAGCTTAAACCCTAGCCATTGGATCAATTTGCTTTATGAGAATTCACAAGATATCATCAACTCATTCCATAACAAGTCTCGTATTCAGCTCTCGCGCGACGCGACGAACGTAAAACACAAAAACATAAAACCTACGGAAAGAACGTCTATCGTTAAACATTTCCAAAACTTATCGCCGAATCTTTTTCCGCGACTGTAATTTTCTTCCATACCTTAGAAAATTATTCTCAGAATATATCCTAACTCGCGCAGATATATAAAACTCCCATCCGAAACCTCACTTAAAACAGACGCACTAAGATTTTACATCCGCGGGTAAAATCCTACTCGTTTTTCCAAAAACAAGAATAATCCAAAACTCGTTATACTAAAACCACATATAACTTCTTATTCAAGCAACAGGATCACAAGACAAAAGTCTGTACAAAAATAGTGCACGAGCACAAAACAAACTCGATTACAGCAAAACCTAATCAATTACACGATGTTTCACCACATGAACACATCGAAACTCTAATATTCCTTAAACCAAACATACAATGAAATCTTGGGTCTTACAATACTACCCCCCTAAAAGAAGTTTCGTCCTCGAAACTTAGACGTCGTCAAACAAACTGGGGTATAATTCTTTCATCTTACTCTCGAGCTCCCAGGTGGTATCTCCTGTAGCTTCATTCCATATTACCTTCACCAAAGGTATCTCTTTCGTCCTCAGACGTTTCATCTTCCTATCCGCAATCTTGATCGGCGGAACTTCAAATGACAAGTTATCCCTCAACTGGATGTCATCTGGTGTGATCACATGTGACGGATCCGGTGTATATTTCCGCAATTGCGACACATGGAACACGTCATGTATCAAAGATAGTACCGGTGGCAACGCGATCCGGTATGCTACCTTCCCAATCCGTTCCAAAATCTGATAAGGCCCTATAAACTTTGGAGTCAACTTCTTCGCTTTCAAAGCCCTTCCAACGCCAGTCGTTGGTGTAACTCGGAGAAATACATGATCCCCATCCTCAAACTCTAAAGGCCTCCGACGCCTATCCGCATAACTCTTTTGTCGATCTTGAGCAACCTTCATCATTGCCCTTATCTTTCGGACCTTGTCCGTCGTCTGTTGTACCATTTCCGGTCCTACTATCATACTTTCCCCATCTTGGTACCAACACAAAGGAGTCTGACATCTTCTCCCATACAAAGCCTCGTATGGTGCCATTCCAATACTCGCGTGGAAACTGTTGTTGTATGTGAATTCTATCAACGGTAATACATCATCCCAACTCCCACGATCATCCAAAACACATGCTCTCAACAAATCTTCCAACGATTGATTTGTTCTCTCGGTCTGCCCATCTGTCTGAGGATGGTAGGCGGAACTCAATCTCAGTTTCGTCCCTAACGCCTCATGCAAAGTCTTCCAAAAGTGTGAAGTAAACTTTGGGTCTCGATCCGACACTATACTTGACGGAATCCCATGTAACCTCACAATCTCAGCAATGTAAATATCGGTCAACTTTGCCGCTGTATCTGTAGTCCTTACCGGTAGAAAATGAGCGGACTTAGTCAAACGATCCACTATCACCCAAATGGAATCATGCTTCCTCCTGGTCTTAGGTAAACCAGTGATGAAATCCATAGAAATGCTATCCCACTTCCACTCGGGGATATCTAATGACTGCAGCATCCCTGCTGGTCTCTGATGCTCAATCTTCGCCTTCTGACAAGTCAGACACGACGCTACATACCTAGCCACATCCTTCTTCATACCTGGCCACCAGAAATCATGCCTCAGGTCTTGATACATCTTTGTTGCTCCGGGATGTATACTAAGTTTACTCTTGTGTGCCTCCCCTAGAATGGTGTTTCTCAAGTTCATAGATTCGGGCACACACACCCTGCCTTGACACCTCAAGATATTGTCCGATCCCACCTTGAAATCTCGGTTGGTTCCTCGAACAATCAAAGCCCTTTTCTCCATGAGAATCTTGTCGTCTTGACAATTAGCAATATCCTCCAACAAACCGTTCGAGATGGTAATCATACCCAGTCTCATATTCCCTAAGGAAAACTCTACCTCTAGGTGCAAGTCACGAAACTCTCTCAACAACTCTTGTTGACTAGCCATTTGTGCCGAACAAACCGACACACTCTTCCTACTCAAAGCATCGGCTACCACATTAGCCTTTCCAGGATGGTATTCTAACGTAAAGTCGAAGTCTTTCAAAGTTTCCATCCACCTCCTCTGTCGCATATTAAGCTCTTTCTGATCGAACAGATACTTAAGACTTTTATGGTCACTAAACACGACAAAAGTGCAACCATAAAGATGGTGTCTCCAAATCTTCAATGCGAAAACAACGGCCGCAAGCTCTAAATCGTGCGTAGGATAATTCTTTTCATGCACTTTCAGCTGTCTTGACGCATAAGCCACTGCTCTCTTGTGTTGCATCAACACACAACCCAACCCTTGATGAGAAGCATCACAATAAACCTCATACGGTTCCTCCGACTGTGGTAACACCAAGACTGGTGAAGTCGTCAATCGCTCCTTCAACAACTGAAAACTCAATTCACACTTCTCAGTCCAAGCAAAAGGTTGATCTTTTCGCGTAAGTTGTGTCATAGGCGCCACAATCTTAGCGAAACCTTCAATGAATCTCCGGTAATAACCGGCCAAACCCACAAAACTCCTCACATCTGTCACTGTTTGAGGCTGCTTCCATGAAAGTACCGTATCAATCTTGGCTGGATCCACGGCTATTCCTTCTTTTGATATAACATGGCCAAGGAAATTCACCTCTTCCAACCAAAAATCACACTTTGACGGATTAGCATACAACTTACTTTCCCGCAAAACTTGCAAAACCAAGCGAAGATGCTCTACATGTTCCTCTTCATTCTTCGAATACACTAGGATGTCATCAATAAACACCACTACAAACTTGTCCAAAAATGAATGGAATATCCGATTCATGTAGGCCATAAAGATAGCAGGTGCATTCGTCACTCCAAACGGCATCACTAAGAACTCATAATGCCCATACCGCGTCCTAAACGCCGTTTTCTGAATATCCTCATCTCGTACTCTTATCTGGTGATAACCAGATTTCAAGTCAATCTTTGAAAACACTGAGGCTCCCCTCAACTGATCCATCAAATCATCGATTCGTGGCAATGGATATCGGTTCTTGATGGTCACCTTATTAAGCTTCCGATAATCCACACACAAACGAGACTTACCATCCTTCTTTTTAACCAATAAGACCGGTGCTCCCCAAGGCGACACACTAGGCCTTATGAAACCTTTCTCTAATAAGTCCTCAATCTGACTTTTCAACTCTACCAACTCGGCTGGAGCCATCCGATAAGCTGATTCCGAAATCGGACCCGTACCCGATTGCAGATCAATAAAGAATTTCACCTCTCTACACGGAGGAAAAGCTGGAATCTCCGATGGAAATACATCTTGGAAATCCTGAACCACTCGAATTTCCTCAATTCGGATCTCCGACGTCACTCCTAAACTAGCAAGTGAAACTATCTCCGGTTCTCCATTACACATAACCACAGAAAGCCGATTTGCAGACAAGTACCTTCGCACACCTGGCTCGGGAAAGAAAACCAATTTCCGAGCACAGTCTAGTATGACATAGTGATAAGACAACCAATCCATCCCGAGGATGATCTCGAGAGATAAAAGCGGTAGACAAACCAAATTGACCAGAAAATCCCTATTCTGGATTACTACCAAACAATGCAAACATGCAGTATTCACTACCAAATCCTTAGCAGGAGTCAAAACATTCAAATCAAACGGAAGCACAGAAACATTCAAACTCAAACGATTTGCACAAGCCAAAGATATGAATGAGTGGGTTGCCCCCGTGTCAATCAAAGCAGTTAAAGAATTACCTGCGATGTGACAGCTCTCGTGGATGGCATTGCTAGCCTGCCCACTCAACTCAGTGCCCATACAGTAAGCACGTGCCTTTGCCGCAGGTCTGGCACCCTGTGAGCCTTGTGCCACATTTGCCGACGGCCCAGTCTTCGGGGCTCTGCAATCTCTAGCAAAGTGTCCCGGCTTCTTGCAATTGAAGCAAGTGTTTCCCCCTTTCGGTTGCGTGCACTCATTAGAAAAATGCCCCGCTTCTCCACAGTTGTAGCAAGCCCCCTTACTACCATCTGCTTTTCCCCGGGTTCCTTGATTCACCGATCGGCCCGGTCCTTTACTATGTTGAGGACGGTTATACGGCTTACTCCCTTGCCTCCCACTATTCTGAGTCGAACCACGATCATTGGTACGACTTGGTCCTACGGCACTAGACCCTCCTTGGCGGTTCACCCGCTTATTCCTCATGTCCTCTACCTCTTGGCACTTTTCCACCAACTCCTGGAACTGTCGGATACTCAATGGCACAACCGCATCCTGCAATTCGTACCTCAGCCCATCTTGGAAACGACGGCACATATAATCCTCATCTATCCCATCCCTAAAGAAGCGGAAGAAACGAGATAGTGATTCAAACTTCTTGGCATATGTTTCCACATTCATGCCCCCCTGACGCAACCTCAGGAATTCCTCTCCATACCTTTCCCTTGCAGTCTCGGGAAAGTACTTGGCTAAAAACCTCCTCTTGAAGTTCTCCCAATTCAATTCTTCATGACCATTTTCCATGATCAGTCGGGTGTTCCTCCACCAATACTCTGAACCCCCTAGTAACTGATAGGTAGCTAAGACTACCTTTTCCCCTTCTGGACAATGAATTACCCCGAATATCCTCTCCACAGATTGGAGCCATAAGTCAGCAGTTTCCGGACCTCCCTCCCCATTAAACTTTGGAGGAGTCTGGTGGTTGAAATTTGAAAGAAGTCTAGATCCAACAGCGAGTATTTCTCTTTCGCGCTTTTCCAGATCCCTCTGCGCCTTAGCATGGCTCTGAGCAGTCACAGCCGCTGCCATCGTATGCATGGCATAAGCCATCTGGTTTATATCAGCATTGTCCGCCATAGGTGCTGTAGGTGCCCTTCTTGGTGGCATTCTACTCTGCACAATACCAATTCTGATTAGATTCTTTATCCAAACATTTCTGAGTCTCAACAGAAAATCTCATCCAACGGTTACTAACTCATAACCCGACACAGAACAAACACTAGAACTGACACAACTCTAGCTATGTTCTAACCGACTCTGAACTAACGACTCAAGTATACACTTTCCCTTTGAAGATTTAAAGCCGTGCTCTGATACCAATTGTAACAACCCGTTTTTCAAAGGCCAGAAAAAGGCATATTTTTTTTTTCTTTTTCAACTAACACTCAGAGTGCGCATAGAATATTTTAAATGAGCCGACATTCAAATACACAAAAGAACTCGTTACCAAAAGGTGCTTCGACAAGCAAAGTGTATTCCTGAATAATTACAATCCAAGTCTAAGTATTCGAATACTTCCAACAAAACAAGTTAGAATCCTATGCCTAAACCCAAAAAGCACGGTGTACAACCCACACCGGCGCATAGTCTAACTAAGCTAAAGCTCCAACATCTCACTGGGGCCTGTAACAGCCACCGTCGTCACCACGACCTAACCCATCATCTGGGTGGGATGAGCCCGCAAATGAAAGAAAGGGTCACCACAAAATATAAAGTATGTATATATATAACCGGTGCGAAAGATTGTACACATAACAATAATTCCACAAAACACAAGAGAAAGCTCTTAATCTCAAAAGTAATTCCCACCAACGGGCTTATATAAATAAATCACCAAGCCTAATGCAGACTTCTACAATGGGTGTGACAACCGATCTCTGGTTCGCCACATGCATGATTTCAATTCCGGAATTCAACCTCTCTATAGAAGGCGTAGGTCTCTGGTGGGATAACACCTCCTACTATTGGTGGGATAACACCAGGTAGAGTCACACAAGACAATACCAAAACAATCACGGTGGGATAACACCGGGTGAGTCACACAAGACAACCACCAACTCAATAAAATCCAGTAGGATTTGGCGAAGTCGCACAGACAAACGCCCGGTACGAAGGCAAGTCACACAAGACATACACCTAGGCACGCAACTATGAAATGCATGGCATATATTCTCTTCGGCATATACGGGATAGTCACACAAGACAAAATCCTCACGTAGTCCTATCCGACGCACGCATTCATATATGCTCATGCAAACAATCACATAGCCTAAAGCCTATGTACAAAGCATCACAACATACATACATTTTCTCAACCATATGTAAATTGCACATGTATTTATAACCACGTTCTCATCAACGAGAATACATAAGTACAAACATGCCAAAGCACACAGCAATTGCATACACAGCAAAACAAAGCATGTCGTAACCATTTGAAAAACGGAAATAAAGTGGAGCCCTTACCTCGGCAAGCTTCCGATTACTACAACTCGTCCAAACAACATAACGCGCTTCCTAAAACCAACAGCGTACCATCAATACATTGTTTCCCAACCAATCGTATTGAAACTAAACAAAAAACCCCAAAAACTTAAAGGTTCCTAAGGAAAATCCACTCATTCGGATACCATACCAAAAACTACCGTATTGATCAACCACCATGAGTTATTTGTACTATTTTTAGGACCCAAAACAATTGTCAAAAGTCTTAAATAATTTGAAATGCAAAATGGCCGTTTTCTTGCGTTACAAGCTACGTACTTTCCGAGTACACGAAAAACTCGTTTCCAATCCCCGCCACTTCCATAAATTAATAAAAAGGGATTAGAAAGCTAAAAACCAAGTTTTGAAATCAGAATCCAAAATTTCAACTCCCAAAGCTCGCCCTGGCGAGTTGGTGGCGAGTGAAGGCAGTGAGGACTGGTCTTACTCGCTCTGGAGCTCGCTCTGGAGCTCGCTCTGGCGTGTTGTCATGACCTGTGACACTCGCCCTGGCGAGTAAACGCTCGCCCGGCGAGTTGCACCTGTCATGACAGCAAAAGACAGCAACTCACACCGCCCTTTTCCAACCCAAGCCTAGTATGATTCTATTAGTTCCCAACATCTTTTCAAGGCACAAAAGCAAACCATTTTCATAAGCAAGCAACGCATTTCCGAAAGCATGTTGGTTGCTTCGAGTGCAAGTTATTTGATTTTCATTTCTAAAATCAAAACCAAATCCAAGCACAAGTTTTATTACGGGCCTCAATCGTCCGGTAATCATTTTCAAACATGTTTTCAAAGTAAAAAGCGACACCACATGTCACAAGAGTTTTAAACCACTTGGACCCCAAATCACCACACAAAACACTTAGTAAATATTTTCATAAACCCCAAAATATTTTTCATCGGATTTTCTAAAACAAAACCATACAACGCATTTCCCTTTCGCCCAAAGGTTCAAAGACAACGTTTCTTTTCAAAACCTTACAACTTAACCACATGTTATTGATCAATACTTAACCAAACCAAAACCCTAACTTTTCTCATGAGATTTCTCACCAACTCATGGAAAACAAAAGTAACAAAGCCTACACATGCTCACTAAACTCTCATGAACAACTTTCATGAAACAAGAATCAATTCCTAACATATTCTTATGAAATTTCTCCCAAGAACATAATCATAAAAATCCTAACTCCAAGAGTTATAACCAACCAAAATGAAAAGGAAAAGAGTGGTTACCTTAAGAAAGTGATTCTCTATAACAATTCTACAAAGCTCCCAAGCTTGTAATGGACACAAATGGTGAGGAATGGAAAATTTAGTGAAGGTTGGAAAGAAAGAATGGAGTCCACGTGAAAGAGAGAAAGAATGGAGTGAAGTTGTGATTTTTCTAAGTGACCAAAGTCATGAACCTCCTTACTATTACCAAAGCTCTTGATAGCCAATCCACCATTGGATCAAAGACAAAAGTCCAAGCTTAAACCCTAGCCATTGGATCAATTTGCTTTATGAGAATTCACAAGATATCATCAACTCACTCCATAACAAGTCTCGTATTCAGCTCTCGCGCGACGCGACGAACGTAAAACACAAAAACATAAAACCTACGGAAAGAACGTCTATCGTTAAACATTTCCAAAACTTATCGCCGAATCTTTTTCCGCGACTGTAATTTTCTTCCATACCTTAGAAAATTATTCTCAGAATATATCCTAACTCGCGCAGATATATAAAACTCCCATCCGAAACCTCACTTAAAACAGACGCACTAAGATTTTACATCCGCGGGTAAAATCCTACTCGTTTTTCCAAAAACAAGAATAATCCAAAACTCGTTATACTAAAACCACATATAACTTCTTATTCAAGCAACAGGATCACAAGACAAAAGTCTGTACAAAAATAGTGCACGAGCATAAAACAAACTCGATTACAGCAAAACCTAATCAATTACACGATGTTTCACCACACGAACACATCGAAACTCTAATATTCCTTAAACCAAACATACAATGAAATCTTGGGTCTTACAATATATGCTAGCTAATTGTATGATTTTTGGTTTTTTTCCTTTAAATTAATTAAAATTTTAAATTATTAATGTATTTGTAGTATTATATAAGTATACATATGTCATATATATAAATTTTAGGTTTAATTGCAGTTTTGATCCTTCCATTCTCACCATTTTGTAGCATTGGCCTCTATTTTAAAATTTGATAGTTTCGCCATCAAATATTTTATCTAAAATATGGTGATGCAACATGTTTTAAATTATGTTTATAAAGAATTTTGTTTACAATTTCATCAATATTGTTATTTTCTTATAATAAGATATATCGCATCGTCAATTTATAGTTAAAAAATATGTTAGAGGACCAAAACTGTCATTTTAAATTAGAGGGACCAAATCTACAAAATGATAAAATTATGGGACCAAAATTGCAATTAAGCCTAAATTTTAATATGAAGTAAACTTTATTAGTTTACGACTCTAGTTTACGTTTTAATTAAACCTAAACAAAATGAATTGACGTAAAAACTTGATTCTTACAACCTTGCTTCAACATAAAATAGTGATTTAATTAATCGACACCAATTGGATAAAAATAAAGAAAATTAATATTGATTATATTGTGAATTCAAACTTTAAGATGTGCTGGAACAATTGCCCCTCACTCGAGGCTAAGGGAGCTCGTGAGTTAGATTTCCACAAGCGGAGCCAATGTTCCAACAACAAGTCTTCAACATTGCTTTTACGCGTAGTGTCTGCTTTAGACGTTGTGTGAGTCTTCATGAATTTTGTCATTTGTAAAGGCGCCTCATTGAATTGAGTGCGAGTGTTGTATATAACTACACTTGACCTTAATTCCAAAACATTGTGGGACTTTATGATGTACCAGAACCATTGCACCCCAGTCGAGCTAAGGGAGCTTGTGGGTTAGATTCCCACAGATGGCGCCATTAATGTTCTGACCTCAAGTGTGCAGCCTTGTGTTTCCGAGTTTAATTTGTCGATTTTGAACATTGTGTTAGTCCACGGTTTTATCTTCCCTAAAAGTGTCTTGTTGGGTTGAGCAGTGATATGTGTTAGACTACTTGGCTATCACTTAGAAGGGGGGGTTGAATAAGTGAACCTCGAAACAATTGCGTTTTTAAAAAATTATTTGTTTCAATCAAGCGCAAGCGGAAAACCACCGGATCGGTAGTCTATGCACCGATTGACCAAAGGAAACGTAGTATAAGCCTTTGAACGTTTTATGAAAAGATTTGAAAGAATGAGTTCAAAATTTGAATTTAAACAATGAATTAATTTCAGTCCCAAGCAAGTTACAATATCGAATTAAACACAATCACAATCAAGCATAACAATTGAATTTTTGATGTTCCAATATGAACATGAAAAATTCAATCGATTCAAGAAATCAATGAAATTATAACAAGTAAAATATTGAGAGAGAGAGAAGCACACAACGATTTGATTAGGGAGTTCCCCGGATTTCGCGTCGTCCACGCGTTTGTCCGAGTACGTCTCCCCCCAAATAACCAAACGGGTTATTTGAGAGTGTATAGATCAAAAATGATTAACAACACGTGCACAGTTTACAATTGAATCTTATAAACCTGTAACGAGACAAAAAGTAAACTATGCAACAAAACCTCGACACACAACGAAACTTCGCCCTCTGATTCCAACGATCCGACCCGTGCCAAACCGCACTCGATCGTCCAGCTGAGTCCTTCGTTTCTTGTTGTCGATCCTTCAAGACAAGCACGATCTTGAATCCTTTGAGAGAAACTAGAACCTTCAACACACAATCCAACCCGACTACGATTCTGATTCACCGCGAACCGTATCGAACGTTATCACACAAAAATGCAACCTCTATTGAGTTGATCCCATACTCAAGCTTCAATTTTGATTGCAATCTTTGATGAAGATGATGAATTTGTGTCGAATGAAACCTTTGATTCAAATTCTCACTCAATTTGCAACCCAAAGCGTTTTCTGATCTTTCACACTAGTTTCCTCTGTTTACAATGACACATCACATTGCTATTTAAAGAGAGAATAGAATTGAGCAAATTTGGGCAAAATTCAACATACGTGTATCGATACAAATGATGGTTTGTATCGATACAAACCCTTTGACCAGCGTTCAAATTGAAAATATTGACCTATGTATCGATACAAAGATGTATATGTATCGATACATATATCAGTTTCTTGAAATCTTGACTGATATGTATCAAATCATGCAAGCATGATTCGATACATCATGCACTCTCTGATTTTTTGAGAGAAGTGAGTGTGTCTCGATACATGCAAGCATGATTCGATACACAGGTGACTCTCTGCCTCTGAGAGATCACTTTTGTATCGATACAAGTGATAGATGTACCGATACAAATTGCACAAAATCAGTCTGAAGTAATTTCAGGACATTTGTATCGATACACATGTTTATGTATCGATACATAATACCTAAAACTCAGTTTTTCAAAGTTTAAAAATAGTTTTTCGCTGTCAAGTCATTTGTAACATTGCCAAAATATGTTCTACTCTATTTTCATGTGTTTTGACAATTATTAAAACATGAGGATGAACTGGTGCACTTACATTCTCCCCCTTTTTGATAATTGTCAAAACTATGCATAAGCTAACTAAGCCTATACCTAATATGCAATAAAAATAGCAATATGTTCACAGACGCAAATAAACACCAAGGCTAACAAAGCACGCTCCCCCTGAGTTGATGCCATAATGCGATTGTCATAGTAGATAATGTTCAAGAATCTTTTAGCTATTCATCCTTAGCTTGTGCATCCAAATCTCTCCCCTATGACAATATCAAAAAGAAGAAGAGAGTCTATTAGAAGTATCGTGTTCAAACAATTTTAATCCAAAGTCATATAGTGCACTTACATTTGTCGAAATGCACTTATATGATAGAAGATATGCCAAAATATATCAATGACAAATACCAAAATTTCATGACAAATATGGAATGTAGAATAACAAACCAAAACCAACGCATGAATATTGTAACACATCGACATTTTAAATCAATCAACATATCAAAATATGGGACGAAATAAACAAACCAATGCAACAAATGCATAAACATAACATGATTATCCATACAAACAAAATTAATCATATGAAAATATATGTCTATGTATGCACACAAAGTCACATATAAGAACAAAACAAACATATACGAACCAAGTATGAACTTAATATGGCAATTGTAATGATTTTTGTCAAATCCCCATTTTAAACATATGAGACTCAAAAACTTATAAATATTTTTGAGCGAAATTTTTGGAAATAGAGGATTAGACAAATATCGTACCAAATTTCATATTAAATTTGGAATATATGTATATGAGCAAAAAACCACACAAAAGAAAAACATAAATGCAAAGTAAGGAATAAGGAATAAAGTTGAGATAGGAATCTTCCCTTAAGTATTAAGCATTAGGAGGTGATCAAGCTCCACAACTTTCATGAGTATTGAGTCAAATCTTTTCTCATCCCTTTACACCTTTGTGTGTCTTGAACTCCATTGTTGTCAGTGTCTCTCGTCAATGGTTCAAGACGTTTTCCTAATACTTTAAACATTTGAAAGAGGTCCCCAATCTTCATTGGGTCCTATGTGGTTAGTGCAAACTATGTTGGACTTAGGAATCCATTGCATTATGCCTTTTGGTATCAAAACTTTTCTTGTTTGACACTTTGCAATAGTATGTCCCTTAGTACAACAATAATAACATATAACATTTGAATGATCCGTGTGACCCAAAATTTTACTTTTGGGATTCAATTTCTTTTTAACAAATTTGTCATTTTTAGAAGGCCTAATCTTAGGCTTGTTAAAATTCTTTGGTATATCCACAAAAGTAACTTTTGACACAAGGGCTTCATCTAGTTTGGCTTGAAGGGTTTTCACCTCTCTTTGCCAAACACAACAAGAATCACAATCATGCTTTGATGAATTATCATCTTCAAAATCATCTTTTGAATTAACCATGGTAAGTTTTAATGCCTCTAATTCATCTTGTAATTTTACAATTTGTGACTCTAAAAGGGAAATCACTTTCTTCCTTTTAGCCAATTTCTTAAATGCATTAGTGGCTTCACCATATAGTTTTTCAAAAGCGTTTTGAAGTTCATCATATGAGGGACTATCATTAGAGATAGAGCTAGAATCACTTACTTGACGTTTGTGATGTTTCTTGCCTTTACTAGGTGAACCGGTCATGAGTACCACATGAGCGCGTTCTTCATCCTCTTCACTTGAGCTCTTGGACCTAGATCCATCTTCGCTTGCACTATCCCAAGCAACATAAGCTCTTTTACCTTTGTGATTTTTCTCGGAGGACCTTCCCTTTCTTTTGTTATAGAATGGACATTCCGGTTTTAAATGATCGGATTTGCCACATTCATAACACTTTCTACTATGCTTGCTCTTCTCATTCTCTATATCATCCCTTGATTGCTTTCGTGACTTGGGACCATTTTCCTTCGAAAACTTTATGCCATGTACCTTTGCATACTTGTAAAATCTTCGAAGAAATATTTCCATTTCATAGTCTTCTCACTCTTTATCACTTAAGCTACTTTCCTCTTGCTCTACCTTTTTGGACTTGGATTTGGAGGCCTTTAGAGCAATGGACCTCTTATCCTTTTCTTTTTCCTTTTCATTGTGTTTCTCCTTTTTCTCACCTTTCTCATGCTTTTCCAACAAATTAAGCACTTGTTCATGTTCCGTTAGCTTACCAAATAAGGTTGTGAGACTCAAGGTTGTAAGATCATTCGCTTCTTTGATTGCGGTGACCTTTGGTTGCCATGACCTATTAAGACATCTCAAAATCTTATTAGTAGCATCTTGATTTGTGATTGATTTACCTAGACCATGTAACTTGTTGGTGATTTTTACAAATCTTTGTTGCATATCCGCAATGGTTTCACCATCTTGCATATGAAACAATTCGAATTCTTGAGTTAAGGTGTTTATTTTTGAAATTTTGACCTCATTAGTTCCCTCAAAGTGAGTAACTAATGTATCCCACATTTCTTTGGCCGTAGAACAATGCGACACATGATAAAATTGTTCAATCCCAAGAGATGAAATAAGTATGTTTTGTGCCTTTGCATCGTAATTAACCTTTTTCTTTTCATCATCCGTCCATTGTGCCATAGGCTTATTTTCGACAATGCCATGAGGATCCGTGATAGTTGGAACAAACGGACCATTCTCAATAGCATTCCACACTTCACCATCAAAGGAATTGATGTGAATACGCATACTACTTTTCCAATAGTCAAAGTGATCGCCATTGAATACAGGAGCCCTATTATACGCCCCTTTCGGTGCAAAAGCCATGTTTTCTAATAATTGGCACAAATTACTCAGTTTAATCGTTTAAAATCGAACCAGACTCTGATACCACTTGTTAGACTACTTGGCTATCACTTAGAAGGGGGGGTTGAATAAGTGAACCTCGAAACAATTGCGTTTTTAAAAAATTATTTGTTTCAATCAAGCGCAAGCGGAAAACCACCGGATCGGTAGTCTATGCACCGATTGACCAAAGGAAACGTAGTATAAGCCTTTGAACGTTTTATGAAAAGATTTGAAAGAAGAGTTCAAAATTTGAATTTAAACAATGAATTAATTTCAGTCCCAAGCAAGTTACAATATCGAATTAAACACAATCACAATCAAGCATAACAATTGAATTTTTGATGTTCCAATATGAACATGAAAAATTCAATCGATTCAAGAAATCAATGAAATTATAACAAGTAAAATATTGAGAGAGAGAGAGAGAGAGAAGCACACAACGATTTGATTAGGGAGTTCCCCGGATTTCGCGTCGTCCACGCGTTTGTCCGAGTACGTCTCCCCCCAAATAACCAAACGGGTTATTTGAGAGTGTATAGATCAAAAATGATTAACAACACGTGCACAGTTTACAATTGAATCTTATAAACCTATAACGAGACAAAAAGTAAACTATGCAACAAAACCTCGACACACAACGAAACTTCGCCCTCTGATTCCAACGATCCGACCCGTGCCAAACCGCACTCGATCGTCCAGTTGAGTCCTTCGTTTCTTGTTGTCGATCCTTCAAGACAAGCACGATCTTGAATCCTTTGAGAGAAACTAGAACCTTCAACACACAATCCAACCCGACTACGATTCTGATTCACCGCGAACCGTATCGAACGTTATCACACAAAAATGCAACCTCTATTGAGTTGATCCCATACTCAAGCTTCAATTTTGATTGCAATCTTTGATGAAGATGATGAATTTGTGTCGAATGAAACCTTTGATTCAAATTCTCACTCAATTTGCAACCCAAAGCGTTTTCTGATCTTTCACACTAGTTTCCTCTGTTTACAATGACACATCACATTGCTATTTAAAGAGAGAATAGAATTGAGCAAATTTGGGCAAAATTCAACATACGTGTATCGATACAAATGATGGTTTGTATCGATACAAACCCTTTGACCAACGTTCAAATTGAAAATATTGACCTATGTATCGATACAAAGATGTATATGTATCGATACATATATCAGTTTCTTGAAATCTTGACTGATATGTATCAAATCATGCAAGCATGATTCGATACATCATGCACTCTCTGATTTTTTGAGAGAAGTGAGTGTGTATCGATACATGCAAGCATGATTCGATACACAGGTGACTCTCTGCCTCTGAGAGATCACTTTTGTATCGATACAAGTGATAGATGTACCGATACAAATTGCACAAATCAGTCTGAAGTAATTTCAGGACATTTGTATCGATACACATGTTTATGTATCGATACATAATACCTAAAACTCAGTTTTTCAAAGTTTAAAAATAGTTTTTCGCTGTCAAGTCATTTGTAACATTGCCAAAATATGTTGTACTCTATTTTCATGTGTTTTGACAATTATTAAAACATGAGGATGAACTGGTGCACTTACAATATGTGTTATTGTTGTATATAAATCACCCTTAACTTCGTTTCCCAAAAAATGTAGAACGTACTTTAAAATTTATTAGAACATAAAGTATAATCGAACATAAATATAAATTTAGATACTGAGTATTTTTTAAAATGCTGATATAAAAGTGTACTGTAGTACTTCTTTATCATATCCATCAATTGCCACTCAAAGAAAAAGAGCAAACAAAACAGCACTCCTTCCCTGTCCATATATATGTATGCTATTTCCATTATGAACTAACAATATTGAATAATTCTATATTTTGTACTACTAGACCCCCTCTACTTTTGATAAGCATATCTTCTCTCTACAAACCCAAATCACTTTTTCTGATTCCTCCTCCCTACAAACAAACAGTGGCGGATCTAGACCCGGAATATTGGTGTGGCTAAAAAATAATATATTGACAAACTTTATAGTTGAAAAAAAAAAACTTTTTATGCTTGCAAATTAGTTAAAGAAGTAGTTTTGTCTCTAGAAAAAATCAGAAAAAATAACATAAATCAAATTTGTTGTTGTAGAGTTGAGAGGAGAAAGGAAAGTAGAGAAATCAAACTGGTATAGGACTAGAGGAGAGGAAAATGAGATTCAGAGAGAGAGGAGGTGGAAAAAATATAAATTCAATTTGAAAATCCATTGACCATTTACATTAGAATAATATTGTATTTTTCAATAACGTCTGAAATAATTTAATATGTTATTGAGGTCCATTAGAAATAACAGTATTCAATAAAAATGTATAAACCTTTAATGTTGGTGAATTTCAATAACATATCAAATAATTTTAATTTTCTATAAAATTTTACATAAATTATTTATATGATATAAATTTTAAATTTAACGATACATTTTATAAATTATATACTAGTTAAAATGTGACGGGTACAATTTAATAAATCCACTCTTTTAAAAATAATTATAATTTCTGTATCAAAATAAAAATAATAATAAGAATAATTTGACCACAACATTTATTTTTTACTTCTTGTGGTGTAGTGGCTTTAATAAACTTGCAAGTTGTAACAGCAGCAACATCTTTGTAAAATTCAATTAAAAACCAAAACAGTCACTGGAGCGCACATTCACCACTGGGCCAGAGTCAATCTTGTGATACATATGTGCGGTAAAACATATATATATGATAAAACACAACAAAAATATGTATATATACATATTAAAATTTGAAAATTCTGGTGTGGCTATAGCCACATTGTGCCTCTATGTGGGTCCGCCCCTGCAAACAAATACCTTTAATGTTGATGTGAATATTTGTATTTTTATCTGTTAGGTACCTATAGAGTACATATCCTATGAGAATGATATATTTATATGAGAATGTGAGAATGAATATCAACCATTAGATTAAAATACATGGATTAAATGAGATTAAATGATCCACAGCCTATCATTTTTCTTTTTTCTTTTTTATTTTTTTTAACCATTTTATCTCTTCTTCTTCCTCCCTTGTTTTTCTCGTTGCATCTTTCTTCTTCTCTTTCTCTGCTGTGAATCTCACTTCCACGACGCTGGTTGAAACTCCCTTTGCCGACGCTGGTTGCGTTTTTCGCCGTGTCGTTTTCACCGCGTCATTGTTCTCTCCTTGTTGTCGTCTGCGTTGTTGTTCGCGGTTGAGACCCTTCGACGAGATCATGATTTGTGTCACCGCCAGATTGTCAAATTTAATCTTTGAGCACTTTATTGAAAAATGAGACGCGTTGTTGTTCTGTAATGTAATTGATTTTTCTTTCTTTAATTTGAAGCTATCAGATCTGCAAATTGTCATGGTGGTGGGTTGGAGAAGATGAAGAAGTATTAGTTTATGATAAGAAAAAACTAACACCTGCAGACAAGCTAAAACACATATAAAGACTTAATCTCTTTCTCTCTTTGATGGAAATCAATTTTCATTCAATCTCTTTTTTTTGTTAAAATTAATTTCATGAATTGGGATTTTTTCCGAAGAAAATGAATTGAGATTTTTGTTCTGTGTTTTGCAATTTGTTTTGTGTTTATTTTCCTGTGAGTTCATATTTTAGAAGATGAGAAGCAATTGGTGGCTACAGTAATGGCGATGGTGAACGGTTAGAGAAGATGAGAAAGCTGAAACAAGATTGGACTAATAGGTGTCTAAGTGTGTACATCACACAATAAATTTTTGTGGAACATTTTAATCTAAACCATTGATTTTAATTCAAAGGCTAAAAATCTTTCTCATATTCTCATATAAACATACTATTCTCATATGATACATCCTCGGTACCTATATATATATATATATTATATCCTTTGTAACTTTAATATTTCTATTTGTATCTTTTAGGTGCCTATATGTTTATACTCATACCATTTATATGCACTTTAACTTTTATTTTATTATTTTACGTAGCAATTATTTTTTCATTTAGATTGTTTATCTTTTAGAATATGTATAATGTTTTCTTTTTTTTTTTTAAGGAAAAAAAACATTGATGTATGAATTATAAATCTAAATATTACAGTAACTCAAACATTATTAGACCGTGTTCTATTTTGTAAGTGTGATTTTTGTTAGTAATATAGTTTTATAGTTGGTGTGTTTTGATATGTTTCATCATGTTGCATGCTAAATTTTTATCATAAAATAAGATATTGAGTGTAGTCAACAATGTAAAAAGAACCGATGGATATAGAGAACAAATAATTTACTATAACATAGATAAAAATGATATAGAGAAATTAGAGGTATGGTTTGATATACTTTCAACATAAAAAAAAAAAAAAACAAAAAACTTATTTTTACACTTCTTTTTCATTTGTAGAGACTAAAATTATTTATTATTTCAAAAAAAAATACATAATAATAATTATTATACAAAATTAAATAGTATAAATAAAGAATGTGAGGTATATGAAAGTAAGTTGGAAGAGAGAGTATTTGGTTTAAACTAAACCATTGTATGAGTAAAAGTTGAATAATAATTTAATTATTATGTGGGAGAGAAAAAAATAATGTGGAGCATTGAGAAGTGAAAAAATTAGGATTTAATCCATCATTGATAGTACCCATTTTTACATTATTCATAATAGATATTTTTTATGGATATATATCGGATATAGATTCAATTGTCATTCTTACCGTAGAAATAAAATAAAAATTCAATTGCCATTCTAATCTTCTTTATTGAAAACAGATATATGTTGATATAGATTGAATTGTCATTCTTATTTTCTTTATTATTATTTTTTAACTCCTTATTTTCTTTATTATTGAAAATGCATATAATCTTTGCAAGTGTCGGGCCAAGCTATAGCTTTTAAGTCTAAAAAAAAAACATTTTCAAGTGGTCTTCAAAGTCACCAATTAAAACATGATTCAAGCCCCCTTTTTTTTAGAGAAATTCTATTTTCTTTTTAATGTTTCTTTTTCATTCATCCTTCCAAGTGGTGGTTTTGGGTCTTTTTATATTAGAAATTATCCCTTTTCATCTTTTTTTTTTTCTCTCTAGTCATCTATCTTAATAAATATAATATTTTATTAAATTGGTCTAAATTAGGGGTGTTCAAAAATTCAGTTAACTGAACCAAACTGTGGTTCAAACTGCACTGAACCATATTTTAAACTGAACCATTCAATACAGTTTTTGAACTGAACCACTTTTAATAAACAATTACAATTCAGTTTATAACTAGTTTAGAACCAGTTTAAATTTTTGAACTGTTTTCTCTTTTTTTAAAAGAAAAATATTTAATAATTTCCCAATAAATTTGGAAACATTTTTTAGAAAAAAATCGGAAAAATTTCCCACGAGAAAAGATTTGAAAAATCTGGAACCTTTTTTTCCGAAGAAAATTGGAAATTTTTTTCCCGAAAAAATCAGAAACTTTTTTTCCGAAAAAAATCGAAACTTTTTTTCGAAAAAAATCTGGAACTTTTTTTCCGGAAAAAATCGGAACTTTTTTTTCCGAAAAAATCGGAAATTTTGTTTCCGAAAAAAATCTGGAACCTTTTTTTTCTAAAAAAATCGGAACTTTTTTTCTCGAAAAAATCGGAAACTTTTTTTCCGAAAAAAATCGAAACTTTTTTTCGAAAAAATCTGGAACCTTTTTTTCGGATAAAATCGAAACTTTTTTTCCCAAAAAAATCGGAAAAATTTTTCCGAAAAAAATCGAAACTTTTTTCCGAAAAAAATCTGGAACCTTTTTTTTCCGAAAAAAGTCGGAAACTTTTTTTCCGAAAAAAATCGACACTTTTTTCCGAAAAAATCTGGAACTTTTTTTTTCAAAACAATCGGAATTTTTTTCTCCGAAAAAATCGGAAACTTTTTTCCGAGAAAAATCGGGAACTTTTTTTCCCCAAAAATCGGAAACTAAATCGAAACTTTTTTCCCGAAAAAAATTGAAAATTTTTTCCTCAAAAAATTCGGAAACTAAATTGGTTTAAAACCAGTTTTCCAAAAAATAATCCGGTTTTAGTAAAAAACCGGTTTTTAACCAGTTAACTGAAACTAAACTGGTTTATAAATGTAAACTGGTTCTAAACTGGTTCTGAACTGAACTGAAACTGGTTTGAGAAATAAACCAGTTTTTATAAAAAGTGGTTTCAGTTACTGAACTGAACCATTTATATGGTTCAGTTCAGTGCAGTTTATGAACCGTGAACACCCCTAGTCTAAATAAGTGTTATTCAGTTATATTTAAGTTAATTATTATTTTTCTATTTTCGTCGCCTAAGCGCGACATCATTTGACTTATGACGACTATCACTAACCTTTTACATAGATTTCAGTTATTGCGAAAAATTAATCTCTACAAGCGCGCACAAACGATACCTTAATTTACTTAAAAAAAAGAACAACTAAAAACCGAAACAAATCCCTCAAAAAAAAAAACCGAAACAAATAGTTGGATTTTCGCAAAATGAAAAAAAAAATGTTACTATTGGGAATAGCCAGGTTATGTCGTTATGATGGATGCTAGATATAGAGTTCAATACATTAGACCAAAAAAATTACGAATTCATTTTTTAAAATAAGGAGGACTTTTTGTAATTTCAGCATTTTGTGTGTGTGTGGGTGGGGTGGTGGTGGTGGGGTGGGGGGGTATAGGGACTACCTAAGGGTACCCAATATATATAGTCCAGATGGTCTAGTGAGAGTCTTTTAATTTCTACAATTTTGGTCCCCATATATACTATACCCCCCACAAACTAACAAAAAATTTCTCTTTAATTCCTTTGATGTATATTGGAGGGCAAAATATACAATTAGTGTGGGTGGGACTCCGGAGTATATATATGACTTGTAGCCGTACCTGAATATCTTCAATTTATGTTTTATTTATCTAACAATTAAATGATGATTAAGAATAAGAAGTTATCAATTAACAATTTTTAAAAATGATGTTGAAGAAGATTATTATGAAGAAAGACTTGCTGAATTTGTGAATGAAAGGGTAGTTCACAGGTTCATTTACAATAGTGATCATGAATTTGTGAAAGAAGAGAAAGATTATAACTTTTCAATTCTCAAAGTTCTTGGGCAAATTTACTTAGAGAAAGAGTAGTTAGAGGAAGCACAATTATACAACATCATATTTTCTCTTCTATCTGGTGTAGTGTGAAAGAGGAAGTTTCTGTACTTAAAGATAATTGTACTTGGTTATTAGGTGATGGCAAGGATATAAATTTTTGGAATGATAGTTGGTGTGGTCCTCCCTTATCAGATCACCTTTTTATTCCGGATCATATTTGTAAATCACTCACAGCTTCAGTTAGTGACTTTATTGTTGATGGCAATTGGGTTATCCCTTACCAATTAGATATTGCTTACCCCAATATGTACTCCATTATTTCTCAAATTACCATTCCTTTAGTAGTTGCTAAAGACAAATTGTTGTGGAAGTTGTCTGATGATGGTGACTTGTGTCTCAAGGAAGCATATCTTTTCAAAATTCAGCAAATTCATGATCTGCCTTGGGCTAAATGCATTTGGAGTCCTGATATCCCACCTTCAAAATCTTTGTTAGCCTGGAGATTGATGCATAGCAAAGTTCCTACTGATGAGAATCTTATGGCTAGAGGTTGTTTAATTCCTTCTATGTGTAATCTTTGTAACAAGCATACTGAAACTTCTTTTCACATTTTCTTTGAGTGCCCTTTTGCTGTTAGATTGTGGTCTTGGTTTGCTGGTTGCTTAAATCAAGCATTGCAGTTCACTTCTATGGAGGACATGTGGAAGATCTGTGAGTGGCAGTGGTCTCCTCAATGTAAGATAACAGTTACTGCAGCTATTGTTAACTTGCTCAATACCATTTGGTTGGCTAGAAACCAAGCCAGATACAACAACAAACTCATCTCTTGGAGAAATGCCATTACCACAATCATTGCCTGCACTACTTTATCTGGTAACAAAACATTAAAAGCTTCTTCAAACTCTATTGGTGATTTTACTTTTCTGAAGATTTTTAGAATTAATATTCACCAACCTAGAATTCCTGTGATCAAAGAAGTTATATGGCAACCCCCCTCAGTAAACTGGATCAAGTGCAACACTGATGGAGCATCTAGTGGCAATCCAGGAAATGCTGCTTGTGGTGGAGTTTTTAGAGACCATCATGCTAATTTTGTCTATGCTTTTGCTGAGCCAATAGGTATTGAAACTGCTTATTTTGCTGAATTGTGTGGAGTCCTAAAAGCTATTGACATTGCTTATGAAAAAAACTGGATTAACTTATGGGTGGAATCTGATTCTTCCCAAGTAGTTGCTGCATTCAAGAATCCAAAAAAACCAGTTGCTTGGCCTTTAAGAAACAGATGGAAAAATGCTATTTTTAAAATGAGTCACGTGCATTGTATTGTCATACATACCTATAGAAAGGGAAACAAAGTTGCAGACCTTATAGCCAACTTTGGTTTATCTTCTACTGAGCCTACCTTTTGGAACTTTGGTCCTGAGTTTATTTTGGATGCCATGGATTGTAACAAACGTGGATTGCCTAATTTTAGATTATGTTCAACTTAATGGAGTCTTGGTTTGGTCCCCTCCATTTGTAATTATTTCTCTATCTTCATAATCTATATACTTTTTGTGGTGGCTAGCTCTTTGCTACCACCTTTTGGCTAAAAAAAAAAAAGAAAGAAGAGAAAGATTAAATTAGTGTATGTTATTAAATTATTATTAAAGTACAGAAATTTAATTGACCAAAAAAAACAAGTACAGAAAGTTAAAACCATGATCGGGCCCAGTTTCCTGTCCCAGTTTCACTTTTAAAATATAAGAGGTTTTCTTTTTTCTTTTTTTGCACCCCTATCATTCTCGCACGCCCCCTGCTTTTTCAATTTTATACCTTTGCAGGTTAAGTAGCTAGTGTGAAACGCACACTTTGGAAGAATATGGTTAGCTACTTAATTAGCGAAATAAATACCGATTTGAATCTACATTTTAAGTAGGGAACCATATAAAAATCAAATGTATTTTTGTCCCTTTCACCCGTCTCTCAATCCTATGAAAGTATTTTAAATGAAACATCTTTCGACCATTCACTCACTTTTTAAATTAATCGTTGACTACGTATCTGTTAAATTGTGTGATGTCATCGTCTATGTGACACTTAACACTCCAAATAAGTGCATTTAATGGTGTTAGATAACGAATATCACAGATCAAATTAAGAAATTGATAAATGTTTAGCAGAGACGGGGATTAATTCGATATATTAAAATATTCAGGAACCTATTGAGATCGAATTACATAGACCAATTTGTTGATCTACTCAAATATATATATATATATATATATATATATATATATATATATATATATATATATGAGGACATATCATATGAGAATGACTATCTTATATGAGAATGATGAGAATAATTATTGACCTTTAGATTAAATTGGATGGTTGAGATTAAACAACAACTCATGTGCCTTTACCTAGTCTATCAATATTTCATTAAACACCAAACACCTGGATTTTCATCTATCCCCTTCAATTGCACGACAGCTTGTTACTTTGACAGCAAATTAATCATCTTCTTCAATGACATTTGTTTGCAACAACCTAGAAAAAAAAATGTATCACCTTGTTTCTTCTCTTCTCACCTTCGTTTTCCATACCCACCACCACACTTTGTCTTCTTTTCCTTTCAATTATATATGGGTCTCGGTTAAACCCTTGGTTTTCGATACCCACCCCTGACCAACATGCATTATCCCTGTCATATTGGAACAGACCAAACAAACACAGCAAGACAGAGAGGACTTGAATGCAAAGACCAAGCTTTGGTTGTTGGGAATCATCGCTTTTCTTCTTCTTCACATGACCAGTTTCTACTTCAATAATTTTTGCTTTGAAATTCAACGGGTCTCTACAACATCAACAACAAAAACCCTAATCCCTTTTAATTTTAACTCATTAAAATTCTGATTTTTAATACAAAATTGTTTATTTTAAAAAATCAGTATCGCGAATCTGAGGGAAACGATGGCGTATAGATGAACGATGGCGACTTAGCGGCGGGGACACAAAAGAAAACACAAAAGAAAAACTTGATCTATGTGAAAATCACTTATTTATATTAAAAGAAGAGGAAAAAAAGGTGTAGAGGGGGCGATTCTAGGCCAAAAGTGACCAAAATCACCCTTCTATGATGAACAAAGAACAAAGAGAACTCAGAGAGAAAGAACAAAATTTATGAAAAACTAGGGCCGGCTTTTGTTGCACATTGGTCTTTTAAGTTTCACATTCTGACGATTTTGATTTCCAAATTTAAAAATAACACTTTTGGATTCTTAACTTCGTCACAATTGCAAAATTGAACCTCCCATGTTTGAAAATACAACATTTAGACCCCAAGTTTTACTATCTAACAGTTTTGGCCCCTCAAATTTTAAAATTCTAATTTTGACCAACCATGTTTGTAAACATTAATTACTCACTTGTTTTTAACTTTATTTATCTATGATTATTGCATTAATAATATAGCTTACATCCAATACTTAAAAAGATGTGTCTACACAAGTGTTTATTGAGACAAATTTTACAATTAGGGATGAAGCTAAAGGGCTAAAATTGTCGAATTTAAGTAAACTATCCTATAAAAAAAACTAGAAGAAAAAAAACTATCCTATAAAAATTGGTATATATCCCCTCATAAATACAACAATGTATTATTCCTATACAGACTAAGATTATACATTTTTCATATATACTATCTTGCTTGTAACAATGTCATTGAAACTTCATTATTTGAATGCACCTCATCATTTGAATGCAGCTTACTAGTTCCTGATGAAGATCCTAATTGATGTGGATAAAAGGCTGGTTCCTTTGGATTAGGCAATGATTTTTCACCATTCAGCATTAGAACTGCAGCTGACATATCTGGCCTATCATCAGCTCTCTCTTGAACACATAAAAGTCCTATCTGAATACATCTCGATATTTCAGCTTCGGTTTCAACAAATGAATCGCGTAGAGTTTTGTCTATTAGCTCAAATGGTGTTTGTTCCGACCACATCCTCCATGCCTAGAGTACATTAAAATTTAAGATTGTAAGTTTCGAGTTTACTTTTCAATAAGTATTGTCAAATAACAGATATAGCACTATAGCGTATATATTGAAATTTGAATAAAGCGCAATTTTTAAACATGTATACATAAGTTATTTTAAGCGGACTAAATTCGTGGACTTACATATCCAAGAAGGTCAAGATCGTCATAGTCACAATAATCTCTGTTCTTTTTTCCACTAATTGTCTCTAGTATAATAACGCCGAAACTAAAGACATCAGATTTCACTGAAAAAAATCCACGTATTGCGAACTCTGGAGATATGTAACCACTGAAACACGAAACAAGGAAAAAAAATACGGAGCTTAGAAAAAGAGGCAGTGAATATCAATGTTTTTTTTCTTTCTTCATAAAGTGACGAATTAAAGTCATTTAAGCATGCTTACTAAGTTCCTACTACTCTTTTTGTTTCGCCTTCACCTTCATCTCCCCATAATGTTCTAGCGAGACCAAAGTCTGATATTTTTGGATTCATATTTTCGTCTAGAAGAATATTGCTGGTCTTGAGATCTCTGTGTATAATCCTTAATCTAGAATCTTCGTGAAGATAAAGAAGTCCTCGAGCAATTCCACATATTATTTGGAATCGTTGAGTCCAATGTAGTAAACTTTTTCTAGTTTCATCTGATAGAAATTTTCGGCTTAGTTAGAAAAACACATGGTACAAAATATCAAAAGAAAGTGATAGATAGGATAAGATTTCAAACCAAAAATGAAGTAGTCCAAGCTTCTATTGATCATGAATTCATATATCAAGAGTTTCTCATTATTTTGAATGCAACAGCCAAGTAGTTTCACAAGATTTCTGTGCTGAAGATTTGCAATTAACTTAACTTCATTTATGAACTCTTTTGATCCTTGTCCTGAAGTATTGCAAAGCCTCTTCACAGCTATATCTTGTCCATTTTCCAATTTACCCTGATAAAAAGTCATTATTTAGAATGTTAGAGAAGCTAATGAAACTCGATTTAGAATAGATTTTAAGTTCTAGCAAGATTAGGTTGCTCCAAGTGGAACTTGACTCGGATTCATAAGCAAGGTCTCCGGTTTGAGCCTTGTGAAAGGACAAATACCTGGTTTGAAAAGGAGACATCACTGAAGGTGGTCGGTTAGCCAGATTCTCTGGCAAAAATTAGTCATCGACAAAGTTGTTGGATACTTTGCACGAATGATATGGTTACCAAAAAAAAAATAAACTAGCTCTATTGTACCTTGTAAACTGGTCCAAATCCTCCTTGTCCCAATTTGTTATCAATGCAGAAGTTATTAGTTGCATTAGCAATCGTTGATAAATCAAATATCGGTATGTCAATATCGTCATTCTCTTTGTTGTCGGTATGATTATTCAAGCTAAATACTTGATTATCCCCTGAAGAAATGATAAAAGAATGATTATGAATGCATAGTTACAATTGTTGAACAATCATTTGTACATAAACAAAATAAATCAGTTTCAAACAACTAAAAGTTTACCTGGTTTTTCTAGTTTCTTTCTCCGAATGCGATGAATGGAGTATCCTAGTACTGTCATGATCGCAATAAACACAATACATCCGACTAGAATTCCAGCGAGCTTCTTCTTGTTCGAGCCTGAGTTATGGTCTGATATATAGGTTAAGAGCAATGTTAGTCACAACAAAATTTCGAGCAGTTCAGAAATCCGAAAAACACCTATGCCAGATGATATGCAAAATGAATATGTTACGAGATTCACATGGATTCCACACTAATGCCACATGACCAGGGACTAAATCACGTAAGAAATATATGCGGTAAAAGTTGTTTAACGTGTTTGAATCTCATATCACGGTTATAGAGCTGTCATGAAATCAATTTAACACGCCATAAAAGTTTTTCGTCATTTAACATTGACGTAGGATCCAAGTGATAGGTCACACGTTCATTTAACATGTCACGCCATTAGCCTCTAATAACAGAAGTAAATATACGAACCATTTTGACTGATGCATTACAATTTTAGCGAATTATCCGCCTATTTGTAAAACTTACAGACTATTTTGATCGATGATAACAATTCCAAGGATCAAATTGACTATTTAGCCGCTTGAATTTATATATTATACTTCGGTATTTAAATGGATAATAAAAATCAAGGTAGATAAAAAGAAAGTATTCGCACCTAATTCTGAAGCTGCGACTCTTATGTAAAGGTCTTGTCCTCCAGAGCTTAGTTTTCGAACATCCAAAATGTTATTAAGCCAAATCAAGCAACCGCTTCCGCCATTTCTGATATCTAAATTTGCATAAGCTGTACAAGAACAATTACTCAAACAGAATCTCTCACATTGTTCAAGGTTCATGCTCTTATTAAACCAAGATTTCGACGTATCTGGCAACTTCATTCCTTCATGCTTCAAAAAACCATCACTGTTATTATCACAATCTAATTTCACTTTCCTAACACAACCATCAAGCCAATTTTGCGAATTCCATTTTTCTTGCGATTTTGGAACGAAACCATCAAGACAATCACATACTAACGGTGAGTTAGCATCATCACAATTAGAATTTGCGCCACATAGAGCATAATTATCACATTGATCGGTAGGACCAACAAAGAAAATTTGCCAACTTTTTGTCTGATCCGACAAAATATAACGCGATATTTGCCCGGTTGAAGTTAAGATATACCTCGAAACATCTGAATTATCTAAAAGATCATATCCATAAGAAACTTCTTTATCAGTAATCACAAATGAAAAATTATAGGCTTTGTAAAGCGTCGCCGAAGCAACTCCAGATAACATATTTCCATTCCATGAACCAACTCTATACAATAATTTGTTACCTTTGGTGATCACTACTTGAGGATAACCATTAGCATCTATATGATATGAATATAAACCAGTAGCAGGATTTTCTGTATCAGTCCAAGAAACCAAACCGGTATAATTACCGGTTACTAAATCGGTTCGAAGTCTCATACCTGGAAGTAAAGTATCACTAGGAAGATCAAAACTTTGCCAAAAAATATCATCTGGGTTGGTTTCATCTTTCACAATAAGGTTTCCATTTTCCAATAGTTGAAGAATTGGTTTTGTAACTTTTGTTACTGTTTTTGATGAAATAGAGGACCATATCATAGACCCTTTGGAATCAAGAAGAATAAGATTTCCTTTATCAGTGAAATTCAAAGCTCCTAATGAGTTTCCTAATGGAGAATCTCTATTTGCTATCCAAACAAGTGTTTTTGGTGAAATATCTTTGTACCATACACCAAAATATTGAATATTTGAATCTCCAAAGTTGAAAAAACCAGCTTCAAATGTTCCATTTTTTGAGATAAGTGTCTCATTTTGTTTTAGTGATTGTCCTTGAAAAATGGTTTCTAAGGTGTTGAAGGTTGGTATGAAGTTGAAGATAAGAAAGCTACAAACTAGTAGCATCTTGAAGCTTTCCATTCATTTATCTTTGTTAAGATTTTTTTTGGTCTAATTAAAAACTTGTTGAAAATTTTGCTTATTTTTTAAGTATATAAAATAGATGCAAAATCTTGTGGAGTTGGTGTTGTAATTGAATTTTTCTGACGGTTGATTTTGTGGTTTGATTAGGTGATTAAAGCAAATGTGTTTAGATTAGGAGTCAAACAATGTTTCATATTTGTCAAAATAATACAACAACAACATTAACTTCTAGCGACCAAGCAAACTCATACTTTTTCAATTATTATGTATTCTTTTGAGTATAGATAAGATATACGTATGATATACAAATTTTTATGTCACAAATTCAGCGCATGCGCCAAGTGAAATCAAAGCCGTTCAATCAATATTGGACGGTTTAGCTTTAAAATTAGAATTTTAATATTTAAGGTGCATTTGTTAAACATGTTAAAAAAAAGAAATAAAAGACTAAAATAATAGTTTTTTTTTTTGAAATAATAGTGATAAGATAACTTTTTATACTTTCACAACATTGAATGCACAATTTTCAAGAGAAAATTTTCATAATAATTTGCTTAACTAATACACCGAGTGCACTGTTTATCATTTTTCTTAAAAAAATTAAAATTGCACTAAAGTTTGAGTAGTTTGATTTTAATAGGACGGTTCTTATGCCCTGACTGCATGTTGACAGCAGCAAAGTCGATTGCTTTGAATCCATTTCCCTCAATGGGGTGGGTTAGACATTGTAATTGTAAGTTTTGGTCCGCTAAAAAATTGAAGGTTTATAGCTTGTGATAAACCATTTTTTTAATCAGGAGTTTTTGAAAATCTAATATGGTTTGTTAGTTTGTCTAAAAACATATTTCATATAAACATATTTAAATAAATAATTATATTTATATTTAAATAAACTAATGAACTAAAGAAACTTGACAAAAAAACTAATGAATTAATAGATCAATGAGATTAGACTTTCTTTTTATATATATAACATGTCATTTTAGAGAAGTTAACTATATATTAATAATATTTCAATTATAGTTTATAAATTTACATATGCTAAAAAATTAAAAATTAATGCAAACTAATAAACTTAAATTACTGAAAAGATTTATCGATTTATGATTTAATCCAAAGTATAAATTTAATTTATAAGAATAATAGTTGTAAAAATGTTATTCATATATTTATTTAAGTAAATCGGTCTAGTAGGGATAACAGGATTTGGATCCTCTCATTCTCTTTATTCTCTCCATCTCTCTCATTCTCGAATTTGTTTCTATATCTCTCTTAATCTTTTCTCTCTCTTGATCATATTTTATTATATTTTTCTCTTTCTTGATTTCTCTCTAAAATTTTAAAGAGAGATAGAAACAAGTTAGAGAAGGAGAGAGATTGAGGGAATAAAGAGAAGGAGATGATCCAAGTTGGGGATAACATGTCTTTTTATGGCTTCTAATCTGAATTTTTTTAGCTAAATTGACTTTAGAAAAATCTTAATTTGCTCTACTTAAGAAAATAGTCTGGGCTTGCCTAAAGAAAAAGTTTTGGCTAGTCTGAGGCTACGCCATAGGAAAAATTCTTTTCACACCCCTTACATATCTTTTTACCTCCCGGTTTTCTAATTTTGCTCTTGAAAAAAAACTTCGAAATGCGTTTTACGAAGTTTTTTTGCCTTGAAAACAAATTTCGGAACGTTTTTCCGAAGTTTTTCCCAAATTTGAACTAGAAAAACTTTGGAAAACGCGTTCCAATATTTTTTCAAGGGCAAAATTGGAATATTAAGGGGTAGAAAAGATATGTAAGGGGTGGGGAGATAACTCATCAAGCCATAGGGCCTATAGGACAATTTCTCTTCCCACCTCCCAACGCGTTCTAAAAAATTTCGGGACGTTTTTACGATTTTTTTTGCATTCTAATGGGAATAGAAACTGTCAACGAAAAGAGGTCAATCCTAAAATGCTAAAATAACATGTATTGGATTATGTACAAGTTGGTTGCTACCTTTGGATCAATAAATCATAGTATTGACTATTGATTATATAGTTAAAAATACATTTGTGGATGAGAAAGTCTTGGTTGAGCACAACCCCCAACATATCACATTTAGGCATACACTCACAAAAAAAATTTAAAAGAAAAAAATATAGTTACATCAATTAATATTATTTTAATATTTTTTATTTAATTTTTTTAGTTTAATGTGAGTGTGTGACTAAATGTGATGTGTTGGGGTTGTGCCCACCATAAACTTTCACTTTGTGGATATAGTGCAAAACAATTTTATTTGTGCATATTATAACACACTTAGAAAATATGATGGGAGAGGTAACCAATTAGGATTTGCTTGGATAAACAACTTAGTTGAAGTTTAAAGCATAAGTATACATAAATTATTTCTATAATAAAAGATAAAATAAATTTAACTCACTTTTTGTGTTATGAATTATTTCATAAACTATCTTTAAAAACATACGAAAATAAATTGAAAAAAACTTTATAAAAAAATTATTATAAGTTGTTTTCATAATTTCTTTTAAACAATTTCACATAATTTATATTAATAAACAAGTCCAAATAAACCAATAAAAAAACTTTTAATACGTTAATAGTTTTGTGGTGGGCAATTGAAGTAGATGTTACACCATACATAAGTTTCTTTCTAAGTTTCTACTAATCAAATAAAGATAAAGATGTGGGAAACTAAAATGTGGAGAAATATCCTTTGTACAAGGAAATAAGAGCTTTGGTTTCTAGAAACATCAAATTCATGATGAAATGTAATAAGAAAAAGAAACATGTAATTGGGTCATCCTCAATGCTATCGAGTCTTTCTAGGTGATAGCAACATGGTGCCTTTTGTTAGATGTTATGTTATTTTGTTTTGTTTTTGCCTTGTTTCCATAAAATTATTGTAGATATGATTTCACAATATAATGCGCAACTGACATGTTCTAATTATATCTTGATCAAAATATTCTTAATTTTTAAATAAAAGAAATGCATACTTTCTAATATAAATTTTTTATCTATAATATACTAACAAGTTCTAAAAACACATATTAACATTTCTTTTAATGAAATACGATTTGTCAAATAATAGCAAAAACAACGATGACAATCTTTGAGCTAAAATACTATGAGACAAATGAAGTATAAATTAAGGAAAAATTATTTCTACTATTTTTTTATTTTATTTTAATTCATTTTTTAAATTACGTTACTACTTACTATATTACATAAGTGGTATAAAATATTGCCAAGTCATAATATCCATGTCACCTTATTTTCTTCCGTCTTCCATAACTCAAATTAAAAATAAAAAAACTCTAGAACCTAACAAAAATCCACACTATATGAATTGACATTTCAATAAATGGTTAGAAGGAGGGGAAAAAATTATGTTTTTTCCCAAAATGTTGTATTAGTGATGAACATTCAAAGTTCAAACATGGGTCCAGCATAAATCTCATCAAATATTGGACCTAAAATGCTAAATGTGTACATAGCAATATTCTTCAAAACATGTGTTAACATAATCAACTAGTATATATTTTTAATTCAACTTGGATCTTCTTTACAAAATTAAAATAATCAAAACATTGAAAACATCTTTGTGTTGACTAAATAAAAACATTATTACATAAAAGTTTGGTTACCCCATCAATATCTTAGTCCCACTAAAGTAAATGAAATTATTAGGTATGACTTGGCTTGGTGGCTAGAAATTAATGCTGTTGTATTATATTCATGAAAATGAAATATCTTTTTGACTTTAGATTTTAGAAGTCTTTGTTGGTTCCACTTGAGACATTTCATTTTATTTGATCCTTTATCGAAAGCATAAAATCATCAACAGTCAAATAATTCATTTATGACACCAACTCTTGAAAATTTTTAGCAAAATTTTGAGGAGTTATGAATGGAAAGCTTCAAGGTGCTACTAGTTTGTTGCTTTCTTTTCTTTAACTTCATACCAACCTTTAACACCTTAGAAACCATTGTTCTAGGACAATCTCTCAAAAATAATGAGACACTAATCTCAAAAAGTGGAATTTTTGAAGCTGGTTTCTTCAACTTTGGAGATTCAAATAACCAATATTTTGGTATAAGGTACAAAGATATTTCACCACAAACTATTGTGTGGATAGCAAATAGAGATGATCCATTAGGAAGCTCATCAGGAACTTTGAATGTCACAGATAAAGGAACTCTTATTGTTCTTGATTCAAAAGGGTCTATGATATGGTCTTCTGATTCCTCAAAAACAGTAACAAATGTTACAAAACCAATTGTTCAAATCTTGGATAGTGGAAACCTTATTGTGAAAGATGAAACCAACCCAGATAATATTTTGTGGCAAAGTTTTGATATTCCTGGTGATACTTTACTACCTGGTATGAAAATTAGAAGCAGTTTAGTAAATGGTGATAAAAAAGGTTTGGTTTCGTGGCGAGATACACAAGATCCTACTACTGGTTTGTATTCGTATCGTATAGATACTAGTGGTTTACCTCAAGTAGCGATTGTACAAGGAAACTCATTTTATGTCAGAATAGGATCATGGAATGGAAATATGTTAGCCGGAATTCCTTCAACGATACTTTACGATTCGTTTAATTTTACATTAGTGACTACTGATAAGGAAGTTTCTTATGGATATGAACTTTTGGACAAGTCAATTGTTTCAAGATACATGCTCACTTCATCCGGTCAAATAGCGCGTTACATATTGGACGCGCAGACAAAGAATTGGAGTCTTACATTTCTTGGCCCTTCGGATAGTTGTGATCATTATGATATCTGTGGTGCAAATTCTAATTGTGATCCTACTAACTCACAATCAACATTATGTGACTGTCTTGAAGGTTTCATTCCAAAGTCTCGAGAAAGGTGGGATTCGCAAAAATGGTCGGATGGTTGTATTAGGAGAGTTAAGTTAGATTGTGACAACAGGGATAGATTTTATAAGATTGCGGGAACGAAGTTGCCAGATACATCAAAATCTTGGTTTAATAAGAGCATGAACATTGAGGAATGTGAGAGTTTCTGTAAGAGAAACTGTTCTTGCACTGCATATGCAAATTTAGATGTCAGAAATGGTGGAAGTGGTTGCTTACTTTGGTTTAATAACATTATGGATGTCAAAAAACTAAGCTCTGGAGGACAAGACATTTACATCAGAATTGCAGCTTCAGAACTAGGTGCTAATATACTTTGTTTTCATCTGTTATGTTTTTATATATTGGATCGGACCTAACTCATCCTTACAAAAACTAATTTGTAAGGCGAAAGGTACCACCATTCTTTATAAACATTTTTCAGGCTATATCTCTTTTCACTATGATCTTGAGTTTTTCCCAATGACACCCTCAATATTGAATTTGATGCGTAAATAATATGGTTAGTATCTATCTCATATTGATAGAAGTGTTAATAAATAGCGGCCATGACGCGGCATATTTTCCTCTGCCGCCATTGTCAATTTGTGAATCGGCTGCAATGGTGTGTCTTAAAATTTGGGTTAAGCCTAACTCAACCCTACAACCGGCTTGTAAGGTGAAGATTGCCTCTACTTATAAACTCATGTTCAGGTCATCTCACATCTGATGTGAGACTCTTAACAGTGTGTTATATGGCGGATTTTTGGCGTTCTGCCATCTGCTGAGGACAATAGTGATGAGTAGGCTCTAATATCATATTAGGTTTATATTGGACCTAAATTACCCTTACGCCTTATATTATTTTCAACGTAGGACTTTTCCCAATACCATCTAGGCCCCGTTTGGATTAGCTTATTTTTGAGCTTATGGAAACAGCTTATGCAATATAAATTAGGTTTTATGCTATTTTTTAAGTTCAAACTATTTTATAAGCTATTTTATCATAAACTACCTTGACAAACTTATAATAATACATAAAAATTGCATAAGCTGTTTGCATAAGCTAAAAAATAAGCTAATCCAAACGGGGCCCTAGTTTCCTTAATTTTTCTTTTCCATTAGAATACAGAAGTAACATATATAAAATCTTAGCCTTACTAAGCTGCAGATAATTTTTTATAGCAGACAGTTTTAGGGATGCAAGTTATATAGATTTCATCCTTTAGTTGAAGGTAGAACACAGAACATGAAAGAATAGGTTGAAAACAGAAAGTGCATTGTTCAATACTAGTTATTATAAAAATAAATCCATAGAAGCATGTAATTATTATTAACAACTTTCAAAGTGAAGTTCTTTAAATGCCTTAACTTTGGCAATTCTGAAATCTGAACTGCTCAAAATTTTGGTGGTGACTAACAGTTTTCTTAACCTATATCAGACCATAAAAAACACATGACCAAGAAGCTAGCTGGAATTCTAGTAGGCTTAATTTTGTTTATTGTGATCATGATAACTCTTGGAGTCTGCATATATCGGAATCGGAGGAAGAAACTAGAGAATCCAGGTAACCTTTTAGTTATTCGAAACTGATTTATTCATGTACAAATGATAGTTCAATAATTGTAAATATGCATTCACAATCATTCTTCTATCCTTTTTCAGGGTTGATTCAAGTATTTAGCTTCAAGAACCAAACTGACAGCAAAGAAAATGAAGATATTGACATACCAATATATGATCTATCAACCATAGCTAATGCAACCAATAACTTTTCCATTGATAACAAATTGGGGCAAGGAGGATTTGGACCAGTTTACAAGGTATAATGGAGCTAGTTTTTCTTCTTTTTTTTTATCCATGTCAATGATGCGAAGTATACATTGACTTTGCCAATGATTAATCTATGTCGGAGAATCTGGCTAACCACCTTAGTTGCGGTCTCCCCTTCCAACCACGTTTTTTTCATCCACAAGCCTCAAACTTGAGACCTTGCTTAATTGATCTGAGTTCAGTTCTACTTGAACCGACTTAATGTTACTTTAGTTTTACAAAAGTACTTGTAGAACAGAAAAAGTTAGGATAATCATATAATAACCATGAATATTCTAATTCTAACTAATAACTTTTAAGTTAACAATCAACTTCTGCACCTCAATTTTTTTATCAGCTATTTCATTTAGCTTTATCTGTAACACCTATGAACTTTTAAGGGCTTATTAAAGAGTCAAGAACTAGATATGAAAAACTTGCTTAAGCTAATCTAAATTGGGGGTCAATAGCTTCTCTAACTCACAAAACAATGATTGTCAGGGTAAATTGGAAAATGAACAAGATATAGCTGTGAAGAGGCTTTGCAACACTTCAGCACAAGGACCAAAAGAGTTCATAAATGAAGTTAAGCTAATAGCAAATCTTCAGCACCGAAATCTTGTGAAACTACTTGGCTGTTGCATTCATCATGATGAGAGACTCTTGATATATGAATTCATGATCAACAGAAGCTTGGACTACTTCATTTTTGGTTAGAAACTTTATCCTATGATTCACTTGTTTTGATTTTATGTACCTTGATCAACAAGTTATCTTCTTTTAACTAAGCTGAATTTTTTTTATCATTAGATCAAACTAGAAAACAATTACTGGGTTGGCCTCGACGATTTCAAATTATTTGTGGGATTGCTCGAGGACTTCTTTATCTTCATGAAGATTCTAGATTAAGGATTATCCACAGAGATCTCAAGACCAGCAATATTCTTCTAGACCAAAATATGAATCCTAAAATATCAGACTTTGGTCTTGCTAGAACATTATGGGGAGATGAAGCAGAAGTGGAAACAAATAAAGTAGTAGGAACTCAGTAAGTATGCTTAAATGACTTGAATTTGTTGATACTCACTACCCATTTTCCTAATCCTCATACCTTTGTTTCAGTGGTTACATATCTCCAGAGTATGCAGCACGTGGATTTTTCTCAGTGAAATCTGATGTCTTTAGTTTTGGCGTTATTATACTAGAGATAATAAGTGGAAAAAAGAACAGGGAATATAGTGACTATCATAATCTTGACCTTCTTGGACATGTAAGTCTAATGATTTTGTCCATCAAAACAACATGTTTCAGTATATTTAAAACACTGTTTTCAAACAAAGATCACAGAAAAATATTTATTCGAATTTTTCTGTTACAAAGCAATAACGCTACTATTTGACAATACTTTATACTAAATCGCGTATAGTAAAACAATATTACTTTGTCAAAATTCCGCTATGCTATAGCACAGCTATATCTGCTATTTGACAACAATGATTGACAGGTAAACTGAAAAACTTACAATCTTAATTTTCATGTGCTCTAGGCATGGAGAATGTGGTGTGAAACAACGCCGTTGAACCTGTTAGACGAATCTCTAGGCGAATCGGCTGTTGTAGCTGAAGCTGAGATATTGAGATGTATTCAAATAGGGCTTTTATGTGTGCAAGAGAGACCTGATGACAGGCCAGACATGTCAGCTGCAGTTCTAATGCTGAATGGTGAAAAAGCATTGCCTAAGCCAAAGGAACCAGCATTTTATCCACACCAATTAGGATCTTCATCAGGAACTACTGTACTGCATTCAAATAATGAAGTTTCCATAACATTGTTAGATGCAAGATAGTATATGTGAAACCAAAGGCCAATTCTCCTGTCAATATTAATTTGGCTTTTGTTTAGAAGCACTTAACTACGAAAGAAACTTCTGGTAAAAGATTTACTTTGTCTTTGTACACCTTTAGCTTTGTACCTTTGCTAGCTTCAATCCATTAGTAGATTGATTAGAGGATTAATTATTTTGGTGCAAGGAATCAAGCACTATTAATTTTTTCTATATAATATATCAAAATTGGGGTAGGTGAAATTATCATTAATGTCAATGTCACTGATGACAATTTTATAACCAAACCGAGGAGAACTCCTCCCTTGAGGTTACAAGGTCGGACTCTTACCACTGTGGTAAAAGACTCGGATTCGCTGAGATATGGTCTGAAAATGTTTCTAAGTGGTGGGTAATCCACAATCCCCACCTTACAAACCAATTTTGTAATGATTGAGTTAGCCTCAACCAAAATTTTAAGATGATATCAGAGTCTATCTAAGATATGTTGGGTCACCTACTATCAGACACCGTTGTTAGGCTAACATATATCAGATTCATATTACCAACTTAATATCTTTCTAGCACTTCATATGCCATCAGAGAGATAAATTTGATTAAAATGGAATGCAAACTGGAATTTATTCACACATAAGCTTCTGGAAATTACAAAACACATACATGATTCCATTCTTTTTTCCTTCATACAAACACACACAGTACCCAAAACACACACATTAGAATAAAGCACAGAACACCATTCTAACACAGAAGCACGGACACTCTTCGAATTAGAAGTGTCGTGGTGTCAGACACGTGGCGGTCACCGACACGACACCGACACTTATGATAATATTAAAATATATCGTTTTCTCAATTTTTTATCAGTATTGACGTGTCAGTGTCTGTATTGTATCTGGTGTCTGTGTCGGTGCTTCATAGACATAACTCGTTTTAGTATCTAACCAGAGATATAAATGGTCTTCACTTCAGGCTTCTTAACTTCTCCTTTAGAAACAGTTACAGTGAGAACACCGCTCTCCATGTTTGCCTTAACTTGATTCATTTTAGCATTCTCTGGCAATCTAAATCTCCTCAAGAACTTCCCATTGCTACGCTCCAAGCGATGCCATTGGTCATTCTTATCTTCTTTCTCAACGCTTCTTTCTCCGCTTATCTGAAGAACACTATCGTCTTCAATCTCTACCTTCACTTCCTCGTCCTCCTTCTGTAGTCCAGGAAGATCAGCCTTGAACACGTGCGCTTCTGGAGTCTCCTTCCAGTCCATACGTGTGCTCACGAATGCAGAAACATGGAATCAGCGAAAACATTGCTCCTTCTGCCATCGAAGAAACTTGGAATCAGCGACATTTTCTTCTTCTCTGTTATGAATGTTTTGATTTGAAATTCTTTGATGATTTGCAAGAGGATAATTGATGAGGCATTTATACGAATTACAAGACCAAACTGAGTGTTTTTGCTAGAAAATTCGAAAACTGTTTGGCCATTTCCGGGCCAATTGGGGGTGAAAAGAACGTTCTAGATGTCTTATGAAATCACCATGAGATTGGGTTGGTCTTTGAAGCCCGCAGCATTTGATTTGGGCCTGAAAAATAATGATTTTTAATTAAGTTTTTTTTTGTCGCCCTACCTACTCGCGCGCTTTATGCCTTTCCATTTTTATCTTCCGTTACTTAAGTAGAGAACATTGTAAACATGAGAAATTTGTGTAAAAGTAGTCTGCCACATAAGTAGTAGAGATTATAAAAAGAATTGGCAAGATGTCTTTGGGGTGTATCCGCTACCTAAGTAGCGGACAACAGAGATATTTTGTTAAATTCGTAGGACACGCGAGAGGAGCCGAAAAAAATTTATAATATATTAAATTGATCTCTAATTACATAGGGAGAGGGAAATTAATCTCTAAAGTTCTCTTTGGGAGCTTCGGTAAAAGGAATGGGTAAAGAGAAACTGGAAGAGAGGATTGGCTCTCATCATATTTTTGTGTTAAGTAGTCGAGTTGTTAGACTTATATTGAAGAAGTGAAAAATTTCATATTTGAATTTAGACCACTATAAACTAGTGTCTCTACAACTACCAATTGCATTGTCCTTACAAGATAGGTAGTCTCTCAACTTGAATGAGGTGTTTATTTTTCTCTATGATACAACAATATTCTAAAATGGTTACTCAAAAAATTTATCCGAAAAAATCATTATTAGAGGAGAATTTTAGAGCGGTTAGATAAATTTTATTTTCAAATCCAATATTTTATCTTATTATAATTCATTTATTATTCTCTACAAAGTCATCCTTTCAAATAAGATGTAAGACTTTTCTTTATTTTTCTCTCTTTTCATTTCCTCGAAGACCTTCTTTTTCTTTTCTATAAACTCTTAAACAAAGCCTAAAATTACATATTTAGTGTAACACCCAAACCCAATATTTAAATAATTCCAACTTTATAAAAATTGTTTTTCAAAACATGCAGCGGATAATAAATTTATAGGTTCTTAAAATACAAAATTAAGATATAAAATATTAGTTTGAAGTATTACATCCTTTACAATAAATAATACTAACGTAATAAAATAGTAATCGTTGTTCGTATGATAAAATCATTTCAAATAAAAGACATAATGAAAGACTCGATATATATCACACCATCCTTTTAGCTGACTGAAAAATCCAGCAACTAGAATCTCGACAATAACAGTTTCAGGGCAATCATTGGCAGTCTCATAAGTTGTGGCTACCATAGTCATATTTTGGATGATCTTAGGTATTCCATACTCATTTTGACCATCTATGTTCCATTCATAGACGTTGTTGGCACTAAAGCTCTTAAAATTTGAATCTTTTTCTTCTAATAAAAGATCATGAGCAGTGGCTCGAGGATAGTAGAGTTTGGTTTGTTTTCTCCAATTGAGTTTTGGGCCAGTTATGACGGGATTAACCTTAATCTCGGAATCTTCACTATTGTCAGAAGCAGATTGTTGCCCTATCATATTTATCATTCTAGATTGTAAGGGACTATATATATATATATATATATATATATATATATATATATATATATACATACAAACACCCTTCCCCGTGTCCAAATCAGTGCGGAGCTTCACCAACAACTTGATCACAAACATAACCTGAGAAACCTGAACCCCCAACGGTTCAGCAAGTACACAAAACATAGAGTTAGATTACATAATCCGAAAGAAATGTAAGAATAAGATAAAATTACATTCATTAACATAAACTAACTAGATAGGCAACATATCTAGTCTCATATTTTCATCATACAAGAAGTAAAAATATATAAACTAACTCATAGCCACATATAGACACATGATCAAATAACCATATTATCAAAGACAAGTAGTTACAAATTCACCAATAATACCAAGTACCAATTATCAAATAATAGTGCACAACTTTCTAATGCAACTAATGTCAAACATCAATGCTATGTCACCCTAGACACAATTAAATGCATGTGGTACCCTCATCGAATTAGGATAAACTTATATCCTACTTCTCATCAAGAACAATTTATAGTCATGCAGGGACTCTACATCACGAGTGTTATGTATGTATGAATGTACATATACCAACCTACCAACCATATGATGATCACATCAAAAACAGTTTTTAGTCATGCAAGGACTCTACATCAATAGATCTTTCTCATGAATAACAGGATAACTTAATCCATATTCCTCCTCATCATCTATATCACAACTCATCATCATATTTCATTATGGTCATACATTCAATTATATAAATATATCAACATTTAACTCCCTGATCCATTAATCAATTCCAACTCAAATTAAATACGTCAAGTTATTATCAAAATTAACAACATATTGACATTTCATACCCAACAACAATATCCAAACATAATCTTCAAAAACTAACATCAAAAATGGATTCTACACGAAAAATTATGGAAAAGTCAAAAGTCAACTAAAAGTAAACAGTCAACACTATTGACCAGTGCTGCGCCGGGCGCCAAAACCAGATGGGCTTTCCCCCCGGCTGAGCTGTGCGCCGCGCGCGAGAAATAGAAGAAAATACTGATGGGATTTTCACGTTTTGAACCCAAAAATCACTTGTTTTAACTCAAAAGCACTTATTTGAACCCAAAAACAATTATACAACAGTCACCAAACATGTTTATGGATAAAATCACTTATTACAACTCCAAAAGGCTCAAAAACAACTAATTGTAAAGATTCAAACCCATTTTTCATAAAAACTCATTTTTCATACAAACAACACAATCAACTCATAAAGTAATGATCTCTCTCACAATAATCTATATATTAAACATGAACATACATGTATAATCATTCAATTAACAACAATGTCAAATAGATAAACAATTCCCAAATTAATCCCCCAAAAACCCTAAAACCAAAAGGGTGTAGAGAGTTTGGGAATGGAGATTTAAGAAATCCCCCCTCTCTAGGCTCACCCTAAATTAGTGTAACTACTCTCATACCTTAATTTGTTGGAATCTAGTCCACGACTCCTAGCTCCAATCCTCAAGTCCTCTTCTTCCTCTTTGTTCTTCTTTGTTCTTCTTCTCTTAAACCATCTTTCTCTTCTTTTCTTCTCTTTTCTCTCTTCTCTTTCTTCCTCTCTTTCTCTATTCTTCTGTGACAAATGAAAACCTAACCTCAATTCTCATAACTCCCCCTTTATATATTCCTCAACTTAGGTTATATGAAATTCCCTAAAATACACTTAATTTCACTACAAATCTCATTCATCATCTCATCCTTACTCTTACTACTAACCTTCGCACTATTTACACATTTGCCAATAATTCTTCTCCAAGATACTCTATCATTTTAGCTAATGACCAAAATGTCATTCTTATCTCTACATAACCCATTAACTTATACTAAATTACTATATTACCTTTATTTCTACTACAAACTCTTATCCATCTAATTAACTCCAATACTCATAAATGCTCATTTACTAACAAACATAAAGGTAGCAATTAATTAATATATTAAAAAACATACCAATTAACATGCACAATTAATTAAATCACAACAATTAATAAAATATAATAAAGTATAAAATCTGGGGTGTTACATTTAGTATACATCATACATATTTGGATTTTCTCGGTCAGAGATTTTATTGGACTTTTCTTGACAAATACTTGCAAGTCATACATATCTACGTCAGTTCGGTTTGAAAGACAAACAATTCAGTTCAGTTATTTTAAATTTTGAAAATAGTTTGATTTAGTTCAATTTTCCCTCAAAACCAAACTATGCTCACCCATATCCTTCAGAGAACCAGCTTCTACGAAAAAGCTATGTAAGTTCACTCCAAAAAAGGAAACTATTTTTTTATTTTTTTTTGCAAAAAAGAATGCAAAAACATTCCAAGTATATATATATATATATATATGGGAACTTTTAAATGAGAGAAGTTTTAAAATGTAAAGATTGATCTAAGGGTTATTATTTAACCCTCTCACGCTCTCATTTTAAAACCCCTCTTAACCCTTTTCATCTGCTACGTACTCTCTTGTTCACAAAGTGACAAACATAATCAACTTTTCTCATGTAATCACTTCATTAATTTAATGAACCAGTAGAAACTAATAGAATGATATTCCAAACTAGATTCCATAAGGCAATAATATACACAAAAGTAGTTGCAAATTCTTCACAATATGTATCAGGATAATAGTATTACAATTTGTACCCAAAATGGGATATGAAATAATTGATAACTATTATTTACAAATACATAAACATAAAAAAAAACACTTCCAAAAGCTTGTATATGCAACAACAACAACATCAATTTGAAAGCTTCAAATCGAGACTCCCCAAATTCAATTATTTGACCGTATACCAAATTGCTCTGTCACTCAATTCTATGGATTTACTTCCAATATAGCAGTAGCATCAAGCCCACAGGTGAAAACAACTTGTACAATTTTCTTTGATACATTTTATCAAACAGCTTGAGTGTGTAACCAAATTCAGCACTCATTCAAAATTAAGTAAGACACAAATAGAATATAGTGTAATGTTTAATGTTTAATTTTATCAAACAGCTTGTTGTTCCACACTGATTTCCATTCCTTTTAATTTCTTTGTTTATTTATTCTGCTGATATTGGAAAGCTAGAGATAAACTTCTTTTTCCTTGGATAAATCCTTGTTAATGGTTTTCAGAGAATAATCCATGGAGACAAAACAAGAGTAAAGTGGTGAGGATAGCATCCAATTTGAGAAAAGAGGTTGATTTATGATATACTCCGTTCATTTCATTCCATTCCACCGATTTTGGTGTGTGCTACCGCCGCCATAGATTTTACAGAGAGAGTAAAGTGGTGAGGATAGCATCCAATTTGAGTATTTGAATTTTTCAATTGTAAATTATGTGGAGCATGCAGATCTGGGTATTGGAATATTTCTTTAGATCTGCTATTGTTGTGAATTAATTTGATTTGTTCACAATCCAAAAATTAACAATTAATTAATAGTGAATGTGAAGGGAGAAAAAGGAAGAACAATGAAATAAGAGAGAAAGAGGAAGAAGACGAATGACTTTCAGTGAGGAAGAGAGAGAATGTGTTTGTTCAAGGAAATTAAGGGTCCGTTTGATCTGCAAAATGAAAGTACTTGACAGAACAACACAGAACAAACATTTACGATATTAAACAAATTTTGTCTTGTATGATATTTGATGGAAAAAATGTTATTTTGGTGATTTAGAAAAGTTGTGCTGAGGATAAAAAGTTGTCCCATGGTTCAGTGGGGGACAAGAATATCTGATTTTGTCCAGTCCCTTGACCCATAGTTTGTAGAATAACTCTTTCAAATATATCAGAGAAGTAATATTATTTCCTACTGTATACACCGCTGCGACGCACTGTAGCACTTTCGTCTTATTCTAAATATACATTTGCTACATACTTTGAGCACTTTCGTCTTATTCTAAATATACATTTGCTACATACTTTGGTGTCAGAGCCTTTTTGAATCCAGGTAATGGACCTTCTTGGCTAAATCTTTGTTATGGAAGATCAAATGTTTAATTAAAATCTGTTAAGTAATATAATTCTTATGAACTATTATCCATTGAATCCAACTTCAATATTTTATTCAGGAATGATTTTAATGTTACTCGCTCTTTGTGGCATGTTGAAGGCTAGTTGTGCCGTTATTTTGTGCCTTTGGTGAGCTTGAGTATTTTTGTTTAAGATCATTACTGTATTAATACAAAATTTTGCAGTTAGATCCTTTGGATAATAGACCATAAGGAAGATATTATTTACAAGATTTTAGTTATAATATTTGATCAACCATAACATGATAGCCAACCTTAATCTTTTTATTTTCCTTATGGAAGATAATAATAATAACATTAAAAATGAAGAACTCATGGAATATCCCATGGATGCTGAAAGGTTAAATAAATGGATTATTCCATATGTACCTTCTAAACAAATTTATAAATTTGGATTCTTTGATATATCTGCAAGATTTGCTGTTAAAACTTTGGAACAAACAGTTCAAGTTTCTGGTAATCACCAGACTATCAAGTTATTGACTAAAAAGGATTTAGAACCTTTTAAAGGATACAATTTTGTTCACATAGGTTTAATACAAATTGCTTTTAAACCTTTAACCTTATTAGGTTTAAATTCTAGTATAATGGCTTATGTTAGAGATAATAGATGTAAAGATTTTAAACAATCTTTGGCTGCAGTCATTGAAACTAGTCTGTGTCATGGACCGGTTTATTTTGATGTTTCTCCAAACTTAAGTTTATCCTTAACTGATAAACACATCGATGATGCTTTACAATTAAACATCCATACCAATGGTTATAACTTTAAACAAGGTAGTGAAGTTATTGTTGTATGTTATAGGATTTATTATAAAGTATTAAATACTTTAAATCCTAGGGTAAAACAAATCAGTTTTCCAGGAACTACAACGCTAGTACAAACAAATTTGTTAACCTCCAACATTGCTACTAATAGAATGATCAGATGGAATGAAATTACATTCCCTGAGTCATGGTCCTTAAATCAGGTTGTAGATCCTGAACCTGTCCTTAATAAGGATATAGACCAAATCATTCAAACCACTGAAGGTGATGTAGAGATAAAATTTAACTCTAGAAGAAGTTTTAGAATACCTAGAACTTTGTCTGAGAGACATTCAGAATCTGAATATTATTCAGCACATTTTGCTCCTAGTAGAGCATCTACTTCTAGAATTAAAGAAGAATTTGAGACGGTTGAAAATATTTGTATAAGTGAAAATAAAATTCCACATGGTATTTACCAAAAATCTAATATTGAAGGTAGAAAATCTCCTACCCCTTCGGAGATGAGTTTTCATCTCCAAGAAGATTAGGTTTTATGGATCTAAGACCAAATAGTGCTTGGAGAAAACTCATCAATGATGAGTTTTATCATGAAAGATATACTGATTTTAGAAAATGGTATTTTAAGACTTTTAAACCCTGGGAATTAGCTCAAATAAAAGAAGACTTTTATACTCATCTAAGTCAAACTCAAGATTATATTCCTTTTGTAAAATGGTTTACAAATTTTTTTGTTGAAAAATTGAAAAAAGAAATTATGGTTTTACAATCTAAATCTTGGATGACTATAGAAGGAAATAATATTACTTCTCCTTTTCCCCCTGAGAAAACTCTAAGTTTGGGAAAAAATGTTGAAGCTACAGCCTATTTAGCTGTACAGAGTAAAAAGACTGATAATAATATTAGCACTATTCAAGAATTTAATTCGATAATTAAATCTCAAAATTATACTAATAGTTTTTTAAATTGTATAGGAGACCAATTAATATATATTGAAAAAGAATTAGTTGATATGAAAAATCTTTTTGAAAAACAGATTTTGCAATACAAAAAGAATTCTGAAAGAAAAGATTATGAAAAGGACCATAATGATGTTCCCATTATACAACCTCCTGTTAATATAGAAGGATTTAAAATCCAAAAAGATAGTGATGAATTCATTACTATATTAGATGAAAAGCTTAAACAATTACGTTTGAGTGTCATTGATAAAGACAATAGTTTATCAGAATCTGATGAACCTGTGAATTTAAAAGATGTTGATCAATTAGCAGCTATGTTTGCTAATCAGGATATTAATGAAACTGTGAACATAAATCCTGTTTATGCTCCTAGAGCTTTAGATAAGCATTATTATAAAAGACCTTCTCCTCAAGATTTACTTTTTGAGGAAACAGAGACTTTCCAGAATTCTTATTCTGGAAAATCCATTTATGAATGGAATATAGATGGATTAAATGATAAGCAAATCATTGACATAATACATAGAATGATTATGTATTCCACTGTCTGTAAACAACAAGGTAATTCAGACAGCTCTATAGCCTCCTTTATTACTACGGGTTTTGTCGGTCAACTCAGAGGCTGGTGGGATCATTACCTTAGTGATGCCCAAAAGAAAGAAATTCTTTCTCATAAAAAAATTATTAAAATAGAAGAATCTAGTAGTTCTATGTTGGCTACCACAGCTATGACTGGTGAAGAAGATGCAGTTTATACAATGTGTCTCTCTATTCTTCAACATTTTGTTGGAACCAATATTCCCATAGCTGAGAAGCTGAATACCCTTCTTCAAAATCTTAGATGTCCATCTTTAACACATTTTAGGTGGTATAAAGACACATTCCTGTCTAGAGTTTTTCAATTAACTAATCCTAATTCAGTTCATTGGAAATCAAAATTTATTGATGGTCTACCTCACTTATTTAGTGAAAAGGTAAGACAATCCCTTCGCAATAAAAATGACGGAGTTAATATAAATTACTCTGATTTGACCTACGGCCAAATTATTAGTGCCTGTGTAAATGAAGGATTAAGTTTATGTAATGACATAAAACTCAAAAACCAGTTGAAAAAACAACGTCTCACAGAGAAACACCAATTAGGAGAGTTTTGTGAACAATTTGCCTTTGACTTAGGGAAACCTCCTTCTAAAGAAAGGAAGAGAGAAAAATTAGTCAAGGTATACAGAAACCCTAGAAAAAATAAGGGTTATACTAAACCTTCTAGAAAAAAAGGGTATAAATACAAAAAGAAAATAGACAACAAACCTTATAAATCTTACCCTAAGAGGAAGAGAAAAGCCAAGAAATTAGGTATCACTTGTCATAAGTGTGGAAAAGTTGGCCATTATGCTAACGAATGTTTGACTAAGAAAGCTCTCAATAATATTGAGGATGAGGATCTTAGGAATCATTTAGAAAAGGTTTTATTACTAAACTCAGATCATGAGTCAGAAGAATCTGATTATATGTCAGAAATTAATGAGGAATTAAGCACTGGAGATAGTGATTCAGACAATAAGAATTGTCAATGTAATGAGTTAGATTACTGGAAATCCATTGTTAATATGAATGGATTAAATGTTCTTACCTCAGAACAAGATCAAGCTTTAAAAGTCTTAGAGTCTATTTCAGATAATAATCTGAAAAGGAAAATGATTGAATTTCTTATTAAAGAAAATTCCAGGGAAAAATCTCCTATGATTAATGAAGCTCCTTATCAACTCAGTGAAGTCTTATCTAGATTTCAACAAGTTAATATCAAAGAAACTCCGGTTTCAATAACAGATTTAAAAAGGGAAATTAATCAGTTAAAATCTGAGATTATTCAGATAAAAAATAATAATGATATCCTTAATCATAAGGTTAGTACTTTAGAAAACAATAATATTCTAATAAATAATAGTGATTTAATAAAAAATCCTTCTTATCACTCTGAAGGCTATTTGAATATTATTCAAAGAGTTACTTCTCAAAAGTGGTTTACTAAAATTACTTTGATAGTTAATAAAGTCTTTGTTTTAAAAGATGAGATAGCCCTTATTGATAGTGGAGCAGATCTTAATTGTATTCAGGAGGGTATTATCCCTACAAAATATTTTGTCAAAACTACCCAAAGTCTTACCCAGGCTGGTGGAAGTAAACTTCAAGTTAATTTCAAACTTGATAATACTTATATTTGTAAAAATAATATTTGTTTGCCAACTCCATTTATTTTGGTAAAAGATTTAACTCATAGAATTATCTTGGGTACTCCTTTTTTACATATGATAATGCCTATAATTAAGATTGATCAAAAGGGCATTACAACTATTTTGGAAAACCAAAAAATTACTTTTGATTTTATTTCTGATCCTCAAACTAGAATGCTTAATGAGGTAAGAGATTTACTTTTAAAGAAAAAAGAGAAACAAATATGTTTCCTTAAAGAAGAAATTAATATTTTCAATATTAAAAATCAACTTGATGATGAGAAGATCAAAATTCAAATTAAGAAACTGGAAAGTCAATTTCAAACTGAAGTTTGTAATGACCTTCCTAATGCTTTTTGGAATAGAAAACAACATGTTGTTTCTTTACCCTATGAGGATGACTTTAAAGAGAGTCAAATTCCTACTAAGGCTAGACCAGCCCAAATGAATCAAGAATATCTTGGTTTATGTAAAAATGAAATAGAATCTTTACTTAACAAAAAATTAATTAGGACTTCAAAATCCCCTTGGAGTTGTACTGCTTTTTATGTTAATAAGGCAGCTGAAAAGGAACGAGGTGTTCCTAGACTTGTTATCAATTATAAACCCCTTAATAAGGTTTTAAAATGGATTAGATATCCTATTCCTAATAAGAAAGACTTATTAGATAGGTTAAATGACTCATTAATATTTTCAAAATTTGATATGAAGTCTGGATATTGGCAAATTCAGATTAATGAAACTGGTAGATATAAAACAGCTTTTGCCGTTCCTTTTGGACATTATGAATGGAATGTCCTTCCTTTTGGTTTAAAGAATGCCCCTTCTGAATTCCAGAATATAATGAATGATATTTTTAACCCTTATTCGGATTTTATTATTGTTTATATTGATGATGTGTTAGTCTTTTCTAAATCCCTAGATCACCATTTTAAACATTTAAAAATATTCAAAAACATTATTATACATAATGGTCTTGTTTTATCTGCACCCAAAATGAAACTATTTCAAACAAAAGTCAGATTTTTAGGACATGAAATTAATCAAGGAACAATAGTTCCTATTAGTAGAAGTATTGAATTTGCTTCTAAATTTCCCGACGTTATCACTGATAAAACCCAATTACAAAGATTTTTGGGAAGTTTGAATTATATTTCAGACTATTATAAAAATCTAGCAGAGGATACCGCTATTCTTTATAACAGGCTTAAAAATAAACCTTTCCCTTGGACTGAGAATCATACCCAGGCAGTTAAAAGCATAAAAGCTAAAGTTAAATGTTTGCCTTGCTTATCCTTAGCTAATCCTAAATATTTTAAGATTGTTGAGACTGATGCCTCCAATTTAGGATATGGAGGTATCCTGAAACAGGTTATACCCGAAACTTCGAAAGAAGTCCTTGTTAGATTTACCTCTGGAAAATGGAATGACACTCAGAAAAAATATTCTACTATAAAAAAAGAAATGCTATCCATTATAAAATGCATTTCTAAATTCCAAAGTGACCTTTTAAATCAAAAGTTTTTACTCAGGATTGATTGTAGTTCAGTTAAGTCAATAATTGAAAAAGATGTTAAAAATCTAGTTGCAAAACAAATTTTTGCGGGATGGCAAGCCCAATTATCTGCTTTTGATTTTGATATTCAATACATTAAAGGAGAAAATAATTCTCTAGCTGATTATCTTACACGTGAATTTTTGCAGGGCGACTAAGATGTCAGGCCCCTACGGGGGAAGAGGTCGTGGCAGAGGGAGACATGACAGAGGCAGAGGGACTAGTATAGTGCCTTTGCAAGAATCTAACATTCCTCTAATAGGGGATTGGACCACAATTGCTTATAATAAAAATAAGCAAACACCCAGAAAAGAAGAAGCATCTTCTTCAAATTCAAATGAACAAAATAAGTTAATAACTTATAAGGATACTGTGATTAATAATCCAGAACAGGTTTCAGAATATTTTGAAAATCCTGTCACAGAGAAAATTATGCATGTTGAACATGATGACATAACCCAAGCCAATAATAATGGTTGGTCAATAAAAACAAAGTATTTAGATTCAAGAGGATATCCAGGTCTTTATGGAAAATCGAGACCAAATTTAGAAATTCTATTAAATGTTACAGAATCTGTAACTATAACTCATTATTATCAAGGTAATAACCCAGAAAATTTTATAAATTTTTCAAAATGTCATATTAATAAGATCTTACTCCCAAGAGAATGGGGATTTAACCCAAATGGGGAGAAAGCTATTAAATTAGCCGAAGGAAAATATATATATTTTAATTATTGGGACTATGTCCAAGCCTTTACACAGGTATTCTATTACCAGAATCCAAAGAATAAACATTCTTGGTTTTTCTCAATCAACCCAAATATTTTGGCCTCTGAAATACCAAATTGGTTTTTTGAGTGGTGGATCAAATTTGGTCCTTCTCTAGAAATTTTACCAAAGGAACTATTAGATCTTTATAATTCTTGGTGTGATAATAGTCCTTTAATTTTAAAGATCGCTTCAGATAATTTAATTACAGGACAATGTCCAGCTTTATTCTTAATAAAATTCCAAATTCCATGGATTTGGAGGTGGTCTTTGAAGATTTCAAAAGATCGGTTTAATATTCCGATTCTAGAAAGAAACTTTTTCTTTAAATGGTGGAATAAAATGTCCCCAGAAGATGTTCAAAATATTGTTAGCAGTGTTAATAGTTCAATTCAGGAAGATAAATCCAAAAAATTAAAAGGTCAAGATGCTACTCAATTCTCTTTGGATCAGATGAAGAGCTATTTTCAAAAGAAATATCCCAATGAATCTGAAGATGAGATCATGATCAGAACTCTTGATCATATGAAATCCCAGTTTTTGAAAACCTTTCCTTCATGCAAAGAAGATGCAATGTCTACATCTTCTCAGAGCTCAATAGACATCCTAGCAGGAGAATCTCAATCTCCCACTCCAGAAGATTTCTGGGACGGTCTCATAGAAGCAGTGGCTCAAGGGAAGAGGACACGTGGTTAATTTTCTCCCGTTAAGAAAAATTTATTACAAAAAAGCAAATGATGCTGCCGACAAATTACACTACTTTATAAAAGTAGTATATGTTTTTCAAAAAAGTTGTTTGTTTTATGTTGTAATTTTCTGTTTCAAAGTTGATAATCGTGTCGATGGGGCCCTCAGTGTACCCGGCATTATTAACTTCTGTCGTTTGCTTGTATTATTAATTTTGTCGTTTTTATTTACAGGTTGCTTTAGGTAAGAAACACCTTTTACCGGAACAAATAGTGTTCCATATTTCCCTATATAAGGGAGTTTGTTTTGAGGAAGTTACTCACCACTTTCCTCACCACTTTGTAGAATAACTCTTTCAAATATATCAGAGAAGTAATATTATTTCCTACTGTATACACCGCTGCGACGCACTGTAGCACTTTCGTCTTATTCTAAATATACATTTGCTACATACTTTGAGCACTTTCGTCTTATTTTAAATATACATTTGCTACATACTTTGAGCACTTTCGTCTTATTCTAAATATATATATATATATGGTGACAGATGTGACGATGGGGCCCACTGAGCACCCGGCATCATCCCACCATCTTTTGTTCATTTTGTTGTTTTGTGTTTACCGGCAACTGTAGGTTAATATTGCCTTTTTACCGGATCAAATAGTGATCCATTTTTCCTATATATAGGATCTTTGTTTCATTTTGTAGGTACGCTTCAATTTCCAGCAATAAACTATTAAGCTTTAATATCCTTTCCCTCTTATTCATATACTTCTTATTCTACTTCCACTTCCGCTGTATATCCATTGAATCACACTTTTTGGTATCAGAGGCCTTCACCTCAAGATTTACTCTTTGAGGAATCTGAACCTTTTCAGAATTCTTATTCTGGAAAAGCCATTTATGAATGGAATATTGATGGCTTAAATGATAAGCAAATCATTGATACGATACATAGAATAATTATGTATTCGTCTGTGTGTAAACAGCAGCACAATTCTGATAGCACTATAGCGTCGTTTATAACGACTGGTTTTGTTGGCCAATTACGAGGCTGGTGGGATCATTATCTCACTGATGTTCAGAAGAAAGAAATTCTTTCTCATAAAAAACTTATTAAAAGTTGAAGGGACAAGCAATAATGCTATTGTTACTACTACTGAAGAAGAAGATGCAGTTTATACACTGTGTCTATCTATTCTACAACATTTTGTAGGAACAAACATTCCTATTGCTGAAAAGTTGCAAACATTATTGCAAAACCTTAGATGCCCATCTTTAACTCATTTTAGATGGTATAAGGATACCTTTTTATCCAGAGTTTTCCAATTAAAGAATCCCAATTCTATGCATTGGAAATCAAAATTCGTAGATGGTTTACCTCATCTTTTTGCTGAGAGAATAAGACAAACTCTTAGGAACAATAATGATGGAATAAACATTAATTATTCTGAGTTGACCTATGGCCAAATCATTAGTACATGTATTAATGAAGGATTAGCTTTGTGTAATGACATAAAGCTTAAAAACCAGCTTAAGAAGCAAAAGCTAACTGAGAAACACCAAATAGGTGAGTTTTGTGAGCAATTTGCTTTTGACTTAGAAAAACCTCCTGAAAGCAGGAAAAAGGGTAAGGTTGATAAGCCCAGATCTTATAGAGGGAAAAAGAAGTACCCTCCGGATACTTATAAGTATTCTTACAAGAAGAAACGTAGGAAAAATTATCCTAAACAAAAACCTAAGGATTATACTCCTAACCCTAGTAGGAAAAGGAAAGCTAAGAAGCTTGACATAACATGCCACAAATGTGGAAAGGTTGGACATTATGCCAACCAGTGTAGGACTAAAAGAGCCCTAAATAATATAGAAAATGAAGAACTTAGAAACCAACTAGAAAAGGTTCTTCTCATAAATTCTGAATCAGAAACCTCTGAAGATGACGTTAGCTATAGCTCTTCTTCTAGCTCCTCTCCAAATATTTTGGATAGTGATGATAGTGATAAGGATTGTCAATGCAATGAAATAAGCTATTGGAAATCCATTGTTGAGATGAATGGTTTGAATGTGTTAACCAGTGAGCAAGATGAAGCTTTAAAAGCTTTAGAATCTATTCCAGATGATAATCTGAGAAGGAAGATGATTGAAACCTTAATAAGGGATAATTCTAGGCAAAAGGCTCCTCTTATTAAAGAAGCCCCTTACCAGCTTAGCGAAGTCTTATCTAGATTTCGCCAGTCTAATGAGAGAGAAACTCCTGTTTCCTTAAATGATTTGAAAAGAGAAATAAATCTTTTGAAATCTGAGATTTCTTATATCAAGAAAAACAATGAGGTTTTAGCCAGAAGGATTAGTCTTTTAGAAAATCCAAACAAGGTTGAAAACATTATTTCTGATAATAAGAATCCATCATCTAGCAATAGCTATCTTAGTATCCTCGAAAGGGTTACATCACAAAAATGGTTTGTGAAAATAACTCTTGTTGTTAACAAAAGTTTTGTTCTTAAAGATGAGATTGCCCTTGTGGATAGTGGTGCAGATCTTAACTGCATCCAGGAAGGGATAATTCCAACAAAATATTTTGTTAAAACTACCCAATCCTTAACCCAGGCAGGAGGTGATAAACTCCAAGTTAATTATAAGTTATCTAATGCCTATATTTGTAACAAAAATATTTGTTTACCAACCCATTTTATCCTAGTTAAGAATTTAACTCATAGGATAATATTAGGCACTCCCTTTTTGCATGATATTATGCCTATTGTTAATATAGATCAAAATGGGATCACTACTTTCATAAAAGACCAAAAAATTGTTTTTGAGTTTATTACAGATCCTCAAACTAGGATGCTAAATGAGGTGAAAGATATTCTTTTAAAGAAGGAAAAACAGTTATGTTTTTTAAGAGAAGAGATCAGTTTGCTTAGTATAAGTGAACAGCTTGAAAGCTACGAGGTTAAAAAGAAAATTAAGTCTTTAGAGCAAGAGTTTACTACAGATATCTGTAGTGATCTCCCAAACGCTTTTTGGGATAGAAAGAAACATGTTGTTTCTCTACCTTACATAGATGACTTTAATGAAAGTCAAATCCCTACTAGAGCTAGACCACCTCAGATGAACAATGATTATCTATCTTTGTGTAAAAAAGAAATTCAATCTCTTTTAGACAAAGGCCTAATTAGGCACTCTAAGTCTCCTTGGAGTTGTACTGCCTTTTATGTCAATAAGGCTGCTGAGATTGAAAGAGGTGTTCCCAGATTAGTTATTAATTATAAACCTCTTAACAAAGTTTTAAAGTGGATTAGATATCCTATTCCTAATAAAAAAGATTTATTAGATAGATTAAATGACTCTTTAATCTTTTCAAAATTTGATATGAAATCAGGATACTGGCAAATCCAGATCTCTGAGAAGGATAGGTACAAAACAGCTTTTACTGTACCTTTTGGACAATTCGAATGGAATGTCCTTCCTTTTGGTTTGAAAAATGCCCCTTCTAAATTTCAAAAAATTATGAATGATATTTTTAATCCATATTCGGAATTTATAATTGTTTATATTGATGATGTTTTAGTATTTTCTAAAACAATTGATCAACACATAAAACATTTGAAAATATTCAAGAATGTTATCAAACATAATGGTTTGGTCTTATCTGCTACTAAAATGAAAATTTTTCAAACTAAAGTCAGATTTTTAGGACATATGATTGACCTAGGAACTATTATTCCCATTGATAGAAGTATTGAATTTGCTTCGAAATTCCCTGATGTCATATTAGACAAAACTCAGTTACAGAGATTCTTAGGAAGTTTGAATTATATTTCAGATTATTATAAAAATTTATCTAGCGATACTGCAATCCTTTACAATAGGCTTAAAAATAAGTCTGGACCATGGACAGATGCTCATACTAGAGCAGTTCAGAGGATCAAAACTAAGGTCAAATGCCTTCCATGCCTATCTTTGGCAAATCCTAAGTTTTTTAAGATTGTTGAAACTGATGCTTCCAATATTGGATATGGAGGAATACTAAAACAAGTTATTCCTGAGACCAATAAAGAAGTTTTAGTGAGATTCACCTCTGGTAAATGGAACCAAACCCAGTCGAAATATTCGACCATTAAGAAAGAAATGCTTTCTATTATAAAATGTATTTCTAAATTTCAGAGTGATTTATTAAATCAAAAATTTCTTTTAAGAATTGATTGTAGCTCTGCTAAATCAATAATTGAAAAGGATGTTAAAAACCTTGTGGCAAAACATATTTTTGCTAGTTGGCAGGCTCAATTATCTGCTTTTGAATTTGATATTCAATATATTAAAGGAGAAAATAATTCCCTTGCTGATTACTTGACCCGTGAATTTTTGCAGGGTAATGACAACCCCTTATAGGGGAAGAGGCCGCGGTTTTGGCCGTGGTGGCAGAGGAAGAGGGAGCAACAATATGTTGCCTCAAGAGTCTAACATTCCTTTAATAGGGGATTGGACTACGGTGGGAAAGCTCAAGCAGTTACCTGCTCCACCTAAGAAAGAAGAAAAATCTTCTTCATCTTCATCCTCAAGTAAGATGATATCTTACAAGGATATGGCGATTAATGAATCTCAAGAACAGGCATTCGAATATTTCGAGAACCCTGTTACAGAAAAAATAATGTACATTGATGATGAAGATCTGTCATTAACCCATAATGATGGGTGGTCTATCAAAACAAGATATCTAGAATCCAGAGGATATGCTGGACTTTATGGCAAATCAAGGCCAAATTTGGAGATTTTGTTAACAGTTACTGAATCAGTAACTATAACCCATTATTACCAAAACAATAATCCCGAAAGTTTTATAAACTTCAGTAAATGCCATATAAACAAAATCTTGTTACCCAGAGAATGGGGTTTGAATCCAAATGGAGAGAAAGCAATAAGAATTGCTGAGAATAAATATATTTATTTTAATTATTGGGATTATATCCAAGCTTTTACTCAGGCTTTCTATTATCAGAATCCAAAGAACAAACATTCTTGGTTCTTCTCAATAAACCCTGAGATAGTAGAGAAACCTATACCAAATTGGTTCTTTGAATGGTGGATCAAATTTGGTCCATCCTTAGAAATTCTACCTAAGGAAGTCATGGATTTATATACTCCATGGTGTGATAATAGCCCTTTAATTTCAAAGGTAGCTTCTAAAAAGCTTATTACAGGACAATGTCCCTGTTTTTTCTTTATTAAGTTCCAAATCCCATGGATATGGAGATGGACAATAACCATATCCAAGGATAAGTTTAATATTCCCATTTTAGAAAGAAATTTCTTCTATAAGTGGTGGACTAAAATGAGTCCTGAAGATATTCAGGTAATGGTATCCAAGATAAAAATTGTTATCAGTGAAGACAAAGCCACAGGAAAGAAAAGCCAAGACCAGCAATACTCTATGGCTGATCTAAAAGATTATTTTCAAAGGAAATATCCCAAAGAATCAGAAGAAGAAATTATGGTCAGAATCCTAGACCATATGAAAAATCAATTTTTCAATACTTTTCCTTCAACAATGGCAAAGGGGGATAATATGTCTACATCTTCCCAAGGATCTCTTGGCCTAGCTGGCGAGTCCCAGCCAGATGAAGAACCCACTCAGGAAGATTTCTGGGATGCAATGATTCATTCAATAGTGAATAAGAAAGACAAGGGTCAATAATCAAAATTGAAGCTGAGTCACTGATGTCGGCCAAAGAAGACAAATAAGTCATTATCAACTTTATTAAAGTTGGCAAATTATTGTATGTCGGTTGTTTGTTTATGTATTAGTGGTGACAGATGTGACGATGGGGCCCACTGAGCACCCGGCATCATCCCACCATCTTTTGTTCATTTTGTTGTTTTGTGTTTACCGGCAACTGTAGGTTAATATTGCCTTTTTACCGGATCAAATAGTGATCCATTTTTCCTATATATAGGATCTTTGTTTCATTTTGTAGGTACGCTTCAATTTCCAGCAATAAACTATTAAGCTTTAATATCCTTTCCCTCTTATTCATATACTTCTTATTCTACTTCCACTTCCGCTGTATATCCATTGAATCACACTTTTTGGTATCAGAGCCTTTTTCATACTAAACGATTCAGGTAGATTCTAATTCCTTATTTACTAATTGTAATGACAATTAGTTGCTAAATTTCTGTTATGGCTTGACAGCTTAGTAAATAGATCTGATGAAAAAATTAGTAAAATTTAGTTTACTTATTTTCTTTGTCTTTTGGACTTGTCATAGTACTTACCAGAGGTGAATCTCACTAAAACTTCTTTATTGGTCTCAGGAATAACTTGTTTTAGTATTCCTCCATATCCAATATTGGAAGCATCAGTTTCAACAATCTTAAAAAACTTAGGATTTGCCAAAGATAGGCATGGAAGGCATTTGACCTTAGTTTTGATCCTCTGAACTGCTCTAGTAGGGATTTGACTTTCATTAAAGTCATCTATGTAAGGTAGAGAAACAACATGTTTCTTTCTATCCCAAAAAGCGTTTGGGAGATCACTACAGATATCTGTAGTAAACTCTTGCTCTAAAGACTTAATTTTCTTTTTAACCTCGTAGCTTTCAAGCTGTTCACTTATACTAAGCAAACTGATCTCTTCTCTTAAAAAACATAACTGTTTTTCCTTCTTTAAAAGAATATCTTTCACCTCATTTTATCCTAGTTAAGAATTTAACTCATAGGATAATATTAGGCACTCCCTTTTTGCATGATATTATGCCTATTGTTAATATAGATCAAAATGGGATCACTACTTTCATAAAAGACCAAAAAATTGTTTTTGAGTTTATTACAGGTCCTCAAACTAGGATGCTAAATGAGGTGAAAGATATTCTTTTAAAGAAGGAAAAACAGTTATGTTTTTTAAGAGAAGAGATCAGTTTGCTTAGTATAAGTGAACAGCTTGAAAGCTACGAGGTTAAAAAGAAAATTAAGTCTTTAGAGCAAGAGTTTACTACAGATATCTGTAGTGATCTCCCAAACGCTTTTTGGGATAGAAAGAAACATGTTGTTTCTCTACCTTACATAGATGACTTTAATGAAAGTCAAATCCCTACTAGAGCAGTTCAGAGGATCAAAACTAAGGTCAAATGCCTTCCATGCCTATCTTTGGCAAATCCTAAGTTTTTTAAGATTGTTGAAACTGATGCTTCCAATATTGGATATGGAGGAATACTAAAACAAGTTATTCCTGAGACCAATAAAGAAGTTTTAGTGAGATTCACCTCTGGTAAATGGAACCAAACCCAGTCGAAATATTCGACCATTAAGAAAGAAATGCTTTCTATTATAAAATGTATTTCTAAATTTCAGAGTGATTTATTAAATCAAAAATTTCTTTTAAGAATTGATTGTAGCTCTGCTAAATCAATAATTGAAAAGGATGTTAAAAACCTTGTGGCAAAACATATTTTTGCTAGTTGGCAGGCTCAATTATCTGCTTTTGAATTTGATATTCAATATATTAAAGGAGAAAATAATTCCCTTGCTGATTACTTGACCCGTGAATTTTTGCAGGGTAATGACAACCCCTTATAGGGGAAGAGGCCGCGGTTTTGGCCGTGGTGGCAGAGGAAGAGGGAGCAACAATATGTTGCCTCAAGAGTCTAACATTCCTTTAATAGGGGATTGGACTACGGTGGGAAAGCTCAAGCAGTTACCTGCTCCACCTAAGAAAGAAGAAAAATCTTCTTCATCTTCATCCTCAAGTAAGATGATATCTTACAAGGATATGGCGATTAATGAATCTCAAGAACAGGCATTCGAATATTTCGAGAACCCTGTTACAGAAAAAATAATGTACATTGATGATGAAGATCTGTCATTAACCCATAATGATGGGTGGTCTATCAAAACAAGATATCTAGAATCCAGAGGATATGCTGGACTTTATGGCAAATCAAGGCCAAATTTGGAGATTTTGTTAATAGTTACTGAATCAGTAACTATAACCCATTATTACCAAAACAATAATCCCAAAAGTTTTATAAACTTCAGTAAATGCCATATAAACAAAATCTTGTTACCCAGAGAATGGGGTTTGAATCCAAATGGAGAGAAAGCAATAAAAATTGCTGAGAATAAATATATTTATTTTAATTATTGGGATTATATCCAAGCTTTTACTCAGGCTTTCTATTATCAGAATCCAAAGAACAAACATTCTTGGTTCTTCTCAATAAACCCTGAGATAGTAGAGAAACCTATACCAAATTGGTTCTTTGAATGGTGGATCAAATTTGGTCCCTCCTTAGAAATTCTACCTAAGGAAGTCATGGATTTATATACTCCATGGTGTGATAATAGCCCTTTAATTTCAAAGGTAGCTTCTAAAAAGCTTATTACAGGACAATGTCCCTGTTTTTTCTTTATTAAGTTCCAAATCCCATGGATATGGAGATGGACAATAACCATATCCAAGGATAAGTTTAATATTCCCATTTTAGAAAGAAATTTCTTCTATAAGTGGTGGACTAAAATGAGTCCTGAAGATATTCAGGTAATGGTATCCAAGATAAAAATTGTTATCAGTGAAGACAAAGCCACAGGAAAGAAAAGCCAAGACCAGCAATACTCTATGGCTGATCTAAAAGATTATTTTCAAAGGAAATATCCCAAAGAATCAGAAGAAGAAATTATGGTCAGAATCCTAGACCATATGAAAAATTAATTTTTCAATACTTTTCCTTCAACAATGGCAAAGGGGGATAATATGTCTACATCTTCCCAAGGATCTCTTGGCCTAGCTGGCGAGTCCCAGCCAGATGAAGAACCCACTCAGGAAGATTTCTGGGATGCAATGATTCATTCAATAGTGAATAAGAAAGACAAGGGTCAATAATCAAAATTGAAGCTGAGTCACTGATGTCGGCCAAAGAAGACAAATAAGTCATTATCAACTTTATTAAAGTTGGCAAATTATTGTATGTCGGTTGTTTGTTTATGTATTAGTGGTGACAGATATGACGATGGGGCCCACTGAGCACCCGGCATCATCCCACCATCTTTTGTTCATTTTGTTGTTTTGTGTTTACCGGCAACTGTAGGTTAATATTGCCTTTTTACCGGATCAAATAGTGATCCATTTTTCCTATATATAGGATCTTTGTTTCATTTTGTAAGCACGCTTCAATTTCCAGCAATAAACTATTAAGCTTTAATATCCTTTCCCTCTTATTCATATACTTCTTATTCTACTTCCACTTCCGCTGTATATCCATTGAATCACACTTTTTGGTATCATCGCCTTTTTCATACTGAACGATTCAGGTAGATTCTAATTCCTTATTTACTAATTGTAATGACAATTAGTTGCTAAATTTCTGTTATGGCTTGACAGCTTAGTAAATAGATCTGATGAAAAAATTAGTAAAATTTAGTTTACTTATTTTCTTTGTCTTTTGGACTTGTCATAGTACTTAGTGTAAGGCATGATCCCGTTTTTCCCCTGGGTAAGTGTGATTCAATGGATATACAGCGGAAGTGGAAGTAGAATAAGAAGTATATGAATAAGAGGGAAAGGATATTAAAGCTTAATTGTTTATTGCTGGAAATTGAAGCGTACCTACAAAATGAAACAAAGATCCTATATATAGGAAAAATGGATCACTATTTGATTCGGTAAAAAGGCAATATTAACCTACAGTTGCCGGTAAACACAAAACAACAAAATGAACAAAAGATGGTGGGATGATGCCGGGTGCTCAGTGGGCCCCATCGTCACATCTGTCACCACTAATACATAAACAAACAACCGACATACAATAATTTGCCAACTTTAATAAAGTTGATAATGACTTATTTGTCTTCTTTGGCCGACATCAGTGACTCAGCTTCAATTTTGATTATTGACCCTTGTCTTTCTTATTCACTGTTGAATGAATCATTGCATCCCAGAAATCTTCCTGAGTGGGTTCTTCATCTGGCTGGGACTCGCCAGCTAGGCCAAGAGATCCTTGGGAAGATGTAGACATATTATCCCCCTTTGCCATTGTTGAAGGAAAAGTATTGAAAAATTGATTTTTCATATGGTCTAGGATTCTGACCATAATTTCTTCTTCTGATTCTTTGGGATATTTCCTTTGAAAATAATCTTTTAGATCAGCCATAGAGTATTGCTGGTCTTGGCTTTTCTTTCCTGTGGCTTTGTCTTCACTGATAACAATTTTTATCTTGGATACCATTACCTGAATATCTTCAGGACTCATTTTAGTCCACCACTTATAGAAGAAATTTCTTTCTAAAATGGGAATATTAAACTTATCCTTGGATATGGTTATTGTCCATCTCCATATCCATGGGATTTGGAACTTAATAAAGAAAAAACAGGGACATTGTCCTGTAATAAGCTTTTTAGAAGCTACCTTTGAAATTAAAGGGCTATTATCACACCATGGAGTATATAAATCCATGACTTCCTTAGGTAGAATTTCTAAGGAGGGACCAAATTTGATCCACCATTCAAAGAACCAATTTGGTATAGGTTTCTCTACTATCTCAGGGTTTATTGAGAAGAACCAAGAATGTTTGTTCTTTGGATTCTGATAATAGAAAGCCTGAGTAAAAGCTTGGATATAATCCCAATAATTAAAATAAATATATTTATTCTCAGCAATTTTTATTGCTTTCTCTCCATTTGGATTCAAACCCCATTCTCTGGGTAACAAGATTTTGTTTATATGGCATTTACTGAAGTTTATAAAACTTTTGGGATTATTGTTTTGGTAATAATGGGTTATAGTTACTGATTCAGTAACTGTTAACAAAATCTCCAAATTTGGCCTTGATTTGCCATAAAGTCCAGCATATCCTCTGGATTCTAGATATCTTGTTTTGATAGACCACCCATCATTATGGGTTAATGACAGATCTTCATCATCAATGTACATTATTTTTTCTGTAACAGGGTTCTCGAAATATTCGAATGCCTGTTCTTGAGATTCATTAATCGCCATATCCTTGTAAGATATCATCTTACTTGAGGATGAAGATGAAGAAGATTTTTCTTCTTTCTTAGGTGGAGCAGGTAACTGCTTGAGCTTTCCCACCGTAGTCCAATCCCCTATTAAAGGAATGTTAGACTCTTGAGGCAACATATTGTTGCTCCCTCTTCCTCTGCCACCACGGCCAAAACCGCGGCCTCTTCCCCTATAAGGGGTTGTCATTACCCTGCAAAAATTCACGGGTCAAGTAATCAGCAAGGGAATTATTTTCTCCTTTAATATATTGAATATCAAATTCAAAAGCAGATAATTGAGCCTGCCAACTAGCAAAAATATGTTTTGCCACAAGGTTTTTAACATCCTTTTCAATTATTGATTTAGCAGAGCTACAATCAATTCTTAAAAGAAATTTTTGATTTAATAAATCACTCTGAAAGTTACCCTGAGATAGTAGAGAAACCTATACCAAATTGGTTCTTTGAATGGTGGATCAAATTTGGTCCCTCCTTAGAAATTCTACCTAAGGAAGTCATGGATTTATATACTCCATGGTGTGATAATAGCCCTTTAATTTCAAAGGTAGCTTCTAAAAGGCTTATTACAGGACAATGTCCCTGTTTTTTCTTTATTAAGTTCCAAATCCCATGGATATGGAGATGGACAATAACCATATCCAAGGATAAGTTTAATATTCCCATTTTAGAAAGAAATTTCTTCTATAAGTGGTGGACTAAAATGAGTCCTGAAGATATTCAGGTAATGGTATCCAAGATAAAAATTGTTATCAGTGAAGACAAAGCCACAGGAAAGAAAAGCCAAGACCAGCAATACTCTATGGCTGATCTAAAAGATTATTTTCAAAGGAAATATCCCAAAGAATCAGAAGAAGAAATTATGGTCAGAATCCTAGACCATATGAAAAATCAATTTTTCAATACTTTTCCTTCAACAATGGCAAAGGGGGATAATATGTCTACATCTTCCCAAGGATCTCTTGGCCTAGCTGGCGAGTCCCAGCCAGATGAAGAACCCACTCAGGAAGATTTCTGGGATGCAATGATTCATTCAATAGTGAATAAGAAAGACAAGGGTCAATAATCAAAATTGAAGCTGAGTCACTGATGTCGGCCAAAGAAGACAAATAAGTCATTATCAACTTTATTAAAGTTGGCAAATTATTGTATGTCGGTTGTTTGTTTATGTATTAGTGGTGACAGATGTGACGATGGGGCCCACTGAGCACCCGGCATCATCCCACCATCTTTTGTTCATTTTGTTGTTTTGTGTTTACCGGCAACTGTAGGTTAATATTGCCTTTTTACCGGATCAAATAGTGATCCATTTTTCCTATATATAGGATCTTTGTTTCATTTTGTAAGCACGCTTCAATTTCCAGCAATAAACTATTAAGCTTTAATATCCTTTCCCTCTTATTCATATACTTCTTATTCTACTTCCACTTCCGCTGTATATCCATTGAATCACACTTTTTGGTATCAGAGCCTTTTTCATACTGAACGATTCAGGTAGATTCTAATTCCTTATTTACTAATTGTAATGACAATTAGTTGCTAAATTTCTGTTATGGCTTGACAGCTTATTAAATAGATCTGATGAAAAAATTAGTAAAATTTAGTTTACTTATTTTCTTTGTCTTTTGGACTTGTCATAGTACTTAGTGTAAGGCATGATCCCGTTTTTCCCCTGGGTAGGGAGTAGGTTGATCTTTTTGCCTGTTTTTCCTAAGAACTATGAAACTTCTGAGATTTGAGACCATGTCTGTCTATCCCTTCGGGTTGATAGTTAAACGCTGTTTGCGTTTGCTCAGAAGACTGAAAATTTGTTGATAAAATTTTACTAGTAGTTTCATCAGATAAATTTACTACTCTGTCTAGCTATAACAATCTTAATTGCTTATGGATGATCCTGATGAATATGATAATAATCAAAATAATTTGATAAAAAATGAAGATTCTATAGAATATCCAAAAAATTTGGAAAAATTAAACAGATGGACTATTCCTTCTGTCCCTTCTAGACAAATTTATAAATTTGGAACCTTTGATATATTATCTCGTTATGCTGTTAAAACGGTTGAAAGAACCATACAGGTTACTGGTAATACCAAGACTATAAAATTATTGAGTAAAGCTGATTTACTTCCTTTTAAAGGATATAATTTCATTCATATTGGATTAATTCAAATAGCTTTTAAACCTCTAACTATGTTAGGGTTAAATTCTAGCATAATGGCTTATGTTAGAGATGGAAGGTGTAAAGATTTTAAACCTTCTTTAGCTGCTTTAATTGAAACAAGTCTGTGTCATGGACCAGTCTATTTTGATGTTTCACCCAATTTGAGTTTATCTTTAACAGACAAGCATCTAAGTGATGCTATGCAATTAACTATTCACACCAGTGGTTATAATTATAAGACTGGTAGTGAGATAATAGCAATATGCTATAGGGTTTATTACAGAGTTTTGAATACTCTTAATCCCAAAGCGAAACAAATATCGTTTCCTGGAACTACGACCTTAGTTCAAACAAATTTGTTGACTTCCAATATTGCAACTAATAGGTTGATAAAATGGAATGAAATAAACTTTCCTGAAACTTGGACTTTACCACAGGAAGTTGATCCTGATCCTATAATAAATACGGATACAGATCAAATATCTCAAACTACTGAGGGGGATATTGAGATCAGATTTACTCCTCAAAGGAGTATTAGAATTCCTAGATCTATATCATCCATGCCTAGAACTATGTCATCTAGGTACTCTATGAGCGAATTTCATACTGCTCCTTTAGAACTCTCCAGAGCTTCTACTTCTCAAATAAGAGAAGATATTGAATCCGTCGAAAATATTCGTATAAGTGAAAATAAAATTCCTCAAGGGATATATCAGAAGAATAATATTTCTCAGAGTAGGGAATCTCCTACCCAATCCGAAATGAGTTTCCATTTATGATGGATCTTTCTCCAGGAAGTAGTTGGAGGCAACTCATCAATGATGAGTTTAACCAAGAAAGATATAAAGATTTTAGAAACTGGTATTTCAAAAAATTCAAAGATTTTGAACTAAAAGAGTTTAGAGATAAATATTATGATTATTTATCTGAAATACAAAGCTATGTTCCCTTTGTAAAATGGTTTGTCAAATATTTTCACAAAAGGGTTAAAAGTGAAATTATGGTTTTACAAAATAAAAATTGGAGTACTCACAATGGAGAAATTATAACCTCTCCTTTCCCTCCAGAACAAACTATAAGTTTGGGAAAAAATGTTGAAGCTACTGCTTATTTAAACCTTCAAAGTCAGAAGGTTGAGAGTGATCATATTACTCTCAGAGAATTGAATTCGATAATCAAATCTCAAAATTATACAAATACTTTTCTTATTTGTCTAGGTGACCAATTTATGTCTCTAGAAAAAGATATTTCTGATTTAAAAAGACTTTTAGAGAGTCAAATGGCTAAGCAAGAATTAATTCTTAGCCAGTTGGAGAAAAGTAGAATTGATAATGAACCCTCTGAGATCATTATCAACAAGGCCTCGTAATTGGCCAACAAAACCAGTCGTTATAAACGACGCTATAGTGCTATCAGAATTGTGCTGCTGTTTACACACAGACGAATACATAATTATTCTATGTATCGTATCAATGATTTGCTTATCAACCTTACCCTTTTTCCTGCTTTCAGGAGGTTTTTCTTGATATAAGAAATCTCAGATTTCAAAAGATTTATTTCTCTTATTTGAGAAGTAGAAGCTCTGGAGAGTTCTATGGTTTGTTTGTTTTAATTTTGAATCTTTTGAACTTGGCCATAGGTCAACTCAGAATAATTAATGTTATATATATATATATATATATATATATATATATATATATATATATATAAAGAGAAGATACAAAGGAAAAGGAAAGAGAAGGGATGGACATCAACCAAAACTCTTAAAAGTTAACAAATCTATAACAAGGAAGATCCATAAAATTTCTAGCAAATTCATACTAATATTTCTATAAACCTTATTTCACCAAGTGAAATTTTGAACACTTAGATCAATAATGGCAAGCTTATTCGCACAATAGTTCCCTTTCTTATAGATGTGGGGCCATAAACCTCATGGACTTAGACATATGGAAAACTAAATGATTATATAAAAAGAGTTGTAAAACTAAAAGATTATGTTAAAGGACGATTTTTCAAGGTCTAGCTTTAGATAAATTTGAATTTATGTTGTTATGAATACTTTTAAAATATAAAATATATTAAAAATATTAAATGTAAGTATTTATTTATTATTTTTTTAAAAATTGTTCTCTAAATAACTTATAAGATTTTTTTTATTATTTTCCTCTCTTTCAATCTTCTAAAATTCGTTATCTATATATCCAGTGTGCATTTAACTGGAGCTGTCAAAATGGGCTAACCTGAATAGGCCGGACCGAATGGCCTGGGTTTTTTGCGGGCTTGGGTCTTAATATTCAAGCCCGAATTTTTCCCGGGCTTTTTAGCCCAGCCCGATAAAGCTCGAAAAAAATATGGGCAAGCGGCCCGAATAAATTACAATTAAAAAAATTATATCTTTATATGGATTTGAATGTATGCTTATTAAAGTTCTATTATTTTTCAAATGTTTAATTAACCAAAAAAATTACCGTATATCTTTATTTTTAACAATCAATTTTTTTATTTTATTTTATATCTTTGTGAAGATTGACCAAGTCATTGTGATGAATTTTAAAAAAAAAATAGAATTTGAACTCTGCTTTGAAGAATTTAAACTAAGTTTATGTTATTTTGGTGGATTTGTAGGAATTTTAATAATTTGAACTTCGTTTGTATTATTAGTCAAGTCACTTTTTTTTTTGTCGTTGTTTGATCATATCACGACTTGATTGGTTTGTTGATTTCTCGTGTGCTTTTGTCTTCGTGATAAAAAAAAACAGACATGTTGTTTAACAATTTCTCATGTGTTTAGCGCTTGCAATGATTTATATTAATTTAAGTGTTTAATTTTGATATGCATAGTAGTAGAACAAAAGTAATAAAAAAAAAAAGGAAAACCGGGCCGGTCCAAAAGCCTGAAAGCTCGAACCAAGCTGGCTCGACCTTATTTTTGGAGGTCCATTTTTCACCCGAACTTTTTAACCCGGCACGATATGACGCGTGGCCCGAAACAGGCTGAACCGTCCGTTTTGACAGCTCTACATTTAACTCACAGATTTATATACTTGATTTTGTCCCCTTCTTTTATACTCTCTTCTTTTTATGAATGAATATATTAATGATGTAATCTAGTGCTCACCTTTTTTGTAAAAAAAAAATTATAAATTTTTCATTTTACTCCATTTTATAAATCTTATTATTTAATTTCTTTTTTGAAAATTGTTATTATTTCTTTATAACTTTACCTATTTTTAAAAATTAAACAAATAACCACTCACTCAAATCAAAAGCACCTTCCTCCTACTAGGTGTTACTACTTTTTTTTTATTGACAAAGACTTGTATGTCGATACTACCATTAATTACCAACTCCATCATTATAAATTCCAAAATATCTATTTAATAAAAAATATCACATCAAAATATTTTCTAAATGACAATACTACCCTTTTGAGAATCTTCCACGAAAACACTAGGTAAGTTCACTCCAAAATCCAAACTCCAACCTAAACAGTGTTTGTCTCTGACCAAGTTAAGTTAATACCTCATCTGTTTACTTAGCTGTCTTCATTGAATCTATGTCCACTCACCTTCTTAGAAAAAACCTCTCCTCATTCCTCTCTCTTTCCTCTTCATCTTTATATATATATATCACATCTTCAATCTCCTTCATAATCATTCATATTCATAACCCAATAACCAATTATCTCTCTTTATCTTCTAAAGTTCTAAAGTCTTAATTTTTCTATGGCTTCACAAAACACTCAACAAGTTCAATTTCAAGACTCATTACCCATCATGGCAAACAAGCTTGGTGGGGATGGATTAATAGATGAACTATGCAATGGTTTCAATCTTTTGATGGATTCTAACAAAAGGGTTATTACCTTTGAAAGTCTTAAGAAGAATTCAGCTTTGTTTGGTTTACAAGATTTAAGTGATGAAGATCTTCAATCAATGATTGTTGAAGGTGATTTTGATGGTGATGGTGCTCTTAATCAATTGGAGTTTTGTGTTTTGATGTTTAGACTTAGTCCTGAACTTATGGATGGGTCTAAGTTATGGTTAGAAGAAATGCTTCAACAAGAAATGAAAGATTTTTTCTAATTTTAATTTTTTTTTGGGTAATTTTCCCATATACTTATGTAAATTCAAGAGACAAATTTAATGATATGACATCGAAGAAGTGATTCATTTGATTAATATGATGATTTTTATTTGTATTATTTTATATTCTATTGTTCAATTTGATTACTATGCTCAAATGTTGGTTAATCATGAAACAATGGTTGTGTCTTAGAAATTTAATTTCAATTTAAACAAAGTTACTAAAAACCCAATTTGTGTTATTAACCATTAAAAACTATATATTCCAACTTTAAACAAAGTGTATAGTGATGTGAATTAGTTGTGACTTAGAGCAGTGGCGACTCTAGGAATGTTAGAGAGCCTGGGCAAAGTTTAGGAGAAAATTTTATCAACCCAACTTTCGAATACAGAATTATTTATTTCCAATATTTAATTTTGGAGGGAAATAAAAACAACAAGAAAGAGTACAACCTTGTTTCCAATATAATTAAGACTCAAATAAGCAAGAGACTACACAAACCAGAAAAAACTAGCAAAATATGAGTCAAATAAGAGGGATGAAACAAAGACAAGCATCACCAATTGCATAGTATCTCATCCATAGATACTATGTTGCTTAAACTTGGCATCAGTTATATAGCCCATGCCTTTTATCATACAATAGAAAGTGAAATAAGTATCAAGTTTCCTATCAATTTATCTCATGGTAATCATAATCGGACCGACTTTTGAACCAGTGTGCTTATAGGTTCGAGATTCAAAGGTTAGCCCGGGATTCAACCGGGGGCGGACTCTTTTTAATTATATGTATTTTATTTATTTTTATATATAAAATAAAATGATAATCAATAAAGAATTATACAATATTGATAATTTTACACCATTAATAAAAATAAAATGTATTTTTTAGTATGTGTAAGAAAAAGAAGTTACTAGTATGTTTTAGTAGATTTGTTCTTTGGCCCAAGATCCAAGCCCATTTATTCAAGTTGTAATACTAAAACCCTAATATTGGTACGGCCGTACAAACAAAGAAACAAAGAAACAAAACCAATGAACCGTACAAACAATATCCAATAAACCAGCAAAACTGGAAAACAACAACACAACAACAAAACAGCAGGCCGATAGCGGCAAGGTGAAAACAAGAGCACCAACACCGTCGGGGAGATCGCACGATAGCAGCAACACCAGATCTTCAATTCTTTGTCTAGAGCACTTCATTTCGTTATGTTGTTTCTTCTTATCAGTGAATACTGAATAGTAACATCTCATTCAATTGTTATAGTTCACCAAAAATTGACGGGATTCCGAAGAATATCTGCGCTGCCGAGAGGAGGAAGAACGGTGATTCTGTAATGTGACGGCTGACGGGATTCCTTCTCTTCTTTTTTCCTGTTTACTTTTAAAAAAAAATAAAATTGGTTGGCCAGCCCGGGCACGTGCCCAGGCAAGCCGGGCGGTGGAATCGCCCCTGACTTAGAGTCCAAATTAGTGGCTACCTATTAGTATTATTCTTTGAACAATTGGCCTATTTAGAACTTTTTACAAAAGATAAGAAAGTGAAAAAGATTTGGAAGTAAAATAGAATACCAAAAATCAAGTTTTTTTCCTCCATTTATTGTAGGTATCATAAAAAGGGTTTTGACTAAGGCCCCGTTTGGCCCGGCTTATTTTTTACTTTTTATTTTAGCTTAAACGAAATAAAGAAGTATAAAATTATATTTGACACTATTTCTCCTTAAAAGTATTTGAGAAATAAAGTAAAGAAGTAAAAAATAAAAAAAAATTAAGTCAAACACAATTTTTTCCTTGTTTACTATTTTTAAGGAGAAGAAAAAAAGAGGAAAATAAGCCGGGCCAAACGGGGCCTAAGAAGTACACAATATGTGTAGAATTTGGCTTCTCAAATGGTGGAGAAATTGTCTTCATTCTCACTAAAGTTTAAATGTAATTTTTTTTTCTAAAAAAAGGAAAATGTTAGGAGTAACTTTTATCTTATAAAAAAATTATAATTTTGCATAGTCCAAGTGTAGACTTTCAATTTCAAACAAAGCATACCATTCAAGGCAGAATTTCAAAGCATGCATCTTTAACATGTGGTCAGGGCCTTGTAGGAAAAATTGCTGAAATAAACTTCTGAAAAACATAAGACACGAATAATTGTGGAAATTTCTAATAGGCAGGTTTCATGATTTTAATGTATTTAGAAAATTCTTTATAAGATATATAAGATAATTTATATAGATCGATATTCATAAAACAAATGGATTTTGGATATTTGGTAAAGTCACAAGCGGATGCAACGTGACATATTAGTCGGTGTAGGTCAATCATTTTTTGAAGCTTATAAATTTTTGTTATATCTAGCTATTGTTTAAAAGAGATTTTTTGAGATTAATCCTAGAGCATTATACATGTCATGTATTTGTCATAGTTTTAATCTTTCTCTTGGTGATATGGCACATTCTTGTGTTAAGACTATTACATTCTTTGGGGTTATTCAACGCTTATATTCATTGTTTTCAGGGTCTACAAAAAGATGGAAAATTTTACTTGGTAATGTTCCTAGTTTAACTTTGAAATATTTGTCTAATACTCGTTTGGAAAATCGAATTAAGAGTGTTAAAGTCATTAGATTTCAATGTGCCCAAATAAAATTGGCTTTGTCGGAATTATATGAATGTTGTGATAATGATGCAAAGACAAAGAGTGAGGCGGAGAGTTTGATTCATGCACTAGAAAATTTTGAATTTTTGCTTGGTATGATATTTTATTTGCTATTAATATGGTTAGCAAAAAGTTGAGGATCATGAACATCAGTCACCAGAGGAATCATTAAAGTCGAGTATTTTCTTATTGTTGTTGATATGACAATTACTTCTTTGAAAAATAGATTTGAGCAATTGAACACATTTGATAGTAACTTTGGACTTTTATATGATTCATAAAAGTTAAAATCATTGGATGATAATGAGTTGAAAGAATGTTGTATTAAATTTCATTCAACTTTTTCTCATGACAATTCATCAGATGTTGATGTAGATGATCTTTTTTTGAATTAAGAGTGTTACAATATACTTTGCCAACTAAAATAATGTATGTCATTGATATTCTTAAATTTGTCCAAGATACAGATTGTTATCCAAATGTATCAATTGCTTATAGAGTGTTACTGACAATGCTTGTGACTGTAGCATCGGCGGAAAGAAGTTTTTCAAAATTGAAGTTGATTAAAACCTACTTGAGATACTCAATGTCACAAGAAAGATTGAACGGTTTGGCAACTTTGTCAATTGAGAAGGATATGTTGGTGAACATTAATTGAAATCTGGCACGCTAGTATACGATGTTCCAACACTATACTAGACCAAATAAACAGAGTACAAAACAGAATAAAACGCAGGAAATAAAAGCACACAACAGTTGTATATGTTATGCTTTCTTCACTTTCAGAATAAAACGCAGGAAATAAAAGCACACAGCAGTTGTATACACTATATGATGTTGTATACGCTATGCTTTCATCATTTTCACCATCAGCTTGAGATTCCTCATCATCAGCATTTGTAACAAATGTTATGCTTTTGTTCTTTTTGTCACCACACGTTCATTGATAGATATCTCAAGGGTTTGAAGAGATCCAACCAATTCATCAACCTTCATGTTGACAATGTCCTGAGCTTCTTCTATGGCAGTCATCTTCATATCAAATCTCCTGGGTAGAGATCTAAGTATCTTCCTTAATAGCTTTTCATCCGACATCTTTTCACCCAAGGCTTCAAACAAATTGGAAATGTCAAGTAAGTTCATGTGAAAGTCATGTATGCTTTCATCCTAAGTCCTTCAAACTTAGATGTGAGCAATTGGAGTCTTGACATCTTTACTTTAGAAGTGCCTTCATAGCATGTCATCAATATCCCCCTGAAGTAGCAAAGTTTTACACAAGAAGAAGGGGGGGGGGTTGAATTGTGTACCTTTAAAAAAATTTGCAGCAGAGTTTCAAGATCAATCTGAGAATGACCTTGAAAAACAGAATTAATTAAAACAGTAGAAATTTAAAGAGTAAGAGAGCAAGAGAAATTAACACCAAAGATTTTATACTGGTTCACCCTTAAATATTGGGTTACATCCAATCCCCACCTCATGTGAGTTTATCCACTATAATCTTCTGATTTTACAGATCCAAGATTACAAAGACTTAACCTTTGATCTAAACCTAAGACCAAACACTTCCAAGCACTTACAGCTTGATCACCCCTTAGTCACACCAGACTAAGTACTCAATCAATAGTCACTTACTGACTTGAGATAGATTACAATGATAAGGATTTTGGTTCTAAGCTAATTTACAAATCTCAACACAAAGTGAGAAGCTTAGAGTAGTAGTTCTCTATTCTAAAGAATGAGATTTAATAATCTCTATTTAAAATAAATAACAGAGAATAAGAATGATTAAAATGTCAGATTTGGTGAATTATGAGACTTTGAATTTTTGCTTGATTGCTTAACAGAACTAATGCCTTGAGCATTGATTTATTGAGCTATTTATAGATGCAAATCTGAAACTGGCTTTGGCTTGATAATGTATCCGTTGGAGGGCGAAAATTGGTCGTTACACATAGTCCAATTCACCAAGCTAAGCCTTTAGCATAGGCCTTACAATCTCTGCATAATCTCAATTTATTCTTGCCTTGAGTTTTGCCATGAACAGATTTTAATAACTTGGATTACCAGCTATAGTGAGTTGTCATTGGTTGTAGTATTCTTGTGTCCCAAGTCTAGAGTACATAAAATAGTTGTTTGTATTATGGGAGAAGTACACAAAACAGTTGGAGCAGTTTTTGCAAAATTTGTGTGCTACTGTTACTATTCATTCTCAATTCAGTCTCAATTCATTCTTGAAATTGAGCTGGAGCGTGTGACATTCCTTCATCCTTATCCTTATCCAAAAATAGCTGTTTGAGAGTGGCAATTACAGCTGTCATCTCTTGCCTTGGCAGCTGAAAGTGTACTTACGGAATAAACCTAGTTGTACTTGCCTAGTTTGCTTCATAAAAGAATGTTTCTTTTGTCTTTGTCACAAGTAAACTTTAACCATTGGTCTAGGATGTTGTGATTGGTCTAGGAAGTGTGTATCAATCCTTATGATATCAGTCCTTATTCTTTAAAGATACGTGCTTGCAAATCTTTGGCTTTTCCCAAAAGCTCAAAGTAGTAAGTCTTATAATTGGAAGCTTGTGATTGATAATAAATTCCTTGCTCAAAGTGGATTAATTTCTGTAGAGATTTGATTCTATATTCTTTCAAAAAGTGCTTATCTGTTGGACTTAACTGATAAGTCATTAATTCAAACACTGTGTAGAAACTATTTGTCCAGAAGAATGATCTCAGATTGATCTTGTTTTAGTATTTTCTGTCAAACTTTAGCAGATTAATTCTTTGGGTCTGTTTTAGCTTATAATCACTCAAAAGCACTTGTTAGACAACAAAATGATCACAATCAATTTAAAACTTAATTAAAGATGTTTGTAATCTTTAAAACATCAAAAGTGGATTTTGTCTCAACACCCCAAGCTTCTTTGGCCGAAAGACAGGGTTTGATTAGCTTGAACATATTCGTGTCCACTCCATTGAACAGGGCATTAAGAGCCTTATTGTTGCCAATGGCTGCTTCATCCTCTTCCTTTGACCATTCTTCTTCTGGTTTCAGAACACCTGTTGATTTACCATCTTTGTCACGAATAACAAGATGCTCCCATCCCTTCAAGACTGCCTTCCAGGTCTTGCTATCAATAGACTTCAAGAAAGCACTCATTTTGGACTTCCAATGATCATAATTGGAGCCATTTAAAAGTTGAGGTCTATTCACGAATCCTCCTTCTTTGTCCATTTTTCCAGAGAATACAACTCCTGAATCTCACCCTAAACAGGCAGGGTGCCTGCTCTGATGCCAATTGAAATCTGGCACGCTAGTATACGATGTTGTATACGATGTTCCAACACTATACTAGACCAAATAAACAAAGTACAAAATAGAATAAAACGCAAGAAATAAAAGCATACAACAGTTTGTTAACCCAGTTCGGTGCACAAATCAACCTACGTCTGGGGAATACCAATCCAATAAGAAAATCCACTAGTAGCCCTAGATCTAAGTCGACAGCAAATTCCAAGTTTACAACTAACTACGGTCTGGCAAGTGTATCAGTCTGTCGTCGAGTAATAATTCACACTCTACTGAGTAGAATGAGTTCGTATCCACAGGGATCGTGCCAAAGCTTCGTTAGCGTTATTTAAGCTGTTGGGTTTTGCATTCGCTTTGGGTTTTGGAAAAAGGTTTTATAAAAAGGAAGCGTAATGCTTGCATAAATAAATAAATAAATAATAGATTCAGAAACATAGAGGATATGTATGGTGGTTGGACTCCCTCCCTTCTTCATATTTGGCATGAACGGTGTATAACATAGTTACTCAGATTATTGTTCGGCGGTGACTTTTCCTTCACTGTAGTAACACCTTACTACGTTAATGACTAAGGTACCTACGAGAGCTTAACCTCGTTGTGTCACATACCCTAATTACTACAGTGAGTTGTTTATTACACATGCATTATTACCTTCACCCATCCAATGCCTCTAGATCCTAGTATCGGGTTATTCATCTTCTAAGTGCTCAGTTCACACCTAGTGCATGATTCCTCCTCTAACCGCTCAGTTCGTGACTAGTTCAGGACGTTACAGTCTCTATACACCTAGCGTTATTTACTACTAGTTCCGGACCACATCAGGTTAATACCCAACATCAATTCTATTAGCGCTCCCGCATATCAGGTCAGATTACGAGATACGTCGTTAAAGTGCAAGAAAGTAAATAACAAACATAATACTGAATAACGATTTATTATAACTTTGACTCAATCACAGACTCCAAATATTCATAGGGGAGTTCATCTTCTCCACCACAACCTAAGGCATCTAATACAAAGACTACATATTTAAATTACAATAAAAGAATTATAACCTAAACATAAAAGCCTAGAGAAAACATACCTTGCTGAGTTAGTTTTCCCGTAAGGGGAGAAAACTATGCCCTTAGAGCTCCTCTGAACACCTCCTTTATAGTAGAGAGTGTTCTGCTATTTCTGAATGAAAAATAATGAGGAATTGGAGCTATATTTATAGTTTTCGTAATGGGCCTCAGCAAGCCATCGTGCTGCGATAGGTTCATCGCAGTACGATGGGAAGATTCACTTCAAAATTATAAGTGATCCTGTGCATTTCATCAGCTTGGTCGCCAAGTAATGTCATCGTGCTGCGATATGGTGCATCGTGCTGCGATGAGCAGATTTTCTTCAGATTTTCTCTGTTGATTTCTTGGCAAACAAGTAGCTTCCATCGTAGCACGATGGAAGCCACCGTGCTACGATGAAATGCTCATTTTCTTCACTTTTTGGACTTTTTCTTGTTTTTTTGCATCTTGGTCTTGATGCTTTTCCTTGATTCTGTAGGTTTTTCTTCGTATTTAGGTCTGTCTTGGTCATTTTACTACTAAATATACTACCTAAAATACCATAGAAATTCCTGTCATCAACAACTTATCTCCTAGTTACCCGTACAGATCTCTGCCTAGGAACTCCTAGACATGAGTTCCCAACTTACTTCCATTCATCAGTCACCCTGTGATTACAATAACTGATACTGAAATGAAAACTCTTTCAAACACAAACTAACTCCGGAATTTAAAGGTTAGTAGTAGTTCACAATAATACAACTCAATAACACAAGTCCTAAGCTTGTACCAATATGACATAAGAAAGGATCACAAAAACAACAAGACAAAAACCCTAAAAAGGTAGACACACAATGACTGCTTCAACAATGAAATTAGGTTTTTGTTCTTTCTTTTATTTCTGGATCAGTACGGGCTGATCTTACCAAGAACGGGCTTCAAAAGAGTTGGTCCAAGAACACATCCAGCTTTCATCAAATCAGAATCATATTCAAACTTTCCTAAAATGATTGAACAACTTTAGGAAATAAACACCACAATAATTCTCATTAAAAGCACACGCGTGGATTATAGAAAGAGAACGTGGATTCCTTATTTAGAAGGCGCGTATAAAGAAGGCGCGAGATCACACACACTTCCAGTGTTCACATGTTGAAAAATCTAATCCAAAGTCCTGCTTGAATATTTGTTTTACAAAAATGCAGCCAATAACCAAATATCCAACATTAATGGCATTTTGCATCTCAAAATGCTCGAAGAACATTTTTAATAACATACATCTTCATGAATTTTAAAGAGGAAGCACCCTATTCAACCGGAAATTAAGCATTTTGATTGGGCTAAATATAATTTATAGTGAATTGTTCTCTTTCCCTGGGACTCTTTTTCCACTCCCAATATTTCAATTTTGCCCTTGAACGAAAAGTTTGGAACGTGTTTTTTGAAGTTTTTCTAGTGCAAATTCGGTAAAATTTCGAAAAACATGTGCCGAAGTTCGTATTCAAGGCAAAAAGAAGTCGGAAAACGCGTTCCGAACTTTTTAATTAAGGGCAAAATTGAAATATTGAGGGAAGGGGGGGAGAGTGGTGGTGGTGGGGGAAGAGAAAAATTCATTTATAGTGGGAGCATAGCAAGTTTCGGCTTCAAACTCCCAGGCCCAAAATAATTATGTAAGATCCATGTGTTGTGCATAGTTGTATAATTTTTTTTATTTGACCATAGTTGTATATATAGAGGATGTTTGTTACATATTCTTTTAAAAAAAAAACATTTTTTAATAAAAATAATCACTTTTAGAGATTTTGTATCAGTTTTTTACAGATTCTTAAAAATCATATTATGAAAGTAATAAGAAATTAAGAGTAGTTTTTCAAATAATGTTTTTTTAAAGGAATTAGGTTGATATCCATATACAAGAGTAGCCTTCAGCACGTTCCTTGGATCATGCGGGCTATGAAGCACGGACACCTCTAGGAGGTGGCGTGTTGTGGTGTCCGATATGTCGAAATGGTCAAACAAGTTTCATCAATTTTTTTATTTTTTATTTGCTTTGACACTCTAAAAAAGTTAAACATGTATTGAAATAATGTTATCAATGAAGAATTAAAAATATTAATTTTGATTAGAATATTTTTAATTTTTTTAATAATAAATCGATAAATAAAATCAAATTTTATCACATATATATATATATATATATATATATATATATATATATATATATATATATATATATATATATATATATATATAGCGGTGTCAGTGTCCTATGTTTTTTACATTATCGGTGTTGAAGTGTCTGTGTCGTGTCGCCAGGGGCGGAGGCACAGGGGGGACAGGGGGTGGCTGTGGTCCCCCCTACCTCTTTGAATTTTTTTTATATAATACTAATAATATGATACTTAGTTCTTTTTTATAGGTGATGATTGAGTCAATAAAAATTGATGTATTTGGTTTATAATATAATTTAGATAAATCAATTTTTTTTGACTCAATTTATCTCTTATAAAAAGGACAAGAGGAAGTACTACTATATATTTATATATATTAGGTCTTTGTCTTTTAGGTAAAAAAAAGTGTGCAAGCATGGGATGTGTTTAGAGTGAAATTTATTATAGACACTTTTTGGAAATGAGGCTCTTTGGTTAGGAATTGTGGTTGCTTGTCTTTGTTGGCTATTTTGGTGTGTGAAACTTATGTATTGTTTTGTTCATAGTGCTAAAAAGGACTTTGTATTGATTTTTAATTTGTAACATAAAACATATTGTGTATTTTGTCATACTTTTTGAGTATTCTTTATACTTAAAAAACTTACATATATTGATTTTGGATATTGCTTATATTTTCTTAAATTTCTTATATATGTAGTAGTTTTTATATATAAAAACATTTTATATATACTAAGTTATACGACATTTTTTATTAAAAAAAAAATTATACAACATTTTAAACTTAGTCCCCCTATATTTAATTCCTAGCTCCGCCCCTGCGTGTCGCAGTGTCCGTGTCAGAGTCTGTGCTTCGTAGCGGGTACTTAGGTCGGAGGTTTTTGAAACAAATTTACAATGTTTAGGGAAAAAAAGATTATATATGGAAATAAAATGAATTTATGGGAAAAAAATTATATTTTGTAGATTGATAAACAAAAATGTTGATGAATTGTTGGATTAAAAAGTAGTAGATTAAATATAAATTTGGCACAATATTCATTTTTTTTTTTGTAGAATCTCATTTCACTACATCAAAACCAAAGTCTGTTACATATAGCAAGCACCAATACAAAACACTAAAGTCTACCGATTCAACATAGAGCTTAATACACCAATCTTGTTGGAAGTCTAAGGCTATGTTACCAAGATACAAGCACTGAAACTAAAGGTTAATTAATGCAGTACTCAAATCAAAAGACTTTGTTTGATAGAAAATAATGGATAGATGATAAGTTAGCTTATAAGCTAGTTTTTAGGTTATAGCGAATAAGCTAGTTGATCGAATTTATAGTATTTGATAAAATTAGCGGTTGAAGTAGCTTATAAGTATGAAATGACATAAAAATGATATGTTCAATTAATATTTATTTTTTTTCAAGTAAGATGATAGAGTAAAATTGGAAGAAAAGATGATAAGCTATAAACTATAAACATATCTGTTTGGTAAAAAATAGCGGATAGCTGATAAGCTAGCTTATAGCGGATGAACTTAAAGCGGATAACTTATAAGCTAGCTTTTAGCTTATAATGAATTAGCTAGCTGATTGAATTTATAGTATTTGGTAAAATTAACGATTGAACTAGCTTATAAGTATGAAATGACATAAAAATGATATGTTTAATTAATATTTAATTTTTTTAAGAGTAAGATGATAGGGGTAAAATTGGAAGAAAATATATTAAGCTTTAAGCTATAAGCTCATAAGCTACTTGAAATAGCGTTTGGAAAATAAGCTATAAGCTAGTAGAATAAGCTCTTTTTTAAAAACTGTAACCAAACGGATTTTTTAGCTTATAATCTAAAAGCTATAAGCTAGCTTATTTGGCTTACAAAACAGAGTCATAAGCTACTTGAAATAACGTTTGAAAAATAAGCTATAAGCTAATAAAATAAGGTATAAGCTCTTTTTAAAACTGTTAACAAACAGAGCTTTTAGCTTATAAGCTAAGGCTCTGTTTGGTAAAAAAAAGCGGATAGCTGAAAGCTAGCTTATAACGGATGAGCTTATAGAGGATAGCTTATAAACTAGCTTTTAGCTTATAGCGAATAAGCTAGTTGATTGAATTTGTAGTGTTTGGTAAAATTAGCGGTTGAACTAACTTATAAATATGAAATGACATAAAAAATATATGTTTAATTAATATTTTATTTTTTTCAAGTAAGATGATAGTGGTAAAATTGGAAAAAAAAGATAATAAGCTACAAGCTATAAGCTCATAAGCTACTTGAAATAACATTTGAAAAATAAGCTATAAGCTAGTAAAATAAGCTATAAGCTCTTTTTAAAACGGTTATCAAACAGAGTTTTTAACTTATAAACTAAAAGTTATAAACTATAAGCTAGCTTACTTGGCTTACCAAACAGAGACTAACTTATTTGTCTTCTTAAACACAGCCAAAAAGAGCAAATGCCTATCAGACCAAGATAAACGCTATAAATTAACACTGTTAGCATTGCTAGTGACACACTCCCACTGAAGGACCAAGCCATCACGACCCGGACCACTTTTGTCTAACTTTATGGCGCCAAAGGTACCGTGACTTTTAGTCATTGTTGATACTTAGATCAATCTTAAGGTTTATATTGTGCCACGTGTCATATGCTTGTTTTAAAATTTAAAATAAAAACAAATGGAACACGGCATTTTCATCTCTTTCGCCGTTCACCATTATTAAAGCTAGCTATCTCAATTCTCAACGCCGGCCATGGTCCCGATCTCAGCTCCGACGTTGCAAACAGGCCACCATCTCGACATCGACCTTGTAGAAAAGTGTAGTTTGCTTAAGAAAAAAAATCCACCATCTCCTTGAGAGTTCAGAATGTTGCGGTGGCCGGAATGGTGTCGATGACAGTGGTCGGTGTAGATGATGGAGTGTTTAGATCTGGGTGGTGGTTCTGGTGTGGTTACCGGCAAGGACAAGGAGTGAAAATACTGGCGGCGTTCAGATCTGGGTTGTGTGAGGACCGAGGGTATGCTACGCGTTCTACCATTCTTTTAGGAAAAATTAAAACGTGGCACAATATGATCTTTAGGATTGATCAGACAGTCTTTAAAACTTGAAAGTTAGGGTGACTTTCGCGGGTTAAAGTTAGACAATAGTTTTCCATCACGACCCAACAATTCAGCACATCATAGAGGGTTATAATATCAGGAGATGTTGCAGAATTCCAATTCAACAGCATGTGACGTTTCAAAATACATTTCGAGCAAAACGGCTATATTTACTAGTCAAAGATAGACAAAATTATATTATTGGTCCTTTATCCTTTTTTTTTTGAAACATATTAATTTTTTATCTTTTATTTATAACACTTTGATTATTTATCTTATATATTTGTAACGTTTTAGTCCTTTATATTTTATTTGTAATACTTTTGTCCTTTAAAAAAGATGAAAATATGAAATAATTAATGAAAATGATGAACATATTCATCAAAATTATGAGTTTTAAATAATTTTAATAAAAAGATATTTAAAAAAATAAAATTCAGCATTTTTTGAATAAAATAAATATGAGAAAAAGAATTTATATGTGAATATTATAAAAGATAAAAGACCAAAGTGTTACAAATGAAACCAACATAGTGTGGCACAAGTGGTAGATACTTGGGTCCCTTAACCATTTGTTGGGAGGGGTCAACCCCTTAAATGAATCTCAGTTACCTCGAGGGGATTAGTCTCTGCAGTTGCGCGCAGATGATACCTTTGGTTTAATAAAAAAAAAAATGTTACAAATGAAAGATAAAGATCAAATTGACATCAATTTGATTAAAACAACATATGATAAATATGTAATTCGCACTGAATTGACATTAATAATGTTATTTTTTGACCGTAAAAATAATAAGAGTCGTAATTTTTTACTTTTAAAAAATATTATCATCGATCGTTAGAATTTCTTAATTTTAAGGTCCGGGCTTGATGGATTTTTGTCGTGTAACTAAACCTCTATTTCCTTTTCATTTTCATTTTTAAGCACATCTTGTGGTTTACTAATTGTTAATATATATCACTCTTTAGTTTCTTCAATAAATAAATAAATAAGTTGGTGTATTTTTATATTAAGCTGCTATGATAGTGAAGATTTAACTACCCTAAATAAATTTATTTGTTAAAAAATAGTAGAAATATAAAAGATAATTAAAAAAATGTTTAATTACTCTTTTGGTTTCTTAAAGATTTTTTTTGTTTCACTTTGGTCCTTTAATTAATAAATGTTTCACTTGAGTCTCCTAAAGTTATCTCTGTTTACCATAATGGCCTCTTTTGTACTTTCATTTTTTTTTAGAAAACATTAAATGATGACCATCTACAATGGTTCACAAACTCAACACCACCTTTTTCAACTTCCAACACTCCACGTCATTTTCTCTTTCTTCCACCTACTCATTCAACACTCATTCAACTTTTACCCTCTCCAATGGTTTTTCATTCAACACTCTACACCACCACTTTTTATTTCATATTCTTATTTAAATTTAAATTTTTATGATTACATAAAAATACAATTATCGATTAAAATTAAATTAAAATTATACGATACAAATCATCGATTAAAATTAAAATTATAATTATCGATTAAAATTAAATTAAACTTCCGATTACAATTATAATAAAAACAAAATTTATTTAAATAATTGATACGATACAATCATCTTAACTTAATTTAAAATACAACACACAAGTAACGTAATTAAAACGATACAAATAATTGTTGGAATTTTGATAATTGTTTGGATTATTAGAAGAATTTTGGGTGTTGAAATGATTATTGAGATCCACTTCACTAAACAAAGACTAAAACTTAAAAATAAACATTAATAGAAAGATAATAATAAGATTAAGATAGTGAAAAATTTGGTTTTTTTCTGTGTCCAAATCAAATGAACCAAGTCTCTATTTATAGAAAAAAAATCATGAATTTTGGTATAAAAATAAAAAATTTAAAAATTAATTTGCAATGAAATAATTGAATTCAAAGTATTATTGATATAAAAATCCGTCCAGCCAATCACGTACTGCCATGTGTCCCACGCAATTCTCTTTCCGTGTCCCCTGCTGGGCAATGCCAGAACCAGCAATTCAAAGCTTGCCACGCGTCCATTCCGTCAGGATTCAATTGTGTTGTACATGGTCTAAGTAGACTAGAACTATTGGGATTCATGTTTGGTCTGTCAAAAAGCATACTGTTTTCACACTGTTTTAGATCTGAACCACTGATTGCAGATCAGACGATTCTGATTAATTTTATTATATACTCCCTTAAAACGATCTCAATCATACAATTTAGATCGGACGGCTGTAATTTAAAACAACGCCAAAACTGTATTAACTTCTACAGCGTATAATCCGTTTCCGAACTATTGGCATAGCAATATTGTGTGGCAGAAGGGACAATTTTGCATTAAAAAATGAAGGGGAAAACCTACAACCCAGAATTTGCAAATCCATAAAAAACTTTCAACACCCACCACGTTCTCAAACACTTGTAACAATGCAGTCTTGCATTTGTTAACCATGTATACCTCATCAAATATGGATAAGTGATAACCATATTTGATACTTTCCTCACAATCATCTCTATTCTGCATCATCACCTTGTTCTGGTTCCTTCAATCTCATGTCAAATTAAAGCTCAAAAACTCAACAATGAGATTCAGTTAAATAACTGCAAAATTGATTCACCGATTGATAATGATGTTGATGAGAATAATATGTCTAAAATAACATTGTCTTCTACGGTGGTTTATGCTAAACAACCGGTTCTATATGTTTATTCTCCAGACGAAAGAGAAGTTCATTTTCGGCCAGCGTCGAATTCTGAGAGAATTGTGTTGCAAAGGAGGAGAATTGGGAGTAATGAGTTGGAGAGTTTATGGATTGATTGGTATGTGTTGGGAAACCTGATGGACCTAGATAGACGGAATGTCATAATCAAATTTAGAATTTCATATTTGATGGGAAGAACATGCTGATGATTGAGATGAAGATGGGGGATTGAGAAAGATGAAGATGAGAAAACCTAATTTTGTTTCCAAATCAAAAAAATCCAATTTTAATAAGAATGAGTCAAATTAGCATCTCTTCTAATTTATTTTCATTTTTTCTCTTCCCTCTCTCTCACTCACGGATCTCCATCTCTTTCTTCTCCGACCCGTCGTCTCTCACTTACCGCTGAAGATGACATGTGGTGGTGAGAGAAACAAGGAAGAAGAGAAAAAATACTGGCCTACCCTTCTTTTTATCGGTGGTATGATAAATTTATACTTTTGCATTGAAAATATAACATTTTACACTTTTAAAAAGTTAACTGTACAAATTTCAAGATAACTTTACTATACTTAGCTTACTTAACTAGTGCCCGGCTCGGAAGGCACTATTTAGCATTTTCCTTTTAATTTTAAGTGCACAAAATTGACAGCTACTAATTCATTTCCAAATAAATAAAAAAAATTAAACTCCCAAGACAAATCATTTGACGTGTCAATATCTTGATTGCTCTATAGGTGCATGCTTCTCACGAGGCTAAACTTTCTGTGGTTCTCTAAGCTCCATGTGGAATTTGTTTATCTATCATTGATTTTCATCCACAAAAATATATTGGATCCACAATCCTGTAAAAAAATATAATGTGTCTTATTCCTATTGCTTATCACCCTTGTTTCCTTTCCTTGTTGCAATTGATGAGCACAGTGAATCATCTTCATAAATAATTTATTTTTGTAAGTGAGATATTGAAGTTTTTTTTTTTTTTTTTTCAAAAGAGAGTGGAGCAACTAAATGCTGCTACCACCAGTTTGGTATTTAAAATTGTTAACAATTATAAACACAAATCTAAATAATACATATTAGGTATACATACAAAAATTTTAAAAAATTTTAAAAAATTATTGAAAAAATGGTGAAGTGATGTTAAATGATATGACTAAATATTTTTAAATTTAAATTTTCTTAATTTTGTATATATTCCTAAATAATTATTATTTTGAATTGGGCCTATATAAAAATTACTCTAGAATAACAGGTGTTAATATTTTTGAAATTTTCTCCAATTTTACAAATACAAACTATTGATGTGATTGAAGTCGGTCAATACAAGTTGTATAATTTTTTTTAATTATTTTAATCAAATTGATATTAATTGAGTTATATCATAATCATAAAACTAAAAATATTAGTATTAACTAATTATGGCGTATATAGTCATTGATTAATCTAAAGATGTTAATTAATCTAGTATTAATTAATCTATAATAGACCAATCATAAAGATGTTAATTAAATTATTAAAAAATAAAATAAAGATATTTTTTTTGTCAAAATAATAAAGATGACCAACAATGAATTGATCCCAGTGGTAAGGATCTTGGCCCCCTTACACATGTGGTCAGAGGATCATTTATGGCTCATGTATATAGAGAAAATTTGGTTGGGAGAGGAGAATTCATCTTATATGCCGCGCAGGTTCTCTGACAAAAATTAGTTATCACTAACGGCAGTAAAAACTCCATATCGATATCATAGTAACCAAAAAAATAAAATAAAGATGTTAATTAAACTTTACCGTTTTACACATCATTTATCTCAATAATAACATTAATTTGGGGTAAAAAAGGATATATAATTATTGGTAGATTATTATTTTTATCACCCTATGATTTCTGGGGCACACCCTACGAAATGATCAAAATACTCTTATCTGTGACTTGTGATACGGACACCCCCGAAATACCTTACCAATTATAACATCCGTGACTTAAACAGCAAACATTATTTTCCAAAATTACACATTTTTCCTACATCCTTCACTTAAGCCACGGAATGATATTTTGGTCATTTCGTAGGGCGCGCGAGTAACCCATAGGGTGGCAAAAGGAAAAATCTTATTGGTATGGTAAATAGTATGGTGATGCTGATTGATTGTGTAGTGCTACAAATTTGGTGACTTTTTTTTATTAATTAATTTTTTTTTTATAATAATAACATTAATCTAAGTAACTAAACAAGATATGGAGACACCTTTACAATCCAACACCAATAGTCCATGCAGAAAATTACAATTAGGAATGACTAAAACAGGGGAGAAAAGAGCATCAAATTCTTTTTTCGCTAATAAATCTGCACATGAGTTGGACTTTCTAAAGCAATGTTGAATACTGACATACCAATCTTGAAGATGAAGTAAATTAAGAACGTCTTCTAAAAAAAGGTTTGAGATAAGAGATTGTGGTAGAATGATTAAGGACAACAGTTGCAACAAGAGTAGAATCAGTTTAAAAAATAACACAATCAAGGTGGAGATTACGAGCAATACACATAACATGAAGTAAACTCCAAATTTCAGTCCCTTGAGAATTATTGCGACCATGATTAATATAAAAACATTGAATAAGGCCACCCTTTGCATCTCTAAGTAACCCGCTACAAGCTGAGAAACCATTTCTTTTGCTATGAGCTCTATCAACATTAAACGGGTACCTGTTGGAGGTGGCTCCCATTTGATATGCATTATGGAACTAGAGCTATTCATATAAACAGCGGGTTTAACATTACTATTAACAACCAAGTTGCAGGTTCAATATAAAAATTATTTTTCAAAACATGCAGAGGATAATGAATTCATAATTGCTTAAGAAATAAAACTAAGATATAAAATATTAGTTTGAGGTATTACACCCCTTTCCAATAAATAATACTAAAGTAATAAAATAATAATCATTGTTCATACAATAAAATCATTTTTAATACAATACCACTTTAAATAAAAGACAAGAATGAAAGACTTGATATTGATATATATATAAACATATGAACCCTTTCTCGTCTCCTAATTAGAGCGGAGCTTCACCGACAATTTGAACATAAAACATAACCTGAGAACATGGATCCCTGATGACAGGAATTTCTATGGTATTTTTAGTATTAGTATTAGTAATAAATTGACCAAGGCAGACCCAAATATGAAGGAAAACCTACAGAATCGAAGAAAAGCATCACGACAAAGCAAAGAATACAAAAGACAAGAAAAAGCAAAAAATGTGAAGATTTGTGCTGTTTATCGTAGCACGATACGATGGCTTCCATCGTGCCACGATGGAAGCTGCTTGTTGGCCAAGACATCAACAGAAGAAAATCTGTTCATCGCAGCACGATGACCCTCATTGTGGTACGATGACATTACTTGGCGACCAAGCTGATGAAACACACGTGATTAGTTATAATTCTGAACTAAATCTTCCCATCGTGCCACGATGGACCCATCGCAGCACGATGGCTTGTTGAGGCCCATTTAGAAAACTATAAATAGAGCTCCAATTCCTTATTATTTTACATTCAGAAATAGCAGAACACATTCAGAAATAGTAGAACATTCTCTACTATACTAGAGGTGTTCAGAGGAGCTCTAAGGGCATAGCTTTCTCCCCTTACGGGAAAGTTATCTCAGCAAGGTATGTTTTTTATAGGCTTTTGTATTTAGATTATTTCTTGTAATTTAAATTATGTAAGTCTTTTGTAATAGATGTCTTAGGTTATGATGGAGAAGATGAACTCCCCTATGAATATTTGGAGTCTGTGATTGAGTCAAAGTTATAATAAATCGTTATTCAGTATTATGTTTGTTATTTACTTTCTTGCACTTTAATAACGCATTCTCGTAATCTGGCCGGATAAGCGGGAGCGCCCATAGAATAGATGTTAAGGTCAGCTTTAGTATTTATATTGAAGTAAGCTTTAATATTTGTCCGGAACTAGTAGTAAATATGCTAGGTGAATAGAGACGGTAACATCCTGAACTAGTTGTGAACTGAGCAATTAGAGGAGGAATCAGGAACTAGGTGTGAACTGAGCACTTAGAAGCTGAATAGCCCGAAACTAGGACGTAGAGGCATTGGATGGGTGAAGGGTATAATGCATGTATAATGAACAACTCACCTAGTAATTAGGGTATGTGACACATCGAGGTTAGGCTCTCGTAGGTACCTTAGTTATTAACCTAGGGAAACTTCATATACATAGGGTAATAGTAAGGTATTACCATAACAAGAATAAAGTCACCGCCGAATAATATTCTGAATAACTATGTTATACACCGATCATGCCAAATATGAAGAAGGGAGTGAGTCCAACCACCATACCTGTCCTCTATGTTTCTGAATCAACTATCTTTATATTTTCCGCAAGCATTTCGCTATTTTTATAAAAATCTTTTTCAAAACCAAAGTGAATGCAAAATCAACAACCTTAGATAACGCTAACGATACTTTGGCACGGCCCATGTAGATACGAACTCATTCTAGACACCTAGAGTGTGAATTATTACTCGACGACAGACTGGTGCACTTGCCAGAATGAAGTCAATCCCCAAATGTCCAACAAGTACACAAAACAGAGAGTTAGTAAAGAATTCCAATTTAATGTAAGTATATTCAATACTATACACTTGGGTAACAACATACTAAAATCTACTAACATTTGCACCATGAGGATGCAAGATAACTCATTTAGGATACATTTATAATTCACAAGTCATCTATCAATTATCAAGTAATCCATATATCTCACATTTCATCATAATCAAGTTACTCACATATAGTATGAGTTGACCTTCTCTCCAGCACCCAGCCGGTCCTAATATTTGTTCTTGAGTTTTCATCTTTTTTCCACCGGTAAGGGGGTGATTTTAGGTCATTTTTGGCCTAAAATTACCCCTCTGCTCCTTTTTCTTTATCGTTTTTAATCTAAATAAGTGATTATCACATAGATTAGATCTTTCTTTTGTGTTTTTTTTGTGTGTTTTCGTCGTCTCAATGCGACGTTGTTTGTTATCCCGTCTTGTTGCGGTGTTTGTTTGCTGTCTCGTTGTATTGCGGTGTTCGTTTGGTTGAATCGACAGATCAACTTCGGTCAACTACTGATTCACACATTGATTAAGTTCGTCAACGATGCAGATCCGGAGGCATAGGTATTCCGGTTACTTTAATTTAATCACATTCTTTGTAGGCATGAGTATGCTGTTTTATGTTATTAACTTGGATGATGTGAGCTTGTTCGCAGATTCATCCTTTTCGTTTTTAGCGGTACTGAATTTGTACTTGAATCTGATGTACTCTACCGATTTGAATGAATGAATATCTTTTATTTTTAGTCAAAAAAAGTTACTCATATATAGCAATTAATGCACAACAATAATGTCAATTACCAAATAGTTAACATAAAGATTCACTTTCATCTCCTAACGCAATCTAATGTCATATTCATGTCATGTCACCCTAGATACGACTAAATGCATGCGGTACCTCATCACCAATTTATTAGAAAACTTATTCCAAAAAATTTTTAGTCAACCTAATAAAATATCTATACTTTAATCAACCTACTAATTAAAGTATCTGCTCATGAATACATGAATGTACAATTACCATACAGATGATTTATTGGAAAACTTATTCCAAATATATTTTAGCCAATCTACTAAAATATCTGTCATACTTTAGCCAACCCACTAAAGTATATGTTCATCATACAAATAGGAATACATGAATGTAAAGTTACAATACACATGGTTTATTCAACTCATCATAAAAGCAAAACACAATTCATGTATTCCAACACCCTTGTTAGAAAACACATCTTCTCTATTAATTAAATCACATTAATTAATCTTCTCAATTGATCACATGTTCAAGATTTTCATCATCATTAATCATTCACAATTAAGAGTTCATATTACAGTCACATATAATATCATATAATCATAAGATCATAATTCAAACATGATATAAGCATACATCTCATTTTATTAGACATACAAAGTTACTTCCAAAATATTAAAGTATTGTCATATTATACATAACAACATTATCCAAGCATAATTTTAGAAAATTAATTCCGGAATCGGAATCTATGCAAAAAAAACTGTGAAAAATAGGTTCCATGCGGTGAGAGAGTCTCGCTTATAGTGAGAGTGCCTTCCAGCGAGAGTACCCATAATTTGGGTTAAAATCCTCGGATTTTCACTCAAAAACCCCAGAATTTGGGTTAAAATCCTCGGATTTTCACTCAAAAACCCCAAATTAAATCATCTGGAACCCAAAATAATAACTTTAAGCATATATAGTTATAACAAACATATAAGTCCAATCATAAACATAAAGATACGGATATGTTTTCACATAAAAAGTACTTCCCTTTTCATTTTAATCTACCAATTTTCCAAAACAAACCAGAAGTTCGCATCTTAGTAGTTGTGAACTTGTTTTACATTAGCATTTTTGCATATTACATTTAATTTAAAGGTTTATTTGTATAACAAAAAAAATTCAAGATTATTAATCAGTACCAAAAATTCTCAACTATAGTTCATGCGGATCTTTGACATGTCAAAATCTATGTGAATATGTGATTCTCTTTTTTTTATCCTTCTTATAGATTATGTGGATTCTCTTTTGATTTCATCCACACAAAAGAAATAGAATTTAATATATATGGGTTCCACACTAATCAATTATTGTTCTGTCTCCTTGGATGCAAGTGTTTGTAACATTTTTTACAATTACATGGCCGTATATAGGGGGATTTGGCCGTATTTTAAGGATTTATTACAGTATATGCCAAAAAATAAAATAAATATAAAAAATTTTAGGTGTTAAAATTAATATGACTAAATATTCTCTAACAAAAAAACTGACTAAATATTTTTTGAAAATTTTCAATTTAAAAATTAAAAATAATTTAGATTTATATTTACAATAATATATTATTAGGAATTGTTGTTTATATTCACAATAATATATCGTAAGAAGTTGCAATTTAAATCAACGTACATTGAAGTTACAATGAATATAATATTGTATTCTGAGAAACATAGAAATGAAGGTTTTGCTTCTAGTATGAATATTGTCAAAAGTTTTGCTTTATTAAAATATAAAATTTGAACAGTTAGAAGTATTTGAAATTATTTCTTGAACAGTTAGATGGACATGTGCCTGCACAAAATTTTGGAGAATTTTTATTTTTTTTAAACATGACTATTTTTGTCATATAAGTTATAAGCTAAATCATATTTAATTTTTGGCATTTTTCTAACATTAATTTTAGGGTATTGCTAACGTATAATCCAATGACACACGTTTTGAAAAATTTATGTACAATTTTAAGAAGAATATTTTTATATTAAGTTTTTTATCATAAATGCACATATTAATATTTATCTTAATTTTAAATAAATATCACACTATGAGAGTTGTCAGTTGACACTAATTGATACATCAGAGCCGTCCGATCTTGATTATATTATTTTGATTTATCTTAAATACATGCAATTATGGATGGCGACCGCACCCAAACCCAATTCCGTTCCCCTCTATGTATGTTTTAAACTTTAAAATTAATATAATATAATATGATTAAACCTATGATATCTAATCTAATAAACCAAATAGTGATTACCCGGTCCTCACTGGCCTATATAAGTCATCCAACCCATAGTTGAAGTATCACACATCTTGCATACTTATTTACTTTCCCTTAGCTTGTTGATCCTGCAAGAATGGAGCTTCAACAACTTGTCATTTTCCTTTCAGTTCTTTCTGTATGTTTATAGTGCTCTAAAACCTTTCATTTTATTGACCTTTTCAACACTTAAAAATTTCCTCTACTTAGTCACTAATTTAATTATGTACTATTAAACTTAAACAACAACCAAATATATGCCAATTATTAAAGTGTCAAAGAGTTGAGACTCAAGATTTATTAATTTGTTATTAATAATGTTTGTTAAGACTCAAGATTTTTAAGTGAATTGAATGTTCATATATGCATGTTTTTGTGGTATGCAGCTTGCACTTGCTGGAGAAAGCTATGCATCACTTCCTGAAGAAGAATATTGGGAAGCTGTTTGGCCTAACACTCCCATTCCCACTTCTCTGCGAGAACTTCTAAAGCCTGGCCCACAAGGTTGTTTTAATTTACTTTAATATGATTAACTTTCTATTTTAAAAAAAGTTAGAAAAAACTAAGTGCTTTTTTGTTCTATATATAGGACTACAAATTTAGTACCTACATAAATTAATGTATTTTATTATGGTGCTTATCAAAAAAAAAAATGTATTTTATTATGGGAAAAATAATTAAATTACTAAAACAAATTGAGGAAAACTAACTCATCTTACTTCATTAGATCATATAGTAGAAGTTTCAGCTTAAGAGAAAAAATATAAAAAAATTACAAATAAAATCTTAAAAAAAGTGTCTAAGATTTACTAACAAGTCAGCACATCGATTAACCTTATGATACACATGGCAGATTAAAGTGATCCATCAGAGACAATGAAGAAGAGAGATCACCTCTTAAAGAAGAGTTTGAAAGAAGACATTTGAAGATGAACCTAAATTGACCATATTAAGTATTAATCATGACGTATTAGAGAATATTCCATCTCAAAAGTAACATTTTTTTTTATATAAATTAATACAATTAAAAGTACTAAACTTTAAAAGAAACATTTTATGGGACTAAAAATTTATTTTGATTTTTAACTCCAAATATAGAATTAGTGATCATATTTTTTTTGGATTAATTAGTGATCATATTTAATGAGAAAAAAAAATAGTTACGACAGCGAAAGAGGTATATGTAGCAGATCTAGTATTTAACCTCTGCCAATAATTATCCATCATTTACAACTGAACAACATAAGACATGCGTTAAGGTATAGAATTGCAGAGACAAAATTTTTAGGATCTGATCGGTAAAGAAAGAGAAATGAAATCAAATTACAAAAATTGATAAATGTTAGTCTAAATTTAATTATTGGTTTCCGTAATTTTATTTCATTTCTCTTTCTTTCCATCGTATCAAACGGACTCTTAAAATATATTTGGTATTGTGGAAAGAAAGTGAGAAGGAAATAAAAATATCGATGGATAAGTTCATCCATCGGTTTCTGTAATTTTCTTTCCTTCTACTTTTTTCCTTCAAACCAAATAGAGCCTTAAGATTAGTTTGGTGCGTAGGATAAAAGATATGATATGATAGTTTTATCATATTTTGTCTCAATCCAGTATTTGGTGAGACAACATATGTGATAAGTTAATCCTGAAACATAACTTATCTTATATTGTCTCTATATTTAAATTTAATATAATTTCTATTCTGAATTTGTGCTAGGTTACCAACAAAAAAAAATATTGCACAATTATAAATAAAAGTTATTTTAAATCAAAGGTCTTGCTAACTAGTGCCTCTGGGACACTAGTTAAGGAACTAAAAAGGGAAAGAAAAGAAAAAGTATGCATTGAAAAAACAAAAATTTAAACCGTTTTTAGATGTTAACTTCATAAATTCCAAGATAATATTACTATCTTTGATTACCTTAACTAATGCCCCGGGACAGTAGTTAGCATTTACCTTTATATTTTTCATCCTTAAATTTTTTTTGTTAGCGGTGGTATTGTATTCATATAAAATTACAATGATACAAAAATCAGAAATAATTTAAACTCATTAATTATTATGACACATATGCAGGTGTTGAAATTGATGACCTCCCCATGGAAATTGATGACACACAATACCCAAAAACATTTTTCTATGAACATGAACTTTATCCAGGAAAAACAATGAATGTGCAATTCAGCAAACGTCCCTATGCACAACCTTATGGTGTTTATTTTTACATGCGTGACATAAAAGATGTTGAAAAAGAAGGATACACTTTTGATGAAGTGTGTGTTAAAAAAGGACCTACTAAGGGAGAACAAAAGTTTTGTGCAAAATCCTTAGGAACATTAATTGGATTTGCAATTTCAAAACTTGGGAAAAATATTCAAGCACTTTCTAGTTCCTTCATAGATAAACACGAACAATACACCGTGGATTCAGTGCAAAACCTCGGAGACAAAGCAGTGATGTGTCACAGATTGAATTTCCAAAAAGTTGTATTTTATTGCCATGAAATTCATGGAACCACGGCTTTTATGGTTCCGTTGGTGGCTAGCGATGGAACAAAAACTCAGGCGCTAGCCGTTTGTCACACCGATACTTCGGGCATGAATCAACAAATGCTTCATCAAATTATGAAAGCTGATCCTGGTAGTAACCCTGTTTGTCATTTCCTTGGAAACAAAGCTATTTTATGGGTACCCAATTTAGTTGTGGACAATGGCTACAATGCAAATGTTGCTGTTTAGTACTCCATCCTAGACACACTAGGATTGTTGTAACATAAATAAATAAGCTAATGTTTAATTGCAATGTATGTCATATGCTCGTACCTTTTCTAGCTATAGCTATGGAATTGGACTCGAGCTATGTTTCTGTGCTTGGTTGTATCCTACAGAGGCACAATCTTGTTGATGATGTACTTTGATCATGTTATAATGCAATGAAAATGGAGTGTGCCTCATTGTAAATTTTTATTTTTATGATCGATATATGTTACTATATTAGTTATGTTATAGCACATGATTTGGTGGATGTTCTGCAACTCTTCATAGAAGGTGGGTAATGTCTCTCCACTTTCATTCTGAGCCAGAACTAATGTTGCCTTATATGAGTTAGAGTATCCCTTATATTCTCTCTTCTATTAAATAATTTTTTTTTGCTTATAAAAAAATTAGCCTAATTTAGAAATTTTTACTTGGATGATTTACTTGGAAGCCGTGAAACGGTGAAAGTAGCTTGTAATAATCAGAGGATGTAGGTGTTAAATATTGATTTGAAAGTTGAGTACTAATAAAATATTTTGCCTCATGCATGCCTCAAAACCGAAGCTAACAATTGTAGTCTATGTTTGGTTTCAATTTTGGAGTAGCCAGAATTGATTCTGGACGTGTAGAATTGATTCTAACTTGTTTGGTTTCTCATAAGTAGAATCGATTCTGCCTCCAGAATTGATTCTACTTGAAGCTAGAAATCGTAGCTTCTGATTTTAGAATTGATTTTTACACTAAAATTCTTTGTTCAACTCACTTATACATGAATATATCCAAACATAAATCACTTTAACTTAAAATCAATTTTGGCCATAATCAATTTTACAGAATCAATTCTGTCAAAATCAATTCTCGTCACTGCATAATCAATTTTGGTTATAATATATTTCTTTTATTTAATTTCTAAGTTTATAATCGTCACCGTTTAATTACAAAGTAATATCTACAATACTCTGACTATGTGACTGCATTGTTCTTTGACTGCAGGAAATCGAGATTCATGTTTGTATATATATGTTTTATGCGACAATACATGCACATTGATTTTGGATGATAATGTTAAAAATCATAGGATCATACTGTCAGAGATCATACTCATAGGAGAGAAAGAGAGCATAAGAATGTACTCATGAGGTAAAAACTCATAAGAAATCATATTAATTGATAAAAGATAATTAGAAAGTGTACAAAGTAATTCTATTTTAGAATCTAATTACACCAACTAATTACTAACCAACTGCAACTAATTACTAACACCAACAAACCAACTAATTATATCTTTATAGCCTGCTTATAAGGCCAATTTTTCTAACATGACTTGGGTAAGGTCCCTTTTGTGGGAAAAGTTACTTGGTCATGCATTGTAATATTGAGACAACTAGACAAGGCCAATTTGTTGACTATATAATTACATATACTACATTTCCCAAATTGTACTTCTAATTACTATTACTTGCATTGCTCTCAGTCCATATCTTCTATTTTATATTTATGGTAAAGATAAATACATCAATATGTATGCAAGATTTTTTTTTGACACATATATATATAGGGAGCATATCTAGTGAGAAAGAGATTTTTATATGAGAGTGAAATGGTCTTTTATTAGCTGTTGGATCAAAAATCATCAACACTTAAATTAAAGATTTGAATCTGAGCCATTGATTTTGATCCAACAGTTAATAAAAGACCCTCTCACTCTCACATAAATCTTTCTCACTAAATATGCCCCCTATATATATATATATATATATATTATATATATTTTCCCAAAAGAAGAGGAGTAGCAAAGAGCTACTACCTCAAAAAGTATATATATAACCAAAAAACCAAGAGTGATACATACAAAGAAGGGGGACTAGGCCAAAACCTCCTTAAGCATTCATGAACCTAAAGCTTGGTTTATCCAATCTATTATCAGCAAAAAAACCAAGAATTTGAGAAGGAATCTCATACCAGATAGTAAAATTATCGGTGGTAAGACCTATATTAGCTAGTCCATCAGCATATTGATTCCCTTCTCTATATACATGAGTAACAACAAAATTCATACCCGTAGTAAGCCAAATACAATTCAGCAATCTGTTGCTAAGGTCCCAAGGTACAACGGTAGAAGATTTAAAAGCCAAAACTACTACATTGGAATCAGTTTCTATCCATAGGTTGCTCCAGTTCTTGTTTGCAGCTATTTCTATAGCTCTCATAACCCCACTTAACTCTGCTTTGAAAGTTGATTGCATACAAGAGATAAGAGTTGGGGAACTTGTTTATTTATGTTAAGAATTGAATGAGTAAATTAAAAATGTGGGCTCAAGCTCACATAAAAATAATATTAAAATAAAGTAATACTATATGTCCCGAGGGAATTTATCCCGAACTAATCACGAAATAGACCTGGCCAATTAAATTTGTTCTTTGCCAGAAAACACGGGAGGTCATGGATGTTATTAGGAGGAGTATTTAGTGGCAACTGCTTTCGGGAAGTTATTGTCGGGATAACTAGCAATTTCCTAAAATAAAATAAAATATATACTAACATAAATAACAACTAATAAATGCATTTACCCATGAAAATAAAAATTCTACAATGAGGCGCACTCCATTTTCATAATATTATAACATGATCAAAGTACATCGATCAACAACAAGATTCACCATGCCTCTTTAGGGAACAACAAAGTACACAAACATAGCTTAAGTCCAATTCTATGGCTCTAGCTAGAAATGGTACGAGCATGACATAGATTGCAAAGCAAACAACAACTTATTTATGCTACACAATGAAGGAAAATAGCGTTATTTTAAGCAGCGGAATTCAAAAATTTTCCTTAGTTTGATCCTTACGAATTGGGCATGATATGTGTTTTAGGGTTTTTACCTCTTGAAGGGAAGAACCTTTGAATCACGAACAAGACGATCACGAGCGTTGATGAAGATCACCGACGCCTCTAACTAGTCCACACGGACAGTCACCTTCAATAGAGTGCTAGCCCTTTATGTTTGAAGGCTATGCAAGAATATTGAGAGAGAGAGAGAGAGAGAGAGAGAGAGAGAGAATTATTTTAGGATTTTCAATTCTAAAATATTCTTGTGCTTTTTGTTGTGTATTGAGCAATGACAAGAGGTCTCTATTTATAGATATTTCTTGTCTTGTGCATCAAGACAACTCTTGTCTTGTGCACCAAGATATCTCTTATTGGGCAAAGTCCAACAAGAAACAAAACTAGGGCGCGCGCCCCCCATGAGTGGTAGTACTCATGTGCGCGCCCTCCCACCATAAACTATGGTGTTCTTGCTCGTTTAAATTACCGTGATACCCTTATCACATTGCACATACACCGTACCTTACGGTGTTCCTTAATTATCTCAATATTAGACTGTCCTTATGTGTGTGACCCTTGTAGGTTTCCATAACTTTGGCAATTATATTAAATCCTTTATTTAATATAATAAACAATGAGCGGTATCTAGCAACACATCATTGCTACCCAAGTTATGAGAAATTAACATGTGATCATAACATAACCTATAGTGATAATATATGCGTGTATAATTACCCCTTTGCCCTTTATGTCTATATTGAACACAAAGCATACTTGGTGTCATCTTTGTCCAGTTCAATATTGGGCCCATGACATTTATCCTGTTATGCAGGATTGGCAAATTCCATCTAGGTCACTACTGTCCCTCAGCATGCTTTGTGAAGTACCCATCAACTGCTTTTATGGTTATCCTGTTACGGACAACGTTAGATCAGCAACAAAGTACTTGACTCCACATCTAGGGTACAAAGTGGTTTCAGGTCTAAGGGCGGTTTACACCATTATCACCATGAGAGTAACTTATGACACTTTGCATAACTTTGCATGTAGTACTCTCATAGCGGGTCAATCCGGTATAAATATTACTCCTAATATTTCTTATACCTATGTCAAGACTTGATAACTCCTTATCCCATGATCCATGAGATGCGATCATCAGTCTATCTTCATAATAGTCTTTATGCTTTAAGGTTACCCCTTTTCACCTTAAAGCTCGACTATGGATACTTTAAGAATAGCGTCTTTATGTTTAATGTAATCTCATGATTAAGTCACACTTAATATTAAACGGACTTTCTATTCTAGGGACTTCATTATTTTGAACGTTACAAACATAATAAAGAAATGCCTATTATTATTAATAAATAAAGCACTAAAGTATTGGCTTCTAGGGCTTACTCCAACAATCTCCCACTAGCACTAGAGCCAATCAAGCATTACCTTAATACCCATAGACCTAGTATGCCCATCACGCTTCAACTGCGCAAGAGCCTTTGTTAGTGGATTAGGAACTGTTTCCTATGTTTGTACCTTACGTATCTATCCAACTTTCTATTTCGATCTTTATCGAAATATAGAAGTGTCTAAGTATATATATGAATCGTCGGTGAGATTTATTCTCCGTTATTGTTTGCAAGATCAAACCATTACCATCACTAATGTGATTTAATGTAATCTGCAACACCGGAAATATAGCTTTAGCTCAATCATGAGCTAAACGATCCAAAATACTCCACCTCTGTAACTGAAATAAACATATTACTAAGCTATATAGCTTACAATGTCTATATTCAGGCATGATATACAATATATCAGTATGGAAACTACCATCAATATAACTTCCTTATAATGATATTTCCCACACCTACATATTTCAAGAAATGGTCCTTAGTTTCTTTTAAGGTCCTTAGGGATATTCTTGAAGATCAGTTAGTGTCCAACACTAGTCTCAATTTTGGTACTTATTAAATATGCTACAAGCATATGGTGTATCTGATTAAGTACATATTATGATGTGTATGATTAATCCATCTTCCAAAGCATATGGATTATTTTCACGTGTCTCTCTCTCATCCAATGAGATATGCTATTGTCCTTTAGACAAAGACCAATCTTCTGACACATGCGATGATTTTACACATCAAGTGTCTGAACACTTCATCAATATATGTACATAGGCTATTCCTAACTCTTTAGGAATCCTTGCCCAAATACATAGGATATTCCTAACTCTTTAGGAATTCTTGCCTAAGTATTTCATCAAGAGTTATTTCCTTAACCATGTCTCACATGTAAAAGGAAAAGGTTTTTTGATGATTAATATGTCAGCCACATATAACACCAGATTAATATTATTACTCCCACTAACCTCCTTGTGTGCACAAGATTTTATTATTTGTTCCTTTTTGAAGTTTTGTGAAAAACGAATTTATAAGGGACAAATAATTAAACTTCTGAGAATTTTGATATAATCAAAATTAGATACCTACAAATTGTATACTTTTCTAGCATCCTTTGAATCAAGCAAAACCCTTCGTATATGTCTAGTACATATATATGAGGTCACTCCAATTAAGGAATGTATCTTTGTTGTCCATCTGCTAAAACTTGTAGTACAATATTCAGTAAATAGAATTTAAACAGATTTTAAGCTTTATGATTACAATTATGATTTCATCATAACTTGCATTATGACTTTGCGTGAAACCTTAAATGATCAATCAAATCTTAAAGGGTATTCTCAATACCATCCATATCAGTGTTCAATAAGAATACTCACTTTCATCGTATGAGTCTTACTCATTCTGATGACAATACCATTATCACCATAAGGTATGTGTATATGGATTCTGTACAAGATTTCATGGCATTTAGTCACTTCTCAGATTTTAGGCCTTTTACGACCTCTTACCAAGTCAAAGATTCATCTTTCATGAAAACCATATCACCTTGTTGAGTCATGATTAGATCATACATCTCACCCATGTAATATGTTAGACTTATCTAGCATTTTGTGCAACTTAAACTGATGGTCCTTCAACAACTTTGAGGAACCGGTTTATGTTCCCTTTTCAAACAAATACATTTTGTGGTACTTGAACTTATTCAAGTTCTATATCACTCCCACTGTTTCTTTTAGAGACACACTCCCACTAGAGGAATGCTTCAAATCTAGCAACAAAACAACTTTTGTCCCAAGAGTGATATAAGACCAGTATCCCTTAGATTCTTTAGGATATTTCCACATATTTATTCTTCCAATTTTAGAATTAAATTTATCTGATAAATTTTTAGTCCAAATTTTCATAAAGACAAACTTGGTGGTCTAACCTTTATATCATATATATGGTGTTTTTATGATTACTTTAAAAAAAGGGAAACTATTTGTGGGTGAAGATTAATTATAAGCAAATAAATTTCTAAGAGTCAATGACATAATTAAACTATCTTATATCATGTCAAACATGATGTGATAAAATTAGTTTATTATACTCCTTTAATTAAGTATTTATTACTATGACTTATTCATATGACTTAAATACTTTTGTCGAGTCATATCCTTTTACTCCATTTACCGAACTCCTTGACAAATTCAAAGATTTTCTAATTTGTGTCACACACATATCTCCATCTAATGATTTTAATCATCAATGTAAATGAAGTAAAATATACTCAATATAAATATGTTTAGTACTCGACATACATCTCATGTATATTGTTCAAATTGATCATGTGTCAATTTACTTTCAACAAGTAATTAACACATCAAATGTTTGTACTAAATAACAATGCTCTTGATATATACATATAAGGTCCAAATCTTATTTGGCTCTTATTACAACTGTTATAGATGTTCTTATCAAGATCATGGAGCCCTAGTCCATTACTTGATTTGGAGCACTAGTATAGAAGACTTTGCTCAAATGATGGGACCACTATTTGTCTTATCATTCAAAGCTACTTTTCATATCTTGTCAATACAAGATATTTAATTAATACTTCTATTACCAAATAGAACTCAATAACAATTATTGTATTCTATTTCAAATTTGATTTTAAGTCATGGCATAGCTTTTATTGTCAATGAAACAACTTGTTTCATTCTAGACATAGCTTGACTTAAACTTATAGTCAATGTTCTAATTCTTTAAGCACCTCTTTAGAGATTCAACATCGTGTATCATATACCCTTGATGTAGAAATAGAAACTTTGACTTTCTATAACTAGATGTACAAAATTGAAGTCTCACTTCATTCTTTTATTTTGACTCTTTCATGAACTATCTACGGCACTCCCATTTCAACCAATTTGAAACATCCGTTCTCCTTTGGCAACCTTTATTGTTCTATTCAAATAAGAGGAGTATAAATCTCATTTATATCATATCTCTATTCTTTGACAGTGCAAATTATTTCTCATTCAATTCAACAATTTTCCGATAGATATAATAATTTTGACCATATCTATCCACTAAAATTGATTTGATTGAACCTATGACCAACTCTTTGGTCTATTGAGAAATTCTATCATACTTTGTCGTTCTTTCAAAAGAACTCGTTTTAAATGATCTCATCATTTCTTTTAAAAGTATGAAATATTCTATATCTAGATGTCAACTTGATGCTTCTGACAAGCATCTTTTTCCAATCTAGTTTATAGTAGGTACTTTTATAGAGTATAGTTCAATAGCTTATAGTTCTTCTTGCGTTTGAGAACAATTCTCAATTTGTGTACCAATTCAGAAACTCTTTTCTGAGATTCTTGTCCTTCATTAGGACAATATAATTTATATTGTATAAAGTTTTAATTACAAAAATATGTAAGATATTTGTATAATTTTTAATAAGGACTTTTATTAAAATGCTTCCACTATTTTATTCAAAACAAATGACCCTCACCATTTGATTCGGAAAATCCCGTTGGAAGATTTTCTAGTGGGTCAAGATCCATATTTCACTTTGTCTTAAGTCCGCGGTGGGCGGATTACACAAGACTTAGTTATTTAGGTAGGAACTCCTTCCAATTGTATCTCATACAATTCTTGAATATATCAATTGGGTGAATAACTCCTTATTCTAATTCATCTTATGAATTATTCCCAACCATTGCTTCTTAAACTCATATAATCTCATTATATTTGTTAAGTTAAGTTTGACCCTTACTTTAGAAGTTGGATATTACAATTATCCCATCGCACCTTACCAATATAAAGTATGCACTTCGCGGTGGGCGAACCTACATAGTTCGATACTAGTCTTGATGAGTTCTAAAGCTTGGAAAGCGTAAACATAATATTCACATATTTTATTATTAAAGAGAATGCACTCCGCGGTGGGCGAACCTACATTTTCTTTATTAATCTCTTATGTGTCTTTTGAGGGATATTTAATTGTTTGATCTCACCGGCTTGTTTAACATATTAAACGCTCTCACATGCATCAACATACATACATACAATAATATAAAATGATATGGTTATGGCCTCCTAACGCAAGTGTCCTCTCAAGCCAATGAGAGAACCCTAAACTAGCCTAATGATGATCTACTTCTCCAAGCATCATCTTCATGGCTGTCCTCCTTTGTTCCTCTTGTAATTCTATTATAATGTTACATCAAAGAATACACGTTTTACATACGAGGGAGTAAGATGAGAAAAGAAGGTACATCAAGAAATTCAGAGAGGCACGACACGCAGGCCGTATTTAAAATCCCAAATTAAAACAAAAGAATAAACTAAGGCCATAACCAATCATCACAAAAACACAATAATAAACACATATTTTATTATTATCAGATTAAGTCCTGTAGATTAATAAAATTAAAATTTTGGCGAACGATAAAAAATTGGCTGCTGTCATCTGCGCCCAGCGCAGCCTGCCCTGCGCCTAGCGCAGGTCTGCAGCTGAAAACCAATTTTCATTCTGCCATCTGCGCCTAGCGCAGCATACCCTGCGCCTAGCGCAGGCACGTAAACAACCCTTGTTTTTCCGTGAATCCTAATGCAGCAATTTCGTGCCGTCAAAACCTTTCATGACCGAAATTCAATATGATTGATTAACATGTCATTGCTTCACCATACTAATGTCGGATTCCAAAGCAAATGAACATGAATCGCTTCAATATCAAATAACTTTCATAATATGTTTTAATGAACGAAATAATGAATGATGCATCAAATACACCGCCTTGCATCACGATCACTTATATCACATATAAGTCTTGATCATTCTTATTTGTATGAACTTATGACGATTAACATATCGCTGCTTCACCATACAATTGTCGGATTCCGAAGCCGTTTCAATGTCAATCATCAAATTTTACACAAATAGATGCCAAATTTTAATTACTCGATTTTTATCTTAATTAGGTGTTTTAATCAAATTAAAACAAAATACATGAACTAAACAAACATCAGATCATGGATTCGTAAGTGGCTCTGATACCACTGAAGGAAAATAGCGTTATTTTAAGCAGCGGAATTCAAAAATTTTCCTTAGTTTGATCCTTACGAATTGGGCATGATATGTGTTTTAGGGTTTTTACCTCTTGAAGGGAAGAACCTTTGAATCACGATCTCTTGTAGGGAAGAACCTTTGAATCACAAACAAGACGATCACGAGCGTTGATGAAGATCACCGACGCCTCTAACACTACAAGAAATTAAACACTTTGCGACACTTCTGTTGCGACCATTTGAAAATAATCGTTGCAATGTGATTTTTTTAAGACATATGCAACGGTTTATACCACGGTTTCTACAACCGTCGCAGTATTTTGTTCTAATATGAATTTTTTAAGACATTTGCAACGGTTTATACGACGGTTTTATAACCGTGGCAATGTTTTTGTTGCAATGACCGGGAAAACTAAAATTTTAGCGCCTTGTACAGTAGATGAAATATTACTTTTCTTTGCAAACAAAAAAAAATCATAAATTAAAAAGACAGAACTCGTTGCTCTCATTTCTCTTCACCACCGCTTCCAATCCACACTTCGCCGCCGCTTCCAATCACAATCAACCATGACCCTATATCTTTTCTTCATCGCATTAACCTATCACAATCCCTAAAATTGTAAATCGTTTTCCTCGTGAACCATAATCCCTAAAACGATTTCTTCTTTCCCTGAAACGCTACAGTACTCGTTGCTCTCATTTCTCTTGCCGAGAAGTTTCTGTTGTTTATCTCAGGTTTAGGTTCGATTTTATTTCTTCTATATCTCTTCTTTGAGTTTGTTGTTCTTTCCTTGAGTAGAGCTCATTGCTTTCTATTATTTTTCCCCAAATGGTGAAATAGTTTTTGTTGTTTACTCATGTTGGTAATGTGTGTATATATTTAGTGAAGTTTTATCTTAGAAATTAGCTTATATGAATTTATGTTAATTCCTGCTACTGCCTTTGTTTCTGCAGTTTTATGGTTCTTTTGGGTGTGTTTTTTGCGCTGTAAGCTGTAGCAGGTGTAGTTTTGGTGCTGTGTTTTAGCTGCTAGCAGGTGCTGTTTGTACTGCTTGCCTTGTAATTATGTGAGTACTTCTTGTGCTCTTGTTTATATAATATCAACCACTTTTATTTAAATACAAGTTGTGTATAATTTTCTGAAACTTATAATGTTGCTCTCATTCTCTTTGCCGAGATTAGGAAATATAACTATTGACTCAAGCCACTTGATTTTGAGTTGTCAGTCATTGTTCAATTTGTAATCCCTTTTGTTCAATTTGTGATGCTGCCGCCTCTGCTAATTAAAAAGGAAAGATAAATTGATTTACAATCCCTTTTGTATTGTGATGTTAACCGACCCTGCCACTTGATCTCAAGCCTAAGCTTTTTCTTAATTATCTCCAATGTGTTCTTTCAATTGGGCCAACGTTAATTACTTTTCATATGGGTTTCTAGACATTATCTTTACTTCATTTCTCTACACCTACAATATGGTAAAAATAGTGAGATAATATTAATATAATAATAATAATAGTAGTAGTAATAAATAGTAGAGTATATATCATGTCTATTTTTAAGTGATTCAATTGAATTTGCCTCTTTTTTATCTTTTCTTTTCTTTTGTAAAATATAGAGCAAATCAAGTGAATTATTTATATAATAATAAATAATTACATCTAAATTAACACAAAAAGTATCTACATTAATACACTAAATTGGAGTTTATCAATGGCCTTATTAGAAACTGATTTTCTTGTGCTTGGCTCATAGGCTCTTTTTAATAAGATTTGATTGATTAAACATGTTTTACATTGTTATAAGTGAGTGGTTAAAACAGTCGCACGAAACTAAACATGAGACTAAACTCATTCTTATTAAATGTGTAAAGAATGAACTTTCACAATACTGTTATAACTAGGCTTAAGCTCTTATATATTAGTCTACACAAGGATTATGAGTTGCTAACTATCTAACAGAGCTGTAACAAACTATTTATATGTCTAAAACCTTTATCATTTGAACCTTGATTGATTAAAAATGCATTTATTAAATTTGTGTTCTGTCATGTATTATTGTTTTTCTGTTATGTACATTTCTGTGATATTATGCATTTTCAGTGTTGTTAAATAGCATTTCTGTGATATTAATACATATTATTATCAATGCAGGAGATGTCAAGAAAAAATGCAGCAAATCGAGCAAAGCTAAAGATGAATCATTCACTAGGAACGAAATCAATTGCAAGGACACAACATGATTTGGTATGATTCATTCAATCTATTATTGATCGTATACTTAATTGCATAAGTGCTTATTATATGTATTTACTTGTAGGAAAAAAGAGATGGTAGAAAATATAGTAGGAGAGAAATGTTCGGAGTTAGTTATAAAATGCCGGATGGGTCATTTGTCAGTGACGAGGCTAAGGAAAAAAATGTAAGTACAATATTGAAACTTTCTTATTTCATATCTCACTTGAATACAATTTTAATAGTACTAATCTGAATGTTGCTGAGCACATTTTAGTAGTGAAGTTTCCTTTAATTGATAGATTGTTTATGATAGTACTAATCTGAATGTTGCCGAGTACCTTTCTTAGTAGTCCTTTGTAGGGGACATGTTTGTAGGATTGTTTTAGGATTGTTGTTGTTGTATTTTGCTGCTGGGCATGTTGTATTACTGGTTGGGCAGGTTTCGACAAATTGATTTTGCTTCTTTTTTATTTTCATAATCAGGACCAATTGCAAGCTGAAATTGCAAAGACGAATTTAGAGAATGAAGCATTTGTGAAAGTATTTGGAAAAGAACATGGAGGATTTGCTCGTAGTATGGGACTTGGGGTAACACCGTCTCAACTCACTACTACTCGATCTGCAAGTTTGACATCTTCCTTCGAGTCTAATGAGAAGATGAAGCAAATGCAAGCTGAAATTGATTCACTTAAGGACAAGGCTTCACAAGTTGATATCTTGAAGGAGCAGGTTGCATTCTTATTGCAAACGCATAATTCTAAGGAAAATCAGGTAAATTGTGTTCGACTATTGTTGACTGAAGTATGTTTGTATTGCCTAGCACTTTTATGTTTGTCGACTGCTGCTGCAACTTTTATGTTTGTTTGTCGACTGCTCCTGCAACTTTTATGAAATTGTTGTCGACTGCCGCTGCAACTTTTATGTTTGTTTGTCGACTGCTGCTGCAACTTTTATGAAATTGTTGTCGACTGCTGCTGCAACTTTTATGTTTGTTTGTATTGCCTAGCACTTTTGTTTGGCTGGGTTGTGTAATATTTCTTTACCGCGTTTTAGCATTCTAGCCTTTTAGGACTTGACTTCTGTATTGGTCCCTTTTGACCTTTGTATTGCTTATTTCGTGCTGCTTGGCCTCAATGTACGCCTCGTACGTTGTTGTGTCTCTAATAAAATTTTGTGCTGCTTCTTTCGTACATTATCTCAATCTTGAAACATATTAAGTTATTTGACATTTTAGTCAAAATTTCAAAATTCTATGGACTTGGATTTACTCTAAACCAATAATTGATAGATTTTTTTTTGAGGCATTTAATTTCGATAGCTTTTATATATGGGTTGTATTTGTTTGGCACTATAATTTCAAATGGTATCATTATTGTTAGGCAAAGATTATAGGGCCTTTTTGTTTATTCATTATTGAAGAAACCTAATATATGTTTTTTCAGGTGACTAAATAAACAAGTCAAGAGATGGTAGACATTTTGAAGCAACATCACATAGTAGGAAAAAACACTAATTAAAGACCATGATTCAACATCACATAGTATAGAAAATATTTAGATATTTTGTGAACTTGTTATTTTGATGTGATGCTCTATATATATGTTTAGCGACTCAACTAATATTTATGTTTAAACTAGTTTTTTGCTTTTCGAGTCTTTTGATGTATGAATTATATGACTGAGATTAAGTAATTTATATTTATATATTTTGTGCATTTTAATTTTCTTACTTTTGTATGAATATTGTAATGCAACATTTAATTTATAAGCCATGATAGTAAATAAAACATATTTAAAATTAATATTAAAAAAAATGTTTGCGACGGTTTTGAACCGTTGCAACTTCTGGTGAGTGTTTTTTAGGAAAAAATACAGCCACGGTTTGAAACTGTTGCAACTACAATTGCGACGGTTGTTGCAACGGTTTACAAAACTGTTGCAAAGTTCTCTTGCGACACCTAAATTTGCCACGGTTTGCCAACCATCGCAGATGTACAATTGCGACAGTTTTAACCGTTGCAAATTGCGATTTTGACCGTTGCAAAGTGCTTCATTTCTTGTAGTGTAACTAGTCCACACGGACAGTCACCTTCAATAGAGTGCTAGCCCTTTATGTTTGAAGGCTATGCAAGAATATTGAGAGAGAGAGAGAGAGAGAGAGAGAGAGAGAGAGAGAGAATTATTTTAGGATTTTCAATTCTAAAATATTCTTGTGTTTTTTGTTGTGTATTGAGCAATGACAAGAGGTCTCTATTTATAGATATTTCTTGTCTTGTGCATCAAAACAACTCTTGTCTTGTGCACCAAGATATCTCTTATTGGGCAAAGTCCAACAAGAAACAAAACTAGGGCGCGCGCCCCCCATGAGTGGTAGTACTCATGTGCGCGCCCTCCCACCATAACCTATGGTGTTCTTGCTCGTTTAAATTACCGTGATACCCTTATCACATTGCACATACACCGTACCTTACGGTGTTCCTTAATTATCTCAATATTAGACTGTCCTTATGTGTGTGACCCTTGTAGGTTTCCATAACGTTGGCAATTATATTAAATCCTTTATTTAATATAATAAACAATGAGCGGTATCTAGCAACACATCATTGCTACCCAAGTTATGAGAAATTAACATGTGATCATAACATAACCTATAGTGATAATATATGCGTGTATAATTACCCCTTTGCCCTTTATGTCTATATTGAACACAAAGCATACTTGGTGTCATCTTTGTCCAGTTCAATATTGGGCCCATGACATTTATCCTGTTATGCAGGATTGACAAATTTCATCTAGGTCACTACTGTCCCTCAGCATGCTTTGTGAAGTACCCATCAACTGCCTTTATAGTTATCTTGTTACGGACAACGTTAGATCAGCAACAAAGTACTTGACTCCACATCTAGGGTACAAAGTGGTTTCAGGTCTAAGGGCGGTTTACACCATTATCACCATGAGAGTAACTTATGACACTTTGCATAACTTTGCATGTAGTACTCTCATAGCGGGTCAATCCGGTATAAATATTACTCCTAATATTTCTTATACCTATGTCAAGACTTGATAACTCCTTATCCCATGATCCATGAGATGCGATCATCAGTCAATCTTCATAATAGTCTTTATGCTTTAAGGTTATCCCTTTTCACCTTAAAGCTCGACTATGGATACTTTAAGAATAGCGTCTTTATGTTTAATGTAATCTCATGATTAAGTCACACTTAATATTAAACGGACTTTATATTCTTGGGACTTCATTATTTTGAACGTTACAAACATAATAAAGAAATGTCTATTATTATTAATAAATAAAGCACTAAAGTATTGGCTTCTAGGGCTTACTCCAACACACAATCCCTAGAAAAGGTGTGTCTAGCTAGGGATGCACTACAAGAAAAAAGTGATATAGCGACAGATATACAGTGGCTGTTGAACAGTAACCGCCACCGCTGTTTGCTTCTACGAACTGCCACCGCTTGCCTTATTTAATGTAGTGATGGATCTTATATTGAGTACTAAATAACATCATTTGCACCATAAGCATTGTCCACAACTAAATTGGGTACCCATAAAATTGCTTTATTTCCAATGAAATAACAAACAGGTTTAGTACCAGGATCAACTTTCATAATCTGTTGAAGCATTTCATGATTCATGCCCGAAGTATCACCGTGACAAACGGCGAGTGCTTGAGTTTTTGTTCCATCGCTATCGACCAATGGAACCATAAAAGCCGTGGTTCCATGAACTTCGTGACAATAATATACAACCTTTCGAAAATTCAATCTATGACACATCACTGCTTTGTCTCCGAGGTTTTGCACCGACTCAATGGTGTATTGTACGTGTTTATCTATGAACGAACTTGAAAGTGCTTGAATATTTTTTCCGAGTTTTGAAATTGCAAATCCAATTAATGTTCCTAAGGATTTTGCACAAAACTTTTGTTCTCCTTTAGCTGCTTCTTTTTGTACACACACCTCATTAAATGTATATCCTTCTTTTTCAATGTCTTTAATTTCACGAAGTTGATTTTTGATTTTTGTATAAACACCATAAGGTTGTGCAAATGGACGTTTGCTGAACTGCACTTTCATTTTGTTTCCAGGATAAAGATCATTTTCATAGAAAAATGTTCTTGGATATGTGTGTCGTCAACTTCCATAGGGAGGTCATCAATTTCAACACCTTATTCATAATAAAATGGGTTTAAATATGGGTCTCGTTATGTGTGTATGTGTTCTATGTGCACATGTTAAGGAATTCAGCGGTGGAAGTTAATTTTTTCTTTAAAAAAAATAAAAATTTGACTTCTAAAATTATGAATACATGTCTTTTAATTTAAAATAAGTTTTCGATATTGAATTTCTAGATAAATATGTTGTTAGACACAACACTAAATATTACATGTTAGGCATATATCTACCAAGTACAAAAATTTAAAGAGAAAAGAAATAAAGTGATACTCCCTCCGTTCCTTTTTATAAGAGTTAGTTTGACAAAAAATTTGTCTCTTTTTATAAGACATTTTTGCAATTATCAATGACATTAATTTTTTTCTTTCCAAACTTGCTCTTATTTATTTTGCATAGTTTTTTTAATAAGATTAAATTCTTTTTTGTTTGATACAAGCACTACAATTAATTGTAAGGGTAAACATGTAAAATAAATATAATTTGTCAATCAAATTAATACTAATACCCACTTTCTTAATATTCGTGTTTTGTCAAACTAGGTCTTATAAAAAGGGACGAAGGAAGTATTAATTGATGTGACAAATTTATTTTTCTTATAATATTTTGATTCTTGTGTGTGCGCGCGTATGTCTAAATATATCTGTCTATGTAAGATCTCTTCTGAATTCCTAATTAACATGTTCACTCTATCCTTATATTATTTAATTTTAATCTCACTTTTATGTTATAGTACAATTTTAAAGTAATAGAGAATAATATACTCCCTCCATCAACATTTTTAAGTAAGAATTTATTTTTTTAAGTAAATGTTTTAGGTTCATTAAATAATTTATGTATTTGGTTTATAGATGCCTATATTATTTAATGAATCTGAAAATTAAATTTTTACTTATAAATATAGTCAAAAGGAGTATATAACTATGTATTTTTGTTTTTTATTTTCAACAATCTCTAATCTTTTTTAACAATCTCTAATTTTTTTTAACACCAAATAATTCTTATTTTTTGATCAAAATTTCCTCCTTCACAAGAGTTGTTTTACACCTTAATTTCTTGAACCTTTGGCACAAATTAGTTTAACTACCCAATCCATCCAAATAATCAGCTATGTATATGTATAGTGATTAAAAATATATTTAACTTTATTTTTTCTTCTTTTTCTAGTAGAGTAATTAATTCATGTAACTAATTAACCTTGAGGGCCAGGCTTTAGAAGTTCTCGCAGAGAAGTGGGATTGGGAGTGTTAAGCCAAACAGCTTTCCAATATTCTTCTTCAGGAAGTGATGCAAGTGCAAGCTGCATGCATATATGATATATATATATACCACATGAGCACATTCACTTATAACGAAAGGTAATGAAAATGAAAGGTTTTAATTTAGAGAGCACTAAAAGTAAAAAAAAACATACAGAAAGAACCGAAATGTAAATGAGTAGGTGCTGAAATTCCATCCTAGCTAGCTAGTAATCAACAAGGAGATTAAGTAAGTGAGCTGAGGTATGATTCTTAAGCTATGGGTTGAATGACTTATATAGGCCAGTATGTAACCACTATTTTCATTATATTTTTATCTTTCATAATAATTTTAATAATAATAATTTAAATAAGAAGAATGTTAACATGTGTCCTAAAGGCATCAAGATGTTAAGGAAGCAAATTTAGAAATTATATATTTTTTAGAACTTATGTATTTAAACTTTTTAAAGATTACATTTCTTACATTATTAAATACATAATTTTTATATTAAAAAATACCTTAACACTTGTCCTCGTGCTCTTAGGCCCATATGTTAACATGGCCCTTTAAATAATAGTAGTATTTTGGTGGAGATGCATGCAACATAGTATGTTTCCCTTGTGATCTTGGAATAATTGGCATGTTGATGCTTCCGACACACCCTATTCTCCATTAGTAAAAGGTATTAGAGTATCTCTGCCAAAAAAAAAGAAAAAAGTATTAGAGTATGGTTCTGCTTGGAGGGGGAGCGAGAGTGACCTTCTGATGTTTGATCATATATAAGATGTTTGAAGATGAGGTAAAAATTATTTTGTTCGAATATCAGTGATTTAGTTTCATATTAACTATGAATGAGAAAAATATTTACACACAGACACACACAATATTGGAGGTAATAAACATATTCTTAACGCCCAACCTTGAAATTTTAGATGAGGTTGTAACGTCTACCGCTCTTATACTTTTGAAGCATTGATCTGTTTTTGCTTTGACAATCGGCGGCGGAACTAGAGGCCGACCAAGGTGGGCCAGACCCACCTTCCCCATGTGTATTTTCTTCTTCCCCTTTGTGTATTTTGTTTCTCTTATTATCTAATGTAAGTAGATTTCTATATAAAAAATGTTAGAATATAAAATTTTGTTTGCAATTACAAGTTTTAATTTGATTACATCAAGTTGCAAGTATATGTATAACGTGTATTTTTGAATGATTTTGGGTCTCTACTTTTAAGATAACATGTATTTTTGAATGATTTTTCCACAAGTATGTTTAGAAAAAAGTTAATCTAGAAAAAACGAATTCAAAAAATTTGATTTTTGGGTCATGATTTTTATTACTTTTATCTTGAACTGTTGCCTTTTAAAAACTCATATTTAAATTTGTTTCATATCAAAAAATGATAAACAAGAGAGAAGTACAATTATTTAGTATTGTAGACTTGCACTTGCATAAATTCAATGCTAGGTATGAAATGATGAAGGAGAATACTAAACTTTTATTATTCCTTCCGTCTTTAATCTTTGGTTCTTTTAAATTTTTTTTTTTTGTTCCAAAATTTTGGTTCTTTTAAGAAAGCAAAGTACAATTAATGATGTTTTACTGGTTGTTCTCTTATAAAAACTTAAAACATCAATTAAATGAATTTTTCTCTTTTTTAATAAAAAGTAAGAGTAAAAATAATGTAACATTACAATATTTATTATTTCTTATTTTTTGTGCGAAACTTTAAAAGAATAAAAAATTTGAGACAGATAAAGTATATGTTTCATGCTTGAACTTTTGATGGGAATAAAATTTGGCCACACAAAAAAAAAATATCTAGATCCGCCCTTGAGTTTCACATCGACTATAAATGAGAAAAATGTTGATTTATAAGAGAGATGATCCATTAACCTAATGCCTTAAGATTTTGGATGGAAATATCGTGTTTTCCTATCATATAATCTTAGAATAATGATCTTATTGTTTCTCCCGAACTTTCCCAGACTTCTCATAATACTAAATATATCAATTTTTAGATGAATATAAAAAGCAACTTTTTTTTTATATTAAAGAATAATGGGAGTACTAATTAAGCCAGTGAATCGGTATAATAATTTCTTGAACTGCATCCAAGGAAGAAAACATGGAAGAAGATTTAAAAATGAATTGAAGGAGGGAGATGAGACTCGAGAGTAATGGATTGTGGAAACTGGAACCCATATGGTGGAGTCGGGAGGAGTGTATTTTATTTAATTTTGTGTCAAAAGAGAGTAATAATTTAGACACGAGGATAACATGCACACGAAAATGTATCAAGATTATTACACGTAAAAGATTCGTCTATTGTAGAGTTAAATCACTACCACTTTTGATTATTTTGACACTAATAATTTTAATGTTGATCAATCCTCAGTTTATGTCCAACAAAAATCATTAGGAAAACTCAACGGTAATTAGATGAGATGGTGAAAGTTTCTTTTAATTCGATATCTAATTTGAGAATATAGTTAAAACTCTTGGAGAGAATTTGTATCTATTTAAATTCCACAAAACTCAAATGATTAATTTCTATAGTTATATGCAAAAAATATTCAATTTACACACAAAAAATAATCCTCAGCAAAGTATTGCTTCTTCCCTCCCAAAATAAGAAACAGTCCATCATCTCGCACAAATTTGTATACTCTTGGGCCATTTTTTTCATATATTTTTCATCTTATCTTCATATCAATCATTCACTCATTTTTATCTTTCTTCTACAATGTTTTTTTTGTTTGTTGATGAACTGTTGATTTAATAAAAAGAGCAAATTATACTAATTTGGCTTAATTTAATATTTGGTCCCTTATATTTATTTTAGGTTTTAATTTGGTCCCTTATGTTTTAAAAGTTTTAATTTGATCCCTTATATTGTCAAAGTTTGCATAAGTTGGTCATTTATGTCAGTTTTGATGTTTCCACCGTTTGATTTGAACACGTCTCAAAGTGTTCAGATGTCCACGTGTCTGTCCACATATGCAAACCATCTGCCACATGTGATAAAACTGGCGAAAATGACTAAATTGAAACTTATAATAAACATAAATAAGGGATCAAATTAAAACTTTTAAAACATAAGGGAACAAATTGAAACATAAAATAAACATAATTGGCCAAATGTTGAATTAAGCCTACTAACTTTAAAGTCTTGTTAAATAACACAAACACCACCTCTAATTTATAACCGAACACTAACCTCTTTTATTTTATTATCAAATTTGACAAACACCTCCCTTTTATGAAGTTTTATCCCTTTTATCTTAACATTATTTAGTTTCCGTTAAAACCCTCACTTTGGCCTTTTACTTACACTACTAGGATTCTATGAGAACTCTTTCATCTTATTGTTGATTTTTTTTACACGGTTTACTATTTACTAGTTACAACATTCGTTCATCGCATAAACTGCTTATAATTTTGATCATCTAGAACCAACCACCATCTAAAGCTGGTAAGGAAATAATGATCAAATCCATTTTACAATTTTTTTTTATACATAATCTGTTTTACAATCTATTCCGGCATATGTTATGAGTATTTATTTGTTACCGGATTCTTTGATAGATGGTATAGAGAGAATGATCAACTCTTTATGGTGGGGTAGCGGAAATAATAATAAAGGTATTAGATGGCTGACTTGGGAGAAAATGGCATACCCCCAAGGAGGAAGGAGGGCTTGGATTTCAAGACTTTCAAAGTTTTAAAATTGCAATGGTCGCAAAACAAGAGTGGAATCTATTGAACAAACCAAGTACTTTGGTGGCAAGAATCTTGAAAGTTAGGTATTTTCCCCATTCCTCTTTTATTGATTCTAAACTTGGTAAAAATCCTAATTTTGTGTGGCGGGGCATTTCGAAGTCTAGGCATGTTTTGGTAGATGGATGTAGATGGCAAATAGGTGATGGTAGCTTATAATTCAAATACATATTAGTTAGTTTGTTATACAAGTAGTTAGTTAGTTGTAACTATTTTACTAGAGTTAGATTTAGTTAACCATAGTTACTTGTAGTCTAATCAATCTATAAATACTTTGTACATATGCAATTTTTCATTAATGCAATCAACTCTATTTTATCTTTACTCTCAATTTTCTTCCAAATATTATAGTTTTTCATAGTTCATTTCCAACAGCAACATTAGAGTTATGAAGGAACCATGGTCCCGTTTCTTTTCTTATTTTAATTACTAAATTCAACTAAAATCCTATTTAATTACTTCCCTCCAATAAGTCACAACCTTTATCCCACATATCAATTAAATAATATATAAACCCGTCAAAGTTAACTAATTCCTGGCCACTGTGCTTTGTTTTAGCTTCGTTTGAATTTCCTTGATCTCAGATCGTCATTTGCTGCGGTTTGGGTTTGTTTGGCTCAAAAGACCCGTTTTTACTTGTTGTGTTCACAGGGTGTTGGTACTTGAATGGGTGCGTGTTGGCGGACGGTTCATTCGCCGTTATGAGATGTGAATGCTCACATAACACTCTTTTGTTTGCTATTTGGTTTCGCGCCCGTTCGCGGGTTCGCATTGATGACACTTGGTCATTATAGGTTGTTCAAGGTTATTTTCAAAGCAATTATAGGTAATAATGTAAGTTTGAGACCAATTTGGGTGAGAAATGTCCTAAAATATGAGGTAGTATTGGAATACAAGAAAGAGCCTAAAAAAAGGAAGAAAGAAGACTAGATTGCTTGTTATACAAGAAAGTTGACCTGTGCGTGGCGCAAGGAAGGACTACGCGTAGCGCAATTGATGCTGATAAAAACTTGGACATTCTGCTTGTTGCGCGTGGCGTAGGGTAGATCTGCGCGTGGCGCAATTCAGCCTTGTTTTGGCCAGTTGTTTTCTGTATCCCGCGGGTGGCGTACGGAAGGTTGGCGCGCGGCACATAATGGGGTAAAAATGACCTGCGCGTGGCGCAATAGATCTCGCGTGTGGCGCAACAGATCTGAATGCTGTAATTCTATAAAAGCCTGTTGAGTGCTCATTGGAAAGGTTCAAAAAATTTGGACAAAGATTGATACTCTTGAGCTGAAGCTTTTCCAGATCTGGTTCTTGATTTGTGAAGAAGAATTCAAATGATGATGAAGTCTTCTCATGCCACTTGTGCATGATTCATCCTTATGATGTCTAGCTAAATTTGTATGGATTGGAATCTCTAGGTGAACTCAAATTATACCAATGGTTTTGTAACTTGTTAAAGTTGTTAATGAATTGTATTAAGATTTTAATCAATCGTTCTTTCTCTTCATACTTTATGCTTTTTGGCCATTAGTATACTGATTAAAGTTGTTTTGATTACTATGATAATATAATTTCACAATGGATCTAGAATTGATTGAACATCTTAGTGAGAGTTTAGAGATTTGAAACCATAAGTTGTGATTAGAGGATTGTGTTTTGAAAACCTAAATTAAGCACAAATTATCCTAAGAGATTAGGAAATTTGAATTTGATGACAGGAATTTCTATGATATTTTTAGTATTAGTAGTAAAATGACCAAGACAGGCTCAAATACAAAGGAAAACCTACAAAAGCAGGAAAAAGCATCAAGACCAAGTCCAAGATGCCAAAAGACAAGAAAAATCCCAAAAAGTGAAGAAATTGACCATTCCATCGCAGCACGATAACTTCGATCGTGCCACGATGGAAGCTGCTTGCTCGCCAAGAAAACAGAAGAATAAATCTGAAGAAAATCTGTTCATCGCAGCACGATATAGCACATCGCAGCACGATGACATAACTTGGCGCCCAAGCTGATGAAATGCACAGGATCAGTTATAAAATTAAACTGAATCTTCACATCGCAGTACGATGGCTTCATCGTGGTGCGATACCTTGCTGAGGCCCATTACGAAAACTATAAATAGAGCCTCCCTTTCATTGTTTTATTCATTCATAAATAGTAGAACACTCTCTACTATAATGAGAGGTTCAGAGGAGCTCTATTGGGCATAATTTTCTCCCCTTACGGGAAAACTAACTCAGCAAGGTATGTTTTCTTTAGGCTTTTATGTTTAGGTTATAATTTCTTTATTGTAATTTAAATATGTAGTCTTTTGTAATAGATGCCTTAGGTTGTGGTGGAGAAGATGAACTCCCCAATGAATATTTGGAGTCTGTGACTGAGTCTAAGTTATAATAAATGATATTTAAGTACTATGTTTGTTATTTACTTTCATGCACTTAATAACGTTTCTCGTAATCTGACCGGATAAGCGGGAGCGCCCATAGAATTAATATTAGGTTTCTAACTTAATATGGTCCGGAACTAGTAGTAAATAATGCTAGGTGTATAGAGACGGTAACGTCCTGAACTAGCCGTGAATGAGCGGTTAGAGGAGGAATCATGAACTAGGTGTGAACTGAGCACTTAGATGATGAATAGCCCGATACTAGGATCTAGAGGTTAATTGGTGAAGATAATAATGCATGTTTATAAACAACTCACTTAGTAATTAGGGTATGTGACACATCGAGGTTAGGCTCTCGTAGGTACCTTAGTTATGAACGTAGGGAAACTTTAATAGACATAGTGTAACAGTAAGGTGTTACTACAACAAGGAAAAGTCACCGCCGAACATTAATCTAAATAACTATGTTATACACCGGTCATGCCAAATACGAAGAAGGGGGGAGTCCAACCACCATACCTATCCTCTATATTTCTTGAATCTATATTTATACATTCTGTCATTTATTTTATCGCAAGCATTACGCTTCTTTTTATAAAACCTTTTTCCAAAAAACCCAAAGCGAATGCAAACTATCCAAACTTAAATAACGCTAGTGAAGCTTCGGCATGATCCCTGTGGATACGAACTCATTCTAGACACCTAGAGTGTGAATTATTACTCGACGACAGACTGGTGCACTTGCCAGACCGTAGTCAAGTTTTTGGCGCCGTTGCCGGGGATTGTGTTTACAAAGCATTACTAGATTTATTTAAGTTTGTCAAAAAAATTTCAAAAATACAAAAAAATTAAAATATCAAAAAAAAAAATCTTGTTGATGATTATGAATTTTGATCTTTGAAAATTCTGGCTAAGGATAAGTCTTGGTATTTAAGCGATCTGTTGTGATCCACCTCACTTACCTGGGAATTTTCATGGTGACAAAGACACATGAGACAAACCAAAAATAGTTTTACCATTTCATTTTCCAGTGCTACTGAAGGTATTCATTTGTTGTGCTTGATAACGGGTACCCTGCAGTTTGAGTACGACCCTGAACCAGAAAGAACGCTTTGGAAAAGAAGGCAAGCACAAAGGCTTGCAGAATCCAGTAGTCTCAAAACAGAAGAAGAGCCTACCACCAAAGCCATGGGGGACGAGCAAAGAGTTACAATGGGAGATTACTGCAAGAGGACTGACACAGATCAGATCTCACTAGGATTCCAGCCGGCGAATCCAGCTAACTTTGATATTAAGGGTAATGTTCTTACAGGTTTGCGGGAGAACCAGTTCGATGAACGTGCCAACAATGATCCTTGGGATCATCTCACAAAGTTTTCAGAGACCTGTTAGATCCAGAAAGTGCCGGAAAGTGTTATTGATGACCAAAAGAAGCTACGTTTGTTTGTTTTTTCTCTTACAGGTCCAGCTAAAGATTGGCTTCAATGCTTACCAAGGGGGACGATTGCAACATGGAAGGAGCTTGAAGACAAGTTCCTGGAAAGATTCTTCACACACACACTATTCCAGAAAAGGAAGTCTGAGATTCTAAGTTTCAAACAACATGAATCTGAAACGTTGTGCGAGGATTATGAACGTTTCAAGCTGCTTATGAGAAGGTGTCCTAACCACAGCATTAGTGCTATGGAGCAGATGCAACTATTCACTGCTGGTATGAAAATGCAACATCAGATGATACTAGATGCCTCAGCTGGTGGGTCCATCAAAGTAAAGACCTATGCAGAGACTAAGGATCTGGTCGAGCAGATGTGCCAGAATGAGTACAACATGAGCCATGATAGAGCTTAAAAGACTCCTGGAATTCTTAAGGTGGACCAGGAGATTGCCTACAAAGTAGAGATCGAGTTACTAAGGAGGCAACTTGCTGATAAGGAGAAAGCTGTGAAGGAAGCCAGTGTTAAAGAAGTGGAGGGAGTTTGCGACTTCTGCCTAGAAGATCACCGTAATGGGCATTGTTTGCCAGGAGGAAGCGAGGAGCAGGTAAATTATATGGGGAACAACTACAACCCAGGTTGGAGCAAGCACCCAAATTTACGTTGGGACCAGACAGGGAACCAAGCTCAAGCTGCACCTCAACCAAGAAAGCCATCTCCATTGGAAGAGTTACTCAATTAGTTTGCTAGCATGAGCAAAACTAACTTTGAAAACATCCAGACTACAGTAGCCAACCAGGGGCGACGATAAAAAGTCTTGAAACCCAGATTGGTCAACTCTCAAAACTGGTAAGCATTCATGTTTCTAAAGATATTGCAGGTAACACGGTGGACAATCCAAAGGAGGAATGCAAAGCGCTAAGGGACACGAACACAGGGCGCGTATACAATGAAGAGGAGCTAAAACAGTTCGAGGAGTGGTTCGAAACTACGTTGGGAACGACAATGGAAAATTTCTATGATGAGTACTTAAGTAAGCTAGAAGAATACAGAATCGAGCCAACGGTAAAACCACATCTGCCAATCAAGAAGACAGATCCTGGAAGCGTCACCATACTTTGTTAGATTGAGGAAGCAGAAGTCCGAGCATTATGTGATGTGGGTTCAAGTGTGAACGCAATGCCATTATCTCTGGCAGACAAGTTAAAACTCACAACAATAACTGCAGGTACAGAACGTGAACTCGTGTTAGCAAATCAGACAACCATTAACTCAACAGGTACAGTAGAAGATGTCTTGGTGAATGTCGGAGACCTGGTATTTCCACAGACTTCATGATCCTGGATATCCTACAAGATGAAGAACACCCTATTATTTTTGGAAGACCATTCTTAACAACCAGCAGGGCACTAATCGATGTGGAGTCCGCAGAGTTGACTCTAAGGAGTGGAGAGGAGGAAAGAACTATCAAAACTTCCAAAACAAAGAGGGAAGTGTGCTTCATGCTTGAGTGGAAGGACAGAGAAGCTACACCACCGACTCCAACTCAAGAAGTGCAGGTGAAGATAGAGATAGAGGAGCTGGAGAATGAAATGGCGCAGCTAGAAATAAAGACAGCTCAGGAAGAGGAGGTACCCGAAGAACTGACTAACCAATTGAAGAAGCTAACTATTGAAGTGGACATCCGAGCAACATGGGTCAAAGCATGGGGTAGATACCGAAAAGTGGCCAGAAGATCTAAGTTTGGGGTTAATACGCCACCTCTGAAGAAGCCTGCTGCTGAGAGAAAAGAGGAAAGAAAGAAGAACAACTGGGTCAATGCACCAAAAGAACAAAAGAAGGAACATCCACCAAGAAGCAAGGGGAAGTCCATCATGAAAACAGTACCTTAAGAAGATGATGAACGACTCTGCTTTGCCACCTTCAAAGAAAAACAGAACCCAGAGAAGTATGAAAGAAGCAACAAGAAAGAGGGAGGAGCTAAGGCGAAAGCTCCTACAGAAGAGAGAGACATGCGAACCTATCCTCTGTAATGGAGGAAATGCCTCAAGCTAATGAGAGGCTAAACAAGCGCTGCTTGGGAGGCAACCCAAGGATGAGTAATTTTAATTTCAGTATTTTCAATTCAGTAATTTCAATTCAGTTTTTCAATTCAATAAAGTATGCCTAGAATTCTGCATGTCATCTTCATCTGTAAACAGCCCTTATTCAAACTTGCAAAAAAATTAAATAACTGTTTGCTGTTTATTATCTAGTGCATGATAAACTGTTATAGGTAAGATTGCGGCGAAGTGAGTTATAAATTCTGATGAGCCGAATTTCACGCCTTCATACAGAAAACCAAAGGTGATTGCTCCGAAGTGCGAAGTTCGGGAGACAGAGAGACGAGTGATGAAGCTGGTGTCTGTGAGACAAGTGTTCAACTTTCAGATATACCTAAGCCATGTGAGGATTTGAGCCAAATATTTCCAAACGGTATTACCACTTTCTTTCGAATTACTATGAGAGTACCGTGCACTTGTTTATTTTCTAGAACTTGCTCTAATTCTCTGCTGACTAGTTGATTTGATATTATATGCATTGAGGCAATTGTTGTTATAACCCAGAGCCTTTTCAAGCCACCCTTTATTATATTATATCCTTTGCTAGCCAATTTTGAGCCGTAAAAAAATAAATTATCCCTTTTGTTTTGGTGACAAACCACGTTACAAGCCTATAGACCAGAAAAACAATGAAATTACCCTCTTTGGAGTTAAGGTAATAGTTCTCAAGTCTTGGCAACAAAATAAGTTTGGGGTTGCTCATGGAACTAGCAACGTTTAAGTTTGGGGTGGGTATACAGAGAACTATCACTACAAAAAGAAAACATAAATGAAAAAGAGACGTGAAAACATCAAAAAAATTCCCTAAAAAAATAGTCTCTCCAAAAAATTTTGAATGAAAAAGAAAGAGCCAAAGGGCCGAAAAAGTGATAGAAAAGAACCACACAAAGACACATCCGGTTCTTAATCTCCGATACCAACACAAAAAGGCACCCTAAGGAACAAAGGTTGCGCACACAAAAAGGAACCAAAGTAGAACTTAACTCCAATGTTTAGCCTACTATTCCCAAAAATGTCCTACCTTGACCTAAGCCACGTTATAACCCTTAAAAGACCTCTAATAATGCATGTATATTGAATTTTGACTGGTTGCTTAGAGTTCTTGCAAGTCTATGGTAAAATGGCAGGTTGTACGATGATTGAGAGATAACCCTTTCAATTATGAGCGAAAAATACAAATGTGAGAGAGAGAAAAAGTTGAACATCGACTCTTGCGGGCATTTATCCGATTTGCTACTATTGACGTCTCCTGAGCCTAGCAGGACTGAGCATGATCGCTGCGGTAAGAAATCAGCGGTACCATTGCTAAAATACAAGCAAGGTTGTGAAATTCCTATCATCTTTATTTATCTCTTATTTTTCTAACGATCTTGTCTGACAGCATGTTACTTGAGGACAAGCAACAGTTTAAGTTTGGGGTTGTGATGACAGGAATTTCTATGGTATTTTTAGTATTAGTATTAGTAGTAAAATGACCAAGACAGACCCAAATACGAAGGAAAACCTACAAAAGCAGTAAAAAGCATCAAGACCAAGTCCAAGATGCCAAAAGACAAGAAAAAACCCAAAAAGTGAAGAAATTGACCATTCCATCGCAGCACGATAACTTCCATCGTGCCACGATGGAAGCTGCTTGCTCGCCAAGAAAACAGAAGAATAAATCTGAAGAAAATTTGTTCATCGCAGCACGATATAGCACATCGCAGCACGATGACATAACTTGGCGCCCAAGCTGATGAAATGCACATGATCAGTTATAAAATTGAACTCAATCTTCACATCGCAGTACGATGGCTTCATCGTGGTGCGATGCTTTGCTGAGGCCCATTACGATAACTATAAATAGAGTCTCCCTTTCATTGTTTTATTCATTCAGAAATAGTAGAACACACTCTACTATAAGGAGAGGTTCAGAGGAGCTCTATTGGGCATAGTTTTCTCCCCTTACGGGAAAACTAACTCAGAAAGGTATGTTTTTTTTAGGCTTTTATGTTTAGGTTATAATTTCTTTATTGTAATTTAAATATGTAGTCTTTTGTAATAGATGCCTTAGGTTGTGGTGGAGAAGATGAACTCCCCAATGAATATTTGGAGTTTGTGACTGAGTCTAAGTTATAATAAATGATATTTAAGTATTATGTTTGTTATTTACTTTCATGCACTTAATAACATTTCTCGTAATCTGGCCGGATAAGCGGGAGAACCCATAAAATTGATATTAGGTTTCTAACTTAATATGGTCCAGAACTAGTAGTAAATAATGCTAGGTGTATAGAGACGGTAATGTCCTGAACTAGTCGTGAATGAGCGGTTAGAGGAGGAATCATGAACTAGGTGTGAACTGAGCACTTAGATGATGAATAGCCCGATACTAGGATCTAGAGGTTAATTGGTGAAGATAATAATGCAAGTTTATAAACAACTCACTTAGTAATTAGGGTATGTGACACATCGAGGTTAGGCTCTCGTAGGTACCTTAGTTATGAACGTAGGGAAACTTTAATAGACATAGTGTAACAGTAAGGTGTTACTACAACAAGGAAAAGTCACCGCCGAACATTAATCTAAATAACTATGTTATACACCGGTCATGCCAAATATGAAGAAGGGAGGGAGTCCAACCACCATACCTATCCTCTATATTTCTTGAATCTATATTTATACATTCTATCATTTATTTTATCGCAAGCATTACGCTTTGTTGAGTCTTTGGTATTGGCTGCATTTTTGGTAAAATAAACTTTGAAGCAGGATGTGCGACATGATGCCTCAAGCATCGTACCATCTCACGAGGTGTGCTCGTGACATGTTCTATTTATGGAATGTTTGGTTTCTCTCTCATGGATTTTGCATGGTGCTTTTAATCAGGTTAATTATGAGGATCATTATTTAATGCTTCAGATCCTTGTCAAGAATATTTCTGAAGAGAATCTCCTTGAAGAATATATTTGTAAAGAATCTATTTTAATTAATGTGAAGTTATTGCTTGGGTCAAACAAATCAAGCCCATGCTATTTCTGAATCAAGGAAGAATTGGCTGAAGTATTTAAGGAAGATGCAAACCCTAATTCAGTAGTTGTTCACGCCGTATTGTGTATTGAGTCTAGAACTAGGTTTTGCGTGTGTTTGTGATTGTGAGCCTTTCTTGTGTCATCTTGATGCAAGCTTAGGACGTCGTTACTTGGTGTTGTAATGTGTGTGATCCTCTCCCAAGCTTTGAAGTACGGAGTTAGGACTTTTGGTGTTTATAACACTCTAAGCCTTTAGGTACGAGTGTGTAGTTTTAGGAGTGTGTCTCCAAAACATTTTTGATTTGTGTTATTGAAATCCTTGCTGTTTGTAAGGTTGTAAGGGAGTGAGATGGGATCTCTGATCTAGGAGTTCCTAGGTTGAAGAATCATTGGTAGTGTCTAGGTTATAAGTTGTAAACGGGGCATTTGCTGAGAACTTAGAACTAGGGCTATTATAGTGATATTCCTTCCTGGATTGGTATCCCCCAGACGTAGGTTCGCCGAACTGGGTTAACAAATACTTTGTCTTCTTTATTTGTTTTCTTTAATTTGCTTTGCATTATTACGTGCTAGAACTGTCACAGTGCTTAGAGCATCGTGTCGCACATTGTGCATAGCGTGCCAGAAATTTCACGCTTCTTTTTATAAAACCTTTTTCCAAAAAACCAAAGCGAATGCAAACTATCCAAACTTAAGTAACGCTAGTGAAGCTTCGGCACGATCCCTGTGGATACGAACTCATTCTGGACACCTAGAGTGTGAATTATTACTCGACGACAGACTGGTGCACTTGCCAGACCGTAGTCAGTGTTCAATTGAGAGGATTGAGCTCCATGAAATTGGACTCATCATTTCAATCCTATCTTAAGATTGAGATACAATTTGTTGAACATGCTTGTTGTTACGAGATGTTAGTATACTAGAGTGACCAATTGAGATTCTGATCCGCTTGTTCCATCGAAAGAGAAACAAATTCGTTGACTCCGTTTACTTTTTGTTGTTGCTATTGCTTATACTCGAAATCACCCCTAATTATGTTATTATTGGTTAATACTAGTATAGTTCCATTGTTTTGTTGTGATTAGAGCAATCCCTGAGGATCGATAAATTTAACTACTTGTGATCGATTTATGCACTTGCAAATTAATCCATCACGCGTCTGTATTTTCGTCTAAACCACTATTGGTTTTGGATTGTTGTATTTTCATTTGGGTTGATTATGTGGTTTGACTAAGTTTAATTTTGCCCTCCAGTATTTTGTATTCTCTATTGTTTTTTGTTTAATATATTTAGGGGGTTACACTGGTTTGCACCTCTTTTGCTTAAAAAAATTTATTTTAGACTCAATTTTATTAATTCAAACATCAAATATTTTATATTGTTGAATTTAATATCATATTAGTAATAAATACAACATCACATGTTTAAATATTTAGAGACACTTTTTTATAATAGTAAATGTTATCAGAAGTAACAAATCAAAATGTAAAAGAGAGAATTTTATATTGATGAATCTTTTATGATACATAAGAAATGAAAGAATCAGATCTAGAGTACTTATAGTGAGGTCTCTGTTGCACTCTAACTAATGTGTATTAGCATGTATCATAGTGTACTCTAGTTACAAGAAGAATAATAGCTAGTTTTGACAGCCTCCCTCAAGCTTAGGCTCATATATGTCAAGGAGTCCAAGCTTGGATATAAAATTGTTGAACTTGGGTACTGCTAGTGCCTTGGTGAGGCAATCTGCAAGCTGATCATCAGTAGAAACAGGAAGAAGTCTTAGTAAACCTTGTTGAACTTTCTCACGAACAAGATGGCAATCTATTTCTAAGTGCTTGGTGCGTTCATGGAATACAGGATTTGAGGCAATGTGCATTGCACTGTGACTGTCACAGTAGATAACAGGAGGCTTACTACAAGTGATATTCAAATCCTTCATCAAGTACAACAGCCAAATGAGTTCACAGGTTGCAGTGGACAATGCTCTATACTCTGCCTCAGAGGAGGATATGGACACTGTCATTTGTTTCTTGGCCTTCCATGATATAAGAGATGATCCCAAAAAGAAGCAATACCCGCTGGTTGATCTCCTTGTTTCTATACAACGAGCCCAGACAACATCAGAAAACCCAAGTATTTGAAGTTCTGAATGTCTGGGAAATAATAAACTTCTGCCAGGATTGTGTTTCAAGTATCTGACTACTCTACATGCAGCGTTGTAATGAGCCAAGGTTGGTTTGTGTAGAAATTGGCTAAGCTGTTGAACAGCAAAGCAAATATCATGTCTTGTGTTGGTCAAATACAAAAGCCTGTCAATCAATCTCCTATAAGAGGATATATCTTCATAAAGCTTGCCACTATCATTGTGAAGTTTGACTGCAGGATCTAATGGTGTAGCAGCTGGCTTGTAGGCTAAGAAACCTAAATCTTTGAGAAGATCAAGGCAGTACTTTCTCTGGGAAACAGTAATACCCTCCTTTGATTGTGCCACCTCTAAGCCTAAGAAATACTTCAAAGAACCAAGGTCTTTGATTTTGAACTGGGAGTCCAAAATACCTTTGATTCGAGCAAATTCTGAGAGACTAGTGCCTGTTAGGATGATGTCATCTACATAAACTAGGAGAGCAGTGAAATCAGTGTCTGATTGGAGAGTGAAAAGGGAATAGTCAGAGCTGGATTGTTTGTACCCTTCTTGAACAAGCAGAGAGGTCAGCTTCTCATACCATTTTCGACTTGCCTGTTTCAATCCATATAAACTCTTCAACAATTTGCATACCTGATTAGGCTTAGGAGAAACAACACCTTCTGGTACAACCATGTACACATCTTCCTGTAGTTCTCCATGGAGGAATGCATTGTTAACATCAAGTTGATGTAGGAACCAACCTTTAACAGAAGATACAGCCAGAAGTAATCTCACAGTAGTCAGTTTAGCAACGGGTGAAAATGTGTCAAAGAAATCAAGACCTTCAACTTGATTGTACCCTTTTGCAACCAACTGTGCTTTGTATCTTTCAACACTCCCATCTGCCTTATATTTAATCTTATAAACCCATTTGCTTCCAATGGGTTTGGTGTGAGGTGGAATATCAACAAAAGACCAAGTACATGTCTTGCCTAGAGCTTCTAATTCATCATTCATAGCCTTTTTCCAACATTCAAATTTTGCAGCCTCTAAATAAGATCTTGGCTCAGAAGTGTGTGTAAGTGAAACTGTGTATGCATGAAATTTAGGGGACAAATTATCAAGAGTATGATAATCTGAGAGAGGATACAGGGTACGAGACAATGATGGAGCTGAGGACATGGTAGCAGAATAACACACATAATCTGACAAATAAGGGGGTGCAGTCCTTTGTCTAATGGATCTGGATGTAGGGACAGAAGAAGTGTTATTGGTTGTGGTATCTTCTAATGAGGAATGAGAATCAGAATAGGTTGTAGGAATGGTGACATGGTCTGTGTTATCTAGAGATATAGTAGGAGAGTCAGAACAGAAGGGTTCAGATGATGTATTGGGAGATGGACAAACTGGTGTAGTTGGTTCACTGTTGGTGGGAAGATTGTGAACAGGGTCAGATATGGCTGGCTCAACTGAATCTGAAGTGAAAGAGGTGTGATAATGCCAAGTAGGTCTAGTTGAACATTGATAAGGTAGGATGTGATCATGGTGAACAACATTTCTAGATAAAAAGATTTCCTTACTGTTGAGATCATAGAGTATGACATCTTTGACACCTTGCCTATATCCTAAGAAAATGCATTTTCTACTTCTAGGTTCCAACTTAGTTCTATGATTTTGCAAAGTAGAAGCATATGTAAGAGAACCAAAGACTTTCAAATGTTCCAAAGAAGGAATATCATTATGCAGTAATTCATAAGGTGACTTATTATTTAAGACAATAGTAGGTAACCTATTTATCAAGTATGTGGCATGTTGAACAGCAAAAGACCAAAAAGATTTTGGCAAATTAGCTTGGAAAAGCAATGCTCTGCCAATATTTAAAATATCTTGATGCTTCCTTTCAGCTCTTCCATTTAGCTCAGGGGATTCTACACAAGTAGTTTGGTGTATGATCCCCTTTGAAGAGTAGAACTGTGGCATAATGAATTCTACACCATTAGAGTTGTGTTGAGTTTCAATCATGCATATAAAGTCAATTAATTTCTGCCTAGCTTTAGATTTTAGTTTCATTAAGACAACCCAGGTAAATCTGCTATAGTCATCTACAATAGTAAGAAAATAAGAGTAACCATGGATAGATTTAGTAGCAATAGGACCCCAAATGTCACAATGTATCATATCAAAAGTAGCTACAGCTTTATTCATACTGACAGAAAATGGAATTTTCTTTTGGCGTGCAAGATGACAAATGTCACATACACCTTTATTATCTACAACTATGTAAGGAAATTTAGTGTCTAACAAATTCATCCTATTTAGAGAGGTGTGTCCTAGCCTAAAGTGCCACAAGGCTTTATCTGGTATAGTTGTGCTGGTGGGGCAAGATCCATTAGCTGTATGAACTTGTACTTCCTTATCTGCCAGCTTAAGGTAGTATAATCCTTCAAACATGTCAGCAGAACCAATCATCGTCTTGGTAGCCTGATCATGAATAAAGCACTTAAAACCATCAAATTTGACAGTATACTTGGCTAAGTTACATAGTTGTGACACAGATAACAGATTGACAGAAAAATTTGGAATGTATAGCACATTAGTTATATAATGAAACTAGAGGAGAATTGGATAATGCAGGTGTGCTTAGCTAGAACAAAATTACTATTTGGTAGCTTTATCTTAATAGGACAAATCTCTTTATAGGACTAATCACTATTGGCTGAAGAATTCTTCCTAAGATGAGGAGGTAATCCATGTTTCTTGAAACAGTTATCCACAATGTGGTTATCTTTACCACAGAAAGTGCAAACACGAGCTTTGGATGGGAAACCTTTGGACTTAGCAGCATTAAGAAGCGCCTTAGATTCATCAGAAGGATAGAAATTACCTTGGCGTTCATGCTGAAGAACCATAGAGAACACCTTATTCAGTGGAGGCAAAGGATCCATGAGAAGAATTTGAGACTTCACCATGGAGAAGTTGTCATTGAGTCTAGTCAAGAAACGGATTAGCACGAGCGAGACGCATCGATTCGCAAGTACAACGCTGACGACATCTGCAATTAGGGATCAAAAGGTAAATCTCCAATTCTTCCCAAAGCAATTTCAGATCGGAGTAGAATTCAGTCACGGTCTTCGAATCTTGCTTGAGAGCATAAATCTCCTGTTGTAATTCAGCGATGCGAACAAGATCAGATTGTGAGAAATGTTCTTTCAGATCGTTCCACACGTCAATCGCATTTTCCATGAAGATGAGAGATTGAGCTATGGATTCCGAAACAGAGTTGAGAATCCACGAATGAACGAGCATATTACATCTGTACCACGCGCGAAAAGAAGGATCAAAAGCATCAGCGGGAACAAGAATGGTACTGTCAACAAATTCGAGTTTCAGTTTGCCACCAAGAGCGCGGCGCATCGAGCGGTGCCATGAATGATAGTTCGATCCAGTGAGGACCGGAGAAACTTTGACGGAGGAAGGACCGTCACCGGGATGAACATAGTACGGGAAAGATTGATCAGTAGAGGGGTCAGCAAGAGCTACGGCAGCAACACGAGGCGGCATAGTGCCGGAAAAGTTGGTTAGGAAACGGTTACGGCGGCGGAAGAAGGACCGTTATGGCGGTGATACCATATCCGAAGTAACAAATCAAAATGTAAAAGAGAGAATTTTATATTGATGAATCTTTTATGATACATAAGAAATGAAAGAATCAGATCTAGAGTACTTATAGTGAGGTCTCTGTTGCACTCTAACTAATGTGTATTAGCATATATCATAGTGTATTCTAGTTACAAGAAGAATAATAGCTAGTTTTGACAAATGTTAAGAGTTAGAGGCGTCCAATTTTTTACACTCATTTGTATTTTTTATAATATTATACTTCCTACGTTCCTTTTCATAAATAAACATTTAATTTTTAGGTTAATTGAATAACTGATTCATTTGTTCTATATTATATAGATAAGTACATCAATTATTCAATGATCCTAAAAAAGTGAATTTCAGCTTTTTATAGGGGATAGAGGAACGAAAGGAGTACATTAATAGCTAAGACATAGCAATTTTTGGTACTCGTGCTTTCTCACGAATATTTCTTATTTTTATGACGTGCGTGTATTGAAGAACAAAAAAGAAATAAAAAAGAACACATGAAAAAAGTGAGACGTAACAAATAAGTAAATATTTTGAAATAAAATAATAAAATATTACAAAATTTTATGCAATTGTTTAAATATAAATATAAGTTATTTGATAAATAATACATACATAAATGTAATAAGAGTTTCATAAATATAAAATAATAAAGATTCAAATTTACAATCACTTTGTATTTCAATCATATAAAATATTTATTGTCATACGACATGCATGACTCAAAAAGTCATGTAATACATAGGTGAGTCCTCACCTAAACATTAATTATTATGCACAACCAATCAAGTCACGACAACTCATTAATATATTAAATAATTATAAATAATTAATAGTGTAACAATGAAAACTAAATCAGGATAAAATTTGGAAAATAAGGAAATAAAAAAACTCTCTAAATTTGTGTCGTCGCAACCAAATAGGATGTTCATATAGGTATTCCCTCTAATTAATAGTGAGCATATAGTTTTTTAATAGGTATGTTCATGTATTTTGATAAGCTAATTAATTCAATTTACATATAGTTTATTATTTTTTCTCCCAAATTTTCACTTGAAAAAAATTAAATATTAATTAAATATTTTTTTATGTCACGTTTCATATTTATAAAGTAATTCAACCGTTGTCCCATAAGTCCTAGCTCAACTGGTAAATTATGCCGAAATTGTTAGGCCGGACGCCGTGACCCGGGTTCGAACCCAGGATCTCACAATTATGTGAGTTTAATTTCTAGTGGATTACCACTTCAAATAAGACCAAAAAAATAAAAAAAAGTAATTCAACCGTTAATTTTACTAAAACACTACAAATTGAATCAACCAGCTTATATATATATATATATATATATATATATATATATATATATATATATATATATATATATATAATAAGATATTCTTTATAAGTTCATCCGTCATAAGCTAAATTATCAAAATTATCCGCTATTTTTTTATTGATTTGAATCATAATTGTTTGAATAATCATTGAATTTCCAAGAAATATAAGACTAAAAAAAATTATAGCTTTTCTTAAAAGAAATATAAATGTTTGAAATTAAAAAAAAAAATTAACTTATGTTATTTTCTCTTCTTTTGTGATGGGCAACACATACAAATTGGGAGGGAAGCATAGTTAAAAACTACACGACATTTTTGTTTCTTTTTTTTTCTTTCTAGATTTGGTTTTGATTTGGTTTCATTAATACTCTATTAATTATTTGTAATTATTTAATATATTAATGAGTTGGCATGATGTAATTGGTTGTGCCTAATAATTAATGCTTAGGTGAGGACTCACCTAATAATTTCTCTGCTAGAGATAGAGATATTATTTTTAACAAGATATATTGATTAATTAATATATAGTTGTTGGTGTTATTTGTTATTGAAATGCATGACTATAGTCATATTTAATTTATGAGAACGAGATAAAATCAATTGAGTGTGAATTATCTAATATTTAAAATTCATTTTTTTAAATTTAAAATTAATAATATGTTAATTGTGTTATTTTATATTTTATTTAATTAATATTAATAATATTAAAATTTCTAAATTAAAAATAAAATTCTTAATTTTAAATTTGGTTCAAAAGTTAAATTGTCGACTAAAAATATATAAATTTGATCTTTAATTTGAATAATATTTGATGTATTTTTTCATCTCTTGACTGAATTTCCGATTGATATAGTTCTTTCGCTTAAGAAATGCCCTTAAGAATTGGAAAGTACTCCCTTAATCCCTAATTATAAGCATTCTTTTAAAGATAAAATTTATTCCTAAATATAAGTTCATTTTCAATTTTCTAGACACATTTATTATTATATTTCCAAACACAACACTATTTTACATTAGAATATGAAAAGTCAATTATAAATACATTTTTCACCAAAGACAATTTAGTAGTAATTCATATACCAACAAATACACATTAATTTCACTATCAATTTTTCTTAATATACGTGAAAATTTTCAATTGGACCTTATAAGTTATAATAAGGGACAGAGGTAGTATTTGAAAAGTAAAATGACCATAAAAGTATTTTGAGAAAGATATATTGCCAATTTGCCATTAACCTTTAGGTAAAAGGTCTATGTTGCTGTTGTACCAAAAACGGAAAAGGATTATATGCAATAACTGCATCAACGCTGTAGTAATATTGACCATCTGATCAACAATAAATGATTGAAATTAAACTGTACTTAAATTACAATGATTAATCACTACCGTTTGATTGCTTTTGAACGGCTGAGATGAAGCAGTTACTACCGGCAATTCAGATCTAAAAAAAAAGAGTGTACTTTGCCACTTCCCAATACACAATCATTTATTAAATTTTTTGTTTTCACTGCCGGACTTAATTGGGCTGTACATTTTTGTGTAGTTTAATTGCGAATTCGGTTCATGGTTTGCTGCGAATTCCATACGAATTTGCACAAACCGCGAATTGGTTCACAATTCACGTGTGGTCCAGCGAATTATGTGACTATGATCTAGGTTGGTGTATGGTTTTATTTAATCTAAAGTTTACACAACAAATAGATACATACAATAATAATTACGTAACCAAATAAAGTAACTCAAATATAATATTGCATAAGCTTAAGATCAATTCATATAGTTTCCATTTGGATAACATTAGCATCAGATGCATCAGAATTAGAAACCAAAGTAATCAAAAAATCAAATATATCAGTAGCTATAACAGCAGAAGCAACATCTTCTTTATTCAAAGTTCTTCTTTTACCATCAATAGCCATAATCCAAGACCTCCTTGTAAGTTCTTCAATGAAAAGTTCACAAGCTTTTGAGAAAACAATTGGTGCTACACCTGATATCATTTTCACATCTTCACTAGAATTCTTCATTATCTTCTTTATTCTTGCTAATGGTAATGAATGTGGACCTGTTCTTCCTGATATTCCTCCACATAGTAAATTTGAATATGCTCCTGCTTGTCTCATATTGTTCCTCTGTTTTCCTCTGTTTCTCTCTGTTTTCCTCTGTTTCTCTCTGTTTCTGAGTTAACTTTAACTATGTTTTTGAGTTTGATTATGAGTGTTAATTTCAGTGTTATATATATAAATTAATTATTAGTGTTAAAGTTGAAGCTTTCAGTGTTTTTACATTGCCGGCTAAGCCTGCTTTTGCCGGCTAATTGAAATTTGAGATTGATACAAATGAATAAAATAGAGAATGTGTTTTTATTTATTAGACTTGTTGACTGAGTCAAAAATAAAAATTAGACTTGTTGACCTAGTCAAAAAAAAAATTAGACATATTGAATAAAAAACTTTTAATAAATACTTTCTCTAATTCATTGATGCAAATATTCTTTTTTTCAGGTTCATTGAATATCTAATGTATTTGGTCTTTAAAAAACTTCAGTTATTCACTAAATCTAAAAAACAAATTTTTGTTTATATATGAGATTAGATATACTTTATTTCAATGTTAACAAAATATATTAATTTTTATTGACTAAATATTCGTTTTATGTTTAGAAGTGGAAGGAGCATTTATAAATCAAAATTTGTTTTTCTAAAAGAAACATCAAGAATCATGAAGTAACTAAAAAGAGTACACTAGACAATGGTACATTATTTGTTAATTAAAAGTTTAAATTTTCATGTTGAAATATGATATATATGGACAAATACTCTTTTCTAATATTTCGTGATTTGGAAGAAAAAGGTTAATATAATAATCCAATAATAGTAATAATGAATGACCACATAGATAAACCAATGCAAAATACAAAATAATTTTTGTCACATAATTGTTGGAGATATATTCAACCGGGATGAGATTCTCTTCTATGAAGTTTCAACTTTAAAAAGTCCAGTCAACATTTTAGTCACATAATTTTAGTATTTTAGTTAAATTGGCATAATCGGATCATCGTCTTCCTTGTATGCAAATCAATGGTGAATACCTATCGGTAAAACTAACATGTATTACTTCTATGACATGATAATAAATATAAGAGAGCAAATTGTAGAGTATACTATCTTTTATATATGAATTATTTCGGAAGCCAATGAGATTTAAACTTAAATATCATGTATATTATTCAACCGGGATGAGATCCTCTTCCATGAAGTTTCAACTTTAAAAAGTCCAGTAAACATCTTAGTCACATAATTTTAGTATTTTAGTTAAATTGACATCAATCATATCATCGTCTTCCTTGTATGCAAATCAATGGTGAATACCTATCGGTAAAACTAACATGTATTACTTCTATGACATGATAATAAATATAAGAGAGCAAATTGTAGAGTATACTATCTTTTATATATGAATTATTTCGGAAGCCAATGAGATTTAAACTTAAATATCATGTATATTATTCAAAATTTTCTGCTAGAGATATATAAAACAATAAAAAATCAGCTAGATCAATCACAATGGCTTAAGTTATTAGCCCATTTAAAAAAGATACAATTATAGGTTCTGATTTATTTATTTTTTCTGTGATGTAAGGGGTAATGCCCATAGCAAATTAATACTTATATATATTATAAAGCAAAATTCTCTCATTATTCGAGAAAATTATTATTCCATCCGTTGATTTTTAAGTATCGTTTTGAAAAATATATTTGTTCATATTTAACACTCGTTTTAATTGTTTAAGGTTACAATTTACCAATTATGCCCCTACTTTTACAATAATTATTACTTCACTTTTTCTATAAAATTAGCTCATTCTTTTTTATTCTAACTACATTCCTCTTTTCAAAGTACTTATTTTGGTCCGTGAAAATTTAATAGTTTTTTTTTTATTAATAGTTTTATTGTGCATTGAGATGATCAACTAAAAATTATCTTATTCTTAAAAAAAAATATTATAAATCACCGTATTATCAAAATAATTGTTAATAATATATTTTAAAAAATTGTTAATAAATAAATGAAGGTAAACTTTTGTGAAAAAAGTCTTGGTCATAAGAAAAATCTTCCCCATATGATACTATAATATAGTATTGCGTTTCAGTTTAAATATTGACTTAGGAGTTTGAAATTTCCTATCACTAGACTTTTGCTTAAGCAATATTTCAACAGAAAAAGACCTTTGCAAATTGTTATTTCCCACTCCCACTACTTCCACCGGCTAAAAGTATTTCTCATCCAACACTTTTTTCTTTCTTCTCCAAGTAGAAATGTTTAACGTGAGTGAAAGTACACTATTGTGTTTCAATTTTCAACACCTTGTTTATTAATGAATCTTCTGGTCTCGTATACAAGCAATAATTCACTTTTTTTATGGATAATAAGAGGGCCGAAGCTCAGAAAGAAAATGCTTAACTCGTAGAGTCGAAATACATATATGGTCAACTAAAAAAACGGAACTAATCTGAGCAAGACGATGCTCGGACAAAATCAAAGTGATACTACCTTCGCAAGCTATATTCGCAATTGCATCTGCACGATTGTTAGCCTTCCGATAAGCATGACTAACCTGAACCTCCCAATCCAAATTGGCATCCTATGAATAGTCTCCAAAAGGCTCGCTTTAAACCTTCTAAAACTCCCTTTGTCAAAAAAAATAAAAAACCTTCTAAAACTCCCAATAATTCTGCAACAACAATAACTCACTTTTTAAATTTATTAAATAACTAATATATTTAGTTTAAAATATAGACCATATACATCAATTATTTAATACATAATTTTTTTTATCATTATGTATATATGAGACTGGACTGAATATATTGCTTTTATTACTATTATAGATGGAATTGGCTTCAATGCAGTCATAATAGATGCAGAGATTCTTAGATAACTTTTTTTTTTTTTTGATACAATTCTTAGATAATTTATTCTAATTAAATATAAAATCGTGATGTTAAAGTATAGATTGTCTAATCTCAATCAAATGGTCTCAAGTTGATCAATGCACGATTGCATAGAGTATGGTGACTACGCTCAATCCAGATCCGTAGTAGACTCCCAAGTCCCAACCACCCCAACATACCATTGCTTGTGTAATTTAAAGCAAAACATAATTTTTCATAACCAAACCTCACTATTTGCATTGAATACTTACTAAATGAATATTTTCTTTTGGTGGGATCCACTTGCTCAAGGTAATATTGACACATTATACTTTCTTTCTAGAGTTTAATGTCCATTCAACTTACATAAGCTTCAATTTTTCTATATCATAAATTTGTAAAACTCAACATTTATATTATATTAAATTGTTAAAGTAGTTATCACAAATACTAGTCGTGAGTGAATTCCCAATTTTTTTTAATGTGTGGATCATATAAACAACCAAAATTCTCCACCACATACAAGTAAACATCATGGTCAAGTCAAGTCCTATGTTCACACTTAACACAACCAACTAATAAAAAAAAATAATTCACCGATAGTGTAAAATAATTATTTTACACTGTTAATTAATAACAATTATATTTTCTGTTATGTCATCCCATTTCACTTCACTTTTTTGATATTACATAACAAATTGACAGTTTTCTACCGAGTAATCGTGTAAAACTACTTTACATGGTCGCCCCATCACGATTAAACTCATAAAGAAACATTCTTAACTTCATTTTTATGTTTCTTTTTCCTTACTCCATCAATCACACCATATATGCATCTAGCTAAACTACATGATACATTATGTCTTTAATCATAATGAGTATAATTTTCTATGCTTATCATATACTTATATATTTTTCTCAAATTTCTCTAGCACTTAACACAATATCTCAATCCATTTCCTTAACAGATGATGGAAACACATTAGTTTCCAAAGGTGGAATCTATGAACTTGGATTCTTCACACCAGGAAATTCCAACAAACGTTACCTTGGAATTTGGTACAAGAATATTCCAATTCAAACTGTTGTTTGGGTTGCAAATAGAATCAATCCAATCAATGATTCATCTGGAACATTAACATTAAACAACATCACTGGAAACCTTGTCCTCACTCAGAAGAATAATGAAACTGTTGTTTGGTCTACAACATCGAATTCTCTTCGAAAAAAGTCAGTAGTAGCAATTCTTTTAGATACCGGAAATCTTGTGTTAATCGACGAGAAAGAAGAAAACAAAGAATCTAATTTCTTGTGGCAGAGTTTTGATTATCCTACTGACACTTTCTTACCAGAAATGAAGTTTGGTTTGGACTTCAAAACCGGTCTTAATCGGCGTTTAACTGCTTGGAAAAGTCCCGATGATCCATCACCGAGCGATTTTTCTTACGGTATGGTTCCTCATAACTATCCTGATGCATATATGATGAAAGGTGATAAAAAATTCTACAGAAGTGGACCATGGAATGGTTTACGTTCAAGTGGTTCGCCACAAATTAGGCCGAATCCAATTTATGATTACAGGTTTGTTTATAATAAAGATGAATTTTACTACACTTATAGCCTAAAAAACTCGTCTGCTGTTACGCGATTAGTATTAAATGCAACTGCGTCCATTCGTTACCGTTATGTGTGGATTGAATCGGCGAAAAGATGGGAAATCTACACGTCGGTACCATTGGATTTATGTGATAGTTATGCCCTTTGTGGAGCCTATTCAAGTTGTGTTATATCTAATTCACCTGTGTGTCAATGTATGAAAGGTTTTAAACCTAAGTCGCCACAAGCGTGGTATGCAATGGATTGGTCTAATGGATGTGTCCGAAATAAGGCGTTGCGTTGCGAGGAAAAAAACAAGGATGGATTTGTCAAGTTAAGTGGTATGAAAGGGCCTGACACTACATATAGTTGGTTGGATCAAACAATTGGTTTGAAGGAATGTAGAGTGAAGTGTTTGAATAATTGTTCTTGTATGGCATATGCAAATTCAGATGTAAGAGGTGAAGGGAGTGGTTGTGCTTTGTGGTTTGGTGATTTAATTGATATTAGACAATTTGCAGCTGGAGGGCAAGATTTGTATGTTAGAATGGATTCTTCAGAATTAGGTATGACCTATGATTATGAACTTAGCTTATGATATTATTTATATATATATTAATCTTTGTGATTTGAGTTTTACTATGGTTTTCTGTTTGAATTAGAACATGTCAATGAGGGTCACAAGAAGAAAGGAGTTATAGTGGCAGTAATAGTTTCTCTTGCAATGGCAATACTTTGTGGTATACTCTTACTTGGTTGGTGTTATGGACATAAATCAAGCACTTATGTAAAAGGTATAGTTTCTAATCTCAAAAATAAAATTGAAAGTCTTAAGTTGTTGTGAAAATGTTCAAAGAACTAATCACATTATACGTTTGCAAGGTGTCAGGTTCGATTCTTTCCGATACCAATTTCGGTGGGCTAATCCATACAGAGAAGGCTCTGGCTTTAGATGAGGCCCCTGAAAATGGACGTGGGATCCCTCGGATTAGTCGGTCTTTAGGCCGGATATCGAATTTTAAAAAAATTATATGTATGGATATTGTTAGACCACTATATAGGTGCCAATGTGGTTAAACTTCTATGATTGAAAATAATTTAATAAATGGATTAATTAAATTAGTCACATGTGTCGGTGTCTGACACCGAAAATTATCAAACAAAAGACCTGCCTTTCATCAGAAGTGTCGGTGTTATGGAACATATATATGCTGACATGCTTATCATAAATCTAAAATCATTGTCTTATAAATCAGATTTCATTATCAAAGAAGATCATCAAAACAGTGGGATGCAGGTGGATGATGGAGACTTACCAGTCTTTAATTTATCAACAATAGCAAAAGCCACTAACAACTTTACAATCATTAACAAAATTGGAGAAGGTGGTTTTGGACCTGTATACAAGGTAATTTGCTTATAGATTAATAATGACATTAAGAATTGAGAAGGTGAAATAGAAAAATGAGCATTCCTAACAATTGAAAATTTTGAATTTCAGGGAATTCTATCTGATGGAGTGGAAATTGCTGTGAAAAGACTTTCAACAAGCTCGGGCCAAGGATTGAATGAGTTTAAAAATGAAGTAAAATTGATTGCGAAACTTCAACATCGAAATCTTGTAAAGCTTCTTGGTTGTTGCCTTGAAGGAGAAGAAAAAATGTTGGTTTATGAATACATGCCTAATAGTAGCTTGGACTCCTTTATATTTGGTATGCATCCAATAAATTTTCTATTTAGATAACTAAGTGTAGTTAAATGATTTAAGCATCCCATAACAATATCAAAAGTACTAATTTTGTTTATTGTGATCTAAATCTTGCAGATAAGCAGAAAAGTGAATTACTCGATTGGTCAAAGCGTTTCGACATTATATGTGGAATTGCTAGGGGACTTGTCTATCTTCATCAGGATTCGAGACTGAGGATTATTCACAGAGATCTAAAATTGAGTAATGTTTTACAAGATAAGGAAATGAATCCCAAAATTTCAGATTTTGGCATGGCTAGAATTTTCGGAGGAGATCAAAATGAAGGAAAAACAAGGAGAATAGTTGGAACATAGTAAGTAAATCAGTTATTTTCCATTCGTGTTGAATTTATAGTACACATGTCCTCCTCGTTAAGGCTTAAAAGATTCATTTTTAAAATGTGTTTTGTAGTGGTTACATGGCACCAGAATATGCTACCAATGGCTTATTTTCAGTGAAGTCAGATGTCTTCAGCTTCGGTGTTTTATTGATGGAGATTATATCGGGGAAGAGAAGTAGAGGATACTACAATCAAAACCAAAGCCACAATCTCATAGGCTATGTAAGTATGTAAATTTTGTTTTTGATTTTGCTAATTCACATGTTTCATAAAAATTGTTTCTTGTATTACAAGCAATTTAATTTAGTATGCAAAATTTTGTTTTTGATTTTGCTAATTCACATGTTTTATAAAAATTGTTTCTTGTGTTACAAGCAATCTTAATTTAATTTTTTCAGGCATGGAAACTTTGGAAAGAAGGAAAACCACTAAAATTGATTGATAAAAACATAGGAGACTCTTGTTTTATATCACAAATATTGCATTCTATTCATGTTAGTCTCTTATGTGTTCAACAAAATCCAGAGGATAGGCCAATAATGTCAAGTGTGATTCTAATGTTGGTAAGTGATTTTAAATTGCCTGAACCAAAACAGCCAGGATTCTTTTTCAAAGATTCAAGTGGAGGAGAGTCCTCCACAAGTAACCAACTGCTAAGTTCTACAAATGAAATAACCATTACATTATTGGAGGCTAGATGATGATTTTTATCCTAGGACATCATTGTTGTATATTTTCATAATATATTGTAGTGGAAATTAAGAGAGAATGTATGTAAATGTATTGGTTACACTCAACATTTTGCGGAGTTTTGGACATTCGACATTTTGTTCATATAATAATTGATGTTAGACTAACCATTCTTACTCAATAAAACAAAATTAATTATTTGTACTCATTTCAAATATAATAGCGGATGTTATAATAATATGAAATTTGAGTAAAAAACACTCTCCTAACATGAAAATTTGTCATTTTTATATCGTCAGCTACTTAAGTAGCGAAGAGAATCCGCTAGTTAAGTAGCGGACGTTATAAAAATTAGAACTTTTGAAAAAAAAAACACCCTACAAACATGACAATTAAAATTCCCCTTCCCTCGTAAACCAAACACATTGACAGTTAAATTATTTCCCTCCCCTTCTTTTTTTTGAACCAAACATATAAATAATTAAAAATCTCTCATCTCCTCCTCTTCTCTCCCTCTTATTAAAATCCCTCCCCTCCCCTCAAATGAACCAAACAGACCCTAAGTAGCGGACATAGATATTTTGATAATTTTGTAGGATGCGAGGAACCTAATAGGGTGACAAAAATAATTTCCAAAAATAAAATTACCTCTGGGAAACGAAATCCTCAATCATTGTTTTTTGCCTTGTTTGTCTTGTTCTTAGACACTGCATATCTCTTTCTTGGGCTTTTTAGCCTCTTTATTGATTACAATTCCTTCATAAGCTTGCTATTTAGGCCCCCTAGTATTACTCGCAGGCCCCCCGTCGTGACCAAAATGCCCTTATAAGCATTTGTATCCTACGAAATGAAGGCAATAAATTTCGTCACCTAGAAGACGAAATTATGTTAGAACAAAGTAAGCTTGCATTGTCGCGCACATCTGGGTACAAAACACGCAATTTCGTCTCGTAGTTACCGAAACGCCAATTTTTTGAAATTTTGTCATCTAGAAGACCAAATTTTGTGTTTTGTCACCTAGAAGACGAAATTTTAGTTAAACGTAGTAGGTCTGCCTTGTCGTTCACATATGGGCACAAAACACACAATTTTGTCACCTAGAAGACGAAATTGTGTGTTTTGTCACCTAGAAGACGAAATTTTGGTTTTTTGCAATTTCGTTCCCTACGTGACGAAATTTTTCAACGGTAATTTAGGTGTATTTTGGGATTTTAGGGGGGCCTGATAGCAACCCAAGGGGCGTAAATAGCAATTTTCATTCCTTCAGCATGTGTTTGGCCCATGTGCCTTTTATAAGAAGAATTCTCTTTAGGTCCCCCAAGTTTCTTTTTCACCCTTTGATTTCATGTTTTGGTCTTCCATAAAAATTTTGGTTTTTAGAAACCGAATTTTTTTTGTCTTGAAAAACAACTCTGGTTTCTAAAAGCCGAATTTCCTTGATTTTGATCTAAAAAAATTTCAGTTTTTGCAAACCGAATTTTTTATCAAGGGCAAAATCGAATTTTTGGAATGTGAAAAAGAATCATGGGGGGACTTCAAGAGAATTCTTCTTTTTATAATACGATCCATATTTCACCAGAAAAAGGAAGAAAGAAAGAAAAAAACAGAATTAATCAATTTGAGGGCCTTCAATATTTATTTTTATAGTAAAAATATAATTCATTTTGAGTATAAAACAAAAGAAAAAAGAATATGCACAGACATTGTAAAATAATTATACACCCAATCAGAATCATATTTTCCGTCACGTTACTCCACTTTCTTCATATGACATGGAAGGTTGAAGCATTATTATTGGTTGTCAGTGTAAAGTTAATTTATACCGACAATATATCTCCTTTAAACTCAAAAAACAATAATTTTCATATGAAGAACACTTTTTTATGAAAGTTTTTTTTTGTTGCAGAAATATAAAGCCTCCACCATTTCTTTAAATAATAATAATAATAATAATTATTATTATTATTATTATAAAGAAAATATACTATCGCTAAAAGAAAAAATTAGTCAGCATTCAACCGTACGTCATGCTTAGCGATTACTTATGAAAATCTCATTTGCACTTTACAGTTAATCCTTTTGAATTTCTTGTTATGTTAGACAAAATCCAAAATAAACATCAAGTCCACACTTTGAAATAGTCAAGTTAGGTGGCAAGAGCAAACAAAGAATTGAAAGAGAAATGAACACAGAGTTTTGGACCACACACTTTGTTTGATGGATAACAAAGTCCCCACTAGAAATTCTAGCCTATGTTGTCTTAGTGTGGGTACGGTACTACCGGTATCAGATACCGGTACTGGGACGGGGTACAATATTTTTAGAAAACTAATATCATATGACCGCATAATTTTTTTAATATAATTATACAAAAAAAATAATATAACTATGCATACCTAATTACATGCAGTAAGTAGAAGCAAAACATATTTACATATGTTACGCTTAATGCTATTAGTATTTAATATTTATATTTATATAAGATGGAATAAAGTAAGTGAAGATAAAATGGGACCGTAAAAATATTGAGTTTAAGGCTTCCTTGGGAGTTTAGAGGGAAGGAAGAGATAGGAGAGCTTTGAGAGGAGAATGATAGAGAGGAAACGAGTTTTAGAAATCTTCCACCTTATTTGAGAAAGTGATTAAAAATCATAAGAAAATATTTATATTTATGATTAATATATTTTAATTTAAAAATTTAAATTTTTTATCTATGTCATTTGAGCGAATTTTAATTAGTTGATAAAATATATTCTGAAATTCTATCCCCCAATATCATATTTCCCTCATTTTAGTCTTTCATTAACACATGTCAACATAAAATTATGATGTGAGAAGCATCTGATGTCTAGACCACTGCCACGCAACAAATGAGATTGACTAATCTTTTTATTTAATAAATAAATAAATAAGAAATAATTGCAATTTGTGAGTGGAGGCAAAGGGGAAGGGTGGCAAAATTATAAGCTTTGCAAGGAAGCAACAAATGCCTCAGATGTTCAAACACAATTGATGTGAAGACATTGAATCCGTGAAGCAAAAGCCAATTTTATATCTTTGTACATGTGGCTTGTGATCTTTTTCCCTAGCTACTCTTCTTAGGAATCATGAAGTAAGAACAATACCATAATAATAATCCAAATAATTATGGCCTCATGGTCGGTTTCAGTTTATCTAAAGGGTGTAAAAAAGGACTACCATGCTTTTTGACTATTTTTGTCTTAATTAGCAAACACTACTTAAACACACATACATACAATTATGAAGTCCTAAATTAAAACCGAGTCAAGATCTTCAGCTAATAATATCGGCGTTTGTCATTTGAGATAGAATTTATGGACTGATTACAGATTTTAAATTTATATAGTGTACTATATATGTACGAATATATGTATAATTTATTTTGTCATTTATGATATGTATGTAAAATAGTTAAGCTTATATATAGTTTTTAACCCACTAGGAAAAGTGTGTACACCCAAGAACCAAGGTGGATTGGAGATTAGGAATCTTCGACCAGTGAGCTTAGCTCTTTTTATTCGAAATAAATGCGGCTTGGTTCTCAAACTCGGAGGATTGTTAGGTTTGGAAGCATGATAGTTGTGGGAGTTTCTTGGTTAAGTCAGCTTATTTGGTTATATTCGAGAACTTGACTGAAGGTGGATAGTTGGGTTTTAGATTGGCTAGGTAGTGATGGAGCAAGAAAAATTATAGGATCTAGGCAAAAAATATTTGTTTTGAACTAAAAAAACTCAATTTTGTCATAAATTAATCCCTAAAAATCTCAATTTTTCCCTAAAATACTCCTAAAAATACCAAAAATTTTGGCTAGAGCTCAGGCAACTTCTCAGACTTGCTAGGCCTTGGCTCCGCCAGTGGGCTAGGGTATGGAAGTCTTGGACCACTTCTAAAGTAACTGGTTTTTTCTTGGCAATTACTTCAGGATAGAGCTTCATCATAACGTCAAAATCTCTTTAGGCGTAGAGTGATTATAGACTCGGGTGATGCTATATGTGCTTTATGTGGGGGTCAATAGAGTCGATGGATCATTTCTTTACTAGTTGTGAATTTATTTCTCCTACTTGGTATAAAAACTTCAAATGGCTATGGCTAGAGTTTTCATCCTAGGATCTTCTCTTTTCGATATCTTTTGGGCCTTAAGATTGTGTAAGAAAGACAAGTTAGGGTGATTGTTTGTTATACATGCTACTGTTTGGTCGATCAGGAACTCCTAGAATGATTTTATTGCGGGGGAATTGTTTTTGTCGAGTCTTTGGTTGATGGAGTGAAACCTTCATCCTGGAAGTGATATTTGGCTAAAAATCGTAACAACTCATGCGTCGGAGCAACCTATAAAATGTTGTGAGATGTTGGTGTTTAGTTTTATAAAATTAGCGAGATGTTTTCATTCCCAAAAACTAGAATTTATTCATTTTATAAGATAAAAAATATATTTAACCCCACTTAAAATTATTTTGTTTGGGAAGTGAATGTTTGAAACCTTGTATTTCATACATATATTTTGAAGAGATTAATATGTACACTAGTGAAAATGTAACAAAGTGTATGTCATGAAATGAAATTGCGCCGACTATCCATACAAATTAAATCTATATTTGAAATCAATAATGAAACCTTCATATGTATAAAAAAAAGAAAAATGAAATCTTCATCAAATAAGAATATGACCAAGAAAGGTATGAAACAGAAAGAATTCAACATTCTCCTCACGTGGTGTTAGGTAAAGAAAATGTGATGGATGATCAAGAGATGTGTATAGATATGATTATGGAAGAAGTTTTATGAAATATAAACATAAATTGATTGATGTGGAAACACAGCTAGAAATTAATTGAGCTAATCCTAATTATCCATCCAGAAATTGAAGTTGGACTAAAGATTACAACTAATTGGAAAACACCTAAACTGGATCAAAATCGTTGACAATAGGTAGAAGACCAAAATTTGACAAGATTCATACCTTTTACATTCTTGGGCAATTAATTTTACCATTTTTGAAGTAAACTAGTTTTTTAATTTGACAAGATATTTATTTTTTCCGCCTTTTTAAATTTATTTAAAATAAAATATAGGTGAAAAAAAAGGAGTGCAGAACAAATAAATATTTGAACTCTAAAAATACATCAACAGAAATGATATAATCAAGAATCGCTAACATATGTCAGATAAAAAAATATAAAACATAAAAAGAAAAAGAATCCCACTAAATAAAATCATTATTCTAGAGTCAAAGGGGAGCAATTTTGTCCACTCTGAAAGATATGAGAAACTATTCAACTATTTGTTTCTTAATTAACCATCAAGGAACAAGAACATAATTCTTGAAAAGCAAGTAACCAATTGAGAATTATTTTTTTTCATAATCGAGAATAATTTCATATATATATATATATATATATATATATATATATAATAATTACACATTAATAAAAGGTATACGGGCAACAAACTGCGCCACTAATCCTTTTTGTATAGCAAATTATAATCTTTGAAAAACTACATTCATAGATTTAGGGAACACAACATTACTATGCATCACCTTTTGAACTCTTTTCGAAAGATTTACGGCCTCAGGTGCTAAAAAGGCAAAAGTGTCGTATGCAAATTGTATAAAAACGTGTTGATTGTCAGAGCACGCTTTCTCATGTTTGCCCATTTTTGCTTGAAGAGGCTATAAGGGCTGCCCGTCCCACAATAAAATTCCCAACCCTCAGTCCCACAAGGGGGGAAACTCCAGTCAGATTCCACGCAAGCATGTTTCCCACCTACCCATCCATACGCCATAACATCCCCTGGGCGAAGTGTAGATCTTCCTTCTTCTGGTCTTGTTAAAATCAACTTCCACGTCCTGAACAATCTTACCAAAAAGGACAATCGTCAAAACATGTTGGGCTTTAGGGGGGACGGTGTCCTTACTAGCAAAATTGCTAAAGTCAAAGTTCGGAATCATATCCCGAAGATCATCCAAAGCATTGTCAAAATCCAAGTCCATACCACATACGCTGCTGTTTCTCAATATATGATCTTGCAAAATCCAAGATTGGGCCCTTGAACCCACAAAAGCATTTGAGGTTGGCTCTGCTGCTGAATACAAACCTAACCCTTCAAACTTAATGGGTAAAGAAGCAAGCCTCCATTGTATGTCTCCAAAGAAAGGACCTCCCCCAACCACGATGTTTTCAACCGCCGCCCTCAACTCTTTATCAAACAAAACAGTCGCCTCCTCCATGGAAATTGGTTGGCACGTTCTGAGGCCGAAAAAAAGTTTGGCGATACCCATGCATGACCGAAGTAGAAGAAGCTCACTTTGTGGATCTTTTAACTTAGGAAGAAGATGCATTAACTCAACTGCCCTGAAAGCTCTCTTAATGGCCACATGCTCAATAAAACCTCTATCTCGACTAACAGCACCTCCGAACAATTTCACCCCAGACAACGGCCTCCGAATGTCCGAAGGGAACAACCCCTTACAAAGTTTTCTTCCATCACAAGAAGGCCAAAAGATCTTCGTTTTACGAATATTCAAATGAAGACTCGATCCTGGACATGTCGCTCTAATGATATCAAGGGATTGAGAATATGTTTCAAGTTTCAACCGAAACAAATGTGCAACACTTTTTTTTGAAGTTATCTCAATTGCATTTGCATGCATAGCCTGAGTGAACTCTACATGAAAAGCAATAGATATATTTAAGTTATGAATAAAACAACCCACAACAATAATATTGCTATAAAAAAATACCAAACCGCTGGTGCAAAACTACATGTTGTTTATGCCATCTATATTTCATTTCATACAAAGAACAATAGAAGAGTACTGTCGTATAATAATTATTATTGTTTAATACATCACAAAAATCTGCTTGATGGGATTTAATCCCATGTATTATTGATTTTTTTTTTGGACAAAATTGTTAAGAATATAGATAAAATGGAGTTAGTTGATGGTTAGAAAGTTAGTTAGGAAGTAGTTAGTTAGTTGGTTAAGTCTCAAATTGCTCTATATAAGAGCCACAATTGTATTAGTTTCATTATCTTTTGATCAATCTATTATCATTTCTCTTTCAATATGAATCCTTATGATTTCTATTCTCTTGATGATTTTCTAGAGTTTTCTCCACTTTCTCCAAATTATGCAAATCTTAACATGGTATCAGAGCCTGGTTTCGATCACCGAGAGTTCGTTCCGCTTCCGCCATTGTTCCTTTACCGGAGGATTCCTCCATTGCCTATCACAAAGAAATCTACACGGTTCTTTTTGATCCTCCATCTTTTCTCATGGTTTACTCTATTGTTCGTCATCTATGGAAGCTATCAAAGAGCAAGAAATTCTTGCCTCTTCCTCCACTTCCAAAATCACAGCCAGCATCAATTGATTTTCAAGAACCTTCCACTGGTTCAGTTTCAGAGGCAGAGGATGAAACTTCAAATTCATCAACCGGATTAGCTACAACAATTGGCGATCACAAATTCATATTAGGTAATTTTCATCGCTCAGATCTTCATGCAGTAACTTTAGATCCAGCGATTGTTATCAAATCAAAGTTTGAAACTGTCATCAAATTTGGGGAAATTTCATGTTCATTATCAATTGTCAACAATCTTGTCAAATTCGATCCAGTGAATCTTGATTCGGCAAAATCAACCGAAAATCGTTCAAAATTGAAGATCTCCTTCTCTTGCTTTGAATCTTACGGCATCGACGCCGTCTCCGCCATCAGGTTCTTTAAACAGAGATTATGCATTAATGATTTTGAGATATTTGTTATGGAAATCGATGCACTGTGGATAGCTAAAGATGTATCTATTGCATCGTTGATGATTGAGTGCACTGTTGTCGTTCCGGTTAGATCGTCACGGTGCGTTGTCACGATCTTCGATCCCGGCGGTGTAATCGAGCCTCTCTCTGTCACGATTCTTCGCGGTGAGATAACCGTGATTATTTGTCTAAAGATAACCTTCTGTTTGGGAATCGTGTTCATTGTTGAATTTTCCGGTGAATTCGTCGTCCTTGTTTTCGATCCTGGCGGGAATCGTCACCGATCACAGTTGAAGTCTCTCCAACTACTATCCTCACTTCAGAAGAAAAGCACACGCAGGTCAGTTATTCAGAATCTCCATCGTTCCTCATTGATTCTGAACTCAATCTGGCTACTAAACTCAAGTTTGCTTCTGAATTCAATCTGATTCTGAACTCAATTTCACTTCCGAACTCAATTTGGCCTCTGGTACACCTTCTGATACATCCTTGTTCCTCATACAACTTCAAACCTTTGCATTTATCATCTATTATTGGATTTCGTTGTAGTCTTGAGTTTGCAATCTCATTCATGTTTTGGAATTATTTTGGGAGAACTCTAAGAATTGAAATAGTGGACGATATATGTTGAAGTTGAGTAATCAATTTTCGATTTCTGTTTGGTCTTTGTTTCCAAACTCATACTAAGATTCTCTTACTATGAGTTTGAGGGAGGATATTACAATATAGAGTTTTGGTTCTTCAACATTGTTCAAGTTTAATTGATGGTTGTGTTGCTGATTTGAGTTTGATGGTTCTACAACATTGTTCAAGTTTAATTGATGGTTGTGTTGCTGATTTGAGTTTGATGTTAATAACTGTGGAGAGAAGAAATTGATGTGAGGAGTTTCAAAATCTGCTAATGTTTCAGACTTTGATAGACCTTCAGAACCTATTAATTCTTCTGAACTTGATAATCATTCAGAACCTGGTAACCTTCAGACTCTGATGAACCCAGAAATAGTTGAACTAGCTTCTGATTCCTCTTCAGAGGGTACTCTATGGTGCTTCTGCATTTTTCCCATTCTGATTCGCTATTTTCCCTTCTGAATTGATTTTCCTTCTGATACATAAATTCTCCTTTTGAACATCTATGTTGAGATTTATGGAGTATCCCCTTTGCCAAGCTGTTTACAAATGGAATGAGTGAAGGTATTTCATCATAGGCTACCTTACCAGATGTACCTCCAGAAACTTTTAAGGTTTCACTGACCTTTTACATGATGGCCAATTGAATGAGGACATTATTGATTCTGGCTCTTCCTTACTCCAACAACTCCTTCCATTGGCTGATTGATTTAGAGTGACATGTCTTCACCAAGAATGCTGCAAATTGCACTATTGATGCATGAGAATAGTTGCTCAAGTCATGTGTCATTTGGATCATTGCTTTGAGCTGGTTCTGGTATAGTAAGTGCCTCTGATGTTATGTTCCTCTGGTGTTGCTAATCTGCTTGTACATTAGAAGCACTTCTATTCAAGACAAAGAGGTTGATACCAATTGAAAGGTCACTTGCTGCAGAATATGGAAGGTGCTATAAGGCTACTTGTGCAGATTTTACAAGTCATAATTCAATGTTTGTTTCTTTGTTTGGTTTTAGCTTTGTAATCCAAACTCAAATTGGTGAATTTACCAATGTTGAGTTTGAGGGAGGATGTTAAGAATATAGATAAAATGGAGTTAGTTGATGGTTAGAAAGTTAGTTAGGAAGTAGTTAGTTAGTTGGTTAAGTCTCAAATTGCTCTATATAAGAGCCACAATTGTATTAGTTTCATTATCTTTTGATCAATCTATTATCATTTCTCTTTCAATATGAATCCTTATGATTTCTATTCTCTTGATGATTTTCTAGAGTTTTCTCCACCTTCTCCAAATTATGCAAATCTTAACAAAAATTATTGATGTTAACAATATCCTAAATACTAAATACAATATGTGATATTTGATGGCTATAATTATTATCTCCGGTCTTTTAAATATAAGATAATTGAATCAACGAAAGTTATTGTATTTGATTTATTAGAACTAAATACATCAATTTTTGTTGATCATATTATCTTTTATTGAAAGAAGAAGTATTTAATATACATTCTAAAAATCTTTAAAACTATAATAATTTAGAAAAAATCTAACTTGCATTGGAGTAAAGATCATATTCATCTTATAAAAAGCACATTTATGTAATTTATTTACTTCAAAACTCATAGTAGATATCTCTATCTCTATTTCTTAAAAAAAATGAGGGGATCCTTACTCCTTGCTTTGTTCCTCCACTAATAATTTATTATTATTAATATATTTTGTCATATAAAAAACACTTATGAATAAAATATGATTTTGGTCAGCATGCACCGTGGGATGCGTCATCTAATTCCTTTTGTCGACGCAAAAACCAAATTATTGAAAAGTCAAATGGGATCAACCTTATTCAACATTTGCTGTAAATATTCTTCCTATATTCCATCTTTTTTATAACAGAATCATATCTCATAGGCCCCAATCACAAGTCATAACACTTACTGCTATATTGATGATCATGCCTTGCACTAGATCTGCTAACAAACAAATCCACGGCTGTGATCTCACCAACAATACCCTTATTGCCCTACATCACTCGTTGGTTGTCCTATTCAAACACAAATAAACAATCTTCATGTTAACCTACGACTTATGAAATCAAAAAGCATGGAGGAGCTTAACATATTTTATTACATTTTTAACTTATGAAATCAGCATGATTAATTTAGACTCTATAATGTGTAAATCAAGTTTCCATTACTAGTTTAAAATAATATCCACATTTATTGTTCAAATATATTTTTTGGCACTACTTATTGTCCGTTTATTTTTATTTATTTTTGACCAATTATTGTCCGTTTATTATTTATTCATGTGTAATTATTTATTAAAATATATGGGAATAAAAAAAAAGAATTTATGTCCCATAAGTCTTAGCTCAATTGGCAAAATATGCCGAAATTGTTAAGCCAGACATCGTGACTCGGGTTCGAACCCGGGATCTCACTATTATGTGAATTTAATTTCCAGTGGATTACCACTTCAACTAAGACCAAAAAAAAAAAAAGAATTTCTAAAAAATATCAACAGAAATTCGAACCAATTGAAGGAGCTAGAAATTCCTTTATTACAACGAGAGTCTAAGCATAGAGAAGAAAAAAAAATACATCAAAATTAAGCAAGAAATAAAAATCTCTATTACATTGGTTGAAAACTGAATAAGACTTATAAAAGTTAATTTCAATCATCAAAGAGCATTCAATATTTGTTAACACATTGATCGGCTTTGCGAAAAGAGTGTTTCACTACTTTAAGTCAATAATGAATCTTCAAAATAAAAGAGGACTAAGAATGCTCTCAATCTCTCTTCTGCTAAGAACATTAGCAACCAAAAAGGAATCAACCTGCAAATTCCAATTGGTCACTATTATTGCAAAAAATCACATTTTAAGTTCATGTATGTTAGGATTAGATAAGCTTTGATAAGCTTGGGCTTAGATATTGGGCTTACTTGTGTACCAAGTCATTGTAGAAACACTTGTGTACCAAGTATATCTTGTATACATCTATATAAGGCTCTTAGCCTAGCATGAATAAGATTGAGAAACACCCTTTACACAACAATTGGTATCAGGAGCCCTCATAGGGTCCTGAAGGTGTTTGCACAAACGCAGTTTGTTACACCAGCTTTGTAACCGTTTTTTCCTAACAACTTTCTGTTATCTTCATCCCTTTCCTTGTGATTTTTCCTCTCTCTTTCTCATTTCTTCGTGTTCTTTCTGCAAATCCATGGCAGAATCTTCATTTCTGCAACCTTCTATTCCCAAGTTTGATGGACATTATGATCATTGGTCCATGTTAATGGAAAATCTTCTTCGTTCTAAGGAATATTGGAGTCTCATTGAAGATGGAATCGTGGTAGCACCTGCAAATGCCACAGCTGAGCAAAGAAAAGCAGCTGATGATAGCAAACTCAAAGATCTCAAAGCCAAGAACTACTTATTTCAAGCCATAGATCGTACAATCTTGGAAACTATCTTGAATCGTGATACTGCTCGTGACATTTGGATCTCTATGCGCCAGAAATATCAAGGATCCACCAAGGTAAAACGTGCTCAACTTCAAGCTTTAAGAAGAGAATTTGAAGTCTTGAACATGAAAGATAGTGAAACTGTTGATGAGTATTTTTCAAGAACCTTGGCTATAGCAAATAAGATGACTGCACATGGTGAAACAATGGATCAAACTAAGGTGGTAGAGAAGGTTCTTAGATCCATGACATCAAAATTTAACTATGTAGTATGTTCTATAGAGGAGTCTAATGATGTCACCACTCTCACCATAGATGAATTGCAAAGTAGTCTCTTAGTACATGAACAAAGAATGAGATTTGCTGTTGAGAAAGATGAAGAACAGGCACTGAAGGTTTCTTCTGCTGGTAGAGGTAATGGCCGTGGTAGGGGAAGGAATAGTGGTGGTAGAGGTAGAGGTCGTGGCAGGCAAAGTAAGGATCTTGTTGAGTGTTATAGGTGTCACAAGCTTGGGCATTATCAAAATGAATGCCCAACTTGGGAAGAAGGAGCAAATTATGCAGAATTCAATGATAGAGAAGAGGTGTTGCTTATGGCACAAGAAAACCATCAAGATCAAGTGTATGATGATTCAAATGTGGAGATGTGGTTTCTTGACTCTGGATGCAGCAATCATATGGTGGGAAGGAAAGATTGGCTGTTCAATTTTGATGATAGCTTCAGAGAGATGGTGAAGCTTGGTGATAATTCAAAGATGCCTGTCATGGGAAAAGGTAATTTGAAATTGCATATTGGTGGCATAGTTCAAGTAATAACAGAAGTTTATTATCTTCCTGGTCTAAAGAACAATTTGTTAAGTATTGGTCAACTTCAGCAAAAGAATCTTACAATTGTTTTTTCTAATGATCTATGAAAAGTCTATCATGAAAATAGAGGCTTAATAATGTCTACTCAAATGTCTGTCAATAGAATGTACATAGTACATGCATCTGTTCTAACTCCAATGTGTATGAAAGTCACTACAATGAGTCAATCTCAATTATGGCATCATAGATATGCACATTTGAACTACAAAGGGTTGAATGTACTAGCTAAAAAGGAAATGGTAAAGGGATTGCCTGTGATACAATCAACAGAAGAAACCTGTGAAGAATGCATCATTGGCAAGCAACATAGGGATTCAATACCAAAAACTGCAAATTGGAGGGCAAATGAAAAGCTTCAGTTAGTACACTCTGACATTTGTGGACCAATCAACCCTACATCTAATGGAGGCAGCAGGTACTTCATAACATTCACTGATGATTTTAGCAGGAAAACTTGGATCTATGTACTGACAGAAAAATCAAATGCTCTAGCAATTTTCAAAAAGTTCAAAGCAAGTGTAGAAAAAGAATCAAATTGTCAAATTAAGTGTTTGAGAACTGATAGAGGAGGTGAATTCACTTCAACTGCATTTAATGATTTTTGCAGTGAAAGTGGGATCAAAAGACAATTGACTGTTGCTTACACACCTCAACAAAATGGAGTTTCAGAAAGGAAGAACAGAACAATCATGAATATGGTTAGGAGTATGCTTGCAGGAATGAATGTGCCTAAGAGATTTTGGCCAGAAGCAGTTCTATGGGCTACACATGTACTCAATAGAAGCCCAACTATGTCTGTCAAAGATATAACTCCTGAAGAAGCTTGGAGTAATGTAAAGCCTTCTGTTCACTATTTCAAAATATTTGGGTGTATAGCTTATGCTCATGTTACTGATCTTCAGAGAAAGAAGTTAGATCCAAAAAGTATTAAATGTGTTCACTTAGGAGTTAGTGAAGAGTCAAAGGCCTATAAGCTCTATGATCCTGCTTCAAAAAGAATTATCATTAGTAGAGATGTTAGATTTGATGAGACTAAAGGTTGGGAGTGGAATGGCAAACCCCAAAAGAATCATGATGCAGAAGACATGACTGAGATATCTGACAATACAAGTGTAGCTGAAGACATTGATCCACCAGAAGTAGATCCACAGGGAGAAGCTATTACTAATGAGACTCAACATGTTAGTGATACAGAAAGTGAAGAATTGAATGGTGCCCCTAATGTTGAACCAATAATTACTCCAACTAGAAATAGAAGGCCACCAGCTTGGGTCAAAGATTATGTGACAAATATTGAGAATATAGAAGATGGAGATTTGCACAATCTGGCTGTGTTCAGCAATGATCATGATCCATCCACTTATGAAGAAGCTGCAAAGTTTGAGATATGGAGAAAAGCTATGGATCAGGAAATTGAATCAATTGAGAAGAATGAAACATGGGAATTAACTGATCTGCCTGTTGGAAGTAAGAAAATTGGAGTAAAATGGATCTATAAAACAAAGTACAACCAAGCTGGGAAGATAGAAAAGTACAAAGCCAGATTAGTTGCAAAGGGTTATAGCCAACAACATGGAATTGATTACAATGAGGTGTTTGCACCAGTTGCTAGATGGGATACAATCAGAGCTATTCTTGCTTTAGCTGCAAGCAAAGGATGGGAAATGTATCAGCTTGATGTGAAAAGTGCATTTTTGCATGGTGAACTTATGGAAGATGTGTATATAGAACAACCTCCTGGCTATCAGAAACAAGGAAGGAACAAAGTGTACAAATTGAATAAGGCATTGTATGGCTTAAAGCAAGCCCCCAGAGCATGGTATAGCAAGATTGAATCATATTTTGTTCATGAAGGATTTACAAAGTGTCCTTATGAACACACACTGTTTGTAAAACAAGGAAGTGAAGGAAAGATGTTAATTGTCAGCTTGTATGTTGATGACTTGATATACACTGGCAATAATGAAGAAATGTTCTGTGAATTTAGAAGATCTATGAAGAATAAATTTGCAATGACTGATCTTGGGAAAATGAGATATTTTCTAGGAGTAGAAGTAAAACAGGTTGACAATGGTATTTTGATCTATCAACAGAAATATGCTCAAGATATACTAGCAAGGTTTGGCATGGAAAACTGTAACTCTGTGTGTAGTCCTATGGTTCCAGGCAACAAGCTAATCAAAGATGAAGGAGGGAAGCTTGTAGATGCTACAGAATATAGACAAATGATAGGATGCCTTATGTATCTATTGGCCACAAGACCTGATCTCACTTTTTCTGTATGTCTCATTGCAAGATACATGGATAGGCCTACTGAACTTCATTTAGCTGCTGCGAAAAGGGTCTTGAGGTACTTGAAGGGTACAATTGGATTTGGGGTGTTGTACAAGAAAGAAAATGATGGAGTAAAATTGCAAGGGTGGACTGATTCTGACTATGCAGGAGATTTAGATGACAGAAAATCCACCTCAGGATATGTTTTCACATATGGATCAGGACCAATCTCTTGGTCATCAAAGAAGCAGGCCATTGTAACATTGTCCACCACTGAGGCAGAGTTTGTAGCTGCAGCATCATGTGCATGCCAAGCTATATGGCTTAGAAGAATCCTTGATCAGATAAGCAACAGTCAAAGTAATGGAATTGTGATCTGGTGTGATAATAGCTCTTCAGTTAAGCTATCAAGAAATCCTGTTATGCATGGAAGGTGCAAACATATTGATGTTAGATTTCATTTTCTAAGGGATCTTACCAAAGAAGGAGTTATAGAGTTGAAGCATTGTAGCACTCATGAACAACTTGCAGATATAATGACTAAGGCCTTGAAGCTTGATACCTTTTGCAGATTAAGGGAGGACTTGAGCATATGTGATGCTGATAGCTTTGTATAAGCTAGCTTTATTGTACTTTTCTGTTTTTGTAGTAACTGAATTGTCTTAGCTTTGATTAGTAAAATTCAGTGTAAGGGAGGATATGTTAGGATTAGATAAGCTTTGATAAGCTTGGGCTTAGATATTGGGCTTACTTGTGTACCAAGTCATTGTAGAAACACTTGTGTACCAAGTATATCTTGTATACATCTATATAAGGCTCTTAGCCTAGCATGAATAAGATTGAGAAACACCCTTTACACAACAATGTAAAAATGTACTATCTAGTTTATAGTATAGATTAGATATATATCAATTAATTGAAGGGAGTATATATTTATTGTCCAATTGAATAAGACTAATTAAATAAATAAAATTTAAACTAAATCATTTTTTGTTTGGACGAAGACTCAAGTATATATTGAGTTAAAGTTTCACCAAAAAACATATTGTTCAGAAAAATCCGAATTGATTTGTGGGTGGAACAATTTTTTTATTAAAATTTATATAGTTCGCAGCCAAACTCTATATTACTTGGCCCCTTCTCCTAAGATTCGGAGATTAACACTAAAAAATGAAATTATATAAATAAAAAAAAAAAAAAAAAAAAAAAGAAGTTGTTCCGCAAAAATTGACTGGTTCTATGATGATGAAGAGCGTGACACCATCCTATCATCATTAATCATGTTCTTACCAACGGTGTCGTTTCATTCAAGAAACATACAAAGAAAAAGTAATTAACCACTAATTAAATATCATTATTATGCAAGCTAAGCTAAGCTAATCAATATCCAATTTCAAAATTCCACACCAACACCATAATCATAAACACGTACTCTATATATATAGCATTATATCCCTCACATTTCTCAATTTCAAACTTCATTTAAAAAATAACTTTGCTTAAAAAAATAAATAAATTCGAATCACAAAGAGAAAAAAAAAAACCTTTGAAGACTTCATCAATGGCTGTCAAACTTTACATTGTGTATGTTTCTTTAATTTTTCTTTTTACTAATTTTTTAACTTTGTTAATCTTATCTGTTAATCTCTGATTTGTTGTGTTCTTGTTGTTAGTGTTTTTTTTTTTTTTTTTCTTTCTTTATTAATTTTTGGTACTGTGGCTTTTCATTGATGCTGATCAAGATTGGATTTTGTTTAATGGGTTTTGCTTAACTCTTAAATGGGTTGTTAAATTTCAATTTTTTTGAAAATTCTGTTAAGATCTTGGAGTGTTTGGATTTTCTTTGATCTGATACATTGTTTTTTTTTTTTTTCTTCAAGAATGGTGCTAAGTTTCTCATGAGTGATGACATAGAATCCCTTTTGGTGTGTGTTTGGCTTGTTCTGCATTTTGTTTGGTTCTAATTGGAATTATCCTCTGCCACAAAAAAGCACATTTTCAAACTATTTTAATTTTTTTATTTAATTTGGTTTATTAATCTATTGACATTAAGATATTTAAATACTCTTTGTATATGTACTTTTTCAATTTTCTGCTACTTTTTCCATGTTATTTGAGATTTACAGTGTTTATCACTTCCAGAAAGAAAAATATGTATTTAGATTTCGAACTTTTGTTGGTCAACTTATAAACTAAGATCTCATATTTTGGGAATGTGCTAAATTTTAATGTAATTATTGAAGTATCGATGATTTGAAACTTCGCACAGAATCAACATTAGCACATTTGTCAACCATTACGGTTTTCATTGTACACTCGATGAAGAATAGCAATGAGTTGAGGCACTGATGTTAATGCCCTCGTCTCGATTGCTTGCTTAAGAACTTTTTATTACGATTTTCTGTATTCTTTTTCGCTAATAGATTAGCTAGTTTCATTGATAATAATTATTATTCGATTTAGAATTGATTGTAGGGAGTAGAAGTAGAAAAGGAAATTATCAAATGATTCCACAGATTTCAAGTAAATTTACTTTCATTCAAAGTTGAATTAGGATCATAATTATTTCTCTGCTGGTTCTGATCTCATGTTTCAATGACAAATTCGCTAAATAAAGTAAACTTCTTAAAATGTTACTTATGCATTGTTTTGACAGATACTACTCCATGTATGGACATGTTGAGAAACTAGCAGAAGAAATAAAGAAAGGAGCTGCTTCTGTGGAAGGTGTCGAGGCCAAATTATGGCAGGCAAGTATTTGTGTTACACAATTTCCATTTCCTTCTGCATTCCGTCGTGTTAGATAAGGCTCATTCCAGAGCCGGTTGTGTTATTCGAACAACTAAAACTTGACAATTTTCTCCAGTTATTTTAATAGATATAGCAGTTCGAATAGGTAGTTAATGAGTTTTCAACATTCGTATATCCATTAACCATCTACTGAATGAAATTAAGCGGCTATATGAACTGTGTTAGCAACTGTTAAGCAGTTAAGAACTTGTCGCAAAAGTTGACTAAGTTTAGCTGTACAAAAACATCATTTCTCTTCCAGAGCATACTTGCTAATACGAAATTAACCACAATTAATAGATATAGCAGTTTGAATAGGTAGTTAATGAGTTCTCGACATTGGTATATCCGTTAACCATCTACTGAACAAAATTAACCGGCTATATGAACTGTGTTAACCACTTAAAAACTTGTCGTGAAAGTTAACTGCCTATATGAACTGTGAACAGGTACCTGAGACACTGCATGAGGAAGTGCTAGGTAAGATGAGTGCACCACCGAAGAGTGATGTACAAATCATCACCCCAGATGAACTCGCTGAGGCTGATGGTTTTGTGTTTGGCTTCCCAACAAGATTTGGAATGATGGCTGCTCAATTCAAAGCTTTTCTAGATGCTACTGGTGGTTTATGGAGAACACAAAAGCTTGCAGGCAAGCCTGCCGGAATCTTCTACAGCACCGGTTCTCAAGGCGGCGGACAAGAGACTACAGCGTAAGAGCATCTGTCTTAGTACTTCGTTTCTTAGATCATGTTCGGATAAATAACTTAATTAAACACTTACAAATGTGTTTATGTATAAACTAGTTCTATAACAAAGGATAAAATAAGTTGAAAATAGTTTGTGGACATGTCATCATCTGTTTCAATAAGCTTTTTAAAAGACTCTTGCAAGTGCTTATGCTCAAATAAGGCAATTCAAACAAGTCCTTACTCCGTTACCATGATAACGGATATTTACGCTTTATACGCTGCAGGCTTACTGCTATTACTCAGCTGGTTCATCATGGAATGATATTTGTCCCAATCGGCTATACATTTGGAGCTGGCATGTTCGAGATGGAGCAAGTGAAAGGTGGAAGTCCATATGGTGCAGGAACATATGCCGGAGACGGCTCAAGACAGCCAAGTGAGCTTGAACTGCAGCAAGCATTCCATCAAGGGAAATATCTTGCCACAATCACAAAGAAGCTCAAGGAAGCTGCATAATGTCGAAATCAGATATTATATAGACAATATACTATATGTTAAACTACACCAAAATATTTCTTGAAAACCTTTACCATTACCGTTTACCATTTTTTCGACTCAGAATATATCTGTTCTATATTTCTGTTGCTACAATTTATTTTCCTTCCAATTTACAGAAAGAGATTGCTTTGTATGATGTGTGTTAGAGGATGCAGTTGTTCTTAAAAATTTGTTGAATGATGAAAGTTTGTTTTGTAATGTTTGTTCTTGTTAGGTTGGGAAAATAATTGTTCCTATATTTTGTATTCTATATATAATGAATTTTAATTCCAATAAGCAAACTTTTATACACTACATTGTTATTGTTATTGTATCAACCAGTTTAGTAGATCATTGGCTTTATTATTCTCTTATATTATACATATTACATGTTTGAAGAAAATGTTAATTTGCATGTATGTATTAGCAAATTTTGTTATTTTTTAAGAAATAAAATTTGTGACTAAATTTTGGATCTGCCTTTGCAGTCTGATTACTCACATTCACGCATTCGAAACATATTTGATCATTAAGAGCAATCACCTAAATTTTATTCCATCTTGTATCTTTCTAAGAGTTTCATGTCAAAAGTTTTAGTTGGAGTTGTGTGGAAAAGACAATGTAGGTTCAGATAGCAAAATGGGCTATTCAAACATTTTTGGGCCGGCCTTGATAAGTTTCAGGCTTTTTAGGGTTGAACTCAAAGAAAGATTCTCTTCTCACCCCCATGACTCTTTTTAACCCCCCCAATATTCCGATTTTACCCCTGTCCAAAAATTTCGGAACGTGTTTTCCGAAGTTTTTCTAGTTCAAATTCGTCGAAAACTTCAGAAAATACATTACGAAGTTCATATTCAAGGCAAAAAAAAACTTCGGAAAACACGTTCCGAATTTTAAAATCAAGGGCAAAAAAGGAAATCCGGGGGGGAAAAATAGTCATGGGGGGTGGGAAGAGAAAATTTCGAACTCAAAACCCAATTTAAATATGGGCTTTAATAAAATGCCCAAGTTGAAATTTACTTTTGTCACTTTACCGGCTACTTGTGCGCCCTACACGTTTTCCATTTTATTCTTCTGCTACTTAAGTAACAGACATTATAAAAATGATATGTTTTTGAAAAATTCCGCCTGCTACTTAAGTAGTGGACGTTATAATGGTTGGTTGTTTCTGAGTGTATCCGCTACCTAAGTAGCGGACAAGAGTATTTTAAAAAAATAATAGGGCGTGCGAGAAAATAGGTAGGATGACAAAAGTAAATTCCGCCCAAATTTGGTCTTATGTCTGTTCCTAGCATGGTGGGCCGGTTTGCCATATAGTATTTTTTTATTTAAAATTATTAAAAAAAATTATATTGTCAATTTTTATTGCCAAACAATTAGTGTGATGGAGCTATAAATTATAATGTTCATGTACCAACAGCATTTAGTATAGCAAAAACGGCTAAACTTCCACTATATGGTTAATCAATGTTTGAATTTCAATTGAGAAAGATGTCTACATTTATTTCTCAACAAGTCTCGAATAGGATCTCCCAATGGGAGATATTCAATACCAATGATATTGAAGTATATAAACTAATTTACCATGAAAAAATCTCTTCTCACCCCCAATTTTTTTCCTCTCACTCAAAAAACTTCAGCGAATGCTTGCCAAAGTATTTTTTAAGGCAAAAAAGTTCTCCCCCCCCCCCAAAAAAAATAAAGGAAAATTTGGGGGGAAGAGAAATCATCAAGGTATCTTCTTCTCCTCTTATTGCATATTACATTGAAAAAAAAATCTAGAAAACATTTCCCAAAAATTTTCTGTGTTAAAAGAGAAATTTAGGTGGGAAGAGAAACCACCAATTATCATGATATGTGGATAGCCCATAATCCAGCCATGCTAGGCCCAAAACAAGTATGATCTTTATTGGGCCGGCTGAAAACCCCCAATAAAAACACATACTAAAATTTTAAAATCCAAGACATATGTTTTATGTTCTAGACCGTTTTGAACGTTCTAGATGTAGAGAAATATAAAATAGGGTTAATAGGCTTTTACCCCCTGCAAAGTATGTGAGTTTTGTTTTACCCCCTGTAATTATTTTTGTTGAGATTACCCCCTGTAATGTTCAAGAATTTTTTTCTAGTTCATTTTCACATCTCTATCATCCATCAACTTTTTTCCATTTATTTTAAATTTAAATATTATTCTATATTTATAATCGAATGGTACAAATATTTATATTATTTTCTCAATTTTATTTTTCTCACTTAGGAGAATCTTTTCTCATAAAACTCCCAGACCTTTTTGGTTTTATCAAAAAAAAAAAAACCTTTTTGGTTAGTTTTTTTTTTTTTAAGGAGCCTTTGTGGTTAGTTCTAATGAGTAGTTTATGCTAGATAGATCCTCTTTATGCTATGATTTTGAATTTCATTTCATTCCCACGTTATTTTGCAAAATAAAATAAAATTTTCATATGATTGATTGAAATTAAAATATATATACTATAGGTGCACTAACTGATAGGACATTCCATGAAACAAAAATAGGTAGTCATGGAAAGAAAATTTGTGATCCACAATGGTTTCTATTCTTTGTTATGAAAGAAATCCAATGTCATGTGATTGAAACAGAGTTCTTTTTTGTAATTTCTCTATTTTGGTCCCATTTTCTTCTCATTAATTTGTGTCACTGAGTTTCTATTTCTGGTTTTGCAGCATCTTGCTCCATCATTTCATGACAAAAAGTGATTTTCCTCTGCCCTGTTATCTTTTCTGATGCTAAAGTTAGCCACGCTCATGAATTTCAGCAGTTCAAATGACAAAGGTTCTTGTCAAATAATATGATCAAAGAAGCCTGACATTACACATGATGTTCAGATGTATATTTTGAATGGAATCTCTACATTTACAAATTACAAGTCATATGTATTCTTAGCTTGTGCTAGTTTGATTAGTGCACTTAACACTGTGTTTGGTTTGAGAGAGTTAGGGAAGAGAGAGTTAGAGAAGAGAGAGTAAGAAGAGAAATAGACAATTCACCCTGTTTGGTTTGCAGAGAAATAGAGCAGAGAGATCTGAAACACGTGGGTCCCACCCATTTTCTATTTTTTCGCTGGACTGACGAGAAAGAGGGCAGAGATAGTTTACTCCATTATATTTCCAAAACTACCCTTCAGTTTCAACATTCATTACTTCTCACTTTCAGAATTTTTTATCAAAATTTTTATACAAAATGAACTCCCCCTACCATATAGTGAACGTGGCATGATATGGAAGCCATAACCATTTTGTTGAAGATCAATGAAAATTCGGTATCTCCCATTACTTTTTAATGAAATTTTTGTATAAAATAATGATTTTGTTGTTAGATAAATGAAGGCAGGGTTTAAGAGCATAGTGAGTTGATATTCAATGACGAGAGAGATGCAGCATGTGGATCTGGGTATTGGGTAGGTTGGTAGGAGAAGATGTGTTTCATTTTTTGATAAAATGATCTTTCGAACAAACAAAAATCATTGGTACTTACTAGTAATTTATTTATTATTTATTTAATTTAATTAACGAATTTATTTGTGATTTTTTATTTTAAGGGTATTTTTGTACTTTTAAAAATAATAGCTTTTTTCTCTTCTCTATTTCTCATGTCTTTCTCTTATAACAAACAACCCATCAAATCTACTCTATTTCTCATTTATTTCTCTCTTCTCACACCCTCTCTCACCTTTTTCTCTCTTGCCATTTTCTCTTTGCAACCAAACATACCATAAAGTGCACTATTTAGCATTTTATAATAAAATGAAATAAAATTGGAACTATGCAGTCGAGATGTCCATGTAGTCGTGCAATCAAGCATTAGTTAAGATCGGAATGTCCTAATTTTTATTGAATTATTAGATAAAAATTAAATTTTCTTTTGGTAGACCAATATCCAATCTTAATTGGACGGCTAAAACTATAACTGCACTAGATTATCGACTACATGTAATCCATTTCCAATAAAATTGCAGCAATATTTATTCATAATTTTGTTGGATTTCGATTCCACGCGGTCAACAATCCTTATTTCAAATTCAAGATTTTGGTATATTAAAGATCATTTGATCTCAACCGAATTGTTGCCAACATGTTGACGACTTGGCATATGTTTGTTTTTGCGTTTGCAAGGTTCTAAAAGCGCTTTTTATTTAAGCACGAATTCTTAACTTCTTATTTTTACGGTCATATATAACCTTGAAACACAGCTGCGGCAGCATATCACACAACCAAACATACCATTAAATGTGTGGAATTGTTGGCTATTTCAAATCCAAATTTTATGTAATATTTAGAATATAGCAAAATTTTATCTGGAATTTAAAACCATAAAATAATACACTTAGTTCAGTGTGGTATGCATATGTAAATCGGGTCAACATTTTTTTTTGTGCGAATAAGATAAGATCTTAAAACCCAACTAAATATTTTTTATACTTAAAAATAAATAATCGAACTTGTGACTACTAATAATTTAAGGGATTAAAATTTCTTACCATTTAAACCATTTCATTATTGGAAAATTCACGTTCCACATTATTCTTCCTATAAGTGAATTTCAAGTAAATATTAATTTGTCTCTAGAAAAGAGGGTGGCCATGGCATAAACATAAAGAGTGGAGAAAAGGGAAAGGAAATAATTTTGGAATCTTTCATGTAATTGGTGACTTATACTTAATTTGATGAATTATAATCCTTTTTTTTTATCCGTATATAATCTTTGGTACCAATTAATTTCGTTGATTAGTAGTCATGTCAGAATCATACGACAGAAACAATCCCAAAGAATGAAACATATTTTGTTCTTTTTTTTTTTTGACAAAACAAATTTTGTTCTTGTTAATACTATTTGGCTATTAGCTAAAGATGGAAAACGATGCTATAATAAATATAATATCAACATTATAATATATCCACTTATTATAGCGGCATATTCACGCCACCAACTTCCTCAAGGCTAAAAAATTATGCTAAAGCAGTGAGAAAAATTATTTTATATCAACGATGTTCAAAACAAAGATGCTTGATATTTAAATTAAACATATTTGAGCTAGAAATCACAGTTAATATGCAAACATCACTGTACATGATTTCTATTTTCATGTTTGGTGAATTTGGATTCCCTATATTGTATTACAAGTTTTACGTATTCATGCGGTTAGCCATATCGATGGTCGTTAGATTGAAATCATATAGAATACAGATATTAAATTTGATTTTTTAGTTTTTTAAAATGTCAATAATTTGTGTGAAATCTGCAACCTATATTTTTTGATATCGATCCATGATCACAAATGTCATCGACTGCGCATGAATGGGGAAAACCTTTGTATAATGAAAAATAGAAGAAATTTATTTTCTGTTTTTTTTCTCTTGTCTAATAAATATTCGCTTTTTGTAATCTTTCAAATTAAAATATCTTAACCAAGTGATATATGGGTTCAAGTGGTCTCCTAGGACGAATTGTTTAGAAGATCGTCTGAATTCAATTTCTAAGAAAAATAATTTTTATCAGATTTTATTTACTTTTGCAACAAAACTCTGAATTCTTATGGCATCATTCCCCTAAAACATTAAAGGTTAATACCAAAAGTAATTATACTTAAATACCTTATAGTGTCAAATGACATCCACACTTATACAATGTCTAAACTAAGATTTTCATTTGGTGAAAAAAAAAAGACTCAATTTTCATGATTATAGCCTCAAATTCGAGTTTTATAAACATGATAAATATAGTTGAAAAAAGAGAGTGCACCATGGTAAGACACATTTTGTGCGGAAATTTCTCATTTAGTGAAAATGTTAAAATGATCGAATAAATAGATATATCAGATTTCAGAATTCAAACTCATAATCCTACACATTACCTCAAAATAAAAATTCTACATATTACATTCTTTAATTTAACCATACCTATTTCATAGTAGCAAAAATTACAAGACCAACGTTTTCAACCTATTATATTATGAGTTTAATACAAATATGTAAAACAACTTTGATGAAGATATCTATAATTCATATTTGGTCATTTTATTATGTCACAATATTTTATCTTAAATTAATAGCTTAGTCGTCTCACCTTTCTAATTAATTTTTTTTTTATAATCACCTTTCTAAAATATTGATCATCACATATGACAATATAATCAAGTGAAGACAAATTTGTGGACAGGTATTAGGCTAATCAAATGACATGGAGCCCAATGACAGGCTATCATAGTTAACATAATAATGAATAAATGCTTTAGATGCTCCATCTTTACATTAATCCATGTCCAAATCTTGGTAGGGAAGTTATAAAGTGAGATTTGGTAAAGTACTTCTAAACACAAAAATGGCGCCAACCACATGGTTCAGAACAAAATCGTTTCAAATAGTCTCTAGCCAATAGCTGCAAAGCCAAAACATGTAAAATTGTCTTCAAAGATATACATCAATCATGTAGGTTTAAAATGTTAAGACTATCTAGTATATGAATATAATTTCTTTTTCTTATTTTCATTTTGTGCTCTTGTCAATACATGCAGTTGTTTTTAATTATAATAACTAAATAATTTATGTTTAATGAATTATATTTATTTTTTTTTAAAAGGAATTATATTTAATTAAAAAAAATTCCGATCAATTCATTTTTAATTATATTTAATTAAAAATGAATTGATCAGAAAAAATTAAATTTAAATTTAAATTGAAATAATATTTGACTATATTTTATTTGGCATTTTAGCCGAATTTTGAATTACTAGCGCTTAATTTTGTTAGAAGTTAGAGGATTATGACAAAAATATATGTTATTCCCTCCGTTCCTTTTAAAGTGTCGTTTTAGAAACAAAAAAAAATTGTTTATCAATTATACCTTTACTTTCTCAATAACTTCACTTCACATTTTTTATAAAATTTAATGGATATAGGAAGAATGTCCGTATACTAAATTTATTTGGAACGAGAATGTAAAGTATGGATTAAATGATGGTAGAATTGAAAATATAATACAATAATCCACTATTTTGATTTAAAAGCTTTATACTAAAACGACATTTAAAAAGAAACAGACCGTGTATTATTTATGTATTTGTTTTCTTTTCTTCAACCAAAAAATTTAATGTTATATATAAGTAGAAATTATACTATCTTTAAACCTAAGCGTAGACAATTTTTTTCAAATAGGTTTATATGATTTTCTCCAATAGAGTCTTCATTTGTTTTGGAAAGAAAACAAAATTGATAATGACGGCCATATACTTTATTCAAAATTAGGACCATATGTGTCCTCTTCGAGAGGATGTTAGGATATAATATAAAATATTGATGATTAATATATTTCTTCTTTATACACATACTTCCAATGGAAGCCCCTATGTGTGGCCATTCGGTATAAAGCATAAAGCATGTGAAAAAGCATCTAAAATATACAAATTTCTTTCTAATTAAATCCTTGTGCTAAATAATAAATATTTGAATTGAGAAAAAAAAATATTAAAAACCTAAAAGGGAGACTGTGTAGGTCCCCTCTGACTTCCACTCACATATTCCAAACACATAAATAAATCAAAAGTGAGATTTCCAATCAAATGAAGTATCCCTTCACTTACTCCTTCTACAATATTTCAATAATTCAATTCTATGATTCCTTTAAATAAATTTTCTTTTATTTTTCTCCTTGAACTAAAGGTAGTGCCAGCTCTATTCACAATATATAGCTACAAAGAAATTCATAAAGCATCTGCTTTTATTAACAACATATTTTCTTTAAAAAAAAATCTCCTAACAACAACATTCACTTAAGATGATCAAAATACTTCTCAAATTTAGATTTTCTAATTTACCGCAAGTTAAGTTTATAAAAACAAAATAGTATAAAAAAAAATACTCAAACCAAATACAGAAAAAAAAAAAAAAAAAAAAAAAACTATGGAGCAACTAAAATTTCGAATTTGGATTTGATGCAGTTGGTGCACAAGTGTATTTTGGCTGCAAAGTTCTTGGATCAAAATCCACTTAAATATAATTAAATCTAGATATTGATCCAATGACTTTGTAGCAATGGTAGAAGTTCTAAATATTTCTCTAAATTAGAACTTCCCTAATTTCAATCATCTTTGTCATTCCCTCTAATCCCAAGCTTGTAAGCATAATACTTCAATTATTACAACTCCAAATGGTCCCAAATATTTCCCAAACCCTAAATAATTCTGAATGTAGTTGGCCCATCAATAGCTATCTTTTTGAAGAGTAGTCACTTCCTTTTCTTTCTCTTTCAAATTTTTTTCCCTTCCCTTCCCCTCACTCTCTCTTTTTCCATTTCCCTCATTAGAACTAAATAACTTTACATATTTAAGTGGGCTTCTTTGTATTCTTTCATGTTTCTTCTCTTTTCTTTTATTTTATCATTCCCAACTTGGCTAGGTTTGATAAGGTTACATATGCATGCATGCCCTAGTTGCAAGGTATTGGTTCCTTGTCACAATATATTTTTCTTTTATCCATTAATATTATCTTGATGTTCCTCCGAATGTTGGTGTCCAAAAATCAACTGTCGTTTCATGAGTCACTGGAAACGTGCTAGAAACCGGTACCAAACATAGCCCTCGGCTTTTAAGGTCTTGCTTTGCACCCTCTGATTTTTTTGATTTACTAGAATTCTGCTTTAATAAAAGTAAACAGAAAAAAAAAAGCATTATAACACAAACTTGAGGAAAAAAATCATCAGTATCATAGTTTTTAGTTATAATCTAAAACCGCATTGAGGTCGAGATGGAATTTAAACAAAATTTTAACGCTTGCGTAACAAATTGTGGTTGCATCAGTTGCATTTATCCGCATTTCATCATAATATCAAGAATCATAATGCAACAGCAGCCATAATTATTTATAACATTGACAAGCATCAATTTATGGGTGGGCTAAGTTAGCTTATTCAAAAAAAAATTATGGGATCGCATGTTTCTATTTATAGAGTTAGTGTGAAAGTATTGTTTTAATTTTAATTACATAAATTATATTAAAAAGACAAAAAAATGTAATAATTATAACAGTAATCAATTTTTAATGGAAATGCATAATGATAATAATAATAATAATAATAATAATAATAATAATAATGATAATAATAATAATAATAATAATAATAATAATAATAATAATAATTGTGAAGTTCCTATATATGATTATGTATTTATGCTACCTGATGAATCTCTGTTGGAGCTCCAATTTTCATATATGGTGTGCTCAAAACCTGTTGGTAAAAAAAGAAAAGCATATATATTATAAGATGAAAACTTTTTTGACTTAAGTATCTTTTCAGTCTTTTAAATCACCAATTTATCAAGTTTAGTCACTACCAATATTTTGATGTATAGTTACACAATTTAGTGATTTCATAAATTATGCATATATAGTTATAAAAATATTCACCAAAATCACTAAATTAGAGATTAAACATCAATAACATTTCTGTATAAACTAAATATGATTAATTAATGGTATTTTATTATAAAGACTACTAGCAACATAATTTAACCATTACTTTTTAAGCTTTCAGATTAAGAATTACAAAAGGGAAATGGAACTTACTGTAACCTGTTCATGGAGGAATTTGATGTATTCAATGGCTTCAGAAAGCACTGAGGCTGTATCAGTCTGACAAATATAATAATTTTATAAACTTTAATCAATAAAAAAGCATTATAATATCAAAAAAAACTGATACGAGAAATCATTTTCAACATCAAAATTTTTTATCACAAATTTTATTTTATTTTTTTGTTTTATTTTTGTGTAATTTTGTAACGGATATAATTTTTAAGTTGTAGAATATAAAATTTAAAATAAATACATGCTCAATGTGTCACATGTATGTATTTTGATATACAAATAACACGATTGATATATAAATATTGAGTTGTGTTATTTTGACAACTTCAAATGGACAATCAATAGACAATTCACTCACAATGCACGCAGTCCAATATGTAATAAAAAATTGGAAAAATAAATGAATGCACAAATGAAAGTTGTCCGACAACTAAATAGTTGTCAAAATAAACTTTCTCATAAATATTTTTCGTCTATTTATCACAGAACTTAAATTTACAAAGGAAATGATCAATATATATATAATTTAATTTGAAACAAACCTTTCCAAAAGGAGACACTAATTGTTGGAGTGCAGTGATTCTGTCTCCCATCTTCTCTTTTCTCACCTATAAGAGAGAAAGAAAGTTGAATTACAGTTTTCATAAATTCATATCCATAAGTTTATGAACTCAAAGAAAAAAAAAATAAAGAAAAAAGAAAAATAAAAAGGTTAAAGGTTTTCCCTTATTGTTAAAAGGTTAGTTGCACTTATTGTACCTTAAAAGCTGGCAAAGTTGATGGGGTTTCGTTACGGGTCCTTTTGGGTGCTGGCTCACTTCCACTTTTCTTTACCACAGTATTCACCTCAGATATATTCTGCAAAAATATTGTTACTTTATGAATTAATTAAACTTTAGACCACATCCTATACTCTTCATTTCATCCCATAATAATACATGTATTATACACCATCAAATTATATATATATTTACACAAATTTTATACAAATACTACTAGAAAAAGTTGAAATACCGACGGAATTTAGAGAAGAAATATATTTCTTCTTTAATAGAGATGAAATTAGAGACAGAAAAAACAGTTAGAGACAAATATTTTTATTTTAGAGACAGATATTTACATTAGAGACAGATTTTGTCCGTCGGTAGTTAAAATTTTTCTAGTAGTGAAAGTTATACCGAAAAATATATTAATGACCAAAAAATGAAATCCCTCTATTATTTTCTCGTCGTAAAATTTAACATTAAATTTAGAGGGAGAAGTTATTTCAGTTTAGTTATTTGAGTTTAACTTTCTAATTTTGAAAGACGGAGTTTGAATTTCATATGTGAAAATTGTTTAAAATTGTCACTAGTATCACTATTATTAATAATAATTTCTCCTCTTCCAATTATTTTTTTTTAAAAAAAAAATATCAAAGTGAAAATTGAAACATAAAAAAATTAGACAATGTATTTTACATTGATGTATAAACATGCAATAAAAATATGGTACGTATGTGGTATATACTATAAAGTATAGCAAAGTGAAATAATTTGCTTTAGCACAAAAAAATTGTGTAATACCTTTGAGTGTGTATCAAAATTTGGGGTGGAGAATTGAGGTTGCAAAGTAGGGAAGAAACTTGACCTAACATCCTTGATGGAATTAGCACCCTCATGAGAAGCATTCCAAAAGGGGGTGTTGTTAGTAAAATGTAATTGGTTATTGATAGGTTGTTTTGGAGGTGAAGTTCTCATCAAAAATTGAGGAACTTTATTAGACCAATCATTAGAAGGCATATTCATATTCAACTCATTATTAGAATTTAATCCATAGTTATTTGTTGGATATGGAAAACTACTCATGGATCTATTCTCAAATGAACCTTGTAAAATTGGTGGAGTTCCATATAAAGTTGAAGAATCCATTTGAAAATTTGTTGGTAAACATTGGCTTGTAATAACATTGCTATCTCCAGAACTATATTGAGGACTAAATTGATTTTGATTTTGATCCAAAGAGAAATTACTTCTATTCACTTGTTGACACATCCCCATCACATTTTCTTGCTCAAAATTGTTCCTTGTTGAACTCAAATTCTCTTGTAACATTGTGCTGAAACTATTCTCTGCTCCCTTCTCACCTCTTCTATCATCATCAAATAAACACCACAAAAAGTCACAATTTGTCACTCATGAAGAAAATTTTCACCTTTGTTCAAAAAAAAATAATTGCGGCCGCAAAATAAAATGGTTTTTCAAGTCTCTGCAACTACATCGCAGCCGCAATTTTGATCATGTCGGCCGCATTTTACCGATACATAAAAGTTCGCAGCATAATCGCAACTGCGACCCTTACTGCATCTTTGAAAACAGGATTTTATTTTTCTCGAAATCTAACCGTTTATAGAGCTGCATCACCATATTGCTAGAGATAGAAAACAAAAGTTAAAAAAAAATTGGATAATTTTAATTATTTTTTTCTACCTAATATTATTATATCAAGACTAATTGAACACTTACATCAAAGAAGGTTGATTCCAATCAATGGAATGAGAAGAAAGACCTAAACCCATCATATGCAAGTTGGGGTCAGAAGAAGTTGAAGAGTCTTGATTTTGTTGAAGTTTTTGAGTATCATGAAAAGAATTTTCCATGGAAGATCTTGGTTTTATCTCTACCATATCTGAATTTTGCCAACCAAAATCAACTATGTTGTTGTTGGTGATGGCAGAAGAATTTGAAGATTGTGATGTTCCTCCTCCACTTTGATGATCAAATCTCATGTTTCTTGATGCTGTGTCCCACCAATTTCCACTTGAATGATGAAATTGATCATCATCAGCCATAGTTTGATGAATTAATCCAACAAATGCTAGCTAGCTTCAATACTTTGTATATAGATAAGTTGATTCTGATTCTGATGTTATTGTTTGGTTCAAACTTCACTATCTATATATAAATATAAATTATAGCTTATAAGAATATATATAGTATATAGTTTATTTATGTGATGAAAAATAAGATATAACTTTGGTTGTATATATGTGAATGAGTTAAGAGTTTGATAAAAATGAATGGAAAACGATTCTTAACTTCTCATGTATTTATATTGGGAGGTGAAGAGAGAAAGACAGTGAGAAGAGTGAATGAAGAAATTTGTAACCGACTAACAGGAATATGGTTGACACTTTGATAATTCAAAGGGTCATTTGATAAGACATAGGAATTAAAATCAATATATATTTAGGTCCATTTTTTTAATATAGACTTTTGTTTTGTTTTGTAGCCACTTTAATTAATAAAGTTGTAGGTCTTCCAGCTGTTTGCTGTCTTAAGATTTTTTAATCAATTTTTATTTATTTATTTTTTTGAAAATGACACATCCTAGAAAAGGTTAAATATAAAATAACAATAATAATAATAATAATAATAATTATTATTATTATTATTGTTGTTGTTATTATTATTACTAGCCGCCAAACGGGCATGTTCGTTTGTGTGATCAATATTCTTTTTTTTTTTTTGCTGTGATCGATATTCTCTATTGTGCAAATATAAATAACTTTTTTTTTTGAACAAGCCAAAATGAACTATATATATTATAAATAACTATTTAATCTCCTTTTTTTATTGGACTTAGTTAATTGATAACTACTTAGGGCTTGTTTGGTTCAACCGAGGGGGAGGGAAGGGGAGGGGAGGTGAGGGGAGGAATTTTTAAGGAGGGGAGACAAGATAAAACATAATTTATTATGTCGACAAAATTACCCTCACTTTTTTATTAAAATTCTAAATTATCCTTGTTGGAATATTAAAATTTTAGGTTATATATATTTTTACAACAAAAAAAACTTAGGTTTTCTACTCTTTAGATTTTTTTTTTGATATATATCCATTAGATTTTTTTTTGACGTAATATATCTATTATAATTTAAAATTTAATCCTTATTTTGAGTTTATAAGGTTAAGGCTAAAAAAATAAATTACTTCTCTCCTTCCCTCCCCTCCCCTCGTTAAAAAGTTGAACCAAACATAAAAATTTAAAATATCACCTCCCCTCCCCTCACCTCCCCTCCAAAACTCCCGAACCAAACAGACCCTTAACCTCCTTTTTTGTTGTGGCTAGTTACTAAGAAGAAAAAAATATATTTTTTTTTACTATAAAAAAACTGAAAACCTACTTTTATGTGGAAATTGTACTTAGTTTTTTTTTTTTGTAGTTTTTTTTAAGGGTAAAATAGGAATAATGAAAAAGTCATCCCAAAAATTTGTATCCTTTTTATATATAGTATAGATTATCATTTTAGAGGAGCAAATAAATAATATTAATAAAAAGGGAATTTTTAAAAGATTTCAACTAATTGTAAAACTCAATCTTACCTATTTTTGGTTGCTACTTAACCGTTCTTGGTCTCCATTTTGTAAGGTAGTTTTTCTGTATGCTATCAGTAATTCAGTTAATGCTATTTGGTTTGCTCGTAATCAAGCAAAGTTCAACAAGTTTATCTCTCGGATGTAAATTTCACTGGTAATATTACTTCCAAAACTTCCTCTAAATTGCTTCTTGATTTCTCAATTTTGAAGGTTTTTAATATCAACGTGCATCCTCCAAATGCTCCTTACATCAAGGAATTTATTTGGCATTGTTTACGTTGGTTTTTCATAAACAAGCGCTAATTTGATTTTTAAAACTTGCAGGATTAATTAGTAAATCCTAGGACATATTTGTGCTTAGTTTTTCCAGAAAAGTGTTAATGTTCATCATGTGATTAAACATTTGTTGTTCGATGTGTAAAATAACTTGCAAGTAACCGTTTGCTTTGAATTAAAATGACTCGAAAAGAAGATAAAGACAGTAAAATGACTGAAATTGTAAAGATTGCATTCAAACGTAAATGGCAATTACAAATAAAAGGTGATCAAATCATACATTTTCCTTCTTGCACTCCTTTCGTTCGATCACATGAGTACTCAGAGTTTGGAAGGATTTTCTGCATAAAGTTTGTCACCCCGTTTTCCTATCGAAAACTACTCTAAATACTCTAAAGGAAAGTAACTGTCAAGTAAATCCCTACGCCTAGGATCTTGACGTGTGTCATGCCACGATCTCTTTATTTCGATTACTCTTTCACTACAAGAAAATATGGGTTTAGCTACGACACCATTTGTAGCTAATTCGTAGCTAATCGCTAGCAAAACAGAGTTTGCTACAGATTTGTTGTGAATTAGCTGTCATATAGGTCCTAGCATGGATTGGGCGGCAAATTATCCACCAAAATATTTCCTAGCTAATTTGCAACTAATATATAGAAACTCCTAGTTAATTCCCAATTAATACATAGTTAAATATTGTGAAAAGTTTATGTTTCCTAACTAAATTGCTAGGAATTGTCACAACAATTTTGCAATAAATCTCTATCTACATATTCCTAGCTACTTCGCAGCAAAATTCAAGCTTTTTAGAAAGAAATTTATAATTATAAAATTCTACTTATGAAGCCATGGCCAAAACTAATTAGCTGATTATAAATTATTTATCACCCATGAAATAATAAAAAAAACTAATTAAATGTGCATGATATACACTCATTAAATCTTATTACTGACAAATAAAGCAAATATGCATGTTATACTTAAAGATATTGATTATACATTAAATCCAATCTAAACTACACATATAAATTAAATCGTGACACATTTCATATGCATTACATTGAGGCTATAGAAAAATTTCACATACACAAGGGAACATCAACAAAGTTGCTCACCATAACTCCATAAACAGAACTGCTTACTGCTAGCTCCCTGAAGATTATATAATGAGCTCAAGTCTTAGGTAATTGATCCATCTTAGCTAAGAAACTCTTGCCACATTTGTTCAACTCTGAAAACAAGTTAAAGAAACAAGTAAACCTTAGAACATATCTATTGTATTACACGCTCTTCCCTTTTAAGATTGGATTCAACCATATCAGTTTTCAGATTTCTAGAACACATGCACTTGAAATGATGCATTGTGGTCTGAATTGGAATAAAAAATGAAGGCGTCTAGCTATAAATCAGTATGTATATGTACCTTAAAAGTGTAGCCATTTCCTTCAGACTTCGTGTATTTGCTTTTCTTTTCTTCTCTATAAGTTCTGGATCATCAAAAATATTAAAAGTTTCAGTCCCTAGTTGGTGAGACACTAGTAGGATCACCAAAAATAAAAAAATAGAACAGCCTCGTCAAAGATGCTAAAACAGAACAACTTACAGATATACTAAATTACCCTCCACCTTGATCTTGTGGAAAGTACACCAAATAGGCATAACCTTGATCCAACATATATGGTTCTTCCTCACGCTCCAAGCATTCATGCTCTTCTGAATGTTGCACATCCATAATGTATAATCAGTGATGAACAATCAAGTGTAAAAACTACAAAGTAGGAAACTACATGCTCTTTTGAGTATCAAACAATGAACTATACAAAGTATTAATCTTAACAGAGGCATAAGGCATCAAATATGCAACACAACAGTTTTTTGGGCATTCAACTGGAAAATGAACCGTATGCGGAGTTTCTTACTTTGAAGAAAATAAAAAACTATAACACCAAACTAGAACTTGCTTGTAGTAGAAGAAATAATGTACAAGTAGACACAAAAAAAAAAAAGTTTCATATAGAACCTTCTGATTTAACACACAGAACATAGCATTGTGCAAATAGATTTTCAAAAAAAGCACAAAGAAGAAACATAAGTATTATGCAAATATATAGTTTTGAAACATTAGTTAAGATCCCTTCATGTATTAGATACAATATATACAAAATATGTTGACGGTTCACATCAAGAAAACTATTCAAAATGCCAAATAAAATCCTAATAAGTTTGAACAAAGCTTAGAAAAAGTTGTCTCACCTCCAAAGTTGTTTTCTCTTCCATGATAGGAGGCTCACATTTTCCTAAGCATTTGTTTTGTTTTCTCTATTGATGTTGTGAACCCTAAGCTGAAGATTCCAATACAGATGCAACCATGAATGCTGAACAAATGTGAAAATAGATCGGAGACAAATAATCAAAATAGATCGGAGACAAAAAAATAAAATCCATTTGAGACAGAGAGTGATGACAAAAATACGCTATGACATAAACTCAGAGATGCAAAAATGGATCTAAATGTAGATCAATTAGAAACAGTACATTCCTATCATAACTGTTTTAAACTCACCCATCATTGAAAAGCTTAAAATTCAAACTCAATTATAAACAGTACCTGGGGAAAATGACATGTGTGGTGGTGCTGGACTAGTGCATGATTGAGAAGGCTCTGGAGGATCACTTTGACCTCTCCTTTGACTATGTCTAATTCCTCCACTTAATTGCCTCATATTGTTGGAAAATTCAAAACTGACTCCTTTACATTTTTTCACATTATTTGCATCAACTTCATGGTGATTGGCTCCTTTACATGTATTTCCGCCTTTGCCTTTTGTGCTGGTTATTATGAATACCTATATGTAGAGGAAGATCTGATGCATAATCTAGATATGTCTTAAAAACATGTAATAACTAGAATTGCATTAAAAATCTGATGCAGTAACTAAAATTGTACCAAAAGGACTACATATGGTCCAACTAATATACCTGGGGAATGCTAAGGTGGATTGCGACCTCTCCCTCGACCACGTCCAGTTCCTCTACCTCGGATTGCCATGTTAAGATATCTAGAAATATCTTGATCTTTTTTGTGTTAATAAGTTAAAAAAGTCCATTTTGTAACATGAATTTGATGTAAAATAATTCAAATGTAAAAGAAAAATGATAATAGAAGTAATTCAAATAACAAAAAATGCGACCGAATACATCAGCAACTCCCGATTGTCTTTTGGCAATCTCAATGAAATCATCAACTCCATTCTTAAATTTTTCAGTTACTTGACCATTACTATCCTTTCTTCGCATCATCCAACTTCGGTCAGGTCTCATGATTATAGTTTGAGGGAAGTGTTACCACTTGTTAGTTTTTTGTCACTAGTTTATACAACCCTATAATTTCAAATCAATCTATGGTTATATAGCATTAATTACTCAATAAAGCTAAACAAATATTAACGGTTATTTCTATTCCAAACTACAAGAAAATGGTTCATAATAAATCAAAACCAATTAAAACAATAAACAATTTCAAATCAAAACCCAAAATACATAATAAAATAACACAATCTACATCATTTACTACCAAAAACAAAACAAAGTTGTAGGGCAAATCCAGGTAGCTTTTATAAGTGCAGAAAGTTCTGCATTCTCCATAAGTATTCAAGACATTTACATAATTTTCTTGTTCACTAGTTTAATAGCAGTACAACAGTTTTTGCAGCTAACAAAACTAGTATATCTTTCTCATTTGAATCACAAAAATCCTTGTGTCAATTAGTTGATTACTTGTTTGGTTTCTTTTTCCTCTTACATTTCACATATCCATATATAATATTCAAATTCAGTCATTGACAAAAACCAAAAAGAAATTTCATATTATATATTATACTATCGCTCATGTAAATGTAATGCTAAAACTTTCCACTAATTAGTGGATTGCTACAAGTATTTTTGCTTTCTACTTAACACGACACACTTATAATTGCAATAGAATAAAGTAGCATGTTGTGTTAAGAACTAGTTGCAGAAAGAAACAACTCATGTAGATTCAATAGTAAAAACATTTCTCTAATTCAATAGTAAGAACTAATTGCAATACATTTGTAGATTCAATAGTAAAAATAGCTCATGTTCAAAATCTCAAACATTCCTCTAATTCCAAAAAGAAACTATCACAGTACCATATGCCAATTCACTCTAAATCTAAAAATTTCTCTCTAAATCGTATCTAACAACAAAGCACAAACAATAAACTCTTAAAATGCATCATAAAACCAATATCAACAATTAACAAAAGCATTAACATATAATATCAATAGAAAAATTCACTCAATTCGTTGTAGCATGAATCAATTAATCAATCAATCGACTACACTTCCTAGATTTTCAACCTTGAAAAATCTGGTAAAGAACCTAACAAGTGTTGAAATGTAATAAGCACATATAATCAAATATTCAAACCCTAACTAACACCAAATCCATCCAAAATTCAAATACATGAAGAATCCTAGAAGGTTTTGAAACTCGGAAGTAGCAGAAGTACCTCTAGATCTTCAACGAGAGCGAAAGCGCGAAAGAGCGAAAGCGCGAAGTAGCGATTGAGATCGAATTACAATTCCGAGATCGATATCACGATTCTGAGATGAAGCAAGTTGCGATTGAGATCGATTTGTGAGGAAATGGCGTCGCGATTCTGTGATGAAGCGATTTGTGAGGAAGCGATTCTGAGATCAATTTGTGAGGAAAAAGCGTCACGATTCAAGCCATTTGTGAGGAAGAAGTGATTATGAGATTAAGCGATTTGTGTGGAAGTGATTTTGATTTTGTGTGGAATCAATTTTTGTGAGGAAGTGTATTGAATTGAAACAGAAAAAAAAAAAGTAATTGAAAATGAAATGAAAATACTAATCCTCTAAAAATAATTGAAAAAGAAAATAATAACTGATGGAAAAGGAAAAAATAAAAATTAATTAAAAAATGATTTGGGTTAGTAAAATGGAGGGATTTTTAATTGAGATTAACTAGGAACTCAGTTTGTGGCAAATTTTTGGTAGCAAATACTGTATTTTCTTGTAGTGTTTCTCCGCGCGTTGCATCCATGTCGAACTCGAATTCGCTTCTCTCCTGAAAATTATTCTAAGTCCACAGACTTAGCTTTTGACAATCCTTCGACTAGCAATAATATTATTATTCCATATTTTTAACATCCAATAATATTGCCAGTTCATCTAATATTTAATAAACAAATAAATTATTAAAAATACAAGCCAACAGGCATCCTCCAGCTCTTTGTTTGATCAAATGCAACATGGATGGAGTCTCGGTAGGTGTTCCAGGTACGGCCGTTAGTGGAGGGATTTTTAGGAATTTTAAAGCTGATCATCTTAGTAGTTTTGCTTTTAATATTGGTGGGGGTAATGCCTTCCTTGCTAAGCTTACTGGGGCTATGTTGGCAATTGAAATTGCAGCCTCTAAAAACTGGTCTTATCCTTGTCTAGAGTTTGACTTTAAGCTTGTTATCAAAGCCTTTACTAACCCTGTTATGGTACCTGGGGAAATCAGGAATCGTTGGTTTAACGTCTTACAAATTACTAACTCCATGCACTTTATTGTCACACACATTTTTAGGGAAGGAAACCATTGTGCGGATAAGCTTGATTTCATTGGTTTAAGTATTGCAGAATTCTCTTCGTGGAATGAAGTTCAAATAAATCTTATTTAAAACTTTGCTATGAACAAAGTAGGGTTCCTTGTTATTGATATTTATTAACCAATGGGGTTTTGGTTTTTGTCCCCCCCCCCCCCCCCCCCCCCCTCCTTCCTTTGTATTTCGTTTTATCTAATATTTTTTCAGGGTACTTCTTTCTTTCTAAATTCTTCATGATTTAGACGAGATGGTGATGATGCAACGATGTCCTCCTCTGTGCCACCGTTTCACCCCATGGAGGTTGCTATATACACCTTTCTGTCGTCGATCTCCACCATGCCTGTTGATTTTAAGTAGTTTCCAAACGGTGTTGCTTGGTTGTCGGCGGACTGTCGACGTCACCGGGTCTTGTTGTGGGGGCTCAATGTTACACCACAGTTTGTTCTACCATCGGAAAATGCTCTATTTGGTTGTTACGTCTAATTGGTTTTCCCGTTCTGAGACTGTAAAAATTTTCCAAATTTGTTGAATCTGTAGATTTTGAGTTTTTCATCGCTGCTGTTTAATATCTGCATCATCATTGATTCTGACTTTTTATTATCCTCGTGAGTCTCCGGATTGACACTAGACTGACTGCCTCGAAAGAAACATTACTTGTTGTTGTGCACGAGTTTTTGGTTCTTGGACTCGTTCCGTAGTTGCAACCAGTTCATTAACCAGTTATTATACCTTTTATTAAGGCTTAACTAGATGTTGGATAATTGTAGTTCAAATGTTTGCATTACCCGTTTGGGCTGACCTGCCTTTTGTTTAGTTTTATTGAGTTAGGTTTTATGACTGCCAACTTTCATTTCTCTTATAATTTTTTTCTTTTTTATATATTACAGTATATTATTATGAGAATGTGGTAACCGGTGAGGATCTTTGGGCGTGCCAACCTAGTTGATATGCCTTAAGTTCTTTTGATGTCTGATATTCTCTTAAATTATCTAAAACAAAAATAATATTTTTTAACATAAACTTTCAATTTTTATATATATTTTAATTCTTATTTATGATGTTAATAAGATGTAAAATAATATTTTGTCAAAAAAAAAAGATGTAAAATAATTTTTTGTCAAAAAAAAAAGATGTAAAATAATTTAGTATAAAAATTAATTTTAGATATTTAACCGTATAATGTAGTTAAAAAGTAATTTTTAAAGATCTCATTCTTTCTCCTGTAAAAAAAAAAATTACATTCTTGCTATTATCACTAATAATTTTTGAATATCTGTAAGCGTCGGAATCTTATTTTAATTCTTGTTTATGATGTTCATAAGATGTAAAACATTTTAGTATAAAAATTAATTTTAAAATATGTAACCGTGTAATGTAGTTAATTAAGAAGTGATTTTTAAAGATCTCATTCTTTCTCCTATAAAAAAAAAATCCTATTCTTTCTTTTATCACTAATATATTTTGAATTATTTGGAAGTGTAGGAATGTTATTAGATTTGAAAATAAATTTCTTCCATGCAAATAGTGATTAACTTCATAAGAGGGTGAGGTAGCTTTGAAAGCAAAATCAGTCAAAAGAGAGCATGTATTCATCAATTTACAAATTTCAAATTCTAATGGTTTGATTTTTTATGTTAAGTGTCACCCCCTCCGGCTCCTAAATTTATGTGTGAAGTGTAACACTATTGAAGCTTCTAGAGATTGTCCTATAGACTTCAGCTTGTTGGGGAATTTATTTATAGAGATCATGATAGAAATTTTTTTGGAGGTGTTTATTAGTCTTTGGAAATTTCGGATGTCTTTTAAGTTGAAGATAAAGGTGCTATATATGCGTGCTATAGAATTTCACTCTAGGAAAGGTTGGACAAATTGTTGGCTTGGACGCGATTTCTCTTTGACTATTCAAGTATTTAGTAATTCTTCTTTGATTTCGTGGATACTACAAAATCGTTAGTCTAATTGTCTTAATATCATCCGAGGATTTCTCTTTCAAGTCTCTCATATTTTATGAGAAGGAAATAGTTGAGCGGATAAATTGGTTAATTATGGCTAACAAATCACATTTCTGTTGAGGTTGAACTTCATTCCAAATTCACCTTTGACGATTTTTCCTACAATAAGAATGATCTTCCTTTTTTCTGTTTATGTTGATACCATTTTTGGCATTGTTTCTTTTGTGTCCTTTAATGTTGATTTTATCCTCTTTTGTTATTTTGTTTTGCACTCTTTTTTCCTTCGGTTTGTATCGCTTTGAGGTCTTATTGGTAAGGTTTTAATGAGCCAGATGTTGTCGATATTATATGTTGTTTCCTAGGGTGTTGGTCTAATCACCCAAGTATTTTTATCTTTATCCACTCCTACCGGTCCTTTTTCAACAAAACACAAATCACTAAGACTAAGAAAATACATTTTTATTTAATATTCTTATAAATTTAGGTTTATTTCATCAATAACTCTATTTAATTACTCTTAATTCCACTAACTTATTTAATAAACCATCATATAATAAACAATGGCACAAGTGAAATTAAACATCTACTAATACATTTGACAATTGATCAAAGTTTTTTATAAAAAAGACAAAAAATTGTCACTTTTGTTTCTTATAAAAAAAACCGAAGGAAATATTAATTATTTGAGTGTTGCAAATATGGAATAATTAGAGGGTGTTCACAATATTGTTGAAATGTCATATCTATCATGTGATACGTTTGCACTCTGATTTTGTTTAAAAAAAAGATTCAAGAGATGTAATAAATATCCTAAATTCAAGGTCTAAATGTAATGTACTAAGATTTAAAAAGACAACTAGATAAGTTGCTCATGTGTTTTTTTAAAAAAATAACTATGACAAATATTTGTCTCACATTTTTTTATGAAATGAGGAGAAATATTTATCGCGTTTTTATAATTATCAATGGAAAATATTTGTCCCGTATTTTTTATTTATAAATGATAAATATTTAATCTGATTTCTTTTAGAGTTATATATATATATTTAGTCTCTCTAAATATATCACATTTCATTTTTAATCCCTCTAAATTTTTCTTCCAAGCATTGGTCCCTCTAATAATTTTATTTTTAATTTTTGTCCCTACTTTTACATAAAAGTTCACGAAATATGTTGCAAATGACTTTTTTTAGGACATATCATTATTATTACTTTAAAACGACTTTAATTTTTATAATATCACTAATAAATTTTTAGATTAATAATTTAATCTTTTATTTGAATTTATAGGTAAATTAATAAAGATTAAATAATAAATGGTGAAATTATTAAAGTAATGATATTTTTAAGTCTTATTAATGACATGTCATACAAAAAGCCGTATAGACCATGCTTCATGAATTTTTGTAAAAAAGTAGTGACCGATAGCGCTAAAATATGCATGATATTTTACTAGTATTTTACTTAAATAAATTAAGCTTTTAAAACGTTTAGGACTATTTACTTGTTTTTCTTACTTTTGTATTTTTAGGAATTAATGTTTGAAATATGATCAAAATAGTGCATTTAATGTATTTTAAGGTGTCTTAATGACCAAGACTTAAATTAGGATAGCGCAAGCCCTTCTTTAATGAAGAGAAGGTGGAAATCATGCAATATAGTGTTTGTCGTAGCTAAAAGCCAAGAAAACAATAACTAAATGTTGAGAAAGTAAAATATCAAGAATTTGCCAATAATTGAAGCTTGCCACGGCAGTGTGGGATCTCACCACGGTCGTGGCAGGAAAGTCAGAGAGTTGATTTGCACAGCAAAGTTCAGCCACGACCCAAATGAACCCATACATGGCCAAGGCAAATCTGCAGAAATAATCAACAATATTTGTCTTTATTATTTCATTCTTGAATTAATGTCCATTATCTGTAATAAAACTCTAATGAATATCGAGATGGGCGAAATTCAAGTCTCTTCTACTATAAATAAGACATCATTCTCTTGTAACAATTTCAAGTACAGTAAAATTTTTAGTTTATTTTCTTGTGTTATTTGCTTAGTTTTCTGTTTTTATTTAGTTAATGGTGCTGCTCGCCATGTCTAGGTGTGGGTAGTTGTCTTCCATCTTAGGGTTATGAAGATCGAGTAGTCAATATTATCCTCTCTTGATCCTTTCTACTATGCTTTTGTTGATTGAGATTACTAACGAGTTTCTATCATAGCATAATCGCTTATCATATTTTAGTTGTAGACAAGAAGACAAAGGATCAAAAGGGAGAAGTTGTTGTATGTCCATAGCCTACATGTTATGACCGGGTACAATGCACTTACCGTGTGCTTGGGGTATGCGAGGATTTCTAACATGCGTATATATATTGAGAGCTTTGTTAACTGCCCCAAGATTGGTCATTTGCTTTAAAATTATTTTCCCATGACAAAAGAAGTTAGGTTGGGTTTAGATTTGTGTGAGTGATGAAATCTATAATCCTAGGGTGATTCTATATAAAAATATATCTTTGTCGTATTTTACTTGCTACTTTCAAAAAAAAACCGAATATTTTGTAAGTCACAAAAAGTCACGATTTAGGGCCTGTGTTGTTAAACTTAAAAAAATTTACTTTGTATTTTTAAAATAATTTGTATGACAACTAATTAAAAATAATAAAAGTTATCTCACACTCATTTAATTGTTGTAAATTACAGTAAAAGAGTAAATTTTTTATATTTAATAATATAAATATTCATGTTAGATATTTAATAACATAGATATTTGTGTTAGATATTTACAATAGATTTTTATTTTAGTTGCTTTTTGAAATTTTATTACTTAAAAAAGTTGTAAAAAAATGATAAAATATTTAAAATATCATTTTATGAGAAACTATTTAAACTAATTTCTTATTTAAAACTTTTCAAATAAAATATTATTTTTTAAAAATTTCAACAAAAAAGGAATACATTTTAGAAATTATTTAATTTTAAAAAATGTCAAACGAACAAACTCTTAGTATAAATAAATTTCTATATATGGCTCTCTTTGGGAAGACCAGTAAGTTAACTTATAGCTTATAGCTTTTAGCTTATAAGCTATAAGTTCTGTTTGGTAACAGTTTTTAAAAAATAGCTTATAGTTTATTTTACTAGCTTATAGCTTATTTTTCAAACGCTATTTCATGTAGCTTATGAGCTTATAGCTTATCATATTTTCTTCCAATTTTACCCCTATCATTTTACTTGAAAAAAATTAAATATTAATTAAACCAATCTTTTTTATGTCATTTCATACTTATAAGCTAGTTTAACCGCTAATTTTACCAAACACTACAAATTCAATCAGCTAACTTATTCGTTATAAGCTAAAAATTAACTTATAAACTATCCACTATAAATTCATCCGTTATAAAACTTATCAGCTATCTGCTATTTTTTACCAAACAGGATCTTAGTCATTATTAAGTAAACGTATCTTATTCACTTTTAATTAAAATTAGTTTTATAAAGTTAACTCATTCCACATTTTTGTCACTATACAAATAAAGTCACACTTTAATTATTCCAAGTAGAAGAAGTAAAATTGTACATAATAAAAAATAGAAGAGTAAAATAAGATAGTGATAATTGGGAAACATGTGTCAACAAGTAGGACCCAACCGGCGTGCAGGCGTGCAAAGATATTCCGAGTGTCAACACCATCTTTTCTCTTGGGAGTCAGAGCCCTGAAAATGACCCTTACTACAAGTTACTTATAATATGTCGTATTTTTTTTTTTTGACACAAATATTTCGTATTCTTCTTTTTACTTTATTTTTATTTACAATATTACTTCAGCTTATAAAAAATATTTCATTTTTTAAATTAATTAAATATTTGATATATCTAGTTTTTAAAGAAAATTAGAGGTACATAGTAAAAATTTTCATTTTCGATTTATTCTACTTGTATATTACCTTCAATTTCTATGAACATATAGTTTAGTAATAGAAATATCGCATTATATGTATAGTTGTTAGAGTTTGAATTTAAGAATTTTAACTTATTCAATTTAAATGGTATAATTTCAATCAATTAAAATTCATTTGGATTGGTCTGGTGGTATTGGCTTGAGACCTGGGAGTGTGCTCTTCCTTAAGGTCGATCAGATTCGATTCTCTCTAATGTCAATTTGTGTGAGTTAATTTAACTTCTTTAAAAAAAATTCAATCAACTAGACTACTTAACAAAAAATTGAGGTAGATATCAAGCCAATTTCATATTTTATCTTGTTTTAAATATAATCTAAAATCAAATCGTATTTGGTCTGAGATAAATGTATTTTTAATTTTGCTTATATTTTTTTTTATTTTTTTTATTTTTTATTTATTTTTTTTTTAAGTAAAGGAAAAATATATTAAAAAACACAAACATACAAAGATTGGGGGGACATTAGACCTAACCCAGATAAAAGAAATACATCGTGAAATATTAATACAGTCTTAAAACAATCCTAACAAACGATCAATTTTCTCGAGCACAACTCAGCGAACCCGCGTACGGGCGCGAAACCAAGTTGCAAAAAAAGGAGAATAGTGAGAGTCCGCGGATAGCAATAAGATTCAAACTGGTGATGGAACGGCCGCCAACACGGAATCCAGAACCACGACCAACAACTCCCTGAGAAGAACAGCAAGCATCAAAGCTCTTTCGAGCAAAACTGTCTGAAACAGTCACGAGGACTGTGACAGAAAAGCACCTGGTACTGAAACCACCAGTAACACAAGAAGAGATGTATGAACCCAGATCGAGGGATGAGTCCAAAACATTAGTCACCAACCCTTTCGGGTTAAAGAACAAACAGACCCATACGAGTCTTTAAGGCCACAAGGAACAGGTCTAAAAACTCCCAATCTCAGAACAAACAAAAACATACAAACAAACAACAAAGCAAAAGCAAAAAAAGGAGACCAAAGCTCCGCCGACGAAGCCCAAACGACAGCCACGACCGAGCCGGAGAACAACCAAAGCAGCTCCGACGAAATCCAAATTGCCGCTGTAGAGGAACAGTGCAACCGGAGCAAGATGATGTGGAGAATCTCAACAAGACCCTCATCACACCACCACAACTTATGTCTACATCTTGGATTGAAAGATTTGGATTAAAAGGGAAAGAACAGGGGGCGTGGATCTGAGTTTTAAGAGAGAGGTGAGAGCTTTTTGTATTTTAGAGAGAGAGAGAAAAAAGATCCAAAATTCAATTTTGCTTATATTTAAAACCATAAAAAGTAAGGTTTTGAGATGAATTTAATTCAAAATTCTAAGATGACCTTAGTGCTCACTCAAGATTTATTGGAGCATTTACACTTAAGTCACTGTTATCGGACTTCTGAGTTACTCTATAAATGTTCAATCTTAAACATAAGAAAGTTTGTTAAAAGTCTCACATAATTTGAGAAGATAAAATATGTATGTGTTTGTAAGGAGGGGTGGTAGTTTTCACATTATAATTGATTTTGTGAGGTTGAGTTAGACTCAACCAAAAATTCTACAACTATAAATGAATGATGTTTTTTCACTCGTCTGGACTATCTGACCTAAACTAATAATTGAAGTCGTTTAAAATTAATTTTTTAATTATGTTATCTAAATTATTTTATTTCAAATGAATGGCAAGATTAATTACATGTAATTGTGGAAAAATTTCACACCAATCCCGTAGAGCCACGATCCACTAACTTTGGAATGAGGTTTTGTAGTAAAAACAAAGTATATATGCGAGATTATACAGTAAGAAGGAAAAAATATGCGAGATAATATACAAGTCCTCAAAAGCCACCAAATCTCATTTTCTAATATTAATTAATAATCTTACCCCCAAAATTTTCACACACAAACAAACTCACTCACTTGTTAATATGAACGCAGCCAGCTACAAACCAAGCATGCATGCTGGTGGTAAAATCATACATCACTCACCCAAAAGTTGAAGACTCCTCTCCAATTGGTACACCACTCACTTGATTAATTGCAAAATATCTAAAATGAGTGGGATTGGTTGACAATTCAGAAGTCAAACCAAGATGGAATATATATATATATATCCTCTTTTATGAATATTTAGACAGTGTTCGAGCACTAGTTAAATATATTAATGAGAAAATTTTGTTTTAAAATCTGTGTATTTAATATTTTAAAAATGTAGAAACTTATATTTTCAACATTAACTTTGTCATTTATGTATGTTTTTACTTGTTTTATATTTAACAAGTGCCCGGAGATACAGTTTAGTCATACCCTTAAAAAAATATAAAATGGATTACATTAGTTATACTAGATTGTTCTAATAATATAAAATTTTAGGAAAATGCTAAACAGTATCTCGGGGTACTAGTTAAACATATACATTCAATATATTGAAAATGTAAAAAATTATTTTTATCAATATTAAATTTATATTTTATTTCTATTTTTGGTATGTTTAACAAGTGCTCCGAGAGTACTGTTTAGCATGACGCTAAATTTTATTCTAAAACTATAGTATCAACTTAATCCATTTTACATTCTTAATATTATAAAATGATGATCATTCATGCAATTACAAATATTATTATATAGTTTTTTTTTTGTCTCTAAATGGTTACTGATTTTAGTTGGACTTGGATTTGACTTTTTATAGTGAAAACAATAATTTGACTTTGTTAAATAGTCAAAATGAATCCAATAAAATCTAGTATAAAATATTTGGTGTGACCCCTGCCAGCTGAATATTGGGATCCAACACAGAGTATATGCTGTTTAGCTTATGTTGAAGTCACCAAGATGTCAAAGGATGATAAGACAAAAATATCGGACAAACCTAGCTAAGTTTACTAGTTAAGCTAGTACAATCTTTCTCATATCGCATTCATATTAGGCTATTTAGATATTAGGCTACAATCTTCTCATCTCGGACTTTTAACACTTAAAGTGATGTGTTTTAATTAATTGATAGTGTAAAATGATTTTAGTCAAAGTATTATAATTAAACTTATAATTAAAAAGTTACGTTGTTGCTTAAGTATAATTCAATTAATAGATGTAACAGGACTCTCATGTGCAGCAGTAGTTTAGATTTGAATTCAAAACCTTACACTTATTCATATTAAAAAAGATGTAGTATGCATGAGGTCTTGAGTTCGACCCTTAATTCCATTGTAAACAAAAAAATATATAAAAAAGGTGTAAGCATACTAAATTAAAAAATAATAATTAAAATATGTAATTAAGTGAGGGATCGTCACTTCACCAAAAAACTTTCAATTTTAGAAAGTGTCATGTGAAAAACTTTGATGATATAATCGATTAAATACACTATATTATGTTTAAAATATTCGGAGTTTGAATCTCGTTCTCTGCATATATGTGATATCCTTATCAATTGTGCTAAACTTACGGGAACAATTGGAATCTCAAATTTAACACGGTATAAGAAAAGCCAAAATATTATGGATTTCTTTGGATTTACTTATTTATGAGTTTATAAAAAATAATTTATGCAAATAAATAAATTTTAGTGTTACTTCACAAGTTTTCAATAACAAAAATTCACATTTTATAAGCTGTTTTTTATAAATTATCTTGATAAGTTTATGAATAATATATAAAAAACTTATTTATTTGAATAAACTATTTTGTATAAGTTTAATAATAAACTAATACAAAAGAGATTTTATTGATTCACAAGCCAGTATAAGCTTAGATGAGAAAACTAACAATTTGAATTATAAGGTGTAGGTCTATTTGTGAAGACAAAAAGTAGTGAAGGGTGACCTTCCCCACACAAATTATTAAAGACATAATTGACAAAATTAAGCCACACGAGTGTGACTAAAGAATGAACAAGGAAAAAGACTACAAGTTTATGTATAAGCTGAACAATGTTACTGTCTAGGTAGTGTTTGGATTTTTTGGTGATAAAAATTAATTTTAAAAATTGTTTTGAATTTAAAATAATTAAACAATAACTTAAATGTCAAAATGTCAAAAACTACAAATATTTCTAGATTGTATTTAAATCACAATCAACTCTTAAAAAAAATTGAAACAAGTAAAGTTTAATTCTATATCTCTTAAAAAAAAAAAATTAAACCAACAATTTTTAGTTTTTTGAATCAGCTAAATTTTATTAATGGACAAATCTCCTTAACAAGAAGTATAAGGAATTGTCAGAAACATACAACGAAAGGCAAAATGATGAAAATACATTAACCAATCAAAAAGTACAACAAGCAACCACCTGAATCCACCCCCTACAATGACACACTATCACCCTAATTCAGAACGGGACAATGAAACTGAAGTGAAGCAACATAGAAACATCTCTCACAGAAAACACCATTGTCGAACCCATCCCTTCATCATAACTAAAAGAAACAACACTAGGAGGCACAGTCGCACCGCCAGGAGCATGGATCTACATCTTGACGGCCGGATTTGGATTTTGGGCGGAGGTGCCGGTGGTGAGCGGTGGCCGGTTAGAGAGAAGACAGAGAAAAGGCTTTTGTTTTTTTTCTCCCACAATATGCTAACGTTGTCCGTTTAAATTGACTTATTTTTGAAGCAAAATAACTTATGCAAATAAATAATGTTTTATGTATTATTATTAAGCTTCTCAAAGTAGTTTATAAAAAATAATTTATAAAAATACAATTTTTATTAATACAAATTTTTGAATTAATATAAAAATTTATTTATTTGTATAAAACTATTTTATAAGATAAAAAATAAAGTCAATTTAAATAGGTATTAGGCCTTCTTTGATTTGTCCATTTTATTTTGTGAATCCGGCAATATGTTTGACTTGTTGCCATGTCTATATTTTTTAATTATGCAAATGTCAACCACAGTGTTGTTTCAATAGACACAGTGATATTGATTTGAAAACTTTTTTGTGCCTTATGCACCAAGTAGTCATATATTCATAATTGCTTGGTTTACTTTTCACCTTCACCAAACTCTGTTTAACTCTGTCTCCATGAATGAACATCAAGCATATAAAATCAACACTTTGTTTGGTTTGAGAGGGATAACAAGAGTTTTATAACTTAATTTTAATTTTTAGATGAAATGATTTTTTTTGTTAAATTTTATTTATTATACGACCGAACTCCAAACTAATATATTTTTCTTTCTCTAAAAGCTAAACGGTTAAAATCCAAAAAATAATTTTAAAATATTAGCTTAGGGCCAATCATTTTTCAAAGAATAATTCTTATGTGGTTACAACCATATAGGGGCGGGTATGGGTGGGTTCGGGCTCAAAGTCGTCACCCGGTCTAAACCGCAGAGTCAAAAAGTAAGGCCCAATTCACCCGAAAATGAAGAGCGGTTTCCACGGGTTCGGGCTTGCGGTTTAAGCGGGTTATTGGGCGGTTTGAAGCGGTTAAACATAAAATAAAAAAAATAATAAATCCAAAATTTGGAGTTTAGATCAAGAAAATATGCAACCAGAGATGAGAGAATCATAAATCAAACACAAAAGGAAAGTCTTCGAAAGACTAAATTGACATAAAAAGTAAGAAAAAATTAAAATCTCAAATAAAATTAAAAATATATCATTTGATTTCAACGAAGTTAGACAAATAAGATGAAGAATGACCAAGTTTTGCGTTTTAAAATGTTTCATGATTGTTTCAGTTTACATGGGTTTGAGGTGAAGTGAAAAAGTGTGAAATGAGACGTGGGAAGAATTTAGATTCAGCGTTTTAATTTACTCGTGCGGGCGGGTTCGGGCACCGTCGGTCCAATTTCCTCTATCCGGACTTATCCGTACCAACCCAATTCAAACCGAGTTTTTCAACCCGCTAACCCGCGACCCATTATAAACCGCCCAAATCTCTAATTTTTGGGCGGGTTTTGTTGGGTTCAGACGGGCTTCGGTTTTTTACCCACCCCTACAACCATAAACACAAACCATTTAAACACAATCATGTACAAAAATACACGTAATTTTATTAATTCAATAGTAAAAAATTTAGTGCTTTCATTTCTACTATTTTTCCATATATGTATATGCCTAAATAATTTAAATTTATAATTGTGACTATACAAATATTGCTCAAACCATATTAAGAAAATAACATATTTAGCTCATGTTTGAATTGGGCAGTTTGGCTAAATTAAAGTGAGATATTGTAATTTTGGCAAAATTAAACTACATTTCAAAATTTCAATAACATCATGGTACTACTATTATTTCGTTAAACTTAATGCGCAATTCTAATTTCTAAACATACACTTAGACAATAATATTATTGTAGGATTAAACTTACACCCTTAGTAAAAAAATATTTTATAGCTCCAAATATAATATCTAATCAATAAAAGACATGACCCAATCCAATGGGCCTCAAAGATGGCGATGCCAGAAATCCACCATTATATGCCCAATAGCCTTTATAATACTATCTTAATATTTTTAGGTTTTTTTTTGACAGATAATGTTTTTTAGATTAAAACTTAAAACATATATTCATCACACAAGTTCAAAATGTAAGGTGATGTTTTTACATATTTAAAAAGCAATTCAACAAATGTCAAAATGTAAGACTAAATCACTCTGGGCTAGTCTTGTATATATGGTCATAAAACTAAATTGCAAGACTTGACCAAAAAAAAACAACTAAATTGCAAGACTTCTTCTTTTTATACCCCCTAAAATTTCTTATGTGCCTTTTAAAAAGATCAAAATACCCCTTTTGCAACTTAGTTATTTTGTACCTATAACTTTAAAAAAAATCCTGGTGCATTGCATTTTTTAAAAAAAAATGCTGGCAAGGTTACTAACCATCTTAATTTATGAACCAAATCCAATCTATCAACATTTTTTTTTTTGAGAAGATCAACAAATTTATTATATGGTGGAAAGATGGAATGAATTTCTATTAAGATGATTTGGATAATTACTATTGGATGCAACTTATATAGTATAGAGTAACAAACCAATATGATCTTGAGTTCCAAATATACATTTATTGATTGATATATTATATTTTTGTTCAACCGACACCCCTACCTTTAAACAAGTGGATTAACAATTATATATAATACTACTAAATAAATTAATGTTCACTTGTCACTAATTAAATCTATCTACAACCTCGGTATGCTACCAATCCTATGATCATGACAAAATACAACTACACATTGGAATCAATTTTTTATGTATTTTTCCGAATGATTGTTCAATTTCTGCAAAAGAAAATTGGATTTGTAGCATGTGTGACTTATGTAACAATGTCTCTTGTCATTGACTTGTGTATAACTTTATGAATTAAAAACTTGTAAAATGAATGTAATGCGTATGGATTTCAACTATTTATATAAAGAAGGACAACGCCTAAGGTAGATGGCTAGCTAAAGGAAGATGAGTATGATTATTATGGTGATGACGATAAGGAAGAAAAAATATAAAGAATTTGACTAATAACACAAAGTTAGTGGCTTATGTGTCTCTTCACCTAAAATATCAATATTTTTTATTATTCATCCTATGGTGGGATGGGGTTGACATGAATCTTGACTCTCTTTGATGAAACATTCTTTGGAGTCATTATTTGGCCCCCACTCAAACTCAACAAAGTCATTCCTTAAAATCTTACAATATTTGAGAACCGCCTTTGAAATTAAAGATGTTCCTTTGTTTGTCTTGTTGTGACCTATTGTTTTTATTCTTAATTAATTTCTTTTTGCTCACTCTATATTTCTTTTTAGTGTTTAGAAAACATTGTTGGGCTCTTTTAGTTTGTGTCCAGCTATTTGATGTTTAAACAAGAATATCTTTACATTGAAATTAATTAAAGTAGAGTGCTATTGTAAAAAAAAAATTAAAGAGGAATGCTAGTAACTATGGTGCTCACAATTTAGTTTTGAAGTAAAAATTCATCTGATTTAAAGATAAAATTATTTGCGGTTCGATTTGGTTTTGGATGATTGAAAAAATTCAATTCGATCTATTTTAATTTTGTGTGATTTAATTTGTCAATTTTTTAATATCCAAATCCAAAATTCGATCAAATCCAGCAATATTTCACAAAGTGACAGTCAAACCCTTTTTTTTTTTTGGATCGGTGTGCAATTTTTATTTCGAACGATTTAAATTTGAAAAATTTTACTAGCAACACTCTCTTTAATACTCACTTTTTAATTGAGTAAAATGCATATGGATCTGTCCCGTGAACTTAGCTCAGTTGGTAAGCATATTGTATTATATATGCAGTAGGCTGATGTACAAACTCTAATCATCTTACTTATTCACCTTAAGATTAAAATTTTTAGCCACTAGACTACTGCGAAAAAAAAAATCATGTGTATCTTACGGCCTTATGAATATTTCGATAGTAAAAGACCTATTGCCTTAAAAAATAATGAGAAGACCATATTAATTTCAACTTATGAGAGAGTAAGTGGTATAGGGAGTGTTAAGAAAATGTTACCAACACTCCTCTTAATTAATAACAAGTAGACCTTGCGTCAAAAAAATTATTAACAAGTAGACCCATATGTAATGCGATAATTTTCTAAAACATGATACGATTGTGATATCATGTTCTTTCTTTAGTGGTTTAAATAAACAAATTATGAATTTCTTAAGGATAAAAAGAAAAATATTTTTCTTAGACAATTTTTTTTTTTTACATAGGTGATTATCCGGGGTATATAAACTATTCTTTTTAAAGGAGTACATCTAAATAGTAAAATTCTCTTTAATTTGCAAAAGGTAACACAAGGCAAAACAACAAAGAATAAAATAACACATGATAAAATATTTTATGGTATTCTCTACAAAAATAAATAAATATTGTATGATATTAACTAATAATTGAAGAAATTTTATCTTGTATCTCAGTAAAAAATGTTATTTTAATATTATAAACAATTTATATGGAGAAATAAAAATTACAATTTTTGTTCGATCTATATTATTCTAATTTATTCAATCTAAATAATAGTTGAAAAATCAAATAGAATACAACTGAATTGTATCGTTGAATCCCTTATATTATCTACGGATAAAACACATTATTACTAAGAACTACAGCGCTACAATAATAAAGATTCATGTTACATTTGTTTAAGTAAAAAATAAATAAGAAGGGTCAAAATTTTAATCATTAACTAATTAACCATATGGCTCTAGCTCAAAATATTCAGAGTTTTCCAAACGTACACAAAAACTCTTTTCATTGTTTCTTCTTGACTATAGTAAAAGTCCTCTTTTTGGTACAAGAATAAAGTGAAATGTATTCCATTGCAATATTGCTAGCAAATAGATTGAGGGGTTGATTTTTTATATTGAGCTCATCTTTATTTTTTTCTCTTGTTCTTTGTTGAAATATATTTCTATAAACTTAAACGCTATTTGAAGATACATCTCAAAAAACGATATATAAGTATAATAATATAAAAATGTTATAAGATCTTGAGACAAAATTATCATATCAAATGGCTCTATTTTAATCATACAAGTTTATACACTATAAACTATCGCGTTTTCTGTCTTGCCAAAGAGAATGAAATTAGTGCACACTGCATAAGCATGACCTCATCTCTACATCATAATTCACCTTTAAAAAGAGATAGAATAATATATAAAAGGAAACAAATGAATGCTTAGTTTCTTTACCCATTCATTGTTTATATGAAGATGGAATACTTTCAGAAGAAGAACTAGAAAAGGCAATGAACCGTAGGACCCTTCATTCATAAATCATGATGGAAATATGAATTATGGAGTCGACATTGTCCTTCCTTTAATGTAATTATATCCAATCTCATATATACTCTTATTCATTCAAGCTAGCTACTCCTTTCATAGTATACAAACTAAGATGTAAGCTAGCAAACTAAGATGTAACTAAGATGACTAAGTTGCGGAGACAAGGAATTAAGAAGTTGAGTGATAGAGGTTAATGAGTTAATCATGATTCCTATTATATTAATTACTAAATATGAATATTTACTGTTTAAAAAAACAATTAGATAATTAGATGAAACATGTTGTCTACCTCTAATGCCATTGTCATATCAGATGTCTATATATGATGTGTTAGTTCAGTGTTAAGTGTATGACTTTATAATTTTAAGGGATAAATTTGAACTTCTCGAGAGCAGTTTACTTGTCTTTTTCAAGGTTTAAAGTAATACTCTTACGTATTTTTTTTCAAAATTCCTTAATTTATATTATTGCACTCAAAAAGTTTAAAACTTAATTTCAACTTTTTATAACGTATGTGAAGATTTATGAGTAATTTGTAATTAGAGGAAAATAAAGTTGGGCCGAGTTAGATTATATTATACAAGACCTAAGTTTGGTTCGGAAAAACACATAAAATAAAGAGATATGAGGAGCAAGAACACATAAATAGTTTATATAATTATTCTTCGTTAATTTAGAAATAAGATCACCTAAGTTTGGTTTCGTGCCCGTTTGTGTGATCGATATTTTCTTTTTTTTATTTGCTGTGATCGAAATTCTCTATTGTGTAAATATAAATAAATACTTAATCTCCTTTTTTCTTGGACTTAGTTAATTGATAACTACTTAACATCCTTTTTTGTTGTGGTTAGTTATTAAGAAGAAAAAAAAATATATATATTTTTTTTACTATAAAAAAACTGAAAACATACTTTTATGTGGAAGTTATGCTTAGTTATTAACAGAAAAAAAATTATTTACTAAAAAAAACTGAAAATCTATTTTTATGTGGAAGTTATTTTTCAACATATACAAATATTTAGTTTTTTTTAAGGGTAAAATAGGTATAATGAAAAAGCCATCCCAAAAATTTGTATCCTCTTTATATATAGTAATAGATTTATATATTAAAATTTATACTTTGATTAAATTATGAATTTATTAACTTTTTCAATAGTTTAAGTTTATTAATCTACATTAGTTTTTCACATATCTAAATGTATTATTATAAACTAGAATTGAAATATGATGACATATATAGTCAAATTCTCTAAAATATCATGTTAAATATCGAAAGGACGTTGGTTTATTAGTTCATAAGTATTTTTAAAAATAAATATAATTATTTATTTAAATATCTTCATGTGAAGAACACTTTTAAACAGGCTAACAAGCTACATTAGTCTTTCAAAAGACCAGACTCAGGCCTAAAATATAAGCCTATGATAGGCCACAGACCAGGCTCAGACCTTCGATTTTTTGGACAGACCAGGCTCAGGCTTGGCAAAGCCTAGCTTGGCCTAGCATATTCCCACCTCTAGGCTGGCGGCGTGTGGAAAAGACAAACGTAAGAAGGAAGGACTAGTGTTGATTGTCTTTGTAGGTGATGTTTTGTCATCTGTGTTGGGCGTGGGGTGTGGGGTGTGGTTTTATTTTCATCTATGTTGTGTTACGTTTTGCCATGGTGTTTTGTTTCATGATTTTTTGGTGTAGGTAGCATTTTATTTGGTGTTGGTTGTTGTTGTTTTTGCTTTGGTCCTGATTGTAATCTCTCCCACCAATCATGCCTTTTGATTGGGTGTGGACTTTAATAAAATTTTAGCTGTTAAAAAAAAAAAAACCTTTAAGTAACTAAAATATTAATTAAACAAAAAAAAAGACCAATACATCAAAATGAACTTTCAATTTTTTTTAAAAACTCTGAATTACACTTTAAAATAAAAAAATAGAGTTTTGTAAAAACGGAACAATATATCATTTTTTTAATCAGTTTCACTCAATGTTTTAAGAACCCGATCAGAGATCGAACCAGTATGACCTCCGATTCATGGGTCAACCGGTTGGATCGATATAATTGTTATTGAACCGAATAATTAATAAATAAAAATATAGTTTTTTACTTATAAACTTATACATGCTTAATACTTATTTTTACTAATACTTCTATAAAAAGGGGTAATTGATAGTAAAAATTAGGCCCAATTTGTAAAAAAAAAAAAATGCCCAATAATGTTTACTTTCAAAAAGACAACCCTAATTTAGAGCCCCAACACAATTATCATTGGTTGTAGCCGTTAATGGCAACAGATATACAGCTCTCTCATTATATGATTGGTAACAAGTTTCTTCATAGGTTTTTGAAAGAAAACGAGAAAGGGGCACTACGGGAAGAGCATCCCTATTATAATCTCTGTCTGTTTGAGTGAGGGGCGTCAATGGCTTCAATCGGAGGTTCATTCTCATCTCACGAACCCTAAGCCCTCTCTGTTCTCTCATTCCTACGAACCCTAATCACTTCGTCACGAACTTCATTGCCGACTCACGAACAAACGCAACATGAATTGAGAAGCAAAATCGGCCAAATGGAAAATTAGGGTTTCTCTGCCCTTCTGTTTGTTCCATTCGTTACAGCGCCTCCTCCGATCTCTCTAAAAATCGTTCGTTCTCTTTTTATCTTCTTCCATTCATTTCCGATAATCATAATCCAATTCTATACATCATCTTCTTTAAAATTTCGTTTTTCACCCTTTTTTTCATTCAGATTTGCAATTGTTAACTATGTTTTTACTTGTCTTTTTATTATGTATCATTTTTCTAAGCTGAATCTCTGTACCGTTTTTGCAGACTAAGAGAACCAAGAAGGCTGGCATTGTTGGCAAATATGGTATTTTACACGCCTTAATTTTGGTTTAATCTTATTGGTTTATGTTCTTCTATGTTTTAGTACTTGAGTTAATGATAGTAGAATAATTAGTGATCTATGCATTGTAGTTAAGATGTAGATCATTAACTGAATGTAAATTTACCAGAGAGTTTGCTGTTTGGAATAATATTGTGCAAGATATATGTCTGCGTGCACTCATATAATTATTCTGATAAAATCACTAAACATTGTTGTTGGAACTTTGATAACATTTATGGGGAAAATTAATGTTTATGGCATTGAGAACTTATGAATTGTATTTGCAGATCATTGTTTTTGTATTTTTTTACATAGACATATTTGGATTTATATATAATTCTTTTGAAGCTTTTTGTTAATTTCTGAGAAGCTAATTTGTTTGTTTTATTATAATGTGTCAGGTACCCGTTATGGTGCAGTTTGCGTAAGCAGATTAAGAAGATGGAAGTTAGTCAGCACAGCAAATTTTTCTGTGAATTTTGTGGAAAGGTATATATATTGTATAATGTAATGCTTTTGAAATGTTTAGTTCTGATGATGATCAATTACTCGTTGCAGTATGCTGTGAAGAGAAAAGCTGTAGGAATATGGGGATGTAAGGATTGCGGTAAAATGAAAGCATGGGGAGCTTACACTTTGAAGTAATATTTCTTATTCTTTTTTTAATGTTTCAGTTCTCGACTCCTCATTAACGATTTAGATTAATTTTTATTTCAATTTTTGTTTTATCTAATATGCTAGGGTTTTCCTTGTATTGCAGATTTTTGCTTATTGGAGAGGAAGGTAGTGTTTTATTTGTGGACAAATTCCATTTCTTGAATTTTAAACCGGAGAATGTGGATAGCCGTTTCCTGCCTACTTGTTAAGTACCTTTAAATATTCAGGTAAAGTTTATCTCAAACATAGACATTTTGAGATATTAAGGAAATGCTTTTAACATTTTTAGTCATTTTAGGAGTTGATATGTGATTCTACTGCACAAATTGCTATCAAGCCTTCTTTTTTTATGACTTGATAGATATAAATGTGCTCATGTTGGTAATCTTTAAATTGTATTTTTTTAGGTGACTTTTAATTGTGGTTTTATATTTGGCAATATGCTTTTCTGCAAATCATTTTCAAAGTCCGATTGTTATGTATTTTGGTTTGTTCACTAATGTAGATATTTTTTAGGTGACTATAATCTTATTCACACTGCTCTATAAACAGAGCCCCACCTGGAGTGCCTTGAAAATGCAAATTCTCCGTAGGACTCAGAGCATCTCCAACGGGGATTCAATAGTGGTTATAGTCTTATACTCTTATAAAACGGCTCATTGTAACTAAAGTGGCAGGTTGGGTTCTCTATGATTTTGCTGACAGTTTAGTACCATATCATACACAAACAATTAATTTATTGTGGTATAGTGAGCCACTTAGTTGTATTTTAAAGGTTGAATACAAATTTAAAAAAAATGATAAGAGTTACTTAAATATTGTTTCAATTTAACTATTGAAACAAAATATGGATGAATTGTTTATCTATGGTGTGTGATATATGGCCCGTTTGGATTAATTTATTTTTGAGCTTATGTAAAACAACTTATGCAAATAAATAAGTTTTTATGCATTATTATAAGCTTTTCAAGGTAGTTTATGAGAAAACAACTTACAAAGATACACTTTTTATTAGTGAAAACTTATAAATTAACACAAAACTTTATTTACTTGCATAAGCTATTTTCATAAGCTCAAAAATAAGCTAAATCCAAACGAGCCTAGTGCAGCCATATATGGTAGTAGCTATGCAACCGAAAATAAGTTTTTTAAAATTTTGTCATTGGAGATGCTCTTAAGAAGATTTAAAATTTTATATATTTGAAATGTGTAGTTGTAGTAATCTATAGCAAGTATAATATGTTTGTATGTCATATCTGGTTCTGTTTTCTGTCTGTTGCTACCTGCCTGTCTTTCTCGAACGTCACAACCAGAGACTTCTTGATATTGCTGAGGTTCTGCCCTTGATGGAATGTGTTAATTATGCAGGTTTTGCAGGGCCATTCACCATTTAGACAATTGGCCAATAGGTAAATCAGTGCTTATCTGATCTGACTGTATATGATTACATGCTGAAACTAGCAAGGTTAATATGCACATGACCACTCTGTTGCATTATATTTGTCATATATAAGTTTTTACAGATTTGAGGATAAACTCGTTGTTGCTGCGGGAAAAGGGGATCCAGCTTCAGTGATTGTCTGAATATGGTTTTAAGTAAGGCTTTAACATTCTGTTGGATTATATTTTATTATTTTTTATTGAACAATCAATTTAATGCCATATTTAATGTCTTATTATTTCGTTCTTATTGTTTTTTATGTTCAGAAATGTTATCTCAATTGATGAATATGCATCATGCTTTGAAAACATTGATCTATTGGCACCTTACAAGAAATGGACCAAGCTGGACGCTGCTAAGAATCCAAAGTTTGATCAGTGTGGGCCACAAATTGATATCTTCTCTGAAAGGGTTCAAGCAACATTCATAGTTAGTGATCCTGTTGATTGGAGCAGGGACATACAGGTAATAGATTACAATGATCTTATGACTGTTACCTATCAACCGACTTTCCTTCTTTTTTCCTGCATAGCTTTTTGAGGGATATACAGGATTGAAAGTTCTCTATCTTTTTGTAATACATGGTTGTCAAATTTTCATAAAATTTCATCAGTTTACCACTCTAGGTATCAGACTAAAGCTAATTACAATGTTTGTTGTAACCTTGCATAGAATTATGAGTTTGAGGACAATTGAACAAGTCTACAATATAATGGTTACTTTTCAATAGATATGCCTAACATATAAATTGTTTAGTGTTTTTATAAAATCCAAAAGGCAGCAGCTGAATGATAAGGCTCCATAGTGTGCAAAATATTAGCCTCTGGATGTAGCATTCGACTCCATGGATGCATCTAATAGAATAGAACAATGTAAATCCATCTGCAAAGAAAGTTATCAATATTGAGCCTCATCTGCAACTTAGTTTGACGGTTGAGACTTTCAAGCTGTTATCCACTTTACTAGATTTAGTTTAATCATATTTGAATCCTAACCTGGCTTCTGTTTCTAAGAACTGAGAAAAAAATATTACATAATGTATCTACTTTGGGTTTTCTAGAAGTTCTTATAATTTGTTTTATGAATCAAATAATTGGATCAAAGAACTGACCAAGATTTCTTATCCAGGTTTCTGTGACATCTTGAAAACAGGAGGGCATCCTGGAAGAAATGTTGGAATGCAACCACATTTATATTTTGCAAATGATGACCTTGAGTACCAGGTTGGTTGATGTTTGCTACAGATAAGCCTTATGATATACTGGTGCCTAACACTGTTAGGTACCCGTTATGGTGCTAGTTTGCGTAAGCAGATTAAGAAGATGGAAGTTAGTCAGCACATCAAATTTTTCTGTGAATTTTGTGGAAAGGTATATATAGTGCATATCATCTGTTAACTACCAAACCATTTAGTTTAGCAGGTATAATGTAATGCTTTTGAAATGTTGCGTTCTGATGATGATCAATTTACTCGTTGCAGTATGCTGTGAAGAGAAAAGCTGTAGGAATATGGGGATGTAAGGATTGCGGTAAAGTGAAAGCGTGGGGAGCTTACACTTTGAAGTAATATTTCTTATTCCTTTTCTCAATGTTTCAGTTCTCAACTCCTCATTAACAATTTAGATTAATTTTTATTTCAATGTTTCAGTTCTGCACATAGACAATTAAGTAACAAGGAATAAAAAAATTGTGTAGCTGTCCCATACCATAATAAATTTAATATTATCTTGCTGCATTTTAAAAATTGTTATTCTGTTGCTTACGATAACGAATATTGGAGGATGATAGATCCTCAAGGGAAACCAACAGGAATTATTGGCCATCTCGTGCTGTCACATTCCTAGAGAACCATGATACAGGGTCCACACAAGTACGTGATCTGTTTCTTTTTCTGTCAAAGTATGATGCATTAGATATCAACATTGGTGATTATGTGGAATTTATCCCATTATCACCTTCACCTTGTGTAAGAGCATGCTTTAGATACTATGGAAGATGTGCCTTGCAAATAAAAACATGTCAATATTAGGTTCTGTTTAGATAAACAACTTAATTAAGTGCTTATAGCACTAATGCTATCATATAAGTTCTATGTATAAGCTATTTCTATAATAAAATATAAAATAAAGTAAAACTGTTTTCATAAGCTCGCCTGAACAGCCTTACAAACAAGTGCTTATGCCAATAGGTAAACTCAAATAAGCCAACCCAAACAAACCTTTTGTCTTCGAAGTTTGATATTGATTTAGGACGTAGTCTGTATCGCTTTGTGCTTGTTGACTTGTGACACGTGAGGTTTCTGTTTCAAGTCCTGTGGTTGGCCGTGGTTGACGAGGTTCATTACACCCAAAATTCCACCTATATAATTGACTAGGTAAAGCTACTTAGCCTAAGTTATTAACCATAATACTAGATTATTAATTCACTAATTATATTCTAATTTCGAAATTTTATAATGCAATTTGATCTATAACAGTATAACCCATAAACTTTTCAGGTATTACAGATTTCATTGTGTCTTTATCAATATTGCAATAACTTATCTATAGCTGTAGCTTGAATTTTCATTCCTATTCGTTCCACTGATTCTAAAGTCTTGGTCCTTATTTCCATCAATAATTGTGAGCCAATACATTATTGCATATATTGGTATTTGTTACTAGGTTTATATTTCCTAGATTACAGAATGAAGAAAATGGATTTAACACTTCATTATATTTTCAGGGCCACTGGACGTTCGCAAGAGATAAGCTCATGCAGGGATATACATATATCTTGACGCATCCTGAAACTGTAAGTTTTAAATAGATTAAACATCTAATACATTATTGATACACTCGTCATTGTTTAAGGTAGCTGAGTATGTTTTAACGTTTTTAAGTTGTGGCTGCCATGTAAAATAAAATTATACATGGCTAACTTGTGTTTTATATGTGGAGAAATTCCATTTCTTGAACTTTAAACTGAATAATGTGGATAGTTGTTTCCTGCCTACTTGTTAATTACTTTTCATCTGTGATTTGGGATGTTTAATTTGATGTTGATGATTTGATGAGATGGAACTCTCTTATTTACTTTTTTCCCCCTTTTTGTGTCCTTAAAAATCGATTGCAATACTTTTTAACATGATTTTACTATTAATGCTATACCATGTGGAGAAATTCCATTTCTTGAACTTTAAACTGAATAATGTGGATAGTTGTTTCCTGCCTACTTGTTAATTACTTTTCATCTGTGATTTGGGGTGTTTAATTTGATGTTGATGATTTGATGAGATGGAAGTCTCTTATTTACTTTTTCCCCCTTTTTGTGTCCTTAAAAATCGATTGCAATACTTTTAACATGATTTTACTATTAATGCTATACCATGTATTGAGAGTCGCATTATTATATGCAGGTCAGAGGTGGCCAGCTTTAGGGGACCGATGTGTACACGTATGACTCAGATCTTGTTGCTGGTAAATGTCTTTACAAAATTGATGTTCTTACATATATTGGAAGATACATGTTTAAGGAGAAGCAAAATCTGACATGCTAGGGTTTGTTCAATCAAGTTTCAGTTCTCAACTCCTCATTAACAATCTTTATTATATTAAGTACGATTAAGATGCTACAATCAAAACCATAATCTCCTCTAAGCAAGGGAGGGAAAACACTATTAAATGCATGATTTGCATCATCAACAGCCTAATAATTACGCCCAACTCCTCGTGCGTTTTACCAATGCATTGTCTAGCTCATGCTTAATTTAATTGCATTATTGTGACTCATTGCTACTCAAAAAACTGAACACATGCAACTCTTTCCAAAAGGTTATACACTACATTGTAACTCTAATTTTATATCTTCCCAGCGCGCCTCCATCTTCTTTCTGCCTCTTTCTCTTCCTGTCAAAGACAACTATAATCACACACAACCGGCCAACTCATTGTGCGACAATTTTTCATCTGTTAACATCCTTACCCCATTTCTCTTTTCAAACCCAAACCCACAGAAAGAAAACGAAGAGAAATAAGAAGAGTCCTCTGGACGAGGCAGAAGAAGAGTACACGGGAGGAGGAAGTGGAAGAACTACACAGGTTAGTGATTATTTTCTCTACAATCGTCTTCATCATCCTTTATTCTAGGTATTTGATTTTCCTTTTTATTGTTCAAACAAAATCCAGAAAATGGTTATCAAATTTGAACCAGATCTTGATGACAATATGGGGTTTCTTTTTCTTTAATTTGTTTTCAAAATCACTCTCTTTACTGTAAAATATTTTTGTCCTACAAAATCTGTTTTTTTCTTTGGTTTCTTTCTTTGTTTTGTTTCTTTGTTCTGTTTAGTTTACTCACCTCTTTCAATTTTATGTTGCTATATTTCAGTTTTATATACGCTCATCATGTGTTTGATAAAATGTTGATGCCGATGCTCATAAACATTAGCATCACCAAGTATGATTTTTGCTTTTTTTTCCCTTTATTTTTCAATTTTTAAACTGTGATTTGTGTTTGATTATGTTATAGTCTATTTTTTTACTTTAAATTTTGCACTTTATGTGTTCTTGCAGAGCTGATTTTCTACTATGTTATGCTTGATGTTGTGGATTGACATGTGTAAAGTGATTTGATGCATGCAGCTGGTCATATTTTGATGAGTTGCGGCTGAATTTTGAGAGTCAAATGAAATTAAAAGTATAGAAGCACAAGACTTCATACAACATACTTAAAGAGCATTAAAGTAGCAACAAGTTGGCTCTTGAGAATTCAAAGGAGTTGATGCACAGTGACAGTGAGTATATGGTTGTTTTAGTTAGTATTCACAAATTTAAGTTTTGCTTTTCATTTAATATGATTGTTTCAATTGAATTTGGTTAAATGGGAATTGAGCTAATTTGTGTTATTATGGTTTGTAAAATATTTTCTCTCATCCCTTTTAGAAATAACCAACCGTGGCTTAAATTGAATTGTAACTGCATGATTAATTTCTTTTGATGGATTCTTATTGGTTTTGACATGAATATGTAAGCCTTTTTTTATCAGTTGAATCTTTCTTCTATAGTGGACAATGACTTTCTTGAAGATTGAATTCTTAAAATAGTGGTTGCACCTATTTTGTGTAGGTATATGAAACATTTCTTGCAATAATGATACTTATATTGGCTGGAGCATTAGAGGCTGCTATGAAGCTACTATGCATTAGGCTGCTATAGTGTCTTACTATTGTTTAAATTTATTTCTTATTCAATTTTTTTTTTCTCAATTGCAGATCACCTTCTATCATGAAGGAGACTTATCTATCAAAGGAAAGTCTCTCTCCCCTTATGGCCATATTACTGCAATTAACTCTGTCTTGAGAAAGTTCTTATTCTTTATTTATGAGTATCATTTGGTTCTAATTTGGGGTTGTGTTGTGCAATCATTTTAGGTTCTTCCAGAATTCGGTGAACACAGTACCTAAACTGAATTTTCTCTCTATCACTTCAATATTCAGGTAAAGTTTATCTCAAACATAGATTTTTTTTTGAGATATTAAGGAAATGCTTTTAACAATTTTTAGTCATTTTAGGAGTTGATATGTGATGCTACTGCACAAATTGCTATCAAGCCTTCTTTTTTTAGGACTTGATAGATATAAATAATAAATGTGCTCATGTTGGTAATCTTTAAATTGTATTTTTTTAGGTGACTTTTTATTGTGGTTTTATATTTGGCAATATGCTTTTCTGCAAATCATTTTCAAAGTCCGATTGTTATGTATTTTGGTTTGTTCACTAATGTAAATATTTTTTAGGTGACTATAATCTTATTCACACTGCTCTATAAACAGAGCCCCACCTGGAGTGCCTTGACAATGCAAATCCTCCGTATGTTTTTATTGTGCTTATTGGAAAATAAGTTTGGCCGCTGCACACTGCTCAAGGTACAAAATCAAGAGAAAAAATTTTCCCCTCTCCACAAGGCTCTTATTATTCATTATTCATTGTAAGTGTATACAAACTGAACCAAGATAACCTTTGTAGTCTGAATTAACAAAATCAAGAGTATTTCCTAAGATTATGTGTGTGTTTAATCCTCTTTCCATTTTTTTCTCTTATCAAGAACTATAGCAAGCTCTATCTTTTTTTCCTTCTTCTCCACATTCCCTTCTTTCTCCGCCACATTTATGCATTCAAGTTTTAATTTCCCATTCCATTTGGTGGTTGTTGTAGCCTGCGAGCTGCAAGCATTGTGTAGGAAGAAAATCACCACTTGCGGCAACGCCCGACAACAATAAGTAAGGGTTAGAGTTGCGACAGAGGCTGTTGAGCAAGTATTTTGGTGATTCTCTTAGAAAGTTTTTAAATAGTCCTCAATTGTTAAAGGAAAAGATATCTTTGAATTGTTAAGTTTTGTGACTAGAGAAAGGAGAATTCTCGTCTGGGGTGGCCTTGAGTGCAAGGTTATCATCTTCATTTTATTTCTTTTGTATATTCTCTTTCAATCTCTCTACACCAATAAGAAACCCTTCATTTGTCTGCAATCTTTATTTATTCGAATCTGTTTTTACACCATTATTCTAGGAATTCTTTCTTGTTTAAAGAAAGCATCCTAGCAATTGTTTTTTCTTTCCATTTTAATCTTTATTTGGCCAAATCTGAAGATTTTAATTATGTATGTAACACCAGGGTATATTTCTACACTGAGAAACAACGTTCGTACCCGTGCTTGTGGTGCTGCAATTGGCTGCAGTTATCGAAATGAACGGTGTTGTATTGTGAAGATAGTGTCAGAAGACCTGTAAAATCTCCTATTAATATTACCAACTTAATATCTAATTGTTTTTTTTTAATCTTCAGAAAGGAGGTGGAACTATTGATCTTACATATACATGTGTTATTAATTTCTATGAAAAGTAAAGTGTTACTAATACGTAATTTTTTCGCGAAGAGTTTTATGTTTCACACGTGTTGAAGCATGGTATTTAACAACTCATGTTGCTTGCCTAAGCCTGCTAGAAAGCTTTAGTCTTTAGTATTATTGTATTATTGTACTTGATATTTAAATATTTCCCTAATTGTAGTGATAATAGTATGTACTGCGCTGGTATATAGGATTCTAATTCTTTGTGTATTATGATCGACTTTTTCATCTCTTTCATGTGAATTTCTGTTGCTGTTTCTTTACTGCACTATTGTGGTTTGTTTTCCACTGTAATATGTTCTTGCTGCTGCATAATTTGCGTGCTTTGCTTTGCTACTGGTTTGTGTGCTTTGCTACTAGTAGTATATATAAATTTAAAAGGTAAACAAAACTTATGTTTAGTGCTGAATCAATTGCTCTCCTCTAAGAAAACTACAAAAGATAATATATATATATATATATATATATATATATATATATATATAATGAAAAAAGAAATCAATTGCATTTTCTAGTTCTTTTTTTATTTTTATTTTGTATTGTTTAGAGAGGATCCTGATATTCACTTGAAGTACATTGAAGCATAAGCTGGTAAAGATGAACAAACTAAGGAAGCAGAGCATGTAACTTGGGAATCAAACTTTTATTGGGAAGACAAAACTTTATTATTAAAAACTGCCAGATCCACACTTTCTCTATACTTTCAATATGATTTGTTATAATGAAGAATGTGTTTGAAAAGTAAGTTTTTTGAGTAGTTGTATTTAATTTTGAAACACACTATGCCATTGGTCAATTTCTTATAATATTATATTTTTTTCTTATAGGTTAATTTCTTATATTACCTCCTCATAAAATGTTAACAATGAATCTCCAAAGAAGGGAGTAAAGGTGAATAAACTCACAACCCATCAAATGAAGGACATGTGTTGGAAGAGTTAAGTGAATTATATGTATTAATGTATAATGTGTTTCTCTTTCTCATTCCTTTAGTGTTGGTGTTTTTTGGTGAGCTTGATCATAATCAAGCATTTATGTCTTGGCTGTTCTAAACTGTACGCACACATTATTTGTATCTTTGTTATTTTTTAAGTTTGTTCATTGGTATACAATATGATGAAGTGCTATAGAATTTTTTTTATAACATTATCGATATAGGCCTGGTGAACACGAATCTTGTCGTTGCCTATAGTGGTTTAGTTAGGGGTTTCAAATGTGTTCGATTTTTATTGAGGTAGATTGTCTTATGATCTTCTTTGTGCAGGGTGAAAATATAATTGTGGTAATTCCACGAGAAGAGTGGTGGGAATGGCTCTTAAAGATGGCCCAAATTCACATATTGCCTTGCTTCACCTGCATCCAGAATTGCGTGTAAAATTTAACTCTACCACAACATGGGAGTGTGCTCGAACCACGCCAGGCACGCCGTAAGATTATCACCGTATCATATTCAGTTGGATAAACACAATTGCCCACTCAAGGTATGTTATTATGCTTTTTAACCATTCTTAATTTGATTCTTTAATCACTATTACATCTTTCTTTTTACATTTATCGATATTTTATGATGGATATAGAAAAATGTAATATGTTTTGCGATCATGCACCTTGTTTTGAATATGAGCCTAAAATAAATACGTAGTCTTTCAATTTACCTGATAGTATGTATGAATGCATGAATTGCGTTGCGTCCCAATGTTGCTTAAGTAAAATATGATATTGGAACCATTTAGGTTCTAAATTCGAAAATTCAAGATTATGGAATTTTGCCCGAATCGGATTGAAAATATCAAGTTTTCCTAAACTTGATAATTGAATTATCAGCATCTCATTGGATATTGACTCCGAATGATATCTTAAATTTGATGAATTGCATTGAAGATATAAAATGGTTGGATTGTGTTTTTGTCCCGATGTCCCTAAAGGAAATAAGATATTTGACACTTCAGGGTTCTAAATTTGAAAAACTAAAAAAAAGATTGAATTTTGTCGGAATGAAATTGAAAATCAAATTTGATATTTGGATCTAGTTGTCCTAAACTTGATAAATCGATATGATAGAATCAGTTGTTGGAATGAAGATTTTTTGATCATCAAATTCAAAATATGCGGTTCACTCAAGGTATACAATTATGTTTTGTTAGCTATTCTTGATTTGATTCCTTAATCACTACTTATATTTATTGATATTTTGTGATGAATTTAGAAAAATGTGATATATTTTGCATTCATACACCTTGTCTTGAATATGAGCCAAAAATGAATACCTAGTCTTTCAATTTACCTGATAGTATGTATGAATGCATGGATTGCGTTGTGTCCCGATGTTGCTAAAGTAAAATATGATATTGGAACCATTTAGGTTCTAAACTCGAAAATTCAAGATTATGGAATTTTGCCCGAATTGGATTGAAAATATCAAATTTTCTTAAACTTGATAATTGAATTATCGGCTTCTCATTGGATATTGACCCCGAATGATATCTTAAATTTGATGAATTGCATTGAAGATATAAAATGGTTGGATTGTGTATTGTCCCGATGTTCCTAAAGGAAATACGATATTTGACACTTCGCGGTTCTACATTCGAGATACTAAAAAGATTATTGAATTTTGTCGGAATGGAATTGAAAATCAAATTTGATATTTGTATCAAGTTGTCCTAAACTTGATAAATGGATATGATAGAATCAGTTGTTGGAATGAAGACTTTTTTATCATCAAATTCAAAATATGCGGTTCACTAAAGGTATGCAATTATTCTTTTTTAGCTATTCTTGATTTGATTCCTTAATCACTATTTACATTTATTGATATTTTATGATAGATTTAGAAAAATGTGATATGTTTTGCATTCATACTCATTGTCTTGAATACGAGTCTAATATGAATACGAAGTCTTTCAATTTACCTGATAGTATGTATGAATGCATAGATTGCGTTGTGTCCCGATGTTGCTAAAGTAAAATATGATATTGGAACCATTGAGGTTCTAAATTCGAAAATTCAAGATTATTGGATTGAAAATATCAAATTTTCTTAAACTTGATAATTGAATTATCGGCTTCTCATTGGATATTGACCCCGAATGATATCTTAAATTTGAACAATTGCATTGAAGATATAAAATGGTTGGATTGTGTATTGTCCCGATGTCCCTAAAGGAAGTACGATATTTGACACTTCGCGGTTCTACATTCGAAAAACTAAAAAGATGATTGAATTTTGTCGGAATGGAATTGAAAATCAAATTTGTTATTTGTATCAAGTTGTCCTAAACTTGATAAATGGATATGATAGAATTGGTTGTTGGAATGAAGACTTTTTGATCATCAAATTCAAAATATGCGGTTCACTCAAAGTATGCAATTATGTTTTTTTAGCTATTCTTGATTTGAATCCTGAATCACTACTTACATTTATTGATATTTTATGATGAATTTAGAAAAATGTGATATGTTTTGCGTTCATACACATTGTCTTGAATATGAGCCTAAAATGAATACGTAGTCTTTCAATTTACCTGATAGTATGTATGAATGCATGGATTGCGTTGTGTCCTGATGTTGCTAAAGTAAAATATGATATTGGAACCATCGAGGTTCTAAATTCGAAAATTCAAGATTATGGAATTTTGCCCGAATTGGATTGAAAATATCAAGTTTTCTTAAACTTGATAATTGAATTATCGGCTTCTCATTGGATATTGACCCCGAATGATATCTTAAATTTGATGAATTGCATTGAAGATATAAAATGGTTGGATTGTGTATTGTCCCGATGTCCCTAAAGGAAATACAATATTTGACACTTCGCGGTTCTACATTCGAAAAACTAAAACGATGATTGAATTTTGTCGGAATGGAATTGAAAATCAAATTTGATATTTGTATCAAGTTGTCCTAAACTTGATAAATGGATATGATAGAATCAGTTGTTGGAATGAAGACTTTTTTATCATCAAATTCAAAATATGCGGTTCACTAAAGGGATGCAATTATTCTTTTTTAGCTATTCTTGATTTGATTTCTTAATCACTATTTACATTTATTGATATTTTATGATGGATTTAGAAAAATGTGATATGTTTTGCATTCATACTCATTGTCTTGAATACGAGTCTAATATGAATACGAAGTCTTTCAATTTACCTGATAGTATGTATGAATGCATGGATTGCGTTGTGTCCCGATGTTGCTAAAGTAAAATATGATATTGGAACCATTGAGGTTCTAAATTCGAAAATTCAAGATTATGGAATTTTGCCCGAATTGGATTGAAAATATCAAATTTTCTTAAACTTGATAATTGAATTATCGGCTTCTCATTGGATATTGACCCCGAATGATATCTTAAATTTGAACAATTGCATTGAAGATATAAAATGGTTGGATTGTGTATTGTCCCGATGTCCCTAAAGGAAGTACGATATTTGACACTTCGCGGTTCTACATTCGAAAAACTAAAAAGATGATTGAATTTTGTCGGAAAGGAATTGAAAATCAAATTTGATATTTGTATCAAGTTGTCCTAAACTTGATAAATGGATATGATAGAATTGGTTGTTGGAATGAAGACTTTTTGATCATCAAATTCAAAATATGCGGTTCACTCAAGGTATGCAATTATGCTTTTTTAGCTATTCTTGATTTGAATCCTTAATCACTACTTACTTTTATTGATATTTTATGATGGATTTAGAAAAATGTGATATGTTTTGCATTCATACACATTGTCTTGAATATGAGCCTAAAATGAATACGTAGTCTTTCAATTTACCTGATAGTATGTATGAATGCATGGATTGCGTTGTGTCCCGATGTTGCTAAAGTAAAATATGATATTGAACCATTGAGGTTCTAAACTCGAAAATTCAAGATTATGGAATTTTGTCCGAATTGGATTGAAAATATCAAATTTTCTTATATTGATAATTGAATTATCGGCTTCTCATTGGATATTGACCCCGAATGATATCTTAAATTTGATGAATTGCATTGAAGATATAAAATGGTTGGATTGTGTATTGTCCCGATGTCCCTAAAGGAAATACGATATTTGACACTTCGCGGTTCTACATTCGAAAAACTAAAAGGATTATTGAATTTTGTCGGTATGGAATTGAAAATCAAATTTGATATTTGTATCAAGTTGTCCTAAACTTGATAAATGGATATAATAGAATCAGTTGTTGGAATGAAGACTTTTTTATCATCAAATTCAAAATATGCGGTTCACTAAAGGTATGCAATTATTCTTTTTTAGCTATTCTTGATTTGATTCCTTAATCACTATTTACATTTATTGATATTTTATGATGGATTTAGAAAAATGTGATATGTTTTGCATTCATACTCATTGTCTTGAATACGAGTCTAATATGAATACGAAGTCTTTCAATTTACCTGATAGTATGTATGAATGCATGGATTGCGTTGTGTCCCGATGTTGCTAAAGTAAAATATGATATTGGAACCATTGAGGTTCTAAATTCGAAAATTCAAGATTATTGGATTGAAAATATCAAATTTTCTTAAACTTGATAATTGAATTATCGGCTTCTCATTGGATATTGACCCCGAATGATATCTTAAATTTGATGAATTGCATTGAAGATATAAAATGGTTGGATTGTGTATTGTCCCGATGTTCCTAAAGGAAATACGATATTTGACACTTCGCGGTTCTACATTCGAGATACTAAAAAGATTATTGAATTTTGTCGGAATGGAATTGAAAATCAAATTTGATATTTGTATCAAGCTGTCCTAAACTTGATAAATGGATATGATAGAATCAGTTGTTGGAATGAAGACTTTTTTATCATCAAATTCAAAATATGCGGTTCACTAAAGGTATGCAATTATTCTTTTTTAGCTATTCTTGATTTGATTCCTTAATCACTATTTACATTTATTGATATTTTATGATAGATTTAGAAAAATGTGATATGTTTTGCATTCATACTCATTGTCTTGAATACGAGTCTAATATGAATACGAAGTCTTTCAATTTACCTGATAGTATGTATGAATGCATAGATTGCGTTGTGTCCCGATGTTGCTAAAGTAAAATATGATATTGGAACCATTGAGGTTCTAAATTCGAAAATTCAAGATTATTGGATTGAAAATATCAAATTTTCTTAAACTTGATAATTGAATTATCGGCTTCTCATTGGATATTGACCCCGAATGATATCTTAAATTTGAACAATTGCATTGAAGATATAAAATGGTTGGATTGTGTATTGTCCCGATGTCCCTAAAGGAAGTACGATATTTGACACTTCGCGGTTCTACATTCGAAAAACTAAAAAGATGATTGAATTTTGTCGGAATGGAATTGAAAATCAAATTTGATATTTGTATCAAGTTGTCCTAAACTTGATAAATGGATATGATAGAATTGGTTGTTGGAATGAAGACTTTTTGATCATCAAATTCAAAATATGCGGTTCACTCAAAGTATGCAATTATGTTTTTTTAGCTATTCTTGATTTGAATCCTGAATCACTACTTACATTTATTGATATTTTATGATGAATTTAGAAAAATGTGATATGTTTTGCGTTCATACACATTGTCTTGAATATGAGCCTAAAATGAATACGTAGTCTTTCAATTTACCTGATAGTATGTATGAATGCATGGATTGCGTTGTGTCCTGATGTTGCTAAAGTAAAATATGATATTGGAACCATCGAGGTTCTAAATTCGAAAATTCAAGATTATGGAATTTTGCCCGAATTGGATTGAAAATATCAAGTTTTCTTAAACTTGATAATTGAATTATCGGCTTCTCATTGGATATTGACCCCGAATGATATCTTAAATTTGATGAATTGCATTGAAGATATAAAATGGTTGGATTGTGTATTGTCCCGATGTCCCTAAAGGAAATACAATATTTGACACTTCGCGGTTCTACATTCGAAAAACTAAAACGATGATTGAATTTTGTCGAAATGGAATTGAAAATCAAATTTGATATTTGTATCAAGTTGTCCTAAACTTGATAAATGGATATGATAGAATCAGTTGTTGGAATGAAGACTTTTTTATCATCAAATTCAAAATATGCGGTTCACTAAAGGGATGCAATTATTCTTTTTTAGCTATTCTTGATTTGATTTCTTAATCACTATTTACATTTATTGATATTTTATGATGGATTTAGAAAAATGTGATATGTTTTGCATTCATACTCATTGTCTTGAATACGAGTCTAATATGAATACGAAGTCTTTCAATTTACCTGATAGTATGTATGAATGCATGGATTGCGTTGTGTCCCGATGTTGCTAAAGTAAAATATGATATTGGAACCATTGAGGTTCTAAATTCGAAAATTCAAGATTATGGAATTTTGCCCGAATTGGATTGAAAATATCAAATTTTCTTAAACTTGATAATTGAATTATCGGCTTCTCATTGGATATTGACCCCGAATGATATCTTAAATTTGAACAATTGCATTGAAGATATAAAATGGTTGGATTGTGTATTGTCCCGATGTCCCTAAAGGAAGTACGATATTTGACACTTCGCGGTTCTACATTCGAAAAACTAAAAAGATGATTGAATTTTGTCGGAAAGGAATTGAAAATCAAATTTGATATTTGTATCAAGTTGTCCTAAACTTGATAAATGGATATGATAGAATTGGTTGTTGGAATGAAGACTTTTTGATCATCAAATTCAAAATATGCGGTTCACTCAAGGTATGCAATTATGCTTTTTTAGCTATTCTTGATTTGAATCCTTAATCACTACTTACTTTTATTGATATTTTATGATGGATTTAGAAAAATGTGATATGTTTTGCATTCATACACATTGTCTTGAATATGAGCCTAAAATGAATACGTAGTCTTTCAATTTACCTGATAGTATGTATGAATGCATGGATTGCGTTGTGTCCCGATGTTGCTAAAGTAAAATATGATATTGAACCATTGAGGTTCTAAACTCGAAAATTCAAGATTATGGAATTTTGTCCGAATTGGATTGAAAATATCAAATTTTCTTATATTGATAATTGAATTATCGGCTTCTCATTGGATATTGACCCCGAATGATATCTTAAATTTGATGAATTGCATTGAAGATATAAAATGGTTGGATTGTGTATTGTCCCGATGTCCCTAAAGGAAATACGATATTTGACACTTCGCGGTTCTACATTCGAAAAACTAAAAGGATTATTGAATTTTGTCGGTATGGAATTGAAAATCAAATTTGATATTTGTATCAAGTTGTCCTAAACTTGATAAATGGATATAATAGAATCAGTTGTTGGAATGAAGACTTTTTTATCATCAAATTCAAAATATGCGGTTCACTAAAGGTATGCAATTATTCTTTTTTAGCTATTCTTGATTTGATTCCTTAATCACTATTTACATTTATTGATATTTTATGATGGATTTAGAAAAATGTGATATGTTTTGCATTCATACTCATTGTCTTGAATACGAGTCTAATATGAATACGAAGTCTTTCAATTTACCTGATAGTATGTATGAATGCATGGATTGCGTTGTGTCCCGATGTTGCTAAAGTAAAATATGATATTGGAACCATTGAGGTTCTAAATTCGAAAATTCAAGATTATGGAATTTTGCCCGAATTGGATTGAAAATATCAAATTTTCTTAAATTTGATAATTGAATTATCGGCTTCTCATTGGATATTGACCCCGAATGATATCTTAAATTTGAACAATTGCATTGAAGATATAAAATGGTTGGATTGTGTATTGTCCCGATGTCCCTAAAGGAAGTACGATATTTGACAATTCGCGGTTCTACATTCGAAAAACTAAAAAGATGATTGAATTTTGTCGGAATGGAATTGAAAATCAAATTTGATATTTGTATCAAGTTGTCCTAAACTTGATAAATGGATATGATAAAATTGGTTGTTGGAATGAAGACTTTTTGATCATCAAATTCAAAATATGCGGTTCACTCAAGGTATGCAATTATGCTTTTTTAGCTATTCTTGATTTGAATCCTTAATCACTACTTACATTTATTGATATTTTATGATGGATTTAGAAAAGTGTGATATGTTTTGCATTCATACACATTGTCTTGAATATGAGCCTAAAATGAATACGTAGTCTTTCAATTTACCTGATAGTATGTATGAATGCATGGATTGCGTTGTGTCCCGATGTTGCTAAAGTAAAATATGATATTGGAACCATTGAGGTTCTAAATTCGAAAATTCAAGATTATGGAATTTTGCCCGAATTGGATTGAAAATATCAAATTTTCTTAAATTTGATAATTGAATTATCGGCTTCTCATTGGATATTGACCCCGAATGATATCTTAAATTTGAACAATTGCGTTGAAGATATAAAATGGTTGGATTGTGTATTGTCCCGATGTCCCTAAAGGAAGTACGATATTTGACAATTCGCGGTTCTACATTCGAAAAACTAAAAAGATGATTGAATTTTGTCGGAATGGAATTGAAAATCAAATTTGATATTTGTATCAAGTTGTCCTAAACTTGATAAATGGATATGATAAAATTGGTTGTTGGAATGAAGACTTTTTGATCATCAAATTCAAAATATGCGGTTCACTCAAGGTATGCAATTATGCTTTTTTAGCTATTCTTGATTTGAATCCTTAATCACTACTTACATTTATTGATATTTTATGATGGATTTGGAAAAGTGTGATATGTTTTGCATTCATACACATTGTCTTGAATACGAGTCTAAAATGAATACGTAGTCTTTCAATTTATCTGATAGTATGTATGAATGCATGGATTGCGTTGTGTCCCGATGTTGCTAAAGTAAAATATGATATTGGAACCATTGAGGTTCTAAATTCGAAAATTCAAGATTATTGGATTGAAAATATCAAATTTTCTTAAACTTGATAATTGAATTATCGGCTTCTCATTGGATATTGACCCCGAATGATATCTTAAATTTGATGAATTGCATTGAAGATATAAAATGGTTGGATTGTGTATTGTCCCGATGTTCCTAAAGGAAATACGATATTTGACACTTCGCGGTTCTACATTCGAGATACTAAAAAGATTATTGAATTTTGTCGGAATGGAATTGAAAATCAAATTTGATATTTGTATCAAGCTGTCCTAAACTTGATAAATGGATATGATAGAATCAGTTGTTGGAATGAAGACTTTTTTATCATCAAATTCAAAATATGCGGTTCACTAAAGGTATGCAATTATTCTTTTTTAGCTATTCTTGATTTGATTCCTTAATCACTATTTACATTTATTGATATTTTATGATAGATTTAGAAAAATGTGATATGTTTTGCATTCATACTCATTGTCTTGAATACGAGTCTAATATGAATACGAAGTCTTTCAATTTACCTGATAGTATGTATGAATGCATAGATTGCGTTGTGTCCCGATGTTGCTAAAGTAAAATATGATATTGGAACCATTGAGGTTCTAAATTCGAAAATTCAAGATTATTGGATTGAAAATATCAAATTTTCTTAAACTTGATAATTGAATTATCGGCTTCTCATTGGATATTGACCCCGAATGATATCTTAAATTTGAACAATTGCATTGAAGATATAAAATGGTTGGATTGTGTATTGTCCCGATGTCCCTAAAGGAAGTACGATATTTGACACTTCGCGGTTCTACATTCGAAAAACTAAAAAGATGATTGAATTTTGTCGGAATGGAATTGAAAATCAAATTTGATATTTGTATCAAGTTGTCCTAAACTTGATAAATGGATATGATAGAATTGGTTGTTGGAATGAAGACTTTTTGATCATCAAATTCAAAATATGCGGTTCACTCAAAGTATGCAATTATGTTTTTTTAGCTATTCTTGATTTGAATCCTGAATCACTACTTACATTTATTGATATTTTATGATGAATTTAGAAATATGTGATATGTTTTGCGTTCATACACATTGTCTTGAATATGAGCCTAAAATGAATACGTAGTCTTTCAATTTACCTGATAGTATGTATGAATGCATGGATTGCGTTGTGTCCTGATGTTGCTAAAGTAAAATATGATATTGGAACCATCGAGGTTCTAAATTCGAAAATTCAAGATTATGGAATTTTGCCCGAATTGGATTGAAAATATCAAGTTTTCTTAAACTTGATAATTGAATTATCGGCTTCTCATTGGATATTGACCCCGAATGATATCTTAAATTTGATGAATTGCATTGAAGATATAAAATGGTTGGATTGTGTATTGTCCCGATGTCCCTAAAGGAAATACAATATTTGACACTTCGCGGTTCTACATTCGAAAAACTAAAACGATGATTGAATTTTGTCGAAATGGAATTGAAAATCAAATTTGATATTTGTATCAAGTTGTCCTAAACTTGATAAATGGATATGATAGAATCAGTTGTTGGAATGAAGACTTTTTTATCATCAAATTCAAAATATGCGGTTCACTAAAGGGATGCAATTATTCTTTTTTAGCTATTCTTGATTTGATTTCTTAATCACTATTTACATTTATTGATATTTTATGATGGATTTAGAAAAATGTGATATGTTTTGCATTCATACTCATTGTCTTGAATACGAGTCTAATATGAATACGAAGTCTTTCAATTTACCTGATAGTATGTATGAATGCATGGATTGCGTTGTGTCCCGATGTTGCTAAAGTAAAATATGATATTGGAACCATTGAGGTTCTAAATTCGAAAATTCAAGATTATGGAATTTTGCCCGAATTGGATTGAAAATATCAAATTTTCTTAAACTTGATAATTGAATTATCGGCTTCTCATTGGATATTGACCCCGAATGATATCTTAAATTTGAACAATTGCATTGAAGATATAAAATGGTTGGATTGTGTATTGTCCCGATGTCCCTAAAGGAAGTACGATATTTGACACTTCGCGGTTCTACATTCGAAAAACTAAAAAGATGATTGAATTTTGTCGGAAAGGAATTGAAAATCAAATTTGATATTTGTATCAAGTTGTCCTAAACTTGATAAATGGATATGATAGAATTGGTTGTTGGAATGAAGACTTTTTGATCATCAAATTCAAAATATGCGGTTCACTCAAGGTATGCAATTATGCTTTTTTAGCTATTCTTGATTTGAATCCTTAATCACTACTTACTTTTATTGATATTTTATGATGGATTTAGAAAAATGTGATATGTTTTGCATTCATACACATTGTCTTGAATATGAGCCTAAAATGAATACGTAGTCTTTCAATTTACCTGATAGTATGTATGAATGCATGGATTGCGTTGTGTCCCGATGTTGCTAAAGTAAAATATGATATTGAACCATTGAGGTTCTAAACTCGAAAATTCAAGATTATGGAATTTTGTCCGAATTGGATTGAAAATATCAAATTTTCTTATATTGATAATTGAATTATCGGCTTCTCATTGGATATTGACCCCGAATGATATCTTAAATTTGATGAATTGCATTGAAGATATAAAATGGTTGGATTGTGTATTGTCCCGATGTCCCTAAAGGAAATACGATATTTGACACTTCGCGGTTCTACATTCGAAAAACTAAAAGGATTATTGAATTTTGTCGGTATGGAATTGAAAATCAAATTTGATATTTGTATCAAGTTGTCCTAAACTTGATAAATGGATATAATAGAATCAGTTGTTGGAATGAAGACTTTTTTATCATCAAATTCAAAATATGCGGTTCACTAAAGGTATGCAATTATTCTTTTTTAGCTATTCTTGATTTGATTCCTTAATCACTATTTACATTTATTGATATTTTATGATGGATTTAGAAAAATGTGATATGTTTTGCATTCATACTCATTGTCTTGAATACGAGTCTAATATGAATACGAAGTCTTTCAATTTACCTGATAGTATGTATGAATGCATGGATTGCGTTGTGTCCCGATGTTGCTAAAGTAAAATATGATATTGGAACCATTGAGGTTCTAAATTCGAAAATTCAAGATTATGGAATTTTGCCCGAATTGGATTGAAAATATCAAATTTTCTTAAATTTGATAATTGAATTATCGGCTTCTCATTGGATATTGACCCCGAATGATATCTTAAATTTGAACAATTGCATTGAAGATATAAAATGGTTGGATTGTGTATTGTCCCGATGTCCCTAAAGGAAGTACGATATTTGACAATTCGCGGTTCTACATTCGAAAAACTAAAAAGATGATTGAATTTTGTCGGAATGGAATTGAAAATCAAATTTGATATTTGTATCAAGTTGTCCTAAACTTGATAAATGGATATGATAAAATTGGTTGTTGGAATGAAGACTTTTTGATCATCAAATTCAAAATATGCGGTTCACTCAAGGTATGCAATTATGCTTTTTTAGCTATTCTTGATTTGAATCCTTAATCACTACTTACATTTATTGATATTTTATGATGGATTTAGAAAAGTGTGATATGTTTTGCATTCATACACATTGTCTTGAATATGAGCCTAAAATGAATACGTAGTCTTTCAATTTACCTGATAGTATGTATGAATGCATGGATTGCGTTGTGTCCCGATGTTGCTAAAGTAAAATATGATATTGGAACCATTGAGGTTCTAAATTCGAAAATTCAAGATTATGGAATTTTGCCCGAATTGGATTGAAAATATCAAATTTTCTTAAATTTGATAATTGAATTATCGGCTTCTCATTGGATATTGACCCCGAATGATATCTTAAATTTGAACAATTGCGTTGAAGATATAAAATGGTTGGATTGTGTATTGTCCCGATGTCCCTAAAGGAAGTACGATATTTGACAATTCGCGGTTCTACATTCGAAAAACTAAAAAGATGATTGAATTTTGTCGGAATGGAATTGAAAATCAAATTTGATATTTGTATCAAGTTGTCCTAAACTTGATAAATGGATATGATAAAATTGGTTGTTGGAATGAAGACTTTTTGATCATCAAATTCAAAATATGCGGTTCACTCAAGGTATGCAATTATGCTTTTTTAGCTATTCTTGATTTGAATCCTTAATCACTACTTACATTTATTGATATTTTATGATGGATTTGGAAAAGTGTGATATGTTTTGCATTCATACACATTGTCTTGAATATGAGCCTAAAATGAATACGTAGTCTTTCAATTTATCTGATAGTATGTATGAATGCATGGATTGCGTTGTGTCCCGATGTTGCTAAAGTAAAATATGATATTGAACCATTGAGGTTCTAAACTCGAAAATTCAAGATTATGGAATTTTGTCCGAATTGGATTGAAAATATCAAATTTTCTTATATTGATAATTGAATTATCGGCTTCTCATTGGATATTGACCCCGAATGATATCTTAAATTTGATGAATTGCATTGAAGATATAAAATGGTTGGATTGTGTATTGTCCCGATGTCCCTAATGGAAATACGATATTTGACACTTCGCGGTTCTACATTCGAAAAACTAAAAGGATTATTGAATTTTGTCGGTATGGAATTGAAAATCAAATTTGATATTTGTATCAAGTTGTCCTAAACTTGATAAATGGATATAATAGAATCAGTTGTTGGAATGAAGACTTTTTTATCATCAAATTCAAAATATGCGGTTCACTAAAGGTATGCAATTATTCTTTTTTAGCTATTCTTGATTTGATTCCTTAATCACTATTTACATTTATTGATATTTTATGATGGATTTAGAAAAATGTGATATGTTTTGCATTCATACTCATTGTCTTGAATACGAGTCTAATATGAATACGAAGTCTTTCAATTTACCTGATAGTATGTATGAATGCATGGATTGCGTTGTGTCCCGATGTTGCTAAAGTAAAATATGATATTGGAACCATTGAGGTTCTAAATTCGAAAATTCAAGATTATTGGATTGAAAATATCAAATTTTCTTAAACTTGATAATTGAATTATCGGCTTCTCATTGGATATTGACCCCGAATGATATCTTAAATTTGATGAATTGCATTGAAGATATAAAATGGTTGGATTGTGTATTGTCCCGATGTTCCTAAAGGAAATACGATATTTGACACTTCGCGGTTCTACATTCGAGATACTAAAAAGATTATTGAATTTTGTCGGAATGGAATTGAAAATCAAATTTGATATTTGTATCAAGTTGTCCTAAACTTGATAAATGGATATGATAGAATCAGTTGTTGGAATGAAGACTTTTTTATCATCAAATTCAAAATATGCGGTTCACTAAAGGTATGCAATTATTCTTTTTTAGCTATTCTTGATTTGATTCCTTAATCACTATTTACATTTATTGATATTTTATGATAGATTTAGAAAAATGTGATATGTTTTGCATTCATACTCATTGTCTTGAATACGAGTCTAATATGAATACGAAGTCTTTCAATTTACCTGATAGTATGTATGAATGCATAGATTGCGTTGTGTCCCGATGTTGCTAAAGTAAAATATGATATTGGAACCATTGAGGTTCTAAATTCGAAAATTCAAGATTATTGGATTGAAAATATCAAATTTTCTTAAACTTGATAATTGAATTATCGGCTTCTCATTGGATATTGACCCCGAATGATATCTTAAATTTGAACAATTGCATTGAAGATATAAAATGGTTGGATTGTGTATTGTCCCGATGTCCCTAAAGGAAGTACGATATTTGACACTTCGCGGTTCTACATTCGAAAAACTAAAAAGATGATTGAATTTTGTCGGAATGGAATTGAAAATCAAATTTGATATTTGTATCAAGTTGTCCTAAACTTGATAAATGGATATGATAGAATTGGTTGTTGGAATGAAGACTTTTTGATCATCAAATTCAAAATATGCGGTTCACTCAAAGTATGCAATTATGTTTTTTTAGCTATTCTTGATTTGAATCCTGAATCACTACTTACATTTATTGATATTTTATGATGAATTTAGAAAAATGTGATATGTTTTGCGTTCATACACATTGTCTTGAATATGAGCCTAAAATGAATACGTAGTCTTTCAATTTACCTGATAGTATGTATGAATGCATGGATTGCGTTGTGTCCTGATGTTGCTAAAGTAAAATATGATATTGGAACCATCGAGGTTCTAAATTCGAAAATTCAAGATTATGGAATTTTGCCCGAATTGGATTGAAAATATCAAGTTTTCTTAAACTTGATAATTGAATTATCGGCTTCTCATTGGATATTGACCCCGAATGATATCTTAAATTTGATGAATTGCATTGAAGATATAAAATGGTTGGATTGTGTATTGTCCCGATGTCCCTAAAGGAAATACAATATTTGACACTTCGCGGTTCTACATTCGAAAAACTAAAACGATGATTGAATTTTGTCGGAATGGAATTGAAAATCAAATTTGATATTTGTATCAAGTTGTCCTAAACTTGATAAATGGATATGATAGAATCAGTTGTTGGAATGAAGACTTTTTTATCATCAAATTCAAAATATGCGGTTCACTAAAGGGATGCAATTATTCTTTTTTAGCTATTCTTGATTTGATTTCTTAATCACTATTTACATTTATTGATATTTTATGATGGATTTAGAAAAATGTGATATGTTTTGCATTCATACTCATTGTCTTGAATACGAGTCTAATATGAATACGAAGTCTTTCAATTTACCTGATAGTATGTATGAATGCATGGATTGCGTTGTGTCCCGATGTTGCTAAAGTAAAATATGATATTGGAACCATTGAGGTTCTAAATTCGAAAATTCAAGATTATGGAATTTTGCCCGAATTGGATTGAAAATATCAAATTTTCTTAAACTTGATAATTGAATTATCGGCTTCTCATTGGATATTGACCCCGAATGATATCTTAAATTTGAACAATTGCATTGAAGATATAAAATGGTTGGATTGTGTATTGTCCCGATGTCCCTAAAGGAAGTACGATATTTGACACTTCGCGGTTCTACATTCGAAAAACTAAAAAGATGATTGAATTTTGTCGGAAAGGAATTGAAAATCAAATTTGATATTTGTATCAAGTTGTCCTAAACTTGATAAATGGATATGATAGAATTGGTTGTTGGAATGAAGACTTTTTGATCATCAAATTCAAAATATGCGGTTCACTCAAGGTATGCAATTATGCTTTTTTAGCTATTCTTGATTTGAATCCTTAATCACTACTTACTTTTATTGATATTTTATGATGGATTTAGAAAAATGTGATATGTTTTGCATTCATACACATTGTCTTGAATATGAGCCTAAAATGAATACGTAGTCTTTCAATTTACCTGATAGTATGTATGAATGCATGGATTGCGTTGTGTCCCGATGTTGCTAAAGTAAAATATGATATTGAACCATTGAGGTTCTAAACTCGAAAATTCAAGATTATGGAATTTTGTCCGAATTGGATTGAAAATATCAAATTTTCTTATATTGATAATTGAATTATCGGCTTCTCATTGGATATTGACCCCGAATGATATCTTAAATTTGATGAATTGCATTGAAGATATAAAATGGTTGGATTGTGTATTGTCCCGATGTCCCTAAAGGAAATACGATATTTGACACTTCGCGGTTCTACATTCGAAAAACTAAAAGGATTATTGAATTTTGTCGGTATGGAATTGAAAATCAAATTTGATATTTGTATCAAGTTGTCCTAAACTTGATAAATGGATATAATAGAATCAGTTGTTGGAATGAAGACTTTTTTATCATCAAATTCAAAATATGCGGTTCACTAAAGGTATGCAATTATTCTTTTTTAGCTATTCTTGATTTGATTCCTTAATCACTATTTACATTTATTGATATTTTATGATGGATTTAGAAAAATGTGATATGTTTTGCATTCATACTCATTGTCTTGAATACGAGTCTAATATGAATACGAAGTCTTTCAATTTACCTGATAGTATGTATGAATGCATGGATTGCGTTGTGTCCCGATGTTGCTAAAGTAAAATATGATATTGGAACCATTGAGGTTCTAAATTCGAAAATTCAAGATTATGGAATTTTGCCCGAATTGGATTGAAAATATCAAATTTTCTTAAATTTGATAATTGAATTATCGGCTTCTCATTGGATATTGACCCCGAATGATATCTTAAATTTGAACAATTGCATTGAAGATATAAAATGGTTGGATTGTGTATTGTCCCGATGTCCCTAAAGGAAGTACGATATTTGACAATTCGCGGTTCTACATTCGAAAAACTAAAAAGATGATTGAATTTTGTCGGAATGGAATTGAAAATCAAATTTGATATTTGTATCAAGTTGTCCTAAACTTGATAAATGGATATGATAAAATTGGTTGTTGGAATGAAGACTTTTTGATCATCAAATTCAAAATATGCGGTTCACTCAAGGTATGCAATTATGCTTTTTTAGCTATTCTTGATTTGAATCCTTAATCACTACTTACATTTATTGATATTTTATGATGGATTTAGAAAAGTGTGATATGTTTTGCATTCATACACATTGTCTTGAATATGAGCCTAAAATGAATACGTAGTCTTTCAATTTACCTGATAGTATGTATGAATGCATGGATTGCGTTGTGTCCCGATGTTGCTAAAGTAAAATATGATATTGGAACCATTGAGGTTCTAAATTCGAAAATTCAAGATTATGGAATTTTGCCCGAATTGGATTGAAAATATCAAATTTTCTTAAATTTGATAATTGAATTATCGGCTTCTCATTGGATATTGACCCCGAATGATATCTTAAATTTGAACAATTGCGTTGAAGATATAAAATGGTTGGATTGTGTATTGTCCCGATGTCCCTAAAGGAAGTACGATATTTGACAATTCGCGGTTCTACATTCGAAAAACTAAAAAGATGATTGAATTTTGTCGGAATGGAATTGAAAATCAAATTTGATATTTGTATCAAGTTGTCCTAAACTTGATAAATGGATATGATAAAATTGGTTGTTGGAATGAAGACTTTTTGATCATCAAATTCAAAATATGCGGTTCACTCAAGGTATGCAATTATGCTTTTTTAGCTATTCTTGATTTGAATCCTTAATCACTACTTACATTTATTGATATTTTATGATGGATTTGGAAAAGTGTGATATGTTTTGCATTCATACACATTGTCTTGAATATGAGCCTAAAATGAATACGTAGTCTTTCAATTTATCTGATAGTATGTATGAATGCATGGATTGCGTTGTGTCCTGATGTTGCTAAAGTAAAATATGATATTGTAACCATCAAGGTTCTAAATTCGAAAATTCAAGATTATGGAATTTTGCCCGAATTGGATTGAAAATATCAAATTTTCTTAAACTTGATAATTGAATTATCGGCTTCTCATTGGATATTGACCCCGAATGATATCTTAAATTTGATGAATTGCATTGAAGATATAAAATGGTTGGATTGTGTATTGTCCCGATGTCCCTAAAGGAAATACAATATTTGACACTTCGCGGTTCTACATTCGAAAAACTAAAAAGATGACTGAATTTTGTCGGAATGGAATTGAAAATCAAATTTGATATTTGTATCAAGTTGTCCTAAACTTGATTAATTGATATGATAGAATTGGTTGTTGGAATGAAGACTTTTTGATCATCAAATTCAAAATATGCGGTTCAATCAAGGTATGCAATTATGCTTTTTTAGCTATTCTTGATTTGAATCCTTAATCACTACTTACTTTTATTGATATTTTATGATGGATTTAGAAAAATGTGATATGTTTTGCATTCATACACATTGTCTTGAATATGAGCCTAAAATGAATACGTAGTCTTTCAATTTACCTGATAGTATGTATGAATGCATGGATTGCGTTGTGTCCCGATGTTGCTAAAGTAAAATATGATATTGCACCATTGAGGTTCTAAGCTCGAAAATTCAAGATTATGGAATTTTGCCCGAATTGGATTGAAAATATCAAATTTTCTTATATTGATAATTGAATTATCGGCTTCTCATTGGATATTGACCCCGAATGATATCTTAAATTTGATGAATTGCATTGAAGATATAAAATGGTTGGATTGTGTATTGTCCCGATGTCCCTAAAGGAAATACGATATTTGACACTTCGCGGTTCTACATTCGAAAAACTAAAAGGATTATTGAATTTTGTCGGTATGGAATTGAAAATCAAATTTGATATTTGTATCAAGTTGTCATAAACTTGATAAATGGATATAATAGAATCAGTTATTGGAATGAAGACTTTTTTATCATCAAATTCAAAATATGCGGTTCACTAAAGGTATGCAATTATTCTTTTTTAGCTATTCTTGATTTGATTCCTTAATCACTATTTATATTTATTGATATTTTATGATGGATTTAGAAAAGTGTGATATGTTTTGCATTCATACACATTGTCTTGAATATGAGCCTAAAATGAATACGTAGTCTTTCAATTTATCTGATAGTATGTATGAATGCATGGATTGCGTTGTGTCCTGATGTTGCTAAAGTAAAATATGATATTGGAACCATCAAGGTTCTAAATTCGAAAATTCAAGATTATGGAATTTTGCCCGAATTGGATTGAAAATATCAAATTTTCTTAAACTTGATAATTGAATTATCGGCTTCTCATTGAATATTGACCCCGAATGATATCTTAAATTTGATGAATTGCATTGAAGATATAAATTGGTTGGATTGTGTATTGTCCCGATGTCCCTAAAGGAAGTACGATATTTGACAATTCGCGGTTCTACATTCGAAAAACTAAAAAGATAATTGAATTTTGTCGGAATGGAATTGAAAATCAAATTTGATATTTGTATCAAGTTGTCCTAAACTTGATAAATGGATATGATAAAATTGGTTGTTGGAATGAAGACTTTTTGATCATCAAATTCAAAATATGCGGTTCACTCAAGGTATGCAATTATGCTTTTTTAGCTATTCTTGATTTGAATCCTTAATCACTACTTACATTTATTGATATTTTATGATGGATTTGGAAAAGTGTGATATGTTTTGCATTCATACACATTGTCTTGAATATGAGCCTAAAATGAATACGTAGTCTTTCAATTTATCTGATAGTATGTATGAATGCATGGATTGCGTTGTATCCTGATGTTGCTAAAGTAAAATATGATATTGGAACCATCAAGGTTCTAAATTCGAAAATTCAAGATTATGGAATTTTGCCCGAATTGGATTGAAAATATCAAATTTTCTTAAACTTGATAATTGAATTATCGGCTTCTCATTGGATATTGACCCCGAATGATATCTTAAATTTGATGAATTGCATTGAAGATATAAAATGGTTGGATTGTGTATTGTCCCGATGTCCCTAAAGGAAATACAATATTTGACACTTCGCGGTTCTACATTCGAAAAATTAAAAAGATGATTGAATTTTGTCGGAATGGAATTGAAAATCAAATTTGATATTTGTATCAAGTTGTCCTAAACTTGATTAATTGATTTGATAGAATTGGTTGTTGGAATGAAGACTTTTTGATCATCAAATTCAAAATATGCGGTTCAATCAAGGTATGCAATTATGCTTTTTTAGCTATTCTTGATTTGAATCCTTAATCACTGCTTACTTTTATTGATATTTTATGATGGATTTAGAAAAATGTGATATGTTTTGCATTCATACACATTGTCTTGAATATGAGCCTAAAATGAATACGTAGTCTTTCAATTTACCTGATAGTATGTATGAATGCATGGATTGCGTTGTGTCCCGATGTTGCTAAAGTAAAATATGATATTGCACCATTGAGGTTCTAAGCTCGAAAATTCAAGATTATGGAATTTTGCCCGAATTGGATTGAAAATATCAAATTTTCTTATATTGATAATTGAATTATCGGCTTCTCATTGGATATTGACCCCGAATGATATCTTAAATTTGATGAATTGCATTGAAGATATAAAATGGTTGGATTGTGTATTGTCCCGATGTCCCTAAAGGAAATACGATATTTGACACTTCGCGGTTCTACATTCGAAAAACTAAAAGGATTATTGAATTTTGTCGGTATGGAATTGAAAATCAAATTTGATATTTGTATCAAGTTGTCATAAACTTGATAAATGGATATAATAGAATTAGTTGTTGGAATGAAGACTTTTTTATCATCAAATTCAAAATATGCGGTTCACTAAAGGTATGCAATTATTCTTTTTTAGCTATTCTTGATTTGATTCCTTAATCACTATTTACATTTATTGATATTTTATGATGGATTTAGAAAAGTGTGATATGTTTTGCATTCATACACATTGTCTTGAATATGAGCCTAAAATGAATACGTAGTCTTTCAATTTATCTGATAGTATGTATGAATGCATGGATTGCGTTGTGTCCTGATGTTGCTAAAGTAAAATATGATATTGGAACCATCAAGGTTCTAAATTCGAAAATTCAAGATTATGGAATTTTGCCCGAATTGGATTGAAAATATCAAATTTTCTTAAACTTGATAATTGAATTATCGGCTTCTCATTGAATATTGACCCCGAATGATATCTTAAATTTGATGAATTGCATTGAAGATATAAATTGGTTGGATTGTGTATTGTCCCGATGTCCCTAAAGGAAGTACGATATTTGACAATTCGCGGTTCTACATTCGAAATACTAAAAAGATGATTGAATTTTGTCGGAATGGAATTGAAAATCAAATTTGATATTTGTATCAAGTTGTCCTAAACTTGATAAATGGATATGATAAAATTGGTTGTTGGAATGAAGACTTTTTGATCATCAAATTCAAAATATGCGGTTCACTCAAGGTATGCAATTATGCTTTTTTAGCTATTCTTGATTTGAATCCTTAATCACTACTTACATTTATTGATATTTTATGATGGATTTGGAAAAGTGTGATATGTTTTGCATTCATACACATTGTCTTGAATATGAGCCTAAAATGAATACGTAGTCTTTCAATTTATCTGATAGTATGTATGAATGCATGGATTGCGTTGTGTCCTGATGTTGCTAAAGTAAAATATGATATTGGAACCATCAAGGTTCTAAATTCGAAAATTCAAGATTATGGAATTTTGCCCGAATTGGATTGAAAATATCAAATTTTCTTAAACTTGATAATTGAATTATCGGCTTCTCATTGGATATTGACCCCGAATGATATCTTAAATTTGATGAATTGCATTGAAGATATAAAATGGTTGGATTGTGTATTGTCCCGATGTCCCTAAAGGAAATACAATATTTGACACTTCGCGGTTCTACATTCGAAAAACTAAAAAGATGATTGAATTTTGTCGGAATGGAATTGAAAATCAAATTTGATATTTGTATCAAGTTGTCCTAAACTTGATTAATTGATATGATAGAATTGGTTGTTGGAATGAAGACTTTTTGATCATCAAATTCAAAATATGCGGTTCAATCAAGGTATGCAATTATGCTTTTTTAGCTATTCTTGATTTGAATCCTTAATCACTGCTTACTTTTATTGATATTTTATGATGGATTTAGAAAAATGTGATATGTTTTGCATTCATACACATTGTCTTGAATATGAGCCTAAAATGAATACGTAGTCTTTCAATTTACCTGATAGTATGTATGAATGCATGGATTGCGTTGTGTCCCGATGTTGCTAAAGTAAAATATGATATTGCACCATTGAGGTTCTAAGCTCGAAAATTCAAGATTATGGAATTTTGCCCGAATTGGATTGAAAATATCAAATTTTCTTATATTGATAATTGAATTATCGGCTTCTCATTGGATATTGACCCCGAATGATATCTTAAATTTGATGAATTGCATTGAAGATATAAAATGGTTGGATTGTGTATTGTCCCGATGTCCCTAAAGGAAATACGATATTTGACACTTCGCGGTTCTACATTCGAAAAACTAAAAGGATTATTGAATTTTGTCGGTATGGAATTGAAAATCAAATTTGATATTTGTATCAAGTTGTCATAAACTTGATAAATGGATATAATAGAATCAGTTGTTGGAATGAAGACTTTTTTATCATCAAATTCAAAATATGCGGTTCACTAAAGGTATGCAATTATTCTTTTTTAGCTATTCTTGATTTGATTCCTTAATCACTATTTACATTTATTGATATTTTATGATGGATTTAGAAAAGTGTGATATGTTTTGCATTCATACACATTGTCTTGAATATGAGCCTAAAATGAATACGTAGTCTTTCAATTTATCTGATAGTATGTATGAATGCATGGATTGCGTTGTGTCCTGATGTTGCTAAAGTAAAATATGATATTGGAACCATCAAGGTTCTAAATTCGAAAATTCAAGATTATAGAATTTTGCCCGAATTGGATTGAAAATATCAAATTTTCTTAAACTTGATAATTGAATTATCGGCTTCTCATTGAATATTGACCCCGAATGATATCTTAAATTTGATGAATTGCATTGAAGATATAAATTGGTTGGATTGTGTATTGTCCCGATGTCCCTAAAGGAAATACAATATTTGACACTTCGCGGTTCTACATTCGAAAAACTAAAAAGATAATTGAATTTTGTCGGAATGGAATTGAAAATCAAATTTGATATTTGTATCAAGTTGTCCTAAACTTGATAAATGGATATGATAAAATTGGTTGTTGGAATGAAGACTTTTTGATCATCAAATTCAAAATATGCGGTTCACTCAAGGTATGCAATTATGCTTTTTTAGCTATTCTTGATTTGAATTCTTAATCACTACTTACATTTATTGATATTTTATGATGGATTTGGAAAAGTGTGATATGTTTTGCATTCATACACATTGTCTTGAATATGAGCCTAAAATGAATACGTAGTCTTTCAATTTATCTGATAGTATGTATGAATGCATGGATTGCGTTGTATCCTGATGTTGCTAAAGTAAAATATGATATTGGAACCATCAAGGTTCTAAATTCGAAAATTCAAGATTATGGAATTTTGCCCGAATTGGATTGAAAATATCAAATTTTCTTAAACTTGATAATTGAATTATCGGCTTCTCATTGGATATTGACCCCGAATGATATCTTAAATTTGATGAATTGCATTGAAGATATAAAATGGTTGGATTGTGTATTGTCCCGATGTCCCTAAAGGAAATACAATATTTGACACTTCGCGGTTCTACATTCGAAAAATTAAAAAGATGATTGAATTTTGTCGGAATGGAATTGAAAATCAAATTTGATATTTGTATCAAGTTGTCCTAAACTTGATTAATTGATATGATAGAATTGGTTGTTGGAATGAAGACTTTTTGATCATCAAATTCAAAATATGCGGTTCAATCAAGGTATGCAATTATGCTTTTTTAGCTATTCTTGATTTGAATCCTTAATCACTACTTACATTTATTGATATTTTATGATGGATTTGGAAAAGTGTGATATGTTTTGCATTCATACACATTGTCTTGAATATGAGCCTAAAATGAATACGTAGTCTTTCAATTTATCTGATAGTATGTATGAATGCATGGATTGCGTTGTATCCTGATGTTGCTAAAGTAAAATATGATATTGGAACCATCAAGGTTCTAAATTCGAAAATTCAAGATTATGGAATTTTGCCCGAATTGGATTGAAAATATCAAATTTTCTTAAACTTGATAATTGAATTATCGGCTTCTCATTGGATATTGACCCCGAATGATATCTTAAATTTGATGAATTGCATTGAAGATATAAAATGGTTGGATTGTGTATTGTCCCGATGTCCCTAAAGGAAATACAATATTTGACACTTCGCGGTTCTACATTCGAAAAATTAAAAAGATGATTGAATTTTGTCGGAATGGAATTGAAAATCAAATTTGATATTTGTATCAAGTTGTCCTAAACTTGATTAATTGATATGATAGAATTGGTTGTTGGAATGAAGACTTTTTGATCATCAAATTCAAAATATGCGGTTCAATCAAGGTATGCAATTATGCTTTTTTAGCTATTCTTGATTTGAATCCTTAATCACTGCTTACTTTTATTGATATTTTATGATGGATTTAGAAAAATGTGATATGTTTTGCATTCATACACATTGTCTTGAATATGAGCCTAAAATGAATACGTAGTCTTTCAATTTACCTGATAGTATGTATGAATGCATGGATTGCGTTGTGTCCCGATGTTGCTAAAGTAAAATATGATATTGCACCATTGAGGTTCTAAGCTCGAAAATTCAAGATTATGGAATTTTGCCCGAATTGGATTGAAAATATCAAATTTTCTTATATTGATAATTGAATTATCGGCTTCTCATTCGATATTGACCCCGAATGATATCTTAAATTTGATGAATTGCATTGAAGATATAAAATGGTTGGATTGTGTATTGTCCCGATGTCCCTAAAGGAAATACGATATTTGACACTTCGCGGTTCTACATTCGAAAAACTAAAAGGATTATTGAATTTTGTCGGTATGGAATTGAAAATCAAATTTGATATTTGTATCAAGTTGTCATAAACTTGATAAATGGATATAATAGAATCAGTTGTTGGAATGAAGACTTTTTTATCATCAAATTCAAAATATGCGGTTCACTAAAGGTATGCAATTATTCTTTTTTAGCTATTCTTGATTTGATTCCTTAATCACTATTTACATTTATTGATATTTTATGATGGATTTAGAAAAGTGTGATATGTTTTGCATTCATACACATTGTCTTGAATATGAGCCTAAAATGAATACGTAGTCTTTCAATTTATCTGATAGTATGTATGAATGCATGGATTGCGTTGTGTCCTGATGTTGCTAAAGTAAAATATGATATTGGAACCATCAAGGTTCTAAATTCGAAAATTCAAGATTATGGAATTTTGCCCGAATTGGATTGAAAATATCAAATTTTCTTAAACTTGATAATTGAATTATCGGCTTCTCATTGAATATTGACCCCGAATGATATCTTAAATTTGATGAATTGCATTGAAGATATAAATTGGTTGGATTGTGTATTGTCCCGATGTCCCTAAAGGAAGTACGATATTTGACAATTCGCGGTTCTACATTCGAAAAACTAAAAAGATGATTGAATTTTGTCGGAATGGAATTGAAAATCAAATTTGATATTTGTATCAAGTTGTCCTAAACTTGATAAATGGATATGATAAAATTGGTTGTTGGAATGAAGACTTTTTGATCATCAAATTCAAAATATGCGGTTCACTCAAGGTATGCAATTATGCTTTTTTAGCTATTCTTGATTTGAATCCTTAATCACTACTTACATTTATTGATATTTTATGATGGATTTGGAAAAGTGTGATATGTTTTGCATTCATACACATTGTCTTGAATATGAGCCTAAAATGAATACGTAGTCTTTCAATTTACCTGATAGTATGTATGAATGCATGGATTGCGTTGTGTCCCGATGTTGCTAAAGTAAAATATGATATTGAACCATTGAGGTTCTAAACTCGAAAATTCAAGATTATGGAATTTTGCCCGAATTGGATTGAAAATATCAAATTTTCTTAAATTGATAATTGAATTATCGGCTTCTCATTGGATATTGACCCCGAATGATATCTTAAATTTGATGAATTGCATTGAAGATATAAAATGGTTGGATTGTGTATTGTCCCGATGTCCCTAAAGGAAATATGATATTTGACACTTCGCGGTTCTACATTCGAAAAACTAAAAAGATGATTGAATTTTGTCGGAATGGAATTGAAAATCAAATTTGATATTTGTATCAAGTTGTCCTAAACTTGATAAATGGATATGATAGAATCAGTTGTTGGAATGAAGACTTTTTGATCATCAAATTCAAAATATGCGGTTCACTAAAGGGATGCAATTATTCTTTTTTAGCTATTCTTGATTTGATTCCTTAATCACTATTTACATTTATTGATATTTTATGATGGATTTAGAAAAATGTGATATGTTTTGCATTCATACTCATTGTCTTGAATACGAGTCTAATATGAATACGAAGTCTTTCAATTTACTTGATAGTATGTATGAATGCATGGATTGCGTTGTGTCCCGATGTTGCTAAAGTAAAATATGATATTGGAACCATTGAGGTTCTAAATTCGAAAATTCAAGATTATGGAATTTTGCCCGAATTGGATTGAAAATATCAAATTTTCTTAAACTTGATAATTGAATTATCGGCTTCTCATTGGATATTGACCCCGAATGATATCTTAAATTTGAACAATTGCATTGAAGATATAAAATGGTTGGATTGTGTATTGTCCCGATGTCCCTAAAGGAAGTACGATATTTGACACTTCGCGGTTCTACATTCGAAAAACTAAAAAGATGATTGAATTTTGTCGGAATGGAATTGAAAATCAAATTTGATATTTGTATCAAGTTGTCCTAAACTTGATAAATGGATATGATAGAATTGGTTGTTGGAATGAAGACTTTTTGATCATCAAATTCAAAATATGCGGTTCACTCAAGGTATGCAATTATGCTTTTTTAGCTATTCTTGATTTGAATCCTTAATCACTGCTTACTTTTATTGATATTTTATGATGGATTTAGAAAAATGTGATATGTTTTGCATTCATACACATTGTCTTGAATATGAGCCTAAAATGAATACGTAGTCTTTCAATTTACCTGATAGTATGTATGAATGCATGGATTGCGTTGTGTCCCGATGTTGCTAAAGTAAAATATGATATTGCACCATTGAGGTTCTAAGCTCGAAAATTCAAGATTATGGAATTTTGCCCGAATTGGATTGAAAATATCAAATTTTCTTATATTGATAATTGAATTATCGGCTTCTCATTGGATATTGACCCCGAATGATATCTTAAATTTGATGAATTGCATTGAAGATATAAAATGGTTGGATTGTGTATTGTCCCGATGTCCCTAAAGGAAATACGATATTTGACACTTCGCGGTTCTACATTCGAAAAACTAAAAGGATTATTGAATATTGTCGGTATGGAATTGAAAATCAAATTTGATATTTGTATCAAGTTGTCATAAACTTGATAAATGGATATAATAGAATCAGTTGTTGGAATGAAGACTTTTTTATCATCAAATTCAAAATATGCGGTTCACTAAAGGTATGCAATTATTCTTTTTTAGCTATTCTTGATTTGATTCCTTAATCACTATTTACATTTATTGATATTTTATGATGGATTTAGAAAAGTGTGATATGTTTTGCATTCATACACATTGTCTTGAATATGAGCCTAAAATGAATACGTAGTCTTTCAATTTATCTGATAGTATGTATGAATGCATGGATTGCGTTGTGTCCTGATGTTGCTAAAGTAAAATATGATATTGGAACCATCAAGGTTCTAAATTCGAAAATTCAAGATTATGGAATTTTGCCCGAATTGGATTGAAAATATCAAATTTTCTTAAACTTGATAATTGAATTATCGGCTTCTCATTGAATATTGACCCCGAATGATATCTTAAATTTGATGAATTGCATTGAAGATATAAATTGGTTGGATTGTGTATTGTCCCGATGTCCCTAAAGGAAATACAATATTTGACACTTCGCGGTTCTACATTCGAAAAACTAAAAAGATGATTGAATTTTGTCGGAATGGAATTGAAAATCAAATTTGATATTTGTATCAAGTTGTCCTAAACTTGATTAATTGATATGATAGAATTGGTTGTTGGAATGAAGACTTTTTGATCATCAAATTCAAAATATGCGGTTCACTCAAGGTATGCAATTATGCTTTTTTAGCTATTCTTGATTTGAATCCTTAATCACTACTTACTTTTATTGATATTTTATGATGGATTTAGAAAAATGTGATATGTTTTGCATTCATACACATTGTCTTGAATATAAGCCTAAAATGAATACGTAGTCTTTCAATTTACCTGATAGTATGTATGAATGCATGGATTGCGTTGTGTCCCGATGTTGCTAAAGTAAAATATGATATTGAACCATTGAGGTTCTAAACTCGAAAATTCAAGATTATGGAATTTTGCCCGAATTGGATTGAAAATATCAAATTTTCTTAAATTGATAATTGAATTATCGGCTTCTCATTGGATATTGACCCCGAATGATATCTTAAATTTGATGAATTGCATTGAAGATATAAAATGGTTGGATTGTGTATTGTCCCGATGTCCCTAAAGGAAATATGATATTTGACACTTCGCGGTTCTACATTCGAAAAACTAAAAAGATGATTGAATTTTGTCGGAATGGAATTGAAAATCAAATTTGATATTTGTATCAAGTTGTCCTAAACTTGATAAATGGATATGATAGAATCAGTTGTTGGAATGAAGACTTTTTGATCATCAAATTCAAAATATGCGGTTCACTAAAGGGATGCAATTATTCTTTTTTAGCTATTCTTGATTTGATTCCTTAATCACTATTTACATTTATTGATATTTTATGATGGATTTAGAAAAATGTGATATGTTTTGCATTCATACTCATTGTCTTGAATACGAGTCTAATATGAATACGAAGTCTTTCAATTTACTTGATAGTATGTATGAATGCATGGATTGCGTTGTGTCCCGATGTTGCTAAAGTAAAATATGATATTGGAACCATTGAGGTTCTAAATTCGAAAATTCAAGATTATGGAATTTTGCCCGAATTGGATTGAAAATATCAAATTTTCTTAAACTTGATAATTGAATTATCGGCTTCTCATTGGATATTGACCCCGAATGATATCTTAAATTTGAACAATTGCATTGAAGATATAAAATGGTTGGATTGTGTATTGTCCCGATGTCCCTAAAGGAAGTACGATATTTGACACTTCGCGGTTCTACATTCGAAAAACTAAAAAGATGATTGAATTTTGTCGGAATGGAATTGAAAATCAAATTTGATATTTGTATCAAGTTGTCCTAAACTTGATAAATGGATATGATAGAATTGGTTGTTGGAATGAAGACTTTTTGATCATCAAATTCAAAATATGCGGTTCACTCAAGGTATGCAATTATGCTTTTTTAGCTATTCTTGATTTGAATCCTTAATCACTACTTACTTTTATTGATATTTTATGATGGATTTAGAAAAATGTGATATGTTTTGCATTCATACACATTGTCTTGAATATGAGCCTAAAATGAATACGTAGTCTTTCAATTTACCTGATAGTATGTATGAATGAATGGATTGCGTTGTGTCCCGATGTTGCTAAAGTAAAATATGATATTGAACCATTGAGGTTCTAAACTCGAAAGTTCAAGATTATGGAATTTTGCCCGAATTGGATTGAAAATATCAAATTTTCTTATATTGATAATTGAATTATCGGCTTCTCATTGTATATTGACCCCTAATGATATCTTAAATTTGATGAATTGCATTGAAGATATAAAATGGTTGGATTGTGTATTGTCCCGATGTCCCTAAAGGAAATACGATATTTGACACTTCGCGGTTCTACATTCGAAAAACCAAAAGGATTATTGAATTTTGTCGGTATGGAATTGAAAATCAAATTTGATATTTGTATCAAGTTGTCCTAAACTTGATAAATGGATATAATAGAATCAGTTGTTGGAATGAAGACTTTTTTATCATCAAATTCAAAATATGCGGTTCACTAAAGGTATGCAATTATTCTTTTTTAGCTATTCTTGATTTGATTCCTTAATCACTATTTACATTTATTGATATTTTATGATGGATTTAGAAAAATGTGATATGTTTTGCATTCATACTCATTGTCTTGAATACGAGTCTAATATGAATACGAAGTCTTTCAATTTACCTGATAGTATGTATGAATGCATGGATTGCGTTGTGTCCCGATGTTGCTAAAGTAAAATATGATATTGGAACCATTGAGGTTCTAAATTCGAAAATTCAAGATTATGGAATTTTGCCCGAATTGGATTGAAAATATCAAATTTTTTAAATTTGATAATTGAATTATCGGCTTCTCATTGGATATTGACCCCGAATGATATCTTAAATTTGAACAATTGCATTGAAGATATAAAATGGTTGGATTGTGTATTGTCCCGATGTCCCTAAAGGAAGTACAATATTTGACAATTCGCGGTTCTACATTCGAAAAACTAAAAAGATGATTGAATTTTGTCGGAATGGAATTGAAAATCAAATTTGATATTTGTATCAAGTTGTCCTAAACTTGATAAATGGATATGATAGAATTGGTTGTTGGAATGAAGACTTTTTGACCATCAAATTCAAAATATGCGGTTCACTCAAGGTATGCAATTATGCTTTTTTAGCTATTCTTGATTTGAATCCTTAATCACTACTTACATTTATTGATATTTTATGATGGATTTAGAAAAGTGTGATATGTTTTGCATTCATACACATTGTCTTGAATATGAGCCTAAAATGAATACGTAGTCTTTCAATTTATCTGATAGTATGTATGAATGCATGGATTGCGTTGTGTCCTGATGTTGCTAAAGTAAAATATGATTGTAAGACCCGTAATTCCACTGTACCTTTTGGTGAATAAAATAAGTAATGGCTACGAGTTTTAGGGTTTTCGGTGAAGCTGTTTTTGTGAGTATCGTCGCATAAATGAGATTTTTGCTGAAACGGAGCCTGTTTTGTGCTCGTGCGCTGGAAAGGCACAGACTTTTGGGTGGTAGTCTTCTTTTAAGTATGAGGAGATTTCTGTGAAGTCAGAATGACGAGTTTTGGATTATTCTTGTTTTTGGAAAAACGAGTAGGATTTTACCCGCTGATGGAAAATCTTACTGCGTCCGTTTTAAGTGAGGTTTCGGGTGGAAGTTTTATATATCTGCGCGAGTTAGGATATGTCCTGAGATTTATTTTCTTAGGTATGGATGAAAATTTCAGTCGCGGAAAAAGATTCGGCGATAAGTTTTGGAATGGAAAAACGATAAACGTTCTTTCCGTAGGTTTTCTGTTTTTGTGTTTTACGTTCGTCGCGACGCGCGAGAGCTGTGAGGCGAGGTGGCTTCTTGAAGCATAGAAAATATCTTGTGAGGATAAGCTGAAAATTTTACGGTTTCTGTTTTCCGTCGAATTTTAATTGGAGACTTTATATATCGGCGCGAGTTGGAATCTAGTTTCAGAATATTTTTGGGAGCTAAGGAAATAAATTTCAGTCGGAGAATAAAGTTTAGCGATAATATTTGGAAACGGTTTACGACGGACGTTTATGGGTTAGATTTTATATTTTTGAGATTTCCGTCCGTTAGCGAGGTGCGACTCGCCGAGAGCAAACGCGATGAGCTGAGAAGCGTAAAGTGGATATTTGTTCAAAAAGCAATCATGACTAATTAGATCCAATGGTTGGGGTTTGATTAGAAAACTTTACACTAGTTGATCCAATGGCCTAGATTGCACAAGAGTGGATGTAATAGTAAGGAGGTTTAGGCTTTGGTCATAGAAGCAAAAATCACACAAAACTCTCCTTCCTCTCTTCTTCTTTCACGGCAATTCTCTCTCACTCTCATCATCCATTCAAATTTCATTTTTCTCATCTTCTCAAGCTTGGATCATTAGCTTACTAAGGAATCACTTGCTCATTAAGGTAACTAGCCTCTTCTCTTCCTTATTTATCCATGAAAACCTCTTGAATTTAGAGTTTCATGATTATGTTCTTGAGAGAAAAATCTTGAGAAGTTAGTTTTAATTAGTTTTGATTCCATAGTGGTGTTTAAGAGTGTTATGTAGGATATATTGGTGAAGCATGTAAGTGATTCTCATGGTGGTTTTAAATTTCACAAATTTTGGTGAAGGGTTTTTAAGAAAATTTTGAAAGAGATCATAAACTTGGTTTGTGTTGTATGATTTTGGTTTTGAAGTTAGTTTTGAGCTTTTTGACAAAATGGATTGGTGAATATGAATTTTGTTTCGAAAAATAAGAGAAAAAAATTTCTAGTGTTCTTGAGCGACTCGAAGAACACAATTCAAAAAAAATTTATTTCGAGTTTCAAAAAGAGTCGGGTATATGATCGAATATCGTTACGAGCTAACACATGTGGGCTAGGGTTTCAAATAAAAAAAAAATGTGTAGGGTTGCCCTTTTTGCCTCATTTGGCCGTGGCACCCATATAGGGTTCGAGGAATCGAATTTCGAAAATTATTTAGAGGCAAATAGCTTCCCATGATCATTGTTTAATTGTTTGATTGGTTATGGGATGTTTTGAAAAGAAAATGATCACTTGCCTTAAGAAAAACCTTATTTGAGATTTCTCGAAATTTGCGATTCGACTCTATAATTTCTAAATCGTTTTGATAAGTGCTAGTTAGGTATTATGGGATATTACCATGCATTTAGAAGTGAAAAATTTTGTGTGGAAGGGTGCTTTTTCAAAATTTGGCCGTGGCCTTCTTGTGGGGAGGAAGAAATTCCAAATTTTTTTTCTAAGTCCACAATTGTGTGAAAATTTTGTATGTGTTGGATAATCTTAGTTTTGAAGAAAAATGAGTATAGGAAAGGTTGTTAGGAAGAAAAAAATGTGTAACTTGTAACGCAAGAAAACTTCGTTTTTTCATAAAAATATTTTTGAAAAGTTTTAGTTGTGTTTCAAATGGTTTTGTTGTGTGTGAAACAAGTCCTTGAAGTGGAAAATCCAAAAATGGTTTTAGTTTATGATTTGAAAACAAAATGATTTTCGTGTTATAAAAATAGTACAATTAACTTCGTGAATTTTTAAACACTATGAGAATAACCTGAAATCATTGAGGGATAGCTTTAGGAAGTACCTTAGATCCCTCTGGAGCTTTGAGAGCAAGTTTCGTTTCGATAGGATAATCGAGGAGTATTTTACTGATTGTACGCTGCTTAACTTTTAGGTAGCACGTACAATAGTTTAGACGAGAAAGAGATTAAGGAAAGCTTGCTGAGGTAAGGGCACCTTTTATTTCCGCCTTATATCGGTATAATATGTTTGTATGCTTGTTGTGGTGTGCCTTGTGTGTCATGCATGTATATATTATGTATTCTCGTTGATGAGAAAGTGTTTATGATACATGTGTTGTCTTACATATGATTTTGTTAGAAATATATGTATTGACATGTGATTGAGAATTACATATGCATGATTGGTATGTAATTGAATGCATCGGCATAGATAAGATGTATCGTATGCTCATGCATTCATGGTAGTGGTTAGCAGACCACCGGGTGCGATTAGCAGATCCACCTTGAATCCTGCGGGATTTTATTGAGTACAATATTGTGATTAGCAGATCACGGGGTTCGATTAGAAGATCCACCCTAATCCTTCGATTAGCAGATCGTCGTGATTGTATTGATTTTAGTGATGAGCAGATCACGACTCTCTGCGGAGAGGTTAAATTCCGGAATTCATGCATGTGGCAGCCAGTGATTGGTGTCACGATCATATAGAGTCTGCATTGGTAGGCTATGTGTGCATTTTATATATAAGCCCGTTGGTGGGAATTGCTTTTGTGTTAAAGAGCTTTCTCTTGTGTATGTGGAATTATTGTTATGTGTACAATCTTTCGCACCGGTTATATATATATATACTTTTATTTTGTGGTGACCCTTTCTTTCATTTGCGGGCTCATCCCACCCAGATGATGGGTTAGGTCGTGGTGACGACGGCGGCTGTTCTAGGCCATTGTGAGCTCGTGTTGAAGCTTAGTATAGTTAGACTATGCGCCGGTGTGTTTTGTGCACCGTGCTTTTTGGTTAGCATAGGGTTTCTAACTTGTTTTGTTGTAAGTATTTGAATACTTAGACTTGGACTGTAACTATTCAGGAATACACTTTGCTTGTCGAAGCACCTTATGGTAATGAGTTCTTTTGCATATTTGAATGCCGGCTCATTGAAAAATATTCTATGCGCACTCTGAGTGTTAGTTGAAAAAGAAAAAAAAATATACTGCCTTTTCAGGCCTTTGAAAAAACGGGTTGTTACAATTGGTATCAGAGCACGGCTTTAAATCTTCAAAGGGAAAGTGTATACTTGAGTCGTTAGTCCAGAGTCGGTTAGAACATAGCTAGAGTTGTGTTAGTTCTAGCGGTTGTTTTTGTTGTGATGTGGGTTATGTGGTTGGTTGTTTTGAGTCTAGCATGAGATACGCTTAGACACTGGTTTGTGTCTTACTGAAGTAATGCAGGGAGTGAGGCTTCAGTAAGTGGAATTGTGAAACCCCCGAGCATTGGTCGAATTTAGTCGACAAGTGTCTCTGAATTCCTTAGATACGGCAGTCCGAAGATGACGGACTTGAGCGAACAAGAACTACAAGTGATTCTTGAAAGTTATATAATGGATGGGAAGTGGCGTTAGATGTTGCCACTCAGAGGTGCTGGTTATGGACGAGTGAACGGCAATTGATAAAGGATTTTAAGTAAGGATCAGATTGGGACGACCTTCTGAAGATGATATTGGATGTCGTCTGGTGAGTTCAGACGAGACTTGATGAAGTCGTTCAGTTGTCAAGAGGATGCAACCACTGTAGATATGGTGGAACATGCAGAGATGTCAGTTGGATTTAATTACAATGATTGGATAATAATTGAGGCAACTTGAATTGGAATTAAAGGACGTTGTACGCCCAGAGTGAGGAAACCTGGTGGTGTTAAACGGCGTTTAGGACACGGTATGGGCATTGTGAGTTTCTAGTGATGCCGTTTGGAGTGACGAATGCACCTGCTATCTTTATGGCCTACATGAATCGGATATTCCACTCATTTTTAGACAAGTTTGTGGTGGGTTTATTGATGACATCCTAGTGTATTCGAAGAGTGAAGAGGAGCACGAAGAGCATCTCCGCTTAGTTTTACAAGTTCTGCGTGACAGGAAGCTGTATGCAAATCCGTCAAAGTGTGAAGCTAGTTTTCAGTTGTTGAAAGAGCGATTAACGACCTCACCGGTGTTAGTTCTACCCCAGTCGGAGGAACCGTATGAGGATTATTGTAATGCTTCTCATCACGGGTCGGGTTGTGTGTTGATGCAACACGAGAGAGCGGTAGCTTATGCGTCAAGGCAGCTGAAAGTGCATGAAAAGAACTATCCTACGCACGATTTGGAGCTTGCGGCCGTTGTTTTTGCATTGAAGATTTGGAGACATCATCTTTATGGTTGCACTTTCGTCGTGTTTAGTGACCATAAAAGTCTTAAGTATCTGTTCGATCAGAAAGAGCTTAATATGAGGCAACGGAGGTGGATGGAAACTTTGAAGGATTTTGATTTCACCTTAGAATACCATCCGGGGGAAGGCTAATGTGGTAGCCGATGCTTTGAGTAGAAAAGAGTTCGTTAGTAAGAGTACTAAGACAATGAGAGTATTTGGATTGTGTGTGGAAAAATTAAAGATGTTGTTTGGAACCAATAAGTGATGTGTCATGGTGGTTTGTGAACCAACTTTAGGTTGCTGTGGAACTGAAAAAAAAAATTGCAAAGTGGTATATTGATGATACAGGCCTGATTGGAGTTTTGTAGAGGTTATGACATCGATGAGTTAGTCGTAAAAGGGAGGTTAGTCATGGAAAGAATGTGTTAACAATAAGTATGGCTAGTGATGTTTCTAGCCGAACTCGTAGAGAAAATGTTCCATTGTTTGGTTGTCTTTCATTTGATGAATTCATCTTCAAAGAGGAGAAAGAGGGATGGAGATGAAATGGTTTGTGGATCTGTTTCTGGGTCTAGAAAAGAATGAGGATTTAGAGAGAAGCCCATGAAGATGTGGCTTATGCCAATTGAAGATTGGCGAAGGGATTTGTCTCACACCTAATTTTGGAAATAAGAAGGATAAGAAATTGTCTAATGACAAGTTGATGGAAGCTTGTAGAGCTTTGGTTCATTGTAGTGGTTACAATGAAGAGAGACGTGGTATGATGGAAATCGGTAGTGAGTAAGTATAAGGGATTCGGATGTTGTCAACAAGGATGGTTAGACAATAGTAATGTGAGGAATGCCCTAAGAGTTATTTTGAAAGTAGGTATCTCGACAGAAAGGGTAATGTTGGGAATAATTAAGAATGGTCAGGGTGACAAGCTCTTTTGAGTAAAAGAGGATTTAATTGTAAGAGAAAAAGGAACTCAGGAGAGTTCAGGAATAGAATGAGAATACGTTGTAAAGAGGATGTGCGCCGACGATGGCCGTCGACGAGGATAAACGTTTGTTTAAGGCACGCGAGATTCATCTAAGTGCCCTTTTGGAAGTAATGTTAAAGTATAAGGAACCGATTCTGGGGAATTAGGGATTTGGATAAGGGAGTCCAAGAGAAGTAGATGGTTTAGTTTGGCAAGTGCCAAGACTATGAGGAGTGTAATCACCAACCGGAGGTTGGGGTGGTATTATTTAAGTCGTGATTGGAAAGAGATTTGTAAGTAAGCAGGCGGTTCGGCATATTCGTTGAGTCGCGGATTGATGGATAGTGGTAAGGTGGGAAAATCTTCGAGAAGAGAAGACAACTTGATTGGAATGAAATAGTTTTGGTGGTAATTGCCGTGGTGGCATTGTATTACTGTTGAGTGATGTTCAACAGATGTTTCATGAGTGGAATCATGAGAGCTTGAACGATGTGTTTGAGTGTTGTGTCTTACGACTTCGACCTTGTATTCGTAAGAGATCGAGGGAAACATTAAGAGAAACCTCGAAAGAATTGTGGAACCCTTGTGACTCGGAGGACATCGAGCATAAGCGAATTGAAGCATCGTTTAAGTTGGGTAAAGATGGTCTAGACCACCATCATGATTGTCGACTATTCATTGACAAATTGAGGAACTGATCATCCTTAATCTCTTGTTGATAATAGACGGAGTCGTGTTGAATGGAATTGACTAGTTTTGCTAGCTTTGGTGGTGCACAGAGAACTTTAGTGTTTCTTTTTGGAGGGTAGCCACTCACAACTTCGTGTGAAACTAATGGAGTGGGCTTTGCCGCGGAGACGAAAGAAGTGACTTTAGAAATTTTTGTTTGTGGGCACGAGGATTTTTGGGAACTAGAGGTTGTGAACCTCTGTTGTAAGGTTAATTTTCGAGTGGTGAACTCGTTGAGAGTGGCGGTTGAAGCACGGTTGTGCCAGTGTGTTGGTGAGAGTATCTGTAGGACTTCACCCGGTGTTAGCATCTGTGTGGCTGCACCTAATCCTGTGGGATTTTGTTGTGTTGGTGATGGTAATAATTAGTTGAGTTATTACTCTTACCTTTAGTTTCGAGGACGAAACTTCTTTTTGGAGGGTAGTAATGTAAGACCCGTAATTCCACTGTACCTTTTGGTGAATAAAATAAGTAATGGCTACGAGTTTTAGGGTTTTCGGTGAAGCTGTTTTTGTGAGTATCGTCGCATAAATGAGATTTTTGCTGAAACGGAGCCTGTTTTGTGCTCGTGCGCTGGAAAGGCACAGACTTTTGGGTGGTAGTCTTCTTTTAAGTATGAGGAGATTTCTGTGAAGTCAGAATGACGAGTTTTGGATTATTCTTGTTTTTGGAAAAACGAGTAGGATTTTACCCGCTGATGGAAAATCTTACTGCGTCCGTTTTAAGTGAGGTTTCGGGTGGAAGTTTTATATATCTGCGCGAGTTAGGATATGTCCTGAGATTTATTTTCTAAGGTATGGAAGAAAATTTCAGTCGCGGAAAAAGATTCGGCGATAAGTTTTGGAATGGAAAAACGATAAACGTTCTTTCCGTAGGTTTTCTGTTTTTGTGTTTTACGTTCGTCGCGACGCGCGAGAGCTGTGAGGCGAGGTGGCTTCTTGAAGCATAGAAAATATCTTGTGAGGATAAGCTTAAAATTTTACGGTTTCTGTTTTCCGTCGAATTTTAATTGGAGACTTTATATATCGGCGCGAGTTGGAATCTAGTTTCAGAATATTTTTGGGAGCTAAGGAAATAAATTTCAGTCGGAGAATAAAGTTTAGCGATAATATTTGGAAACGGTTTACGACGGACGTTTATGGGTTAGATTTTATATTTTTGAGATTTCCGTCCGTTAGCGAGGTGCGACTCGCCGAGAGCAAACGCGATGAGCTGAGAAGCGTAAAGTGGATATTTGTTCAAAAAGCAATCATGACTAATTAGATCCAATGGTTGGGGTTTGATTAGAAAACTTTACACTAGTTGATCCAATGGCCTAGATTGCACAAGAGTGGATGTAATAGTAAGGAGGTTTAGGCTTTGGTCATAGAAGCAAAAATCACACAAAACTCTCCTTCCTCTCTTCTTCTTTCACGGCAATTCTCTCTCACTCTCATCATCCATTCAAATTTCATTTTTCTCATCTTCTCAAGCTTGGATCATTAGCTTACTAAGGAATCACTTGCTCATTAAGGTAACTAGCCTCTTCTCTTCCTTATTTATCCATGAAAACCTCTTGAATTTAGAGTTTCATGATTATGTTCTTGAGAGAAAAATCTTGAGAAGTTAGTTTTAATTAGTTTTGATTCCATAGTGGTGTTTAAGAGTGTTATGTAGGATATATTGGTGAAGCATGTAAGTGATTCTCATGGTGGTTTTAAATTTCACAAATTTTGGTGAAGGGTTTTTAAGAAAATTTTGAAAGAGATCATAAACTTGGTTTGTGTTGTATGATTTTGGTTTTGAAGTTAGTTTTGAGCTTTTTGACAAAATGGATTGGTGAATATGAATTTTGTTTCGAAAAATAAGAGAAAAAAATTTCTAGTGTTCTTGAGCGACTCGAAGAACACAATTCAAAAAAAATTTATTTCGAGTTTCAAAAAGAGTCGGGTATATGATCGAATATCGTTACGAGCTAACACATGTGGGCTAGGGTTTCAAATAAAAAAAAAATGTGTAGGGTTGCCCTTTTTGCCACATTTGGCCGTGGCACCCATATAGGGTTCGAGGAATCGAATTTCGAAAATTATTTAGAGGCAAATAGCTTCCCATGATCATTGTTTAATTGTTTGATTGGTTATGGGATGTTTTGAAAAGAAAATGATCACTTGCCTTAAGAAAAACCTTATTTGAGATTTCTCGAAATTTGCGATTCGACTCTATAATTTCTAAATCGTTTTGATAAGTGCTAGTTAGGTATTATGGGATATTACCATGCATTTAGAAGTGAAAAATTTTGTGTGGAAGGGTGCTTTTTCAAAATTTGGCCGTGGCCTTCTTGTGGGGAGGAAGAAATTCCAAAATTTTTTTCTAAGTCCACAATTGTGTGAAAATTTTGTATGTGTTGGATAATCTTAGTTTTGAAGAAAAATGAGTATAGGAAAGGTTGTTAGGAAGAAAAAAATGTGTAACTTGTAACGCAAGAAAACTTCGTTTTTTCATAAAAATATTTTTGAAAAGTTTTAGTTGTGTTTCAAATGGTTTTGTTGTGTGTGAAACAAGTCCTTGAAGTGGAAAATCCAAAAATGGTTTTAGTTTATGATTTGAAAACAAAATGATTTTCGTGTTATAAAAATAGTACAATTAACTTCGTGAATTTTTAAACACTATGAGAATAACCTGAAATCATTGAGGGATAGCTTTAGGAAGTACCTTAGATCCCTCTGGAGCTTTGAGAGCAAGTTTCGTTTCGATAGGATAATCGAGGAGTATTTTACTGATTGTACGCTGCTTAACTTTTAGGTAGCGCGTATAATAGTTTAGACGAGAAAGAGATTAAGGAAAGCTTGCTGAGGTAAGGGCACCTTTTATTTCCGCCTTATATCGGTATAATATGTTTGTATGCTTGTTGTGGTGTGCCTTGTGTGTCATGCATGTATATATTATGTATTCTCGTTGATGAGAAAGTGTTTATGATACATGTGTTGTCTTACATATGATTTTGTTAGAAATATATGTATTGACATGTGATTGAGAATTACATATGCATGATTGGTATGTAATTGAATGCATCGGCATAGATAAGATGTATCGTATGCTCATGCATTCATGGTAGTGGTTAGCAGACCACCGGGTGCGATTAGCAGATCCACCTTGAATCCTGCGGGATTTTATTGAGTACAATATTGTGATTAGCAGATCACGGGGTTCGATTAGAAGATCCACCCTAATCCTTCGATTAGCAGATCGTCGTGATTGTATTGATTTTAGTGATGAGCAGATCACGACTCTCTGCGGAGAGGTTAAATTCCGGAATTCATGCATGTGGGAGCCAGTGATTGGTGTCACGATCATGTAGAGTCTGCATTGGTAGGCTATGTGTGCATTTTATATATAAGCCCGTTGGTGGGAATTGCTTTTGTGTTAAAGAGCTTTCTCTTGTGTATGTGGAATTATTGTTATGTGTACAATCTTTCGCACCGGTTATATATATATATACTTTTATTTTGTGGTGACCCTTTCTTTCATTTGCGGGCTCATCCCACCCAGATGATGGGTTAGGTCGTGGTGACGACGGCGGCTGTTCTAGGCCATTGTGAGCTCGTGTTGAAGCTTAGTATAGTTAGACTATGCGCCGGTGTGTTTTGTGCACCGTGCTTTTTGGTTAGCATAGGGTTTCTAACTTGTTTTGTTGTAAGTATTTGAATACTTAGACTTGGACTGTAACTATTCAGGAATACACTTTGCTTGTCGAAGCACCTTATGGTAATGAGTTCTTTTGCATATTTGAATGCCGGCTCATTGAAAAATATTCTATGCGCACTCTGAGTGTTAGTTGAAAAAGAAAAAAAAATATACTGCCTTTTCAGGCCTTTGAAAAAACGGGTTGTTACAATGATATTGGAACCATCAAGGTTCTAAATTCGAAAATTCAAGATTATGGCATTTTGCCCGAATTGGATTGAAAATATCAAATTTTCTTAAACTTGATAATTGAATTATCGGCTTCTCATTGGATATTGACCCCGAATGATATCTTAAATTTGATGAATTGCATTGAAGATATAAAATGGTTGGATTGTGTATTGTCCCGATGTCCCTAAAGGAAATACAATATTTGACACTTCGCGGTTCTACATTCGAAAAACTAAAAAGATGATTGAATTTTGTCGGAATGGAATTGAAAATCAAATTTGATATTTGTATCAAGTTGTCCTAAACTTGATTAATTGATATGATAGAATTGGTTGTTGGAATGAAGACTTTTTGATCATCAAATTCAAAATATGCGGTTCACTCAAGGTATGCAGTTATGCTTTTTTAGCTATTCTTGATTTGAATCCTTAATCACTACTTACTTTTATTGATATTTTATGATGGATTTAGAAAAATGTGATATGTTTTGCATTCATACACATTGTCTTGAATATAAGCCTAAAATGAATACGTAGTCTTTCAATTTACCTGATAGTATGTATGAATGCATGGATTGCGTTGTGTCCCGATGTTGCTAAAGTAAAATATGATATTGAACCATTGAGGTTCTAAACTCGAAAATTCAAGATTATGGAATTTTGCCCGAATTGGATTGAAAATATCAAATTTTCTTAAATTGATAATTGAATTATCGGCTTCTCATTGGATATTGACCCCGAATGATATCTTAAATTTGATGAATTGCATTGAAGATATAAAATGGTTGGATTGTGTATTGTCCCGATGTCCCTAAAGGAAATACAATATTTGACACTTCGCGGTTCTACATTCGAAAAACTAAAAAGATGATTGAATTTTGTCGGAATGGAATTGAAAATCAAATTTGATATTTGTATCAAGTTGTCCTAAACTTGATAAATGGATATGATAGAATCAGTTGTTGGAATAAAGACTTTTTTATCATCAAATTCAAAATATGCGGTTCACTAAAGGGATGCAATTATTCTTTTTTAGCTATTCTTGATTTGATTCCTTAATCACTATTTACATTTATTGATATTTTATGATGGATTTAGAAAAATGTGATATGTTTTGCATTCATACTCATTGTCTTGAATACGAGTCTAATATGAATACGAAGTCTTTCAATTTACCTGATAGTATGTATGAATGCATGGATTGCGTTGTGTCCCGATGTTGCTAAAGTAAAATATGATATTGGAACCATTGAGGTTCTAAATTCGAAAATTCAAGATTATGGAATTTTGCCCGAATTGGATTGAAAATATCAAATTTTCTTAAAATTGATAATTGAATTATCGGCTTCTCATTGGATATTGACCCCGAATGATATCTTAAATTTGAACAATTGCATTGAAGATATAAAATGGTTGGATTGTGTATTGTCCCGATGTCCCTAAAGGAAGTACGATATTTGACACTTCGCGGTTCTACATTCGAAAAACTAAAAAGATGATTGAATTTTGTCGGAATGGAATTGAAAATCAAATTTGATATTTGTATCAAGTTGTCCTAAACCTGATAAATGGATATGATAGAATTGGTTGTTGGAATGAAGACTTTTTGATCATCAAATTCAAAATATGCGGTTCACTCAAGGTATGCAATTATGCTTTTTTAGCTATTCTTGATTTGAATCCTTAATCACTACTTACATTTATTGATATTTTATGATGGATTTAGAAAAGTGTGATATGTTTTGCATTCATACACATTGTCTTGAATATGAGCCTAAAATGAATACGTAGTCTTTCAATTTATCTGATAGTATGTATGAATGCATGGATTGCGTTGTGTCCCGATGTTGCTAAAGTAAAATATGATATTGGAACCATCGAGGTTCTAAATTCGAAAATTCAAGATTATGGAATTTTGCCCGAATTGGATTGAAAATATCAAATTTTCTTAAATTGATAATTGAATTATCGGCTTCTCATTGGATATTGACCCCGAATGATATCTTAAATTTGATGAATTGCATTGAAGATATAAAATGGTTGGATTGTGTATTGTCCCGATGTCCCTAAAGGAAATACAATATTTGACACTTCGCGGTTCTACATTCGAAAAACTAAAAAGATGATTGAATTTTGTCGGAATGGAATTGAAAATCAAATTTGATATTTGTATCAAGTTGTCCTAAACTTGATAAATGGATATGATAGAATCAGTTGTTGGAATAAAGACTTTTTTATCATCAAATTCAAAATATGCGGTTCACTAAAGGGATGCAATTATTCTTTTTTAGCTATTCTTGATTTGATTCCTTAATCACTATTTACATTTATTGATATTTTATGATGGATTTAGAAAAATGTGATATGTTTTGCATTCATACTCATTGTCTTGAATACGAGTCTAATATGAATACGAAGTCTTTCAATTTACCTGATAGTATGTATGAATGCATGGATTGCGTTGTGTCCCGATGTTGCTAAAGTAAAATATGATATTGGAACCATTGAGGTTCTAAATTCGAAAATTCAAGATTATGGAATTTTGCCCGAATTGGATTGAAAATATCAAATTTTCTTAAAATTGATAATTGAATTATCGGCTTCTCATTGGATATTGACCCCGAATGATATCTTAAATTTGAACAATTGCATTGAAGATATAAAATGGTTGGATTGTGTATTGTCCCGATGTCCCTAAAGGAAGTACGATATTTGACACTTCGCGGTTCTACATTCGAAAAACTAAAAAGATGATTGAATTTTGTCGGAATGGAATTGAAAATCAAATTTGATATTTGTATCAAGTTGTCCTAAACCTGATAAATGGATATGATAGAATTGGTTGTAGGAATGAAGACTTTTTGATCATCAAATTCAAAATATGCGGTTCACTCAAGGTATGCAATTATGCTTTTTTAGCTATTCTTGATTTGAATCCTTAATCACTACTTACATTTATTGATATTTTATGATGGATTTAGAAAAGTGTGATATGTTTTGCATTCATACACATTGTCTTGAATATGAGCCTAAAATGAATACGTAGTCTTTCAATTTATCTGATAGTATGTATGAATGCATGGATTGCGTTGTGTCCCGATGTTGCTAAAGTAAAATATGATATTGGAACCATCGAGGTTCTAAATTCGAAAATTCAAGATTATGGAATTTTGCCCGAATTGGATTGAAAATATCAAGTTTTCTTAAACTTGATAATTGAATTATCGGCTTCTCATTGGATATTGACCCCGAATGATATCTTAAATTTGATGAATTGCATTGAAGATATAAAATGGTTGGATTGTGTATTGTCCCGATGTCCCTAAAGGAAATACAATATTTGACACTTCGCGGTTCTACATTCGAAAAACTAAAAAGATGATTGAATTTTGTCGGAATGGAATTGAAAATCAAATTTGATATTTGTATCAAGTTGTCCTAAACTTGATAAAAGGATATGATAGAATAGGTTGTTGGAATGAAGACTTTTTGATCATCAAATTCAAAATATGCGGTTCACTCAAGGTATGCAATTATGCTTTTTTAGCTATTCTTGATTTGAATCCTTAATCACTACTTACATTTATTGATATTTTATGATGGATTTAGAAAAATGTGATATGTTTTGCATTCATACACATTGTCTTGAATATGAGCCTAAAATGAATAAGTAGTCTTTCAATTTAGCTGATAGTATGTATGAATGCATAGATTGCGTTGTGTCCCGATGTTGCTAAAGTAAAATATGATATTGGAACCATCGAGGTTCTAAATTCGAAAATTCAAGATTATGGAATTTTACCCGAATTGGATTGAAAATATCAAGTTTTCTTAAACTTGATAATTGAATTATCGGCTTCTCATTGGATAGTGTCCCCGAATGATATCTTAAATTTGATGAATTGCATTGAAGATATAAAATGGTTGGATTGTGTATTGTCCCGATGTCCCTAAAGGAAATACAATATTTGACACTTCGCGGTTCTACATTCGAAAAACTAAAAAGATGATTGAATTTTGTCGGAATGGAATTGAAAATCAAATTTGATATTTGTATCAAGTTGTCCTAAACTTGATAAATGGATATGATAGAATAGGTTGTTGGAATGAAGACTTTTTGATCATCAAATTCAAAATATGCGGTTCACTCAAGGTATGCAATTATGCTTTTTTAGCTATTCTTGATTTGAATCCTTAATCACTACTTACATTTATTGATATTTTATGATGGATTTAGAAAAATGGGATATGTTTTGCATTCATACACATTGTCTTGAATATGAGCCTAAAATGAATAAGTAGTCTTTCAATTTAGCTGATAGTATGTATGAATGCATGGATTGCGTTGTGTCCCGATGTTGCTAAAGTAAAATATGATATTGAACCATTGAGGTTCTAAACTCGAAAATTCAAGATTATGGAATTTTGCCCGAATTGGATTGAAAATATCAAGTTTTCTTAAACTTGATAATTGAATTATCGACTTCTCATTGGATATTGACCCCGAATGATATCTTAAATTTGATGAATTGCATTGAAGATATAAAATGGTTGGATTGTGTATTGTCCCGATGTCCCTAAAAGAAATACAATATTTAACACTTCGCGGTTCTACATTCGAAAAACTAAAAAGATGATTGAATTTTGTCGGAATGGAATTGAAAATCAAATTTGATATTTGTATCAAGTTGTCCTAAACTTGATTAATTGATATGATAGAATTGGTTGTTGGAATGAAGACTTTTTGATCATCAAATTCAAAATATGCGGTTCACTCAAGGTATGCAATTATGCTTTTTTAGCTATTCTTGATTTGAATCCTTAATCACTACTTACTTTTATTGATATTTTATGATGGATTTAGTAAAATGTGATATGTTTTGCATTCATACACATTGTCTTGAATATGAGCCTAAAATGAATACGTAGTCTTTCAATTTACCTGATAGTATGTATGAATGCATGGATTGCGTTGTGTCCCGATGTTGCTAAAGTAAAATATGATATTGAACCATTGAGGTTCTAAACTCGAAAATTCAAGATTATGGAATTTTGCCCGAATTGGATTGAAAATATCAAATTTTCTTAAATTGATAATTGAATTATCGGCTTCTCATTGGATATTGACCCCGAATGATATCTTAAATTTGATGAATTGCATTGAAGATATAAAATGGTTGGATTGTGTATTGTCCCGATGTCCCTAAAGGAAATACAATATTTGACACTTCGCGGTTCTACATTCGAAAAACTAAAAAGATGATTGAATTTTGTCGGAATGGAATTGAAAATCAAATTTGATATTTGTATCAAGTTGTCCTAAACTTGATAAATGGATATGATAGAATTGGAAGTTGGAATGAAGACTTTTTGATCATCAAATTCAAAATATGCGGTTCACTCAAGGTATGCAATTATGCTTTTTTAGCTATTCTTGATTTGAATCCTTAATCACTACTTACATTTATTGATATTTTATGATGGATTTAGAAAAATGTGATATGTTTTGCATTCATACACATTGTCTTGAATATGAGCCTAAAATGAATAAGTAGTCTTTCAATTTAGCTGATAGTATGTATGAATGCATAGATTGCGTTGTGTCCCGATGTTGCTAAAGTAAAATATGATATTGGAACCATCGAGGTTCTAAATTCGAAAATTCAAGATTATGGAATTTTACCCGAATTGGATTGAAAATATCAAGTTTTCTTAAACTTGATAATTGAATTATCGGCTTCTCATTGGATAGTGTCCCCGAATGATATCTTAAATTTGATGAATTGCATTGAAGATATAAAATGGTTGGATTGTGTATTGTCCCGATGTCCCTAAAGGAAATACAATATTTGACACTTCGCGGTTCTACATTCGAAAAACTAAAAAGATGATTGAATTTTGTCGGAATGGAATTGAAAATCAAATTTGATATTTGTATCAAGTTGTCCTAAACTTGATAAATGGATATGATAGAATAGGTTGTTGGAATGAAGACTTTTTGATCATCAAATTCAAAATATGCGGTTCACTCAAGGTATGCAATTATGCTTTTTTAGCTATTCTTGATTTGAATCCTTAATCACTACTTACATTTATTGATATTTTATGATGGATTTAGAAAAATGTGATATGTTTTGCATTCATACACATTGTCTTGAATATGAGCCTAAAATGAATAAGTAGTCTTTCAATTTAGCTGATAGTATGTATGAATGCATAGATTGCGTTGTGTCCCGATGTTGCTAAAGTAAAATATGATATTGGAACCATCGAGGTTCTAAATTCGAAAATTCAAGATTATGGAATTTTACCCGAATTGGATTGAAAATATCAAGTTTTCTTAAACTTGATAATTGAATTATCGGCTTCTCATTGGATAGTGTCCCCGAATGATATCTTAAATTTGATGAATTGCATTGAAGATATAAAATGGTTGGATTGTGTATTGTCCCGATGTCCCTAAAGGAAATACAATATTTGACACTTCGCGGTTCTACATTCGAAAAACTAAAAAGATGATTGAATTTTGTCGGAATGGAATTGAAAATCAAATTTGATATTTGTATCAAGTTGTCCTAAACTTGATAAATGGATATGATAGAATAGGTTGTTGGAATGAAGACTTTTTGATCATCAAATTCAAAATATGCGGTTCACTCAAGGTATGCAATTATGCTTTTTTAGCTATTCTTGATTTGAATCCTTAATCACTACTTACATTTATTGATATTTTATGATGGATTTAGAAAAATGTGATATGTTTTGCATTCATACACATTGTCTTGAATATGAGCCTAAAATGAATACGTAGTCTTTCAATTTAGCTGATAGTATGTATGAATGCATGGATTGCGTTGTGTCCCGATGTTGCTAAAGTAAAATATGATATTGGAACCATCGAGGTTCTAAATTCGAAAATTCAAGATTATGGAATTTTGCCCGAATTGGATTGAAAATATCAAGTTTTCTTAAACTTGATAATTGAATTATCGGCTTCTCATTGGATATTGACCCCGAATGATATCTTAAATTTGATGAATTGCATTGAAGATATAAAATGGTTGGATTGTGTATTGTCCCGATGTCCCTAAAGGAAATACAATATTTGACACTTCGCGGTTCTACATTCGAAAAACTAAAAAGATGATTGAATTTTGTCGGAATGGAATTGAAAATCAAATTTGATATTTGTATCAAGTTGTGCTAAACTTGATAAATGGATATGATAGAATTGGTTGTTGGAATGAAGACTTTTTGATCATCAAATTCAAATTATGCGGTTCACTCAAGGTATGCAATTATGCTTTTTTAGCTATTCTTGATTTGAATCCTTAATCACTACTTACATTTATTGATATTTTATGATGGATTTAGAAAAATGTGATATGTTTTGCATTCATACACATTGTCTTGAATATGAGCCTAAAATGAATAAGTAGTCTTTCAATTTAGCTGATAGTATGTATGAATGCATGGATTGCGTTGTGTCCCGATGTTGCTAAAGTAAAATATGATATTGAACCATTGAGGTTCTAAACTCGAAAATTCAAGATTATGGAATTTTGCCCGAATTGGATTGAAAATATCAAATTTTCTTAAACTTGATAATTGAATTATCGGCTTCTCATTGGATATTGACCCCGAATGATATCTTAAATTTGATGAATTGCATTGAAGATATAAAATGGTTGGATTGTGTATTGTCCCGATGTCCCTAAAGGAAATACAATATTTGACACTTCGCGGTTCTACATTCGAAAAACTAAAAAGATGATTGAATTTTGTCGGAATGGAATTGAAAATCAAATTTGATATTTGTATCAAGTTGTCCTAAACTTGATTAATTGATATGATAGAATTGGTTGTTGGAATGAAGACTTTTTGATCATCAAATTTAAAATATGCGGTTCACTCAAGGTATGCAATTATGCTTTTTTAGCTATTCTTGATTTGAATCCTTAATCACTACTTACTTTTATTGATATTTTATGATGGATTTAGAAAAATGTGATATGTTTTGCATTCATACACATTGTCTTGAATATGAGCCTAAAATGAATACGTAGTCTTTCAATTTACCTGATAGTATGTATGAATGCATGGATTGCGTTGTGTCCCGATGTTGCTAAAATAAAATATGATATTGGAACCATTGAGGTTCTAAATTCGAAAATTCAAGATTATGGAATTTTGCCCGAATTGGATTGAAAATATCAAATTTTCTTAAACTTGATAATTGAATTATCGGCTTCTCATTGGATATTGACCCCGAATGATATCTTAAATTTGAACAATTGCATTGAAGATAAAAAATGGTTGGATTGTGTATTGTCCCGATGTCCCTAAAGGAAGTACGGTATTTGACACTTCGCGGTTCTACATTCGAAAAACTAAAAAGATGATTGAATTTTGTCGGAATGGAATTGAAAATCAAATTTGATATTTGTATCAAGTTGTCCTAAACTTGATAAATGGATATGATAGAATTGGTTGTTGGAATGAAGACTTTTTGATCATCAAATTCAAAATATGCGGTTCACTCAAGGTATGCAATTATGCTTTTTTAGCTATTCTTGATTTGAATCCTTAATCACTACTTACATTTATTGATATTTTATGATGGATTTAGAAAAATGTGATATGTTTTGCATTCATACACATTGTCTTGAATATGAGCCTAAAATGAATACGTAGTCTTTCAATTTACCTGATAGTATGTATGAATGCATGGATTGCGTTGTGTCCCGATGTTGCTAAAGTAAAATATGATATTGAACCATTGAGGTTCTAAACTCGAAAATTCAAGATTATGGAATTTTGCCCGAATTGGATTGAAAATATCAAATTTTCTTAAATTGATAATTGAATTATCGGCTTCTCATTGGATATTGACCCCGAATGATATCTTAAATTTGATGAATTGCATTGAAGATATAAAATGGTTGGATTGTGTATTGTCCCGATGTCCCTAAAGGAAATACAATATTTGACACTTCGCGGTTCTACATTCGAAAAACTAAAAAGATGATTGAATTTTGTCGGAATGGAATTGAAAATCAAATTTGATATTTGTATCAAGTTGTCCTAAACTTGATAAATGGATATGATAGAATCAGTTGTTGGAATGAAGACTTTTTTATCATCAAATTCAAAATATGCGGTTCAATAAAGGTATGCAATTATTCTTTTTTAGCTATTCTTGATTTGATTCCTTAATCACTATTTACATTTATTGATATTTTATGATGGATTTAGAAAAATGTGATATGTTTTGCATTCATACTCATTGTCTTGAATACGAGTCTAATATGAATACGAAGTCTTTCAATTTACCTGATAGTATGTATGAATGCATGGATTGCGTTGTGTCCCGATGTTGCTAAAGTAAAATATGATATTGGAACCATTGAGGTTCTAAATTCGAAAATTCAAGATTATGGAATTTTGCCCGAATTGGATTGAAAATATCAAATTTTCTTAAACTTGATAATTGAATTATCGGCTTCTCATTGGATATTGACCCCGAATGATATCTTAAATTTGAACAATTGCATTGAAGATATAAAATGGTTGGATTGTGTATTGTCCCGATGTCCCTAAAGGAAGTACGATATTTGACACTTCGCGGTTCTACATTCGAAAAACTTAAAAGATGATTGAATTTTGTCGGAATGGAATTGAAAATCAAATTTGATATTTGTATCAAGTTGTCCTAAACTTGATAAATGGATATGATAGAATTGGTTGTTGGAATGAAGACTTTTTGATCATCAAATTCAAAATATGCGGTTCACTCAAGGTATGCAATTATGCTTTTTTAGCTATTCTTGATTTGAATCCTTAATCACTACTTACATTTATTGATATTTTATGATGGATTTAGAAAAATGTGATATGTTTTGCATTCATACACATTGTCTTGAATATGAGCCTAAAATGAATACGTAGTCTTTCAATTTACCTGATAGTATGTATGAATGCATGGATTGCGTTGTGTCCTGATGTTGCTAAAGTAAAATATGATATTGGAACCATCGAGGTTCTAAATTCGAAAATTCAAGATTATGGAATTTTGCCCGAATTGGATTGAAAATATCAAGTTTTCTTAAACTTGATAATTGAATTATCGGCTTCTCATTGGATATTGACCCCGAATGATATCTTAAATTTGATGAATTGCATTGAAGATATAAAATGGTTGGATTGTGTATTGTCCCGATGTCCCTAAAGGAAATACAATATTTGACACTTCGCGGTTCTACATTCAAAAAACTAAAAAGATGATTGAATTTTGTCGGAATGGAATTGAAAATCAAATTTGATTTTTGTATCAAGTTGTCCTAAACTTGATAAATGGATATGATAGAATTGGTTGTTGGAATGAAGACTTTTTGATCATCAAATTCAAAATATGCGGTTCACTCAAGGTATGCAATTATGCTTTTTTAGCTATTCTTGATTTGAATCCTTAATCACTACTTACATTTATTGATATTTTATGATGGATTTAGAAAAATGTGATATGTTTTGCATTCATACACATTGTCTTGAATATGAGCCTAAAATGAATAAGTAGTCTTTCAATTTAGCTGATAGTATGTATGAATGCATGGATTGCGTTGTGTCCCGATGTTGCTAAAGTAAAATATGATATTGAACCATTGAGGTTCTAAACTCGAAAATTCAAGATTATGGAATTTTGCCCGAATTGGATTGAAAATATCAAGTTTTCTTAAACTTGATAATTGAATTATCGACTTCTCACTGGATATTGACCCCGAATGATATCTTAAATTTGATGAATTGCATTGAAGATATAAAATGGTTGGATTGTGTATTGTCCCGATGTCCCTAAAGGAAATACAATATTTAACACTTCGCGGTTCTACATTCGAAAAACTAAAAAGATGATTGAATTTTGTCGGAATGAAATTGAAAATCAAATTTGATATTTGTATCAAGTTGTCCTAAACTTGATTAATTGATATGATAGAATTGGTTGTTGGAATGAAGACTTTTTGATCATCAAATTCAAAATATGCGGTTCACTCAAGGTATGCAATTATGCTTTTTTAGCTATTCTTGATTTGAATCCTTAATCACTACTTACATTTATTGATATTTTATGATGGATTTAGAAAAATGTGATATGTTTTGCATTCATACACATTGTCTTGAATATGAGCCTAAAATGAATACGTAGTCTTTCAATTTACCTGATAGTATGTATGAATGCATGGATTGCGTTGTGTCCTGATGTTGCTAAAGTAAAATATGATATTGGAACCATCGAGGTTCTAAATTCGAAAATTCAAGATTATGGAATTTTGCCCGAATTGGATTGAAAATATCAAGTTTTCTTAAACTTGATAATTGAATTATCGGCTTCTCATTGGATATTGACCCCGAATGATATCTTAAATTTGATGAATTGCATTGAAGATATAAAATGGTTGGATTGTGTATTGTCCCGATGTCCCTAAAGGAAATACAATATTTGACACTTCGCGGTTCTACATTCAAAAAACTAAAAAGATGATTGAATTTTGTCGGAATGGAATTGAAAATCAAATTTGATATTTGTATCAAGTTGTCCTAAACTTGATAAATGGATATGATAGAATTGGTTGTTGGAATGAAGACTTTTTGATCATCAAATTCAAAATATGCGGTTCACTCAAGGTATGCAATTATGCTTTTTTAGCTATTCTTGATTTGAATCCTTAATCACTACTTACATTTATTGATATTTTATGATGGATTTAGAAAAATGTGATATGTTTTGCATTCATACACATTGTCTTGAATATGAGCCTAAAATGAATAAGTAGTCTTTCAATTTAGCTGATAGTATGTATGAATGCATGGATTGCGTTGTGTCCCGATGTTGCTAAAGTAAAATATGATATTGAACCATTGAGGTTCTAAACTCGAAAATTCAAGATTATGGAATTTTGCCCGAATTGGATTGAAAATATCAAGTTTTCTTAAACTTGATAATTGAATTATCGACTTCTCACTGGATATTGACCCCGAATGATATCTTAAATTTGATGAATTGCATTGAAGATATAAAATGGTTGGATTGTGTATTGTCCCGATGTCCCTAAAGGAAATACAATATTTAACACTTCGCGGTTCTACATTCGAAAAACTAAAAAGATGATTGAATTTTGTCGGAATGAAATTGAAAATCAAATTTGATATTTGTATCAAGTTGTCCTAAACTTGATTAATTGATATGATAGAATTGGTTGTTGGAATGAAGACTTTTTGATCATCAAATTCAAAATATGCGGTTCACTCAAGGTATGCAATTATGCTTTTTTAGCTATTCTTGATTTGAATCCTTAATCACTACTTACATTTATTGATATTTTATGATGGATTTAGAAAAATGTGATATGTTTTGCATTCATACACATTGTCTTGAATATGAGCCTAAAATGAATACGTAGTCTTTCAATTTACCTGATAGTATGTATGAATGCATGGATTGCGTTGTGTCCTGATGTTGCTAAAGTAAAATATGATATTGGAACCATCGAGGTTCTAAATTCGAAAATTCAAGATTATGGAATTTTGCCCGAATTGGATTGAAAATATCAAGTTTTCTTAAACTTGATAATTGAATTATCGGCTTCTCATTGGATATTGACCCCGAATGATATCTTAAATTTGATGAATTGCATTGAAGATATAAAATGGTTGGATTGTGTATTGTCCCGATGTCCCTAAAGGAAATACAATATTTGACACTTCGCGGTTCTACATTCAAAAAACTAAAAAGATGATTGAATTTTGTCGGAATGGAATTGAAAATCAAATTTGATATTTGTATCAAGTTGTCCTAAACTTGATAAATGGATATGATAGAATTGGTTGTTGGAATGAAGACTTTTTGATCATCAAATTCAAAATATGCGGTTCACTCAAGGTATGCAATTATGCTTTTTTAGCTATTCTTGATTTGAATCCTTAATCACTACTTACATTTATTGATATTTTATGATGGATTTAGAAAAATGTGATATGTTTTGCATTCATACACATTGTCTTGAATATGAGCCTAAAATGAATAAGTAGTCTTTCAATTTAGCTGATAGTATGTATGAATGCATGGATTGCGTTGTGTCCCGATGTTGCTAAAGTAAAATATGATATTGAACCATTGAGGTTCTAAACTCGAAAATTCAAGATTATGGAATTTTGCCCGAATTGGATTGAAAATATCAAGTTTTCTTAAACTTGATAATTGAATTATCGACTTCTCATTGGATATTGACCCCGAATGATATCTTAAATTTGATGAATTGCATTGAAGATATAAAATGGTTGGATTGTGTATTGTCCCGATGTCCCTAAAGGAAATACAATATTTAACACTTCGCGGTTCTACATTCGAAAAACTAAAAAGATGATTGAATTTTGTCGGAATGGAATTGAAAATCAAATTTGATATTTGTATCAAGTTGTCCTAAACTTGATTAATTGATATGATAGAATTGGTTGTTGGAATGAAGACTTTTTGATCATCAAATTCAAAATATGCGGTTCACTCAAGGTATGCAATTATGCTTTTTTAGCTATTCTTGATTTGAATCCTTAATCACTACTTACTTTTATTGATATTTTATGATGGATTTAGAAAAATGTGATATGTTTTGCATTCATACACATTGTCTTGAATATGAGCCTAAAATGAATACGTAGTCTTTCAATTTACCTGATAGTATGTATGAATGCATGGATTGCGTTGTGTCCCGATGTTGCTAAAGTAAAATATGATATTGAACCATTGAGGTTCTAAACTCGAAAATTCAAGATTATGGAATTTTGCCCGAATTGGATTGAAAATATCAAATTTTCTTAAATTGATAATTGAATTATCGGCTTCTCATTGGATATTGACCCCGAATGATATCTTAAATTTGATGAATTGCATTGAAGATATAAAATGGTTGGATTGTGTATTGTCCCGATGTCCCTAAAGGAAATACAATAATTGACACTTCGCGGTTCTACATTCGAAAAACTAAAAAGATGATTGAATTTTGTCGGAATGGAATTGAAAATCAAATTTGATATTTGTATCAAGTTGTCCTAAACTTGATAAATGGATATGATAGAATCAGTTGTTGGATTGAAGACTTTTTTATCATCAAATTCAAAATATGCGGTTCACTAAAGGGATGCAATTATTCTTTTTTAGCTATTCTTGATTTGATTCCTTAATCACTATTTACATTTATTGATATTTTATGATGGATTTAGAAAAATGTGATATGTTTTGCATTCATACTCATTGTCTTGAATACGAGTCTAATATGAATACGAAGTCTTTCAATTTACCTGATAGTATGTATGAATGCATGGATTGCGTTGTGTCCCGATGTTGCTAAAGTAAAATATGATATTGGAACCATTGAGGTTCTAAATTCGAAAATTCAAGATTATGGAATTTTGCCCGAATTGGATTGAAAATATCAAATTTTCTTAAACTTGATAATTGAATTATCGGCTTCTCATTGGATATTGACCCCGAATGATATCTTAAATTTGAACAATTGCATTGAAGATATAAAATGGTTGGATTGTGTATTGTCCCGATGTCCCTAAAGGAAGTACGATATTTGACACTTCGCGGTTCTACATTCGAAAAACTAAAAAGATGATTGAATTTTGTCGGAATGGAATTGAAAATCAAATTTGATATTTGTATCAAGTTGTCCTAAACTTGATAAATGGATATGATAGAATTGGTTGTTGGAATGAAGACTTTTTGATCATCAAATTCAAAATATGCGGTTCACTCAAGGTATGCAATTATGCTTTTTTAGCTATTCTTGATTTGAATCCTTAATCACTACTTACATTTATTGATATTTTATGATGGATTTAGAAAAATGTGATATGTTTTGCATTCATACACATTGTCTTGAATATGAGCCTAAAATGAATACGTAGTCTTTCAATTTACCTGATAGTATGTATGAATGCATGGATTGCGTTGTGTCCCGATGTTGCTAAAGTAAAATATGATATTGAACCATTGAGGTTCTAAACTCGAAAATTCAAGATTATGGAATTTTTCCCGAATTGGATTGAAAATATCAAGTTTTCTTAAACTTGATAATTGAATTATCGGCTTCTCATTGGATATTGACCCCGAATGATATCTTAAATTTGATGAATTGCATTGAAGATATAAAATGGTTGGATTGTGTATTGTCCCGATGTCCCTAAAGGAAATACAATATTTGACACTTCGCGGTTCTACATTCGAAAAACTAAAAAGATGATTGAATTTTGTCGGAATGGAATTGAAAATCAAATTTGATATTTGTATCAAGTTGTCCTAAACTTGATTAATTGATATGATAGAATTGGTTGTTGGAATGAAGACTTTTTGATCATCAAATTCAAAATATGCGGTTCACTCAAGGTATGCAATTATTCTTTTTTAGCTATTCTTGATTTGATTCCTTAATCACTATTTACATTTATTGATATTTTATGATGGATTTAGAAAAGTGTGATATGTTTTGCATTCATACACATTGTCTTGAATATGAGCCTAAAATGAATACGTAGTCTTTCAATTTACCTGATAGTATGTATGAATGCATGGATTGCGTTGTGTCCCGATGTTGCTAAAGTAAAATATGATATTGGAACCATTGAGTGTAATATCCCAACTCCTAAACTCATCTAACTAATTTTAATTAGAAATGGCCTAATGAAATTAGTAACTTTTGGAAGTGGTTAATTAATTAATTCGTAGAATTAATCGTATTATGTGTAAATTGGTAAGTTTAATTAAACCCAAACTACACAAAATAATACATTAAATCAAGAAATGAGATTAATTAACACAAGAAGGATTCAAGACTCCCTTCCATTCTTTCTCTCTCTCGTGAGTCACCCTTGTTGCTCATCATTCCACTCATTTATCTCTTCCTATTCTAGCAACACCTCACCTCCACTTTTGTGAGTCACCTTTCCACTAAACCTCTACCACTCCATGACATGCAAACTAGTGGAGTCTTGTGATTCTTTCTCCACAAGAACTCAGCAAAAAAACTGAACAAATCCAACCCCAGGCTCTCTCTTACTCTCCACGCTAAACAACAACAATCACTAGGCTCCAAATTCTTCAATTTTCTCACATAACAACACCTTGTTCTTTTCCTACATGTGACCACCACCTTACTACAACCAAACTAACAGAGATTCTCACATGCAGCTCAGAAATGGGAAATCCAAACCAGAACCAACTCATTCAAACTTCACATGTCACTAAATAACAACAACCCCATTCTCACCACTTCTTCATCCAATAAGAGTGCATGCAATCAACTCAAAAACAAACCCCACACTGTTGTATACTCAGAAAATCTCACTATAAATACCACTTCATTACTGAGCTAAACCATCAAACACTCCATCAAATTCGTAGAGCAAAATCAAGGGGTTTTCAAGAGTCTAGTTTTCCAAATTCTGGACTGGGGTTCGTGGGGCTAGCTAGGAGGTTCAGTAGCTGTTAGAAAGCTCAAAATCAAGTTCAGAACATCATTTCCAGGTGGGTTCTTAGGATAGATTAGTTAGTTTTCCCAAAAATGATAAATTGCATGTTAACTTAGGAATTTAGGGACAATGTTGTGTGAGAGGAATTAACTCCCAAATTCCTCTCCATTCTGTCTTATATTATATATATTGTGTAATGGCATGCCTTAGGATGAGGATTGTAGGTGTTGAAATGATTAAATCTTGAAAATTCGCAAAACAGAGCAGGTTCTGAGTAAACTCGCCGTAGCGAGCTCAGGGCGAGCCTTCATGGCGAGCTGGGTTCTTCATGCTGATGAACCTCGCCCTGGCGAGCTTCTGCTCGCCGGGCGAGCGGAATTGGTTCAGTACCTAAAATCTCGCCATGGCGAGCTGCCCTTCGACGCAGCGAGCTTACACAGAACATGACCTGTAATAACTCGCTCTGGCGAGTGATAACTCGCTGGGCGAGCTTGACAGAACAGAACTCTTTTCCAAATTTTAGAAACAGAAATACAACGCTTGTTTTATATCCTCATCTGAGTTTGGTACTTGCAGAAACACTGTTATATAATGTTAAATAGTATGTTAATCACAGATAAGCTTAGGGTATAATTTAGGGACTTCTAGTAATGCATGCTCCCCGGGATTTGGGAATTTATGGTAGAATAACAACTTTAGAAACAGTCAATTATGAGCGATCTTGTGTTATCGCACTGTGGACACCCGATGGGATAATCCACTAGGTTTATGACTATGTGAGCTGTATGCCGTGACCGAATCGGTTGGCGGACATGTCAGGCCTCTGAGATATGCTCACCTCAGAGTGTCCTTGTGTTAAAATGAACAAGACTTTATTGCGTGATATACCTTTATTTATGCTTATGATTTTATGATATTATGCTAGTATGTATGACTGTTTAGGTTTTCCCCGGTGTAGTCACCTTAGGAGGGTAGTAGGACTCACTGAGGCTTAGTAGTCTCACCCCATTCCATACAATTATTTTTCAGATAAGCAGGTTGGCTAAGGTATGCAGTGGGTGTGCTCGTGGCTATTGCTTGAGGATCGCATTTCTTTCATGCTTTTCTAGTTTCCGTGTTCTCGTTATGCTGCTAATAAATTCTGTTGTATCTTGTATCTGTTATCTGTTATTCTGCTTCCGTTGTTGCATCTATCTTGTTGTAATTAGCACCTGTGTGTGCTTGAATCCCAATGTTGTAATAATAATGCACTCGTTATCAATAATAATATTCCACTGATATTCTAGACATTTATGTGGGGTGTTATAATTGGTATCAGAGCAGGTCGATTCAGATCGTGCCAGAGTTCATTAGTATTACAAATCCGAATCCCGGTTCTTGTCCGGATTTCTAACATCTGTTCTAGATGTCATGTCACTTTAAGCCTAGCTAACTTGACTTGATAATGGCAGTTAGAGCACTATGTCAGGAGCAAGACGAGGCCCCGGAAGACCAAGAAGGAACGTTGCTGATGATGATGATGAACCTGAGATGTACGGGGATGCTAATGCAAATATGTGGGCTGAGATGATGTATCAGCAGCAGCAGTTCCAGGCTCAACAGGCTCAACAGCAACGAGAGTTCATGACTATGTTTCAACAACAAATGAACAACCCTCCACCTCAGCAGCAAGGATCAAGCGCTGCTTTCCGTGAATTCTGCAGGATGAGTCCACCGGAGTTTTATGGGGAATACAATCCAGCGAAAGCTAGGGAATGGATCCAACGCATGAGTGGAATCCTTGAATCCATGGATTGCACCGAAACAGACAAAGTAACATTCGTCTCCCGCTTTTTCAGGGGCGACGCGTGTAACTGGTGGGATGGAACCAAGTCGTACATGGAGGCCAGTCAGATGGAGATGAATTGGGAAAATTTCCGACGCCTTTTCGTTGGACATTATATCCCGGAGAGTTACCAATTCCAGATGGAACGTGAGTTGACTGAACTGAAGCAGGGAAACATGTCTGTGGCAGAATACACTATGAAGTTCAATGAGTTGGTCCGATATGTGATGGATGGAAATGATGCTCCCAGTGAATCATGGAAGATGAAAAAGTACCGATTCGGGCTGAGAGCTGACATAGCCCACGATGTCTCTATGCAACACATTACCACTTTCGGTGATTTGGTGCAAAAGAGCTATCATGCTGAAGCTGATCTGGGTAACATACATAAGGAGCGTAGTGAAGCTTTTCAGAAGAAGAAGGATTCTGGGAAATTCAATCTGCAAGTGAGAACCAAAGGTACTACCAGTAAGGGCAAGCAGAGCTACTCTCAGCGTTCACCAAAGAATTGTGCTGAGTGCGGTTTCCCTCACAGTGGAGAATGCATGAAAGGCAGAAATATGTGTTATTACTGTAAGCAGCCAGGTCACTACAGGAGTGAATGTCCTAAGCTGAAGGACAGGGAGGTTCCAGCGGTGCTTCAAAGAGCAAAGGTCGGGTATACTCACTTGACGGTGAGAATGTCAAATCTAATAATGCTTTAATTATGGATGTGTGTAAGTTAGGTCAGTCTGAAGTTTTAGTCTTGTTTGATTGTGGAGCCACGAATTCCTTTATAGCCGTTGACTGTGTTCAGCGACTGCAATTACCCTCGGTGCCTTTAATTCCCCCTATGACTGTGGTTGTTGCCACAGGAGGCAAAGTTACTTCTAAACGAGTTTGTCAAAATTGTCCTATTCTTGTGGGCAGTAAGGTCTATCATATAGATCTGATCTGTCTGCCTCTGAAAGATATAGATGTTGTCCTAGGCATGGATTGGCTTTCCGCCAATACTGTGTACATTGGATGTGCTGAAAAGAATCTCTTCATTCCAACTGAAACTTCAGCAGAAAGTAGAGCTATCTCCGCTTTACTCCAGAACACTCATCAAATGATCCAGTACCTTGGTGCTAGCAGCAAATGTTTCAGTGTCTTGTTCACCATCGATCCGGAACCCAGTTTGAGCCCCAGTGATATACCTATAGTTAGTGAGTTTTCAGATGTTTTCCCAGATGATGTTATGAGTCTACCTCCTGAAAGGGAAGTTGAGTTTTCTATCGATCTTATTCCTGGATCCCAGCCTATCTCAGTTGCCCCATATAGGATGTCTCCCTTAGAGCTTCATGAACTGAAATCTCAATTAGAAGAGTTGCTTCAGAAACACTTCATTCGACCCAGTGTCTCACCTTGGGGAGCACCGGTGTTACTTGTCAAAAAGAAAGACGGTACGATGCGTCTGTGCATTGATTATCGCCAACTCAATAAGGTCACAATCAAGAACAAGTATCCTTTGCCCCGTATTGATGACCTTTTGGATCAACTTAGAGGTGCTACTATCTTTTCCAAGATTGATCTTCGTTCTGGATACCATCAGATCCGCATCAAGTCCTCGGATGTTTCCAAGACAGCATTCAGGACTCGTTATGGACATTATGAATTCCTGGTCATGCCCTTTGGTTTGACCAATGCCCCAGCTGTGTTTATGGACTACATGAATCGGATATTCCAGCCGTATCTTGACAAGTTTGTTGTCATTTTCATTGACGACATTTTGATCTATTCCAAGAATTCGCAGGAACATGCTGAACACCTAAGGATTGTGTTGAGCATTCTTAGAGAGAAGCAATTGTATGCCAAATTCAGCAAGTGTGAATTTTGGCTATCTGAAGTTAAGTTTCTGGGACATGTCATATCACAAGGCGGTGTGTCTGTTGACCCATCCAAGGTTGAAGCAGTATTGAATTGGCAGAAACCCAGAAGTGTAACTGAAGTAAGGAGTTTTCTTGGCTTGGCAGGCTATTACCGGAGATTCATTTTAGGATTTTCGGAGATTGCTCTGCCGTTGACTCGTTTGACCAGAAAGGAAGCAGCCTTTGACTGGGATGCTGCCTGTGAATGGAGTTTCCAAACCTTAAAGGAAAAGCTAACAACAGCGCCAGTGTTAGTAATTCCTGATCCAACCCGTAAGTACGTGGTGTACTGCGATGCGTCCAACAAGGGACTTGGATGTGTGCTGATGCAAGATGGTGCAGTTGTGGCGTATGCATCAAGGCAGCTAAAACCACATGAACAGAATTATCCTACTCATGATTTGGAGTTAGCAGCCATAATCTTTGCCCTCAAAATCTGGAGACATCATCTGTACGGAGTGCAGTTTGATTTATTCAGTGATCACAAGAGTTTGAAGTACTTGTTCGATCAGAAGGAGTTGAATATGAGACAACGCCGATGGATGGAGTATCTCAAAGACTTCGACTTTAATCTCAACTATCACCCTGGGAAGGCAAATGTTGTAGCAGATGCCTTGAGCAGAAAGACTCTGTATGCATCGGAGTTGTTGATGCATCAATGTGGTCTATATGAGAAGTTCAGAGACCTTAACTTGAATGTGATGTACCGGAAGAGCGGTATACGAGTTAACAGAATCGAGATATCCTGTGAACTGCGCCCAAGAGTAGTGCAGGCTCAGCAGGAGGATATGGAATTGCAGAAAAGAGTAAATCATCCGGAGTTCTCAGTGGCTACGGATGGTGCTATCCTTTATGAGGGAAGGCTTTGTGTACCTCAGGATGAAGAGTTGAAACGGCTAATCCTGGAAGAGGCACACAAGAGTGGATTTTCAATTCACCCTGGATCCACCAAAATGTATCGTGACCTGAAGGAAAACTATTGGTGGCCTAACATGAAGGCAGAGATTGCTGAATTCGTGTCAAGGTGTATTGTCTGTCAACAGGTGAAGATTGAACATCAGAAACCTGGAGGACTGTTGCAGCCTCTAGAAATTCCTGAGTGGAAATGGGAACATATCACCATGGACTTTGTAGGAGGACTGCCACGTAACCAGCGAGGTCAAGATTCGATCTGGGTAATCGTGGACAGGTTGACTAAATCAGCTCATTTCATTCCAGTGAAATCCACCTACAAGGCCCCTCAATATGCAGCCATCTTCTTGGAGCAGATTGTAAGGTTGCATGGTGTACCCTTGAGTATTGTGTCTGATAGGGACCCAATATTCACTTCAAGATTCTGGAAAGCATTTCAGAATGCGATGGGTACTCGATTGAAGATGAGTACGTCACATCATCCTCAGACTGATGGTCAGTCAGAAAGGACTATTCAGACCCTTGAGGATATGCTTCGGGCATGTGTGTTAGAAGATGGTGGTTCGTGGAGTAATCACTTACATTTAATTGAGTTTGCCTACAACAACAGTTACCATGCCAATATCGGTATGGCACCTTATGAAGCTCTGTATGGCAGAAAGTGTAGAACTCCGTTGTGTTGGACAGAAGTTGGTGATCGTAGTTTCTTGGGACCAGATATTGTCCAAGAGACCACGTTAAAGATTAAATCTATTCGAGATAAGCTGAAGGTTGCTCAGAGTCGGCAGAAGAGTTATGCCGACAAAAGGAGAAGATTTCTGGAATTTCAGGAAGGTGATCATGTGTTCTTGAGAGTTACTCCTAAGTTGGGTTTGCGAGGTGTGTTCAAAACTAAGAAGCTCTGTCCAAGATTCATTGGACCTTACCAGATTCTTCGACGCGTCGGTCCTGTAGCCTATCAGTTAGCCCTTCCTCCATCTATGTCAGGGTTACACGACGTGTTTCATGTGTCTCAGTTACGAAAGTACATCCCTGATCCTTATCGTCCAGTGGAACTGGAACAGATCGATCTTCAGCCAGATCTAACTTATCAGCCGGATCCTGTTCGGATTGTTGAGCGTGATGCTAAGATACTTCGACACAAGAGGATTCCTATTGTCAAAGTTGAATGGGCTCAGTCTCCTGACGGTGAATTCACGTGGGAACTGGAGTCAGACATGCGGAAGAGTTATCCATACTTGTTTTCGAGGTAAAATTCTTAATTTCGAGGACGAAATTTCTTTAAGGGGGGTAGGTTGTAATATCCCAACTCCTAAAATCATCTAACTAATTTTAATTAGAAATGGCCTAATGAAATTAGTAACTTTTGGAAGTGGTTAATTAATTAATTCGTAGAATTAATCGTATTATGTGTAAATTGGTAAGTTTAATTAAACCCAAACTACACAAAATAATACATTAAATCAAGAAATGAGATTAATTAACACAAGAAGGATTCAAGACTCCCTTCCATTCTTTCTCTCTCTCGTGAGTCACCCTTGTTGCTCATCATTCCACTCATTTATCTCTTCCTATTCTAGCAACACCTCACCTCCACTTTTGTGAGTCACCTTTCCACTAAACCTCTACCACTCCATGACATGCAAACTAGTGGAGTCTTGTGATTCTTTCTCCACAAGAACTCAGCAAAAAAACTGAACAAATCCAACCCCAAGCTCTCTCTTACTCTCCACGCTAAACAACAACAATCACTAGGCTCCAAATTCTTCAATTTTCTCACATAACAACACCTTGTTCTTTTCCTACATGTGACCACCACCTTACTACAACCAAACTAACAGAGATTCTCACATGCAGCTCAGAAATGGGAAATCCAAACCAGAACCAACTCATTCAAACTTCACATGTCACTAAATAACAACAACCCCATTCTCACCACTTCTTCATCCAATAAGAGTGCATGCAATCAACTCAAAAACAAACCCCACACTGTTGTATACTCAGAAAATCTCACTATAAATACCACTTCATTACTGAGCTAAACCATCAAACACTCCATCAAATTCGTAGAGCAAAATCAAGGGGTTTTCAAGAGTCTAGTTTTCCAAATTCTGGACTGGGGTTCGTGGGGCTAGCTAGGAGGTTCAGTAGCTGTTAGAAAGCTCAAAATCAAGTTCAGAACATCATTTCCAGGTGGGTTCTTAGGATAGATTAGTTAGTTTTCCCAAAAATGATAAATTGCATGTTAACTTAGGAATTTAGGGACAATGTTGTGTGAGAGGAATTAACTCCCAAATTCCTCTCCATTCTGTCTTATATTATATATATTGTGTAATGGCATGCCTTAGGATGAGGATTGTAGGTGTTGAAATGATTAAATCTTGAAAATTCGCAAAACAGAGCAGGTTCTGAGTAAACTCGCCGTAGCGAGCTCAGGGCGAGCCTTCATGGCGAGCTGGGTTCTTCATGCTGATGAACCTCGCCTTGGCGAGCTTCTGCTCGCCGGGCGAGCGGAATTGGTTCAGTACCTAAAATCTCGCCATGGCGAGCTGCCCTTCGCCGCAGCGAGCTTACACAGAACATGACCTGTAATAACTCGCTCTGGCGAGTGATAACTCGCTGGGCGAGCTTGACAGAACAGAACTCTTTTCCAAATTTTAGAAACAGAAATACAACGCTTGTTTTATATCCTCATCTGAGTTTGGTACTTACAGAAACACTGTTATATAATGTTAAATAGTATGTTAATCACAGATAAGCTTAGGGTATAATTTAGGGACTTCTAGTAATGCATGCTCCCCGGGATTTGGGAATTTATGGTAGAATAACAACTTTAGAAACAGTCAATTATGAGCGATCTTGTGTTATCGCACTGTGGACTCCCGATGGGATAATCCACTAGGTTTATGACTATGTGAGCTGTATGCCGTGACCGAATCGGTTGGCGGACATGTCAGGCCTCTGAGATATGCTCACCTCAGAGTGTCCTTGTGTTAAAATGAACAAGACTTTATTGCGTGATACACCTTTATTTATGCTTATGATTTTATGATATTATGCTAGTATGTATGACTGTTTAGGTTTTCCCCGGTGTAGTCACCTTAGGAGGGTAGTAGGACTCACTGAGGCTTAGTAGTCTCACCCCATTCCATACAATTATTTTTCAGATAAGCAGGTTGGCTAAGGTATGCAGTGGGTGTGCTCGTGGCTATTGCTTGAGGATCGCATTTCTTTCATGCTTTTCTAGTTTCCGTGTTCTCGTTATGCTGCTAATAAATTCTGTTGTATCTTGTATCTGTTATCTGTTATTCTGCTTCCGTTGTTGCATCTATCTTGTTGTAATTAGCACCTGTGTGTGCTTGAATCCCAATGTTGTAATAATAATGCACTCGTTATCAATAATAATATTCCACTGATATTCTAGACATTTATGTGGGGTGTTATATTGAGGTTCTAAATTCGAAAATTCAAGATTATGGAATTTTGCCCGAATTGGATTGAAAATATCAAATTTTTTTAAACTTGATAATTGAATTATCGGCTTCTCATTGGATATTGACCCCGAATGATATCTTAAATTTGAACAATTGCATTGAAGATAAAAAATGGTTGGATTGTGTATTGTCCCGATGTCCCTAAAGGAAGTACGGTATTTGACACTTCGCGGTTCTACATTCGAAAAACTAAAAAGATGATTGAATTTTGTCGGAATGGAATTGAAAATCAAATTTGATATTTGTATCAAGTTGTCCTAAACTTGATAAATGGATATGATAGAATTGGTTGTTGGAATGAAGACTTTTTGATCATCAAATTCAAAATATGCGGTTCACTCAAGGTATGCAATTATGCTTTTTTAGCTATTCTTGATTTGAATCCTTAATCACTACTTACATTTATTGATATTTTATGATGGATTTAGAAAAATGTGATATGTTTTGCATTCATACACATTGTCTTGAATATGAGCCTAAAATGAATACGTAGTCTTTCAATTTACCTGATAGTATGTATGAATGCATGGATTGCGTTGTGTCCCGATGTAGCTAAAGTAAAATATGATATTGAACCATTGAGGTTCTAAACTCGAAAATTCAAGATTATGGAATTTTGCCCGAATTGGATTGAAAATATCAAATTTTCTTAAATTGATAATTGAATTATCGGCTTCTCATTGGATATTGACCCCGAATGATATCTTAAATTTGATGAATTGCATTGAAGATATAAAATGGTTGGATTGTGTATTGTCCCGATGTCCCTAAAGGAAATACAATATTTGACACTTCGCGGTTCTACATTCGAAAAACTAAAAAGATGATTGAATTTTGTCGGAATGGAATTGAAAATCAAATTTGATATTTGTATCAAGTTGTCCTAAACTTGATAAATGGATATGATAGAATCAGTTGTTGGAATGAAGACTTTTTTATCATCAAATTCAAAATATGCGGTTCAATAAAGGTATGCAATTATTCTTTTTTAGCTATTCTTGATTTGATTCCTTAATCACTATTTACATTTATTGATATTTTATGATGGATTTAGAAAAATGTGATATGTTTTGCATTCATACTCATTGTCTTGAATACGAGTCTAATATGAATACGAAGTCTTTCAATTTACCTGATAGTATGTATGAATGCATGGATTGCGTTGTGTCCCGATGTTGCTAAAGTAAAATATGATATTGGAACCATTGAGGTTCTAAATTCGAAAATTCAAGATTATGGAATTTTGCCCGAATTGGATTGAAAATATCAAATTTTCTTAAACTTGATAATTGAATTATCGGCTTCTCATTGGATATTGACCCCGAATGATATCTTAAATTTGAACAATTGCATTGAAGATATAAAATGGTTGGATTGTGTATTGTCCCGATATCCCTAAAGGAAATACGATATTTGACACTTCACGGTTCTACATTCGAAAAACTAAAAAGATGATTGAATTTTGTCGGTGTAACAACCCGTTTTTCAAAGGCCAGAAAAGGCACTATATTTTTTTTTTTTTTTGTACACAATCAGAGTTACGCATAAAAGATTTTAAATGAGCCGGCATTCAAATATACAAAAGAACTCATTACCATAAGGTGCTTCGACAAGCAAAGTGTATTCCTGAATAATTACAATCCAAGTCTAAGTATCAAAACGAGTTAGGAATCCTATGCAAACCAAAAAGCACGGTGCACAAAACACACCGGCGCATAGTCTAACTACTCTAAGCTAAAGCTCCAACCGCTCACTGGGGCCTGGAACAGCCACCGTCGTCACCACGACCTAACCCATCATCTGGGTGGGATGAGCCCGCAAATGAAAGAAAGGGTCACCACAAAATATATAGTATGTATATATATATATTCGGTGCGAAAGATGTACACATAACAATAATTCCACAAAACACAAGAGAAAGCTCTTAATCTCAAAAGTAATTCCCACCAACGGGTTTATATAAATAAATCACCAATCCTAATGCAGACTTCTACAATGGGTGTGACAACCGATCACAGGTTCGCCACATGCATGATTTTCCGGAAAATTAACCTCTCCTCGAAGAGTCGTGGGGTAGGCAAAGCCACACAGAAATATACGTACCCGCTCTAAAAAGCCACACAAGGCAGGTGAAGTAACACAGACAAACACCAGGTGAAGTCACACAGACAAACACCAACTCAATATAAATCCAGAAGGATTTGGCGAAGCCACACAGTCAAACGCCCGGTACGTAGGCAAAGTCACACAGACATACACCTAGGCACGCAACTATGAAATGCATGGCATATATTCTCTTTGGCATATACAGGATAGTCTCACAGACAAAATCCCCGCGTAGTCCTATCCGACGCACGCATTCATATATGCTCATGCAAACAATCACATAGCCTAAAGCCTATGCACAAGCCATCACAACCGACATACATTTTCCTAATCATATGTAAATTGCACACGTATTTATAATCACGTTCTCATCAACGAGAATACATAAGTACAAACATGCCAAGCACACAGGAAATGCATAAACAGCAAAACAAAGCATGTCGTAACCGTTTTGAAAGACGGAAATAAAGTGGAGCCCTTACCTCGTCAAGCACTCAACTATCACACGATCACACAACACTTACTCGCTTCCTATAACAAGCAAAGTATTAAATCAAAACCATATCCAATCAATCCTTAATAAATTGGACTCTACAACCCCAAAAACCAAAGGCTTTCTAAGGTAAAACTACTCTTTCGGATACTATACCAAAAACTACCGTATTGATCAACCCCCATGAGTTATTTGTACTATTTTTAGGACCCAAAATAATTTTCAAAAGTCTTAATTAATTTGAAATGCAAAATGGCCGTTTTCTTGTGTTATAAGCTACGTACTTTCCGAGTACCCGAAAAACTCGTTTCCAATCCCCACCACTTCCATAAATTAATAAAAAGGGATTAGAAAGTTAAAAACCAAGTTTAGAAATCAGAATCCAAAATTTTAGGTCCCAGAGCTCGCCCTGGCGAGTTGGTGGCGAGTGAAGGCAGTGAGGACTGGTCTTACTCGCTCTGGAGCTCGCCCTGGCGAGTTGTCATGACATGTGACACTCGCCCTGGCGTGTAAACGCTCGCCCGACGAGTTGCACCTGTCATGACAGCAAAAGACAGCAACTCACACCACCTTTTTCCAACCAAACCTAGTTTGATTCTATTAGTTCCCAACACTTTTTCAAGGCACAAAAGCAAACCATTTTCATAAGCAAGCAATTCATTTCCGAAAGCTTGTTGGTTGCTTCGAGTGCAAGTTATTTGATTTTCATTTCCAAAATCAAAACCAAATCCAAGCACAGGTTTTATTACGGGCCTCAACCGACCGGTAATCATTTTCAAACAAGTTTTCAAAGTAAAAGCAACACCACATGTCACAAGAGTTTTAAACCATTTTGACCCCAAACACACTACCCAAAAACAGTTAGGAAATATTTTCATAAACCACAAAATATTTTTCATCGGATTTTCTAAAACAAAACCATACAACGCATTTCCCTTTTGCCCAAAGGTTCAAAGACAACTTTTCTTTTCAAAACCTTACAACTTAACCACATGTTATTGATCAATACATAAACCAACCAAAACCCTAACTTTTCTCATGAGATTTTTCACCAACTCATGGAAAACAAAAATAACAAAGCCTACACATGCTTCTCTAAACCTCATGAACAACATTCATGAAACAAGAATCAATTCCTAACCTTTCCATCTCATGAACATAATATAAACTCATAACCCTAAGAGTTTTAACCAACTAAAAAGGGAAGGAAAAGAGTGGTTACCTTAAGAAAGTGATTCTCTATAACAATTCCACAAAGCTCCCAAGCTTGAAATGGACACAAATGGTGTAGAATGGAAAATTTGGTGAAGGTTAGAAAGTAATGGGGTTCTCACGTGAAAGAGAGAAAGAATGGAGTGAATATATGATGTTTTCTAAGTGACCAAAGTCACCAAACCTCCTTACTATGTCAAGGCTCTTGATAGCCAATCCACCATTGGATCAAAGTCAAAAGTCCAAGCTTAAACCCTAGCCATTGGATCAATTTGCTTTATGAGAAATCACAAGATATCATCAACTCATCCATAACAAGTCTCGTACTCAGCTCTCGCGCGACGCGACGAACGTAAACCACAAAAACATAAAACCTACGGAAAGAACGTCTAACGTTTAACATTTCTAAAACTTATCGCCGAATCTTTTTCCGCGACTGTAATTTTCTTCCATACCTTAGAAAATTATTCTCAGAATATATCTTAACTCGCACAGATATATAAAACTCCCATTCGAAACCTCACTTAAAACAGACGCAGTAAGATTTTCCATCCGCGGGTAAATCCCTACTCGTTTTTCCAAAAACAAGAATAATCCAAAACTCGTTATTTTGAAACCACAAATAACTTCTTATTCAAGCAACAGGATCACAGGACAAAAGTCTGTACGATTACAGTGCACGAGCACAAAACAGACTCGATTACAGCAAAACCTAATAATTACACGACGTTTCATCACACGAACACATCGAAACCCTAATATTCCTTAAACCAACTATACAATGAAATGTTGGGTCTTACAATACTACCCCCCTAAAAGAAGTTTCGCCCTCGAAACTTAGACGTCGTCAAACAAACTGGGGTATAATTCTTTCATCTTACTCTCGAGCTCCCAGGTGGTATCTCCTGTAGTTTCGTTCCATATTACCTTCACCAAAGGTATCTCTTTCGTCCTCAGACGTTTCATCTTCCTATCCGCAATCTTGATCGGCGGAACCTCAAATGACAAATTATCCCTCAACTGGATGTTATCTGGTGTGATCACATGTGATGGATCCGGTGTATATTTCCGCAATTGCGACACATGGAACACGTCATGAATCAAAGATAGTACCGGTGGCAACGCGATCCGGTATGCTACCTTCCCAATCCGTTCCAAAATCTGATAAGGCCCTATAAACTTTGGAGTCAACTTCTTCGCTTTCAAAGCCCTTCCAACGCCAGTCGTTGGTGTAACTCGGAGAAATACGTGATCTCCCTCCTCGAACTCTAAAGGCCTCCGACGCCTATCCGCATAACTTTTCTGGCGATCTTGAGCAACCTTCATCATTGCCCTTATCTTTCGGACCTTGTCCGTCGTCTGTTGTACCATTTCCGGTCCTACTATCATACTCTCCCCATCTTGGTACCAACACAAAGGAGTCTGACATCTCCTCCCATACAAAGCCTCGTATGGTGCCATTCCAATACTAGCGTGGAAACTGTTGTTGTATGTGAATTCTATCAAAGGTAACACATCATCCCAACTTCCACGATCATCCAAAACACAAGCTCTCAACAAATCTTCCAAAGATTGATTTGTTCTCTCGGTCTGTCCATCTGTCTGAGGATGGTAGGCGGAACTCAATCTCAGTTTCGTCCCCAACGCCTCATGCAAAGTCCTCCAAAAGTGTGAAGTAAACTTTGGGTCTCGATCCGACACTATACTTGACGGAATCCCATGTAACCTCACAATCTCAGCAATGTAAATATCGGTCAACTTTGCTGCTGTATCCGTAGTCCTTACCGGTAGAAAATGAGCGGACTTTGTCAAACGATCCACTATCACCCAAATGGAATCATGCTTCCTCCTGGTCTTAGGTAAACCAGTGATGAAATCCATAGAAATGCTATCCCACTTCCACTCGGGGATATCTAATGACTGCAGCATCCCTGCTGGTCTCTGATGCTCAATCTTCGCCTTCTGACAAGTCAGACACGATGCCACATACTCAGCCACATCCTTTTTCATACCTGGCCACCAGAAATCATGCCTCAGGTCTTGATACATCTTTGTTGCTCCGGGATGTATACTAAGTTTACTCTTGTGTGCCTCCCCTAGAATAATGTTTCTCAAGTTCATAGCTTCGGGCACACACACCCTGCCTTGACACCTCAAGATATTATCCGATCCTACCTTGAAATCTCGGTTGGTTCCTCGAACAATCAAAGCTCTTTTTTCCATGAGAAACTTGTCATCTTGACAATTAGCCATATCCTCCAATAAACCGTTCGAGACGGTAATCATACCCAGTCTCATATTCCCTAAAGAAAACTCTACCTCCAAGTGCAAGTCACGAAACTCTCTCAACAACTCTTGTTGACTAGCCATTTGCGCCGAACAAACCGACACACTCTTCCTACTCAAAGCATCGGCTACCACATTAGCCTTTCCAGGATGGTATTCTAAGGTGAAATCAAAATCCTTTAATGTTTCCATCCATCTCCTCTGCCTCATATTAAGCTCTTTCTGATCGAACAGATACTTAAGACTTTTATGGTCACTAAACACGACAAAAGTGCAACCATAAAGATGATGTCTCCAAATCTTCAATGCAAAAACAACGGCCGCAAGCTCTAAATCGTGCGTAGGATAATTCTTTTCATGCACTTTCAGTTGCCTTGACGCATAAGCCACTGCTCTCTTGTGTTGCATCAACACACAACCCAACCCTTGATGAGAAGCATCATAATAAACCTCATACGGTTCCTCCGACTGTGGTAACATCAAAACTGGTGAAGTCGTCAACCGTTCTTTCAACAACTGAAAACTCAACTCACACTTCTCTGTCCAAGCAAAAGGTTGATCTTTTCGCGTAAGTCGTGTCATAGGCGCCACAATCTTAGCGAAACCTTCAATGAATCTCCGGTAATAACCGGCCAAACCCACAAAACTCCTCACATCAGTCACTGTTTGAGGCTGCTTCCATGAAAGTACCGTATCAATCTTGGCCGGATCCACGGCTATTCCCTCTTTTGATATAACATGGCCAAGGAAATTCACCTCTTCCAACCAAAAATCACACTTTGACGGATTAGCATACAACTTTCTCTCCCTCAAAACTTGCAAAACCAAGCGAAGATGTTCTTCATGCTCCTCTTCACTCTTCGAATACACCAAAATGTCATCAATAAACACTACTACGAACTTGTCCAAAAATGAATGGAATATCCGATTCATGTAGGCCATAAAGATAGCCGGTGCATTCGTCACTCCGAACGGCATCACTAAGAACTCATAATGCCCATATCGCGTCCTAAACGCCGTTTTCTGAATATCCTCATCTCGTACTCTTATCTGGTGATATCCAGATTTCAAGTCGATCTTGGAAAACACTGAGGCTCCCCTCAACTGATCCATCAGATCATCAATACGTGGCAGTGGATATCGGTTCTTGATAGTCACCTTATTAAGCTTCCGATAATCCACACACAGACGAGATTTCCCATCCTTCTTCTTAACCAATAAGACCGGTGCTCCCCAAGGCGACACACTAGGCCTTATGAAACCTTTAACTAACAAGTCTTCAATCTGACTTTTCAACTCCACCAACTCAACTGGAGCCATCCGATACGCTGATTCCGAAATCGGACCCGTACCCGGTTGCAAATCAATAAAGAATTCCACCTCTCTACACGGAGGAAAAGCTGGAATCTCCGATGGAAACACATCTTGGAAATCCTGAACCACACGAATTTCCTCAATTCGGATCTCCGACGTCACTCCTAAGCTAGCAAGTGAAACTATCTCCGGTTCTCCATTACATATAACCACAGAAAGCCGATTTGCAGACAAGTACCTTCGCATACCTGGCTCGGGAAAGAAAACCAATTTCCGAGCACAGTCTAGAATAACATAATGATAAGACAACCAATCCATCCCGAGGATGATCTCGAGAGATAACAGCGGTAGACAAACCAAATTGACCAGAAAATCCCTATTCTGGATTACTACCAAACAATGCAAACATGCAGTATTCACTACCAAATCCTTAGCAGGAGTCAAAACATTCAAATCAAACGGAAGCACAGAAACATTCAAACTCAAACGATTTGCACAAGCCAAAGATATGAATGAGTGGGTTGCCCCCGTGTCAATCAAAGCAGTTAAAGAATTACCTGCGATGTGACAGCTCTCGTGGATGGCATTGCTAGCCTGCCCACTCAACTCAGTACCCATACAGTAAGCACGTGCCTTTGCCGCAGGTCTGGCACCCTGTGAGCCTTGTGCCACATTTGCCGACGGCCCAGTCTTCGGGGCTCTGCAATCTCTAGCAAAGTGTCCCGGCTTCTTGCAATTGTAGCAGGTGTTTCCCCCCTTCGGTTGCGTGCAATCATTAGCAAAATGCCCCGCTTCTCCACAGTTGTAGCAAGTCCCCTTACTACCCTCTGATTTTCCCCGGGTTCCCTGATTCACCGATCGGCCCGGTCCTTTACTGTGTTGAGGACGGTTATAAGGCTTACTCCCTTGCCTCCCACTATTCTGAGTCGAACGACGATCATTGGTACGACTTGGTCCTCCGGCACTAGAATTCCCTTGGCGGTTCACCCGCTTATTCTTCATGTCTTCCACCTCTTGACATTTTTCTACCAACACTTGAAACTGTCGGATACCCAATGGCACAACCGCATCTTGCAGTTCGTACCTCAGCCCATCAAGGAAACGACGGCACATATAATCCTCATTTATCCCATCCCTAAAGAAGCGAAAGAAACGGGATAGTGATTCAAACTTCTTGGCATATGCTTCAACATTCATGCCCGCTTGCCTTAGCCTCAGAAACTCTTCCCCATACCTTTCCCTAGCTGTCTCAGGGAAATATTTGGCCAAGAACCTCCCTTTGAAGTTCTCCCAACTTAACTCTTCATGAACATTCTCCATGATCAGTCGGGTGTTCCTCCACCAATACTCAGAACCCCCGAGTAACTGATAGGTAGCTAAGACCACCTTCTCTCCTTCTGGACAACGAATTGCCCCGAATATCCTCTCCACAGATTGGAGCCATAAATCAGCAGTTTCCGGACCTCCCTCCCCATTAAACTTTGGAGGAGTCTGGTGGTTGAAACTTGAAAGAAATCTAGATCCAGCCGCAAGTATTTCCCTTTCGCGCTTTTCCAGATCCCTCTGCGCCTTAGCATGGCTCTGAGCAGTCACAGCCGCTGCCATTGTGTTCATGGCATAAGCCATTTGATATATATCAGCATTGTCCGTCACAGGTGCTGTAGGTGCCCTTCTTGGAGGCATTCTATCTCTGCACAATACCAATTCTGTTTAGATTCCTTATCCAAACATTTCTGAGTCTCAACAGAAAAATCTCATCCAACGGTTACTAACTCGAAACCCGACACAGAACAAACACTAGAACTGACACTACTCTAGCTATGTTCTAACCGACTCTGGACTAACGACTCAAGTACACACTTTCCCTTTGAAGATTTAAAGCCGTGCTCTGATACCAATTGTAACAACCCGTTTTTCAAAGGCTAGAAAAGGCACTATATTTTTTTTTTTTGTACACAATCAGAGTTACGCATAAAAGATTTTAAATGAGCCGGCATTCAAATATACAAAAGAACTCATTACCATAAGGTGCTTCGACAAGCAAAGTGTATTCCTGAATAATTACAATCCAAGTCTAAGTATCAAAACGAGTTAGGAATCCTATGCTAACCAAAAAGCACGGTGCACAAAACACACCGACGCATAGTCTAACTACTCTAAGCTAAAGCTCCAACCGCTCACTGGGGCCTGGAACAGCCACCGTCGTCACCACGACCTAACCCATCATCTGGGTGGGATGAGCCCGCAAATGAAAGAAAGGGTCACCACAAAATATATAGTATGTATATATATATTCGGTGCGAAAGATGTACACATAACAATAATTCCACAAAACACAAGAGAAAGCTCTTAATCTCAAAAGTAATTCCCACCAACGGGTTTATATAAATAAATCACCAATCCTAATGCAGACTTCTACAATGGGTGTGACAACCGATCACTGGTTCGCCACATGCATGATTTTCCGAAAAATTAACCTCTCCTCGAAGAGTCGTGGGGTAGGCAAAGCCACACAGAAATATACGTACCCGCACTAAAAAGCCACACAAGGCAGGTGAAGTCACACAGACAAACACCAGGCGAAGTCACACAGACAAACACCAACTCAATATAAATCCAGAAGGATTTGGCGAAGCCACACAGTCAAACGCCCGGTACGTAGGCAAAGTCACACAGACATACACCTAGGCACGCAACTATGAAATGCATGGCATATATTCTCTTTGGCATATACAGGATAGTCACACAGACAAAATCCCCGCGTAGTCCTATCCGACGCACGCATTCATATATGCTCATGCAAACAATCACATTACCTAAAGCCTATGCACAAGCCATCACAACCGACATACATTTTCCTAATCATATGTAAATTGCACACGTATTTATAATCACGTTCTCATCAACGAGAATACATAAGTACAAACATGCCAAGCACACAGCAAATGCATAAACAACAAAACAAAGCATGTCGTAACCGTTTTGAAAGACGGAAATAAAGTGGAGCCCTTACCTCGTCAAGCACTCAACTATCACACGATCAATCAACACTTACTCGCTTCCTAAAACAAGCAAAGTATTCAATCAAAACCATATCCAATCAATCCTTAATAAATTGGACTCTACAACCCCAAAAACCAAAGGCTTTCTAAGGTAAAACTACTCTTTCGGATACTATACCAAAAACTACCGTATTGATCAACCCCCATGAATTATTTGTACTATTTTTAGGACCCAAAATAATTGTCAAAAGTCTTAAATAATTTGAAATGCAAAATGGCCGTTTTCGTGTGTTATAAGCTACGTACTTTCTGAGTACCCGAAAAACTCGTTTCCAATCCCCACCACTTCCATAAATTAATAAAAAGGGATTAGAAAGTTAAAAACCAAGTTTAGAAATCAGAATCCAAAATTTTAGGTCCCAGAGCTCGCCCTGGCGAGTTGGTGGCGAGTGAAGGCAGTGAGGACTGGTCTTACTCGCTCTGGAGCTCGCCCTGGCGAGTTGTCATGACCTGTGACACTCGCCCTGGCGTGTAAACGCTCGCCCGGCGAGTTGCACCTGTCATGACAGCCAAAGACAGCAACTCACACCACCTTTTTCCAACCAAACCTAGTTTGATTCTATTAGTTCCCAACACTTTTTCAAGGCACAAAAGCAAACCATTTTCATAAGCAAGCAATTCATTTCCGAAAGCTTGTTGGTTGCTTCGAGTGCAAGTTATTTGATTTTCATTTCCAAAATCAAAACCAAACCCAAGCACAGGTTTTATTACGGGCCTCAACCGACCGGTAATCATTTTCAAACATGTTTTCAAAGTAAAAGCAACACCACATGTCACAAGAGTTTTAAACCATTTTGACCCCAAAAACACTACCCAAAAACACTTAGGAAATATTTTCATAAACCACAAAATATTTTTCATCGGATTTTCTAAAACAAAACCATACAACGCATTTCCCTTTTGCCCAAAGGTTCAAAGACAACTTTTCTTTTCAAAACCTTACAACTTAACCACATGTTATTGATCAATACATAAACCAACCAAAACCCTAACTTTTCTCATGAGATTTTTCACCAACTCATGGAAAACAAAAATAACAAAGCCTACACATGCTTCTCTAAACCTCATGAACAACATTCATGAAACAAGAATCAATTCCTAACCTTTCCATCTCATGAACATAATCTAAACTCATAACCCTAAGAGTTTTAACCAACCAAAAAGGGAAGGAAAAGAGTGGTTACCTTAAGAAAGTGATTCTCTATAACAATTCCACAAAGCTCCCAAGCTTGAAATGGACACAAATGGTGTAGAATGGAAAATTTGGTGAAGGTTAGAAAGTAATGGAGTTCTCACGTGAAAGAGAGAAAGAATGGAGTGAATATGTGATGTTTTCTAAGTGACCAAAGTCACCAAACCTCCTTACTATGTCAAGGCTCTTGATAGCCAATCCACCATTGGATCAAAGTCAAAAGTCCAAGCTTAAACCCTAGCCATTGGATCAATTTGCTTTATGAGAAATCACAAGATATCATCAACTCATCCATAACAAGTCTCGTACTCAGCTCTCGCGCGACGCGACGAACGTAAACCACAAAAACATAAAACCTACGGAAAGAACGTCTAACGTTTAACATTTCCAAAACTTATCGCCGAATCTTTTTCCGCGACTGTAATTTTCTTCCATACCTTAGAAAATTATTCTCAGAATATATCTTAACTCGCGCAGATATATAAAACTCCCATCCGAAACCTCACTTAAAACAGACGCAGTAAGATTTTCCATCCGCGGGTAAAATCCTACTCGTTTTTCCAAAAACAAGAATAATCCAAAACTCGTTATTCTGAAACCACAAATAACTTCTTATTCAAGCAACAGGATCACAGGACAAAAGTCTGTACGATTACAGTGCACGAGCACAAAACAGACTCGATTACAGCAAAACCTAATAATTACACGACGTTTCATCACACGAACACATCGAAACCCTAATATTCCTTAAACCAACTATACAATGAAATCTTGGGTCTTACAGTCGGAATGGATTTGAAAATCAAATTTGATATTTGTATCAAGTTGTACTAAACTTGATAAATGGATATGATAGAATTGGTTGTTGGAATGAAGACTTTTTGATCATCAAATTCAAAATATGCGGTTCACTCAAGGTATGCAATTATGCTTTTTTAGCTATTCTTGATTTGAATCCTTAATCACTACTTACATTTATTGATATTTTATGATGGATTTAGAAAAATGTGATATGTTTTGCATTCATACACATTGTCTTGAATATGAGCCTAAAATGAATACGTAGTCTTTCAATTTACCTGATAGTATGTATGAATGCATGGATTGCGTTGTGTCCTGATGTTGATAAACTAAAATATGATATTGGAACCATCGAGGTTCCAAATTCGAAAATTCAAGATTATGGAATTTTGCCCGAATTGGATTGAAAATATCAAGTTTTCTTAAACTTGATAATTGAATTATCGGCTTCTCATTGGATATTGACCCCGAATGATATCTTAAATTTAATGAATTGCATTGAAGATGTAAAATGGTTGGATTGTGTATTGTCCCGATGTCCCTAAAGGAAATACGATATTTGACACTTCGCGGTTCTACATTCGAAAAACTAAAAAGATTATTGAATTTTGTCGGAATGGAATTGAAAATCAAATTTGATATTTGTATCAAGTTGTCCTAAACTTGATAAATGGATATGATAGAATCGGTTGTTGGAATGAAGACTTTTTTATCATCAAATTTAAAATATGCGGTTCACTAAAGGTATGCAATTATGCTTTTTTAGCTATTCTTGATTTGATTCCTTAATCACTATTTACATTTATTGATATTTTATGATGGATTTAGAAAAATGTGATATGTTTTGCATTCATACACATTGTCTTGAATACGAGTCTAATATGAATACGAAGTCTTTCAATTTACCTGATAGTATGTATGAATGCATGGATTGCGTTGTGTCCCGATGTTGCTAAAGCAAAATATGATATTGGAACCATGAGGTTCTAAATTCGAAAATTCAAGATTATGGAATTTTTCCCGAATTGGATTGAAAATATCAAATATTCTTAAACTTGATAATTGAATTATCGGCTTCTCATTGGAAATTGACCCCGAATGATATCTTAAATTTGAACAACTGCATTGAAGATATAAAATGGTTGGATTGTGTATTGTCCCGATGTCCCTAAAGGAAATACGATATTTGACACTTCGCGGTTCTACATTCGAAAAACTAAAAAGATGATTGAATTTTGTCGGAATGGAATTCAAAATCAAATTTGATATTTGTATCAAGTTGTCCTAAACTTGATAAATGGATATGATAGAATTGGTTGTTGGAATGAAGACTTTTTGATCATCAAATTCAAAATATGCGGTTCACTCAAGGTTTGCAATTATGCTTTTTTAGCTATTCTTGATTTGAATCCTTAATCACTACTTACATTTATTGATATTTTATGATGGATTTAGAAAAATGTGATATGTTTTGCATTCATACACATTGTCTTGAATATGAGCCTAAAATGAATACGTAGTCTTTCAATTTACCTGATAGTATGTATGAATGCATGGATTGCGTTGTGTCCTGATGTTGCTAAAGTAAAATATGATATTGGAACCATCGAGGTTCTAAATTCGAAAATTCAAGATTATGGAATTTTGCCCGAATTGGATTGAAAATATCAAGTTTTCTTAAACTTGATAATTGAATTATCGGCTTCTCATTGGATATTGACCCCGAATGATATCTTAAATTTGATGAATTGCATTGAAGATATAAAATGGTTGGATTGTGTATTGTCCCGATGTCCCTAAAGGAAATACAATATTTGACACTTCGTGGTTCTACATTCGAAAAACTAAAAGGATTATTGAATTTTGTCGGAATGGAATTGAAAATCAAATTTGATATTTGTATCAAGTTGTCCTAAACTTGATAAATGGATATGATAGAATCGGTTGTTGGAATGAAGACTTTTTTATCATCAAATTCAAAATATGCGGTTCACTAAAGGTATGCAATTATTCTTTTTTAGCTATTCTTGATTTGATTCCTTAATCACTATTTACATTTATTGATATTTTATGATGGATTTAGAAAAATGTGATATTTTTGCATTCATACTCATTGTCTTGAATACGAGTCTAATATGAATACGAAGTCTTTCAATTTACCTGATAGTATGTATGAATGCATGGATTGCGTTGTGTCCCGACGTTGCTAAAGTAAAATATGATATTGGAACCATTGAGGTTCTAAATTCGAAAATTCAAGATTATGGAATTTTGCCCGAATTGGATTGAAAATATCAAATTTTCTTAAACTTGATAATTGAATTATCGGCTTCTCATTGGATATTGACCCCGAATGATATCTTAAATTTGAACAATTGCATTGAAGATATAAAATGGTTGGATTGTGTATTGTCCCGATGTCCCTAAAGGAAGTACGATATTTGACACTTCGCGGTTCTACATTCGAAAAACTAAAAAGATGATTGAATTTTGTCGGAGTGGAATTGAAAATCAAATTTGATATTTGTATCAAGTTGTCCTAACCTTGATAAATGGATATGATAGAATTGGTTGTTGGAATGAAGACTTTTTGATCATCAAATTCAAAATATGCGGTTCACTCAAGGTATGCAATTATGCTTTTTTAGCTATTCTTGATTTGAATCCTTAATCACTACTTACATTTATTGATATTTTATGATGGATTTAGAAAAATGTGATATGTTTTGCATTCATACACATTGTCTTGAATATGAGCCTAAAATGAATACGTAGTCTTTCAATTTACCTGATAGTATGTATGAATGCATGGATTGCGTTGTGTCCCGATGTTGCTAAAGTAAAATATGATATTGAACCATTCAGGTTCTAAACTCGAAAATTCAAGATTATGGAATTTTGCCCGAATTGGATTTAAAATATCAAATTTTCTTAAATTGATAATTGAATTATCGGCTTCTCATTGGATATTGACCCCGAATGATATCTTAAATTTGATGAATTGCATTGAAGATATAAAATGGTTGGATTGTGTATTGTCCCGATGTCCCTAAAGGAAATACGATATTTGACCCTTCGCGGTTCTACATTCGAAAAACTAAAAAGATGATTGAATTTTGTCGGAATGGAATTGAAAATCTAATTTGATATTTGTATCAAGTTGTCCTAAACTTGATAAATGGATATGATAGAATCGGTTGTTGGAATGAAGACTTTTTGATCATCAAATTCAACATATGCGGTTCACTCAAGGTGTGCAATTATGCTTTTTTAGCTATTCTTGATTTGATTCCATAATCACTATTTACATTTATTGATATTTTATGATGGATTTAGAAAAATGTGATATGTTTTGCATTCATACTCATTGTCTTGAATACGAGTCTAATATGAATACGAAGTCTTTCAATTTACCTGATAGTATGTATGAATTCATGGATTGCGTTGTGTCCCGATGTTGCTAAAGTAAAATATGATATTGGAACCATTGAGGTTCTAAATTCGAAAATTCAAGATTATGGAATTTTTCCCGAATTGGATTGAAAATATCAAATTTTCTTAAACTTGATAATTGAATCATCGGCTTCTCATTGGATATTGACCCCGAATGATATCTTAAATTTGAACAATTGCATTGAAGATATAAAATGGTTGGATTGTGAATTGTCCCGATGTCCCTAAAGGAAGTACGATATTTGACACTTCGCCGTTCTACATTCGAAAAACTAAAAAGATGATTGAATTTTGTCGGAATGGAATTGAAAATCAAATTTGATATTTGTATCAAGTTGTCCTAAACTTGATAAATGGATATGATAGAATTGGTTGTTGGAATGAAGACTTTTTGATCATCAAATTCAAAATATGCGGTTCACTCAAGGTATGCAATTATGCTTTTTTAGCTATTCTTGATTTGAATCCTTAATCACTACTTACATTTATTGATATTTTATGATGGATTTAGAAAAATGTGATATGTTTTGCATTCATACACATTGTCTTGAATATGAGCCTAAAATGAATACGTAGTCTTTCAATTTACCTGATAGTATGTATGAATGCATGGATTGCGTTGTGTCCCGATGTTGCTAAAGTAAAATATGATATTGAACCATTCAGGTTCTAAACTCGAAAATTCAAGATTATGGTATTTTGCCCGAATTGGATTTAAAATATCAAACTTTCTTAAATTGATAATTGAATTATCGGCTTCTCATTGGATATTGACCCCGAATGATATCTTAAATTTGATGAATTGCATTGAAGATATAAAATGGTTGGATTGTGTATTGTCCCGATGTCCCTAAAGGAAATACGATATTTGACCCTTCGCGGTTCTACATTCGAAAAACTAAAAAGATGATTGAATTTTGTCGGAATGGAATTGAAAATCTAATTTGATATTTGTATCAAGTTGTCCTAAACTTGATAAATGGATATGATAGAATCGGTTGTTGGAATGAAGACTTTTTGATCATCAAATTCAACATATGCGGTTCACTCAAGGTGTGCAATTATGCTTTTTTAGCTATTCTTGATTTGATTCCATAATCACTATTTACATTTATTGATATTTTATGATGGATTTAGAAAAATGTGATATGTTTTGCATTCATACTCATTGTCTTGAATACGAGTCTAATATGAATACGAAGTCTTTCAATTTACCTGATAGTATGTATGAATTCATGGATTGCGTTGTGTCCCGATGTTGCTAAAGTAAAATATGATATTGGAACCATTGAGGTTCTAAATTCGAAAATTCAAGATTATGGAATTTTTCCCGAATTGGATTGAAAATATCAAATTTTCTTAAACTTGATAATTGAATCATCGGCTTCTCATTGGATATTGACCCCGAATGATATCTTAAATTTGAACAATTGCATTGAAGATATAAAATGGTTGGATTGTGAATTGTCCCGATGTCCCTAAAGGAAGTACGATATTTGACACTTCGCCGTTCTACATTCGAAAAACTAAAAAGATGATTGAATTTTGTCGGAATGGAATTGAAAATCAAATTTGATATTTGTATCAAGTTGTCCTAAACTTGATAAATGGATATGATAGAATTGGTTGTTGGAATGAAGACTTTTTGATCATCAAATTCAAAATATGCGGTTCACTCAAGGTATGCAATTATGCTTTTTTAGCTATTCTTGATTTGAATCCTTAATCACTACTTACATTTATTGATATTTTATGATGGATTTAGAAAAATTTGATATGTTTTGCATTCATACACATTGTCTTGAATATGAGCCTAAAATGAATACGTAGTCTTTCAATTTACCTGATAGTATGTATGAATGCATGGATTGCGTTGTGTCCCGATGTTGCTAAAGTAAAATATGATATTGAACCATTCAGGTTCTAAACTCGAAAATTCAAGATTATGGAATTTTGCCCGAATTGGATTTAAAATATCAAATTTTCTTAAATTGATAATTGAATTATCGGCTTCTCATTGGATATTGACCCCGAATGATATCTTAAATTTGATGAATTGCATTGAAGATATAAAATGGTTGGATTGTGTATTGTCCCGATGTCCCTAAAGGAAATACGATATTTGACACTTCGCGGTTCTACATTCGAAAAACTAAAAAGATGATTGAATTTTGTCGGAATGGAATTGAAAATCTAATTTGATATTTGTATCAAGTTGTCCTAAACTTGATAAATGGATATGATAGAATCGGTTGTTGGAATGAAGACTTTTTGATCATCAAATTCAAAATATGCGGTTCACTCAAGGTATGCAATTATGCTTTTTTAGCTATTCTTGATTTGATTCCATAATCACTATTTACATTTATTGATATTTTATGATGGATTTAGAAAAATGTGATATGTTTTGCACTCATACTCATTGTCTTGAATACAAGTCTAATATGAATACGAAGTCTTTCAATTTACCTGATAGTATGTATGAATTCATGGATTGCGTTGTGTCCCGATGTTGCTAAAGTAAAATATGATATTGGAACCATTGTGGTTCTAAATTCGAAAATTCAAGATTATGGAATTTTGCCCGAATTGGATTGAAAATATCAAATTTTCTTAAACTTGATAATTGAATTATCGGCTTCTCATTGGATATTGACCCCGAATGATATCTTAAATTTGAACAATTGCATTGAAGATATAAAATGGTTGGATTGTGAATTGTCCCGATGTCCCTAAAGGAAGTACGATATTTGACACTTCGCCGTTCTACATTCGAAAAACTAAAAAGATGATTGAATTTTGTCGGAATGGAATTGAAAATCAAATTTGATATTTGTATCAAGTTGTCCTAAACTTGATAAATGGATATGATAGAATTGGTTGTTGGAATGAAGACTTTTTGATCATCAAATTCAAAATATGCGGTTCACTCAAGGTATGCAATTATGCTTTTTTAGCTATTCTTGATTTGAATCCTTAATCACTACTTACATTTATTGATATTTTATGATGGATTTAGAAAAATGTGATATGTTTTGCATTCATACACATTGTCTTGAATATGAGCCTAAAATGAATACGTAGTCTTTCAATTTACCTGATAGTATGTATGAATGCATGGATTGCGTTGTGTCCCGATGTTGCTAAAGTAAAATATGATATTGAACCATTGAGGTTCTAAACTCGAAAATTCAAGATTATGGAATTTTGCCCGAATTGGATTGAAAATATCAAATTTTCTTAAACTTGATAATTGAATTATCGGCTTCTCATTGGATATTGACCCCGAATGATATCTTAAATTTGAACAATTGCATTGAAGATATAAAATGGTTGGATTGTGTATTGTCCCAATGTCCCTAAAGGAAATACGATATTTGACACTTCGCGGTTCTACATTCGAAAAACTAAAAAGATGATTGAATTTTGTCGGAATGGAATTGAAAATCAAATTTGATATTTGTATCAAGTTGTCCTAAACTTGATAAATGGATATGATAGAATTGGTTGTTGGAATGAAGACTTTTTGATCACCAAATTCAAAATATGCGGTTCACTCAAGGTTTGCAATTATGCTTTTTTAGCTATTCTTGATTTGAATCCTTAATCACTACTTACATTTATTGATATTTTATGATGGATTTAGAAAAATGTGATATGTTTTGCATTCATACACATTGTCTTGAATATGAGCCTAAAATGAATACGTAGTCTTTCAATTTACCTGATAGTATGTATGAATGCATGGATTGCGTTGTGTCCTGATGTTGCTAAAGTAAAATATGATATTGGAACCATCGAGGTTCTAAATTCGAAAATTCAAGATTATGGAATTTTGCCCGAATTGGATTTAAAATATCAAATTTTCTTAAATTGATAATTGAATTATCGGCTTCTCATTGGATATTGACCCCGAATGATATCTTAAATTTGATGAATTGCATTGAAGATATAAAATGGTTGGATTGTGTATTGTCCCGATGTCCCTAAAGGAAATACGATATTTGACACTTCGCGGTTCTACATTCGAAAAACTAAAAAGATGATTGAATTTTGTCGGAATGGAATTGAAAATCTAATTTGATATTTGTATCAAGTTGTCCTAAACTTGATAAATGGATATGATAGAATCGGTTGTTGGAATGAAGACTTTTTGATCATCAAATTCAAAATATGCGGTTCACTCAAGGTATGCAATTATGCTTTTTTAGCTATTCTTGATTTGATTCCATAATCACTATTTACATTTATTGATATTTTATGATGGATTTAGAAAAATGTGATATGTTTTGCACTCATACTCATTGTCTTGAATACAAGTCTAATATGAATACGAAGTCTTTCAATTTACCTGATAGTATGTATGAATTCATGGATTGCGTTGTGTCCCGATGTTGCTAAAGTAAAATATGATATTGGAACCATTGTGGTTCTAAATTCGAAAATTCAAGATTATGGAATTTTGCCCGAATTGGATTGAAAATATCAAATTTTCTTAAACTTGATAATTGAATTATCGGCTTCTCATTGGATATTGACCCCGAATGATATCTTAAATTTGAACAATTGCATTGAAGATATAAAATGGTTGGATTGTGAATTGTCCCGATGTCCCTAAAGGAAGTACGATATTTGACACTTCGCCGTTCTACATTCGAAAAACTAAAAAGATGATTGAATTTTGTCGGAATGGAATTGAAAATCAAATTTGATATTTGTATCAAGTTGTCCTAAACTTGATAAATGGATATGATAGAATTGGTTGTTGGAATGAAGACTTTTTGATCATCAAATTCAAAATATGCGGTTCACTCAAGGTATGCAATTATGCTTTTTTAGCTATTCTTGATTTGAATCCTTAATCACTACTTACATTTATTGATATTTTATGATGGATTTAGAAAAATGTGATATGTTTTGCATTCATACACATTGTCTTGAATATGAGCCTAAAATGAATACGTAGTCTTTCAATTTACCTGATAGTATGTATGAATGCATGGATTGCGTTGTGTCCCGATGTTGCTAAAGTAAAATATGATATTGAACCATTGAGGTTCTAAACTCGAAAATTCAAGATTATGGAATTTTGCCCGAATTGGATTGAAAATATCAAATTTTCTTAAACTTGATAATTGAATTATCGGCTTCTCATTGGATATTGACCCCGAATGATATCTTAAATTTGAACAATTGCATTGAAGATATAAAATGGTTGGATTGTGAATTGTCCCGATGTCCCTAAAGGAAGTACGATATTTGACACTTCGCCGTTCTACATTCGAAAAACTAAAAAGATGATTGAATTTTGTCGGAATGGAATTGAAAATCAAATTTGATATTTGTATCAAGTTGTCCTAAACTTGATAAATGGATATGATAGAATTGGTTGTTGGAATGAAGACTTTTTGATCATCAAATTCAAAATATGCGGTTCACTCAAGGTATGCAATTATGCTTTTTTAGCTATTCTTGATTTGAATCCTTAATCACTACTTACATTTATTGATATTTTATGATGGATTTAGAAAAATGTGATATGTTTTGCATTCATACACATTGTCTTGAATATGAGCCTAAAATGAATACGTAGTCTTTCAATTTACCTGATAGTATGTATGAATGCATGGATTGCGTTGTGTCCCGATGTTGCTAAAGTAAAATATGATATTGAACCATTCAGGTTCTAAACTCGAAAATTCAAGATTATGGAATTTTGCCCGAATTGGATTTAAAATATCAAACTTTCTTAAATTGATAATTGAATTATCGGCTTCTCATTGGATATTGACCCCGAATGATATCTTAAATTTGATGAATTGCATTGAAGATATAAAATGGTTGGATTGTGTATTGTCCCGATGTCCCTAAAGGAAATACGATATTTGACCCTTCGCGGTTCTACATTCGAAAAACTAAAAAGATGATTGAATTTTGTCGGAATGGAATTGAAAATCTAATTTGATATTTGTATCAAGTTGTCCTAAACTTGATAAATGGATATGATAGAATCGGTTGTTGGAATGAAGACTTTTTGATCATCAAATTCAACATATGCGGTTCACTCAAGGTGTGCAATTATGCTTTTTTAGCTATTCTTGATTTGATTCCATAATCACTATTTACATTTATTGATATTTTATGATGGATTTAGAAAAATGTGATATGTTTTGCATTCATACTCATTGTCTTGAATACGAGTCTAATATGAATACGAAGTCTTTCAATTTACCTGATAGTATGTATGAATTCATGGATTGCGTTGTGTCCCGATGTTGCTAAAGTAAAATATGATATTGGAACCATTGAGGTTCTAAATTCGAAAATTCAAGATTATGGAATTTTTCCCGAATTGGATTGAAAATATCAAATTTTCTTAAACTTGATAATTGAATCATCGGCTTCTCATTGGATATTGACCCCGAATGATATCTTAAATTTGAACAATTGCATTGAAGATATAAAATGGTTGGATTGTGAATTGTCCCGATGTCCCTAAAGGAAGTACGATATTTGACACTTCGCCGTTCTACATTCGAAAAACTAAAAAGATGATTGAATTTTGTCGGAATGGAATTGAAAATCAAATTTGATATTTGTATCAAGTTGTCCTAAACTTGATAAATGGATATGATAGAATTGGTTGTTGGAATGAAGACTTTTTGATCATCAAATTCAAAATATGCGGTTCACTCAAGGTATGCAATTATGCTTTTTTAGCTATTCTTGATTTGAATCCTTAATCACTACTTACATTTATTGATATTTTATGATGGATTTAGAAAAATTTGATATGTTTTGCATTCATACACATTGTCTTGAATATGAGCCTAAAATGAATACGTAGTCTTTCAATTTACCTGATAGTATGTATGAATGCATGGATTGCGTTGTGTCCCGATGTTGCTAAAGTAAAATATGATATTGAACCATTCAGGTTCTAAACTCGAAAATTCAAGATTATGGAATTTTGCCCGAATTGGATTTAAAATATCAAATTTTCTTAAATTGATAATTGAATTATCGGCTTCTCATTGGATATTGACCCCGAATGATATCTTAAATTTGATGAATTGCATTGAAGATATAAAATGGTTGGATTGTGTATTGTCCCGATGTCCCTAAAGGAAATACGATATTTGACACTTCACGGTTCTACATTCGAAAAACTAAAAAGATGATTGAATTTTGTCGGAATGGAATTGAAAATCTAATTTGATATTTGTATCAAGTTGTCCTAAACTTGATAAATGGATATGATAGAATCGGTTGTTGGAATGAAGACTTTTTGATCATCAAATTCAAAATATGCGGTTCACTCAAGGTATGCAATTATGCTTTTTTAGCTATTCTTGATTTGATTCCATAATCACTATTTACATTTATTGATATTTTATGATGGATTTAGAAAAATGTGATATGTTTTGCACTCATACTCATTGTCTTGAATACAAGTCTAATATGAATACGAAGTCTTTCAATTTACCTGATAGTATGTATGAATTCATGGATTGCGTTGTGTCCCGATGTTGCTAAAGTAAAATATGATATTGGAACCATTGTGGTTCTAAATTCGAAAATTCAAGATTATGGAATTTTGCCCGAATTGGATTGAAAATATCAAATTTTCTTAAACTTGATAATTGAATTATCGGCTTCTCATTGGATATTGACCCCGAATGATATCTTAAATTTGAACAATTGCATTGAAGATATAAAATGGTTGGATTGTGAATTGTCCCGATGTCCCTAAAGGAAGTACGATATTTGACACTTCGCCGTTCTACATTCGAAAAACTAAAAAGATGATTGAATTTTGTCGGAATGGAATTGAAAATCAAATTTGATATTTGTATCAAGTTGTCCTAAACTTGATAAATGGATATGATAGAATTGGTTGTTGGAATGAAGACTTTTTGATCATCAAATTCAAAATATGCGGTTCACTCAAGGTATGCAATTATGCTTTTTTAGCTATTCTTGATTTGAATCCTTAATCACTACTTACATTTATTGATATTTTATGATGGATTTAGAAAAATGTGATATGTTTTGCATTCATACACATTGTCTTGAATATGAGCCTAAAATGAATACGTAGTCTTTCAATTTACCTGATAGTATGTATGAATGCATGGATTGCGTTGTGTCCCGATGTTGCTAAAGTAAAATATGATATTGAACCATTGAGGTTCTAAACTCGAAAATTCAAGATTATGGAATTTTGCCCGAATTGGATTGAAAATATCAAATTTTCTTAAACTTGATAATTGAATTATCGGCTTCTCATTGGATATTGACCCCGAATGATATCTTAAATTTGAACAATTGCATTGAAGATATAAAATGGTTGGATTGTGTATTGTCCCAATGTCCCTAAAGGAAATACGATATTTGACACTTCGCGGTTCTACATTCGAAAAACTAAAAAGATGATTGAATTTTGTCGGAATGGAATTGAAAATCAAATTTGATATTTGTATCAAGTTGTCCTAAACTTGATAAATGGATATGATAGAATTGGTTGTTGGAATGAAGACTTTTTGATCACCAAATTCAAAATATGCGGTTCACTCAAGGTTTGCAATTATGCTTTTTTAGCTATTCTTGATTTGAATCCTTAATCACTACTTACATTTATTGATATTTTATGATGGATTTAGAAAAATGTGATATGTTTTGCATTCATACACATTGTCTTGAATATGAGCCTAAAATGAATACGTAGTCTTTCAATTTACCTGATAGTATGTATGAATGCATGGATTGCGTTGTGTCCCGATGTTGCTAAAGTAAAATATGATATTGAACCATTCAGGTTCTAAACTCGAAAATTCAAGATTATGGAATTTTGCCCGAATTGGATTTAAAATATCAAATTTTCTTAAATTGATAATTGAATTATCGGCTTCTCATTGGATATTGACCCCGAATGATATCTTAAATTTGATGAATTGCATTGAAGATATAAAATGGTTGGATTGTGTATTGTCCCGATGTCCCTAAAGGAAATACGATATTTGACACTTCGCGGTTCTACATTCGAAAAACTAAAAAGATGATTGAATTTTGTCGGAATGGAATTGAAAATCTAATTTGATATTTGTATCAAGTTGTCCTAAACTTGATAAATGGATATGATAGAATCGGTTGTTGGAATGAAGACTTTTTGATCATCAAATTCAAAATATGCGGTTCACTCAAGGTATGCAATTATGCTTTTTTAGCTATTCTTGATTTGATTCCATAATCACTATTTACATTTATTGATATTTTATGATGGATTTAGAAAAATGTGATATGTTTTGCACTCATACTCATTGTCTTGAATACAAGTCTAATATGAATACGAAGTCTTTCAATTTACCTGATAGTATGTATGAATTCATGGATTGCGTTGTGTCCCGATGTTGCTAAAGTAAAATATGATATTGGAACCATTGTGGTTCTAAATTCGAAAATTCAAGATTATGGAATTTTGCCCGAATTGGATTGAAAATATCAAATTTTCTTAAACTTGATAATTGAATTATCGGCTTCTCATTGGATATTGACCCCGAATGATATCTTAAATTTGAACAATTGCATTGAAGATATAAAATGGTTGGATTGTGAATTGTCCCGATGTCCCTAAAGGAAGTACGATATTTGACACTTCGCCGTTCTACATTCGAAAAACTAAAAAGATGATTGAATTTTGTCGGAATGGAATTGAAAATCAAATTTGATATTTGTATCAAGTTGTCCTAAACTTGATAAATGGATATGATAGAATTGGTTGTTGGAATGAAGACTTTTTGATCATCAAATTCAAAATATGCGGTTCACTCAAGGTATGCAATTATGCTTTTTTAGCTATTCTTGATTTGAATCCTTAATCACTACTTACATTTATTGATATTTTATGATGGATTTAGAAAAATGTGATATGTTTTGCATTCATACACATTGTCTTGAATATGAGCCTAAAATGAATACGTAGTCTTTCAATTTACCTGATAGTATGTATGAATGCATGGATTGCGTTGTGTCCCGATGTTGCTAAAGTAAAATATGATATTGAACCATTGAGGTTCTAAACTCGAAAATTCAAGATTATGGAATTTTGCCCGAATTGGATTGAAAATATCAAATTTTCTTAAACTTGATAATTGAATTATCGGCTTCTCATTGGATATTGACCCCGAATGATATCTTAAATTTGAACAATTGCATTGAAGATATAAAATGGTTGGATTGTGTATTGTCCCAATGTCCCTAAAGGAAATACGATATTTGACACTTCGCGGTTCTACATTCGAAAAACTAAAAAGATGATTGAATTTTGTCGGAATGGAATTGAAAATCAAATTTGATATTTGTATCAAGTTGTCCTAAACTTGATAAATGGATATGATAGAATTGGTTGTTGGAATGAAGACTTTTTGATCACCAAATTCAAAATATGCGGTTCACTCAAGGTTTGCAATTATGCTTTTTTAGCTATTCTTGATTTGAATCCTTAATCACTACTTACATTTATTGATATTTTATGATGGATTTAGAAAAATGTGATATGTTTTGCATTCATACACATTGTCTTGAATATGAGCCTAAAATGAATACGTAGTCTTTCAATTTACCTGATAGTATGTATGAATGCATGGATTGCGTTGTGTCCTGATGTTGCTAAAGTAAAATATGATATTGGAACCATCGAGGTTCTAAATTCGAAAATTCAAGATTATGGAATTTTGCCCGAATTGGATTGAAAATATCAAGTTTTATTAAACTTGATAATTGAATTATCGGCTTCTCATTGGATATTGACCCCGAATGATATCTTAAATTTGATGAATTGCATTGAAGATATAAAATGGTTGGATTGTGTATTGTCCCGATGTCCCTAAAGGAAATACAATATTTGACACTTCGTGGTTCTACATTCGAAAAACTAAAAGGATTATTGAATTTTGTCGGAATGGAATTGAAAATCAAATTTGATATTTGTATCAAGTTGTCCTAAACTTGATAAATGGATATGATAGAATCGGTTGTTGGAATGAAGACTTTTTTATCATCAAATTCAAAATATGCGGTTCACTAAAGGTATGCAATTATTCTTTTTTAGCTATTCTTGATTTGATTCCTTAATCACTATTTACATTTATTGATATTTTATGATGGATTTAGAAAAATGTGATATTTTTGCATTCATACTCATTGTCTTGAATACGAGTCTAATATGAATACGAAGTCTTTCAATTTACCTGATAGTATGTATGAATGCATGGATTGCGTTGTGTCCCGACGTTGCTAAAGTAAAATATGATATTGGAACCATTGAGGTTCTAAATTCGAAAATTCAAGATTATGGAATTTTGCCCGAATTGGATTGAAAATATCAAATTTTCTTAAACTTGATAATTGAATTATCGGCTTCTCATTGGATATTGACCCCGAATGATATCTTAAATTTGAACAATTGCATTGAAGATATAAAATGGTTGGATTGTGTATTGTCCCGATGTCCCTAAAGGAAGTACGATATTTGACACTTCGCGGTTCTACATTCGAAAAACTAAAAAGATGATTGAATTTTGTCGGAGTGGAATTGAAAATCAAATTTGATATTTGTATCAAGTTGTCCTAACCTTGATAAATGGATATGATAGAATTGGTTGTTGGAATGAAGACTTTTTGATCATCAAATTCAAAATATGCGGTTCACTCAAGGTATGCAATTATGCTTTTTTAGCTATTCTTGATTTGAATCCTTAATCACTACTTACATTTATTGATATTTTATGATGGATTTAGAAAAATGTGATATGTTTTGCATTCATACACATTGTCTTGAATATGAGCCTAAAATGAATACGTAGTCTTTCAATTTACCTGATAGTATGTATGAATGCATGGATTGCGTTGTGTCCCGATGTTGCTAAAGTAAAATATGATATTGAACCATTCAGGTTCTAAACTCGAAAATTCAAGATTATGGAATTTTGCCCGAATTGGATTTAAAATATCAAATTTTCTTAAATTGATAATTGAATTATCGGCTTCTCATTGGATATTGACCCCGAATGATATCTTAAATTTGATGAATTGCATTGAAGATATAAAATGGTTGGATTGTGTATTGTCCCGATGTCCCTAAAGGAAATACGATATTTGACCCTTCGCGGTTCTACATTCGAAAAACTAAAAAGATGATTGAATTTTGTCGGAATGGAATTGAAAATCTAATTTGATATTTGTATCAAGTTGTCCTAAACTTGATAAATGGATATGATAGAATCGGTTGTTGGAATGAAGACTTTTTGATCATCAAATTCAACATATGCGGTTCACTCAAGGTGTGCAATTATGCTTTTTTAGCTATTCTTGATTTGATTCCATAATCACTATTTACATTTATTGATATTTTATGATGGATTTAGAAAAATGTGATATGTTTTGCATTCATACTCATTGTCTTGAATACGAGTCTAATATGAATACGAAGTCTTTCAATTTACCTGATAGTATGTATGAATTCATGGATTGCGTTGTGTCCCGATGTTGCTAAAGTAAAATATGATATTGGAACCATTGAGGTTCTAAATTCGAAAATTCAAGATTATGGAATTTTTCCCGAATTGGATTGAAAATATCAAATTTTCTTAAACTTGATAATTGAATCATCGGCTTCTCATTGGATATTGACCCCGAATGATATCTTAAATTTGAACAATTGCATTGAAGATATAAAATGGTTGGATTGTGAATTGTCCCGATGTCCCTAAAGGAAGTACGATATTTGACACTTCGCCGTTCTACATTCGAAAAACTAAAAAGATGATTGAATTTTGTCGGAATGGAATTGAAAATCAAATTTGATATTTGTATCAAGTTGTCCTAAACTTGATAAATGGATATGATAGAATTGGTTGTTGGAATGAAGACTTTTTGATCATCAAATTCAAAATATGCGGTTCACTCAAGGTATGCAATTATGCTTTTTTAGCTATTCTTGATTTGAATCCTTAATCACTACTTACATTTATTGATATTTTATGATGGATTTAGAAAAATGTGATATGTTTTGCATTCATACACATTGTCTTGAATATGAGCCTAAAATGAATACGTAGTCTTTCAATTTACCTGATAGTATGTATGAATGCATGGATTGCGTTGTGTCCCGATGTTGCTAAAGTAAAATATGATATTGAACCATTGAGGTTCTAAACTCGAAAATTCAAGATTATGGAATTTTGCCCGAATTGGATTGAAAATATCAAATTTTCTTAAACTTGATAATTGAATTATCGGCTTCTCATTGGATATTGACCCCGAATGATATCTTAAATTTGAACAATTGCATTGAAGATATAAAATGGTTGGATTGTGTATTGTCCCGATGTCCCTAAAGGAAATACGATATTTGACACTTCGCGGTTCTACATTCGAAAAACTAAAAAGATGATTGAATTTTGTCGGAATGGAATTGAAAATCAAATTTGATATTTGTATCAAGTTGTCCTAAACTTGATAAATGGATATGATAGAATTGGTTGTTGGAATGAAGACTTTTTGATCACCAAATTCAAAATATGCGGTTCACTCAAGGTTTGCAATTATGCTTTTTTAGATATTCTTGATTTGAATCCTTAATCACTACTTACATTTATTGATATTTTATGATGGATTTAGAAAAATGTGATATGTTTTGCATTCATACACATTGTCTTGAATATGAGCCTAAAATGAATACGTAGTCTTTCAATTTACCTGATAGTATGTATGAATGCATGGATTGCGTTGTGTCCTGATGTTGCTAAAGTAAAATATGATATTGGAACCATCGAGGTTCTAAATTCGAAAATTCAAGATTATGGAATTTTGCCCGAATTGGATTGAAAATATCAAGTTTTCTTAAACTTGATAATTGAATTATCGGCTTCTCATTGGATATTGACCCCGAATGATATCTTAAATTTGATGAATTGCATTGAAGATATAAAATGGTTGGATTGTGTATTGTCCCGATGTCCCTAAAGGAAATACAATATTTGACACTTCGCGGTTCTACATTCGAAAAACTAAAAGGATTATTGAATTTTGTCGGAATGGAATTGAAAATCAAATTTGATATTTGTATCAAGTTGTCCTAAACTTGATAAATGGATATGATACAATCGGTTGTTGGAATGAAGAGTTTTTTATCATCAAATTCAAAATATGCGGTTCACTAAAGGTATGCAATTATTCTTTTTTAGCTATTCTTGATTTGATTCCTTAATCACTATTTACATTTATTGATATTTTATGATGGATTTAGAAAAATGTGATATGTTTTGCATTCATACTCATTGTCTTGAATACGAGTCTAATATGAATACGAAGTCTTTCAATTTACCTGATAGTATGTATGAATGCATGGATTGCGTTGTGTCCCGACGTTGCTAAAGTAAAATATGAAATTGGAACCATTGAGGTTCTAAATTCGAAAATTCAAGATTATGGAATTTTGCCCGAATTGGATTGAAAATATCAAATTTTCTTAAACTTGATAATTGAATCATCGGCTTCTCATTGGATATTGACCCCGAATGATATCTTAAATTTGAACAATTGCATTGAAGATATAAAATGGTTGGATTGTGAATTGTCCCGATGTCCCTAAAGGAAGTACGATATTTGACACTTCGCCGTTCTACATTCGAAAAACTAAAAAGATGATTGAATTTTGTCGGAATGGAATTGAAAATCAAATTTGATATTTGTATCAAGTTGTCCTAAACTTGATAAATGGATATGATAGAATTGGTTGTTGGAATGAAGACTTTTTGATCATCAAATTCAAAATATGCGGTTCACTCAAGGTATGCAATTATGCTTTTTTAGCTATTCTTGATTTGAATCCTTAATCACTACTTACATTTATTGATATTTTATGATGGATTTAGAAAAATGTGATATGTTTTGCATTCATACACATTGTCTTGAATATGAGCCTAAAATGAATACGTAGTCTTTCAATTTACCTGATAGTATGTATGAATGCATGGATTGCGTTGTGTCCCGATGTTGCTAAAGTAAAATATGATATTGAACCATTGAGGTTCTAAACTCGAAAATTCAAGATTATGGAATTTTGCCCGAATTGGATTGAAAATATCAAATTTTCTTAAACTTGATAATTGAATTATCGGCTTCTCATTGGATATTGACCCCGAATGATATCTTAAATTTGAACAATTGCATTGAAGATATAAAATGGTTGGATTGTGTATTGTCCCGATGTCCCTAAAGGAAATACGATATTTGACACTTCGCGGTTCTACATTCGAAAAACTAAAAAGATGATTGAATTTTGTCGGAATGGAATTGAAAATCAAATTTGATATTTGTATCAAGTTGTCCTAAACTTGATAAATGGATATGATAGAATTGGTTGTTGGAATGAAGACTTTTTGATCACCAAATTCAAAATATGCGGTTCACTCAAGGTTTGCAATTATGCTTTTTTAGATATTCTTGATTTGAATCCTTAATCACTACTTACATTTATTGATATTTTATGATGGATTTAGAAAAATGTGATATGTTTTGCATTCATACACATTGTCTTGAATATGAGCCTAAAATGAATACGTAGTCTTTCAATTTACCTGATAGTATGTATGAATGCATGGATTGCGTTGTGTCCTGATGTTGCTAAAGTAAAATATGATATTGGAACCATCGAGGTTCTAAATTCGAAAATTCAAGATTATGGAATTTTGCCCGAATTGGATTGAAAATATCAAGTTTTCTTAAACTTGATAATTGAATTATCGGCTTCTCATTGGATATTGACCCCGAATGATATCTTAAATTTGATGAATTGCATTGAAGATATAAAATGGTTGGATTGTGTATTGTCCCGATGTCCCTAAAGGAAATACAATATTTGACACTTCGCGGTTCTACATTCGAAAAACTAAAAGGATTATTGAATTTTGTCGGAATGGAATTGAAAATCAAATTTGATATTTGTATCAAGTTGTCCTAAACTTGATAAATGGATATGATACAATCGGTTGTTGGAATGAAGAGTTTTTTATCATCAAATTCAAAATATGCGGTTCACTAAAGGTATGCAATTATTCTTTTTTAGCTATTCTTGATTTGATTCCTTAATCACTATTTACATTTATTGATATTTTATGATGGATTTAGAAAAATGTGATATGTTTTGCATTCATACTCATTGTCTTGAATACGAGTCTAATATGAATACGAAGTCTTTCAATTTACCTGATAGTATGTATGAATGCATGGATTGCGTTGTGTCCCGACGTTGCTAAAGTAAAATATGAAATTGGAACCATTGAGGTTCTAAATTCGAAAATTCAAGATTATGGAATTTTGCCCGAATTGGATTGAAAATATCAAATTTTCTTAAACTTGATAATTGAATTATCGGCTTCTCATTGGATATTGACCCCGAATGATATCTTAAATTTGAACAATTGCATTGAAGATATAAAATGGTTGGATTGTGTATTGTCCCGATGTCCCTAAAGGAAGTACGATATTTGACACATCGCGGTTCTACATTCGAAAAACTAAAAAGATGATTGAATTTTGTCGGAATGGAATTGAAAATCAAATTTGATATTTGTATCAAGTTGTCCTAAACTTGATAAATGGATATGATAGAATTGGTTGTTGGAATGAAGACTTTTTGATCACCAAATTCAAAATATGCGGTTCACTCAAGGTATGCAATTATGCTTTTTTAGCTATTCTTGATTTGAATCCTTAATCACTACTTACATTTATTGATATTTTATGATGGATTTAGAAAAATGTGATATGTTTTGCATTCATACACATTGTCTTGAATATGAGCCTAAAATGAATACGTAGTTTTTCAATTTACCTGATAGTATGTATGAATGCATGGATTGCGTTGTGTCCCGATGTTGCTAAAGTAAAATATGATATTGAACCATTGAGGTTCTAAACTCGAAAATTCAAGATTATGGAATTTTGCCCGAATTGGATTGAAAATATCAAATTTTCTTAAACTTGATAATTGAATTATCGGCTTCTCATTGGATATTGACCCCGAATGATATCTTAAATTTGAACAATTGCATTGAAGATATAAAATGGTTGGATTGTGTATTGTCCCGATGTCCCTAAAGGAAATACGATATTTGACACTTCGCGGTTCTACATTCGAAAAACTAAAAAGATGATTGAATTTTGTCGGAATGGAATTGAAAATCAAATTTGATATTTGTATCAAGTTGTCCTAAACTTGATAAATGGATATGATAGAATTGGTTGTTGGAATGAAGACTTTTTGATCATCAAATTCAAAATATGCGGTTCACTCAAGGTATGCAATTATGCTTTTTTAGCTATTCTTGATTTGAATCCTTAATCACTACTTACATTTATTGATATTTTATGATGGATTTAGAAAAATGTGATATGTTTTGCATTCATACACATTGTCTTGAATATGAGCCTAAAATGAATACGTAGTCTTTCAATTTACCTGATAGTATGTATGAATGCATGGATTGCGTTGTGTCCCGATGTTGCTAAAGTAAAATATGATATTGAACCATTCAGGTTCTAAACTCGAAAATTCAAGATTATGGAATTTTGCCCGAATTGGATTGAAAATATCAAATTTTCTTAAATTGATAATTGAATTATCGGCTTCTCATTGGATATTGACCCCGAATGATATCTTAAATTTGATGAATTGCATTGAAGATATAAAATGGTTGGATTGTGTATTGTCCCGATGTCCCTAAAGGAAATACGATATTTGACACTTCGCGGTTCTACATTCGAAAAACTAAAAAGATGATTGAATTTTGTCGGAATGGAATTGAAAATCTAATTTGATATTTGTATCAAGTTGTCCTAAACTTGATAAATGGATATGATAGAATCGGTTGTTGGAATGAAGACTTTTTGATCATCAAATTCAAAATATGCGGTTCACTCAAGGTTTGCAATTATGCTTTTTTAGCTATTCTTGATTTGATTCCATAATCACTATTTACATTTATTGATATTTTATGATGGATTTAGAAAAATGTGATATGTTTTGCATTCATACTCATTGTCTTGAATACGAGTCTAATATGAATACGAAGTCTTTCAATTTACCTGATAGTATGTATGTATTCATGGATTGCGTTGTGTCCCGATGTTGCTAAAGTAAAATATGATATTGGAACCATTGAGGTTCTAAATTCGAAAATTCAAGATTATGGAATTTTGCCCGAATTGGATTGAAAATATCAAATTTTCTTAAACTTGATAATTGAATTATCGGCTTCTCATTGGATATTGACCCCGAATGATATCTTAAATTTGAACAATTGCATTGAAGATATAAAATGGTTGGATTGTGAATTGTCCCGATGTCCCTAAAGGAAGTACGATATTTGACACTTCGCCGTTCTACATTCGAAAAACTAAAAAGATGATTGAATTTTGTCGGAATGGAATTGAAAATCAAATTTGATATTTGTATCAAGTTGTCCTAAACTTGATAAATGGATATGATAGAATTGGTTGTTGGAATGAAGACTTTTTGATCATCAAATTCAAAATATGCGGTTCACTCAAGGTATGCAATTATGCTTTTTTAGCTATTCTTGATTTGAATCCTTAATCACTACTTACATTTATTGATATTTTATGATGGATTTAGAAAAATGTGATATGTTTTGCATTCATACACATTGTCTTGAATATGAGCCTAAAATGAATACGTAGTCTTTCAATTTACCTGATAGTATGTATGAATGCATGGATTGCGTTGTGTCCTGATGTTGCTAAAGTAAAATATGATATTGGAACCATCGAGGTTCTAAATTCGAAAATTCAAGATTATGGAATTTTGCCCGAATTGGATTGAAAATATCAAGTTTTCTTAAACTTGATAATTGAATTATCGGCTTCTCATTGGATATTGACCCCGAATGATATCTTAAATTTGATGAATTGCATTGAAGATATAAAATGGTTGGATTGTGTATTGTCCCGATGTCCCTAAAGGAAATACAATATTTGACACTTCGCGGTTCTACATTCGAAAAACTAAAAGGATTATTGAATTTTGTCGGAATGGAATTGAAAATCAAATTTGATATTTGTATCAAGTTGTCCTAAACTTGATAAATGGATATGATAGAATCGGTTGTTGGAATGAAGAGTTTTTTATCATCAAATTCAAAATATGCGGTTCACTAAAGGTATGCAATTATTCTTTTTTAGCTATTCTTGATTTGATTCCTTAATCACTATTTACATTTATTGATATTTTATGATGGATTTAGAAAAATGTGATATGTTTTGCATTCATACACATTGTCTTGAATATGAGCCTAAAATGAATACGTAGTCTTTCAATTTACCTGATAGTATGTATGAATGCATGGATTGCGTTGTGTCCCGATGTTGCTAAAGTAAAATATGATATTGAACCATTCAGGTTCTAAACTCGAAAATTCAAGATTATGGAATTTTGCCCGAATTGGATTGAAAATATCAAATTTTCTTAAATTGATAATTGAATTATCGGCTTCTCATTGGATATTGACCCCGAATGATATCTTAAATTTGAACAATTGCATTGAAGATATAAAATGGTTGGATTGTGAATTGTCCCGATGTCCCTAAAGGAAGTACGATATTTGACACTTCGCCGTTCTACATTCGAAAAACTAAAAAGATGATTGAATTTTGTCGGAATGGAATTGAAAATCAAATTTGATATTTGTATCAAGTTGTCCTAAACTTGATAAATGGATATGATAGAATTGGTTGTTGGAATGAAGACTTTTTGATCATCAAATTCAAAATATGCGGTTCACTCAAGGTATGCAATTATGCTTTTTTAGCTATTCTTGATTTGAATCCTTAATCACTACTTACATTTATTGATATTTTATGATGGATTTAGAAAAATGTGATATGTTTTGCATTCATACACATTGTCTTGAATATGAGCCTAAAATGAATACGTAGTCTTTCAATTTACCTGATAGTATGTATGAATGCATGGATTGTGTTGTGTCCTGATGTTGCTAAAGTAAAATATGATATTGGAACCATCGAGGTTCTAAATTCGAAAATTCAAGATTATGGAATTTTGCCCGAATTGGATTGAAAATATCAAGTTTTCTTAAACTTGATAATTGAATTATCGGCTTCTCATTGGATATTGACCCCGAATGATATCTTAAATTTGTTGAATTGCATTGAAGATATAAAATGGTTGGATTGTGTATTGTCCCGATGTCCCTAAAGGAAATACAATATTTGACACTTCGCGGTTCTACATTCGAAAAACTAAAAGGATTATTGAATTTTGTCGGAATGGAATTGAAAATCAAATTTGATATTTGTATCAAGTTGTCCTAAACTTGATAAATGGATATGATAGAATCGGTTGTTGGAATGAAGACTTTTTTATCATCAAATTCAAAATATGCGGTTCACTAAAGGTATGCAATTATTCTTTTTTAGCTATTCTTGATTTGATTCCTTAATCACTATTTACATTTATTGATATTTTATGATGGATTTAGAAAAATGTGATATGTTTTGCATTCATACTCATTGTCTTGAATACGAGTCTAATATGAATACGAAGTCTTTCAATTTACCTGATAGTATGTATGAATGCATGGATTGCGTTGTGTCCCGATGTTGCTAAAGTAAAATATGATATTGGAACCATTGAGGCTCTAAATTCGAAAATTCAAGATTATGGAATTTTGCCCGAATTGGATTGAAAATATAAAATTTTCTTAAACTTGATAATTGAATTATCGGCTTCTCATTGGATATTGACCCCGAATGATATCTTAAATTTGAACAATTGCATTGAAGATATAAAATGGTTGGATTGTGTATTGTCCCGATGTCCCTAAAGGAAGTACGATATTTGACACTTCGCGGTTCTACATTCGAAAAACTAAAAAGATGATTGAATTTTGTCGGAATGGAATTGAAAATCAAATTTGATATTTGTATCAAGTTGTCCTAACCTTGATAAATGGATATGATAGAATTGGTTGTTGGAATGAAGACTTTTTGATCATCAAATTCAAAATATGCGGTTCACTCAAGGTATGCAATTATGCTTTTTTAGCTATTCTTGATTTGAATCCTTAATCACTACTTACATTTATTGATATTTTATGATGGATTTAGAAAAATGTGATATGTTTTGCATTCATACACATTGTCTTGAATATGAGCCTAAAATGAATACGTAGTCTTTCAATTTACCTGATAGTATGTATGAATGCATGGATTGCGTTGTGTCCCGATGTTGCTAAAGTAAAATATGATATTGAACCATTGAGGTTCTAAACTCGAAAATTCAAGATTATGGAATTTTGCCCGAATTGGATTGAAAATATCAAATTTTCTTAAACTTGATAATTGAATTATCGGCTTCTCATTGGATATTGACCCCGAATGATATCTTAAATTTGTTGAATTGCATTGAAGATATAAAATGGTTGGATTGTGTATTGTCCCGATGTCCCTAAAGGAAATACAATATTTGACACTTCGCGGTTCTACATTCGAAAAACTAAAAGGATTATTGAATTTTGTCGGAATGGAATTGAAAATCAAATTTGATATTTGTATCAAGTTGTCCTAAACTTGATAAATGGATATGATAGAATTGGTTGTTGGAATGAAGACTTTTTGATCATCAAATTCAAAATATGCGGTTCACTCAAGGTATGCAATTATGCTTTTTTAGCTATTCTTGATTTGAATCCTTAATCACTACTTACATTTATTGATATTTTATGATGGATTTAGAAAAATGTGATATGTTTTGCATTCATACACATTGTCTTGAATATGAGCCTAAAATGAATACGTAGTCTTTTAATTTACCTGATAGTATGTATGAATGCATGGATTGCGTTGTGTCCTGATGTTGCTAAAGTAAAATATGATATTGGAACCATCGAGGTTCTAAATTCGAAAATTCAAGATTATGGAATTTTGCCCGAATTGGATTGAAAATATCAAGTTTTCTTAAACTTGATAATTGAATTATCGGCTTCTCATTGGATATTGACCCCGAATGATATGTTAAATTTGTTGAATTGCATTGAAGATATAAAATGGTTGGATTGTGTATTGTCCCGATGTCCCTAAAGGAAATACAATATTTGACACTTCGCGGTTCTACATTCGAAAAACTAAAAGGATTATTGAATTTTGTCGGAATGGAATTGAAAATCAAATTTGATATTTGTATCAAGTTGTCCTAAACTTGATAAATGGATATGATAGAATCGGTTGTTGGAATGAAGACTTTTTTATCATCAAATTCAAAATATGCGGTTCACTAAAGGTATGCAATTATTCTTTTTTAGCTATTCTTGATTTGATTCCTTAATCACTATTTACATTTATTGATATTTTATGATGGATTTAGAAAAATGTGATATGTTTTGCATTCATACTCATTGTCTTGAATACGAGTCTAATATGAATACGAAGTCTTTCAATTTACCTGATAGTAGTATGAATGCATGGATTGCGTTGTGTCCCGATGTTGCTAAAGTAAAATATGATATTGGAACCATTGAGGTTCTAAATTCGAAAATTCAAGATTATGGAATTTTGCCCGAATTGGATTGAAAATATCAAATTTTCTTAAACTTGATAATTGAATTATCGGCTTCTCATTGGATATTGACCCCGAATGATATCTTAAATTTGAACAATTGCATTGAAGATATAAAATGGTTGGATTGTGTATTGTCCCGATGTCCCTAAAGGAAGTACGATATTTGACACTTCGCGGTTCTACATTCGAAAAACTAAAAAGATGATTGAATTTTGTCGGAATGGAATTGAAAATCAAATTTGATATTTGTATCAAGTTGTCCTAACCTTGATAAATGGATATGATAGAATTGGTTGTTGGAATGAAGACTTTTTGATCATCAAATTCAAAATATGCGGTTCACTCAAGGTATGCAATTATGCTTTTTTAGCTATTCTTGATTTGAATCCTTAATCACTACTTACATTTATTGATATTTTATGATGGATTTAGAAAAATGTGATATGTTTTGCATTCATACACATTGTCTTGAATATGAGCCTAAAATGAATACGTAGTCTTTCAATTTACCTGATAGTATGTATGAATGCATGGATTGCGTTGTGTCCCGATGTTGCTAAAGTAAAATATGATATTGAACCATTCAGGTTCTAAACTCGAAAATTCAAGATTATGGAATTTTGCCCGAATTGGATTGAAAATATCAAATTTTCTTAAATTGATAATTGAATTATCGGCTTCTCATTGGATATTGACCCCGAATGATATCTTAAATTTGATGAATTGCATTGAAGATATAAAATGGTTGGATTGTGTATTGTCCCGATGTCCCTAAAGGAAATACGATATTTGACACTTCGCGGTTCTACATTCGAAAAACTAAAAAGATGATTGAATTTTGTCGGAATGGAATTGAAAATCAAATTTGATATTTGTATCAAGTTGTCCTAAACTTGATAAATGGATATGATAGAATTGGTTGTTGGAATGAAGACTTTTTGATCATCAAATTCAAAATAAGCGATTCACTCAAGGTATGCAATTATGCTTTTTTAGCTATTCTTGATTTGAATCCTTAATCACTACTTACATTTATTGATATTTTATGATGGATTTAGAAAAATGTGATATGTTTTGCATTCGTACACATTGTCTTGAATATGAGCCTAAAATGAATACGTAGTCTTTCAATTTAGCTGATAGTATGTATGAATGCATGGATTGCGTTGTGTCCCGATGTTGCTAAAGTAAAATATGATATTGGAACCATTGAGGTTCTAAATTCGAAAATTCAAGATTATGGAATTTTGCCCGAATTGGATTGAAAATATCAAATTTTCTTAAACTTGATAATTGAATTATCGGCTTCTCATTGGATATTGACCCCGAATGATATCTTAAATTTGAACAATTGCATTGAAGATATAAAATGGTTGGATTGTGTATTGTCCCGATGTCCCTAAAGGAAGTACGATATTTGACACTTCGCGGTTCTACATTCGAAAAACTAAAAAGATGATTGAATTTTGTCGGAATGGAATTGAAAATCAAATTTGATATTTGTATCAAGTTGTCCTAAACTTGATAAATGGATATGATAGAATTGGTTGTTGGAATGAAGAATTTTTGATCATCAAATTCAAAATATGCGGTTCACTCAAGGTATGCAATTATGCTTTTTTAGCTATTCTTGATTTGAATCCTTAATCACTACGTACTTTTATTGATATTTTATGATGGATTTAGAAAAATGTGATATGTTGTGCATTCATACACATTGTCTTGAATATGAGCCTAAAATGAATACGTAGTCTTTCAATTTACCTGATAGTATGTATGAATGCATGGATTGCGTTGTGTCCCGATGTTGCTAAAGTAAAATATGATATTGAACCATTGAGGTTCTAAACTCGAAAATTCAAGATTATGGAATTTTGCCCGAATTGGATTGAAAATATCAAATTTTCTTATATTGATAATTGAATTATCGGCTTCTCATTGTATATTGACCCCGAATGATATCTTAAATTTGATGAATTGCATTGAAGATATAAAATGGTTGGATTGTGTATTGTCCCGATGTCCCTAAAGGAAATACGATATTTGACACATCGCGGTTCTACATACGATGGAAGCTGCTTGTTGGCCAAGAAATCAACAGAGAAAATCTGAAGAAAATCTGCTCATCGTGCTACGATGCCCCTCATCATGGTACGATGACATTACTTGGCGACCAAGCTGATGAAATGCACAGGATCAGTTATAATTCTGAACTAAATCTTCCCATCGTGCTGCGATGGACCTATCGCAGCACGATGGCTTGCTGAGGCCCATTACGAAAACTATAAATAGAGCCCTCCACTCATTGTTTAAATCATTCAGAAATAGTAGAACACTCTCTACTATAAAGGAGGTGTTCGAATGAGCTCTAAGGGCATAGTTTTCTCCCCTTACGGGAAAACTAACTCACCAAGGTATGTTTTCTTTAGGCTTTTATGTTTAGGTTATAATTCTTTTATTGTAATTTAAATATGTAGTCTTTTGTAATAGATGCCTTAGGTTGTGGTGGAGAAGATGAACTCCCGTATGAATATTTGGAGTCTGTGATTGAGTCAAAGTTATAATAAATCGTTATTCAGTATTATGTTTGTTATTTACTTTCTTGCACTTTAACAACGTATCTCGTAATCTGGCCGGATAAGCAGGAGCGCTCATAGAATTGATATTGGGTATTAACTTAATATGGTCCGGAACTAGTAGTAAATAACGCAAGGTGTATAGAGACGGTAACATCCTGAACTAGTCGCGAACTGAGCGGTTAGAGGAGGAATCATGCACTAGGTGTGAACTGAGCACTTAGAAGATGAATAGCCCGATACTAGGATCTAGAGGCATTGGATGGGTGAAGGTAATAATGTATGTGTAATAAACAACTCACTTAGTAATTAGGGTATGTGACACATCGAGGTTAGGTTCTCGTAGGTACCTTAGTTATTAACGTAGGGAAACTTTAATATACATAGTGCAACAGTAAGGTGTTACTACAATAAAGGAAAAGTCACCGCCGAACAATAATCTGAGTAACTAGGTTATACACCGTTCATGCCAAATATGAAGAAGTGAGTGAGTCCAACCACCATACCTATCCTCTATGTTTTTGAATCTATCAATCTATCTATTATTTATTTATTTATGCAAGCATTACGCTACTTTTTATAAAACCTTTTTCCAAAACCCAAAGCGAATGCAAACCCAACAACTTAAATAACGCTAACGAAGCTTTGGCACGATCCCTGTGGATACGAACTCATTCTAGACACCTAGAGTGTGAATTATTACTCGACGACAGACTGGTACACTTGCCAGACCGTAGTCAAGTTTTTGGCGCCGTTGCCGGGGATTGTGTCTACAAAGCGTTGATAGATTTATTTAAGTTGTCAAAAAAATTTCAAAAATACAAAATAAATAAAAAATCAAAAAATCTTGTTGATGATTGTGAATTTTGATATGTGAAAATTCTGGCTAAGGCAAAGTCTTGGTATTTAAGCGATTCGTTGTGATCCACCTCACTTACCTGAGAATTTTCATAGTGACAAGGACACATGAGACAAACCAAAAAAATGCAAGTTTCAACATTACCTTTTCCAATGCTACTAAGGTATTCATTTGTTGTGCTTGATAACAGGTAACCTGGATTTTGAGTACGACCCTGAACCAGAAAGAACATTTTGGAAAAGGAGGCAAGCACTAAAGCTAGCAAAGTCCAGTAATCTCAAGGAGCCTACCACCAAAGCCATGGGGGACGAACAAAGAATCACAATGGGAGACTACTGCAAGAGGACTGACAATGATCAGATCTCACTGGGGTTCCAACCGGCAAACCCAGCTAACTTCGATATCAAAGGCAATGTTCTTACAGGTTTGCAGGAGAACCAGTTCGACGGACGTGCCAACAATGATCCTTGGGATCATCTGTCAAAGTATTCAGAGACATGTCAGATCCAGAAGGTGCCGGAAAACGTGACTGAGGACCAGAAGAAGCTGCGTTTGTTTGCTTTTTCTCTCACAGGTCCAGCTAAAGATTGGCTTCAATGTTTGCCAAGGGGATCAATTGCAACATGGAACAATCACACATTATTCAAGAAGAGGAAGTCTGAGATCCTAAGCTTCAAGCAGCATGAATCAGAGACGTTGTGCGAGGCTTATGAACGCTTCAAGCTGCTCATGAGAAGGTGTCCTAACCACATCATTAGTGCAATGGAGCAGATGCAACTATTCACAGCTGGTATGAAGATGCAGCATCGCATGATACTAGATGCCTCAGCTGGTGGGTCTATGAAAGTTAAGACCTATGCAGAGACTAAGGATATGGTTGAGCAGATGTGCCAGAATGAATACAACATGAGCCATGATCGAAATGAGAAGACGCCTGGAATTCTGAAGGTGGACCAGGAGATTGCGTAGAAAGTAGAGATCGAGTTACTGAAGAGGCAACTTGCTGAAAAAGAGAAAGCAGTGAAAGAAGACAATGTGAAACAGGTAGAAGGAGTTTGCGATTTCGGCCTATAAGATCACCCTAATGGGCATTGTTTGCCAGGGGGGAGCGAAGAGCAAGCTAAGTATATGGGAAATGGCTACAACCCAGGTTGGAGCATGTAAGACCCGTAAATCCACTGTACCTTTTGCGTGAATAAAATAAGTAATGACTAAGAATGTTAGGGTTTTTGTTAAGTGGTTTTGTGAGTATTGTCGCCATAACGGCTGTTTGCTGAAATGGAGCCTGTTTTGTGCTCGTGCGCTGGAAAGGCACAGACTTTTGGGTTGTAGTCTTCTTTTGAGTATAAGAAGGTTTATGTGTAGTCAGAATAACGAGTTTTGGATTATTCTCGTTTTTGGAAAAAACGAGTAGGAATTTTACCCGCTGATGTAAAATTTTACGGTTTCCGAATTTCGTAGAAATTTAGATGGAGGTTTTATATATCTGTGCGAGTTAGGATATGTCCTGAGATTAATTTTCTAAGGTATGGAAGAAAATTACAGTCGCGGAAAAAGATTCGGCGATAAGTTTTGGAATGGAAAAACGATAGACGTTCTTTCCGTAGGTTTTCTGTTTTTGTGTTTTACGTTCGTCGCGACGCGCGAGAGCTGTGAGGCGAGGTGGCTTCTTGAAGCATAGAAAATATCTTGTGAGGATAAGCTTAGAATTGATCCAATGGCTAGATTTGAATCTTAGCAAATTAACACTATTTGATCCAAGGGTGGATTAGGCAACAAGACCATGACTTTTGGTCATTAAAAAGACTTAAGAAAAATCACAATTTCACTCATTTTCCTTCTTGCTTTGCCGTGGCTTTCCACCCTTGTTCTTCATCCAAGAACTTTTCCATTTGTTCACCAAAAGCTTGGAGTTTAGGCTTGTTGGATCATAGGACTTGCAAGGATCATCATCTTCTTAAGGTAACTAAGCTTCCTTCCTTTCCTTAGCTAGACAAACTCATAGAATTTGATGAATTGTTAGATTGTGTTCTTGAGAAGAAAATTATTAGAACATGTTTTAATTAGTTGTTGGTTTAATAGAAGTGTTCATGAGAGTTAATTAGTACATATGAGTGAAGTATGAGATGATTTCCATGGTTTATTTAAAGTTTTCACAAATTTTGGTTAAAGGGTTTGAAGAAATAATTTGAAAAGATCATAAACTTGAATTTTGTTGTATGATTTTGGTTTTGAAGTTAGTTTTGAGCTTTTTGACAAAATGGATTGGTGAATATGAAATTTGTTTCGAAAAATAAGAAAAAATGATTCTCGTGTTCTTGAGCGACTCGAAGAACATAATTTAGAAAAATTTATTTCGAGTTTCAAAAGGAGTCGGGTACACGATCGAATATTGTTACAAACTAATGAATGTGGGCTAGGGTTTCAAATGAAAAAAAATGTGTAGGGTTGCCTTTTGCCTCATTTGGCCGTGGCACCCATATATGGTTCGAGGAATCGAATTTCGAAAATTGTTTAGAGGCAAATAGCTTCCCATGATCATTGTTTAATTGTTTGATGGGTTATGGGATGTTTTGAAAAGAAAATGATCACTTGCCTTAAGAAAAACCTTAGTTGAGATTTCTCGAAATTTGCGATTCAACTCTATAATTTCTAAATCGTTTTGATAAGTGCTAGTTAGGTATTATGGGATATTACCATGCTTTTAGAAGTGAAAAATTTTGTGTGGAGGGGTGCTTTTTCAAAATTTGGCCGTGGCCTTCTTTGTGGGGAGGGAGAAATTCCAAAAAATTTTCTAAGTCCACGATTGTGTGAAAATTGTGTATGTGTTGGATAATCTTAGTTTTGAAGAAAAATGAGTATAGGAAAGGTTGTTAGGAAGAAAAAAAAAATGTGTAACTTGTAACGCAAGAAAACTCTGATTTTTGGTTGAGTTGGTTTGAAGAGTTATGGCTTGTTTTAAAATGTTTTTGTGGTGTGAAATTGATCTCTTTTGGGGTTGATAACTCTAGTGTTTCTTTGTATGCTTTGAAACAAAAATGAATTTCGTGTGACAAAAATAATGTCTTTAACTTCGTGGATTTTTATCGGATTGGGAAGAACTTGGAATCGCTAGGTGGGAGAGTTAGAAAGTACCTTAAACCCCTCTAGAGCTTTGAGAACAAGTTTCGTTTCGATAGGATAAACGAGGAATATTTTATTGATTGTACGCTGCTTATATTTTAGGAAGCGCGAGTTGTAGATTTTCGCGAAAAAGAGTAACGGAAGCTTGCTGAGGTAAGGGCTCCACTTTATTTCCGTCTTTTAAAACGGTTACGACATGCTTGGTTTTGCTGTTATGCATTTGTTGTGTGCTTTGGCATGTTTGTACTTATGTATTCTCGTTGATGAGAACGTGGTTATAAATACGTATGCAATTTACATATGATTAAGAAAATGTGTGTATGTTGTGATGGTTTCTACATAGGCTTTAGGCTATGTGAATGTTTGCATGAGCATATATGAACGCGTGCGTCGGATAGGACTACGCGGGGATTTTGTCTGTGTGACTATCCTGTATATGCCAAAGAGAATATATGCCATGCATTTCATAGTTGCGTGCCTAGGTGTATGTCTGTGTGACTTTGCCTACGTACCGGGCGTTTGACTGTGTGGCTTCGCCAAATCCTACTGGATTTTATTGAGTCGGTGTTTGTCTGTGTGACTCACCCGGTGTTATCCCACCGTGATTGTTTTGGTATTGTCTGTGTGACTCTACCTGGTGTTATCCCACCAATAGTAGGAGGTGTTATCCCACCTGAGACCTACGCCTTCTATAGAGAGGTTGATTCCGGAATTCATGCATGTGAAAAAGACCCGGCTAGGGTGATCACAATCATTTAGAGTCTGCATTGATAGGCTATGTGTGCATTGTTTACATGAGCCCGTTGGTGGGAACGGCTATGTGTTTAAAGAGCTTTCTATGTTGGTATTTGTATGTTTGGTATTTGTATACTCTCTCGCACCGGTTATATATACACATACTTTTATTTTGTGGTGACCCTTTCTTTCATTTGCGGGCTCATCCCACCCAGATGATGGGTTAGGTCGTGGTGACGACGGTGGCAGTTCTAGGCCATAGTGAGCACGTGGTGAAGCTTAGTATAGTTAGACTATGCGCCAGTGTGTTTTGTGCACCGTGCTTTTTGGTTAGCATAGGGTTTTCTAACTTGTTTTGTTGTAAGTATTTGAATACTTAGACTTGGACTGTAATTATTCAGGAATACACTTTGCTTGTCGAAGCACCTTATGGTAATGAGTTCTTTTGCATATCTGAATGCCGGCTCATTGAAAAATATTCTATGCGCACTCTGAGTGTTAGTTGAAAAAGAAAAAAAAAATATTGACTTTTCTGGCCCTGGAATAACGGGCTGTTACAATTGGTATCAGAGCACGGCTTTAAATCTTCAAAGGGAAAGTGTATACTTGAGTCGTTAGTCCAGAGTCGGTTAGAACATAGCTTGAGTTGTGTTAGTTCTAGCGGTTGTTTTTGTTGTGTTGTGGGTTATGTGGTTGGTTGTTTTGAGTCTAGCATGAGATATGCTTAGACACTGGTTTGTGTCTTACTGAAGTAATGCAGGGAGTGAGGCTTCAGTAAGTGGAATTGTGAAACCCCGAGCCTTGGTCGAATTTAGTCGACGAGTGTCTCTGAATTCCTTAGACAGAGTGGTCCGAGGAGGATGGACTCGCGGTGAACAAGAACTACAAGTGATTCTTGGAAGTAAATTAATGGAAGTATTATGGGTCGTTGTCACCCGGAGGTGTTGAGTACGGACGTGTGGACGTCGACTGATAAAGGATTGCAAGTAAGGATCAGATTGGGACGACCTTTTGAAGAAGGTATTGGATGTTCGTCGGGTGAGTTAGGGCGGGACTTGATGAAGTCTGTCGGTTGCCAAGGGGATGCGGCCACTGTGGAATTGTGGACCAGGCAGAGATGTCAGTTGGATTGAAGTACGATGTTTGGATAATCATTTAGGCTATTCGTATTGGAATTAAAGTGCGTCGCGCGCCAAGGGTCAGCGGACCTAGTGTTGTTAGGTGAGGATTATACCAATGGTGGAATACCTTAAGGGTTAAGTTAAGTGTTTGAGGTATATTAGATTCGAAACTGAGATTATTATGGATTAATCTCGTGATGATTGAAGGTAGGAGACCAAGTATCACGTTGATAAGTGACCATCTATACATAGTTCGGGAGATAGTAAGTATAGATGTCGGTGTGAGATACAACGATAGGTAATCGATTGTTAAATAAAGATGGATGTGGAGAGGTATTCAGGTAAAGAACGAGGAGTTCAACCTTTGAAAGTGAGTTGCATATCACTGATAATTGTAGCAGTGTAAGCTAGAATTGTTAACTATTGGCAAGTAAACCATAAGAGGAAGTAAACTGGTTTAGCAGTCTGAGGGTATTAGTCAAGAGTTGAGTAGAGATCCTGTGTGGATGTGCATATAAGTTAACGATTTTGATCAACCAAAATGGTTGAAGGACTAAGTAGTACCTTGAATTTATGATACCATATGAGTTGAGGTAGGCAAGTTTTAAATAATTCAAGTTATGGACGAGAATTTTTGGAGATATTCTAGAAATGTCGTGTATGAGCAGGAAAGGAGTTCGTTAGTAAGAATACTAAGACAATGAAAGTTGACAGTTGGAAGGACTTTTATTGTATATTAGGATTAAATGGATGGTACGACGAGTTTTTAGAGTTCTTGAAGATTAGATTCAAGAGTTTGATTTGGATATCGAACTTACTAAGAATAAAATCATAGCAAAGTGTTGTGCGTTGGTAGCTGTCTTGATAGGCCAAGCATTAAGATTTGAGATAAGTGTTTCATGGCTTGATGTATGAGTAAGGTATGTTGATTTGAAAGTAAATTATAGTCACATGACGATGGTAAGACTAGAGATAGTTATGCATAGAGAAATACTTAATAGAAACTTGAGGAATTAATTTATTGGGGCGTTCGATTATGAAGAGTACAATTGATGATCGTTAGTAAAAGTTAGAAGTGAATAAGAAAACGATGAGTGACTAGATGTAAGAGCAAGATTAGCTGGAACTTGAGATCTAGAAATTGATTCCCCGGAGGGAACAGACTTTATAACTTTAGAATAGTCACGATGATGAAGGACCAATCGAATGGAGAAGAGTGTGCTTGATTGGAAACAAGTTGATGTGGAACGAGCGTAATTGGATTGTGTGTGGAAAATCAAAGATGTTGTTTGGAACCAATAAGTTATGTGTCATGGTGGTTTGGGAACCAACTTTAGGTTGTTGTTGAACTGAAAAATTGCAAATTAGTAGATCGATGAGATTAGTCGCAGAGGATGTTAGCCATTGGAAAGCCGTGTTGAGAATGAGTAAGAGAGAAGCACATGAGAATGTGGCTTATGTCAATGGAGGATTGGCGAATGGAAATTCCCTCCCACATAATTTGGAAAATTATGATTGTGCGTGTATATTAAGGATTCGAAAGCACCACCTGAATGGATGTCATGGCGGTGCATGTGTTGTATGCAGTAATAATAAAGGGTAAGCAATTGTCTAGTGGCAAAGTTTGGTGGAAGCTGGTAGAGCTTCGATTCATTGTAGTGGTTACAATGAAGAGGGACGTAGCATAATGGAAATCTGTATTGAGTAAGTAAAGGAATGCGGATATGGTCTACATGGACAGTGGAACAATAGGGATGTGATGAGTACCTTAAGATTTATTTTGGGAGTAGGTATCTCGACAGAAAGGGTGATGTTGGGAATAATTAAGAATGGTTAGGGTGACAAGCTCTTTTGAGTAAGAGAGGATTTAATTGTAAGAGAAAAAGGAACTCAGGAGAGTTCAGGAATAGAATGAGAATACGTTGTAAAGAGGATGTGCGCCGACGATGGCCGTCGACGAGGATAAACGTTTGTTCAAGGCACGCGAGATTCATCTAAGTGTCGTTTTGGAAGTAATGTGAACATATAAGGGACCGATTCTGGGGAATTGGGGATTTGGATAAAAGGAGTCCAAGAGAAGTAGATGGTTTAGTTTGGCAGGTGCCAAAACTGTGGGGAGTGTAATCACCAACTGGGGGTTGGGGTGGTATTATTTAAGTCGTGATTGGAAAGAGATTTATATGTGAGCAGACGGTTCGGCATATTCATTGAGTCACGGACTGATGGATATTGGTAAAGTGGGAAAATCTTCTATAGAGAAGACAACTTGTTTGGAATGTAATGGTTTGGTGGTACCTGCCGTGGTGGCATTGTATTACTGTTGAATGATGTTCAACGGATGTTTCATGAGTGGAATCATGAGAGCTTGAACGATGTGTTTTGAGTGTTGTGTCTTACGACTTCGACCTTGTATTCGTAAGAGATCGAGGGAAACATTAAGAAAAACCTCGAAAGATTGGTGGAACCCTTGTGACTCGGAGGACCTTGAGCACAAGTGGAATGAAGTATCACTTAAGTTGGGTAAAGAGGGTCTAAACCACCATCATGATTGTCGACTATCTATTGACAAATTGAGGGACTGGCCGTCCTTAATTTATTGTTGATAGTAGACGGAATTGTGTTGACTGGAATTGACTAGCTTTGCTAGCTTTGGTGGTGTGCAGAAAGTTTCGGTGTTTCTTTTTGGAGGGTAGCCAGTCACTACTTCGTGTGAAACTAATGGAGTGGGCTATGCCGCAGAGGCGGAAAAGGGTGACCTCGTGAATTTGTCATGTTTACCTAGGGTCCTTGGGGGACTAGAGTGTATGAACCTTCGGAGTAAAGTGAATTTTGGGGTTGTGAACTCATTGTGTGATGTCTAGCTTGTGTCTAGAGTTTGAAACCAGTGGGACTATGTAGAAGGTTGCGATATGCACGGTTGTGCCAGTGTGTTGGTGGTAGCATCTGTGTGGCTTCACCTGGTGTTAGCATCTTTGTGGCTACACCTAATCCGGTGGGATTTTGTTGTGTTGGTGATGGAAATGACTGGTTGAGTCGTTATCCTTAACTTTAGTTTCGAGGACGAAACTTCTTTTTGGAGGGTAGTAATGTAAGACCCGTAAATCCACTGTACCTTTTGCGTGAATAAAATAAGTAATGACTAAGAATGTTAGGGTTTTTGTTAAGTGGTTTTGTGAGTATTGTCGCCATAACGACTGTTTGCTGAAATGGAGCCTGTTTTGTGCTCGTGCGCTGGAAAGGCACAGACTTTTGGGTTGTAGTCTTCTTTTGAGTATAAGAAGGTTTATGTGTAGTCAGAATAACGAGTTTTGGATTATTCTCGTTTTTGGAAAAAACGAGTAGGAATTTTACCCGCTGATGTAAAATTTTACGGTTTCCGAATTTCGTAGAAATTTAGATGGAGGTTTTATATATCTGCGCGAGTTAGGATATGTCCTGAGATTAATTTTCTAAGGTATGGAAGAAAATTACAGTCGCGGAAAAAGATTCGGCGATAAGTTTTGGAATGGAAAAACGATAGACGTTCTTTCCGTAGGTTTTCTGTTTTTGTGTTTTACGTTCGCCGCGACGCGCGAGAGCTGTGAGGCGAGGTGGCTTCTTGAAGCATAGAAAATATCTTGTGAGGATAAGCTTAGAATTGATCCAATGGCTAGATTTGAATCTTAGCAAATTAACACTATTTGATCCAAGGGTGGATTAGGCAACAAGACCATGACTTTTGGTCATTAAAAAGACTTAAGAAAAATCACAATTTCACTCATTTTCCTTCTTGCTTTGCCGTGGCTTTCCACCCTTGTTCTTCATCCAAGAACTTTTCCATTTGTTCACCAAAAGCTTGGAGTTTAGGCTTGTTGGATCATAGGACTTGCAAGGATCATCATCTTCTTAAGGTAACTAAGCTTCCTTCCTTTCCTTAGCTAGACAAACTCATAGAATTTGATGAATTGTTAGATTGTGTTCTTGAGAAGAAAATTATTAGAACATGTTTTAATTAGTTGTTGGTTTAATAGAAGTGTTCATGAGAGTTAATTAGTACATATGAGTGAAGTATGAGATGATTTCCATGGTTTATTTAAAGTTTTCACAAATTTTGGTTAAAGGGTTTGAAGAAATAATTTGAAAAGATCATAAACTTGAATTTTGTTGTATGATTTTGGTTTTGAAGTTAGTTTTGAGCTTTTTGACAAAATGGATTGGTGAATATGAAATTTGTTTCGAAAAATAAGAAAAAATGATTCTCGTGTTCTTGAGCGACTCGAAGAACATAATTTAGAAAAATTTATTTCGAGTTTCAAAAGGAGTCGGGTACACGATCGAATATTGTTACAAACTAATGAATGTGGGCTAGGGTTTCAAATGAAAAAAAATGTGTAGGGTTGCCTTTTGCCTCATTTGGCCGTGGCACCCATATAGGGTTCGAGGAATCGAATTTCGAAAATTGTTTAGAGGCAAATAGCTTCCCATGATCATTGTTTAATTGTTTGATGGGTTATGGGATGTTTTGAAAAGAAAATGATCACTTGCCTTAAGAAAAACCTTAGTTGAGATTTCTCGAAATTTGCGATTCGACTCTATAATTTCTAAATCGTTTTGATATGTGCTAGTTAGGTATTATGGGATATTACCATGCTTTTAGAAGTGAAAAATTTTGTGTGGAGGGGTGCTTTTTCAAAATTTGGCCGTGGCCTTCTTTGTGGGGAGGGAGAAATTCCAAAAAAATTTCTAAGTCCACGATTGTGTGAAAATTGTGTATGTGTTGGATAATCTTAGTTTTGAAGAAAAATGAGTATAGGAAAGGTTGTTAGGAAGAAAAAAAAAATGTGTAACTTGTAACGCAAGAAAACTCTGATTTTTGGTTGAGTTGATTTGAAGAGTTATGGCTTGTTTTAAAATGTTTTTGTGGTGTGAAATTGATCTCTTTTGGGGTTGATAACTCTAGTGTTTCTTTGTATGCTTTGAAACAAAAATGAATTTCGTGTGACAAAAATAATGTCTTTAACTTCGTGAATTTTTATCGGATTGGGAAGAACTTGGAATCGCTAGCTGGGAGAGTTAGAAAGTACCTTAAACCCCTCTAGAGCTTTGAGAACAAGTTTCGTTTCGATAGGATAAACGAGGAATATTTTATTGATTGTACGCTGCTTATATTTTAGGAAGCGCGAGTTGTAGATTTTCGCGAAAAAGAGTAACGGAAGCTTGCTGAGGTAAGGGCTCCACTTTATTTCCGTCTTTTAAAACGGTTACGACATGCTTGGTTTTGCTGTTATGCATTTGCTGTGTGCTTTGGCATGTTTGTACTTATGTATTCTCGTTGATGAGAACGTGGTTATAAATCCGTATGCAATTTACATATGATTAAGAAAATGTGTGTATGTTGTGATGGTTTCTACATAGGCTTTAGGCTATGTGAATGTTTGCATGAGCATATATGAACGCGTGCGTCGGATAGGACTATGCGGGGATTTTGTCTGTGTGACTATCCTGTATATGCCAAAGAGAATATATGCCATGCATTTCATAGTTGCGTGCCTAGGTGTATGTCTGTGTGACTTTGCCTACGTACCAGGCGTTTGACTGTGTGGCTTCGCCAAATCCTACTGGATTTTATTGAGTCGGTGTTTGTCTGTGTGACTCACCCGGTGTTATCCCACCGTGATTGTTTTGGTATTGTCTGTGTGACTCTACCTGGTGTTATCCCACCAATAGTAGGAGGTGTTATCCCACCTGAGACCTACGCCTTCTATAGAGAGGTTGATTCCGGAATTCATGCATGTGAAAAAGACCCGGCTAGGGTGATCACAATCATTTAGAGTCTGCATTGATAGGCTATGTGTGCATTGTTTACATGAGCCCGTTGGTGGGAATGGCTATGTGTTTAAAGAGCTTTCTATGTTGGTATTTGTATGTTTGGTATTTGTATACTCTCTCGCACCGGTTATATATACACATACTTTTATTTTGTGGTGACCCTTTCTTTCATTTGCGGGCTCATCCCACCCAGATGATGGGTTAGGTCGTGGTGACGACGGTGGCAGTTCTAGGCCATAGTGAGCACGTGGTGAAGCTTAGTATAGTTAGACTATGCGCCGGTGTGTTTTGTGCACCGTGCTTTTTGGTTAGCATAGGGTTTTCTAACTTGTTTTGTTGTAAGTATTTGAATACTTAGACTTGGACTGTAATTATTCAGGAATACACTTTGCTTGTCGAAGCACCTTATGGTAATGAGTTCTTTTGCATATTTGAATGCCGGCTCATTGAAAAATATTCTATGCGCACTCTGAGTGTTAGTTGAAAAAGAAAAAAAAAATATTGACTTTTCTGGCCCTGGAATAACGGGCTGTTACAGAGCAAGCACCCAAATCTACGCTGGAACCAGACAGGGAACCAAGCTCAAGCTGCACCTCAACCCAGAAAGCCATCTCCGTTGGAAGAGTTACTCAATAAATTTGCTAACATGAGCAAGACGAACTTTGAAAATATCCAGACCACAGTAGCCAACCAGGGGGAAACGATCAAAAGTCTTGAAACCCAGATTGGTCAACTCTCAAAACTGGTAAGCACTCATGTTTCTAAAGATATTGCAGGTAACACGGTGGACAATCCAAAGGAGGAGTGCAAAGCGCTAAAAGATATGAACACAGGGCGCGTATACGATGAAGAAGAGCTGAAAGAGTTCGAAGAGTGGTTCGAAACAATGGGAATAACACTAGAGGAAGTCTATGACGATTCTTATGTGAGCTGGAAGAATACAGACTAAGCCCAGAAACGAAACCACGACTGCCAATCAAGAAGACAAATCCTGGAAGCGTCACCATACTCTGTCAGATTGAAGGAGCAAAAGTCCGAGCACTATGTGATGGGGGCTCAAGTGTGAACGTAATGCCATTATATCTGGCAGAGAAGTTTAAGCTCACAAAAACAACTACAGGTACAGAACGGGAACTTGTTTTAGCTAACCAATCAACAATTCACTCAGCAGGTACAATAGAGGATGTCTTGGTGAAAGTCGAAGACCTGGTATTTCCATCAAACTTCATGATCCTGGATATCCAAGAAGATGAAGAGCATCTGATCATTCTTGGAAGACCATTCCTAGCAACTAGCAGGGCACTCATTAATGTGGAGCTCGCTGAGTTGACTATAAGGCGTGGAGGTGAGGAAAGAACAATCAAAACTTCCAGAACCGAGAGGGTAGACTGCTACATGCTTGAGTGGAAACAGGAAAAAGCTACACCACTGACTCCAGTTCAAGAGATACAGGTGAAGATAGAGATAGAGGAGCTGGAGAATGAAATGGTGCAGCTAGAGATAAAGACAGCTCAGGAAGAGGAGGAACCAAATGGACTCACTGATAAATTGAAGAGGCTAACTATTAAAGTGGACATCCGATCACCATGGGTCAAAGCATGGGGAAGAAACCGAAAAGTGGCCAGAAGATCTAAGTTTGGGGTTAATACGCCACCTCTGAAGAAGCCTGCTGCTGAAAGAAAGAAGAACAACTGGGTCAAAGCTCCAAAGGAAGAAAAGAAGGAACATCCACCAAAAAGCAAGGGGAAGTCCATCATAAAAACAGCATCTTCAGAAGATAATGGACGACTCTGTTTTGCTACCTTCAAAGAACAACAGGACCCAGAGAAGTATGGAAAGAACAACAAGAAGGGAAGAGCTAAGGCGAAAGCTCCTACAGAAGAGAGAGATATGCGAACCTATCCTCTGTAATGGAGGAAATGCCTCAAGCTAATGAGAGGCTAAACAAGCGCTGCTTGGGAGGCAACCCAAGGATAAGTATTTAATTTCAGTATTTTCAATTCAGTAATTTCAATTCAGTATTTCATTTCAGTTTTTCAATTCAATAAAGTATGCCAAGAATTCCGCATGTCATCTTCATCTTTTAACAGCCGTTTTCAAACTTACAAAAAATTAAATAACTGTTTGTTGTTTATTATCTTGTGCATGAGAAACTGTTATAGGTAAGATTGCAGCGAAGTGAGTTATAAATTATGATGAGACGAAACTCACACCTTCACACAAAGACCAAAGGTGATTGCTCCGAAGTGCGAAGTTCGGGAGACAATGAGACGAGTGATGAAGCTGGTGTCTGTGAGATAAGTGTTCATGACTTCAGATACCTAAGCCATGTGAGGATTTGAGCCAAATATTTCCAAACGGTATTACCACTTTCTTTCGAATTACTATGAGAGTACCGTGCACTTGTTTATTTTCTAGAACTTGCTCTAATTCTCTGCTGACTAGTTGATTTAATATAATATGCATTGAGACAATTGTTTGTTATAACCCAGAGCCTTTTCAAGCCACCCTTTTATTATTATTATCCTTTGCTAACCAATTTTGAGCCGTAAAAAAAATTATCCCTTTTGTTTCGGTGACAAACCACATTATAAGCCTATAGACCAGAAAAACAAATAAATTACCCTTCTTTGGAGTTAGGTAATAGTTCTCTAGTCTTGGCAACAACAAAGTTTGGGGTTGCTCATGGAACTAGCAACATCTAAGTTTGAGGTGGGTATACAGAGAACTATCACTACAAAAAGAAAAAAAAATGAAAAAAGAGACGGGAAAACATCAAAAATTCCCTAAAAAAATAGTCTCTTCAATTCAAAAAAAAAATGAAAAAGCCAAAAGGCAAAAGAAAGAGCCAAAGAGCAAAAAGAAAGAGTCAAAGGGCAAAAATAGTGATAGAAAAGAACCATACCAAGACACATCCGGTTCTTAATCTCTGGCACCAACACAAAAAAGGCACCCTAAGGAATAAGGTTGCGTACACAAAAAGGAAACAAAGTAGAACTTAACTCCAATGTTTAGCCTACTTATCCCAAAAATGTCCTATCTTGACCCTAGCCACGTTATAACCCTGAAAAGACCTCCAAAAATGCATGTATATTAAATTTTGACTAGTTGCTTAGAGTTCTTGCAAGCCTATGGTAAAATGGCAGGTTGTACGATGATTGAGAGATAACCCTTTCAATTATGAGCGAAAAACACAAATGTGAGAGAGAGAAAAGGTTGAACACAGACTCTTGCAGACATTTGTCTGATTTGCTACTATCAACGTCTCCTGAGCCTAGCAGGACTGGCCAAGATCGCGGCGGTAAGAATCTGCGGTACCATTGCTGAAGTGCAAGGTTGTGAAATTCCTATCATCTTTATTTATCTCTTATTTCTCTAACGATCTTGTCTGACAGCATGTTACTTGAGGACAAGCAACAATTTAAGTTTGGGGTTGTGATGATAGGAATTTCTATGGTATTTTAGGTAGTATATTTAGTAGTAAAATGACCAAGACAGGCCCAAATACGAAGAAAAACCTACAGAATCAAAGAAAAGCATCAAGACCAAGTCCAAGATACAAAAAACAAGAAAAAGCCCAAAAAGTGAAGATTTGTGCGGTTCATCGTGCCACGATGGCTTCCATCGTGCCACGATGGAAGCTGCTTGTTGGCCAAGAATTCAACAGAGAAAATCTGAAGAAAATCTGCTCATCGTGCTACGATGCCCCTCATTGTGGTACGATGACATTACTTGGCGACCAAGCTGATGAAATGCACAGGATCAGTTATAATTCTGAACTAAATCTTCCCATCGTGCTGCGATGGACCTATCGCAGCACGATGGCTTGCTGAGGCCCATTACGAAAACTATAAATAGAGCCCTCCACTCATTATTTAAATCATTCAGAAATAGTAGAACACTCTCTACTATAAAGGAGGTGTTCGGAGGAGCTCTAAGGGCATAGTTTTCTCCCCTTACGGGAAAACTAACTCAGCAAGGTATGTTTTCTTTAGACTTTTATGTTTAGGTTATAATTCTTTTATTGTAATTTAAATATGTTGTCTTTTGTAATAGATGCCTTAGGTTGTGGTGGAGAAGATGAACTCCCCTATGAATATTTGGAGTCTGTGATTGAGTCAAAGTTATAATAAATCGTTATTCAGTATTATGTTTGTTATTTACTTTCTTGCACTTTAACAATGTATCTCGTAATTGGCCGGATAAGCGGGAGCGCTTATAGAATTGATATTGGGTATTAACTTAATATGGTCCGGAACTAGTAGTAAATAACGCTAGGTGTATAGAGACGGTAACATCCTGAACTAGTCGCGAACTGAGCGGTTAGAGGAGGAATCATGCACTAGGTGTGAACTGAGCACTTAGAAGATGAATAGCCCGATACTAGGATCTAGAGGCACTGGATGGGTGAAGGTAATAATGCATGTGTAATAAACAACTCACTTAGTAATTAGGGTATGTGACACATCGAGGTTAGACTCTCGTAGGTACCTTAGTTATTATTGTAGGGAAACTTTAATATACATAGTGTAACAGTAAGGTGTTACTACAATAAAGGAAAAGTGACCGCCGAACAATAATCTGAGTAACTATATTATACACCGTTCATGCCAAATATGAAGAAGGGAGGGAGTCCAACCACCATACCTATCATCTATGTTTCTGAATCTATCAATCTATCTATCTATTATTTATTTATTTATGCAAGCATTACGCTACTTTTTATAAAACCTTTTTCCAAAACCCAAAGCGAATGCAAACCCAACAACTTAAATAACGCTAACGAAGCTTTGGCACGATTCCTGTGGATACGAACTCATTCTTGACACCTAGAGTGTGAATTATTACTCGACGACAGACTGGTACACTTGCCAGACCGTAGTCAATTGTGTATTGTCCCGATGTCCCTAAAGGAAATATGATATTTGACACATCAGGGTTCTAAATTCGAAAAACTAAAAATATGATTGAATTTTGTCGGAATGGAATTTAAAATCAAATTTGATATTTGGATCAAGTTGTCCTAAACTTGATAAATGGATATGATAGAATTCGTTGTTGGAATGAAGACTTTTTGATAATCAAATTCAAAATATGCGGTTCACTCAAGGTATGCAATTATGCTTTTTTAGCTATTCTTGATTTGATTCCTTAATCACTACTTACATTTATTGATATTTTATGATGGATTTAGAAAAATGTGATATGTTTTGCATTCATACACATAGTCTTGAATACGAGCCTAAAATGAATACGTAGTCATTCAATTTACCTGATAGTATGTATGAATGCATGGATTGCGTTGCGTCCCGATGTTGCTAAAATATGATATTGGAACCATCGAGGTTCTAAATTCGAAAACTCAAGATTATGGAATTTTGCCCGAATTGGATTGAAAATATCAAGTTTTCTTAAACTTGATAATCGAATTATCGGTTTCTCATTGGATAGTGACCCCGAATGATATCTTAAATTTGATGAATTGAATTGAAGATATAAAATGGTTAGATTGTGTTTTTGTCCCGATGTCCCTAAAGGAAATATAATATTTGACACTTCGCGGTTCTACATACGAAAAACAAAAAAGTTGATTGAATTTTGTCGGAATGGAATTGAAAATCAAATTTGATATTTGGATCAAGTTGTCCTAATCTTGATAAATGGATATGATAGAATCGGTTGTTGGAAAGAAGAGTTTTTGATCATCAAATTCAAAATATGTGGTTCACTGAAGGTATGCAATTATGCTTTTTTAGCTATTCTTGATTTGATTCTTTAATCACTACTTTCATTTATTGTTATTTTATGAAGGATTTAGAAAAATGTGATATGTTTTACAATCAAACATATCTTGAATACGAGCCTGAAATGAATACGTAGACTTTCAATTTACCCGATAGTATGTATGAATGAATGGATTGAATTGTGTCCCGATGTTGCTAAAGTAAAATATGATATTGTAACCATCGAGGTTCTAAATTCGAAAAACTCAAAATATTATGGAATTTTACCCAAATTGGATTGATAATATCAAGTTTTCTTAAACTTGATAATTGAATTATCGGTTTCTCATTGGATAGTGAACCTGGATGATATCTTAAATTTGATTAATTGGATTTAAGATATAAAATGGTTGGATTGTTTATTGTCCCGATGTCTCTAAAGGAAATATGATATTTGACACTTCAGGGTTCTAAATTTGAAAAACTAAAAAGATGATTGAATTTTGTTGGAATGGAATTGAAAATCAAATTTGATATTTGGATCAAGTTGTCCTAAACTTGATAAATGGATATGACAAGTATATATAATTTTGAAATCGTTTCAAAATTCTAGAAATATCTTTTGAAATTGTTTTAAAAGATAATATTACCAATTTTGGGAAATACTTTATTCAAAAGAGTTTTGATTAAATAAATTACCATATTTAGTAATTGGAGAATTGTCAAAGAATTGATTCCACTTTAAATAATATATTATTTATTTTAGCAAATTTTGATTCAAAAGATTTAATTGCGAATTAAAATGTTTGAATCAAATTTAATTGCTATCTTTGCGTAGTGTGATCATTTGCCGGATTTTAATTTAATTTATTTAATTATGAGACTTTATTAATAATAATAACAAGAATTAATAAAATTTGATTGATCAGTTTTAACATATATGAGATATATGATTCTGATACGACGTCGGTATATGTGATATACTGATTGTGTCATTTGTTTAAAATTTTGTTTAAGTGATTGGCGTGAACTTGGATGATTGTGAGCGTGAGCTTCGGAACCGTTACTGGTGAAGCATCATATATCCGATCATCCATGATGAACAAACAATCCTAAAACGTTTTGATGAATGATCGTTGTATTAGGGTTCATAACAATATAAGTGTTGTGTTGTTATGAAAAATGGAACATGGAAATGATTAATTGATGGATTTTGCCGTAAAAAATTGAGTAATCCTAACCTAGTTCGCGTTTTGGCGCCGCGCGCCACATAACCCGCGCCGCGCTCCAACGACAGAACACAGAGGGCATTTTGAGTTGCTCTGGGCGCCGCACGCCACTTGTTCGGCACCGCGCGCCACTTGTTCGGCTAGGGTTCATTGATGAAGTGTTCATCAAAATTCGTCAACTCTGCGTAAAGTGATCAATCATTGTGTTTTATTAATTGGACTAATTTAATAATAATAATTATTTGTTTATTGTTATTGAATTGCATATTGAATGGTTATGGCCTTAGTCCTTTATTTTCTGTTTTGTTTGGGATTTTAAAATACGGCATGCGTGTCGTGCCTTTCTTATATCTCTTGATGTAATTCTCTTCTCATCTCACTCCCTCGTATGTAACGCGAGTATTCTTATATTAATGTAATGTAAGATTAGTAATAGGACAGGAAGGACATCCATGAAGACCTATCTTGGAGAAGTACAGGTCGTTCTTAGGATTAGTATAGGTTCTCTCATTGGCTTGAGGGAACAATTACGCTAGGGGCCATAATCATGTCACTTTATTTATTTTATGTATGTTGATGCATGTTATGATTGGAGTGACGATATTGTATGAAAGCCGTTGTGAGCTGAGATCTAATAAAATTAAAAAACCCTCAAAAGAATATTAAGTTTTATGCTTTCCAAAGAATAGCACCCTTCAAGATCAACATCGATTAATGTAGGTTTTGCCAACGCAAAGTGCATTGTCTATATTGATAAGTTGCGGTGAGGTAACCAGTTTATCCGACTGCTATTCGTTGGGTTTAACTTAACTAAAGAAAATATAATATGATTATATGACTTTAGAAGCAAATGTTGGGTTATTTCATATGATGGATTAATAAGTGTTATTTACCCAACGGAAAAGATATGAGAATTGTATGAGATACAATTGGAAAGAGTTTCCTACCTAAATAGCTGCGTTTTGTGTAATCAGCCTAACGCTGACTTAAAACAAAGTGAAATATGGATCTCATTCCCACTAGAAAATCTTCCAACGGGGTTTTCCGAATCAAATGTCGAGGGTCATTTGTTTTGAGTAAAATAGTGGGAGCGCATATTTAATTGAAGTCCTAATTAAATATGTTTTAATCGTAATACAATATTTTACATATCTCAGTAATTATAACTTGTGGAATACAATACAAATTATGTTGTCCTTGTAAAGGACATGAACTTCAGAAAAGAGTTTCTGTATTGGTACAAATTGAGAATTGTTCTCAATTGCAAGAAAAACTATAAGTTCTTGAAATTGAAAGAGTCAAAAATAAAAGAATGAAGTAAGACTTCGATTTTGTACATCTAGTTATAGAAAATCAAAGTTTCTATTCTGCATCAAAGGTATATGATACAAGATGTTGAATCTCATATTTGTTAAAATATAGAGAAGGTTCAAGAATTAGAACATTGATTATGAGTTAAGTTAACTTGTGTCTAGAATGAAACAAATTGTTTCATTGACAATAAGAGTTTATGCTTTGATCTAAATTCGAATATGAAATGGAACCTAATAATTGTTATCAAGTTCCATCTAGTAATAGAAGTATCGATTCTACATCTTGTAATGACAAGAGATGGATTGTAGTTTTGAATAATGAGACAAGAATTAGTCACATCGTTTAAACAAAGTTTTCTATACTAGGGCTCTAAATCAAGCAATGGACTTAAGTTCCATGATCTTGATAAGATTATCTATAATAGTTGTGATAAGGACCAAATAAGATTTGGACCTTGTATATATATCAAGAGCGTTGTTGTTTAGTACAAATATTTGGTGTGTCAATTACTAACGGAAAGTTAAATGGCACACGATTTATTTGAACAATATACATGAGATGTATGTCCGGCACTAAACAAAATTATTTGATATATTGAATTTATTTTACTTCATTTACATTACTGATAAAATCAGTAGATGTGGATATGTGTGTGATACAAATTAGAAATCCTTGAATTTGTCAAAGAGTTCAATAATGGAGTAAAGAAAATAACTTTACAAAAGTATTAAAGTCATATGAATAAGTCATAATGCTAAATACTTAATTAAGGAGTATAATTACTATTTTAACGCATTATGTTTGACATGATTTAATTTAAAATAGTTTAATTATATGTCATTGACTCCTTTTAAAATCATTTGCTTATAGTTATTCTTCACCCACAACTAGTTTCGCCCCTTTAAAAGTGATCATAAAGACATCATATATTTGATATGAAGATAGAGTACTTTGTTTGTCTTTATGACAGTTTGGATTGAAAATTTATGAGATAAATTTAATTCCAAATTGGATGAATGTGGAAGTACCCTAAGGAAACTAAGGGATACTTGTCCTACATCACTCTTTAGAACAAAAGTTGTTTTGTTGCTAGAACTGAAGCATTCCTCAAGTGGGCATGCGTCTCTAAAAGAGTCAGTGGGAATGATATAGAACTTGAATAATTCAAATACCACAAGATCATTATTCGTTTAAAAGGGAACACAAACTGATTCCTCAAGGTTGTTGTAGGACCACTGGTTTGAGTTGCACGAAAGCCTAGACAAAGTCTAACATATCACAACGCTGAAAGTATAATTTTATCATGACTCAACAAGGTGATATGGTTTTCATAGAAGATGGATGTTTGACTTGTTAAAAGGTTGTATATGACCTAAATTCTGAGAAGTGGCTAAATGCCATAGAGCAATCTAATGTTGATTTGATCAAGTTCTTAGAAATTTAATTATTTGTTCTTATTTATAAAGTTTTATGAAAATGAATTAATAAAGAACAAATATAAGTCTTGTGCACACAAGAAGGTTAGTGGGAGTATTTATCTTAAATCTGGTATTATGTGTGGAGGACACATTAATCATCAAACTTTTTCTTTATACATGTGAGACATGGTTAAGGAAATAACTCTTGATGAAATACTTAGGCAAGAATTCCTAAAGAGTTAGGAATAGCCTATGTATTTGGGCAAGGATTCCTAAAGAGTTAGAAATAGCCTATGTACATATATTGACGAAGTGTTCAGACACTTGATGAGTAAAATCATCGCATGTGTCAAAAGATTGGTCTTTGTCTAAAGGACAATAACATGTCTCATTGGATGAGAGAGAGACACGTGAAAATAATCCATATGCTTTGGAAGATGGATTAATCATACACATCATAATATATATGTACTTAATCAGATACACCATATGCTTGTAGCATAATCAATAAGTACCAAAATTGAGACTAGTGTTGGACACTAACTGACCTTCAAGAATATCCCTAAGGACCTTAAAAGGAACTAAGGACCATTTCTTGAAATATGTAGGTATGAGAAATATCATTATAAGGAAGTTATAATGATGGTAGTTTCCATACTGATGTATTGTATATCATGCCTGAATATAGACATTGTAAGCTATAAAGCTTAGTAATATGTTTATTTCAGTTACAGAGGTGGAGTATTTTGGATCGTTTAGCTCATGATTGAGCTAAAGCTATATTTTCGGTGTTGCATATTACATTAAATCACATTAGTGATGGTAATGGTTTGATCTTGTAAACAATAACGGAGAATAGATCTCACCAACGATTCATATATATATATATATATATATATATATATATATACTTAGACACTTCTATATTTCGATAAAGATCGAAATAGAAAGTTGGATAGATACGTAAGGTACCAACATAGGAAACAGTTCCTAATCCACTAACAAAGGCTCTTGCGCAGTTGAAGCGTGATGGACATACTAGGTCTATGGGTATTAAGGTAATGCCTGATTGGCTCTAGTGCTAGTGGGAGATTGTTGGAGTAAGCCCTAGAGGCCAATACTTTTAGTGCTTTATTTATTAATAATAATAGGCATTTCTTTATTATGTTTGTATGTCGAAAATGATAAAGTCCCAAGAATAGTTGAATCCATTTAATGAAATATTAAGCACGACTTAATCATGAGATTCATTAAATATAAGGACACTATTCTTAAAGCATCCGTAGTCGAGTTTTATTATGAATTGGGATAATGATAAAACATAGAGACTATTATGAAGATAGACTGATGATCGCATCTCATGGATCATAGGATAAGGAGTTATCAAGTCTTGACATAGGTATAAATATTAGGAGTAATGTTTATACTGGATTGACCCGCTATGAGAGTGCTACATATAACGTTATGCAAGATGTCATAAGTTACTCTCATAGTGATAGTGGTGTATACCACCCTTCGACCTGAAACCACTATGTACCCTAGATGTAGAGTCAAGTACTTTGTCGCTGATCAAACGTTGTCCGTAATAGGATGATCATAAAGACAGTTGGTGGGTGCTTCACAAAGCATGCTGAGGGACATAAGTGACCTAGATGGAATTTGCCCGTCCTGCATAACAGGATAAATGTCTAAGGACCCAATATTGAACCGAACAAGGGTGACACAGTGTATGCCTTGTGTTCAATATCGACATGGGGGCAAAAGGGTAATTATACACATAAACATTATCACGGATAAGGTTTGTCAGATCACATGACATTTCCGTGACTTGGGTAGCAGTGATGTGTTGCTAGATACCGCTCACTGTTTGTTATAATTAAATGTATAATTTAATGTAACTGCCAACGTTACGGAAACCTACAAGGGTCACACACATAAGGACAATCTAGTGTGAGATTGGAACACCGTAAGGTACGGTGTACCTCAGAGGAATATGGAAATATGATAAGGGTATCACGGTAATTAAATAAGCAGTACACCATAAGGAGTGGTGAGGGAGCACTCATGTGTACATGACACATGGGGCATGCGCCCCCTTTAGCTTATTTAATTAAATGGGCTTTAGTGTAATTGTAGCCCAATGACAAGAGTTTGTCTTGGTGCACAAGACAAGTGGTTCTATAAATAGAACCCTTGTGGCAAAGAAAAAAATACACTTGATGCAAACTCTATTGCTAAAACCCTAAATCCTTATTCCTCCTTCCTATCACTAGAAACCTTCATGCTTTGGAGCTAGCACTCGTTCTTGAAGGTAGCTGTTCGTGTGGACTAGTTAGAGGCGTTGCTATTCAACCATCAACGCTCGTGATCAAGTTTGATTGTGAATCAAAGCTCTTCCACTACGAGAGGTAAAAGTTCTTAACAATTCTATCACGGATTCATTCTAACTTCGTAATGATCCAAGGAAAGGAAATCCGAAAATTTTAAATTCCGCTGCATTCTGATAAGTACGATTTCCCTTCAGTCTCAACATTTTGTTAAGCACAAAGAAAGGATCATAGACAACAGGTCTCAAAAATCTGTCCAAACTAAAAGAAATATGTCAAGCCACATGTCTCAACATCCTGTTCAACATAAAAGGAATGAGAACATGGGTCAGATCCACAAGCAGCAGAAGAAGCACATACCTAGACCACATCTCAAGAAGCTATACTCCCAAAATAGAAGAGCTTTCAATAGATGTGATCACTGTGGTAGGTCAGGGCATGTTATGAAGGAATGCTTTAAAATTCATGGCTATCCTCAAAGACCAAGATCACCAAGGAAGAATGAGAAGAAGATTCTTGTCCAACAAGAAAAGTACCTAGAGACTCAAGTCAAGAAAGTATGGAAGCCAAAAGAAGATTCAAAACTAAAGGCTCACACTTGTATCAGGCTATCCTCATATGAAGACTGGTACTTTGACAGTGGATGCTCCAAACACATGACTGGAGACAAAAAATACCTTAAGGAATTAAGGCCTTGCTCTAAAGGAAGTGTTACTTTTGGTGATGGTGCTAAAGGTAGAATCAAAGGTATAGGAAAGCTAAGAGATCCCAGCTTACCATATCTAGACAAGGTTCTACTAGTTGAAGGACTCACTACAAACTTAATAAGCATTAGTCAACTATGTGAACAAGGACTAGATGTGTACTTCAACAATTCTGAGTGCATTATTGCTGATGATCAGAAGGTAGTGATGAAAGGTGTCAAGACAACGAACAAATGCTATAAATGGACTCCTCCCAACAATAGTCCAAAAATAGCTTGCTTGACAATCAAGGAAAAGAATGACCAGATGTGCTACCAGATGTCCCAACATCTGTACACTCGTCAGGAAGTTGAAACACTTCAACCTGAACGTGGAAAAGGAGCTCTAGAGTTCCACACGTCCAAAAGCGTGTAGAACATTAAGTGACGGGGTGGCGTGAAGAAAGATTATAACGTTAATCATCATTACTTCTGCACAATAAACAAGGTAACATATTACCTAAGTTCCGTCTATAAAAAGCCACCAAGATCATCACTTGTACCATCACACACGCTCCAACATCTGGTACAACATCTTCTTAAAAGAAATCTTCTTTAAAGAAACTCTGAACAAACATAAGTCAAGAAATCACAATGAGCTCAAGCAACCAAGCAATCAACAAAAGCGAAGGACCTAGTGATCAAGCTAGGGTTTCAGACTCAACCATCAACGAACAAGAGGTTGATCTTGACAAATTGATTATTCCTAGAGGAAGAAGAACCACATCAAGGAAGAAGAGAAGCAACAAACTGATTGGGCCCTTCACGAATCAAATGCAAGATGAAGAACCCAAGGAATCACGCACTCCAGAACGTCAAACGTCACCAAAAATTGCTGAAGATCAAATTCCTAAAGAAACATCTCTGAAAGAGGCTACTCAATACCAGAATCTTGAGCCTCAAATGGAGAAAGAGAAGAATGGTGAAGAAGATGTCACAACATTCAACCTCAACATCAAGGATGTCGAAGCAAATGTCTCAACATCAAAAGACACAACATCCAAGGAAAATCCAATGGAAGATGATCCAAAGGATACACAAAAGACAGCTGTCTCCGAAGAGGAAGAAGAAGAAGAAGAAATCTCTGAGACCCTAGAAGTCGTAGAGATTAATGAAGAGACAGAAAGTGAAGAAGTGATTCCCAAAAGATCTCAGTCAATCACTGATAGAATAAGGAGGAATAGGGAGAAGAAGGTGAAGATTCCCAAGTCATACTTAAAGGAAAAGTCTCAGAAAAGAAAGAGGAAACCAGAATCCTCAAGTGAGTTTGAGCCTGATGTCGAAGACAATGTCCCAGGCATCATGTCAAAGAAAAGGAAAGTTGCATCCTCAACATCCTTCCATACTGAAGACAGAGAACAACGATGGAAGATAGTAGTACAGAGGAGGATTGCTACTGAAAGAGAGTTAAGCTCTGAAGCTCTTTCCTACAAAGAGATCATTACACTCCTTGAAGAAGCCAAACTCATGAAGACTGTGCTAGGAGTTGGCAAGTGCTATGAAAGGCTTGTGAGAGAGTTCATCACAAATCTCACTGGAGAATGCGCTGAAGAAGGAAGTGATAGCTATCACAAGGTTCAGCTAAGAGAAAAGAATATTGATTTCTCTCCAACAACAATCAACAAGGCTCTGGGAAGGAGTGTTGAAGCTGAAAGCAACAAAATCCTCTCAATGGACAAGGTTGCTGAGGAAATCACTGCTGGACAAGCTAAAAATTGGCCCAAGAAAGGACTACTTCCAACGTCCAAGCTAACAGTCAAATATGCCATGCTCAACAGGATTGGCACAGCAAATTGGGCCCCAACTAATCACAGCTCAGGTATAACACCAACCTTGGCCAAACTCATCTATCTCATAGGAAAAGAAAAGAAGGTAGACTTTGGGAAACATGTTTTTGAGCAAACAATGAAGCATGTGGAAACCAATGCAACAAAACTGCCAATAGCCTTTCCAAGCTTGATTACTGAGATAATTCTTAGTCAGTACCCAAGCATTCTACTTCCTGAGGAATTTGAGAGCAAGAGACCTCCACCAATATCCTTCAATCGCAAGCTGTTTGCTGAACCACATGTCCCAGACATTGAGTTCAAAGAAAAAGAAGCAGCTGAGACCTCAACACCGCTAGACAAAAGCTCACAGAAAAAGGTGTTTGCTGTGCTTATTCAAGTATCTAAAGAGCTGGAGGAAACTATCAAATCAAGTACTATCAGAAAAACCTGTGTGGATCACTTGATACTTCAACTAACAAAGAATCTTGCTGAGAATGAAGGAGATGCTCAAGCTGAAGCAGAGCAACAAGAAGAAGAAGTTTGAAGAACAAACTCTGAATATAGGAAAATAAGTACTTTTGTATTTTTCCTTTTTCTGTTCATCTTCTTGTATTTGTGGCCTACCAAATGTCTTAGACATTGGAGGCTTTGACATCCGGCACTTATGCTAGTGCACTTTTTGTAAGCTGTTCAGTTCTCTTTAATCAATGAAGTATTTTCCTTTTAAACCTTTGACAAATTATGGTAAAAAGGGGGAGAAATAATTGATACTAAGAACAACACTTTGGCAAGAAGAATCACTCTCTTGCCTTACGGATGTATATGGCAAGCTTTAGAAAAATTCAAAAACTAAAAGCTATGCTTAATAAGTGTGTCCAGAAGCATAATTTAAATGCTCAAATTGAACCTCTAAAAGGTCTAGTAAGTCTTGATCACTCTGATTAAGTATTTTCCACTGCAACTCAAGAGTTTGGTTCACTAAGTCACTAGGTATCTCATCTCTAGACTTAGAAAATTTTGTAATGGATCATATGAAGACAAGACTAAGACTGTCTCATACTAGAATAGGTTCATCACACATTCAAGATTAAAAAGAAGTCTTGAATATTGAAGACACACAAGTTTCTGAAGATCAAAGACCTTGAAGACCTGAAGATTTCAGAACAGAAGATTGCATCAACAGAGATCAATTTGAAGATTGAAGAATTTGAAGATTGAAGACTGAAGAGTGCACACTCAACAAAGTGGTTTGTGGTTGTTTTAGCCATAATTTGCCAAAGGGGGAGATTGTAGTTCTTCTGAGATTGGCTGCATCATAAGGCTAAAACAACTTGGTCAGAATGACTTAACTGTGTTAGACAACTTGGCTACCACTTAGAAGGGGGGGGGGGGGGGGGGGGGTTGAATAAGTGGCCCTTTTAAACAATGTTGATTTTAAAAAATTTAGTTCAAAAGGTACGCGCGGAAGCACCACCGGATCGGTAGTCTCTTTGCACTCGATTGATCACTGAAAAAGTAGTATAGCCTTGAACGTGTGATGATTAAAGAACAAGAAACGATCGTGTGCAAAATATTCGAATTAAACGATCCAATAACACAGTCCAAGCAAGTTACGAGAATATAGAGCTAATCCAATCACAATCAAGATATATGTCAATTGAATTTTGGTGCACACGTACGAACACAAAAATTCAATTGAATCGAAAATTAAAGCAATTGTGTAAAGTAAAAGATTAAGGAAGAAAGACACAAACGATTGATTAGGGAGTTCCCAACGGCTTTTGTGTCGTCCTCGCGGTCGGCCGGGTACGTCTCCCCCCAAATAACCAAACGGGTTATTTGAGCGTTTATTGATTAAAAACGATTGAACTATAGTGCACAATTTACAAAACTCCAATAACCCTATATCGAATCTAGTGAAAACTATGCGTAATAACCTCAACAAGTAATGAAGTTTCTCCCTCTGATTCCAACGATCCTAACCGTGCGCAAATCCTCGCACCGATCGTCCAGCTGAGTACCTCGCTTCTTCGTTGTTGATCCTTCAAGATATCGCACAATCTTGAATCCTCAAGAAAACCCAAACCTTCTTCACAAATCAACTCGATCACGCCTCTGATTCACCGCAAGCCGTATCGAACGTTATCGATCAAATGTACAACCTTTATCCGAATGATCACATACTCACTCTTCAATGAATTGCAATTTGATGGAAGATGATGATCTTGTGAAGAATAACCCTTTGATCCAAATTATTCACCCAATTTGAATCCCAAAGAGTTTATCAAAGCTATTTCACTTTCTCACAGGTTTTCTCTCTGTTACAATAACAAAGCACATTGCTATTTACAGAGAAAATAGAATTGAGCAAATTTAGGCAAAACTTAACAGACATGTATCGATACAAATGATGGTTTGTATCGATACAAACCCTTTGACCAGCGTACAAATTTGAAAAATTTGACCTATGTATCGATACAAACACGTATGTGTATCGATACATATATCAGTTTCTTGAAATCTTGACTGATATGTATCGAAGCATGCAAGCATGATTCGATACAACATGCATTCTCTGGTTTTTTGAGAGATATAGGTGTGTATCGATACATGCAAGCATGATTCGATACACAAGTGACTCTCTGCCTCTGAGAGACCATTTTTGTATCGATACAAGTGATATATGTATTGATACAAAATGCACAAAATCAGTCTGAAGTAATTTCAGGACATTTGTATCGATACAAATGATTATGTATCGATACAGAATACCTAAAAATCAATTTTTCAAAGTTTAAAAATAGTTTTTCGCTGTCAAGTCATTTGTAATGTTACCAAAATATGTTCTACTCTATTTTCATGTGTTTTGACAATTATTAAAACATGAGGATGAACTGGTGCACTTACATTCTCCCCCTTTTTGATAATTGTCAAAACTTTGCATAAGCTAACTAAGCCTATACCTAATATGCAATAAAATAGCAATATGTATACAGACGCAATTACACCAAGGCTAACAATAAGCACGCTCCCCCTGAGTTGATGCCATAATGCGTTTGATATTGTAGATAATGTTCAAGACTTCTTTAGCTATTCATCCTTAGCTTGTGCAATCCAAATCTCTCCCCCTTTGACAATATCAAAAAGAAGAAGAGAACTCATTAGAAGTATCAAGTTCAAACAATTTTAACCATAGTCATATCGTACACTTACATTTGTCGAAACGCACTATATGATGAAATTTCCTAATCAAAATAATTACATACAAAGATATGCCGAAATATATCAATGACGAATACCAAATATCATGACAAACATGGAATGTAGAACAACAAACCAAAACCAACGCATGAATATCGTAACACATCGACATTTTAATCAAGTAACATATCCAAATATGGGACGGAATAAACAAAGCAATGCAACAAATGCATAATTTCATGTTGCCATATCATATTATAACGATGTTCAAGAAGAAATGAAATACACGGATAGCATTTATGCAACATGTTAGGCTATAGACACATCAATTAATCAATATTTCACACATTGCCATTTGATACTTATGGACTTCAAGAATTATTACTTATCTTAAAGCAAAATTTTTGGAAATGAGCAAACATATGAATGTATTGAAATGCACTAATATGTTATGTTGATAATTGAAAAGATTTCACATAGGCATAAGCTTGTAAGGATTAAGAAGAAAAGATAGAGATGATACTATTTAACCTTGTACCGTAGGGTGTTGATGCACTTTCCTTTGTATAAAACTCCAAGTTGCCAAGAAGTATGACATGTATATAAAGTGCATGCTTGATGTATGTTATTCTAGGTTAGAGATATCTAGGATCCCTAATTCCCCGCGAATATAGATAAAGGGATCCGTTGCAAGTGGCTTTGTAAAGATGTCCGCAAGTTGGTTTTTTGATTCCACATGCTCAAAAATAACATCCCCTTTTTCTACATGATCGCGAAGAAAGTGATGCCTAATCTCTATATGCTTAGTCCTTGAATGCAACACGGGGTTCTTTGTGAGGTTTATGGCGCTAGTGTTGTCACACAAGATTGGAATACGTTGTAGTTTTAAATCGTAGTCGAGAAGTTGTTGTTTTAACCAAAGTATTTGGGAACAACAACTTCCGGCCGCAACGTATTCCGCCTCGGCGGTTGACAAAGCAACCGATACTTGTTTCTTGCTATGCCAACTTACCAAGTTATTACAAAATAGGTGACATGTTCCACTAGTACTCTTCCTATCCAACTTGCAACCGGCAAAGTCGGAATCGGAGTAACCTACCAAAGAACAATCATTCTCCTTAGAGTACCATAAGCCAAAGTTTGATGTTCCTTTCAAGTATTTTAAAATCCTTTTTATGGCTTTTAGGTGTGATTCTTTGGGGCATGATTGATATCGTGCACACATGCAAACACTAAATATAATATCCGGCCTAGATGCCGTTAGGTAGAGTAAGGATCCGATTATACCTCTATATTTTGTAATTTCCACATCTTTACCTTCTTCATCTTTGCTTAACGCACATGTTGATGCCATGAGAGTTTCCATATGTTTTGAATCCGTCATCCCAAACTTCTTAAGCAACTCAAGGCAATATTTAGTTTGATATATAAAAGTTCCTTCTTCTAGTTGCTTGATTTGTAATCCCAAGAAGTAGGTTAGTTCACCCATCATTCTCATCTCAAATTCACCTTGCATAAGACAAGAAAAGCTCTTGACAAGAGATGGGTTAGTGGAACCAAAAATAATATCATCAACATAAATTTGAACCAATAAGACGTCCTTTCCCTTACATTTAATGAAGAGTGTAGTGTCAACCTTTCCCCTTGAATATCCGTTTTTAATTAAGAACTTGCTAAGTCTATCATACCAAGCTCTAGGAGCTTGCTTAAGGCCATATAAAGCTCTTTTTAATTTGAAAACATAGTCCGGATGTTCGTGATTTTCAAAACCGGGTGGTTGTTTGACATACACTTCTTCATTTATGTATCCATTTAGGAATGCACTCTTAACGTCCATTTGGTATAACTTGAAGTTCATATTGCATGCATAAGCTAATAAAAGTCTAATGGCCTCGAGGCGAGCTACCGGTCGAGCATAGGTCTCCTCATAATCAATGCCCTCCTCTTGGTTGTAGCCTTGAGCTGATGGAAAATCTTACTGCGTCTGTTTTAAGTGAGGTTTCGGATGGAAGTTTCATATATCTGCGTGAGTTAGGATATGTCCTGAGATTAATTTTCTAAGGTATGGAAGAAAATTACAGTCGCGGAAAAAGATTCGGCGATAAGTTTTGGAATGGAAAAACGATAGACGTTCTTTCTGTAGGTTTCCTGTTTTTGCGAGTTTCGTTCGTCGCGATGCGCGAGAACTGAGCGTGCATTTCGTTGTAAGAGGTTGTGGGAAATATCTTGTGAGGATAGACTTGGATTGATCCAATGGCTAGATTTGAATCTTAGAACTTTATCCTATTTGATCTAATGGCTAGGAATTAAATGAGATATCTACAAGTAGCAAAGTCATGAGATTTCCTTCCATTCCTTTCTCTTTGGCCGTGAGTCCACCCTTTGTCTTTCCACCATCACAAAATTGTCATTTCATAACCATTTCTCTTGATCATAAGCTTGTTGGAAAGCTTGGAGTTGTGAGATTCTTCTTCTAAGGTAACTAGAACCTCTTCCTTTCTCTTTGCTAGCCAAACTCTTGGAGTTTGATGGATTATTATTTGATGTTCATGAGATGGAAATTTTAGGAATGGTTCATAAATGGTTTTTTGTTCCATAGAAGTTGATCATGAGCTTTAGAGAAGCATGTGTAGGCTTTGTTATTTTTGTTTTCCATGAGTTGGTGAGAATCTCATGAGAGTGAGAGTTAGGGTTTTGGAAATAAATCATATTGATCAATTACATGAGGTTATGTTGTTTGGTTTTGGAAAACGAAGTTGCTTTTGAGCCTTTGGGCAAAAGGGAAATGTGTTGTATGGTTTTGTTTTAGAAAATCCGAAGAAAGATATTTTGGGGTTTTTGAAAATATTTCCTAAGTGTTTTGTGTGGTGTTTTTGGGGTCCAAGTGGTTTAAAACTCTTGTGACATGTGGTGTTGCTTTTCGCTTTGAAAACATGTTTGAAAATGATTACCGGTCGGTTAAAGCCCGTAATAAAACTTGTGCTTGGGTTTGGTTTTGATTTTCGAAATGAAAATCAAATAACTTGCACTCGAAGCAACCAACATGCTCTCGGAGATGTATTGCTTGCTTATGAAAATGGTTTGCTTTTGTGCCTTGAAAAGGTGTTGGGAACTAATAGAATCAAACTAGGCTTGGTTGGGGAAAAAGGTGGTGTGAGTTGCTGTTTTTGCTGTCATGACAGGTGCAACTCGCCGGGCGAGTGTTAACTCGCTGGGGCGAGCGTCACAGGTCATGAACACGCCAGGGCGAGCTCCACAGCGAGTGAGACCTGTCTTCACTGCCTTCACTCGCCACCAACTCGCCAGGGCGAGCTCTGGGAGTTGAAATTTTGGATTCTGATTTCTAAACTTGGTTTTTAGCTTTCTAATCCCTTTTTATTGATTTATGGAAGTGGTTGGGATTGGAAACGGGTTTTTCGGGTACTCGGAAAGTACGTAACTTGTAACGCAAGAAAACGGCCATTTTGCATTTCAAATTATTTAAGACTTTTGACAATTGTTTTGGGTCCTAAAAATAGTACAAATAACTCATGGTGGTTGATCAATACGATAGTATTTGGTATGATATCCGAAAGCGTGGATTTTCCTTAGGAACCTTTAGGTTTTTGGGGTTTTTGGTTTAGTTTCAATACGATTGGTTGGGAAACAATGTATTGATAATACGCTGCTTGTTTTAGGAAGCGCGTTGTGTTGTTTGGACGAGTTTTAGTAAACGGAAGCTTGCCGAGGTAAGGGCTCCACTTTAATTCCGTCTTTTAAAATGGTTACAACATGCTTGGTTTTGCTGTTATGCATTTGCTGTGTGCTTTGGCATGTTTGTACTTATGTATTCTCGTTGATGAGAACGTGGTTATAAATGCGTGTGCAATTTACATATGATTAAGAAAATGTATGTATGTGGTGATGCTTTGTACATAGGCTTTAGGCTATGTGATTGTTTGCATGAGCATATATGAATGCGTGCGTCGGATAGGACTACGCGGGGATTTTTTCTGTGTGACTATCCTGTATATGCCAAAGAGAATATATGCCATGCATTTCATAGTTGCGTGCCTAGGTGTATGTCTGTGTGACTTTGCCTACGTACCGGGCGTTTGTCTGTGCGACTTCGCCAAATCCTACTGGATTTTTATTGAGTTGGTGTTGTCTGTGCGACTCACCCGGTGTTATCCCACCGTGATTGTTTTGGTATTGTCTGTGCGACTCTACCTGGTGTTATCCCACCAATAGTAGGAGGTGTTATCCCACCCGAGACCTACGCCTTCTTTAGAGAGGTTGAATTCCGGAATTAAAATCATGCATGTGGCGAACCAGTGATCGGTTGTCACCCCCATTGTAGAAGTCTGCATTAGGATTGGTGATTTATTTATATAGACCCGTTGGTGGGAATTACTTTTGAGATTAAGAGCTTTCTCTTGTGTTTGTGGAATTATTGTTATGTGTACAATCTTTCGCACCGATTATATATATACATACTTTTATTTTGTGGTGACCCTTTCTTTCAATTGCGGGCTCATCCCACCCAGATGATGGGTTAGGTCGTGGTGACGACGGTGGCTGTTCCAGGCCCCAGTGAGATGTTGGAGTTTTAGCTTAGTTAGACTATGCGCCGGTGTGGGTTGTGCACCGTGCTTTTTGGGTTTAAGCATATGATTCTAACTTGTTTTGTTGTAAGTATTTGAATACTTAGACTTGGATTGTATTTATTCAGGAGTACACTTTGCTTGTCGAAGCACCTTATGGTAATGAGTTCTTTTGTATATTTGAATGCCGGCTCATTGAAAAATATTCTATGCGCACTCTGAGTGTTAGTTGAAAAAGGAAAAAAATTAATGCCTTTTCTGGCCTTTGAAAAACGGGTTGTTACACATCCGCTTTTGGATCAAATTTGCCAAGATTCTCCTTTCCATTATTTAAAATAAAGCATTTGCATCCAAAAGAGCGCAAATGACTAAGATTAGGTTTTCTACCTTTAAGTATTTCATAGGGAGTTTTGTCCAAAATAGGTCGAATGATCGCCCTATTTAGAACATAACTCGCGGTGCTTATCGCATCGGCCCAAAAATACTTAGGAAGACCACTTAACATAGTCCTAGCTAACTCTTCTAGAGTACGATTTTTCCTCTCCACTACTCCATTTTGTTGTGGTGTACGTGGAGCCGAAAAGTTGTGTTCAATGCCATGTTTAGAGCAAAACTTTTCAAACTTATGGTTTTCAAATTCCCCTCCATGATCACTCCTAATAGAAATGATCTTAAGGTCTAGCTTATTTTGAATCATCTTAGCAAATTGTTTAAAAGCGGACAAGGTATCGCTTTTACTAGATAAGAATAATGTCCAACAAAATCTTGAGTAATCGTCTACAATCACAAGTCCATAGTAATTACCACCAATGCTTTTGGTCCTTGATGGTCCAAAAAGATCCATATGGATTAACTCTAAAGGCTTAGTAGTTGAAATGAACTTTTTAGATTTGAGAGAAGCCTTAGTTTGTTTACCCATTTGGCATGCGTTACACAAGTGATCTTTTGAAAAACGTATTTTAGGTAGACCGATTACAAGATCTTTAGAAACTATCTTATTTAGTAAATCGAAATTAAGATGTGCCATTCTTCTATGCCACAACCAAGATTCATCATTCTTGGTTATGAGACACTTAGCACCACTTAGGCAATTATCATCTAGGTCTAACATGTATACATTTCCATGCCTAATAGCCTTAAGAATCACATTCTTGTCTTTGTTACTTTCGATTGTGCAAAAGGTTGGTTTGAAATTGATTATGAACCCTTTATCACAAAGCTTAGCAACACTCAACAAGTTGTGCTTAAGGTTATCCACAAGTACAACATTAGATATGGTTATAGTAGAGGGATTACCGATAGTACCTACACCAAGAATAGTGCCCTTATTGTTGTCTCCATATGTGACATAGCCTTTCTCCTTTGCTTTGAACTCAATGAAAAGCGAGGCATCACCCGTCATGTGCCTTGAACATCCACTATCTAGAAACCATCTCCTTTCTAGACTATCAAGGCACTTTTCCTACAACATTTAGACATAAGAAGGAGGTACCCAATTTTCATTGGGTCCTAATTGGTGAGGTAAATAAGTTTTGTTGAGTTTTGGCATCCATTACAATACGCCCTTAGGTACCAACAATTTCCTAGCTTTACATTTTGCAATGGTATGGCCTTCACAACAACAATAGTGACAAGTGATATGTGAGTCACTCTTCTTTTCATCCATTTTGAAATGTTTAGAATTTTTGTTTTTGACTTTCAAAGTGTTTTGAAAATCTTTTGGATCAACTTGATGAGAGACTCTAGGTTTTGATGAATCTTCCACTTTGTCCTTGAGAGTCTTAATATTTTTTGACAAAGTGATACAATTATCACAACCAACCATATTACTATTATCATGACTTGCACTTGACCTTTCTAATAATGATACCTTGAAAGCTTTCAACTCTTCTTCCGTTTTGGAAACTTTCTTTTCAAGAGCTTTGTTAACTTTTATAATTTCTTTTAATCGTTTGAAAGCTTTCCTAGTTTCACTACATAGGTCCTCAAATGCATTTTGCAAATCATGATATTCTAACGAAGTATATGAGCTAGAGGGATTTTGGTTTACCTTTTTGGGAGCTTTATTCTTCTTTTTGTGATGATGACTTGTGAAGCATACATTAGCCACTTCGCCTTCATCACTTGAACTAGAGCTTGATGATGAATGATATGAAGAGCTACTACTCTCCCATGCAACATGAGCTTTCTTTCCTTTGCTCCTCCTTTTGTTTGAAGATGACTCCTTCTCTTTTCTCTTGAGATTAGGACAATCTGGCTTGTAGTGACCAACTTGGCCGCACTCATAGCATATCCCTTTCTTGCAGTACCTAGCATCTTCATTCTTCCGGCGGTAACCACTATCTTTCCGAAACTTCTTAAGATTGTCATCGGAATGTCTTATCCCATTCTTTCTCACATATCTATTATAGCGTCGAACGAAGTGCCCCATTTCCTCATCATCAGAATCGTCTTCGCTTGAGCTACTTTCCACTTGCTCAACCTTTTTGGACTTGGATGTGGAGGCCTTTAGAGCAATGGACCTCTTATCCTTTTATGTTTCCTTTTCGTTGTGTTTCTCCTTTTTCCCACCTTTCTCATGCTTTTCCAACAAATTAAGCACTTGTTCATGTTCCGTTAGCTTACCGAATAAGGTTGTGAGACTCAAAGTTGTAAGATCATTCGCTTCTTTGATTGCGGTGACCTTTGGTTGCCATGACCTATTAAGACATCTCAAAATTTTATTAGTAGCATTTGTATTAGTGATTGGTTTACCTAGTCCATGTAACTTGTTGGTAATTTTTACAAACCTTTGTTGCATATCCGCAATGGTTTCACCATCTTGCATATGAAACAATTTGAACTCTTGAGTTAAGGTGTTTATTTTGGATATTTTGACCTCATTAGTACCCTCAAAATGAGTAACTAATGTATCCCACATTTCTTTGGCCGATAAACAATGCGACACATGATAAAATTGTTCAATCCCAAGGGATGAAATAAGTATGTTTTGTGCCTTTGCATCGTAATTGACCTTTTTCTTATCATCGTCCGTCTATTGTGCCATAGGCTTATTGGTGACAATGCCATTAGGATCGGTGTTTGTCGGAACAAACGGACCGTTCTCAATAGCATTCCACACTTCACCATCAAAAGAATTGATGTGTATGCGCATACTACTTTTCCAATAATCAAAATGACCTCCATTGAATATAGGTGCCCGATTATAAGCCCCTTTAGGTGCAAAAGCCATGTTTTCTAATAATTGGCACAATCCACCGAATTTTGTGAACAAAATTGAACCGGGATCGTGATACCACTTGTTAGACTACTTGGCTACCACTTAGAAGGGGGGGTTGAATAAGTGGCCCTTTTAAACAATGTTGATTTTAAAAAATTTAGTTCAAAAGGTACGCGCGGAAGCACCACCGGATCGGTAGTCTCTTTGCACCCGATTGATCACTGAAAAAGTAGTATAGCCTTGAACGTGTGATGATTAAAGAACAAGAAACGATCGTGTGCAAAATATTCGAATTAAACGATCGAATAACACAGTCCAAGCAAGTTACGAGAATATAGAGCTAATCCAATCACAATCAAGATATATGTCAATTGAATTTTGGTGCACACGTACGAACACAAAAATTCAATTGAATCAAAAATTAAAGCAATTGTGTAAAGTAAAAGATTAAGGAAGAAAGACACAAATGATTGATTAGGCAGTTCCCAACGGCTTTCGTGTTGTCCTCGCGGTCGGCCGGGTACGTCTCCCCCCAAATAACCAAACGGGTTATTTGAGCGTTTATTGATTAAAAACGATTGAACTATAGGGCACAATTTACAAAGACTCCAATAACCCTATATCGAATCTAGTGCAAACTATGCGTAATAACCTCAACAAGTAATGAAGCTTCTCCCTCTGATTCCAACGATCCTAACCGTGCGCAAATCCTCGCACCGATCGTCCAGCTGAGTACCTCGCTTCTTCGTTGTTGATCCTTCAAGATATCGCACAATCTTGAATCCTCAAGAAAACCCAAACCTTCTTCACAAATCAACTCGATCACGCCTCTGATTCACCGCAAGCCGTATCGAACGTTATCGATCAAATGTACAACCTTTATCCGAATGATCCCATACTCACTCTTCAATGAATTGCAATTTGATGGAAGATGATGATCTTGTGAAGAATAACCCTTTGATCCAAATTATTCACCCAATTTGAATCCCAAAGAGTTTATCAAAACTATTTCACTTTCTCACAGGTTTTCTCTTTGTTACAATAACAAAGCACATTGCTATTTATAGAGAAAATAGAATTGAGCAACTTTAGGCAAAACTTAACAGACATGTCTCGATACAAATGATGGTTTGTATCGATACAAACCCTTTGACCAGCGTACAAATTTGAAAAATTTGACCTATGTATCGATACAAACATGTATGTGTATCGATACATATATCAGTTTCTTGAAATCTTGACTGATATGTATCGAAGCATGCAAGCATGATTCGATATAACATGCATGCTCTGGTTTTTTGAGAGATATAGGTGTGTATCGATACATGCAAGCATGATTCGATACACAAGTGACTCTCTGCCTCTGAGAGACCATTTTTGTATCGATACAAGTGATATATGTATCGATACAAAATGCATAAAATCAGTCTGAAGTAATTTCAGGACATTTGTATCGATACAAATGATTATGTATCGATACAGAATACCTAAAAATCAATTTTTCAAAGTTTAAAAATAGTTTTTCGCTGTCAAGTCATTTGTAATGTTGCCAAAATATGTTCTACTCTATTTTCATGTGTTTTGACAATTATTAAAACATGAGGATGAACTGGTGCACTGACAAACTGAAGCACCAATGCTAAAGTAATTAAGTCTAAACCACTTGTGCATATTGAAGATGTGCAGATGCAACATGTTGAACAAGATGTCTTAGACATCTTGTCACTGGGTTCATAGCATGTTAGGGTAACATGTCGAACAAGATGTCCTAAGACATGTGGGTAGGACATATTGGCCCAGTTCAGCTTAAAAGATAATGCTTATCCATTAAGCACGCGTGTTTGTTTAAATTTGAATGAACAAGCTGAGATTAGGATTAATGATAAAGTTTGTTATTAATCCTATGTGTTATATACGATCGGAATCGTATTTAATTTGTGGATAAAGATTAATTTCTTTATCTTTTGGAGTTTGTTTTTAAACAAGTTTGTTTTAAAACTAACTCTTAATTGTAGTGCATCTGAAAGACTGAAGATAATCTGAAGACTTGCACGCCTATAAATAGAACTCAACATAGAGCTTAAAACTCAACCCACAAGAACTGAAGATTGTGAGTTCAAAGCTTTGTGCCTACTGTGCAAAGCATTAGTGGCTCTTAGTATCGTTGTTTGATACTTTGCAGCTTTGTGGCTCATAGTATCGTTGTTTGATACTTTGTAGCTTTGTTGTTGAATGTTGCCATTCAACTAAGTCTTTAAACTTTGGAGTTTAAAGTTGTCGTCACTTGGGATTAGTGATTAGAGGGAGTTGGGTAGGTTCTCATATTCAGGGGGAGTTAGCCCTTGAGTAGAAGATTGCTAGGATTAAGAAAAGGCATACATGCCAATAGGGTTTTTGGTATGGTTGTAAGACTAAGTATTAATTCAGATTAGTAGTGTTCACTTCCTGGATTGGTATCCCCCAGAGTAGGGCTGGTTTGCGCCGAACTGGGTTAACAATTACTGGTGTTCTTTATTGCTTTTATTTACTTCAGTACTGCAATAATATTTGTGATCCTCATAACCAATTGTCGAACCAGTTGTCTGAGACATCTGGACTACAGACACATTGTCCTAGACATTGTGTACAACATCTGTCCTACCTAGGAACAGAATTTCAATTGTTTTCTTTAGGGTTCTTTCGACTTGGTCGAAACGTCTATAAGGTCGAAGCATTCGTTGTACAGAAGAAAAGTGTGGACTTAGCAAAATATTCAAGGGAAGCATTGCTATTTCGACTTCAAAATACGTGTCAAGACACGCGTCCTCTCTTTAGTTAAATTAAACGTTATTAGCAGTTAGGAATTAGTGTCTATATATATCATAGTTCTGTGATCGAGCAAAAGGGTCACAATCCAAATACAAAAATCCTTACTAAACTCAAAGTACCCATGTCAACGAGAGAAACGAGTGATCGGAGGAGAATGTATGTAACTGTGAACCATTTACTTTCTTTGTAAAACATTTACATTCAATGCAATTTATCCTCTTTTCCAAATTCAATCCTCTGTTCATTTAATTTAGACCTTTTCTCTCTTTCTGTTTGTTCATTGGAATAAACATTCTTTCTTGCAATTCAAGTTACATAAAGTTCAAACAATATTGAAAACATAAGAACAATAATGAATACTAATTATCTTGAAAATATAAACAAAAGCACTATGTCCCGAGATTTACTAGTTGATCTCTCTTGTAATAACTCAAACTAGCGTTGTTTACCAAATTTCACAGTAAACAAATTGGCACGCCCAGTGGGACTTTGTGCTTTACGTTTAAATTTTCTTTAAGAAATCTAGTATAATTTAGTTTGTTATGTATTGTAGTTTGTTTCCAGAGTTTTGTATAGTGTATGCTTTTAAGAAACGGGAAATCTCTCCCTGAAATGGTTAGACCACCACCCAGAAATACAAGACAAAGTATGGAAAATCCAATTGGAAACAATAATAACAGTGGTTCGAATCCTTCAACCACTTCGAATGTCTCAGAGGCCATAACCTCTCCTGTAATCAGTGAGGCTGTGACCAATGTGACAGGGGCAACAGTATCTGCCCCAACATCTGCAGTAATAAATGCCACAATGGCAATACCATCATCCACAGTGGCGCCCTTGACAACCACATAACCCATTTTGACTTTGGTTCATAACATGGAGAATAATTTCTCCCCAAACCGGTCAAATATTAATGGGGGTGGTACAAGTTCGTCCACGTTTCATTTACCCTTCTCCCAATTCATGGGTCAAGGCGCTAACAGGAATTACCAATATGCTATGCCTACTACCATGATGCAGAGCATACAAACGGGTTCTTCATTATTTTCAGAGGCAGCACCAGGCGTGTTTGTCCCTAATAACCAAGGCATTTCGGGTTCTGCTACTCGAAACAACGTGCCTGCATTAACTAATACTGCCTTGATGGCTATGAGGCAACAAATGGATGATACTAATCATGATATGGTTAATATGCTAACACAACAGATTGGTACAGTGTTTAATCCTTTAATTCAAAATACTAGCCAAAGTTACCAAGTATTAGCCACACAAATGGGAAGAATTGTTGATTCCTTTGGGGCTCCTCAAGTCCCTAATCAACAAGTTCCCCAAATTCAAAATGTAGTGCCTTTGCAAATTGCACAAACACCAAATAATGCCATGATGCCTGCACAGATTAACGTGGCTAATCCTGTAAACCAAGTCCAACAACCTGCACCAGTGGTCGAACCACAAGTACAGCCTCAGGCACAACCACAGGCTTTGCCCCAAGTCGAACCAAATCCTGGAATCGTCTTGGTAAATAGGAACTAAAATGCTGATGACGTAGTTAGGAATGTCCAAAATAATAATTTTGCTGGACAAAATAACATAGCAAATTTGGTCGAAACCATCCTGGCACAAAATGGTTTAAATATAGGCATGCATAGGCCTCATTTTGTCTCTGCCTTATCAGAATATGTGCTTCAAACAGAATTACCAAGGGGTTGGAAAATCCCAAAATTCACCAAATTTGCTGGTGATACTAGTGAATCAACTGTTGAACACATAGCAAGATATTTGACTGAGGCAGGGGATTTAGCAAACAATGAGAATTTAAGGATAAAATATTTTCCAAATTCTCTAACAAAAAATGCTTTCACATGGTTTACTACTCTCCCTCCACATTCAATTTTCAATTGGAATCAATTGGAGAGGGTTTTCCATGAACAGTTCTACATGAGACAATCTAAAATAAGTCTCAAAGAATTGGCAAGTGTTAGGCGCAAAACTCCTGAGTCTGTGGATGATTATTTGAATAGATTCCGTTTGCTTAAGGCTAGATGCTTTACTCAGGTGCCTGAACATGAATTGGTCGAAATGGCTGCTGGTGGCCTAGATTATTCGATCAGAAAGAAATTAGATACTCAACATCTAAGAGACATGGCCCAATTGGCTGATAGGGTTCGACAGGTCGAACGCTTGAAAGCAGAATGTGATGAGATTTTTGATTTATTGGTTACTGATGGCCAAATTGTGGTTCCTAAGGGTGTTAAAATACCCCCATTAGATATGAGAAAGAAAAGAGGTTATTGTAAATATCACAATTTTCTTGGACACAGAACCTCACAATGTGTACTTTTCAGGGACTTGGTCCAAAAGGCTTTGAATGAGGGAAGACTCAAGTTTGGTGAAAAGCCCAAGGCCATGAAGATTGATACTGAACCCTTGCAGAATGCTGACACTCTCTATGCTGAACCACAGGAAATCATGATGGTCGAAGCCATGGAGGTCACAGAAATGCAAACGGAGGAAATCTCTGAGAAGGAGTATTTCGAAAAAATGAAAGTAGTTTATCCTCGTGCTGAAGAGGATCTGATTGACTTTCTGAACAGGTGCAAACTGGAGAACAAAGGAGTTATGCTCTGTGCCCGTTGCAGTGCTGTTTGTGATAAGGAGGCTACTGAAGGCCTTAAAAGGTTTCAACCTGCGACAAATAAGCAGGGGGAAAACCCAAAGCAGTACCAAGATAAGGGAAAAGGGATTCTGAATCGACCAAACAACCCTGTCAAAACTGGTCGAAGCCCAACTTTTTGACCTCCTAGTTCGATTCCCCAGGGGCGCTGGATGCACCAAGGAATGGTGAGAGTCAACAAAGGGGCATTGGAAGTTGGTGGTTCCAGTGGTACCAAACATAACTACTCAGAGGATGCTAACAAATATTCATATAAAAATAACTACAAAGGAAAGCATCCAATGACTAGGACACAATGGCGTAGGTTCCAACGCCAGAAAAAATTGGCTGCAGCAAATGCTCAATCAAGCCAATACAAAGAAGTGGCTAGAAGGCCAGCAAAGGAGAGAATCCTCCCCCCAATAGATGAAAATAAAATGGAGGATGATGATTTGCTGGATTCTGAGCCAGATTTTGATGTCATATGTGTGGTTTCTATATTGCCATCAGAATATGATTTCCAATCTGAAGTAACTGAGCTCGAAACTGATTTCGACCAGTTAGAAATGGCTGATCCAAAGCCAATGTGCTATTATATTATGAATAATGGCTGTATCGAAGAGCAACAAGCTACGTTCGAAAAGCCAGACTTAGGCATGAAAAACCATCTCAAACCTCTCTTCATCAGAGCAAAAGTTGAGGGAGTTGGAGTTAACAAAGTGCTAATAGACGGAGGTGCTGCTGTTAATCTGATGCCTTTATCTATGTTGCCCAAAATTGGCAAATATGATTGTGATTTGTCAGCCCATAACATCGTTTTGTCAAATTATGAAGGCAAGACAGGGTACTCTAGGGGGGCAATTCAAGTAGATGTTGCTGTGGGAAGCATAGTTCGACCAACTTTGTTTTTGGTGGTTGAATCCAAGGCAAACTTCAACTTGCTGTTGGGAAGGGAATGGATCCATGGAGTGGGTGCTGTCCCATCTACCCTTCATCAAAAGTTGATACTTTGGAGATAAGATGGTTGCGTCGAGAATATCGAAGCTGACCAAAGTTTCTATATGTCAGAGGTGGATACTATTTCAAAACAAACCTTTGACAAAAACTTGGCAAATATCTCGTCATGCTATGATAGGGAAAGCGCTTTCGAGCCTTCTGATAACGTTATACACTCTGTCAAACTCCACCCAACCCAATGTTTCATATGGGAGAGAGAGGAAATAGATGTTGCTTCCTCAGAAGATGGATTAATACCACCAACTAGGTGGAATATCTACGAAGACTACTATGACTGAGTCCAATGCTTGGGCCAGGATCACGGCTTATATGGCCGAAACTAAACTAAATACGGCTTTGGAAGCTGATGTTCAACAAAATATGGCTGTAGAAGCCAAAGTCGAAAAGGATGGCAATCCTGTGCCACAAATTCAAAGGCTTGATTGCATTTATGATGACGAGCCCTTGGGGTTCGAAAGAGATCCATTAAATGAAACTCCGAAAATGCAAGCACAAGACCCTTTGGAAGAAATAGACATTGGAGATGGCTCATTAAAAAGGCCAACTTATATTAGCGCTAACATCACTCCTAATCTAAAGGAAAAATTGGTGCTACTTCTTAAAGAATTTAGTGATTGTTTTGCTTAGGACTATAATGAAATGCCTGGACTGAATAGGGAAATGGTCGAACTGAATAGATGCCCTGGTGCTTTAGGCACTTATGAATGGGTTGTCATGCCTTTTGGATTAAAGAATGCTGGTGCCACTTATCAAAGGGCCATGAATTCTATGTTTCATGATTTTATAGATACATTCATGCAAGTTTATATTGATGATATCATCATTAAATCCTCTTATGAAGATAGCCATTTGTTGTATCTTAGGCAATCTTTTGAAAGAATGAGGAAACATGGATTAAAAATGAATACATTAAAGTGTGCTTTTTGTGTGCATGCAGGAGATTTCCTTGGTTTTGTGGTGCATAAAAAAGGCATCGAAATAAACCAAAACAAGACAAAGGCTATCTTAGAGACAAAGCCTCCTTCGACCAAAAAACAACTTCAATCTCTGTTAGGAAAAATTAACTTTTTGAGAAGATTCATTTCGAATCTAAGTGGAAAAGCCCAAACTTTCTCACCACTACTTCGACTCAAGAAGGATGATCCATTCAAACGGAATGAAGAGTGTAACAACCCATTTTTCAAAGGCCCGAAAAGGCATTACCTTTTTTCTTTTTTTTTGTACACATCAGAGTTACGCATAAAAGATTTTAAATGAGCCGGCATTCAAATATACAAAAGAACTCATTACCATAAGGTGCTTCGCCAAGCAAAGTGTATTCCTGAATAATTACAATCCAAGTCTACGTATTCAAATACTTACAACAAAACAAGTTAGAATCCTGTGCCTAAACCCAAAAAGCGCGGTGTACAACCCACACCGGCGCATAGTCTAACTAAGCCAAAGCTCCAACATCTCACTGGGGCCTGGAATAGCCACCGTCGTCACCACGACCTAACCCATCATCTCAGCAAGCTTCCGTTAACTTTTCTCGCATAATTCTACAACTCGCGCTTCCTTAGGAGATGATTCCTTGCAACTTTCCTTTGATCCCACAAACTTAAAATGGCACAAAATGGTTAGGAATTGAAATTTGTGATGAAGAACAAGGGAAAGAATGGAGCACGGCTAAAGAGAGAAAAGAGAGTGTCTTTGGTCAATTTTTTTAAGTCCACAAAACCAACCTCCTTACTATTAACCATTTGTCTTGCTTGCCAAACAACCATTGGATCAAATAGTGCAAAGTTTCTAAGACTTAATCCTAGCCATTGGATCAATTCTAAGCTTATCCTTCCATGATATTTTCTAAGCTTCCTCACATCTCAGCTCTCGCGCATCGCGACGAACGTAAAACACAAAAACCGAAAACCTACGGAAAGAACGCCTATCTTTAAACATTTCCAAAACTTATCGTCGAATCTTTTTCCGCGACTGTAATTTTCTTCCATACCTTAGAAAATTAATCTCAGGACATATCCTAACTCACGCAGATTTATAAAACTCCCATCCGAAACCTCACTTAAAACAGACGCAGTAAAATTTTACATCAGCGGGTAAATTCCTACTCGTTTTTCCAAAAACAAGAATAATCCAAAACTCGGATTTCTGACTTCACAGAAACCTTCTCATACTCAAAAGAGGATTACGACCCAAAAGTCTGTGCCTTTCCGGCGCACGAGAACAAAACAGACTCCATTTCAGCAAAAATCCTATTATCGCGACAATACCCATGAAACCGCTTCACCAAAAACCCTAAAAACTTAGCCGACACTAAAGTTCCTTAGGAAAATTGTACAGTAAAATCTTGGGTCTTACAAAGAGCATCAAAAGGCTTTTGATGACATAAAGGATTATTTGATAAAGCCTCCAGTTTTAATGCCTCCTAGCAGGAATAAAGCTGTGAAGTTGTACATTGCTGCGTCTGATAAGACAATAGGAAGCATGTTGGCTCAAGAAGATGATAATGGCATAGAAAATGCAGTTTATTACCTTAGTAGAGTTTTAAATGATGCAAAAACTAGATATACTGCCATAGAAAAACTTTGTCTTTGTTTGTATTTCTCTTGTACAAAACTTAAGCATTATATAAAGCCTGTTGATGTTTATGTCTATTCCCACTTTGATGTTATTAAGCATATGTTAACTAAACCTATGTTGCATAGTAGAATTGGAAAATGGGCATTAGCATTAACTGAATATTCACTTACTTATAAACCTTTAAGGGCTGTTAAAGGTCAAATTGTGGCTGATTTTATAGTTGATCATTCTTTGGTCGAAATGCCACAAGATTATGTTGATATCCAGCCCTGGATTCTCTATTTCGATGGATCTAAACATAAACATGGAACTGGGATTGGGATCTTTATAATTTCTCCCACTAAAGTTCCAACTAATTTCAAGTATAAAATAAATGGACTTTGCTCTAATAATGAAGCTGAATATGAAGCCTTAATCACAGGTTTAGAAATATTGAAAGACTTGGGGGCAAAGAACATTAAAATAAGAGGTGATTCTGAACTAGTATTGAAACAACTAACACAAGAATATAAATGTGTTAAAGAACATTTGACAAAATACTTTGTTATGGCCAGTTCTTTACTAGATTGTTTCGATCATGTGGACATTGAGCATGTACCTCGATTAGAAAATCAAGAAGCAAATGACTTAGCTACAAATTGCTTCAGGTTATAAGATGTCAAAAGAAAAGTTAACACAATTAATCGAAATCAAAGAAAAAATGGTTTTGCAAGAACCAATTTCTGAACAACTGTCAATGCCAAAACTTGTGGGGGCAGATATTATACCACAAGAGGATATTGAAAATATCCATGATAAATTTGAAATTTTTGCCATTGACAATCTCTCAGATGATGATTGGAGAAGGCCTATTGTGGAATATCTTAGAAATCCAACAGGAAATGTGGATCGAAAGATAATATATAGGGCTTTAAGCTATGTAATTTTTGAAAATGATCTTTTCAAAAAGACTTTTGAAGGAATTTTGTTAAAATGCCTAAATGAAACAGAAGCTTACATAGTAGTCTCTGATGTTCATAATGGTACGTGTGGTTCTCATCAAGCAGGGCATAAAATTAAATGGTTGTTATTTCGACAAGGCTTGTATTGGCCTTCTATGTTAAAAGATTGCATAGAGTACGCCAAGGGTTGCCAAGAATGCCAAAGACATTCAGGAATCCAGCATGTGCCTGCAAGTTAACTACACTCCATAATAAAACCATGGCCCTTTAGGGGTTGGGCTCTAGATTTGATTGGTGAAATTAAACCTGCTTCATCAAAAAATTAACGTTACATTTTAGTTGGAATAGATTATTTCACAAAATGGATCGAAGCAATTCTATTACCAAATGTTGATCAAGAAGCAGTGATTAATTTTATCCAAAATCATATAATCTATAGGTTTGGAATTCCTGAAACAATTACTACAGATCAAGGTTCAGTTTCTACTGGACGAAAGATGCAGGAATTTGCCCAAGAAATTGGCTTTAGGTTATTAACGTCAACACCATATTATGCACAAGCAAATGGTCAAGTTGAAGCAGCCAATAAAATTATTATTAATTTGATAAAGAAACACATAGCCCAAAAACCAAGAAATTGGCATAAGACTTTAGATCAAGTTTTATGGGCTTGTAGAAATTCTCCTAAAGAATCAACTAACACTACTCCATTTCGACTAACTTATGGTCATGATGCTGTATTACCAGTCGAAATACATTTGTAGTCAGCAAGGGTGCAAAGACAAATGGAAATACCTTTGGACCATTATTGGCAAATGATGTCAGATGAATTAGTTCATTTAGATGAAGAAAGACTTAATGCTTTAAAAGTTTTAACAAAACAAAAAGAAATTCAATCAGTTTCTTTTCAACTTCTACGAGCGCCACGTCATCCACTATGCCTAAAACCTAGGAGAAATGATGGATTGTGGAGATCAAGGTGACAGTTACTACTATGCATGACATCAGCGCCGTCATTGATAAGAGTGTCAAGCACGTGGGATTAAAATGCCTTTTTCTATTCTCGTTCGGACTACTCGATCGAAACAGGCATTTTGGGGGCAATTTGTTAGCCCATATTTTTACTAAGTTAAAATATGTTCTAAATGCATGATTAAAAATAAAAAATATAATTCCATTTAATTATTTTACTATTTCAAAAGTCATTAAAGATGTTTGGTTTTCAGAGCCAATGAATTTAATGAATAATCATGCATGAACATATCATCAATGTTCTATCTGGAGCATTTAGTCTTAACATTGTTTTCTTCAGGGTTCTTTCGACTTGGTCGAAACGTCTATAAGGTCGAAGCATTCGCTGTACAGAAGAAAAGTGTGCACTTAGCAAAATATTCAAGGGAAGTGAAATTCTGTTCTCTGGCAGGACAGATGTCGTACACAATGTCTAGGACAATGTGTCTATAGTCCAGATGTCTTAGACAACTGGTTTGACAAACGTTTATGAGGATCGCGAATTATTGCAGTACTGAAGTAAATAAAAGCAATAAATAACACCAGTAAATTGTTAACCCAGTTCGGCGCTAAACATCCCTACTCTGGAGGATACCAATCCAGGAAGTGAACACTACTAATCCGAATTAATACTTAGTCTTACAACCATACCAAACACCTATTGGCATGTATGCCTTTTCTTAATCCTAGCAATCTTCTACTCAAGGGCCAACTCCCCCTGAATATGAGAACCTACCCAACTCCCTCTAATCACTAATCCCAAGTGACCACAACTTTAAACTACAAAGTTTAAAGACTTAGTTGAATGGCAACATTCAACAACAAAGCTACAAAGTATCAAAACCAATACTAAGAGCCACAAAGCTGCAAAGTATCAAAAACGATACTAAGAGCCACGAATGCTTTGCACAGTAGGCACAAAGCTTTGAACTCATAATCTTCAGTTCTTGTGGGTTGAGTTTTAAGCTCTATGTTGAGTTCTATTTATAGGCGTGCAAATCTTCAGATCGTCTTCAGTCTTTCAGATGCACTACAATTAAGAGTTAATTTTAAAACAAACTTGTTTAAAAACAAACTCCAAAAGATAAAGAAATTAATCTTTATCCACAAATTAAATACGAATCCTAATCGTATCTAACACTTAAGATTAATAACAAACTTTATCATTAATCCTAATCTCAGCTTGTTACTTAAAGATTCGCGCTTCATTCAAATATAAACAAACACGCGTGCTTAATGGATAAGCATTATCTTTTAAGCTGAACTGGGTTCAGATGTCCTACCCACATGTCTTGGGACATCTTGTTCGACATGTTGCTTTAACATACTCTGAACCCAGTGACAAGATGTCTAGGACATCTTGTTCAACATGTTGCATCTGCACATCTTCAATATGCACAAGTGGTTTAGACTTAATTACTTTAGCATTGGTGCTTCAGTTAAGTCATTCTGACCAAGTTGTTTTAGCCTTATGATGCAGCCAATCTCAGAAGAAGTACAATCTCCCCCTTTGGCAAATTATGGCTAAAACAACCACAAACCACTTTGTTGAATGTGCACTCTTCAGTTTTCAATCTTCAAATTCTTCAATCTTCAAATTGATCTTTGTTGATGCAATCTTCTGTTCTGAAATCTTCAGGTCTTCAAGGTCTTAGATCTTCAGAAACTTGTGTGTCTTCAATTTTCAAGACTTCTTTAATCTTGAGTGTGTGATGAACCTATTCTAGTATGAGACAGTCTTAGTCTTGTCTTCATATGATCCATTACAATAAATTTTCTAAGTCCAGGGATGAGATACCTAGTGACTTAGTGAACCAAAGTCTTGAGTTGCAGCGGAAAGTACTTAATCAGAGTGATCAAGACTTACTAGACCTTTTAGAGGTTAAAATTGAGCATTTAAATTATGCTATGGACACACCTATTTTAGCATAGCTTTTAGTTTTTAATTTTTTTTTTTAAAGCTTGCCTTGCCATATTCATCCGTAAAGCAAGAGAGTGATTCTACTTGCCAAAAAGTTGTTCTAAGCATCAATTATTTCTCCCCCTTTTTACCATAATTTGACAAAGGTTAAAGGAAAATACTTCATTGATTAAAGAGAACAAAACAGCTTACAAAATGCACTAACACAAGTGCCGGATGTCAAAGCCTCCAATGTCTAGGACATTTGGTAGGCCATAATACAGAAGGAAAGGAATTAAACAAAGACAAAAATTACAATTTTTATGTTACCCATGCCATGTTTATTCAATTTTCCTCTGCTTCTTCACCATCTCCACCTTCATCATTCTCTTCTCCCTCAGCATCAGCATCTTGTATGGACTTGATCAGATTGTCCACATGTTGTTTTCTTGTTGTGCTGGTCTTGATGGTTTCTCCCAAGGTCTTGGATATTTGCATCAATTCAGCAAGTACATCCTTCTTGTTTGTGTAACACCCAAACTTAATATCTAACTATTTCTAGTTTTATAAAAATCTTTTTCAAAATGCGCAACGGAAAATAAAGTTTGAATTATAAATAAAGGTTTGAGTATTACATGCTTCAACAAAACACTACTAATTAACTCAATTAAATAAAATATCACTTGTACAAAATCCTTTTATTAATGATACAACCTCAATAAATTAAATAAAAAAATAAAAGACTCTATGTATACATAAAAAGTAAACCCTTTCCCGTGTCCTAAATCAGAGCAGAGCATCACCGACAACTTGGTCATAACCAAACCTGAGAATCTGGACCCCCAAAGGTCCAGCAAGTACACAAAACAGAGAGTTAGCTACAATCCAAAATTATAATAATAAGCATAAGGTACACTTACATTATATAAATAACATGGTTATGACTAGACAACAATCTTGTCTAGTTACATACATCTCAAACCATAATGAATATAGAAAATCATATTCAAGAATTAAACATCCAACCAAGCATTATAATCAAGCATTTTCAATAATTATACTAGCACATCACATCACTTAACAATTATCAATTTAAAATGCACAAATTCCTAATGCATCTAATGCCATCATCAATGATATGTCACCCTAGACACATCTATATGCATGTGGTACCCTCAACTCATTTTAGGATAGGATTATATCCAATTTGTCTCAAGTCAGTTTTAAGTCATGGGGGACTTTGTCTCAAGTCAGTTTTAAGTCATGGGGGACTTTATGAATGCATGAATGTACATATACAACTTATGATGATACTCTTACACAATTCAACTCATGAATATTAGGATATCTCAACCTAATAATTCCATCTCAAGTTCTCATCAACATCTCAACACATCATCATCATAGTTATACGTACAAGCACACAAATCACATAGCAAATGTCATATTATCTCATGTTACAATCTCATCTCAACATACCAAATCATCATGGATAATCAATACAATTAACATCATAACTTAGTTCATCGTTTAAGACCCAATTTAAAGTCATATTTACCATATAATCATCATAGGATCATAATACAATCATAGTATAAGCCTAAACATCATATTTTTCAAGAAAAGATAAGTTTCAGGGTTGCTGAACTCGCCGGGCGAGCTCAGGGCGAGTTAAGGCAGAGAGTAGCAGGGGAACTCGCCCTGCACTCGCCACCAACTCGCCGGGGCGAGCTTGACAGGTCTGATTTACCAAATCGGCCATAACTCGGGCTACGTTGATCCAAATACGATGGGTGAACATGCGTTGGAAAGCTAATAACGAGACCTACAACTTTCATGTTTAACAAAAATTCCAATTCGAAGTCCAAATGGGTCAAAAATGACGATCTTTCTTCAGATTTTCTAAAAGACAGTTTTTCTTACACAATTCCTTGATTTTCCAAAATACAAGTTGAAACCCATTAACTCAAAGGTTCTTAAATCATTATCCAATGCATAGAAACATATAAAGGAAGCAACTTTAATCATTTATAATCATCTCAAGCATAGAAGTACAATATTCAACTCAAATAAACATCATTTCATACTTGAATTTATAAATTTCTCACACAAACTCATAAACCCTTTTATTCAAAAACCCATTCTTATGATTCATCAATTGAAACATAAGGTTATGGTTTTGATCATGCAAAATCAACCAAGAATCATATAGAAGCATAGAAACCCATCTCATATCATCAATTAACAACAAGAAATCACATTCCCTAAAACCCCAATTCCCACCAAGAGATGAGAGAGATTGGGAATGGAGAATAGACATCTCCTCTCTCTTGATTCATCTCAAATTGAATTCATAGCTACTCTCTTACCTTATTTTGATGAAATCTTTACTCCTTCTCTTCAATCTCTTAATCTATCATGGCTTTCCTCTAATTTGTCTTCATCTTCTTCTCTAACCCATTTTCTCTTCTCTCTCTACCTCCCTTTCTCTCAATTTTATGACAAATGAATTCTCAACACTACTTCTCATAAAACAATTCCTTTATATATTCCTCACTTAGGTTATGGTCAAATTCCTACATTACCCTTATTTTCTCTACACATCATTCATCAATTCTAAGTTATTACAAAATTGCCATTAATTCCTCTACAAGACACCAACCTCCTTCTATGATATTACCAAATTGCCATTAATTCTCTAACCACTCCCCAATTACCAAAATACCCTTAATGGATCATACTTCTCATTCCTAAAAGTCCAATTCTCACAACATCTCATAAACTCTATTCTTCTACTACTCTTTCTATTAATAGCTAAACATCACATAACCAATATTAATTAACTCCTTCTAACTTAATTAAAGGTTCTCAACTAGATTACTAATTCTATTAGATTACTAAAATACCCTTCACTTAACCAAAACACAATTATTCATAAAATCACAAAATCACATATATTCAATCAAATAAACAAGAAATAATTAATTACACAAAAATCCTATTTATTAAAAATACGGCTGTTACAGTTTGCCCTTGGCAGAGAGCTTGATGCTTCAGCAGCTTCCTTCCCCTTTGAAAACACAATGTCGGGGACATGTGATCCAACAAAGAGCTTGTAGTCATAGCTCAGGACAGGGGGCTTCTTGTTTGGAGAGTCCTCAGGATACAAGATGTTTGGAAATTGCCTAACTATCATTCCAGTAATTAGGCAAGGGAAGGCTATTGGCAGTTTCGTTGCAAATGTCTCAGCATGCTTCATGGTTTGGTTGAAGACGTGGTCACCAAAGTTGAGCTTCTTCTTTGTTCCTATGAGGAAGATCATTTTTGCCAGCATTGGAGTGATCCCAGAACTATGGTTGGTTGGTGCCCAGTTTGCTGCACCAATCCTATTGAGGATAGCATACTTGACACTAAGAGTGCCTGTAGATAATAACCCTTTCTTAGGCCATTCACTTACTTGACCTCCAGTTATCTCCTTGGTCACCTCCTTGACTAACCCAGCTTCATCACCTTCAATGGTTGGATTTCTCCCCATATACTCATTGATGGTGGTTGGAGAAAACTTCACATCTTTACCCCTTACTCTGACTTTTCTGAACTCTTCACTCCCTTCACTGCAAGCACTGGTGATTGAAGGTGGAAAAACACAAGAAAAGGGGGGGGGGGTTGAATTGTGTTTTTAAAAGTTAAAACTTTTTCTCAGATAGAAACTAAGTTTGCAGCGGATTAAACACAAAACAATAAAGAGTCAGAGGGAGAGAAAGAAAGACACGGAATTTATACTGGTTGCTCTCACAAATCGAGAGTACGTCCAGTCCCCTTGCACTTCCAAGGGCTTCTAACTAAAACACTACAACAAATATTGTCTTTGGCAACACTAAAATATGCAACATGTGAAAATTGTTGCTTAAAAATAATTTAGGGGACGTTTTATGCATGTCACCAACAATGTTTTCGCATCGCCTTATAAGCATCCCCTAAAATATCTCTAGGGACAATTTGAACGTGTTCCTATCCTATTGTTTTGGCTATATCTGTTAATCGTCCCCTTAGACAATTATGGGTACATTTTTCAATTGTTGCATAAAAACTTACCTACAAATGAAAAGTTAAGAAAGAACCAAAACACAGAATTACGCTATTACCCTTACATTAATTTGAAAACACGAAATTGTCCTTTTCTCCTTACTTTTCTCTTGCATCTTCTCAGACATTACGTATTTCACCTCTTTCAATCGCTCTAGGTTTCCTTGCTTCAACTTGCAAATCACGACTCAACTTCATCTTCTTCGCGAGTCACCACTTTCTTTCTCATAACTATCCTCATTTTTGCTATGAATTTAGTCTTTGAACTGTCAAACCCTAATCCCAAATATCTAATCTGACATTTGGCTTCCAATAGCAGAAGAACAAAACCATTTCAAACCCTAATCTCGCGATTCAACTTCAAATAGAAGTAGAACGGGTCCATGACGAACCCTAATCTCACGATTTAGCTTCTAATCGTAGAAAAATGTGACCATGACAAACCCTAGTATAGTGTTTCAGCTTCATATCGCAGACTCAAGTTCTTCTCTCACCTCCAGCTTTATCTGCTTTCTTCTGTGAGTGAAGTTACTAAAACTCAAATCTAAAATGTTCATCATTGTTGTGTGTGGGTTTTCTTGTTCTTATTTTTGGTTTGAACTTCGATTGTGTTTTTTTTCTTTTTTCTTTTCAGGATTATGAATATTTGTCATCATTATTATTGTCCAAGTTGGATGAGCCTAATTCACCAACCAAGTTGCTTTCAATGTTTCTACTACCTACAGGATATAGGTTCTCCCTACATTGTTTTTGTAAGATTGTTTGTTTTAGTTTTAATTTATGCTTTTGTTCTTTGCCATGTGTTCTGATAGTTATGATGACATTGAATGTTGAGTTTAGGAAAGCCCATATAAATTGGGACAACCTCAATTTTGATTTTGAACCTACTGATTATATGTATTTCATGAAATGTGATGAAGGTGGAACCTTCTCTAAGGTTGAATTAAAGCATTTTGGGAACATTGAATTGAATCCTTCAGCTGGATTTTTTTACTATGGACAGGTTATACCATTCAACAATGCATTCATGTTATCTCATATACTTAACTTGATGTAGTTGCTATTGCCTTTAATCTATACCATGTTGTCAACCACAAATTGTAGAAAATAATAAAATAGTGAGTAGATATTATATTGTAATTGCAATAAAAAAAATTTCATTTTAATTTGGGTGGGATGTAACATTTTGAAGAGTTACAACTATTTTAATCAGAATTGATTCAAATATGGTGTTTTTAATCTGGCTGCCTTTACATGTTTTCATCAGTTTTGTGAGTGTTGCTGGACTTTTTTAGTGGTTGAGGTTTCGTTTTCCTGCTGTAATTTTGATTTGAAATCTGTTTTGATGCAGCTGACTGCTCTGCTATGGCGGAACTGATGTGGCGTGGGGTGCTCTTCAGCTCTGACTTGCTATGGTGATTGGTTTTTGCTTCTGGAGTTGTGAGCTAACTTGCTATGGCGGAACTGATTCGCCTACCATCATGAACCCTTATGAGCACCATCGTGATTGTGAGCGCCGTTAAGAACTCTCCATGGTGGTTTCCAATTTGCCACAGCCTTGCAACATCACCGACCGTTTTGCACCGATAGAAGATTTGAGACCACGGTTGCAACAACTCAGTTTCGCATTTGACTCTTGTATTCAAAGGTTAGTTGAGTTTCCCTTTACCCACTCAGTTTTGCTTCTTTTAAAATTGATGTTTTGCTTCTGATTATTTTGAGGTTTTGCTTTTGGTGATAGAAATAATTGCCATATAGAAAATTAAGTATGATGTATATTGTAGTTGAAGGGTTATCATTATGTTAGTAAGAACAAGGTATTATGATTTGTTTGTAAAAAAAAGTGGTATTATGATTTGTGTGTAAATAGACATGCAAAAGATGGGCAAACTAAGTTTTTATCTTGGTGGAGTAATTATTTTCACTACTCTTTGATTTGGTCTCTTTCTCTATAAAGGATCTTGGTCAGTTTTCATAGGTTTTTACTTAGTATTGATCCTTTTGCTTTTAATTTATTTATGAGGTACTAAATGTGTTATGCTGACTCTGTAAATATGTGTGGACTAGAAATTTGGTTTATCCATGGAGTACTAATTGTGTTGTGTTGAAATCATTGTATAAATTTGACAGCACTATGGTTAATTCATGTACATATTTTGCTAATTACTAACATTTGATTTTGAAATGGTTTCAGAGAGTTGCATAAACTTTGGAAAAGCTGGATGAATTGCTTCTCTACATGATGAGGAGAGGGATCTGCATAAATTTTGGTAGAACTAGAAAAATATATACTAAACCTTATTCTACTTAATGAAGAGGGAGGATCAGCCCCTTATAGACACTTTCACTTTAGTCATTTTTGTAATTTTAGAAAAACAATTGTGTCTACAATTTTTATATGAATGACGGCTGAAATATGTGCATTTGTGTAATATTACAAGTATTTGATTGTGAATAAAAGTGTTCATATATTTGTCTCTTGCTTTTCAACTACAATTTTGTTTTTTGAAATATTACATATTAGCTGCGTTAAACCGAGGTGAATACAAAATTTTAATAAAATGCGGCCTACAATCTTTGGGGACATTTTGTAAATGTTCAGATTGTAGACTTATTATAGGCAACGATTAACAACTGTTGTCCGAAATAGCAACATTTAAAAAACGTTGCCTTAGTTGCGCATGAAAATCGTCCCCAATTCCTATAGTTTAGGCAACGCTTATATAAAGTGTGCCCAGAAAGTGAGAAAAAACGTCCCCTCAGACAATAGGCAACGCTCGCATAGAAGACACCTGAAAAACGTCCCCTATTCTCTTAGGGGACGTTTTTCACAGTTCTGGCAACAATTTTCAGCTGTTGTTAAAGACAATAAATGTTGTAGTGAAATCTCACAAGATTACAAGGTGCTCAAGCACAATAGCAAGAGACTTCTCTAATGCTCAAGTTACAACTAACAAGAGACTTCTCAAATGCTCAAGTTACAACTAACAAGAGACTTCTCAAACAAACTTAAGAATAAGAATGAATGTTAATGAACACTTAATATACTATCAGAGGTGTTTACAAAATACAACACAGATTTGCCTTAAGACTAAGAATGACAGATAGAATCTGTAATGTCAGAATATTTCAGAGTCTTAAACGCAGTAATAGAGCAGTAGTCATTTCTTCCATTTGAGTCTTCTATTTATACTTGAATGGAATGGTAATGACCGTTGCAGAGAGATAAGGTGCCAGCTGGATTTTGCTCGTACAATTTGATAGTTGTATATTGCCTTCTTTGGTAAAGAAATCCAATTCCACTACCTTGCAATTTGAAATATCACTCAACCATTTAGAGTAATAATAGTACAATTGTACAATCCTCAAATGCGCTCCACTTATGGATAAGGTTAACGTTATACCAACGAATATTCTTTCCTGTGGATATGACAGAGTCCTTTGAAGGTGTGAAAAACACAAGAAGGGGGGGTTGATTTGTGTTTTGGTAGTTTTAAAAATTCTTCTAAGTTAGACAACTTATCAGATTTTTGCAGCGGATAAAAGATAACACAATTCACACACACAAAGGTAAGAGCAAGAGGGAAAGAGAGAGACAGAGATTTATACTGGTTCCCCTCACAAATCGAGAGTACTCCAGTCCCCTTGCACTTCCAAGGGAGTTCACTATAATCACAAAAGATTACACTTGCTCAAGCACACAGGCAAGAGACTTCCTATGCTCAAGTAATTCTTACAAGAGACTTCCTTTGCTCAAGCACAAACGCAAGAGACTTCAAACAACTTACAAAAGTAAAACAGAGTATATGAACACTGATTACAAAAAATCAATGTTCAATAAAGAATAAATACAACTCAATAACAAGACTTAACTTAGAATCCTAGTGAAAGAAAACTAAGGCTCAACTACTGTAATAATCAGAGGCTGAAGCTTTGAGTCTTGGATATTCAAATGAGTTCAAGTTGTATTCAAGTTGTTTTTGTGCTTAGGATGATTTTAACAGAGTAACAGCTCGTTCGAAATTGTTCAATAATGTTGTGCACAAAAACTTCAATTCAGCTCCTATTTATAGTAGAGGGTGGAGCGTCTTTGTGAAGGAAAAATGTGTTCAAAACACGCACAGCGGATATAATAAGATTTCTTTTGTTTAAATTATATGACAAACTAATATAACAATAAATATGTACCTGTTGATTAGTTCTTGGATCATGAAAAATTTCTTCAATAGTGTGAAGTCTCTACGCTATCCACACCGAGCTCGATCCTTACCAGCAACTCTTGCGTTTGTGAAACATAAAACTAAGCAAAAATATACATGATGAAAAGTAGTGTGTTATGAACAAGTTATATGGTATCTATTTATAGGCATGTGAACTTTTATCAAAAATAAAAGAAATCAATTCCCACTCAATAGAAAAACTTCTCATTTCATATTCCCACTAATATGAAATTCAATTAACATGTTAATTGCCTCCACTATGAATCAATTAGCACATGTTAATTTCAATTACATAGCAAAACGTAACTTTCATGCTTACTTGTTCATATACCAATTCACCATCCATATATTGTATATTTATTTCAAAAATAAATATGCTCAATTTTATACTTATATTATTTGTATTCTTTGTACTAGCAAAAAATAAAATAATATTTCACTTAGAAATATAGTTTTATTTTAATTAAATTCACTAATTTAATTTGTCAAATAAAATAATTCCTTATTAAGAATTAGAACACTCGTTTGTGTGTGACTTTGTAGGTTCAATACTAAGCCGGTTACATATTAATCAAATTAATATATTAATCAAGGTAGGCGTCTAGTAACACTCCTTAACCACTACAAGAAAATAAGTATTTTGCGACGGTTAAAATTGCATTTTGCGATAGTTGAAAGTGTCACAATTGCACATCTGCGACGGTTGTCCAACCGTTGATGATTTCAGTGTCGCAACAGAACATTGCGACAGTTTTAAAAACCGTCGTAACAATGGTTTCAAACCGCCCCAATGTTTTTCCAGAAAAATACTAGATTTAACAGCAGAGATTGCAACGGTTATAAAACCGTCGCAAATGTTTTTTTAGTATTAATTTCTTGGAAACTTTTGGCTTTCTTGACTTCCTAGGTCCAATATTTTTCTTTGTCTTGGCAGCCTTCTTGCTACCAGATTCTGCAGGACTTTTAACAGCTTTTCTCTTTGCAAAGATTCTGGTTGGTTGTTCCAGAATTCTTGATTGTCTAACAGTCAATTCTTGAGTTTCTCCACTTCCAACCTCTGCTCCTAAACCCTTCAAAAATTTAGCATGAGCTTCTGCTATATTCCTAGCATCTCTATCACTCACATGAACCAGCCTACATTTACCAATGTTTTCTTCAGTTTCTCTGATCAACAGAGGATGTGTTGGATGAACAATCTGGTTACTCTTCACCAGTTGTAGATACCTCAGAGTAGTGTTATTGATGATCTTAGAACTAGTCAAGTAGGTACCATACCCAGGGAAGAATGGTTTGACAGCATCCAACAAACCACACTGAGCAAACATATGACTGAGTAGTCTGCCATGGTGAATGATAGGTTTGCTAGAAGCTATAGAGTCAGCAAGATGAATGAATAGGAGTTTACCAGCGTCCACAAAATTTCCCTTTCCAACATGGAATGTGAACAACTTCTGAACAGTAGAAAATTGATCAGTACCTCCCAGCTTGGGTATTATACTTTCAATGAAGATCTTGTAGATAACCTTGCTTATATTTGTCATTTCAAGCTTGTCCTTAGGATCTGTCTTAGCCTTGAAAATGAATTCATCAACATCTGGACCAATAGAGTCTGTAGTTCTGATGAAGAGTCCATCATCTGATAACTTCAGAGCCTCATATATATGAGCCAGTCTAATAGAGACTCTGAATCCAGCCACAAACGATTCAATCTCAGTGGATACAAACGGTCTTACACCCATCTCAACAGGAGATTTTCCTTTCAACTTTGGTCTTTCTTTAATCAACTGCTTCAGGTTTTCATTGTACTTATCCCTTGTGATAATAGACGCTTTCATCCAAAATTCTTTGACTAACTCAGTATATGTTGGTCCATTCAACACGTCGAAGTAGTACATCAATCCTTGCCTTTCGAAACGATCTTTCAACTCCGGAAACCCATTTACTCTTAAACTTTCAAAGTCTACAGGATTTTCTATGGCGAACTGAAGATCATCATATTTGTACGGCCTTTGATCCTTTGCAAACTTGTTTGGGATGGATTTCTCAGAATCGATTATGCAAGCATTAACTTTTACGATAGGAAAAGTAGCCATTTGATGAAGTTTAGGGTTTAGGGTTTGCTAACTTGAGAGAGAAAGAAATGTTTCTTGTGTTTTAGAAGAATGAAAGTGTGGGTTGTGAGAGTTCAAAAAGTGTGAATGTGAACAGTTATGTGTTTAAATAGAAAGTTTCGTGAAAAAAAAAAAAAATAGTACAGACACATAGGGTTAGCAGAGTCTTTTACTTATCAAATAGGGATTAGAACACTAATCATCATAAACCAACTTCTTTGTCCACTTGCAACAGGACACGCGTATTAGAAGTTTATTTAAATAACTGACACATAAGTGGAAGGAAAACGAACGGTTTCTTTTATAAAAGATTTTCCTTACGCGCCAGAACCATCTCTTTTACAGATTCTGATAGTGCGTCAGAAGATGGTCTCATCACAACTTCTGATACAGAAGGTTCTGATGGTCTCAGCTTCTGATAACTACTAGATCCTTACAAAAACTAATTTTACATCAGAGTCTCAGCTATTCAGGGATTTCCATCATATTCAAATTCTTTTTGATAAAATCAAAACGTTCAACAGCTAAGGGTTTTGTAAAGATATCAGCCCATTGATTTTCGGTTTCAATGAACTTAAGATCAATTACACCCTTTTGAACATAGTCTCTTATGAAATGATGTTTAATCTCAATATGCTTAGCTCTTGAATGTAAAATAGGATTTTTGGAAAGGTGGATGGCTGCAGTATTATCACAATATAAAGGAATATTGTTACTGCTCATTTGATAATCTTCTAATTGATATTTCATCTAGAGTAGTTGTGTACAACATTTTGCTGCTGATATGTATTCAGCTTCTGCTGTTGACATAGCAATGATGCTTTGCCTTTTACTGGCCCATGAAATTAAATTCTCACCAATGAACTGGCAGTTGCCACTGGTGGATTTTCTTTCAATTCTATCACCATCATAGTCAGCATCACAGAATCCAATCAGTTTGTAGTCACTGGATTTCTGATACAGTAACCCAATGTTACAAGTAGCTTTCAAATACCTAAAAATTCTTTTCACAGCAGTGAAATGAGATTCTCTAGGATCTGATTGAAATCTTGCACACAGACATACACTGAATAAAATATCAGGTCTTGAAGCAGTTAGATAAAGAAGAGATCCAATCATACCTCGATAGAGCTTCTGATCAACTTTGCCTTCAGATTCTTCTTTGCTTAAGCTTGATGTAGGATGCATTGGAGTGTTCATGGGTTTGCAGTCTTCTAAATTAAATTTCTTCAGAAGATCTTTTATATATTTTGATTGATGAATGAATGTTCCTTTCTTCGTTTGATTTATTTGAATTCCAAGAAAGAACTTCAATTCTCCCATCATGCTCATCTCAAATTCATCCTGCATAAGCTTAGAAAAATTCTTGCACAAAGTGGCATTAGTTGATCCAAAAATGATATCATCAACATAGATTTGAATGATTAAAATGTCTTTCTTTAGCGTTTTTCTGAATAATGTATTATCAACTTGCCCTTTTTCAAAACCATTGTTAACTAAGAAGGTACTCAATCTCTCATACCATGCTCTGGGAGCTTGTTTGAGTCCATAGAGTGACTTCTTGAGTTTAAACACATGGTCTGGATTTGTTAAATCTTCAAATCCAGGAGGTTGTTTGACATATACTTCTTCAGAAATAACACCATTGAGAAACGCACTTTTTACATCCATTTGATATGGAGTGATACCATAATTAACTGCATAAGATAAAAGTAACCTGATTGCTTCCAGTCTAGCTACTGGAGCATATGTCTCAGTAAAGTCAATTCCTTCTTGTTGACTATATCCTTGTGCAACAAGTCTTGCTTTATTTCTGGTTACTTCACCTTGCTCATTAAGCTTGTTTCTGTATACCCATTTTGTTCTAATAATGTTCTTATGCTTGGGTTTGGGTACCAGATCCCATACATCATTTCTCTTGAATTGATTTAACTCTTCTTCCATAGCAACGATCCAAGCATCATCTGAGAGAGCTTCATTTGTTGTCTTTGGTTCTATTAAGGAAACTAGTCCAAATAGTGATTCTTCATCTCTGAAGTTTGATCTTGTTTTTCTTGGACTATTCTTGTTTCCAAGGATGAGCTCTTCAGGATGTGAAGATTTGTACTTAAAGGTGTTTCTTGGAATATCAGATGCTTCAGAGTTATCATCATCAGTTTGATGTTCTTGAGGAGCATCAGAAGGTGTAGCTTCATGTGAGCCAGAGTCTACTACAGGTTCTGAGTACGTCATCATATTCTGGAGCTTCATCTTCTGAATCATCAGATCCTGAAATGTCTTTTACAGGCTCTGACTTTTTATCATCAGGCTCTTTATCATCAAACTTTACGTGCATAGATTCTTCCACTGTTTTAGTTTCTGAATTATACACCCTGTATGACTTAGAGCGTTCAGAGTATCCAATGAAGACACCCTTACAGGCTTTAGAGTCAAATTTCTTAAGATGAACTTTATTATTTAGAATGTAACAAGTACAACCAAATTGATGAAAATAAGAAATATTGGGTTTCCTTCCTTTAAAGAGTTCATATGTTGTTTTGTTCAGGATAGGTCTTATATAGATTCTATTTTGAATATAACAAGCAGTGTTAACAGCTTCTGCCCAAAAGAATTTTGCTAAATTATTTTCATGCATCATGGTGCGTGCCATTTCTTGCAAAGATCTATTCTTTCTTTCTACAACTCCATTTTGTTGTCGAGTTCTAGGAGAAGAGAATTCATGGAGAATTCCATGTTCTTCACAAAAAAATTCAAAAGGTTCATTTTCAAATTCACCACCATGATCACTTCTTACTATCAAAATCTTGAAGTCTTTTTCATTTTGAATTTGGGTACATAAGATGCTAAACACTTCATATGTGTCATCTTTAGTTCTCAGAAATTTAACCCAAGTCCATCTACTATAATCATCCACAATGACTAATCCATACTTCTTACCATTGATTGAAGCAGTGTTAACTGGTCCAAAAAGATCAATATGTAAGAGTTCTAAAGGTCTAGAAGTAGAGACAATGTTCTTGTTCTTAAAAGAACTTTTGACAATTTTCCCTTTTTGACAGGAACCACAAAGTTGTCCTTGCTAAGCTTAGAGATTAATCTCCAGTTAGCATGACCCAATATTTTATGCCAGACCCATTTTTCATCACTCAGTGTCAAAAGACAAAGCACTTGTTGTTCCTTTAAATAAGAAAAATTGACTTTATACACATTGCCTTTTCTATTACCTTTGAAAACAACGGATTGGTCAGAGTTTCTAATTACAGTACATGAATCCTTATTAAACATGACATCATAATTACTATCACACAATTGACTTATGCTAAGTAAGTTATGATGCAGTCCATCTACTAACCAAACATCAGAAATTGACAAAGAAGAATTACCAACTGTACCTATACCAATGATCTTTCCTTTTTGGTTGCCACCAAACCCTATTGTTCCACCCTCTTGCTGATTCAGGGTGTGGAATAAGAGCTTGTCTCCTGTCATGTGACGTGAGCAACCACTATCTAGATACCATGAGCTTTCTTTTCTTCTTTGGGTGCATACCTGCAGTGTACATTATTTCAGATTTTGGTACCCATATTCTGATGGGTCCATTTTGGTTAGTCTTATGGATTTTATTCTTCTTCTTGGGATATTCAGAAGATCTAGAGTCAACTGAGCCTTTGGAAAATGATTTAGGCTTATGTTGTCTCTGAGATACTCCTCTTGAGTGTGTCAGAGAACCAGTTACCAAGTTTGCTTTAGCAGTACTGGTTCCCCGCTTATTAACAGGCTTTGGTACTCTGATAGCTTTAACTTGAATAGACATGGATACTGAAGTGAGGGGAACCTGGGTTTTAGAAGACTTAGGTTTAGAAGATGAGTTATCTTCTGATACCTTATCTTGTGGTTCCAAGGTCACAAGAGTATCAGACACAGTCAGAGGTTCTGAACTACCTTTAGTAAGATTAGAATAAAGTCCAGAAGGTGGTTTGCTTAAACAGACAGAGTTACTTGATTTTCCTTTATCAGAAGATGTAAGGGAACCAAGTCCTTGTCTTTTATAGTAATTGCTTCCACCATGAATCATATAAGATATCTTAGTTTTGTCAATGTTAAGATGAACAAACTCTTGAAGAGCAATTTCATACTCATCATAGGGTTTGTGACATGATCGACAACCAAATTCAAGCACTTTAATAGTTTTAAGAGAGTTTTGATAATCTGCTTGAATGTGGTTGACTTTATCATTGAGCAATTTAAATTTTTGTTTAACAAGATCTAGCTCATTTGATTTTTCCATGTACTTCATCATCACATCTTTCAAAGCTTTAGTAACTTGGTGCTAGACATTTGAGAAATTACCTCTTCAATATCATCAGTGTCTGACTCTGAGTCACTTTCATTATCTGATGCGCCAGTGGCCATGAGTGCCAGATTTGCCTCCTCAGAGTCTTCATCATCAGATAATTCATTGATATCTTCCCATGTAGCCATAAGACTTTTCTTAGATTTATTTTTGATTGTGTTTTTCCTTCCTTTACTCTTGGAGTTAAGTTCAGGACAATCAGCTATGAAGTGTCCAGGCTTGTGACAATTGAAAAAATTCTTTGTGTCATCCTTTTTCTCTTTGCTGACGTGATTTCTTGAACCAAATCCTTTGCTTGAGTAGTTTTTGCCTCTCTTTGACCACTTTTGGAATTTCTTGGACAAGAGTGCAAAGACATCATCATCTGATCCATCTTCTTGATCATCTATAGAAGATTCCTCTGCATCAGATTCTACAACCTTAGCTTTCAAAGCCTTAGACGAAACTGAAGTGGATGGCAGAGCCACTGACTTTAGTTTCTTCTGAGGCTCATCAGAAGATAGTTCAATCTCATGACTCATGAGAGAACTTATCAATTCTTCCAAGCCAAGAGTGTCCAAATCTTTAGCTTCCTGAATAGCTGTTACCTTAGGCCTCCACCTTGAAGGTAAGCTTCTCAGAATCTTCCTTACATGATCAAAAGTTGTATAACTTCTCTTTAGAACTTGGAGACCAGCCACTAGAATTTTGAATCTAGAATACATAGATTCAATGTTCTCGTCATCCTTCATTCTAAAGAGTTCATACTGTTGGATCAACATAGTAGCCTTTGCTTCTTATACCTGTTTGTTCCCTTCATAAGTGGAACACAAGGAGTCATATATACTCTTAGCAGTGGACTTGTTTGTAATCTTGAGATATTCATCATGAGATATACACCCAATGAGAATATCCTTGACTTTGAAAAGTTTCTTGTAAGCCTTCTTCTCCGTGGTAGTGAACTTCTTTCTTGCTTCAACAGATAACTTTCCTCTTTCATCCAGGCCTTGAAAAGATACCCCTTCTTCAACCAAGTCCCAAAGCTCATCATCTATACCAATAAGATGACTGTATATTCTATCTTTCAACCAGGAAAACATAGAACTATCTCCATTAAACTTTGGTGCTTTGTTGTTTGACTTATCTTCAACATCATAGTCATGAGGAATTGCCTTCATGCTTGCACCAGCAGCAGCATCAGTCATTGTGTTTTTTAACAAAGGATTGTCTCACTGTTAAGTGATAAAAACAGAACCAGGCTCTTGATGCCAATTGAAGGTGTGAAAAACACAAGAAGGGGGGGTTGAATTGTGTTTTGGTAGTTTTAAAAATTCTTTTAAGTTAGACAACTTATCAGATTTTTGCAGCGGATAAAAGATAACACAATTCACACACACAAAGGTAAGAGCAAGAGGGAAAGAGAGAGACAGAGATTTATACTGGTTCCCCTCACAAATCGAGAGTACTCCAGTCCCCTTGCACTTCCAAGGGAGTTCACTATAATCACAAAAGATTACACTTGCTCAAGCACACAGGCAAGAGATTTCCTATGCTCAAGTAATTCTTACAAGAGACTTCCTTTGCTCAAGCACAAACGCAAGAGATTTCAAACAACTTACAAAAGTAAAACAGAGTATATGAACACTGATTACAAAAAATCAATGTTCAATAAAGAATAAATACAACTCAATAACAAGACTTAACTTAGAATCCTAGTGAAAGAAAACTAAGGCTCAACTACTGTAATAATCAGAGGCTGAAGCTTTGAGTCTTGGATATTCAAATGAGTTCAAGTTGTATTCAAGTTGTTTTTGTGCTTAGGATGATTTTAACAGAGTAACAGCTCGTTCGAAATTGTTCAATAATGTTGTGCACAAAAACTTCAATTCAGCTCCTATTTATAGTAGAGGGTGGAGCGTCTTTGAATTGAATCCGTTGCAGTGAGATTTCGCCAGCTGGAGATAGTACGATTCCTTAACCAAATCGGGTAGCGTTTGTATACGATCAATCTTGGGGAGAACGTTTTAACCAAATCAGGTAATAAGTTCGTACAATAGTACTAACGTCATTATCCCTGAGGATAAGATTGATTCTCTAGCTTTTGGGTTGTCAGAAGATGATGAATTCCAATCATTGTTAGCAGAGAATGTTCTTCTGACAAAACGGCTCTCACTGCTCTTATCAGAGTCTGATGTCTTCAAACACAGCTTCTGATAGTGTAGCTACTGATATGCAGCTTCTGACGCGACTCTAACTTGCATCTGCTGATGAGAATCTTCTGGTCAGAATTTGCTTGCTATTTCAGAGCTTCAAATGTACTCGTAGTGAATATAAAATTTTTAGCTTATATATCTGCACACTTAAAGTAAATAATCAGTATACCCTATTGTATATTAATACTATTGTTATCATCAAAACTTAATTGGTCATGTCAGAACCTCTTTTGTTCCAACATCCTTAAGTAGATTATTCTTCAATCATTGATTCTGATTCTGTCAGTTCTTGAGTGACGTAAATTTCTTTTGCTTCAGAGTCTGTTGTCGTAGCTTCTTAAGGTCTTCAGCTTCTGAGCTTCTCAGAGTCTGGCTTTTGTCCTCAGAGCCACTAACTTCAGAACTTGAATTTTAAGCTTCTGATGATCAGCGATACGCTTTCAGAGCTTCTTAGCTTAGCTTCTCTGCTTTTGTTCGTAGTGCTTCTGAATGAATTTTAACTTATAATTCTGCACACTAAAACAATCATTAGTAATACCAATTGCAATTTTAATACTTTGTTATCATCAAAACCAATTAAAAACTTAGAGATTTATTTCAGACCCACATTGTTCCAACAGTGATGTTCACAATGAACTCCTTCACGAGCATCTCATAGCAATCACCCAGGTTTTTGACGGTCTTCATTAACTCAGCCTTCTCTAATAGCTCCATAATCACTTTGCATTCAAGAGCTTCTTGGTTGAGTTCTCTTTCTTGAGCTATTCTTCGCTGGTAGACAAACCTCCACTTTTGAGCACTTTCTTCAGAATGGAAGGAAACCCTATCCATTGGTGCTGGTGGGATGTTTGCAGGAATTCTTCTTCCTCCAATTCTCTTTCTCCCAGCGGTAGTGATGTCTAGGACATCTGGTTCACCATCGGTGTCAGAGTCACTTACAGCCACAACATGTTTCTTCTTCTTTGAACTTTTCTCACCAACAACTTTCTTCTCTGTCTTTCTTTTCCCTTTCTTTGCAGTAGCCTGAGTCTCCACTTGCTTAGATTTATACGTCTTAGCTCTTCTTTTGATTGGAATACTAATGCGTATTCCTTCACTTTCCTCTGAGCTTTCTTCTTCCATGCTTTGTTGTGGTTTACCACTTCTCTTTATTTCTTGAAGAATGTTGGCCAGAGGAACCTCATCTACATCTTCTTGATCTTCTTGTTGATCTTGAACTTCTTGTTCAGGAATTTGTGCAGAACCAGATGTTGGGACATTGGGTTCAACATCTTGTGCTGAAACTTCTGTTGAAGGTGTAGTTTGATCCAAGTTGGGATCTTCTTCCTGAGGTCTTGAGGAGATGTTGGTGGTTGTTTCTGATGGAGGAGCTTCATTGGTTGATGAGGGAATATGCTCAGCTGTCTTGTCATGATGTTCATCAGGTGATGTTGTTGTGAGTGTTTCACCGGATGTTTTGACATGTGACCCTTCTGGTTTCTTTGGTGATTCTCGACTCTCAGAAGGTTGACATTCAGGTTTTGAAGGCTCTTGTTCCTGAATTTTGTCATTCCCCGTTGCATGAGCTTTCGTCTTTTTATGATTCTTCTTCTTCTTTGAACCCTTGGACTTCTTCTTCTTGATTTCGCCTTCTGTTGGAGGAATCATGCTGATTGGTACAGCGTTTGTGATGGTTCCTTGTTGATCAACGCAAAAATCTGAAACCCTAGGCATTTGAGAGGATGCCTCTTCTGTTTGCGTCTTTGAATCATCTGGGTTGTTGTTCTTAGATGATTGTTGAGACATTGTTGAAGAGTTTTCTTGAGAAGGAGTTTCAATTTTTGTGAGGGATGTCACACAGGATGTTGAGACGTTTGGTAGTGTCACATATGAGGTCATAGTAGCCTTTTATAGATTGATTGAGAACTTAAGGCTACCTCTTTTTACGTGCAGATGTTTAATGTTTCTTTACTCTGCACGTTACCTCTATAATGCTTATGACACGTTTTTGAGCGTGTGAATACCCAAGGGCACTCTAACACTCCCAACCAAAATCCCTTCAGCTCCTTGTCCATTGTACAGATGTTGGGACATCTGGTGGGACATCTTGTCAATATCTTCCTTGGCAGACAAGCAAGCTATTTCTGGACCATTGTTTTGAGGTGTCCAAGTATAGCACTTACCACTTGACTTTGTCCCTTTCATCACTACCTTTTGATCATTAGCAATGGTGCATTCATGGTTGTTGAAGTGCACTTTTAGTCATTGTTCACATAGTTGACTAATGCTAATCAAGTTTGCAGTGAGACCTTCTACTAGTAGAACATCATCCAGGCATGGAGTGTTTGGACCAGCTAGTTTTCCAATGCCTATGACTCTATCTTTGACTCCATCACCAAAAGTAATACTTCCTTTTAAGTAAGACTTTAGTTCTCTAAGGTATCTTTTATCTCCAGTCATGTGTTTTGAACACCCACTATCAAAATACCAATTTTTAGATGGAGAGATTCTTGGAGGAGTATGAGCTTGTTGGGGTGGTGTTGGCTTCCATACTTTAGTCAGAACTTCCTTGTGTTTCTTCCTTGGAGGTAGGATCTTCCTTTTGTTCTGACTTGGTGACTTAGGCTTCTGAGGGTAGCCATGGAGATAGAAGCATTCTGAGATTAGATGCCCAGTTTTTCCACAATGTTTACATCTTTTCAGTGGTCCCTTATATTCTTTGTATTGAGGGGACACATGTTGAACATGATGTTGGGACATGTGGTCTGGCATGTGCTTCTTCTGTTGAGCTGGAGGCTGAGTCCTCTGTTCAAACCTTTTCTGCTTGTGTTGAGTCAGATGATGAGTCTTTGTCACCTGTTTCTTTTGTCTAGCAGGTTGTTGAGGTTTGGATTCTGTCTTCTTAGGCTTGTGCTGAGAAGGGTGTTGTGACATGTAGTTTGACATCTGGTCCTGAGAGTTAATCTTTGGGGAAATTTTCTTCTCAGGAGCGCTGCTATAGTTGTCATACCCTAATTCCTTCCAGTCACTTGGGTTTCTACCAAGCTCAAGGACTTCTTCAAGTATGTCAGTTCCCTTGTTTAACATTCTCACAGATTTAGTCATCTCAGTGAGTTTTGAGTTTGACAAGGTGACCTGTTCTTTTAACACAGCTGTTGATGCTTCTAATGCCTCTTTTTCTTGTGAAAGCAAGGTGACTTGTTTTCTCAATTCAGCTATTGATGCCTTTAGTGCTTCCTTTTCTTGAGTAACTTTCTCCATCTCCTTATCTTGTCTTTTTATAAGTTCACAAGATTGTTCCCATTTAATGGTGAGATTATTGTATCTCTCATCCAATTCTTCTTGTAGGAGATCTTCATTACTGATGCTGCTGCTAGTTTCAAATGTTCCAGCGAAAGCTTTATTTATTGGTTCTTCTTCCTTCTCTTCCTCAGAATCAGATAGAGTAGCTGCCATTCCCTTTTTCTGTTTCCTGAGAAAGTTTGGACATTCTGGTCTGATGTGTCCAAATCCTTCACATTCAAAACATCTTACTTCTTTGTTTTGCTCAGAAGTATTCTCCTCATTGGTCTTGCCCTGTGTCTTGATGTTGGATCTTTTGTCTGGGACATTTGGCTTATACCTGGCTTGTAGCTTACTCAAAGATTTATTGAAATTCTTTGTAAGGTAAGCTAATGCTTCTGATAGCTCATCATCAGTTTGACTTTCCTCATATTTAAAAGCCAGGTTCTTCATCTTCTTCTCTGGTTTATCATCCAGAGACATCTCAAAAGTTTGTAATGAGCCAATAAGTTCATCAACTTTCATTGTGCTCAAGTCTTGAGATTCTTCGATTGCAGACACCTTCATGTTAAATCTCTTAGGCAGTGATCTAAGGATTTTTCTGGCTAGCTTTTCTTCAGGTATCTTCTCACCTAGGGCAAAGGTTGAATTTGCTATATCTCGTATTCTAGTGTTGAACTCAGATATAGTTTCTTCATCCTCCATCCTTAAGTTCTCAAATTTTGTGGCGAGAAGTTGCAGCTTTGACTTTCGAACTTTAGAGGTTCCTTCATGTGTTGTTTGAAGAATTTCCCAGGCTTGTTTGGCTTCAGTACAAGTGTTGATTAACTTGAACATGTTTTCATCAACACCATTGAATATGGCACTGAGTGCTTTAGAGTTGCCACTTGCCTCAGTTTCTTCTTCTAGACTCCAATCTGCTACTCCTTTTAGGCTTGTGGAGCCATCTGCTGCTGTGATTATTGGATGATTCCACCCAGTGATAATTGCCCTCCATGCTTTTTGATCCATGGATTTGAGAAAGGCAACCATTCTTGCTTTCCAATAATCATAATTTGATCCATCCAAGACTGGTGGTCTGTTGATTGATCCTCTCTTGTCCATCTTGAACAAAATATATCTCCCTTGAGCTCACCCAGCAGGTTAGGGTGCCTGCTTTGATGCCAATTGAAATTCTGTTCTCTGGCAGGACAGATGTCGTACACAATGTCTAGGACAATGTGTTTATAGTCCAAATGTCTTAGACAACTGGTTTGACAAACGTTTATGAGGATCGCGAATTATTGCAGTACTGAAGTAAATAAAAGCAATAAATAACACCAGTAAATTGTTAACCCAGTTCGGCGCGAAACAGCCCTACTCTGGAGGATACCAATCCAGGAAGTGAACACTACTAATTCGAATTAATACTTAGTCTTACAACCATACCAAACACCTATTGCATGTATGCCTTTTCTTAATCCTAGCAATCTTCTACTCAAGGGCTAACTCCCCCTGAATATGAGAACCTACCCAACTCCCTCTAATCACTAATCCCAAGTGACGACAACTTTAAACTACAAAGTTTAAAGACTTAGTTGAATGGCAACATTCAACAACAAAGCTACAAAGTATCAAAACCAATACTAAGAGCCACAAAGCTGCAAAGTATCAAAAACGATACTAAGAGCCATGAATGCTTTGCACAGTAGGTGTTGGAGTAAGCCCTAAGAGCCAATCTATTTTCATAGTATTTGCTTTAGGAGTTTGAATATAAATATGGCATTTCTTTATTATGTTTGTAAGGTTGCAAAATAATGAAGTCCCTAGAATAGAAAGTCCGTTTAATAATTAAGTGTGACTTAATCATGAGATAATATTAAACATAAGGACACTATTCTTAAAGTATCCGTAGTCGAGCTTTAAGGTAAAGGGGATAACCTTAAAGCATAAAGACTATTATGAAGATAGACTGATGATCACATCTCATGGATCATGGGATAAGGAGTTATCAAGTCTTGACGTAGGTATAAATATTAGGAGTAATATTTATACTAGATTGACCCTCTATGAGAGTACTACATGCAAAGTTATGCAAAGTGTCATAAGTTACTCTCATGGTGATAATGGTGTAGACCACCCTTAGACCTGAAACCACTTTGTACCCTAGATGGGGAGTGAAGTACTTTGTTGCTAATCTAACGTTATCCGTAACAGGATAATTATAAAGGCAGTTGATGGGTACTTTACGAAGCATGTTGAGGGACAGTAGTGACCTAGATGGAATTTGCCAATCCTGCATAACAGGATAAATGTCACGGGCCCAATATTGAACTGGACAAGGATGACATTGTGTATGCCTTGTGTTCAATATAGACATAAGGGCAAAGGGGTAATTATACACACTGATATTATCACAAGAGGTTATGTTTAGATCACATGTTAATTTCTCGTAACTTGAGTAGCAGTGATGTGTTGCTAGATACCGCTCACTGTTTATTATAATAAATAGTGATTTATTATAATTGTCAACGTTACGGAAACCTACAGGGTCACACACATAAGAACAATCTAGTGAGATTAGAACACCGTAAGGTACGGTGCACCTTGGAGAAATAAGGAAATATGATAAGGGTATTATGGTAATTAAAATGAGCATTACATCATATGGTATGATGTAGCAAGAAGGGGGTGCAAATATGTACTAGACATATTTACATGAGAATGGCGCCCACTATAGCCCATTTAGTTAAAAGGGCTTTAGTGTAATTTTGCCATGGCAAGTGGTTCTATAAATAGAACCCTTGTGGTAAGGAGAAATAGTTACACACTTTTGTTACTCATTCTCATGAGCCTTTGTTCTCTCCTCTCTTGAGAAACCCTAATCACCTTTCTAGAGTTTTTGTGAAAAACCCTAATCCTTATTTTGTGCCTCCTTTCTCCTAACCCTTCAAACCATTGGAGCTAGCACTCCATTGAAGGTTGTTGTTCGTGTGGACTGGCTAGAGGCGTTATACCTTTAACGCTTGTGATCAAATTCGTTGGTGACTTGGTGGTGACCTTGTTCGTGACGGTTCGAGGTTCTTGTTCGTGACCTTGTTCGTGATTCGAAGTGTTCGATAGCCGTTCGTGATTTAAAGGGAGTTTTCGAATCAAAAGGTAAAACTCTAAACACAATTCATGACCATTCGTAAGGATCATTAAAGGAAAATTTTTATATTCCGCTGCTTTATCGTATCAATTTTCCTTCAGTGGTATCAGAGCCACTTACGAAACCATGAATTGATGTTTGTTTAAATTCATGAATTCAGTTTTAATATGATTAAAACGGTTAATAAAAGATTAAAATCGAGTAATTAAAATTTGACGGTTGTTTGTGTGTAAATTGGATGATTAACATTGAAACGGCTCCGGAATCCGACACTTGTATGGTGGAGCATGCGATATGTTGATTGTCCTAAGGTTACACGAACAAGAACGGTCAATACTTACATGTGATGTAAGTTTTGTGTATGAATTGGGTAATTAACCTTGAAACGGCTTCGGAATCCGACACTTGTACGGTGAAGCATGCGATATGTTAATTGTCCTAAGGTTACACAATCAAGAACGGCCATAAACTTATATATGATATAAGTAACCGTAATGCAAAATGGTGTATGTGATATACCGTTAGTAATTTCGATAAAATTATTATGAAAGTTATTCAATTAAAGCGAGCCGTGTTCATTTGTTTCGGAATCCGACATTTGTATGGTAAAACAATGACATGTTGATCAATTGGATTGAATTTCGGTCATAAGGAATTTTGACGGCATGAAAGGGTTGCACAAATGTTGTGTCATTAAAATTAGGATTTGCAAAACGTATCAAGTGTTGATGCGAAAAGTAGATGATAAATATATTTAATTTTGAAATCGTTTCAAAATTCTAGAAATATCTTTTAAAATTGTTTTAAAAGATAATATCATCAATTTTGGAAATATTTTATTCAAAAGGGTTTTGATTAAATAATTTTCCATATTTGACAAATATATTTAATTATGAAATCGTTTCAAATCTCTAGAAATATCTTTTAAAATTGTTTTAAAAGATAATATTACCAATATTGGAAATATTTTATTCAAAAAGGTTTTGATTAAATAATTTTCCATATTTGGAGAATTGTCAAAAGATTTAATTCTACTTTAAAATAATGTTATTTATTTCAGCAAATTTTGATTCGAAATATTTAATTGTGAATTAAATATTTGAATCAAACTTACCTGATTTGATCAATCGCCGGATTTAATTAATTATGAGACTTTAATAATAATAAAGTTTGTTTGTTATTATTATATTTGATGATCGGTTATGGCCTTAGTTTATTTATTTTATTGCATTTGGTTTTTAAATAGGGTCTGCGTGTCGTGCCTTATCTCTATTCTCTATATTCTCTTCTCATCCACTCCCTCGTATGTAAAACGAGTATTCTTTTATATTATTATGTAATATTATGAAGAAGAAGAACAATGGAGGTCAACCTTGGAGATCATGCTTGGAGAAGTATAGATCGTTTTAGGTTAGATTAGGTTCTCTCATTGGCTTGGGAGAACAAATGCGCTAGGGGCCATAACTATTTCATTTTATTTATTTATGTATGTTGATGCATGTGAGTGACGATTTATATAATAAATAAGCCGGTGAGATCAAATTAAATAAAATCCCTCAAGAGACACATAAGACATTAATAAAGAAAATGTAGGTTCGCCCACCGTGGAGTGCATTCTCTTTAATAATAAAATATGTGAATATTAAGTTTACGCTTTCCAAGCTTTAGAACTCATCAAGATTAGTATCGAACTATGTAGGTTCGCCCACCGCGAAGTGCATACTCTATATTGGTAAGGTGCGATGGGATAATTGTAATATCCAACTTCTAAAGTAAGGGTCAAACTTAACTTAACAAATATAATGAGATTACATGAGTTTAAGAAGCAATGGTTGGGAATAATTCATAAGATGAATTAGAATAAGGAGTTATTCACCCAATTGATATATTAAAGAATTGTATGAGATACAATTGGAAGGAGTTCCTACCTAAATAACTAAGTCTTGTGTAATCCGCCCACCGCGGACTTAAGACAAGGTGAAATATGGATCTCGACCCACTAGAAAGTCTTCCAACGGGATTTTCCGAATCAAATGATGAGGGTCATTTGTTTTGAGTAAAATAGTGGGAGCGTATTTAATTAAAGACCAAATTAAATATGATTTAGTCATAATATCTTACATATCTTTGTAATTAGAATTTCGAAATACAATACATATTAAGTTGTCCTAGGACAAGATTTTCAGAAAGGAGTTTCTGTATTGGTACAAATTGAGAATTGTTCTCAAATGCGAGAAAACTATAAGTCTTGAACTATAAACTGTGAACAACCTACTATAACTAGATTGGAAAAGGGATACTTGTTAGAAGCATCAAGTTGACGTCTAGATATAGAATATATAATAAATGATGTGATCATTTAATCTCAAGTAAGATCCTTTTGAAAGAACTTTAGAGTATGATAAATTTCTCAATGGATCAAAAAGTTGGTCATAGGATCAATCTAACAAATTATAATGGAATAGATATAGACAAAATTGTTTTGAATATCTACCGGAATTTGTTGAGTTGAATGAGAATTAATTTGCACTATCAAAGATTTGAGATATAATATAAATAAGATTTATATTCCTCTTATTTGAATAGTACAAAATGGTTGTCAAAGTAGAACGGCTATGGTTAGACCATTAAATAAAAATGACGTAAATAGTTCTTGGAAGAGTCAAACCAAAAGTATGAAGTGAGACTTCAATAATGAACATATTGTTATAGAAAGTCAAAATTTCTATTTCTACATCAAAAGTATATGATACAAGATGTTGAATCTCAATTTTTCGAAAATAGAGATGCTTAAAGAATTAGAACATTGGCTATAATTTTAAGTCAACCCATATCTAGAATGAAAATTGTTTCATTGATAATGAGAGCTTATGCAATGACTTAAAATCGAGTTTGAAATGGAACACAATAATTGTTATTGAATTCCATCTAGTAATAGAAGTAGCAATTGTATATCTTGTATTGACAATATATGAATTGTAGCCTTAAATGATAAGACAAGTAATGGTCCTATCATTTAAGCAAAGTCTTCTATACTATTACTCCAAGTCAAGTAATGGACTAGGGTTCCATGGTCTTGATAGGGTTATCTATAACAATCGTGATAAGAGCCAAATATGATTTGGACCTTAAATATATCAAGAGCATTGTTGTTTAGTACAAATATTCGATGTGTCAATAAAATAACGCATGACCTATTTGAACAATATACATGAGATGTATGTCGACCACTAAACATATTTGGTATATTGAGTTTATTTTACTTCATTAACATTGATGATTAAAATCATTAGATGTTGGTAGGTGTATGACACCAATTAGAAATCTTTGAATTTGTCAAAGAAATTCAACAATGAAGAAAATAGAACTCGACAAAAGTATTTAAGTTATATGAATGAGTCATATCAGTAAATACTTAATTAAAGGACTATAATAACTATTTTATCACATCATGTTTGACATGATTTAAGGATAATTTAATTATATATTGACTCTTTCTATAAATCTCTTTACTTATAATTAATCTTCACCTACAATTAGTTCCCTTTTAAAATGATCATAAAGACACCATATGCGATATGGAGGTAAGAGTACCAAGTTTGTCTTTATGAGAATTTGGATTAAAATTTATTAGATAAATCTAATTCCAAATGAATGAATGAATAAGTGGAAATATCCTAAAGAAAGGGATATTGGTCCTATATCACTCTTAAGGACAAAAGGTTGTTTTGTTGCTAGGTTTGAAACATTCCTCTAGTGGGAGTGTGTCTCTAAAAGAGACAGTGGGAGTGATATAGAACTTGAATAAATTCAAGTACCACAAAACGTATTTATTTAAAAGGGAATGCAAACCGGTTCCTCAAGGTTGTTGAAGAACCATTGTTTTAAAGTTGCACAAATCCAAGATAAGTCTAACATATCACATATGGCTACAAGGTATGGTTTTATCATGACTCAGCAATGTGATATGATTCTCATGGAAGATGAGTCTTTGACTTTCTAAAAGGTCGTAAGACGATCTAGATTATGAGAAGTGGCTAAATGCCATGAAATCTCATACAGAATCCATATACACTAACCTTATGTAGATAATGGTTATGTCTTCAAGATGAGTAAGACTCATACGATGAAAGTGAGTATTCTTTTTGAACACTGATATGGATGGTATTAAGAATACCTTATAATATTTGATTGCTTCTGCTAAATGTTGTACTACATGTTTTGGTAGATGGATAACAAAGTTGCATTCCTTAATTGGAATGACCTCATATATATGTGTTGGACATATACGTAAGGGTTTTGTTGATCCAAATGATGCTAGAAAGGTATATAACTTGTAGCTATCTAATTTTGATTAGATAGAGTTCTCAGAAAATTAAATTATTGTTTGTTCCTTTTATGAAGTTTTATGAAAACAAATTAACAAGGACAAACCTATCTAATTTTGATTAGATCGAATAAATTTGAATATTTGTTCCTTTTGAAAGTTTTGTGGAAAACAAATGAAGGACAAATATAAATCTTGTGCATACAAAGTTTTAGTGGGAGTGATAATATCTGATATCATATTAATCATCAAGACATTTTTCTTATACATGTGAGACATGACTAGGAAAATAACTCTTGATGAAACACTTAGGCAAGAATTCCTAAAGAGTTAGGAATAACATATGTACCAAAATTGAAATTAGTGTTTGACACTAACTTACCTTCAAGAATATCCCTAAGGACCTTAAAGGAACTAAGGCCTATTTCTTGAAATAGATAGGTATGGGAAGGATCATTATAAGGAAGTTATAATGAAGGAAGTTTCCATACCAATGTATTGTATATCATGGTTGAATACAAGCATTGAAAGCTATAAGATAAGCTTAGTAATATGTTTGTTTCAGTTAAATAAGTTGAGTATTTAAGATTGGATCGTTTGGCTCATGATTGAGCTAAAGCTATGTTTCCGGTGTTACAAGTCACATTAATCACATTAGTGATGGTAATAGTTTAATCTTGCAAGAACACTTGAGAATAGATCTCACCGACGATTCATGAATATACTTAGACACTTATATATTTCGATAGAGATCGAAATAGAAACGTTGGAAGATACGTAAGATACCAACATAGGAAATAGTTCATTATCCACTAACAAAGCCTCTTGCGCAGTTGAAGCGTGATGGGCATACTAAGTCTATAGGTATTAAGAGTAACCTAGATTGGCTTTAGTGCTAGTGGGAGATTGTTGGAGTAAGCCCTAAGAGCCAATCTATTTTCATAGTATTTGCTTTAGGAGTTTGAATATAAATATGGCATTTCTTTATTATGTTTGTAAGGTTGCAAAATAATGAAGTCCCTAGAATAGAAAGTCCGTTTAATAATTAAGTGTGACTTAATCATGAGATAATATTAAACATAAGGACACTATTCTTAAAGTATCCGTAGTCGAGCTTTAAGGTAAAGGGGATAACCTTAAAGCATAAAGACTATTATGAAGATAGACTGATGATCGCATCTCATGGATCATGGGATAAGGAGTTATCAAGTCTTGACGTAGGTATAAATATTAGGAGTAATATTTATACTGGATTGACCCGCTATGAGAGTACTACATGCAAAGTTATGCAAAGTGTCATAAGTTACTCTCATGGTGATAATGGTGTAGACCACCCTTAGACCTGAAACCACTTTGTACCCTAGATGGGGAGTGAAGTACTTTGTTGCTGATCTAACGTTATCCGTAACAGGATAATTATAAAGGCAGTTGATGGGTACTTTACGAAGCATGTTGAGGGACAGTAGTGACCTAGATGGAATTTGCCAATCCTGCATAACAGGATAAATGTCACGGGCCCAATATTGAACTGGACAAGGATGACACTGTGTATGCCTTGTGTTCAATATAGACATAAGGGCAAAGGGGTAATTATACACACTGATATTATCACAAGAGGTTATGTTTAGATCACATGTTAATTTCTCGTAACTTGAGTAGCAGTGATGTGTTGCTAGATACCGCTCACTGTTTATTATAATAAATAGTGATTTATTATAATTGTCAACGTTACGGAAACCTACAGGGTCACACACATAAGAACAATCTAGTGAGATTGGAACACCGTAAGGTACGGTGCACCTTGGAGAAATAAGGAAATATGATAAGGGTATTATGGTAATTAAAATGAGCATTACATCATATGGTATGATGTAGCAAGAAGGGGGTGCAAATATGTACTAGACATATTTACATGAGAATGGCGCCCACTATAGCCCATTTAGTTAAAAGGGCTTTAGTGTAATTTTGCCATGGCAAGTGGTTCTATAAATAGAACCCTTGTGGTAAGGAGAAATAGTTACACACTTTTGTTACTCATTCTCATGAGCCTTTGTTCTCTCCTCTCTTGAGAAACCCTAATCACCTTTCTAGAGTTTTTGTGAAAAACCCTAATCCTTATTTTGTGCCTCCTTTCTCCTAACCCTTCAAACCATTGGAGCTAGCACTCCATTGAAGGTTGTTGTTCGTGTGGACTGGCTAGAGGCGTTATACCTTTAACGCTTGTGATCAAATTCGTTGGTGACTTGGTGGTGACCTTGTTCGTGACGGTTCGAGGTTCTTGTTCGTGACCTTGTTCGTGATTCGAAGTGTTCGATAGCCGTTCGTGATTTAAAGGGAGTTTTCGAATCAAAAGGTAAAACTCTAAACACAATTCATGACCATTCGTAAGGATCATTAAAGGAAAATTTTTTATATCCCGCTGCTTTATCGTATCAATTTTCCTTCAGTAGGCACAAAGCTTTGAACTCACAATCTTCAGTTCTTGTGGGTTGAGTTTTAAGCTCTATGTTGAGTTCTATTTATAGGCGTGCAAATCTTCAGATCGTCTTCATTCTTTCAGATGCACTACAATTAAGAGTTAGTTTTAAAACAAACTTGTTTAAAAACAAACTCCAAAAGATAAAGAAATTAATCTTTATCCACAAATTAAATATGAATCCTAATCGTATCTAACACTTAAGATTAATAACAAACTTTATCATTAATCCTAATCTCAGCTTGTTACTTAAAGATTCGCCCTTCATTCAAATATAAACAAACACGCGTGCTTAATGGATAAGCATTATCTTTTAAGCTGAACTGGGTTCAGATGTCCTACCCACATGTCTTGGGACATCTTGTTCGACATGTTGCTTTAACATGCTCTGAACCCAGTGAAAAGATGTCTAGGACATCTTGTTCAACATGTTGCATCTGCACATCTTCAATATGCACAAGTGGTTTAGACTTAATTACTTTAGCATTGGTGCTTCAGTTAAGTCATTCTGACCAAGTTGTTTTAGCCTTATGATGCAGCCAATCTCAGAAGAACTACAGGAAGCATTGTTATTTCGACTTTGATGGATACAATGGCTAAATCAAAGGATAAAGAAGAATTCAAAATACGTGTCAAGACACGCGTCCTCTCTTTAGTTAAATTAAACGTTATTAGCAGTTAGGAATTAGTGTCTATATATATCATAGTTCTGTGATCGAGCAAAAGGGTCACAATCCAAATACAAAAATCCTTACTAAACTCAAAGTACCCACGTCAACGAGAGAAACGAGTGATCGGAGGAGAATGTATGTAACTGTGAATCATTTACTTTCTTTGTAAAACATTTACATTCAATGCAATTTATCCTCTTTTCCAAATTCAATCCTCTGTTCATTTAATTTAGACCTTTTCTCTCTTTCTGTTTGTTCATTCGAATAAACATTCTTTCTTGCAATTCAAGTTACATAAAGTTCAAACAATATTGAAAACATAAGAACAATAATGAATACTAATTATCTTGAAAATATAAACAAAAGCACTATGTCCCGAGATTTACTAGTTGATCTCTCTTGTAATAACTCAAACTAGCGTTGTTTACCAAATTTCACAGTAAACAACCTGATAGTATGTATGAATGCATGGATTGTGTTGTCCCGATGTTGCTTAAGTAAAATATGATATTGGAACCTTTGAGGTTCTAAATTCGAAAAACTCAAAAGATTATGGAATTTTGCCCAAATTGGATTGATAATATCAAGTTTTCTTAAACTTGATAATTGAATTATCGGTTTCTCATTGGATAGTGACCCCGAATGATATCTTAAATTTGATGAATTGCATTGAAGATATAAAATGGTTAGATTGTGTTTTTGTCTCGATGTCCCTAAAGGAAATATAATATTTGACACTTGGTGGAGAATATGAACTCCCCTATGAATATTTGGAGTCTGTGATTGAGTCAAAGTTAATAAATCGTTATTCAGTATTATGTTGTTATTTACCTTCTTGCACTTTAATAACGCATTCTCGTAATCTGGCCGGATAAGCGGGAGCGCCCATAGAATAGATGTTAGGGTTAGCTTTAGTATTTATATTAAGGTGAGCTTTAATATTTGTCCGGATCTTGTAGTAAATATGCTAGGTGAATAGAGACGGTAACATCCTGAACTAGTTGTGAACTGAGCAATTAGAGGAGGAATCAGGAACTAGGTGTGAACTGAGCACTTAGAAGCTGAATAGCCCGAAACTAGGACCTAGAGGCATTGGATGGGTGTAGGGTATAATGCATGTATAATGAACAACTCACCTAGTAATTAGGGTATGTGACACATCGAGGTTAGGCTCTCGTAGGTACCTTAGTTATTAACATAGGGAAACTTCATATACATAGGGTAATAGTAAGGTATTACCATAACAAGAATAAAGTCACCGCCGAATAATAATCTGAATAACTATGTTATACACCGATCATGCCAAATGAAGAAGGGAGTGAGTCCAACCACCATACCTATTCTATATGTTTCTGAATCAACTATCTTTATTTTCCGCAAGCATATCGCTATTTTTATAAAAACCGTTTTCAAAACCAAAGCGAATGCAAAACCAACGAGCTTAAATAACGCTAACGATACTTTGGCACGATCCCTGTGGATACGAACTCATTCTAGACACCTAGAGTGTGAATTATTACTCGACGACAGACTGGTGCACTTGCCAGAATGCAGTCAGCAATCATCTCATCGCGTTCAGTAGCAAACCTTAGAAAGATTCACGCGAGTTCATAAGATAAGATTGTGTTCTGCCTGTTCAGGATGTCCTATGCAGTATGGGACATCCTGTTCAACATGTTGTTCCATAACTTTTGTCCTGGCATGTTGAGAGTGCTGACTAAGATGTTCTAGTTGTGATGAGACATCTTATTCAACATTTTGCACTTTGCACATTAAGTTGTTTTAGCATTAATGCAGCCAACCATGGGAACAATAGTTGCCTTGCAAATACAAGTGTTCCTAAATCCATTTTCTTACACAACTAAAAGGAGAACAACACATCCTTAATTTACATAGTCTTATACGTCCTCGACGAGTAATTATCAAGCTTAAGACTCATTCCTCTGAAATTCAATTTATTTAGTTCAAGACATACGACTCTTCATTTTCAACCGTCGGATCGTCGAACACGAACTCTGGAGTGAAATATATCGTGTGTGCACTGTAGCTGCAAATTTAAAGTACAATTGCGTGATAGAAAGCATTTAAGGTAGGACATTTTTCCCCATGCACTCATGCACATAGGGTTTATGTTATAGATTAATAATTAAATATTTAACCGTTAAGAGAAAATAAATATAGAAGAAATGACAGAACTATTTTTATAAAAATTCTATGTTATTTTAATATATTATAAACTATGTGTGTGAGTGAGGGTATTTTTAATTCTATGATTGTTGTGTTTCTGGTTGATTGTGAATTGGAGTATTTTCTTGGTTTTTGATAAAATGATTAATTGACATGATTTTGAAAGAAAGATTTGATTTTGATTTGATTTGGTGAAAGTATTGATGATTTTAAAAGAAAATGTGTATATTAAGTGTCAAATGAGTCGATTGAATAGTTGTGAATATTAAGTGTGTGTGTATTAAGCATATCATGACATATAGTTGAGTCATAGGTGCCAAGTGGGGCGATTTTATTAGTAACTGCCAAATGAGGCTATTTGTTTAATAGGTGTCAAATGGAGTGATTATATATGCTACCTGGGGCAATAAAATCCAAGTGCCGAATGAGGCGATATCCGGTTCATGGCCTAGTTACAATTCACGCATTATTATTTGTATAAGTTGTTATTAAAAAGAGATTCTTGCATCAATTCTATGTTATTACTTTTATGGCCGAGTATTTTATTATTACTTTATAAAATTTACCTTCTAATCGGTATGATTCAATTTGGATATGGAAATTGACCCTTACATTAAATATGGATATAGGTACCAAAGGTGAAATATGAAGTCGATGTGTTTTTTATGCGTGCACGGGGATAAACAAATTTGGGTTTTTTTTTTTTAAATTGGTAATTTAGCTAATACATTTCTACCATAACATAATTATTATTTATAATTGTAACTAGTTATTATTCTTTAAAGAAAAAAAATAGTCACTTTTTAAAGAAATTAAGTTTTTTTTTATTATTTTCTTTATTACAAATTCGGGCTGTTACAATTAGTATAATATTTATTATTTAAAATCAATACATAAGATAATAGGTCAATATAATCACAGAAAAGACATATCTAAAATATTGGGATGTTACAATATTACCTCCTTAAAATATTTACGTACTCGTAATTAAGAAATAAAAAATTTAGGTAAGGTTCCCTAATTAAATAAAATCATAGGTAAAGAAAGTTGCTTTCTAAAATTGATGTTAAAATATTCTAACTTTCAATTAGAATAAAATATTTATCTGTATATGAAAATAAAATAAATTCTCGTGGCTTACAAATGGCAGCACCGTAGGAAAGACTCATGATACTTGTTAAAGGTGATGCATTATGACATTAAAGTGCTTAAGATCAAGTTTAGTGAGCGCAGAGCAAGCCAAAGGAAGGAGAAGAGCACAAACAAAGCTTAAAGGAAAAGAAAAAAATTATTTCACAAACTCATTAATTACAATGTGTGTAGATTAGCTTATATATTAGTGTATGAAGACAAGAGAATAACTAACAAACAAAAATGGTTATAACTCCTTCTAACAACTTGTAACAAACTTTATATGACAGTTAACTTAACTGTCAATAACTTACTAAGCTAACTACCGGTTGCCTTGTTTCACAAGAAACAAGGCAACTGTCTTATTTCTTCAATTCCTCATTGTTAACAAACACTGAAACACATCTAGTTTTACAAAACAAGCTTATAAACATATATAAGGGGCAGGGGTTCCCTCGGGCCCTAGAGAACTGTCGTTCACGACAAACTAATAGGGATTGAGGCATGGGAAGTAGCTCTTACGAACCCTTTAGTCGCCCTTTCCGTTAGCCCAATCCGCTTTATGATCCCAGTTGATACTAATCTTATATCGGGCGAATTCTATGTTCAACAAATAGTTGAGCGATTAAAGGACAAATTAACTAAATAAGAACAAACGAAACAAAGAAATATGACCCACAAAAAAAAGACCATAAGTTAGCTTATTTTTATTACTGAACAGACAAATAAATCACTTACTATTTGATCAAATTATTAATCGTCACTTTTTCCTTTTGTACTATTAATACTACATATTGTGATATATTGGGATCTACATTTTGCACAAACCTATAAACCGCGGATGGTAGAGTTACTCAATTTCTGGATTTTGGGCAGATGGTAGTACTAGTATATTTTATTTATGTGTCGTTTTCAAATTAGTAGTAATTGTTAAAGTCACATTAAGTACTCACTCTATTTCATGTAATGAACATTAATTTTTTAATAAAATCATTTAGAGTTTGTAAAAAAAAATCATTTAGAGTACTATTCTTTGTAGAATACTATAAAGTCACGCTAAACAGTGCTCTTAGAATATTTATTAAGCATACTAAAAAATAAATAAAGTATAAAATTAATGTTCATAACATAATTTTTTATTGCATAAAAAAATATAATTTTTTATATTTTTAAAATATTGAATACACATGTTTTAAGATAATTATTTTTATTAATATATTTAACTCATGCTGAGAGGACAATATTTAACATTTTCCATTTATCAAAATAAATAGTCTAAAATTAATTATATATTGATTTACAATATAAATATTTTTTCTATCATATAATTTACTATTTATTATCATCTTTTACTTTTCAAATTATATTAATTTATATTTCTCGTATGAAAAATAATTATATAAAATAACTTATAACTTTTCTTTCAACATTTCTTAATTTGGGACGGCGAGTAAAATATAAACAAAAAGTGTCTAATTACACATTATAAAGTTAAGCTTATCACTTCTTTTTTTGGTACGTATACAGGTTATATCATATTTAATATATGCGCTATCTCAGTAAAAAAATAAATAGCCAACCAATTGAACAAATAAATTGGTTGGTTGGAAATACAAAAAGTTAAATTAAACGAAGGGCATTTTAGAAATATTATCATTAAATGAGAAAGAAGTTGTTGATATTTGATTATACTTATATTCATGAAAAAAGGTTAATTTTGTTCATAATTCATTCCAAATGGAATTTATATGACAAATGAGTAGTTAATAAAATAGTTAATTAGGTGGATTGATACAAACAAATATTTTAAATGTGATATTTTTCAAGGCTTGTTTCTCAAATGTGGCACTTTTATATAAAACTAGTATTATAGACATGGGGAGAAGGAGAGAACTTTCTTTTTACCAATTATATATATTTTGTCATAAATTATATATATTACTTTACACATAAAAACAGTAAAACGGTAGAGAATAATTTCTTAATTTGTACAAAAATAAACTTAAAAAAAGATGTCTATATAATTTTATAGGTAGTAAACACAACCACACAGATCCTCTTTTGTGTTTTATTTTGTTCAAATAAACTATTTTGCAATATAATGTTATCTATATAGAATAGAAAAGCTGAAAAGGAATAATAGTCATCTAGGATTTGTCTTGCTCTATTTTGCAATTTACACGGTTTCTCAAAGTCATGGCTCATCTGCATGCCACTTTGTTTTGATGTTAAATATTTCATCTTATCTTCTCCTACCGTATCTCTAATTTTTTACATATTAAAAAAGATGATTAATAAATCTAATAAGTGCGTTGATTTGTAAAACAACAAGTACATGACAGGATAATATTGTATTGGAGAGAAATAATATTTTTATATTCGAAAATAAAATGCATACTTTCATTTTTTTTTATTGTTGTATTATGGACAAAAAAAAAATTTATAGTTTAATGAGGAGCAAAAATTCTTATTTTTATCATATTCCTTACTACCTATATTATTCAGTCTTATATCCATTTTCTAAATCTAACAGGATATATATAACAAAAATTATTCAATTCAATCCCCGTATACGTAAGTTGAGCCATGTCACTATTGTGCAAAATAGGGACAAGGACAATGATGCATGAATTACCATAGAAATTCATGGAAATGATATTGAGAACGTGGTTGAAGAAAGGGGAACTGCAATTAAAATTGTTGACAATTTCTTTGAAACTCATTGAAAACTTTGACGGTCTAGGTTTCTTGGCATTCAAGTACAAACGCATGGTGAAATTTTATCCAAATATTTGGATAGATTTAACAGTTAAGGAAACACAATATTAATTCACACAAAATCAAATCAAGTAAGGAAAATTTATTGTGTTTCATTCAAAGTGGAAAAAAGAAGGTAGAACCGTCTTAACCAACAAAAGAAGAATGACTTCCATAATGCTTATTATTATAAGGATGTGATCCGTTGTGCTCCAAAATGATTCTTTTTTGGAGTTGTGGTGGAATTTTGGCTTTGTTGCCATATTTTAAATTTTAATATCTTCTTATTTTTTAGATAGGCTTTGGCTTTATGTCCTCCTGCTCTTTTGTGTTTATTCTCTTTTTTTTATGGGTGTATTTTCTATGGATTACACTGCAATTAGGTTCCATCTTTACATCAATTCTTGGTAAAAAAAAATAGTATTAATATATTATACCTCTGTATTAATATATAGAGAAAAATATGTTTTCAGTTATTACTTTTATAGCGAGTTTTCTTTCTTAGTCGGGGAAAAGGTTGTGGGATACTTCCATTACAAAAGAGATGTCCAGTAAGGTAAGGAGATCCTTTATCTCCTTTGCTCTTTTGTATTGTAGAGGATGCCTTAAGTAGAACCATTTTCTACGCTCAATTGGTTAACTAGCTTCACTGAAGGATGGATTTCGGTAAAATTTGGATTTGATTTCTTGGTAGAATCAGACTTTAATTACTTACCTTGCGGTCGAGCTCTAGACTATTAGGACTCCTTTCTCCTAGAAACCAGCAGGTTAAAAAACCATTTGCTTTTTTATGATGGCAAAGTTACTCATTTGTCCCGTGAAGTTACCAAATCCTATCTTGAAAAGCTTATGAAATGGAACTAAAACAAACTAATTAATTTGGCTGATCTGTTTAAAATGCTTTTTTTTTTCTTTTCAAATAATACATTCATCCTATGTTCCATGTTATTATTTTTTAAATTTTGTGTATTTTCTACTATCATTTATTTAAACTTTCGTTTTTACATAAAAACTATTTCATGCTCATTATTTTTAAACAACTTCAATTTAAATAAATTCATAACATACTATAAATTTAACAAATGCTTACGACATAAATTAATCAATTTCATTTTTTCGGTAGTCAAATAATCAATTTCTAGTTGCCCAAAAAAATATTAGCTATGTTGTGAATTCGAACCAAAAACACACCAATAATCCTTTAACAATGTGTGGGGCAAAACAAACAAAGCAACCAACACTAACAATGGACCAAGCAATAGAAATAATCACAAAGCTAAAACTATGAAAGCAATAAAGAACACAATATAAATTGTTTACCCAGTTCGGTGTTAATGAACCTACATCTGGGGGAGAGAGCTCTCCTTTCCACTATCAAAGATTCCTCAAACTTGATTACAATGAGATTTACAAGAGTTGCAAGAATTTAGAGTTTTCCTAAATTCTACCCTTTTCCCAAATCTCTTCCCGTGACCAAGAGATTTCAATTGATAGCAATTACAAGGTGTTAGAAAGAGTACCCAACCCTAGGATTAACCCAAGAGAAACCTCCTTGAACCCTAGCCTCCATGTTGGTGAAACCCCCTTTCAAACCCTACATTTTCTCTCTCCTGGCGGCTGCTCTCTTTTTCACTCTCTAAAAACAGATCTGAAAATCTGGTATATATAGGGCCCCGCGCTCATAGAACCATGAGGATGTAAGCAGACACTCATAGAACCATGAGGACATGCCTGTACAGCACTTTGCACCTATGACAGCATAAACCAGATTTTTCCTTCATTTTTCAAGGCAATTCCAACAAATCTCCACCTTGCCTTTAAAATGATGGCGGTGCCAACTTCCCACCAACCACCATGCTTACACCTCACCCTCCTTGAACTCCGAAGTGAACCGCTTCGTACTCTCAAAGAAATACTTGCCTCCAATTGTCCTTGGAATTTTAGGACAATCCTACAAGTCACCCCACCACCTTCGAACCCCGGAATGCCTTCCGTACTCTCGAAGAAAAAATGCTTGCCCTCAACTTAGCCTTGGAATTTTAAGCAAGTTCCACAAGCCGCAACTTCAAATTCTCTTGTATCCAACTACCTCTAATAGTCCCACTAGTTCCCGAATTTGATCACCGTTGCTTCCAATTGCCTCCCTGAAGATCTTTCAAGTTTTGCACTTCTTCAGACACAATTGAAACTTAAATCCACAAGGTCTCCATAGTCATACCACTTTGGTGTACCTCCACCTCAAACCAAGATTACTCCACTAAAGTCTCAAACCGGTATTCCCACTATGTTTCCCACCTTGTAACCTGCAAAACTGTTAATAATTGCTCTGAAGCAAACTTCAGGTCATTGTTAGTATCCAACATTTCCAGTTTAGTTCCAACACCTAGTAAACCTCGTTTCACTAGTCACACTAAACCTATGTCACTAACAAGCATCAACTGAAATTCCACAACTCAAACCATATGAGAAATACCTCTAGTAACAAATGCATAACCAACAGTAGAACCAACTATCTATGCATTTTAAGTTCAAAAAATACCTCACATCATGTAAAAGAGACTCGCCGATACCTTGAACCTTACAAGCTTTCCCGTCTTCAAGATGAACAACTCCACCTTCAACTAGCTTTAGGGCTTTCAAAAAATATTCTTTCTCTCATCACATGTGATAGGAGCATCAAAGTGCACGACTTAAGACTCCACCGATTCCGAACTTCACACCACTAGAGTTTCCGCAACCTCATAATAAAGTTGTTGTTCCATAAGCAACCCCGAGTATTATTCCACCGCCTCTCCAGGCCGATGTTGAGTATTGTTACCACCGCCTCTCCAGGCTGACAACCATCTATGGTTCCAAGCATGTGACTATGAGTGCTCCCGCACTCTCATAGCCTTCCTCATAAGCTTCATCACTGACCGCAACCTGAGCCGACGAACTACCACCGCCCCCTCTCCGAGGACAATCCTTCTTGAAGTGACCCGGTTCCTGACAATAGTAGCATTTGAACTTGCTACCACCATCACCCTTTGGCCTAGACTTGGACCCATTCTTCCACTTCCCTTTGCCTTCGTTCTCGCTTCTACCCCTCGTCACATTCAACCCTTCCGCACCATCATCAACCTTCAAGTCTTTAAACTTGGTCAGCTCCTTGGTTCTCAAAGCCGATTGGACTTCATCCAAGGTGATAGTGCCTTCCTTGCCATAAAGCAAAGCATCCTTGAGGTGTTCATATGACTTAGGTAAAGCACACAACAAATGAAAAGCTTTGTCCTCGTCTTCCAAATTTACATCAACATTCGCCAAATCATCAATGATTTTATTAAATTCAGTCAGTTGCTCCACCACAGACTTGTTCTCAACCATACGAAAGCAGTATAGTTGTTGCTTCAAACATTGTTTATGAGCCAACGACTTCGTCATATACAAAGTATCAAGCTTCGACCACATAGCCGCCGCCGAAGTCTCTCGCGCTACCTCTCTCAATACCTTATCACCAAGACACGAGATAATAGAACTCAATGCTTTCTCATCCATCTCGGTCTTCTCCGCATCCGAGAGAGTAGCCGACATTTGTGTCACACCCTTTAAAGCTTCAACACACTTGTTGTGAGTTAATAGTGCCCTCATCTTCACCTTCCACAACCCAAAGTCGTTATCACCGGTGAATTTCTCAATCTCCCATTTTGTACCCATTGGTGCTTAACTTGTCTAAACCTTTGCCCCACGGTGGGCGCCAATTGTTGTGAATTCGAACCAAAAACACACCAATAATCCTTTAACTATTGTGTGGGGCAAAACAAACAAAGCAACCAACACTAACAATGGACCAAGCAATAGAAATAATCACAAAGCTAAAACTATGAAAGCAATAAAGAACACAATATAAATTGTTTACCCAGTTCGGTGTTAATGAACCTACATCTGGGGGAGAGAGCTCTCCTTTCCACTATCAAAGATTCCTCAAACTTGATTACAATGAGATTTACAAGAGTTGCAAGAATTTAGAGTTTTCCTAAAATCTACCCTTTTCCCAAATCTCTTCCCGTGACCAAGAGATTTCAATTGATAGCAATTACAAGGTGTTAGAAAGAGTACCCAACCCTAGGATTAACCCAAGAGAAACCTCCTTGAACCCTAGCCTCCATGTTGGTGAAACCCCCTTTCAAACCCTACATTTTCACTCTCCTGGCGGCTGCTCTCTTTTTCACTCTCTAAAAACAGATCTGAAAATCTGGTATATATAGGGCCCCGCGCTCATAGAACCATGAGGATGTAAGCAGACACTCATAGAACCATGAGGACATGCCTGTACAGCACTTTGCACCTATGACAGCATAAACCAGATTTTTCCTTCATTTTTCAAGGCAATTCCAACAAATCTCCACCTTGCCTTTAAAATGATGGCGGTGCCAACTTCCCACCAACCACCATGCTTACACCTCACCCTCCTTGAACCCCGAAGTGAACCGCTTCGTACTCTCAAAGAAATACTTGCCTCCAATTGTCCTTGGAATTTTAGGACAATCCTACAAGTCACCCCACCACCTTCGAACCCCGGAATGCCTTCCGTACTCTCGAAGAAAAAATGCTTGCCCTCAACTTAGCCTTGGAATTTTAAGCAAGTTCCACAAGCCGCAACTTCAAATTCTCTTGTATCCAACTACCTCTAATAGTCCCACTAGTTCCCGAATTTGATCACCGTTGCTTCCAATTGCCTCCCTGAAGATCTTTCAAGTTTTGCACTTCTTCAGACACAATTGAAACTTAAATCCACAAGGTCTCCATAGTCATACCACTTTGGTGTACCTCCACCTCAAACCAAGATTACTCCACTAAAGTCTCAAACCGTTATTCCCACTATGTTTCCCACCTTGTAACCTGCAAAACTGTTAATAATTGCTCTGAAGCAAACTTCAGGTCATTGTTAGTATCCAACATTTCCAGTTTAGTTCCAACACCTAGTAAACCTCGTTTCACTAGTCACACTAAACCTATGTCACTAACAAGCATCAACTGAAATTCCACAACTCAAACCATATGAGAAATACCTCTAGTAACAAATGCATAACCAACAGTAGAACCAACTATCTATGCATTTTAAGTTCAAAAAATACCTCACATCATGTAAAAGAGACTCGCCGATACCTTGAACCTTACAAGCTTTCCCGTCTTCAAGATGAACAACTCCACCTTCAACTAGCTTTAGGGCTTTCAAAAAATATTCTTTCTCTCAACACATGTGATAGGAGCATCAAAGTGCACGACTTAAGACTCCACCGATTCCGAACTTCACACCACTAGAGTTTCCGCAACCTCATAATAAAGTTGTTGTTCCATAAGCAACCCCGAGTATTATTCCACCGCCTCTCCAGGCCGATGTTGAGTATTGTTACCACCGCCTCTCCAGGCTGACAACCATCTATGGTTCCAAGCATGTGACTATGAGTGCTCCCGCACTCTCATAGCCTTCCTCATAAGCTTCATCACTGACCGCAACCTGAGCCGACGAACTACCACCGCCCCCTCTCCGAGGACAATCCTTCTTGAAGTGACCCGGTTCCTGACAATAGTAGCATTTGAACTTGCTACCACCATCACCCTTTGGCCTAGACTTGGACCCATTCTTCCACTTCCCTTTGCCTTCGTTCTCGCTTCTACCCCTCGTCACATTCAACCCTCCCGCACCATCATCAACCTTCAAGTCTTTAAACTTGGTCAGCTCCTTGGTTCTCAAAGCCGATTGGACTTCATCCAAGGTGATAGTGCCTTCCTTGCCATAAAGCAAAGCATCCTTGAGGTGTTCATATGACTTAGGTAAAGCACACAACAAATGAAAAGCTTTGTCCTCGTCTTCCAAATTTACATCAACATTCGCCAAATCATCAATGATTTTATTAAACTCAGTCAGTTGCTCCACCACAGACTTGTTCTCAACCATACGAAAGCAGTATAGTTGTTGCTTCAAACATTGTTTATGAGCCAACGACTTCGTCATATACAAAGTATCAAGCTTCGACCACATAGCCGCCGCCGAAGTCTCTCGCGCTACCTCTCTCAATACCTTATCACCAAGACACGAGATAATAGAACTCAATGCTTTCTCATCCATCTCGGTCTTCTCCGCATCCGAGAGAGTAGCCGACATTTGTGTCACACCCTTTAAAGCTTCAACACACTTGTTGTGAGTTAATAGTGCCCTCATCTTCACCTTCCACAACCCAAAGTCGTTATCACCGGTGAATTTCTCAATCTCCCATTTTGTACCCATTGGTGCTTAACTTGTCTAAACCTTTGCCCCACGGTGGGCGCCAATTGTTGTGAATTCGAACCAAAAACACACCAATAATCCTTTAACTATTGTGTGGGGCAAAACAAACAAAGCAACCAACACTAACAATGGACCAAGCAATAGAAATAATCACAAAGCTAAAACTATGAAAGCAATAAAGAACACAATATAAATTGTTTACCCAGTTCGGTGTTAATGAACCTACATCTGGGGGAGAGAGCTCTCCTTTCCACTATCAAAGATTCCTCAAACTTGATTACAATGAGATTTACAAGAGTTGCAAGAATTTAGAGTTTTCCTAAATTCTACCCTTTTCCCAAATCTCTTCCCGTGACCAAGAGATTTAAATTGATAGCAATTACAAGGTGTTAGAAAGAGTACCCAACCCTAGGATTAACCCAAGAGAAACCCCCTTGAACCCTAGCCTCCATGTTGGTGAAACCCCCTTTCAAACCCTACATTTTCTCTCTCCTGGCGGCTGCTCTCTTTTTCACTCTCTAAAAACAGATCTGAAAATCTGGTATATATAGGGCCCCGCGCTCATAGAACCATGAGGATGTAAGCAGACACTCATAGAACCATGAGGACATGCCTGTACAGCACTTTGCACCTATGACAGCATAAACCAGATTTTTCCTTCATTTTTCAAGGCAATTCCAACAAATCTCCACCTTGCCTTTAAAATGATGGCGGTGCCAACTTCCCACCAACCACCATGCTTACACCTCACCCTCCTTGAACCCCGAAGTGAACCGCTTCGTACTCTCAAAGAAATACTTGCCTCCAATTGTCCTTGGAATTTTAGGACAATCCTACAAGTCACCCCACCACCTTCGAACCCCGGAATGCCTTCCTTACTCTCGAAGAAAAAATGCTTGCCCTCAACTTAGCCTTGGAATTTTAAGCAAGTTCCACAAGCCGCAACTTCAAATTCTCTTGTATCCAACTACCTCTAATAGTCCCACTAGTTCCCGAATTTGATCACCGTTGCTTCCAATTGCCTCCCTGAAGATCTTTCAAGTTTTGCACTTCTTCAGACACAATTGAAACTTAAATCCACAAGGTCTCCATAGTCATACCACTTTGGTGTACCTCCACCTCAAACCAAGATTACTCCACTAAAGTCTCAAACCGTTATTCCCACTATGTTTCCCACCTTGTAACCTGCAAAACTGTTAATAATTGCTCTGAAGCAAACTTCAGGTCATTGTTAGTATCCAACATTTCCAGTTTAGTTCCAACACCTAGTAAACCTCGTTTCACTAGTCACACTAAACCTATGTCACTAACAAGCATCAACTGAAATTCCACAACTCAAACCATATGAGAAATACCTCTAGTAACAAATGCATAACCAACAGTAGAACCAACTATCTATGCATTTTAAGTTCAAAAAATACCTCACATCATGTAAAAGAGACTCGCCGATACCTTGAACCTTACAAGCTTTCCCGTCTTCAAGATGAACAACTCCACCTTCAACTAGCTTTAGGGCTTTCAAAAAATATTCTTTCTCTCAACACATGTGATAGGAGCATCAAAGTGCACGACTTAAGACTCCACCGATTCCGAACTTCACACCACTAGAGTTTCCGCAACCTCATAATAAAGTTGTTGTTCCATAAGCAACCCCGAGTATTATTCCACCGCCTCTCCAGGCCGATGTTGAGTATTGTTACCACCGCCTCTCCAGGCTGACAACCATCTATGGTTCCAAGCATGTGACTATGAGTGCTCCCGCACTCTCATAGCCTTCCTCATAAGCTTCATCACTGACCGCAACCTGAGCCGACGAACTACCACCGCCCCCTCTCCGAGGACAATCCTTCTTGAAGTGACCCGGTTCCTGACAATAGTAGCATTTGAACTTGCTACCACCATCACCCTTTGGCCTAGACTTGGACCCATTCTTCCACTTCCCTTTGCCTTCGTTCTCGCTTCTACCCCTCGTCACATTCAACCCTCCCGCACCATCATCAACCTTCAAGTCTTTAAACTTGGTCAGCTCCTTGGTTCTCAAAGCCGATTGGACTTCATCCAAGGTGATAGTGCCTTCCTTGCCATAAAGCAAAGCATCCTTGAGGTGTTCATATGACTTAGGTAAAGCACACAACAAATGAAAAGCTTTGTCCTCGTCTTCCAAATTTACATCAACATTCGCCAAATCATCAATGATTTTATTAAACTCAGTCAGTTGCTCCACCACAGACTTGTTCTCAACCATACGAAAGCAGTATAGTTGTTGCTTCAAACATTGTTTATGAGCCAACGACTTCGTCATATACAAAGTATCAAGCTTCGACCACATAGCCGCCGCCGAAGTCTCTCGCGCTACCTCTCTCAATACCTTATCACCAAGACACGAGATAATAGAACTCAATGCTTTCTCATCCATCTCGGTCTTCTCCGCATCCGAGAGAGTAGCCGACATTTGTGTCACACCCTTTAAAGCTTCAACACACTTGTTGTGAGTTAATAGTGCCCTCATCTTCACCTTCCACAACCCAAAGTCGTTATCACCGGTGAATTTCTCAATCTCCCATTTTGTACCCATTGGTGCTTAACTTGTCTAAACCTTTGCCCCACGGTGGGCGCCAATTGTTGTGAATTCGAACCAAAAACACACCAATAATCCTTTAACTATTGTGTGGGGCAAAACAAACAAAGCAACCAACACTAACAATGGACCAAGCAATAGAAATAATCACAAAGCTAAAACTATGAAAGCAATAAAGAACACAATATAAATTGTTTACCCAGTTCGGTGTTAATGAACCTACATCTGGGGGAGAGAGCTCTCCTTTCCACTATCAAAGATTCCTCAAACTTGATTACAATGAGATTTACAAGAGTTGCAAGAATTTAGAGTTTTCCTAAATTCTACCCTTTTCCCAAATCTCTTCCCGTGACCAAGAGATTTCAATTGATAGCAATTACAAGGTGTTAGAAAGAGTACCCAACCCTAGGATTAACCCAAGAGAAACCCCCTTGAACCCTAGCCTCCATGTTGGTGAAACCCCCTTTCAAACCCTACATTTTCTCTCTCCTGGCGGCTGCTCTCTTTTTCACTCTCTAAAAACAGATCTGAAAATCTGGTATATATAGGGCCCCGCGCTCATAGAACCATGAGGATGTAAGCAGACACTCATAGAACCATGAGGACATGCCTGTACAGCACTTTGCACCTATGACAGCATAAACCAGATTTTTCTTTCATTTTTCAAGGCAATTCCAACAAATCTCCACCTTGCCTTTAAAATGATGGCGGTGCCAACTTCCCACCAACCACCATGCTTACACCTCACCCTCCTTGAACCCCGAAGTGAACCGCTTCGTACTCTCAAAGAAATACTTGCCTCCAATTGTCCTTGGAATTTTAGGACAATCCTACAAGTCACCCCACCACCTTCGAACCCCGGAATGCCTTCCGTACTCTCGAAGAAAAAATGCTTGCCCTCAACTTAGCCTTGGAATTTTAAGCAAGTTCCACAAGCCGCAACTTCAAATTCTCTTGTATCCAACTACCTCTAATAGTCCCACTAGTTCCCGAATTTGATCGCCGTTGCTTCCAATTGCCTCCCTGGAGATCTTTCAAGTTTTGCACTTCTTCATACACAATTGAAACTTAAATCCACAAGGTCTCCATAGTCATACCACTTTGGTGTACCTCCACCTCAAACCAAGATTACTCCACTAAAGTCTAAAAACTGGTATTCCCACTATGTTTCCCACCTTGTAACCTGCAAAACTGTTAATAATTGCTCTGAAGCAAACTTCAGGTCATTGTTAGTATCCAACATTTCCAGTTTAGTTCCAACACCTAGTAAACCTCGTTTCACTAGTCACACTAAACCTATGTCACTAACAAGCATCAACTGAAATTCCACAACTCAAACCATATGAGAAATACCTCTAGTAACAAATGCATAACCAACAGTAGAACCAACTATCTATGCATTTTAAGTTCAAAAAATACCTCACATCATGTAAAAGAGACTCGCCGATACCTTGAACCTTACAAGCTTTCCCGTCTTCAAGATGAACAACTCCACCTTCAACTAGCTTTAGGGCTTTCAAAAAATATTCTTTCTCTCAACACATGTGATAGGAGCATCAAAGTGCACGACTTAAGACTCCACCGATTCCGAACTTCACACCACTAGAGTTTCCGCAACCTCATAATAAAGTTGTTGTTCCATAAGCAACCCCAAGTATTATTCCACCGCCTCTCCAGGCCGATGTTGAGTATTGTTACCACCGCCTCTCCAGGCTGACAACCATCTATGGTTCCAAGCATGTGACTATCAGTGCTCCCGCACTCTCATAGCCTTCCTCATAAGCTTCATCACTGACCGCAACCTGAGCCGACGAACTACCACCGCCCCCTCTCTGAGGACAATCCTTCTTGAAGTGACCCGGTTCCTGACAATAGTAGCATTTGAACTTGCTACCACCATCACCCTTTGGCCTAGACTTGGACCCATTCTTCCACTTCCCTTTGCCTTCGTTCTCGCTTCTACCCCTCGTCACATTCAACCCTTCCGCACCATCATCAACCTTCAAGTCTTTAAACTTGGTCAGCTCCTTGGTTCTCAAAGCCGATTGGACTTCATCCAAGGTGATAGTGCCTTCCTTGCCATAAAGCAAAGCATCCTTGAGGTGTTCATATGACTTAGGTAAAGCACACAACAAATGAAAAGCTTTGTCCTCGTCTTCCAAATTTACATCAACATTCGCCAAATCGTCAATGATTTTATTAAACTCAGTCAGTTGCTCCACCACAGACTTGTTCTCAACCATACGAAAGAAGTATAGTTGTTGCTTCAAACATTGTTTATGAGCCAACGACTTCGTCATATACAAAGTATCAAGCTTCGACCACATAGCCGCCGCCGAAGTCTCTCGCGCTACCTCTCTCAATACCTTATCACCAAGACACGAGATAATAGAACTCAATGCTTTCTCATCCATCTCGGTCTTCTCCACATACGAGAGAGTAGCCGACATTTGTGTCACACCCTTTAAAGCTTCAACACACTTGTTGTGAGTTAATAGTGCCCTCATCTTCACCTTCCACAACCCAAAGTCGTTATCACCGGTGAATTTCTCAATCTCCCATTTTGTACCCATTGGTGCTTAACTTGTCTAAACCCTTGCCCCACGGTGGGCGCCAATTGTTGTGAATTCGAACCAAAAACACACCAATAATCCTTTAACTATTGTGTGGGGCAAAACAAACAAAGCAACCAACACTAACAATGGACCAAGCAATAGAAATAATCACAAAGCTAAAACTATGAAAGCAATAAAGAACACAATATAAATTGTTTACCCAGTTCAGTGTTAATGCACCTACATCTGGGGGAGAGAGCTCTCCTTTCCACTATCAAAGATTCCTCAAACTTGATTACAATGAGATTTACAAGAGTTGCAAGAATTTAGAGTTTTCCTAAATTCTACCCTTTTCCCAAATCTCTTCCCGTGACCAAGAGATTTCAATTGATAGCAATTACAAGGTGTTAGAAAGAGTACCCAACCCTAGGATTAACCCAAGAGAAACCCCCTTGAACCCTAGCCTCCATGTTGGTGAAACCCCCTTTCAAACCCTACATTTTCTCTCTCCTGGCGGCTGCTCTCTTTTTCACTCTCTAAAAACAGATCTGAAAATCTGGTATATATAGGGCCCCGCGCTCATAGAACCATGAGGATGTAAGCAGACACTCATAGAACCATGAGGACATGCCTGTACAGCACTTTGCAGCTATGACAGCATAAACCAGATTTTTCCTTCATTTTTCAAGGCAATTCCAACAAACTACGTCATTTTTTTATTTAAAATATCATGTCGAATATGTTTTCAACTCTTCCTTCAATTTGAATGGCCAAATTAATTCAACCCATCTTGTTAGTTAGTTCTTCAATTCTGTTAGAATGGCCAATTGCTTTCAATTTTTATATAATCATGACAAAAAATGAAAGTTGTAAACTTTGGCACGATATAAACAAATCTGCTAATATATATTCTTATAACTTATAAGAATCACGGATACCGACACGGACACCGGACACGACATGGATACTGACACAGCGACACCAATAATAATTTAGAAAAATGACATAATTCAGTGTAATCATAAGTGTCGGGTCGGTGTCGGACACTGACACGGACACATGTCGGATACAAACACGACTAATTCGAGAAGTGTCCGTGCTTCATAGCTTATAAGGACACAATAATTATGTTTAAGATCGATTAATTCTTATAAAATTAAATATACTTCATACTTGATGGAAAAAATATTATACTAAGAAAAATTATTTGTTTTTCCACGGAATTAATTATCTTTTACTAAAATTTCTCTAATTATGATACTTTTAGTTAACAATAATAAATATTATGACGCAGAAGATAAATTATTTATCTCCACTGAATAATAATTTTTTAAATCTAAATTTAGTCAGCATGTTACGTACAGTTTTTTATTAACAAAAGAAACCAGTGCATAATAAAATAACCATTTAGGTTGCCCTCATTTTCTTTACCATTAGTGTAAAAATGTGATGTGATGTGATAGGTGGCATAAATATGTGGCAATTATGTGAAGATCATTTGGTAATAATAAGGAGTCTAAAACTCAAGTCAATGAGGGTTTAAAGAGAGTCTAGAGAAATTTTCAAATCAGAAAAGCTTATTTTTCATCTAGATGTGAACCTCTTTTATAGGTGATATGTAAATGACTATGGATATGTGATGGCCTTTTATATGGCTCGAATCACAAATCACCATATATTTATTAACATTTTTCATTCAATTGTATGACTTGATTTACTCAAGTCAATAATTGTAGTAGATTTATTCAACTGTGTCATCCTACAGTTAAACTCAACTGCAAGTAATCCACGTCCATTTATGTATTGCCAGAAATGGAAGAGCCATATATTTAATATGGTGAGCTCGTCGGTACACATATTATGTGGATGTGTATCAGTACACTGCTGATGTGGTTAATATGTGGCAATCATTTATTGTAGATTTTGTTTCTTAATTTAGTTTTTTATATTAAATATTACATTTTAATATTTGAAAATGTATCCTTCACATGAATATAATCATTTCCACAATAAATCAAAGCATGCATCAAATCTTTCAATTAAAATTTTATGTTTTTTATAAGCAAACTTTTTTTACAAATTTAAATACTTGAAAACTAATATCCTATAAAATAATATAATTTTAGTATTTTGATAACATATGGTATATTCTTTAAAATAAAAAGGTAGGATTTTAATACCTTTTATTACTATTATTATTATCGGATACATCTTTTTTTAATCTTTAACCTTTCATTGGATCCAACTATGATTTTAATATTTCAATAATATTATTACCTTTCAATTTCTTGTAATAATATTAATTAGTTTATAAAGTTTAATATTTATTTCCTGTATAACCATTAATATATGTAATTATTAAAATAAATTTATTTTTTTAATATGTGTATATATTACTCCTTCCGTCTCAAAATATAAGAGAATATTGGTCAAAGAAAGTTGATTTATTTGGTTAAAAAATTGGACTAAATACATCAACTTTGTTTGACCAATATTCCCTTATATTTTGGGACGGAGATAGTATATTGTAATACCGTTAATTTTTAGTGATTCATATAATATTTTATTGGATTAAATAATTTTTTTGTCTCTGTACAATTGCCAAATTTAATTTTTCGTCTTCATAAAAAATGTCATGTTTTTATCCCTACAAAATATTTATGCATGCACAATATTATTTTTTTTGTTTTCACCACCAATTTAATCTGGTTCGGGGGTCTGTTCTGGCATCAAATGGTTCCAGCTCCCTCCCGATCGCAGTTGCGGGGGATCAAACCGTGGTCCTCCCTACCAACTTCAAAGTCAATCACCACTGAACCAACTAACGATTAATATGCGCAATTTTAGTATGTTGTTAAGTTGAAGTGTATTTATGATGCTTTTGCAAATATATATACAAAATTTGTCATCTTGATACTACAAAAAACTGGAAAGCGGCGGCGATTGAATTGAGTATGCGGCGCAGCGGTTATATGTGGCGCAGCGGTTATATAACCGCTGCGCCGCATACTCAATTCAATCGTCGTCGCTTTTCATTTTTGTTGTAGTGTGATATTTTTTATCTAGAAAATTCATATTTAATTTATCTCATTTTGAAAAAATACTAAAGTTTTGCAAATGAACTTTTTATATTGTTCTTTACATGCTTGATTGTCGAAGTTTAAATTCATCTATTATTGTTTGTCCAATTAGGTGATATTTGTAAGACCCAAGATTTCATTGTATAGTTGGTTTAAGGAATATTAGGGTTCCGATGTGTTCGTGTTGTGAAACATCATGTAATTATTAGGTTTTGCTGTAATTGAGTCTGTTTTGGGCTCGTGCGCTGAAAAGGCACAGACTTTTGTCTTGTAATCCTCTTTTGTGAATAAGAAGGTTGATGTGGATTTAGAATAATGAGTTTTGGATTATTCTTGTTTTTGGAAAAACGAGTATGATTTTACCCGCGGATGTAAAATCTTACTGCGTCTGTTTTAAGTGAGGTTTCGGATGGGAGTTTTATATATCTGCGTGAGTGAGGTTATGTTCTGAGAATAATTGTCCGAGGTGTGGAAGAAAATTACAGTCGCGGAAAAAGATTCGACGATAAATTTTGGAAATGTTTAACGTTAGACGTTCTTTCCGTAGGTTTTCTGTTTTTGTGAGTTCGTTCGTCGCGACGCGCGAGAGCTGAATACGTGACTTGTCATGGAAGATTTGATTAAATCTTGTGACTTATTCATAAAGCAAATTGATCCAATGGCTAGGGTTTAAGCTTGGACTTTTGACTTTGATCCAAGGGTGGATTGGCTAACAAGAGCTTTTGTCATAGTAAGGAGGTTTGATGACTTTTGTCACTTAAGAAAATCACAAAATTCTCTCTTTTCTTTCTCTCTTTCACGTGTGACTCCATTACTTTCTAACCTTCACAAATTTTTCATTCTTCACCATTTCACTCCATTTCAAGCTTGTAGGATCAAAGGGATTTTGTAGAGAATCACTTTCTAAAGGTAACCCTCTCTTCTCATCTCCTAGGTTGGTAGACTTATAGAGTTTAGGAGTTTTTGGGTTTATGTTCTCATGAGTGTTTGTTAGGAAATGTTACTTTACATGGTTTTTGTTTCATGAATGTTGTTCATGAGGTTTAGAGAAGCATGTGTAGGCTTTGTTATTTTTGTTTTCCATGAGTTGGTGAAAAATCTCATGAGAAAAGTTAGGGTTTTGGGTTGGTTATGTATTGATCAATAACATGTGGTTAGGTTGTAAGGTTTTGAAAAGAAACGTTGTCTTTGAACCTTTGGGCAAAAGGGAAATGTGTTGCATGGTTTTGTTTTAGAAAATCCGATGAAAAATATTTTGGGGTTTATGAAAATATTTCCTAAGTGTTTTGTGTGGTGTTTTTGGGGTCCAAGTGGTTTAAAACTCTTGTGACATGTGGTGTTGCTTTTCGCTTTGAAAACATGTTTGAAAATGATTACCGGTCGGTTAAGGCCCGTAATAAAACTTGTGCTTGGGTTTGGTTTTGATTTTGGAAATGAAAACCAAATAACTTGCACTCGAAGCAACCAACATGCTTTCGGAAATGTATTGCTTGCTTAGGAAAATGGTTTGCTTTTGTGCCTTGAAAAGGTGTTGGGAACTAATAGAATCAAACTAGGCTTGGTTGGGGAAAAAGGTGGTGTGAATTGCTGTTTTTGCTATCATGACAGGTGCAACTCGTCGGGCGAGTGTTAACTCGCTGGGGCGAGCGTCACAGGTCATGAACACGCCAGGGCGAGCTCCACAGCGAGTGAGACCTGTCTTCACTGCCTTCACTCGCTGCCAACTCGCCAGGGCGAGCTCTGAGAGTTGAAATTTTGGATTCTGATTTCTAAACTTGGTTTTTAACTTTCTAATCCCTTTTTATTAATTTATGGAAGTGGCGGGGATTGGAAACGGGTTTTTCGGGTACTCGGAAAGTACGTAACTTGTAACGCAAGAAAACGGCCATTTTGCATTTCAAATTATTTAAGACTTTTGACAATTGTTTTGGATCCTAAAAATAGTACAAATAACTCATGGGGGTTGATCAATACGGTAGTTTTTGGTGTGATATCCGAAAGAGTGGATTTTCCTTAGGAACCTTTAGGTTTTTGGGGTTTTGGTGTAGTTTCAATACGATTGCTTGGAAACCAATGTATTGATAGGACTACGTGATAGAACCTTTAGGCAATGTGATTGTTTGCATGAGCATATATGAATGCGTGCGTTGGATAGGACTACGCGGGGATTTTGTCTGTGTGACTATCCTGTATATGCCAAAGAGAATATATGCCATGCATTTCATAGTTGCGTGCCTAGGTGTATGTCTGTGTGACTTTGCCTACGTACCGGGCGTTTGACTGTGTGGCTTCGCCAAATCCTACTGGATTTTTATTGAGTTGGTGTATATCTGTGTGACTTCGCCTGGTGTTTGTCTGTGTGGCTTCACCTGCCCTCTGTGGCTTTTTAGTGCTGGTACGTATATTTCTGTGTGGCTTTGCCTACCCCACGACTCTTCGAGGATAGGTTAATTTCCCGAAATCATGCATGTGGCGAACCAGTGATTGGTTGTCACACCCATTGTAGAAGTCTGCATTAGGATTGGTGATTTATTTATATAAACCCGTTGGTGGGAATTACTTTTGAGATTAAGAGCTTTCTCTTGTGTTTGTGGAATTATTGTTATGTGTACATCTTTCGCACCGAATATATATATACATACTTCTATTTTGTGGTGACCCTTTCTTTCATTTGCGGGCTCATCCCACCCAGATGATGGGTTAGGTTGTGGTGACGACGGTGGCTGTTCCAGGCCCCAGTGAGATGTTGGAGCTTTGGCTTAGTTAGACTATGCGCCGGTGTGGGTTGTGCACCGTGCTTTTTGGGTTAGGCATAGGATTCTAACTTGTTTTGTTGTAAGTATTTGAATACTTAGACTTGGATTGTAATTATTCAGGAATACACTTTGCTTGTCGAAGCACCTTAGGGTAATGAGTTCTTTTGTATATTTGAATGCCGGCTCATTTAAAATCTTTTATGCGTAACTCTGATGTGTACAAAAAAAAAAATTAAATGCCTTTTCTGGCCTTTGAAAAACGGGGTGTTACAATATTAAGACTTGATTGAGAAAAATTGAATTCTTTAACGAAAGTAAGTATAATTAGAAATGTAGTATATTTGAAGAAAATCAAAGTTGAAAGATATTGTTAATTTATTGTTTAGAAGGATATTATTTGAGAAGAAAATCGGAGTTGAAAGATGTTGATTTTTTCTTAGAATGGTAGTATTTCTAAAAAAAATAAATTTGAAAGAAGTTGTTGATTTTTGTTTACTATGCATCACGGTGGAATGACATAATTAGAAAATAAAGTTGAGATGCTATTTAAGTATTAGCTTTATTTTGTTAACAATATAAAATAAAATATTAATATATAATATATAATAATAAACAGATTCAATTGACAAGATTATTATTTGTCTCATTGGTATGAATGTTTCATTAATGTATGGTCATGGGTTCTAATCCCTGATGGGTCAATTTTTATTTTACTTTTTTGTAATAAATTTTTATTCTTTAGAAAATTACAATATTTTAAGAGCCTATTTGGATTGATTTTTTTTTTATATAATGAATTAACTTATTTTTCAGCTTAAAAAAAATTAACTTATGAAAATCAATAATGATTAGATCTCAACTAATTGAACTAAAGTTATTTAAGAATTTTTATGGACCAAATATATTTTTCTTTTACTCTTTAGCTTATAAAAAATATTTTATACAAATAAATAAATTTTTATATTAATTTATACGTTTCACATAATCAAATTTGTTAAGTCACATCTAACTAGACTGAAAGGGACTAAGGAGATCAAATATTCTCAAGCTGACTATTCAAGTATTTGACCAAATTGAAAAGAGAAACACTTAAATTCAAATTTCGACAATCAAATAGTTAAACCTCAACTAGTTAGATTAACTATGACTTAAGTAACTTAGTTTCATGTGAAATGACTGTTAAGTCTCATCTAATAATGTCAATTGTGACTAAAGAAATCAAGATTTCTAAATCAAACCATTCAACTTGAAACATGTAAGACCCAAGATTTCATTGTATAGTTGGTTTAAGGAAAAGTAGGATTTCGATGTGTTCATGTGGTGAAACATCGTGTAATTGTAGGTTTTTGCTGTAATTGAGTCTGTTTTGTGCTCGTGCACTGTAATTGTACAGACTTTTGTCTTGTGATCCTGTTGCTTGAATAAGAAGTTATATGTGAATTCGAAATAACGAGTTTTGGATTATTCGTATTTTTGGAAAAACGAGTAGGAATTTTACCCGTCGTTGTAAAATCTTACTGCGTCTGTTTTAAGTGAGGTTTCGGATGGGAGTTTTATATATCTGCGTGAGTGAGGTTATGTCCTGAGAATAACGTTAGACGTTCTTTCCGTAGGTTTTCTGTTTTTGTGATTTACGTTCGTCGCGACGCGCGAGAGCTGAGTACGTGACTTGTTATGGAAGAGTTGATAAAATCTTGTGTTTTTTCATAAAGCAAATTGATCCAATGGCTAGGGTTTAAGCTTGGACTTTTGACTTTGATCCAAGGGTGGATTGGCTAACAAGAGCTTTTGTCATAGTAAGGAGGTTTGATGACTTTTGTCACTTAAGAAAATCACAAATCATCTCCTTTTCTTTCTCTCTTCCACGTGAGACTCCATTACTTTCTAACCTTCACAAATTTTCCATTCTTCACCATTTGTGTCCATTTCAAGCTTGGGAGCTTTGTGGAATTGGTGTAGAGAATCACTTGCTTAAGGTAACCACCCTTTTCCTTTTCATTTTGGTTGGTTAAAACTCTTGGAGTTATGAGTTTTAGATTATGTTCATGAGATGAAAATGTTAGGAATTGATTCTTGTTTCATGAAAGTTGTTCATGAGAGTTTAGTAAGCATGCTAGGCTTTGTTATTTCAATTTTCCATGAGTTTGTGAGAATCTCATGAGAGTGAGAGTTAGGGTTTTGGAAATAAATTATATTGATCAATTACTTGAGGTTATGTTGTTTGGTTTTGGAAAACGAGGTTGCTTTTGAGCCTTTGGGCAAAAGGGAAATGTGTTGTATGGTTTTGTTTTAGAAAATCCGATGAAAAATATTTTGGGGTTTATGAAAATATTTCCTAAGTGTTTTGTGGGGTGTTTTTGGGGTCCAAGTGGTTTAAAACTCTTGTGACATGTGGTGTTGCTTTTCGCTTTGAAAACATGTTTGAAAATGGTTACAGGTCGGTTAAGGCCCGTAATAAAACTTGTGCTTGGGTTTGGTTTTGATTTTGGAGATGAAAACCAAATAACTTGCACTCGAAGCAACCAACATGCTTTCAGAAAAGTATTGCTTGCTTATGAAAATGGTTTGCTTTTGTGCCTTGAAAAGGTGTTGGGAACTAATAGAATCAAACTAGGCTTGGTTGGAAAAAGGTGGTGTGAGTTGCTGTTTTTGCTGTCATGACAGGTGCAACTCGCCGGGCGAGAGTTTACTCGCCCGGGCGAGCGTCACAGGCCATGAACACGCCAGGGCGAGCTCCACAGCGAGCGAGACCTGTCTCCTCTGACTTCACTCGATGCCAACTCGCCAGGGCGAGCTCTGAGACCTAAAATTTTGGATTCTGATTTCTAAACTTGGTTTTTAGCTTTCTAATCCCTTTTTATTAATTTATGGAAGTGGTTGGGATTGGAAACGGGTTTTTCTGGTACTCGGAAAGTACGTAACTTATAACGCAAGAAAACGGCCATTTTGCATTTCAAATTATTTAAGACTTTTGCCTATTGTTTTGGGTCCTAAAAATAGTACAAATAACTCATGGGGGTTGATCAATACGGTAGTTTTTGGTATAGTATCCGAAAGAGATGTTTTACCTTAGAAAACATTAGGTTTTTAGGGTTTTGGTTTAGTTTCAATACGATTGGTTGGAAAACAATGTATTCATAATACGCTGCTTGTCTTAGGAAGCGCGTTGTGTTGTTTGGACGAGTTTTAGTAAACGGAAGCTTGCCGAGGTAAGGGCTCCACTTTATTTCCGTCTTTTAAAACGGTTACAACATGCTTGGTTTTGCTGTTATGCATTTGCTGTGTGCTTTGGCATGTTTGTACTTATGTATTCTCGTTGATGAGAACGTGGTTATAATTACATGTGCAATTTACATATGATTAGGAAAATGTATGTATGTTGTGATGGTTTGTGCATAGGCTTTAGGCTATGTGATTGTTTGCATGAGCATATATGATTGCGTGCGTCGGATAGGACTACGCGGGGATTTTGTCTGTGTGACTATCCTGTATATGCCAAAGAGAATATATGCCATGCATTTCATAGTTGCGTGCCTAGGTGTATGTCTGTGTGACTTTGCCTACGTACCGGGCGTTTGACTGTGTGGCTTCGCCAAATCCTACTGGATTTTATTGAGTTGGTGTTTGTCTGTGTGACTTCACCTGGTGTTTGTCTGTGTGGCTTCACCTGCCCTTTGTGGCTTTTTAGTGCGGGTACGTATATTTCTGTGTGGCTTTGCCTACCCCACGACTCTTCGAGGAGAGGTTAATTTCCGGAAAATCATGCATGTGGCGAACCAGTGATTGGTTGTCACACCCATTGTAGAAGTCTGCATTAGGATTGGTGATTTATTTATATAAACCCATTGGTGGGAACTACTTCCGAGGTTAAGAGCTTTCTCTTGTGTATGTGGAAATTTGCTATGTGTACATCTTTCGCACCGATTATATATATACATACTTCTATTTTGTGGTGACCCTTTCTTTCATTTGCGGGCTCATCCCACCCAGATGAGGGGTTAGGTCGTGGTGACGACGGTGGCTGTTCCAGGCCCCAGTGAGCGGTTGGAGCTTTAGCTTAGTTAGACTATGCGCCGGTGTGGGTTGTACACCGTGCTTTTTGAAGGTGGAAAAACACAAGAAGGGGGGGGGGGTTGAATTGTGTTTTATGGAATTAAAACTTTTTCGAAATAAAACCAAGTTTGCAGCGGATAAAGAATGAATGTTAAGGAACACTTGATATACTATCAGAGGTGTTTACAAAATACAACTCAAATTGTTCTAAGACTTAGAATGACAGATTTAAATTATGATGTCAGAATGCTTCTTAGTCTTTGAACGTAGTAATAGAACAGTCGTTAGAACAGTAGTAGTAACAGTGATCATTTCTTCCATTTGAGTCTTCTATTTATACTTGGAGGAAGATGATGACCGTTGCAGAGAGAGAGGTGCCAGCTGGAATTTACTCGTACAATTGATAGCTGTATATTGCCTTCTTTGGTAAGGAATTCCAATTCCACTACCTAGCTATTCAATTTATCACTCATCCATTTTGAGTAATAATAGTACGATAGTACAATCCTCAAATGCGCTCCACTTATGGATAAGGTTAACGTTGTACCAACGAATATTCCTTCCTGTGGATGTGACAGAGCCTTGAAGTGGATTGTTCTTCAATCATTGGTTCTGTATAGGTCAGCTCTTGAGTGACGTAAATTCCTTTTGCTTCTGATGTTCTTGTCATAGCTTCTTAAGATCTTCAGCTTCTGAACTTCATCAGAGCCTAGCTTTTGGTCTTCAGAAGTGCTATCTTCAGCACGCAAAAATTAAGCTTCTGATGAACAGCGATACTCTTTCAGAGCTTGTTTTGACTGGCTTCTCTGCTACTATTCATAGTGCTTCTGAATGAATTTTAACTTGTAATTCTGCACACTAGAATAATCATTAGTAATACCAATTGTAATTTTAATACATTGTTATCATCAAAACCACTTAAAACATTAGAGGTTCATGTCAGACCCACTTTGTTCCAACAATCTCCCCCTTTTTGATGATGACAAACCAAAGCATTAAAATTCAATTGTTGTTGATTTAATTTAATTATGATGACTTCAGGTTTCAAAGATTTGCAATCTCCCCCTGAGTCTGATAATCCATAAGGGTAGGTTTGTAAGCTCCCCCTAAGTTTTATCCATAATTAATTAAAACAGTTTAAGAGTCGATTTATTAACTTAAAATAAATTTTCATATTTAACTCTCAGAAGCATAGTTTTGCAAGCTTTGCTTCTTAGAGTTTGATAATGCTCAGAAGCGGTTTGCAAGCTCTTCTGACATTGTCTATGAATTTTATTTTAGGTTCTTAAATTTTCTCCCCTTTCAATAATCGTTCAGAATGAGAAAGAATCATAAGAGATAAATATTGATTCATAATGCTTTTAACATTACAGTTTCAGATTGAGCAGTATATTAATGAATCAACATTAATTTTAACGCTACTCTTACTCCCCCTTTTGGCATCAGTCAAAAAGACACAGAAAACCAAGCAGTCAAAGCACCAAACAAGGTAGTCAAGTCAAAAAGTGATGACAACTAAATTCATTTAATGAATTGTGTTGAAAACCGTCCTGACAAGAGAGCTTGATGACACTATAAAAAGGGATGATTCCTCTCATTTTACTCATCCAGAGTAATCAAGTAACATCAAAAGAAAAACATACAATGGAAAGGCAGGTTACCAAGGATGCTTCAGGCTCAAAAGGAGAGAGCAAGAAGGGAGCAGAGCCCTGGCGCTGCGAAGAAAACAAGCTTCGCTACGAAAGGAACAAGCAAGAACTGATTTTAACAGAGTCAGAGGAGGAGGAAATGGGCTCTGATCTGGAAGAATTTTTATGGACATACAATGATGATACTCCATACGAAGAGTACGAAGCTGCTGTTCAGAAGAACACTGAAGAACTAGTGCAAAAAGCCACTGCCAACTTGCTTGCTTACATTAAGGAGAAACATAAGAAGCTAGATGCAGAGTCTTCTGAAGTTAAGCCTAGCTCTAAGTAGAGTCTTATCAGTCTATGTAATAGAAATTCTTCAATAATATTAATAAAGGAGTTTATGCTATTAATTCCCTTTGTTTTGAGCAAGTTTCTTATATATATATACCTCATTCCTATTGTCAGAAAACCAGTTACCAGACACGCCTCATTCGATATTGGTGCCCCGTTGTTAAACAGGCTTTAATACTAAGAAGCTATTTCATGAGTAAACAGGAGTACTGATGAGAGGGACTCTTAGGTTTTGAAAATCCTAGGCTTATTAGTTTAAAAACTAAGATGCTCTCCAGCATCTTTCACTAGAGTCAGAATTCTCAAGAGTACCAGACAATATCATGGTATATAGAAAAGTTAAATTTTGAAAAACAAATATAAAACAAACATATAAGCAAATAACAAACACACAAATATGGATAATATAGATATGAATTAAAAAAAATTATCCAAAAATTACACAAGAACTAATAACAAATAAGTGCTCAGACATAAGGGTTAAGGTTTGGGTTGCTGTTGAGTAAGCTTTAGAAGAAGTTCCATCATTGCATCTATCTTCTTGTTAGTAGCTTCACCAGATCTGTTCATGTCTTCTCTTATATCGGCCCTGAACTCATCCATTTCATTTCTTAGTTCCTCTCTTAAGTCATGCTTGATTACATCCAGAGCTTCTTGCATAACAGAAGGTATAGCAGATGAAGAAGAGCCTTGGACAAGTACTGGTGGAGATCTAGGAGGAGATGAAGCAACAATGGGAGCTTTACCTTTATCAGAATCTGGTTCACTAAGGTTCTGATCATTCATAACAATATCTTCTGCAGCTCCTTGATTCTCAATAATCTTATTAGTCTCAATGACAGCAATGTGAACAGCTCTATCAACCAATAACTTGAAGGCTTCTTGTTCAGCAAGCCTCTGACGTTCCATTTCAGCAGTTATCCTAGCCTTTTGGTTTAGAAGCTCTGGTCTTTAATCTCTTTGCAGGTTTAGCAGGGTTCTGATCCTCCTCAGAAGCTGAAGGCCTATCATGCCTTTTCTTTGTCCGCTTTTCCTTCTGAACAGGTTCAGTCATCATATTTTCAGCACCTTCCTCAATCTCATCAGCACTAGCATGTCCTTGATCATCAGAGCCTTCATCGATCATTTCTAGCTCAGTAGTTCTTGGCTTTCTTCTGTTCCTTGTAATATCCCTTGGTCCCTTGAAGATATCCCAATTAGGAACACTTACAACCATTTTCCTGGGCACACTAACCCCAGTATCTCTTCTTACTGATTCAAGAAAGTTCTTGATGACCTCCTCATTATCATGTTCTGATATGGTGGGAAACCCATCACACCAGAAGTACTTTTCGTACACTTGCTGTAGAGGTGTTTTCACTTGAATGATTTCTTCCTTGGTTTTTCTCTTCATATTGACCAGAACTGATGCATCATACTTAGAGGTTTGGAAAACTCTAAGTTTTTCTTTGGCACTCACAATATCTGTGAGTTTGGTTTGCCTTATCAGTTCTGAAATTAACCTAGGGTGATGAATGACTGATGGTATTTTAGTTCTACCCTCATTGATGGTAAAGCACATGTGATCAAAAAGAATCTTAGCCAAATTAACTTTCACCCTCTTGTATAAGAACCAGATGAGATGTTTGTGTGGAATGGAGATGGTATCCAATCCACCTTTTCTGGTGAAGATGGTAGACAAACACATTCTGAAAGCAAATTCAAATGTGTGCTTCATGTGCATTACTTTTCCAAAATCCTTTTGGGTGCATCCAGATTTAAAGAGGTCCTGATGAATTGAATCCAAATGCTTGCTTTTCTTATCATACACTTCTATATCTTCTCCTTTGTTGTCTAAACCCAGAATCTTAGCAATGTGTGCCTGAGTTATCACAACATTGATTCCCAAAACATTTGACCTAATTTCCCTTTCTCTATAAGGTTTAAGACCAAGTTCCTTTCTTGTTTTTCCTCGTAATTCCTTGTTCTTCTCAACCATATCTTTGTATTCTTTATCAGCACTTGCTCTATCGTACACTTTAGCCTTCTGCCAGAAGTACTTCACTATGTCGTAGTATACGAAGCCATTAAGCATCTCAAAATAATTTTGCCATTGTTGGTTGTAGAACAAGTATTGAATGTCAATCCCATTTGCTTTCAAACTTTCAAAATCCACAAACTTCTCAGTGAAGAAATCATAAGCATCTGGTCCAGCGTCAGTTTGATGATGTTTGTAGACTAGATTATCTTTTGAATTAAGATCGATGATGGGGGGTAACGTAGGGTTAAAGGGTTCTTGAACGATTTCGTTTGATGAACGAGCAGCCATAGTTGCAGAGAATTAAGAAGATGAAGATTGGGAATTTCTGTAAGGTCTAGGGTTGTGTAGGTAGTGATTTTGTGTAAAAAGTTGTGCAAGTGAGTGAAGTGACTTATAAATAGTAACTAGCACACATACACAGAGAAAATAAACATTGGGAGGGAGCGCGAGCAGTTTTAAAAATTAAATAATATACTTAACTGCCATAATCATCATTAACTGTTCTCTGCCCGTCAGGATCTAGACACGTGTTGAAAAAGTTTAATCATAGCTGACGCGTGTATAGACAACTGTTGTACACTTACTCGTACTGAACGTTTCATTTCCAAAAGGTTCAGAGCCTCACTCATTTGTATCTGACACCTCATCAGAACCTGTTACTCTTCAGAGCCTAAATTATTCAGAGCTTCCCAAGGGATACTCTAAATTATAAGAGGTTCTGATAGAGCTTCAGATGCTAATTCTATTCTACTTCTCAGAGCTAATTTTCTTCAGAGATATAGTGCATGTTCAAATTCTTTTTGATAAAATCAAATCTTTCAATAGCTAAAGGTTTAGTAAATATGTCAGCCCATTGATGTTCAGTATCAATGAATTGAATATCTATTGTACCTTTCTGAACATGATCCCTTATAAAATGATGTTTTATTTCAATATGTTTAGCTCTTGAGTGTAGAATAGGGTTCTTAGACAAATGAATAGCAGCAGTATTGTCACAATATAGTGGAATACTGCTTTCAGCTATGTTATAATCTTCCAACTGATATTTCATCCAGAGAAGCTGTGTGCAGCATTTAGCAGCTGAGATGTATTCTGCTTCTGCTGTAGACAAAGCAATAGTTGTTTGTCTCTTGCTGGCCCAAGATATGAGATTTTCACCAATGAATTGGCAATTTCCACTAGTGGATTTCCTCTCAATCTTATCACCAGCATAGTCAGCATCACAGAATCCAACTAGCTTACTATCTAGGGATTTTTTATAAAGAAGTCCTAGATTAGTAGTTCCTTTCAGATATCTAAAGATCCTCTTAACAGCAGTTAAGTGAGGTTCTCTAGGATCTGACTGGAATCTTGCACACAAGCATACACTATATATAATATCAGGTCTAGATGCTGTAAGGTAGAGTAAAGAACCAATCATACCTCGATACAGCTTCTGATCTACTTTGCTTCCTATCTCTTCTTTGCTTAAGCTGCTGGTAGGATGCATGGGTGTAGACATTATCTTGCAGTCATCAAGGTTGAACTTCTTCAGAAGCTCTTTTGTATACTTGCTTTGATGAATGTAAGTGCCATCTTTTCCTTGATTAATTTGGATTCCAAGGAAGAACTTCAATTCACCCATCATACTCATCTCGAATTCATCCTGCATCAGCTTTGAAAAACTCTTGCACAAGGAAGCATTAGTAGAACCAAAAATAATATCATCAACATATATTTGAATGATTAAGATATCTTTCTTAGATGTCTTTCTGAATAATGTATTGTCAATTTGACCTTTTTGAAAACCATTTTCTAAAAGGAAATTACTCAGTCTTTCATACCAAGCTCTTGGAGCTTGTTTGAGACCATAGAGTGATTTCTTAAGTTTATAAACATAATTAGGATTTTTCAAATCCTCAAAACCTGGGGGTTGTTTGACATATACTTCTTCAGAAATAACACCATTAAGAAAGGCGCTCTTAACATCCATTTGGTACAATGTGATTCCATTGTTAACAGCATATGAAAGAAGTAACCTGATTGCTTCCAGTCTTGCTACTGGAGCAAATGTTTCAGTGAAGTCTATACCTTCTTGCTGACTGTAGCCTTGTGCTACCAGTCTAGCTTTATTTCTTACCACTTCACCTTGTTCATTCATCTTGTTTCTAAATACCCACTTAGTTCCAATGATGTTCTTATGTGCTGGTCTTGGCACTAAGTCCCATACATCATTTCTTTGAAACTGATTGAGCTCATCTTGCATAGCTACAATCCATCCATCGTCAGTAAGTGCTTCATCAACATTCTTTGGTTCTATCATTGAGATTAGCCCCAGAAGTGAATCAAGTTGTTGATAGTCTGATCTTGTCTTTCTTGGACTTTCTTTGTTTCCAAGAATTAAATCTTCTGGATGTGATGATCTATATTTGAACTTCCTTCTTGGAGCTTCATCAACATCAGCACTTGGTTGAGTGTCTTCTTCTGAAGTGTCATCATGTTCTTGTGATGCTTCTAATTGAGATGCTTCTTCAGCATCTTCTTCCAATACAGCTTCTGAAGCTTCAACAGCTTCTGATGCTTTTTCAGGTTCTGAATCGATGTATTGGTATGGAACACCTGCATAACTATTATCTTGCTCTGACATTTTACTGTCAGGCTCTTTATCATCAAATCTAACATGTATAGATTCTTCCACTGTGTTAGTTTCAGAATTATACACTCTGTATGCCTTTGAGCGTTCAGAGTAACCTATAAAGATTCCCTTACAAGCTTTGGCATCAAATTTTCTTTTGTAGGCCTTGTTGTTTAGAATGTAACATGTACATCTAAACTGATGAAAGTAAGAGATGTTGGGCTTTCTTCCTTTGAAGAGTTCATATGTTGTTAGATTCAATAGAGGTCTTATATAGATCCTATTTTGAATGTAACAAGCTGTGTTTACAGCTTCTGCCCAGAAGTGCTTAGCAAGTTTTGTCTCATGCATCATGGTTCTTGCCATTTCTTGTAAAGACCTGTTCTTTCTCTCTACAACCCCATTTTGTTGTGGTGTTCTAGGAGCAGAGAACTCATGGACAATGCCATGATCTTCACAAAAAGTTGCAAATGGTTCGTTTTCAAATTCACCACCATGATCACTTCTAACCTTTAAGATTTTGAGACCTTTCTCATTTTGCACTTGAGTGCAGAAGATGCTGAACACATCATATGCATCATCTTTCACTCTTAGAAACTTTACCCAAGTCCATCTACTGTAATCATCAACAATGACTAATCCATATTTCTTCCCATTGATTGAGGCAGTACTTACTGGACCAAACAAATCAATGTGAAGTAGTTCTAAGGGTCTTGAGGTAGAGACAATGTTTTTAGGTTTAAAAGAAGTTTTTGAAATTTTGCCAATCTGACAAGGACCACACAGAGCATCTGAATGATATTTAAGATTTGGCAGGCCTTTAACCAACTTTAGTTTGCTAAGCTTAGAGATTAATCTCCAGTTAGCATGACCTAAGCGTTGGTGCCAGACCCACTTTTCATCATTCAGAGATAGAAGACAAACTATCTTCTGCTCAGTGAGTTCTGACAGATTCACCTTATAAACATTACCTCTTCTTAATCCTTTAAACAATATGGACTTGTCAGAATCATTGATTACTGTACATGCCTCTTTATCAAATTTAACAATAAATCCGCTATCACAAAATTGACTAATGCTAAGCAGATTATGTTTGAGGCCATCAACTAACCAAACATTTTTAATTGAAAGAGAAGAGTTACCAACTATACCTGTACCAATGATCTTCCCTTTTTGGTTTCCTCCAAACCCCACAGTACCTCCCTCTTTCAGAGTCAGGGTTTGGAACATATGCCTTTCTCCTGTCATATGTCGTGAGCAGCCACTGTCCAGGTACCAGCATTGCTGCTTTGGCCTTCTTAGTGTGCAAACCTGAAGCAAATATTATTTGAGATTTTGGTACCCATATCTTTATGGGTCCTTTTGTGTTAGTCTTTACAGGTCCAGGTGGTCTTTGTTTGAAAGACCTATCAGAGCCTCTAGAGTTAACCACCCTTGTTGAAAAGTTTTTGGGTTTAGTATAGCTCTTGAGCTTTGTTCTTGAATGTGTCAGAGCTTCTTTAGTTTTAACATTAGCTTGAGGCTTAAAAATCTTAGGTTCTGAGGTTTTATCCTTCAGAGTCTTTGACTTTTGAGCCTCTGGCTTTGATGTTCTATTAGAAGCTGACTCATTTAGAACCTCTGATTGACTCTTTACAAAGACAACCTTGGGTTTTGATTTATCTATATTAGAGGACTTTGAAGATAATGGATTATCTTTAAAACATGAGAATCCAAGACCTTCTCCTCTATTTCTACTTACATGATAAATCAAAGAGGCTATTTTACTTCTTTTCATTCCATTGATAAGGAATTCCTGAAGAGCAAATTCATGTTCTGGAGGAACCTTATCATCAAGAACATAATGAGTTTCCATAAATTCATTTCTTGATTTTAGAGACTCATTTTGTTCAATTATTTCATTTGCCTTTTCGGTCAGGTTGTTATAGGCCTTTTTAAGGACCTTACACTCACCTGCCTTTTTGGTTAAAAGTTTTAAGGCATCTTTTAAGGAATCTATTAATTCAGAACGAGAAAGTTTAGCAAGTACCTCATCTTCATCTTCTGAATCTGAGTCAGCTTCGTGCTCAGAGTTCTCTTGGTCAGAAGCGGTTGCCATCAAGGCTAGGTTTGCTTCTTCTTCCCCATCAGAATCTGATTCCTGATCCAAATCATCCCAAGTGGCAAGGAACCCCTTCTTGAGCTTACTTTTGTATCTTTCTTTGTTAGAAGTTCTCTTGGATGTTTTACTCAGGTTCTCTGGGCAGTCAGCAATGAAGTGTCCTGGTTTGTTGCACTTAAAGCATTTGTTTTGTTCTTCCTTTTTATCCTTAGAAGCACCAACCTTCTTGGAAGAACCTCCAAATTTACCAGCATACTTCTTGCTTCTCTTAGCCCATTGCGATACTCTTGCAGCCATCAGAACCATTTCTTCTTCTTCATCAGAGTCCATCTCGTGACCTTCTTCAGAAGCTTCTTCATCAGATACTATAACCTTCGCCTTCAGAGCCTTAGAGGAACTCTTGGTGCTCAGGGCTATCCCTTTTAGCTTCTTAGTCGATTCATCAGTCATAAGTTCCATCTCATGACTCTTTAGAGAACTAACCAAGCTTTCAAGAGACACAGTATCTAAATCCTTAGATTCCTGAAACGCTGTCACTTTTGGTCTCCACTTTGGCGGCAAGCTTCTGAGTACTTTCCTTACATGATCAGCCTCAGTATAGCTCTTATCTAAAACTTGAAGTCCCGAAACAAGAATTTGAAACCTAGAGAACATTGTCTCAATGTCCTCTCCGTCCTTCATTTTAAATAATTCATACTGATGTACTAACAAGTTGGCCTTAGCCTCCTTAACTTGTTTATTTCCTTCATACTTGGATTTAAGAGAATCCCAGATAGACTTAGCCGTTCTCTTATCTCCAATTTTCAAGTACTCATCATGAGAGATGGCATTTGTCATCATCCCTTTTACACTGTGATGCTTCTTATATTCCAGCTTTTGAGTAGGTGTAAAAGCCTTTCTGTCTTTAGAGCTAACAACACCTTCTAAGTCCATATTTTCAAAGTTCACTCCATCTTCTACCAAGTCCCACAGATCACAATCAATCGCCATGATGTGACTGTACATCTTGGTTTTCCAGAATGGATAACCAGTCTCAGTTCCATTGAAAAAGGGAATTTTGTCAGAAGACCTTCTGTCTTTAGAATTAGAATCATAGTCAAACGGAACTTCATTGAGATTCTTCTCAGCAGACATGTTTTTCCTCCCTGAATCTTAACTGTTTCACTGATAGGTGAGAGTTAGGCAACAGCCCAGCTCCTGATACCAATTGAAGGTGGAAAAACACAAGAAGGGGGGGGGTTGAATTGTGTTTTATGGAATTAAAACTTTTTCGAAATAAAACCAAGTTTGCAGCGGATAAAACACAAAATAAAAGAGATGCTGAGAGAAAGAGAGAAAGAAGGACACATAATTTATCCTGGTTCCCCTCACAAATCGAGAGTACTCCAGTCCCCTTGTTACTAACAAGAGATTTTCACTATAATCTACTAAAGATTACAGATTGGTCAAGCACACTTGCAAGAGACTTCTCAGGTGCTCAAGTTTCACTAAACAAGAGACTTCTCAAATGCTCAAGTTAAACTTAACAAGAGACTTCTCAAACAAACTTAAGAATAAGAATGAATGTTAAGGAACACTTGATATACTATCAGAGGTGTTTACAAAATACAACTCAAATTGTTCTAAGACTTAGAATGACAGATTTAAATTATGATGTCAGAATGCTTCTTAGTCTTTGAACGTAGTAATAGAACAGTCGTTAGAACAGTAGTAGTAACAGTGATCATTTCTTCCATTTGAGTCTTCTATTTATACTTGGAGGAAGATGATGACCGTTGCAGAGAGAGAGGTGCCAGCTGGAATTTACTCGTACAATTGATAGCTGTATATTGCCTTCTTTGGTAAGGAATTCCAATTCCACTACCTAGCTATTCAATTTATCACTCATCCATTTTGAGTAATAATAGTACGATAGTACAATCCTCAAATGTGCTCCACTTATGGATAAGGTTAACGTTGTACCAACGAATATTCCTTCATGTGGATGTGACAGAGCCTTGAAGTGGATTGTTCTTCAATCATTGGTTCTGTATAGGTCAGCTCTTGAGTGACGTAAATTCCTTTTGCTTCTGATGTTCTTGTCATAGCTTCTTAAGATCTTCAGCTTCTGAACTTCATCAGAGCCTAGCTTTTGGTCTTCAGAAGTGCTATCTTCAGCACGCAAAAATTAAGCTTCTGATGAACAGCGATACTCTTTCAGAGCTTGTTTTGACTGGCTTCTCTGCTACTATTCATAGTGCTTCTGAATGAATTTTAACTTGTAATTCTGCACACTAGAATAATCATTAGTAATACCAATTGTAATTTTAATACATTGTTATCATCAAAACCACTTAAAACATTAGAGGTTCATGTCAGACCCACTTTGTTCCAACACTTTTTGGGTTTAGGCATAGGATTCTAACTTGTTTTGTTGTAAGTATTTGAATACTTAGACTTGGATTGTAATTATTCAGGAATACACTTTGCTTGTCGAAGCACCTTATGGTAATGAGTTCTTTTGTATATTTGAATGCCGGCTCATTTAAAATGTTTTATGCGTAACTCTGATGTGTACAAAAAAAAATTTATGCCTTTCTGGCCTTTGAAAAACGGGTTGTTACAATTGGTATCAGAGCGCGGCTTTAAATCTTCAAAGGGAAAGTGCATACTTGAGTCGTTAGTCCAGAGTCGGTTAGAACATAGCTAGAGTGGCGTCAGTTCTAGTGTTGTTCTGTGTCGGGTTTTGAGTTAGTAACCGTTGAGTGGAATTTTCTGTTGAGACTCAGAAATGTTTGGATAAGGAATCTAACCAGAATTGGTATTGTGCAGAAATAGAATGCCTCCAAGAAGGGCACCTACAACACCTATGGCGGACAATGCTAATATATATCAAATGGCTTATGCCATGAATACAATGGCAGCGGCTGTGACGGCTCAGAGCCATGCTAAGGCGCAGAGGGATCTGGAAAAGCGCGAAAGGGAAATACTTGTTGCTGGATCTAGACTCCTTTCAAATTTCAACCACCAAACTCCTCCAAAGTTTAATGGGGAGGGAGGTCCGGAAACTGCTGATTTATGGCTCCAATCTGTGGAGAGAATATTCGGGCAATTCATTGTCCGGAAGGGGAGAAGGTAGTCTTAGCTACCTATCAGTTACTAAGGGGTTCTGAGTATTGGTGGAGGAACACCCGACTGATCATGGAGAATGTTCATGAAGAGTTAAGTTGGGAGAACTTCAAAAGGAGGTTCTTGGCCAAATATTTCCCTGAGACAGCTAGGGAAAGGTATGGGGAAGAGTTTCTGAGGCTAAGGCAAGCGGGCATGAATGTTGAAGCATATGCCAAGAAGTTTGAATCACTATCCCGTTTCTTCCGCTTCTTTAGGGATGGGATAGATGACGATTATATGTGCCGTCACTTCCAAGATGGGCTGAGGTACGAACTGCAGGATGCGGTTGTGCCATTGGTTATCTGACAGTTCCAAGTGTTGGTGGAAAAATGTCAAGAGGTGGAAGACATGAAGAATAAGCGGGTGAACCGTCAAGGGAATTTTAGTGCTGGGGGACCAAGTCGTTCAAGTGGTCCGAGTCAAAGTCAAAATCGTGGGAAACAAAGTAGTAAGCCGTATAACTGTCCTCAACATAGTAATGGACCGGGCCGATCGGTGAATCAAGGGACCCGGGGAAAATCTGATGGCAGTAAGGGGACTTGCTACAACTGTGGAGAAGCGGGGCATTTTGCTAATGAGTGCACGCAACCGAAGGGGGGAAACACCTGCTACAACTGCAAGAAGCCGGGACACTTTGCTAGAGATTGCAGAGCCCCAAAGACCGGGCCGTCGGCAAATGTGGCACAAGGCTCACAGGGTGCCAGACCTGCGGCAAAGGCACGTGCTTACTGTATGGGCACTGAGTTGAGTGGGCAGGCTAGCAATGCCATCCACGAGAGCTGTCACATCGCAGGTAATTCTTTAACTGCTTTGATTGACACAGGGGCAACCCACTCATTCATATCTTTGGCTTGTGCAAATCGTTTGAGTTTGAATGTTTCTATGCTTCCGTTTGATTTGAATGTTTTGACTCTTGCTAAGGATTTGGTGGTAAATACTGCATGTTTGCATTGTCTGGTAGTAATCCAGAATAGGGATTTTCTGGTCAATTTGGTGTGTCTACCGCTCTTATCTCTCGAGATCATCCTCGGGATGGATTGGTTGTCCTATCACTATGTTATTCTAGACTGTGCTCGGAAATTGGTTTTCTTTCCCGAGCCAGGTGTGCGAAGGTACTTGTCTGCATATCGGCTTTCTGTGGTGATGTGTAATGGAGAACCGGAGATAGTTTCACTTGCTAGTTTAGGAGTGACGTCGGAGATCCGAATTGGTGAATTTCGAGTGGTCGAAGATTTCCAAGATGTATTTCCATCGGAGATTCCAGCTTTTCCTCCGTGTAGAGAGGTGGAATTCTCTATTGATCTGCAACCGGGTACGGGTCCGATTTCGGAATCAGCTTATCGGATGGCTCCAGCCGAGTTGGTAGAGTTGAAAAGTCAGATTGAGGACTTGTTAGAGAAGGGTTTCATAAGGCCCAGTGTGTCGCCTTGGGGAGCACCGGTCTTATTGGTTAAGAAGAAGGATGGGAAATCTCGTCTGTGTGTGGATTATCGGAAGCTTAATAAGGTGACTATCAAGAACCGATATCCATTGCCACGAATTGATGGTTTGATGGACCAGTTGAGGGGAGCCTCAGTGTTTTCAAAGATTGACTTGAAATCTGGTTATCACCAAATAAGAGTACGAGATGAGGATATTCAGAAAACGGCGTTTAGGACGCGGTATGGGCATTATGAGTTTTTAGTGATGTCGTTTGGAGTGACGAATGCACCTGCTATCTTTATGGCCTACATGAATCGGATATTCCACTCATTCTTGGACAAGTTTGTGGTGGTATTTATTGATGACATCCTAGTGTATTCGAAGAATGAAGAGGAACATGTAGAACATCTTCGTCTAGTATTGCAAGTTTTGCGGGAAAGTAAGCTGTATGCAAACCCGTCAAAGTGTGACTTTTGGTTGGAAGAGTTGAATTTCCTTGGCCATGTTATATCAAAAGAGGGAATAGCCGTGGATCCAGCCAAGATTGATACGGTACTTTCATAGAAGCAGCCTCAAACAGTGACTGATGTGAAGAGTTTCGTGGGTTTGGCCGGTTATTACCGGAGATTCATTGAAGGTTTTGCTAAGATTGTGGCGCCAATGACACAACTTACGCGAAAAGACCAACCTTTTGCTTGGACTGAGAAGTGTGAGTCGAGTTTCCAGTTGTTGAAAGAACGGTTGACGACTTCACCAGTCTTGGTGTTACCGCAGTCGGATGAACCGTATGAGGTTTACTGTGATGCTTCTCATCAAGGGTTGGGTTGTGTGTTGATGTAACACAAGAGAGCAGTGGCTTATGCGTCAAGACAGCTGAAAGTGCATGAAAAGAATTATCCTACGCACGATTTGGAGCTTGCGGCCGTTGTTTTTGCATTGAAGAGTTGGAGACATCATCTTTATGGTTGCACTTTTGTCGTGTTTAGTGACCATAAAAGTCTTAAGTATCTGTTCGATCAGAAAGAGCTTAATATGAGGCAACGGAGGTGGATGGAAACTTTGAAAGACTTCGACTTTACGTTGGAATACCATCCGGGGAAGGCTAATGTAGTAGCCGATGCTTTGAGTAGAAAGAGTGTGTCGGTTTGTTCGGCACAAATGGCTAGTCAACAAGAGTTATTGCGAGAGTTTCGTGACTTGCACTTGGAGGTAGAGTTTGCTTTAGGGAATATGAGACTGGGTATGATTACCATCTCAAGCGGGTTATTGGAGGACAATGCAAATTGTCAAGATGACAAGTTCCTTATGGAGAAAAGGGCTTTGATTGTTCGAGGAACCAACCGAGATTTCAAGGTGGGATCGGACAACATCTTGAGGTGTCAAGGTAGGGTGTGTGTGCCCGAAGCTATGGACTTAAGAAACACTATTCTAGGTGAGGCACACAAGAGTAAACTTAGTATACATCCCGGAGCAACGAAGATGTACCAAGACCCGAGGCATGATTTCTGGTGGCCAGGTATGAAGAAGGATGTGGCCGAGTATGTGGCGTCGTGTCTGACTTGTCAGAAGGCGAAGATTGAGCATCAGAGACCAGCAGGGATGCTGCAGTCATTAGATATCCCCGAGTGGAAGTGGGATATCATTTCTATGGATTTCATCACTGGTTTACCTAAGACCAGGAGGAAGCATGATTCCATTTGGGTGATAGTGGATCGTTTGACTAAGTCCGCTCATTTTCTACCGGTAAGGACTACGGATACAGCGGCGAAGTTGACCGATATTTACATTGCTGAGATTGTGAGGTTACATGGGATTCCGTCAAGTATAGTGTCGGATCGAGACCCAAAGTTTACTTCACACTTTTGGAAGACTTTGCATGAGGCGTTGGGGACAAAACTGAGATTGAGTTCCGCCTATCATCCTCAGACCGATGGGCAGACTGAGAGAACAAATCAATCTTTGGAAGATTTGTTGAGAGCATGCGTGTTGGATGATCGTGGAAGCTGGGATGATGTATTACCATTGATAGAATTCACATACAACAACAGTTTCCACGCGAGTATTGGAATGGCACCATACGAGGCTTTGTATGGGAGAAGATGTCAGACTCCTTTGTGTTGGTACCAAGATGGGGAAAGTATGATAGTAGGACCGGAAATGGTGCAACAGACGACGGACAAGGTCCGAAAGATAAGGGCAATGATGAAAGTTGCTCAAGATCGCCAGAAAAGTTATGCGGATAGGCGTCGGAGGCCTTTAGAGTTTGAGGAGGGAGACCATGTATTTCTCCGAGTTACTCCAACAACTGGCGTTGGAAGGGCTTTGAAAGCAAAGAAGTTGACTCCAAAGTTTATAGGGCCTTATCAGATTTTGGAACGTATTGGGAAGGTAGCATACCGGATAGCGTTACCACCGGTACTATCTTTGATACATGACATGTTCCATGTGTCGCAATTGCGGAAGTATACTCCAGATCCGTCACATGTGATCACACCAGATGACATCCAGCTGAGGGATAACTTGTCATTTGAAGTTCCGCCGATCAAGATTGCGGATAGGAAGATGAAGCGTCTGAGAACGAAAGAGATACCTTTGGTGAAGGTAATATGGAACGAAGCTACAGGAGATACCACCTGGGAGCTCGAGAGTAAGATGAAAGAATTGTACCCCGGATTGTTTGACGACGTCTAAGTTTCGAGGACGAAACTTCTTTTAGGGGGGTAGTATTGTAAGACCCAAGATTTCATTGTATAGTTGGTTTAAGGAAAAGTAGGATTTCGATGTGTTCATGTGGTGAAACATCGTGTAATTGTAGGTTTTTGCTGTAATTGAGTCTGTTTTGTGCTCGTGCACTGTAATTGTACAGACTTTTGTCTTGTGATCATGTTGCTTGAATAAGAAGTTATATGTGAATTCGAAATAACGAGTTTTAGATTATTTGTATTTTTGGAAAAACGAGTAGGAATTTTACCCATCGTTGTAAAATCTTACTGCGTCTGTTTTAAGTGAGGTTTCGGATGGGAGTTTTATATATCTACGTGAGTGAGGTTATGTCCTGAGAATAATTTTCCATGGTGTGGAAGAAAATTACAGTCGCGGAAAAAGATTCAACGATAAGTTTTGGAAATGTTTAACGTTAGACGTTCTTTCCGTAGGTTTTCTGTTTTTGTGATTTACGTTCGTCGCGACGCGCGAGAGCTGAGTACGTGACTTGTTATGGAAGAGTTGATAAAATCTTGTGTTTTTTCATAAAGCAAATTGATCTAATGGCTAGGGTTTAAGCTTGGACTTTTGACTTTGATCCAAGGGTGGATTGGCTAACAAGAGCTTTTGTCATAGTAAGGAGGTTTGATGACTTTTGTCACTTAAGAAAATCACAAATCATCTCCTTTTCTTTCTCTCTTCCACGTGAGACTCCATTACTTTTTAACCTTCACAAATTTTTCATTCTTCACCATTTGTGTCCATTTCAAGCTTGGGAGCTTTGTGGAATTGTTGTAGAGAATCACTTGCTTAAGGTAACCACCCTTTTCCTTTTAATTTTGGTTGGTTAAAACTCTTGGAGTTATGAGTTTTAGATTATGTTCATGAGATGAAAATGTTAGGAATTGATTCTTGTTTCATGAAAGTTGTTCATGAGAGTTTAGTAAGCATGCTAGGCTTTGTTATTTCAATTTTCCATGAGTTTGTGAGAATCTCATGAGAGTGAGAGTTAGGGTTTTGGAAATAAATTATATTGATCAATTACTTGAGGTTATGTTGTTTGGTTTTGGAAAACGAGGTTGCTTTTGAGCCTTTGGGCAAAAGGGAAATGTGTTGTATGGTTTTGTTTTAGAAAATCCGATGAAAAATATTTTGGGGTTTATGAAAATATTTCCTAAGTGTTTTGTGGGGTGTTTTTGGGGTCCAAGTGGTTTAAAACTCTTGTGACATGTGGTGTTGCTTTTCGCTTAGAAAACATGTTTGAAAATGGTTACAGGTCGGTTAAGGCCCGTAATAAAACTTGTGCTTGGGTTTGGTTTTGATTTTGGAGATGAAAACCAAATAACTTGCACTCGAAGCAACCAACATGCTTTCGGAAAAGTATTGCTTGCTTATGAAAATGGTTTGCTTTTGTGCCTTGAAAAGGTGTTGGGAACTAATAGAATCAAACTAGGCTTGGTTGGAAAAAGGTGGTGTGAGTTGTTGTTTTTGCTGTCATGACAGGTGCAACTCGCCGGGCGAGAGTTTACTCGCCCGGGCGAGCGTCACAGGCCATGAACACGCCAGGGCGAGCTCCACAGTGAGCGAGACCTGTCTCCTCTGACTTCACTCGCTGCCAACTCGCCAGGGCGAGCTCTGAGACCTAAAATTTTGGATTCTGATTTCTAAACTTGGTTTTTAGCTTTCTAATCCCTTTTTATTAATTTATGGAAGTGGTTGGGATTGGAAACGGGTTTTTCGGGTACTCGGAAAGTACGTAACTTATAACGCAAGAAAACGGCCATTTTGCATTTCAAATTATTTAAGACTTTTGCCTATTGTTTTGGGTCCTAAAAATAGTACAAATAACTCATAGGGGTTGATCAATACGGTAGTTTTTGGTATAGTATCCGAAAGAGATGTTTTACCTTAGAAAACATTAGGTTTTTAGGGTTTTGGTTTAGTTTCAATACGATTGGTTGGAAAACAATGTATTCATAATACGCTGCTTGTCTTAGGAAGCGCGTTGTGTTGTTTGGACGAGTTTTAGTAAACGGAAGCTTGCCGAGGTAAGGGCTCCACTTTATTTCCGTCTTTTAAAACGGTTACGACATTCTTGGTTTTGCTGTTATGCATTTGCTGTGTGCTTTGGCATGTTTGTACTTATGTATTCTCGTTGATGAGAACGTGGTTATAATTACATGTGCAATTTACATATGATTAGGAAAATGTATGTATGTTGTGATGGTTTGTGCATAGGCTTTAGGCTATGTGATTGTTTGCATGAGCATATATGATTGCGTGCGTCGGTTAGGCTATCCTGTATATGCCAAAGAGAATATATGCCATGCATTTCATAGTTGCGTGCCTAGGTGTATGTCTGTGTGACTTTGCCTACGTACCGGGCGTTTGACTGTGTGGCTTCGCCAAATCCTACTGGATTTTATTGAGTTGGTGTTTGTCTGTGTGACTTCACCTGGTGTTTGTCTGTGTGGCTTCACCTGCCCTTTGTGGCTTTTTAGTGCGGGTACGTATATTTCTGTGTGGCTTTGCCTACCCCACGACTCTTCGAGGAGAGGTTAATTTCGGGAAAATCATGCATGTGGCGAACCAGTGATTGGTTGTCACATCCATTGTAGAAGTCTGCATTAGGATTGGTGATTTATTTATATAAACCCGTTGGTGGGAACTACTTCCGAGGTTAAGAGCTTTCTCTTGTGTATGTGGAAATTTGCTATGTGTACATCTTTCGCACCGATTATATATATACATACTTCTATTTTGTGGTGACCCTTTCTTTCATTTGCGGGCTCATCCCACCCAGATGAGGGGTTAGGTCGTGGTGACGACGGTGGCTGTTCCAGGCCCCAGTGAGCGGTTGGAGCTTTAGCTTAGTTAGACTATGCGCCGGTGTGGGTTGTACACCGTGCTTTTTGGGTTTAGGCATAGGATTCTAACTTGTTTTGTTGTAAGTATTTGAATACTTAGACTTGGATTGTAATTATTCAGGAATACACTTTGCTTGTCGAAGCACCTTATGGTAATGAGTTCTTTTGTATATTTGAATGCCGGCTCATTTAAAATCTTTTATGCGTAACTCTGATGTGTACAAAAAAAAATAAAAAATTTAATGCCTTTCTGGCTTTTGAAAAACGGGTTGTTACAAAACATAGTTCATATGTAAACATAGCTAATTATACTTTCGTTCAATATCACCTAATTGGCCTAACAATAACTTATGAATTTAAACTTCGACAATCAAACATGTATAGAACAATATAAAAGTGTATGTTCATTGGTGTTCCGCCTATATACGACACCTTTGTTTGTAGCCCTCTTTTATCGGTCTCTGTTTATCTTGTCTAGAGATTTGGTTATTATTAATAATATATTTGTCGTTAAAAAAAAACAATATAAAAGTTTATTTGCCAAACTTTAGTATTTTTCAAAATGGGATGAATTAAATATGAATTTTCTAAATCAAAATATCAATATAAAAGTAACAAATATTTTGATCTAAAAATCAAATTTTGAGTTTCTTATTTTGAAACAAACTTTTTATAATGCTCTATACATATTTGCAAAATAATCATAATTACACACTAAAATTTCATGCATAAATTTAGTAGGGATAATAAAAACATGACATTTTTTTATGAAGACAAAAAAATTAAATTTAGTAATTTTGCAAAGACAAAAAACTTATTTAACCCTATGAAATATTACGAATCACTATAAATTAACAATATTAAAATAAAATGTATACACATATTAAAAATTATAAGTTTATTTTTGTAAAAAAAATAAGTGTATTTTAAAAATTATATGTATTAGTGGTTAAAAGGTAAATAAATATGAAACTTTATAAACTAATAATATTAAAAAAATTGAAGGATACATAAGGATACACATTTTAATCAAACGATAAAAAAATTGTAGGATACATTTTAGTAACTTATGAATTAAAGTATTTGAATATTGTAAAAAAAAATATGAAAATCTAGGTTGTAAGATTTAATGCATGTTTTGATTTATTGTGAAACGTGATTTATAATTATATTTATGTGAAGGTAAATATTAAAAAAGGTGTTTAAAATAAAAAATTTAATAAAGAAACAAAATCTGCATTAAATGCTTGTCACTTATTAACCACCTCAACGGTGTACCGGTACACATCCACATAATATGTGTACTGAAGAATTTCCCATTTGGTATTAGTGTATAGTTATTACTAGATTGTGTCGCCTTCACCAAACAGATTGAATCTTAATCTAGTTCAGAAAAATAAAATCTAAAATAAATTCCTTAAAACGTGACCTAAAAATACTCTTGAGTGTAAAGCAGATTCTAAAGTAAAAAAAAAAAAATAATAGATGTCAAAGATTGATAAAAATATATTTTTTAAGTAGAATTGGGGAAGTAAAAATGTAAAAGTGGATACAATAATTAACTTAACATATCATGAATGGATATAATTAAATTATCCAATTCATCCCTCTTTCATATGGTCCCTACTCCACACATGTGCTTTGCCTCTATATATACCACTTTCTCATTTGTTATATCGCACACAAGTCTTATAACTCTTATATCTCTTTCTTTCTCCATCTATAAACACACTCTTCTTCTTGAATTTTATTTTATTTTCTTTATCAACCATGCCTACTTCTCTTGATCATGATCTCTCCCAAAAAAACAAAAAAATTCTTGACTTCATAGAGGATGCTACTTCACATGCAGATGAAATCCAAAAAAATGTCTTAGCTGAAATTCTCTCACACAATGCAAATGTTGAATATTTGCAAAGACATGGTCTCAATGGTCACACAGATAGTGAAACTTTCAAAAAACTTCTTCCTATCATATCATATGAAGATATCAAACATGATATTAATCGTATTGCCAATGGTGATACTTCTCCAATCCTCACCTCAAATCCCATTTCAAACTTTCTCACTAGGTACCTATAATAATAATAATCATGAATCTCTTTTTTGTTATTTGAATTTGTCTAGGTGAAAATTTCAGATTATCTTTCACCACGAAAAAAAAAAAATTATTAAAATTAGCGTTGAAAATTTAGAGTGAAATATTGAAATCTCTCTAAATCCGTCACAAAATTTAATTAAAATTGGATTAGAGATGAATTTTATTTTGTCCATCACTAATTTTTGTTGTTAAATTTATAATTGTTTAGTAATGATTTTCTTTATTTTGTGTTTGTGTTTGTGTTCGTCGTTTATTTTTATTTTTTATTTATTTACCTTTATATGTGTATAGTTTGGATCCTCCATGATTGGTGTAGCCAAATCTCAACATGCTATGAGATATGGTTGCAATAACATTAGCACTTGGATGATCTACTAAAATAAATTAAATTATTTTTTTTGAACAAAAAAATAAATTAAATTATTATATCGATTTAAAGATAAATTATGAAGATAAAAAATTTAATTTTTTGCTAAATTTAAGAAGAATCATTTTTTTTTTCATATAAATTTTGTAACTATATTTCTTCTTCGAAATTTATTTATTATTTTTTTGCAAAGGAAACTAAAATATAAACCACATCCAAACATAAGGTGTGCAAAAATAGAATACTATTACTAATTTTATTTTATTTTTCTAATTGTACTATAATGGGTCCATATAATTAAGTATATAAGGAATGCTAACTATATATTAATTGGCTTGTTTTGGTTAATTTTGGTATTGCAGCTCAGGCACATCTGGTGGTGAGAGAAAGTTGATGCCAGCAACTGAAGAAGAATTTGGAAGAAGATATTTTCTCTATAGTCTATTAATGCCAATATTGAGTCAATTTGTTCCTGACCTAGAAAAAGGCAAAGGATTGTACCTAATGTTCATAAAAAATGAATCTAAAACACCAGGAGGTATTAAGGCTAGTCCAGTTCTCACAAACTATTACAAAAGTTCGCATTTTTTGAATAGATCTTATGATCCATACACAAATTACACAAGCCCAAATGAAACCGTTCTTTGTCTTGACTCATACCAAAGTATGTATTCACAACTTCTATGTGGTCTTTGTCAAAACAATGAGGTCCTTCGTGTCGGCGCTGTTTTTGCTTCTGGTCTAATTCGCGCCATTCATTTTCTCGAAAAACATTGGTCACTTTTTTGTCATGATATAAGAACGGGAACTCTTAACCCCCTTATCACCGACATTTCGGTAAGAGACGCGGTGATGAAGATTCTTAAACCGGACGAAAATCTTGCTAATTTTATTGAATTTGAGTGTAGTAAAAATTCTTGGCAAGGGATTATTACTAGGTTGTGGCCTAATACTAAGTATATTGATGTTATTGTGACTGGAACAATGTCACAATATATTCCAACTTTGGAGTATTATAGTAATGGGTTACCACTTGTTTGTACTATGTATGCTTCAAGTGAATGTTTCTTTGGTGTTAACCTTAATCCCCTTTGTAAACCTTGTCAAGTGTCGTATACACTAATCCCCACCATGTGCTACTATGAATTTTTACCTATTAATAGAAGTAATGATCATCTCAATGAGAAAGAAAAGCAAGAATTGGTTGACCTTGTTGATGTCAAGCTTGATCAAGAGTATGAGCTTGTTGTTACAACTTATGCTGGTGAGTAATTAATTAATTTTCTATTATATAATTTTAGTTTTTTTTTTAACCCTCCGATTTTAGAGAATTTTTTTTAATAATTAATTGTTTTTAATAATTATATATTATTTAAATATATTTTTTTATTCTTTAAATGAGTTTCTTCAAATAATATTTTTTTTTATGGAGACAATTTTGTTATTATTCGCAACTAAACAAACTATGATATTTTTGTTTGTCTAGCTAAAACCGTCACTAAATTTAGAGACGAGAGAATTTGATAAAGATTTATTTTGTTAATATTTTTCGTCTTTGATTTTAATTTATTTTTTAGTTGTGATCATTGATATTTTTAGAATGACTTTTACATTTGTGGAGATTAATTAAAAATATATCTAGATCATATATTTTTATATAATTTTAAGTATAAAAAACATACATTTTGAAAGATGATTTTATTTTACTAATGAATATGAGTGTGACAATTACAGGACTTTATAGGTACAAAGTTGGTGATGTATTGAAAGTGACTGGATTCAAGAACAAGGCACCACAATTCAGCTTTGTATGCAGAAAAAATGTTGTCCTAAGCATAGAATCAGACAAAACAGATGAAGTTGAGTTACAAAATGCAATTAAAAATGCAATGACACATTTAGCACCATTTGATGCAGATGTAGCAGAGTACACAAGTTATGCAGACACAACAACAATTCCAGGACACTATGTGCTTTATTGGGAATTAAATCTCAAAGGGTCAAAAATAATTCCACCTTGTGTTTTTGAAGATTGTTGTTTAACAATTGAGGAATCATTTAACAGTGTTTATCGACAAAGTCGAGTTTCGGATAAATCAATTGGTCCACTTGAGATTAAGATTGTTGAGCAGGGTACATTTGATAAACTTATGGATTATGCAATTAGTTTGGGAGGTTCAATTAATCAATACAAGACTCCTAGGTGTGTGAAGGTTGGACCTTTTGTGGAGCTTTTGGAGTCAAGAGTTGTTGTAAATTATTTTAGTCCTAAATGTCCAAAATGGGTTCCTGGTCATAAGGATTGGAATAATGGGAAGTAATTTAATTTAGATTTGGAGATTATTTGTGGTTGACAACTTTCTTGGTTGTTCATGTATGGTTATGTTTGGATGAAATCTTAGGGGAATATTAGTTGCTTTAATTAGAATAATTAATCTATGTTTGTAAGTTTCTTTAGAACTACTTGTCTACCCTACTTTGAGTTGGTTCTTGAACTTGCATAGTGATGTTAATTACCACTTGTAAATTAGCAACACCCTTTTAATTAATAAAATAAAAGAACATTGTCTTTTTTATTTATTTATATTTATTAAAAATATGATTTTTATTATTACTCATCGATAAAATTTGGTATATATAACACGATATAAAGGATATCCTCTATCCAGATACAATTAGGATTTTTTTAAAGTAAGATGGGTCGAATTACAAGCTACATGATTTCTTGACCTATTTGTATAACAAACCACGACCTTATCAAAAATTTTGAAGAGATCTAGAATGGTTTCTACGATACAACAAAAATAAGAGACCAGTGGTTTACTATTTTTCAAGACCTTAATAAGTTTCAAACAACTAAATTCGAACTCCACCTTTCGAAACAACAATCAATCTCGCAACAAACTGTTTTGATATTTTTTTTTCATTGTATCTCGTTTATTTATATTTAATTTTATGTTTTATCTATGCTATCGAAATTTTTCTAAATTTCAGTTTTGATATTTTTGTAGAATCTTTTTATATTTAATTTGAATTTGAAAAAAAAATCATATTTTTAAATGCGAATTTGTGATATAAAAATATTAGACTAAAATTGATAGTATAAATATAAACTCTTTTAGGGTAAAGTATAAATATAAACTTTATAGTGTTATTGTTTTTTAACAACTTTATTATATTTCTATTTTTATCTGCAAAAAATTTAAACGGCGTTCATATTAAAAAATATTAGGTACTCCGATCCTATATATTATTTCCTTATTCTTTGTTTTATTTATGATCTATTTTTAGCTATGGAACAATATAATTATAAAGTTTGGTTGGAAATGGCTCTTGCTTTGCAATTGTAGTGACAATCATGCATGTCAAGTTGCTGCATGAGGTGGCATAAGGATTATTTTCCATTAAAAGAAACGAGAAAACCCTCACTTATGAACTTTCTTTTTCTATTGTTTTCAGGGAAAAAATTTGCCAACTTTTCCCATGTACCAATTGTATTCAAGTTCTAGTTAATTTTTTAAAAAAATAAATAAAAGTTCTAGCTAAGAAGTCAATATAACAGTACTCAAATAATGAATTATTGAAAACAATATGCAACGTTAACTGATTCACTTTGCTTTGCCGGATGAATATGCTATTTTTGCAAACAAACTTTGACAATTTGATTGAGACAATTGTCTAGTGGAATTTTTGTACTTATTAATTAAATAAAATGGGAGAGAAATTAAAGGGATAATTTTTTTTTCCAAGTAGTCTAGTGGTTAGAAATTACACATTTTAAGATGGATAAGTAAGATGACCCGGGGTTCAAACCACTGCATCTGCATATATGATGCAATGTCTCTACCAACTGAGCTAAACTGACGGGGATATTATGAGAGATAAATCTATCTAGCATTAAAATAGGAAAAATCTTTGTAGCACTCAAATTTTATTGAGTATCGACCACACTATCAATATCTTATAGCTAGGTAAAATTAATTTAAAATTAAATATATAAAAATGAACCAATATTAAATAGTTAGTTTTTCTGATATCAAAAAAAAAATAGTTAGTTTATCATATGTTCTCAACAAAACTATACAATCACAAAATATATACCTTAAAAATAGAAAAATGTTAAGTACTCTTTAGACATTATAAAAAAAATCGAAAGAGGTAATTTTTGTATAAAAAATAATGTACTTCTGACCTTGATAAATGTTTGAATATATTTTGAAGTCAAACATTCTTTTATGAGTTCCTTAATCAATATCTTTAGAACATTGCCCTTAAAAATATTGATAATAAATTAATAAATTATCCTTGAGAATAGTAAGGGCTATGACTATGAGCGCCCACTATTCACTCTTTTTCATTTGATATGTCGCTTTAACAAACAGTTGTTATGTGAGATTGTGTCACTAAATCAAGGAGCAAAAATAGTGATTGTTTATTTATCAATGGTGAATGAAGTTTGAATCAAATTTTGAGGTATACCAGTATTAATTACTAGTACTAGTCGGTCCCAAAATAAAGGAATCTATTGACGTCACATAAATTTTAGAATAGTTTAAATGAAACTATCTCCGCTCCTATTTATAAGAGTCAATTTGACAAAACACGAGTTTTAAGAAAGTTAGTTTTAGTATTAAATTAGTTGACAAATTATATTGATTTTCCATATTTACTCTTAGTAATAACTTTCCTATAATTAATAGAATATCCACTTATAAAAAAGAATCAAATGCTATTAAAAAAATATGTAAAGTAAATAATAAAGATAATTTTGAAAAAAATAATTAATGTTATTGATAATTGCAAAAAAGTTTTATTAAAAGGAACAAAATTTTTGTTAAACTAGAACTTATAAAAAGGGACGGAGGAAGTAGTAAAAGTCTTGTAGATAATTGATGAGTTGTGTTATTCTACGAAGCACGAACACAGACACCGGACATCAACACGGATACGTCTAATCTGAAGAGTGTCTGTGCTTCATAGGTGTTATTTGTACAACTATTTTGGTATAATTTTTTGTTCCTCATTTATTTAAGACAAAAATAATAAAGTGAAAGAGAGAATGAGAGATGTAGTAGTAAAATTATATTGTCAGTACGAGAGAGAGTTGTCCAAAAAATTGTAGAAATTAATTGCACAAATAACATTTCTCATATTTGATATGTTTGAGACTAGAGTGCAAATATTGTTTGGTCGTGAAGGGGATTTTCGTTAGGTTAAGTCAATACAATTAAATAAAAGTAATTATAAAAGTGATTTTTAACACCACATTTTTTTTATAATTTTTTTTATTTATATTATATGTTGTTCAACATCAGATCTCACAATTAATATAATTCAATATGTCATCTCAACTTTGAGTCCGCACCACTCAGTTATTGCTCTCTCATAATGTCGAACTAGACTATGATGATACCATTGACGGGGAATACCGCTCGGTTAGACCAACACATTAATGGGTTAAGAGCAAAATACAAGTGACTTTTGACTTTATTTATTCATCCAAAATCTTAAGACATTAAATTTATGGGTCTTTTCACTTGATATATATATATATATCTACATGTCTCCTCAAGTGTGAGTCTCTCCGCATCCATGAACTATCACCACTCTCTTAATGTTCTCCCATCAAGTTGAATCAAACTTTGATACCACTGTTGAGCCATTGATGGGGAGCCTCAGTAATTTGTACATACACATTAGGCTAAAAACAACCATAAAACTAATATTTGACATCACATCTTCATTTAAAATTTTAAAGCATATGTCCTCTTGATATATCTCAACCAATATAAATATTTAATTTCTCCCATTTTAATATTTAATATGTGTAAATTTTACCGCTAATATTTAGATGAAAAAATTATGAAACTATTGACTAAATTGCGTAAATAAATAGTAGTAGTATTAAATTTAATTTGTTCATAAATAATATTGATTACAAGTTTATCCTTTATAAGAGGATATTAATTTATATTTTCATGTCTCCTTTGCCTTATATTATGTCTCCGAATCAATTTTTGAGTTTTTCTCTATTTTATATATGAAATTTATATTGTGAAGAAATAAAACTTCTCCAATAAATTTTGGAATCGTTCATTTCTCTTTTCTCCTTCTTTTTACCCAAAATCTCTTCTCCTTCTTTTTAGATCAAGATGGATTTGTCAAAATTATCATTATAGCAATCATAATTTTTAAAAACTACACTTTATAAAATTATTATGACTTACCGTAATTCTAACAAACACAATGTGAACCAAATAAATATACACATTAATTGATTAATTTACACGGAAACAACAATTGTATGATGAACCATCTTAATTTATGTGTGAGTTATAATGTAATGGAATAAATGAATGATGCATTATGTTTTATTAAGATACCTAATGAGCAATACCATATTAAATTTCCGGTTATCTAATGTATGGTCTCTTATATAGTCTTAATTTTATGTGCCCTTATACTCCCAACAAAATGTAACACAAGTGTCCCACAATGTTCCCAACAAGGACCAACCCTAAATCTTAATAATAAATTTTTTAAAAAAAAACTCACTATGAAAAGAAATCAATGTTGTAGTAACATTAACAGTAACATTTTGGATTTTAGTGGTGAAAGAGGAGATAAGGTAGGAATCAAAGTGAAGTTTCTTGTTTGCTATATTCTGTGAAAACAAACAAGACTGTTTTTGTTTTTCAATAAGTTTCAAAGACATAATTATGTATCTCACCCGACAATTTTAGAAGCAAGGGACAATAATTTTCATACTCAACTTTTGTTTTGCTTAGACAAATATAGCATAATATTATCTTGTTTTCCATTTTTGATTGCATCATCTTACGTAGATTACTGTTTTTTATATATATTTTTCTCATAACTTTACCATAGAGGGTGTTTAAGAATTTAAAGAAAAGATAAAGTAAATTTTATACAATTTTACTTTATGAGAATATTTCCATTTTCTACCTAGTATACAAACTACATATTGCCACGAAAAAGTTAGGACTAAACGAACTCTAAGATGCATGTGGCTGAGGAGATAAGGTTTGTACGTTCATGTTTTTTTTGTCCTTTACTTTTTCTTTAAATTGTTATCAAGTATTTTTTTTAATGGTAATCGTTATAATCAAGTAGTTTAGTGAATAAATTCATACTTTTTATATATAAAGAAATATAGAATTGAGAGTTCGAATTCAAATTCAAATATTTTTATATCATTAGTTTTGTTGTTTGATACATATTGATCGTTGAAAATATTACATTACTCACATTATAATCCCATATCAAATTCATATAATTATTGAAATGAATTTGACTCCTCTAAAGTGAGTGATTCATTTTATGAAAAAGTTTCCATGTTTCAATTAGAAAAAGTATCCATATCTAATACTCCTAAGACAAAAATATTTGAATTATCTAATTTTTCTATTAACCGAATTACTTCCTCCGGTCTCGAATATAAGTAGAGCTGTAAAAATGGGCCGGGCTATCGGGCCGGCCCAGTAGCCCTATAGTTTTATACGGGCCGGACCGGGCTGAGCTTCCCAAAAAATATTATTGGGCTGGGCTCCCGGGCCTATTTTTTTTAATGGGCCATTATGGGCTGGCCCCGCGGGCTTTTGGGCCGACCCCTTAAAGAATTAAAAAAAAAATATCTAAAAATAATTTTACCTAAAAATAAGGAATTTTAGTTAACATAAAATCTTTATATAAAATAAGTAACAAAAGATGAGATTTGTTTTTGTTTGAAGGAAAAAGATGAGATTTATTAGTTAGGAGATAATTATTAAACCAAATTTGTTATGATTATCTTTATTTGAAAAAAAAAAACAACTTAATCAATCATTATATGTAGTTTTATTGTCCATTGAATTTTTTTATAAAAAAAATTTGTCAAATTTTTATAAAAAAAGTATGAAAAAATTTGTCGGGCCGGTCCATCGGACCTGTGGGTCATTGCTTATTGGGCTGGGCTGCGGGCCGGGCATTGGGCCTTAATGGGCCGGCCCACTTCAGCCCAGTAGATATCTTGGCCCTATGGGCCCTGACCGGGCCGGCCCATTATATAAGTAACACAACAAAAAAATTGAAAATCTCAAACATAAACAAAAGTACTACATTTATTATAAACCTATAATGATTATACAGTTTTGTGTGGTTTCAAACATAACTTTACTCTACTCCACAAATCCATGCAACTATTAATGTCATAAACAAACCCAGAGACAAATGTAAAATTGAAAATTCAATTGTTTTTCTCATTATTTAATACACTTTATCCGTTTCCTTAGCGGAGTATGTTAAACACATGGTTACATTGAAAATAGTATTATGGAGTACATTAATCACATTAATCCCATGTCGAATTCATATAATTATTGAAATGAATTTGACTCTTCTAAAATGAGTGATTCATTTTAGAGTAGTTAAAATTCTTTGATTAACCAATTAAATGTAGATATTAAATGTTAAAATTGACAAGTCAAGTTGCTTGGGTTAATGGTGGTGATGTATGTTGTGGGATCATTAATAATACTAGTACTACTAGTAATCAAGTTGCTTGGGATAACGTAACAGTAACTGTTCCCTATCCCTAGGAGCGTAGAATTTAGAAATCAAATAAGCTAGCGGAACTTTGGGCTTCTATGCTCCGATCATAGGGAACTATCTACATATTTTTGCCACGTGTAACAAAGTAAGCGTTGACTCTACATATAGGAAACTGTTAAACATTGACTTCCTACTATTCATCGTTAGACAATTGAGATACTGAAACCCCCATGTGGGTCTGTCTTCCATTTTGAGGCAGCTCCTTCATTCTTGTGGTCCTCATTTTCATCATGCTAAATTTACAATCATTAGTATGTTTTATTGCAAGATTTCAATTCACTCCGATCTTATTTATTGAAAAATTGATATATCTAGATTATAGCCTAGATACATTAATTTCTAATAAATTTTTTTAAAAAAATAAATAAATTCATCAATTTCTCAATACATCAAAAGTTGAATATGAGACAACTCTTGTTGTAAAAAATCTCAACACTCTTTCCAAAATAATCAAACAACATGCTAACCAAATCACATGAAAACAATAACGATCCTCTTTATGAAACATATGTATGTGTGAGTGCCACAAAATTGAAGAGCATGCTCATTCGAAAAAGCACTACAGACATTTAACCATTTAATCACATCAAGCTCGCACTCAAAAAATATAGGTAAAATTACACTAAAGGTCCTTTATCTTATTTTTTTGTAACACTTTGGTCCTTTATCGTTCTTTTGTAACATTTAAGCCCTTTATCTTTCTTTTTTCCCATTTAAGTCCTTTATCTTTTATAATATGTACATATAAACCCCTTTTCTTATTTTTTTATTAAAAAATACATAATTTATTTTTTAAAAAATATTTTTTATTAAAAGTAAACAAACCCAGAATTTGTTGAACAATGTTCATCATCCAACATACATGAACACTGTAATTAAACACTTGGTTGGAAAGAAAAAAAAAAATTGCAACAGTAAATAAATTCTTGAAGACAACAAGCTTCAATCCAAAACTGTCATATAGAAAAACACCATACAAAATCTGGAAAAACACCTCAACACAATCTGGAAAAAATTTCAAACCAAATTTATGAAAAACAAGATCTAAAAGCAACAAAAACATAGATAATTTTATATCTTGTTATTTAAAATCCCTAAATTTTAATGAACCCTATATTTATTAACCTAAAAAATATCCCAAATTCAATTAAACAAGAAAGGGGTTAATTTAGGTGCATCAAGGGGAATAAATTGTATTGGGTAGGCTAGCTAGGAATAAGTTGCATCAGGGGGTTAATTTAGCTTTAATCCCAAATTCAATTGAAGTTACTAGTTGTTAGAGTTAGATTGGATTGGGTAGGCCAACAAGGAATAAGTTGTATTGTAGTTTAATTCAATCCCTTTTTTTTTTAGAATTTTTGGGTTGATTTTTTTTTCTTTTTTAAGGAAGAAGATGAAGATATTGATGAAGATGATGAACAATGTTCATTAAAATTGGGATTTCTTGAATTTTAATAAAAAAGTATCTAAAAAAATAAAAATTCAGCATTTTTTAAATAAAAAAGAAAAAGAAAAAAGGGTTTATTCGTGCATATTATAAAAGATAAAGGATGTAAATGAAAAAATAAAAAGATAAATGACTAAATTGTTACAAATAAATAATATAAAGGATCTAAATGTTACAAAAGAAAGATAAATGACCAAAATGTTACAAAAAAATAAGATAAAGGACCTTTATTGTAATTTTACCAAAAATATAATATTCTCCTCTTTCTCGCATCCACCTGAACATAACTGTTAAGATTTCCATGGTTTGGGGAAAATGGAGAAAACTTGAGAAAATCATCAAGATAATAGAAATCATAAGGATTCATATTTGATAAAAGATAATGGATTTTTCATCAAAAAAAAAAAGATAATGGATTTTGGTACAATATTAGCTCTTATATAGAGCAATGGAAAGGATTAACCAACTCTAACTAACTTCTAACTAACGAACTAACTCTAGGTTAATCTATATTTTTAACATCCTCCCTCAAACTCAACATTGGTAAATTTACCAATTGAGTTTGGAACACAATGTATAACCCAAAGAAAATCACAAATGACAAGGCCAAAAAGAAAAATAGATGCATTGTAACAATAAAGCAGCAAACATGAGAACCAAATCCAATAGGAATCCAAGCATGCGATACAGGGCTCAAACAAGAAAGGAATCCAAGCTTGCACCAAGTACTAAAGCCTTCAGTCAATAGGCACCAAATAGCAGCAATATAGTATCAGGAACCATTGCAAAACAGGGAAGTAATAACAGAACCTTGTGCTAATAAAACCCAAATAATTCCTCCATCACATTTTATAAGAGTAAGCAATGCTACACTAAACTCAGTCCAAGCAATTTCCAAACTCCTATGTGTCTTCAATCTCTTATATATCATCATCATAAGTCAAACACCCATATCATAGCTTCTAGATTCAATCATTGGTGGCACAAGTGAATCACAACATCCACAACACATAAAAAATGGTGGGACTGTTTCAGAAACATCTATTCCATAACAGTTTCTATGGTTGAAGGACAAGCTTGAACCTATAAATCAGTCTTGCACATAGAAGCACCATGTAACAACCCATTTTTCAAAGGCCAGAAAAGGCACTATATTTTTTTTTCTTTTCAACTAACACTCAGAGTGCGCATAGAATATTTTTCAATGAGCCGGCATTCAAATATACAAAAGAACTCATTACCATAAGGTGCTTCGACAAGCAAAGTGTATTCCTGAATAATTACAATCCAAGTCTAAGTATTCAAATACTTACAACAAAGCAAGTTAGAAAAACCTATGCTAGCCAAAAAGCACGGTGCACAAAACACACCGGCGCATAGTCTAACTAAGCTAAAACTCCAGCCTCTCACTGGGGCCTGGAACAGCCACCGTCGTCACCACGACCTAACCCATCATCTGGGTGGGATGAGCCCGCAAATGAAAGAAAGGGTCACCACAAAATAAAAGTATCTATATATATAACCGGTGCGAAAGATTGTACACATAACAATAATTCCACAAACACAAGAGAAAGCTCTTAATCACCAAAGCAATTCCCACCAACGGGTTTATATATATAATGCACACCAAGCCTAATGCAGACTTCTACAATGGGTGTGGTACTATCCATGCTACCACATGCATGAATTCCGGAATCGTAGGTCCAACCCACTAAAGCCACAAGGGCAGGTGAAGCCACACAGACGCTATCACCAGGTGAAAATAGCCACACAGATGCTACCAGCCACACAGATGCTGTCAGCCACACAGATGCTGTCACCAGGCGAAAATAGCCACACAGATGCTACCAGCCACACAGATGCTGTCGCCCAACCCACTAAAGCCACAAGGGCAGGTGATGCCACACAGACGCTATCACCAGGTGAAAATAGCCACACAGATGCTACCAGCCACACAGATGCTGTCGCCAACTATGAAATGCATGAGCATACTTTCTAATTAAGCATATATAGGGCAGTCACACAGACACAGCCCCGGCGGAGTCACACAGACACATCCACCCGTGTAGTCCCAGCTGACTTACACGTTCCATACATGCTCATGCAACAATTACATATCACACAGATATATGTAAACCAAACGCAACGACATACATACATTTCCATTCATATGTATTCCAACAACCTGTTCATACATATATTCTCATAATCATATGTAAACAGCGCAAGTATTTTAAACACGTTCTCATCACGAGAATACATCAACCAGACATGCCAAACACACAGCAAAGCATTACAGCAGAAATTCAAGCATGTCATAACCAGTTGAAAAGACGGAAATAAAGTGGAGTCCTTACCTCAGCAAGCTTCCGTTAACTTTTCTCGCATAATTCTACAACTCGCGCTTCCTAAAATTAAGCAGCGTACAATCAATAAAATACTCCCAACGTAGCCTATTGAAACGAAACTTGTTCTCTAAAATCTAGGGGGGTTTAAGGTACTTTCTCACACTCTCGGATAGTGATTACGAGTCCTCCCCATAGTGATTAAAAATTCACGAAGTTAATTGCACTATTTCTCGCTACGCGAAAATATTTTCGTTTCAAAACAAACTAAGAAACACTTTGATTCCTAACTCCAAGGCAATCAATTTTCACATACTAAAACCATTTGAAAACAACCCAACGACTCTTCGAGAAATTTCACAGAAAATAAAGTTTTCTTGCAACACAAGTTACAAGTTTTTCTTACCAAATAAAATGGCCATAACTCGCTCATTCTTTATCCGATCGAGACGAGCCATACGCCGAAATCATCGTCTCGAAACGACGGATCAAATGTTTAAGTTTCCAGGTCACAAAACAATTTTAAAATGACCTAAATGTCCTTCAAGATTTTCGACCAGAATTGGAATCAAACCAAAATATTGTTTTTCACAAAACAAACATAGTTTAAAACACTCCAATCATCACTAGTTTTCTCAAATTGATCAAGCACTCACACCAATTTCATTTGAATCAAAAATGCCAATTTTCTACAAGACTTTGCAAAAAATTTCACTTGTTCAATCAAGCCACAAGCTACTAGTTTTCTTTCCAAACAAAACCTCTAAATTATTCCAAAGAAAACCATGATCATGCCTTCCCAATTAGGGCTTAAAATTTAGAAATCTCATGGACATATACATAATATGCCACGGCCAAATTCCAAAAACAAGGCTAGTTCCCATTTTTTTTCATTTCAAAAGCATAGGATTAATCCTTTAGTTACCAAAATCACTTAATTGAATGAACAAAACATTTTCATAACACAAACTAAAATTCATAAAAGTTTTCTCTTGAACTCTCAAGAACAAATTTCTTGTTTTTCAAAACAAAACTATTTTCACACATCCATTTTCTCTAAAAGCTCAAAAACAACTTCATAAACAAAATCATCATACAAAAGTTCATGTCTATGATCAATTTAAGTTTTTCTTATCAAACTCTAACAAGAATTTTCATGAGATTCTCATCCAACCATGGAAATCAAAATAACTAAGCTTAAACATCCTAGATATTCACTCATGAACAACTTTCAAGCAAGAGAAATCATTCATCAACAATTTCTCACAAAATCCTCTCAAGAACATAATCTAACAATCCATCAAACTCTATGATTTTAGCTAGCTAAGAGATGAAAGAAGTCTAGTTATCTTAGAGGAGATGATTTCCTTTTGATCTCTATGATCCAACAAAACAAATATCCAAAGCTTTGGTGATGTAATGAAGGATTTATGATGGTGGAGACAAAGGGTGGAAAGCCACGGCAAAAGAGAGAAAGAAGAGTGAAGTTTTTGTGATTTATTTTCTAAGTCCACTACTTAACAAAGTCTTGCTAGATTATGGCCATTGGATCAAATAGTGAAAGCTTCCAAGACTAATCCCTAGCCCTTGGATCAATCCAAGTCTATCCTCACAAGATATTTCCCACAACCTCTTACAACGAAACGCACGCTCAGTTCTCGCGCATCGCGACGAACGAAACTCGCAAAAACAGAAAACCTACAGAAAGAACGTCTATCGTTTTTCCATTCCAAAACTTATCGCCGAATCTTTTTCCGCGACTGTAATTTTCTTCCATACCTTAGAAAATTAATCTCAGGACATATCCTAACTCACGCAGATATATGAAACTTCCATCCGAAACCTCACTTAAAACAGACGCAGTAAGATTTTCCATCAGCGGGTAAAATCCTACTCGTTTTTCCAAAAACAAGAATAATCCAAATCTCGTCATTCTGACTTCACAGAAATCTCCTCATACTTAAAAGAGGACCACGACCCGAAAGTCTGTGCCTTTCCAGCGCACGAGCACAAAACAGGCTCCGTTTCAGCAAAAATCTCATTAATGCGACGATACTCACAAAACCGCTTCACCAAAAACCCTAAAACTCGTAGCCATTACTAGAGTTCCTTAGAAAAACTGTACAGTGGAATCTTGGGTCTTACACACCAAACCACTAATATGATGTTGGAATATGCACAAACACCCTGTAGCTTGCAGCTAAGCAATTAACAATTAATTCTAGCAAGGATAGTATTCAAGCAAGGGCAATAGTGAAGGCAGAACAAAGCAGAAATGAATATGAACAAACTCATCATGTAATGCGAAATGATGTGCCATGTCTCCATCCAAACAAAGCAAGTATCAACTATAATGATAGATGCATGAAGGCTCATTAACTCAGTGACAAACAAAGCAACCATGCTAAACCAATTGCAACAGTAATGCAGGAAACACTCAAAGTCCAAAACCTTTGCTAGTTGTTGACTAAAAAATACCACAGAAAACATTCAGAACCTAATACATTCAGAACCTGATAATCCTTCAGACTCTATAAACCTTCATAACCAAACTTGAACAATGTTGTAATAGCCTCCCTCAAACTCACGGTAAGAGTAGTCTTAGTATGAGTTTGGAAAACAAAGACCAAACAGAACCAAAACCGATTAATCAACTTCAAATTGAGCAACTAGAATTCATCAGCAGAGACATAAGTCACTACACTAAATCAGCTTAAAAATCATCTAGACTCCACTAAATTGCAATAGTGAACCTGAATTCAAAAAGAACTTAACACAAACACCTTATGTGCAGAGTGCATCAAATCAGTAGTTCACCAAAGACAGAGGTTAATTGATTGCCACCGGGATCAAAAATAGTAACCACGAATTCAACGAAAATTTCGATAGTGAACATGATGATCAAACGAAATGTTGACGGTGAGGACGATATCAAGGTTATCGTGACAAGGAGAGGCTTGACTATGCCGCCGGGATCGAAAACTGTTTCGACGGCGAGAATAGTGTTGTTGCTGTGATGAAGCAAGGAACACATGTAACGAAATGAAATCCAGATCAAGAAGAACTATACCTTCAAGATTGTGATTAGCAAAGGAGGAGGTGGAGTGATTTTTCATGGTGATGCTGAAGTAATCGCGGCGAGAATCTTGTACCAGATCCATTGATTCTGAAAAATCCTTCTTCAATATTGCGATTGTTGCAAATGAGTTATCACCGATGGATGAGGAACTCCACGATTTGTTAATTGACATTTTCACAAATTCTTTGACCTTTGATTCTGGATCCAACTGAACCTCATTCTTACTAGTGATGGATTCTGAATTTTCAGAGACGGTGAAACAATTGATTTCACCAATCTTGATGTATCCTTCAATATGTCACTACAAGAAAATAAGCACTTTGCGACCGTCAAAATTGCAGTTTGCGACAGTTGAAACCGTCGCAATTGTACATCTACGACAGTTTTCAAACCGTCGATGATTTGTGTGTCGCAACAGCAGTTTGCGACGGTTCTTAAAACCGTTGTAACAACTGTCGCAATTGTTGTTGCAACGGTTTCAAATTGTCCCTATTTTTTCCCACGTAATGCTTAGTTTAACAGCAGGGGTTGCAACAGTTACAAAACCGTCGCAAACTGTTTTTTTTTTTAAAAAATTATTAATTTAAAATTCTTTTTCTTTATTTTGATGGCTTATTAAGTAAGTGTTTCAATATCCATACATGAGTAAGAAAATTAAAATACACAAGTATATAAATATATATAACTTAGTCTCATTCATATAATTCATTGAAAAATGGCAACATCTATACATAGAAAATTTAATTAAAGTACTTGAAACTCCAAAAAAAAAAAATAGTGTAGTTCGAACATTCAAAAATTAAGACATAAACATCAGTATGTGATGTAGCTTTTTGATCCTTAATTAGTGCTAGTTACAATTGGAAAGCCTATCATCTTGCGACACTTCTTATTCATTTACCTGAAAAAAGATAAGTATATATTAGGATAGTTAAAAAAACAAACGGAATTGTGCAGATCGACTTAGTTCCATGGCATGATTCCACAAGATAATGGTTCCTTCAAACATAACATAATGGCATCCCTTTTCTAAACACATCAAATAAACAAACTCATAACCGGTAGAGACGAGTTGCAATCAATTAACTCTCGGACCTCTTTTCAAAGAGCAAAACTGTTTTGTAAGCACAAGTAGTGTCTCATAGTAGAAAAACAAGAAAACAACATTAAAACTGAGCAGCATTACAATAGCAATGCTCGTAACAGAAAAATAAGACAGCAATACCGAGCCTAAAAATTGGACAGCAATACAATGACAGTCCACTTATATATTATTTTCATTTAGCATATAAATCAACTAAAGCAATCGAGCATACAAGACAACAAAACAAGAAACACCGCTCAAAAAACCTACATCAAAAGCAAAGTCAATAGAATAAACTTATTAGGGGCCATTAGAACCAAAATTCATCACTGTTGAAGATACAAAGTCAATAGAATAAAACTCAATTAACTATGGTAAAACCCACTGAAGGCACCTAACATCATAATCATCATAATTCTTCTTTGATGGTAGAACAAAATTAACAAAAGTGGCTATTTTTTTAACATCATAATGATCATAGCTCTTAACCAACATACCATCAACCCTTAAAGCAGAGACTGGAGGGAATAGCTTTCAAATCATAAGTGGCTTTTTTTTAATAGAAAAGGGTGTATTTGACTATTATTCTGCATTTCTTTATTCCATTAACTTGTTTGTTGGGCTGGGGCAAGGATTAGCTGAGAATTGAAGTTGAAATGCAGTTGTATTGTTAGTAAGTGCTATCTATATCTTAGATATAAATGGGATCCTGATCCTTGTATATGGTTTGATGAGTTTCAGCAAGACCTGTGTTCTGATATTCTTTAGCAAATCCTCAATGTAATTTCTGATGAATGGATCATCCATGATGGTTCTTCTGTTACTCTGGAAAGAAAAATATCCAATATCCATTTCCAATAAATATTAGATGGAAAAATAAGATAAATAAATATGCTGAGGTTGAACCAGATAAAACATGTGATCATGCTAGACTCGATAAAAGTACCTTCAGGATTTTCTCAAATTCCAATATTTCATTTCGTTGATAGGCTGCTATCAGATTTGTCAATGCCAAAATTTCAGGGTCATTCTTGTATCTGCAATAAATTAACAATTATGGCTGAAGATGTAAAATTCAAAGAATGCTTGAATGGTTTATTTTTTGACATAGTCAAGCATAACTTTGTAATCAAAGAAAAGTAATAAGCAGTTAAAAAACAAGTATACCTATCTTTATAAAAATTATAGCTAAAATTGATAATCGACATATTATGCAGTTAAAAGACAAGTACATCTATCTATGAAAATTATCACTAAAAATGACAATTCACATTTATTCATATTATTGGCAAGTAACAATGTAGAATGCAGAGGCATACCATTACAGAAATTATAAAAAAACTGAAATGTAATGAAAGCTAAAAGAATGTTGTGTTACTTACTTCAAGCATTGGATATGCCTCTGATTTCCAGCTTCATGATAATTCTTAAAAGCTTCAAAGAAATTTGTTGCTACTTCAGCCCACTGGCGCTCTGCCATATGCATTTTCCCCCCACATTCATGGTTATACCCATTATTCTTGGACGGGGAATTGCCGACTTAATGGAAAGTACTTTCTGGTAAAGTTGCTGCATTTAATATAGTTGAGCTTATAAGGTTTTAGGTAGGAATTGAGGAAGGGAGAGGAAGGAAACGGAACATTAAATCATATTTGGTGTGTGATAATGTCTTACAAAAGAAAACACATCAACCCCTTTTAACTGTGTTATTTTGAAACTGTGTTATTTTGAAAGTGCAAAAAAATTGTATGCACTGTGACAATCCAACAAGCCAGAAGGTCTGAAAATTGAATTCCCTCACAATCAGTAACCAACATTTTGCAAAACTGAATTAAATTTTTTTATATTTTCTATCATATATAGACACATGATATTCATCAAAACAAAACAAAGATTATCTTCTACCAAATAAATGTCAATAAATAAATAAATATACATGCTTACATGAAATGGAAAAACTGGTTTAAAGTTACACCTCTACCCTATCAAACTATGTATGACTTGAATCAATGAACTGATTCCACAAAAATGGATGCTTGAGTTGGTTCAAATTCACACGTTCTTTAGCTTGTATATTTCCTGTCAAAGTCAATAGCAAAAGCATGAAAAGAAAAACATGTTATAGTCTTATTTGAGTCTTCTCTACTAATTTGTATCATATCCTTCTTCATCCCACCCACACCTTCCCTGTCACCCACACCCTAACCATCAAATCAAAACTTCATTATTACCTACTTTACACATAAAAGAATCAGAGCTCAAATGGAACTACAACAAATTAAATGTTTATTATCAAAGTGAGGACCCAAACCTACTTAACACATAAAAGAAAAAAAAAATGAATAAAATGAAAACGTGCAAAAATAATTGATACAAACAAGACATCAAGAGATTATCCTTGCCACTTAAACAAGACAGAAAACTGCAGCAACTAATTCATACGGGATAAAAAACACTCTATTTTCGGAAATAACTTGAATCTTACACCAGAAAGACATGGGCCAATATCTTGGTATCATGCTTTTCTTTTGTATGCTAATTGAGAACTCTCTTTGTCTGCTGCACCATTTGTTTAAATTAACAATTTCTCCACCACTAGAAGATCAATAAACGATTCTGGAACATATTTATCAGCCCAAAAATCACTAAAACTAAATGAAATGAAAACTAAGAAAACATAAACAGATCAGAGAGAGTGCCAAACTAAGAACATGATTTTAAGAATAAAACTGAGAAATAGAATTAGTACCTACTTACGTTTTTAGTCGGAGGGAGACAAACACGAGAGAGAGCTTCCATTTGTGACGAGAGAGCTTCAATAAACCATATTTGCGTTTCACTAAGTTTAAGTTTAGGGTTCAGTGAGCCTTGATTCTGCAATTAGGGATTGTAATTTGTGATTCAGTGAAAGGGATTGGAATTTGTGGTTCAGTGATTGGAATTTGATGAGAGAGACGAGAGAGGTGGGAGTTCACCGAGGCGGCTCGCGATTCATCGATGAGAGAGATGACGAGTGAGAGATGTCGATCGTGAGAGAACGAGAGCTGAGATGAGATAGGGAAAGGATTTTAGGGCCAGGCCGGCCTATGAGGCCTTAAGGCCTGGCCTACATAGGCTCAGGCCAGGCCGGCCTAATTTTTTAAATAGAGCAGGTCAAGGCTTTTTTATAAGTCTATTTAAGTAAATAGGCCAGGCCGCAAGTCATTAAAAAAGTCTTTTAGTCTATTAGACTGGCCTACTTAAGTTAATATGAATAATATTTTTAATACTATTATTATTTATATATTAAAATTTGTACTTTGATTAAATTATAAATTTATTAACTTTTTCAGTAGTTTAAGTTTATTAATCTACATTTGTTTTTCACATATATAAATGTATTATTATAAACTATAATTGAAATATGATGACATATATAGTGAACTTCTCTAAAATATCATGTTAAATATCAAAAGCATGTTAATTTACTAGTTCATAAGTATTTTTAAAAATAGATATAGTTATTTATTTAAATATATTCATGTGAAGTAGGCTTTTAAACAGGCTAACAGGCCACATAGGCTTTCAAAAGGCCAGACTCAGGCTTAAAAGATAAGCCTATGATAGGCCACAGGCCAGGCTCAGGCCTTCGAGTTTTTTGACAGACCAGGCTCAGGCTTGGCAAAGCCTAGCTCGGCCTAGCCTATTCCCACCTCTATGTGTGAGAGAGATGAGATAGTTGTTTTTTACTAAGTGAGTTTTTTTACCAAGTGAGGGTATCAGTGCCAAATCTTTATCTTTATCTTTATTATCTTTATCTTTATCTTTATCTTTATCTTTATCTTTATCTTTATCTTTATTATATTAAGTGGGAATAAGAAGTAACTTCCTAAACCCTAATTCCATGTTTAACTTTGGAGGGAAAATCGCATTTAATGCCTCATATTGAGTCACAAAAAATCATTTAATAGGATATCTTGAAAAGAAAAAAAGAAAAAAAAGATTACCATAGAGCCACGAAAATTATAGATGCATATATGTGGGCTATGTAATAGTAGACTACTATGATATTTACAATGCACATCCACTATGTATTAATTAGTATCTGCTACATTATTACCTATTAAATGCATAATTAGTTGACAGACTGAATTCTTTCAAAAACAACTCAGCAACAATATTTATCAAAAACTTCTTCTTTTTCTCTCACGTATATTCACTCTCACATATCACCACACCATCAACCTCACCCTCCCTCTTTCAATGTTTCATTTTTGCAACCATTCTCTCCCTCTCACGTAGATTGAAGAAACGCAAGAAAAAACGCCATAATATTTCCTTCGATGCGTTTCACTTTCAGATTGCTTCTTTCTCCCCCTCTTATGACATACCTAGCGACGACGATGAATGAACAGACGACACACATAACAGCACCGCGACCGCTTACGGTGCAGAGGTAAAGGATTTTAGATTCACGTCCATTTTATTTTGGTTCCTTAATACCAAGCAACATTTCGTGTTATCCTGTTATTGTTCAACAGATTATAGTAAATCTCTATAATAACACAACTGTGCGTTATATTATTGATCACTTAATTGACATTTTCAAAAATTATTAAGGAAAAAGTAAAAAAAAAAAATTGTTACAATAAAGGAGGAGTTTGAATAACTCCTAAAAAATAGCAAGCATTCATGAGATTTTATAATAATCGTTTTCAAAAATTGTTAAGAAAAAAGCTAAAAAAATTGTGTACACTAAGGAGGAGGTTGGATATCTCCTAAAAATAGCAAGCATTAATGAGATTTTATAATCATTTTCAAAAATTGTTAATGAAAAAGCTAGAAAAATTCGTGAAGAGTGGAAATGTTTGTTTATGCTTTAGGGACAATTTCATGAGATTATATGACTTAAAAATGTATCTATACTAATATATAAAGGGGATACAATTTTTTGGGATGACTTTTTTGTAATTCCTATTTTACCCTTAAAAAATAACTTCCACATAAAAATAGATTTTCAGTTTTTTTTAGTAAATAATATATTTTTTTTCTTAACAACTAAGCACAACTTCCACATAAAAATAGATTTTCAGTTTTTTTATAGTAACAAAAATATATTTTTTTCTTCTCAATAACTAACAAAAAAAAAAGAGGTTACACAGTTATCAATTAAGTCCAATAAAAAAGAAGATTAAATAGTTATTTATATTTGCACAGTAGAGAGTATCGATCACAAAAAAAAAGAATATCGATCACACAAACGGGCATGGAACGGCGGCTAGTAAGTAAATAAGGGCGTTTTCACAAAATTGTTAAGGAAAAAGAATAAAAATCTATGGACACTAATGGATGAGTTTGCATATCTCCTAAAAAATACTAAACTTGAGTATAAACAATAGGATTTGTGGTGTCGGTTACATCAATCCTATAATTTTGCAAGCATTCACTATTAATTAGGTGAAATTTGATGAGAGTAAATATATTTTTAAAAGAGAAAATAGCTCGGTTGATTAAGGTCGAAAAAAAATAGCAAGCATTCATAAGATTTCATTGCATTTTCAATATTTTCTAAGGACAAAATTGTCAAAAAAAAAATTAAAAAAAAAATTCGAGTAAACTAAATGAGGAGGTTGAATATCTCCTAAAAAATAGCAAGTATTCATTCTGTACCAAAAAAATACCAAATATATCTCATATCATGTTTATTTGCAACACATACACATTATGACAAGATTGAATACAAAGTAAATAAAGTATAGTTGATTATTACTACGTATCACCAAACCAAATAATATGAGAAAAAATAATTGACAAAATATTACACAATTTTTTTTTAATTATTCCTAAAAATTAGGATCTTGAAAGCGCAGATGGAGGATCAAAAAGTACTGTATAGATTTCTTTGTGATAAGCTACGGAAGAATTTTCCGGTACCGGTAGAGTGGCGGAAGCGAAACGTGTTCCCGGTGATCGTAACCGAGGCGATGATACCATGTTAAGATTTCCATGGTTTGGGGAAAATGGAGAAAACTTGAGAAAATCATCAAGATAATAGAAATCATAAGGATTCATATTTGATAAAAGATAATGGATTTTGGTACAATATTAGCTCTTATATAGAGCAATGGAAAGGATTAACCAACTCTAACTAACGAACTAACTCTAGGTTAATCTATATTTTTAACAATAACAACGAACCAAACGGAAAAATAACCCTCCTCTTTGCTAGTCTTTAGATGTAGAAATATTACAAAAGGGGAAATTATAAAGGGTCAACAATCATGCATTCACACGGTTAGTTCATTGACGGTCATTAGATCAAAATTTAAAGTTTGATTATTTTAGTTTTTAAAAATATCAAAACTTATATTAAATTTAGACGGTTTAATTTTGACTTATTAATGTGCTGAATGTGGGAATTACGAGGGTGGATTCCCTGAATTGCAAATCTCACTGGAGAGCGAGCACTGGGGATATCCACCCTTAAAACATGATATATTCTTTATATTTTTAAATTTTTAAATTTGTCAATAAAGGGTCATGATTCCACTTGATGGTAATATCAATGAAGAAGATCCATTCTCAGGGAATTACCAACCCAGGCAATTAGAATTAGAAAAGTAATATGCAAACTAAACCATGGCTGGCTAATAAGACATGGAATGAAAGTCACTATATGATGTTTGACATAATTGAAACTTGATGGAAACACTTGTTTAGCTATAAGTATATAACGTGGGACATCAAAACAACGTATATGTTCTTCATTATATTATATTTGATTTAAAAGGTTATTTTGTATTTCAGTCCATGTGATATGCTGCTCTTAGATTGTCATGTATGAATTATGATGTATCCAACTGCATCTTGATGCTACTTGAAATTTGAAAGTGTCACAACAAAAATACTTGAAAACGGCAGCGGTTGGATTGAGTATGCGGCGGCAATTATAACTACCGCTAACCGCCGCCGTATACTGAATTCAATCGTCGCCGCTATCCAATTTTATTGTAGTGTCTAATATCAACCAATTTGGTGTGTTGCGGATTGATTCACATGAATTCATTATTATGTGTAGATGGTTGTATTGTATGGTAGCTGAAACTTTCAATCAATTGCTTTTTTAGTGTGACATGGTTATAATGTACATTTTTTTAGCTCTCTTATAAAGCGAGCGATCATGCTTTGTAATTTTGTAATGCCTATATGTATAGCAAATTTGCAAGGTTTGGTATTTAAACTGTTTGATTGGCTTGTTGTTGGCATATTTAAAAGAAAGAAATAACAAGATATCTACTTACAATATATTAAAAGAAACTACTATTAAAAATTCAAGTTTGTCCTTATTATTTTTAACGGTGTTTCAAATTTTACGCCCTTAAGTGTAATTTTAACTCTAAACTAATAAAAAAAATCCAAAAAAAAAAATTGGAAAGAAAGATAAGCATAAAAGAAATCTTCCCATAAAAATAGCATCAGAAACCAAATCTCTAAAAAAAAAAACACAAAATAAAAATAGGAAAAGAAAAAATAAGATAGTTGAATCAAAAAAAAAAAAAAATAAGCATCAAATAAATCTTCCAATAAAAATTTAATTAAAATAAATTTACACATAAAAATATGAACACAAATCACTATAAAAGATACGCTTCAAAAATAGTAACTTTTTTTTTTAATGAAAAAATAGTAATTGAATCTAGCATATAAAAACTTATATATAAAAAATAAAAATAGAATAACCTAATAAAATAAGATACTTATTTATGAGCTTAAAAATAAAAGAACAGAAAAATAGAAACAAAAACACAATCGGCCAGTTTGATTTGACTTATTTATGAGTTTATACGAAATAATTTATGCAAATAAATAAGTTTTTATGTATTATTATAAGTTTTTTAATGTAGTTCATGAAAAAAAATTTATAAAGATATTACTTTTGTCTTATTCAAAAAAGATATAATTTTTGTTAGTGAAAACTTATGAATTAACATGCGTAAAAAAAACTTATGAATTAACATAAAAGTTTATTTATAAATTATAACCATAAACTATTTTCATAAGCTTAAAATTAAGCCAAACTCAAACAGGCCCAATATATTAAAATGTATTACTACTAAAAATTCTAATTTGTCCTCATCAATTCTTAAAAATATTTCAAAGAAGTGCATTATTGATGAATATATATTATAATAATTACGGGGTAAATATTTGTCATTATACTTAAAACATCACGGGACAAGTGTTGATCAATAATTTTGTCAAAAAAAAAAGAAAGTGTTGATCACTAATATATAAAAAATCATACACGGGACAATTGTTCTAATAAAAAAAATTTAATCATACACGACACAATTGCTTTAATAAAAAAAATTTAATCATACACGGGACAATTGCTTTAATAAAAAAATTTTAATCATACACGGGACAATTGCTTTAATAAAAAAATTTAATCATACACGGGTCAATTGCTTTAATAAAAAAAAATCATACACGGGACAATTGCTTTAATAAAAAAAATCAATCATACACGGGACAATTGCTTTAATAAATTTTTTTTAATCATACACGGGACAATTGCTTTAATAAAAAAATTTAATCATACACGGGACAATTTCTTTAATAAAAAAAATTTAATCATACATGGAACAATTGCTTTAATAAAAAAAATTAATCATACATCGGACAATTGCTTTAATAAAAAAAATAAAATCATATACGGGACAATTGCTTTAATAAAAAAAGAAATTGAATAGGAATTTTTTTTATTATTAATTATAATTTATTACACAAAAATCATACACGGGACAATTACTTTAATAAAAAAATAACTTAATTTAATATATTTTACAAAAAAAAATAACAGAATGACATCACTTATATTTTAACAATAATTTATAAATAAAAGTCAATAGACCCGGTCTCAAAACTAGTTCTTTTAAAAAGAGGTAACGATTGATGTGTTTCCTTACTAAGATCAAAATCTTTGTTTGGTGGTGTGGCTAAAGGAGAACTTATGTTATTCTTTGAATGCGTGGTGGTTGCACCATATATGTACTTGTTTAGGGATGCGTAATGGGTAAAACTATGTTTATAGTGTGTTTTTGACATTTTAGATCTTATGAATTTGTTTTGACTTTAACCTGTTTTTTATATTAATTCAATTGGCTTATTAAAAAAATATATAACCAAATTCCACATATAAGATTATAAAATTTAATGTTTAAAATAATTTATCTAAAAGTTGGTTTAGATATATGAATATCAAAATAATTAATATGACAATATTTTTTGTGGGTTTTTGGGACGAAATTCAAACATTAATTTGTCATATAAAAGTAGTTAATTAATACCAAAATCAACTCTCATTTAACTATTGCATGAAATAAAAATTATTTCATACAAATAATTAGAATTTTCAGTCACCGACTTTGACAATAGTTTTTCAGTAAGTGAATTCTCATGAAAAAATTTAATTGGAAGTAACAAGTTTCATCTAAATTTACATATATAACTATGAGGTTTTGGATTCGAACCCAAGTGAAAATGTCCGGCTTAACAATAATTTGAATGTTTTCATTTTTTTTACACAAAAACTTTTGATTATTCTAATAGCTAATAAATATCATTGCATACCATTAGAATTATAACTAATTAATTAAGTGATCATAACATTAGGTAATATATTGTCCTTTTTTTTTTTGTAGATAGCCTAGTGGCTTTGAAATTCCACCTTAAAGATGAATAAGTGGAGTGTCTGGGATTCGAACCCCGGCTCCTGCACATATAGACGATGTCCCAACCAATTGAGCTAAGCTCATGGGGACATATTATCCTTTTTTTTAATAAGACACAATTTAATTTTTAGGTTCACCGAATAAACTAATATATATAAAATCAAATATATCGGTTATTCAATTAACCAAACTAGCTGAAATATCGAACGAAGTATTAATTAAAAATATAAAGAACACACATCAGCCTTAACTAAACTAGCTGTATTGGACCTTGTGACTAAAAAAAGAAGCTGTATTGGACCATATGTCCAAGGGAAAATGATTCATTGATCTCCTCCACCTCTCCTCCTCTTACTCTTAGCCCATGGACCCCTTTGAGACCTACAAGCCCCCACTTAAGTGCCCTTAAAAATGTTAATAAGTGGTTTTTAGACATTGTTTAAGAAATTAAAAGTAGTAAATTTTGTATAAAAATAGAGTAATTATTACTTTGATAGGTAGTAAATTTCTTTTTGCAAATTCTTTAAACAATATTATTAGGACACCTGTTATATGACTCTAAATAATAGCACAAATTAAAAAAGTTAAGATAACAAAGGGAACCAAAACAACTAAGTTAACAAAGGGAACCAACAAGAATTTGGTACTCATAATAAGTTGTGCCTATACGTAACAAACATAAGGAATTAAGGCTATGTTTGTTGGGTGGCTAAGGAACCACATTTTCGTGTGTCACCTCATTTGTCTGGGCTTAAGGTATACTTTCATGTCCATGATTTAGACTTTTTTTTTGCCACCCTATGAGTTACTCGCGCATCCTACGAAATGATCAAAATACTCTTCCGTGACATAAGTCACGGATGTAGGAAAAATGAGTAATTTTGAAAGATAACATCCGTGACTTAAGTCACGGATATTATAATTGTCGGGTGTTTTTAGAGGGTATCCATAGCACAAGTCACGGATAGAAGCATTTTGATCATTTTGTAGGGCGCGCTCCAAAAACCATAGAGTGACAAAAATAATAATCATGATTTATGACCCTTTTGATGGGCCCCCACACACACGAGCATATTTTCATTCCTTTCCTTTGTTGGGCCCATTACCTAAATCCGTTGTCTTGCTATTTTGTACCCCTTTCTTTTTTATGATTTTCTAATTATTTTGTTGAAATAAATAAGCGGTGTACTTGAACACATGATGTGCAACCACACCCATTACCTTTTTGGAATTTGATTACTAAGTGCATTCACGCGGTATGCAGTCGCCGGTCATCCCCTCAAAACTATTCGAATTATCAAAATTTTGAGTGAAGATGTGAGTTAAAGTCTCACATTAGAAGAAAGAGTTGAGATTGAGATTGCGAGATACATATATAAGTGAGAAAATCAATAAATCAAATGCTTTAAGTTTTAGGTAAAGATGTGATGTCCAACCTTACTTTGTGGTCGCTCATAGTTTAATATGTTGATCAAATCATGTGAGTGTTAGCCTGTATTTTCGACAGGCATTAATGAGTTGAAATGAGATGTTGAAATCTCATTTAATGAGTATTATTGCCTTTTAATATTTTCTTGGAAAACGATTCTGGCAATAAATCAAGAGAAAATCAAGGCATTTGACATCAAAGACTTTTAATGTGCAAAGTTAATTGTCAAAGCCTAGAGTTCTGTCGGATTCGACAGAACGATTGTTGTCTGAATAAGCTTGTCGAGTTCGACAGAACCATGTTTATCTAAATGAACATGCTGGTTCGACATTACTCTAATTGTCGAAAATATTATATATATATATGTGTGAATATATGTATTTGTTTGGTTGTCTAACGTACTATGCAGAACGAAAGAAGCGTACTCTGGACTTAGCAAAATATTCAAAAGAGAGAGTAACGTTGGAGGGTTCGCCAGGTGTCAAAGAGAATTCAAATTGTCAAGACACGTGGAGCATAGTTAGACGTAGTGTAGGTTTATAGCAGTTATGTTAGTTTGTCTATAAATACAAGTTTCTCATATGAGAAACGGGTTCACAATTCACATGCAAATTCCTAGAATATTCAGAGTACCCATGTCAACGAGCGAAATGAATGCCAAAAGGAACATGTACGAATCTGTGTAACCAATCTTTGTAAACATTTTTACATTGTCAAATGCAATTTACTTTTCAAGTACTGATTACTTGCTTTCCTTTAAAATTTGTCATTTAAGCTTTCTGCAAATTTAAAGCTTTTCTGCAACTTTATCATTCTGCAATTTATTTCATTGCATGTTTTACTTTTCAAAGTCTTTTCTTTAAACTTTATTTGCAATTCATTTACAAGTTTTCTGTAAATTTAACTTTGAAGCATTTTACCTTTAAAACAAAACATTTGACTGCGTCAAATGCTTTTACTTTCATTCAAATTGTCCGATTTAACCCAAAGATATGAATATGTTTTCATCATCTTCCACACAATCCATATGTCCCGAGATTTACTAGTTGATCTCTCTTGTAATAATTAAACTAGCGGTTGTTTACTAAAAATCGGGGTAAACAAATTGGCACGCCCAGTGGGACATCTGGATTGTGTAAATTTTACTTAGTGAATTTTTGAAAATTTTTCATACAAAATTTGTTGTTTGGTGTTTGTGCTTTGACCGTGTCTGTATTTGTATATGCGTTTGAGAAGTGGTAAATCTCTTCCAGTATTTTCAAACATACCAAAGCGTCCTCGTCCCAGAATGGTGAGACCACCAAACAATCCTAACCCTAATAATATTAATAATAATAATAATACTGGGGCAGAAACCAATCCTGTTCTGAATCCGACAGGACCACCAAATCAACCAGTAACTGGCAATCCCGGCGCCAATCCTACTGGCGGATCAACAAATCCTGCCCTAAACTTTACAACTTCTGAAAGTATCCCAAGCAATAATCCTAATGGTGGGGGTACAAATCCTGTGATAAGTTCTGGAACCATTGGCGCAAGTGCCAGTGGATCAACAATGTCTGCCACTACGTCGAGTATGGCAGGAGGGTTTGTTCCTCCAAATACGAATGGTGCAATGATGACACAAATGAATGTATCATCCATGCCAACGAATATATCACACATGCATGGGTACACAGACGGTAGTCAAATTGGTGGAACTCCGTCGAGACCTCCTTGGTTGCCTAGAAACCCACAATTTGGGATGCCAACGACAACGATGGCAAGCCTGTATAATTGGCCTTCTGTAGAAAGTTCTCCCTCGTCTTCTGCGATGGGAAATAGGGGAAATTCTCTGAACTTGACTAATAATTCTATGAATGTACTTAGGCAACAAATGGACGAAAGTAACCATGATATGGTGAACGCGTTGACCCAACAGATTGGCACAATCTTTAATCCTGTGTTACAAACAGCCAATGACAATTATTTATTGTTAGCCAATCAAATGGGAAGGATGGCAGACTTTTTTGGTGCCCCTGATGCTCCAAATAATCAAAGAATTCCCCGTGTAAACCCGGAGATTCAAACAGGAGTCCAAGCCCAACCAGTGCGCGTCGAGAGAGAACAACAAGAACCAGAAGTAGTTTTGGTTAATAGAAACCAAGATGCTGATAATGTTCTTAGGCAAGTTCGACAAGAAAATGTTGCAGGGCAAAATAACTTGGCCAATTTAGTAGAAAATATTTTGGCCCAAAATGGTTTGAATACAGGGTTGCATAGACCAAATTTTGTGTCACCCTTGTCTGAATATGTATTACAGGCAGAATTGCCAAGGGGATGGAAGATTCCCAAATTCACAAAATTTGCTGGTGATACTAATGAATCTACTGTCGAACATATTGCCAGATATTTGGCAGAGGCAGGGAATTTGGCAAATAATGAAGATTTAAAGATGAAATTTTTTCCCAATTCCCTCACTAAAAATGCCTTTACGTGGTTTACCACACTTCCCCCTCATTCAATTCATACTTGGACTCAATTGGAAAGGCTATTTCATGAACAATTCTACATGGGACAATCTAGGATTAGTCTCAAAGAATTAGCCAGTATGAAGCGCAAAACCTCAGAAGCCATTGATGACTATCTAAACAGGTTTCGCCTCCTTAAGGCAAGGTGCTTCACCCAAGTGCCTGAACATGAATTGGTTGAGATGGCTGCTGGTGGCCTCGACTATTCCATTAGGAAAAAGTTAGATACTCAACATTTGAGAGACATGGCCCAATTAGCAGATCGTGTTCGACAGGTCGAACGCCTCAGGGCTGAAAAAGTCAGAAATTCTAAGTTTCACAAAAAAGAAAAAGTGGCATACATAGACACTTATGAAAGTGAAAATGAGTTCGACGATGGTCAGGATTACATAGAAAATAATGAAGTTAACGTGGCTGAGTTAAAACCAGGCCCTCCTTATACTTGTAAAATGTTAAGACCATCAAATGGGAAAAATCCCGTCGAACCAAAAAATGATAGATTTGTTTCTAAGACATACACTTTTGACATTACTAAGTGTGATGAAATTTTTGACTTATTGGTTGCTGATGGCCAAATAATTGTACCAAAGGGTTTGAAAATTCCACCTTTGGAACAACGTAATAAAAGAGGTTTTTGTAAATACCATAATTTTTTGGGTCATAAAACCTCACAATGTGTTCTTTTCAGGGATCTGGTCCAGAAAGCTCTACAGGAGGGAAGACTCAAATTTGGCGAAAAGCCAAAATCCAAACAGCAGGTGGACGAGAATCCATTGCAGATTGCTGATGCTGCTTACACAGAGCCTTTTGAGTGCCTGATGATAGAAGCATTGAACCTCACTGAAGGGGGGCAATTAATCTCCATTCCTGAGGAGGAGTACGAAAACAAAGTGGAAGAGGCGTATCCACAAGCAGGGGAGACTTTATTGGATTTCCTTCAACGCTGCAAAGAAAATGATGGCGAAGCTACATTATGTCCTCATTGTAGTGCCATGTTCGACAGGAAGGCTGCTGCAGGCCTCAACAAGTTTCTGCCTCATAGTCAAAACAGAAACAATTGGCCAAATCAAAAGCCAACTTATTCCAATATTCTGAATAGCCAGCAGGCACCTGTACACCAGAGGTTGGGACCACAAAAATCATTTGTCCCCTCAAACAGGACACCTGTCAACCAATGGGTTCATGGAAGAAGCATGGACTATGGTCAAAGGAATATGGAGAGAGGGAACTCCAGTAACAGCAATCCCAAAAAGGATCCTGAGTCAAGGAAATATGATTACAGGAATAATTACAAAGGGAAAAATCCCATGACAAGGTCCCAATGGCGTAGATATCAACGCCAGAAAAAAGTGGCTGCTCAACAATCCCCATTAACTACTGATGGTAATGGAAGAAGGCCTTTGGAATTGGCAAAGAAGCCAATGAAAGAAAGGTTAGGCGAATCGAAAATAGAGTCTTCAGTTGCTGGTAATGTCGAAGATGACCACATGGAAGCAGACGACTTTTTGGATTCTGAGCCTGATCTCGACATAATCGTCAATGTTGTGTCAATCTTACCAAGGGAATTCGACGTTTGCTCTGAAGTGACAGATGACGAAGAGGAATCTGGAATGCAAATGGCCCTTCATAGGCCAGTATGTTACTATGTGACGAGCAATGGTGCTCTAGAAGATCAAATGGCTACATTTGAAAGGCCAGATGAAGGCATGAAGAGTCACTTGAAGCCTCTCTTCATACAGGCTAAAGTGAACAATGTGGGGATCAACAAAGTGCTAATTGATGGTGGTGCTGCTGTTAATCTCATGCCAGAATTTTTGCTCAGAAAGATTGGCAAATCTTTGGTGGATCTTCATCCTCACAACATAGTTCTTTCAAACTATGAGGGTGAAACTGGTTTCTCTTTGGGAGCAATCCAGTTAGAAGTGGTTGTTGGAAGCACTGTAAGGCCAACCTTGTTCTTGGTTGTGGCCTCTAAGGCAAATTACAATCTACTTCTAGGTCGAGAGTGGATTCATGGAGTAGGGGCAGTTCCTTCTACCCTGCACCAACGCCTCATTATCTGGCGGGAGGATGGAATAGTGGAAAATATTGAAGCAGATCAAAGCTACTTCAAAACTGAAGTCCATCATTTGACAAAGCACTCCTTCGACAAGAAATTGGCAACAATTTCACCATGCACTGAGAAGGACTTTGCATATCGTCTAGCAAGAAATGGTCACCATGCAATCAAACTGGATCCCACACATGGTTTCTTGTGGGAGAGAGAGGATGGAAACAGCGAGGATGGCGAGTATGAAAGCCACAAATGCCCAACTGGTTGGGATGTCAAAGAAAACTACTATGTCTGAGTCCCAAACTTGGGCAAGGATTACGGCCTACATGGCTGAAAACAGAATCAAGATGGCTTTGGAAGCCAATTCATTTTCAGAAAATATGGCTGATATAGCCAATGGTGAAAAGATTGGCAAACAAGAGCCAGAATTGCAAAAACTGGACTGCATCTATGACGACGAACCCTTAGGATTTGAAAAAGATCCAATTAGTCAAAGTCATAAGATGCAAGCACAGGATCCTTTGCAAGAAATTGACCTTGGAGATGGTCTGATGAAAAGACCAACATATATTAGTGCAAACATTCCTCCAGATCTGAAGGCGAAAGTGGTGCAACTTCTAGTGGAATACAAAGATTGTTTTGCTTGGGATTACAATGAAATGCCAGGTTTGAGCAGAAAATTGGTGGAACATGAACTTCCAGTTCGACCAGACAAAAAACCAGTAAAACAATTGCCTAGAAGGTTTGCACCAGAAATTATGTCAAAGATCAAGGAAGAAATTGAGAGGCTGCTGAGGAGCAAATTCATCAGGACAGCAAGGTATGTCGAATGGTTAGCAAATATAGTGCCTGTGATTAAGAAAAATGGTTCTCTTAGAGTATGTATAGACTTTAGAGATTTGAATAATGCTACACCAAAAGACGAATATCCTATGCCTGTAGCAGAAATGCTAATTGATTCAGCAGCAGGATTTGAATATTTAAGTATGCTAGATGGTTATTCTGGCTACAACCAAATTTTCATTGCTGAAAATGATGTACCCAAAACTGCTTTTAGATGCCCAGGGGCATTAGGCACGTATGAATGGGTAGTGATGCCCTTCGGTTTGAAAAATGCTGGGGCCACTTATCAAAGAGCAATGAATCTAATTTTCCATGAGTACATAGACACTTTTATGCAAGTGTATATTGACGACATAGTTGTCAAATCCTCGTCAAAGGTTGATCATTTAGATCATTTGAAAAAGTCTTTTGAAAAGATGAGGAAATATGGATTAAAAATGAATCCATTAAAGTGTGCTTTTTGTGTTAATGCAGGAGATTTCCTTGGGTTTGTTGTGCACAAAAAGGGCATTGAAATAAATCAAAACAAAACGAAGGCTATCATGGAGACAAAATCTCCAACTACTAAAAAGCAACTTCAGTCCCTACTTGGGAAGATCAATTTCTTGAGGAGATTCATCTCAAATTTAAGTGGTAAAGCTCAGCCTTTCTCGCCACTACTTCGTCTCAAGAAAGAAGATATTTTCACTTGGGGGCAAGATCAACAACGAGCTTTTGACGAAATCAAGAGTTATTTGTCGAAGCCACCAATGTTGATGCCTCCAATAAGGAACAAGTTCATGAAGTTGTATATATCAGCATCAGATTCGACACTGGGTAGTATGCTTGCCCAGGAAGATGAAAATGGTGAAGAAAAAGCCATCTATTACTTAAGTAGGGTATTAAATGATGCTGAAACTAGATATAGTAGTATTGAAAAACTATGCTTATGTTTGTATTTCTCTTGTATAAAACTCAAGCATTATATAAAGCCTGTTGATGTTTTTGTTTATTCTCACTGTGATATCATTAAGCATATGTTGTCTAAACCAATTTTGCATAGTCGAATTGGAAAATGGGCCTTAGCCTTAACAGAGTATTCATTAACATATAAACCTCTAAAGGCAGTCAAAGGCCAAATTGTGGCTGATTTTTTGAAATTGTCGAGTATCTGCGAGATCCAAACGGAATGACAAATAGAAAGATAAAATACAGAGCCTTAAGTTATGTCATCATTGGGAATGAGCTAATGAAAAAGACACCTGAGGGAGTTTTGCTAAAGTGTTTAAGTGAAACTGAAGCCTATTTGGCTATATCTGATGTGCATAGTGGCACATGTGGATCCCATCAGGCAGGCCATAAAATGAAATGGTTACTGTTTCGACAAGGTGTGTACTGGCCAGCAATGCTAAAAGATTGTATAGAGTTTGCTAAGGGTTGTCAAGAGTGCCAAAAGCATTCAGGCATACAACACGTACCTGCAAGTGAACTTCATTCAATAGTAAAACCTTGGCCTTTTAGAGGATGGGCTTTAGATTTAATTGGTGAAATTAAACCAAGTTCGTCCAAAAACCAACGCTATATTCTAGTTGGTATAGATTATTTTACCAAATGGATAGAAGCAATTCCATTACCAAATGTTGACCAAGAAGCAGTGATTAGTTTTATACAAAGTCACATTATTTATAGATTTGGTATACCTGAGTCTATTACTACAGATCAAGGTTCAGTTTTCACTGGACGAAAAATGGTCGAGTTTGCTCAACAAACTGGTTTTAAATTGTTAACTTCTACACCATATTATGCACAAGCAAATGGTCAAGTGGAAGCTGCTAATAAGATCATTATTGGTCTGATTAAAAAGCATATTGCCCAAAAGCCTAGGAATTGGAACAAGACTTTAGATCAAGTCTTATGGGCATGTAGGAATTCGCCAAAGGAATCAACTAATACCACACCTTTTCGTCTAACATATGGACATGATGCTGTCTTGCCAGTCGAAATACACTTACAATCAGTTAGAGTTCAAAGACAGGCAGAAATTCCAAGAAATCATTATTGGGATATGATGTTGGATGAATTAGTTGATTTAGATGAAGAGAGAGTCAAAGCTTTAGAGATGTTGATTCGACAGAAAGAAAGAGTCACTAAAGCTTATAATAAAAAGGTTAAGTCCAAAACCTTTAGTGTTGGAAACCTGGTTTGGAAAGTCATTTTGCCAATGGATAAAAAAGACAGAGTCTTAGGAAAGTGGTCACCACATTGGGAAGGACCATTCAAAGTTGTTCAAGTTTATTCTAATGGTGCGTATGAAATTGAGGAGTTAACTCCTGAGAAACGTACTTTGGGTATAAATGGGAAATATTTGAAAAAATATAAACCTGCTCTACTCGAAGTAAAAATAAGCGCAGAATAAGAATCAAACAGGAAAAAACAAAATGGCAAAAAACAAGAATTGGCCATAACTCGAAAGTAGAAGAATAATATTGTTTTATTGCAATGGGAGAATTCTTAGTACATCATGAGAAAAACAACATTATTTAGGCTGAGCCTTAGGCTTAGAAACCTCTGACTCCACCTTCTTCATGGTACCCCTATAAAGGGCTATTGCTATATCAGCAAGTTCCTGAACTACTGGTGGGTATTCATCCAATCTTTCCTCATGTGTCCATAGAAACTCCTCCAGGTCGGAGCCTAGTTCTTCTTCTTCTGACTCTGTCAAAATGAGTTCCTCTTTGTTCCTCTCATAGCGTAGCCTATTTTCCTCGCAACGCCATGGTTCTGCACCCTTTTTGTTCTTCTCTTTGGAGCATGAGGCATCTTTAGTGTTGGGTTTTTCCATGGTTCGATTCTTTGTTAAGGATTACTCAATCACTCTTGGTGAGTAAAAATGAGGAAAAACACCTCCTTTTATAGTGCTATCAAGTCTTATGGGTCAACCTAACCATTAATGCAATTCATTTAACAAAGTTTCGCTGTTGCCACCCTTTGACTTGACTGCCTCGTTTTGGCATTCTTTGACTGCTCAGGTTTTCGTGTTGTTAAAAATACCAAAAGAATTCAAAGGTTCAAAACATTACCATTGAATGACGTTGGTGAAAAATAAATGGTCAATACGTGAAAAGTATAAACCAGCGTTGCAAGAAATAAAAAATCAACAAAGAATAAAGCATGACAAAATATTGGTGATCACAAGGTTGTTCGCCACAAAACGGGCATTGTCGAATTACAAACCAAAAACTTGATAAAATTGTTCAAAAGTGAAATGAAACTAAGGACAAAAAAATCAAATTATTACAAGTCTAAAACTTTGTTTTCAAGTCTTCATACAAGCTCTTGAATGAAGCAACTTCCTTGTCGAGAACTTCACTCGACTCCATCAAGTTCTGAATTTCTTCTTCCACTGCCGCTGAAGCACTAAAGGCTTTGATGCCCTCATTAGCCTCTTTGTCAATCCAGGCTTTAACAGCAGTAGTAAGATTGGCTTTTGCTTCGTCACGTTTGATTTTCTCTGCATCAATCTTAGCATTGAGACTCTGAATCTTCAAGTGCAATTCTGCAATCTCACCTTCCCAAGCAGCAATGTTCTGGTTGTATTGAGTAAGCTCCGCATTCGACTCGATGTCCTTCTCCAAACGTTCGACATTGGCTTGGGCAGTGTTAGCCTTCTCGACTAATGCAGCGTGAGCATGGGTTTGAGCCTCCAGCTTCATGGCATTCGTTTTTCTCCTTTGTATGGCCTGAGTAAAACCATCAATGAGGTTTTCAAGCTGGATGACTTTGCTTAAGGTAATACCATCCGTCAAAGGATTGTGAAGCTTTTTCAGGAAGCCCAAGTGAGAAAACGCACTACTAGGGTTTGCCTCAATCAGAGTAAAAACATCTTGGTTAATATAGTCTGTGTGCAACTTGAGGAGCAAAGAGTCCTGCCTCGCCGTCGAACTGATATCAGTATCAGAAGCAGTCGAGCTGCTGTGTTGAGAGGCGCCTTTGCTTCGTTCTTTGCTTCCTTTGCTTGACAAAAGCATTTTGAGTGCTGCAGCAGGATCAGTTTCTTTCATAGCAATAAACTGCATTTCTGAGATTCCAATATCAGCAGATAACTTTGATGTCGAGGAAACAGGAAGAATGTCAGAGCCTCCTTCAGTGGCTTCAGGCATAATGTCGTCGTCAGCGTCAGTCTCCATCTCGACATCAGTGTTTTCTGATGAGTGGGTAGATTCAGTAAGTGATGCAGTTATGGTTTTCTCAGGATCAGGATCAGTGGTGCGAGTGTCTTCGTTCTCTTGGCTTTGACTTGTTCCGGTTAAATCGACCTCGACGCGATTGGTGCCAACGTCTTGGGTCGAACCTTCATCATTGTTAAATGGTGCAGTGGGTTGTTCTTCATTATCACCCTGTTAGTAATAAAATGAGTTAGGGTCAAGAAACCATTAAAAGATTGCGTATATGTCGAAGTCTGAAAGATAAAGACTTTACCTGAGTGCCAGGGTCTTGCAAATTTGGGTTTATTTTCTCAAGAATAGGACCCTCAGTCGAAGTAGTTTCGACATGGGTGCTTGGTTGATCTTCGACAGGAGGATCAGAGACTGAGTTGTCAGTCTCCTTCTCTATCCCTGCAGAAGGATTGGGTTTGCTTATAACTTTCTTCTTCTTCTTCTTTTCAGTCTTCTTCTTGGGATTTGGGGGCATGCTTGCCTCGCTAGTTTCGACACCAGCCTTTCTTTTATCTCTTTGGCTCTCTCCACTAGGGGTAGCAATGGTTGGATTAACATTACCAGCAGACTGAAAAGGAAATAGATATTTGTTAAGACAGGATTGTAGTTGGAACTAAGCAAAACTTAAGAAAGTTGTCGAAACGCTTACTGATGGTTCTTGAATGGTAAGAGCTTTCTGTTTCTTTTGCTTAGTAGGCCCTTCAGCCTCACTTGACGCCATCAAGTTCCTTTTGCGAACCTGCAATTAAAAGTCGAAGCAATTAGAAATATGGTTTTGAAAACTAAAGAGAAAAATAATGCTAAGTTAGGAAACCAATGTCAGGACTTAATACCTTGGCCCCAGTGTTGGGAAGTGTTTTCTTCTGAGTTGCACCAGGAGTAGTGGTGTCTGTCGAAGTGGTAGCGCCCTTGGCTTTGGAAGCACCTAATGTCGAAACATGAAAACGACTTACATCAGTAAAAGGGTTCAAAAGGAACAAACACTTTGAGAAATCACATTCATTTTTAGTGATTCAAAATTACCTTTGCCTTTGGGAGTCCTTTGCTGAAGTGCTGCGAACCCCGTTTCTATTGCTTGCAGGAGCACTTCATCGCTGTTCTTAGCACACCTCTCATAGTGCAAACTCCACCAGGTGGCAAACTCAAAAGTACATAAATGGTGGATGGCGAAGGCAATAGGTGTCAGCCTGTAGGGTTTTCTTGCTTCAATAACCTTCAAGCGCCGTTCAAAGAACTCGACAGACATTCCAGAGTTGCCCAAAACAATATCGTCTTTGTTTTTGAACAAACTCTTTGGCCTGAACTGACTTAGGCCAAACTGGCGAGCAACTAGGTTAGGTTGGTATCCGACCAGACCTACGAATCTTCTTTCTACTCCTAACCTGGAAGATAGGATTGTAGGACTCAAAAACCAGGACCAAACATTGTTTGTATCCTCTTCTTCATCTGGGTTGGTTGCAGGAAATGGCCTCTTAAACCAAGCAGGCCCAACAGTCCGTTTCACAAAGGGAGTATTTTGGTGCTTAAACTCGTCGAACTCCAGGAGTGTCTTGAAGTAATGGAGGAAGAGGTCTTTGGTCGACAAGTTTGTTTCCCTATACCTCAGCAAGGCCAACCTAGTGCCTTCTATTTGTCGAGCTTCGACCGAAGGTTCCAGGTAAGAAGGGAGGAAAAGTTTGAAGTTTGATTCAAATGTGGCATTCAGCCACAACTGCAAGAGCCAAATGGGTCCAGAGAAAGTAAGTGGTGATCCTTTTTCCACTTTCTTAAGCATATCATTAGCTTGCCCCAAAGAGTCATAGAGACAAGCTAAGATGAGCCTTCCTAAAGCTACATCCTGTCCTTGATGAAGCATAATGGCGAGAGGAACGAGCCTCTTCACCACTTGAAGTGAACCAGTGCAGAAGACAAAGTGTGATAGCCAGTACGTCAGAAAAGCAATGTGTTCCTCATGAGAAACCTCAACACTGCTAAGATCATGAAAAGTCTCAATATATTTTGAGTAGGAGAGTGTTTTGAAATCAAATTGATGGTTTGGAGTGGTGTATTTGGGGTCATAAGTGGGTCCTGTTGGTCGAAGACCAGTGATGGCAGCCACGTCGAAAAGGGTTGGGGTCATCATTCCTGCCTTTAAGTGGAAAGTGTTAGTAGAATTTTCCCAAAAGTGAAGGGCAGCTATTAACATTTCTGCATTATATTTGGGTCCCTCTCTCGACAGCTGGATCAGGTCGAATATACCACGCTCTTTCCATGAAGTGGCATATTCCTTTTCAACCTTGTTAAGCCATGGTAAATAACCATCACTGACTACAGGTGCAGATCTAAAGGCTCTATAGCCTGTCTCAAAAAAGGTCATGTCGAAGACAGTGTTGACAAATATTTTGGGCTCACAAGTAACATTGAGAGGGAAAATGCTACTTACATCCTCATTAAAGTTGTCGGATGAAGGAAGAGGTCCTGCAAAGGCAAGAGTTCGACCTCTGAGCTTGTGAGGAATCATCAACTCCTCTCCCCATATAGTGTCTTCGACAGAAGTCATATCTGGCTCCGACACAAAGGTTGAACCATCAACGATGATGGGTTCTGCATCATCAACAGCGTAGATTGTCACGTTTCTGGAGGAAGAAGATGAAGCAGCCATTGTTGTTCTTGGTGTTCTTGGTGTTCTTGATTTGGTGATGAAGATGGACAGTTCACAGTGAACAAAAGCTAAAACCACCAGATTTAACTCGTTTCTTACTCAAATCCCAGAAAAGAAACGGTGATGATGAACGAAATCACTGGACGATCTTAACTGCTGGTTTAGATTTCTCAGAAACGCAAGAACAATGCACGATTTGAGGATCGATTGATGTTGTTTCAAAGGAATGCGTATGGTTCCGTTTCTAGAGAGAAAGTGAAGAGTTTGGGTTTTCAGAAAAATGAAAGTGGTGGAATACGTTTTCTATTTATAGGCACTGCATTTTGCATGTATCTGGTAACTGAAACATCACCACTCTTCCATCTTAGCCATTTATATTCTGCCACGTGTCCCACTACAAAGCTATAAAGTTGGTAATCATGGTTTGTGGGGATTGAGGTGACAGTTACAAATTTTGTCATGATTGACAATATTTTGATTTGACGTTTGCGCCGTCTTTGGTAAACGTGCAGAATTGAAAAGGTGAATATCTTCAAAAATGCCCTTTCTTCCCTTTTGTCTCTGACGTGTAGTCGAATTGGCATTTTTGAGGGGGCAATTTGTTAGCCTGTATTTTCGACAGGCATTAATGAGTTGAAATGAGATGTTGAAATCTCATTTAATGAGTATTATTGCCTTTTAATATTTTCTTGGAAAACGATTCTGGCAATAAATCAAGAGAAAATCAAGGCATTTGACATCAAAGACTTTTAATGTGCAAAGTTAATTGTCAAAGCCTAGAGTTCTGTCGGATTCGACAGAACGATTGTTGTCTGAATAAGCTTGTCGAGTTCGACAGAACCATGTTTATCTAAATGAACATGCTGGTTCGACATTACTCTAATTGTCGAAAATATTATATATATATATGTGTGAATATATGTATTTGTTTGGTTGTCTAACGTACTATGCAGAACGAAAGAAGCGTACTCTGGACTTAGCAAAATATTCAAAAGAGAGAGTAACGTTGGAGGGTTCGCCAGGTGTCAAAGAGAATTCAAATTGTCAAGACACGTGGAGCATAGTTAGACGTAGTGTAGGTTTATAGCAGTTATGTTAGTTTGTCTATAAATACAAGTTTCTCATATGAGAAACGGGTTCACAATTCACATGCAAATTCCTAGAATATTCAGAGTACCCATGTCAACGAGCGAAATGAATGCCAAAAGGAACATGTACGAATCTGTGTAACCAATCTTTGTAAACATTTTTACATTGTCAAATGCAATTTACTTTTCAAGTACTGATTACTTGCTTTCCTTTAAAATTTGTCATTTAAGCTTTCTGCAAATTTAAAGCTTTTCTGCAACTTTATCATTCTGCAATTTATTTCATTGCATGTTTTACTTTTCAAAGTCTTTTCTTTAAACTTTATTTGCAATTCATTTACAAGTTTTCTGTAAATTTAACTTTGAAGCATTTTACCTTTAAAACAAAACATTTGACTGCGTCAAATGCTTTTACTTTCATTCAAATTGTCCGATTTAACCCAAAGATATGAATATGTTTTCATCATCTTCCACACAATCCATATGTCCCGAGATTTACTAGTTGATCTCTCTTGTAATAATTAAACTAGCGGTTGTTTACTAAAAATCGGGGTAAACAGTGAGCCTCCCCCTTATAATCCAACAGTGGTATCATATCCAAGTTAGACTTGATGGGAGAGCAGTGAAAGAGTCTCACACTTGAAATGATAAGTTGAAATATATCAAATATGAGTTAAAGTCTCACATTGAATAAAAGTTGAGGTTGAAAAAACATATAAGTGAGAGAACTTATAAATTCAATGTCTTAAGATTTTTTATGAAGATCGAAAGTAGTGTCCAATTCACTTGTATGTTTGCTCATAGTCCAATGTGTTGATCCAACCTATTGAAGCTCCCCTTCATGACCCGACAATATTTTTTATTTTAGCTTAATACGAAATTCTAAGGTTAAAATCTATATCTATTGATTTTGATTAAATGGCCTTGAACTTATCGTCGATATGAGTACTACACTATTTTTTTTTACTGCAATGAAACAATCCTTAACTTTACCTAGTCTCCCCAACCCATACCTGCATGATATATTTTTATTTTATTTATTTATATTATTATCTAAAATATATGTATATCAATTTTTAAAAAATATACAACACTATTAAACAACTACACAATTTTAATAAAAATATTTATTTATAACATAATGCAAACACAATATGTATATGTCAACAAAGATATAACCAGTTGGCATAACCCTCTTTGTAAATATGTTATATGTATTATCTCTTGATTGTTATGATGATATGCTGGCATTTTAGGCTGTTTTTCAAGACTTGATGAGAAAGGGCGCTGCGCACGGAAGGGAGGAGAAGGAGGGTCTACTATATCATTTAATATTTATCTTTATTAAATATCAGATCAAATAGAACAATTTCGGTTAGCAGCAAGCAGTGGTGATTCGGTCAGTGGCGTGGTGGTCGTAGCTTTTATGCCGACGAGTGGTGGCTGTGGTCGCAGCAGCTGAGTCAAGGAGGATGGCTAATTTTTTGATTTAGGGTTGAGAGAAGATAGAGAGAGAATAAAATATGAAAATAAGTGGGTTAAAATTGGTTTGAATTTGATCGAGTTAGTGGTTCAATAAAAAAAATTGGTATGTGTGTAATTTTTTTTAAGTCTAGGGGGTTTAATTGAACCCCTTAACTCTATATGCATCCGCCACGGGTCATATGAGTGGCTTATTAAGGAATGAACAATGTTAACACAATCTTTTCACATAAAAATCACACAGATACCCTCCTATCAAATAGTTTGTGCACAATGATGGATGTATAAGTGCTATTTATGTTTTGACAATTTGATCCTTTTGAAAACACTCTTGATGAATCGAAAAATACATGTATTCACAAACAACCCTGAATCTTAATCTTAATTATCAAGCAAAGTGTCACTTTTGGTGCACTGGAACAACAAGTCAACAACCAATATATTTCATATATGTTTTTCCATTTTTCATTAGACAAAAACACTATCACATGATGAATGTCAAGTGCCAGCATAAAGCATGAATATGGTTTTTTTGAAAGTGCTAATTAATTAGCTAATCCAACAATTTAGTAATACTAGTTGTTATTTATCACGTAGTGACTGGACTGTATATCTCCGCTGCACTGAAAGCTACACTAATCTAATCAAACTACAAATATATAAACTAAATTTGCTGTTAATTGTGTAAAGGAAATAAATAAAAGCACAAGGACTTAAATTGTTGAAGTGTACTGCCAAATGCCAACCATAATAAATTTATTTCCTCCGTCTTTAAATATAATATTATTTTATAAAAAGAATTAGCAATTTTACGATACATTTGAAAATTCAAATGTACCGACATATTAAGTCTTTAAATTAATAATTAAATGAGTATTTTTTTGAAATAACTAATTTTATCATTTAAAAAATTACAATAATTTATGAATAATTTTATTATATTTTTATAATTCAAAGATCAAATAGAAAGAGAACAATTTGAAGGTTTACTGATCTATCTAATATTTAAGTCGACCCAAAGGAAAGGTTTCTAAAGCCTTTTTCTTGAGCTTCATTAAAAAAAATTACATATTTCTTTTTCCAAATTAAGAGCCAACATTTGGTACCATTTTGAAAATTGATTCGTTATTTAAATAAATTTTTTGAAGTATGAGAAAGCACATAAACTTCATTATGTGAATTGGGGTTTGTTCTTTTCTTTCTTCATAGCACATATTGTGCGATGAATGACTTTGTGATACTCTTTCTATATCAATTAGTGAATGCATGCAAAAAGTAAAATTTGCTTATAGAGAGTATATGTTACTCACCTTTTGAATGTTCATTGTTTACAAAGATTTTGTGTTCTTACATGTTGGGCCATAGCATAATTGGGCCGTATGCTGTTGAGGGAGCACTGTTTACTTATGAATTAGATTTCTTCTTTTCGCGCCACCGAGTCTTGTACCCACTTCCAGCCTTCCAATTCAACCCCCTCGCAACACAGGATGCGAGTGTGTAAATAGAAAAAACAGTTACATCCTAGAATGCGAACTCAATTTGTATCATAGGATGTGAACCTTATAAAAAAGAGGCGAAAGAAGGGTGAGAGATAAAAAATATTAGATTTTATAACTTATAAGGTTCACATCCTAGGATGCGAACTGAGTTCACATTCTAAAATGCGGACTTTTTTTTTTCTTCATATTTTGTGCCCCCAGAACAAGGGGGATAAGTTTGAAATTTTCGGGGACGAACAAGAACATACAAAGGGCACGAAAAGAAGAAGTCTATAAATCAATAAATTAAATGCTAGCTCTTAGAAAAAAGATTGTAACACATGGGAATTCAACATGACTTCAAATATTGTCCATTAACCAATTAATAACTTCTCCTTTCAAAAAAATTGAAATTTTTTTACTATAAAATGTTATCTGAATAATTAGTAAAAAATTGTCAAAAAAATAATATTAACATGAAAGTTTAATCACTATGCACTTGACATTATAAAATAGTTTTACATCATCGGCATCTAATAGAAATCCATCATCTTGTTGCCGTGTAAATTAAGTTTTAACTATTTTGTAACAAATGATTGAATTAAAGGTTGTGTGTGTGCTATCATTTATGTACCAAAATCACGAAAATAAAAAAACATGTAATAATTTAGTATACTAATATTTTCTGAAGCTCAATTGTAGGCATATGATGATATCTCTAACAAGAGTTACAATATTATCGTAATCATTTAACTCATTGTTCATATGTCCCAAGACATATATTTACAAAAAAAGTGGAGAGGAAATCTACTTTTTTATGTAAAGTTACAATGTTCCTATCACTTTATTTATGAATAATTATAAGTATCAAACAAACGAACAATGTCATTCCATAAAAAGTTGAATGGTAATTCCACCATCATGAATTCATTCAACTATAGGCTACACTATTCAAACACATTCAAATCATGCAATGCCCAATATCCTTTTATCATAATATGGAAGACCAAAGTATATAAACGAAATAAATGGAAGACCACAACATAAAATTAAAGTTCTAACAATATATTATATTAAAAGTGAAATAAATTTTTTCTCACATTTGACCTAGAATCACTACAAGGAAAGTGGAGAGGAGACCTACTTTTTCATGTAAAGTTACAATGGTTCTATCACTTTATTCATGAATAATTATAAGTATCAAACAAACGAACAATGTCCTTCCAGAAAAAGTTGAATGGTAATTCCACCATCATTAATTCATTCAACTATAGGTTACACTATTCAAACACATTCAAATCATGCGTCCAATATCCTTTTTTCATAATATGGAAGACCAAAGCATATAAACGAAATAAATGGAAGACCACAACATAAAATTAAAGTTCTAACAATATATTATATTAAAAATGAAATAAAATTTTCCTCACGTATGACCTAGAATCACTACAAGAAATATGATTTTTGGCAGTGATTTTTATTTTTAAAAGTTGTTACAAGTTGCTGGCAAAACTACCAGCGACTTGTAACAAATTTTAACGAAAAAAGTCGCTGCAAAAAAATCATATTTCTTGTAGTAGTGAATTAATAAAATGTGAAAAACAAGACTGCTAACGGATAATAACGCTCCCATATATTGCAACTTATTTTTTAAAAAAGAAAAAGAACGAAGCATATACCAATTTTCTATGCCTAATATTTATCAGGACTAAAACTATATTTATGCAAAAAAAAATATTATGAACCATTTTTTTTTGTCAAGTAGTTCAGTAGCTAAAATTTCACTTTTTAAAGTGAATAAGTGGAATATAGATATAAAATCCATTTGAATTGACTTATTTTTGAGATAATAAAAAATAACATATGCAAATAAAGAAGTTCTTTTTTTTGGTTAATTTATAAGTTCTCATCAACAAAAATTACATCTTCATGAAGTACATTGACAAACTTATGAATAATACATAAAAATTTATTGGTTTGCATAAATTCATAAATAAGCTAGTACAAACAGACTAATATTACATTCTTCGATCTCTAGTTTGGATTGATGGAGTGAGATGAAATGAATTGGGAAGGGAATGGATGAAATAAATTAATGTTTCATTGTTTAGATTATAAAAATAAAAATGAAATGAAATGAATTTTATCTAATACCACCACTGTACACTCAATTTTGTTCCATCCAATTTGGGAGGTAAATGATTGAATGTAAATTTTTTGCCGCTCCATCATAAATTATCCAAACAATAAAATGATATATTTATTCTACTCCGCTTCATTTCATTCCACTTTATTCTACTTCGCTCCACTTCATTCCATTATATTCCACTAGCGGTCAAACGGGCACATTCTGTGTCCGATTGTGTGATGACATTCTTTATTATGTTAATATAGATAACTATTTAACCTCCTTTTTTTATTGTGCTTAGTTAATTGATAACTACTTAACTTTTTTTTTGTGCTTAGTTATTAAGAATAAAAAAATAAATCTTGAAAATCAACTTTTGTGTGAAAAATATTTTTTAACAAACATATAATAAAATATATATATATACAAATATTTGAATAGAGCGAAGGACAAAAGTGACAATAAAAAAAGTCCACACGTTATTATCTTTATATAATGGTATAAATTACTCCAAACAGAGCCTAAAAAAGTCAACAATCTTGCAAGTAGAAATATCAACACATGCACAAACAATAGAGACTTAATTTTGATTTCTATTTTCATCTTATTCTACTTTTTCTTATCTTTTTCTCTGTTTTCTGCCACTTAGTTTCACCACACACATCTGTACATGATATGTATGGCCACACATTTTGTTGTAAAATATCATTACTTACCAACAGCCAGGTGTGCTAATAAGCTTGGTTCTTCAACCCTCGTTCATAGTAAAAAAAATATAGAAGAGGAAAACTCATGGATGTTTCTTTAAATGGTCAACCAAATATCAAGAGTTAAGTTTTGTGATGAGAAAAGAGAGATGCACTTGTGAGTTGTGTGTGTTGTGATTTCTTGAAGCTTTGATTGTTGTTCTTATTTATTTATTTTTGCACTTTGAAACATTTACTGGAAATGGATTTTTGGAGCATATTTTAAGTTTTGGTTTTGTTCCATATTTCATTATTTTTGCAATTTAATATTTAACTCACTGGATTTGGCACCATTCAATCACCACAAAGAACATGTATATATATATATATATATATATATATATATATGTAACAATGAACAACTAGCTAGCAATAACATCATGCAAGTCCAGCTTCCAATCCATTGAATGTGTCATAAAGAGGCATATTTAGTGTCTCCGGTAGGTAAAATGCAAACATTCCACCTAAAATTCCACATGCCGCAAACACCCCAAACGGCAACCAACCACCTAGAACTACAACAAAAGGCGCCAATATCGCCCCCATTTGCGCTGCCTGAGTTGCAGTCCCTAACGCCGCATTCCTCACCACCGTAGGAAATAACTCCGCCGTGTAAATAAACAACAAGTTATAAGTTCCAGCCATTCCAAATATCCCTAAAACACCACACACCATTTTAATTACTTTCCACACCCCAATATTGCTCATCAAACTCCCCATCAAACAAAAGAATCCACTAAACCACATTGTTCCTATTGTCAATGGTTTCCTCCCAAACCTATCTAATAACACCGCTGTTATTGTGAATGCTGGCATTTCTGCAATTGCATTTAGAAGCACGTTCATGTAGAGGTTGGTTTCGAGGTTGGTAACGTTTAAGCTAAGACCATAATACACCACTGAGGCTAAGAAGTTAATAGCTACAGCTAGAAATAACCTTATACGTGTAACTGGGTAGTGAATCACATCCACAATGGATCCAATTTGTGCATCCTTGTTTTCGATGCAACTAATCTGGTTGTATTCGTCATCATTTGGTACTATTTTTGATTCTGATACTTCTTCATCTAATGCAAGGAAAACTCCATCTGGAAGGTGTTTTCCATTGGAAGAAGCAATGGTCGACATGAGCTTTGTCGCTTCATGTATTCTTCCTCGAACGAGGTACCATCTTGGGGACTCAGACACGAAGGGAAGAACGAGGATTATGTACAGGAGGGAGGGGATGGAGGACACAATATAGAGTGTGCGCCATGTTTGGAAGGTGTAGGCGATGCCTGTGAGAATTGCAATTCCACTAGAGAAGAAGTAGAAAGTGGACATTCCTGCCATACCGCGTTTTGATGGGCCAATGGGTTCGGTGGCAAGGACAAAGGCACAAAGGCCAACACCGCCGGTGCTAAAACCAGTGAGGACGCGAAGGAGGACATAGGTCCAATAGTTGGGGGAGAATGCTGTTAAGCAACCAAATATGGCGTTTAAGGCACAAACTACCGTCAGTGAACCTTTTCTTCCTAGAGATGAGTCTGAAAGGTGACCAAATACTCCGGCTCCTGAAATTACAACATCAAAATCAAGTTGGTTTTATGTCATAATTATTTAGCAAATATTTGAAAAACTTCTAATAATTTAGCAAAAGTGTTAGACTTATAGAGTGAACTTTACTAGCACTCCTTAGTATATATATTATTTTATTTTTTATTACAAGCATATACAATGTTTATGGATGCAAATCATGAAATTTAAAGATAAATGAAGCTTTCATGGAACAAGAGCATTAATAACCACAAGAAAAAGACAAATATGTTTGCAAACAGGTACAAAATTGCTTACGTTAACGTTATTTTGCTAATTTTTAATGAATATGTGTGGGTTGCTATTAGCGTTGAATAGCAGCCATATTAGTAACTTGAATTCTCTAAATTTGATTTGAACTGATAAAGTGAGACATCGACAATTTGGCATCATTCCATTCTACTAAGAAATATTCCTCCACTTAGACATAATATTCCCGCTAGTACTAATGCAACTTACCAATTATATTTTAAAATAAATGTCGTTTAAAGTTTTTATACGTAGATATGAGTTGATCTTTTCTAGTTTGATTATGAGTGGGTAGTAAAAACAGTTCTATGTTGGAGCCGATAAGGTGTTTTGGTCAGGGTAGAATTGTGGTGGTGTTTGGTCTAGGTGATACTCATGACTATTTTTTATTTTCTACCTCTTTTGTCAAAATATTTTAAAAACAATAAAATAAAATACCTGAGAGTGCCCATAATTTATTGGGTTGCACAAATTTTCCTCACATAATTCAAAAGTCCTCATATGGTATAACTTTTGATAAATTGAGATATACACATATTACTTACTAGTAATAACAAAGTTTAGTACAATATATTTTTTAATAGCTAAAACAAAATCTTTAACATTTTATCCCAACTATAAATTTCTTGCCTATAGAACTTATATTCATATAGTATTTTATGTTTGAAGATCATTGTTAATTCTCAATTGTTAATTCTCAACTGATCGACACACACAAGTTTTATGGATATAGAAATACACAATGGATTGCCTACGCAACTATTTTATTATTAGTGTTATTATTATTATTATTATTATTATTTTAAAGTAATTATATAAACCTCAGCATGTATGGTATGTAATTATGTTATGAGAAAAATGTATATGCACAAATATTGTAAACTAATTTTACACTGTCAATTAATATCAACCGTTTATTCCGCCAAATCACCCTACTATACCCCACTACAATTGTATGACATGAAGAAATGTTTGATTTCTATTGGATGTCAGTATAAAATTAATTTACACTGACAAAGCATATCCATTAAACTCTTATATTATTATTTACTTTTAGTCAAGAAAAGAAAACATTATTATTTCCTAAAAGTTGTTGTCCACTAGTTCTTGGAAAATACTTACTTAGGCACAAATATAAATTTGAGGTGTTAGACACACACTCATAGATAAATAAAAGTTAAAGTGAAAATGATTAAAATTATATTAATTGATGTAACTATTTTATTTTCATTTTAATTTTTTTGATTGATATGTGTGTGCCTAAATATTGTGCCTATATTAGTGTGCCTACGTAAGAATGTCTCCTAGTTCTTTGAAATTTTGCAGCCAAATTAAGAGGTGGATTCTAGCGTGGGAGACTGAAACATGTCTCTCACCGGTGGGAGACCGATTTTAACCATTGGATGTGTTGAAAAATAATTAAACGGTTGTGACGAAGTATAGGGAACCTGTTGCTACAGTAAAATAGCAGGTTTTAATGTTTAATTTATTTTTTTACTTTAATAAGGTGCTACTTTTGTGACAAATAGGCTTAATTAGTTTGCAGGTCTCTTAAAGACTTTTTTGTTTTACTTTGGTCTCTTAAAGAAAATAAGTTTCACTTTGGTCCTTATTGATATCTCCATCAGTCAATATGGTTCTTTCCGTCCATTTTTTTTAAAAAATGTTACCTTCCGTACAGATGCCAGTAACAACCTATTTTGCCATCTGTACAGAAGTACAGTTTCTGAGAAAAAAAATAGACGAAAAAGACCATATTGACTGTCGGAGATATCAATAAGGGACCAAAGTATAACTTATTTTCACCAAAATATAAATTTTGTAAAAAAAATGTAAAAAATAATTATTTTTAATTACCTGCTCCACCTGCTATAACAGGTATTTTAGCTCTCCCACTTGTGGGAGAGATGTTTGGGTCTCCCACCCTAGCATCCACCAAATTAAGAACCCCACGAAATTGGTAAACTTATAAATTATTAGAAAATAATATTAATCGAACTAACAAGACGATAAAGAGAAAGAAAAAGGTATGGTATGGTCCTTTTCTCTTTCAGTCTTTTTAGACATTTAGTACTTGCCTCAAGTACCACACCGGCACACCCTTATCACAAAACCTTTTTTAAAATGTTTAGCAAATTAATAATAGTAAAAAATTTGTCACACCAAAAATGGAATGTGAGTAAGGAACAAAGATTGATTATAAAACTAAAAATATGATAAATGATATTATTAAATATTGTTTTGCATATCTGTACATGTCAGTGACGCCAATTGCACAACTCTATCATCTTGAATTTTTTTTTTTATTATATTATCTAATTAAAGAAGTTCAATAATTTCTTATCACTTTGTTTAATAAATAAAGAAGTTCAATTTATCTGTCCTTCTTCAATAAGATTGCGATTGGAAGAAAAACTAAGTTATCTGTACATTGTATGTATTATCATCATCTCCTTACCTACTACTGTAAAATTAGCGTCGTAAAAAATTTAGATCAACTTGCGAGATCTCTAGTTTGACACGACATCAAACTTAAAATAAGATATTTTTATTTTATTTTTTTGACAAAAAGATATTTTTTATTATTGTTTACTGTATATTTGTATTATAAAATTTACCCTTAAATATATTAATAAAGATAAATTATCGTTTTATGAAATTTTTTTCTATGATATTTGATGAATTTTCATTAAAATGTTACTCATTTATATATCAAATGATTATAAATTAATATCAAATTTTATAAACATGTTGAATGTGATAATAGGTTTTAATCAACCTATAAATTTTGTAATATACGTGTGCTCTAAATAATTTGATATTATCAAAATGTATCTTACAACACTTTCTATACTTTAAAGAGTTTAATTATACAAATTTCAAAATATTTTTAATAGTATATTTTCGTCTTGAGGACAATGAAATATTAGTTAACATTTTATTTATTTGGAAAAAGTGTGCTCTAAGGGCACATGTTAGTAATTGAAAAATAAAAGTATTTTAGTTTAATCATTGTGTCTAATTCAATTTTTGAATTTTTTTCACAAATTAGTTGTACAATTTATAAGAAAATGTTTCTATTTTTGAATTCTTAATACGTGCCCTTAAGGAGAAAGACTTGCATAGACACAAATCCGAATAATATATATTTGGCGCACACACAAATCCAAAAATTTAAAACAAAGGTAATATAGTCACATCGATCAACATATTTATTTTTTCTTTAATTTTTTTTATTTGTGTGAGTGTGTCTAACACTTGTCATTTGTGTTTGTTCCTATGTTAGAATTTTCTGTTAGCAAAACGCTATTTATTTATAAGAAGGAATGGACGGAACAAAATAGTATGAGATAGTAGGTGATGCAATTAATGTAAAATCAATGAAGGGAATATGACATATAGTCCCGTATAAATTTTTGGAGGGAGGGAGAGAGGAAGGAGCAGATTATGCAATTAACGTAAGAATATGACATAAATAATGTAAAAATTTGACATACTCCTTTATAATTTGTTACTTTCTTAGCGAGAATATTTAGTTAACATTGTATTTGGTTAAAAAATTGAATTAAATACATCAACTTTATTTAATCAAATTTTCCTTATATTTTATGACAAAGGGAATAGTAGATTATGCAATTAATGTAAAATGTTAAGCAATAAATTAGATTAACACATTGTAGTTGACACTTAGTAAGATTTAAGAGTGATCACATGCCAAGGTTAGATTAAAAAAATTGGTTCGATTTATATTATCAAAAATTACATTTTCCATTAACTTTATTAAATTTTATCTCAATTAAAAACGACAATAAAACTTTGGCTTATTTTCACAAGATTTTAAGAGATTAGTCTCCGTAATTATATACACACAAAAAACAAAATTTAATCTCCATCTTTAATTATAACTAATTAAATAGTACTACTTCCTAGTATTTGTTTTTTTTTTTGTTTTAATTCCTTGAATAATTATTTTGCTTATATAATTAATGCGGAAAGAAATAGAAAAGATAATAGAAAATTGAACTAACCAATCATGCAACCAGCGAAGAAAAGAGCTTGAACAAGTCCAACTTTAAACTTATCACCACAAATCAAACTCCATTCAGAAACCGTCGACGCCGCTTTTTCTCTGATCCACTCCCACTCCGCCGCCTTAATCCCACACAAACTCCCGCCGCCACCGCCGCAATCAACACCATTAACACATCTCCAATCAGGTTCCTGATCAGCAAAAATCATCACCATAGTATGAAAAGCTTCAAGCGCCCAAGCAAGACTAGTAAGAATAAAATGTTTCAACTGCCAATTTCCAAATTCGCCGCAGTATTTCTCAAGCATCTCATCGATACAGATCTTTTCTGTTTCTCTTGAGTTTTTTGATTGCGGCGGTAAGATCGGTGAATGGAGATCATCGGAAAGTGATGAGAATGTGGCCGCCATCTGTATATTGTTGTCGCTTTTGGTTGGTTTTGGAATGTGGTTAGGGAGTGTCAGTTCAATCTTATATATAGAGTTTTGTTTATGAATTTGTTATCCAAAATAGACTAGTCATACATACACGAATATTCTCGAATTAATTCTTTCATTATGGAATTAAGGGATTTTTGTTTTAAATATAAAAAACGTGGATTTTAATAATTTAAAGTAATAAAAATATATTCCTTTGATCTTATATATAAGCAACTTTTCACTTTTTAGATTCATCCAATAACAAATGTATCTGGTCTATAATATTGACTAGATTCATTAGCTATTGAATGAACCTAAAAATTGAAATGTTGATTATATATGAGATCGGAGGGAGTATAAAACAAGGAAAATTACGTTTTTTCTAATTTACTCTTTCATAATGGGGTATTTACCCTTCAATCAATGAGAACAAACAATAAGTAGATTTGTATGTGGTCCGCACAAGTTTGTTACAAATTACAAGTTAGTTGTGGAGACCACATACAAATCTACTTATGTCTTATTATCGTTGGTTGAAGGGTAAATACCTTCAAATTATAAAAGGGTAGAGAAGTAGTCACCGAAAAATAATGATCTTTATTTTAATAAATTTATGATTTGTTATAGTTTATCTATAATATTTATTTTTAATTTGTTAATCAATAATTAAGATTATCCACTTTACACTTCATTTTAGAATAGCCCAATCTAAAATAAAAATATGTAGTGAACAAAATTCGAGTTCAAAATTTCATAGTTTTTTATATTTAAAAATATATGAATATAGTCACTAAACTGTAAAAGAATAAAAAAAATGTAATACTATTATTTTTGTGTACATTTAATATATCTTCACGCATACAACTATATTGAGTTGCCACGAGCTAAAATTATATGAAGTTTTCTCTATTATTATGATTTAGATTAGATTAAAATATAGATTGATTTGTTAATTAGAAGGGAGGTGCTTCACCAATTTATCACGATGTTATTTTGACTATATCATGCCCCACCTCTTTATATTTAATCACCCATGTATCAGGGTTTTAAATAAAGATCTGCGACCGCGAAAACGGTCGTGACAAAACAGTTTTGGAAGGTGCAAATATTTTTACCGTTATCTCCGTTTTTTATATTAAAGACAAATTGTGATTAATTCACACCGCGACGACCACAATTATCGTAACACCTGTACCAACCGAAATCGCGGAAATCTTTACGTAACCGAGATGCGACCGCGGTCATTTTTTAAAACCTATAAAGCCTGATGATCCAAGGGATTAAAACAGTTTGTGAAGTATTCGGGACAATTTTCCTCGTGAGAAATAGTAGCCCTCTTAGAAGAAACATGTGTCAATCAACAAAGATTAAGTTTAGAAGAAGAGAGTTAAACTCTAATAAATGTGGCGAGTAAGAGTTTGAATTTAGATTGAGCGATGTTTCATATTTATTGCATAAAAGTCTCTAATATCTCTGATGAAGATAACTTATGAACAACAACAAAAAAAGAAATTTTAAAATTGGCCGCATTCCGTTTGTTTACTTAAATCTCTCCATTAGAAGTAGTTCTTGTCGTCTTGCTTTGTGGTTACCGTTGCTTGAAAAATTCATAAGAGGTTATTTGGTTGGAAGTGGAGACATTTGTCTATGGGTGGGTGGTTAGGGTTGCTCCAATATGTCTTCTCTTTGTTACTTGTTTACTTTCTTTCCTTCTTCAAGGCTCATACACATATATAATTTTTTCTAATGAATCTCTCTTTAAATCATTCTTGGGGGGGGTGAGGATGTGAGGAAGATAAAATTGGGTGAAATTGGATACAGTTTGTCTCGATAGGGAGGCTGGTGGGTTATAGGTTCGAAGGGCTAGAGAATTTAATTCATCTCGTTTAGAAAAGTGTAGTTGGAGGTTGTTGGTTGATCAAAAGGGGTTGTGATTCAAAGTGTTGGGTGCAAAATATGGCGAGGATGGGCGTGTGAGGGGAAGGAGAGAGGGAGGAAGACGTCTAATTTGGTGGAACGATGTGTGTGATGTTAGATATAGGGTTGAGTTGAGTGTTTGACGGTGATTTGAAAATAACATTAGTAGGAATGTGGATAATGGTGAGCAAATGTCTTTTCAAAAAGTAAGTGATTATGTGAGGTATCGCTTAATATAAAATTTAGTAGACTATTTCAGTACACTTCCTATATAATTGAAAATAATTAACAAAATTATATCTTTTCTAAGGAGTATTTTAAAATATTTGTAAACAATATACAATTAATACTCAAAACTTTAAATTTATCAAAAATTAAAGGACAAAACTTAGGTACAGTCTTTTATGTGCTGTTTTTGCTGTTCCCCTATAAAAACGAGACACCTGTATTAAATTTTCCATAAAAATAGCACAACAAAAAAATACTCCCTCCGTTTCTTTTTAATTGTCTTTTTAGAATGATAACACCTAATTAAGGAAGTGTATTTTTGCACGTTATCTTCCTATTATACCCTCGTTTTAATCCACCAATAAATTCTTATTTTTTTGCCCACGCTTTTTCTTTCCAATAAATTTAATATATTATGTAAAAAAAAAAATTAATATGTTATGTACCAACAAAAAAGTTTTAAAAAAAAAAGATTTAGTTTTCCAAATATATAGCATTAATTGGTTTTATGGAAAAAGATAAGAGCAATTGATAAAGGGTATAATTGACAAATCATACCCATAAAATACAAAAAGGACAATTAAATAGAAACGCTAAATATGATAATAAAAGACAATTAAAAAAAAACGGATGGAGTATTTGATAACGGTAATGTCATCGTTAACCTCTGTTAACTCTTCTTCTCTATTGTTTAGCATTGGCAGTAACCAAAAATTAAATGCAGCCGCTGTTTTTAGTTTACCATAGAATATTGTACTCCAAGATTTGAAATGGATTGAAACTTATGCAATATATAAACCTGAATTTTTTGATATATTTGAAGAAACAAAACACTAATTTTATGAAAATGACTAACAACATCAATGGTTGATTCTTAATCAATTGTTGATTTTGATTCTTTTAAATATGGGGCATACAGCAATTGTTTTAGCCAAATAAAGATGGAGAAACGAGGGAATCACAGGTTGTGGTAGTAAGAAAACGTGGAAGAATAAGGTTGTCCTTGGGTCTATGAAGCCCCGATCCTCTAAAATTGGTGAAGTATCGTGTCCGATACGCACCCGATACCGATACTCTTCCGATACGTCCCGATACTATTGGAAAAGTATCGGTTAAATCTTTATTTTTAAATAAAAAAATAATATCCGATACGCGTCCGATACTTCCCGATACTCGTATCGGAAAAGTATCGGTTAAATATTTATTTTTAAATAAAAAAATAATATCCGATACAATCCGTGTTTTCTAGTGAATGTCAAACTATTATGTTGTTACACGGGTAACTAACTATGTCTTTTTTTGGATAGTATTAATGATGTTCTTTTTGTATAATGAAACAATATTAAGATGTATAACTTAAAATGTTTTGGTGATCATTATTTTTTAGGATAATATTAATGAAACACAAATACTTAACTTATTATTAATGATTTTAATTTATTATAATTAGTATTTTTTGTCTTTGTCAGTGTTCTGAAGTCAATATGGTGTCCTACTATATAACAGGTTGTTAAGTATTTGGGCTTGTCCCAAAATTATGGTATAAGAATTGATGCTTTATGCTTTTAATTGGTCAGTTGCAGGACCTATATAATTGTCTGATATTGCTACAAGATGGACTTGTTGAAGAGGTTTGATGTCATGAGTATTATATGTTTTTTGAGCTATTATATGCCTTTAGTTAGGACTGAGGAGCCCTTGTATGTTGAGCCTCAAACTGTTTTGCTCTTGTGCAAGCTAATTGGCTTGGGTGTACTCTTTGTACAATGAACTATTGGCGTTTATAATAATAATAATAATTATTATTATTATTATTATTATAATTATAATAATTTTTTGTCTTTCAAAAAAAATTATCATTATTAATATGATTGATTTTAGTCATGTTTATATATTGTGCATTTATATATATATTTAATTTTCAAATTAATTTTTAAATAACTTATCGCGCCAGTATCGGATATGAATTTTTTAAAATTTTCACGTATCGGCGTATCGGTATCGTATCCGTATCGTGTCGCGTATTGGGGCTTCATAGCCTTGGGTGTTTTACGGGAAGAAGAGCATGTCTCGACATGGGGTCTGGAATTTGTAGAGAGGAAGAATTAAGATGGTTGTGCGAGTTAAGAGTCTAATTCGGATCGTTTTCTTTTAACGGAGTTAAAGTTACGTTAGTGATGTGAAAAACAAGTTCCACTTATAATTGGGCACAGTATAAACAGGACCTATGGAACAGTATCTAAGTTTTGTCCTTAAAATTAATACTCAAAGTCAAAGTCAATACAAAAGAACAATAAAAAAAATTATAGTGGAGGAGTCAAAATTAGGTACCGTTTGGCCTGATTTTTTTTTCATTTTCTTGTTTCTTAAAAGTAAGAAGCTAGACAAAACAATAATTTTTAAAAACTCTAGTAAGAAAAAAAACAGCTTCTAAAAAATACAAATAAAGGAGTTTCAAAATAAGGTGATAATAGTCACTTTGTAACAACTTTACTATTATTTATCTTATTAATATCTTTAAATAAGTTTTTCATTTTTTTAGACTACATCTTTATCTTATTATCAAACATCTTTTAACCCTATTATAATTTTTTTTTTTAACTTTTAACACTTTTCAAAATAAAAGAAGTAAGATTTATCAAACAACTTTATCTTCAGTTTTAAAGCTCTTACTTCTAGCTTTGTGGTTAAAATAGTTTCTACACTTAAAAAAAGCTGGATCAAACGGTGCCTCCGTTTGGCCTGACTTTTTTAAGTCTTAGAAGCTATCTGAAAGGTAAAAAGTGAAAATAAGAGCTTTCAGAAAAAAGTTAAAGCTGTTTGGTAATTAATGTTTTTTTTAGCTTCACAGTTATTATTAAGTTAAAAGTTGTTTGGTAAAATATATTTTTTTAAAATAAAAAACTTAAAAATATATCATTCATAATTAAACAAGATTAATAACTAACTTAAAAAAACAAAGATAATAGCAAACTAAAGATTAATAACAAATTTAAAAAAAGATGATAACAAACTAGATTAAACTAAATTTACTAAAGATAATAACAAACAAAAAAAGCTTCAAATTTTTTCTCAAAAGTAAGTTTCAATTTCTCCTCTTAAAAACTCTTTTTATTCAATTTTGCATATTAAAAAAAATGTTTTTTTTGGCTAAGAACTTTATTAAAAATGTGTTTTTGCCAACTTCTCATTTTTAAAAGAATAAAAAACTAAAAAAACTGGGCCAAACGGAACCTAGTCTACCAGAAAATGCCTCGTCCTTGATATCGTACACAGTCATTTGTTTCACAATACACATGAAAGCTAGTAACATACTAAACATGCCAATTGGGAGCACGAAATATGTGGAGGATCTCCCACCAAGAGAAGTTTACACAAATAGAGATTGTTGTACTATACCACAATAAAGTTCACTTTAACTTGAACATTAGAAGTGTTGGTCATAAGAAGGACTAGTTTGAGACCAAGATAAGGACGCAAAGCTCAACAACGATCGTAATTGAGGTTCCACAATGATAGTGGAAGCCTTAAGTGAGGGTGGAGTGAGAATTACAAATCATGCATACCTCTGCATGCTCATGATGTATGGGATATTTGGGCTGTTAATGCGTGACGTAGTTACGGTTCTAAACTATTCGATAATAGACAATTGAGGTTATTTTATTGTGTAAGTGATTTAGACCATTTGATTTTAAATGAATAACTTAAATTTATTACTACGTGTGAATATTGTACACGAGACAATCCCGATCCATGATGTACTATTGGATATATGAGAATTATCAACAATCAACATTCTTTTTAAAACAAGAATCAAGAGGAGGGGGTTAGACTTATATGTGATTAGGTCCTTGCAAGAATATATATAATAACAAATGAAGTGTTGTAAAAGTAATTATATTTTTGAGTTAACTATGTTTGTTTAGTGAAAGACTAAAATGATAGAATCTTTACATTATATAATAGAAACCGAAAAAAAATATTACAAAGGGGTAAATCCAAATTCATCCTATATTTTTCTACCTCATAATAGCAACAATATTAAGGTGACGACTAGCAACAAAATTTGTAAATAAAACCCAGGCCTAAATCATTTTTAATTTTTTTACTCAAAAACAACGATATTCATTCATTCATTCATTTATTCAAATTCATATGAAATACATCAATCGAAATCATTACATATTCAATTTCGCTACTCCCTCCGTCCTAAAATAAATACCTAGTTTTGACTTAGTGTACTATTCATTTGACTTACTTTGACAATATTTTTCTACTAATATATACATGCAAATATTAGCATATGAGATGCTGTTTGATTTGTCTCGACGAGTATTTTCAAAATATACAATTTTTATAATTTTTAATAATAGATAATTAAAGATATTAACGATCAAAGTTGTATATTGGTAAACGTAAACGAAGTCAATCAGGTCATTTATTTTGGGACGGAGGGAGTAATAGTTAATAAGGATGAATCTGCAAACAGACTCACAGAGTCACAACATCAGAGTTAATAGCATAAAACGGCCTAATGTCTATGACAAAACCTTCATTTGATATGACATAATTAAAGTGTCCGGAAACAATCATGTATCCGGATCTGCAACGTTGATGGTGCTAAAGTCATTGAATCTGCACTGAATTTGGATCGAACAAAACCTGTAAATCTGAACAAAAACAAACACCACCGTAACAAGACGGACAATCAAAGCAAACACCGTACTAAGACGGGAAATCTAAACAAACACTCTGTAATATGACGAAGTACTCCGCAACAAGACGGGATTAAAACAACACCAAATGAAAAATCACAAAAGAGAAAACTCGAATGAAACCTAAAAAAAATATGAATATCACTTATTTAAATAAAAGAAATAAAAAACAAATAAGAGGGGTGATTCTGGATCAAAATTGATCCTAAACCACTCCTCTCTAATGGATAAACTAAGAAAAATCGATAAAAAAAAAGGAGAAGAAGAGAAAGAAGTTGCGGCGGCAGAGATGAGAAAATAGGTTTCGTTTAAATCATATTTTTTTGGGTCATGCTAACTAGTGCCCCCGGGGCACTAGTTAAGGATACAAAAATAGTAAATTCTGCACAGAAAACATCACTTTTAATATTTTATACATGTTGACTACACAATTTCCAATATAACTTTACTAAAATAGGTATCCTTAACTAGTGCCCCGGGGCACTAGTTAGCATTTTCCTTTTTTTTTTAAATTAATATTCATCATTCTTTAAATCATTACAAATGGGGTGAGAAATTAATGATTCTGATTTGCTATATATATTTAATTTAGGAGAAAATAAATTTAGAAAATATTTATTGAAATTAATTGTGCATTTTATCTCTCAAGCATTAAATTTCTTGCATCATTAAATGTAGAATTTCTATATTGAGATATCTAACATATGTCCTTAGGGCACAAGTTAACATGACCCATATATTTATTATTCAAAACAAAATATTTGCTATATTTATGGTCTGTAGGACAAGTTATAAATGGTAGGGAACCATATTAAATTAATGGCAACGTGGGAAGTTCTGATCAAAGTGTTTGACTTCACCTAAATTACTTCCTTTTAATAAAGGAGTATTATCTTAACAAAAGAGAATGCCACATTTTTTTTTCAAGATTTCTTTTTGCTTATTCCCATTAAATTAAATGCAAACTACAATTCATTAACTCTCTTTCTTATCTTTTCCATAATCAATAACCAATAAAAATTATTTCTACATCTTTCCATATAACAATTTTCAAGAAAAATACAAAAAAATATCTCTAATTATAATGATTTGGTTTTTCTTAATAAGTGTGTTTTTTTTTTCACATATAATTTGGAACGGATGGAGGGAGTATAACATTTTTTCTTAATATATCTTTAACTATTTATTACTCATTATTTTTTTAATTCTTCAATTTATCTTTACCATACCACTAATAAATGATAATTTTGTAAAATAATTCATAATTTCTCTTTTCCATACAACATTAATTATTATTTTTAATTTGTGTAATATAGTCGAAAAAGACTTATATTTTGTTAAGACAATATTCTAGCAAGATGTTGGACCAGGTGTCGCGAAATGTGAGTACGACATTGTAGCGTGCTATGTTTCGCATTCCTAGAAGATTTGTCTTAAGCATGAAGTCTCTGAAGACTCAATTGAAGATTAGATTCATGTAAATTATGCGCCAAGACGTGTGTGATTCCAGAAGCAGCAGAAGTCAACATATGTTTATGTGTTCCTTAAGATGGATGTCAAAACAATTAAGGAAACTTTATATTTGCTTCTAGGATTTTACAGCTGGAAATTCTTTGGATAAGTTGCATTGTTTAGCCCATTTAATCATTCAGCCCGTGCTATTCACAGACTATATAAAAGAAGACTAAAAATATAAGATCACTGAAATGAAAAAATAAGTTTTTTTGAAATAAAAATTTACATATATTTATCAAGTTTACAACTTTTTTTGCTGAAAAAAAAATCAGGTTTTTTTGAAATAAAAATTTTCTCGCTCTATCTCTTTAACAAATTTGATTTGTTTATCGGTTATGGGTATCTAAAAATGAACTATGTTAAAAACTTACATATATTTATCCCATTTTTTATAACCTAATTTAATTAGGGAAATGCTTCTTGTAGCGAAAACTTCCCTCACGAAAGCCACGCGAATGACCTGTCACACACCCAAGGACGGATGCAAGTGCATCCTATTGGGGGTTCAAGCCCCCACCAAAATAAATAATTTTCTTTTAATATTAGTATTATTATTTTTTAAGCCCCATGATTTGAACTGTTATTCATTCACAATAAATTTATCTTCCTACTTTTTAATTTTTCACTACTCCAACTTTGCAATTGTCACTCACTTTCTCTCTTAAATGTACTTTTTTTTCTCTTTTAAATCATCGAAACATCAATTTCTTCTCTCCTAATTATTTTTGTCTATTTCTCTTGATTTTCTTCTCTTAAATGATCATTAAGTAAGAGAGAGTGGCAAATTTTATAATATCGGTAGCGAAAATATCATAGAATACGAAACTTCGTAGAGGAACATTGCAATTTATATAAGCTTTTATGTTTTAAGTTTTTTTTGGCACTACACTTGTGAATTTTATAAAAGTTTGTAATATATTTCTTTAGTCAAAATATATACTATTTTTTAGCTTCCACTAACAGTTGCATTATTTTATTTTATTTAATTCAACAATTTATTTAATTTTCTTTAAACATGCTGTATTGTTTTAATGTAGTTTCATGCAATTAACACTAGTGCAGAAATAAGAATATAATTAGAGATTTTACATTTGTTTTATTGAAAATGGGTGTAAAAGAGTTATGTTGTAATATTAGACACCATGTTTAAAGAAAACATGTGTAATAGTGAAAGATTAGTCACCTAAAATTTAAAATACACTTGCTATATAAAAAAAGGGTGAGAAAAACTAGATGTAAAAGAGTTATGTTGTAATATTAGACACCATGTTTAAAGAAACAGGTGTAATAGTGAAAGAAAATTCACCTGAAATTTATAATACACTTGTTATATAAAAAAAGGTGAGGTAGAGTAGACTTATATTTAATAATAAATTGCTTTAAAAGATATAACTTGCTTCAAAAGATATTTAATAGTAAGTTACAAATTATTCCTTACAAATAGAAACAAACTTTTTTATATTTGGAATATATCAAACAAACTTCTTATCTTCATTGGAAAAAAAAACCCTCTCTCTATCAACCCCTTCTATCTCACTCAAATTAAAACCCCTCTCTTCCACCACCATCTCCTTCCACCACACCCCCACCAGCGTCGCCGACTCTCTCCGTCTTCCCTCATCCATTCACATCCATTCACATCCCCTCTTATCTCTTTGTGCTACTCTAATATAAAGGTAAACTTCTTTCTTAATCTCTATTATTATCTCTTCATCATTGTATCTACAATAAGAAGGGTTCTTACCCTAGGGTTTTTCTTCTATGCATTCTTTATTGTCGATGATTTGGTCAACAAGAGAATCTATGAAGATATTTGTCAATAAGGGAATTGATGAAACAATTGTGTTTTTTTCTTTTTCTTTGAAGGATTTGTGTTGTGTTATGGATTTTTGCATACTTATTATTTTTTTATGTGATAAAGTAGTGAATGAAAATTGTATCTATAGATGTAGGTAGGAAAGTTCAATTTTTTTTCACTAATTCTTTAGATTGTCGGATTATTTGTTTTGTTGCCACTACAACATTTACAGCCTCTAACAACAATTCAAAAATGTTGCCAGAACCTTGAAAAATGTCCCCTAAAAGAATAGGGGACGTTTTTCACGTGTCTTCTATGCGAGCGTTGCCTATTGTCTTAGGGGACGTTTTTTCTCGCTCTCTGGGCACACTTTTTAAAATCGTTGCCTATACTATGATAAAGGAGACGTTTTTTCCAAAGCACATGAGGCGACGTTTTGTAATTGTTGGCATATCTGGCAACAATTGATAAGTGTTGCCTAAAAGTAAAACAATGAGAACAATTACAAAATGTCCCCAAAGCTTGTAGGCATCCGCAATTTTTTAAAAATATAAACGTGTGAATATTTGTTTTAAATGGCAGTTGAAATATAAGAGTCAAATATATGAACTATTTTATTCAAATCTTTGTAATATTACACAAATGTACATATTTCAATCATCATATAGGACAACTTTACATGAAACTTGGAGACATACACTACAACAATAATATATACACAAGTTTTTTTAAAATGAAAGTGTTACAAAGGGGCTGATCCTCCCTCATCAATATTAAGTAGTATTAGATTTTGTATATTCTTCTAGTTCCACCAAAGTTTATGCAGATCCTTTTCCTCGCAACTAGCTATTCCTCTAGCTCTACCAAAGTTTATACAATTCTCTGAAATGATTTCAAAATCAAATGTTAGCAATTAGCATAATATGTGCATGAATTAACTATAAGTGCAGTCATATAAAGGTAGGAATTCTAATGATAGCTTCATTTAAAATCTATTAATATTAAACACTATATGTATGTCTCATGGTCATGGATAAGCTGGATGTCAAGTTGTTAACACAAATTCCAAGTGAAATACTCACCAAGACCATGTCATAACATTATCAAAACACTAATTGATAATCTTTGAAGTAAACATCATACATGCTTTACTTCTTTTTCTTTGCAGGAGGAACTTAAAAGTTAACACAATTAAATGCTTAAAAGTAAAAGTTGATTGGATTGAAGAGGGAGCGCAACACAATTAGTAACTCGTACATAAAATAAATTTTTAGTCCACACATATTTACGTAGTACTGAGAAGAACACAATTAGTACCTCATAAAACATGATTCCAATAAACAGCCATAATTTTACATCAAAGGAAGCATCCCTATCACCCTTGTTTGAAAAGAAGACATATTGAAGCAGTAGCTTCAAGTTTACATCCGCAATTTTTCATTTGTATACACCACTAGTTCAAAATTGTATGACTTTATTTGTGTGAAAAATAAACTGTCAAATGAAGCACATATATTTCTATATAAGTAAAAAACCCCATTCACCCAATAATTAGAAAAGTTATCAAGAATAAATAAATATAAAAGGATCAAACTTATGATTCATTAAAAGAACAGAGGAGAAAAGAAAATAGCAGAGAATAAACAAATGAAATTCCCAGATACAAATAACAGAACCAAAACAATGAAAGGTAAAAAGGAAATAACAGCAAAACAGAGCCAACTCAAGGGAAAAACCTGAAAAAATAAGGCTGCAGATGCAGAACCACCACAAACAATACCAAAACTACAACATAGCAGGCCGAAAAAACTAGAAAAAATCAAAATATCAGGACACTAAGGAGTATGCCTTGTATTGGAAAGAATCACAGAAGCAACATGAGCAAGAGGATCAAAGATTAGTAAACACAAACCTTAACAAATCAGTAGCTTCAATCAGGTTGATATTTGCATGATCTGCATAATAACCACAAGTTCAGTACATTCATATTGTTAATTACTAGTAATGAAACAAAATTATTGTAAACTATTATAACACAAAGCAAGGAGTGATATTGCTTGGCTTTGGCTAAAACAATTTCAACCTTGCTTCTTTAATCTTAGTAATCGCTCTTTCAAGCTTCTAAATCCCGTTTTATAGATCATATATCATGTCTGAGAACTAACACTTTCCCCTCTTATTTCATTGACACCATTTGTGTCACAAAATGGATTCTTGAATTAGGTATTTTTGTCACCCTAAAGATTAGCCAAACTTTGATTAAGCAATTATGGAATGGAATAAATAAAGCCTTATAGAGTAAAGAAAAAGGTAACCACCAACCTTCTACATTGTTAGAAGCTTTAAGTACCAAATCGAACACCAAAGTTGCCACAAAATGAAAGAAGCTTTAGATGAAGTCACTCACTCCATGTTTGTTCACAAGCAACTGCAACTGAATCCCTGATAACAAACAAACAGACCCTCACTTGTTCTACATGATACATCATCACAGGTGAGTAAAAAAAGGGTCCAAAACTCCATTGGAAAGAAAACTCGAACAACAACACAATGTAAAACCCTAAATAAAAAAACCAAGAGACATTAAATCAGTGGATATAAAATATAGATGTGAGAATGACCTGAGATTTGTCGTTAGCACTGATGAGTTGCTCGCCGTATTCGTAGAGCTTCTCGATTTAAGCAGTTTCTTTGTAAGGGATTAAGTGGTATGTGAAACGCTCGATTTGTTAGAAATAGAAGAAGCAGAGAGCGTAGGAGAAGACGAACAAGTGGTGTGAAGCTGATCGAAGGAGACCCGCGAAAAATGAAGGTGGAGAGCGTAGGAGAAGATGACCCGCAGACACATTGGTGAGAAGCAGAGCGTACTAGGGTTTCTTTTGGGGGGCTTCCAAACAAAAAATCATAATATAATTTAAGAAAAAAACGATTGCCTCAATAAAAACAAAAGAAACTTATTAAGAAAAGAAAGTGATAAATTGTATTAAGATACTATTATAAAAAACAAATATTTTTTTATAAATTATAATAAAAAATATAATTAAATAATAATTATTATAATTTTTTGAATGAATTTATCATCATAATTATTATTAAATTAATCAATAATTTTATTTGGAGGGAAATCTCTACGCAAGAAAATTCAATAGAGTTAATTTTGATATTTCTTCAAAATAATGCAACATTTGAAAACTGTCCCCAAATATAACTAAGGGGACATTTACTAGCTATTGCCAAAACACATTGGTTGTCACAATTGAAAAACGTCCTCTATTATATTTTAGGGGACGATTTGACACTGTTGCGAAAATTTACCTAGCAACATGCATAAAACGTAGCCTATATCAATTTTAGGGGACGATTTTTACATGTTGCATAAAATAGTGTTGCTAGAGACCAAAAATGTTGTAGTGTGCCATTGATGTAGGTCAATTAAATTTTTTTTTTGTTGGTCAATTAATTCTTTACTATGTAGTTTCTTAATCTATAATGTGTTTGAATGTGTAGATATTCAATTGACAAAACTCAACAACTCATGGCTCAATTTGTTTGCAAATGGTTGAAGAGTAAAAACAAGAGTGTCAAATGCAAGTGGTTGAAAAGTTAAAGTGTAACACCCAAACCATTTATTTAATAAAATACTATTCTCAATAAAATTTGATTCAAAATGCGCAACGGAAATAAATTATATTATATAAAAATTGATGGTTCAAGTATTACATACTTCAACAAAATAATTACTAATAACTTGATTAGCAAAAATATCGCTTATTACAAAAGTATGCCTAAAAAGATACATCATTAAATAAATTAAAATAAGAGAGTCAAAGACTTTATTTACATATATACATATATATAAACCCTTTCCCCGTGTCATGATCAGAGCGGAACCGTCAACCTGAGAACCTGAACCCCAAAGTTCAGTAAATTAACACAAAATAAGAGAGTTAGATCACATAATCCGCAACCTCATAAGTATAAGGTACACTTACTACTCCAATGAAATTATAAACATAATTCAACTCTAACTCATCAACATAATCTTAACACATATACAAGTATTCAAGATTCACCACACAAACACAAATAATCACTTAACACATAAATGCACCACTTAACACATAAATGCACATTCTCCTAATGCATCTAATGTCACAACCAATGTCATGTCACCCTAGACACAACTAATGCATGTGGTACCATTCGTCTTTATTAGAGTATCTCACCTCTAATATCCTTCTTTATCAAATATTATCATTTGATATCCTTCTTTATTAGAATCCACATGATTCTAATATCCGACTCAAATGTGAATGCATGAATGTACACATACCAAATAATGATGATAACACTACACATCTACTCATGAATAACAGGCCACTCATCCCTATTATTCTTTCTCAATTCTCATCAAATTCACATCATCATATCATCATTAAGGTATACATTCAAGCACACATATCATAAAGTAATTCATTTATCTCAACTCAATTAGACATACAATTATTATTATCAATCACTAAATAATAACCTTCACCATAATCAATCATCATGTAATCAAGTCATATATACATATATATATATACTCCAATTAAACATCAACACCAACAATTAATCATTGCAAAAGAATACCAATGAAACATGTTATTATACTCCAATCACATGTAAAATTCAAACACATCATAATCATTTAAGACTCATTACAATACCCCTTCTACATGCAAGACCCCTTCTATCATGCAGTACCCCTTCTACAGGTAAGACCCCTTCTATCATGCAGAATACTTTTACAGGTAAAACCTCCTTCTATTATGCAGAATACTTCTACAGGTAAGACCCATTCTATTATGCAGAATACTTCTACAGGTAAGACCCCTTCTATTATGCAGAATACTTATACAGGTAAGACCCCTTCTATTATGCAGAATACTTCTACAGGTAAGACCCCTTCTATTATGCAGAATATTTCATGGATAAGAACACTCAAAAATACTCATTTTCTTTTCATGTTATAAATCATAAATGAGTTTCCTTTAAGTTAACACATATGATTATACACATAAAAATACCATTAGATTCACAGATCTGCACCATTTCATACCATAAAGTAAGAATTTTCACATTTACTCAAAACTCATAAAACTCAAGAAACTTAGTTCAAACATCTACAAATTCCCATTTTCCCCTTTAAATTCGTATACACATCATAGTATAGGTTCATTAAACATGTTAGGAACAACAAAATCAACTTTCTTTAAGAAAATCTCCCACCCCAAAAACGAAAATGAGTGGAGAATGTTTGGGAACGGAGAAATCGACATTCTCCCCTTTCTCGGATCACCCATGATTAAGAATCTACTCTCTTACCTTAGATCGGTTGAAAACTCTAGTCCTTCCTCTTGATTCTCCCCTCTTACTCTTGCCTAGCTCTTCTCTTCCTTCTCTCTACTTCTCCAAGAACATGAGAAAATGAACTTTCTCTTACTAATTTGCCTTTAAGTAGCGCCCCACTTTGGTCTTAGGCCCAATGGCTTAAGGCCCATTAACACGGTACACTCGCTCGTTACTTAACATTTCGCGGTAAAACTAATTATTCTACACTATCGTCTAATAAAACATTCTACCTCACTAAAACATAAATAATTAAACATAAAACGACCAATAAATAAAATGGAATGTTACATAAAGCAACAAAATCATCAAGAAAACGAAGAAAAGACGACAAAATGAATGGAATTGAAAACGAAATATAAATATAGCTTATCTTTAATGTATGATTTTTTTGGTACAAATTAGTTAAGAATTTGATATTTTTTGTTTTGTTTCAAGAATAATTTTATTAATGAATATCTAGAATTTATAAAAAAAAAATGTATATTTCACATCAGTTATCTTGAAAAATCAGTGTAAAGTATTGAAATTCAATGTAAATGAAACACATTTTACATTCATTATACATAAATTATTAGGTGTAAAATCATTAAAAAATAGTGTAAACAACACACAATTTACACCTATTATAATTAAAAATAGGTGTAAAATTCATGTAATTAAGTGTAAATAATACGCATTTTACACCTCTTTTAATTAAAAACCGGTATAATATAACTCTTTTAACACCTATTTTATAACGGGTGTAAATTTCTTGCACATATCTCACTGGTTGAGTTCATACTGGACCAAAACCGGTGTAATATCTCCAAAAAATAGATGTGAAATCCTCTTTCTACACTAGTTTAATCATCTTGGCCGTTGAAACATAATCGTGTGGTCCAGGGTCTAGATTAATCTAATATAATTTAATTAATTATTTACAATTTTAGTCATAACCGTTAATATTTGATCGTACGGTTGCTAGCCGTTACTGCGTTAACGCATTATTTACGTTATATCCATTTCCCAACAAATCTTGCCCCTTCTTTGTGCAATTGGATTTTGTTATTTTCCAAAACCAAATTTTACACTGTTGTTTCTCTCATCTCCATTGTGTGTCTGAATATATGTCTGGTACCACATCGTCCCTGTCTTTTTTACTTACCTCTTCGTTGCTTTGCCGATGTTCGGCGTGCCGTCTTTTTCATTAGTTGATTGATTTTCTGACCCATTTTTTTTTTACGCTAACCTCTTCTTGTTTAACAAAAAATAGTTAAATAAAAACAAAGGCAATCAAATCCATTCATTTCTCTTATTCTCTACATGGCTTCATCACCCTCTCATATTTTGTTTCCTCTCATTTCTCTTTTCAGCCATGCCTCCATCGAACTAGTGAGTGTTATGAAACAAATTGGTTTTGCTTTCATGTCTTGTTCATTATTTCCACTCTAGTACGTGGACTTTGTATTATTCTCTAGCTTTACCTTGTACTTCTTCTTATGGAGATCAATTGATCTTTCAAAAAAAATTGTTGTTTCTAATAAAACAAAATTGTTCTCCTTATTTAATCATTTTTGCACTTTTGGAATATCGTTGGAAATAGATTTTCGGAGCATATTTTAAGTTTTGTTTGTCCCAAAATCTGTTGTTTTGTACGATATAGTATTTGGCAAATAAATTACTATTTACTCAACCGTGAATCTTTGGTTTCTTTTAATTTTTTATTTTTATCTCGAAACTTTAGTTTTTTCAAAAAACAAAAGTATAACTGATGAAGTTTTTCTATGTTTATCCTTACAAAAACTTAATCATTTATTAAATAAAATTTTCTCTTTCACTATAAAATAAGAGTAAAATAAACTTAATGAACCAATATTTATTATTTCTTATTTCATGGGCAAAAATCTAAAAGTACTAAAGTTTATGGATGATGAGAGTATAGTTTGAGTTACACTAAAATGGTCATGTGACCAAATATAACTCTCTTAGTCACATTCAAAAATGTTAATTTTTTATTTTATTTATTTAATTATATAAAAAATAATCAAAAAATTAATTCTATATTTTAGTTTTATATGTATCTAAAATTGATACTTATGATCACATGATCATGGAAATCATGCTCGTATAGTTTTGTGTTCGACTAACTTTAAATCAATGTGAAACGGACTCCTCAAGCTTTAAGGTGGTTGTTGTAAAGGACAATTTCTTTTCTCACTCCCTATGTATCTTTTTCACTCTTCTTGAAGGCAAAAAAATTCAGTAAACACGAGTCGAATTTTGTTTTTATAGCAAATTTGTAAAATTTACACTAAAAAAACTTAAGTAAATATTTACCGAAGTTTTTCGAGGCGAAAAAGAATTTTTTAGGAGTGGGAAAAGAATTCATCGTTGTAAAGAGCCCAATAAAACTCCTTACTAATTAAGTAGGCAATACATTAACTTGCTCATTAACGATCCAAATTAAACAAAATTGGTGGCCATTTGAAGCATGCACATAGGGGCAGTTTTAGAATTAAAGATGAACATTCTTGTACATATCTTATTTGAACATGTATTGATATATTGTTGAAGATTATAATTTTAATAGGTCCACAAATGCTATTTAGTCTAGAAAAAAATATTACAGAGACTAATATCAAAATCCTAACAAAATTCTTTCAAATTGCAGGGATTAAAAACTAACAAAAAATAACTACATGGACTAATACCAAAAACATGTGTAACTGCAAGGAATGATTACATATTTAAGCCAAAAATTAATAAGCACTATTTATAAACTTATCACAATTATCCAAATGAACAAGTGTACAGGTACACATTAAATAAAATGTGTACCGAATAATTCAGTTTAAAATTAATAGAAGCATGTATGAATTTAAACAATGCAAAAGGAATTCAAAATTCAGAAACCAAAAGAAAGGAGAAAAGGGAGAAGAACCGAGAGTTTTTCTCCTTGCTAACTTCATTTTAGATTTTCTATTTCTTTTTCTCGTTACCTTGTTTTCCATGAGTTCTATATATCATCTCAATAGATGACTAATTTTTTTTTTAATTGGTCCTTAAGTGTCGACATTATTGATGTTTAATTTATGATCTCTTGTTCTATTTGGTTTATTCATAGTAAATTTTATGGTTCTTAATTTGTTCTTCTCATCTTGAATTATCAAATATGACTTTGTTTGCTGAAATGAAATTGGTTTTGGTCCTTTTGGATGATTGTTCTAGTGGTTTCATTGACTTAATTGAAAGAAGAGAAAACATAAACCAGATGTTGCATTTAGAGCTGTCAAAATGGGCCGGGCTAATGGGCTGGGCCATTAGCCCATGGATTTGGGTCGGGCCGGGCCATAAAAAAAGTCGTTAAAAAATATCCGGGCCTTTTTTAGCCCAGCCCAACTAGCCCAATTAAAAAATGGATCGGGCTGGGCTTGCCCATCGGGCTGGCCCGTTTAAAATTAAAAAAAAAAAGAGTTTTTAGTTAAAAAAAAAACATTTTGGGCTAACCCATTTTTTTAAAGTAAGCCCACTACTTTTCCTTTTCTTTCCCAAATTTCACACAATGAAAACCTAAACACACTATTTCAGTCGACCAACCTCCCAAATTTCACTTTTCCGCCGTCGAAGAACAATTCCTCCGCCATCGAAGAACTATCTCTCTGCGCATCTCTCCTTGACTCCCTCCTCCGTCGACCAACCTCAATCACTCTGCCATTTTCAGTCGTTCTCGCGGTTCCGGGCTCCGAGGTAAGTAACTTCATCCTCTTCAGCTCTCAAAATCCTAATTTTGTGATCTATTTGCATACAAAATCATGAGGGATATGATGAAACTGAAAATAGTTCCAATAGATGGCTGAACTGAAGCAAACAAATCATTCCTAATTTTGTACAAATTAATTAAAAATAGCTTATTAGAAACTTAAAATTTATTTGTATGAACTCTCTCAACTACTACGGTTTTGTCCCAACGTTAAGTGACGGTTTTAGTCCCAACGTTATATGGGTCGGGTTAGCCCATCGGGCTGCATAATCCAATAGGGCTTGGGCCGGGCTAGAATTTGGCAGCCCATATAGAAATCCGGCCAGCCCCGCCCACTTATACGCGCTGGCCCGCCGGGCTGGGCCGGGCTGGCCCATTTGACAGCTCTAGACTTGCATTGAAGGTGTTTGATATTATATCTGTAGAGTCCAGATAATGTGTCCTGTGTTGAGGCTTAGTCTGCTTGCTAGCGCGCGCGATTGTGTGAACTTGTGGGCACTAGTTGTGTAAATTCGAGCGGGCATTGGCCTTGTCTAGGTACTCTGGTGCTAAACACTTGTGGCTAGCTTGTATATGTGTCCTATGTACTTGCCTATATAAGGGGCACTGATTAGTGTTTGTAACAAGTGAATACCATTTTATCCAACAAGTGGTATCAGGTTACCCAAGATTTGGGAGCCTGTACAACAGAAAACCGCAGTTTTCAGAATTCCGTTATAACCGTTTTTTTTCCCGCGCAAAATATCATTTGTTCCGATCAATCATGACGGAAAATTCCAACTATCTTCATCCTCAGATTCCTAAATTCGACGGCCATTACGAGCATTGGGCAATGCTGATGGAGAATCTCATTCGATCAAAGGAGCATTGGTCCTTAATTGAAGAAGGTGTGGTGGTGGCTCCGGCAAATGCTACGGCGGAACAACAACAAGCTGCTGCAGCTAGCAAACTCAAAGATTTGAAGGTTAAGAATTTCCTATTTCAATCAATTGATCGATCAATTCTTGAAACGATTCTTGAACGCAACACAACACGTGATATTTGGGAAGCAATGCGTAGGAAGTATCAAGGATCAACGAAGGTGAAGCGAGCTCACTTACAAGCTCTGAGGCGTGAATTCGAAGTTCTTGCGATGAAAGAAAGTGAATCAGTGAGTGATTACTTTGCAAGAACTATTGCGATTGCAAATCGCATGTCTGTTCAAGGTGAAACATTGGCACAAGTTGCAGTTGTAGAGAAGATCTTGCGATCAATGCCGGCGAAATTCAACTATGTTGTGTGTTCGATTGAGGAATCTAACGATGTTACTGCTCTCTCCATTGATGAGTTGCAGAGTAGCTTGACAGTGCATGAACAACGCATGAAAGGTCAGCAAGAATCCACAGATGAACAAGCTTTAAAGATCTCTAACAATGGAGGTAGAGGCTCTAATCGTGGCAGAGGTAGAAATTCTTCATCACGGGGGCGTGGTAGAGGGAGGCAGAGCAAGGAATTTGTAGAATGCTTCAAATGTCATAAACTAGGTCATTACCAAAATGAGTGCCCTGATTGGGAAGGTAATGTCAACTATGCTGAGTTCAATGATGATGAAGAAATGTTGCTCATGGCTCAGAATGATTAAGAATCTTGTGGTAAGAATTGTATTTGGTTTCTAGATTCTGGCTGTAGTAATCATATGATAGGACAGAAAGAATTGTTCTTTGACTTTGATGATAGCTATAGAGACTCAGTGAAATTGGGTGATGCCTCTAGAATGTCTGTTATGGGTAGAGGTAGTGTGAAATTACATATCAACAAGATAGTGTATGTGATTGGTGATGTGTATTATGTGCCTGGTCTAAAGACTAATCTTTTGAGTATTAGTCAACTTCAACAAAAACAAGTCACTGTGATTTTCAAAAATGATGTATGCAAGGTGTTTCATGATGATAAAGGTCTGCTATTTACAACTCCTATGTCAAAGAATAAAATGTATGTGATCTCAGCACCAATAATCACTCCTATGTGTTTAAAGACTACTAAGCAAGAAGAAACTCTGCTGTGGCATGATAGATATGCTCACTTGAGCTTCAAAGGCTTGAGTACCTTGGCAAAGAAGCAAATGGTTAAGGGGTTACCAGAACTTGCAGAAGTTGAAGAAAAATGTGTAGATTGCTTGACTGGCAAGCAAAGCAGAGACTCTATTCCAAAACAGGCAAATTGGAGAGCTAGCACCAAGCTTGAATTAGTTCATTCAAACATTTGTGGACCAATTACCCCTCAATCAAATGGTGGAAGCAGGTACTTTATCACATTTACAGATGATTTTAGTAGAAAAACTTGGGTCTACTTGTTGAAAGAAAAATCAAATGCTTTTGAAATTTTCAAAAATTTTAAAGCATTAGTTGAGAAGGAATCAGGGAACTCTATTCAATGCCTTAGGACAGATAGGGGTGGAGAATATTTGTCTAATGCATTCAATGAATTCTGCAGCATGGAAGGGATTAAGAGGCAATTGACTGCAGCTTATACTCCCCAACAGAATGGAGTTTCAGAGAGAAAGAATAGGACCTTACTCAACATGGTTAGAAGTATGATTAATGCAAAGAAAGTACCTAAACAATTCTGGCCAGAAGCAGTAAAATGGGCAACTTATGTGATGAACAGAAGTCATACTCTAAATGTGAAGAACATGACCCCTGAAGAAGCATGGAGTGGTGTGAGGCCATCAGTTCATTTCTTCAGAGTTTTTGGGTGCATAGGTCATGTGCATATACATGACAATCAAAGAAAGAAGCTGGATAACAAGAGCAAGAAGTGTGTATTGCTTGGTGTAAGTGAAGAATCAAAGGCATACAAGCTTTATGATCCTGTTGATAAGAAGATAATCATCAGCAAAGATGTTGTGTTTGAAGAATCAAAGGCATGGGAATGGAACAAAAGTCAGAAGTCAGTTAATAAATTGAATCAGAATGACTATAATGATGAATGGAGCCAAACAGATGAAATACCTGATGAAACAGAAGAAATGTATGATAATGAAGATGCAATTGTTGAAAATACCACCAGTGAAAGTGAAGATGAAGCAACTCCAATAAGACAGGCAAGAGTAAGGAAAACACCAGTTAGGTTCAATGATTTTATAACTGGAAGAGAAGCTGAGGAGGAAGATGAATTACATAATCTAGCAGTGTTCAATAGTCGTCAGGATCCAAGCACTTATGAAGAAGCAATGAAAATGCAAGTATGGAGGGAGGCTATGAATGCTGAGATGGAGTCAATCAAAAGAAATGACACATGGGAATTAACAGTCTTACCTACAGGATGCAAGTCAATTGGTGTAAAGTGGGTTTATAAGACTAAGTATAATGAGAAAGGAGAAATAGATAAATACAAGGCAAGATTAGTGGCAAAAGGGTATACTCATAGACATGGTATTGACTTTAATGAGGTGTTTGCTCCAATAGCCAGATGGGATACAATTAGCGCAATACTAGCTCTAGCTGCTAACAACAGATGGAATGTGTTTCAACTTGATGTGAAGAGTGCCTTTCTTCATGGAGAATTAGCAGAAGACATTTATGTGAACCAACCAGCTGGATATGATAATGGTGATAAGAACATGGTATACAAGTTAAAGAAGGCCTTGTATGGACTAAGACAAGCCCCAAGAGCTTGGTACAGCAAGATAGAGACTTATTTTGCTTCTGAGACTTTTGTTAAATGCCCTCATGAACATACTTTATTTGTGAAATATGGAGATAAGAGTGAGATACTAGTTGTTAGTCTTTATGTTGATGACTTGATATACACAGGAAATTATCAAGGGTTAATTGAAGATTTCAAGACTTCTATGAAGAAGAAGTTTGCCATGACTGATCTTGGAAAGATGAGGTATTTTCTGGGAGTGGAGGTGAATCAATGCAATGAAGGAATCTTCATACATCAATGCAAATATATATGCTACAGAAATTTTACAAAGATTTGGCATGGAAAATTGTAACACAGATTGTAGCCCTATAGTACCAGGTTGTAGGTTGACCAAGAATGAAAGTGGAAAGGGAACTGATGCTTCTGACTATAAACAGATGGTAGGGTGTTTAATGTATCTGCTAGCTTCCAGGCCAAATCTTGCCTATTCTGTATGTTTAGTGGCAAGGTACATGGATAGACCCACTGAAATCCATGTTGCAGCAGTGAAAAGGATTATGAGATATTTGAAAGGAACACTTAGCTATGGAATGTTGTATAAAGCTAATGTCAGTAAAGATTTGTGTTTGATTGGTTGGAGTGACTCAGATTATGCAGGGGACTTAGATGATAGAAAAAGCACCACTGGTTATCTCTACATGCTTGGCTCTGGAGCAATATCTTGGTCATCAAAGAAGCAGCCTATTGTTACCCTATCAACTACTGAGGCTGAATTTGTAGCAGCTGCATCATGTGCTTGTCAAGGAATTTGGTTGAGAAATATTCTAGATTTCTTGAAGCAGAAGCAACAGAGTTGCACTATGATCTACTGTGACAATAGCTCATCCATAAAGCTCTCAAAGAACCCAGTCATGCATGGGAGGTGTAAGCATATAGATGTCAGATTTCATTTCCTTAGAGACCTCACTAAGGATGGCATTGTTGAGCTGGTGCATTGCAAAACAGATGAGCAACTAGCAGATCTGTTTACCAAGCCTTTAAAGCTTGAGTCTTTTTGTAAACTAAGGGAGGGCTTAGGAATGGTGGATTGTAATAGTAATGTAGCTTAAATTGAACTTTTGTCTGTCTTGTATGTTCAATTTAAGGGAGGGTTTGTAGAGTCCAGAAAATGTGTCCTGTGTTGAGGCTTAGTCTGCTTGCTAGCGCGCGCGATTGTGTGAACTTGTGGGCACTGGTTGTGTAAATGCGCGCGGGCATTGGCCTTGTCTAGGTACTCTGGTGCTAAACACTTGTGGCTAGCTTGTATATGTGTCCTATGTACTTGCCTATATAAGGGGCACTGATTAGTGTTTGTAACAAGTGAATACCATTTTATCCAACAATATCTAGCTTGGTTAAATTTTGAATTTGAAGTTAAATTTTGGTTGGATGTTTCTTAATTCACTAGTGTAAAAAACACTTTTTAAATCAGGCATTTTAAATCATAAGCTATCCACTTGATTTAAAAACTCCAAAAGCTAGGACACGGAAGGGAGGATTTTAATTGAATTAAAATTAAATCAGTTAAACTGATTTAAAAAGAATTTTATAATTAAAATAAATAAAAAGCTAAAACGTAGATTTCTCCTTCTTTTCGCATAAGCACAAAACCAGATAGATCTGTGAAACGAAATACAAACCCTACCATGGCCGCTTCAGTTTCAGATTCTCCCTCTCTTTCGCGATCTACAACGAAACACAAACTCTTCTTCTCTGCAACTTTCTCTCTTAGCAACGATGAAACACAATTTGTTCCATCTCTGCGATGAGACCCAAACACGACAAAACCCTACCACGGCCGCTTCAGTTTCAAAGTTTTCAAGGTTAGTTTCGATTTTGTCTTCTCATTCTTCAATGGATTATCATTCTAATTTCCCCTTTCGTTTCGCCTCATTATGCATTCAGAGTTTTCAAGTGTTCTCTTCGCCGCCGTCATCTTCGCATTCACTCGCGGTCGGATTTTCTCCACATCTATCGTGTGCCGAACTTCGTCACCTATAGGTATCTCTCTTTCTTCGTTATGTAGCTCCCAACTTTTTATTATATTTTTTATCTCAATTTTGTGTTGTATCTGTTATTTGGCTATGTTTTTATCATTGGGGTCGTATGCTTTTAGTGTCACCAGGGGCGTGTTTTGTAAAAGTATGCCCAGGGGCAGTTTTCAAATTATGCCTTGTTTTCTTTATGAATGGTCTATTGAACCTCAATTTTGTTTTGTGCAGTAGTGCTGGTTTTTTCATGACTGTTGGTTTGTTTCTCTGGTTAGGTTTGGACTTGCTCTTGGTGCTGAGTGTCTCACGGTTTATTTTTATGATTTTGATAGTCAGGTCCTATTTTTTCATTTATGTACACTGGCTGTGGCAGTGTGGTTAAGCTCTTTGTTGGTTTTTTGGTGTATGGCTGTGTGGTTAAGCTCTTTGTTGTTTTTTTGACAGTCAAGACATAGTGTTGTGCAAATCTTCCCTATTTGAGTTTAGTGTCATCCAGTATACGGTTACGGAGAACTCGTTCTACTACCAGTGAAATTTGTCCTCCTCTTTCAAGGTTTGTTCAAACTCCTGCCATTCTTCAATGGATTATGATTCTAATTTCTTTTTGTGTGTGGTTATACTTGCTCCTTGCTTTGATTATGCAACTGGGTTACTTTCTAATATGCAATTAGGTTTGTTTTTTGAATTGTCACAGAATGATTTATGATTTTAGTAGTAAAAAAATTTCAACTCTGTAGCTAGATTTGGTTGGTGGCTTCATATTTAAAATGGTTAATTCAATTGTAACTAGATTTATGCATGTGGTTGGTTAAAGAACCTTTCAAACAAACTGAGAAGAAACGAAATACTTGTGGTTGAATTCTAGTAGAATAGAATGGTTTTACTACATTTATCCCTTAGCCCCATGCGGTTCTTGCTCAATTTTGTTAAACACCTCATATATAAACATCACTTACTACCTTATTGTTAACATCACTTACTACCTTATTGTTTTGATTTGTGTGATAATATGGATTGATTTTTTTATTAATTGATTATTTTGACTTGGAGATATCATATACCTAGTTGAATTAGTTGTCTTTATAATTCTTAATTTTATTTAATCAGTTGAAATTATGTGTCAGATTGTTGCTCTGTTATGATTCTTAATTTTATATAAATGATTTATGATTCTTGTTCTGTTTTGGGAGGCTAGATATTGAATAAGGAGTGTGTCTACATCTAATATTTTCACAAAATATTCCCTAGAGAAGTATGAATATTGTACTCAAATTAAAAGTTAAATGGTACAAATTGTATTAGTTGTAACTTGTAAGACATGGATATGAAGCAGCTCTGAAACTTATTAAATATGAACCAAGAAATGTGAGCATCTTCTGTCACGATGACTGATTATTATTGTAAATAATCATTTATTCATTCAGCCATTGCAGGTGTAGAAGCATATAATAACTTCAAATTAAAAAAGGAAACTTCTGAAAACCCCCCAGATGCTTATGAGCTCTTAGAATCTAACCCAAAGGTAGGAGTTTTTCCATATGGTTTACTTATGCTCAGTTATTCGCAATGGTTTTATTAGGGTTATACAATTCAGCCCCAACCCAAGAACTGGTTGTGGATTAATTATAATCACTTTAATTATGCTCATTTCTTCACTTATGTTTTCCCCCTATTTGCTGCCTTTATTTATAAACATATTTCTTAATTACTTATATGGTTGTGCAGAAAGTTGGACTTTTAACCTCAACACACTCATTAAGAACAGAACCATGGTGCTGGACATGCTCATTTAAAGTAATTACTAATGTAAGTTGTGCATCGATTTGTTGATTTTGTTTCGTAAACATTGATTTTTATGTGATGACCTGTCTAGTGGTGTTTAAACTGTTAATTGATGTAATGTGAAAATGTTTGCATATGTGAAACATATTCATAAATCTGAAATGGATTTGAAAACAAAATTAGAGAAGTCTGACTTTAAAACTGAATGTAAATCTCCTACTCTAAGTTAGAAGTAACAGGTGGTTGAACATAATAGTTTATGAGTTTCTTAAAAACAGAATTAAAGAAATGGAACTATTTATTCTTGATTACTTGCATGTTTGTGTTGAATATGACATTACTAATTTAAATTTTGTGTTGATACAGAGAGCTTTCAGCTTGGTATTGGAATTGTGTACTATATTGGAATTGTGTACTATCTTGCTCATGGTTTTTTAGGCGGCGAAAGAGTTCTTGGATTTATCTTAAGTAATTTGATTAGATGTAAAGTAAGTGTTGTTCTATATGTGAAGCAATGGCACTATTTATGTTTTTCAAATGATTTTGTATTAATGAATAATTTTGTAGATATGATTTTATTTACAAGTCGGTTTGAATTATGGTTCTATGATGATATTTTGTATTATATGATAGAGCATGGAATTTTGTTTTGTTAAAACCATGTATAATGTTAGAGAAATAAAGGAATTAATTAAAAATAAATAAATAAATACATTTTTTTTTGTTAAAATAAGTAGATTTTAAACCGGGTGAACGGATTTAAAATGTATGATTTTAAATCGGATTAAAATTGAAATATCTGTAGAATCTTTTTAAATCTGGCCAACCGATTTAATAAATAGATTTTAAATCAGACTAACTGATTTAAATAAAGTTTTTAAATCGGATCAGATACGATTTAAAAACAAAAAGTTACTAAATCGGCTGATATTAAATCGGACCCCAAACCGATTTAAAAACCCTTATTTAACCGATTTAAATAGTCTTTTTTGTACTAGTGATATTCATTTATTTTGATTAATTTTCATTTTAGAAGCTTTCCTAGTATTGAAATTATGCATTATGGTGAGCTTCTTGCTGTAATTCAAACCAATAATAAAATTAACTTATAATTTTTTATTATTAGTTAAAGATTAAATTAAACTCAGTAGTTGTTGAACCTCTCAGAATATATTGTTTTACATCAATGTTTTCAAGTCTTTTTTTTTTGTTTATGTTTATTTCCACTTCAAACTAAACCCGCTAAACATTTAACTTTTTTTTTTTAAAATAGAATATTAGTTCGGCTTTATTACTTTTGGTGGATTCAACGCCCATTTGTAACCTAAAATTTGATAATCTACAATTTTATGTTTAACTCGCCAAATTTGGCACCATTCTTCCTTAATTCATTACATCATTTCAATATATATATATATATATATATAGTCGTAACAACCAACCGGTTTCTTCAACAACAAATACATGGCTAGCTAGAAATAATGTCATGCAAATCCGGCCTCCAATCCATTAAATGTATTTAGCAATAACATTATGCAAGTCCAGCCTCCAAACCATTAAATGTATCATAAAGAGGCATATTTAGTGTCTCCGGCAGGTAAAACGGAAACATTCCACCTAAAATTCCGCATGCCGCAAACACTCCAAAAGGCAACCAACCACCCAAAACAACTACAAAAGGCGCCAATATCCCGCCCAATCGCGCCGCCTGAATTGTACACCCTAATGCCACATTCCGCACCACCGTAGGAAATAACTCTGCCATATAAATATACAACAAGTTATAAGTTCCCGCCATTCCAAATATCCCAAAAACACCACACACCATTTTAATTACTTTCCATACCCCAAAATTACTCATAAAACTTCCCATCAAACAAAAGAATCCACTAAACCACATTGTCCCTATTGTCAATGGTTTCCTCCCAAACCTATCCAATAACATCGCCGTTATAGTGAATGCTGGCATTTCTGCAACTGCATTCAAAAACACATTCATGTAGAGGTTGGTTTCGAGGTTGGCTACGTTTAAGCTAAGACCATAATACACCAATGAGGTTAAAAAGTTAATAGCTACCGCTAGTAATAACCTAATACGTGTAACTGGGTAGCGAATCACATCGACAAGGGATCCAACTTGTGCATCCTTGTTTTCTATGCAACTAATTAGGTTGTATTCGTCATCATTTGTTGCTATTTTTGATTTTGATACTTCTTCATCTAACGCAAGGAAAACACCATCTAGAAGGTATTTTCCATTAGAAGAAGCAATGGTGGACATGAGCTTTGTCGCTTCATGTATTCTTCCTCGAACGAGGTACCATCTTGGGGACTCAGACACAAAGGGAAGGATGAGGATTATGTACAGGAGGGATGGGATGGAGACTACGATGTAGAGTGTGCGCCATGTTTGGAAGATGTAGGCGATGCCTGAGAGAATTGCAATGCCACCAGAGAAGAAGTAGAAAGTGGACATTCCGGCTGTACCTCGTTTTGATGGGCCAATGGGTTCGGTGGCAAGGACAAAGGCGCAAAGACCAACACCGCCAGTGCTGAAACCAGTGAGGAGGCGAAGGAGGACATATGTCCAATAGTTTGGGGAGAATGCTGTTAAGCAGCCAAATATGGCGTTTAAGGCACAAACTACATAGAGAGAACCTTTTCTTCCTAAAAATGAGTCTGAAAGATGACCAAACACCCCTGCTCCTGAAATTACAACATCAAAATCAGTTCCATTTTTTGTTATTATTGTTAGAATTAGAGATGCAAAATAAGAGAAAATAAAGACGGCTAGGGTTCCAATAATATTAGAATAACATTACTTGATAAAATAAGGATTACAAGAGAATTTATAATAATACCTAATGGACTACTACACTACTATCATGTAAAGCCCAATACTAAAAGTTCTAATATATCTAACACTTCCCCTCAAACTCACGATGCATTAACGAATAATCATCGAGAGTTTGTCAAACAAAAACGAAAAACATACTTAATAGAAGAGGAGAATCATCAAAAGGAAGAGCAACCAATTAGAAGAGAAATCAAACCAAAAGAAGTTAACCAACGAAGAGAACAATCAAACTAACCAAGAGAGAAGCAACAAATCAACAAAAAGAAGAGCATCAGAAGAGAGAAGTCATCAGATAGAGAAGCGACAACCAAAGAGAGAAAACAATCAGAGAGAAGCATTCAAAAGAGAGAAATCTTTAGAAAGAAGAACCAAACGAGAGAGAACTGCAACCAAAAGAAGGGACAACAACCACAGAGAGATAACATCCAAGGATAAGAAACACAATCAAAGAGGGGAATCAACAACAAAGACATAATCAACCAAAGAAGAAACAATCAAAGAGAGAAATCAACAAACCAACAGAGAGAAACATCAATCCAAAAGAAGAATCAAATCAACAATAATTCAACAATCTACTATACCAATTAACTTCCATGTTCCACCGTTTATTCAATTTGTTTCTTCAAGCAATCAACGAAGGAATCCATTTACCAAACACACGATCAAAGCCAAGGCACAACAACCAAATTGACCACGTCAATTTATCAAACCAATTCCACAACCATAAAGCCAAACTTGCAAAATAGCAATTCCTTCTCCAACACCAACTTGCAATTTTCTTTCTTTTTTATTTAGCAGCGGAAGCAACATGTAACCGAATCAATCATAAAATACATAAAGCAAAAACGTTCCCAAATTTTTGAGAACTCAACAACGGATGCGACGAGTGTCTCAAGGCGGATCGAAACAAGCTCTAGATACCATGTTAGAATTAGAGATGCAAAATAAGAGAAAATAAAGACGGCTAGGGTTCCAATAATATTAGAATAACATTACTTGATAAAATAAGGATTACAAGAGAATTTATAATAATACCTAATGGACTACTACACTACTATCATGTAAAGCCCAATACTAAAAGTTCTAATATATCTAACAATTATTATCTAACAAATATTAAAAAAAGCTTGTAATAATAATATGGTAAAAGTGTTAGCAACATTCGCTTTAACATTTTTTTTTCTTATATTGAGAGTAATTCATGTGATGAGATCCATTCCAAATATGATGAGACCTACATCAAATTTCATCTAATGAAAAAGAAAATGTTGAAAAGAGAATTATGAGATATCTATATGGCGTATACCAACAACAGAAAACTGTCACGATAGCCTATAGGGACAGTGTCAATATTTTTAGTGACATATTAGTTGATTAAATTAACTACTGTTATTAACTATGAATGCACTAGCCTAGTTCTTAATTTATATCTTTTTTTGTTATTAACATGACCCTTTTTACTTTTTCAATGTAGAATTAATTATTATTTTTAAGTGATAATTACGAACACAAAAGAATTAATATTTTATGTACTTTATTTTCAAAGTAGTTGAACGCATGAATTGCATTTGAAAAAAATTGAATCCAAAAACTGTGTTTCTTCTTCAAAGACATCATTTCTTAATCATATTGCAGGAACGCAAATTGAATCGTATTGAATTAGGACGTAAATCAAAATTGAATCGTATCTTAGGAATTTACTTTTATTTAATATATAATTTACTTTAAAGTTAATTGTTTTATTAGTAAAAATATTATTTAATAAAATTAATTAATGGAAAATAAAATAATTTTTAATGTCACATGTCATGTTTTATCCACATGGCATCTAATATGTCACTTTTTTCTTTTGGTAAAATCTAATATGTCACGTTGAGTGTTCCTTGTCATTAAAATCAACCCAAAAATAGCATGATGTATTAAAAGTAAAAAAATAATATAAAAAAATAGTAGACTAAAAAACCAATTTATAAAATAGGAAGTCCAAAATTGCATTTAAACATATTTTTTTCACACGCCCTTAATTCTTCACTTTAAGTCCCTCATTTAGCCTATGTCAGCTGAATCTGCCTACATGGCAAACTAACTATGCAGTTTTTATTAATATTTTTCTTAGGGGAAAATTTAATATATTTATAGAAACCTAAAATTTATTTAACCTTTTCATTTATAGTATATTTATTCAAAAAAATATTTTATTAAACTTTTTCAACTATAATTTTTTTTGGTAGACAACTCCTTATTTTCTTGACAGTGTGAGTCATTGTTATTATAATTTTTGAATATGTCAAAACTGTAAAAACATAATTAAGCTGCAACAGACTAAGCTGCTGTCACGGATCCGTGTTCACCAAAAATTTGGATCCTTTCATGTTTTTTCTTTTATGTTGTCCATTTAGCATTAATCTCAACTATTTATTCCATTCATTCATTCTTTTTTTCTATCTTGTAGATTCATTTTTTTCTTCATAATAAATTAATCTCCCTTTAATGAAGAAAAGAAAAGAGAACTGGACCAAAATGACATGAGAGGATCAAAATTCGAAAATGAGTTGGTAGATAGTGATAAGGTTAGAGTTTGAATTTTCAAGAAAAAGAGAAAATTGAACTAACCAATCATGCACCCAGCAAAGAAAACAGCTTGAACAAGTCCAACTTTAAACTTATCACCACAAATCAAATTCCATTCAGAAACCGTCGAGGCCGATTTCCCTCCGATCCACTCCCACTCCCCCGCCTTCATCCCACACACACTCCGACCACCGCATTCCGCACCATTAACGCACCTCCAATCAGGTTCCCGATCAGCAAATATCATAACCATAGTATGAAAAGCTTCAAGAGCCCATGCAAGACATGTGAGGATAAAATGTTTCAACTGCCACTTTCCGAATTCACCGCAGTATTTCTCAAGCATATCGTCAATGCATATCTTTTCTATTTCCGTCGTGTTTTTTGACGGTGGTGCTAAGATCGGCGAATGGAGATCATTGGAAAGGGAGGAGAATGTGGCCGCCATGAGTAGCTTTGTGTTGTCGTTTGGAATGTGGTGGTTAGGAAGAGAGTGTGAAGTTCAATCTTATATAGACTCTTCTTTATGAATTTGTGAACCAAAATGGACTTTGTCAGTGGCGGAACTGGGATTTTTATTTCGGGGGGGCCGGTAAAAAAATTATAGTAAATAAATTACATACAAATTTTTAAAATAATATTCTATTTTTTTATGAGTTAAAATAATACTATATGTATGCTAAGTGACTTGAAATAATTAATAATTGATTTTGAATTAATACTCGCACAAAGTTGATTATTTGAAAATTATATGTCTTATTATTATATTACACATATACTAAAAAGAAAATCTGTTGAAAATAGTTGTGTTTTTAAAAGAAAAAAAATAGAAATTGTGCATTTTTAATATTGATAAATACATATGCAAATTAACTTTTTTAAATGGTTGTGTGTTTTTAGAAAAAAAAATAGAAATTATGAATTTTTGGTATTGACAAATATATATGAAAATTAACTTTTTTAAGGAAAATATCCTTTAATAGCTAAAAAAACAAAACATGCAGCCAGCAAGGATTGAACCTTACTCCTCTTGACAGAAGGAACCTGCACTAACCGCTCGGCTGGTGTTCCATACTGATCGTTCAGCTCACAAACACATATATATAATATATATTTTTAATTTTATAAAAATGCTAAGGGTATACTAGTAATTTCTTATTTTTTCGGGGGTGGCCGCGGCCACCCGCAGCCACCCCCTAGTTCCGCCTCTGGACTTTGTCATAAATAGATGATCCCACACACAAGACTTTTTTTCCCCCTCGACGTTTGTGTCTAGAAATTACAGAACATTTTATTTATGGAGATAATAGAGCAAGAGTAATGAAGACAACGAGAGCATCTCCAATGATGATACCACTTTGTATATCGTACATCACCAAAAAATGATTCCTATAATATCATGTAATACTTATGCAACTCATATATATTGCTCCAATGGTGATACCATTTTGAGTATCATACATTACTAAAAAATGATCAATTCTATTTAATGTTATATACAAAAAAAAGGTAATATTAAATTGATGATACAGTAGCTTAAAAAATGTACCGTGTCATCAATTATGATACATCTATGTCATGTCATAGAACTCTAATGATAAAAAAATATAAGGTACGGATCATTAGTTTATAAAACTCTTTTTAATACTTTTATTAGAAATGCTGTGATGATGGGACGCGAAAGACACAGATCTAGAATACATAACCTATCATCTTAATAAAAATGTTTAAAGCATCGACTATGATTAATGTTTTCTCTTGGATTCAGAAATTAATGATGTTAACTGTCATCAACTAGATTATTATTTAAGCCGAAAAAATATGAGTTTGTAAGTTTTTATTTTTAAAAATAGGGCACTAGTTAAGGATACCAAAACAAGTAATTTTTACATTGAAAATTGGGTTTTTTATATTTCTAAAAGGTCAATTATACAAGTTCCAAGAATATTTTACTATATTTGGTTTCTTAACTAGTGCCCCAGGGGCACTAGTTAACATTTTCCTTAAAAATATTGTAAATAGTTATTAGAATTTATAATAATTGTTTGACACTTTTAGTTCATGGTGAACCAAATAGGTGGTTCATGGTTTATGTCCGCACTTGTTTTTTAGAAACACTAGTTAAGGAAATTAAAATATAGTAAAGTTATTTTAAAATTTGTGTAATCAATATTTAAGGAAACTAAAATATAAAAATATTACTTTTAGATAAGGTTTACTCTATCCGTTTATAATTTAGGATATTTATCCATCAGCTAATGAAAACATAAGCCATATAAGTAAATTTGCATGCAGGATTCACAACTAACTTATAATCAACGTTTATTTTACATGCATATATATGACCTATTTTAATTGGTTAATAGATAAATACTTCCAAATTATGAAGTGATAATTTAGAAACAAATCTTATTTTTAATATAATTGTTTTTTATTTCCTTAATTAGTGTCGGAAAACAGGAATAAATATGACTTATTTATTATCATAGATTTGAAGACCGAGGGTAACAATAACCAAGTAACCTGGTGAAATAATTAAAAACTACCTCTACTTGCATTTCTATTTGAATATGGTAAAATTCATTTCAAGTTGTAAACCATGATGGATTTTGTCTGTTTCTGCGTGAAAGAATGACTAGCACTCAAATTTCTTTTTCTATAAGCAAAGAAAATTTATTTATTTTTTTACAGAAATACGGGTCCGTTTGGATTAACTTATTTTTTAGCTTAAGTGAAACAACTTATGCAAATAAATAAATTTTTATATATTATTATAAGTTTTTCAAGGTATTTTACGAGAAAACAACTTATAAAGATACAATTTTTATTAGTGAAAATTTATAAATTATCATAAAACTTTATTTATTTGCATAGCTATTTTCATAAAATCAGAAATAAGTTAAATCCAAACGAGTCCAAAATTAATTAAAGTAAGTATAAGGATACTCCAACTTTTACAATACAAGCAGTCTAAACTCAGTATCATAATAAGAGGACTCTATGATATCACCCAAGGTTTTAAATAAAGGTCCGCGACCGTGAAAACGGCCGCGACAAAACAGTTTTGGCAGGTGCCGATAACGTTACCGTTATCACCGTTTTTTATATTAAAGAACAAATTGTGATTAATTCACACCGCGACGACCGCAATTAGTGTTGTAACACCTGTACCGATCGAAATCGCGAAAACCTTTACGTAACCGAGACGCGACCGCGACCGTTTTTTAAAACCTCGATATCACCTTCTATGAATGTTGCAAAGAACTCTTGTTTTATTAATGGAGTGAGAAATTAATGAGATTACCAAGCATGTGTAGTATTAAAAAAATTATGCAAATGAGATAACTGGGTAAGTCTTCACTGTCAATAGCGACTTACCCTTATTTTAAAAGCAAAAGCGTGGTTCACTACAAGAAAAATGATTTATAGTAAAAGTAAAATTTTGTAGGTAATGGTTACAAAACCGTGGGTATATAGCTCAAAAACCCTATTCAAACGGCAGTATTCCTTCGGTCGTTCTTAAATTCCTTTACTCACGAGAATTGACCATCGCAACAGCTTATAGCGATGGCTTTTCTGTCTATTGGACAAAACGCAGGTGCTATACCTACAGTTGTTTCTGTTGGAATAGGATTTATTAACCCCATTTAATTTCACTATACCAACGGTTGAATCTCCATTACTTTCAGTTTTAGTGACATGTAATGGTTTTATCAACATTTTTATAAGACCAACTTTATATCTTCAATTCATTAAACAAAATCAATAGAACCTTCATACATAATTAAAAATCAAACATCGAGTTTTATAAACATGTCAAACTACAAAGTAGTTAAAAATGTCAACCTATGAGTACTATACTCTATCAGATGTGTATTAATTGATTAATTTTGAGGACCTAAAATAATAGTTATATATTGTTAATTAATGTTCGTAAAATATCATAAGTATCAATAAATGAGTTATCTATACCCATAAATATAGTTATAGTCCATTTTAATCTTTGCATAAAATTTAATCTGAAATTATGATGTCTCTTTTTGACGTTGTATATAATGATAATTATTTTTTATATATTTCTAATGTATAATTTAAATAAAAAATGATTTTTTTAATTATTTTGTATTTTTTTATTAGGGACAATTTTTAATATTTAAACAGAACCTCCAAATAGTTGGGACCGGACCAACAAATCACCATAATAAATATCAAGGCTTCAAATTTAGCATAGTTGTATCAAATTACAAACTTATGCAACAAATCTATACATAAATTCATTAAAGTAAATCTGACATATATAGCTAGCAAATGCCATTATTAAATTATTCACGATACTAAATTTTCTTGCAAACAGATCACATATATGTATAAATAAATCGAGATCAAAAGATAAGGATGCATGACAAAAGAGGAAATTGACTTCACCTTGTACTCTACATCTGCATGAGGAACTGTGGCTACCAAAATTAAGCCTGAATTGCAATATTTTGCCACACTTTTTTGAGCTTCTGTTCCTAGGATTTTTTCTTTTTTAAACCTGGTATTCAGCCCAAGAACCGACTAATCAGAATGGACCAATTCCACCGCCCACCTACGGGAGCCCCATTTAAAGCCAGGGTATTTTTTACTTTGTATAGATTAGTCCACCGAAGTTGGAATTAGGGGAAATCGAACTTAAGATCTTGAGAGGAGCACACTCCAAAGTCTCAAACCAACACCACTAGATCATCCCAAGTGGATTTATTTCTAGGGCTTTTAAAATGCAAAGTAAGTTCAAAAAAGTTGTGGAAATGTATATAAGAAAATAATTGGAGATACTAATGTATGTTCAAGAGTGCATGACCATAAAGTAACATCTGCTCTGATAGTAGTGTAGTTTCTTTTGCGTTGGCTGCATTAAGATAAACATGTGCAGTACAAATGTGCCAATGCAACATATGGGACAAGATGTTCCAGCTTGAGTAGAACATCTTGCCACAACTACAGGCTGAAACTTACACAAGTATATCTTATGCGCTTTTCTCTCTCAAATTTGTTACAATGCGCAAAATCGAGATTGACTGTTATCAGAAGATTTGTTATCAAGTTTGTTATCAAACTTGTTTATCAGATATGATTGGAAATCATAACTAACTTTAAAATATTTAAAACAAACTTTATCTTTTGATAAAGTTAGGTTTTAAAACAAATCTTATCTTTTGCAACTCAAAACTCAAGTATATCTCAGGAGTTGCATCACTATATAAAGAGACTCAACACAACATTTTCAAGTACTAGCTAGAATTGAAGATGTCTAGATTTAGAGCTAGTTACGAGTTGATACCTGTGTAATTGCACGAATTATACCTTCTCTAGAACTTAGGTGCTAAGGTTTAGAGTTTAGGTTATTGCTGAATGGTTTTTCAACATTCTTTATGTTTATTGTTTGTTTAAATCACTTGGGCTAGTGATTAGGAAAATTAGTGGGTTCTCATTCTTAGGGGGAGTCCTTGGGTAGAAAGTGCACTATGATTAAGAAAGACATTGGACAACATAGGGCTTGTTGTTGCATGTAAATCTAGGTACTAATTGAAAGTAGTGTTTTTCCTTTTTTGGATTGGTATCCCCAGAGTAGGTGTAGTTTCACCGAACTAAGTAAACAATTACTCGTGTCTTTTATTGCTTTAAATATTTTTCTTCTTGTGTCATATTATTGTACACGTTGTGCCAGACATCGTGAACCACATTTGTCCTCTGAAGAACAAAATTTCAAGTAGTAATCTGCATCTGAAGAACATACTAAATGTGCTAACAAGTTTAACTTTGAAGATCTGAAGTCAACTAAGAACCAGTTCTGAAGACAAACGTGTTCTGAGAAAGAGAGAGCTTCTAAAGAGACACAACAAAAGTCGATCAGCACTCTAAACAAGACATTCAAGAAGAATTAAGAGAGTCATTTGTTCTAAAGAGTGAGCTCTGAAGACCGTTAAAAAGAAGACATTCAACGATATTGTTTAGAGTGGAGTTCCAAGAAAGCTTCAATGGATCTTTCCTTGTATGGCAAAAGATTATTTTATCAAAGGAATTGATTTGATCAAATGAAGAAATAACTTCAACGTTCTTATTTGCTTTCAACAAATCTCTCCACACTGGAAAGAGTCTTCATCAACGACTTTATTCACTTCTCCTATTTATATGGAACCTTGAGCAACTTTGAAGACTTGCAAGATTACACGATATACAAGCTTTGAAGCTCACAAATCTCTCAATAAATCTTGTAAAGACTTAGATAGTTTTCTTACAATCGTTGTATCATAGAAAATCTAAGTGTTTGTACTTAATTGTAAGCTTAGCACTCTTAGGAGACCGAAGTGTAAGCAAAATCAAACAACCTTTGTTTGTAACTCTACTTGAAAGTCCTTAACTTGTAAGGCAAATAGGTCTCTTGGTCAATAGCACCTTAAGCAAGGAAGTCTTAAGATCAACGATATCTTAAGCAAGGGAAGTCTCTTGGTCAGTAGAACCTTGAGCAAGGAAGCCTTGGAATCAGTATTAGTAATATCCTGAGCAAGGGAGTCTTAGACTTGGTGCCTAAGCCATTGCAATCTTTGTGATTATAGTGTTAAGCCTTCTCTGTAAGGGGACTGGACGTAACCCTGTTTAATGGGTGAAAGAAGTTTTACAAAAAGAAAACATAATTCAAACTCCCCTTTCTTGAGTTTTTCTAACCCTCAAAACCTGACCAGGATGCTGCAAAAGCTTAACAATTATTTCACATAAAAAAACCAAAAACATGTGATAAAATAAAGTCTTAATTCAACATTTGGTCATTTTGTTTATTTTAGGTTTCAACTTGGTCCCTTATATTTTAAAAGTTTCAATTTGGTCCCTTATGTTTATCTTAGGTTTCAATTTCGTCATCCGTCAGTTTTGTCACACGTGGCAGACGGTTTGCATACATGGACAGACACGTGAACGCCTGGACACTTGGACACATGTCCAAATTAAACGGTGTTAGTGACAAAATTGACGGAAAGGACCAACTTATGCAAATGGTAGAAACATAAGGAAACAAATTGAAACTTTTAAAACATAAGGGACCAAGTTGAAAACCTAAAATAAACATAAAGGACCAAATGTTGAATTAAGCCTAAAATAAAACCCAAATTTTACTTGAGAATGAAATGAAATCCACTGATCTATATACAAAATAACCTAAACATCAATGAAGAGATAACAAAGGGATGGCATCGATCTACAAATTTTTCTTGACGTGATGTTGCAATATAATTTTCAAATGATACGAGACTTTAATAACGAGCTAATTAGTAGCTGCTTACCTTCAATTAAACTCATCTCTATAACTGCAAACAAGTGCATCTAAATCAAATTGCAAAAAATGTCGCAATAGAAAAAGTAAAATTCTACATCAATGCTTCAAATCAATGGCTCAAATTAATCATGAGGAAATTCAAAGAGTAAAGATCAACTGGTTACAATTGAGAGGCATAGGGGTAAAATTAATAAAGTTCTTATCTCTTAAAGGGAACTCCTCCTCTCTTCTTCAAACATCATCTCTCATCACTCCTTTACTTGTCAACGACAATGAATGCAAAAGATGATTGTTCCACTAATTAGAATAGACATAACTAGTATTTTTGTTTCTCTGCCTTGCATGCAAACCAGACCGAAGAGATGTACTAGCTTAATGTCCTATCTACAACTACTCCTCAATATATCTATAACATATCACAATTTTTAATTATAAATTAGCAACTACAATGGAGAACCAGAAAGAATGCAGAGGATAATGAGAGTGAGGATTCAAGGGAGAACCAGAAGGAATGCAGAGAAGGGGCATTGTGGCATCTCGATTTTGTGATTCTCTACAACAAATAAAAGGAAGAGAAAAAAAAGTACAAAGGAAAAATTAAATTTATGGGAAAAATTGGAAGGCAGTACTATACACACAGGGTTACTGAATATTCGTGGGTATAGCAAACCTATAGTTACGGTTTCAATTACTATCACTAAAACAATCCATTGGTATATGCCAAATTTCTTATAGTGGTTGAAAATGGGGACTTTGTTTTTTACAATTTAAAATAACTTTTAGTAACAAACATATTCCGTCACTAGAAGTCTTTTAAAGGTAGAGGCACTTCAAAAATAATTTCAACATCTTCTTACTGACGATTCCTATAGGTAAAAACGAGGTAAATTTATAAATTACTTGTTTCAACTTCTACATACTGATAGTGTCGGTCACTATGATAAAAATTACAATATGTTGTCTGTCACTAGGGTGACAAAACGGGTCGGATCCATCAGATAGGCCCGTTTAACTGTCGTTTTTTGCGGATTGAACTGAGGTTTTGACTCGGTGCTTAAGTTGGCCCGCCACGTCTAATCGGCCTAAAAAGGGAGAATTTGAGATGAAAAATGGAGGAAAGGGTTAAATTTTTTGAGTGAGTTCAATCCAACTTATTTTTCTTTTTACATTTGTAAACCCAAAAAAAGGGGTTAAACTAAACTTCACTCGTGTTGCTACCATTCCCAATCCATATTATTTTGGACACTTATTTAGGTGATAGGATTTATCTTGAAACTTGTTTAATGTGTTGTTAGAGTTTTATTGGTGATTGGTTTTATTTTGGTTCTATATTAAATTATTAATCATTACTATTACAGGATATGAGTTTGTTAATTTTTTGAGTTATTTTCTATTATGTGTTGTTGAAAAATATTCCGTTTTTATTAAATAAAAAATTGTAAATCATTTAATAAATATATTAGTAGAAAATAAAATTAAAAAATGGTTGCGGGTCGGCCTGCCAACTCATTAATAAACGGAGTGGATTTGAATTTTGAGCTCGAACGGTTAAATTGGTCTATCCGACCCCAGTTTTGGGCGGCTTAAATGGAACGGACCGTCTGCTTTGTCATCCTTATCTGTCACTAATAAGTCGTTGGTGACAACTCATCGTGTAACTTTTTTAAAAAACTTACTAAATTAAATGATAAAGTACACTCATTTATTTTGAGTTTTTTAAAAAAATAAAATCAAATAATGATTCTGATCTGCTATATCATTCAAAACAAAAAGATTTGCAAACTACTAGTACTTATTTGCCTAATCCAAATTGTCAAATTGAATCGATCCAAACAAGATCCAAACAAGTTTAACCTTCTTTAACCTTTTTTTTTCTTTTTAATAGTTTTATCCAATCCAATGGTGATGTCTAACATGAAATAGTGGAGAAAGTCTTTCATGGTGCACAAGTGAGTGAATAACATTATAACGAATACGAATTTTAAAAATTTACCGTTGGATTGAAAGTTTATATCATATAGATCATCCATAATTTTTTTAAAAGAACTTGAAAAATCGTTTGATATGTTATTGAGACTCATCAAAATTAACGGTATTCAATAAAAACTCATAAACCGTTAATTTTGAAGGTTCTCAATAATATGTCGAATAATTTTCAATTTCTCTATAAAATTTTTGATATTCTATATAATATAATTTTTCAATCCAACAATAAATTTTGTAAAAATCACAATCGTTATAATATTGATTAGTCACTTGTACATGATAAAAGACTTTCTCCATTATTTTATATTAGCCAAAGCCCCGATTCATACAGCCCACATATTTTGTAAAAGGACAAAACTTATATATTTTTTTTAGGTGCAGTTTTTACTGTGCCTCTCACAAAAAGTTAGTGCTTTACATTTTTTAATGTAAAAAAATAAAAAGAAACTGTTTTTCTAATAAAAATAACTGCCTCCTTGTATCTAGCACAATAAGAACTGTGTCTAAAGCACTGTACATAAGCTTAGTCCATTGTAAAATTCACAAATTTCTTATAATGGTTTAATAATAGATAGATGCGTTGAAATGATGTGTGTTGTGTGATCTATATCCCCGGGTCCCGTATAAAATGGCAGATAAAATATATTGGTCCATATTGGACCATATTGTTTATTTTTGGATTGATCTTAATAATCGATGATAGTGTTGTGCACCAACTCTCTTCCAAGTCACCAACAAACAACCATAAGCATGGTGGTGGGAGTGGTTATGGTGCATAAGCTTTTTCCTTATGCATTGTGCATAAATAATGAAAATTACTTAATACACCCCCCAGATTGCTTAGTATACCCATCAGATTACTTAGCGCACCCCCTAGATTTCTAGCGCACCCCCTAAATTTCTAATGCACCCCCTAAAAATCTGGGGGGTGTGCTAAGTAATTTGGGGGGTGCGCTAAGTAATTTTGGGTATTTATGCACGGTGCATAAACATGACTTATGCACCATAACTTATGTCATGGGGGTCTACATTAATAAATAGTTAATAAATTATATTGTAGATCAATATTTAAAATCTTATAAATTATAACGATTGTTGATAATATAATTTAGAAATGAAAATCTATGATTCTCTTTGTCTTTATAATTAAAATAATGATATTATCGATATCAGTTCAATAAAAGTTACATTTTATATTTCAATTGTTTTAATTAAATCATGAACTTATACTTTCAAATAAAAATATGTCATCATCTCAATCATGAACTTATACTGATTAGTATCAATTAAGTCATTATCTCAATCGTAAAAATGAGAATGATCATTAACTTATATTTTCAAATAAAAATATGTATGTTTTTGCTGAAATTTTAAATAATTTTTTTAAATACCTATTTACATGGACCATTTCTGAATGTGATACATATTAGAATTAATTATCAAGAACCACATTTTTTTTGTTTATTATTAATAAAAATAAAAATCTCTCAACAAAAAATATCCTCTAATACTACCTTTAATTTCCTTCTTTTGACCCAGATACCCACTCCCTTAATCTTCAGCTCATGGTCATGGACTATGATGCATGAAGATACAACTTATGGGCATGGGCTATCAAATTCCAGTAAAAGAAACTCAGAAAATTGCACATGGTCAGGGACGGATCCACGTTATGCAGTGTGTGGGCTTGAGCCCCCACTATGTTTTGAACAATTTACCATGACTATTACATATATATTGATACATCCATAGCTTATTTGTTATATTTCTTGAATGAAAGATTGATTAAATCTATAAAGATGTTACCTTACCCACTCATAAAAAACATAAGTGTTGGTTGGCTGCATTCCCTGTGTTAGTTTCATTTTCCTTTATAAGATATTACAATATTATGTTATATTATGGTAAATTTAAAGTGTTTTAGTGTAACTATATTATGGTAAAACTATAATATTAATATATAATATTATCGGAATTGAATTCAAGTTGTTTCAAACGATTTGTCCTATGAAATGCTCATTAACCACTTTGAGCTCAATTATTAGGTTAAAACTAAAATATTTAGAATTAAAAGGATTAGAAATATTTCTATAAAGTTTGTGGCAATTAAAACATGTATATTTGTGTCGACAAATCCTAACTCAACTGATAGAAATGTCGAAATTGCTAGTTTGAACGTCATGATCGGAGTTTGAACTCCGACCTCTCCACTTTGAGTGTATGAGTTTTTAATAATTTATTATTTCGTCTATATATAAAAAAAACATGTATATTTATTGCCCCCACTATTCAAAGTTTCTGGATCCGTCACTGCACATGGTTATCATTAACAGGTTAAATAATGTTATTTCTGTCATAATTACTTTTTGTTTTTTTTAAAAACAAACAGCCAATATCAATGTTAGTAATTACTACTGATAGTTTTGGCTAGGGTAGAAATTAAACTTTTAATCTCCTTAAAATTTCCCTCTTGACTCATTCATCTTAGCCACCAAACCATCCTCATAACTCAGGGTCGGCCCAACATATCATGGGGCCTAAAGCGAATTTATACGGGAGGCCTTTTTACAATCAATAATAATATTTTTTTAAAGAAGTTATACCCTTTCTTTGTTATATTTTTTAAAATGTAATTTTTTAAGGTGATAAAGTTTTTTTTTCCTGCTGAATATTATAGACTTTTTTGGACTACTATGGGTGATTCTCATAGTGGCTAGAAAATTTCATCCTAAAGATGAATAAATGGGATGACGGGGTTCGAACCTCGATCTCCTACATATATAATATGCAATGTCCTAACAATTGAGCTAAGATCATGAGACTTTCTTAGGTTTGGTTTATGTTCTCTCATGCATCTATATTTTTTTAATTTATTTTTGGCTTATTTTAAAAAAGCACACTTTTTTAAACAATAAAAAAAATAGACTTTGTCCCGTGAACTTAACTCAATTGGTTGGACATTGCATTATATATGCAGGGGCAGTGGCGGAGCTAGACCTAAATGTTAGGGAGGGCCGCTATGATTTTTTTTTTGGAAAATGATAAGCTAAAAATATATAAACCGTTAATTTTGATTAATCTCAATATTATATTAAATGAGAGACAAACTCTAGTAAGATAAGATTTTCGGTTCACACTTTTATTCAAAATAAAGAAACTATATAAACACCAAAAAAAATTATTTGTTAAACTTCATTCCTAATTACCACAACATTGAATTGGAGAATTTTTCTATACAAAAATATATAAATTCAATCTAAAAATTCATGGACCATTAACAATTGAATAATATTTTAAAATATATTATTAAATATTTTAGACAAATTTTAGAAATATAGTGGCTGACCAAACCATGCCTTTAGAGAAAAAAAAATTATTAAAAGTCAAAATGGTAGAGATAGGAGTTTGAATACGGGACATTTTGGTTCCAAAACAACTCCTTCACCACCACGCCACATGCAATACTATGTCATAGGGTAGCGTTCATTTATATTTATATTATCGTCGTAAACATATATGTATATATCCCTGGTAAAAGTAAAAATTTTGGGGCGGGCCGTGGCCCTACCCGGCCCAAACCCAGCTCCGCCCCTGTTTGGAATTTTGACATGCTATAGTCACAAAAAAGTGTCTTCAAATTTTTCAAGCTTTACATACATTCTCTAGAGAAATAATTTTAAAAAAAAAAAAGGAAAAACAATATATGTACACTTTTACGTATATTTAAAATCTAAATCGTTTATCTCATTATTAAGGAGTCTTAAATGAATTTGACAATTTTTCTGCATTGTGAGATTAATCAAAGCAAGGAAGGAACTAAACTCATGTTGAAATGATATCATCTTAGTAGTAAACAAGAATATGTTCTAAGGTTTGACAAACTATGATGGTATAACTTTCTATTAGGGTTCGATTAGGATACGTGTTGGAGCTTTGCTCTTGTTTCGGTTACACCTCTGTTGGCTCGCACCAAGATATCGGTGAAATTTTCTTCTGTTGTTGAATTTTACAATGAGCATGTTGTTGCATTGCATAGCTTGATGTCAGCTGGCATGGCATTGCAGAAAGGGTTATAGATTGCGGAAGACAAAAAAATTTCGATTTTAAGCCGCTATAATATGACATTTGGCCAGAGCAGTTGGCAAAAATTTAGGCTCTGCAATCTGCGATGGCCATGCCCGCTGCCCGCTGTTTGACAATACTGATTTACCTCAATTTCTGATTAGTCAATTAATTGTTATAAGCAAATCAACAACATAGAAACAAATTATAACCAGTCCCACTACTATCCAAAAGAAAATCAAATCAGCTTCATTCTTTATTTTCACATACAATCCAAATTGAGAAGGTAACTTACATTGCAAGCTAAGGTAATATAGAGTTCTTATAAGTTATTAATTCGGTGAAATAGCACCTTAATTAATATTTTTGCTTATTTTCCTTCTCTTACTCGTGTTGCTCGATGCTTATTGGATCTACGAGAAGTGCAACGACATAATCTTTTAACAGTTCCCCATTTGTGTATTTATCCTCGTAGTTTTCATAGGTGAATTCAGTTACTCGTGCTACGTTAAGAATACAATCAAGCACGGGCCTTGGAATTCTGTCTAATTTTAGACACTCTTCATTTATATCCATCCAATAATCTTCAATGTCCTTGTTAATAAGTTTGTAGGCCTCTTCTTGTGAAATGTTATATTGCTTCATGCAACATTCAACTGCGGAAGCAACGTGCACTCTTTGTTGCTCAAACTGTAGTGAAATTAAGCCGAAGATAACTCGCGTCATGATAAAACTAATAAATTATGTTAAAACAAACACAAAGATTTCAAAATAACAAAGAATAACTTTGTACCTTATGTGAGGATACATCATCCGCGAGTCTTCCAATAGCCGATACAGCATTGATGATTTTCGGGTCGCTGAAAATCCAGTCAAGCAACTCTTTGTTTGAAAATTCACCAAGTCCATTAAAAGCTATTATTGAAAGTGGGATTGTAGAAGATATAAGTCCATTAGCCTTGTATTCATCATATGTTGGTATAAATCCTTCATTGCACCATTTTGTTTCAACCAAGTAAGATTGTGCCAATTTATAAAACTGTAAATTTATCAAAATATTGATGATCAATATATTAATTACTCAATGATAAAAACATTCTATCAACCTAGAATGTTTAATGTATCTGGTCCATATTATGAACCAGATACGTCAAACATTCTATGAACCTAAAAAATATTTTTTGTTATATAATAAGAACCATAGGGATCGTATATAAGAATTGGAATAAACATACAGCTTGTTTAATATATTCCACCACCAAATTTGATTTTCCAGTCTCTACTAAGATCATCTCAATTTCATCCCACAGTTCCACAACTGTCTTAAATACCACTTTCATGCATTCTGGTAGGGATTGAATGAGACTAAAATCCCACCTGAAATTCAAGAATAAATTATTGAAAGATATCATCTTAAGTGTTTAATTCTCTCATTGAGGTAAGATAATATAAAATGTGTTTGTCAAGCCTTTTGGATTCAAATCGACCTTTGGATTGCCTGTGTGAAAAGTTCGAGTTCTTCAACTGTGCCATAGGCATCATAAGTATCATCTAGAAGAGAAATACATACTACTAATTTCCCCACCATCTTTCTGGAAAAGCTATATTTAGGTTCATAGGACATGGATAACGGCCAAAAGTAAGCCTCGACCACTCTATCCCTTGCGTAAGGGACCTTTGTCACAAAGTCTGATTTTTTCCACCACCTGTAATATAAATACAACTCATATCATATCGATTATAAGTTTATCGGCCATTGTTTAGTAAGAATTTAACGAGTTATATATCAAGGTTTTAAATTGCAGTTACAGTTATAACGTGATCAACTATATATCGAGGGTTGATTGTGATTCGCCTTTTTATACGAAAAAATGAGTACATTTTGCAATACTTACTTGGTGATATCGGCAAGTTCTTTTTGATGCATTTTCTGTAGCATGTTGAAATCTAATTTTGCGAAGTTTAAAAGAACTTTACTATGGGAAGGATCTTCTTCATAGGAAGAAATGTAACACCTTGTTCCCAACCTAGGAACTCCCTTGTGTAGAGGATTCCTTAAGCATTGACTTATTTGTGCATAAAGAAAAGGACTCAATTGATTGATAGCTTTGGAATTAAGTTGCGCGCGTGTGAAATGAAATGCTTCATCTAATATATCTTCTCCGCGGATCTTTAAATGTGTCGCTTCATACAAGCTCCACATTCCTTGAACATCTTTGGATACCTTTTCATTGAAGTTACCTTTATTGTTCTTGAACTTTATAAATATATCTGTTAAAACCCAAAATTCATAAACATGATATGAGCTATAACATATATGAGATTTTTAGCGATTATTAAGTCAATATGCCGATTAAAGTTCTACAAACCTGATGAAATGTGATGTCCATTTTGCCTAAGTAAGCGAAATGCTAATGCAAGAAAGTGAAGGCTGCCTTCTTTTGTGGTTATTTCCTTATTGTCAGTAAAAGTATTGTGGATTTGTTCTAATGCTTCATCAATTTCGCGTTCAAAATGATACGATATTCCCAAACGTTGCAATGAGTCGATGAAGTTTAGTTTTTGCGCGATGTCATTCCAAGAAGATAGAAAAATCTTCCTCACTTCCTCTTTTTGCTTTTGTACTTGTTTCTTCATATTGTCATTGATTTCCTGCAATTAGTAGTCACAAGTATAGTGAAATGTTTATACAGCATTTAATTTCTATAAAACTGTCCACATAAAAGGTTGTTTCTGCTTCTTTTTTTTGAGTGAAAACTTGTTTCTGTTTATGCAGCTGTCGGCCGTCCGATCTAAATCAACGGATAAGATCATTTAACTGTGTATTTAATCAGGACCGTCCGATCTGAATTTAATGGCTGAGATTGATAATTGTGAGAAACCGTAGGAAACTTGCACAGCAGGAATCCTGATCCCACAATATGTTACTTACTCTTAATTTGGATGGTACTTCTGGTGAATAATATTGTTTAATGGCAAATCAAATATATGAATGAAGTATATATACTATAACTCTATAAGGGGTACTCGGTCGAACGTATTACAAAGACGAAAACCAAACGATATAAAAAACAAAGAAAAGGGGAAAACTAAAAATCTGCTCTTCGCTGTCTCTGAATTGCTCACACTGAAAAAATTACTACCAAAAGATATTTTTCGATAGATGGAAAGAATTAAGAGGAATTCAAATCAATTTAAGATGAGCAAAAACAACCATCAAAACTAAATGCAACCGAAAAATCAAAGTAGAGCAAAGCAAGGCCAAAAGAAACCAAAAATTAAAGGCCCAATGATCGTAGTTGCTCTCTACATTATTTGTAGAAATTTCATCAACAAAAAGAAATGTACCTTGTATCAAAAGTCAAAACTACATATGGCCACTTTCAAAATTTAAAAATTAAACTCTTAATTTAAATCAAACTTAACAATTCTTACACTTACCTAATCACAATTACCTAATCATATATAATGACAAATCTTTTGATACATAATTATTTGATCACATTTGTTATTATTTCGTTTTAAAGTGGAGGTTGTTAAATATGGATCCGTCCAAAGGTGAATCCTACTATTTATAATAAATTTTAATAAAATATTATTTTTGTGTTCTATTTTCTAAAAAAAGTAAAGGTATATCTTTGAACCATTTTTTAGAACTTTGTATTAGACACCCTTTTAAAGGTTTTTTTTTTTAAAAGTTCAAGTACTATAATATTTCATAAAAAAATCTACAAAAAAATACCATGATAAAATATGTACGTAAAAGTACCGTAAATGTAACTCGGTTGGTAGGGAGACATTTATTATATATGCAGGGAGTCGGGGTTCAACCTTCTTAGTCATTCCACTTATTCACCTTGAGTGTAAAATTTCTAGCACTAGACTATATGACAAAAATATATATATATATATATATATATATATATATATGTGGTAAAATATTTTGCATATACAAATAAAGTACCAGTGATTCTAAATCATATTGAAGGAAAATATCCCCCCAAATGCTAGGACGAAAATTCACACAAGGTCGTGTAATGTCAGCTACTGCATGTGTGGGAGCTGCAAGAGACTTGGATTGATTTCCTTCGAGTGGCATATTGATGAAATGAGATATGTACCTAAAAAACTAAAGATAAAAATTCTTAAGGGCTTTGTTATATATAGGGGAGTGAAGTCTTATAAGTTGATGATTATAAATAGGGTGTTGAGCACGTGCCAAGACTGGTGATGAAATTGTGTGTGGAGCAGCAATGGCACGTGGGAAGAATTTTAAAGGATTTTGTATTTGGAGGTGTAGGTAGCAATTCAAAAGAATTTCAAACGTGGAAATGAAGGAGTTTGCATTTGATTAGTATAATCAAGAGTTAAGCATGGCATGATCCGAAAGTGCTTATTGTTGGGTCATGCATGTAGTGTGTGTGTGTGTGAAAGCAATGTAGAATTAGAATTTTCAACGGAGTTGTTTGTTTAAAGTTAAATCATTGGATAAGATAGGAGGCAATATGAAGAAGGGTGAAGGTTTGGGATATTGTGAATTTTTCTATGATATTTGTAATATTGTATTTTTTAACATTCATCGAACACTTTATTTTATCTATATCTCTCTTGTGATCATATCGTCAACTTATTGAATAAATATATATATATATATATATATATATATATATATATATATATATATATATATATATATATATAATCACTTTCTTTATCTCTTTCTCTTTTAATGTGTATATAGGGTGTCCACCAAACATTTTCATTTTCTATCCAATCTCTTGATTGTATGTTTTTGTATCAAAGTCGGTATTCAAGCACCTAAGAAGTTTCACATCAAATAGTTGGAAGAAAAAAGACGTAAATGGTAGTTATAAATATAAAGAGTTATATTGAGTTTTATTCATCACAGCAACTCTAGTCTTTTTTTCTATTGGAATTTGGGTAGTTGTGAGGCTTGAGAGGAGGGTTTGCAATTTTTCCTTACAAAAATGGTAGTTGAGAGGGTTTGCAATTTTGATCCTTGAAAAAATTGCAATTGTGCGAGAGTTTTATAGGTTGCAATTTCACCTTGTAAAAATTGCATATATCGTAATAAATTATTCCAGATTCAATACTAAATTATTATTATGAGTTGATTTTATTTAGTTTTATTTATTGTTTCAAGATTTTGTTTATTGTCTAAATTATTTCTGATTATTTTCCCAACACTCATTGATGTGGTCAAAATATTTGTAAAGCATTGTGGTGAATAGTTTAGGGATATGCAAGTCATCGGTTCTGCCGTCATTTGGATCACACACCATCGCATTTGGGACATTGGTGACCGCTTGATTAAAATCATAGGGTAAAAGATAATGATTTAATTTCATAATTTGAAATATCAAGCTTGATCAGAACCGTTCAATTTTGATCGAATGACCACTAAAACCAACCATAGCTATATTATTGACCCTTTTTTTATCTACATGACTGTTAAGTCTCTGGTGTTCGTAATACTTATATACTCCCAACTACACGGTCTCATATATAAATAACAAAATTACATTCACATCCTTTAAAAAAATTGTTACTCTCATTTATTAATACTACATCGGTCTCTAAATATAAGATTTTCTTTAAAAAAAAAGTTCTTGTCCATTTCTATACGACTCTCTTTCAATTTTTAACTAAATTTTTATTTCTTTACCTACATGCTCTTAATTATTTTATCTCTTTTTTTACAACTTACAATAAATATTATGGTAAAATATAAATAAATTATCCCTAAAAGGATTAACTTTTTTTTTTTTTAGCCAAAAGGAAAATTAAAATAGATTAAAAAGAGAACGATACAAGGACTGGGGGACAAAAACCTAACCCAGGTACAACCCAAAAGGGAATACACTACAACATTTTGGTCCTACCGCAACGCCTAATTTTTTGAATGTAAAAAAACTGTTCTGGTAGGGTATCAAAGGCAACGGTTACCATATTCCGTTGTGGTAGTGTATAAAAACCGTTTTGGAAAGGTTACCTACGACTACGGTTATAGTTATGGCGTTGCCATTTGGAACAAAAACCGTTGCGGAAGGCTAAGACAACGCCTCGATCCACCACGGTTGAAAAACCGTTCTTGTAGCCTACGGCAACGGTTTTTTCACTTTATGCTACGGTTTTTTGGTGTTGCCGTAGAACAAAAATGTTGTAGTGATACAACGATGTAAAACTGACCTTGCGAAACTACTCTAAACTATTCCAACAAAAAATCCAACAAACTCAAGCGCAACCCAACGAACCCGCGTACGGGCACGAAACCAAGTTACAAAAAAAAGAGAAGTGAATCTCTGCCAAAATAGTTAGAGTTTAAAACGGCGAATGGATCGACCGCCAACACGACAACAAAATCCAAGTGCCAACAGCTCCCTGAACAACACAGCAAGCATAAAAGCTCTTTCGAGCAGCAAACCCCTAGAGTGTAGGCAGACAATACGACTTGAAACCTGCAGATCTCAACAAACCTGAAAAAACCAGAGAGTCAAAGTATCCAAACCACCAAACACAACGAGAGTCAAACAGACGCGTAAAAACTCAGATCGAGGGATGAGTTCAATACGTTAGTGACCAGACCCTTGCGGGTTAGCAGAACCAAACCCTTTCGGGTGTTGAAACCATACCACAGTATAATAGGCCAAGTCTTCAACCACCCAGTCTGAACAACAGGAACACCACGAAAAACAAACCAAGCGAGCAAACACCACCAGCAACCCAAACAAGCACCAACCACCAGAACAGTAGCTCCACCTACCAACCCACCTTCGACACGAACAAAACCCACACCAAAAGGAGGCACACCAAGGCGCACCAACCCAAACAAACAGAACAGAAAGCCAGCGACAGAAACAAACCAAAGGAAACCGATGTTGGGAGAAACAGAGCAGACGAGCAACTCACCGGAAAAGAATTCCGAGCACCCAAAACCACCGGAAACCGCCGTTAAAAACGCGATCTGACGCCGGCGGGAGAAATAGGTGATGCGATGCCAAGGCCACGATCGCACCACCCAATAGCGTGGCTACATCGTGGAGGAAAGGTTTGGATGAAAAGGGAGAAAAGCGGCGGCGACGGATCTGGTTGGTAGAGAGAAGGTAGAGAAACGCGTTTTTAGAGAGAGAAGTAAATTATGATATCAAATTGGTGATATTAGGGCCAAAAAAGGATTAACTTATAATAACAACATTCACTATTAATAAATTTATTATTACTATCAACTTTGACTCCCTTCGGTCCTTTTTTAATAGACATTTCATATTTCTAAATTTATTGAATGATTAATGTATCAGATTTATTTTATAGACCATAAACATATTTACTTTTTAATGAATTTTGAAAAGTGAAATGTCTCTTATAAAAAATATTAGAAAAAGTAATATAATATATTTTCCTTAATTTGGTCCGATCCTAAGTTTAATTTATTTAGATAATAAAATAGAATGGTTATCCTCTAAATTAAATTGCACTTTACAAATTGACCAAAAAAAATAGCCCTTCACAAAACTTATTCAACAAGAGTCTATTGAAAAAATAAAAGAAAAGTTACATAATTTTATTTTATTTTTATTCAAAAAGTTACATAAATTTTACAATTTTATGAGTATGAAATATAGCATTAAATATGGTAGAGTAAATTAATTTTTGTTTATATTTGCCAATTATTTTGCATCAAAAAAAAATTGCCAATTATTACTATGTTTCTTCGTTTTTTATACACAATATAGGAGAAAATATTTCAAAGTATTTTTTTGCATCGATCTGACTGGACGCCGGAGTAATTCTTTATAAGTTCGATCGTTGATGATTTATTTTTGTTATTATATTGATATGATGTTTTTGTCTTATAAGTCCTGGAAAAACTGGCAAAATGCCAAAATTGTTGGGCCGGACGTCGTAATCCGGGTTCGAACCCAAAATCTTATAGTTATGTGAGATTAATTTCAGTTGATTATTACTTCATCTGAAGAAAAAAAAATGATGTTTCAATGTCATTTAATAATGACTAATTTTTATAAAGGAAACTATCCTCGTCTAATTAAATCTTTTTATACGTAAAAAGTAGATACCAAATCTATAACAACTTATTATAAGTTTTTTTTACTGCTTGAAATGTCTAAAACATTAATTAAACATGTATTGACTGCCTTCTCTTTGGGTAAACTTTACGCTAATTAGTTGGTTATTGACGTTGAACTTGGTAGGAAGGATTACGGTTTGATCCCCCACAACTGTGATCGGAAGAGAGCTGGAACCCCTTGATGTCAGAACTGATCCCCGAACCAGATTAAAGTGGGGGTGAAAGCCAAAAAGAAAATTATTTGGTAGAGATATACTCCATCCAGTTTTATATATAGTAAAGTTTAACTTTTTATCTTCATTGAAAAAATAATATATCTAATCAACTATATAAATTAAGTACATTATTTTATGAATAAATTTAAAATATCAAATTTTGCTAATATATAAAATCGGAGGAAGTACTGTGTAATTTAGTCTTTACTTCCTCTAGCTTTATTTATAAGCAATAGAATTGAATCCCTTCCTCCTCTGCAATAGAATTGCAATTTTTATTTTGGGAATATTAGATGAGAGAAATTAAAAAAAATAATTGTGATGATAAGAGAAAAAGATACATAAAAATAACAGGAAAGAAAATTGGAAGAAAAAAACATGAAATCCCAATCTCTTTTTTTTTTGTTACAAGGATCCAAATCATATCTTACTCCTATAAAGACAATTTGAGCGTGGCAAACATTAATGAAAAATCCAATTTTTTATTCTCCTAATTCATTTTTACATGGTATTTGGTAGGATTTATGTATTACTACTTAATGAAAAGACAATTAATTTTTTTAGTATGCCCTTTAGTTTTTATTATTAGAGAATTTTTTTTTTTTTTTGGTTTTTTACCACCAGTTTAATCTGGTTCGGGAGTCAGTTCTGGCATCAAGTGGTTCCAGCCCCCTTCCGATCGCAGTTGCGGGGGAATTATTAGAGAAATTTTATTTTATAGGTTTATTGAAAAACTAAAATATCTAGACTATATAATATATAGTTCAAATACGTTAAATTTTCAATAAATCTAAAAAATAAAATTTTTCTTAAAATAACGATCGGAGGAAGTATTTTGACAAACCCTTATATAATTATGCTATGTTTTTCTCACAAAGCCTTTGCACTCTAGAGTCGCCTCATAGGTAAGCCTACTAAAACTATCATTTTATTAGGCCTCCAATAAAAATATATTTAAAACTATCATTTTATTAGGCCTCCAATAAAAATATATTTATAATTAAAAATAGAGGAAATATCCGTCAACTCTATGAATAAGTCTAAAAAACTACCGTACTTCAAATAATCAAATCTTAATAATTATTTTATTTAATCAAACTATCTTAATTAATTACCAATCCATATCACATGAGCGTTATAATATAACTTTTATAACAATACAGTAAGCCACCGTAATTCTAAAATATCCGCTATATAGGTCCCGTTTATTTTGGCTTTTTTAAAAAATGGATTTTATAGTGTTACATAATTTTGAGTAAATAAAATTTACAAAGAAACTTTTTAGAAAAACTTCAAATGAAAATTTGGTTTGAATAGTTATTCCTTAAAATGTCATTTTAGGTTTTTCATCATTTTATTGAGAAAAAAAATTGGATATCAAAATTTAAAAAAAAAATCACTTAATTTGAAGCTATTTCAAATAGATTTTAATAAAAATCATTTTTAAAATACAGCTTTTTGAAAAAAATGTGATTTTGATTATGTTTTGATCTTCAATAATGTATGTTTATGTTATATGATGTCAAAATTGGCGTTTCAATTTAGAAAAAATGAATATAAAAAACTTGTAATATTTTGAAAAACGATTTTACAAAATCTATTTTAAAAATACAAAGAAAAAAACTATTTTTTTAAAGCTAAAACAAACGCACCCAATCCCATAATCAAACACGATCTTAAACAATAAAGGATAGATTTTATTTGTTTTGACTTAATATTTGTAATTTGTTGTTGGTTTATAATTCAATTCTTAGCCGAAGGTCGCCCATGTTCTAATATTATCGGTCATTGTAATGACTTTGATTGTCCTTCAACTTGTAAGTCTAAATTCAAAAATGTATCAAGTACATCATGCTCTTACTTCAACCTTTGCACATGCTTTTTCGATAGGCAAGATCCAGAACAACCATGCGACATTGGGTGCGTTTGTTTAAGCTTTTAAAAAAATGATTTTTAACCATGCCAGAACTGACTCCCTTATCAGATTAAACTGGTGGTGAAAGCCAAAAAAAAATAATTTTTAAAAATTTATTAGAAATAGCTTTTCATTTTGGGACTAAAAATTATTTTTAATTTTTACAAAAATCTATAACAAACACTATAAAGCTTATAAAATGGATTTTTTTTTAAGAAAAAATAGATTTTTTCTTAAAAAAATCTAAAACAAACGCACCAATGCCCAATGCAATGATGTTTGTTGCAACAATAGGTGTAAGGCTCGATATGGTTTTAATGGTATTGGATTTTGTATTGCAGACAAATCTGTGAGAGAGTGTTTTTGTTATTATGCTTGAGTTATACATGGATTGAAAAAAATTAATTAATTACTATTTCAATATTTTAATTTGATTTTATTTATTTAGCTTTTTAATATATTATTTAATTTGAATTTGTGTAATGTATTCTTATATCAGTAAGAAATAAGTTGATACGTTGAAAAATGATAATGTTGAAAGTATCAATTGACACCAAAATTGGTTTTTGACCCCAAAGTTTTTTGTGTAGAACTATTTAAGATGTACTCCTTGTAACTAAAATATTGGGTTCAAGTATCGATCGTTAGTTGGTTTAGTAGTGATTGGCTCTGAATTTGGTAGAATGAATCATGGTTCGATCTCCCACAACTGCGATCAGGAGGAGGCTTAAACCACTTGATGTTAGAACTGAACCCCGAACCAGATTAAACTGGTGGTGAAAACAAATATATATATATATATATATATATATATATATATATATATATATATATATTAGGTTCAAGTGGTTAATAAACATTCTATAGAACAAATTATTCAAGAGAATCAAATTCAATTTTCGGTAGAAACAATATTTTGATCAGAGTTTATGTACTTCACGGTTAAACTCTGAATTATCAGAACGTCCTTCAACTAATTAGTATTTTAAACAAATAATAAGATGTACTCCTAATTGTTTTTTCTTTTTGACGAAAAAAGGTGTACACCTTGTTATTATTTCAAAGGATTACGAGATTGTGTTGTCGTTAAAAAAATGGCAAATCCGCAAGTTTGCTTTATGTTTTCTTGAAACTAAGTTTTATATTTTTCCTTCTTAAGTTATAATTTTTGTCACAAATTTTATTTTTTTAATGAAAATTATAAACAAAATTCAACTCTTAGTTTCAAATAAAAAATCTTTTAATCCCTTCATATAAAATGACATATCCCTACCAACTTAACTAAGCTCACGATACCCGTTTCTTTTATTTATTTTATCAAATTTTATTTTATACTTTTTCATATATTTATTAATAAGTGACAAATTATCTAATGTTTGTAATTTAAACGACCAAAATAAAACAAAAATTCCAGAACCAAAGCGAAATCTAATCTAATCTAAATTAATCTTAAAAGATCAAAAGTACATTTTAACTTTTTTATTTTTGAATTATGTCCACTTATCAACGGCCTAAGCCTCAAGAAATGCAACAAATGGTTTTTTTTTTTATTCATGTCCACTAATCAATTGTCTAAACCCCTAATAAATTCAATTTTTTTTTACTTTAAATTCGACAAAGTTATTGGCAGTTTGGCCCGCAAATAATTTTAATGGGATTATTTTTGGATAGTTTTCCTTCTCAACCCCTATGTTTCTTTTTTACCCCCAAGCACATAAAAACTTTCAAAAAATACACTCCAAAGTTTGCTCCGAAGTTTTTTTCTAGTGTAAATTTCAGTAAAATTTACACTAAAAAAATTCAGAAAATGTTTCCCAAATATCCATAAAAAAATTCAAAAATGACGGGGTATTACTAATTTCAATTTTTTCTACTTATATTATATATCTTTCAAAAAAAATCAAACTTTCCAACTAAAACACATTACGGGGTATTACTCTTTTGGGTTGGCTAAACCCAAAAATATTATAGCAGCCCAATTACACATAAAGGTGTATTGCTCTAATACATTTTACCATCAAGTATTGGATAAAAGATTAAAAATAAAAGTATTGGATAAATGACGCTCAGTTGAGATATTTGTGACTCATTCCTTGCACATGAAGACCACACTATACTGTTATTTCTCAAATCCCAATATATAAGCATGCATGTGATGAAACAAAAAGGATTTGTTCAATGCCTCCGAAGTTTTGATGATAACAAAGTATTAAAATATAAAGAACAAATTAAACTTACTAATATGTGTTCAAATGTGCAGAATCATGGCCTAAAAATTTAGTGACATACTTAAGAGTACATGAAAAGAAGCTGAAGTTTTATTCAAAAGCTGCAAGGGCAAAGCTTTAACATACCTTAAAATTCTTTTAATTGTTATCAAGTGTAACTCCATAGGATCATTCATGAAACTACTAATGACACATACTTCTTAACACATGTCACGTCTGCTATTACAAAGGTATTTGGGGAGAGTAGATTCTCTCCCGTCCACTTGATGTTCAGTGAAATCTGGACCGCTCCTTTTCCATTTTGGCACACAGATCGAGGCAACAGTAAAAAATGAAGGGCATAGATTTTCACTGAAATCCGTACGGTGAATATTACACGAGAGAGAATTTGTGCTCGTATTTGAGAGATCCAACTAGTTGCTTGTACACGGTTACATCAATCTTCTCCGCATCAATGCAATCTTTTAATTTCAAATTTGTCTTAGAAGGGTTTGAGATTGCATTGTAGTCACTCGTCACAAACCTTTCAAGTAGCTCTAACACATTGTTGATACCAAACTCGATAGCATGCCTTCCTTGGTGATCAATAACGCAATACCATGAAAATAAGACAAATTCCCAAATCAGTATTCTCAAATTCTTATTTTATTGTCACCTTGAATTCATCAATCTCTCTAATGTCACTCAGTTATGACAGGGCCGGCCCAGAGGGTGGGCAAGCAGGCCCATAGCCCAGGGCCTCAAAAAAAATAATTTGTGCGTCCATCATGTTAAAAATGGTTAAGTATATGTGTGCTGAGTAATTGATACATAAGCGAACAATTATTCTAGTAGTCTGCATGTCTAGCCAGTAAATTCATAATCAGAGGGAGTGTGTTCAACTCTCACTTGTGCCACTTTTTGGTTTGTTTTATTTTATTTAAATAGATCATATTTGATTTCAACAAATAAAATCATCATACCACCATAAAAATTATATTTCAAACTATTTCAAAAATTATTTCCATTTACAAAATGATGAATTTATTCTATAAATAAAATCACTTTATGTAACAGCCCGAGCCTTCGGCGTTCCCGGCACTGCTACCTCACGATCTTCTCCAACCCCCTTCTCTATTGGAGTTTTTGCCTTCCATGGGAATCGAACCATGTACCATGGGGATAAGTACATGTTCAATCCATTCTCACTACCAATTGAGCTACTAGCCCAATTGGTAGTGGGAATGGATTGAACATGTACTTATCCCCATGGTACATGGTTCGATTCCCATGGAAGGCAAAAACTCCAATAGAGAAGGGGTTGGAGAAGATCGTGAGGTAGCAGTGCCGGGAACGCCGAAGGCTCGGGCTGTTACACTTTATAACTCATAAATAACTTTACTACTTTATTTATATAAAAATAATAATAATTTGTTATTTCTTTGAAAAATTTCTTTTTTTTTTTTCTTGTAAGGGTTTGAAATTTTTTTTTGAAAATAAAGAATTAATTCCTAAAATTAAATTGCAATTTTTATTGAAAAAATATTATCAATTTTCAATGATATTAGCTTGAAGGTGTATTTTGTTATTTTTTTATTTAAATGTGATTATTTTTTACATTATTGATGTTAGTTATATTTTAAATAAAAAATATCACTCTTTTAAAAAAGAATTGTAGTTTTTTTTAATAAAAACATTTTAATTTAACTTAATTTATTTCAACTTCAGAAGGTCTCTTCGTCGAATTTGCCCGAGACCTCCAAATACTCGGGGGACGGCCCTGGATTATGAGCAAATCATCAACATATTTATCTACTATTAATAGGTTTGTTGTAAAAAAAAAAATAATAATTGGCTTTTAAAATCGAAAACCAAAAACTAAAAATCACCCCCAAGCAAACCCTTATAAAATTTAATTCAATTTCTTTTTTACACTAATACAATATTTTAATGTACAAATATATAATAAAAAATCACAATTTTATTTCAACGGGTCATATTCAAAGGATTGAAATCATAAGAAATCTTCTATACGAATCAAACCACTTTAGATTTTACCAAAATTATTCAGGTTGGACACAATCTATAACAAAGATCATGTTTAATATCACATTGGATATGTCAAAATTCACCATTATTTTGCAAAAACAACATAGTACAACTTTTAAGCCACTAGGTTTGGCAGGGGTTTAGGTAGTATGCAATAGGATCTGGTTCAATCCTCTGCTCCATTATAAACTCAAAAAAAAAAAAAATAGTGCAACTTTTTAAAAAATTACAGTAAATCATAGTAATTATCATATATCACTGTGATACCAAATATGCACAAAATCAAATCAAACACTTCAAATTGATTTAGGCCGTATTCAAATCAACCCGTATCAATAAACACGAGAAGTGGCATTGATCAGATCGACCAGTACCTATAAACAGCATTTTTCAAAAAAATCTTTGATTCACATGATACTGTAGTGAAAGCAAAGTAGCATTTTTCATTTGTCAACATCTAAAAAACAAAAGTGAACATTACATTACATACCTAAAACATATAATGAAAGAATCACTATTACTACATAACTACTACATCATACTCTTTATGGACAAATTTAAGGAACATAAACCTATAAAACAGTGACAATGGATACATAGCACTGGAAATCAACTCAAACCTTGTGGCTTCCATCATCATGTTATTTCTACAATTACTATACTTTTCTTAGGTCTCTATATGTTTCATCAATGCCAAGCTGAAGCTGATATCAAATTTCTGTTCTTCCACCCTAAAAGCATTGCCCCATCTTTCTCCACTAGTGTGTAGTGTTCTGAATAGCATCTCAGAAGGCTTCTTATAACAGAATTCACATAAGAACTTAAAGGACATTGACGAAATCCGGCCATCGTTAACCTAGATTTCCACTTACCGAACAGTTCATGCCGCTCGACTCTTTCCTTGCCTTCGCAAGCAATGACATTCACGATATCACGAGCCAAACAATGTTGCTCGACGTTAATCCTTTCTTTGCTGTCTCGCGAGAGCGTGACATCGATGGACTCGAAAATTGCCAAGTAGTAATCTAAAGTTTCTATGAACCTGTTGAAGAAAGGTGTTGTGTTTGTGTTTGATTCTTGCTCCACAAGTGTGACCACTTTTGGAGAAAGAGATTTGACCAATCTTAAAAGTCCATCTCTTGGATTGTTCACATCGACACTCTCATCAGCTGTGTGATGTAGTTGCAATGGAAAATTCACAGCCAAAGCTTCTCCGGCTCTGATATCAAGCATGTCTCTTGTAACGTCAGGACCGAAAACAGGAATACCGTGAAACTCAACCGGGATGTTGAATTTCTTGGACATCATGGCCAATCTTTTCCCGACTACTTCTAGTCCATCGCCGCGTGCATATTTAGAGACGGGGTCATCGATTCCTGTGATCCGCACATGAGGAGCCCCCCCAGGTCTTGCTGCAAGCGCTTGAAGAAGTGTCATCCATTGAGTTCCTTGAGCGATCTGAAAATCTATGATGTGTATGCGATCCTCATTCCTGCAAGCTTCGGCAATGGCTCCATTGGCAGCCATGTAACCAAATTTTAAGTAGGGACAGATTTCGAAAAGCAGTTGCATGTATGTGAGTAACTCTTCGCCTTCTGGCTCACGGCACTTAAGAGCGTGATAGATGCTATTCCCTGACGCTTCCTTCCTTGCAACAAGCCCTTCTACTATATAAGCACCAAGCCTCTGGATTGGCTCTCCATTGATTGACACAGCATTTCTAGCCATTTCTATATATCGGTCAAAACCTTGAGTGTTGTTTTCAGCCATGGCTTTGGCACATGCAATCAGTAATTGCTTTAAATCGCCTGATGGAAACGCTTGTAGAGATGATTCCTCCTCCAACTTTCTCCGTTTCTCAACATGCACAACTTCATTTGATTGCCTACCGTTGGTAACATGTGATGGCTGACTTTGAATATATTGTGACCCTTGGTTCTCATGGCTCCATGATCTATATCTCGGGCCGGATGCCGTCTCCCTGATGCTATCACCCAATGAAGAATTAGATGTCGTAACTTCGTTATCATCAGGGGCCATCAACGCAGTTTCTAGTTCCAACAAAACATGTCTGATTTTCTGGTTAGTTGGTAGAGAAGAATTTCTAGCAGAATATAATTGCAAACTTTCTTTGAGACTGTCGACGGATGAAACCGATCTATGCATATAATGGTTGGTTTCCAGTGATGAGTTATAAGAGGAGCTTATACCAGATAAGATTTCGCCCGAATTGTAATGCTCATGGCCGTCACTAAATGCAGAATAAGTATCAGAATCAAAATGAGAAGAAAACGGCGAATCAGGTGAGTTTCCTACACCAACTTTCAAGGATCCAAGCAAACCATTTTGTAGTGATGGAATAGTGGAAAAAGATTGCATGTAAGGTAATCCTGTATTAGTCATACTGTAACTATAAAGTTGTTGCGAGTCCATACTATAATAACGAATTCGATGTCTTGTGTGAGAAATCCTAATAACCAGCCTAGATAGAGAATCAGAAATCGAGCATCAGCATCCGGAAAATTTACCTCAATAGTTTCGACAAAAGTATATAAACCTGAAATGACAATTAAGACATACATGAATAACAGTAAATATTTTCATAAAAGCCATATTAGAAATCTTTTAAGCACAACTGCAAATATTAGATATATGCATATGAATATGAAGGAAGTAAGATGCATATCCACACAAGAAATGAAGAAACTAGATAAGCATAAGAAAATTCATTAAGCTGATAAAGTTTTCATAATCAAATTCAACTTTATCCTGAATCCTTGAAAGAGGATATAAAGTTGACTTGGACCATGTTTCAATAAACAACTTAATTAAACTTTTACACTTATTCCTTTTAAAAAAAACAAACTTTTACACTTACCATATAAACTATTTCTATAACAAAAGACAAAATTAAATTGTTTTCATATAACCTATAACATGTGGTCGGTTATCCTAAAGATCATATGAAAATAAGCTAAAAACAATTTAAGCTACCAAGCTATCATAAGTATTTTCCATAAGTTTTCACAAACAAAATGTCACAAATAAGTATTTTCCATAAGTAGCTTTTGCAAACATTACAGAAAACACTCCACCATTCAAGTACAAATATACTTAACGACCAGATACATCGGTTATTCAGTGAACCTAAAAAGTAATTTAATTTTTGTTTATAATAAGAAATGGATTATAATAAGAAAATGATGGAGTAGTTCTAAACCACATCCCCAAAACATTTTTACTCAAAAAGGTTATAGTTGAAATTTGAAACCATGTTCACACAAGTTCACAACTAACATTCTCTGTCGGTTCTAAATGCTTTTGACCAACAAATTTGGTAGGCGAATGAATTTCAATATTTCATACTATTGAAAATGAAACGTATCTGTGAAAAGATCAAACTTTGTTCCCAACCCAGAAATCACTTTTTTTAAGCCAAAAAACCCAGAAATCACTTAATTCCAAGATTAGTTTTTTACTTAAAAAATAATTATATTAAATAAAAACATGATATAAATAAATTAAACAAATTAAAAAACAAAATTAATCCATTAAGCTAATTTAAGAAATAAAATAAAATGAGAAAACAGAACATAGGCATATGTTAAGAAATTACCTTAAAGAAAACGAAGAACAAAATACGGCGCCGAATAATTGAAAACTTGAGTGTGTTCGTTCAAACTAAGGTAATGAAAATCTTTGTTCGGTTTTGAACTTTTATTAATGTTTTCTGTTTTGGGAAGAAAAGTGGGTTCGGTTTTGGTGTTTTTATAACATTGAATTTTTTTTCAATGATGTGTAAGGTATATATATAGACCGACTAAGATAACGGTAACGTTAACGGTGACGTGGTTAAGGGTAAGATATTTTTGATTTTGTGGTGTTGGGAATTAACGGAGCCGACCACACGTTTGGGTATTGCCGCTGTGAACGAACATTCGTGGCTTTTTCTCAACGCGGGCGGTGTAATCACTCGCGTTTTTGTGTGCGTGTGGAGGTTTCTGTCAATTGACATCGTCAACCACTAGTGTTTTTAGAGCATGACCGTCAAAATATGTGGTCATGTTTGGAGTAATTAAAAAAAAATAAATAAATAAATAAAATAAAAAACTCTATAAAAAAAAAAAAAAAAAAAAATTATTAAGTGTGTTTCATGTTTAAATTATTCCGGTTTTATGTTGATCGATTGACCCAAATAAACCGAGTTTGATAGCTGTGAGAAAATATTTTTGTCATATTTTACTTATTTTACGATTGAGTCTAGATTAATGAGTTGTCTTGTTAATTAACAGGGTGATCAATGTTTTTCAGATTAATAGATCATTAAATAATAAATACAGAAAAAAAAAATTAACACAAATAAATACCGAAGTTGTTAGATTAAATATTTATTATGTCCTGAATTTGAATCTAAAATATTTTTATTGTGTGAATTGATGTTGAATTATATTTATATATTTGTATAAAATTGAGTTGTTTAATAATATGGTGTTCTGGATTTGGATAAGTTAGGTACAAATGTACTTTAGTGACCAATTGAGGATCAGCATTCAGCCATTAGTTTTGGGATAAAGAGTAATTAATATGCCTTTTTTATGAAACAAAAAGTACTTCGCATTATAAAACTTCAATGTTATGGTGGAAACATTCTAAAACAAACAGCCAATAGTAAGTTGTCTAAATTTGAAGTTTTTAATAGAAGATACTATCATGTGCAAATATAAAATGATCCTCTCTTCATTTTTAGAATGATGCGTTTGAATTATTTTGCATAAATTAAGAAAAATGTTCGAAAAAAAAAAAGAAAAATAATACTCCTTCCATTTCTTTTTAAGTGTCTGTTTTGAATAGTAACACTAAATTAAGAAAGTGTATTTTTGCACTTTATTTTCCTATTATACCCTATTTTTAATTTACCAGTAAAATTCTATTTTTTTGCACACACTTTCTCTTTCCAATAAATTTAATATATTATGCACACACAAAAAAAAACCAAATTTAATATGTTATGTACCCAAAAAATATAATTTAAAAAAAGATTTAGCTTTCCAAATATATAGCATTAATTAGTTTTATTGAAAAAGATGAGTAATTGACAAAGGGTATAATTGACAAATCGTAACCTTAAAACATCAAACGGACAGTTAAATAGGAACGCTAAATTCGACGTTTTTAGACACTTAAAAAGAAACGGAGGGAGTAGTATTTTTTTTATCACTATTATCCGGCCTATTGAACCATTTAATCTGGTTTGGGGATCAGTTATGGCATTACGTGGTTTCAGCCTCTTCTCAATCGTAATTGCGTGGTTCAAATTGTGGTTTTCTCTATCAAGTTCAGCGTCAATCATGATTAGACCAATTAACGATGGATTTTTTACTAAATTAATTTAATCAAGTATTCGTGTCATTTACTAAATACATAGTTAAAGATATTAACTTTGGAGTGACACAATTTGAATTAATTACAATGTACAATTAAAAAATAATATTTTTGTCTTCGTGATTTTAGCTCAGTTGATAGGGACATTACATTATATATGCAGGAGCTAAAATTTGAATCCTGGACACTTTATTTATTCACTTTGAGGTGAAATTTTTAACCATTAGACTATTTGAAAAAAAAAACTCTCTGAGTTCTAAAATAAATGTCACATATCACCTTTTATATAGATAAAGAATAGATGTCATCGTGAGTTTAGTTCAGTCGATAGAGACATCACATTTTATTTGCAGGAGTGAGAGTTAGAATCCTGAACAATCTACTAATTCATCTTAAGGGTGAAAATCTAGCCACTAAATTATACTTGACAAAATAAAATAGATGATAAATGAAAAAGAGATAATAGTGATTTTACCAAATTATTCTTATTAATTTTATTTTTTTTAGCAATATTCTTATTAAATATTAACCATTGGTGTATATTCAATTAAGCAAAAAAAGTAAAGTGAGAGAGATGATAATAAATTATTAGGAGTGATGCACATTGTATTAATTAGATGTTAAAATTGAAAAATTAAAATTGCCTCCTAAATTAAAAGGAAAAGTTTTTTCGGACAAATTTTAAAAGGATAGTTCATCTTAGGAGTTAGGACAAATTATTTTTACAAATTGGTCACTAGTTGCAAAGAGGTGGGAGTATTCGTATCACTTTAATTAACTATCATTTTTACATATGGTGACATCCACATAAATTTCACCCAATTAAAGAATTAAGGCTAAACTACATATTTGGTCCCTTACATTTATTTTAGGTTTCAATTTGGTCCCTTACGTTTAAAAAATTTCAATTTGGTCCCTTACGTTTATTTTAGGTTTCAATTTGGTTCATTCCGTCAGTTTTTGCACATGTGGCAGATAGTTTGCTTACGTGGCAGACGGTTTGCACACGTGGATTGACACGTGCACACATGGACACGTTGACACGTGTCCAATTGAAATAGTGGAACTGTGGAATCTGACGGAAGGGACCAACTAATGCAAACGTTGATAATATAAGGGATCAAATTGAAACTTTTTAAACATAAGGAACCAAATTGAAACATAAAATAAACGTAAGGGACTAAATATGTAGTTTAACCAAGAATTAATGTTAAAAATAAAGTTTTCTTAACACTTGTCATAGTATTAGAGGAGTGATGGGAACTAAATACTTGGTGAATTATTTTTTTTTGTCAAGTAGCCTAGTGGATAAGTGGGATGACCGGAATTCGAACCCCGGCCCCTGGATATATAATGCAATGTCCCCTGCATATTAATACAGAGGCTATCTTTTTGTTTTTTTATGTAGTATTTAAAGAATCTATATTTTTCTCACATGAGGATTATTTTTTATTTAAACAAGAACCTATATTTCTATTCGGACATTAATACAGGATCTATTTTATTTTTGTAATTTATATTTCTACTCATGTTAATACGAATACCTGTTTATTTTTGTTTCTGCGAGATATATATTTTACTCATACATCAATACGGATGTCTATTTTTACTCATGTCTATTTTTTATTAATTAAAAATATCTATAGATACATATATTTCTGCACACATATTAATACGAATGACCTTTTTTTTTGTCATTTCTACGAAAACTTACATTTCTATTAATATATATAAATTTGAAGACCCATGTTTTATTTTTTTGTAATTTTTACTAAATTTATATTTTTACTCATGAGGACTATATTTTTTAACTACTACATAAATTTATATTTCTTTTCACATATTAATACAGGATCTATTTTATTTTTGTAATTTATACTGTTGTTTATATTTCTACTCATAATTAATGATACGAAAGCCTTTGTTTTTCTTTCTATGTGGCCTATATTTCAACTCATACATTAATACGGGGGCTTATTTTTTATTGTAATTTCTACTTATGTATTAATACGAATGACCTTTTTTTTATATAATTTCTACTTTTTTATATATTTTTACTCATATATTAATACGAATACCTATTTATTTTATAATTTTTATGGAATCTATATTTTTAGTCATGTATTAATAGGTGAATTTTTTTTAAAAAAATTACAACGGGAATCTATATTTCTGTTTAAATATTAATACGGGAATTGATCTTTTTTTTTTGTTATTTATATTGTAGTCTATATTTCTACTCATATATTGGTACACAATTGATCTTAATATGTATGAAATTGATATAAAGTAGCTTATAATTTAAAACAGGGATAATAAATCCTATATTTTATTCATATAATTAATTTATTTATTATATCTAGCAATAATTATTCCTTAAAAATAAATTTATTTATAAAATTAAAAAAATTAAGTTTTATTTTTATTACAATATTTTAATTTACGTGTATCATAAGTCGGATCAATAAAATAGTTTTGGAATTATGAGCAAAGACTTGGTCTAAGAACTAAGAAGTGATTCATGAGTTTGGAGGAAAGTAATGCAATTTGATAACGATATGAGTTCACACTTCACACCCGCCACAGCTGGGTTTGAGTTGAACTATACCAAGCCTGACTCATCCGTGACGTTTTTATTTCATTGATTGATGTATGCAATCTTATTTCAACATCGCAAATTCAACACTCAATTTCATTGATCATCAAAAATTGAAAATCAACGTACTCAACTTACACTTCAGTCCAAGAAAAAAAAAACATCAAGCACAAGTTTTTCTTTAATTTGTAACACAAGTGTTGACTTGACTCAAGGAAAAAAGTCAACCAAGATTTGTCGAATCTTAGAGCCCCACATTATAAGTTGTGTAAGATGACCTAAATACATATTTATAAGTGAGAGCAATTCTCATTTTACAGGTCGATATTGTACGTGTTTAGTTAGACTCAATTCTCTCAATTCTAAAATAGTATTTGGTCAACTGCTATATGAAGTTCTTGATTAAGTCACCTATCAATTATATTTGCGACCAAGCTCAATAGTGTTAGTCGCGAGAGGTGTGTGTTAAAAGTCTTACATCAATTGCAAAGGTAGTCTAAATATATATTTATAAATGAGAACAATTCTCATCTTACAAGTCGATTTTGTTGATCGAGTTAAATCCAACATTCAATTCTAAAAAATTGTTTACGAGTTGGCTTATATATTTCATAATGGAAGGGGCAGCCAGGATTTGCTAATGGTGGATCAAGGCCTTGCATATTCTTACGGGAACGATTTTACTCCACCAAGGCAACATTAATATTTTAAAATAGTATCCATTTAGGTTGATCTAATAGTATTGGTTTAGAATTTGAGAGTATGCTTCTCCTTCTCTTTAAAGTCTCAGATTCGATTTTTTCTGATGTCAATTTAAATGAACTTATTTAGCATCTTTATAAAAAATTCAAAGTATAGTATTCTTTGATAGACATAGAGATCAATTTTAATAAAATAAATAACAAAGATTTTGAACCATCTAATTAGTCCCTAAAGTCAACTTATTTGGCCACGTAGCACCACGTATTATAATTATATTGAACCATATATTACAACAAGGACGAAAATCAATTATTTTTGAATCTGTAAAGACTGGACTCAAAAAAAGAAAAAATCTTACAAAGATTGAAAAAGTAAAAAAAATACTATAATTGCAGGAAATAATATCATATTGAACCTAAACTTGTTCTTGATCATACATGGTTAAAAATTACCCTTTATTTGTGTCAAAAAGAAAATATTACTCTTTATTTTTATTAGGCAGCCTATTTTAAAATTTAGAACAAAGTTTCAAAACGGTTTAAAACCGCATTTTTTAACAAACACACAATAGAAAAAAAAAAAAAAACAAACAAACATGTTATGGGACAGAAGAGTAAGATTTATTATTATAGCTAGTGCCGAAAATAAGTCGAGTTGAGTTGAACTCATTTGAGCTCGATTTGATGGGTTTGGTACAGTTCGAAACTCGGTTTAAGTTCGACATAAACTCTTTTTTTAGTTCGAGTTAGGTCACTCGTTAAGTTAAGTCAAATCACATGATTTAAAAATCTATTTTTTGTCAAAATTTTAATATTTGAAACCAGATTATGCGGTTTAGTGGGTCGGATAATGATGGTGAAAACATTTTAATTTTGTATAAAATTAAAAGAAAAAATAAATATTAAATTAAAATAGAAGTCATCTCAAATATATAATAGATAAACGCGTACAAAATTCAAACTAGTATAAACCAATGCAAGTAACAATATATTCATTGATGTGTACACATAAACTGAAAAGTCTATTGATGTGTTTACAATTAAATATATATATATATATATATATATATATATATATATATATATATATATATATATATATATATATATAACTTCAGCTTTCATTTGGTTCATAAACAAAGTTTACGAGTCAATTATCAAATCGAGTTTCTAATTGTCTACGAATTGGCTTGGGTCGTGGTCAGTAATGATTATAGCTTTTTTCATAAATAATTGACACTATTTGCTTATTTGTTAAAACAACTATAAAATTTATACATATACTAGCGGCCAAACTTGCATGTTCCGTGCCCATTTGTGTGGTCCGCTTTTCTATTATGTTATAATGTATAATCTATTATATTTTATATTTTTATATAAAGTGCTGTTCTAATAAAAATATTTTTGTTAATTGATAACTGTTCTAGTGAACAAATAAGGGGGGGTGATAAATTAATGGACCGTATCTAAGAAATGAATAATTCCTTGTGTATATAAAAATGTGTGTCCTTTACAATGAAACATGAACTCCTATTTATAGATTTTTACAAGTAGCAGTTGTCAAGGAACACGATCATGGATACCCCATGATCTCGGTGGTTTCCTCTCTCCTCCGTCGCTCCCACGTGGTGGTGGTGGGCGGTTATTTTCTGATTTCGGTGATGACAATGGTGGTAGGGGGTGGTTACCTCCTCCCACGTATTCACGTGTGTACTGAGTCTTCATAATTTGCAGTTGGGGCGAGGGCGCCGTCTATGTCGTGTCGCCGTTAAATAACTTTCCCGCCAAGTTATTCTTTTGAATTTCATGGGTTGGATAATTGGGCCATCTTGTCATTGGGCCTATGCCATTTATTTTTTGGCCCTAGTCCAGTCCAATAACTATTTAACCTCATTTTTTGTTGTGCTTAGTTATTAAAAATGAAAAGTGAAAATCAACTTTTGTATGAAAGTTTATTTTCAACATATCCAAATATTTGAATAGAGTGAAGAGTAAAAGTATCAATATGAAAAATATACACCAAAAATGGTATTATCTTTATATATATAGATATAGAATAAGTATAGATATATTCATTAAATATATTTTATTTTTATATAATATTTTTATTCCATTACATTGTCAACTTATCACATTTACCTTATGGAAAGTTAACCAAATATTTTCCTTTCTTTTTTTTGACAATAAATATTTTCCTTTTTTCACTTTCTAGTTCTAAGTAGTTTCTACTACAAGACAAGTACCCGTCAGATTACAACTAACGGTCGAAATAAGCGCGTGAGAGGAAATGCTACGACAGCTATGACACTAATCTTTCCTTTTAGTAATACACGTGTACGTGGCAAGAAGATCCTATTTGACTCATTTGACCTTACGTGGCTAACACTCACAGGCTGTATCCCACGGTTTTCTATCATCGTAAGACCACATTAATCTCAAAACTCTGTGGGTAGCACACGTGAGTAGGGAAAGATAAAGAAGTGTGGAGTAGTTCATATTTTTTTAGTGTATAAAAGGGAATGAATTCTCTCCATTTGAAAATAAATTGAGGAAATAATGTTTGGATTTAGACCATTGGATTACAAGCATGTGATAATATTTTAATTAGAAAAAATGAAAAGAAAGTTGGTGAATGATTAAGGTGTAAGAATTGAGGAAAATTGAGGAAAAAAAATTGAGAGGATCCTTTCTCGTATAAAAGCTAAATTATACAAATATTTGACATATTTTATGAGTATATACATATATGACATACGTAAATTCTAACATGACTACCTCATCAAGTGATCTATAATAGATCAATGATGAATATTATTACGACGAATACGAATTTTACAAAATTTACCATTGAATTGAAAGTTTATATTATATAGATTATCTATAGAAAAATTGAAAATCATTTGATATGTTATTGAGACCCATCAAAATTAACGGTTTATTAAATACGGTAAATCTTGATATATTTCAATAAAATATTAAATGATTTTCAATTTTTCTAATTTTTTTTATGAATGATCTATATGATATAAACTTTCAATCTACCAATAAATTTTGTAAAATTCGTATTCAGTAGATCACTTATCCACAGTGGACCACCTCCACTTGTGAAGGTGGTCCACCGTAACATTAGCCATATGACATATCATATAAGAATGATATTTGACGCAATACATCAAAATATTAGTAATAAATTCTTTATTTATTTTAAAAAATGATAATATTTATTTACCAGGGAATATTCTTGAGATAACAGAAAACGGTTACAGAAGAATGAAGAAGAACGAAGATGAGAGAAAAACTGATTCTCATTGATTTGGGATTGTTACTGTTACAAGCTTATATACAAAGGACTTTTACCAAGACCAGTTTCTATCTGTCTATTTTACAAAGCTTATCTCAACCACTAACACTTATTACAAAATATTATATTATATTATCTACAATATTATTTCTCAACACCCTTCCTCAAGCTTATCTTGGTGGATGTTGACCATGTTAAGCTTGGACACAAAAGCATGGAACTTTGGTGGAGCTAGAGCTTTAGTTAGGAAATCTGCAAGTTGTTCGGTAGTTGATACATGGAGTAGTTGGAGTGTACCTTTCAGCACCTTCTCACGAACTAGATGGCAGTCTATATCCAAATGTTTTGTTCGCTCATGAAACACAGGATTAGATGCTATGTGCAGTGCACTTTGATTATCACAGTAAAGTATTGGTGTTTTTGTAAGCTGGATTTGCAGATCTTTGAACAAGTAGAGTAGCCATTGTAACTCACAAGTGGCTGAAGATAAGGCTCTGTACTCTGCCTCTGAAGATGACCTTGACACTGTAGCTTGCTTCTTTGCACGCCATGAAATCAATGATTTCCCAATGAAGAAGCAATAGCCTGAGATGGACTTTCTAGTATCCATACAACCTGCCCAATCAGCATCTGAATAGCCTACCAATTGCAATTCTGAATCTCTGCTGAATAACATACCTTGTCCTGGGTTATTCTTTAAGTACCTTATTACTCTACAGGCAGCATTAAAGTGCACATTTGTTGGTGCATGCATAAACTGGCTGAGTTGCTGTGTAGCAAATGAAATGTCTGGTCTGGTTGTGTTCAAATATAGCAACTTTCCAACCAATCTTCTATATCTTGATACATCATGGTATGGAATTCCTGCAGCACTGTGTAACTTTATGGAAGTGTCAAGAGGCGTAACAGCAGGTTTTGAACCAAGCAGGCCTGAATCTTTGAGTAAATCTAGACAATATTTCCTTTGTGAGATGGTGATTCCAGATTTTGAGTGTGCAACCTCTAAACCAAGAAAATATTTTAATTGTCCTAGATTCTTAATCTTGAAGGCTGAATCAAGTACAGTTTTGATTCTATCAAATTCATCAAGAGAGTTTCCTGCTAGTATTATGTCATCAACATATACTAACAAGGCAGTAAAAGTATTGAATTTGGTCAAAGTGAATAGAGAATAATCTGAGGCAGATTGTACATACCCTTCAGCAACAAGTAGAGAGGTCAATTTTTCATACCATTTTCTACTTGCTTGCTTTAAACCATACAAACTCTTTTGTAGTTTACACACCATATTGGACTTTGTACATGTCACTCCTTCTGGTATCTTCATGTAGACATCTTCTTGTAAATCACCATGAAGGAATGCATTATTCACATCTAGTTGGTGTAAATGCCAACTTTTGACTGATGCTATGGCTAGTAATGTTCTGACAGTTGTGAGCTTGGCCACAGGAGAGAAAGTCTCAAAATAATCAATGCCTTCAACTTGGTTATATCCTTTGGCCACTAATCTTGCTTTATATCTTTCTACTGTACCATCTGCTTTATGTTTGACTTTATACACCCATTTACATCCTATGGGTTTGATGTTGGGTGGTAGCTCTACAACCTTCCAAGTATTGTTCTTAACTAATGCCTCCAATTCAACTTTCATAGCAACTAACCAATGCTCATGCTTACTAGCCTCTTCATAAGATTGAGGTTCAGTGCAGTGTGTGAGAGACATAACAAATGCCTTGTGTGAAGGAGACAACTGTGTCAGTGTGTGAAAAGAATAAATTGGATACATACACTTATTGCTTGAGATGATTGGTGCTTGTGAAATATCAGATGAATTATTGCAAACATAATCAGACAAATATGTAGGTGCCCTCCTTTGTCTGATGGGTCTAGAATGGTGAGATGAAGCAGGTTGTGAAGAAATGAGATCTGGTTGTGAAGTGGTTTGGGCTGTTGGTGTGGAAGAGGAAGTAGAAAAAGGTGAGTTTGCAGCAAGGGATGAGGGACTGTTATTTTCTGAAATAAGAGATGGTGATGGGGTAAGAGGAATAGAGTCAGCAGTATGGTATAGGGGACTGTTATGTGTTGAGGTAGGTGATGGTGATGGGGCAGCATGAGTGGTTAATGAAATGTCATTGTCAGCAGTAGTGGGGCAAGGTGAATCACATGGGTTGGTTGTGAGAGGATGGTAGTCCCAAGGAATTTTGGGGGAATCAGATTTGTATGGGAAAATAGACTCATGATGTGTGACATGTCTTGACAAAAAAATGGTTTTGTCCAATAGGTCATAGAGAATGACTCCTTTAACACTGGGTTTATAACCCAAGAATACACATTTTCTGGCCCTTAGATCAAGCTTGGTTCTGTGACTTTGTAAGGTAGATGCAAAGGCAAGGGAACCAAAAACTTTAAGTTGATTAATGTCAGGGTCAGTTTTGTACAACAGGGTGTAGGGAATGTGATTGTTTAATTTAGGAATAGGGACTCTGTTCATGATAAACACAGCATGTGCTACTGCATATGACCAAAAGGATTTGGGTAAATTTGATTGAATAAGTAGGGCTCTACCAATGTTTAATATTTGTTGATGTTTTCTCTCCACCCTACCATTTTGTTGAGGGGTTTCTACACAACTAGTTTGGTGGATAATGCCCTTAGAAGCAAAGAAGTCAGGCATAAAAAACTCAGGACCATTGTCTGTTCTAACAACTTTGACAGCATGGTTATGTTGGGTTTCAATGAATTTTAAGAAATTTTGAACATGCATTCTAGCTTCAGATTTTGTTTTCATTAAGGTAAGCCAAGTATACCTAGAATTATCATCAACAGCAGTAAGAAAATAAGAATGATGATGAATGGATTTAATGGAGATGGGACCCCAAATATCAAAATGAATCATATCAAAAGGTTTTATTGCTTTATGGTAACTTTGTACAAAAGGTAATTTCCTATGTCTGGCAAAGTGACATATGTCACATACAGTATTAGAATCAAAAGTAATGGAGGGAAAAGTAGATTTTAACAAAGCAAGTCTAGAATTGGATAGGTGGCCTAATCTGAAATGCCAAAGTGCATTTGCAGATAGGGAAACATTATTTGCAGAAATAGAAATATTTGGTAAACTAAGGCTAGAGGGAATTTGTTTCTTATCTGACTGAATCAAGTGGTATAATCCATCCTTCTTTTCAGCCAAACCAATCATCGTCAACGATTTCTGTTCCTGAACATAACCATAAGTGTCAGTGAACCTAACTATGCATTGTGCATCATTACACAAAAGTGAAACAGAAATCAAATTCACATTAAATGAGGGAACATATAACACACCACTTATACTAAACAAAGGGGAAAATTTAACTGTGCCTGCATATTTGGTGACAACATGATTGCCATTAGGTAATTTGACAATCATATGATTGATTTCACTGTAAGAGTGGAACCAATGTAATGAGGCACAGATGTGGTGACTAGCACCTGAATCTATGATCCAAGTGTCAAGAGCAATGTTATGGCATACAGATGAATAAAAACACTTATCTAAGGAGATTGTACCTTGAGTAACTGCTGATGAAGGACCAGCAGCATGGAATGACCTAACCTGATTTGAAGTAGCAAGGGGAGCATGATTAGCAGTAGAAGATTGAAGTAAAGACATCAATTGAGCATATTGTTCTTGAGTAATGGGAGGTGGTGCTGTCACTGTGTCCTGTAATGCAGCTGAATCATCATGATCACCCCCTTCAACTGCAGCAGCATTGTGAGCAGAAGAATTGTAATTCTTCATGTGAGGAGGAACACCATTTTTCTCAAAACAACTTTCAACAAAGTGATTAGTCTTGTGGCAATAAGTACAATAGCGATTGGAGCGATTTGAACCATTAGATGAAGCACCAGATCGACCATTGCTAGGTCTAGAATTACCAGAATTCTGAGATTTGCCACGGGAAGCATTAACCAAGGCATTGGACTCATCAAGATTGGGAACAGAAGAATGTTGACGTTCAAATTGAAGAACCATGGAGAAAATTTTAGTCATAGGAGGAAGTGGATCCATAAGAAGGATCTGAGTTTTCACAACATTGAAGCTATCGTTTAAACCAGTGATGAAACACATAGCCTGAAGTAAATGATGATTATGTCTAGCCAAACGCATAGAATTGCAAGAACATCGTTGCGGACAGTACAATTAGGGATTGGCATATAGATTTCAAGTTCTTCCCAAAGAGTTTTCAGATCAGAGTAAAAAGAAGTTACCGAACGCGAATCTTGAGAGAGCGTAAATTGCTTGTTGAATCTCAGAGATACGAACAAGATCACCCTGCGAAAAGCGATCTTTCAGATCATTCCAAACATCCACAGCGTTTTCGATGAAGACGATGGATTGTGCAATTGAAGAGTCAACAGAATTCATAAGCCAACTATGAATCAACATGTTGCAACGGCTCCAAGCTCGGAACGACGGATCGAAAGCACTCGCCGGAACCGGAATGGATCCATCAAGAAACTCAAACTTGAGCTTAGCGCCAAGTGCACGACGCATAGAACGCGCCCACGAGTGGTAATTTGGACCGGTGAGAAGTGGAAGAACCTTGACGGAAGAGGGACCGTTGCTGGAGTGAACGTAATAAGGACTAGAGGCGTCGGTGGAAGGGTCCGTCGGCGGAGGAGGAGCAATTCGCGGTGGCATGGTGGCGGTTGCGGAAGCCTAGATCGGTTGCGATGATACCATCTTGAGATAACAGAAAACGGTTACAGAAGAATGAAGAAGAACGAAGATGAGAGAAAAACTGATTCTCATTGATTTGGGATTGTTACTGTTACAAGCTTATATACAAAGGACTTTTACCAAGACCAGTTTCTATCTGTCTATTTTACAAAGCTTATCTCAACCACTAACACTTATTACAAAATATTATATTATATTATCTACAATATTATATCTTGATATATTTCAATAAAATATTAAATGATTTTCAATTTTTCTAATTTTTTTATGAATGATCTATATGATATAAACTTTCAATCTACCAATAAATTTTGTAAAATTCGTATTCAGTATATCACTTATCCACAGTGGACCACCTCCACTTGTGAAGGTGGTCCACCGTAACATTAGCCATATGACATATCATATAAGAATGATATTTGACGCAATACATCAAAATATTAGTAATAAATTCTTTATTTATTTTAAAAAATGATAATATTTATTTACCAGGGAATATTTTTCTAAAATTAAAATCTAAAAGCACCAAAAAAATAAAAATTCTAATTGTCGATTTCATGCACTTATGTGAGTCAATTTCCGATTAATATTTGGGGTTTGAAATTCCAAATTTTAAAGAAAAATTGTGATACATCAATAAATGATATCTCCTTGATATAAATTTTGAGTCTCTTAATGTCATAATTTAGTTAATAAAAAATTATAATATACAAAAGTTCAAATTTAAATTCATAATTTCATATTTATTTATTTCAAAGGATGAAATTTTATTCACCGAATTACTTAAAAAAATTTAACAATGGAGAAGGTGAGTTTCCACAAATGAGAAAAATAATAAGGATTAAAATCGCTCAAATGTATTGGGGATAATTAAAATTGCATAAACACGACAATGAAGGGCATTCTTTCCTTATCATGAGATTGTGGTTGGTGAAACATTGTGTCTTTTTGGTGGTTTGAGAAAAAAAAAAAAAAAAAAGGTGTACATGTAAGACACTTTAACATCCAATAAGCCATGTACAAGCGTGAAAAAGAGAAGTTAAAAATGAAAGAATATATACTTGAGCCCTTTATATGAAGGTCTCCAACGCGGAACAATCATCAATGTGATGATGAAAATGTAACAACAACAACTTCAATATTGATTATTGTGTTATACATGCATCAAATAAGTTCACAAGGTGAGTTCAAAATGCATCAAATAAATGAAATTCGAAAGACAGAAGAAAAAGGGACAAATTAGAAAAAAGGAATTTTCCACCAAAATTCAAATTCAAACAGTAAATAATGATTGGAGTGAACAATTTTCGAAGGATAGTTGTATTACATGTGGCATACATGCACAATCGATGACAGTTATTTAATTTTCACATTTATCTTATAAATAGAATAATCTTAGGTTGTTTTAGGGAGTTCATTTTCAAGAAATAAAAATAATGCTAAAACAGAAAATACATATAAAAGCTAACACACAAAACACATAAGGATACACTTCTTACATAGCTATAAATCTCGATTGATATATAAAACTAATTTTTTTTAATAAAATTTACAATTTATAGCTTTTGGTGTAGTGTTACTGAAAATACACTAAGAACTCACAAATTCAACCTATATAAACTTGTAATATGAGCAATTCTTCCATAGGCACAACACTAAATAATATGTGTTGGGTATATGCACATAAACTCAAAAAGTTAAAAGATAAAAAGAATAATTAATATCAAATGATGTGACTAAATTATTTAAATTTTATTTTTCTCTCCTTTATGTGAGTGTGTCCATATTTATTTCATTTGATGTTATGCCCATGTTAGACTTTCTCCTTGTAATATACTAGTTTTTCTACCCGTGCTCTCGCACGGATTATTTTTTTCTTTATGAGATATTTTTTTATTTTATAAATTAATCAAATGTAGTAAAACAGATTTATAGAAAGAAATTGTTTTATTAAATTTAAGAAAAAATGCAATTTTATATATAATGCTATTCAAACTACAGATTTAGGTAAATACCACCTTGTACTAACCTCATTAGTAAAATGCAAAGCCGCATGTGTAGATGTAATGAATTTGTGGGGATAAAGACAAAAGAGGAAAACTGCCAAAATGAACAAAACATAAAAAAAATTAAGAGTTAATAGACTTTTACCCCCTACAAAGTAGGCGAGTTTTGCGTTATCCCCTGTAATAAAAATTGAGATTAGTAGATTACCCCTGCAATGTGTTTTTATTTTTTTCGCAATTCATTTTACCTCCCCTATAATGTTGGTTTTTTTATCCCCTTGTACCATAGGGGGGTAAAATACACTGGGAAAAAAATAAAAATACATTGCAGGGGATAATCTCAAAAAAAATAAAATTACAAGGGTAATGTAAAACTCACCTACTTTGCAGGAGGTAAAAACCTATTAACCCAAAAATTTAAAAATTAAAATTAACCACCAAATTCTAAGAAGGGGTACGTGGTCCTATATATAAGAAAATTTTTGCTTTTTAGATTCATTGTGAAATGAATGTATCTAGACTATATTATTGTCTAGATACATCAAATCTAGAATGAATCTAGAAAGTAACTTTTCTCTTATATATAGGACTAGAGGAGTACCACTTAAATAAATTAACCAATAACATTTACCCACCCAATCATACACATGTCAACACATTTTGGAAAAGACAAAAAAAATATAAAACCAACACAAAGAACCGGAAAACTTACAAAACGAACTGGCCAAACCAAATTAGATGAGGTGGAGTGCCTAATTACAATCTACAATAGTAATTTCATGTTTCCTTTTTGTCAAGAGTATAAATAATCCAAATTATTAATGGTTTGTTGGATTGAAAATTACACCCCAATCGTCAGAATCTTAATCTCAATGTCATCATTGGCATTGAAGGGCATTTTTAACGTAGCTATTACAAAAATGTGTCTTTTGTAATAATTGTTAGTCGGTATAATAGTAATTGGCGATATATTTAGTAGGAAAGATTACGGTTCAATATCTCATAACTATAATTGAGAGGGGTTAAAATAATTTAATACCAAAACTAATTCTCAAAACAAATTAAGCACTTCAGTGTGTCAGACAGTTGGTGGAAAAAAAAGTGTCATTTGTGTCTGTTTGAAAAAACTCATGCAGGTTTGTTTGTGAGCTAGCATGCTCAATTAATGTAACAAGTCGGTTTGGGTCTTTGCCTAATCCATAACAAAGACGAAAAGTATTGAGATTTGCTTATCTGTAATGTTCCACTAGTTTAGTTAATGATAGACTGAGATAAGGTGCATACCACTATGGTACACCACAGCCACCATATAAATATGGTTTTGCTTGTAATAAACAATTCATTAAGTGTTAATCAAAATGGATTCACTTATTCAAATTCTCTCTATTCCTTTACTTTGATATGGTATCATCGACCCTTTCCGATCCAATTCTGTTGGCTTCCGCCGTAACTACCTCTTCTCTGAATCTTAACTAACTTTTCCGGTGACCATGCCACCGCGTATTGCTCCTCCTCCTCCTCCTCCAATGGATCCGTCCTCTGATCCTACTTCTTCCTACTTCGTCCACTCTTCCGACGGGCCTTCCTCCGTCAAGGTGACTCCGGTTCTCACCGGCGCTAACTATCACTCTTGGTCTCGATCAATGAGACGTGCTCTCGGCGGCAAACTCAAGCTCGAATTCGTCGACGGCACTATTCCGGTTGTTGTTGATCGATTCCATCCTTCTTACCGCTCGTGGAATCGTTGCAATATGCTTGTCCATTCGTGGATCTTGAATTCGGTTTCTGATTCAATTGCTCAATCCCTAGTTTTCATGGAAAACGCTGTTGATGTGTGGAATGATCTTAAAGAGCGGTTTTCTCAGGGTGATCTAGTTCGAATCGCCGAATTGCAGCAGGAAATCTATTCTCTTAAGCAAGAATCGCGTTCTGTCACTGAATTTTACTCCACTCTCAAGCTTCTTTGGGAAGAACTTGAGCTCTACTTACCTATTCCTGCGTGCACTTGTCCGGCGCGGTGCTCGTGTGAAGCTATGCGTGCTGCTCGCACCAACCACACTCTCCTACATGTGGTTCGTTTTCTTACCGGCCTCAATGATACTTTCGCCGTCGTCAAGTCTCAAGTTCTGCTTATGGATCCCTTGCCACCTCTTAACAAGGTGTTTTCTATGGTGCTCCAACATGAACGTCAAGGCGGTTTTGCTCCTCCGGATGATTCTTCCATCTCTATCAATGCTTCTCGTTTCAAAGGACAATCCTCCAAATCTTCTTCTAATCGTGTTTGCACCTTTTGTGGACGAGACAATCACACCATTGATACGTGCTTCAAGAAGCACGGTTTACCACCTCATTTACGTGGTAAAGCTTCTGCTAATGCTGCAATTGAGGGGGAGACTGATGATACAATTGCAGATCAAGCTGTAACTACTGGATCTTCAACTATTACTCAGGATCAGGCTATGCAGTTAATCACTCTTCTCCAAAATTCATTTCCCAATTCATGTTCTGGTGCTACTGCTTCTAATCAGGTTGGCTCTGCATCCTTCATTGGTCATTCACCAATGAGCCAAGGTACGTGTCATTCTAATTCCAAAACATGTAGTCTAGATACTTGGATTATTGATTCCGGTGCTAGTCACCATATTTGCAATTCTGTTCAGTGGTTCCATTCTTACAATGCAATCACTCCTGTTCCAATAAGATTACCAAATGGTGATCATGTGTTTGCTTGTTTTTCTGGTTCAATTCAATTTTCCCCAACCTTTATCATTAAGGAAGTATTTTGTGTTCCCAGTTTTTCCATAAATTTGATATCTGTTTCTAAATTGGTACAACAATCCAATTATTCTGTTGCATTTCATGCCTCTCATTGTACTATCCAGGATCAATTGAGCCAGCAGATGATTGGTTTTGCTAAAGCTCTTGATGGACTGTACTACCTAAGGTTGTCAGATAAGACTTCACATGCCTCCATTGCTACCACAACTCTCCCTGTTCAGACTATACCTCTAGCTGCCATATGGCATTTTAGGTTAGGACATTTAGGTACAAATAAGATGAAAACTTTACAATCTAGATACTCTTATATTTCTGCAGATCATAAAGGTGTATGTGACATATGTCACTTTGCTAAACAAAAGAAATTACCTTTCAATATTAGTAATAATAAATCTATTCATTGTTATGATCTTTTGCATGTTGACATATGGGGTCCCATATCCACTAGATCTATTCATGGTCATTCATATTTTCTTACAATTGTTGATGATTGTAGTAGGTTTACATGGGTTGTTCTAATGAAACAAAAGTCTGAAGCTAGGGAAAGATTGACTGAATTTATAAACTTAATTGAAAATCAACACAAAACAAAAGTTAAAGCTATAAGATCTGACAATGGACCAGAATTTATCATGCCACAATTTTATGCTAATAAGGGCATTATTCATCAAACTAGCTGTGTTGAAACACCTCAACAAAATGCAAGAGTTGAAAGGAAACATCAGCACATTCTAAATGTTGCTAGAGCTCTTTTATTTCAAGCTCATTTGCCAAATTCTTTCTGGTCATATGCTGTCCTTCATGCTATTTTTTTGATCAATCGCATTCCTACTGTTGTTTTAAAAGACAAGAGTCCTTATGAAATTTTATATAATGCTTTACCTGATATTGCTCACCTAAAGGTTTTTGGATCTTTGGCTTATGCTACTACTCTGCAAGCCAATAGAACCAAACTTTCACATAGGGGTAGGAAATGCATTTACTTAGGACACAAGCAAAATGTTAAAGGTGTTATACTTTATGATCTTAATAGCAGAGAGATATTTGTGTCTAGACATGTAACCCATCATGACCACATATTACCTTATCAGTCAAGCAATCAAATCCCATGGCATTACCATACAGATTTTACAACACTAAAACATCCTGATCATCCACACAGCCTCAATGACCCTGATAACACTGATCACCTCACCCATGATACAAGTCACAATAATTCCACTAACCCAGATTCACATATACATGATGATCCTTCACCTCTTGTGACTGATGACAATACTGAATCTACTCACACACACCCATCTGATAATTCTCCAACACCTGCTACACATAGTGACCCTGTTGAGCCCATTGACACACATAACACACCAACTCATCAAAACACTTCACCACAAAATACTAATGCCTCAAGACCTGTAAGAACAAAACATGCCCCTGCTTATCTGACAGATTATGTTTGCAGTACATCAACAGATTTATCAAAGCTTTCATCTAAAAGTTCTAAATATCCTATCTGTGATTATCACACATTCAATAATCTATCTGCTTCTTATCATGCATACACATTATCTCTCACACACAACACAGAGCCATCATCCTATCTAGAAGCTTGTAAATCTGAACATTGGAGACAGGCTATGAATCTTGAGTTGGATGCATTAACCAAGACTGGAACTTGGAGAATAGTTGATCTTCCTCACAATGTCAAACCTATTGGAAGCAAATGGGTTTACAAAGTGAAATACAAAGCTGATGGATCAATAGAAAGGTATAAGGCCAGGCTAGTTGCCAAAGGTTACAATCAGGTGGAGGGATTAGATTATTTTGACACATTCTCCCCTGTTGCCAAGTTGTCTACAGTGAGAGTCTTATTGGCATTAGCTTCTGTGAACAAATGGCATTTACATCAAATGGATGTAAATAATGCATTTCTTCATGGGGACCTACAAGAAGATGTATATATGGCCATACCAGATGGTGTACAAGTTCATAAACAAAATCAAGTATGCAAATTGATGAAGAGTCTGTATGGTCTTAAGCAAGCTAGTAGGAAGTGGTACGAAAAGTTAACCTCTCTGCTCATTAGTGAAGGTTACACACAGTCCACTGCTGACTACTCCCTTTTTACCTTGAGAAAAGATGATCAATTCATAGCATTACTTGTTTATGTGGATGACATAATACTAGCTGGAACTGATTTGAATGAATTCACCAGAATCAAAGCCATTCTTGACACAAAATTCAAAATCAAGGACCTTGGAGTTTTAAGATATTTCTTAGGATTGGAAGTTGCACATTCTGAGCAAGGCATCACAATCTCTCAAAGGAAATATTGTCTGGATTTATTGCAAGATTCAGGACTCTTAGGTTCCAAACCAGCTATTACACCACTTGATCCATCTATAAAACTCCACCAAGACAGTGGGCAGGCTTATGAGGATGTTTCATCTTATAGGAGACTGATTGGCAAACTTCTATACTTGACAAACACCAGACCTGACATTAGCTTTGCCACACAGCAGCTAAGTCAATTTTTACATAAGCCTACTGTTACTCATTATAAAGCTGCTTGTAGAGTTGTTAGGTACCTTAAACAAAGCCCAGGCAGAGGTCTAATGTTCCCTAGAAACTCAGAAATTCAAATTCTGGGGTACTCAGATGCAGATTGGGCTGGCTGTTTAGATACAAGAAGGTCTACTAGTGGTTATTGCTTCTTCTTAGGTAGTTCTCTCATATCATGGAAGGCTAAGAAACAGGTTACAATCTCAAGATCTTCATCAGAGGCAGAATATAGGGCTTTATCTACAGCAACTTGTGAATTGATTTGGCTGTTGTATTTGTTGAAAGATCTTCACATCACTTGTGCTAAACCTCCTGTTTTATACTGTGACAGCCAAAGTGCTATGCACATTGCATCTAACCCTGTGTTCCATGAGAGGACCAAGCACTTAGATATTGACTGCCACTTGGTAAGGGAGAAGCTACAACAAGGCATACTCAAATTGTTGCCTATCTCCACTGATGAACAACTTGCTGATTTTCTTACTAAGGCTCTTCCATCACCAAAGTTCAACAGTTTTGTTTCCAAGCTAGGAATGCTAGATATATACCATTCTTAGCTTGAGGGAGGCTATTGAGATTTGCTTATCTGTAATGTTCCACTAGTTTAGTTAATGATAGACTGAGATAAGGTGCATACCACTATGGTACACCACAGCCACCATATAAATATGGTTTTGCTTGTAATAAACAATTCATTAAGTGTTAATCAAAATGGATTCACTTATTCAAATTCTCTCTATTCCTTTACTTTGATAAAAAGTACAATTAACGATATTTTTTTAATAGAATTACAATCTCGTTTGATTTGTTAATTAACTTAATTCATGCTATCAGCTAAATGTCCATAGTTTTGTGGTACCACACCGATGTCACCCTATAGTTTTGTCTCCCAAAAAAATCTAACTATGTGTCATTGTCGATAATAAAGTCCATATGTACGGTCAAAGGAAATTATACTGGTCGACGTGGTCGTACTAACACATGTTTAATATGATTTTATAATAATTTTTCTCAAAAAAATCATTTTATAATATTTACTAGTTAATTAAATTTTATGCAAGTATGAACCATGTTTATGGAGTGTTCACATGAGACATTTTGTATTCAGTAATAATGAATGCATACACGCAGGTCATTTTCTTTATAAGCAGCCTCTAAGATCAGAGAATAATTATTGAGTAAACTACCGATTTGATTCCTCTTTTTATAAGGGTCTGTTTGGTTCAAACGGAAGGAAGGAGAGGGGAGGAGAGAAAATTTAATGGAGGGGAGGGGAAGGGAAGGGAGAGGAGAGGAGAGGATGTATTTTAATTAAATACGTGTTTGGTTCAAACGAGAGAAGGGGAGATGAGGTATTAATACGATATAAGTTATATATAAGAGCAAATAAAATATAAAATAAACTCTTAATATTCTATTTTTTTTTTTGTTGATAAACTTTTAATATTCGAATAAAAATAATTTAGATTTTAACAAATTAATTGAGAGTTTGTTAAAAAAAAAACAAATTAATTGAGGGTAATTATATCAATTTATTAAATTATATTTTGGTTTCTCTTCCCTCCCCTTCAAATCCCCCCAATTTGGGGTGAAGCAAAAATAGCTCTATATTCTCTCCCCTCACCTCCCCTCCCCCTCATAAAAAAATTGAACCAAACATAACAATTTAAAATATCACCTCACCTCTCTTTCTCTCCAAAACCCCCAAACCAAACGGACCCTAAAATGCTCTTAAATAGGTCATTCATTTTGTAAATATTTCAAAATTATGTCTAATTTTATTAACCGTCAAGTTAATCCATATATTTAGAGAGTGTTTGTTATAGTTTTTTTTAGAAAGAATCACTTTTTTTAATAAAAATAATCACTTTTAAAAATATTGTATTTGTTTGTTACAGCTTTTTAAATAATCAGAATCTAAATATAATCAGAAAATAGCTAAAAATAAGAAGCTGTTGAGAATAACTTCTCAAATAATAGATTTTTTTAGATGAGAGAGAAAATAAGTGTAGTTATTTTATAACTAAAAAAAAATCATTTTTACAAGTTGTATCCAAACAAGCTAAAAATTATTTTATTAAAAAAGTGATTTTTATTACAATAAACAAACACATAGGAAATTCTATTTTTCTATAAAATCTTTCAAAAGTAATCTCTAAATTATTTAATATCAAAATCACTAATTTTTTAATCCGTAACAAATGGACCCTTAGTCGCATATTATTACTTAATTTTTCATATTTTAAAAAATTTACCATCAATTTAATCTCTCACTTTATGTACTTACTATCAATTAGTCTCTAAAATATTTTCAGAAGAACTAATATAAATAAACCTTGCAGATTTTGAAATATTTATAAAGTTAAAGATTTATTTAAAAATGTCTTACAAAGTTATGGACCAATTTAATAATATACTCATTAATTATTAGATTATTGCATCAGATAATTCAATTAATTTGAACTAAAGATTAAAAAAATTAAAGATCATATTATTAGTTTGAGTTAAAAGTTAAAAATAATTAATTAAAAAATAAGTTCAAGGGATTGTTGATTTTGGTGGCGCTTCCCACATATGAGCCTATCACTAGCATAATTCAAAAGACTAATTGCTCTCATAATTGGCGAGGGATCGTTGCAGTCTGGTAAAGACTTATTGAAGGGATTGCAATGAATCAATAATAGGAAATGCAACAATATCCGCTTTTGGACTCATGTACGGTTGCCTTCGGCCATCGTCCATTGTTGATTCGCAAGAGCGTGCGGCGGTATTCTTCGCGACAACTCATCGATAGGATAGGAGGCTTTACTTGTAATTTGGACATATGCATGATGGTAATGGTTGAAGTTTCGGGTATTTTAACATGTCTCTAACTTATTTAGAATAAAAGTTATCGCAACATAGGCTATTGAAATAGATTTTGTAGTGTTAATTGCGTTGATTTCAAAATATTGTCTTAAATTTTATCTTTATGTTTCAATTGTCAATCTCATCAATCGTCTTACGATGAAGAAATGACAAGTTATTATATCTTATATCTATATGCGGACAAATTAAAAGTGTCTGACTAACTTTTTTTTTTTGACAAAAGTGTCTGACTGACTCAAAAATTATACTTTTTACATACCTACAATACCATCTTTCTATTATCATGTTTGGTTTATCGTTTGTGTTATTTTTCTCAATGTCCAATACAAAATTCATCGTGAAATTATATGAAGCTACTATTTAGAGCTTCACAACTAACTTGCATACATTGCAAAATTAACATCTTAATAGTATACAAATGCAAACACATGTTAGGGAAATTTTGCTTATTTGTCCACCTCTAAACACCCTAATGCCAAATCATCATTTTATAATATTATTTCCTTTCCATTTCAAGCTTTGATTGCCACATGGTTTCTTGACTTGGAAGAAAATTCAAATTTTGAATTTCCCCTCTTCTTTTGGCTTAGCTGGATCTTGGAATAACAATTTTGCATTCAATAACATAAATCCGGATCTGACCCAATAGCTCCAAGCCCAATTTTGTACCAAACAAAAAATACTTCCCTAAGCAAAAGAACAGAAGCACATGTTATTCCAAGACATTTCTGGCAAACTCTTTTCTCCCTCCAAGTCAACCTCAGAAAACCCTATCCCCCATTTTATGAAATTCTCTGAATCTATGTAATGTAACATCGCTTTCCCTTCTCTCAATCACTCCTCTTTTTCTTCTAGGTAACATCGCTTTCCTCTTCTCTTTGAATCTGAACATGTCATTCTCACCTTTCTACCCTACCTTTCAAATTTCAAAATCCCCCCAAAACTTCAAATTCAAATTCTAATATAACCCATGTCTATCTTCTCTCATCAGAACTCATTTCTCTTTGTGCATCTCAGGTGAATTTTTTTTTTTATTTAGTTTTGTCCATTCTCTTTTTCTTTTGTCTCAGCAATGTCTTTGGCAAACAAAGAATATTGGTTTTCTTATAATTAATTCTTTCATGATTATCGATGAAGAATCTAAAGAAGAAGAATAAGAAGCAGAAGCCATCAAAGAAGCAGATAAAGGTTTGGATCTTTAGTGTTTTATTACTGTATAATAATAATAATAATAACCACCGCAATCCTTCTCCTTGAATTCTTCATTTTGTATGTTTTTTCCTGAATTAGAAAAAAATTGAAGGTTGGTTTATGAAATTTTTATTTTTGGTTTTGCAGATATTATTAAGAAGACAAAGTTAACGATGGATGGCTGAAGCTTTTGGTGGTAAAATTTGCAACATTTTTTATCTTTCGGGAGGTTGAAGCAGGCAAGTATTTTATCGGATTTCAGTTTTTATTTATTTTTTGTTTGATAATAATTTTATTATTTAAATCATATTATAACTTAGAATTTTAATACTACAAAAAATCTTTCTTTATGTTATATTATCCCTCTTTCTATTTCGTATTTCTAATTTACATACAAGTTCTAAGCAGAGGAGATAACCTTCATTTGAGTAGCTGAACATATCCTGTTTTTGGCTTTTTGTGGTATTTATTTTGTTTTGGTGTTTCAAAATTTGTCCTTCTTAATGACACCTCTTTTGTTCTACTTAATTGATTGATACCTCTTTTTAAGTGAAAAGCATGTCTTGAGTTTGATAATTATAGCTAGGGGGACGTCTTAAATTTTATTATTTTCTTGCATCTTGAGTTTGATAATTGTAAGGACTTTGTTAGTAAAGGATTTGTATCATTGTTATGATGTGGATGGATGTTATTCCACCAAACATACTTGAGATATTGTAGCCTTCATACATTTATGAGAAAAAATATATTTGAGTTATTGTTTCCAATGTTAATCTGAGTTTTAAACAGATCAAAACTATTGTTATTGTTATAAAGGTTTTAATATCTTATTGATTAGAAATTAGAATTAGAATATCTAATGCTTTGTTATCCAATTGGAGTAAAGCATTTAGGAACCCATTGAATTGAGTAGTTTGATCTAATCAAAATATTAATCTTAAGCCATACATGCTTTCATTTTCTGTTTCAAATGGATGTAACTATATAATTTATTAGCATCAAGTTTCATTTTTTACTACACTTTTCAATTAGCTTGGAACAAGCAGATATTGTGCCTGCCTGATAACCTCAGGAGACTGTAGGATCCAGCCATAGCATTAGACTGAAAATGTCATTCATGCTGAACGTTGTTTCTTTTTCTCACTTCAGTGTTTCTTTGTGCTTGCGGATCAGAATCTCAAGATGTTGAAGAATTTGAAAAGAGATTTGCTTCCCTTCGAAGACTATAAAGATCTGCTACAGCTGCTGATAGATGTCTTTCTTAATGTACAAATTCATCATATATTCTATATAGCAACAATAAGATTGTACTCTAACGGCACCTCATTTTGTTACTGCTTTTATTCGAATATGTTAGATATGAAGTATTGTTGTGGGACTCGAATGTATCATTCGCAGAAGCATTTATAAATTGGGTGTTTGTTTGGTTAGGATCTAATATAGAGTGAAAAACAATCCTATGTTCAAGTGTTGGTCAATAAGCTACTTTAGTAGGTACTATGCTATACTTATGTTATTGAAGTCTGATCCTCTCTATACCCAAGCCTCTGCATAAGATGCATGAATAACATATTTGTTGGTGTATGTTATTGTCTTTCTGTTTTCTAGACAATCCATTGGCAACTAAGGTTTAAGAATATATAGAATCTATACCCGAGACAAAAACATGATGGGTAAAGTCTCCACAAAATATGCTACTCATTCTATTCTTAAGCTTACCCAACATGTTGAAATAAAAACACGGGGTGCTACCCAACATGTTAAAATAAATCTCTCACACACACACACGTGCTTGCCGGAATATATTGTATATATTATTTTCACTACCATATATATGAATCAAAATTTTTTGTATGAGATGAGTTAAAAAAGTTATTGATTTTGTTGACATTATATATTGTATATAATAAACTAAATATATATTACGAAATTTAGGAGATTTGAAGAACATGTTCAAACCAATAGATATAATATTCAAAAAAGTGTGTTTTTAAATTGTTTCATTAAGTTGTTTGTTATTTTGACGCTATATTTTTTAATGTAGGTAGGTAGTATGATTATGAATTATATTTTGACCTATCGTCGGAAGAATGTTAACTTTTTGAATTGTGTAATCTTAAGGCAAATTACGTGGATATCGAAATCTTAAATTCCATCCAGTTGTTTACTATTACATTTTGACATGATTTGTTTTCATAATATTTAATTTTGACTATGTACATTGTTTCTAATCTTGCCACATTTTGTTGGCATATAATATGCGTGCGTTGCACGGGTATTAATACTAGTTTTACAAATATATATGCAAAAATCATCTTACATCGGAAGTTATGAACCTCTTATAAAAGATGTTGTTGGTATTTATTTTAATCATATTCCGTTATAGTTTAGCATAATGGTCCTCCTTAAAAAAAAAATCAATCGGGTCATCAATTTTGCAATCGAATCAAACGAAATATGAAAGTAGATATGATACCATGATATATATATAAGAATCCAAAGCATTCATTCCAATAACATTTGATCAAATATGATATGATGGTGATTTTACAGGAAGATAAAAACAAGATTGAAATCATTCTTGTGGCTTAAATTGGAACAAAGAGGCATTTCTATACTTATCCAGATAAATAGTGAAGAAAATAAAGATAAATTTGAAAATCAGTGGTGAATAAAGCATACCTTTTATTTGATAGTTATCATTAGATGGGCCAGTGTACGGTATGCAATTATTTTTGGCCCACAGAAAAGTTGGAGAATAAACATCATCTCATCATGTTGAGGTTTTAAGAATTATCTGTTGAATTTATATTTTAGAAATAAATATATTTGTTTTCACTTTCTTTCTGTCGGTATGGTATAGGCATGTGTTCACTTTTGACTTCAAGTAAATATTAACATTTTAAAGATAAACAAAATGATAAATGATACTGAAATTCATATCAATTATAAAGTGTTAGTTACGTTTAAATTCACATAAATATGTTTAATATGACATATTAACATTAACAATTAAATTATATTATGTTTACGTACTTTAATAAATATTTTAAAGATAAATATAAAAAAATTAAAATTACAAAGAGTTATCTAAGAAATTGTGTAAGGAGTGCCAGATTCTAAGAAATTGTGAACTTGACACATAAATCAACTTTATGAATGTCAATCTTAGATTGTTCTTTGTCCGGCTTCACTTCAACTTTAGGTTTTTCTTTGACCGGCTTTGCATCAACTTTAGGATGGACCTTATGTTGCTTGTTTGATTTGACATCAACTTTAGATTTAGGTTCTTTGCTTGGTTTTGCATTAACCATAACAACTGAAAAAAATTTATAAATAAAAAAACATAATAGTTTCAGTATCAGAAAGGTTTGACGTGATAACTAGCAAATTGTACTGGTGATAGTCATTTAACGTGAATGAAACAAAAAGCTTGAATAATCGAACGAGGGAGTGACATTACCTTTGCATTCAACTCAATGTGATGGCTATGGAGTCCCTTAGCTTAATGCTTGTATCGTGTGTTGGAAACATGTTTTCGTAAAAAATGAAGTGGTTTATGGAGGGCTTGAGGTGGAGAGAAAAATTGGTGGTGGTGTGTACTATTTGTGTTTGAAGGTCCATGTATAAATATATGCAGTGTTCGCTACCTAACTTGCGAATATATGAGGGGAAAATTCGCATATTAACTAGCGAACAATGTTTTTTTCAAAATCTTTCATGGGGGTGAGGGAAGGGAGAATATGACAAAAAGATCACATTCTTACAACACTCACCGCGTAACCAGCTAATTTAGTTCACTACCTAAATAGTAAAGGGGATATTTTAGTCATTATATAGAGCGTGTGAGAAATAATAGGGGTGCAAAAAGAAAAACTCATATATTGGATCTAAAATAGGCCCATGATAACCTACTTCAAGGATGGTTGCTCTATATATTGGATCTAAAGTAGGATTAGGCCCATGATAACTTACTTCAAGTTACTCGATTCGACAGAATGAAAAATTCTCATTCCGCTCCCAAAAATTTCTTTTTCACCTAAAAAAATTTGGAAAATGTTTTCCGGACTTTTACGTTAGGAAAATTTACATTAGGAAAAAAATTTCGGCACGTGTTTTCTGAATTTTTTTGCCTTCCAGGCGGTTGGAAAAAAATATGGAGGGTGGGATGAGAATTTTTCGATAGAATTCTATCTCCGGCCATAATGAACTATTTAGTTTTATGTGTCTTTAGATTCAAAGTAACAATTGTCAAGAATTTATTTTGATTTCTATTAAACTTGATTTTAGCAAATATACAAAATAAATATTTGGTAAATTTGAAACAAGATTATTTTTCCATTTAAAATTTAATTTGGCAAGAGTAAGAAAAAGAAAACAGCTTTGTATGTATATAAAAAAAGTATACTAAATTTTTATATGAATTTTACTTCTATAGTAAAATATTCAAATATTCATCACTCATTTTAAATTACAATTTTAAACTTTTAATTCAAACAATTTTTTTATTTATAATCACATATCATCCAACACACCAATTCAACAAGATAGAGGGTATGGAATTGGAGTTCTGGAGCCGGGGAACAAATCACATGCATTCACATGTATACAAATCATTACATATTACATTCATCCTTGTGGATCCGGCCCTAAGATACTTAAATATAAAAAATGAAAATGATTTCTAAATATTAAAATTTTCTAAATTAATATTTCCTCCAATATTTTTTTATAAGAGACACTTTACATTTCTACATTTAATGAATATTTATGTATCTGATCTATAATATAAATCAGATACATTAATTATTCATTGAATCTATAAAAGTGAAGTATGGCTTATAAAAAGATTGGAGAGAGTAATAAGAATTTATCCATGATGTTAGATCGAAGAGTTAAGTTATCTCATCTATAAACGACGAAATATAAATATCATAAAACGATTAAAAAATGGTCATTAATTTATTTTGAGTAATAATAATTTTTTGCTTCTCCATTTATTATTATTTTTAAATGTTAATAAGGTCTCATCTCAAGGCTTATTTTTTTATTATTAGACGAAGTGCTATGATTCACTGAATTGAAATTGAAATTATATTTGTAAAGTTTCAAATTCAAATACAGATTAAAGTGTTCAGTTTAACAATATCTACATTGTCAGTTGAATTAGTTTAACAAACAACTCAAAATATGCAGGGGACTCCACTTATCCACCTTAAGGGTGGAATTTCTAGTCACTAAACTACTTGATAAAAAAAATAAAAAGCTTCGTCGAGAGTAATTAAAAGTCATTTTCATAAAGTTCAGACGTGTGCTTCAAATCGTTTTCATCCCAATTTTGCAATCTTGCTTGGATTCATCAATTTCCTTTATTCATGTCATATTAGGTCATTTAGGTGTGTTAGGTCTTTAGTTCTCGTTTTCCCCTACCTATTATTATCCAAAAATCAACCAACTTCTATATATTTATGTCATATTACTCAAATTGTTAACTCTAGTTTACACAACAATATAATAAGCTTACTCGACCAAAACAAGAAATTTTTATATATATAGAGTTGCATTTTAACCAAGTTTAAGGGATACCCCATTTTTTTTTTTTTGAATGTCAAATATAATATATATAAAAATCTGGTCTCCGTACAAGATGAGCAGAGACCAGAAAAGGAGGCTACAAACAAAGGCGCCGTATATATGCGGAACACCAATGATAACACCAATGTAATTGTGGGATACCCCATAATTATATATCCTATTACCCCCAAAACAAATATAATAATGTACTGTCTGTATTCAATTTGAAGCTACTTTTTTTTTTTGGTCATATGAAGCTACTTTATTTGGATCTTTATTTTTGGTCATGATCAATCAAGTGCACAATTAAAAATCATAAAGTATGACTGTATGGTCATCACGGGACCATGTTTTTCCAGCTTAATTAATTAATTTAGCTAGGTCCAGTTCGTATTTGTTCCCTCCAACCACATTTTAAAAATTCTAAAACATACCTACCCAAAAAATAATAATTCTAAAACATATCAAGTAAATATAGTTCAATTTTGACAAAAAAAATATAGTTCAATTAATTGAAATATTGTACTCCCTTCGATTTTAAATATTAATAAATATTTCTTTCTAGGTTTATATAAATATATAGATTATTGACTTATTAATATTAAAAAGTGAAATTTTAATAACTAAACAACTGTGGGAGATATGCTATTATGATCTAATTTAATTCACATATATTAATATTGTTAAGTTGAATAACTTTATTATCCAGATTTAAATCTAAAATCTTACAATTACATATGATTGTTTCACTCGATAATTACTCGATCCCTAAAAGAGACAATATTGCACTTCTTTTGATCTTTTCAACACTTTTTTTAATTTAGAGAAAATTCAACACTTCTTTTACAAACGATTTTCATGACAGTTGTATTATTTTTGGCTAAAATATCTTTGTAGTTCTTTATTCTACTTAGTTTGTCCGTTCGCTAGAATTTTATTATTTTGTAATACAGTTGTAATAAGAGATTGGGACTTTGGTCATTATCTTTATGAATTTTATGTTTCAACGTGGTTGTGTTCAATTGCGTTAGTAAAAGTTTACATTCGTTTCGTGAGCTTAAATCAATTGGTAGGATATTGCATTATATATGTATGGGTTGGGATTCGAACCCCGATCATCCCACTTATTCACCTTAAAAGATGGAATTTGTCTAGCCACTAAACTACTTGACAAAATAAAAAGTTTACATTCATATAGCTTATATATATATATATATATATATATAGAGTCAGGATCCGTTGACACCAACAAGTTTGACACCAAATGTTACACCTTTCAATAACGTTTTAACCGATATAAATTTTATAAAATCCACCGTTGGATTGAAAGTTTATATCATATAGATCATTTATGTAAAGTTTCAAAAAAATCCAAAACCATTTGATATGTTATTGAGATACATCAAATTTAACGGTTTGCGTCTTTTTTTGAATGCCGTTGATCTTTATGTGTTTCAGTAGCATATCAAATGATTTTGAATTTTCCTGAAACTTTACATAAATGATCTATATGATATAAACTTTCAATCCAACGGTGGATTTTATAAAATTTATATCGGTTAAAACGTTATTAAGAGGTGTAACATTTGGTGTCAAACTTGTTGGTGTCAACGGATCCTGACTCATATATATATATATATATATATATATATATAATTTTTACAAAATAATAGACAACTACAACATAAATTTACTTAAAAAAAACAACTTCAACATAAAATTAAAAATCATGAGTCAAAATAAATAATAAAAACATTTCATAAATTAAAAGAGATGCCATATTGAGACCAAATTGTAACTAAAAATAAAACAAGAAATTCAATTGAAACTTATAAAAGTTAGACACCAAATCAAAACTAAATACTCATTTGTTCCACCATAACTTTTGTACTTACTTTGATCATTTTACACAAATTAATAAAAGATGGTAAATAAAAGTGCCTATGATTTATGTACCCATAAAAAAATGTCTATAACTTTGGCGCCTAAGGACGTACATGGGTAAGAAAATATTGGTCGGGGAGGAAACACTATACAGTTAAAAGTGTATATGATTCTCACAACAACACTATATGTCTATATCTTATTCCATTGAGGGATCCTACAAGAAAACAATGCATTATTGAGGGCCAAAAAGCTTAAAATTCGTCAACAATGCAACCATTATTGAGGGCCAAAGTCCATCAAAAAAAGCTTCGTCGGTAATGGTTATTGACAGCCCAGAGCCCTCAATAATGCGTGTCAGTAACTTTATCCATTATTGAGGGCCTGCAGCCCTCAATATATTTCTGACGCCTGCAGCTCTCAAAGTGGATTTCGAGGTGAATTACTGACGGCCTGCAGCCGCCAATAAGGTATCTTCAATTAAAAAATAATTTAATTATTTAATCATTTAAAAAGCAAATTAAATCTGATTTTTAAATAATTAAATAATTGAATTATTGTTTTTTAAATAATAATTACTTTTTTAATAATTAATTTAATTATAAACTTTTTTTTAAACTGCAAAATTATTTATTTATTTATTTTTTTAACATCAAAATTTTATTTGTCACCACAAACAAACATAAGACATTTTTCTTTTAAAAAAGCCAAAAAATTATTAGAAAATAAAAGTGAATTATGCCCAAGAAGTGCAAATTCACCAAAACCATATACTACATTACATCAGTAACATCACTACAATTAATCCTCCATTTACAAATGTCAATTACTACATCAGTACCATTATGGCTACCTATATATCTTAAGTGGCAATGGACTAACACTACAAACCTCCCTGTCACAAAACACTAACAAATATCATTACAACACAAGCCAATGGACTAGCATTACAAAATAGTCTAATTAAAACGCAAAAGCCAATGGACTTGTCTACTACAATTAGAAACCAGCACTAAAAAACTGCAATTAATATGCCGCAGCAACCCCAAAGGTAATACGCCCGAACCAACACAGCACTACAAACCCACACCTGAACTGCAATTAATATGTCACTCATGCCTCCCATTCTCTGTCACCTATGTAACCAAGAAGTTGAAATTACATTAAAATGCAGAATCCACCAAAAACACTCAATAATTGTTTACTGTGAAATTTAGTAAACAACGCTAGTTTGATTATTACAAGAGAGATCAACTAGTAAATCTCGGGACATAGTGCTTTTGTTCATATTTCCAAAGTAATTAGTATTCATTATTGTTCTTATGTATTTAATGTTGTTTTTTTATGTTTTTTATGTTACTTGATATGCAAGAAAGAATGTTTATTCTAATGAACAAACAGAATGGAAGAAAAAGTCGAAACAAAGATTGACTTGGATAGAAGTGAAAAGACTGTAAATTTGCATTCAAATGTAAATGATTACAGAAAAAGTAATGGTGCACATAACATACATTTTCCCTTTCGAACTCGTTTCTCTCGTTAGCATGGGTACTTTGAGTTTTGTAAGGATTTTGTATAAATGATTGTGACCCTTTTCTCGATCACATAACTAAACTATTTATAGACACTAATTCCTAACTGCTAATAACGCCTAAATAATCACAGAGAGGACGCGTGTCTTTGACACGTATTTTGAATTTGAACTCCTTCTTATCCTCTGATTTAGCCGTTGTATCCATCGAAGTCGGACCAGCAATGTTTTCCTTGAATAATTTGCTAAGTCCACGCTTCTCTTCTGCACAAGGGACGCTTCGACCCTACTGATGCTTCGACCAAATCGAAAGGAAACCTGAAGAATCATAAAGTTAAGAAATGATGCTCTAACTAGAACATTTATTATACGTTCATGCATGATTGATCATTAAATTCATTGGCTCTGAAAACCAAACACATTTAATGACTATTAAAATAATCATATAATTAAATGAAATCATTTTTATTATTTTTGTTCATGCATTTAGAACATATTTTAACTTAGTTAAAGATATGGGCTAACAAATTGCCCCCAAATGCCTGTTTCGATCGAGTTGGTCGAACGAGAAAGGAATAGGCATTTTGAACCCACGTGTTTGACACTGTTACCAATGACGGCGCTTATGTCACGTTCAGAAGTAACTGTCACCTTGATCCCCACAATCCATCATTGCTCCTAGATTTTAGGCGCAGTGGATGACGTGGCGTAGTGGAGAAGTTGAAAGGAAAATGTGTTGAATTTCTTTTTTATTTAATTAATCCAAACACGTTTCCCTATAAATAGTAACAAAGGAACAAAGAAGCACTTTTTACCAACTTCCATTTCAGAGCTTTCTTGAAGAAACTACTGTTCATCTTTAATTTTCTACAGAAGTCAAGCTCTAAATCTCCATTTCTTTGTGATTCCAAACCGTTCAAACAAATCTCCACTGAATTCCGCGTTGACTCGTCACTGATTCAGCCTGAAACAAACCATTTTTTCACAGATTTCAGCAAAAAAAACCCCTTTCTTTTCTTGAACCTTCAAACGTTGTTCATCAAATGGCTTCGAATCAGGATTTTGAAATTCCTACTGCTGGAAAATGGAAAGATTTGCTGGTGCTCGAGGATGGCGAGGAAGTAGTGCCTGAGCCAGCTGGTAGCGAAGCTGAGAGGAAGACTTGGGCAGCTCAGCTCATGATTCCTTTTTCCTTGAAGAAGAAGAACTATGCCTTCTGTGGTCCCTATCCAACACATTCAGAAGTTATATCGAAAGAGGTAAACGCTATTTTCCCCAAATACGTAACCTGTGAGCCTAGGATATTCGATGCTAGTCCATACAATTTCGAATACCTTAAAAACTCTATTAAGTTATTTCGAGCTGCCCCTTACGTTGCCCATAAGGACTATATCCCTTGGTTAAATAGGGTAGAAAAGGAATATAAGGGATATTGGGTGAACTATGGCATCTACCAATTGATCCAATTTAGTCGAACCGGCCCAAAATATAAACCTGAATTACTCATAGCTGCCCTTCATTTCTATGAAAAATCCACAAACACTTTCCAATTTAGGTGTGGAATGTTAACTCCCACCCTCTTGGATGTAGCTGCAATCACAGGTCTTAGGCCCACTGGAGACCATTTCAACCCCACCAAAACAGGTGATAAAATTGCACTCAACTACAAAGAAAATACCTTCTCCAAATATATAGCTGAGAACATGGGCAAAGAAGGAGAGGAAGTATCACATGAGGAGCATGTGGCCTTCTTGACTTTGTGGCTATCTCACTTCGTTTTCTGTTCGAAGTCGTTGCAAGTAGCGAGGATGTTTATCCCCATGGCCCAGCAGATACATGAAGGCAGGATCTTCAACTTAGGGCGTCTACTGTTAGCAACTTTGTATGAAGCGATGGGCACGGCGAGTGATGCAATCAAAGCTTCAAAGGATGGGTCGAAGTTTTCTGTTGGTGGACCCATGTGGCTTCTACAACTGTGGTTAAACGCCACATTTGAAACTGAATTGGGATTGATAGTCCCTTCTGACTATCGCCAAGAGGTGGAAGAAAGAGAGGTCGAAGGACAAAGATTGGTTCGACTAACTCCTAGATCTATGGATCAAGATAGCAGAAGACTTTTCTTGAAGCATATGCAGATGTTTTTAGATTTGTTAGCCTGTATTTTCGACAGGCATTAATGAATTGGAGTGAGATGATGAAATCTCATTTAATGTATATTATTGCTTTTTAATATTCTCTTGGGAACTGATTCTGGCAATAAATCAAGGCATTTGACATCAAAGACTTTTAATGTGCAAAGTTAATTGTCAAAGCCTAGAGTTCTGTCGAATTCGACAGAACGATTGTTGTCTGAATAAGCTTGTCGAGTTCGACAGAACCATGTTTATCTAAATAAACATGCTGGTTCGACATTACTCTAATTGTCGAAAATATTATATATATATGTGTGAATATATGTATTTGTTTGGTTGTCTAACGTACTGTGCAGAACGTTTGAAGCGTGCTCTGGACTTAGCAAAATATTCAAAAGAGAGAGTAACGTTGAAGGGTTCGCCAGGTGTCAAAGAGAATTCAAATTGTCAAGACACGTGGAGCATAGTTAGACGTATTATAGGTTTATAGCAGTTATGTTAGTTTGTCTATAAATATTAGTTTCTCATATGAGAAACGGGTCCACAATTCAATACACATGCAAATTCCTAAAATATTCAGAGTACCCATGTCAACGAGCGAAATGAATGACAGGAACATGTACGAATCTGTGTACCATCCTTTGTAAACATTTTACATTTGTTAAATGCAATTTACATTCTGCAAGTCTTGATTACTTGTTTGTCATTTAAGCTTTCTGCAATTTAAAGCTTTTCTGCAACTTTAACATTCTGCAATTTACTTTCATTGCATGCTTTTACCTTTTCAAAGTTTTCTCTTTAAACTTTACTTGCAATTCATTTACAAGTTTTCTGCAAATTTACTTTGAAGCATTTTACTTTAAACCAAACCATTTGACTGCGTCAAATGCTTTTACTTTTATTCAAATTGTCCGATTTAACCCAAAGATATGAATATGTTTTCATCATCTTCCACACAATCCATATGTCCCGAGATTTACTAGTTGATCTCTCTTGTAATAATTAAACTAGCGGTTGTTTACTAAAAATCGGGGTAAACAAATTGGCACGCCCAGTGGGACCTCTGGATTGTGTAAATTTTACTTAGTGAATTTTTGAAAATTTTTCATACAAAATTTGTTGTTTGGTGTTTGTGCTTTGATTGTGTCTATATTTGTATATGCATTTGAGAAGTGGTAAATCTCTTCCAGTATTTTCAAACATACCAAAGCGTCCTCGTTCCAGAATGGTGAGACCACCAAACAATCCTAATCCTAATAATATTAATAATAATAATAATAATGGGGCAGAAACCAATCCTGTTCTGAATCCGACAGGACCACCAAATCAACCAGTAACTGGCAATCCTGGCGCCAATCCTACTGGCGGATCAACAAATCCTGCCCTAAACTTTACAACTTCTGAAAGTATCCCAAGCAATAATCCTAATGGTGGGGGTACAAATCCTGTGATAAGTTCTGGAACCATTGGCGCAAGTGCCAGTGGATCAACAATGTCTGCCACTACGTCAAGTATGGCAGGAGGGTTTGTTCCTCCAAATATGAGTGGTGCAATAATGACACAAATGAATGTATCATCCATACCAACCAACGTATCACAAACACATGGATATACAGACGGTAGTCAAATTGGTGGAACTCCGTCGAGACCTCCTTGGTTGCCTAGAAACCCACAATATGGGATGCCAACGACAACGATGGCAAGCCTGTATAATTGGCCTTCTGTAGAAAGTTCTCCCTCGTCTTCTGCGATGGGAAATAGGGGAAATTCTCTGAACTTGACTAATAATTCTATGAATGTACTTAGGCAACAAATGGACGAAAGTAACCATGATATGGTGAACGCGTTGACCCAACAGATTGGCACAATCTTTAATCCTGTGTTACAAACAGCCAATGACAATTATTTATTGTTAGCCAATCAAATGGGAAGGATGGCAGACTTTTTTGGTGCCCCTGATGCTCCAAATAATCAAAGAATTCCCCGTGTAAACCCGGAGATTCAAACAGGAGTCCAAGCCCAACCAGTGCGCATCGAGAGAGAACAACAAGAACCAGAAGTAGTTTTGGTTAATAGAAACCAAGATGCTGATAATGTTCTTAGGCAAGTTCGACAAGAAAATGTTGCAGGGCAAAATAACTTGGCCAATTTAGTAGAAAATATTTTGGCCCAAAATGGTTTGAATACAGGGTTGCATAGACCAAATTTTGTGTCACCCTTGTCTGAATATGTATTACAGGCAGAATTGCCAAGGGGATGGAAGATTCCCAAATTCACAAAATTTGCTGGTGATACTAATGAATCTACTGTCGAACATATTGCCAGATATTTGGCAGAGGCAGGGAATTTGGCAAATAATGAAGATTTAAAAATGAAATTTTTTCCCAATTCCCTCACTAAAAATGCCTTTACGTGGTTTACCACACTTCCCCCTCATTCAATTCATACTTGGACTCAATTGGAAAGGCTATTTCATGAACAATTCTACATGGGACAATCTAGGATTAGTCTCAAAGAATTAGCCAGTATGAAGCGCAAAACCTCAGAAGCCATTGATGACTATCTAAACAGGTTTCGCCTCCTTAAGGCAAGGTGCTTTACCCAAGTGCCTGAACATGAATTGGTTGAGATGGCTGCTGGTGGCCTCGACTATTCCATTAGGAAAAAGTTAGATACTCAACATTTGAGAGACATGGCCCAATTAGCAGATCGTGTTCGACAGGTTGAACGCCTCAGGGCTGAAAAAGTCAGAAATTCTAAGTTTCACAAAAAAGAAAAAGTGGCATACATAGAAACTTATGAAAGTGAAAATGAGTTCGACGATGGTCAGGATTACATAGAAAATAATGAGGTTAACGTGGCTGAGTTAAAACCAGGCCCTCCTTATACTTGTAAAATGTTGAAACCATCAAATGGGAATAATCCTGTCGAACCAAAAAATGATAGATTTGTTTCTAAGACATACACTTTCGACATTACTAAATGTGATGAAATTTTTGACTTATTGGTCGCTGATGGCCAAATAATTGTGCCAAAGGGTTTAAAATTACCACCTTTGGACCAACGTAAGAAAAGAGGGTTTTGTAAATACCATAATTTCTTGGGTCATAGAACCTCACAATGTGTTCTTTTCAGGGATCTGGTCCAGAAAGCCCTACAGGAGGGAAGACTCAAATTTGGCGAAAAGCCAAAATCCAAACAACAGGTGGATGAAGATCCATTGCAGATTGCTGATGCTGCATACACGGAGCCATTCGAGTGCCTGATGTTGGAAGCATTGAACCTCACTGAAGGGGGGCAATTAATTTCCATTCCTGAGGAGGAGTACGAAAACAAAGTGGAAGAGGTGTATCCACAAGCAGGGGAGACTTTATTGGATTTCCTTCAACGCTGCAAAGAAAATGATGGCGAAGCTACATTATGTCCTCATTGTAGTGCCATGTTCGACAAGAAGGCTGCTGCAGGCCTCAACAAGTTTCTGCCTCATAGTCAAAACAGAAACAATTGGCCAAATCAAAAGCCAACTTATTCCAATATTCTGAATAGCCAGCAGGCACCTGTACACCAGAGGTTGGGACCACAAAAATCATTTGTCCCCTCAAACAGGACACCTGTCAACCAATGGGTTCATGGAAGAAGCATGGACTATGGTCAAAGGAATATGGAGAGAGGGAACTCCAGTAACAGCAATCCCAAAAAGGATCCTGAGTCAAGGAAATATGATTACAGGAATAATTACAAAGGGAAAAATCCCATGACAAGGTCCCAATGGCGTAGATATCAACGCCAGAAAAAAGTGGCTGCTCAACAATCCCCATTAACTACTGATGGTAATGGAAGAAGGCCTTTGGAATTGGCAAAGAAGCCAATGAAAGAAAGGTTAGGCGAATCGAAAATAGAGTCTTCAGTTGCTGATAATGTCGAAGATGACCACATGGAAGCAGATGACTTTTTGGATTCTGAGCCTGATCTCGACATAATCGTCAATGTTGTGTCAATCTTACCAAGGGAATTCGACGTTTGCTCTGAAGTGACAGATGACGAAGAGGAATCTGGAATGCAAATGGCCCTTCATAGGCCAGTATGTTACTATGTGACGAGCAATGGTGCTCTAGAAGATCAAATGGCTACATTTGAAAGGCCAGATGAAGGCATGAAGAGTCACTTGAAGCCTCTCTTCATACAGGCTAAAGTGAACAATGTGGGGATCAACAAAGTGCTAATTGATGGTGGTGCTGCTGTTAATCTCATGCCAGAATTTTTGCTCAGAAAGATTGGTAAATCTTTGGTGGATCTTCATCCTCACAACATAGTTCTTTCAAACTATGAGGGTGAAACTGGTTTCTCTTTGGGAGCAATCCAGTTAGAAGTGGTTGTTGGAAGCACTGTAAGGCCAACCTTGTTCTTGGTTGTGGCCTCTAAGGCAAATTACAATCTACTTCTAGGTCGAGAGTGGATTCATGGAGTAGGGGCAGTTCCTTCTACCCTGCACCAACGCCTCATTATCTGGCGAGAGGATGGAATAGTGGAAAATATTGAAGCAGATCAAAGCTACTTCAAAACTGAAGTCCATCATTTGACAAAGCACTCCTTCGACAAGAAATTGGCAACAATTTCACCATGCACTGAGAAGGACTTTGCATATCGTCTAGCAAGAAATGGTCACCATGCAATCAAACTGGATCCCACACATGGTTTCTTGTGGGAGAGAGAGGATGGAAACAGCGAGGATGGCGAGTATGAAAGCCACAAATGCCCAACTGGTTGGGATGTCAAAGAAAACTACTATGTCTGAGTCCCAAACTTGGGCAAGGATTACGGCCTACATGGCTGAAAACAGAATCAAGATGGCTTTGGAAGCCAATTCATTTTCAGAAAATATGGCTGATATAGCCAATGGTGAAAAGATTGGCAAACAAGAGCCAGAATTGCAAAAACTGGACTGCATCTATGACGACGAACCCTTAGGATTTGAAAAAGATCCAATTAGTCAAAGTCATAAGATGCAAGCACAGGATCCTTTGCAAGAAATTGACCTTGGAGATGGTCTGATGAAAAGACCAACATATATTAGTGCAAACATTCCTCCAGATCTGAAGGCGAAAGTGGTGCAACTTCTAGTGGAATACAAAGATTGTTTTGCTTGGGATTACAATGAAATGCCAGGTTTGAGCAGAAAATTGGTGGAACATGAACTTCCAGTTCGACCAGACAAAAAACCAGTAAAACAATTGCCTAGAAGGTTTGCACCAGAAATTATGTCAAAGATCAAGGAAGAAATTGAGAGGCTGCTGAGGAGCAAATTCATCAGAACAGCAAGGTATGTCGAATGGTTAGCAAATATAGTGCCTGTGATTAAGAAAAATGGTTCTCTTAGAGTATGTATAGACTTTAGAGATTTGAATAATGCTACACCAAAAGACGAATATCCTATGCCTGTAGCAGAAATGCTAATTGATTCAGCAGCAGGATTTGAATATTTAAGTATGCTAGATGGTTATTCTGGCTACAACCAAATTTTCATTGCTGAAAATGATGTACCCAAAACTGCTTTTAGATGCCCAGGGGCATTAGGCACGTATGAATGGGTAGTGATGCCCTTCGGTTTGAAAAATGCTGGGGCCACTTATCAAAGAGCAATGAATCTAATTTTCCATGAGTACATAGACACTTTTATGCAAGTGTATATTGACGACATAGTTGTCAAATCCTCGTCAAAGGTTGATCATTTAGATCATTTGAAAAAGTCTTTTGAAAAGATGAGGAAATATGGATTAAAAATGAATCCATTAAAGTGTGCTTTTTGTGTTAATGCAGGAGATTTCCTTGGGTTTGTTGTGCACAAAAAGGGCATTGAAATAAATCAAAACAAAACGAAGGCTATCATGGAGACAAAATCTCCAACTACTAAAAAGCAACTTCAGTCCCTACTTGGGAAGATCAATTTCTTGAGGAGATTCATCTCAAATTTAAGTGGTAAAGCTCAGCCTTTCTCGCCACTACTTCGTCTCAAGAAAGAAGATATTTTCACTTGGGGGCAAGATCAACAACGAGCTTTTGACGAAATCAAGAGTTATTTGTCGAAGCCACCAATGTTGATGCCTCCAATAAGGAACAAGTTCATGAAGTTGTATATATCAGCATCAGATTCGACACTGGGTAGTATGCTTGCCCAGGAAGATGAAAATGGTGAAGAAAAAGCCATCTATTACTTAAGTAGGGTATTAAATGATGCTGAAACTAGATATAGTAGTATTGAAAAACTATGCTTATGTTTGTATTTCTCTTGTATAAAACTCAAGCATTATATAAAGCCTGTTGATGTTTTGTTTATTCTCACTGTGATATCATTAAGCATATGTTGTCTAAACCAATTTTGCATAGTCGAATTGGAAAATGGGCCTTAGCCTTAACAGAGTATTCATTAACATATAAACCTCTAAAGGCAGTCAAAGGCCAAATTGTAGCTGATTTTATAGCAGATCATTCTGTAATAGAAACTCCACAAAATTATGTAGAATCACGACCCTGGAAATTGTATTTTGATGGTTCTAAACATAAACATGGAGTTGGAATTGGGATTCTAATTATTTCCCCTTCCAAAATACCCACTAAGTTCAAATATAAAATTAATGGATTCTGCTCAAATAATGAAGCAGAGTATGAAGCTTTAATAGCAGGCTTAGAAATTTTATTGGACTTGGGGGCAAAAAATATCCTGATCAGAGGTGATTCAGAACTGGTTTTGAAACAATTGACAAAAGAATACAAGTGTATAAAAGAACACTTGATGAAATATTTTGTCATAGCAATTTCTTTGTTAAAACGTTTCGACCAAGTCACCATTGAACATGTGCCTCGTATAGAAAATCAAGAAGCCAATGATTTGGCTCAAATAGCTTCTGGTTACAAAATTTCCAATGAGAAATTGGTGGAGTTGATTGAAATCAAAGATAAAATCATTATTGATCAACCTGCTACTTTGGAATTGTCAATGCCAAAACTTGTGGGGGCAGATGTACCACAAGACAATGGTCAATATGACGACCTTGACGAAAATTCAGAAATTTTTGAAATTTTTGCCATTGACAATTTAGCTGATACTGATTGGAGAAAACCACTTGTCGAGTATCTGCGAGATCCAAACGGAACGACAAATAGAAAGATAAAATACAGAGCCTTAAGTTATGTCATCATTGGGAATGAACTAATGAAAAAGACACCTGAGGGAGTTTTGCTAAAATGTTTAAGTGAAACTGAAGCCTATTTGGCTATATCTGATGTGCATAGTGGCACATGTGGATCCCATCAGGCAGGCCATAAAATGAAATGGTTACTGTTTCGACAAGGTGTGTACTGGCCAACAATGCTAAAAGATTGTATAGAGTTTGCTAAGGGTTGTCAAGAGTGCCAAAAACATTCAGGCATACAACACGTACCTGCAAGTGAACTTCATTCAATAGTAAAACCTTGGCCTTTTAGAGGATGGGCTTTAGATTTAATTGGTGAAATTAAACCAAGTTCGTCCAAAAGCCAACGCTACATTTTAGTTGGCATAGATTATTTTACAAAATGGATAGAAGCGATTCCATTACCAAATGTTGACCAAGAAGCAGTGATTAGTTTTATACAAAGTCACATCATTTATAGATTTGGTATACCTGAATCTATAACTACAGATCAAGGTTCAGTTTTTACAGGGCGAAAGATGGTTGAATTTGCTCAACAAACTGGTTTTAAACTGTTAACTTCTACACCATATTATGCCCAAGCAAATGGTCAAGTGGAAGCTGCTAATAAGATCATCATTGGTCTGATTAAAAAACACATTGCTCAAAAACCTAGAAATTGGAACAAGACTCTAGATCAAGTCTTATGGGCGTGTAGGAATTCGCCAAAGGAATCAACTAATACCACACCTTTTCGTCTAACATATGGACATGATGCTGTCTTGCCAGTCGAAATACACTTACAATCAGTTAGAGTTCAAAGACAGGCAGAAATTCCAAGAAATCATTATTGGGATATGATGTTGGATGAATTAGTTGATTTAGATGAAGAGAGAGTCAAAGCTTTAGAGATGTTGATTCGACAGAAAGAAAGAGTCACTAAAGCTTATAATAAAAAGGTTAAGTCCAAAACCTTTAGTGTTGGAAATCTGGTTTGGAAAGTCATTTTGCCAATGGATAAAAAAGACAGAGTCTTAGGAAAGTGGTCACCACATTGGGAAGGACCATTCAAAGTTGTTCAAGTTTATTCTAATGGTGCGTATGAAATTGAGGAGTTAACTCCTGAGAAACGTACTTTGGGTATAAATGGGAAATATTTGAAAAAATATAAACCTGCTCTACTCGAAGTAAAAATAAGCGCAGAATAAGAATCAAACAGAAAAAACAAAATGGCAAATAACAAGAATTGGCCATAACTCGAAAGTAGAAGAATAATATTGTTTTATTGCAATGGGAGAATTCTTAGTACATCATGAGAAAAACAACATTATTTAGGCTGAGCCTTAGGCTTAGAAACCTCTGACTCCACCTTCTTCATGGTACCCCTATAAAGGGCTATTGCTATATCAGCAAGTTCCTGAACTACTGGTGGGTATTCATCCAATCTTTCCTCATGTGTCCATAGAAACTCCTCCAGGTCGGAGCCTAGTTCTTCTTCTTCTGATTCTGTCAAAATGAGTTCCTCTTTGTTCCTCTCATAGCGTAGCCTATTTTCCTCGCAACGCCATGGTTCTGCACCCTTTTTGTTCTTCTCTTTGGAGCATGAGGCATCTTTAGTGTTGGGTTTTTCCATGGTTCGATTCTTTGTTAAGGATTACTCAATCACTCTTGATGAGTAAAAATGAGGAAAAACACCTCCTTTTATAGTGCTATCAAGTCTTATGGGTCAACCTAACCATTAATGCAATTCATTTAACAAAGTTTCGCTGTTGCCACCCTTTGACTTGACTGCCTCGTTTTGGCGTTCTTTGACTGCTCAGGTTTTCGTGTTGTTAAAAATACCAAAAGAATTCAAAGGTTCAAAACATTACCATTGAATGACGTTTGTGAAAAATAAATGGTCAATACGTGAAAAGTATAAACCTGCGTTGCAAGAAATAAAAAATCAACAAAGAATAAAGCATGACAAAATATTGGTGATCACAAGGTTGTTCGCCACAAAACGGGCATTGTCGAATTACAAACCAAAAACTTGATAAAATTGTTCAAAAGTGAAATGAAACTAAGGACAAAAAAAAAATCAAATTATTACAAGTCTAAAACTTTGTTTTCAAATCTTCATACAAGCTCTTGAATGAAGCAACTTCCTTGTCGAGAACTTCACTCGACTCCATCAAGTTCTGAATTTCTTCTTCGACTGCTGCTGAAGCGCTAAAGAATTTGATGCCTTCATTAGCCTCCTTGTCAATCCAGGCTTTAACAGCAGTAGTAAGATTAGCTTTAGCCTCGTCACGCTTTGTTTTCTCTGCTGCAATCTTGGCATCCAGACTTTGAATTTTTAGATTCAAATCTGCAACTTCATTCTCCCAGGCAGTGATGTTGTCATTGTATCCAATGAGCTCCGCATTCGACTCGATGTCCTTCTCCAAACGTTCGACATTGGCTTGGGCAGTGTTAGCCTTCTCGACTAATGCAGCGTGAGCATGGGTTTGAGCCTCCAGCTTCATGGCATTCGTTGTTCTCCTTTGTATGGCCTGAGTAAAACCATCAATGAGGTTTTCAAGCTGGATGACTTTGCTTAAGGTAATACCATCCGTCAAAGGATTGTGAAGCTTTTTCAGGAAGCCCAAGTGAGAAAACGCACTACTAGGGTTTGCCTCAATCAGAGTAAAAACATCTTGGTTAATATAGTCTGTGTGCAACTTGAGGAGCAAAGAGTCCTGCCTCACCGTCGAACTGATATCAGTATCAGAAGCAGTCGAGCTGCTGTGTTGAGAGGCGCCTTTACTTCGTTCTTTGCTTCCTTTGCTTGACAAAAGCATTTTGAGTGCTGCAGCAGGATCAGTTTCTTTCATGGCAATAAACTGCATTTCTGAGATTCCAATATCAGCAGATAACTTTGATGTCGAGGAAACAGGAAGAATGTCAGAGCCTCCTTCAGTGGCCTCAGGCATAATATCGTCGTCAGCGTCAGACTCCATCTCGACATCAGTGTTTTCTGATGAGTGGTTAGATTCAGTGAGTGATGCAGTTATGGTTTTTTCAGGATCAGGATCATTGGTGCGAGTTTCTTCGTTCTCTTGACTTTGACTTGTTCCGGTTAAATCGACCTCGACGCGATTGGTGCCAACGTCTTGGGTCGAACCTTCATCATTGTTAAATGGTGCAGTGGGTTGTTCTTCATTATCACCCTGTTAGTAATAAAATGAGTTAGGGTCAAGAAACCATAAAAGATTGCGTATATGTCGAAGTCTGAAAGATAAAGACTTTACCTGAGTGCCAGGGTCTTGCAAACTTGGGTTTATTTTCTCCAATATAGGACCCTCAGTCGAAAGATCTTCGACGTTGTTGTTTGGTCGATCTTCGACAGGAGGATCAGAAACTGGGATTTCAGTTTCTCTCTCTATCTCTACAGAAGGATGGGGTTTGCTTATGACTTTCTTCTTCTTCTTCTTTTCAGTCTTTTTCTTGGGGTTTGGGGGCATGCTTGCCTCACTAGTTTTGACACCAGCCTTTCTTTGATCTCCTTGGCCTTCTCCGCTAAGGGTAACATTGGTTGGATTAACATGACCAGCAGACTGAAAAGGAAATAGATGTTTGTTAAGACAAGATTGTAGTTGAAGTGAAGAAAAATTGAGAAATTTGTCGAAATACTTACTGATGGTTCTTGAATGGTGAGAGCTTTCTGTTTCTTTTGCTTGATAGGCCCTTCAGCCTCACTTGACGCCATCAAGTTCCTTTTGCGAACCTGCAATTAAAAGTCGAAGCAATTAGAAATATGGTTTTGAAAACTAAGGAGAAAATAATGCTAAGTTAAGAAACCAATGTTAGGACTTAATACTTTGGCCCCAGTGTTAGGAAGTGTTTTCTTCTGAGTTGCACCAGGAGTAGTGGTGTCTGTCGAAGTGGTAGCGCCCTTGGCTTTGGAAGCACCTAGTGTCGAAACATGAAAACGACTTACATCAGTAAAAGGGTTCAAAAGGGACGAACACTTTGAGAAATCACATTTTTAGTAATTCGAATTTACTCTTGCCTTTGGGAGTCCTTTGCTGGAGTGCTGCGAACCCCGTTTCTATTGCCTGCAGGAGCACTTCATCACTGTTCTTTGCGTGCTTCTCATAGTGTAGACTCCACCAGGTGGCAAATTCAAAAGTACACAAATGATGGATGGCAAAGGCAACTGGTGTCAACCTGTAGGGTTTTCTTGCTTCAATAACCTTCAAGCGCCGTTCAAAGAACTCGACAGACATTCCAGAGTTGCCCAAAACAATATCATCTTTGTTTTTGAACAAACTCTTTGGCCTGAACTGACTTAGGCCAAACTGGCGAGCAACTAGGTTAGGCTGATACCCGACCAAACCTACGAATCTTCTTTCTACTCCTAACCTGGAAGATAAGATTGTAGGACTTAAAAACAAGGACCAAACGTCGTTTGTATCCTCTTCTTCATCTGGGTTGTTAGCAGGAAATGGCCTCTTAAACCAAGCAGGCCCAACAGTCCTTTTCACAAAGGGAATGTTTTGGTGTGTGATCTCGTCGAACTCCAGGAGTGTCTTGAAATAATGGAGGAAGAGTTCTTTAGTTGACAAGTTTGTTTCCCTATACCTCAGCAAGGCCAACCTAGTACCTTCTATCTGTCGAGCTTCGACTGAAGTTTCCAAGTAAGAAGGGAGGAAAAGTTTGAAGTTTGATTCAAAAGTGGCATTCAGCCACAACTGCAGGAGCCAAATGGGTCCAGAGAAAGTAAGTGGTGATCCTTTTTCCACTTTCTTAAGCATATCATTAGCTTGCCCCAAAGAGTCATAGAGACAAGCTAAGATGAGCCTTCCTAAAGCTACATCCTGTCCTTGATGAAGCATAATGGCGAGAGGAACAAGCCTCTTCACCACTTGAAGTGAACCAGTGCAGAAGACAAAATGTGATAGCCAGTACGTCAGAAAAGCAATGTGTTCCTCATGAGAAACCTCGACACTGCTAAGATCATGAAAAGTTTCAATATACTTTGAGTAGGAAAGTGTTTTGAAATCAAATTGGTGGTTTGGAGTGGTGTATTTGGGGTCATAAGTGGGTCCTGTTGGTCGAAGACCAGTGATGGCAGCTACGTCGAAAAGGGTTGGGGTCATCATTCCTGCCTTGAAGTGGAAAGTGTTAGTAGAATTTTCCCAAAAGTGAAGGGCAGCTATTAACATCTCTGCATTGTATTTGGGTCCCTCTCTCGACAACTGGATCAGGTCGAATATACCACGTTCCTTCCATGAAGTGGCATATTCCTTTTCAACCTTGTTAAGCCATGGTAAATAACCATCACTGACTACAGGTGCAGATCTAAAGGCTCTATAGCCTGTCTCAAAAAAGGTCATGTCGAAGACAGTGTTGACGAATATTTTTGGCTCACAAGTAACATTGAGAGGGAAAATGCTACTTACATCCTCAGTAAAGTTGTCGGATGAAGGAAGAGGTCCTGCGAAAGCGAGAGTTCGACCTCTGAGCTTGTGAGGAATCAGCAATTCCTCTCCCCATATGTTGTCTTCGACAGAAGTCATGTCCGGCTCCGACACAAAGTTTGAACCATCAACGATGATGGGTTCTGCATCATCAACAGCATAAATCATCACATTTCTGGAGGAAGAAGATGAAGAAGCCATTGTTGTTCTTGGTGTTCTTGGTGTTCTTGAGTTGTTGATGAAGATGAACAGGTAACAGTGAGAAAAAAGCTAAAACCACCAGATTTAACTTGTTTCTTGCTCAAATCTCAGAAAGGAAACGGTGATGATGAACGAAATCACTGGACGATCTTAACTGCTGGTTTAGATTTCTCAGAAACGCAAGAACAATGCACGATTTGAGGATCGATTGATGTTGTTTCAAAGGAATGCGTATGGTTCTGTTTCTAGAGAGAAAGTGAAGAGTTTGGGTTTTCAGAAAAATGAAAGTGGTGGAATACGTTTTCTATTTATAGGCACTGCATCTTGCATGTATCTGGTAACTGAAACATCACCACTCTTCCATCTTAGCCACTTATATTCTGCCACGTGTCCCACTACAAAGCTTTAAAGTTGGTAATCATGGTTTGTGGGGATTGAGGTGACAGTTATAAATTTTGTCATGATTGACAATATTTTGATTTGACGTTTACGCCGTCTTTGGTAAACGTGCAGAATTGGAAAAGGTGAATATCTTCCAAAATGCCCTTTCTTCCCTTTTGTCTCTGACATGCAGTCGAAACTGGCATTTTTGAGGGGGCAATTTGTTAGCCTGTATTTTCGACAGGCATTAATGAATTGGAGTGAGATGATGAAATCTCATTTAATGTATATTATTGCTTTTTAATATTCTCTTGGGAACTGATTCTGGCAATAAATCAAGGCATTTGACATCAAAGACTTTTAATGTGCAAAGTTAATTGTCAAAGCCTAGAGTTCTGTCGAATTCGACAGAACGATTGTTGTCTGAATAAGCTTGTCGAGTTCGACAGAACCATGTTTATCTAAATAAACATGCTGGTTCGACATTACTCTAATTGTCGAAAATATTATATATATATGTGTGAATATATGTATTTGTTTGGTTGTCTAACGTACTGTGCAGAACGTTTGAAGCGTGCTCTGGACTTAGCAAAATATTCAAAAGAGAGAGTAACGTTGAAGGGTTCGCCAGGTGTCAAAGAGAATTCAAATTGTCAAGACACGTGGAGCATAGTTAGACGTATTATAGGTTTATAGCAGTTATGTTAGTTTGTCTATAAATATTAGTTTCTCATATGAGAAACGGGTCCACAATTCAATACACATGCAAATTCCTAAAATATTCAGAGTACCCATGTCAACGAGCGAAATGAATGACAGGAACATGTACGAATCTGTGTACCATCCTTTGTAAACATTTTACATTTGTTAAATGCAATTTACATTCTGCAAGTCTTGATTACTTGTTTGTCATTTAAGCTTTCTGCAATTTAAAGCTTTTCTGCAACTTTAACATTCTGCAATTTACTTTCATTGCATGCTTTTACCTTTTCAAAGTTTTCTCTTTAAACTTTACTTGCAATTCATTTACAAGTTTTCTGCAAATTTACTTTGAAGCATTTTACTTTAAACCAAACCATTTGACTGCGTCAAATGCTTTTACTTTTATTCAAATTGTCCGATTTAACCCAAAGATATGAATATGTTTTCATCATCTTCCACACAATCCATATGTCCCGAGATTTACTAGTTGATCTCTCTTGTAATAATTAAACTAGCGGTTGTTTACTAAAAATCGGGGTAAACAGCCACGCTCCCTTCGTTGAGCGTAGGTATGGAGCTGGATGGTTCACAGAAGAATTTCCTGCATCCAATCCTGACAATGAAGAAGAGGTAAACGAAGTATGGAGAGCTTACCTAGAACAAACTGTTTTGTCCTGCAGGATTGGGGGTAATTCGAACCAATTTGGTTTAGTTAGTTATCATCCCAATTGTGTTGCTAGACAGTTTGGTATGTCCCAAATCAGGCCAAGAGGTTTCTTTGAGAATGTAGATCGAATAGTGCTTGGGACTGGGATCACTGAGAAGACCTACAAGAAATATTTGAGAATGATAGAGAACTACGAATACACCTTGAAGTCATTCGAGTTCGATCCATCTTTTCACTGTACTGATGGTTTTAGTAAATGGTGGCAAGATTATTATTCGACCTCCTCCGTGGGCAACAAAGAGCATATGCTAGGCATGGTGGAGAGTGGCTTCGTTGTGCCTACTCTAGGAAAGAAAATTTCTGTCTCGGGTCAAGGTAAAAACTTTACTTTCCATTTTCTTTTATAACAACCTATGTTCTATGTCTTATATAATAATTCATGTAATATTTCTTCAGGCACAGCTGTGAAAAAAGATGATGGGTCTTCAAAAGCTTCGACTGAAGTGAGAAAGCCCACAGGGGTGAAGATAAAGGCTGAGGTCGAACCTTCCAAGCCAAAGGTAGCTCAGACTTTTAATTTGAAATCCTTCTCGATTCTTACCTCTGAACAATTGTACTTAGCTTGTTATTATTTTCTCAGAGTGGAAAAAGGAAAACCAGCAACGAAACTGTGTCGACCAGTTCGAAAAGGTCAAAAGATAACATCATTGTGGATGTAGAGGTAAGCCAGCTATTTTTACATCAATCACTTTTGGCTCTTTCATATGTTAGCAAAATTCTAACATCTTTCATTATTCACAATGTTGTTATTTCAGAAAGATGATGATGAAGAGGAAGAGGTTCCTCTTGTTAAGAAAAGGAAAAATCCTTCTACTTCTCAAAAGGGTGATGAGGAAATGCCTGATTACCAGGCTAAAGAAACCAAGAAGAAGAAGAAAATCGAAGAGCCTAAGGCTCAACAAACCCCAACTAAAGTTCAGGGTGATGAAGGGAGAAAGAAAAAGAAGAAAGAAAAGAAAGAGATTGGAGCGAGTTTGAGGGGGAAGACAGTGATCAAAAAGGCCAAAGTGCCTCGTGTACTTAAAATTCACACTCCCAGCGATAGTGAAGAAAGCCCTAAATCCAAGGGCACTCCCCAACCAGAACCAGTGGTCGAAGACCCAACGGCAATCAACCAAAGGGAGCAAGACGGGGCGCAAGATGATGGCGCCATCCTCACGTCTGATGCCCACAATGCTGAGGAAAGGGACGATGCTCTTAATGACCCTGGAGTCGAGGGAAAAAAGGTACAACTTCATTTATTTTCCTATCTCCATTTTTCTTCAATTCTTTACTGTGTTAATCGACTTCTCTTATTGTTTGCAGAATAACTCGAAAGAGGAAACTCCTGAGGGAGATGGGCAACCAAAATCTGACGAGGGACCAAACCAAGACCAAAATGACGACAAACAAGATCCCTCGAATGATAACAAACAAAATGATGAAAAGGTTGCCCAAGAGAAAACTAGTGGGGAGTCTAGAGAGGGGGAGAAGACTGAAACTGCCAATGCTAATGATGATACTCAACAAAATGAGTCAAGCATCAAGTACACCGCTCCCAGTACTTCAACTGCTTCAGGGCAAGCTAGTTCGACCCAGGAGTCTATCCATGGATCTGATGAGATTCCTGAAGCTGAAGCAGGAGGACCAGGAATAGCCTCTATTTCTTCGACCTCTAGACTTTCTGCTAGTCTTGGCGTACAAGAGGAGGAGTTCACTACCATGCAGAAGTCTGACCCAGCTGGTACTCTTAGGTTGTTGCTCTCAAAGAAACAAACTCACACAACCTCTTCGAGTGAGCGCACAACCACTGATTCTGCTCCTTCCAATTCTGAGATCGACCTCAGGGTGCGCCAGGATTCCTTGATGTTGAAGCTCACAACCACTTTTGTTCATAAGAACGTTTTGACGCAGATCGAGGTTAACCCAGCTTGTGCTTACAGCCATTTGGCCTTTTTAAAGAAACTGCATAATCCTGTGACTGATGAAGAAACTTTAGGAAAGGTTATCCAGCTTAGCTCGGTCATCGACCAGTATGCTAAAGCTGTGCAGAAGAAGTTGGACAGTGAAACAAGGCTAAGTACTCAACAACAAGCTCAGGCCATGTTTTTTGAGAGAGCTCAAAAAGCGCAAGCTGAGGTCGACAGGCTTTCCTCACAATTGAAAGAAGGTAACCCAGGGATCGAAAGCTGTGATAAGAATATTGCTCATTATAAGCAACAAATCAAAGTCCTGGAGGAGCAAATTGTGAGTTATAGGCGCAAAATCATTGAGGAAGAGACTGAGAAAGCTCGACTCGAACAGGAAGCCAAGGCTACCACTCAAGAGCAGATTGATGCATATGGCAGGGAAGGAATTCAAGCCTTCAGTTCAGCAGAGGTTATTGCTGAAGAAATCAAGGCTCTTGAAAGTTCGAAACTTGTGGTTGAGAAGGAGTTGACCACTTTGAAGAAAATTTATGTTGAGTGCACTAGGAACTTGTAATTTTCTTAGTTTATTGTCCTTTCGAACAATTTGATGTTTTTTGTTATAAGTTTGGATTTGATTTGTATCTTTTGAACAAAGTCCATATTTTGTGGCAACTTATAATTTCTTATTGCCATTTTGCTTTAATGTTCAAGTATTATTCTGCCTTTATTTTTACTTCGAGTAAAGTAGGCTTATATCTTTTCAAATATTTTCCATTAATACCCAAAGTACGTTTTTTAGGAGTTAATTCCTCGATTTCATAAGCACCATTAGAATATACCTGAACAACTTTAAATGGTCCTTCCCAATTTGGGGACCATTTGCCTAAGACTCTATCTTTCTTGTCCATAGGCAAAATTACTTTCCAAACCAAATCTCCTAGGTTGAAAGACTTGGACTTAACCTTTTTATTATATGCTCTAGCAACTTTTTCTTTTTGTCTTGCTAAAATTTCTAAAGCACTAAGTCTTTCTTCATCCAAATCAACTAATTCATCTGACATCATTTGGTAGTAATGGTCTAAATGTATTTCCATTTGTCTTTGAACCCTTGCTGATTGCAAGTGTATTTCGACTGGTAACACAGCATCATGCCCATAAGTTAGTCGAAAAGGGGTGGTGTTAGTTGATTCCCTGGGAGAATTTCTACAAGCCCATAACACTTGATCCAAAGCTTTATGCCAATTCCTTGGTTTTTGGGCTATGTGTTTCTTTATTAAATTTATAATAATTTTATTGGCTGCTTCGACCTGTCCATTTGCTTGTGCATAATATGGTGTTGAAGTTAGAAGTCTAAAGCCAATTTCTTGGGCAAATTCCTGCATCTTTCGTCCAGTAAAAACTGAACCTTGATCAGTTGTAATTGTTTCAGGAATTCCAAATCTATAAATTATATGATTTTGTATGAAACTAATTACTGCCTCTTGATCAACATTTGGCAAAGGAATAGCTTCTATCCATTTTGTGAAATAATCTATTCCCACTAAAATATAACGTTGATTTTTTGATGAAGCATGCTTAATTTCACCGATAAGGTCTAGAGCCCAACCCCTGAAGGGCCATGGTTTCACTATTGAATGTAGTTCGCTTGCAGGCACATGTTGAATTCCTGAATGCCTTTGGCATTCTTGGCAACCTTTGGCATATTCTATGCAGTCCTTTAGCATAGAAGGCCAATACAAGCCTTGTCGAAACAAAAGCCATTTCATTTTGTGTCCTGCTTGATGGAAACCACAGGTACCACTATGAACATCAGAGATTGCTATATATGCTTCTGTTTCATTTAGACATTTTAACAAAATTCCTTCAGAAGTCTTTTTGAAAAGATCATTTTCAAAAATTATATAGCTTAAGGCTCTATATTTTATCTTTCGATCCACATTTCCTGTTGGATTCCTAAGATATTCCACAATAAGCTTTCTCCAATCATTATCTGACAGATTGTCAATGGCAAAAATTTCAAAATTTTCCTGGGGTATGATATCTGCCCCCACAAGTTTTGGCATTGACGATTGCTCAGAAATTGGTTCTTGTAAAACCATTTTTTCTTTGATTTCGATTAATTGTGCCAACTTTTCCTTTGACACTTTGTATCCTGAAGCAATTTGAGCTAAGTCATTTGCTTCTTGATTTTCTAATCGAGGTACATGTTCAACAACTATATGATCGAAACAATTCAATAAAGAACTAGCTATCACAAAGTATTTTGCTAAATGTTCTTTAACACATTTATATTCTTGAGTTAATTGTTTCAATACTAATTCAGAATCACCTCTTATCTTAATGTTCTTTGCCCCCAAGTCTTTTAATATTTCTAAACCTGTGATTAAAGCTTCATACTCAGCTTCATTATTCGAGCAAAGTCCATTGATCTTATATTTAAACTTAGTTGGAATTTTAGTTGGTGAAATAATTAGGATCCCAATCCCAGTTCCATGTTTATGTTTGGATCCATCAAAATAAAGGATCCATGGCTGGATATCCACGTACTCTTGTGGCATTTCGACTAAAGAATGATCTACTATGAAATCAGCCACAATTTGACCTTTGACAGCTTTCAAAGGTTTGTACGTGAGTGAATACTCAGTTAAAGCTAAAGCCCATTTTCCAATTCTACTGTGGAGTATTGGTTTAGTTAACATATGCTTAATGACATCAAAGTGAGAATAGACATAAACATCAACAGGCTTTATATAATGCTTAAGTTTAGTACAAGAGAAATATAAACAAAGACAAAGTTTTTCTATGGCAGTGTATCTAGTTTTTGCATCATTTAAAACCCTACTAAGGTAATAAACTGCATTTTCTATGCCATTATCATCTTCTTGAGCCAACATGCTTCCTATTGTCTTTTCAGACGCAGCAATATACAACTTCATAGCTTTGTTTCTGCTAGGAGGCATTAAGACTGAAGGCTTTATCAAGTAATCTTTAATATCGTCAAAAGCCTTTTGATGCTCCTCATTCCATTTGAATGGATCATCTTTCTTGAGTCGAAGTAGTGGAGAGAATGCTTGAGCTTTTCCACTTAGATTCGAAATGAATCTCCTCAAAAAGTTGATCTTACCTAACAGAGATTGAAGTTGCTTTTTGGTCGAAGGAGGCTTTGTCTCTAAGATAGCCTTTGTCTTGTTTTGGTTTATTTCAATGCCTTTTTTATGCACCACAAAACCAAGGAAATCTCCTGCATGCACACAAAAAGCACATTTTAATGGATTCATTTTTAATCCATGTTTCCTCATTCTTTCAAAAGATTGCCTGAGATATAGCAAATGGCTATCTTCAGAAGAGGATTTAATGATGATATCATCAATATAAACTTGCATGAAGGTATCTATAAAATCATGAAACATAGAATTCATGGCCCTTTGATAAGTGGCACCAGCATTTTTTAGACCAAAAGGCATAACAACCCATTCATAAGTGCCTAAAGCACCAGGGCATCTAAATGTTGTTTTAGATACATCCTCTTCAGCAATAAATATTTGGTTATACCCAGAGTAACCATCTAACATGCTTAAAAACTCGAAACCTGCAGCTGAATCCACTAACATTTCTGCCACAGGCATTGCATACTCATCTTTAGGCGTAGCATTATTTAAATCCCTAAAATCTATGCATACTCTAAGTGTACCATTCTTTTTAATGACAGGAACTATATTTGCTAACCATTCGACATACCTGGCAGTTCTGATGAATTTACTCTTCAGCAGCCTTTCGATCTCTTCCTTGATCTTGGACATAATTTCTGGTGCAAACCTTCTTGGTAATTGTTTCACTGGTTTCTTACCTGCCTTGATTGGTAGTTTTAGTTCGACCATTTCTCTACTGAGCTCAGGCATTTCATTATAATCCCAAGCAAAACAATCACTGAATTCCTTGAGAAGCTGCACCAATTTTCCTTTCAAATCAGGACTGATGTTGGCACTAATGTAAGTTGGCCTTTTCACTGAGCCATTTCCAATGTCAATTTCCTCCAAAGGATCTTGAGCCTGCATCTTAGGAGTTTCATTTATAGGATCTCTTTCGAACCCCAGGGGTTCGTCATCATAAATGCAGTCAAGCCTTTGACTTGGTGACATATGGTTACCATCTTTTTCGACCTTGGCTTCAACAGCCAAATTTTGTTGAACCTCAGCTTCCAAAGCCGTATTTAATCTACTTTCGGCCATATAAGCCGTTATTCTGGCCCATGCATTGGACTCAGTCATAGTAATCTTCGTAGATATTCCACCCAGATGGGCGTATGACTCCATCTTCTGAGGATGCAGCATCTATTTCCTCTCTTTCCCATATAAAACCTTGGGTTGGGTGGAGTTTGACGGAATGAATCACATTGTCAGAAGGTGTGAATGCATTTTCTCTATCATAACATGGCGCAATGTTCGCCAAATTTTTGTCAAAGGTTTGTTGATTTATAGTATCTACCTCTGACATATAGAAACTCTGATCAGCCTCTATATTTTCTACACAACCATCTTCCCTCCAAAGTATCAACTTTTGGTGAAGGGTAGAAGGAACAGCACCCACTCCATGAATCCACTCCCTTCCTAGAAGCAAATTGAAGTTTGCCTTGGATTCCACTACCAAGAACAAAGTGGGTCGAACTATGCTACCTACTGCAACATCCACTTGAATTGCCCCCCTAGAATATCCTGTCTTGCCTTCATAGTTCGACAAAACAATATTGTGGGCTGACAAATCACAGTCATATTTGCCAATCTTTGGCAGCATGGATAAGGGCATTAGGTTAACAGCAGCACCTCCATCTATCAGCACTTTATTAATTCCAACCCCTTCAACTTTTGCCCTGATGAAGAGTGGTTTGAGGTGGTTTTTCATGCCTAAATCTGGCCTTTCGAATGTAGCCTGTTGCTCTTCGATGCAGCCATTATTCAAAACATAGTAACATTTTGGCTTTGGATCAGCCATGTCTAACTGGTCGAAGTCAGTTTCGAGCTCAGTTACTTCTGATTGAACATCATACTCTGATGGTAATATGGAAACAACACATATTACATCAAAGTCTGGTTCAGAATCCAGCAAATCATCATCCTCCATTTTGTTCTCATCTATTGGTGGAAGGATTCTCTCTTTTGTTGGTCTTCTAGCCACTTCTTTATATTGGCTTGCTTGAGAATTTTCTGCAGTCAGTTTCTTTTGGCGTTGAAACCTACGCCATTGAGTCCTAGTCATTGGATGTTTACCCTTATAGTTGTTTTTGTAAGAGTATTTGTTAACATCCTCTGCATAACTCAGTTTGGTACCACTGGAGCCACCAACTTCCATTGCACCTTTATTGAACCTCATTGTTCCTTTGTGCACCCAGCGCTCTATTGGGATCGAACCAGATGGTCGAAAGGTAGGCCTTCGATCGTATTGAGCAGGATTGTTTGGTCGAGTCAGGATACATTTTCCTTTTTCTTGGTGAGGCTTTGGGTTTGCCCCCAGCCTATTTGCCACAGGTTGAAACTTCATGAGGCCTGTAGTAGCCTCTTTGTCGCATACAGCACTACAACGGGCACAAAGCATTACTTTTTTATTTTCTAGCTTGCACCTGTTCAGAAAGTCAATTAAATCCTCTTCAGCACGAGGGTAAACCACTTTCATTTTCTCCATGTACTCTTCTTCAGAGATCTTTTCAGTCTGGCCCTCTGTAACCTCCATGGCTTCGACCATCATGATTTCTTGTGGTTCAGCATATAGAGTATCAGCACTTTGCAGAGGCTTAGCATCAATCTGCATGGCTTTGGGTTTTTCACCAAACTTGAGTCTTCCCTCATTCAACGCCTTCTGGACTAAATCCCTGAAAAGTACACATTGTGAGGTTCTATGTCCAAGGAAATTATGATATTTACAATAACCTCTTTTCTTTCTCATGTCTAATGGAGGTATTTTAACACCTTTTGGAACCACAATTTGGCCATCAGTAACCAATAAATCAAAAATCTCATCACATTTTGTTATATCAAAAGTGTAAGTTTTTGACACAAATCTATCATTCTTTGGTTCAACAGGGTTTTTTCCATTAGATGGTTTCAGAAGTTTACAAGTATAAGGGGGACCAGGTTTCAATTCTGCTAGGTCTATCTCCCCTTGCTCAACATCTTCATAAGATATTTCATATTCTTGGTCACTATCCTGTGTTTCCACATAAGCAACCTTTTCCTTCTTATGATATTTAGAATTTCTGGCCTTTTCTGCTTTCAAGCGTTCGACCTGTCGAACTCTATCAGCCAATTGGGCCATATCTCTTAGATGTTGAGTGTCTAATTTCTTTCTGATCGAATAATCAAGGCCACCAGCAGCCATTTCGACCAATTCATGTTCAGGCACCTGAGTAAAGCATCTAGCTTTGAGTAAACGGAATCTATTCAAATAATCATCCACAGACTCAGGGGTTTTGCGCCTAACGCTTGCCAATTCTTTGAGACTTATTTTAGATTGTCCCATATAGAATTGTTCATGGAAAACCCTCTCCAATTGATTCCAATTAAAGATTGAATGTGGAGGGAGAGTAGTAAACCAAGTGAAGGCATTTTTCGTTAGAGAATTAGGGAAATATTTCATCCTTAAATTCTCATTGTTTGCTAAATCCCCTGCCTCAGTTAGATATCTTGCTATGTGTTCGACTGTTGATTCACTGGTATCCCCAGCAAACTTAGTGAATTTTGGGATCTTCCATCCCCTAGGTAATTCAGTTTGAAGCACATATTCTGACAAGACAGAGACAAAATGAGGCCTATGCATGCCTATGTTTAAACCATTTTGTGCCAAAATTGTTTCGACCAAATTTGCTATGTTATTTTGCCCAGCAAAATTATTGTTCTGGACATTTCTAACTACATCATCAGCATTTTGGTTCCTGTTTACCAAGACAATTCCAGGATTTTGTTCAATCTGAGGCAAAACCTGTGGCTGAGCCTGCAATTGTACTTGTGGTTCGACCACTGGTACAGGTTGTTGGACTTAGTTTATGGGATTTGCCACATTGTTTTATGCAGGCACAATGGCATTATTTGATGCTTGTGCAATTTGCAAAGGCACAACATTTTGGATTTGGGGAACTTGTTGATTAGGGACTTGAGGAGCCCCAAAGAAATCAGCAATTCTACCCATTTGATTGGCCAATAATTGGTAACTTTGATTAGTATTTTGTATCAATGGATTAAACACTGTACCAATTTGTTGTGTTAACATATTGACCATATCATGATTACTCTCATCCATTTGTTGCCTCAAGGAATTCAAGGCAGTGTTAGTTAATGAAGGAAAGGCATTTCGAGTAGCAGAACCAGAAACTATTTGATTGTTAGGAACAAACACGCCTGGTGCTGCCTCTGTGAACAATGATGCACTAGTCTGCAAACCTTGCATCATGCTGGTAGGCATGCCATAAGGGTAATTCCTACTAGTGCCTTGACCCATGTATTGGGAAAAAGGTAATGAAAATGTGGACGAACTAGCGCCACCCCCATTAGTATTTGACCTATTTGGGGAAAAATTTCCCTCCATAGCATGAGACAAAGTCAAAATGGGTTCTGTAGTGGTCGAAGGCATTGTAGTAGATATCGGCATTGTCATGGTTGCAGTTACTACAGAAGATGTTAGGGCAGAAACTGTTGTCCCTGTCACATTAGTATTTGACCTTTTTGGGGAAAAATTTCCCTCCATAGCATGAGACAAAGTCAAAATGGGTTCTGTAGTGGTCGAAGGCATTGTAGTAGATATCGGCATTGCCATGGTTGCAGTTACTACAGAAGATGTTGGGGCAGAAACTGTTGTCCCTGTCACATTAGGCATAACCTCACTGATTACAGGAGAGATTATGGATTCTGAAGCACTTGTAGCAGTTGATGGATTCGAACCGCTGTTAGGATTGTTTCCATTAGGATTTTCCATGTTTTGTCTAGGGTTAATTCTGGGTGGTGGTCTAACCATTTCAGGGAGTGATTTCCCGTTTCTCAGAAGCATACACTATACACAAAACTTTGGAAACAAAATTACACAAAGAACAAAGATAAAAATACTAAAATTTGAGAAAATTTAAACACAAAGCACACGGTCCCACTGGGCGTGCCAATTTGTTTACTGTGAAATTTAGTAAACAACGCTAGTTTGATTATTACAAGAGAGATCAACTAGTAAATCTCGGGACATAGTGTTTTTGTTCATATTTCCAAAGTAATTAGTATTCATTATTGTTCTTATGTATTTAATGTTGTTTTTTATGTTTTTTATGTTACTTGATATGCAAGAAAGAATGTTTATTCTAATGAACAAATAGAATGGAAGAAAAAGTCGAAACAAAGATTGACTTGGATAGAAGTGAAAAGACTGTAAATTTGCATTCAAATGTAAATGATTACAGAAAAAGTAATGGTGCACATAACATACATTTTCCCTTTCGAACTTGTTTCTCTCGTTAGCATGGGTACTTTGAGTTTTGTAAGGATTTTGTATAAATGATTGTGACCCTTTTCTCGATCACATAACTAAACTATTTATAGACACTAATTCCTAACTGCTAATAACGCCTAAATAATCACAGAGAGGACGCGTGTCTTTGACACGTATTTTGAATTTGAACTCCTTCTTATCCTCTGATTTAGCCGTTGTATCCATCGAAGTCGGACCAGCAATGTTTTCCTTGAATAATTTGCTAAGTCCACGCTTCTCTTCTGCACAAGGGACGCTTCGACCCTACTGATGCTTCGACCAAATCGAAAGGAAACCTGAAGAATCATAAAGTTAAGAAATGATGCTCTAACTAGAACATTTATTATACGTTCATGCATGATTGATCATTAAATTCATTGGCTCTGAAAACCAAACACATTTAATGACTATTAAAATAATCATATAATTAAATGAAATCATTTTTATTATTTTTGTTCATGCATTTAGAACATATTTTAACTTAGTTAAAGATATGGGCTAACAATAATGACTTTTTTTCAATAGATGCAGAAACATAAGAGACATAATCAAAACTGCAAGTAAAATAAGGAGGTAAGGGGAGTTTTAATTTTCCTTCTCTCTCTAGAAAAAATCTTTTCTCTGCCTTCTCTCTACAGACTCACGCACAGCCTCCTTCCCAACAATCCAAACTTTCTTCAAACATGTAGAAGCTGCCGGCGGTGGTGCGACGAGGGCAGTCCTGTCCTCCGCATCATCTCTTTCACCCTGTAGGGGTTGATTCATCGTCAGATCCGGGTCTCACTAACGGCGGTCTGTTTGTTTTCCGACGGCGGTTACTGTACCTGTGATCTAGCGATTGGTTTTTCCATACCTGTTTGGGCCTATTATCGTTTAATCATTAACCCTTACGGGTCTCTTTGATGGCATTGTTCTTTGCGGTGGTGTTGTTCACCGGTTCTGTTATGGGCTTTGCCTTGGTTTCAAGGTGGTGCTTGTTGCTGCTGTTGGAGTGTTTTATTTTCCGGTTTCGTTTCGCCGATTGTCGTGGTTCTTTTGACCTCTTTTCTAGCACGGTTTGTTTGCTTTTTTGGATTTTGATTTTCTGGTTTGTTTTCAGATCTGTTGAGATTTGCAGGGATCAAAGCTTTCAATTCTGCATCTGCGGCGCTAGAGAATTTGGGAAGGCCGACGACTTTGGTTATGGCTAGAAATGGCCTTGTACTCGTTGCTGCTATAGCGAGTTGTCGGTTGTTGTTTCTGTTTCCGTGTTGACGGTCAGATTCACTCACCGTGCCCTAAGAGATAGGTTGATTTTTTAGTCTGCCTCTGTTGGTTGTTGTAATGGTTGAATCTTTTACACATCTCTTTTTTGCAATTTGGTTTTGGGTCCCATGTTGGACTTGCTGGATTGTGTTTGATGTGTCTTCGATTACTTCACATTTGGATCTTTCACCGGATTTGATCCGGTTGGATTTGCTTTACCCTTTTTGGGTTGTATATACGCTTTTTGTGTGGTTGCTGGGTTAGGTTCTTGTCCCCTCAGATTTCTTTGTACTTTCTTTTTTATTTAATGTATGGTTGTTTGCTTAAAAAAAAAAAGGAGGTAAGAGTTATTGCAAGTAACAAAAGAAGCAGGAAAATAGTAAGTAAATGAATTGAGAGATTCAACTATTTTCTGCAAAATTACCTATACTATATATCATCATGAAAATAATATGCAAAGCTGATATAAGAATATCACTATCATAAAATAAATGCTTCATTTGGAAAAGAGAAGTTGTAATTAACATAGTTATAGCAAATTAAATAACATGATTTTTTTTGACAGAAACTTTTGTCAAGTGAACAATATGCTGATAAGATTGCCCTCTCAAATATGCAATGGAAGGAGAAATAGCCAAGATTCCATACAAGATATTTATCATCACGTAATATTTACATGTCATCTTTTGATTATTGTTTTAGCTTTTAATCCATTGCTATTTTTAAATTTTCATTTATCTCATTTTTCTTAATTTTTTTTTTATGATCAGCTCCTATTCTTGAGATCAAGAAGTGAAAAATTAAGGTACCTCTTGACACACAAATTCGGCAATAAATTTTCGACAACAATTGGGACGGTTAACACTTAAAACAGTTTAAAAATATGATTGATTAGGTTCAGCGAATGATTAATGAACATAACAAGATGTTGTGCGTATTTCATTAATCATCCACTGAACGTACAAGATGTTAGCCAAACTTTTCAGTATTTTTTGAAGTTCTCCTCCAGAGATCATGGAGTACTGTTCAACAATCTCTGGTCCAGTTCTATCAATGCACCATGATAACAATTTTGGCTAACATATTCAAATTTCAAAGGCAATTAAAAACCAGAAAAATACAGCAGCAGCAACACAACAGCAGTAAGCATGTGCTAGTCATTCTTTAGTTATTATCTACTACTAATCTTAAGATTGCAAATCAGGTTTTGCATGGTAATTAAAGAAAGTTAAACAATGCAGCATATCATAACTTTAAAATATAAAAGAAGCACATAGAATAACTTTAAGGTATAAAAGAGCACAAAGAATACCTATCCACCATTTCCAAGAAGCGATTTTAATTTCATCCATACCTGTAGACATATAAGAGGAATGTCATTAGTAAATTAAAATTAGAGTACAAACCACACAAATATTCAAATATCGAATACAATTAATTAAATAAAAGATAAAATTACTACATCATCATTCAGAGTTTTCTTCAGGCTCGGGATCAACTAGTATTTCTTTTCCCCGACCGATGCCCCCTCTTCCTCCTCTTCCTCTTGAAACATTTCTTGCGGCCCTTGTTGTTGTTGATCTGCCTCGACCTCCCTCGTTAATTGTTGATCAGTTGTTGATTTGGTTCATTGACTTGATCTGGATTATTGACTTGATTTGGATCCATCTAAGTTAAGGCAAGATTCCTACCACAAGTAAAACAAGCAAATCAAAAGATGACAAAGCATATATACTATCTACATGTACTATCTAAAGTATATCAGTTGCCTTTGTGCTTGTTATGAAGCTTATGTACACACACAAAAATAAGGATCATGACCCTTCACCTAATTACTTTATTTATGGATATTGTCTAACTAATGAATCACGACCCTTCTCCTTTGCTCAAACTATACGCTTAAGAGGACTAATGTTAGTGTTACCACACCCACAACCTTCACTACTATTTTATGGAATTAATATTCAAAACTATAGTTATATTTTTGTAGTTATCCTCTGACCGAATTAATCAAACTCCAATGCTTTATCTATTCACAAGTAAGAATGCTATCAATAATAAACAACTCAAATTTCCCACACCCATAAAGATTTAACAATACCAGATGTAGAAAACCTAAAACAGATATAAACAACTCAAATTTCCCACACCCACAAAGATTTAACAGTACCAGATGTAGAAAACCTAGAACAGATATAAACAACTCAAATTTCCCAAATCAAAATTTTCCAAAAACCTAAACCCTAGAAAAAATTACAGAGAGAGAGGTTGCGTTTTACCTGTCTGTCGCGTTACAGAGAGAGAGAGAGAGGTGGTGCGGCCGGGCAGAGGGAGAGAGGTTGCGTCTGGTGGTGAGAGGCGAGGTGGTGCGGCCGAGCATAGGGAGAGAGGTTACGAACTTGTTAACGCGAGCGAGAGATTTGGGTGAGTGAGAGTGAGAGTGAGAGATTTGCGTGAGTGAGAGTGAGGGAGTGTGTAGTCAGATTTTTTTTTTTTTGTAGTTAGATATAACCACACTACTTTTTTTTTCTTTTCTATTTTGTTTTTTCCAAACAAATATTTTTATTGAAACAATTTATTGAAAAATACAATATTATATTAATTGTCATCCCAATCCGATACATCTTCATCATCGTCACCTCCATCATCTTCACCATTAACTTCTCCGTCGTCTTCATCGATATCACCTTCTGAAGGTACTTCTTCGGCTTCTTCTTGTAACAACCCGTTTTTCAAAGGCCAGAAAAGGCATTAATTTTTTTTTTTTTTTACACATCAGAGTTACGCATAAAAGATTTTAAATGAGCCGGCATTCAAATATACAAAAGAACTCATTACCATAAGGTGCTTCGACAAGCAAAGTGTATTCCTGAATAATTACAATCCAAGTCTAAGTATTCAAATACTTACAACAGAACAAGTTAGAATCCTATGCCTAAACCCAAAAAGCACGGTGCACAACCCACACCGGCGCATAGTCTAACTAAGCCAAAGCTCCAACATCTCACTGGGGCCTGGAACAGCCACCGTCGTCACCACGACCTAACCCATCATCTGGGTGGGATGAGCCCGCAAATGAAAGAAAGGGTCACCACAAAATAAAAGTATATATATATATATAACCGGTGCGAAAGATTGTACACATAACAATAATTCCACAAACACAAGAGAAAGCTCTTAACCACCAAAGCAATTCCCACCAACGGGTTTATATATATAATGCACACCAAGCCTAATGCAGACTTCTACAATGTGTGGTACTAACCCTAGCTACCACAATGCATGAGTTCCGGAACTGTAGGTCCAACCCCTACTAAAACAGCAACGAAATCACAAGGTTAAGGTGGATCCACTCCCGCAATCACACCTCATGGTCCACTTCTTCTTGTACACAAAGACCGTTGAAAGGTTCAACTACAATCACATCATCAACATTGGACATCTCATCTTCCTGATATGGTTCGTCTTCATCTATCTCATTTTTTTCAATCCGACCCCTTGGTTTTGTTGTTATTGCGACACACCAGCCTCGTTTGTCGGTTTTTGTTGATGGATAAGGGACATAGTGAACTTGTCGGACATTATGGGCCATAGCAAAAGGATCATACAATGGATATTTTCTGTTCATTTTTATGTCCACGGTATTAGTCTTTGAATCATACTTGGTACCTCTACTTGAAGGATCAAACCAATTACAGTAAAACAATACGATTGCTTTCTTGTAATCAAGGTAATTGTATGAGAAGGATGTCGCAACTCACCTGACATTTTTCTCCTTTCATAATTTTCACGATGCCATGTCATTTTACTAGCAGTTTGCATTGATGCATACAACCTTTGTAACCTTGGTATTATGGGTAAATAGAACATCGCCTTTCTTGGGATTGGCTTCCTTCTGCTTGACCGAGAATTTTTTGTTACACGATATCTTGGTTGTTGACAAAATTTACATTCAAGTAATGCACCGTCACTTACACCAAATTCGTTGTTATAGTACAACATACACCCATTAACACAACAATCAATTCTCTTCACCCCGAGTCCTAACTTTGCCACTAACTGTTTTGCTTCATAGTAACTTTTTGGTAAATCAAGAGGGTGCTCTAGTGTTAGATCCAACATCAGTTTCGTTATCTGATCCATGACTAATTCTGAGACATGTTGAGACTTCATACCTAAAAGTCTTATACACACCGTTAACTTTGATTCTAGAGAACCTTCAAACAACGGTTTATTTGTCTCTTTCAAAAGATCAAAAAACCTTTGGGCTTCCTCGTTTGGTCGTTCAACATTAACATCAGCGTCATATTCATCGTCATTTGGGTCGTCGATGTCATTTGGCACATAATTCGGCACATTAAAGGGCATTCGTTCATCTCATTGAACGGATCATAATGCTGATAATTATGTGGCATTACTACTAACGGCTAAATACTGCTTGAAGCACCTTGATGACTCACGGGTACAACACTCGTCGACATTCCCTCGCCATGACTTGACCAAACCCAATAATTAGGTTGAAATCCTTTATTATATAAATGAACCTTAATTTCATCTTCGCTGCGCATACATCTGCATCCACAAACTACACACGAACATCTAATTCCCCCTTCACGTATGACAATGTGATTGTGTTTTACGGTATTGAGAAAAAATTCAACCCCTATTTTAAAAACCTCTTTAACTTGTCCTCTCTTTCCAGGATTATTCCTATCATACATCCAACTACGATCCATAAAATTCATATCTGCACAAGTTTAAATAATAATTATTATGTTAATAAAATATTCAACTATTCTTTTTAAGTTATATACACACACATATAGCAATAAAAAAAATGTACCTTTTCTCTTCTCTTTAATTTTAAGTTTAAAGATTTTCCTTAAAACTAACATTTTTTTTAACAAAAATACTAACATTTTTTCTTAACACTTTTATTAACAATATTTAGTAATTATAAAAAATAAGATTTTTTCTAGGTTTTTTTTTTTTTACAAAAATACAGATTTTTGTTTTAGTATGTTATTTTTTCTACTGTTATGTAAAAGAAAAAAAACATTTTTGGACAGAAAAAAATTACTACTATTTTTCTCTACTGTTTTTTTTATGCAGTAGCCAATAAGAAAAATTACTTTGTGACTTTAAGATTCAATATTTTTAAGTATTATACTGATTTAATCACTTATAAAAAGCTAGTAAAAAAATTACTAAATATTATATAAATTAAAAATACATTACTTACTTGGAGTTCCGAGTAGTTTCATACTTTACGCGCTTTCAACCCATGTACTCGGATGACCACAAGAATATTTGAATCAACAACTGCTAAATCAAGATTGTAATAAAAAAAAGTTTTAGAATATATACATATTTTATTCAAATAACAAAGAAATAAGTTAAAAATTTTCAAAATTAAATTAAAATATAAACACTTACAAGTATTTATAGGAAGAAATGGAAATAAGAAATTGAGAAGTGATAAATATGTGAAATAAAATTTTAGAGAGATTTTAGATTGAGATTTTTTGAGAATGAGATGAAAATTGTAGAAATGAAAAAGGAAGTGTTTCCGTTTGAATCTGGCAATGTGAGAAGCATTATTGAGGGCCATCAACACTCAACAATTATTGGTCAGAGTTTTCCAGCTTTCGCGCCTCCCCATATGCATTGTTGAGGGCCATAAACACTCAACAATCATTGGTCAGAGTTTTGCAAGTTTCACGTCTCCCCATATGCACTATTGAGGGCTATTAACCCTCAATAATGGCTAGTCAATTTTTTTTTTTAAATTGAAGACCACTTATTGACGGTCTATATACACTATTGAGGGCTTTAAGCCTTCAATACATTATTGAGGACCTAAAACCCTCAAAACATTCCGTCAGTAATATCAAGATTTCTTGTAGTGGGATCGGTAGGCCTTGTGGTCTTGTGGAACTGTAAAGTGCAGACGACCCTCATAAAATTCAAACCCTTATGTGGATGACGGCTCATGAGCGGCTATATACTAATTACTGGAGGAGTAAATGGGTGTTGGAGTTTCTCCCTTGTGCTCTACTGGTGAAAAAGACAATGAAACATAAATATTCATTTTTTGTGGTATTTTCCATAGCAAAACTAAAACATGGATAAGGTTAGTCCTTTTAAACCAAATATCTAATTTTTTTTCTCTCTTAATTGTAGGGATTGGATCGTCATTAATATCAACAATCAGCTGCTTGGTAATTCAGAATAAAAAGATGAACGCATTTTTTATGGTGGTGTGCTCATACATGTGGATAAACAAAACTATTTATTAGAGAATACAAATGAAAATAAAAAGCAACGCGTCTTTATAATATTGTTTTTACGAATGTGACAAGTATTATAAGATAAAGATAATTAATAATTGTTGGGTCACTATGAGGGAGCAGCCGGGGGATCATCTACATTGGTTCAAGAACAACTTCACAAGTGAGTTGGACACCACACTCTTACCCAAAACCTTAAGACGTTAGGTTTATGAGTCATCTCACTTATAAAGTGTTCAACCACCACCATTCTAAGCAATATTGTGGGACTTCTCACCTCACACTTGTCACAACAATAATGACATTAAAAAAATCATAAATGTCATGCATAAAATTAAAGCCAACTCGGATGGAGAGTGTTAGGGAAGATTAAGGTGTAGTACTAGTGATCTGAAGTTAATTGTTTATGTTCAATCTCCTGCACAATTAGTCATTTATATTTTGTCATCTAATTGTGATGACTCGTCCTAGGATTATGTTGTAGCTCTCTTTTTTTTTTACTTCGGCCCCATTTATTCCAAAATAGTATTTTCTCTATGTGAATTATATCACTTCCCCATTCTATATTTGCCATTTTAATGTTTTAGTACATAGATGAAGACAATTGTACAAAATTTTCAAATTTCTTTTTCCATATAAATCCTATTAACACTACTAAAAACAATATCATAAAAAAAAATCATCATAAATATATAAAAAAATGTAATAAGCTAAATTATTCTTTGGAATTCAAAAATACATAAATTGTTTAAATAAATACCTAAAAATACCAAAATTTTATAAAATGCAAGGAAGATAGAAATAGTAACCAAAAACTACAATTGGTGTAGTTACTACAACACGCGGTTTTACGTATTATAAAACTTCAACCGATGATTTAAAATCAAACAGTTTAAATTATACAATCAAGTTGATACAGTTAATCGATCTTAGCCGTCGAAAAAAAACCATGCTTTTTTTTTAGGACAAAACTTACATGCATTGCTTTATGTGCATTTCTTGCTGTTTCACTCACAAAGAGATGACTTTTTAAATTAAAAAACAGTTTTCTTTTATTTTTTTAAAATCAAAAAACACAAAAAACCACCTCTTTGTGAGTGGAACAGTAAGAAATGCACCTAAAGCAATGCATATAAGTTTTGTCTTTTTTTTAATTCTCTTGTCTGTACAGTCAAATACATGATGCACTTTTGTTTTTTTGTTGTTATGAAACTTTATCTTTTTCTCTCTCTCATATTATTATCTCTCATCTTTGTTCTTACTTGGAATTTTCATTTTTCTTTTTTTAAAACAAAAATCCTTTCCCTTTTTTATTCCTCTGTATCACACTACTTCACTTCTCTGTTTCAAAATTTCATTCCATGTTTTTAGCAACGCATTCACAAAACACGTATAGTAACAGTTTTCCCAACACTTTTTCTTTTCCCATGTTTTTATGAAATTGGTAAGTTTCATTCTGTTCTCAATTATCTCGTGCACGCACGTTACCTAGTTTTCTCAGAACGTGTTTCCTTTTTAGTCAACCATTTTTGCTGTCAATGTTTTGATCTGTCTTCCTATGTTGCTTCAAACTCTGTTTTGTCTCTGTATCTGCACAAAAATTCTTTTTTTTATTCTTTTTTTTTTTAGAAAAATAATTAATTTTTCTTATACCCTTTTTGGTTGCTGAGAATAAAAGCTGAGTAGAATGAAAGAAAAGTGAAAAAAAAAATGTTTTTTTTAATTCTCAATTAAATTTTCATTAATTGGTTGAATTTTTTTTATTTTGCATCATTCTTGATCTTGCTCAAAACAAATCAAGTTTCAAGCTTTATAAATTTTCATCTTTGGATTTGGATTTTCTACTATCATTCTTTTATTGGGTCATTGAAATTGGAGTTATTTTGTTGAATTTGACTTTTGGGTTGTGAATTATGATTATGGTAAATTATTCTAATTTCTAATCCAACATGTTATTTGTTGTTTTGTTTATTTCAATTTTCATCACAGTGTGACATCATTGTACAAATTTGATTTTTTCAACCTCATGTGTTGTTAACTCTTTGACATTTTTTTTTGTTTGTGTGTGAATGACTTTGAAATTGACTTGTTCAATTTTTTTGTCTTTAACTTTGAATTGTTTCATATTTTGCAGGTGTGTAAATGGATTATTGGATGATTAATAAGCAATAGAAGAAGAGAAAAAGAAAGAGAGAGATGAAAGAGGAATCTACAGGATTAATCATTGGAATTTCTATTGGTGTTGTAATTGGAGTTGTTTTAGCAATTTCTGCATTGATCTGTTTTAGATATCATAGGAAAAGATCACAGATAGGGAATAGTAGTTCTCGAAGGGCGGCTACAATACCGATTCGCGCAAATGGTGCTGATTCTTGTACTATTTTATCAGATTCAACTTTAGGTCCTGAATCACCTGTAAGGTCTGGTAGAAATGGCATGAATTTCTGGATTGATGGTTTCAAGACAAGTAACATGATTTCTGCATCTGGAATACTTGAATATTCATACAAGTATGGTTTCTTTCATGTATTGAGTTGCTTTAAATTCTTCTACATATACTCCCTTTCGTGTCATATATTCATCGAATAACTTATGTATTTGGTTCATATTATGATTATGAACCAGATACATCGGTTATTCAATGAACCTGAAAAATGAATCTTAGCTTATATATGAGACTTGAGGGAGTAGGTATCTTGGAATGGATTATAATTAACCATCTATTTTTAGAATTTAATTTTGATACACTATTAGTGTAAAATGTTTTACACTATCAACAAATCGCAACCAACAGTATTGTGACTTTAGAAGTAACTATGACTGCAGTCAAATATTTTTAATGATCCGACGGTTATGATTGATTGACAGTATAAAAAATCTTTACACTGTGTATATGAATTAAATCCTTGTTTTTAATTGGAATATGAAATTGTCCTTTATGAGGGCGAGCACCTCCATGTGACCTGGAAGTCGCGTCGCGAGTTCAAACCCGGGAAACAGCCTCCCCCTTATGAGGGTATGACTGCTACATCTCTCCTCTCGATCGGAGCTTCGTGCATTATGCCGCCCTTTATGAAATGGTCCACCATAACGGACCGAGACTGTCTGCTGTACTGCTTTCACGCAATTTCACGTAGTTGACAATCTCGGCTGTAGAAATATAATCTTCGGCCTTGATTAATCTAGTTAAAACAAGTACTTGATTGTCTCTAAACTTTTGACTCATGTATATTGTTCTTCCATATTCAACCAAAAACAATATACTTATGATAACTAATTGTCTTTAAGAGTTGACTAGTTGAGTAAAGTTTACAATTGTTTGAAGTCAATGTAATTAATAATGACTGTTTTTTTCATGTCATTTATCTATTTCTTCTCATTCTATTTTAAATCTCTCATATTTACATTTTAGGGACTTGCAAAAGGCAACATATAATTTCACAACACTTATAGGACAAGGTGCATTTGGTCCTGTATATAAAGCTCAAATGTCTACTGGTGAGACTGTTGCAGTTAAAGTTCTTGCAACCAATTCTAAACAAGGGGAGAAAGAATTTCACACTGAGGTGAACATGTTTACCAATAATCATTTTGCATAATACTTTTTCTTAAAATAGATAGATTGTGTTTTTAATTTTGAAAACCATGAAAATGGAATAAGATATATAGCATTGATGGAAATGGAATAGTAGTTAATTTTTCTTTATGATGATTTTTCTAGATTAGAGTAGTTTGATCAATTTTAACCTTTTGTGTTATTTTTAATTTTTGTTAGGTTATGTTGTTGGGAAGGTTACACCATAGAAACTTGGTCAATTTGGTTGGATATTGTGCAGAAAAGGGTCAACATATGCTTGTATATGTCTACATGAGCAAAGGCAACTTGGCTTCCCACTTGTACAGTAAGCTATCTATCTTTTTAAACGAAATTTGACGAAAAAACACTGTTTATGAGGATAGAATAGTAAATATACTTTAATAACTGCACTTTGTGGGTTTTGTTCGGTTTATTTTCGTAATCTTTAGCTATTTCCATGTGAGGTTTGGACATTTTCCAATACACTCCTTCACGCATAGTGATAGTACTATTGAGATTAGTGCGTGGATGATGTGAGTGCCACAATACCTCACCTAGAACCGTAAATTATTTTGAATGTGCTTGATTAAGTTGAATTATCAAGCGATCTCTAATCTATATGCATTGAATATATTCTTTTTTTTTGTTTTCACCACCAGTATCCGGCACACTGGGGCCTAATCTGGTTCAGGGGTCAGTTTTGGCATCAAGTTGTTCCAGCCCCCTCCCGATCGCAGTTACGGGGAATCGAACCGTGGTCCTCCCTACCACGTCCAGCGTCAATCATCATTGAACCAACTAACACGATTTGTTGCATTGAACATATTCTATTTGTTGTATAAAAAATCTAACCTTAACAAAATAACTTTTGAGTCCTAATGAAGTCATGCAAGCAAGACCTGAGATAGTACTTTGATATTATGTGCCTTTCAATCCGATGCTTTGTTTTTTCTGTTTCATTATTGGTGATTTCATTCGAATTGAACTTGCATATGCAATAATAAATGAAGCTTGCCTCTATATTTAGGTGAAGAGAATGGGAATCTGGGCTGGGATTTGAGGGTTCATATAGCTTTAGATGTAGCAAGAGGCTTGGAGTATCTTCATGATGGGGTAAGTTACAATATGATCTTAACTGAGATAATCACGTCGCGTATACTTTAGTTACAATTGTATTTATTGTTGTCAATCCAGGCAGTTCCTCCTGTCATCCATCGCGACATCAAATCTAACAATATTCTCTTGGATCAGTCCATGCGAGCCCGGGTATGTCCTTGTTAATCATCACCTTTTTCTTCTGTTTAAGAATCTGTTTGGATCGACTTATTTGAGCTTACCTATTGGCATAAAAACTTCTGAGACTGATCGAGAGAATTTATGGAAATAGTTTATGACATGTGTATAAGTTGTTTTCAACTTATTTCTATAAGCTGTCAACGATTGCTTATGGAAAGAGCTTATAACTTATATGAAAACGGCTTATAACTTGTATAAAAAATTGTTTGACTTTATCTTACCATTTGCTATAGAAATAGTACATAAACAGTTATATGATAAGCGTTTGTGCTATAAGCACTTAATTAAGTTGTTTAATGTTGGTCAAAGTGCTTCTTATGTTCTTGTTTGTTGATTCTGAATCAACTAGGTTGCTGATTTTGGACTTTCAAGAGAAGAGATGGTGGATAAACATGCAGCAGTTCGCGGTACCTTTGGCTATCTCGATCCTGAGTATATATCTTCAGGAACATTCACAAAGAAAAGCGACGTATACAGTTTTGGAGTGTTGCTCTTTGAACTTATAGCTGGCCGAAATCCTCAGCAGGGTCTTATGGAACATGTTGAACTTGTAAGATCTCTCCCCTCTTTCCAGCCCCATTGAAGATAAAATGTATTTGGTTGTTTTTTCGCCGTTGCTTCATACATAGTATATATCAAAACAAGTAGTAACAAATCTAGAATTTTATGTTGCGGAAACAATACTCGTAAATCCTAGTGAAATACCTAGTAAATAATTAGTATATCATATATGTTGTGCAGTTAATATATATAATATTTTTAAAAATCGAAATCTTAGTGGAGGAAAATGGTATATGGATCCTCTGCAGCCGACTTTACGATGTAGTTGTCTGTAGGCCGTTAGATTAAGAGAGAGAAATTTTATCCCTCTTAATCTAACGGTTTACAGCTGGTTGTACCGTAAAGCCGGCTGAAATCATTGCTAATTATTTGGTTTGTTGATGACTCAATTTTATGACATTGCTCTATCAAAGTACTTGGTTGTTATAACACACACGTCGATACCTAATTCATTTGTTTGATCTTATGAATGCTATTAATGGATGAATAGGCAGCAATGAATACCGAGGGTAAAGTTGGTTGGGAGGAGATAGTTGATTCAAAACTAGAAGGAAAATGTGATTTTCAAGAACTGAATGAAGTAGCAGCACTTGCCTACAAATGCATCAACCGCGCCCCACGGAAGCGTCCTTCGATGAGGGACATAGTTCAAGTATTAACGCGGATCCTTAAAGCAAGACACCAAAAGAATCATCACAAGAAGTCCCTTTCAGCGACAACCGATGATGTTGCAATAGATGTTGATGAGCCAGAAAATAAGGATCATGTTACTGACCATAGAAGAGATGAATCTATAGATAGTGCAAATGACATGTATGATTTGTAACAAAATTGTTTTACATTTAGTTATTTTTCTTTTCGATTTATTTTTTGGCTATGGATATGATATAATTTTATTAGAGACTAGGTTTTGAGTGATTTAATGATGCCTAACATCATTTTCTGTGGTTTTGTGTAACATTTTTTTTTTCTTCTTTCTTTATTGTTTCACTTTCTTGTCTTAGTTCTGTTGTCTCACAGAACAGAAACTTCAAAATTTGTATATTATTACTTTCATGAATGAAATTGATGTGAAAAAAAGAGTTACCATTCATGCACACAATCTATTTTCTGACTCCATTAACATTCAACAAATATTTGTACTAATGTGCTAACACATTTTCACTTTCCTGCATATACAAATATTTATAATATAGATGATATTGATATTGTACCGTTAAAACTTAGACGTAACGGTTACACATTCGATAAGTTTTTCTGCTATCAAGAATGGTCCATTCCGCAAAATATAGGATCATTCTTGACAATTTCACAAAATGTAGGGATTAAAAACATATTTAACCCTTTTTAGTTTTAAAAACTAAGTTAGATAAAATCGTTTTTCAAAACATTTTTATAAAATTAGATTACCATAAATTTTTTATTTTTTAATTTTTAAAAATTAAAATACTGTTTTTGAGAAGAAAATCAAACAGACCATAAATCTGATATGATTTTTTGTGTTTTTGTATTGCGGAATTTGGTGGATATAGTTTTGTGGAGAAAACTCTCCTAAATATATTTTTATATGAAGAATATTTAAGTTCTTATTTTATTCATCATGCTTATGGCTCTATATATAGAGCTACAAATAAAACAAACTTCTAAATCATATCTTTTTAAAAAAAAACTAATCCTATAAATATAAATATTAAACAAATCCTTAAAATTATAAACAGAAATATAAATCATGAACCCTAATATTATTTTATTTTAAATATAAATCTAAACTATATTTAAATATAAAATCTTCCAAAAAAGATATTTAGGCATTATTCCCAACAAAATCTTCAACTAATTGTGTATATGCGTATATGAAGATGAGCATAAGTACCAATAAAATAAAATAAAACATAATATAGAAGATAAAAGTCTTATTTCTCATTTATTCATATAATTATATTATTAATTAAAAACATTATAGACTTTTTTGAAGACCACATATATTATTGAAAAACTAACAGAAAAGCTACAAAATTTTAAGGTTGTGTAGCCTTCCCAGAGGGAGGTTTGCAACATGGGGTTGGCCTATAGCATGGTAAAATTTCCTCGCAAACCCTTTGACCATCCTTTGAAATTTCAGTCCCTTGAGCACCTCCAAGTAGTAGACTGCCCATAACAGCAAAAAGCAATACCACTAGCTTTAACACCATCTTCAAACAAGATTCCATGTTAACTCCACTGGCTCAACAAATAAAATTAAAGATGTTATTAACTTGTTATGATATTTTAGAGAAAATATGTACTTATTTATACAAATTTCAAAAATATTATTTATGCATATTTTTTCACATTAAGTAATTTATTATTCTTTGTTTGATTTTGTCTAAGCTAAAAGTATATTACAATAAAGGAAATTATTTTCATAAAAATAAAAAAACTTGCGGACATAACCATAACCCAATAAAAAATTAGGAAAAACAATAACAAAAGAAAATCAAAAGATAAATTAAAGTGTGTTCCTGGTAAAAAATAATAAGTTTTTTAATAATAGTCAAAAATAATAATTTAAAGAGTGTTAATATGACCATTTATAAAGATATTACCTCAAATAAAATAAAGATATTAGTCAAGAAAAAAAAAAGTATGATACTATTTAGGGATGACAATGGGTAGAGTATGGGGATGGATACTATAATACCCTAATATTACCCATCTCTATACTCGCAGTTTGAAAAAATACATATACCCATCCCCATACTAATTTTTGTCCATGTGCTCATACCTTATGGGTACCTAAGTACCCATACACACACCCGTTACCCACACTTTAGTTATAATATATCGATAAATAACAATCATCAATGTAATTCAATTGAAAACTCATTTGAATATCTCAAATCCAAGTCATCAAATATTACAAACCAAAGTATTTAAAATTTAACATCCAAAGTATTTTGCTTGAAATTCATTGAGTTTTTTGTAACATTAAAAATCTATAAAATCATGTATCAAGAAGACAAGAATCTTAATTGCAAAAGTCTGTTTAAAAAAGACCTTTTAAAATCTTCAAATATATTTTTTTTAATGAAAATAGTCTTTCATATTCTCTCGATCTAATACATCCTCTAAAATTTTATTTTAACACCAAACCCAATAAACACTTAACTAATAAACCTAAAACCAATAAAAACTTTAAAGCACCAAAACACGCATACAAAGCCATAACAAGTTTCCACACTGTTAGATATATTAGGGCTTTTAGTATTGGGCTTTTTATGTTAGTAGTCTAGTAGTCCATTAGGTATTATTATAAATTCTCTTGTAATCCTTATTTTATGAAGCAATATTATTCTAATATTATTGGAACCCTAGCCGTCTTTATCTTTCTCTATTTTGCATCTCTATTCTAACATGGTATCAGAGCATGGTACGATCCGCCATGAATCGTTGTTGCTTCCGCCGTCGAATTCCCAAAATTTGGGGATATACCTTTTTGTGTTTGTTTGATGCTTGGTTGTATATAAGAAATTAAAAAAAAAAAAGGAAAAAATAGGAAGTAGTGTTGGAATTGGATCTTGTTGAAATTGGAAGTTGAAGTGGTTTGTGGTTTGTTTGCGAATTGAAGCTACGGTATGTATATCTCATTGGGTGAGATAATAAAGAAGAAATAGATTTTTGTGTTGCATCTCTATTCCTAAAGGCAACTATGGAAAATAATTGGCATTTGAAAAGAAGAAAATATTGACGGCAAATTGCATCATGCTTTTGGGAAATTGACAGCAAATTGATGTTAAACCTTTATGCACCGATTTGGTATTGTTTTATGAGTTATTTTATTTGGTTGTATCTCTATCAGTTGTTCTGATCGATTGCATCGTACTTCTTCTTATTGATTCTTTTGATTGCATTGCACTTCTCCCTATTGATTCTTCTGATTGCATTGTACTTCTCCCTATTGCACTTCTTCTGATTGATTGCACTTCTCCCTCTTGATTCTTCTGATTGCATTGCACTTCTCCATATTGCACTTCTTCTGATTGATTGTACTTCTCCCTATTTATTCTTCTGATTGCATTGCACTTCTCCCTATTGCACTTCTTCTGATTGATTGCACTCCTCCCTCTTGATTCTTCTGATTGCAATAACTTCTCCCTCTTGAATTCTTCTGATTGGTTGCACTTCTCCCTATTGGTTTCTTTCATTTGATTGCGTCTATCTATTGGTCGATTCTTATGTTTGGTTTAGTTGATTGGTTTTGTTTTGGTTAGCTTGGAACTGGATTGGATGGTGGATTAATTTGATTTGATTCTCCTCTCTTCGGGTTTTTCTCTGTTGATTGCGAATTACTTCTCTTGTTTGGTTATTAGTTGGGTTGGTTTAGCTTCAGGGTTAATTTGTAACAAGCGTAAAGCTTAGTAAGTTTTAGTAGGGGTGTCAAAATGGATGGATTGGATGGATTTGGATTGGATTGTTAACGGATGGATCAAAGTAATCCATTTGTCCATTAACAATCCATTAAAATGGGATCAAAAAAATCCAATCCAATCCATCCATTTAGAGATAAAATCCATCCAATCCATCCATTATCATAATTTTAATGGATGGATATCCAATCCATCCAACAAAATTAATTCAATTATTAATTCAATAAAATTAAAATATCCAAATAATATTATTTTTCAATTTAAATATTATGTAGATAAAATATTATTTAAAAATCGACCGAAAACCCAAAATAAATACCAGAAAATCCTAAAATCGATCGAAAACTCAAAAAATTGGCCGAAAAACCTAAAATCGGCTGAAAACCCAAAATACACCCGAAAATCCATAAATCGGCCGAAAAACCTAAAATCGGCCGAAAACGCAAAAAATCGGCCGAAAAACTGAAAAATCGGCCGAAAACACAAAAAATCGGCCGAAAAACCGAAAACACAAAAAATCGGCCGAAAACCCAAAAAACAGCCGAAAACAAAAAAAAACGGCCGAAAACCGAAAACGCAAAAAATCGGCCGAAAAACCCCAAAACACAAAAAAATGGCCGAATACCCAAAAATTGGCCGAAAACACAAAAAATCGGCCGAAAAACCGAAAACGCAAAAAATCGGCCGAAAAACTGATTTTAGGTTTTTCGGCCGATTTTTTGAGTTTTCGGCCGATTTTTTAGTATTCGGACGATTTTTTGTGTTATCGGCCAATTTTTGGGTTTTCGGCCGATTTTTTGCGTTTTCGGCCGATTTTCGGTTTTTCGTCCGATTTTTGTGTTTTCGGCCGATTTTTGAGTTTTCATCCGATTTTTTGAGTTTTCGACCGATTTTCGGTTTTTCGGGTGATTTTTGTGTTTTCGGCCGATTTTTTTGAGTTTTCGGCCGTTTTTCGGTTTTTTGGCCGATTTTTCGGTTTTCAGTCAATTTTCAGTTTTTCGGCCGATTTTTTGTGTTTTCGGCCAATTTTTGGATTTTCGGCCGATTTTTGGGTTTTTGACCGATTGTTTGTTTTTTATTTATTTTAGTGTCATTATTATTATTATTATTATTTATTTTTTGAAGAATTTTATTATTTTTTAAAAAGAGACAATCCATTGGATTTAAAATTAATAATGATCAATTATCCATTGGATTTTAAGATTAAGGTGGATGGATTGGATCCATCCATTTAATTAAATGGATGGATCAAATCCAATCCATTAACCAACTTTTTTACTAATGGATGGATTGGATGGATAAATTTTTCAATGGATTGGATGGATAATGGACAAACGGATAATATTGACACCCCTAAGTTTTAGCTTGAGGGGTAATATTAGAAATAAAATGTTAAGTTTATATTATTATTAAGTATGTTTTTCGTTATTTGTTTGACAAACTCTCGATGATTATCCATTAATGCATCGTGAGTTTGAGGGGAAGTGTTAGATATATTAGGGCTTTTAGTATTGGGCTTTTTATGTTAGTAGTCTAGTAGTCCATTAGGTATCTTAATCTTAATCTTAATCTTATCTTAATCTTAATCTTATCTTATCTTATCTTATCTTATCTTAATTATTATAAATGGTAAGTTGTGACACCTTTTTTGCTTACCACTTAACCCTAATTTTTTCCCTCCTAACCCCTCTCTTAATTACCACCCAACTACCTCATCATTTATTACATATATCAAATTTGAATTTCAAATATGACTTTGGAAAAATGAGAGAAAATGCATAGGTTTAGACCAATGTTTTAAAAACCGGACCGGAGATCGAACCGGAGAAGCTACTGGTTCATGGTTCAATCGGTTCAACCGGTTCAACCGTTATCGAACCGGAAAATTAATTAATTAATTTATATTATTTAATGTATATATTAAAGCTCAATAATTTCCTTTATTTTCATTTTTTAACAATATTTTTACAGGGCAAGCTGTTGTTTAGGCCCAATTCTATTTCTTACTCTTGTATAGCCCAATCACTTTATGCTACTTTCATAAATAAATAACCCTAATATTTTAGTGCTAGTTTGTTTCAATTCTTGCTGCGCCGTATGTCACTTTCCAGTGCTTATTTTCTTCCATTTTTTTCTATGAACATTCTTCTACCTCTTAATTCTTTATTCTTCTTCTTTATGTGCCTTTTCTTCTAATTTCTTCTATTTAACAAAATAATACTCATAAACTAGATAAATCAAATTTCAAATAGAACTAACACAAATCAAAGTTTCACTTTCATGATGGTGACCATAAATCTATTGTGTGAAAATCACTCTTAAGCTTTGCAATCCAACTCAAATGGTATGATAGTTTTTTTCTCTGCAAAATAGGTTCAAAACACAAGCTTTTTCAAGCGTTTGACGAGGGAAAGGTTTCAGTGTATTACTGTTTCATGCGATTGATAAAAAAGGAAAATATAAAGGGAAAAAAAAAGATGAAATCTGTGTTTGTTTTTTTTTTTTCTTAACAGAGGTAAAACCGTCCGGTTTTCCAAAACCGGGACCGGTTCACCGGTTTTCCCGGTTCGCACCGGTTCGCTCCGGTTTTGTACTGTTTTCTGACGGTTTTACTAATTAGCGGTTCTGGGCATGCTTCCGGACCGGAACTGGTCCCGGTTCACGGTCGAACCGGTTGAACCGGCCGGGCCGGTCCGGTCCGGTTCTTATAACATTGGTTTAGACTTGCAATGCAGAGTAAAATATCCACTTAACTAAAAAAAAAAAGGCACTTTCCGTATCTCTTTCTCTCTCTCCAATCCATTCTGATTTTTCTTTTCTTCTCTTCCTCTTTCTCTGCATTCTGATTTTTTTTTATCTTTCTTTTCTCCATTTTTTCTCTCAACCTCCTTTTCCTTTCTCATCTTTCTATATTTATTTATTCCATATTCAATCCATGCTTTTTTTCCATTCACCTCTCTCTCTCCTTTCCCAACATTTTTTCTCGGTGAGTCTATTTAGGGAGAGTATTTTGAGCAGTGGGAGGATTTTTGAGATCGATGCCTTCAAGGTTGGAAGGAGTTTGGAGGAGTTAAGAAGCAACTGTTGTGTTTGGTTCTTTCAGTTCTTTTTATTCTATCTCTATTTCAATTGATTTTCTGGATTTTTTTTTAACTTCTTTTGTGGATGATTCCTTATTTGAATTTTAATATATGAATTTTTGGGGACATTATTGCTAGAGTTGTTTATCAGTGTTTTTATTTTATTCAGCACATCTCTTTGAATTTTCATGTTATTTTTCAGATTAATACATGCAACCCACATGTTTGATAAAATATCACAATGGATTCTCATCAACAAAAGCATCACCAGGTTTGTTGTTTTTAGTGTTTTTATTTGTTTGCTCTAAAGTTGCTATTTTTTTATGGTTTTCTATTTTAATTTTTTTTACTATGTTGTAATTTGTATATCTACAATGATAACCACAAATCCTAAAAAGAATGATATTAGATATAATCATATATTGTTGTTGATCAGTTGATGTTTGATCCGGCTAATTTATGGAGGTATTTTTTATTGCTTTTGATGCATCAAGTTGGGTTGCAGATAGAGTGGTTGATCATGGTTGTTTTATGATTCGTAACTTTAAATGTGATACCATGTTATTTCTATTATTGCTTAATAATTTTAAGTCCCAAGTTACTCTTACATATCTGGACCTATTTTATTGTTAACCTTTTCATCAAAGAACAATTACAATTAGTGACAATAGATGTATATTTGTGAATCATCAATGATATTTGCATCATGTGTGAACCACTACTAATGCTCATGCTATACAGTTTTTATGATCTGTTATTTACTTCCATGATTTGTACCTTTTGGAATGTTCTAGGACATTGCTCTGTTATTGGTATTTAGAAGCATTTATGTAGTTTTATGGCATTTGGACATTGCTCTGTTATTGGCATTTGGAATGTTTTTATGGTCTTTTATTGGATTGATTATGTAGTTTTAAGTATGTTGTTAATGAGTTTAATAAAATACTGATATAACTTGAAGCTGATATGCTTCATGAGGCTATCAAAGTAATGAATTACTCATTTTTCATGTCCTAAGTGTCTCATTTTGAGCAAATGATTTCTCACTCTATAAAATTGAAATTGATGTACTTGGTTAATTTTCTATATTTGTGATTTCTCATACTTAAGTTTCCAACAACATTTTAATAGAGTATATGCTACCTGTATACTTCCATGTGCTGCACAATTTTTAAATAGTGCAAGACCTGGACTGGTGTTGGAAAATTCCTTAGTGGCAGCAACCAATTACGATTTCAACTAACAATCTCTATTTTTGTGGAAAGTTATTAAAAGGTATTTCATTGCAAAGATAATTGATATCAGTATGTTATAAAAAAAACTACTTATGCATAGTCTTCTATAATTTATGTTCCTTTTGTTCACATGAACAATGTCGATGCATATGCTCTTTTCTCTTTTACTTTGGAGTTTGAGTGGTATTTCTTAATTGCTATCAATTTTGTAGGCTTGCTCTTTTTCTACACTTTTCATGGTGTCAAATTTTGTTCTACGGGTGCTTCTTTCAACCTTTTGGCTTCTGTAGATATAAATTGTATATTTGAGTTTCACGGTTTATTTACTTTCTCATCCACTTTCTGCTTTCTTTGTAGGTTTGCATATCCTCATCCATTTTTTGCCATCTGCTGCTAGCACAATGGTCTCAGGGAAGATTGGCATGTTATTAGTATGATTACTATCTCTATCATTTTGTTTTCCATTTGTTATTTCTATGAAAACCCATTAGAATCTTTGTTAAGATTTGAGACAATAATAAATCTATAATAGTAAATCTCATACAAGTTCTTTGATGCATTTATCTCCATTGATGAATTTCTTTCTGCAATTTCCTGTAAATTTTCTCCCAATCTTCATCCAAGACTTTCTATTTGTACACATCTCCAAATATTCATCCTTTGAGATTTAGGAATTAAGGAAGGTTTTTTTTTTGGTATTGGCAGACATATGACTTGCAAACTTTTTGGCGATTGGCAAAACATATGCAAGGTGGCAAATTGGCAAAACAAGTTAGTCTTTTCTTTGTAAGTTTGGTAATGAGCTTTTGTTGTAAGATGTTTTGGTTTGGTGTTTTGTTTTATGGTTGGATGATGATATCTACAAATGTACATTTTTAATCCTTTTCAAAAGGAATGCTTGAATGAATTCTATTTTGATTTAATTTTCACCTTGCTATTGCTTTATATTAACAACAGTCATATTAAGTTGTAGTAGTGTTTAGTAGACTTTAAATAATATTAGCTAATACCCTAAACTAAGCATAAAAAGTTAGCTATTTTATCATTATTTAGTCTTTAGGACATATGGTGTAAAATAAACATAAGAACAATGTTATAGTAATTATTAAGATATACAATTAATCCATGCACATTAAATTTGAGATTAATTTGAATATTCAACTTTCTTTTATGGTGTATGCTCTATGTGAATATTCAACATTCTATTCCAATGAAATTGTCATTTCCCGTTCTAATTAATTTGAGGTTTGTTCTCATGTGTTGTTGCAGTGGCAGCAATGGAGCGGCGGCAACGACACATTGATAGGTTGTTTTATTTTAAGGTGACATGATTATGGAAGTGATGATGAGCTATCAAGTGGTTGTAGCAGTTACGATATAAAAGTGAAGATGTGTTGGCGGTGACTATAGCTACAATAATATAATTTTTGAAAGGTGTGCTTCTTTCTTCCATAATAGTTTTTATTCAATGTTTTATGTATTTTTGGTTGAGATATATCTATTTTGCCATTGATATCGGGTGCTGATTAAATATGTATATGGGATCAAGATTCTTTTTTAATTTAGAATGGCGTAGGTTGATGTGTGATGACTTTGTGTTTTTTATTGAATTGTGTTTACGTCATCCATGAAATTAAATCAGAATATGTGTGAGTGATTTGATTTTGTTTAGAGTTTTCATTAGTTTATGTAGTCTACTATGGTGTGGGGTTGCTTCAATTATCCATATATGATACGCAACCATTGTTTGTAATTTTGATTCCACCCTTACCATATATTGTGATATGTAGTGTTCTTTATCTAAACTCCTTTTCAAAGTCTATGCACTATGCTGCAAGTTCAGAACTGCTACTCCAACCATTTCAATATTGAGTATATATGTTTTATATATGTAATTTGCGGCTGCAATTTGGTACACTGTTTGCAGGTGGTTGGGCGTGGTGGTCGCGCTCCCGGCTGATGTGATGATGTCTTATGGCCTGATGGTGGGCAGTGGAAGGAATAAGAGAATTAGAGAGGGATTTTCTGTTGTTTGGCTGACTTTAGTTTGGGTTATTTGGAGGAGTCGTAATGATTGGATTTTCAATAATGTACCTGGATCAGTGGAAGACGCAGTAGACCAGATTCAACGAACTTCTTGGCATTGGTATTTGAGCAAGACGGCGAGGGATTCGTGTTTATTATATGAATGGATTTGGGACCCTGGCGAGGGTATGGTGAGGGGGTGATGCTTAATTCTGTAGCCTGTGTTTTGGTTGTTGTTCTATTTCGTTACTGGTTTTTCTTTTAGCAGTACCAGGTTTTTGTTTTGGTTGCTGGTTAGGCTATTTTGGTGGGTTATTTTTTACTGTCGGGTTGGTTTGCTTTTGTTTTGTTGGGGGCATATGTGCGGCTAACTTTTTCTAATAGAGTTTATCTCTATGTTTGTTTGTACTCAGTGGCCACATAGCACTCCCTGTGCTATGATGTGCTTTATTAAATAAATTTTGTTTGATGTTCAAAAAAAAAAAATTGAGTATATATGTCTTGATATTTAATCTGGAGTTGCATTTGAGTAACCACAAATTAATCATTTCTCTTTTTTCTCATTTTGCAGGTAAAGTAGAGTTTTAGAACTTTAAGGACTTGATATTTGTTTATATTGGTAGCTTAATTTGTAATGTAAAAGGGTTGGACTCTTAATTGATATTTGTTTTCCTATCAAGTGTCTTTTTTTATATTCTTTATCATATACTATAACAGTGTCTGTTATGTCCCTATGTATGAACGTTTTTAGCCAATTCAATACTTGCTCTATTTGCTTCAATTGTATGGGTATAATTTTGTTATTCTTTGAAATCACTATCCTTTGATTCAATTATTCAAGATTGGTCTAACTGATGTAGAATTTTAAAATGATTTTTTTTTTTTAAAGTTTAAAATGAAATGTTTAGTGAGTACAAAACTTATAAAAATAAATTAAATATATTAATTTTGTTGAATGTATGATTTTTTTTTTTTATCATCATTGTTGAATGTATGAATTGAACCTTTGTCAAGGAGATACGAGGCCTTCATCTTAACAACCTAAACAGCTAAACTAACCAAACATACATAATAAATTTATTAAATTATATTGAAATTTTTTAGGTCTATTTTAAAACCTAATTTTTTTTTTAGCTGATAAAAGAATTTCTTTTAAATTTCAACGAAAACAATTTCCGGCGATGATTTTATTTGCTATAACTATAAACAGGAGTCAAACTCAGTCACTTAAATATTTTGGAATATATCTTTTTCAGTCCATTTTCTCCCATGAACAGCTATATATTGCATTATCAAGGGTTACATCGAGACAAGAGTTAAAGATATTAATAATTAACGATGGAAGTAAAGATTCAAATACGACTGAAAATGTAGTTTACAAAGGAGTTTTCCATAATGTTTAGAAGTTGGTTGATATATCAATTGTTAGCCTATTTTGTGTGATTTCTATGTAATTTTAATGGTTGTTATGTAATAATATTAATATTGGTTAGTTCCATTTGTACGGTTTATTTTAAGTTTCAATATATTTTATGTTTAGATTTCATTGGTTTTTTATTTGCAATTTTTATTATGGAAATTTTAATCGTATATTTATCACTCAATCAAATCCGTGCAATGCACGGGTCAGAGTCTAGTTATTATAAATTCTCTTGTAATCCTTATTTTATGAAGCAATATTATTCTAATATTATTGGAACCCTAGCCGTCTTTATCTTTTTCTATTTTGCATCTCTATTCTAACACACACAAAGTAAAAAAAAATAAAAAAATAGAAAGGTTCCTACGCAACACTAAAGCAAACACTAGGCATAAAAAATCAAATTTATTTAAACAAAAATCTACTATACTATTCTCCAAATAAATAAATAAATAAAAACACAAGCAAAAATATATATATATAGAATAAATTGAAATACGAAGAATATAGTCCAACAAATAAGAAGAAAATGAAAATAAAAATACACACAATATAGGAACGTTGTGGAGAAGATGACATGAGGGAGACTTACCACAGTATAGAGAGAGCAAGATTTGAGACTTTAAGTGGTTAGTGGCTACTAGGGTTTATTGTAGTGGTTTTTTTTTTCTTTGTATTAAAAATATGAGAGTGAATATAATTTGTTTATATATATATATATATATATATATATATATATATATATATAATATCATTATCATTATTGTTTCTAAAAATATCTTCTTAATTTTTTACATACATAATATATAATAAATAAAATAAATATCTCCTTAATTTTATACATTATATAAATAGCTCCTTAATTTTATACATTATATATATTTATATACATGCGGGTAAGCAGGGTGCGTACTAAAGTACCCGTATCCGTATCCATACCCATCCATTTTTGTGGGTAATTACTTATGTCCATGCTCATCATATCCATAATATGAGTTTTTATCCTACCCGTTGTGAGTATTTTTTATTGGTACTCACTAAGTATGAGTCTAATTGTCGTCCCTAATACACCTTTAGAAAGAAAAAAATATCAAGATTCAATCGGTATTTTTAAATGATTTCACACTTTCATATTTTATATATGACTTTGAATAAAGTGTTAGAAATATTAAACTTTATAATCACAAAACTAACAAAATTCATTCGATCATTCAAAAAGGTTGCTAATTAATATAAGGGGTTAAATATGTTAGTCCCTACATCTTGCGAAATTGTTATGATCTCTATATTTTAAAAATGGTCAAAAAAAATCTCATCCGTTTTTCCGTTATCAATAATGGTCCATTCAGTTTGTTTTTTTCCACATCAGTAAACAAAATGATTCAATATATTTTATGTTTAGATTTCATTGGTTTTTTATTTGCAATTTTTATTATGGAAATTTTAATCGTATATTTATCACTCAATCAAATCCGTGCAATGCACGGGTCAGAGTCTAGTTATTATAAATTCTCTTGTAATCCTTATTTTATGAAGCAATATTATTCTAATATTATTGGAACCCTAGCCGTCTTTATCTTTTTCTATTTTGCATCTCTATTCTAACACACACAAAGTAAAAAAAAATAAAAAAATAGAAAGGTTCCTACGCAACACTAAAGCAAACACTAGGCATAAAAAATCAAATTTATTTAAACAAAAATCTACTATACTATTCTCCAAATAAATAAATAAATAAAAACACAAGCAAAAATATATATATATAGAATAAATTGAAATACGAAGAATATAGTCCAACAAATAAGAAGAAAATGAAAATAAAAATACACACAATATAGGAACGTTGTGGAGAAGATGACATGAGGGAGACTTACCACAGTATAGAGAGAGCAAGATTTGAGACTTTAAGTGGTTAGTGGCTACTAGGGTTTATTGTAGTGGTTTTTTTTTTCTTTGTATTAAAAATATGAGAGTGAATATTTTTTTATATCACTGTTTTTTTTTTATATAAAATAAAACAACGAGGTACAAGATTGGGGGGACATTAAACCTGACCCGGGTAAAAGAAATACATCGTGATAAAATAAAACAGTCCTAATCAACCCTAGCAAACAACCACTAAATCTCGAGCGCAACCCAGCGAACCCGCGTACGGGCGCGAAACCAAGTTACAAAAAAAGAGAGAAGAGTGATAATCCACGTAGAGCAATTAGGATTCAAACTGGCGAATGGAACGACCGCCAACACGGAACCAGAACCAAGTGCCAACAACACCCTGAACAAAGCAGCAAGTATAAAGCTCTTTCGAGCACAAGAGTCACCGAAGTGGAGGCAGACCTGAGAGTGAATATAATTTGTTTATATATATATATATATATATAATATCATTATCATTATTGTTTCTAAAAATATCTTCTTAATTTTTTACATACATAATATATAATAAATAAAATAAATATCTCCTTAATTTTATACATTATATAAATAGCTCCTTAATTTTATACATTATATTTATTTATATACATGCGGGTAAGCAGGGTGGGTACTAAAGTACCCGTATCCGTATCCATACCCATCCATTTTTGTGGGTAATTACTTATGTCCATGCTCATCATATCCATAATATGAGTTTTTATCCTACCCGTTGTGAGTATTTTTTATTGGTACTCACTAAGTATGAGTCTAATTGCCGTCCCTAATACACCTTTAGAAAGAAAAAAATATCAAGATTCAATCGGTATTTTTAAATGATTTCACACTTTCATATTTTATATATGACTTTGAATAAAGTGTTAGAAATATTAAACTTTATAATCACAAAACTAACAAAATTCATTCGATCATTCAAAAAGGTTGCTAATTAATATAAGGGGTTAAATATGTTAGTCCCTACATCTTGCGAAATTGTTATGATCTCTATATTTTAAAAATGGTCAAAAAAATCTCATCCGTTTTTCCGTTATCAATAATGGTCCATTCAGTTTGTTTTTTTCCACATCAGTAAACAAAATGATTATTAGTGGACCCCGCTATTTAAATTTTAGTCATTACATTTTACGAAATAGGAAAAGAATGGTCCCTATATTTTTAAAAAGGTAAAAAAAAATCCCATAAATATTTTAAAATATAGGGATCATTCTTGCCTATTTTGCAAAATATAAGGACTAAAATTAAAATGGTGGGGTCCACTAATAAGCATTCTTAAATGTAGGGATCATTCTTGACAATTTTGCAAAATGTAAGGACTAAAAACATATTTAACTTTAAAATTTAAACATAAATTATCAAAAGGTAAATATTTATACAATTTTTTTTCTTGACAAAATCCTCATAAATTTATTCTTTAGATATGTTACCCATTATAGATTATATTTTTCTGTTCCATAATTTATTTATTTTTTAAAAATTAATAATAATATCTAATTAAAAAAAAAAAAAGGAATATATATATTTATTTCGCCACATCACCCTACTTCACTCTACTTTTTAATTTGATATAACATGGAAGATTGAACGATTTTTATTGATTATCAGTGTAAAATTAATTTACACTAACGGTTCATATTCTTTAAACTAATAAAAAAGTACTAGAAAAAAATAGAGAATTGGGCCAATCATATAGATTTAGAGTTTGGGCTTAGAAAAGTAAAACCCAATTGAAACCCATGATCCATTTTCATACCATTTTCCTACCAAATTCTTCATTTTTTTTCTCTTTTATTTTAAGATTTTGTATATTATCCAAAATCATTATCAGAATCAGAAATAAGAAAAAAGAAGAGGTTACATACAGAAGCAACAATGGTAGCTATGGCTATGGTTGCTCTTCAAAGTTCCATGACCTCACTCTCACTCTCCTCTAAATCTTTCTTCGGTCAGCCTATCACACTCCCCTCTCTTCTTCCGGTACGCCATTCTTCTTTTACCAATTCAAGTTTCAATTTTGATTATTCTATGTGCTTCCTTTCTTCTTATATTCAATTGGGTTTTTTTTTAATTCAAGTTCATTTTAAAGTTCAACTTTAAATTATGGGTGTCAATTGTTATTAGCATTTCATCTTTTGAATGTTTAGTTCATAATCATATTCATAATTGCAATTTTATGTCATACCTTTTTCACTACAAAAAATATAATATTTAGATTGAGTCTTACATTTTGTAGCATGACCTGTGTTCTATAGATAATTACGAAATTTGATAGGATTGACATGAAAGTCTCTTACAAGAATGTATTCGAGTAAGTAAACCACCAAATTAGTCTCTGAGTTTGTAAGATACTCTCAAATAGGTATTTGACTTTATCAATATTTCAAAAAGGTCCTTGACTATGTTAAATTTTACTCGTATTAGTCCTTCAAAGAATATGTTAGTTAGGGGCTAAATTGAAAATGAGTGGATAAACTTATGGATCGAATTGATAGTTGGTTGTAAATTATAGGGACTTAATTGATAGTAAGTGGTTAAATATAGAAACCAACTTGACATTCAGGGACCTTGTTGAAGTATTCATGAAGTTAGGGACCGATTTGAGAGTATCTTATAAAGTTAGGGACTAATTTGGTGGTTTACTCGAATCTATTCTCTCTTGTATACTATTTGATGTGAACTATAGTGCAAGGAATACGCGTAATCAAATATCGAATTTTTATCCGATACTGATACCATGATATTGCTGCTTTTGTATTTTTAGAGTATCCTTTTTATACTTATGTGAATTCAAACCCGTCTTATTAATCATTTATCTGAAAAGTATATTCTCTCACTCCTTGTGATGGAAGATCCAGAAATTATAACTATACTATGTTCATTTGCTTGGTGTTTGTCTATGCGGTTAGGAATTGGTTCAGCAAACTTCTAAGTTGAGGTTATTGCGATGTTATATTGCTGGAACATATTTTACTGGCATAGAACTTGTGCTTATATTCGATTTGGATGAGTTGTTTTTATTATCTTCATTTTTCGTTCATTATATTAGTTCTCGTGAATTTTGGTTTCAGAAAATGTTTTTATCTTTACCCTTTTGATCATACTGCAAATTTTGAGATTAGCTTAGTTACTTCTGTTCATCATTTGTACCAATATGCAATGTTGTCAAATAGCGGTGATAACGGTGTTATAGCGCTGTAATATAACATATGAATCCGCTATAAAATACACAAAGCTATCCTATAAATAACTGTCTTATGTTGTTTATAATTGACTTATTTCAACTGCTATGTGGCTTCAGCTATTTGCCCGCATTCCGCAGTGCTATCTGCTATTTCACATAATGGATTTTTAGTGTTCCGCTATCTTCTGTAATCAACTATTGATAACACTGCCACAATGCAATAATGCTTAATGTTTCATCAAAAGTAGCTAATACATTTTGTCTGACTGAGATTTGATTGGTTAATTAGTATAAAATAAATCTATCTTGTTTTAATTCTTGCCGATGAAGTTCTCAAAAGTTTACTATACTAACTTGATATGAATTTTATATTTGTGGTATGCAGGGTAAGCCAACAGAGAAGAAATGTCTTACTGTAATGAAGGTTAGTTGCAAATTCTTGCCTCATCCGTGCCAAATAATATGGTTATTCTTTTTAAGATTTTCTTAAATTAAAATCTAAATGGAACAGATGTTAACTATAATTAGACGACAGCAGAGTTTTTGCTTTTGCAGTTTGATGCTTCTTTATAGCACTTAGAAAAAGATCCTTAGTGATTACCTGAGTTTTTTTTTCTTCTAAAAACTCGGCATCCGGCCCAAGGACCGACTAATCCGAGGGGACCAATCCCATCGTCCACTTGCGGGGGACCCCGTTTAAAGCCAGAGTTTTTTTTACTCTGTATGGACTAGCCCACCGAAATTGACACCAGGGGAAATTGAATCTGAGACCTTGAGAGGAAACTCCAAGGACCCAAGCCAATACCACTAGGCCAACCTAAGTGAGATTTAAATCCGGTGAATGCTTAGAATATAAGTTTGACCCACAGTTAATATAGAGAGTTATACAGAATTTGTGGACCTTATAAATACCATAGATACTTCATAGAAACAGAACATTATCATTTATAAATAGTATGACCTGACAAAGAATCACCTAAAGGGTGTGGCGCACCTGGTTGCGAAGGCCAAGCTTGTGAGGTTGACCTAGGTTAGATTTTCGCATAGTGCATTCTTGGAGAGGTGCACAGAACCTTAATTATGACTAAGCTTCTGAGCGGAGATTAGTCTCATATTAGGTCAAAAGGATCTAAATTTGTGTGAATACTGTGGATCCACTCGGTTGCCAAAATCTCTAGTTACAGCAAGTTCCTACCAAAAACAATACCTGACAAAGAATCCATTCAAAACCGTCGTTTCCAGTCAAACCTAAAGCTTTCATATTCTTATGAAAATGAAAAACAAAACAAACCTTAAAATTCTCTAATTTAATACTGTAAAACAACATAAAAAGACATGGTTTACTGGTCATAGGACATAAACTTGTGTAATATTTCTAGCTAATCGTAAAATTGTCTTGTGTAATATTTTTCATGTTTCTTCTCTCGTAGTATAAACGATGGGAAAAAGTTGAATGTAAACCAAACAGCCTTCCCAAGTTACACAAAATGCATGTTAAAATTGGAGATACCGTGAAAGTCATATCTGGACGTGACAAGGGTCAAATTGGAGAGATTACTAAGATCTTCAAGCACAACAGTACTGTTATTGTCCAGGACATAAACTTGAAAACAAAGCATCGGAAGAGTAGAGACGAGGGAGAACTAGGGCAAATAACTCAGGTGATTATCATTTCCCTTGCTAGAAAAAACATTATTATGAATTATTCAACCTTAAGAGTTAGATAATATCGTATTATATAACATTCTCCTTTGTTCGGGAGAATCCTAATTGGAACAATCTTTGGTCCGATTTTACTTGCCTCCCAGCTGAACTCTGGATTACCAGGGTCCATTTTCCCTGGGAACAGACAAAAAATGTGTTTGTTTGTTGGTGCATTTCTTCTCATGGACTCTAATATTTTGAAAAACCATTGCCTTGATTTCCAGATTGAAGCTCCTATCCACAGTTCAAATGTGATGCTCTACTCGAAAGAAAATAATATAGCGAGCCGTGTAGGTCATAAAGTCGTTGAGAATGGTAAAAAAGTTCGGTACCTACTGAAAACTGGAGAGATCATTGATAGTGATGAGAATTGGAAGAAACTGAAGGAAGCTTCTAAGACGACTGAAGTTGCTACTACTGCTTAGTTTTTTTGTATTTATTCATGCATTCAGCTGTTATGTAATTCTATGTACTTGTAATTTTTTCCCAATTTTAATTTTAAGTGTATATTATACATGTTATTACTTTGGTTTCCTCTGTTGATCTAACTTGAGTAATTGAATTTGTTTTTTCTCTTTTGGTTTTGTTCCTTTTACAGAGAAATTGTTCTTAAATAGCAGAAGAGTAAAAATGAAAACTCGTAAGGCGCACGAGAAACTGATAGAGTGGCAAAAGTAAATCTTTCCCAATATAGTCAAACCGGCAAACAACATTCCCCAAATAGGTACAAAAAAATCGACGAGTCTTAAAAAAAAAATCAATGCTATTGACACATTCATAGATTTGGTCAGCCTCACCCTCCGCCGCCGCACCCTCCGCCACCACACCCTGCACTATGTCCTCCGCCACCTCCACACCCTCCACCACCGTGTCCTCCATTTCCATCTGAAGTCATTGTGGTATTAGTAAAAATATTCAGATCGCCGTCTTTGCGAGCAAGCCTACGTCGCATAGCTGTGATATCATCATCTTTTTCATTCCAAATTCTGGACCAAAAGTTTCCCATATCTATATGTTTTTGCCTTTAAAGTCTTTGTTTCCTGTACAGCTTTACCCTTTATATATTTTATAGTCAACAACTTTGTTTACAAGAAAAGTTCTATGACTCTCTACGTAATTTCCCTCTGTCCCAAAATATAAGTAAATAGTAGTCAATAAAAATAAATGTATTTTGTGCAAAATTTAGTCCCAATACATTAACTTTTGTGGACCATTTTTTGCTTATATTTTAAGACGGAGAGAGTATATATGCATGGGAACTATTTTCGATCGTCAGCCACAAATTTATAGCTGTGATATCATGCATGACGTTATGATAATACTCCCTCCGGTCCTTTTTATAAGAGACAATTCATTTTTTTGATTCATTCAATAATTGATGTATTTGGTCTATATTATAGCTTAGATACATTTATTATTGAATGAATTTAAAAAGTCAACTATCTCTTATAAAAATGATCGGAGGAAGTAATAATAATAATCAATGATAGGAATGTTCTCAACAATCTCTTAAGATAATCATCTCCACAAATCTATTATTTTTGTACAACAACAAATTTTTTTTTTATAATTACAGCAAAATTCTTTTTATTAGTTAAAATTAAACAGAAGAATATATATTTGTACCAGAAAAAAAAAAAGAAATATTATTGTAAGAGAAACTGGTATATACGCTATTTTTTGAAGAAAATATAAATATCATTATATTGAGTGTCCAGGAAAAAGAGAGAGAATATATTATTGTAATTTAATTGAATTAAAAAATAGGAAACTTATTATTGATTAATCGAAAGAAGGAAAATTATAATAGAAATGTAAAAGGAAAGGTAAGGCCATACCAAAAAAAAAAAAAAAAGGAAAGGTAAGGTAAGGTAAGGGAAAAAGACTATATATATGTTTAACCAAAGAATTTTCGGAGAGGAATTTTTATGAAGTATTTTTCAATTGACTAACCAATTCAAAATAAATATATAAAATAGTCTTCTTATTCTATTGATATTCTTACTAATAATGAATATTCATTATTCATAAGAAATGAAAATATATAAATAAAAAGTAGCCCAAAGAAAAAATGCATTGAGCTGCAGGGGACGTAGCTACATACATCACTTTGGGGGTATGTGCCTACACAATTGCAATGATACTATATGCCAATAAAGCCATATATTCTACAACCTCTGTTTTTAATATATATATAGGTTTTTTGTTTTGCAAAATTTTGTTGTCTTATTTTATAAGACTCCTTTTAAAGTTTAAGATGCATTAATTAAATTTTCACAAAAATATCTTTAAGACTACTTATTTTTATTTCCAAATGGCTTTTATTTTGATACATTGTTGGTTTTCACTAGTAAGAATGTTGTAAGAAATGAAGATGATGACATTGAAAAGAAAGCAAAAGAGCAAAGTAAGAGAAAAAGAAATAAAGAATTTTTTGCATAGATATAAAATGTAGTCCGTATGATTTGGTAAACTTAGGGTGTGATTGGTAACATAAATAAGCTAACTTATAGCTATTATATTAGTTTATAAGCTTGTTTCATAAAATTAAAGGTGTTTGATAATAAACTTTTTTTACTAATTTATAGTTTTTTTTTTTCAGATGCTATATCAAGTAGGTTTGAACTTAGTTTTTTTACCTTTTATTCCAATTTTAATCTTATTATTTTAATTATTTTATTCTTTACTAAAAAAACTACGCACTCACTCACATATGTCATTTTATAATTACAACAGCTAAATTTACCAAACATTTTAATTTTATTCTACTAGTTTTTCAGTTATCAGCTAAAATCTAACTTATCAGCTAACTTTTCAACTGTCAGATAGTTTATAGTTTAATTTTACTAAACAGAACCTTAATAAATTATATTTAATATTCCTTCCTTCCTTCCCTCCCATGTGGCCCTCCCCTCTAAATCCCTCAATTTCGAGTTGCTCTAGGAGGAATTTTGTTCTCTCCTCTTTCTTTTTTTCTTAAAAATTGAACTAAATAAACTTCGTTTAAAGTATTTCCTCCCTCATATATAAAAAAATAATATTTCCTCCCTCGTTTCCCCGACCAAACATATTCTTAGTTAAGTTGTGTTCTCATTTTAATTTCAACTCATTAGCATGGAAATAAAAAGTCAGGAAATCATGTGTAATACATAACATTCATCTCTGAATACTCAAAGTTTCATATTCGAAGCGAGTTTTCAAGAAACTGCTAGAGTTTTAGCAAAAGCCGCTCTTCGGGGTCGTATCGATTGGTTGAAAGGTCTTAAAGAAAATGTTGTTTTAGGGGGAATGATACCCATTGGTACCGGATTCAAAAGAATAATGGACCGTTCGCGGTCAAGGCAACATAAGAAGATTACCCTAGAAAAAAAGAAATTATTCGAAGTAGAAATTAGAAATCTTTTGTTCCATCACATAAAATTATTAGATTATAAATCTAGGATTTAATGCTTCCTAAAAGCGGATTCGATTCATCCCTTTAAATGCATTAATTTGATTTGATAATTAAAGTATAAAAAAAAAATAGAACTAAATGAATGGCCTGATTATATATTAAAAGCGATTAACTAATGGTGTAAAAATTACTATAAAAAAGTGTAAAAATTATTTGTCTATGAATTAAATCAGCTAGTTTCCCATTAGCTCAATTGATAAGTACTAAAGATATTATTGGAGGAATCGATGTTTAAATTTCCATATTTTCCATTTTTTTATATTTAATTCGAAGTTTGAATATCAATCCTATTTTTGGTAACTACCAATATTCAGCTGTCTTTGTAGAACTATTTTATTATATTTAATTAAATGAAAATTGATAAAAATAAAAAAAAAATCTTTTTACTTTTTAACTACTCTTTATATTTGGTAAGAAAAACACACTCTTTATATATTTTTAGTCAAAAAAAATATATATTTGGTAACTACGATCACTCTTTTTTAAAAGGTTAGATATCTTTCTTTTTAAAAATATAAGTTTCCCTTTTTGACATATCCTTTTATATTTCAATTTGATCACTTTCATACTTTTTTTCTTTTTCTTTTTTTTGTAAGATACTTTTTTTTTCTTTTGACTAAACATTTTTTTTTACTAAGTTAAAATATTTTTTCATTAAATTAGTTTTTATGCAAACACTAAATAGGTAACAGTTTTAATACGAGATTTCGTTTTTAATATGTTCCCTTTTTAAATTTATTACCGGTCAAAATAATATTATTGTAATTTCTTTAGAAAACTCAATAAGTAGTTTCTTGTAGGCATTGTTTCATTCACATCTTTCAAGAGAACATGGCATCTGGTATCAACCGTGTGTATTTTTTCATTGCAATTCTATGCATTGCTTCAGTTTTAACTCTAGGTAACAAATTTAGTTATTCTCTTTTTTTTTTACAAACAAATGTGCTTAATTATTCTATGCTTATTTTTTATTTATTTTTCATAAAACAATTTATCATTGGAATATGCTTTCTAAATAAGAACTATTTATGAAAATTTGATGTTGTTCGGAATCAGATTTCCTGTTGTTACAGTAGGATGCTGTAACAGATTTTAGCCGTCCGATTTCTGATTAACAGCTGAGATCATTTTACTTTATAAAATTATACTTTAAATTTGAACAATTTGATATAAAATCAATTGTCAGATTTGACTACGATATCAAACTGCGTCAACAATTGACGGCAGCAAATCCGGGTTCATGTTGTTCATTGTTTCTGACAATATTAAACTGATTGTGTAGGAGTAGCAGCTGATCCACCACGTACTTGGAAGTATTGCATTAGCACATCGCCATGTCCAAATAATGCTCAATGTAATGATTTATGTTTAAACCAGAAGTTTCCTAAAGGTGGTAGCTGTAATCCAACTAATCATATGTGTTGTTGTGATGGATAATTTCAACTTCTTAAAGTGTTGATATAGTGTATCTACACACAAAGTCTTGATGACTATAGTGGAAAATAAATAAATGTATTTTCATCTTATCGTACTTTACAAGAGTATGAGTTCAATTTCTATTAGTGGTGTGTGATGTTTATTATTTGAGCCTTGATGTATATTATGAATATAACTTAGTGTCGTATGTTGGATTCGAGCTAAAAATTATCAAACCGACGAAATCGCAACCATTTAATTTGGATTCAATTTTGATTGTTAATATCTTTAATTGGTTTAATTGTCGGGCCATACAACCGATGGGTATCACAAGTCGGTAATTACGGGTTAGATCTAAATTTTGTTTGCATTTAAACTCAATTATCCAAAAAATCTTAATCTTAATTTTCAAATAGTTTAATATCTCGTACAAAATGCAACAAATGATAGAAGAACTAAAAAGAGAAAAGGAATAAATACACCAGGATTGTTTTCTAGTTATTATAAAAATGAAAATAAAAATTTGTTTATTTAATTATGTCAAAATTGACTTACGTCTATGAGAGAAATCATTTCTTTAATTCATTATAAATTATCCTTTATAAGAGTTACAAAGCTCAACAAAAATCAACCTTATTTTCTAGTCTTTCCTCTTCGAAGAGAGTTATAAAAATAACCAAGAAATTATCCCTACCAAGAGCAATCCCTAATTTATCTTCTTTTCTCTCTCAACCTCTCACTTGATAATTTTCACTTGAAAACTCACTAGAAAAAGCTTTAGATCATTCCTCTAATGATTCCTAGCTACCCAAAGTGTATGCGAAAAATCTTCCTTCAACTCGTATGATTAACCCTTTACTCCTATATTTTTTATGATATTTCCATTTTACCATTGTTTATTATATACCCCATCCGTTTCTTTTTAATTGTCTTTTATTAGCATATTTAGTGTTTCTATTTAATTGTCCTTTTTGTATTTTATGGGTATGATTTGTCAATTATATCCTTTGTCAATTGCTCTTATCTTTTTCCATAAAACCAATTAATGCTATATATTTGGAAAACTAAATCTTTTTTTTTTAAATTTTTGTTGGTACATAACATATTAAATTTTGTTTTTTTTGTACATAATATATTAAATTTATTGGAAAGAAAAAGTGTGGGCAAAAAAATAGGAATTTATTGGTGAATTAAAACGAGGGTATAATAGGAAGATAACGTGCAAAAATACACTTCCTTAATTTGGTGTTATCATTCTAAAAAGACAATTAAAAAGAAACGGATGGAGTATTATTTTTTACAATTTTTTTTACTTTATTATATATTCAACTTCTTAGGGTTCTGTACACACTCCTCCGTTACAGTGTACTGGTATGCTTAAACTGTTTCGGTTTGATATATTTTACTGGATCGTTGAATCCTACCATCTCTCATCCTCTGATATTTGCCTCTGATAAATAAATAAATTAAAAAAATGTAATATTGTAACAAATTTAATGAATCTTTAAGTATGAATATTCAAATCCCCGTATGGATATTCAAACCGGAACGAAGTGTTTTAGTATGGATATTCATACCTAAACACTTTGTATTAGTGTTTCGGTATGAATATTCATACTTCTCTAAGACATTTACTTTCATATTATAATTTAATTTTCTTTATTTTTTTTATTTAGTCGGTCGGTCTGTCAACTCGCTAACCTGCCAATAAACAAGGAAGTGTGAAATTTTAGATTGAGCCACCTAAGTTGGTTTGTTTTAGACAGAATAAAAAGAGAGCAGACCTAAACAAAGTGGACCTACCACTTTGCCATCATATTTTTCTAATAGATAAATCACCATTTTAGTCTTTAAAGTGTAACTCGCTATCATATTGATCTCTAAATGTATCAAAATTACAAATACATTATAATGCTTATTTTGTTAGTAATTTTGTGGACTAAATTGACTAATGAAAAATAAATTTGATGACCAAATTGATTGCCTAAAAACATATTTAATGATCAAAGTGACTAATAAAAGAGACATTTATGAATCTAATCGCAATTTCAATATATTTAAGAATGAATATATGAACATTTTGTCGTTGTATGTTATTAATTTGGATGCTGTGAATTTATTTACAAATTTATCCTTTATATTTTTAACAAAGTTGAATATACAATTGTATTTGATGTATATGAGCGAAATTTTTAGGGATCAAAATAGTAATTTTGTTATGAATATTAGTGGATGTCCATATAGGTTTCAGGTCCATGTCATTGGCCCATTACATTTGTCTATAAATGAGACCTATTGTAACTAAACCCTAATCATAGTGATGAATAACACATACTATTCTTTTTCTCCTCTCTCACTTCTTCTCCATATTATTGCTATTGTTTACATCAGTTTATAACACGTTATTAGCACGAGACTCTACCAAATTCGCAAAAAGGTATGTATGTACACAAACCTTCTTTTGATTCATGATGTTCCGTTGCTTCATACTATTCACATTAATATTCATATTATGTTTCTATTGCATCAGAAGAAATAATTTGTTGAATATACTTGAAACCCCCTTTAATTTTATTATGATGTGTTGCATTACTGTTCACACTGTTTGAAACAACAAAACAACCTAAAAATTATGTTACTGTTTGTATTGCGTGAGAAAAACAATTTTTTAATATAAAGAAATTAACTTGATTTCTCACCCATTACACACTGTTTCAAAATAAATCTTTTAATTATGTTTTCAATTTCATAATTTATTTATTCTATATATTCCATAAGAATATATTCATGCATCCTTGAAGGATTGCAAAAGATATTGTTATTTTAATTAGTTCCTGAAGAACTAAGAAACTTAATCCATGAATTCCCGAAGAATTCAGTAATATTAGTTCCCGAAGAACTAAATTTAATCTATGAATTCCAGAAGAATTCAACAATTTCAATTCCTGAAGAACTTGGAAATTTTATTTATGAATTCCCGAAGAATTCAATAATCTTAGTTCCTGAAGAACTTAAGAAATTTAATTTATGAATTCCTGAAGAATTCAACAATTTTAGTTCCTGAAGAACTTAGAAAACTCAGTTTTCTCATCATGAATTCCAGAAGAATTTCAATAATTGAATAAGTTAAAAAAATCCAAAATTTTGTTTTCCACGAATTCCTAAAGAATTCAATGGTGATACATTCCTAAAGGATGAATAAATAATTGATAAGAACTATTATAGAGTTCTTGAAGAATATTGATTCACAATTTATGGTCCAGAAGCACCATAGTGAAATTTTTGAAATATGAATCCTGAAGATTCATAGGATACGATCGAGAAGCATCGTGATGAAAATTTTGAATCCTGAAGATTCATAAGCCTACGATCCAGAAGCATCGTAGTGAAATTTTTAAAATATGAATCCTGAAGATTCATAAACATACGTTTTTAAAAGTACGTAGAATGTCTTTTAAAATATGAATCTTGAAGATTCATAGCTATCCGCTTGTTTCGTAACAAATATAATATTGAAACAAGAAAAGAAGAGATGTCAAATATCTCTATATATTACGAAACATATTTTGGATAAAATAAGTGTAATGAAAAAGTTATAAACCAGAAGTTTATACTACTACACTTATAAATGTACTAGTGCAATTGAAGCACAAAATATTGTAAACCAGAAGTTTACAGATAATATTAAAGTTATCGTTGGCAATACCGGTTGGGTCATCCCGAATTATTATGATGCGAAAAATAAATTTTATACATATTGAAGGGCCTGAAGTTCCTTCATTCTAGTAATTTTTATGTATTACTAATTCCCAAAGGAAGTTGATAAATTAAGTAAATAAATGAGCATATCTATTGATATATCATGTGAACCAATTATATTTTTAATTGATGCATCAACTAAATGGTCACATGTACGTTTGATTCACAATCCAAAAGTTTGTGAGGTACTGATTTGGTTTAAAGCTCATTTATATATAAAACATTTGATAAGTATCGTATGTCAAATCAAAATTGATATTGAACATCTTGAAGTATATGTTCATAAAAATGGACTTGAAGATCCATTCTTTAGACGTCTAAAGTTAATTACATGAATGATACTTATGAAATCAAAGCTTCTAATTTTTATTTTGGGAACACTCAAACGATTATGTTTGGATATTGTTTCGCATCAATGCCAATAAGTTATAATATGAAAGTCCTCCCCTTAATTTGCAATTAAATTTAGGTTTATAACTTAATATTTTTCATATAAGCATTTTTGGATGTGTTGGTATGTTCCAGTTGCTCCAATATAATGCACTAAGATAAATTATTAAAGAATATTGGGAAAATATGTTTGATATGAATCTCCATACATTATAAAGTATTTTGAGATAGAAAAATTGGAGACTTATTTACAGCCCTGTAGGCTAATTATCAAGTGATGAACTAATTTTCCCAATATTAGGGGGAGAGAATAAGCAGCTGAAATTGTGAACCAGAAGTTCAAATGAATCACTTGAAATAAATTATTATCTCATCTTGATCCTCTTAGAAATCAGTATGAACCAGAAGTTCATAAGATAAATCATTTGCAAAGTTTATGAAATAAACCATCAGCTGCTAATGCTCCAATCAAAATGGATGTCCATGTTGGACAGTCTTATATTGCAAATGAGTTTTAACCACCCTGAAGTGTGGTAGGTCAATCGGTTCCAATGATAAAAATCCTCAAATGAGCTGAAAAGAAAGATGACCCAAGTGAGGATATGAAAATTTTGAAAAAAACATTTGACATAATTGATTTATCAGTTCCAGAAGAACTTATCAAGTACTTGAAAGTTATGAAAATAAAGAGATCTCGACGAATTATGTCATGAATGGAAATTATGTCATGAATGAAATACAATTGAACCGAAAGGAAGTCAACGTTGACAATATTTTTGCACATAATATAGCGCTATATGTGATAAGAAATAATGAGGATCATGAACTAAAGTCTATTGAAGATTATAGACAAGACATTGATTGTCTAAATGAAATGATGCAATTGCTACGTAATTAAAGTCACTTTGCAAAGTGAAAGATTTTCAGACATGCAGTCCGTACATCTGAAGATGTGAAAATGATGAGATAGGAATCAATTTTCTTGCGAAAAAGAAAATGATTAAAGTTTGACTTGTTATTCAAAGATATTGATAAATGTCTATTATTGATTTTCAAGAGGCGTATTCTCCTGAAGTGAATTCAAAAACCTCTTTGGTTAAGTTGAGTAACATATGAAATACTCACTTTATGTGAAAGATGTGTTTTAACATATTTGAATGACTCACTTAATAATGATGATTATATGAGAATCCCTGAAGGATTTCGTTTTTTGTGAGACATATAAGTCAAACTATTGAAGAGATGACTTACTAAAATGAATAAGTCTCTTTGTATATTCATACACCCAAGGTGTATGTCGTATAATATTTTAGTGGGTATTCTCAAATGAGGAACATGAGAATGACAACACTTGTCTATTTTTAATAGAAAATATTTGGAAATGAATTCGTTATAATCGATTTCATGATGATGATATTATTGGAACTCCTGAAGAGCTTCCGAAATCTGTTGATTAAAGACAAATTTGAAATGAAATATGTTGGATACATCCAGAAAGTTCAGAATGTGGTTTTGTTGAGGTTTGTTATTCTACACATACAAGAAACTGAAAGAAGATAATATCGCATCCACGGCTAATTCAGAGAAGAATATTTTAAAGGAGAAGAATTAGATTCCTCTACAAAGTCATCGTCAAGCAAAGCATCTAATCAACTATATTGAAGATTAATTGAGCTTCTTCGTCTCATATATAATTGTCTTTATGAGGGGGAGATATAATTGTGTTCTGCACTCTTTTTCCCTTAACCATGGTTTTATCCCATTGGGTTTTCCTGGAAAGGTTTTTAACGAGGCAGTCTAAACACACAGGATGTTGTACTCTTTTTCCTTCACTAGAGTTTTTTTCCACTGGGTTTTTTCTAGTAAAGGTTTTAACGAGGCACATTCTCGATGGACATCCAAGGGGGAGTGTTATGAATATTAGTGGATGTCCATATAGGTTTCAGGTCCATGTCATTGGCCCATTACATTTGTCTATAAATGAGACCTATTGTAACTAAACCCTAATCCTAGTGATGAATAACACATACTATTCTTTTTCTCCTCTCTCACTTCTTCTCCATATTATTGCTATTGTTTACGAGAAATGCTAACTTGGGCACAACCCCAACACATATATATTTAGGCACACACACATTGTTGAAAAAAAAATAAAGATATATAATTTAGTCACATCAACTAGTATTAATCAATTCTTTTATCATTTAGTTTTTCAAAATTTTGTATGTGTGCCTAAGAATAAAAAATTTAGGCTTGTGCCTATGTAAGAACTCCTCATTGTTTACATCAGTTTATAACAAATTTGCTCTTTTTTTTTTTATACAAAATTGTTTTGACTCTTTGGGCCCCATATGTGATGGACCTAAAGAAAAAAACTCATCCCACCCCCCATGGTTCTTTTTCCCCCCCCAGGTTTCCCTTTTTACCCTTACAAAAAACTAGTTCGGGCTCTACGTTCCGAAATAGTTTAAAACCTTGAAACTGGTTCGGGACACCTTTTCCGAACCTTATTTCGGGGACTAGAGCCCGAAACAAGACGTTATATTTCAGAAAATCAGCTCACTTCCTCTCATTCATGTCAAACACTCAATCTCAAGTTCTCTTTGGTTCCAAAATCGTTTTTCTCCATTGTTGGCTCAATCTCAAGGTTTGGAGGCTATCTAACGGAATCAACACTCACTGATACATCAACATAAGGTAAATTGCGTTTCTAACCGATTAGATTTTGTATATTTTAGCTTTGAATTGACTGATGCACCTAGGTTTCCGAAATATCTGACATGCTATCGTTCGGGGAATGGTTTCCGAAAAAAGGGACTAACTATTTCGGAAAATACGGCCCGAACTTATACTTAGAAAAAATTTTATGTTTTCCTTCTGCACCTGCTACTGCCAATTTTTTTTTTTTTTCAATTTTAGGAATTAAATGTTTTGATTTGCTTAATGGTTATTATCAATGATATGTTTAATGATTATAGCTTAGATATTTGAGTTTAAGTTCCATATGTTATTTGATATGAATTGTATTTGATATTGATTTTTTTTTGTTGTAGTTATGGTGGATCATAAATGTAGACAAGTTGTGCTTGGTATAGGTGTCTACGAAGTTGTGGGCGATGTTAAGCCTGTCAATTTTCATCAACCGCAAGAAGCACCTCTTGCTCTTCCTGCTCCTCCTGTTCCTGCTCCTCCTCCTGCTCCTGCTGCTCCTCCTGAAAGTGGTCCTCCGGCAATACATTTTGACTTACTAGCTTAGGATTATCAACTCGCATGTTAGTGAGTTTGAACTGAAAAAAGTCAGTTTTCTTTGGTACGAAACTGCGGCTATGAAACGGTGGAATTGAAGCGCCACCGGCCAATTTTTTGAACGATTTGACACCAAAGAGATCATGACCAAAGTATTGTAAAACAACTTCAACATCATCCGGTAAATTGTGGAATTTTTTGAAACTCTCCCATCCTTCGTTCAATAGAAGAGGATTCTCATAGTTCTTGTTCCACTTGAGCTTGTGGTGATGTTTGTCATTCTTAATCACTTTCCATGTCTTGCTAAGATAAGACCTATGCCTTCTTGCAAATGCAGTCTCAATCTCAGCATGACCCTATAAAAATTTCCAAAATAATTGTTAGGAACACTAATAACTATATGAAAAAGTTGTTTCAATCTCCCAATTCTAATTTCATAATAAAACTTACTTGATGCGATAGACGAACAATTGAAAAAGTTTCAATTTTTGGTTGCTCCTTGGGTGTTGTGGAAGAGGATGCCATGGTTGTTGGTGTGTTTCTGCTAAGTTGAGTGTTTGTGCTAAGTTGAAGGAGATGCACTTATACAAAGTAGAGCCAAATAAATGGACATATGTTTGGGAATATTGCCAAATGAATATGGACAAATGTGTTAAGTCTAAGCATGGGAATCTTGTGCTTTATCACATGGGGTTGCAGAGACATGAGAATATACAAAGTAGAACATGGGGTTGCAGAGGCATGCCTAATATCTGTGCAAAAGCAAAGCATACTCCTGTATACGTATCAGCTTTTACTGCATATAAGTTGACTCATATTTCGGAAACTATAGCCCGAACTACAAGTTTACTCATATTTCGGAAAACGCGTTCCGAAATAGGCAAAAATAAAAATTTAAAAGGTCTGAAAATTAAAAGGTCTGGGGCGAGGGGGATTCGAACCCCAGACCTTAGGTACACGCTTGCAAATACATAAACCAGTGTCTTAACCACTGGGGCGCAATGCCAATTCGTTTATTATTTACGTTATCAAATAGATATAGCATTAATAAAGTATTTTTTGTAATAAAAACGATTACATTATAAAGATAAACCTTACACAAATTATAAAAAACAATTACATTTAAAAAAAAAAAACCTTACACAAATCATAAAAACAATTACATGAAAAATAAACACCAAATATAAAAACGATTACATGAAAAATAAAAACCTTACACGAAATATAAAAACGATTTCATAAAAAATAAAAATGTTACACGGTAATTAAAGACGAATAAATAACACTATGGATCCGCTAAATTAAACGAGCAATCTCCATCTTCTGGTCGTTTCAACCTTGCAAGTATGACATCAACAGATCTGGTCAATTTGGCATTTAACTCGATAGGTCCCTTTGTGCTGTATTGGGAGTGAATTGAAAACATAGTACGGATATCCTCGTTTTTTTCAAGCTTCATGTTGGTGAACGTAAGCCTCCCATCAGACCCCATTGATGGCTTTCGATACTCCACGTTCGTGACTGTTCTGTCATCGTTCAGATTAATGCAACAGCGATTAATTTCATCAAGTTGTTGTTTCAGATCAACCATAGTTGCATCGACGAAGATCCGAAACAAGTTTGGTTTTCCACCGTCGAAGTAAACTGCAGCAAGGTGAGTGTCTCTCCGGTAACTTAGTGAGATATCCATTTTACAATTATTGTGGTATGAAACTAAATTGAAGCTTCTCTATTTATAGAGGTTTGAAAGTGTCATCCTAACCGTTAAAATATTCGGAAACGTTTAAAAATAATAATACAATTAGTAATAACTTATAATAATGAAAATACAATTAATAATAACTTATAATAACGTTTTTTATTTATTTTTATTTCGTGTAACGTTTTTTTTTTAATGTAATCGTTTTTGTGTAACTTTTTTTTTTTAGATCGCACCGACACTTTGAACGGCTAGGATCGAACCGACACTTTGAACGGCTAGGAACAAACCGAAACTTTGCATGGTTGCAAATGCACCGACAGTTTGCATGGTTACAATTGCACCGACACTTTGAACGGCTAGGATCGAACCGACACTTTGAACGGCTAGGAACAAACCGAAACTTTGCATGGCTGCAAATGCACCGACAGTTTTCATGGTTACAATTGCACCGACACTTTGAACGACTCAGATCGCACCGACACTTTGAACGGCTCGGATTTAATTGAAACTTTGAATGCCTATAAATACGGGTTTGTTTCATCAACCATAAATTCATGTATTTGACAAATTTATAAAGATGAATAACAATAATATGAGTGCTTCCGATCGTTATGTTGCAGAATATTTAGCTAAACGTTATGATTTCAGTATCAAGTTTCAAGGTATAGAAAGACCACTGAACGTCGAGCTGAAGAGTACGCTTACAACTCTACAAGACCTAAAAGATAGAATTGAATTCTTGTATGCATTTAAATATGCGAAAGAGCTAAGGATCCACAAAATTGCATTTTACGAATCTTACATTGATATTACAGAGGATAATGCTGGTTGGTTTGACGATCATATCAAGAAATATCATTGGGTAATTTTAGAAAATGACGACGATGTGCGTTTCATGTTTAACACCATCGAAGGTGATCCATCTCCATACCGTTTGAAATGCTCTTTAGAATGATTTTCTTCTTGTAAACCTTGTTGTTGTTGTTGTTGTTCTTATTTTCGTCTTTTTATTTTTCTTGTAGTCGTCTTTATTTACCGTGTAAGGTTTTTATTTTTCATTTAATCGTTTTTATATTTCGTGTAACGTTTTTATTTTTCATGTAATTGTTTTTATATTTTGTGTAAGTTTTTTTTTTGTTAAATGTAATTGTTTTTATATTTTGTGTAAGTTTTTTTTTGTTAAATGTAATTGTTTTTATATTTTGTGTAAGGTTTATCTTTATAATGTAATCGTTTTTATTAAAAAAAATACTTTATTAATCCTATATCTATTTGATAACGTAAACAATAAACGAATTGGCATTGCGCCCCAGTGGTTAAGACACTGGTTTATCTATTTGCAAGCGTGTACCTAAGGTCTGGGGTTCGAATCCCCCTCGCCCCAGACCTTTTTATTTTAATTTAATAGAGTTCGGAAGACAGAACCCGAAATATGGTTCGGAATGTACAATCAGAACCATATTTCTGAATGTACATTCCGAAATACTGGGATATTACACAAATGCTGCAAATGCAACATCAAAAGTCAGAACAAGCATGTTCTCAAACCTGCAATTGCAATATCAAGAGCCAGAACAAGCAATGCTGCCAACACACATTTAAATGCGCGCACAAATTAATTTACGCAAATTTTTATAATTGAACATACGTAAATTAAAAGTTTAAAAGCGAATAGCCATAAATGTCATTACAAAAAGTTTAAAAGCACGTTAATTTACACCATAATTGTCAATTATACAAACACCATAATTGTCATTACATTCATCAAAGTTTAAAAGCAAAAAATCATAAATATCATTACAAAAACCATCAAAGTTCATAAACACTAGTTAACATCTACTGCGTAGCTGATCGAGGAGGGGGACGGCGGTAAGGGTATTGAGGTGCACCCGGAGGTCTGCGCCTTCTTGAATAAACAACAGATGGGGCAACCATAGCAAGACAACGCTGCACAGTCTCGTATATCGGAGTCCCGGGCAACGCCTCACCATCGCTAACCGCCCGCTCAAGCTCAAGCCTTACGTTCTGACAGATAGCAAAATGATCCCTCACACCTTGGCTTGCTTGCTGCTCAACCAACACCTCCAAATGCGGTGGTTCAGGAGGCTTAGAATGTGCCTCTAATCGGAGCATCTTCGGATGTGAGACTTTATAATACCATGCTATGTACCCAGGCTGATGGTCCCACGGGTTTTCCACTGCTGCACCCCGCATTTCCTCATCAATCAATCTCTCCTCCATCTCTTCCATAAACACCTGGTCAATCTTGTCTACCGTCAGGCCGGAAGGAGCAGCTGCAGCAGGAGGTCTTGGAATGGTCTGAACATATCCAAATTGCCTCAGCACACGTTCAGGCAAATGTGTGCTTGTGTCGCCTCCGCACCTTAACCACCCAGAAAACCAACATTCGTCAATCAAAGGCTTCACTTGGCGGTGTGCAGTATAGGGAGTGTACACAAAGTCTGACATCTGCATGTTATCCAGATGCTCCCTATAAGCTGCCTGATCCCTATGTCCTTGCCCAGGCTCATACCTCGCATTACATGGAAGGCTTTCTTTCCAATTGGTAGCCAATTTCCACACACTCATCCTCGGCATGTGAGATATGACCCATCCCTGAAACAAACAATCAAACGACATTTATTAAGCACAGCAAACTAAATTTTTGTAATTAATAACTAAACTATCCGAGCATAAATTACTAACATAAATTAGTAACCGTACCTGAAGTAATGACATGTATCCTGCCATTAGACCAATACGCTTCCCCAACTTCTTACAAGATTTAGCCATGTACGCCTGAAGATACACGAGGGCAGCAGCACCCCAGTTCCAGTTACCAACCTCCGCCAGGTCCTCAAAATACTGCAAATACACAACATCACAGTAATTTTGGCTCTTGTTGCTGAAAATGGTGCAGCACACCAAATACAACAAAAAGGCCTTGATACACCTTTCCCTGTAGAAAACAATCTCCTCCATAGGCTTCTTTTCTTTCTCCGCCTTCAAAGCCGCATCCTTGTTTTGCACGTAAACAGCTTGCAACTGATTGTACTTAATATGACATCCTTTTGTTTTTTTAAAATTCAGCAAAATAACTTCCTCCTCAACTCCCAAATGCCTCTTCAACAGATCCATCGCTTCGTCTTTCCTCATCCGCGAGTGGTGCAAGAAACGCCCACTAATAGGAAGATGCAGCAAACATTGGATATCATCCAATGTGATGGCCACTTCACCTATTGGAAGGTGGAAAGTGTTTGTCTCTGGATGTCATCTCTCCGCAAATGCCGTCATCAACCCGTGGTCGATTATGCTGTAACTCGTCCTCGTTAAACCCTCTAAACCCGTTGCCTCGATAGCATTCCAAAACCAGTCGTGAGCTCTAGTCCGCGGAAGCTTCGGAAGATTAATCACCTTCTTCCCGTTTGCTACAGAGCGCATCACTTTCTTCAAAATCTACAATACATACAAACAATTTATTAGCAACTAATATTAAATCGCACAAACATATTTATTAACAAATTATTAAGACAATATTTACCGGCGCTTCACTGCTCGTCGCTTCCCATATTTGATTTGCTCTATGCTTATGGTACTCATGCAATAGAGACAAATCGCTCGGACCCCCTCCATAACCGCCTTCAGGAACCACAGCTGCCTGTCCATCATCATCACCATCTTCATCTTCAGCAACATCTTCAGCAACATTTTCCTCGTCAACCGGAGGATCTTCAGCAACATTATCGTCATCTCTGTCAACCGGAGGATTTTCGTCGTCTACACCTTGGGCACCATGATCTACACCTTCAGCAGCATGATCAACTTCGCCCTCAGGCCGTTGTGAAGGCATTGAACCACCCGCTGACGAACCTCCCGCTTCATAATCACTTCCTTGAAACGGCACCGGCGATTGCCTACGGGTCCGTGCTTTTTTCGGGCGAGGGACAACAGCTTCACGCGCAGAAGCATGTGCGCGTGTCTCCCTGCCTAGCCTTGTTCTTCCAACATCCTCTTCCATGTCTACAACAAAATTCAAATACAAACTATGTCATTCACACATTTTTACAAACACTTGGAGTGCAAAAATGATACAAACTAAATCAAAAACCAAATTCAATTTCTAACCAACATGCATTGATGCATACATCAACCCAATGCCACAAACAACACATAATCAACATAATAAACAACATCAACAACATTTACATGAACACAGAATTTGAAAAAATCCAAGAGAAAATGGAAAAATTTGATAGAAAATGAATTAAAGATGAATGAACAATCTAAGATGCATTGAAGTTACTTACTTGTCAAATTAGAGTGCTTGAATTAGTTGAAGTGTTGATCAAATGGGAGTTGTCACGTTTTCTACCCTTTTCCCACCCAACCCTATTTTCAAAACGAAAAAATACAAACTGACAGAAACTAGCGCATTTCTGTTACTATATTCAATTATTTCGGGCTCTAATCCCCGAAATACGGTTCGGGGAATACGTTCCGAACTAAAAAATTACTTTTACACCTTTTCGGATTCTACGTTCCGAACTAGACTTTTCAGGGGCAAAATTGAGTTTCCGGGGGGTTAAAAAGAGTGTTGGGGGGTGGGATGAGAAAAAGTCGGACCTAAATTGACCCTAACCTTAGATTTCACCTCTTTTTATATAAACCCTAAAACTTGTTTCTCTCTTTTTTAGGCTGATAGTAAACAACAATGGTTCAGCAAAGGGTTGAAGTTGAATCGACACTGCATGAACAAATCAAATCTGATAATAATACCATAGCTGGAACAGAATTGACACCAGAACAATCACAAGAACAATCTAGAAAAGGTCGAAAAAGAGAAAGATCACCGGAAAATGAGATGAATATTGATGAAACAGATAACAACAAGAACAAGAAGAAGATGAAGAAACATCAGTTTTTTGAATGGAAGAAACAATTGTTTTCTTCAAGATCAGTTCGCCCACTACATATTGTTGTGCCTGGAGAAGGTTTAAGAGATTCTGCTCAAAAAATCAAAGCAATTAAACTTGCAAAGAATGCTTTCAAGAAAAGAAACAAAGCTGCTCGTCGCGGTGAAGCTGATAGAGTCATAACTAATGACAAACCAAGACACCTTTATTCTGGAAAACGCTCTAATGGAAAACATCAAAGACGCTAAAATAATTGGTAATAGTAATTATTATTATTATAGGGTAATGTTATTATGTTAGTATTAGTACTAGTAGTAGTTGATTTTATATTAATGTTTGAATTTTAATTTTATAACTACTTGTTTCGTTTTTGTTGAAGATTCTGATCTGAGCTTATTATATACAATGTTGTTGCAAATTTGTTATTTTGCTATGATTTCTGTATATTGATATTATGGTTCTGTTTGTTCTTCTTGCATTGTGTTAAAACATTGATGTTGATCGATATCCCTTAATCATGGTTTAAAATTGTGCACTGTCGCAAGTCACAACCATATAAGACCGCAATTGTTGTGTGGTTGTAAATCACAGTAAAAGCCGCATTGTGTAATGCCGCAACATAGTAGATTTATTTGTTGAATCTGAATACAAGAGACCTATTTAGGGATATTTTTATAGAGCGGTGCTATTTCTAGCGAATGATTTTTTTAAGAAACATCGCGACCTAATAGTAAAGGGGTAAACCGCATAACTATACAAAGTAGGATACATTTAAAAGTTGTTACCACATAACCATACAAGGAAACGGATTAAAATAAATCACCTATAATTTGTGAGTTTTGTTTTGACAATCCTTTGTTATATTAGCAGTTTCCTATTTTAAAGTGATGAAGAGTTGATAATGAGATATATGAGATTTTAGAGGTAAAATATGAGATATGTGAGGTATAAGATAAATGATAAAGGCTTAAATGCACTTTTGATTACCTATTTTACCTAAAACGAATTTATGTCCCTCATTTTAAAATTGGGGTTTTTGGTCCCGAGTTTAAGACATCATTGCGATTTAAGTCCTAACCCATATTTTTCACCCCAAAAATGGTGATTTTTTGTCCCAAAAGTAGTGAATTTAGGTTCCAAAAGTGATAAATTTATGTATTTTTCCTTCAAATTCGGAATTTGGGCCAAAAATCACCATTTTCTTGGGTAAAAAGTCAATTGGGACAAGAAATGCAACAAGGTGTGAAATTGGAGGACCAAAACCCCAGATTTAGATTGTTGGAAAAAAGAAAACAGAATTAGAAATAGAGGAACTAAAATCTTGTTTCGAGCGACCAGAAGATAGAAGTGGATTTAAGCCAATAATATTTTATGTCATTGTTTTTTGAGCAAGTGTTTCTTCCTGTCTTCCTTTTTCTCTCCTTCTGCCATTGTTTTGAGCAAGTGTTTCTCGACTGCTAAGTGACAGTCACCCTATTCGAATCCGACTTTGATCGACCTTGATTACTTTACTTTGTCGTAGGGTGCCTCCAACAGTGAATAACAGCTACCCAATTTGTTTTCAGAGCCAGAGTCGGTATCGTAGGTCAACTATTGTTTTCACAGTTATTATCTTTGGTTTAGTGGTAGCAGATAAAAGGTTTTTGCGTTTTACATGTTCTACTAATTGTGACCTGTCGGTACATTTTAGTTTTGATGTATTGTTGTTGGAATGTTCTACTGGTTGATGAGGTCTTTCACTTGAAACCAACTTCTAAAGTTGAAAAGCAAAAGTGAGAAGTTGATCTCATTAACAGAAATGTAATTAAAAAGGTGTCCAATTATGGATAATGTGATTAATTTATATTAATCCTAAATATAATATATACTATAAGCAACCTATTTGGAGATATATTTATACTAAATATATACTCTAAGGGAGGTTTGGAGTTAACCATGATTGTTTTGAAAGGCAGGTCACATTGTCATGAAACTATGCAGTTTAGCAAAACAACCTATCTGGTTTTGCATTTAAGCTATACCTAAATTATGTAACAATTTTATATTTTATGGTTGCTGCAATGTGCGCTGAGATGGTGCTACTGCATGTGTGCTGCAAAAAAGTATTTGAAAAATATCAGTTGTTCTAAATTTTGGTTTAGTTTATTCTGATGCGCTCGTGTCAGGTGATTTTGTGTTGAGTCTAGTATAGTGTAATTGGTAAAAACTTGATGCTTTTTTATCTGTTGTTTTGATCTCTCTTTCCACACTTGTGCTTGAGAATCCCAAGTATATATTAATAAAATAAGTTCTCTGCTTTTGTTAAAACCAGTACACAGCAATAGAGAAGTTTCTATCTCAAATCAATTAAACTAAGGTAAGTCTTACATTCAAATTTGATGACATTGATATCTCTTTGGCGAAGTTATAATTTAAACAAAAGGACTCCTATGTAAATAACTAAATTACAAGAAGCATTTACAAAAGGACTCCATAAGTAATTGTTGGAAATAGGTTCTTTGATACTCCAAAGGTACCTTTTTGGGTGACTGCAAAATAGCAATGCTGCTGATATTTTAGGTGAATTCTTTGAACCTCCAAAGATGCATTCTTTGAAAGTTGCTTGAATGTGGCCACTATGTTAGTTTTGTATAAATTTAAAGCCACTTTATGATGGTATAATATTTGTTGAAAATATGTTACTTCATCAATTTCTTCTTAATATTGCAAAAGTGACTCTTCTTCAACTCACATATGAGCTCCATCCTTTGCATCATCACTGATTCTTCTTATTCAGCTCCATCTTCACATATTAAAACCTGTAAACTAGTATTCAAAACATTCATCAAGTCAATTTTTCATGCTCATATTTCTATTTTTACATCATACTCATTCATTTTAATCCACATAACATCACAATTCACAATGCCATTTAACAAAGGCAGCCACGATAACAACTTTTTCTTTTGCCGCACCATTTCCCTATACCTGGGATATCCTCTGTTCAAATTCTTTCCACTTCACATTTGATCCATACCCACCTCCGCCATATGCTTTGTGATTGGTGCTATGTCCCCAACATGTACCACAAAAATATTTTTTTACCAGGGACCCCATCGTGGACACCAATGTTCTTATGCAAACTCAACAAGATGTGACATGAACAAGTAATGTATTCTTCACGTCAACGGTTGATGATCCTTGGGACTGGTTGCATGCTTCATCTCGGGAAGGGATGTACTTGCAAAAGGCACTCTTATGTCAAAGTTAGACAATGTGCTAGCATGTAGCAAATGACTTAAGAGTGATTTGATGTTACATGGGGGTGGATTCCTTATTTATAGTTTGGCTTCAAAGTGATGTGCATTGTGCACTTGTTGTTATGAGATTGGATCCTCTCCAGTCAGATCTCCACTAGAGGCAGTCCAGTGTTGATCTGGACCTTCCAATGACATGAACAGTAACTTAAAAAAGGAATGGGTGGCTGAGATTTGACAGGAGGAAAAATTGTACGGGAGACAATCTCTTCTCTGTTGTTATCTTCATGTTGATTTTACAATGAATATGCTCGATTTTTTTATAAGAGATTGAGCTCGAGGTAAGTGGTAGCTCTTATCATATTTGAATGTGTTCTATGATGGGGAACATGTCGATGAGCAACCAAATAGTGCCTTTTATAGGTACTCCCCCTTGCTTGGAGAAGGAGTGTTCAACTAGTCCATGAGCAACCAAATCTCAGGTGTGATAAAAGCATTTCCTGCCTAGACTAGATAGTAAAACTTGTAAATTCAAACAAGAGCAATAACCATGAAACATACAATAATACTTTGAAGCATGCAACATTGAATTATGACCTTTCACAACTAACAAAAATAAGAAAAATCATTGGTTGTGCTATTGCTAACTAACATTGAGGTAGTAGTCGCAATCAAACGCTCTAACACCAAATAACTGAACCATTAACTTAGAGCATCTCTAATGATAAAAATTGTACAATAGTATTTTTTGAGTCGCATTTAAACCACGTCACCGTGAAACAACTTATCCATTGTTTGTTTACTCTAATGATATAACTCTAAACAACTAATATTAACTTTGCCATACATATTAATATTTTATTCATTTTGAATTTTATTGCAACTTAAAACAATAAAATTTGGAACATAAAACTTGTAGTATTTAAATCAAAGTAACAATGAAGTTACCAGTGGCGTCTCTGACTTTTTGGAGGTCCTGTGGAATTATTAAAAATAGGTCTTCGGAGACGTGGTAGGATTATTAAAAATAGTATCTAATAAAAGAAAAAGCGCAAAAAATTCAAAAGAATTGTCATCAATTTAAATTACAAATAACATTAATATCACTAAAAATAATCATATTTTTTTCACTAATATAAAAAAAAGTTTGATAAACAAGACAATCTCTATCACACGTCTCTCCATTTGATAAAACTTTAGTATAACAATAAACTATAAATCGTCTAAAAATTTATTCACAATTACAAGCTTTAGTAATTAATAAATCCCTCATTTTAGAATAAATATAATTTCAAATATTTGGACTTCACAATCCCTCATTTGGAAGCCCACAAATCTTCGTTTTATATGTCTCATTTACTAATACTACTACCATAGAACTTTTTTTGAGACCCTCATTTTTATGAGACCCTATGTCATAATTCATGTGACACATGCATCAAAGACGCCTCTGAAAATTACGTATACCTCCATGCTTGCGTATTCCATCGATTTTTTTTTCCAAAAACTCATTTCTTATAACTCCGGCTGGCGTATACACTAATACAAGGAAAGAATAAACTGTTGGAGTTGCTTTTATAAATGTATCAAACATAATTTTTCAACACACTCATTTAAACTTCAAATAAATGTCACCAAATTTTATATAGAACTCACATAGTAGTAATTTTGTGGAATCCATACAAATTTAAATTTTAATCATCAATCAATAAAAACAAAATGATTTTTGGCGCTTCTCTAAATTATTTTGAAAAATTTGGAAGCCAAGTAAAAGCTTCAAAAAACAACTCAATATAAAAATTCGCTATAGTTCCGTAATCCCTGAATAACTTAACCCGTGCAAACACCATAAACTAATCTCAACCATCCATCTTCTACAATCCAACGGCAACCAATCTCGATCCGCGTCATTCAATTCTATTGGCCCATTCCATTCCAATCTCACAATATAAAAGCCTCACAACCGCCAATTTCTTCATCACTTGAATACTTTCTTCTTCAACAATCGCTTCTCTCTCCAAAACCGATCTCTGAAATTTTCTTCAAATCTCTCAAAATTTTCATCAATGGCTGGTAGAGGCAAAAACATCGGTTCCAGTGCTCCAAAGAAAGCCACATCAAGGAGCAACAAAGCCGGTCTCCAGTTCCCCGTTGGCCGTATCGCTCGTTTTCTCAAAGCCGGAAAGTACGCCGAACGTGTCGGTGCCGGTGCTCCTGTTTACCTTGCCGCCGTCCTTGAATATCTCGCCGCTGAGGTAATTTCTATTCATTCTATTCCTCTATTCTATTTCAATTTCATATACATGTATGATGAATCAAGATCTAGGGTTTCGTAATTCAATTAGTTTTCCTTTTTCCCCAAATTTAGATCAAATTCATCGTTCTTGCATAAATTCGTATTAATTCACATGCGATTTCGTTTTAATTTGATTCGGTTTGAGTTGATTAGGGTTTTGATTTCAATTTGTGTGATTTTTGTTTTTGTAATTAGGTTTTGGAGTTGGCTGGTAATGCTGCAAGGGACAACAAGAAAACAAGAATTGTGCCAAGGCACATTCAATTGGCTGTTAGGAATGATGAAGAACTGAGCAAGCTTCTTGGTGATGTTACCATTGCTAATGGCGGCGTTATGCCAAATATTCACAACCTGTTGCTTCCAAAGAAAGCTGGTTCTTCCTCTAAGGCTGCTGCTGAGGATGAATAAATGAATGAATTCTTAGATGAAACTTGATTTTGCAGATGGAGTTAACAAATTTAGTTTCAATTTTTTGTATCTGGTTTTAGTTTCAGTGGTTCTCATGATTGGGATGATTTTTAGGTTTTGTTTAGTGATTCTGTTAGTGATGTGAATGTGAATACATTGATTTTCATATTGTT